>LR991004.1:3757762-13757762 GCA_905163435.1 Mamestra brassicae | reverse complement strand
AGGCTAGGCAGATGATGAGGTTATAACTATCTAAAAAATATTATTTTCCTTATTCCTTTTATTTATTTAAATAATATTACGCCATCGCTATGTATTTGTAATTTTCTCGTTCCTATGCTAAATAATTTATAAATATTATGGGTTCCTGGGTATATATTTATTATATTTGTTTAACACCATACTAACAAAGTAATAAGTGAAGCGAGCCTCTAAACCAAAAACCCGATTTTTATATTGAAAGAAAAGAATGAAATAAAATCAGTTTACTCTGCCGGAAAAATCGCACAGAAACACATAAAAATAAAAAACTTATCAACTACAATTATTATAACAAAAATAAATTTAAAAAAAAACGCATAACTATCAGCCCATGTCAGGACCGGACATTAATTAAAACGAGTCTCTGGTCACACCACAGACAAAACAGAACACAGTTCAGCGGTTGTCTATGGCATGACGCAGGACTGACTGACAGCGACAACATGGAAACAACAACAATAATAAACATATATACTATTGCGAATTAGTAGATGAGGACTTCTCAAATTCTAATTTCATGACAAAGTTCCATGCTTTCGTGGAGTTGACAAATTGTCAATTTCAGAAAACGTTTGTAAGCCGTTCAATTTGGAGCCGTGGTTACTACTTTTAAGTTTGAACAAGTTTTCCTCGATTTTAAAATTGTGCAATTTTATTTTAATCCTAAGTTTTTTTAGGATTCAAATTCAAATAGATGAATTACTTAATGTAAGATTATCCTAACTAATATTAAAAAAAAACACGTTTTGAATTGTTTGTTCCTTTTTCACACCAAAATCGCTGAACTGATTTTGACGAATTTTGGTACAGAGATAGATAACCCTGGGGGCGGTTATAGGCTACTTTTTCGACAGTCTATATTTATGCGAGCCGAGTCGTGGGGAAAAGCAAGTTTAGTTTAACTCGATATTTGCGCTTAAAGGTACGAAAACAAGTACGTATTTAATTAGCAGTTAAAATACAGATTAACCGCGATATAACTTGACCTTACTGTTCAATAATAAAGCTGTGAACGTGATCAGAAACAAATTACAAATAAATAATAATAAATATATATATTTACAGATTATGGTGCAACACTATCTCACTATTATCAATTATTTTTCTTTTGTTATTTCCATTAATTTTGCAGACGAGATACCCCATAATAGTTTGGGTTATCTTGGGAGCATAGATATAAGAAAGAAATTGTTTTTTTTTTATAATTCTATGCTTGTTGTGACCGTATGTTTCTTAATCTTGCAAAGAAAAACTACTATTTATACATATAATATAAAAATATGTGTGTACAGAATCGTAAAAAGTGTGTGCAGCCACTGTCAAAGATTTAAAGAACGTTTTCCCAGAAAAAAATAAGCGAAATATTATTATGTTGTAAGAAGATTAGTGTAAATAACCCCCCTTCCGTGACACGACTAATCTGGGTGTAAGGGAACGTACCATATATTATATCTATGGAACGTACCCATACTACGTGACCCATTTTTTTCCAAATTTTTTACCCCCTCCCTCCCTACGGTGAACACCCGTAGTTATGCCAAACCCCCCTTCCTCTCTAGTCTTAATTCATAATTATGATTTGAAATATTCTTTTACAAACAGAAAATTAAAAAATAATAATTGGCTCATATTTGTCTTTATTAATACGGCGCTTGCCGCGTGTCACCAAAAGTGCTTGCATACCTATTTTATTCTTCAACAGGAACTTAAGGAAAGCGCTAAACACTGCGTGCCATATTCGAATGTAGCTCAAAAAAGTAGGAGATTTCCCTAGAGATATTGACTACGTGACCAAAACCTAAGACCCCCCTCCTCCCCTGAACGGGTCACGTAGTATGGGTACGTTCCCTAAGCAGAAATACTGCACTCCTCCCCTGAACGGGTCACGTAGTATGGGTACGTTCCCTAAGCAGAAATACTGCACTCCTCCCCTGAACGGGTCACGTAGTATGGGTACGTTCCCTAAGCAGAAATACTGCACTCCTCCCCTGAACGGGTCACGTAGTATGGGTACGTTCCCTAAGCAGAAATACTGCACTCCTCCCCTGAACGGGTCACGTAGTATGGGTACGTTCCCTAAGCAGAAATACTGCATTTAATCACATGATAAGTACCTATTCACCTTCTTTTTTTTCAGTAAAAAATTAAATTTAAAGTACAGTTTAAGTAACCTACACAAATAATCCCTTTAATAATTTTAAAAACAAAACTAGTTATTATAACTTTCTTTCACTTTTATAAAGGATAATGAAAGTCATATTTTCCCGACATGACATTCTGTAGTGACTGTCACAGCGGGATCACTAGGTCCGAAGATAAAGTTGTGTGCCACAAAGTCACATCGTGTTTGTTGTTGACTGGGTCCTTTTTTTTTAAAACACACTAGATGAGTTTCAAAGTCCTTCGTTTTTTATGAAGTTTATCTTGGAAAATGCTGCTTCACACATAATAAATATAAGTTGACCTAAAAATAGTACAAATTTTGAGGCGATTTTATATTACTTAAAGTCCGCACAAAATAGGTTGGCGGTCCGGACACGGACCGCAGTCCGCCATTTGGTGACCCCTGAATTAGGGGATAATAATGATTTCTTGACTACCATTGCGCATACGTAGTAAACTACAATTTTATTATTAGATGACAACTAGAGAGACTTATTTTAATACACATTACTTCCTCGTATGACAGAAGATTAGTTTTTTTTAGTTAAGAAACATGTACCTACAAATATTTGATAAAGTATTGTTGTGCTGAATTTACACTTCTACACATGTATACATAATGTTCATTTAGAAACTAATAAAATTATCTCATTGATTAGCTTTCGTAGATAAGTACTACGTATATTCTAGATTTGTCATACATTTTATTTAATCTGTTTTTGTTAAATTTCTTAGTATTTATGACCTATAATATAACCTAAATTATTTTTATCACAACTTTAAAACACACTGGAATTTCACAAATCATAAATAACAGGAAGCAGGAATATAGTGTAAATGTAAAAACTGCTCTAACAAAATCATTATTTTAATTAATCACTCACCACTGAAGACTAAAATATAATCTAATCAGGGTTCCACTTTTACCTTATAAGTTTTAACTAATTAATAGTTCTTATATAGGTACCTAATTAATAATAATACCTAATACCTTGGGATAACGCACACACGGTCATCTGATCCCAAACTAAGCAGAGCCTGTGCTATGGCAACCAGACAACTGATAATCATACTTATATAGTATAGACAAATTACACCCAGACACAGAACAAATGATCATGCTCATCACACAAAGATTTGTCCTGGGTGGGAATGGAACCCACGACCCCCGGTTTAGCAGTCAGGGTCACTAACCACTCGACCAATTAAACTTCTCTCTCGTTTCAAGAGCTCTTTAGCAGGTAACCTTGAAATCCCGCAGTTTTTTTAAATGAATGCCCACTGTAATCTCTTGTCAGCGATAAGAAATAAATTGCTTGATAAAATACGAGTCGGTTGAACTTCACTATGGAAGTTCTGATAACATATTGTGATTACACGTTGTAATAAAACGTTTATTTATGAATCGATCATTGTTTTTTGTAAAGGCACTTTATAAGACTAATGTTAATAAAACCAAGGCGATGAAAAGACTTCGTATCAGAATGTGTATTACACTTTTCTTTTAATGTTGTGATTTTTTAAAGTGTATTTCTATTAAATTTACCTACTAGCTTTTGCCCGCGACTTCGTTCGCGCATATCACCGGAAAATTGCAGACTTCGTAAGATTATAATACATTTCTGTTTTATTCATTAATATACATACTTTAATTTCTCGATATATTATGAAAAAATCGTTTCGTATACCTACAATAAATCCCATCCAATTTCAAATGTTATTTTATTAATTAATTATATTTTTATTAAATATATTTGTATTAATTAATTAACGTATTTTTTTCTAGTACCTAGGTACATAAAAATCGCGGACATAAAAACATAACAACATACGGGTCGAATACGAACTATATTTATTGAAGACGGTTAAAAATATAAGAAAACGTAGGTTGTCTGTACTATATTTAGGTACTTACATAAAAAAAAAATAGTTAGTTTTTATTAATTTAATAATATTATTTTAAGTTTAATTTAAAAAATCTTTATCTGTTTGAATTGACATTCCACATTTTTTTTTTCTTTCACATTCCGATTCGCTCCGCAGCCTCTTATTATCTCCAGTAATTAATAAACTAACTGGAAAAATCATCAAATTTTTCCAGTAGCCGTAATCAGGAGTAATTAGAACATTGCTTGTAGGGCTACCATGATAGCGAAATTGTTCGAAAGAGTTACCGTGGCCTTGGAGCGTGTTATATATCGCTTCATTAATTAGTATAGGGTATTTGAAGGAACACGGGTGGGTTTCGTAAGAGTCTGACACTCTCTCCTGCTCCGCCCAGGGCGGGACTAGGCATTTGATGATCTCCAAACCAGAAAAAACTTTTTTCCCCTTTTTTCTTGTTGTCCCCAGATTTGTCCTAGTTTGGAGGTCCGGGTCCAGGCAAATCCCGGATACTGTTTGTGTCATGTGACTCCCGACTGATTGAAAGTTCAGCATAAATTCAAATAAATCTTGGTTGAAAAATCATTCTTGATCGTAAGCTGCATAACAACTAAATCGCTATAAAAATTAAAATGTTAACTACGTTTATAAACCTCTTTTTTTGGGGAATATTAATAAAATGTTTTTATAGTTTTTGTCCAGCGTCGGCAATTTTTGTGATGTCAGCCCTAATTGATTGTGATATCGATGGCCGAGAAACATCGCGAACACGCGAGGCGTCCTGATTTAAGAAATCCGTGGCTAATTGCTCAACAACCAGTCTACAACCTTTAGCTTTTATTGTCATCAGAAATCATTAACTTAGAACTGGGGCACGGCCGGTGCATAACATTTGTATGTACTGTTTATCATTATCACTGAAAAGTCTCACAATAATCGCTCAAATTTGTACTTGTGCCAATTTTTTATGTAACGAATGCCGAATGTCGTGCGTGACCGCTATTCGGTTTTGCATGGTTCCACGTTTAAATTTATTGCGTTCGTATATTTTCGGAAAATTCCGATCGTTACCTGTTTTCAATAAAAGCTAGCCGGAGGATTATGATCATATGAGTAATTTTGACTGTCATAACCTGAGTATGGTTATGGCTTATGAAGTTATGACAGTCGAAATTCCTCATTTGAATCATTGACATCAACTGTATTAAGATAACATCACGCCTACATTCCCTGAAGGATTAGGTACAGGTTATACCACATTTCGCCACTTATATTTTAGTCCCTTGAAGTACGGGAAGAGCTAATTGTGAGGCCATAATACCGAAATAACTGATTTTATCGATAAGGATAAAATGTTTTAATTTATAAATCCGAATTCAAGTAATGGTTAGGAAGAATAGAAAGTAATTGACCAAGTTTAATTTTACCGATTTCAGAATTAAGAATTTGAAACTGTGCATTTGTCAAAATGGAGCCTGAGAACCTGTCAAACTGACATTTCAGTAGTTTGACACGTACAGACGCCAGTACATCAAGCTACAATAATCTGTCAAATTTCTTTAATTGATTTTCAACTTGATGTCTAAAGCATTAGGTTCAAAGTTGATTGGTAAAATTTTACAGTTTCGGGTAGCTTGCTGTGCTGGCGTCTGTATTCCCAATTCTTAATTTAAAAAACCGGGCCATTGTGTTAGATTGTTGTAGGTAAGTACACACCTACTTACATATTGTAGGTATGTAGGTACATGTGTAGAGTACCTTCTATACAAAATATGGAGCATGTTGACGAGAGTTCAATGACACGCTTGGCATTAAACAATTAGCGCTTTGCTACCTACCCAGTTTGGAAACCGGTATCCATATAAAGTTTTTTAAAAGATATAATTAAATAATGATTTCCTAAATAAATTTTCCAATGGTGCCACAAGGGTGCAACAGAAATATATTTTCCAAGTCAGCTCATCATTATCGTAAAAATCAGTGGATCCATAACTGAAATAATAATCCAACTATTAATTAAAGCGAGACTTAAATAAAAGCCCAAATATTTTTATTTCTTTATATGTTTGTAAAAGGTAATCTCTGGAAGTCTGGACTAAG
Source organism: Mamestra brassicae (assembly GCA_905163435.1). NCBI lineage: Eukaryota > Metazoa > Arthropoda > Insecta > Lepidoptera > Noctuidae > Mamestra > Mamestra brassicae. The sequence goes on along the minus strand of LR991004.1, from coordinate 13,751,576 downwards.
GGGCTCAAGCCCCCCCTCCCCCTCAAAAGTCCGAGACATCTTTGGAAGTCTAAATCCTAACGAAGTCTTTGAGGACCGATTTTACGAAGCGACATAATTATGCTTTTATCCATGGGTGCGAATTGGCTTTCCCTGACTGCTAAACCGGAGGTCGTAGGTTCGATTCCCACCCAGGACAAATCTTTGTGTGATGAGCATATTCATTTGTTCTGTGTCTGGGTGTAATTTGTCTATAATATGTATGTATTTAGAAATATATAAGTATGTTTATCAGTTGTCTGGTTGCCATAGCACAGGCTCTGCCTAGTTTGGGATCGGATGACCGTGTGTGAGTTGTCCCAAGATATTATTATAAGATATTGCTGTACAAGTTCGAGTCGGACTCGCGCACGAAGGGTTCCTTACCATTATCGATAAAAACGGCAAAAACAGTCACGTCTGTTGTAAAGGAGCCCCCTTAAATATTGACTTCATTCTGCCTTTTAGTATTTGTTGTTATAGGGGCAAAGGGAATACATCATCTGTGAAAATTGCAACTGTCTAACTATCACGGTTCATGAGATACAGTCTGGTGACAGACAGACGGACGGACAGCGGAGTCTTAGAAATAGGGACCCGTTTTACCCTTTGGGTACGGAACCCTAACAAAACTACTAAACTGGTAAGAAGCAGCTTTAGCTTTTACAGATAAACTATATCTATGATATTGATAAGTAGGTATTTGATAACACTACTTCCTACCCCGTGGGATTATATTATACAATTACAAAACAAGAGACACTTGAAATAATCATGATAAGGGTTTTAAATGTATATACCTATAGAAACTTAATTAGTGGTATCTTAAGTACATATTTGTTTATTTCTGAAGGGCTTGTTTACATTGAGGTGACCTTGACTTGTCTGGCCGTACATTATACAATGAAAAATTATATTTGTTTTCTAAATTGGTTAAAAATTACACTTTTATTAGGTATCAAACTCGTTAGTCTAAGATTTTAAGTTCATACAATCCGTAAAATTAAATCAAATCATATATGATAAACATGGACCTATACTTTTTCTAGGTCCATAATGATAAATAATGTCTGAGGTTGTCTTTTGAGTGAAGCACCACACATATTTGAGCGGCCTTGTCCAGACCGTGCAAGCCTTTGTCAGATAATTATTATTGTAGTTCGAGTGATTGGTCGCCAATATAGTTTTTTTTATATACTTTATTAGTAAGAAAAAAAATTCTTAACAATTAATTACGATCTAGCCTTACGAACGGTTTCAATAACGTATCTACCTCTAACCAACTGTCAAATTAGCTACCAACAGTAGCTGAAACATCATATTTGCCTTTGTAACATGACGTTTCAGATACTGTTGGTTATCTAATTTGACAGTTGGTTAAAGGTAGATACGTTATTGAAACCGGCCGTAAGGCTAGATCGTCATTAATTGTTAAGAATTTTTTAACTCAATTTTAATATGTTACGTGATAGATGATGTTAAAACTAAGAATAGTGTCCATTTGCACTTTTACACACGTCCGTAAGTAGGTAAGTAGCACTTTTTTACGAGTCTGATATAATTTATAGAAACACTATGTTCATGCGTCATTTTAATCTTATTGTATGTATAGCACAACATTGTTACTATTTATTATTCATTCACTTCGTACACTACACTAATTCAAAAGGTTTAGTTCTTTTTGGTAGGTACACAATTTCTCGGAACGACTTTGAGAGATTATGGACTACCAAATTTTGATGCGTAAAAAGTATTCAAGTGTTCAGTTGACAATTTACCGAGAGTTTACAAATCTTCCATGCCATTTTCCAATAACATATACATGTACCTACTGTATCTTTAACCGTAGATAAAATTGAACGATTTCAAAAGCATAGTTACGGAGTCTCCTTGAATAAAATCGCAAGGTTTTAGTTGCGAACCGTCACGTCTAGTAAACCTGACATAATTCGCGTAATTGCCTTATAATTTGTTACATTTTATTGCTGAATTATTTATTTTTTAAATAACGCAGCTTATGCGAAGATAGGGCCTTTTTGGCCTCGCACATGACGTATTCAATTCATGGTGTTTTTTCTTGCTTCTGTCAGTTATTGTTTATGACTGTTAGTTTTAATTTATTTTACTTTTCTGATTGTTTTGTGCGAGTCTCAAATAAATATTTTTCTTTCTTTCTTTATTTTATTATCTACTAGCTTAAGCTTGGGGTTTCGCCCGCGTGTAAATGTATTTTTATGGGTTTCTCATTTTTTTGAACGGAACCCTAACTTTTTTTTTAAATAAAATTTATCTAAGTAACTTTTTATAACATCAGCTAAGTATCTGCAAGTGAAAGTTCCGTCAAAATCAGTTCAGTCGTTTCGGAGAGACTGACCAGACGAAAAAATTAATGTTGTATCGTACCTATCTTTCACATGCATTTAGTAAAAAGTTTATTTAATTATGAAACAACAAACAGATACTTCAGTTTAAATTATTTGTATAGATAGGTATCACAATTATAGAACGTTTTCAATAAAGAAAGGATAAGTAATTATATTTCAATGTTAAACTGTATGTAGGTAAGGTTTAATTTCGGTCTGTTAAATATCGTTTGGTCATAGTAGGTAATCTTGTTAGTTTGTTACCTGGGGCCCCTACTATGAAGTCTTAAAACGATCATGATTCCGATCTTAGAAAGAGACGGAGCTATACATAGCGAATAGCACTATCCCTTTTACATAATCGGAAATGCATGGCATTAGCACGTCATAGCTGTACATCTAACGGTTATTAAACTAGACATTGTTACCACGTGTTATTATGCTAGAGGCGCACGTGATTTTTGCATGAAATTCAGTACCTACTAACGCTATAATCGTTATTACCTAGATAATATGATATTGATTTGATAATAAGTCCGAGTTCTGAGTTTAGAATTTGAAGTTGAGGTTTTGTCAGTCTACTTTAAATTTGACGTTAGAGTTGGGTTAGATCATAATTATCAGCCGAAAGCCGTCCACTGCTGGACATAGGCCACGTCCTTAACTCCAAATACTAAAGTCAGGGACTAAACTCTAGAAAACACGTAGGTAGGTATGATGTTATTAGGTAGGTACATGAAATATTATTAAACTAAGTATCTGGAAGTGAAATCAATAATGGCGTTGATTGCTGTGAATTGATTGTTGGTTTATGTAGGATTTTAAATCGTGTTGCAGTTTTCGATCAATCTGCTGTCGGTAGGCTTTTAAAAATATATAATTACTAGCTGACCCAAGCAACTTCGTCTGCGTCCCATTTTTCATGAATGCTCGGCTCTTTTTGGTCGTAGCGCGATGTTATATAGCCTATAGCCTTCCTCAATAAATATACTTCCTAGGATTAGCGCGTTCTACCAAACAACTGATCTAGTGGTAAATGAACAATTATCGACCGCCGAGAGTAGAAAATAATTAAAGCCTAATATCGCTATTATAAAATAGGGGTTGGTGATAGAAGGGTGAAAATTTAGGGTTGTATGTATTTTTAATGCCACATTATGAAAAAATAAAAATTTTGACCAAAAAATAAAAAAAAAATGTTAGGGGTGGACGGACAACCCTTATCACTTAGGGGTATGAAAATTAGATAGAAGCCGATTCTCAGACCTATAGAATATGCATATAAAATTTCATAAAAATCGGTCAAGCCGTTTCGGAGGAGTATGGTAACTAACATTGTGACACGAGAATTTTATATATAAGATGTACCTAATATATTTTCAAATTTTGATTGACTTAAATTGTAAATTTTGTCTCCGTATGCAGAAAAGCTTCAAAATCGAAAGAGCTTAGAACGTGAGAGCGAGCGAAGTGAGCTCGAACATTTTGAACGCTCCGCATCGAATAAGTTAGGGGGCGAAGTTATGCTAGAAAACTAGTGCTTGTTTCTATTAATAATAAAATCCGCAACTGACCCTAACAGGATAAGGGATAGGAAGATGATTTACCCCAAACGCAACTCAATAGTTCGTCAGACATGTATCACGACCATAGATAATCACGAGGGTAAAGAGATCACAGATAAAACAGGGACATAACAGATTGCACGTGCATCAGACATTATTTGCTTTAAAGGGTGAATTGAGTAAGTTGCGAGGGGACGCTAATTAATCTGTTTCGATCTTCAAGGGAGGAATCCCTTGCGATTTCGATGGTGTTGCAAACAAACTGAAGTAGGTAAGTGGAACGGAAATTTTTATTCGTGAATGCTTATCAGCCAGCCGTACGATTTAAAAATGTAGGTATATTTTCCTTTTCATTATTCATTTAATTAAGAGTCATATTACAAGTAATCATCAATTTAACAAGTCTTTTTTGTGTCTCAAAATAACCTACAATCTGAAATTTGCGATTAGACGAAAATCTGTTATTTTTCTTGAAATTTTTAACTTTTATGTACCCAGTACCTATTTATCAATTAGTATTCACATAAGCCAATTCCTTCATGGACGGAACCATTTTCCATAAAAGTTTTTAAGTTAAGAGATCAAACTCACAGATTTGGTAAAGTAATAAGCATTTAATTACGCTTATTGTAAAGTGTTTAAAAAATACTTAATCTTTTCGTGCCGATTTTACTGATTAATTAAGGAAACACGCAATTATTTTTAACTCAGCTTGAGGATAGGAACTAGCTGTAATGTGTTTTATTAAAATATCCTTTATACCTTGGAGCATAAGTGCCGATTTTCACTAAAAGCACAAAAGTCACATACATAATTATATGACTATTTAATACTATAGGCTTTTCGTAATAGGTGGACATTGCTTTTATTTATGTTTTAGTGGAAATGAGTTCGAGTGAAAACGTGTAGATAGGGTATTTTTAGTTGCAACTGCAATACTGCATTAAATGATTATTAACTAATTAAATATAAGTAAGTACTATTTAATTTTAAACCTCTCAAGATTTTTTCATTTTTTTTTCAATTTGTGTAAATCATTGATTTCAGCAGTTAGAAGTTATTGGCACTCGCCGTCGACATGTGGGTTTTAGTAGGAGTAAGAATCTGACACTTCTCGCTCTGCCCAGAGCGAAAAGCCATTTGATTTCCCATCCCAAAAAAACCGGCCAAGTGCGAGTCGGACTTGCGCACGAAGGGTTCCATATCATTATCTATCAAAACGACAAAAAAATCACGTTTGTTGTATGGGAGCCCCCTTAAATATTTTATTTTATTATTTTTTAGTATTTGCTGTTATAGCGGCAACAGCAATACAACATCTGTGAAAATTACAACTGTCTAACTATCACGGTTCATGAGATACAGCCTGGTGACAGACGGACAGTAAGTCTCAGTAATTGGGTCCCGTTTTACACTTTGAGTACGGAACCCTTAAAAGGGGTCAAAAGAGTTTTCTGGTCGACTAAGTTCCTCGGTGTTTCTGTTGATATTTTGAACATTAGAAATTAGTTCGGTAGGTACACTCATTCTGGAATAATGTTCTTTTACATACCTAACAATACCTTTACTCAAATATTTTTTCTCTGTCAAAAGTATTTCTTATTTTTAATTACCTATTCAATAGTTTTCTAGACGATATTGCGCAAGTAGGTACGTGCTGATATGTAGGACAAAAAAATATGATATTAAACAAAAACAAACTGGTTGAAAAACAAATAATGTGATGTGAATTGATGCTTACGGAAGTTCATGCGACAGTAGAATTCATATTTTCATCTCGGACGTCACATTAATGGCACAATTTTATTGTACCTAGGTATATAACGACTTAATGCGAATGTCTGATGTGATGTGATGGCGACAATATATACTTACTCTTGTTTGCATTCCTGTTAAATAAATAAATATTTACTTGTTTGTTTACAAAATACCGTCGCAGTCACACATCAATCACTTCTAGAATCATAGTTTATGATGAATGTTTATAATAATATAAGAGCAAAACATATTTGTAATATAGGTAGGTAAACAATAATTACTAGTACCTTTGTACCTTACCTAATATTTGAATATCCTGTTTTTCTGATTTGCCATAATCTTAGGCAGGTAAAAACAGTGTTAGTTTTTGACAAAATAAACAATATAAATCGATCTGCATTGCCTTATCATCATCTTCCTGCCCTTATCCCATGTTACTTGGGGTCGGCGGCGCAACACGTTTTTTTCGTCCATTCTGTCCTGTCAGCCGTCACGCTATCACTAACTCCCTTTTCTTTCATATCACGCCTAACACAATCCATCCATATTTTCTTTGGCCTCCCTCTCCGTGTCCACCCATCCACATTTTATTCACAACTCTTTTAGTTAGGTACGTGCATTTCATCCCTCCTTTTCACATGACCATGACCTGCCTTGCCTTATACACCTACCAATAAACTTATGTTGGGAGTTGGCTTCCAGTCTAATGGAGCCCTACATCCCAGTAACTGAGTAGAATACATGTAAATAACAAATTTAAAAAAAATGGTTCAATAATCATGGCTCACGATAATCTTTATTGACCTATATAAGTATTAGTAAGTATAGGAGTATTTTTATAAAATGTTAGAAGTAACGTCATCCTGAAAGACTGCTCGCCTTGTGTGTACATTTCCCGCTCGACTGTGACGCCCTACAGTCGCCCTCGCTTTACAATTGTCATATTACTCTTATATAATACTTGTGTAGCTGTTATTTCATTCGTTACCCATGTTTTTAAACTTATAAACTTAATAAAATATGTTCTCGTGAATATTCTATGTTATACCTACCTACTATTGCAATGCAGGAGTTCTTATTTTAATAAAATACCGGTAAATTAAACTGGTAGAAGTAGATACCTAAATGTCTTAACTTATTTAGCAACTAACGTTATAAACTTATTAAATACAACACAACATCAGTTACTATTAACTAACTATCTACGTGCTTCGTCTATTTTGCTGTAAATTCTTATCATTTATTTCCAAATTTCAGCAATGCAATACGGCTAAATCTAATCGGCTGGCGCACCGATGTTGTGCGACGCATCGGAGAGCATCTTTACTCAGCAGGGTTCCCGCGGTACGCTAAAAGTGGCCTACGTGACTGAGGGCCGCCGTGCAATGGCGCCTCGTGCCAAGCGAGATACACCCTTATCGACACACTCGTGGCCACAATTTTTGACACAAAAATTCCATGGGCAACGAATAACCTTTACATACATCACTCAGTTATCGGATTGAGAGTCAACATGTTATGTAACGCTGTAAAATATAAAATAACACGTGTTTAAAAAGTGTCGAATCAGCTGATTTTCCCTTCGTACTCACCCCAGGAGTGCGCCAACCCCACGGAGAGCGCTACCAACGCCAACAGACACTGCGCTCTACACATTTTATTTCATAAATACAGATCCGTACAGTTAAATGCACATTTAGTTTGCAATACGTTGTACGAGTTTCACTGGAGGTCGATGTCGCGCGCGACACTCGCGACCACCTCCGTCTGTTGCTTGTGAGAAACTAAAGCAAAACGCCGGTTTGCCGCGTATACTAACTAAACGAAATCTAAATAGGTCCATTGAAAAGAATCGCGCACGCTAGTGATGGCGGTCTGGCTTATCAAAGACAAGGAGTGTTTGTCAAATAAAAATGTCTTGTCTTTACGCTGGCTTGTATTTTTTTTTAGTATTTAACTAAATATGTGTAGTATACTGTATACCTATACAGTATGGTGTTTAAGCATTGAGATCTGTGACAAAAACATTGTTTTAACATCGGCAAATTTTATAAATATTTAGCTTACAACTAAAAACTGTTTAACTTTCTCCGATTAATTGAATGGTTGCTTCAATGTTTTTAACAGTTTTCATACAGCACTACAATCGTTATCTAATTTTGAATAATATTACAATGGTAGGTAACTAGGTCAAATTGATGGTCACTAATTAAAATAACATAAAACGGATACCTATCATTAAAGTTAATAAGCGGAAGTAAGTGAATGTTACTTTAAAAAACAAAAGGACAATAGTTAGCAAAAAATCAAGGACTCATGAAATTGCAAAACATTTTGGCCTAACGAATTGCAGTTCGTTTACAGAACGTTGTTTGCAGAATACTTTATTTTATTATTTAGTTAGAAGTCACACTAGCAGCTTATAAGCTGTTTCAAATAACTTTGAGAATATGTAATTCAATTCATAACGTACCTACCTACCTACATTACCTACTTTATTATAAAATATTTGGGTGTCACCGGGTTTTTGCAAACGCCGCGCGCCGTCAGTTCATAATATACCGCGTGAAATTGTAAACTCATTTTTTTCAAGAAAAAAAAAAAGTTTTTTTTTTCTAGTTTTGGGGTTTCGTATCCAAAGGGTAAAACAGGACCCTATTACTAAGACTCCGCTGTCCGTCCGTCTGTCTGTCTGTCCGTCTGTCACCAGGCAGTGTCTAATGAACCGTGATAGTTAGACAACTATCAACTCCTAGTTGAAATTTTGACAGATGATGTATTTCTGTTGGCGCTATATCAACAATACAAAAAAAACAGAATAAAATAAATATTTAAGGGGGCTCCCATACAACAAAAGTGATTTTTTTGCTCGATATTGATAACGGCAGGTACACGCTTGAAATATTCACAGCATATTTAGTTATATATTTATTTATTATATACTTTATTGTACACCTCATAATAAGAACAGGACAATGAAACATAAAATAAGTGTACAGTGGGCGGTCTTATCGCACAAGGCAATCTCTTCCAGACAACTTTTGGATGGATTGAACGAAGGGAGATAGATTTAGGGCTGTCAGTGTACAAACGTTTTAAACAATACTTATTAGATACCTATAATAATATAAAATACATTAATACAATACCAATTTAAATACTAATAAATATCAAATATATAATTGAGACAGGAGCGGAAAAAAATAAAGTGAAAGGTAATGCTCCTTCACCATTCTTTTAAAGCGTTTGAGCACGCCTCACTTCTGCGGGTAATGCATTCCACAAACGAGCCGCTGAAACAATTGTCAAAGAAGGAAGTGGAATGCATACGAATACTTAATTTTAGATTCTCCGATGATATCAAAGACCTAGAATGTGTGTCACAGAGGAACTGAAAGTGATATTCACTTTAAAAATAAATAATTAAATAAAAATAAAACAAATATTTAAGGGGGCCTCCCATACAGCAAACTGGTTTTATTGCCTTTTTTATAGATAATGGTACGGAACCCTTCTTGCGCGAGTCTGACTCGCACTTGGCCGGTTTTTTATTGTAAATCAGCTACCCAACATCACCCTAAAATATAATCACGCACTTCTGGAACACCCTGTATATGATGAGTTTATAATCAAATAAAGATTTATTACATTTTAACGAAGTTTAAAATTATCCGGTGACATACATAAGTCAACAGACGTTATAGTCGTTCCTTATGAAAAATATTTAAAAAATATTATGAAGCTGATGAGTTTGTATGTTAGAACGCGATAATCTCTGGAACTACCAGTCGGTTTTAGAAAATTAATTTTGTATATGATACCACATTAATGAGGAAAGCTATACGGGGAACGAAAAAAAACGGGATATGCGCGTACGAAGTTGCGGGCAAAAGCTAATATTTAAAATAAAAACACCTTGAAATAACAGACATCATTTTAGTTTATTTTTTCAAAATGCGGATTTAAGATTTTTTTTTTTTGTTCGAGTCGGGTTTTTGACCCCATTAAATAGGTCTCACTCACTGCTCAACTTCCGCCTTTATGATCTTGAATTAAAGCTTTGTACCGAAAGCTCGAATAAAGAAGTAAGATATTATTTATTTATTTTATTTTTATTTTATTTATTTGGCTCACCAACAATTGAGTACACTCATACTCTTATTTGTATTTAGACCAGTTTAATCGGTCTACAAAAATGTATTATGAATGTAGAAACATCACGTCTAAACGACTAATCGTAATAAAAAAAAATCAAATGGTCACTTCCTTTTTTTAACCGACATCAAAAAAGGAGGAGGTTCTCAATTCGACTGTGTTTTTTTTATTTTTTTTGTTTGTTTATTACGCGATCTTTCCGCTAATTATTAATGGATTTTGATGATTCTGTAGCCTATACTCCTGAGGTGGTCCCATTGGCACCAAGTCAGAATCTGATGATGGGACCCTAGGGAAATCGAGGGCAACCCGCAAATTTGAAAGTATATGAACGTAACTTAGATAATTGTGCGGAAAGTCAGGATCTGATATGCCAGGAAAAATGTTTGTTCAGCGACATTTTCGACAATTGTCAACTGATTTTTGGATGATTCTTTTTTTTTTGGAAGAGTATTTTTCCAAACTGGTACCGTTTCAATTTGTTTTAGATCTGATGAAGAACTTCGGAGGTAGGCAACGGAACTCTTTAATAAATTATAGCAAATCTCCTGGGATTGCTGAAATCGCATGTCTGCCCACCACCCATTATGGGAAAAATGTCACTTAGTTGTGTGGTATCACCACTAAAAAGTGGAAATAAAAAGCTTTTTAAAGAAAATACAACCGACTTCCAAATAAAAAACACTACGAAGTATAAAATAACTTTAATTTCGGAAGTCGGTGTCAAAAAACGAAAAAATCACCCAAAAACACGGACTTCAGAAACGAAAGTTATTTTATAGATACTTTTGAAACAACCAGTTTTTATGTTCATGTACTTAAGTATTCACATTATATAATGCACACACAGGTAACCTAAAGTAACTAATAAACAATCAGAATAATAAATTCTGAAAATTATGTAAAAGGTGTATAAAAACAAAATACCATTTCATTAGTATTTTGATATAATTATGTGAATATTTTAAATATTATTGTAATTGTAGGTATACATATTGTAGGTACGTCATTTGTAAAGTATTATCTAACGCGTTCATCAAACCGGCTATCACTTGAAATCCCCACTCACTGGTATTTTAAGGATTTTTTACCATAATTACTACAATCCTAACTTTCGCATTTATAATAATAAATGCGAAAGTTCGGATAGATGCAGCGGCGGCGTTTACCGTTGCGAGGCCCCTGGCGGTAGATATTTGCGAGGCCCTGGGCGAAAGACCTTGGTATTCTTGAAATTAAGGAATTTGGTTCTGATTATGTTTGGGATTTCTATTAATATTAAAATTTTAAATAAAATCACAAATTTTCAAATTAAAAAATTGCAAAGCAGAAAACCGATCTTGTGTCACTTCTCTCTCTGCTCACTTACATCAATGAATTTATTTTATTACAAACATCTAAAATGTAAGGTATTTTGAACTCGGGTTGTGCGAGGCTCCTGCCAGAGCGAGGCCCTTTTTTTTTTAACGTGGCCCTAATCCTATAATTTGAATTGCTGACTAAACCTTCCAACCTAAACCATAACTGATTCTTTTAAAAAAATCCAATGATGGAATTGTAGATTCTCGGGCCCGATGTTGATGAAAACTATAACATAGATTTTTGAAAATTTATCAGTAAGTAGATAGTTTTTTAGGGTTACGTATCTCAAAAGGTAAAAAAGGAACCCTTATAAGATCCTTTCTTGTCTGTCTGTCTGTCTGTCCGTGTGTCACCACCGATTTTCTCAGGAACGACTGGACCTAGCAAGTTGAAATTTATACCAGATACTGAGGTCTATAGTCCTTATTAGGTGTATAAAAATCAAGGTCCTGAGTCAACACGATAAAAAAATATGCGCAAATTTAGATTTTCCTGAAAACTTGTAAGTACCAAAATTTACCTTAATTTTCAACTTTTTTTATTTTTCGGAACTTTTCCTTTAGTTGTGCTGTAAGACCTTGCTTTTAACCAAAATTGACAATTCTAGGTCAACCGGATGTACCCTATAGGTTTTGGGTCGAAAACCTTTATGGTAGTTCCCATTCACCTAGAATCACAAAATTTGGCAAAAAGCAAGGTCTTGCAGCACAAATAAAGGAAAAATTCCAAAAAAATAAAAAAGTTGAAAATTAAGGGGTGTCCACATACATACATAGTTGACGCCTTTTTTTTTTTAAGGATGTTAAGTCATCAAATGACTTCTTTCCGCTCCACGGAGCGGAAGGGCGTGTCAGACTGTTCCTTCTAAAGTCCTTTGCGTTCCAGGGCCGCGGTGACTCTTTCGAACAAATTCCGCAACCCTGGCAGGCTCTGGCCCTAGCGGGCCCCGTCTTCTATGCTGACATCTCTTTGAGGCGCGTGTAAAACACAACGCGCCATCGACCCGGGCCTGGTGGTGATCGGACAGCGAGCCACCCAACGCTCGCCGTCCGCAGGCCCGCGCCTACGGTGGCCGGGGATCGCCCTGCGACTCCCGACGCCCGGGGCGTCTTCTCCTGAAGCGGCGGTTGGGGCGAAGGCCTTGTCTCTCCCTCGCGCGGCCCGCCTCCTTCTTTGCTAGCATTACTGCTTCGCAGAAGGAGGTGACCGCTTCCCACGGCGCACGAGTTCGACTTGCACTTGACCGGTGTTTTTTTATTGAAAAATTATTTTGTTAAAAATTAGCGCTTTCTTTTAGTTTGTTATATTTAAGTTATTCTTATTACTTATTAGAATTTGATCCTGAGTATCAAAGGGATCACCTGCAGCCGAACTAGGCGAGCATGTATTTCGGCCTGCAGCTGCACCTACAGCGATGCGATGCGATATACCTGTTATAAACTGACACAAATTCAATAAAATTATGAGTACTTACTTACCTATTATTTTTTGTTGATATACCTAATGTTTGTATCTCGAAAATAATATCTATCGAAATTAATATCTATCCTTATTGAATATAGCTGAAGAGTTTGTTTGTTAGAACGCGCTAATCTTTGGAAAATTATTTTTGTGTAATAATATGATACTTAGCCACATTCATGAGGAAAGCTATAGGTACGGGAACGAAAAATGGAACGGGAAATTCTAACGGGAACGGGGAAAAACGGGATATGATAGACATCATTTTAATACTAGAAATAAAAATAATTTATATCAAACATTTTATAGACAGAGTACGAAAATCTTTCATGGGGTACTGTGTTAAATGTTACAACAAAATACCTTACCTTGTGACATATTAGAACTAAATGAAAGAAAATTTAAAACTTACACTAAAACCACACTTTGTAAACAACCATATTACAAACTAGATGATTATATTAAAGATAAGAATGCTTGGAAACATGCTGGTCCTGCTCCATAGGACAATCGAGTTTGTAGTAGAAAAAGTCACACTTGTCTTATTCACTGGTGTACTTTCAGGTTTTTAATATGTAATTTAACTCACACACTGATCCATTGTTTTTAATTATATTGTAAATATGTGAGTACCATGTCCCTTACTAGCAAACTTAATTTTACCTCTGCTGGTATTGCTTTTTTGTACCTATTAGTATATAAGTGTGTGCTGTATGTTATGTTGGATGCTTGTGCTCACATAATATAATCAATTGATCAATGTACCTATGTATACAAAATATTGTAAAACTTATATTTGAAAGGAGTAACTATGGAGTTTCTTGTCCGTTCTTCTCCATAAGAATCTACTTTTTGCGAATGGACAACTAGAGTCACTTATATTTTAATTTTAAACTGTAAATTTGACGTTCAAAAGTGCCTTTTAATGGTCTAGTTGAAATAAATGAATTGACTTTGACTTTGACTTTATGCGTGTACGAAGTCGCGGGCTAAAGCAAGCTCAATAAATACATTAGGAAATTCGCGTGACATAATTTACGGCTGGCTATGGGCTATTTATGAATATGGCTGACAGATTGACGGATAACGGATAATAGAGTTGATTTCATTAGAGACATTACGTGTACCTACGGACAATGTCGCGAAACATGATCTAGATCAAAACGATAATGGCTGACGGACATCCGGTCACGACTCAACACTTCCGGTTCCACTTCCCTATTGGTCTAAGGTTTCCGAGAGCTGAGAAACTGTTGGTTATTAATTATTAACTAAAATTAAATACAATCTGCGAAAGAAGTTATGAACTTGTGTGAATGATATTTATTTATATAATATGATATTTATTTTGCAAGTTGGTTATAAATAACACGTAATTTTTTTTCGACTTTTTAAACTAGATGAGGGCTTCGAAACGGTGGATTGATGATCTGGTGAATGTCGCGGGTATCCGATAGATGCGAGACACATTCCCAATAAGGCCCGGTCGATCTTTTGACGCCTATGACCAGCAAAAAAAGTGACATTGTGACGATGATGAATCAACAAATAATTAACCTTTCCTTTGATCTCCCCTCCATATACCAAATTTCATATAAATCGGTCTAGCCATTTGATGAAATGTCCAGTATTCTACCAACATTATCTACTTACCAAAGAATGTAGGTAACCATGTTGTATTCATAGGTCAGCTTGTGAACAAGAGAATCGGCACCAAAATCTCGACAGAGCTAGAAAACAAACCGGCCAAGTGCGAGTCGGACTCGCGCACGAAGGGTTCCGTACCATCATCTATAAAAACGGCAAAAAATCATCTCTGTTGTATGGGAGCCCCCTAAAATATTTATTTTATTCTGTTTCTTAGTATTTGTTGTTAAAGCGGCTACAGAAATACATCATTTGTGAAAATTTCAACCGTCTAACTATCACGGTTCATGAGATACAGCCTGGTGACAGACGGACAGACAGACAGACAGACGGATGGACAGCAGAGTCTTAGTAATAGGGTCCCGTTTTACCCTTTGGGTATGGAACCCTTAAAGCGAAAAGGTCGGAACCATCTGCCTGGCCTTTTCCCATCTACTTATATTAAAAAGACAATTTTAAATTTAAAGTTTTGGTGATTTTTTAGTCTGAAATAAAATACAATCCATTTTTAAAGAGTTTATATTAGAATTATCGTCAATTTAAGACCTATAACTATACCTACCTACTTACCCTATCTATTTAAAATAAGCATCACAAAATAACAAAAGTAATTTAAATTAATTAAATAAATAAAACTACAGTTTTGAAGTCGGTTTCATTCTTTTTAAATTAGGGAGGTACTTTTTTTTCAGTTGCAATTGAAACTTAAAGGAATAAGTACTTATCCCTTCATCATTATCTATTATGTATGATAAATGAAGTGACGAACAATTTCATCTCATCTACTTTTTAAATGCTAAGCCATTTATAGGTATAAATTTTCATCGAGATTATTCAGCTAAAGTCTAACTGCATGCAATACACTGAAACAACATGTATTTATAATGACATGTTTTAGAATTACGCTGTTAAGCCAACGACCCGCTTTCCTAGTGACTGTAGACACTTAACTCACTATATAACTCAAAAACTTCTGAACTGATTTAAATGAAACTTGCACTGCTCCCTAAGTTGGACTATACCTACCTAGTCGAACATTTTTGTTTTTGCAATCCAGCTTTCAGTTTTTGAGATATGCGCGGACAAACATACCAACATACATAAAAGTACAACAAACATGTATGTATACATAAGTACATACAAACAAACCTACACTTATGAAATTTGGCACACATGTTTGGAAGCTGGTATACCCTAACATATACAAAAACTGTGAAATTCTGACAATATTACATACTTTCCCAGTTTTTTCAGGTCGGTTAAAAAAAAGAAACAGTGCGACGTATTCTAGTTCGTTTTACGTTCGATTTATGAAAGCGACATCTGTTAGTTCACTCATTAATTATTTGTGTTCGAGTCTTGAAAATTCCGTAGATAATAATGTTGAAGTAAAGGCACGCACGACTGATGAGACAGTTTTTACATGTTATAAATAGATGGCGTTACTAGTTTCCAATTTTTCTAAGGGATATTATTATCTGGACCTAAGGGGATATTAAATTACTCTTAAGTATCATATCTTCGGACAACTCACACACGGTCATCCGATCCCAAACTAGACAGAGCCTGTGCTATGGCAACCAGACAACTGATAAACATACTTATATATTTCTAAATACATACATATTATAAGTAGACAAATTACACCCAGACACAGAACAAATGATCATGCTCATCACACAAACATTTGTCCTGGGTCTAGTAATCTAAGTAGCAGGCAGTTGTCGCTTTAGAGATACCATCAAATCGAATTATTTGTTTGCTAGAATGTACCTAGGTGTAGGGATAAATTATAACCTAGCGTCACTGTCGCAGACAACTCGCTTAAACAAGCGTTTAATTGGCTGCCTTGCCTTTTCATTGAACAGGGCCACCTCCGCCGCCGCGCCATGTAGGTACCTAATCAGCGGCCTAAATGACATCCAGCCAACGCGTCTAATATAGCATTTAATGAACGGGCTGACAGATGCTTTGGCCGTTCATAGAAATAGGGTCACTGTGTGATGAAAATATGTGACACAATTTATTTTTGGAATTTCAACATTCTAATCTCGACGACTGATCCCCGCTGCGTTGTGCTCCTATTTATCGCACCCTTAGAATGAAAGTGACCTAACTCAAAATTCCTGTTACTTATAATTTTGATATAAACTGATCTTAAAAAGCATACTCTAAAACCCTGTGGCGAAAAAGAGTCCAAATTATGAATGGGAAAGGGCAGCTTATACATAGGTCACGGGAGAGATTTTCTTCTTGTACCTACTCGTAACACTACTTATTTACGATTTTCTTGCTTGTTGCAATTTTTGCGTTAGGTCACTTTCATTCTAAGGGTGCGTTATGTCTGCAGGGTTTAAAGGAACCTAACATGAATTGCATGGCGGGAGCTAAGTTCGCTTGATTCACTCGCTCACTCTAGCTCCCGTCATACCATACGAACCTAACCTATCTTTGTTGGGGTGCCCTAAGCTCCCTGTTCCGTATTTTCCGCTACTTGGATAGTTAAGTCATTAAACGTTATTGAACCAAGTCATTTGCCTAGCTGTTCAAAGTTAACTTTACGTAGGTCAAGTTAATGAACTTGACCTACGTAATTAATCTTGAAAAAATATGGGGTCAGTCAGACTACGACCGATAACGAAGATGTTTATAGGTTTGCATATACAATGTGTAAATGAATAAACGCAATAGCTCATAAAGGAGAAAGAAAGAAAGAAAAACATCCTTGAGAGATGACAAGGGACACCCGGATGGAACGAAGTTCCAAATAAATATCATTTATCATTTAATATCTAAACTACTCATCGGATTACCAACTCTTCTGCAGATTGAAAGCTTCAGTATCGCTGTGTCATAACTCATAGCACTCATTCTCGTAGCCTACTTGTTATCCTTGAAAAAAACACCATCCCTGTTCTGTTTCTTGATAGAGAAGTGAAACCGCATGAAATAGCTAGTATTTAATCAAATATAAAAAGTATTTCACAACTAAAAAAAAATATAAATGTTTTAAAATATTTGTATTGTTTTCAGCTTCAATTTGTTGCGTTCCAACGATCGCCAATTAAGTCTATTACGCTAAATAACTGATACGTTTCATAGTTTTAAAACTGTTTGTTCATAAAATAGAGCAGGTATCATGCAAATTTTTTTTTTGTTTTAATGTTTCGTTTGTAGTATTTAAAATTTATACCAACTTTCTATTCTGGATTGTGTGTGCGTACCTGAGAAGTTTTTGGGTACCTACTTACAATGACATATAAGTTACGAGACTCCTTTTTTCAAAATAGTCAATACTTCTAATAATTATTATAAACGGTAAAATTCTTTGTTCCGTTCTACTGTAGATACAGATCCGATTAAGAAAATTCATTCATGAAGAGGCTGTTTTTTGTTTTCGAAAAATCATCATATTCCAATAAAATCTTCTAGGATAGAATAAAAGGAGCTGAGCCGCGGGAAAAATTAGTGTCTAATCAATTACTTTTATCAAAATATTTGTATTTTATATTTTGGCGCATTATTTCGAAATTAAAACCAAAAAATTGTCGTTACAACTTTTCGTATGACTTTTTTCCGTCTAGCCCCCTTTCACAACGCGCGATAAGGAACTTCGTTCCAAAAATATTTATTTGGAACTCGCAAAAAACAAATAGAAAAGTAAAATAAATTAAAATTAACAGTCAAATTAACAGAAAAAAAATTAATATGTGGGAGGACAAAAAGGTCCCTATCTCAGCATATGCAGCGTTATTTTAAAAAAAAACTTTTATTTTTTATTTTAGTTAGGTTAGTTCTGATAGGCCGAGAAAACCATGAAAAAGTGTTAAAACGTCAGCAACTTGTTATTGACGACTTAATCAGGTAGCGCCTTTAAACCCGGCTTTCGCCGGTTACCACCAGGTTGTGTCGGGATGGGTCAAGATGACACATAGATAATATCTATGTACCTAGCTGTCATCTTGACCCATCCCTTATGACTTATGTGCTTTAGTTTGCCGACCCTAGATATTATTATAATAAAGATGTTTTTTATCATGTTTATTATTTTATTATTTTATAAAAAACAAAATAAAAGGTTTTTTTAACGAAACTGACAACTAAATGTTCTTACATAAAATATAGGTAACTTAGAAACAATATTTCTGATCTCTGATCTTTATTATCAGTAGGTATCCTTTTTTTTTGAGAGATCAGACTTGGCATCTCTTCCTAACATTGGGCACCTTTGTGGTGGCTCCTCATCACATTCCCCTAAGACTGTTCTTCGTAAATTGTGTAAATCCGCTACAGTTCGAAAAATTTCGGTCTATTTTTTGAATATATTGATAAAAATAACAAGAAAAATCCGATTTAAAACTTTTGTAAATACGGTACAAAAATATGAACGACATCAGTTGTAAAGTTGGATCATAATTGCCTGTTGCCGTGTTTACCCAAGTTTATTCACCAACGCAGGCGCAGCACAATTTATTTGGCGATATGAGACGAAGAGGGGTGTTTCTTAGCTTCATCTACTTAGCGAGGCGACAATGTCAAACAATTATTATTAGCGTATTTATTATCAGATGCTTACAGAATCTATAATATTATTCTTAATATATATATTTCTTGTGTACGTGTGTATGTCACTGAACTCTTCCTAAACGGCTGGACCGATGTTGACGAAATTTTTTGTGTGTGTTCGAGAATGGTTTACATTCACAATTGGACTCGGTAGGTGGCGCTGCAATCGATTTCTATAATTTTTCGTCACACGCAAAGCAAACGTTCGGACAGGACAACGTCTGTCAGGACCACTAGTAGAATATAATATAATGCAAATACATGAAGAAAAAATATTGTGACATTTTTACGAAAATTAAGCGGACGGAGTAACGGTATGAAATTAGGCACAGTTAAAGTTTAGATGGAGAAGGAGAGCAGAAAACTAACATTTTTTTAGAATAATGTTTAAAAGATCCATTAAATATATATTTATATATATATATATATATATATATATATATATATATATATAATACAAAATAGATTAATATATATTAATAAATGTACATGTCACCGATACATGGCAAACGCCGTAAGATTGTAAAATTTCGCGTGAAATTGTATTTTTTTTTTAAATAAGACGAGAGAGAAGGATTTATTTACAAAACAATTTTTTTCATAATATATCGAGAAATAATAATCTTATCAAGATTTATTACAATCTTTCTACGGAATCTGCAATTTTTCGGTGACATTTACAAAAAATAATAAAACCGATGGTCGAAAATTGACCATTGCTGCACTGCGACCACCACTATTTAATTATTTTGCAAAAAATCATCAATCCGCTTACGGGGGTGCAAAAGAAGCAGACATACGTAGGTACCTACACGTAAATATTATAATTTACAAACTTTCACTCGAAAGAACATTACCCTCCTCCTAGTGCCATTAAATTAAGAAACAGTCAAATAGAATTTGCATTACAATGACATCTACCTACAAAGACTCAAGCTCATTGAAATTACTTTCTTTTACTTCAACAGTCAAATACATTTTTGAGGAAGGCTTTCGTAAAGTCAGCAATAAATCAGATAGAGTAAAGTTTCTTTTCGCTAAGTCATACGTAGGGGTAGCATGACTTAAATCAGATTCACATCTTGATCCTTCGTGGTTACCAGCATACTGGCAGACCGGCTCATCTTCCTCGTTGAGAGAACAGTCACCATTGTTCAAACAAAAGTTGAAGCACACGTTTACTTCACACCTTTGTCCACAGTACCCGGTTTTACATCTGTAGATAATAACCAAAATGTCAAACAAGGTTAACCAAATGATATAAGGAATCACAAGAACTTAGTAAAAAATGTTTTACCTGCAAATAGGAAGTCCGTCATCATTTAATCTGCAGTCACCTTGCAAACAATAGTTTTCACAGAGTGAAACGTCGCAACGCTCACCGGTGTATCCAGGTGTGCATTTGCAACGAGATTGTCCATTGACTTTCACACCATGGACACAGAACGGCCCATCCAAGTACATTCGTTTTAGAGTCATTACTGTTATACAATCTTGAAGTTCCTTAATTTTATCGTAGTTGGTGGCTATGCCGAGTATTCTTTCGTTATAGAACTTACTCATCTCTTCTGGTTCAACTTTTACCCCTGCATTCTTTGATAATTTGCAAACTGTATTGTAGCTCTCACTACCGTTCATCCAGTAGATGTATTCTTTTGAGCCGGCCAAAACCTTTGATACAGAAACATGTCCAACAAACGTTAACTTAATCATTTCATTTTGAGGATTACCATCTTCATCACCATCTAAATCTGCATTATTCAAAAACTCATTCTGAAACCCATCGAAATAGTACATTTTCTGTGGTTGTGGGTCAATAACCAAGCTGTATATTATATTTAATAAAAAAAAAAAATCTCTTTATCTGAGATCTATTTTATACATAATCTCTCTCTCAGAACCATTAAATCGAGCTTTCTCCATGTGCTCCGTTGCAACGTTTGTATTGACCCAGTATATATACCTGAAAATAATTATAATATTACGATATTGAACCGATTATACACTTACAGTAGGGTGAGTTCATAAATTGAAAATCGCCCATTGCATTACGGAGCGGGCTATCCGATTCCAATTCCAAAACACCTCTAATTTCTCTTCATTTTGACGATTTCGAGATTGCGACTGAGATACCTACGAATGAGAACATTTCTTTAAAATTGGTAGAATTGACCCTCTGAGATATCAAATCAAATCACCAGAGCTGGGTTAATGTTTAAATCATGTCCTTATCTTATTTTATCTTTCTTGTTCATTATGTTTCTTTATAAGATAATTTTCACCGAAAACAAAACAACAAAGAACGGACTTCAAAAAAAGGAGGCGGCTCTCAATTAGTCCGATTTAGATGATTCTTTTTTTGTTTGGAAGAGTATTTTCCCGGACTGGTCCCGTTTCAATTTGAGGAAGAAATTGAAAACCAGTCCGGGAAAATACTCACACTAATCTGATGAAGATCTTCGGAGATAGGCAACGGATTTCTTCGATAAATAATGGAGTACGCAGATGTGTACAAGTCAACCATGTTTTTGGGGTTATCTATTTGGGCATAACTTTATTGTTTATGAACTGATCTTGATGATTCTTTTAAAGTTGGGTTAAGTTATTGGAATATTGAATTTGCATTGGACGTTGATCTTTAACGATAAACTAGTGACCCTCAACTTGAAATCAGTGTGTAAAGTGAGATATTGTTAGGTTTATGTTAATCCCAAAGCAAATTAGATACTTATTTAACTATGAGCTGGTCTGGACTTAGACTGCGAAGGCACATAATACTAACACCTTAACGTCAAATAGCGTACCCACTTATTATGGGAATAATGTAAATTTAGTTGTGGGGTATCACCAAAAAAAAGTGATATATGAAAGTAAAATAAAAAAGTTTTTACAAAAAAAAAACAACTGACTTCCAAATAAAACACACTACAAAGTATAAAATAACTTTTATTTCAGAAATCGGTGCAAAAAATTGAATAAAGAACCACACTATTTGTATCTTTATGCAAAAAAGTTTTATGAATGAATTATTGGAAACGTACCCTCTACAGCTATCTACGGCGATTTCAGTCGGGGTCCGGTCATCCATCTTGATTAAAAGATTTCCGTAAATATTGTTATTGGATCCGCGTTTCAATGAAATCCAATTGATACTTCTTTCATTTGTGTCGGTAAAGAAGATTATTTCTGTGACCGGGTCGAAGGCGAGGCCGTGAATTTCACGACCATTCCTCTTGATGAAACATTTGTTGTCTTTGGAAGATAAGTCATAACCACACACAGCGTCGTTGTGGTTCTGTTTGTCGACGTACAGCATCATGTTGTGGATTTCGTCATAGACCAAAGCTGATGGGTTTTGGGAAATTAAATTCACGGTGTCTGTTTTGGTTTCGTTGGTATAAATTACGAGTTGTTCTCGTAGACTTACGGAAATGTCTAAAACAAGCTATAAATTACTAGAGAGGAAGTATTGGAACTGCTATTTTAATCAATAATGTTAACGAAGTTTAAGAGGAGTTCGTGACTAAATAAACTTACTATACAGTCAAACAATTTATTCCTGAACGTCAAAATCATCAGGACCGACCACAAAAACGACGAGTCCTGGATACCTGTTTCAATCGTCTTGTATCCCACGACCAATTAGGAAAGCACAGCGGAGAAGAAACAAAAACCATAGTTGCCGCCACATATCATCACTCCTGTACTTACCCCAGGATTGTGCCACAGCCACGTACATCACCACCACCGCCAGCAGACACTGTAGTTTACACATTTTATACTTGACAAATCAAAATTGCTTCTATAAACGTGGACCACTGCTGGTGACTCTTGGAATATTAACGCCAGACTTTGGATTTCCGCAACATCAATAGGTATTTTACCCTGATAACAGTACTCAAAAACATACATTGGTTATTCCCCCTCTCATCACACTGATAACTTAGTGACCCCTTTGTATACAACGAGATACACTCAGAGTCATGGGCGTGCAGTAGGCTACAGTAAGGGTAGGCCAGCCCATACATAATGCTCAAAAAAAAAACTCACCACATTATTCAGGGTTGAAATCACGATACTGATGATGCGAATTTTCGTCCACTTTGAAAGTGGGCGAAATTTTTTTTGGGCTTTATTTGTGGGCTGGCCTACCCTTACTGTAGTATACTGCACGCCTGACATTTTAGATTTCGACACCAAAACGGTAAAAAATTGACCAGGATGTCTGTCACAGCTGCTTATATCATCAATTACTTCAGTTAGGTTTGAAATTGCTGTATTTGCCAAATGAAGTAAATTATACAATAGCACATTCTAATAAAGTTTCCAATGAAAGAAAGTTTTGAGTGGATATGGTTTTACTTTTAATGAATTTGTTGATATTTGTGCTTGCTATTTCAACTTATACAAAGTAATCTTACACTAAATACCAAATTATACATCATATACATATATCGTTTACTACACATTAACATAATATCTCTTTACCTGTATATTTAACACTTTACAAATCTGATTTACACACGGCATTAATGATTTAGAAAATAAAAATGAATAACAAATATTTGGTACCAAAGGACAAAGCATCAGGTTTGCTTGTTAATTTCACATGTTATCAAGCGTCAAAAGTATTCGTTTTCTACCATAATTGTACCAATTTGTCTTTAGTCACTTTTTTGACATTTGTATTACATTGATTTTCTTACCGTTTACCTCCGGGTGCTTTTTTTTTAGGTTGGGAAATCATCAAATGACTTCTTCCGCTCTGCGTTGAGCGGAAGGGCGTGTCAGACTCTTACTGACTAAAACCCATCCGTGTTCCTTCTAAAGCCCTTTGCGTTCCAGGGCGGCGGTGACTCTTTCGAAAAAATTCCGCAACCCTGGCAGAGGCTTCTTGACCTAAGGTTGTCGGGATGTAGCAGTCGGCCGCGTGAATCCGAACGTCACCTCACCGGACAAACCGACTCATTCCAGGGTTCCCTACACCAGCGTGACTAGCTCCAGTAGCGGTTACTAATACTGCCTCCGCCGCCGCCGCAGGGAAGTGGCTCGACGACCCTGCCGCAGCGCTACGCGGACCTGGACCATCTACCTACAGTTCCCACTTCGTACGTCTTGAAGACCTGCAGGACAGTGGTGTTCCTTAGGCGGTCCTAACCTTCGCGCGCTCGATATCATACCCACGCCCGGCTCAACCAGCTTTGTAATTTTAACTATTCAAATTAAACCTTAACTTTGTAACGTAACTTTATTTTATTTCTCTTTTGCCCGCCACTAAACACTACTCAAACGTAACGACGTTACATACTAAATAGTTAATTTTTTATTCTTTTAAAAACCTGTGACTGGTTATTTCACTTATAGTCACATTTGTATTTGCAGTTAACGATAACCAGCAATGTAGATTTATTTCAATATCACAAGGGTTTTTATCACAGCATCCGCCCAATATAATCAAGTAGTCTTTTTGTTAGTGTGTTGATTTCACTCTAAGAGCATTCCTAGATCTCACTCAGTACAGCACCTGGTTTTAGGTAGAAAAACATGCCGTAATCGGATCCAAGCAGGTTTTGTAGTATGTTAAGTAGACCCTTGCCTTGACCAAGCCCATCACCTAGGATAATTACTCTGTGTTTCTTGTTCTGAGTCCTGACTGTTGGGCTTTCCGTACTTTTAGCACATTGTGTTTTGATCCCCTTTTTTTTATTTGATATGAGTTTGCTCTTGACTCCAGTCTAGGTCATAGATGACAGAAACAAAGTCAAAGATGGAGCGAGCAGACCCAGAAGAAGCCTGTTCACTCTAATTTTGAAGAGAAAAGGGTTGTATGCGTTCGGACACACTGACGGCAGCGAGAGGTCTCTGCCTACCACAGAGATGAGGGCACGGCGCGGCTCCTTCCAAGCGGCACACTCTGCCCTTTTCCGGCCCCCCTAACTGGGTCCAGGGGCGGCGAACTTGGGGATGTCAGTCGACCCCCATTCATCCGGACCCGAGGTGGCGGTGCGTGGTGTTCCCGTGCTCACGCGAGGTGGCCCGCAGAGGCGGGCCGGCACCAGCCGGGGATTACGGAAGTCACATACGTTCCCGCGACCGAGTAATTAGGTAGGTCACCCAGCCGGAGTTGGGGTATCCGCAACCCGCCCACCCGCTCGGTTGCATGAGAAGAAGTGCCTGGAGGTCTGTGCCGTCCCGCCACGTGTCCTCAGGACGACTCAGCTGACCTCGAGTGACGAGGGTCATCCATCCGTCCATTACATGAATGAGAAACTACAAAGGTAAATAATATTAAAAAAATATAATAACATGATACCTGCAATGTTTAGGGTGTCTACAAAATAAAACACCACAAAAGTAAATTATTTGTTGTAAATTTATTAAAATATATGCAAAACTAAATTAGTGATAAAACTCAAGGACAAAGGTGGCCAGCGATGTAGAGGAAGTTTTCGACGCCATATTTTAGTTTATTTTAGTTAGATAAGAGTTTTTTATTCAAGTGTATATTTAGTCATAGTTAGTTGTGAATTTAGTTATTTGAATAAATTGTTCTTGGATTTTTTTTCCGTTCATAACAATTATTGATATGTATGACAATTGAAACCTTTTATAACGCAGAATAAAAATATTGACTGGTGCATTGAGGGCAAAGCCAAATCAATGATATGATAATAATAATAATGAATAATAATAATAATTATAATGTTTATTGGTTCAAATAAATTTTGTTAACAAAAAGAACACTGTCATTTAAACTAGGTACCTGTGCTATAAGCAACAGTAACAATTCGTGGTTGATCTATTTACTTAAAAAATAGTTTTGTGCAACAATCCGTTATTATTATAATTAAGTTAACTAAGTATTTCAATTAATTAACTTTACAATTAAATATTAGAAACAAAAAATAAAACAATAAAAAGCAAAAAAATATATTAAAAGTAGAATGTTATTATGAGACGTGTGTGTGCGTGTGTGTCTATGTGTGTCTGTGTATGAAGACAGATAGATGGGTATGTGACATAAGTTGCTTGGTATTTGTAGGTTACCCGGGAACACTTAAGAGTTTTGCAGTTTCTTGGTAATTTAATGCAACTAACAAGTTTTTAACTACTTTTTTAAATTTAAAATGCCGTATTTTCTTTAGGGACACATTTTTAC
Organism: Mamestra brassicae; assembly: GCA_905163435.1. Taxonomy (NCBI): domain Eukaryota; kingdom Metazoa; phylum Arthropoda; class Insecta; order Lepidoptera; family Noctuidae; genus Mamestra; species Mamestra brassicae. The sequence goes on along the minus strand of LR991004.1, from coordinate 13,725,522 downwards.
TCATTTTATTGTAAATATAGGGAGCTACTATATAAGAGTATCTTTTTGCAAAGACTGTCTTGTGTGGAGTGGTTTTGAAAACAAGTCGTTTCTTCTTCTATTATCCCTTTGAGAGCTGTTATCGGTAAATGGGTGTGTGCATAGATAAGATTGCGTAAAATAAACAATTGGCGTACAGTTAGGACATCAAATTCCTTGTAAAGTCTTGCAGTAGGGTCAAGCCTTGGTTTGGACATAAGGACTTTGATTGCCGCTCTTTGAGATCTTTCTAGTTTAATGAGAAATGTCTTGTGAGATCCACCCAGACAGAAATTCAGTATCCCACCACTGATTGACAAAGCGAGTAATAAATTATTTTTAGAATGTTTATATCGTCTAAATGGCGTACCTTTTTAAAAATGGGCATTAGATTCCGAATCCCATTTGTCAAAAGCTCAATATGGTGATGCCAGCTAAGGTTTCCATCTACCCAGACACCCAGATATTTAAGCCTGTCAACTCGATCGAGCTGAGTACAGTGGCACAGAGTGTTGTTGTTACTATGGTAGTTTTTTTTTTTTTTAGTGAGTGGCGTCTCGCAGTTCAACCTATAAGGTTGTCGACTGCTTAACCGGGCTTGCCTGTGGTGGACTTAATATAATATTAAAGCCTCCAGTCAGGACTTATAAAAAACTTACAAACTAAGTGACTACACGCTAAGGGCACCCCCTATGGGGTACGGGCCTCGGCTTAGGGCGTCGCTGGGGGAGGACAGCTAGGGACGGGCTGGATCGAACTAGTTACTATGGCAGGTGTGGGCTGCTATTTTTATTTTATCTGTCGCTGGCGCTCCTGATTTTGTAATAGAGAAGGTGGGATATTTAGTTTTATTAAGGTTAATAGTCAGCGTATTTTTATTAAGCCAGTATATAATTTGCTTAATGCCACTTTCTGTGATCTCAGTTAAGCCGTGTCATCTGCAAAGGTTATAATTTTAGCATTGTGAAGATGTAAGTTGCACAATAGATTTATGTACATCAAAACACATTGGGGGGGTCAATAACACTTCCCTGTGGGACTCCATATGTTATTCGAGCTTCTTCACTAACATACGAGGCAATTTTGACACGTTGAGTTCTTCCATTTAAGTAGCTAGTGATCATATCCAAGGCTACACCCTGTATTCCAATGTTTTCTATCCTAGCAAGTAGTTTGGGAATAGAAACAGTATCAAATGCCTTCGCGAGGTCCAAGAATACTCCAATACATTTTGATTTACTGTCAAGTGATTTAACAAGTTTCAGTCAAAGTTCTTAGAGCATTTTCTGTGGGAATTTCATTCAATGAATTCCAGGAATAAATCCAAATTGATTTTTAGACAACAAATTAAAAGTTCTTAAGAAATTGGTTAGTCTTTCTAGTTTGTTTAACAGCTTTTCGAGTATCTTGGACATCGCTGGAAGAACCGATATGGGCCTATAGTTGTTGACACTATCTCTTTTCCCAGATTTAAATATTGGATGTATGAGCGCTGTTTTGAAGAGCTTGGGGAATACTCCCAAGTGGAAACTCAGATTACATACGAGTATATATGTAATAACAGGAAGCAACACACTGTTTGCAGCCTTTAGTAACCTATTTGAGATACCATCTGTTCCTACAGCGCAATCATCTTTCAGGTTCACTATAGTACATCGTACCTACTTCTTCTTCGTCAGTGTCAAGCAGAACAAAGAAATGTGTTGTTTTTTTACCTAGGTTTTGTTTAGATATTCCATAAGTATCCATGGTGTCGATATTTTCAGCTAGTTTCTGTCCTACGGATGCAAAGAATCTATTGACCACATTAACAGATTCGTGAGGGCTTGGGTCAATTTCTAAAAGGGATTCGTTTTTGTCTTTTTGTTTATTTAAGGATGCGATTGTTTTTATTAATTTCCATGTTTTTTTTTAAATTATGTTTTGCTTTTTTGAATTCCAGGTTTTCATATGCACATTTGAAAAGTTAAATGTGCATTTAAAAAACCTAGAATTTTGATTCTAGGTTTTCATATGCTGGACTTTAGTCCTAGAATCGTTTTGCAGAAGTTTCTGTATCTGATGTAAATAAGTTTAATTTCTAGGTTATTTGGGTTCTTTCTAACTTTAACATGGAGTTTATACCTGTGTTTAATGCAGCTATTTATTATTTTTGCAAAAGTATCTATAAGGAATTTTAATGCAATATCTAAGTCAGTGCAACTGTAAATAGTTTAAGTTAGATTTTCTAATTCCGAGATGACTTTAGGATAGTTATTGTGGGCTATTGTGTGTTTGTTACAATACTATGATAGTTTCTTGCCCAGCGATAAACAAACAGTATAGGGATCCGTTACAGTAGTGGTTATTACTGTCGTATTACAGCTTCGATCAGATTTTATCATTACATGATCCAGGCAATTTTGTTTTCTTGTTGGAAGCTGGTGACCGGGTAGTAGTCCATATGATGCCATTAAATTTAGATATTCGTGAGACCGCGGTTCATTCCCAATTGTTTTTATATTTATATTAATATCGCCTATGACTTGTTTTTATAAGTAGACTGTGATTTTAATAGAGTATCCAATGATTTAAGGAACTTTTCAATACTGTTGATAGGAGGTCTGTACACTGCAACAATAACGATATCAGCTTTAATTTTAATAATTAAGCAGTTAGCGTCTTCCAAAATATGCTCAAAAACAGAACAATGAAAACAACTTTTTTTAAACACAACCACACCTTCGTTTTGAGTCTCGTGACCCTCTGTGGAATAACATGTATAGTTATTTATTATAGGTAAGGTGCTATTATTTTTAGCCAACATTCGGTTAAGACTATTAAGTCGAAATCCAGCTGTATTTGTGTTAAAAGTATCTCAAATTGAGACATATTACAAGAAATGCTCCTGATATTTTGGGATATTATGTTAAAATTACTATTCATAGAGTTAAAATGCGATTCAGCCTCCTGTGTATTACATAAATACCGATTTTGAATGTAATTTTATTTGAATTATAAGTGACAGTGCTGTTGGTGTGCTTATTATAAATAAATAACAATATTTTTGAGACTGTATAGTTATCAATCTCAACTGTTGTTTCTGTTTTAGAACCCATAAAGAATAGTATAATGAATGATTCACGACTGGAGATTTAGTTTTTATAGTAATTATAGCCCTATTGGAGTGAAATATATGTTTTTGAATCCAATTCTTAATGCGCATCGCTTTGTGTTTGTTTTGCTTCTGGGATGTATACATGTGTTCCTAATATGAGTAGATGTGTTAGTGCCAATGTATGTCATAGATAGTTATTTGTGTTAAGTAATATTTTACGTACATATAAGAATATTTTTAAATGAAAACTAGATTGCTTGTAATACTTTCGTTAATATAAACCAACTTGTAACAGATACTAAGATTAGAATACAAAATAACACAATAAAAATAAAAAATGATTATTAGTCATTTACTTTCTTTTAGTGACTCCAAGTTTTTTTCTGATGTAACAATCACGTGGGGGTCTACTATCTTCTTGCGCAAGTATATCTTATCGTTAGCAGATGATATATCAACTACACATCTTAATCCATCTTGGTTCCCAACACATTGACAAACTGGCTCGTCCTCCTCCTCCAGGGAGCATTCGCCGTCGTTGAGTATTATCTCGCATCTGTCACCTGAATGATCTGCTTTGCATTGGCAGACAGGCTTACTGTGTTCATTCAAGGAACAGGTACCGTCGTTTTGGCAATAACCATGACACGCGGAGACCTCGCATCTTTCTCCAGAGTAACCGGCATTACAACTGAAACGATGAAAATGTTAAACATGGTTATTTGCAATCATTCAGAATGTAAACTATCACAAGGAGTGGTGTATGTTGTACCTGCATGTGCGATGTCCCTCATCATGTAAACTACAGTTGCCTTGAATACAATAGTTCAGACAATCAGATATCTCGCATCTGTCACCTGAATAATTTGCTTTGCATTGGCAGACGGGCTTACTGTTTTCATTCGAACAGGTACCGTCGTTTTGACAATAACCATGACACGCGGAAACCTCGCATCTTTCTCCAGAGTAACCGGCATTACAACTGAAACCATTAAAATGTTAAACATGGTTATTTGGAATCATTCAGAAAGAAAACCGTCAGAAGGAGTAGTGCAGGGGCCACAAATGGCGGACCGCGGTCAGGATCCGGACCGCCGACCTAAATACCTTAAGTAAACATACAACAACTTTTACTATGGGATCAACACTTAAAACGAGAAAAAAAATCGACTCCTCGATACATTAATGTGCGGATTTTTTGAGTTTTAACTAAATATTCGTAAATGGCGAAAAGAGAGCGCCCCATCTTAGGCTAGAAACTGCTCTGGTGTATAAAAGTAGAAACAGACCGCGGCAGACATATTAATTAAAAAACGGACCCCAAATGAAACTAATTGGTGACCCCTGGAGAAGAGTATGTTGTACCTGCATGTACGATGTCCCTTGTCATTAAAACTACAGTTGCCATGGATACAATAGTTTAGACAGTCTGGTATTTCGCATCTATCACCTTCATATCCTGCCTTACATTGACAGACTGGCTTGCTGCTTTTATTCAATAAACAGTTACCGTCGTTGAGACAATAACCGTGACACTCGGAGACTTCACACCTTTTCCCGGTGTAACCGGCATTACAACTGAAATTGGTGAAGAAAATGAGTTTGTTTTTGCTTTTACCCGTATTAACATCATTAAATCTGGCAGTATTGTTACACCACGTAACAAGTTAGTTAAGAATATTAAGCTGAAAGACCAAAAACGCTCAAAGTGAAAAAACAGCTCACAACACCATATTGCGAACTTTGCGTCGTAGCTCTTAAGGAAACGACCGCAACGGGATCTGGCAATGAAGAAAAACCATGACGTGATCTGAGCCCTAACGAATGATACAACGCGTTGTAAGCTATTTTTTCACTTGCTGCGTTTTCGGTCTTTGCGCGTAACATACCATTTAAATAAAGTTATAATTAAAATTAAACAAGGAAATCATCAGACAGAGAAGCTTAATGTTTTACCTGCATATAGGATGTCCTTCATCACTAAGACTACATTTGCCTTGAATGCAATAGTTCAGACAATCTGTTATCTCGCATCTGTCACCTACGTAACCTGGCTTGCATTGACAGACGGGCTTACTATTTTTGTTCAAGGAACAGATACCGTCGTTTTGACAATAACCATGACACACAGAGACTTCACATCTTTTCCCGGCGTAACCGGCATTACAGCTAAAGCGATAAAATGTTAAACATGTTTATTCTGAACACATTCAGTTATAGAGTCATCAGAAAGAGTAGAATATATTGTACCTGCATGTACGATGTTCCTTGCCACTAAAACTACAATTGCCTTGAATGCAATAGTTCAGACAATCTGTTATCTCGCATCTGTCACCTACGTAACCTGGCTTGCATTGACAGACGGGCTTACTATTGTTGTTCAAGGAACAGATACCGTCGTTTTGACAATAACCATGACACACAGAGACTTCACATCTTTTCCCGGCGTAACCGGCATTACAGCTAAAGCGATAAAATGTTAAACATGTTTATTCTGAACACATTCAGTTATAGAGTCATCAGAAAGAGTAGAATATATTGTACCTGCATGTACGATGTTCCTTGCCACTAAAACTACAATTGCCTTGAATGCAATAGTTCAGACAATCTGTTATCTCGCATCTGTCACCTACGTAACCTGGCTTGCATTGACAGACGGGCTTACTATTGTTGTTCAAGGAACAGATACCGTCGTTTTGACAATAACCATGACACACAGAGACTTCACATCTTTTCCCCGCGTAACCGGCATTACAGCTAAAACGATAAAATGTTAAACATGTTTATTCTGAACACATTCAGGTATAAGCAATCAGAAGGAGTAGAATATGTTTTACCTGCATGTGCGATGTCCCTCATCATTTAAACGACAGTTGCCATGAATGCAATAGTTCAGACAATCTGTTATCTCGCATCTGTCACCTACGTAACCTGCCTTGCATTGACAGACGGGCTTACTATTTTTATTCAAGGAACAGATACCGTCATTTTGACAATAACCATGACACACGGAGACCTCACACCTGTGTCCAGAGTAACCGTCATCACAACTGAAATAGGTTAGGAATATGTAAATAAAGCTTGATTTTATTCATAATCAGACAAGGAAGTCATTAGAGGAAGTAGATTTTACCTGCATGTCGGAAGTCCCTCATCATTGATTCTGCAGCTACCTTGCAAACAATAGTTCGCGCAAACTGGCACATCGTGCTGCTTGCCGTTGTTATGTGGTGCAGCTTTGATCGCTGGTATCAGCCTCGACAGTGATTTGCAATCCGTTATTCCCTTAGTTAGGTCGACTATTTTATAGTTGGCGGTTATACCGAGGGACTTATCGGTACAGAACCTTCTTTCCGTGGGTTTTTCATCGAACCTTGCGTTTTTTGGTAATCGCCAAACACTTTTGTAGCTCTTGCTACTGCTCGTCCAGTAGAAATAATCTTTGGACAAAGTCAAATCTTTTGCGTTAGTCAGGCTTTTATGGAACATTTTTAAATTTCCTCCATTCAAATCAGCACTCCACATTTTGTGTAAACGATCTCCAAAATAGTAAATTTTCTGTGTTTGTGGATCAACGGTCAAGCTATAACAGCTATCAGAACTAACAACATCGTAGATTAAGCTCTGTCTACCGGAACCATTGAAACGAGCTCTCTCAATAACCTTGTAGAATCCTTTGCTGAACCAGTAAATGTACCTGTAAGTTGAATACCAGATTTGGTCATGACGAAATGAAAAACAGATTTATCAAGTTATATAATTTTGCAGCGGAGTTCATAAGTAGGTTTATGTTTATAAATATGCGCATGTATGAGTTGGACATCATTGGATGTCATATTGAATGTTGCACCATTTACTCCTAACCCGGCCAATCCTTTTAAACTAATTTATTTTCGATTTTGATGGCAGACACAGTAATTTGGCATTTTTGCCTACATTGACACATCGATTGTTGATGCAAAAGTACGTATAAAACCGGGAAGTTAAGCATCCGATTGAATGATATGTGATGGTGATAGAACCATATTCGGTTTCTACTCTTCCTAGTTAACGATCTTGACAAAACCAGCCTTTTTCATGAAACTATCATTGGTAACGTACCCACTACAACTGTCCACGGCAATAGAAATGGGGATCCGGTTATCCATCTTGGTTAAAAGATTTATGGAAAAATTACTCTTACACCCGTTTTCACATGATATCCAATTGATGCTCTTTTCATTGGTATCAGTAAAGAAGAGTTTTTCCGTGGCCGGATCGTAAGCGATACTATGAATGTTACGACCCTTTGTCTCCATGAAACATTCGTTTTCTTCGGAAAATATGTTATATCCACATATAGCATCGTTGTTGTCCTTTTTGTTGACGTAAAACATCATGTTGTGAACTTCATCGTAAGCTAAGCTTCCGAGGTTTCGGGACTCAAAATGTATTGTGTCTGTTTTGGTTCCGTCGTCAGTATAAAACATTAGTTGGTCTCCTAAGCTCACGGCGAAGTCTGAAACAAAATAATACTCTAATAAAGCAAATATTAGTATTTTACTTTACCGAAGTTTTAAGGACCGAGTGTCTTCGAGAGCCGCGAACATTTGTCCTTGGACAAATAACCCTTCACACCGCCATTGTAATTCCTTGGAATTACATTGGCGGTGTGAAGGGTTTTTGCTTAATAAATAAGCCAGTCACTTGAATACAACAATCGCTTTATGTCGTTAAAATTCTGCTGTGTAAAAACTAAGCTCTGTATGTAGGTCCAAGTTTGTATTTGCACTCCTGATAAACTTCGTCGCTGTTTTTGTGGTGACGAATGAATGTTTTCTATTATATCTAATAAAATAAACTGCACTTCTTTTCACGAGTGCAGATACATCTTCTTGAAAAAATAAATACATGTCTCTTAAAAATAAACTGCATTGTGAGAATAAAAGCGGCGCGATAGAAACCATTTTTCAGTAAACATGTTGAAAAGATTTTTTGTTACTTTTAAAACAACATGTATGTATTTCTGATTGTATATATGTAGCGTTCTATGTGTCGATGTATACCTACCAAAAAACCAAATGGACCTAGCAAATAGCGAGTTGGACTCGCCCACCAAAGATTCCGTATCTCGGGAATTGTTTTTTTGCGTTTTCAAAGACAAATTTTTGTTTTATGAGTTTCAATTCAATGTAAAAAAATACCAAAATTGATCATCATTGATGTACTTCACTGTTGCCCGGGTTCCGAGGTACTTTATCGCTCGCTTATCTATCCGTTAACAACTAACCAACCAATGGCGTTATGACCAATAACGTTAACGGACAAATAGACCGATAAACGACCGATAAAAACCTTAGAAACCGGGCATAAGTGACTTAGACACAAAACTGTACCCTGCAATTCGAATGTAATACATATAAATGTGTAAATATTTTAAAATTTTATATTATACCAGCTTTTGCCCGCGGCTTCATCCGCGTGGAATAGTTACTTGGGGCAGACATTTTTATTTTAAGATTATGAAGTTTAGTAGATTTTCAGTCAATGCTACTGAACAGAGAAAGAATAGATTTAGATAGAAGAATAGACAAATGTTCGACGTTATTCTTTAAATTGGCATAACTTTTTTATTTATGAACCGATTGACACAAACACTAAATGTTAAATGAAGCTTACCACAATGTATTAGCGAAAACCACATCTAAATCGGATAAGCCGTTTCTGAGATTAGCGTGCACAAACGCACGGACAAAAATTCTAACAATCGTTGTTTTTAATTTTGGGTGCTATTTGCGTTGATAAAGGTCCCAATAATATTTTTTCTCATATATCTTCCATGTACAAACAGCGATCCGTTACATTTTTATTATATGTATAGATAATGAACTGAATATTTAAAAAAGGAAATCAAGTCAATAAAACCGTTATCCCGCAGTTAAACCTCGGAATAAGGAACCAGACAAAATATTTGGCATATAAAATAATGCACTGGTATTTCAATCTTACCTTAAACTAAAATCAACTTTCCTTTACGTAACAAAAATCGGAGAATGCAAATCGTACTCACCCCAGGAGTTCGTCAGCCCTATGGACAACGCCACCACCGCCAGTACACACTGCGCTCTACACATGGTCTTCTTAACAATACAAAGTTGTTCCTGCACACGTAGAAAGCGCGACTCAGCGTGATCACTCTTCGAATATTATTAAAACAAACGCTTGGTTTTTCAGCTGAAATACCAATATGACATACGTATTTTAGGTATGGGTATTGGTGATAAGACTATTATTATACAGGTAATTCGGTGGTCACGCAGTGCGATCCTATAGGCCAAATACCTAATAGTTTAATATATTGGCAGGTACTAAGTATCATGAAAATATAATGAGGTAAAATACGTATGTAACGCAGGCATACATAGGTACAGAGCTATGATTATTTAACGCATAAACCAAATAAGTAATTCTGTAATATGTAGTGTGTATTCATTACGCTTCAACAAATTATTAATTAATGTAAAAAATCAGCTATCAGGAAACACAGACTCTGGCAGGGAATTCCACTCCTTAGCTGTACGCGCAATGAATGTGTTCCCAAAACGTTTTGTGCGTGTGGGTGTCCACCATGTACCCGCGACGCATCGCCGTACGTCTTGTGCTCCGATGACAGAACGGGCTTGGCGGAATTAAACTATGCAATTCCGTCGCACACTCCCCAAAATGCGATAGAAAATCTATCTAATCCAATGATTCCCAACCTGTGGTCCTAAATTAGAACATTTACTTTTGAAATGTCAAAGTCGGTCGGTCAAAAAGATGAAGCTATTTGCACGTTCCAAAGCGTAGATCTCTATGGAGAAGAACGTGCAAGAAACTCCACGGACACTCTTAAAAATAATATAATTTTTTACAAAGTTATTATTATTTATTTATCTTTAATTACTCTCTGCACTTTCAGCATACAGAGAGTCATAATCTTATTATATTAATATATGTGAGAACGATGTAAAAAACCTGTGTAAGCAATTTATAAGTAAGTACATAAACTTACAACTTGTAATATGAGTGAATTAGATAGAATAGAAGTAAATTAAAACAGTTATTCATAAGTACTTAGCCATTCAATATTAAGGAACTTGTACTAAATAAGTCCTATTATGTGTGTGTGTGTGGGTCCTTTTGTTATGTATAGGTAGATAACCAATAAGTACGCAATCAGTAGTCAAAACAAGAACGAGACCCCTATACATAAGAATGTACATATAAGAACGGTTGAACGGAACTTGATGAAATTTGGCACAGAGTTAGATTATAGTCTGGAATAACACAAATTATCTTTTTATGCCCGGAGTATGTTCTCTTGGGATAAACTTCGACATTCGCGGGCGGCAGCTAGTATGGATCTTTATAAATTTGTTACTATTGTTATCCATATCATATCGTATTCGTATGTCACCTACTGTGCCAGGAAACAGAGATCCATGTAATTTATTACACATTCTTGTACCTACCTGTGTGCACAGTACAAACAAATTTGATTGATTGATTAATCGGTGACCTGAAGCAGTCCCGTAAACACTGTATCATTTAAGAGTGCCGAAATATTGTAATCATAATCTAATATAATGTTATTGTATTCAAATTTAATTATTATACCAAGTTTAGACCCTTGAGGAACACCAGAGGTCACCTTAGATTGTGGGCAATTGACTATCACTCTCTGCTTCTGATTGGTAATAGTAGACGCAAACCATCTCAGAAGATGGCCGCGTATACCGTTGAAATAAGTTTTGTCATGGAATATTTCATGATCTACCGTATCGAAAGCTTTACAGAAGTCAGTATACACTGCATCCACTTATACACGGCTGTCGACGTTATCAAACAAAAAACTTGAATACAGTAAAGGATTAGTATTGGTCTATCGCCGTTTGACAAAACCATGCTGTTGTTGTATTATGATATTGTGAAGTACCGGATAAATTTCGTTATAAACTAACCTATCGAATAGTTTCCACAAGGCAGACCGGATAGAGATGGGATGATAGTGTTCAACATGGCGTCTGGAACCGCTTTTATGACCAGGCATGATATATGCATTCTTTCATAGCTTAAGTACAACTCCCGTAGAATTACATATTTCATTATAAATTTAATAATAAATAGCGGCTTGCAAATTGAAGTCCCGGTATTCCTAAAAAATAAGGCGAAACTCCGTCAGGTATACGGCTTTTCACGGGATCAAGGGATTTAAGCTCCTTGAATATTTTATCTTCACTAAAGAAAGCTCGCAAATAGACATAGTCTAAGATCCGAAGTAAGATTGACTTTCACCCACCTGCTCATCGGATGAAAATTATATTTTATCAAATAAAATATGTTTCTGAATATATACCAATAGGGTTGCCGTAAAATATATGGTCATGGTAACACAAGCCAAAGGAGCCCCAGGGTATAACATAGCAATATAATAAGCTTAAGCCATCTGGCTATGATATAGAAAAAATTGACACTAGGATTGCCTAATACTTCTTGCAACAATGTCGTTGTGTTGTACGTTAAAGTGAAAGTCTTAGGTGGAATTATTGAAGAAATAGAAGTCTTAGGTGGAATCTACGCAGCACTAACAATGTGTCGCTCAATGCTATTGGTGCTAGGCAACTCAACAATTAAGTGCTCAATATGAACGTGTACGTGATCACTATGCTGAGTTGATGGGATACCTAATTCAGAAGATTAAAAAGTGAGTAAAATTGCAACGAATGCACCTCCACTGTCTTGTTTATTAGTGGCTGTACGATTGCTATCAAATCGGTACACACTATAACGCTTGTCTATGAACTTACTGTCCTAAATTTCAGGTTATGCCAGGTGTCAGTTAGTATTGTAATTTCGTACGTGTTTATAACTATATTCGTGAGTAAGTGGCGTACTTTTGTGCGAATACCCCTGCAATTCGGGTAGCCTATGGTAATATTATTATTAGACATTGATAATATTGAAATATAAATGATAACTTATGATTAGAGTATGTCCAGGTTACAAATGAGTAGCAAAAGCGATAAACAAAATAATTACAATTGAAGTTTTAGGATATAGCACAGATCACAACACGTTAATAATTAGACAGCAACATATTTATTCACAATGGTAATTTTGAATTTTATATATTTTATAGAATGTATGAGTTCAAAATCAATGTTGGCTTATGTAAAACATATTAGAGATAAAAACGTTACTCACATTACAAATACTACAATCAATCTTCTCAAATATACAATATAAAATTTTAATCTGAAAACAAAAATACATCCGATAATTGACATAATTCAGTGACGAGATTTAAACGTGCCCATTTTAGGAATGGGCAAATTGATCTAATTAAGAACACTATTATCATAAACTTTATTACAATCAGACAAACATAATAAAACTATATACTATCTTAAAACTATTTACATCTGCTAAACCTAAGTATGTACATTTACAAAAACAAAGTACACTCAGGCGTCAAAGTATTCCTCCGCATCGCTGTCATCCGGAAACGTGCCCAGAAGACTGCCAGCATTGTCATTATTTTTAACATCACTATTATTTTTTGCAACATCGGCCTCTGATCGAATGGCAAACGCAACATCGCCGTCTTTTTTACGAACGAGGATAGTGCAATTTTTAATAACATTAGAAATACATAATTTTTTATTCCCTAAAGTTAAATGTACATTTTTACGGATACCGTACTTGTATTTGCCATAATTTCATTAGAAATAACGCTTCAGTTGACATAATCATGAAATGACATAAAATATAAAATCATTTTCACTAATTTCATTGGTCATACTCATAATCGACGAAGTGTCATAATTTCTGCTAAAATTTTCAAAGTGCTATAATTTTCATTTTCAATAATGTCGTTTCCCATAACATTTATTTACCATAATATTCATTTGAACTTTAATTCACCGACCCCGGCACAGGAGGAAGGTGAGAGTGGTAACACACAGGTTAGAAACCTATTATACGATACAATTAGCGCCACCTACCTTATGGAGATGACGATTTATGAAGATTAATCAATCGGCCAGTTATAAGTGTAACGTAGAAGCTAGATAGCTGATTCCTGTATTGGTTCACTGTAGCTTCAATAGATGGCGTTCACTACATATTATTGTGGAAAAATAGTAAACATAAAAAAGGGTTAGGTTTACAATGATGTTGGTCTTAGGTGTACTATTATAAACGAAATGTCTTCATCGAACCCTCGCGTGTTTTTTTTTGCATTTATTTCGCCAAAACAATACAGCAAAAATAGTAGATCATGCAATAATCTACAAAAATGGCTTTTTAGTTTTTTTCTACGTATTTAGAATTTCCATGCCGTTCTTTTTTTTTTTTTTTTAAGGTTGGGGTATCATCAAATGATTTCTTCTGCTCTGGGTGGAGCGGAAGGGCGTGTCAGACTCTTACTGACTAAACTCTCACTCCGTGTTCCTGCTAAAGCCCTTTGCGTTCCAGGGCCGCGGTGACTCTTTCGAACAGTTTCCGCAACCCTGGCAGGCTTTGGCCCTAGCATGCCCCGTCTTTTATGCTGACATCTCTTTGAGGCGCGCGTGAAACACAACGCGCCATCGACCCGGGCCTGGTGGTGATCGGACTGCGAGCCACCCAATGCTCGCCTACGGTGGCCGGGGATCGCCCTGCGACTCCCGACGCCCGAGGCGTCTTCTCCTGTTGCGGCGGTTGGGGCGAAGGCCTTGCCTTTCCCTCGCGCGGCCCGCGTCCTCCTTTGCTAGCATTACTGTTTCGCAGAAGGAGGTGACCGCTTCCCAAGCCTCCTCGCTCCGGACCATGGATTCAACCAGGGCCGGACGCGAGAGGTCGCCGCCGCCGATCGCCTCGACGAGGACACGGCGGTGCTCAGCCCAAGCAGGGCAGACCTCCACCGTATGCTCCACCGTGTCCTCCGGGCGAGAATTTAGATGCCTACATAGTAAGGCGTGTGTCCTATGGTTGCCACCATAGATACTCGTATAATAATAAAGTTGTTTTTTTATATTTCTATGGTTGCCACCTTTTTTTAGGAGAAATATAGTTTTTATTTTAAATCATTGAAAAATATAGTACCTACTTTTGGAAAAATCATGAAAAAAAATAGCACGCACCATTTAGTTTTATGACTCGTTTTTTCTAAATAAATATTTAAGAACATCTTCTTCTATCATTGTTTCTTTTTGGAAGGCATGTAAGATCAGCATAACGTCGAAATGATAACGCTTCTGTATAGATACATGGTGTTAGCGGCGGAATCACCTGGAGCCTACTCGAGAAGTGATAGAGCTACATAAAGTTGGCCATTGGAAAAGCAACCAGAAGAGAAGTGTACCCCTACAACGGATGATGTCTGGCCATGACGGCTCGCTGGGAATTGAATACGTTTGAAACTAAACAGACAAAGGATCGCGCACATACAAACATACGGGTTAAATAAAGAATCTCCTGTTTTGAAGACGGTTAATTATTGGGAATGAGACGGATCTTGGGAATGAAATAAAACATCATAAGGGCAACCTGTTAGTATTTCAACTTGGATGACATTTTGTTAGAGATTTGTAACTTTCAGCCGCTTGCCAATGCAAAGTTTTAGGGGCTTGAATATCTGAGTAGAAATCATTAAACTTTACTTTACCGGATAACGATTATCATTTTCTTCCATGGCATGTTCAAGGAAATATATTCCCTACTTCCCCAAAAAATATTTTTCTCAATTTCGGGTAGTGATGGTTGCCGCTTGGTCGTTGCGAGGAGTCAAAATAGTTCAATGGATATATGTAGAAATTTACTTTGTGAAGTAACGGGACAACCAAGCTCTCTACTTAAATAGCCCAACTATCTGCTTGATTGTTGTGTGTGCCATCACAATTTACTAACAGTAAATTCTACTATTTCTACGCGTTTTAGTGGCCTTCTAAATATGCTCGCATATCTGAACTAGAATGTGCTAAGTATTTGATATTGATTCCTCCACGCTATCCTGAGAAAAAGGGTCTTGATAGGCGGAAAGACGGACAACAAAGTGATCCTATAAGGGTTCCGTTTTTGCCGCCTGAGGTACGGAACCCTAAAAAACAAACCATCGAACGATTTGTGCTACTCTTGAAATGACTGAGTGGCCCCTGGTATGACATAAAGATGGACCTCTGTTTGTGTAACTTTACCTTAAATATATGCTGACGAAGATTAACATTGGCCAACATGAGCGAATGTCATATTTACGCGGAAATACTGAACATCGTGAATCAAACGCACAACCCGAACATAAAGTTGAACTGCCAAAGTATTAGTTGGGGCAAAATAGCTCTAATGTCACATTATAAAACATGTAACAGAATGACCGTGATGCCTGAAAATATTTATTTGGATTTCGATGTGTGTCCCATAGTAAAAAAATCATAACGGTGAGTGCAATGCCTGCCTTTTAGGTATTGCGTTCATTCTGTTAGACGTAGTATATAGACGCGTCATGCACCCACATCACAGCAGCTCAAAATAATAGTGTAAGCACGGGGAAGTATTGCGGAATTTGTTCGAAAGAGTCACCGCGGCCCTGGAACGCAAAGGACCTTAGAAGGAACTCGGATGGGTTTAAGTCAGTAAGAGTCTGACACGCCCTTCTGCTCCACCCAAGCGGAAGAAGTCATTTCATGATTTCCCACCCTTCAAAATAAAAAGCGCTGGGAAGTAATCAGTAGCATGACAGCTACGTATCCTCGCGTGGTATAGGGTCGCGATGATAGTTACCTTCTTTTATATTGGCATTTCAATTGGCAGGAAACGTATCTACAGTTTAAAATTTTATTGAGTAACTCACAATAATGTTCGTAAATTTTCTGTTTAGTTTCAAACCTTTTCGATTCCCAGTGAGCCTATGATACGTCATGACCAGTCTATGGCCAGACATTATCCGTTGCGGGGGTATACTTCTCTTCTGGTTGCGTATCCCATGATCAAATTAATGTAGCTCTATCGCGTGTTTATAACCGCAACAACTTTATTGTTTGTGCCTGGGTGACACCGCCGCTAACACCATGTAAAGAGAAGCGTTATCATTTAAACGTTTCTCATGAAGTGAAATTACCAGGACTGATCGATATTACAAACGGAAGACGTGATAAAGTCAATGCTTTGCATAACACTATTCTGAATTCTCAATTCAAAAAGGTGTCTGGTAATGCAGGATATTGACAGTTCGTATATCTTATCCAAGCAATTTTTTGCAACAAAGTTGCGGGCAACAGCTAGCAAATCAATATTTTCATTCAAAATCATTTTTTCTGAGGCATTGACAATTGGCGTTCCTCAGGGAAAAAAAAGGAATGGACCAAATATTGAAATATTTGGTCCATTCCTTTTTTTAGTTTACATAAATGATTTGCCCCAATTACTTAAAAATCAACCAAAGATAGTGTTATTTGCGGATGACACATCATTAATATTTAAAATAGACCGACGTTCACAAAATCTTGACGACGTCAATAGCTCTATTCATCAGGTCCAAAATTGGTTTACGGCAAACAACTTGGCTCTAAATAAAAAAAAAACTAAATGTATTAGATTTTCTTTACCAAATGTTAAAAGTAGCGAATGTGACATCATGTTGAATGGAGAAAAACTGGAGTTCATTAATCAAACGGTTTTCCTAGGTATCACATTGGACGAGAAATTACAATGGGGCCTCATATAACATCTCTTGCGGGTCGTCTAAGCTCAGCCGCGTATGCTGTTAGAAAGATAAGACAGTTAACAGACGCAGAAACCGCACGTTTGGTCTACTTTAGTTACTTTCACAGCATTATGTCGTACGGTATTTTGCTGTGGGGTCGGGCTGCTGACATTGAATCCATATTTATTTTACAAAAGTGAGCTGTCTGAGCCCTTTATAATCTGTGTCGCCGTGATTCTCTTAGGGAACTTTTTCAAAAGATTAATATTATGACAGTCCCTTGCCAATTCATTTATGAAAATATTATGTATGTGCGGAAAAACCGACATCTTTTTAGTAAAATTAGTGATAGACATAATTTTAATACTAGAAATAAAGACAAATTAGATCAACCATTTTTTAGATTAGCTAAAGTCCAGACTTCTTTCGTGGGGTATTATTGTGTTAAATGTTATAACAAAATACCTTCTGACATATTAGAACTAAATGAAAGAAAATTTAAAACTCATGTTAAAAGTACACTTTGTGAACAAGCATATTACAAATTAGAAGATTACATTCAGGATAAGAATGCTTGGAAACATGCTGGTCCTGCTCCATAGGACAATCAAGGGTGAAGGTCAAACTGGTTGATTTATGTATTAACTTTATAGATATACTGTTTCTTTTTTTGTGTTTTTATTTTTCTGTTGACGCACACACTGTTGTTTAATTAATGGTTCCAATGTTTGTAAATATGTGAGTACCATTTACCTAAATTTCTTTAGGAAATGAATAAGTTTACCTCTGCTGGTGATACTTTGTTCTTATAAGTAGCATACTCTGGGTTCATCGTCCTCACATAATATTAAATTAATTTTTGTATACCAAATTTTGTAAAATCATTATTTGAAAAGAGTAACTATGGAGTTTCTTGTCCGTTCTTCTCCATAAGAATCTACCTTTCCGAATGGACAGTAGAGTCACTTTATTAATGTAACATTATTATTTTACTGAACTGTAAACGATGACGTTCAAAAGTGCCGTTTAATGGCCTAATTGAAATAAACGTTTTGACTTTGACTTTGATTTTTCTCTTTTTATGTACTTAGAGGTATTTTCACAAATAACTCAACATTTTAGTTAATAAATGGCGCTGTGTGTACCTGTTTCACAGGATCGAATACCCTGTAATTTTTTATGCATATTTCTTGGTTAAACATGTGGGTTTAGGTATACATATATGTATGTTATAAAATAACAATGTTGTAAAAAGTATTCAAAAAACGATATTTTTCGAAAAATATCTGTTGTAGTGTAGGAATGCAAAAAGTACAAAAATAACTTCATAATAATTTAAAAAAAAAGATGCGAGAGTTGGGGTTCGAACCAACAGCTTATGAATTCAGAGGCAGTCAGTGTACCGCCGGGTCCATGACTTCTGTTGAAATTCATCCGAAAATAGCCGATCTTATAATAATGATCAAAACGTGTCAAAAAAACATTGATACGTAATTTTAAAATCTTAAAATGACCATAGCTTTTTTTTCTGGCCACCAATTTCAATGAAACCAAAGACAAAATGTTGCTCAGAACCAACCTGCATACAACTGTGAAAACTCCAAGTAAATCTGTGCAGTATCTTCGGAGATTACTTTTAACAGACAGACAGACAGAACGACAAAAAAATCCAAAAAATCTTATTTTGTGTTGTATGTTCTTTTTCTATCGCCCTTAATCCATGTTTGGTAAATTTGTTTAATGTACAGACGATTTATTATATGTATAGATAAGAATGCTTGGAAACATGCTGGTCCTGCTCCATAGGATGATCTAGGATGTACTTTCTGTTTTTTTAAAACTACTTATGTAATTTAACTCACACACTGATCCATTGTTCTTAATTATGTTGTAAATATGTGAGTACCATGTCCCTTCCTAGCAAACTTAATTTTATCTCTGCTGGTATTGCTTTGTTGTACCTATTAGTATATAAGTGTGTGCTGTATATTAGTGTAATGTTGATTGATGCATTCTGCTCACATAATAGATATAATCAATTGATCAATGTACCTTGTATACAAAATATTGTAAAACTTATATTTGAATCTACTTTTTGCGAATGGACAACTAGAGTCACTTATACTTATTTTAATTTTAAACTGTAAATTTGACGTTCAAAAGTGCCTTTTAATGGTCTAGTTGAAATAAATTGACTTTGCCGCCGCCACGGCCACTTGACGTGTGCTATGCCATTTTGCAACCTATCGCCTAGCTAGGCATCATCAAGAGATCATGTTACATTGCTCCGAGCCGGAATGTTACGCTGTTATCGTTTTATACCTACTAATTACACGAAAAAGAAAAAAGAAAGATCGTTGAAAGTGTACCCTTATGAATCGCTTACATTAAGTCTTTCAAAAGGGTCACACACATCATGTAGGTTTTTGATTAACTGCTTTGAAAAACCCTATTGAAAAATCTTTCAATGGGTACCAAAACGGTCAGTATGGTCACGGCTTGAATTAAGCCATTTAAAAGTGTTACCCATTCGTATGGGTTTCCGATAAACCGCTTAGAAAAACCCTTTCAGTGGGTACCCGAATGGAGGGACCATAGCGACGTAACACGGGCAGCGGCTAAAGCCACGCGACACGTGAATTTGATATTCGTATTGAGCAGCTCAAACACGTCGTTTCTCTGTCGACAAAAAAATATATTGACAACCTACAATGTTTAGGATATCTACAAAACAAAACACCACATAAGTACATACATTTACTGTAGCAACATTATTTAAAATAATACAAAATGAATGCTCAACTAAATTACTAATAATCATGATATTTGAAAGTTTTTATAATGCAGACTAAATAATATTCAAAGGTGCTTTGAGGGCGAAGCCAAATCATTGAGATGATATATCAACTTCACATCTTAATCCATCATAGTTACGAACACATTGACAAACTGGTTCGTCCTCCTCGTCGAGGGAGCATTCCCCGTCGTTGAGACAATAACCATGACACGCGGAGACCTCACACCTTTCTCCGGTGTAACCAACGTTACAACTGAAATAGATAATGGAGATGTGAAACATGGATGCTTTTATTAAAAACATAAGACAAGAAATCATAGGAAAGAGAAGATTAATATTTTACCTGCATGTAGGATGTCCCTCATCACTCAAACTACAGTTGCCTTGAATACAATAGTTCAGACAATCAGATATCTCGCAACTGTCACCTGAATAATCAGCTTTGCATTGGCAGACGGGCTTACTGTGTTCATTCAAGGAACAGGTACCGTCGTTTTGGCAATAACCATGACACGCGGAGACCTCGCATCTTTCTCCAGAGTAACCGGCATTACAACTGAAACGATGAAAATGTTTAACATGGTTATTTGCAATAATTCAGAAAGAAAACCATCACAAGGAGTGAAGTATGTTGTACCTGCATGTACGATGTCCCTTATCATTAAAACTGCAGTTGCCTTGAATGCAATAGTTCAAACAATCAATAGTTATCTCGCATTTGTCACCTACGTTACCTGCCTTGCATTGGCAGACGGGCTTACTGTTTTCATTCAATGAACAAGTACCGTCGTTTTGGCAATACCCATGACACGCGGAGACCTCGCATTTTTCCCCGGAGTAACCGGCATTACAACTGAAATAGGTTAGGAAAATTAGTGTTTGTTTGCTTTTAATTAACAACATTAAACAATTTTCATTGCAATATGCATCTTCACGATGCTGCCAGCCTTTTGAGCACATTACCAGTGACCAGCGATGTGGAGGACACGGCAACAACGCGTTGTAGCAATGAAGAAAAATAATGAAGCGTTCTGAGCCCAAAGTGATGCAACCACGTTCGCTAAATAAGTATAGATATATAAACTACGATGAAGGAGCCTATCTGTCTGCAAGGTTAAAATAAACCTATTCTATCCGTGTCGGGGTGCCCTAAGTTCTTTCAAACTTAACCTGGTTTCGTGATATAGTTGCATCGGTAAGGGCTTAGAACGTGTCATGGCGTGTTGTGGCCATTTTCTCAAGTGCCACGACGCGAAATTCGCGATGAGAATCTCTGGAACAGCGCATTTGTGAGATTTTTTTTTACATGCTACGTTTTCGGTCTTTTCGCGTAACCTACAATATAAATAAGCTAATATTAAACAAGGAAGTCACCAGATAGAGAAGCTCAATGTTTTACCTGCATGTAGGATGTCCTTCATCACTAAGACTACATTTGCCTTGAATGCAATAGTTCAGACAATCTGTTATCTCGCATCTGTCACCTACGTAACCTGCCTTGCATTGACAGACGGGATTATTATATCTGTTCAAGGAACAGGTACCGTCGTTTTGGCAATAACCATGACACACGGAGACCTCGCATTTGTACCCGGTGTAACCGGGATTACAACTGAAATAGGTTACGAATATGTAAATAAAGCTTGATTTTATTAACAATATCAACCAAGGAACTTATCAGAGGAAGTATATTTTACCTGCATTTAGGAAGTCCATAATCATTGACTCTGCAGGTACCTTGTAAACAATAGTTCGCACAAGCTCTCTTCGCCGCTACCAGCCTCGACAGTGATTCACAATCGTAAGTTCCCGTGGTTAAGTCGTTTAGTTTATAGTTTGCGGCTATACTGAGGGGCTTGTTGGAATCGAATCTTATCTCTGTGGCTAACCATGTGTTTTTTTTAAATACCCAAACACTATTGTAGTTCCAGCTACTGCTCGTCCAGTAGAAATAACCTTTGGACAAAGTCAAATCTTTTGCTCTTACTAGACTATAATAAACAAATTCTATAATTAGTGCATTATTGTAATCAACACCCCACATTTTGTTAAAAAGATCTCCAAAAAAGTAAAATTTCTTTTCTTTTGGATCAACGGTCAAGCTAAAACAGCTATCATATTGTACAAAATCGATGCGTACATTTTCTCTAACGGAACCGTCTAAACGAGCTTTCGCGATGGTCTTCTGGTATAAGTTGTTTTCGAACCAGAAAATGTACCTGTAAGTTATAACAGATTTGGTAATTACAAAATGAAAAACAGATTTATCAAGTTATATAATTATGCAGCGGACTTCATAAGTAGGTTTTTATTTGTGAATATGCGCATGTATGAGTTGGACATCATTGGATGTCACGTTGAATGCTGCACTATTTAGTCCAAACTTGGCCAATCCTTTTGGCCAATTTATTTTCGATTTTGATGGCGGACAAAATAATTTGGTATTTTAGAAAATATTTTTGACCGCAAAAGAGAGAGCCAGACACACGTAAAGGGCCCGCACGAATCATATGCGATGGTGACAGTAAATTATTTAGCTACTCTTCCTACTTTATGATCTTAGAAACAAGTCAAAACACGAGCTGTGTTAATTTAACTGTTATGAAATAAGTACAAAATATATTCGTTATTGTCTATTCTCAGTGACAACCAAAGATATTGGTAAAATGTCAAAAGCTTGACAAAAGTCATATTTTTTTATGTAACTATCATTGGTTACGTACCCTCTACAACTGTCCACGGCAATATCAGTCGGGGTCCAGTTATCGTTCTTGAGTAAACATTGTATGTAACCGTTACACCCGTTTTCACATGATATCGAATTGATGCTGTTTTCATTGGTATCAGTAAAAAAGAGTTTTTCCGTGGCCGGATCGTAGGCGATACTATGAATCTTACGACCACTTTTGTCTCTGAAACATTTGTTTTCTTTGGAAGATAAGTTATATGTACATATCGCGTCGTTGTTGGATTGTTTGTCGACGTACACCATTATGTTCCGAACTTCATCGTAAGCTAAGCTTCCGATGTTTCGGTTCTCAATATATATGGTGTTTGTCTGGGTTCTGTCGTTATTATAAAACATAAGTTGATCTCCGCGGCCCACGGCGAGGTCTGAAACAAGAAAATAACATGTTACTTTACTGAGGACCGATTTTTAAAGAAAGAAAAATGTTTTTTTGGGACTCGCACAAGACAAACAAAACAGTAAAATAAAATTGTAAACTAAACAGTAATAACAACGAAGAAAATGTTGGAGGAGTTGGCTGCCACCTATTCTTGAATTATGAATAAAATACGAGTAAATTACAATGCTCTGCTCATGTGCGGATATACTTGTAGAAAAAAGCATCCATATCTAAACTTCTAAATAATAGTAATATATATATATGTCACCGGAAAATGGCAAACTCCGTAAGATTATAAAACAACTTGACAGATTGTAAACTCTATATAAATTGTCAACTGAACATTTGGAATACTTTTTACGCATCAAAATTTTATAGCCTATAATATCTCCGTGCCGGTCCGAGAAATTGTGGACTGACTGACTGATGGAATTATTTAGATTTTTTTACATACCCAGTTCCATTTTCTAAGTTGGTCGACTATTACTCATTAACTTGTAAAGCCTACTCAGCTGTGATAGTTTTAGATTCATTATATATATGCTACTACCATGAATTTTTTCACGTCTCCAAAAACAACTGCTTGGCTGGCAGAGGTAGGGGGACACTTGAATCTAACAAAAATTAGCACTTTAAAGCTTAATTAAATATTAAGCTTTAAAGTGCCAATTTTTGTTAGAGTAAGCAAACGGATCCTTGGATGGAAAAATTCTAAACGACCTATCCAACGATACTTACTACTACGAAGCTAGTATAATATTATACTAGCTTTCGCGACTTCGAGAGGAAAGATTTATTTGTTTGTTTGTTACGATTTGTCTCGAAAACTACTCAGACCGATTTTTGTAATTCTTTCACCATTATAAAGCCACATTATTAACTTATAGAAAAAGCCCTGGCTAAGCTTTATTGAAAAAAAATTGAGATTCCTACGAAAATTGCAATAATGTAACCCAAAGTAGCAAAATTTTGCTTAATAAATTAATTATTTGGTGTGCGCTGAGAAAACGATTGATGATATAATAAACTCCGCGACAGATATATGTCTAACTATTATGGTTAAGTCACAATGACCGCATTTTTTTCAAATTACTCAATGAAAACCAGGGTGGAATGGTAAAGTGGTGATTTTGTTATCATGATGTTAATCCTTATCCATTTAAATGGTTTGATAATTAAGGTTACTTATGTACATGTAAATTATACTTCATTAACAAATTATTCAAATCGGACTTTTCGTTTAAAAGTTACGACGGGTATAAAAATGTTTTAAGTACAAAAATGTTGCAGTTTGAGCGAACTGGGGAGAATCCTAATGCTTGGTCCGATGAAGTTGAATAATTTTGTACAAATGTTTGGATTTTTCGATAATAAAACCCCAAAGGGGCGAAAAGGGGTTGATGAAGTTGTTAGGGGAGGGCATTATTGCTTGCTTCGATTAACGTGAAAATGATGATGATATTATAAAATGGTATGAACAATCTTGATTGTATGGATTGAAAGCTCACCTCGTGATCACTTCACCCAAGCCTTCACTTCGACATGTTTACAAAATTGACCGGTCGTACCTTACCTTGGCAGTTTTTTTTAACCGACTTCGGGGTTCTCAATTCGGATGGTATATTTTTTACTATCTATGTACATATTCTATTTTTAGTTCGATTCGGTACATATTCTATTTTAGTTCGATGCGGTATACATGCCATTTGGTTCCGTAAACATTTTATTCAGTTATTGACTCAGTAGTTTTTATTTTAAGAGCATTTTTGCATACTTGAATGATGTAAGTTTTGCGTACTTATTATTTATTTTTTTATTTTTTTACTTGTTGATGTATGTCCCAAAAAACTATATTTTTCAAATTTGTTCCCCAAAAGTGACCCCATATTCTCACCACAGAAGTTTCAACGGAATCATTCCAGTGGATTCGGAGTAAATGGGCTGTTTCAGATGGATACACAGATAGCCAGCCAAACGGACGTCGCAAGAGTCGTCGCAAGGGTTCCGAACCCCAAAAAAAACAAGTCTAGGAATCGCTATTTCAAGGTAAACCTCGGAATTAGGAACCAGCTCAAATATTTGGCTTTTAATGCAATGGTATTAAAATTAAAATACACTATGTCTTGAAAATTTTAAGGTACATTACAAAAATCGGAGAATGCAAATCGTACTCACCCCAGCAGTGCGCCACCCCTATGGACAACGCCACCACCGCCAGTACACATTGCGCTCTACACATTGGATTCACGACGCGACCACCGTTGATGATCACTCCTCGATTATTACTACAATATGCTCGCTTTTCGCTGCATTTATATACCTAAGGTCGGATTCGACCAAACCCGAATTTATACACGAATAACTATACAAGGAATTATCAATTCCACGATTTTATTCTCGAGTAAATCAATAGTCGTTTTTCCACGCAATCTAACGTATAGCTCTACTTGGAATAGCTATGCGCGATTGTAAGAGTGAATGTGAACCTTTATGAGAACGAATGTAATACCCGGCTAAATAACGTTGTCCTACAAACGGGACGGTGCAGAAGCGTAACTCATGTCAACTCTCATTTGTCGTATTATAGCGTGGTAAAGTAGCTGTCAATAGTGTCCATGGCAATAAAGTTGATTTGTCAATTCACGATCATCATAGTGTTCAAACAAATCTTTTCTCTCTTTAAGCCACCTTGGACGTCTAGGCATAACTTCCTCATCACTATCACTATCTTGAATCAAATCGTTTAGTTAGACGTTGCATTTTATTTAGGGGCCATCCATTAATTACGTCACACGTTAAGGGGAGGGAGAGGGTCGACGAAGTGTGACATTGTGTGACAAGGGGGTGGGAGGGGTCCTAAATTTCGTGATGTCACATTTCAAAATCTATTTTAATCTTAAGTGTTAAAAAGCTAAACTATTACGTTGCGAAAACCTCAAAAACATATACAACTATATTTGTGTAAATATAAGATACCAATTGTTTTGTTGACCACTCGCTCTACTAGTGTTACGCGCCGACCACCTAGGCGCCCTTTGATAAATGCTGCCAAACGTATTGCGCTTATTTCATATATTCATTTGACCACTGACTTTCGCGGATGAAACAATGTTTTATTTTATTTTATATGGGTTTGCTCTTGACTCTAGTCTAGGTCATAGATGACAGAGACAAAGTCGACGATGGAGCGAGCTTACCCAGAAGAAGCCTGTTCAATCTAATTTTGAAGAGATTAGGGTTGTATGCCTTCGGAAACACAGACGCAGGCAGAGAGTTCCACTCCTTTGCTGTGCGCATTATAAAAGACGTTTGGAAACGTTTAGTGCGAATTGGTGGAATAGCAACAAGGTAGGGATGGTAACTTGCAGAGCGTCTAGATATCCGATGGCAGAAGGGGGCCGGTGGGATGAGGTCGTGGAGCTCCTGGACACTCTCCCCGAAGTACAATCTGTAGAAGACCGACAAACAGGCAACCTTGCGGCGATGAGCCAAGCTGTGAAGCTTGGCTTCCACCAGTTTTACGTAGCCAATGAGCCTTTTAGCTCTGCGTTCCACCGAGTCAAGCGCGGCAAGTTGGTATTTAGCTGAGCCATCCCAAAGGTGGCTGCAATACTCCAGGTCGTTCTTAGTTCTACTATTTTGTGATTTTTGAAAAAAAAAAAATGAACAAAAACAGTGATTTAGCCGTAAACTATATGAAACGTACAGTGCAGCTTATGCTGATAAAAAAAAAAACAAATTGTACAAGAAGAAGTTAACAACTCATGGACAAGTTTAAAAAGTAGTGACGATGTTGAATGTAAAGTGGAATCTACAATCAAAGAATTGCAAATAAAAATGACGAGGAAGAAATCGACACATGTTTTTGGTGTGTCAAAAAATCATGAAATTCGTGTAACGTAATTTATGGATGACCCCTTATTTGAAGCAAAAAATTCCTTGTGTTGACTGTTGAGTTGAAATGACAACTACATAAAACAATAGACGCCATTTTTTGGAATAACTCCGTATTCCATGCATATCGGTGGTATAGTGAGTATTCCCGAAAATACTCGCTATTCCTCGGATTGTAGTTGGATAAACGTGAAATTGGTTTACTCTCGCGTAAGTAGCGATTTATCCCCAGGGTAAAATTTATTCCAGTTTGGTCGAAGCCGCCCTAAGTCTTTTAGGCACATGTTGATAAGACTATGCAGGTAATTCAGTGGTCGCGCTGTACGATAAGACTTATAAAAAATTAATGTATTTTTATTGTAGTACCTATAAGGTACTACAATAAAAATAATGAGGTAAAGTAGGTTTGTTATTGGGTATGCATACAACGTGTTCCTTTTGATTTCCCATAACTTTAAGGTAATTCAGGTATTACATGATTAAAATTATTGAAAAATGTTTCTAGTAACATAGGTTCCGCAATACACAGTTACGCAGATAACCTGTGCAAATAATGGATGGACCTTACGAAGACGAGGGAAAGGAGCCTGTACTTTGTGCTTATTTCTGGTGTTAAAGCTGTCGATATCACTGGTTTTGGCGAATAATTATATATTTTGCCTGATGTATAGTATGTTAGCGAATACTTATTTCTTTAAAAATTTCTCTTAAAGAGACTTTGGATATTGCTCGTACGGCTCGCTTTTGTAGGACAAATGTGTTTTGTGTGTCAGCGGCTTTTCCCGACAGTAGAATATCGTAAGGACATAACACTGTAGAAAAAACTGAAATAGACTAACCGAGCTGTGTCAACGTCAGTAAATCATCTAACTTTCCTGACAGCGTAGGCAGCAGAGCTAAGATTTCCGGATATATGAGGGCCCCAAAGAAGTTTAGCATCAACTGTAATACCCAAAAAAACAACAGTGTCTACAGTTTCGAGCACCTCGTCACTTAAGGTGATATTGAGTTCTAGATTTTTAACATTAGATAAGGCAAACTTTATACATTTTGTTTTCTTAGGATTTAGAACGAGATTGTTTTTCGTAAACCTTCCGTAACCATGGTGAGTGCACTATTTAGGTCGTCAAAATCGTGTCTATTCCTATCTACTTTAAAGATAAGAGAAGTATCATCAGCAAACAGAACTACATCACAAATACCTTTTAATAGAATGGTATGGTCATTTATGTATAGAAGAAACAAGAATGGACCCAGTATTGAGCCCTAGAGTACACCTAAGTGAACTGGAAGCCCGGAAGACTTCGCACCTTTAACATCTACACATTGGAACCTATTATGCAAATAAGATTCTATTACGTTGAGAGCTTCATATTGGAGACCGTAGTGATGTAGTTTACGCAATAGCGTGTCATGGTGTACGTAATGTACGTAATCAAACATGAACGCATGATGGAAATATGCCTGAAGTTACCTATGTCATTGTTATTACCTGATTTAAACACAAGGAATGACTTTATTACTCTTCATGAGGTCAGGAAAAGTTCCTAAATGAACACATTGCCCCACCGTGGGTGTCCCCACGTTGCCGTCGTGGTGGGGCTTGTGTGTCTCAATGATCTTGGAGCTCTGCCCGTAGAGTTACTTATGCCAAAGAGGGACACGAGAGAGGGGCACTCTAGTGAATCTACCACGCTCCCTTTGGGAGTGTCAAGACGCTTATATCTCAAACAACGGGGCAACGTATTTCTCAAACCGCTTGTCAGTGGCAACAAGAGCCGAGAAGGCTATCAATCCGAGGCGTCCTTTGAGGAATTGATCGGTTTTAATTTTAGAGCACCTGACAAGGTGTTGGGCGGGCTTGGTGCGAAAGCTCCCGCCAGACTATGGAGGAAGAGCCCGCTGTCGTGTGGAGGGGTTGCAGGGTCAGACTTTGACTCCGCATTTTGCGTCATCGTCAGCACACCGAGCTCGGAGCGAGACTGAGTAGAGGCTGCTGCGGAGAACTCAAATTTTTCTGCAAGCGCCCCAGACTAGAGGATGACCAAGGGTCGTCCTCCAACAGAGAAGTGGCCTTGGCCCGAAAAATCCCCAGTAGGTGGAGTAAGGGCCGAGAAGCAGCCGCTAAGCTCGCCATGGAGGGGCCACCCTAGAACGACCGGTCGGAGGGCTCTCCCTCCGGCGTCTTCCGGCCGTGAGCCGGACACTGCCGGCGGCTCAGATCGGGAGCCCCAGGTTAGGTTTGCGGAGGCCGTGGAGGCCGCGGTCAGCGATGTGGCCTTGAAGAGGTCCAAAGCCTCTAAAAACAAGACCATAAGCGCGGCGTCGGCCTCCATTCTGGCGGCAGAGGAGGCCAACTATGAAATGTCCAAGCTGCGAGCGGAGGTCACCCGCTTAGCAGCCGCCACGGAGCTTTTTCTAAAAGAGAATGAGAAGCTCCGAGCAGACCTGGCTGGGCTCAGAGGAGCCGGCTCAAAGGAGGCGCCTCATTTGGGGCGCAAGCGCGGGCCAAGCCAGACCGTGCCTGCGGAGGACCAGCTCCTGAACCTGGTGCGGCAAGAGCTGGCTGCCTTCCAGGAGCAGTTCCAGTAGCGGTTCTCCACACTGGAGGGCATCGTCCTGCGCCCCCCGCTAGCGGCTAGCCAGATGGCTCGAGCCAGAAGGTGGCCTCATACAAGGCCACCATGGCTGTCAAACCGGGGTCGTCCGGCCCGGCAAACCGCGGGTCCGCGCCAACACCCGCGGAGGGGAAACTGGCCCCGTCCCAGAAGAAGAAAGGCGAGGTGGCTGCACAGGTGGCGAAAGCTCCAGCGCCAGCAATGCAACACCCGCCCCCGCCTTCAAATCGTTTCATCCCTCCTCTTCACATGACCATACCCAAGACAAGCGACTCCCCTTTAACTTTTCTGTCACTGGTGCCAATTTTGAAATTCTTCTTATATAGTCATGCCTCAGTTTATCCAATCTCGTCACTCCACAAATCCATACACTATCTCCTTACTAAATACTTTATCATTACTGTGCTTCTTATATATATGAGGCCATTGGCCGTAACGACAATCGGCACTTGTAAAACGGTACCTCAGAATCCACAGGTTTGTATTTCAAAGCAAGTTGCTGGTGGATAATCCTGGCCACTTGGTTATGCCTTTGCAAGTATTCGCCGTTAGCCAGACCAGAACAACCAGATATTATATGTCTGATAGACTCACCCGGACGGTGGCACGCCCGACACATGTCAACCGTCCCATCCTTTATAATATGCCTTCGGTAGTTATTCGTCAAGATAACTTCGTCCATAATCGCACAGACAAAACTTTCGGTTTCCAGGCCACGGTCGCTGAGAAATCTACATCGGACCCATGAAGAGCCCGATAGAAGCGCCCGTGAAGCTCCTTGCCTTTCCATACCTCCCTGCGGTCATTTGTAGTAAGTATCACAGCTTTGCGACCACATCTCGGTGCATACCCACATCGGCTTTGAGAAAATATTCTCTGAGACTGCACATCTCGCGGTTGTGGAGGGTTTAGCATTTAAAAAGCCCCGACCTCCATACTTCCACGGGATATACAGTCTCATCACCGACGATCGTGGGTGATGCATCCGGTTTCCGGTCAGCAGTGTACGGACCCTCCTATCCAGGGCATCGAGTTCAGTTTGAGTCCATTTGAGTATGCCGAAAGTGTACATTAATACTGGCATGACCCAACCGTTGAAGGCGCGCACCTTTTTTCCGCCTGACAAAAGGCTATTTAAAACCTATTTCAGGCGGCCAAAGAAGCGCTCCCTCTGCGATTGCTTCATGTCAGTACCGTTAATGCCCAACGCCTCCGACATCCTACTACTATTATAAAGGCGAAAGTTTGTAAGTATGGATGTATGTATGGATGTTTGTTACTCTTTCACGTAAAAACTACTGAATGGATTTTGATGAAATTTGGCACAGAGGTAGATTATAGTCTGGAATAACACATAGGATACTTTTTATCCCGGGAATATGTTCCCTTAGGATAGTTTTCGACAATCACGCGGGCGGAGCCGCGGGCGGCAACTAGTACCCAAATACTTATAGGTTTTGGCTGAGCTGAGGGATCTAACCTGTATGGAATCCGAGAGTTGAATTCCCTCAGATTCCATAATCTCCCCTATCTTTACATGCGTGACTGCACATTTGTCCACACCAAATTCCATCCTGATGGCACTACTGAAGGTTTCAGTTACCTTTAGTAGCTCCATCAGTCGCAAATTGTTGGATGCAAAGAGTTTCAGATCATCCATGTAAAGAAGGTGAGATATGGCCTGACTACCTCTTCTCAACCGATAGCTTAGGCCTGAATCCTCCAGCAGTATGCTTAGTGGATTCAGAGCTAAGCAAAATGAAAGCAAAGTGGACTCAAACTGTCGCCCTGAAATATTCCCCGTTTAATCTATACAGACTCATCACTCCCTTCGGTCGAAATCCTGGCCATAATTTCTCTACTTTATAATGTACTCTTTAATCCTTCTACTCCTTTCTATCTTAAATAACGCTTTCAGTTTCTCTGTGACACACATTCTAGGTCTTTGAGATCATCGGAGAATCTAAAACTAAGTATTCATATGCATTCCACTTTTTTCTTTGACAAATCTTTCAGTATACAAGCGGCTCGTTTGTGGAATACATTACCCATAGAAGTGAGGCGTGCCCAAACGCTACCAGCGTTTAAAATAATGGTGAAGGAGCATCACCTTTCACTTTAATTTTTCCGCTCCTGTCTCAATTGTATATTTGATATTTATGAGTATATAAATTAGTACTGTATTTATGTATTTTATATCTAATTAGTATTTTTTAAAACGTTTGTACTCCGACAGCCCTAAATCTATCTACCTTCGTTCAATCCATCCAAAGGTTGTCTAGAAGAGATTGCCCTGTGCGATAAGACCGCCCATTGTACACTTATTTTATGTTTGATTGTCCTGTTCTTATTATGAGGTGTACAATAAAGTATATAATAAATAAATAATTGAGTTACTCTCAATGTGCTCATTAATTTTCGCTCTCAGGATAGATGTAAGAAGTTTATAGAACGTCGACAAACAAGTAATCGGTCTATAATTCTTGGGTTCTGCGGGACTACCTGTTATGGAGCAGGTGGGTAACGCCAGTTGTTAGAAACTGTGGTAGCGACCCAGACTCTAAGGATGACTGGAATTGAGATGCCAGGAGTGCGTGTGAGCTGCTATGCCTGTGAATACGTTGGATGACACGCACCTGATCCGACAATCGTTGAGCCGAGACGTTCACAATTGGTTCCAGGTCCTGATACAGAGACAGCATCCTGACACGGTACGCAGTGAGGTTAGTTCCCCCCTCTGTAGACCCGTAATATGCGCGCATGACGTTCTCGTTCATTGACTGAGTCCATCTCATGCGCTGCACACAACCACCGGTAGCGCAGCGGGGACCCGGCTCGGGGCCGGTTGGCCCCTAGGTCCCAAGCCCCTCGGTGGCCGGCCTCTCCCCTGCCGACGCACAGGTGTTGGCGTCGTCGGCGGAGAGAAATACTCGTCCCTCGAGGTCGACGCGACTGCAACCGCCGGTGACAATGGAGATCCGTTGTCCGGCGGCGGCAAGGCGGAGCCGCGAATTCTCTTATTCGGCGTAATTATTATATTTATTAGTTTATTATTTTAGCATATACATGTATTTTATTAGTATTAAATATATTATCTGTTAAAATTCAATTTTGAATCTTATTTTTATTTATCGTACACCTAACCTCAAATCTCTCAAAATGGGTTATAAATCTTTATAACCCAAAGGTTTGACTGGTCGAGAATGCTTTGATGCATTAAGTCTGCCCATGTACCACTATTGTACATAAAGTTTAAATAAATAAATAAAAAAGTATTCAATTTTTGTCATCGTCTCTCAAAATCAATCTGTCTTTTCCTAACTTTGCTGAGGATATTTTACACGGAGCGTCTATGTCTACTTGAGCTCGAATCGAGTATCTGCGTAACACGATACAGATTGATATGACTGGATCTCTTGACTTAACTTACCTGGATCTGGCACTGACACGTCTAGTTTAACTGCCTGATCTAGCGAGTTCGCACCTGGAGTTTGTCATTTGAATTCATGTTGACTGGTAGAGAATGCTAAGGCATTGTCAAATTTGTTGCAAATAAATAAACAGAAAGATAGAAACACGAATGAACCTACAAGGGTTCCATTTTTTCATTCAGATTTACAGAAACTTAAAAATACCATAGGCATTTGAAAATGTGATGCAAGCCCGTGGTCGTTATCTGGCTGACCTCATATTTTACATTAACTGTAGGTACTTAATTAATTTTAGAAAAACATCCCGCACAACGGGTAAAACCTATAATTATGACTACTTCAAATATTATGTGTATATATAATTTATCGTCTACCAACGACGTTCCAATCAAAGTAGGTTTCCAATTTCTAGTATTCACGCGTTAAATACTTCTTTTAATTATTATACAAGAGACGAAGCCCTGAGGCAAATAGTACTAGTGTAACTGAAAGTACCACCCCACCACAGTAGTAATGACTGGCCTGTTGGTCGAGTGGTTAGTGACCCTGACTGCTATACCGGAGGTCGTGGGTTCGATTCCCACCCAGGACAAATCTTTGTGTGATGAGCATGATCATTTGTTCTGTGTTTGGGTGTAATTTGTCTTATGTATGTATTTAGAAATATATAAGTATGTTTATATCAGTTGTCTGGTTGCCACAGTAGAGGTTCTGCCTAGTTTGGGATCGGATGGCCGTGTGTAAAAAAAAAAAAAAAAATCCTCCAGCAGTGTGCTTAGAGGATTCAGAGCTAAGCAAAACAAAAGTGGACTCAAACTGTCGCCCTTTAATATTCCCCGTTTAATCCATACAGGCTCATCACTCCCTTGGCTCGGTCGACATCCTGGATAGCGAAGGACTGTTTTCCATTGCCTCATACATGAGTACATGACTCAAGGAAGGTGCGTAGAGTTGCATCTATTTTGTACAACTCCAACACCTTCATGAGCCATGTATGTGGCACAGAATCATAGGCCTTCTTGTAATCTATCCAACATGTCGACAGATCCTTGCGGGATCGACGAACCTGTTGGCTTATGGCCATGTCTATGAGGAGTAGCTCCTTAGTGCCGCGGGACCCCTTCCTACATCCATTCTGAGAGGCGGACATAATTGAGTTACTCTCAATGTGCTCATTAATTTTCGCTCTCAGGATGGATGTAAGAAGTTTATAGACCGTCGACAAACAAGTAATCGGTCTATAATTCTTGGGTTCCGTGGGACTACCTATCTTACGGAGCAGGTGGTTAACGCCAGTTGTTAGAAACTGTGGTAGCGACCCAGACCCAGAGATCCTTAGAGGATGACTGGAATTGAGATGCCAGGAGCGCGTGTGAGCTGCTATACCACTTAAGCCAGAAGTTGTGCAGTCCGTCCGGTCAAGGATATTTCCAATTCGGTAACGGACGGACTGCTTTGGCTACATCTAATGTTGTTAGGGTATTTTTTTTCATTTGTGGTATAGCTTCGCACAAGCGTTCGACATCGCGTATCCACCGTGACAGGTAGCCACCCTCAGCGTGACAGATGGGCTCCGACCAGATGCTGCGCCAGAATGTACTCGTGGCGACATCATCCGGGCGGCACACGTCTGTCACACTTTGTTCAGGTCGCTCCCAAGCTCTGTATACCCACCTGTCATCGCTCTGGAACATGCGATTCTGCGAGTATCAATCAACCCGCCGCTTGTACCGCCGAATACGGCTTGCCCATGCACAAACTTTTTGCTTCAGGAAGTCGATGCGCTCTGTGACACGGGACGTGAAATCTCGAGGGCTGATTTCAGTCCCCGAAAACGCCCGCCTCACAAAGCGCATCACACGTGGTCGTGTATTGCCCTCCCTGAAGCAGTATAGTTTGCCGATGAGTGCCCTAGTCTCATCGATACGCCGCTCGATCCTGCGCTGCCAGGCCGGTGCAGCTGGCTTTGGTCGTATAACTTCGTCACACCCAGGAAACTTTAAGTTTGCTATACGACATGCCGCAACAGCCCCGCAATACAGGATTGAGTGCGTATCAACGAGGCTCTCGCTGCTTTCGAAGATGTTTTGCAGCAGCGAGTCCAAAGCACACACCAGTGCCCTATTCTTTTTGTGCATAGGCAACCGCGGTAATCGGGGCCGAAGTTCGGTCGGAGTTTATCTATACTCACGAAGCGCATCCTCCAGCGCACTCCTCAGTCGATCGTTGCACTGGCTACTCACCGTGACAACCCTATCATCTACCTCATCGCTAACAATATTGGGCCGCGGTGTGATCCTACCATTAACTGGTGCTTGTACCGCGGTCTGTGTCGGGGTTGAGATGATAAGGTTGTTCAGTACCTCTGAGCGCAGCCTATCAAGTGCGGCATCGTCCAACCTGTGATTACGTTGAATGACCCGCACCTGATCCGACAATCGTTGGGCCGAAACGTTAACAGTTGGTTCCAGGTCCTAAAACAGAGACAGCATTCTGACACGGTACGCAGTGAGGTTAGTTCCCCCCTCTGTAGACCCATAGTATGCGTGCATGACGTTTTCATTCATGGACTGCGTCCATCTCATGCGCTGCACACAACCACCAGCAGCGGGGACCCGGTTCGGAGCCGGTTGGCCCCTAGGTCCCAAGCCCCTTTGTGGCCGGCCTCTTCCTTGCCGACGTACAGGTGTTGGCGACGTCGGTGGGGAGAAATACTCGTCGCTCGAGCTCGACGCAACTGCAACCGCCGGTGTCAATGGTGATCCGATGTCCGGCGGCGGCATATTATTATTATTATTATAGTAATCATCGAAATCACTCACAATTGAAGGGCAACCTGAAGTTTAAACCAGAACAAAATATACAATACACAAAAGCACAATTAATTTACAAAAAAGCTAAGCACTTAAGAGAAGTACCTTTATGTAAGCTTTTAATCGAGAAGAAATGCCAAAAGACAATAAAAATATACTTTAAAACAATATTTTATGTGTAACATTCATAAGTAGAAACTAGACAAGTAGAAAAATATTTTTAACAACAAAACCTGCAGGACCTAATAGTTGGTATATGTTGGGGACTAGCACTATTTCAGTAAATAAAACACACGTAGTTATAGGAGGCAAACGACGGCGAGGACTAATACGGGAGCTTTGCACTATTTACGATCTAATCTGTTTCACTGGTATATCTGAACTGCTTGCTCTTGATAAGTCGCCCTACTTTTATACAGGTCCTTTTTTGGCTGGCCAGCGATCCCTTTCTCGAAACATTTGCTGGCCAGCGATCCCTTCCTCACCCCCGCTGCCACTTTATTCATTATACTTTTTAATATAGATGCCATGAGCTGGCGCGTCTTTTATTTTCTTAAACCTAACCTTAATACCTAATAAATGACCTATCGACCTTACCTCTGTGACGTCTCATTGTGCTATGGCGCGGGAAAATGGGTGATGGACATATTTATATGACCCCGTCCCCCGCTTCACTACTATAAAACCTACGGCAGCGCCACAAACCGTTTTATTGATTTTGTGGCCGTCACAGAGGTAAAATCAATAAAAAACATAAGAAAATGATTAATTAATTGCTCAATACACATATCTACATAAGTTAGAATATCGTAATTATACAATCTGAGTCAATAATCTAATATAAACAATAACTGTACCTAACTTTTTTCACTACGATATCGACTATACTCTACTAAATTAACTACAAAACTTTTATATGACTAATTTTACACAATAATGAACTATTACCTTATATCTAAATAGCTATACAATTGAAATAACATTAAACATAAAGATTTCGTAAATAACATGGCAAGATTAAGGATTATATTGGTAACATAGAATTTAAGCGTTGGTTTGCCTACCCCCCTACTTGCGCCTACGTACGAATCGACGTCAGGGCATCGTGCACATTCTCCCGCCGTCGCTACGCTGCGACTCTGTTGGTAGTACGATGACTTTCCGGGTGGGGCGTCTCAGGATATGGCCGCTGCTGATGGTGACGTCGACTACTCGAACCTCTCCGTCGGCACCTGGATACAGCTGACTTATGCGTCCTCGTGGCCAAGTGTTGCGTGGGAGGTTACCGTCGCAGATGATGACGAGGTCACCGACCTTGGGCTGGGTTCCTATGCTCGAGGGCTCCCGCCGGTCTTGCAGTAGAGGCATGTACTCTCGAACCCATCTTCTCCAAAAGATGTCCGCCAGGACTTGTGCTCTTTTCCATTGCTGGCGGGCTGTCACGTCCTTCTCTTCAAAGTGCCCTGGTACTGTATGTGAGGGTTGGGTCCGATGAGTATGTGGTTCGGTGTTAGGGCCTCAGGTTCTAAATCGAAACCGACCTCTCACCCATGTCTCGGTGGACCCGCCACCGAGACATGGGTGAGAGGTCGCGAGTTCACCGTGTTTTCGACCTCTGTTAGTAGCGTCATTAATGTTTCATCGCTCGGGTATCGCTCAGTCAGAGTGATCTTCAGGGCTTCTATTACTGACCGTACCATGCGCTCCCATGTCTCTCCCATAAATGGGGCTGCGGGCGGTATATACTTCCACACGACGTGATGACATGTAGTTTCGTGTTTTAGGGCTTCGAGTGCCGCCGTGCCTAGTTCTTTGTCTGCTGCTTTGAAGCACGTTGCGTTGTCGCTCCACAATTCCTTTGGACAGCCTCTTATTGCCATAAATCTTCTTAGCGCCGATATAGCGGAGTCAGCGCTCAGCGAGTGTACGACCTCTATATGTATTGCTCGCGAGGTCATGCATGTGAAGAGGGCTCCGTACCTTTTCTCACGATGTCGTCCAACTGTCACTTCTATGGG
This sequence comes from Mamestra brassicae, assembly GCA_905163435.1. Classification (NCBI taxonomy): domain Eukaryota; kingdom Metazoa; phylum Arthropoda; class Insecta; order Lepidoptera; family Noctuidae; genus Mamestra; species Mamestra brassicae. The sequence continues at coordinate 13,688,006 of LR991004.1, read as the reverse complement.
GCCAAAGTAGTCTAATCCCGTGAATGTGAAGGGGCGCGCATGGTGAGCGAGGCACGCTGGTGGTAGGTCACCCGTGAGGGGGCTCGCTGGCTTCATTTTTCTGATGCGACACGGCAGACAACTCTTTATCACATTCCTTACTGCTGGGCGTATTTTCGAGATCCATAGTCGTTGTCTTAGTTCGCTTACGACCATTTCCACGCCACCATGATGGAGTTTCCCATGGACATGAGCTATATAGAGCTGGGTATAGGTCTGTTTGCCTTCTAATATGGGAGGGTTGCAAGTGTCTTCTGGTATTTCTTGAGCTAAGTTCACTCTTCCTCTTAGGCGCACTGTACCTTCCATATCGATGTACACGCTGAGATGACTTAGGCGATCGTTGTTGCTGGGTGTGCCTTCTTTTTTTATGCGGTCAATCTCAGTCCCAAAGCTCTCTTGCTGACTGGCTCGAATCCACATCTGTTCCGCTTGTATGAGGTACGAAGCGGGTAGTTCTAGGTAGCGAGAGGTGTCGGCCCATGCCGAGGTAACTCTTTAAGAAAAGTGCAGTAGTGTTTAATTTTTATTTTAGTGTGCTTTGGTGACGTCTAGTATTCATTAGGATTTCATATTCTACTACAGAGGAGCTCGTGGCTAAAGAATATCAGCTGCACGTGCCGATCAAGGTTAAGCAACACTTGCCAAGGTTGGTCTGTGGATGGGTGACCATCTTAACATACCGAGTTTCCTCCGTGCTTTGGAAAGCACGTTAAGCCGTTGGTCCTGGCTGTCATTTGTAGATCTTTGGCAGTCGTTACGGATCGTCAGAAGCCAGTAAATCTGACACCAGTCTTGCCAAAGAGTACCGTGTTAACCAGTTAATGGGCTGTGGAGGTCTGGTAGGCAGCCGCTACACGCAAAATACTGGTATTCAGCTGAATCCGGTTTGACTGGAAGCCGACCCCACTATAGTTGGGAAAAAAAAAGGCTAGGCAGATATTCTACTACAGACGTTTTTTGGCTATATTACGCTTAAACTTATTGCAACGACTTATTGTATAAGGCATGCATACTATTTTATGCAGCTTTTTATTTAGTGGCTGGCTGGCATAGGAAAACTTACTAATAGTCTTCAGTGGTCATACGTTAATTCACTCAAAACCAATTTATTTCCTGCATCACAATAGGGAATATGCATGAAAAAAATATTTAGTATCTATACAGTTTATCTAAAAATATACAAAAATATAATACTAACAGTGAAAATAGAATCAAAATTGATCGAAAAACAAACGAGATATAACTGTTTTAAACATATATATCTGTCCCTCTCGCGAAGACGCTGTTTTCTATGCAGCGGTATAGGCGACATGGTATTTGACGTCAGAGTTCGTATCGGACTTCTCTTTCTAATTGGCATCTTTGAAGCTATATAACTTTCTCGCTGTTGAAGGTATTTTAAAAAATATATCATAATTGTTTATTAGAGCCAATAAGTATTTTATTTTGCAAATAAAAAAATTGCATGCATATTCCAAATTACTATAGATGTTATCAAGACAAGTTGATGAAGATGCCCTGAGTCTATTAGGTTAAAAAAAATTAACTAAATTAAAGGACTTCAACAGATTGGGAAGTCATACGCTTAAGGATAAGCAGTGCCATACAACGTGGCAATGCTGCCAGCCTTTTGGGTACTTTACCAGTGGCCAGCGATGATACGACGATTTTACAGTCTTTTTAGTTAGTTATTTAAAAAAAATTAAAGTGTATATATAGCACATAGTTGTAAATAGTTGTACATTATGTATTTATCGATAAAATAAGGATATCTACGCTTAAGGTGGAAGCGCCAGGGTAGACCGCGAAATTCAAATTTTCTTATGTTTTTTTTGCAATTTGCAAGTCTGTGTCAGGCTGTATGTTGAAAAAAATAATTATGATTCGCGACCGGCGTTTTCACCTTAATGGATTAACTACTAGAATGTTAACATTAAAACCTCTCCACATCCTTACTAATATTATAAACGCGAAGTCATTGCTGATGTTAAGAAAGAGTTGGGCAACCTAAAGGTTGGAGATGGGATGACAGTTTCCGTAGCTACTACACCTTCGCTACGTGGATTCAAAGTGCCGCCGTTCGATGGGTCATCTTCCTGGTCAGCCTATAAAATACAGCTTGAGGCTGTTATGAAGGTGAATGGGTGGAGTAAAGATCAGGCCATGACTGCTCTCACTCTCGGCCTGCGCGTCCAGGCCTTAACTGTCCTGGAAGCTCTCGGTAAGGAAGTGAGTTACGAGCAACTCCTTGAGGCGTTGGAAGCTAGGTATGGCGACGCTCATCTGGAACACGTGTTTCGTGCACAGCTCAAGGATCGCGTGCATCGCAGCAGTGAAAACCTGCAGCAGTGGGCCCTTGAAGTGGAGAAGCTGGTTCGAAAAGCATACCAGTCCGTACCTGCGCTCATTGAAGGGAACCTGGTGCAGGCATTCATCGATTCATCGATTGGAGGTGGCCCTCAACAAGTCGGAGGCCATTGTTTTTCATGGCCCCCGGCGAGCGCCGCCGCCGGGATCGCACATCATGGTCGGGGGGGCCCGTATCGCTGTCAAGTCCACCATGAAGTACCTGGGATTGGTGCTCGACAGCCGGTGGGATTTCGGCCCCCACCTCCGGCGGCTGGCGCCCAAGTTGTTGGGCGCGGCGGGGGCGCTGTCAACGCTGCTTCCCAATCTGGGGGACCCGAGCACCGCCTGTAGGCGGTTGTACGTGGGGATCGTGCGATCGATGGCCCTTTATGGGGCCCCGATCTGGGCGGCTGACCTGACGGCCAGCACCATCACTGTTCTGCGGAGGCCGTAGAGGGTGATGGCCGTCAGAGTCATCAGGGGATATCGCACGATCTCCTACGAGGCGGCTTGCGCACTGGCCGGATCTCCGCCGTGGGACCTGGAGGCGAAAGTGCTCGCGTCACTGCATACGTGGCGCGAGGGCGCGCGGGCGCGCGGCGAAAGACTGACGCAGCAACACTTGGAGCTGCGTCAGTCGCAGCTGCGCGAGGTCCTGGTGGCGGAATGGCGGGACAGGCTTTCGAGCCCTTCCGCCGGCCTCATCGCCATCCGGCCAGTGCTCGACCTGTGGCTCGGGAGAAGGCACGGCTCTCTGACGTTTCGTGCGACGCAGGTCCTCTCGGGGCATGGCTGCTTCGGGAGGTTCTTGTGTCGCATAGGCAGGGAGCCGGACGCTCGATGCCACCACTGCGTCGACTGTCGGGAGGACACGGCACGGCATACGCTTGCAGAGTGTGCAGCTTGGGAGGAGCCGCGCCGTGCCCTCATCTCCGTTGTAGGCGGTGACCTCTCGCTGCCGGCCGTAGTCCATGCTATGGTCGGCGGTGAGGAGTCCTGGGACGCGGTGGTCTCCTTCTGCGAGACAGTTATCGCGCAGAAGGAGGCTGCGAAAAGGGAGAGGGAGATCACAACCGCTCTCCCTGCCCGCAGCAGGCGCATCGGGCGTCGGAGGAGGGCATACGCTGCCCTCTTCCGGCCCCCCTAACTGGGTCCAGGGGCGGCGGACTTGGGGCTGTCCGTCGCCCCCCATTCATCCGGACCCGAGGTGGCGGCGCGTGGTGTTCCCGTGCGCCCCTCTTTGACGTAGCGAGGGGAGTCTAACACCTCACTCCCCTCGCCGACGCGAGGTGGCCCGCAGAGGCGGGCCGGCACCAGCCGGGGATTGCGGATGTCGCATACGTTCCCGTGATCCCCGGCGTAGGTGGGAGATGGAACACCGGGAGGGTTTTAGTCAGTAAGAGTCTGACAGACCCCTCCACCCGCCCCAGGGTGGAGGATTTCGTCCATGAGGATTTCCCCCGAGATCAAAAAAAAAAAAAAAAAAAAAAAGCATTCATCGATGGCATCCGCGACCTTGAAGTTAGAGCTGCTGTGAGGCTCGGGCACCACGGGACGCTTAAGGACGCCTTGGCTCATGCCCTGGAGGTGGAAGCTGTGCGGCAGGATCATCGTTCCCATCGCGTCAGGGAGGTTGCAGCGGCTACAGCTCGCGACCGTTTTGAAGGATACAGCCCTAGGTGCTACGACTGTGGTGAAACGGGCCACCTTCGATCTAGTTGCCCTAAGAGAACAATAGAAAGGGAAGCTGTGTGTCAGGATAGTCTTTCCCACCGCGGCAGGGAGGTTGCAGCAGCTGCAGTTCGCGACCGATTTAAAGGGTACCGTCCTAGATGCTACGGTTGTGGTGAACGCACGATGCACGTTCGATCCAGTTGCCATAAGCGAACTGCGGAAAGGAAAGATAGCCGCTCTCCAGAAGGTAAAGCGGCTAACAACAGCGCCAAGCAGCCGCAGGAAAACGACTTGGTGACGGAACATCGCAGCCGAAGATTTCATGGCAACTCAGACGCATTGTCAAGAAGACCTTGTTCCGAAGACTGTAATCTTTGTACTAGGCAAGAAGGTAAAGAAGTTGTTCCTGTGAGGATGCTCAAGACAGACCTCAGCAATGAGTGGAAGGAAAGCCTACAACGTGCCCAGCAGGAAGATTCGGACATCAAGCCGATTCTGGAGTGGATGAAGGCCAGTGCTCCTAAGCCCACGTGGATTGACGTCTCAGCGATGAGTTCGATCACAAAAAGTTATTGGGCCCAATGGGACAGCTTAGTGATTCAGGATGGAGTCCTGTGCCGTAAATGGGAAAATGCTCGGGGGGACAGCTGTCATTTGCAAATGGTTGTCCCAAAAGCAAAAGTACCGAATGTCCTACAGCTGTACCATAATGGTTCTTCGGGAGGCCATATGGGAGTAAAACGGACTCTACTGAAGATAAGAGAACGGTTTTACTGGATCCACTGTCGTGACGATGTAGAGGACTGGTGTCGCAAATGTACCAGTTGTGCGGCTGTAAAAGGACCTCAGACTCGCAGTAGAGGTGCATTGAAATTGTACAATGTTGGTGCACCATGGGAAAGGATTGCCCTAGATGTTGCGGGACCTTTTCCGGAAAGTGAAAGTGGTAACAAGTATTTCATGGTTGTAATGGATTACTTCACTAAGTGGCCGGAAGTCTTCGCCATTCCAAATCAAGAAGCCTCAACAGTTGCAGATAAACTAGTTCATGAAGTCTTCTGTCGTTTTGGAGCACCCTTGAAGATTCACAGCGATCAAGGAAGGAATTTTGAGTCCCAAATATTCCAGGAAACTTGTCGAGTTATGGGTACTCATAAAACGAGAACAACTTCTTACCACCCACAATCGGATGGAATGCTGGAACGATTTAATCAGAAATTCGAGAGATACCTGGCAAAAGTCGTGGAAAACCGGTAACACGAAGTGCTGTCATACCGAAGTGCTGTTCACGAAAGTACATCGGTGACACCACCTTCGCCAACTTTGGAAGAGAATTGCGGCTGCCTGCAGATCTGATCACCGGAATACCACCTGATGCCGTACCGGATTGTGACAAGATTAATGACGTGACCTACCGTATACAGAAAGGTACAAGAAGTGCTCCTAAGATCGTCCATGTGGATCGACTGGCGCGTTATTACGGGACAGATAATGCTCGGGACGAGCATGTCTTAGGAGGGGGCAGTGTTACACGCCAGAATTAATGTCGGGTACATTAAGTTACTACTAGCGCCATCTAGTATCGAGTAGCAGAACTAGTAGGGTCAAGTACCTTCTAGACATTTCTTTGCCAGAACATTCTACACTTCTCGATATGTGGTCAGTCGGTAACGGTAGTTACGAGTACATTCCAAATGTTTCGAGAATAGAAGTTTCTAGAACTAACTGTCCTATATAAGGAGTGCGTAGTCCGCGACCGGGGCAGTATTGGATTAGCGATACAAGCGAATACTTCGGAAGCGATCTTCAAGTGCGATTAAAGTGATCAGTGGTGAAGTAGTGTTCTATAATTAGTGAGTGTAAAGTTGTAATTAGTGTTGTTAAATTAAAGTGTCATTTTGGTTATTTAATCGGCTGTTTTTATTGTCACGAACCCCAAGCTCGTAACATAACCAATGTTCAGTTAAACATAACACCTGGACATCATAATTCTCCATAAATAAACGTAGTCAAAGTCTAGTTCTTTGCCGGTCGGACCTTGCATATTTTGATGTACAACATTCAACTTGGCTTTTCCGGTGTGGCACAAATTTTTATTATTTTTTTAATTAATAATAACATATATTAATTACTTAATTTTTTATAATAATAAGATTTTCTTTTTGTATTCATACAAAAACAAAAAAATATTAAAGCTGAGTATGTAAGCTATAATATTTGTGTATATTAAAATAAAATGATTCAATTTTTTTATTAAAAATATATTTTTTTAATCAGGTATTCAAAATGAATGGCTTTTTTAATTATTCAAAAATTTAAATAAATCAAAATTTAATATATTTCCGAATGAAATGTCAAGAATGGAAAATAATATATTTATTGATACATTTTATGGATTCAAATGAATAAATCTGCATATATGTTACTAATACTAAAGTATAAGTATTGTGTTCGATAAATATACATATGTACCCAAAGAGATTTAAAGATACAAATAAATTTAATGTCTTTGCCTTCAACATTGCTGACCACTCTGGATAGATGCCCGCTTTGTACCCAGGCACGGTTTTTCAAAGGTAAGCGGGGTCTGAAAAAGCATATTGGGAAAGTACACAAATCGCAAAATGCTCCTTCAGACTCTCTTTCAACTTCTATATCCACACCTTTTTTTTTTTGATGTCGGAGAGAAATCCTCATGGATGTCCTTCCTTAAGGGGTCTGTCAGACTCTTACTGACTGAAACCATCCCGATGTTCCATCTCCCACCTACGCCGGGGATCGCGGGAACGTATGCGACTTCCGTAATCCCCGGCTGGTGCCGCCCGCCATTGCGGGCCACGTCGCGTCAGCGGGGGAGTGAGGTGTTTGACTGACTCAAAGTGACGCTGCATCAGTCGCTCGCCGCGCGCCCACGCGTCCTCGCGCCACCGGTGCAGTGACGCGAGCACTTTCGCCTTCAGGTCCCATCCTATATCCACACCTCCGACAACTTCCTTAAAAAAATCTTTGTTCCGGTTTCAAAATTAAAAAAACTGTTCCGGTTTTGAAGCGAGTTCCCCGCGGCGCTAGACCTCTAGTAGCACAACACTTAGCTGGTTGCGAGCGTCTTGCTGCCCGGGAGAACTCGCAAAGTGCCTGGGAACAACTGATCACCTTCCCTTACAGAATTTTTCACTCACACGTAGTCGCATCAGTGGGCAGGTCAAAATTTTTGTTAGGTAGCATTCTTAGGCCACAGATTACAGTGTGTTGGTATTTCACAATTTGCTTTTATCGTATAAATATTATAATTGGGTGGTTCCCGCGTCGGGAAAACCGATTTCATATTAATAGTTATAAATAGTTTGTTTCCTGTTTTTAATGTTTTTAGAGTGTAGGTAACATAAAATATTAGCTAAGTATTTATTCAAATTTTAGATCAGGTACGACTTTTAGGTTGTTCGTAGCAAACTATGGGTTTATCAAGATAAACAATCGCTTGTTGTGGAGGCTCTAGATCTGGCACGGGCAGGCCAGGTCATCGTGAGATTGCAGACTCGATGGAACGACTTAAAGTATTCGTTATCTTTGCCAACCGATGGTTGCTCTTGCTGCGAGACACGCGGCGGCAACCGACTTGTATGCTCGTCGTCCGGGCCGCGTAATGCCAAACTGTATATTACCTACCTCAAACATCCATATCTACTCTGTTCTGATCCACTTTGTGCTCGTTACACTAAAGAGCAAAATATATTTCAGCACAGACAATATCTATGTTGAAATACATTTTGCTTTAGAATATTGGAACCAGCCGTTACTGAAAATTATTATACCTAAGCTTAAAATAACAAACTAATCTAATGTCTAATAAACTTATAGTCGACGGAGCCTCGCTTGGCGTGGCTATTTTTACGTGGTTATTTTTTGAAACCATCCAGAAATAGGAGCCCCGCCAACCGAGGCTCCGTCGACCTGTCCGAGTCGGGGTGCCACAACTCCCGAGCTCGTAAACTTTCGTTAAACGAAAAAGTAATTGTGGCTGTCTGTACTTGCATGTATTTTGCTCCAATATGTCTGTGCTGTGTGTACTATGCGCTTCATTCGTTAAAGCAAAATACCTACGAGCACAGAGCAACCCGTGTCTGTGGTAATATACAGTTTGGCATAACGCGTTCAGGCCGGATCCAGGATTTACACACAAGTAAGCAGTATGCCCATATATGTGAAAGAATATGTATATATGGGGCAAATATTCTTCCCGAGCGACATAACCACAAAATAGATAGACGGATGCAAAGGGCAAACATGGATTACCAGACTAAAGGATGTCACAAAAACAGTAAGAAAGCTAAAATGGAACTGGACAGGACACACTATTTGAGGAATAGACAAATAGAGCAAAACAATCGTTCATTGGTATCCTAAAAGTAAGCTATGGATATGAGGTAGACCATCTAAGCGCTGGGTAGATGAAATCAAGACAATAGCAGGGAGTTTGTGGACTAAGACAGCCAGGAATAGAAGTAGGTGGAGACAGCTGGGAGCCAAAGGGCAAACAGAATAGAGAGCAGGACATATTAGGCTAAGCAAATATTGTGAACAAGGATTCTGAATAGAGGCTATTATTTTTCATTGTTGGTATACATTTTTGTATCTCAGCAATGATCCGGTTTGAAGGATAACACGGGCCAAAGCCAAGTGCTGAGAGTACTAACCTGTGACGAGTTTAACGAGTGATAGTAGTTTGTGCGTCGTTTTCTCTTTTTGTAAGAATTTCCGGATAATTCCGAAACTACGCAAAGACGTACAATTTTATATTGTCCATGTAAAGTAGGTGGTGAGTTTTACACCCTCGATAGTCAGTCCGTATGTCATCTGTTGTGTCATTATAATGGAGATTATAACCTGGAATTAGGGAATTAAATTGATTTGATAAGGGATTTTAGGCAAGACAGAACCTTAGGGGGGTAAGCGAGTCTCCTTGGAAAATGCCACGTTGGATCTTAATGTATTCTGTCTCAACAATCTCTGTTGATATTGTGACATGCAAGCGTGTTGTCCAGTAAGTAATAGTGATATTTAAAAACGCAAAGATTTAAGCGTTTATCTTAAATATTTTTTATATTTCAAGGAGTCAAGTGTGCGGAACAGAGACGTGTGTTTTTTTTTAGTCGAAATACATAGTGCTTGATCTTTCTGCCCCGCCTGGACCTATTTTTGACATAATCTACTTATTACAATTGTTTTTTTAATGAGTTGTATTGCAACATATGATGAACTAGTATTGCCTGAACAACCGTCGGAGGTCGGGTTACCTCCTTCCCTCAAACATGGCGATGGTAATGGCTGATCTTTGTATTATGCTCGTGAACGGGTGCTGCTTGTGGTGGCTGGTCGCCTTGCTGTTCATGGTTTTTTTTATTTTATTATTGTTATAACGATAAACCTACAGTTTATAATTACTACGTTGGCTCTAGTTCATCACTTGTTGTTCCAGTCACAATTCTGTTGTTAGATTATACTATTGCACGTGTAAGCGGGCACACCATTTATGCCTGGAGGCTTAATTAGTTTGATTTACTTGTTAATGCTTGAGTTTGTTTGTTTGATGGCATAATGCAGTGTGCTAGCTACCAAGTGTCAATTAATTTAATAAAATTTGATTTACATATTAGACATAATTTTGTGTGTCATGTTTTGTAAACTTTGCATACTGCTGTATAAATTGAAGTTTTTATAACTTAACAGACAGATGTGTTGCTGGGGAGTTTGTTGCGCCACTACTTCTTCCCTGGTTAAACACTAGGAAGTGGTGACAGGCGGGTGTTTTGGGGGACTGTCTTTATGTAGAACTTTGACGCTCAAAAAGTGCTGGCACTCAGCCTAATTTGAATAAATGACTTTTGATTTGAGTATTACCGAATCTATTGTATCGAATCTGTTGTTCTTTGCAGTCCTGACTAAATTTTTGTCAGCGTTTTTGTCCTTCTGAAAATTTTGAGTTTAAATGATTTGAGTGATGCAAGATGTTATTATTTTATCAATTGTTTTCGGTCTATACTTTTATTATTAAAAGGAGTGTGTCCCCGAGTTTCGAACTACATTGGAATTCAGCTCATATTTCTCAACGACGTACAATGAGAAACTGTGGAGGAGCTAGTGGCTAATCAATAACAATAATAAAATATAAAATAAATAATATGTGTAATATGGAATATGTGGCTAATTCTTATTATTTTGTCGTGCTCGATTTCCAAGGATAAGCAAAGCTTGCTGAAGTCGGTTCGTGGAAAACACGTGCCCCGGAAAGCACGTTAAGCCGTTGGACCCGGCTGTCATTTTTATTTATTTATTTATAATTGGCTAACCAACAATTGCATATACTGTACAAAATAAATGTTTAAATAATGATTTTCTATTTACTAAGGCTCGTATTACAATTTCTTATAGGTTAGCACCGCATGCCCCATACAAGATAAAACTAAATTACTGCAAGATTACATTTTGCTCTAAATTAATTTAAAAAGGACTAGTAAAAAAAGAAAAAAATAAATTACAAACCAAATATAACAAAATTAAAATTAAAAAAAAACCGACTTCCATATAATAAAACACTACAAAGTATAAAATAACTTTAATTTCGGCAGTCGGTGTTTTTGGTTGTTTTTTCGTTTTTTGACACCGACTTCCGAAATTAAAGTTATTTTTTGTAAAAAAGTTATTTATTTTCCACTTTTAGTGGTGATACCCCACAACTAAGTGACATTATTCCCATAATGAGTGGTTAAGGAGTTTCTTTGTGTGCCTTCGCAGTCCAAATCCACACCAGCTCATAGTTAAATATCTACTTTGCTTTGGTACTAGTTTTTACTAAGATTAAAGTGAGGAGGTCACTGGTTTATCTTTGAAGTTCCCAGTACAGTGCAAATGCAATATAGATGTAACTAAACCCAATGCAAAAATAATAATTAAGATCAGTTAATGAACAATAAAGTTATGCCCGAATAGATAACCCCAAACATGTTAATTCAGGTTGACTTGTTTGCATCTGCCTTCCACCCCTTCAAAGCCTACCGGCGTGATGTTATGTTATGAACAGGTGTAATCAATAAACAGACATGCGATTTCAGCAATCCCGGGAGATTTGCTATCATTTATTGAAGAGTTCCGTTGCCTACCTCCGAAATCCTCATCAGATCTTCACCGACAGACTATTTTTCCAAACTGGCTCCATTGCAATTCAATGGAGCCAGTTTCGAAAAATAGTCTTCCAAACAAAAAAATAATCAATATAAATCGGTTGACAATTGGAGAAAATATCGCTGATTAAACAAATGTCCTGGGATCAGATCCTAACTTATACCTTCCATCATCAGCTCAGCAAGATGAGATGTTGATTACCAGGCACAATTATCTGAATTGCGTAAGAAAATATATGAAAAACAATGTGTGTGCCTTTAAAATTTGAGGGTTGCCCTCGATTTCCCTAGGATACCATTATTAGATTCTGACTTGGTGCCAATGGGACTACCTCAGGAGTATGGGTTTTCGAATAAAAAAAGAATCATCAAAATCCATTCATATTGACGGAATGATCGCATAACAAACATACAAAAAAAAAAACATACAGTCGAATTGATAACCTCCTTCTTTTGGAAGTCGGTTGAAAATAGGAAGAAAGAAAAAAAAAAAAAACTTAATGCAAATTCTAAACATTGTTAATGGTAACTCTGTGGAACCTGCTAAACTAGTCAAAATGCACAACAACCAGATCGCTGAAGCTGTTAAATAGTTTGCTAAGTCGAGGGACGCTAGAGCTTGGGCCAAGTGCTGTTCTACGGGGAGGGGGTATAATGGAGTAATAGAAGTACGAGGGAGTCTAGCAGGAGCAAGAAACCGGAACCTGCCAAGTAGCCTGGAACAATCAATTTTCGACCGGAGTATTTTAAAAAGAAAAATTGAATCAGCGATTCTTCTGCGCTTCTCCTATGATATCATCTTAAAATGAGAAAGTCTGGCTTCATAAGACATTTACAAGCTTACATAATCATGTTTATCTGCGAGAAACCCAATTTAATATTTAAACTAAGGTTTTACCTGTTGTGCGGGTTATTTTTATAAAATTAATTAAGTAGGTAGAGTATTCAGGCAGATAACCACCACGGGTTTATATCACATTTTCAAACACCTTTAATGTTTTAGGTTTCAAAATATGAACCTTGTAGAATAACTCGTATGTCTCTTTATTTATTTAAGCTTCATGCGAGACATTTGGTGCAAAGGCGGTCTTATATTCTCTACCAGTCAGCGAAGGGGAGTGGAGAGATAAAAACAAAAGAAAATTGTATTTAAAATTGAAATGGGACTAAAAGTGTGTATAAGGTGATTCAAAAGTGCGTGGTCATATTTAAGGGTGATTTTTATCTGATATACCTACAGTAAAGAAACAATAGCAAAAAGAAAAATCCTTTCTTTTAACTCGAATATATAAATATATATATAAAAAAAAAAACACACTTTTTAAGGTGTCTGATGCAGATGATGGCATCAAATCTGTGATTTCACTTAAATAAATGAATTAGTAAGAAGGCCCTGGGCTTTACAAAGAATCATGAATGACAAACGCTTGGTGTGAACTCGCTAAATCTGTCAGTTAGACTAGACATGTCAGTGCCGATCCAGGTAATTTAAGTCAAGAGATCTGATTTATCTGTCATATCAATGTGTATCGTGTTACGCAGATACTCGATTGTGGAGCTCAAATAGACATAGACGCTCTGTGTAAAATATCCTCAACAAAGTTGAGAAAAGACAGATTGATTTTGAAAGCCAATGACAAAAATTAAATACTTGTTATATGATAAATAAATATATATATTTAAAAAAACATAAGGGGTGTCGCTTATCTTGGTATGGTCATGTGAAGAGGAGGGATGAAGCACATGTTATGAATATAATTAATGTGAATGGATGGAGAAGAAGAGGGAGGCCAAAGAAAATATGGAAGGATTCTGTGTGAAGTGATATGAAATGAAGGAAATCAATAATAGCAAGACGGGTGTTAGGACAGAATGGAAGAAGAAAACGTGTTGCGCGGACCCCAAGAAACGTGGGATAGGGGCAGGAAGATGGTACCGATGAGTAGTGAGTATATATCGTTTGGGGTAGTTTGCCCCTTCTTTTTACATACTTAAGACGCAAAAAGAAATGTCCAGTAAGACGCGCTCAGTCATTACCCGTGCTTCAAAGACTCGTAAAATAAATAATAATAAATCTTTATTCAAAATTCAAATTGGTACAACAGAATAATAAATCTTAGATAATAATATAGGTAGAACAATGTTAGATGCCTGTACTAGGAGGATCCTGTATCACAGGCGGCAAGAGCTCAACAATGTACTAAGAATCGTATAAAAATGTTAATAATATTTACTTAATATTAAAATAGTAACAGTAATATTAATTTATTTGATTAATCTAATTTGATTATTTAAACATATGTCACATATAATTTATAATAAAGACCATAAATGGATGGTTCTTGCTAAGTTTAGTTTTCGTTAAAATGTTTCTAACACTTAATTATTTACTCATAGACTGGAAGGTGAACTGTTAGCGTCAGCAGAAATTTTAACTGGGTTAAAGTCAGTGTTACATAATTTGTTTGAAGCAACTCATGTGTTCTATTGTAATTGATTTTTGCACAGGGCGGCGAATTCACTAAGACAGCAACAAAATCAGGGGAAGTAGGTCATCGCAGTGGTATGTTCTTGTTGAATCAGCATCACGTGTAAGTACGAAAATCTGGGCACTGGGCGCCCTCATAATCGACTGAATTGATGTACCTGAATTCCGCTATCTTCCTTGCAGGGCACTCAGCATCTCCTGTTTTATGATTGCTGGGTTTTTTGAAGCGTGAACAAGTTGCACATTTCGGCATCTCACCTTTTTTTACACACTCTGACATCGAGTGTCCTGCTTCACCACAATGACCACACATAGAGTTGACCTCTCTGCACGTTTTGGCTGCATGGCCATATTGTTGGCATTTGTAGCAACGAGTTACCAAAGTAAAGTCCCTGACAGGACAGGAAGTCCAATTATGAATACGATTGAGTGATTAGGGCTTTACGTAAATTAGCCGCTACTTCAATGACGTAGTTACAGGTCAACGCATCTCTCTTCCCAGATTTATGACTTAATTTTACAAAGGTCAGGAAGGATTCCAAGGTCATGCCAGAAAACTTGTCGGCTATGTTTTGTTCGAAAATGCACTTCAAGACCTCATTTTCAGTCATGAAAGTCGGCACTCCTACGACCACGATCCGGGGTTTGCGCTTGCTGGGCTCGTCGGCGGTAAGACCAGATGAAGAGAGCTGGACTGCTTGCTTTAATTTTTCTGCGTCGTGTTTGGTCTCGGTACTGATAATAACGCCACCATTTTTTGTTTTGCGGACACTACGAACATGCAGCTTCATTTGCTCTGGGCGGATGATTTTTTGCACGAGGTGTTTTGTTTCATCGCTAGATTTAAATTTATCGTTGGGATAAATGGCCACAGAGCTTAAATTGTTCGGTCGAACGAAATCACTTGTTCCCTTCTTCACCATGTCGGCAAAAGAAACATTTTCAGAAGAGCGAGACTCCTTCATTGAATGCTTGAGCTCCACAATGTGTTCCGTCAAGTTCCGCTTTTCTTGTAAGTCATTCACCATGTTGTATGCTTGAACAGCTTTCTGTTTCAGTGATTGATATAGGACTGCCATCTGCGAGGTGCCAGATCCTATTTTGCGGCATAAGTTGGATATCTTCAATTTCTGGTCAGAGTTCAGTTTTCCATCCGTGGCAATAGAGCAAACCTCATTTAGGTGCTGCTCAATGGATGACATCCATTTTTGTATCTCGGACGTGGATGCAATTTCAAGTGATTGGGCTTGATTTTGCATCGTCGTATTCTCCGGTGAGGCGGAGGGATGAACTCGACCACATGGATTACACGGGCTGTTATCCATTATATTTTCATCATCAAAAGTTCACTATTTCTAAATTTCCATTATAACTATTAAAACTAAACTGTAGGCTAAAATTTAGAATTCCATTACAATATGAATGCACTAAACTAGGTCACTTTTATTATTGTGTGAATTAAAAATTGCTAACTAATACGTCTGTATGCTACGAACAAGCGCGAGCGAAAGAACATTAGGTACAGTCAACAAAGCTATTTGGTATACAGGCAAAAATATTAATGTTCCCACTGCACTGCCAATATTTATTTCTAATGTGTATTATAACTTTTTTAAGCTTATGACATACTTACGTGTGTGGTGTACAATAATTGTCTACTCAGCACACTCACAACATTGTTTAAAAGTAGATGCAAGTTAGCTGCCTGCGGGATAGACAAGGCCTTCGCCGCAACCGCCGCTACAGAAGACGCCCCGGGCGTCGGGAGTCGCAAGGCGATCCCCGGCCACCGCAGGCGCGGGTCTGCAGACGGCGAGCGTTGGGTGGCTTCAAAGAGATGTCAGCATAGGAGATGGGGCCCGCTAGGGCCAGAGCCTGCCAGGGTTGCGGAATTTGTTCGAAAGAGTCACTGCGGCCCTGGAACGCAAAGGGCTTTAGAAGGAACACGGATGGGTTTTATTCACTAAGAGTCTGACACGCCCTTCCGCTCAACCCAGAGCGGAAGAAATCATTTAATGATTTCCTATCCTCAAAAAAAAAAAAACTTAGTTGCCTGCGTACCAAATAGTTTTGTTGACTGTACTTGTCGCAGTGTTGTCTTTTATATTTAGTATGTTTGTATTTATGTTTCTCATATATAGTACATTATGTATGTATCAGTGTATCTATTAAAATATATTACGAAAAAATGGTTTTGTCGAAAGACATTACTAGACTAACCTAACTTCGGTTTATTTTCGTAAATATTTTTTATATTTACTCAGGAATAAATTAGATTGTTTATAAATAGTTCTAGAACATTTGCAAATTTTGTAATATACGCCCTCTATTGCTGAGTAGCTTAACTTTGCCTTGTAAGAGATGTATTGTTGTTTATCGATTTTGTTATTGATATTTTATCGAAATAAAATCCAAGTAAAAAATGAGGCAAGTAAATAATTGAACATAATCCTGTTCTTTAATTTAAATGTCAAGAAAGGAACAAGGTATATTCGTTTCAGTAGGTTTCTGCTATTTTAGATTTCCGAATGAAATTAGTAGTGAAGAACCCTAAAAGTGGATACGGTTTGTGTAGATAGACCGTAAATAAGAAATCTGGCGCCCACCTGCTTCGTCAAAGTTATGCTCGAAGCATTTTAAGAAAGGGGACATTTACCACGGAAAGACAAGTCGAACAAAAGTTTGACATCCAAAAAACTGTTTTAAAGCTACAGCAGAAACAAAAGCCCTCTATGATAGACTCAATGGAAATTCCAGGAAATCAGGATTATCTTGTCGTAAATTTTGTCCGGCTCTTCGTAAACTTGCTTTAACCCTTAATTATTATTGTAATTAATCTTTGTTCTCCCTTCATTATTCTTTTAGTGTTAGATAGCCCATTCATCGAGGAAGGATAGATACAGAACATCACGCTGCGACCTATAAGAGCGGAGCATTAATGTAAAATGTGACGCAGACGAAGTTGCGCGGGTCTGCTAGTACCGTTTAATGATAGTTTAGTCATTTGTATGTTAAAAGAATTTTCTAAATACGTCATTTACATTGAAACTACTGCATATTTTTGCTTTCCTAATTTTTTGCCATTAATTGAAAAAAAAACAAGTTTTATTATCGATAGTCGATACCTGATATCTAAATGGTTGGTAACATCCCTAGTACACCCTGGCCACCTACCGAGTGATAGCTGAATTATTAATAGCTAGATGGCGTTATTGAGGCATGGATCCGCCCTTGCTTGTTGTTTTGCCTGCCAAGCTGGTGTTGATACGGAAGAGTGAGAGAGAGAGGTACTAGTACTGGCTAAAGCGGCTGGATGTACCCTAGATCTGTAGAATCGGTTGTGGCTGCACTGCGGCATCTCGACATACGTAGCAATCGGTTTTGGACCCGATTACGTCACAAAGTCTAGGTGTTTCCATTGGAACGGTGTTTGGAAGTGTCTGCAGTAAACTAGATATTAATTATGTTATTACCTTCCTATATACCTTCAACTTAGAACTGTTCCATATTATTTTGTCAATTTGCACAAAAAACAAGACGAAAAATTTCCAAACTCATTCAATCATTGCTTTCAATATACCTTATGCCTGAATGCACTTAAAAACTTTGGAAAAACCCAAAAACATTTAATCTGTTCACACCACATTACATTCATACGACGAGTGATCAGGATATCGTGGACGGAGTTCCGCACCAATGTGTCCTTAGGAGCTAGGCATCACGCAGCGTCTGTCGGCCGTAATACAGTCGCGTATACTGCAGTACTTTGGACATGTCTCTAGGCGGGGTAACGACTCCATAGAGCGGCTGGTCGTGCAGGAAAAAGTAGACGAAACTAGATCGCGCCGAAGGTCACCTATGCGTTGAACAGATCAAGTTAAATCCGAACTAGGATGCCGCTTCTGATTGCGCCACAGTCAGCCAACAGGGAGAGATAGTGGGAGATCGTGCGGAGAGCTGTGTCCGCTACTACCACCTACATCAACGTGACCACGACCGCTCTGTCATGAGCGAAACGACAGAAAAGAAGACGAGGAGTAACCTTTCAGACGGTTCATATTACCTATTTTTCAGCGTGCAATAATATTAAGGCATTTGCATTTAAGCGTAGCCTACTAAAACCTTGCAGTAGGATTTGAGCATTGAAATACGTTGCGTGTGGTTCGGTTCGGATGACGGATTTAATTTAGATATTTACTCAGGTCTGTAGGTGTAGCAAGAATCATGTTTAAAATTGATGGTATTAATTAGTATGCTCTAACAATACAGTCGTTTCACTTAGACTGATAAGTTCATCAGTTGTGCAAAAATAAAACACCACATATAAGTAGGTACAATCATTGATGATCATTTATTAAAAAAAGACAAAATTAATGCTAAATTTAGTGCTGGTTTTAAGAAACCCAACCCCTTATTAGGAAATTACAAAACTTTTAAAATGCTTCACAAAAATTATAATCATTGCTTTAAAAACAAAGTAAGTTAAATTTATGAGATTATACTTCAACAGTAACCGAAATCCTTGCGGTAGGCTTTCGCCATTTTGTCAGTAAATCAGCTAGAGTGAGGTTTTTTTGTGAAAAATAATATGTAGGGGCGTTTGGGAAAGTGCGAGTATTATTTTTGTCAACTTCGCATCTTGATCCCTCGTAGTTACCAACACACTGGCAGACCGGTTCGTCTTCGTCGTTGAGAGAACAGTCGCCGTCGTTGAGACAATAACCATGACAAATGGAGACCTCACACCTTTCCCCGACGTAACCGGCAATACAACTGAAACAAGTAATGGAAATGTGAAACATGATTGCTTTTGTTATCAAAATTAGACAAGGGAATCATCGGAACGAGAAGTTTGATGTTTAACTTGCATGTAGGATGTCCCTCATCACTCAGACTACAGTTTCCTTGGATACAATAGTTCAAACAGGCTGTAATCTTGCAGCTATGCTTTGCATTGACAGACTGACTTACTGTTAATCAATAAAGTCAATCAATCTTATTGTTATCATGTAAAACAGTAAATACAGTTTTGCTTAAATCTATGTCAAGTTCACTAGTGTTATTTGCCTGAACTAGGAAATCCTGTGTTTCAGGCGAGAGGAGGTAATTTAGTTAATATTGTTTATATGAAGTAATCACTGTAATTATGTTAATTAAAATACACATCTCTTAAAATAGGTATGTAAATAAGGTGTAATTAGTAAAAGAATTTTACTTCTAAAAATCTTAGTATATACATATACAGGGTGTCCCAAAACTCAACGTCAAGCCGAAACGGGGTGACAGGATTGATCATAACCATCACGAGAAAAATCTGAAAAAAAATCTATCCCATGCAGTTTGAAAATTATGGGCATTTTAAGAAAAACCTAGAAATTTGATCAAACTGTACCATTTTTCGGTTATTGTGGTTATTATTTTTTATTTTTGTTCATTTGAACTTTAGAAACGTAATCCTAAATAACATTTCTAGAATCCCAATAAAAAATAATGACACAATTGCCTCAAGTTCCCGAGAATTGAGACTATTTGTTAAACTACGAATTTAAAATTTTCAAGATTCGTCGACTTTGACAGGCCCTCCTATAAAAAAAATGTACTAGAGTGCCTTGGCAAGTAGCATTAAAAGTTGGCGCATTTAATCAGAATTCTAAAATGGTACAATACTTGTTAGTTCCATACAATAGAAAAGAGTAAAAAAATTAAAACCTCAAGTAACCCGATTTTTGCTATCAGATTTTACTCAGTTAAAATGTTTTTAATTCGCACAAGCTCTAGGTAGGTTCTTAATTTTAAGGCAAAATGATGAGAGAGATGGATAATGGGTATGTTTGCCATGAGTGAGCGAGACAGATAGTGACGCCACGCATTGAGACGGAGATGCGTCGTTTAAACGAGTGCGAATGAAACAGATAGATGCTATGGCATCTATCTGTTTCATTCGCACTAGTTTCAGCCAAGCAAATGGCTACGCTACCAGTCCGACACCAACCAGTTAGTACGTTTCGCTCATTCGTCTACTGCGCACGTTCGTATTCGTATTAATTATTTTACTAATTTTACTAACTTTTTTTCACTTTGGTAAAAGTGGCGTCACTATCTGTCTCGCTCACTCATGGCGAACATACCCATTATCCATCTCTCTCATCATTTTGTCTTAAAATTAAGAACCTACCTAGAGCTTGTGTGAATTAAAAACATTTTAACTGAGTAAAATGAGATAGCAAAAATCGGGTTACTTGAGGTTTTAATTTTTTTACTCTTTTCTATTGTATGGAACTAACAAGTATTGTACCATTTTAGAATTCTGATTAAATGCGCCAACTTTTAATGCCACTTGCCAAGGCACTCTAGTACATTTTTTTTATAGGAGGGCCTGTCAAAGTCGACGAATCTTGAAAATTTTAAATTCGTAGTTTAACAAATAGTCTCAATTCTCGGAAACTTGAGGCAATTGTGTCATTATTTTTTATTGGGATTCTAGAAATGTTATTTAGGATTACGTTTCCAAAGTTCAAATGAACAAAAATAAAAAAGAATAACCACAATAACCGAAAAATGGTACAGTTTGATCAAATTTCTAGGTTTTTCTTAAAATGCCCATAATTTTTAAACTGCATGGGATAGATTTTTTTTCAGATTTTTCTCGTGATGGTTATGATCAATCCTGTCACCCCGTTTCGGCTTGACGTTGAGTTTTGGGACACCCTGTATATACTTAGCGAACTAATTAAAAATAAATAGTAGGTACACCTATAGAGGTATGCGATGCAGAGAGTAAAGTCCCGCATACCATCACTGATAATGGGAAGATCCTCCGAACCAGACAGTTGTTGTGTTTGGCGGGCAACTGCCCGATAATTGATATTCGGACTGTTGTATATGTTCAAAACGCAAGGAGAACTTTGCTTGCGCGATTCAGGATTTCGTTGTTAGTTTGTCGTAGATGGCGCTGCGGTTCTTTTTGTTGCTGTACAAATTTTGTTTCTTAGATTTTCATGTGGTAACAATTGTAATAAAATTAAACCAGGAAATTCTAATAAATATGTTTTACCTGCATCTCGGATGTCCCTCATCATTGAATGTGCAGTCACCTTGTATGCAATAGTTCTCACACACTGATACGTCGCATCGTTAAACAGGCTGTAATCTTGCAGCTATGCTTTGCATTGACAGACTGACTTACTGTTAATCAATAAAGTCAATCAATCTTATTGTTATCATGTAAAACAGTAAATACAGTTTTGCTTAAATCTATGTCAAGTTCACTAGTGTTATTTGCCTGAACTAGGAAATCCTGTGTTTCAGGCGAGAGGAGGTAATTTAGTTAATATTGTTTATATGAAGTAATCACTGTAATTATGTTAATTAAAATACACATCTCTTAAAATAGGTATGTAAATAAGGTGTAATTAGTAAAAGAATTTTACTTCTAAAAATCTTAGTATATACATATATATACTTAGCGAACTAATTAAAAATAAATAGTAGGTACACCTATAGAGGTATGCGATGCAGAGAGTAAAGTCCCGCATACCATCACTGATAATGGGAAGATCCTCCGAACCAGACAGTTGTTGTGTTTGGCGGGCAACTGCCCGATAATTGATATTCGGACTGTTGTATATGTTCAAAACGCAAGGAGAACTTTGCTTGCGCGATTCAGGATTTCGTTGTTAGTTTGTCGTAGATGGCGCTGCGGTTCTTTTTGTTGCTGTACAAATTTTGTTTCTTAGATTTTCATGTGGTAACAATTGTAATAAAATTAAACCAGGAAATTCTAATAAATATGTTTTACCTGCATCTCGGATGTCCCTCATCATTGAATGTGCAGTCACCTTGTATGCAATAGTTCTCACACACTGATACGTCGCATCGTTCACCAGTGTAGCCAGGTTCGCATTTACAACGAGAATGTCCCTTGACTTTCATACCATGAACACAGAAAGGCCCGTTATATTCTGTAGCCGTTTTCATTGACCAGTTGTTCACGGGTTTATCTTTTACTAGACTTGTTAGTGATTCGCAATTTTGTAGTGCCTGTGTCTGTTGTTCAATTTTATAATTTGCGACTATGCTGACAGGAATTTCAAATTGCAATATAAATATTGTGTTGGGACTACTTCCATTTTTAATCTTTGGTTCTACGAACAAGGGGCAGTTTTTGCACCAGGCCCACGAGATGAGAGAGTTTTGTGAAACGCTCAGTACGTTTGTTATATTGTTTAGTATTTTATCTTTTTTTTCAAAATCAAAATAACTTATGATTTTCTTGTTTTTTCCATTTAAATCTGCTCTATAAGTTTTGTATCGTACACTAGACTTAGGCTCTACCCAGTACATTGTCTGCGCCTGTTGGTCGATAGCCAAGCTGTGGGGCTCCAGTATGTAGGTTGTGTTGATAGTCAATAAAGCAGAATTAATAACTACTTCTCTATCGGAGCCATCTCTCAATCGAGCTCTCTCTATTGCAGGCTCCGTCAGTTTCGTATTGATCCAATAAATATACCTGAAAGTTGAGAACCAATCAATATTAACGTTTGAATTTTCATAATTGCATATAGGTACCACTTTTAGTGTCTGCGTCACTTAAAGGTTGTCTGGTAGAAAATTTCAACGGCATTTATAAATTTGTAAGAACCAGTGTTTCGTAGGAAAAGATCAAGGCTAAATAATAATAGCCGCATGGGTCGAACTTCGGGGTTACGCTACACTTGGCGAGGTCAGTTTCTGAATGGGTGACCTGACCATCTTATGGAAGAATACTCGATATAGATATCGAGTATTATCCGTGCCTCGGAAAGCACGTACGTTAAGCCATTGGTCTAGACTGTCATTTAAAAATCTTTTACGAAATCCGCAAGAGAACCAAGGTTACCGACATAGCTCGAAGGATCGCCAAACTGAAGTGGCAGTGGGTACATAGATCGCATAACAAATGGTCGATGGGGCCGAAAAGTTCTGGAGTGGCGGCCGCGTACCGGAAGACATAGCGTTGGAAGGCCTCACACAAGGTGGACCGATGACCTGGTGTGGGTCGCGGGTAGCCGATGGTTGCGAGACGCGCAGGACCGGTTCTTGTGGCGACACTTGTGGGAGGCCTATGTCCAGCACGGGTCTTTCGGCTGATATGATGATGATGATGACATTCGTCACGGGCAGTCAGAAGCTAGAAAATCCCGCACCAGTCTTGCCTAGTGGTGTCATATTACCCATTTACTGGGTCGTAGAGGTCAGATAGCCAGTCACTCCAGGTGGAATACTGGTATTGAGCTGCATCCGGGTTGACTGACAGCCGACCCCGACATGGTTGGGAAAAGGGTAGGCAGATTGATAGTTGCGAATAATGAATTCGTTCTTTGTTAATTTACCAGGGTAAAAAAATCGAATGCCATCGAATAGTTACTTTAAGAAAGACATTAAGAATATTTATATGGTACCTACCCTCTACAACTGTCGACGGCAATATCAGTGGGGATTCCGTCATGCATCTTTAATAAAAGATTCCCGTAAACATTGTTCTTAAATCCAGGTTTTAACGACAGCCAATTGATGCTTTTTTCTTTGGTATCAGTGAAGAAGAGTTTTTCAGTTGCCGGATCGTAGGCGAGCCCCTGAATATTTCTGCCGTTTCTTTCTGTCAAATACTTAAATTCCATGGAAAATAAGTTATATCCACATATAGCGTCGCCGTCGTTGTCCTTCTGTTTATCGACGTACAGCATCATGTTGTGAACTTCATCGTAAGCTAACGCTGCGAGGTTTTGGGACTCAAAATGTACGGTGTCTGTTTTGGTTCCGTTGATAGTATAAAATATGAGTTGATCTTCTACGCCCACGGCGATGTCTGAAACATGAATAACGTCTAGAGTCTTAAACATAATGCAGAAGTGTAGGTTCACACAGTATAAAAGTATTGTTTCATAAAAAGAAAACAGCTCTGCCGGGTGCAGTTAATCCGGGCGAGAGGATATAGGAAGCAATTACCTCCTTCTACGAGGAAGGAGGCGGGACGCGTGAAGGTGGGGCAAGCCTCACGCTACAGCCGCCAGAGCAGAAGAAGACGCTACGGGCGTCGGGAGTCGCAGAGCGATTCCCGGTGACCGTAGGGCCTACGGACGGTGGGCCTTGGGTGGCTCGCCGTCCGATAAAGACCAGGCGCAGGTCGACGGTGCGTGATTTTCCATTCGCGCCTCGAAGATATGTCAACATAAGTGACGGGGCCCGCTAAGGCCAGTGCCTGCCGGAGTTGCGGAATTGTCCGAAAGAGTTACCGCGGCCCTGGAACGCAAAAGGAGGAACACGGGTGGATTTTAGTTAGTAAGAGTCTGACACGCCCTTCCACTCCGCCCGGAGGGAGCGGGAGGAGTCATTTGATGATTTCCATACAAGAAAAAATTATATACTTTTGTAGCGGCATCTATTTCGCTTCATAATAGTTGAACAACTGATGTTGAAGCTACAGCTATACCGCCAGATACGAACTTAAGTCCTGAAGTCATACAAATGATGAGAACGATGAGCGATGAGAACATACTATAACAGCGCTAAATATATGAAACACTGTGCAATTGCCCACCAGACACAGCACCCGTCTGGTCGGAGGATCCTCCCTTCTCAAAGGAGGTTTGTGGGACTTTACACCCTGTTCCATACACCTCTATACACAAAACCACAATCTGCAATAACCTAATTATGTTTCTTAGTTAGATTTCCTCTTTCCTGTTTTATACAAACAAACAGTTAATTATAATCCACAACTGCCAACACGATAGTGATTCTATTAATTACGCTTTGATAAGTGATAACTGATGCGGAAAATAGGTGCTGAATATAATTACTCGTAAATAAGGAAATATTCGCAAAGAAATATTAATAAATGCACCTCCAAATTGAATTAAGCTTATTATATGCATATTTTGTTATTGAATTTTAAATAAATACGTCAAATCCCATTTGGAAAAAAAAAACATTTTAAGTTCGAAACAATTTACTTAGGCGCCTAAATTGTACCACCTGGGGGGCTCTACCTCACGTTCTTCGAAGTACCGGTCTAGCACTCTGCTTCTCTACGGCGTGCCCAGTGTGGCACCGTGCTGCCCACGCCAAGGAAGTGGATGTTGTTCTAAACGAGACATGTACTATCACCGGCCTCTTCAAGCCGACCCCGGCTTGCCTACTATAACCCACAGCCGGGATTACACCTCCACAAGCCTGAAGAGAAGTTGCTGGTGCAGTTGAAAAACGAAAAGAAGTGTGTGACACTAGGCACCCACTATTTGTTGCATAACTACCAACTCAAAGACTGAATAGCAGACATTGCTTCCTCAAATCGGTAGTCTCGCTCTCAGGAAACCTAGCTGACGTCCGCTGCAAACTGTGGCAGGACACTCCTCCCCCACCCCTGAACTATTTACCACCCAGCGAACATCTTCCCGCAGGGTTGAACCTTCTGCTAGGGTTGCGGAATTTGTTCGAAAGAGTCACCGCGGCCCTGGAACGCAAAGGGTTTTAGAAGGAACAAGGACGGGTTTTAGTCAGTAAGAGTTTGACACGCCCTTCCGCTCCACCCAGAGCGGAATAAGTCATATGCTAATCAAGTGCGCATCGACCGAACGTGTTTTTGCATGCGTACATGTCATGTCACGCGTTCATTTTCATAAACAAATTTTTGAAGTATGACATTTCCTGCGGCAAGATATTCTGGGAGCCAGAATCTTTATGGTTCTTTTGAAATATAACACTAAAACATTGGGAAAAAATAAGATTGATAGATAGAAATAGAAAGAATCATAAATAAGTAAGTAGAATAAGTTTATAAGACGATTGTTTAAATATGAAAAATATAAATATTTAAAAAAATCGTCTACTCGACAACTTTAACGATACGAAACGTTAACGATGTGTGTTTTTTTTTTTACAAGAGTACTCGCTGAAATAAGCAAACCGATCGATTGACATAAAGTTGCACCGTAAAGGTTCCTTTGTTTATTTTATTGATTTCCCATAATTTAAAAGGCTTCGTTTATTACAGAACAGTAAAAATCTTAATATTATTTATAAAATTAATTTGGATTGCGGCAAGCAAGGTTTACCTTGCAAAAGAATAACAACCCAGTACTTCTATTTAAGCATGTTTTTAAAACCCTATTTTAACCATTGCTAATAATAATATAATGCTTGCACTTATCACATTGAGTTTTTAGAAATTAAGGATAAATCTGGTTGTTATATTAATTACAAAAATCGTATAAAAACCTCTGTTTTAGGCTGTCATTCAAAAACAAAAACCCCCTGTACTCACCCCAGGAGTGCGCCACCCCCATATACGACGCCACTAACGCCAGCACACATTGCCACATTTTATACTTCATGAAGTGGTTTCTACAAGAAGATGGTGCGTCCGCCCTCGATGATCGCTCTTGGGTTATTAAAGCAAATGACTGAATTTCAACAAATTAGTAAGGTCAAAAACAATGGTATCTTATCTGAAACCGCAAGCTTGTGTACAAAGTAGCAAAAATATGTTATATATAATTGCATGGGATTGCAAACTCTGGAGTCCTTTTTAGGGGTTCCATACCCAAAGGGTCCCAACAAAGTTCTCGCTCATCCATGCGTCTATCTGTCTCTCTGCCACAAGGGTCTAGCAAATATACCGCTGATGGTGTTTTTTTTTAAGGATGGGAAATCACTACTTCCACTCGGGGTGGAGCGGAAGGGCGTGACAGACTCTTACTGACTAAAACCCATCCGTGTTCCTTCTAAAGCCCTTTGCGTTCCAGGGTGGCGGTGACTCATTCGAACAAATTCCGCAACCCTGGCAGGCTCTGGCCCTAGCGAGCACCGTCTTCTATACTGACATCTCTTTGGGGCGTGCGTGAAACACAACGCGCTATCGACCCGGGCCAGGTGGTGATCGGACAGCGAGCTACCCAACGCTCGCTATCCGCAGGCCCGCGCCTACGGTGGCCGGGATCGCCCTGCGACTCCCGACGCCCAGGGCGTCTTCTCCTGTAGCGGCGGTTGGGGCGAAGGCCTTGGCTCTTGCGGCAGAAGGAGGTGACCGCTTCCCTAGCCTCCTCGCTCCGGACCATGGTTTTAACCAGGGCCGGACGCGAGTGGTCGCCGCCGCCGATCGCCTCGACGAAGACACGGCGGTGCTCCGCCCAAGCAGGGCAGACCTCCACCGTACGCTCCACCGTGTCCTCCAGGCGATCCTCACAGTGCTGACACCCGGGCGTGTCCTCCCGCTTAATGCGAAACAGTTACCTCCCGAAACAGCCATGTCCGGTAAGTACCTGCGTCAGGTGGAAGGTGAGGACGCCGTGGCGCCTCTCCAGCCACTCTCCAAAGAGGGGCCATACCGCCGCAATTGTGGCGTGCCCAGCGCTTGGTCGCGTTAGTCGCCGTTCCATACCGCCATGGTATCCTGCCGGAGCTCCATCCACTGCGCTGCAATTTGCCGCGGCAGCGGAGTTTCACCCCGGCGAAGTGCCTCCACGCACCACGCGTAAACGTGCGCGAGGGCTCTCGCCTCCAGATTCCATGGTGGTTATCCGGCAAGGAGGTACCAGGGTAGATGACGGCCACAGGGCTCCGGAGGTGACTGAGGCCTATTTGACGGACAGCCGTCAAATAGGCCTCAGTCACCTCCGGAGCATCGTCGTAGACGTCGTCGCCGTCGTCGGTGTGGTCGGCATCGGGCACCGCAGGTGGCGGAGCCATAGGCGGGGGAGTATGCTCCCCTCGCGAAGGGAACAGAGCGCTCACCATGTCCTCCACTAGCTGGGACCGGAGACTCTGCGTCAAGGGGGGGGGAGGGGCGGCAGGCGCGGAGTTTATCCCGCACTATTTTGTAAGGGTGTCCCCATTGGTCCCCGTTCAGAGACTACAGCATCTCCTTACAAGCCAGATCCCTGGCCCGCAGGATCCCCGCTTGGAGGACGGCCTTCGCCGCTCTGTATTCCTCATACAGCTCCGCCTCCCTGGCCTGCGCATCCGGAGGCAGAGCCTACGGTGCCTGGTGTACGGGTGCCGTCCAGCAACGCACGCCTCGCGCAGTGATGCCAACTCCCGCGACCACCAGTACACCTGGCGGCGGGCGCGTCCTTTTTTTTTTTTTTTTTGATCTCGGGGGGAAATCCTCATGGAAATCCTCCACCCTGGGGCGGGTGGAGGGGTCTGTCAGACTCTTACTGACTAAAACCACCCCGGTGTTCCATCTTCCACCTACGCCGGGGATCGCGGGAACGTATGCGACATCCGCAATCCCCGGCTGGTGCCGGCCCGCCTCTGCGGGCCACCTCGCGTCGGCGAGGGGAGTGAGGTGTTTGACTCCCCTCGCTACGTCAAAGAGGGGCGCACGGGAACACCACGCGCCGCCACCTCGGGTCCGGATGAATGGGGGGCGACGGACAGCCCCAAGTCCGCCGCCCCTGGACCCAGTTAGGGGGGCCGGAAGAGGGCAGCGTATGCCCTCCTCCGACGCCCGATGCGCCTGCTGCGGGCCGGGAGAGCGGTTGTGATCTCCCTCTCCCTTTCCGCAGCCTCCTTCTGCGCGATAACTGTCTCGCAGAAGGAGACCACCGCGTCCCAGGACTCCTCACCGCCGATCATAGCATGAACTACGGCCGGCAGCGAGAGGTCTCTGCCTACTACAGAGATGAGGGCACGGCGCGGCTCCTCCCAAGCGGCACACTCTGCCAGCGTATGCCGTGCCGTGTCCTCCCAACAGTCGACGCAGTGGTGGCATCGAGCGTCCGGCTCCCTGCCTATGCGACACAAGAACCTCCCGAAGCAGCCATGCCCCGAGAGGACCTGCGTCGCACGAAACGAC
This sequence comes from Mamestra brassicae, assembly GCA_905163435.1. Classification (NCBI taxonomy): domain Eukaryota; kingdom Metazoa; phylum Arthropoda; class Insecta; order Lepidoptera; family Noctuidae; genus Mamestra; species Mamestra brassicae. The sequence goes on along the minus strand of LR991004.1, from coordinate 13,659,436 downwards.
AGGGAGCCGTGCCTTCTCCCGAGCCACAGGTCGAGCACTGGCCGGATGGCCTCGATGGTGATGAGGCCGGCGGTAGGGCTCGAAAGCCTGTCCCGCCATTCCGCCACCAGGACCTCGCGCAGCTGCGACCGACGCAACTCCAGGTGTCGCTGCGTCAGTCGCTCGCCGCGCGCCCGCGCGTCCTCGCGCCACCTGTGTAGTGACGCGAGCACTTTCGCCTCCAGGTCCCACGGCGGAGATCCGGCCAGTGCGCAAGCCGCCTCGTAGGAGATCGTGCGATATCCCCTGATGACTCTGACGGCCATCACCCTCTGCGGCCTCCGCAGAACAGTGATGGTGCTGGCCGTCAGGTCAGCCGCCCAGATCGGGGCCCCATAAAGGGCCATCGATCGCACGATCCCCACGTACAACCGCCTACAGGCGGTGCTCGGGTCCCCCAGATTGGGAAGCAGCGTTGACAGCGCCCCCGCCGCGCCCAACAACTTGGGCGCCAGCCGCCGGAAGTGGGGGCCGAAATCCCACCGGCTGTCGAGCACCAATCCCAGGTACTTCATGGTGGACTCGACAGCGATACGGGCCCCCCCGACCACGATGTGTGATCCCGGCGGCGGCGCTCGCCGGGGGCCATGAAAAACGATGGCCTCCGACTTGTTGAGGGCCACCTCCAGGCCGAGGCGCCGTATGCGGCTCACCACCTGTGAGACCGCAGCCGTCGCCAGCAACGCTGCCTCCCTGTGCGAGCTCCCCCGGGCAGTGACCAGTGTGTCGTCAGCGTAACACACCAGCTGCACTCCCGGCCGGAGCTCGCCCCTCAGCACCCAGTCGTACCCGATGTTCCACAGGAGCGGGCCCAAGACCGAACCCTGTGGAACACCGCACGACATAGGGCGCTGGCATCTGCCATCGCGTCCCAGATAGGTGACACACCTTTCCGCCAAATAAGCCCCGACGACGCGGCGGAGGTAGGAAGGCACTCGATGATATCGTAGTGCCTCCCGAATACAACTCCAGGGCAGGGTGTTGAAGGCGTTGGAGATGTCCAAGGACACCGCCAACAACACACCGCCCCGCGACACTGCTTCCTCCGCCAGGACTCTCACTCGGGATATCGCCGTCACAGTGGAGCGCCCTTGCCGAAAGCCGTACTGGCATTCGGCCAGGTCCGGCCCCTCTCCGCACAAGTGGCTGACGAGGCGGGCTGAGACTATTCGCTCAAACAGCTTTCCCACCTCGTCGAGCAGCACTATGGGCCGGTACGCGGACGGTGAGTCCGCAGGGCGCCCCGCTTTCCTGAGCAGGACCAGACGACCAGATTTCCACTGAGCGGGAAACTGGCCCTGCTCAAGGCACGCCGAGTAGAGTCCTCTCAGTCGGGGCTCCAGCTCCTTCAGAGCGAGTGCTAACGCGCAGCCGTGAATCCCGTCGGGCCCCGGGGCAGTGTTCTTTGCCCGGAGCCGTGTCACGGCCGCCCTCAACTCTGGTTGTGTCACCTCTGGGACGCTGGCGTCCTCTTCGGGCTCTGCGGCTGTGGGCAGAGCCATCGGCGGCGGAGCGTGCTCCGCTCGTGCCGGGAAGAGGGCTGCTACCACGTCCTCCAGCAGCTCGGGTTGGAGACTCTCCGTAAGCGGGGGCGGCGGCGGGCGCGTCCTAGCCGGACCCGGGGCATTGCCACGTCGCATATTTTGGACATGGTCTCCCGGAACCACTCCACCTCGTCGTTGATGTCAGCAGGCCCGTCCGGTGGTGACACCCAGACCTGCACGATCGAGACTTCCAGGAAGAGCTCCCGGTCCAGCTGCTTCAGCGCCTACCCCGGACCACTCGGGGCTTCTTGGACTATCGCGGTTGAGGTCTGGGCGGCGACGTCAAACCGGATGTACCGGTGGTCCGAATACGTCTCCACCTCCTCCATGACGCGCCAGTCGACGACACGCGGTGACAGAGCAGGGCTGGCGAACGAAATGTCCACCACGGACTCACCCTGCGTCCGCCGCACACACGTGGGGACATAACCCCAGTTTAGGATGACCATGTCTGTCTCCAGAGCCCAGTCCTCCACCATCCTGCCACTCGCGTCCGTAAACCCGGCGACGACGACAACCAACTCCCTAAGGAAGAGGTTCGGAGAGAAGTAGACCCCCACTACCACAATCTCCCCAAACCGTGCTGCTACGCACCCTTGTCCTCTCTTGACACCCTCGAGGGACGGGGTACCGGCGGCGGCCGACGAAATTAGGGCCACTGAGCCGTTGAGGTCCTTCACCCAGTCATCCCTGGGCGAGACAAAGTACTGCTCAGCGACCACGGCGATGTTGATCGAACACTGCGCTATGCTCTGGAACAACAGGTGCTGAGCGGCGGCGCAGTGCTTGATTTTCGCTTGAAGGCGTAATGGGGCCATTATTGGCATTCCATTTCGGCCTCCTCCTGAACCCCTTGTGAGGGCTCCACCACGGCACTCACAGTGGCGGCGGTGGCGGCGGTGGAGGCAGCGGTGGCTACGATGAAGACGGCGGTGGCGGAGGGCTTCCTCTTGCCCCCAACCCAGTGATCCGTTGCCGCACATACGGTGCAGTGTGGCGTGGCGTTGCTCGAGCCGGCCCTGTGACCGGGCTGACCGCAGCGGAAGCAGAGATCGGTGCGGTCCACCTCTGAGGAGCAAACAGCTCCCACGTGGTTGCCCACCAGGCAACGAAAGCACCTCAGAGGTTTGGATTCCAGCAGTTTGCTGGCCACCTCGCGTCGGCGGGGGGGGGGTGAGGGCGTTTGACTCCCCCCGCTACGTCAAAGAGGGGCGCACGGGATCACCACGCGCCGCCACCTCGGTTCCGGATGAATGGGGGGCGACGGACATCCCCAAGTCCGCCGCCCCTGGACCCAGTTAGGGGGGCCGGAAGAGGGCAGCGTATTTACCCTCCTCCGACGCCCGATGCGCCTGCTGCGGGCCGGGCGAGCGGTCGAGATTTCCCTCTCCCTTTCCGCGGCCTCCTTCTGCGCGATAACTGTCTCGCAGAAGGAGACCACCACGTCCCAAGACTCCTCACCGCCGACCATAGCACGGACTATGGCCGGCAGCGAGAGGTCACCGCTTACCACAGAGATGAGGGCACGGCGCGGCTCCTCCCAAGCGGCACACTCTGCCAGCATATGCCGAGCCGTGTCCTCCCGACAGTCGACGCAGTGGTGACACCGAGGAGCCTACCGCTCTCCGTTATCTTCTTGGCCGCCGTCACGGGGCAGCTCACCACAACCGTTCGCATGCCCGTGTGGTCAGGACGTGTGGTGTACGCCTTCACCTGATCGGTAGAGCACCCCCCAGTCCTGGCGAAGGCGGCCGCCAACCCCCCCTCGGTGACGGAGTCGTCCAGGCCCACAATGCGCAAGTTGACACACTTGGTAGGCCTGGACACACAAGGCTCGTCCGCATTTAGGGACGCCCTTAGCCTTTCAGCCAGAGCGTCAGCGGTCGGGCCACTGGCTGCACCGGGGATCTCCAACGACCGGGTCTCAGTAAAGCTAAAGGTAAGCCCCAGTCGGAGGCCCCCAGCGATGGCGAGCTCCCCCAGAATGACTGCCTGCTTCGCCTTCGAAAGCACGTTGCGATACGTTACACCCCTCTTTTCCGGCTGTAGTGTGTGATATCTACACTCGCCTTCCGCATTCCGCTGATGCTGCAGCCATTATTATGCCGCCGATCCATAGCCAAACTTGTAGGTAACCAAAAAATCTGTTCATCCCCAGCATGCGGGGTCGTCAAAATCGGTTATTTTCCAAAATTTGATAATTTTACGTAATCTTGAAAATAACAAGAAAAAAATATAAATACCAACAAAGAACCAACAAAAACGACACGATTTTAGAAAATTTAAAACATTTCGAGAATTTTCTTATTTTCCTGTAACCAAAAAAGTTAGTTTGCGTATAGTAGTATAGGCGCACGGCCTGAAATACAACTCGAAAAAAAGTGAGATCCTAGTGTTTAAGGCGCCTAAACAACAGCCCCGTCGTGTGCCGCCGGTATATCTCAACGGCATAGTACTCAATGTGGTGGATACTTTTAAGTACCTGGGTCATGTTGTCACTAGCGACCTACGGGACGATAGTGATATAGAGCGTGAGCGCAGGGCGTTGGCGGTGAGGAGTAATATGCTCGCCCGTAGGTTTGCTCGCTGTACGGCAGACGTCAAAGTCAGTTTATTTAAGGCGTTCTGTCAGTCCTTTTATTCGAGCGGCCTATGGGTGTCATTTACGAGCCGAACCTACAACGTCCTGCGTGTACAATACAACAACGCTTTCAGGATGCTGTTGCGGCTGCCGTGGCGCTGCAGTGCGTCGGGCATGTTTGCAGAAGCTCGCACGGATGGCTTTCACGCCATCATGCGTAAGAAAGCGGCTTCTTTACTGCAGCGCTTACGTAACAGTCGGAATAGCATCCTGAAAATGATTGCTGACAGACCGGACTGCCCCATCCAAAGACACTGGGTGGAGGTAGCTACGGGTTTACAAAAATAAACTCTCCTGTAATTACCTACTAACAATACTAATATAGTATATAAGCACGCATATTATGTTACTAACTTAGCACTAACAACATATGGATGTGATGTCTGAAATAAAGATCTTTTATTTTATTTTATTTATTTATAGTCGGATGGTAACATTTGATACGGAACCCTGAATACGTGAAGTCAAACACTTGGCCAGTTTTTGTGTACATCTTCAGCAGTCTTAATAAACAACGTCTAATAACATCATGTCTGCATTCCTGGAAGCCGGGGGAATACCCCACAACAGCAGGTAGTCTGATTTGTAGTCAATTCAATCTGTAATCCTGTTTCATCGTTATCTTTGGTTTTTCCGAAAAAAAAACCGAATACCTCACAGTCAACTCTATTATTTGAAACCCCATGTCACTGGGGTGCATACAAAATATAATTGATCCGCCATCTTTGGGTGGCAGCCATATGCATTGTCGCAAAAGAGAATTGCTCAGTTTGTTTATCTGATTGACTGATTTTTTTACAGGACGCTCAATTATAATACATTTTACCAAAGATATTCGAACTTAATTATTTTGAAGCGGCATAAATATAGTACCTTATTGGGAACTTTATTTTCGTTCCGTTTGAGGTTGAATCCCTCGGGCCGTGCCAAAGCGAAGTAGCCCTTTCGCTTGAGCTTGACACTTCCCGTGATCCAAGGATTGGCTTATACTTTGGCCGGAGGTTAAACATTGGCATACGATGTGGTAATACCTCCAGTCTCTTGGGGACATTACCAGTTGACAGCGTTGACGCTATATTTTAATGTTAGTTAAATTTATTTCATTTGTTAATCTATTAAAATAAAAATGAATTGCTAGGCGCACAACTCGAGATCGGATGGACAAAATCGAATTACTTTTAAAAGAAAAACGGGTGAAATTTAACAAATAAAAAAATTGCACGGTAAAATGAAAAATCTACGGGGATACAACTAAGACTCTAATTAGACGGGCAGAAGCAATATATAATTGAATACAACTATTTGCTACTTATATTTGAGACTCGCATGTGAAGAAAGGCGAATTTCATTAGTATTTTCAGCAAAAACCAAAAGCGATTTATGTAAAATTACAAGTAACAATATACATACATACTTGACATTTGCGTATTCGCATATCGACAAGTTCACTAAAGTAGAAGATACGCACAACATCAACACTCGCCATAAAAAGAGGTTATGCGCTTCATCCTCAAGAATTAAAATGTTAAGTAATAGCCCACATTATGTATATGGCAATAAAAATATATGATAAGTTACCCAAGATGTTTAAAACAGAAAAATCAGTAACAATGTTCCAAAAAAGGCTTAAACTGTACCTAATCCAAAAATATTTCTACTCACTAAAAGAATATTTAGAGTCTATATATATAATAACGATCTGTCCTATACAAACAATAATATTTAGTCTACCCTGTATAACTTCATATAAAATTATAATTACAATTTGTACTATCTTTACTAATTGTATTAAATTCATTATTATTGACGTTACATTTTGACATAGATAAACTATAATTTCTGAATTTAATTGAACTAATATGAAAGAAATAAAAAAGTGATAATAGTGTTTAATGCATGCTAATTTAGGATGACAAGGGCAGGCGAATGGAAATTTCAATGCTTGTAAAAGGCTGCTAAGTCATAAGTACTACTAATAACATAACACCAAAATGGTACACTTAGTTCGCAATAAACGTTTGACTTGACATGACTTGCATTGAGCAGCTTATAAAGGTTTAGACAGATTGAGGGACACCCTGTCAGCTCAATCGGTTAGGGGTAACTGTTTTCACATTCATTTGTAGGAAATGCCCCAAACCACCGATACAAACAAATTAACTAACAGGACAATATAAAAAAATAAAGCTTGTAACAAACTAAACATTGGGAATTTAATGATCAGATCAGAGAACAGAATAATCCACAACGATGTAGAGAAACACGGACCGAGATTGATAACTACAAACTGTATATTTAGCTTACACTTCAACCGTAACTGTTACTTTTGCAGTAGGTTTATGCCAATTTGCCAGTAAATCAGCTAGACTTAGATTTTTCAGTGTTGAGTTGTACGTAGAAGTGTTGGCGAAAGTGCAAGTGTTATTTATATCAACTTCACATCTTGCTCCCTTGTGGTTACCAACACACCGGCAGACCGGCTCGCCGTCTTCGTTGAAGGAACAGTCGCCGTCGTTCAAACAATAGTTAAAGCACACGTTGACTTCACACCTTTGTCCAGAGTAACCGGCTTCACACCTGTTATGAAGTTCACAAAAATAAGTGCTCAATTAATGTACAGATAAATATGTAAGAGAGATTGAAAAGACTTTTACCAGCATTCAGGAAGTCGCTCATCATTGATACTGCAGTTACCTTGCAAACAGTAGTGCTCACAGACTGAAATATCACATCGCTCACCGATGTAACCAGGTGCGCATTTGCAACGAGATTTTCCATTTACTTTCATACAAAAAGATTCCACATTTTTTGGGATTTTGATGAATTCGTTGCCTATTGACATATTTTTTTGATAGCTTCTTGTTTTTTCGCACTGCTGGATACCCTGAAATTGTTCTTCAATTTTGTAGTTGGCAGCAATTCCAGCAGGTTTTTCATTAGTGAAGTCAATTATATGTTTTGGGTGGACTCTGTTGTCTGCTGTGTTCTTTGTTAATTCGTTAACGGAGTTGTTGGTCTGGCGGCAGCCCACCCAATACAGAGAATCTTTAGACACGGTCATTATATTTGGTGGACAAAGTTGTTGGAGAAACGCAAGTAAGTAGTTTTTATTTTTTCCACTTAAGTTTGCACTTCTAAGATCGTGATGTGAGTCTTGCATCTTGTCTTCAATCCAGTATATTTTTTTTGTCTGTTGGTCGACGACCAGACTGTGTGGCTTATAAATGTATGTTGCGTAACTAAACGTTGCAGTAGTATTTATAACTACTTCTCTCTCCGAACCATCAAATCGAGCTCTCTCTATTGTAGGATTCGTAGAGTTCATGTTAGTCCAGTAAACATACCTGTAAATAGAAAATCCTTATTATTAATATTAACCTTACCATTATGGAGTGTGCAACCCCTTGCCACTTTATCCATGTAATAATATTATATTATATTAAGTACTGTCAATAGTAACCCACCCTCTACAGCTATCCACAGCAATAGAAGTTGGAATCTCGGCATCCATCTTGATTAAAAGGTTTCCATAAACGTCGTTCCTAGATCCAGGTACCAATGAAATCCAATTAATACTTCTTTCATTTGTGTCGGTAAAGAAAATTATTTCTGTGACCGGGTCAAAGGCGAGGCCTTGAATGTTACGACCACTTCTTTTGATAAAGCAAATGTTGTCCTCGGAAGATATGTCATATCCACATATAGCGTCGTTGTCGTTCTGTTTGTCGACGTACAGCATCATGTTGTGAACTTCATCATATGCTAACGCTGTGAGGTTTTGAGACTTAAAACTAACGTTGTGTATTTTGGTTCCGTTAGTATAAAATAAAAGTTGATCTCCTGCGGTTATGGCGATGTCTGAAACGAAAAAAACAAATGGTTCAGCAAGCTGGTGGCTTAATAAACCTCGAAAGTACCCATAGGAAAATGCAAATCAAAGCCGATTGTGAAAAGCTCTTCTTTTAGTTGAAGATTCGAAACGAGTTTATTTTTTCAATACATTTCAAAGTCAAAGTCAAAGCATTTATTTTAAATAAACCATAAACAGATACTTTTGAATTGTCAAAGTTAGTCCGTCAAAAACGAGAAGCTATTTACACGTTCCAAAGCGTAAATCTCTATGGAGAAGAACATGCAAGAAGCTCCACGGACACTCTTTTGAAACATTTTGTGTTTACAAAAATCCTGGTTAATGAGTGGTCCCGGTTATAATCCCGGTGACAAAGTGGAGAAAGCAAGCTCGCTCACAAAATGTAGGTACTTAAAATAGGTTAAACTTATTCCTACTTAAATCATGATGTCACCACTAATATAATATTTGTTTAAGGTAAATTTACTTTTTTTATATGTACTAGTGAAAAAATTTGTCTGCACATTTTTAGGAATTTTATTCAGTTATATATATATTTCCACATTCTCATGCCATACACATTTACAGTTTTAGGTAGTGTATATGTTGGCAAGTAGGTAATCAAGATCACGTAACTGTTTTGGTCTAGTGTTTCAAGTTAAGGAGCTAATATTATTAAATTTATCCAAGATCATTGCAGACCTGACTTTATCAAACACTGACACAATTTTACAATATTTAAATAATCCGTACTCATCATCCTTATATTTAAGTTTAATATACTTTGGCACAATAGTCTTAAGTAAACTTAGTTGTAGTCTATATATTTTGTCTACATATGTTTTGTAGGAACGTCCACAGCGGACTTTTTTTTTTTTTAAGGATGGGAAATCATCAAATGACTTCTTTCGCTCTGGGTGTAGCGGAAGGGTGTGTCAGACTCAAACTGACTATAACCAATCCATGGTTCTCCTAATGCTGGATTGAATAGCTGGTTAGCCCGTAGCTTATGACTGAATCCGCCAGAGCGAGATACAGCATGCGTAGCATGTGGAACGGAAGTTTATATTTGAGGATAGCCAACTTGGCGTACATCGATCTAAGTTTGTTACATACACTTTCAATGTGTGGTCCCTAATTTAAATGTTTGTCTATAATGAGGCCGAGATAGATGTGCTGGACGATAGCCTCTAACATAGGACACGCACACATGCGTGCAGTAGGCCCGCGATGCAGGCACGGGTGGTCATGCGCAGTTACCGTAGTTACATGTCTAATCTTCATATAAGGAGAGTGTATTTGGATAATCTTTGTTTTACTGGCGTTGATAACCAAGCCTGCATCGTGTGCCCATTTACACAGGTCATCAAATAAACGTTGCATTACAGTTTGAGCCTCAATTATGTTTTATGATGGGTTACCAAACACGTGTCATCGGCAAACTGGTATACAGAGTCTTCCGGAATCATGTCATTAACATATAATAAGTACTCAGTTGGGCCAATTATTGAACCTTGTGCCGAGCCCATTTTTTCACTATGGCAATTGCATAAACGAACTACAGTATGGCGATTTGTATGGTAATTTTTAAACTATTTTAAATAAATAAATTTTAACAACCACTAACAGCACTTTGTACACTGCAATCCAAGGTTTTTGTAGTCACTGTTATGGAGGACTTTGTAAATTTCATTTTACGAACTATGCGCGTGCGCAGATAATAGCTCCGTGGCAATTAGGTGACGCGTGCGATTAGGCTCGGTGGTGAGATTAATCTCAGTATTAATGAATAAATTACCAATAGCATTGACGTATGAGCTGGTCTGGATAACATTATGTATATGTCACCGGAAAATAGCAAACTCCGCAAGATTGTAAAATACCTTAAGAGATTGTAAACTCTCGATAAATTGTCAACATGAACAGTCGGTGGCTGACGTTGAGACTGCGGCACTGGTATTTGGTGCTGGCGTGTCTATAGCAGCAAACAAAGTGGCGCTCGTCAGCAACAGCCCTTAGGCATCGGAATATCTAACAAGTCATACGTCAATAATTTATCTATTATTTCATCAATTGAAATAATCATTAATAAAATATGATTTAATTTATCTTAAAACATTGACATCTCATACCAAGTTTTTCGACATGACGACACTAATGTTATAATTATGATTTAATGAATGTATTTGTAAGCTGACGCAATTTAATTTGAAAAATTTTATTTGACATGCCATAATTCTATTGTATTTATTTAATGTGAGATTTTAAATTGTATTATGTGATAGTTATGGGCTATGCCTGAAATAAATGGTTTTTATTTTTTTATTTTATTTTTATGTACCTCTTCTGTGGACCTACATGAATTTCCCCAATAAAAAAACTATTTTCCGTAAGTAATTTAACATGGCATACCTAAATATGCATATTGATTTTTACGGTACTAGCTGTTTAATTAAATTTGATTTGTGAAACAGCTGTTGAAGCAATACACCAAGCTGGACTTTACAAATTGACACTACAAATAGGTATTGAACCTATTCACATTTTACATTCGCATAAATGATACATTCCAATAGAAATATCTCACATTATCATGTGAATCTTTACTTACTAATACTAATAATATTATAAAGAGGAAAGATTTGTATTTTTGTATGTACGAATGAACTCAAAAACTACTGGACCGATTTGAAAAATTCTTTCAGTAATGGATAGCTATTTTATCAGCGAGTAACATAGGCTATCTTTTATCCCCGTACTCCCACAGGAACGGGAACTACGCGGGTGAAACCGTGTGACGTCCGCTAGTAATAAATAAGTATGATTCGGTATTATTGTGAACCATAATAAAAATATTGTGTCCTTTATAAGACGATTCATGAAAAATACTGGTAATCAGATGAATACCAGTATCACGTATTTGACTGGAAGCCGACCCCAATATGGTTGGGAAAAGGCTAGGCAGATGATGATGTTATTGTGTCCTTTCCGAATATCAAATACTTAGTGCTTTATATGTCACGATCAAGGTTAAGTGTTTTAAAGGTTTTATAAGAGATCGTGAACTCGGTTTTTTTATAATGACCGAGTTAATGACCCTTTAAATAAGGCAAGAATAGCTCGTACTCACCCCAGGAGTACGCCACCCCTACGTAATACGCCACCACCACCATTAAACACTGCGCGCGACACATGCTGTATTGTAGGTACTTCTGATGTTTCTACAGAGGCGGATAGTGCGACGTAGGTGATCGTATTTATACAAAGCAAAGCTCTAGTTTAAATAATGGTCTCTTATCAGGAACGGTTATTCCAAGTCGATACACTATTAATTAGTGCTCACAATATCCTCATAGCACAATATGTCGAATTTTCATTGTTACATTTGCCTATTTAAGTCATTATCATTTTGATTTCGTCAAATCGGACCGAAATTTGAAAGTAGGCCCCTTACAAAAGGGCTCGTATCTGAAGTTTTCAGATATTATTCCTGTCTGTGGAGCCCTAACCACCGGTAGCTTGGACTCTGCTCCTGACACCGGTGTACTGTAATCCTTTAACATAAATGTGAAAATGAGTTTATTTATTTGTTTGTTTGTGCAGTGTCACCGCCTAAATCGCTGATCCAAATTTGATGAATTTGACTTACTACTCACTACTTTATTTGTGAAGATCTATATGAATGCAAAGCCGCGGGGAAAAGAAAGTTTCCTTTAATTTAAAATGTTTTATATTCTCATTCAAATAAGTAATTTATGCGTCATATTTAAATGAATAAACGAAGAAACACACACGGCAAAGATGGTTCGCAAATCGCCAAGCTATTTTATTAGAAGACGAAGTATATACCATTAGAAACAGTCAACAAAGCTATTTGGTATGCAGGCAGCTAACTTGTAACTACTTTTAAACAATGTTGTAAGTATGCTGAGTAGACAATTATTTATTGTACACCACACTCGAAAATATGTCATAAGCTTAAAAAGTTATAATGCACAAATTAGAAATAAATATTGTCAGTGCAGTGGAAAAATTAATATTTTTGCCTGTATACCAAATAACTTTGTTGACTGTACATTGTGAGTGTTAATTAAAACTGTCGAACCACTGGGAATTACTGCTACGACTAGTTATCGTTTTGCGGATAACTTACTTTTTTAATATCTCAATCGCGTTCACCTAGGGTGGTCGCACCATCTACTTCCGTTTAAAAAAAATCTTATTCTAGAGCTAATATAAAATGTGTAGAGTGCTAAGTGTCCTGTCGTTACTTTCACTGTTCATGGGAATGGTGCACTCCTGGGGTAAGTACGTGATCATCATATCAGCCGAAAGACGTCCACTGCTGGACATATGCCTTCCTCAAGTGTCGCCACAACAACCGGTCCTGTGCGTGTCGCATCCATAGGCTACCCGCGACCGTCACCAGGTCATCGGTCCACCTTGTGGGAGGCCTTCCAACGCTATGTCTTCCGGCACGCGGTCGCCACTCTAGAACTTTTCGGCCCCATCGACCATCTGTTCTGCGAGCAATGTGCCCTGCCCACTGCCCCTTCAGTTTGGCGGTCCTTCGGGCTATGTAACCTTGGTTCTCTTGCGGATATCGTCATTTCTGATTCGATCACGCAAGGAAACTCCGAGCATTGCCCTCTCCATTGCTCTTTGGGTGACTTTAAGCCTGATTCTGATGAGGCCCATTCTTATACGTACGATAATTATGCGTGAAGTACGGGATAGATAGATAGAATATACTTTACTAGAAAACCCGCTACTTTTTTGCTAGATTTGGTTCGATTTTCCCCCTTTTCCCCGTTGAATGTTCAAAAATCCTTAGTCACAGATTGCCATAAATTCTGTCTATTTCTTTTTTTTTTTCGTATTTATATTTTCTACTTAAGATTTATGTAAGTGTGCTTTTGTGTGTTGTGTATTCTGTTCTTGTACCAAATAAATGTTTTATCTATCTATCTATCTATATACATACTAAAAGGAAGTTTGTCCCCCAAAAGTGACCCGTATATCCAAAAATGATTCATATATGTACGTAAAGAATTCCCTGTTTGGGTCACAAAAATTCATAAATGTGTACCAAATTGCAACAGAATCGGTAGTAAATTCGAAGAAAATTGGCCGTGGCAGACGGACAGACAGCGACAAAAGTGATCCTGTAACACGGGTTCCGTTTTCTACGGATGTATGGAACCCTAAAACAGTTACGCAATTTATTTATTTACACAAGCTTAATTCTATGGGTAGGGGAGACCGGGGATAGTCGACTTCCTTTTCAATTATGAGTCTATAGTACTTGTATTTTTATATTAAATACTTAAAGTAATAACTTGATTATAGGTATAGTATAGTATACACTATCTGTGAAATAAAATTCGCGGGTTTTTGTAAAATAAGAAATCTTAGTCAACCTAGGGTAGTTTAACTAAGATTCATTCAGACATGCTCACTTCAATGGTTAAGCTGGGTACTGACCGATGGCACGGGCCATAACATTCGCAGGGAGCATGTTATGATACGCCGTGTCCTAAAATCCATGTAAAAAAAACACATATGCATCACGCTCGTTTCCTCGTACTGACTGCACGAATGCTCGCTTTGTAGCATGTTACATTACATTACGGCCCGTAACACGGGGGGAATGGTAATTTTTCATGTAATATCTTGAATAACTTCAAAACTATTTATTTAACAAAAAAGATTAAAATAATATAATTAAAACACTCACAATAAGTCGTTTCATATGATACGTCACATGGTACAGTCTGAAAAACTTCATACTCAAAATTTCCTAATGCGTGTTCGAGTCACAGAAGTTTCTATGTGTATCAAATTTCAAGAGGATCGGTCAAGTCGATTCGGAGAATATTTGCTGTGACAGACAGACAGACACCCGAGTGTTCCTATAAGAGTTTCGTTTAGATGGATGTTCGGAACCCTCATAAAAGGGGTAGCCTGCGATTAGATACTAGTAAATTAATTACTATTTTTTTTTATTTGGTTTGTCATCGTTCTTTTTGAGAATAATTCATCATATCAGCCGAAAGACGTCCACTGCTGGACATATGCCTTCCCCAAAGGGGGTGGGGGGTTGCCATAATCGCCACGCTTGGCAGGCAGGTTGGCCATCGCAGTGTAGCTGTTGCAATGTACAGAGAATGCTGCTGCCCATGCAAAAATAATTAATGTTACCTATTTGTTTAGGTTTTCAAGTTATGCTAATACACCTTGAGCAAGCGAGGTGATCAGTTCACGCTTGTTCAGTATGAGAAGAGGCCTTTGCCCTCGTAGTAGGATAACAGCCTGGCATCAGCTGGAATAAGTATGTCAAAGTCAAAGTCAAAACGTTGATTTCAATTAGGCCATTAAACGTCATCGTTTACAATTCAGTAAAATAATAATATTACATTAATGAAACGACTCTACTGTCCATTCGGAAAGGTAGATTCTTATGGAGAAGAACGGACAAGAAACTCCATAGTTACTCTTTTCAAATAATGATTTTACAAAATTTGGTATACAAAAATTAATTTTATTTATTTATTTAATAAAAAGGCAAACCAACAGCTTCTGTATAGCATTACATAAGAATAATGGTAACAAAAGCATCGGACTTATACAGTCGCCAATAAAAGGTCGACCAACATACTAAGTAAGTAAAATAACACTTAATTATTATCAACTATTAAAATCTTGACAAAAGGAATTTCGACATAAAATTACAAATTAATTAATTTAATATTATGTGAGGACGATGCACCCAGAGTATGCTACTTATAAGAACAAAGTATTACCAGCAGAGGTAAGGTTATTCATTTTCTAAAGAATTTTAGGTCCGCTTAACCAGCCAGAGTTATTTTATTAACTCCGAGTTTCCCCGCTAACTCCGATACATTATGTATGAAATATTTGTTAATAATATAACCCTGAGTAGCAACTAACTCTGAGTTAAGAAGCGTCTGTCGCGAATGGAATTATTAAAAATCGTAAGTTTTCTTAATAAGATGGCCCCATTACCTACCTTTTTTTATTACGTTCAGTTATTCTTCATCGTATTAGCCACGTAATGGTAAAAATTGCATGTTTTTTTACTCAATTTTTAAGTCAAAGAAAGGCCCAGCGCATGGCTACGCCTAATTACTTCCAATCATTATGGAGTTTGTTTCATTTACTTTAAAAGTTACACCGTTTTGTTTACACTGGGGTCACAGTAGCGAACCAAAATTTAAAAAATACCATAAAGATTAAAAAAATATATGGATTTTTTAAAATATTTTTGCCGTCTATAAAATTAAGCATAGATTAATTAAGTATTATTTCGATATTTATTTATTATTATTATTAGACTGTATTTCGCTGACGGATCCTAGGAAGAAAAACAGTTTTCGCACACCCTCTATACCCCATACCATTGGACAGACGATAAAAAAACAGCTAAGTGCGAGTCGGACTCTCACACCAAGGGTTCTGTACCATAAACCCAAAAAAACACGATTCTTGTTTTGGGAGCCCCCTTAAATATTTAATTTAATTTAAGTTTTATTATTTGTTGTTAAAACGGCAATACAAATACACACTGTTTGAAAATTTCAACTGTACACCCCGCCGATAGACAGACAGACGGACGAACGGTCGGACGGACGGACAGCCGAGGCTTAGTAATAGGGTTCCGTTGGTGACTTTTTGGGTACGGAACACTAAAAGTCATCACCACTTTTCGTGTATGTACCAAATTAACAAGTATCTCTGAGCTAAATCGCGGACAGAAAAACAGACTAAGAGACATAACAAAACTATAAGGGTTCCTTGTTGACCACGGAACGCTAGAAAACATCCTGATATTTTACAACTTGGCTTTCTATTGTGAAAAGTTATTTCATATTTCATTTTAAACTAGAACGAACGGTTTTGGTTGTACTTTCTTCCAGTTCTAGGTCTAACTGCTTTATTTGGTTATCAACGTGTAAATCTATGATTTTCCTTGTTTCAGACATTGCCGTGACCACAGGAGATCAACTGGAATTTTTTACCGATGGACATAAAATACACTCTGAAGGCGTCCAGTTCAGAGACCTCACAGCATTAGCTTATGATGCTGTGCACAACATGCTTTTATTCGTTGACAAACAGAGCGACAACGCCTCTATATTTAGCTTTAACATAAAGAGTGAGAAATACCAAGTTTTGGTTAAGAGAAAAGCATATGAAAACATCCAGGGTCTCGCTTTCGATCCTGTCAAAGGATTATTGTTCTGGACAGACTCAAATGAGAGAAGCATCTTTCGGTTTTCGTTAAAACCTGGATCCAAAAACAATGTTAACGGAAATCTTTTAATCAAGATGGATGATGAGATTCCTAGAGCTATCGCCGTGGACAGTTGTAGAGGGTACGTTCCTTTTAACAGTTTTGAAAAAACACATAGGTCCTGAATTGCATGATAATTTATAGTGTTTTACAAATTCCAGGTATATTTACTGGACCGACACAAATTCCAATAAGCCCACAATAGAGAGAGCTAGAATGAATGGCTCCGAAAGAGAAGTAGTGATCGACAGCGATATTAGCATGCCAGTCAGCTTGGCCATTGACCAGCAGACGAAGAAAATTTACTGGGCTGATGACAGACAAGGCATACACTATTCTATTGAAAGTGCAGATCTTAATGGAAAGAACAGGATAACTTTAGTGGCTGGAATTAATCATCAACCAAATGCAATGACCGTGTCGAAAGATTTCATCTACTGGGTCGACTGGGGCTACAAATCAGTATGGCAATTATCCAAGAACCCAGTGGCAGTTCAAGAACCTAAAGCGATTTATTACTTCGAATCTGAAACACCTTTCGGTATTGCTGCCAACTATAAAATTGGAGAACAAACAGAGGGTAGTTCGGATTGCGAAGCACTAACAAGTCTGCTCCCAAATACAGGGAACACCGACCACTCCAGTCTTCCTACTGGAGAAGGCTGATATCGTATTTATGGCATTAAATTTAATGGAACGTTACCATGCAGTAATAGGCCGTGTTACACTGGAGAGAGATGCGATGTTTCAGCATGCATGAACTATTGTTACCACGGTGACTGTGTGTGCAATGTTGAAGGACTCCTTAAATGCAGGTAAATTTTATTGCAACGTTATTTCACTAGTAGACTACCTAAGAAATTGCTGTTTTATTTAACAGAGCACTTTGAACTGTGATTACTTCGGTTTCACTTGGAATTAGCAATTTTAATAATTTTTTTTAGCCATGTCATTGTTTTTTCGAAATTAGTTACTCTAGTTTTTTATTCTGTACCTACTTTAGTGAGATTTATAACCTAACTCTAAAAAAAATATTCTTTATTTGACTGAGTTCGAACGAGGAAACCATGCTCCAACAGCGCGCAATGTAAATGATGATTGAGTCTTAAATAATTTTGAATCATGTTTACCTTCCCGTTAAATTATTTTTATAAAATGAAAGTTCTTTTTAATAACCCTTTTTGTAACGTTGTAAATCAAGTCAAAAAGTCGGAATAGAGATTCACCTGGAATAAGAGAGTCCGATAATATTAAAAAATATAAGAAAATCCTGTAAGCAGTATAGTCTGTCAGAAATCAATAAAACCCTTTTTACAAAGAACCTCGGTACGCGGTCGCCGAACAATAAGTCATTGAAAAATAATAAGCATACTTTTCAAGCTCGGTGAGAGCTATGCTGTCACTTGCATTACATTCTTTATACAGTGAAACTGGGACATTAAGGGACCTGCAAATTTGTCTTACTTAAAGAGGTCCAAGAACCAGGGTCTCAGATATCCAGGTATAAATAAATATCTGTCTCATTTACGGAGGGTTCCATTAATAGAGGTGAGCATAGAGGTTATTTCAGTTATAGAGGTGTAATTATTGACAAAACGAAAATTTATCTTCAATAAAGTCCTAGTTCGAGAGGTAATAAATTGACGTTATCTCAGTTACAGAGGTCATACCTATAAAATAATTTTGCAAAAGTATTCCTTAAAATATAATCCCAGTCAAAGAAGTAAAATACACTCGCTGTCTCAATTGTAGAGGTAATTATGTAGATAGAATCGAAAGAACTAATCCCAGATATAGAGGTTTGTTTTGCCCCACTAACAGGGGTAATTTAGTGCTAAAGTGTCGGGACCTCACTATCGGTACCAGGGGGGCTACTCTCTTAACCCGAAGTCCGTAGTTTCGGGCTTAGTTGCGGGCGTATTCTAGTCCGTATCACCTACGGACTTACGATTAGTTCTGAACCCGAACTAAAAATGAATGACAACACGATTTGACAGTAACTGTCAAATCGTGTTGTCATTCATTCTTAGTGGTTAGGTGATACGGACTAGAATACGCCCGAAACTACGGAATTCGGGCTTAGAGAGTAGCCCCCCAGCTATGGAGGTTTCTCACTTATACAGGTCCCACTTAATCAAGTTTAACTGTATTAAGTCAGCATATTTCTTTCGTTATTTCAGATGTAACGCCGGGTACTCTGGACAAAGGTTTGAAGTCAACGTGTGCTTTAACTATTGTCTAAACGACGGCGACTGTTCCCTGAACGGGGACGGGGAGCCGGTCTGCCAGTGCGTTGGTAACTACAAAGGATCAAGATGTGAAGCTGTGAAAGATGTCGTTTTCAATAACACCCCTACAGAAAGTCGTTTTACCCTTGGTGATTTAGTGTCAAGTTGGAAACGCGACCCTGTACACGTTTCTGTAAATGTCACCATTTAATTGCTTTCTTATTTTCTTTTCTTCATTGAGTGTCAGAAATCTAAGGCAAGCCAAGTTACGTCTTCTAAATATTCGTTCAACCAATCCCTGCAGCTTACTCACGTTTGACAACTTGTAAATAACGTGATAATTTTCGTTTCATTAAATTGGAACAATAGGTTATTTAACGTGTGTTAATTTAATTATTTTCTGGATTACGCACACTGGGGCATATGGAGTCGATAACCAAAAATCACACTCGAAAAAGTATGAACCAAAAAATATTCATAGTGATGTACTGAGAGTACACTTTGCTCTGAGCTTATGATCGCTTACTACTGGTAGAATGTATTGTTTTGTTGTAGGTGGCTACGTGATACGACCACGACTATCACTACGAATATTGTCTTGTTATATACTTAGGGTTTAAGTTTTTGAACTTACTTTTTTATTTAAATTATTTTGAGGTTTTTTGTTAGGAAATTTGTTGTTAAAGCGGTGTCACCGAAAAATTGCAGACTCCAGTCTCAAAATTGATTACAATTTTACGATTACAAGCGATATTTTACAATCTTACGGCGTTTGCCATTTTCCGGTGACAGCGGCAATAGAAAATTTCATTTGACCACCTATTACGGTTCATGAGATTACTATTACAGTCCGCTGACAGACATACGGAAGAACAGACGAAAGGCGAAGTGAAATGT
This sequence comes from Mamestra brassicae, assembly GCA_905163435.1. NCBI lineage: Eukaryota > Metazoa > Arthropoda > Insecta > Lepidoptera > Noctuidae > Mamestra > Mamestra brassicae. The sequence goes on along the minus strand of LR991004.1, from coordinate 13,639,923 downwards.
AGTTGAAATAAATTGACTTTGCCGCCCCCACGGCCACTTGACGTGTGCTATGCCATTTTGCAAGCTATCGCCTAGCTAGGCATCATCAAGAGATCATGTTACATTGCTCCGAGCCGGAATGTTACGCTGTTATCGTTTTATACCTACTAATTACACGAAAAAGAAAGAAAGATCTTTGAAAGTGTACCCTTATGAACCGCTTAGATTAAGTCTTTCAAAAGGGTCACACACATCAAATAGGTTTTTGATTAACTGCTTTGAAAAACCCTATTGAAAAATCTTTCAATGGGTGCCAAAACGGTCAGTATGGTCACGGTTTGAATTAAGCTATTCAAAAGTGTTACCCGAATGGATGGACCATAGCGACGTAACACGGGCAGCGGCTAAAGCCACGCGACACGTAAATTTGATATTCGTATTGAGCAGCGCAAACACGTCGGTCCTCTGTCGACAAAAAAATATATTGACAACCTACAATGTTTAGGATATCTACAAAATAAAACACCACATAAGTACATACATTTACTGTAGCAACTAAATTACTAATAATCATGATATTTGAAAGTTTTTATAATGCAGACTAAATAATATTCAAAGGTACTTTGAGGGCGAAGCCAAATCATTGAGATTATGTATCAACTTCACATCTTAATCCATCATGGTTACGAACACATTGACAAACTGGTTCGTCCTCCTCGTCGAGGGAGCATTCCCCGTCGTTGAGACAATAACCATAACACGCGGAGACCTCACACCTTTCCCCGGTGTAACCAATATTACAACTGAAATAGATAATGGAGATGTGAAACATGGATGTTTTTATTAAAAACATAAGACAAGAAATCATAGGAAGAGAAGATTAATATTTTACCTGCATGTAGGATGTCCCTCATCACTCAAACTACAGTTACCATGGATACAATAGTTTAGACAATCTAATTTCTCGCATCTGTCACCTAAATAATCTGCTTTGCATTGACAGACGGGGTTAATGTTTTCATTCAAGGAGCAGGTACCGTCGTTTTGGCAATAACCATGACACGCGGAGACCTCGCATCTTTCTCCAGAGTAACCGGCATTACAACTGAAACGATGAAAATGTTAAACATGGTTATTTGCAATCATTCAGAATGTAAACCATCACAAGGAGTGGAGTATGTTGTACCTGCATGTACGATGTCCCTTATCATTAAAACTGCAGTTGCCTTGAATGCAATAGTTCAAACAATCAATAGTTATCTCGCATCTGTCACCCACGTAACCTGCCTTACATTGACAGACGGGGTTACTGTTTTCATTCAAGAAACAGGTACCGTCGTTTTGGCAGTAACCATGACACGCGGAGACCTCGCATCTTTCTCCAGAGTAACCGGCATTACAACTGAAACGATGAAAATGTTTAACATGGTTATTTGCAATAATTCTGAAAGAAAACCATCACAAGGAGTGGAGTATGTTGTACCTGCATGTACGATGTCCCTTATCATTAAAACTGCAGTTGCCTTGAATGCAATAGTTCAAACAATCAATAGTTATCTCGCATCTGTCACCTACGTAACCTGCCTTACATTGACAGACGGGGTTACTGTTTTCATTCAAGAAGCAGGTACCGTCGTTTTGGCAGTAACCATGACACGCGGAGACCTCACACCTTTCCCCGGTGTAACCAACATTACAACTGAAATAGATAATGGAGATGTGAAACATCAATGCTTTTATTAAAAACATAAGACAAGAAATCATACGAAGAGAAGATTAATATTTTACCTGCATGTAAGATGGCCCTCATCACTCAAACTACAGTTACCATGGATACAATAGTTTAGACAATCTAATTTCTCGCATCTGTCTCCTAAATAATCTGCTTTGCATTGACAGACGGGGTTAATGTTTTCATTCAAGGAGCAGGTACCGTCGTTTTGGCAATAACCATGACACGCGTAGACCTCGCATCTTTCTCCGGAGTAACCGGCATTACAACTGAAACGATGAAAATGTTAAACATTGTTATTTGCAATCATTCAGAATGTAAACCATCACAAGGAGTGGCGTATGTTGTACCTGCATGTACGATGTCCCTTATCATTAAAACTGCAGTTGCCTTGAATGCAATAGTTCAAACAATCAATAGTTATCTCGCATCTGTCACCTACGTAACCTGCCTTACATTGACAGACGGGGTTACTGTTTTCATTCAAGAAACAGGTACCGTCATTTTGGCAGTAACCATGACACGCGGAGACCTCGCATCTTTCTCCAGAGTAACCGGCATTACAACTGAAACGATGAAAATGTTTAACATGGTTATTTTCAATAATTCTGAAAGAAAACCATCACAAGGAGTGGAGTATGTTGTACCTGCATGTACGATGTCCCTTATCATTAAAACTGCAGTTGCCTTGAATGCAATAGTTCAAACAATCAATAGTTATCTCACATCTGTCACCTACGTAACCTGCCTTACATTGACAGACGGGGTTACTGTTTTCATTCAAGAAACAGGTACCGTCGTTTTGGCAGTAACCATGACACGCGGAGACTTCACACCTTTCCCCGGTGTAACCAAAATTACAACTGAAATAGATAATGGAGATGTGAAATATCAATGCTTTTATTAAAAACATAAGACAAAAAATCATACGAAGAGAAGATTAATATTTTACCTGCATGTAGGATGGCCCTCATCACTCAAACTACAGTTACCATGGATACAATAGTTTAGACAATCTAATTTCTCGCATCTGTCACCTAAATAATCTGCTTTGCATTGACAGACGGGGTTAATGTTTTCATTCAAGGAGCAGGTACCGTCGTTTTGGCAATAACCATGACACGCGGAGACCTCGCATCTTTCTCCGGAGTAACCGGCATTACAACTGAAACGATGAAAATGTTAAACATTGTTATTTGCAATAATTCTGAATGTAAACCATCACAAGGAGTGGAGTATGTTGTACCTGCATGTACGATGACCCTCATCATTAAAACTACAGTTGCCTTGAATACAATAGTTCAGACAATCAGATATTTCGCATCTGACACCTGAATAATTTGCTTTGCATTGGCAGACGGGCTTACTGTTTTCATTCAATGAACAAGTACCGTCGTTTTGGCAATACCCATGACACGCGGAGACCTCGCATCTTTCTCCAGAGTAACCGGCATTACAACTGAAACGATGAAAATGTTAAATGGTTATAAGCAATCATTCAGAAAAAAAATGATCACAAGGAATGGAGTATATTCTACCTGCATGTACGATGTCCCTTATCATTAAAACTACAGTTGCCTTGAATACAATAGTTTAGACAATCAGAGATCTCGCAACTGTCACCTGAATAGTCTGCTTTGCATTGGCAGACGGGCTTACTGTGTTCATTCAAAGAACAGGTACCGTCGTTTTGGCAATAACCATGACACGCGGAGACCTCGCATCTTTCTCCAGAGTAACCGGCATTACAACTGAAACGATGAAAATGTTAAACATTGTTATTTGCAATCATTCAGAATGTAAACCATCACAAGGAGTGGCGTATGTTGTACCTGCATGTACGATGTCCCTTATCATTAAAACTGCAGTTGCCTTGAATGCAATAGTTCAAACAATCAATAGTTATCTCGCATCTGTCACCTACGTAACCTGCCTTACATTGACAGACGGGGTTACTGTTTTCATTCAAGAAACAGGTACCGTCATTTTGGCAGTAACCATGACACGCGGAGACCTCGCATCTTTCTCCAGAGTAACCGGCATTACAACTGAAACGATGAAAATGTTTAACATGGTTATTTTCAATAATTCTGAAAGAAAACCATCACAAGGAGTGGAGTATGTTGTACCTGCATGTACGATGTCCCTTATCATTAAAACTGCAGTTGCCTTGAATGCAATAGTTCAAACAATCAATAGTTATCTCACATCTGTCACCTACGTAACCTGCCTTACATTGACAGACGGGGTTACTGTTTTCATTCAAGAAACAGGTACCGTCGTTTTGGCAGTAACCATGACACGCGGAGACTTCACACCTTTCCCCGGTGTAACCAAAATTACAACTGAAATAGATAATGGAGATGTGAAATATCAATGCTTTTATTAAAAACATAAGACAAAAAATCATACGAAGAGAAGATTAATATTTTACCTGCATGTAGGATGGCCCTCATCACTCAAACTACAGTTACCATGGATACAATAGTTTAGACAATCTAATTTCTCGCATCTGTCACCTAAATAATCTGCTTTGCATTGACAGACGGGGTTAATGTTTTCATTCAAGGAGCAGGTACCGTCGTTTTGGCAATAACCATGACACGCGGAGACCTCGCATCTTTCTCCGGAGTAACCGGCATTACAACTGAAACGATGAAAATGTTAAACATTGTTATTTGCAATAATTCTGAATGTAAACCATCACAAGGAGTGGAGTATGTTGTACCTGCATGTACGATGACCCTCATCATTAAAACTACAGTTGCCTTGAATACAATAGTTCAGACAATCAGATATTTCGCATCTGACACCTGAATAATTTGCTTTGCATTGGCAGACGGGCTTACTGTTTTCATTCAATGAACAAGTACCGTCGTTTTGGCAATACCCATGACACGCGGAGACCTCGCATCTTTCTCCAGAGTAACCGGCATTACAACTGAAACGATGAAAATGTTAAATGGTTATAAGCAATCATTCAGAAAAAAAATGATCACAAGGAATGGAGTATATTCTACCTGCATGTACGATGTCCCTTATCATTAAAACTACAGTTGCCTTGAATACAATAGTTTAGACAATCAGAGATCTCGCAACTGTCACCTGAATAGTCTGCTTTGCATTGGCAGACGGGCTTACTGTGTTCATTCAAAGAACAGGTACCGTCGTTTTGGCAATAACCATGACACGCGGAGACCTCGCATCTTTCTCCAGAGTAACCGGCATTACAACTGAAACGATGAAAATGTTAAACATGGTTATTTGCAATCATTCAGAAAGAAAACCATCACAAGGAGTGGAGTATGTTGTACCTGCATTTACGATGTCCCTTATCATTAAAACTGCAGTTGCCTTGAATGCAATAGTTCAAACAATCAATAGTTATCTCGCATCTGTCACCTACGTAACCTGCCTTACATTGGCAGACGGGCTTACTGTTTTCATTCAAGGAACAAGTACCGTCGTTTTGGCAATACCCATGACACGCGGAGACCTCGCATTTTTCCCCGGAGTAACCGGCATTACAACTGAAATAGGTTAGGAAAATTAGTGTTTGTTTGCTTTTTATTAACAACATTAAACAATTTTCATTGCAATATGCATTTTCACGATGCTGCCAGCCTTTTGAGCACATTACCAGTGACCAGCGATGTGGAGGACATTTTCTACGCCAAAAACGGCAACAACGCGTTGTAGCAATGAAGAAAAATAATGAAGCGAACTACGATGACGGAGCCTATCTGTCTGCAAGGTTAAAATAAACCTATTCTATCCGTGACGGGGTGCCCTAAGTTCTTTCAAACTTAACCTGGTTTCGTGATATAGTTGCATCGGTAAGGGCTTAGAACGTGTCATGGCTTTTGTTCAGTGCCAAAACGTGTTGTGGCCATTTTCTCAAGTGCCACGACGCGAAATTCGCGATGTGGATATCTGGAACAGCGCGTTGTGAGATTTTTTTTTGACATGCTACGTTTTCGGTATTTTCGCGTAACCTACAATATAAATAAGCTAACATTAAATAAGGAAGTCACCAGATAGAGAAGCTCAATGTTTTACCTGCATGTAGGATGTCCTTCATCACTAAGACTACATTTGCCTTGAATGCAATAGTTCAGACAATCTGTTATCTCGCATTTGTCACCTACGTAACCTGGCTTGCATTGACAGACGGGCTTACTATTTTTGTTCAAGGAACAGATACCGTCGTTTTGACAATAACCATTACACACAGAGACTTCACATCTTTTCCCGGTGTAACCGGTATAACAGCTGAAACGATAAAATGTTAAACATGTTTATTCTGAACACATTCAGTTATAAGCCATCAAAAGGAGTAGAATATGTTTTACCTGCATATAGGATGTCCTTCATCACTAAGACTACATTTGCCTTGAATGCAATAGTTCAGACAATCTGTTATCTCGCATTTGTCACCTAAGTAACCTGCCTTGCATTGACAGACGGGCTTACTATTTTTGTTCAAGGAACAAATACCGTCTTTTTGACAATAACCATGACACACGGAGACTTCACATCTTTTCCCGGTGTAACCGGCATAACAGCTAAAACGACAAAAATGTTAAACATATTTATTTTGAACAAATTCAGCAATAAAGTAATAGAGTATATTGTACCTGCATGTACGATGTCCCGTGCTACTGTAACTACATTTGCCTTCAATACAATAGTTCAGACAATCAACAGTTATTTCGCATCTGTCACCTACGTTACCTGCCTTGCATTGACAGACGGGATTATTATATCTGTTCAAGGAACAGGTACCGTCGTTTTGGCAATAACCATGACACACGGAGACCTCGCATTTGTACCCGGTGTAACCGGGATTACAACTGAAATAGGTTACGAATATGTAAATAAAGCTTGATTTTATTAACAATATCAACCAAGGAACTTATCAGAGGAAGTATATTTTACCTGCATTTAGGAAGTCCATAATCATTGACTCTGCAGGTACCTTGTAAACAATAGTTCACACAAGCTCTCTTCGCTGCTACCAGCCTCGACAGTGATTCACAATCGTAAGTTCCCGTGGTTAAGTCGTCTAGTTTATAGTTTGCGGCTATACTGAGGGGCTTGTTGGAATCGAACCTTATCTCTGTGGCTAACCATGTGTTTTTTTTAAATACCCAAACACTATTGTAGTTCCAGCTACTGCTCGTCCAGTAGAAATAACCTTTGGATAAAGTCAAATCTTTTGCTCTTACTAGACTATGATAAACAAATTTTATAATTAGTGCATTATTGTAATCAACACCCCACATTTTGTTGAAAAGATCTCCAAAAAAGTAAAATTTCTTTTCTTTTGGATCAACGGTCAAGCTAAAACAGCTATCATGATGTACAAAATCGATGCGTACAGTTTCTTTACCGGAACCGTCTAAACGAGCTTTCTTGATGGTCTTCTTGTGTAAGTTGTTTTCGAACCAGAAAATGTACCTGTAAGTTTTAACAGATTTGGTAATTACAAAAGAGAGAGAGAGAGAGAGTTCATAAGTAGGTTTTTTATTTGTGAATATGCGCATGTATGAGTTGGACATCATTGGATGTCACGTTGAATGCTGCACTATTTAGTCCAAACTTGGCCAATCCTTTTGGCCAATTTATTTTCGATTTTGATGGCGGACAAAATAATTTGGTATTTTAGAAAATATTTTTGACCGCAAAAGTGAGAACCAGACACACGTAAAGGGCCCGCACGAATCATATGCGATGTCGACAGTAAATTATTTAGCTACTCTTCCTACTTATGATCTTAGAAACAACTCAAAACACGAGCTGTGTTAATTTAACTGTTATGAAATAAGTACAAAATATATTCGTTATTGTCGATTCTCAGTGACAACCAAAGATATTGGTAAAATGTCAAAAGCTTGACAAAAGTCATATTTTTTTATGTCACTATCATTGGTTACGTACCCTCTACAACTGTCCACGGCAATATCAGTCGGGGTCCAGTAATCGTTTTTGTGTAAACGATGTATGTAACCGTTGCACCCGTTTTCACATGATATCGAATTGATGCTGTTTTCATTGGTATCAGTAAAAAAGAGTTTTTCCGTGGCCGGATCGTAGGCGATACTATGAATCTTACGACCATTTTTGTCTCTGAAACATTTGTTTTCTTTGGAAGATAAGTTATATGTACATATAGCGTCGTTGTTGGATTGTTTGTCGACGTACACCATTATGTTCCGAACTTCATCGTAAGCTAAGCTTCCGATGTTTCGGTTCTCAATATATATGGTGTTTGTCTGGGTTCTGTCGTTATTATAAAACATAAGTTGATCTCCGCGGCCCACGGCGAGGTCTGAAACAAGAAAATAACATGTTACTTTACTGAGGACCGATTTTTAAAGGAAGAAAAATGTTTTTTTGGGACTCGCACAAGACAAACAAAACAGTAAAATAAAATTGTAAACTAAACAGTAATAACAACGAAGAAAATGCTTGAGGAGTTGGCTGCCACCTATTCTTGAATTATGAATAAAATACGAGTAAATCACAATGCTCTGCTGATGTGCGGATATACTTGTAGAAAAAAGCATCCATATCTAAACTTCTAAATAATAGTAATATATATATGTCACCGGAAAATGGCAAACTCCGTAAGATTATAAAACAACTTGAGAGATTGTAAACTCTATATAAATTGTCAACTGAACATTTGGAATACTTTTTACTCATCAAAATTTGATAGCCTATAATATCTCCGTGCCGGTCCGAGAAATTGTGGACTGACTGACTGATGGAATTATTTGGATTTTTTTACATACCCAGTTCCATTTTCTAAGTTGGTCGACTATTACTCATTAACTTGTAAAGACTACTCAGCTGTGATAGTTTTAAATTCATTATACACACATATATATGCTACTACCATGAATTTTTACACGTCTCCAAAAACAACTGCTTGGCTGGCAGAGGGAGGGGGAGCAAACGGATCCTTGGATGGAAAAATGGTTTTCGCAAACCCCACATCATAGGGTAGATGATAAAAAAAAATCGTCGCCACTTTACATAACCCTAAAAAAAAATGTGTTTCGGGATATTATTTTACCACTTTGTGTTTAATATGTATACCCATACCAAATTTCAACTTTCTAGCGGTAAGCGTCTCTGAGCCAAACCGCGGACGAACAGACAGACACACAGACAAACAGATGGACATGGCGAAACTATAAGGGTTCCTTGTTGACTACGGAACACTAAAAACGGGGTATGGCGCGTACGAAGTCGCGGGCCGAGGCTAGTATAATATTATACTATCTTTCGCGACTTCGAGAGGAAAGATTTATTTGTTTGTTACGATTCGTCTCGAAAACTACTCAGACCGACTTTTTTAATTCTTTCACGATTATAAAGCCACATTATTAAATTATAGAAAAAAATAAAGCTTAGCCCTGGCTAAGCTTTATTGAAAAAAAATTGAGATTCCTACGAAAATTGCAATAATGTAACCCAAAATAGCAAAATTTTGCTTAATAAATTCATTATTTGGCGTGCGCTGAGAAAACGATTGATGATATAATAAACTCCGCGACAGATATATGCCTAACTATTATGGTTAAGTCACAATGACCGCATTTTTTTCAAATTACTCAATGAAAACCAGGGTGGAATGGTAAAGTGGTGATTTTGGTATCATGATGTTAATCCTTATCCATTTAAATGGTTTGATAATTAAGGTTACTTATGTGCATGTAAATTATACTTTGCATTTACATGAGTAACAAATTATTCAAATCGGACTTTTCGTTTTAAAGTTACGACGGGTATAAAAATGTTCTAAGTATAAAAATGTTGCGGTTTGAGCGAACTGGGGAGAATCCTAATGCTTGGTCCGATGAAGTTGAATAATTTTGATAAAAAAATAAGAATAACAAATGTTTGGATTTTCCGAAAATAAAACCCCAAAGGGGCGAAAAGGGGTTGATGAAGTTTTTAGGGGATGACATTATTGCTTGCTTCGATTAACGTGAAAATGAATGATGAATGAAAGTGAATGATTGACAGCTCACCTCGTGATCACTTCACCCAAGCCTCCACTTCGACATGTTTATAAAAACGACTGGTTGTACCTTACCTTGGCAGTTTTTTTTTAACCGACTTCGGGGTTCTCAATTCGGATGGTATATTTTTTATTATCTTTGTACATATTCTATTTTAGTTCGATGCGGTACATATTCTATTTTAGTTCGATGCGGTATACATGCCATTTGGTTCCGTAAACATTTTATTCAGTTATTGACTCAGTAGTTTTTATTTGAAGAGCATTTTTGCATACTTGAATGATGTAATTTTTGCGTACTTATTATTTATTTTTTTACTTGTTTGTGTATGTCCCGATACTCAAAGCAGTTGGACCAATTTGGAAAATTCTTCTTTTTTTTTGAAAGGGATACTTTATACTTCTCAGGTTGTCCCATGGTCATCAGGTAAGGATCTGATGATGACAAAATACCCAAATTGGTTCAAGTGTGCCTATAAAATTTGAAGATTTCTCTCGTTTTCTCCAGGACCCCCCTGGAGATTGGGTATTTTTTTTAAATGTACTGTAATCTGGACCGGATTTTTGCATTTCCGAAACCCGTTTCTTTGATGAACTCGGCCCATTTGGAAAAACTATATTTTTCAAATTTGTTCCCCAAAAGTGACCCCATATTCTCACCACAGAAGTTTCAACGGAATCGGTCCGGTAGATTCGGAGTAAATGGGCTGTGTCAGATGGATACACAGATAGCCAGCCATACGGACGTCGCAAGAGTGATCTAATAAGGGTTCTGAACCTTAAAAAAACAAGTCTACGAATCGCTATTTCAAGGTAAACCTCGGAATTAGGAACCAGCTCAAATATTTGGCTTTTAATGCAATGGTATATAAAAATACACTATGTCTTGACAAATTTAAAGTACATTAAAAAAATCGGAGAATGCAAATCGTACTCACCCCAGCAGTGCGCCACCCCTATGGACAACGCCACCACCGCCAGTACACATTGCGCTCTACACATTGGATTCTTTACAATACAAAGTTGTTTCTACAAAGGTAGATGGTGCGACCACCGTTGGTGATCACTCCTCGATTATTACTACAATATGCTCGCTTTTCGCTACATTTATATATTTAAGTCTTTTAGGCACATGTTGATAAGACTATGCAGGTAATTCAGTGGTCGCGCTGTACGATAAGACTTATAAAAAATTAATGTATTTATAGGTACTACAATAAAAATAATGATGTAAAGTGTAGGTATGTTATTGGGTATGCATACAACGTGTTCCTTTTGATTTCCCATAACTTTAAGGTAATTCAGGTATTCTAAGATTAAAATTATTGAAAAATGTTGCAAGTAACATAGGTTCCGCAATACACAGTTACGCAGATAACAGCAAACTTAACTAAATATTTAAAAATATGTAGTTCAATAAACGGTCGCCAGTATAACAAGTCTTTATGAATCTTAAATTATAAAATATAAGTTAATTCTTTAGAGTAAAAATGAAAGTCGTTTTTCAGGTAAAGGTGCTTTACATCGACAGTCGGGTTTTGTCGAATTATTTTGTTTGAAAATTTAAAAAGAAATAATATGTCGTGTTGAAAAATATGCTATTCGATTCTTGTAATAAAAGGGAAGCTGCAAGTAAAGATGGATGAACCTATAAAAGCGGATACTCAAATGAGCCCTGGACCTTACGAAGACGAGGGAAATGAGCCTGTACTTTGTGCTTATTTCTGGTGTTAAAGCTGTGGATATCACTGGTTTTGGCGAATAATTGTATATTTTGCCTGATGTATAGTATGTTAGCGAATACCTATTTCTTTAAAAAGTTCTCTTAAAGAGACTTTGGATATTGCTCGTACCTACGGCTCGCTTTTGTAGAACAAATGTGTTTTGTGTGTCAGCGGCTTTTCCCCACAGTAGAATATCGTAAGGACATAACACTGTAGAAAAAACTGAAATAGACTAACCGAGCTGTGTCAACGTCAGTAAATTATCTAACTTTCCTGACAGCGTAGGCAGCAGAGCTAAGATTTCCGGATATATGAGGGCCCCAAAGAAGTTTAGCATCAACTGAAATACCCAAAAAAACAACAGAGTCTACAGTTTCGAGCACCTCGTCACTTAAGTTGATATTGGGTCCTAGATTTTTAACATTAGATAAGGCAAACTTTATAGATTTTGTTTTCTTAGCATTTAGAACGAGATTGTTTTTCGTGAACCTTCCGTAACCATGGTGAGTGCACTATTTAGGTCGTCAAAATCGTGTCTATTCCTATCTACTTTAAAGATAAGAGAAGTATCATCAGCAAACAGAACTACATCACAAATACCTTTTAATAGAATGGTATGGTCATTTATGTATAGAAGAAACAAGAATGGACCCAGTATTGAGCCCTAGGGTACACCTAAGTGAACTGGAAGCCCGGAAGAATTCGCACCTTTAACCAAAAGTTCCTAAATGAACACATTGCCCCACCGAGGGTGTCGTGGTGGGGCTTGTGTGTCTCAATGATCTTGGAGCTCTGCCCATAGAGTTACTTATGCCAAAGAGGGACACGAGAGAGGGGCACTCTAGCGAATCCACCACGCTTATATCTCAAGACGCTTATATCTCAAACAACGGGCAACGTATTTCTCAAACCGCTTGGCAACAAGAGCCGAGAAAGCTATCAATCCGAGGCGTCCTTTGAGGAATTGATCGGTTTTAATTTTAGAGCACCTGACAAGGTGTTGGGCGGGCTTGGTGCGAAAACTCCCGCCAAACTATGGAGGAAGAGCCCGCTGTCGGGAGTGCAACCCCCGACAGCGGGCTCTTCCTCCATAGGTCAGACTAGGGTCAGACTTTGACTCCGCATTTGGCGTCAGCGTCAGCACACCGAGCTCGGAGCGAGACTGAGTAGAGGCTGCTGCGGAGAACTCAAAGTTTTTCTGCAAGCGCCCCAGACCGGAGGATGACCAAGGGTCGTCCTCCAACGGAGAAGTGGCCTCGGCCCGAAAAATCCCCAGTAGGTGGAGTAAGGGCCGAGAAGCAGGGAGAAGGGGAGGAGTCTCGCCTCCCAGGAGGCTGCCCAGCGAGCCGCTAAGCTCGCCAAGGAGGGGCCACCCTAGAACGACCGGTCGGAGGGCTCTCCCTCCGGCGACTTCCAGCCGTGAGCCGGACACTGCCGGCGGCTCCGATAGGGAGCCCCAGGTCAGGTTTGCGGAGGCCTTGGAGACCGCAGTCAGCGATGTGGCCTTGAAGAGGTCCCAGGCCTCTAAAAACAAGACCATAAGCGCGGCGTCGGCCTCCATTCTGGCGGCAGAGGAAGCCAACTACAGCGGGCTTCCGTCGGATATAATGTCCAAGCTGCGAGCGGGTACTCGCCGACACCCGCGGAGGGGAAACTGGCCCCGGCCCAGAAGAAGAAAGGCGGGGTGGCTGCACAGGTGGCGAAAGCTCCAGCGCCAGCAATGCCACAAACAACAGCCGCCCCCGCCTTCAAATCGTTTCATCCCTCCTCTTCACATGACCATATCCAAGACAAGCGACTCCCCTTTAACTTTTCTGTCACTGTTGCCAATTTTGAAATTCTTCTTATTTAGTCATGCCTCAGCTTATCCAATCTCGTCACTCCACAAATCCATACACTATCTCCTTACTAAATACTTAAACTATCATTACTGTGCTTCTTATACCATTTCATACCATGTGTTATGCAAATAAATAATAATAATTATTATCATTCTCTTTATTTATTTTCCTTACATACTAATTTACATTTTTAAATATTTCTTAGAAAAAAAACATAAAAAAATTAAAAATATAAAAAGTAGTAGTCCGCCGGTGTCGGGAGCAGAGTCCAAGCTACCGGTGGTTAGGGTTCTAGAGAAAGGAACTTCCTCACAATACGAGCCGTATCGAGGAGTACTGCCTTCTGTATCAGGCCCTTTACCCAACTGCGTAACGCCAACTTCGACAGATGGTCGTCGAAGCTTTTGGCCATCAGGCCATTGGCCGTAACGACAATCGGCACAATGACAGCCGATTCCACATTCCACATGTCGACAACCTCGTGTGCCAAGTCGAGATACTTGATTTGCTTCTCTTTCTCAGCCTTCACTAGGTTCTCGTCATGCGGGATCGTAACATCGATTATCATTTTGCGGCGCGCTAATCGGTCTATCATCACTATGTCAGGCTTATTGGCAACAATAGTCCTATCAGTGATGATAGACCGATCCTAGTACAACGTGACATGGTCATTTTCGAGAACAGGGTCGGGCACATACTTGTAATACGGTACCTCAGAATCCACAAGTTTGTATTTCAAAGCAAGTTGCTGACCAGAACAACCAGAGTTAATATGTATGATAGACTCACCCGGACGGTGGCATGCCCGACACATGTCAACCGTCCTGTGCTTTATAATAAGCCTTCGATAGTTATTCGTCAAGATAACTTCGTCCATAATCGCACAGACAAAACATTCGGTTTTGAAACGTAGCCAGGCCACGGAGGCTGAGAAATCTACATCGGACCCATGAAGAGCCCGATAGAAGCGCCTGTGAAGCTCCTTGCCTTTCCATACCTCTCTAAAGTCATCTGTAGTAAGTATCACAGGTTTGCGCCAGTTCTCTTTAGCGATGAACAACGGGGTGAGTCCCTTGTCCACTGTGACCACATCTCGGTGCATACCCCCATCGGCTTTGAGAAAATATTCTCTGAGACTTCACATCTCGCGGTTGTGGAGAGTCTTAGCATTTAAAAAGCCTCGACCTCCACACTTCCACGGGATGTACAGTCTCATCATCGACGATCGTAGGTGATGCATCCGGTTTGCGGTCAGCAGTGTACGGACCCTCCTATCCAGGGCGTCGAGTTCGGTTTGAGTCCATTTGAGTATGCCGAAAGTGTACATTAATACCGGCATGACCCTACCGTTGAAGGCGCGCACCTTATTTCCGCCCGACAAAAGGCTATTTAAAACCTATTTCAGGCGGCCAAAGAAGCGCTCCCTCAGCGATTGCTTCATGTCAGTACCGTTAATGCCCAACGCCTCCGACATACCCAAATACTTATAGGTTTTGGCTGAGCTGAGGGATCTAACCTGTATGGAATCCGAGAGTTGAATTCCCTCAGATTCCATAATCTTTACATGCGTGACTGCACATTTGTCCACACCAAATTCCATCCTGATGGCACTACTGAAACTTTCAGTTACCTTTAGTAGCTTCATCAGTCGCAAATTGTTGTATGCAAAGAGTTTCAGATCATCAATGTAAAGAAGGTGAGATATGGCCTGACAACCTCTTCTCAACCGATAGGCTAGGCCTGAATTCTCCAGCAGTGTGCTTAGAGGATTCAGAGCTAAGCAAAACCAAAGTGGACTCAAACTGTCGCCCTGAAATATTCCCCGTTTAATCCATACAGACTTATCACTCCCTTGGATCGGTGGAAATCCTGGATAGCGAAGGACTGTTTTCCATTGCCTCATACATGACTCAAGGAAGGTGCGTAGAGTTGCTTCATGAGCCATGTATGTGGCACAGAATCATAGGCCTTCTTGTAATCTATCCAACATGTCGACAAATCCTTGCGGGATCGACGAACCTGTTGGCTTATGGCCCTGTCTATGAGGAGTAGCTCCTTAGTGCCGAGGGACCGTTTCCTACATCCATTCTGAGAGGCGGACATAATTGAATTCCTCTCAATGTGCTGATTAATTTTCGCTCTCAGGATGGATGTAAGAAGTTCATAGACCGTCGACAAACAAGTAATTGGTCTATAATTCTTGGGTTCCGCGGGACTACCTGTCTTATGAAGCAGGTGGGTAACGCCTGTTGTTAGAAACTGTGGTAGCGACCCAGACTGTAAGGATGACTGGAATTGAGATGCCAGGAGCACGTGTGAGCTGCTATACCATTTGAGCCAGAAGTTATGCAGTCCGTCCGGTCCCGGAGATTTCCAGTTCGGTAACGGACGGACTGCTTTGGCTACATCAAGTGAGGTAATGGTAATTGTATCCATATCTGGTATAGCTACACACACGTGCTCGACATCGCGCAACCAGCCACCCTCGGTATGACAGACGGGTACCGACCAGATGCCTCGCCAGAATGTACTCGTGGTGTTATCATCCGGGCGACACACGTCCATCACACTTTGTTCAGGTCGCTCCCAAGCTATATACCCACCTCTCATCGCTCTGGAACATGCGATTCTGCGAGTATCGATCCACCCGCCGCTTGTACCGCCGAATACGGTTTGCCCATGCATAAACTTTCTGCTTCAGGAAGTCGATGCGCTCTTGACACGGGACGTCGAAATCTCGAGGACTGATTCCAGCCCCCAAGAACGCCCGCCTCACAAAGCGCATCACACGTGGACGTGTGTTTCCCTCCCTGATTCAGTATAGTTTGCTGATGAGTGCCCTAGCCTCATCGATACGCCGTTCGATCCTGCACTGCCAGGCTGGTGCAGCAGGCTTCGGTCGTATAGCTTCGTCATAACTAGGGAACTTGACGTTTGCTATACGACATGCCGCAACAGCCCCGCAAAACAGGATTGAGTGAGTATCAACGAGGCTCTCGCTTCTTTCAAAGTTGTTTTGCAGCAGCGAGTCCAAAGCACACACCAGCGCCCTATTTTTCTTGTGCATAGGCAACCGTGGTAGTCGGGGTCTAAGTTCGGTTGGAGTGGATCTATACTCGCGAAGCGCATCCTCCAATGCGCTCCTCAATCTATCGTTGCACTGACTACTTACCGTGACAACCCTATCATCTACCTCATGACTAACGTTATTGGGCCGCGGTGTTATCGCGTCGTTAACTGGCGCTTGTACCGCGGTCTGTGTCAGGGTCGAGATGATAAGGTGGTTCAGTACCTCTGAGCGCAGCCTATCAAGTGCGGCATCGTCCAACCTGTGGTTACGTTGGATGACCCACACCTGATCCGACAATCGTTGGGCCGAGACGTTCACGGTAGGTTCCAGGTCCTGAAACAGAAACAGCATTCTGACACGGTACGCAGTGAGGTTAGTTCCCCCCTCTGTAGACCCATAGTATGCGCGCATGACGTTTTCATTCATGGACTGCGTCCATCTCATGCGCTGCGCACAACCACCGGTAGCGGGGACCCGGCTCGGGGTCGGTTGGCCCCTAGGTCCCAAGCCCCTCGGTGGCCGGCCTCTCCCCTGCCGACGCACTGATGTTGGCGACGTCGGCGGGGAGAAGAACTCGTCGCTGGAGCTCGACGCGACTGCAACCCATGGAGCGCGCGTACCCAGAAGAAGCCTGTTCACTCTAATTTTGAAGAGATTAGGGTTTTATGCGTTCGGAAACACAGACGCAGGCAGAGAGTTCCACTCCTTTGCTGTGCGCGTTATAAAAGACGTTTGGAAACGTTTAGTGCGAATTGGTGGAATAGCAACAAGGTAGGGATGGTAACTTGCAGTGCGTCTAGATGTCCGATGGTAGAAGAGGGCCGATGGGATGAGGTCGTGGAGTTTCTTATTGAACCAAATTGCCCGTTTCATTGTTAATGATTTTCCAAGCGGCTTTTACCTTATTATTCGAATTTACGCACAAATCTTTTTATTTTTAACATTCTGTGGAAAAGGAGTATCAAACCTATTTTTCTTTTTAAACCATAGAACTCGTATACTCTCGCTTTACTTTTATAAATATCCGCAGGAGCCCATTGGTTGAAACCAATTGAGGTAACGGTGGCGTTAATAGTTTTGGACTTAAATGATTAGATTGTGAAGCCGCTTATCCACTAGGCAACATTTGACGCGCAACAAGTGACACTCAACCTGTTCGGTAACGTTGCACAACAGCGCCAGCTGCCGCACAATATAAAAACGATACTTAGTAAGGGTTGCTCGTTGCCGTTAAACATGATGAGCAACATGTTGTGCATCATGTCGCGCGTCAAATGTTGCCAGGTGGATACGCGGCTTTACTCTTTTTGCACAACATCAAAGGGCTCCGTAAATTTCAAAGTCAAAGTATTTATTTGTTGAACATAGGTAATATGGTACATGGTATTAAATTTGTATCACTGTTTTGCCTTGCAATGCGTACAAATTAGGTGTAAAAAAAATACAAACTAAATAAGTACAACTGTTTCAAATAAGTGACATCGTAAACAAGATAGAATAATGAGTGGATCGGACATTTTTTATTTTATGATCTTATCATCTAAAAACTCATTGATAGAGTAATAAACCTTTTCAATCAAGAATTGCTGAAGTTGCGATTTAAAATGGTTTATGTTGGTCATGCTTTTCAAAGTTTTTGGTAGTTTATTGTAAATCTTTGGGCCCATGTCGAGGCAACTCTTTAAGAAAAGTGCAGTAGTGTTTAATTTTTATTTTAGTGTGCTTTGGTGACGTCTAGTATTCATTAGGATTTCATATTCTACTACAGAGGAGCTCGTGGCTAAAGAATATCAGCTGCACGTGCCGATCAAGGTTAAGCAACACTTGCCAAGGTTGGTCTGTGGATGGGTGACCATCTTAACATACCGAGTTTCCTCCGTGCTTTGGAAAGCACGTTAAGCCGTTGGTCCTGGCTGTCATTTGTAGATCTTTGGCAGTCGTTACGGATCGTCAGAAGCCAGTAAATCTGACACCAGTCTTACCAAAGAGTACCGTGTTAACCAGTTAATGGGCTGTGGAGGTCTGGTAGGCAGCCGCTACACGCAAAATACTGGTATTCAGCTGAATCCGGTTTGACTGGAAGCCGACCCCACTATAGTTGGGAAAAAAAAAGGCTAGGCAGATATTCTACTACAGACGTTTTTTGGCTATATTACGCTTAAACTTATTGCAACGACTTATTGTATAAGGCATGCATACTATTTTATGCAGCTTTTTATTTAGTGGCTGGCTGGCATAGGAAAACTTACTAATAGTCTTCAGTGGTCATACGTTAATTCACTCAAAACCAATTTATTTCCTGCATCACAATAGGGAATATGCATGAAAAAAATATTTAGTATCTATACAGTTTATCTAAAAATATACAAAAATATAATACTAACAGTGAAAATAGAATCAAAATTGATCGAAAAACAAACGAGATATAACTGTTTTAAACATATATATCTGTCCCTCTCGCGAAGACGCTGTTTTCTATGCAGCGGTATAGGCGACATGGTATTTGACGTCAGAGTTCGTATCGGACTTCTCTTTCTAATTGGCATCTTTGAAGCTATATAACTTTCTCGCTGTTGAAGGTATTTTAAAAAATATATCATAATTGTTTATTAGAGCCAATAAGTATTTTATTTTGCAAATAAAAAAATTGCATGCATATTCCAAATTACTATAGATGTTATCAAGACAAGTTGATGAAGATGCCCTGAGTCTATTAGGTTAAAAAAAATTAACTAAATTAAAGGACTTCAACAGATTGGGAAGTCATACGCTTAAGGATAAGCAGTGCCATACAACGTGGCAATGCTGCCAGCCTTTTGGGTACTTTACCAGTGGCCAGCGATGATACGACGATTTTACAGTCTTTTTAGTTAGTTATTTAAAAAAAATTAAAGTGTATATATAGCACATAGTTGTAAATAGTTGTACATTATGTATTTATCGATAAAATAAGGATATCTACGCTTAAGGTGGAAGCGCCAGGGTAGACCGCGAAATTCAAATTTTCTTATGTTTTTTTTGCAATTTGCAAGTCTGTGTCAGGCTGTATGTTGAAAAAAATAATTATGATTCGCGACCGGCGTTTTCACCTTAATGGATTAACTACTAGAATGTTAACATTAAAACCTCTCCACATCCTTACTAATATTATAAACGCGAAGTCATTGCTGATGTTAAGAAAGAGTTGGGCAACCTAAAGGTTGGAGATGGGATGACAGTTTCCGTAGCTACTACACCTTCGCTACGTGGATTCAAAGTGCCGCCGTTCGATGGGTCATCTTCCTGGTCAGCCTATAAAATACAGCTTGAGGCTGTTATGAAGGTGAATGGGTGGAGTAAAGATCAGGCCATGACTGCTCTCACTCTCGGCCTGCGCGTCCAGGCCTTAACTGTCCTGGAAGCTCTCGGTAAGGAAGTGAGTTACGAGCAACTCCTTGAGGCGTTGGAAGCTAGGTATGGCGACGCTCATCTGGAACACGTGTTTCGTGCACAGCTCAAGGATCGCGTGCATCGCAGCAGTGAAAACCTGCAGCAGTGGGCCCTTGAAGTGGAGAAGCTGGTTCGAAAAGCATACCAGTCCGTACCTGCGCTCATTGAAGGGAACCTGGTGCAGGCATTCATCGATTCATCGATTGGAGGTGGCCCTCAACAAGTCGGAGGCCATTGTTTTTCATGGCCCCCGGCGAGCGCCGCCGCCGGGATCGCACATCATGGTCGGGGGGGCCCGTATCGCTGTCAAGTCCACCATGAAGTACCTGGGATTGGTGCTCGACAGCCGGTGGGATTTCGGCCCCCACCTCCGGCGGCTGGCGCCCAAGTTGTTGGGCGCGGCGGGGGCGCTGTCAACGCTGCTTCCCAATCTGGGGGACCCGAGCACCGCCTGTAGGCGGTTGTACGTGGGGATCGTGCGATCGATGGCCCTTTATGGGGCCCCGATCTGGGCGGCTGACCTGACGGCCAGCACCATCACTGTTCTGCGGAGGCCGTAGAGGGTGATGGCCGTCAGAGTCATCAGGGGATATCGCACGATCTCCTACGAGGCGGCTTGCGCACTGGCCGGATCTCCGCCGTGGGACCTGGAGGCGAAAGTGCTCGCGTCACTGCATACGTGGCGCGAGGGCGCGCGGGCGCGCGGCGAAAGACTGACGCAGCAACACTTGGAGCTGCGTCAGTCGCAGCTGCGCGAGGTCCTGGTGGCGGAATGGCGGGACAGGCTTTCGAGCCCTTCCGCCGGCCTCATCGCCATCCGGCCAGTGCTCGACCTGTGGCTCGGGAGAAGGCACGGCTCTCTGACGTTTCGTGCGACGCAGGTCCTCTCGGGGCATGGCTGCTTCGGGAGGTTCTTGTGTCGCATAGGCAGGGAGCCGGACGCTCGATGCCACCACTGCGTCGACTGTCGGGAGGACACGGCACGGCATACGCTTGCAGAGTGTGCAGCTTGGGAGGAGCCGCGCCGTGCCCTCATCTCCGTTGTAGGCGGTGACCTCTCGCTGCCGGCCGTAGTCCATGCTATGGTCGGCGGTGAGGAGTCCTGGGACGCGGTGGTCTCCTTCTGCGAGACAGTTATCGCGCAGAAGGAGGCTGCGAAAAGGGAGAGGGAGATCACAACCGCTCTCCCTGCCCGCAGCAGGCGCATCGGGCGTCGGAGGAGGGCATACGCTGCCCTCTTCCGGCCCCCCTAACTGGGTCCAGGGGCGGCGGACTTGGGGCTGTCCGTCGCCCCCCATTCATCCGGACCCGAGGTGGCGGCGCGTGGTGTTCCCGTGCGCCCCTCTTTGACGTAGCGAGGGGAGTCTAACACCTCACTCCCCTCGCCGACGCGAGGTGGCCCGCAGAGGCGGGCCGGCACCAGCCGGGGATTGCGGATGTCGCATACGTTCCCGTGATCCCCGGCGTAGGTGGGAGATGGAACACCGGGAGGGTTTTAGTCAGTAAGAGTCTGACAGACCCCTCCACCCGCCCCAGGGTGGAGGATTTCGTCCATGAGGATTTCCCCCGAGATCAAAAAAAAAAAAAAAAAAAAAAGGCATTCATCGATGGCATCCGCGACCTTGAAGTTAGAGCTGCTGTGAGGCTCGGGCACCACGGGACGCTTAAGGACGCCTTGGCTCATGCCCTGGAGGTGGAAGCTGTGCGGCAGGATCATCGTTCCCATCGCGTCAGGGAGGTTGCAGCGGCTACAGCTCGCGACCGTTTTGAAGGATACAGCCCTAGGTGCTACGACTGTGGTGAAACGGGCCACCTTCGATCTAGTTGCCCTAAGAGAACAATAGAAAGGGAAGCTGTGTGTCAGGATAGTCTTTCCCACCGCGGCAGGGAGGTTGCAGCAGCTGCAGTTCGCGACCGATTTAAAGGGTACCGTCCTAGATGCTACGGTTGTGGTGAACGCACGATGCACGTTCGATCCAGTTGCCATAAGCGAACTGCGGAAAGGAAAGATAGCCGCTCTCCAGAAGGTAAAGCGGCTAACAACAGCGCCAAGCAGCCGCAGGAAAACGACTTGGTGACGGAACATCGCAGCCGAAGATTTCATGGCAACTCAGACGCATTGTCAAGAAGACCTTGTTCCGAAGACTGTAATCTTTGTACTAGGCAAGAAGGTAAAGAAGTTGTTCCTGTGAGGATGCTCAAGACAGACCTCAGCAATGAGTGGAAGGAAAGCCTACAACGTGCCCAGCAGGAAGATTCGGACATCAAGCCGATTCTGGAGTGGATGAAGGCCAGTGCTCCTAAGCCCACGTGGATTGACGTCTCAGCGATGAGTTCGATCACAAAAAGTTATTGGGCCCAATGGGACAGCTTAGTGATTCAGGATGGAGTCCTGTGCCGTAAATGGGAAAATGCTCGGGGGGACAGCTGTCATTTGCAAATGGTTGTCCCAAAAGCAAAAGTACCGAATGTCCTACAGCTGTACCATAATGGTTCTTCGGGAGGCCATATGGGAGTAAAACGGACTCTACTGAAGATAAGAGAACGGTTTTACTGGATCCACTGTCGTGACGATGTAGAGGACTGGTGTCGCAAATGTACCAGTTGTGCGGCTGTAAAAGGACCTCAGACTCGCAGTAGAGGTGCATTGAAATTGTACAATGTTGGTGCACCATGGGAAAGGATTGCCCTAGATGTTGCGGGACCTTTTCCGGAAAGTGAAAGTGGTAACAAGTATTTCATGGTTGTAATGGATTACTTCACTAAGTGGCCGGAAGTCTTCGCCATTCCAAATCAAGAAGCCTCAACAGTTGCAGATAAACTAGTTCATGAAGTCTTCTGTCGTTTTGGAGCACCCTTGAAGATTCACAGCGATCAAGGAAGGAATTTTGAGTCCCAAATATTCCAGGAAACTTGTCGAGTTATGGGTACTCATAAAACGAGAACAACTTCTTACCACCCACAATCGGATGGAATGCTGGAACGATTTAATCAGAAATTCGAGAGATACCTGGCAAAAGTCGTGGAAAACCGGTAACACGAAGTGCTGTCATACCGAAGTGCTGTTCACGAAAGTACATCGGTGACACCACCTTCGCCAACTTTGGAAGAGAATTGCGGCTGCCTGCAGATCTGATCACCGGAATACCACCTGATGCCGTACCGGATTGTGACAAGATTAATGACGTGACCTACCGTATACAGAAAGGTACAAGAAGTGCTCCTAAGATCGTCCATGTGGATCGACTGGCGCGTTATTACGGGACAGATAATGCTCGGGACGAGCATGTCTTAGGAGGGGGCAGTGTTACACGCCAGAATTAATGTCGGGTACATTAAGTTACTACTAGCGCCATCTAGTATCGAGTAGCAGAACTAGTAGGGTCAAGTACCTTCTAGACATTTCTTTGCCAGAACATTCTACACTTCTCGATATGTGGTCAGTCGGTAACGGTAGTTACGAGTACATTCCAAATGTTTCGAGAATAGAAGTTTCTAGAACTAACTGTCCTATATAAGGAGTGCGTAGTCCGCGACCGGGGCAGTATTGGATTAGCGATACAAGCGAATACTTCGGAAGCGATCTTCAAGTGCGATTAAAGTGATCAGTGGTGAAGTAGTGTTCTATAATTAGTGAGTGTAAAGTTGTAATTAGTGTTGTTAAATTAAAGTGTCATTTTGGTTATTTAATCGGCTGTTTTTATTGTCACGAACCCCAAGCTCGTAACATAACCAATGTTCAGTTAAACATAACACCTGGACATCATAATTCTCCATAAATAAACGTAGTCAAAGTCTAGTTCTTTGCCGGTCGGACCTTGCATATTTTGATGTACAACATTCAACTTGGCTTTTCCGGTGTGGCACAAATTTTTATTATTTTTTTAATTAATAATAACATATATTAATTACTTAATTTTTTATAATAATAAGATTTTCTTTTTGTATTCATACAAAAACAAAAAAATATTAAAGCTGAGTATGTAAGCTATAATATTTGTGTATATTAAAATAAAATGATTCAATTTTTTTATTAAAAATATATTTTTTTAATCAGGTATTCAAAATGAATGGCTTTTTTAATTATTCAAAAATTTAAATAAATCAAAATTTAATATATTTCCGAATGAAATGTCAAGAATGGAAAATAATATATTTATTGATACATTTTATGGATTCAAATGAATAAATCTGCATATATGTTACTAATACTAAAGTATAAGTATTGTGTTCGATAAATATACATATGTACCCAAAGAGATTTAAAGATACAAATAAATTTAATGTCTTTGCCTTCAACATTGCTGACCACTCTGGATAGATGCCCGCTTTGTACCCAGGCACGGTTTTTCAAAGGTAAGCGGGGTCTGAAAAAGCATATTGGGAAAGTACACAAATCGCAAAATGCTCCTTCAGACTCTCTTTCAACTTCTATATCCACACCTTTTTTTTTTTGATGTCGGAGAGAAATCCTCATGGATGTCCTTCCTTAAGGGGTCTGTCAGACTCTTACTGACTGAAACCATCCCGATGTTCCATCTCCCACCTACGCCGGGGATCGCGGGAACGTATGCGACTTCCGTAATCCCCGGCTGGTGCCGCCCGCCATTGCGGGCCACGTCGCGTCAGCGGGGGAGTGAGGTGTTTGACTGACTCAAAGTGACGCTGCATCAGTCGCTCGCCGCGCGCCCACGCGTCCTCGCGCCACCGGTGCAGTGACGCGAGCACTTTCGCCTTCAGGTCCCATCCTATATCCACACCTCCGACAACTTCCTTAAAAAAATCTTTGTTCCGGTTTCAAAATTAAAAAAACTGTTCCGGTTTTGAAGCGAGTTCCCCGCGGCGCTAGACCTCTAGTAGCACAACACTTAGCTGGTTGCGAGCGTCTTGCTGCCCGGGAGAACTCGCAAAGTGCCTGGGAACAACTGATCACCTTCCCTTACAGAATTTTTCACTCACACGTAGTCGCATCAGTGGGCAGGTCAAAATTTTTGTTAGGTAGCATTCTTAGGCCACAGATTACAGTGTGTTGGTATTTCACAATTTGCTTTTATCGTATAAATATTATAATTGGGTGGTTCCCGCGTCGGGAAAACCGATTTCATATTAATAGTTATAAATAGTTTGTTTCCTGTTTTTAATGTTTTTAGAGTGTAGGTAACATAAAATATTAGCTAAGTATTTATTCAAATTTTAGATCAGGTACGACTTTTAGGTTGTTCGTAGCAAACTATGGGTTTATCAAGATAAACAATCGCTTGTTGTGGAGGCTCTAGATCTGGCACGGGCAGGCCAGGTCATCGTGAGATTGCAGACTCGATGGAACGACTTAAAGTATTCGTTATCTTTGCCAACCGATGGTTGCTCTTGCTGCGAGACACGCGGCGGCAACCGACTTGTATGCTCGTCGTCCGGGCCGCGTAATGCCAAACTGTATATTACCTACCTCAAACATCCATATCTACTCTGTTCTGATCCACTTTGTGCTCGTTACACTAAAGAGCAAAATATATTTCAGCACAGACAATATCTATGTTGAAATACATTTTGCTTTAGAATATTGGAACCAGCCGTTACTGAAAATTATTATACCTAAGCTTAAAATAACAAACTAATCTAATGTCTAATAAACTTATAGTCGACGGAGCCTCGCTTGGCGTGGCTATTTTTACGTGGTTATTTTTTGAAACCATCCAGAAATAGGAGCCCCGCCAACCGAGGCTCCGTCGACCTGTCCGAGTCGGGGTGCCACAACTCCCGAGCTCGTAAACTTTCGTTAAACGAAAAAGTAATTGTGGCTGTCTGTACTTGCATGTATTTTGCTCCAATATGTCTGTGCTGTGTGTACTATGCGCTTCATTCGTTAAAGCAAAATACCTACGAGCACAGAGCAACCCGTGTCTGTGGTAATATACAGTTTGGCATAACGCGTTCAGGCCGGATCCAGGATTTACACACAAGTAAGCAGTATGCCCATATATGTGAAAGAATATGTATATATGGGGCAAATATTCTTCCCGAGCGACATAACCACAAAATAGATAGACGGATGCAAAGGGCAAACATGGATTACCAGACTAAAGGATGTCACAAAAACAGTAAGAAAGCTAAAATGGAACTGGACAGGACACACTATTTGAGGAATAGACAAATAGAGCAAAACAATCGTTCATTGGTATCCTAAAAGTAAGCTATGGATATGAGGTAGACCATCTAAGCGCTGGGTAGATGAAATCAAGACAATAGCAGGGAGTTTGTGGACTAAGACAGCCAGGAATAGAAGTAGGTGGAGACAGCTGGGAGCCAAAGGGCAAACAGAATAGAGAGCAGGACATATTAGGCTAAGCAAATATTGTGAACAAGGATTCTGAATAGAGGCTATTATTTTTCATTGTTGGTATACATTTTTGTATCTCAGCAATGATCCGGTTTGAAGGATAACACGGGCCAAAGCCAAGTGCTGAGAGTACTAACCTGTGACGAGTTTAACGAGTGATAGTAGTTTGTGCGTCGTTTTCTCTTTTTGTAAGAATTTCCGGATAATTCCGAAACTACGCAAAGACGTACAATTTTATATTGTCCATGTAAAGTAGGTGGTGAGTTTTACACCCTCGATAGTCAGTCCGTATGTCATCTGTTGTGTCATTATAATGGAGATTATAACCTGGAATTAGGGAATTAAATTGATTTGATAAGGGATTTTAGGCAAGACAGAACCTTAGGGGGGTAAGCGAGTCTCCTTGGAAAATGCCACGTTGGATCTTAATGTATTCTGTCTCAACAATCTCTGTTGATATTGTGACATGCAAGCGTGTTGTCCAGTAAGTAATAGTGATATTTAAAAACGCAAAGATTTAAGCGTTTATCTTAAATATTTTTTATATTTCAAGGAGTCAAGTGTGCGGAACAGAGACGTGTGTTTTTTTTTAGTCGAAATACATAGTGCTTGATCTTTCTGCCCCGCCTGGACCTATTTTTGACATAATCTACTTATTACAATTGTTTTTTTAATGAGTTGTATTGCAACATATGATGAACTAGTATTGCCTGAACAACCGTCGGAGGTCGGGTTACCTCCTTCCCTCAAACATGGCGATGGTAATGGCTGATCTTTGTATTATGCTCGTGAACGGGTGCTGCTTGTGGTGGCTGGTCGCCTTGCTGTTCATGGTTTTTTTTATTTTATTATTGTTATAACGATAAACCTACAGTTTATAATTACTACGTTGGCTCTAGTTCATCACTTGTTGTTCCAGTCACAATTCTGTTGTTAGATTATACTATTGCACGTGTAAGCGGGCACACCATTTATGCCTGGAGGCTTAATTAGTTTGATTTACTTGTTAATGCTTGAGTTTGTTTGTTTGATGGCATAATGCAGTGTGCTAGCTACCAAGTGTCAATTAATTTAATAAAATTTGATTTACATATTAGACATAATTTTGTGTGTCATGTTTTGTAAACTTTGCATACTGCTGTATAAATTGAAGTTTTTATAACTTAACAGACAGATGTGTTGCTGGGGAGTTTGTTGCGCCACTACTTCTTCCCTGGTTAAACACTAGGAAGTGGTGACAGGCGGGTGTTTTGGGGGACTGTCTTTATGTAGAACTTTGACGCTCAAAAAGTGCTGGCACTCAGCCTAATTTGAATAAATGACTTTTGATTTGAGTATTACCGAATCTATTGTATCGAATCTGTTGTTCTTTGCAGTCCTGACTAAATTTTTGTCAGCGTTTTTGTCCTTCTGAAAATTTTGAGTTTAAATGATTTGAGTGATGCAAGATGTTATTATTTTATCAATTGTTTTCGGTCTATACTTTTATTATTAAAAGGAGTGTGTCCCCGAGTTTCGAACTACATTGGAATTCAGCTCATATTTCTCAACGACGTACAATGAGAAACTGTGGAGGAGCTAGTGGCTAATCAATAACAATAATAAAATATAAAATAAATAATATGTGTAATATGGAATATGTGGCTAATTCTTATTATTTTGTCGTGCTCGATTTCCAAGGATAAGCAAAGCTTGCTGAAGTCGGTTCGTGGAAAACACGTGCCCCGGAAAGCACGTTAAGCCGTTGGACCCGGCTGTCATTTTTATTTATTTATTTATAATTGGCTAACCAACAATTGCATATACTGTACAAAATAAATGTTTAAATAATGATTTTCTATTTACTAAGGCTCGTATTACAATTTCTTATAGGTTAGCACCGCATGCCCCATACAAGATAAAACTAAATTACTGCAAGATTACATTTTGCTCTAAATTAATTTAAAAAGGACTAGTAAAAAAAGAAAAAAATAAATTACAAACCAAATATAACAAAATTAAAATTAAAAAAAAACCGACTTCCATATAATAAAACACTACAAAGTATAAAATAACTTTAATTTCGGCAGTCGGTGTTTTTGGTTGTTTTTTCGTTTTTTGACACCGACTTCCGAAATTAAAGTTATTTTTTGTAAAAAAGTTATTTATTTTCCACTTTTAGTGGTGATACCCCACAACTAAGTGACATTATTCCCATAATGAGTGGTTAAGGAGTTTCTTTGTGTGCCTTCGCAGTCCAAATCCACACCAGCTCATAGTTAAATATCTACTTTGCTTTGGTACTAGTTTTTACTAAGATTAAAGTGAGGAGGTCACTGGTTTATCTTTGAAGTTCCCAGTACAGTGCAAATGCAATATAGATGTAACTAAACCCAATGCAAAAATAATAATTAAGATCAGTTAATGAACAATAAAGTTATGCCCGAATAGATAACCCCAAACATGTTAATTCAGGTTGACTTGTTTGCATCTGCCTTCCACCCCTTCAAAGCCTACCGGCGTGATGTTATGTTATGAACAGGTGTAATCAATAAACAGACATGCGATTTCAGCAATCCCGGGAGATTTGCTATCATTTATTGAAGAGTTCCGTTGCCTACCTCCGAAATCCTCATCAGATCTTCACCGACAGACTATTTTTCCAAACTGGCTCCATTGCAATTCAATGGAGCCAGTTTCGAAAAATAGTCTTCCAAACAAAAAAATAATCAATATAAATCGGTTGACAATTGGAGAAAATATCGCTGATTAAACAAATGTCCTGGGATCAGATCCTAACTTATACCTTCCATCATCAGCTCAGCAAGATGAGATGTTGATTACCAGGCACAATTATCTGAATTGCGTAAGAAAATATATGAAAAACAATGTGTGTGCCTTTAAAATTTGAGGGTTGCCCTCGATTTCCCTAGGATACCATTATTAGATTCTGACTTGGTGCCAATGGGACTACCTCAGGAGTATGGGTTTTCGAATAAAAAAAGAATCATCAAAATCCATTCATATTGACGGAATGATCGCATAACAAACATACAAAAAAAAAAACATACAGTCGAATTGATAACCTCCTTCTTTTGGAAGTCGGTTGAAAATAGGAAGAAAGAAAAAAAAAAAAAACTTAATGCAAATTCTAAACATTGTTAATGGTAACTCTGTGGAACCTGCTAAACTAGTCAAAATGCACAACAACCAGATCGCTGAAGCTGTTAAATAGTTTGCTAAGTCGAGGGACGCTAGAGCTTGGGCCAAGTGCTGTTCTACGGGGAGGGGGTATAATGGAGTAATAGAAGTACGAGGGAGTCTAGCAGGAGCAAGAAACCGGAACCTGCCAAGTAGCCTGGAACAATCAATTTTCGACCGGAGTATTTTAAAAAGAAAAATTGAATCAGCGATTCTTCTGCGCTTCTCCTATGATATCATCTTAAAATGAGAAAGTCTGGCTTCATAAGACATTTACAAGCTTACATAATCATGTTTATCTGCGAGAAACCCAATTTAATATTTAAACTAAGGTTTTACCTGTTGTGCGGGTTATTTTTATAAAATTAATTAAGTAGGTAGAGTATTCAGGCAGATAACCACCACGGGTTTATATCACATTTTCAAACACCTTTAATGTTTTAGGTTTCAAAATATGAACCTTGTAGAATAACTCGTATGTCTCTTTATTTATTTAAGCTTCATGCGAGACATTTGGTGCAAAGGCGGTCTTATATTCTCTACCAGTCAGCGAAGGGGAGTGGAGAGATAAAAACAAAAGAAAATTGTATTTAAAATTGAAATGGGACTAAAAGTGTGTATAAGGTGATTCAAAAGTGCGTGGTCATATTTAAGGGTGATTTTTATCTGATATACCTACAGTAAAGAAACAATAGCAAAAAGAAAAATCCTTTCTTTTAACTCGAATATATAAATATATATATAAAAAAAAAAACACACTTTTTAAGGTGTCTGATGCAGATGATGGCATCAAATCTGTGATTTCACTTAAATAAATGAATTAGTAAGAAGGCCCTGGGCTTTACAAAGAATCATGAATGACAAACGCTTGGTGTGAACTCGCTAAATCTGTCAGTTAGACTAGACATGTCAGTGCCGATCCAGGTAATTTAAGTCAAGAGATCTGATTTATCTGTCATATCAATGTGTATCGTGTTACGCAGATACTCGATTGTGGAGCTCAAATAGACATAGACGCTCTGTGTAAAATATCCTCAACAAAGTTGAGAAAAGACAGATTGATTTTGAAAGCCAATGACAAAAATTAAATACTTGTTATATGATAAATAAATATATATATTTAAAAAAACATAAGGGGTGTCGCTTATCTTGGTATGGTCATGTGAAGAGGAGGGATGAAGCACATGTTATGAATATAATTAATGTGAATGGATGGAGAAGAAGAGGGAGGCCAAAGAAAATATGGAAGGATTCTGTGTGAAGTGATATGAAATGAAGGAAATCAATAATAGCAAGACGGGTGTTAGGACAGAATGGAAGAAGAAAACGTGTTGCGCGGACCCCAAGAAACGTGGGATAGGGGCAGGAAGATGGTACCGATGAGTAGTGAGTATATATCGTTTGGGGTAGTTTGCCCCTTCTTTTTACATACTTAAGACGCAAAAAGAAATGTCCAGTAAGACGCGCTCAGTCATTACCCGTGCTTCAAAGACTCGTAAAATAAATAATAATAAATCTTTATTCAAAATTCAAATTGGTACAACAGAATAATAAATCTTAGATAATAATATAGGTAGAACAATGTTAGATGCCTGTACTAGGAGGATCCTGTATCACAGGCGGCAAGAGCTCAACAATGTACTAAGAATCGTATAAAAATGTTAATAATATTTACTTAATATTAAAATAGTAACAGTAATATTAATTTATTTGATTAATCTAATTTGATTATTTAAACATATGTCACATATAATTTATAATAAAGACCATAAATGGATGGTTCTTGCTAAGTTTAGTTTTCGTTAAAATGTTTCTAACACTTAATTATTTACTCATAGACTGGAAGGTGAACTGTTAGCGTCAGCAGAAATTTTAACTGGGTTAAAGTCAGTGTTACATAATTTGTTTGAAGCAACTCATGTGTTCTATTGTAATTGATTTTTGCACAGGGCGGCGAATTCACTAAGACAGCAACAAAATCAGGGGAAGTAGGTCATCGCAGTGGTATGTTCTTGTTGAATCAGCATCACGTGTAAGTACGAAAATCTGGGCACTGGGCGCCCTCATAATCGACTGAATTGATGTACCTGAATTCCGCTATCTTCCTTGCAGGGCACTCAGCATCTCCTGTTTTATGATTGCTGGGTTTTTTGAAGCGTGAACAAGTTGCACATTTCGGCATCTCACCTTTTTTTACACACTCTGACATCGAGTGTCCTGCTTCACCACAATGACCACACATAGAGTTGACCTCTCTGCACGTTTTGGCTGCATGGCCATATTGTTGGCATTTGTAGCAACGAGTTACCAAAGTAAAGTCCCTGACAGGACAGGAAGTCCAATTATGAATACGATTGAGTGATTAGGGCTTTACGTAAATTAGCCGCTACTTCAATGACGTAGTTACAGGTCAACGCATCTCTCTTCCCAGATTTATGACTTAATTTTACAAAGGTCAGGAAGGATTCCAAGGTCATGCCAGAAAACTTGTCGGCTATGTTTTGTTCGAAAATGCACTTCAAGACCTCATTTTCAGTCATGAAAGTCGGCACTCCTACGACCACGATCCGGGGTTTGCGCTTGCTGGGCTCGTCGGCGGTAAGACCAGATGAAGAGAGCTGGACTGCTTGCTTTAATTTTTCTGCGTCGTGTTTGGTCTCGGTACTGATAATAACGCCACCATTTTTTGTTTTGCGGACACTACGAACATGCAGCTTCATTTGCTCTGGGCGGATGATTTTTTGCACGAGGTGTTTTGTTTCATCGCTAGATTTAAATTTATCGTTGGGATAAATGGCCACAGAGCTTAAATTGTTCGGTCGAACGAAATCACTTGTTCCCTTCTTCACCATGTCGGCAAAAGAAACATTTTCAGAAGAGCGAGACTCCTTCATTGAATGCTTGAGCTCCACAATGTGTTCCGTCAAGTTCCGCTTTTCTTGTAAGTCATTCACCATGTTGTATGCTTGAACAGCTTTCTGTTTCAGTGATTGATATAGGACTGCCATCTGCGAGGTGCCAGATCCTATTTTGCGGCATAAGTTGGATATCTTCAATTTCTGGTCAGAGTTCAGTTTTCCATCCGTGGCAATAGAGCAAACCTCATTTAGGTGCTGCTCAATGGATGACATCCATTTTTGTATCTCGGACGTGGATGCAATTTCAAGTGATTGGGCTTGATTTTGCATCGTCGTATTCTCCGGTGAGGCGGAGGGATGAACTCGACCACATGGATTACACGGGCTGTTATCCATTATATTTTCATCATCAAAAGTTCACTATTTCTAAATTTCCATTATAACTATTAAAACTAAACTGTAGGCTAAAATTTAGAATTCCATTACAATATGAATGCACTAAACTAGGTCACTTTTATTATTGTGTGAATTAAAAATTGCTAACTAATACGTCTGTATGCTACGAACAAGCGCGAGCGAAAGAACATTAGGTACAGTCAACAAAGCTATTTGGTATACAGGCAAAAATATTAATGTTCCCACTGCACTGCCAATATTTATTTCTAATGTGTATTATAACTTTTTTAAGCTTATGACATACTTACGTGTGTGGTGTACAATAATTGTCTACTCAGCACACTCACAACATTGTTTAAAAGTAGATGCAAGTTAGCTGCCTGCGGGATAGACAAGGCCTTCGCCGCAACCGCCGCTACAGAAGACGCCCCGGGCGTCGGGAGTCGCAAGGCGATCCCCGGCCACCGCAGGCGCGGGTCTGCAGACGGCGAGCGTTGGGTGGCTTCAAAGAGATGTCAGCATAGGAGATGGGGCCCGCTAGGGCCAGAGCCTGCCAGGGTTGCGGAATTTGTTCGAAAGAGTCACTGCGGCCCTGGAACGCAAAGGGCTTTAGAAGGAACACGGATGGGTTTTATTCACTAAGAGTCTGACACGCCCTTCCGCTCAACCCAGAGCGGAAGAAATCATTTAATGATTTCCTATCCTCAAAAAAAAAAAAACTTAGTTGCCTGCGTACCAAATAGTTTTGTTGACTGTACTTGTCGCAGTGTTGTCTTTTATATTTAGTATGTTTGTATTTATGTTTCTCATATATAGTACATTATGTATGTATCAGTGTATCTATTAAAATATATTACGAAAAAATGGTTTTGTCGAAAGACATTACTAGACTAACCTAACTTCGGTTTATTTTCGTAAATATTTTTTATATTTACTCAGGAATAAATTAGATTGTTTATAAATAGTTCTAGAACATTTGCAAATTTTGTAATATACGCCCTCTATTGCTGAGTAGCTTAACTTTGCCTTGTAAGAGATGTATTGTTGTTTATCGATTTTGTTATTGATATTTTATCGAAATAAAATCCAAGTAAAAAATGAGGCAAGTAAATAATTGAACATAATCCTGTTCTTTAATTTAAATGTCAAGAAAGGAACAAGGTATATTCGTTTCAGTAGGTTTCTGCTATTTTAGATTTCCGAATGAAATTAGTAGTGAAGAACCCTAAAAGTGGATACGGTTTGTGTAGATAGACCGTAAATAAGAAATCTGGCGCCCACCTGCTTCGTCAAAGTTATGCTCGAAGCATTTTAAGAAAGGGGACATTTACCACGGAAAGACAAGTCGAACAAAAGTTTGACATCCAAAAAACTGTTTTAAAGCTACAGCAGAAACAAAAGCCCTCTATGATAGACTCAATGGAAATTCCAGGAAATCAGGATTATCTTGTCGTAAATTTTGTCCGGCTCTTCGTAAACTTGCTTTAACCCTTAATTATTATTGTAATTAATCTTTGTTCTCCCTTCATTATTCTTTTAGTGTTAGATAGCCCATTCATCGAGGAAGGATAGATACAGAACATCACGCTGCGACCTATAAGAGCGGAGCATTAATGTAAAATGTGACGCAGACGAAGTTGCGCGGGTCTGCTAGTACCGTTTAATGATAGTTTAGTCATTTGTATGTTAAAAGAATTTTCTAAATACGTCATTTACATTGAAACTACTGCATATTTTTGCTTTCCTAATTTTTTGCCATTAATTGAAAAAAAAACAAGTTTTATTATCGATAGTCGATACCTGATATCTAAATGGTTGGTAACATCCCTAGTACACCCTGGCCACCTACCGAGTGATAGCTGAATTATTAATAGCTAGATGGCGTTATTGAGGCATGGATCCGCCCTTGCTTGTTGTTTTGCCTGCCAAGCTGGTGTTGATACGGAAGAGTGAGAGAGAGAGGTACTAGTACTGGCTAAAGCGGCTGGATGTACCCTAGATCTGTAGAATCGGTTGTGGCTGCACTGCGGCATCTCGACATACGTAGCAATCGGTTTTGGACCCGATTACGTCACAAAGTCTAGGTGTTTCCATTGGAACGGTGTTTGGAAGTGTCTGCAGTAAACTAGATATTAATTATGTTATTACCTTCCTATATACCTTCAACTTAGAACTGTTCCATATTATTTTGTCAATTTGCACAAAAAACAAGACGAAAAATTTCCAAACTCATTCAATCATTGCTTTCAATATACCTTATGCCTGAATGCACTTAAAAACTTTGGAAAAACCCAAAAACATTTAATCTGTTCACACCACATTACATTCATACGACGAGTGATCAGGATATCGTGGACGGAGTTCCGCACCAATGTGTCCTTAGGAGCTAGGCATCACGCAGCGTCTGTCGGCCGTAATACAGTCGCGTATACTGCAGTACTTTGGACATGTCTCTAGGCGGGGTAACGACTCCATAGAGCGGCTGGTCGTGCAGGAAAAAGTAGACGAAACTAGATCGCGCCGAAGGTCACCTATGCGTTGAACAGATCAAGTTAAATCCGAACTAGGATGCCGCTTCTGATTGCGCCACAGTCAGCCAACAGGGAGAGATAGTGGGAGATCGTGCGGAGAGCTGTGTCCGCTACTACCACCTACATCAACGTGACCACGACCGCTCTGTCATGAGCGAAACGACAGAAAAGAAGACGAGGAGTAACCTTTCAGACGGTTCATATTACCTATTTTTCAGCGTGCAATAATATTAAGGCATTTGCATTTAAGCGTAGCCTACTAAAACCTTGCAGTAGGATTTGAGCATTGAAATACGTTGCGTGTGGTTCGGTTCGGATGACGGATTTAATTTAGATATTTACTCAGGTCTGTAGGTGTAGCAAGAATCATGTTTAAAATTGATGGTATTAATTAGTATGCTCTAACAATACAGTCGTTTCACTTAGACTGATAAGTTCATCAGTTGTGCAAAAATAAAACACCACATATAAGTAGGTACAATCATTGATGATCATTTATTAAAAAAAGACAAAATTAATGCTAAATTTAGTGCTGGTTTTAAGAAACCCAACCCCTTATTAGGAAATTACAAAACTTTTAAAATGCTTCACAAAAATTATAATCATTGCTTTAAAAACAAAGTAAGTTAAATTTATGAGATTATACTTCAACAGTAACCGAAATCCTTGCGGTAGGCTTTCGCCATTTTGTCAGTAAATCAGCTAGAGTGAGGTTTTTTTGTGAAAAATAATATGTAGGGGCGTTTGGGAAAGTGCGAGTATTATTTTTGTCAACTTCGCATCTTGATCCCTCGTAGTTACCAACACACTGGCAGACCGGTTCGTCTTCGTCGTTGAGAGAACAGTCGCCGTCGTTGAGACAATAACCATGACAAATGGAGACCTCACACCTTTCCCCGACGTAACCGGCAATACAACTGAAACAAGTAATGGAAATGTGAAACATGATTGCTTTTGTTATCAAAATTAGACAAGGGAATCATCGGAACGAGAAGTTTGATGTTTAACTTGCATGTAGGATGTCCCTCATCACTCAGACTACAGTTTCCTTGGATACAATAGTTCAAACAGGCTGTAATCTTGCAGCTATGCTTTGCATTGACAGACTGACTTACTGTTAATCAATAAAGTCAATCAATCTTATTGTTATCATGTAAAACAGTAAATACAGTTTTGCTTAAATCTATGTCAAGTTCACTAGTGTTATTTGCCTGAACTAGGAAATCCTGTGTTTCAGGCGAGAGGAGGTAATTTAGTTAATATTGTTTATATGAAGTAATCACTGTAATTATGTTAATTAAAATACACATCTCTTAAAATAGGTATGTAAATAAGGTGTAATTAGTAAAAGAATTTTACTTCTAAAAATCTTAGTATATACATATACAGGGTGTCCCAAAACTCAACGTCAAGCCGAAACGGGGTGACAGGATTGATCATAACCATCACGAGAAAAATCTGAAAAAAAATCTATCCCATGCAGTTTGAAAATTATGGGCATTTTAAGAAAAACCTAGAAATTTGATCAAACTGTACCATTTTTCGGTTATTGTGGTTATTATTTTTTATTTTTGTTCATTTGAACTTTAGAAACGTAATCCTAAATAACATTTCTAGAATCCCAATAAAAAATAATGACACAATTGCCTCAAGTTCCCGAGAATTGAGACTATTTGTTAAACTACGAATTTAAAATTTTCAAGATTCGTCGACTTTGACAGGCCCTCCTATAAAAAAAATGTACTAGAGTGCCTTGGCAAGTAGCATTAAAAGTTGGCGCATTTAATCAGAATTCTAAAATGGTACAATACTTGTTAGTTCCATACAATAGAAAAGAGTAAAAAAATTAAAACCTCAAGTAACCCGATTTTTGCTATCAGATTTTACTCAGTTAAAATGTTTTTAATTCGCACAAGCTCTAGGTAGGTTCTTAATTTTAAGGCAAAATGATGAGAGAGATGGATAATGGGTATGTTTGCCATGAGTGAGCGAGACAGATAGTGACGCCACGCATTGAGACGGAGATGCGTCGTTTAAACGAGTGCGAATGAAACAGATAGATGCTATGGCATCTATCTGTTTCATTCGCACTAGTTTCAGCCAAGCAAATGGCTACGCTACCAGTCCGACACCAACCAGTTAGTACGTTTCGCTCATTCGTCTACTGCGCACGTTCGTATTCGTATTAATTATTTTACTAATTTTACTAACTTTTTTTCACTTTGGTAAAAGTGGCGTCACTATCTGTCTCGCTCACTCATGGCGAACATACCCATTATCCATCTCTCTCATCATTTTGTCTTAAAATTAAGAACCTACCTAGAGCTTGTGTGAATTAAAAACATTTTAACTGAGTAAAATGAGATAGCAAAAATCGGGTTACTTGAGGTTTTAATTTTTTTACTCTTTTCTATTGTATGGAACTAACAAGTATTGTACCATTTTAGAATTCTGATTAAATGCGCCAACTTTTAATGCCACTTGCCAAGGCACTCTAGTACATTTTTTTTATAGGAGGGCCTGTCAAAGTCGACGAATCTTGAAAATTTTAAATTCGTAGTTTAACAAATAGTCTCAATTCTCGGAAACTTGAGGCAATTGTGTCATTATTTTTTATTGGGATTCTAGAAATGTTATTTAGGATTACGTTTCCAAAGTTCAAATGAACAAAAATAAAAAAGAATAACCACAATAACCGAAAAATGGTACAGTTTGATCAAATTTCTAGGTTTTTCTTAAAATGCCCATAATTTTTAAACTGCATGGGATAGATTTTTTTTCAGATTTTTCTCGTGATGGTTATGATCAATCCTGTCACCCCGTTTCGGCTTGACGTTGAGTTTTGGGACACCCTGTATATACTTAGCGAACTAATTAAAAATAAATAGTAGGTACACCTATAGAGGTATGCGATGCAGAGAGTAAAGTCCCGCATACCATCACTGATAATGGGAAGATCCTCCGAACCAGACAGTTGTTGTGTTTGGCGGGCAACTGCCCGATAATTGATATTCGGACTGTTGTATATGTTCAAAACGCAAGGAGAACTTTGCTTGCGCGATTCAGGATTTCGTTGTTAGTTTGTCGTAGATGGCGCTGCGGTTCTTTTTGTTGCTGTACAAATTTTGTTTCTTAGATTTTCATGTGGTAACAATTGTAATAAAATTAAACCAGGAAATTCTAATAAATATGTTTTACCTGCATCTCGGATGTCCCTCATCATTGAATGTGCAGTCACCTTGTATGCAATAGTTCTCACACACTGATACGTCGCATCGTTAAACAGGCTGTAATCTTGCAGCTATGCTTTGCATTGACAGACTGACTTACTGTTAATCAATAAAGTCAATCAATCTTATTGTTATCATGTAAAACAGTAAATACAGTTTTGCTTAAATCTATGTCAAGTTCACTAGTGTTATTTGCCTGAACTAGGAAATCCTGTGTTTCAGGCGAGAGGAGGTAATTTAGTTAATATTGTTTATATGAAGTAATCACTGTAATTATGTTAATTAAAATACACATCTCTTAAAATAGGTATGTAAATAAGGTGTAATTAGTAAAAGAATTTTACTTCTAAAAATCTTAGTATATACATATATATACTTAGCGAACTAATTAAAAATAAATAGTAGGTACACCTATAGAGGTATGCGATGCAGAGAGTAAAGTCCCGCATACCATCACTGATAATGGGAAGATCCTCCGAACCAGACAGTTGTTGTGTTTGGCGGGCAACTGCCCGATAATTGATATTCGGACTGTTGTATATGTTCAAAACGCAAGGAGAACTTTGCTTGCGCGATTCAGGATTTCGTTGTTAGTTTGTCGTAGATGGCGCTGCGGTTCTTTTTGTTGCTGTACAAATTTTGTTTCTTAGATTTTCATGTGGTAACAATTGTAATAAAATTAAACCAGGAAATTCTAATAAATATGTTTTACCTGCATCTCGGATGTCCCTCATCATTGAATGTGCAGTCACCTTGTATGCAATAGTTCTCACACACTGATACGTCGCATCGTTCACCAGTGTAGCCAGGTTCGCATTTACAACGAGAATGTCCCTTGACTTTCATACCATGAACACAGAAAGGCCCGTTATATTCTGTAGCCGTTTTCATTGACCAGTTGTTCACGGGTTTATCTTTTACTAGACTTGTTAGTGATTCGCAATTTTGTAGTGCCTGTGTCTGTTGTTCAATTTTATAATTTGCGACTATGCTGACAGGAATTTCAAATTGCAATATAAATATTGTGTTGGGACTACTTCCATTTTTAATCTTTGGTTCTACGAACAAGGGGCAGTTTTTGCACCAGGCCCACGAGATGAGAGAGTTTTGTGAAACGCTCAGTACGTTTGTTATATTGTTTAGTATTTTATCTTTTTTTTCAAAATCAAAATAACTTATGATTTTCTTGTTTTTTCCATTTAAATCTGCTCTATAAGTTTTGTATCGTACACTAGACTTAGGCTCTACCCAGTACATTGTCTGCGCCTGTTGGTCGATAGCCAAGCTGTGGGGCTCCAGTATGTAGGTTGTGTTGATAGTCAATAAAGCAGAATTAATAACTACTTCTCTATCGGAGCCATCTCTCAATCGAGCTCTCTCTATTGCAGGCTCCGTCAGTTTCGTATTGATCCAATAAATATACCTGAAAGTTGAGAACCAATCAATATTAACGTTTGAATTTTCATAATTGCATATAGGTACCACTTTTAGTGTCTGCGTCACTTAAAGGTTGTCTGGTAGAAAATTTCAACGGCATTTATAAATTTGTAAGAACCAGTGTTTCGTAGGAAAAGATCAAGGCTAAATAATAATAGCCGCATGGGTCGAACTTCGGGGTTACGCTACACTTGGCGAGGTCAGTTTCTGAATGGGTGACCTGACCATCTTATGGAAGAATACTCGATATAGATATCGAGTATTATCCGTGCCTCGGAAAGCACGTACGTTAAGCCATTGGTCTAGACTGTCATTTAAAAATCTTTTACGAAATCCGCAAGAGAACCAAGGTTACCGACATAGCTCGAAGGATCGCCAAACTGAAGTGGCAGTGGGTACATAGATCGCATAACAAATGGTCGATGGGGCCGAAAAGTTCTGGAGTGGCGGCCGCGTACCGGAAGACATAGCGTTGGAAGGCCTCACACAAGGTGGACCGATGACCTGGTGTGGGTCGCGGGTAGCCGATGGTTGCGAGACGCGCAGGACCGGTTCTTGTGGCGACACTTGTGGGAGGCCTATGTCCAGCACGGGTCTTTCGGCTGATATGATGATGATGATGACATTCGTCACGGGCAGTCAGAAGCTAGAAAATCCCGCACCAGTCTTGCCTAGTGGTGTCATATTACCCATTTACTGGGTCGTAGAGGTCAGATAGCCAGTCACTCCAGGTGGAATACTGGTATTGAGCTGCATCCGGGTTGACTGACAGCCGACCCCGACATGGTTGGGAAAAGGGTAGGCAGATTGATAGTTGCGAATAATGAATTCGTTCTTTGTTAATTTACCAGGGTAAAAAAATCGAATGCCATCGAATAGTTACTTTAAGAAAGACATTAAGAATATTTATATGGTACCTACCCTCTACAACTGTCGACGGCAATATCAGTGGGGATTCCGTCATGCATCTTTAATAAAAGATTCCCGTAAACATTGTTCTTAAATCCAGGTTTTAACGACAGCCAATTGATGCTTTTTTCTTTGGTATCAGTGAAGAAGAGTTTTTCAGTTGCCGGATCGTAGGCGAGCCCCTGAATATTTCTGCCGTTTCTTTCTGTCAAATACTTAAATTCCATGGAAAATAAGTTATATCCACATATAGCGTCGCCGTCGTTGTCCTTCTGTTTATCGACGTACAGCATCATGTTGTGAACTTCATCGTAAGCTAACGCTGCGAGGTTTTGGGACTCAAAATGTACGGTGTCTGTTTTGGTTCCGTTGATAGTATAAAATATGAGTTGATCTTCTACGCCCACGGCGATGTCTGAAACATGAATAACGTCTAGAGTCTTAAACATAATGCAGAAGTGTAGGTTCACACAGTATAAAAGTATTGTTTCATAAAAAGAAAACAGCTCTGCCGGGTGCAGTTAATCCGGGCGAGAGGATATAGGAAGCAATTACCTCCTTCTACGAGGAAGGAGGCGGGACGCGTGAAGGTGGGGCAAGCCTCACGCTACAGCCGCCAGAGCAGAAGAAGACGCTACGGGCGTCGGGAGTCGCAGAGCGATTCCCGGTGACCGTAGGGCCTACGGACGGTGGGCCTTGGGTGGCTCGCCGTCCGATAAAGACCAGGCGCAGGTCGACGGTGCGTGATTTTCCATTCGCGCCTCGAAGATATGTCAACATAAGTGACGGGGCCCGCTAAGGCCAGTGCCTGCCGGAGTTGCGGAATTGTCCGAAAGAGTTACCGCGGCCCTGGAACGCAAAAGGAGGAACACGGGTGGATTTTAGTTAGTAAGAGTCTGACACGCCCTTCCACTCCGCCCGGAGGGAGCGGGAGGAGTCATTTGATGATTTCCATACAAGAAAAAATTATATACTTTTGTAGCGGCATCTATTTCGCTTCATAATAGTTGAACAACTGATGTTGAAGCTACAGCTATACCGCCAGATACGAACTTAAGTCCTGAAGTCATACAAATGATGAGAACGATGAGCGATGAGAACATACTATAACAGCGCTAAATATATGAAACACTGTGCAATTGCCCACCAGACACAGCACCCGTCTGGTCGGAGGATCCTCCCTTCTCAAAGGAGGTTTGTGGGACTTTACACCCTGTTCCATACACCTCTATACACAAAACCACAATCTGCAATAACCTAATTATGTTTCTTAGTTAGATTTCCTCTTTCCTGTTTTATACAAACAAACAGTTAATTATAATCCACAACTGCCAACACGATAGTGATTCTATTAATTACGCTTTGATAAGTGATAACTGATGCGGAAAATAGGTGCTGAATATAATTACTCGTAAATAAGGAAATATTCGCAAAGAAATATTAATAAATGCACCTCCAAATTGAATTAAGCTTATTATATGCATATTTTGTTATTGAATTTTAAATAAATACGTCAAATCCCATTTGGAAAAAAAAAACATTTTAAGTTCGAAACAATTTACTTAGGCGCCTAAATTGTACCACCTGGGGGGCTCTACCTCACGTTCTTCGAAGTACCGGTCTAGCACTCTGCTTCTCTACGGCGTGCCCAGTGTGGCACCGTGCTGCCCACGCCAAGGAAGTGGATGTTGTTCTAAACGAGACATGTACTATCACCGGCCTCTTCAAGCCGACCCCGGCTTGCCTACTATAACCCACAGCCGGGATTACACCTCCACAAGCCTGAAGAGAAGTTGCTGGTGCAGTTGAAAAACGAAAAGAAGTGTGTGACACTAGGCACCCACTATTTGTTGCATAACTACCAACTCAAAGACTGAATAGCAGACATTGCTTCCTCAAATCGGTAGTCTCGCTCTCAGGAAACCTAGCTGACGTCCGCTGCAAACTGTGGCAGGACACTCCTCCCCCACCCCTGAACTATTTACCACCCAGCGAACATCTTCCCGCAGGGTTGAACCTTCTGCTAGGGTTGCGGAATTTGTTCGAAAGAGTCACCGCGGCCCTGGAACGCAAAGGGTTTTAGAAGGAACAAGGACGGGTTTTAGTCAGTAAGAGTTTGACACGCCCTTCCGCTCCACCCAGAGCGGAATAAGTCATATGCTAATCAAGTGCGCATCGACCGAACGTGTTTTTGCATGCGTACATGTCATGTCACGCGTTCATTTTCATAAACAAATTTTTGAAGTATGACATTTCCTGCGGCAAGATATTCTGGGAGCCAGAATCTTTATGGTTCTTTTGAAATATAACACTAAAACATTGGGAAAAAATAAGATTGATAGATAGAAATAGAAAGAATCATAAATAAGTAAGTAGAATAAGTTTATAAGACGATTGTTTAAATATGAAAAATATAAATATTTAAAAAAATCGTCTACTCGACAACTTTAACGATACGAAACGTTAACGATGTGTGTTTTTTTTTTTACAAGAGTACTCGCTGAAATAAGCAAACCGATCGATTGACATAAAGTTGCACCGTAAAGGTTCCTTTGTTTATTTTATTGATTTCCCATAATTTAAAAGGCTTCGTTTATTACAGAACAGTAAAAATCTTAATATTATTTATAAAATTAATTTGGATTGCGGCAAGCAAGGTTTACCTTGCAAAAGAATAACAACCCAGTACTTCTATTTAAGCATGTTTTTAAAACCCTATTTTAACCATTGCTAATAATAATATAATGCTTGCACTTATCACATTGAGTTTTTAGAAATTAAGGATAAATCTGGTTGTTATATTAATTACAAAAATCGTATAAAAACCTCTGTTTTAGGCTGTCATTCAAAAACAAAAACCCCCTGTACTCACCCCAGGAGTGCGCCACCCCCATATACGACGCCACTAACGCCAGCACACATTGCCACATTTTATACTTCATGAAGTGGTTTCTACAAGAAGATGGTGCGTCCGCCCTCGATGATCGCTCTTGGGTTATTAAAGCAAATGACTGAATTTCAACAAATTAGTAAGGTCAAAAACAATGGTATCTTATCTGAAACCGCAAGCTTGTGTACAAAGTAGCAAAAATATGTTATATATAATTGCATGGGATTGCAAACTCTGGAGTCCTTTTTAGGGGTTCCATACCCAAAGGGTCCCAACAAAGTTCTCGCTCATCCATGCGTCTATCTGTCTCTCTGCCACAAGGGTCTAGCAAATATACCGCTGATGGTGTTTTTTTTTAAGGATGGGAAATCACTACTTCCACTCGGGGTGGAGCGGAAGGGCGTGACAGACTCTTACTGACTAAAACCCATCCGTGTTCCTTCTAAAGCCCTTTGCGTTCCAGGGTGGCGGTGACTCATTCGAACAAATTCCGCAACCCTGGCAGGCTCTGGCCCTAGCGAGCACCGTCTTCTATACTGACATCTCTTTGGGGCGTGCGTGAAACACAACGCGCTATCGACCCGGGCCAGGTGGTGATCGGACAGCGAGCTACCCAACGCTCGCTATCCGCAGGCCCGCGCCTACGGTGGCCGGGATCGCCCTGCGACTCCCGACGCCCAGGGCGTCTTCTCCTGTAGCGGCGGTTGGGGCGAAGGCCTTGGCTCTTGCGGCAGAAGGAGGTGACCGCTTCCCTAGCCTCCTCGCTCCGGACCATGGTTTTAACCAGGGCCGGACGCGAGTGGTCGCCGCCGCCGATCGCCTCGACGAAGACACGGCGGTGCTCCGCCCAAGCAGGGCAGA
Organism: Mamestra brassicae; assembly: GCA_905163435.1. NCBI lineage: Eukaryota > Metazoa > Arthropoda > Insecta > Lepidoptera > Noctuidae > Mamestra > Mamestra brassicae. The sequence goes on along the minus strand of LR991004.1, from coordinate 13,595,487 downwards.
CCTCCACCGTACGCTCCACCGTGTCCTCCAGGCGATCCTCACAGTGCTGACACCCGGGCGTGTCCTCCCGCTTAATGCGAAACAGTTACCTCCCGAAACAGCCATGTCCGGTAAGTACCTGCGTCAGGTGGAAGGTGAGGACGCCGTGGCGCCTCTCCAGCCACTCTCCAAAGAGGGGCCATACCGCCGCAATTGTGGCGTGCCCAGCGCTTGGTCGCGTTAGTCGCCGTTCCATACCGCCATGGTATCCTGCCGGAGCTCCATCCACTGCGCTGCAATTTGCCGCGGCAGCGGAGTTTCACCCCGGCGAAGTGCCTCCACGCACCACGCGTAAACGTGCGCGAGGGCTCTCGCCTCCAGATTCCATGGTGGTTATCCGGCAAGGAGGTACCAGGGTAGATGACGGCCACAGGGCTCCGGAGGTGACTGAGGCCTATTTGACGGACAGCCGTCAAATAGGCCTCAGTCACCTCCGGAGCATCGTCGTAGACGTCGTCGCCGTCGTCGGTGTGGTCGGCATCGGGCACCGCAGGTGGCGGAGCCATAGGCGGGGGAGTATGCTCCCCTCGCGAAGGGAACAGAGCGCTCACCATGTCCTCCACTAGCTGGGACCGGAGACTCTGCGTCAAGGGGGGGGGGGGGGCGGCAGGCGCGGAGTTTATCCCGCACTATTTTGTAAGGGTGTCCCCATTGGTCCCCGTTCAGAGACTACAGCATCTCCTTACAAGCCAGATCCCTGGCCCGCAGGATCCCCGCTTGGAGGACGGCCTTCGCCGCTCTGTATTCCTCATACAGCTCCGCCTCCCTGGCCTGCGCATCCGGAGGCAGAGCCTACGGTGCCTGGTGTACGGGTGCCGTCCAGCAACGCACGCCTCGCGCAGTGATGCCAACTCCCGCGACCACCAGTACACCTGGCGGCGGGCGCGTCCTTTTTTTTTTTTTTTTTGATCTCGGGGGGAAATCCTCATGGAAATCCTCCACCCTGGGGCGGGTGGAGGGGTCTGTCAGACTCTTACTGACTAAAACCACCCCGGTGTTCCATCTTCCACCTACGCCGGGGATCGCGGGAACGTATGCGACATCCGCAATCCCCGGCTGGTGCCGGCCCGCCTCTGCGGGCCACCTCGCGTCGGCGAGGGGAGTGAGGTGTTTGACTCCCCTCGCTACGTCAAAGAGGGGCGCACGGGAACACCACGCGCCGCCACCTCGGGTCCGGATGAATGGGGGGCGACGGACAGCCCCAAGTCCGCCGCCCCTGGACCCAGTTAGGGGGGCCGGAAGAGGGCAGCGTATGCCCTCCTCCGACGCCCGATGCGCCTGCTGCGGGCCGGGAGAGCGGTTGTGATCTCCCTCTCCCTTTCCGCAGCCTCCTTCTGCGCGATAACTGTCTCGCAGAAGGAGACCACCGCGTCCCAGGACTCCTCACCGCCGATCATAGCATGAACTACGGCCGGCAGCGAGAGGTCTCTGCCTACTACAGAGATGAGGGCACGGCGCGGCTCCTCCCAAGCGGCACACTCTGCCAGCGTATGCCGTGCCGTGTCCTCCCAACAGTCGACGCAGTGGTGGCATCGAGCGTCCGGCTCCCTGCCTATGCGACACAAGAACCTCCCGAAGCAGCCATGCCCCGAGAGGACCTGCGTCGCACGAAACGACAGGGAGCCGTGCCTTCTCCCGAGCCACAGGTCGAGCACTGGCCGGATGGCCTCGATGGTGATGAGGCCGGCGGTAGGGCTCGAAAGCCTGTCCCGCCATTCCGCCACCAGGACCTCGCGCAGCTGCGACCGACGCAACTCCAGGTGTCGCTGCGTCAGTCGCTCGCCGCGCGCCCGCGCGTCCTCGCGCCACCTGTGTAGTGACGCGAGCACTTTCGCCTCCAGGTCCCACGGCGGAGATCCGGCCAGTGCGCAAGCCGCCTCGTAGGAGATCGTGCGATATCCCCTGATGACTCTGACGGCCATCACCCTCTGCGGCCTCCGCAGAACAGTGATGGTGCTGGCCGTCAGGTCAGCCGCCCAGATCGGGGCCCCATAAAGGGCCATCGATCGCACGATCCCCACGTACAACCGCCTACAGGCGGTGCTCGGGTCCCCCAGATTGGGAAGCAGCGTTGACAGCGCCCCCGCCGCGCCCAACAACTTGGGCGCCAGCCGCCGGAAGTGGGGGCCGAAATCCCACCGGCTGTCGAGCACCAATCCCAGGTACTTCATGGTGGACTCGACAGCGATACGGGCCCCCCCGACCACGATGTGTGATCCCGGCGGCGGCGCTCGCCGGGGGCCATGAAAAACGATGGCCTCCGACTTGTTGAGGGCCACCTCCAGGCCGAGGCGCCGTATGCGGCTCACCACCTGTGAGACCGCAGCCGTCGCCAGCAACGCTGCCTCCCTGTGCGAGCTCCCCCGGGCAGTGACCAGTGTGTCGTCAGCGTAACACACCAGCTGCACTCCCGGCCGGAGCTCGCCCCTCAGCACCCAGTCGTACCCGATGTTCCACAGGAGCGGGCCCAAGACCGAACCCTGTGGAACACCGCACGACATAGGGCGCTGGCATCTGCCATCGCGTCCCAGATAGGTGACACACCTTTCCGCCAAATAAGCCCCGACGACGCGGCGGAGGTAGGAAGGCACTCGATGATATCGTAGTGCCTCCCGAATACAACTCCAGGGCAGGGTGTTGAAGGCGTTGGAGATGTCCAAGGACACCGCCAACAACACACCGCCCCGCGACACTGCTTCCTCCGCCAGGACTCTCACTCGGGATATCGCCGTCACAGTGGAGCGCCCTTGCCGAAAGCCGTACTGGCATTCGGCCAGGTCCGGCCCCTCTCCGCACAAGTGGCTGACGAGGCGGGCTGAGACTATTCGCTCAAACAGCTTTCCCACCTCGTCGAGCAGCACTATGGGCCGGTACGCGGACGGTGAGTCCGCAGGGCGCCCCGCTTTCCTGAGCAGGACCAGACGACCAGATTTCCACTGAGCGGGAAACTGGCCCTGCTCAAGGCACGCCGAGTAGAGTCCTCTCAGTCGGGGCTCCAGCTCCTTCAGAGCGAGTGCTAACGCGCAGCCGTGAATCCCGTCGGGCCCCGGGGCAGTGTTCTTTGCCCGGAGCCGTGTCACGGCCGCCCTCAACTCTGGTTGTGTCACCTCTGGGACGCTGGCGTCCTCTTCGGGCTCTGCGGCTGTGGGCAGAGCCATCGGCGGCGGAGCGTGCTCCGCTCGTGCCGGGAAGAGGGCTGCTACCACGTCCTCCAGCAGCTCGGGTTGGAGACTCTCCGTAAGCGGGGGCGGCGGCGGGCGCGTCCTAGCCGGACCCGGGGCATTGCCACGTCGCATATTTTGGACATGGTCTCCCGGAACCACTCCACCTCGTCGTTGATGTCAGCAGGCCCGTCCGGTGGTGACACCCAGACCTGCACGATCGAGACTTCCAGGAAGAGCTCCCGGTCCAGCTGCTTCAGCGCCTACCCCGGACCACTCGGGGCTTCTTGGACTATCGCGGTTGAGGTCTGGGCGGCGACGTCAAACCGGATGTACCGGTGGTCCGAATACGTCTCCACCTCCTCCATGACGCGCCAGTCGACGACACGCGGTGACAGAGCAGGGCTGGCGAACGAAATGTCCACCACGGACTCACCCTGCGTCCGCCGCACACACGTGGGGACATAACCCCAGTTTAGGATGACCATGTCTGTCTCCAGAGCCCAGTCCTCCACCATCCTGCCACTCGCGTCCGTAAACCCGGCGACGACGACAACCAACTCCCTAAGGAAGAGGTTCGGAGAGAAGTAGACCCCCACTACCACAATCTCCCCAAACCGTGCTGCTACGCACCCTTGTCCTCTCTTGACACCCTCGAGGGACGGGGTACCGGCGGCGGCCGACGAAATTAGGGCCACTGAGCCGTTGAGGTCCTTCACCCAGTCATCCCTGGGCGAGACAAAGTACTGCTCAGCGACCACGGCGATGTTGATCGAACACTGCGCTATGCTCTGGAACAACAGGTGCTGAGCGGCGGCGCAGTGCTTGATTTTCGCTTGAAGGCGTAATGGGGCCATTATTGGCATTCCATTTCGGCCTCCTCCTGAACCCCTTGTGAGGGCTCCACCACGGCACTCACAGTGGCGGCGGTGGCGGCGGTGGAGGCAGCGGTGGCTACGATGAAGACGGCGGTGGCGGAGGGCTTCCTCTTGCCCCCAACCCAGTGATCCGTTGCCGCACATACGGTGCAGTGTGGCGTGGCGTTGCTCGAGCCGGCCCTGTGACCGGGCTGACCGCAGCGGAAGCAGAGATCGGTGCGGTCCACCTCTGAGGAGCAAACAGCTCCCACGTGGTTGCCCACCAGGCAACGAAAGCACCTCAGAGGTTTGGATTCCAGCAGTTTGCTGGCCACCTCGCGTCGGCGGGGGGGGGTTGAGGGCGTTTGACTCCCCCCGCTACGTCAAAGAGGGGCGCACGGGATCACCACGCGCCGCCACCTCGGTTCCGGATGAATGGGGGGCGACGGACATCCCCAAGTCCGCCGCCCCTGGACCCAGTTAGGGGGGCCGGAAGAGGGCAGCGTATTTACCCTCCTCCGACGCCCGATGCGCCTGCTGCGGGCCGGGCGAGCGGTCGAGATTTCCCTCTCCCTTTCCGCGGCCTCCTTCTGCGCGATAACTGTCTCGCAGAAGGAGACCACCACGTCCCAAGACTCCTCACCGCCGACCATAGCACGGACTATGGCCGGCAGCGAGAGGTCACCGCTTACCACAGAGATGAGGGCACGGCGCGGCTCCTCCCAAGCGGCACACTCTGCCAGCATATGCCGAGCCGTGTCCTCCCGACAGTCGACGCAGTGGTGACACCGAGGAGCCTACCGCTCTCCGTTATCTTCTTGGCCGCCGTCACGGGGCAGCTCACCACAACCGTTCGCATGCCCGTGTGGTCAGGACGTGTGGTGTACGCCTTCACCTGATCGGTAGAGCACCCCCCAGTCCTGGCGAAGGCGGCCGCCAACCCCCCCTCGGTGACGGAGTCGTCCAGGCCCACAATGCGCAAGTTGACACACTTGGTAGGCCTGGACACACAAGGCTCGTCCGCATTTAGGGACGCCCTTAGCCTTTCAGCCAGAGCGTCAGCGGTCGGGCCACTGGCTGCACCGGGGATCTCCAACGACCGGGTCTCAGTAAAGCTAAAGGTAAGCCCCAGTCGGAGGCCCCCAGCGATGGCGAGCTCCCCCAGAATGACTGCCTGCTTCGCCTTCGAAAGCACGTTGCGATACGTTACACCCCTCTTTTCCGGCTGTAGTGTGTGATATCTACACTCGCCTTCCGCATTCCGCTGATGCTGCAGCCATTATTATGCCGCCGATCCATAGCCAAACTTGTAGGTAACCAAAAAATCTGTTCATCCCCAGCATGCGGGGTCGTCAAAATCGGTTATTTTCCAAAATTTGATAATTTTACGTAATCTTGAAAATAACAAGAAAAAAATATAAATACCAACAAAGAACCAACAAAAACGACACGATTTTAGAAAATTTAAAACATTTCGAGAATTTTCTTATTTTCCTGTAACCAAAAAAGTTAGTTTGCGTATAGTAGTATAGGCGCACGGCCTGAAATACAACTCGAAAAAAAGTGAGATCCTAGTGTTTAAGGCGCCTAAACAACAGCCCCGTCGTGTGCCGCCGGTATATCTCAACGGCATAGTACTCAATGTGGTGGATACTTTTAAGTACCTGGGTCATGTTGTCACTAGCGACCTACGGGACGATAGTGATATAGAGCGTGAGCGCAGGGCGTTGGCGGTGAGGAGTAATATGCTCGCCCGTAGGTTTGCTCGCTGTACGGCAGACGTCAAAGTCAGTTTATTTAAGGCGTTCTGTCAGTCCTTTTATTCGAGCGGCCTATGGGTGTCATTTACGAGCCGAACCTACAACGTCCTGCGTGTACAATACAACAACGCTTTCAGGATGCTGTTGCGGCTGCCGTGGCGCTGCAGTGCGTCGGGCATGTTTGCAGAAGCTCGCACGGATGGCTTTCACGCCATCATGCGTAAGAAAGCGGCTTCTTTACTGCAGCGCTTACGTAACAGTCGGAATAGCATCCTGAAAATGATTGCTGACAGACCGGACTGCCCCATCCAAAGACACTGGGTGGAGGTAGCTACGGGTTTACAAAAATAAACTCTCCTGTAATTACCTACTAACAATACTAATATAGTATATAAGCACGCATATTATGTTACTAACTTAGCACTAACAACATATGGATGTGATGTCTGAAATAAAGATCTTTTATTTTATTTTATTTATTTATAGTCGGATGGTAACATTTGATACGGAACCCTGAATACGTGAAGTCAAACACTTGGCCAGTTTTTGTGTACATCTTCAGCAGTCTTAATAAACAACGTCTAATAACATCATGTCTGCATTCCTGGAAGCCGGGGGAATACCCCACAACAGCAGGTAGTCTGATTTGTAGTCAATTCAATCTGTAATCCTGTTTCATCGTTATCTTTGGTTTTTCCGAAAAAAAAACCGAATACCTCACAGTCAACTCTATTATTTGAAACCCCATGTCACTGGGGTGCATACAAAATATAATTGATCCGCCATCTTTGGGTGGCAGCCATATGCATTGTCGCAAAAGAGAATTGCTCAGTTTGTTTATCTGATTGACTGATTTTTTTACAGGACGCTCAATTATAATACATTTTACCAAAGATATTCGAACTTAATTATTTTGAAGCGGCATAAATATAGTACCTTATTGGGAACTTTATTTTCGTTCCGTTTGAGGTTGAATCCCTCGGGCCGTGCCAAAGCGAAGTAGCCCTTTCGCTTGAGCTTGACACTTCCCGTGATCCAAGGATTGGCTTATACTTTGGCCGGAGGTTAAACATTGGCATACGATGTGGTAATACCTCCAGTCTCTTGGGGACATTACCAGTTGACAGCGTTGACGCTATATTTTAATGTTAGTTAAATTTATTTCATTTGTTAATCTATTAAAATAAAAATGAATTGCTAGGCGCACAACTCGAGATCGGATGGACAAAATCGAATTACTTTTAAAAGAAAAACGGGTGAAATTTAACAAATAAAAAAATTGCACGGTAAAATGAAAAATCTACGGGGATACAACTAAGACTCTAATTAGACGGGCAGAAGCAATATATAATTGAATACAACTATTTGCTACTTATATTTGAGACTCGCATGTGAAGAAAGGCGAATTTCATTAGTATTTTCAGCAAAAACCAAAAGCGATTTATGTAAAATTACAAGTAACAATATACATACATACTTGACATTTGCGTATTCGCATATCGACAAGTTCACTAAAGTAGAAGATACGCACAACATCAACACTCGCCATAAAAAGAGGTTATGCGCTTCATCCTCAAGAATTAAAATGTTAAGTAATAGCCCACATTATGTATATGGCAATAAAAATATATGATAAGTTACCCAAGATGTTTAAAACAGAAAAATCAGTAACAATGTTCCAAAAAAGGCTTAAACTGTACCTAATCCAAAAATATTTCTACTCACTAAAAGAATATTTAGAGTCTATATATATAATAACGATCTGTCCTATACAAACAATAATATTTAGTCTACCCTGTATAACTTCATATAAAATTATAATTACAATTTGTACTATCTTTACTAATTGTATTAAATTCATTATTATTGACGTTACATTTTGACATAGATAAACTATAATTTCTGAATTTAATTGAACTAATATGAAAGAAATAAAAAAGTGATAATAGTGTTTAATGCATGCTAATTTAGGATGACAAGGGCAGGCGAATGGAAATTTCAATGCTTGTAAAAGGCTGCTAAGTCATAAGTACTACTAATAACATAACACCAAAATGGTACACTTAGTTCGCAATAAACGTTTGACTTGACATGACTTGCATTGAGCAGCTTATAAAGGTTTAGACAGATTGAGGGACACCCTGTCAGCTCAATCGGTTAGGGGTAACTGTTTTCACATTCATTTGTAGGAAATGCCCCAAACCACCGATACAAACAAATTAACTAACAGGACAATATAAAAAAATAAAGCTTGTAACAAACTAAACATTGGGAATTTAATGATCAGATCAGAGAACAGAATAATCCACAACGATGTAGAGAAACACGGACCGAGATTGATAACTACAAACTGTATATTTAGCTTACACTTCAACCGTAACTGTTACTTTTGCAGTAGGTTTATGCCAATTTGCCAGTAAATCAGCTAGACTTAGATTTTTCAGTGTTGAGTTGTACGTAGAAGTGTTGGCGAAAGTGCAAGTGTTATTTATATCAACTTCACATCTTGCTCCCTTGTGGTTACCAACACACCGGCAGACCGGCTCGCCGTCTTCGTTGAAGGAACAGTCGCCGTCGTTCAAACAATAGTTAAAGCACACGTTGACTTCACACCTTTGTCCAGAGTAACCGGCTTCACACCTGTTATGAAGTTCACAAAAATAAGTGCTCAATTAATGTACAGATAAATATGTAAGAGAGATTGAAAAGACTTTTACCAGCATTCAGGAAGTCGCTCATCATTGATACTGCAGTTACCTTGCAAACAGTAGTGCTCACAGACTGAAATATCACATCGCTCACCGATGTAACCAGGTGCGCATTTGCAACGAGATTTTCCATTTACTTTCATACAAAAAGATTCCACATTTTTTGGGATTTTGATGAATTCGTTGCCTATTGACATATTTTTTTGATAGCTTCTTGTTTTTTCGCACTGCTGGATACCCTGAAATTGTTCTTCAATTTTGTAGTTGGCAGCAATTCCAGCAGGTTTTTCATTAGTGAAGTCAATTATATGTTTTGGGTGGACTCTGTTGTCTGCTGTGTTCTTTGTTAATTCGTTAACGGAGTTGTTGGTCTGGCGGCAGCCCACCCAATACAGAGAATCTTTAGACACGGTCATTATATTTGGTGGACAAAGTTGTTGGAGAAACGCAAGTAAGTAGTTTTTATTTTTTCCACTTAAGTTTGCACTTCTAAGATCGTGATGTGAGTCTTGCATCTTGTCTTCAATCCAGTATATTTTTTTTGTCTGTTGGTCGACGACCAGACTGTGTGGCTTATAAATGTATGTTGCGTAACTAAACGTTGCAGTAGTATTTATAACTACTTCTCTCTCCGAACCATCAAATCGAGCTCTCTCTATTGTAGGATTCGTAGAGTTCATGTTAGTCCAGTAAACATACCTGTAAATAGAAAATCCTTATTATTAATATTAACCTTACCATTATGGAGTGTGCAACCCCTTGCCACTTTATCCATGTAATAATATTATATTATATTAAGTACTGTCAATAGTAACCCACCCTCTACAGCTATCCACAGCAATAGAAGTTGGAATCTCGGCATCCATCTTGATTAAAAGGTTTCCATAAACGTCGTTCCTAGATCCAGGTACCAATGAAATCCAATTAATACTTCTTTCATTTGTGTCGGTAAAGAAAATTATTTCTGTGACCGGGTCAAAGGCGAGGCCTTGAATGTTACGACCACTTCTTTTGATAAAGCAAATGTTGTCCTCGGAAGATATGTCATATCCACATATAGCGTCGTTGTCGTTCTGTTTGTCGACGTACAGCATCATGTTGTGAACTTCATCATATGCTAACGCTGTGAGGTTTTGAGACTTAAAACTAACGTTGTGTATTTTGGTTCCGTTAGTATAAAATAAAAGTTGATCTCCTGCGGTTATGGCGATGTCTGAAACGAAAAAAACAAATGGTTCAGCAAGCTGGTGGCTTAATAAACCTCGAAAGTACCCATAGGAAAATGCAAATCAAAGCCGATTGTGAAAAGCTCTTCTTTTAGTTGAAGATTCGAAACGAGTTTATTTTTTCAATACATTTCAAAGTCAAAGTCAAAGCATTTATTTTAAATAAACCATAAACAGATACTTTTGAATTGTCAAAGTTAGTCCGTCAAAAACGAGAAGCTATTTACACGTTCCAAAGCGTAAATCTCTATGGAGAAGAACATGCAAGAAGCTCCACGGACACTCTTTTGAAACATTTTGTGTTTACAAAAATCCTGGTTAATGAGTGGTCCCGGTTATAATCCCGGTGACAAAGTGGAGAAAGCAAGCTCGCTCACAAAATGTAGGTACTTAAAATAGGTTAAACTTATTCCTACTTAAATCATGATGTCACCACTAATATAATATTTGTTTAAGGTAAATTTACTTTTTTTATATGTACTAGTGAAAAAATTTGTCTGCACATTTTTAGGAATTTTATTCAGTTATATATATATTTCCACATTCTCATGCCATACACATTTACAGTTTTAGGTAGTGTATATGTTGGCAAGTAGGTAATCAAGATCACGTAACTGTTTTGGTCTAGTGTTTCAAGTTAAGGAGCTAATATTATTAAATTTATCCAAGATCATTGCAGACCTGACTTTATCAAACACTGACACAATTTTACAATATTTAAATAATCCGTACTCATCATCCTTATATTTAAGTTTAATATACTTTGGCACAATAGTCTTAAGTAAACTTAGTTGTAGTCTATATATTTTGTCTACATATGTTTTGTAGGAACGTCCACAGCGGACTTTTTTTTTTTTTAAGGATGGGAAATCATCAAATGACTTCTTTCGCTCTGGGTGTAGCGGAAGGGTGTGTCAGACTCAAACTGACTATAACCAATCCATGGTTCTCCTAATGCTGGATTGAATAGCTGGTTAGCCCGTAGCTTATGACTGAATCCGCCAGAGCGAGATACAGCATGCGTAGCATGTGGAACGGAAGTTTATATTTGAGGATAGCCAACTTGGCGTACATCGATCTAAGTTTGTTACATACACTTTCAATGTGTGGTCCCTAATTTAAATGTTTGTCTATAATGAGGCCGAGATAGATGTGCTGGACGATAGCCTCTAACATAGGACACGCACACATGCGTGCAGTAGGCCCGCGATGCAGGCACGGGTGGTCATGCGCAGTTACCGTAGTTACATGTCTAATCTTCATATAAGGAGAGTGTATTTGGATAATCTTTGTTTTACTGGCGTTGATAACCAAGCCTGCATCGTGTGCCCATTTACACAGGTCATCAAATAAACGTTGCATTACAGTTTGAGCCTCAATTATGTTTTATGATGGGTTACCAAACACGTGTCATCGGCAAACTGGTATACAGAGTCTTCCGGAATCATGTCATTAACATATAATAAGTACTCAGTTGGGCCAATTATTGAACCTTGTGCCGAGCCCATTTTTTCACTATGGCAATTGCATAAACGAACTACAGTATGGCGATTTGTATGGTAATTTTTAAACTATTTTAAATAAATAAATTTTAACAACCACTAACAGCACTTTGTACACTGCAATCCAAGGTTTTTGTAGTCACTGTTATGGAGGACTTTGTAAATTTCATTTTACGAACTATGCGCGTGCGCAGATAATAGCTCCGTGGCAATTAGGTGACGCGTGCGATTAGGCTCGGTGGTGAGATTAATCTCAGTATTAATGAATAAATTACCAATAGCATTGACGTATGAGCTGGTCTGGATAACATTATGTATATGTCACCGGAAAATAGCAAACTCCGCAAGATTGTAAAATACCTTAAGAGATTGTAAACTCTCGATAAATTGTCAACATGAACAGTCGGTGGCTGACGTTGAGACTGCGGCACTGGTATTTGGTGCTGGCGTGTCTATAGCAGCAAACAAAGTGGCGCTCGTCAGCAACAGCCCTTAGGCATCGGAATATCTAACAAGTCATACGTCAATAATTTATCTATTATTTCATCAATTGAAATAATCATTAATAAAATATGATTTAATTTATCTTAAAACATTGACATCTCATACCAAGTTTTTCGACATGACGACACTAATGTTATAATTATGATTTAATGAATGTATTTGTAAGCTGACGCAATTTAATTTGAAAAATTTTATTTGACATGCCATAATTCTATTGTATTTATTTAATGTGAGATTTTAAATTGTATTATGTGATAGTTATGGGCTATGCCTGAAATAAATGGTTTTTATTTTTTTATTTTATTTTTATGTACCTCTTCTGTGGACCTACATGAATTTCCCCAATAAAAAAACTATTTTCCGTAAGTAATTTAACATGGCATACCTAAATATGCATATTGATTTTTACGGTACTAGCTGTTTAATTAAATTTGATTTGTGAAACAGCTGTTGAAGCAATACACCAAGCTGGACTTTACAAATTGACACTACAAATAGGTATTGAACCTATTCACATTTTACATTCGCATAAATGATACATTCCAATAGAAATATCTCACATTATCATGTGAATCTTTACTTACTAATACTAATAATATTATAAAGAGGAAAGATTTGTATTTTTGTATGTACGAATGAACTCAAAAACTACTGGACCGATTTGAAAAATTCTTTCAGTAATGGATAGCTATTTTATCAGCGAGTAACATAGGCTATCTTTTATCCCCGTACTCCCACAGGAACGGGAACTACGCGGGTGAAACCGTGTGACGTCCGCTAGTAATAAATAAGTATGATTCGGTATTATTGTGAACCATAATAAAAATATTGTGTCCTTTATAAGACGATTCATGAAAAATACTGGTAATCAGATGAATACCAGTATCACGTATTTGACTGGAAGCCGACCCCAATATGGTTGGGAAAAGGCTAGGCAGATGATGATGTTATTGTGTCCTTTCCGAATATCAAATACTTAGTGCTTTATATGTCACGATCAAGGTTAAGTGTTTTAAAGGTTTTATAAGAGATCGTGAACTCGGTTTTTTTATAATGACCGAGTTAATGACCCTTTAAATAAGGCAAGAATAGCTCGTACTCACCCCAGGAGTACGCCACCCCTACGTAATACGCCACCACCACCATTAAACACTGCGCGCGACACATGCTGTATTGTAGGTACTTCTGATGTTTCTACAGAGGCGGATAGTGCGACGTAGGTGATCGTATTTATACAAAGCAAAGCTCTAGTTTAAATAATGGTCTCTTATCAGGAACGGTTATTCCAAGTCGATACACTATTAATTAGTGCTCACAATATCCTCATAGCACAATATGTCGAATTTTCATTGTTACATTTGCCTATTTAAGTCATTATCATTTTGATTTCGTCAAATCGGACCGAAATTTGAAAGTAGGCCCCTTACAAAAGGGCTCGTATCTGAAGTTTTCAGATATTATTCCTGTCTGTGGAGCCCTAACCACCGGTAGCTTGGACTCTGCTCCTGACACCGGTGTACTGTAATCCTTTAACATAAATGTGAAAATGAGTTTATTTATTTGTTTGTTTGTGCAGTGTCACCGCCTAAATCGCTGATCCAAATTTGATGAATTTGACTTACTACTCACTACTTTATTTGTGAAGATCTATATGAATGCAAAGCCGCGGGGAAAAGAAAGTTTCCTTTAATTTAAAATGTTTTATATTCTCATTCAAATAAGTAATTTATGCGTCATATTTAAATGAATAAACGAAGAAACACACACGGCAAAGATGGTTCGCAAATCGCCAAGCTATTTTATTAGAAGACGAAGTATATACCATTAGAAACAGTCAACAAAGCTATTTGGTATGCAGGCAGCTAACTTGTAACTACTTTTAAACAATGTTGTAAGTATGCTGAGTAGACAATTATTTATTGTACACCACACTCGAAAATATGTCATAAGCTTAAAAAGTTATAATGCACAAATTAGAAATAAATATTGTCAGTGCAGTGGAAAAATTAATATTTTTGCCTGTATACCAAATAACTTTGTTGACTGTACATTGTGAGTGTTAATTAAAACTGTCGAACCACTGGGAATTACTGCTACGACTAGTTATCGTTTTGCGGATAACTTACTTTTTTAATATCTCAATCGCGTTCACCTAGGGTGGTCGCACCATCTACTTCCGTTTAAAAAAAATCTTATTCTAGAGCTAATATAAAATGTGTAGAGTGCTAAGTGTCCTGTCGTTACTTTCACTGTTCATGGGAATGGTGCACTCCTGGGGTAAGTACGTGATCATCATATCAGCCGAAAGACGTCCACTGCTGGACATATGCCTTCCTCAAGTGTCGCCACAACAACCGGTCCTGTGCGTGTCGCATCCATAGGCTACCCGCGACCGTCACCAGGTCATCGGTCCACCTTGTGGGAGGCCTTCCAACGCTATGTCTTCCGGCACGCGGTCGCCACTCTAGAACTTTTCGGCCCCATCGACCATCTGTTCTGCGAGCAATGTGCCCTGCCCACTGCCCCTTCAGTTTGGCGGTCCTTCGGGCTATGTAACCTTGGTTCTCTTGCGGATATCGTCATTTCTGATTCGATCACGCAAGGAAACTCCGAGCATTGCCCTCTCCATTGCTCTTTGGGTGACTTTAAGCCTGATTCTGATGAGGCCCATTCTTATACGTACGATAATTATGCGTGAAGTACGGGATAGATAGATAGAATATACTTTACTAGAAAACCCGCTACTTTTTTGCTAGATTTGGTTCGATTTTCCCCCTTTTCCCCGTTGAATGTTCAAAAATCCTTAGTCACAGATTGCCATAAATTCTGTCTATTTCTTTTTTTTTTTCGTATTTATATTTTCTACTTAAGATTTATGTAAGTGTGCTTTTGTGTGTTGTGTATTCTGTTCTTGTACCAAATAAATGTTTTATCTATCTATCTATCTATATACATACTAAAAGGAAGTTTGTCCCCCAAAAGTGACCCGTATATCCAAAAATGATTCATATATGTACGTAAAGAATTCCCTGTTTGGGTCACAAAAATTCATAAATGTGTACCAAATTGCAACAGAATCGGTAGTAAATTCGAAGAAAATTGGCCGTGGCAGACGGACAGACAGCGACAAAAGTGATCCTGTAACACGGGTTCCGTTTTCTACGGATGTATGGAACCCTAAAACAGTTACGCAATTTATTTATTTACACAAGCTTAATTCTATGGGTAGGGGAGACCGGGGATAGTCGACTTCCTTTTCAATTATGAGTCTATAGTACTTGTATTTTTATATTAAATACTTAAAGTAATAACTTGATTATAGGTATAGTATAGTATACACTATCTGTGAAATAAAATTCGCGGGTTTTTGTAAAATAAGAAATCTTAGTCAACCTAGGGTAGTTTAACTAAGATTCATTCAGACATGCTCACTTCAATGGTTAAGCTGGGTACTGACCGATGGCACGGGCCATAACATTCGCAGGGAGCATGTTATGATACGCCGTGTCCTAAAATCCATGTAAAAAAAACACATATGCATCACGCTCGTTTCCTCGTACTGACTGCACGAATGCTCGCTTTGTAGCATGTTACATTACATTACGGCCCGTAACACGGGGGGAATGGTAATTTTTCATGTAATATCTTGAATAACTTCAAAACTATTTATTTAACAAAAAAGATTAAAATAATATAATTAAAACACTCACAATAAGTCGTTTCATATGATACGTCACATGGTACAGTCTGAAAAACTTCATACTCAAAATTTCCTAATGCGTGTTCGAGTCACAGAAGTTTCTATGTGTATCAAATTTCAAGAGGATCGGTCAAGTCGATTCGGAGAATATTTGCTGTGACAGACAGACAGACACCCGAGTGTTCCTATAAGAGTTTCGTTTAGATGGATGTTCGGAACCCTCATAAAAGGGGTAGCCTGCGATTAGATACTAGTAAATTAATTACTATTTTTTTTTATTTGGTTTGTCATCGTTCTTTTTGAGAATAATTCATCATATCAGCCGAAAGACGTCCACTGCTGGACATATGCCTTCCCCAAAGGGGGTGGGGGGTTGCCATAATCGCCACGCTTGGCAGGCAGGTTGGCCATCGCAGTGTAGCTGTTGCAATGTACAGAGAATGCTGCTGCCCATGCAAAAATAATTAATGTTACCTATTTGTTTAGGTTTTCAAGTTATGCTAATACACCTTGAGCAAGCGAGGTGATCAGTTCACGCTTGTTCAGTATGAGAAGAGGCCTTTGCCCTCGTAGTAGGATAACAGCCTGGCATCAGCTGGAATAAGTATGTCAAAGTCAAAGTCAAAACGTTGATTTCAATTAGGCCATTAAACGTCATCGTTTACAATTCAGTAAAATAATAATATTACATTAATGAAACGACTCTACTGTCCATTCGGAAAGGTAGATTCTTATGGAGAAGAACGGACAAGAAACTCCATAGTTACTCTTTTCAAATAATGATTTTACAAAATTTGGTATACAAAAATTAATTTTATTTATTTATTTAATAAAAAGGCAAACCAACAGCTTCTGTATAGCATTACATAAGAATAATGGTAACAAAAGCATCGGACTTATACAGTCGCCAATAAAAGGTCGACCAACATACTAAGTAAGTAAAATAACACTTAATTATTATCAACTATTAAAATCTTGACAAAAGGAATTACGACATAAAATTACAAATTAATTAATTTAATATTATGTGAGGACGATGCACCCAGAGTATGCTACTTATAAGAACAAAGTATTACCAGCAGAGGTAAGGTTATTCATTTTCTAAAGAATTTTAGGTCCGCTTAACCAGCCAGAGTTATTTTATTAACTCCGAGTTTCCCCGCTAACTCCGATACATTATGTATGAAATATTTGTTAATAATATAACCCTGAGTAGCAACTAACTCTGAGTTAAGAAGCGTCTGTCGCGAATGGAATTATTAAAAATCGTAAGTTTTCTTAATAAGATGGCCCCATTACCTACCTTTTTTTATTACGTTCAGTTATTCTTCATCGTATTAGCCACGTAATGGTAAAAATTGCATGTTTTTTACTCAATTTTTAAGTCAAAGAAAGGCCCAGCGCATGGCTACGCCTAATTACTTCCAATCATTATGGAGTTTGTTTCATTTACTTTAAAAGTTACACCGTTTTGTTTACACTGGGGTCACAGTAGCGAACCAAAATTAAAAAAATACCATAAAGATTAAAAAAATATATAGATTTTTTTAAATATTTTTGCCGTCTATAAAATTAAGCATAGATTAATTAAGTATTATTTCGATATTTATTTATTATTATTATTAGACTGTATTTCGCTGACGGATCCTAGGAAGGAAAAACAGTTTTCGCACACCCTCTATACCCCATACCATGGGACAGACGATAAAAAAACAGCTAAGTGCGAGTCGGACTCTCACACCAAGGGTTCTGTACCATAAACCCAAAAAAACACGATTCTTGTTTTGGGAGCCCCCTTAAATATTTAATTTAATTTAAGTTTTATTATTTGTTGTTAAAACGGCAATACATTACACACTGTTTGAAAATTTCAACTGTACACCCCGCCGATAGACAGACAGACGGACGAACGGTCGGACGGACGGACAGCCGAGGCTTAGTAATAGGGTTCCATTGGAAACTTTTTGGGTACGGAACACTAAAAGTCATCACCACTTTTCGTGTATGTACCAAATTAACAAGTATCTCTGAGCTAAATCGCGGACAGAAAAACAGACTAAGAGATATAACAAAACTATAAGGGTTCCTTGTTGACCACGGAACGCTAGAAAACATCCTGATATTTTACAACTTGGCTTTCTATTGTGAAAAATTATTTCATATTTCATTTTAAACTAGAACGAACGGTTTTGGTTGTACTTTCTTCTAGTTCTAGGTCTAACTGCTTTATTTGGTTATCAACGTGTAAATCTATGATTTTCCTTGTTTCAGACTGCCGTGACCACAGGAGATCAACTGGAATTTTTTACCGATGGACATAAAATACACTCTGAAGGCGTCCAGTTCAGAGACCTCACAGCATTAGCTTATGATGCTGTGCACAACATGCTTTTATTCGTTGACAAACAGAGCGTCAACGCCTCTATATTTAGCTTTAACATATCGAGTGAGAAATACCAAGTTTTGGTTAAGAAAAAAGCATACGAAAACATCCAGGGTCTCGCTTTCGATCCTGTCAAAGGATTATTGTTCTGGACAGACTCAAATGAGAGAAGCATCTTTCGGTTTTCGTTAAAACCTGGATCCAAAAACAATGTTAACGGAAATCTTTTAATCAAGATGGATGATGAGATTCCTAGAGCTATCGCCGTGGACAGTTGTAGAGGGTACGTTCCTTTTAACAGTTTTGAAAAAACACATAGGTCCTGAATTGCATGATAATTTATAGTGTTTACAAATTCCAGGTATATTTACTGGACCAACACAAACTCCAATAAGCCCACAATAGAGAGAGCTAGAATGAATGGTTTCGAAAGAGAAGTAGTGATCGACAGCGATATTAGCATGCCAGTCAGCTTGGCCATTGACCAGCAGACGAAGAAAATTTACTGGGCTGATGACAGACAAGGCACACACTATTCTATTGAAAGTGCAGATCTTAATGGAAAGAACAGGATAACTTTAGTGGCTGGAATAAATCATCAACCAAATGCATTGACCGTGTCGAAAGATTTCATCTACTGGGTCGACTGGGGCTACAAATCAGTATGGCAATTATCCAAGAACCCAGTGGCAGTTCAAGAACCTAAAGCGATTTATTACTTCAAATCTGAAACACCTTTCGGTATTGCTGCCAACTATAAAATTGGAGAACAAACAGAGGGTAGTTCGGATTGCGAAGCACTAACAAGTCTGCTCCCAAATACAGGGAACACCGACCACTCCAGTCTTCCTACTGGAGAAGGCTGGTATCGTATTTACGGCATTAAATTTAATGGAACGTTACCATGCAGTAATAGGCCGTGTTACACTGGAGAGAGATGCGATGTTTCAGCATGCATGAACTATTGTTACCACGGTGACTGTGGGTGCAATGTTGAAGGACTCCTTAAATGCAGGTAAATTTTATTGCAACGTTATTTCACTAGTAGACTACCTAAGAAATTGCTGTTTTATTTAACGGAGCACTTTGAACTGTGATTACTTCGGTTTCACTTGGAATTGTCAATTTCAATATTTTTTTTAGTCATGTCATTGTTTTTTCGAAATTAGTTACTGTAGTTTTTTTTCTGTACTTTTGATAGATTTATAACCTAACTCTAAAAAAAATATGCTTTATTTGACTGAGTTCCAACGAGGAAACCATGCTCAAACGATGATTGAAGAGAAGATGATGTGATATTGAGTCTTAAATAATTTTGAATCATGTTTACCTTCCTGTTAAATTATTTTTATTAAATGAAACTTCTTTTTAATAACCCGTTTTGTAACTTCGTAAATGTTCGGGTTCAGAACTAATCGTAAGTCCGTAGGTGATACGGACTAGAATACGCCCGCAACAAAGCCCGAACTTACGGACTTCGGGCTTAGAGAGTAGCCCTCCAGCTGTGAAGGTTTCTCACTTATACAGGTCCCACTAAATCAAGTTTGACTGTATTAAGTCAGCATATTTATTTTGTTATTTCAGATGTAACGCTGGGTACTCTGGACAAAGGTGTGAAGTCAACGTGTGCTTTAACTATTGTCTAAACGACGGCGACTGTTCTCTGAACTGGGACGGCAAACCGGTCTGCCAGTGCGTTGGTAACTACAAAGGATCAAGATGTGAAACTGTGAAAGATGTCGTTTTCAATAACACCCCTACAGAAAGTCGTTTTACCCTTGGTGATTTAGTGTCAAGTTGGAAACGCGACCCTGTACACGTTTCTGTAAATGTCACCATTTAATTGCTTTCTTATTTTCTTTTCTTCATTGAGTGTCAGAAATCTAAGGCAAGCCAAGTTACGTCTTCTAAATATTCGTTCAACCAATCCCTGCAGCTTACTCACGTTTGACAACTTGTAAATAACGTGGTAATTTTCGTTTCATTAAATTGGAACAATAGGTTATTTAACGTGTGTTAATTTAATTATTTTCTGGATTACGCACACTGGGGCATATGGAGTCGATAACCAAAAATAACACTCGAAAAAGTATGAACCAAAAAATATTCATTGAGTTGTTCTGAGAGTACACCTTGTTCTAAGCTTATGATCTTACTACTGGTAGAATGTATTGTTTTGTTGTAGGTGGCTACGTGATACGACCACGACTGTCACTATGAATATTGTCTTGTTATATTCTTTTTAGGGTTGAAGTTATTGAACTTACTTTTTGATTTAAATTATTTTGAGGTTATGAAAGCAAAGCCGCGAGCAACACCTAATATATATTTTTACAAATGCGCTTATTAAGCCCTTTTATTTGATACCCAACCACGGCACTATTACTATTATTTTTTAGTTCAAGACTATGTACTACCGGGCGCCATATTCAATTTAATGTGACGTCACGCCTTTTACCAGCAAACGGCGTTTTACTTAAATAAGTGTTGGACTGTGTTCAATATTAATGATAATTATAGTTTTTTTTTTAATATTTGTTGAATCTTGATATCTCCAAATTGCACAATTTGCTTTTATTTTTCGACTCAGTTTCATAATAAGGAAGGTGTTGTTCATTATTTTCATTGAAGAACATAATTAATTTTAAATTTAAAGCAAACAAAAAGCAAGCAAAAAAAAAATATAACCAACTTCCAAATAACAAGATCACTACAAAGTATAAAATAACTTTTACTTCGGAAGTCGGTATTTTTGGTTGTTTCTTCGTTTTTCACATCGACTTCCGAAATTATTTTAAATTTGGAATTTCATTTCATGCGGTTTGTATGTTGTGTATTCGGTTGTATTTTTTTGTCAAAATGTTTTTTATTTTTCATTTTTAGTGGTACCCCACACCTAACACCACTGTAAAGTTACAAGAATTGCGTACATTTTCCAGCTATTTTGATTTAAAACCAAACTACTGAACCGATTTTGATGTAATTTCTATGGAACCAATCGGAAAGTATATCCTTTCATATTTTATAAGAATGTTTCAAATCGGTTTATAAATAACGGAGTTATGAGGTATCAGGTAACAAACCACCACTGACACCACTGACTGGCCCTATCAGAATACCAGCGCTGCGTTATTTATTTTTTAGATATCGCAGCATAAGCTGAGATAGGGGACCATTTTGGTCACGCACAGATAATTATTTCAATGTACTGGTTTGTTTGTCTTGTGAGAGTCCCAAATAAACATTTTTCTTTCTTTCTTTTCTTTTTCTTTATTTTTAAACATAAAAAAATACTACCGAATTGAGAACCTCCTCCTTTTCTTTGAAGTTAGTTAAAAAAAGGAATCATCACACGAAAGTTCTATATCGGAAGACGACGAATAATAAATAGGTTTTTAAGTAAATTAAAGTTGTTATTTTTAATTTGGTTGTTTAATTTTTATTTAAAGTACAAAATCCACAGTACAAAGCTGGCACTGGCACTGGCTTCAAAATAAAAAAACAAAAAAATAAAAACTTTAGTTCATACATGTTGCAGTCAAAACTTTTAACAAGTCAAAATTACTTTTAACTAGGAAAATCAGTCAAAAGTAGGTTTGACTACAGGCTCTCGACAATAGTACTTTTGACAGAAATTTCAGTCAAAACTAGTTTTGCCCATTTGAGCTGCTTTAGTGTATGTTTGACTAACCCGTTCCGTTAAAAGTTGTTTTGACCAGTTTTCTCAGTCAAAATTCTTAAAGAAACTGGCCAATTAATAGTCGGACTTAAGCATGACGGGTTCCGTACCATCATACAAGATTTAACACGCTTATTTTTATTATTTGTTGTTAAAGCGGTGTCACCGGAACATTGCAGACTCGAGAATCTGGATTTATTACAATCTTACGATTGCAAGCGATATTTTACAATCTTACGGCGTTTGCCATTTTCCGGTGACAGCGGCAACAGAAAATTTCAGACTGACTACCTATTACGGTTCTTGAGATACAGTCCGCTCACAGACATACGGAAGACGAAACGAAAGGCGAAGTGAAGTGAAGGAAAGATGAAGATAATAAAATTCAATGAACCATAGATATTTGTAAAAAATAATGAGAATGATAAAAACGAACGTTTAAGACGAAGAATTTTAGCGATAGATTAAGAATTAAAAGCACGCAATGGACGTGGAAGATGCTAAATTTGCAATAATGAAAACGCTTTTACAATACTTACAGTTAAACCTAGTTTTGACTAAGACCGTCAGTAGTCCGTCCGTAGTTAAGTTTAGCAGATATAAATAATTAATTAATATTTAAGTTCCTCATGCAGCGATGTTTATTTAAAAAATTTAAAGCCTTTGCGTTAACATTTTAACATACTCTCCTGTCCAAACCTTACACGTTATAGCCGCTAAAATCATATCTAAGAATGATTGCAAAGTTAAAACATTTTCGGCGTAATTTTCCTGGAGTTTAGGTTATTATTAGACTTTCGCCTTACGCGCTCTTGCCGTATAGGTATGAATATTATGCCGTATAGGAAAAAAACTGTTATGAATAGGTCATAACGGTTTTTTTTTAAGGATGGAAAATCATCAAATAACTTCTTCCGCTCTGGGTGGAGCGGAAGGGTGTGTCAGACTCTTACTGACTAAAACCCATCCATGTTCCTTCTAAAGCCCTTTGCGTTCCAGGGCCGCGGTGACTCTTTCGAACAAATTCCGCAACCCTGGCAGGCTCTGGCCCTAGCGGGCCCCGTCTTTTTTGTTGACATCTCTTATAGGCGCGCGTGGAACACAACGCGCCATCGACCCGGGCCTGGTGGTGATCGGACAGCGAGCCACCCAACGCTCACCGCCCGCAGGCCCGCGCCTACGGTGGCCGGGGATCGCCCTGCGACTCCCGTTGCCCGACGCCCGGGGCGTCTTCTTCTGTGGCGGCGGTTGGGGCGAAGACCTTGTCTTTCACTCGCGTGGCCCGCCTCCTCCTTCGCTAGCATTACTGCTTCGCAGAAAAAGGTGACAGTTTCCCAAGCCTCCTCGCTTCGAACAATGGATTTGACCAGGGCCGGACACGAGAGGTCGCCGCCGCCGATCGCCTCGACAAGGACACGGCGGTGCTCCGCCCAAGCAGAGCAGACCTCCACCGCATGCTCCACCGTGTACTCCAGGCGATCCTCCCAGTGCATACATCCGGGATAACATTAATAACAATATTTTATTTTGGTGTGGAGTGATAAATAAAATAAATTTAATAAATGAAAATGTTTCTGTTTTGTTAGAGCTGACTGCTTATCGTTTGGTTGCCATAGGACGAAGTATAATTAATTCTTGGTATGTCTGCGCAAAACAGGAAAGAGCACAAAAATACCAATTACGGAGATAACCTTACGTCTATTATCTACCTACCTATGATTTTATGGATTTTATTTCAGTATATCGGCGGACTTTAAGCTTCCGTGCCTCGGAAAGCACGTTAAGCCGTTGGTCCCGTTATTTGGCAATCGTTACGGATAGTCAGAAGCCAGAAAATCTGACACCAATCTTACCAAGGACTACCGTGTTTTTTTTAAAGGGTGGGAAATCATCAAATGACTTCTTCCGCTCTGGGTGGAGCGGAAGGGCGTGTCAGACTCTTACTGACTAAAAGCCATCCGTATTCCTTCTAAAGCCCTTTGCGTTCCAGGGCCGCGGTGACTCTTCGAACAAACTCCGCAACCCTGGCAGGCTCTGGCCCTAGCGGGCCCCGTCTTCTATGCTGTCATCTCTTTGAGGCGCGCGTGGAACACAACGCGCCATCGACCCTGGCCTGGTTGTGATCGGATAGCGAGCCACCCAATGCTCGCCGTCCGCAGGCCCGCGCCAATGATGACGGGGGATCGCCCTGCGACTCCCGACGGGTCGTGTTTCCGGTGACAGCGGCAACAGAAAATTTTAGATGACTACCTATTACGGTTCATGAGATACAGTCCGCTAACAGACATACGGAAGGACCGACGAAAGGCGTTGGCCTTTGGGTACGAAACCTTAAAAACAAAAGCAGGTCGATGAAGATATTAAAATTCAATGAACCGCAGATATTTGTAAAAATTAATGAGTATCATAAAAACGAACGTTTAAGACGAAGAATTTTAGCGATAAATTAAGAAATGAAAGATGCGATACCTTTTTTTTTAAGGATGGGAAATCATCAAATGACTTCTTCCGCTCTGGGTGGAGCGGAAGGGCGTGTCAGACACTTACTGACTAAAACTCATCCGTGTTCCTTCTTAAGCCCTTTGCGTTCCAGGGCCGCGGTGACTCTTTTGCACAAATTCCGCAACCCTGGCAGGCTCTGGCCCCGTCTTCTATGCTGACATCTCTCCAATGCGATACCTACAAAACAATTTTAAGAGCATGCAATGGACGTGGAAGATGCAAAATTTGCAGTAATAAAAAAGCTGTTACAGTACTTACAGTAGACTAATAAGAAATGGGCTAATGGTTAAACCTAGTTTTGACTAAGACCGTCAGTAATCCGTCCGCAGTTAAGTTTAGCAGATATAAATAATTAGTTAATATTTGAGTTCCTTACGCAGCGATGTTTTCACGGGGATAACCTTTGTGTTTACATTTTAACATACTCTCCTGTCCATTCCTTACACGTTACAGCCGCTAAAATCATATCTAAGAATTGTTGCAAAGTTAAAGCATTTTCGGCGTAATTTTCCTAGACTATATATACAATTTTGCCTTACGCGCTCTTGCCGTATAAGTATACCTATTCATAACAGTAATAAATAACAATATTTCATTTAGGTGCGGAGCGATAAATAAAATAAAATTAATTAGCGCAAAAGTTTCTGTTTTGTTAGAGCTGACTGCTTATCGCTTGGTTGCCATAGGACGAAGTAAAATTAATTGGTGATATGTCTGTGCAAAACAGGAAAGAGTACAAAAATACCAATTACGGTGAGAACCTTTTCTTTTTTTTTTTTAAGGATGGGAAATCATCAAATTACTTCTTCCGCTCTGGGTGGAGCGGAAGGGCGTGTCAGACTCTTACTGACTAAAACCCATCCGTGTTCCTTCTAAAGCCCTTTGCGTTCCAGGGCCGCGGTGACTCTTTCGAACAAATTCCGCAACCCTGGCAACGGTGATAACCTTACGTCTACTATCTACTTACCTCTGATTTTTTGGATTTTATTTCAGTATATCGCCGGATTTTGAATGTTTGTCGTTAAGAAAGCGATGACCTTACTTTAGTAGAGGATCTTCGGCAGTAATAAGCTCGTCGAATCGAAGCACAGAGTGCTACTGTAATACTGGTTCTAAAGTCTTGAGCATCGATTAGATATTCTATCTGTCGATCGATTAGATCAGTGGCTCCCAACCTTCATTTGACCCGGGATCACTTGGTTTATTTTTTGTTTGCAGGGACCAGAAATCAAGAAGAATATTAAACTGTACTAATCTTAAAAGATAATATAGGTATTGAAACTAGTATTAAAACAATATTATGTAATCAAAAGTAAAGAGCATTGTCATAGAAAACATCTGATCGAAACTTAAAATCAGTTTGCATCAATGACATTACAAAACTTTCGCGGACCATATTTTGGCCCGCGGTGGTCCACGGACCAGTAAAAGAGGCCACAGACATAATTATTGTACTAGAAATAGAGACCAATTAGTTCAACTAGGTTTCAGACTGGCTAAAGTAGCCTCATCTTTCATGAGAGATTGGTTAAAATGTTACAATAAAATACCTCTCCATATATTGGAACTAAATGAGACAAAATTTAAATCCTGTATTAAACGTATACTATGCAGGCAAGCATATAAGTTGGGGGATTATATTGAAGATAAAAATGCTTGGCTCAATGCTGGTCCTGCTCCACAGCCACTAGGGCGCACAAACATTGTTGGACCGGCTGAAGACTGTAAGGACGC
Organism: Mamestra brassicae; assembly: GCA_905163435.1. Lineage (NCBI taxonomy): Eukaryota > Metazoa > Arthropoda > Insecta > Lepidoptera > Noctuidae > Mamestra > Mamestra brassicae. The sequence continues at coordinate 13,569,732 of LR991004.1, read as the reverse complement.
AATATTTTAATTGTAAAGACTATCTATTTAGCATTGTATAATTTCATGCATGAACGGCACATGTGTGAGTACTGTGTACAGTGTACCTTAAACTTAAATTATAACTATCACTTTTGGGTGTCGGCTTGAATGAACCGTGGCGGTTGGGAGTGCCATGCTCACTCAAAAGTCTATAAGATGATGACGTTGGATCTTTTGGCTCCCTTCAAAATGGTTGAGCCGAATGGTGCTAGCGCATGCGTCATGTTCGTGAACGGGCGCCGTCAGATTAGACTGGTAATTTTTCGGCGGCCACGGTTTAATTTAATTGTTCTTTTCACTCCGCAGGCTTTTATTCTGCACATCTTTTACATTTTTCTCACATATATGTATAATTTCAACATGAATGATGTAACCATAACTTTGTAAAAAAAAAAATATTTTTAAAAGAGTGTCCGTGGAGTTTCTTGCACGTTCTTCTCCATAGAGATTTACGCTTTGGAACGTGCAAAGAGCTTCATCTTTTAGACCGACCGACTTTGACTATTCAAAAGTTCCTGTAAATGTTCTAATTTAAATAAATGCTTTGAGTCTTTGAGACCACAGGTTGGGAATCATTGGATTAGATAGATTTTCTATCGCATTTTGGAGAGTGTGCGACGGAATTGCATAGTTTAATTCCGCCAAGCCCGTTCTGTCATCGGAGCACAAGACGTATGGCGATGCGTCGCGGGTACATGGTGGACACCCACACGCAGAAAACGTTTCGGGAACACATTCATTGCGCGTACAGCTAAGGAGTGGAATTCCCTGCCAGAGTCTGTGTTTCCTGATAGCTACAACCTGGGAGTCTTTACGTCATCAGTGATTAGGTTACTTCTAGGCAAACGTGCTCTATCTTCGACCACATCATCGCTTACCATCAGGTGAGATAGTGGTCAGACGCGTGCCTATTAAAATTAAAAAAAAAAAACAAAAGACTGGCTTTCAGACAAAAGTAGAATTTGTTAAATACTCACTTTCAAATGCTTAATTAATAAAGCAGGATCAATTTGAGTAAAGTCTTATGTATTTAATTAGGTATGACTTCCGATATTACGGGCTCGGTCTAATACTAAATTTTGCTACCTACTTAATGTACCTACTGACCGTGGTATAATTGAGCATTACGTAACATGAGATTATAAAAATATATTATTGAATTAAAAGAACAACCTTTTTAGTGTACACGATAACAATATTTTATTATGGACTTAAAAATGGGCCAGGTGTGTGTCGGACCACGCATAGTGTAGGGTTCCGTAGTTACCCGTCTCCTAAACCATAACATAAAAATAGTTAAAAGTACTACATTACAAAGTTACAAATGCACTTTTTAAGTCATTTTCTATGGAATTATTAGGATTGTTTAACTTACCCAGTTCCATTTTATAAGTTCATCGACTATTACTCATTAACTCGTTAAGCCAAGGTAGCGGTGATAGTTTTCTTTTTAAATTCGTTATGTATGCTACTACTATAAAATCATCGCCACTTTACAAGTGCGACTTTACAGTGCCACCCTAAAAAAAATGTGTTTCAAGATTTTTTTTTACTACTTTGTCGGCGTGATTTTTATGTATACCCATATCAAATTTCAAGCTAAACCGCGGACGGACAGACAGAAAGATAGACAGATGGACATGGCGAAACTATAAAGATTTCTTGTTGACTACGGAACCCTAAAAAGACATGTTACAATGGCCGGTCTAGCGCTAAAAGCGATCAAAACAGTCAACCTTTGAATGTATTTGAGAAAAAAATGTACCTACGTTTATTTCTCCGCCAAATTCCGTTTAATACTATTTACGTTCGAGTTGATACAATACGTAACTAATTAAATACCAGCTTTTTACAAACAAACTTGTGCTCTCAGATAAAGGACCACTATTTTTATAATGTTAGCGGAAAACAAGATTGGCTTTAGTATTCCAAGAGCGACCACGAGCGCTGGTCACACCATTTATAGAAGCAAATCTGTGTTTCGAAGAATAAAATGTGTTCAGCACGGTGTGTGCTGGCATTGGTGGCTTTGCACGTGGGTCTGGCGCACTCCTGGGGTGAGTATCAGGCCTGGTTTGTTCTTCGTGACTGCTTGTAGGCGGAAGTTTTGTATCCTTTCATTTTTAGGGTTCCGTAGTCAACAAGGAACCCTTATAGTCGACTGGCCTGTTGGTCGAGTGGTTAGTGACCCTGACTGCTTAACCGGAGGTCGTGGGTTCGATTCCCACCCAGGAGAAATCTTTGTGTGATGAGCATGCTTATTTGTTCTGTGTCTGGGTATAATTTGTCTATAATATGTATGTATTTAGAAATATATAAGTATGTTTATCAGTTGTCTGGTTGCCATAGTACAGGCTCTGCCTAGTTTGGGATCGGATGACCGTGTGTGAGTTGTCCCAGGATATACATATATATATATATATAGTTTCGCCATGTCCGTCTGTCTGTGAGCCTGTCCGCGATTTAGCTCAGACACGCTTAGCGCTAGAAAGCTGAAATTTGGTATATTAATCACGCCGACAAAGTGGTAAAATAAAATCTAGAAATACGTTTTTTTTTAAGGTGGCCCCCCTACATGTATTCGCAATGATTTTTTTTATATCGTCAGCCCCATGGTGTGGGGTGTCGTTGAATAGGTCGTTTAAAAATATTGATGGTCTGCTGGAACCATTTCTACATCCAAAACCCGTTTGCGAAACATTAAGCTTTAAAGTGCTAATTTTTGTTAGAGTCAAGTGTCCCCCCCTCTGCCAGCTAAACGGTTGTTTTTGGAGACGTGAGAAAATTCATAGTAGTAGCATATATAACGAATAAAATATGAAAACTATCACCGCTAACTAGGGTTAACGAGTTAATGAGTGATAGTCGATCAACTTATAAAATGGAACTGGGTAAGCAACAAAATCCTAATAATTCCATACAAAATGACTTAAAAAGTGCATTTGTAATTTTGTAATGTAATAATAGTTAAGTAATTTTTACTATTTTTCTGTTATGGTTTAGGAGACGGCTAACTACGGAACCCCACACTGTGCGTGGTCCGACACGCATTTGGCCGGTTTTTTTTAATCTCTAAATTATTCACAATTTTTCGCGCATTAAGGATGTTTCTTTTACTGAAGCCGTTTTAAAGGGTTTTTTTTACGAAATCACTTTGCAGATAAAAAACCGTCCAAAGTCCTACGTACTCGTAGGTGTGGAAGCTACATGTATGCGCGAGACGGACTCACACTCAGCAGTAAAAGTCCGCCATTGTACTACCTCCCAATTATAATCTTAAGTGTGTTACCACTTCAATCGATCGGCATCGATTGACGTTGATCAATTTGTGTGGTAGAAGTAGGAACCATCAATCGACCATCGATCGACGTCGACTAATCAATTCTACCATCGATCGGTGGGATAGATCGATCGATCGCTAGGTGTGGTCGCATCCTTTATCAAATTTCTTTTTGGCTGATTTAAACAAGAGTTTAATAAACTTATTTATTAAGTCCGGTCTTTACCAATGAATTTGGAAATTTTATTTTGGATTGCAATTGTGTTGCTGTGGACTTAAACGTATTACACAACCCTCAACTAACGATTCCTGTTAATTTGTTAAGCATATTAAAATGAAATTATTTTGTTTCAGACATTGCCGTAAGCGTAAAAGATCAACTCATATTTTATATCAACGGAACCAAAACAGACACCGTGAATTTAATTTCCCAAAACCCAACAGCACTGGTCTACGATGAAATCCACAACATGATGCTGTACGTCGACAAACAGAAACACAACGACGCTGTGTGTGGTTATGACTTATCTTCCAAAGACAACAAATGTTTCATCAAGAGGAATGGTCGTGACATTCACGGCCTGGCCTTCGACCCGGTCACAGAAATGATCTTTTTTACTGACAAAAATGAAAGAAGTATCAATTGGGTTTCATTGAAACCTGGGTGTAACAACAATATTTACGGAAATCTTTTAATCAAGATGGATAGCGGGACTCCGACTGATATTACCGTGGATATCTGTAGAGGGTATGTTCCAAGTGAAATTATATCTGATCATGCGCGTTCAGTAGGCTGCATTAAGGGTAGGCCAGCCCATACATAATGCCCAAAAAATATTTTTCGTCCATTTACAAACACGAACATTCGCATCGTCACTTGTGATTTCAACTTTGAATAAGGTGGTTAGTTTTTTTTTTGGGCATTATGTATGGGCTGGCCTACCCTTACTGTAGCCTACTGCACGTCCATGTATCTGATCTATATGTTACGGTAAATAATTCAAGTCAAACCTCAGGTCTGACAAATAGTCTATATTATAAATAGCACTTTTCGCCCTTTAAAGCCCAAAAGTTATTTATTCAAATTTGGCTGAGAATCATTTCATACAGAAGTTGGGAAGCATTTTTAGGATTCCCAACTTCTGTATGAAAAAACGGAACCCTTATATAGGATCATACGGTTGTTTGTCTGTCTGTTGGTCTGTCACAGCCGATTTTCTCCGAATCTACTAAAAAGGGAATTCAGGTGAAATTCGTTACACAAATAATCTTCTGTGTCCCAAAAACGAAAGCGTAGCAAAAACAAATAACTTTTCAAAATGGGGTCTTTTCACTTTGTGTGGGCAAATTGCAAGATTAAAAATATTTTTTATTCCAACTGCATCGTGTGATATTATGAAATGATTTTTTTTTCATCATTTTAAAATATTCAATTCCGAAGTATTTAAAGACAAACTTATAACATCCCTCCCCCCCGTTATATCCGAAACCACTGAGCCTAAAATTTGGAAAAAAATACATTTGCCAACCATATTTATTCAACTGAATGGGTTTAGTACTTTACCTCTCCCCGACCTTTGATTACCGAGCCAGCCCGCGTCGCTGAGCCAGTAGTTTTAAATCCCCTAAATAATAACGTTATGACCCAGCCTGTCCCTTGCTGTCCTCCCGAAATGACGCCGCTAAGCCAAGGTCCGTATCCCGAAAGGGATGCCCTAGCGAGCGGTCATTTAGTATAATTTAGCTAGTTTGTAAGCCCTGGCTGGGGGCCTTAAATTCATTTGAAGCCATCACAGGATAGTCCGGTTAAGCAGTAGGTAACCAGCCTTAGTGTGCTGAACTGCGAGTGGTCATCGTCAAAAAAAAAAAAGTACTTTACCTATAGATTACAGGAATACCTCTATGAAGTCTATTATGATTTTAAGAAAGAAAGAAAATAAATAATTTCGTACCAAACAAAAAAGTAAAATAAATGAAAAACGACACTAAGATAAAGTAAAGAACATGTTCAAGGAAAAATGTTCCAGTTGTGGGGTATTGAATTAAGACTAGATTGGGTATCTACAATACCGTCATAGAATAATGTCAATTGATAATAAGGATTATAAAATATGCAAAACAAAGGGGCAATTTTTTTTATCACACGTTTGAAGTTGTAACTCTGAAAAAAGCCTGATTTGAGAAAAATCATTTTCAAAGTTTATTGAAAAAAAAAACAAACTTCTACTTGCCAAGGGTGTGTGGATTGCCAAATCTTCCGGTCGATTCTGTAAACATGTTGAAGTGAAGACTTGGGTGAAGTGATCACGAAGTAAGCTGTCATTCCATCTTGATTATATGGATTGACAGCTCACTTTGTGATCACTTCACTCTAACCTTCACTTCGACATGCTAACAGAATCGACCGGCAGAAACTAATAGTAATAACTATAAACAGTGAAGGGAGTCTCGAGAGGTATCGAATTTTGACGAAAAAAACTCTATAGATTACGTGGGGCATACTGAAGTTCATTCGCAAGTGGGGCATTCGCACTAAACGTTTCCAAACGTCTTTTATAATGCGCACAGCAAAGGAGTGGAACTCTCTACCTGCGTCTGTGTTTCCGAACGCATACAACCAAATCTCTTTAAAATTAGAGTGAACAGGCTTCTTCTGGGTGAGCTCGCTCCATCGTTGACTTTGTCTCTGTCATCTGTGACCTAGACTAGTGTCAAGAGCAAACCCATATTAAAATTAAAATAAGTTTCTGGATCTGGCCACTTACAATTAAAAAAATTAAAAAAGCAATTATGTAATTCGAAAGTGGAACTCTTTGGGAACATGTTGCTTTTTAATTTGCGAGACTGTCATTTGTTTTTTAATTGTGGCGGCCTTTCGGAAATTGTGTGTCGCTTTCAAAATGAATTTAACTCGTGCACATTTTAAGTCAACAAGAGAGTTGTCAGAGATTTCAATTGCCATTTGGTGATTAAGCATCATGTCGCAGCCCTGTAGCGTGTCCAGTGGTATAAAAACGTTTAAGGAGGACAGTCATTGGCTGTCAATAATGTCGTGACACGCAGTCCACACTATTGGTATTTATAAGTTTATAGGTTTCTCGGTAGTAGATTATATGGGTCCAGGATATCGAATCAGTCCCCAAAGATCGGGGGACATCAGACCATTTTAGGATGCGCACGGCCCATGATGTGATAAACACATTACCCTCCTTTGTGTAGCGCAATAGGGTAAAAAAATAAATTTGACCAACCATGTTAAGTGGGATATCGTTAAATATGTAGTTATTTGAAAATAATATTTAGGTTTTATTTTACGATTTTTCCATTCAAATGACCATTTAGAATCTACAACGATTTAAAGATTGTTAGCAACCACTGACAATTTTTTTAGAAACAGTCATGTGCAAATGTCCAAATAAAGGGCTCGAGGAGACAATTCTAAAAATACATTTTTAAAAGAGACACTCACTAAAAAGTAAGATAATAAAAATCTACTCGTGTCAAAAACCCGACCGTAAAAAACGACTAAAGGGTTCCTAACAAATCACTTGTCTTGTCAGCAGTCTTTATTAATATGGTAATCTATATACAGGGTGTATTTTTGAGACGAGACAGTAAGGGCAGGTAACTTAACCGTTATTTTTACAGGAAAACGTTCCTAAGACCATCCATAACTTTTTGAGATATTCTGAACTGCATTCACAGATTTTTGATAAAAATTACAGTCAACGAAAAAAATGCTGAAATACATTTTTTTTTTAATGTCAATTAATCCTATTTCATGTAGGGATCAAAAGACTCTATGGGACCATTTAAGGCATGAGTACTAGAAATGACAGAAATCGCTAAAAACTTTTCCCATACATTTCGATAAGAGAGTCAAACTTTTACATTGGCCAAACCATTTTTACTAAGTAGATCCGCTATAATCCGCTGTAAAGAAGACTGGATGAAAAAAAAAAAGTAGAACTTTCAAAATTCGAATTCGATTCTAAACGTGTTTTAGGTTTTTCTAAAATCAACCACTGAAACGGTTGTAAAGAAGTGATTAAATTTTTTTGTAGCATATTAAAGCATTAATCTGCTTTCCTTAATTTAATTGGAAATTGGTATCAACAATTTAAAAGTGGTACTTATATTTGAAACGGATCTAACAATGTTTTCGAAATCAGGGGTTGATTACGAAAAAATCTTTAAATCCGTCCATCGGACATCATATTTTTAAGGAATTTAAAAAAATCAGCTGGCCAGTACATTTTGTCGAGTTATGCGTACATAAATGTATGGGGCAGTCGATTTTTTTTTCGCGATTTAATTTTTGGTCTCATAGTAAAAGTTGATCATAATGATGAGTACAATGACCTCTTAAGATATATTGCGTTTATTCTGTCACACGTTGTATATGTCTACTGTGCGTTCGAGCGTATGACACCGTGGGTAGGGTTGCCAACTTTTTTTACAAGAAATAAAGTATATTTAGGTCTGAAAAGAATTTTAACAGTATTTTTGAAAAAATAACAGTATTTATTTATTTAATGTTTTAAATACATATTTTTAAGAGCTTCTCGCACAACTTACAGTCCTTTTTAAAAACCTCATACGCCTTACCACAATTATAACTAAAATTAAAATAAATGAGGAGCTCATTTTTTATCAAATTAATAGTTGCTCTATTTCTATCCTCCCGCCACTTTGCATTCATTACTGAAAAAACTCTTCGAGTAAATGCTGAGGTGGCGGGAACAGAAAGTAGATATGAGAAAATTTTAGTAATATTTTTAAATTCTTCTGAGGTGTTCTTCTCCCTCTGACTAAATGGAAAAAAATGTGTGAGCGTCTAAGTCTAGCACTAATAGTGTTGAGCATTTTGATGCTAAAAACGGTATTTTGTATACTTTATTTTTTTTTTCAACAGTCAAAAGTATAAAGTAGTGAAAAACATTATAATATAGTTTTTAACAGTATAGTTGGCAACCCTAACCGTGAGCTACAGCTGAAAATCAGTGTCAGGTGTTAGGTGGTATGCCTTGTGTTGCCACCTGACATTATGCTGAGCTTAGGACCTTTTGGCATAATATTGTATTATGGAATTATTATAGTCTCTGTTTATGTTTTTTTTTTTATTGTGCCAATAAATGCAATTATCTTTCTTTCTATATAAATATTAACTAATTCAATTTACAGATACATTTACTGGACCTACGCAGATGGGAAATTAGAGAGAGCTCAATTTAATGGTTCGGAGAGAAAGGTTATGTCAACAAGTGGCTCTTACAAAAAATTTAGCATATTCATTGATCCACAATCACAGAAAATATTTTATTTTGATGTATGTGAAACATGTACAAACTGGAAGGGCTTTCTAAACAGTAACAATTTAAATTTAAAATACGAAAGAGTTATATTAGGAAGTTTTTATGGACCACTTTCTCCATCAAAAGTATTGACCGTCTCTAAAGACTATTTCTACTGGATGAATAATAGCGATAGCTATGGCTATGTTTGGAAATTAGCAAAGAACACAGCAAAGGATGTAGAACCCGAAGGGATAAGTGAGCTCTACAATGAAAAAATACTCGGTATAACTGCCAAGTATAACATAGAAGACCAAATCAAGGGAATCCAGGATTGCGCTTCGCTGTCGAGTCTGATACCAACAGTCAAAGTAGCAACTGGTAAAGGCAACGACGAGCGATGTGTTGTTTCCGCTTGTGAGAACTATTGTTTGCATGGTAACTGCAGCGTCTATGATGAGGGACGTCCTAAATGCAGGTAACATATTTTATTCCTTGTGGCTCCTTGTTTTATTTAGTTAAATAATCTTATTTAACATTTTTGTTATTGTCTTATTTGTAGATGTAACGCTGGGTATTCTGGAGAGAGGTGTGAAGTCAACTTGTGCTCCAACTTTTGTCTGAACGACGGCGTCTGTTTCCTGAATGAGGAAGAGGAACCGGACTGCCAGTGTGTTGGTAACTACGAGGGATCAAGATGTGAAGCTGAAGTAACTGCTGATGTAAAGAATACAACCACTAAGTACGACTTAGCGAAAAGAAACTTTAGTGTAGCTGAGTTTCTGTCGACTTTGCGAAAACCTTCCTCAAAAGTGTATTTGACTGTTGAAGTATGAGATTATAACTATCTATCAGTAATAAATGCATGGATTTGATGATGGAGATGACGATACACTATCCTCTAATTATTTGTTTATTAATTAATGTGGCTGGGAAGTGCAGGCTACCCCTACTCTTCCCAGCCCTTCAACCCCTTCCCTTCAACAGTCTGCAAGGCTCCAGGTAGCAGATCGCTGTGTAACTTCTGATGATAGATGAGAAATGCGATCGTTGTATAAAATTATGAGTTTAAAAATATTAAAGATCACAGAAATTAATTAAACAAAAACTCGAAAATGACGATAAACTAAACTACACATTGGTCTTTATCTACGAAAATGCTGTTTTTTGGGGCCACTTTAACTACGATAACTTTGGTTGTATGTAGTAAAATTTTATCTTTTGGTTTTGCTATTTCTGTATTATGGCCATTTTCTAAAACCATGAACTCTAGGTAAAATTGTGGTATTTTAATGTTTTTTTAATGAGTTCCAACGTGGAAATTATCTTCTCAAACAGCACGCAATGACGTAAACGACTAAATGGTCCCATAGAGTTTTTGATCCCTACATGAAATAGGATCGACACACAAAAAAAAATATTATTGGTACCTATGTATTTTGGCATTTTTTTCGCCGACTAATTTTATTCCAAAATCTGTGAATGCCGTTCAGAATATCTCAAAAAGTTGTGCACGGTCTCTTAAGAACATTTTCCTGTAACTATTACGGTTAAGGTTGCCTTTACTGTCCCGTCTAAAAAATCCACCCTGTATTTAATATAAAAATAATATGTATAGTACGCAAAATACTATATTATCAACGCTTACTCAAATAATGAGGAGTATTTTTACCCGATTTCAAAAAAAGGAGGAGTTTCTAAATTCAGTTGTAAATGTTTTTTTCGTTATTACGTCGTAACTCCGACATTTATAAACCGATTTGAAAAAATACGTTTTTATTCGAAAGCCTATACCTACTCCTGAGGTGGTCCCATTGGCACCAAGTCAAATAAATAAAAGTTATGAGAGTGTTTTCATACTTAGTCTATGAACTTCAGTACCAAGGTAATGTATAGGTAATCGGAGAAAATCGAGACACGATTCCGTAGTAGACGAACCAAACATATCTGCATACGAGTTTGTATGGAACTCTTGGTGCGCGAGTCAGACTTGCACTTGTCCGGTTTTTTTTAATAATTAAAGCGTAGGTAGGTTTTTTTTTTAAATCGTCACATGACTTCTTCCGCTCTGGAGCGGAAGGACGTGTCAGACTCTTACTGACTAAAACCCATTCGTGTTTCTCCTAAAGCTCTTTGCGTTCCAGGTCTGCAGGTCTTTCGAACAAATTCCGCAAAAAGCTACGTAGGTGCGTCTTTTGTTGCGAAATGGATACAAACCCTTCAAATGTGTTGTTTCGCCATCTAGCGCCGACAGAGAACAACCGACAAGCGAGAAGGACGCGCCATCTAGCTACTATTAGCCGTACCACGTAGACTCATGGTAAAGTGTGCGGCGTGCGGTAAGTTCATATCGGCAGAAGGGGGCGCTACGCTCGGCAACATCACTTGTCACATATCACTTCGCTTGCTCTCCCGATACAATACAGATAAGCAGCCGCTAGCGTTGCCCTGAATGCAAAAATAAACTGTTTAAGGGGGATATAACAGCGCCGGAACCTTTAGACGCGTGGGTGATACCGCTGCTATTCAGCTACTCATCAGACTAGGGCGTTACAAACAGGTCCCTGGGACCTGGGTTATCCACCCAGGAGTAGGACACTCAGACCCCACGCTTCGGTGTCTTACTGATAACCTTCTCCCCACACGTGAACCGTAGTCGTCTATTATGGAAAGCGTTCAATCCGTTACGCACCCAAATAGTATCTTTTTTTGATAAGAAATCATCAAATGACTTCTTTCGCTGTGGGTGGAGCGGGAAGACCAGACTCTTACTTAGTAGATAAAACTCACCCGTGTTCCTTCATATGCCCGCTTTTTTTAAAGGGATGCGGTTAACTCTTCCGAATTTTCTGTCTTGGGATCGGACAATCCGTAGCGATTGTCAAATATCTACATGTGACAGTCGAGACGAACGGCCTAACGTGCTTTCCAAATCAAGGAGGAGTCTCGAAATGGTAAGTTGGTCACCCATCCACAGTCTTAATTGGGACAAGCGTTGCTTAACCTTGAAGATCGATCCATGGGCCTGTTATTATTTAGCCACGAGCCTCGATTCCTCCTCATCCTCAATGAGCAGAAGTAAATGATAAATGATATTTTTAGTGACGAATTCTGGGCTGCCCCGAGTATTTGATTTTTGCACACCATAACGTCCTGACGGGATACGTCGAGTAACCAATAACTAAGTAAGGTATATATTTAGGAAATGCTTTTTGTTTCTTTTAAATAATACATTATTAAGAAAAGACTCATCATCATCATATCAGCCGAAAAACGTCCACTGCTGGACATAGGCCTCCCCCGAAGGGGTGGGGGGAACGGGGGGGGGGGGTGCCATAAGCGCCATGCTTGGCAGGCGGGTTGGCGATCGCAGGGTAGCTGTTGCAATGCACAGAGAATGCTGCTGCCCATTCTCAGGTGAATCCTTTAGTCGCCTCTTACGACACCCTCGGAAAGTGATGGGATGGTGCTATTCTTTTACGTCCGACACCATACAGAACAAAGGAAGAGACTGGTTCACCCATACTGATAACAATCCATCTACTATTATAAATGCGAAAGTTTGGATGGATGGAAAGTTTATTACTCAATCACGCCAGAACGGCTGAACGAATCTGGATGAAATGTGGCAAAGAGATAGATTATGATTATAGTATTTTTATCCCGGGAGTATGTTCAGACATTCAGCTAGTACTTGTTAGAGGTCCAAGTGTCATTGGGTTTTTCCAATAGGAATTTCTCAGTGACAGGCCGGAGTTTGAAAGTTGGTGGTGTGATACCCTCGTGCCTCGGAAAGCACGTTAAGTCGTTGGTCCTGCGCCAGATCTCTCGCCAGTGTTGGGTTGCCGTCCCATCGGAATATGAGAGTGATGGAAGAGAGAGTGCTCCTGTGTTGCGCACTCACTTGTGCACTATAATATGTCCCGCGCCGATGGCTGGTCTCGGTCGAAATCGGTCGGTAGAAGTGAAAGTAAATCTGTCTGCAGTCTTATCAACTTCAAAGAAACTTAGCAGACGCGTAGAATATTTCCTGGACTAGCACATACATAGTAGGTACCATCCTATAATTTTTAAATTAAATTAAATAAGTAATTACAATTTTTAAATTAAATTAATTAAGTGACATCGATAATTGTGAATAAGTACGCCATGTTAAGGTATGCATGAAACAAATTAACTGTAACACCATATTCTAGCAAATAAATATTTTGATTGATTGATTTATTCTGGGGGTTTATTCCCTTGGGATAATTTACAACTTACATGCGGGCAAAGGTGCTGGTAGAAGCGGGTAAAGAAAAGTAAAAGGCAACGTTCCGCATAATCTCAGACAAACGTGTTATTGGGATATTGATTTAAAACTTAAGTATTATAATTTTTAGGTTAATTTATTGGTTATCTGAACATCAGTTCCCTCACCGTATATCCGGACATGTCCATTGAGAAAAGTATGGTATTGGTGCAGCGTGGCTTGGAACACTAACGATCAATGGTAGATTAAAAAAAAAAAAAAAAAAAAAATGTTTTGTGGAAGTTATAGAAGTGTCTCGTTTACTCTATAATAAATGTGTCCAACTGGCTGTTTCCCGCGTGTGCGACCGTGCCGAAGTACCTATATTTTATCACGCGGTTTCACCCGCTTAGTTCCCGTTCCCGTGGGAGTACGGGGATAAAATAGAGCCTATGTTACTCGCTGATAATGTAGCTATACATTGCTGAAAGATTTTTTTAAATCGGTCCAGTAGTTTTTAATTTTATTCGTTACATACAAAAATACAAAGCTTTCCTCTTTACAATGTTAGTATAGAAGTATAGATATCCCTGTAATATACAGCGTGTACCAGAAGTGCGTGATCATATTTAAGGCTCATAATGGGTAGCTGATATATACAGGGTGTCCCAAAACTCAACGTCAAGCCGAAACGGGGTGACAGGATTGATCATAACCATCACGAGAAAAATCTGAAAAAAAATCTATCCCATGCAGTTTAAAAATTATGGGCATTTTAAGAAAAACCTAGAAATTTGATCAAACTGTACCATTTTTCGGTTATTGTGGTTATTCTTTTTTATTTTTGTTCATTTGAACTTTGGAAACGTAATCCTAAATAACATTTCTAGAATCCCAATAAAAAATAATGACATAATTGCCTCAAGTTTCCGAGAATTGAGACTATTTGTTAAACTACGAATTTAAAATTTTTAAGATTCGTCGACTTTGACAGGCCCTCCTATAAAAAAAATGTACTAGAGTGCCTTGGCAAGTGGCATTAAAAGTTGGCGCATTTAATCAGAATTCTAAAATGGTACAATACTTGTTAGTTCCATACAATAGAAAAGAGTAAAAAAATTAAAACCTCAAGTAACCCGATTTTTGCTATCTCATTTTACTCAGTTAAAATGTTTTTAATTCACACAAGCTCTAGGTAGGTTCTTAATTTTAAGACAAAATGATGAGAGAGATGGATAATGGGTATGTTCGCCATGAGTGAGCGAGACAGATAGTGACGCCACTTTTACCAAAGTGAAAAAAAGTTAGTAAAATTAGTAAAATAATTAATACGAATACGAACGTGCGCAGTAGACGAATGAGCGAAACGTACTAACTGGTTGGTGTCGGACTGGTAGCGTAGCCATTTGCTTGGCTGAAACTAGTGCGAATGAAACAGATAGATGCCATAGCATCTATCTGTTTCATTCGCACTCGTTTAAACGACGCATCTCCGTCTCAATGCGTGGCGTCACTATCTGTCTCGCTCACTCATGGCAAACATACCCATTATCCATCTCTCTCATCATTTTGCCTTAAAATTAAGAACCTACCTAGAGCTTGTGCGAATTAAAAACATTTTAACTGAGTAAAATCTGATAGCAAAAATCGGGTTACTTGAGGTTTTAATTTTTTTACTCTTTTCTATTGTATGGAACTAACAAGTATTGTACCATTTTAGAATTCTGATTAAATGCGCCAACTTTTAATGCTACTTGCCAAGGCACTCTAGTACATTTTTTTTATAGGAGGGCCTGTCAAAGTCGACGAATCTTGAAAATTTTAAATTCGTAGTTTAACAAATAGTCTCAATTCTCGGGAACTTGAGGCAATTGTGTCATTATTTTTTATTGGGATTCTAGAAATGTTATTTAGGATTACGTTTCTAAAGTTCAAATGAACAAAAATAAAAAATAATAACCACAATAACCGAAAAATGGTACAGTTTGATCAAATTTCTAGGTTTTTCTTAAAATGCCCATAATTTTCAAACTGCATGGGATAGATTTTTTTTCAGATTTTTCTCGTGATGGTTATGATCAATCCTGTCACCCCGTTTCGGCTTGACGTTGAGTTTTGGGACACCCTGTATAGATGATGTACATTAAGGAAAACATAGCAAAACAAAAGAAAATTTGACTTTGAACTTTTAGTCATTTTCAGGAATCCGCAGTCAACAAGGTATCCTTATAGTTTCGCCATGTCCGTCTGTCTGTCTGTCCGTCCGCGGTTTAGCTCAGAGATGCTTAGCGCTAGAGAATTGAAATGTGTTATGGGTTTACATATTAATCACGCCGACAAAATGGTAAAAGGAAATCTTGAAATACATTTTTTTTAGGGTGGCCCCACTGCATGTAAAGGGGCGATGATGATTTTTTTTATCGTCTACCCCATGGTGTGGGGTGTTGTTGGATAGGCCGTTTAAAAATATTGAGGGCTTGCAAAAACCATTTTTTAGCTTCATTAAGCTTTAAAGTGCTTATTTTTGCTAGAGCCAAGTGTCCCAACCGTTTAGCTTGCAGAGGGGGGGGGGGGGGGGGCTCTGCCAGAAACGGTTGGTTTTGGAGACGCGAAAAGAGCCATAGTAGTAGCATATTATAACGAATTTAAAAGGAAAACTACCACAGCTATGAAGGCTTTACAAGTTAACGAATAACAGTCGACGCACTTATAAAATGTACCTAAGTACTTAACTGATTTGGTAAAAAAATCGTATTAACCCCATAGAAAATGACTTAAAACCCTTTTAACAAGTGCATTTGTAACTTTTTAATGTAATAATACTAATAATAGTAGTAAGTACATTTTACTTTCTGGCATGGTTTAGAAGACGGATAACTACGGAACCCTACACTGTGCGTGGCCCGATACGCACTTGGCTGTTTTTTTTTACTTTTATTTGAATGAATATTCTTATAACTTAACTATCACTAGTAGTATTGTTTATCGTTTACTGTACATTAACATTTTTTTCTTCTTTACATTTAACACCTAACTAAACTAATTTACATCCGTACTTCAACGTAAGGTTCCGTTGAAAATCAGCGTCTGGCAACTTCGTCAGACATTTTACTGGACTGGACCTATTGGGTGCAGCTGTGGAGCACACATTATCAGTTTCAAATTAAGTATTCTTATATACATATGTAACATAGAGTGTATCTGTGTGCGCCAAATACAGTATTTTTTCTTTCTTTTTTCTAGTCTATTTTTTTTCGCTATTTTATCTTTTAATGTGTATCAGCTACCGGACATCACCCTTAAATATGACCACGCATTTTTGGAACACCCTGTGTTATAGTAAAACGCAAATGACACTTTTATGGGATATTGTTTTTTTGCAAGGAACGCAATTTCTATCTCTAAAATCAAAGTAAATTAAGTTACTTCCTATAACAACAGCTATCTGTGAAAAATTCTGCCAAAATCATTTTAGCCGTTTTAAAATAGCATCAAACAGACAGACAAAAAAATAAAATTGTTTTTCTGTTATAAGTATCGTATGTGTATACTGTAATTTAGAAAAAAAAAAACCGTTATTTTGAAATGACGAACCGACACTTATTATATTAATTTATTTGTATAGATTTCATCAAAATCGGTTTATTAGTTTGGTTTTTAAATCAAAATAGCTTGAGGAAATAAAAAATATATCATCCAAGTAAGTGAATGAGGACAAAAGATAACCTCCTCAAGTGGAGGTTCTCGGATGGCTCCGATCTCCGTGGCATCACTCCGCCGTCCATGGCCCACCTCTTGTCTTGCGCCGCATGCCCCTGTCACCTGCACATGTGAGGACCTTATGGCTGCGTCAGCGAACGGTGTTGCAGTTGCTGAGTACTGGGTCCAACATAAAAATTGATAAGTGTACCTATTTGCTACCGATACGCTTAGAAGAAGTAAACGACATTGCGTGTTTTGCTTTGCAGTGGTGTTGTTAGGTGCCGGGTAGCACGAAACTAAGTGAGAAATAAAAATCTTTTTTACAAAAAAATACAACCGACTTCCAAATAAAAAATACAACCGTCTTCCTTATTTTTTTGTAAAAAAGATTTTTCTATGGAATAATAAGGATTGTTTTACTTACCCAATTCCATTTTATAAGTAGGTCGACTATTACTCATTAAACTCGTTAAGCCTAGGTACTTAGGTAGCGGTGATAGTTTTCCTTTTAAATACGTTAAGTATATAATATGCTACTACAATGCATTTTACGTCTCCAAAAATTTAGCTGGCAGGGGGGACGACGACACTTGACTCTAACAAAAATTAGCACTTTAAAGCTTAATATTTCGGTTTTAGCATACCCTCAATATTTTTAAACGACCTATCCAACAGCACCCCACACCATGGGGTAGGGTGGGGCTTTACAAGCAGGGGGCCACCTTAAAAAAAATGTATTTCAAGATTAAATTTTACCACTTTGTCGGTGTGAATAATATGTACACCCATACCAAATTTCAACTTTCTAGCGCTAAGCGTCTCTGAGCTAAACAGCGGACGGACAGACAGACAGATGGACATGGCGAAACTATAAGGGTTCCTTGTTGACTACGGAAAATTAAAAATTACTTAGAAACTAACTTTATATTATATAGCAATAGTATATTTCAATCTACGTTTCTACAAATGAATTTCGGTACGTACTTAATGATTCGAATGTCTGCTTAAAGTAAGTACTTAAATATCACAGATATCACACCGGTAAATTAATTTATATATTGTGCACGTAAAAACAATTGCCACCAAGTTACATACAAATCCCAAAATAAATATGTCCAGTGTGGAGAATCTGTGACGGTATGACGTTCTACTAAATGTAGCATTAATTGCCGAATCACTCAGTCTAGCGTTAACTATGGTTTAACTCCAAGTTAACTCCGTCATATCCAGAAATGCAAGTGTACCGAAGTCCGAAATGCAATTTCGTGGGCGCATCGTGTGTTTGTATAGCCGCCTCTTTCTTACGCGAAGGTTTCCGGCGTGTGGGAATGCGCTAGAGATATCAGGTAGCACGCTCGCAGGCTGGCCACGCGAACACGCGCGTCAGTCAGTGCAGTGTCGTGACTCGAAGCGGAGGTGCTGTTCGTTACTCAGTTTTTCGTTCAAAAATTACGTATTTACAAACTTTACCGTGTTATGTTTTAAGAGTAACTTAATTCATTCATAAATGATAACTTAATACGTGATCACAGTGACTTTTAAACACATTAATTTAATTAATTGTTTCTTCACGACGTTAAACCATTGTTTTAATTTGTGTGCTGTTTAGTTGGTGTTTAACCTTGTGTTTGTTGATTGACGTGTGTTTTTTCGGCGAGCGTTTATTTTGGCGCGTATGATGTAAGCGGCGAATGGTGCCGGGTTTGATTCCCGTGTCGATATGGAACAAGCGAGGTGTTGAAAACGGAATATGCATACTTCAATGATGATGGTGAGTTATTAAATTAATTGGATCAGTTGCACCGATGAGACATTAAGTAAATACTGTTGTGTACTTGATATTTATCTACGTATTTATGTAAGTACATAGCAAGTGTAATGATATGATACAAGTGTATCAGAAGCATACAATTCACAATGAGAATTGAAGTTAAAGCCAGTTTTGCCTAAAAGCCACTGACCTGAATAATAATTTCTTAATGAATCGGAGGAACCATGGTCTGTGAATGGTCCAATTAAAAAACAATAAATCGAAAACATTTGAAAATCGAAACCTGTCATTTTTTTTTTGGCTTCGAGCGTTTTTTGGCGTTTAGCTAATGTCACATTCAGACATTGTCAAAAGGTATTTGTAAACACGGTGTGGCAATGGTGTTGTAAATAAACAGCCTACAACCTGATATTAGTGGAACATGAAACCGTGGCTTGTTCTACGAACTGACGTAAACCAACAAGGAACAACATTGACGTGTTATCGTCCGTTAGTTTTACTTATAAAATTGTGATCGTTCCATTGTAGGTAGGTATGTTTCAATGTCAATAATTATTTTCGTTAATGCGTTTGTGCGCTCACTCATATTCGTGTTGTTTTATGTATAGAAACGGATCGGAATGTTATTCTAATCACTGATTGAGTTTATGTTTGAAACGGTCTTTTCTCGTATTTAAAAAGCGTTAAAAGTCAAGTCGCAATTTAGGTAGGTATTATCTCAGTGACAATCAACATAAAAAAATGACGAAATATAGGGAAATTCAGGTGTTTTTGACAGTTTATGACTGCGATGCGAATGTGAAGCTCTTTCAATTTTTTTCAATTTATTAATTATTATTATAATTAACAACAGTAGCTGAAACGTTAGTAGCTAATTTGGCAGTTGGTTAAAGGTAAATACGTTATTGAGACCGGCCGAAGAGATTTTAGGGCAAAGAGAAAGAAAGAAAAATGTTTATTTGGGACTCGCAACCACAAACCAGTAAAATAAAATTAATAACGAAACAGTATAATAAAATAATTATCTGTGCGAGGCAAAAATGGTCCCTATCTCAGCTTATGCTGCGATATCTAAAAAATAAATAAGAGTACTTAGCAGCCAAATAAATAACAAAAAAAAACGTAGAAGAATGTAACTGAAGCTGAGATTAATTCGACCTCAACTCGTATAATTTCCTTGAACTCCCAATCAGACAGGCAGACAGCATACATCGCTAATGGATGCACTTTCCCTGCAATTTCTTTGATCATAGACACTACATCTCCAAGTCTATGCTCTTCTCTTTTCAATTATCCGTTTCACTGTAATAGATTACCATAGATTCGTCTAGTCTCGAATTTAAAATGGAAATATTTGAAATTCTAGTTGAAGGTACCCACTTGGTATCAGATCAATTGAAATTTCTTTATATATTACTGTCTATCTGATGGCAATGAATGTTTTTTCTCGGGCTAATTTTATTTTACCTAGTGAATGATGTCTGACACGTCCATAATAATAACTAAGTTTCTATTTTTTTTATGTCTCGAAATTGTAATGACATTATATAATACACCTTCTATAAGAACAAAGAATAAATGGAATAATAATAATAACGTTTGGTCAATGTTGAGGTACAGTCAACAAAGCTATTTGGTATGAAGGCAGCTTGCAACTACTTTTAAACAATGTTGTTAATGTGCTGAGTAAACAATTATTTACACTCGTAAGTATGTCATAAGCTTAAAAAGTTATAATGTACACATACCAAATAAATATTGGCCGTGCAGTGGAAAAAAAAATGTTTTGCCTGTATACCAAATGGTTTTGTTTACTGTACCATTGCAGCTAAAAAGAAAGCACGATTCTGAGCCATTGGTACCAGCTGTCATTTGAAGATATGACAGTTGTTCCCAATAGTCAGTAACCTCAAAATCTGACAATTGTCTTCCCAAAGGATATCGTGTTACACAGTTACTGGGTCGTGGAGGTCATTGCTCTATGTAAAATACTCAATATACTCAGAAATCATAAAGGGCCCTTCGCGTTCAACACAATAACGCTTTAAGGGTGCTGATGGGTTTGCCCCGATACTGCAGCGCGTCAGGGATGTTTGCTGAAGCCCGCGTTGACTGCGTCTACACTGTGATGCGGAAGCGCTGCGCATCCCTGGTTAGTAGGGTGCGGGCCAGCACCAACAGCATCCTGTCCATGGTAGCAAGCAGGCTAGATTGTGCGTTTGTGAACCACTGATGCAACGTATCAGCTGGGCCTGTCAACTTGTCGCAAACTGTGTCGGTTTTTGTTTTTGACTTTGTTAATGTTTCACTAACGTAGTTTGTAAGTAGATATATTTTACTAACAGAGTTTGTAAGTATATTGTTACTAATATGATGAGCAGAGGTCGGAGTTAGGTAGAGTTTTTTTATGTACTTGCATCGAAATGTTGATATTAACATGCATCTTCCCGGGATTTCTAATAGACAATCCCGTGTGGCCAACAATATTACAAATAAATAATATTTTTTTTTGTTGTCACAAGCTATGTTGTGCGAATTACAAATGTGGCAATATCGCGCGTGTGCGCATTGGAATTTTGCAACTTCGGACATCCGATGTCGTTGATGTAAATTTGGCAACGTCGCGCAAGCAGTGGTTTAAATTGTGTAAAAGTAAATAACTTTTTTTTAAAATAAATCACGGGATTTTTCGGTTCCTTAAAATTGATCTTGGGATTTGAGGCATATCCACTTTATTCTTTCGCTGTATGAATTCAGTGTAAGTACATAAATAACTCTACCTAATTCCGACCTCTGATTATGAGTATAAATGATTATTATTAAAATACTGGTACCTACATACTCAGGTGGATCCGATTATACAGGAAGCCGACCGTAGGGTTGGCAACTTTTTTTAGAAGGAATAGAATATTTCTGATTTTAGGAAGGGTAAATGAAGAGTACAGACGTAGACAAAAGAGCACTTACCTTTTATTATATTACTTGTTCCGAAACCAAAATGATGTTGTTTTAAATGTAATTAGAGAATTTCAATGACGTTTGCAATTATGACAAAAAAGATAAAAACTCCTTCAGTGGGTTACTGAAATGGCAGGATTTCATTCAGTTTAATTAAAAGACAATCAAAATCAATAGCGTATTTTATACGCTAAAATACTCTATTTATTTTGACTCTGTCTTTTCTATTGCTTTTATAGATTACTAGCGGTCCCGACAGACATTGTCCTGTCCGAACGTTTGCTTTGTATATGACGAAAAATTATAGAAATCGATTGCAGCGCCACCTTCCGGATCCAATTGTGAATCTAAACCATTCTCGAATCCCCTTGAACACAAACAAATTCATCAACATCGGTCCACCCGTTTAGGAGGAGTTCAGTGACATACACACGTACACAAGAAATATATATATTAAGATAGAGTACGTTTACGCAGAATAGAGTAACAATACTCTATTTTAGAGTACGATTGACAACCCTAAGCCGACTCCAGTATATTTAGGAAAAGGATACACATAGGTTACCTACAAATTGAGTAGCTAAAAAGACAAAAACAGAACAATTTACATCTACACTAATATTACAAAGAGGAAAAATTTGTATTTTTGTGTGTATGTTTGTAATGAATAAACTCAAAAACTACTGGACGGATTTAAAAAATTCTTTCAGCAATGGATAGCTACATTTTCAGCGAGTAACATAGGCTGTATTTAATCCCCGTACTCCCACGGGAACGGGAACTACGCTGGTGAAACCGCGTGACGTCCGCTAGTATGTAATAAAGCCACTTTCAATGCAATCGACAAGACAGCACTCTGTCTTGATTATGTGACACACAGCTTGAATAAATAATGCCAACAAAATGAGGCGGTGACTAGAAAATATAGGCTATCGTATTTGCATTCACAAATGTGCACAGGTATTGTAGCTAGACGTAAATATACACTCTTATGTATACAGTTTTAATATTTATTACAATGAGACAAACATAATATAACTATATACTATCTTAAAACTATTTACATCTACTAAACCTTAGTATGTACATATACAAAAACAAAGTACACTCAGGCGTCAAAGTATCCCTCCGCATCGCTGTCATCCGGAAACGTGCCCAGAAGACTGGCAGCATTGCCACGTTGAATGGCAATGCTAATTCTTTGAGCAAAGAACGAGCCAGCCCTCTGGTCACGCAAAATGTCGATCAGTCGGCGAGATATACAGTTGAGTAATTAGCACAATAACCCATAATTAGGTAGCTGATGATTATACCTGGGCCATTCTAATTTCCGTGGGACAATTTTCGGAAGTTGTTTTCAGTTTGAGGGAGCACAGTAATAAGTTACTGAAAGAAATTTTTATTTTATTAATTTTAAGAACAGTTACAGCTAATACATTACATTAGACAACAGTTAAAAAATGGCCATTTACGAGTTTTCACATATATTTTTTGACTGGCCTGTTGGTCGAGTGGTTAGTGACTCTGACTGCTAAACCGGAGGTCGTGGGTTCGATTCCCACCCAGGACGAATCTTTGTGTGATGAGCATGATCATTTGTTCTATGTCTGGGTGTAATTTGTCTATAATATGTATGTATTTAGAAATATATAAGTATGTTTATCAGTTGTCTGGTTGCCATAGCAAAGGCTGTGCCTAGTTTGGGATCGGATGACCGTGTGTGAGTTGTCCCAGGATAAATATATATATATATATGATGATGATGATGATGATGATGACGATGATGATGATGATGATGAACAATTAATAAAATAGGTAAAAGTTGTATTTGCCTAACCAACAATAATAAATCATTACCATGTATGTACTCGATAGATCGAATCATCTCGAAGTCATTCCGAGAAATTGTGGACTGTCATAAAATGGCGACCAATCAGAGCACAAGTCTACAATTTATCCGTTTTCGTGTGATAGTAAAACAAGGCTCTCATTGGTCTGTTCAGATATGAGCTCACACCAACAAAGACAAATGAGGGGCCAAGTTTCCAATTTAACTATCACACTAAACAGATAAATTGTAGACCAGAGTGCTGATTGGTCGCCAGTTTATGTCAGTCCACAATTTCTCGGACCGGCACGGAGATATAACTAGTCTGAATTTTGATGCGTTAGAGTAAGAAAAAAGTATTCCTAATGTTCAGTTGACAATTTATATATAATCTTACGGAGTTTGCCATTTTCCGGTGACATATACATTAACCAACCAACAGTACGGGACACATTAACCAACAGTAACGCTTATTATCATGTACTATTACAGACAAAAACATAGCAAGTTTCGCAACACGACGGCAACAACCGATAGTTAAAACAAGCGAGATTAAAGGCACCTGCGCGATCAATGCAATTTTAGGTTATGTAAGCCTCGTCTAGGCCAGCAGCTGTTGAAACTTGTTGTATAATAATGTAATGTCACAAAATAAATGGGATGTTACAAGACAACATTTTTGTTTTCAAATAAAAATTAGAAATTTTATTTTGAGAAGTACTTACAACAAATGAAATCTTCTGTACATATATTGACTAACTACAGATGTAGATATAATATACACTTTAAATAAAAACTCCTAAAACTAAGTAAACAGCCGGCCGATTCTGTGAAAATCGCACAGTGAACACTTAACGGCCCGTTTCAATAACGTATCTACCTTTAACCAACTGTCAAATTAGCTACCAACAGTAGGTAGCTGAAACGTCATGTTTGCGTTTGTAACATGATGTTTCAGCTACTGATGGTAGCTAATTTGATATTTGGTTAAAGGTAGAAACGTTATTGAGACTGGCCGTAAGTGAAGTGAGCTTGACGGGAACTGTCAATTCCTAACACCAAGATTCCACCTTAATTTTCACAGTGAAATTTTTACAGAATAACACAACAGTTTGTGCAGTGACCAACGCAGTTGCATAACATTATTTCAGCAACTTGTATTGTTGCTCAACACGGCCTATGAGAGTGAAGGAAGAAAGAGTGTGCATGTAGCCCTGGCTGGGGGCCTTAAATTCATTTGAGGCCACCATAGGATAGCCCGGTTAAGCAGTAACCAGCCTTAGAGTGCGAGAGATCATCGTACAAAAAAAAAGCGCCTGTGTTTGCGCACAAACTTGTGCACTGTGAGATTTTCTGCGCCGGTGCCTAGTCTAAGCCGAAATTCGCTGCTGTGGTCGAAACGTAGTCTGGAGGACTATTATTTATTTTTGTTGCTAGAAATAGGTAGCATCAAAAAAAAAAAAAAATGAAGCCTCGTATCCACTAGGCAACATTTGACGCGCGACATAATGCACAACATTTTGCTCATCATGTTGAACGGCAACGAGGAAATTTTTCAATGTCAATGTCATCGAAAAATTCAAACTCATGTCAGTCCACAATTTCTCGGAATTACTTCGAAATATTATAGACTATCAAATTTTGATGCGTAAAAAGTATTCCTAATGTTCAGTTGACAATTCATCGAGAGTTTACAATCTCTCAAGTGATTTTATAATCTTACGGAGTTTGTCATTTTCCGGTGACATCAACATTGTCAATGTTGCGCGGCTGCTGGCAACGTCGCGCGTTGTTGTACACGTTGGCTTAGGGCTTAAAAAAACGCGCAATTTATTTCCAATGAATACGATTCGAGTCCTACAAATAATGCAGTAGATACGTCCTCAGCGGAGTTAGCGTGATAGCAGTGTGTATCGCATCATTGCCTTGTTAAATAGTTTAATTAACACTTTATTGAGCTGCAAGGTTACATGTCATACCGTAACGTTATACCAGGTGCTGCAAAATATGAGGAAGCCAGTGAGTTATCTGTGATTTTGAATAATTCAACTATTTTGGGAGTCTGTGTTTTCTGATAGCTACAACCTGGGAGTATTTAAGTCAATAGTGAACAGGTTAAGCAAGCGTGCTCCATCGTCGACTACATCATCGCTTTCCATAAGGAGAGTATGTGAAAACAAAAGTGTTTAATCTTTAGGGAACCTTATTTATGCTCTTGAAGATGATAGTTTCTAACTCCACAAATACCTACCTATATGTATCAAAAAGATCAATAAAACAAAATATAGGTATTAGACTAAACCTTAGAAACTGTTCATATACGAGTATGTGAACTTTTACTGACAGAATCCAAGATAGAATTCATCTATCCATACAAATGTTACAAATTCGGAAGTATCTTTGGTCAGTGATCTTACGGGCGATTTATCTATACCTATGTCTGTCCGTCTGTCTGCTTGTTAACTTCCCACGTCGTAACGGCTCAACGAATTCGGATTAAACTTTGCACACGAGTTCACCATGTCCATGATTGGAACAAAGGATTTTCAAAGTTTTTTGATCACGGGAATATGTTCCCATGGCATAATTTCCGACTTTTACATGGGCGAAGCCACTGATACAACCCAGTGTTTGTTATAGACGTACGTATGATGTAGTTTGTACAGATTCTAGATGTTTTTAATTAACAATAATGAATTTTCACATCGAGAAATCTAATTTCAGCTCAATAGATGTTTAACCAAACTTCATTCCAAAGAGAGTTAATGGTATTTTACTGTTTTTGTTATTCTGCATAATTTGTTTACAAGCTTGTCTGGCTTGGTGTATTTATAGAGCTTTAAAATCTATGAGATCATTTCTATAGCCACTGATTAAACTTCTTGATTTTTTTTCTTTCTTCTTCTTTATTTCTTTGTGGTCTTATCGATTTCACTTTTTTTATGTCCTGCTAGACATAACGGTATTTCGATGATATTGATCATCTTTTGTAAGTAGACAAATTTTCATTGTATCAGCGAATGCCGCTGTCAAAATGCCAAAATAAAACAAAGGGATTGATCACGTGACATTTTGACAACGTTTGTCAATCCCATAAGTTTTTGACGTATTGACAATTGTCTTCGCCACGCTACCGCTGACGATGACGGAATGACAATTGCTTACAGCCTAAGGAAATATTGCCAATTTTACTAGTCTTATAAAGTTGTACAATGTTTTGATGGCTTTCTAAAGAAGACAGTATGTGACTGGCGTTTCTGCGAAGTTTTTAGTAGTTCGTCACACCTTGGCAGAAAAAGAATTTCTTAAATCTAGGCAAGCATTGCATTGATGAAATACAGAAATTCGTCACTCTTTCGTTTGTATTATCGATCGGTCTCGATAAGCGCGTTTAAAACTGCTTGCGCTTGAGTCTCTCTGTCATGGCATTTTACATAATCGTTTACTTTGCTTATATAAAAACTAGCTATTTTCTGCGGTTTAGCACGCTGCTCCACCCGCTACTATGACATGTCTCCCCAGGTTCAAAATAAAACAAAAAGTTGATTGTCACACGCAACGAGAACATTTAAAAAACTAGACAATAGATCCACATACAGTATTTAAAAACAGGGTACCAATAATTTACCAGCTGCAGAACTATTAAAGCTATTTATGAAAAAATACTTGTCACAAATTATTATTAACTAGTTGCCGCCCGCGGCTCCGCCCGCGTGATTGTCGAAAATGATCCCAAGGGAACATATTGCCGGGATAAAAAGTATGCTATGTGTTATTCCAGACTATAATCTACCACTGTGCCAAATTTCATCAAAATCCATTTAGTAGATTTTGCGTGAAAGAGTAACAAACATCCATCCATCCATCCACACAAATTTTCGCGTTTATAATATTAGTAGGATATACTAACTATAACTTCGAAAGCAAACAATGCCAACAATATGTCACAAACAAATGCGTCTTACATTTGCGGACGATTGAATAAAAAAAAAAAACATTGCAACTCCACAATGATGAGATAAAAAGGAAGTGAATGAGACCTTGGTGGCAACCCTGACCAGAACAACGCGTAGTATGTTATGTAACACACAGCCACGCATATGGGAATCGGTGCATTATTTTTCTTGGCAACACTGGGTTTTGTTTCCTCAAAAATAACTCAAGGTATTACCGTGATGGGTGTCAGAAGCAGTAGTTCGATTCTGTTCTGTCTCCTGTTTGATAAGGTATGGAGTGGAAATTACGTTTTGGATTACGCCTCCGCTGTACACGCTTCTGATTAATTCCCTTGCGAGGTCCAAGACAGTTGAATCTTTTCTCTGGCACGCGTCAAACTTCATTTACTCGATGTATTTCTGGTGGTCACCACTGTTGATTCTGGTTCTCAAGAGTTGCTATCGTTAACAATAATGTGGCGGACTTGAAAGTATTCTGCAAAAATAATTGCTAAAGACAATTTTGGGGATAACTTATCTGATTATAAAAATGTCGTTGATAACCTGAGTGCTGAAGTTGATCATCCAATATCCCAGTAAACTTTAATCAACAGAGATCGGAAAAAGTAGACTATATTTACCTAATGTTCGTGGAAGTAAGTAACATAGAGTTGATAATACCTCCTGTAAAATCCCGGAATCATAAATGAAATCATGACAATTAAAACCCGAGATTATAAAAGCATGACAAATGATTGATTTGAAGACTCAAAAGAAGAAAGAGTTGTGCGAAAACAAAGCTATTTAATTAACAGTGTTAGTAGTACGGAACTCTAAAAATATAACAAGATTCTTCAATATAATAATTTTGTTCAAATGTATTCAAAGCGCAATAAGTAATTTGCAATTTCTTAAATCCCGGGATACAATCGTCATGTTTACGATTCCGGGATTTTAGAGGAAGTATTATCAACTCTATGTAACTTACTTCCACGAAAATTAGGTAAATAAAGTCTACCTATTTCGATCTCTTCTAATCAATCACACTTTTTTAAATAAAACAATTGATTAATAAAAATTCATCGCCCTTCGACCTACATTCAATTGGTTAGGAGCAATATAAGGACAAGCTTAGTCCTCCGAACTCACTTTTTATCTAAGGTATCGTGGATTCAATTACAAAATTTACTTCTGAACGAAAATGATTCACTAAAAAAATTAAGCTGAATCCATTTAAGCGTGCTTAACGGGTCATAATTCACGATTGGGAAGCCACGGGCACCATCGACACAATAGAGAGCCCCCTCGGGTGCTACACTAAGGTTCAATAGAAATTTTTCTTTATACAGATGTTTAGGGTCCGCTTCTCATTCGTTTGCTCTTAAATTATTATTAACTCCAAGTTACTGGCCGGTATTACCTTTATATTTTAAAAGTTTTTTTTTCTATAATAGCTTTTTGACCTCGACTTCCACTACTATGATTACCGCTGGTAGCATGATTTTTTCCAGGATAAGAAGTACGCTCAGACATAGTGCTGCTTTTTACAGCCTTAATCATCACACTTTTAAACTGTATGTTTAGTTTAAACACTGATTCCAGATTCTTTAACTGAAGACTAGATTTTAATTAAAAATCCTTCGAAATAAGGATGGGTAATCATCAAATGACTTCTTCCGCTCTGGGTGGAGCGGAAGGGCGTGTCAGACTCTTACTGACTAAAACCCATCCGTGTTCATTCTAAAGCCCTTTGTGTTCCAGGGCCGCGGTGACTCTTTCGAACAAATTCCGCAACCCTGGCAGGATATAGAATATGATGCTTACTTGAGTAAGCATCATATTCTATGTATATGATAAAAACCACTTTTTATGTGTTGATGAACAAAACATAAACCTACCTAAACATCAAAGTGATCATAATAATATTAAGCTTTTGAAATACTTATCGTTTCGTATTTCACCAGAATTCCTGTATATTTACATAGAGGATATTCCGACATAACAAAATTTCCATATCAAATAAGAAAAGCAATTCCACAAACAAGTGTTTGACTAAGGATCGGTGCAGACGCGCGGTCTCATTTCAACTTTGTTGCATTGAAATAAATTTTTAACTGACTTCAAAAAAAGGAGGAGGTTCTCAATTCGTCGGAACTTTTTTTTTTTCATGTATCTGCCATCGGTTTATTGCAGACACCGTTCGTTTATAATAAGTCACCTGAGATTGTACCGAACTATCTCTTTCTGCTGGATTTAGACTACGTATCTTATATACAGGATGTCCGATGTTGAAATGGCTTATAGTAGAACTTATGGCCATTCAGAAAAAAATAAGACAAAAATCTATCATAAGTAGTACCTAAGATAAGTATAAAAAATATATAATTTTTTGCCTTATTTTACTACTATTAACTGCAACTATTATATGCAAGTTTTATTATTTTGGAAAATTACCTTAATTTATTTTTGTACATTATAAAAATGTCCCGCGCCGATGGCAAGTCTCGGTCGAGATTAGCCGCTATAGCTGAATTCGGTCAGGAGGACTATATTTAGGAAGAAAAAGTTTAATCCAAACTAGTCGCTGGTGTCATTGTATAAAAAAGTGATTTATCTGGAACCTTTTTGTCGTTTTTTTTTGCTGTCGGGTTTTTTAATACAAGTACTTTTTATTCTTAAATTTAGTGTTTAGATAGAAACGTTGCCCAACGCTAGGAATTTCTCCTGTATCGTGGGTGCGTTTACAAAAATACAAAGTTACATACACAAACAGCCAGACCCGAAACAACTATAGTAGGCGCCAGATAATCGTGGAATATCGGTCATTGACCCACCTACATTTATTGACATTGTTAATTTGAAAAACGGAATTAATGACACAAAACTGTCCCGAATCATCATCTCTCGTGATCCTTAACATGGTCTAATAATGAAAAACGATTCATATTTAATTGTTCAGGTACCTATGAGCAGTTATTAGGGAAAGGTCAATATACTTTATTCCACATTTATCTGGCGCCTACTATATCTGTAGGCCATTTATGTATTTATTTGTTCCGTGCGGGAATCGAACCCGCGACATGCAGCGCAGCAGTCAATCGCTCAGCCATTGCGCCAACCGTGTCGTCGAATACATTTTACTTGTAAACTCTCGATCACATTATAAAAAAAAGTTCCAAAACTGTCGCGTCGTCTGATCACAAACTTACATTCGAATGCGGATAGCCATGTCTATGAAATATGCAAATACATTTATAATTCAAGTCGAGAGCCGCAAGCGTGGCGCCACGCCGCTAATCCAGAGTTAAGATGGGCTCAAGTGCCTAAATGCAGGCATAATTAACTTTTCATGGATCAACCGGCATTATTGCTCAAGATCTGGCGTGTTTCCAGACATTTTGATGATTTTGACGGCGTCATCCTCGTCCTTTAAGAATTATAAAGACACAAAGATAAATAACAACTAAGTAACAGATGTACGGGTCGATTTTCAAGTTTGAGCAGTGCTTACCGAGGACGGTCCGTGGATGGGTGACTATTCATTCTATACCAAGAGTCCGTAGAGCCTGTTGCGGAATTTGTTCGGAAGAGTCACCGCGGCCCTGGAACGCAGAGGACTTTAGAAGGAACACGGATGGGTTTTAGACAGTAAGAGTCTGACACGCCCTTCCGCTCCACCCAGAGCGGAAGAAGTCATTTGATGGTTTCTCATCCATAAAAAAGAGTCCTTAGTGCCTCGGAAAGCATATTAATTTGTTGGTTCAGGCTGACATTTGAAGGCCTTTGACAGCCGTAACACCATCAGAAGCCAGAAAATCAGACACTAGTCTTGCTAAGGGGTATCGTGTTTCCCAGTTACTGGGTTGTGGAGTTCAGTTCATGTAAAATAGGCAATGGTATTCAGCTGATTTCGTTTAGACTGGTACCCGACGCCATCATAGCTATTCCGGCAGAATAAATTGATTTTCTTTCTTCTTTCTTTCTTTCTTTCATAGTCGAGAAAAGGTTAAAGGAGATCGATTAACTTCTAGTTTCTTAAAGTAAATCATTTTCAAAGTAATCTCCTGATATTTTTGCATTATATCACGTTTAAAGAGCTTATTCAAAAGAACAACAAATAAAATCCAAGTTTACTTTGCCGTACCAAATTCTGTTTACTTTGAAATTGCACATGTTATAAATCATCGCTTAGTAAGACGTTTGATTCATGTTATGGCCTCTTACGAAGTAAATCAGATGAATCACCAGACAATTCACCTTTATTGATGTAATTTTCCTTTATTACTAACACCTACGCTGTTAACTTTCTCTCAAATGAAATTCTATTCTGTTCCTGGGTGGACTCTATTATTAAGTTACTAGCGGACGTCACGCGGTTTCACCCGCATATTTCCCGTTCCCGTGGGAATACGGGGATAAAATAAAGCCTTTGTTACTCGCTGATAAGAAAGCTATCCATTGCTGAAAGAATTTTTCAAATCGGTCCAGTAGTTTTTGAGTTTGTTCATTACAAACATACACACACAAAAATACAGTTTTTTCCTCTTTATAATATTAGTGTATATTACTGGTTTTAAGCATTGGTATTGTCTTAAATAAAAGAGCGTCTATCAACAATGCTATCAATGTATATGTTACCGGAAAATGACAAACTCCGTAAGATTATAAAATAACTTGAGAGATGGTAAACTCTCGATAATTTTCAACTGAACATTTGGAATACTTTTTTATGCATCATAATTTGATAGTCTATAACATCTCCGTGTCGGTTCGACTTGTGGACTGACATAAACTGGCGGCCAATCAGTACTCTGGTCTATAATTTATCTGTTTTGGTGTGATAGTTAAATTGGAAACTTGGCTCTTCATTGGTCTTTGTTGGTGTGAGCTCATATCTGAACAGACCAATGAGAGCCTTGTTTCCATCACACGAAAACGGATAAATTGTAGACTTGTGCTCTGATTGGTCGCCATTTTATGTCAGTCCACAATTTCTCGGTATGACTTCGAGATATAATAAAATAATAAAAGAGATATAATTTTGATGCGAAAAAAAGCATTCCAAATGTTTAGTTGACAATTTATTCAGAGTTTACAATCTCTCAACTTATTTTATAATCTCACGGAATTTGCCTTTTTCCGGTGACATATACTCATCTACTTTGGTCATACATATAAAGAGACGTGAAGACGATATTTTTGAAAAATTGAAGATCGTTGGGATCCTCGAAATCGCTCACCAACTGGATGGTCTGACCAACTCAAAGATGCAGAAACCCCGAAATTTTATCCGATAGAAGGCGATGGATACAATTTGAGCGTTCCAAATTCAAAATCCCACAATGACCACGATCTTTAGACATGAAGGACCGACCATAGAGATTGTCAAACCAAGTCTCAATCCAATAGACTCCTATTATTTGATTCTTAAAACAATGTGTTTCGTTTCAAATACGTCGTCTACGCCTTTGCACTATTTTATCATTATCAACTGGACAGTAAGTAATACGAATTGTTTTCTTTTTAGCATCAAAAAGACTCCGGTTTTAAGACAAAGTTTGAAGACTTAAAGTTTTGAAAGTTACCATTCTCAATTACGCAATCTTCACACGTTGTAGATATATTGTTATTTTTCTCGAAATCTCTTAATAAAGGTCTTCGTTCGGTTTATCTTTAATTTTTATCTCAGATATGGGGAATTGGATACGAGTCTTTTGTACTTTATCGGGATGTACCTACATTTTATTGCTTGACAATGGATGTGTTTTTGTGTGAATGTATTGTGAGCAACAAAAGTTATCTCGAATAGATATAATAGAAGATGGTTCCTGGAGATGTGTTTTTTTTATAAATCATGCGATAAAGATTTTTTATCCGCCTGCGGATTCTTTTGGGAATTGTGATTAAGTGTTACTCAAATGTACTGAGTAGCTCATCGTGTCTATGTCACCGGAAAATTGCAGACTCCTTTAGATTGTAATAAATCTTTATTAGATTATAATATCTCGATATTTAATTAAAAATTGTTTGGCATACAAATAAAGCCCATCCAACTTCAATGATTTCCAATATATCCATGTTTTATTAAGAAAACATAGTTAACAATTCCAAGTGATATTTTACAATCTGGCGTTTGCATTTTTCCGTTGACATTTACGAGTATTTTCAGCCCAGAGTAAGGATGTTTTTACCGTGACCAGGGTTCTGTCTGAGGACACACAGTGATGCAAAATTGTCACAGTTGTTTTTCTTTGTTATCGTTCCAAACAAACAGAGAACTATCTTTAGTAGGCGCTAGATAATCGTGGAATAACGGTCATTGACCCACCTACAATTATTGACATTTTTAATTTGAAAAACGGAATTAATGACACAAAGCTGTCCCGAATCATCATCTCTCGTGATCCTTAACATTGTCTAATAATGAAAAACGATTCATATTTAATTGTTCAGGTACCTATGAACAGTTATTAGGGAAAGGTCAATATACTTTATTCCACATTTATCTGGCGCCTACTATAGAAGCCTGATAAGTAGATCCGCAGTCAACCAATCTCAAAAATAGAAGTCCTCTTCTGTTAAAATCTTACCGTGATAACTGAGAAGTAGTGAGCTGTCAATCCTCGATGTCGTGGATTAACAGTTCACTTCACTAATTACCTACTTGCCGAGCTATACCTAGACGGCCAATCAAATCACATGACTTAAGATTTCACGGGTCTTTCTGAAAATGTATGATACTTTATCAAATAAGTGTAGATTATGCTTTAACCTTTTGAACGCCATTGTCACGTATACATGACAAGCGCGTGCCCTGTATGCCAAACGTCACAAATATGTGATAAAAAGTACGGGAAATTTGTGGCTTGGCGTCGAGGGCATGCGTTTATGCTCTAGTGTTCAAAAGGTTAAGGCTCCCACAGACAGGCGCGACACGAAAATGCGACATCGACGCTGAAGAAGTTGTTTAAAATTGGTCATGTTCATGGGTTTTTTAGGTACACAAGAGAGTGCGGTTTTCCGCTTGAAAGATCACCCTTACCCTTTATAATTATAAGTTAGTTGACCTAAAAGCAAAGGGTTGTTTAAGAAATGGCCCTTTATAAATACGTGAAGAGGGTATTGTTTAATTGCAACGGGATATTGAGCACAACACGGCAAAAACGTGTAGGTACTTTGCATAAAATGAAGAGGTTTTTTTTTTCATTTATTTATTAATAACATTTTTTCAAAACATGTTGAAAGAAATGACAACACGTATAATATGAGAGTTTAGTTTTTCAATGAATTACTCTTGAAATAAGGTTTTACTGTTCACATGGTCGATCAAATTATTTTTTTTTCTTAATATTTTGTAAACTTCGAAAGATCATTGGCATGT
Organism: Mamestra brassicae; assembly: GCA_905163435.1. Classification (NCBI taxonomy): domain Eukaryota; kingdom Metazoa; phylum Arthropoda; class Insecta; order Lepidoptera; family Noctuidae; genus Mamestra; species Mamestra brassicae. The sequence goes on along the minus strand of LR991004.1, from coordinate 13,535,331 downwards.
GTTTCTTTATATTTCCCAATGCGATATATAGGTTTAAAGTAATCTGAAGCAGTTCTGTATAGGTATAGAAAAATAATAGCACCATCCCATCACTTCCCGTGGGTGTCGTAAGAGGCGACTAAGGGACACCCACGGGAAGTGATGGGATGGTGCTATTCTTTAACGTCCGACGCCATAGAACTTCTATACTCTATGTACAGGACTTATCAGCTCTTCATAAAAAGTCAATATTAATAATGACTGTTTAGGTGCAGTAAGTAATAAACGAATATCGATAAAATTGTTGACTTAGATAGTGCAGCCCGTATGTAAACATTTACCTGTAAATTTTTATCGTATCGATAAGTTGGTTTTGGGTGAGCCCGATAAGACAGAAGTCGCCAAGGACATGTTGATAAGGTTCTTAGACTTGCGATAAGAGGACCATTAGTATGTTTTGTTAGGTTAAATAAATATTATTTGGAATTGAAATTGAAACTAACTAAGGACTGGTTCATACTTGGTCAAAATCAGGAGGAATGGAAAGGAGGATGGAGCTTTGCCCAGTAGTGTTCTAAAAATAAAGCAATATTATTAATGCGAAAGTAACTCTGTCTGTATGTTTCTTATCTTTCTGCTGAACGGATTTGGATGAAAGGAACACGATTAGACTATGTCCTCATTATCATCATATCAGCCGAAAGACGTCTGCTGGACATAGGCCTCCCCCAAAAGGAGGGTTTGCCATAATCGCCACGCTTGGTAAGCGGGTTGGCGATCGCAGTGTAGTTGTTGCAATGCACAGAGAATGCTGCTGCCCATTCTCAGGTGAGTCCTTTAGTCGCCTCTTACGACACCCACGGGAAGTGATGGGATGGTGCTATTCGTTTACGTCCGACACCATACAGCCCGATACCATGTCCTAGATTCTATAAATGTTCTTTTGGTATGATTTCCGCCATTCAAGTTGCCGAAGGGGAGTGGCAGAAGCTAGAAATAAAATTAATAAACTAATTTTCCCAACTAAGTCTCCACGCAATGGGTGCCAAAGGATGGACGGCGTCGCCGAAGCCGGCCCAGAAAGCGGTGGCGAGATGATTTGGATGCACACCGCGTAAGCTGGTTCGAGGTGGCGCAAGAAAAGAATGTCTGGAAGGATATGGGGGAGGCCTTTGCCCAGCAGTTGGACACAATAGGCTAAGGAGAAAAAAAAAACCCCGTTAAAAACAATCCGCCAGCAATTTTAGCGAGATGAAAACTGAGCCTGATTCCACAAATCAAATCAACAAGTTAGTCGTTTAAATCATCGTAGTAAATAAAAATAGCCACAGTATTTTTGCTCCAAGTCCGTTTTTTGTCAGCATTTTTGCTAACGTTGCATGCGTTTTTTGCTTCGAAATTAAAATTTAGTTGGTTCATAGAACTACAAGTCATGTTATTTAAGTTACATTATCGTCTGTAGACTCGCTTTTTATTAAGACTAACGAATTGATACCTGGCGGTAGATGCTTAGTCGTTTGTGATAAACTTTAAAAATATCAGATCCTGCTCTTATCCCAATCTATTTAGGGTTGAAAAATAAAGAAAATTTGTTGATTCTTTTCAAAATAGACGCACATTACTGGTACAGGTTGGCCATCTCTAGGCTATGAATTATAATAATTGACAGCAAAATAATTAACACTGAGTAGTGGTCAATCAGTAATTAAGATAGCTATGTAATTAATATCTTTACTATTTCATCATCATCCTATAGCAGTCCACTGCTGGACATATGCCTCTCCTATTACACGCCATTCAACTAGATTTCCGGCAACTCTAATCCAGCTGCTACCAGCCACCCTGCGAAGATCGACGCTCCACCTAGCCTCCACCTACCTTACGTTTGCCGATTCGCGGTCTTCACTCAAGAACTCGTCTGCCCCACACTGAGTATTGGTCAATCAATAATTAAGTTAGTTATGTAATTACTATCTTTACTATTTCATCATTATCATCATCAGCATAGCAGATCATGCTGGACATATGCCTCTCCTAGTGCACGCCATTCAACTGGATTTTCGGCAACTCTCATCCAGCTGTTACCAGCCACCGTGCGAAGATCGATGCTCCACCTAGCCTGAGGGCATCCTACCTTACGTTTGCCGATTCGCGGTCTCCACTTAAGAACTCGTCTGCCCAAATGGTCATCCGTTCTACAGCTACTATATACTATTTATACAGTTGGTATTTAGGATCTGCTAATAATATGAAAATAACGCAGCATATGCTGAGATAGGGACTTTTTTGGCCTCTTACATGACGTATTAAATTCATGCTGTTTTTTCTTGCTTCTGTCAGTTATTGTTTATGACTGTTAGTTTTAATTTTTATTTTACTTTACTGATTGTTTTGTGCGAGTCCCAAATAAATAATTTTCTTTCTTTTTCTTTCTTTATATTCTTGATGCATAATGTGTGGTCGTATTAAGAGTAAATCTTACTTTTATTATAAATGTTAAAGTTTGAATGGATGGATGTTTTTACTCTATCAAGATATAAAGAACGGCTGAACGGATCCGGATTAAAGTTTTCTTGGAATAATTTCTGACACTCATGGGGGTGAAGCCGCGGGCATAGTTAGTAGCTAGTACGTTCATAAATGTATGGCATGCTTATAACAGAAATCTCGCGTCGTGAGTAATTTTGGGTATGAAGGCAATGAAATTTGTAATTTTAGATTCCAAAAATGTAAAAAAAAAAAAATAAACAGGGTGTCCCAGAACTCAACGTCAAGCCGAAACGGGGTGACAGGATTGATCATAAACATCACGAGAAAAATCTGAAAAAAAAATTATCCTATGAAGTTTGAAAATTATGGGCATTTTAAGAAAAACCTAGAAATTTGATCAAACTGTACCATTTTTCGGTTATTGTGGTTATTCTTTTTTATTTTTTTTCACTTGAACTTAAGAAATGTAATCCTAAACAACATTTCTAGAATCCCAATAAAAAATAATGACACAATTGCCTCAAGTTTCCGAGAATTGAGACTATTTGTTAAACTACGAATTTAAAATTTTCAAGATTCGTCGACTTTGACAGGCCCTCCTTTAAAAAAAATGTACTGTAGAGTGCCTTGGCAAGTGGCATTAAATGTTGGCGCATTTAATCAGAATTCTAAAATGGTACAATACTTGTTAGTTCCATACAACAAAAAAGAGTAAAAAAATTAAAACCTCAAGTAACCCGAGTTTTGCTATCTCAGTTAAAATGTTTTTGATTCGCACAAGCTCTAGGTAGGTTCTTAACTTTAAGGCAAGATGATGAGAGAGATGGATAGTGGGTATGTTTGCCATGAGTGAGCGAGACAGATAGTGACGCATTTCTCAAGCAGCTGAGGAGATCAACTCTCGAAGATATGCCCGACTAATAAGTAGATCTTTTTTAAGAAGATGTAGGGCTTGTATTGAGGCTGATGGTAAACAATTTGAACATTTATTGTAATAAAAAATGTTATTTCTCTATCTGACTTTTATTCCAACAAACCTAAATTAAACTAGATCAAGATTTTTCATTATTTTACTAACTTTTTTTCACTTTGGTAAAAGTGGCGTCACTGCATGGGATAGATTTTTTTTCAGATTTTTCTCGTGATGGTTATGATCAATCCTGTCACCCTGTTTCGGCTTGACGTTGAGTTCTGGGACACCCTGTATATGTTTTTCCAAAAATACCTTAATCTCTAAATAAACATAAAGTTCATTTCATTTAATTTATTTCAGTAAATTTTTTTACATCGTATCGAAATTTTACACTTAATTATAAAATACAATATAATATTTATCAAAACAGTAACCAAATAAATTAATTAAAAAGTAAAACATTTGCAATTACCTGTTATAATATGTTCACCTGATTCAACTAAATCAAATATGCACTTGCAATAGTACATCCAAATCGTTCCAAAATCAAAACTATTAAAACCTACACAAAGTTGGTATTTCTTTAAGTGGAAGCAACTTCAATTGGTTACAAGAATTTGAACAGACTACCAACGCTGCATCGATCATAGTCGTGAATCAGGCGAACGGAAGCGACTCACACGCGCGTCTAAAATTAACCGCCGCGCGAGTAAAAACCGCGCGGCAACGTAAACAGTTCTCATTTAGCTGCCGGTGCTTGCGGTAGGAAATCAATTGGTATCAACGATTTAACAGTAAAGTTATTATGATCGACAAAGCGGGATAGAATGATTTACATGTTTTACAGTGGTATGAGATTTTTTGTCTAGCAAAGATAAACAATAAAAAAAAATAACACCCGACAAACCATCACGCGAATTCACGCGTCATCACTAATTCTAATATTATAAAGAGGAAAGATTTATATGTTTGTATGTAACGAATAAACTTAAAAACTACTGGACCGATATGAAAAATTCTTTCAGCAATGGATAGCTACATTATCGGCGAGTAACATAGGCTATATTTTATCCCCGTACTCCCACGGGAACGGGAACTACGCGGTTAAAACCACGTGACGTCAGCTAGTCACTAATATTTAAAAAACAGTACCTACTAAAAAACAACACAATTCTTAAAAAACATTTTTTTCAAAAAAAATATCATGGCTATAATAACTATTAACTCCTTTCGGAGCAACCAATCAGTGTTTAACCAACAAAACGAAAGGTCCGACTGCCTTTCCTCTCTAACTTCCTCGAAGAGTTCGTAAATACAATCATGCGCCTGGGCCACCTGCAGCTGAATGTCCCACAGAGCATGACGCCTATAGCGTAGCTTGTATGTCGCTCTGTGCCATGACAGGCAGAAGTCCTGAATCAAATATGACAGGCAGCAGTCTTCTACCTGAGATAGAAGACTTCGGCAGGCCGAATCGGTCGAAGCGTTGCTTACATAGAGGCCGACCACGTGGTCTTTTTCGGCGGGCAGTTGGAGTCGTCCAAAGATCTAGTGTTAGGTACAGTGATTGCAAACATACAATACAACTACAGATGTCGTTGTATTTGGATCATCACCTTTATTTCAATTTTAAACATACATAACTCGTCCGCTTCGTTTTAAACATAATACGTTATCACCCCATGAGGCAAGTAAGAAACTTCAAAAAACCACCAGTTACGATTCTTATATATATTCTTTTTGCTTCGTAAGCTTTTAGCTGTATCAAATGTATCAATTAAGATTGACTCGGAATCCTCTCGAGAACGGATCGCAATTTTCCTTAGGCTCATGACAATTGATATTATATAACTACTAGCTGTCCCTCGCAACTTCGTTTGCGCCACATTTTTCATAAATGCTCGGCTCTTATTGGTCGTAGTAGAATGGTAAATAATCAATTATTATCGACTGCCGAGAGTAGAAAATAATTTAAGTACTAATATCGCTATTAAAAAATAGGGATTGGTGATAGAAGAGTGAAAATTTAGGGTTGTATGTATTTTTTAATGCCACGTTAGAAAAAAATAAAAAATAAAAATTTTGTCCAAAAAATAAAAAATAAATGTTAAGAGTGGACAACCCTTATCACTAAAGGGTATGAAAAATATATAGTAGCCGATTCTCAGACCTACTGAATATGCATATAAAATTTCATAAAAATCGGTCAAGCCGTTTTGGAGGAGTATGGTAACTAACATTGTGACACGACAATTTTATATATAAGAAGAAGATTATCCCCAAAATTGTATGGGATTGACAAAGCTGCAGAAATGTCACTTGATCAATCCCTTATATTTTGGCATTTAGTCTTGATGGCTTGAGCACCTCTAGACGATTCCTTGATCTGAGACGTTCCTCAGTTATGCGGATGCGCCAAGTGCCAAGCATTCATTACTACCATTAATATGCACTACCAGGTGTGATGGACGTTTACATTGCACACGCACGAGTTTTTTAATAGGTGTTTAACGGACGACAATTGAACAATAATTATGTCACCGGAAAATGGCAAACTCTGTAAGATTATAAAATAACTTGATAGATTGTAAACTCTCGATAAATTGTCAACTGAACATTTGGAATACTTTTTTACGCATCAAAATTTGATAATCAATATCTCCGTGTCGGTTCGAGATATTGTGGACTGAACACTCTGGTGTACAATTTATCTGTTTTGGTGTGATAGTTAAATTGGAAACTTGGCCCCTCATTGGTCTTTGTTGGTGTGAGCTCATATCTGAACAGACCAATGAGAGCCTTGTTTCCAGATTTACTATCACGGAAAAACGGATAAATTGTAGACTTGGGCTCTGATTGGTAGCCATTTATGTCAGTCCACAATTTCTCGGAATTACTTTTGCGTAAAATAGTATTCCAAATGTTCAGTTGACAATTTATCGAGAGTTTACAATCTCTCAAGTTATTTTATAATCTTACGGAGTTTGCCATTTTCCGGTGACAATTACAATAAATGTATGTAAGAAAATCAAACGAACGAAATCAAAAAGATGTGATCATAATCCCCAGCATTGGGAAACGTCGCAAGGACCCGGAAGGACGGATTCCATCTTAGAGACACAGTTAATTTTAGGGTAATACCATTGTTTAAAAAAATGCCAACCTCAACGATGATAGTGCAAACACAGGTGCAGTCTCTCTACTCTCACAGTCCGATGGGACGGCAAATTGTCACGGCCGGGGAGTGATCAGGAGCAGAACCAACGCGCGACTGCTGCATGGTGGTATCTCACCAGCGAATACTTTTGTATATGTCACCGGTTAATTGCAAACTACGTAAGTTTACAAAATATCTTGAGAGATTGTAAACTCTCGATAAATTGTCAAATGAACATTTGTTCTGCAATTACACGAATCAAAATCTTCTATTCTATAATATCTCCGTGCGTTCCGAGAAATTGTGGACTGATATAAACTGGCGACCAATCAGCTCTCTGGTCTACAATTTATCTGTTTTGGTGTCAAGATATTTTATATTCTTACGGAGTTTGCCATTTTCCAGTGACATATATATAGACACTGTATGTAATAACAGCTTGTCCAGTACATTGAATAAATACTAGCCTAGTCCCGTGGCTCCGCTCCATGGCTTATCTTGTGTAAAGTGTGCAAATTTCTTGTATAAAGAAAAACCTTAACTATCGTGTAACTTTTCCCTGACCCTTGCTCAAGCCAGTCTGTGCCGCTGAGCCTGTAGTCCTAAATTAGCCCCTAAATAATAATCCTTGTTCGATCCAGCCCGTTCCTAGCTGTTCTCTCCCCAGCGACGCCCTAAGCTGAGGTCCGTACCCCGCAGGGAGTGCCCTTATCGTGTAGTCCCTTAGTTTGTAAGTTTTTTTTTATAAGCTCTGGCTGGAGACTTTAATATTTATATTAAGGCCGCCACAGGCAAGTCCGGTTAAGCAGACGATAACCTCCTAGGTTGAACTGCGAGAGGCTACTCACAAAAAAAAATGTGTAGCTTTCTACCACCAGTAAGGATCGGACCAAGATTTCCAAAGTTGACCTTCTACATACTCATCATCTTCCTGCCCTTATCCCATGTTACTTGGGGTCGGCGCAACACGTTTACTTCTTCCATTCTGTCCTGTCAGCCGTCACGCTATCACTAACTCCCTTTTCTTTCATATCACTCCTAATACAATCCATTCATCTTTTCTTTGGCCTCCCTCTCCCTCTCATCCCTCCTCTTTCTCATGAGCATACCAAGATAAGCGCTCCTACATACTAACAAACAATTTTAAAGGCTTTATAATATTAGTTAAAATGTCCAGCAAATACATACTGCGGATGTAATAAAAACATAACATAATATGCAATATTGAGTCATGAGATTTGTACATTATTTTTATTACATACATAGCAAGGAAATTATTTATTTCCGTCGCGATTTCTCATTCGCTAGAGTTCTTCGTGATTGCGTTCATTTATATTTGTTGAGTGACTTTATTTATCTTCTACACGTTTTGGCCGCGGTTTCCCATGCCTTAATTTACCTTTAAATAGCCTATTACCGTTTCCAGGGTCCCATATATCCCTGACTGCTAAACCGGAGGTTGTGGGTTCGATTCCCACCCAGGACAAATCGTTGTGTGATGAGCATGATCATTTGTTCTGAGTTTGGGTGTAAATTGTCTATAATATGTAAGTATTTAAAATATATAAGTATCTTTATCAGTTGTCTGGTTGCCATAGCACAGGCTCAGCCTAGTTTGGGATCGGATGACCGTGTGTGAGTTGTCCCAAGATATTATTATTATTATTCTCTTTATTTATTTTCCTTACATACTAATTTACATTTTTAAATATTTCTTTAAAAAAACATAAAAAAATAAAAAGAAACATTTAAAAATATAAAAAGTAGTAGTCCGCCGGTGTCGGGAGCAGAGTCCAAGCTACCGGTGGTTAGGGTTCTAGAGAAAGGAACCTCCTCACAATACGAGCCGTATCGAGGAGTACTGCCTTCTGTATCAGGCCCTTTACCCAACTGCGTAACGCCAACTTCGACAGATGGTCGTCGAAGTTTTTGGCCATCAGGCCATTGGCCGTAACGACAATCGGCACAATGACAGCCGATTCCACATTCCACATGTCGACAACCTCGTGTGCCAAGTCGAGATACTTGATTTGTTTCTCTTTCTCAGCCTTCACGAGGTTCTCGTCATGTGGGATGGTAACATCGATTATCATTGTGCGGCGCGCTAATCGGTCTATCACCACGATATCCGGCTTATTGGCAACAATAGTCCTATCAGTGATGATAGACCGATCCCAGTACAACGTGACATGGTCATTTTCGAGAACTGGGTCGGGCACATACTTGTAATACGGTACCTCAGAATCCACAAGATTGTATTTCAAAGCAAGTTGCTGATGGATAATCCTGGCCACTTGGTTATGCCTGTGCAAGTACTCGCCGTTAGCCAGACGAGAACAACCAGAGATAATATGTCTGATGGACTCACCCGGACGGTGGCATGCCCAACACATGTCAACCGTCCCGTCCTTCATAATATGTCTCCGGTAGTTATTCGTCAAGATAACTTCGTCCATAGTCGCACAGACAAAACCTTCGGTTTCCCCGAAGAGATCTCCGAAACGTAGCCAGGCCACGGACGCTGAGAAATCTACATCGGACCCATGAAGAGCCCGATAGAAGCGCCCGTGAAGCTCCTTACCTTTCCATACCTCCTTGCGGTCATCTGTAGTAAGTATCACAAGTGTGCGCCAGTTCTCTTTAGCCATGGACAACGGGGTGAGTCCCTTGTCCACTGCGACCACATCTCGGTGCATACCCACATCGGCTTTGAGACAATATTCTCTGAGACTGCACATCTCGCGGTTGTGGAGAGTCTTAGCATTTAAAAAGCCTCGACCTCCACACTTCCGCGGGATGTACAGTCTCATCACCGACGATCGTGGGTGATGCATCCGGTTTGCGGTCAGCAGTGTACGGACCCTTCTATCCAGGGCGTCGAGTTCGGTTTGAGTCCATTTGAGTATGCCGAAAGTGTACATTAATACCGGCATGACCCAACCGTTGAAGGCGCGCACCTTATTTCCGCCCGACAAAAGGCTGTTTAAAACCTTTTTCAAGCGCTCCCTCAGCGATTGCTTCATGTCAGTACCGTTAATGCCCAACGCTTCCAACATACCCAAATACTTGTAGGTTTCGGTTGAGCTGAGGGATCTAACCTGTATGGAATCCGAGAGGTGAATTCCCTCAGATTCCATAATCTCCCCTTTCTTTACATGCATGACTGCACATTTGTCCACACCAAATTCCATCCTGATGGCACTACTGAAGGTTTCAGTTACCTTTAGTAGCTCCATCAGTCGCAAATTGTTGGGTGCAAAGAGTTTCAGATCATCCATGTAAAGAAGGTGAGATATGGCCTGACCACCTCTTCTCAACCGATAGCCTAGGCCTGAATCCTCCAGCAGTGTGCTTAGAGGATTCAGAGCTAAGCAAAACCAAAGTGGACTCAAACTGTCGCCCTGAAATATTCCCCGTTTAATCCATACAGGCTCATCACTCCCTTGGATCGGTCGACATCCTGGATAGCGAAGGACTGTTTTCCATTGCCTCATACATGACTCAAGGAAGGTGCGTAGAGTTGCTTCATGAGCCATGTATGTGGCACAGAATCATAGGCCTTCTTGTAATCTATCCAACATGTCGACAGATCCTTGCGGGATCGACGAACCTGTTGGCTTATGGCCATGTCTATGAGGAGTAGCTCCTTAGTGCCGCGGGACCCCTTCCTACATCCATTCTGAGAGGCGGACATAATTGAGTTACTCTCAATGTGCTCATTAATTTTCGCTCTCAGGATGGATGTAAGAAGTTTATAGACCGTCGACAAACAAGTAATCGGTCTATAATTCTTGGGTTCCGTGGGACTACCTGTCTTATGGAGCAGGTGGGTAATGCCAGTTGTTAGAAACTGTGGTAGCGACCCAGAATCTAAGGATGACTGGAATTGAGATGCCAGGAGCGCGTGTGAGCTGCTATACCACTTAAGCCAGAAGTTGTGCAGTCCGTCCGGTCCAGGAGATTTCCAATTCGGTAACGGACGGATTGCTTTGGCTACATCCAATGTTGTTATGGTAATTTTTTCCATTTGTGGTATAGCTTCGCACACGCGCTCGGCATCGCGCATCCAGCCACCTTCAGCGTGACAGATGGGCACCGACCAGATGCTGCGCCAGAATATACTCGTGGCGACATCATCCGGGCGGCACACGTCTGTCACACTTTGTTCAGGTCGCTCCCAAGCTCTGTATACCCACCTCTCATCGCTCTGGAACATGCGATTCTGCGAGTATCGATCAACCCGCCGCTTGTACCGCCGAATACGGCTTGCCCATCCACAAACTTTCTGCTTCAGGAAGTCAATGCGCTCTGTGACACGGGACGTGAAATCTCGAGGGCTGATTTCAGTCCCCGAAAACGCCCGCCTCACAAAGCGCATCACACGTGGTCGTGTATTGCCCTCCCTGAAGCAGTATAGTTTGCCGATGAGTGCCCTAGTCTCATCGATATATTATTATTTATTGTTATTATTATATAACTCAAAAGAAAGCGTAACAAACAAATCACTTTCGCATTTATAATTATAAGGATACGTATAGAATCCTTTGTCCCGACTGACTATGAACGTACAGCCGAAACTACTATGTTTAGAAATCTGGAATTTGGAATATAGGTTTGACTTTATAACTTTATGGGGGAAATAGGAGAGGAAATTTTGTATCAAAGTCTTTGGATTTTGATATCGTTTACACTAATAGAAAGAGTGATAAACGAGAAAGTTTTGCGTTCATAATTTGTACACGTGCACAGCCTGAGCGGATCGCTAGTACGTTGTACAGCGTGTAACATAAATGCGTGGTCATATTTCAGGGTGATGTGATTTGATGCAATTACTGATTTCAAATCAGTGATTGAACTTAAGTAAATGCCACCAACTGTAACAAACGGCTCGAAAAGTCATTTGTTTGGTACTTTTTACGTACGTTTTTTGTGGTCGAATTTTTTGAAAAAGTTTTTTTTTCTTTTCTATTTTTTCCTTAATGTATACCAGCTACCCAATATAACCCTTGAAGATGGACACGCTCTTGTGGAACACGCTTTTTATCTTATGAATATCGTTAAAGAATCTTGGGATTTGAGTTAACGGGTGGATGTGTGATTGGTCAGGTCAAGGATTTTTGCTCTCACAATTATATTGTATACTTTCCTGTTAGTTTTCTCAGAAACTTCGTGAAGCTAAATAATGCATTAAAATGTTTTGTTTGTCTATACATACTTGATATTGATTTACTAAATTCACTGTTTGCACGATGTCCTTTTCGATAGCAGAGTCAATTTCAATGTTTTATTCCATTTTTAGGGTTCCGTACCCAAAGGGTTAAACGGACAGCGGAGTCTTAGTAATAGTCTGTTCCTCTGTCACCAGGCTGTATCTCATGAACCGTGATAGTTAGACAGTTGAAATTTTCACAGTTGATGTATTTCTGTTGCCGCTATAACAACAAATAATAAAAATGAAATAAAATAAAAAATAAAAGGGGCACCCCCATACAAGACACATGTTTTTTTCGGCTTATGGTACGGAACTCTTCGTGTGAAGTCAACTTGCACTTCGCCAGTTTTTTAGATTCCGTGTTTGCAAACATCTTTTAATTCAGGTTAAAATGTTATTAGACTCAAATAAACTTTAGTACGTAGGTTCTTAGGAACCAAACTAAATTATTATATTGTCTAATATATAATAATTTAGTTTGGTTCCTAAGAACCTAATTTTTTACCATATCAATTAGGTTCCTAAGAACCTAATTGATATGGTCAAACCAAATGAGAACGATTTTATCAAGCTTTACTAATCGATAAAATAATTACTCAACCATTTTATTGTCATTACTAGATATCGCCCGCGGCTCGTCGAAACTTATCTCAGAGGGAACATAGTCCCGGGATAAAAACTATCCTATGTCCTTTCCCGGGACTCAAACAATCTCTATGACAAATTTCATCTAAATCGGTCCAGCCGTTTGCGCGTGAAGAAGTAACACACATACACACACACACACACTCACAACTTTCGCCTTTATAATATTAGTGTGATTTAATCGGTCCGTTATACTTTAATTAGTCATTCCTAGTCGTTTAGATATTAATTGAGGCTAATGGGTGATAACTTGGCATAACAAGTTATTAAGGTTATTAAGGCTTCTTAAGGTTTGTTATTATTATTGTTGCTTAAAACAATAATAATAAGAAACCTTGAATTACTTAACTTCTAATTATACATAAATTTTACCACTATGTTAATGTAGTGTGTAGTGTTAATATTTGCTTAGTAAACAGTATATCACATCGAAATTAAGATATAAATATTGGCAACTGGCTTCTACTAGTGGTTTAGCTTGCGTTAAAGTAGCTTTAAAACTTTCCCAGTGTCCCATCCATCTCTTCAAAATTCATCAAAATCGGTTCGGCTATTTAGGTGTGAAAGCGTAACAAACAAACAAACAAAATCACTTTCGCTTTTATAGTATTAGTTCGGATGTGAAACACACTACCGATGTAGAATTTTCATTAAAATTTGATGTGACATTATATCTTAAACGTTTTTTCCGTGCAAGTCTGAACACAAACGTAATTTGCTACATTATTCTTGTAGGAAACAAGATAAAATCGAGATCTCACATTACAATTCATACAAATCTATCAATGACTAACCTTACTGTATGTCTTTTGATACGTGATTTATCTTGCATACTTCTATAGGGAGCTTGACCTAACACCACATAAGCAATATCATACGGTAGCCGGTCCCATAAGTAAACACGCTGTGTCCATTGGGGTATCGATTGCTTGTGACGTCACTACTTCCGACTCCATCTTTGAAGTTTGGTGTCACAAATAATCTGATTGTCTATCCCATATCATCACGTACCTATACATCCATTCCTTCTTAGCTATTTATCATCATCATATCAGCCGAAAGACGTCCATTGCTGGACATAGGCCTGCCTCAAGGGGTTTGCCATAATCGCCACGCTTGGCAGACGGGTTGACGATCGCAGTGTAGCTGTTGCAATACATAGAACCACAGAAAATGCTGCTGTCCATTCTCTGGTGAGACCCTTAGTCGCCTCTTACAACACCCACGGGAAGTGATGGGATGGTGCTATTCTTTTACGTCTAACTATTAGCTATAATTATTTAATCGAATTGCTTAAACCATGATTCACGTATTCGGCAATTAAAAGATGAGAAAAACTATCTAAGTTTCTTTTTATGCAATGACCTATTAAGATAGTTTTAAAAATTTAATTCTCAAAAAAAGGGTATGCAAGTTTATATGATAATTTTGTTTTGCCAATGGGAGTAACCCGGCGGGCGCCCGACTTTTATAAATATGTACCTAGCTTTTAGTTAATAATGAACTAACAACACCTTTCGAAAGACATCTCAGAACCGTTTTAGTCTAAATATCTTGTAGTAGTAGGTACATGTCGACCTGCCAGGTATTAAGATTGCAACAGAACTCGGTATGCTAATAGTGCAGTCCACAACTGGGTTACACGTACCAAATACCCTTGGCTATCATTTACTGTTTGAGATACTAATTTAAGAAATCTTGCTTACTGCCTACTATTAATACGAAATTTGATGAGGATAGACTGATGGCCCTTTAAACTCAATCCATCGTAATATTGTTGTTGAGTTAGACCGCAACGAAAGTCGTAATAATTGAGCCAAAAAATTCTAAAATTTGCCGCCAATTTGTTTCAACAAATGACATATGATTTCATTATACATCTACAGATTCCCAAAGAGATCCTTATTCGAAATTCAAATATTTTTTTCATCGAGTGTTTTTCTTACTGGCCTGTTCTAAAAAATGTCAGTGTGACCCCGTAGCCCGTACACCTAAAAACAGATAGCGCTATCATACTTTTATACAAACCGTTATCCGTTTTTTTCGTGCGAGCCACTCATAGAAGTTTTATACCCTTGACAGCCTTAACTATAGCTACTAACGGTTTTTTGAAATGGCATTAGTATACTAGGTCAGATGACGATGATGGTCGGACAATAGTTGCTTCTTCAAAGTAGATGACCTCATACCAAAGTGGGACTATAGTAGGCGCCAGATAATCGTGGAATAACGGTCATTGACCCACCTACAATTATTGACTTTTTTAATTTGAAAAACGGAATTAATGACACAAAGCTGTCCCGAATCATCATCTCTCGTGATCCTTAACATTGTCTAATAATGGAAAACGATTCATATTTAATTGTTCAGGTACCTATGAACAGTTATTAGGGAAAGGTCAATATACTTTATTCCACATTTATCCTACTATAGCGTGTATTTTACTGAAAACCTTCGTTGGTCGGGCACGAATATTAATGAAAAAGTGTGTAGCCGCAGCCGGTGCGAAAATCGGGCAGTTGCTCACCAGACATAACACCCGTCTGGTCGGAGGACCCTCCCATTTCAGTGAAGGTATGCGGGACTTTATTCTCTGTACCGCATACCCTCTATAAGAAAAATAATAAATCCATTATGTTTAATCAAATGAAATTAAACCACCGTTGACATTAAGTCAACTTTTACGCAATCCATCCATTGCATCTTCAGTCTTCCTCTACCCTCGTGTCTTTGGTCTACTACTATCCTTTGTATATAGAAAACAATCTTACAAGTAACAACACAACATGTAGTTGTATAACATCCTCTAAAACATGTGTGCCATCCATCATCCTTCGGTCTGTCACTTCTCCGCACTATCTAATATTGTTACAATGTTAGTGTTGTGACTTACACATCCGGGTATTGTTGTGTGTAGTTACAAATGGCTAGTTATTGCCAGAAGTTTCGAAAATTTTCCCAAGGGAACATACACCTGGAATGAAAATTTCCCATGTTCTATTTCAGGACATACTCTACTTGTGTTCCAAATTTCATCCAAATCCAACGTATGCGTAACCGATAATATTATAATGAAAACTCAAAAATATTTGGGATTTTGGTATTGCATGTTCTTAACCTTATTAAGAATGCTTTTCCTCTAAAGATTTGCGATGTAGCGAGGCGTTGCGTGAGGAAATAATCTACCAATGGGATCACTTCATTTTCTCATTCTTAGGAAAAGGGGCTCACACATGTCTTAATCCTGGAAGGTGCAAGTAGTTTTACAAGAAAGGCAAAAATATACCGCATAAAAGTTATATATGTCACCGGATACTTGCAAACTTCGTAAGTTTACAAAATATCTTGAGAGATTGTCTGCAATTATACGAATCAAAATCTTCTATTCTATAATATCTCCGTGCGTTCCGATGACATAATCTGGCGACCAATCAGCTCTCTGGCCTACAATTCATCTGTTTTGGCGTGATAGTTAAATTGGAAATTTGACTCCTAATTGGTCTGTTTTCTACGAATAGACCAATGAGAGCCTCGTTCCCAGGTTTACTATCACACGAAAATGGACAAATTTTAGACTTGTGCTCTGATTCC
Organism: Mamestra brassicae; assembly: GCA_905163435.1. NCBI lineage: Eukaryota > Metazoa > Arthropoda > Insecta > Lepidoptera > Noctuidae > Mamestra > Mamestra brassicae. Next base: position 13,519,344 of record LR991004.1, on the reverse strand, counting down.
ACAATTTCTCGGAATGACTTTGAGAGATGTGACTATAAAATTTTGATGCGTAAAAAGTATTCCAAATGTTCAATTGACAATTTTTCGAGAGTTTATAATCTCTCAAGACATTTTATATCCTTACGGAGTTTGCTATTTTCCGGTAACATAATACATACGCTGTAAGTATGAAGACTGGGTTTCACACTCACGCTGTGTTTGAGATGGGTTGTTCGGACAATTTCTTACTGCAAGTAATTGATGGTCACGTGAAACGAAGCATTACTACCTACTTTTGATGTTTTTAGAAACCAAGAGCATTTAACTCCCAAGGATTGGCATTGAAACCTGGCAAAGTGGCATTCAAATCGAAGCACTTAAGTACAATCGAAAAACGTTGAACGGTAGCCAACTGTTATGTATTTTGAACTCGCACCTACCCTTGATTTTTTTTAGTATTTCAACTGCATTTAAGTTTCACTTATGAAGCATTTCGTGGAATGAAGTAATTATCAATGCTGCACTTGCACGCTACCACAAAAATCGCGTGTTTTACTGCGATTTGTGACGGTCTGAGTAAGCCATCTGTATTTAATCTACGTTTTGCGCTGTTTCATGTAAGGTCAGGTTGGTAATAATGAGATCACCACCTACTTGCACTATTGTTTTAACAGCGAACTGAAACTAAGTTTTTAATTAGGTACCTACCATGTATTTTTCTAGCTACCTATTAAATGAAAGTCAAATGAAACTGAAAACATTAAATGAGTGTCCATGGCGTTTCTTACATGTTCTACTCCATAGGAGCTTTGGAACGTCCAACTCTACCGCGCTCAAAGCATTTATTTCAATTAAACCATTAAAGGCACTTTTAAATTCTCAAGGTCGGTCTGTCCAAAGAGATGAAGCTATTTGCACGTTCCAAAGCGTAGATCTCTATGGAGGAGAACGTGCAATAAACTCCACGGACACTCTTTTAAATCTATGGTCTTTACAATGATGTGGTTACAACATCATTCGTGTGGAAATTATACAAACATACATATATGTGAGAACGATGTAGAAAGACTTGCACGATCAAGCGTCCGAAGCAAAAAAAAAAACAACAATTCGAATAACAGTGGAGATGAGGATGGTGAGTGTATTTTGCTGCAAATCATGCTTGTTGCTCTTGTAGCTAGCGAAGCAGATCTACCTTCATCTTTTAGACATACCGACTTTGACAGTTCAAAAGCAATGGTATATTTTAAAAAATAAAATTTGCAGAATCGTCAGTTCTGTCTTCAAGTTTTTGTTTGTTTACTGAAATCAAAAAAATTGATTGTTTTTACCCAAGTTAAGATTGTAAGATAAAGTTATTATTGAGGTCAGGATTACCTGTTTTATTGTATCCTAACACATAAAAAGTTTCTCGAATATCTACTTAATTTTTTCTCGCTAAGAAAGTATTGCTCTACCACTGATCAAACCGTTTTATTCAATTTATTCAACGGTGTTCAAATACCTTAAAAATAGTGAGCCATTATCGGCGACAAACGAGTCTTATTACGGCTTGTTATCCACGGTAGAGTAAACACGAATCATTTCACTATCGCGTTCGATTTCACTGCATTCTCCCGCAGCGCGTGCGCAGTTGAACGGAGCTAGGGTTATCAGGCGTCCAGTAGAGATGGGCATAGCTGTTGCGTGTCCAGTCAAATTAGACCTGGTCTGGTTACCTAATTGTATAATATTATTATGTTCATATTCATAGTTTTTCTGGCACATTTAGGTGCATTACCATTGCAGTGCCTCCGCTAAAACTTTTGAAAGAAAGACTTCTTACATCACATACTTACACTTTACTAGTAGACTAATACACAAAATTGCGACCTATCATCATCATCATATCAGCCGAAAAACGTCCACTGCTGGACATAGGCCTCCCGCAAGTGTCGTCACAACAACCAGTCCTGTGCGTCTCGTATCCATCGGCTACCCGCGAACTTTCATCCCAACGACCATCGGTTCTGCGAGCAATTTGCCCTGCCCACTGCCACTTCAGTTTGGTGATCCTTCTGTTATGTCGGTAACCTTGGAACTTTGATGGACCCAATGATATTGAAATATATTATTGGAGGGATTCTGACTGCTGACAACCCTACTCGGAGCGAAATGTATGTACATGAAAAACCATTGTTACTCTCGCTTTACTGTATGAAATCACGCGGTAGTTGGTACTCACATGTTTTTTTTTTACAAGCACTTAATCTACAGTATTCTGCATTTGAAAATGTTTCAAAAGAAAATGCGTGTTTAAGACTTTTTGACTGTCCCTACGTACCTTCAAACGGTAGGTACATAAGTGGAAAGAATTTGATATTGACTCCATTATGTCGCAGCATTAAAGGCTATTTTGGAAGTGGAAGGACGCTACGTTGGAAAGCCTACAAGGTGAATCGAAGACCAGAGGACCAATCCTACTTTTTAACCGACTTCAAAAAAGGAGCAGCTCTCATTTCCGTTTGATTTTCTTTTTTATGTTTGTTCCCTTATAACTCCGTCATTACTGAACCGATTTGAAAAAGTATTTTTTTTTTCATGTAAAAAGATATACTTTCCAATTGATCCCGTACAAATTTTATCAATATCGGTTTAGCAGTTTGGTTTTTAAATTAAATTTGCTGATTGAAATCGCAATCTGTCACAAAACACCTCAATTTCCCTATATTTGTGACATATTGCGATTTCAATGCGAATGCATCCGTTGCTTAAAAATTGATAGAATTGGGTAAACCTCAGGTTAAGGCCGCGGGAATTCGCTGGATGCGAGTTGCATAGGATCGGTCCATGTGGCGATTCTTAGGGAAGGCCTATCTCCAGCTGTGGACATCTTCCAGCTGAAATTACCATGATGATGATGAAGTCATGTAGATCGCACTACTTCATGGGGTTCATTTCATGTTAGTCTGGCAGTTTGAGTTCTTTATGCGGCCTACCCAAATGTCCTTACTTTGGTATTGTTCGTCAAATCGTTGAGCTCCTAGTTCTAAGTTTGAGCTACACGATAATTGACAAATGCTTGCACTGTCAGGACAGGTCCATTCAAATCTGTGTGGTACTTTCCTCAAAAGACCACTTCAGACATTAACCTACATGGTTCTCATATGATTTGACCAGTACGATTGTATGGACTTTATAAAGACTGACCACTGAGTTTGTTTCGGTGTTTCTTCTCAGGGTAGTCAGCTAAGAAACACCGGCCTCATCTAGATGACCAAAAAAGATTGACGTATAAAAGTGTTATGTTTTACCTACTTACTAAATCGATCGACGACATGGTTGGTGCAGTGGTTGAGCGATTGACTGCTGCGCTGCGTGTCGCGGGTTCGATCCCAAATTAAACAAATATTTGTATGACCTACAGATAGTTGTTCCGGGTCTGGCTGTTTGTGTATGTGAGTTTATATGTTTGTAAACGCACTCATGAAACAGGAGAAATTCCTAGTGTGGGGCAATGTCTATAAAAAAACATTTATCAAGTGTTACCATAGATTATACGGTTGAATAGCCTTGTCTATTCTAGCTTTCTGTATCAAATAACGTCTGTGTTTCACAATAGAAAGATAATTAGCAGCATCGTCTCTATACAGGTATTTCAATAATTGCCAATCAGTCCCCAGCGAGCTTTAGTAAATTTCTCTCGGTTCAATGGCCCGGAGAAGTTGTGAAATACATCGTGTATATAACCAGATGTATAAATATATGTATGTGTATTGTGTGTGTATGATATAGCTTGACTATAGTAGAATATTGTTCGTAGCCTCGGAGGGCTTTTCCATCGTTTGGGTGGAGGTGAAATGATAGCTCATATCATCATCATCGTCCAATTGCCGTCCATTACTGAACGTAAGCCTCCCCCAAAGATCGCCAACCATCCCGGTTTTGAGCGGTCCGCATCCATAACTCATATGAATATGAGGTATCATTTCTGTAAGTAATACGCAGTGATTCGTTCAACAAACTAATTTATTGACATGACATACAGTTTAGGAAGACAAGCATAGATGGCGCTAGTAATAGCAAGTGGCTACAATTATTATGATAATTTTGTTACAATATTATCACCTCCGCTTAACAAAATCATGTATACATAATTACATATTATTAACAGGCAATACACCAAGCATTTTAGTGAAATATTTATGCTTTACAGAACCCAAGCTCTTTGTAAAAATATCAGCTGGCATATTGTTTGTTTCCAAATAGTCTACCTTTATAAACATGTTTGCAACTGCCTCCCTAATAAAATGATATCTTATATCTATGTGTTTTGACCTTCTATGGTACACTGGATTCGAAATTAACTTTTGTGCGCTTTGGCTATCATTATACAAAGTGATAATTTCTGAATCGCCTAAAATTTCAAACAAAATATTCTTTAAATAAATAGCTTCTTTGCTAGCTTCTGACATGGCAATGTATTCTGCCTCTGTTGAGGACAATGCAACATTTCTTTGCTTCCGACATTCAAAAGATATAACAGATCCTGACAATTTAAAACAAAACCCTGAAAAAGATTTTCTATCATTTACATCTGAACCCCAATCTGCATCAACAAAGCCTTCGATACAAGATTCATCTTTAGAAAATACAAGACCAAGATTTTTAGTTCCTTTTAAATATCTTAAAATTCTTTTTAAGTGCTTCCAATGGTTTTCATCATATGAATTGTTAAATTGGCTAAGGTAACAAACGCTATAAGCAATATCTGGCCTGGTTAGCACAGCTAAGTACATTAAATTGCCTATCAGTTGCCTATACGGAATATTTTTATTACAACTTTTATTCTGAGTTTTCTCTAAACTTAAATTAATCTCCATAGGAGTTTCAGCAGTCTTACAATGTGACATATTGTATTTTTTTAACAAAGTTTCTACATATTTTTCCTGATCAACTGTTATTACATTTTTATACAAGTTTACTCTTAAACCTAAGCATTGCTTTATTTGACCCAAATCTTTTATTTTAAATTTGCAACTCAAATCCTGAACTAATACATTAGTTGCAATTTTACAGTTAGAAAAAACAAAAAAATCATCCACAAATAGAGCAATTATTACTTTAACATTTCCATCAAATTTTGTAAACAAACAAGGTTCATATTTAGACTTTGAATACCCTAAAGTCATCAAATAATCATTTACTCTTTGATACCAAGCTCTCGATGATTGTTTGAGTCCATAAATGGCACGTTTAAGCTTTAACACTTTATTCTTATCATTACTATCTCTATAATTTATAGGTTTTTCCATATACACACATTCATTTAAGTAACCGTTGAGAAAATCTGTAGTTACATCGAGATGACGTATATCTAAATTTAATTTTACTGACAATGAAAACAACAATCTTAAAGTAGTATAACGTAGCACTGGGGAAAAAGTCTCATGGTAGTCGATTCCCGCCTTTTGTGAAAAACCTTTTGCCACAAGTCTCGCACGGTAACGTACTTCACCAACACTATCATATTTCTTTTTAAATACCCACTTGCACTGCACTACTGTAGAGTCATGAGGTTTATCAACGAGTTCCCACGCATCATTCTCCCTGAAAGATTCCAACTCCTCCTCCATGCTCTTTCTCCAATGTTTGCTTTCAGGTCCATTTAAGGCTTCCTCGAGTGTAATATCCGTTACATTGTGATCTTCTGGCTCTGTAATACACAAATGGTTATAGCCAAATCTATCAGGTATTTTTCTCACTCGTTTGTTTGTGATTCCAACTTCTTGATTCATGTTTATGATTGACTCATCTGATTCTGATGCTGTACTAAAAGTATCACAGCTATCGTATGTGTCATTTATCAAAGAAGCATCTGGTACATACGTGGTATCCTTCTCATCATCAATATCTGTGTCATTGATACTACTTTCCTCCTCTCCTTCCTCATGTTCCTGATCCTCCGCTGAATCCTTGCATTCAATGGGAATGTCAACTGTATTCTCAGCTTTCTCCATAATTATGATATCTCTGCTTGTTGTGACTGAGTTATTTTCTGGGTCATAAACCCTATAGCCCTTCACATTCTCTGAGTAACCGACCAAAATGAGTTCCTTGGCCTTCTCATCCCATTTCAACCTCTTCTCTTTGGGTATATGGATCATAGCTTTACTTCCGAAAATACGAACATGACTTAAGTTGGGCTTGTTCCCTGTCCAAACTTCATATGGAGTCATATTATTCAACCCGGTAACAACTGACCGATTTCTTAAATAAACAGAGGTATGCACGGCTTCTGCCCAAAACTTTTTGTCTAAACTCGCATCGAAAATTAGACATCTAGCCTTTTCCACCAAAGATCTATTCATTCTCTCGCATACACCGTTTTGTTCTGGTGTGTAAGGGTTAGTCCTTTGATGAATTATGCCTTGCTGTTTCAGATATCTATCAAAGTCTTGATTGCAGTACTCACCGCCGTTATCTGTCCGAAAAACTTTAATTTTCCTGTTTTTCTGGTTCTCAACCATGGACTGAAATTCTTTAAAATACTTAAATACCTCAGACTTTCTCTTCATGAAATAAATGAAAGCCATTTTGCTGTAGTCATCCACGAACAATACATAGTATCTGGATCCTCCAATGGATACATTCTCCATAGGACCGCACACGTCTGAGTGTATCAAATCTAGTACATTTTCTGTGTTGGATGAGCTAGGCTGAAAAGGTTGCCTCGTCTGCTTCCCCTTACAACACACTGTACACTTAGATTTGTTTATGTTTGCCATATCTGTGTATGAGATACCTTCTGCAGCTCCATTTTTCATTTTGTTCATACTAGTACTGTTGATGTGCCCCAAACGTCGATGCCAAGTTTCACTGGATGTTTTGGCTGTCGCTGCCAATATCTGTTCCACATTCTTAGTGTATAATCTGTACACACCATCAACTTGTTCTGCCTTTCCGACTAGAGTACCTTGTTGATTGTAAATGTAGCAAAATTTCTCTTTGAAAATTACATTATTTCCGTTCTCAATCAATCTACTCACGGAAAGCAAGTTTGTCGTTAAACTGGGTATGCACAATACATCGGAAACTGTGATGTCGTATTCTACATCCTTCACGACTGTAATTATGTTCACATCACCCGAACACAGCACCGGAACACACGTTTTGTTCGCAACTATGATCTCCTTGGTTTTATGTTCATAAGATGGATTCACAACGTATTCTTTTCTTGCTGTCATGTGTTTACTGGCCCCGCTATCGATGTACCAATTATCACAATTGAATTTTCCACTCAAAAAGATAGCACTGAAGGCATTGGATTGTTTTTTTTTGCTTGTTTCGGAATTTGTCGGACACTGGTTTTTATAGTGACCTGTTTGTTTACATTTATAACATTTAATGACTTTGACAGGACTTTGTTTAAACGTTGCTGTCTGTCTTTGGTCATATTTAGTGTTGCCATTATATTTAATTCCCTGACGATTATTCACAGCAAAAGCAGTCTCCGAGTGGGAAACGTTAACAGATCCAACTTCACTACACATGTCCATCAGCTTCGTTTTTATAACATCAGCACTTATGTCTATGCCCGAATGTTCTATGGCCATAAGCATAGGACCATATTTTTCAGGTAATCCTGCCAACATTAATGCACCGATCCACTCATCTGATATTTTGAAACCTGTACCTTGTAGTCGCTGGCTTGTTTCAACTATCTGAGTTACGTACTGGGTCATCGAGTCGCAATTTTCAAGTCGAATGTTGATGAGTTTACGCAGCAAACCAATTTTTCTTGTATAGCCGGTATCATCAAACAGATTCTTCAACTTTTCCCATAGATCGTATGTTGTTGCGGCGTGTTTTATGTGCACATACAATGATGGATCAATAGTAAGCACTAATTTCGCTTTAGCTTTCGCATCATCACTTATTTGGGTTTCAGCAGATGAAGCCGCTAACCTCTGCGTAATGGCGGACGCCATATTTTCAAGCACCAACACATTTTGCACCGCAAAACACCACTCTTCATAGTTCTCGCGCCCTTTTAATTTCGGAATGTTAGCTAAATAGTTCGTCGTCATTTTTACACAAAACCACACAGTACTGAACAACTTGAGTTTATTATAACGAATTTATTTCACGTAAGCCCATAACCTGTAAGTAATACGCAGTGATTCGTTCAACAAACTAATTTATTGACATGACATACAGTTTAGGAAGACAAGCATAGATGGCGCTAGTAATAGCAAGTGGCTACAATTATTATGATAATTTTGTTACAATATTATCAATTTCATCTCCACACAAACGATCTCCGACGCTAAACCACAAAACTAACACAAACTGCTTTGAAGTTTGGCAGATGTTATTTTGAGTTTAAAATTTGTAACGCAATTTGATAAAAAAAATTTTTTCGTGATGAAACACAAAACATAAAAATGTTTTACCAGCCCCTGATAAGGTACACAAGTCCATATTGATCTATAATATTGGTTGAAATATTGATATCTCATTGACTGACTAAAATCACTAATTAACAAAAAACAATATTTTAAATGAAAATGTATCACCTCTGTGGTGATACATTTTCATTTAAAATATTGTTTTAACCATATAACTGACACAAACTTCTTTCCAGTTTCGTAGATGTTATTTTGAGTTTTAACGCAATTTGATAAAAAAAAATTTTTTTCGTGATGAAACACAAAACAAAAATGTTTTACCAGCCCCTGGTAGGGGCAGGGGTACACTAGTCCATATTGATCTATAATATTGGTTGAAATATTGATATCTCATTGACTGACTAAAATCACTAATTAACAAAAAACAATATTTTAAATGAAAATGTATCACCACAGAAGCCTGCCAATTAAAAACTGGAGACGTGTAAACTAGTCCTACTAATATCAGAAATATGAAAGTTGATGATAATGGATGTTTGTTAATCTTCCACGCAAAAACTACTAAAGAACAGCTTTGGATGCAATTAAACCAAAATGAACAACTTTAGACATACCCTGAAAAAACATACTTAATATCAATAAACATGTACATTAATTTATATTTAAAATATTAATCTAACTATATAACTTAAAAAAAAAACTAAAACATGGCGTCAAAAATACGTCCGCATCGCCATCGACTGAAAGTGAGCCCAAAAGACTGGTGGCAATGCTTATAACCTGAATTAAGACTTAAAATACTTTTTATCCCGGGAATATGTTTCCCTGCGATGATTTCGGACTTTGAAAGAAAGAAAAATGTTTATTTGGGGCTTGCACAAGTCAAACAAAACAGTAAAATAAAATTGAAAACTAAACAGTAATATAATATAAAAAAACATGGATAATAATATATAATTATCTGTGCGAGGCCAAAATGGTCCCTATCTCAGCATATGCTGCGATATCTAAAAAATAAATAACGCGGCGCTGGTATTCTGATAGAGCCATTCAGTGGTGCCGTACACTCACGGAGCACATATTAAAAGAATATGCAAATAAATAAATATGAGTAAATATGCAACAATTATAAATATATATCCTACTTCCTACTAACGCGAAAGTTTGTAAGTATGGATGGATGGATGTTTGTTACACTTTCACTCAAAGACTACTGAATGGATTTTGATGAAATTTGGCACAGAGGTAGATTATAGTCTGGAATAACACATAGGATACTTTTTATCCCGGGAATATGTTCCCTTGGGATAATTTTCGACAATTACGCGGGCGAAACCGCGGGCGACAGCTAGTATATAATAAATAAGCTGACACCCAATAGCTTATATAATATACTTTCAATATTAATAAATGTACTGTACGCGGGAGGAGCCGCAAGTGGCAGCTAGTTACACATATTTCACAAGTTTCTATTCACAAAACATCAGTCTATTTGATTAAAACGCTTGTAAATCATGAAAGAGCCGCCTCTTAGTCACACGATAATTACTTCCCATTGACGGAGAATCAATAGAATACTAAATTGGACTTTGTTTACATGCTTCAGTTATGTAAGTAAGTGAACTTGACAGTTTTCGAGGTCGAGAACACGCGCGACACAGAAGGTTGGCTGAGAACGGAGACATACTATTATGTTAATTTGACATACGTACCTATTCTTTAAATTTTACATATGTATATATTTTTGTTTTGAAACATGAGTTTTTGGGCTGAAGAACATAATTTTGTTGATGTTTTTTTTGTGTAGCAAATAAATCTATAATACAAGTTTACTACAAGTAGCTTTATTAATTTTTCTGTTGTAGTTTTTGGCTGGTTTTACATAGAAGTTCGACTATAACGGTAAGGTTGGCTTTCAACTTAGTTTCAAAGGTGATATATTTTTAAAAGAAATAATCATCATGGAGACCGCGTATGGGCAAACGTAGTGTGGGACGTCCTGCGGCACGATGGATCGATGATTTGAAGAAGGTGGCTGGCAGCGGATGGATGATGATCATCATCATCATCAGCCAATTGCCGTCCACGGCTGAACGCAAGTCTCCCCCAAAGAGCGGAATGGTTGGCCATTCCGTTCTTGAGCAATCCGCATCCAGTTAATCCCGGGGCCTTCATCAGGTCATCGGTCAGATAAATATCAGTCGATATTATCGTCTGCGTTTCCCGATAGCTATCGGTAAACGCAGAGTCGATAGCTTCTAGGGCAGCGTGCTCCATCGTCGACCACGTCATCCCTTTCCATCGGAGGATCTTGTAGACAAACGCAAGCCTATCAATGATACTAATGATAAAGCTACGTAGGTACAGAATAAGAAATGACAAAAACGGCAAAAAATAATATTCATATTTTTAAAGTGAATATTACTATATAACTCAATATTCTGTGAATATTTCAAGCGGCTACCTGTTGCCGTTATCAAAATCGAGCAAAAAAGAGCAAATAAATCACGTTTGGTGTATGGGAGCCCCCTTAAATATTTCTTTTATTATGTTTTTTATTATTTGTTGTCATAGCGGCAACAGAAATACATCATCTGTGAAAATATCAACTGTCTAACTATCACGATTCATGAGATATAGCCTGGTGACAGATGGGCGGCGGAGTCTTAGTAATAGGGTCCCGTTTTACCCTTTGGGAACGGAACCCTAAGAACAAAGACAAAGTAATAGAAATAATACAGTAGTATAGGTACAGAATTGCGCTGAGCGTGGCCAAACCGAAAGGGTTACCATCTCAGCATTTGCTGGGTGTCAGACAACCTGCACTGGTTTTCAGTTGGCACCCAGCAGTGACACACGAATAAGGGATGATCCTAAAGAGTTTTAATACTAATGATGTTTGAAAAAAATAACTTCTCCCAGTTAACACCTCAAGGCGCCCAATTTTTTTTGTCGCCTGTTTATTCCTCTATCCAAAGACAAAAGGAAAATTGAAGAGTTGTTTAGAGCCAGTGTGTTTGCAATAACCTTGAGAAGCTCTTAGCGAAATTCGATTTTATACGACAAAGAAATGTAGGTTTTTTGAAGATCAATGCTTGTTCATTTGTTAGTAGAAGTAATTTACTTCAGTGTCATGAGGGTCTTTTCGTGGACCGTTTTAGCAACCATTTTTTTGGTTTTTAGTTATAATAGGTATAGTTAGGTTTTGCTTTATTATCTTTGAATATAATACATTTATTTCAGATCAGAATCCATAAGTAAAACACATTACCACCAAGTTACAAGAAACGCCCACCCTCACATATAAACAGGGATAATAAAACAAAACATTAAGAATCTTATTGAAAATAAGTAAATGACTTGCGAGGACTCGTCATCCAGTATCGTCAATGATGTCATTGGACTGTCCGTTCTGTCGGCTACAATAGCCATTTTATAGTTAACACAATTTCTTTTAGTTAAAAGAACTCTAGAGTTTTATAATAGTCAAGGAGTATGTAGCGGCATCAATGCCACCACATGAGAAAAACTAAGAAGCGAAATTTGTACGGCAACAAAAAGAATCGCAACGCCATTTACGACGAACTAACAACGAAATCTTGCATCGCTCAAGCAAAGTTCTCCGTGCGATTTGAACATATATATCAGTCCGAATATCAACTATCGGGCAGTTGCCCACCAGACACAACAACTGTCTGGTAGGAGGATCCTCCATTTCAGTGGAGGTATGCGGGACTTTACTCTATGTACCGCATACCTCTATAAGTACGTACCGCTCCTAGACTATTATATTATAATGCCTGTACTTTATATATGAAGAAAATTCATTTAATTTTAAATTGTTAAAGTCTATGATTTAGTTCGGATAGAGATCAATATATATTCTTAAAAGCATAGTTTCTATGAACAGAACAAAAACTAGTACATAATACCATTCTTAAATGGAAACAGGAGCGACCTTGCATTGTTCTCAAATTAATAGCAATTTAATGAACCGTTTGATTCTACCATTTGTATTTCTCAATCTAGCATCTGTCCCTAATATTAACATTTTGTGTGATACTTTTATAGTAAAACCGGTATTCATCTTGTAATACTGACCTGTGGTACCGGAAACTAGGCGGACGGATCACGTGGACACGACTAGTTAAATAATTTGACCTAGTTTAAAAATACCATTCATGTGTGTGGAATGACGTTGCTTGTTTTTTTTGTGTTTATGAAGTTCTAGCTGCCGCTCGCGGCTATCCCCGACCTCCTTTATAAATTAGAACTTATGAGTGATTCTGGAATACATTTTTTTATTTTACTTATTTTGCTTAAACAGAAGGACCCAAAACAATAACACTTTTAAACACAATTACAAGAAATACATCACAGAAAAGTTGAATAGATTTACTAACTATCCCAAGGGAACATACTCACGGGATAAAAACTATCCTATGTCCTTTCTCGGGACTCAAACAATCTCTATACCAAATTTTATCTAAATCGGTCCAGCCGTTAGCGCGTGAAGAAGTAACAAACATACACACGCACTCTCACAAACTTTCGCCTTTATAATATTAAGTGTGAAGTGTGATAAAATATAGAAAAACAAACGTAAAAAAACTATTCTAGAGAATCAGATTCTAGAGATTTTGTGACTGTCTTTATTTGGTGTAATTAAAGGAGATTGATTAGTGCAAAAAGCGGGTTTTACATTCGTGCCAGTATTTCAGAAATTGACTGACTAAGTACTATAGTAAATTAGTCCATGTTAGCACGAAAAGAAATATAACAAAGTCGACATCAGTCACTGAAGATAAAAACCTCAAATAATAAAAGGAGACTGCAAACGTTTTCCCATTACCTAAATGTTAATATTTTAAACTTTCTTCGGCTGTATTCATAGTTTACGTATTTAAAGGTTATGATGCTGTGTTTGTGATGTAAGCCGTGTAGGTACCAATATAAATCCAATATTTATATTTTTCTTTTTTTAATAATTTTTTGACATTTATTTTTGTACTTTCTTAGATTTTATAATTAACTAGTTGACCGCCCCGGCTTCGCCCGGATATTACCTAATGTTTTTCAAAATATTCTTTCATAAGAACCTTCTCCTGATAGTAAAAAACCCAACAAAAAAAGAATTAGCGAAATTGGTCCAGCCGTTCTCGAGTTTTGCGCTTAGCAACACATTTAGCGATTCATTTTTATTATATAGATATATTATGATTTTATTATGATATATTCTAAAAATTATTTCACTGGTTTATGATTTATTTTGACATTCTTGTATTAATTTGTTTAATTGACATTATCCTATTTTTATTTTTTTGACATTTCTGTTTTAACATTTTTTTTAATGTTGACATTTTTTAAGTATTTAATTAATTTGGTACTTGTTTTGACAGTGCAATTTTTATTTGAGATTGAAATAATTGTTAGGAAAATAATATATATACAACATTCTAGCTCTTTCTACAATTTTTGATTTTGTGAAATGAATAATTGAAATTTACACATAAAAGTTTCAATTATTTAGTACGCCTAATGGCAAAGCATAGAGAACTTACAAAAATATAACATCTGACACACCTGTGTATCTGTAATCTATATTTACAAATAAATACTCTGAATCGCACTAAATGTTTCCAAACGTCTTTTATAATGCGCACAGCAAAGGAGTGGAACTCTCTGCCTGCGTCTGTGTTTCCGAACGCATACAACCCTAATCTCTTCAAAATTAGAGTAAACAGGCTTCTTCTGGGTAAGCTCGCTCCATCATCGACTTTGTCTCTGTCATCTATGACCTAGACTTGAGTCAAGAGCAAATTCGAATGTTCTGTTGATGTACAAAATAATAAATGAATGAGTACTCATGTAGCGGTCGGTCAACCTTGGCAGTCAGTCACGGTGGAATGAATGAGTAAACAAGAAGTTTCTTAGAAGTCAAATATGTTGACCTTCCTCATAAATATTTGGATCTATGTTGTTACAGAGTACCTATCCTGGAAAGGACGGGTCAAAGTTATATGACACATGTCATGTACGTTTTAGAGCATGATATAAATTGAGAAATGTTAATAAAATTATTCATTTTCATCATCATGTCAGCCGAAAGCCGTCCACTGCTGGACATAGGCCTTCCCAAAGTATCCACAAGCCACAAGTACCGGTCCTATGCGTCTCGTATCCATCGGCTACCCGCGACCCTCGACAGGTCATCGGTCCACCGTGTGGGAGGCCTTCCAATGTTACGTTTTCCGGTACGCGGTCGCCATTCCAGAACTTTTCGGCCCCATCGACCATCTGTACTGCGAGCAACGTGCCCTGCCCACTGCCACTTCAGTTTGGCGATCCTTCGGGCTATGCACCGACATGGTTGGCACCCGCCAACCGCCACCGCACAACCTTGGTTCTCTTGCGGATATCATCATTCCTGATTCGGTCACGCAAGAAAATTCCGAGCATTGTTCACTTTATTGACGAAGTAGGTAAAAATAAGAAAAACTTATCCCTACGTAGATTTTTGAAACTGACTTCATAATTTTAGATCGTTTTCACATACCTACTTCGTTTTGCTCTCATTGTTGTAAGCATTAAATATTTTAACTGTATAAAATAATAATGAATTATTTATAAAAAAACTATTTGTCTACTATTTGCTTATATCTATTGTGAACACCTAGTCATTATTTTCAATGTCACTAACATACAAACCTTGACGATATCCAGCGGATTTCAAAGCAATTATATTTCAAGCAAAATAAAATAATGTCAATGACACGAGCACCACTTTTTACGTCCAAGTTAAATTATGTAATCTGGAAGATTGGACATCAATATTTCTATTTCTAACAGTCATCAGTAGAAAATACTATAAACAAGCTAGTAGACAATATACAAGCAGAGTAAAAGGAGAAGAACTCACAGGCTATCGAAAAATTCGTCCAGATTGAACTAAAACCTTAGAGCCTTATCCCAACTGTAGGTATAGGCTTCCAGTGGAACTTGGTGTAGCTGAATACCAGTACAGTACCAGTGTTTTGGAGCGATGGTCTAGCTTATTGTTCTGAGCATAACCTGCCTTAGACAACTTGTTCGTTGTTATTTTTTTATCCTTGTATTCCATTCCCAATCACACAAGTTACGAGGAACATTTGCTAACAAAATTGTCCGTGACGTGTTAGCCTAGTTCTACCCGTGTAATAAAGAAATAGTGCTAATTTTGTCGTGGTATTTCCCCCTACATCTTTAGTTTAACGAACTTAGTAAGTACGTGTAATGGTCATCAGTTCTACCCCTCAAGTTACTATATTACCCTGTTTATGTTATTACGGAGCCTAACTGCGCAGGTAACCTAACTTAAAGTTCAGTCTAACTTAATCAATCAAGTTATAATATAATAAGCTATAAATACAAGTTGCAATCAGCTTCGCTATCAATATCAATTACTTGTACACAATGCCATATTGTCGTAGTTAAAGTGATTTATATCAACCATAGAGCAAGGAGTCGCCTCATCGGCCAGTGCTAGACAAAAAAACCGTTAAAAATTCAAAATCTGTCAAACAAATAAAGCACGTCATTGGGTGCCACCGTTTGTGACAATTTCGACTATGGCTGTGATAGCCGAATCATGTGCAAATGTGCTTAGTCGATGCTAATGCGTAGCCACAAATATTATGAACAATGGAGTAGTTTCGTTGTCGAAAACTTGACTACTGGGCGTGACGTTTTGGGCTCGATTTCCAGGTCGTTCAAAAAGTGTTATAAGGTTTTTTCATTAGTGATATCTCATCTCTCATCGCAGTGTAGCTGTTGCAATTCACAGAGAATGCTGCTGCCCATTCTCTGGTGAGTCCCTTAGTCGCCTCTTACGACACCCACGGGAAGTGATGGGATGGTGCTATTTTTTTACGTCCGACACCATACAGAACCATGTTGCACTATAATATCTCCTGCGTACTAAATACGGCTAAACTCTGTCGTGATTTATACTTTATGCACACAGATGTACAGCGGCGGTCGTAATGGCTTAATTGGTCATCATGCCCTAAAATTCGGTCAGGTAGATTTTTAACAATAGTGCATCCAATCCCTGCCGTCGGCGCGTCGTCGTTCTTTACTCTGTAGTATCAACTTAACGTACCTACTTTATACCCAAGTTAAGGCAAGTAAACCCTTTTGTAAAATGTGTCAATGTGGACCGCATGTGTCGCTTAGCTCATGTTGTACTCGTAAGTCGTAGTAAATCAGTCTATGTGCCTTATTAAGTAATGTAAGTGCAGTGTTGCATAATGGAGAACGCTTTGTTAGCAGAGATGGTGTGTGCGGTGCATTGCAGTGCGTCTTCAGATAAAATAGGATTTAAAACAACCGATTTATGAGTTTCTTAGATGTGTGATTATCAGGATGTTTTAGAAGAACGTAGACATATTTAAGGGACAATGCTGGTCTTACTGAAATAAAGCGCTAAGAAACATTAGTAAAAAAAAACTCGACTGCAGGAAACGACTAGAAAGTTATGAAGATTTCTGATGCTTATAATTTGATGTAATGGGTCAAGTACTCAAGTAACTATTTTTTTTAACAATTTATACAATTACGTCAGTGTTTTTTATTAGTCCACAGTTCAAGGAAAATGCTCTGTGCCTAATATTATTACTAAACCATTTTTTATTATTATTAGAAATAGTCCCGCGTTTGACCACTAGCTCACCTTGTGGTAAGCGATGGTTTCTTAATAATTAAATTTGTAAAAACTGTCTTCAAGAAATACCTAAATCAAGACTTACTTGGGTTTCAATGAATATCTAGGAAAATATTTTTTATTTTGTTGGGGATTGCCCAAAGAAGTTAGTCATCGGTCAAGGAACCATGTCAAGAAACACGTTTGCCTTTTTATTATTCATGTAAATTATTGGAAGTGGGTAAAAAAGACAGATTTTTTATAAGAATCGTTTGTAGAATTTTATTTACCTAATTTAGGGTTTAAATTAGCATTGTAAGTTATGGTAATGTTCATGCTACCGTTAAACGCCTAAACGTGTTTAGAATAATTTGCAAAATTTTTCTTTTATTTTGACATAAAATGAAATAAATAATTGCAAAAAAAATAAAAAATAAATAGTTTATCATAAGATGCCAAACCAGAATTTTAACTTAGAGAATTACCACAATAATTCTTTTTATTTTGCCAAACTACGAATACTTACCTACACATAGCTTATAATAATCATTGAACTTTAACATGTTCTTATTATTTATTTTTTTGTTTCAGGTACGTTAACTTCAGAACAACACCATAATAAGAGTAAGAGTAATAGAAAAACGTTTTTATTTCCCACCCAAACGTGCTTAAAGTGGTTAATTATAGTCTCAGTAAGTAAATGAAATGGTTGCTTAATTTATGTCAGTAAAGATAACATAACAAAACCGGCCAAGTGCGAGTCGGACTCTCACACGAAGGATTCCGTATCATATACCGAAAAAAATATGTTTTTTGTGTGGGAACCTCCTTTAATTTTAATTGAATTGAATTTTTATTATTTTTTTGTATAGAAATTACAATTGTCCACCTATTACGGTTTTTGAGATACAGCCCGCTGACAGACAGACGGACGGCCAGCGGAGGCTTAGTAATAGAGTTCTGTTGCTTACCTTTTCGGTACGGAACCCTTAAAAGCTAACTTACTACCTATTAATACTGTAGGCAATCTAATTAATTTTTGACGTCATATTCTAAAGTTTAGGAGTTTTAAGTTTAAGTGAATATGCTTATTTTAGTATTTAAAATAAAAATACTCGTAAAAAAACATTTTTTTTAATGTGTACCTAAAGACAATCAAAAGATGCACCTACTACAGCCGAACGGGCTACAAACAAGTGCATACAAAATTTACCTGATAAGGTGCGCTCAGCAAGAAGTCTCGTGTTATAAATAAGATAATGTATCTTGGAGCAATTTACTAGAACATTACACTCTAGGGCTCAAACTAATTGATGTCAACGGATGCTCTGGTAAGGTAACTTGAGGTAAATAATGTTAACTTTAGGTAAACAAGTGTAACTTGTGGTAAATTATGTAGTTAGCTTAGTAGTTTATGGTCTTAATTTGGATTAATGCTAGAATCAAAATTAGCTTGGAGTTGTTGGTCTCATTAGACTTACTGTAGATATAAGCCTGATTTGTATTTTATACATTTTCATATCATCATCATCATCTGCCTAGCCTTTTCCCGACTATATTGGTGTCGGCTTCCAGTCAAACCGGATTCAGCTGAATACCAGTATTTTACGTGGAGCGGCTGCCTACCCGACCTCCACAACCCAAACTGTTGGACAAACTGTTGGACAACAACCTAAACTGCTGGACCGATTTTGATTAATTTTGGCACAGAGGTTGATGACGCTGCAAACCGTTATGGGCTACTTTTTTTTTTACAAAAAACTGAATTAACGTGAACCAAGCCGGAGTCAAAACTAGCTTTTGTCCGCGCATTTGTAATATCAGTCAAATATTATCTTTATTATGTCTTTGGTAGTTGCGCTGTTTGAAGAGTTTGTTTGTTTGAACGCACTAATATCTGGAAATACCTGTGGGATATGGAAAATTATTTTTGTTATGAAAGCCACATTCATGAGGATGGCTACGGGCTATACGGGAACGGGAAATTCCTACGGGAATGGGGAAAAATGGGATATGCGCGTATAAAGTCGCGGGCAAAATCTAGTCAATAGATAAAAACAGTCCAGCTCCAATTAATTACAATTTAAATCCAATTCTATCCTCATCAGAACTCCAATAGATTACTCCGGCCTATGACGTTGATTAAAAGATAAGTATTGAAATTACACTGACCTGTTGCTAAGCGATTAATCTGTCCAATATTTATAAATCTCTGTCGATAAGGGCGTTTATTTACCTACTATTTAGTCATAAATACGTCATTACGGCACGTGGTAGGCATGGAAAATGTTTTTCGCTGAGGGGTTTTGCGATAATCTTAGTAGGTTAGTAACTGCTGTAGTATTAAACATTTTTTTTAGTTATTTTATACTTTGCAGTATTTTTTTTTTATTTGGAAGTCGGTTGTTTTGTCGGTCGGTTGTAAATAAAAAAAGTTTTTATCTTTCACTTTCTAGGTACCTACACTGGAAAATTATAGGAAAACACGCAATTTCATTTACTTACTTGAATGATATATTTTCTATTTTCTGTAGCTATTTTGATTTGAAACAAAAATACTGAACCGATTTTGATGTAGTATCATTCAGATGTAGGTATGGAATTGCCCTCGTGATATTTTGGTAGCGCATGTCAATCTCAAACATTTTGTATTTTTGATAATCGTTATCTCTGAAAAAAAATTACTTTATCTAAACTCTAGATAGTTTAGTATAATCAAGATAGTTGTGCCTTTTAATCACTGACTGAGTGAGTGACTAAGTGACTGACAGCCAACGCACAGCCGAAACTACGGGTCGTAGAAACCTGAAATTTGACATAAAGCTTCAATATACTCCGTAGGGGAGCAGCTAAGAGAGGATTTCCCGAAATTCCTACGGGAACGGGAAAAAACGCGGTATCCGCGTACGAAGTCGCGGGCAAAATCTAGTTCTAAGTACTAGACTCCGTAATAAATGTTTATAAGATTATAATTCCTTTATATAATATGAAAAAACTGTTTTGTATGCAATAAATCCCATCCAAATTCAATAGTTTCCAATATATCCGTATACGTACATATATTACAATCTTACGGCGTTTGTAATTGAACTATAAGAATTTACCTACATCTAATTATTACGAGGGTACCTATAGATTTTTATCGACTTTGGGCTGATTTTTCAGTACGTTTTTTTTTCAATGGGACATGCCCGCCGCACTTTTTCCAACCGCTGCATCTTCTGAATGCCAGAATCACAACGTCGGATAACTTTTATTCGTGGAATAAATATGGCGGCGGGTTTTACTTACTGCAAAACAGATATTATTCTGCTGAAACTTTTTTTGAATTGCCAAAAGATGCGTAATAACAAGGATATATGACGCACATTTAGAACCCACGGCTGTTAGCAGTTCTTTGGAACAAAATATTGTCAAAGTTATCTTAAAATACGTACCTATCTTAACTCAGAAAGATGTGACTCAAATATTCGTATAAGAAGAGCTTAAACCTACCTTGCAGTTTATAAAGTGCTGCTTGTCCATATATTTACAGATAGAATCAAACCAAATAACAATTTGCCCGATCCGGAAATCGGACCCAAGTCCAGTCCAAGACATGGGCCTCCTCCGAGGTGGGAGGGGTTGCTATAATCGCCACGCTTGGCAGGCAGGTTGGCGATAAAAGTATAGCTGTTGCAAATGCTGCTGCCAATTCTCTGGTGAGTCCCTTAGTCGCCTCTTACGACACGGGAAGTGATGGGATGCTATTCTTTTACGTCCGACACCACGGAACAGAGTTTTTTCTGTTCCGTGGCCGACACCATACAGAACATATGTATTTGTTGTTTATGTATGTCACCGGAAAATGACAAACTCCGGCAGATATTTTAAAATCTTACGAAGTTAGCGATTATCCGGTGACATGTACAAACATACATACATCTGGTCATGCAGGTGACGAGTATTACGCAACTGTTCTTTCAGAAGAACATTACCAACAAGATCTGCGTACACTAGTACTGTAACTCATGTTACATAATATTGAATACCGGTTCAAAATACCGGCTATCGAATTGGCATCAAATAATTATAGTTGTTGGCGTATTCGCCACAAACACTGAGTTGTTGGAGGTGAATGTTAACCCAAATACCGACTAATAGTTCATATAAGTACCTACTAGCTGTGGGCTGGAAACAGAGAGATGACAGAAGGACCACTCCAATTATTCCTCATCATCTTCCAGTCCTTATCCCATGTTACTTGGGACCTGGTACATAAATTTTCTTCTGACAGTCTCCCCTGGCAACCGTCAAGCATTAGCTTGCCGCTCGCCTATTCATTCATTTGTACGGCAAAACCGGAAGGCGCCCTCTGTCGGCACGACGAAGCGTTCGAGTTTGATCAACTGAAGTATTTTTCTGTCGTAATATAGTGGCCATTAGCTGGCCTGTCTAGACCGAAGCGAACTCGCCACGCCTTCGGCAATCTTCGAGAACGGTCGTGTACGCGAGACATAAAGATACCGTGATTCTTGTATGGTGAAAGCGTGTATGCAAACATTCGTCCTGCCTTTTACTTATTTACTATTTAAAATGGATGTTGTTGGCTGTTTGTCTATCCAGGATGCGACAAAGAATAAATTCAAGGGTGAATAAACGCGAAATGCCGCATTGACAATCTCCTCTTTTTTTTAAGGTTGGGAATTCATCAAATGTCTTCCTCCGCTCTGGGTGAAGCGGAAGGGCGTGTCAGACTCTTACTGACTAAAACCCATCCGTGTTCCTTCTAAAGCCCTTTGCGTTCCAGGGCCGCGGTGACTCTTTCGAACAAATTCCGCAACCTTGGCAGACAATCTCCTCTACTCAATCGTACACCGACTAGGCCTTCTGGATTTAAACATTTGATGTTATTGAGGACGCAGACTTCCTGCCAGTACCCCACCGTTATTATCTTCATAGTTTACTGCTTATGTATGTTACGTAAACTGGCTTATCATAGTTTTACTTCAGTGGGAAATGTCGCTCGGTTCATTAACCATCATGACGAGAAGGAAGCATCAGTTGATTTTAATTAAATTTTCGACTCCTTCTTAGCGTGTCGATTTAGGAATTTTGAGTCGACACAGAACTTAGTTTCTTTAGCTCAATCATAGCATCAGTGACGTCCATCATTTCCACGCATAAGACGATATTTTTCAGTGGAAATGCGATACCTAATTATATGTGGAATAATTTAAACCAGTGATCGCCCAATGGTCGAATTTCGACCATATCATTATTAATTTAATGTATTTTCCAAGCATTATTATAAAAAAAAACATTAGCCAAATTTCATACTCCTTCGTCGCGTAATTTTCGTAAAAAGGCGGCTAAGTTTTTGGTTCATTTATTAATATGATAAGCAACTTTTAACGATACTAGTCTTGCTATAATATTTGTAGGAAACACTAGCCTCTCCATTTCTGGATATATGTTTAAGAAAATCTCGTAGTATCTTGATATCCACAATTTGCGATGACCAATCGTCAGGATAAAAAAATCATCTCGTCATGTTACAAAGACAAAAATGACGTTTCAGCTACTGTTGGTAGCTAATTTGACAGTTGGTTAAAGGTAGATACGTTATTGAAACGGGCCGTTAAATAACTTATCGCCAACGCAATCGATTTAAGCATGCTTGAATTAGAAAGTCAACAAAATTTACTGTTTTTTCACCGTTGGTAACATAATCAACACATCTTTTGTTAAATTCTCCAAGCTGTCTGATTTTTTTTTTTAACATTTATCTTATACTAGGTGATGCCTGCGAGTTCGTCCACGTAGATGTCGGTTATTGCGATGCAAGGTCCCTATCCCTTAAAGATGTAATTGCCTATAATCCTTTCATAGCGAGATGCTCACGTTATAAAATCCTAATATTTTAAATTATTCCGTTACTGAGTGAGGGACAGGCAGACAACGCACAGCCGAAAGTACTGGTCGTAGAAAGCTGAAATTTGGCCATGTTTGTTCCTTGGGGAGTGGTGGGGAGCACTAAGGGAGGATTTCCCGCAATTCCTACGGGAACGGGAAAAAAACAGGATGTGCGCGTACGAAGTTGCGGGCAAAAGCTAGTGAATCCATATTTCAAATTCCATCTTTCTAGACGTAGTTTTGGCTGTGCGTTTACAGTCAGTCCGGACAATCGTTTCCTTGGTAAATAAAGATTTGATTTATATAGTATCTACCTATTTATATAAACATGTAAATACTACAAGAATTGTTTTAGTTACCTACGATATTTAATAAAGCATGAAACATAACAATTGCATTATTCATGCAAAAACAACAGACCGCGGTGATTCATTGCTATCGGAGACATTTCTGTCCCATACTTTTTGTGATAAAAAGAGAAATCTGTCACAATGCGGTGACTGTAATCTGCTATTTAGTATTTATAGCCATTTGGTGAAAGGCTGTTCATTTTATTACCGCTATTTCAGGTACAATTAATAAAATATGGATGAATTGTGTGACGGTTAACAGGGGTGAATGCAAGATGCGATTGGCGCAAGGTACAATTAATAAAATATGGATGAATTGTGTGACGGTTAACAGGGGTGAATGCAAGATGCGATTGGCGCAAGACGTGTTCTACGTGTTGCGCCAGTCTTACGTAACATGTTGAGGACGCAATTCAGCACCAAGAAAAGAGTGTTAGAGAGATCTTTCCCAAAAATAAATTATACCTTAAAACCGTTCATCATGGCCAAGTTAAATTAAATGTTTGGACAACAGTCTCCATAAAAACAGTGGAGAACGGAATAGTCAAAAGCTACTTGATAGGCAGATAGGTCGCTGTCAGGTTGCCTAGTAATTTGTATACAAGTTTTAAAACGATATTTTAAAGAAATAATTAACATTTGTTTAAGAAAAAAAACTTTATACAGGGTGTTCCTAAGTGCGTGGTCATATTTAACGGTGATGTTGGGTAGCTGATATAGATTAAGGAAAAAATATGAAAACAAAAAAAAAGTGTCTTTAAAACAAAAAAAATAATTGTGAGCCGTCACGGGACGCCTGGCAGATGTGAAACATCGAAATTATTTTGTACAAGTGATATACCTACATAAAAGAACAGATTACGACAGGAACTAATTACCTATGACATAATGAAAAAAATATATAGACTGTATATATGTATACCATCGTATAGCGTGGCGACGCGTCGCCACGCCAACAATCGGTTTTACCCGCGGCTATAGATGTTTCACATTAAAATCGACCACAAAGAACGACTGAAAAGCTCCAAAAAAAAAACACTTTTCAAGCAGTCTGATGCAGCTGGTGACAACAAATCTGTGATTGAACTAAAGTGAATGTCAACAACAGTAGCACAATGCTTGAAAAATCATTTGTTCGGATCTTTTCGGTCGAATTTTTTGAAAAAAAAAATCATTTTTTTTGTTTTTCTATTTTTTCCTTAATGTATATCAGTTACCCAACATCACCTATAAATATGACTACGCAATTTCGGAACACTCTGTGGACAATAGTTATTGTAACTGCAGGATGCAAGAGTCTTCTATTGAAATAAAGCACTCAGAGCCATTTCCCTAGAGATTAAGACATTTGCTTTATTTTCCCATTTGATTCATGAACCGTAGATTCTAATTACTCCGTGAATTTGTATTAATGAACTCTTAGAACCATAAATCCTAGTCGACCTGCCTTGCCGTATCAGGGCAATGAGAACGGGTATCAGGTGGTGGTAATGAGATAAAGGTTACAATCAATTATTTCATTCCTTTATCAGGTAATAAATCATGGTAACTATGTGACTTGAATACGTGTTTACCCGACTGGCACAGAAGGACGGTAATGTTTTTCATCTTACTACACTACTACTACTACTCTACTACTACTACTTTTTAGAGTTGACATTAGTAATTTTCATAGTTTGACATTTTTAATATTCATAGTTTGACATTTGTATTTGAATTCTTGACATTTTCCTATCGTACATTTGTAATTTTCATAGTTTGACATTTGTATTTGAATTCTTGACATTTTCCTATCGTGACATATTTGAATTTTTACGATTATTATTGGATTCATAACAATTATGTCACAATCTAAATTTGCATGCTGAATTTAGTAGGCGGAATATGCAGTACTATATATAATGTATTTTAAGATCTGTAAGCACCATATTTCATGCAAATAAACGATATTATTATTATTACGGGCGCTAGATCAAGGTACTGCAGCTTCATTACCGTGGACTATGCCACAAGACAAGGAGCTGATCCTATTACGGGGTCTGTGTTTCCAGAAATTTCCACAGAAATCTGCAGATTTAAAACAGTATCCAAGTCGGTAGTTTTAAAGACCAAAAAAAACTTTTTTACAAAAAACATAACCGACTTCCAAATAAAAACCACTACAAAATACAAAATAATTTTTAATTTTGAAAGTCGGTGTTTCTCGTGTGGTTTCTTCGTTTTTAGACACCGACTTTGCAGTGGTTTTTAATTATTCGACTTCCAATTAAAAACCACTGCAAAGTCGGTGTCATCAATATTAACTATAACTGTTTCAAATCTGCAGATTTCTAATTAAGATTCGTTATGATCGATCTCACCTGATGGTAAGCGTTTGATGATATCTACGATGGAACAAGCGAACCGAGAAGATGCCTTCACACTTGCTTTAAAGGCTGACGAGTTATAGATGGCAAGGAACACAGATCATCAGGAATTCCTGGCATAATTTCCAGTAAACTTCTTATAAATTCATGCTGCGTAAACATCATAACTTCAAACAATAGTGTCTTGGTGTACCAAGCTTTGTTTATTTAGCTCAAGTTAGCGTCGCTTCAGATACACAATGAAGTACGTTGAAAGTTCCGAGAAAGCTATAGAGCTAACCTCAACTGATAAGGCCTGATAAGATGGAGCACTGTTCAACGTGTTTATTTGTTGTAAGACTTGTAATCTTTACAAGGGCTCATTGTGTAAAATATTCTTAACTAGCTTTTGCCCGCGACCTCGTACTCACATATACCGTTTTTTTCCCGTTTCGGTAGGAATTTATTGTTCCCGTATTATATCGTATATGCCTTCCTGATGAATATGGCTATCATATAAAACAAGAATTTTCCAAATCCGTCTGGTAGTTCCAGAGATTAGTGCGTTAAGTTCTAGCTGGCAATTCACGAGAATTCAAAATGTTTTGTTTCAAATATGCCTACATTAATCGCTTATTAAAAGTCATTAAAGCTATTATTGTCGCACTTGTATGACTACGGGCCATGCCCATCGGGTCCTGCTTTTCTATTGCTTTATGCAACGTGACACACTAACGGGACGTAGGACAGACCTGTTTATAGTACAGAAGCCTTGTTTTAGAGCAGGCAGAATGATACAGAATGCCTGGTCATCATCAAAAGAAAACATGTATGGAGCTAGCATTTGCTATTACCATGCATTTGCGAGTGAGTGATCCTGGATCGAAAGTGAATCATTACTAGATGACCGCTGGTTTCCTGAGCCCTGTTCTTGACCAATTATTTTTGCTCTAACTCATCATAAAAATTAATTGTAGTCCAGTTAGTCGCAATTCCATGCAATTAAAAAACTCATCGCCTACCATTTTATGGGTCAACTATAATATTCTCATTTCAGTAAAAAAACGTCCGAAACCATTAATTTTAATAACTAAAAAACTGAAGTAAACTTCAGTCAATAAACGTGAACGAATCGAGCTATTACTTTTTGCATGATTGCTTGAGTCTTGTGACCTATATATTTAATGCATTTATAAGTCAGATCTGCAGTTATAATTTAATGAAGTCCAGCAGATTGGGTAGTTATGAATTCAAGGCGATTGATTTTTGTGCACTTCGAAGTGTTTTTTTGCGCTGTTGCGTCAATGATACGTTATTTTCATTCGTTATTAAAGTAAACAAATTTTCAGAGGGAATAAGACATGACTGGTTTTTGCACTTGGAAAAACGGTGGACTAAAATACTTTCTGTATTAGACCTCTGTACTCTATGATATTATATTTTTTTGAAGAGAAAACTTATTTAGCGGTGTTGTCCGCTTTTTACCCATCCCGGGAAAAAAATGTTAAACGCGCGTCAGGACACGTGACCTGATCGAAAATTCGTAAGATGGAGGGAGAGTAGACCGCTGGCGCGGCGTAGGAGAGGAAGTAATATCCCCCTCACTACCGCGCGGTGAAAATGCATGCATATGCAATTTTTGCGAAATTATTCCCTAACGATTCCAATATATCAAAAATGCACAACGTTAATGTTCAAGTTTTTACTTCTGCCGGCACTCCTGGAGTGCAACCCGTTGTTTTTTTATTTTATTTTTAACTTTGCCCCACACTAGGAATTTCTCTTGTATCGTGGGTGCGTTTACAAACATACACAAACAGCCAGACCCGGAACAACTATCTGTAGGCCATATAAATATAACCGTGACGTCAAAATAGAAGAAATAGTTAATGTATGCCTCCTTGTTTATAGAAAAGTTAAGCAAAGGTGGTTATAACCTAAGACTCACAACATGAACCCTTGTTTTAGGATTATGATACCTACTTTAAAAAGTTAAACCTAGCAATAAAAAACCGGCCAAGTGCGAATCGGACTCTCACACGAAGGTTTCGGTACCATAAACCGAAAAAAACACGTTTCTTGTTTGGGAACCCCCTTTAATTTTTAATTTAATTAAATTTGTATTACTTGCTGTTATAGCGGAAATACAAATACAAAATCTGTGAAAATTTTAACCGTCTACCTATTACGGTTCTAAAGATACAGCTCGCTGACAAACAGACAGACGAACAGTGGAGGCTTAGTAATAGGGTTCCGTTGGTTACCTTTTGGGTACGGAACCCCAAAAATAAACAAATGGTGTCTGCGCCCAAGAACCTAATTTAGAACTTCATGCTAACCCGTCCTATAAAGCGGTATCTTCCTCGCAAACTAATCTCCAAATTTTGGCAATGTCCCGAAAACACCTAAATGAAAAATACTGGACCATCACCTGCTTTTCCCTGTAATAAGTAACACATTGTCGGTGGATGGGCCATTATTTATACTAGCCAGCTAAGCTAGGTGGGCCAGGACAGGACATATATTACCTCCATGGTACGCCTGCAAAGAGTAATAAAACCTTCAGGTTGAAATGTGTAAATATTTACTAAGCAGACATGTTTTTCCAGGGTTTGAATAAAAAATAGAGACAATGTACTTTGGTTATGAAGTTTTCGATGGGATGTGTTAGTCTATAAGCTGTTTTGAAGAATTTAAGAGCTAGATAAGTTACTCGTGGGCTTAAGCTTATCTTTTGGTCTGCAAAGCAACTGGTTGTATGAACTATTTTTGATACAATGAGCCAAAGCATATGTTGGGTGTGATTCCCAGCATGTCCCACATTATTTATCCCCAACGAGCAAGTCAAACAGCACGCATCCCAAGACCAGAGGGCTGAGGTGTTTGAAAATAACTTTAAAATGGTCCAAGAACTGTGCTGTCTTGTCGACAAACATCATCATTATTATATCAAGAAAAAATAAAAGTAGACGACACTCTCGTTTGTGAGTTTTCATGATTGGTGACTGAATTAATTTGATCAGAATCCATCATTATTACCAGAAGATATCATGTGGGCTGTATCTCAAGAACCGTAATAGGTAGACAGTTGTAATTTTCACAAAGTGTGCATTTCTATTGCCGCTCCAAAAGCAAAAAAAAAACATTAAATTAAAGGGGCCCATACAAAAAACGTGTTTCCTTTCGGTTTAAGGTACGGAACCCTTCGTGTGAGAGTCCAACTCGCACTTATCTTCTTACAATTCTGTACGAATATGTAGCGGTGATCTAAGAGACAATATTCACAGAAATTTGGTAGAGGTGGCTGTCCAAAGATTTCAATAATTAAAATATCCTCAATATAAACAATAATGAAGCTACCCTGATTGGGCCGAAGTTCAGATCCAAGTAAGTTTCCCAAATAATTACGCTCGGAGTCTTTAGCTTTACTGATTCAAAAGTAAAGTTGTTTCCTTGTTTATCTAGGAAGAAAAGAAAACTTTCAAGGCTGTTTAGATTTCGAACCTTATCTTCTTACACAACAGTTTACGAAGATTCAGGAACTGTATCATTGAAATACTTGGCTAGCGGATTTTATATATCGTTGGAAAGATATTAATCTGTTAAAAAGACGCACGTTGGGTAACTCGCTCCATCGTCGACTTTGTCTCTATCATCTATGACATAGACTAGAGTCAAGAGCAAACTGATCTCAAAAAAAAAAAAAAAAGACGCACAGTGTGATGTGACTGGCCTGTTGTGTTTTGTTTTGATTTTGATGTAACTATTTATTGTATCACTTAGAATAAATTAAGTCCTTATTATACTTTTGGCACATGTGGTTAAGCACCACATGTGCCAAAAGTATAATGGACTTAATTTGTAAAGATTGTGACACTACACCATTGTTTTAAACTAAGTATTTTGCAATATTTTTGGTGTTAACAATTGTTGGTGAGCCTAATAAATAAATAAAATGTTCTCTAGACATCGAGAACGAAAATGGTAGCTGTCCAGAACTAGTCCGTAGTTTTGATTTTGACATAAAATACTTTTGATAACAGTGTTGTACTTTCCCGTGGAATAGTTTTCTAGATCTTTCTAGACCTTAGGGGCATTGCGGAGCAGGTTAGTATGACCGATTTCTGAATCGAATATTTGGAGTTCAGAACGAGTCGATCCCCACTTTATTCCTAAAGTTTGATAGGTCTCCTGGCTACAGTTAATTTTGACAAATTTTCAAATTATATTCAAATTATTTATTTGTAAAACATAGGTACCTACAATATAATAAGATCTTATTCTAATGTCAGGATCGCTATGTTTAACCTAATAAGCATACAAATTTTGGATACATTTAATATTTATTGTAAATACCTACTTAGGTTTTTTTAATGTAAATTATTATTCCAGTTAAATTATATATTATTATTACCATTAATAGAATTGAGCTTAAATAAATCGGACATTTGACTCACATAAGGACATGCCTAATTATTATTTATTTAATTTATCTGTTAGGAATTCACCAATGAAATAGTACGCTTTTTGAACCATAAAGTCTGTTAGCATTCTTTTGAATTATTTAATATCATTCTCAGCTCCTATAGTCCGTCCGAAACCGGGGACGAGACTTCTCTAAACCTAACAGTATCTGAGTTCTTGTTTATCAATTGCTCATAGTACTCAGTAGGTTTATATATCCCTAAGTAACACGGTACCGCCACATAATGGAATGTCCTGCAGCATTCCTGCGGCTTGTGTACTGTATTCAACAAACACAGCACATAAAGGGACACCTCCGTGTTGTGTTGTGTTCGACTTTTTCTGTCTGGACCTAACCTTTAAAGGGATCTAAACCGATACATATACTCATAGACATGTATGCGTACGTATCCGGTGGCGATGGGTCTTTATACCTTTGAAGAACGTGAACTAGTGAATAAACGAAGTGACTTAAATATAATTGAAGTCATTGAGTGGTCGGAATTCGACGAGTCTCGTTACATTCTAGATCCTAGTTTTCACTTTGCGTAGTGTATAATATCCTGGGACATCTCACACACGGTCATCCGATCCCAACCTAGGCAGAGCCTGTACTATGGCAACCAGACAACTGATAAACATACTTATATATTTCTAAATACATACATATTATAGACAAATTACACCCAGACACAGAACAAATGATCATGCTCATCACACAAACATTTGTCCTGGGTGGGAATCGAACCCACGACCTCCGGTTTAGCAGTTAGGGTCACTAACCACTCGACCAACAGGCCAGTCAAAATGGAATTAGGTAGGTTGATAAAATACGTGTACCTAATAAGCAGTGATCAGCATAGGTAGTGCTATTCCCAGGATTTAGTGACCGTTATCTTAACATGGATATGCCTTCTGAATCCAGTGACCTGTAAGTAATATAGCAAACAACACCGTGCGGGACCAGCTTTTACCGGAAATGAGTAGTTTGATATGTTATCGTGCGTACTCGTGATATTTTAAACAGTTTAAGTTCATTTAATACATTGAAATTCAGAAAAATATTCCCGGGAATCCCGGGGCATGTCCATATTAACATTATCATTCAGGTTCATTGACCCAAAATAGCACTACCAACGCCGATCCCCACCAATAAGTCAAAGTAAACAACTGTTTTTCACGAGAAGTACACTGTTCAACTTTTTTACCTTTTCTTCAAATGGAATGAAAGTAGGTACGTTATAAATAAAAGCTATCGTCTAAGTCGGAATTTGTCAAAAATGCATGACATGAGGAAATTGAGGCTTTTTTGACAGATTGCGGCTGATATGCAAATGTGAACGTTGCTTAAAAATTAGTAGAATTGAAACTGTTGGTTGTTTATGTTTTTTCTAAAACTTTAGGGATATCCCGATGTGTGAAGGTACAGAAACTTTTTCCATTTGTGGCTATGCTGCGGGTTCGGGTATGTCCGACCAAGTTCCCCTAATCTGTAAAACATTTCCTTTTAGTTGTGATATGTTGTAACATACTGCCCACAAAAGAATTTATTTAATAGAGTGCGGCTGTTACGGAATGTAGAACACAAAAAGTAATGTTACAAATGTTAGAATCGTGTTTATTGGGCACTAGAATTCCCAATTGACGTTGTGTGTGCATGAAAACGTTTTGTTTGAGTGTCTAGCTCTGGAGAGAAGAACTTGTGATATGTGCGAGTCGCGAATTTTGAGGAAAAATATACCAGTTCTTCATCTTTGTCCAATTCTATTTCCAGTTTAGCTGGAGTCGGCTTCGCCAGAGACTGTGTTCTGAGTTTGTTAGTGCTTTTTTTTTAAAGTAGGGAAATCATCAAATGACTTCCGCTCTGGGTGGAGCGGAAGGGCGTGTCAGAATCTTACTGACTAAAACCCATCCGTGTTCCTTCTAAAGCCCTTTGCTTTCAAGGGCCGCGGTGACTCTTTCGAATAAATTCCGCAACCCTGGCAGGATTCCGCAACCCTGCAGGGAGTTTGTTAGTGCTTAGGTTCTCTTTCTGAATCATAAAAACTAACTCACATAATGTGACCTATTTATTCCCAACAGACTCGTTAACAATCAGCATTTATGACCTAATAGATATTATTAGTTCGTCGTTTGCAGTAGTAGATAAAAATTCGACGACTCTCTCAAGTATAATGTTTATTGCCGTCCTTGTGCTCAGCAATTGCTTGTCACTTGTCAGTAATTCACTCAGTAAGGGCCACGTTTACTCCCGTTTCCCCCGTTTAAGCACTTTTAGGGCTGTGTCAGGCTCGTTCCATTACGATGCAAGTGTATTTTCTACCGCCAACGACGCCTAATGACTATTATCAAGCCCTTGCATCAGATAAATATTGTTTAAAAGCCTCTCTGGGGATCCACGAGTTTCGCTAAAGGATACTCCTGTTAAAATCTGCTTGTTCTCAAGTTTTAGTTGTTTTTTTTCCTTTTTGTTTTAACAAAGAGGTGTTCAGTTTTTGGCCGGTTTTGTAATTATTAAAATAGAATTTATGAAAAATAATCCAGCGCTTTTGTTTTGGCTGTATTTAAAAAAATTAAAATTCACGCTAATTGATAAAACCAAACATTCCATATTTAAAAACAGCTTTTTATTTAGTCCTGGTTTCATATTTATAAAATACTTTATACGCTGACACTTCGGCAATTGATACCGACATCATACTAAAATAATATTTAGTTTATCGCGAACCCTACAGTTGATGCCGAAATCAAATATTCAAAACAGATAGCGAAGTAAATGCAATATTCAAAGAGGCAATATTGAAGATAGCAAGCATTATACCAGGGGGACAGACGAATAATGAGGGTCGAAAATGCCCCAAGGAGAGGCTTTTTCACGCCCTGACGCGTTTATGGGTTTATCCCATTAAAATTTAATTCATTTCTACTCTTTTTTTAACCGACTCACAGAAAAGGCGGAGGTTCTCAATTCGGTGAGTAATTTTTTTTATGTTGGTGTCATGATTTAAGTGATTCTTTTTCGTTCGATGCGGTAGGTATAGTTGCCACGTGGTCCCGTAAAAAAAATATTGAGTTTGGCCTAGCAGTTTTTAGTTTATGAGCATTTTGCTTAGATACTTGTTGCTTTCTTGGATGATGTTATTACGTCGTCAAAGTAAGCAAAATGACGTCGGTTAGTATCACAACTATAGGAAAAGTAAAAAAAAACTTTTTTACAAAAAAAAAAAAAAACAATCGACTTCCTAATAAAAACGCTACAAATTCTAAAATAATTTGTAGCGTTTTAAAATATAATAAGTAATTTTTTAGATTATTAGTTCTAAATGGGCACAGGCCTCGACCATCTTTTAAAATGCTCTTTTGGTTTACCTTTGCCCAGGAGTGGCAATATCTATCGGTTGGTAATATATAAATAACAGCTTTTTACTAAATGCAGATAAAAGTATGTACGATTCTGATAACACGGTTATAATACTATCTGTCT
Source organism: Mamestra brassicae (assembly GCA_905163435.1). Taxonomy (NCBI): domain Eukaryota; kingdom Metazoa; phylum Arthropoda; class Insecta; order Lepidoptera; family Noctuidae; genus Mamestra; species Mamestra brassicae. The sequence goes on along the minus strand of LR991004.1, from coordinate 13,485,757 downwards.
GTTTGTTCCGGATAACCTCCGAAATTGCTGGACCGATTTTAACAGGACTTTCACTGGCAGTTAGCTGACATTGTAAGAAGTAACACAGAGTTATTTTCTCTCTGAAATATGTTTTTTTTATTTATTTTATATGGGTTTGCTTTTGACTCTAGTCTAGGTCATAGATGACAGAGACAAAGTCGACGATGGAGCGAGCTTACCTAGAAGAAGCCTGTTCACTCTAATTTACTCTAAAGTAAATAATTTCAGAAAGGAAAATACTTTAACTTTTTAAACGGTCGAATTCGCGGTCAGAATGCTAGAAGGTTTATAAAACAATCGAATTGAGAACCTCTTCCTTTTTTTGAAGTCGGTTAAAATGTGGTTCAGTAAACAGTAATACTAAATACAATTTACATATGTGGGAAAACAAAGCGGTCTGCAATCAGTGATGCATAATGTTTGCATATTATTTTTGTACCGTTACGCTTCAGCGGAATGATAATAAAACTACGAGTATGTTGGATGTGTTGTTGTTCAGTTACCCAGCCGATTTATTTATTTAGCTGGATTTGCAAAACTCTTTATTGCAAAGTAAATATATAGAGTTACTTCGTCGATCTATTTTGCATTACTGACCAGCACGTACTTCGCACGATTTTTGCCATTTGACAACATACTGAGACTTATGGAATACTAGTTGCCGCCCGCGGCTCCGCCCGCGTGATTGTCGAAAACTATCCTAAGGGAACATATTCCCGGGATAAAAAGTATCCTATGTGTTATTCCAGACTATAATCTACCTCTGTGCCAAATTTCATCAAAATCCATTCAGTAGTTTTTACGTGAAAGAGTAACAAACATCCATACATACATCCATACTTACAAACTTTCGCCTTCATAATAGTAGTAGGATAATATGTTAATATGTAGCACATAAATCTTCCTGAGGTTTATGAACTTAATGGCACATTATGAATTTAAAGACATAAACCTACTCGAATTTTATAAGATTGATGACAGGCAGAAGTAGGACGGTTATCAGGCCATAGGCATTTTATTAATTACTAGCTGCCGCCCGCGTGAATGTCGAAAATTATCCCATGAGAACATACTCCCGGGATACAAGACTCCTGTGTCCTTTCCCGGGACTCAAACAATCTCTATAACAAATTTCATCTAAATCGGTCCAGCCGTTTGCGCGTGAAGAAGTAACAAACATACACACCCACTCACAAACTTTCCCCTTTATAATATTAGTGTGATTGTGTAAAAACTGAATACTTATAGGAATAAATCCTAAAGAAAACGGAAAATGTTAGCAAAATTTACATTATCAAATGTACCACGTCCCCGCCATGACAATACCTAATTCATAGTAAACAATGTATAATTAAGTACGTATAGATTACTAAAACCTACAGATTACTAAAACAATTGCCGATCTGCCACAAATTCTCCCATCAACAGAGAATGTTTCCCGACTGATAGTACCGTCTCACTTAGCAAGATGCTTAACGCAACTCCAGACACCTTGTGTTGCCATTTGCCGTCGAATTAAGTACATTCCCGTTTCTTACGGCAAGATATAGCTGACAGGGCCGTCCTTAGGGAATGCCGTATCTTTGAGGACGGCCTAACTGCTTCGTCTGTTACTCTGGAATGAAGGTTATCAGCTGTAGGTTACCTAACGAGGTAGCTGTTATGGCAAACGATTTCTGAATAGGCGAAAAAAGTATGATGAAGATTCCCAAAGATGTGGCGCCCAGGCCTTTCTCTTTTGGATGTGAAAATTAAAGGGCCAAAAGAGTTGTGGATATTTGAATTTTTGGAACGTATTTAACAACAATTCTTTTTTAAATTGTCCATTTGACGTATTGTGAGATGGTGATTTTGAAAATCGAACACAATTTTGTATAATTTTTATATGCAGATGACATTTTCATTTTGACAGCTTTCAGATTCTGACAGCTGGTTCCGGATTTTAAAATTGGTATTTTAAGTCATAAACTGCATTTCCTTCTACGTCGGTAGTCTTACGGCCGGTCTCAATAACGTATCTACCTTTAACCAACTATCAAATTAGCTACTAACAGTAGCCGAAACATCATGTTTGCCTTTGTAACATGACGTTTCAGCTATTGTTGGTAGCTAATTTGACAGTTGATTGAAGGTAGATACGTTATTAATACTGGCCGTTAGCGAATACCATTTAAAACTCTTGCGAGAAGGTTCGAAGTAACACAAACACAGTTTCTCATGCCAATCACAATGTACACGCAATAGTTCTCACAACTACATTACGTAATAAATTCTCAGAAGGACCATCTAATTTTTTTCTAATAAAACTAATGCGTATGTATCAGGGTACAATCGATATGGCCTCGCCTCCGCATTCGGCCACACACTACAATCAATCACAATTTAATGTAGACCTTTCTGACCCCTATTGGTCGATTTAAAGCGTCCAGTCTCATTAGAACCCTTGTATTGACGTACTTTTGTTTAATTAAGCACAAATTAGGGAGCTGTTTATGGTGGTTAGTCTTTGTTTGTGATAAGGTGGACTCCTTTTCTATTTGGAATGCGGTCTTTATGATTATTGTGACATAGTTATCAGAGATCGTAATGAGTTTTTTGTAGATGTGATGACCCTAATCAAAATGTGTTGTTACACCTTTATGTAATGTTATCTTCGGGTAATTTGTTTGCTTTCAGTGGGTCAACTGGTGCTGGATAAAGTTCATCAGTTTATCTTGCTAATGTAGGAGCTTCCATTAGCGGGATTGGCTTACTGTTTAGTGCTAACAATCTAAGATATTTTTTCATCTTCACTGCTTCTATTAACTTCGTGTGCAGTCTTTTTTACTGTTTTTTTTTTATATCTTATCCCTTTCTCTACGTAATGTAAAATTGAATTTTTATTTTCCGCATAGCACTTTAGGATTGAATAACATTAAACAGAGCGACAAAGTTTTAACCATCTTTCGAGACCACTTCATTTTTCCAACTGAAACAAAGAACTACCTAGCTGATTCTGAACAAAACAATGTTCTATCTACTTTTACAATGTTACGGTAGTGCAAGTAGTGCTAGGTCTGACCGAGTAAATTTTTTACAATTCGAATTTACCTTTACTCGACAGTTAGGCGAGGGATGCACGGGTAGAACGGGAACGTTGAATAAAACAGTGGAGTAAGCAACAAGCCTTAACTACAGTGTTGCCTTCCTCAAGTGAAAAAACTGGGAATTTGTGTTCTGAAAACGACGATGGATTTATTTTTGCTGGCTCTCTTTTTATATTAGTTTCGAATTTTGCTGCAATGGGAAAAAACTGTGCATCTTCTTCTTTGAAAGTAGTGTTATCAAAATAGTTTGGTACTTGTCTTGATTGTTCAGCTCAGCCAAGTTACTTGGAAGAAGCTTAAGTTGCTAAAGAGAGATAATACTTTTACAGGGCAACACCACTACTCGACTATCAATGATATATCTCAATAATTCATCACAAAAAATTCATGCAATCCCGGAATACTCGAACATCTGGCAACCCTCTAACTTCGCTAGTACATTTATACGCTTAGGTTGCTTTTCTTTCTTAACACGGTTTGTTTCGGTGTTTTCCCCAAGGTTGTCAGCTACAAAAATATATGAAACCCTTCGTGAGGAAAATAAAATGTTAGTATTACTTTATTTAGCGAACTTTGTTTGTTTTGACAGCTCTGAATACTACAGTTTGTGGCATGTTTTATTTTCTGAAATGGTATTGACAGTTTATTTGAAATGTATTTTAAGATCGATTGTACTATAATTACAGTTTACCAGAGACGCCATCGTAATCATAACTTAAATCATCAATGTATATAAAATTCTTCCGTTACTGAATGATCGAGTGACTGACTAACTGAGTGACTTACAGACTACGCACAGCCGACACTACTGGTCGTAGAAAGCTGAGATTTGACATGTAGGTTCCTAGGGGAGCATTAAGAGAGGATTTCCCAAAATTCCTACGGGATCAGTAAAAACGCGCGTAAGCCTAGTAATATTATAAATGCAGAAGTGAGATTGTTTTTTTGTTAGCCCTTCACGCCTAAACCGCCAATCGCTTTGATGAATTTTGATTCAGAGATATAATATGGGACCTTAAAGCCGGTTATTCTAGGCTACTTTAATGCGAGCAAAGCCCCGGGCAAAAGCTAGTTACTTGTTCGTTTCGCATTGTGCGCTGAGCACAAGTTTGTGCTGTCATAGCCATTGTCAGAATTGTCACGGGATGTCAGTTTCGATGAGAAAATAGTGTACACTTTTTGACACGCTTGGTTTTTATCGAACTTCCGGCAGTGCTGTCTCCAGCAGATCTTGCCGAGGTATCTGTGCTCGATCCTTTACGGTTATTGGAACTATCATTATCACCACCAATCCTCGTCGGAAAGGATTCGTGAGTGAATTTGAAGGTATCTTGTAATTTTACGACTCCATCTTGTATAAATAATTCATAAAATTTTACTCAATCTAACATGAATAAGTAATTCTCATCTTGGACTGTTCACATTGCATATTCAATTTTCATTTCCATTGTTATCTTTATTTTAACGTCTATAAATTTCTTTACAACCGTTGTTTTAATTTCGTCATCAAGACTACCTGCAAGAAACTCATCAACATGTTTAGGACAATGTATACAGGAAGGATAACATTATATTACCGACTTGCCCATGGTAACTATAGATTTATAATGTAGGTTCTATAACGATGTGCCCGGCAAGTGCTTCAGATTATCTCCAAGTTTAAGAAGACTAGAGATAACTTTTTTTGATTATACTTAGACTCGCATTTGTTCACAATCTCACCTTATGGAAAGCAATGATGTGGCTGACAATGGAGTACGCTTCATCATCATCATCATCATCATACCAGCCGGAAGACGTCCACTGCTGGACAAAGGCCTCCCTCAAGGCGGGTTGGCGATCGCAGTGTAGCTGTTGCAATACACAGAGAATGCTGCTGACCATTCTCTGGTGAGTCCCTTAGTCGCCTCTTACGACACCCACGGGAAGTGATGGGATGGTGCTATTCTTTTGCGTCCGACACCATACAGAAAATATGTACTCTTGACTTAAAGACCTCCACGTTGTAACTATCAGGGAACTGGGACTCCGGCAGGATACCTAAGAGACAATCTTAACAAAATTCATCATCAGCCTTTATCCCAATGTATGAAGGGGTCGCTGCAACAGTCTCCGTAACATTATACATATTATTATTAAACAGAATTACAAAACATTCCAAATAAATCACCCAGACACCACCTGGCTACTTAAATTTTTGATAATACTATCGTTGTCCCTTTCTCTCTCATTCCTATGGATAAGGACGGGTTTCTCTACTATAATCGAAATAGTTGTTGCGTTTTAATCCCTCTTTATGTCGGTAATCGCATTTCTATGAGGGTACAGGTTTGATATAAAATGAATGGGTGCGACCTTAGCCCGTATAGTTTGCGTTTCTATTAATAGAAAAGAATTAACAATATGTTCCTTTTGGTTATATTTCGTCACCAACTCTTTTTCTATAGCTTGTTAATTTCAACTTTGAATATCCTCCAATCGATTTTGACTTGTGCGCTTTTTAATTAGTCACCCATCAGAGGCCAAAATCTTCACTTAACAAATTGGCTTGGCCAGCTTTTAAACTTACATCTACAATAAAATCTCCATCACCTATTAATTAGGTACTACATTTCCAAAACACGTATTAAATTCAAATTTTATTAGCGCCCTTATTTACCGAGAATCGAAATTGATTTGACGATAAAATGTTCATCTGAATCGTTAATCCAATATTGGATTTCCGCTCGCCCCTCTGGTAATTTGACTGACCCCACATTTTCATCGAAATCCCCTAATTTACACTTCGGTAATGGCAGCCCTAGAATTTTGGGAATGCCGCGTTTTGCACACACTCCTCACTTACTGTGTGTTTCAAAGTCGAAAAGTAATTGGAACTTGGATATTTAATAGCTCGGATCGTATATTCTGCTACGTTATTTTCGGATTTGCTTCAAGAGGCGTTATTTTCTTGCTTGATCTGTATATAAGTATTCTCTTCTCAATTGCCTTTGTTGCTAAAATTGTTTAGAATTCTTTCAGCAACAAGACTACCTTTTGTTATCTTTTCATTTTATTCACTTTCTATTTTCTAGTGTATTCTTATATTCTTGTGTAAAAGTCTGGGTTCTGAATTACAATAAAAATCCATAGAAGATTGCTTTAGACTATTCATTCTCTGCTTAAGTTAAATCCAATCGCTATTTTCGTAATAGAATCACTATTCTATTTAGTGAAAAGCGTTTGGTTCAACTAAAGCCACTCTCAAAATAAAAAACAATTCAATTCCAATACAAATGGGTGTAATAAAATCAGATCTGAAATTAAATATTAACGGATCGAAATCGGGAGGGAAATGTGGAAAGTAATAAGAAGCAAATATTAACGTATCCAATTTATGGTAGGGGTATGGGAGCAGATTATTTATTCAGAAGAGTTTCGTGGCTCTTCACCTTATGCAGATTAGGTTGGTACTTTAAGGGCTCGACCATAGTGAAATGCGCGGTGACTGAGGCTCTAAACAAGGGACATTCTGTCAACGGTAGCGTTGCGAAGGTGATTGCGAAATGTATGGGATTAGCGCTGTTGAAATGTCACGAGATCAATCCCTAATTAGATATTTCGACATTCGCCATCTCTATCTTATACATGGTGTAACAGAATAAACCAATCCCAAATCGCGAAATAAAAAAATCTTCTGTTCAGTACATTTTGTCGTGTTACGCTCACATAAATGTATGGGGCAGTCGATTTTTTTATTTCGCGATTTCAGTGTTGGTCCCATAGTGAAAGTTGTTCATAATGATGAGTACAATGACCCCTTAAGAGGTATTCCGTTTATTCTGTTACAGGTTGTCTAAGGGCACTTTGTGTTGAAACTTGGTAGCAGATGTGGTGGCGGTTGTGATTAGTTGGCCAAACTGCTACAATGCATCGCGAGTTATTGTAGGGTGCAAGAGAGGGTAGATGTGTTTTCACATGGTATAAGAATAGACTCGTTAGCTAGCTATAGTTGGTTCGTTATAGCATAGACCGCTGTTGCCTGCATTAATTTACATTAAAAATCGGAAAAAAAGACATTATGCCTTTGTCACGTCACGAATCGACATGTATCGTGATGCTCAATACTTTCATATAGATGCTCGTAGGACTTTATGCCATGATAAAAACAAAACCGTTCGTCATTTTCACTACACTATAAATGCAAACAATGCTTCTTTATATTTGATATCTTGCGCTCGCCTCAGTTCCCGCGTAAGTTCCTCACCCTGGTCGAAGCCTTAGTTTGCCAACTTGTCGTACTGAATAATGTCTTGCACATCTGTTAAATGTTCGTTCAAGAAGAGGGTTGTTGCTGATGAAAGGTTTACGGGTGTATGATCTGTAATGGTAATTTAACTAAGTAGAACACTTTGGTAAATTGCTTATTGTTAGTGGAACTTGTGATAGTATTTAGAGGTACATAATTTGAGTTTATTTTTTAAGTGATTTAAATTGGATTCTCGTTTGACTATTATTGCACCTGATAGAAAGAGATGTGATCGATGATGGAACACGCTTGCCTAGAAGTAACCTGCTCACTAATGACTTCAACACTCCTCAGCTCAAAGCTATCAAAACATAAGATGGTTTAAAAGAGTGTCCGTGGAGTTTTATATACGTTCTTCTCTATAGAGATCTACGCTTTGGAACGTGCAAATAGCTTCATGTTTTTGACTATCTGACTTTGAAAATTCAGGAGTACCTGTGGTTTATCACACTAATATTATAAAGGCGAAAGTTTGTGAGTGTGTGTGTGTGTATGATTGTTACTTCTTCACGCTCAAACGGCTGGACCTATTTTGATAAAATTTGCCGCGGATCTGCCCGCGTGAGTGTCGAAATATATCTCAAGGGACATACACCCGTGATAAAAAGTATGTGTTAATCCGGGGTGTTCGCTTCCTGCGTACCAAATTTTATCAAAATAGGTCCAGCCTTTTGCGCGTGAAGAAGTAACAACATACACACACTCTCACAAACTTTCGCCTTTGTAATACTAGTGTGATGATTAGTATAGTACAGACTTTTAGTAAGGATTTACTTTATAACAAGCTAAACTAGAATTCCTCTCAACAAACTTAATCATTCTCCAATATTGAAGGAAGACCAAACTTTATATTTACAAAAGAAAAAGATATAAGTCTGAAAGTTAAGCAAAGTAAATCTGGAACCATCAGTTAAATGAATGCTGTCTCTAAAGTAAAAGTAAGTAATATTAAGTCTATAACCAAGTTGAAGGAAGCGCTCGTTTCATCAAATTCTTTTGAGAACATCGATAATTTTATGTGAAGGCAGGTTGGAGTTTTGCTTAGATTTTCAGATTAACTACACAGAGTTACAAGAGGAAATTACCAGAGATTGGAAAATGAATAGAGTCACAATAGTCCCAATAGTAGTATCAACAACAGGTGTTATTCCAAAACAAATATTCAACAGTCTTATTGCACTCAATCTCTCTAAATATACATACCTAACTTTGCAAAAAGCTGCCATATTAAATACTTGCCGAATAGTTAGACAATTTTTACAACTTGATTTGGATAACAATTTTAACGCAGTGCAGAGTAATTTGCCATCGAATAATAAAGATTATAACTAGGATCTTCACCTTGGTTCACACCCGTGAGATTCTAGCAAATACCAGGTACTTACCAGCGAAAAAAAAAAAAAAACAAGAATAATAATAAAGAAAATTAACGAAATAATAATAATAATAATTTTTATTTGTTCTAAAATATACAGACATTTAAATAACATGGTGATACACTACAATACACTTAATTCTGAGTTCAGATATTGGACATCTGTGTCTGAACTAGATATAAAATATCTGTATTTCAGACATCAGCGCTCAATCCCCCGTCGCAGGCGACACTCTGGAATTAACTAAAGTAGACCTTATAAATATATTTCTATAATATTATTCAAGGAAGTGACAGATGTAGGAGAACAATCTTAATTAGTTGTATATATGTACTGGTTTAATGGCACACCAAAAACGCAGTCCGAAACGCTTAATTTAAGAACAAAAACAGTTTAACGATTTTGTAGTCTAACTACTTTTACCGGGATAAAAAGGCTCACTCAACGAAATTTAAGCATTTTTTTCCGTGCAAGAATTTCCGTAATCGGCCCATAGACATAATACACAAAATAACCTTTAACAATAATAAACTAATACATATTAATAAACCTTATTAGTGATTCTATACTAACCTTTTACCAACATTTAACCAACGGAACCCTATTACTAAGTCTGCGCTGTCCGTCCGTCTGTCTGTTTGTCAGCGAGCTGTATCTCAAGAACCGTAGTAGGTAGACAGTTGAAATTTTCACAGAGTGTGTATTTCTATTGCCGCTATAACAACAAATAATAAACATAAAATTAATGGGTATGGCACCCATACGAGTTTTTTTCGATTTATGGTACGGAACCCTTCGTGTGAGAGGCTCGCACTTGGCTGGTTATTTAAACCTTACATAAAAGTTCCGGTTTTACAAAAAAATATAAGTTAGATTTTAGTTTGACTCGGACGTGGATATTTAACATAGTATAACCCCAAATAAGGCCACTCCACACCCAAGCTGCTACAAGAACATCATCATCTGCCTAGCCTTTTCCCAACCATATTGGGGTCGGCTTCCAGTCAAACCGGATTCAGCTGAATACCAGTATTTTACGTAGAGAAGCTGCCTACCAGAGCTCCACAACCCATTCATTGGGTAACACGGTACTTCTTGGCAAGACTGGAGTCAGATTTTGTGGCTTCTGACAATCCATAACGACTGTCATTTGTTGATCTTTGGCAGTCGTTATCGGGACCAATGGCTTAACGTGCTTTCCGAAGCACGGAGGAATTTCGATATGTTAAGATGGTTACCCATCCACAGACCGACCTCGGAAAGCGTTGCTTAACCTTGAAGATTGATCCGTGCGGCTGTTATTCTTTAGCCACGAGCTCCTCTTTTGCAACTGTTTGTAAGAACCTCAACTTCATTTAATATTATGTAGGTCCCAAATTATCCTACCTCACTCCAAACTTTTCGACTGCATAAATCTTTAGACTTTAAAAGATTTGAAACGAGAAACGCAAGCGAAAGTTCTCGTCGCCTATATTGGCCGCTATATCCACAGATAACTTCGGTGTAACCGGTCACTTAGTTAAGAAATCTTAACTTGTTTAATATAATAAACTTGATTTTATGGAGCGAATTGATGCTGACACGAAAATAGGGTGTCACCATAAATACTGGTGGCACCTTTGTATCAGAAATTGTACTTGCTTTTATTACTCTGGTGTGCCAATTGTTATGTCGAAATGTACCTTCGAAGGGTGACTGTGAACCACTTTGTGGTGATTTTAGTGAAAGGGATAAAGGAGTACCTATTGTTACGTCATCATCAGAGGTCGGAATTAGGTAGAGTTATTTATGTACTTACACTGATTTCATACAGCGAAAGAATAAAGTGGATATGCCTCAAATCCCGAGATTAATTTTAAAGAGCAGAAAAATCCCGTGATTTATTAAATAAAAAAGGTATTTAATTTAACACAATTTAAACCACTGCATGTGTGATGTTGCCAAATTTACATCGACGACATCGGATGTCCGAAGTTGCAAAATTCCAATGCGCACACGCGCGATGTTGCCACATTTGTAGTTCGCACAACATAGCATGTGAGAACAAAAGAAAAAAATATTATTATTTATTTGTAATATTGTTGGCCACACGGGATTGTCTATTACAAATCCCGGGAAGATCCATATTAATATCAACATTTCGATGCAACTAATAAAAACTCTACCTAATTTCGACCTCTGGTCATCATTCTGTTGCTGTTATTCCAATATGTTTGGGGTTGACGCAATATTTCTTCCAAATATGTGTTAATCTGGTCTTTTGAGGAAAGCACCGCACAGATTCGAGTGGAAAATCTAGACAGTAAGTACAAGGATTTGTCAGTTCTCGTTTAGCTCATCTTAGAATCAATACATGCATGGATATATGTATTGATGCGAAATAAAAGCACTTTACTTTCAGAAAACGTTGAATTTATTGCATGAATAAAAAACCGAAAATTAGACAAACAGAAATGTTGGCTTGGCGTCGGTCGCCGATGCGTTTATGATCTGGCGTTCAAAAGGTAAAAAAATCACAACACAATTAAAGGGTTAATATGGGTTAAAGTCTAAAGCAACTAGAACCGGCTACGTGAGCTATTCTTCGACGATCCGCGTCAGGAAGAAAGAGTCTTACTTCCGTAATACCATAAAACCCCGAGCTGAACTGCGGGTACTGGGATATCCGTAGACCCAGAGCGTCACGACTCTCGCGACTCTCAAACTCAGCAGACGATATCAGAAGCCTATTCGAAACCAACCAGAGTGAAAAATCAAATAAAAGGTTAAGTATTACTAAAAGACTCGTATCACCAAACTGAAGTGGTAGTGGGTAGGGGGCACAATGCTTGCAGAATAGATGGTCGATGGGGCCGAAAAGTACTAGAGTGGCGACTGCGTACCGGAAGAAGTAGCGTTGGAAGGCCTCCCACAAGGTGGACCAATGACCTGGTGGGATTGCAATTACCATGTAAATTCAGACTTAGGTACTAGAATTTCTGAACTAAACCTGTTGTGAAAGTTGAAACTACCTATTTCAACGTCCCTATCAATGGTAGAGCATTAATTACTTTTAACTCTATGCTAGCTGTAAAATGTAACACTGAATGTTGTTAAAAATGTAAAAACTTGTTCGCTGCAGGATATTCAGATTCAGTTCATTAAAATAATGAAAGCTGAAAAGGTCTTTTGAAAGAATGTAGGACGGGTAGGTAGAATATGCATACGCCTGACGTTTTTTATGTAAAACTCATGAATGAGTATAGTTTCATTCAAAGATGCGATTTTTAGGGCTCTGTACCTCAGTCGGCAAAAACGGAACCCTTACAGGATCACTTCGTTGTCCGTCTGTCTGTCTGTCAAGACCTTTTTTTCCCAGGAACGCGTTAAGGAATCAAGCTGAAATTAACTCGCAAGTATTCAGAACAGATCAGTCAAAAAACCAAACTTCTAAGACAACGCAATCTAAAGATAAAGCCGTTTAAGCTCCGTTTATGGCACATTATTTGACGCTCGCAAGGGAATCAAAACCTTTAGGGTGCTTCCCTTTGACACGTTTGCCAAGAAGATAGATCTTACAGTATAAGTACAGGAAAAAGTCCGAAAATAAGGAATTTGTTCATTTATAATATACAAAAAAAGTGCGAATACAAGCTTATATTTTTGGTTGAATAAATGACCGTGACGTACATTGATGTATCCGCAGATAACGTATACTCGAAAAAATCAAGACTCGTTTTGAACTCTCGGTGCGCGAATCTAGCTCGCACTTGTTCGGTTTTTTTTCTATTAATAATCCATTAATAGTTACGGTTTTTTGTGCTACTTATTTAATTAATTTTAACTTCACAGGACTCCTATATTTCCCAAAGGGTTAAGCAGAGGTGTTCAGTCTAATAGTAAGTCCCATATAATAGGGGCGAGACAATAGGGAAATATGCATGCATTTTTTTATTTGCAAATGAAATACTTAAATAAATTATCTCTAGTAAACAAATATGAAATAATTATTAAAATATCTTCATTGGCAATGAAGTAATAAAGCTTCAAAGATTTCACTTTGAAAGAGAAGTCCGATACGAAATGTGACGTCAAATATCATGAAGTCTATACAGCTACCATAGAAGACGGCGTCTTCGCGAAAGAAAAAGATATCATTTTTAAATAGTTATATCTCGTTGTTTTTCGATCAATTTTGATTCTATTTTCACTGTTATTATTATAATTTTGTATGTTTTAGATAACTGTATATACAATAAATATTTTTTTCATGCTCACTCATGGCGACCACTGAGAAATGACAGCTAGGAAAATTCAATTACACTTCCCCGGCCTTATTTTATAAGGATGGGAAATCATCAAATGACTTCTTCCGCTCTAGATGGAGCGTAAAAGCGTGTCAGACTCTTACTGACTTAAACCCATCCGTGTTCCTTCTAAAGCCCTTTGCGTTCCAGGGCCGTGGTGACTCTTTCGAACAATACCGGTGGGGTACTATTTTTATTCCCCGCTCGAACGGAGAACGGGTTCTCCGTTCTACTTTTCCCGGCCTAGGAATCGAACCCAAGGACCTCAGACAACTTGAAAAGTAATATTTTTCGAACTGTATTGCCGTTCTCCGTGGTCGTTTTAAAAAAGCAAGTTTTTTGATCATTTTGCAATTATTTCTTTACTATATTAATACAGTAAATTACCCTTAAATATGACCACGCACTATTGGAAACAGCCTGTATATTTATACTAGACAAGACTGATCTCTATTCCTTACGCTTAAAGGATCCTCTACGGCTCAAGGCTAATTGGATATCGATAAGACCGATTAGAAAGTCGTTTACCTTATAAATAGTCGACACTTACATCTTTCCTTAGGTACCTACAATTTTACTGACGCAAAAGATATCATAGGTTATTTATCTATACATATAATAAAAATGTAACGGATCGCTGTTTGTACGTGGAAGATATATGAGAAAAAATATTATTGGGACCTTTATCAACGCAAATAGCACCCAAAACAATGATTGTTCGAATTTTTGTCTGTTTGTCTGTGCGTTTGTGCACGCTAATCTCAGAAACGGCGATTTAGACGTGGTTGTCACTAATATATTGTGGTAAGCTTCACTTAACATTTAGTGTTTATTTCATGTCAATCGGTTCATAAATAAAAAAGTTATGCCAATTTAAAGAATCACGCCGAACATTTGTTAAAGTATCTATTTCTATCTTTTCTTTCTCTGTTTAATAGCATTGACTGAAACTTTACTAAACTTCATAATCTTAAAATAAAATCCCACGCGGACGAAGTCACTGGAAGAAGCTAGTGAATAATAAGTACTTAATAAGAAATCTGTCTTTTTATACTGACTTATGCATTTATTGTATGCCGTATGGACTTTAAAAGAGATTTTGACATCTAAGTTTGGTTTGTATTTTCTTCTAAGAGTTGCGAGCTGGAAAAATACCGGCTTCATATAGTTTAAACCGACCAAATAGGTTAATTTTAGCTTATTTACAAAATCAATATAATTTATACACTTCAGTCGCTACTGAGCAACGAAGCCCTGGGGCTGAAGTCTGAAAACGATCATGATTCCGCTCTAAGAGAGAGACGGAGCTATACATAGCGAATACCACTATCCCGTTTACATCATCAAAATTGGATGGCATTAGCACGTCATAGTATAGCTGATTTCTGAATTTATAACTTGAAGTGTCGTTAATCAAACTAAAGTAGGATTTGTCACTTTCACAACTACAAATTCAATTCAGAAACCGACCCAAAACCATATCTGTCATAATGACCGTGAAAACAGTCTTTGTCAATTAAACCCACTTAATTTTCATAACGTTGAACAGGTGCTCAACTAAATAGTGCCAATGTGTGAATGAACTTCAAAAGGTTAGCCAACCCCCAAACGCGGCCAGCGGATCGAAAAGACCGATGCAAATAATAATTAGAATTTATTTCATCTCGAGTCATAGATAAACTTTTTGATTTATTATTTGATTTATTATTATACGGAGTTCGTGTCATGACCCGGTCTGTCTGTGTTTTTGTATAAAAGGCATATTTTATTTTATCTGCAAGGATGTTCATTTATAAATAAATATCTCCCCTAAGTTTGACAGCTGATTAATAATGACCTGGCTTCAAATTGATGATGAATTTATTGTTTTGTTCAGCCATTATTTTAACAGCGAGGTGTTATTCGAGTTTCGTGTTTGCTCAATTTTCGAATACATCAAAATTCCATTAACACTTCGTTTGTGTTTTGTTTTCAAGCATGTTCGACGTAGGCACAAAAATAACTGTGTATTGGCCCAGACATAGAGAATTGAGTATGCGATACTCTGTCAAAATTGGTGTCTATCTCTTTTCAAAACTTTTGCCGCTTCTACGAGCCTGTGACAGTCCCCCAAATAGAGTTCTAGATATGACAGCTATTGGCCAATAGCTGCCTTTCCTCTCTCACACTTTTCAGAACATTTTCACTTTATTTCGTTACATATGGGAAAACAGCTGTTTATGATGGCACCAACAAAATGGGGTTAGTTAACTTTAAACTGTTTGCTTACTTTATTTACTTAATATTGATTCATCGAAATTGGAAAATTGATTGCTGTTTGCGAGACGACACAGTGTTTTATATTGTTAATTACATGTGTTGATTAAGTTATTTGCCATGAGATTTAATGAGAGCGGTGTTGAAAATGAATATTGAATGCCGATATTTTTTTTTTGTTTTTTTTTTTTAATTTATAATTGTGAAACAAACTGATGTACTTACCTATCTATCTACTACTACTAGACCAGGAACGGTAACAAAAGTAATCAGTATTCATAAACTAGTAGTTTTTCTTTCAACGATTTATCTCTTTATCTATAAACATTAATCTGTTGGCAAGAAAAAGATACGAGTAATCTCAAGTCTCAGTGACTTATTGCAGTATATATCGAAGTGAAACTTATCAAGAACGACACGACTTAAAGGTTACATCGCAAGAAGTTCAAAACTTACCGGAGCAGTCGCTCATTTTAGCCCCACTAAGTATTAGTGAACTTGTCTGTTTCGGTTTAAATTTGACAGTTACCTAACCTTTTAACGTGTAAGTATTCACGTTTTTGTCAGTTTCATAGCCAGACAATGCAGAAAAAACCTATTTCTCTCATAGATTTGTTCTATCTCAAATAAGAAAACGTTTTTTTTTTGTATTTTGCACGCCGAAAGGTAAAATATGTAGATTCGAACATTGGAACATATTACCTTGTTATATTATATTGTGATAACATTAACATTATATCCACCTAAATATTATTGAATTTGAATTTTGTTCTTAGTTGCCTTTTAAAAAAGTCGAGCATTTAAAATCTTTGACTTATTTTCCAGATGGCACTTCTTATTTGTATCGTACTGTATCTCCGAACAGTTTCTCTGACACTAATAATCTCCGATGGCGACTCGATCGATGACATTTGTCATCAGTGAGTGAGTGTGAGTCCCCGAGACCTGTCCCACCACTTTCACGTTCGCATTTACGGGTTAATTCGAAACCTATATGCCTACTTACGGGTTACACAAGTTGTAAGAACTGGTAGGATATTTATGACCTGATGGTGAAATTAAATTAAGAAATTTTGCAGAATTGAATTGCTATTTTTAAATGTCAATTAATGTTTGTTAATTATGGCAAAATTTGACGTTTATTTTTGATGTTTCAAGATTATGTAGTCATGATTTTAATCAATCATCCTGAACATTAATTTTTGGGCGTGACAGTTTGACAGGAGTCATTGTCAGTTCCAAAGGTCCTGCATATTTGATAACGTCAAAATTTTGGTATGATGCTAATCATTCCAAAAATGTCTAAAGGGGCAGCTCCCGTTTCTATTTTAAGTAACGTTCGCGTCCAAATGTCAGTCAATCAAAAACACATTTAATTTCTTTACATTTCGAGAAGACATTGATTGTCGCCGAGATGGGCAAGATGAGATGACTAAATTGATATTCTACTGTTTTAGATAGGTACTTGAATTTCAACGTTTTTAAAGCACCTACGAGAAATGTTTGTTTGGTTTTACTTACATGAAAAGGTGCTTACGTATTTACGTATAGTGTTAAAAATATATTCTCTGATTAAAAATGTCTAAGTCTTCAAGTAGCCTTTATAGGAATCTTAAGCAGGTCAGGAGGTAGTTAATTTTCCTTTTAAAATCCAGTTATGATGTTGGCAGCTCATTGAAATCTAGAGAATCCAAGTACTTATGCCTTTCTCAAATTTGCATTGACTAAACAGTAATTTAGCAGTTCGCTATTTTTAGTTTAAAGACATTCCTGGATTTAACGACCGCTTGCATTGTTGAGTAAAGTCAACTTTATGGGAGGAAATATCAATGACTGATTTAACTTCAGCCGTAAAAGGGACTTGGCTGGGAATAGATGGTATGTTTTCCTGGTTGTAGGAAAGACTGAATTTTGTAAAGGGAAACCTTCTGTTCTGAGAAAACTAGATGGAATTGCAATTGTTTTATAGTGGCTGGTGCCCTACTATGACGTGCTAATGCCATCCAATTCCGACGATGTAGAAGGGATAGTGCTATGCGCTATGTATAGCTTCGTCTCTCCTTGGAGCGGAATCTCGATCGTTTTAAGACTTCATAGTAGGGCCCCTGGTCGTCTCTATTGTCAATTGCTCTGACAACTTCTTAATGACATAATGTTACTTTATAATATATTAGCCTTTGCCCGCGACTTTGTACGCGCATATCCCGTTTTTTCCCGTTCCCGTAGGAATTTCGGAAAATCCTCTCTTAGTGCTCTACTATACTCCCCAAGGAAGCTACATGCCATTTTGCAATTTCATCTTTCTTCGACCAGTAGTTTCGGCTGTGCGTTGTCTGTCAGTCACTCAGTCAGTCAGTAACGGAAGAATTTTATATATTAGGATCAGCCAGTATTAACCCAACAAGCCCAAATTAATAAATCAAAGATTGTTTTACTTGTCTACAGTTGCTTTACCGTTTCAAACAATTTTAATAAGTTTTAATTGTCGTGTTGATCATATGTGTTTTATGCATGCTTTTTCAATTCACTTTAAACATTGGTAAAATAGTCGACATCGGCTCTGTCTTAAAATATAGAATATAATTAACCAATATTGTTGTAAGTGATCGTTTTTGTTTTTAAACTACGCTACCCAACATATATTAATACCTTCTGCACCGCGGACCAGTGTTAAGAACCTTAAGGGCGCGTTTGCAATTTGGACAAAATTATGCTGTTTTTCGGTACATTTTGTGGCTAAAATGAACCAAATCAAATACAACTAATAACTTAAACACTTAGCTTGGTTCTTCATCTTCAAATGTGGGTAAAATTTTTGTTAAAAATAATAGTATTTTTTATTGTATAAACGATCTTACGATGCCGTTTTTCACAAAATTCACGATACTGGGTTGAGTTTCGGTACATTTTTGGGCCTATTATCAACATATTTTTAGAATTCTAAAAATACTATTAGTAGGCAGAGTTATTAATTTCCAAATCTAGGTAAAAAAATTGCAGAAAATTATACAAATATTCGCAGAAAAAAATAAAATCTGAAACTAACATTTTCACATATTTTGCTATTACGGATAATTCTTAGTCGGTTGTAATAAGAGTTATTTTATTTTTGGTCCCTGTCTGGATTTATTCGACAAACATCGAGGTAATCCCTCAGTCCGCGCTCGGCCGCCGTTGTGAGTGGACACGTATCGCTTGCTTGCAGCAGCTCGTGTTGTAAAAGATCGCTATAGAAATACAAAATATTCGATAAACCAAATTTGATACTTGACAAGGTAAGATTATTTTCTAATCACGGTTTATTATTTATTATAATATTTTATTTCGCTCTAAGTGACTTTTAGACGACATGAGTTAGATATGCCGAGTTTGGGCTCGTTTTGTTAGTTATCAAGAGACCCTACCTCCGGACTTGGTGGATTCACCTGAGGGTGTACTTCGATGACTTCTACTGGAACTTCTAGACGACATGAGTAAGATATGCCGAGTTTGGGCTCGTTTTGTTAGTTATGAAGAGACCCTACCACCGGACTTGATGGAGTCACCTGAAGGTGTACTTCGATGACTCCTACTGGAACTTCTAGATGACAAGAGTTACATATGCCGAGTTTGGGCTCGTTTGGTTAGTTATGAAGAGACCCTACCACCGGACTTAGTGGATTCACCTGAGGGTGTACTTCGATGACTTCTACTGGAACTTCTAGACGACATGAGTAAGATATGTCGAGTTTGGGCTCGTTTTGTTAGTTACGAAGAGACCTTACCTCCAGACTTGATGGAGTCACCTGAAGGTGTACATCGATGACTCCTACTGGAACTTCTAGATGACAAGAGTATGATATGTCGAGTTTGGGCTCGTTTTGTTAGTTACGAAGAGACCTTACCTCCAGACTTGATGGAGTCACCTGAAGGTGTACTTCGGTGACTCCTACTGGAACTTCTAGATGACAAGAGTTACACATGTCGAGTTTGGGCTCGTTTTGTTAGTTATGAAGAGACCTTACCACCGCACTTGATGGAGTCACCTGAAGGTGTACTTCGATGACTCCTACTGGAACTTCTAGATGATAAGAGTTACACACGTCGAGTTTGGGTTCGTTTTGTTAGTTATGAAGAGACCTTACCACCGGACTTGATGGAGTCACCTGAAGGTGTACTTCGATGACTCCTACTGGAACTTCTAGATGACAAGAGTTACATATGCCGAGTTTGGGCTCGTTTGGTTAGTTATGAAGAGACCCTACCACCGGGCTTGGTGGATTCACCTGAGGGTTTACTTCGATGACTTCTACTGGAACTTCTAGACGACATGAGTAAGATATGTCG
Organism: Mamestra brassicae; assembly: GCA_905163435.1. Lineage (NCBI taxonomy): Eukaryota > Metazoa > Arthropoda > Insecta > Lepidoptera > Noctuidae > Mamestra > Mamestra brassicae. Next base: position 13,466,118 of record LR991004.1, on the reverse strand, counting down.
AGTTTGGGCTCGTTTTGTTAGTTACGAAGAGACCTTACCTCCAGACTTGATGGAGTCAGCTGAAGGTGTACATCGATGACTCCTACTGGAACTTCTAGATGACAAGAGTTACATATGCCGAGTTTGGGCTCGTTTTGTTAGTTATGAAGAGACCTTACCACCGGACTTGATGGAGTCACCTGAAGGTGTACTTCGATGACTCCTACTGGAACTACAAACTAATCCATTGACATTTGTAAACATTGTTACCAACATCTTTACCATCAACCCGCTGAAGATTGTAGCATGTTTTTTTTTTTCATTGTATAGAGCCAATCAATTTTGCTATATACAGTTTCAAGCATTTACGGCACACGCTCAAAACTATTGTTAATATATAAAGACTGTAAACTGAGTTTCTTGCACGTTCTTCTCCATAGGATCTACTTTGTTACTAGTTGACTAACAGAACTTGACTATTCAAAAGTGCCTCTGAACGGTTCCTTTGAAATAAATTATTTTGATTTGATTACATCTACTTTGTTGTTTTGATAATCATCACGTACAATCTCAAGTAACTACATAAAATCCGGTAAGGTCTCATTATTACCAATAAAACGAGCCCAAACTCGGCATATCTTACTCATGTCGTCTAGAAGTTCCAGTAGGAGTCACCGAAGTACATATTCAGGTGACTCCATCAAGTGCGGTGGTAAGGTCTCTTCATAACTAACAAAACGAGCCCAAACTCGGCATATGTAACTCTTGTCATCTAGAAGTTCCAGTAGGAGTCACCGAAGTACACTTTCAGGTGACTCCATCAAGTGCGGTGGTAAGGTCTCTTCATAACTAACAAAACGAGCCCAAACTCGGCATATGTAACTCTTGTCATCTAGAAGTTCCAGTAGGAGTCATCGAAGTACACCTTCAGGTGACTCCATCAAGTCCGGTGGTAAGGTCTCTTTATAACTAACAAAACGAGCCCAAACTCGGCATATCTTACTCATGTCGTCTAGAAGTTCTAGCAGGAGTCACCGAAGTACACTTTCAGGTGACTCCATCAAGTCCGGTGGTAAGGTCTCTTCATAACTAACAAAATGAGCTCAAACTCGGCATATCTTACTCGTGTCGTCTAGAAAATCCAGTAGGAGTCACCGAAGTACATATTCAGGTGACTCCATCAAGTGCGGTGGTTAGGTCTCTTCATAACTAACAAAACGAGCCCAAACTCGGCATATGTAACTCTTGTCATCTAAAAGTTCCAGTAGGAGTCATCGAAGTACACATTCAGGTGACTCTATCAAGTCCGGTGGTAAGGTCTCTTTATGACTAACAAAACGAGCCCAAACTCGGCATATCTTACTCGTGTCGTCTAGAAAATCCAGTAGAAGTCACCGAAGTACATATTCAGGTGACTCCATCAAGTCCGGTGGTAAGGTCTCTTCATAACTAACAAAACGAGCCCAAACTCGGCATATGTAACTCTTGTCATCTAGAAGTTCCAGTAGGAGTCACCGAAGTACACCTTCAGGTGACTCCATCAAGTCCGGTGGTAAGGTCTCTTTATAACTAACAAAACGAGCCCAAACTCGGCATATCTTACTCATGTCGTCTAGAAGTTCTAGCAGGAGTCACCGAAGTACACTTTCAGGTGACTCCATCAAGTCCGGTGGTAAGGTCTCTTCATAACTAACAAAATGAGCTCAAACTCGGCATATCTTACTCGTGTCGTCTAGAAAATCCAGTAGGAGTCACCGAAGTACATATTCAGGTGACTCCATCAAGTGCGGTGGTTAGGTCTCTTCATAACTAACAAAACGAGCCCAAACTCGGCATATGTAACTCTTGTCATCTAAAAGTTCCAGTAGGAGTCATCGAAGTACACATTCAGGTGACTCTATCAAGTCCGGTGGTAAGGTCTCTTTATGACTAACAAAACGAGCCCAAACTCGGCATATCTTACTCGTGTCGTCTAGAAAATCCAGTAGAAGTCACCGAAGTACATATTCAGGTGACTCCATCAAGTGCGGTGGTAAGGTCTCTTCATAACTAACAAAACGAGCCCAAACTCGGCATATGTAACTCTTGTCATCTAGAAGTTCCAGTAGGAGTCACCGAAGTACACCTTCAGGTGACTCCATCAAGTCCGGTGGTAAGGTCTCTTTATAACTAACAAAACGAGCCCAAACTCGGCATATCTTACTCATGTCGTCTAGAAGTTCTAGCAGGAGTCACCGAAGTACACTTTCAGGTGACTCCATCAAGTCCGGTGGTAAGGTCTCTTCATAACTAACAAAATGAGCTCAAACTCGGCATATCTTACTCGTGTCGTCTAGAAAATCCAGTAGGAGTCACCGAAGTACATATTCAGGTGACTCCATCAAGTGCGGTGGTTAGGTCTCTTCATAACTAACAAAACGAGCCCAAACTCGGCATATGTAACTCTTGTCATCTAGAAGTTCCAGTAGGAGTCATCGAAGTACACCTTCAGGTGACTCCATCAAGTCCGGTGGTAAGGTCTCTTTATAACTAACAAAACGAGCCCAAACTCGGCATATCTAACTCATGGCGTCTGAAAGTTCCAGTAGGAGTCATCGAAGTACACCTTCAGGTGACTCCATCAAGTCCGGTGGTAAGGTCTCTTCATAACTAACAAAACGAGCCCAAACTCGGCATATCTTACTCGTGTCGTCTAGAAAATCCAGTAGAAGTCACCGAAGTACATATTCAGGTGACTCCATCAAGTGCGGTGGTAAGGTCTCTTCATAACTAACAAAACGAGCCCAAACTCGGCATATGTAACTCTTGTCATCTAGAAGTTCCAGTAGGAGTCATCGAAGTACACCTTCAGGTGACTCCATCAAGTCCGGTGGTAAGGTCTCTTTATAACTAACAAAACGAGCCTAAACTCGGCATATCTTACTCATGTCGTCTAGAAGTTCTAGCAGGAGTCACCGAAGTACACTTTCAGGTGACTCCATCAAGTCCGGTGGTAAGGTCTCTTCATAACTAACAAAACGAGCCCAAACTCGGCATATCTAACTCATGGCGTCTGAAAGTTCCAGTAGGAGTCATCGAAGTACACCTTTAGGTGACTCCATCAAGTCCGGTGGTAAGGTCTCTTCATAACTAACAAAACGAGCCCAAACTCGGCATATCTAACTCATGTCGTCTAAAAGTTCCAGTAGGAGTCATCGAAGTACACATTCAGGTGACTCCATCAAGTCCGGTGGTAAGGTCTCTTCATAACTAACAAAACGAGCCCAAACTCGGCACATCTAGCTCTAGTCATCTAAGAGTTCCAGTAGCAGTCACTGAAGTATGTAGGTATATTACTCCATCAATTCCAAAACATCAGTCAACACATAAAAAAATCAAGATATAGTATTAGAAAGAGTACTAAAAAAAACATTAAACTTATCTAAGAAAAATATTCAAACTTGCTAAAGTATCAAAATCAGTTTAGTCACTCATAATATCCGCTGTTAACCTTGCATATTCGTGTGTGCGTGAGCCGTGTCAATGTAGTGATCAGATTCGATACCTATCTGTTTTGAGAACGCGTCCTTAAAGATTTGGCGTACATGAAACATGCACGGGTTGCACGGATCCCTAAAATGATGTCTACTTAGTCTTAAATTTCAACAAAACTCACGCGAGTAAGCGACAATAACACCAACGTTCGCTCGCTCTCAATTGCAGCAGATTTACACCCCCATCCTAATATACCTACATGGTGTTGTAATAAATGGGTCAAATACCTACCTACTCTACAAAAAACCTTCAAATATCCACCGCAACTGTCATCGAGTGACTGTGACTGTCTGAATTCCAAAAATGAACGATGTCTACTTAACCTAAAACTCCACAAAACTCACGCGATGAAGCGACAAGCGACAATAACACACCAACTTTCGCTCCCAATTGTAGCCCGTCAGATTTACACCCCCATTCTAATATACATGGTGTTGTAATAAATGGGTGCGCTGCGATCTACGCTCTCCGCCCTACTAACTCATTCATGGCTGCCTGAGTTTATGAATGGCTAAAGTTGCCGTATTCCCGCGTTTGCGCAAATTTTATGGGAATGACGCCTCGCGGGGTAATGTCGCTGTGACGTACGGTTTACTTTTTTGCGTTCGTGTTTTGTTTTTTTGGGAATTCTTTTGTTTTTGTTAGGTACGTTTGCTTTTGAGAGATATTTCATTTATCCTAATAAGTTTGGCTCAAATTAACTACTTAACGCGTTCTTTTTCAGTTTACTTATAATAGAGGGTTAAGCTATAACTAGGTACAATTCTTTTTTAAGGATGGGTAATCGTCAAAATATGTCCCCTTCCTGACTAAAACCCATACGTGTTCCTCCTACCTAATACCCCTTGTGTTTCAGGGCCGCGGTGGCATTTGGAACAAATTCCGCAGCCCATTAGGTACAATACTTGCCCCTAGTATTTGCATTGCCTTTTTTTTACTCTAGAGAGAGCGACATTCCATCAAGAATTTTCAAGTCTATAATGTTCGGAATCGCCCACGAGATAGCGTATGTCAATCATTTTTACTTTTCGACAGTCGCTATCGCTAAATGGACGTAAGATTGTGAAAGAAGTTTGTCTAGAATTTCTTGTACTTTTTCAAGTTCAGCTGTACCTACCTAATATCTTGGGTCATTTGCTCCTGTAGACCGCTTAAAATTCTCGGAACATTAAATAGCCAGAAGTTTGTGAACATTTATGAGGGAAGATTATTGAGTTCACGAAACTGGACTTAAAGTTTTAAGTGGTAGTTGCCTAATTGCCCTTTTTACTGTTCGTGAAGTGGTTCGAAATTTTAAGCTAAAACTACAAAAACAAAAATTACGCCGAACAATGTGCAAAAAAATTCATAAGCTAAATCTACAGGTTTTATTGTAGGTACTAACACTCATTCAACAGAGCTAATGATAGAGCTACCTATTAGGTAATCAGCTACGCAACTCTGCGGCGTCATCTAGTTTTAAACTGATCGCAATAGATTGGTGTATCAGTGCATGATCGGACAAGAGACAAATTGACAAGCCAAGAAGAATTGATCCAGCAAAATACGTTGTAAATTGTCCGTAATCGGACGCACTATACATTTCACGCCAGGTGCTAACTTAACTAGGCTCTATGTGGTATGCAAGCCGCCTGACAGTGCATTTTCCACCTTAGGCTCCGCGCAAACGGGCCACCGACTGACGCCACCGGTGGCTGGCGACAAGCTGTTTACATGATATTTAACACGTTTTGTATGGAATCGCCGCACACGTATAGCGTGTGGCGTGCACTCGTGACTCAGTGTCCGCGACACGCCACCGGTGGCGGCTACTCGTGACTCAGCGTCCGCGACATGTCACCGGTGGCAGCCCCTCGCTACTTAAAAACGCCGACACTCACCATTCATGCGCCGTCGCTGCGACCCCCTCACACCTTCCTACCCTTCAGTTATCCGCAAAGGCTGGACACTACCATACAAGGCAAGATTTTGATAAAATTGTAGTAATCGTCGCGGAATCCGTCGTGAGACTGTGCAGCCGGAGAGTGTTACGGCCAAATTGTAGCGGCTACCGGCTATCAGTGGCTGCCACAGACCACTCGTGGCAGCCACCGACGGCTGCAGTCGGTGGCCCGTTTGCGCGGATCCTTAGTCTCTTTTATGACGTTCACGGGTGAAATACTAAAGTAACAGTAACATAAAGCGTTAATAAAGCTGCTCAAAACCACACATTAATTTGGCAGAGTTAGCGGCAGAGTCTACCTCTGCTCCAAATACGCTTCAAGCGTGTTTTGCAACAAATCTGTCAGATTGAGATACCGCATTCCGTAAGGGTCGAGTTACGCTGAATATGTCACGGACGATGAGAATACGAAGTGTATTATACATATACCTACACCTGATATAATAGAACTAGGAATTTGATAGTTGGATTCTGGTACAAAGTTCTAATGTTAAAGGTGAAAATCGTGAGTGGATTCACGTTTTCTGAACAAAAAATTGTATTGTCAGACAAGAATTTCAATGCTTTTTTTCTCTAACTTACTGGATATGACGAGGATAACCCACACGTCTGGGGCCAGTTCTGATACTCCATTAATGATGTGTAAATCTTTCCTCTCGCTTTCCTGCAATCTTTGGGGGTGATTTCGTGAAATGGGACGGAAGTGTGTAACAGGAAGCCGAGGAAGCAGAGGTTATTGATTTGACCAATGAGCGCGCCCTATTCGATTTGACCAATGAACGCGCACAGTGGTCGAGATGGCTGTCAGTTGCTTTTAATGTTAATGCAATTTTAACAGGGTGAGACGCCAGATGTTACACATCTTATGCGACTACTGTAAGACTCGCTCTTTTTTTTACCCCTATTTTCTGGTCTTCGGCAAACTTTTTTCTTTTTTTTTCTGTCAGACCGCCACAACACAACACAGTAACTGGGTAACACGGTACGGTCTTCGGCAGAATAATGTGGCTTTATATTTTCATGCTTAACATCGTTCCTTTGTATGAGACGTTGACCATAAACTATGAGATTGCTCAATGAACTGTTAACTCTTACGTACTATGTCATATCACGTTACCATATATAGTGACTGCAACTACTGTTTCTTTACTTCCTTGTAATTATGTAAATCAACACGTGTGTACAATTCTTTACGAGTCGATTCCAGCTTCCGTTAAGCTGTTTTTGTACTAAATAAAACTACCATAGACACTTGTATTCCAATTTCTAAGCAGCCAGCTTTTTAAATAGAAGCTGCATTTGAATTCATACTGTATGTCTTAGCTTAGCACAAAAATGCTTACTGGAAGAAGACTCAGCAAATTCCTCTGACATTCTTGCTTATACTGCAAAGGAATATGAGCCTCAACATACCGCATACCTGAAAGGTCATATTACTTGGATATGTCATGGACGGTTGAACAGAACGAGTGCTCTTTACTACGGCCTTGTTCGAAGATATAATTGTAATGTGAACTTTGGTATAAGAGTATTGTCCTCTAATAGTAAAATGTGAGTTGTAAATTATATGAATCGTAATGGTTTGATAAATGTGTTACTTTTGAATCATCACTGTATTGTATAGGAGATCAATTGAGCAAGGCATTTCTTAAGGTGTTGATCAAATCCGATAAAATCTTCTATGGTCTGCTTACGACCTCACGATATTGGGTGTAGAAACCCATGAAAGGACGCTTTATAGCCCTAATCCTGTTATTAATAACTACTATCCCAAAGGAAAGCTTTTTATATCATGCCAAAAGACTAACCTTTCCTTCAAATTATTTAATTCTTCTAGGAAATTGTCTATAAATCTTAACTGGGACTGTTGTAACATAAATTACTCAGACACTTGGTTTAATTTCGTTTCTTCCTTCATTTACATCTTAGGAATCGTCTCTGGGTGTTTCGTTACGCTAACGTGTAATCCAACTCCTGGGCTCTTCTACTGAGGACGTCATAAACTCAAAACAGTTCTCTTTTGTTTGACATCTGCTGCTGCTTTGATGTTGACTCTGCGAATGATGTCGCTATTAAAAACAGCAATGTATTGCTTTGTTGCGATAGTGTCGTAATTTCGACCGTATTGACGGTTACGCAAAGTATGTGAAATATAGGGCATTTCTCAATTAAACTGCATGTGTCAATGTTAGTTTTTGCGGTTAGCGTCTCGAGCTTTTGGTGCAACAGGCTTTTTTGTTCTGGTGACGTTAATAAGGGCGATTCTCACAGATATTAGTGATTCGACACTATGATATTTTTCTTCTTCTAATTTAAAAGACAAGTTTTTATTCAAAATTCGCAAGAGTGCCGCCTTATGCTTAAGTAGCATTGTAAAGAATTTGAAATGATATTTTCTGTTTATACGAGCCTTCACTGACTACAAACAATATCTGTTGACTAATCGTTGAAGTGCTATTCGAATATCTATCTATCTATATATATAAATGAATCTCTATTTCCTTTGGTCACGGCATCACGCGTGAACGGCTGGACCAATTCCGCTATTTCTTTTTTTGTTGTGTTTGTTATTGTCAGGAGAAGGTTCTTATGAAAGAAAATTTTGAAGAACAAAACATCCGGGCGAAGCCGGGCGGGCCAATAATAAATAGTATTGCGACTCCGTCCAAAATGAATCGACAGTTTCCACAACATAGTCGGATAAGAATCGATACTACATCAAGCCGATGAAAAAGGGCAAAGCAATTTGCATTCGAATAAATTAATACCATATTGCAAAACGGCGCCATATTCTGGAGGGTGAAATAATTATATTCACATCACGGCATCGCTGAAAATGGCGTAAGCTTATCTACTACAGCTTGGTCGTGGGGTCGATTTGAAAAAAAAATCCTATCAAATCAGGAAGTGGGTCTTTACTCCCAACTCAGTGGCAATCCTGAGCTCCTCAATTTATTCGGTTATTACTCTAGGGACCTGTTTCATGGAAGTGTGATCGTGTAAATGTATTGGAGATTTGATAAGTCGTTTGGCTTTAATGCAACAAGGCATTCTCTACCAGTCAACCTTTGGGTTAAAAAGACTACACTGTACTACGACAAATTAATAAAATTTAAAATAGAATTTAGTTTCGGAAAAAAATTGCAAATAATATATATATATATATATATATATATATATATATATATATATATATATATATATATATATATATATATATATATATATATATATATATATATATAAGTAAATAAATATTTATTCTAAAATAATAAACGAATAAAATATTATGTTAAATGATAATCTTTCTGATTAAAAGATCAAAATAAGACCAAAACCAAACTAAGAATGACTGGGCTTTTAATAGTGTTTTCGGATTTTACGCTTAAGCGAAAATGTAGCCGCAGCCTTCTTGATATCCCCTGCCAGGGTTGCGGAATTTGTTCGAAAGAGTCACCGCGGCCCTGGAACGCAAAGGGCTTTAGAAGGAACACGGATGGGTTTTTAGTCAGTGTCTGACACGCCCCACGGTGGGCTGAAAATCGGATTTCATAGACTTAGGGATTTCAATTTGCAAGTGCTTGTTTTTATGTCGGATATCGCTTTTATTAGTCATTACTATGTACAAAAATGACACCCGAGTTAATTCTGCCCAAAAACGAAGGAAATATAATTTTTTTACGAAAAATTTGTATGAAGCTAGTATGAAAAATCGAATTATCTCCTAAACGGCATGTTTAACCGTACTATCCTTGGAGGTGGTCATAGTGCTAATTATTTATGATTTTTTGGTTGGCAATCGGACGAAAAATTTAATGCCGTTTTTTTTTTAAAAATCGTCAAAATATTTTTATTTATTTTTACATGTAAAACGATCCCTTTTAAAAAAGTTCGATATGTTATTAACCCAAATATTAAGAACACACGAATCAAGAAAAATGAAATAAAAAAATTGCTGTTTTTGACACATTTATATTAATTTAAATAAAAAAAGATTATCAAATTATTATTAAAGTAACATATAAAGTTATATTATATGCAAAATAATTTAATTTAAGGAATTAACACTACGCACTTGTAAAATAAAGTAAAATAAATAAAAAAAAAATATCATTAAATATTACAAAAAAACCCAAACACACTCAAATACAAATTTACAAATATGTACATATATATATTTTTTTTACAAATTTTCCTTAGCACTCTCGTTGTCAGACTCCAATTCTGAGTCGGCATCCAGATTGGATATATCCAAAAACTCGAACTCAGTTTCCTGAAATTGAATTAAGTCGAGAGTTTCAGCAAAAAAGCTCTGCTTTTTCTTGGCATCTAACTTAGGCCTTTGTGCACTTAGCAAAGGATCCGAAGAAACAACAAGCATATTTAAAATGTCTTGATTAGAATCCTGCCTGCTTCTTTTCCGCGAATGATGTTCTCGAAACCTCCTAAAATCTTTGTTTCGAGACTCTGAGGCTTCTTCCGAGAGAGTCCCAATCGGCACAATATTATTTTTCTCGATTATGTCAGCCCCATGGATTAATAACTTATGAACGGTTGACGACATGTAGTACCAGTCGTATAATAATACGTACTTTTCTGCTGTTTTGCGAGCATAATCTCTAAATTTGGTTAAAATTTCCATTATGGACCGTCGATTTATGGGGCGGAGGGGGGGGGGGGAGGGGGCCTTATCTGTTCAGCCCTTCCGCCCTTGCGTGCCGAAGCACGGGAACCATGCGAGGTGGAGCGGCTGAGGCTGGTCGCCGAAGGCGACCAACAAGCCGAAGCTGCGGAGCCGAGCATGAGTGACCGAGTGATCGTGACAGCGGGCGAGGGCTGCTCTCCCTCCGCGCCTCCGGTTTTTAATATACACTCTAGGGGTAGGGCAGACAAGAACACGTGGAAAGTGGGGTGCCCCGATTCGGTTTTGGGTAATTTTCGGATATTCATATTCACGTTCCGTTCCATAGTGTACACAAAAATACAAAGCTATAGGTTAAAGGTTATAGGTTACTTCAGCTACGATGATGATGATTCATGAGTTGGTTCTCAATTCTTTGCAGACTTTGTCACATGCAATTCCACTCAAATCAATACACAAGTAAATGAGAGCCATAAAAAGTGAAAAAAATAACAGATCGAAATTAAATCGGCAACAATGTGAAGCGGAACAAAAATTGTATTTTAATTGAACGCGGACAGTCCGCTTCAATGGCAGCCGGCAATCGTTCTGCATTCACGCGAATGTTATATATTTCGATAACTGCTGAACCAATTATGTTTTCATGAATAGTTAAAAATGCTTGTTAAAGTTCTTTTTTATGAGATTTTAGGCATATTTTTTGCAGCTTTGCCCGCTGTTTTGTCTCTCAATGCAATTGTAAAAATGAAGGGAATTCCAGGTTTGGTCTCATAGTAAAAGTTGGTCATATGCTTGGGAACTTTAAACTTTGTGAGATTGCCAATGAATTAAAAGTCACCCAGTAGCAGTTCACCTCTGCTAAATTAATGTGTATGTATGGCCGGTTCCACTTTCCCGTGCCCAAAAGGTAGCCAACGGAACCCGTTGCTGTCTATCCACAAATAATAAAAAAACAAATAAAATGAAAGCGCCAGACAAATCCCATACTTCCGTCGTGAGAGTCCGACTCGCACTTTTTACAAGACTGCCCAAAAAAGGAGTGTTATGTTTTTTGCCTCTTGCTAAAGAAACGTCTGTGACAACTCCGCCTTTCCCAAAAAAATAATGACTTAATCACAAAATCTTATGAAGATATTGTTAATTGCCGATCAGTAACCACGCAAGCGTATTACGAAACAGACAATTGCGTAAAATAATTAACCCTCCAATACCGGTCTCATGTCTCCATACTTTTCTCATTATTCATATTATTTCTTACGTCAATTCTTGTCCGTGGTCCATGGGACCGGTTCCAAGTCGCTGTAGAAAGGGATAGGGGTCATTTCCCATGAATCGATGAGTTTTTGCTCGAGTTTTATGGCCATATGAGATTCTTGCTATGGTATCTTATTCTCTGCACTGTCGGAATTGGCGTGGGATCGTGAGATATAGAAAGATGAACGTTGAGCGGTAGTGAACGGGTTTGTAATCTTGTTTGAATTTAGAAAAGGCAGATATGTACGATTTGGCTTTCCATTGAATGGCTATTTTGATTTTCCAAGCATTTAGATTTTTCCTTGATCCTGAATTGATAGATAGAACAATCTTAATTATATGGACACAATGGATATGAATGATTGTGCTTTTGTGACAAAAATAAGATCATACATATAAATAACTAATTGCTTACGTAGGTACTAGAAATTTCTACTGATAGTGCTAATAGATAGAACTTTAACAACATTAATATCGAAATACATAGATCTATAGACCTTTCAATATTTGTGGCGCCTATACTTGCTATAATAAAACATATTAAAGGTCTACTATAGGTATAGTATAAAACTTAGATACTTAATATTCCACAACTACACTCGCTAATATAGCAACGTTTATTTTAACAACTTAACGATCTATTGTGTCTCCACTGTCACAATAGTTCATGCAGCCAAATATGCTACATGAGTCTCTAGGCTTGTCTGCCACTGCCAGGGTTGCGGAATTTTGTTCGAAAGAGTCACCGCGGCCCTGGGACGCAAAGGGTTTTAGAAGGAACACGTGTTAGGTCTTGTTCCTGATAATAAATAGTACCTTATGTTTTTAAAGATAATTGTTAAAATGAGTTAAAATTGTAAGCATTTTGTTTTATATAAACATTTATTTTAAGTAATATCTAAGATATGTTGTATAAGAGATTAATTTCTATTGTTTGGGAATGTTAACCCTTGATCTATACTGATTACTAGAAAAGTGGCTGGGTAACAAATCGCTCAACGATTGGACCACGATCCTGGCATCACCTGATATCGTGGACCAATTGTAGAGCGAGGTTGACGGCAGAACCGTCGGGGGTTTTTTGGGAGTAGCGGGGACGCGTACGGGCATTCTCTCCCGGACCGCCGTTTTGAGACATCGGATTAGATTGATTGTTCTGAGCAGTGAAAAGATTAAGAATTGCATAGTTGTTTGTACTTAATGTAATTAATAAAACTAAGTGAACAGTTTGAGTTTAACTTTATACAGTCCTCCCAGTTGAAATAGTTTCCTCTTAATAATAAAACTGTGACCGCTAAGGCAACGAGTCTTATACTTCAGAAGTGACAAGTGTACCCAAAACGTAAGTATGCGCCCAAATTGTATCTCCACTTTTTATAATTATGGATTAGCTTCTGAATTAACCTGAGACATATTAGTCTTAAGATAGGTTGTATAATGTGTTAATTAGGCACCAATTCGATTTTGCTTTTTAATATTGTCATCATTAATAACATTGTTGAAAGTTTTCTTGCTAAAATGCACATTATGTTTACTCTTTTTACTATTATTTTTCGTGGGACGACAATATTTTAGCGAGCGAATACTCGTTAACACTATTTCGAATCTTGCTATGGAAAGCATAATAGCTAGCAAACAATCGATTTTACTAGTGGTCCAGGTTCGAATTTCCGTTAGTGCCAAATCGCGAGCTTAAAATCGAAAGATTTAGCTGTGTTGTAGTTTTACGTTATAGGACTTTTTAAATTTCACAAGAAAGTTACTATTGGGTTGTAACGGCGCTTACCTATCAAGAGCGTCACCCAACACTTCCCACAAAAAGTTCTACCGAGGCGAGCGAAGCACTTGACGCCGCATACCGCATCTATCGCTTATCGGACTTAAGTGTTTACATTTGGAACAAAGGTGCCTATGTTTTATTTTTAGAATAGGACGAATTAGATTTCATTTCCTATTTAAGAAATACCGATTTAGATTCCAAAAATAAGGTGACTTGCACATGCTCAACTAAAGCGATATATCTGTACCTTAGTCCATTTTTCAATGAAATAATAAACAACGGCATAGAGTTTTTATCTGACGGCAATCACTAACTCCTTAGTTAGAATTTCAATATACGGCTCTCAAGTTTCTTTGCCGTGAGATTTCAGGCAATGTCGAAGTCAACGGGTCAACGAAGGCTCGTGACTCCGAGTCGCGGTGAGCCCCACTCTGCCACGAGGAGCCGAAGTCGGCTGCGAAGTCGTAGCCCCGAGCCAGACATCGAGCTGCGCCGTGAGCGGCTTCGAATGCTGGAGGCTGAAGTACGCCGGGAGCGCGACCGGGTGCGCGCCGCCGAAGATCTCCACCTCGCAGCGCGTCGCAGCGACGAGCCGCGAGTGGACAACCGTCTCCGTAGCGCCTCCACGGAATCGACACGGCGCCGGGACGCCGAGCCACGTGCAGCGCAACGTGAGGAGCGTGACCGTGTACGCGCCGCCGAAAATCTGCACCTCGCAGCACGTCGCAGCGACGAGCCACGAGTGAACAACCGTCTCCGCAGCACCTCCACGGTTTCGACACGGCGCCGGGACGCCGAACCACGTCCAGAACGTCGTGCAGAGCGCGGACCACGGCAGCACGACGGCGCGGAACGGATTAAAAGGTCACGTAGCCATTCATTTTCAAAAAGAGATTTATTTAATATTATTAGGGACTTGAGGGATAGTCACGCTTCTCCACCTGTAAACCAAGGGGCATCTCAACAACTACAAAAAGTTAACCACGAAAATATATTGCCAAACTTTGATCCCTCATCCAAAAACCAGCGAATGGATGTGTGGTTAAGAAAGGTAAATGAGTGCGCTTCGGTATACGGTTGGGATGAAAGAACCACCACTCATTTTGCAATGCAAAAGTTGCAAGGTCTGGCCAAGACGTGGTACGAAAGTCTGCATACCATCCTATTTACATGGCAAGAATGGCAAGAGAAGTTGCTAAGCGCGTTTCCGTGTGAACAGAATTACGGTCAGACCTTGGAGGATATGATTAAGAGAAAGAGCAGATATAACGAATCTATTGAGGTTTATTACTACGAAAAACTAAGTCTAGTAAATCAATGCGATATAGTAGGTACCCGCGCGGCAGAATGCATAATACACGGTATTACAGATAAAACACTCAAATCAGGAGCTTTAGCATTGCGTTGTACCCACCCTGATCAGCTGTTACAGTATTTACTCAGTAATAGGGACTATAATCAATCTGGTCCGGACCGTTTTCACGTTAAAAACAGAAATTTTGATAATCAAGTTTCCAAAACAGCGAGCAGTAGTTCTGGTGCCCGACCGAATCAACCTATTGGATGTTATAATTGCAAGGAAAAGGGACATCATTTCTTGCACTGCACTAAGCCGTTGACGAAATGCACGCGTTGTAATAGGATTGGTCACATCGCGGAAAAATGTTATATTAAATCAGATGAAAAACTACTGACAAACGCTAGTGGTTCAGTGCAGAAAACTATGCGGATTGATTTTATAAACAACGAACACGCAAATATAGGCAATTGTCCTGGCTCTAAGTTTATAAAAGAGGTAACAGTCAATAGTTGTGTACTTAGAGCATTTATAGATTTTGGGAGCGACGTTACCCTGATTAGGGAATCTACTGCCAGCCAACTAGGTGTATCTCACGATAATGTACCTACACTATTGAAAGGATTTGGCAACACCGTAGTTCAGTCGCTAGGAAATTTATCTCTTGATATGATTGTCGATGAGGTAGAGGCTAGAGTTGCTTGCAAAGTAGTGCCCGACTATCTATTGGAGGTCCCGGTGCTTATGGGACAATCATTCACAGAGCAATCTCACATAGCTGTCTATAAAGATAGAAACAAATTGAAATTCCACAATATCGGGAACGAATTGCCTTGTTCTGAACTTGTTGTTGACAGTGATAACTTGTTGAGGTTTTCTGCCGTTAATACAATAGATATTTACGGTGCGACGACAATTAGAGTAGAAACTCAACTCGCGGTCGATGGAGATGTTCTTTTGAAAAATATTATAGCGGGAAAGCCTAACAATCAGTATTTCATTGTTGGAGGACTTCATCGCTTAATCAATGGATATATTTATGTATTGGTTGTGCCATGTTTAGGTTTTTGCCGAATTTCATCTAAACCAATCTTTTGTCGCGCTGAGAGAGTCGATGTTGTGAATCGAGTTATTAATGAACCGTCAATTGAATCAAAAATTGGGCAGCAGTTCGATGAGAGTCAGGTGCGTGTAGGTGGAGGAGTATCTGAACATGCAAAACGAACTCTTATGAAGATACTCGAGAAATATCAACATTGTTTCGCCTTCTCCTTGAAGGACTTGGGATGTACCAGCGTAACTGAGATGAGCATAGAACTTAACAGTCAGCGTCCAGTCGTTTATCGCCCCTACAGGTTGTCACACCACGAGCGGGAGAAGGTGCGTTCTATGGTTGGAGAGATGTTAGACGCTGGCGTGATACGAGAATCCGTTTCCGAGTATGCTAGCCCTATTCTACTTGTACGTAAAAAAGATGGCTCTTCAAGATTGTGCGTAGACTATCGTATGCTGAATTCAATGACGATCAAGAGCAGGCATTTGAAAAGCTGAAAGCGAGTTTGGCTAATAGGCCGGTCTTAGATATATATGACCCTGCTGCTGAATTAGAATTACACACAGATGCAAGTAGGTTAGGAATCGGTGGAATTCTCCTTCAACGAAAGCGAGACTTGGAGAATTTTCATCCTGTAGCGTATTATAGTCGGCAGACTTCTCCGGAAGAAAAGAACTTCCACTCTTATGAGTTAGAAACCCTAGCAGTGGTTTGCTCCCTTCGTAAGTTTAGAGTGTATTTATTAGGGAAAGAGTTCAAGGTTATCACCGATTGCAGCGCACTGCGTTCTACATTCTCAAAGCGGGACTTGATTCCTAGGATAGCACGGTGGTGGCTGACATTACAAGAATTCGACTGTACTATCGAATATAGGGCTGGGACTAAGATGAGTCATGTCGATGCATTGTCTAGAAATCCTGTCGAACCATCAGAATCTCTCGAGGATCAGTTTCCGGCAATAATGACGATTAGTAGTAAAGATTGGCTTCATACGCTACAATTGGGTGACTCTGAGTTACGTAGGATAAGAGACGTTCTAAATAGTAATCTAGATGAAAAAGGCCTACAATACATTAAACAGAATTATGTCATTAGGGATAATAGGTTATTTCGCTATTTAGATGGCGATGAGGAGAAGGTCAGATGGGTAGTACCAAAAGGGGCAAGGTGGCAAATATGTAAGCTTAATCACGACGACATCGGACATTTTGGCATTGAGAAGACTTTGGAGAGGGTTAAAAATAATTATTGGTTCCCTAAAATGTCCAGGTTCGTCAAAAAGTACGTAGGCGCTTGCATTGAATGTGCATATGCAAAAAACAATTCAAGCACTCGCGAAGGTTTACTGCATCCCATCACAAAAGTAGAGATCCCATTCCACACGCTTCATGTGGACCACCTTGGACCCTTTGTGAAGTCGAATAAGGGTTTTACTCACTTGTTTGTAGTTGTGGACGGTTTTACCAAATTTTGCTTCCTAAGACCCGTTAGAAACACCAACACCCAAAATGTAATTAGGGTTCTAGAAGACATCTTCAGTACATTTAGAAACCCTGATCGTCTCATAAGCGATCGTGGCAGTTGTTTTACCTCGCATACATTCAAGCGATTTTGCTCAAATAAAGGTATAAAACATGTTTTAAATGCGGTAGCCAGCCCCAGGTCAAACGGTCAGGTCGAGCGGTACAACCGCACCATTCTCGATTCCTTGAAAGCGTTAAGCATTAGATATGGTGAGAAGAACTGGGACAGCCATTTGGGTAACATACAATGGGGGCTTAACAACACCATTCAAAAAACCATAGGAAAGACACCCTCGGAGGTAATGTTCGGAACCTGTATGAACGGTGAAATTAATCCTATGCTTAATGCTGTCACAGTACCCGCTCGTAATGAGGATGATTTACCGGACATACGTGACGAAGTTAAAGCTAGAATAGATAGAGAGCAGGCTATACAAAAGGAGAGGTACGACAGGAACAGAAAACACGCACGAACATACAGTGAAGGTGAGCTTGTAAAAATTACAAAGACTAATTTTAGTAACGACGGACAGAGCAAAAAACTTATGCCTTCTTTTGTAGGGCCGTACCGTGTTAGCAAAGTTCTAGGTATGGACCGTTATGTCATGGCTCCGATACCAGGACTAGTCGATACAGAAAGCAGACGTCCGACAACTGTTGCTGCGGACCGCATGAAGCCGTGGATCCATGTGACCGCTCTAGAGATCGACGGAAATGATGTTGATGATAGTTGCAATAGAGACGACAATAATACTGGGAGCAATTCGAGTTAGATCAATTAATCGATCGGTTGGGTTCACCTTGTGTTGGGGTTCTAATGCCCAACAGTGACCTTGTGTTGGGGTTCTAATGCCCAACAGTTACCTTGTGTTGGGGTTCTAATGCCCAACAGTGACCTTATGTTGGGGTTCTAATGCCCAACAGTGACCAAGTGTTGGGGTTCTAATGCCCAACAGTGACCAAGTGTTGGGGTTCTAATGCCCAACAGTGACCAAGTGTTGGGGTTCTAATGCCCAACAGTGACCTTATGTTGGGGTTCTAATGCCCAACAGTGACCAAGTGTTGGGGTTCTAATGCCCAACAGTGACCAAGTGTTGGGGTTCTAATGCCCAACAGTGACCAAGTGTTGGGGTTCTAATGCCCAACAGCGACCTTGTGTTGGGGTTCTAATGCCCAGCAGTGACCTTGTGTTGGGGTTCTAATGCCCAACAGTGTCCAAGTGTTGGGGTTCTAATGCCCAACAGTGACCAAGTGTTGGGGTTCTAATGCCCAACAGCGACCTTGTGTTGGGGTTCTAATGCCCAACAGTGAATGTACAGCATAGCTCGTACACCTTGTTTCGATCCAGCAAATCGATTGCTGGTGGATATCGTAAGAGTATAAATGTGTACTAGAATGTTTATTTGTTATTATAGTACTTACAAAATTTGTGTAATAAAACCAAAACATAATTGTAAAAAAAAAAAAAAACACGTGCTTGAAGTTCATTATGTAATGCTATTTTATCTTCACTATTTGTTTGATCGTTGTTAGTTCATAAAAACTAGTTGATATGTAATTATTAATCATTTTTATTATACAATAATAGTAGTTATTAATCATTATTGTAATAAGTTCAAACAACTATTAATAGTTATTAATTATTATTGTAAAAAAAAAAAAAATGGTCCAATTGTTAGGTTTCCACTTGGAGTCGTGTGCAGGGCCGCACACGATGTCAGGACGGACGATTGTTAGGTCTTGTTCCTGATAATAAATAGTACCTTATGTTTTTAAAGATAATTGTTAAAATGAGTTAAAATTGTAAGCATTTTGTTTTATATAAACATTTATTTTAAGTAATATCTAAGATATGTTGTATAAGAGATTAATTTCTATTGTTTGGGAATGTTAACCCTTGATCTATACTGATTACTAGAAAAGTGGCTGGGTAACAAATCGCTCAACGATTGGACCACGATCCTGGCATCACCTGATATCGTGGACCAATTGTAGAGCGAGGTTGACGGCAGAACCGTCGGGGGTTTTTTGGGAGTAGCGGGGACGCGTACGGGCATTCTCTCCCGGACCGCCGTTTTGAGACATCGGATTAGATTGATTGTTCTGAGCAGTGAAAAGATTAAGAATTGCATAGTTGTTTGTACTTAATGTAATTAATAAAACTAAGTGAACAGTTTGAGTTTAACTTTATACAGTCCTCCCAGTTGAAATAGTTTCCTCTTAATAATAAAACTGTGACCGCTAAGGCAACGAGTCTTATACACGGATGGGTTTTAGTCAGTAACGGTGTTATTACAAAAAACTAAATAAACTTAGGTTTAAACCTGTGCTATCAAGTCTAGGCTTATGTGCAAAATCAGGGTCTAAATTTGTCCGTATTACAAAACATAAATAAACCTTGATCTTCTTAGTACAGTCATTTGAACCAATGTCTGAATATGAACCACAGATAACTACAAATATCGTTCGTTCACCATGATATCATTCTATTGCAACGTTCCGTATGCCCATAAAGACAACGTTTTGATAATAAGCTTATGATTCAATTAAGTTTAGGAGTGTTAAAAACATTGCGAATTAGTTATTTTGCATGGACATAAACATGTCGTCGATTGTAGTTTTTTTCGTAACACTTTAATGTCGTTTTATTAACGAATAATACGCCAACGTAGGTACGTGTAACGAAACGTACCCTCCTCGCGCGTAATATGAATCCATCATAGCAATCACAAGATAAGCCAAGTTCTTTAATTATTTAGCGAAGTCTTGAATAGCCTCTTGTTGTGTGTGTGTAAAGAATACTTACTTGTTTATAATATTACCTATCTTCTTCCAAAATATTAATATTTTATGTGATGGACCAAACAAAAAAAAAAACGGTCTGAGAATTGGAGTAGGTACCGAGGAAAAAGTAAGTCAACTAAATATTACTTCAAAGTAAATATTACTTCAAAGAAATTGATTCGAATACGATTTCTGTAGGGTTGGTGTGGCGCTTCCAACAACTCAGCGGCTTCAAAATCCTCAATATCCATCAAATCGATCATGTTCAAATCCATTTTCGGGAAAAAACAACACAAAACAATAACAAAGATGCTATAACCTGAAAGACAAACTTTGACAGATACGACTTAGACTATCGTTAAACTAGGGGTCGGCGAGGTTTAACGTCAGACCATGATTTGGTGTATGGTTTATCGTAAAACCACGTTTTGTAATATCCTTTTTGTCTAAACCGTTGTTATTAGAAGTTTAAACCTGGGTTTTTAGTTAAACCGCTTTTTGTAATAAGACTGTAAGAGTCTGACACGCCCTTCAGCTCCACCCAGAGCGGAAGAAGTCATTTGATGATATCCCATCCTTAAAAAAAAAGGGCTTGTCTGCCAAGTCTCTATAGCCAAGTTTCTAGAACGCTAATAGGGAATATGCATGCAATATTTTTATTTGCAAAATTTAAAAACTTATTATCTCTAGTAAACAAATATGAAAGAATTTTCATCAGCTATGAAGTTATTAAGCTTCAAAGTTGACAGTTACAAGGAGAAGTCCGATACCAAATCTGACGTCAAATAGTACTTATGATGTTTAAAAAAAAATCGTGACGTAAAATAATATAAAGGAAGACTAACCTGGGCTAATTTTGAAAGATAATGTTTTACCATCGACTTTTATATGCGAATACTTGTGTAAGTTTTAATGACATAAATTACATTAACATTTTACGCAGAGTTCGTACACTGCTCTTCGCGTATAGTACAATAATGCTTTCAGGGTGTTGATGGGGCTGCCTCGCTTCTGTAGCGCATCAGGGATGTTTGCGGAAATGCGTATTGATCGTTTTTATACATTAAAAGTGAAGTACTAGTATTTAAGGCAGGCACTAAAACCTACCCGATTGCACCACAATTGAAACTTTGCGGAAGTCCCTTAAAGCAGGTCACAACCTTCAAGTATCTGGGCCATTGGGTGTCCGAAGACCTTAAAGACAACCTGGATATAGAGCGTGAGCGCAGAGCGTTGTCTGTCCGCTGTAATATGTTGGCTCACAGATTTGCGAAATGCTCGACTGATGTAAAGGGTGCGCTGTTTAGAGCGTATTGTCAGTCGTTTTATACATGCAGTCTGTGGTTCAATTATACTCAGCACTCTGCGAGTCCAGTAAAATAACGCATTCAGGGTGTTGTTGGGGTTGCCGAGCTACTGTAGTGCATCGTGTTTGCGGAGGCGGAGATTGATGGTTTTCATGCCATCATGCGCAACGTGCCAGCCCCAACAGCATCCTGGGAGTTATTGCGGACAGATGGGACAACCCCATACTGGGGCATTGGATAAGCCTGCATGTGAGTTTAGTGTAAGTTTATAATTGTATTTTTTTCCGGTAGTTATAAGTACTAACACTAGTTTCTAAGTTTTTGTATACTAACCAATCAATGGACTCTGTCTGAAGTAAAAGTTGTTTTTTTTTAATGCGTAAAAGATGTGCGTCTTTGGTGCGCAGGGTGCGAGCCAGTTCCAACAACATTCTGGGCATGATTGCTGGCAGGCTGGACTGCCGAATTGGTAATCGTTGCTCCGGTATCTCAGCTGGAATGCTGAAGTAATGATTTTATTTGTTGTGTGTGTTTTTCTAATTGTTGTTGTGTCACTAACACAGTTAAATATACTTATTTATTTATTGTTACTAACACTATATGAGTCATCGTTGCTCTCAATAAATAATTTATTGTTATTATTATTATAAATAAGTGAATCGTAATTGCCAAAGGGAATAAGTATGTAGTGTATTCAATAACACACAATAATATGGCTCGTCAAGTCGTATAATCCATATCAATGTTATATTATGTAGGTATTAAATCATTTAACCAAACGAGCTTTTGATCAAGTTTCACTTTGAACTACACGCCTGTACAATTTGAAGCCATTAAAAATATTTCAATACCGGTCCTCATACAGGTATCTATTAAAAAAAAAGTAAGGCCGTACACGTTATTTGCGTAATAAAGATTATAACACACGTGTGATTTAGATTATTCACATAAAAAACTGGTCAAGTACAAGTTCGACTTCACACGAAGGGTTCCGTACCATAAGCCGAAAAAAACATGTTTCTTGTATGGTCGCCCTTTTTATTTTTATTTAATTTAATTTTTATTATTTGTTGTTATAGCGGCAACATAAATACATCATCTGTGATAATTCCAACTGTGTAGCTATCACGGTTCATGTGACACAGCCTTGTGACAGTCAGACAGACGGACTGTGGAACCTGCGGAACCCTAAATAGGTTATAAAAACATTGCCATAATAAATTGGCCACTAGTAGTCAACATCCTTACTTACCTTCGTTGCATGGTTAAAGTCTTTCGAACGTTGAATGGGTGACTAAAAGTTCCCACAGTTAGCGCGACGCGACAATGCGACATTTGTAACCAAAGTAAGGGAATGCTAATTTGGAAGTCGGCTGTATTTTTTGTAAAAAAGTGTTTCTAATGTAGTCATGTTGCTTTTACCAACTGTAATATATAAACCACAATTTTCCTTCCGTCCCGACGAGCTATGCCCGTGTAAGGCCGTATTGAGTTGCAGCTTGTTGAATCACAAACAATGCGTCATTCCTCTGTGCATCTTGCACTTTTCCCACAGATGGTCAGCATACCTAGACGGCGCCAATACAAAAACATACAAACGTTCTTGTTTTACAATATGTTGCGCCATTTTAACAAGCTCTTATTAACTAACAAGCTACCGGCTCCACCCGCGTTTATGTCGAAAACTATCCCATGGGAACGTATTCCCGGGATGAAAAGTATCCTATGTGTTATTCCAGACTATAATCTACCTCCGTGCCCAATTTCATCGAGATCCATTCAGTCGTTCTGACGTGAAAGAGTAACAAACATCCATCCATCCATCTATCCATACTTACAAACTTTCGCGTTTATAATATTAGTAGGATAACTTAAATAATTATAAAGAGATATTTTTTGTTCGTAGGTAATCTCAAGGCCTGAGGGTACTAAATCAATTACGAAAGGCTAGATTGTAATAAGATTAGGGTCCATCCATTTGATGAACACTAGGATAAGTAAAAAAAAAAAAAAAAAAAAAAAAAAATACGATATTGTTTTAATGATACAAAAATTTGTCACTGTGTAAGGGAACCTGTTTTTTTTTCAAACAAATGTGGGGTTTTTGTGGGAAAGTTGCAACAGTAATTTTTTTAAATATTATATTTTTTTTATTTTTTATTATTTATGAACAAACTGTACCATATAGAAAAAGCAACATATAACCATTGAATGTAAAGGTCCTACTTATTTTTTTGAAAATTCCTAACATCAGGTATGTGAGATGGAAAATGGACAATAATATTGTTGTAATAAGTTTATCCATAAATAATCAGGTCCCATAAAATCATAAATGCTGTTTAGTATTCGTTTTAGGATTCCGTTCCTCAAAAGGTAAAAAAAGAACCCTTATAAGATCACTCTCTTGTCCGTCCGACTGCCTGTCCGTGTGTCACCACCGATTTTTTCAGGAACGGGTGGACCAAGTTGAAATTTATACCAGATACTGAGGTCTATAGTCCGTCCCTATTAGGTGTATAACATCAAGGTCCTGAGTCAACACGATAAAAAAGTATGGTCAAATTTAGATTTTCGCGAAAACTTGTAAGTACCAATTTTTTTTCGATACGTTACCGTGGAGTTTCTTGCACATTCTTTAGCTTAGGATCGTACAACTAGCATCATCATTTTGACTTAGTGTCTGTTAATGATTTATTTGAAATATATGCTTTTGATTTGATTATATTTGAGAGAACTAGATAGTCAATCGACCTAGCCTTCAGTGGCTGGTAATATAGTACAGAAATACATGTTTCAAGCGTATGCCTTCAGGCGACGTCAGTGTACATGTTAATGAGTGCACAGACGGACGTGTCTAGGGCTGTCACTGACCTTAACGGCAAAGTGCCACCTGCCCGGTAAAAATTAGGTAGGTACAACATTAAATGATTGCTCATGCTAAGTTAATTTTGGTTAACCAAGGTTGGCCTGTGGATGGGTGACCATCTTAACATTCCGAGTTTCCTTCTTGCCTCGGAAACCAAGTTAAGCTATTGGTCCCGGCTGTCATTTGTAGATCTTTGGCAGTCGTTACGGAATGTCAGAAGCCTAATCTGACTCCAGTCTTGCCAAGAACTACCGTGTACTGTGTCTGGTAGGCAGCCGCTCCACGTAAAATACTGGTATACAGCTGAAACCAGTTTGACTGGAAGCCGACCCCAATATAGTTGGAAATAGGCTAGGCAGATGATGACTTTCAAAAAGAAACCTTGAAAACTTTAAGTACTCTTTTTGCAATTAAGAGTAATTAAACAAAAAGTATCAAACAAGTACCTCAAGTAAAATGTTCCTCTAATGATTCCAAGATATCTTTCAAATAAAGTGACTCGCCAACGTTTTAGGAGCCTAGCCTAGTCTATTTATTATACTACGGCAAATAGAGTCAAGTTACTGATTACTTTGTATAAACGAACCGTTTCTCAAGAACTTCGTAACTTTATTTACTGCCGAGATACTTTACTAAAATCTCGCTGAGTCGCGTTTCTGTGTAAATCTAGACGGCTTGAGTGTTTTGAAATAAGATTTCTGAGTTCCAAGCTACCAAGTAGGTAATTCCATGTGGAGTAATAGTAGATAACCCAGGTTGGTTCAGAGACGATTTAGTTCAATTTTCAAATATCTTTATTTTCCATAAAAATCAAAATAAATGCACTTACCCTAGATACATTAAACATATAATAATAACTAACACTTTACGAGGCTAACAATCCGCCTTTCAAAGTTTCTAATAGATTGCTTTAAAACTGATCACAACAAACTAAACACTCAACCATATGGAAACAATGTAATTAACGCAATTTATTAAGTAGCTATAAATTCGCTATTTTCTTGTGGGTATAACAGACACAAAACTAAGATAGCAAAGTAGACAGAAGACGGGGTCCGCTAGGGCCAGAGCCTGCCAGGGTTGCGGAATTTGTTCGAAAGAGTCACCGCGGCCCTGGAACGCAAAGGGCTTTAGAAGGAACACGGATGGGTAAGTGTGTGTCAGTAAGAGTCTGACACGCCCTTCCGCTCCACCCAGAGCGGAAGAAGTTATTTGATGATTTCCCATCCATAAAAAAAAAAAGTAGATTATTGGCTGATCGCACGGTGTACCGTAGATACTCTAGTAGCCATGCGACGATAAGTGGTTTAGTGTTATTCTGTTCATCACATGATCTCTTGATTAAAGATGCAAATTAAAATCAACCGAGTAAGATTAAACTCACCTTTATCAAGAAGGTCGTTTAAAAAACGTCTCTGAAATTAGAGGCGTTTTTGAAAGATTGCGACTGCTTCCTACTGCTGCACCTTATAGGAAACTAACTTTTGCCTGCAATTTCGTACGCGCATATCCCGTTTTTTCCCGATCCCATATAGCCTTCCTAATTGATGTTGCTATAATATACAAAAATATTTTTACAAATCCGACTGGTAGTTCCAGAGATTAGCGCGTCGAAACAAACAAACTTTTCAACTTTATTATATTAGTATAAAGTATCGACAAGAGAATTCTCCCTCTGATTGAATCCGCTATGAAAAAACGAAACACACTAAGAATTCTGTGTTGTCACATGTATGAGGTATATCACAAACTTTTATTTAGTTTCATCTGTCCCGATGTTTATCTGTCATCAAATCTTACAAGTTAAATTTGACACACTTCCAGGTTTTTTACATGTAGCTCTAGAATCACCTCTTCTTTCAAAAATAACACTAATCACTAGTTAAATATCATGAAATAAAATAAACCTACTTTCACAGCTTCACTACCATTACTAGAACACAGCACTAAAACATCAACGGTAGTGAAGCACAGTGTAAGAGAGAAGATACTGTTATTATATTGGAAATTAATTTTAACTAAAGTGCGGGAGAAGTAGGTACTCGAGTTGCGGTTATACTAGGTGACAACCAGGGGGGGTGCGTGCAGAAAACCTCCTCGTGTGCCTGACGGCTGCTGGTTCCTTACGAATGCGTTCGGGGGAAAGAGCAGTTGTCGGGCCGGTGCACCCTGGGCACGGCCAATAGTCTCTCCATGTCGGAGGGGCTATTGTCTGTGGCGGATTTCTGCGGGGGAGGGGGAGCTTGTAACTCCACGACGGTTCCTCCACGTGTCTCTCTGATTATCAGAAGGCACTGTGGAGCAACGTCTGAGTTGGGGTCGCTCCTGTCCGATCGACAGTCGTCGATTGGCGAAGGATGCGACCAATGCCGCTGCGGTGCAGGCGCACCAAGGCGGCAGTTGCTCTCTCTTCACGGAGCAATCCTGAAGAGAGAGTTCCCGACGGGTCCGCTGAGTCGGGTTGTCCGGACAGCGGACGGAGGCATGTCTAATGCCGCCGTCGGGGGCTCGGCTTAACCGCCCGGCCCAGAGGAAGGATACCTCTAAGATAAAAAACCCCCAATCCTAAGCTCTGAAGCGCGGTGAGAGGATGCATGGCTGGAGGGAGTCCAGTCGTTAGCGCTTCCCCTGCAGAGCACCTGCCGCACTCTGCAGTATGTAGGCTTACCGGGCATCTAGGCTCTGCCCGGTGGACATTCAAGACCTATATTTTCTCGTGGGAACAGTATGGACTACAGAAATAAAAACAAACAAAAAGAAGATGGGCTAGTTCTGGCGGAGCGTGTAGAGGTGTCTGCCGAAAGTGGCAGTGAGAGCCAAGGAGGCTCCCGTACCCCCTCAAAATTTTGGGGGAAGCGGTCGCGCGGGGAGGGATTAAATCCCTCCTCAAGTGAGGAAGAGCTGTCGGCCGCAAAGGTGCCGACATCTCGGAGAGGTGGTCGCGCAGTGGTGCCACAGCGCGACCAAAGGGGTCGGTTCTTGCGGCCCGCTACGCCGATCCCAGCGGCAGCGGTCCGCATGGATCGGCCCGAAGAGATGGAGAGTGACGAGCTCCTTAGCGGCGATTCCGCTGCGTCTCCGCTGCTGCTAGACAGTAATAAAGCGGAGGTCAACGCTGCAAAGCGGGCGCAGCGGAGGGCGGTCGCGGTCGATGAAGTCGGCGAGCTGGCTCGACAAGCTCGAGAGCGGCGGGCCGCTCAGGCGGCCTCCGGGGAGGGCGTAACGGCGGCGACACTAAGTCGCCAGGTCCTGGACGCCGTGGACGTTGTCCTGAAAGTTGCCACGAAATCGGGCAGCTTGAAGGGCACGTTCACGCGCGCCCTGAAAGAGGCGGCTGACGGTATCAAGGAGGCAGTTGGGGTCCTCCTTGAACGAACTAGCTCTGAGGAGACGGTAAAGCTGTGGGAGGAGAACGGCCGTCTCCGAGCAGAGATGGAGGACCTCAAGAGGGAGGTCGCCGCACAGAGGGGGTCTGCCCCTCAACAGAAGCGTACGGCTCCCGCAGCTACCGCCTCTCGGGCAGTTGCGGCCCCGTCGTCGACCTCTGCCGCTGCACTGGCGCCCGATGCGGAGATCGAGAAGATCATCCGCATATGCATGCAGCAGTGCGGGGGCATGATGAATGCCCGCCTGGAGGCCTTAGAACCAAGGCTCCTCCCGGCCCAGAACCTCCGGCCACCGCTAGCGGCGGACAGGCGGAGGATGGAGGAGGCTGCAAGGCCAGGGCCGACGACCGTGGCGGCCAAAGCTGGTAAGGGGGGCAAAAAGTCTGCGGAGGGGCCCAAGAAGCCCGCGGAGGGTGCGTCAGCACCCCCTCCCAGCACAACAGCGACCCCGGCGACCGCATCCGACCCCACAGAGGCTTGGACGACGGTCGTCAAAAGGGGTCGTAAGAAGAAGACGGCGCCGCCGGCTCAGCCCAAGCCCGCGCCCAAGAGGAAGAGGAGGTCCCGAAAAGGTAAGGCCCCACGCTCCGCGGCTGTGGTTCTCACACTACAGCCCGCGGCCATCGAGCGGGGCCTTACCTACAAGGAGGTCCTCGCGCAAGCGAAGGCCAAGGTCGCGTTTCCCGACCTTGGCACACCGACCGGCTTCAGAATTAAGTCGGCGGTTACGGGGGCGCGGCTCTTCGAGGTGTCGGGACCTTCGGGCGGCGAAAAGGCGGACATCTTGGCCGCCAAACTGAGGGAGGTCCTCAACGATGAGGACGTCCGAGTGTCCAGGCCCGTAAAGACCGCTGATTTGCGCGTCGATGGCCTGGACGACTCGACGACCCCGGAGGAGGTTGTGGCGGCCGTCGCCCGAGTCGGTGGATGTCCGCCGGGCGACGTGCGGGCGGGCGAGATTCGCGCCAACGCTGCCGGGCTTGGCACCATTATGGTGAAGTGCCCGGTAGCGGCGGCGAACAAGATAGCCGTCAGCGGACGGCTATTGGTGGGGTGGGTTGCGGCACGAGTGAAGCTGCTGCAACCCAGGGCTATGCGGTGCTACCGCTGCCTCGACGTTGGGCACGTCAGGGCACGGTGCGCCGCCGCAACTGACCGCAGCGAGCAATGTTATCGCTGCGGTAAGCCCGGCCACAAGGCGGCAGCGTGCTCCGCGACGCCAAACTGCAGCCTCTGTACGGATGCAGGGAGGCCCGCGGGGCACGTTGTCGGCAGAAAGGCCTGCCCGCCCGCCCCAAAGAAGGGCAGTAAGAAGGCGACAACCAAGGCTGTCGGGGGCCCTTTACACCCCCCTCAGCCTGGTTGCTCTTCGGCCGACTCCCTGCCTAAGAATGGTGCCGAGGGAATGGATTGTGTTTAATGACACAATACCATTTCCTCCAGGGCAATATCAACCACTGTGCCAGGGCTCAGGATCTCTTGCTCCAGAGCATGGCAGAGTGGTCGATCCATGTGGCTGTGGTCGCCGAGCCGTATTACGTCCCCCCCCGAGACAACTGGGTGGGTGACCTGGACGGCTTGGTGGCCATCATCGGCGGGGCTCTTGTCGACCCGTCCCGAGGTCACGGCTGGGTGGCCGCCCTCGCGGACGGCGTTGGCATTGTTGGGGCGTATTTCTCGCCCAACAAGAGCCTCGCCGACTTCGAGAGCTTCCTTGTCGAGTTGGGTGCCGTCGTGCACCGGTACCACCCTCGCCCGGTGCTGCTGCTCGGGGATCTCAACGCCAAGTCTGCGGCGTGGGGATCCCCGGTCACCGATGTCAAGGGCGAGGCGTTGGAGGAGTGGGCGGTCACGACCGGCTTGACCGTCCTGAATCGGGGTTCGGTTTACACGTGCGTGCGACAGCGGGGTGGTTCTATAGTGGACGTTTCGTTCGCTAGCCCCGCTGTCGCAAGCCGTGTCCGCGATTGGCGTGTCGCCGTGGAGGTGGAGACGTTGTCGGATCACAGATATATCCGTTTCAACGTCTCCCCCCAGACCGCGGGCGGCCGCAATCCAACGGCCCCGCGAACGGTCGGTCCGCGTTGGGCGCGAAAGCGCCTCGACAGGGAGCTACTCGAGGAGGCTGCTATTGTGCAGGCCTGGATCCGGGAGTCGGCAACGACCGGACCCGTCGACGTCGAAGAGGAGGCGCAGTGGTTCCACGGGGCGATGACGCAAATTTGCGACGCGTCAATGCCCCGGGTTCGCACACAACCCAGAAGGCGCCAGGTGTACTGGTGGTCCGCCGAGATCGCGCAGTTGCGCGACTCGTGCGTGGAGGTCAGGCGCCAGTACACCCGATACCGGAGAAGACGTCGTCGGGTCCCTGACGAAGAAGCCGCGCGGTATGAGGTGTACCGCGCGGCTAAGAAGGCTCTGTGGCTGGCCATCGGCGAGGCGAAGACGCGAGCCAGGGAGGAGATGTTGGAGACTCTAAACGGGGATCCGTGGGGGCGTCCTTATCGCTCGGTCCGAGGTAAACTCGGACCATGGGCGCCCCCGCTTACGGAGAGTCTCCAACCCGAGCTGCTGGAGGACGTGGTAGCAGCCCTCTTCCCGGCACGAGCGGAGCACGCTCCGCCGCCGATGGCTCTGCCCACAGCCGCAGAGCCCGAAGAGGACGCCAGCGTCCCAGAGGTGACACAACCAGAGTTGAGGGCGGCCGTGACACGGCTCCGGGCGAAGAACACTGCCCCGGGGCCCGACGGAATTCACGGCTGCGCGTTGGCCCTAGCTCTGAAGGAGCTGGAGCCCCGACTGAGAGGACTCTACTCGGCGTGCCTTGAGCAGGGCCAGTTTCCCGCTCAGTGGAAATCTGGTCGTCTGGTCCTGCTCAGGAAAGCGGGGCGCCCTGCGGACTCGCCGTCCGCGTACCGGCCCATAGTGCTGCTCGACGAGGTGGGAAAGCTGTTTGAGCGGATAGTCGCAGCCCGCCTCGTCGGCCACTTGTGCGGAGAGGGGCCGGACCTGGCCGAATGCCAGTACGGCTTTCGGCAAGGGCGCTCCACTGTGACGGCGATATCCCGAGTGAGAGTCCTGGCGGAGGAAGCGGTGTCGCGGGGCGGTGTGTTGTTGGCGGTGTCCTTGGACATCTCCAACGCCTTCAACACCCTGCCCTGGAGTTGTATTCGGGAGGCACTGCGTTATCATCGAGTGCCTCCCTACCTCCGTCGTGTCGTCGGGGCTTATTTGGCGGAAAGGTGTGTCACCTATCTGGGACGTGATGGCAGATACCAGCGCCCCATGTCGTGCGGTGTTCCGCAGGGTTCGGTCTTGGGCCCGCTCCTGTGGAACATCGGGTACGACTGGGTGCTGAGGGGCGAGCTCCGGCCGGGAGTGCAGCTGGTGTGTTACGCTGACGACACACTGGTCACTGCCCGGGGGAACTCGCACAGGGAGGCAGCGTTGCTGGCGACGGCTGCGGTCTCACAGGTGGTGAGCCGCATACGGCGCCTCGGCCTGGAGGTGGCCCTCAACAAGTCGGAGGCCATTGTTTTTCATGGCCCCCGGCGAGCGCCGCCGCCGGGATCGCACATCGTGGTCGGGGGGGCCCGTATCGCTGTCGAGTCCACCATGAAGTACCTGGGATTGGTGCTCGACAGCCGGTGGGATTTCGGCCCCCACTTCCGGCGGCTGGCGCCCAAGTTGTTGGGCGCGGCGGGGGCGCTGTCAACGCTGCTTCCCAATCTGGGGGACCCGAGCACCGCCTGTAGGCGGTTGTACGTGGGGATCGTGCGATCGATGGCCCTATATGGGGCCCCGATCTGGGCGGCTGACCTGACGGCCAGCACCATCACTGTTCTGCGGAGGCCGCAGAGGGTGATGGCCGACAGAGTCATCAGGGGATATCGCACGATCTCCTACGAGGCGGCTTGCGCACTGGCCGGATCTCCGCCGTGGGACCTGGAGGCGAAAGTGCTCGCGTCACTGCACAGGTGGCGCGAGGGCGCGCGGGCGCGTGGCGAGCGACTGACGCAGCGACACCTGGAGTTGCGTCGGTCGCAGCTGCGCGAGGTCCTGGTGGCGGAATGGCGGGACAGGCTTTCGAGCCCTACCGCCGGCCTCATCACCATCGAGGCCATCCGGCCAGTGCTCGACCTGTGGCTCGGGAGAAGGCACGGCTCTCTGACGTTTCGTGCGACGCAGGTCCTCTCGGGGCATGGCTGCTTCGGGAGGTTCTTGTGTCGCATAGGCAGGGAGCCGGACGCTCGATGCCACCACTGCGTCGACTGTCGGGAGGACACGGCACGGCATACGCTTGCAGAGTGTGCAGCTTGGGAGGAGCCGCGCCGTGCCCTCATCTCTGTTGTAGGCGGTGACCTCTCGCTGCCGGCCGTAGTCCATGCTATGGTCGGCGGTGAGGAGTCCTGGGACGCGGTGGTCTCCTTCTGCGAGACAGTTATCGCGCAGAAGGAGGCTGCGGAAAGGGAGAGGGAGATCACAACCGCTCTCCCTGCCCGCAGCAGGCGCATCGGGCGTCGGAGGAGGGCATACGCTGCCCTCTTCCGGCCCCCCTAACTGGGTCCAGGGGCGGCGGACTTGGGGATGTCCGTCGCCCCCCATTCATCCGGACCCGAGGTGGCGGCGCGTGGTGTTCCCGTGCGCCCCTCTTTGACGTAGCGAGGGGAGTTAAACACCTCACTCCCCTCGCAGACGCGAGGTGGCCCGCAGAGGCGGGCCGGCACCAGCCGGGGATTGCGGAAGTCGCATACGTTCCCGTGATCCCCGGCGTAGGTGGAAGATGGAACACCGGGGTGGTTTTAGTCAGTAAGAGTCTGACAGACCCCTCCACCCGCCCCAGGGTGGAGGATTTCCATGAGGATTTCCCCCCGAAAAAAAAAAAAAAAAAAAAAAAAAGTGACAACCAGGGATGTTAAGGAGGTCCGCAATTGTAACCGAAATTATCGGATACCCAAAATAAAAAAATATCAGTAACCGTATTGGAGTCGGCTTCCAGTCAAACCGGATTCAGCTGAATATCAGTATTTTACGTGGATTTTAACACGGTACTTCTTGGCAAGACTGAAGACAGAATTACTGGCTTCTTACAATCCGTAGCGACAGCCAAAGATCTACAAATGACAGCCGGGACCTACGTCTTAAGTGCTTTCCGAGGCACGGATGAAACTGGGTATGTTAAGGTGGTCAACCATCCACAGACCAACCTTGGTAAGCGTTGCTTAACCTTGAATATCGACCCGTGCGGCTGTTATTCTTAAGCCACGAGCTCCTCAGTCCATCAGTAACCATAACCGAATCCTATATAAGTTTCGGATAATTTCGGATAGGGTCGGAGCCTAACAGGTCCTGTTTTTCTGCCCGGGCCGAGCACGATTAGCCGATTTTGTGTTTTACTTTTACAATAAAAAAAAATCTAATATTTGTAACGAAAATTATACGAAACTAAAGGACAATATGCAATAATATTATATCCGGTACCGTATCCGAACCGAATATTATTTCTATATCCGTATTCAGATCCATAACATCCCTGGTGACAACCCTACCTCACCTCGTGCGATAATGAAATGAAAGGGTCGATGCCCCACAGACCGTATTCATATCTGTTTTTGCTATACAACGTAGTTTTTGTATAATATGAGCAATTATTACAATGATTTATTATTGATTGGTGTTGTTTAAAAACGGGTTTGACGTCATCACGTGCTTTGAATGAATTTGCGCTTCAATATTCGGATGTAAAAGTCAATATTTGTTTATTAATGGCTTCATCTGTATACTGCGAAATTACTACACTTAAGTGGAAACTTCTTTAGGCGCGTTGAGCACTTTTAGGGTGAACAAAAATCATGGAACTCGAGTCATCGTCACCGAACGCTTTTCATGAGCTATATGTATACTGTGTATATATGTGTACTTTTTGGGTGAGCAAAAATCATGGAACTCGCGTCATCATCACTGAACGCTTTCCAAATTCAAAAATAATAATAGCTCGACGATACAATTCACAAGTTATTTAGTTTTCACTTCTATCGGCAGTCCCCAAAGACTGCCCCGCATGTTTTTTTTTTAATAAATGAAGCACTAAACTCATTAAGTTATTAGAGGTTCAAGCAGACCATAATGTTAATCCACGAGATTACTGGATCAAAGCAAGCCAGTACAGTTTCTATCAAATTAGCGAAATGAACGAGTGAGCTAAAGCGGGCGCTTCAATTAATTCTCTAGTAGCCATTACTAAGTGATTGCCTGTAAGTCATGTTAGACAGGGCACACACGGCAGACAACACTGTTTCGTTCACTAGGGACTGTATATAAAGTTTAAAAAAGCGGCCAAGTGCAAGTCGGGCCCTCACACGAAGGATTCCGTACCATAAACCGAAAAAAAAACACGTTTCTTGTATGGGAACCCCCTTAAATGTTTAATTTTTGTTATAGCGGCGATAGAAATACACACTCTATGAAAATTTCAACTCTCTGTGACTCTTCAACCGTAATAGGTAGAAATATTACGGTCCTTGAGATACAGTCCGCTGACAGATAGATGGACGAACGGCAGAAGCTTAATAATAGGGTTCCGTTGGTTACCCTTCGGGTACCGCACCCTAAAAAATAAGTCATTTAAAAAAACACGTGGTGTCACATTGTCGTCATAACTCATAACGTAACGGTTGTCTGCTGGGGAGTCCATCGTTATACATGTACTTATCTTAAGTCGAATCATTTTTTCGCTATATATTCAGTAAAGGGTTCCTTCAAGAATTGAGGTAGCTTCAGGAGCTGGACCATCCAGGAAATTATCACACCGAAAAGCAGTGTTGATGTAGTCTCGCTTGAAGGATACCGATGTTATTTTATGAGAAAAATGTGTTTTTAATGTTTGTTCCTGGTGAGAGAACATCATGTAATATTATGACAGTAAGAGTCGGATGGGCATCCATGAGAATTAGCTCGTTCACAATTAGCTTATAAATATTTTTGGCAACTTTAACTAAATGTTGTTTTTTCTTTTTTATTTAAGATGATTTTGCTCTTGACTCTCGTCTAGGTCATAGATGACAAAGACAAAGTCGACGATGGAGCGAGCTTACCCAGAAGAAGCCTGTTCACTCTAATTTTGAAGAGATTAGGGTTGTATGCGTTCGGAAACACAGACGCAGGCAAAGAGTTCCACTCCTTGTAGCTAATGTGCATTTTATCGTGGTTTGACCGAAAGTCTGTCAAAGTCAGGCTTAACTCTGGTCTGTGCTCAGCCTTACGTTAGAACCGCGAGCAGTACAGGGAATTAAAGGGCTCGCTTCAGCTTAGAATATTCAAGTAGTCGAAATTGTCAAGTGTGACAATGTTAATTTAGGTTTCGCTGGCCTCGCCGGGTTTGGGACGGGAAACTGAGAATATTATAATAGTTCGAATACGCAACAGGGACTCTAATGTAACGGATATTAATTGATTGTGAAGTGTTATATTCCAAGAGCCCGCGACGATCAGACCTTCGTTATTTTATAAAAGCTGCAAGTTTCTCTATGTATGTCTTTAATGCAGGTAAGATCAACCCCCGACTATGAAGTTTGGATTATCGTGGCTTTGGCTGGTAACAGCAAAGATGTATAAAATTGTAGGTACTTCAAATTCGTTAGAGTTTTATAGATAAGTACATTAACTAATTTGACAAACAATTTTAGATATCTTTGATAAGTAACTATAGTAGGCGCCAGATAAATGTGGAATAAAGTACATTGACCTTTCCCTAATAACTGTTCATAGGTACCTGCACAATTAAATATGAATCGTTTTTCATTATTAGACAATGTTAAGGATCACGAGAGATGATGATTCGGGACAGCTTTGTGTCATTAATTCCGTTTTTCAAATTAAAAAAGTCAATAATTGTAAGTGGGTCAATGACCGTTATTCCACGATTATCTGGCGCCTACTATACCTGTTATTAGCCAAGTCACCGTGTTGTGACATTTGTTCGAAAGAGTCACCGCGGCCCTGGAACGCAAAGAGCATTTGGAGGAACATGCATGGGTTTTAGTCAGTAAGAGTCTGACTCTCCCTTCCGCTCCACCTAGAGCGGAAGGAGTCATTGCCATCGAAAAAAAAACGCTTTAATACTAGTACGTAGGTACTAGTATTAAATACTTAATGGTATAAAATGTCATCAGACATTTTATACCATTAAGTATTTATTTTATTTTATTCAGTTTATGATTAAAGTGAACGATAAATCTAATCAATTAATAAAATAAAATGAAAATGAATCATTCCTTTGGTACAAACAAAGCTCTTTAATTGACACTTAAAACAATTGTAATCAAAATAAAATCCATTTATTCAATTATTTTGTTTTTGTTTCAGGTAAGGAAATTCCGGTAAACATCTCTCTTGGTGCTGGTGGTAATAAAATGAAGGTAAACGTTTTATTCGCCAAGTTTTACGGCTTGTTGTTTACAAGGATAATGTACGCTCTGCTTTTTCACAAGAACGTAAACATTGGAAGTTATGTTCGGAAAATGGAAAATCAGGAGCAACAATTTGATCCTTGTTGTTTAAAATTGCGTTGGGTTTCAAAGCTATCCATAATTGTTCATGACATTATTACTTATTATTCGTTTCTGAATAAGCTGCAATACTAGAAAAAGTCACAAACCTTGGTTCCGAAATTGTGTACCTAATAGACGTTGTCAGCTGTCAAAAGTGACAGTGTCAAGTTGGATTATATTATTTATATTCGTGACAATCTAAGGAGTCGGATTTTACAGCTGAGTAGAGAGGGATAGAAGATCGCTTTTACGTGCGAAAGAGATATTTCATGTCTCTTTCATACTTCTTAGATTGTCACGAATATAGTGTGTTCTTACAACTCATTTATTTATTTATTAATTGGCCTATCTACAATTGTTACACTGTTTGTCCTAATAATAAAAGCACAATGATAAAAACATAGTGTACAATATGATGCGATAGACACAGCATGCAAAAACAAAATTATAACATCGATAAAATTACAGTAATACTGCAGAAATAACACTTACAACAACTAGTGGGTAGTTTGGGAAACACAGCAGATACAAAGATGACAAGGAAAAAAATAGTCAATACGGTAGTTATTTTTGATGGACTTGGCGCTTGAATTTGAATTTTTGAAGTGATGTGGAATAAAAATCAATTGATTCATCGCAAGTATTAAGAAGCTTGCAAAGTCTGGGGATGGGGAAGCGACTGTAAGGATACCCGCTTTGGTATATTATATTATTTATGAAATACGAGTATTATTTTGTCATACTAAAATAGGAACGACTAATTGATTTCCTTTTCATATTGTTATATTTCTAAAAACTCGTATTGTTCATATGTATTAACAAAATACAACGTTTAAGAGAAAATAAAAACTCACTGTAAATTTAAATCCCCAAATAAAATAGGTAATTCTATTGTTGAAGGCAACTTTGTAAATTATAAAAACCTTATCATGAATGTTCCAAAGTGGCTTCAGGAAATGCGAATTTAAATAACAATTGCTTCTCTGAATTACTTGTGTTATCTAATGAATAAGTGGTAATAAAATTAACTTTTACCAACTTTTACAAACAGAATGATTTTTAAGTATTAACAATGTTTTCCCGAATGCATGAGTAGCTAGAAAAACATTTCATATTATGGTCTTTTATTCAACCTATGATAAGTTAAACCAATTAAATATATTCGTGTCGTGATTACGCGTTAGCTATAAATCGTGTTCTCCATTGTACGAGTGTCCGAATAAGAATATTATCACATTCGTCACGGCCGTCAATGCCATGGACCAGATGGTATACCTTGATACTTAGACGTACTTACCTGTTTACATGGAAGTGAGAAGGCGGTGTCGCTGGATACGGTATTAATATATATACTAACACTGATGCCGCTTCTATATTAATATAAACGACATCCGTGTAAGAAATAATCTTTTAGTAGAACTTGGTCGAATTTAGGCAAAAGGTTAGTTTGATTGGTCAAAAATATTGTCGACTAGGTATATTGTAGAATTTGTAACCCTTACTATCCTTACTAATATTATAAATGTGAAAGTAACTCTGTCTGTCTGTCTGTCGCGCTTTCACGCCAAAACTACTGAACCGATTTAAAGGAAATTTGGCACACAGGTAGTCTAGAACCTGAGAAAGGACATAGGCTACTTTTTGATAAGTTGTATGGAAGAATCGTAATTTTTAGAGCTTTATTATTTTTTAGGCTGTTGATTCGATATAAATAAATATGACATTCAAAGTTTATTTATACGTATGTGTCTTATTTGTAAAATAATTAGCCTAAATAATTAAAAATGCTACCAAAGACACTATTCCACGTGGACGAAGTCGCGGGCACAGCTAGTAGCTGGATAAGGTATTGTAAACAGCATCTATGTAAGAAAAACCCTAAAGATTATTGTCAAATATTTGGGCAATTGGCGTGTTTGATTAAATATTCGGCTGACTATGTCGTACAATCTTTAAAGGTGTTACGAGGCGTAATGTAACATGGTACAAAGCGAGCATTCGTGTAGCCAGAACGGAAACGAGCACGTAGGTGTTTTGTTTTACATGGATTTTAGAACAGAAACAAAGAAAAACAGTTAATTTACGCCAAGCATGACGGATTCCAAATAATAAATATAAATAAAAACACAAAAGTTATACAAGTTACACGGCGTAACATAACGTGCTCGCTTCGAATGTTACATTACGCCATGTAACTCTGGTCAGTACCCAGCTTTCAATAGTCAGATAACGTTTACCTGAGGAATTAAATGACAGTTTGTCAGTTTTTTTCTAAAAATTAGTCAAAAGCCTTATTTAGTATTCACATAAAAAATATCAGAGTATTGAAAAATCGGCCATTAATCTATACTAATAGATCTACTGAACCAATTTTGAAAATTATTTTTGTAAATGATTAATGCCTATAGGATTCCTCATGAATGTGGCATTCATGAGGAATTCTATAGGCTATATGGGGACCGGAAATTCCTACGGGAACGGGAAAAAACGGGATATGCGCGCACGAAGTCGCGGGCAACAGATAGTAGTATACAAAGTCGTTGTCTGCCTCTATCTGTGTCTCCCGTTTATTTCTTCTAAACCACGCAACTGATTTTGATACCGTTTCCACCAATAGAAAGGACGATAAACGAGGAATGTCATTGTTTATCACACGTGTGAAGCCGCACAAATTGCTAGTAGTACCTACCTAATTATTTTGATTGTAATTGAGGTTCGATAACCTTAATTTTTAACATTCGGTAAATTTTAAGCTGACACATACCTATTGATTTATGAATAGGTATTTTATTAATAGCTTGGCAATGTGCCATTGTATACTAAGCTGTTAAATGTAGATAATCTGTGAGAAATATATAATTTTCATGCAATTTTTCATGATAAGTTCATTAGAACTTTGACAGACTATGAAAATATTTTAAATTGTTTTAAAAGCAATTGTTATGTTTTAAAATTATACATATCTATCTTCTCTTCTTCAATATATAAAAAATGGATCCCTATTGCCCTTGGTCACGGCATCACGCGTGAACGGCTGGACCAATTTTGCTAATTATTTTTTTGTTGTGCTTTTTATTGTCAGAAGAAGGTTCTTTTGAAAAAAAAATATACATGTGGGCGAAGCCGGGGCGAGCCACTTGTTATTATTATAAATGCGAAAATAACTATATTTGTCTATTTATTTGTTATGTTTTCGCACCCAAACCTTTGAACCGATTTTGATGAATTTTGGTTTGAGATATCTACCTTTGAAAAGACACCGGATACTTTTAATCCCAGATGTATTTCCAATGGGACCTCTGGCAGAAGTTATTTGCTCATAAAATACTGATTTACATTTTATTTCTAGACCGAAATGTAGTAAAGAAAATAACCAAAAAAAGTCACATCCATTATTTCTTTCTCCGTCAATAAGAAGTCGGTCTTCGTCTATTCGTGCCGAAGTAATCACAAGCAATTGTTATTGTTAACACATACATACACACACTATACATAGGTACTCGTATCGTGAGGTGAATGAACTCCGAATCTATTTTATAATTTAAAATCGAAGCGGCGTCGTGGCGCGCCAAGTAAAACAATGTATCAAATGGTATGGTATTCATTGGAATTACTTTCGTTGATTTAGAGTTAAGTCGAAATCGTCGTTAAATGATCGGTAGGTAGGTATCTACTTAATTCAAGGTTAGGTGCCTTCTATGGTCGGCGGCGAGGATTCCTGGGACGCGGTGGTCTCCTTCTGCGAAACAGTTACAGTTACAGGAGAGGACTTGGGGATGTCCGTCGCCCCCCATTCATCCGGACCCGAAGTGGTGGCGCGTGGTGTTTTCGTGCGCCCCTTTTTGACGTAGCGGGGGGAGTCAAACACCTCAGTCCCCCCGTTGACGCGAGGTGGTCCGTAGAGGCAGGCGGAGCTTACGGAAGTCGCATCCGTTCCTGCGATCCCTGGCGTAGGTGGGAGATGGAACACCGGGGTGGTTTTAGTCAGTAAGAGTCTGACAGACCCCTCCACCCACCCCAGGGCGGAAGATATCCATGAGGATTTCCCCCGATATAAAAAAAATGGTTAGGTGCCTGTCTTATTTCAGATTTCGATCTTAGTTTTACTAATAACCGATTTTTTCTTTCTTTCTTTATCTATGCACTATATAAGCTACCGTTGAAATAGATGGATAAATTTTAACACAGCATTCAGTACGTTTTATTGTGCATTTTCGTTACCTGATTTTTTTCTTGTACCATTGTCCTTATTTTGGTGGTCTGAATGTTTTCTAAAAGTTTGTCCATCTATTTTGATGGGTCCTTATATAGTTATGCTCGTTTATTCATGGCATATTGAATTCAGCTAGGATATTCCATTTTTTGGCAGACAGAAGCTACCTAAGAATCATAAAATATTAAAGAATATGATTAATTGGACCGAAGATGCTTCCGACTTTAATTATCTCGTTTCCAACTTTTCGGTTTATTTTATTTCCGACGTAATAAAGTTTTCCAACGTTTTGCTCCGCTTTTTATGCGGTCGGGTTTTTTCTCAATTTTTCCTTTTTTTTTAAAGACGGCTTTTGTGTAATTAAACACATCAAATTAAGGCCCCCCCAAGGGAGGGGTTGACATAATCACCACGCTTGGCAGTCAGGTTGGCGATCGCAGTGTAGCTGTTGCATTGCACAGAGAATGCTGCTGCCAATTCTCTGGTGAGTCTCTTAGTCGCCTCTTACGACACCCACGGGAAGTGATGGGATGGTGCTATTCTTTTACGTCCGACACCATACCACGATATTTTCCCCATTTCTTTCACAACACAAGGCCATTATCACTCAATATGTTTCTATATAAATACACCATTATTTACCTATCAGTAATCATCCCTTATCGCTAATGACAGCTGATAGCGTGATAGTACAATCGATAGTCTATACGGACGTTCATCGAACTCAAACAAAGGACTTCAGAGTTAATTGATAGGTGTTATATCTCTATATTCTATCTATATACATATAAATCAATTGCTGTTCGTTAGTCTCGCTAAAGCTAAAAAACGGCCAATTGCGAGTCGGACTCGCGCACGAAGGGTGCCGTACCATTATCTATAAAAACGGCAAAGAAATCATGTCTGATGTATGGGAGCCCCCTTAAATAGGTATTTATTTTGTTCTGTTTTTTAGTATTTGTTGTTATAGCGGCAACAGAAATAAATCATCTGTGAAAATTCCAACTGTCTAACTATCACGGTTCATGAGATACAGCCTGGTGACAGACGGACAGACAGACAGACGGACGGACAGTGGAGTCTTAGTAATAGGGTCCCGTTTTACCCTTTGGGTACGGAACCCTAAAAACGGCTTGTCCAATTTGAATAATTCTTTTTTGTTTTGTTCGCCAAACTAACAAGAAAATAGGTAGGTTAGTTAGGTAGGTAGGAGCGAAGTCGCGGGCACAACTTGTCTGGTAATAATAATTTAATTTCATCCTTTATAACAGGCATCTAGGGCACAAACAATAAAATACATGAACATAAAAACAATAACTATAAATGAAATTAATACATTTACAATAAATGGAAACTAATGCACACGAATTGATGGCGTCGTGTCTCGCTGACTGGTGTCGCGCTGCTGGCCGCGGAAACGTCGATACTCGACAGCCTTTGGCCAAAACTCTTCTTTGAAGAACATCTCGAGCTGATGAGTTGGAACCCGCACCACACAACTTCAAGTTTGTGTTGTGACGCGACTCCAACTTCTCGACCCTCAAAGTCACATGCTTGATGACGCGTAAGAGAAGACAAAAGGAATTATTAATCTATCAATCCGCTCTTTCCCAATTATTTTGGGTTCGGCTTCCAGTCGAACAGGATGCAGCTGAGTACCAGTATTTTACATGGTGCCTGTCTGATCTGCAGAACAACGATACCCAAGAACTGCTGTCAGATTTCTTGCTATTTTACTGTCTCCAACTCTCTCTGCTTTAGCGGCTGTCAAAGATTTGGGAGAACAAAGCTTAAGGTGAGTTAAAATCTGTGTCTGTAAGAAGAAGAGACCGGATTATATGTAAATGCATATGCACTCGCATATTTACTCCCAATCTTTAATTTTGCGTTTGTAAGAAGTAGAGACCGGATTATTTGCAAATGCATATTGCATTCGCATATTTAGCCTCTTTTCAGCCGTAGTTGCATATCTTAGCCTATTTTTAAAATACGCATATTTACTCCCGATCCTGAATTTTGTGTTTGTAAGAAGTAGAGACCGGATTATATGCAAATGCATATTGCATTCGCATATTTAGCCTCTTTTCAGCCGTAGTTGCATATCTTAGCCTATTTTTAAAATACGCATATTTACTCCCGATCCTGAATTTTGTGTTTGTAAGAAGTAGAGACCGGATTATAATGTAAATGCATATTGCATATACATTCGCATATTTAGCTCCTTTTCAGCCGTAGTTTCATATCTTAGCATTTTTTTTAATTACGCATATTTACTCCCAATCTTGAATTTTGCGTTTGTAAGAAGTAGAGACCGGATTATATGCAAATGCATATTGCATTCGCATATTTAGTCCCTTTTCAGCCGTAGTTTCATATCTTAGCATTTTTTTTAATTACGCATATTTACTCCCAATCTTGAATTTTGCGTTTGTAAGAAGTAGAGACCGGATTATATGCAAATGCATATTGCATTCGCATATTTAGTCCCTTTTCAGCCGTAGTTTCATATCTTAGCATTTTTTTTAATTACGCATATTTACTCCCAATCTTGAATTTTGCGTTTGTAAGAAGTAGAGACCGGATTATATGCAAATGCATATTGCATTCGCATATTTAGTCCCTTTTCAGCCGTAGTTTCATATCTTAGCATTTTTTTTAATTACGCATATTTACTCCCAATCTTGAATTTTGCGTTTGTAAGAAGTAGAGACCGGATTATATGCAAATGCATATTGCATTCGCATATTTAGTCCCTTTTCAGCCGTAGTTTCATATCTTAGCATTTTTTTTAATTACGCATATTTACTCCCAATCTTGAATTTTGCGTTTGTAAGAAGTAGAGACCGGATTATATGCAAATGCATATTGCATTCGCATATTTAGTCCCTTTTCAGCCGTAGTTTCATATCTTAGCATTTTTTTTAAATACGCATATTTACTCCCGATCTTGAATTTTATGTTTGTAAGAAGTAGAGACCGGATTATAATGTAAATGCATATTGCATATACATTCGCATATTTAGCCCCTTTTCAGCCGTATTTGCATATCTTAGCATTTTTTTTTTAAATTATGCATGTTTACTCCCGATCTTGATCTCGTTTATTATTCAGATGTCTACATAGTGACACCAGAGACAGCTGATCGCCCGGCACAATAAGTCCAAATATGGCACACAAATTTAAATCATGCCCAGTCACCTTAGTGGATATAGAACGGTCTTTATACTACACCTGCTTGGAAAGTACCTTGATACTTTATCAAATTTACGGTAGAAAGTACGTCATTGCATATCGAACAAATATGCGGGGAGAAAACGCATCTGAGCGGGAGAGAAAAGTGTATGAAAATCCATTTCTTACGTGGTTTTTCTTTTTTAATTTTGGGTAAGACTATGCGCCGGTAACCTAAATATCAAAAGCCAAAAAGTTTTTCCAGTGAGTTTTTATCTCCAAGTTCGCAAAATGACACTGGCCACTAGCTGTGTGTTGGATGGTGTCGGGCTGGCAGTGCGACCCTGCGGCGGCAGGATAAACAATTTGAAAAAAGAACATGTGAAAATTGTAGACGCCATTGGCGCCATTTCCAATTTGTGTGTTGTTTGAGGATTCAGTTTTAACTGCAACAATTTCAATATAAATTTCAATTAGTAAAGATTTCGTTTTTTATTTTCCTTCTAGGTGTAGTATAAAGCACTATGTATCACTCGAGAGAAACTGCGATTCCCGATCTTGGGTGTTTTAAAGCCCTCGCCTACGGCTCGGGCTTCAAACGACACCCTCGACGGTAATCGGTCACTTTCTCCTCTCGGTGAACAATGTACTATTTCCTGCTTTTTTTTAAGTATGGGAAATCATCGTGTCATCATGAGCATCAGACTCTTACTGACTAAAACCCATCCGTGTTCCTCATAAGGCCTTTGCGTTCCAGGGCCGCGGTGACTCTTTCGAACAAATTCCGCAACCCTGGCAGTGTCCTTTTCTGCTTACGGTAACTTTAAAGTAAATTGTAAATTTCATTGTGAAATATATTTCATAATTGTTATTTTCGCAAAGAAGATTATTATCGTTGAGTAATAATAGCTTTTTAAAATTTCATGTTGCATAATTTGGCCCTCTTTATGGATTTTCGTGCATATTCTAGCTATTTTTCTTGCATATTTGCATGCATATTTTTGGATTTTTATGTTGCATATAATCCGATCTCAGAGGTATGTCTGATCAAATATCGAAATGATTTATTTACGGGACTTTACAATTAAATGCTCCAAATACGGACATGTGCACTTATTGGTGCCAAACGCTAACGAAAATAATATTCTGTTAATATTGTTATGAAGCTTTTGCAATCAATCAGTTTGTTGAGGTGCATATTTTGACAGAACTCACGATATTTCACGTCGAATTTAATCATTTAAGAGCCAATACAGTTCAATTTATTAAGTGGGTGTCTTCTTTAGGGTTCCGTACCCAAAGGGTAAAACGGGACCCTATTACTAAGACTCAGCTGTCTGTCCGTCTGTCACCAGGCTGTATCTCATGAACCGTGATAGTTAGACAGTTGAATTGTTTGAATGATGGTGTATTTCTGTTGCCGCTATAACAAAAAATACTAAAAAACAGAATCAAATAAATATTTAAGGGGGCTCCCATACAACAAACATTCCCCTGAACCCTTCCTGTGCGAGTCCGACTCGCACTTCGCAGGTTTTTCTTTCAATATTTCGAGCTATAAAATGTACCTACCCGTTAACCTTGTAAACGAATTTATAGTAAGAGCATCTATGTCAGA
Source organism: Mamestra brassicae (assembly GCA_905163435.1). NCBI lineage: Eukaryota > Metazoa > Arthropoda > Insecta > Lepidoptera > Noctuidae > Mamestra > Mamestra brassicae. The sequence goes on along the minus strand of LR991004.1, from coordinate 13,421,219 downwards.
GGTAAAATAATCTAGACCAATAATATTAAACAATTCATTATTAAACTAAATTCCTTTCCTGAATTCCTTTAAAATAAAATGTTCCCTTATTGAACTAATATTAAAATTGATTTGCTGAGATAATCGCTTCTAAAATAAAAAAATGTAAATAAATATCTAGAATAGTCTGCACTTAAAGAAACAACTAAGATGATATCTTTTAGTCTGGAGCTAGACCAGACTCATAACCTTATTTATAAATCTTAATTATCATGACTTGGATGTCAAAATGAACTGGCACAATAACTTTTATAGAGATAAGAACGTACTTTCTACGCTCATTATATTAAACTAGTTATAGACAACGGCTTTGCTCAGGTTTGTGTCGAAAATTTAGCCAATAGGAACGTACTACCAGGATAAAGGGATCGTCACCATATTAAGTCGAGCCGTGAGTATTCTTTATAAGAAACTCCCTACTGCAACGCACTCTAATCGGAATCGTAACGTGATCGCCTCGCTTCGGGGCGATACGGCGAAAAAGGCGCTACGATGATAAATGATCACATAACACTTTAACACTTCAATCGTTTTTGGTCATTTTTAAACTAGATGAGGCCGGTGGATTGTAGCTGACTACACTGAGAAGAAACACCGAAACAAACTCAGAGGTCAAAGTCTCCTTTCCATACAAGCGTACTGGTCAAATCATATGAGAAACATGTAGGTTAATGTCTGAAGTGGTCTTTTGAGGAATACCACACAGATTTGAGTGCACCTGGGTGATGATCCCTTTTCGAGTTGATATATGTGCTATGACCATTAAAGGTATCCTAATCCAGGCCATGGTAACAAAGTCAAATAATTTATTTCAATGAAACCACAAGAAGACACTATTGAACATCATCATTTAGGTATAGTTAAAGTGTAAAAATGATGAAGTTACTCTGGTTGTCCATTCGCGAAGGTAGATAGATAACTTATGGGCAAGAACGGACAAGAAAAAGTTATGTAAGTTTATTAAGCCGGTGTGATTGAATAACAAACAACAATATACAAACAAAAACATTTAAACAGACATTATTAATTAAATACGATGATATTCGCATAACATTTTGCACTATAAATAATAATAACAATCAGAACGTTTAAATTTCGTTTTTTTTTAAATATGGCGCCATTTCTTAACGGACACAGTTTTTTAACCATCAAATTAATAATACGCAATTTTTTACCCCTTTTTTTAAGTAATAAGCGTCCGAAACAAAACAAAAGCATTGTACTAATCCCGGGACCTTGTTACGCTCAGTTTTCTATAAAAACAATCCAATACTGCCTAGCCTTTTATTGTAATAGCGTGATTTTATCGCCCACTTCACCATTCGTGTTTACGATAATACCACAATGTGGATGAATAATAATAATATTATATTACCTATTAGTTATTATATTATATGTGGTTTAATGGGTTCGGGAGTTTACTACCGAGTTTTTGGTCTGTTGATATTATTCCAGTGGACATAGAAATAGCCTGAAGAATTTTCGAACTTTAGAGACGGCTTTAGGGCTTGTTCGAGGAGGTACTGATGAAGAATTCTCGGAAAGATTTGCAGGAGATCTTTCCCCAACAGTGGGGCAGTGCTCGCAGAAGTGATGGTCGAATAGGCTAACCGGGAAAGAATGACGTCAGCCAATTAATAGACGCATGAACCGATGACCTGGTGACAGATGAGGAATAGCCGAAAGCGAGAAACGTAGGACCGGTCAATGTGGCTTTAGGTAGGCATATGTCCTGCAGTGGACGTCTTTCAGCTGAAATTATAATGATATTATTAAATCGTTGAAAGTTTGAGGTCGCTGTCAGTCAAATTGTAGTTAGAAAGTTTGTGTCATTAAGTACACCTGTCATTGCTTTTTTATTGGATTCACAGTTGTGATATAAAAAGTGTCTTCAATTTAAATGAAAGTTAAAGAAAAGAACAAAACTGACAAATACTGGTCATACTGCGTCTTTGGTGAGGATCGTTCTCGGAGGAGTTAAAAAATTGGCTTAAAGACCCTAGCTAAGCTAAGATAGTTTAGCTTAGTACGCATAGCTGTGGTGTTATTTTACAGGTTCACACTTGTTATATAAATTGTTTTGTTTGATTTTAGTTTTTTTTGCGGTCGGGTTTTTATGATTAAAGTAAAGTTTTTAAAATACGGAACCCTTATAGGATTACTTGGTTGACTGGCTGGATGGCTGGCTGGCTGTCTGTTTGCCTGTCCGTCTCTCACAGCTAATTCTCTCCGAATGTACTGGACAGATTCTGTTGAAATTTGGTAAACTTATAAAATTCTGTGACCCTAACACGGACGCGTTACGCAAAGGAATACATTTTGAGCATGGGATCACTTTTGGGGGAAAACTACAAAATACATAAAAATAGGTTTTTCAACTATACCGTGTGACATATCAAATGAAAGGTGTTATTGTGAGGGTTTATATGATATTTTTAAATGAATAGTTTAGCTTAGTTATTCAAGAAATTAGATGCAAAATTACCATGGGGCCTCTGATCTCTCAAAGTACTGAGCCTAAAAAATTGCTATTGTTTTTTTACTGTAAACCAGATACAAAACATTAACGTTAAATATGACACACAAGTATGAAAAACTTTTTCAGCTTTGCTGAGTTTAAAATTAATTTAGCTTACTTTTTTTAACCTGGTGTTAGACTTTGGTCTCAAAGTAAAGACTGTTTTCAGAAATATTGATGCGTGATGATATTATTTAGTTATTCCAATATCTCTCCTGATCATGCAACGCGTTTATTGGCCCAACTAATTCATCAATTAAAGATGTATTCACAAACAATCAAACACACGAAGAGACGAGTTATTTGCTCTCATATGCAGAAACATAATAATTATTTTAATCGATCACGTATTGAACACCGGTTCGATGACACTTCAGCTCAGCTTTCACTTCTGCGCACGCGTCGATGTCAATGTCACTTAGTTTGCAGTATTGCTTATGTCAATCACAATTAGTTATGGTTATTCTCAGATAGATAGATAGATAGATTCTCTTTGTTAAATAAATTGGTTTGATTTTCATTTAAGATTAATTTGAAAAGCGCACTTGATAAAACTGTAACACCTTTCTAAAACTAAAATTTCGAACACATATGTCGTCATTTGTGTTCAAAGTCAAAGTCAAAGTATTTATTTCAAATAAACCATTATCAGGTACTTTTGAATTGTCAAAGTCAGTCCGTCAAAAATATGAAGCTATTTGCACGTTCGAAAAATATGATCAGAAATAATTAATTTATGAATCAATTTTTATCGCCTATCCAGTGGAATTTCGAGAAATCTGTTTTGTATTCCTTTTTTACTGTGACACAAAATTCAGCTTTGTGGGTCCGAAGATTTGGACTTGACACTGATCACCAGAGATCGGAATAGGTAGACTACATTTACCTAATTTTCGTGGAAGTAAGTAACATAGAGTTGATAATACCTAATTATACGCCCATTAAACATGACGATTGTATCATATAATTTAAGAAATTGCTAATCACTTATATTTGAATGCATTTGAACAAAATGATTATATTGAAGAATCTTATTATGTATTTAGAGTTCCGTATCTACTAAAACTGTTAATTTAAATAGTTTTTTTTCGCACAACTCTTTCTTCTTTTGATTCTTCAAATCAATCATTTGTAACAATACCTACTCAAAGTCCAGTTCATATTTTTATAATCCCCGGTTTTAATTGTCATGATTCCATTTATGATTCCGGGATTTTAGAGGAGGTATTTGATAATACCTCCTCTTGATACTCTATGTTACTTACTTCCACGAACATTAGGTAACAATGTCTACCTATTCCGATCTCTGCTGATAAGTCAGAGTGGCGTATTTATTAATTAACTAGTATAACTATTATTCAGATGTCTTAAGATTTCTTAACTTATTTTAACATTCGACGCACGCAAAAAAAAACAAGAAGGTAAAGCACCGATCCATAAAATTTCAGCAGTACAGGCACAGCTTTCACTGAGGCTTGCGCACGCGCAGCCACCGGTGTCACTGCCACTGATTACTTCGTGATATCGCTTATAACATCGCAGTCGAGTTTCTATTGCTAATCGCTTATTTTGATTGAGTTGCCTACTTACAAATACTGACAACAAAAGAGATTGGGGTACTGGGAGCTGACTTTAAAGATGGTTGAATTGTGTGAAAGATATAGGAATGAATGATAGAGGAGGATGGAATAAGAAATAGTTTTGTGTCGTCCCCAAGTAATGTGGGACAAACATAATAATGACAGACGGTTAACGTGCAGCTACTTTTAGTTATTTTTGTCCATGTGCTGAATTGTCAAGAGTCAAGAGACTTTGACATCATTTTAAAAGAAAGATGACGCTAGTTGCCATTTCAAAGCTTAGATCATAGTAGTACTCTGTGCTTAGAGCTCTGTACAGAACATAAGAAGAAAAGAAAAGAAGAGCAAAAAACAACATGGCCACTCCTTTTAAATTTTAACAAAAACAAAATAACGAATTATTGCAAATAACCTTTCTTCAACGTGAAAAATCCCTTTTCAAGTTCCTTTCACGTGTGACCTACTTTATAAAGTACCTACAACGTCGTCAATAAAAGTGACAGTGGAGATTTTTTTTTGGCCAGCATACCTTATTGTTTTCTTGACTGTACCTACTTACCGTATCATTGTGGTGATTTGTGTACCTAATGATAGTTTCTCCATGATTTGAATGTAATGACGTTTCTGATATTTATAGGAAAATGTTTGTGTTTGCATACAATGGGTTTATCTTTAGTAATGTATAGTAAGTTAAGTTACCTATGTGCTTTAATGAATAGGCTTCTGATAATTAATTGCCTGAAATATATATTTTTACAACGCAATTTTTTGTCACTTTTAAAGAAAAAAAAACTGTTAAAATGTAAGGAAAAGTAGTTTTCAAACGTATTTATTTACATGCTTAATATTTTAGAGCTTAGAACTAATATGAGGAAAAAATACAATTATAAATATATAAATAATAATATACCTACACATAAAATTAACAACGTTATTAGGAAAAACGAATCCAACGCATTGACGCTGTGATGATTCTACCAACTTCTTGCTAATTTGCTCACGTGCCTTCACCTTAAAGGACAATCGACTGGAAATAACTCCCCGCATATATAGTCAGTTCAGATAGAAATACTATATTATGAAATCTCACGAAAATATATTGTAAGGCTCGTAGTATCTTAAATAAAGAACAAATCTGATGTGAGAAATATCGTTTTCCATTTTGGGATAGGACCGTCAAAATCTCACAATTTATTACGTATGAATAATATTCATAAGTGGTAAATCACTTCTCTTCGCGAAAGTACACTGGGAGACGCATACGGCATACTATACTTGCGACATAAAATGACGTATCTGAGGGATATTTTAAGGAACAGACCCATCTTTTGGTAAGGTCAAGTAAGTTCCTAATAATGGAAGTTTTATAGAATTTCAATTTTCTACATATCTGTACGTTAGAGAGTTCTAGACATAGTCATATTCTTTAAGTGATAATGATTGTTGGGATTTAAAAATGACAAGAATTTACCTCGTGTCATAATGAATTTACGATAGGTACCCAATATGACAATCGCATAAATTTTGAACTTTTTGACAATCTAGTTTAAAGGCCCTTCGCTTATCAAATAATGATTATGGATTACAAGGTTTTATTTTACTTGCTTTGTTAGGTATGTGCTACCTGCCAGGGTTGCGGAATTTGTTCGAAACAGTCGCCGCGGCCCTGGAACGCAAAAGGCATTTGGAGGACCACGGATGGGTTTTAATCAGTACGAGTCTGGCACTCCCTTCCGCTCCGTCCAGAGCGGAAGAAGTCATTTCATGATTTCCATCGTTAAAAAAAGTATGTGCTAAGAGGAATAAAAATAAAAATAATCCTTTTTACGCTGTACCGGGAATGAGACACCTGCAACAACATAAAAAACAACAAGTGCTTTTTGTTTTTCCTTTCTAACGCACAGTCACACACAAGAAATTTTTACCATAAAAGCGCGTAAACAGTGTGGAGTTACGTCAATTTCCTTAAGGTTGCTCAGCGGAAATGTACCGATATGGGAGGCGAGCGAACACGGCTTCGCTCTCAGCCGGAATGTCGGCCAGTCGTTTGTGAAACTATGCCGGGAAAAGAAAAAGAAAACTGGCGGAGAAAATTTTGTCATTATTTTTAGCGCACAATAAGATTGCTTGAAAAGTGGCCGTGTGTTGAAGTTTGGATAAGCCTTTTCGAAGTCACTGTACTTTATTTCTTCTTATTAAGAGCGTTTACTTTCTTCTAAAGAGAGTAATAATTTGTTAAATGTTTTCTACAGAAAAAAAATGTTGTCTGTAAAGTCGGTTAACGGACGATAGTTTAACGTGACGTCATAACAAAACATTGATGAAATGATCGTAACGTTACAATGAGCGTAATAATACAATGAGTCATCCATTTTCGTGCGGGACTGACAGCTCACCTCGTGATCACTTCACCCAAGCCTTCACTTTGACATGTTTACAGAATCGACCGGCGGTTTGAAAGAGTTACCGCGGCCCTGGAACGCAAAGAGCAGTTTGGAGGAACACGGGTGGGTTTTAGTCAGTAAGAGTCTGACACTCCCTTCAGCTCCACCCAGAGCTGGTAAAGTCATTCTATGATTTACCATCCAGAGAAAACAATATATTTCTCGTATGCTTACCAAGAGGTATTAGAATCGGTTCATACATTACAAAGAAATAGGAGTTGGAAAGTTTGTTTGAAACTCTGTGTGAGGAGTAAACGGTCTAATGTAACTAAAAAAGAGAAGAGATATTCATGAGTAGTGCAACTTAGTAGTGAGAAATAAGAATTTGTCAAATTGAAATTAACAATTGAGTATTTTCCTGAAAAAACTGATTAGCCCGTCTGATAGATTTCCAAAAAAACATTGAACACGTCTTTTTCTTTTTCCACATAAACATAAAATTAAGAGGATAAGTACCTACAGTGTGTGGAAAACTCGCGTGACGTCACATTTTAGGAGCCTTTTTACGAAAATGTGACGTCACTAGCCCCCACTCTCAAACTTTGATGCGCTTTATCAATTTTTATCGTATTGAAATGGCAAAATATAATTGTCCAATATTATTTGAAAATCTTACGGACGGACTAAATAGAATTTAATTTTTCCGTCAAGATAAATACCCACTGTTTCATCTATTGCGTGCTGGAAGGGCGGTTTTCACATAGTCTAGAATAACATTGAGGTCATCGTAACCAGACGTCCACCATAAAATGAAAACAGAAAGAAATTAGACAAGCAAATAATTTGACATGATTAAAACAGCACGCGATGAAGCTCTTTCTGAAATTAACTTGTGTACCTACTGTCACCAAAACCTTTTAATTTGAATTTAAAGTTAGTAAATCATCGTTTTGGAAACTTTTGTGAAACATTGTTAGGGTTCCGTACCCAAAGGGTAAACGGGACTATTACTAAACTCCAATGTCCGTCTGTCTGTCACTAGGCTGTATCTAACGAACCGTGTTAGCTAGACGGTTAAAATTTTCACAGATGATGCGTTTCTGTTGCCGCTATAACAACAAATAATAAAAATTAAATAAAATTTAAAATAAAAGGGTCCCCATACAAGAAACGTGTTTTTTTTCGGTTTATGGTACGGAACCCTTCCAATTTGCACTTGGCCAGTTTTTTTCTATTACCAAAAAACCCTACCTGTTTTAGAGGTTCACATTCTTTCCAAACTTATAAAATACGAGCTTTTGCCCGCGGCTTATTAGGCGATTCTCACACTGCCCCGCATGATGCAGCGTAGCGCGTGGATGCGTGTTCTTCCGTTGCTTGTAAGTATCTCCGTTTGTATGGAAAACACGCGTAGTGCAACACACAGAAAACGCATTCACGCGCAGTTTTTTTCTTCGTCCGCCACGCACCCCGCTGCGTAGTGCGTTGCAGTGTGCCAATCGCCTTATAGCCGCGGGCCAAAAGAATTTTCCAAATCTGACTGGTAGGTACTTCCAGAGATTAGCACTTTCAAACAAACAAACTCTTCAGCTTTATTGTATTATAGTAGGCGCCAGATAATCGTGGAATAACGGTCATTGACCCACCTACAATTATTGTCATTTTTAATTTGAAAAACGGAATTAATGACACAAAGCTGTCCCGAATCATCATCTCTCGTGATCCTTCACATTGTCTAATAATGAAAAACGATTCATATTTAATTGTTCAGGTACCTATGAACAGTTATTAGGGAAAGGTCAATATACTTTATTCCACATTTATCTGGCGCCTACTATAGTATAGATTAAACCCTAAGATGTACCTTCGGAAAATAGTAAGAAAACTAAAAGTATCAAGTCCAATTACCGCCAACACAATTAAAAAACCAAGCAAATATTTAAAAAAAATCACTACATTACTCAATATTTAAACTCTCACGCGTCCGTATTCCGCATAATACGTACTGTGTGGCTTCTAAATAATTCATGAGAGCTCAAAAGGAGTTAAATTCACATGTATCAGTACACACGATTCACTATTCACGGCGGTGCACCAATGTGGGCGAGTAGGTGACCCTGTGAGTGCGAAGGATTTTAATTTTTTAGTGAACATTGACACCGTGGCCTGGCCGTGGTCGGGAATGTAAACAAACGGATTATATAAATTATACAGGATGCTTCAAAAGTGCCATATATGTATAAGGTGAAGGTAGCTGCAATATAAAGTAAAGAAAACGCGAAAGAAAATCGACTGCCCCATACATTTCTGTGCGCATAACTCGACAAAAAATACTGAACACCTGATGTTTTTTTCGCAATTTCAGGGCTGGTCCCATTAAAAAGTTGTTCATAATGATGAGTGCAATGACGAATGATGTTTATTCTGTTACACGTTTTATATGTGGTGCAATACGTTTCCTTTTTGCATTCTCTCCTGTCAATCGACACGCATCATTATTAGGTATATGATTCGAACTTCTGTCAGCGACTTCCCCAGCGCGGTGTGTTGATGAAGCATCTGTATTGCTTGCCTTCTAGCCTATGTTCTTCTCCAGGCCCGAGGCTTTAAATTATCCATCTGTATCCAGGTTTGTTTAGCGACTGCGGTGTGAAAAAGAAACAGGCATACAGAGGTATTTTCGCGTGTATAATATTATAAGTATGGACTGATGCACTATTCAACTTCTCTCTTGTGTTGGGTCGTCGATTAGGGGCACTCACTCACGTTATTAGTAGAGTTAGCTTTATGCAATGGAAGTTATTATTTCATTTGTTTAAACACAGTCAATGAGACATGACGTAAACTAGATTATGTCATGAATAGAGCGTAGGATTAAATTTCTGCTTCAAGATGAGGAAAACATAAAATTTGTTGTATAAGGTACTAGCGATACAGGCATGGCAGGCATGTGTTAAAATATCGACATTTCTGGTATGCCTACGTTAAATTTTATTTTATTTTACCTTAACGTTCTGGAAGAAACTGCCTACGTAACTATTACTGCAGAGAGTAATTGAAATAAATGAATTATATTGAAAACCGTTTCTAAATCTGTAGAATGGTTAAGAAGAAAAGTGCACAAACAGACAGACCAATATGGCGACTCTATTGGTTCACTTTTAAGTAACCGTTAAGTCTGATTAAAGCGAACAAATGTATGTAGTTTACTGTTTCTAAGCATGCAATATCATAAGAACTTTTTTCTTTGAAATCCTTGATAAGAATGATTCCACTTTACATTAAATTCCCCACTAAGAGATTAAACACAAGTACTATAGAGGCCCGACCACTGGGATGCCTTTCAGTTTATTTTGTTCTACAGTTCAGGATTTTCTATCCTAGTGGGAATGTTGTTTTATGGATTAAAAACCTTTGCTTGTCCCATATAAGCTTACGAGCTTGGAATAGTGATTATTCAATGAATATTTAAAATCACTTAACGGGAACTGAGTCCGAGTCTTGATCTGTTTTTTTTTTTTTCATTTATTTTGTGTTCATGCTACCTTAACGTAGAGGGTGTATTCCCAGAAGGTGTCACAAATGTACTGTTTTGCACCCGCTTTTTACTGGTAATGTTTTGTCTTAGAGAATACCATAGTATTTCCTACTATAAGATAAATAAAGGCTGGTAGTGTAAAATCTGGAATCACTTTTTGACTAGGGGCTGACGCAAAAATCTGGTACCACATTTCTGACTAGGGACTAATGGGGAAAAATGTAGTACCACATTTCTGACTAGGGACTGATGGGGGAAATCTGTTACCACATTCTGGCTAGGGACTGATGGAGAAAAATGTGGTACCACTTTTATGACTGGCATTGCATTGTCTACAATATAGTAACAATGTATACAGTACTTACTAGTGAGTTCAGAATATAATTAATCTGTTTCATGTTAATCTTAACTTGATTTATCTCAGTACTTCATCTAAGCAGTTAAATGGATTAGTTAGTTACAAGAGCGCTTAGAATAGATCAGCTGTTTCGAACATGCTTTCATCCAAAGCCTTGTTTTCATAGGAGCTAACATAACATATTATGACGTCACACCTGTATTCTCTAAAGGAGTAGGTAAAAGCGTAAATGTATACTATATTGAAGAGATTTTCGGCAGTTTTGTTGAAATCTCTTTCGGTAATACAAGATCTGCAGCCCTACTATGACGTGCCAATGCCATCCAATTACGATTATGTAAACGGGATAGTGCTATTGGCTATGTACAGCTCCGTCTCCCTCTTAGTGCGAAATCATGATCGTTTTAAGACTCACAGTAGGGCCTCAGAGGGCGAGCCTATTGCCATATTAGGTTATATCAATATCAATTTGTGTGCACTGATTAAGAAAATCAATATCCCTTATATTAAGCATTAAACGACTGTCAAAAATCTAAAAGCTAGGGATTGACCAAGTGATATTTCGATACAGAGTGTCAATCACACCATTCAGCTGTCGACTTGTCAAAAAAAGACAAGTCGCCATTGTTTCACTTACTTATCTGTTTTGCTAATAGGGAATTTGCATGAAAAAATATTTATTATCTAAACAGTTTATCTACAAATATACAAAAATATAATACTAACAGTGAAAATAGAATCGAAATTGACCGACAAACAAACGAGATATAACTTTATCACTGATGAAGGTATTTCAAATATTCTTTCATAATTGTTTACTATAGTAGGCGCCAGATAATCGTGGAATAACGGTCATTGACCCACCTACAATTATTGACATTTTTAATTTGAAAAACGGAATTAATGACACAAAGCTGTCCCGAATCATCATCTCTCGTGATCCTTAACATTGTCTAATAATGAAAAACGATTCATATTTAATTGTTCAGGTACCTATGAACAGTTATTAGGGAAAGGTCAATGTACTTTATTCCACATTTATCTGGCGCCTACTATAGTAAATTGCATATTCCCTATAGCCATTCTACTTGATATATTTATGAGTTCTGACGATAGTTTTTGCTGATTGAAAGTAATGTTATCTAAGCCGCGTGTCAACCGAGAAACAACATTAAATACCAAAAACACACGCGTACATTACAATCGGGGGAATTGCACTCCGAAATAAAAACACCAAAGAAATATGCGGGTCAATTGAACATTTGTAAGTCTTATCACGTACGAATGCCGACATTTGGGAAATGTCAGCTGCATAAAGGGCGGGAAAGTGGCTGTATAATAAGAACTTATGTTGATAGGCAAACGTACATTAAAAACAGACGTTTTGTTTTGAGTAGTATTTAGATTTGCAGGCAGTGTTGCCAATTTAGCGACTTTTGCGACATATCTGTCGACTTTTGGAGTACAAATCAAACAATTTTAGGGCCAGTAATAGATACATTTTGTTGAGGCGACACAGAATTATACAACAGTGCTAAGAGATATATGGATAATTATATTCAAACTTTTTAAAATTGCATTTGAACATACGCATAGCTTTAGCTATTTCAAAAATATTAAAACCTAACCGGCATTTTTTTGTTTGTATGCATTCGGAAATAATTTAATTTAAGATTTAGCTAAAAACTAACTTCATTGTTTTAATTTGCTTGCAATTTTTTTATTTATAGTTTCAGAATCAGTTTTAGCGACTTTTGATAGTCTGGCGACTCGAGTTTATAGGAGTTTGCAACACTGTTTACAGGTTCATTTTAAGGTTGAAGAGAAGGTAATAAGTGGCTTTTTCTTGAAGCTTGGCACTCGTGGCTTATTCCACGGGTACCGCTTTGAGTTTTTCGGCGGCCAATGGCATTCAGCGTTACTGTATGTTTCTACCAGTGACATATTGTTTGTATTTAGATCAGTACTTCCAAACATCTACATAATATATCTATACTAATATTATAAAGCTGAAGAGTTTGTTTGTTTGTTTGAACGCGCTAATCTCTGAAACTGCCAATCGGATTTGGAAAATTATTTATCTATATGATAGCCACATTCATGAGGAATGGCTATAGGCTATAGGTACGGCAACGGGAAATTCCTACGGGAACGAACGCGTACGAAGTCGCGGGCAAAAGCTAGTTTTAAATCATCTTCCTGCGTCTATCCCATGTTACTTATGGGGTCGGCGCAATACGTTTTTTTCTTCCATTCTGTCCTGCCAGCCGTCACGCTATCACTAACTCCCTTTTCTTTCATATCACTACTAACACAATCCATCCATCTTTTCTTTGACCTCCCTCTCCCTGTCCATCCATCCATAACTCTTTTAGTTACGAAACAATGACACCTCTTTATAATATTATTTGAGAAAACCGTTGAAAATATTACAATTCTTTTGCTTCTTATCGTGTCGATGGTTTATCAGATGATATTGGTTTAACCCAGTAGGAGGCCACGTTTATTGCTTCGACGGATGATAATACAATTACTATTTACTACCTACTGAAACTAATAGTGGGTCCACACGAGACTTTTGTCTGCACCGTCTTTGAACTCAAAAAAAAAAAATATATTTTACACCGACATATGTCTGCATTGAGTTGTTCATCATCATTATACCAGTTGAGAGACGTCCACTGCTGGATATAGGCCTCCCCCAAGGGGGATTTGCCATAATCACCATGCTTGGCAGGCGGGTTGGTGATCACAGTATAGCTGTTGCAATGCACAGAAGCACAGAGAATGCTGCTGCCCATTCTCTGGCGAATCCCTTAGTCGCCTCTAACGACACCCACTATTGCTAGTGCTATTCTTTTGCGTCCGACACCTTACAGAACATTTAAAATTAGCTACCAACAGTAGCTGAAACGTCACGTTACAAAGGCAAACATGACGTTTCAGCTACTGTTGGTAGCTAATTTGACAGTTGGTTAAAGGTAGAGACGTTATTGAGACCGGGCTTTACTTACCTCTTTTCTGGACGTCCTGTTTCACAGACTCCATGCATTGTTTCTTTAGACAAGGAAGTCCCAAACCAAAATCCTTAACAGAAACACACACGACCACATAAACTTAATTAGTATGGTTATTGTTTTAATTAGCAAGCTTCGTTACACACTCTTAGATAACGCCTGTGGGCCGCGGTTGCTTGTGGGCCCGCTAAGTGGGTCACAAGCCGCAACGCAATGTAGCCACCAACTTGCATTGTTTAGGACAGGGCCCTAGGGGGTACGTAGATAATGCAACTGTAGTTAGTACACAGTTAAGTAGGTCTGTTCCGTTTTTTCTCATTGGATTTAATGGGAACGAGATCAGGTAGATGGATAAAATATTCTGGTTTAGGAGAAGAATTGGGACTTCCGAACAGAAAAATCGAATTATCAAAAGCATTATCTTAGAAAATGCTCTTAGTTAATAAAGGATTAAGAAAGTATCGTACAACCACATGAAAATAAGAATCGAAAATCCCTTGATGACCATGCTGAAATCTATGCCAGCTAAAAAACCCAAAGCCAAAGTTCGTCAAAAATATGCAGATATCTACCAAAAAAATTTAGGGTGTCGTGGAACACTCGGTTGGAACGAAGTTCCTATCGTATTATAAAGGGATATTTTGTCTAGGGATATTTTGTCTAGGGATATTTTGTCGGGGATATCTTATCCGGGGATATTTTGTCGGGGATATCTTGTCGGAGATATTTTGTCCGGGGATGAACCCTATGGATCTCTACACCTCTACACTAAAGTCGTGACGGAAAAATCTTATATTTTTTTTTCGCCTAGCCCCCATCCGCCAAATCCTATTAGTTAAGGAAATTCGCTCCAAAAATTATGTTGATTTAAGCTTTTATTCAAAGATAAATTTAATTCACAAAATTGTACAGAATCAGACATCTATGATTAGGTACCCAATCAAAATATTTGATTTTCATTCGCGATTCCCTGTGGACATCAAATTATTGTCCAAATTAATGTTCAAATGAAGCTATTATTGTAAATCCATTAAAATCTGTTCCCCCGGGCTTGTCATGTTTCAGTTGAAACAAAGGACAAAATTTCACATTTAGTTATCGTTAAATGCAATTATGTCCGAGTATTCACAATACTTAACTAGAATTTAACGGATTTTAATCAAACACTACTAGCGCTGTCTGTGGATTCACCCGCGTTCATTTCGATGAACTGTTTTTCAACATAGTTTTCATTTGTCAAGTCAAGAAGTCGTGGAAAGCCAAAGAAACAATGGATGGACTGGTAAAAATAAGAAAGGGCGGGAACTACTGAGATGTAACTAAAGAATGAAATAAGAAGGGGTGTTGCGGCGAGCCTAATAAACCCGACAAGTGCGAGTCAGACTCGCGCATCGAGGGTTCTGATCGAGTCTTGATTATTTCCGAGTATACATTCCCTACGGAAGTTTATAAACTATAAAAGCAAAATATAGCAGGTATAATCGAAGAACAAACTTAACTTTTTTGGTGACCGAAAATGTAAGTTTGTAATCGTAAAAAATGTTTTTTTATATGATAAAACTGTAAATTCCCAATTTTCAGACTTTTTCCTGTGCTTGTACTGTAAGATCTATCTTCTTGACAGATTTCACGAATCTAAGTCAACGGGAAGTACCCTATAGGTTTTGATTCCCTTGAGAGTGTTGAAATTGAAAGAAAGTGATCCTATACGGGTTCCATTTTTTTTTTGAGGTACGTTACCCTAATTATAGGCAATGGAATAATGAATGATGAGATTATAGCCTGTATGAACTATACCTGCGATATATTTTTAGAAAGCGAAAAATACACTATATTTCTGAAAATCATCAGCTGTTCCAATCTTCTCCAATCTTCATCGTTTGGATTGGAAATAGATTGATTACGGTTTTTTTATTCGAAACCTGAATAACTTTTTGCCTCTTATATTACAACATTTAGCAATTAGACTTTAATGAATGTCTTTACATTCATAAGTGTAATTGCTCAATGTTTACTTATTCAGGTACTAATAACCCGAGTGCTTGCCGAATAGTTACCCGCAATCCCGTAAAATCTATTCGGTAGTTTAGCCGTAAATGAAAACAGCACAAACGGTCAGAGAGACTCATTTCCCAGTTACTGTGTGTCTGTTACTTTGAATATTTGCTGCTAAAATGTTCTAATGTGGAATTTTTATTTCAAAACATTTCATTCGGAGTTAACTACCACAAAGCGCAGAGAATTTCATTTAGTTTTGCACTGTTTCATTTGGTTTACATGGGCATTCTGAAATTTGTGAATATGCGCTGGATGGGACGACAGAAATTCTGTACATGTAGTCCTATTTTTTTTTTCGCTTCTGCCATTTTATAATATGCAGTTTGGCCGCAAGACTTCGTTTATGAAATTCTGAACAAAAGAAAATAATTTAAGGTTATGTTACACAATCGACATATGGACCTTTTTAGTGCAGCCGTGAGACACACATTTAGTTCTTAGCATACCTACATTTCTTTTTTTTTATTATTTCTATGTACCGTGCGTGTATCATGTAAGTGCTAAATAAATATTATTCTTTCTCTCTTTCTTTCTTTCTTTATTTCTTTCTATAATTTTGTAAAGTAGATTAAATCGTGTTCTGCTCTATGATCTCTCTCGGATTTTGATAAATCATTTATTAAAATTCAAGATTTATTTTTTAACATTATTCTTGAAACACGCGTCGAGTTGTTTTATTTTCTACTCAATTTCCACGGAAACCTTCTACACCCCGTTGTAATATACAGGTACACTCGACGATGCATCAGTTGACATTTCCAGTATGAGCTGACCTATCACAGTTCGAAAAACTTATACAATACAATATCAGCTTGTACAAGATGTGTGTAGTTGTATGTCGTCGTGCGTACCATAATCCTATCCCAGTGTTTCAACCGTCCCGTTCTAGCCAAAACTATACGTGGTTTGGGTCCCAATTGTATCCAAGAATTGCTGACCGGAACACTATGATCGCAGAGAACTCTTTGTTTTTCCAAAACCCTTCGTTGGCTTACAAACAGGCTTAGAACTTAAGATCTTGTAGTAGGCTCAGGATTTTGATAGTCCATTGTTTTGATAGGATTTATGTATTTACGGGTTTAGAATAGTGAATCTTGTTCGTGAACGAGCGCCGTCATTTGGATATGGTCATCTCATAGCCGTGTCGGCTTTTACAAGTATATTATTTTATAATTTTTTTAATGTTTTGGTCTATGCGTCAGTCTACATCGTGTTCTCATATCTACATATGATAATAGTAGCTGTGTCCGCGACTTCGTTTGCGTGGCTGTCCGAAAAAAATGTTATAATAGCTTGTAGCTTTCCGAGATAAATGGGTTATCCAACACTAAAAGATTCGAACCTGAGATTAGCGCGTTCAACTAAACAAACAAACTCTTCAGCTTTTTAATATTAGTAGTATAGACGTGCATATACCTATGGGTTTTTTTACATAGATATAAACGCTCAAGACCAGGATGGTTATCGGGGAGGCTTACGTTCAGCAGTGGACGGCAGTTGGCTGATATGATGACCGATCTTTTGTTAATATATTTAAAGTAGAAAAGAAACAAAGGAAAAGGGTTGATTGTCACAGAACCTATATGCATACATACAAATTAAAACTTAAACAAGAATTCCATAACGATAGTATTCCATGGATATCTACGGTTTAGGACTGTCCCCACTAACTTCATCTTTCCGACTGACAGATCCATGATAATTCAAAGTCTGGTATTAACCAGACTTTGAATTTCGAAACCAGATTTTCATTGAAATAAATGCTTTAAGTTTGATTACTTAATTCAAACTTGATGTCCAGGGTAACCTCCCTGGACATCAAGACTATAGATTTCTAAATTCCCTTATAATAAACATTTAAAAACTAATTAGTTATAAACCTATCAAACTTAGCCAGCTCCTAGTTCAGGCCGAGGAACATTTTCGCTAAACTCAACTTTAAAATAAAACTTTAATGGTCTAACTTTCCCAATTACTGGGACTCCGTTTTAATGGTAACCCTGGGATAGAGGCAGAAAACTTTGGTAAAAAACGGTATGAGGAACATGCAATATGCAACTTTTTGGGTGGTAATCGCTTTGGCGGACTTCCATTTAATTTATTTAATTTAGAGACTTTAAAACATGTGCCCTATTTTTTTTTTTTAAGGATGAAAACATGTGCCCTTGTGGTAATTTTTTAGCAAAATGTATTGTTAGGATTTTAATAGAGTATCGAAAGAGTCACCGCGGCCCTGGAACGCAAAGGGCTTTAGAAGGAACACGGATGGGTTTTAGTCATTTTTATGCCCAAAAATAAAAGTCATTATTTTTGGTCAATGTAATTTAGTTTGATGTACAGAGTGCGTAGCTTTCGACTATAGGATGTGTTACACCGTGTAAAGTTACACCGATTTATCCATGTATTACTATGCATGCGGTGCATTAAATAAAAAAAAAAATTGGCAGAACTTTATGACGAAAATGAGAAGTTAGGTTGCACACATCATTTGTGTTTTTTTTATATTTAAGTATTTATTTATTACAACTTTATGCACAAGTAAAATCACTGTACAAAGCCGGGCGGATTTTTTATATCGGTCAATAAAGTTGTAATATTATAAAAAACATGAGTTATTCTTCATTTTATTCGGGTTCAGACTGTCCTGTGTGTGTATTCATGCCAAAAAAGCAATCGGTCCCAAAAGTTTGGGATTCAGCTGAAATAGTATTGTAACAAAAAGTTTCCCGACGCACATTTACCAAAATATTGACATCACGATATCGGATTACGTCAAAACTTCCAACTATTGGATATGGCCGGTGCGGGTCAACCGTTTTTGTAACATTATTTTGTGGCTATGTTAGGTCAGTAGGTAAAGTCAGGAAAAGCCAGAGTGAAAAGGCATCTTCTGGGCACGCTCGCTCCATCATAGACCTCATCCATCACTTTCCATCAGGCGTGATCGAGGTCAAGCACATTTATCAGTAAAAAATAAAAAAAAAAGTTTTTACCACTTTTAACAAAAAAAGCAAATAATAACATCTCCTCTTGGCATTAGAGTATCTTTCATCAGTAAAAGAAAATTGGAATCACTTTTTTAGCGATGGTCCTTTTTAAAACAGAATAATCAAAAAATAAATACCTGATTTATTAATTATAAACTAGTTGCCGACCGCGACTCCGCCCGCGTGATTGTCGAAAATTATCCCAAGGGAACATATTCCCGGGATAAAAATTATCCTTTGTGTTATTCCAGACTATATAATCTACCACTGTGCCAAATTTCATTAAAATCCATTCAGTATTTTTTGCGTGAAAGAGTAACAAACATGTATCCATCCATTCATCCATACAAACTTTCGCATTTATAATATTAGTAGGATTTAATTGTTCATCAAAAAGGAAACTTAAAACCAAAACACATACAATAGGCGACCTTATCGCCGGGATAAACCGGGGATGGACAGTATTTGCTTGGACATGAAATGGAAATACATGAATGGAATTGAATAGGTACCTTCAAATAATATTAGTAGGTATCTATATGATAATTTTCCTATTAAAACACGACACATAACCAATTTCCTTAATACTCACGTACCAATATCAATAAAGCAAACTAAATAAGGAATCAAACGCCAAAGCTATGCGCTAACTTAATATGGACGCGACGCACACAGCAAAAACTGGAGCAAGACGTGATCAACGTCTTTATTGCTTTTTATATCTTGTGGATTTATTATAGCAAGTCGTATTTATTATAGCACAAGGGTGTTTATTATTATATTGTTAGTAAAACATTATTCGATAGAAAATGATGTGATGTTATTGATTTACAGTTAATACGGGAAATGAGTAAAGGTTGTGAATTATTATATTATTGTTTTTTTTCTTTTATAGGTATTCTTATCCCTAGGAAACATACTCCCGGGATAGACAGTATTCTATGTTTTATAGGTCGACATTGTCTACGATTGTGCCAAGTTTCAATCAAATCTGATCATCTGTTAAGAAGTAGGTATCAAGAATTAACAAACAGTTTTTTGAAGCGAAGGCCACTTCTATACAGTTCTATTTTACGTAAAAAAAATATATAAGTTCAAAATAATGAAAATACAAAAAAAAACAGAAAGTAATTTTTTTTTTTTTCCCCCAAAAACAATTATTCTCCATCCTCAGGTTGTCAATGTTTCTTTAATGTTTTCCTTTTTACTGTTCAATTCCGAGTCGATTATATTTTAATGCAGGAATCAACAAGACCTATGAAGAATGTCGATTATATTACACAATGAAAACTGAATGGCTTCACAAGATCGTTGCAGTAGATAGTCATGTACAAATTGGCTAAGCGCGAGTCAATAAACGGATAGAGTTCCGTAAGTTTAAAGATGCACAAACATCAATATCTACCTTACTATTGTGGTTCGCTGCTGGGCGCATAAGCACGACTTTTTACCAAAAGATTAACGGTTTAATTTGTGCCAAGTCAGCTGTATGAACTGGAAGATGCTCTACTTGAAAAGCTGTTCAAATTTATTTATTTATTAAAACTTACTGCACAAGTAAAATCACTGTACCAGTCGACCTTAGGGTGGTGCAGATACAACATGGCATTTATCTCCTTTTACAGTTATTACAACCGACTTTTCAGCCTGGAAATAATGGAGGCCCTACACTTTAAGGTTTGCATGATAAAAACTATCATGCAAACCGTGCATGCATAACCGACAGGTATAACCGAGTTTCACAAAAATTAAAAACTGTACAGTTTTATAACATACCCGGTAGGGTTTGCCTGTTTGTGAAGCTTGTAAGGTTATAACCATTGTGCATAGCTTAGCATGAATGGCCTTAAGCGATTCAGCCAATCGCTTAGCTCCAGAACAGTCACAGAACAGTTAACTTTACAGTCAGTCACCAGCAATCCCGAACCATCCACACCCATCACCAGTCACTAACCCATAAGAAAGGAAGTTTTTTTATTAGGCTCGTCGCTATTGCTCCACCGATATAGTTGATTATCGAGTAAGCTTGTCTAAACGTTATCTTATTCACTTAAAAAGAAACTATAGATAGACCTCCAAATTATCAACACCAGAAAACAGACTCTGGCAGGGAATTCCATTGTTTAGTGGTACGCAAAATAAAGACATTCATCTGAGAAACAAACTGTGTTAAGTCTCTTAACACGGAACCCTAAATCCCTATTGCCGTTGATATAAAACAGTGATCTTATATCAAAATTATGTAAATGACATAACAATGGATGCTCCAATGTGTTACGAGGTTTGACTTGGAATGTGTTACTATTTACACATAATAGAACATCTATGTATGTACGACTATATGCAGTTGCATTGTTACAATATTCGTATGAATGCGTTTGAATGGTAATGTGTATTTTTTCATTGACGTGGATGTTAATGGAGACATTATGGTTATTAGAATTATAGGAATGTGTTTTATTTCCGGAAGAATTTGTATGATATGTGGAAGATTGAATTTTTTTTTTTTTATTAAAGGAGTTTTTATCCACAATGACATGTCAGCCTCATCGTAACTTAAACTTGTTCTAAGTAACATCTACCAATACATTATACATTACTAATTTCTAAACAAATTGCGCTTAAACTTTTACATATGGATCAATATCATATTCGTTTACTTTTATCCTGCTCAACATTGTCTCTCTTTCTTTCTTAGTCTTAGATTGAAACTTAATAGGCAAAAGTTTCCTTCATACAATATGGTTTTGTACACTTAGGTACTTATCTGTTTTTTGTAGAAATAATTTAAGGTCCAACGATTCTGTGAATCATTTTGGTCAAGTGGGATCTAGGGAAAATATTATTTTTCTTTAAGCTGCTTTGACCTGGATGCTTACCGTGAGAGCTGGTACGAGGAGGTGCCTAAATAAAATTTCTTAAAACCTGCAGGAGGCCTTTGCCGAACTTTGGGGTCCCAGTATGGACTGATAAAAAAGCCGCTAAATTCAAAAAAACTAAGAGCTAAGTAGGTTTAGTCATATTTTATTTTTAACTAACAAAACAACCTAACCCGGTCATAGTAAATTAAAAATAAATCTCATTCATATGCAACAAAGTCTAAAATATTCATTGGATACATAAATTATGATAATTAATTTTAATGATAGACCAACAGAACATCTACCTACGTTGTATTAGGTACTATTAATTTGTATCCTATGTGGCCTTAACCTAGATATTGAATTGCGGCCACAGTCAATGGCAGTCTGTGTTTAAACTGGTTTTGTAACTTTTTGTTAGAACTGTTATATTTGTACTACTTACATCGGTTAAAAAAGAAAAAAACGATTTCAATTATTAAACATATTACAAAAATAAATATTATAAATAAAAATAAATGTGTAGGTACAGTTGCATACAAAATGATTATAAAAATTCATTTAAATTCTGTTATAGTCACGTTCAAGCTTCAAATGTTACAAATCAATTGATTAGTAAAGAACTTTATGAAAGAGATAGGTCATGAACTACATAAACAGAATACACATACAAGATAATTTATTTATCAATGAATTATTTAGCTGTTGAACAAGAACAAGGCATAATAACTTTTTTGCAAAAAAAAAACAGTTGTTGGTAAGCAAATCCATCAGAATTATTTTAAAAACTACAACTGCAATCAGGTTTATATTCCACAGCTCATACATCCAAAAATTTGCCAAAAAAATGAAATTCTACATCGGTTGACATGTCTCGCAATTTGATAGAAACGTCTCGGAATTGAATGAGACCTATTTCATGTCATCGCTTGATGCCCTTCAAGGCTTATCACATCCAATTACAAGTGTCAAGATGTCACTCCACTTGATTCGGATAAGCCAGTTACTCCAGTTAGCCACTTGGCATGATAACTGGCCAAGGTTGGAACAGCTAAAAAAGGACTTGGAAAATTAGCGTAATGTAAAGTCTAAAATTCTAAATTAGGGAGATTTAGGGCTGTTGGAGTTTCTTAATTTTAACTTCTGAATTGTTGGGTGAGACTGCTTTAACATTTATTTAATGTACTCGGTAATAGGTAGATGCCTAAATTCGCGGTCTTAAATATATAAATCAAGGGGCACATTTACAATGACACAATAGACACATGAAGTGTATGAAAAAAAATAGGGTTATAAGGAGCCGTCCTTTTCAAATCAATATTCTAAAAACTAGTTATCAAGAATTAAACATTCAAAATTAGGTAACATATTGACAGTTTTATACTACTTATTATTAGGAATAATAACTTCAAACCCCTTGATGTGACCAGAATTCAGAAATACATCTCAACCAACCAAATGTATTCAGCAGATAGGTACACACACTTCATGTTGTTTTCTCCTAATTTTAACTTAAACAATGACCTAAGATCTCACCAGACTTCCTTATTTCTCATTCCTAAAACTAATTCTAACTAAACAATACTAATAATATCCAAATTACGTCAGAAGCGGCGGCTTAACGATGGACAATTAAATCTTGGCTTTATTTATTAGCCGTCTGCCAGTAACGGTTCTTTGAAAGTAGGCAAAAGTCGCGAATAATAAAATTAATTATAGCATTTAAGCATGCATTTTATTATAATGATTGTTTTCTCACGTATGTCTATGTGCCGTTAGCGTTTCGTCATTCTTTAAAGGAGTTTGATAAAGTAGTAACTACATACATTATTATGCGATTACAATTATATTGGGTAAAGGTAAAAATCAGACAGTCCACACGAGTTACCCTATTAGGGTTCCAGTTTTCCTAAGGAACGCTAAAAAGGCTAATCTTGAATGAATTACAAAACCAAAACAGGTACGTAAAGAAGCTATTACTTAACTTTTGTTGTACCTAAGACTAATGAAGCGGTAAAATCAATAAAAAGCTTCCAGAACAAATAATTCCACCCACTCCATGTTCACCACATTTTTCCACATGACTTCATTTACTCGTTGCACGTTGTAAGAAAGAAACTTTCCCACGGAAATTACGTCTCAAAATCATAGCGAAAACAGGAAATAGGTACAGAAATGATCACGAGAAATACATAAGTTATGTTATTAAACAATTGCTATTTATTTGGTTTCGCAGTCGCTACCGTACTTATTGTTTCATTTAATTAAGTAATACTTTGTTAACAACGACTTAAAAATGGGTTATAAATAGTATAGATTTTTTTGCTTTAGTCTATCAAGTTTTAACCAAAATAAGAAACAGAAAAAAAATGGTACATGTGCCATTAATATTCCAAAGCAAATCATTCAAAATTAATTATCTACAGAGAGCTCATCTAACCATGACAGATGGCAAAAACTTAACGAACAGTCGATTCATAAGTTTTTTGTAACACTTCTGTGTCCGACTGCCCTTGAGGGTGTTCCATATTTGGGCCTCTTTGAATCATGCGCTCGAGTACAACTGGCCAGTGTTTTGTTATAATGTTGGTACTATGTGTTAAGGGGACGCGACAGAATGATGTATGGGATAAGCGTTATATTATGTGTGTATGAAAAAAGTAGTAACAGATGGTGTTGTAATAAAAGATTGATTATTGTGAAAGGGTTGCAAATATAAAAGTAACTTTCTACTTTTATTTAAACTTTATAAATTCGAATTTTGGCTAGTGTTTTTAATATTGATTTTGTTTATTTTTATTTGAATTGTAGTGTTTATGTCATAAAAAATAGTTATAAGTTGATTTGCTGAGCTGTAAATAGGTCATGTCTCTTTTTAGGAAATACGTTATTTTTATACGGTAACAAAATATGCTTTTAGCATTCTATACAGTTTTTTGCATGATTTTATGTTTAAAAAAAATTATAAAGATGTCGCTTGTTAACAGAAATTCAACGCGTATTTATAGGTTATGGGCCCAGCACGCATCTACTCGTCTAGAACTACATATTTGTACATTATATGCAATAAACAAATAAATGCCTATGAAGATAACGAACAAGCAATTGCATCACGTTCTCCTTTACTTAAATAGGTACATAAAATACGTTTATGCATATTTTTAATGGGTATGTTATTTATTATAAACTAAACCATTGTTTTGAAAGAAACCCAAGCAAGCCGTGGCGCCTTATAATAACACAACTAATCCCTTTTGTATTGACCTTGTATTAATGACGTAATGCTCAGCTGCTAATGTTTTACTTGGCCGTCCTTATTTAGCTGTCCAGGCATCAACCACTCAACTAAATACTGGTAAATAGTGACTTCGTATTTACCCAGTCAGTCACTACTGAGTACCTACACAGGGTAGGTAATTGGAAATTGAGTGTGTTCATTCAAATGACGATACTTTTTGAACGCACTCAATTTCTGGAGCCGGTAACTAGGGTTCCCAAATTGAGCCGTTTTCGGGTAATTTAACTTTTAAAGTCTTTTTGGAAGTTTTCTTTACGACTAAAAATTGCTATACGTGAGAAATCTCATCCTCTCTGGATAGTAAACTGATAGTTTTATGAAAGCTAATGAACGAATAAATCCCTTAGATAACAATGAATAAAAAAGATGCCCATAATTTTGTAAATTTAGCGGCGAACGCTTCAAGAATTTTGATGAACGCACTCAATGACCAATAACCCTGCATATGTCATGCCTATTCTCGATAATTCAGTGCCGTCATTTTTATGACAAAGAATTTTTCAGCGTAACTTCTTGATGATAAATGAACGTAAGCGAACTTTAATTAAATAAGTTAGTATAAATTAAGTAATCATTTATTAAATCTATAATACCTACATTTTTATTCGATTAAACAGTTATTTTTATTTTCACAAAAGAGACATTCTTTAACAATGCAACTTTTATATTTTTTAAATACTTACCTTTTTTTAAATTTATTGAAAACCTATTTTTTTACCGACCCAAACCTTTCCATTAAACGGCCGTTACGCGTAGCGGCCGTAGTGCGACTCCGTCTGTATCAGTAACAAAACTCATCAAAACCATTCATCGATTTGGGCGAACAAACTCACTTTCAGATTTATAATATTAGTTTCGGATTAGAATTATACAATAGAAATAGAAACCTGATAGTAAATAGTAAATACTATTTTACTATCCACTCATTTTTCTTAAAAAAAATTAAAGTTACAAAAATCGACGTCAGTGTATGTATACTAAGCGTTACAATGTTTGCTTTTGTTCTTAGCATGTGGTAACCCCACTCCCACGTGGTGGTCGGTGGGTCCCGTACAACAACTGTTTAGATTTGTCATCATTGTCTTATTAGCATAACGGTATTTTGTTTGTTTATCTTGTTATGGTTTCAATATGATGTTGGTAGTTTTAATTATGGGACTAGAATTAGGTGTCACGACGAAATAAAAAAGGTACCAACGCGTTTGGAAGAGACGCGTACGTACGAAGGTAAGAAGAAAGCGATTAATACTAAAAAATAACAAATACATAAAATTTAAATTGTCCTGTATTTTCACTAGCTAAACGTCCACCGTCATCACCCACAGCCCACAGCTGGGCATAAGCCTCTCTCTAGTTTAACCAATCCACGCTCATCTTAAACGCTCATATGCCACAGTGCCGCAGCCACAGTATACTAAATTTAAAGTATTGCAATTTACGTAACTTTTTTAAAATTTATTTTTTATTTAATATGGGTTTGCTCTTGACTCTAGTCTAGGTCATAGATGACAGAGACAAAGTCGACTTCAGCTTACCTAACTTGATATACATATATCAAGTTGACTTATCAGGTACATTCATTTCTGGATCTTATGAATTAACCATTTGCATAGCGTAGGAGATGCACTAGAATTTGCGACTACGCATGCTTTGTTCAGATAATCTAAATACATAACTGAAAAGGTCGGATCTGACACTAATGAATCCGTTCTAATTATTATAAATGCGAAAGCAGTCTGTTTGTTTCCTCTTTTCATCTAAACAAATAACAATCTTCAGTGTTTCCTAGTTAGCTCTAAAAAAAAACAAAAAACACTACAAAGTATAAAATAACTTTAATTTCGGAAGTCGGTGTTTTTGGTTGTTTCTTCGTATTTCAACACCGGCTTCCGAAATTAAAGTTATTTTATATTTTGTAGTGTTTTTTTTTTATTTGGAAGTCGGTTGTATTTTTCTGTAAAAAAGTATTTTATTTTACACTTTTTTGTGGTACCCCCACAGCCCACACCTACTTTTTCCTCCAGCTATTTTGATTTAAAAACCAAACTACTGAACTGATTTTGATAAATTTTCTACGGGACCAATCGGAACGTACCTATATCTTTTCACATAGAACAAGAACATATATAAATAAATCGGTTCATAAATGACGGAGCTATGAGGTAACAAATATAAAAAAAATATTAAAAAAACAATAGAATTTAGAACCTCCTCCTTTTTTTGAAGACGGTTAAAAAGTCTATCTACGAATGACAATTCAACTTAGACAGTTATCATGATCTTTATCTTTTATATTTTCATACTTAAACAGTACATGACATACTTACAAATGAGTAAATGTTACCATTAAGTGCCCTACCAACGATTACTCAATCCAACATTTTGTATCATATTTTTTCCTGGTTCTTTTATTAAGTGGCGTACACACTTGTACGCGAATACAATGCGTTATTTGGGTGGTTTCCAAACGGTTATGGTTTCCACTTGACCTGCATGTTACTGATGCGGGTTCTGGACGGCTTTTGTTGTGATGGATATTATATTGTAATGAGGAAGAGATTGCTTTTTGATTGTGGTCCAGAATTTATTCGTTGGTACGGAATGTTCTTTGATATCAAGCTTGTTATTTTTCTATAGCACTACTATTAAGATTTCTAAAAGATCAATGTGCTTAAGTGATCGTGATTCTCGCTTTTGATTTTCGAAAATATTTGGAATCAGAGAACCTGACATCAAACTCGGTTTTCATATTCCTGCAATTTTATAGAATGGGCTGTTGGAATATTAACAAAACAAATCTGAACCAACGCGCTAATATTTCTCTCTTTCTAACTTGTAAATATTATCTGTGAGAACAATTCCAGCCCTCTGCATCCACTTTAAAGGTTCCTGATATTTTTATTTAGTTCGTACACTCTCTTAGCGTCTTAGCAGACGCGTCACACGACCTTCCTAAATACAGCCTTTCTTTTGATGCCCTCTTAACCCTTACATGGGCTCCTCTTGAAGAAATGTGAGGCACCTCTTAAGGTCTTTCCGAGTACCCCTGGTAGGTATTGCAGATGTCTATATGCAATGGTGGCCACTTACCACTATCAAGTAGAATACTCGCCTTTAGTTTGCATTTAAAAAATCTCAATCAGCCAAAACAACAAATCCAAAACAGCCATGTATTCTACTTGCACCTTACATGGTCCGTTGTACGTGCCATAGATAGAGTTTCAAGTAATTACAGCTATCTAATATCACACGTAGAAAAGATATCACATTATTCGGAGCTTCATTAAAGTCCAGACAAGATGGAGAAATCTAATTTGGTCAGCACGAACGAACAATCTCTTAGCGGACGTGCCTTCCGTGACGTCTCGGCGTACCTAATAAAAATATTTGTTATTAACACGCGGGTGTTGCTTACTTTGTTTTCGAATGAATATGTTCCAGAAGACACTTCTATTTCGTATCACGGCACGAAAGTATTTTAGATCTGAGTGCTCCAAAACATTGCCACAACCACTGGATCGTTGGTGGCAGCGTGTGCAAGCCATAGATACCTAGGTAATATTTGGTTTAAAAAAACAGCATATGCATCGCTAACACGCTGACCCACCGTGCTGTTTCTGTACTTAATGCTATAATTATAGTGATTTTTAATGAATATAGTAGGCGCCAGATAATCGTGGAATAACGGTCATTGACCCACCTACAATTATTGACATTTTTAATTTGAAAAACGGAATTAATGACACAAAGCTGTCCCGAATCATCATCTCTCGTGATCCTTAACATTGTCTAATAATGAAAAACGATTCATATTTAATTGTTCAGGTACCTATGAACAGTTATTAGGGAAAGGTCAATTTACTTTATTCCACATTTATCTGGCGCCTACTATACGTGTTCATTTCTTTTCATTGAAATATAAAATAAATCCTAATAAATAGCTTTACAAGATCACAACTTTTTTTTTCCTTTTTTAAGGATGGGAAATCATCAAATGATTTCTGCCGCTCTGGGTGGAGCGGAAGGACGTGTCAGACTCTTACTTACTAAAACCCATCCGTGTTCCTTCTTAAGCCCTTTGCGTTCCAGGGCCGCGATGACTCTTTTGAACAAATTCCGCAACCCTGGCAGGATATTTGCCATCTTAACGCTAAAAGGAAGATTGAACTTGTATAACAAGAGGAGTGGATTTGGCGATAACATAGTTACAGCAACGGAATATTCTTCAATGAGGAAGTGACAATAACGCAACACGATCCACACAACTCCTTCTACGTTCTAACCTCACCTACTAAATCAATAAAATCGCTATAAATAAACGTGTCAGCAGCACAAAGGAGCAAGTTATCTTGCGAATGGATACCATTGCTACATCACACCTACGTCTGTGGCGGTACAAAGACCGTTCTTGTATTGTCCAACTCTTGTTTGTATGAAGGAGTAACCCTGAAGATAGTGAAGTCTTGAAGGTAGTGACAGTAATGTAGCCTTCATTTTGTTATCAATTTCTTTCACGATGTCGACGCGTGCTTGCAAAGAGTTTTATTTCTACGTTGCAATTATTGTATTTAGGTCTAGTACAAAAACAATCAAACGGAAAAGTTATCTGTACCTACAGGGTATTTTTTTTTATAAATTGCCTATCTTTCATGTAAAAGTGAAACTATAAAATTTAGAGAGCCGCTTATTATATTTTCGCGATTTCAGTATTTAAAAAAAGTCAAAAACATTATAAATTACAATTTTACATACATAATGTACAACTATTTACTATATATACACTAAAATTAAAATAAAACGCTGGCCACTAGTAAAGTTCCCAAAAGGCTGGCAGCATTGCCACGTTGTATGGCAATTTAACATTATTAAAATAAATAGATTACATACCCTATGTATATGTTTCATCTTAGTCAAAATTTAGGTTTGGATCCGGAGTGCTCAACATGCAGCCTAAATTCAGTACCGCATTATTGGGCAATCCAGATCCAGATTCATCCTCGATGCGACCAGCTGAAGGTAGCTGGTGGAACTGCCTCATATGCGGTGCATCAGGGACACAACTCTCTTGCGAATAATCACCGCAAATCCATCTATGTACATTTGCGTCCGCAAACATACCCGATGCGCTACTGTAGCGATTGGTTCCATAGCAAAAGATTTTCCAATAAATTGATGCTATAGTAAACTAGCGACCTGTATCAGCAGTGGATTGTATACCTGTTGCGTAATTTGTTCGAAAGAGTCACCGCGGCACTAGAACGCAAAGGGCTTTAGAAGGAACACGGATGGGTTTTAGTCAGTAAGAGTCTGACACACCCTTCCGCTCCACCCAGAGCGGAAGAAGTCATTTGATGATTTCCCATCCTTTAAAAAAAAAGTGGATTGTATACCAAGAGGCCAATCGCTTCTTCCCGTCAAGAATAAACTTGACACCAATTATATTTGCAAAATGATTAAGGCAATATTTTTTTTAAATTTTGACGGGGTCATGTGCGGTCAAAGTGACATCCTAATTATAAATTAATTGTGTGGTCAGATTCATTTCCTCATATATATGAGGAAATTAAATTCGCTCATTGTTAAATTACCTGCTTTGATGAATAGGTATTTAACACAGAGGTTAATGACTCGTTTATTGCATTTGTTAAGTTAGATAAATAGATGCGTCATATTTGTTCCGCAACGGGCTAATGACCTAGTCTACGAGTGAGATTAAATAAAAAACAACGATATGCATCTTGCGTCGTTTACTTTACATTGTGATTACTTTACCATAAGTTGTTATCTATTATTAAGTTAAATAAAATCATTTTTAGGTTCAGTAGCTTAAAAGCATTCACCCGCGGCTTCACTGGCTTTAAAATAGAATTCCACAAAAAAGAAAGTAGTACCTTCATACCTACCAGATTTTCTTATAACCGTCCCCAGGGTATCATCTATCTCTAATAATAACATTCCTCATTTATTATATAAGTTAGAATTTTATTTTCGCCAAAAGTGATGGTTTTAAAATTATGGCATTGTCTCATAAATTCTAGTATTAAGTAAGTCTCAAACTGTTTTTGCTTATTAATATCGTTTTAAGAAAGAAAGAATTATATTTATTTAGCACATACATTTAACAGGTACGGTACATAGAAATATGTAACAAAAAAAATGAGTATGCCACCGAAGTGCCACCTGAATTAATCAATGGTCCCTATTATACAAAAGGGGGTGCCACGTATTATACGTAGGTATATAGTATCTACATTGAGTTATAGCAATCCTGTCAACTAGGTATGATGTCAATGGTCACTTTGCGGTGCTCAGATGAATAATTGTCAACTGTCATTTTTTTTTTTTTAAATAACGTTGCCCCGTCATCTGGACTAAACACCGCAAAAAACCAACAAACTGAGTCAAACTCAAAAGTATTAACGGCATCAAATGCCAATGAACACACAAATTCCTGGAATCAACTGAAACTGAGTCTCTGATCATCGCTCAGGAATGTCGCAGACGAACGGACAGACGATTGTTCATAGGTACTAAACGGTCTTTATTTACATTGTCAATGTGTCTTTAAAGAGATAAGGTGTCTACTGTCTGATATGGGATGAAGAACCGGTAGTTCAAATCATGTGTGGATCTGTGGGCACCAATTTATAACGGATTACCATAGAATGATAATCACGAAGACCGCCTTTGTAGGCGATATGATGCTTCAATCTACACTTCTACGCTTTTAAGAGAAAATATTTTTATTTTTGTTTGTGATGAATAGCAGATTCAGAAACTACTAAACCGATTAAAAATGATTTCACCAGTAGAATGTCACATTATTGCTAAGTTTTGTAACAGCCATTTTTTATTTTAAAAAAACTACCGATCCCCACGGAAACTATAGTGATGTAAGAAACCCAAGATTAAAAAAAATACCTGTGTAATTTTAAAATTACTCACATCGCATGTGCTGCGAAAACTATTGATGATAAGCAAAAAAACTGTACAACTATTTTACGGCCGGTTTCAATAAAACCTTTAACCAACTGTCAAATTAGCTACCAACAGTAGATGGTACGTCATGTTTGAAAGGCAAACATGATTGTTCTAGCTACTATTGGTAGCTAATTTAACAGTTGGTCAAAGGTAGATACGTTATTGAAACCGTCCGTTAGAGAACACCATAACATACGATATCTACAAAACATCAAATTAATTGCATGATATTCATATTTAGCGACCCAAACCATCCATCCATCTAAAAAAAATAAACTCAAAAAGAATCGAGAATTCCAGAGTTACGAAAGAATTTTGTCAAAACAATACATCATCAATTTCTTCACTGCATACTTGAACCAATTCGATGAAGCATTAGGTTCACGAAGGAATGCACTTTGTTGCATAAGGTGCAACGTTTCTAGCAAACGTAAACAAAACCGGGCAATATGATACACGGGCTTGCAGGCTCGTACTTTGGTGAAACATGTTCATATACAGCGTTGAATAACAATGGATACTGTTACACTGTCTTTGTTGAATTTTGGTCGGTTGGACCGTTGGACGGTATGAAATTACAAGCTAAGACACAATACAACGTAACAACGTTGGCTGGTTTGAGCAGTAATCTAAAATAATACAATAATGCTGAATTTCGAAACGGCTGCTTGACAGTTCCCGGGACCCAAGAGCTGGCTATTAATTTGGCCAGAGGCTAAGTATTGCCATTTAACGTGGCAATGCCGCCAGTCTCTTGGGCACATTACCAGCTGACAGCGTTGAGGACGAATTTTAGTTTGTTGTTAGTTTAGTTTAGTTTTTTTTAAATACATTAATTTAGTACAAAAGGCAAACAAGTAAAGTAAAAACCGATCCTATAATGCTGAAGAGTTTGTTTGTTTGAACGCGCTAATCTCTGGATCTACCAGTCGATTTCGAATTATTTTTGAAAATGATAGTCACATTCATGAATAAGCTAATGGGAACGAGAAAAAAATACGGGAACGCAAAAAACGGGAAATGCGCGTACGAAGGCCAAATCTAGTAATTACTAATCATCAGGTGGGCTGTCGGATGTTTCGTCAAAATAAGGTACTTAATGATCATTTTCTTGCCCTTAGGCTTTAGATAAGTGGAGGCGATTGTAAAAATGTCTACTGTTGAAATGTCACGTAATCAAACCCTAACATAATGGAACTTTGTTTAGAGCCTCAGATCACAATTTATTTGTGGTCGGCATAACATGTCTTCTTCCAATCACCATCTTAATTATATTTATCGCCATCTCGGTAATCACCCCTGTTGTAACCATATGTTTCACTCAGTTCATCCAAAGTTTCTTCGATTTCCTCCTACTTTTTGTAAAGTATGACGCCGATAAAAAAATATGGGATGATGACTAAAAATGTACTTTGTGACTTTGAAGATACTGCTAAGCCAAGGATAGCAATGAAGGCAATATTGCTTGAGACATTAACGTAGGTTGTACCTAGATACTACCACATAATGCTGTACAGTTGTATAACATGTACCTAGACTATAGTAGACATGGATTAGGTACGTAATATAATCTCACAAAAGAGCTATATTAGAGCAGTCGTAAGGTTTCAACCTAGTGTTCATGGATACTGGGCTAAAAGAAATGTATCGTCAGCTGCATATTTTCTCGCAGTTCCTCGAGAAAACAGAACTGTAACGGTCTTGGAACCCAACGGACTAAATGGGAGGTGATAATGATAGAAATAAGGAAGGTGTAGGAAAATACCAAGTGCTACTAACATTTCAGGAAACGAGACTTGTAGTTTGTTCCTAAAGAAATAAGATACAGAATACAGACAAGACATTTTGTAGAAAAGAGAGACGCTACTGCAATACATCTTATGACTTGGAAATTTTATGAATTGCATCCATTGCGTATTCAGAATGCTACTGTTAGTTATTGCATTTGTTTCGTTAGGCTAACTGATGCCTCTTGCCTATAGTCACTTAAGTTTCCGATTCAGAAAAAACAGTTGTAGTTATACCTACACTTTCGTCAGGAAATAAATCTTAATTTATTTCAATTGTTTTTTTAATTTCATCAACGCTCATACATAGGGGAGATGCAGATAGAAAGGAAGAGTTGTCGGAGGAGTTCTCACATAATAGAACTCCTTGAGACAACTCTTGTGCAAAATCTATAATTAAACTACGGAAAAAAGTGTTCTTGACACACTAACAAAAACATATTTCAGACAGAAATTAAGACATACATAGGTACAAAACTGGTCAAGGTAAAGCTATGGTCGGCTCTTCATTTTGGATTCGCCGTAGTCTGGTAATAAATACAGATTTATCTTTTGTTTTTAATAGTGATAGAGGACTCAGCGTATTTCCTAACAATAATTCCATCTACAACCAAGCCCTAACAGTAATATCAGCAGCAATAAAAATACTGAAACAATAAACAAGAATTAGTGATGAGCCAGAGGTCAAGCTGTGGTCCTGGAGAAAATCACGGCGGTGTCCATTGACGCCAATTTATTGTTCTCCATAAATAAAGGCCGGCCACTATATCAATTAATGTTAATTTAGATAGTTCTCGGCCTGTGGCTTTGGACGAGTTCCTTTGGGCCCCTGACGTTTGTTGCTTGAATTGTTACTGTTTGGGCTGTGAATTATTGAGGTGGAGTACTACATATTTGGTTGATAAGGTCCTTGGCCCTTATTGTCTGATGATATTTTTTGGTCACATTAATGTTTCACTTCTTCAAGTTTAAGGCTTTTAATCTGTGTCATCAAAAATACTCATATAAGTCACTTTTTTCTGTTATCCTGTAGGTACAAGATTTACTTTTCTTCGCCAAAATATTTTGTTCTAGCACCTCTAAGATTATCAAGCTCGGCTATAGTCCTTTATTTTACAGCATTTCCTTCTGTACAATTCGTCGTTTACATCCTCTCACCTATGTTGTTACAAATAACTATTGTTACAATTCGTTCAACTTCAACAAGCATTGTTCTACTAACTTCATGTACTCGTTAGTACTTGCCATGTTCTTTTTTCGTTTGAGCTGAACACAGGTCATAAGTATTTCTACCTAGTAAATCACTAGTGTCGGAACGAAGGTCGATTTCTGGTCGAAGCTGGTTACTGTTAAAGATAATAACACCCTGCCAGCCGCGTGGTGCCTCTTCAGCGTCTTGCAACAGTTTTTTTTATTTTCTTTGATAGACTCGCGTTTCTCCACAATCTCACCTGATGGAAAGCGATGATGTGGTCGACGGTAAAGCAGGCTTCTCTGGGAGAAACAATTCACTCTTTACTAAACAAACCCAAGGATTTAGTTATCACGCAACTCACGCTGGCTCCGGCAGGGAATCCCACTTTTTAGCTGTAGGCACAATCAAAGTAAAGTCAAATTCATACATCCATGTTGTGTTTGGTTAACGCACGATGTTTACCTATGTTATCAGTTTACCCACATTTATTTTTTCTTTGCTGTTTTGCTTTGTTATTCTATATACGTACATCTGTGCGCTCTAATATTAATCTTAGTTTTAGATATTGTTTCTCAGTAAGTGAATTATGTATGTAATTCTTTATGAGAAATAAAGTTGTTCTTAAACCTAAAGTATTCCTATAAAGTTTTGTGCGTAAACTTTCGGCTTCGTTCAAAACTTCGGCCCGACGCCGATAGATATGCCGACGATTTGGTCAGACACTTAGACACCCAGTTCTATCTACGTTGGACCCTGACTTGGGTCCGACCCCGGACCTAATTACTAGCGTCCGTTCTCTCTCTGAATGTTTTGTCCGTTCGTTCGGGTGGACTCACCTTCTTCAAGTGTCGGAGTAATCCTGTTATGTTCGGTTAATTGATTCACTGTGTCCACATACTTGTTTATTGTATTGTTTCAGTTGTTAGTATTTAAAAGGATGGGTCTGGATTTAATACGTTTTTTGTGTAAATATTTAATTAGATTTAGGGAGTGTGTTTGTTTAAATGTGTTTTGTTTGTATATTATTAAGGACAAGTCGTTCTTGAATAAGCGTGTACGTTTTACCAAGCAGATCGTTTCTTGAATTAAGAACATATTTGGATTATTTATTGCATAATAAAGCGGTATTCTGATTGTAGTGCCAATATTCTTGGCTTATGTGTGGCAATAAATATTCTTGGCAATATTCTTGGCCATTTCATGAGGTGGAAGGCCATTTCACTTAATGGTTGGCATTTCATGAAATGACCACCTCAAACTTATCAACTATAGCTACCGCGCGCGGCTCTGCCCGCGTTAATGACGAAAATTACCCCAAGGGATCATACTCCCGGGATGAAAAGTAGCCTATGTATTAATCTAGGGTGTCAGCTTCCTACATACCAAATTATATCAAATTGGTGTAGCCTTTTGCGCGTGAATAAGTAACAAGCACACACACTCACAAATTTTAGCCTTTATAATATTAGTGTGATTATGATTATAGTGTGATTGTACGATATGGCAATGATGCGACATTTTCATTTTAGGACTTAAAATTGTTTATTTACTAAACTCTACCTTACTTAAGTAGAGTCTCATCGAATAGATACGTTTGCTTATGTGTTACTTTCTTATCTTTCCAGGTACGTTGACTGCACTCATTCAGAGGTTTGTGTTTACGGCGATAGACGTTAATGTCTCAGTGGCATGCGACTACGTATCGGTACATTGCTGCTGCCTTCAAACTTGTGCTGTTTACTCAGTAATGTAGAGTAAGTAAGTCGAACAACATTCTTATACTAGAGACAGACATCTTCCTTTACTGCATTTACTGGCTTTTTATCGCGACTTCGCTCGCGTTAATATAGATTTACGAAAAAAAAGTAGCTTGTAACCGTGTCCCTTTCTATATATCTCTGCACCAGAATGAATAAAAATTTGTTCAGCTTTTCAGGCGTGAACGCGTAACAAACAAACAAAATCGCTTTCGCATCTTAATTACTAGTTAGGAAAAACCCAATTACACTTTTAGCCCGACCTGGGAATCGAACCCAGGACTACACGCTTGACAGTCGAGCTTGCGCCTGCGAGACCAACGGAGCAAGGAATAGAAATTTTCCAGTAACAGCCCGGAGTTTAGAAGTTGGTGGTGTCACACCCCCGTGCCTCTAAAAGTACATTAAGTCATTGGTCCTGCGCCAGATCTCTCTCCGGTCGTGTCGGGTTGCCGTCCCATTGGAATATGAGAGTGATGGAAGAGGGAGTGCAACCTGTGTTTGCGTACACACTTGTGCACTATAATATGTCTCGCGCTTATGGCTAGTCTCGGTTGAGAGTGGCCGCCATGGCCGAAATCAGTCAGGAGGACTATATACTAGTTAGGACTGAATGGTATACTTCTTGTTGGACACTATCATCCTCTAGACAGATGGGAAATGGCTACCTATGTATATGATACATATATCTGTGTTGAGAGCGACTTCTAGTCCTATAGGACGCAGCTGAGTAACAATATTAATATGGAATAATGGTGCTTGTACACGGTGCTTGTAGCTTGCGCATGTTAAGACACTTCCGTAGGTTATTTGCTCCGTGGAAAGGTGGAGGAAAGCGGGCTAGTGACTCGAGCACGTAATAATGCGAGCTACCCGCGCAAGTAAGCCGCGCGATCGCGATTTTGAAGCGACTCCACTCATATAGCCTTTTTTATGGCTGGAAAATCATCAAATGACTTTTTCCGCTCTGGGTGGAGCGGAAGGGCGTGTTCCTTCTTTAGCTTTTTGCGTTCCAGGGCCGCGGTGACTCTTTCGAACAAATTCTGCAACCCTGACAGGTTTCCGCAACCCTGACAGGATTCCGCAACCCTGACAGGATTCCGCAACCCTGACAGGATTCCGCAACCCTGACAGGATTTCGCAACCCTGACAGGATTCCGCAACCCTGGCAGAACTCATATAGCCTACTGACTGCGTTGATCAAACAATCAACTTGTGCATACTGCTTAGTGCAAGTAACCCGCGCCTTGCTTGCTCCAGCCACTTGCACCGTGTACAAGCACAAGCGATTAACTTGTGCATGTAAACTGCTCGCGCTAATAACCCGCGCCTTTACTTGCACCGTGCACAAGCAACCACCATAATTGCCAGTCTGACCTATACAACCCAGTAACTGGTAACACGATACCGCTTGGCAAGACCGGTGTCAGACTTTCGGGCTTGTGACCAACTGTGACGACTGTCAAAAATCTATGAATGACAGCCGGATGTTTGACAAATATCTCATCACAAAACGAAAGTTAATTAGCTTTACTTGATAAGAGATCATTTAATTTAAACGTAAATAACAATCTTTTTAAATCTAGATTGAAATTGCTAATTGCATGGTAATTCAGTTACGTCGAAGCACATATAAAAAGTAAGTTTGTAAGAAAAGTAGGCAGGGAGACAAGTAGATTGTTATCGTGAGAATGTCTGTACCATTGTCTTATGTTAGTTATATAATAATTATATGTTACTGCTAACTTTTGAAGGTTATGTACAACCTCGGATCGTTTAGACATTAGTTTTATAAGCTACAGGTAAATTGAAATCAGATTCTCTAAAGATCGTGTAATTCTGTCAGCAATAACGAAGTCAAAACGTAAGCTTGTGATAGACGCCAGGGTTGCGGAATTTGTTCGAAAGAATCACCGCGGCCCTGGAACGCAAAGGGCTTTAGAAGGAACTAGGATGGGTTTTAGTCAGTCGTCAGTCGTGGGTTTTAGTCAGAGTCTGACACGCCCTTCCGCTCCACCCAGAGCGGAAGAAGTCATTTGATGATTTACGATCGTTAAAAAAAAAAAAAAAAGTTTGAGCTAGACCACGTGACATTTCGATATTTTTAGAAATCAATATTTATATTAATCAACTACAGTTTTTAAGTTTTAATAAGACCGGCAAAATGCGAGTCCGACTCGCGCACGGAGGGTTCCGTACCATTGTCTATAAAACGGCAAAAAAATCATGTCTGTTGTATGGTAGCCCCCTTATTTTTTTTTTTCTGGTTTTTTGTATTTGTTGTTGTAGCGGCAACAGAAATACATCATTTGTGAAAACTTCAACTGTCTAACTATTACGGTTCATGAGATACAGCCTGGTGACAGACGGACAGACAGACAGACGGACGGACAGCGAAGTCTTAGTAATAGGGTCCCGTTTCACTCTTTGGGTACGGGACCCTAAAAATGGGGTTAATATGTACACTTATATTGCAGTAAGTTCTTTGTTTCTGAGATAGTAAGGCTAGTTGAAAACTTTAATCTTCAAAATGTTTCATATTTTCGGTGAAATTGCGTTTTCAGGCCAACAAATGTAATATCTTATAGTGCAGGCAACGTTTCAAATACAAAGCTTTGCATTAAAAAGAAATACAGAGAGTTTTAAAAGACAAACTCTGCCAAATTTCGGAAACATTAACGTGATGTCAAAAAGTATGAAAAATAAACCTTAAAAGATTGTTTTTAGTACCAGTAAACCTTCAAACATTTACTAGGCGAAGTCATGATAAATTACATGACATTAAATTTCAAGAAGAAGCTCCTTTTTTTAAAGACTTTTTTTATTATTTTTTTGTTTAAGATGAGTTTGCTTTTGACTCTAGTCTAGGTCATAGATGACAGAGACAAAGTCGACGGTGGAGCGAGCTTACCCAGAAGAAGCCTGTTCATTCTTATTTTGAAGAGATTAGGGTTGTAGGCATGCGTTCGGAAACACAGACGCAAGCAGTGAGTTCCACTCCTTTGCTGTGCGCATTATAAAAGACGTTTGGAAACGTTTAGTGCGAAAGACCATAGAAAATACGTGTAATAAGGTATACTTAGTGATAGGATTTAATATTTTAGCTAACGGCCGAAGCCTATTCTTCGAACAATAAATAACTTTCCCAAGCATTAAAAAAATCAATTAAACTTTACATTAACTTTTACATTACATAACAATCAAGACAGTTTCGTAACTTCATTCACCACAGCATCTGCCTACTTATTGCACATTAAATTGCGGGAAATTGTTTAATTTACAATCTTTGTGTTATGTTCCTCAACGAAGTTATTAAGACAAAACAGAACAGGCAACACAAACTGAGCTTTTAATAAGGTTATGCTAACACACTATGATAATGGATTTTTCATAAAATATAAATGAACACACGCGGCTAAAACAGGAACAATAATATTTCATTAAATAGGCCAGTTTCGTTTTAAAAAGTAGGTACTAACTACAAAAAAAAACTTTGTAAACACTTAAAATTAAAACTTCTAACTATGTATATCTTAAAATATTGGCCTTTAAATCAAACAAATTAACAAAAATATTGCAGTACGGTAGTTATGTTACTGTTAAATAAGTTACCACTAATAAATTTGAAGTTAAGCATTTTGTAAAGCTCTACTTTGTCGTGAAAACTTTTCAATCTAAGGTTTTACACGTCCTAAAGTTCAAAATAAGCTTGTCGTTATTTGCAATATTAATTAAGAATCAGTGCTTTCCTTCTGAATGTTAATATGTAGTTTACAAGAAGATAATAATACTCGTTTTTGGAAATATATTCATACTGCGTTTATATCCGGAAATCATAACAGTAGGTGCCAAAAGTTTAAATAAAATGGCACATTTTGAACCACATGCTAATATATCTGACCCTATTCAGCGGCCATCTTTCAAATAGAATCCCTTATACGTTTCTGTTCTGAACGAAGGCGATTCGTTTTGATTGGATGAACAGAGATGTGCAACGGAAGAACGACTTTACAGGGGATGAATAATAAAATAATGATTTATTCATCCCCTGTAAAGTCATTCATCCGTAAAGTAAAGTATGAAAGGTATAACATACTTTTCATACTTTACTTTGAGAAAACAGTTCTTAGTTAGTGACAGATCCAACCATCAAAATTATAAAAATACAACCGGTCAATATGGCCGATGTGGCCACGCTTGGGATGGGCCTATATCCAGCAGTGGACGTCTTTTGACTGAAATGGCGACAATTAAACTTAACACGGGTGTTAGTGTGACCAGTCTATTTTTCCGTGTTTAAAAGCGATATTTTGCAGAGATTGGTCACCTAGACATCACTTAAAAAAAAATAAAAATAAACAAACGCCGCTTATAAATGGAATAGACAAAATTCCCAGTACAATTCACAAGATTCTCTATAGTCAAAAACCCACAGATCTTTTTGTATTCAGTCTGTTCCAAGTATAAAGTTCTTTTGTAGATAGTTACTTACAACTTGTTTTGGCGAAAAGCCAGATAGCGCTAGATAATTAGGTCCTAAACACTCACTAAGAAGCTGCGATATCTAAAGAAAGACATTTCTTTGTTATCAGTTTTACAAGCAGTACAAGATTCCTGTAGGCACCTCGAAACTGAGATTTACTAAACGAGTTTCCTAAGCTGAGTACCAAAGCGTTTCTATCTTCAAACTGTTTAGGCTGTATCGTGAGAATTCCTGTGCTCGTTTCAAGATAAAACTGATATAAAAATAAACGAGAACGTCA
Organism: Mamestra brassicae; assembly: GCA_905163435.1. Lineage (NCBI taxonomy): Eukaryota > Metazoa > Arthropoda > Insecta > Lepidoptera > Noctuidae > Mamestra > Mamestra brassicae. The sequence goes on along the minus strand of LR991004.1, from coordinate 13,380,098 downwards.
ACGTATTTCCTAAAAGTTGGAGTCAGGATTTTCTCGGGCTGTCGTTGTCGCGTCTTTAAATGCAAAAATCTTAGTGAGATTTGGATTGCTGTTTACCTCTTAGGTATCTATGATAAACGAGGTTGGTTTGGCAAGATGCATTTTAGACCCTTTCACAACAGACATAAACGCGCTCATGAAAACTCTTTTGTATGATCTCTTACTGCAAAGCCAAAATATAAGGTTATGATTATAGCAGTCTATGAATGTGTGGCGTCACATATTGTGCATATGTGAACGCACCTTAGATGTAGTATTGCATGTTTTAATATTTAAGTCGCACCGTTGTTAAGTGGCAACACAAGCGACGATTCGGGGTGCTACCCTTAGCGTCCCTCGCCTCGCCGCATAGTTCACCGCCACGAGACACGGACTACGTTAGTCCACAGCCATACTGTGTTTTATAGTAATAGTTAATTATACACAATCAATATTGTTCCTAACTGTTACCATGTGTTTTGGGTTTTCACTTCGTCTCCGAATCATCAACCTCATCGTAAGACGCATCAAGGGGACAGATAAAATACTTTCCATCTGCGCCCCAAATTTGTATTTGCGACCAAACCACTGAGTCGTTTGTGATGAATGAGAGGTGTAAATCAATTCTTAATACTTGCAATGGCTGGCATTGTCTAGATACATTTTATACGAAAAAAAAACAAATTGTTTATACTTTTTTTATTTGCTATCGTAGCGTTTGGCTTCTCTAAGGAAATTGGAGAAATTCTGTGTTAAAAATGTGAATAAGTATAATATTCAAATAGAACAAGCGAAATAAAAAAAATGTAATTACATATAGTTAAGTATTAAGAGCGTTAGTGAATACCAACAGCGCCATCTATCGACAGTATGTCTAAACAACAATCGTGTTTTTTTGTAATTGGTTTTAGTTTTTATCTGTGTATTAATTCAATTTTTCGGCGAACGTGAAAGACTCAGCAGCCCAGCAGTGGTAAACCTGAAGAAAAGTAATACTATTTTTAATAATTACCATTATTTAAAAAGGACCTCCAACAAAAGATGTACACATAAAATTACTAACATTTATGATCCACTAGCTGCGCCCCGCGGTGTTACCTTCGGTTTAAAGTAGCCTATGTGTTATTCCAGGTTGTCAGCTTCCTGCATACTTATATTTTATCAAAATTGGTCCAGCCGTTTGCGCGTGAGGAAGTAAAAAACAAACACACACACACTCTCACAAACTTTCGCCTTTATAATATTAGTGTGAAAGTGTGATTATATATTACATAGTGTGATGTGATACTTCCTTCTATCCTATACATAACACTCCTAAGAGGAACATGCATTAACAATAGCAGCAACCCTGATCAACGTACACCAACCATTGTGTCCCGCTTGACACGTGTCTGACAAAGGTACTCTTGAGCTACGGAACCACGTCCATAACTATTTATTGACAGGATCTTCCTGTTCAACTTTATACAGTCAAGTTACATTTTTATACTTTTATGTTGTTGCCTTACCTTGTGTGGCTTAGGGTTCCTTGGATAGAAACGGTTATCATTTAATTTTCTTTTGGTTCTGCAGTGTTGTGTTGATGCAGTGCTTTATTTCTTAAAATATGTATATTGGAATCATTTAGAGCGAGGTTTAATATCAGAAGAACAATGAAAATGGATTCAACAATTCGATATTTATTTATTTATTTTATTTAGCTTTAATTACTATCTGCACTTACAGTACGAACCAACACGTACAGAGAGTCATAATCTAAAAATTCAAAAGTTACACGCACAAAAATAAACAAAAAATACAGAATAACTAATTATTTAACAATAATAAAAACAAATAATGAATTGCTGGAAATAATAAACAATAATAATAATCAATAATAATATCAATGTAGTTCTCTCCCTGCTTCTCTGAAAAATTACCATTTCTGGCCTTAAAATAAAATATAAAGTATTTTTTGTCCAATAATGCACGTAGCTTCCTTTCGCTACAGTCTCATTTATAAAATCTGACCAAATTAAATGTTGTCACATCAGTAGCTTATTCCTTTTTTTTTTTTTTTTTCGGGGTGAAATCCTCCACCCTGGGGCGGGTGGAGGGGTCTGTCAGACTCTTACTGACTAAAACCACCCCGGTGTTCCATCTTCCACCTACGCCGGGGATCACGGGAACGTATGCGACTTCCGCAATCCCCGGCTGGTGGAGTGAGGTGTTTAACTCCCCTCGCTACGTCAAAGAGGGGCGCACGGGAACACCACGCGTCGCCACCTCGGGTCCGGATGAATGGGGGGCGACGGACATCCCCAAGTCCGCCGCCCCTGGACCCAGTTAGGGGGGCCGGAAGAGGGCAGCGTAAGCCCTCTTCCGACGCCCGATGCGCCTGCTGCGGGCAGGGAGAGCGGTTGTGATCTCCCTCTCCCTTTCCGCAGCCTCCTTCTGCGCGATAACTGTCTCGCAGAAGGAGACCACCGCGTCCCAGGACTCCTCACCGCCGACCATAGCATGGACCTAGGCCGGCAGCGAGAGGTCACCGCCTACAACAGAGATGAGGGCACGGCGCGGCTCTTCCCAAGCTGCACACTCTGCCAGCGTATGCCGTGTCCTCCCGACAGTCGACGCAGTGGTGGCATCGAGCGTCCGGCTCCCTGCCTATGCGACACAAGAACCTCCCGAAGCAGCCATGCCCCGACAGGACCTGCGTCGCACGAAACGTCAGAGAAACGCCGTGCCTTCTCCCAAGATCAGTAGATTATTCCTAACCTAACCTCCTTAATCTAAAATATACTGAACCACAACCTCTCTCAAAAATTGTCCTTCCCAGGATATTTATAGCACGTGCAATATAAACAGTCCTTGTGTTTTGTCCCGTGCCGACACGAACCGGGAACGTGCCGGACGGCTGGCATCCGGCACCGGCCTGGCTTATCGGTCCTGCAGCGGTTCTGTAATACTAACCCCTTCCCGATAGGCGGCTTCCGATACGAGCTCGTAAAAAACGAACGGGTTGAATGGCGCTTCGGCGAACTATATTTGGAAAGAAATCTAAAAGAGGGCTCGGTTTGTAAATATTATTTTGTTTTGGTGGTAGCATGAATACACTTTTTCGCTTTTCATAACATCATGGTACAATATTCTAAGAATAATGGTGCCTGTTATGGCTGACACACATCAAAGTGATGCGAGGCTCAACGCAAAAAATACGAGAATTATATTCATAAACGTTTCAGGAGTCACTCACGTCGATGATTTTTGACAGGGCCTTATCCAAAAAGAAAATATACTCACGATCTCGCGTGTTTTGTTCCAAGAAAGATACCATACGGATCAAAAGAAAGTGTTTGCAGCATTTACTCTCGTAAGAGTCAATCTTTCTCAATTTCCTGTAGTACACAGTAATTCCATTACGACACCCGGCCTACATACAAACAATGAGACCAATTTCGCACGTTTCAAATAAAGAATGATTACATGTCTCGTCGGTGACTCAGTGCCACATTTGTTTATAGTACACCGCACGCATTGTATGCAAATCGGTGCGATACATTAGAATTCGCAAGAGATTCGTGGTTATGACTTTTTAATAGCTGGTTTGATTTTTTTAAAGGGAAGGATGGATTGGCTTCGATTAGGAAATAAATTATATTATGGGTGAAACGTGACGTGATTTTGGATGTTACTTTTAATTTATGGAGATGATTGGTTTTCATATTGATACCAGTATGGTTACGAAAATCATCGCTTTAAATTTTCTTGATGGTAATAATTTGTCAAATTATGTTTTTTAAATGCAGAATATGTACCTATGCCAATTCAGGTTGGTGTCCTTTAGTGAGTGTTTGGAAGAGACGTTTAATTAAATCATTAGATACATCATAATCCCTTACAAACCTTATTCCAATTATGCTGTCGGCGTTTTATGTCATCCTCTTCCATACATCTCAATTCGCCATCACTTAAATAGTCACCCCTTTGAAGATCTAGTTTGCCAATAAAATCCGCCATTCGCAATGAAAACGATTACCCCTTACACAATATAACCTTGCACTACACTCCATATAGCACTACAAAAACTTTCCTCCACACTCCCAATTATTACTTTCGCCCAAAAAAGGCCTATAATTGCCTATAAACAGGCAGATAAAGCCTATAATTGCCTATATACACTAGTAGGAACAACGAGTTCGTTCATTACCATCTACAAACGATCATTGTGCCTGGATAATGCAATATGGAGTCGAGTCTCGTGGAAACCGTTCGTTTCGAAAAGCTAATAATGAGTTTTTAGTCGAACGATGGCGGGGACGAATACTGAGGACGCTATTATAGAATGCCTGGCTTTTCGACGCGGTTTTACTTGATCTGAAGATCCTTCAAAGGGGTAAATATTTGGGATCACTGAAACCGTTCTGTTATTAGATAGCCTGAACCTTTTCGGAATTATGTTTGTTTAGCTCCTAGGCCAAATTAATGTTTTGGTCTAGATGAGAATCAAGCACAGGTACCACCTTATTTTTGCAACTCTATAACTTAGACATATCGTGTTGCGGAATTTGTTCGAAAGAGTCACCGCGGCCTTGAAACGCAAAGGGCTTTAGGAGGAACACGGGTGGGTTTTAGTCAGTAAGAGTCTGACACGCCCTTCCGCTCTACCCAGAGCGGAAGAAGTCATTTGATGATTTACCATCCTTAAAAACAAATCGTCGACATCGTACTATGGGCCAGCGTGCTGGACTACGAACTACACTCCATATAACTAACTATAGAACTTGCCTGTGCTGTGTCCCAGTAAAGGCAACGTTATAGGCTTATTATACTTAGATATGCTAATCATGACCAATTGAAATCATCCTTGAAACTATTCAAAGTAATTTATAGTAGTAGTTGTATGCCGTATGTCGAACGGTTCATGGGCTAAAGCAACCACAATATGGATCCCAGAAAATTCCCTAAGACATCGCGGGAAACCCAGGCGAAGATGGCGGGACGAGCTTGACGCCTATTGGCAAGATTGGTCCACACTTGCACAAAGCCGGGAGGAATGGAAGGAAGAAAGGGAGGCCTTTGCCCTGCAGTGGGACACAATGGGCTAAAATATAATATACTATAATAGTTGTAGTAGTATTAGGACTATCTTTTATGGCTGTCACAGATGCCAACAATGGATTCTGACAGCTTTTTTTTTAAGAATGATTCCTGACATCAAAGCTGTCTGACTTCTTTAATCAGATCATCGATGATTCTTTTTTGCTGCTTTGAGATACAAATGACCTATCACTGTTATCCTTATGGCTAGTTATTGTGCGAGCTGCTGACTAGACAGTTGACAGTTACTCGGATCGTCTCCTCGTATGCCAGTAGCTCGGCTCGCCTTACAAAAAATACAGGTTCTGCTCGCAACTGCCTTGCGAATGGCGAGCTACTGCCAAACTCATCCAAACGGTGCGAGTGGTGTCCGGGCTGTTGCCAAGGCGAGTACTGTCAGGCGAGCAGACGAGTGAAAACAAAAAATCTTGAAGTAACTCTATCCAACTCGCACGAGGCAGTAACTCGTAAGATGCGTACGCACGATGCGAGTTACTGCACTGCAGCTACTTGGCAGGCTGACTCGCACGCTAGCTCGCACGGTGTAAACTAGCCATTAGTTCACCTGATTAAAACTAATGAATAAGGAAAAAACTAAAATTACATGATTGATGAAAGCTGTGTCTGTTAATGTATGATCTACTTAATTGACTTGGGAGTCTAGGAATTCAGGAAAAGGTTCAAAATGAGTGTTAAAGGTAACGCAGGTGCTTCTGGTTAATTACTTGCATTTATCAATGTTTATGCTGCTATTTCAATGGATATTAAAATTGTACTTGAACACAGCAATGAATATTTGATTCTTTGACGTCCTTTCCATTTTCGTCTATCGTTTTCAGTGTTGTATTTTTATTTCAAAATATACCGTTTCCTATATTGCTTTATTTAAATCCTTTGTTTCCTGTTACTCTTTACTTTGAGAAAAGAAAGGATTATTTTGTTGGCTTATATTTTCGTTGTTTTTTCTAGAGAAGAGTAGATACTTCTTCTCTTGTAGCATACTAATCTTGTAGCATTGAACTTTAACTTTATATTTTTAAGTTTCGGTAATAGGTAAAATTACTAAAGAAAAACCTAGAACACAAAAAGAAAATAAACAAGTTAAAGCTCCCACAGACAGCCGCGACACTAAAGGATCATAAATAAATCTAGAAAGAATAAAAGTCCCGATAATAAAAATAGTGTCGAATATCCATAGAGTCGGGAAGCATTTTCTGGATAATAACAAAAGCGGAGCAATTTATCATTATATTTTTGTAGACATCGGCATATAGACCACGGAGCGGGCTTAGCAGGGATGTAAAAATGATTTAGTGTCTATCTGCCTCACACAGCCATACGAGAAGAAAAGGGCATTATTTTGCAATCTCACTCCTGATCGCTAAAACATTATAACATCGAAATCGATCGTTGATTTTCAACGTAATGTGATGGAAGATAATGATTTGCCGGAAGGCTTTCAGATGATAGACCATATTTTAGTAGGAGGCCGTATAGGCCGAGAATATGTCTTGAACGATGATTATTTGTATGGTTTATAAAGATGAACAATATCAACACCATCAAACGGCTATCTAAAGTATACCAGGAGCATGCCCTCAGTCTTTTCGCAAATTTTAACTTAGCATTGATTGGAAAAGTCGAAGGAAAACGCACTCAAGTTGCAGAACACTGGCAAGATAGACAGATGCAATGTGGGTAACCTTTTGCTTTTGCACTCCAGTTGGCGCCACTGGTGAGTGAGGTCCTCTCGCAGCTGTTAAAAGACGTTATTACGCTCACGGAAGAAAATTTCGAATTAAAATCATTTTAATAACGTGAAAGTGCGATCAAATATTATTCCGTCAATATGGCAATGACCTGAATTCTTACTTTCAACTCTAGTTTTTTTTAACAGAACAAGAAGAAGGACATACATAAGTATCCGACAAAAAAAAACACTTCAAGCAGTTGTCGGTGAAAGAACTAAATCTTAATCTGCCTTAAATTGACGATTCGAGTGAGTAAACACACAAAAATCCTATAAAATATACTCAGGTCAAAAGCCCACAAACAATGAAATTTGACATTTCGAAGACCTCACACCACACTACCGCCTCCAGCGGCAAATTCAAACGCGATAGCCCCCATTAAGAAGGCTGTTGAAGGCAGCCTAAACCCAACGGTCCACACTGCAAAAGAGCGAATGACTTGAAGACGTGCAACGAAGAATAAGATGAAGAATAACCAGAGGTATTGTTGGAGACTTGTATTCCTCCTATAGAAACTTTGAGAAAATTTGATTTCTGTTCAAATCTGAACTGCTTTTAACTTTCGAAACTTCCGAGTACCTGGATGCTTTTAATATACTTAAGAACAACCAGAGCAGAAACAGCGGTGTTTACTCTAAGTAATTATGAACAGTACTATTAAAACTTTAGCTACCCTGATGCATTTGAAGTCTCCCCGCATCCAAACTTTTAGTTCACTCGCAGACAACGTAAACCAGAGTAGAAAATTTTATCGAAAAGTAGAGTTAATTATGAAGTTCCTCCTAAAATGATAGCTAGATTTTTTTCACTGGCTTCGCCCGCTCCTAAGCCGAGAATTAACCATGGAGATATACTACCGGAATTAAAACTATTTTGTGTCCTATTATTCTGGTCAGCGTTAGGTACCTGTGTTAGAATCCTTAAAAAATTGAGGGTTGATCGATAATTTATCTCGCATAACATCAAAATTATAATATTTGGATGTTGGTTTAGATACTACAATAATAAACATATGTCACCGGAAAATTGCAGACTTCGTAAGATTGTAAGAAATCTTTATTGGATTATATTTTCTCAATATATTTAAAAAAAATCGTTTTGTTTACAATTAATCTCATCTAAATTCAATAATTTCCAATATATCCGTGTCTTATGAGGAAAAAATTGTTTGCAATTTGACGCGATATTTTATAACCTTACGGCGTTTGCAATTTTCCGGTGTCACATACATCCAATCATGAAAGTTGGTTAGTATAGTATTGGAATAGAAAATTAGAAATATTAGGTAAACCTCATTTCAATCCTCATCCTGCTTACAGAGGCTATAAGTACGTTGTTAAACAAGCCCTTTCCATTTACAGAACCTAGGATACATTCTTTCTAAACGACCAATAAAGTAAAACCTAAATTAGATATTAAGTAATTTATGTCGAGAAAAGGTCTGTATAAAGAATTCCCGAGGTTTTTTGTACCTAGTCTGAGCTGCTAGCGGGTCTTAAGACAAAATGTTGAAAGCTAGTATAATAGTGCTAAAGAATATGATCCGATTTGAGATGGCATTTCTAGAAATTGTGTTTGTGTCTAAAATGATTTCTGTTATGAAGAGTCAGTGTTCGTAATAGCTATAAAAGATACAGTAAGAATAGAACACGGTTATCTTTTAAACGAAAAGTAAGCCAATAAATTGTAGTTAAGATTCAGCACACAATACCAAAAGTAAACTCACCAAAATCAACACAAATCAAGAATGAAACTGAGCAAAGTTAGAAAAGAACAAATAAAGCGAAGCAGCATAATAATAATAAAATAAAAATTCGCTGAGAAACAGAAAAGGGCGTAAAATTTTATATTCCCCCTCATATGGTATACCTATACGTCTCACATTTTTTCTACCAACAAAGTATTTATAGACTTGTAAAGAGAACTGGTTTTGAAGGTTCCGTACCTAATTTGAAATCACTTGGACGTGGAAGTGAATTACCTTATGGTGTACCAAGGAGAGTGGCGATGGCGGCAGGACTAATGCATGTGATCAAAGTGTCGTTATTTTTAAATCAGAAGTCATTGTGTGGACAGAATAATAAGTCAGTCATGTCTTCCGTGACAAAATTGAAGATGTGTTATTACATAGTTGTTCTTTCAAAATTTTATTTAGTCCCGGTTGTAATTTTTAGACATTGGACAGTCGTTGAGGGTAATCTTACTACTGGGCATCGAGTAAGGTAGGCTATCATTTTTCGATCTTTGACTAACCTGACATTAATCTTTACCATCTTGACCACCTTCAGTATCATGTTATCCATTTACTGGTTTGTAAAGTTCAGGTGAGAAGTAGCACCGTGTAAATACTGGTATTCAGCTCTGAATATGGCAACACTGGAAGCTGAACCGAGCAAAGTGTAAAATTGCGCAACACACAAAGACCTGCAGATATTTCAAAAGTCATAATAGAGCTTGGAAATCTCGCAAATTCCTTATTTTTCATAAAATATGCAAGACAGTCCGCAATATTCTGAATGCAGAAAACCTGACTCCGGAAACAATATACCTTTTGCAATATATCTTACGTGAAGGAAAATAAAACGTCGGCATTAAAACCGTATTGGGTATAGTTGCGGACCCCTAAATGTGTGGTTTCGCTTCACATTCGCCAATATTTTTTATTTGAAGAACAATTTGTGAGTCTGATACGTGTTACATTACATTTATGACTGTTTTATTATATTTTGTGCTTGAACAGTTTTAGTAATTGTCGATACTTTACGAATTTGACCAGATTGGGTTTATGGAGTTGTGGAGAGAAGAATGAATGAACCTAGTTAACTTTTAGGGGTAAAGGTAAGTCTAGAGTAGAGGTGGCTAACGAATTTATTGGTGCTCAGATTAGGTGTCTACATATATAAGATAAAATGTTTTATTTCTCATATATTTTTTCAGTCGATCTTCAAGGTTAAGCAACGCTTGCCGAGGTTGGTCTGTGGATGGGTGACCATCTTAACATACCGAGACTCTTCCGTGCCTCGGAAAGCACGTTAAACCGTAGGTCCCGGCTGTTATTTGTAGATCTTTGGCAGTCTTTACGGATAGTCAGAAGCCAGAAAATCTGACACCAGTCTTCTTACCAAGTAGTACCGTGTTACCCTGTTAATGGGTTGTGGAAGTCTGGTAGGTAGGCAGCCGCTCCACGTATTCAGCTGTATCCGGTTTGACTGGAAGCCGGCCCAATATAATTAGGAAAAGGCTAGGCAGATGATGATGATATTTTTTCAGTCAGGCGTAACGATAGCCAATTGCAATATTATTACATAAGTTTAATTTCACCATAACCTTACCAAACATGCTCTCACTTCGTTTTTAAAAAACATAAAGATTTCAAACTTTCCGAAATAAAGTGCTTACAAAAATTAAGTTGCTGCAATGTGTAAAATTACTGCTTTTATACGCAAATTCACTTGAAATATGGCAGCTATAATGAATTCCTTCTTGCAAAATGCTGTCTTATAACCTAAAAGAGATATATTCAGAACGAAAATTCTAGAGATTTATGTTTGCGAATTTAAGTAATAAAATAATCTTGGCAACGTAACAGCTGCTTTTATGTCGTATTTTATTTAGGGGATTTGATGACATAATGCAGTTTTTAACAGCGTAATGCTAGCATTTCACCGGAATCTTGCAAATCTTTATGTAAATTGGTAAACGTTATGGTAAAGATACTCTCATTTTCTTCTTGTGGACACATCGGATATTATACGTTTTTGTATCAATTGAATAAGCAATTTTATGGCATCCTGAAACAGGAAGGAAGAATTTCTTGACCAAAGTCTTTGTTATCGTCATGGTGATGTTCTTATCCCTTTTTTTTAAGGATGACTTCATCAAATGACTTCTTCTGCTTTGGGTGGAGTGGAAAAGCGTGTCAGACTCTTACTGACTAAAACCCATCCGTGTTCCTTCTAAAGCCAGCTTGCCAGGGCCGGCCAGGCTCTGGCCCTAGCGGGCCCCGTCTTCTATGATAACATCTCTTTGAGGCGCGCGTGGAACACAACGCGCCATCGACCCGGGCTTGGTGGTGATCGGACAACGAGCCACACAATGCTCGGCGTCCGCAGGCATGTTGTTATCCCTACCAATGTACTTGTGCGTCTTGAAACTCATTGAAAAAGCTGAGTTCCTGATATGGTACAACTAGAAATAATGTGAACTTTGCTTATGTATATATTGAAAATATTAAAACTTTTGATTACAGGAAAAAGGAAATTAAAGCATCCGCAAATCGTATTTTAAGAAATTTTCAGCCCTATTTATATAACAAATATTTATTTACTTACTTTGAAATCTGATTGATGTTTTCTAAATTCCAAGTAGCACTTAGATCAAGCATATGATAAGATTTTTTTGGGAATAAGCCTGTTTGTATTTTTGGCAGTTATATTCTAAAGTAGATATCTTATTCGCAAAAAAAGTCCCATCCTAAGTTCCTTGAGACCCAAGACGCGCCTACGCCGTCATTCAAACCGTGTTACATTTTATGTGCCCCCTTAACCTACTTCAATGGCGACAGTATAAATATTTTAATAACTTTTACATTGTACGGTGCCAGATGTGGGTTCAATACAATGTCGGCACAATGCAGCGTTGTTTTATTCATACATTCTTGTGTTTTGACTGCTAAGGAGGCCGGTTTTCGTGCACTTAAGTGTACAAGTCTTGAATGAAAACGTTCGAGTGAAAAATGGGTTGATAGTACAGGGTTCGATTTAGAAATAGATTTGGAAGTTTAAAATAGTTCTAAAAACAAACAACGGATTCACACGTGTATTTCAAAGGTTAAAGTTTGGAATGAGGGCAAACTACATACGTATTCTTAAAATAGTTTTTGTTTGTGCTTTGGACTTCACTCAAGTTGAAGTACACATACAAGGAAGAAAGTCGAACGATCCGTAGATTATAGGAACCCAGTCAACAAAGGTCAAGAACCTGCAAGACAAAGTTCGAACAATACTAAAACCTAAATTACTCTTATATCTCGCTCTCCACAGTTTTATTACCTCCCAGATCCTATGCAACCATAACGTCTCAACGACATATAAATGCGTCATTTACGACAATTATATCAGCGTGATGTTTCATAATAATGGCGACGGGAAGTGTCGCATGGCTTCGTGGACATTAAGTCGACTCTTAATGAGTATGATGACACTGGAGAGCTTAATGACGAGACGGTGTCTTGTATTGTCAACGGCTGCTGTTATGTGGCTCGTAAAACTGAATTTTAGACGGATTTAGACATTTGTATCACATGAGTAAGTCATTGATAGAGTAAGCTGCTTGCAATCGGTCCTACTACTTCTGAGTTTCGATTTGGACTATCTCATTTCCAAGTGATGCATACTTAACATTGCCATGTAGCTGATATTGCTTTCGCAGCCTGGGGCGCATCTAGCGATTTAAATCTTGCCCGGTAATTTACCTGTAGCAGCACTGGTCGCGAAAACCTGACAGTTTTGAATTTTTTTGGCAAGAACTTACATTGTCGGTTATATTAAGCAGGGCCTTGATTTTATGAAGCTTGGTCTCTCTTTTATTTCTTCTCGCGAGATGTATTCAACGGTTTGCAAAAATAATACATTTATCCCATATTGTGGTCATTTTCACTCGTAATTGAACTCGATTTTCAGTTAATTTACGACAACATTAGGTTTTAATCATTTGAGCCCTTCCCATCTTCCAGCCTACTAGGCTGTTTCTCCATTGCCCATCCTCATCCAAACTTTGTCAAAACTTATTTTCTATAGCCTGAAAAACCAACAGTCTCTATTTAGTCAACACACTACATGCTGATATGAAATGACAAATGACACATTTAGTTCCAAACCTATTTTTTTTGGCCAACAAATCCAATACAACTGCGAACAAGTTGAAATCGTATCATCAACTATGATTTATAATTTAATGCAGATTGGTTTATAGAGATATCATCTACACGGGGCATTATTCAGAGCTGGATACTGCGAGCCAGTTTAATTAATAAATTATGCAGTTGTTACGCCTATTTTGGGATTGAATGATAGGAATAGAGTGCAGATAGAATATGATGTAACTAGTTTAGCGGTAATTGAATAAGGTAGTAAACTATACAAGTATATCGAGAAGTATATAAGCTCATCAGTTTCATTTACAGTCATACATAAAAAAACATTACAAAAGAATAATACAGATAGACTCGGGTTAAAGGGTAAAACAATATACATACATGATCAAAAGCAATGAAAAGTTTAAATGATTGGAAAAAAACTCTTAAAAGATCAACTATTTCCAAATGATTTGTCACAGGAGAGACCAATACGTTTGTTAATAAAGTGAATAGATAAGTTATAAGTTATCCTCTAAAGAGGATATACTGAGACTGAATTTTACCGTTAGCAAATCTCATCGGGCTTGTTATCTAAAAGCACTTCTAATCCACTGCAATAAAACCTATTACCTAATAGTCATCACACGGAAGTTCACAAAGTAGAAACGGACGCAACAGTTGCATCGCAAACGTCGGAAGCAATCGATTTGCAGTGCCTCGGGAATGCTGTGGACATTTGTGGACGTTTGAACAAGACCGGGCCCACATATGGGACATTTGAACAGAAACCGACCCACATGTGGCACAGTCGATAAACGAAATCAGACAGAAATTTTGTTGGATACGTACCTCTCCATTATGGTCAAATTTACTGGATACAAAGCGATTACCAACTAGTTAAGTACCGCATATGATATGGGTCCTAATTCCTCTTTTGAGTTCTTTTGTGAACAGTTTCATGCTTCTGTGGCAAGAGGTACAGGCTGTGCGTTGTCTTTCAGTAAATTTAAGCTTAATACAATTTTACCCTGCCTCGTTGTTCTGGTGGTCGCAAGTGCAAAGTACTGCTGAGCATGAGGTCTTGAGTTAAATCTCGGGTCGGGCAAAGTATTACTGTTTTTTACCATCTGGGCTTACCTAGTAGCAGGCCGGATTCTGGATTTGTGCCTGATTGATGGCAATTGACCCCTGTTACCTGGGACTAAAACATATCTTTTAAAATTTTGTTGTACTATAGGTGCACCTCTGCCTAAACCTTCGGGAAATACAGGCGTGATATTATGTTATTTATATATAACTTAGCGATTTTAAACCATTTAGAGTCTACATCGTGTTCCTTGCATGTTCTTCTCAAATAGAGGTATATTTTTTAGAACGTGCTTCGTTTTTCTAAAATTAACTGATTCCTTGACAATTGAAAAGTTTATGGAAATGTTTTTGAAAATAAATCATTGTTTCTAATGTGTATTCACAATGTTCAGAAAATTATAGTTCGACTCAACTTTCTAAGTGAGTGTGTCATTAAGAGCGACTAAAGGTATATCATGTCTTATCAGAGCAGCTATTTAAAGTAACAGCTCCAAATATTGGGTACCGTCAACTCATTAGCAAGTCGATTGACGTCAACGGTACTATTATCCGATCAGGATATTTACTATGTTAATTAGAACCGTATCGGAACTATCGGTATCCGGATAGAATACCAATAGATTTACCCATGGAGCTTTATAGGAAAGTAAGAAAACAGCCCTGAACATACTCTGACAGACAAAAGACCTACCTAGGACCTACTACAAAAACGCAAAAAATAAATGGATGTTAGGAAGCGTATGAATGCTATCAGAGGAGAGGAATACCAAAGAAACGATGAATTGACTGTGTGAAAGATGATATGACTGAACAAAGGGTGAATACTGAGATGACTAGACCAGAAGTAAGAAAGAAACAGGGAATGAACGATGAACGGAGATGCATCAAACCCAAATCAATTGAAATAAGGACAAGGGAATAGCAAATTTATATATACGCATAAAACATCACATTTGGAATATAATTTTGTATAGAATCAGTTACTAAAAAAAGCTTTTAGAATGTCTCTCTGTCAAGATACTTGCACAACACACAACTTCTTCTAAAAAAGGTAAGTGCACTGTACCACGCCATCGTCTCGACTTGTAGCACAAAAAATCTTATTGTATGAAGAATTGTCAATCTCAATCTGTATTTTTTTATTAACAGACGGTGTTGCTTTTATATCACGGAATACGAAGTCGCCTGTCTCCGCCGTTAGAGACATTGCAAGAGCATTGTTAATACCTGACATAAAATCAAGCATGTTAGTGTCTGACACAGATAGTCTACTTCTAAGCAAACGTGCGATGAACACATTATCGATTACCAACAGATTAGATTTGTATGGTGTCGGACGTAAAAGAATAGCACCATCCCATCACTTCCCGTGGGTGTCGTAAGAGGCCACTGAGGGACTTACTTACTTACTTATACCAGAGTATGGGCAGCGGCATTCTCTGTGCATTGCAACAGCTACACTGCGATCGCCAACTCTCCTGCCCAGCGTGGCGAGTATGGCAAACCTCCTTTGGGGGAGGCCTATGTCCTGAAGTGGACGTCCGTCTTCGGATGAGATAGTGGTCGAAGTGAGCCTATCAATAATAATAAAAAGCCTGATGGGCCCCTGACCATCCTAGCAGGGTGGATACTTCCGCATCCTCCATTGAAGGAAAGAGTTTGCGACCAGACGAACGTCGTGTCTGGTCATGGTGGGGTAACTGCAAGATGTAGAACTATAATATCACAATGTAGGATTTGTCAAACAAATCAAGTCAGGTCTACTTTGTAGTTTATATGTTGACACACAGAGGCCGCTACATTACTGCTAATTGCGTCTCCACTTGCTGGCTGTGCGGTGTTTTCGTGCTCTTCATACTACATGCAAAATATACAACAAAACTTTTTAACGTTCCATCAAACAAAAACTGTCGTACCGTTTCGCTTCCGTAAAGGCTCGCCAACACAACTATGAAAGTAGATTTAAGCATAGATAATTAAGTGTACCAAGTTTTTCGAAACAGCCCACTCATTAAGCGTAATTTGACTTAAATAAGGCATCTCTCATAAATTTAGAAGAGCGAGTCCGGGCGGGTATAATTAGTTTGTGTTGTGTTAGGAAGCCTCTACATTCGCGTTGCTTTTTGTGCAGTAAACCTTTTGACTCCAACTTTTTACCGTGACTATTCTATCAGATAGTTTATTGCCTCATTGCAATAGTTAAAATGAAGCCTTTTTAACATAATATGACGACTGGGTTAGAACATGGTTTTTTTATTTGCTGGCCGCTTGGTTCTAATTCTAATTCGCAAAAATGTTCATCCTACTAATATTATAAACGCGAAAGTTTGTAAGTATGGATGGATGGATGTTTGTTACTCTTTCACGCAAAAACTACTGAATGGATTTTGATGAAATTTGGCACAAAGGTAGATTATAGTCTGGAATAACACATAGGATACTATTGATCCCGGTAATATGTTCCCTTGGGATAATTCACGCGGGCGGACCCGCGGGCGGCTACTAGTATCTAATAAAGATATTCAAACGACGCACATCCTAGAACAGAAAGGACAATAGCTTGAAATAAAGAGGTTATTATTATTATTAATAGCGGGTACACGGATTGCTTATAAATATTACATTCACGCCATTATTACCATTTACATAGAACGAATAATAACACAAGTTAGTTTAGGTCACGGACAAACACAAAATTCCTTTATTGTGTCGTCTTATCGATGAGTCAAATATGTCACATTAAACCCAGCATAATGTGCAAACCGCTTTACAAAACCGTGCCAGATTAGGGACAGAGTGGGTACTGGGTGCTTAGAAAAATCGCACTAATGAGCGAAGACCACGGGCGTACAGTTGAAGTAGAGGTGAATTGTCTTTGTTAGTTCCTTGTATGTTAAGAACGTTCTTCAAGTATCTTGCAGCATTACTAGGTCAGTCGTTCTACAAGAATGTCTAGTGGTTTGAAGTCTGCAGCCAACTGGGTTTAAAGGGGATTAAAAATCGGTCCGTTGAACCGGAATCTGTACTGAGAATTCTGGACGGATGGAATGCCTTTGATTTTGACTAACGAGTCTCCGGTTCGATTCGTGGGGGTCGTAAAGCAAAATTGAGTGTGTGATCGAATTGCAATGGAGGCAACTTGTGCAAGAGCAATGTTTAAGGGTTCTTCAGTAAAAAGGTATTGCTTAAAGCAATGTAAATACATTTTCTATTAATTAAAATGTTACAGATGATAATTAAGACATTAGTCTGCTGTAAATGCTATGAACTCCCTAAAACAAAAAACACAATATTTATTAAAAACATTCGTTTGAATTTAGAACCTTCTCCTTTTTTGAAGTCGATTAAAAGTCTTTAATTTACAAAAAAAAAACATGCAAACATGGTGACGAAAAACATTTCAGTTTTACAGCTGACGAAATACTTCGTATTAAAAAAAAAGGAATCGACTTTAAAAAAAGAAGGGACGTCCATTTTCTTTTCTTTTTTTAACCATAAAGTATTTTAAACTTTACGATGGGCCCAGCATTATAGGAAGTGGCCGGTGGCACAGGTTCACCGAGATTATCTCTGGTTAAATTGTGCCATAACCATAATTTTTTTTTTTTGCGTATTATGCGGAGGGTCTTTCCTTATGCATACTTTTTAGGATATTTGGGGTTGAAGAGAAAAATCTTTGAGAAATTATGTTTTAAGGCCGCTCTCGGGAGGGTATTCGATTTCAGAGAATTATGTTGGTACTTCATTTTCTTCTAGAATTACTTACCTTATATAACTTCATGTGTAACTCTCAGCCTCTGACCTCTTTAGCTCCTACTTTACATTTCAGTGTCTTTATTTATTATTTAATTTGTTTGTGTAAGACTAAAAAGCCAATAGTCTTTTATTTTAGAGTATCGTGCTTTATGGTAATACAACAAAATTTACACAAACGATTTATAAAGTGACTTTGAAGCCATTACTCATGCGTAGAAAATGTTTATGTCTCCCATTTACACAATGTTATTGTTTTGTTTAAATTAAGCTTCGATTTCTTGAAGTGAAAACTTCTTAAGGCGCGTTGGGCATTTTTGAGATGGGAAAAAACCATCAACTCGCGACACTGTTACCTTAACCGACACCTCTGTGTATTATGTAGTATTCTACTAGTAGTTGGGGTATGGGTAGTAGTTTTTTATGAGTTTAGGTCTTATGGATTTTTCTACCGGGTTTTTAAAAATGGAGCCCAAATTTTGGTTATTTTTGCGATTGGACGTTTTCGAGATATTAAAGATTTGAAATCTGGAATCGACGACTGGTTACGATACGACGCAGCGTGCGTTCGGCGACGGTAGCGGATAGCGAGGCGCGTGGGACATTTTTGTTCAAGTTTTCACTTCTGTCGGCACTTCTAGAGTACCACTGTTTTTTTTTATAAGTAATGAGTACCCATTATGTTTAACTATGTGTGCCAAATAAACAAGTTGTATTTCTTTCTTTTCTTTCCATTGGTGACAATCAATGTCAAAGACATAGAAAAATTTTGTTTTAAGAAATTTCCGTTTTCTCAGATTAGAATGTCAACGTTCTTTTAAACAACGGAATTGCCCCTCTGGCCATCATTACCATATTCAGCTCACTGGACATGGCAAGCAAAGAATAAGGCCACTTAACACAGGTGCCAAGTATGTACCTATTTACTTAAGCACAAAGATACACAGCAATAAATATCCACAAACGGCGGCGCCGCTTACTCAGCACCTTGCACCTGCACCTAACACCGTCTTCCATCACCGCCCATAAAACAATGAGTGCCTGTATGGGTAGCATTAGTGCTAATGGACTTATGACGTCAGCCTTCCTTCCTGTATGGACGTCACACCTTATTGTGGACGTTGAGGCACTGGAGCTCAAAGTTATTGGACACCTCAATTTTTTTTCAAAACATTGAAGACCGATCGTATTTTAAAAATGTTCAAATTAAGTTGCGATGGCACCTCAGCACAAACTGCCGAAATACATCAAATATTTGACATTAACTCAAAAATTTTATGTATTTTTTTAGTTTGCGACTGCGGTGCGTATGCGAATTGAGCTTTTGGTCTTTGGTATAAAGATGGAACAGCTCGACTAATGCACGTTTTTTTTCCTGTGGCACCACTACAGCTAAGAGCAGTTCCAAATCAGACCCGTGTGTGTACCTATCTAATTTAAATTTTAAATATTAAATTTTCTTCGTTTTTATTACCTATTTTAGTATTTAGTGATAGTTTCATGTAACAAACTGTAAAAATTTCAAAGTGAATCGAGTGATTTGATTTGCACCGTCATCTTGATATTAGAGTGCCAACTCTACTTATTTTATAAGCGACGTTCGTATTTGCATGACAGTCGCCATTGATTATGTAAACCTGTCAGTCGCAATCTGTCAAAAATGTATGCAAATTGAGGCTTTTTTTTACAGATTACGATTGAGGTGCGAATGCGAACGTCGCTTAAAACTGAGTAGAATTGGCCCTCAGGTGCAATATTTAACTTACTATTTCATGGTTAACGTTCTATTAACTTACTTCTAATTAAATTTTCACATTATTTTACGGCTACATACACATGGACCACCTTTGAAACGTAAACGGCCTTGCCAATAGTACCAACTTAACAACGTTTTTTATTTGATAGCAGAACTTCTTACGTTTGTAACAAAAATCAAAATTAATTTAATGCATCTGTCTCTTAATGGAGAGCTAGTAAAAAGAAATTAGCTAAAGCTAAATTCTTTTACAAAAATTCCGCCGTTCTACGTCGCCCCTTTGCGTGTGATAATACTCATAAGTTGCCTGACTATAAACTCGTCTAGACTGTAGAACTAGCCCTTTGAGAACCACTGGAGTAGACTGTAGACACATTAAACATGTTAGCAGAGCGGCTTGCCGGCTTGGCAAAGGGTTCGCGTTGTTCTACCTTGTAAAGTTGTGATACAATGCATCGTTGTCTACCAATCGATGGTGGAGATAAGCGAAAGGAATGGAAAGTTATGTGGAAGCGGATTGAGTCATCATTTAAATGTGTTACAATGTAATCAAAAGTCAGCCATGATATTTTGATAACGCCTGCCATAAAGAGATCAAAAACAAGGCGCTACTTGTTTCAGTTCTCTATATGTCAGGCGTTATAAAAATGATGAACTTTTAATTTTAAAATGTGCGCTTTTTAGGTGTTAGCAAAACATGTATTAGTGATTAAAGGTCAAGTGATCGCACCTTTATCGCCGCATTGCCCTGAGGCGAGGCGATTAAGTTACGATTCCGATTAGTGTGTGTTGCAGTAGGGAGTTTCATACAAAGAATACTGCACGGCTCGAGTTGATACGGTGATGATCACTTTCCGAGTTGATATGTGTCCTATGACCTTAAGGCAGTAGCTTTAAATAGATATTGCTGGTGACTTAGATAAAAAGAAAGAAAGAATAAAATTTATTTAGTAGAGGTACATGAAACACGCACAGTAAAAATAACAAGAAAAAGGAAAAAAAAAAGTTTTTTTTATAAAAAGAATTTTATAGAAGGTACGAAGGTCTGAGTAGAACCTACTGACATATCTATAATTTTCTGATTTCATATGAAACACTCGCCGTACGTCCACAATCAGTATAAAATCCCAAAATGTTGATATGAATACCATTGGCCTTCCCAAATAAGAATAACCTAATTAGGGGCTACGTAATAATGTCCAGAATTAAGGGTTCCTCTTCTGGCTTCTGAGGTTAACTGCTAATGACATATTCGGACCCTTCTTGGCCAAAAATATAATTGGAGCGAACTTCCCGCTCAAAAAACTGGCGCCATCTTTGCCAATTAAAAAGGTCTATGGTTTGCAGGTTCATTTGAAGATTCCATTATCTGTGGTTGGTTAATTCGTAATTCAATTAACTTCTTATAAATATGTAGTATAAGTTAGTTTTTGTGTTTTCTTTATTTTTATGAATTCTTTTGTTTGTTGCAGGTAAGATATTTTTGGGAGTTCTTTGGAAATCGAAGAGCAACTTCGGAAACCCAACATCCATTGATTTAGTTGCATGCTTGGCAGTACCGGGTAGACAACGCCAGGATAATTATTTCAAACTATGGTAAGAAGCCAGGCGGGTTCATTCCATTAGGTACTATTTGATCGAGAGACTATTATCTATGGGACTCCTTAGCAAGGAATATTACAGGCTAATTAGGGTATGTTCTGCAACTATCTATGTCATTAAATGGCTCGTAGGTAGGTACAATACGCTGCAACGACAACTGAGGTACTATCAGATGGGCCGACTACTCGTTTACAATTCTATGGCCTGGTCCCGGCATGACAACCAAAAGACAGGTCTCGTAGACTTTTCAATAATAAGTCATCTGTCACTGTAACCTCCGTCCATAGTCAAGAATCCGTGTAGCATTGTAGGTAGATATATTTCAAAGTAAAGAGTAAGCAAAATCCGACCATATTGTTAAGAGGGTGCGGATAAATCCTCTAAGTACCATCACAGGTATCTTTAGACTTGTTCCCGTTTCTCAAACGACATTTATTTTGTCTTTCGATAACAATAAATACTGTTGTTTGAAAGTTAACAAGTCTTTCAATGGCTTGAACTTTGTTAATGAAAGTCCGATTACTGAAATAATATTTATGGGGTAGGTTTATAGGACCGGTTGATGTGGCGACCTTGGGGGAGGCCTACGTCCAGCAGTGGACGTCTTTCAGCTGAAATGAATGAAGTTTAATGAAGTTGCTTTGTTAAAACTTAAAGTTAAAATAACAATTAAAATTAATTCCGAGTTATTTTCAAAAGAGGTAATTTAAAAGAAAAACGTTTTCTCGGGACTTTAACGCGTGAGTTAATTAAAAAAAGGTTCTTTACGTCATAATTACTATGAAAAACTACTGGTTTATTCAATTAGTAGAATTTCCCCGTTAAATTCCCCAAGTGCCGGGGGGAATAAACAGTTCTTTTTATTTGTATATGGACCAGGAACACGCAATCCTAGTTACTGAAAAGGACGTGTAAAAAAGGGGGAAAATGTAAAAATATTTTAATTAACATTAATTAATAAGCTGCCCTGTAAACTGCAATGCTGAGGCCCAGAGGTATATTTATAAACTGATACTTACTAATTAGGTACTTTCACTAGATAATTTTCAAGTAGAAGCTTTTTAACACTATTTTTAGGGTTCCGAACATCCGTACCGAACCCTTAAAGATCACTCGGTTGTCTGGCTGTCTGTCACAGTCAACTACTGGACCGATTCTGTCGAAATATGGTACACATGTGAACATCGGTGACCCAAACACGTAAATAAATACATTTTGTCTGTGGGGGTCACTTTTGGAGGACAAAACAGAAATAAAAAAAATAAAAACACAATTTATACCGTGTGATATCTCAGGAGAAAGGTGTTATTGTGACGGTTTCAAATATATATTTGTTTAAATTTAAAATATATTTTTTTAAGTTATAAAGTGGTTAAACGAAAAATTACTTTTTCTCATCTCCAAAAATGTACCTATAGATTACAGGAAAACCTATAAGAAGTCTATGATTTTCAAGTAACATGTCACACAAATGAGATTCGTTCGGAACCCTTTACATGCGAGTCCGACTCGCACTTGGACGGTTTTGTTTTTCATAAAATAACTTCAAGCTTGTTTTTAGTGGAGCTTAGTACGGTTTCTTGGTTTTAACTGAGGTAGGAGTACCTACAAGTACCTACGAAGGTACGTACCTAAATTGACACTAGCCAAACCAAGTCTCCAACGTCGTTCATCAAAAATTCCCTTTAGTTAACACTGTGGCCGCGATTTGCCCCACCTATAGCCGGGTCAGCTCTAGGTGCGTGTGACCATGATAACATATTTTTTTCGATACTTTCGAGTATGGTGTGCCCTTCTCCCTTAGAATTCCAACCAAAGCTGCAAAGGTTATCTTTAAAAGACCGGTCCTACCAATAACAACGGTACGTTTGACATCTGAAGGCTCGCACTTCAGAAACGTTCAATTGAATCTCAGCGAAACAAAAAAAAAATTATGAAAAATTTGGTGGTGTTTTTCACATCGTCACTGCGATGCGAATGCGAAAATCCTTTAATAATACAGAAATTGGTCATCTTTTGAAATAGTTTTACGTTTATATTTTGTTACTTAAATTATGTACTGAAAATCATAAAAAGTATACATAAAAACATATGTCTTTAAAAAATCCCTTTCGTTAACACTTTGCCCGCGAGTTGACCTAACCCTAAGCGGGTCAAGCTCTATGCGTGCGATCACACCTACATTATAGACTTAATTTATTTTAAACTAACCACATACAAATATCTTCGTCAACTCTAGAAGAATCAACACTCGGTATCAAACATCAAGATGTTACCGTTGTTAAAGACTCCCAGACATGTGCGACGCGAGAATGCGAACACGCGTTTTCATGAAAAAAAATCTTTGTTTGGGATGAAGCCTGGGTTAAAAAAATATATGATTCTATTTAGTCCGTCAGTTAGATTTTCAGAAAGTATTGGATAAGTACGTATGTTTAATTTGATGAAATCAATAAAAATTTACGAAGATAAAACGTATCAAAGATAAGGAGTGGGGGCTTGTAACGTCACTTTCCAGTAAAAAGTGTACTGGTTAGTGACGTCACACAAGTTTTCAACGCACTGTATCGCCTTCATTTTTTGTTTACGTGACAAAAGAAAACATACGTGTCCAATATTTTTTGAAAATCTATCTGAGGGA
This sequence comes from Mamestra brassicae, assembly GCA_905163435.1. NCBI lineage: Eukaryota > Metazoa > Arthropoda > Insecta > Lepidoptera > Noctuidae > Mamestra > Mamestra brassicae. The sequence goes on along the minus strand of LR991004.1, from coordinate 13,356,552 downwards.
CTAATTAGATTTTTTTAGTCAAATACCCTATTTCTATGGCAACGTATTGTCGCATCGTTGTCGTGTTGTCGTGTCTGCAGGAGTCCTTAATGCATCGGCGATGACTTGACCCAACCCGAGGCGGGTCAGCTCTGCGTGCGTGCGACCACTCCTACACCGTAGGGTTTCTTTATCAGCGGTCACTGGCTCACCCCTAGCGGAGACGCGATAGGTCAGGGCTGGTCACTCAGATGTTTGCTATTGAAAGGGTTCTCGTGTTTTTGTTCGCCGTCTATCATAGTGCGTGACGTTAGAAAAATTGTCGTGACTCTTTCATTAAAGTCTCAAATTAAGAAGTTATTTGGCTTTAGTTTACTACTGTTCGCTGTAGACCCATTTCTTCTGTAAATCTTAATTTATTCTTATGAAGTCGAACTGCTTGTTCGTTTGTTTCTTGGAGGTAATCACTGGAAATGATGAACCGAATACGATGCTCCTTGCTTTCATGGAAAGATACACACTATCCATTCCGGGATGAAAACTAGCCCATGTGACATGGGCTAGTTTGGACGGTTCTTGTGAGAACGTTTTAGTTTTGAACAAAACAGCTAGTTGTATTTTGGAATTCATTTATTTTGTCAAACAAATAAATAATGCAGATAAGTTTAATCAAAGGGAATATTCATTCAAAGTCAAAGATAGATCTTCAATAAACAAACCTTTATTCCAAATTTGAACCCTTTCTAAGAACTAGAATTTCAATCAATTATTTATTTGCACAAACATGAGTACAATACATACAACAAAAGTGTCGACATGCAAGAGATGTTAAAAGTTATTCTAAAAAAAGAACAGATCATCACGTTTGCCTTAAACAATGGCATGCAAATATTAAATACAATTATTTAAAATGTCACTGAGTAAAAATTATTCAAAAAATACAGTACAAAATATAAATTACAGTATTTTTAATGCAATTGACTCGTCTCTGCGATTAATAGGTGCAAATTAGCTTTAAAAATAATTTATTCAGTCACGATTTAGAGAAAAGTTTTGGCTAAGTATAAGGTAGATTGTGGACTTCCCATCCCTACGTGCAAAACTTTTGAGAATACTTTCATAGTGCGTACAGCTAAGGAGTGGAACTCCTGACGGAATCTGTGTTTCCTAATAATAAAGCGCGCTCCATCGTCGATCACATTATCGCTTACCATCAGGTGAGATAATAGTTAAACGCTAGCCTATTATTAATAATGATAAGAAACACACTTCGATGTACATTATCTTGATCATCATCTGCTTAGCCTTTTCCCAACTATATTGGGGTCGGCTTCCATTCAAACCGGATTCAGCTAAATACCAGTATTTTACGTGTACCCATAAACTTGTTAACACGGTAGTTCTTGGCAAGACTGGAGTCAGATTTACTGGCTTCTGACAATCCGTGACGACTGCCAAAGATCTACAAATGACAGGCGGGACCAACGGCTTCACGTGCTTTCCGAGGCACGGAGAAAACTCGGTATGTTTAGATGTTCACCCATCCACAGACCAACCTTGGCAAGCGTTGCTTAACCTTGATCGACCCGTGCGGCTGTAATTCTATAGCCATTCTGAGCTCCTCTAGATTATCTTGGTACCGGATAGAAATAATAAGTTGTCCTAGTCGATGCCTAAACTGAATTCTAACGCAAAGTGGTAGACAATGACAGTTCTTGAGCGCATTTCATATTTGCTGTTCATGTTCAGTTTCATTCAAGAAATACTCAAATATTTTAAAAGAGATTTCATTCATCGATCTCAGTAACTCATGTTTAAAAACACATGCAACAACATTGGTGTCAGTGTTATAAACAAAACCCTTCTTGTGAGAGATACATACATATATATACCTAGTTGATTATCTAAGACAATAGGCCGGGTGATAATAATCCCACGAGCACAATGCAAGTGACTGGGGCAATATTGTGTCCTAATGAATAACTGCGTTCTTACGTTATTACATAAACTATGTATTCTGAAAAACAGTACTGAATTTTATACATTACTAGCGGTTCCGACAGACGTTGTCCTGTCCGAACGTTTGATTTGTGTATGACGAAAAATTATACAATTCGATTGCAGCGCCACCGACCGGATCTAATTGTGAATCTAAGCCATTCTCGAATCCACTGGAATTAAAGTACTAATATCGCTATTAAAAAATAGGGAGTGGTGCTAGAAGGGTGAAAATTTAGGGTTGTATGTATTTTTTACTGCCAAATCATAAAAAAAAAATTAACAAAAAATAACAAATTTGGGGTAGACCACCCTTATCACTTAGGGGTATGAAAAATAGTTGACGTCCTATTCTCAGACCTACTGAATATACTCACAAAATTTCATAAGAATCGGTCAAGCCGTTTCAGAGGAGTTTGGTTACAAACACTGTGACACGAGAATTTTATATATTAGAAGACTAGTGGTCCCGACAGACGTTGTCCTGTCCGAACTGTCCTGCTTTGTGAAAATTTATAGAAATCGATTGCACCACCACCTACTGGGTCCAATTGTGAATCTAAACCATTCTCGAATTCCCTTGAACACACACAAAAAATTTCACCAACATCGGTCCAGCCGTTTAGGTGGAGTTCAGTAACATAAACACGTACACAAGAAATATATGTATTAAGATTAGATTAGGTATACGTAGTCGTTCTTTACTGGGTAGGAAACTGTAAGTTTTGCTACGGTTTCGATATTTTTTAAGTCTGCCAAGTTTATCGATATGTATCTCGTAAGTTGCATGTCATCTCCTCAGGCTCCATTGTATGTTGTACTACCCGTGTGAAATCATCCCTAGAGAACATTCACCCGGGATAATAGTAGTCTTATTAAAGTAATACTAGAAGCCTACGCAAGGAAAAAGTAAATTGAAAAGAATAATTACAATGTTTAAATCGTCGATGTTTATCCAAAATGGCGCCGATTCGCGGAATTTAAGTTTTAATTCAGATTATAACCTATAAGTGTGCCAGATTGCACCTAAATCCGTTCAGTAGTTTTTGCGTGAAAGATAAACAAACTACCACCCATGCAAACATCTATCCTGAACATTCATAATATTAGTAGGAAATAATTATAAGGGAGTCGAATGTTCAGTGTTCTTCTGAGTAAGCTCGCTGCACCGTCGACTTTGTCCCTGTCATCTATGACCTAGACTAGAGTCAAGAGCAACCTCATTTTTACATTTAAAAAAAAATGTTATACTATGGGATAGTAGGTTTGGATGTGATTCTGAAGGAGCTCTATAGTCCTGCTCATCACTGTAAACGGCATAATAACGTCTTCATCATAAGCTTATTTTGTACATCAAGTTAGGCGCTTCCATTCAGTAAACACGATAAGAGTATGTGAATACTTTTTTGATATTAGCCCTAAGAAATATTTTCTTTAAAGAAAAGGGCTCTAGGGGTCTAAGTGTGCGTGTCTAGAAGTTATAAAGTAGACAAAATTATTAAGGTACATACTACATAGTATGCGGCAACCGTTAGAGCTCCTATATTTTTCCTAAATATATCGAGAGAGCCAGCGAGCTGACATCTATCTTATTTATGTGTGATAAATATTAATATCCCGAGATGCTAGTTTATCTAGGCCCTAGGATAAACACTGTCACTTCGGCGACGATATTTATTAAATATTTGTAATAGTTTGGATAGCAACCGATTTCACCTTGTGTTTCCACTCATAGTGAGTTCGATATTTTGTTAAAAGGGCAGCAAGTCAGAATATATTTAATATGAAAGCTCAGGACGGCCTTCATCACAATCCATCTTGCATCGTGGGTATGTGGGTAGTCCAATCAGGGTATTTTAAATTAAACGTATTGTCTTCTAAACTTAAACGATTTTACTTCTATGACATTAAAATAATTCTACAATTGCGTGAATGATAATCACTAATATACATCAACACTTTAAAATACACTATGATTAAGGCGATGGATGGCTATTCGTCTCAAACACATACGCAGCCGAAAAAAAATAACATAATATCGACAATAAGTTTTGCATGAGCTAAAGAATGTTTGCACTAGTGTCATGCCGTTGACATGCCACTTTGGCGATTACTTTTCTTAACATTTCTTTGTTTTTAAAAATAATATTTACATTTTTGTACATTTAGATACAAGCGGAAACACTTTATCATTGCATGCGAGGTGAAATAGTTGCCTGAACCGAAGGTGTGGCCGTAATGAAGCCGAGATACTTAAGTGACTAATGTCCGCGTGTATCAAATGTTGTTATTCAACAAACTTACTAGAAAAAATAAAGAACCTCGTAATTTTGATACAAATAAAGCCTCAAATACATGAGAAATTATCCAACCTTGAACATGACTTAAATTCGCGCTCATTATTCTCTTTATTCATTTTTATTTTTTTACTTTTCGCCAGTCACGGTAGTTAATCTCAGTTATTCATACAAACATGTCGTGATTTCGCGTCATTATGCTGGAGTGGGCATAGTGCCATTTATGCCAATGAGAGACACGCGAATCCAAATGGAGTGAAAACTCAACTATTTTGAGAAAGGCTCAGCGTGCTAGGGTTGCCACGCGTCCGGATAAAGCCGGACATAGATCGGTAGATATATAGAATATACTTTAGGTTACTGGACACTGAAAATAGTCACTCTAGGTACCTACTCTTAGGAGACGGGGCGGAATTTGTTCAAAAGAGTCACCGCGGCCCTGGAACGCAAAGGGAATTAGGAGGAAGACGGATGGGTTTTAGTCAGTAAGAGTCTGACACTCTCATCCGCTCCGCTCAGAGCGGAAGGAGACATTCCCATCCTTAAAAAAAAATAAAAAAGCAGCTGCACACGGTAAGACTAGAAACCTATACATGCAAAGTTGGCATAAGGCCGTTTGCCGTTTTCAAACTAAGACACAAACACTGATTGGTTTTTTTAACCATTTTAAAAAAAAAGAAGGATGTGAACAATTCGGTTGTATGTTTTTTTTATTCTCATAACTCCGTCATTTATGAACCGATTTAAATTAAAGGATATACTTTCCGGTTGGTTCTATAGAAATTTCATCAAAATCGATTCAGTAGTTTGGTTTATACTTAAATGAAAATAGCTGGAAAAAATGTGTCACTGTGTAAACGAAATTGCATATTTTGCTTTTCTGTGACTTTCCAGTGGTGTTGTTATTGTTGAAGTATTCGTTCCTTCCGGTATATTACGCAACGGTCCGGCTAGATTGGCTGGTCTGTTCGATTTTCCGGATTTAGGAGCTGACAACCCTTGCGGTTGGCTTAACGGCGATTCGGAGGCGGATAACATTTTAGTAGCACTAAAGTTTAGGGCGGTTACAGTGCTCCTAAAATTAGCACTTTGTGTAATGAAATTATAACGGGGCACTCAGTTTAAAATTATGAACTATTATAAGATTGATTGATTTTAAGTTTTATTACATGAAGGAAAGTAAAAACTTGTGAGGTGTTATGGTATTGAAAAGTTAATTTAAGATTTCTACAACGTACAATGTTGAGTACTTCTCAAACTATACTTTAGCATAAAACCTATCGACATGAAAGTAGGGTTTGACACGTTCTTAACTGAAACGCTCAATTCAGAAACCCTCTTATTGGGATAATAAAAACTCAATAAATATCTGTTATACGCCATTTAAAGTCGAATTTTGGGTTTGTATTGATTTACCTATAAATAAAGTGAGGTTCACTGTCCATTTTTTTTTTATTTGAGATGGGTTTGCTTTTGACTATAGTCTAGGTCATAGATCACAGAGACAAAGTCAACAATGGAGGGAGCTTACCCAAAAGAAGCCTTTTCACTCTAATTTTGAAGAGAGTTGTATGCGATGCGTCTGTAAAAACGTGGTACAAAATGAACTTAAAAACGTCAAACTCCATACTGCAATCCCAACTCATTCAAATAGAAATTCTATTGGTCAAAGCCGAAATCTTTCGACCTAGGTCAGGCAATACCCGAGAGAACCATTTACTCGCTAGCCTAAAGGCATTCCCGTAACATAGGACGTGTGCCTCTGATTCCATTTCAGCAAGTCTTATTGGTACGCCGTTTGTAGATATGGTATGGATTGATAGAATACATATTGAATGTCTCTTTGTGTCTGAAATAGAATGAAAAGTATGAAAAAATCTTAGTAGTAACAATCAAATAGGTTATGTATAAGTGAACACAATTGTGTTTAAAACCACACTTTGTTACGTCTAAAAACTATGTAGAATATATCGGGACGAGCTAGACAAAATCAACAATCAATAGCCCCCACTTAACTATAGGTGGACACAGCAGCTGGGGCTGGAAGTCATGGGGAGGTATACCTTTGCCCTGCATTTGGATGATACAGTAACTTTATTTTAAACCGACTTCAAAAACCGGTCGGTTAAAAATTAGGTGCTTAATTCGGTTCTATGTTCTTTTTTTGTGTTTGTTACCTCATAACTCCGACATTTATGAACCGATTTGAAACATTATATTTATGTGAAAGGATATACTTTCCGATTGGTCCCATAGAAATTTCATCAAAATCGGTTTATTAGTTTGGTTTTTAAATCAAAATAGCTGGTAAAAATATGTCATCCAAGTAAACGAAATTGCGTATTTTGATTTACTGGGAAGTAAAATGCTTTTCAGTAGTGTTGTTAGGTGTGGGCCTGTGGGGTACTTCACTAAAATGTGAAATATAAAAAATTAAAATTAAAATAAAAAAAAGCCGGTTGTTGTGTCAGGTGGGCAATTGACCGATAGTTGATATTCGGACTGTCGTATATGTTCAAATCCCACGGAGAACTTTGCTTGCGCGATGCAGGATTTCGTTGTTAGTTCATCGTAGATGGCGCTGCGGTTCTTTTTGTTGCCGTACAAATTTCGCTTCTTAGTTTTTCATGTGGCGGCATTGATGCCGCTACATTATAATGGCATATATTATTGTTTGGAGTTATTAAACTAATAATTTTAAAAAATAATTGTTCGTTTGTATGATATCTGTAAGTACTGATCCGGATTTTTTTTTCACTGGTAAAAAGCTCCCTTATGGATTCTATGTACTTTATCCCAAAAAAATGGTGGTTCCTATTGGATTGTGTCTCTGCCGCGGGGGCGAAGCTTCAGAAAAAAGCTGGTCACTTATATTATCGGTTTCTTTCACTTTGTATCATTTTGCAGACTCTTGAGAGATAATTCCAAATTAATGTCAAGATTATTAAGTAAGTTAATAAATAATTTCACCACTATATATTTAGTACTGAAATATTAAATACCGTCCAGCATGCCTGTATTTGTATAACACTGTTTATTTCATGAGCCGATGATGAGCATGAAACTTTCCTCGCCCCGATGCATTTAATCGAGTGTGAAACTATTTGGCATCCAAGTATGCGTTTGCGCCATTACTCGCTCGATGTAACAGCACCCTAACTATCGTCTTTAAATAGATATATCTTGTTAAATCTAGCATCAAATGTTGCATGTACTCAGTTGTTCATGTATGTATAACGCTGTTGCGGAAGCTTCTTGGTTTAAGTCTTGGACTAGGAAGTGAGAGTTATGGCTTTGTCAACATTAAAGTAAATTTAAAAAAAAAACCGGCAAATTGCAAGTCGGACTTACACACGAAGGGCTCCGTACCATAAGCCGAAAAAAACATGTTTCTTGTATGGGGGCCCCCTTATATTTTCAATTTCATGCATGAGATACAGCCTGGTGACAGGCAGACAGTGAAGTCTTAGTAATAGGGTCCCGTTTTTACCTTTTGAGTACGGAACCCTAAAAAAGACGACCACTGCCGAACATGGACCTAAGCGTCGCTACAACGGCCATTCCTGTTTCGCATTTGGCTTACTGATCAGCTTATTCTTAGTTGGGGCCTGTAGGTACATGTTTTTGTCGCTGTTGTGTCGTGTATGTGTAAAAGAAATGTTTTCTATTCTATACTACTTATGTGAAATGAAATTAGACCCGAGGACCCCGAAAAAGTAAAAATAATGACTGAAGTGTCACATGGTACCATATGATACTTCAATAGCGTATGTCAATATCAATTTGTCATATTTATATCTTTTCATTTGGAACAAAAGTTCCAAATCTCTGAATAAATGTACCTTTGTCTAGATCACCTACTACATCATGTATGTATCTAGCACTTCAAAAAGTGTAATTGAAGTTCTAAAATGCTCATCTATTTCTGGCGCTTTCAGTACAATAACAACAGTACATTCACCCCTGGGAACCTCCTTCGGGAAAACATGTAACATATTTATATATTCCAGAACTTTACCCAGCCATCTTTAAGTACCAAGTCTGTTGACATTCCAGACTAGAAAAATAACAAAGAAAACATGTTCCAGTACTAAGAAGTCAGTGTTTTCGTGGCTTAGATTTGTTATGTAAGTGCCAATAAGGCGTTGACCTTAGGATTCATCTCGCGTACCAGTCACATGCGGGCTTGTCATTACAATATTGATCCAGATATAGGGATGGTAGACTTTATCTGAGTGCACGGAAGTTGTGTATACAGTACTGCTATTCTTTTTCTAATAATAGAAAAAACACATCAAAATACAAATATATCAGGACAGCTTACTAGGTACAAAGGCAAGCTTAACCTAGAATTAGAATCTCTAACAGCTGACCTCAGTGCGATAGCAATCTTCACAAATTAGCGAGAATGTTAAGTGCTAGCTTCGCGCAAACGGGTCACCGACCACAGCCACCGGTGACAAGCTGTTTACTTGATTTTTAATACGTTTTGTATGGAATCGCCACACACGTGTAGCGAGTGGCGTCTACTCGTGAGAGTGTCCGCGACACGCCACCGGTGGCAGCCACCGATCACCTTCGTTTGCGCGGTACCAAAGGACGTGGCGCGCGACTGTAGGACATTAAAAACTAAGAAGCAAAATTGGTACGGCAACGGATAGATGGCGTCAGCGACGAACTACCAACGAAATCCTGCATCATGCAAGCAAAGTTCTCCGTGCGACCAACTATCGGGCAGTTGCCCACAAGACACAACAACCGTCTGGTCGGAGGATCCTTCCATTTCAACGGAGGTATGCGGGACTTTACTCTCTGTGCCGCATACCCTCTAAACGAAAGGACCCGTATCCAAGTTGAAACACTCAAATATTTATTTCTACGCGCATTCTAACAGCCAATGCAACTGTTGAAATTCAAATATACGAGGGATTGGCCACCTGACATTTCGACAGCGTATGTCAATCATTTTTTATGTATTGACAATCGCCTTCGCCACACTACCACTGAAACAATGTCACTGACCGACCTTAGGCTTCTTAGGTCGGCTAGTCAAAAAGATGAAGCTAGCTCTGTCGCGCTAGCGACAAGAGCAACAAGCTTATTCCGCAACAAAACATATACATCGCCCATGGGCGTGCAGTGGGCTACAGTAAGGCCAGCCCATACATCTGCCAGAGTTGCGGAATTTGTTCGAAAGAGTCACCGCAGAAGAAGGAACACGGATGGGTTTTAGTTAGTAAGAGTCTGACACGCCCTTCCGCTCCACCCAGAGCGGAAGTAGTCATTTGATGATTTCCCATCCTTAAAAAAAAAAAGCCAGCCCATACATAATGGCCAAAAAACAAAACTCACCACATTATTCAGGGTTGAAATCACGATACTAACGATGCGAAGTGGACGAAAAATTTTTTTTTTTGGGCGTTATGTGTGGGCTGGCCTACCCTTACTGTAGCCAACTGCACGCGCATGACATCGCCCCCATCTCCAGCGCGGCATAGTATGAAAAAGCTGAGTGCACAGCAATTTATTTCCACACATGCATCAATTTTTGACGACAGCTGATAACAAAGCGCAATCTTTCAACCTTCTCTTTGAAAGGAAATCGAAAATCTTATATCAAATTCAAAATCTTATACCATATCGAAAATCGTAATACAAATCACAAAATCCCGTCGCCAACCCTATGAATATCGCTTCCAATACGCGTGGGAGATATAAAATTTTAACAGACCGCTTTGGGACGGTTTCTGGAGGAAATGCACGGAAAATATATCTGGATAACACAGGTTACATCCGGCATCGACCTCCCTAAGCATGTGAGATTGAGGAAGTATTCTTATTCTAGTGTTAATATTCGTATTCTAGTGTTACTATTCTTATTCTAGTGTAAAGTAAAAGCTGTTAAAACTATGTGAAAATTGCGGGGATATTTAAATAAAGTATTGATTAGACAGTTAGTCCGATAGTTGGGCTGATAGTGTAATGGTTTTTAGAAGTTTTGTCTATGCGATTTCAGCGCTACTGCGATACTTATGATATTGCAAATATACATGTCTGGTGGTGATAAGTTGTATTGTATCCTACTAATGTTTTTTTTTGTATTTTTTCACATCCTACTAATATTATTAATGTTAAAGTTTGTGAGGCAAAATTTACTGAAGACATGGTTTATAATCTGAATTAACAAATAAAATACTTATACTAGACAGACGAAGGCGTGAGCAGTAGCTAGTGCTATCTATACCTGTTTAATTAGCACAATAGAATCAATGTATTAGGTGCTTGTCAACTGTGAGTTAATTGAGAGGGATTGATTGTAATAGTTGCTAATTAAAGACATACGCTGATTGTATTTAGGTCAAGTCTAATACTCCGTTGTAGCCGTAGGTAAGACCGATCAAGACTAAAATATTTTGGGAAATATTTTTTTTCTGACTTTCTGTTCTATTGTGCTGAGAAACAAAGAAAAATAGATAAAGATTCCTTTAAGTTGCACCTGCCATCATCTATGCCTTCGCCACCTTTAGCTTGACTGGTAGAAAATGTCATGCCAGAAAGTAAGAGTGGTCCGAATCCGTAAAAATGCGGATACAAAAAAATTGGACCGAATTCGGATATTGCTTATTACGCACTAATCCGATCTCTGATCCAAATCCAAGCTATTCAGGGGCCATCTTTGGGTATGTTAGATTTGAATCCAAGTACCTAATGCGAAAGCGTTCATACAAACAGTATCTACTACGGCTACTTCGGTCCGTCAAAATTTCTACCGAATTGGAGACTCACGGATAACGGAGACAAATCAGATATACCATACAAATAGTTCTATGACTACTTTGGAAAGGATTTTCACGGATTTGGATCTTGTTAATAATAATAATATAGCCTTTTATTCAGATCACATTACCGTTAAATGAAAAAACAATGCAAAAGAAGAAAAAAAAATTGTGTTTGTTGTTTTTGTGTTGTTTGGTTAAAAAACTGAAATATGATGTGAAACTTAATCTAGTCTTTTATTAGAATTTTACTTATTTTCTGTAGATCTGTTGGCCAGTCGGCAAAGGCCTTCTCCAACCTTTTCCACTCATGTTCTTTGTGTGTATTTGTGCATAAAGTTTTAATAAAATAAATAAAGAATGAGACCCTATCAACTATAGTAGGCGCCAGATAAATGTGGAATAAAGTACATTGACCTTTCCCTAATAACTGTTCATAGGTACCTGAACAATTAAATATGAATCGTTTTTCATTATTAGACAATGTTAAGGATCACGAGAGATGATGATTCGGGACAGCTTTGTGTCATTAATTCCGTTTTTCAAATTAAAAATGTCAATAATTGTAGGTGGGTCAATGACCGTTATTCCACGATTATCTGGCGCCTACTATAGTGCGGTGTCGTCTAATTCAATCTGGTGAAACCCTTTCATATTTTCTTAACTTCAGTTCTTAAGTTCAGTCCCTACAGCCAGCGATAGCGATTGTAAGAAGTTCAAAATGTATGGGATTGAAATGCATTAGGTACCGAAACGACACGTCCGTCCCAAATATTTAGATCTTCTCCTTTGTTTACATAAGTTTACTGAAATTGTAATGGCAGGTAAAAGCCATTTTAGTAAAATACTAGGTAAAATTGTGAGAACAACCCGCTTATAAACTTGCATATGTTCGTAAAAGAAAATCGTACCTTACATATTCCAAATATTCCAATTTTAAACTAACCCCGGTGCCTCTCGAATGAAAATAGTCTCTCAATTTTACATAGGGTGGAGATCTACGTATGTCTTACGTGTATGCAACGTGCCATTTTATAGTCAAATCTAGCCAGTTGATGCTACCTACGTTTACCTAATATTAAACCGTAAAATGATATAAAACTTCGTGGAGAGTGAGTGTGAGAGTTGCCTAAGCTTAAGTTTATGTGCCCGCGACTTCGTCCGCGCGGAATAGTGTCTTTGGGTAGCATTTTTAATTATTTAGGTACTCATTATTTTACAAAAAAGACACATACGTATAAATACTTTAATGAGCTATTTGCAGTGTTTCACTACAAAGAGCTTATTTAATTATTTAAGTTTATAGTTTCACATTTTGTAATGACTCCGTAAATGTTACATCAGAATAGCTCTAATATTTTGACTCTTTGAAACTTATAAAAGATTCACATAAACCTTACATATTTACATACACACTTTCATCCCCTATTCCCTATTGTTATTTTACATCCTTGAGGTTAAAAGTTTTACAAACTTTGAATGTCATATTTATTTATATCGAATCAACAGCCTAAAAAATAAGTTTCAAGCTTCTAGCTCTAAAAATGACGATACTTCCATACAACTTTTCATAACCCCCTTTCAACCCCTTACAACCCTTTTTTGCATTAAAAAGTAGCCTTTCTAAGGCTCTAGACTATCTGTGTACCAAATTTCATTCAAATCGGTTCAGTAGTTTTGGCGTGAAAGCGTGACAGACAGACAGACAGAGTTACTTTCGCATTTATAATATTATATATAAAACATATAATATATGAGTAAGGATGGAGGAGTAGTTCAGATACACATTTTTGTTGTTGAATTACGTTGAAATATTGATCACTGGGCCTCCCACAAGGTGGAACAATGACCTAGTGACCAATGACCTCACAGTTTTATATACATATCTATCTATCTAGTGAAGACCGCAGTAAGGTGGAAGTCCAGTAGGAGACTTCTTTCGCCAGAAATGATGATAGGCTGGCAAAAGTAGTTTTCAATTCTGTTTAAATGTTACACAGAGTATTACTTTTACCAGCAGCGTATTTTTTCCTTTAACCTATAATAACCTAAACACATTTGAAAATTGTGCACAGTTTCTTTAGATCTGATATACTGAAGGGCCCGCCGTTGGAAGACGATAAAAATGTCACAGTGTATACGTGAATTTTCCGTGTGTATGTGTGCGTGTTCAAGGCGAAAAGCTATAGCTGTAATATTCATTCATTAGTGACGGCCATCCGTCTTACTTATAGGGATGGGCGTGCGTTATCGATAGAACATTTTATCGTTAATATGTCATTTAGTTTTGAAATTTTCACTTTATTGTTGTTGTGTAGATATTTAATTTATTTATATTGTGCTGTATTGTTCTGCTAAATAATAACACGTAATGTGTTCGGATAGCTTTTAACGTTTTAGTGGTTGTTTAAGTTTAGTGCCATGAACTCTATAACTGAGTTTCAAAATACAAGAAGTGCAGGCAGGCGATTTAATTTAGGCATTTAAAAGGTTAATTAATTCAGTGTCTTTCCAAAACAACTCCTTAACACATCAGATGCTTTATTAAAAAAGACTATTTTTATATATATATATATTTTAATTTGTCTTTTATCATTGATGCCTTTCAGACAAAAGGTAATTATAGTTTTAAAATTATCTCTGTACCTAGTTTTTAGTAGTTGTTATCTTAATATTAAGTTTTTTTTCCATGCCGAAAAGTTGTAAGCAAAATATGTGGAACGATTTTAACTTAAGAGCATTATGTACCATATTTAACGCAAAAATTATATTATATCATATTCTATTGATGTAACATTTAAATTAAGATATAATAACTACAGCGGCCTAACGTTTTCCAATAAAATCTGAACCACAATATCCATCTGTACTTAAATTAAACAATCAAAGAACAATGGCTAGAATAACACCCAAAAATCCAATTAATTTATTAATTAATGAACTTTAAAACTTTCTGAATTTAAACTTCAATTCTAAGGCGAACAGAAAATAAATATAACGTTCCATTTTACCTGATTTACAGCTGTTGAGGTTGAGGCGATGGAATGTTTTCATTCGTTAGCGGACTCGAGTACCTAGTGCACTGGGTCATGCGGACCATGTCCTACTTCCCACTACTGAAATAACTTTGTTTTTTTTTTTATGGAAATGCTCTCTGAAATTTTAGAGGGTTTTAATTGGAAACGTTTTAATGGAGATGATTTTGATTTCCTTCTGCATGCATACATAGATGTACCTACCATAGCTTTACTAGTTATAATCTCTGAATTGATTGGTGTGAGCGTTTGTGAACTGCTTATTCGTGATTGTCTGTATGGATTTATGCGTTTTAATAATGTTATTCTAAAATCACAAATACTCACTCAAGTTTTACTTTACGTACTTAGTGTTTTATTAATTATATTTTTCCAAATATGTCTTCAGCAAGAAGCATGCGTAAATAAAGTAGAATTAATTAATGTAGGTACAATTATTAAAATAGTCTTGTCTATGTAGGTATTATTTTGATTATTATTATTATTATTCTTCGTATCGTGTCGATTCCATGTCGGGTTTATCACATTCTAGTGACTGTCAATGAAATGACATGGATGTTATTTTACCGTTTAAATTGTGGGTACAAATGACATTATAACTATTCAGTAATCAGCGTGTATACCACACCACGCAATTACAAAATTACTCGCTTTAGGTACACCTCTCCCATAATTGCGATGTAACGACATTTACATGACAATGCGTGCTAACGAACCAATCGATAAATAACTCGACTGAGCACATCACTACTCATCGCAGTCATCACGTCGAATATAATCTCACCTTTTATTCCCGTCGCGCTACAAGAATGCGTAAACAAAAATTCCTGCTATTCCACCAATTCGTGGAATTGGACCGGGAATACGGGATCATTTGGGGCATCCCGGGATGGCCTTGCCACGTCCCTAATAGTCCATTACCTAGGACATTCCAGGCGACCTGAGCTAGATTATATCAGAATTACACGAGTAATAACTGCGATGTGTAAGTGCCAAATTGTCATGTTTTGCAAGATTTTATCGCGTGAGAAGATTTTGGCTTTAGTTTTAACGTTCATACCGAATTGGGAATTACATAGTAAGCTTTTCTTTTATTGCCCAATTGGTTTTTCTTTTACCGTCGAAGTGAAATGTCGGCTTACGTGGGATAATTTTAACACGTACTGGCGAAACGATTTTCTGCCTTCGTATTTACTTTCAAAGCTAAATAAGTACCTTACAAAATATTTATACATTTGCGTTCAGAAACAGCGTGTTGTCATTTTCTGTAGTTATTTGTTGTTGCTGCCGTTCAAATAAATCGTTACGTCATTAGTGAGCCGCTAATGAGGCAAAAGCTTCGTCGTCTAAAATATGACATGCTTTCAAAATGTGACACTGCGGAGGAATGCTCGGGAATTGTTCCCTTTTCTTTATTAATTAACTCAGTTATGAAAGGTTTTAATTGCTAGCTATGTTTATAGTCACGAAATGTATATAGGTTTGGCTGTTAAAAATATGCAGGTTGATTCATAAAAATGTAAGCAGTAGATATTATTAGTTGAAATACTGAAAGCCGTTTCTGAGCTAAAAGCCTTTATTTATAGAAAATTTTAATAAAGATTTTTTTATCTTTATACTGAAAATTAATATCTTAATACAGCTCGTTTGTTTAACCCATTATAAAAGCGTTGAACACATAATTTAATTTCATTGTTTGTAACTAAATCATAACTATAAAAAGTAAAGGATCACGATATATGTATGTAGATTCAGGATAGATTTACGTCATTATTCCTGTTTTAGGAATTAAGTATGTCAATAAATGTAGGTGGGTCAACGACCGTTATTGCAAATTTATCTGGCGCCTACCATAAAGTGGTTTTTAAAATTAACTTAAAATAAAATCTTTGAATGGAACGGCCACAATTTTAGTAACGAAAAATAGCCGTGTCTGTTTTTGGCAGACGACAGTGCAAGCTGGGGTGGACTCGTTAAAGGTTCGAATATGTAGAGCGTGTCCAGGAAGTTTTAGTTACTATTAGAGCTAACGGCTAGCCGCATGTAGATAGGTACAGGGATCAAAATAGGTTTCGCAATTCTATGACGTAAACTTTTTCGTGAACTCACCACGTTACAGATTGAACTTTTTTAAAAGAGAGTTCGGACAAAAAGAGAGCGTAATTTTTATTTTCTATTGATAAAGTCGGTAGGTACTTAAAATTGCTTAAAACTAGCGGACGTCATGCGGTTTCACCCGCGTAGTTCCCGTTCCCGTGGGAATACAGGGATAAAATATAGCCCATGTTACACGCTGATAATGTAGCTTTCCAATGGTGAAAGAATTTTAAATCGGCACAGTAGTTTTTGAGTTTATTCATTACAAACATACACACACACACACAAAAATACAAATTTTTCCTCTTTATAATATATTAGTGAATAAGATGAGATGATTAATTTCCTAGAATAAGGAGTTGCCAGTCTATATGAAACTAGCGTTTGCCCGCGACTTTGTACGCGTACATCCCGTTTTAGTGGTCTAAAACTATATTCACATTATTCCTTCTAATGAAACCACATCGGTTGGATGGTTTCAAAGTATATAACGGAAATAGGTCGAAACAATTTGTATGTTTTATATAATAATAATATATACCGTGTAGTGTAAACGCTAAGGTGAATAAGAAACTCAAAACTTCAGCAATAAAATTTACGACTTATCTTATCCTACTAACTTTTTTACTTGTTAAACGGATTTGGATGAAACTTGGCACAATGGTAGTAGTACTTGGATTAGTTTCATAGACCTGTCGAATACTCAATGTGAGTGCGAAGCTCCTGTCCAGAACATCAGCCACCCGTTAGAGTACCCCAAGTGCCCAGGCACCTGTACTTTGGGGATTTCATAAATGCCACCGACACGCTGCAATTGATGTGGTCACCTAAACTGGGCCCAAAAAATCTAAGGATTTAACGATCGTCTCCTAAAGATGACGGACGTAGTATGGGCTTTTTTATGGATGGGAAATCATCAAATGACTCCTTCCGCTCTGGGCGGGGGCAGAAGGGAGTGTCAGACTCTTACTGACATCCAAACCTTAAACCCATCCCTGTCCTCCCTTTTCCGTTCCAGAGCCGCAGTGACTATTTCGAACAAATTCTGCAACCCTGGCAGGCTTTTGCCCCAGCGGGTCCTGTCTACTAATAGTATGGGTACTTTTTAGTATACGTTCCCTTGGGATAATAAAAGTACATACACGCGAGCAATAGCTACTAATAAAATCTAAATAAGCTTATTTTCTTTTAGTGAGAGTATGTAAAACTGTTTAGGTAATACGTGTTCACTTTATATTAAGCTGTGTACCCGAAGACTTAAGCTTTCGGGAACAGTTTTGATACGTAAGTAGTTAGGTACTGTTTCAATTTGCAAACCACTTTAGTATAGGAATAGCTTAAAGGAGGAGGTTCTCAATTCGGTGGGTATTTTTTTAATGAATTTACGCGATCACTCCTAGGTTTCTGATCCGATTTTTTCGTTCGATGCGGTAGACTTGCCTTTCAGTCCCGTAAAAATGTTATTCAATTTTTTCAACTACAGTTTTCTAATGTCATTGAGATTATTACCGAAAAGTCAAACTAGCAAGTGAGAACAGGTAATATAACTCTTCCAAAATGGTAACAAGGGTAGTTATAAATACGTAGAACAGATGTTGGGTCAGCCATATTGGCAAGAGGAGTATACGCGTGCATTCTGTTTAAAAGCCGGATATGTCAATAGGAAGCATTGTTAGTTGTAACAGATTTATGTTACACGGGAAACATGGTAATAATTTGCGGAACATTTGCATTAGAAATGTTTTCAGATGGTGTCTCGTTGCGTACCTAGCTGAATTTCAAAATAAACATTTTGATTTTAGGGTTCCGAACATCGGTCAGCAAAAACGGAACCCTTATAGGTTCACTTTGTTGTCCGTCTGTGCCTCTGTCAAGACCCTTTTTTCTCGGGGACGCGTGGAGGAATGAAGCTGAAATTAATATCAAATACTCAGGTCTCACACCCCTTGAAACATTGAAAAAATCTAACTTCTAGGTCAACGCAATCATAAAGGTAAGGCCGTTTACGTTCGCAAGAAAATGAAACATCTGCGGACGGCGAGCGTTGGGTGGCTCGCTGTCCGATCACCACCAAGCCCGGGTCGGTGGCGCGGTGTATTCTACGCGCGCCTCAAAGAGATGTCAACATAGGAGACGGGGTCCGCTAAGACCAGAGCCTGCCAGGGTTGCGGAATTTGTTCGAAAGAGTCACCGCGGCCCTGGAACGCAAAGGGCCTTTAGGAAGAACACGGATGGGTTTTATTCAGTAAGAGTCTGACACGACCTTCCGCTCCACCCAGAGCGGAAGAAGTCATTTGATGATTTCCCATCCTTAAATAAAACGGTGTTAGGGCGTGCAAATATATTTAATTTCCATTGCAATTCTAGCCAAGTCTCGTTTATAAATAGTTCAACTCTCAAGTTTCGTGGGTGGCGTAAACGTGAGTCAGGAAATTATGACTAAGGACTATGGGCAACAGCACCCACCTGTCTGGCTAGATAACTCATTATTACGAGAATATAACTACAGGGATATGCGTAGTTCCTGCCAGGGCTGCTGAATTTCTTCGAAAGAGTCACCGTGGCCCTGGAACGCAAAGGGCTTTAGAAGGAGCACGGATGGGTTTTAGTCAGTAAGAGTCTGACACGCCCTTCCGCTCCACCCAGAGTGGAAGAAGTTATTTGATGATTTCCCATCCTTAAAAAAAAGGGATATGCGTAGTTAGATAATTTTAGCGGTACGTATCCGAACATTTTAACTATCTGGAATGATTAGTAACAAAATTGCTTTTTAATGAAGAAATATCACGTAGGTAGCTTCACAAGCCAGTAACTGGGTAGTACGATATCCCTTGGCAAGACTCGTGTTAGATTTCTTGGCATCTGAGTATTCGTAATGAGTGACAAAGATGTTCAATGACAACCGGGACTACAGCTTAACATGCTTTTCGAGGTATGGGGGAATCTCGGTATGCTATGATAGTGAGTGGTCACCTATCCACAGACAGAGCTCGGCAAGCGTTCCAGCCATGATGCTGTAATCAAATACGGCGTATTGAGTATGGTTTGTACGGGCTACTCCGGTAGCTGGTACAAACCTATGAAAGTTTGCACCCGTGTGTCGGGCAGTTAAGATTATTAATAGCATCACTCAACAGTTAGACGTTTTTTCCTGCTCATTGGCTGAATTCTAGAGAGTGACAGTTAGTGTATTGTCCTCTATGTAACTTGCACACGGAGCCGTTACTTGGGACTGGTCAATCATGGATGCGAGTAGGTGTGTGATCAGTTTTTGAGGGGCGTCTCTGGGTGTCGCATTGTATGACTAGACTACTTTTATTATCTTGGGTTCTGCATGTAAAAATAATTATACGTGTCAATGAATTTTTAATATAATAATTATTAAATAAAATATATCTCCCACTTCTCCACATCCAGAATCCCCTCCACAAAATCCACTCTTCTCTCTAATTCCTTACACCACTCCCACGTCAAAAAATAACAAAACAATATTATCAAACAAAATGGTTCCATCATTAACGTCCATACGTCACATTCTTCCCATGAACCAAGTCTATAAATAAATCTTAAACTTGCGCACAGTCTAACGCTGCATGGGAAACTGCACCGCTTCCTGTAACGTCAGAGGATCGAACCCACGTCCTATGCAATGCACGTGCGGACATACGACTCTTAATTAAGATATATGGACGGGTAGAGCCAGATGAGAGTGACCCGGCGTTATAAGAAAATTAGTCATCAAAGTTTAACGTTGTATTTATACGTATGACGCAAAATAAGTCTTTTGTCTAAAACTGCGCCAAACACTACATATGAACTGTTGTGGCTGTATAATAAATCGAAAGCGCAATTTGATTTATTCGCACTTTGCACCAAAAACAGCGCAAAGCACAATATTGTTTACCTAAATCGTAAGGTAACGTAATTTCAGCGACTCATTCTGAGCGACGCAAATTACGCCGTGATACTCTCTTCTGTCTTCACCCTAAACGTGAATCCGATGAAATTGAAACTTCTCATCATTCATGTTTATTCCGAAAGACATCAAAGAATTAGCAAGCTTTCAAAAGTTACTCTTCTTTGTTTACGAAATCATTCGCTGTCCACGAAAAGGGTTCACAAGAATAGTGACAAAGAGGCCCATTCTCTTAGTGATGTTTTAAAAATAAATTTAGTTGTTAATTCTTGCCCAATTCGTTGAATCTTTGGTGATTTTTTTACGTTTCGAGACTGTAGCCAAAACATGATGAAGCCGACTTGAAACATTAATTTAAGCGATATATTTAGGGACTGAGAAAGTTCGTGAATTTAGTTACATCTTCCTTTTTAACCGACTTCAAAAAAAGGAGGAGATTTGTTACCTCATAACTCCGTCATTTATGAACCGATTTGAATAATTCTTTATTTTTAATGTGAAAGGATATACGTTCCGATTGGTGCCATGGAAATTTCATTCAAATCGGTTTAGTAGTTTTTTTAAATCAAAATAGCTGGGAAACAGAAACATATATTATGTCATCCAAGTAAATGGAATTGAGTATTTTGCTTTTCTGTGACTTTCTAGTGGTGTTGTTAGGTGTGGGGTACCACTAAAAACTTAAAAATAATAAAAAAAACCCAAAAAAACAGCCAACTTCAAAATAAAAAAAAACTTTAAAATAACGTATACGTATAAAATAACTTTAATTTTAGAAGTCTGTGTTAAATTTCGAAGAAACAATCAAAAACACCGACTTCCGAAATTAAAGTTACCTATTTAATACTTTGTAGTGTTTTTCGTAATTTGGAAGTCGGTTGTATTTAATTTGTGTAAAATGTTTTTTTGTTCACATATTTTATTCTTTCATTAATGTATTCAGTCAAAGGCTTTAGAAAAAGTGCCACTCTATTAGTGAATGCGACTGACGAAATGATGAGAATATAATGGATTGATAAAAAAAAATCACTTGTAAAAAAAAAAAAACAAATTAATGCGTAGCATGATGTAGCGTAGACACAGGATACATGCATTCCAGAACCACTGCATAGAACACAGCACATCGCACAGTATTGCGTAACTCATTCATCCATTTATTTATAAGTACCAAACCATAGAAAACAAAAGTCATGAGAAGTGATAATGGGCAGACACCAAAGATAACACCACCGGGAGCTATATTTAACAAAAACGTTAAGATCGAGGCGCGAATGATAAGCGCTAACAAAAGATTAACTTTCACTTGTTGGCCAACTTGAGCCAGATTCGGCTGCCTTTTAACTGAAAGTAAAATTAATTTATCGTTTCCCTTATCTATTCGGTATTATCCTTTTTATCAATAGCTCTTAAAGAAAGTATTTCAGTCATCTCTGCTACAGGTTCTCATTCACAAAGAGTTCTAAACTTCTTACTTTCGCCAGGAATTTGGCCTTTACTTTAGCCTTCAAAGTTCTAAACGAGAAAATAGCACAATGAATCTATTGTTCAAAGTTGGATTGAGCGAAAATGATCCATATACCACATCGAGCCTTAATCCAAACTTATGAAACTGCCATTCAGAATCGATAGTAAAAATAACACAATACACTTGCGAACAAATGTCAGTCCAGTCCAATACACTTAACTTTATGGTAGCAAGAAACTTAAACATTATCATGAAAGGAACCCGGATTGTTGTTAAACTTCTACGAGATTCAGCACTCACGTATATTAAAACAAAGAAAAAACTTTCAAACAAGCGTCTTCCTAAAGCCATGATCGGTGTTGCCGTCGAAAAAATGAAAAAAAGCAATAAATAAAAGTGATTTTGTAACGGAAATGCGTAGTTGTGTGTGACGGTTGTCACTGGGCGGTCGTGTCCATGTCGTTGGAACATCAGTTAGGGAAGACGGATTCGTCTTCAAGATGGATCGATGAATGTTCACATGGTGAAGTTCTTACGGCTTGAAGAAAATATTATTTAGATTTGATCGAATTATTTACCCGCACGATTAGATTAATGTAAGAGGTGTGAGAGGAAAATGACATATACTGTTACATTTAATAGATATAGCTCAGGATAGAGTACTGGAATGCATTTGAATATGAAACGATGGAAGCTCAATTTAAAAGATTAATTAGGTCGATCCAATCATATTACCAATTGATACCAATCTTATTTTATCAAGAATATTCAACTTTGAAAGAAGAAAGAAAGAAAACTAGTTTATTTGGCACACACAGAAACATACAATGTTTAAACAATAACATTGAGTGCACCGCGGCTGCACCAAATAGATCCAGTTCAGCAAAATGCCAGACAAATAGTAGTTGCCTAACACTGGTTTTCAACAGAACCTTACGTTGAAGTGTACTTTACATTCCTCATTCATATAAGTACTCTTACTAAGAATCAAAGCCATAAACGTAAACAAAACACAGAGTTGGATGCACCATACATTGTTTTAATTGGACCACTGGCCTCTTTACACTAATGAAACAAGTGTCAAGCAATCTGTGTTCATACATCTACTTCAGAAATACTAGATCAACGACGATTACATCACTGCAGAACAGCTCATCTATTTCTGATCGCGGCCTCAGCTGCTATCACCTGAGCCTACCTACATAATGTGACGACAACTCATTTACTCTCATTTTAAGTATAACGGGCATTTCTTTTTACTTCCCCAATAAAATTGTTACGAAATTGGGCACCTTCAGCGATGGAATCGGTTCCCAATTTTCTGCAACATCAATTTGTTCTTTAGAGCTCTGCTCGGGATTATGTCCATTGTCAAATAAAATATGAGTAATAAAACGATGTTGAATTTTTCTCGTTGATTAGAGACTATATAATCTAAATGCATCTCGACGTAGTCAAAACATACGCCACACCCTTTTGGTCAAGGGGTTATTAATATATTTTCTGTTTTAATAAATCCTACTTACAAGTTTTACGCACCGCGCCTTAAATGGGCCTTACTTCGATTTGATTGCGCTCTGCGGCTTCTTAATTATCTCGACAAGGTATAAATCGGTCCCCGACTCAGTCCTATTTTTAATGGAGTGTATCTGATGCGGTTCTGCCGTACAGCCCCGCCATTTTTCAGGCTTAATTAAATGGTGTCTATTCCAATGGAGTTGTTGGGTTAATTTGTTTAGACGTCAGGTCGACGTGACGGATACAGAATGAGATTCTAAAAATAACCAATCATTGTTGAACCGAATTAATTTAGGAGACTCCCATCTTTAACAAAATTAAAAAGGGTTTTAAATTCCTGTTAGAGAAAAGGAA
Organism: Mamestra brassicae; assembly: GCA_905163435.1. NCBI lineage: Eukaryota > Metazoa > Arthropoda > Insecta > Lepidoptera > Noctuidae > Mamestra > Mamestra brassicae. Next base: position 13,333,117 of record LR991004.1, on the reverse strand, counting down.
TTCTGTGGGTATATTTGAGACAGCCACTTAGACAGAGTCGTTTGCAGCTAACGTCGTCAGCATTGAACGCATTCCCGACGATATTGTGTTGTTCGTGATGCATTTTATAGCGAGTAAAAGAACACAACCGATGCTTCGACGTGGCGTATTTTTGGCACAAGAATCGCATTCACAATCGTATGTTTTGGACGACTGCGGCTTTGGGGGATCGTTTAGCAATACGCCAGGGTAACAAAAAGCTGCATCGTTTGCGCGTTTTGGTCATATACATTCAAAGTAAGTGCTGGCAACAAAACATTTGTGATACCAAATGGATTCCAAACGTTGTATGTAATGCGAAATGTTTCGCAGAGTTTGCTTTCTTGAGAAGGTATTAGGAGAAAATGTGAACCTTAAATTGAAAGGCAACTTCAGCTTTAACCCCATGTCTGAAAGCCAATGGAGCTTATTATGAAATCAAGTGCTTTGATCGGCTGTTGCTACTCGTATTTCCACATCACAATAGGAGAGATAACTTTTGCTAGCAGATTTATTGATCAAAGACCACCAGGCTTCCAGAAATCAGACATAAGTCTATTCACCGGAATATCCATAATTTACTGTTCTTCTTCAATCGTTCAGAACTATTTTAGTCGGATGTTCGCAGTCGTATATTTGCAGTCTGTCTTATAAATCTCCTCGAAGTCTTTACGATCCCAAGATTGATACTTATAGAAACAATTCCAAAGAAACATACGTTTTGCATTTATTTTACTTTTCAATGTCCTTTTATCTGAGTACCAAAAGAAAATGTATTACAAATGTACTCTCAGTCTCAAACCGTTTCAATATTAAATTTATCACTTCTGAATACTCGAATCGAAACACATTTTTTTGAAACATCGTTAGTTCATTCATTCAGTTCGTAAATATAAATCATAACTAACACTCAATGAAATATGGCGGCTCAATCTAAATTAAGATAACCTGCCATTCAGTGTTGATTTCACAACCTATTGCGCTTTGAATAACAGATCAAATTATAAACGTTGCTGCAGATACATCAATGGTTCGACACGTAAACAAATTATCGTTAGTCTGTTTTCATGATATCCGCTGTTCTCAAATAGTTGTCTGCTAGCAGTGACCTCGTCTATATCTCAAACATAGTTAGAGCAACTACACTGAATAGTGTTTCAAAATCAACATCGTGCACTTGACTCAGCCGAGTTATATTTGGATCTCCCTTCGGTGCTTTCTTCACTTCATTTGCTCCCACCTTTTGCAGTAACTGAACTTGTTTTGCATTGCTCTTCGCCTATTTAGGAGCGCTAGCTTTAAATATTTTGTCTGATTGCTGAATTCTCAAATTCTAGAGTCGCATGTTTAAGAAATTATGTATCTATCTTTACTTCTTCCAGGTAGATATTTATATCTTTATTGCGTTCCAAATATTTTTATTGATACGTTAAAATGTCTCATGAATGTTTTTTTTTAGTTTAAGGTCTCTGATCTCTGGCCGAAATACAAAGAAAAGTCCGTTAACATTCGAACCTAGTAATCATAATAATTTTCTCCCATTTCTTGTTATCTTTGAAACCTAATGAGCGCCTGTCGACGTCTCAGCTCGTTATCAATAACATTTAAATAAAATTAATATAATGCGAGTCATTCTGAGCTAACGGCACTTCCTATACACACGTCTATTTTCATAACATTACTCCAAAACATCTGAAGATTCCTTTCGACACGAGACTTGCATATGAATAAAAAAAATGTTGTGAGTGTATAAATATCTAGATTTGTGGAGCATCGGGCGCCTGTGTTATTATAGCGAAGAAATATAGGATAAGACGCGGATCTATCTGTAGTTGGCCGAAATTATCGCGAGGCGACGCGCGCGCGCCGGCGTCGTTGGCGAGTCGCACGCGCAGCGTTCACGGTACGCCCGCGCACCCGAAGCTTTCAATTAGTTATTTGTTTGTGTCTTTCGTTGTGATATTACATATACAAGTTTTAATATGTGCCGTATTAGTGTTAAATTAAAGCTCTTGCAATAATTAGATACACGTTGTACTCAATACTTAAGATATGCAACACGGACGGGACGAAAATACAATATTACGTGTGGTCGGAGTGTTAGTTTAAGCAATATTTTAGTTCTAATTAAGAAACTAATGATGATGCTCAAAGACTGAAATATATAGTGGAACACGGTGGAAGTTTACAGTGCAATAAATTAATAATACTATGATATAATATGTAGGTTTATAATAGGTGCTAGTGTGTGTAATATTGTGTTAAAAACATACGTTAGGACCGTCGTGCCAAAAGTACGCAAGTGGGAGTGAATATTTGTAAATGTTCTTTAAATAAGTGTTTATTTTATAATAAAATATGGTCGCCATGCTCGAAGTAGCAGAGAGGAGAAACAATGAATATTTCCGATCCTTTTTACCTGTAAGTTGAATTTCAATTTATGATGCTGAATTATGGAACGGTTTTCGACATTCTAGAGGTAAAAACCTGTTTTTACCAAGCTGCTCCTAAAAGGGGGTAATGTTTTAACAGTCTAAAAAGAACAAACTTCATTTGAAACTGATCCTATTCTTTTTTCACACTCTGGCCTTAAAATTCCTTGGTCACGGCCAGTATTTGAAAGTGATTAGGTATAACCCTGGTTCCACAGTCAAGCTTATGTTGAGTGTCGAATAAAAATCAAGTGGCTGACCTTTCAGTAATATTAGCTAACTCACTTCAGGTTAGTGGGATGAATATTTTTTGAGTAGTCTTGTTTCAGTTTAAGGACAAAAAACAAGTACTTAAATTAAAAAATAAAACCTTGCTACATTTATTGGGTCATCAAATTTCAGGTATCGGTAACGCTGTAGACTCAGAGGGAGATGGAGATTTGCAATATGTAGATACCATCTAAAATATTGGATTCAGGTTGCTCAAAACTTCTAACAATGGAAATAAGGAAGGGATGGCTAAGCCCTGTAGGATGGTAAAGCCAGGCTCATAACTAAAAATTGTATCTAAGTCAGTTATAGCAATTAACTGACTCACCTTTGCATAAATGGTTGAGATTTTTAAGAATACGAATCGATAGAATTTTATAATTCTTTTATATTTTTACCATTTCAGCAAAGTAATTAAAATTTAAAAAAGTTATAAAATTCTATCGATTCGTATTCTGAAAAATCTCAACCATTTATGCAAAGGTGGCAGCTAATTGCTATGATTGACATGAAATGAACTGTCAAATATATTCATGATAATTATGTCATGTACACTTTCCCGAAGAGCATAGACAAAAAAAAACTTGTAGGTACTTAACCAATACTGAAGCATGAGTCTCAACTTATTTATACTCAAATCTAGTTTTAAATCAATTCAGAATAATAATTCAGGGCTATCTAAGTTAAGGCACAATTATTGTTTTGGTCCGAAAAACTTGATAATACACAGATGGCTAGAAAATCGGCGATACAATGTTTCCATAACACATTTAAGAGATAAAAACATACATATATACGTAAACGTGACATAATTTACGCACAAGATAACCAGCTGATACACTCTGTTTTGTTTTCATTATCCACTCTAATTAATGAGCTTTGACGCAAAACAAACAGATTTAAATATTGAATTTTGGCAAGCGAAATTTTGAATAAACGAATTATACATTATTGGTTTTCGTCTGCTATTTATCATTGTAGACCCACAGTTCTATGTGGTCCTGATTGAGGCGGATCTAATCATTTGAATTGCCGATAGCAGGATTAATGATATCAGCCCGCAACTGTCCCACTGTTGGGTATTAAACATTCTACTAGTACACATATTCAGGAACGATTAAATTCGGTCCAACATAAATTACCATACTCAGTATTTCAGTGATGTTTATTGAAATTGGCTTAAACATCCTTAATGTTTGAGTTTCATATTGTATTTTGTTTTTTTTTCACTCATTTTTAGTTAAATGACTTCCCAGAGTTTGACTTCCGTGGAAGATTCCAAAAATAAAAAATACTGATTGTTTACCGCTGCAGATTTATCGTTCTCCTTGATCGAAATTACTCTGATCTTTAACCTGAGATAAAATTATAAAAACAATTAAAACGTTTCCGTTTTCGAGTCTATAAACAATACGAATTCATAATACTCATAATTATTTTACGTTTGACACCATGCCAAACCAACGTCCTTGGCAAATTATACTTCTAGACAGCAGGGCTAGTAACTATTTCGAGTGAACTGTCGTGAGTACATTCCGTACATGCGTTAATATTTTTTACTGGCCTCACAATTGCTCTCTAGGTTGTAAATGCGGGTTTTTATAAATGCCGTGAAACGGGGACAATGGAGGCGTTTGAATTAAGTTTTAAATTACAACGTGTTCTTGATCTCTCTTCAACTATGTCATAAAAGTAATTTAGTTTTTCTCTCATTTCAGGCTGTCAACTCCCCACCAGTCCCTCACCGAGACATATCGGCCCCCGCGGCGACGTACCGTCCTTACACAGAAGAATATGCCACCGTCCAGCGTCGCGTCGAGCGACCCGCACAACCAGAAGAAACTGAACGAAAGAAAGACAAGAAATGGTCCATCGGAAAATTATTCAGAAGAAAAAAGAAAGAAGATGAAAGTGAAGAGTCCTCGGAAAGCGATGAAGGAGTCAGCACACGCTCCCCATCCAAAAGAAAGTCAAAGAAGAAAAAGAAGACTCCAGCAATTAATAATTTTGACCACATAGTAATAAGGGATTCAAGAAGAGCACAGAGTTTAGCTAAACCGAACCTTAGAGATGCTACCGATGACGGTGTGCTGTCCGACCCGTCGGCCGGCTTCATCAACTACCGTGCTAAAACTCAAGAAATGTACAGAGCTTCCAAAGAATCGCTTAGCTTAAGAGAAGACAATTCGAATAGATCCCTAGGACCATCTTTGGAAACACCTTCTAGGAAAACAAGAAAAGGCAGATTGAAAGCTAGAGTCGAAGCACTAAGAAATAGTATGAAGGGAGAGTCGAGCAGTGAAGAAGAATCACTCAAGTCATCAAATTCATCATTGATGATTCGATTTAGGAGTGAAGATTCATTAATGCGTTCACGTGACAGCTCACTTAACAAGAGGTCGAGAAGTGCAAGAAATGAGAGGTACATCAAAAGATTGTCTCGCGATGAAGAAAACCAACTGAATAAAGAAGCAGAGTTATTACAGCAAGGTTACACAAAAGCTGAAGTGGAAATGTTGACAAGAACGCCGACGAGCCAAAGCAGCGGTTATGGGACCTGCAAACGTGAACAAACACAAAACATCAAAACGGAACAATTATACGCAAATGACGTTAACCGCCGCCCTATGAAATCCGAATCAATATCATCATTCCCTTCGACACAAAGTTACCCATCATCCATCAACTTTAACGCAAAAGTTAACAACGAACATATTAATTACTCCATACCCACTAGTAACATTAATAGAGAAATGCTTTATGCTAATAATAACCGAGAAAGAAGTGTCAGTAACCAGTATGAGAACCCGGAGAATGTCATGTGTGTCAAGTTTCCTTTAGGGAATGTGACAAATGTCAAGAGAGAGGAGAAAGCGCCTCCTGTGCCACCCCCGCGTGACATGCAACGAAAAGTCGCAACTCCGATTTCAATGTACTATGAGAATAATCCCATGGTAGCAGATAGACTAGTAAATACACAGCAAAACGTGATGCACGGTGTACCTAACAACGACTTCGAACGAGTAATGAGGCGAAGCCAGGAAAGGTCACTAAGTCACAGTTTCAACGGATTACGACGTCCTATATCAAACTCCGAGGATCACATTGCAATGCAAAATAATGAATACATACAGAACTTCCAGATAAGGAATGAACAACCTCGAAGGCCAGCTTCAGTATCAGCAGAACCTAATCATTATGGGCTCTATGCTAACTCACCGCCTTGGAGAAAGTCCATAGGTCCCACAAATATTGTTAAACCAGAACCAGTCCAATTGAAACACGACTATCTGTATTATGCGGATCAAAGTCCTAGATCTCGGAGACCAATAAGCGTTAAAACTAGTCAAAATGGTTATGAAAATCAATACTTAAGTGACTCTCAAGCTTCTCAAAACGTCGCTGAGAGTGTGTATCGCCGACCACGCAACGCATCAGATTTTTGGAAAAAAATTGACGACGCCGAAAGACAAAGGCGGCAGCAAAATATATACGCTAACTCAAGGAGCAGCAGTGACTTTTCAAACAGTACGCAAATGAACAGAGTAGTTCCGTATTTAGAACAAAATAAACTCGGTCAAGAAAACACAGACATTCAAAATAAAAACAAAACGCCTTTTAAAAGTTCTTCTGTTGACACAACCGATGGCGCTAAAGTATGGAAGGCGACGACAGAGTACAAGCGGTCTGTTACACTTGACCCAGCAAAAACTATTACATCGCCGACTTCAAAAACACACGTTAGACATAAATCTGACACGTATGTTCCCAGTACTTATCAAATGCCGTCTGACGATGAAAAGAGTTCAGAGAGACGAAAATCTACTAACCTTGACGATGCTCTCAATGAATTAGAAGCCATCTACAATAGCTTAGGTTTAGGCGACGAAGATTTATTAGATAGAGCTGAACGTCGTGAGTTAATGACGCCGAAGTTCAACGACCATTTCAATGATTGGAATGGAAACGATGACGAGATCCAACTGCGAAGTCAGCCAACGACGCCTTTGAGACGTGTGCAAAGAAGGTCGACATTACCTGACAAATTGCAAGATGATATGGCATTTAGACGAATGAATTCCTTAACAAAGGAAAAACCTAATTATAAGGATGCACAATCGCAAATAAGTTATATGTTAGCTTCACCCGTTTATGTTCCCTACGCGTCTGACGATGACAGGCAGTCCGAACGAAACGAGCCAGATATAGTTTATGACGACGTTGTTTACAGAAATATAAAACAGACGAACAGTCGGTTAAAAACAATGGACCCTCAACCACCATTTGGCATACCAATAGGGCCAGTATCACCGGCTCCTCAGAGTGATTATCTTCATGCAACACCAGAGAATAAAGGCCGATCACGATTTATTCCAAGAAGATCACCGGACATTGTCTCTGATGATTTAGCGTATAGAAGCCTGAGGAAGGATAATAGGCATTCCTCACATTTTAATGGTGAAGATTATACTGGTCTTATCAATAACAATCATTCTTATAATGAGTATCCTTACACTAAAGACTCTGCCGCTAATCTTAAGAAGAAGAGAGCAGTGAGATCATTGTCCGCTAACATTTTCACCATGATACAAAAAGAAATCGACGATGCGTTGAACATGAGTAAAATGGCTACGTTACAAAAAACACATAGTAACAGTGACGTCATGAAACGGCTGCGTAATACATTTGAAAATAACGACAACGAGCAGGACCACTACCCTCGTAACAAGGTAAAGCAAAGACACAACACTGTCAGTCTATTTGTCAATAACACCCATGCACCCACCCATCATTTCGCAAAAGACGATTCATTCATTCATAGTGATGATAAGCACCTTGCTAAGCCACCATCTTGTGATAAGTCCAAAAGCTCATCGCCATCAAACAGATCTCCCCAAGCATCAAAGCGTTCATCAAAGGATGAGTTTCAACAGGTCCTTAGCATGCTAGCGCAGGAAGCCATGGATACAAGTAACAAGTTAGGAGTAGCGTTAGCAGAATTGGATAAAAATAGAAACAATAATGAGAAGAAATCAGACGTCCAGAGCCGAATTTCGGATAGTCGGCAAAGCTTTTTGAACGGTTTGACATGTAAATCTTCAGAAGATGCGCCTGAGGTAAAGCATGTTAGTGTTCGTTCTGAAGGTGTAAATGAACAGAAAAATGACAAACCAGTGATAAACAACGTTTATGGAGGCAGTGAAGATTCTAAAGGAAAGAAGACTGAAGATAGTCTTTTAGCCATATCAGATCAGTTACACAAAGTTGAAGATCAACTCAAGCACAGTTTCGAAAAAGAACTTAACTTTGAAGATGAAAGTTTAAAACTTTCGGAATATATTTCGAAAGCTGAAGAACAATTGAAGGCTCAAGAAACCACGGTTGTGATACCAGAGAGTAAGTTGATACCTGACATTGTCCCATTGACGATAAAAGAAGATGCTGTAAAAATAGAGACAGTTAGTGAAAATCAAAATAATATGAATAATATAGAACTAAAACCACCAGTTATCAATTCACTGAATCCTTTCTTAAATACTGACGATAAAATTAAAGAAATAAATGAAATTAACGCTTTCAAAGAGTTGAAAGACGGAATATCAGATTTGATCGCTGGTATTTGTCAAGTAAATGAAAAATTATTTACACAAAATAATCGACCAAAGTTGGATAATTGTAATACTAATACTAACACAGATAAAATGACTGGCATAACAGAAGCCACTGAAAAGCTGAACCAAGTTTCACAAAATATCTGTAGCCAAGAAGTTCCTAATAGGGCTTCCGTTAATCTGTCTATATACGAAGACGATTTAGAAACTAAGAAGGATGCTGCTGATTCAACAGAATATAATTCGTCTGAAGAGCTGGCGACGATTTTTAAATTAGACAGTAACGCCAAATCGCGTGCTGTGAACGAAAGCCAGAATGGCTCCGAAAATAAAATTCGCGATGAGTTAAGTTCGCCTAAATTGGTTCAGAATATGAATCAGCACCTGCGAAGGTTGTCTGTGGACCAGACAGATGATTGTACTCCTAGTCAAAGCAACTCACTGCCAACGAACGTAGTTCCGTGGAGAACTAAAAGGCAAACTCACAATTCACAAAAAGAAAATAGAGGTACGTGGTCCATTCTCATGCACGGTGTATGGTTTTCACTGTAACCATTTTGCATCCAGCTTTTTGTTGTTCATTTTGTGTTCACAACCCCGTTGTTTTTTAGTTGCCTGTACTAACTAGTTTTTTTACTGTATGCTTTGTTTTTGTTGTTTCGACAGGCGATAACACGCAGTCGAAGCGCGATTGGCACGACTCTGGCACGTTGATGTTAGCTTGTACCTACACTATGATGTTCTCCCAACACCTGGCAGATTTGGACTGGCTGACGCTGCTCGGTTTGCTCCTGGCAATGATCACAATTATCGCTATGCTAATAATATAACGTAGAAGTAACAATGTAACCACAAAATTCCTGAGTAGAGATGGACCGTTTTGCAGACCAATTTAACGAGCGTTCTTGTTGGTGAGGCGGTTGATGGCGAAAAAAGTTTTCAGTATTTTTTTTATATTTTTGCGGTTGTAGCTGTAGAAATAACGTTACCATACGCATAATACGAAGACCGTTTCGTTTAAACTTAATTCCCCATTTTATTACTCATTCTTCTGATATTAAAAATTGGTCTGTTGAGTGGTCGATCTCTATGAAAAACGCATTTAATGGCCTCTCAAATATAAACCAATCATTATTTTTTAAATTATGTAGTTAATGAATCATGAATTCATGACATATTATAATGAAAAGAAAATTGTATTATCTTTTTCTAAACCATTATTAATTTTAGAAATTTTAGCTGTGATGTTCATTTTACCTTTACTTAATGATTAACCTTATTATATAATTAGTAACATTTTATGTTTTGTACGTAAATCTTATTTACATTTTAATTTTGTTTTTGTGCAAAAATCAACGATCAAAAAGTTTAAATATTTTGAAAATACTTATCTATACAATATAATATTGCTTTGATTGTTTGAAATCGCATGATTTGCAATTGTATATTTAAGAACTGCATGATTTTTGTGTATTTTCTTTGTTGTGCTTATAAACGTATAATTTAGCCGATAAAATGGAGTTAATGTTTAGGTTAACCTACCTTTTAGGTACCGATAGTGTTAATCACAAGATACTAATTTTATTTTGTTAGGTACCAACACGAATGAAATAGTTTTTTTTAATGTTAATTTCAATATTCAGCCTCCTTTTTTTGTTAAATAAATGTTTCGAATTCGGAAAAACAATAATCATGGTCCAAATAACTTGCCGGTTTTTTCCAATCTATCCTAGATAATATGTTCACAAAACTATCTGTGACTTACATATTAAGGTCACTTTATAATGACACTCGGGTAAATCCTTTTATTTGCCCTGTTTTTACACACTAATTTGAGTAACAAAACGTGTCATCAGAACAGCTTGCTTGAATATTTTTACTGATGTCTTTGTGACCAAACCCAGAGATATTATAAGAAGAAAAAACACAATAAAATCTTAATTAAAAAATGAACAACCCACAATCGTAATCTTAGCAAGATATGCCCATAGATTAAATTCATTTAGAAAAAAAAATGTACTTAACGAAAATTAGCGCGCGAAGATGCAAACTAAAACAAACACTGTTCAGTCTATGGTCAGAAAGTACCTAACCTACGATTTGTTTTCTAGGTGAACATTGATTGCCTGCAGTAATCCACTGCGTGACTTCGTTCTCCTGCGTACTTCGACGATATTTTTAAGCTATATTTAATTTTACGTCCCTAAGCTAATTTCTGTATTTTATCCTGTACCTAGTTGTATGACATTTAAACTTTACGATGTTTATGTAGAGGCTTCCAGATACATTTAAAGAGAGCGTTATTTATACGAGGAAAAGAGTTATAATTTAAATAAAATGTTTCAGTTTCATTTGTTGTTTTATTACCTACCTTTAGAGCTAAGGCGCAGTGCCCAAAAAGAACCATTGACATCTGTACTAAGCCTAAAACCCACATTAGGTACGTATTAAGCCTCCGCTGTCCACCTGTCCGTCTGTCTGTCAAGCTAGACTAAGCTGCAGATTTATAATATGTATACCTATTTTATAGGAAAATTGCAGACTCTGTAAGATTGTGATAAATCTTTATTAGATTATAACTTCTCGAAACATTATGAAAAAATCGTTATGAATACAATCAATCCCATCCAAATTCAATAGTAGGTATCTAATAAACTTATTATATCTATTAGTTTACGATTTCACGCGACACTTTACAATCTTACGGCGTTTGCAATTTTCCGGTGAAATATATCTACATATATCCGTATGGTGTCAGTAGGAGTCTGAGAAACCCATCCGCTAGCCCCAATTCGGCAAAATTTAAACAGCTATGTTTGGTTGGTGGATAAAGTCTAAAAAACACACAAACAAGGGGAAATATCAGTAGGTACATCCAACACAGAGAGAGAGTGCGGTACTTTCGATCAAACTATATTCTATCTGTTGAAGTGTCCCAAATGTCCACTCACCAGCCCCCACGATGATTTGAAAAAAGTCTCTGACGCCGCTATAAACAGCAAAATATAATGTAACATTGTAAATAAATTTACCATCGACATGAAAAAAAGGAGGAGCTAGTGTGTTGGAAAATAAATAGTACTTAACTACTTACGCTATAATTCAACTCAACAATAATACCAGAAACTAAAACCTAACAGCGCCATCTATTTCCAGAAGTGAAACTGAAGATTCATAATAGTGGCGCCATCTATTTTCAGAAGTAAAACTAGAAAGTGAATCTTGCTGCGCAATATAGTCGTGCTACTAAGTTTTGAGAAACAGTAATAGATGGCGCTGCAAGTAATCACGTATTGAAACCGACAGACTTTGGCCATAGATGGCACTGCCGACAGGGTTCTAAAAATGAAGTAAAATTCAAAAGTTTTTTTATAACTAACGTTGATAAAGCTAAAATATTATGAAAAGTTACGAGTTACTACAAAAAAACAAAAAAATCTATAATTGTAAAATATTTTCAACATTCCTCTCTATCTGTGCGTAACCGGTTTCGTAGACTATGAAAAAAAAAATCCTAACTGTCACTAATGTCAGATTTTTCGCAAGAGTGTATCGTATGCGTGTTGTGAATATTATTTTGCAAAAAAGTCATTTATTATTTTTGATTAAAATTGTTATAACTAGTTTGTGGAATTAAGCTATTGCTAAATTTTAGTCTCTAGTGTTTTACTCTTGTTATATGGTGCCGTTGCACGTGTAAATTCCTACGAACGCTGGACGGCAACCTACTTTGTTCCTGTTGACCTATGCCGCACTGTGATTGTTTTAAAAGGTAACGGTCTCGTTATTTATATTGTTTTGTATAAAAACTGTCATCAACACGCTTCTAGAAGTTTACTTAGCTCATGTTGTTTGTGTAATTGATTTTTTCCAGTGAAGTTCAGTGTTTTTCTCTAATGTTTTCCTCCGTTATTCAACGGTTTCGTGGTGTTATCTTTAGTCGTTTTGTTTTATTATTATGATATTGGCGACACTTGGAATTCCACGACGTTATCGTATTGTAAAATCTTCTCGTTTCGGTTAGTTTAGTCGAGATTTTTTCATTGGAATTCATTTGCAAGTTGTGATTACTCATTTTCTGTGAGTTGAATTGTTTGTTATTGCACGAATAACTGCAAAGCTTGACATGGCGGCAAATATTCTATCCCCATGGAAATTTCTTCATAACTAGGTTTTTTTAAACGTTTTATGGTATTTTATCATATTACCTAGGTTATTCTTAGTACTTACGTGCAAATTAAAGTAGCCTTTCATCTTGGACAATATTAACTTGTCTCTGTATATAATAAAGAGATGTAATGAGATGTCAATGAATTATTCATGGCTACAACAACTAAGAAATAACATGTCATTCATCATAATGATGCTTGCATTAGTTTAGCAATGCCTTTATATTTTAAAACTTCATAGATTTAATAACATAAATATTGGTACTTATGCTTAAACAGCACAATTCTAAAACCTAATGTTTCCAAATAATAATAGCAAAAAGGTTTCTATAAAGCACCTTAATAAAATTCTGCTTTCGAATTAACTCCTCTGGATTAAAAAAATGCTGTTGAGAGCATGACAAACTACCCTGACCAGTAAACCTGTAAAAATGTAGCATTGAGACATTCTGAACTTAAAATTCTCAATTTAGAAATACGGTGTTAATTGACAATCATAATATTAACTGAAGTCAGATATTGTTGTAATTTCATGCTACAAACAATTCGTTAAATTAAATTCCATTATTTGATGAACCTAACAAAGTGGTAAAATAAACAAATTACACATGTCACAATCAAACAAACAACAAGGTCAGCTGTGATTGGTTGGAGTGAGGAAATGATAAATCTTGACCGCCACTGGTTTGGACGCGGGATCCTGCTTCTATATTTAGGACCAAATTGACCACTCGTGTATCGAGATCCTGTTGCACACACAGCTTTGGTTCAAGGAAATCCTTGTGTCCCTTCCTGAGTTGTGGTTGGCTGAGAGTTATTTTAAAATTTGGATAGGAATTTATTAGTGAAATAACACATTATGGATGTGTAGGATTTGTCATTAAAATTTATTAAGTAGGTAATACAAAGGCCAAACTTCGCTATCAAGTAAACAATCCCAAATATAATATAATAATAATATAATAATATATCCTGGGACAACTCACACACGGTCATCCGATCCCAAACTAGGCAGAGCCTGTACTATGGCAACCAGACAACTGATAAACATACTTATATATTTCTAAATACATACATATTATACACAAATTACACCCAGACACAGAACAAATGATCATGCTCATCACACAATATAATATATTGTAACGAGTTTTAAATCTCGTCACATGCGATTTGGTTTTAGGCGATTTCTATACAACACACGGTTATAGTTAATCTACGTTTATGGTTGTAGTCGATTTCCGAACGACACTTTGTTCCGGTTTGTGATCTGTGGTAGCTGCTGCGCCTGACACTTTACGATCCTTATTCAAAGATGACAGAAACCTAATTTTCACTGTCGTCGATATTTTCAAAAATCCGTAGTAATTTCGGATAATTACAGCCTAATAATGGCAAATCGATAAATATTACAACAAAGGACGATGAAGTGAGAAGGATTGCCCTCAATTTTCGATATTCTGTCTCTGTACGGTGATTATCGCACGCTATATTGTTATTGCGTTAGCGCACATGCATTGGTTTTTATTTGAAAGGGAAAAAAAGGCCTAATGATTCGGCGTTTTTTTTTCTTTCCTTTATTCCTTTATTTCTAAATTTGGATCATGTTGCTGAAAATACTTTTTCTTTGGACCATTTTGGCAACGGGGACTCCTTCATAACTCATCGCTTCCAGTTGGTTTAAGTTAAACTTATTTTAAAAGCCAGCAATCTGGTAGGAATTTTCCATTATTTTTATTAATACCTACATAATTAGACAAAGATGCAATGATATCACACTTAACATCACCATTAACCTAGAAATGTTACAATCTAAATAAGGTTTATTTAGTAAATGGTGTATTACTGTGGAGCTACGGGCCATTAAATAGAGAAAGGACAAAATAATAGTTGTTTTTTTATTCTCATTTAGCCTCCCACCGGCAGATTAAAGGTCTGACTCTTCCGCTCAACTTTTCCGGCAATCTTTATTTTTTTTTGTACTGTATGCTACCTCCACGGCGCCCGAATATTTTCTATTAATTTACTTTTTTTTTATTAGGAGGACACACAACCTGCATATTTTACTTTTTGGTGTGACCTACACACATCACATCACTTACACTCTCACCACTCCCATTTTTATATTACAATATGGAGTAATTAATTAAGTATTTGAAGTCTTCAAAACAAATTAGTCAAATTGTTGTCCTTTCTGTACTGCGGTACTTTATAATATTTACTATAATATTTACTCTACAACTAAAAGTCATGTCATGGGACCCATACCAACTGCAACAAAATATTAAAAAAAAAATTGTTCCATCATTTTTTTTTTAAATTTTTTTTTTTTTTTAGAATGGATGACATACACACCTAAACAATGTTTTATTTATTACTTGTTTTTAGTAAGGTATGTACAACTGCTAAGTAAGTTGGTTTTGGGTCTAAACTTTCCAGACATTCACTTTCTATTATATGCAGTTACAAGTTATTTAAAAATTTATCTGTTCTTCTGTTATAAGCACTCCTTGAAATACAAATAAAGTAAAACAAATGAAAAATTGTTGCTGACAGCTAAATGAACTCATTCATAACTATTTTTTTTAAACATTGCCCCACACTAGGAATTCCTCCTGTATTGTGGGTGTGTTAACAAACATATTATAAACTCACATACAAAAACAGTCAGACCCGAAACAACTATCTGTAGGCCATATAAATATTTTTTCTGTGCGAGAATCGAACCTGCGACATGCAGTGCAGCAGTTAATCATATCAATAATCATCACCAATGAAAGCATAACATTAGTTAGGATTAAATCCATCAACTTCTTCAAAATATCCCCTGCATCAGGAAAATACCACAACACACCCTTTCTTGAAGTGACCAAACACACTGCTCTATTATAGGTACTAGAAACTCAACTTCAAAGTACTTACAACTAAAGAATTCAAGTGAAAGACACACATAAAAGATAAAATGGGTAATCTGTCATTGTCTGCCACTTCTATAGAAGGAAGAAGGTCTCTGACTTCATAAGAAATACTTGAGATCACCCTTATGATTGATAAGAGGTTAATCTTATCATTCAGTCTGTTGGATCTAGAATCTAGACTATACTATCAATACCAATAATGAGTTGTAGGTGAGCTGGTTCAAAAAACCTACATGCAATAATCGGATGAAAAAACACAATGTTATTGATATGACTGACCATTTCAGGAAAATAAACGATTTGCAAGTGAATTTAAATTTGATTAACAGGAAAAAAAATACTAATAATGGCAAAATTAGTTTTAGGGATGGCGTGAAATGGATCAGAATTGATGAATACGGTTCATATTTATACAAAGAGTCATACGACGAAATGACACCTTTCCAAAAAGTTGATATTTTAAAAAAAAGGGGTCAAATTAATCCAAATTTTGAGGTGCCACGTGTGAATGGAAAATATGGCACTGTGTCAGTTGAAAAAAAAGCTAATATTAAGGACCAACTAAAATTTGTAAAACCGGAATATCGATATTATTATCAATCCATTCTTGGAGAAGAATAATCGTTTTTCGTTTATTTTTTCCTAATTTCTTAAGTAACTTGTCTCCTTCAGACTTCATTGTCTTAAATTGATTAAAATATTTTATTTGCGGAAGAAGGAGTTATGTTCAGTTTTTCTTAAAATAAAGTGGTTAAAATACATTTAATTTTTTAATTTCTCCCCTATTTTAAAAATATTGAACGGTTGACGCCGCCAGACACCCTTATTGGATAAATATATTTAAAGCGTTTTGAAATATCCTAAAATGTTTATACGAAACTTTGAACTCAATTTTATCGAAATTAGAATTTTGCGACTTATCACCTTCATCCACTCATGTCTTCAATTATGCTGCTTGTTCTGGGACGGGTGGGTAAATACAACTTAATTACTGGACTATGGCAACGCCTGAAGGAATGGTCATCATTTAGGCAGTCTATTTATGTATGTTTTGCCATATTGCATGCCATAGTGCCTAAACTACTGAACGCATTATATATGTAATTATTAATACTCATGAGGAAATCCATACCGAACTAATGATGGAAACTCAAGGAGGAAATCCAAAAACATACAGAAAGATACCAAGTGAGACTGGTAAAATACCCAAAAATCCTGGCGGCTGGGTTAAAAACCAGAAGTTATGCTATGTTAGGCTAAAAAGGAAAGACCTCCTCAAAGGAGAGATCCTGATTGATGTCACCCCCTTAAGTCCACAGATCACTGATTGCAAATAAGCTCAAAAAAAAGTATCATGTGGTGAGGTAGGTATGGTATTCAGTTGCTTCTGGTTAGACTGGAAGGTGATCACCAACATTTTTGGGAAAGACTAGGTAGATGATTATAAAGTAATAATAACACATGGTCATAGTACCAAAAAAAAAAACAATATACAATGTGTAACAGAATAAACGCAATACCTCTTAAGGGGTCATTATACTCATCATGATGAACAACTTTTACTATGGGACTAATCTCATGTCTACTACTATATACTAATCTAATGTTCAGTACTTACATTTTGTTGAGTTGCCCACATAAATGTATGGGCCAGTCGATTTTTTTTCGCGATTTCAATGTTGGTCCCATAGTGAAAGTTGTTCATAATGATGAGTAGAATGACCCCTTAAGAGGTATTGCGTTTATTCTGTTACACTTTGTATAATATGGTTTTATGTTATGTGGGTAAGATGCATTAATACAAAAATCCGTTTGTTATCTGTGACGAAATATACAATAATAATAATATATAATAGTGATGTCATTTCAGCATAGATATAATGCATGGCAGTAAAAATAGTACCAAATTCTTGATAAGCAGTCAATGATTTATTGCATACTATCTCTTGCTTATTAGTGAAATTAATGAACTACTAAATAAGTATGTTGTACTCAATTTCTTATCTAATTACTCAGCTGCTGTAGGAGTAATTAGCAATTATTTTGTTTGTTTATAAAAAAAATCATAATCACCATACAATTCTCTTAATTAATCTATTTTTTAGCGCTAATTATTTAGATAATTGTTCAAGATTTATCTATGAAGTTTTAAAAACAAAATAACAATAATAAACTTCGTCGTAACAACAATACACAATTAAAAATACAAGATTTCACCATAAACGTAATCAGAAATAACAGTTGTATTGTCATGTTATAAATACCGCCAAAAATTCAAGCAATGCAAGATGAGATTATCTTCCTTCCGTAATAAGTGCTCATAATAAAACAAAAGACGTGCGGTAATTTTCAAAATGGAGAGTTTCAAACTGTACATTTTATTCGGAGTCTCGAGGAACAAGCCCGTCATCGTTCAATGCTGACTTTATAGCAAAAACCGGTCAACTGCGAGTTAGACTCGCGCATGAAGGGTTCCGTACTAACGCCATTAATATACTTAACATCGAGCAAAAAACTCAAAAATGTTTTTTTGAGTTTTCAAATTTTCAAAATTATGTTTAAAAAATTATAGGTATTTAAAATTATCTTTAAAAATTATATTTTTCATAAGATACAGCCCGCTGACAGACGGACGGACAGCGGGGGCTTAGTAATACCTAGGGTTCCGTTACTACCCTTACGTATCCTTCGGGTACGGAACCCTAAAAATGCTAATTGTTTATTGAACTTGACGTAGACCTGGCCTTGTTAAGTTTTTATTACCGTTGTCTGTAAAATAAAATGAAAGTTAATAATAATATCCCGGTGCCTTTTACACTATCTGACAAACGATTTTACAGGTAAATAACTAAGGCCCAGTTTCTGGACCAAATATCATCGCAAAACGCATTGAGCCACATCGCATCATTTGACTAGCGTTGAATAAATTTTGAATCCAGAAATCAGGGGTAAGAACAACCCAACATGATTATCCACATAATATTTACATTTAATTATGGCTCAGTGTGATGATGACGTCATAAAAACGTGCACAGAAAAAAAATACAATTACAGAATAACCACAAACCGCAGGAATTCCTGACGGCTCAAGCTCATTCCGTTGTTTTATTGCCGAGCCTTTAGCTTTGTCATTCCGTAGGAAAATTACGCTACAGGTGTACTGTTATTAAATATACTACTATACACACGAATAAAATCTTACTGGGAATTAAACTCATCTGCCTAGCCTTTTCCCAATTATATTGGGGTCGGCTTCCAGTCTAACCGGATTCAGCTGAATACCAGTATTTTACGTGGAGCGGCTGCCTACCAGACCTCCACAACCCATTAACTGAGTAACACGGTACTCCTTGGCAAGACTGGTGTCAGATTATCTGGCATCTGACAATCCGTAACGACTGCTAAAGATCTACAAATGACAGCCGGACCAACGGCTTAATTAAACTATTCAGAGATATTTAAAGCGAATTTCACCTATGTTCAGTTTTAACGCAATCTAAACTTCATTTAAGAGTGGTCGGTCTCAATATTCACAACAATGATGATTGTCGCAGATTGAACTCAGATTAAACGCGTTGATTCATTAATTCGTAAAAATAGATTAAGTGCACTGAAATCATCAAGATTCTGGGCCCAGAGGCCATACATAATCATTCAAAACAATGTCCCTTAAAACATTTAAAATGTCTTCTCCGTAAATATGAGGTAGTCAAGATGCGATAACATAAGGCCTCATCTAATCATCAGTTTTGTTCCAACGATGATTATGTACATTCGGATGCAAGCGACCGTTACGAGAACCCGCCTCCTTGGCGAAGAAACCGTTGTAATGCAGCTGCACGAGCTGTTCCACCAGAATATCTGTGTTTTAATAACATCATACTAATGTAATAAATAAGTATGGTATTGTTATGGATTCATGTTAAGACGACTGGCGCAGTTTCTGAGTATATTATAGTTCCCATTATTCGTCAGTAATGGCATGTCCTGATGTTTGAGCTGTAATATTTCAAAAGCATAGCTTAGTCATTTGGGATTTTATTCTCTGTGAGCAGGATTTTTTGCTTCGATTTAACTGCGACCAAAACTGGTTTTCGTAACCACAGGACCGCCAATCCCGAGTTGACCAATTGAAGGACTTTGTTGTCACAAAGGCCTCTATCATCCCGACCAGTCGGTCAGGATGTTTTCTTTAAAGAGCAATTTACTTGTAATGTGCCTTCTTTGGTTGCTTTCGTCGAAGTTTTGTCATTTGTAAGCCAAATTTTAGGGGAGTTTCACTTGAGACCTTGTGTCCCGAATGGATGTCGTTCCGTCTAAGAAAGTAAAAATAATGCTGATCAAAATGGTTTTAGAATAGCCACGAGCGAAATTGCTGCTATAATTGCTTCACTGCGTTTTAATTTTTCTGAAAATATCTCGTATCTCCCAGTCCAAATCAAGTCTCAGCTGATAATGTCACCCACAAAGAAATGCCTAGATTCTATTTCGATTGTCACTGACGTCTTTTATAACAGGCATTAAGACCGCTATTGTTAGCTTTTGTTCTAAAAACGTCACAGAAACTGATTTCATCTAAGTTTAGTCTTACGGTCCAGGCTCTTGAGACAATGAGATGTCAATGCCATTTAGCTAACTGGAGCACTTTGCGGATTGGGGATTAAAGGGATGTCCAACTATAATTCGTCGAATTAGAGCTGACTTGGAACATCTGTCGCAACTTTGCCAGAGCAAGAGACATTACGTTCAAGTTCCAGCTTCATTAATTTCCTTTTGTATTTTTTCGCGACGTAGAATGAAGCGGCTCGCTTCCTTATTGCTTCTTGCAGTGAGATAAAAACTCGAGTGTTAAAAATAGTAGATTAAAATCGGATTGATTTATTTTCCAGCGAGGAATTCAACGGCGGTTGCATTTTAATTGTTCGTTTACTGTTTATGTAAATTAAAGCTCTGCAGTTGGCCAATATCTTGAAATAATTCTCTTTGGATAAATGAGCATCTATGAACCCATAAATTGAATAATGAGCACACTGTAATGTGTTGTTTCGCCTTGCGCCCACGGTCAAACTTTCATATGGTGCAACAATACTGCCTTAAAATCAGACCACATTCGATTAAGTCAAACAACATCATATGTTTTCTGTAATTACACCTATAGTACTAATTCACTACACTTAAATTGGACTACGCAATAGCCGATAGATAGGTATATCGATATGCATGCGGTGTTGTAGTGGTCAGTGCAACGATCGCAATGATCGACAGACCGTAAACTCACAACATGTAGGCAATAATAGCTGTTTCCGTTCGAACGTTGCGTTTTCTTAAGTTCTGAACCGGAGAAATCATGTGCGGTTCGTTTGTGATTGAAATTGCATAATTAGTTGGCTAATGACCTTATCAAAAGCTGTACTTAATGCTACAGCTTGTCTAAAAGTCTCAGTTCGGCGTTCCCCTGCAAATCCCTAGCGTTTTTATTTTATCGACCTTCGGCCTAAATCTAAGACTCTCACAAATATTTGTCTCGCCCCAAAACCTTCAAACTAGCACTCCGTGCAAACATGCTATACTTAAGTTGGTGCAAATGTTCTGATTCTTCCTCGGTGACTCTCATAAATCTACAAACCTAGTAACGAAAAAAAGCACTAAGATACAGCTATAGATACATACGACATAGAAACACACATACTCGTTAATATTTGTAGTGTCTACCACTTATCACGAAGCTCCGGTTGCCAGTCACTTGAGGGATACATGTTACTTGGCTTCTGATTGGTGATGGGCTAATAAAACCTGCCACCTTGCCTTATCGCGATCTTTGAACTCAGCACGCTAGAGTCGGCGAAAGTGATACGAGCATGTCACTGTCAAGTTCTTCCAGACAGTGTAACAGTGATCCGGAACGAATGAAAATGTTATCGGCGTTTTATACTCTGCTAAATATAGAATTATTGTTTTGAAGGTGAAGTTAATAAGCGATTATTATATCATGTCAATGGACAACCTTGACTTATTATTGACTACCTGTGCATAGTGATTTCACTGTTATGATTAGCTATCCATAATGATTTTTCTAATCAATTCGTAACTAACAATGGTCTCCCCATTTTCAGGGCTTCCACATTGGCAATTATTTTTCCTGTGGGGTTCCACATCTCTCTCTTCACGACCTTTTTTTACTGTCTCAAATGAATTCTGTGGTTACGCCTATGACTGAGTTTACCATGTTTATTGTTTCCAAAAGTGCATAATGAACCATTCCTCTTCTACTTCGCCAGTTTTTATTGACTTAAGATGCCTCTTCCTTTTATATTTTGTTCTTCGATGAGATTTTACGAATTCCTGGTTCCACCATCCTATAAAACAACATGCAGAAGTCATTCGGTGCTAATATTCTCTCGATATTTATGCTTTTCTAAACACGTTAAACATTGCAGAGGTTAAGTTTCGCTATGGCCAGAAAATAATGTACGTGATAAATGTCTATTTTATTTATGTTTCTCTGCGTAACTGTCGCTCACCACAAATTGGTGAAATTCCATCTAACGGTAGAAACTGCCTGGCGTTTAGCTAGCCGCTATTAAATTGAATGTCTGCTTGATAACTTACACTTAGCGATACCACTTGCGAACAGCCTCTTGAGTTACGGAATGAATGATGTAGCAGCTTATCTCTGCATATTTTCACTCTTCTCGTGATTAGAATTTATGGATAGTTTTTGGCCTCGATCCATATCTAATAAACCGGTTGGTTGGCTGACTGGCTTCTTCGTCTCTTATTTATACACTAATCGCTCGAAACTGCCGTCTATGATCCGTGTCCAGTCGGCACGCTACGAAGATTACTTGATGCCTTCAACAATCTAGACTGTTATCTTTCTTCACTAAAGCGTTTGTTACGATTGTCCATTACGCTTTTGGTTTTTTACAAGAAAAAATGTATTGTTTCTGTAATTGCTGTGCTCAATAAAAGTGAGCTAGAAGGTCAAATAGATCTTCAAAGGAATAAAATATAGGTTTCATACAATGTTGAGTAAATGAAGGTATCAAATGAAGACTGTGTCGTTTCGTCTCGAGTGGTGAGTCAACAGTTCTGGGTCGGCGGACGGCGGCGGCGCGGAGCTATCCCGAAGAGCGAAGTTGGCCACGTAATTGGCTCCTTGGAAATTGACTAAAAAGTTGATCGCAAAATGAATCGTAATGATGTGAAGAGTGTTCTTTTCGAGCGCTCTCTATACTTAGATTACTTTGAAGAGGGCTTTGTTGGTTTTATTTTTATTGTGAATCATGACAGGATATGACTTTTTTAAATGAGACAAGTCAGAAGCTGTGCTAAAATTTTAATAATAGATAATCGTGTAAAAAAGAGTTAATTTTCTCAAGGTCCCTTTCTACTTTCATGTAAGGGTAAATGAGTGTGAATTAAAGATGAGAATGCAATTAACTCATGTAGTAAACAACACAACATAACAATCAACAAACTAACATAATTCCGTTCTTTGTTATAAATATACAGAGGGCCCGTTGCTAGAAAGTAAGAATTCTCAAGGGAATGCCGGACGTAATAGAACAAATTGTCGCCTACCCTCCGGGGAGGTTTAGCTAGTTTCACACAGTTTTCTACCAATGCTAATAAAGGACGGAGAAATTTCTAGAAAGACGGGACGAGCTCACAACATCTAAGGACCAGTTCGAGATAAAAATAGACTGAATGATTTTACATGTGATTGCAAAGTGAATCATGCCGAAATGTTTATTTTATAGTGTTTGAAAAAGAAAGTAGATGTTAGAGTTGTCAATTTCTACACTATTAACAGCGGGATTCCGTTCATAGATAAATGACGTGCAAACAGCATTTTAGAGAGTGAATCACTGAGGAAGGTGACACTCAAATCAAGTGGCTCTTGATAGGATATGAATATTCAGAAGTTGTGCAGTTAATTATAGACCTGTCTACGTGTTAGCTCTATCTTTTATGTCTAAATATTGGCTATTTAACACCTGTCTGCATGTCAATACACATTCAATTCAGTGTCTAAACTAATTGAATCTTCTGCAACTTCATCTTCGTCATTGTCAGTATTAACTTAGATGCTATCAAAAAGCCGAGCTTGGTGATTTTCCAAAAGTTAAATCGAAAAGTCAGCAATATTGTGTCACAAATAGTCACAATCTAAAAACAAATTCAAACATGACATCAACAGAAAAATCTATTTCAAGTGCAGATATCATGTATTGATCGATAATTTGTTCTCGTTGATAAATATGGATTTGATCGATTAGCCATGATTATAAATGAAAGAGTTTTTTTATTTATTCTCATTGTCACTGCCCACACGAGCAAAAACCTGTCCAATATGATAATCAATTGGAGTTGAATGAATTTCTACATGTTTATTGGCCAGATGTTGGCTACACACTTTCTCCTTATGTTTGAACTTACTATCCGCATTTTCTCCTTTATGATATCCCAGAGAGCCCTAAATATTATAGTTAATGTGCTAGTGCTTCGCTAGGTCTATTACATTACATGTCATGTTAAAGTGGTTTACTTTTTCGCTTAAAGTAGACCATTACGTCATAGTGTTATAATAACCGTAAAGTAGAGAAAGAATGCTTATTCTCTGGAGTATATGAATGTGAACTGATATAAAGGTGTTTGGAAAATATCGTCAGAACAATTCGTTTGTGCAGAGAGAGGAGAGCTGAGGAGACTAGTGTAAATAAAACTTGATATTAACCTTCCATGAAACCGCAAAGAGCAATCCAGCAGAGTTGTACTAATCCTGAAACAAACCCGAACATGAAACCTAATAGGACCATGGTTTCATGGTATTGCTTTTACAGGTGTTACGAATAATCATGACACACGTAACAGGTCTACTGAAGACCAATGACGTGACATAATCAATCGTGAAATAAATGTTAAACTACTTTTGTCTAAAGATACTGAACATATATCTAAAAGGCATTAACATTTTTATCATTTATGCATGTATTTTATCTTTGAGTATCAGTAACTGATGTATCCCCTCAGTTGACTTACTCGATAAGGACGTTGATACATTCTGTGTTTCTTTAATCCCTGACTCGGTACGTTAACTTTTCCCTTTTATCTTTCGTAAGCTGAGTGTATTTTACTTTAGCAAAATAAATATTCTCTGAGAACAGCAAAGTTTGGTTTGTTAAAAGTAAATGTATCTTATAAAATTCGAAATTTAACACCTCCTGTTAAATATGTATTCACGTTTTATTTGAGCATATTAATGTTTTCATCATTTTTAAATGGTTGGTGTGTCATTTTTTGCGTAGTCGTGAGTGTAGAATGCATCTTTTATCGCGTTTTTCTTCGAAGGCATCGGTGTCCAGCAGAACCGGCTTCCGCATGACGTGTGCCGTGCGACTAATGGACCGCTTCGTGCCAGTAACGCTCCTCGGGTCGCGGTAACAGGTGCGCTTAACCTCCTGTGCTGTTCTGCCTCCCTGGTAGCTTGACGATACGACCAATACGAACTTTGTGTCTGTGTTTTGTGTTAAATAGTGATTTTTCTTCTTGTTTCTTTACTCTAAAGGTACAGTTTACTTTCTTTTAAGTACTTTGAAGACTTATAATTTATCATTCATTACGGGTTTATATGGATCATCAATTCAGTTATCCTTATATAACTGATAAATCGCTCACCCAATCCGGCCGGCTCTTCGAGAGAAAGTTTTGCAGAAGTTATATTTTGCTCCCCCTACGTTGATATGTTTTTCTTGGCGAAAACGAGTTGTGTTTGTTTGATAACTTCAAGGAGCCTTAACTTGTATTTGTTTAAGTTGGTTGATTGAAATAACTTTAGTATCTAGGCATTTCGCAATTCAGTTAGCTGCAAAGTTAGAAGTTATGAATTTATAAGAAGTCTAAGTCTAGTTGTTTGCACGTTGTGAAGGCCATGTGTGTATAATGTAATGTTATTTAAGTAGCAAACATTCCATTTTATCTCCTAAAGTAAACAGTTGGGAATATTCCTAGCTTAACAATTATACTTCATTAAAATGAATTTCTTCTTAATTTACGTATCTTCCCATAAAGGATCTGACTCTAATATCTTATCTGCCAGTTTATTTTTAATCTCCCTTATCAGTTCCTGCATATTCAAGAAAATAAATATTCATCATTCAGTCGCGGCCTTAAAGGTTACAGAAAAAAAAACAAACACGACCAAAAGTGAGATGTCGCGTTGTTACTTAAATAGCCGAGTCGTTGAACCTGATTGTTGCTTGATGAATGCATTAAGTAAAACTTACGGTAAAATTTATAAAAAATTGTGCGAAGGCAAAATTGCTTGCATTGAAAATAATGAACTCATTAAATTCACATATAAAGAACAGGTAAAAGCTGGTAAGTAACAAAAACTGAACCAAAAACCGCTTGGAAGTTTTTGAGTTGATACGGCACAAGCAAACAAAAATGAGGTCATTAGCATTGTTCTCAATTTGCATTGAATATCTTAGAAAACACAACATTTTCTTCAATAGCGATTGTCTTAATATAATGCGACTTTTCAAATAAGAAAGCTGTATGAGTCAGATCTGAGATAAGGTACTGGAAATCATTTCAGTAAACTATACTTGAAGCGATAATTATCAAAATCAATTGAAATTAAGTAAAGTAAATTCACTAATCAACTACTCCTTATGACTTTTAGTACCACACTACGATCTCTAGCTCGTTCCATGCATAAGGGATTACAAGCAAAATGTCGTAAAAGCCACCTCTTATTACCTCGCCTCGACTCTCTCGCCTTATTAGCGTAAATGTACTACGCGACGTAAGTGCCCGATACCACCGCTCTAGCGATAAGGGGTGAGAATTTTTTTATCAGATGCTTGTCTACATGTTGGGATGTGTTTATTAAGTGCACCTGGGAATGCGAAAGATTTAGAATGGAATTCGTTGGCTGGACCAATATTGTGGTTTGAAGAGGATTTCAGATAAGAAATTGTATTGATTTTTAAGTAGGGGTTTTCCCTTAACCGCATACACATCGAGGCAGCGCAATTATGTTGAATATTGCCGTAAACAAGACTTTTACTAGCATATATTTCAATATATTTTTTAAAGAAGGGGTAATAATGCCAAAGTGACAACCCTTCGCTTGTGACATAAGAAGCAGATCCGCTTAAGCGATAGTCACTGGATTATAGCCTGACCTTTAATACAGATTTCGATAATGTTAAACTAAGTATATCTAAAAGAGATCAATACTATGGCTTCCCTTGCCAAGTCAAGTGAAATACTCGGTATCATGATAGCTAACAATAATAGCGTCTACCGAAATAATTATAGTGAATTGCCAGTATAATATACGGTTGATAGTGACTTCCTCGTTCGAGTATCGAAGTAGATCAAGTAAAAATTGCTCGTTCGAATGGAAATTAGGTTAATGATAATTTATGTTTGATAGATAGTTTAATAGGCAATAATGTTGGGCCTAAGGTTGTAATTAATATTCAATACATAAAATGTTATGTTTATAGTAATATCGTTTGTTGCTAGTGGGTTAAAAATGACTTCGTATTTGGTGATTGAGATATCTTGTAATTAAGCTTTTGTGATCTTGTTGATTTCTTCATCCTATGTTTAGGCTTCTTTATTCAGAACAATCTCATTAAATTCCATAAATGCCATATGAATGGTCCCCTAATTAGAATGCCTTTCGGGTCCGTGGCACATTTTAGTTGGATTGTTCCAGACTAAGAACTAACCAAAGCAGTGGAACATTATTCTTCCTTGTATTACCATTAATACAAGGCGTCTCTTATCTTAAGCGAGTTCCCTCAGAATCAATAGTTTAAGAAAGTTTCCTACCTTGGTGGATCAAAAGATGTTCAATGTAAAATATGAATACAACGATGTAATCTTTTTTCATAGAAAACATCTGCAACGTCTGTTCCGAAAATTTTGTCATCTTTCAAGGTATTTTCATACTATACTTGTTCACAGATGAGTTTACATAGCTAACATGACCCATCTAACTCTGCAACTTCTAAATAATTGTCAACCGTACAAAATCTAAATATACACAATGATTCGGGTCGTGCTGAATCATAATGCTCTTTTGTATACATTGTGCTCTACACCGCCTGTTTTACGCCAATTGTTAAATTAGGATGGCATTCATATTAATGTAATTTTTGTGGCCATTGAAATGTTTCTAGGTTGTCACATGCGCAAGAGCAAATATTTATATTGTGTATTTAAATTTTTCACACTGGAACAATGGTACTCATCATGCAGCATTTGTAGTATCTCTATTCGGCTTGGATAAAAATACTTATATTTACATTTCCATCTTGTTAGATTAGATTATGAAGTTAATGAAGTTAATGAAGTTGACACTATACGTGACCTTGGAGTTCTGTTTGATCAAAAACTAACTTTTGCACCACACTTAGATCACATTTCTAAAAAAGCATCCAGGATGATGGGTTTTGTCATAAGACAATGTAAAGGTTTTCGTCAAATTAAAACTAAAATCTTGCTTTATCAGAGTTAAGTACGTAACATATTAGAGTATTGCAGTGTGGTGTGGCGGCCACACTACGCTACAAATAATCTACGTCTAGAACGAGTCCAAAAGCGTTTCGTTTGGCATCTGGCTTTTTCTGTGGGAATTACTAAGAAAGTGCGTTCTTACAAAAAGAGATTGACATTCTTCAACATGTACACCTTGGAAAAGCGAAGATGTTTGAACGACGCAATGTTTGCTAGCAAAATCTTGAAGGGAAATATCGACTCACCGCCGCTGCTCGCACTCATTAACTTTCGTGCTCCGTCGAGGATTCCTCGCAAACCTATTACTCCATTTTGTCCTCCAATGAGGAGAACGGTGTTGGGATCTAACTCTCCATGTGCTAGGTTTTGTAAGGTTTTGAATAGTTATAGTGATAAGGTTGATTTTCACTTTGATTCGCTCAATCAGCAAAAATGTAAATTTCTGAACTGTCATATAGATTAATTGAAATGTTTGTGGACTGTTTGAATATAATAACTTCTGAGGAAATTATGCATGTAATTCAGCATAAGTTGTTGTTGTGGTGTGTGGCTTACAACTAACATAGTACTATTATTGTTTTTTCTTTTTGCTCATGTGGTGTTTACCTTTAAGTGATTGTTGCACTGTGTAAAGTTTAAACGCATGTTTTTTTTTTTTTTTGTAAATTAGTGTAAACAATTGTTGGTAGACCTAATAAATAAAATAAAATAAAATAAAAATAAAATTATATTTATTATAACTTTGTTAGATTGTAACTGCAAACTGCACTCGGGTTCTAAATTGAGTGTTTTCAGCACTTCAGAAGTGTTTTCTTTGAAAAATACTGTCGCTACTAGACACTTCAAATATGGCTCCGCGGATTAGGTAGACTCGATGCTTATAAGATGGAAACCAGCCAAAAACTGCATCCACGAAGTTAAAGTTAGTAGTTTTTGGGGACAGAATTTTGTTTTCTACTTATTTTAGGGAGATACAGCACGTTCATCTTGTATAACGGCTTGATTTTGTATTTTCCATGGAAGTATGAAATCTTGGTAGTTTGAAATTTTGCCAATGTCGCAGAACAGTGACAAGTAGTCATTAAATCTAGGCTGCCGAATATGTAGACCTTGAAGAGACGTGTCGCCTCATGCAACTCTAGGTCTCCAAATTAAGAATTGAAATCCGCATCTGTTTTTGGAGGCAGTGCTGCATGTTGCAGAAAAGAAGCAAGATTAAGACAGCTAGCAAGGAGAATATTAAAACATTGTTTTAAATAAATTTCAATCAGACTTTTTCCATCTCTTGATCCAATCTACATGTTGTCTCAAAGATAATCAAAGGAAATTTATCTTAACAATTCAAATAAATTGTATCGGTTCGTAAAGTCGTTTCAAAGACGACATTTTCATATTCAATAACAAACAGAGTTTCATTTGTATCAGAATTACATTTCAATACGTTGATTTCGTTCTACTTTGACTAACAAGAGTCTTTACGTGACTTTAATACTGAGCTTAGCTGTTTTTTCCTTTGATGCATATTTTTTATTTAAATTATAAGTACTTTATCCACTTCAGCTGCTACTTGGTTGTTTGTGCTGTTCGTTGCATCACTTACGAAACTTTCATTTTCAGTTAGCTGTGTTTTCGATCATATTTATGCGGTAATGCTTTTTATTTATTATTGGTCAAATAACAATAATCAATATTCTACTTGTATGGTCTTATTAATCACTTACTTATTTCTTAATCCAGGCAATAAAATATATGATTGAAAACTGTCTGTAATCTAACATTGCTGCTTTCTTGACTGTTGATCTGATCTACGCCATTTTATTAATAAATATTTTAAATCGATTGTAGCTTCGATGCCTAATATAGCCAACGGCTGCGCCATTCAATGCCGTGTGCCAAAAAAAGTCGTGCTCACCACTTACTGTAGTTACCGTATAAATTAAGCGAGATCTTCCAAGGCGAGACTGGCTTTCGATAAAATCCGGTCCGACTTTTCTTTTATTTGTGAATCCTGATGTCCACGGTCCAAGCTTATTACGCCCGTATTCGACAATCGGGAATAACAAGCCGTACTAAAGTTTACCGCTTTTACAACAAGCGAAACGAGACGTTTCTCCCGTCTGCTATTTGCAAAACAAATTCTCTTTGATGCATTCTATTTTAATATTTTCGGATATGTAATTAAATGCTGGTTACCTTGAAAACAAAAGTTACATCCAATATATTTATGTGTCAGATTCTGAAAATTGTTTTGAGTCTACTGGAAATGTTCTTTGACTTCAGAAATGCCAACTTTTTGCACTGCCTTCCAAAAATATCGTCTTGTCTTGTTAATAGATTTAAAAGACGTGACTACATTTTATGTGGGACGAGGTCATTGTTCCCATTATATTGTTCGCAGATATATCATTCATTCTTTAAATGGTTGTACGTTATTAAAACATTAGTATTATGGCTTCGATTTCATTTCATTTCGAGCGTAAACACTCGACACCGAACAAAACGGGATTGGGTCTTTAACGACATGTTTTACTTTGATCAACACGATGTTTGGCGCATGTCGCGAAACGAATCTATGTTGCAACGTGCCCAGCATGTTGGCTGTCTTATGCTCTACGATCTAAGTAATGGTCCTGTTTTCTCCAAGCAAAAAGTCGAGCAACAAGTCCCTCTGACTCATCGGTTCGGTTTGCTTAACAGCCGCGGTTTCAGCTACGTGATCCACTGACTCGGCTATATGATTTACATTTTCATTCTATAAGATATATGATCTGAGAGAATATTGCGTTGGATGCTGCAATCTCGTTTGAGCTACGTCGCAATATTAAAGCGAAATTCAAGCTTCTAGAAATAGCGGTTCGTTGCGTGAAGTCTTAACAGATTAATGTTGAAATTGATATCATAATCTTTAAACAAAGAAAGCATTGGCGTTACATAAACTTGTTTTTTGTTGTTATAAACGGAAGAAGAAAGTTCGTAGAGTGGTTACTTTGCAGCCGTCTTAACTTTTATGAAACGTGCAAATATTGACGAGAAGCATTATCGCTTGTGGCGTGTCACGTCAGCGGCATGTAGTCATGTCTCAGTTTTAAATGGAACACTGATAGCAGGTGACACACAAATCTATACACAGCTGTACTTATAAATCTGGTAAACAAAGGCTGTTCTTTCTAAAAATAACATCGGTCTACTTAAGTTTCTTGAAGCATGCTAAAAGATAATCTTTAGTACTGTAAATAAGTAGGTATTTGCTTCGTGCATTTTAAAATTCTCGACACGTGAGTCTACAGACAGAAACTAATGCGAAAAACAAATAAACGTCAGTTATGAATGAGAAAGATTGATTTCGCTTTTGAATAGATCACGTTCGTCTCTATTTATTCTCAATATTTACTTTGATCACATGTCATATTGATCTTTATGACTACTAACATAATTCCTTGCTTACGTAACTGGGTTTGTTTAAAATTAACTTGGTAGGTTAGAGGCTTAACTTCGTCTTTCAGCTAACAAATGTGTTCGAGCTTAACGTTCGATATTGATGTTTTTTCCGAACATTCGTGGTATGAATAAGAATTAATTTCATCAACCGCTGTTGGTACCTACGCAAACTTTTTAATCTCTAGGCTTATTTTTTAATCTTTTAAGTAAGACCAAGTTACTTTCATGCGACAGTTAGTGCCCAAAGATTTACGTTAATATGATTATGTGAACGTAGCGACAATATCTTTTTGACTGGTTACCATATTGTCGTTAAGAGTGAATTCTAGGAAATGAATGAACTGATTTGAATGAAACTTGGTATGCATATGCTTGATATCCAGGTCTAAATAGTAAGTTCAGAACATTTTCGAAAAAGAGTTTAGAGAGAGAGAGAGCGATTTTAAGTTTTCTATAGAAAGTAAAAATCACTCACAAATATTTCCCCCTGAACTCTTTTTCAAAAATGTTCTCAACTAACTATTAAGACCTGGATATCTAGCATGAATACCGAGTTTCATTCAAATCAGTTAATTCATTTCCTAGAATAAGGACTTGAAAGTTTGTATGATACACCGTGAGGGGTAAACGCTCTTAAGTGATTTGACTTTAATGGGATCGAATAAATGTCTTTTCAGTGACGTTTACTTTTTCCGATTGGTTTTTTAGTGACGTTTACTTTTTCCGGGTGGTCGTCGTCTAAAGATACTACGCCTTTCTCTTCCCGTGGATACAGTGTATTGCGGTAGCATTCACATTTATATTGATGACATCATCTGATAGCTGATTTCTTCCTTTCATCGGGAACATTTATCGAGTCTGCTCAGAAAGCTCAAATTCAAATACTATTGTTGGTGTAAAACCAAGCCAGGCAACGGATTCTATTTCATTATTTCCAAAGATTCTATCTGTTTCATTCCATCGAAGGTTTTTATCCAATTTCGCTAATGCAGCAGATAACGGTGCTTTTTGCTAATCTCGAGTCGAAAGCTGTTCAATAAGTGTTTTGCTGCGGTAAACAGAACTGAGAAAAAGTATTTATTGGAAAAGATTTTGATGTCCAACGGTTTTGTGCCTAGTTCTCAAGTTTTTGGCTCTAACTAGTTGGAAGTTTAAAAGCTTTTTATGGCATTCAAATGTGTTGGATATTCTCCAGAAGTTCAACTGTTTGCATGGTTTTGTAAAAATGCATCAAATTATTCAGTATATTTCTAACAAATATTGCAGAAAGAAACCTTAAACCGAGAATTTGTGTAGCGTCTACAAAAGTTGACATGATAATCAATTGTGTTGCGAGATGCTTAACTCCACTTCGAGAAAGAAATGAATCATTGCTTGTGTATCAGTTTTCTGCCCTATTAAACATGTAAGTTTTTTCAAATGTTATGCATTGATGTCATCTTCGTTCATTGGTCTAGCAATGCACATCCGCGTGGTTGTTGCCCATTAACTATCTTCATAATACAGTCTTGAGCCGTGTGAATCAGAGTGTGAGAACAGCACGCCATATTGATGCTTCGTACGGGGTTACACTTGTAAAACAGGAATTTTCGCAATTAATGTGCTGTACTGTTAGTTCTTCTAAGGTTTGTGAGTTTTTATATCTTTGAGAAATGAAATTTTCATTAAGCTAAATATGCTTTGGTTCACTACTTACTTACTTTTCAAAGATACAGAGTTCTTTCTACCAAGTAAATTTCGTAGTATCAGATAAAGCATGTGATAAAAGATTGATATTATTTGAGCAAGAAAAACTTACTCTCAAATAAGTCGTCAAGGTTTTCCTAGCAAATTGAAACGGAAGGACCAAAGAACATTCGGTAGAATCAATAGGTTTTCTACGGTATCGAAAACAAGTTACAACGGAATAAAACCAAATTGATGCGAATCGACCTGTTTTCTAATTCTATAAACGTCTTCGATTTTGATGTATTGCTGTTCAACGTTATCGAATAATGTTGAGTCAAAGATAAAAGAAAGACTTGAGCCACATCGCTTATTTAAAAATTAAACTGTATTCTGTGACCTTGAAAGTAGAAAAACATAAGGGCTTTGAGTCTCTGACACAGATCCAATCCATTAGCATCGATTTAGAAAATACTTTCTTCTTTGAAAACTGAAGCGCACGGATGCGTCTCGAAGTTATTCAGATTATTCGGAAGCGAAAGGGTTCATTGGTATTCAGCAGTGTCGTTGCGTCCTTTCGCGTCCGTCAGCACTTCTCAACTAGGTGACAAAGCTTCCGACGTTTGCCGAACGCTTACGAACAATCGAATCGGACGATCGGTTTGAAAACTAATGCGTAAGTGATTCCGATCCTCGGAGAGGATCCTATTGGCAATTGGGCTTCTAAAATATTTCAAGAAGTTTTTAAGACGTGTAAGAAAAGCACTAAAATGAAAGTTTTATGTGTCCGAGTCCAAACTGCATATACGTGAGACGACTGTAAACGGCGTTAATTAGATCAGCTCTTACTATCCAAGTAAAGGGACGCACCCATATTTTATCTAATGTTATGTAGACAAACTATCACCCTAGAATAATGGTCACACGAGTGATGACCGAGTAAACAGCGTTAGATATAATTATGTGTCAGTCTATGATGGATGCTTCCGATGTGTCCACAGGGTAGTTCACGACTGGCCTGAATAATCGAGATAAACTTAAGCTTTAGATACTAGAGCACTACCGAAGTATCTTATGACTAAGCTTAGTATCCTTGATAGGTTGAATAAAGTTATAATTGATGATTGGGATACGTCTCCTTATAAACCTGATGTTTAAAGGGAAAGGAATGTTCGAAGGCATATATTCGTAGAGGTAGCGGTATCCACATTAAAATGCTTCTTGTATTAGATTGCCGGACGTAAAAGAATAGCACCATCCCATCACTTCCCTTGGGTGTCGTAAAATGCGACTAAGAGACTCACCATGGTATGGGCAGCAGCATTCTCTGTGCATTGCAAAGCTACACTGCGATCGCCAACCCGCCTGCCAAGCGCGGCGATTATAGCAAACCCCCCATCATGGGGTAGGCCTATGTCCTGCAGTAACCGTTTTTTCGGCTGATATGATGATGATGATACAAAAGCAGCTCCCTATTTTGTTTATAAAACATAGCTTTGTGATACGGATAACCTTCCCTTTTTATTATAATTATATTCAGCAAGAAAAACAATGTTTCATAATAAGGTCTCATCTGACGTAACTTATTTTCGCCGTTTCTGCTCCACGTGGTCGGAATACTCCCGTCTCCCTTATTGCATTTATTGTAGGCGACAGATGTTGCTTGTCGTTTACCTATAAAACCTTCCAGAAGTTTGTTCGAGTTATGAAGCCGTAATGCCAAGAATTTAAAGGTTCTCCCAAGAGGAGGAACCTCCTCTAAGTTTGGATGAGACAGTTTCTGTCAAACTTTTACGTTTGATGTTCTTTTCGCTGTTAGGTATAAACATTATGATATTTCTCTTGAAAAATTTTAGCAGCCCTGTGGAGTTTTGAATTTTCGTTGGTGTTGAATCGATCAATAGGAGACATTTCGTGTTGTTGAATTTGAAACGTCTACTGATTAAAAACAAAATAAGGTTTCAATTTGATCACCGACCTTTTTATTTGCATTTATCTCACATTTTACCCCTCTACCACCCGTTGCCTTCCCAAATATTCGTAGGGGGAGAAGGTCGTTTACTTTGAAAACCGCTGTGTTTAAAATAAAGATACGGTATTACGGTCCATAGTTTTGAAGCTGTCTAGACTACCGAATAGCTCTCGGCAGGAGAATATTTGTTCTGTTTAATACTGCAGTGCTTAACTTGTGCTAAAGCCGTGTAAACATTGGGGATTTGCTGATGCACACTCTAGTAGCTTAGTGTCACGTATTTAGCAATCCTTGCTTGGTTTGGATTAAGTGTTCTGGTGTAAGCCTCTTTGGGTGCTTTGAACGTATATTTGGTTTTTTAACCTTTTAATGAGTGGGAGTTGACTAAAACAAATATCCGATACGTCATCTTGTTGGTTTTTAACATGTTTCATTTCTGAAATTCTGTCGCAAAATAACGTAAGCTTAATATGCTTTAAAGCATTTATGTAGCATAATTCGAAGAATAATATCACATAACAAGGTCCATACATACAGCCATACGCGTCTTATCATAAAATTCCTAGCCATAATACAATTTTACGAGTGATTACAGCACATTAGTTCGTGCGATTTGTTTACGACTCACGTTAAAGCACAATGTCAATGTCAATTACAGTTTGTCGTGTAGACACTGCCATTTCTAAACCTAGCCGAGGTCGTGACTGGAAACGTGGTCTTGCTCAAAGGCTCCACCTGTATCAACCCATCAAAGGAAAACAACCTCTAATTTGTCTGTTCCAAGATCGGAATTCCCATGAAATGAAACGAATAAAAATGACTCATCAGTACAGTCACGAGCAGCAATAAGTTATCATTTAAAAAATGGGATTAAAGGGTCTGTTTTATGTTATAATAAAAGCTTGACGACACATGTAGACAAGCGGTGAGTTGTAACTTTTGTTTGCGATTGTACCTTCTTGGTTTACCTACGTAGGCACTTTAATATTGTTGGTAGTAAAAGTGTTTTCGTTTGAAATAAGCCTGGATTTGCGTGAAGCTGATTACGGTTGATATAACACGTATCGGTTTAAGTTAAGGCAGCGCTTTGGTTACGTACCGATTGTTTGCGTACAGAAGATTAGATATCGTGGTATTATTCTGTTTTTGAGCTTTTTAGTACCACATAAGCGGATGAAATAGAAAATTAGAGTGAACAGGCATCTTCTGGGTAAACTCGCTTCATCGTCGACTTTGTCTCTCTCATCTATGACCTAGACTAGAGTCAAGAGCAAACCCATATTAAATTAAAAAAAAATAAAAATAAAGAAATCCTGTAATATAATATGATGTTAAAGTTTTCTATCTTTATCTTTCCTTTGATGTTTAATTAAAATTTCTGACAGCACCTATAGTTTTTCAGTCGGATAGATTCCCAATAAATATATTTTACATTCCGACTTCTTGTTCTTAGAACTTAGAGACAAATAAATGTCGAGTACCTAACTTATCTGGAGTTCACAACTTAGAATTATCCAGATTAAACAATATCTAGTTCAATTAAACTCTAACATTGATTTCTCGATTGTCAAGAGAACCGTGAACTTATTTCTAGCTTATCTATATTCTACTATTTATTTACATAGTAACGACCGTATAATATTGTAAATAGTAATGTTGCAATTTAATTCATGGTTACTCATAGATAAAGGTCTCCTGTTTGCAAACCAAGGCGATGGTCGATAATAATATGTTTTACCTACCAATACATTACTATCGACTAGCTTTTGCCCGCGACTGCGTACGCGCATATCCCATTTACCCGTTCCTGTAGGAATTTCGAGACGAATACAAAATACACTTAAACCTTCCTCATTAACCCATTAACCCCATCCATTGGTGAAAACTGCATGAAAATCTTAGTTTAGACAGACATACAGAGAATGTAGTCATTTTGATAATTTAGTTTAGTGGTCGCAGGCCTAGAGTTCTGTCCATGGAGTCCGGAGAAGGATCCCTAAGTTGAGCAATGTGTTATAAGGACTAAGGTTTTTTTTTAATTTTTAGGGTTCCGTTTCCAAAGGTTAACCAACGGAACGCTATTACTTAGTCTCCGCTGTCCGTCCGTCTGTCTGTCAGCAGTTGAAATTTTCACAGAGTGTGTATTTCTATTGCTGCAATAACAACAAATAATAAAAATGAAAATCGTGTTTAAGTCCGACTTGCACTTGGCCGGTTTTTGTATTTTGTGGCCGGTGACTAAATTTACATAATTTCCCGGTTAGTTGCAGTAGTGTTTCATATGATCTCCTGGCTGTATCGGACTAAAACGTAACTGACGAATGTTGCTGAACACTTCTGTGTTATGCTGCTATTTTCTTTAATGCAACCGTAATGATGCGTGCGTGTGATGAGCATGATCATTTGTTCTGTGTCTGGGTGTAACTTGTCTAAAATATGTATGTATTTAGAAATATATAAGTATGTTTATCAGTTGTCTGGTTGCCATAGCACAGGCTCTGCCTAGTTTGGAATCGGATGACCGTGTGTGAGATGTCTCAAGATATTATTATTATTATTATTAATGTACAATGTACGGTCATGCACCGATTTTATAATGTGAAATTATATGTTGGTCGAGGTAAGAAGTTAAGACCTGAATTCAAACTGTCTTTCCCAGTTAGAATGTACCGTTTTAAATGTCAGTCTAGTGTAGGTGACTGAGGCCTCGGAAAGAGTTAGATAGCTGATAGCCGTTATAAATATAGCCCAGTTAAGTTGACCCTCATAAATATAATCCTGTTTGGGGCTTTTAAATTACATTCGCCCCAAAATAGGAACACATGAGGGTCAAGTAAGTTTTGACTGGCCAACTAATGACAGCTTCTAAATATGAAGTTGACTCACCTGTTGTTTAAACTTGGAACACTTTTTTTCTCTTATTTTATTTTTCTATTATTGTTAAGTCTCAGTTACGATTATGATACGTTTGTTCGCGAAAGTACTTGAGTCTTTCGTGTTCCCTTTACCGGTAGTCCAAAATGAGTTTCTCAATATCCCGTAGGCACTTTAATATCAAGTTTCTATAATTAGCCAAAGGCTCTATGCGTTGGTGTCAATCATTTATTCAGTCAATCACCTTTTCTTCTTTGAATATCATATTATATTTTCATCAGGAGTTTTTTGCTGCTTATAAACAGCATAAATATTCATAAGTAGGTAGCCAAACTAATATTATGGGTGGCTTACGTCATAAATGTTTGAATTTGTGGTCTGTTGTCGGTCGAATATGGCTGTTTCCAAATGCATACAGATTTTAATTGAACATAAATTAAATAATTAATGTAACCACAACATATTCCGAACACTGTTTAGTTGCCAAATAATGTGAGAATATTCACGTAAAACATTAAAAGTAAATAGGAACATATTGGAAATATTTGACGCGAACTGCTGCCCTTTCATAGATTTTCTAATGTTTACCGTACCTAGTGAATGCGGACGTATGTTGCTGGTGCACATTTAGCATTAAATAAACAGCATATGAAAGGAAGAAGAAAGAAAATCAATTTATTCTGCCGGAAAAAACGCACAGAACACTAAAAACTAAAAAACTTATCAATTATAATAATTATAACTAAAATAAATAAAAACTGAAAAATAACTCATCACTGCCAGCCCATGTCTGGACCGGACATTAACCTAAACGTGTCTCATATGATTATCCCACTGCTGAGACACAGGTATCCTGTCTTTAGGAGAGAGTTTTCCGTTCGTTCCCGTGCGATGAGGTGGATGGGGTTCTCTTAAATTTTATTGCATTATCTAGAATGTTCTCAATATTCACCAATTAACTGTACACTATATGAGCAGCTAGATAGCTTTGCGCATCTCTAGGTAGATAGAACGGTCATGGTGATTGAGACCTTTTATTATCAGATGGGGCTTGTGGGTAATAGTGCCGAAAAAAATTATCAGGTGGAGTTGGTTGCGCCACTTCTTCCCAGCTGAAACACTAGGTAGTGGTGACGGGTGCAGCAGTAATGCTAGTGAAGGAGACAAACCCTGCTCCCCAATCGCCGCAACATAAGAAGACGCCCCGGGCGTCGGGAGTCGCAGGGCGATCCCGGCTACCGTAGGCGCGAGCCTGCGAACGGCGAGCGTTGGGTGGCTCGCTATCCGATCACAACCAGGCCCAGGTCGATGGCGCGTTGTTTTCACGTGCGCCTCAAAGAGACGTCAGCATAGAAGACGGGAACCGTTAGGGCCAGTGCCTGCCAGGGTTGCGGAATTTGTTCGAAAGAGTCACCGCGGCCCTGGAACGCAAAGGGCTTTAAGAGGAACACGGATGGGTTTTAGTCAGTAAGAGTCTGATATGCCCTCCGCTCCACCCAGAGCGGAAGAAGTCATTTGATGATTTCCCATCCTTAAAAAAAGTAGTGGTGACGATAGCGTCTGTTTTAATGTTAAACTTAGACGTTCAAAAAGTGTTGTAGTATCTCACCCTAATTTTAACGAACGACTTGATTTGATTTACCACTACGACATTTTACTTATATCTACGAATTTAATTATTGCAAAATACATTAGACTAGCCCTATTACCCGATCACTGATTATTAGGTACATCCTAGTAGTCAGTGATCGTATAATCGGGCGCTAATATACCTAAACTTCACTATTCTATTCTATTATTCTCACGAAAGTATAATACGGACAAGCTTTTCAGAATCCCGGATCCCGTAATCGTTCGAAATTCCGCAGATTGCTAAAAATTCCCGCATACAAAATATAGTTCGAACTCGATGTGAACTCTCATTGTAATGTTGTAAGTTGTAAGTTTAGGTATATTAGCGCCCGATTATCCGATCACTGCTAATAATTTACACACATCTCACCTACGTAGGTACTGACCGTAAATAAATTACTCTTTCAAAGAAAGCTGAATAGGACTCAGAGTCCTATTCAGCTTCATTTAGCAAACCGCAGTCTAATCAACAGTAATTAGATGTCAAATGCATGTCATATCACAAGTCTGCGGTAGACATTCAAGGCGCAATTCTATTGCTGCCGATGGCCACGCTACACACGTATAGTCGTACTAAAATTCACGATCAAACAAAGATTTCGTAAATCCAAATAATAAATCTAAGTAAATTAATCCATGCTGGTAATTCGTGCTGCAGTGGAAAGGTTCCACACACACTGCCAAACAAATAATATACGCATGCAGCTAACTTCGCCGTTGCGTACAAATTCTACGCAGCAATGTAATCGTGCCCTTATAACGAGGGCGCAGAAACAGTTGCCCAACCATATTGGCGATTAGTTTAATTAACGGTGGTTAAGGATTACGTTAACGATAACTGATTTCGATGAAACTAAACTACTTAGTTTAGTTGATGAAACAGTCTTACGGTTTAGCCCAGCCACACACCTACCGTCTCTTTTCACCGTGACTGTGACTACGGACTTAATGAGGATGCATATTGTAGACGTAGCTAAATCGAATGTTTGGTAAAAATCTTGAATAGATCTAACGCCTACGTCGAATAAAATAAACAACATTATAATGGAGAGTAAAATTCAATTACTTTTTAGACCCTAACGTGTAATGATAAAAAAATATACATGGAGTGGAACTAGTTAGTGCAAGCAACTTAGTAGATATGCAATAACAACGGTGATTGCCCTGCGACGTCTTTGCTTTTATTAAACATCAAAAAGATTTTTGCTCTAAAAAATTCTAGGATGTCTAGATTTGTCTTCTGTCTCAGGAATAAAGATACCTAATACGATAAAACACGTGTCAGTGTACTTTTAGCGCAATT
The DNA here is from genome assembly GCA_905163435.1 of Mamestra brassicae. NCBI lineage: Eukaryota > Metazoa > Arthropoda > Insecta > Lepidoptera > Noctuidae > Mamestra > Mamestra brassicae. The sequence goes on along the minus strand of LR991004.1, from coordinate 13,292,274 downwards.
GTTTTACCCTTTCGTGACAATGGAACAAAGCCTGCAAGTCCGTTCACAAGAAATTAACAAACTGCCATCCAATAAGGCAAACATCATTGTTTGTGTTCTGCGATTTGCCCCCGACCTTACATCTGCACTTACCTATTACTCACGCAGATTACGATAACAATCCATTATGAGCACTGATACTTATATATTCTATTTTCTATTTCCAGGTCCACAACGCGAGCCTTAGTCTATATTTATCACTGCCAACTATTCCGCCCTATAGCGCGCTTAATGCCGCCATGCTAGACAAGATTTATAGTAATTATAATAAGGAAGCTCAAGGGTTTAGAAGGTTCGAGAGGTACTGGCGCACCTGACGTCGACGGGAGCGCAAGGAGGCCGAAATGAGTCAGCCGCAAGATGAGGCCCGCGCGGCCAGGATACAGAAGTATAAGGAGGAGAGGAGAAAACAACTGACGGCTAGAACAGCGACACTATTTTCTGCTAACGTCACTGAGAGGTGAGGTTCTTCTGCTACGAAAAAATTCTGTAATTCTTAAATAAATGGAATAAATAGACTACGTTTGTGGACGTTTCGATTTGCTAAATGTGTTTTGTTGTTAATTCCAGGCGCCCGAAAAGATCATCTGGACTGACTCCTGCAGACGACGTTGCTGCTCATCTTAAGTCTTCCTCGGAGCTAAATCTTAACACAGCTTCAAGTTCAGTGCCTATTAGAACAACGCGTACTTCCCGTCTAAGAGCTGCTGCCGCAAATCTTTCCGATTCCTCGCCGTCTCCAAGAAAATCGAATAGAAGCTCATCGGTACAATCTTTACTTGAAGACGCCAAAACAAAATCACCAAAAAATTCGAAGTTACTAGATAGAGATAAAAAATCGAACAGAAGACAAAGCAATGAAAAAGAAAATTTTAAAAGTACGTCTTCGACACGCTTCGATAAGGAAATTGGTGCTATTAAGACGAAAACTAAACATTCCAGTAAAAATATTTTAGAAAAAGACAAAAATAATTTTATAGTGACTAGTCCTAAAGGAAAGAATGTTGACGAAAAGCGCAGTTCAAAATTAGATGAAAGTAGAAACAAGAATTCCATAATCGAAGAAAAGAAATCGAATAGTGAAATATACGAAAGAAAAAACGAAAAACCAATACGAGTCAATAGTGAAGAATTTTTTAACGATATAGTAAACGAAAAAGACATGTCTAATAGTATAGATGACGAAAAAATCGACGATTTATTTAATGATCTTGTTGTTAATGATGTTGAACACCAGAATGGTATCGAAATTAAGATTAATGATCAAATTTTGGATGGTGATGGGCTCAAATATAGTTACAATAGTTGTATTCCTGCCGCTGATAAAGTAATAGAAGTTAATAATGTTGATTATGTAGAAGATAGTGTAGTGCCAAAAGTGAAAGAGGATGTAGGAGGCTTACTAGGGGCTGTGTGTGTGCGCAAAGTGGAAAGGTTCAGTGAATTGCTCAGCAACTTGTGTTCGCCATGCGAGGCGGACATACTGTTTGAAGACATCTTGGTAGAAAATGGAATTGATGGTGATAAAGATCTGGTAAGTTGAATTCAAATTCGTAAAGAAGTAAAGCCTCTTTTTGGATTAAGTTTTATTATATAGCATATAGATTAGCATTGTAGAACATAAGTATAAGCATATGACTTATATTAGGAATTTTCTCACGAGAAAGCACATACTACGATGTTTAGTTCGTTGCAGTGACTGTGGTGTTGTGTGAAACGTACCGAAAATGAAGTGGATGTTTATTTAAAATGTTCACATGTACCGTCTCACTTTCATACCCAACAAAAGCTGCTTTTCTTAGAATCAAAATTTCCAATATTTTTCTGTAACAAGTAACCCGGTGTTTCTAATCAAGCTATTGTTTTAATTCACAGCAAATGTAATTCATTACAATTGTGTTTTCAACTAGAATAATATTACTAATTTCACACTTATTATTTGCGGTTTTTATAATAACATTACTCAATGCCATTGCATATTCATCATCGTAATACACTCGAGGCCTCGACATGTATAAAATGTAATATTTAAATGGCGCACTTTGTGGGAGATTGATAGCGTGTGAAATAGTCTTCATTCATCAATTGTTGTCAGTCATCAATCTTTTGAATTAGTATCAATCGTATGTCTAAAAGGTACATTGGCTTTTGACCGTCACAAGTCTCGTACAGTATTGTACATCATTGTGCTCTTCCGCTCGCCTATCTTGGATGTTCTGATTTTCTATGTCACCGTTTTGTTTAATTTGGTTGGCACAGCATGTCTTGCTTCTTCTATCATTTCTGTTAGCTGTCCTCTCAGTTTCACACCCTTTTCTTAAGTTTTGTATGTGCTAAGCTTTATCTAAATATTCTGTTCGCCTCCTCCATTCATGAAGTTGAAGGTCTCGCATGTATAACAGTAGTCAACGCCCTGTTTTGGCGTGTTTCAAATAGGCCTGTCTATCTGCACAAAAATTACGTTCTGTGAAAGTATTTGTGTTCAAAGTTTCTTTAAAATTATGCTGAAAAACAAATTCATTGTATCTAAATCAAACGTCTGCCTAAAGCAAAGGTTAAATAGACAGATGACCATCAATTCCATTCATCGTCAAATTTCTATTGGCTTGTTTACGAACATCTACAGCTAGTTTCTAATCCTAATTAATATTATTCTTCTACAGTAGCACAGTAACTCTCTCCACTGTCAAGTTTATCTAGATTCTACTCAGTTGATTGCTTATCAGACTCTTTGACTAACTTTATTAGAGTTTCGCGGGTAGCCATTTCTACAGTTCATCTTATCTCGCTGCTTCGTTTATTCTGTTGAAGTTAATTTTATCTTATAGAGTATTGTTGTTCACTTTTATGAATAAATTGGCTTCGATTAACTTAAGTTCGAGTATACTAAGATGTTAGTAATTAAAACAATACCTAGGTATATTCTTTGCACGTGTAAACTGCATTAGTCACTCGTATTGCTGTTATAATTATTGTTTAGCTTAAGTACCTATTTATAAGGTTTTATTAAGGTCGGTAATTTTCCTGTAATTTCTGTCTCTACTGTAGTATTCGTTTTGAAATTCCAGGACTAACAAGGTCCTGGGAGAATTTCAATGATTGATCGCATTCTTGTTTTAGTTTTTAGATATTATGTTAAATCCCACCATCATTTAGTTTTAATATGTTTCTCATCTATTATTAGGAAGTGTAATCTCTTCATTCACGCGAGCCCATCGATTTTTAGTTTAAGCTTAGTTTAGGTCCATAATTATAAATACATCATCATTTATATCATACTAGAAATACAACTAGGTACTACGTTATAAATACATTAAAAACGATCATCACCTTTAATAAAACACGTCTAGTCTAGACAGTATCATTTCAGAAAATAGAACCAGCAATTAAAATAAATAACATACTATTTAATTAAAGAGTACCTAGTGTACCTAGTAAGAACCCTAGTGCTATCACCTCAAAAATGGCAATATTGCCAACACACCTTCATCTCTGCCTCAAGATTATCAACTTGATAATCTTGCTATGTAAAAACGTGACTATCATATTAATTCTTTCTTGGTTCTCTCTCGTTAAACCCAAGGTTCTCTTGGCCATTCTTATGTAATTAACTACCTTATTTACTCGAAAGCTTGTTTTTTCTTTCATAATATTTGTAATATGTCCGAAGCTTTCCTTATAGCTTGCAATTACCATTATTATGCCTTAAAACGATTTTGGTATGTTAATTTCGATTGGATGTCGATGGAAGGCATGTGTTAATTTAAGTATTTTTTTTAATAAATTCGCTTTAAGTATCAGACGCGTTTTTTTTTGTTTGCTCGGCACCCACTGGATCTGCAAATATAAGGATTTTTGCTTTTGATGTGTGCTAGAAATATCAAGACGAAGTATCAGAAATCTGAAACCTATTTCGAATTCAATATCAAAGAATTTTGCATGCATTTACAGCATCTCCTTACCTCCCGATTTCCATTTAAATTTTTCAAGAAATTCTATTTCGACCATTGATGCGTCATACAAAAGATCAAAGCACGAACCCCGGTTGACATGATTCAATCTTTCTCGACTTCTCGATGTTCTAGAACGAACATGATCGTCTTGGTGTGAAGTTTGATGGATATTCACTAGAGCTGAGAGTGCAAAACTGAGACAGCAATACCATCCAAGTTCCCATTCATCACAATACTATAATCATCGCGCCTGTATTCCCTCTAAAGGGGCAGCTCGTTTAAATAGGACACCCATATTTTGCCAGTCATCTTTCCAGTCCCATGTATAGAGTGGAGCTACCAACCGGCCGCAAATCCAGACTCTGGCTGCTACACTCTTCTTCTTCGTGTCCTTAAAATTTTATTGGCCCCGATACTTCGCCTCATCTATGGCATCGTCTGTGCCAGCGTATAGTTCGCTTTTTGTGCTTGGTGCAGATTATGGGACACAAAGGGCGCCTTAGTTTGCGATCCAGCCTAATGGAGAAATAAATAATTTCTAAATAATACCAGCCGCACGGGTCCAATCTCCGCACGGGTCCCGGCCGTCATTTGTAGATCTGACTGCTGACAAGAAATCTGACACCAGTCTTGCCAAGGGGTATCGTATTACCCAGTACCGAGGAGGCCAATTAGGTAGTCGCTCCCTGGAAAATACTGGTACTCAACTACATGCGGTAAGACTGGAATCTGACCCCAACAAAAGTAAATTGATTAGTACCTATGACTTGTAATACTACCTCGGAACTGCCAGGGTTGCGGAATTTGTTCGAAAGAGTCACCGCGGCCCTGGAACGCAAAGGCTTTAGAAGGAATACGGATGGGTTTTAGTCAGTAAGAGTCTGACACGCCTTTCCGCTCCACCCAGAGCGGAAGAAGCCATTTGATGATTTCTCATTCTTAAAAAATAAAATATTACCTCGGAAGTAAATAACTATGATTACGACACTTCCTGACATAATGAACTCCTGAAATAGACTAGACCTTGCAAGGACTTCGCTCTTCTAGTATCACTCGCTCAGCTCAAATAGACAGGCAGCCTTACTTCGCAATCAGGTCAAGTACCCGTGATCGCTGCATATGGTGCTGTCGTGAAATTACATGTAAATTATCGATGCTTCATTTTAGCACCATTTATGGACGAGGAGACCTAGATAGTAAAGCTTGTGAGAGAACCGGTGCTTGACTTGAGTCGTGAGACTTGAATACGACGATTTTCATTGTTTGAAGTAAATACTGATTAGTAGGTGAACTGGTTTCTTGTGATTAAGCTGTTATGGAAGAGTCATATTGTTTTGATTCGTGCAGAGCTAAGGTATTATTAAGTTCAAATCTTGGAGTTTTATAGGTCTTTTAAGATACTTTTGTGTTCTGTTTGTTCAAGGCTGTTCATTTCTTAATAGAATACTTTTTTGTGTATGAAACTGTGTGATTGTAACAAGTTTAAACTTTTTTTGTGAATTATGTTTGGCCTAATTTCGTCTCCAAATGATCGCAAAGTTACTTTCATTCCTGAATAAGTTTCAGCGTTGTATCGTGCCCAAGTTTGTTTTCTTTTGAAAAAGTTAAACAAAGAAATGCTGTTGAATTTCGAAAGATGTCCAATTGATGTAATATTTTTTGTGTTAATCGTTCGATTATTGCATTGTTCGTTTTTTTGTTGCATTGCCAACAATATGCTGACATGCTATCACCATTGTTCGAAACTCGGCCGCCTTGATTCAGAACCATAACTTTTTAAATAATTCCATGGAATAAAATTAAACATTTTTTGAGGTATTGTAATTTCATTACATGGCCTTCCACGCTACCGAATGCACCATCGACCTTAAACGGTGACTTTCGACCGGCGCAAAAAAAATTGTGGTCGCTGTAATTCATATGTCTTATTTCATATGATAATAAGGACGTTTTTAATGTGTTACGTAAATAAAGAAGTGTCTTAATAAGCTGGTCAAGTGAAACAACACCAATTTTGGTAGCGCCTACAGTGTTAATCGATTGTATTGTGTTGTCTGCAAGGAGTCCGGCTGACATGCCGCCGACCTCGTCACCCCATTGCGAGATCAATTCTTATTTGGTTACGATGCTAAAGGGTACAGCCTCTTACTTGCGAAGTTGCGACGACATGTTCAATTCAATTTTATTTGAGAAACACTTCATTGAACTGATCGGGATCGTCTGCAGCGGATTTCAAGTGACAGTCTCTTTGAATAGCACTTAAATGAAATAACGATGCATTGATCCTTTAGCTCTAAGCGACGTACTTCATACTTAATTAGCTGTATTCCACTAATGACTCGCACTTATCTAAGTGACATGCAGTGCCTTCTCACTTGTGACAGAGTTAATTAACTAAGAGGATTCTATATCTACACTATGTTCGTGAAAATCTAAGAAGTCGGATTTGACAGCAGGATAAAACAATGCTTTGCTGTATGAAAGAGACATGAAATAGTTCTCTTTCGCACTTCGTGATAAAGCGATATTTTATCCCTGTCTACTTAGCTGTCAAATCCGACTCCTTAGATTGTCACGAATATAGTTTACATACAATTTTATTAAGTTGAAATGCTGCTACACTTTTTCAAATTACCTGCATACATATCCCGTTCATCGTTTGTCCTTATACCAATTTACTTGGCGTCGGTCGGTATCAATTTAAATATCTTCTTCTTCCATACTACTTTATTACTTGTCATCTCAGCAATCATTCCTTTCCATAATTAACAAAAAAAACAACCATAACTTCCACAACCAAGCTTCAAATACCCTTGTCAATGTCTGGTCTGAATTTCATAGACCTCTTTAGCTCTAGAGTCTTTTCTATTACACAATCAAATCAAAATCAATCTACATAGTCTTTAGACAACTATGTTGGGATCGGCTTCAAGTCTATCCGGATGCAGCTGGGTATCAGTATTTTACATGGAGTGCATGCTGCATGTTGCATGGAGTCGCTCCCAGTTCCCCGCTCCACAATCCAGTAACTGAGTAATACGGTACCCATTAGCAAGTCTTCTGATTCGTCGTAACGACTGTCAAGGATCTACAAATGACACCCAGGACTACTTGAGGTGATTTCCGAGGCACGGAGGAGTCCCAGTATGTATCTGAGAGTCACCAATGTCCGGGCCAATCACGGCAAGTCCTGCTTAACGCCGAAGAACCGTACGGCTGTTTTATTTAGCCACGACCCTTTCTCATGCTATCCATCATTTTGTTCACAGCTTCGTATCACATGCCCATGGGTACTATGACTGAAGAGCTAGTCTCTGGTCCTCATTGAAACTCATTTAATTATCCATTCGTCCCATTTCCACATATCCCGTGCATATAGTATCGAAATTCAAATGCTTTTCAGTTCGTCTGTAGAGCTTTATCCAAAAGCCCTTAGTTCTGTGGGCAACAAATTGTCCATTCCGTTTTCACCGGACCCTCTGCATTGCATGCCTTTACAGGCGACTAAGGAACTGTACAGTGTAGAACCGCTTTGCGAATTCGCTAGCACTAATCCGCCTGTTGTCATGTTGATCGCAATACGGAATGCATTAATGAAATATTGCCGTGTTCGATGTCAAAGGAGTTGTGATCTATTGTAAGGGAATAATGAGTCATATTGATATTGTGCAGGATAATCACAGGTGTAGGCTTTCTCTCTTTCTATTATCAGTCCTTTTTAGGCTTTTTCATTAGCCAATCATAATGGGTTAAGGTTTTTATTTGCTCTAATTAATTAAATGCTCTAGTCCAATTGTGGTTATTTATATAAATTGGCTGGCTGGAAAGATGTGGATCTGGTTAAGAAGATGTCGCAGCAACCTAAAGCTCACGGATTAGAATAAATTAATTAGAAAAATTTGAAAGTAAACATTAATTGGATACATTTACAATAAAAAAACAACAAAAAAAAATGTAAAAGAAGTAATAGTAAACAATTGCGCTGAGCGTGCCCATACCGAAAGGGTTCCCATCTCAACATCACACAAATCTAACGTAATTTAATATTTAACTATTTGCCAAGCATTGTCTCCACCTATAAAGCAGCAATACGTTACAGTATTTATGACATAGGTTTTATACTTTACTAGCTTTTGCTCACGACTTCGTACGCATATCCCGTTTTTTCCCATTCCCGTAGGAATTTCGGGAAATCGTTTCTTATTTTTCATTTTATAATCATTTTATTCATTTGCAAACATGGGTAATATACAGTTGTTTCATTTATAATAAGTCCTCCATATTCTACCGTCACATGGGCATGCAAATTACATTAAATTACAAATTAAAATAAATTAAATATTGACATGAAAAATGCAAAAATAGTAATGTCAGATGGAAACAAATGTCAAACAGATCAATAATGTCAAATGAAACAATTATGTCAAAACTTTCACATAAAAATAAATTAAATATTGTCATGAAAAATTAAAAAAAAAATCGTCTATTAGTGTTTCGCTACGGAGTAAAGGGAAGCAACATGCCAAATATCAGCTTTCTACGACCAATAGATTTGGCTGTGCGTTGTCTGCCAGTAGTATTGTATGTAGTATTTTAATATATTTTAGGATTGGATTGCTTGGTGTATTAAAGAGAAACCCCGGTTTTTTACCACTGTGTAATTGCGCATGTTTTGTCCAAATAAATAATCCCGTGTCCCGAGCAAAACTGACGCTTGTTTAACAAAAAGTTTTCCGACTTTTCGATCAATTAAAACATCACAATAATGTCAAAATAATGCATTCCCACATCCATCACGAAAACTGTCACTGCAAATATTTTAATCAAATTCTGCATTTGTGAGTTGCGTGATTTTAAGTGTATTCGCTTCGCTGGACATGTTGGCAGCTTGTCTTTAACTGATGTATCGTTATTTCGCACTGTTTCAGTCGCCCCCTTGCCTGTTTCTATTTTTTCAAAAACTGGTGTTTCTACTATATATGGTATTAGAATGCTCATTTTGTACCAGTTATTTTTCATGTGTGACTAAGTTGGCAAGTTATTGCGCGTGGTTTCCTAGGTATCTTTCCAATCTTCAGAAATCACCATATACCTCTAAGATAAGTATTTAGAGTAAGAATTCATCAGGATTAGATTTATAAGTATTGTACATTTATGTACATCTAGAACAAACTCCAGAATTAGTGGGTTGCACTTACTTTAAATTTGTTAGAGCGATCAGTCTGCTGGCCCACATTATGAATCATATTTCCAAAATTAACACGGGCTTAAGTACTTCATCATTCGGGCTTATATTCTCGTTAAACACAGAAGGTACTAAATGTTCATATTTTTGATACCATCCATCGCACATGGGTTTTACTGAACGGTAATTAATTGCACTTTATCTCTGACGTTAATCCCTCACATTCGTACCATTATATCTCAATTTTCATATATTACGCTTTCGACTGAAGCTCACCTCAAATATTCATGATCGATGCGTTGTTCTACTCGCTTTATCACAATTACTCCTTCACAGATAAATTCATTGCGATTATTTCGCTTCTAGAAAAACCTTTGCGTATTTCGACTAACAAAAAGTTTTGTAAGACTTTTAGTAAAATCTTATGAATACTAGATTACGCTTGGATTTGGCAGAAAATAAATGGTTCGTTCTATCATAATCTTCGTTTAAAGTTTGTCTCATTTCTTTTCGTTTAATTTCGAATAGAAATGTAACTAGAATAATATTGTGTCATTCTCATTACTTATGCAAGAGATTTTTCTAATGTTACACGTCTTGTGAATGAAGGTGTTACGCACTTTTACTTTTTAATCTCTCTTGAGTCATGTTTAGGTAATCATTATAATGATGAGCTAAATTAATTTAATTTAGTTGTTTTTCAGCTTTATGTTGAAGACGTTTTTTATACCGTTCTTTCTGGATCATCTGTTTCGTCTCTACCGGTAGGTATCTATTTTATGTTAGTCATTAGTTCGCTTCTAGAAATTAGTCAGTTCTTTTTCATTTTACAAAATGTCTTCGTCAGTTTCCATCCTGCAGTTTCCCAGACATTTAAACAAAGTTACAGTCATCTCATCTGTTATTCTTATTATACTAAGTAGCTGAGATCACTCTAATATAAATACTACGATTTTGTATTAGTTGTGGCGTTGAATCATTGTTATTTACGTTGATGATCATTAGCGCGTAGGCGAGAAAAATATGGACCTATGTCAATAGTTGAGGTAAACCAATTGATACTTCTCTAAGCATTGACAAAAGTGTGATGGCATGGCTGAATTCCAAATCAATATACCTATAGGTATTACGTAGATATCTGTACCGAGGTTTTGCATCCAGTCATTAATCTCACTAATGCAAATGATGGTATCTTATCTAATCCCATGTGATAACGTGAAAGTCATTCCGGATATTGAGCATTCTGACCTCGTGTTTAGATTAAAGAGGGGACATTGCTATCAAACATCTACCTTAGGGTAGACTAGACTGCGCAAGGCACTAGGCATCATCTGTCTCACCTTTTCCAAACAAGGTATGCAAGAGTCGACTACCAAACCTAACCGAACCGTTTGGAGATGAATACCACTATTTTTTGCAAGAAGCGAATTCCTTATTGGCCTCTACCTACAACCCAGTTTCATTGACATCAACAACCTCAGATACAAGACCCAAAATGTGTCATAACCTCGCGATTGACCGCAGTCTTGGGTTGCATACCTCTAGATAGGGATACGCCACTGGGTAGTATAAGCAATATCAGTAAAGGTATAGATTATACCAATACTGACTCTGCCTATACTAATAGTTTTTGCTGAATTGGAATCTTCAAAGGTCTGCCAGCCCTTCAATGTACTTGACCACTTAACCATTGAAACAATATTAGAAACGTAAAGCAAGTAGGTACACGTTCCGATTTCCGTGCAAGTATCTTCGCTTCTTTTCACTCGTACTGGGAAGTAGTATTTTAATTCCACGCCATATTAGAATAATTAGCAGGAGCGTGTATTAAGTTTAGTGACATTCATGAGCTACGGTTAATAGCTCACATAGTTTAATTAACATGATGTGTTTATTGCTGAGGGATGCGATTACAAAGTAATACATTATTCGCCATTTGCAAATGTAGTAGGTACTTAACCTACTTGGTGTCACGTCGAGGTGCGTGGTTAGTACATTCAATTAGCCTGCTCCTGTTCAATATTGGACAATGGTCTTATCAAAGTATCGACTGAAATATTAAAATATCCCTTTCCTATTCTTAGAGTTCCTAAAGAAGATACTGTCGGACGTTTATCATTCGAAGGAAGTATTATCTGTTGAGGCTTGCTAGTTGCTACCTTGTTAAATAAAAAGTGCCCAATTTTCTATTCTACTTTAGGTTCTAAATCAAACTCAACAAAATTGGTACTCATATTTATAAATTTACAAAATCGTTGCACCCACGCAGTAAACCAGACTTAGATATTTGCTGCTGTAGACCTCATATCCGCTACAATAAAGTAAATTGTGGGGAAAGTGCCAATAAAATCATTTCGATTGGCTTCCAGATTGCTGATTGGGAATACCCGGTGATGCTACGCAAGCCGTATTGAGGAAATTACCAAAATGCCCTGTATTTCCATAATATCATGTTATCTTAGGGACTGCTTGTTTTATTCGTCACTTTCTGTTATATTCACTAAATTTATGCGTCCATCGTTTTCAAATCTCCGCGTCTTTCATATCTCCCGCTTCAGAATGTGATTTCGTTACCTGACCTCAGTCAATTTAGAATCGAAACCGGGTGTTCAAATCAGAGTACAGAGACCATACGGCACCTTATGAATGGTCGTTACTCGAAGTGAAAGAAGTTGCGCGGGCGCTGTTCTCAAGTCCATATCGCAGTTGCGAACCCACTTCGCGCGTGTTTACGCGCATCGGCGTCTGCGCATGTCTCTATTGTCGTTTGTATCGTGATTAATGTGCGATTTTATTTTCTACTCGGTTTTGTGTAATACTTGTTACATCGTTGTATTGTTATTTGATTCGTTGACGAAACAGTGATTGAAAGTTACGACAGTTTTTCCTAGTGGAGGTTTTCGTTTAAAGTTGATGGTGTACAGATTGTCTTGACGATTTCTTTTGTTTTGTTGCTCATAATCTCTAATGATGTCATGATAATTACCGTCCTCATCTCTAATTTACCTGCTTCTAATTTTATCTTTACAAACAAACGTGTGCAGAAACCTAAGTATTACAGTTTCAGTTGAACTTTTCCGTTTAGTGAGACGGCATTGAATTAACCGATAACTAAATACGGGCATTGTTGTCGGAAGTAGTAGTTAATCAGTAACCTTGCAATATAGCACCTTGTATGGTGAATTAAGTATGGCGTCGTGACGCTCTTGTCAACTCGTTTATATTGATGCAAGGAAATGAGATTGATGTTATAGTCTATCGGATAGAGAATCGTGTTTGTTTAGTTTTGTCTCTTTTGCAACCTCATTTAAGAAAAGTGTAAAAAACAGTTAACATAAAAGTGTTATTATGAAAGAGCGTATCAGCAGGTCATGCTCAAAATATCTTTTCAATAGCGACCAGAATGGACACACATCATGCTCATAGTTTTTATATTTATATCTTTATTTAATTTTCTTTAATATTTTTATCTAGGTTCCCACAATCCCACAACGAACGTGTGACTCAATTTGTGAATGCAATAGGTAACATGTGGGCTGAATGGTATACTCTTCTGCCCACTTGATTCCATTAATGACTGCCCAATACAGGTCCTTAAAATGTACTGTAACTAATTTAGAGTTCATTTACTCGCTCGTTCCCGTAATTTCTGTCACTTAGCTTATCCCACAGGAATCCTGCATTTTTCATGGATAAAACTACCCAACTTTCTTTCAGTTTAAGTTGAATCGGATCATTTTGTCCAGAAATTACCTTTTACAAACAATACCTACATAAATAAACAATTTTTATATTAGTTTAACAAGCTGTGCCCGCGGCTTCGCTCCCTTCACCAACAACCGTCAACCGTTACCTACCCTACTCTACCTACCCTACATACCTACCCTACATACCTACCCTACATACCTACCCTACATACCTACCCTACATACCTACCCTACATACCTACCCTTCATACCTACCCTACATACCTACCCTACATACCTACCCTACATACCTACCCTATATACCTACCCTACATACCTACCCTACACACCTACCCTACATACCTACCCTACTCTACCTACCCTACATACCTACCCTACTCTACCTACCCTACATACCTACCCTACATACCTACCCTACATACCTACCCTACATACCTACCCTACATACCTACCCTATATACCTACCCTACATACCTACCCTACATACCTACCCTACATACCTATCCTACATACGTACCGTACATACCTACCCTACATACCTACCCTACATACCTACCCTACATATCTACCCTACATACCTACCCTACATACCTACCCTAAATACCTACCCTACATACCTATCCTACATACCTACCCTACGTACCTACCCTACATACCTACCCTACATACCTACCCTACATACCTACCCTACATACCTACCCTACATACCTACCCTACATACCTACCCTACATACCTACCCTACATACCTACCCTACATACCTACATACCTACCCTACTCTACCTACCCTACATTAGGTATGTACCCTACATACCTTCCCTGTAATCTGGCGACCAAAACAAAAAAAGAATTAGCCAAATCGGTCAAGCCGTTCTCGAGTTTTAGCGAGACTAACGAACAGCAATTGATTTTTATATAATATATATATTGTAGATATGACTAGGTTTTGTGTATTTTACCCCGACTTCTTCGTATCCCGGGCATTACTGAACTGTCCACATCGTCTACTTGCCCTTTATTTAAACTAGTCTCTGTTGTAGTGCAATGTAAGTTGGAGCACCTTCAGTACATTGTCCAATTTAATTAGTTATTTTGTGTAAATTTGTTAGATCATGGATAGGTCAGTTGGTTCCTCTCGTCTCAAAGTTGATTTATATGTGCTTTCAAAGTGACTAAAAATATTCACGTGCTTTAAATGATCATCATTCAAGCTTGTTATGTAATTTTCAAAAACCCACTCAATCAATTGAAATATATCTACTAAAAGTATTTGTTTGGATAATTTTAATAATTGAATGCGTCCAAAACCTACTTACTAGAAAGTCTACTTAGGTTTGAGCAAAATATGTTCTAATTTCTTAAAACGATCGGCATCGAAACCAACAGCAATTTATTACCTACCTAAGTATCTGGAGTACTCTGTCACAGTCCCATAACTTCAGTTGCTAATTATGTAAGTAATTTATTATGACAGTTAATTACTGAAAGACTACCACCCTATTCGTCATTCTATTTAATGCTTCATTGGATCATGAAATTAAGGTAATCATAAGAAATAACTACGCTGTTATGTGTCGACTTATTTACATATGTAAATATATAGGTGAAAGCATTATGTGTAACGCATGTAAAAATTACTGAATATTTAATTATTGGGTGCCTTATGTTATGTTTGTACCTTTCACTAGTAAAATCATTGAAGTTTAGAGATAAGTAGATAATTCTTTCTTACACACCAAAATGGTTACGCAATTGTACTGTAATGAAACATGGTGTGTATGTAACACCATGCGTCATTCAAGTTTTTTCCGAATTTAGTAATGGATTCAACCAGAATCTGTCAACTGCTAGACATGGGTCTCTCCCAAGTTAAGCACCCTTCATCCTCTTCCGACCATTTACTGAGTAGATCCTCCCTTAAGTAATCATTCTGATTAAAATTAAGATCACAATAATTTTCCTGCAATGTTTTGCCTTGTTATTAATGGCGAAAGCTCTTTAGAGTTTCTCAACTTATCAAAGCAGCTATTTTTCAAGTAAGAAAATGCCTTATTCTTCAGAATAGGTACTAGTTTCAAGTTTCATAAAGTAAGACTGATGTCGGGGATGGAAAGCCATCCGTCAATCAGTTTCAAAACTTCTGGAGTACCTGATTCAACAACTACATTAAATAAAAAAATCAACGAAGGATTCTTAAATTATTCGTTGATTTTTATCACACTTAAAGGTCAACTAGAATGGGTGTGAATAGTGACTAAGGACATCGATATAACGTGCTGTGTACATACAATGTCATTCATACAATTATAAGCATCTGCTTTGCAGCGAATCATGTCCTTCAGAAACCGAATACATTTATCATTACGATACACAATCGCTTAGTTCAATTCGTCTCAACGTGTTCAAACTCCAAGTAATACTTGATATCTAAGTTTAGTATTACAAATTTTCATAGCGCAGATAGTTCGTTGGCTTAGGTTACGTAGATCAGACAATCTATCTCGCTGTTGAAGGTTGTCCTGCCACAGACCGAGATCTGAGCGGTTTCGAAACATCTAATTTGCGAGCTTATATTGTTCTCTGATTTAGAACTAGGTAAAGTAACTTGTTTCACATTCCGTCTTAGATAAGATACTTTTATACTTTCAGTTGTACGATTGTGTTGATGATAAGGAATAAACCTTCGATGAAGCTTATTTCTTTAAAAAGGTTAAATGATAGTTTCGCATGTCCTCTTTTGTTGTGCAAACTACATCTTGTGTATCTGTGAAACCCACATCCTCCCACTTGTAAAAGTTTTGTTCCTAATTGACGTTTTTCGCCTTCTCTGGACTCGAGCGAGGCTTTCCTCTGTCTTGGTCATTGTTTTTTAAACGTCTTATTCTCATTGTTTTATACCTCAGCAGCTATTGAGGTATCTAGTACTCCTTTCGTGATCCCGTCTCAAAACGCTCCTTTTCCGTATCTATTCGAATCTTGTGTTCAGTCTTCATCTAGATTGTAAATACTCTTTGTAGTTTGGAAATGAAAGTTTTCAAAGGACTGGTGACATAGAAACAGTGACTGTATATTTTGAATAAACGTCCTTGACAAGTCTTTGTTGTTTACTTAGACAAGAATAAGAGCCAACTTAAGTGGAAAATTAGTAAACATAACATTCTACTAGTAAATAAGCGCTTGTAACTTTGTCCGAACATTATCCGGTCTCTCAAACTAGTGTACGACTAGCTTGTGTTTGAATAACTTGTGTGTTTGTTTGGCGACCCTGTTTTATTCTTACTTGAAGTTTTTTACTGGGATTATAGGTCATTTCTATTTTTGTGTTCCTTTAATATATTTAGAAGCTCTGTTCTTCGTGTTTGTCCTTAAATTTTTTAAAGGTACTTGAAGTAAATGTCATTTCTATTTTTGTTTTTTTTCCTAAACTTATATGTTCTACTGCGTTATTAAATATCTTTATCGTTTTGTCCTTGGTTTTTAGGGTTCCGTACCTCAAAAGGTAAAAAAGGAACCCTTATAAGATCACTCTCTTGTCCGTCCGTCTGTCCGTGTGTCACCACCGGTTTTTTTTTTTAATTATTGTAAATCGATGCAGGTTTTTAGGATCTAAATAGCTTTCATTAGAATACATGATAAATTAAATAAACTTCCTAGAATTTTTAGCAGTACTTACACCAGCCTCACCGCGAAATAATTCAAATCCGTTTATCTAAAAGCTTTGTGTATCCAGCAGCCCGAATGAACGCCTTTCATTGCAAGAGTTTAGTACCTACAAACGTTTTCGGAAACCCCGTAATTACATGAGTTATTTCCATGTTTCCCTAGCAACTTAGTTGGAGAGGCAATATGGGGAACACTTCGCTAAAAGGACCATTCTATGTAGTTATTATAAATGATTGGTGTATTGTATTTTTTATATAAGTTAGGCCTCTCTCTCCCTTACATAAAGTTCTAATTTCTGCTGGTAAAGGCCAGTCCTTTCATAATGTTATTATGAGCCTGCGCTGTCTCCACTTTCCTTTGGGCCAGTCCTTTGAAAACGAGTCCAACTCATCCTGCCACCTCTTTCTGGGCACATTTAACATTTCGATGCCTGGAACAATCGACATCGTCCCAAATTAAGTATGACACTTGTAGCACTATCTAAGTTCAAGCACACAGTTCTGTTTTCTGCTGGTAAGGGCCAGTCCTTTCATAATGTTATTATGAGCCTGCGCTGTCTCCACTTTCCTTTGGGCCAGTCCTTTGAAAACGAGTCCAACTCATCCTGCCACCTCTTTCTGGGCACATTTTACATTTCGATGCCTAGAACAATCGACATCGTCCCAAGTTAAGTATGACACTTAGAGCACTACCAAGTTCAAGCACACAATTCTGTTTTCTGCTGGTAAGGGCCAGTCCTTTCATAATATTATTATGAGCCTTTTTTTATGGTATGGGAAATCATCAAATTACTTCTTCCGCTCTGGCTGGAGCGAAGAAAGGGCGTGTCAGACTCTTACTGACTAAAACCCATCCGTGTTCCTTCTAAAGCCCTTTGCGTTTCAGGGCCGCGGTGACTCTTTCGAACAAATTCCGCAACCCTGGCAGATTAGCCTGCGCTGTCCCACTGCAGGGCAAAAGCCCCCCTTCCCTTCTTCCACTTTACTTTGGGCCAGTACTTTGAAAAGGACTCCAACTCATCCTGCCACCTCTTTCTGGGCACATTTAACATTTAGATTCCTAGAACTATCGACTTCCTCCCAAGTTAAGTATGACACTTGGAGCACTATATAAGTTGAAGTTTCCAATCAGACCGCAAGCACTTTCTTACTCGAACTTAGGCGCTTTCTATCAAGCGTTCCTTACAAGAAACCTATAATGAACAGTCGCTTACCGGCTGTAACTTTGTCTAGCTTTCGATGGTACTACTCTTGTACATTAAGTTTAAATAAATAAAATAAATGGTTTAGGATCTATCGGTTTTCATATCTAAAGAACAATGCCCATTTTGGGCCCATGAGTGGACAGCATAATAAACTTTAACTAAGTCGTGTTTTAATCATTTTTATTCAAAACAATATATTTTTTAACAATTCTTATAAGTATGTTAATATTCGTTAATATTTATAAGAATATCTTATGGCTAATTCTGTATGCTTATAAAGTACTCCACTTTTACTGATATTTTTTGTAATAATAAAAACATGGCGGACTTTTCTTGAGTTTATATTTTTATTTTAATAGACATTTATCTAAAATAAATAATACAAGTAAAATATTTAACTGTCCAGTTCTGGATCCGACGATGTATGGTAAATGGGCATTGTTTACTATTTTAAGGAAAGCGTTCACTCGGATTATTTAGTCCACTATGGCAAAAACAGCCGTGCGAAGAATGGAGAAGCTGCATTCTTGACACTTCCATCAGTGGAACTTCTTCTTTTTCTAAGCTTATTGATGCCAAACATAAATATGAAAAATCTTAAATGAGGATTTTGATATACCTCTCTTTATATATGTCACCGGAAAATTGTAGACTCGTAAGAATGTAATAAATCTTTATTAGGTAAATTCTAATTTCTCGATATATACATAGTATGAAAAATCCATTTTGTATACATACAATAAATCCCATCTAAATTCAATAGTTTCCAATCCGCATCTTATTAAGAAAAACTAGTTTACAATTTCACGCAATATTTTACAATCTTACGGCGTTTTCAACTTGCCGCTGACATATTATACATAACATCGGTTTTACTTACACACCTACTGCGGTCTGGCCAGAGAACGGGATCGCATGCAAACTGCGGCCTGTGTGTGCAAAATAGAAAGACGGAGCAAGTCAGCCTCCACAACAGCACTTTGTAACATACGGCTGGCCCTTGCTGTGTAGGCAGTCGTCCAAGCTGGCTGTTTTCATGGCATCGATGACTTCCCAATAGCTTATTTTAAAACTTGGTTGTTTGTTTACCATTGTTACCTAATGCCATCTTTAACACACATTATTTGCTCGTTTTCTAACATTAGAGGATATATAAGAAAGGCCAAATAAAAACGAGCTGTTGAAGTTTGAACTTTCACTTCAAAGTTGAGGATTGAAAATCCAACAGAGCGATTGTATTTGAAGGATTTAACTAAAGTCTTGTCCCGCAAACACTTAATACTTACTAAAAACTAAAAGCTAAACTTCCAAAAGGATTTTATGACGTCATTAAGAAGAGTTATGAGCAATTTCTGTTGGATTTAAGGTGAAATCGTACTTTAGTTGAGACGTGAAGTGAATAAGTGAATTGGACTCTTAATTCTATGTGAAGCATAAAGTTAAAGAGTCGTCCGGATATTCAATATGAGGATTTATTTCAAGGAGCATAAAATCAGTAAACTGGTAAGTTTTTAGGAAATATTTTAGGAATAATTTATTGCCCGGTTTCTAACATAAGGCGAAATCTTGATGAAAGCCAAAATAAAACCGCACTGTTGAAGTTTCAACTTTGGGTTCAAAGTTGAGCATTGAAAATCCTACAGAGCGATTGTGCTTAAAGGATTTAACTATAGTAAGATAGTAAGTTTTTAGGAAGTGTTGAGCGGTGATTAGTGATTTTACACAGGCAATTAAAATGGACAATTATTGGTATTGTTGGCACAATTATTCTCTACAAGCTGTGCCCCGTGGCTTCGCTCCCGTCAACTCCCGTAACCGTTACCTACCCTACAATACTTACTTACCTACCTATTCTACCTACCTACATAAATACATATCAACTTTTTTTTGTTTTAAACCTTCGCTGTTATCTGGCGAACAAAACAAAAAAAAGAATTAGCCAAATCGGTCCAGCCGTTTTCGAACTTTGCGCTTAGCAACACATTTGGCGATATATTATTGATAGACTATGGTAGTATTGCCGTTTACTGCTTGATTATGCCGAGGTTGAAAATTGCCATGAATTGCCCAATATTGCACAATTAAGTTAACCATATAAACAAAGCACATCTTCTATACAAGTAACTAGTAGTATATTAATTCTATTTGAAGGTGAGTGCTACAAGCCATTGGGTTCGAGAATCTTAAGTACCTATCACTGAATCCTTGAGGTAACCCAAAAAAGGTTTAAACTAAATTGTTGTTGACAGCTCTTTAATTAAATCAATTTCTCAAGCACAAATCTTATTAGCGTTGGACTAAACAATTTTCTAAGAAAATGAAGGATTTTAGCCAGGATTCAAGGAGAGTTTCTACTTTGTTCAAAATGCTAAGGTTAAGATCCCTCAGTATGGAAATATTATGGGTTTAGCTCACAGTCTGAGGTGAGGAGTTTCCCGGATTTCCACTTTCTACCCATATTGAAATGTTCTTAGATCCTTGAAGTTTAAGCTTTTGTTAAGTTAGCGCAAACTACTGAAAACTTTGCAATTCACTTACTGTTCAAAATTGTTTTAAGTTTTTTAAATATGTACCACGATTTTTGCAAATTGCATCTCTGTTCCACGCATGTTAATCAAATCGATTTTGCGACAGTTCAAATGTATAAAATTGGTCATTTAAGACATCAATACAGCTCTCAACATTATATTTGCTACTCAGCAAATATAAAGCTATGGTTGGCGCCAGATAAATTTGCAATAAAGGACATTGACCTTTCCCATATATCTCTTCATATGTACCTACCTGAAAAATACATTATAACAAGAACAAATGGTTGTTCATTATTTCTAGAAAATGTTAAGGATATCTATAGGTGTGGATTCAGGACAGCTTGTCTTTTTTCCGATTATGGAATTAATAATTAATGTCAAAAAATGTGGGTTGGTCAATGGCCGCTTTTGCAAGTTTTGGCGCCAAATATTTGCCATTGAAGTTATTCTCCTTACGACAACCATCCAAGTTCCTCTTTGTTTTCCGAACTTAGTGTTGTGGTGTGGTATAAGGGTCTGACGATCTGACTTAAATGGTATTGAGAAACCTTGGGAGTTAATGCTTCCATTGGATTACCTACACGGTACTTGATCTTAAAATTTCTAAATTTTCCATGCTTTCTCCACGCTCCATTCATGTGTTTGCATAAAGATTTATGCTTATGCTAGCTTTTGTCCGCGACTTCGTACGCGCATATACGGTGTTTTCCCATCCGCATCCCCGTGGGAATTTCGTAAAATCCTCCGTTAGTACTCGCCAAGGAACCTACATGCCAAATTTCAGCTTTGTACGACCAGTAGTTTCGGCTGTGCGTTGTCTGTCAGTCACTGACTCAGTCAGTCAGTAACGGAAGAATTTAAATATTAGGATTATCATCTACTCTAGTCTCCAAATAATGGGTTGTAGTGTCTTCTGATTTTCATGTCGATGATATAACGATGATATGACGTTGATAACGTTATGTGATCGTCTAAACAAGGAACGGAAAAAGTAAATCGCATGAAATGCTAAATTATTGTCACGTAATTCACTGTCACGTCTTTGTCACATAACATACTACTTAGTTGCTCCGCCTGCGGCTCCGCCAGCGTAAATGTCGAAAATTATCCCAAGGGAACATACTCCCGAGATGAAAACTAACCTATGTCCTTTCCCGGGACTCAAACAATCTCCATACCAAATTTCATCTAAATCGTTCCAGCCGTTTGCGCGTGAAGAAGTAACAAACACACACAATCACAAACTTTCTCCTTTATAATATTAGTGTGATAGTGTGATGATTTACACTATAAAGCACAAAAATCTACAAAACCATGTAACAATTTTGTATCGTTGGGTTTGGTCCGTGGTTACCGGCTGCCATACATTTTGTAGACACAAACATAGTATTTTGACACCCATGTCCAGACGAACCTATTGGGAGGGTAGTTACGTGTTACCAAAAATATTTCGAAGCTTCGCGAGCACGCCATATTGCGTCTTAATGCAATGATGTTGCTTCAACTCAATTATAACTCATTAATCTCATATAGAAATACCGAGAATTCGCAACAATGAATTGGATCATCAAAACAATTTGATTAAGGGTTTGTTCAGTAATCACGTGAGCTTCGAGAGGAGGGGAGGAAGTTCGAAAAATTACGAAATATCACAAGGGGTCTAGTGAGCTTTTTCTGATCTAGTACAAAATTTTCCAGAGTTAAATTAGATTGAATTTTAAGATAATATTCTGAAAACTTTAAAAATAGGTAATTTGTATAAAAAAAATACACGTGACTTTGAGTAGGGGAGAGGGAGTTAACTAAAACCTCACCACGTTTCACAGGGGTACGGGGGGGATAAAAAGTTGCTAAAAACATCGCGTCATTAATGAACAGCCCCTAATTTCGTTTCTGTATTACGTAGCGAAATATTATTATCACTATTTAATGGAAGCCTCCTTTTATCTTTGTTAATTATACGAAGGCTGTTCAAATTAGTAAGTAGTGCTTCATTAAATTTGAGATTATGTAAATAATATATAATTATTGTAAGTACGAATTTCTCAATTTAAACTTTTTGGGTCAAGGGCATACGACAAGTTCAATGTCGAATGTTCTTTTTAGGTTAAGTTAATAAGCGTAGACATAAAATCAAGTTGGTATTTTAATTATTATCATTTTAAAAATGGCTGCTATTGTTAATATATTATTTTTTAGTTCGTTTCATGGGTTATAAATAATAGCCTGATATGTAAGAAAATACTAAGCACAACAATTTCTATGTCTGAAGCATAATTGAAGCACCATTTCAACGAATTTTAGGAAATAAATCTTTTTAACGCAATGTGCAGTCTGGGGGTTTAATATGCGCCAATTAATGCAATTACTGGCGCTGCTTATATATAAAAGGTCATAAATAATGCGTTAACAACTTGTAATATGCGCCTTAATGTACCATCGAGTTATATTATGCACCTATCATAAACTTGCACAGCATTGCAACACTGATGTGCAAGTAGTTATATTATCCCCAATACTGCGGTCTTGCAATATTGCTTTACCTGCAACCCTGTAAGGCTAAGTGAGTAAAACTCGCTGGTATATAATAATTAACTTAAGATTCATTAAATCAGTTGAATACTTTAATATTGGACTGGCATTTTGTAGTGTCAGTAGTGCCCACACATGCCCATCGGGGAAACTTAAATGCCACTGGCGCTGCGGTCGGCTTGGCCATCTGAGCCAGGGGCGTAGCTACCGTCGTATCAGCCGTATCAAAGATACGGGGCCCCCGTGTTATAAGGGCCCCGACGTGTGGACGCAAAGCAGGACAGTTCTGAGCTAGTAGGGCCTATTTTGTTTAAAAAACAATACCCCTAAAACGACGCCCCAAAAATGTTTTTATACAGGGCCCCTTTGAGACTAGCTACGTCATTATACTGAGCCCAACTTAAAACATTCAGACGAATTGAGAACCTCCTCCTTGTTGAAGTTGGTTAATCAAGATGTATGACTTCTTCGTATCGTTTCAGCGTTCAAATGGCCCGGAGTGTACTCCACCGTGCCGTCGAGCGCAGCCATCACCTCGAACCACCAGCACGCCAAAACGAACTCTTGCGCAACCAATTATCAACAACGATGCCGCTGGTGAGTACTATAATATTTTACTTCTTTTTGCATGTGCAACTGTGTACCGATAATTAGTTGATAGGCATCTTTTGTTTGGTATCATCATTGACTGATCATTCAGTGGTTACTTCTATAAGATGAGGATTACCGCCTCGAGAGTAGCCATACTCGCTAAGCTGGTCATAATTAGCGATCATTCAAATGTAGGTAGGTAACCTAACCTGTGAACGAGTGATATCAATGAAAATATAAAAACTACGTAGACTACTAGTCGATTTAAACGTGAAAGCTATACGGCCAAATATAAAGAAAATTAACTTTCATGTTGAGAAACATCTTTAAACGCGACATAACAAAAGGCATTACAATTTACATGTACGCACATACATTGTGAAATACATGGCGATTACAGGCTTACATGTGTGCGCATTAACAGATCAAAATTCACGCGCACATTGTCTCCATTCGTCTCGCAGTTCATTTTGTTTCGTTTCGACAAAATGGTACTCTTGACGCTGCACGGCCTAAAAGATTTCGTAAATTATCACTGAGTTTAAAATTCTTTCGTGACAAATCGGTGCCGTGGCGGCTTTTAATGTTCACGCTTTTAGCCCCCACAGAAATCATTACGGCCTTCATTTGTTTTAATACTTCAATTATAAAATCTCGTAATTTTTTAGTCTCATGTTTTATGGACCCTCCTGTACTCAGTTTAGGATTGAGATTATATACATAAACGGGCTGCTCATTTGTAATAACCGTTGGTTTTCATGCGTGTGTAATGCAGTTTAGCCGGTTACGCCAGAGCTTAACCCTTCATTTGATATAGCAGGTGGGGCTCAAATACCGTTGATACGGTTTTTGTTGACGTATTACTCATCTGGAAGGATGATAGTTCTGATGTGTCATCCAATTTAGGCACAATTTAATTATCATTTCTAAATTTTGTATTCAAGCCAGATGCTCCGTTCCCGTCTCTCACCAGGTACAATGACATCACAATAACAATGCGTTTCGACCTGTCAAAGATACGCCCTCAGTCTATTTCTGCGTACTACCGTCCGGCCATGACCGCAGTCACGTTGACATGCCAAACACCCGGTCGACACACGTAGGGTTGGAAAGCCCAAATGTCCCTTGAACCCCCTTTTAGGACGGGACACGTTGAGGTCCCAAACACGTCCCTGTATTCCGACCCATAAATGAATCGGCCTGATTTGCAAATTTTATTATACGGAATTTGTTCCCTGAATTTAAAGTGGGCGGATTAAACGAATTGTTTAAACTTTCATGTATTAAACAAAGATCGTTTAACAGTTATGCAGATGCTCTGTTACATTTTAGCTTTGTGAAATACCTTTAAAATGCTTAACAATTCTTGGATATAAATTGCTCGCAATGTTATTTTCTGTGTAGTTTCAGCGTCATACCATGGACGTCTATTTGCATAAAGTTATTGTATTCCTGTTATCTTTCCCAGATGGCCCCGTGGTGTCTGGATAAGGCAGCCCTATTGTCACCGTGACTATTGGCACACGTTACCTTAACGTAGCCTCGTACCCTTTGCATTTGAATTCGAACCTTACACAGATGTAATCTCCTACAAATACATTTGGTTCTTCGTATAGATTTGCTAATGGAAAGTATAAGTCTGTTTTCACTTGTAGAATTTCTAGTTTCAGGAATTAAATGTTTGGTTATGGATTCTCAGTATCGTGTTCGTGATTATGTGTAATTGTTGATTGAAGAAGCGGTATCTCGTAAAACACATTCCGGCTTGTATTAATTGAATAGCATTGTTCTCTTTTGCGTTTATTGCAATAATTAAGTACTAACTCTGGTGTTACCTACCCAGTGTTTTGCTAGTTTCTATTAATCATTGTTTATACTTTATTATCACAATAAATAGTCAATCACGAAAGAACGAAATGAAGGTGATCTTTCGTAACAATTACAATAGTTCTCGGAAAGTATAGCGTCTCGTGTCACTATATGAATCGAAACGGATTAATTGGATAGAAAATTAAACTGCGTGTCTATCAATTTCGCTTCGTTTTTAACGTATCAATTAGAGCCATCGATTGCCGACGTGAGGTGCGGTTCTTACTCGGTTTTTTACCCTGAAGTGAAAGGGAAACTCGTGTTTAATAATATACCATTTGTAGACGTACGTTTCCAGATAGTTCAATGTACAACGATAGTCACTCTCAAAGAATTCCGTGTTCGTGTCTATATTTTATCCATCGAAGAGGTTCGTGTCGTCAATTTATTATTCAAATGAGCTCAATTTATAGGCCACAGGTAGACGAGCAGGCTAGCGAGTTGACGTGCAGGCTAGCTCCGAGCCAGGAGTCGTACGTGTGAGCCCACCTTAACATGAATTATTTAGAAGCACTGGAGCAGGAATATTATGATCGTGGTCTCCAGCCTGCCAGCCTTATACACCAAGCTTGTTTGTCTTAGAACTCCGATCGTTTCAAGTTTATGCATTAGTTTGCAACGGGAACAAGATCTAAGACGTCGCTAAATATGTTCCGGTGGAGTAAGTAATGCTTCATTAAGGAAACAGCGTCCCACAAGTGCTTCGCTTTATCGTACACATCGATCTTGTCCTCTATGTGTCTTGGTCCCCTATGTAAACAAACTGAATTAACCATAACGTCTAGCTATATTTCCAGTATGTCAGAGTAATTTAGTTTTCCGAATATGGATAAGAAATCTGCATATTGCCTTGACACGAAATAGGAATTGAGTTTGTTTGAAAATAACCGATGATGATGTTTTAGTTGAAAAGGAGTACAAATACAAACTGTGCAAAGCCTGGGAAATAGTTTTAATAAGAAAAGGGGCCTTGATACAGATCAAAGATAAACTAAAGATGGAAAAAAACCTTCTTCACAAAACGCTGACGAAGTCTTGCTTCCGCTAATTAGAATAAGACAAAAGTTATAGCATTTTTACAGCAGCAGTAACCAACTGAACATTTTTGCCACGGAAGCATTTCAAAGAGAGTAGGTAATATTAAATAGATATATTTTCGCCATAAAATGTGTCCGCCGAGTGTCCTTTTACGAGTGTAATTTAATAGCAGGCAGGCCTGAGGCATACCGTGGTATGGATGTATCATGATACCTATTAAATATTATCTTCAGCGTTTGGGAAAGGTTCGTGTTTGACATCTTGCCTTTTAAGGGAAATATAGAAACGGGAAGCCTTCTATCGATACATAGCTACAAATAAATTAAATTGATTAGTCAGCTTTTAATGTTAGCTTTGTTATCAAAGAATTTTTAACAGATTTCATAAAAAGGAGAAGGTTCTCAATTCGACTGTGTTTTTGTATTTGTTTGTTCAGCGATTTCTTCATACAAATGTTACTCATCAAATCCTGAGGTCAGTACAGGATGGTCATAAAAACGGGACAAGGTTCGCTAGAACCGAGGGCCACTGCCATAGAGAATTAAAAAGGAAGGATTAATAGTAACTAGAAATAGAATTTATTCGACAAAACACAACAGCAACAAGCACGAAGTATATGAAAACAGCAATAAAAAATCGGTACTTTTCTAAATGTATCTGAAAAATAAAATGAGTCTGTGGTCTTTAAGCAGCTCCTTTTTAGAGATGCGTATAAAATGGTGGTCCTAAGCGCTGTAAACTTATGTCATTGAAGTTGGGAGAAATGCAATAAACCATTATGCTAAGTACCTAGTCGTAAAAGCTTTTCATCCGCAGCAGGTCAGCAAAATGCCATCTGCTGTAAAATTTTCTGCTCTAGCTAGCATAAAATATGAACATTTCAAACTACTCTGGCGGCCACGTTAAAACTGAAAACCAATTGGCTGAAAACACATAAAATGCCGACGAAGCTAGCGTATTTTAACCAGATATTGTTCTGGGGCCACTTGGGGTGACGCAAAATAAATGCACGCAAACCCGAGCAAGAGCTGGTCAGGCGTTAAAAGTGGGCCAAGGTCGGGACCTTACCTGACTGGTCCTTCATAATAGAATGGTGCATACGGAACAAAATGAACGAACTTGAGCTCGAGGATAGTGTTGTGATAACATTTCTGGAGGATCAGCAGACCACTTTACTTTGAATAACATCACGCCTATATTCCCCGGAAGGTTAGACAGAGGTTCCTGTAATAGTCCTAGCAGACCACTGAAAATCAGCGCCGTGCTGTGGGTCCCCCACGGCACAGCATTATGCGGACTGGAAGCCATTTTGCCACAACCACGACATGCATCTAATTTATTTATACCTACTCATACTTTTGTTATTTTTTCTTATTTCGTTTTTAACGTGTTTTTACTAATATAATTTTAACACTATCGTTTAGGGTTTAGTTTAAGAAAAATAAAATTATCTTTCTTTCTTCTAATACACCCACGCCCGCTGTGTGTATGTGTGTCCTGCTAGTCACGTTAAAGTCTCATGCAATAGGTATCCCCCTATTAGCTGGCGGATTACGACCAACCGGCTACAAATCCTGACTCCGGGCTGTTACTGCTTAGGTTTGAATTAGGCTAGATGATGAGTGCTCCACGTCGCAAAAAACAGTGGCGAAAGATGATCAGACAGAATATGGTTCATTGTATGAACAAGACCTCACGAGACCCTAAGTAACACGACACATGGAGAAGGAGGCGATAAAGCTGCGTCTATGAGTCCGTTATTATTGTTCTTGCCGAAAATATTGAGGTTAACAGTGATATCAATATATCTACCAAACTTCTGCATGTTTAGCTTTCCATTGCAGCGATGGACAGAACATTCCTTTATTCATCTGTCAACGCTGTTATACAAAAGGTTATGTCCTGGAGGTGGGTCCTTCCATGTCAAAATCCCAACGTTTGACACGTGGGAGTGAAATAGACACAACAGGTAACTGTGGCCTTAAAACCAGGTCAAGGTTGGAACCTGGTTCGCCCTTCACATGAATGCATACGTAAAAGAATAAACGTTAACCACAAGGATAATGTTTGTGGATTATAACGGTTATTTTCATTTAGAAGCTCATTTTGTTCCTGTTAACGGTGTCAGTTAACTTTGCAAGGTTTTTGAGATTCAGGAAAATATTGCTTAGCCTAATAAATAAATGTGTATGATAGTTTTAAAACTGATATCAAAATCTTCCGCTTTGGGTTGAGTCGAAGGGCGTGTCAGACTCTTACTGAGTAAAACCCATCCGTGTTCCTTCTAAAGCCCTCTGCGTTCTAGGGCCGTGGTGACTCTTTCGAACAAATTCCGCAACCCTGGCAAGTAAAGGATATGGCTGGGATATTCTTAAGACCATTCAATATAGCTACTAATAGATATCAATATCACCTACAAATCTGAAACTAAGTATAGGGTATACCAAAAATTACTCAAAGCAGTCTCGGGCCCGGTTTTGATGATACCCAAAACTGCATTGCTGAAAAATCCAATTATGCAGTTGTAGTTTCATCAAAAGCGGGTCAAAGATTGTTTTGAGTATTTTCGCCACTCCTCATGGTTTCATTTTGTTCATACACGCCCACTTAAAAAAAACACCTTATACAATATCCAACCTGCAGTTATACTTAAATCCAGGGTTGCGGAATTTGTTCGAAAGAGTCACCGCGGCCCTGGAAAGCAAAGGGCTTTAGAAGGAACACGGATGGGTTTTAGTCAGTAAGAGTCTGACACGCCCTTCCGCTCCACCCAGAGCGGAAGAAGTCATTTGATGATTTCCCATCCTAAAAAAAAAAAAAAGCTATACTTAAATAAAACAGGGTTGACTCATATCTATACCTACTAATAATAAAGCTGAAGAGTTTGTTGAAACGCGCTAATCTCTGAAACTATAGTAGGCGCCAGATAATCGTGGAATAACGGTCATTGACCCACCTACAATTATTGACATTTTTAATTTGAAAAACGGAATTAATGACACAAAGCTGTCCCGAATCATCATCTCTCGTGATTCTTAACATTGTCTAATATTGAAAAACGATTCATATTTAATTGTTCAGGTACCTATGAACAGTTATTAGGGAAAGGTCAATGTACTTTATTCCACATTTATCTGGCGCCTACTATAGCAGTCGGATTTGGAAAATAATTTTTGCATATGATTCCCACATTCATGAGGAAGGCTATAGGCTATACGGGAACGGGAAATTCCTACGGGATATGCGCGTACGAAGTCGTGGGCCAAAAACTAGTACCTAAGACTATAAAACGCTCCAGATTTTCCCTGACTTCCAATCTTGTGTTATCATGCCACAACTCAAGCTCTCGGGTGAAGAAAGGTTGTTGGTCCATGGCAAACTGTTTATCAGCACCTACGCCTGACATTTACCAGAATGATCTGCATAGCTACTACAACCCTAGTAGTCACTGAGCTGAACAGATCTTTTACTGTTAGTCTTTTTCATCATCTGCCTAGCCTTTTCACAACTATATTGGGGTCGGCTTCCAGTCAAACCGGATTCAGCTGAATACCAGTAGTTTACGTGGAGCAACTGCCTACCAGACCTCCACAACCCATTAACTGGGTAACACAGTACTTCTTAGAAGAATGGGGTCAGATTTTATGGCTTCTGACAATCCGTAACGACCGCCAAAGATCTACAAATGACAGCCGGGACCAAGGGCTTAACGTGCTTTCCGAGGCACGGAGGAGTCTCGATATGTTAAGGTGGTCACCCATCCACAGACCGACCTCGGCAAGCATTGCTTTCTTTGAAGATCGACCTGTGCGGTTGTTATTATTTAGCCACGAGCTCCTAACACGTGGTTAGACTTTTTATTGATGTTAAATATTTCTTTGTTATAAATTACAGTAAGCATGATGCTTCCTAAGTTTTGATTTACCTACGTCTTATTTTGTGACCATTGGGAAAGTTGAGTTTCAAATGACTTTCTTCTTTCTAAATGTATCTGTATAAATAACAATCGCAATCATATCTGGACTAGGTTGATGGTGTTTGTTCGAAAACGTTAAATGACTGCAAATACAGAATTTTTCAGAGGACGTCCAACAGTTTGATTAAACGCGAATTAAGTTGGCGGTAAAGTAGAAATGAAAATGAAAAAAATTCTACTGACAGGTATGTAGGTGTTGATTCAAGTAGCGTGTCAGCTAACAGTGAACGATGTAAGTGAATGTTTACACGTGATAATTTAGTGTTTAGTCCTCCTGAAATATTGATGTCTCATGACTTATTGCTAAGAACTCAAGCGCGAAACATCGTACACGCTTCGTTTTTTGCTACGTAAAAATGACGGTTAAATAATTCAAAATGTAATATGGATACCCAGATATTATACTTTTATGAAGCTGCTTAATGTACCTTGCGAGTGCTCGTCTGAAGGTTATTAGTTCTTCGGGAAGACACGTGTAACGTTCAGTAAAAAAGAAACCTCTTACTGTATTGAAATAAAATCTATACAAAAATGTAGGTACATAATAGTGACATTTGATTGATAAATCGACTAGAAGTTCTAAGCGCCTCTCCACATGTATACTAATATTATAAAGAGGAAAGAATTGTGTGTTTGTATGTAACGAATAAACTTAAAAACTACTGGGCCGATTTGAAAAATTATTTCAGTAATAGATAGCTGCATTATCAGCGAGTATCATAGGCTATATTTTATCCCCGTACTCCCACGGGAACGGGAACTACGCGGGTCAAACCGCGTGATGTCCGCTAGTTTCTTATAGGTATGCGCACAGTCAAAGTTTGTACCTTACTCTCCGACAGCCACCGCTTTTCTTGCCACCTAAGGACCCGTCAACCTTCAAAGCAACAGTGAATTGACGTCTTCTGGATTCGCTCGCTCCATAGCAGACCTCATCCATAGCTTATCATCAGCGAGATCCACGTCAAGAGCGTGTTCATCAAGAATTCAAAACAAAAAAGCACTTGTATAATCTTTGACATTCATAATACTTAGTGGGTTAAGAAATTAGCACGCCACGGCTGTGGCCTTTACGTGACTGAATTAAAGAAGTAAGACGAACCGTTTCAACCTTACAAAAAATATCCTCAAGAGGAAGCCGGCGCTAATGCTGTCTTTGTTTTTTTATCTAGAAAATATACTAAAGCAATGTTAATAATTATCAGCTGTCCAGTCCTGCACATGGACTTCGCTGCACAAATAGCAGAAATCGCTTAATGGAACGTTTATAGTTGATATTGTAACTAGTGACCCTACCCGGCTTTGCATATGTGTAAACAATATATGTATATGTCACCGGATAATTGCAAACGCCGTAAGATCATAAAATAACTTGAGAGATTGTAAACTCTCGATAAATTGTCAACTGAACATTTGGAATACTTTTTTACGCATCAAAATTTGATAATTGGAAATTTGGCCCCTCATTGGTCTTTATTGTTGTGAGCTCATATCTAAACAGACCAATAAATTGTAGACTTGTGCTCTGATTGGTCGCTATTTTATCCGCCAGTCCACAATTTCTCGGAATTACTTTCGAGATATTATAGACTATCAAATTTTGATGCGTAAAATACATAGTAGGTATTCCAAATGTTCGGTTGACAAATTATCGAGAGTTTACAATCTGTCAAGTTATTTTATAATCTTACGGAGTTTGCCATTTTCCGGTGACATACACAAACCTTTCTCGATTATAGCTTCTTCTATAAGTAAAAACCGCATCAAATCCATTGCATAACATAGAATTAGTAAGCGGAGAAACAGACAGGCAGAAGCCGACTTTATTAGTGTGTATTTTTTTTAAATGACAGGACGGTATTACTGAATAAATTCTTATACAAAATCCACACGCCATGTCCTCATTACGGAAGTAAATTAAAAAGTTATTTTAGCAACACGAATGAAGTTTATCACCACGATCTATTGTTTCGTTCTAGACGTCGCTAAATAACATGCAATGTGGAGACATCGATACGACAATAAATGAAAACACTGGCAATACTGATTCATATGAATATTTTGAAACTTTCCAATTACATAAAACGTCAATAAAACTCAAACTAGTCAAGGATAGTGACTACTATTCTGACGAAATATTCCGAGCAGCCTGTTGCAGTTAGTGACATCAATTTTGTGATACAAGAAAACATATTCGTATGAACTAGTATTGCCAGTGTTTTGAGTTATTGTCGTATCGTCGTGTCCACCCAATATAGATTTTTAAAAAGCTACTAGCTCACGCCCGCAGCTCCGCCCGCGTGAATGTCGAAAATTATCCCAAAGGAACATACTCCCGGGATAAAAAAAGTATCCTTTGTCCTTTCCCGGGACTTAAACAATCTCTATACCAAATTTCACCTAAATCGTTCCAGCCGTTTGCGCGTGAAGAAGTAACAAACATACACACACACACTCACAAACTTTCGCCTTTATAATATTAGTGTGATTATTATCAGTGTGATATAAATTTAGTACACCTTTTGCAATACATGTTTCGTTCGTTAATTATCTACGGCTTACAGCTAAAGACGCCATTGAAGCGGGATTCTTTTCTATTACCTTGGGGTCTTAAAGTCAAGAGTGAATGAATGAAGGTTACTTTTAGGCCAGTTTGATCCATCTTCGACCACATTATCGCTTACCATCAGGTGAGATAGTAGTCAAACGCAAGTTTACCAACATAACTTAACTATCTAGATACAGTAAGGCTTTTTTTTTAAGGTTGGGAAATCATCATCAAATGACTTCTTCCGCTCTGGGTGGAGCGGAAGAGCGTGTCAGACTCTTACTGCCTAAAACCCATCCGTGTTCCTTCTAAAGCATACATCAAAGTTTACCCTGTAGATAATAGAATATTAAAGCAAGCCTTGGCTTCGTGGTATTAACTTAAGTACCATACAAACTTAACCTCCATAGGAAACTGTGATAGGTTTAGTCTAACACCGTTATGCAAGTTTGTAAGACTTGACTGAGCCGGATCCTTACAGTGTAGTGTTCTTGACTTGCTAAGTACAGGTTACCTGTTATAGTGTACTAGAATAAACTCCGTGTACTTCAGGAAAATTATATTTTTATGCTACCTGCTTTTTTGCTTCGCGTCTTTGCTCCGGTGGCCTTTCTCACTGTGGGTAACGGTCCATTGTGTTGCGGAATTTGTTCGAAAGATTCACCGCGGCCGGGGAACGCAAAGGGCTTTAGAAGGAACACGGATGTTGTTTTAGTCAGTAAGAGTCTGACACACCCTTCCGCTTCACCCAGAGCGGAAGAAGTCATTTGATGTATTCCCATCCATAAAAAAAAACGGTGCATTTTTCCAGGATAAAAAGTACCCCTCAGCGATTGTGTACTTTTCAGCTTTTAATCAGTTAAAGAAAGTATCGTGATCGGATCAGTAATTCCAGAGATTACTTTATACAAACAAACATTGTTACCTCTTGAATTAGTTGAGGTGCATAAATAATAATTAAAATAGAGTATTCCCGTTAGAGCACCGATTTTAAGAGCACCAAAACTATTCCCATTAGAGCACCAATCAATATTTTTGCGTGCTGCTCTATCGGGAATACAATAAATATTATTTTTTATTCCCTTTAGAACACTAGCGGTGCCTACCAGTGATGGGGTTTATATTAAGACATATCGATAAAAATCTAATAGTGGGGGGTCCACACGATACAGATTTATGTCTGCAAAGACTTTAAAAAATCTGTAGAAGTTTATGGAAGTGTTTAGGTATTGTGTGGACGGTCCATAAGTCACAACTCAAAAATGGCATATCAAGTTTTCGATTAAGTTTGGCTTTATAGTGTCCTTCGTGACTTCTACAACTCGATGACAGATATTTTCTATGATTTCTTTTCTAAAAGGCACATTTCAATTAAAACTTTCAGCTCCTGGACCGATTCAACCTTTCTCAGAAAATCTATTCACCGCAACTCAAGGCCTCCCAAAGAAAGGTTCCCTATCCGTACATCAAAAGATCAGTCTGATCGTAACTGACGGATATTACTTCCTACGGATTACGAACCGTAGAGATCAGCGGTCCAATCAATGGATTTTGGCTGTCTGATATACGCATCAGTAGGCCCAAAGCGATTTCGTGGTAGTATGCGCATAAGCAAGCTACGTAAACGATTTAGTTCCTTTATGAATTACGATGAATCTGAATTCTGATGAATGTTTGTGTAAATTATTGTGTGCCCGCGACTTCGTCCGTGTGGAATAGTGTCTTTGGGCAGCATTTTTAATTATTTAGTCTTAATTATTTTACAAATAAGACACCCCACCTACACCGCGCCGTACCACGCCGCGCACATAAACCTTACATATTTCCATACAAACTTTCATCTCCTATTCCCTGTTGTTATTTTACACCCTTGATTTACACCCTTGAGGGTAAAACGTTTACAAACTTTGAATGTCATATTTATTTATATCGAATCAACAGCCTAAAAGATAAGTTTCAAGCTTCTTGCTCTAAAACTGACGTTCTCAGGCTCTAGTCTATCTGTGTACCAAATTTCATTTAAATCGGTTCAGTAGTTTTGGCGTGAATGCGCGACAGACAGACTTCAACTGCAACTTAACAGAGTTACTTTCGCATTTATAATATTAGTAAGGATTATTCTAAATTCTGTATATCGTAGGTAGGTACACCAAACAAAAGAAAAGTCGCCCCCGCTGGACAAATGCCGCCCCCAAGCGTCGCCATGTCTTCCGATGCGAAATGCACAGGACCAAACTAATACATTATGTAAAGTCTGCACTTCTCAAAATTTTCCTTATCTTCTCATTTGTTGTAAAGTTTTTCTTCAAGGATGTTTTTTAATCATGTCTTTGCTTCTGTCTTTGTCTTATACTTCTACGAGCTCACATTTTTCTACTCCATAGTTCATAATACTACCATCACAAATGTAAATAGAAGTTCTAGCAAAGCTAAATAAATTCCGACCGATTTCATAGCGAATAAGCTTCGACCAGGGTTGCCACAAAGCTGGACTGGAATATTCTGTAGTTTTACTAGTCTGGGAGTCCGAAATGGGGTTGAAGCAAAACAGGTTTTGCCGAACTAAAAGCATAGCTTGCCTTTCAAAGAGAGACGTGGGCGTAGAAATTAAGTTACATTCTTACCAACAATTCTTCGTAACTTGAATACCAGTTCTAGTAGTTAGTATTCAAAGACTTAAAAAGGATCATGTAGAAACTTAATTGTCGACTTCAAAGTGGCCTTTGGCAGAGCGTATATTTCTGAAAATTTGTTAAAATGGCAGCCCTACGTCGCCGCAAGGCCGACTAGGTTGATATTATGCCCTTTTATGTTTATAGATCAGAAAGTCAACTGTTCGTGAATCATTGAGGCCGAAACTTTATAGTTATGAGTACATGTAGTATGTGTGCGTGTGTGTTTAGGAAATTGTACCTATGATTTATACTCCTAGCTGTGCTATGAATCATAGTACGATCAGGTATACTAAGGAGTTAAGTAACTACTACTTAACCGTGAGACACACACTTTTCGGTTCTTAGCATACCTACATTATTTTTTTTATTCTATGTACCGTGCGTGTTTTATGTAAGTGCTAAATAAATATTATTCTTTCATTCTTTCTTTTCTTTCTTTATGGCTCTTCTGAGGTAACCATTCGTCATGGAAAGGTCAAAAGCAATGAATGTTTTGTTTCGCCCTTATAAAAAAATGCAGACATGATTCACTTGCTCCTCTGATACTAATATTAGAAGTCGTTTAATGCAAGCCCGGCTTAAAATATCAAGTGTCTTCGCGTGGGGGCTTTAAATTTTAAAGCTTAACAGGAGCGTCTAAAAATATGCTTTGTAAAGGCGATATTTTTGTTACAGCATTTATTTATTTGTTTAAATTTTGAGGTTTAGTTTTGCAGAAACACTTCGACTTGTATTGTTATCCTGATCCATATATTTTAAGACCTAAATTTAACTGACACGCAAAAGTTAGATTTGTAACGCTAAGGTCAAGTTGTAACAGATTATCCAATTCCCTTACCGTTCTTTTGAGTTCAGATCAAGATAGCACTAAGTACCAACATATATGTGTTTTTGTAAATTTCCCTTTAGACCCGAAATGATGAAATGGCAGAAAATATGACCGCAAATATTTCAAGTTACGTTACACTTTCTTTTTAAATTGCATCACGTACACAAACAATATTCACAAACAATATTTTATAGAAATGCTCCTGGGAATTATATTTCGTTTCAATGACGTCATATTTACAGAAATGTCATATTTACAGAATTTTTCCTTCGTAAACTTTTAGAAACAGTATTATTAATATTATCATTTCTTTTCTTTCGTTCGCCGAGAGAATGAACAATGCATAATAACGATTGTTCTCCCAAAAGAGTTATGTTAGGGAATATATTGTTTAAAAGTTGGACTTCACTGGCTTGTTCTAAAGAAAAATATCATAAGGTAGCCTGCACTTTATATCGTGGTCTAAAATAACAATAATTTAAGTGCAGCAAAAAAGCACGTTAAGTTGAAAAACTTGCTACTCTCTTTGAATTAATAAACGCTGCTGCTATTGGACAATTCATTGGGGATAGGATGAGGCATAACTAGTTAAAAACACTATGTATTAATAGTTCTTCCAATTCAATGCGGAGAAACGTAGGTTTTATGACGTTAGTAGGAAAATCAAACTGTTTTCCTAAAACGACAAAACCGGCCAAGTGCGAGTCGGACTCGCGCACGAAGGGTTTCGTACCATTATCTATAAAAACAGCAAAAAAATCACGTTTGTTGTATGGGAGCCACCTTAAATATTTATTTTATTCCGGTTTTTTAGTATTTGTTGTTAGAGGCAACGGAAATACATCATCTGCGAAAATTTCAACTGTCTGACTATCACGGTTCATGAGATACAGTTTGGTGACAGACGGACAGTGAAGTCTTAGGGGGCGTCCATAAATTACGTGAGGTGTTTTTTTAAATTTTCTGTCCCTCCCTCCCCCCTGGTGAGATGTCGTGAGATTTTATTCAACCCCCTCCCCCATCCCCAAATCTCACGTGAGATTTTTCAAAATGTGTTGTTTGACGAATGCGTTATACACCTACTGACTGTAGGTGTATAACGTCGAAGTATGAATGAAATTATTTTATTTCGAACGAATTAGTGAATGATTTTAATCGGATTACGATTACGCTTAAGATTAAATCTTAAGCTTGTACAATCTGGATTAAATGGATCAAAATAGTATATATTTTTTTGTTTCAATCAGAAACAAAATTGCGTGATATTTGCCGAGACCCCCACTCTCTCCAACGTAAGATTAGATGAGATTTGACTCGACCCCCTCCCCCCCTTAAATACCTCACGTATTTTATGAACACCCCCTTAGTAATAGGGTCCCGTTTTAACCTTTGGGTACGGAACCCTAAAAAACACATTTATTTATTTCGTAACAATTGCTTACTATACTTACAGTTTGCACCAAAGCGTACAGTAAGCCAACAAAATAGCATTCATCTTATAAACATTTATAACTAAGAAAATTAATGCATATTTTGATCATAGATGTATAAGTGCACATAAGTATATCGACCTCCGGCTCCTGAGCAATCAGGGCATGTGACTTTAGGTACCTTCGTATCAGTTGAAGATCTTAATGTTGAGGTGACCTTAGTGCGAAAGCCTAAAGACCAATGTACAATTAGCGAAAGGTCTTTGTTCACCAATTAACAGCAATAATCGAATTAACGATGAATTAGTAGATTTTCACACCATTCATTTGGGAATAAACCACACGAACCCAAAACCGAAGCTCGGCATCCACGCTAACGATTAAATAAACGAGTAGGCACGTCAAAACAGCTTTAAAATACAAAATGTTTTTGTATGAATGCATAATTTGAACGCACGTGTTGAACTTTATAATACACGACTGTCATTTGAAAGTTGATCCTGAATAATGTGCTCCCATTATAGAATTCATCTAAAAGTTTAATATGACTGCAGAGGTGGTCTGTAGGTTGGTCGATTTATGGAAACTTCCACCATCAACAGTACAGGGTGAGTTTTTCAAGTGGGTGTTAATGGAAAAATCCGAAACTATAGGGAATAGTGAAAAACACGCAGTCTCGGGCCAGCAGCCTTACTGCCATTCAATTCCGATCATGTAAACGGGAAAGTGCTATTTGCTATGTATAGCTCCGTCTCCCTCTTAGAGCGGAATCATGATCGTTTTAAGACTTCATAGTAGGGCCCCTGATTTTGATAAAAATTATAACTGTATTCCACGCCCTTTTGAAAAAGTCACCTTGTTTTACGATTATATGAAAGTGTGTCCTTTTTTTCCACGTGGTTTTGCATCCCTATTCCACAGGAATCGTGCATTTTTACGACACTCAATTGTAGTGTTGCATTCTATCACTGCACATGCACATGATCGGATCAGTGTCAGTACTTCCCTATGTAATATTACAAACATAAATACAAACACACAATTTACCTCTTTATTATAATATTCGGGTTAAAATAATTCAATCAATATTACCCAGAGCGGTACAACTCGGGCATGCTATTACCAACTTTGAAGTGAATATTAGAATTACATCATAGAATAATAATGTGATTTAAACGTTATTATTAAAAGGCGTTTAATTCCCATCATACAGTCCTGTATTTTGTATGATTCCGCCTTACAATCGCGAATTGAAAACAGAGTTACGTGGACGCTTAACTTGAGGCAAAAGTTCACTTAAGTAGCTATTGTTTAAATCAGTGGTTCCCAACCTTTATTTGACCCAGTACCACATTGATTTCTTTGTTGCTAGCAGGGACCAGGAATCCAGAAAAATAAAACTATGTTAAAAAAAAACATATAACATATAGATATTCAAAACTTGTAGTATAACTATGCTTTGAAATCAAAATTAAAAAGTGTTGTCATAGAAGACACATTTCTAAAGAAACTTAGAATCAGTTTGCATCAATGACATTTTTGAGGTGAAAAGAGTGAAATTTCAAACCTTTTGCGGACCCTATTTTTACCCTTGCGGACCACAGGTTGGGAACCACTGGTTTAAATGAACCATATCCTTGTCGCGAATACTCTATAACACGTGCAAACAGGTAGGTATACGATTTCCAATTCAAAGTTTTGTGTCTCACACTTCGCACGTTTTCGGCAACGGTAACAGAAATTCTACTATTCAAACTTCGTCCAACTGAAACCGAATAAACGAAACATTATATACGAAACCGATTGAACTCAAAGTTATGGATGCTGTTTTGTTTTGTAATAAAACTAAGTCAGCTATGTCCTATTTTAGAAGCATTAAAAAGCCACTTCGTCTATCTCCTTCGGGTTTCTTGCATCCACCTGTTAACACTAATTAACATAGGTCACTGACATGCGATCTTGAACCACAACTTAAACGAGTCTAGAATATCACGACTACTTTTTTTCTCCATTTCTCCGCTTGGGAGGTTGGTTTTATTTTAGTTATCATTTACGAGAGTATTGTACCATCGACAAGTCGACATATGCTCGGGTAGAGAGGCGCGTGCGCGGGCGCAGGTCAGTCGACGCGGTTCGTTTGTTGCGCGCGCTTATCTGATCCATTCTGATCGATGATTGGATCACGACGTGTTTAGTATGTGATATAATTGCAGCATGTGAACCGAGGCATTCTTGTGTTTCTATTTAAGATTTATTAGTTAGCCAAAAGTTCAGAAAAACGTTAGATTTTTTAAATATTTTGTAGTCAAATTAGTTTACAAATAGACGAACATTAATCATTATAGTGTCGAACTTTCCAAAAAAAAACAACAACAAACACTAATTAAATCGTGTAATTTCGCCGGTTATTTGGATCTCGACTCCCGCGCATGTGCCAAGCGTCCGAGGCGCATTTCTTTAGTGTCGACCGATGACACCGTGCCGTGCGTCTACCCCGCAATCTTTTTTGTACATTCTGTCTAAAACACAGAGTTACCTTCACTAGCATAGATAGTTTGAAAGTGATCTTTTTCATCTATGTCGCTCCGTGGTTTGTTTGTCAACATGATGGAAAGATTATTGGTGCAAGATGGTCCCATAGTGATATCCTGGATTGTTTTTCTGGTGCTCATCTGTCGGTGTTACTACCTGATTGGTAAGTGTTTATACTTTCTCTGTATAATCGGGTTTTCACGTGTCTCTGTGACTCATTTACACTTCGGAAACATTGTTTTTTCGTTGAAAACATGACCGATGGTCGCTTGTTGGAAGTAATAATGTGTAAAGTAATGCTTTTGAATGAAACATAACGTCTACTTGGAAAGGCAATTACATTAACAAGCAGGGAATTAAAGTAGTTTGCAGTTGAAAGAACAATTTGCATTAATAAGTTAGAAGTTCTCTAGTGTTTCTGATAACTTTCGTTTTGCATTTTCATCATGAAAATGGAAATACTTTAAAATCAAAATAATTTTCATTTTAAATAGGTAGGTAGGTTTGTAACTTTCATACTATATTGTAATGTTATTCATGTGTCAGTTTGTTTTTTCACTAGACCCTCAGTATATGAAAGTGTTCACGTTTTCTAAGTACTTTAAACGAACTTATGAAGTATAGTAGTTAACTTAATTCAGAAGCTGAACAAATTAAAAACTTAACTAATTATAATCTGGCTTCTTCTTAAGTTTTAAGACGAAACTTAAATTAACCTCAGCCGTATAAATTACATCGTAATCCATCCTTGTGACATTTTCAACCAACTGTGCTGCCATCTATCAAGACTTAACACCAAAACAAGTTGGACAGTTTCTCCTTTTATCTGCTCGTATTTTTGTCATGTGTTTATTTCTTTGGGAATAAAATTGATCTCTCACTTTACTGACCATTCTGTCCGTTCGAACTCCGAAGTTATATGTCTGGCAAAAATCGCATTGAGAGAAAAACGGCCCGTTGACAATTTGCTAGAAGAGACAGTGGAAATTTTATTATGTAGGTAAACTAATATTTCGAAGAGGGGACATTTTTTTTTACCTATTTGACACACGCAAGCAATGATTAGATTAGAAAAAATGCTGAATGAATGAATGATCTCTGTTTGCTGGAATTTAGACTTTCATCGCGCATTATTGACAGT
Organism: Mamestra brassicae; assembly: GCA_905163435.1. Taxonomy (NCBI): domain Eukaryota; kingdom Metazoa; phylum Arthropoda; class Insecta; order Lepidoptera; family Noctuidae; genus Mamestra; species Mamestra brassicae. Next base: position 13,250,832 of record LR991004.1, on the reverse strand, counting down.
TCCGGTAGGATAGGCAACGGGAACAAAGACGTGGGAAAAAGTTATTTACTAATAGTTACAAACAAACAAACTAAATTACGACATCATCATAACAGACCTGACGAAAAGTGCACCTACCTACATTTCACTCGATTAATTATTATTCCATACAAGCGCCCAAATCAATCGTATTCGAAATATTATTCGCTCAGCTAAACCAGAAAGGAATATCAATTCGAAATTAATCGAATGATTTGAATGGTTTAATTGAATGTGGCGCAATCGCGTGTCAACTACTCGACACTGGTAAAGCGGTCCATGTAAACATCGATTTATCTTTAGGACTTAGAACTCGTGTAACTTATTTACATCTTACATATTTCAATAATGAAGATGTATCTGTCGATAAATTCGTGTAGTGGATGGGTAGTTTTATACTCGCCTAGAATATCGAAACCAACTGGAAATCGATATGTCTGTGTTTGTGTTAGCAAATGTCCGAGGTACACACTGAAATTTGTTTTAGCAGACTGTGTTACCTTTGAAAGTTTTATGGAAACTATTTTTGTGACTGACTCAGTATCAGTGGGCAGCTTTGCCTATAGAAAGAATATTGTATTGCTTTTGGAAATTGAATAAATAATGCATCCTCTAGTGTTATATGAACAAGTTGTAAGTATAATAGTAACGAAATATTTTTACATATTATATTTTTAATATTTCTTGTTATAGCAGCAATAGAAATACACACTTTGTGAAAATTACTAAATCTACCTACTATGGTTCATGAGATATCCTACTGACAGACGGAAAACGGTGGCTTGAATGTTAGGGGTCCGTTGGTTACCCTTCAGGTACATACGTAACCCTAAAAGGGCGGGAAAGAAACTTCGAGTCAATTTAAGTATGCAGTAAATAAAATAAAAATGCGGGCCAATCTTTGGGGACTTCCGATAGAAGTGAAAACTAAGCGAATGCTAAAGCGTCCGGTGACGATGACGCGAGTTCCATAATTTTTGTTCACCCAAAAAGTACACATATATACACAGTATACATATAGCTCATCGAAAGCGTTCGGTGACGATGACGCGAGTTCTATGATTTTTGTTCACCCAAAAAGTGCTCAACGCGCCTATCGAAATTTTCACTACAGAAAATAAAGAAATGTTACCGCTTTTGCATAAGCAGGTTGTTTCAATTATAGTAATTTGCAGGTTGAATCTCTGTTCCTTAATTAACTGTGGTTGCAGTATGATCAATTTTCCGCTGTTTAATTTTTCTATAATAAAAGCAATCATTGTAATTACCGATTGCGTACGTCACCGTAATTTACTACTTCATTAAACTTTCTCAATATTAACGTCAGCGTTCGATATTAAAAGCACAGCAACCAGTGTTTACCACTTTCTCCCATAAATTAGTGCGGAATGACGATATTAAATCTATTTACCATAAACAATATTAATTATGTATATCAGCGATGCATAACACGCGCGTATCTAGGTATCTATATTGTTTTATAGCCATCATTTGGCTGACAACTGGGACGGATCCATCGCATCGGTGCAAACATGACACACAATAGAAATAGAATGGCCATGTGATGTCCTAATTATTTTAATGTCACGCTAGAACCAATGTTTTCTAGACTATACGATATCTGTCAGGAAGCGGTAAAAGTAAAATTTTTAATAGCGATTTTCTAGCAAACTCAATAAATCTCCTTAGCTGTTTTTTTCACCTAGGTAAAGGTCGGCTTCCAGTTGTAATTGGATGCAGCAGAGAAACCCAGTTAATGGGTAATACGACACATATTGGTTAATCTAGTGGTCAGACTTTCATGCTTCATCATTCGTGTCAAATATCTACAAATTACATTTCTAAACTACCTATTAACGCATAGAATATGCGAAATGTTATTATGCAACTTTATGAATACCCCGCGTTAACTGGGTTACGTTTTATCACATTTCGGCCGCTCAATAGCAGGCGTCCGCTAGTCTTCCGTGTCAACGGTTTTAATTAAAATTATAGAACGATAGAATAATCAAGTTATAACTTCGACTTCATTATTCTTCGGAATAGTATCATTAGTGTTACTGCTTGACAAATAAAAACGTTAAGTCTGTCGGTTTCATTAATCAAGATTAATTTGTCGTGACTCGGTGATCTGTAACATTTAATTGTCACTATTGTCTGCATTCAGATGCGCGACAATAACGATGAAAATGACTATCCAATTTTAACGGTCATTTCGAACTTAATTTTTGTAGATGATAAAATCAAAAATATATCCAACGATAGAACTTCGCCCGCGACTTCGTCCGCACAGATTTAGTACTTTCGTCTACAAACTTCGACTCCCCACATCATTTATTTAGATATAGATTAATACCATGTAGGTTTAATAAGTTTCGCAAAAATTCTTTCTTTTGTATCTAAAATGTTAATAGTAAAAGCAGTGATTGTGAGTTATCCGTCGGAGATAGGCATATGCTATCCAGGACTTTTTTATAGATATTGATATGTTTTTTTAATATTGTACATTGTTTTGTTCTTACATCAATACTTTACGCAGCGCATGCGATGAAAGACATTTTATGAATTTTTTTTCAAGTTTAAGTAGGGATTATCCCTTATTATTTCTGGAAAAAATATATCTTATGTTACTCGGTTAAGATGTAGCTTTCTAACGGTGAAAGAAGTTTTAAAATCGGTCGAGCAGTTTTTGTGTTAAATAGTAAAAAACAAACAAATCCTCTTTATACTATTAGTTTAGAAGTAGCAAAACGATTCTGCTTGTAAATTTCTCCAACTAAGCTAACTGCTTTTATGCTAGGTGTTGGCTCACCACAATAGCGCAACGAGTAAACTTCGAGCTTTCAGCTTACTATCTTTCCATTGCCAGTCGTGTGCATTCAGCCAACGCAAACACTTCTGTTCTTTCAAGCAAAAATATCACTCCAATCCCGAAAGTTCTCGAATGTTCCCGAACTCCTTCGTACTATTTCGCACTCACACAAGGACGTATTAAAGAACAGTGCTTAGGCTACCAAAAGAGTAAGTTTGCACAAGTTGTAGTACCAGGACGCCAGACGTCTCGTCGTTCCCTTACTGCAGAATGTAGGTGACCTGGTTTCCGCTACCGCTGCACCCGACGCGGATTACGAAATTGCATACTTTGACGTGGTACACCCACTTAGCAGATGTATGTTCAAGTGCCCGTGGAAACTGCATGAAGAATAAGTAAATATGCTCTAGAGAAAATACAAGGATAAAAAAAAACGTACGTGATACTTCCTAAAGGCATTTCTTTTGTGTTAGCTTTTTCCTTAAATACGAAATTATTATCGCGAAAGCTCTCATCTTTGTCAAAGAAATACGGCCGTTTCATTTTGATTTCACGATGTCCTTCGCTTGAAAAAGGTTCTGTGAGATAGATAAGCCGGCGTTTTTACACGTGGTCGTCTTGTCTCAAGGACCAACCAACAATACAGTATATAGATACATTTGTTTTGTTTCTTATGGCAGTAAGTGGCATAGACTATACGTCTAGTAAGTTCTATCTTCAGAGCTAAGTTCTGCCATTCCTTAGGCGTACCCATTACTTGATTTAATACTCTCGAAAAAGGACGAAATGTTTTTTCTATTATATTTTGACCATAGATAAAAGGAGTACATGAGCAGTGCGTAGGATTGACATAAGATACAATAGTGTTATTGGAGAAGGTTCTGTAATGGGTGGCTGGCGCCTAAGTTACGGGCAATTGCCGTCATTTACTCAGTAACGAGAGTGTTCGATTAATTACACGTAGTTTACCTTTCAGAGGTAAGTGACCGAGGGTTGATAGTAGCATCATGTTCCGGGCAATATGTCCATTTAGGTTATATATATGTTATGATTATGATTCACCGAAGAATTATACACGATCGTTGATTGAATCCTTTATACATAGTAAACCACACGTTTTCAATAGAAATAAGCATCCCTGTGTGTAGGATGTTTCTGTTCTTTCCGTCCACCAACAATTGTTCACACTGATTTTATGTTAAAAATATCATGCAGTAAATTATTATACATCAGTACAACAATCACTTATAGGTAGGTAAACACTGCATGCATAAGGAATTTGTACAAAATATACTTTCAAATAAACTTTTATGTTTATTATATGTGTACATAAACCATTGTATAAATAAAATAATCAATGTCAAAGTCATGAGGCCAGCATTGTAAAATCTTTTTCTAGAAAACTAATTGGAATGTGAGCGCTTCGTTGCCATTCCAATAACTGAAGCTCCGGTGAATCTGTATAAGTCTTTTGTGCGGTGGAGAACTTCAGTAAATGTTGAGCACTATTCTCCGTACAATCCCGACCATTCATTCTTTAGGTTATGTAATTCAGCTTCAGAATGTCTCCACTATTTTCCAATTAGTGATGTAATGTTTTATTTATCTGTCTGCCATTAATTCTGTTCACATTTAACTGATGTTCGCTATAAAATCGTGGCTCGGATCGTATTTAACCCGGTCGAGTCAATAATGCACTGTAGTAACTACCGGTATCAAGTAGCCAAATGGCTCGCTAAAAATACTGGCTGCATTCACCATGCAATGTACTGTCCCTGACAAAATATATATCTCGTTCAGCAATTATTTTTGCAATGTTTTTTTTGCAGGCTTTAAAATTCGAATGGATACACTAAGGACGTTACGAAAAGGTACTATACAAAATATATGAGGTTGTTGGTTTAGTTCGGAACAAAGACTGGCGATAACTTTTATCTTTTGCAACTAAGTATCGAAGTCCAAACATTTGTTTCGTACAACTGTATCTAGAGAAGCAATTAACCAACAGATAAAACTACCAATTTATCTTCGTTTTCCAAGTAAACAGACGTTAACAAAAACTTTTAATTGAGCTTTTAGACCGATCCTAAAAACGTGGCGTATTGTGCGTAATTCTAGGAATATTCCACCAAGTGTTTGTTTTCCTAATTGAACCACAGATTCCAAATAAGCAATAACATTTGGCTTACTTGCAAATGCTACTTTAGATAAAAAGGTTTGTAACTAACTAAATTCATTCCGAAGATTACGAGTTTTAAGAACTTAGGAATACGTGAAAACGTCTTGAAATTCTTGCAATACTGTCATACAATTTTAACATTAGTGGTTAACAGGCAGTACTGCATATAATATAAGCTCAAACAGCCCGTGCTAGACTGCTGGTCAAATGCCTTATCCTTTCTATCCGTAAGACCTTGGTATTTAGTAAACTACTGTAGTTATAGCGTTATGATATTCCGTCACATCGTTAAACGTTTTGTACGTGAGTGTACGTGTTGTGCGCACTTACTGCCCCACGTTAAGACACCACAGATCACGGAACGCTGTGTGCGCCGGCAGACGCCATTACTAATATTCTGCGCTGAGTACAAGTTTCGACTGTCAATTGTCACGGGACGTTGATTTCTATGAGAAAACGGTGATGCAAATTGACACGCGTCTTGTTTATCATAGACATGGAGAACTGGACTTCACGTTACTATCACAAGATTTAGTAATCTGTTGAAATAGACAATGCGAATGTGCGAAGTTTCTTTTCTTTGGGTCTTAGTGACCAGTATACAGTACCTAGTGATGGAAATGACACTGACAACTTGTGACGCGGACCAATGCGCCCCTCTTTGACGTAGCGAGGGGAGTTAAACACCTCACTCCCCTCGCCGACGCGAGGTGGCCCGCAGAGGCGGGCCGGCACCAGCCGGGGATTGCGGAAGTCGCATACGTTCCCGCGATCCCCGGCGTAGGTGGCAGATGGAACACCGGGGTGGTTTTAGTCAGTAAGAGTCTGACAGACCCCTCCACCCGCCCCAGGGTGGAGGATTTCCATGAGGATTTCCGAGGTGATCTGCCAATCTATATAATCAAGATAGAATGACAGCTCACTTCGTGATCACTTCGACATGTTTACTGAATTGACCGGCAGGATTCTAGAAAAAGACAATAACGGGGGAAAGATCACTTCGTGTCACTCAGACTTTTTGACCGTTTTCACTTGACCAACAGGGAATGCTTACTCCACGTCTTTATGTATTATGTTTTGTATGGAAAGGCTTCTCTTCCAATGGTAGCGAATCCGTGTTCTGTGGGCGACACTTTACTCCAGAAAGCACGTGTTCTCAAAAGAAACCATTTGAGTGACCCTTTAACTGATTTAATTACTAAGCTAGTATGGCGCGCGACCATTTACATTTAATTAATTATTTTGTCCTAAATTGATTGCTTTTAAATAATCAATTAGCATTTTATTGGTTTTATTTATTGGATCTAGTATATAGGGTCTCTCTGTTTGACTGCCAAAGTGCCAATATAAATTTAAGTTTGTGTAAAAGAGTTGATTTACAATAAAGTATATTCTATCTATATATCTACAGGGATGCATGTGTTCAAGCACTTAGAGATTTTCTTGAAAAGTTTCAGAAAATATATTTCATTCAGAATTTCGCGTCCATTTAAGTTGTAAGTATTAACTTTTTAAGGATTGGTTTTACTAATAGTCAGTTTCTAAAGTAAACTTTTAAACACCTAACAAATCTCATTAAAAGTTTATTCCTAGTTAGAAATGTACTTTTATGTGTTTGATACCAAAATCGATAGTATCTTACCACAATGAGTTTATTTAAACAAGTAGGTATCAATCGGATCACTTAATGTAATTTCTTGTTATTTTAATCTGTGAAGTTCAAAGTATTCTCGATTTTAATCGACAAAATATTGTAACCATTAGACATTTATAAATTCGCTAAATCGCTGCTTTTCTAAACTGGTATTTATTTACGTTTAGGAACCGCACACCTTGAACTATTCTCGACTCACAATACAAAAATAAACCTTATGTGTATAATAATAGTGTTCACTGAAAAGGAGTTCAACATCCGTCTTATTATTTTCCGATTAGGCAGCTGTGACGTCAGAGCCCATTGGTGCGGCCTTCGCGGCCGGTCGTTGACCCCGCCCGTCGCGACGTACCGTTAGCAATGCAAATGGATCGAGATTTGTGTACATTTTGTATCGACGAAATGAGTAACTTTTTATCGATAAAGGTAGTGATGTATCTATCATATTGTCACGAATATAATCCACTCGAGGATACAAAGGATACTCGTAATCCGCAAATCTTGAACGAAAGTACGTTATCTTGCATTTTTGTTGCAAAACGATGTTTCCATGAACTTTTGCTCCGTCGCGTTGTGGAGAAATTTTAATTGCTTATGCAATTAATAATAAACAAATAATAAAATAATAATAATAAATTAATTTTTAAGTTTAAGAAAACGAATAAACGGAATTACTTAATTAATTATTTGAATTTAGTAACACTTATTAAATCACAATATTATTATTATTGTGATTTAATAAGTGTAACACTGTATCGTGTAACTGTAATGTATCGATTTATTCTACTTAATAAACTGTTCACTAAGAAAGTTTGCTTTATTGTGGTAATTCATAGAAAAGTAACTTAAAAAAAGTGTTTCAAAAGAGCAATATGGCCGAAGCTAATCTGGTCAACAACTTTTAATACTTAAATGTCGAAACTTTTTTAGTTGCAATGAACTAAGTTGCAGATAAATGTTAAGTTGCTTTCAAGTTATTCTAAAGTGTAATGAATGAGATGAACACCACCAGACTGTAAATAACTTTATAAACTTTTCTAATGAACCTATATTTTTGAATCTCAGTAGAATTTCTAGAAAAAAAAGCTAATAGAGATTTTTTCTTTAGGCTACATACTTATTAGAATTTTGCATGTTTGTTACCTTTTAATGTAAGAAACTAATCTGATTTAAGACTAACTTATTATCAATCGAATGGACAAAATCCAACCAAACAGCAGGTTTTCAATTATGCAGGTTAAAGATCCAACAAGAAATAACCTATACATGACAAGGCCAATTCCACGCGTATAAATACCTAATACTAACAAAAAAATCCCAAAAATAGTAACAACTCAAAACAAATTGTGGGTACCTAATTAAATTGACCTTCAAAAAGCGCGCGTTTTTGCCATTAGTACACGGTTCAATAACAAAAGTTTATTCAACAAAAGATCGTGAAGTCTATGGTATAGAGCGTCATAGGTCATTGGTAATCAAACTGGGCGCCTCGAAACATATTTTCGTTGTCTTTGTTCATATCCCATTGTTTATTAGTATTTCGTTTGAAGTACTATTTTTAACGTAAACAAACAGAGGAAGTAATAGATCAGAAATCGGAATGGGCCTGCAGTGTAAAAAAGTAATATGGACATTTCTACATAAGTACCTTTTTTCACTTTACTTTACTTTTTTTTTTTTTTTTTCAAGGTATGTGTCGTGCTTGGCGCATATAAACTCTTTTTCCTTTTCTTCTTATATATCTATCTAACCAGACTTCCTCTGCTGAAATGACCCATGACAGACAGAGCGGTCCAAGTGTCCACATACTGGCCTGCGGACGGCGAGCGTTGGGTGGCTCGCTGTCCGATCACCACCAGGCCCGTTGTGTTCCACGCGCGCCTCAAAGAGATGTTAGCATAAGAGATGGGGCCCGCTAGGGCCAGAGCCTGCCAGGGTTGCGGAATTTGTTCGGAAGAGTCACCACGGCTCTGGAACGCACCTTCCGCTCCACCCAGAGCTGAAGAAGTCATTTGATGATTTCCAAGTCTTAAAAAAAAAAAGTCCACATACTGGTTCTACAAAATTGTAAAAGTTGAGTCAACAAGCACGAAAAGAAGAACCTCGTTGAAAAGCTCATACGACAACTGGCAACTTCTCTGCGGTGAAGATCACCCTTCTGGTCCCTTAGCAATAATAAATTTTACTAACTTTTGCCCGCGACTTCGTACGCGCATAATAATATGCCGTTTTAGTTCCCGTATAGCCTTTCTCATGAATGTGGCAATCATATACAAGAAGTTCCCAAAACCGACTGGTAGTTCCAGAGATTAGCGCGTTCAAACAAACAAATTCTTCAGTTTTATTATTATCTAAAAAATATATTTCTTGTGTACGTGTGTATGTCACTAACCTCCTCCTAAACGGCTGGACCGATGTTGATGATTTTTTTTGTGTGTGTTCAATGGGATTCGAGAATGGTTTAGATTCACAATTGGACCGGTAGGTGGCTGCAATCGATTTCTATAATTTTTCGTCATACACAAAGCAAACGTTCGGACAGGACAACGTCTGTCGGGACCGCTAGTATTAGTATGGATAATGATAACAGAAGGAACAGCTGGTCATCCCGTTGATAGCTTGTGTCTTATTTCTAAAGAATGAAAATAATCCGAATGTAAACTATTATAGTCTTGATAGTTTCTGGAAATTAATTACTGGGAAAAACGATAAACATGAATTATCCTAACATAGATTTTAAGATTAATCTTCTCATGATTATATGTAGTTTAGTTTTGGCTGGGGACCAAACATACAAGAAATTACATGACAAAATAATCCTACATTTTGCACAGTACATTATGTTCTTATTACATGAACACAAAGCCGTAGAAGTTATGTTTTGTTATTTATTTGTATTTCTCAAAGGGATTGTTGAAGGAAAATAACAAACTTAGATTATTTCCTTTTTGTTTGATTAGTTTATGGAGAAGTATTGAAATATCCTTTCGTGATCATATAGATACTGTAGTTGCTAAGGCTAAAAGAATGCTCGGCTTTATAATTCGCATGTCCAAACCTTTCCGTAATTATATTAGCATTATTCTACTTTATAACGCACTGGTAAGGAGTTCCTTGGAGTATTGTTCCACTATTTGGTCTCCTTTTTACTCTAGTTATACTAATAATATTGAATCTGTTCAGGCCCGTTTTGTAAGATATCTATGTATGAAAAATGGGTTCCGAAAAGCTATACCTGATTACAATGACAGGATAAGGCATTATAAGATGATTAGTTTAAAAGAAAGGCGGATCCATTCTGACTTACTTACACTTCATAAAATTATAAATGGTTCCATAGATGCGCAATTGACTAACTATTTTAACTTTAGGACTTGCCAACGTAGCAAGCGACATCATCACATTTTTCAATTGCCTATATCTACCTTAAATACCACCTTTAATAGCCCCCTAACACGTATGGCAAGGTTATATAATGAAAGGTCCAATTTGACGGATTACCCTATCGAAGTTTTCTCTATGAGTTTTGCTTCATACAGACGTTCCCTCTTCAAACAGTGTGAACAATGTACGTCTTAATAGCTCAAATTGTTTTGTTTTTTTTGTAGTGTTCAGGATCTAGGTATACTGGACGCAGTTTTTAGTTTTTCCTTTTGTCTCTAATATGTCATGCATACTCTCTCTCTCGTTCAATGTCATGCATACCTGTCATTTGCATGGTTACTGAAATGCCGATTTTGAATGTAATTTTATTTGAATTATAAGTGACAGTGCTGTTGGTGTGCTTATTATAAATAAATAAATAAATGTATGAGTGAGTTCTATGACTGGGTATTTTTTTCCAAAGTTAACAACTAGGTACTATAATACGAGTAGTATTTTTGCGTATTCCAAGATAACTCACATAAGTCAGCATAGGAGACGGGGCCCGCTAGGGCCAGAGCTATCGCGGCCCTGGAACGCAAATGGGTTTAGAAGGAACACGGATGGGTTTTAGTAAGTAAGAGTCTGAAACGCCCTTTTGCTCCACCCAGAGCGGAAGAAGTCATTTGATGATTTCCCATAACTAAAAAAAAAAAAAAAAAGATAATTCACAAGTCGGTAAATAACTAACTCCGCGATCCACAGCAAATGAAAAATTACCTTTTTATTATCATTTTACACGTAACAGATGCGATGTTATTAATTACGGAATTTTCACTTAGCGTAATTAATAAAATTTTTTGGTATAAGGTCAATGTGTGCAAATCCGTCTACGGGGCTATTCCATACACATGCATTTGCTGTTCATTCCAGAAAATTTACGCTATTACTGGTTCAGTCGATAAAAAAGGATCATTTTTTTAGTTCCAACTATGATTTATAGTAGGCGTAAGGTTGTCTACAAGAGTAAAAAAATACATTTGAAGTTTAGTTGTGCTCCGAACACAAGTGTACAGTGCTGCTGTTTTTTATAAGGTAAATATTATATTTTACATGTTAGGACTTTCTGAGTATGCATAACATGTAGTTTAATAAGTGTTTCAACGGATTTTACTATTTGTTTTGAATAAAAACCAGTAGATACAGAAAGAATTGTTTTAAAAAATACTTAACCTCAAAATGGTCAAGTGGGAAATTCCGTCTAATTTCAATGGGGCTAAATCGTCATATACCGGAATTACCCCATTGCAGATGTCGTCAACCTTTTCATCCTTCCTATTTTTAGTTTTAGTGTTAAACTTTGAAAGTCCATTCATAACTGACAATTGATGCGAGTTGCTACCTGTTTACCCGTGAATATGGCGCTTACAAGTATAAATGTCTAAAACTCAGAATATGATAATTAAGTTATAAATAATACTAGATTTGGCCTATGGTCAGATAATATGTTCATTAATATTATAATTTTGTTTGTTTTCAGTTTTCTTATAATTACTAAATAATAGTAATCATGGTGAAAAATTATAAAAGAAAAACAACAAAGGGTTCCTATAGCAAGGACAAGTTGCATGCAGCTGTACCTACTGGCAGTCCGAAATGGTACATTAACTGGATATAAAGCAGCGCAACTCTACCAAATTCCACGGATGAGACTATAAACCTTTCCAAAAAGTTTGGTCCATGGTGGGGACCAAACTTTTTGGAAAGGTGTATAGTCTCTGGTTATAAAAATAGGCCGGATTTGCCCCCAAAAAAGATTTCAGGGAATAAAACGTAACTTAAACCTTATTTTAATGATGTTACAAAACATTTTTCTTTGTCATCTGCATTTACTTATTAATAAATTGCATACTTTGATATAACGGCGTAATTCGAGAAAAATCTGCTATTAGACGGATTTGCCCTAATCCTCGGGAAAATCCGTCTAACGACTGATTTTTAAAAAAAACTCATTATTTACACATGAAGGGCTGTTTTTTGTTTGGAAAGGATGTATATACAAGACAATAAAATTCTTTATCGCTTACAACCAACAAATTTATATTAAAGTAGTAAGTGTTCCAGTAATAGTTTACCAAATCCAACTTTCAAAAAAGTATGACGTATTTGCCCACATTGACCTTAACACGTTTTATTAAAGCCTCCAGAGTGGTGACAACATTATTATTGTACACTAAGGTATTTAAAAGTGCAGTGGGACTGTTACAGACTGATAGCATGTTATAATAAAGTCGATTTTAAAAGGTGTTTAAAAAATGTAACTATTGTTTAAAAAGATAAAACAGAACATTAAATTATATCTACGTATCAACCCTTTATTAAGATTAAGATAACTGCGAAGTGCCGACTAAATTGCCTCGTACGAGTCTTCCTGTACCCATTCGCTTAATGACCCGGGTTCGATCACGTACATGCAACTAAACTTGTTTGAGATTTCATTAGCAGTAGAGATGGACTGACTAGTCACCAACTGGTCGGGAATGCCGACTGTACGACCATATTTATAGTCGGCGAAGAGACGAAACAATCGACTTGACTCGTATTTGACCACAATTTCATCGGATGGAAAGCGACGATGGAGCACGCTTACCTAGAAGTAACCTATTCACTCTTGACTATAAGTCAAACCCTCAAGAATCAAATAAAAAATCACCAGTAGGTATTTACTAGGCAGGTTATTAGGTATACGTTTTGTATTCCAAAACTAAAATAACGTTACACGATCCGTGTACCTATATAGCAAACTAGCAAATAATTAAAAAAAATGTAAGGCCACATTAATAGTCGGCGTCTATTCGGCCATCTGAGCGCCAACTAGTTACCTCGTCGGCCAAGTGCACATTCGGTTCATCTCTAGTAGCAGGTATCAGGATGTAGTGTACAATTACCTACAGTCGTGTGCTAATGGTACAGTTAAAATCACGACTCGTTCGTTAAGGTTGTTTTTTTGTAACAGAAGATGTGGTATCCATATTTGTTTTATATCGTCTTAAATGTCAATGTCAAACATTTTATACAAGGTGGTAAAAGACCTACCTATCTTCATTAGAGAAAAATAAAACTGAAAAACCTACCACTGAAATGTCAGAATCGATTAAGTAGTTTCCCAAAATTCAGAATATATGTATACTTTTATACTAGTAGGTAAAGTTTGTGAGGTTGTAGGGGGTAATCTCTGGATCTACTGGACCGATTTTGAAAATTCCTTTTGTATATGATACCCCACAATCACGAAGTATGCAGTAACCAGCCCTAGTTTGCTGAACTGCGAGTGAACCACGTCCACAAAAAAAAAATTAGGAATGCTATAAGCTATACGGGAACGGAAAATTCCTATGGGAACGGGAAAAGCTAGTACCCAATATTCATATTCATGCCCACAAATGTCCCCAACCACTCAAAACTGGTGCATAACAACTTAAACCAAGTCTGTCATTTAGTTATGTAGGAAACGGGAGCATAGAATATCAAGCGCTCCATTTATACCGCCAGTTTAAATTAAAGGATTATTCTTGTCACAGGCTCATACGATATTTCAGTCACCTCGCTGCCAGCAAACTGTTTCTGAAACTTATATGATACTGACTTTTGTTAGCGGCTTTTCTCGCTTGAACTTTGAAAATATAAAAATAAGTGTCACATGTCCCAGGTCAAGGTACTTACTGAGTTTCGAAACATCCAAATTCTTTCGACCTTTGAGGCGTGACTGATAAACAAACATCCAAACATACTTCGGCGTCGGCGTCAGTGCAGGACATGTTTACAAAATGCTGATGCTGATATTTACAAATGGACAAAATACTGGTATTCAGCTGAATCCGGTTTGACTGGAAGCCGACCCCAATATAGTTGGGAAAAGGCTAGGCAGATGATGAGTGCAGGACATGTTTTGAATATATGGATTTCAATGAATCATTTGATTTGCTTTAATAAAATTTACATTTTAGGGAAACTTCGTAATGTCTTGGAAATGGAATGAAACCGTTTATAGTTATACCATAAAATCTTTATTTTGTTAAGATAATATAATATAGCATACCTATTTATCATCGCTATAAAGTTATTCAAGAAAAATAAAAGTTATCTAATTATACCTATTGTTTTTAAGAAAGTTTTTATTATCCCCAAGCGGAAAATAACTGTCTTGCATAACCTAAAAGGTCCTGTATTGACGCCTGCGATTTGTAAAAACTAGGTACTATTATCCCCTCGGCTTCGTCTCGTGGCCTACTCCAGTGCAACCGTTTATCGGAATAAAAAGTACCTTGTCGTAGCCTATATACTAAGCTATATAGTGTAGCTTTCTATCGCTGAAATAATTTTCATAATCCGTTCGGTACAGACGCCATCAAATCACGCTACAACAATCTGTCAATTTCTTTAATAGATTTCAAACTTTATAGCTAAAGAGTTAGGTTTAAGATTGATTGGGAAAATTTAACAGTTTTGGGTAGCTTGATATCGGGGGTATTGAGGATAGTCTGTACTTCCAGAGAAAAACCTCAATAAACAAACAAACAATTTTACATCTTCATAATATTAGTTTACATGAAGGTATTTATACAATACAATTTGCGTTGTCTGTCTCACCCCCTTATTGCAAGTGTGAATGTTTGAATTGCCACCTGTCTGTACTCTGGCCTGATGTAGTGAGGCGTGGGATTGGCTAAGTAAATTCAGTCTGCATTTTGTACTGTGAAACATATTATTTATAACCTGCTGATATTCAATAGTGTTCCAGTCAATAGAAACGTTATAAGCAAGGTGAAATGTTTATCTGGCGAAGATCGCGAAAGAACGGGAACAATGTGGTGATGATGATGATTGGGAAGCCCTAAGTCCAGCACTAATGGCCTTTTTTATGGATTGGTAATTGTCAAATGACTTCTTCGGATCTGGGCGGAGCGGAAGGGAGTGTCAGACTCTTACTGGCTAAAACCCATTCGAAGAATTCATACTCTCGAAGCCCGAACTCCGAAGTTACGGTTTAGTTGCGGGCGTACAGGCTAGTAGTAGGTTGATTTTTTAAACCATAAGGCTTCGCTAGCGGGGCCCCATGGTTATTTCAGGGAAACAAGATTTGGTGAGCATTTATCCATTTTGGTAGGCAAAAAGAATATAACACGTACAATCATTCTGATGAGTGTATAATTATTTTGGAACTTCTAACGTTGTTTTTTAGGCACCTCGGTATAGATAGGGTTTATTTTATTTGAAGTTAACATATTTTTCTTGGTACGCATTTAAATTGTAGCCGTCATATTATCGATAGCTTTTGACGTCACCTGTCTCCGAGCCTTTGAGCACCTTAATAAACCGAATAGCAACATGTCACGTTCAAGACACTTTGAAAATTCTTCCGTGGATTTACGCTCATTATGAATTGTGACAAAACCAACCTTAATTGTTTCAGAAGTTGCTTTGAGCCGGCAAAAGGGGCCATCTTAATAAATCAACGGAAACGTCCCGCGTTATTTAAGATAACTTGGCTAACTTTGGTCCTAAAGTAAAGCTTACCAGTTCGTTTAAAACTCTTTTCTAATTATTAACATGCCTTCGTATGTAAAGGTTGTTTTATTCTAAAGAAGGTTGTTTCTAATTAAAGTTTCAATTGATTTATGGCGACAATATGGGCATCCATCTTTGTTTTGTTCAAGCCAAAGGGGTTGGCCAACTACGTATAAATAACGTTGCAGACTTAATGCGGTCTTGTAGGTAAATGGGTATGAATATTTATAGTTAGGTTATAAGAAAATACGAAAAGATTTTCAAGCCAGCCTTTTTTCACAGACACTAATCTAACAGTATTTTTATGTTACAAAAATTTAATGTCATGTTATCTCTCTAACATGGCCTACCTAACTCATTTTTTTTTGTCATTCTTTTATTCTATCAGATTTATTTTTAGTTTAAAAGTAGAGTCAAGAGCAAACCCGTATTAAATAATAATAATAATAATGGCCGGCTTTCGATAATTACAGATCAGCGCTCAATTAGTACTTTTATTTCGAATAAGAAAATGTCTACTTGTAGGAAAATTCCTTCTCAAAATGTCCGTAATTTAAAGCGGCATGAGGTTACTAGAATTTCACTGACAATTCTACGTAACGTGACGGCTACCTACTCATTTATTTACGAAACTAACTACTGAGTCATTACTGAAGGGAATTTTAGGTACATTTACTCTAAGCTAAAGTCAAAACCGCCTTAGGCAAATCAGTCTGTATTTAAATACTCAGAACTGGATTTTTAACCTGACTTAAAATCTTGCTTTTAGAGGTAGATGCAAAGACTAAAAAATAACAAGATGTTCCATTTCAATAAACGAGAAATTAGTTCAAACAAAAGAAGACAGGGAAAAATAAACTGCCTAGACCATTATTTATACAACAATGAAACAACGTTAGCTTAGACTGGAATAATAATAACTACAAAGAACGTGATGGGAGTTCTTTTAATTAATGTAAATCCGGAGTAAAGTGTTAAAGGGGAGTTGCAGTCGTACGATATCTCTTTGGGTCTACACTGAAAGCGTTGGCCACTGCCCTTGATGTAAATATTTAATTAATCTAGAAATTCCGACTACTTCCTCAGTAAGGAAATTAGTTGTCGCTACAGTTGGCATTTCTAAGTTATACGCGAAGGTGAAAAAGCTCATATAGCAACCCCCTTTTTTAAGGTTGGGAAAACATCAAATGACTTCTTCCGCTCTGGGTGGAGCGGAAGGGCGTGTCAGAATCTTACTGACTAAAACCCATCCGTGTTCCTTCTAAAGCCCTTAGCGTTCCAAGGCCGCGATGACTTTCGAACAAATTCCGCAACCCCGACGGTATGGGTGTCTTCTTCTGTTGCGGCGGTTGGGGCGAAGGCCTTGTCTCTGCCTCGCTCGACCCGCCCCCTCCTTTGCTAGCATTACTGCTTCGCAGATGAAGGAGGTCGCTTCCCAAGCCTCCTCGCTCCAGACCATGGATTTAACCAGCGCCGGACGCGAGAGGTCACCGCCGCCGATCGCCTCGACGAGAACACGGCGGTGCTCCGCCCAAGCAGGGCAGAGCTTCACCGTATATGCAGCAACCCTTACCTACTGAATGTTTTTCATTTCATTTTTCATGCCTCAGCCATGTAAAGTTTTAATTTAGATTTCATATCGGTTATTTGTAAGGCGAGCCACCTATCCAGAGCCACTAATTATATTCATGACAATTAAAAAAATATATTTTGTTGTTTCATATTGTAAGTTTAATTAAATTTTTGTACCTGTACAATGGCGCGCTATTTTTTATTCACAAACGAGAAATGCGAAACATTTCCAATATGAAAATTGTATCGAAAATTTTAAAGAGGGCCAAAACAGAAAGCTGATACGTGCCAACTGTAAAAATAAAAGCATAAAAATTTAATGGTTCGCTACGGGATATTGCGTGTCCCGTCATAATAGGTAATGAGAATGACAGACAGTCAAACTCAATGGAATGGTGAATAGTATTGATTATATTTTATTTCATGCGGTTTCGCCCACGTGAAAAATGTTTATTTATGTGCAATAGTGGTACATGGGCGGATTTAATGCATCAAGGCATTCTCTACCAGTCAAACTTAGGGTTATAAAGACTACTCTGGACGTACATGTAATGTATAAACATACACCTGGATTAAAAAGGTCAAGTCTACCTTTACAACCATAAGTCGTCAGCAAAAAATCAGTGGTTTAGGCGTGAAAACGTTACAAACAAACAGAGACAGTACTTTCACATTTTTAACATAAGTAATTTGAGGATGTTTGAATTTAAATACCAACTCAGAAGCAGTATCCTTACTAGAATCGCATTTCCAGTGTAACAAGAGTGCATTTTAATGTGTCATTAGACTTCGTTGATAATTAACACTCTACAGCTTATCAATAATTTAATTTGGATTGGTTAACCAGAAAATTTGCTTAGTCAGACTGTATGTATGTAACTGTAGGAAGAACTGAGTCATGAAATGTGTCTATATGCAAAATAATAATCCTTACCAGAAAGCGAAAAGAATATTGAATCTAGTCTAAAACACGCACCAGATCACAATATCGACTCCTCGTGCCTACTTATAAATATACCTTGCCCTATTCAGAAGTTGTTTGTGATAGACTCAGAGATAAGATAAACAGGCTACCAAATTATAGGTCACGTGGAAAACACAACAAGCCAAAATGATTTGCCTCTAACAACACAAATAACATGTTTGCCCGTTTTGGGTACAAACTGCGAAACTGTCTATTGTCTGCCAATAACTAACAAGGTTCATGTTTTAGGATGGGACACGACCGTAAACAATGTTATCTTAGCCACGTGCTATTTTTAGCCCACTATAGATAATATCACGGCCGTCTTCGGCATTCTGCGTATTATATTCGATGAAAGTGTTAAGGGGCGGGCCTGAGTCGGCTTTGTGTTCCCCATCAGATTGGACGCGCCTTCAAAGCTTTCTTGCTGAAATAATTGGTCAGAGTTGAAGGTCGAACCGGATAACATCTCGATGTTAACCATTTCTATTCCACATTGTAATTTACGAGCTTTTCCGCTGTCCGATTTGTCTGTCCCGTGTCAGGGTAATTCAAGGCCTCTCGACTCTCGACTAATCCTGCTATCTGATCCATTTGCCCATTATCACTCGTTCATAAAGCTCAAATGTACAACTGTAAATTCTATGGGTATTTCCATTATTGGGGCTAATAAATTGCCCCCTAGGTTGAATTGCGTCTACATTACGGTCGAGTGCGGCCGGTTCTATTACGAAGCAACAGAGCGGCTGTGCATTCTGCATTGCCCGCGCCCTTGGGCTACGAACTAGGAATCATGTCCATAATGGCCTTGGAAACTATTATAATTTACACTGTTACCAACCCTGGAAATTTCTGAACACTAGCCTAAAATTCTCTCCAGAAAGCGGCCCGGGGCCATTCCTTTGTTTATTTAACTTGCTGAGATGCTAATGGGTGTACGTTTCGCGGCCAAAAATGCAGGCTATTTCTTGTGAGAATATTTCTCTTTTAACCATATCTCAGAAAAGTTTTGTTCTAATCTGGGAAGTGGAAAGTTGAGTGCACCCAATCCGAAACTCACGAAGTTTTATGAAAAATTGTACTCTAAAAGCTCTGGCTGCTTTATAATGTTAACGCTTTGAAAATTATAAATTATACGTTGCGAATAAGATGTCGCTTTTCTTCGTTTGAAGTCTATCCAAACTTTCTCCAGTAAATAATGTTGTCCTTTTATTTGCGTACTTAGCAATATTTTTCTATTTGAAACCACATAAACGAGCACACCCGTTTACATCGTTACAGCATCTGGCTGGACTGGATGCTGCTCACCTCGTTACAGCGTTGTCACATTTTGATTTTATTGTGTTCGCCTTGTGGAAATTGGATTCGCATTGCAGTTGTGCATTGTCGATAATGGGGGCAAGTACGAACGCAAACTGTGCCACAAATGTAACTCGACAATGAAAATACATGCTACCAAGTTGGAATTTTTCGTAGTTGTGAATGCGATGGCGGACATAATAATGATGGATGAAAGGATATTAGTGTTCGATGTTATCCCACGTCACGTCTCATACCGCATCAATTAGAGTGTCGCTGAATCGTACCTCTTGGTCGCACCTGATGGCTTTGCACTCGAACGACACGAGTCCGCCAAGCCAGTAGTCAGCCGACCGCGCTCGGAGCAGCACGCCCTTCGTCCTCGGGCGCGTCACTGTAAACGCGACCCTTAATCTTTAAAATATTTTTAGTTCACGGAAATCGCGCGTCGTCCACGGTTTTCAGTGTTGTTCCAATTCGAGAGTGCACAAAGGAAGTTAATACTACTTGAGAATCGAACGTTTGTTACGTCGATGGGATGTAGTGTTTACAGTAATACCATAAGGTGAGTTTGTTTATACGTCGATCAGCTGTGAAACTTAGGACGACTCTCGAATGTGTTTATGATACTGTCATATTTGAGCCGCTACTGTTCAAACAATTCATGAGGTTAAAGTGTATAGTGACTAGTGGTTGTTAACTGGTCCAGTTAAACGTGTGTTTTGAATGCATTTCGAGTGTGTGACGTGTTTAATCAGTAAAAACAGGAAGTTATTGCAGACGAACATTATCTTACGTCAGTTGGTGAATAAGTTACGACTTGCTTGAAGTGTATCGGTGCGATTGCCGGTTGTAAATTGTAATTAAACTAACTGCTCTAAGAGTTGGAACACAAAACAATTAACACTTACATATTATCTGTACCTGTTTCTTAATTATCTTGTTAATTTTCATTATGTTTATTTATATTGCATAACTGTTAGTGCATGTCTATGTAAATCGCTGCAGTCATGCGCTGAAGTATTATGTTATTGTTAGTGTCTATGACCATTCATTCATTGTCGCGTGCTTTGGTTGCTGACGAATTCAATGAAATGAACAATGTTTCTATTTCAATAATATTTACATGGAATTCTGACGTTTTTTATGACAAATATTGAATGTGAATTTTTGATGAAAGAAACTGTGATATTTCTCCTATTTTAGATCAGTTGTAGGTTGTGGCATTTATCTCTTATCTCCTATCTTCAATTGATATTAGACGCTGATAAAGCCAATCACATACGATCACGCACACATTCTCACGACTATCATAATTGTACTTTTGGATTATATCATAACCTTAATGAGGAACTTATTATACCAGGGAAGCAGTTTCGAAAGGAGATGGTATCGATTGGGATTCAGATCTCGTTAAACACAAATGCGGTGTGGTGTTCCCACGTTGGTCTATGATTGAATTGATAACCTTATAACTCTACGTTATGTATGGTTCAACTCGTTGCGGGTTCGTTAAACACTCTTTTTATTTTTATTAACTGTAGCATCGCTTCGTTGCACTGCCAGTTGAATTGACTAAACCGAACGGGTTTGGTTGAATTGTTTTCGTCTATTTTTGAACAGCCGAAGTTTGTTAAGTAATCTCGAGTGTTAAGTATTAAAAATAGGTTTTTATTACTACCTAGTAATAAGCAA
Organism: Mamestra brassicae; assembly: GCA_905163435.1. NCBI lineage: Eukaryota > Metazoa > Arthropoda > Insecta > Lepidoptera > Noctuidae > Mamestra > Mamestra brassicae. The sequence goes on along the minus strand of LR991004.1, from coordinate 13,229,708 downwards.
AAATGTATTAGTTATTTGCATAAACGTATCAATAAAAGTAAAATTCATATTGCCTCGTAGTAGTCTAAATATTATTTGATATTTCCCTCAACTACCTGAAGCCGTTCGAGATACGATATCTTTCGTATTTCAATCAAAATATTGCGGAATCGTATGAAAGGTTGAGTGTACGAAAAATATGATATGCCGGAATTCCAACATCTGTATTTTGCTGAGTCGTGTCGGTGTGTGAGATACGAGATATGGGATTAGAATTTATTTATACAACATGTATCTTTTCATATTTTCTGTCTGATGGATTGGCTTCGGACGTTATTGATAGACGTTCAATGCTAGGTTAGGATTAAAAGGACTGACTTAATGTACGTCAAGTTTATTAAATGGAATAGTAAAAAAACATCTGTCTGGTTATTTGTACAGTAATACAGTTCCATGCTACAGCTTTTACAGACACTGATATTGAGAAAAAATAATTTCTAAATGTTAAAAGCTGCACCGAAATAATCGTTTTGGAGTACTCCGAATCTGTCTGAGTTATATTCAGAAAATTACCCAGTTAACTTAGTAGTTTCATCTCGTCTCAAACATCAAATAAAACTTGGATTTAACCGACTTCCAAAAAAGGAGGAAGTTCTCTATTCGGTGGGTATTTTTTGAGTGCTCCGAATCTGCCTGAGTTACATTCAGAAAATTACCCAATCAACTTAGTAGTTTCGTCTCGTCTGCAGCATCAAATAAAACTTAGATGATTATCAAACTGTTTATTCTAGGTGGAAGTCAGTCGCACCGGGGAATAGTTATTAGATTATGTGGGTTGCGTTTCAAATGGAGAAGGCAAAACAGGAATTCCTGTTATCGCTTCCAATGGCATTGATAACGGAATTTGTTAGATAAAGTTATGCTTGTGAAGGCACCAGGTTTTAAATTGCAATTTTATGGTGTTTTTTACGATCTAAATTGTGTAGTTTATTTGTTGGCTTTCGCAGTAATATTGCTTATTGCGAAATATGTTGAGTGGGGAATTCTTAGGAAATGCTATGTGTGCACTGACTCTTCTTTTCTTAGCAGTTTTTTTAAAGTACATTTAGCCCTCTAAAATCAGCCATTAGTAGAGGTTAAGCTAATGGCTGATTTCAGAGCGCCAATCCTATTCATTTTTAAGCAACGTTCGTATTCATATCTCAGCCGCAATCTGTCGAAATGTAGGAAAATTACAGGTGTTACCGATTATTAAAAATGTTGTGTGATAGGTACCTATTTGTCAAACGTTGCTATATCAAACTTTGTCAGTAAAGTAGGGTTCGACACGTTTTCAATTCCGAATACCAATTCAATTAAAAAAGTGGCGCTTAAAGAATTTTCATGAAGTAAAGAAGCAATAAATGCGGTAATAATGAGAATAGAATAGAATATTTATTTTTGCGTAAAATATGGTTCATAATTCTCTTAAGTTAAAATCGTTCCACATATTTTGCTTACTCATTTTCAGCATGCAAAATAAAAAAAACTTAAAATTAAGATAACAACTAATTCAAACTAGGTACAGAGATCATTTGTAAAACTATAATTACACTTAATTTATATCTGAGAAATGTTTTTTCTTGTTCTTCATGCAAGACAAAATTAAAAGAAAAAAAAATTAAACTTTAATACTCATCAGTTTTTTCTTCATTTATTTATTTAACAGTTTATGTACACACATTTAACAAATAGATAAGAAGAAGGGAACAGAAAAATAGGTAAATGTAAATGAAAATATATAAAAAAGAATAACTTTCAAGATAAATATCTCACTAGCGATAAAATTACCCTATTATAGTAGGACCTATGATCGTCTAGAGATTTCGACATTGCTTATAGTTTAAGATTTCGCTTAATGTATAGAACACGTTGTTGTAGAGCCACTTCTCTAGTTTATTTTTGAAAAAAATTAACGGCAGCTCTCTTATTTGTTTTGGTATTTGATTGTAGATTTTGACAGACATATTATAGGAATTAATTTGGAATAGTTTGCTTCTACAACGTGTGATCGCTAGTCGGGTAGGGTCTCTCGAGATGGATTTCTTGTTTTTGATAACTTTGGTGTACAGCTCAGAGTGCTTCTTCCCAAATAATGATGTGTGAATGAGCGAACCAATTAATAATTTGGTCAAAAATATCGGTCGCCAATCATTAAGAAAATTTCCGTATGCCAAACAATGATTAACCTTTTGCGTGTCTTAAGTTACACAGTTCGACATAAGAAAAAATGCTCCAAATGTCTTAAGTCGGACAGTTACACTTAAGGGCTTGGTCAGGATTGGACGATAAAAATCTGTGGTAGACACGCAAAAGGTTAAAGAATCTCAACTTGTTGGCAGATCGTATCAAGTAACACATTGATCCAATTAATCAATAGATAATTATATCAACTGATGTAACATAATTACTGATGATGAAATCGATTACAACACTAGCTCGTTACTCGATAAAGCAAATATTATAACTTAATTCAGAAAGCTTTATAATTTTCAGAATTTTGTCTGATATAATATTCAATCAACAAACCGAACGTCTGCATAAGAACATTTAAAAGTTCATTTGTATTTGGATTCTCCGAGAAGAAATGAACTTTTATTGCTTTATTAAGAGGAAGTTGGAGTCGCCACGTAATTTATTCCCCGTTTATTTTTGACTAGCAGACGTCACGCGGTTTCACCCGCGTAGTTGCCGTTCCCGTGTGAGTACGGGGATAAAATATAGCCTATGTTACTCGCTGATAATTTAGCTATACATTGCTGAAATAATTTTTCAAATCGGTCCAGTAGTTTTAAGTTTATTCGTTACATACAAAAATACAAATCTTTCCTCTTTATCGTATTAGTAAGTATAGATAGCAGTTATAGATTTAGTTTACGACAACATTAACATCTCTCTAAGTTAAAAGATAAAAGCGTCTGTCGGATGCATTTTTGTGGATTTATCTTTAACAAAACGAAATGGAAAAAAACTTTAGATTTCTTTGTTCCATTTAAGATGTTTCGTTTGGTAGATTGCGGATAATTAATTTTATTTGCTGGATTATTTAGTGCTTCGTTTTATTTGTTTGCTGGAATATAATGTTGCCATAACATTGCTTTTATGACTTTCGAGATTGTATCGTTTAAATTAAAATGTTGCCATCAAATTAAATGTACCTATATATTAAAAACATGTCACTGGCTTCAAACCAAAATAATATAAAAAGGACTGGAGTTTTTTGAAGTCTCATAGGTACATGAAATATTATTTTAAAATTTTGTTCAGACATTATTTGAAATATTTTTTTTAGATATCACAATATCTAATATACATAAGGGACTCTCGAATACAAAACAAATTATTTAAATGTCAAAGCCGTATCTTTGATATACATAATTCGTAAAATGTTATCATTTCACAGATTTGTGTGGGTTGGTCCAATAAAGTCATAATCATAACTAAGTAATGGTCTAAGTGTTATTATTTTACAGTTCGGTCTGGCTATAGCGTGAAAATAAATTCATAAAACACGAAGGATTATATAGATTGAATTAAATAACCTTATTATGAAGGTATAATGTGTGTAGGTTTGAACTTCTGTGACCCAAACACGGACGCGTTAGGTAATTAAATAAATTTTGAGTACCTACTCAATTCTAAGCACTTCACGGGGAGAAAAAGAAAATAAAAAAAAGTTTTTCGAACTGCAGGTACCGTGTAACATATCAAATTAAAGGGCTTATTGTGAGGGTTATATTTTTTTCTCATAATATTAAAATAGATAGTTTTGAAGTAATTCATGAAATTAGTCGAAAAATAACCTTCCGCCCTCTTATCTCCGAAACTACTACGGCCTAAAACTTTGAATCGAATACGACGATCACGAAGCAGAAGTCTATAGTGTTCAAAAAATATGTTACAAAAATGAAATTCGTACGGAACCCTTTTCACGCGAGTCCGACTCGCACTTGATCAGTTTGTTTTATAATTAAGGCCCTTAGTTATATAGCTAACTTTTTGAAACAAAGTTAAACTGTAATGAACAAGTAAAACTTCGCAGACGTGATGAGTATCGATTACTAATGACGATGATTAAAAAAAAAATAATTCTTTAATTTAAAGTTTAGAATCTTTTTAGTTTTACCGTCATTAAACAGGATTATTTTTTATTGATCAGTCACAGTTTGTTCAGCCATCAGCTATAAATCGAGGACACGATTTACGCAACTATACCTTACTTACTAAGTTTTGCCGAGATATGCGAGCAAAAATGTATTGCTCAACTGTTTTTCTGTCTGTACGGTTCCAATCAAATTAATTAGTCTCTGACTACTACAAAACTACTACTACTCTGGCTTTTTGCTACAAAATTTCTTTACACTTTCAAAGGAATATTTCTATCTACAACAAAGTATAGGTACTTACGTAAAATTGTAACTCACACAAACTTAATTCGCTGAACAAGCAGTCATTCTTAGCCGTTCATTAAAACTTCCAGCGTACCTTACTGTCGTCGGATATAAGTTAACGATCCGTTTAATTTTAACGCTTAATTAAACGACAGTTTAGTTTAATCACGACACCTAATGACCCTAACATGGTACGGAGGAAGTGCCTATTGCGGCAGGTTATGGTCGGTCGCTAAATAATTAATGAAAAACTAGCCTCGTGCAGTAAAGTGCACGTTGTATTGAATACGGAGCGAGGGCGGGTCAATAGTCGGGGAGCTGTACTAAGTCATTGTTATGTCAAGTCTATTGCTCATGGAACTTACGTGTCCAGACTAGATCGAAAAAGTAATGAGCGTTTGATTTGACATACTCCTAATTGTTGTTGTCGGGGAGCTCGACGAATAATATAATTTTTGATAGTAAAGTTGCTGGTAGAACAGATGGTCGATGTGGTTCTGGAGTGGCGACCGTGTACCGGAAGACGCAAAGTTGGAAGGCTTCCCACACCGGAGCGATGTCTTGTTGAAGGCTGCGGGGACCCACTGGATACCAGACGCATATGATCAGTTGATTTGACAACTCTTGGGGGAGCAGTGGACGTCTTAAGCATGATGAAAATTCAATAATATAATTTAAAATACTCCTAAATCATCATTGTCACCCTAGTGTTCTTATCTCAATATTTATTGGTGCAACATTTCTTTTCCTTTCTAGCCATACCATGTGCTAAAATATTCTAAATAATCCGTTCATCTACTCCTAAAAGACTCAAATCATCATCGTCTGCCTAGCCTTTTCCCAACTACATTGGTGTCGGCTCCCAGTGAAACCGGATTCAACTGAATACCAGTGTTTTTACGTGGTGTGGCTGCCTACCAGACCTCCACAACCCATTGATTGGGTAACACGGTACTCTTGGCAAGACTGGTGTCAGATTTTCTGGCTTCTGACAATCCATAACGACTGCCAAAGATCTACAAATGGCAGCCGGGACCAACGGCTTAACGTGCTTTCTGAAGCAAGGAGGATTCCCGATATGTTAAGATGGTCACCCATCCACAGACCGACCTCAACAAGCATTGCGTTACATTGAAGATCGACCTGTGCGGCTGTTATTATTTAGCCACGAGCTCCTCTGAAAGCTAAGCTAACAGACTAATAGTTCAGCATGAAAATGTTTGCAAGTCCAGATATTCAGCCTTACCATTTTGACACTTTCGAAGAAACTAGAAACTAAATCGTCCTTGTAATATTACCCCTCGACATCTGTGGGATCAATGCATGTATTTACGGCCACCGGTCCTTTGATACCGCTGAGAAAACTTTCCAGACACAGACGTACTTATTCCTTTGCGCTCGAACGGAACCTTACTCACGTGATGGATATCGAGAATTATGTGTGTGACTTGATTTAAAGTTAATAGGACTTGTATGTATTTATATATGTAATATACACGCCTTTTTCCCATGGGGTAGGTACAGAACGCCACCTGCTGATCCGTCCAAATAATTATGTACCTAAATGTCACCGGAAAATTGCAAACACCGTAAGAAATATTAGAAACTATTGAATTTAATTGTATTTATAGTTTACAAAACTATTTTTTCATATTATATCGAGTAATTATAATGTACTTAATAAAGATTTATTTCAATCTTACGGAGTTTGCAATTTTCCGGTAACATATATAATTATATGCGGAGTTTCCCTAGTTGACTGTATTGGATTCTGTAATGAAAACAAAAAAAATAGTAGGAGGCGCGATATTTTTGACTTTCGAGTAGGTACCTGCCTATTTGATGGTAAACTACAGTAATTCAATTTAACAGCACTTTAATCAGTAAGTTAAGGGACCAGGGCTTCTTAATGAACAATGGTAATGTTTTGTGTAAATAATTCTCTTTTTTCATTTTCATAAATTGGGCCGTCAGTTACAAGCTTGTTGTAATCCTTTGAACTTAGCTAATAGTATTGCACCACTAGTGCGGCTCACCACAATAGCTCAATAGGTCGAGAAGGATTTGAACCCGACCTCTTGATTGCCAGTTAACACATTACCCGCTGTGGGGTGTCGGGAACAGACGTTTATAATTGCCATATTATTACAATGCACCGTTCGTTCGTATGTATAGAAATTGTCCGTCAAAATTTGCAAACCATTTTTCGACCATTTGTTGGTATTCTTAGTAGGTATCCGATTGTGATGAAATTTTGCATACACCTTTAGTTCTGTTGACAATACAATGTGCAATACTCAATATTGTAATAATTTCAATAATGCTGCCGCTCCAAGATGGCGGATTAAACTTTTTTTCAACCCCCTTAATATGCGTATCAAACGAAAGGGCTTGAAGCTAAAACTCTAAAAGCTTGTTTTTAAAAAAAAGTTGGCGAATTTACAATACATAAGTATAGGTACAAAAAAAACGCACAAATAGTTTCGGGAATCCTTTCATTGTACTTACAGCCAAGGAGTAGAATTCCCTGCTGGAGTCTGCTTGCTAATAGCCACAATCTGGGGGTATTTTAAATCAACAGTGAATAGGTTACTTCTAGACAAGCACGCTCCATCGTCGACCACATCATCGCTTTCTATCATGTGAGAGTGTGTCCAAACACGAGCCTTACAACAATATTAAAAAAGAAAAGGGTAGAATATAGAGATATATATGAGTACTCAGACAAAACGATAGATCTGTAAATCTGGTACCTACATATTTCTCATCATAGTCATTTCAGCCGAATCACTTGACATGGCTACCCATAGCATCACTAGGTCATCGGTCCACCTTATGGCAGACATTGTATAAATAATGTAAGTGTAATTCGACGCACGTTATAGTAAAATTTCATTTAAGATCCTTTTACATTTTAACTAGATAATGTTTACAATTTCGCAAATGTATTAAAATGTAACCAAACAACCGAGTACGCACGAGTAGGTACTTTTAGTCTACGTAATAATATCATCGTGTTTGTCTATGAAACTGGAGTAAACAGATATTACTTCGTCCTTGATATTTTGTTTGTACAACTTTTATTAATACGGAGGGAAAACAGCGAATTTCAATTTTGTTGATTACATGTCTAGTGTTCTATAATAGTATAGTCTACTTTAGGGCGAGGCCAAATGTGCGTAATTTTTTGAGTTGTGAGTCGCGTTCAATGGTTCAAGAAAATTACTTAGCAAACTCATTTTGCGTCGCCGTGTGGCACTAACAGGACTTTAGTTAGTATATAACCGTATGCAATTTAAATTCCGCGACTCATTTTACGCGACTCACAACTCAAAAAATGACGCCCATTTGGACTCGCCTTTAACGATAATACAGTTGAAAAAATAGGAGGAGGTTTCATGTACCTGTGCTAAATAAATTGTATGATTTCTTTCTTTAGGAATGTTGAAATCAACATCAAAATTCAATATGACAAGCGTTATCTTGAGCCAAAATAAGATGATATTCTTGTCCTCGAAAAAACCATTAACAAATTCCAACTTGACACAAATATCGAACGATAAGCCACGAAGAAACACCTTGAAATGCTCAAGAGAAAACACATACATAAAAATACTAACTTTTAACTTATCATATCTATTTCGAAGGTAAAAATAAATATGCAGTTCATTTTAGTTTAAGTACCCCATTATCTGTCTGTTTGTCTATTAAAACATTATGTATTGGTTGCGTATCAATGTTTATATAATTAATAAGTAGTAGTATTGCTTATGATAAAGCATATTATAGAGTTAATGTTATCATAATCACTTGTTTATCCATATATTTACAATCGTTACTTGCAGGTTTTACCGGTTCCTTATGTGGTTTGATACATTATGTATTTTAGTAGTAATGGGACGTTCATGTTTTATGTGCATATCTATACATTGATTCTTTATTTGAAAGAAGATGCGGCCTTTAAACAGTACTAGTTTTATTAATATCTTCGATAACAGCTCCCATTTTCCCTTTCTCAAAGTTTAAGCTTGTAACTTTCTTTCTTAGAGATGTGTGGAGTCAATTAGACTCAACCTTTCTTTAAAGTGGTAACCTCAATGTGGAACTATTCCCTTAGATTCCCTAATTTGCATAATTTTTTGATGATACAGCTTTCTAAATACTTTTGATAATAATTTAGATCTGATTTCTCTAACCTGCCTAAAGCGACTGGTGTTGCAAGTTCAGCATCACCAAATCGTTATTACATTTTTATGGTCAGCAAAAACAATTCTTAGCTTAAAATGTGGTGACCCGCAAAGGGTTCGCCCGGCCGATGTACCGTTGGCAAGGCTAGACGTCACGGTGACAGGCTTGAATGGTGCCATGTACTTGAATGAATTTATTGCAAGCACACATTCTAGAGAACATTATCCTTTAAATGAGTCTGTCGTTGAATATAAGATTGATTTTGAACTAGTCTAATGTATGGGTGAAGCTATTCCACTAATACATTCATTGGCACTTTCAATTTCAAAAGATTCCTTTCATCTGAATTTTAAGAAGTATTACATTGAAGTGAGCTCATTAATATTCTTATTGTATCTTAAAGTTTTCGGCTTATTTCTTCAATTAATTTCTAGAAATTGTGTAAAAACATCTCACGATATATGTTTTTTTTTTTTAAACTGTTCATAGATTAATTCTCAGTTACCAAAACTATGGCTTAGAATTCTCAACGCTTCAAAGGTTTTCTTATGAAATGGTAATCATTTTCTAACAATTACTTTATCAAACAAAGCATTACGTGGAAGTACGTATTATTTATAATTAATTTCTTATCTTGGAAGACGACTAAATTTATCTTCACCTAAAATTAAGTGATTCTGGCACGTGTCGTTTCAAACTTTCTTCGTGGCTTCAAGGACCTTACTGTGTAAAGTTCTAATAGCGTTTATCCCAAGGAAACGTACCATTAACTAAAGTATTTTATGTCCTCACATAGAATACTTTACTAGTTACTTTTATCCTAGTCATGGTCTACCCGTATGCCAAGTTTCATCTTAATCCATTGAAGGTGTGACTGATCAACATACATCTAAACGTAGAGACCTTCAAGTTCATCATATTATAGACATCTAATTTGCTTCTATGACCCAAAGGAATTAAAGGTTCCCATTACAACTGTTAATTTACCCTGCATACTGTTTTATCTAACTGTGTTTCTGTCTTTGTGACCTTATTTGTCGCCATTGAAACTTTGAATAGGTGGTCTTAAGCGTAGTTCCCATGTAATTTTACAGTGGGTCATAATTCTTCCAAGGTCGTTTTATTGTTCGTTTTGATGTATTTCTGCCTCGTTACCATTGCATTATTACTGTCTTATTATTACATCACGATAATTCATTGTTTTATGTTTGACGATGCTCTTCAGAACTTTTAAAAGCTCAAATCTTAGTCGTGCAATATTTGACAGACAATATTAACTTTCGTCTAAAGATAAATTGAAATTGGGTAAACGTTTTCATTTACTTGGGGCAAAGGCACACTGTCTTGCTGGTCAATGACTGTCTGAACCAAAAACATTGAGTGATGGCGTATGAATTAGAATTTTCAAAGCGTATTAAAATTCATTTGCTTAGGATGCCAACGGGGACCTTTTTGTAGTATTTTCAACATTGCCCCGTTTACTGTTTTCCATTGCAAATTCATTTGTGGCTTACCCTTGTCTCCTGTTGGGAGATAAATGAGAATTGTATTATAGGAATCGTTCAAGGTTATATTGAATCAGGCGTGTAATGGCTGGGCTATATTGTTGATACAATAAACATAGGAAAACATAATATTTTTATGTATATATGTGCCTAATGTAATGTCAGAATATATATTTGCTTGGGACTTATTTTAATATTTCTATTATTATTATATATTATTCTTTTTATTTGATATTCCTTTTCAAAGACAATTGCAAGTTTTTATGATGCAATCGACCTCGGGAGCAGAAATGTAAAATTCTCTGTTTATTCAACCCTCCTTTTCAGATTTTGTTCTGACATTATCTCTTAGCTTTGTAATTTTAGTTGTCGTCAGTATTCTCTATTTTAATAAGTTAAAATAATTTGTGTGAGCTTGTTGAAAAGTGTCCACAGAAAATGGGTTTTTTATTTAAACTACGCTTTTTAACTCTTCTAAGTAATGTTTTTGATGAAATATGATTTACATTTTCATTTATTTTTCACACCAGTGCAGTGTTAAGTGTAAGTAAAATGTGGTACATAAGTAGGTTTGCATTTGTAACGTTCAAGTTTACTTTTCTAGAAAACTTTTAAGTAACCTTTCTAAAACTTTGAATAACCTTTTAAAATCCCTAGATAACGTAAGTGGCATATTTATCAATCAATTTATTGCTCTAATTTTTCTTTATGACCCACTTTTTAACAACTCCTCATATAGTACCATAAAATCCCGCGAATTCGTTCAACAGCTACCAACATGTACGACTCATATGTCTACCACTCTATTTCCGAAACCAAACTAATGGGTATTGCAGCCCAGAATTTATTTTTCCTTTGTATGAAATATTTCGACTACAAAAATACTGCTTGCTATGAACTCGGTTCGTGTTTTCGCCGAGTCCATACTTATTCGTGTTTTTGTTCTACACACTGTATATTTTGTATTCACATCTGTATTTACACAGTCTGTTTGTTTGTCAACGTCACTACAACCCTCGCACGTTCGAAATCAACTCTTATTATGCGAAGCTTTGGATTCATAATTGAAAAGCAACGGCAAGGGCTCTGTTTTACAGTGTAATAACATGCCTTATTATTTTCTACATTAATGGAATTAATATTAAAATTATCCGTACCTAACGGATAAGTAATTTTATTCTTTATCGTACAGTCAGCACTAGGCGTTGTTTACGTTGTAAAATAAACATTATTATGAAGCTACTTCCTATGTATCTACTGAATAGATAATCTCGGTAACTATTCTATATTGGTAATTATAAGCGATAATCCTCATGCAATCACTATGTAAATATATGAGTAGGAAATGACGTAATGATTTTGTCATAAAATAAACCCGTTTGACATGACATCACCTCACACACTAAGCGCATAATGCTTAGGAAATCCGTGAAACCAAAATTATTAAATGCCTAGATAGATAGCAAAGGAATGGAACTCTCTGCCTGCGTCTGTGTTTCCGAACGCATACAACCCTAATCTCTTCAAAATTAGAGTGAACAGGCTTCTTCTGGGTAAGCTCGCTCCATCGTCGACTTAGTCTCTGTCATCTATGACCTAGACTAGAGTCAAGAGCAAACCCATATTAAATAAGAAAATCAAAAAAAATTGATAAAATCACGTCTTTGTAGGTATGCAGAAACTAAAAAATGCCTCCTACGACCCTTTAATATCGGTTAGTCCCCCTATGCTCTAGTCCCGCTATGTACTCGTAAAATATCTACTAAAAAATTTCGCTATGCACGAAAACACATTCGCGGGCAGTGATGAAGAAAAGTGTTACAGTGTAATCTTTTACATTTTACTAGTTTTCTGCCCGCGACTTCATCTATATCCTTTTGCGTGGTTAATTAATGTTCATACCTACATCAGAAGGCCCATCTTCGTACTAACATATTATTATTATTTTTAAAACAAGCTTGTGTTTAGCGGCCTTATTGAATTTAGTGTAATGTTATTGACTTTATTGTAGAAAACAATAAAATCAGTAACATAACACTCTTCAAGCCCTTTCGTTTGATACCCATGTCAAGAAGGTTGAGAAAAAACATGTAATCCGCCATCTTGGAGCGGAGGCCATATTGAAATTATTACAATATTGAGTACTGCACATTGCATTTGTCACTAGAACTAAAGGTGTATGCAAAATTTCAGCTTAATTGGAGACCAACAATTGGTCGAAAAATGGTTTGCAAATTTTGACGGGAAACTCACGTACATACGAACAGTGCAAGTTATATAAAAGCATGTAAATAGGGTTCAAATAGAAGTTGCAATATCATCTCAGCGACGATCAATGTCAAAAACTTTGTTCAAAAACTTTTCAAAAGGCTGTTTTGACGAACTGAGACTGCGTTGCGAATGCTCCTTAAAATACGAGAATTGCCCCTCTGGTCTCCTACACACGATTTATTATCTAATAAAAAATAATTAAAAGCAGCACTAATGATTGCGCTCTTAATTCGTTTAATTTCTCAAATAGGTCATGTAGTTAACTGTGGAAACTCGTTGGAAAGGTCACGCCTTCGCCAGTAATTTACTAATATTAGATTGCGTCCTCATGAGAGCAATGCTTGTGCGAGTGCGCACGGAAAAATACTTATTAACTAACAAGAGTCTTTTGGGAGAATGACGGCTTGTATAAAAACTGTGCAAGTGCGTGTCGGACCAAGATAAATGGTTCCGTCGGCGGGACGAGTATTTTTCCCGCAGAAAATTGATTTCAGCGACAGCAAAGCGTGATTTCGTGATTTGATCAACTGGCGACAAATCAGCGCACAGGTCTAGAATAGAGGATTTTGATTCGTATCATTGCAGAAGAAATGTTCAGTTGACAATTTATCGCGAGTTTTCTATCTGTCACGATATTTTTAAAATCTTACGGAGTATAAAATATACGATGACATACGCATTAGGGCTTTTTTTTTCATTTGATAGGTACTCAGTTATTTGTGTGTAGCGAGCCACCTCTAATTATTAATTTTGGTTTCACTACACACGCAGTAGTAATTCGTACTATTTGTACAGTCGCCAGCACATCACGCTACAACAGTCTGTCAAATTTCTTTATTAAATTTTCAACTTTATCGCTATAACATTAGGTTCAAGGTTGATTGGGAAAATTTGACAGTTTCATGTGGTGGTGTCTACACGGATGGAACTTATAAGGGTTCCGTTTTTGCCACTCGGCTACGGAACCCCAAAAAGGCAAAGTTGACCACAAATGTCACGAATGTGTAAGCAGAGGCGGCGGCGCGTAAAATTATTTGTCGTTCCTAAGTGTCGTAACTCGTAAATAATTACTCGGATGTGGGCGGGATTAAGTTCCACATGAATTTTCTCTCATTCCGGAAAATTGTCGCAGTTTCATCCATTAGGCCTGATGTTAGGTACGAGGAATATGAACGCGAAGCCAGCCTTAATTAGAAATTACAGCCGTAGTTACTATTCACATATTAATTTTAATTTAGTTATTCTAATTATTCTGCTATTAGTCAAGTTGTATTTCATTTATTAGAGGCGGACTAAAGTTATCTTTGGGCAAAATAATTGAATTAAAAACTTGGCGTCTTACTCCCTCATATTTTTTGGCTTCTCTGCGTGAGGAGAAAATTTATATGACGGATTGATGTAGAGCGGGAATAACAGGGTACGTGCGGTCATAGAACCACGGGAATCCTTAACTGTATCGAGGAGAAAATGAAGTAAACTAGCTCTGTCTGTCTCATTTATCTCTCGAGCCAGTCATGACCGACCCGGGTACGTCAAAGGTGATTAAATTCAACTGTGCCATCTCTAAAATTCACATTATCTCCAACAAAAAACTTAATAGGCTACAACACTTAAAAATTTGACACAATTTAATCAAATTCAAATTAATCATCGAAATGCTTCAATCGAGTCCCAAATAGCTTAGTTTGCCTCATTTTTGCAATATTACGTCGAGGTGAACGGCCGTCTGAACGGGCTACGAACTTGCGACCCCGCGTCATTGAAGCCATTATTTTTACCCGTGAACAGGGCCGCCTACTTCGGTATCTCTCTTAGTTTTCGCTCTAAAAACAGCCGCAGCCTGTTCTAATGTTCGAAGTCAGATAGTGACAGAATGCATTTCGTTTGTTATATAAAAATCTGGCGTTCTTGGTTAACCAACCTGACAGATGATGATAGTAAAACTTCTGTCCCGTTAAAATGTTGACTTGAAGTTGAGCGATTAAAATAATCGATTAAATAAAAAAGAGTTTTCTATTAACATTTTTACTGTATTTTTAGTGCAAGAATTTAACAATGTGGAATTTTATAGCTATCTTTGACGGGTTTGATAGTCGAAACTAAAGATTGATATAATCTAAATCTAATTAATTCAATAGACTCATCACCGCAATACAAGATGTGATCATTTAACAGTTAAAGCACGCGTAACTGCATCAACCACTTCAGGTCGGATTCACCGATTCATGGAAGAACCTTTAGCGAACGAAATTTGTCGACTAACTTCTCCAGTAAAATGGAGACAAGTTTTAAATGCAATCTGCCGGTCGATTCTGTAAACATGGGTGAAGGGTGAAGTGATCACGAGGTGAGCTGTCAATCCATATAATCAAGATGGAATGACAGCTCACTTCGTGATCATGTGACATCTTGATTATATGGATTGACAGCTCACCTCGTGACCACTTCACCTAAGCCTTCACTTCGACATGTTTACAGAATTGACCGGCAGATCGGATTCATCGATTCCAGGAAGAATCTATAACTAACGAACTAACTTTGTCGACTGCGCCACTAACTTCTCCAATAAAGTGAAATCAAGTATTAAATGCAATCTGACTCGTCCATGCATTGAAATGGTAAAAAACCTTCAGTCGGTTTCCTAATTGCATTTCAGCGGTTCATCATTCAGAGAAATGCAGTCAAACCTTGACCCGTGTCACATAAAAGCGAATGGCGTCAGCTTTACTGCATGGAAATAAATGGAATAATTCGTAATTAATTTTATTGTGGAACTTAATCTGCTATTACAGAGGTATTGCGTTCAGCGTCATGGCCTTTAGCTTTATGGCGCGAGAATTTATGGCTGTCTACATGAACCCCGAACTTAATGTTCTTGATCATTTCATTGGTAGGTACCGGGAAATAAGCTGTGTAGAACTGTAGATGCTTATTTATGGATGATGAATATCATGTTTTTCGGGCGATTAAGGATACGGTTTCGTCAATGTAATTAATCTTCCCACTCTGAAAACTCGTACAGGATTTTAGCATCCCTAGAAAATTAATTTATACAATATTCAAGTCTCGATAATCTAGTTTTCATCTCGGCTTCGATTCAGTTATTTATCAGAAACGTGTTTCGCAAATTGGATAACTAAGAATTGTTTCGTAAAAGCATTCCAAAGCCGATATTTAGATTAAATACTTGATCGGTGATCCCTAATCGCAATAACCAATTACTTATTCAATCATTTATAGACGTAATAACATTCAGAATTCATGGAGTACCTAATTAAAATATGACCCCACGTTAGTTACATTTGTTTGCTTTTCATTTTACAGTTTGCTTTGAAATGGTTGAAAACAAAGCTAGTAATACATTTTTGTTTGTCCACCCCAAATGGAAAAGAAAATATCCATCTAATACCTACCCGAACTGTCTGGAAATATATAGCAGTAGCCCACAACGAAGTAATAGCGATTCTCAATACAACAGTGAACGGACAGAATTGATAGACGACGCTATATTTTGCGGAATACACACAGCATTGGACACGACACTGCCACGACAAAGGTTTTCAAAGATTTACTACGAACATTTTTGTTACCCCGGTCCGGTTTTAGTGCGGGACATCCGTAGTTCATACAATATTAAGGTCCCGGGATAGCATGCTTCAGAATCGGATATGCTTCTAGACAAGTCGATTTTCAATTTCTTACTTTCATTTCTCAGAAGATTTCAACGATAAAATTTTCAATTGTGACAGTAAAAATAGAGCTACTCTCAAAGTCAAAGATCGAATTGAATTCCAAGATTAATCAGTCACGTTTGGGCATTGTTTCTTTGTACGATTGTTTACCTACGTATTCTGAAGATTCATTAGAAATGTTCTCTTGTTTTGCCAACACATGGCCAAGTTTACTAAACGGTTTTGGTGTAACAATCAATTTGGCAACCAACGGTGCCGTGTTGTTGTGTTAAGGAACCATCGTTAATCTTGTTACGGCGGCCTCTTCTAAGTCCATTGCAATACGTAAAGCACCTAGTGGTTTACGTGCATCCATTCCGGTTTACGACGACTTTATTGTTCCCTCTTCTATTATCGTTTATGTAGCTTTTCTTATGTGGAACATGTTTATAAGTTTCAGCGTACTAACACTCAGTGCAGTTTATGACTTGTGAATATCGAGCACTCTTTTATCTGGACCGGTATAAAATGAGCTAGGCTATATTTTGAATATCTCTCTTTGAATTCCACGTCAACGCGAATCATTACTTTTGTTCAGGCTTTAACGATGTCATCGTCCCTTCAGATATCTACCTATCAGTGTCCCAAATTCTTTCCGGACCGAAAACTCGATAAGCATTTTTCATTCAGTAACTATTGGAATAGAATATTTTGCAAGACTTTCTAGTTTCTTTCTTGTCACACTAAGACTTAGATTGAAAACCCAGGTTGTTAGCTTAGTCAGCAGTCTAGATTATAACTGCTGATATATTTCTGCCCGTTTCTTTTAATTTAATTTAAACTTTACCCTTATCCGTCCGCATTTCGAAAGAACTTTTCTCCAGAGAAAACGCAGCGCATTGTTTTTAATTAAAACTTTTATGCCCTTATAAATTCCAGTCATAAATCAGAAAATATTATCAGTTCAGTACATACAAATAATTTATAACATCATAAATCTGACGTAATAATTGCCCAGATCCAGGTACTTGGAATGCTGCCAGAAACGCATAGAAAAGATACGAGTATCTTAGAAACTTGTTCGTGCGAAAGTATCTATAAATCGAGACTGTTTTACTTTTAAATTATTTCTGGACAAAAATTTATGGGTTTAAATTCGATTCCAATCAAAACAAGCCTGTTGGAATTACTTGGAAACGTATCTAAAATGGTGGCTGTAAACTGTGCTGTAGTAAACTGTTCATAGCTTAGTTTGTGTAATAGTTTGACTTGGAGCCAAGTGACTTGATTTAACCGGTGCTAACCATTGTATTCACGTTTATGATAAGCTGTCTGGCACACGGGTTCCTGGAAAAGTATGTCATAAACACTTCAATATGTTAATTTGATGATATGCAACCTTTACTGAATAAAGTAAACAGGATGAGTCGATAATATTTTGACATTATCAACAGATAATAATAAAGTACAAGTTGCGATTTGTGATATCAAAGTGCAATGTCAACATAGCAAAATGAATGACTAAGCAGAAATTTAAATATTTATGAAGGAAAACGCGATGAAGTGAGACACGTATAAAATTATCTACACATTAAAAGACACCCACTGTCTACTTGAATTGAAACTGAAAGAAATAACACTTGCACTTTTATCGATGAACGGTTTAATAGTCTCACTAAGTTCTGAGTATATTGATACTTGAACCAAGTGTACCGGAGGATTGGGATTAAAGATGGTACATAACTATCGCTTAGCTAGAATATCGCTACGAGGAAATAATCTTTAATTAAAATAAGAAGACTAAAGGGGCTTTCGTTTCACTTTCAGTCTGTGGAAAGTTTGCGTAATCGGAAAAATTCCAGACGTTTCGTCAACATTGGTGGAACAAAGACACTGTCATGTAATAACATGTTACTGTGTATAACATGTTTCGCTTTGGCGATAGTTGAATACTCTATTTCTTAGCTTTGGTCCTATATAAGTTTAGATACGATACGATGGTCCTTAGTGAAACCCTTTTGAGATCTGCTCTGGTCCTATAGTACGATGCTTTTCTTCGGCCGGCTCTGGTCCCATGTGACTTCGACTCCCCAATATGTTATTATCTGTGTCAATTTTACGTCGATGATATTACTTTCAAAAGCCTAAAAGCTAAATCCCAAATTCGCACCCCGAAAAAGAAATGATCTGGACCACAAATACTTCCAAAATGACCAGTCCCACAATTGCTTCTCTCCCGTCAAATTATCGTGAAGCGTGAGTTCGGGTAAAGGTATTATTGCAATGGATATTGACGCTGGGACTGTGGCTGGTGACCTCAAACTCACCCCTGTTGACTCATTGTGCTTATATTTGCTTTGCTCACACACAAATCGGTGTTGTTATTACACTAATCTACCTGTATTGATTTAGGATAGCGTTCAACTTTGTATGGGTTTGGTTTATAAATTGTTTTTCGTTTACCTATGTACCGTGTTGTCCCGGTGCGGAACGGAACCTCACCCAAAACTGGAGAAGCACTAAACATACAAAGTGCTTATTGTATCCTTAGTGTTGATAAGTCCATATTTATAATAGCTAACTTAGATCACCAACCAACAATTGTGATGGCTCCCCTTTGACCTTTAATTTAAGTGGTTTCTGGTAAGCTTTCGATCTTCGGGTGGATTTTGAACCCTCCCATAGATTGATATTATAATCTTTCAAGACGCTTATGTAAAGACAGCAGGGTGGCAATTTCGAACGTGACATGTTGATGTTTATCCATCACTTTGTTTTTAGGTTATTTTCTCATGAAGCAAAATGTTATTTTTATTTTCACCCAGTGCTGAAATATCGCTCAAAGGGCAACATATTCATAGATTACAATCGATAGGTAGCTCACGGAGGCACACGCGAGTGATTCTATACGAAAGAGCGTTCGACCCCCTTATCCTAATCTGTCATTCAGATGTCGGAATACGATTTTGTATTCGTATTTCCCGAATACCTACTCTGTGTCGTATCCATGCCAAATAACCTAAATGGGATGTCATCCTATATCATGAATGAGATTAGACGAGCCGTCTGGAGTAAATTAATTCAGTTCCTTCATTGTTTATCTTTATCATGACGGTGTCTCGGCTCTGTCTCGTGTTTTGAAATGCCTGAGGTAGCTGAAATTGAGTTATTTAGACCAAACTAATTACGCAATATTCTGAAACATCTGTGTTCTCTTTAATGGTGATATTATTTATGTTTTGAGTATAGTCACTGGGGTTTCGGTGCGGTAGGCGGCTTTAGCTTGACATGACCTGTAAACTACGGTGCCACGTTATTTAAATGTGTCGCCGCAAAATGTATAAAGTTATACCTAGGAGATGTGTGAATCAGTCATGATGGGGATGCAAAATAATTTTTTTATTCATATAATATCGTATCATAATTTATATTGTTTGACCAGCGTCAAATGTCTTTCATTGGCCTTAGATCGAAAAGATAACCCAGAAGCATTAATCACACTTTCTAATTTCCCCAAATCCCTTTTTCGCGTAATTTTCGGACGCGCCATAACGATTTCAGTGTAAATAATTTGACGTAATTGGGGCTCAATTCGCCTTTATACGAATAAAATTAATGTACTACGGACATGCGAACATTGTAATAGATACGTGACATCATATTTCAACACATTTTTTTCACAATTTTATTATAACACGTGTGTCCTATAGGTATGGGACTACAAAGTCCCCAATCAATGAGACGATATTCAATTGAAATTTAAATTTTAATTTCTGCGACTGTCACACCTTTTTAAATGTACGTAGGTATTCGTGAGTCCGTTTTTTTTTTTTAATTTAATATGGTTTGCATGGCTAGTCTAGGTCATAGATAACAAAGACAAAGTCAACGATGGAGCGAGCTTACCCAGAAGAAGCCTGTTCACTCTAATTTTATAGAGATTAGGGTTGTATGCGTTCGGAAACACAGACGCAGGCAGAGAGTTCCAGTCCTCTGCTGTGCGCATTATAAAAGACGTTTGGAAACGTTTAGTGCGAATTGGTCAAATAGCAACAAGGTAGGGATGGTATCTTGCAGTGCGTCTAGATGTCCGATGGTAGAAGGGGGCCGGTGGGATGAGGTCGTGGAGTTCCTCCCATCCATTTTCATTTTAAACTGTAACTTGTAAAATATTTGTTACGTCCAGGAATGTATAAATTTATTGAAAACTATTCTATGGCTACCAGAACGGCGATACGTTGATTCAGCGAAAATTCAGTACCTATTGAATAAGTACCTACATATTCATGACATATTCGACATTATCGTTGAATATGTCGATACATACGAAAACAAAACGTCACCATGTCATTTAGATAATATTGCTTTTATCGTGGGAGGTGTGGCCATTAAATAAAACTACCTACGAATTTACTTCATATCACTTTATCGAATTAATTTTTCAATACTTACATACATTTTAGCTAATTCTTTATTTAAACCAACCTAACTGAAAATTTCGCTCGAGAAACTATGAAAGCGAATCCTAATCTTCGTTTTAACTTAAAGCAGACATTTAATTAGAATTTATATTTGGCAAATTAAATTAGCCAAGAGAAGAGGAGGACCAAAGAAAGATGGATGTACTGTGTGAAAGATGATATGGAATTTAATGAAAGATGGTATGGGTACGAAGGGGGTGACTACTCAGATGTCGAGACGAGACCCGTAGAGTTTCTTGCATATTCTTCTCCAAAGAGATCAGCACATAATGAATAGTATTTGATGGACGTTCATAACGTTGCTTCAATGAAATAGAGGTCTGCTAAAGGAATATATGGATTGCATCTCACAAACACTACGCATACCTGATTGAGTTGTTGAAATCATCCTGTAAACTAAATTTGTTTGTTTTGTCTTTGCTTTTCCGTTCTTTTCCTTTACATTATGTCTCAACATTGTTAAACCAGAACTTATGGGAAGTTGTGAGGTAACCCCATTACAAGTAACCTTATAAGTTACCGGGGTTGCATCAATTTTGTGCTGTAAAACAATTGTATGAGAAACACTAAAAACTTTTTTTTTTTATCTTGATACCATACATACTATGCTTTTTTCAGCGGTTTCGCTCCCGTGCGTTTACAAACATTAAACTCTTCACGGAACAACTATTTGTATGTCATACAAATATATCCTCTATTTTATTAATCGGTGTAGAACTTTCTTTATGAAAAATACAGACAATAGGTATATAATTTTACCTCTTAGTTTAGATGAAAGTGTCAAGTTTCTCAAATGTTTGAAGAGACATCTGTCCTTAGTTAGCGTTGAATATTTTATTGGATGCTATTAGAGGCAAATGGCTGTATAAATTCTTTGTTACTCTAAAAGAATAACGTGACACGCGTAGTTTAAACATGTTAATAAATAAATCTTCCAAACATTGTACTATTTTTTTTTAACTTTGCCCCGCACTAGGAATTTCTTCTGTATCGTGGGTGCGTTTACAAACATATAAACTCACATACACAAACAGCCAGTCCCAGAACAACTATCTGTAGGTCATACAAATATTTGTTCCGTGCGGGGATCGAACCCGCGACACGCAGCGCCGCAGTCAATCGCTCAACCACTGCACCAACCGTGTAGTTTAGTTGAAATTAATACGAGTGGATTATAAAACAGCTATGAAAGACCTATAAATAGACTGTAAATCAAGAGTTCAGCTATTAATTATTAACAATGTTTCATCAGAAACTTTATTTCCTGATTACGTAAGCAAAGAACTTTTTATTCCATAATTTATTCGTATATTTTTCAAGTACTTACTGTAAAATGTTGCCAAAATCCTGCCTAAAGTTGCCCGTATTTACTTTTTTTAAGCAAAGTTGTAACTTTTTAAAAACCAAAGCTTTTTAAAAGTGGGCTTGTGTAACTGGGGCGAAAGATTTCAAGATGTGAAATGTTATTTTTTTTTTTTCATGAAAATTGGAGCAAGCTAGAGTTATAGAAGTTTAAGGAATGTTTATGCTTTCTGGTTTCGTAAAGTTATAATAAATGTGTCGGCTGCGAAGATAATGTGCTTCGTAACGATGTTTATATCTCCGATGCAGATTTCGGGATTTAATTGGACTGGTTACGTCAATCAGTTAACTAATTGCATTGTTTCCTGCTTGCCTGGTCGATAAATTGTATTCCAAAATCGTATTCATGTTTCAAAATGAATGCTATATTCCTTTTACAGGCAAAGCTAGTAGGTACATAGGTACGAACATTCCGCATTTATGTGATCGATATTTTAAATTACATAAGTACATAACCTCATGTCTTTTTCCCATGGAGTTGGCAGAAACTACTGAACGTAAATTCATAATGTGCTACTACAGTTTTTACTTAGGTATCTCATCATCATCAGCCGAAAGACGTCCACTGCTGGACATAGGCGTCCAGCAGTGGACGTCCCGTTACGTCCCGTCCCGTCGTAGGGGGGGGTTTGCCATAATCGCCACGCTTGGAAGGCGGGTTGGCGATCGCAGTGTAGCTGTTGCAATGCACAGAGAATGCTGCTGCCCATTCTCCCCTTAGTCGCCTCTTACGACACCCACGGGAAGTGATGGTATGGTGCTATTCTTTTACGTCCGACACCATAACTAGGTACGGATAAATAATTTAATAATTAATTAGGCAATTAATTTGTTTTTCTTTGATTGAGGTTTAGTTATTGTTGCGAGAAATCCTTTTGTGGTTAGTAGGTAAGGTACTTAAAGGTTGAGTGTGGGCGGTAAATTTTTATTGTGACACTTTCACTAATGAGTTTTCATCGTATTTTCTTGGAACAATCAATGTTTTTTTCTTGGAACTATTAAGACGGGTAAATTTCAGAGAATTCATTTTTTTTTAAGGTTTGCTTAAAGATTTTTCTGAAAATCCGCTAAACAAAATTAAGGCACTAAAAGGAAAGATAACGGTGAATTTACATTCACCCACAACATTAAGCTCCCTTAGGTCTAGAAAAACAGGCATCTTCTTATCCTGTCTAGATTACTGTTTGCGATTAATATCTATCCTCTTCGTAACTAAGCTACATCAAAAACAGACACATAATGTTACCTGCTAACTTAAATATTGATAAATAAAATAACAAACACTTTTTATCCTGAATTATTTTATAAATCAGTTTGATTTTCTCTAATAGCAATTAATTGCCTTGTCTGCGTAGATTACGTTAAATTTCGTTTATTCCATTAAATATAATTATATTTAAGTACATTATTTATGCACTAGGTATCGAGCTTATTTAAAACTTCTAAAAATATCCTCATAATATGCACCTATATACCAATGAAAGAATTTCCTTAAAATGGCATAATACATTCTTACGGGTACATTGTTAATATTCCAAAGTCAAAAATACGGCCTTCGATATTCGAACAGCTTTGTCGAAACTCGAACGATTGGCCAATCACAGAGCTGGAAACCTGAATATGTATCTTTAATTGAAATTATCGAAAAGGCTGAATACGAATAGGTATCTAGGTATAATAGCCTATTTGAATAGAATGCCCGTAGAGTGTAGATTTTCCCGGGACCTAGAATATTTATCCATATTTTTCTTTGATTTGTCACAGATTCTATTGAGCTGGGTAATTTCGATATTCAATAATCAATTGGAGTATTTTCTTTGATTCGGAATGGGGACAGGCAAATTTAGTATTGTTACTGTCGTAAAATGATAAAGTCGAGAACTAGGTAATATAATTTTGTTGCCTTTATTCTGTGTCGGGTTTTTTCAACTTAAACAAATATTCGTAAGAAAATACCTAGCACGGGTTTCTGCAAAGAAATTATCGACGTACCTATTACAATTTAAACGCAGGTCAAATGATGCAAGTGGCTGTTGAAAATGTATTCAACGATTGACAGCAACTATTGTACACAGTTGTTGTGCTATAATCTTCGTTCTAGAAACTGGGCCTTAGCAATATATAAAAACATAGTTTAAATAATGAAAAAAGCTTTCAATTATTTTAATTACAGTTCCGTAATGTTTTCATATATTATCACTCTTACAAAGCGTAATAAAATTAATGATTCAACCGCCATATCTCGGATGTAACGTAAAATATTTTATTACGCTTCTTGTGAATGAATCAAATAAATACCGTGAAACATGCCAACTTTGCCCCCTTTTTTCGAATAACTAGAATTTCAATGCGATTTTTCTATGGAGGCGTAAGTATTTTCCTTCATCAGCTACAACTTTAAGATCATGCGCATGTGTAAGTATTGCTAAATTTACTATTATTCAACATTTAATTCAATATTTGTTCGATTTTGTTGGCGGGCAAAGTTATCTGGACGTTTAGCCAACTTTGCCCACATTGATTTTTGACGCAAATATGACCTCTAAGCAGATGACATAAAAACCAGTAAAAGAATTTTGGTAAAGATGGCGTTTACTTTAGGAATGTAAACGACACTATGAGAAGTTTCTTACAAAAATGACTGGGCAATGTTACCCTGACATTTTTTACCTTTTTCATACAATTCACATTTCGCCTTTTAAAAGTGCTAGGGTTGGCACATGATGAAAAATATTCTGTTTTTTTTTCCTTTCTACAAAGAATATGTGTTTAGGTACTTAAAAAGAAAAACTTTTCCCACTTATTAGTATTTAATAAAAACCGAAAATACAAGAAACACTTTTATGGATAAAATAAGTAGGTACTACTAATAGAGATCAATTAAAGTAATTCGTATGTGGTAAGTAAATTAAATAGACTTGAACAGACAGTAATGAAAAATTATATATTTATTTAGTTTCATTTGCATAAAGCTATAAAATAGTGAAATATTTTATGGATATTTTTTATTAGTGGCCTATAATTTTTATGTTTTAATTATTGTTTTTTAACAATTTCACATTTCACACACACTGATTCACAAATTAAAGCCTGAACTTAAATAACTGGAGAAGACATAAAATTAGTTTATAATGCTGATTATCACTTCAATCATATCATGTCTATTTTTTCTAAATTTAAACACATACACTTACCCTAACCATAATTATGTAGACATCTATAAAAAATCAGTAGGAGTTTCTTAATTAATGCTTTATCCTTAGGTAAAGTTATATCAAAAATCAACATTAATCATATATTTTTTATATCACAATTGTTCATAACTATTAACGTCTCACTGATTCACAAATTAAATTCTGAACTTAAATAACTGGAGAAGACACGAAATTAAATTATAATGGTACGAGTAGTAATCGTCTATATTTCAGTCATGACACGATTACTTTTTTTTTCGGAAATAATAGTCAAAAGTAGGAGTTTCTTACTCTTATTTTTATCCTTAAAGTTAATGATTAGAGATCAAAGTTTTTGGGGTCTATTCCTAGTGATGGATCTCAATCCACCCCGTAATAACAATATAAATCACAAATTTTCGATATCAGAATTTGTCACTATAATAATATTTGGCACCGATAGGAACAATATGTTTTCTTATTTGTAAGAGCAATATTCGTCGAGTTTAAATCTAAAATAAACTTAATAAACAAAATAGCTTTGAATTAAATATTTACTGAATGTTGAAATTACTGAAATCTATATTAAAAACGATTTGACCACGTCGAGTAATCTTTGGCTTGGGCAATATTGTAATAACATCTTCTAAGTGATCCATAGTGCAAATGTCATCAACTATTGGGTACGCGAAAGTGGTTCCTTTTTCACATTTAGACTCCTTAATCTTTCGTACAAACTTCACTGTAGGAATTTTATCGTTGATTGCTAAAACGTTACCTACAAAATGCTTTAAAGATTTTTTTGTTGCGAACTGAGCAATAATCCAATCATCTTTTTTCATGTTTTCATGGTTTTCTTCGAAATATTCAATTGTATGCAGTCCAAATGAGATATCGGTAGATTCGAAATTTTCTTTTTCCTCTTGTTCTTGCAAGCATTTAGCAATGAGAAAATCATCAACTGTTTCATAATCTGAGTCGTCTGTGTCAACTGTAAGAACTTCGTTACAATCAAACATTGAGCTAGAGTCACTATCAAACGTATTCTTCCTTTTTCTTATTGAAATACGCCCTCTGGCTGACTTTTTCCCTTTAGAAGCATTTATAATTTTACCTTTTCTGTTAATTTTCTTTCCTTTTGTAGAATGTTCCTTCTTTACTGTTTTTAAATGTTCATTTTTCTCCGTTTGCAGGCACTTTGGTATATCACTTTTAGATGTAGAAACAAATGGCTTGTTTTCAATGGTATTAGAAACTTCTTTCAAAACACGAACATCTGAAGGCCCTGCTTTAATGATAACATCTGAAAGTACAGTTATTTTCTTTTCTTTGACAGGATCCCTTTTCACTGAACTTTTTGTGGAAGTCTTTAAGTGTGAAAGATCTGCAAGCATCGATGATGTTTTTTTGATATTTAGACTTTTAGATGTACCAACCAAAGGTATATTTTCAATCTTATTGGAAACTTCTTTCGAAACACAAACATTTGAAGGCCCTGCTTTAATGATAACATCCGAGAGTATAGTTATTTTCTTTTCTTTGACAGGATCCCTTTTCAATGATCCTTTTGTGAATGACTTTGAAGGTGAAAGATCTGCAAGCGTCGGTGATGTTTTTTCGCTTTGTACTGATTGACCGAAGCAGGAGTTAATTACAGTGATGCAAAGCTTGCTGAGACTTCGAGGAGAAGAAATATCTGTATGCTGGGAGATAGCAAAATCCCCTTCCCAATCCAAATAGCTCTCTTGATCCTCGTTGATGATATTGTAAGTAATATCTTGATTTTGGGAGATAGCAAAATATCCTTCCAAATCCAAATAGCCTTCTTGATCCTCGTTGATATCCTCATTTGAATCTAGACCAGTTTTAGTTACAAAGAGGCCAGTTGCTTCATTTAAAAATGAAGAGTATTTAGTTTTTCTTTGTCTTTTTGCCCCTGTAAAAGATTTCTCTTTTGCTTTATTTTTGCAAGAATCAACACATAAATCGGAAACCGTCACCGATTTGCCGGCCTCGCAATTAATTTTTTTATTTCTTTTGACTAGCATTGGCTTTGGCGCTCTAGTTTCCTTTAAATAGTCTACCAATGCTTGGTCGATTCCATATGATACAATTTCTTCTTGCATTTCAGGGATCTTCTTTAGAACTTCTTGGGGATTAAACGGAAATACTCCTGATGCTTTAAATCCACTTTTAATGTTTTTTGTCTCCCTCATTTGAATTGCTTCAATTAATTCACGAAGTAATTTCGGAAAGTGTTTCTTGTTCAATGTTGTTTGGTTTGGATTACGGAGTTTATATTGGTACAAAATTTTACGCCAAGATTTCTTCAAAGGCCCAAAAAATGACACGTCTAGCGGCTGGGTGAGGTGTGTTGATCTTGGAGGGATAAAAACAAATTTGATGTTATTTTGCTCGCATAACTCTACAACTTTAACGCTTAAATGACTAGACAAGTTGTCACAAATTACCACTTTAGTCCCTGAATTTTTTTGCGCCCATGGGACTATTATGGTTTCAAAGTAATTCTCAAACATGGCACTGTCAAACCACCCAGATTTAGTGCAGTTATATCTGGTATCTGGGGGTCCTCCACTAATCCATTCTGAGTAAATATTTGTTGATTTGTACACAACATATAAGGGGAGACATTCACCGCTTGCGGTGGCTGTAAACATAAGTGATATATTTCCTTTAGTGGAATTCGCAATTCTTTCAGGATACTTTACTCCCCTCCGAAAAATGCACTTTGAAAAACCTGGATCATCCGACAGGTTGGTTTCATCAAAGTTGACTATATTTTCTGCTGGTATGTCCTTTAATGTTATGCTTAAATTGTCAAAATATTCGGCTATTTCTTGAGGTCCCTTTTCAGCTCTCGCCTTTGAAATATTCTGAGTGGTTCTCATCGTCAATTTGTCAGCATTTCTCGCCAAAAAGCCCTGGACCCATGCATCACCGGGAATCTGATTCTTGAACATATGATCTCGAGAATTTTTCTTAAGGTATTCATGGACTACAAGTTTTAGATCCACTTTAGTAAGCGGGGAGCCAAAATCGCTAGAAGCTTGTAAAACTTTTACAATTTGGTTTTCTTCTGCAGCGGATAAAACAGTAGGATGACCCACTGACTTTAAATGTTTGTTTTTTATTTTATTTAATATTGTGCGTCTTGGGATACCAAGTTGCCGTTCAGCATCTCGTGAAGAAATTTGGCCTGATTCTACTGATTCGCATGCAAGTTTTAACATTTCGTCAGTGTAGTTTTTATATACCCTGGATCCAATTATTCGTCTTGACTTCCTCTGTCGAATTCGAGATTTATGTTTATTTTTCTGAAACAAACCATGCAACTGTCAACAAAAAACATGACAAGATTTTTATTTTTAGAAAATAAAATAAATACTTAAATATCACACACGCCCATCTAATCTCAAATTAAGCAGAGCCTATACGATAGGTACCAGACAGCTAATATATGTACATATACAAGGTGTAACAGAATAAAAGCAAGTCCTGAAAGTAGGTAGTTTTTCATAATTGATTACTGAATCGATTTCAGTTACTTTTAATATACAGGGTGTCAGGGACATCGTAACGTAAACTTCGCGAAAACGCTACACCTAATGCCATTAACCAAATTGTGAAAGTCATTCATCTCGCTTACTTCATTTTAAACAAAATGAAGTTAACGAGATGAATGACTTTCACGTCACTTTGACGTCATAAGAAAAAAGGCATAACTGAACAGTTATGCCTTTTTTTCTTATGACGGCAGGTATGTTTGGCGGCGCCTTTGATACGCTACACACTCATAGGCACGGGTTATTGAGCTATTAGGCATCACACTCTTTGTAGTGAAAGTAGTGAATAATTAGTTCACTACTTTAAGAATGACGATTATGAACAGCCTAAAGTGAAAATAAAGAAAAAAAAATCAGGAAAAAGCCGAAGAAAAATTTCAAGGCCCAGAATCATGCCCTGGACCCATGGTATCCGTTTGTGCGTCGATGTCCCTTACAACCTGAGGGTATTATTTCCAAAAAATATGTACTTTGTCATATTGACCGCCAATTGAGCCAAAAAAATTAAACATTTTTAGGGTAGTAAAATCATCTAATCTGTCTAGACTCTTACTGACTAAAAGTTACCCTTTGCGTTACAGGGCCACGGTAACCTGTTTAGACGGTCCCGCTAAATAATAATAGTTAGCTTTAAAAAAGAAGTTTAGTCATTGTATTATGCTTTTAACACAATACTCTAATTGGGGTTTATGAAGTCTTGCGTTAATTATATTACACCTTGTATAGATACTTATATAGATAAACAACATCGAGACACAAGAAAAACACAATGCTGATCACATATTAAGGATGTTTGCGCTGGGCGGGATTCGAACCCGCGATCCTGTGTTTCGGCGACAGGCATACTACCATCAAGGCTACGGGATCGACAAGTATGAAAATAATAAAAGAAATCAAATTATAAGGTAGTGTGGAGCATGTTAGGTACATGCTCCACACTACCTAATACCTATAACTAATGTTAATTTTGAATTTAATTATTTAAATACCTACCTAATATGATTATGTTTTAAATTAAATAATCTCAGCAGTAGCCATAAATTAAAAACGGAAAAAATACAAGATTTCGTAATGTGCCAACCCTAAGCTTTTTTTGATGGCGGGCAATGTTGTCAATCGTAGGTTGGAACATTACTAGATAACTTTACCCATCATCATAATTTTATTTATAAAAGACTCTGAGCAATGAACCTTACATTAATATACTCTACAAATTATTTTCTATGACATGATACAAAGTAAACTTACCTGTGTTTTCGCCATCCCGCAGAATTTACTTCGAAATGTGCACTAAAATTTGCCCGCAAAAACACGCTCCTCACTCGACGAGTTCCAACAAGTTTCTAACCGAAGTTAGCAACAAACACGATAGTTAGTATTGCCATACATATAACCTATTTTCCACCAAAGTCAATCAATGTTGCCAGAATATTAAGATATTTTTGCACATCAAAGAAATGGTTATAAATTGTTCTTTGGGCAAAGTTTCCCTTAGGGGCAATGTTGGCATATTTCACGGTAACGTTTATTTTATTATTTACGACACAGTTCTGAAATTCTCGTGTCGTAACTCCACATGTTTGCAATATAAAACTAATTTGTTTGCCGACTTCACTAAGCTTGTTTTTCAAAATGGCGGACCTTTTTCATTATTATTTATGAACTAATGGAAGGGTTAAAATATTAGTAGAACTTTCTCCGTTATTAAGCGTTGAAAAGTAGTTGAACTGAAACTTTAAGATTAAAACTTTTAGCATTTACATTAGACTTAGGAATAATAAACTATTTTGCATTTAATGTTTCAAACTCATTTAGGTTTAATAACCAATTTAATGTACATTTAAATTTTGATCTGCTACTATTTTCGGGTTACTAAGCTTGGAGGAAAATGAACGAATGAAAATTAACCGTAATACCTTTTAATTAATTTATGAACTAATCCTATAGAAATATTTGAATAACATATTAGAACAAAGCAGCCGTTACACGTGGCGAAGCTTATCACGCAGTTGTTGACCAAACGTGGTCGACCCATTATACATACATAACATAACTAGGTAGATACCTAATATGTAGGT
This sequence comes from Mamestra brassicae, assembly GCA_905163435.1. Classification (NCBI taxonomy): domain Eukaryota; kingdom Metazoa; phylum Arthropoda; class Insecta; order Lepidoptera; family Noctuidae; genus Mamestra; species Mamestra brassicae. The sequence goes on along the minus strand of LR991004.1, from coordinate 13,198,986 downwards.
ACTTACTCGTATTTTCTCATTTAGTAGGTACATGTAATTTGTACTCTTGCCCACGAGCAGAAGGTTCATTACATTAAAAGGACATAATCCTGCCAACGTGTTTGTTTGTTTACGTGCTTCACAGTAACTGTAGTTTATTGAATGAACAAATTTTTTTACTCGTACCAGATGGGATTTTCGCACGGGGACGGAAGAAGTAAAAACTTTCGGAATTTTTAGTAGAACGCGTCGGTGTTCTGTTCATTTAAATTTGGTATAAATTATAAGTATGATAAACAAGTTTCTTTGAAGATTTTCCCCTGTTTACCGATAGTTTTTAAGTTTTGGTTTTGACCTCAGTTGGTAATTTCCACCTCATTGTTCTTCACTCACCTGAATAAATTCAGACTATTTAGTTTGAAAAGTCTCGGTTCCAGGCAATTTATAGGCCTTTCCTATAAATTGCCTGGAACCGAGATTTTTCAAACAAAAGAACGGTGCATTTATCTTGTACAATTACCTCTGGAAATCGGACTAAATGAGTATCGGAAATGCAATTTCGAAGACGATCTATTACTCCAAGAGCTGTAGACTTACAGTAGCTTCAAAATTAGCTCCATTAAACTTAAGCCAAAATACCTTGCCTATTTCCTAGTATCCAACTTTATTTGGATCTTTGTTAATCAATGATGCCTCAATGGCCTAAGGGATTTGAATGAAACTTGGCACACTGGTCAAACATAACTTGGATTAAGACATAGGTTACATTTCCCTTAGGATAATAAAACACTTTATACGTGGGCAGAGCCTTCTGCCCGCGGCTAGTAGAAAATATATGTTGCCGTAATGGATTCTGGCTTATGCGATGAAGTAAACACTATAATTCATCATCACCTAGTGGGGAACTAGGCTCTCACGACTTGAGTAGAATACAGAATAGGTACACCTTTTTGCAAGAATAACCACAGATAATACATTATTGTCTCTCGATACATAAATCTGTATAATATTATGAGTACAAAGGACTGATAGTGTATTAGTAACCCAGTTTATGATAGTTGTGTTTGTAAAGTGAGGTGCTGCAACTTACCTACTTGACACGTTCGACGCTGGCCAAAGTTTGATAACAAGTTCTTGTTGTGATTTGCGAGTAGGTGTGTTTAGTTCGCTAATATTGACAGTGTGCGAAACAATTGGAATTGTAGATCAGCTGTTATTTTGTACACTGTTGATATGATAGAGGCATCGCGTTGTATGTCCAACATAAAGTGCTTCAATAGAAACACATAATGTAAACAAGTAACTTCTGGAGGGAACCTCTTTAAGTTCTGATTCGATTACGAAATCACTGATAAGAAACTACAGTATTGGTTAGTCTCAAAGGCTATTTCTGATACCAAAAAATAACGGTCCCAATGAGATAAATAAGGCACAGGAGGAGCGCCTCAGAAAAAAAAACTAGCCGGTAATGTGGAAAAGTTCCGTTTTACTCAATACTTAATACTTTTATTGCATTCCACATGTATTCATAGGTGGTAAACTTATAATTAATTAGATTAGAAGAGAAAAGTCGGGCACAGCAAAAATAAGTGAGTTAGGAGAGAGGAAGCATTAGTTAATTGAAAAAACTGAATTGACTTTGAATTATGTTGTAGGGTCTATTCTGAAGATAATGTTGACGGTAGAAACATTATTATTAGCTTGGTTCTTCCGCCGTCAACTTTAATAAAGGTGTTATTATCCATCCCCGGAAGCTAATCTCGGCAAAATAAAGACATTAATATTATAGACAATAGAGGTAGACTACCGCCCTTTTCATACAAATTAGTATTGTAGAGAAACCTAATAAATCATGATTAGATTTCCACTAAACAACTTGAAAAGAAGCGTTATAGAGTCAGCCCTAAAAGAAAATTAATTTGACAACCCATGTGTATGGGTTTTACCAACCAATAAATTACTATGGCTTGCTTTAGAAATTGCTATTTTTAATCTTTACTTTCATGTTGGGCTGTTGAACGTGGTCCTCGGTTTTACTCTCAGGACGGGCAAATTTTATAAAATTTATATTAGAACTAGCTTTTGCCTGCGACTTCGTAAGCACATATCCCGTTTTTTCCCTGTTCTCGTTGGAATTTCCCGTTCCCGTATAGCCTATAGCATTCCTCATGAATTTGGCTATCATAAAATAATGAAATAATTTTCCAAATCTGACTATTAGTTCCAGAAATTAGCACGTTTAAATAAGCAAACAAACAAACTCTTTAGCTTCATTGCATAGTATTTACTAGCTTTTTCCGGTTCCCGTAGGAATTTTGGGACGAATTATACACCTAAACCTTTCTCATGAATAACCCCCCATCCATTGGTGAAAACCGCATGAAAATCCGTTCAATAGTTTTTGAGTTTATCGCGAACAGACGACAGAAAGAGCCCGGTTAGTAGGTAGTGATAGTCGAGTGTTCTGACACTCCCTAATAACCGGGCCGGGCAATAATGATCGTCAGAGGCTGTCTTTGGTCATAGGTAGTCCATACTAAATACCTAGACACAAGCACAACAACCTCATTGGGAATTATGTATTTGAGCCGTTTGGGGTTGAAACACTAGGGCCATGGGGTCCGAGTGCTCATCGAGTTTTTCGTGAAATCAGCAAACGGTTAGTCGACGCTCCACGTGACCAGAGGATTAGCCTTTTCTTTGGCCAACGAATCAGTATTGCCATTCAACGTGGCAATGCGGCCAGTGTTCTGAGCACTTTTCCCGTTGACAGCGATGTGGACGAATTTTTCGATGCCCTGTGAATTCTTCCCTTTTTACTCCGCTTGTATATTTTCTACTCGCTTGTATATAGTATCTATAAGTTTTCATGTATTTGTAAATATTGCATTGTAAGAAAAAAAAAAGACCTAGAGATTTATAATTGCTAAGTGATCTTCAACAGAAGAAGTAGCATCATTATAGGATCTCTATACTTCTATTAAAAACGAAGAATTTAACACTGTTATGCAGAAAAGGTGGCACAGTATTCATGTAAATTTTTTCTCTTTTTTGCCTTGAGATTGTAATTACGAAAGCTTATGTCAATAATTAAGAGTGTAAATGTTCTTTGTTTTCCTTCTGCATGCAGCGCTCATGTACCACAAAGAGAATAGAGAATGCAGAAAATTATTTGTTTGCTCTGAAATAATATGATGAAGCGAGGCCATAAATCGTTTAGAGATTTCAAATATGTTTTAGTAGAACATGAAAATATGCGAATGGTGAGCTTGTGTTATTTATTTGGAAGAGATTTTACATGCAGTGTACTTACTTGTAGATTAATGGGAATGTTTTTGCTGTTATTTCAAGAAAGTTTTAAACACCTTGTTTTTATTGAGTGTAGTTAATTATTCTGGAGTCTCTATGTAGATAGATTTATGTGAAAGATGTTCCTAATGTATCTTTTTGATAAAAGCAGTAAACTAAGAAAGCACGATATCTTTTAGTACTGTTTTGGCGTGTTTAGTTCCAAAGTTTCAGCTAGTCAGTTTCAGAGTTTTATGTATGCGCATATAAATTCACTTCTAGTGCAATTAGGTGGGTACTGGCGCCAGCTAATATATTACCGTGAAAGTACTGCCCGATGACGTCACGCCTAACTACGAATTAGGGCGGTATGTAGGACAATAATCGCGTGACCCGGTTTGCGCGGCAAGTATTTGAAAAAGGAACATTTGTGTAGAATTATGGTTGTATTCCCGAGGAGTTCGGATTTCGTCCCTTTCGTGACAAGCCGAAGGAAACCGATGACGTTTCGTGCTAAGTTGCTGGCAGGAAAAATGCGTGGTATTTTGTGCATGCTATGCAGTTAATATTTCCCGTTCGTTTGCCCAACTCCGGCGAGGACGAATACGAAACTGCCGTGAGTCCTGAAAGTATTTAAGAAAAAGAATTCGCAGAAATCTTATGTTTTTTTCTTTTTCTCATTAAATTTAGTGCTTTTGAGGAATCACTGTTTATATTTTCCAAGAAAAAATACAATATAAGCTTTCAAATTAATTCCGACATAATGTCCATTTGACGACTTGCGATGACTCAACACTTGGTATTAAACAGTACACAAAAGAAATAAACGCCATATTTCAAGCTTCGTTCCACATTAATAAGCACTTATCCGCTTGGCTTGTACAAATCAATGTGGAGGCGGAAAATGAAACTTTTTTATACTTCTCTTGGTAATAACTTCTGATACGATGTGACGTTTCTGGGAAACTACAAATCTTGTGGGATGACAAAAATAATAGATTTCTTGTCGAACTTAAACAGGTTTTGTTGTTTGTGAAATATAATATTTTAATGTACTGTGTGTTTAATAGTCCACCTCGTATGCTCTGTCACATTTTAAAACAATTTCTTAAGAAAAACTAAGCTTCTATATGGGTGAAAGTATGTTTGATGTTATTCTTATTAGATATTATTTGTAACCTATTTTAAACAAATATTTAATAACATTTATGTGTCACAAAGCCTAGGCCCCCGACTTCGTTTTTAGGGTTCCGTACCCAAAGGGTAAAACGGGACCCTATTACTAAGACTCCGCTGTCTGACCGTCTGTCACCAGGCTGTATCTCATGAACCGTGATAGTTAGACAGTTGAAATTTTCACAGATGATGTATTTATGTTGCCGCTATAACAACACATACTACTAAAAAACAGAATAAAATGAATATTTAAGGTGACTCCCATACTACAAACGTGATTTTTTTGCCGCTTTTATAGATAATGGTACGGAACCCTTCGTGCGCGAGTCCGACTCGCGCTTGGCCTGTTTTATTTATCGTGACCACACATCTTGTGTGTGAGTGTGTGTTAACCACGCATTTTTTCCGGGATACAAAAGCGAAATTTGTTACCACCGACATTTTTGTGTCGCAATAATAAGAACAAAATATTACCACCAGAGATAACATTTTACGAATATTTAATCAATTTTACCTTTATACAATACTTAGGTATTAGAGTAGAAAAGTGACATACAATTTAAGACTCATACAGAAATACGAAGTTCACTACCTACCTAGATCAACAATTTCAAACATCTAAAATATTTATGCGAAATAAACGGTTTCCTTTACCTATCTTCTTTCCAATCGTTGTTATTGATTTATAAGTCTGTTAAATGCCCTTTGTGGTGGTTTCAGTGAGCTTAGCTTTACTGCGTTTGTTTACTCGCTTTTTTATGTGAAAGCAGTATAATTTTGCAATAATCCTCCCGGGGTTATAGTCTGCAACGCTGCACGAACGCTTTTAAAGACCCCAGGGTCTCTCCAGCTGTTGTCTTCTAGTTATATTTACTTTGCCTGAAGTAGAATTCTTGGAAAACGATGGTTGCGTAATATTGTTATAGCATAATTATGGAAAAAGGTGGACATTAAGTTGTTCGGAGTATCGCTAGCAACATTTTTTATGCAACACAAAATAATGTCATTGAAACAATGCTGGGCAACTAATGTTCTCAAGGAGGCTGTAGTGAATGTGACCTTTAAAAAATCTCAGAATGAACAATGACATCATAGAATAAAAAGATTAGATACATGATATGAGAGGTCAAACGTTAAGTGGTCCATGCTAAAATAAGTACATATCAGGTATCAACTAATGGACCGACCAAGATAAGCTGGCAGCTCTAATAATGATGGACAAAGCTCTTATAATGTCTTAATACATATTACGTACGGCGATCTCCCAATCTCGGATAATACGGGTAATAACTAATGAGGTACCTACGCTTCAATAAAATGGGTTCCAACCGATATTAGGCTCGGTCATCGATAAAACCGGCGCCTTGTTATTAACCTATAAATAATCTTAAGATACGACAAGAATTTGATGAATATATACCTATATTTTTTTTTTGTAAGTATTTAGACAAAGCATTTTACTGTATGTAGATATCTATAACCGTAAGACTATTTATCATTTGTTTAACAGCATTAAACAGCAATTGTTTTGAGATAGGAAATGTGGATGCCAAGACATTCAAGAGCTATTAATCTGCTGATTAAAGGGATAATAGCCTTTCTCCACCGTTCAGGATATTTATTCGATTCCTAAATCATCCCGCTCCTGACAGAATGGTGTCGGGTTGAAGCCAAGCACTTGGTGCGAATTCGCAGCCGTTCGCAAGGTTTTTACACTTAAACAAATATTTTGAAGAGGTAAAATTGTTTATTTGTTCGTTGGAGGTAATAACTTGAACGCCTGATCCGATTCAAAAAAACCCTTTTAAACTAGGGATATACGGTTCCTGTGCTGATAAGCCATGGAAGCGAAGGCGCGGGAAAAAACCTGGTTACTTAGGCTGCCTGTCCATTGAAGCGGAGCGAGGCAGCGTAGGGGAGAGCGGTAGTAATGCGGAGCGGAGTTGCGGACTGTGTCTGTCCATTGATGCGGAGCGAGGTAGTACGAAGCGGAGTTGCGGACCGAGAAGAGCTAGTTAGCGTGTTCACGCGACGTGTAATTTGAGCGGGCCGCCGGATTTTTCCGCTTCCTCGCTTAACTTCCCCGCTCCTGTTCTTCGCTCCGCTGCCTTGCTCCGCTTCAGGGTTTTGTATATATTTTTTTAAATTCGTTCGTAAAGCCCTGTCCACTAAAGCGGAGCGGAGATTTGATGCAATTGGCACGGTTCCGCTCCGCCCCTCTCCTCTCGGCTCCATTGGGCAGTCAGCCTTAAGTAGGTATATTGTGCATCAACTAGTTTACATGGTTCTGCTGAATCGCTGACTCTGTCGAAATTATGCTTCTTGGAAAGCAGCTGTTTCCACAAAGTGCTAGTGTTATCACTTTTGTACACACAGTAACGTACTCGACCGCAGCATGGGCGTGCAGTAGGCTACATTAAGGGTAGGCCAGCCCATAAATAATAGCCAAAAAAATACCACATTATTCAGGGTTGAAATCACGATACTTACGATGCAAATTTTCGTCCAATTTTTTTTTTTGGTCATTATGTATGGTCTGTCCTTCCCTTACTGTAGCCTACTGCACGCGCATGGACCGCAGTGTGGGCCGCGTAGTATCTTTGGCATGTCGCACAGTTATCGCAGTCGCACAAATACCCACAATACTCGGTAATACTCGATATTGTAACCGTAGCTTTACAAAATGCAGAGTTCTCTTAAATACGCAGTAACTGAAAATCCGCCAGTTTTCGTGCCATTTCACGATCCCTCTCAATGGCAATATCGAACATCACGATAAAACGGATAAATTGAACAGTGACTACATCAAAGGATTAATCAAACATTTTTATTCAACCCCGCAATCGCAATACTGCTAAAACTTTTCCAATTTCAGCATGCCTTACTCGTACGATGCATTTCATAAAAAATACATGCATTCGGTCTCACGGGCTTGCTCCGGTATAAGTATATAACACGTACTCTTAGTATAGCTGGGATAATGGAATTTAATGCAGGAATACTTGCTTATTTTCCTTACGGTTTTAAAGATGCTCTTAGTGAAAGTGATTTAGTAAGTATCCCTACAAATGAAGTCCGTTTTGTTCTCGACTACACTTCTCAAGGATTACGCAATAAGCATAGGTATGACTTCTTACTAACATGAATAGGTTACTTCTAAGCAAGCGTGCTCCAATATCAACCACATCATCGCTTTCTATCAGTTGAGAGCGTAGTCAAACGAGCTTATCAATAATAAAATGCTTGCAATATTCTACTAAAACTGACATATTCGGCAACACAAAGGATATACAACACATATTATATTGTGGACGAAAACCGCGTCGACCACAGCCTTCGACATTTTGCACATGATTGGACGTCGTTCGGTCAGGCCAGGGCTTTATAGGAAATTACCTGCTGGCTTTACCAGCTTAGTCTGCAAATGTACAGGATTATAGCCACGGTACGAGATTTTAGAAGCTTTTAAAAATAAGATACCTTTTTGTCCGGCATTACACAGCTTTTAAGTAATTAGATTAAACTGAAAGGACGCGTCTAAACATGTTAACCTAAACAACGTATTTTTATGATTATAAAAGTTGAATATTTAAAGCCGATTAGCTATTACTTTACCAAATGTAAATGCTTGAGAAAATTCAGGTTTGTAAACCCAGAATAATTTGGTAAATACGCAGCATTACTTATTCATGCTTCGATAGCAATCCACTACGGTCGACCCTAGAAACATTTTCGGAAACGTCAAGATAAATATTATATCTACGTGTTTGAATCACCACAGAGGTATGCATTCGTATCTGCTGAATCGGAATCCGTTTATCATAAAAACTGATAAGTATTGCGTTTCATGTTACTCTCTAACGTGATTTCAGCATGCCTCTGTGCATGCACTCTTTAAGAATATTATTGTAGCACACAATTCAGAAGTGTCTACATAATACAATGCGGCGTGCGTTACCTACTTACGGCAACAATGGCTCCGTCCGCCATATCGCGCAAAACGACACACGAATCGACGCTCGCGCACAGTCAGTGAACCTCCGCAGAACAATGCACACGTGCGGGTCAACAGCTTCCTCTTCCGTCCAAACTCGTTGACCGTGATCAATTTTCTGTACTTTATAAGTGTGTACTTATACTAAAAATATAAAGTATCTAATATGTTTTTTTTTCTACTTGTTCCAGGAAGCGTCGCAAAACCTAGAACTCGCCGACCCCTTGAAGCACCACACCCCAAGACTGAAAGCTCACTGCCGTCTTCCAAAGTATCTCCTAAAACTACTTTAAACTTATCTTTTGGAATCAAATCGACTCCGCTTAAGTCTTCACCCTCGAATTCCACTCTTCAAAAGACTTATGACCGGCGTCGAAGTCCCGAATCAGGTTCCAAACCTAGTTGCATACCTCTTTCCAAGAAATCCGCTGATAGAAATCTACGGACATCTACATCACCGGTTAAGCAGGACTTAACTCGAGATACTATATCTAGTAGATCGAAAGCTGAAACACCTAGAAGTAGAACAACTCGAAAAAGTCCAGAGAAAGCCAAGAGTGACACAGAAAACAATCGTATCGATCGAAGACATCGAGCTCAAAAAGATAGTGAAAGTCTTAGCGAAAAATATCATTATTCAAAGAAAAGACTGACTAGTTTAGAAAATAATTCTCCAAGAAAATCGAATGAAACAAAAAACGTTTCGCCTAAAAATCTTTTGAATGTTACTTCCCGAGCAAGTCAAGAACCAAATGTAAATGCTTGTAGAATAGAAAATTCTAAAGGTACGAAGATGTCAACGCTTCACGAAACTGTCAGACCGCATACTTCGAGACTTTCCCAAGAGATGGACAGCTTAGCTGCGTTGACTAAACAGACATTAGATAGGGTTAACAAATTGTCGAGTAACTTAACTAGTAATAAGATAAATTTAGACACATCTGAGCCTCGTTTCGACTCCATATTCGCACCGAAATCCGAACTAAAACACACCAATCACGCATATAATTATGGTTTAATTAACGAAAGGCCGGTACATAACAGAGGAGTTACAGAGAGGTTAAGAGATATAGACACGGCAGCACAGAGACTGATTGATTTTGAAAAGCAAAGTGCAATGTTTTCTGATCTCAATAACGATACGTCTAGTCAAAGTCGCCGTCTTGATACTTCGTCAACGTCCTGTAGTCATACGCCCGTGTCTATCTTAAAACGTAAATCTATTCACGAAGATAGTGCTACATCTAATATTACTAATCAAGCCATTGCATCTCCACCGGTTACATTTTCACCCAGCGTCGTCGAACCGCGAAACGGTCGAGCTGACAGCAAGCAACGCCAAGGCATTTTAAAGAAACGCCGTAGCCTGGACGAGTCGCAAGTAGCTCGGAGGAGGTCTTGTAGCCCAGAAGTGTCTTTCGCTGAAGATGGCTCTTTAGAAACAAATAAATCCATCTTGAAAAATAGGCGATCATCTCTTGAAGATGTTGTTAGAAATAGATCGCCAGATGGTCAAATTCAAGGAATACTAAAGCGGAAAATGAGCAGAGAAGAAGAACAGCATCATACTGATGACTTATCTCAAAGCTCACCAGAGCCCCATGGAATACTGAAGCGAAAGTCTAATTCTAGTTCGAGTAGCAGCACTGCCTCATCTCACGTTTCTATTGCTCAAGCTGTGTTATTAGCAGCAGCGGGTGGTGCGGAAATAGTAGAGGACGATAAAGAAACTGTAAGACCAATATTGAAGAAAAAGAGTTTTTCAGAAGAACGACCATGTCTAGAAGATATCCTCTCCGATACACCCAAACCCATACTTAAGAAAAAATCGACCGAATTTGATGATTACGATTTCGACCTGCCTAAGAAACCGATCCTAAAGTCATCGAAAAAGTTGTCTGGAGACGAAGGACATGCTTCTAGTTTCGATTTGAGCGAAGACGACCGAAGCTCCCGAAGGCCTTCACTCCTACGCTCCAGGACATCTGACCACTCGGGATCGGAATGTGAAGCAGCAGTTAGACCTATTTTAAAGCAGAGAGGTTCGAGTTTGACTAGGGAACGCAGCCAATCGCCGCGCCCACGGCTCTCTTTTTGCGCGGACACCGATGCTAACATTATTAGTGTGACGAATTTCAGTTGCGACGCGAACGACTTGTCGGCGGCTGGACCGCGACGAGTCTTGAATCTCGCGCCCGCGCCCAACCCGGAAGAGTTGCCGAGTGCAGTGCTCCGGAGGAGGAATCTTCGCCCGAAGACGAACCCTCGATCAAAGAGCCTCGCGTGTGACGTGAACGATGAGTTACTATCCATACTAAACAATCGCCGGTTAAAGGTTGATGAGAACTGTGAAAACGGATTTCGTGAACCCTGGAATCGGTCACTAAACAACGGAGTGGGAGACGATAACAAGCCTAAATCGTTTCCATCGATAGCCTCGAGAATAAAGTCCATGGAACAAGCGCTGACTAAAGACCTACTGTCGCCGAGAGAGCAGCCTTCTACGTCCAAGGCAAAGACTCGTGACAAGGAGCGCTACAAAACCCAGCCCATCACCGTGGAGGAAATGCGGTCGATAACATCTAGGTAAGACTTTGTTTATTTTTACTATTTTAGCACTCTGTTACTTTTAAATGCGGAATGTATTTAGATCGCTCGAGATTCAAAGTCATTGCATCTGTCGAGATTCGTCCCACACACCGCAACGTGCACTAGTAACGTAATTGTTAGTGTAGGATCACATTTTAAATATCACAATGTTGTCGTGTCTGGATAACTGATGAATGTTCTTGTTTTTGATACTGGAATGTCTTTAGTTCTTGCTGTACTGACATCCTTAAATATGACTTTCTTTGCAAAGGTGATTGTGCTGCCGGTGTTCGGATCTAAAAGTTGGCGCGTCGCCATTATTTTGATGGGTGAGCGGCCCACGCCACACGTGGGCTGCTAGTCGAATGTTTTGTTCCAAACACTATACATTTCACTGACCAGATGGTTAGTTAGTCATCATAAAATATTTGCTCATATTTGCATTATCATTTCCTACTATTGCAATGGTAAATAATCACTTATATGTATAGGTTAATCGAATACGTGGTAAAACAAGCGTGAAATAAGTAAATAATGAATGAATTTGTTAGTTCAGGCTGTAGACTGTTTCAATATTTGTTGAAGCTTTACCAAAGCACATATTCAAAGCAGAAACTTCATTTAAATTCAAACAAATCTACTAGCTTCTCTCAGGTTCCTCCTTAAATCGAGTTCAAGTATTTGAAGGTTAATCCTTTAGCTCTAATGAAAATTCTAGACGATCGATGTTTTTGTAATTAACTGCTTTATGAAAACCTTACACAAACTTTGTGTTAATTTGTGTTTTTCGTCTTTCTGACATCATCTACGTTGCCTCAGTTTACTGTTTGATTCACGCTCGCTGTAGACACCGTAAGAATTAAATTTGAACTGTGCAGATACGTTAAATTGTTTGGAAAATTGTTTTCGTATCTCGACTTCCTGTGCACGGATTCCAAGCAGCAATGCATCGATTAATTTTGGATTGTCCGCTCCAAGAATTGTAAGTAATCCGTTACTTCTTCTAGCGATAGGTCTTAACTAGGTCGCATGTTCGCGGGCGCCAGACAGAAATATAGCTCTTCCGCAGTCAGTTCAAAAATCAATATAAATATTAGTTATTATTGTTTTCCTTGGCAAAATTAAAGTAGAAAGTTGCTTTCGTAATTAGCTGCTTTCAGGATTAGATTGAGATGTTTAAGTCATCCACATGACTTCAAAATCTCAATTTAATCCTATCCAATCCAATTAAAATAATAGTTTATACGTAAAATAAAAAAAAATGTTTGTATTCTACACTGCTTGTTACGTATAATATATTTCCAAACATCCTTCACACAAAATAAACGTTAAGATATTTGAAAAGAAACGTATTCAGAAAAATTCTCATGAAAATAGCTCATTGTTATTGAAATCTATTGTGATTGTGGAAGGTATGTACCTCATGTTATATTATATTCCGTTGATTGTTGTTGACAAAACATCTTTTTATAGCGTTGGCATTACCTTCTTAACAAATGCTACCGCATTATTCATCTCGCGACTTGGCGTTGTCTCGATGAACTATAATAAGAATAAATCCAAATATGTCATTAGTCGTTGCGAACTGATTGCCTTCACCATCTGTTGCGTTGAATCAACAATTGTTTCAATTCAGCTACTTTGATTTTCTTCGATTTCATTAATTAATTGTAATAAGCATTGGTTCGTCATGGTGCTGTAACATTCGCCGAGCAGGCGCTGTCTTGATGACGGAAATAAGCGCTCCAGTCGTTAGTGGGTCAAGCACTATTTCTGGCTCTGTTGTGCTTCAAAGCACGCATCAAGAGTTTTATGAGCGACCCGGCTGCGCGCCTGCTCCCGGGCCCTTAATGCCATCCATTGAAATGCAGCTATCGTCCAATCTGATCTACATTTTTAACCGAATTCAAAAAAAAGGAGGAGAGGGAATTCGGTTGTATTTTTTTTGTTTGTTACCTCATAACTCCGTCATTTATGAACCGATTTGAAAAATTCTTTCATGTGAAAAAATATACGTTCTGATTAATCCCATAGAAGATGAAAGTTTCTGAAGGTTTTTTTAAATCAAAACAGCTGGAGGAAATAGAAAATATATCATACGAAATGGCGTGTTTTGTTTTCCTGCGACTTTCCTGTGGTCGTGTTAGGTGTGGGTGTGGGTGTACCACTTAAAAGTGTAAAATAAAAAACTTTATACAAAAAAAAGCAACCTTGGAAGTCTCCAAATAAAAAAAAAAACACCACTAAATATGAAATAACTTTAATTTCGGAAGTCGGTGTTAAAATACAAAGAAACAACCAAAAACACCAACTTCCGAAATAAAAGTTTTACTGCACTCTTATTGAAAATAAATTTCAGCATTCTTTCACTGCGCAAACTGTTCCGAATTTAGCCTGTATTACGCTTCTATGTAAATCATTGAATATCATATGGAAGTAAATATTGTAGTACTATCCGCGAAACTATAAAAACAACACAGAAAATTATGACCGTCGGCAGCCCAGCAGTAAATCGCATTGGGATCGAACCTCGATCGATAACATTCAGATCGAGAACAGACATTTATATTTAGACTATATTGCCGATGGTGTCAAACTTCCCTAAAACGATAGATCGGCGACGCCGATCCAATCACTCACGCCATAATTCATCGAAATTTATGAAGGCGAGCTGAAACAGCAACCGTCTCTTTCTTATGTACGGGTGTGTTCTACTTTAAAACGTTTCTTTTCTCATTTCGCAGTTTGGAGCCGGGCCAAGCGCGTTTCCAAGCGTTCGGCCCCGCGGGCTGTAGTTTTCCGAGCCAACCCGTCGAGTCCGGTGTTGCTCCCTCTACCAGGGGCCCTTATCCCCTACCGGGGGAACCCGAACGAGATCCCTTCGCAGACTTCGCGCAGGCTTTGGACTCGCCACCTTACGGCGTGAGCTCGTTCACTGCCAAGTCTCCGACGGCTGGCAATTGTTTCTCGGACGGTGGCAGTACTAAGGACGACAGCTACGGCGAAGCCACATTTCTAGACTTCGAAAACATCGACGTGAACGCTGCGAGGAAACAGTCGACGTTGGAAGAAATAGAACAAGAAGTGAACAAAGTCCGCGTCGCGCTGGACGAGGACAGTCGCGCGCTGGAGGAGGACGAGCGGCAGCAAGCCGAAGCCGACAACTGGAGCCTGAATGTGTCTTGTGACAGCGGAGTGTACAACCGCGCTTCCTCCAGAGATTCCGGACCACATTCCGGTGAGTGTTTCTCTGATATTTACAAGTGAAGTTGCGCTATTGGTTAGTTTATTAAACTCGTAAACTTATTTTTATCGAAGCGGGCGTGCAGAGTTATAATGTAAAACATCGTTAGGCTTATTTAGTGCGTCCAAGAGTCGCAACTGTCAGTGTCATAAAGTGAGCATGTGAAAGCGATCAGTTGTGTCCGGTGCGCCGGCGTTAACTTGCGGTTTGTTTACGTTCTGTTTGGTAAAATTAGATTTACCGAATGCGCCGCTATTCGTATTAGGTCGGTTTTGAAAATAAACACAGTATAACCTTGCAGATGTCTCTCGGCCCACTTATTTGGGTCAATGTAATGCACGTGTTCTTTGTCAAACGTCATTGCATTACTTGAAGGTAGATTAATCGGTTATTAAGCGATTTGTGTCGTTTTTTACGGAATTCGTGGTTGGCATTGAACAAGTGAAAAACGGTCGAAAAGGTAGAATTGCACACTTTCGATAGCTTGCTCTTGATATGCGGGCGTGGTATTTCCTCTCTCTAACAATTTTTTTTTGAACATTCCAGGCGAGGAGCTTGGCTTGATCGAGAGCCAGGAGATCAGGGAGAATCACGCAACGAACAGCAGTAGCAACGAGTGGTCTTCTTCGTCTATCGAACGGGGTCTTCTCAACATGGACCGAGAGAGGAAGTCTACTGAAACCGAGGCTCCGAGGAGTCCCGACGACGCAGGAAGTGATGACGAGGGGCGAGAGCCCACAGGGTTCGCGCTCGGCCTCGTCAAGTCCAACAGTGTGGTCGCCCGCGCCAGCATGTGGCAACAGCTGCAGCAACAAGCCAAGGGTAATATTTACTCTCTTTTAACCTACATAAATACATCGTAAAACAGATGTTCTTAAAAGTAAACTTGATGTACACCTCATATTAATTCATAACCTCCGAACGTAGCATGGATATTGGTAACGCATTTATAGATATCCGTTTTATAGAATCTAATATATCCAGATGATTCGAGGCTGTATGAGTCATTTTGATAGTGTATTGCCAACCTTGTCCTATAATATTGTGCAATGTTCGTTTCAGGAACTCCGAAGCCTTTGCTTCGTCACAGTCGCTCCAAGCTTAAGGAGGGACCCTCCGTGGCGGACAGGTTCAAGAGCCA
Source organism: Mamestra brassicae (assembly GCA_905163435.1). Lineage (NCBI taxonomy): Eukaryota > Metazoa > Arthropoda > Insecta > Lepidoptera > Noctuidae > Mamestra > Mamestra brassicae. The sequence goes on along the minus strand of LR991004.1, from coordinate 13,183,575 downwards.
GCCGATCTCTTTTCCGGCACCAGACATAACCCCGAGCGAGCCTTCCGAAGAGGCTCTCCCTCTCCCTCAATCCAAGAGCACTGCCAACGTGCTTGACAGAGATGAAGATGGTAAGTCTCCACCTATTTTATTTACGCAGGATTACGCAGTTCTAATAGATTTTTATTTTGAGTTCATTTAATTTTCAAAATTGAATTATTAAAGTAAAACAAATCGTTCAAAGGCATGTAAAATTTGCATTACATTCAAGAACGGCTTCCTGTCTTATGTATCGTCGGCTTTTGTTTCTTTTTTGCATGTCCTCGACTACTCTACTATGTGTATGTCCCGGGCTCTATCGTAAACACACAACTGCACAATGTTATGTAAATACGCACACTCTCACCGGTGGCAGCTAAGTTAGACGAAGACGATCCGGCGAAGATGTCTCTGTCGGAGAAGATGAAGATGTTTAACTCGAAGCTGACGCACAAGCCGCCGGCGGGAGGCGCGGTGCGCGCGCGGGACGAGCGGGCTGCGCGCGCGGGCCGCCTGCGCACCATGCCGGTGCTGGCCAGCCAGCTGCAGGAGGCGCTGGAGCAGAACGAACGCCTCACCAAGTCCCTCACCCACGAGGACGTTCCCCGTAATAATGATTTTCAATTGAAAATGGAGCTGTTTCGCTCGGCTAGCGCCAAGAACACGTCTTTAGAGTATATTATGAGGCAGAACGCCAAGTTTAGGAGCTTAGGTCTGATTTGTTCATTATTATGAGTTTGATTTGGTCGTTTGCTTGAAGTTTCGCTGCCTTGGGTTCGATTGGTACTAATCACAGATAGACGTAAGTTTGTTTATACTGTGCATGACGATAACTCGCACGATTTATTTGCACGTTCTATTATTTTAACAATTAAAGTTGATTACCAGGTGTTGTGTAGTTTGGTATAATTTAACCGTTGTTTGGTCGAGTTATTTTTATTATGTTTCTATATGACTGAATACTGTTATTGCAGAGTTATTGTGTCAGAAAACGTAACGTTACGAAGCTTGAGTAACAATAATTGCACTTGTGTGCATGCACCGTTGAGCGTGATCCGAATAATCTGTCACGTGCACTGAGATATTAATTGACATCAATCATTATATTTAACAGACCACAGTGTAAAAAACTTTAAGCTGAATAATCCAGTTAGTCATTGGCTTGCTCAATGTTACTCATCAATATTATGACCCTGTGCATTTCGCACGAATATCTTTTATATATGTTTTACGTCAACTAGCATGGAATCTGTCAAAATCCATGAGGTCGCTTTGTAACGTCGCCACATAGCTACGTGGGCGGGGACTGGACGGTATAGCAAGATTTATTTTAGTTTTTTGTATAACGTTACATTATTTATTGCCAAACTTTTCTCTTTGTGATGTGTTTCAAGCTCTTCAAAGATTATTAAACGTTGCAGATTACAAAAAAAAAAGGTTAAATTTTTATACAGTCTTTGAACATACTATTCATGTGATTTTAATTAATACTAGAAAACTACTTTTTAAACTCTCTCTTTCTGTATTTATTTTAACAATAAGCACAAAACACGTATTTTGACAACTACCGTCTTTGCCTCAACTAATGGGCTTCACTAATCAACTATCTATGACTGTACTTATCATCGCTATTTTACGGGGTGCTTTGTATATGTCGCCGTATATTGGAAACGCCGTAAAATTGTAATATTTCTTTATTAGATTATAATTGCTCGATACATGTATTGTGAACAGATCATTTTAAATTCATCAAATGTCATCTATATTCAATAGTTTCCAATTGAGAAATATGAGTTTACAATTTCACGCGGTATATTACAATGTTACGGCGTTTGCAAAATCCCGGTGACATATACACGGGAACATGTTTCTATTTACCCAGTTTTTAAGTAAAGTGTAATTTTTCAGACCTAGACGATGATTCCCCGACGGAGCGAGCTCAGAGGATGATAACTCCTGAAGTGAGAGGCATTCTTAAATCCGGATCCACTGTAGTGCCTCCCAGACCCAAGACTCTGGCTAAAGGAGAAAGCACAGAGGTTTGTATAGTTAGTATACAGTTGTTTAGTATTTTATTTTACACATTAGTAAACCTACAGTTGCCAGGGTTGCGGAAAGATTCACCGCGACCCTGGGGGGCTACTCTTTGAGCCCGAAGTCCGTAGTTTCGGGCTTAGTTGCGGGCGTATTCTACTCCGTATAACCTTCGGACTTACGATTAGTTCCGAACCCGAACAATACCAAATAGGGTTGAATTTAAATGAATAGCAAGCCAAGAAAAATATGCATGCGATGAGTTTCAAGCGATTTTCTTTATCTTTCTAGACAATTTATATACACAAGAGGTGCAAAATACGTTTTGATCTGTTCTAAATCTCCAGGTTAGTGACACAATAAACCTGGTACTGTTATAACGTTGTATTCATTATATCAATGTAGGTTGCAATAAAAATAAAACAGCTGTAATGACGTAGTTGTTATGAGTATCCATTGTCTTCATTATAATTATTCACATTAGCACGATCAAACAATCATATTTAGCGAAATTTCACAAACAGACTCGAAGGTATAAGTAGAATGAAACCTAATGGCGGGAGGACACTCCGCGCGTCGCTACATAGTAGCAAATTCATGTAACAGCAAAAGCGAATTTCACAGATGTTATTAAAGGGGGATGCCAAGCCGCCATAGTGATTTAGGCCCTGAGTGCCCACAAGTAACATCGAATGCATTGGGACTTCTATAAACAAAAGGACAAATAAATAAAGTACAATATGTGTAAATGTCAAATCAATGTTTTGCAACAAATCTTTATTTTTTCCCGGATTTTAAATTGGAAATCTAGCAAATGTCTGTTTATTTCGTTGTATCGTTTCAATATTTATTATTTATTAAAAAATGTTACTGACTTGTATCGCTTCGTGAATAGAAGAGTTAATTACGTAAAATTTTCATATTTTTTTTGCTAAATTAAATTTCTTGGGCATTACAAGGCCTAAAATCGGCATTCCCCTTTGAATACCACGATCCGTCATGTTTGTGAAGTTTTACAAGGACCAGGGAATTAAACTTTACCGTGGATAATCGTTATAGCATATCTATTTACAATTAAATATTACTAAATAATTCATTCCTTGTCGTTCCAATTCGAAACCCATTAAATGTAACGATAGCATCGTAATATAGTCCAAAACGTTATTGATATTCGTACAAAGATAGATCAAAGTACTTTAGCAATAAAAATAGCCCAGTAGTAGGTAAGGTGTAGTGCGTAACCCCGGTGGTATGCATTGGTTACTATTTTTGGCTCAAATATGCATTATTATGTTTTCAATGTAACCTAGTATTGTAAGATGCCAATATTTGTCATAGGTCGTTATCATGACTGTTTGCAATTTGTAGGACAGCGTCCGTCTGTTGGGTAAGGTTAGGTTAATATCTATATATTAATACTATAATATAATAATAAGGCTGAAGAGTTTGTTTGTTTGAACGTGCTGATCTCTGGATCTACCAGTCGGATTTGGAAAATTATTTTCGTATGATAGCCACATTCAAGGCATTCATGAGGAAGGCTATACGGAAACGGGATAAAAAGGGATATGCGCGTACGAAGTCTAAAAGCTAGTTGATGAAAAATATGGAGAGTCTGAATGTTGTATGGTCAGTTCTAAGTTAACCAAAAACCGCTTTTAATGCTACGACATAAAGGCGTTGGCAATGTCAAATAGTATGATGGCACGATTTATGTTCTGTGATGGTCAAAAGAGTCTTGCTATATTGTTGGAACGAAGTAGGTTCAAATCTCTTTAAACTATGAAGGTCTTATTGCAATGCCATTTCATTAACAAAAGTCGTTCTGATTCCAGGGCTTAAAAGACGAGGGTATCGACAGCTCCTCAGACGAAGAATCAGTCTCAGCCTCTAGCGTGTCATCATCAGAAAAGAGCTGTTCCTCATCCGACAGTTCCGATGAGCTCCCAGACCCTAAACCTCGAAGGTTCCAGCGCAAACCCAACAAACTAAAAGCATCCCGAACAGAATCCGACATACCTCGTCACCCGGAACCATTCCCCTGCAAGATCAAACTACCAGGAGCGAATGAGTTGAAGGAACGTCTGACACAAGCGAAGAACCCAGATGTGAAAATCCCGATGCTCGGAAAACTTGGTCGAAAACCTTCTGAAGAGGCGAAAAAAGAAGAAGATCAGACTAGATACAGGAGGTTTGTCAAGAAGATGGATGAGCCTATACAACTGGGGAAATTACGAAGGCCTGCGGAGAAGGTCACACCTCCTGTACAAGAACTACCACCTCCTCAAATCCTGAAGATTTCTGCGCTGAATCAGGCGGCGAAGGCTAAGTTCTTCGGCTTAGATCCGGGCAAGAAGGAGAAGACCATCGATGAGCTGGCCGCGGCTGTCAGAAAATACATTCCACCAGTAAGTGTTACTATTTCATATCTTAAAGAACTTTATGCATTATGATGGTATTCCTCGGTAGCCATTTTGACTTAGCCACACCTTTACCTTCGTTTGAGCCCTACCGCCAACTTATCTTAAGCGACATAATTAAAAAAGCCTCGTTTTGTATCTAAAACTTTATAATTCAAGATATATAAACGCGTTTTCGGCTAAATATCATCATATAAAATCGGCAGTAAGGGTTCAATATAAGCTGCGTAGCTAACGTGACAGAAATCTTCATAAATTCTACGTAACAGAAGATGATCAAATTGATAATTTTCAAAAAAAAATAGGAGACGCCTCCACCTACTTAAATAGTTTTTTGTGCTAACTAAAAGTGCCAAAAGAAATGTCAGTCTGGTTAACTTAGCCCATACGAAAATGTAACTTCACGGAGTTGGAGATTCGTCGAGTAAATCGTTTGTTTGATAGTGTATTACTGTATGGATGTATTTAATTCAAGACCGTTGCAATATACAATACTTACCAATATCCTATTTTGTTTTAGGTGAGCAAATCAATATCGATACACACGATGGAGGTGCCGGGCTCGGGCAGCGACGGCGAGAGCAGTGGCGGCCGCGAGGTGCGGCAGATCAACAGCAGGGTTAGACACAGGTCAGCTCCCTCTTATATTCGTTTACAACATAAGTTTTAAAAAGAAGTGAAATTACACTCTACTACAACTTTGGTATAATTAAACCAGCAAAGTCAAAGTCAAAACGTTTATTTCAATTAGGCCAGTAAACGGCACTTTTGAACGTCATCGTTTACAGTTCAGTAAAAATAATAATATTACATTAATAAAGTGACTGTACTGTCCATTCGGAAAGGTAGATTCTTATGGAGAAGAACGGACAAGAAACTCCATAGCCAGCAGTGGACTGAGCCAACACTGTACCGATAACCATATGAACCAATGGTCTCGACCAATATCTTAGGTCTATCTCGTTCGTTAGGTGGCTGTATCAAGGGCTTGATTCAGAAAGCGGCTACTATTGTTAGGAGCTACACGGCTCGTATTGTTAGGAGGCTACTCTCTCTGGAGCCCTGACCGCGCGTAACTTGGACCCTGTTCCAGATACCGGTGGGCTACTATTTTGTTAAATTCGTATTATCTTAGAAATAATTGGAAATTTAAATCTATCCTAATATCATAAAGCTGAAGAGTTTTTTTTTTGTTTTCTTTGAACGCGATTATCTCTGGAACTACCAGTCGGATTTGGAAAATTCTTTTGTGTATGATAGCCACACTCTTGAGGAAGGCTTATACGGGAACCTAAAATTCCTACGGGAACGGAAAAATACGGGATATGTGCGTATGCAGTCGTGAGCAAAAGCTAATAATAAGTAACTATGAATAAACGGAAACTAAACTAAGTTATCACTGGCGTCTGGATAAACTTCTTTGAGTAAATCTAGATGCCTTTACTGAAATCACAAAGTATATGTTGAAGAACGTCAAAATAATCCAGCGAATGTCGAGTCGCAATATTTTTGTAAGCAAAAGTCTTAAAAAGGTGTTTATTTCGGTTTATGCTCTTTATTAAATACATAATGTACAACTATTTACTATATATACACTTAAATAAAAATAAAAATTAACGAACTAAAAATAGTCTAAAATATGGCGTCGAAAAATTCAAAAAACACTGGTAAAGTACCAAAAAGGCTGGCAGCATTGCCACGTCTTAAAAATGATTTTATATCTATCGTGCGTCCCCAGACGGTACAAAATAGCACCCTTACAGAACATAAGGGTTTTAGCTGTTTTACCAACATTACATCAGTCTGCGACAGGCTTTCGTTATTTCTATTTTGCGCCGCGTTTCGTATCATAACACTTTAGATTAAGGACAGATGTCGCCACTTCCTAAGCTCATAATTTGCTTGTGAATAACATCATGTTGACAATAGAATTGCTTGTCTCTTTATCATAAATCTTTCGTCACTTTTATTCTAGTGAAGTACCTAATGTAGGTCTCAGAATCCCTCAGCGGAACGTTGAATAAAGTTATAGTAATGCATTGAAAGTGCTTTTTTGTAGACGCACTTACTCTTCAGGGAATTTCTAGTGTCGTAGGTACTCTGAACTAAACATTAAGAATGCATAAACATGACTCCTATATCCTAATATATAAAATTCTTCCGTTACTGACTGACTGAGTGACTGACAACAACGCACAGCCAAAACTACTGGTCGTAGAAAGCTGAAATTTGATCTATAGCTTCCCTACACTCCATATGGGAGCACTAAGAAAGGAATTCCCGAAATTCCTACGGGAACGGGAAAAACAAGATATGCGCGTACGAAGTCGTGGACAAAAGCCAGTAAGGTGTATTGCCAGTCAGTCCCGTGCTTTAGTGACGCACCGATTTCCATTAAAATGGCACAAGTTCTGACTCGGGTTTCGGATCAGCTATCATATCTAGTGTAATAATCAACTTATTACACATTTGTAACTGAGAATGCATTGTATACCTAATTACAAAGGCTACTAGATATGCAAATTCGACTAAAACGATAAAAATCATAGTGAGTGTAAATTCTCACGCATTCTCATATGAAATGCACTAGAAATGTATCGTACGATACATCACACCTGTAACACAAACCATGATAGACATATAGATAGTATATACATTTACTTACCAGACTGAATCACAATAAAACAAAAAATACCGCTAGGTAGATAAGTGCAGAAGTTCAACACTATACATGGGCGAATAAAAAAACACTTAAGTACATAATATGCACCCGTTACACGGTAGGTTTTGCTGTCAGTTTTACCACAGTCACGGCTGTGATTGACGGATAACCTATTGTCTAATGCAGTGACTGATGGTTGCATAAAATTGACTGACGAAAATTTGGATATTTATTAGTTCCGACTTTTAAGTGAATGGGTCCTTCTTTTTTATGTTAATGAAATAACAATAATAAAAAATGAAATAATGGGTCCTTGTCCTTTTGCGAATCCCGTATATCAGGCAATAAATATCGTCGCCATATTTACGATTATTGAAGTTTAAGGTAGGTAATGTCGATTGAATTCCATCACCATCAATAATTCATCATTCATGAATTTTGGAATTGATTGACGTTTGCATGAGCGTGTAACGGACGCCTTACATATGGATGCGTAAGTCAAAATATCTGAAAGAAAAACCAATCGCGATTGCGCTCGCACTCACTTTAACTCACTCTAAGGAGCTAAAGCTGGCCTTTCATCCTACCTTAATACTATACATGAGAAAGTGTGTATGTTTGTGCTTCAAACGGCTGAACGAATTTGGATGAAATTTTGGACACAGATAGTTTGTAACCTTGATTAACACATTTGATATTTTTTTATCTCTGAATGGCTAAGCAGAGAATAAACTGATTTTCTTAAAAATCATATCTGTAAACGCTAACAAAAATAAAAGGTGGGATCTATGAATCTTACCATATTGTTATGACGTGTAAGCCTTTTCTCTCGCTCGCTCGCTTTTCATTCGCTCGTTGTATGGAGCCGACCTTCTGCACCTCTATTTTGTGACGTTACACAAAAAAATGAGGTAACAAACATTTGTACTACTTGACGTAACAATGAATTATTAGACAAGTTAACACGTGTGTGGTTTTACGTAATTAAACTATTGAAATGGTATATTATTATGAGGCTTGTGGCATCTGTTGCGTATCAAGGTCGCGGGATTTGGCATAGTTAAACATAATTATGCAGTGAAATATATAGAAATAATGCTTCGCTTGTCAACTTTTGATATCTACTAAAGAATTATACCCAATTTTATGGTCAAGAATAGCGCGGAATAGGTCTCGATTCGGTTCCATTGTTTTTTCATTCTACTCTTAACGTGAACAGAACCTAGCTACTGATATATTTAGCTTAGATTGACAGGAAATGTGTACACTGTACTACTCACATAATTATAACAAACATATACTTAGTCTCATAACAAAAATGTGACCTTTGATAGAATTTCCTGCTTCCAATGTCCTGTTCTAATTAATTTGATTGATTAGTTCTGCTCTATCTATTTTTGCATGAGTAAGACAGTGTAGAAATCTTTATTGATAACATTTTTTTAATGTCAATAGGTATTTCTTATAACAAGTTCTACAAAGAGACAGGATGAACAAAAATAATCACCAAAATACTCTTTTCTTCCTTTTTATTAAGCTAATCTTTTGAAAGTTTAAGCCCTAATTCATTTTGTACTGAAACAATATTGCATAAGCTGGTGTAATAAATGTAAATATAAATTACTAGAATGTTGTTATTAATTATAATTTTAAATCAGACTTGTGCCAATTCGTATCAAAGCCTATAATTCAGTTTTTCGTACCTACTTGCTCGATGTGGTATTCATTCTGGTTATGAATATGGATATAAAACCATGAACCTTTGTATTTAGGTACTTGATCAAAAATGAACATACGTTCACGCGTTTTTGAAATTTTATTTATCTTTATAATAAAAATGGCTGCCCAACGTAACTATTCCACGCGGACGAAGTCGCGGGCAAAAGCCAGTGTATCATAAAATTTTATAAGACACAACGGACGAAGAGTAGGTAGTGAAAAATTATGTTTGTTTAGGTACTTTAATAGACCGACACGATACGTTAACTAAAAATGTCTAATTTAGGGTCTAGCTAAACGGAAACAACTAACTGCCCAGCCCAGGGGTTCCCAATCTTTTTTATACTGCGACTCCCTTTATATGTTAGGTACAGTCTTTTGCGACGCCCTTGTCAAAGAAGTTACCTGGGTAAGTGAAGCTTTGGGAAAACAAGAAGGTACGTATACGTACAATCAATAAGACGAATGAACTTGCTTTTCTGATTAAGATTCACTGAAAAATATTTATAAAATGTTTGCTTAAGATCTTAGCATCAAATCTTGAACAGATTTTTCTTGCAGGAACCCTTTCAAAACAGAAAAACACAGTATTTTTTTACTCTATTTCTATTTTTCTTTTTTACATTAAATTTTTCTGAAATTCATTTTATTCGCCAGTTGCAGCATATATTATGCGTTTCATTTGTGGCGGCTTGTGACGCCTCTGGGAAAGCACCGCGACGCCCTGGAGAGTCACAGTTTGGGAACCTATTTTGTTCCAAGCCCAAGGCCTCTCTATCCCCTTTCCACGCAACTCTCGTCTTTCTAATGAAATTACTTATATAAGTAATAAGTTATTATACTTTCATATTAAGCCGACTGGCTTAATATGAAAGTATAATAGCTTAGCTGAAACATTCGCTAAAATTGCAACATTTTTCCACGATTTCAGGTAGGTACTATTCATTCGCACACATAACGTCCATTTACACTTTCGAACTCGCGCTCTAAAACATCTTAATACCCTTCACATCAGCGGTAACCGGTTCGATTCCGGCTTAGACGAAGTCGCTCTGATGAGCTTAAAGCCTCATGTGCTATCATTTAGTCGCTCAGGCTTCGCTAGGGTCGTTATCTCTAGCACATCATCTTCACAGTTTATTTCGTCGTGTTTTTAGTCTTACGATATTTCCCTTAGCAAAAATCTCAGAAAAAGCTTTGAACTGGTGCGTGATTGCGCTCATTTGCCTGTCCGCGTGTTACGTGGAATCGATTACCAGACCTCAATAGCAAACCATGAGCTTCAGTAGTTACGAGTGTTCAGGAGTCGAAACCTTCTGGGAATTACATTAGGGAGCTCAAGTAAAGATTCCACAATTTCGAGGCATAATTTGAGGATGACGGAGTTAAGTGGTTACGCCCCTTCTTCACTTGTTGTTAAAATATTCATAGGTACGAACTGAAAATATCGAATGCAGAGGTTGGGCTAAAATACCAATAAGAAACCCTGCTCTATGGCCCGAAGGGGGTAACAGGGTATAATATATATATAATAAATACCATAGCCAGACGGTATTTATCGGACGGATCGATTTTGCGACGCTGGGGGGAGATACGAGTCCAGTAGCGGAAGTCTTAGCATGAAATGATGATCATGAAGGAATCTCTACTCTTCTACTACTCTACTCACTATGTGTCGCTGACACGACAGTTTTTCAAATTTTACTGGCCCTAAACTTTGTCATTTCCACAGCGTCGATTGAGAAAGCATAGAGGTCACTTAGGTTGCATAGGCGCATGAGGCAGGACAAGAATTGGGCTATAGTTTGCGACACATCTCCGCATTCGCACCCTGCTGCCCTTCTGCTTTGAATACCCATTGAATGGACATCTGTACGTCATCAAGACTTGATTTTTTCTGCTCTCTTGTATATAAGTAACAGTCATTAAAGTACGCAAGACATTATCTCGGATGCGCACACATAATACTTGGTACATCCAGCATCCGGGCTCCCAGTTACCTCACATTTATCTGCGGTCTTTGCACATTATTAACTGCATCGAAACACAGTGTGTTAGCTCAGAATATTAGTTTAATAGTGTAGAACGACATGCTTTTGTAGTGTACAAGTAAATGTAAGGAGCCTTGTCGTAAACATCCGTTTGTGTGCCAAATGTTTTGTTTTGATGTTTCTTAATGTGTGTCGTTAGTTGGTTGATGGTAAAAGTGGATTGGTTATTAAAAATATGAAAAATTATTTCTATTTGTATTTTCCGAACACATTGCCTCGTTCGTTGTCTGTTGTGTATAAGGCAGTTGTCCCACCGCCGACGAGGAAGGGATTAGCTATCGACTATTTTCTCGCTGAGGAAACAGACAAAGGATATAGATCCCGTATGAGTAAAAGAGACACATATATTTATGGTCAATAGCTGGCTGTTCACACTGCCGGCGAGAACTCTCTTACAACTAGTTTGTCTCAGCGACAAGAGCTATCAAAGATAATACTCGCTCAGCGATGCTTGCTTGGCGGTCAGACGTCAGAACTCACGCCGAGAGACCAACCAGCCGTAATTTCTACCTCTAGTTCTAGTTCTAGCTCGCCAACTCGTATTCAGTTTCTAGCTTTACTCGCTACTCGCTGATCGTCGGCGGTGAGACAAGTACCTAAGGAGTGTTGTCCAGAAGATGATTGATTTCCGACAACTGACTGTTCGTCAATACCACTTAATTCCTTCGACAGGTCTGGAAACGTCGGGTTTTTTATCCGGATACTTTAATTTCTGCTCGGCCACATTCAAGGAAGTCGTTTATGTGAAAGTCCTATGGAAAAAAATGGGGCTAGTCCTCTATTACATATAACCAAAGTACTACTACACCTCCCTTACCAATAACTTACTATCACTATAAGAAAATGTGCTTCTACTACACATACTCGTACAATTACGCCTGAAATACAATCATGATGCTATGTTATTGTTTATGATTATCTTTTAGTATCTATACTGACGTAATCATCAGGTAAGTACCCACATCATATACAAACAAACATCCCTACTAATAAAACTGATCATCAATTTAAAAACAGATGCATAGATCTGCGCATCACAACTTAAAGTGTAGCATAAATCTTGTGCCACAGATAAAACGCACATCCAAGTAGGTCAAGTATGCTCCTGGCTGAACAATAAGCATCTGCGCCTGCGCATCCAATGTTTTGCAACAAATCACCGGTTAGTGCCGAAGTACTGACTGTTGTTGGTACTTTGCAGTTGCAGATACAAATGCGAATGTTTGAACTGGGGATAAATGGGCTTGTGTATTGATTGAATTGTAATTGTATATAAAGGATGCCACTGAGTTTTGTGGGAGTTTTAGTTCAGATCAGTTCTTGCAAAAAAAAAAAATCACATCGTCACGAACTATGGTAGGAGAGGTTGTATAGCCGGGCTGATTACCAAGGGTGTGCTTGACGAATTCTTAAGCACCACTACTCGTGGAGGGTATTTTTATTGAACTACAAATTTAGTCGCTCATATCAATCAATCAATCAAATATTTTATTGCATAATACAGGTTGATAAAGGTGTTAAAAATAATGATCGATAGATACACTGTACTATTACCTGATGGTGTGCAAATTATTACGACTTTAAAATCAATAATTTCAGTAATGTTAAGTGCATAGTGAATGCCCCAACCTGTCTCCTAACACCCACACAAAACTATGAAACACTCTTTTGTCATCAAGACCACATGGTTAAGTTTGTTCATTGTTCGGTAGTTTAAAGAGCATTACAAATATTAATTTTAACTTGGTTCTCAAGTTTTGGAGATAGCAAACAATTCTGAGGAAAGCCAACACTAGAGTTGAACTATTTTGTCTTCCCATTCTCTAAACTCGCGAAATCTCATTCAAAATTCCTTTACAAAATGTGTAAATAGGTTAAAAACTCAGCTTTAAACGGGGAAATTTCTTCCTATGAAACTCGGAAATCTCATAAACGACATAAATACCATAATCGATATCAGATCCTCAAGCCACTTTTCTTCAATCAGCGTCTAATGACAAAACTAACAGCAGTACATCCATCAAGTCTATAATTTACTTCCTATGTATAATAAATCTTGGTTTTCTAAGCCCACAAACAATTAGCGGCGATTGCCGCCATATTGTGTGGGGAATCAATCAAAATCTCGTCGGTGGGTGACACGATGGAGCTTTCACTCCTGCGCATACATTAACTTGGGTGTCGTTAGGGCGTGCAGTTTTGTAGTTTTGAGATTTGGGATCCGCAAAAATAGAGTTCTTGCTGATCTATTTTATTGTTTTGGTAAATTTTAGTCATTCATGTAGATTATGTCGTGTCTGTTGATAACTGAATTTAGAATGCGAAATGCTTGATTTTTGTGGCGTTAATTTTGGATCAACAACTGTTAAACTTTCTAGTACTTAAAGAAGAAAAAATAAACTATTAAACTTCTAGGTTTAAGGTATACATATTAAGCCTATAACATAGTAAAAGCCCTGAATAATTAATTCAACTCATCATCATCATCAAACAAGCCTAGGCCCGCTCCCAAACCCTTGGTCTACACCTGTCTAGTCTAGATTCCTACGGGAATATACGGATGTAGGGAATGTAGGTCGAACGAAGCCTATGACAACGTGCAAGTAACAAATATTCATACATTGGAAAATTTTGCACTTTACCAATCTTCCCAAAATTCTGACGCGGCAACCCTAAAGCAGTTTACCTTCTGCCTTGATAATCTCAAGATAATATGGATTTCATGAGTCATACTTAACAAGAATCGCTAGCCTTTCTTGTTCCCAGAGACGAATTGGTCAGGTTTCTCTTCTTTGTTCAACCCTAATGGGCTCCTTCAATTGTTTCAACCCATATTTAGTTAGAACACGTCGTTTGTCAAAAATGTGAGTTATTTCTCGCTATCTGTCATAATCAAGTGTATTGTAATATTCGGGCATTGTGACTTACTAACTGGTTCAGTGTGTCAGAACCTCATTTTTTTTTGTTACAATTACGAAACTAACGTCTCAAGTTTACGTGTTTAATTTGAGTAATTGCCTGAAATCGGAGATTTCGCGATGTGGTCAGTTTGCAACTGCGTGGACTGATTTTTGATGATTTCCTACTTTCCTACTTCTGTATGGATTTGAATTTCGTTGTTTGTTAACTGTGTCATAAAGATTAATACCTTAGCCAACATTTAATTAACCACCCACAGCGCTGCCACTTCTTCCATTCATAACCATAGCCCACTTTCCAATCATATTCTGTCCCAAAAAAGAAACCTAGTAGTTCACCAATCCCTACAAAGTATGACAGCCCAATAATAGTCACAATTTGCCACCCAGTGCCAAGTAGGTATACACGCACCTACATGCAATTATTCATTGCACAATAGCACCGCACAATGGGCGTGACGGTCGACTACTGCGCGCGAGTGCCCCACAAACCTAGCTCCGAACAGCGCATGCGCGGATAAGCGTGCGCTACTCTACCACTCTCGCTTTTAAAAATGTTTTTATTTTTTTATGTCAAACACATGTTCAGATCTGCTAAAAACACATAACATTAGAAAAAAAAACTTAAGTAAAAAACAATAATCGGTTTTATTCGTGAAAACGAAATGGTTGCGATTTTTTGCGGTCCGCCCTTTGTCGATTTGTTCATTCAGACGAAAAGGCGAAAGCTACTTTGACATCATTATTGCAGTTGCCAATTCGGATTACTGAATTCTAGCGTTTGTATCAATAACGTAGCCATTTTTAGACTTACTTTCTAGATCTAACATAAATCTTAATTTTATATCCTGACGATTTAGAGATGCAAAAAAATCTGAAAATAATAAAATCACTTTTTATAATGTTTCGAAATCGAAAGCTTTGATCGCATCGAAGCTATAAAAAATAGAAGTAAAATCTAATCATATTCGTGTATACTTTCATAATGCAAATTCAAATAATACTTTTCTATTTCCATTTTTGGGACTGGCAACATTATATTTAATAACTAGCTGTCCCGCGCAACTTCGTCAGAATCACAATTTTCATTAATGCTCCGCTCCTATTAGTCGTAGCGTGATGTTTATAAGTTCCTGAGATTAACGCGTGCAAACTAACAAACAAACTCTTCAGCTTTAAAATACTAGTATAGATAAAATCTACTCTAAACTTTTTTTATTTAAGTTTATGGCTACTAGGTATATGCAGTCTTCAAACTCGTTTCTCGGCATATAAACTTTAAAGTGGGTGCGATCTCCAACGGAAATATCGTTTAGCAAGTGTAAAGGGAAATGTTTTATTATTGTTTGTCTGGGCTTAAAATTAACACATACCGGCCGTGAGTCACCAGCTTTATCGCAGATTGAGATAATTCACATATTAATACCATGTACTTCGCAGTTTTTTGTTGTACTGGATTTTTTATGATACTCCGATCTTCCGATGACATCATACTTAATGTTCGGTCAGAATGAGATAGGTTAAGCTACATTCAGGTTTTATTACAAACAAAATGGCACAAAACACTCTTTTGTTTATGTTTTGTATTCAAGATCTTGGGCAAGGTTACTGATGATTGAGACATTCAAAGAACGTTCACACTTAAAATTAGTCCTCATAAGCTTCAAAAGCATATATAATGCTTATGTAGCTGCTCAAACTACACAATATCTTGGGACAACTCACACACGGTCATCTGATCCCAAACTAGGTAAAGCCTGTGCTATGGCAACCAGACAACTAATAAACATACTTATGTATTTCTAAATACATAAATATTATAGAAAAATTACACCCAGACACATGATCATGCTCATCACACAAAGATTTGTCCGGAGTGGGAATCGAACCCACGACCTCCGGTTTAGCAGTCAGGGTTACTAACCACTCGACCAACAGGCCACAATAGGTGGGTAGTTAGGCCAAAAAATCACGTTATGAAAAACCTTTCAGTGCTATAGTTCAATGCTCTTGACCTTAGACAAATGTGAGGTCGATATTCTACTGACCTGCATGCATAAAGCCTCGAGTTCAAAGTTAAAAAGGCTGAAATAAGTCAATGAAAAGTTTTGGTTCAGGCGGGCTACTCTCTATGAACGACAACACGATTTGACAGTTACTGCCAAATCGTGTTGTCATTCATTCTTAGTTCGGGTTCGGAACTAAGTCCCGCAACTAAAACCGAAACTGTGGACTGCGGGTTTAGAGAGTAGCCCCCCAGTTTCGTTATTCGGACTGCGGGTTTAGAGAATTTAAAGTTACGTTATCAAGTAAAATCATTTATATTTTACTTGATAACGAATTTACTTAAGTTAATAGATTCACTTAGTTTAATATGATTGTAGGGACTGATTTTACTTACAATCTTATAAGGCAATTGTGTCCCACTGGTAGGCAAAGGCACACCGCCCTTTCGACCGTCCGCTGTTTGTCAGCGGGCTGTATATAGCTGTGTAGGCAGTTGAAATTTTCACAGAGTATAATATTTCTGTTGCCGCCATAACAATAAATAATAAAAATACGATGGTACCGAACCCATCATGCGCGAGTCCGACTCGCATTTGGCCGGTTTTTCTCACATGACTGCCCTCTGCTATCTATCGCCGGCCAGTAGTTTCGGTAGAAAACCGAAAAAAGTGTTAAGTATAGTCATTTATTAAAAAAAAAGATCTAAAAGAACTCGCCTTTAACACGGCTCTTTGAGCTCCCCTCAAAGTAGTAAATAATAAAAAAAACAAAGATACAAAATAATACATGTATTTGTGTTTGTTTCCATTTATTTAATCTCATATTAAAGTACATAGCACTTGGCAGACATTACCTTATACGTTACATGTCGTATACATTGGACTTGTAGCGTCGTCGGTCTCTTCCGTAATGACCATAATTATTTCCAGGAAGTAAATGACATAATCCAGCTGTTGATATAAATTTCCCCATAGAAATAATATGCGTGGGCATTCCTCATTGACATTAAAGATTTTCTTTAAGTATAAGATTCATTTTACTTTAATTTCCTAGAAGTTTCACGTTATGCCTCCATGCCTGTTCATATTACACAAATCAGTTATTCCAAGCCACTGAAATATTACAAAATCGGTTCTCGTATCTAACTAGGAAGCATAACACGGTACAAACTGAATTCATAATAGTACTATGGTAGTACTACAGTTAGGATATATAAACTTTTGCAATTTTGATGATAGCGCGAGACTGCACCTGATGCATGTTTTATACAACTGCAGGGTTTCCTAATGGCCACCGCACTCCCATTGCACTCCCGTCTAGTACAGCCAGACATTTTGAAATTCACTACACTTTAATTATCCCCTTCACACTACTAAAACTCCTGTTAAAGCTACCGTTTTTAGGGTTCAATCTCCCAGACGTATCTATCGATTCAGACGCGGTCATAAACTCAAAATCTAAAGCTCGCCCACCCTGAGCGTAGACTCGGTCTAGACTAACCTTATTGAAAATACAACGGCACCCATGGCATTCGTTCCGCATATCCTGTTTAGTTTGCCTCCGAAAAGACAAGTTGTTCGGGAAACTTCATTTGTATCCGCAGTCGTACCGCAGACGTCTCGTATGTGCTGAAAGCTAATTTTCTCGTCTAGACTGCTTTTTGTTAAGTTACGGGTATAATAACACTTTCCTATGTAAATTCTGAAAGCGACACTGATAACTTTTACAACCCAGTCTTTGCCTTACACAACAGAGCTTTTTTATCAAATGACAAAACTATGTCGGATGCACTCTAGATTTTTTGCGCTTCCGTCCAAAGAATCGGTGCGTCAAACTCAACAAGCAACCGCCATTCAACCGTATCTACAGTTACGTCACATTCGATAATACTAACGAGTAACTAAGCGTGATTTTTATTTTCCGCATCATAAGTGTCGTAAATGTCGTAATTAGAAACAACACTTTCGATTTCAACAGAATTGTGTGAAACGTTAATGGCGATCCAGTGCGCGTTTCTTACGTTGTAGTGCGCAATACTACTCGTATATTTCGGATGTAGGTTAATGTACAAGATAGTAGTCATGGTTGATGGGATACCCGCGCGTCATGCGCTTTGATTCTCAAATTAGGTCTTTAACGACTCTTTATATTGATTTATGTAATTATTGTTTCAGGTATGTTCCTCCAATTCCTTCAAGCATGGCAAGTAAGTTAGAACGAGTTATTTCCTTCTTTCATCGTGGGAATGTTGACGTGTTTCAAAATTCTCTGGCATTCTAAACGGCTATACAACAGTGTACCATTTTGAATGTTTGCTGCAGTCAGTGTATCTTCGAGAGTCATTGATTCCGGAACATCGATAAAAACTGGATCGTGATGCCCGTCTCGCTCTTCTGGGTCGAGCTCACGCATTTTTCCCACGTTTCCGTCACTATAAGTCACGACCCTTTTTTCTAAACCGATATACTATTTATGGAGATAAGAGTTCTGTTTATGACTAGTCCCACCCGAAACTGCTTTTTCTAGCGTTCGATAAATGATCGGGTCGAAGACATTAGCTGTAATTTGGGACAATTAACAGTGCGCTCGACTTTTATAGGGAATTGGACATAATACAAATAGAAATCGAAACTTATATTTTCTTGAATCAACGCCACCAGTGATGCAAAATAAAGGTTAAAGAGCAAAACCAGAGTTACCAAGTAACCCATCCACAGCCCAATCAGGTAAAGACATTTCCAATAGCAGTAAATGTCGAAGCGTCTTGGTATATTTAAAGTGCCATGTTTTGCAAGCGCACGTGTACCAGACGACGACGGGTAAAGGTCAGCCGGTGAATAGACACTCTCCGGCAGATGCTTCGAGCACAATACACATCTTATACAATAATAACACATTCGTATAACAGGAAGAAAGAGACGAAATAACAGGGAAGCGCGCAACTATTGAATGGTAGACATCTGACGGACTTGATCTAGAAATGGTCAACGTAACTCGTAAATTATCTTTGGAAATCGGAAAACGTGATAAAGTTGCGTAAAGTTAATATGTCGAAGCGATATTACTACTTTTTCTTGTAATGGAACTTGACAAAACATTTCATACACTAATAATCGGAATTTCATAGCAGCAGCATTGTTCACAACTATGTCCGCTATGTCTTCCTTTTGCATAGAGTTTTGTTCATCTACCCGTGTTTGCTCTTAGCCATTGTATTCCACAGCTATCCCTATATCGATAGCGTCTGTGGCGAGGTCTTCATTGTTTATTCATTACAATAAAGCGCTTTTGTTTATTACTAACGTTATATCAGAGGATGTAACTCCACTTGTTTTCATTACGTACGATTGTTTGGTCACATGTCTTATTTTGGAATTCCACTCGCCGTATTTACCTACACGATTGTGTTAATGAAGTTTGTTGTTACTGTCGTTGCTATCACAAACAGTTCTGGTTTCATTTTTTTATCAACATTGCGTTGAATGCCTGTGACTACGCAATTGTAGTAACACAACGGATTGCGTCTTGCTCGACGGATGCTTGTGAGATTTGGGCATTGTTTGCTTTGTTCCCTAAACCAGCTTGTTTTGTAATTTTGCGTTGTTGTCCGGTTCAACTTGGATTTTGTTCAAATACTCACAAGTTAATTTTGAAGGTTACGCAATCACTGCATTTTTATTACTTCATATCTTTTTTCAAATAAAATATTTATGGCGACACTGATAAGTTACCTTAATATAGCACATTTCCAAGAAACTCGTATTCAAGTTTTAAGTGCAATAAGTGTTAGTAATAAAACAACAGTTACATAGTGTTTAAAAACAATATTTAAACCAAATTACATAATATAAGAAAGAACTTAAAGTAAAGAATTAGGACTTCATAAAATTGAAACGATCTCCCAAAGCAGAAAAATCTCTCTGTAACGTTTATAACCACATGAAGAGATTTAAGGCGTGTTGTTTGTTTACATATCTTCGTAGTACGTCCATGTGTAGGTAACGGGCCGTTAAGATGCCGCGGGGTGCCTACACCGCAGGCTCCAACAGCGGCAGCGAGGCAGGCCCGAGCCCGAGCCTCGCAGTCAGTCGCGCGCGGCACTCTCGCACGCTCGCACACGCCGGCGCCGGCTCCGCAAGCAACAGCTGATCGCGACCTCTACGTACAACATAAACAAACATAATAACACAACTATACTAAAACACTAGCCCACGAACACAACAAAAGTGAGCTTTAACGAAATACAAGCTAGAGACAGTGTGGCAACTGCAGCGCCCCGAAATCAGATCGATATCCCGAAAACGGTCCTGCGACCTCCTGCGATAGAGCTCAGCAATACTTCCGTGCAATAATAACCTGCAATATTAATGTAATTTTTTATTATAAGAGACGTTTTATTCAGTGACATCGTTGATAAATAAGGGACTGTGAAAACCGCAAGAGTTCGTCTTACAAGTGCTGTGTCCGTGAGAATGGATTTCCTCCACTGACTTTGATATCAGGTGGTTTTGCTGCATCTTCCACATCATTGTTCAACCTGAGTGAGTACGTTGGATATTTACTTTGTCAGTTCCGTTTACTGCTTGTACTATTGTTTACTGTAAATATTCAACAGTCGCGTTATATCTACACATGTCTTGCATATTCCTTATCAGTTTCTCAGTGTTCTTGGCATTACAAATGTTAGCATTTATTGGTTGATTAGCGATTATCAGTTCCAAGCATAGATTAGCAACGATTATCAAAATATTTGTATTTGCTATGGGTAAATTCGTTATGGGATACACTACAGGCAAATCGATTTTCAATTTGAGCATCCACATTTTGTGGAATCCAAATATTTACACCGCGTTAGTTTCGTATTTTGTCAAATTTCATCCTTGACATAAAATTATCAACAGATACCGGCTTGCTGCGATTTAATTGTTTGATAGGTAAACCGCAACAGATAAGCAACATTGGCTCGAAGTTTTGCGCAATTTTCTGTCCCTTTCGCTTGTGTTGTATTGTTGTGTTGTGTGTGTGACTGCAGTGCACCCTTGAGCGGTATCCGTCGTGTCCCGACTCCCGTCCCATTATTCTCGGGGTTGACTGTGAACTTGAGGGGTGCTTTACCCTCTAGCCGCCGGATCCAACGGCGCTGCGCGGTCGTCCAACCCAATCACTGAAATGTATTCGTAAAAACAAATCAATAACGACGATTTTCAAACTGAAAATGATCCGGAATTATTGTTCACTTGTTCAGTTCATATCGATGTGTCATGTTTAGTGTTACTCTAATAAATACTGAGATTAATTGCCATGCAATAAACGTAATCGATAGTTTTGCTTTGTTGATGATGATGACTCAATGTTTTTAAGGCTATCGAAACACTATTACTATATTGTTTACAACAGATATATTATTGGCAACTTGACAGGTGACCTTTTGCAACTTTCACTTGTACCCATTTTCGCTTGAATTGAAACGTACTCTTAGGTAAAGCAAGTCCTTTAGTATCTGGTATCAAATTTGTCATGGCTGTATTGTTTTGGTCGTATCATTGTTCTATAATCTAAACAGTCGACACCCGACTTCGAACAAGATCAAGAACTTTCACTATCGACGTGAATTATGCATCAGGAACTGACATTGTTAATACATAACTTATCTTGTGCTACTGGTCGTTATCAGGATCAACCGGCTTAATGTCAAACGATGAAAGTTCATTAATAAATTCGAAATCTGAAATAGATAATAATGACATACTTTTGTAGCCAAACAGATCTTGAATAAAATATGCAAGAATTTTTATTTTGTTTTATATTTTTTTTATCTAGCTTTTCATTATTGAGATTTCTAATTAGCTTTGTAGAGACTTATATCGAATGAACTTTCTATAACACATCTTAAACCTATAAATTAGGCACTATGAATAGTTCAAATGAACAAAAAATCACCAATAGAACCGACGTTGCGGCGCTTCAATTGAGTGTTAATATATCAATATAAACTTAAATTGATTGTCATTCAGCGCACGTAGTCGCGTACGCCGGAGACTCGGCGTCTGGCGGAAAGCGGTCAGATGTGTCTCAGTTATCATCAAGTTTCACCTTCTTTTGTATTCCAGGAAGTGTTCTCAGGTGTGAAGAAAGCACATTTCCCGTACTTCGTATATATCCGTATACATAATTTGCACTCATCACTTCTCCTTTGACCCAAAAGGGTTTGTACGTTGCCATGATACAGCTTTATCAGCATTTTGTGTGTCTACAACATAATATTATGTAGCGTTTAGGTTGAAATAAAGCCAGTTGAATGTTCGTGGGCGACTGACTGGTAATCCGTTGTTAAATCTCTAAACTTGCACGTTACTGCTTTACACGGATCGTGTGTCAACATTGGATTGGATGTGGTAATGGTTTTATGCTCCTTAAGGAAAGGGTGTTTTGTCTCTAGACTGTTTTATGTACTCCTTGAGTAAACTAGTCTTGATGAGTCATATTTTTTGCATTGCCTGTAGGTCACCTGTTACCAACATTCGTTGCATAGCATTACGTCGTATTTATGTTCTCTTGAGCGTGACCCCGCTTTTTCCTCCTCTTTACAGGGCTTAATTAACTTTGGACTTTATTAGCATTGCACTCAAGTTCAAAATCCATCATCATCGCGGTTTAGAATAAATTGGAGACCATTTTGAATCTTAAATGATCGCTGTTCGGTTGTTAATTTACAACCATTATCTGTTATTGTTTAGTGTACTGTTTTGTTATGGTTGGTTGAATGTTTTCTTTATCTTTATTCACGCTTATATTTACCTTGTTTTCAACTCTTTATTTTGCAGGATTTACGATTAACTATTGCATATCCAAGGTTTTTAACATTAATATTTAATATTTGTAATGGATTGAGACTGATAATTATTCGTTTTGTTATCTGTCACGTTGTCTGAAATCCGCCTACCTATTATAATAAAACACTTCTTCAAATAATTTAAAAGCAAAACATTAATCACGTTCGGTATTGGACATTTTATCCATAACCAAGTTTTTAAATATTTGTTATTTGGGTTTATCCCACAATTTATCATAATAATAGTAATATTTTGTGGTTGAATCTCTTTGTTACCAGTAATAGTCCACGTAGCAGACTTGGTCACGTCGTCGTCTGCGATTTGCAGACTGATTGTATTTTTATTAACCTTCGCGTGTCTCACCGCTAGCTCTGTCTTTTAAGTTTCATCTTCATGTCTAATAAATTCACATCGACTACTATAACTAGGAGATTCGTTCCACATTGCTAATCTGTCAACATTTGCTTTATTAATTTGTCATGTGGTTTACCAGTGTTTACTTGCCTTGTTTTACTATGTAAAGCTAAAATTGATTTAACTAAGATTTCATTTAGTTTGAAACGATGGGAGCGATATGTACGAACGTGCGAAACATTGTCAAATACATTGTCCTTGTTCTGAGCCCCCTTCAGTTTCGTACGGTGGATTACATCCTCAATGCTTTCTCTCGATCAAGACGTGAGAAACATTGTCAAACAGATGTCAGATCCTTTTTCTTTCCATCTCGTGTATGTTGACTTTGTCATGTTCTGTTTCCTCGATGTTCGTTCATTCAATTTCCCCATTCATGTCTGACATGCTTACTAAATGCTATGTTTGATGATGTATGTCTATTTTTATCATTATTTCGTTCCACTTCAGGATCCTCAACATAAATTAGGATAACTTCTTCATTTAAATTCTCCTCTCGAAACCTCAAGTATCATCCTGAAGCGTCTTAGTCATCTCGAGTGGCTCCATTAGTGGTGAGGTGTGGTCCAAATTTAGGATAATGAGCGCTGGTGTTATTGTCACGGCAATTAACTGCTAGGCCGGGGTTCGCTTCCGGGCAGACTATTTTCAGATCGTTGATTGATAGGTGCAGCCAACTCTATGAGGGGTTTTGTTTCTATTTCAGTTTTTGTCGAGTTCGTTACTTGAACTGACGTTATGGAAACATAATTCAGCTGTTGGTAGTTCATTACGAAAGCTTTTCTATATCTGAACAAGTCAATATATTGTTGAAACTTCGAATACAACACAAATAGACTGTTCTGAGAATCTAATATAACGAAAGAAATACATCTGATCGAAATCAAAGTACAGTCAATTTGTGTGACATTAATAAGAAACCGCTCATATTCTCTGATTACTATCCGCTGACCAAGCGAACCTGTTAGAACATAATCAATCAACATTGTGTTTGTTTTTGTCGAGGCGAGTAATTGGTGCGATAGCTGTGCCATTAAAATGTCGTTAATATGTGTGGATAGCTCAGAGAAATGGCTCAGCCTACCCATGTTGCCACGCCCGTGCCCGTGATTCAAGAGCGCGCGCCTGCTAAATGTCGTAATAAAATATCTACATGCAGGGCTTCTATACGACTGGTTTTTCCAAGTGTGTTGGGATTTCTGATTGCTGTATTCTGTTCCTTTACAACTTTTATACCTTCGTGTTGGTTTGGTTATTTAGTATTGAAGTACTGAATTTTATTACGATTTCTATTTTAATTCAAGTCTTGTGATTATTAAGCCTGTTTTAATTAAGTACGGCTTTAATGTTTCTTGGTTTTATCAAAATAATGGAGTGGTTTTCCTTGGTTTTAATTGTGTCCTTTGAAGGAAAAATTAATTCTCCCTTTCATGTCTGAGAGACAAGCAGAATAATTTTTTTGATCTGCAATAGTCGATTAATCGAGGTCAATTGCTTTAAAATTGATTGCATCATTATTGATCCTTCACGTTGTCACATGTTCGTCATCAATTAAAATTACATGTTAATCTAAAGATTAACATGTAATATTTGACCAGCTTTTATGCAATTACTTGACGACTTCATTAGCTGGGTTACGTATGAATAATTTTGTATGAATATGACGATTTAATTCGCTACGTTATATCTACAACTTTCCGTCAAACTTGTTGGTACGCAAATAGTACCCACTTTGTGCCTTCAGGTATTGTTATTATATGTACCTATGTATGTCTTTCGAATTGAATTGTTCCAAAATCCATGCGTTACCCTTTGATTTGTGCTACACTTGAGCACATACTCTTCTACGTCATAAGTTCACAACTGTCGAATTCAATGATTTTTCTTCGTTTCATTGTAAACATATTATTGTTTAAACTGTGACGTTGAGGAAACTATTTGGGGCAACATATAGCGTGACTTAATTTAATTGAAATAGGTACCAAAAATCTTTTGTAAAACTTGACCAACGAATTGTTTGAGTGGCAAAATGTCTTAAGCGAAAATTGTTATGTATAGTGTATTTCTATTTGTTTGTTGATGCCATAAGTGCACTTGGTCAATGGTGTAGACTATGAATGGCAAATAATTACGGCCTTGTCAGAGACCGTGACTTTTACAATACATCACATGGCATTTAAGTCGATCTTTGTACAATTAGACGTAAATAGGAACAATGAAATATAGTCCTAGCCTAGTTACCTAGGCTGTTGTTTCGTCCGGTATGTACAAATAAAAACTCAATTATAGTATAAATCAATCATTTTCCTCCTTCCTTTATTTACACAATTTCCATTTGCAACATACTAAAAATTACGCAGAGTTGCGGAATTTGTTCGAAAGAGTCACCGCGGCCCTGGAACGCAAAGGGCTTTAGGAGGAACACAGATGGGTTTAAGTCAGTAAGAGTCTGATACGCCGTTCCGCTCCACCCAGAGCGAAAGAAGTCTTTTTAGATTTCCCACCCTTAAAAAAAAAAACAAAAAACTACAATATTACAAAAGACTAGGAAAATAATTGCATTTTAAAAAACAAAGCTGCCATTGCAAGCCCGCAGAACCGTGTAACATGCTTATTCCAGTAACGGTGTACGTGTGAACGGGGTCAATTAGGGTCGTCCGTAATTACTGTTTGTAGAACCGAATCCAGTGTTAGCGAGCAATGTTACCACTACGCTAATGTTAGTGGTGTGCCATTCATACGGGTTAAGGTACAATCGGATAATGCGGTTTGCAGACCAGTGTTTACCGCTGCGATACGCGATATCAACCGTGAAGTTTTCAGTTGCTGTTTTCATGGCGTTTCGTTCTAACCGATATTTCATTGCATTTCAAAACTATCGTCAACTGTTTATCCGTCTATAGATTTCTTTTTACTTGAATTCTTGCAAATCATTGATCTATCTATGTGTGCTTGTTAAAGTCATTTGCATAAGTATCAATGCAAATACAACATGCATATATTTGCCAAAAACATTAACTATTTGCTCTAGCATTTATCACGAGACCAGTTGGACAGTATTTATGGAGGTAACTACGCAATAAATCATAATTATGTTAATTAATCGAATAATTAGTTGAAACGAGTGAGTAGCTGTCAAGTTGGCAATCGTTATAATCGGTACATCGCTACTTAACTCGCTACGACTGCAACTGTACGTGCTCTGATAACAAAACTAGTACTTTTGTTACATTTCACTGAATTCTAATAACAGACTTCAATTTGTAAACGCGCTTCTGGCTGTTGTTATTAAGTAACAGTATTTTGACGATTGGCAAGTTATTTTTATATTGGAAGACAACGTAGTGATCTATATTGTCTTCCAGAATAAAAATCTGATTTAATTGTAAGAAAAAATAAATGTTATCAATTCCATTCATTTTTCAATTAATTTATTTTCTAGAAGTTTCATGTGTTAGTCTTTTCAATACACTGTCGAAGAACCATCACAAACATACAAAGGCAAAAAACACATAATTCTATTTCCTTCGGCACTAAATATTTTCACACAAAAGCCTCTTTTTACCGGAATCGCACAAATATACAAAAATCTTTCATAACAGTGGTTCGATTGTGGTACAAATTGCCTTTTTTATCGCTATCCAAATGTAGAACGTAAAAATGACTCATGTGCCAATGGCGGTTGATTTAGATTTGTTTGCTAACACACCTACCAACATAGATACATTAATCAAATATTACAATGCTGTAAACAATAACTTCGTTAATGAATAATGTCCCACGAGGCTCAAACGAGCACCGGTAATGGAATCATTTGTTTTAGCACTCGTGTTGAAACTCAATTGATGCTGTGCCTCTATTATGGTAATGTAATGAATGAGAAGTAAACGAAGGCTCGTAATGAATGCTTCATTTTGCTGCTCACATTCATTCATTCATCAAACATTGAAATACTTTCTAGTTGTAGGTAGTAGTAGTTTTGTGAATAAAAGACGGATTTAAAACAAGTGGGTATATATATATGGGGGCACGGCAGTGCTTGCTTTGTGTGTTTGCTGGGGAGCTTGTTGCGCCACTTCTTCTTCCCAGCTACAACACTAGGAAGTGGTGACGGGCGGGCGTTTTGGGGGACTGTCTAAGTTATGTAGAACTTTGACGTTCAAAAAGTGCTGGCACTCAGCCTAATTTGAATAAATGACTTTTGAATTTTGAATTGTTGCCCCCACCAAGTCGAGCAAAAAAGCGGCACGGCCGAACCATCCTTTTCTCGAAACAGTTCAGGCCATTTTTATATTTTTAGTTGAAAGGAAAAAAGCCCAAGTGCATGTTGAGTGTAATTATATCACTAGTCAATACCGATTAACAGTCATTGGACGTCCTACGACAGATAATAACAGGGTGTTAGTTTTATAGTAAAAAATACGCTTTCTATCTTAATAGTCGTATACACTTACCGATAATTATAATAATAAATGAGTATATCTCTGCTTTTATGTTAAAAGGGCCTTAATACACCGGTCACTTTAAAAGGTGCTTAAAACATAGAACGGGGATAATATTGCTCATAATTATATGCCGTTAATTTTATAGGAGATATCTGCATAAAACTCTGGTCGCCTTATAACCAAGTCCAATAAAACGAGCTCGGTTTTATCAGCTAAATGCTTTTAGCTAACCCTAGAAAGATTAGATACCTACTGGATTATCAGGTGGAAGACCCATCAAATACCAGGGAAAGGTAAATGAAGAAAATAACGGGTCCAGACCCGTGCTTCACCTAGGTTCTCCACCTGGGTGAAGCACGGGACCTTATGATCCCCCTTATGGTCCCGTGGTCCAACTGATGATGAGTACAGTCAAGTAATTATTAATTAATTTCATTTGCGAATCTAAAATGAAATGTTCTTTTTCATAGTTAATTATTAGTAATGGTTTTTTTTCTTTGCGGCGTTTAGTTGACCGTAAGTCTAAAGAATCGGTATTTTGCGATATCACTGTTAGCAATTTATTAAGGGTAACATGGTTTTTTTAACTCTAGTTGTGAAACACTCCTTGCATTTCCTTGACTCAATAAAGCTGATCAAAGTCAAATCGTAGCATAATTATGACGGTTAGCGTACAGATGTCAAATGTCATAATTGTCGTTTCATAATATTGCTTAGGTACCTACGCCTGGTACATCACACGTTTTGTGATGCATATGCGTTAGTCACATTGCGATGAGTTCCAGCAGTGCAATGCCTTTGATTAATGCCTGCATACATCATGATATTCATGGTATATGCTGGGTTCTACGAATCGACTTGTAGCAATTGGTGGAATGGAATGTCATACTCATCACAGATGTATAATTGACACAGGGCAGTATGAATGAAAAACTAGACCCAAATAAATTGAGATAAGAGCAAGAGACTGATATACAATTGCGTTGTCGGTGACCAATATTATTTACCTTTCTAAGTCAACCTTTACCCTGGGCAGGTAGCCTAGCTGCCACCTTGTTGCTAAGCTTCTTTTACGGATTGAGCAATCCTAAAATATTCCGTGCCCAGTAACAGAGATAGGACCAAAACACAAACTATCCGGAATAATGTGTAAAACTGTAAATATTATCATCACAGTAGTCACAATAATATAACGTGGCAAAATAATAAATTTTGTTATTTTTTATTGATTTGATAAAGCAAAAAATAAGTGTTGAATAGTTTTCCATAAACATTGTTATTTTTAACCCCGGTATCATCCCTGTTTCAATTAATTTAACTACCCGTTATTTTCTGGTTGGTAATGGTCTAACGCACCGGTCGATCTTCAAGATTAAACTGTTGGTCCCGATATCGTTTTCCATCTTTGACAGTTGCTACGGGTAGTTTGAAGCCAAGAAATCTAACACCGATCTTACTAAGGAGCATCGTGTTACTCCATTACTGATATCCGGAAGTCAGATAGGTAAGTTGTAAGTTTTAATAAGCCCTGACTGGACGCTTTAATATTAAAATATTAAAGCCACCACAGGCAAGCCTGCTTAAGCAGTCGACAACCTCATAGGTTGAATGCGGAAGCAACTTTAAAAAAAAAAAGTAAAATTGGTCACAACTATTCCAATATTCACACATACATACATGTACCATTGTGCCTATCTAGTCGGGGTCAGTGTGAATAAAAGAGTCGTGCCTTTTGTCTGTCCGTTTGTGTACGCTTCCGTCGTGAAAGCGGCTTTCACTCAATAATATAGTGCAGTTATGAGTCTGACAGGTCAAAGGGTCCATGTTGACCACAACGTTTTATTGGTGCTAGGAGCGTCGGAACTAGGCTGTCGAGTTGAATACATGAAATTCTTGGGTCTATTAGGTTGAATGTGTCTTGCACCTGTTTAAACGACGGTCCAGTTGTCAGTTTTAATGCAAGTGAAGTTTCAATTGACGGGCTATTTATTATTGTTAAAAGGAGGCATCAAAATTTTCATCCTCTTTGGCCGATATTTTTAGTAACAACATTTTCAATCGCTTGCAAAACTTTTACTTGAAACATTTTCACTTTCTTTGCATATCACTCAATATTATCGGTCTATAAAGTTTACGCTATGCACTAAGTTGTAAACATAGATAAGTATGTATTATCTGTCCATTGCATCTGGAGGAGAAGTAATTACTGTCATAAAGACTAGGCCTACCATTATTTTGATTGATAAAAGATCTGATTCAATCTCTGTTCGACAAGGGAAAATAAGGCTTAAGAAAACTATACAACAAACTAAGCAATATTTAACGCTCATGTGCATGGATCATCTTTATAGCAGCAATATTTTATTCAGCATCTCTGAAAAGTTTTCGAATGTTGCAATTTTTATTATTGCATTCATCGCGCTACTAAATTGATTCATGTAAATGGGTCTTAAAAGTTCCTCTTGATAGATTTAATATGCGTAGGATTTTCTATCTTATAGAATTTTCTGTGAAGTAGAAGATTTATGGCGAAATTTATGAGCCGTTTTATGAATACAAGTGAAACTTGAGGGACTTTTTCCAATGAAACTTACTAAGCATATTTTTGAAATCTCACGTCATGTTTAGTTTCCTTTGGCTTTCATATATTCAGTCCTATTTTATACTTGCAACCCTACCCGGGAAGATCGTATCAAAACCGTTGCGAACTTTAGAAGAAGTAGGTATGTGGATAAACAGACATCAGCTAACAGAGATTTAGTTTATACTGTTTGGACAATACCAGTTGCTGATAAAATGTCATAGAATAGTAAATAGTATTTAACACCCTCGTTTTTTTCTTTTTACAACCAACTTACACTTTCATGAGTACGCTTATTCGCTGACTCATTATCATTTGACACCGATTCAGTGTTGCCTACTTGATGATTCATGTTATCTAATACATGATATTGTTTGTGTTCTTGCGCATTACCTAATTCAATTTATGTTTGTATGTATGTTATGTCGTAATCAGAGCGAGAAGTTGTAGTACTGTAGTGTAAACAAAACAGTTGGTCATTTTCATTTGTAAACGAACTTCATTGGAGATGGAGGATGGATCTATAGTAAACAATCTTACGATTTAAAGTTTTAAAAGTCTCTCTAGCTTAAGAAGAAAACGGAAAAACTAAAAAGATCAATGAATAGGTGCTACTAACTATCAAAGATGATTTGGCTAGAATAGAAGTTTAAGAAGAGAAGGGTATCGAAGTAAAATTCGTTAAAGGGCACCAAACAATTTGAGACAACGAAGATGATAATGTAGACGTGGTTATTAATAAATCTGTACTAATAATAAAAAAAGACGTAGCATGGGTACAGACGACAAAAAAAAGTATGAGGGTGTGCAGAAAAACAAAGAAATGTAACACACACTTATAATTTGAATTGCTTGTCTGGCGACAAAAACTTGCCTGTTCAGCTCATCCGCAATCCTGCTGTTGAAGGACGAAGCAGTCTGCATATTAATATCTCTGCCGCATCGTACCTAGACATATTCATTAATCAACCATGTCAATAATTAACAGATGATTTAATTGAATACAATCGTAACTATGGATGATGCAATGTAATAATCATAAAAATTGCATCATTAGTTTGCAAATAAAAATCTATAGCAAACAGTTAGATAGGAACTCTAAGGTATGTAATATATTCTACACTAAGAAACCAAGCTCCCTGAAGATATGGCAATTGGCAGGCTTATGGTAATATGTAGAAATAATATTCCTGTCGGCAGTTTTATCGAATAGCTTTGCAGGTTTCTTGGTTATTTCTAATGCTCGGAGTATCCTTATTTTTAGTGCATTAACCGATCAATGAACTAATGTTAATTGGTTGGCTACTGCAATAAGTACATGATCATTTAGATTGCTAGCTCCTTCTACAATTTCATCGGCTTCTAGTGTGTCGGATTTATTCTCCGTTTGTTTGTAGTATTTTACTTCAATCAACACAAAGCGATCATGTGAATATTTAACTTCTGATTCCTCTGCTGTTATTATATCAGAGTATGAGAATATTTAGAATAATGTAATGTTAACAGTGTTCCAAAAATAAACATTCTTTAAAAGCCTATCATATCATAAATGGGAAAGTTTTCTTTTCTTTCATGTGTATCAGAATTATCTTCCCATTATTCAAAGAGTATTGCTTCCCGTTAAAACAAGGTACGTAACATGAGCCGCAAGTCGGTCAAAGAGGACGAAGTGTTAATTGGAAATGCCTGTGTTACAATGTATGCTCTTTATTTATAGTTATTTATAGTACGCGTTAAAGGAAATTAGCGGAACACCGTTTTAACTAAGTGGCTGATACTTTGTTATTATCTGGTTGAGTGCTGAACGATTTATTTTGTTTTGTGAGTTATTACTATGTGTATACTTTTGATTGCTTAAGTTAAAAGTTTACCATCTTATTCATAATGAGATTTTTTTTCTTGCCGATTTTTTAATCTCCAGGTAACTTGAAAATAAGGAGTAAAAAATGCGATTTGACAGCTTAGAGAGTATGTCGAATCCCATATTAATCGTCTGTTTAAAATTAATTGACTATTAAAAAATCAGACTTCAATGCCTACCTATGGCTTACACGTTAATATGTAAGTAAAAACGATAAATGCATAATCGTGGTGCGCAAATAGGTAATTAATATGCATCCATCTTCATTTATATGCTGATAGCAAATCGCACTTTGTGTCAACTTAAAACTAAATAGAGCTAAAAAACAAGGTGACAAAAACCTCAGCACTAAATGTATTGGCTGAAACTGTGTTAATCAATAAACGGTCATTCACCTCAGGTTTCCTTTTAGAGCAAAAAGTTTTGCTATTAAAAGTTACTTTTTAGGAATCAATTCAGGTTTTAGTAACACTTTATTCGGCCTACTTTTTTTTCTGCTACTTTCAGTCCACTTTTCTGTGTATATGTAGTAGAATTTACCAGTTCTCCGATAGGTCTTTAGAAAACTAGAAAATTCTTCTGAAAGACATCCTTCTGACTCTAATCTTGAACTTCCATAAACAAAAGCCAAACTCCGCTTTCAAATAGAAACATGTCATTAAATACAATCGCTAACCCTGCAGCGCCGGCAGGTTGTCGTGCCTGATTGGTTAAGTAACAGGTCCCGACTGTGGGTGGCGGATGTGCCACTAACGGGTTGACTTGCAACCAAACATTATTGTGTGCATACATTTACTGTTGCTCCAGTGTAATAAGTACAGTGTCTGGCCGTAAATATGACACAGTTTCAGTATTTTTCTGCTTTGTAGAGCGTCGTCTCTGTCAAGCATCATATTATATCTTTGAAAGTCTATTTCTGATTCTCAATAGGGAAAATTTACAACCAGGTAGCTATTGTATGTTTTCCATGAACATTACTGTTGCTTCAGTGTTAATTTATTAGTACAGGAAAAACATAAAGGATAATGATTATAAAGGAGGAATGATCAGTATGTCTATATTTCTACGTTATTGTATCTAATATGGACATGTTTTGATTTTTAATCATTGAATAAAGTGCCAATTTAATGACGAATGAGCATGCAGTAATTTATTGTGTGTACATAAAGGAGTTCCTACCGAGCTAAATGTCGTAACCAATTACATTATTTAATCAAACTCTTAATCCGACTTTCTCTTTACGTCTTAAAGGTTAAAAGCCAATGCTCTTGACTCTGACAAACAAGAAGTACTGAAGCTAATTGATTCTCATTACAAATCACAAAGGAATTAGTTCTACTATCTAGAATGTAACATTGAAGCAAAGGTCACGACGTGATACACTCGCACTTGACCATTCACTCAACGTTAGGTCATAATCACCTGATGTGATCGGTGTCATGATGGAGAGAGATGCAGTAAGTCAACAAGAGTTGAACAAGAAGATCTCAGTGGAAGACCAATACAATGCAACTGAAATTCCCATCTTCTTGCTGGTGGATTAGTTAATGCTTGACAATCAAACAGTAATTCCGTCTGCAGCATCGTGAAACGTCATCGTCATATGCACAGTTCACTATAGGGGCTTATTCCATTATTTGCCATGCTTCCCTGGTCTGTGTAAGACAGCAGGTTTATAGTATAGCTAATCGTTGTGAACTAATCTCAACTGCTGCTGGAAACATAATCAGGGACGAACCAGGTATTCCCCCAACCTAGAAAGAATCGGTACGACTTTACACGTAGTACAGGAGTGTGAAGAGAAGCGATGCCTTATAGTGACTTAAGTCGGGCTGTGGGTGACGATTAATGATTCCATCTACTGCCAAGTAGAAAATGATTTGTTAGATGTTTGTTTAGAGAAAGCGAACATTGCCTCTAGTGTCACATTATATGCGCACAGTCGTCCCTTTTACATCGGCCTCATTTTCACATTGATCTTTCTGGACAGCTTACGTTTTTGCGAATACCAAACAAATCAAGATCATTCGGCTCAAATCAAGATCATTCGTGTTCGTTGTAATGACAAGGCCTTCTGACTATACTTTCTTATTTCGTACCTCAACCGTGATTCATCACGGGAACTTTAGTTTCTTTCTTCTTGAACCGGTACTCGCCAAGGAAAATACGATCGTAGCATTTATGAGAGGCTGACTCACTTCTGTTTGTTATGCTAAAATTTCGCGAAATAAAAGATTATGTGATAACGCGGTGGTATGATCACATGCGGTTTTTATCATTTATCAAACAATGCTAATTGTGATAATGGCAATGAATATTTTGAGGGGATATGCGTACTTAAATTACTTTCTGTTTCTAATGATTCTGACTAATAATATAAAAACACTAACTGAAAAATAAATGATAGGTCTGTTCTGAGACAATATCAACATCCGTTAGGTTATGATAAAAAATTATAACTTCTATACCAGAATCCGTATCCACAAATATCAATTGATAAAATTCAATCTCTCCTGTTTACTGTAAAAAAATCTCTACCTCGTATTTTATATTAGGAATCTCGTTAGCCATCGTAAATTAATAGCCTCTTCATAGAAACTGCGATTCGATGTAATAAATTAATGGCGTACAGATAAACTGAACGTAAATATGGGGGTCCTGTTAACAGATGATGTAGGGCCGTGTGTGGAGCTAATCAGCCGGGGGCCTGGCACCTGCTGGCTTTAGGAATTGATTGCCTAGCTGCGGTGGTCATCGATCTTGTGCTGAGGATTTTACTATTTGTGATTTCTTTGATAACTTAAATGATACGCCCATATGTATAGTAAGGATCGTCTTTGTGCTTTCGGATGTTGCAGACTACTCGTATATTCGACATGTCATTGATTACTGGTAACTGTCAGCCTGCATCATCTCAAAGGCGTCCTCTATAGCTTCTACGATGATGTAGGTCCGTGCGTGGATGTAATTAGTTGGGGCCTACCACCTGCTTGTCGATATATACTGGCTACAGGAATTGATTGCCTAGCCGCAGTGGTCATGGACATTGGGCTGCTAAATTATATTTTTTTTTATGATTTCTTTTTCAAATTTGATCTTCAAGCTAAAGTTCCGAATTCCTGAAAGATATTTTTTTCCATCATGCTTTCAATTGTATTTCTAAGGATATTTACTGTGTTTGTGATTTCCTTCGATCAGCTCCTTACGAGTCCCACAAAATACCTAGGAGTAGGTAGTAGTAGATTTTCTTTTCGTCTTCGAAGTCAAAACAATGACGATGACTACATGATTGCGTGACTCTGTTTACAACTTAGCTTTCATTATGCTATCCAGTTACTAATTGGACATATCCATGGGTTTATAAACAAAATGTCCTTCTCAATTCACAGAGCAAACAGTTCACATTCGCTTTTGATAATATCATAAACCACGGACGCCCTCAACTCGTGAGCTACGGCGAGGCTGCGACAATCTACGTTTATTTCAAGCCCAAGCGGATTTTGCAACCAACCGTCAAGATTCCGGTGTACCTAGTGTCTATACAATACAAGGACTGTTCAACATTTATCGGCTATTAAGCCATCTGTTAATTTAGGTCTCGTAGGTGCCTTATAGAATTGCAAATAGTTGAAAGGTGAATTATGAAACCGCGTGGGAGCTCGACAGGTTGTTATTGCGTCACCTAACCCTTCTATACCAATAGGCCTGGGACATAAGTACCAATACATGTCCACACCATTTCATAACCCGCGACACATTGGTATTTCTACGTACTGCATTATTCGAAAGAATGTCTAAGAGGTGTTCTAGAGAAAGCGTATGTAATCTGTCTCCTAATCAGTGTTGCAGTATTTTAATTGGACCCCACCAATGAGCGATTCGTTATGCACATGTAATACATTGGAGAAATATGTATTGAACCTCCATATTATGCGTTGATTGACTTTCGGTGCATTATGTAATTAGAGAGTTTAAGATATTGAAGCCGATTTGATAAAACTGCCTATTGGATCTATTAGTCACAAGCGCTACAGACTGCTGAGGTCCTGGAACTAATTCCTGGTTCGAGCAAAGTGCAGTCTGGAGTCTGGAGGTCTGCCCGGTTAAAGGCAATAAATAAGCTCGATTAACTGGAGTAATGTGGTTGCACTGTAGGTTTACTTCTATCTAAGCCTTCGATTAATACCGGCGTGATATTATGATATGTCGATTAATCTTTCCTTGATTGACGTATTCTAAGTGCAATCTATATTCTAATGTTTAAAGTCGCGGTCAAAGCCTTTACAAACGTGACAGGCGGAGGCCTAGTTTCCTTTGCTCATTATGCATATTAGATAATGCTGTATTACGCGTATTCGTGACCGAGTGGGCGACTACAGTCAACAGAATCGTATATTTACCACCTGTTACTGTCAACTCGTAATAGATGTTATCGGTTCTCTGGTGATGTAATGCTTATTTACTCGTAAAAAATAAATATAATCATATGTATGTACAAGCCGAGAAAAAATGGAGAACATTGAAACATTGCGACTTTGAAAGGCAATGCTGATGCTTAACTTAACCTTCTCAACGCTATTGTCACATATACATGACAAGCAAGCGCGTGCCCTGTACGCCAAACGTCACAAATATGTGACAAAAAGTACGGTGAATTTGCGGTATAGCGCCGGGGCACGCCGATGCGTTTATAATCTGGCGTTCAAAAGGTTAAGCCGAAAAATTGGCCAGCCATGTGTTTACTTGAAGAGTCAACCAACCTCTTGGCGATGTCCTGAAATGTCCTAGGTGGGCACCTTGGTACCCCAAGGCCTTATAGTTTGAACCACAAAGAATTAGATGATTTATCAGTTCTCTTACAAATAAATAGATATCTAATGGACCATTGACCATTACTGAACGATGACGCAACTTCTCAAAGACCTCAATCAATGAGGCAATTAAGGACTGTTCTGTTTTGTTAGAAGTAGTTAGTGCTTTTAGCAAAGGGCGAGCAATCAGTATGTGCCGAAACGATCATTGAACCTAGCTCCATATTGTTTGGGGTTTAAACAGCCTATAAACCATACGTGTCCGTAAAGGAAATTAAACTTAATTGCACATTCAAACGGTGTCTTTTGGCTATGTCTGATTTCGATAATTCCTAGCACACACACACACACATCATGCGATGTTGATTTACAGACTCATTAGAATTCTGATGTCCCGAAGGGTAATCCAATCTAAAACCACATAAGAACTTGTAACTGTTAAATCTATTATTTAATACCAGATATAACTTCGAAGCAATGTTATAACAGGCTGCAGTAATACGTCATCCTTGCATCGTTACTGCAGCAGCGATTCAAGGCCGCGTACTCAATACGTATACTTATCGGTAGATTATATTATTAATGCTTTGTGCATCTAAAGCCGAACGCTCTGTACCATAGGAGGCAAATGGATTCTCTTATTTATGCCCCACCTCGCTACGGACATGACCGCTTTCAACTAATGGACAAACTAATTTGACTCCAAACAGGATTTTGCAGATAAGTCACTATTCGAATAGGTTTTTAACGAGATTCAATAGACGATAATAATTTGAATATCTTTTCTTATCAAGAAATCAGATAAGCGCTTTCCTCAATTACAGGTGGTTTCTGATTCCCATACCTATTGATAATAAGTTGTAAAATAAATATTGGATTATTATATTGCCGTCACTTACCAATATGAAACGATAGTGAACGTCAGTTAGCCGAAACGTGGACTCGAATTTCTATTGGCTACTGCGCTGATAGCCAATCGGGAGGCCTGCTAATCCACTTTGTGGTAGCATGGTGCACGGTCCGCTTGCGGCTATGGGAAAATGGCCGGAAAATGATCGGAATCGTATCGGTCGACCGTGCACGGAAATTGCTGCGGGGCAGATGAAACCAGACGGTTGATGAACTAATTATGTATTGCGATAGTTGAACTCATGATTGCAGAATGTGCTATGTGGCTATTTTAACCCTTTTGGGAAGAATCCAATAGTTTATACGCATGTCTTATTATCTAAGTACAAACGCGATTCAGCTAAGTAGTCATGGTCGGATTGAGTCGTACACCTGCACGAAGTTATCGTCTCATATTATTTATTGTTATGAAACATATAACTGTAAAAGTTTCCCTATGTCGCCCTCAATAAAATTGTATTGAGCAAGATATGTATGATATCGCGTTATTGCTTTAACTACATTGTATTCTATCCAATGTCGTAGCCTCACATAGAAGACCAAAAACGATAGACAAAATTATTGAAATATTATCAGAACAAAGTCAGAAAAACAAAACATTTCGTAGAACCAGTATAACAACTAAGAATCACGTAGATAACCAAATTATTTTTTGTCAATTTAAGACATTGTTATTTGATAGTCCAGTTCACTAACAAAGGTAATTGTCTAACCGCAAGACGACCATTATTTGATATTGAATTACCATCATTATTTCTGACCTTGATCATAGAAAAATAAAACTACAGATATATTGTTCCTTCTTTGGACAAAAAGTCGTGTTTGAGATAAAATCTGTGAAACGAAATAGACGTTGATTTATAATATAAATTTTTACGTTTCCAGTCTAGGTGTTATCGATCGACTTCGAGACTTGTGAAGTTCAAACTGCAGTCTTTATCTGCCAAGCTATGTGTATTCTAAAACAAATGGAAAATAATTTAAATGAACAAGCTTTCGCGAGCTTTGCAAAAACGTTGAGACCATTTTCCATTTCATAAAAACTTTCCTATCTTTTATGAACAATGTGTTGTCTATTCCTGACTTAATCGTACTATTCCTAGAAGCTAAAGGTTAGATAACTTCAGCCTAGGCTAAGATAAACAATGTGCCTCAACAATTTCTGCGTGACTTCCTACGGAGATTGCCCGACTAAGGTCAATACGGTATTAGGAGTGAGCTAGCCGAGCAATAAGGTCGATTCACTCAAGATTTTTCCTTTGTATTCTGAAGCTTGTAACACCAAATATAGGAAATAATCAGTTGAAGATGATTTGAATAGGTGTTGTAATATTTTTTGCTCTTCAGATATAGATTAAATTGGTTTCATTGTTAAGCCAATTGACTCTTTATATTTCATTGTCATAGCATTGCGTTACATTGCTTGTAGATACAATAAACTCCAAACCAATAGAACAAAAAATGATACAGTTATGTCTAGAGATAGATCAGTGTTCAAACCTTCTACTTCAGTAACATCAATACCGATTCTTCCATAACATTGCCTATGCAACAATGTGACACTCCACTTACCTCCCGACATTTTCTCTTTACTGAAATTACATACTGTGAAGGTATCGTTAGTCAGCGTATCTCATGGGTGTCGTTTACTCAGTTGCAAGCATCACCGTTTGGCTTCGTCGTGAAACCTGCACGGTGCAACGGGAAGGGAAGTGCCTTTGTTGACAGGGTAGTTGCTCTTGTTGAAAAATTGCACCGTTTTTTCACGTTAGGGTTTTGTCGCAGACGGGCTTTTGTTTTCTTGCAGTCGTTAGATTTTAACCCCAGGGTGAAGTGTTGTTTTTGTAGGCTGCTTGAGTTTTTATCTCCCTGTATATCAATGTTCTTGTTTCTTAATCAATTTTATTTATGCTGTAAGACATCATCTTCAACTGTATTGAGAATCTTCCATTGAAGACGTTTCGTAGAAATCTGTCAAAGATACAATTACTGGGTTCTTTAAAGTTTATATCTGTAATAAACTAATTGATGAGTAATTACGCTCGGATATCAGAGAATAACGTATAGTTTTCCTGTTTTGGTGGCAGGAATGCACACAAGGTAAAAAAGATAACATTGTTTTATTCCTTTTAGAACAAAAATGACAAATTAAATAATCTGGGAATAATGGGGAGTTTCATCTTTCTTACAATGTCGGTTACAGAGGTCGTAGGTTTATTAAAATAGAATTCACATTTTGTTCTTATTAAACGTAACTTGGACAAGTTTGATACTACCTATATCCGTAAAGTCTCATATTAAAAGTTATGATGCCTGAAATGAAAATCTCCGTATAGTTTAAATTATGTTAGGCTGCATACCTAGTCTCATATAATTAAAATCTCTCACGCATCATACCGTTTTGAATGCGGAACACGGAAGGTAACTCACACCCTGTTATAATTAATGCGTGTGCGATGTTCAGTACCTGATGTTGACTTGTTTTTGTTACAGGTACGTATCCATTGGCATGGCGGCACTGACTTGTCCCTCCGATCTCAGGTACAGTATAAACGAAATACTTTTTAAAATATTCTTACTAACTTACAGATTCTTCTTATAAAAGTATAAAGCATTCGAGTCTTTGAACGCTAAGTAAAACTTTTACGCTAGGCAGAATATCTCGAGTTTTATTCAGAAGAAGTTTATTAAAAATGAATTTATATTTCTTTTTCCCGACGTCTCGAGTCTGCAGCATTCGTGATCACGAACTTAGTAGTTTTTTTACAAACACTTTGAAAGCCGGGCAAATCGTAATTAAGTTCGAGTTAGACATATTTATTAACACGAATGGCGTTCGCATAATTTTGTTAGGAAATCAATTACAACGGTATAGTCTGTTTAGAGCCTTAAAAGCAAAATAGAAATGCATTTCGATCGTAGGGTTCCACAGGGGTCGAAACTCGGT
The DNA here is from genome assembly GCA_905163435.1 of Mamestra brassicae. NCBI lineage: Eukaryota > Metazoa > Arthropoda > Insecta > Lepidoptera > Noctuidae > Mamestra > Mamestra brassicae. The sequence goes on along the minus strand of LR991004.1, from coordinate 13,142,948 downwards.
CCATCTTTATTCTACCATTTTAAGTAAAATTATCGTAATAGCTTCAAACATTAGTACGTTTGTTTACAAACCGGTTCGTGGACCCAAAACGTGTATAGTTACATCACGGCATTAACATACGGCATACATGTCTATGATAATGTTCTCGTTGTGCCTTTAGGAGTCGGTTCGGTCAACTTTGGTGCAAGTATCGTCTTCATTATGTATTCTTTAGGAACAATATTTAGTAGTTCGTGTTATGATGTAGGTACCTACTCCATATTTTGAATGGGTGGGCTACGCCTTTGTACTATCGGAATGCAGGGAATCATTGTAGCAAGTAAAGTCTTAGCTTCGGAAGCGGGTTGCTTTATTTAAAAGCTTTTATTTTACTTGCACTGTTCGTATATAAGTATGTTTGTAAGTTAGCCGTCAAAATTTGCAAACCATTTTTCGACCATTTGTTGGTATCCGATTGAGGTGAAATTTTGCAAACACATTAAGTTCTGGTGACAATACAATGTGCAATACTCGATATTGTAATAATTTTAATATGGCTGCCGCTCCAAGATGGCGGTTTCGATATTTTTTGTCAACCCCCTTAATATGGGTGTCAAATGAAAGGGTTTGAAGAGTAGAAAACGATATAGTTAGTAACATCACACTAAATTAAATATTGCCGCCGCTCCAATATGGCGGATTACTCCTTTTTTTCAACCCCCTTAATATGGGTATCAAACGAAAGAGTTTGTAGAGTAAAAAACAATAAAGTTAACACTAAATTCAATACGACCGCTAAATAAAAGCTTGTTTAAAACAAAAAAACACGTATCCGTGAAATCGGATTCTAATGAGGAGTTTCTTACCTAATCGAATATCCATACAGTTCCATTAATCTTAGCCGCTATCGACACCGTCTTTTAACTCTTTCTAAGTCGGCTCTTAGTTAACAGACTCGGCCATTCCTGTTTTAAACGTGCTCGTATTTCGAAATTAATCTAGTTTAATTGATTGCGGCCATTTTGTTTATTATCTAGTCAAACCTCAGTGAGGCCTTCATTAATATCTGATCGCGATTTAACATATTGGTCTAATGGCTGATAAAACAGCCTGTGAGTTAGTTTCTTTGGATTATGATTGGGTTACGGCTCATTGAAAATCAATTTTGTAAGATTTCTCGTTTGCTCCCATTAATTGACAATTTATCATGCCTTTGTAGAATTATTTCTGGCTTAAGAACGGTAGGTTAACGAAGGGCTTTCACCTTTTTGTTAAAGAAAAGCGATTTCTCCTTCTAAGAAATGAATGAAAAAAACTGTGAAGGTTTAAAAGTAATTCTCGATAACTTTTCTAAAGTCTGGTCAAACCTTTTACTTTTCCGTATTAGCAGAACCTACGTAGCATACCATCATAATAGTTTAATTTCTTCAGGATTTTGTCTATAATATCAGCTATGAAATAAATAATATTACCAATATTGAGCACAGATTGCGACATATGGCAATGCCTCCCTCAGTAAGTAGGAAACCACCGACACGTATTTCTTGTAAGACAGGATGAAAAAACCGCACGTATCGTTTCCTCTGCACGCATACAGGTAAATATCCTGCAGTAGGTACACGTTAATATCTTACTTTATTGCGAAAATTAACATTCCTTGACCTAACGCAATATCTTTGCTAAAATTGAAATAATTTAAGTCAATGAGGTTCAAGAGTGTGCGTTGGATGTTGAAAACTTATGTCTCTCTGACTAATGGCAAGACAACTAACGGCCGGTTTCATTAATGTATATCAATAACCTTTGACCAATTGTCAAATTAGCTACCAACAGTAGCTGAAACAAAACTAATGCGGCGACTTACGGCCGGTTTCAACAACGTACAGGCAGCAAGCATCTGAGTTCTTAAGCAGATAGTCTTGACTAAACAAATTAATTCCCATGGTTTTTAAAAGAGATTTCTGACAATCCACGTTCTTGTAACTAGAATCCATCAAACACAGAGATGTTTTGCCTTCTCTTTTTATTCTTATACAAGTTCTTCCTCAACACTGAATACAAAACAAATTGCCTACTTGTATTGTAAAAAGCCTTGTTATCTACGCGCGTCCCTAATTTTCCTCTCCATAACATTGTTATGTATTACATGATCTGGTCGTACTGTATGTAACCGTGTTGTTTTAATGGTTGCATATAATTTCGCCGCGGCTGTGTTCATCCGGTGTGGCGGGCACAGTTTGATCTCGAAGCGTCCGGACTGCGAATGTTTGGTGTGTTCAACCATTTACGCTGCTTTCCTACGTCGCTTTTCACGAGAATTTATTGTTTTTCATTTGGGTTAACAGCTGGTTTATTGTAGTTGGCTCTGAGAAAGATTGTTGTAGTGTTATTTATGGAGATTGGCTTCACTTCTTAAACTTGACAGGAAAATCAAAGATCTTTTCATCATAAACTACCAGAAAAAGGGTGGCCATAAACTTAGTGTGTAAACGATATTTAGCAAATTCCCTTTGCTTGCGCCACAAAAGAGCCTGGCCAGGAGCACAACGTATCTGTAGGTAGGTATGCATGTTACAATGGACTACCCATAATTCGAAATTTATTATGGAAACACGTTTTAATTAACGGGCTTTTAATAAAGCTTACCTTACCACTAAACTCACATATTCACGTGAAAATGCCAGCGCTGGCAGCACAGAATAAATAGTTTCCGAAGCTCCACTACATGCAACACCGAGTTGGACAAACATGGCCGCTAAAGAGATGTTTATCACTAAGAAGTTTTATAGTATTGTGCTTGTTTGTTTCTAACAAACAATTTGACTGGTGACAGTCACAATCATAATGACTCGTTACAAAGTGTGCCTAGAACGAGGCTTTGACAAAATTATTATTTGAAGTAACAGTGAAAAAAGGCAATGCAGCTCAAATAGTAGCTGGAGCTACTAGGCCTTCATGAGACTGTGATTGCTATGTCATAAAGGACAGGCACAGAGAAACACAAGCATTCTGCTTTGGAACTTTCTAGTGCATGTTATGCCTCAGTTTGGTCTAGGCGTAAGCCTTCTGAACTGTACCTGTGTATAGACAACACAAAATGTAATCTTGCAGCAGAGTGCGGTGCATCCGGGCGTGTGCTTCCGGTCCGGTGCGCGGGAAATCAACTTATCCGTATGACACGTGCTTACATGCTATCAATCTCGTTTGTGCTAAAATAATCTACGAAATTCATGGCGAATTTACGAGGGTAATTTAGGGAAGCTGTCTTTGTTAGCTACCATATTTATGTAGGTAGGATGGTACTGTGGCGGGTAAAACCTTTTGTGGTTGCCGGCATGTTATTATTAGTCGATGGAAGTTTACAAGGGGCATGCAAAAATATAGAATAGGTTCCAATTTTAGTAGTGATTGTTTAGTCAGTCAGACTTATGTTTGTTCCTATTGATACCGCATAGAAATATAAGTCTTGTGTTCTTTCAAAAGTTACGAGTTTTTATTAAAACCCGAAGATTCATCCCGAGGTTCATATCCTTGGCGCGACAGTAATATAGCTTGCATGGTTTAGGTACTACAGTTTCATCGATGCGTTGTTTTGTTCAGCGTTTTGGTATACGATTGTATAACGAAGTTCCCCAAACTACGAGACAAGTCCATATTCAGTTAGTATTGCTTGCGTAATGCTTGGAGCTAATCTGGGGGGCTACTCTCTAAGCCCGAAGTCCGTAGTTTCGGGCTTATTTGCGGGCGTATTCTACTCCGTATCTCCTACGGACTTACGATTAGTTCCGAACACGAACTAAAAATTAATGACAACACGTTTTGACAGTAACTGTCAAATCGTGTTGTTACTTATTCTTAGTGGTTAGGTGAAATTACGGACTTTGGGCTTAAAGAGTAGCCCCCCTGATTTCCTAACAGAACATAGGCCTGAAACATGTGCATGAGATAAACAAAAACCTGTATCTGTTTTATAACTATGTACTTATTCTCATTTGACCAGTGCAATTTCAACTCGAAACCGTTGATTTAGTTAGCTGTTATTCTGACACGAATTTCACTCCATTTGACCCGTCAGGTATCATTAGCTTGGTTAAACCCGTATGACGCACGTTACGCACCAGTTATCCGAGTTATTTTGTGCGTACGTGCAGTTCGAACATAGGAATATTGGTCCTCCTAATAGCGTATCTTTTAAAACCGCAGCTTAAAACGTATTTGACTTTGAACTAGCCACAATAAATACGGAGTTCAAATAATGTCGTGGCTTTTCACCATGACCTTCACAATTTAATAAAAGATGAAATTAATAATTCTTCCACCTTTTCGTAAAAAAACAATATTATTAAGCGGTTTAACTGTTTGTTTAGTTATGTTTTTGTTGATAATCTCGGGAAGTCCTTCATTTATAAACAATCTTTCCATTTATGGTAAGACACTATCTCTGAGTGACATAGGTATATCCAGAAAAACACTGTTCTTGTGGGACAGGCCACAGGAGCGACGCCGCAGAAGATCGCTAGTAATAATTATAAAGTCCAACCCAAAGATCTGGAAGCACTAATAAATAATATCTCAAGCGTAAAACTCGACGCGAATTTAATTTTATACGCACTGAAGACAGATGTATCCGCGAAGAGCACTAATCATCATCAATCATGTACTGTGATGCTTCATAAACTTGTAATCAGGGTTTGTTTACGCAAACATTCATTAGGGCTCAAACCAAAATAAGTGCACTCTATAAAGTTCGCAATGAAACAAACAAAAAATGCAGCGTCTTTTCGATATAGAACATTTTTGCAACACGACTAGCTATAAAGCTTTAAGGCTGTAACCAAGCACATCCCATTCATCCAGCTTCTTTTAAACATCCCTTACTTTAGTAATTACTCGAAAAAAGTCCCCGCTAATAACTCCGCAACGTTTTCTATAGACCGCGTTCATATAGGTACCTAAGCAAGCTACAAGGTATAGCTACGGGACCACGAAGTCTGAAGGTTTTTAATCTTGAATTTCTCCCCATGGCGAGCCAAGATGAGACGGCTGTCTTCATACTTCTGTAGTAATGTTTTCAGACTATTCAGATGAACATTTGTAAGCGTCTCACGTATAAGATGCTGTGTTTTGCGTATTTTGCACCCATGTGTGGTTTCAGCGTAGTGGTTAGCAGTCATATGGTAATGTGAGGATAAGTTTAACGGGTTACGTCTTCATTTAGATTATTTAGCTGACATTTGAGATGGTATGTTATAGGACGAAAGTATGCTATTGGTAAATTTTGTGAGAGTAATATTTTGCACTCATATCATTCGAAGGAAAAAATTAGAGTATGGGACAGTCTTCTTCGTGAATTCCTTGAAGAAATGCAATAAATATCCTTCTATTCCGTTGTCAGGATCTCTCAAAATTTCACTACGCCGCATTACGCACCAACATTAATTTACCACATGAGCGCCTACCAAAAAGCTTATAGCAACAAATCTCGTTTCCTAATCAACCGTGCGCTGACCGCCAGGCGCGCATCATCACTCATTAGTCTCGCTGTCTGCCAATCCTACGCGTAATTTGTGCTAACGAGACGAAACATAACTGAATACGGTATTTTGTTTTGCCTGTGTTGGTATTATCTCTCTTTGTGAGAATATTGTACAGTACTATTAATGTACAGCTAGTAATTATGATTTGATTGTGTTGTAACACGGATGTTCGCTTTGTAAAGCCTCGTGTGTTACGATAATATTCTATTCAAACTATTGTACCAAGACAGGTGTCATGTTTTTTACTAACAGCGCTTTACGCAAACTTTGCCAGCGGTGCACATTTCAGAAAGCGCTTTCAAAGCCATCGTCTACACATGTTTCGCGCTTGTCATACGAAGTCGTGTCTCCTTGAAGCTGAAAAGCGCAACAAACTTTGCTTGCATAGTCTCACAACACCACCAAACCTAGAGGGAAATAAAGTGTGGAGATTTTTAACCACAGAATTTTCCCCTGGCTGTGAAATAAATACTAAATTGTATCCTGTAGCTAAACAAGTACTAAATATGCCTTTGTTTTACTTACAATGTAATCATAACAAGGCTTTGTGACGGCTGCTGGTCTCATAAACCTCGTATTTTTCTCCCGCAACGTACAAAGACCGGAGGGCTTTTAAGATTTTCACTACCCCTAGTCTAGACGGGTTGGGGGGGTACAATGAGGGTTTACATTCAGCTGAGCTCGCATTTTTCCCGCCGTCTTATTATTTTTCCAAAATAAAATGTTTTTGTTCCGTCGTTTTGGTGTTTCCTTTTAGGGTGTTTCGGTTGATTTACTGTGTAGATATACCTTACCTCCTAGGTTTTGCCCGCGACTGCGTCCGCTTGGAATAGTTACTTTGAGCAGCCATTTTTTATTTTAAGATACTTATTTTTTGGAAACCGCTTGAACATTTTTATTTATTTTTTATCAAGTGCCTATAATACACATTTGCATTATAGGCACCAATACATGGTTTTCTCTTCAATAATGACGTACTTCCATACAAACTGTCGTCCCCTCTTTAAACCCTTCCATCCCTTTTCTCGCGACAAAATGTTTGTCCTTCTCCAAGGTCTAATTTATTTCTCTAAGTAATTTCATCTAAATCGGTTCAGCAGTTTAAGCGTGAATAGGTAACAGACAGAGAGACACACTGTCGCATTAATAATATTAGTATGGATTGAAGTGAGTGAACATTAAAAAAGAAAATACAAGCATGTTTGCATTTATTTAACCTGTAATGGAAGACCTTTTACTGTCGTTCATTGCTTCAACACAACTTAAGATTTTTAGCTTCGATAAGTTCTTCTAGTTACTCAGGGTTTGGAATGATACCTACCTACTGATTCTCGTGATTGCTCAAGTCTCCATAAAAAGACGTTAATATGGTATAATCACGATCGTAGATAGCACACCCACTGTGGAAATAAGGCATTAATTGATGTTATGTATTTGGCTAAACAACTTTGTAGCATTTAACTTGGCTAAGTTGAAAAGTCGTATCCGTCTTTACTACATATTAATTTGCATAAAAGAAGAAATCGGTTAACCTTAAGAATTCATCGGGGTATGAGAACATACATTAATATCTACTTGTACTGCTACGCCTGAATTTCGTGCCAAAAGTATTTTAGACTTCTTTTCCCTAGAATACGACGTGTAACAAAATAAACGCAATACCTCTTAAGGGGACATTGTACTCGTCATTATGAACAACTTTAACTATAGGACCAACACTGGAATCCCGACGAAATGTACTGAACAGCTGATTTTTTTTTTTTCACGACTTCGTGTTTAACGTCTAACAGAATAAACGCAATACCGCGTTTATTCTGATAGACGTTGTATATTTTATTTTGGAAAGCCTATATTCCCCCACCTTAAAACCCACTTACTACAAATAAAACATCCTAACGAGAAACCAATCTATTCCGAAGACGTAACTAATCGCTGTGGATTTCAACACATGTGCCGGAAAGCTAAGCTCCCGGGATAAAGTGCACCTTTCTACATCATTGGCTAGCGTAGAGCGAAGTGCTGAGATGCTTGCTTACGTACCTAGTAATTATTGCTCCATACCCTGACTTATTTAGTGATGCACATAATGAAAAATAAGACTAGGAGAATATGAATCTATACGATGAGGATTAAGCCGATAGAAATATGGATGTTGGAAGCAGAATAAAACGCCAACCCCAAATGCATATATTGTGTAAGTTACAACTTTATTTCTCGACTAGCTTTTGCCCGCGACTTCGTACGCGCATATCCCGTTTTTTCTCGTTCCCGTATAGCCTATAGCCTTGTTCATGAATGTGGCTATCATACACAAAAATAATTTTCCAAATGCGACAGGTAATTCCAGAGATTGGAGCCTTCAAACAAGCAAATTATTTAGCTTTATTATATTAGTGTAGAAAGTACCGTCGGTAATCATTCTATCTACGAAACCTATATATATTTAAAGGTTGTAACTAATTGTAAATTGTGACATGTGAGATAAAGTGCATATTTGCAGATAATTGGGTTGCTAAGGCGAATGGTGCGTTATTAATTATAGCCCCATCCTCTGATATACTGTCTGATGCACTGCAATGAACGAATAGCCTGGAATGAAATACATGAGATGATATTTATAGTATATCTACACTAATATTATAACGAGGAAAAAATTATATTTTTGTGTGTGTGTATGTTTGTAATGAATAAACTCAAAAACTACTGGACCGATTTGAAAAAATCTTTCAGCAATGGATAGCGACATTATCAGCGAGTAACATAGGCTATATTTGATCCCCGTACTCACACGGGAACGGGAACTACGCGGGTGATACCGCGTGACGTCCGCTAGTTACTTATATATATATTATATTTAGCCAATTATGGCCCACTGCAGGGCCTACTTCCTTCCATTCCTTCCGGCTGTGGGCAAGTGTGGACCAATCCTGCCGATAGGCGCCAAGCTCGTCCCGCCATCTTCGCCTGGGTCACACTGTCGCGATGTCGTGGGGTAAATTGTTACCTAGATAGAATGAAGACTTCGACTTTAATAGACGTCTCCTCAAAGATTGCTTCAATAAACCATTGAAAGAAAAATGGATAAACTTTGGTGATTGTAGGCGCTGGAGTAATGGTATTTGTCTTCGTTTTGCCATTAAGCTTTGGAAGAGAAAATACTCGTGTAAATAAAATGTTATTTTTTGTGCTCTACAAAGCCATAACGCGAATAAGTGTCTTGTATCAACATCCAAAATCACTAAAAGAAAATGATTATGGAAAACCGATTCATTACTTTTGATTGCATCTACTATCTACATTTACCATAGATATTATACAACACTGTAGCATTTCCATGACTATCGGTAGAACATAAATACATGTGACGTCATACCCTGTCAACTGGGACGCGACTCCTTCCGTTTCCTGTGCTCGATGTTAACGTCATTTCCATATTCAGGAGACATTTCTAACTGAAATGTCTACGGTTTAAGGCTGAAAATATCGCGATATTGAAATGTTAAATACGTTTGTTAATAGAAATGTACTTAGGCATCTGTTGATGTTATGGATTTGGCATCCAGTAAGACTGCCCCCTGCTGAGGGTCGAGCGAGATGCGAGAGGCACAGGACCGGTTGTTGCGGCGACACTTGGGGGATTCCTATGTCCAGTGGACGTCTTTCGGCTGATATGATTGATGATGATGATGAAGACTGTCCCAATGTAGTACAACAAACAGCAAAACGACTAGCCAAATTATTATTTTTTATTTATTTATTTATTTAACAGTTTATGTAAACACATTTAACAAATAAATAAGAAGAAGGGAACAGAAAAATAGGTACAAAGGTGATGCTTATTTCTAAAGAAATCTCTTCCAGCATACCTGCGAAAGGAGAGTCGAATAAAAGATATGTAGACATCGTGTGTAAAAGTTATGTTAACATGAAAAGACAAAAAAACTTTAAATATAACATACTATAATAAATATGACTAAAATTAATATCATACTAATACATACTACTTAAATAATACTATAAGAATAATAATAATATATACTTTAAATATGCAACTATGATGGTACCGAAAGGTAGTGTTCTTTCACTCTTCTTTTAAAATCTGGAAGAGTTTTGCATTCCCTAATGATAATAATATTAATAATAATATATATATTATATATATATATATATATATATATATTTATATTAATATTGATAATTTTTTATTTAGACGTGTAGATACTGAAATTCTGAACAGGTATATTCATAATTGCCCCATATGTAGTATGTTCAATGCCAGAATCGAATTCGCATTTTCCTACAACATTATTATAGTTACGCTCAGCTTATGTGTAACGAATCTCATAATCCCATCTATCCAACTAAACCTTCTTTTGTTCAAATACACAACAAGAAAAGCTGTCTGCTGGAATCTCTGTAGTCTATAGGCAACAGTCGACACTCACACGCGTCAGTTTGCGTTGATATTCCGCCGAACAAAGGCGCCGAGATGAAAGGACAACGCTATACCGTGGTTCCACTCGCAAAGCTTTGTTATCAGTCGCATTCAAGGAGCCAGCCAGATCTACCTTGCAATGATGAAGGTGACTGGGCTTTCAGTTTTGATGTTTGACAAGCGGATGGGACGGTTCCGGGCGTAACTGTCACAAACTAACTGAAACTTTTTGGACTGAGGTCTATGGAGTTGGGACTGACAGTTGGCGTGAAGTTTGTTTTAGAAATATTTCAGTTGTCACTAAGAACGGTAGTAGCATTACTAACTGATTGGATGGGTAATGGTGGTCAGGTAATGACTTAACGCTAAAAGCATTAAAATAAACCAAATAAAAAAAACCTTTACTATTGTTTATTTTGATCAAAATCAAAAGTAATTTATTCAAATTAGGCTGAGTGCCAGCACTTTTTGAACGTCAAAGTTCTACATAAAGACAGTCCCTCAAAACGCCCGCCCGTCACCACTTCCTAGTGTTTTAGCTGGGAAGAAGAAGTGGGGTAACAAACTCCCCAGATGAGAGAAAAATGAATGAGAAACATTAAATTAAATAATTCTGCCGAGCCGTTGCACAAGTATATTGAGGTCGGCTTGCAATCTTACCAGGTGTAGCTGAATACCAGTTTATTACCTGGAGTGGCTGCTCATCAGACCTCCATAACCCAGCTCCATAACTCCACAACTGTACACTACACCCCCTGACAAGACTGGTTCTTTCATCAGAAACACAGGCAACAATAACAACACTGAACTATTGAAAGCAGGAGCATCCCCTATCGCCACCCTATTTTCATAATATGCAGTCTATTTACGGGTGGTGGTATTTCTTAGGGGCTATTTCAGTGGTAGTTAATCACGTGGGGGAACAAACAACATAGGTATCGGATGTTTCCGAACCATAAAACACGGGTAAATTATCTTACCTTAATTTGATGTGTAGGTAAATGGTAGGCATATGCTGCTTGGTGTGTAAATGGATATATAACGTGTAACAGAATACTGCAATACCTCTTAAGGGGTCATTTTACTCATCATTATGAACAACTTGTACTATGGGACAAGCCCGAAATCACGGAAAAAAAAACGGGCGAGCCTTACAGTAGTCGCATGTATGATTTGTAACAACTGATATTTCCCCTTGATAAAAAGCAACATTAACATTAAAGTACCAACTGACAGCCAACTCGACCACTGCACGCCCTCATTGGTCAAATTGAATAGGGCGCGCTCATTGGTCAAATCAAATAGCGCGCGCTTCTTCAGCTTCCTGTTACACATTTCTGTCCCATTTCACGAAATTACTCCCACAGATTGAAGGAAAGCGAAAGAACAGATGTTGCACATAAAAAAATCAGCTGTTCATTACATTTTGTCAAATTTTGCGCACATAAATGTATGGGGTAGTAGATTTTTTTTCAAGTCCAAATATCTGAATTCAAACAAAAATCCCACAGAAAGTACTCGCTTACAGTATTTTTTTTAAACCATAATTTTAATGTTTTTTTTTTCTTTTCTCTTCCAATGTATTTCCTAAAGCATCATATTATGCAGACTACTTTAACGATTTTAAACAAAATATGACAAAAAGGTATAACCGTTCTCTCGTGACGCGCTTACCATCGAACATCATTTAATTTTATTTAAATATAGAATTAATAAAACAAAAATAAATACTGACAGGAAAAAAACGACTGCTGTAAATTACGTTTTACCTGTTTACTATTTTTATAAATAAACAAACAGTACCTAAAAGTATATAGGGCAATAGGCTAGAAATATAGTTTGTTATGTCGAATAAGACAACGTAATTAGAAATGTAAGGGTTTATTGTAATTTTTGATGTGTAACATCTCTTCTCTCGTTTTCCTGCAATCTGTGGGAGTGATTTCGTGAAATGGGACGAAAGTTGTAACAGGAAGCCGAGGAAGCGCGCGCTATTTGATTTGACCAATGAGCGCGCCCTATTCGATTTGACCAATAAGCGCGCAGTGATCAAGTTGATGGTCAGATGGTACTTTTAATGTTAATGTTATTTTTTATCAAGGTGAGACGTCAGATATTACACATCTGTTGTAAGACTGGCTCGTTTTTTTATCAAATAAATTGTCCACGTGCAGCAAAACGTTTTTTATGGTCATGCACATGAATTATTTGTTTGTGTAATACCTAAATTGTTTAACAGGCTATCATACGATTCTGAAAACAATTCTTTTATCACGTCTTCAAACAGCTTTTTATTAAATCATCAACACTGCCCTTATCATATTTCCTAAAATCATATCGATTAATAATAAGGTTTATTTATCACACAATGTCGTGATATCATTGTGTTACAGTTATCGATAAATTCGATGTTTTATTACGCAACGTACAGCCGTCGTGGTTGCGTGATAGTTGCAATTGTTCATGAATTATGGCAGTCGCTTTGTGTTGCCTGTCAGTTTGATGTTATGAATAGCAGAGCTTATACGGGCCGAGGTTGAGCCTTGATATGTCCATCCACATAAAATAATAGTTTTTCGCCTAGACAGACATTTACCTAGATGCATAATATGCAGGCGACAGCTGGCAAATGGTTTTTGTAGGTCGTCAGTTGCTCTGGTTCCGATACTCTTTGTTATTGCAAATTGCAAGCGCAACTGATATTTTTATAATAATCGCTTTGGCGCGTTGTTTTTCAGTTACGGAAGTGTATTTTTCATAGTATTATTGGTTTGGAAATATAGATTAATTTTCACGAATACATTATTCTATTCGAGTTAATACCAATCGGAATGGTTACAGCAACTGGTAGCAATCGCTGTGATACATAGATAACCCAGTTTCTATATCTTTCGATTCGGAAACTAAATTGCAATTAAAAACAGATAAACCTTATCTGTGAGTTTATTTTGTATTTACTATTATTCAGTTTAATTGTTTTAAAGTGAGTGGTTTTACGTTTGCATTGAAGTTGATTTTAAAAAAATCGAATGTTAAATAAAACCTACTAATCGAGTTTAGACTCATATTGTGAAAAAGTGGTGTGAAATTTATCGGTGTTAAAAGTTGACACTACATTTTCTAAATAACTATTATACTTTAAAATATTTTTGCTCATTCCCTAATCAAGTGTCACCTTAAAACTAGAGAGCCGTTTACCAAAATACTAACTTTAAGTGACAGAAATGATACCAATCACGATTAATACGCTAAAACGATTCTTTTATTAAATTATGTCACCGGAATTGATGGATATATGACACTATTGTTACATTTACGCAACCTATTTAATTTCCTACACTTAAGACCAACAAGAACATCTCAATTGATATTAACTACACTGCACACGACAAATACGGCTAACCAACCATGCATAATATCTGTATAGCACAATTTATCATCATAATGTTATTGACGACCCGTTTTTCTTGGTCTGTAGTGTAACATAAACTTTTATTTTAGAGTACCGTAGGTTCGGGTCAATATAAACTGGCGTTACAGTAAACTTTACTTCTACAGTTACAGTGGAGTTGTTCAACAAATTCCAGTTGATCTTTTATATCTAGTACATTTTCGTTTCATTGGTCTATAGGTTCAGGCCAACATACATTGGTCCTGTATGCTCTCTATTTAATTTACGAGTGGTAGCGATGACACCCACAAACGGCGATTCGATTCAATTACCTACGTGCTGCATTCAATGAGCATGTCACACGATTTTCGACTCTATAGCAGTAAGTAAAGTGTGTAGTTTTTTTTGCAATTTTGATGGGATTTGTCGCATCCCCTCGCTGATAGAATCTTTATTGATCAACATTGTGTGTGTTTTGTCTGTCTCTTTCAACTTTTTTTATTCACATCGATTCCCTTTGAGCAAAAATATGAATCGCATTTATCTTCGTGAAACTAAACGTGGTTTACGTTTAGTTTTCAACCGCGCTTGGTTTAATAATAAAATATGGTCGCAATAAAACGCGGACGTTAAAATGCAGGGAATGGCGTAAATTCGCGACCGATAGTCGAGTCGAAATACCATCGTCTGTCGGCTTCAGTATCGCATTTTCTGCGAAACTGCGGAAAGCTGACGCTCGGTTGCAGTATTTCAGCTACGAGAGGCCACTAGCCCGCCCAAGTATACACACACACACAAACTGTATAATTCATTTCCAAAAGCTTTGTGTGAGTTAGTAAAGCTTGCTTCCCACCATGTTTTAATTGGTTTAGGCAATTAGTGAGTTGTTTAGGCTCTTTAAAACGTAGGCCCTTTTATTGTGTAAGTGTTTGCCAATACTTGGCATTCGGCCCGCCTGGATTTTGACCGCAATGTCTGTTTATCGTTATTTAGTCATGGTAGTTTAGAAATTTCTATTTATTTATGCAAAAGTATGATGATATTCATATGGTTGCAATGCTGTTTAAAATTTGTAAAACTATAATTTATCTTCTCAATCATGTGTTTGTACTTATAAATTCATTCACATTCTCAATTAAGAATAAATACTTATGTGTAGAAAGAAAATAATGAGTCACTTAAACAGTTAGGTACTTCAGGATTCCTGGAATCAATTTATGTCCACTTCCCTTCACTAACCAACCGTCTGAAATAAAGAACCCTCTCCTAATTTATTCCTCCTTTCGTATCGTATATCGAGCCCTCTGCGACTATGGACGACACAACAGGCAATGTCCTAACATTTCCCATAGATTATACAAGTCTATGTGTGCACGGAAAACACGTTGGCTTTGCACCGTCCCCTTTCTGTGTAGGCAAGGCGAATAATATCGATGTTTTTCATCCGATTTATCGAATTTTTTTGGCAATATTAAATATTTCGACGTACATATTTATTTGTTTAGTTTTAATTTTAAAAATAAAGTACTTATCTTAAATGTGTCAAAATATTTTTACGTGTACAAACAAAGTCAAACATTTCAAAGGCTGATCCAGACCCATAGAAAAAAGATCGCGTCTTGCCCAAAAACACCGGTATGTTTCTGAAAAATCCTGTAACCGAACATTTTAAAATTCATTACCTGCCTAGCCTTTTCCCAACTACATTGGGGTCGGCTTCCAGTCAATCCGGATTCAGTTTAATACCAGTATTTCACGTGGAGCGGCTGCCTACCAGACCTCCACAACCCATCAACTGGGTAACACGGTACTTCTTGGCAAGACTGTAGTCTGGCTTCTGAAAATCCGTAACGACAGCCGGGACCAACGGCTTAACGTGCTTTCCGAGGCACGGAGGAATCTCGGTATTTTAAGATGGTATCACCATCCACAGACCGTCCTTGGCAATCGTTGCTTTAAACATTTTAAATGTATCGACACTTTTTGCCTATTCCGACATCCCTATTTCTATGTCTGCGTACAACCTGTGTATGGGAGCTTCACGTCAGGAAATTGATAGCTTCTACCTACCTCCTACTATGGTAGTCGAAATCCATTTAGCCGCTGGCTAGGCCGCTAGCTTATGATGAATTACTTAGTAGATTGAGAATGCAAGTATATGCTTATAAACGATTTGTGATGGCTTCATTATTTATGAATGATTGAATGAGTTTGGAAGTAATGAATTGTTTGGAAAGTGGTGTGATGCTTTAAGCATTGGTTGTCATTTAAAAGCAGATTATGTCGAGCTAAAAAAGTAAAGAAATGGCTGATATCATTTCTAAATGGATAACTTACAATAACAATCACAACATATTCGTAAATCATACGAAACAACAATGACAATAAAGAATATAAACGAAAGAAAATATTCTTCTTCATTTCCCGAAGAAGCTTCCTTGTCGTACATTACCATAGGCATTTGGCACATAATGTACAGTGACGTTATAGTACGTTTAACCAGTGTTGTGCTAATGAGCCTCGCGTCTCCTCCCCTTTGTTTATACGCACAATAGCGTCAGGCTCAGAACTGCTGTACACCCGGCAGACAAAGTTTCGTTGTTAAATATCCTGTGTTATGTGTCCGCCTTGTTAGTAGCTATGTTCTGTCCTGTATTGAGAAGCTTTCAATAGTTTTCGAAGTATTGGCAGTTTGGTGTTGGACAAAGCGGGCTTGCTTCGAGTGTTATGACAATACATTATTTAAGCCGAGTTCTCACTATGGTGTTGTGTCGTGTCGTGGCGCTTTTGGCGCAGTTGGTTGGCTACAAAACTGACGTAGGCCTGAATAGATCCGATTGACTGGTGTATCCCGCGACACGACATACCCTGACATAGTAATGTGAACCTACCTTTAGTGATGAACCTTGGTTTTATGAGGTTTCTAACTGGCAGGAGTATGTGTAAGGTTATTCCGTCAAGCCTAATCAATGAACTAAGATTAGATATCATTTTATTTGCTTAGTTAGACGGTATTGCTGTTTAAACGCTAGATTTCTTTGATTTTTCCAGTTTACTACATACTTCCCCTCGTTTTATTACCACCTCGGCCAATGTAAATCGGACATAGACTTACCAAAAATGAACTAGGCTTTATTATACACTTCCTTGCGTCATTATAACTCTATTATACTTTGTCCATATTGTACTTAGCTTCATTACAGCGACACAGGTTTTGCAATAAATTTGTGCACTTCTTAAAGTGCAATGCATCGCACTTCCTTTAGTGAAGCACTAAAAATTACAATTAATTAAGTGGTGTAAGTACATCGGAAACAGTGCAAACAAAGTACACTTAGGCTCTTTTCACACGTACAGTCAGCGCCCGGTAACGGCAGCGTATGTATGGGAACAACATCGGTTGGCTTTATAAAGGCTCATTCACCAAAACTCAGATTACTGACATTCCGCAAAGAGCCCCAACGTTGAAGTGGAATTCGGTTGGCCACGTATGCCCAAACTATTCAACGCGTTGTTGGCTTAAATAGCCACTAAATGGAGCTCAGAACCAGGCCTTTGCCCAGCTGTGGGATGATGTGGATTGCCAGAAACGGTTACAATGTGAAAGCTTATCGGCACAATCCCAGTCCCACTGGCAAACGCTTGAACTTGTGTAAAGTTCCTTAGGTTGAATTACCTAGCATACCCACTGCCTACACAACCACGCTGACTTTGAACTTTACGAGGGGTAACTCGAACCAATGTTTATTGGAAAACGCTCGAACGCTCGGTTTCGGTTCGTCTTTCAGTTGTGATTTTTTTATCTATGCTGAAATTGGTC
Organism: Mamestra brassicae; assembly: GCA_905163435.1. Classification (NCBI taxonomy): domain Eukaryota; kingdom Metazoa; phylum Arthropoda; class Insecta; order Lepidoptera; family Noctuidae; genus Mamestra; species Mamestra brassicae. Next base: position 13,125,786 of record LR991004.1, on the reverse strand, counting down.
GGATATTTTTTGCGGTAGTGCAATATTTTATTTTTGCGTTTTCTGAATTTTATATTCCTGCTGTCCCTGTTGTATAAATATTGAATTCGTGATTCTCGAGCAGATATAACCTAACGAAGTTATATATTTGTAGATCCACAGAAATTTGATCCTTACTTGTATTTTTGAATGAGTTTATCATCGATGTTATGTTCTTTGAAATTTCGAAGGCTAAGTACTATAGCAAATTCGAAGGATAGTAATATTTTAACGAGTTTCTCGATCGAGTTACAATAGTTAAAAGCTTAAGCGTCGAACCTTGAACGCAGAAAGCTCCCGCCCGCCCACCAGTCGCTCAACACACCGCGTAGGGCGCGCTCGCGTGGCCTTCCCGTAAACGTGGACGTGAGAACACGTAAACGTGAATATACATACATACGTTAACGTGAGTCTTTGTTTCCAAACAACCGGTTGGTATTACCTTTAATTAATGTTTTAGTGTTCATGTTTTACCTCTGATTGGTTTTTCATGTTAGTTAATTAATTTCTGAGTTTGAATTCCTGTTAATGAAAGCTCGGGGAAATATTGTGCTAGGTCATTATTTTCTATTTGAAATAATTTATCAAAAATTTTTTTTTTGTTTATAAATATTTCAGTTAGATTTTTCGCACAGATATTTTCGGATTACCTTTAATTAATGTTTTAGTGTGCATGTTTTACCTGATTGGTTTTTCATGTTGGTCAATTAATTCCCAAGTTTTATTTCCAGTTAATGAAAGCTCGGGGAAATATCGTGTAAGGGCATTATTTTCTAATTGGAAAAAACGTATAAAAGTTTTTCGATTGTTCATTGGAATGCAACATTTTTATTTTTGTTAATTTTTCGGGTAGTTTTTCACACAATTATATTCTGTTATATTTTAACGATCGGTCGTTTCAATGAAAAAGTGTGGTAGCTTTTTCTGTAGTTCAGTTTTCATAAAATTGAAAATAATATATACTTTTTTGTATTTTAAAAATTGATATCCGAGTGTGATGGATGGGATTTTTGCTCGTGTTTGTCGAAGTCCAACAAAAATGCAATAATGGCTTTATAGCGTGAGTTGACTCAACCGTTTTTGTTTGTGAAATCTAAGCTTTTTTTCGGTTTATCGGTTCGAGACATTTAGCAATACTTTAGGTAACAAACAGGGTTTGCTATATGATGTACATAAATGTCTTTCAAAATACTTTTTTATTCTTTATTTGGATAATATAGATAACCCCTGTAAATAAGGCAAAGAAAGTACCAACATAAAACTCTGTGGATTGTAGTGAATGCTTCGGTTTCGTGATAATAAAATATCAAAGTGGCGCAAAAAACTTGGTTTTGGCGATGAAATCCAATAGATACGGATTGTCCGCTTTTATATTTTGTTTACGATCGCATGTAGATACGATATTAGATAAGAAACCGCCTGAAAATCTTTGTAAAAGTATCTCTAAATATTTTATTTGTTTTTGCTTTGTCTTGGCCTTTCTTTCTGCCCTTAGTCATTCCATGAGTGTACTTTGTTTCTTGTAGTCGTGTTTAAGAGTTTCAAAGAAACATATTTATTTTTACTAAGGGTTTTCCAACTCAACGAATCATTTTGTGCAAGAGAATTATCACTACTTATCTACATATTGTGTCGCCGTTTAATCAAGAAATAAACATTGCCACCCAAATCCACCGTTCATGCAGTAATTTGCCCACTTATAATTACAATACGAGAGCTATTCCATAAGTTTAATTAACCACATCGTTTGCCTGTTAAAACAATAACACTGCAAAGAGGATAACGTCCTCTTGTGTCACATCGACACATTGTAATAAATACTCCGTACTTGTTATCTGAACGCTTCTGAACGCTACCAATGAACGACATTATTTTGTCCAGTTCTGTCATTCTGTCACTAACCCTTCCCGAGGACGAACTATCGTCCTTTAACTTAAAAAAACTACAAAAATATTAAACCGAAGCGCTGAAAAATCTTATTCTAGTAGTGATGTAATAATTTAGTGTTTGTATCGTTTTTTTTTTACGTGTAGAGTTTGTGTGTACACACCGCCAAAATGTTGACGTCGGTGCGCTCGAGCGCGTTCCAGGATAGACTCTTCAATTTCAAGTCTCTCAAAGAACAGTTTGAGCAGACCAGGTAATTTTGTGCTTAAATTGTTATTGTCTTATTCTGCGGCTTTACTCCTGTGGGCTATTTCATAGAAACCGGTAATTTTTAATGGGATACATAGTACCTTTTGGTACTGGGCGATAGTGTAGCTTTCTACCGAATTTCGTATCGGATTTCGTATTCGGATCAGTATTTCCAGATATTATCTTTTACAAAAAAATAAAAAAATATTTATTTCATCATCTGCCTAGCCTTTTCCCAACTATATTGGGGTCGGCTTCCAGTCAAACCGGATTAGCTAAATACCAGTATTTTACGTGGAGCGGCTGCCTACCAGAAAACTGATTTATGTAATATTTTTATATGAAAATACTAGACTTGTTTAAGAAAGCAAAAGGGTGCATACATTTCATGAATATTTAATAATGCAATGTGTTTCTGTGTCTGAATTTTAAAACCACGTATATTTTCCATATTGGACGAACAACAGGAAAATATCCTAAGCGCTGTTGTATGAATATTTTATCTATGTTATTTGAAAATAAGGAATCAAGAAGAAACCATTAACATTGTAAACCATTTAGATTGTAAACCGTCGTTTTGTTAATGTCGTCCTTATACTCTTCCGAAACTATTATATTATAATTTCGTACTGTCCCACTGTTGGACATGGACATCCCATTCTTTACAAATCTTACGGCTGTATGCTGTCATAGTCTAGTACTTCCCAAAGAGGTATATCTAACATCTTTCCCAGACGATTGCCTAGTATATATATTATGTTTTAATGATTATGTTTATTAATGTTTGTTGTTTGTTTGCAGGGTGGGCGGTGGTGTGCAGCGCAGCGCTACACATGCCGAAATGCCGCACAAGGGAGGAGGCACCATAGCCGAAAGGTAATTAAGTCACTTATCTTTAAATCATTCTCAAGAAAACGGTGTATTGTCTGAATTAAAGCATCAGTAACTAATATTAGGCAATTACGTACCAATGTGGGGGTCGCGGGTAGCCGATGGATACGAGACGCATAGGACCGGTTGTTGTGGCGATACTTGGGGAGGCCTATGTCCAGCAGTGGACGTCTTTCGGCTGATATGATGATGATGATGTTGACGTTCCAATAAAATTCCTTTCAACTTCTAAGACTAAAGGCTGAATTAACCAAAGGATATGTTATAGAGTTGCGACAAAAGCTCTGTTCCGATTTTTAAAACAAGACATGTTGATTAATCAAAGCAACTAATAATCCATTTTTTGCTAGACAAAAGCACTGTTTTTCTTGTTAGTTCATCAAATAAATCGGATCGTCGAAGTTCCGGTACTTTCCATGTCACTTACTTCCTTGACTGTCAAAGTTATCTTGCTCAGAATAGTTCTAGGAACTTTGGATTGCCTGACGTTAATATCAATAAAACGAAAATGTAATCTAGGAGATAAATGTTCTCATATTATTTACTGATGTCTCTATCAAAGAAAATCTTCTTGTTTTATTGTAATTGTCAGTATTCAAGACTTCTTTGATACAATTAAAAATACTTTGTTTGGAACGACAAGTATGTCCTGGCCTAGTTGTAAATCTATTTTAGCTAAATAAATTATTGCGAAAATAACAACTCCTTAATATAGTACAGGAAAACCAAACCTAGATTTAACTAAATATTTCCAACCATTATCAGCGTAGGAATATTTAATCTAAAATGTTATAACAACTGTGCTATAATTATATTAATCTGCACAAGTGCACATCCTCTTGCTCGTTGTGCTAACCAACTGGAATTAGATTAGAATACTTAGACCAGCGAATGGGCAGCAGCATTCTCTGTGCATTGCAACAGCTACACTGCGATCGCCTACCCGCCTGCCAAGCGTGGAGATTATGGCAACCCCATTGGGGGAGGCCTATGTCCAGCAGTGGACGTCTTTCGGCTGATATGATGATGATGATGAGAATATTTAGAAGGCCCGGAATTAATAATCAGGGTACCTACAGTATCTCAGTCCCTTCATGTTGTGTAAAGGTAGTGACTAATTAGACTGAAATCGTTAAATGGTGTAACGTGTAGAGTTGAGATAGTGCTCTAACGCGAGACTATATGACTTCAGGCACATACTAACCTGAAAAGTTTTAGTTTAAAACCGTAAAATAATAATATAAAACCGAAACTATCATCTATCTCATTCCTGTAGCTCTACTATGACGTGCTAATGCCATCCAATTCTGATGATGTAAACGGGATAGTGTTATTCGCTATGTATAGCTCCGTCTCTCTCTTAGAGCGGAATCATGATCGTTTTAAGACTTCGTAGTAGGGCCCCTGGTCTCGTTCCATGTTGGTTGAGGCCAGCCCGGCACGTTTTCATCTTGCATACCGTCTTGTCATCCATCATCTATGAGTTTTACTCCCCTCTTCCTTCCATGATGTTGTTGATCCAATGGATCAAAATAAATCCTAATAGATTACATTGTCACGTTACTAAGTGATTGAGTGACTGACAGATAACGCAAAACGCCGAAACTTCTGGTCGTAGGAAGCTGAAATTTGGCATGTAGGTTCCGTGGGTAGTGTAGAGGAGCACTAAGAGGACTGGATTTATCGAAATTCTTAAGGGAACGGAGTAAAACGAGATATGCGCGTACGAAGTTGCGGGCAAAAGCTAATTGAACACTATAACGATTGTTTTATCATCTTGTATTATATTTCTGGGCTTGGGATTGGTTTTGATTGGTTTTAATTTTATATGTCTCTGTTTTTCTCCACGTAGGAAATCTCAGAATCGAAGTCTTCGCGATATTTCTTTCTTAATTTTTTATCCAACTTCAGTGGCAGACATAAAACTAGATACAACTCCGTATATAAAATGGAGTACCACTGAATTATTGATATTCAAATGATATATAATACAAATACCTTAGTAATCATTAGTGGTTTTGCCCCGCCAAGTGTGACAGGACAACAAAATAATGTATCCATGTGTTCACGTTTGTCTGCCCCATAATGTATTCAGTTACCTGTTTCCTCAAACATGTTGAAAATTGGGGATTCTGGAATATAATTATTAAGGAAACCGTCACCCATCCATGTTATGTCAGTGTGGAGTGTATCTGTTATAGTCAAAGTTCGATATGCAGTCTCTTCGCGGAATGACTCGTTTTAGTCAAATCTAGAAGTACCTACCTTTTTAGTCAAACTTCGATAGTAAAATAATCGTTTCGGGGTTTACCTAGTCTCGGTCAGACGTCGATTTGTACTGCACTTGTGGCATGTTTAAACAGGTTTTTGCTAAGAGCCTAACTCTTTACGGTATTATTTCGTTTAATGACTTGCCTAGCAAAGTAGCAGAACATAGGGCACAGAGAGCTTAAGGTGTCCGACACGGATAGGTTAGGTTCCTTTAAAAACTGAAGACAGAAATAATTTTCAGACGGATATTTGAATAGTTTAGGTCTGATTGTTCAAACCGTGATTTCATCAAATTAGGTTTCACGCGTTTGACTGTCCAAATCAGTCTCTGCTAGGATTTACTAAAAATTCGGTAGTCAAAGGTAGAAAACCGCTATTCGTTTGGACTTTGACTAGACATTATGTTAGACCTGAGGTTTGACTAGGCATGCCTAGGAGCGCCAATAGTAAATCATGAGGTACAGAGAGATGGGTATAGTATCGCCTAAATATTTAGTCATCCATCGGGGAAGGCCTCGGATTACGAGTATGTTAGTCTTTCGGGTTTGAAATCTTACGCTTATTTCTATTCCAAATTGTACACCTACCCTTGACGATCCGTAAAACGCTTCCGATGCAGCAATAAACGTGGCCATCCACTAAGACAAACATCACAGTTCTCTATTTTAAAGGGTTATTACCATACTATTGCTTACTAATCTATTAGTTTTATAAGCATTATTACTTGTAAGTTTGACACTATCGGACTATTATAACAACGCCAATATTGATACAGCAAATGCCTTACTTCCGACAATTGTAGGAATTGTTCAAAATCTTATTTAAACATTGTCTGGACTATCCCCAAAGAAATTTGGCGTAACAACAAACACAGAAAACAATCAAATGGTCATTATTATAACAATTTGTGTACTCGACTAGATAATGTTCTTATGTACTATCAAGTAACGCGTGTGCCTCTTACCGGCTAATTAAAGTTAATGACTTTTTGATAAGGGCTTCCATAGGTCACCGGCCGTCGTTGGCCCTCTAGACAATCAATATTTAATTGTTAGGGAATGCAATGCTATCTGTAGTATTGTATGTATGGTTATTGTTTACTATCAAGTTTTGCAAGAGGTGGGAAGATATAAAGACGATGTAATTGATGCATCCGTGTTTGACGTTTCATGGAAACATGAAAATTGTAGAGAGAGCTTTTAGATAATGATTATAGTTCAACCACTGTTGTTCCACTACAGGCACAGGCCTCGTTTTCCTTATTCCACCTAATTCGATTAAGCATACCAATAAATGAATTAGATGATTTGATTATTTTACACCTTCTTAGCTGGACAAATACACTCATCCACAGCTATCCTAACACCGTTTGCTGACGCAGTCGTTAGGTCCTCACCTGCAGGCGTGACTAGGCATGTAAGACGCTACATGAACACTGAAGATCAACACATCCGAGATCAATTTTACATCAATTTCATTATGGGTTAAACATACCTATAGTTTTATTATGTAAAAACCTGTATAAAAGGTATTTAGTATAAATGTGTCAATCTGCTTGATAAGGCTAATTTTCATGCCATTTATAAAAACAAAAGTGTGGAAAGTATTTTTTTCACCCGACGGAATATGTTCCACATCAGCCATTGACCTGTTTATATTAAGCTAGGACACACCTTCATACATTGATTGATTACACTTTAATAGTATGAGTATGTACTATGTATATCATTATAATCCAATTCCCGTCCTCCATTGTGTCCAACACTTCCTCAATATGTATAATGTCAACCATAGAATGATAGAATCCTTTGAAAGCCCTAACAAAGAGTCAGTACAGTCCTTTTCTATTGAGCTCTACACAGGTTGCAATGGATTATATTCTCTTTCCGATTGTATGTGGAAAAAGGTCAACACAGTAGGTTAATCACATCACCGTTTGTTTGTTTGTACCTTAATAATAAGGATTATCCTGTGTGCCCATTATTGTTATTGTTTTGCTACAAGAACGGTATTCGTGCGTGGACGTGATGTTAATCTTTAAGCATTAAGAGATTATTTACTTTATGTAGGTTTTGGGCGATATGAGAAACTAGAACGGCTAGTGCGTTCCCCAGCTGATATTGAACTGGCAGAAACCTGTAATTTATTCTCAACTTTCTTCAATATAAGCTCCACCGTTATTCGGGAAAATGTAGCTGCCAAACAGATTGTAAGGATTGAGAAAAAACCTTAGGGTGTCATGTGTCCTTAAAACTATTCTCAATTTATTGTTGTATGCAATACGTGACAGTGGCATTCAAAAGAGTAAAGGCCTCATTCTTTGCTCGTATCCCAATTTATTTGGAATCTGCGCAGCAAGTTTTATTCGTATTAGTCGTTTTAATAGTAGTCACTTCAAAGTTTGTTTTTTGGCTAGCGTTCACTATCCCAAAGCATAGAACTCTCTCCACTTCTACCATTTTTTTACTATTGATAGGTACTCGTTTGACCACTCACCGCACACTTGCCTATTCACTCTTGACTTAAGGACTCCCAGGTTTTAGCTAGACGCACAATGAAGGTGTTCCCAAAACGTTTTGTGCGTGTGGGTGGGATGTCCACCATGTACTGGTGGCGGTGGCACTTCCTTCTTGTAAGTTCTTAATCATTTTACTAATACGCAATTGTTTTGTTTACAGGCTGGCGGCTCTTCAGGCAGCAGGAGCGAACGATTGGCGGGCGCGCGTCTGTCGGCTGAGCCCCGAGAGAGAAGACTCCAAAGCCATCGAGCGGGCCAAGAATAGGATCAATGTTAGTACACACCTTTTTATTAGTAGTAGATACTTAACGCCATGACGTGGAGGAAAAATCTGTGAGGGGTCAGAGTAACACGATTTTATCTTCGATTTTAGCGTCTTCATTATCACTTTTTCTCCCTTTCTTCTTTCTCGTTTTATTATGGTCACTTTTGCAACTTAGGTACATCGGACTAGCCGACGCGTTAACTGAATTCGACATGATGTTGGTACCTATTATACCGTAAATATTTAGATGAAATAGGAGTTACTTCGCTTCCCAAAAATGTTCACATTTGACTTTATTGTTGTTCTGAAGCAACAGACGAATTCATTACACCCAAAAACTGACAATTATGATATATATATGTCACCGGAAAATTGTAGACTCTGTAAGATTGTAATAAATCTTTATTAGATTATAATTTCTCGATATATTATGAAACAATCGTTTTGTATACAATAAATCCCATCCAAATTCAAAAGTTTCCAATATATCCGTATGCTATTAAGAAAAAATAGTTTACAATTTCACGCAATATTTTACAATCTTACGGCGTTTGCAATTTTCCGGTGACATATAAATATAACTTCGTATCGTTCCAACTCTCTAGGTAGCACCGAGTGCTTTACCTATACGATCTTTGTACATTGTACATCGCCATCATGCAAAACAAAACATACTTCCAAAGCAAGCAACCTTCCTTGCTGACAAAAAAGATTCCTCTTCAAAAAGATTTACATTTCGCTACACGACAGTACTTGCAATCTCCATCAAGCCTGCCATCTATTTAAAACCTAAGCCGTGGGCAAGGCTGGTCTGGCTTACCATTCAAGGGTCCTCGAGCCGCGCTAACCTTGCAGCCTAGCATAGGCATCACTTTGACGGGCCCCCTTTAATAAGCAGGCCCCTTCAAGACAGCCCTTCATATCTATTGTGATATTGTAGCACCAAGTCTGTTGCCATGCGAGTAGGGTAGACTTTGTTTTTGAGCGAATATGTAGTGTAAGTTGACGGGGGAAGGTTGAGAGTCGATTGGTGAGGTTGTGGTGTTGAGGAATTGGCGTTAAGGTTAATCCTGTCTGATTTGTATTGACTGTTATGTACTCGTGTTTTGAACTTGTCTGATTTTATTTGTAACTACTGTAGTTTGTTAAAAAAATCCGTGGCGTTTATTTATGTAAGTACTGAAACCAAACCTGATATCATTAACAATGATTTTAAAGAAAGAAGATTCAATTGTTTTAGAGTCCTAGATCGATTATGTTCAAAATATTTAGGGAAGAGTTTTCATACACATTTATTTATTTATTAACACTTTACGCACAAAAATGTACAGAGGCAGACTTAATGCCATAGGCATTCTCTACCAGTCAACTTTTGGGTTATGCTGAAAATGGTGGTAGGTGCAATGTGGTGAATAAAAAGCGATTCATATTTAATTACATACAAAAATTAAAACAAATATATAAAATAACTTTGAGATGAAATTCAGTTTAAGCTAAAGCTAGCTTCCATACTATTTTAACATGAGTATCATAACTCCAAAGCTCAATAAAATTATGACATTAAGTTAACAAAATATTTTTGAAAAAGTAAAGTTATTAAATTATATAAGCAATTACTAAGCGCCGGTGAAGTTCCATTAGTTTAATCGAGTTGCCATCAAATTAATAAGGCGGTATAGTAAAGGCAGTATCGATTTAGAATTATTGTCAAGGTCGGTCGTTGTGTCAGGCGGAGATGTCTCCTACCCACTGCACCAAAATGTAAGCATTGATGTCCACCACGCACTGTTTGAGAATCTTTGAGTTTGCTGCAAAATACTGGTTGGCTTTGAAATTCAGAGGTGATATTTCAGGCGGTTAAAGTACTCGTTCATAATATGGAAAACTTTTTAACTCAAAAATGCTTTTGTTTCATACATTATCACTGGATAAACATTGCAATTGTATGAAACAGTAGATATTATAAGAAGATGTTCACATAAACAAGTAGGTAGGCATTCTACCTATGTACAGCCAACAAAGCTATTTGGTATACAGGCAAAAATATTATTTTTTTCAATGCACTGCCCATATTTTTTTCTAAAGTGTGCATTATAACTGTTTAACCTTATGACATACTTACGAGTGTGGTGTACAGTAATTGTCTACTCAGCACACTCACAACGTTTAAAAGTAGTTACAAGTTAGCAGCCTGCATACCAAATAGCTTTGTTGACAGTACTTTCATCCTGTATCAAAGTAGATATGGGCAATCCGTTAATTCAATGAAAAGCCGAGTTCAAATCCGTTTATTGGATTAAAACTAATCTTTTGGTCATCTATGTAGATGCTTAACCAGATATAAACCTGATTGTTGGGTTTAAACCCATCGCCTATCCATCTTTATCCGAAACATGGTCACTGCTGGACATAGGACTCCCCTAAGCGTCCTGTGCTTTTCACATCCTGTGGATATTTATCCTGTACTAGTGGCCCGCCCCGGATTAGCCCGGATTATATATATATATTTTTTTTTTTCATAAGCACTTTTCCTGACAATATCAAACAACAAAAAAGATTTGGCGAAATTGGTCCAGCCGTTAACGCGTGATGCCGTGACCAAGGGAAATAGGGATTCATTTTTATATATATAATAATGTATACTATTCAGTTAGTAAATATAAGTACCTAGATTTATTTAACCTGCCAACTTGAAACACGACTATTCCGGCGTATTACAGTCAATTAATTTTATTAATTAAGGGCGCGGCATTTCGAAATTATTATGAGCAAAATATTTTCGCGCTACATTCATGAATTATTTGCTGTAAAATTACTTAATTTGAATATGATGACAGCTTTTCCTGCCCCTACCTACTCATTTTGTTAAAAAATTCAGGAAGTTAAACTGAAATTGTAGAAGGAGTGTTTTTATACAATTTCTGTACTTATAAAAACTTGGTACTATTGATCCTTATACAGTTTAATTTGTCACCAATTTTTATGATGCAATTGCCATTGACTTAAACATGTTATAGTTATTTATTTCTCAAGATAATTAAATTACGCTTCGGAAAACGATAAAGATTTTATTTTATTGTTCGTAGTATTATTTGATCTACTTTTTATCTCCGGACAAAAAGCTTCCGTTTACTAAATGACCAGTGTCTTTGACCTCTTGCCAATGTCACGCATATTTTAAAACCACGCCTATCGTGAACTTTTGACTAAACGAGCACAAATCGCGTGTCACCTCCAACCTTACCTTAACTATAACATGTTCACACCGTTCTCAACCCAATTCTAGGGCAGTTAGAGACATTTTTCAAACGCACAAGCTTAGCAACCTTAGCTAAAACATTCTCAACCTAATTTCGTGAAAATTAAGGACGTTTTTCATACGTAGGGAGGTCGCAGTTTCCGCTCGCAACAAAAGGTATGTTGACAGGTCACGGTACGGTTTTCTAGTAAAATAAAACGTTAACCTAAATCTCCCCTTATTTGACTTCCTATCCGTCACGTTATATTGACGTTTTAATTAGAAACTGACTGATTTATGATGTTAAGAAGATCAACTCGTAAAAGTCTTAAAAGTCTTGTCTAAATACGTAGCCGCATCGTCAGGGATGGCTATCGATTTGCGGAAGATTTGCTCTTAAAGAGGAAATTGTCCAGTTTCGGTTTTAATTTACTACGGCGGGTGTCAGAGGGGTGCTTAAGAGGGTTCCTGGTGATGACAGGTTTATTTGTGTGGCTGAATTTTTGCTATGAATTACTGCAGCATTTTTTGGAGTTGATAAATGTATCCCAGTTAATGCAAAGCTGGTTTTAGTTGGTTATAGCGTGGTGCATACTCAAAACATATACAAATACAATAGGATAATTTATTTAAAATGGCGATTACACCTTGCAGCTTACAACAAGCATCAGTGCTATTGATATACCTAGTTACATATTACTTATCTGTTGAATTTCCATATCAAAGTTTTGAAGTGCGAAGAACAATTTTCAAGCATGAATATCGATTCATCAAAAAATACAAATTCATACTCGTATTTAAGTCTTTGCATAAAACAACAAACAAACATATTTATTTTGTAAGTAGGTTAAACATAACACTTTTACACGTCAATCTTTTTGGGTCATTTTTAAACTAGATGAGGCCGGTGTTTCCTAGCTTACTACCCTGAGAAGAAACACCGAAACAAACTCAGAGGTCAAAGTCGTACTGGTCAAATCATATGAGAACCAGGTAGGTTAATATCTGAAGTGGTCTTTTGAGGAAAGTACCACACAGATTTTTAGTGGACCTGCCCAGACAGTGCTAGCAATTGTCAGTTATCGTGTAGCTCAAACTTAGAACTTTCAGGAGCTCAACGATTTGACGAATAATACCAAAGTAAGGACATATGGGTAGACCGCATAAAGAACTCAAACTGTCAGACTAACATGAAATGAACCCCTAATATTGCCCTTTAACCCTAGATTGCTCTTTTATCAAATCGTGGAATAATTTCCCCACGAAATACGGGCATTAACGAAACATGAGTCGTCCTAAATCAATATCACGATTGCTGAACGTTCCAATATTGTCCTATACCCGTACAAATAGAATTTCCTATTCGACGGCGCTTTTCCATTTCCCGATGTAAGGCATAAATAATGTCGCCTACACATTCACAGTGACTAATGTAACGTTATGGGTGAATAGGAGTATTAATATGGCTCCTAATGCTCAAATAAAGTCTAATTTTATGTGGTGTCTTTTAGACATTCCCACTGGGGGAATGTTAGGTGACATTATTTTTAGGAAATAGTAGATCGTATTGTTTGAAGTACAGTTGGGTTTGATTTAAATAAGTTTGCATTAATAATGGATATTTTCGCATTGTTACTACGCGAATAATGCGTTTACCATAGTTTTCTAAGCCACGCATAAAACAGTTTAAGAGATTTTTCTCTTAAACTGTTTTCTTTTACTTGTAAACTCATTCCTTGAATAAAAATCTTTTTTTTTTCGTTTGAAGAAAAGAAATCATTACTTGATCAGAATAATTTCCCTTTATTCAGATATTCGCTCAAAAATGTTCGTTTTCGCGTCGAAATTCGGCAAATGGAAAAGCATTTTTCTCACGAAAACTGCGTTGTCATCAACGCGCCCCTATTTTCCGCCCAGCCGCTCTCCATTCGTTATTAATAGTAGTAATAAAATCTACTGCCCGTATTTATGTAGCCCATGAACCTGAGAAAATATACTGACAAACCAAGTCTCGATGTCTGAAGGATATATTGCCATATAGGAAATAAATAGCTATGTATGTCTCTTGACCATATAACGTGAATATTTAAAAGGTGTCATAGAAATAATTGCTATTTAATTACATGTTTTTGAGTTAGTACGCTATAATTACTAAAACTAAGGTTATTTAAAAAAATTGGAGCCAGTTGGCGACCTCAAATTTTCTTGAACCTTGCTCTCTCACGATATTTGCTAGACTAATTAATTTAATGCGTCTCAGTCTTAATTTAAGTCAGGGCGTTGAATTTTGGAACTTTACTGAGCTGGTGCTGGTAAAAAAACATGGAGGACAAGATCTTAATCTAAACATCTACACGTTTAACCACGTGAAGAGAAGTTTGTACTCTTTTTAGTATATTCGACACACAGAAGAGAGTAAGGTTTTGGCATAGTTGAAGTGTATACGAGTGGGTACCTAAAGATTTTTTTAATGAATAAACTGGTGAATTTTGATTACCATTTGGGCCCCCTGATTATTATTATTTAATAGGAATGTTTCTTGAGTAAAAACATATGCAGACTCATATGTTTTTACTCGGGAAACAGTCCTACTGAGTCCGTCAGTTAAATTATCGAAAAATATTGGACACTTTTTTTTCAACTTTTTATTCAAGATCAGGAGTTGGGCTTGTGACGTGCCTTTCCGATAAAAATGTATCAGAAAGTGACGTCACACGAGTTTTCAAGGCACTGTATCTTCTTAATTTTTTGTCTTCTTCTTCTTGGTCTTTTTGATATCACGAGCTTAACTCGACCTTTCTTTATGACGTGTATAAACATTACTGTTTCCATAACCTTTATAAAATCTTCGTCAGGGTTGTCAGGGGTGATTATCGTGTCATCCTCATCAGTTCCCCGGTTAAGGTCACCAAGCAAAGTTCACGCTATTTTCGGCAAAACGACATTACTATTTATAGCAAAAGCGAGCTTCAAATATCGCCCTGACCTTTCATAGGCTTTGTTTCAACCTCCATCCATCGTTATGTGCCGAAAATCCCAACCTTATAACGTCCCATAGAGAAATTCTTACTTTGTGTAGAAGGCGCCCTTTTACCCGTCTGTCCGAACGGGCTATTGTTAAGTTTAAAATTGATTTTTTATCTGCAATCCATTTTCTCTACACTCTGCTTAGTTTGATCTGGTTCTGAAAATAAATTGAAATTACTCACGTAATTTCTCGCTAGAATTGATTTTCTTAATTCCACAATATTTCCCAGGAATCCTGTTGTGATGGAGAATTTATCCTGTATTTACTGAAGCGACAAATTAGATTTGTCCCGTACCGTAACGTGTTTTTATTAGATCCCGTGTCAGCGCCATCTATGTTAGTCGGTGGAAATTTAATGTGCACTAGTGGCGCCGCCAACGGCAGTCTTGGTAACCTCGTTATAAAGCGCGGGAAAACGTTTTCCGTGTATTCTGTAATTAATGTACGTTTATTTAATGCGACATGCGATGATGTGACTGAAATATTTTTAGACTACGTTTTAATAAAATCGTCTAGTTACATACGTTCATGGTCTAGTAGTCTGATTGTGTGGAATATTAATCATCGACACGACGTATTTATCTTATCAACGAACCTCTTCAGTAATTTCCGCACCAAAACACACTACTATCACTTTGACATTTAATTGAATGTAAACATAAACATATTCCTACATTCTAGGTCGCATTTGTGTGCATAATTGAAAGAGTATCGCGTCCTCACTTCCATAAATGAGACATTGTAACACTCGGCATAACCCTGCCTTATAGGGCGGTACTAGAAGAAGGTCGCACTTCGTACGTCCCAGATGTCTATATCTATCCATACAAACGGCAATAGTACAAACTAACATTAACTTGTAACCCGTGAAATAAGTGGTTCTACAGAAAAACAAAAAGAGGTCCTAAAACAATTTAAAAGATAATGAAACGGAGCTATAGACCTGCATCCAATATAATAATAATAATAAATAATATTTTTTTATTATTATGCCAAAAAATACAAATTTCAAACTAAATTTAAACCCTTGACCACACACTAGGATCCCCTGTGTCGTGGGATCTAGTCTCTTTCAGTCCAGGAGACACAATATTCATACCTAGGTAATAAAGTTTTAATTCTTACAGAAATCTGGTTTTAAAACTGTCAGTATTCAATATTTTGTCCTGTTTTTACGCGAAATGGTAAAACCACATTATTATGCAGTAGAAGAGCATCATTCAAGAAAAGGCCCTCCGTATATACATAATTATGTATGTAGTGTATTTTTAAACTAGTCGGGAGGACGTGTAAAAGAAATTTAAGCGGTTCTTAAGCGCTTATTCATGTATTTTAAGTAGGTAAGTGTTTAGTTAGGAGCGGATTTGTCAAGTAAGGCTTAATGCGTTAGGGATTTCTACACTTTTTTCGTTTCATATACATAGGCATATACAATACAATTGACAACCCTTTTTTGCCACATCTATGTGTACCGTTCTGTTTTTAAACAGGCTGTTTATTTATTGAAAAGCTTTCTTACTGTTAACAACCTAAAATCCTATTTTCGTAGTCAATCTGTCTTAAGCGTTGATCTCTTGAACGGAACGCACATCTCGTATGAAAAGAGAGTCTAGTCTAGAGTGGATTTTGTTCCGTCGCAATATGCGTCAGCGGTGATGACGATATGTGTCCCGCTCCGCATACCGCTGCGTTGTGCGTTTCAATAAAAAAAAACAAAGCTTTAAGGGCCTTTTAAAAAAATATCCATTCCATAGACCAAGTTGCCTATAAATCGATATGGTAAGGTATAGATATACCTTACTATATAGTAAATATTAGCATTCTTATTTCCGCTATATCAATACAAGCTCGTACAGCAATGATCAGTGCTTGGCCGCAAGCTGTAATCCTACCCGCGTCGGTTACCGGCCCTGTGCATGCGCGGTCGTGACGCAACGCGGTCGGCGCGTGCGCCGCGTGGACCCACAACGATTGTATACTGCATATATAATTTAGTTTTCGAAGATGTAAATATAGACCTGTGTATTTTTATAAAGCAACTTCTACATAAATAATGTCACATACGCAATTACCTTATCTGTGCTGGATCAATTTGAAACCAACTGAGTTAACATTCTATACTTAAGTTCTTGATATTTATTTTTACCATCGTCAGATTTCTTTTATCGCTGCCACGAAATTGGATTTTCAAATGAAAATTCTGCCAAAAATTCGTTATGATTCCTGCGATAATATCCGGCGTTAGAAAAATTTGCTATATTATGTAGATAATATGAATTTGAAACAAGGATTTAAATAGAACTTAAATTGCTGTGTTAAAACAATTATTAACTATGTATTAATATTCATTGGATACCTATTCTGTGGTATTTGTAGTATGCGATTTATGTTTTACGGTTGGAAACGTTTTGCATTTAGATACATATTTACTTAGATCGACGATTGACATGGATATATCAATGGGTTAACTTGATATGAAGGTGTGTTTTCGAGTATTTTCTTCTCAAACTTTATTGATTAACCTAGGTCATCAAAAGAAGGACCCTTAGTAACCGTTCGTTATTTATCACAAAATCTTGCGAAAGCTAGATTCTTAACAATTCCCTGAACCAAAGAAAGATCCAATCTCCTTTCAGTTATTGTGGGCACATTTAGATTTTATCTGTATCTAAATATTTGGCTTGGCAAACAACCCATTGATATCCATCAACACACGTTACATCAGCTACAGAAGTGTCCTCTACGTCTTAATAAACTGCATCACATTTTAAATTAATGGCATCACTAAGACTTACCTAATATGTACAGTCTGAGTCATCCGTACCTCCCATATTAGCTTTTTTGTTTGAAATATAAAGACACATAAGTAACAGATATGAATTCCTGCTAAAATCTTAGTTTCCAAGTACAGAATTCACATTCTTTGTAACTTACATTCTGTATTCCAAAAATCCATGTTATGCATTTTAAGTGATTCTAGTTTCTAGATTTCTTTTGCTTTGTCTCTTGGATAATTCTTGCGTTTCAGTCTTTACAATTTATTTTAGTTTGAAAATGTATTGATATGTAGTCGGATATTTAAACATTTGTACCGTACTTTCAAGGCATTGCAGATTTTAGTAATGAACATACATAATAACTAAAAAAATGGCCATGATATGAAAATTATTGCCCGAATTCAATGTATATAAACCAGTTACAACTCTGAATATTTATTTAATTAACGAACATCTAAAGAACATCTGTCAGTATTCGCTTTATAGTTTTGTGTTACACTCATTAGTCAAACAGTGCCAACGAAACTGTTATGAAAGTGCTCCACATAAAGTTTTGGCGTTAGAAGCTAAATCTAATTATAAATTTTGGCCACTGCAAAGTTATGATGAACCCAATGACGGCGGCACGACCAAAGTTTGCTTTTTAGAGCAGAAAATCGTAAATTATGAGTACGTGAAGGGATAATTAATTGTAATGTAAGCAAAAATGCGTCAAGAGCCTCAAATGCTGTTGCACAGACTAAACAAAAGTCGAAGAAAAAAGCATGGGGCCGAGGATAAAACCTTGTGTTACACCAATATAGACAAACAATTAAAGAATAATATATGAAGAAATACAATTAAAGAATAATACATGAAGAAATATTCCAACTATCAACATACAATGCAAATCAAGTTGTTACTTAAGTTACGAATACGCATTAAAGTTATAAAACGGAGATCTTGTGTGAATATAAAAGCTTTGTTTAAATAATATGTACTTTCCAAGCCAAAACTGTTATTTCTCACGAAAAGCGACTCCCGTGTCATTTTACTTTGTATACAGTCGCATATGCAACGAGATATCATTGGAAAGTGTGGTGTTACTTAAATATCCCTCGGATAGATTCAAAACACTACTGGTTTCGAGGAATCTAGGATTATGAAATTTGACATATATTTTTATTTGTGGCAGTGAAAATACTTCATAAGCCTCAGTTACTCCGATATTTATACTCGAGGTTGACTCATATTCGTATATCAACTCCAAAAGCCTTGTGAATAATTTCCGGGAAACTTGCCGGATCGTTGAGCAAACAAAAAGCGAATCTTAACTTCCATGTACCAAAAAGCGGTATTTGCATTGCACATGCGTCGACAATGACCCGGCAGGCTGACTGGCTAGCGAGACGTACTGGCACCGTCAGTTGTTTTGGACAAGTCGGCCTATGTGCGCGCGCGCTGCCGTCAACGTCTTCCACGGATTTTTGCCTTCAAAATTCGCGTTCAATAAGACGCGCCAAAATATTCGAAATAGTGCCTTTGAGATAGTGTATCTGGTTTAATCGGACGGATTTAAAACGCTTGTGCAGTTTTGTGTGATTAAAATTTATATTTATTATAGCATCCTTTTTTTATCAAATACAATTTATTTATCTCTTTGCATATAAATTTATATAAGCCTAAGATACAAGGAATCGCTTCTTCTGCTGTGTTCGTGTTGTTAATTAAGATTAATGGCAATTTGCACAATTTAATATCGAGGTGAATTTTGTTATTGATTGCGTGAACAACGCGCTCTTCATTATCGTTTGCTATCAGACTTATCTTTGCTATCTTTGGTTTCAACCTTGTAATCTGTTATAGGTTAACGTAACGCTGTTTATAGCAATTCATATATCATTAGGTACGTGTAATTTCGTGTGGAGTGCTTATCAAGAGACAGTTTTTGTAATTAAAATCTATATTCATACCGACACTTTCGCCCCTTAACCTGCGTTTCTATTACTGTTCAGCTTTAATTATTCTTTGTGTCCGCTAAAGGCATGTAAACATTCAAATTCTTTACGTCTTCGTAATTTGTATTCAACGTGAGTTAAGGATTTCAATTTGGCCGCATATTTGTGTGTCGTTCGTTTGTTGATAGTATAATTGTGATGGATTAGTCCTATATTGACTACAGCGTTGCCTCTATTGACGTTTATTAAGCCATCGTTGACAGGATTGACGTATCATTACATTTCCACTTCGGACTAAAATGTGGGTTATTAGATCTTCCTGTTTACTACAAATGACATTATGTATTTGCCTGTTAGCTTCCTCGAAGTTAAATTAATTTAAATATATTGTGTATAATTATGCACAGTTTTTGCTGGGTTTCCACATTAGGTTGGGGCAAGTTAGCTTATTTGGTGCAAGCTCGGCGTCGACTACATTATTGCGTACTTTGAGGTGGTTAGATGAAATCTCGTCTGTCGCAGCCTAGTTTTAAACAACTTGCCGTGTGTTGATGTTTATCCTGTTTTGTGCTGCTACTAACCAATCTGCTGGTAATAGGAAAATCGGTTAAAGTTGTAAACTCCAGTGGTTACTGCTGTTATTATCAACCATTCTACAAAGGACATAATAGAGTAGCTGTTTACACGTATAGCTCTGATTAAACAGCTGGTTCATTTTGCATTGTAATCCATTTGACTCCTACGTCCACATGCGGTGAAGATGTCATCGCTTGTTTTCTAATTGTTTTCTTTTGTGTCGATCTCCTTATGTTAATGTAAGGTTGAATCGTTTACGTATATGGGTGTGGTGTTGCCTTGGGTCAAGGTTTCCCTCAACTTGATGATACTGGCTGCGACACACCTATATTATAGATTTTTTTTTCATTAAATGTGGATGCGTCATTGTTGCTACTACTGGTCGTTTACAATGTTTACACACACTCTAGGACCTGCGCATGAGTCACACGTGCCGTGTCCGCTGCCAGATGATAATGACGACTGATCTCGGTGATCAGTTCGATTCCGACCGTCGCAGTACGCGCATTGTTTACCCAGATTCATTCATGTTTATTTTTTTTCGTAAGCCTTCTAATATTCTTATGGCACAGTGACTTAATAGTGAATTAAAGTGTTATTGAAAGATATGCATTGTCCAATGCCAATTAAACGAAGTGTTCCTCTTGTGTGTGAAACGCTATTGCTCAATTGACTCCTCATTACAAATGAAGCGCGAAGCTTTCAAGGATCTTTAGTGGCGCTATCAATATCGCATATCGATCTCATTCTAGTCAGTGAAGTGATTGGAAAAAATTAACAATGTTACTCGAAACGCTGATTGGACTTGGTGTTTTTATATATATTTTGTGGAAATATTTGTTTCCATCGAAACAAGAACAAATTCAATATGAGAAACCAGAAGTTATTCAACCAACAATTATTGAGAAGGAATTAGATAGTACTGTATGCAAAGTCATACCCAATGATCCCGCACTTGAAAGTGTAGAAACGAAACGACAAATATTTGAATCTATCAAAAACGATCGTAAAAATGATGTCCAAAATAATATATCTTTAAAAACTGAAGAATTAATAACACCGAGTGTTTTGCTCAAGCAACGTCATGAAAAACTACTTGGTGAAAAATTGAACAGACGTGAGAGCCCGCCAAAAGAAAGACTTGCGGAATTTCTAGAGAAAACTATTTTGAGCGACGACAAAATACAGTCGATTATACAAAATTTGTCTTTAGATAAAACTGAATTACTCATACATGATGACCCCGCAAAAGTGCTTTACTCTACTTCCGAAGTTGTGAATGAACCTCTTGCCAAGCAGGAAGGACGCACTATTAGTGAAAAGGCTGCGGAACTTCAAAA
This sequence comes from Mamestra brassicae, assembly GCA_905163435.1. Lineage (NCBI taxonomy): Eukaryota > Metazoa > Arthropoda > Insecta > Lepidoptera > Noctuidae > Mamestra > Mamestra brassicae. The sequence continues at coordinate 13,104,791 of LR991004.1, read as the reverse complement.
TACGATAGATGCTGTAGCTGATAGAATAAAACGATTTAGTGGAAATAATAACGTAAAATATAGTGAACAACCTGCCGACGAGGTTGTTGAAAATAAAACAGATGAGAACAAACCCGTTTTGAAGCGTCTTCAAAAGCAGCCAGGATTTCCACAGGGTCTTAACTTCGGCTCGGTTATTGGAGAGCTGAAAAATAAAACGAAGAATGCTAGCAACGGAGGTCTTAAACCTGTTTTTAAGAAGTTCGATGTTGACTCCGTGGACAATATTCAGGCAGGTTTCATTTTTACGCAGTAAAAAAAATGCTAGTTTTATTAAACCAGGGTTACCGGATACATACAACTTGATTGCCAAAATTAATCAATTCTATTAGTGTTTGCATCCGTTAAGTTCTTTCAATGACGATTCGTCGAAACGATTTACGAAACATCGTTATTACCAAATTATATTAATAATTTATTACTCACAGATATCCTCTTTACTTTTGACATCGTAACTTCCAGTCTTCTATCGAGCATTCTTGATCGAAGCATCCAGTTATTAAAATCCGTATACTTAAAGTATTTGATAATTAGCAACGAATTCGTCCTAAGTATTAGAAACTGACTTACCAAAGGTTTTGCACAACCTATGGTTTCAAGAGACATACTAGGTATACACGATGTTATGCAAGATAGCGTGACAATAAATTATCAGTCCGTGAATGTGGATCAAATGCAACATAATTATATAGGTGTTTACGCAACAAAGGGGGTTTCGATATACAATAGAAGGAAGATGCTGTAATTATAACGTTTCGCACTTTTTTCTCTATATTAATCTAATGTCTTCATCAAACTCAAATGTGAACATTATACCAGTATTAATTTCATCTGATAAAGACAACAATGTTTTTATTCCTCAATTATCTACTCTAATAACCATTTATCACTTTGTGGTAAATAAAGAGTGAAGGCAAAAAGCACTAATCATAGAGTTGGTTGAATATATTTCCGAAGCCAAAGTTGACCCTAAGGAACCCTATTTAGACGATTATTGTTCAATGTATTCTTGTTTGTTTCAGGAATCTCTAAATTCGGTAGACGACAAGAAAAAGAGCATCGATGACAACAACGAGATCGCATCAACAAACATCTTAGCCGATAGAAGAACCAAATTGGAAACAGCTGCGCAAGTAAGTAATTTAAATCGCAATACTGTAATGATAAATAAACTATTAAAAGTCTGCATTTCGGTTGTTAAAAACATAACTATAATAAAACAGGGATACGATGTTGAGAGGCCCTGGGCACAGGATTATGGGGCCCATATGTCTTTGACAGAGACCTGTTTTGCTAAAGCAAGCAAAAATAACTAAATTCTGGATGTATTCGAACTCAGTAACATTAAATTATCATTTACAAGTTAGTGCTTAAAAATCTGTAGAGACAGAAATCAAAAGAAAAGAAATCTATTAAAGGTTTTTTTTTTTTTTTATCAGGCACTTATAGGTAATCTGACTGAACTAGCGGGGCCCTATCGATCACGGGGCCCTGGGCAGTTGCCCTGAGTGCCTAGTGGAAAACAGGGGCCTGCATGTTGAATCAAGCATAATTTATTATTAAATAGCTAAATTAATGATGTGTGAAACAGCGTGAGAAAACCCACACATTCGTATAAAATCTCTGACATGCCTGATGCCCTAAGAAAGACAATAGGACACTTGTTTTAACTAGCGCATGAGACATAGGCATTACGAATACATGGACAAGTAATAAATAATACAAAAGAATCCAAGCATTCGTTCCGAATTTTATCGCTCCGTTATCCTGCCACCTGATAAAACTCGAGGCCCTTGTCAGTTTATGGAACGTTTAAATATTTAATACTTTTAATTTAAGTGCGGCTTGTTCTTACCACTTCATACATTACTCTCTTCCTCTTGACATTTTCTTTCTAGGTCGTAAACCGATGTCTTACGTTTTTTGCACATGCACGATTGTATTACTCGTCGTGATTGCACGATCTTTACCAGTAACCGCGTGTTTTTTGTTAGTGTCCTCAACTGCCATCTCGACGTCTATCATTACACCACAACATTTATTTATTTGCTCATCAGGTGAAACGCATAAATCAACTTTCGTTGCAGTTATAAATGCTAAAGTTCAGACCTTACTTGCTGTTTGAACAATGTGTGTTGCGTAAAATCGCGTTTAACTTACGTTAACTTGCGTCCAACGATTCGGTTGATATACGGAATGCGGTTTACAACAATTGCTCGACCTCTAGAGCCTTTCCAATGTGAGCATTTATGTAAAACAAAACATTTATAATTGTGTTAATAAATGTATCCTTTGCCTGCTAAGGATATTTAAAGATCAAGGGCTTAATGGTGTTTGGAGTGGGTAAGGCCAGTTTGTTATAGCAATGATGCAGTACGCAAATACATGAAGTGCGAATATTCGGAATTCTGAGTAAGTGACCGCGGTGATTCATTGTCGATAGTGTTTGCAGTGGTCACTGGGTCCAATTAATTCTAGTTGGGTGACATATTGCGGTTATTTGCAGTTATTCTTTTGTGTATTTGAACGTCATAAATATGGATTGAATGACCATAAACCTCATTTATTGGGTATTAATCGCGCCTTCAAACGGTTCCCTTTTAGGACCGCTTTTAATTGGATGCAGTATTGACCTATATGTACACTATGTTATGAAAACAACTGTCCGACAAATACATAAACAACTGACAATCAAATACAGCATTCGCGGTTGGCAAGACCGGAAGGACGCTATCTGTTGCTATGTCCATTCACTTGTGCCCAATTCATTCACGACGATCTATACGTTAGCGGAGGGTCACTGGCTAAATAATAACAGCCGCACTGGCACAGATGATCTTCAAGGTTCAGCAACGCTTACCGCTCCGTGGATGGGTGACCGTACCGAGACCCCTCCGAGCTTTGTCAAGCACGTTAAGCAGTTTCTGTCATTCGTATATCTTTGACAGACGTTACGGATAGGCAGAAGTTCGAAAGGCTGATAACCAGTGTTCCTAAGGATTATCGTGGGTCAGATGGTTAGTTGGTCCATTTAAAACACTAGCTTTTGCCCGCGACTTTGTACGCATATATCTCGTTTTTTTCCGTTCCCGTAGGAGTTTCGGGAAATCCTCTCTTGGGGAGTGTAGGGGAGCACCCCTACACTCCCCAAGAAACATACATGCCAAATTTCAGCTTTCTCCGACCAGTATTTTTGGCTGTGCGTTGTCTGTCAGTCACTTACTCAGCAGTAACTGAAGAATTGTGTAAATTAGGATTGGTATTCACCTTCGTCTCGTTAGTTGTACAGCAAGTCGACCAAATCATTATTGGTAAAAGGCTTATAAGGAGCCTGAAAGAACCATACCTAGGTGACAACCGAGAAGTCTGAATGTCAAGTAATTATAACGCAAAAGTATCGAATTTGCAACACTAGATATTACGGTCTATGCCGTTCACCGTTCCGTTTTACTAACCCTGTCAAATACGTTATTTAAACCGGCCGTTAATGGATTGTAAGTACTTACCACGATCCTCTCTTGTTTCCAGGGTTGGCGCAAGCGGGTGCCACAGACGGACGCCTCTCTATTCACGGTCGCTGGTCGGTTAGAGAGAGACAAAGTGGTGTCAGCGACGCCCCCTCTCACTCCCCCACCGACTGCCGCTGCTCCTGTGATAGCTTCGCCTGGGATTCCTCCGCCTAATACGTTTAAGTAAGGATAATTATGAATATTGATGCCCAATTAAACCATCTTTCTGTTTCTCGCAACCGGTAACAGAGAATTCGAAGATTATTATTAAATATGAACGTTTAGCGTTATATGTGTCACTAGTCTATTACAAACACCGTAAGATTGTAATACAACTTGATCCGATTTTCTTGAGCCATTTCAAATACAACAAATCTCATCCAAATTCTATAGTGTACAATCAATCCGTGAGATTTCAAGAACAAAGAATTTCACTCATTTATTATGAACGGTCGTTGCAAGAACCCTGTGACGTAAGCATTTAGTGATTCTTGGTTGAAGATAAATCTTAATCTCTTAAAAATACTTGGTAAACTCTTATTTATGACTAGTCGCCATTATAGAAGGCCTGTTTGGTTCACAGCTTTTGGGTAGCTGCCAAGCCAGCCAGTCGGTAACAGTAGTTATTTGCTCGAAGAGCATTTTAGAGTCGAGAGGAGCACAACGGAGCTATATCTATAGTTCTGTCTCTTACTTTGCCAACTGGTTAAAAGTTACCATGATATGAAATTTGTTCAATGGCTCTTTAAGTATTACTAACAGTTGCTCAGTGGGAGATTCCTAGCTGTTTTCTTTTAATTACACACTAAAAACAGAAAACAATATAATATAAGACAAGGAATACGATCCAACCAATCTATCTCACTCACACGATGCACACACATACCCTTATAACATTACATGAAACCTAATCTCTCCAGGTCTCGCAAGCAAACCTCCCCCACGAACGGATTCGCTTCGGGTCCGCTTCGGTCAGCTTCGTGCGCCGTCGTGAGCGCAGCCGCCATCGACCCCAAGCCTAAGAACAACAAGATTGACAGGGAGTCCTTCAAACGAAGCCACTCTGTCAGTGAGAGTATCAGCAGAGTTGATGAAAGTGAGTACATATATTATTTCTAAATAGAGTAAAACGGACATTGACTGCCGCTAACTGTTTCTACGCTAACTTCTTCTAAACCTTGCAACAGATTTTGATACGATTTGTATTAATAGAAAGAGCGATAATCGAGAAAATTTAATTGTAATAGTGAGGACTTAAATGCCTGTTTACATCAGAGTCAGACACAACTGTTTTCGAAATACAGGATCTATTTTTAGGGTTCCGTACCTGAAAAGGAAAAAAACGGAACCCTTAGAGGATCACTTTGTTGTCCGTCCGTCCATCTGTCTTTCTGTCAATACCCTTTAACGCGTGGAGGTATCGAGTTGAAATTAAAACCATATACTCAAGTCTGCGAGCCCTTGAAGCCATGAAAAAGAAATTAACGTAAACAAAAGATACGGCCGGTTATGCCGCAAAAAAAAACGTATATTTCGATACTGTAAAGGGAAAATTTTAAGGTACCTACTTCCCGTTGACCTAGATTCATGAAATTTGGCAAGAATATAGATCTTAGAGTACAAGTACAGGAAAAAGTCTGAAAATTGGGATTTTATTGTTTTATCATATAAAAAACATTTTTACGATTACAAACTTATATTTTCGGTTGAGAAATTGACCGTGGCGTACATTGATGCATGGGAGAACATTTTTCACCAACAAAGATTTTACTTGCTATATTTTGCATTTCATAAACTTCCCTAGGGAATGTATACGCGGAAAAAATCAAGACTCTATCGGAACCCTCGTTGCGCGAGTCTGACTCGCACTTGTCCGGTTTTCGTTTAAAGCCATTCTTATGAAGAAAAGCGGCCGTTGACCCCGCAGTCATGTGTATTTTTAATTGTTTTTTTTTTTTTGCTTCATTCGAAGATATGAATACCGATCGCGTCTGTGGAGTTTCGCCAATTCAGCTTGCAAAATTTGACCTTAATAAACTTACAAACATTGCAAGTTAAATATAAAAGTAAACGCTTGTATTAATAAAAACGATTCCGTTTAATTATAACACTTTATTGTTGCCTCGTGCATTTTGAAATAGGGAATTCAATTGATATTTTCCTTTAGTTTTAGGTGCAAGTAGTGTAGACATTAACAATAATATTTCTGAACAATTTCCTTCCTTAATCCATATTTGAGAAATTGACCGCTTGTTTTCATTTCATAATATTTTCAAGTCATAGGTAATGTTTTATTTTATTATTCTAGGGTTTCCTGCCCAAAGGGTAAAAACGGGCCCCGTTTACTAAGACGTGGAGTCTTGGTAAAAGAGTCCGTCTGTCTGTCTGTCACCAGGCGGATCTCATGAACCACGATAGCTAGACAGTTGAAATTATTACAGATGATGTATTTCTGTTGCCGCTATACCAACAAATAATAAAAATTAAATAAAATTAAAAATACAAGAAACATGTTTTTTTCGGCTTAAGGTACGGAACCCTTCGTGTGCAAGGCCAACTTGCACTTGGCCAGTCTTTTTTTTCTTCAAGTTATTTAATTTGTTTTTCATTACTCAGGCCAAAAGTTATTACTATAACACATATAATATGCTAGGTCAATTGCAGGAAATCTGTATAATAAATCATATTTTGTTTACAAATAATTATTAGAATTATTACATTCCAATTAGTACTTGAAACGTATGATGCAGTTTGATTAATTTTATCAATAATGTTATCAATTTTCTAGTATATTATATATTTATCTTATGTAGGTAGGTTTTTGGAGTGTGAACAAATATTTTATTAGGCTGTTGTCATTGTTATCAGTTTAACACAGACTAAGTGTTAAATTAAAGGATACATCCACATTTATAGCTGATCCTTATAGATATCGGGCTATTTATTTATTACTATTCAATTTACAACTGTAATAAAGTTCTCGCGGGACTGTACCCTTTTTTTAATATTCAAGTAAATTGTGTGTTAAAAGATGAATCGATACTTTCAACCTGGTATAATATGTAATAAAATATTTGGTATGTTAAGGGGCCGTTTTCTTAAACTTCCTATGAAAACATCGGTTTGACCTGAATTATGTTTTTTTTAATGAAATTGAATCTCAGCCATTTCTTTATCAAATTCATTTTTCTTTTTGTTTCTGCGCATTTTGTTTTTTCATGTAATATTTTGAATAATTTTAAAATTACTTTCAACATGTAAACTATGCGTTCAAACAGCACGCAAGATCTTTTCCTCGTTAACCTTAGTTTCACGCTGGATCCCTTCTAATACTAACGTCCTACCTCATTCCCAGACGATGAAGCATCAGGAGCCGAACGAACGGGTCTGCCAGTGCAAGTGCCCCGGGCTGACGATGAAACCTTCCAAGCGTTCTTCACGCCTGCCATTCAGCAGGAGAGGCTGGCAGACACCGAGGGCGTCGATGTGGACCTCGATGCTATTGATAGCGGGTCGAGGCAGATGTGAGTATCAGCTATTGATTCATTTTTCATTGCTAATTAGAATTATTATATATAAGGTATAAATATCGAGGCGAAAAACTTAATTTGATTTTTTGCAAATTACTAACTTTATTCAATTAAAAACACTTTTAAATATATAAAAAATAGTATTTAAAAATATAAAAAATAGTAGCCTCTGGTATCAGGTCCAAGCTACCGGTGGTCAGGGCTCCAGAGTGAGGAGCCCCTAAGACAATTATTATAGCTAGCCATTAGGACTATCTCTACTGCTGAGCAAAAAGACATCCTTCCACTCTTTTTCTCGTCCCGGTTTTTCGTTACTTTCTACCAACATACAGGGAATATGCAAGCAACTTTTTTATTTACAAAATGAAATACTTATTAGCTTTAGTAAACAATTATGTTTTTTTTTAATCTTCTTCAGTTACGAAGTTGTAAAGCTTCAAAGATGACAATTATAAAAATACATAAGTCCGATACGAACTCTGACGTCAAATACCATGACGCCTATACAGCTGCGATACAAAACTGCGCGGCGTCTTCGCGAGAGGGACAGAAATATTTGTTTAAAATAGTTATATCTCGTTTGTTTTTCGATCAATTTTGATTCTATTTTCACTGTTAGTAATATATTTTTATTAAAAAAAAATATAAAAAGAAAATATTATATATTCATTTAAATATTTTTTCATGCATATTCCCTATTCCTACGGAAAACAGCCAAGAAGCATTTTCGCAAATAAAATCTTGAGAATTTAAACCAAATGAGTGCTAATTAAATGGTCATTCACTCAATATTCTAACTGTTGAGTTTGACTCATTTGACTGGTATTTTGGCAAATAACCAAAATAAAACATTGTTTAGTTGTGACACATAGGTAAACAAAAGTAAATGACCAATCGGGTCGACAAGCACCACGATTACATAAATACATATGTATGTGTTCAATATATAGTTCGAATATCGACGTTTTAATTCCTACCTAGGATTTCTTATTTATCAACAGGATAACGTCTTCATCTATTTGCTAGCAATCTTGACAGCACAACCATCTACAGGATGTTCCAAAAGTGCGTGGTCATATTTAAGTGTTATGTAGCTGCTATAAAGTTGAGACCCAATATCAAAACAACAAAAATATTGGCTTTTCCTTAAAAACGCTTATTATAAAGTTTGTATGTATGGATGTTTGTTACTCTATCACGTCAGAACGGCTGAACGAATTTTGATGAAATTTGGCACAGAGGTAGTGGTATTAGAGTCTGGAATAACACATAGGATACTTTTAATCTCGGGAGTATGTTCCCTTGGGATCATTTTGTACATTAACGCGTTTGGAGCCGCGGGCGGTTAACTAGTAAATCATATTTCAAGCAGTCTGAAGCAGTTAGTGGCGTCTATTTTAGTTTAGACTGTTTTAAGTGTTGTTATTTATTTTTTGTTGTTTTTGGAAAAAAAGAATATTTTTATTTTGATATTATTTCTTTACTGTACAGCAGCTACAGAACACCGCCCTTAAATATGACCACGCACTTTTGTAACACCCTGTATACTTAGGCGGTAAAATATTTATATTCAATTACCGGTTGGTTAGAATGGAATGCGAACCTAACGTTTTTGGAAAAAGTGTAGGCAGACGATCAGAAGTGTTGTTGTATTGACCCTATAATGTGTCCTCCAGGTTGGCAGGCGAATGGTCACGCAGAGCGCGCGTGGGGCGGCGCCACGCGGCCTCGCGCAACCCGCTGCGGGCGCTCGCGGCGCGCACCGACCTGCGCGACGAGTACGTGCCGCCGCCGCCTACTGTCAAACAGAACTATGTTATTGACAAGTGTGAGTATTTGTAACTATATAACATTGTACGGAATTATAGTGAATTAGTCCTGTAGAACAAATTACCGTCGCGGCGGTCAAAAACAAAAGACTTACCATCATCGCGGAAGATATTATTGAACACAAGTGTAAGTGTGCGCGCAAACACAGGTGTAATCTCTGTTAGCTCACTCTCATAGTCCCATACAATGATTTTAACACGGCCGAAAAGAGATCAAGCGTAGGAGCGCCACACTGCCAACTTCTAATTTCCGTTTTGCCAGTGAGGAATTTGGAATAGACAAACCCAATAACACTGCCTAGTCTGCGAATCGAACCAGGGTCCAGCAGTCATCGCGAAAACATGGGACGGTTAATAAATTTTTGTAAACAATAAATTGTGTGCATAAAAACCTTGGATGGATGGAATCACTTGAATTCAGCGTCGTTGAAGTGTATACGATCGATAAGATTCTAGTGCCACTTCGAGCTATATAAACTCTAGTTAGTGTTAGTCTAGTAACGCTTCTTGCAATAGACGAGCAAGTGATAAAAGCAGATTTTCCCTTTAATTGTCATTAAAACAAGCAACATTGAAGACCCTCTGAGAACGATATTGCGGGTACGTACGTACTTCCAGCTATCACATTCCCATGTTGACTTTAAGCATTACTTTTTGTATATGGTCACTAGTGGCTCGCCCCGGCTTCGCCCAGATGTATATTTTTTTTTCAAAATTTTATATCATAAGAAACTTCTCCTGGCTATAACAAATACAACAAAAAAGAATTAGCGAAATTGGTCCAGCCATTTGCGCGTGATGCCGTGACCAAGGGAAACAGGGATTCATTTATATATATATAGATAGATTACCATTTTAGGGATGAAATGCATGTAAAAGTTGTTGTTTAAATGCAGAGTTATGAATATAAAAGTGGATGGATTGTGTTAGGAGTGATATGAAAGAAAAGGGAGTTAGTGATAGCGGGATGGCTGACAGGACAGCGTGGAAGAAAAAAAAACGTTTTGATCCGACCCCAAGTAACATGGGATAAGAGCAGGAAGATGATGATGAAATGGTCATAACCATCAGCCCCTCTAGCTCTTATTTTTTTTTAGGATCTATGCCGGATCCTAAAAAACGACTTGTTGACTTGTCTGTTTCTTTAAATCTATAATTGCTGTTATCCCAAGTTTTACGTGCATGCTGTGGTTTACCATAACTGTAGGTGCACACGCAAAAGCATCCTGTGTATCATTGTGGCTCCACTGTAAATGTGGTTGTTTGAGATCCTAATTCGATGAGTTCTATATTATATATGAAATCGTTTGCTCGATCACTCAAAGTTATTGGAAGATCAGCTGGTCGAATATGTAAACATGTCAAAGTGAAGGCTTGGGTGAAGTGATCACGAGGTGAGCTGCCAATCCATACAATGTGAGTGAGCTGTCATTCAATCTTGATTATATGGAATGACAGCTCACCTCGTGATCACTTCACCCCAGCCTTCACTTCGATATGTTTACAGAATCGACCGGCAGATTTAGACAGTATATGTCTGGCAACATTGCTGATTTGAAACTTTTTGATGCAGTGTTTTTTCATTCAGTTTTTATAATGTTTTATATGTTTACCTGACAGACCGTTGTCACATAAATTTTGATTCTTTCTTTCAAATAAATAAACAAGTGTTTTATTTTCCCAGTGGCGAGTAACGGCGGGCTAGCAGCGGAAGCCCTGGCGGCGTTGGCCAGTAAGGAAGACTTCGCCAGCGTGGCGCTGCGCAGCGCCGCCGCCGCGCCGGTCGTGCACGGCACCAAGCCCACCATGCTGCTGCAGGTCAAAGGGCGCCGGAGGGTGCAGGTGAGACCTAATTAAACATACGTATACAACGTGTATCAGAATAAATGCAATCCCTGAAAAGGCGTCATATCAGAACTCATCATTATGAACAATTTTTCCATGACAACCCGAATCGTCAAAAAAAACAGCTGTTCAGTAATTTTGTCGACTTATGCGCACTTTATATCGCAGGGAAAGCGATTTCTTTGTTGGTCCCATAGTAAAAGTTATGCATAATGATAAGTACAATGACACATTTTCAGGTATTGCGTTTATTTTGTTACACTTTGCATAAACTCACGCCTTTTTCCCTCGAAGGTAGGCAGGCATACAAAACTACGACTCGACTAGTTGTTTTGTTAACTTTCATACATCTGCACCCTAATTTTTAAAATTAATAATTAATTATAAAATGGCATCGAAAGGAACTCCAGATTCATTGCTTCATATGTATAAATATTCATCTGATCGACAATGTAAAACTCGCAATGGATACGGTTGCAATGTCAAAATGAATACATACATACTTAAAAATATGAAATCGTCCTTGAAGCTAATATATACCACCACCTTTTCTGCCGTCAAACAGCTTTGCTGCGATTGCATTTAGAGGGTAGTGTAGTTACATCATACACATGACATACTTCAACTTTGTCTGTGTAAGTTTTACTGGCGACTTACTAAATTACACATCCTCTGAGCTCCATAACCCTGGTCGAGACACCTTAAACAGCAGTCCAGTATATGACTGTTGTGATACGTTGACAGACGCGGCTGGTGGAGCCGGTGCACAGCAGCGTCAACCGCGGCGACTGCTTCGTGCTCATCACGTCCGACCAGCTGTTCCTGTACATAGGACTCTACGCCAACGTTATTGAGAAGTAAGTGCATCATCACAACTTTATTACTTTTACGAGGATATTTGTTCAAAAAGCCATGCTGCTATATATAACGCAAAAAAATGATGGCTGTCCATACAAAGAGCATTTTTAGGTTATTTTTACTTTGCCGTCATATGACGGTAGCACTTTCATGGGAAATACAAAGCTTAGGGCCTGTTTTACAATATCCAGATGACGAAAATGGAACAGGTGTGGCATAGAAACATCCGCAGATAAGTAATCCGGGGCGAATGTACATGTAGTTGAACAAGCTACTTATATGTCAATGAATCAACATTCACATCATAATATTCTGCTTTTCAGGAACCGCAGCACGGACATCGCTCTCCACATCCAAAACACAAAAGACTTAGGTTGCAAAAACTCCACTGGAATCATCAAAATAGACGAACAAATCAAAAACTTCAGCAACAAACACTGGAACCAATTCTGGTCACTTCTCGGCGTCACCGAAGGCATTGAAAACTACCGGCCCATTGAAACAGGTCACGCTGATGAAGATGAGATCTTCGAGTCTTGCATCCTTCAAACCAACATGTGCTACGAAGTCATGGACGACGAACTGGTGCCAATCAAGGAGTACTGGGGACAAGTACCGAAAATCGCAATGTTAAACCAAACCAAAGTAATCGTATTCGATTTTGGTTCAGAAATGTACATTTGGTACGGGAAGAATGTACCCCTTGAAAGTCGACGCCGAGCGGCACAGCTAGCGCAAGAAATGTTCGACGAAGGATACAACTACGAGGAATGTCACATCAATCCTCTAAATGCAGCCATGTACCAGGGAGCGAGGGAAGCGACAGAACCACCAACTAAAGCCTCCAACACCCGACCAGAATGGGCCATCCTTTCCAAAATCACACAACACATGGAAACCATTCTTTTCAAAGAAAAATTCCTCGACTGGCCCGACTACTCACGGGTCATCAAAGTCAAAGCACCCGAGAACAAATCAAACAGTATCGAAATCAACCCGTGCGACGCCGAGGAGATGTGGTCGAACGAGTACCAGGATCCAGATCTCATTTTAGAAGGATCCCATATCGGCCGCGGCACGCACTACTACGACAAAGAGAACATGAGACATTACGACATTAAAACCAAATCCGTCTGCAAGTGGGTCATACAAGAGTATGATTATCAAAAGGTGGATAACGAGACCGAAATTGGAGAATTCTTCTCCGCTGATAGTTATATCATTCGATGGGAGTACCAGATCACAATGACTGGTCGAGAACTGAACGGGAAACCATCGAAGCACAACGTTACTGGTAGAGATAGATGTGCATACTTCTGTTGGCAAGGGCGAGACGCTAGCTCGAACGAGAAGGGCGCCGCGGCTTTACTGACCGTCGAGTTGGACAGAGAAAAAGGGCCCCAAGTTCGTGTAGCCCAAGGGAACGAACCGCCAGCCTTCTTGAACCAGTTCCAAGGCAACCTAGTCATCCACCAAGGCAAACGAGACACTGACAAAAGCAGATACAGGCTTTTCGTTACTCGAGGCAATCTCTCCAACGAAGCGTACCTCCTCCAAGTGCCTTGCTCAGTCCGTCAGCTCAGAAGCCGAGGGTCCTTGCTCCTCGTCGACACTGAGAAGGGATGTTTATACATCTGGCATGGGGCGCGGAGCATGAAGCATACTAAGAACATTGCAATCGAGCTGGCGAACAAGCTGATTGCAAGGAAGTCGAAGTATTTGTTCGGTGATAATGTTTCTGATGTGAAGATCACCGAGGTGCGAGAGGGCGAAGAGCCCAAGGAGGTGTTGGAGGCGTTGGGCGTGGCCAACAAGCAGCACTACACGTCGGTGCTGGGGGCCGAGCGGCGCAGCGCGGGCAGCTCCACGCCGCGCCTGTTCCACTTCAGCGACCTGGGCGGCCAGTTCGAGGCCAGCGAGGTGCTGTCGCCGCTGCGCCACGAGCACCTGGCGACACCCTTCCCTTTTGATCAAAAGGAGTTGTACTCGGCTTCGCAACCAGGTAACCACATTTTTATTTGAGACCCATATTTTTCCTCGTTGTAGTCGTAGGTCTATTTTGCTATACGTGATATTGAATTCAATTTCCTCGAGAACGCAATGGATCATGAAATCTAGATTTGTGACCGATTTCATCGCAATAGGCTTATAGTTAAATGTTGTTTCTTACTTTATAAACGATCTGTCCTGTGTGTATAATAATACCATTCAATCGTTGTGTCTGTTAATTCACAGCTCTGTTCCTATTGGACGACGGCGCCTGTGTGTGGTTATGGCAAGGCTGGTGGCCGCGCGGCGAAGATGGAGAACTAGAACCTGCCGAGAGGAATGCCGGTCAGTACATATCTTAAGATTGGTTTGATATATTATGACGTGAAACTTATTTTGGAGCCAGGAGAACTCCTTTGCAACTCAGTTGGATATTATGCAGACTTAAAGATATGTCAAGTTTTTTTTTGGTTCTCGAGGGTTCGCAACCGAAGTTATTGCATTCGTTTTTAGATATATTTTTTTTTGTGTTGGACGATTTTTGTTGGAGCTTTTTGCGATAAAAATAAATAAAGTAAATCCAAGTTACCAAATATTATACTCTGCTAGATATCCACAATAATCAGCTATCGGTTCCCCAGGAGTGGGCGCGTTCGCGGGTCGCTGGCAGGCGCTGCGCGTGGCGGCGCTGCGCACGTGCGACGCGTACTGGCGCGTGTCGCGCGCGCGTGACGTCACGCCCGACGTGCGCCTGGTGGCGGCGGGCCTGGAGCCGCTCGCCTTCACCGACCTCTTCGACACCTGGGCCGACCACGACCACGCGGCCGACGCTAACATCAACGTGAGTGGACTTCCACTATAATGGGGGATACGGTGATAACGTCTGGGAAAAGATAAGCCCCTCTTTACGCTTTCAGGCTGTCAAATACCCGATGGTATCCGGTACACTTTCCTTAAAGCATTAACCGTACAGGTTACAATCGGGCACCTGGACACGTAAAAAGGGGTTAACATACTTGAGCGCGCGTTACGCGTTTTGGTTATCGCAGACATCTTTCTTCGATATGCTTATTCTCTAAAGAATGCTAATGCTGTAAAAATAATTTGGGCAAATTGGTGCTGCGGAAAAACCTTATATTTAAATGTTATTTTTAGCATGATTGTAATATGAAAATAGCCAAGCCCAAGCAAAGAAGCCATCATTATAACTACATGATTTCTCGAAGACAATATATTCTTACGAATTTTTCAAGATCGCGTGAGCGGCCAGATCTGAAACTATAAGTGATAACAAAAAAAAACACTGATTAGCCTGTTTTTGATAAAAACTAAAAGTGCATCATTGGTTTTTTGAATAATCGGTAAGTATTCCTAGCCAAGAAACGAACCGGTTGATTTTGAAAAAAAAAAACATCCTGTATCTTTACACCATCCGAAGAACGAGAGAGAAAGAGAAGAGCTCATTTTTAACAAAATACTTTCCTAATTTCCTTAAGTATCCTACCTGTACTAGCGACTAAACATGAATTGTTACATTTAAAAAAAATCCATGATGTGTTTTAGTTTTCATCAATATCAGGCCCATGAATCTACAACTGCATCATTGGATTTTTGAAAAAATATCAGTTAAGGTTCAGGTGGGCAGGCATAGTCATAATTTAAAAATTAAATTAGTTAAAAATTAACGCTTTGCTTTACTTTACCATATGTTAGTACTTCCCAGAATTTGATCCTTACTAGCGACACTTTCGGATGGTGTCATAAACAGTGATCGGATAATCGGGCGCTCATATACCTAAACTTCTTCCCGTGAAAGAATAATATGGACATTCCTTTCTGAATAAATAATTAATCCCGGTTTCCCGGGATTGAACAATTTTGTAAAAACAACTATAACAAACTTAATGAAATTATAGCAGTGGTGATTGAGTATCTTTATTTTACTCAAAACGAATGGAATCCCTATAAAAAATTATAATGAGATTTCACAATGAGTTCTAACTATATTTTGTACCTTTTTAGCAATCTCAGGAATTTCGAACGATTCCGAGATCCGGGATTCTGAAAAGCATGTCCGTATTATACTTTCGTGGGAATAAAAGTGAAGTTTAGGCATGTTAGTAGTTGGATGTCACTGGTTATGACCAGTGATCGTACCGGTGTTTTTCAAAATCTACCGGTCGATTCCTGGTTAGGAATACCGATTATTCAATAATCCTATGATGCAGTCTTAGTTTTTATCAAAATCGGGCTCGAGACTCGCTTCGATTGTTTTTCGCTATTCATCATAGTTACGGATTTGGCCATACACTTAAAAAAATCGCCCTGTATATTTACTGCATCTGTCTAATGGGAGAGCTCAAATTAATTAAATGGTGCATGTACCAAACAAAAGACTATCCGTAAGAGCTCAGGATACTTACTGCCTAGGCCGCGAGGACTGGGAGCCTTACCAAAGTTGACTAGTATCTATATAATGTACAATACAAAGTCCCCGCTTGCCTCACCTTGCACTGTCCATACCGCACTGACCGGCCGCTGCCCCGCTAGCACGGGCACAAGGCGGGCGACTGGGTGCCGGGCGCGCAAGAGCTGTCGCGCCTCACCAGCGTGTCCGCCGTGCTGCCGCTGGCCGCGCTGCAGCGCCGCCCGCTGCCCGACCACGTCGACCCGCACCATCTCGAGAGGCACCTCGCGGATACTGACTTCCTGGTAAGGACAAATATGGTTCAACAATACTTGCCTACATAAATAAAGGAGAGGCTATTTAGGAAACTAGGTGGCAGCATGTGTAGGCACCGGAAAATGGCAAACTCCGTAAGAATATAAAATATCTTCAGAGATCGTAAATTCGCGATAAATTGTCAACTGAACATTTGGAATACTTTTTTACGCATCGTAATTTGATAGACTATAATCTTTCGAAGTCATTCCGAGAAATTCTGGACTAACATAAAATGGCGACCAATCAGAGCACAACTTTTCAATTTATCCGTTTTCGTGTGATATTAAACCTGGAAACAAGGCTCTCATTGATCTATTCAGAGAAAACAAAGACCAATGAGGGGGGCCAAGTTTCCAATTTAACTATCACACCAAAACTAAAATAAATTGTGGACCAGAGAGCTGATTGGTTGCCAGTTTATGTCAGTCCACAATTTCTCGGAACGCACGGAGATATTATAGAATAGAAGACTAATTCGTATAATTGCAAAACAAATGTTCATTTGACAATTTATTGAGAGACTATCTCACAAGATATTTTGTAATTTTACGTAGTTTGTCCATTATCCGGTGACATATATAACAGCCACATGAATTAATCTGCAGGATTGAGCAATGCTTGCCAAGGTCGTTCCCGAAATAGGTCCATCTCAATGATATTAGATAAAAAGGAGTTAGATATCGCACTAGCGCGCGACAAATTCAGACAATTGTTGTAATTTGCCATAAAGCTTCTCTTTCTGTATCATACGTTCCGTATTATCTATCGCAGTCATACAGTAAGTAAATTTGAAATAAGAACGCAACGATATATCCGAACGTCTCTCAGTGTGAACGTAACGTATCTTTCCTTTATAATATCATTGCCCATCACATTTCGACACACTTTCGTGCCTTGGAAATCTTGTCCCGTTGTTTGCAACCCTGATTAAACGATCAGGAAATCTAAAATGAGATTTCGTATCTAGGCACAAACTAATAACGTTTACCGCATCAACGATAAAATAATAACTGGATAATGCCATGAATAGGTTTTTTTTCCCACAGAGAGATCACTTTTAGTTTCAGATCGACTTCAACCTTTAAAATTAAAGTGAGCTCAAGAAAAAAGTTGAAATTCTTAATGTAAATATAAAAATGAATTAAATATGTACCTACATGCACTATAAATTGTTTGCACGGAAGTGGGAATTTCGGTGAAGGTTACCAACATGTCACATGTTTACCTATATTTGCCGAAAAATATGCCTTTACTGATGATATGAAAGCCAGCCAAGTCGGGGTCACATTATTGTGTTGTGTCGTGTCGAGGCGCCTTCTGGTGCAATTAATGTTGCTTGAATAGATTCGTTTGATTGGTGTATACCACCACGCCATGAAACACACCAACACAGTAATGTGAACCCAGCTTTACTGTTCGTATGTTACAAATACCTTATATATAATGTCTTGTTCGGGGTTACAGGAGGCTTTCGGCATGACCAAAGAAGAGTTCTCGGTGCTGCCCGCGTGGAAGCAGACTAACATGAAGAAGGACGTGGGTCTGTTCTGACGCGGCCGCGCTCAGTGGCGCCCCCTACAATACATATTATACACATTTTGTACAACCGCAGCTCTTTCGTACTTTTTTACTGAACGATGTCGTCAAAGGATTTGATACAATTAATTGTTAAGAGCACGCTTATATTCTATAGTAAAATATAATAAAAAAAACGTTTGTACTAACGGTATGTATGTACCTAACGATGTATTCGCGCTCGTGATATTTTCATGTAACCGCCGTAGACTATAGGCTAGTAGTGAACTGAAGGATTTGGACGATGGAATTGTTCATGAAGTGTGTAACGTTAGCCACATCCGCGCGAACACTACTAAATGTTTGTATATAGTCGTTTTATTTGATTATTTATTTCTTACCTACAAATTTTTTCTCATTCTTTTATTATCAATATTTTAACTGCAATCCTAATGATTTTATTGATGTAGTTTTAGATACTTTTTAATGTAACAATTGCCGCGTGGATGTGACTAACTGACTATGATAATACTGGTGATATTTTTCGATTCGACTGCTGGACACGACCGGGCTGTGCGTCCCGAAGAGAGTAGTTTTGCTAATGCTGAATAATGTTTTTATCAATCGACGCACCGCCCGGCAGCGTCCATCGCGGAACGTTTTAGCAAACGTCTGGTCAAAGTATGGTTATTTGTTATAAACCGCTAGATTTACACAAGTACTTTACTACTATTGTATTCGCTTTAGGGGTAGGCTTATATAGTTCTGTGGCGATTGGAATTGTGTGCTGATCTTAAACTTGTGATATTATTCATTTGCGATAACCTTGTGCTAATTGTTACAGCGCTACCTAGCCGACTGTTGTTGAAATTGTTCGTAAGTAATTCCAATGCCACAGGGCAACTATTATGTATATTTTAACACATCACATATCTTATCTACTCATTGCATCTTTTATACTGTGCGTTAGGTGGACCATGATAAAGTTTAAATATATAATCATACGGTATTCCGTTCTGGGCGGCTTGGCTGAGGGCTGCTGTACTCGAACGAACTTCGACTCAAGGATATTTTAAAGGACTTTTTGTTGCTAACTGGACCATTTGACTTTATAAATTATTTAGTAGGGCGCGTGTGTCGTACGTGAAAAGCGGTGCTCACACACCCAGTCTATTTGTACTTTAATTTTGAAGCTGTTGGTATGTTGTGTACAATTTTAGAAGTTTATTTTTATATTCTAGCTTATTGCTTCTAGTGTGGAACGTCGTACGACCACTATCTGGTTCGCGAAGGAGAAATTGCCAGTATTGTAAGAATATTACTGCCAATGAGTAGAATAATTCTAACAAAACAGTCATACTTTAGTTAACTAAATACCACTATAAACTTATTTTATGTCCTAAATGCATTTACGGCCGCAATTATCGTAGGCCTACGGTGACATGAACATCTCAAATCCAATTTTTAATATTTTGCTTTGGTTGTGTTACTTATACCTAAATAATTATTGTATTTGAGGATTATTTTGTACTATAATAAATGATGTAATAAATTCTTAAAATTGATTTTAGCACTTTTATTTTTAATACTTATTAGCTACCTACCATTGAAAAAAAAATAATAGATCTAGTTGACTCTAAGACAAAAAGCATCGGTTAAAAGTACTTTTAACTGAAACAATCAGGCAAAAGTAATTTTACCGCACACTTTGGTCAAAATTAGTTTTGTCTGAAAATCTTTAGTCAATAGTGATTTTAAATGACAGTGACAGTGATTAAAATCACTTTTAATCAGTTAGTATGTAATACATAAAAGATTTTATATGTTATACTTAAATGAAAAAAGTGTGGGACGCCCTGCGGCACGATGGATCGATGATTTGAAGAAGGTGGCTAGCAGCGGATGGATGCGGACCGCTCAAAACCGGGATGGTTGGCGATCTTTGGGGAGGCTTACGTTCAGCAGTGGACGGCAATTGGCTGATATGATGATATGTTGTAAATTCGTTAATTTCTAAGGTTTAGGTGTGACGAAAATATATGAAATATTTAATTTAAGGAATCCTAAATTAAAAGCTCAATAAATTTGGTTTAAAAGAACCTAACATGAATGGCATGACGGGAGCTAAGTTCGCTCGCTCACTCTAGTTTAGCCATTCGAACCTAACCTATCCGTGTCGTGGTTTTCTGCTCCCTGTGCCCCTATGTTCCGATACTTGGCTCGGCAAGTCATTAAACGATATTTCGTAGTACCCGCCAGGGGGCGCGTTTGCGATTCGTTTTGAGATATACCATGATAGATATACAATACCCATGATCGGATCGGACAAATATAAAAAAAGAAAGTAAGGCACACATATAAAGGTGGTTTTACACCGGCAAGGCGAGGCGTGGATGGGATGGGAGAGAATTGAAATCATGTTTACCCTTTTACACCTAAAGATGTTTATCGCTACACCGCGCTGCCTCGCGTCGGCTCTCGCTACCACGTGCTGCCTGGCCAGTCGTGTCTCGCCCGCCTACTACTCTGGAGAGTATAGTATGCAGCGATGTCTCGCGATGGTCGGAGCGAGCAGGCGCGTGCCAGCGCAAGACATCGCGAGTCAGCGCTTGGCGGAGAGAGACCGTGCGGGTCCTCTATGGCCGGCTAGATGCGTTTACAAAGTAAACAAAAACTCTATTGATACAGCAATATTGTACTTACAAATACTTCAATTCTCGCCTCGCACATCCTCGCGCCGACCTTTTACACCAAAGATGGGCAGGGTGTGGATAGAAATTTTGCCATAAATTTCAATTCTCGCCCATTCCATCCACGCCTCGCCTCGCCGGTATAAATAAAACCACCTTAAGATCCAAAACAAATACAATTGATGCTCTCAACCACGCACAAATAATTACAGCTAGATCAAAACCGTGAAAAACACCGTTTCACCAAATTCATTTTAGATTCCAAGATAGGTACTTTTTTTTGGCCCGCCACACATTCCCAACCACTGCAGCTCCTGAAAGCCAGAATCAACAGTGGCGACCACCAGAAAAAAACCCCGGGTCAATGAAGCTCGACGCGTCCCAGAGAAACGATTTAACTGTCTTGGATCCCGCAACGAAATTAATCAGAAAAGCAAAGCGAAGTACTTCTACGCTATGCAAAAAATATAATTTCCACTTCCCTCAATTCAAGTAGGAGACAGCATTGAGTTAGACCAATAGGCACCAAGGGACATTACAACTGGGTTAAGCCCAGTTGCCAAGCACCACGGATTATAATATTAACACTAATACTAATGGGTCCTAAATTGTGAGCTACTTTTGATTCCAGTAATAGGTAGGTATGGCAAAATCGCTTGAATGCACGGAAATTTGTTCTGGTTTCTACAAGGTCCGTATAGTAAACAACTCCAGATGTACCTAATCTGTTTTGCCAAAGAATGCACTCCCATAAGATGTGATGAGCAGATTCAATGTCAGATGTAGAACATTGACAAAATGGCGAAGCCACAAGTTTAAAAGAAAATAATTTACTATTAAAGTTACCATGACCTGTGAGAAATTGGGCAACACAGTGATCCACCTCCAGCCATGTCCTATCCAGCCGCTCACGAACGGTTGGGTTGGGAGACCAGTTCCTCGACTCCGCTACTGAATGTCGAAGTTTGAAATGTCGACGTATGTTAGTTCTAAAGTACAGGATCTCGATGTACGCCCGTTCGAAAGTTCACTGGAGCGAAGTATGCAAGGCCGACGTATCGTTAGTTAGAAAGCATACGAGTGCGATGTACGCCAGTTCGAAATTACCCGGGCTTGTCGCCACTCTTCGGATTATTATTCGTAGAAATCCCTGTCGCCATATTCGAGGAAAAATACCTTCCGCAATGCATCGGTTATACACGAACAAGATTGCGTCGCCCGCTGTTTTACACGCATCTATAATCATTCTATTTTGATATTTTATCTTCACCGGGTGTTTCAATGTTTATGAATTCGTCAGTGGATGGAAAGTCTGACTCCAATGATTCAGGTGGCACCACGGCCCACGTAGGATATGCAATCACGCGGGGCAACGGACCACGTGCCTGCATCGCTGAAGGCGCTGGAGCCACCTTTGGCAAGCGAAGTTTCATGGAGTCCGCATATGAAACTTTGTTATTGACGGGATAGTGATTGACACCGTTATTCAACCTGATCTTATCTAATTCGCGTTCCGTATTGGCTTACTTGGTTTCGTTACACGATGATTTTATGGCCAGCATAGAAACGATAGCCGTGACTCGCTGTGTCATGTCCATGATAGCAGAGATATTTGCAACGTTAATGATCATTCACCAGGTCGTTAATTTTAGTTAAATATAAGCCTCGGACTAAGTCGCAATAATCGACACTACCCGCATCACTGATTTTTAAAATCGGCGAGGATTTTCCACGGTTTCGGATGTCTGATGAAGCCGTTTTGACCTATCATCGGGCGAAATGTATGATGGAGACATTTCGCTAAACAAGCGTTTAGAATTAGCAAAGGTCGCCACGGGCGACCTTTGAATTTTTGTATTTCTACGAAATTTTTATCCGCCTCGATCTGGCGGACCATTTGTTGACATCATGTTTGATGGAGATAACACTAGATAAACGTATTTGAACGCGGATGAATGAAATCAAAAGTAAAAGTAGAAGTAGTAAACAAATAAAAAGAACGATCGTCTATATTATTTCGCGGTACCCACACACAGAGAAAATAAATGCACTTACCGAAGGCTGGAGAAATGAACTAATTACCAGAAAATACATAAACAGACACCTTTAAAAACTTTCAAAACACGCACTTAATACACTAGGGCACAGCTAGAAACAATTCACAAGCCTTTAAAATAAAGACGGAATACGATTTCCAAATTTAAAAACCGGAGCGATATTAAGATTAGCACACACCGGCGACGATACGGAGGGAAGTGATAAATTTTATGATACTTGTTCACGTGTTTAGGGCTCAAAGGCCTTTTTATTTAAAATAAATAAAAAAATGCACGATTAGCTAAGTGACAACATTCTAAATTTAATATGATGGTCACCAAAGATGTTGGACCATAAACAACATTTTCGAAAATTGGCGCTATGTTGGGTTCAAAATTCTGTCAATTTCAAACAAGTGGTACAACAAGTGGTAGAGTCGCTGCGCATTATAATGGACATAGTTTATAAACTATGTATAAGTTTTTCTTTTGAACGCCATTATCACGTACATGACAAGCAAGCGCGTGCCCTGTACGCCAAACGTCACAAATGTGACAAAAACTACGGCGAATTTATGGCTTGGCGTCAGGGACACGCCGATGCGTTTATGCTCTGGCGTTCAAAAGGTTAATCAGTAGGCCAAGTAGTACTTTCACCCGGGCTCGTTTCATGTCTCCGCGTTGTATACTTATTATTATCAAAGCTAGCCAAAGGAAGGATGTGAGATTTGAAAAAAGTAATTTCTGCCTGTACATCTGGGAATCTCTTCTCACTTTCCTATTTCCTCCGTATTCTCCCATCCCACTTCAGCCAAGGTAATTTATTTATCAGTTGAAGGATAATAAATTAAACAGACAGGATCAATAAATAATAATTTAACAACAACAGTAATATTTACAAAATTGCACAAAGTGATTCTAAACTTACGTAAATTAAAACTAATTACTTCTAAGTTACTCTAAGAGTTTCTTCAAAACAGCATTTTGCAATGCTACCGAAGTCTCTTAGTTTAATACTCTGAACACACTTTTGAAGAACTTCTTTGCTCTAGCCTCTAAGGAATCATCTACTTCTACTTCAGTTTCATCATCGATTTCTACTTCGACGTCATTTTCGTCACCGGCTGGTTCATTGTCATCTTCTTCTTGGCTTCTCTTTGATTCTTCGTCATCAGCCTCTACATCATTTGCTTCGTCATCATTGGCCTCGTCATCATTAGCCTCATCATCACCTTCTGCTTCTTCTTGTCTTTTCCTGGGTTCAATGGCATCTCCAGATTCTTCATCACCATCAACTTCCTCTTGGCGTTTCTTAGCTTCCTCTATGTCATTTTCTTCCTCTTCTTCTACCTGGCGTATCGAACGCTTAACCTCATCTTCGGATTCTTCATCATCAACAA
The DNA here is from genome assembly GCA_905163435.1 of Mamestra brassicae. NCBI lineage: Eukaryota > Metazoa > Arthropoda > Insecta > Lepidoptera > Noctuidae > Mamestra > Mamestra brassicae. The sequence continues at coordinate 13,080,826 of LR991004.1, read as the reverse complement.
CTTCTTCTTGACGTTTCTTAGCTTTTTCAACATCTGATTCGTCCTCAACGTTGTCCTCCTCTTGCCTCTTCTTGGCTTCCTCGTTTTCTTCCTCATCCTCGACCACTTCTTGTCTCTTTTTAGTTTCTACCTCATCATCAGACTCTTGAAAATCTTCTTCTTGGCGTTTCTTAGCTTCTTCTACATCTTCCTCGTCATTGATCTCTTCTTGTCTCTTCTTACCTTCTACCTCATCCTCAGACTCTTCAACATCTTCTTCTTGACGTTTCTTAGCTTCTTCTTCATCAATTGTATCTTCAGATTCTTCTTCCTGGCGTTTCTTTGTCTCAACATCAACGTCTGACTCTTCATCATTAACTTCTTCTTGTCTCTTCTCTCTGGCCTCTTCTACTTCGTCTTCTATTTCTATCTCTTCTTGACGTTTCTTAACTTCTTGATCATCGTCAGCCTGTTCTTCATCGTCAGCATCTTCTTGACGTTTTTTCTTTGATTCTTCATTTTCTTCGTCGGCTTCAACTTCTTCTTGCCTTTTCTTAGCTTCTTCGTCATCCGCTGCCTCTACCTCAACCTCTTCTTGCCTCATCAGTTTCTTAGCTTTCTCTAGCAAATCCTCTTCTGCTTCTTCAGGAATTTCCTCCTGTACTCTGCGGTTTTCTTCTAGATACTCTCCTTCCAGTTCTTCAACGTCACTATCTTCTTCTTGTTTTAACTTTTTAGCTTCATCTGTTTCATCATCTTCTGCTTCGATTTCTTCCTGTTTGATGCCTTTGAAAGCTTTTACATATTTCCTGACGGCGTCTTCCTGCCATTCTTCGCCGGAGCCTTCGACAAGTTCTTGGGTAGGTTCGGCTTCCTCTTCTTGTTCTGGTTCCTCTTCTGGCTCTGGTTCTGGCTCAGGTTCAGGCTCGGGCTCTGGTTCGGGTTCGGGCTGTGGTTCTGGTTCAGGTTCTGGTTCAGGCTCGGGCTCAGGAACAACACAGTGGCTTGGTGGGCTGGACCAGTCACATATCTGGAAAAACATTTTTATTCTAATAAAATCTGGCTATTCATAACTTTGCTTAGCTATGTTGAAATTCTCTACTTCGTTAGTATTTTGAGATTTATCAGTGATCTTCCAACTATAGAGGTGCGCTTACACGGGTAACTGAAATTGCTTAATTCTTGGCAATTTCAATACAATCCTAATATTTTCATAAATTCACCGATTACAATGTGGATAACGTCGTGGGTTACACATAAGTTATTTTGAAATCCTATCATAGTGCTCCCCTACACTCCGCAAGGAACTTACAAACCAAATATCAGCTTTCTACGAGACCAGCACTTTCGGCTGTGAGTTGTCTGTCAGTCACTCAGTAACGGAAGAATTTTATATAATATATTGATTTAACCTATTTTAGTATTAATTTTAGTAACAAAATTAAATTTAGGATTTTAGTAACGAAAAACTGATCTGTACCCACTGTTTTGTATTGTTAGGCAGTATTATATGTTTAATTTTTTATCGTTTATTTAATTTACTTTACATATAAATATATCGTTTATTTTTTATTATAATTATATTACCTCATGATTAATTAATTAAAAAAACACTTTTACCCGTTGATTTATTAATTCCTTATTATCTTGCTAAATATTTTGTCAAATTTTATAATTATTATTGTTATTGTAAATGTTGTGCACGTCTGTAATTGACATAAACACTAGAATAAGACCTTATAATATAAATTAATATGTCCATGTTTTTGTTTGTGTTTGTGATGTGCCATTAATAAATAAATAAACCTATGCTTACGTTACGTTTCTTACGTTTACAGCACGTTTCCAGAAGCTAGTTCAGATTTGTTATCCTGAACATTGACATTTTTATATAATCCCGTATCTTTCTAGAGACTTCTTAGGATCAGATCACCCATCATTCGCTCACGTGATGTGTTGCATGTTTATTTTATCAATACTCCATCGACACATGACAAAAAAGATAAAAACAAACTCTTAAACCACTGTAGACATGTTGAGATAAAACATAATATTGCAAAATACTATCAAACTTATAGATACAACTAACTGAATAAATCGATAACCTTGGATAATCTCTAGATATCAGAATTTTAGAGATTTATAAATCATATCATCATCAGCTGCCTAGCCTTTTTGTCCAACTATATTGGGGGTGGCTTCCAGTCAAACCGGATTCAGCTGAATACCAGTATTTTACGTGGAGCGGCTGCCTACCAGACCTCCACAACCCATGAACTGGGTAACATGGTACTCCTTGGCAAGACTGGTGTCAGATTACTGGCTCTGACATTCCGTAACGACTGCCAAAGTTCTACAAATGACAGCCGGGACCAACGGCTTAACGTATTTTCCGAGGCACGGAGGAAACTCAGTAAATTAAGATGATCACCCATCCACAGACCAACCCTGGCAAGTGTTGCTTAACCTTGATCGACCCGTGCGGCTGATATTCTTTAGACAAGAAAAAAAAAATACGAACGAACACGAATAAACAAACGAACGAATAATACGAATAATTATGTTAAATTATGTACAGTAGGTATTATAGTTTGTTTTTATCTTTTTTGTCATGTGTCGATACACATGACAAAAAAGATAAAAACAAACTCTTAAACCACTGTAGACATGTTGAGATAAAACATAATATTGCAAAATACTATCAAACTTATAGATACAACTAACTGAATAAATCGATAACCTTGGATAATCTCTAGATATCAGAATTTAAAGGAAAAAGTATAGAAAAAATATAGGTAAGCTACACTTGTTTTCGATGAATTTCTCATAGGGTAAAGTGATCTTATAGGGTCATTGAGATTAGAGATTTATAAATCATATCATCATCAGCTGCCTAGCCTTTTTGTCCAACTATATTGGGGGTGGCTTCCAGTCAAACCGGATTCAGCTGAATACCAGTATTTTACGTGGAGCGGCTGCCTACCAGACCTCCACAACCCATGAACTGGGTAACATGGTACTCCTTGGCAAGACTGGTGTCAGATTACTGGCTCTGACATTCCGTAACGACTGCCAAAGTTCTACAAATGACAGCCGGGACCAACGGCTTAACGTATTTTCCGAGGCACGGAGGAAACTCAGTAAATTAAGATGATCACCCATCCACAGACCAACCCTGGCAAGTGTTGCTTAACCTTGATCGACCCGTGCGGCTGATATTCTTTAGACAAGAAAAAAAAAATACGAACGAACACGAATAAACAAACGAACGAATAATACGAATAATTATGTTAAATTATGTACAGTAGGTATTATACATAAATGTCTGGACATGTTCCTTTATTTACCACATATTTGTCAGCTTCTAGGAATCGTAGTCATACTCTTTATTATGTACACCAAATAAGTTACAGAAAATATAGATGAAGAAAACATGACATAGGGTGTCACAATGGGCGGCCTTATCGCTTAAAGCGATTTTTTCAAGACAAGAGTTGAATGGATTTTTAAGAGAAAAGTAAAGACAGTACCTACAGGTAGCTAAGCTGGGTTGGCTACACCAGCGGAGGATCTTAGAAAGCTAAGGGTTTACGCTAAGGAGTAAGGGTCCAAGCTAGAAGATAGGTAGACAGTATGATACCACAATATGGTTAGGTCTTCCTTTCTTTGAATAAAAGAAACCACTCCAATAATGTATTCCTCACCTGTTCTTGCTCATTAAACCACGTGTCGGCAGGGCACTGCATCAGGTAGGAGTTGCCGGCATAGCACTGGTAGTAGGAGAAGCAGGACTCGACGCTGGCGATTCTCAGGAAGTTCTCCTGGCCCCGGCACAGAGTCTCCGGGTTCTGTCTCAAGGAAATTGAGAGGCCGGAGCTGCTGGCCACGGCCGCTGCGCAACATAAGAGCCAGAGGGCTGCTGGAAAAAAAGAAAAAGAAATAAAGATAAAAAATATTATGACATTATCTATGATTAAATATTTGAACCGTTTGGGTCGAAACGCTAGGGTCAGGAAGTGCAAAGTTCAGTAAAGAGGTTTAAAAAAGTATACCTAGAAGGACTTGGGGTTAGTCTAAACAGGTTTACAGTGGGACAGTATTGGTTATGTAACAACATTTAGATTACGACTTCCGACTTCCTTTCGATTCTTCGTCTTACGACATTGTTACTTCCCTTTTATTAAATGGCGATCGAAATAAACTCAATTTTGAACCGGCTATGGAAAGCTCCACCGAAATCCACCCTTCGACAAACATTATATTTAATTTTATGGAAAGAGTTTTTAACAAGGGTTACGTACGATAAAGGATTTCCATCTCCTTATTTTATAACCAGGACGTCTGTCTTCGAAATTTGAAAAAAAGGAATTTTAACAAAACTTTACTTTTATTAACATACTTTAATTATGACAACACGGTTGGTGCAGTGGTTGAGTGATGGACTGCTGTGCTGCGTGTCGCGGTTTCGATCCCCGCACGGAACAAATATTTGTATGGCCTACAGATAGTTGTTGCGGGTCTGGCTGTTTGTGAATGTGAGTTTATATTTTTGTAAAGGCACCTACGATACAGGAGAAATTCCTAGTGTGGGGCAACCACAAACAGCCTTATAATAACGTTTTCATGTTTCTTCGAATATTCGATTCTAAGACATGCAAGTTTACTCATCACGTTTTCCTTCACCGTTGTTTCAATTATTCCACGCACTATTTCAATGAACACAACACATTATCCTTTTTGATTGATTGGATTTAGGTGCCTTCTAACTAATTCTACCAACCAATCCTGTCCCTATAGTAACTTTAGTCAGTGAATCACTGCCGACTAGTCAATGAATCTATCTAAAATTTCCATACTAAGATTGTTGGTAACTTTGCAACGAGACAGAGTAGGGAAACTAAGTAGATTTGAGTTCAAATTTGAATCCAAAATTGGTTTTAATTTAACTCGTTACTAAACAATATCTATAGGGCCGGATATAATTTGAATAAAAAAACAGAACTTTGTAAGAATTTGAAACTTTGTCACAATTTCCCTTCGATTAAAATTAGAGCACATTATCATGATGAGTTTAGTTCTTTGATTCAAATTATATAACACGTTAAAAATAAATTGCAAGAAATTTAAGGAGTTGTTTAGAATAACAAATAAAAATTATTCACGAAGCTTTTTTTATATAACAATCCGTTTCAAAGATATGCAATATTACATATCCATACCGCGTAAGTATGGGCGCGTACTCAAATAGGTATAGCCCCGCAGTACAGTGCACATAAAAATATTTTGCAAAATTATTTGTGATTCTTAATTATTATTTTTTTGGCTCATTTTGTTTAGATGTTATTGAGCATGTACACGAAATTCTTGCAGTTCATTTTTTAGCACCTTATAATATTCACCATAGAGGAGCTCGTGGCTAAATAATAACAGCCGCACGGGTCAATCTTCAAGGTTAAGCAACGCTTGCCGAGGTTGGTCTGTGGATGGGTGACCATCTTAACATACTGAGACTCCTCCGTGCCTCGGAAAACACGTTAAGCCGTTGGTCCCGGCTGTCATTTTTAGATCTTTGGCAGTCGTTACGGATAATCAGAAGCCAGATAATCTGACACCAGTCTGCAAGCAAGGAGTACCGCGTTACCCAGTTAATGGGTTGTGGAGGTCTGGTAGGCAGCCGCTCCACGTAAAATACTGGTATTCAGCTGAATACGGTTTGACTGGAAGCCGACCCCAACATAGTTGGGAGAAGGCCAGGTAGATGATGAACAATGTTATATGTAGGTAACCCGATACTCCAGCGCACGAAAATTTGATAGGTACTTAGGTATCCATTCACATTAAATGCAATCTATCTATAAGCTAACATGTTAAGGTAAAGTGTAGCTAAGTTAGAAGTTGCAAAAATAACTTATTCTGAACTTACGTAACATTCATCATAGATAACTAAATCTCAACAAGTATTTTTGAAATTAAACCAATGGGTTTAATTTAGGTAGTTTGACGTATTAATAGATTAATCTAATAACAAATAAAGCGCCACTGTACCTACATAAAATAGAACACTTATCAAAAATTCACTTCCAAAAAATATTAAAATACCAACTTACTGTTCATTTTGACCGCACTGTCTTGCTACTGTTGCGATCCGGTACAAAAGTAAGATAAACCAGCGAAAGCCTTCAATTTTATCGAGAGCATCATATCAGGTGCCGTGATAGCGTCAGCCGATACGAGATATAGACGGGAGATATGGTCCATCACACGGCTATTCGCGGTTAAAGCAGGGTGCCGTGACTGCGACTGACGACTAAATAAATGAAATATTCTGTTCTATTCTTTAGCAGTCTATTCAAAGGGTGAAACAATGTAGATTTATTTTATGGGATATATATGCGACGATATTGTTTAATGATAACAAACCTATCTAGCCAAATCGTTATCATAAATAACGATTTGGATGAATGGTCAGATGCTAATAACTTGTTCTATTATGTCGACCAATGGGTCATTGCAAGTTATTATTTTGATGTAACACTTAGAATACACTATAAGCCTATGGATAGTAATGATGATAACTAATAAGTAGGTATAAATTATTAATCATTTCATATCTAAATATTAATATTACACACATACAAAAAAAATGCAATAATTAAGTAACAAAACGTGGGTAAGTATACTCACCTAAGAGATACACCGCAAATCACTGTTTACTTAATTAAGTTTTTATTATTCTGCATCTGCTCGACGTCCGTATATCGCTCGCTACTGGGATTCAGCGGAATATCAGCGTCAGGTATATGCTGAGCAGGACTTCCATTACCGCATATTGGTTGTTCCGTATTCAAATCTACATATTTTGTGATTAGGAAGGTAGTTTGGTACTTGTACTATATGTAGACTTCATAAATGTGCTATAGACAAAGAGCTTCTTTACTACTACTTACTACTTCTTTCTTTTTCTTTTAAGGGACAGAAATACCTATTTGATTGAAATTGTTATATCTCGTTAGTTTTTCGAACAATTTTGAACCTCTTGTTAATGTTAGTCCAATCATTTGGTAGTTTTACCTGGAAAAATTTCCGGGAGTTTACAATATGATAATTTTATAGATTTTAATGTGCTCTTACTGAATTTTAACTTTGCCACCTCGTATATTTGCCGCTCGCGCCGCCATGTTGGAAAAATGGCGTCTAATAGCAATTTTTTGACAATATCTCCTTTCCAGCGCATCTTAATATATAAAAATGTTTCCCTTGGTCACGGCATCACTCGTGAACGGCTGGACCGATTTCGCTAATTCTTTTTTGTCGTGTTTGTTATTGCCAGGAGAAGGTTCTTATGCAAGAAAATTTTGAAAAAAATATACATCCGGACGAAGCCCGGGCGGGCTACTAGTTTTGTGATAAAAATATAAACAATAAATAAAACTAAAGACGAATTTCCTAGAATTTGTGTAAAAAATAAATTCAATAAAAAAGGGACGAATAAGTTTTTTAGTCAAAACTCATGTTGAAGTACCTACACTTCTTTGCGGCACTCGTACGTTAAATATTGATTTTACTAAAATATTGTTCATAAATTGTATGTGGGACATATATTTTTCATAATTTTATGTCCTTGCCCGACTTCTTTTCATCCAAATCGACGACTTAACCTGACTTGTACTGTCAACAAAGCTATTTGGTATACGGGCAAAAATATTAAATTTTTCGCTGCACTGCCAATATTTATTTCCAATGTGTGCATTTTATTTATAACTTTTTAAGCTTATGACGTACCTACGAGTTTGGTGTAGGTTTTTAATTGCTTAATTAGTACACTAACAAAATTGTTTCAAAGTAGTTGCAAGTTAGCTGCCTGCATACCAAATAGCTTTGTTGACTGTACATTTACAATATGAGTAGGATCCAGGTTGAACACATGCTCATCACTCAGCTACTCAACACAATATTTTAATAAGGCAATATCTAAGCTACACACTTTCCCATATTAAAAAGGCTACAAAAAAGTAGTTCAATAATGTTATTGTTGGTTAACCAATATTATTCTGTAGCTACACGCGAGGAAACTCTAATAAACTCCATATTATCTTTTCATTTTCTTGTTTCGCCCCATCAGCACCTTTGTAACATATTCTGCCCTAGATGCGTTATTTTGTAAACTGACGGAGAACACTGAATATTTACGAGATACTTACTAAGTTATTATCATTTGGGAAACGTTCAAACAAAGTTGTAGTACATTGAAACGTTCACAATGTCATCAGAAGGCTTAAGCCTTCTGATGACATTGTGAAATGAAACACACCGAGGACTTTAAAGTCCTCGGTGTGTTTCCTTGCGTGATTGATTAAAAAATGAAGATATCTGCAGGGGAACCAAGGTTACCGATATAGCCCGAAGAATCGCTAACTTAAGTAGTAGTGGGCAGGGCACATTGCTCGTAGTAAAGGCAATCGGAGGGGTCTAAACGCAGGTTCTGAAGTGGCGACCGCGTACCGGAAGACGAAGCGTTGGAAGTCCTTCCACCAGATGGTCGGATGACCTGTTAAAGGCTTTGGAAATCCGCTAGATGAAGACAAGAATTCCGTTCAAATATCTGCTCCCATCATAGCGTGCCAATGCCTCTATGATTCCGTTTTGAGAAAGTCATGGAGCTATACAGGATGTATACCACTATCCCGTTTTCTCAGCAGATTCATTATGGCAATGACCAGGTATATTACTACACGTTATTGGGATGGTGCACATCATTCTGTCACCGGAAAGATAGTTAGGATAGTTCTTTAAATATTATAAAGCGGTTCAATTCAATAAATGTAGGTATAACTATTACAATTCTATTATATATTTACATTAGTTGTCACATAATACTATAATTACTATTGAAGAGTACGTGGCTAAAGAATAACAGCCGCACGGGTCAATCTTCAAGGTTAAGTAACGCTTGCCGAGATCTGCCTGAGGATGGGTGACCACCTAAATATACCGAAACTCATCCGTGCCTGGGACTCACCTGAGTATGGGCAGCAGCATTCTCTGTGCATTGCAACAGCTACACTGCGATCGCCAACCTGCCTGCCAAGCGTGGCGATTATGGCAACCCTTTGGGGGAGGCCTATGTATGGCCTATGTGAGACGTCTTTCGGCTGATATAATGATGATCCGTGCCTCGGTAAGCACGTTAACCCGTTGGTCCCGGCTGCCATCTGTAAATCTTTGGCAGTCGTTCCAGATCGTCAGAACTCAGAAGCCAGAAAATCTGACTCCAGTCTTGTTAAGAAGTAATAGATACCATGTTACCCAGCATGTGGAGGTCTTGTAGGCCGCCGCTTCATGTAAAATACTGGTATTCAGCTAAATCCGGTTTGACTGGAAGCCGACTCCGATATAGTTTGGAAAAGTCTAGCAGATATGACCACATAATACTATAATTGTGGGGCAAGTATTTTTCAATATCAGTTTCAAAGCATTTTCATTAAGCAAAAGGGAGTGTGTCCATATGGCAGTTATTTTTTCCATAAAACAAATATAAAAGAAACGTTGCCCCACAATAGGAATGCCTTTTGTATCGTGGGTGCGATTAGAAACATTTCAAGTCACATACACAAACAACTAGCCAAACCCGGAACAACTATCTGTGATCTAAACAAATATTGTTTCCATGCGGGAATCGAACGCGGAACAGGAAGCGTATCAGCCAATTACCACGCCACTGCGCCAACGGTGTCCCATCTTTGTTTTCAATCAGAATTACTAAAATAAATCGCAACAGTGAAACCCACCAGTAACAATGCGGCGCCCACATTATTTGAAATCTAGCCGTGCACGATGTGTGATGTCCGGATGACCTTGCGGCACTGTCACGCGAATGCAAACACGATCATTTCAAGACAATTTGCCTATTTTTCTTTGAATTACTCTTAAAGATCAATTGCTATGCGGAAAGATGTCTTGGCTGTTCCTCGTGTCCACAAATATTTTGAAATATGCCATAATAGCTTTTTCCCGCGACTTCGTTCGCGTGGAATAGTTACTTTGGGCAGCCAAATTCATTTTTCAAAAACGCTTCAACATAATGTTTATTTATTTTTTATCATTTGCCTAAATAAGGTAAGATCATACGTTCCTAAGCTACCTTGGTTAGGTACGTATGACCTTATGTGGGGTTTTCCAGTGTAAAGCCAAATATAAAGTCGTGCAAAATGAAATATCTCGGTACTGTGATAATCTCTGCTATCGTGAATCACACGTCATGGAAATTTCGCACGACTTTGCCCTAGTATTTTTAACAATAGCTGTTGCTGTATTTTTAACCCGACTACGTTCTCTTGGTCTACTCTAGAAGGTACCTATTTTATCTGCCGAGCGTGGAGTCCCGGATCCGATTCCCAGGTCGAGAAAAAGTGTTTATACGTTTTTCCATTTATCAGGAATTTTGCAGTACCAGCCCGGAGTTTGGTAGTTAGTGGTGTGTCACCCCCCAACCTAGGAAAGCACGTAAAGCGTGCGCTTGATCTCTCCCCGGTCGTGTATCGGATCATTCAGATCCCTTCAAAATGGTTGAGCTGAATGATGCTGATGTACGCGTCATGTTCGTGAACGGGCACCATCAGCGGAGACTGGTCATCTCTTAATTTAATATTTGATACTAAATATTATTTTTTCTTTCTTTAACTTGTTCTCACATATAGAACAACAAGGATAATGCAACCAAGATTTTTGGAAAATTTAAAATGGTTTAAAAGAGTGTCCGGAGTTCTTGTCCATAAAGATCTACGCTTTGGAACGAGCAAATAGGTAAGTGTTATTGACTTTGACAATTCAAAAGTACTGTATATTAAATTAATAATAATAATAGTTAATTCGGATGGCTGTCCATTGGACTATGTAGTAGTGAGTATGTATGTAGTAGTGTAGTAGTGAGTAAAGGAACACATAGTGCATCGTATGTGCTTGCCCAAACACTTGTGCACTGTAATATATTCTACGCACTTGGTTTATCTCTATTGAGATTGGTTACCGTGACCAAAACTCGGTTGTTGTTGTCACTACAGTTGTCTAAAGGCAAGCTTTCTGATGGGCAAGGCACGTGGCTTCTGCCAGGGTTACGGAATTTGTTCGAAAGAGTAACCGCGGCCCTGGAACGCAAAGGCCTTTAGAAGGAACACGGATGGGTTTTAGTCAGTAAGAGTTGACATGCCCTTCCGCTCCACCCAGAGCGGAAGAAGTCATTTGATGATTTCCCATCAGTTAAAAAAAATATATAAGTAATAAAAAAAGGCACGTGGCGTGCAGCTGTTTTAATATTTACTTAGTACTGCCTAGTCATTTGTAGGCACTTATGAACGCACTCAATCAACCTGACTGTCCTTTTTAACTATGTTGGGGTCGGCTTCCAATCTAAGCAGAAGCAGCTGAACCAGTATTTTACATGAAGCGACTGCCTATCTGCCCTCCACAACGCAGCAGGATACACCTTGACAAGACTGTGTGTCAGTGTCCTGTCTTTGGCTACCCGTAGCGACTGTCAAATGACAGCCGGGATCAACGGTTTATGTATATTAAAACTAGAGCTAATATTAAAACTAAACCTAATATAAACGCACTAATATCCAGCAGTGCGATTCAACAAACCTCTCACGTCTCATCGTGTAAGCTTAGGTGAAGTGAGCTGTCAATCCATATAAACAAGATGGAATGACAGTTCACTTCATGCTCACTCACCTAAGTTTACACGGTGACATTCAAATTGAACAGAATAGACCGGCAGATATTCTGCCTTTTTCATAAAAACTTTTTAACTAACTATTGCTTATTCTAAATACTGATTCGTAGATTCTTTATTCAAAAGTTTCTATAGATAATTTGAATTTAGAATCTCTTAAACAGCTTATAAACGAATCCCTACGAGTATGTTTAGATTTTTTTTTTATGAATTGTGTTTTATTATAGCAAAAGATGATCCAGCACCCACGCTTTAACACAACAATTTATCCAAAGTATTGTAGAGGCCAAAAACAAAAAATATGAGAAAAGAAAGGACGCACGGTAGACAATCGTAGCCATTTCATTCACAGTTTATATTTCAGACGTGTGGCAATACGGGACAGTTGACATTTTCAACACGAATTCTTATATATTTTCACGTTTAAAATATTGAGACGACGCTCTAGGATATCAAATTGTCCTGTGTTTGCCTGTCCGTTAGTTCGTTTTATACCCTAAAATTGTTGAGAATTACATCAACAAAAATATGACTGTTTTTTAACTAAATGGACCTAATATTTTTCGGGGTAGCTAAAAATCTAAAGCTGCCAACTACCTATTTATTTACAATTCAATTTACACACAAAAAATGCATTAAGAATTAGGTGGGAGAGCACGTCGTTGATACCTTCAAATATGTTTGCTGTACTAGCTGGCCTGTAAAATTTGTTAACGAAATAATCCAATACCTAGTGAAAAGCACGTTCAGTTTTCCTGATTTCACTATTTTCCGGGCATCTTTTCCTTTTTTTATCTTGCTCGGACTGTAACGAAAGCTAAAAAAAATTATCAAATCGGTCCAGGGGTCGTCAAATTATGATTCTGACAACAAATAGCATTTTAATGCTGTTCGTAATTTATATCTAATACTAGCTAGCATATCCCGTTTTTTCCGTTCCCGTATAACCTTTTTTATAAATGTGGCTATCATTAACAATTTCCAAGTCCGACTGGTAGTTCCAGAAATTAGTGTGTACATCATCATCAGCTTAGCCTTTTCCCAACTATATTGGGGTCGGCTTCCAGTCAAACCGGATTCAGCTGAATACCAGTATTTTACGTGAAGCGGCTGCCTATCAGACCTCCACAACCCATTAACTGGGTAACACGGTAGTTCTTGGCAAGACTGGAGTCAGATTTACTGGCGCTTCTGACATTCCGTAACGACTGCCAAAGATCTACAAATGACAGCCGGGACCAACGGCTTAACGTGCTTTCCGAGGCACGGAGGAAACTCTGTATGTTAAGACGGTCACCCATCCACAGACCAACCTTGGCAAGCGTTGCTTAACCTTTGATCGACCAGTGCGGCTGTTATTCTTTAGCCACGAGCTCCACTCTAATCAGAGATTAGCGCGTACAAATAAACAAAAACTCTTCAGCTTTCTTTATTTTAGTATATATTTTGGTTGTCTTTTTTTTGGGTTTTTCCGAAATTCTTTGGTTTTCCGTAAGAGTTTTTGGTTAGTGGGAGTTCCCACTTTATCTAAGTATAAAGATTACAACTACCTTTTACTATATACAATTAAAAAAAAAAAATAGTCTTAAATATGGCGTCGAAAAATTCCTCCGCATCGCTGGCCACTGGTAATGTACCCAAAAGGCTGCCAAGATGTATGGCAATGCTTATCCTTTGTCCAAGGTAAAAACCAGTCCTTTGGGTCACGCGAAGTGTCAACTAAGCGTCTTGACAGATCTTTAAACAAGTTAAGAGCACTCGTACCCCAAACGGCTCAGAAATACGACTACCAACGAGGTTATTATATTTCCGCCGCTTGAGGTTCTTCGCAGCCGCAGCGGCAGCGCCAGCACAGCACGGTGAGCTAGGAAGATGGGTTGGCGCAAGAGAGTATAAAGACAGTTTATCTGAAATTCACACTGAATCAAAACAATGAATTCATGAATTTTCGGCCTGTTCTACTTGGAATCAGGGATTTCAGTTTAGACAAAGTTCTATTGGCTATCTCCATTTCCAACGATAACAGTTCAACGAATGTTTTATTAGTACTTTAATAACTTATTCAGAGAATAATGGGCAGCATGAAACTTTGATGAATTTTAAGCTGAGTAAAATTAATTAAGTCTAGTTTAGAATATCTAGTGGATAGGCACATTTCATGAGAAGGACTCGTGCTTCACCTCAATCGGTTCGAAAAAATTAAGCTTGGCCACTGTTTTAAAATTTAGTAGGAAGATGTGTCCAATACATACTTACTTGCACTAGGAGTTTCTCCTGTATCGTGGGTACGTTTACAAACATACAAAGTCACATACACAAACAGCCAGACCCGGAAAAACCGTCTATAGGCCATACATATATTTGTTCCGTGCGGGAGTCGAACCCGCGACACAGTCAAGCCTCGAATCCATTAGGCAACATTTGACGCGCAACACATGACGCCCAACATGTTCAGCAACGTTGCACAACAACGCGCGACGTTGCCAGCAGGCGCGCAACATTGACAATGTTACTAAATAAAAGTTCTTCGTTGCCGTTCAACATGATGAGCAACATGTTGTGCATCATGTCGCGCGTCAAATGTTGCCTACTGGATACGAGGCTTCAATCGCTCAAACACTGCGCCAACCGCGCCGTCAAATTGAATAAAAGATTATTATCATTACCATTTATACGATGTAAGTGACGTCACTTCATCAACATCTTTTCAGTAAGATCTTAGCCTATATTCAACAGTGGACATTGCTGGTGACCGGCCTCCTCCAAGCGTTTCGACATCAACCAGTCCTGTCCTGTGGTAAAACAATCAATTTGGTGCCATTCATAAACATCAATACGAATATTATTGGAGAACCAAGGTTACCGACATAGCCCCAAGGATCGCCAAACTGAAGTGGCAATGGGCAGGACACACTGCTCGCAGAACAAATGGTCGATGGGGCCGAAAGTTCCGGAGTGGCGATCGCGTACCGGAAGACGCAGCGTATGAAGGCCTCCCACAAGGTGGACCGATTACCTGGTGAGGGTCGCAGGTAGTCGATTGATGCGAGACGCACAGGACCGGTTCTTGTGGCGACACTTCGGGGAGGCCTATGTCCAGCAGTGGACGTCTTTCGGCTGATATGATGTTGTAAAGTGAAATAACTCTCATCTGTCTGTTATTTCTTTATCCCGATCGTATTTTTGTCTTTTTAGGGTTCCGTATCCAAAGGGTAAAACGGGACCCTATTACTAAGACTTGTCTGTCACTAGGTATCTCATGAACCGTGATAGTAAGACAGTTAAAATTTTCACAGATGATGTATTTCTGTTTCCGCTACAACAAATACTAAAAAACAGAATAAAATAAATATTAAACGGCAAAAAAATCACGTTTGTTGGATGGGAGCCCCCATACAATAAACGTAATTTTTTTGCCGTTTTTATAGATAATGATAACGGAACCCTCTGTGCGCGAGTCCGACTCGCACTTGGTCGGTTTTTTATGGTATTCCTCATGATTGGCGCAAATAAACTCTTTTTCTTTCTTTCTTATCTTTCTGTACATCTTAACACCCAAACGAATTTGGATGAAACTTGACACACGGGTAGACCATATCCTCGAATAGGTACATAGGACTCTTATTTTCCCTTGGGATAATTTACAAAATTCAGGCAGGCGAAGGCACTGTCAGAGGTTAGTTTGATATATAACAAGACATCTCAAAGTTTATCACAGATTTCTGATGCCACAAATCGACGTCGGCAAGCCATTAATATACGAAATATGTCAGGAGACAATGCTCTGGAGACTGGACCCGAGTCGACTTGTGTTCATGTCAAATAAAATGCCAATATGAGAAGTGACAAAGCCCACGGGTTTTATTTATATGTCTGAGTGATTGATACTACTTAGTTTTGATACCAATGAGACTAGTAGGAAGTACATCGGTATGTTACCCATTCCAATCATTTGACGTCACTTTCGTCAGTCTTCGTTTCACAAACATGTTGAAGATTCTGTTTCGTATATATAGCTAAATAAATACATAGCTTCCTAAGAATGGTCTATCTATTTCTCCCTAACACAAGTATATTTCTTACTTAAATGGAAATTCCCTAATGACCTAATGTTAATGTATTTTTAACTTATTGAAATAAACATTTATTTATATCTTAAAATATAACATCAATCCTGTATTTCAGGTATATAAGTCAGTCAGAAGTGAAAGTAGCTATCTATAATACATCGACATTTCGCCAAATTGTGTTAAATCCCACATAATGGAAGCAAATCGACAAAAAATCAGACTCCGGGGTCCCAATAAGTACTAAGAAACTCAAGATGGGTAAAAACAGTAATTCTTTACCGAGCCCGAGAATCCAACCCAGGACTTCTCACGATACAACAATATTTCAGAAACGTATTAAGGTGAGTACTGACCGGTGTTAAGGGTCGTAATGTACTATTCGCATTACGCCCCGTAAAACCGGTTTACTATCTATATTTTGTCTGAATTAAGAATCTATTCAACTGATGCCTCTGTCGATGATAAATGATAGCTAATCCGTCCATCTTGTGCTGCTTATCACAAAGACTGATAAAACCCGAGTTCATGTAGCGATCTTGAGTCAGTTGACCAAATATTTACAAGTGCATGTTGAGTTCATGAATGAATGAGGTATCCAATTGATAAATTAGGTGGGGAATTCACAATACGGGCTTGCAGGCGGGTTTCTTGCATTCATAACCACACCATGATAAAAATGCTACCTTTAATTCCGGTTTTTATCGCCAATCAAACTACTGAAGAGAGTGAATAAGTTAAATAAATAAATAAAAACTACTTATAGATATAGATTCCTATCCCAAAAGTATCTCCAAAGAGATAGATACTACTTTAGAGATACTTTTAGGAGACGGTAGCATCGACGGAGAGGCAATCTAGTTGTTAATTCTGTAAAAATTGGTTGTCTGTAAAGTCGTTTTACGGACGATAGTTCAACGTGACAACGTCATAACATAACATTGATGAAATGATCGTAACGTTACAATGAGCGAAACGTTACAATGAGTCATCCTTTTTTTTGCGTGCAGCCGGCATTCATCGATTTATTAGACGTTGTCACGTCAAAACTTTTTTATTCTATATCTCCAAACCTCCATTAAGTCCAACGTAGCCATAACCTTGACAAAACAGTCCTGAACTCTGAAAATAGTTCACACAAAACTGTGCACTCTGAAAGTAGTGTGAAGTCTTTATGGCCACGATTCTTGGAACTGTACTAAGTCTCGCCAACGCAACGCCGACTTTTTATTTTCTGCGACAAGATGATTCCGAGAAAATGCCTTTGAAGGAACGACGCCGTGATCCGCGACCTTTCGGATCCAGTTAGGAGTTCGTACAAGTTCTGAACATGACTTTTAGTTCTCATTTCTATTTGACTGAGTAAAACGTTCTTCTATGTCATTAATTAGACCATTTATTTTTTAGGGCTTCGATTTATGAGTTTTAGGATTTGTTTTTAGGATTTTTGTCATTTTTCAAGTAAGTATTCAGCAACTACGGAGTTCTAGATCATTCTGGTATATTCCAGGTAATAATATTGGTATACAATATACCTAGTTAGGTAACAAATGATAACATTGCAAGTATTTATTTTTTAATTTCAAGAGAAAATTGAACAAAAATAAAAGTCCTTTGATAGGAAAGTAATTTGCTTCTCGCTAAAGACGTTATTGAGCGTAAAAATTCAAACAATCCTTGGCTGATTGCGCAGTTGTGCAAGAGTTCAACCCCTAACTGCTTTTCTATGTCCTCTTTAGAAAAACAGAGGGTATAGCTTGTATTTTTATAAATTAGCTAAAGGTTTTATCCCTGGCGTTGCTTGGGCGAGTTATGAAACAATTTTTTTTTACAAAAAAAAAGTAACTTAGAACGAGGGTTATTTGGGACCTGTCTAGGCCGACAATGCCTGTGTTCTATTTAGGAGTAGCACTACCCCATCCATGCACGAGCTGCTAAGCACAGTAAACAACCAAACCACTTCAAAGTTACTTCAGAAACTTACTCGAAAATTACCAAGAAATTTATGAACTTCGTGCAAAAAACAAACTGCTCGACTCACAATGTTAGTACCCCTTTAGCAGCCATATAAAATCAAATCGAAAATAGTATGAAACTTGGTCGTCCACCAGTCGTTGAGTTTATTCATTTTCGATTAATAGCAAATTTTTATAAGTTGTTTTTGTTTCGACAGCCTTTTGTTTTTTTTTTATTGATTGATTTGTTTGCCTCGTTGTGGGTACATGTGGAATGTTGCTTTTGGGGTTCCTTACTTCAAACGGAAAAAAAAATCGGAACCCTTATAGGATCACTTCGTTATCAATCTGTGAAGACCCTTTTCAGGAACGCGTGGAGGTATCAAGTTGAAATGAATGCCTATATTTTTTTAGATTTCAAAGTAATATTTGAACTTCAACTAAAAGTCAAGGTTGTCTTCTTCAATCCTATTTTTTGTTTCTCCTTTTCGTCAGAGTCATGTTCGCTACCTCCATAGTTCATGAACTTCAATAGTACTTAATGGTCGAACTGTATAATACGAGTTTACGAGTTTGTACGGAACCCTCCGTGCGCGAGTACGGCTCGTGCGTACTTTTTTAGAATTGAAATGATTTTATTTCGGCACCCACGACCTAGGTTTCATCCCTTCAGCCAAATTATTTTTGCATTATGGGGTTTCTCGGAAATAAACTTTTAAAGAACCTTCTTTAAAATTAAATTCATGGTAACATCACAAGGTTTCAGATGGTCGATGAGTTCTAGAGTGGCGACCCCGTACTGGAAGACGTAGCGTTGGAAGGCCTCCCACAAGGTGGACTTGGTGAGGGTCGCGAGTAGCCGATGGATAAGAGACGCATAGAACCGGTTGTTGTGGTGACACTTGGGGGAGGCCTATGTCCAGCAGTGGACGTCTTTCGGCTGATATGATGAGGAACAAGGTGAAAACCTTGTTTTAGCCTGTAAAAAAAACTTGTGCGTCTCAGGACGCCCGACAAAAGTGATAACTTAAACTAATCTAAGTTGAACTATTTAATTTGGGAAGCGTCTGTCCGAAATACGACTAGTGGGTTAGAGTGAGAGAGGAAGAGCCTGCCTACCGCTGCCGTATTCGTAAGAGAAAGGGAAGCCAGACAGACTGGCGCCGTAACGCGTTACGTTACGAAGCTTTACCCTCCCATAAGAAGTTATCACTTCAATAGCACATAACAGAAGTTTAAAGTAAACCGATATTTTAGTTATCACTGAAACAAGGTCTGAAAATTGGTACACCATCACAGAATCATGTCCATACAATGTAAAAAGTAATGTGAGAAGTTGCGCCGATGACAGCCCCATTTTATGTCCAGGCATTACTGTCCATTCCAAGTTGCCTGGAAGAGATCGCGGAATGCGATAAGGCCGCCCATGGTACATGTGTTTTAGCTTGTAGTTTTCTTTTTATGTTATTCTCGGTGTACAGTTAAGTATATAATAAATAAATAATGTATTACCACACCTTTCCTCTTCAGGTCGCACGGAGCACAATGCAGTTTATCTTCTGTGCAGTAACATCCAAACAAATATACCAGACAGTCAGAATATATGATCTGTAACATCCACTCATCCTACGCCAGACGTGGGACGTATATGAATTTGTTGTTGGATTTCGGTGGGGAGATTAACAGTACAACATACGGGTACATCAATAGATGAGTGCAGAAGGCTGACTCAAAGAAACGAGTGAAAAACGGACAACGGTCGTACGCACCCATAGATGGCGTTGCTGGAGAGTTTGTTGTGACACTTTGTCTTCCTAGAGAAACTGCCTTTTTTTTTAATTTTTTCTTATTAGATCAAACGAAAATCAATTCAGAACAAGGAATGTGTGTTCTTGTTATTTCAGAGATGGATAGATCAAAAGAGATTGGTATGTCCTCTGTAACGCAAAATAGTTTGTCAAAATACTCTGCCAAACAATTTTAGAGCTTGTGCATTTGCCCCTTTGGTCTATTTCTATTTAAACTAAACTGACATTCAAGGGAAACCTAAACGCGCATGTTGCGCTCGCTGTACGTGAAGCATGTCTTTGTGTGTGTTCGTTTTCCGTCATTGCACTGAGCTGACTTTCTGTATCTACGTTTTTTGTTACAGTCCTGACAATTCACACACAGGTACATTTGACTAATGATTTTTAATGTAATATTAATGGTATGGTACTGTTTGATTAATTATTTGATTGCGATCCTTATGCTAGTGCCGTTATACTCGTATGTAGGCGGAATATAGGTGTACATTATAATAAAATATTGGCCTTAGGAAATCTCAGCACTTTCAAGTTTATACAGGTTAATTAACAGAAGCGAAGTATAGGTAAATTAAAAGCCGATATAAGTGTCTCGGTAGGGTCACGTGTGCCGTAATATATTATTGTCATAAAGTCGTGTAGCGTCTCTTTGTGGGGCTTGTTGTTTAAATTTAAAGGGTAGAATAGATCTATGTCAATAAGGAGTTTTATATATCTATGCAAGTGTTTAATATAGAGAAGTAGCTCTGACGTCACAGCCACATCGAAGCGAAGTGGATAGGTCATGTATGTACATGACCTATCCACTTCGCTTCGATGTGGCCATATTTCTATGATTTTATTAGTACAAGTGCAGTGAGGGATAAATTCGTGAAGCATGAGAGAACTGGGACTCTAAGTCAAAGTCAAAACGTTCATTTCAATGAGCCATTAAACGGCACTTTTGAACGTCATCGTTTACAGTTCAGTAAAAATAATAATATTACATTAATAAAGTGACTCTACTCTCTAGACCCAGTGATAACGATTGTCAAAATTGTCCTATTTCAATTTCATTTCATTATGCTTTTACCAAAAGCTGACCTTTTAAACAAATGAATCTCGAATAAAGTACAATAAAATACTATATTTTCAATATCGTAGGTGTGATGCGAACTTCAAATGATTTATGATTTGAAATATGTAATGGTTTAATGAATTAGACAGTATGGACGAGTTCTGAAAATGATAACTGTTATTTCACGTATTCAATTTCGTTTTATAGCTTTAAAACTAAAATGGCGGCATGATGGATGAATGTGATGATTGAGGTTTTTACGAGTTTTTGCTAATTTGAACTGCTACCAGATTAAATCTGTGGTTGCAGGTCCTTTTAATGAATCAGATTCAGCTTGTGATGAACCGCGAGCCTCTAAATTATACAAAAAAACCGGCCAAGTGCGAGTCTGTACCATTATCTATAACATCTAAAACGGCAAAAAAATCACGTTAGTTGTATCGGAGCCCCCTTAAATATTTATTATTAAGATGTCATTTTTGCTAATCTTAGAAAAGATGCCTTTAGACATGCATTAGCGTTAATCTTTACACCGAAACAGTTAGATTTACTAATTAATTTGTAAATCAAACTTTTCGCTATCAAAACTTTTAAACTTCCAAGTTACCTTTAAGAACAAGATGTATTTAACGAAGTTCCTACGAAAACAGAAATTTCCATCGTCGTTTACCTAATACCGGTAGAAAGTAAAGTGTACCTTTCGAAATTATTTCAAATCCTATAAATTTTACTCGGGAACTCGTTCGTTTGTGTTAATTATGCGTCCCTAAAGTCTTTAAGGTAGGTACCGTGCCTCTTTATTCTGATTTTTACTTTTCAAATAAAAATACTCCAATTCTGTACGTACCTACCCACCCACTTTTTAACCGACTTCCAAAAAGTAGCAGGTTCTTAATTCGATTGTATGTTTTTTTTTGTATGAATTGATTTTGATGATTCTTTTTTTTAATCGAAAGCCTATACTCCTGAGGTGGTTCCATTGGCACTAAGTCAGAATCTGATTATGTGATCATAGGGAAATCGAGGGCCCTGCCAGGGTTGCGGAATTTGTTCGAAAGAGTCACCGCGGCCCTGGAACGCAAAGGGCTTTAGAAGGAACACAGATGGGTTTTATTCAGTAAGAGTCTGACACGCCCTTCCGCTCCAACCAGAGCAGGAGAAGTCGTTTGATGTTTTCCGATCTTGAAAATAATAAATTCGAAGGCACATACAATGTTTTTCATATACTTTCTAACGCAATTCAGATAATTGTGCCTGGTAATCAACATCTCATCTTGCTGAGCTGATGATGGAAGGTATAAGTTGGGATCTCATGCTGGGATTCCAGGAAAAATGTTTGTTCAGCGATATTGTCGCCAATGGTCAACCGATTTGGATGATTCTTTTTCTGTTTGGAAGAGTATTTTTTCAAACTGGCTCCATTTGAATTTGGTGAAGATCTGATAAAGGATTTCGGAGGTAGGCAACGGAACTCTTCAATAAATGATGGCAAATCTCCCGGGATTGCACACACACTTGTGTACTTTTTAGTGAGATTACTTCTGCTCACCAGTCTGTGCTGCGATTGGCCTCCGTCGCTTCGTAACTTGAAATTCGGTCCGGCGGACTATGTATGTTGTAGAATTGGATGTTGTTTATTGGATGTTGTTGTTGTGGATGTTGTTGTTGTTTTATGATTGGGTGTTGTTTCTTTTTTGGATGTTAAGTTAAAAAAAAATTAAACTGACATTCTATGCCAGTGAAGAACATAATTATTTCAGTGATAAATTGTATAAATATAGACGATAACTAAGGACTTGTGAAGTGCGTCTAATGAAATTAGCCGAAATTCAAAGGGCAAGTGCTGGCGGTTTATTTTGTGAATAACTATTGTTTACCCAGCCAACCCTTTGAAGTTTGTTGTTCGTGCCAGCCGGAGCCCTAAGATCACTGAAGATGAACGAAGAACGAAGTTCAGTTAAGATTTTACTTCGGTATGTAGGCTGTTAAATAAACTCGGAATAAAATAGGAAGACTGGGTATCGACCGTTTTACCCAAGTAGAAAGAACGCCCAAGTTTTCGCTTCATAGCAAAATTAACTGTACGAATAATCGAATTCAAAAAGGTATAAAATCAAGCTTGAATTCAATAATCAGTTATATATGCTATCAATATCTAATGACGATGGAACAAAAAAACTAAAATCATAATTTTTTCAAGTAACTATACCAGCGGCCGATGACCTACAGGGTCGTTGACTGCAATATTTTACATGAATTAACAAATCCAATTAAGTGTATTTCGTACTAAAGCGGAAAAAACGGCTAGACAAATTGTTTTTAATTATTCTAATATATAAAATTCTTGCGTGGCTGACTGATTGACTGAGTGACTGACCGACAACGCACAGCCGAAACCACTAGTCGTAGAAAGCTGAAATTTGGCATGTAGCTTCTTTACACTCCGTAGAGGATTTCCCAAACATCCTAAAGGAACAGGAAAACACAGGATATGCCCGAACTAATTCGCGGGCAAAAGCTAGTACATATATAATATTTGGTAGGATTTCACCGGTCGCCGGTCAGCCCCCAAAAAAACAGAAACAAATATCAGAAAAAAAAATCCGCGGGCCATTTCTCAGAATAATTTCACCCTACATAATATTCAGTTTTGAACTACTTATAGACACAAAGTTTCAGTTGTTGCGCTACAAGTAGGTACATAACCGTCAAGTATTTAATAAATATATCAGAAGGAACAACTTCACCGCCTACAGTCCGCACTAGACAGTGGAACTTAGTGTTCTTTGTC
Organism: Mamestra brassicae; assembly: GCA_905163435.1. Lineage (NCBI taxonomy): Eukaryota > Metazoa > Arthropoda > Insecta > Lepidoptera > Noctuidae > Mamestra > Mamestra brassicae. The sequence continues at coordinate 13,057,441 of LR991004.1, read as the reverse complement.
ATCCACACCCTTTGAGACAACTGATAAACTTGTGAACGCCTTCGACATCTGATCGATATGCAGTAACGAGCAGGAACAATGATGGAGAAACGGTATTTAACTGAATGAGTCTGTCTGGGAATTGTTCGTGTTATGTATAGATACAAGAAAATATGAATGTACATGGGTTATCATTATAGTATCACAGTAATCACACTAATATTATAAAGGCGAAAGTTTGTGAGAGTGTGTGTATGTTTGTTACTTCTTGACGCCCAAACGGCTGGACTGATTTAGATGAAATTTGGTATAGAGATTGTTTGAGTACCGGTAAAGGACATAGAATAGTTTTTATCCCGGGAGTAAGTTTCCTTGGGATAATTTTCGACATTAACGCGGGCGAAGCCGCGGGCTAGTAAAGGATAACTTTTTAACCGAATTTTCGTGGCGTTTTCAAGGCGCGTGTATTTAAAAAAAATCCAATGATGTAGTTTTAGTTTTCATGATAATCGGGCCCAAGACTCCTTTGAGTATTTTCACTATTTCTCATTTTTTCGGATCTCACCATCTACGCCAAACGCGACTTGAAAAAATTGACATTTTATTATCGTAGCTTGCTGTATCCCAAATAATGTAGGTGTAATAATACCATTGTGTCTCATATGCTGAGCGAGACAACGGTACAATCTCGAGACACACATCACTTTGCACGTCGTTTATTCCCAAACTGAGTACTAATACTAATTTTAAACAGCGTTCGCATTTGTATCTCATTCGCAATCTGACAAAATAAAATTGAAAATTTAGTAGGATTGACCCTCTGCTATCAAATTGTAGTTTATTTATTTGGATTTCCAGCAAAAGGATTCACAGTTATTTACAACATAAGTCACAGTAATCCAAGTGGTTCATTTTCGTGAACTTCAGTTAAGGAGAGCACAGTATCATCCTAGTTATTTATGATACTAGTGCGGTAAGTTGTTTTTTACAAACGAGTAGACGAATGTAAGCCCGAAACGAAGTCGAGGACTTACAACAGTCACGAGTTTGTAAAAACCAATTTCCGCACCTGTGTCATACAACGTTTTTCAACACATTTGCGAGAAAACAATACAATAGATTATGAAACAAACTTTTTGTTTCAAGATATCAGTCGGAATCGTTCCTTTTGAAAATAGAGCGAATTTGCAAATGGCGCCACGTGCGCGTGGTGCAAATATATATTACTACATCTTTCGTCTCATTTTCTCTTTAGTATTGAAGTGAGACAAACGTAGGAGCAAATGCGCTTCCAACGATCATTCAGCTTATTTATTCTAGTAATGTTAAACTCCTTGACGGAATTCTTTTTTTTTTTGGAAATTATAAAAAAAAACCGTAAGGGATACGCACGGTGCTATACAACGAGGTGTGTGGTAAAATAGGTACCTACTTAGAGGAGAGTACCTATTTCACCGCACGTTCCATTGTATGGTGCGTAATTTTTAACTTTCGAACAATATTATTATGCATTTTTTTAGCAAATGTGTTTTAATAACTTAATTCTTATTGTAAATTGTGCCCCTACTGCTTAGATATTTCTATTTTAATCCAGGGGCGTATTTAATGAAGGTAACAGACAATGACTCTACAATTTAACAAGTCTTAATCATACGTTTTCTACTTTACTATGTTAAAACGGTATTAATTACACTTTTGCACCAAAAAGTATTTTCATCGTTCGTTAATTGAAAGTTGGACTCTTAAAAAAAAGAAGAGTTAACGGGAGCGAATAAAATGAAGTGAAATTAAATTCACGGGCCATCATAATGGACCGTTTGGATTTCCTTCGGGTGAAAAAAAAAATAATTAAAAAAAGGAAGCGTTCTCGGTTTATTAACAATGCAATTTTGGAACAAGAGGATATTAGATTATCTGTGGCGGCCCAGCTTTTATTTTGAAATTATTTTAGGCTCTTTTTACTAGGTTTTTTTTAGTGGGAATGGTAGCTTTGTTAACTTTTAAAAGTTGAACCTTTTGAAAAAGTATTGACAAAAATGGATCAATACCTACTTTTTTTTAACAGTAGGAGATTTATCTGTAGTTGAAGTTATCTTACTAGTACATAAATGCGAAAGTTTAAATGGATGTTTGTTACTGGGGGCTAACGGCTGAATGGATTTGGATGAAATTTGCGACACGGATAGATTATAGTCTGGAATAGCACATAGGCTTTTTACCACGGGAGTATGTTCCCTTGGCATAATTTCCGAAATTCACGCGGCAAAGCTAGTTTTTTATACGTTGCATAATTTAAAAAGCTTTTTTTATTTCAGAACCGCTTTATAAAATTACACTTAATCAGCATTAGTGCATACCGTTTGTAATGGTATTCCTGTTATGTTCAATTCACTTAGACAGCAGTATCAATGTGCACTGTGCAGTCGGTGCTAGGCGTCGCTAGTCGCTCGTAAACGTTTGAGGTAATAGAGACGCGGAGTAGTGAGCTAATGGAGTACTATATATATATATATATATTATATATATATACTATATATATAAGGAAGATAACGTCGCGCACTTGTAGGACATGGCGCCTATGACGGCCACAGTATTGAAAAATGTATAGAAAGATGGACAGCCTATCGTACGAATTGTCTGTGTTGCGTTTAGATTGCGTTTTTGGTACAATCTGTTAATGTAACTTGTAGTCGCAGATTTAATTAGTAACAATAAAGCCGTCCGAACGTTTGCTTGGGTTTCTATCATGGCAATTTTAACATACGACCGATTTCGAAGTTTGCCGACCATGTGGCGAGCTCGCTTAAGTCTAGACGAGTCAATTATGGGCCAATCTGAAGGCATCAGAAAAACGTGCGGCCTTACCATATAAGTTAATACTTTTAGTAGGTACCTACATGAAAAGACAATATATGAGATTGGCCGTACAATGCTCGCCTGCGGCCTATGCACGTGACCTGTACATTATATATATTTATATATACTAAATTATAATAACGCTGGAAGAGTTTATTTGTTTGAACGCGCTTATCTCTTTAATTGCCAGTTGTATTTGGAAAAGTCTTTATGTAAATATGATAGCTACATCCATGAGGAAGGCTATAAGGGAACGGGAAAAAACGGGATATGCGCGGACGAAGTCGCGGGCAAAAGCTAGTGTGTTTTATAAAAAATATTCTTACTTAGGTACTGGATAGTGAAGACTACTATGTAGTTACCTAGTAGTTCCTTATTATACTTTACTTTCTTTAAATGGCGCAAAAAATACTTGTATATTTACGCACAAAACGTTTTAGGATTTTCATTGTGCGTACAGTACAGCTAAGGAGTGGAATTCCTTGCCGGAGTATGTTTTTCCTGATAGCTACAAGCTGAAGGTTAAAAGTGAATAGGTTACTTCACGGCAAGCATGCTCCATCGTCGACCACATCATTCCTTCCATCAGATAAGAAATGGCAACCGCGAGCCTATCAATATCAATCGTAATCAAAAAGGCATTCATTTAATTCATCTTGGTTACTTGACCTTAATGGAAAGACAAAATGAATCGACTAATATTGCCATAATGCAACTGCAATCCTATCTATGACCAGTTCAAAATCGAATAGACGGATCACTTCATTTACTACTTATCCGTGTCCAATCATCTAATTAGATTGCGGAGGCGCCCACGAGCTGCTCTACAAATGCTTAGAGCCTTAGACATTCTACTGAGCTGTTCAAATTAAGTGCTAATAGCAGTAATCAAACTGTAGAGCTTTTTTAAACCTTTGAGACCAGGTTTCGGTTAGACAATGAATCTAAAATATATGAGCTTTTAAAGTTAAATAGAGTGTCAAATATATCGATGGGTAATGGTAGTTTGAAGCGGTTATAACTTGTTGACAATCCCGCAGTATGTTTTATGAAACTCAGAAATTAATTCAGTTTATTGTAAATATAAGAAGACAATATATGCTGTTGAAACACTAGAAAGTAGCGACGGGCGGACGTTTTGAGGAATATAGATTTTCGCAAAAAAAAAAATTGTGAGCCGTCACGGGACGCCTGGCAGATGTGAAACATCGAAATTATTTTGTACAAGTAATATTCATAAAATAACAGATTACCACAGGAACTAAATGTGGCATAATGAAAAAATACATATAGACTGTAGGTATAATATATACCATCGTATAGCGTGGCGACGCGTCGCCAAGGCATGCGTCGCCACGCCAACAATCGGTTTTATCCACGGCTATAGATGTTTCACATAAAAAAGTAACCTAGATCTATCTCAGTGCCAAAATTAATCAAACTCGGTTCAGTTTTTGTTTACAAACTAACTCACATTGGCATATATCATATTATAAGTTAGGGTGTTTATTACCCATCCTCTTATTAAAACTATAAACAAATTTAGATAATCTTGATATTGGCTGCAACTTGGCGCTGTTTATAAGGAAAAGAAAAACCGATCCCCGACCGACGAAATACGTTTTTCGCACTGTTCACACAAATAATCTCTCGAAATACCGCTTCAGTATTTTTCATACCGCCGACGATATTCGAATATTATAGTCTATTTCTGAATAGGCCTTAAGTCGCCTTTTGGGGAAGCCCAATTTTTACCGGGAATTACCAGTAAGTACTCTTTACGTGAACGTATTCACAATCTGTTACGTTTACATATGAGACCCATTGTATAAAATATTTTGGATTAACTGTCTGACGTGTAGATGAAATATAATGTCTAGATATTTTTTGATTGCAATCTGACAGAGGATTTAGGTTTCCCGGAAAGGTATCAGAAGCGAATTTAGTTCAGTCACAATGCTAATTCATGCAGTTGTGAAATCACTTTAATGCATGTAAGTAAAACTGCTTGATAACAAATACTACTCTACTTTAGACCTGGCTGGGGAGAAGCAGATAGGCAGAGCCTTTCAGACCTTAACAACCCAGTAACTTGGTAACACCATTACCTCTTGCCTAAGTCTGGGATCAGAATTAACAGGCTTCTGACTGGCCGTAACGACTGTCAAATATATTTAAATGACAGCCGGGATTAACGGCTTAAGGTGCTTTCCAAAGCACGGAGGAAGTTCCGTTTGTAATGGATGGTTATCATCATGCCAAGGTCGGACCGTGGTCACAAACCAGCCTCGGCAAGCGTCGCTTAATTCCGAAGATTGTCGCGTGTGGCTGTTATTATTAGCCACGAACTCCTCGTACCATGAAATCTTTTAATGAATAACTTGAATGTTCATAATCATCCTATGGTGTTTTACTGGTGGGAAACACGCGTGGAACTGCCTGCGTCTGTGTTTCCGAACGCATACGACCCTAATCTCTTCGAAATTAGAGTGAACAGGCGTCTTCTGTGTAAGCTCGGTCCATCGTCGATTTTGTCTCTGTCATCTCTGACCTAGACTAGAGCCAAGAGCAAACCCATCTCAATTTTTTTTAAATCCTGTGGGAGTATAATCCATATAAGAGGATAATCCACCACGAAGCCCCAATGCGTGTCATGTCTTCCAATTTGGGATCCCTAGGTGTCGGGCAAAAAGTATTATTGGGTTTTTCCGTCAAAGTTGCAGCCCGGAGTGCACGTGAAGCCGTTGGCCCTTCGCCTGATCTTTTGCGAGTCGTGCCGGATTGCCTTCCCTTCGAACTATGAGAGTCAAGGAACAGATAGTGCACCTGTATTTACGCACACACTTGTGCACCATAATACCTCCTGCGTAATTGGCTAATCTCCGTTGAAATTGGCCACCGTGATTGAAATTCGGTCGGTAGAAGTATAAAGTCGGAGCCACTGTACTGTTCTTACTGTATAGGTGTCACCAGTACTCACTGTAATATTATTGCATAATATATCAGTAGCTGCGTCAAATTCTGAGAGTTGGTAGATAGTGCCGATGAGAGATAAGTATGACTTTTCGAGATTTATCTGAATCTGCTGACATCGTTACAGTATTTTACATAATAGGTACTTGGCGACTGTTTCACGTGCATCTTCAGTCTTTTAAAATTCACGATAATCTTAGTATGACTAGCCATAATGATAGTACCCGATATCTAAAAATAACCGACTGTTACCGGTAAAAACTTCTTCGATAACATACAGGATGGTTTGTAGTAATTCGATATAGGGCAGTAAGTGCACAACTCAAAAAACGTTATAGGGAGACCATTTCTAACGTTTGGCCACCCTTAAAATCCCCCTATTCAAATTCAGAAGCGTAGTTTAATTCTTTCTTTTTTTTTTTGCAAAGTCAAGCATTTTTAAATTATATTTCAATTCATTTTTTAAATTATATCAACTGCCTTATAACTTACTAGCTTTTGTCTGCGACTTTGTACGCGCATATGCAGTTGTTTTCCGTTCCCGTAGGTCTCGGGAAATCTATTAGTGCTCCCCTACAATGGAGGAGTTCCCTAAGGAACTACATGCCAAATTTCGGCTCTGCGTTGTCTGTCAGTCACTCAGTCAGTCAGTAACGGAAGAATTTGATATCTTAAACCGCTGGCATTTTTTTACAATACGTACTGTCAGCAACAGAAATCGATTTACAATATTACATAATCATCATCTAAATAACCATAAAATGATTCGATACAATTTCAACGACTTTTGTCACTGTCTGTACCATAGATAGTGTTTGCAAGTAATGAATCGGTTCAGCCACGTGTGTTGAAAAGCCTCTGATATAGCGTGTGTAAGAAAATAAAAGTTAAGTCCACGTGGTGTCGTCGAGTGTCGCTTAATTGAGCCATTTGTTTCTATCGGTGACTTCACTGCACTAGAGGAACAGCGACCTGCGATGTTGTGCGGCAGGGCTGCCGCTGTGACGGGAAGTATAATTCTGCCAGGAACTGCTGATCCGAATTGAAAAAATCATTTAATGTTGGATAGCACATTTATCGAGGAAGGCTATAGGCTAAATAATATCACGCTACGACCAGTAGGAGCGGAGCAACAATGAAACATGTTGCAAAAACGGGAGTTTTTTTTCTATCATTCTTTTATGTGACGCTGAGCTGAAACTTACAAATCGAATATGTAACAAGATGGATTATTAGGAACGTAAACTAATAATTCTGCTTAGCTTTTTCTCAAATGTTGTGGCCGCTCGAGCGGCCGTCGCGGCGTCTCGCTCGCGCTGGGTTGCTTGTCTCCCTCCGGCGGGGCGGGGTGCGGCGGCGGCGGTCGGGACGATTGTGTGCTTGCGTGCGTTGCTCATGCTAGCCTGGTGGGCAAGGCGACCTGAGCCCATCATTAGATTATTGGATATTTAGTGTGTGTACCCCTTTTTGTTTATGTTTTGACTTTGCGTATGTACCCATAGTATAAGGTAGTCAATAAGTACTTGTATATTATAAAACTGTACAGCAGTTTGGCAGACGATATGTGTATTTTTCTTCATGTAACTTTTTTGAAAAAAAAAAAAATATAACGCGCCCCCGTCTAACTGTATCCAGCTAAACAAGTGAGAACAGTATTTTTTATTAATAATCGAAATCGAATCATTTGACTCGCGTTTAATTGCGACGCGACAGTATTTTTTTTAAAGATTGGAATGCAAATAAAAAATACTTTAAAAGGCTTTATTATGGTAGTAATGGTTCTGCCATAATTAGTAAATTCGTCACCACCGCCACAGAATATTATGAGTCGATTCCCACCTGATCTGATCTGATCAATCAAATCTATTCTAGGACTACACGAGTTAAGTTATTGATTAATAACACCTATCAAAGCATCATGCCTGTATTTTTCGAAGGATTATGCAGACGTGCACCTATATTCCTAACTTCCACATTTTGCCAGCAGTAATCTTTTTTAATTCCGGAAAAATAGGGGCGAGTCTTTTGCTATCTACCAGTCACAAATCCAGACTCCGGGCTGCTACAGACAAAATCCAGATGAAAACGACTATTTTTTTACCGACTAGTGAATAAATAGGACTAGGAATCTAAATAGCCTAATTTAAAAGTATTGAATGTTTTTCGTTCATCCATATGTGGGTGGATACTGTAGGTGTAGGCAAAGGTCACAGCCCAGGCTGAAGGGAACCTCACGTCATACATACTGGCTGAAAAATATTTCTGGCTGGTTTTGAACACTCGATCGAATTTCGAATAGAATTTGAATTTTGTGGAACGTTTCGATTGTTATGCTAGCTTTTGTAAAACGGTTTTTATTTTTATTTTGGCACAGCCGTAAATAATGCATCTACCTACATTATTTCCTACTTTTGAGTTTCGTGCCAAATTAATGGTATATTTTTTCTTTAAAAAAGTAAGTCTAAGTTTCATTCTTAATAAAATTCAGGCTTTTTTTTAGCTGGTCCGAATGATCACTACATATTTATTTTCTAAATCGAACATCGTGAAGCAGCTCCTTAGTTATTTTGAAACTAAGTTTTGAAAGTATTGAACATTTTAGTCACCTATTGTTTGTCATCTGCTTGTATAGTCATGAAAGGTTTGGTTTTATTATGCAAGGCATATATTGGTCATTTTATCAATAATGAATATCTGCGACAGCCAATGAGTAAATTTGGTACTACCTAGACAGAAAAATGAAAATTGTATTTAGTCCGTCCGTTAGATTTTCAACAAAGGGCTCTTATTTTTTAACCATTTTAAATCGATAAAAATTTACAAAGATATAGCTCATCAAAGTTCAAGAGTGGGGGCTAGTGACGTCACTATTGATTAAAAATTACCTAATACTCGTACCTGACCTGCGACGTCACGCGAGTTTTCAACGCACTGTGTAGTCTTAACTTTTTGTTTACGTGAAAAAAGAAAAAATGTGTCCAATATTTTTAGATTTTCCGTATGTTCCTTTTTATTTAGAAATCTTAAAGGTTGTGTATGACTAATGTTTAGATACTATCAATTAGAAAAAAATATAGATTTTGAAATTAACAAGCCTAGTATTTATGGAATAAAATGAATTACCTTAGCATGTATGTCTACTAAAACTAACTATAAACATACAAAAACCAAATACACTTATAGGCGTCTGACAGCGGCCTCCACATCGCTGTCATGCGCAAACGTGCCCAGGGACTGGCACCACATTTGGCTGCCATATTGAATGGCAACGCTAATTTTTTGGGCAACGAACGAGGCAGGGCGCTCTGATCACTCAAGATGTCGATCAGTTGGAGAGAGTAAAATTGTAAAAAAACAAATAGTGTACCTTCCTGTTTAATAAATAATAAAAAAAAGGATAGGTGATAAAAATTTCAAAAAAAAAAATAGAAATATCCTTGGAAAGGGGAGTCGCGCTAGAACACATTACGCAAGCGTTTTGACCACATACGGCTAAAAACTAATTATGAGGCATTTGCGACGCTTGAAGGCCCCCGCAGCCGCAGTGGCAAAGTTGCGCAGTGGCCAGTCAAGTTAATTCCAGATATAAATACATATTTTCATGAAGTTTTTTTACCCTCATCTACGCCACTGATAAATAGCTATTGACATAAACCTACAGGGAAAAATTAATGGGCGTAATAAACTTTTAGATCCCCATAACATTGTTGATATAATCACACTGCTGAAGCAGAGATTATGGAAGCACTGTTGTATCCAAAGGTATCATTATCTATATGGTACAAAAATATTTCCATTTAATATCATTGGCTTATCAACAAATAGATAAAAAAACAGTATCATAACCATGATAATGATCTGCATCCGCGCATTGATTTGACATTTGTAAATAGATAGGTGTAAATATTTTTAGATACTCGATAGCGACCCGAGTATTTGAACACAGAAAAGTAAATAAAAAGAACCAGTTGCAAGAAAATTCCAAGATTCTTGGTTATCGTCACCAAAACAAGAAAATAACAGATATACTACTAAAAGAATAAAAACAATGATACTATTATGAAATAACTACATGTAATAATGGTGTACAGTTAGTTACCTCAATTAGCTGACCCAAATTTGCATAAATAGTTGAGATTTTTTAGAATACGAATCGAAAGAATTTTATAAATCTTTTATATTTTTACCATTTCAACATAGTAAATAAAATATAAAAGAATTATAAAATTCCAACGACTCGTTTTCAAAAAAATCTCAAGCATTTATGCAAAGGTGGGTCTGGTAATTGTAGTAACTGACTACATAATTGCTAATTATCGATTAGTTTACTTAAAGCAAAGAAAAAATGCGGTAATGAATTAAAAGTCACTTTGTAGGTTTGTTAGTTTTTAATATATCAATATATTTTCTTTACAATAAAAAAACTAGGTGCAACCCTATAGGTGAGGTAGGATGTGAACGTAAGGCTTGGATTGTGCAGCTAATAACGTACTCAAGAGGATCTGAAAATAGCCCAGATAATCAAATTATTGCACTGAAAATAAAATAAAAAAATAAAATAATCTTCATTGGATTACTACTAGCTATTTCGAGGATAAAGTAGCCTGTACACAACGTGTAATAGAATAAACGCAATACCTCTTAAGGGGTCATTGAACCCATAATTATGAACAGCCTTTATTATGGAACCAACATTAAAATAGCGAAAAAAAAATTGACTCCTTCATACATTTTTGTTCGCATAACTCGACAAAATGTACTGAACAGCTGTGTTTTTTCGCCATTTCGGGGTTGCTCCCATGGTAAAAGTTTTTAATATAAAATAAAGGTTTTTTTTTCTAATCAGATCGACATAATAGTATATTTTACAACCAAACATAATTATTTTATTTATAATTTTAGTTCAGATGCTGAATCTAACGGGGTTTTTGTTACATTCGATGGAGATTATTCCACTTGTGTTTTTGACGGTCCGCTGTGTGTTTAATACTGTTCAGGCGTGATAAACCTTTTCAGCCTAGTCTTCTGTCAGTCTACTGTACGTCGGGATGGCCTTCAATCGGTCAACTGTTAGTCGAACTAGTGTTTTGTCGACCAAATGACTGTCGAGGTGGCGTTCTGTCGAGGTAAACTCCATTGGCTTACTGTTCTGTCGGTCTACTGCAGGTCGGTAAAATGATCTGTAGAGATAGCGTTCGTCGGGATTTTTTTGTCGGAGTGATGTGGTACAATCTATAGAATTGGCCATTTCATGGTGTGGCTGAAAATTCATGAAATTGTTCTTTTTCATGAAATAGGTTTAAACGTCAACGTTTTACGATATGATCACCAATGTTTGACCATATCATGAAGTAGCCTTGTAGCTGTTGATATCATTAAACGCTGAGTTATTCATTGATTTCTAGAAATGGTCGGCCACATCATGAAGTGATCACACCAGGATGCAGTATTTCAATAATAAAACAAGGAAATTGGATTAATATATAAGTTTATTAAGACTCGCTTGTTATTGCAGTATAGTGGCAATACACATGCGACTAGAACTAAAGTAAATTCTATTTCCGATAGCTCGAAAAATAATTTCTACTTTCAAAATGTTACCTCTTACGAAGTATTTCAGCTATATCCATATCGAAAGCCTGACAGGATTGGTATTTTGAAGTAACACAGAAACACTTCAAGAAAATAGTGAATTTACTGGTAAATTCAACAGTACCTAATGTAAGAAGGATGCTGGCAGATTGTTGGTTCGTCGTCTCATAACTATAGTTTCTAGCCGATGAAGTGAAAACACGTGGATTTACAGTAGAACCAACCCCATAGCCAGTGTTGAGTAAACTTTGAACGAATGCAATGTAATTTAGTTGTTCAGCACTCATGCTAAATGTATGATCGAAATTAAAAACTTCAACACAAAAAATCATTTTAATATAATCAGTCAAATTATCATTTTATTTATTTACTAGCGACACATTTCTGCCCAATCCGTATGAATATTTTAGGAGTCAAGGCGAAACAGACGAGCATCATCATCTTCCTGCCCTTATCCCATGTTACTTGGGTTCGGCGCAACACGTTTTTTCTTCCATTCTGTCCTGTCAACCGTCACGCTATCACTAAATCCTTTTTCTTTCATATCACTCCTAATACAATACATCCATCTTTTCTTTGACCTCCCTCTCCCTGTCCATCCATCCACATTTATATGTGCATTTCATCCCTCCTCTTCTCATGAACATATTGACCATACCAAGATAAGCGGTTCCCTTTCAACTTTTCCGTTACTGGCGCCACTTTTAAGCTACCTCTAATGAACTCATTCCTCACTTTATCCATTCTCGATACAACAACAGATGAGCATCTAAACAAATATATACTTATTTACCTACTGCTATTTATGTACTGCTATTCACGTAACCCTTTTTTATGGATGGGCAATCATCAAATGACTCCTTCCGGGCGGAGCAGTAGGGAGTGTCAGACTCCTACTGACTAAAATCCATCCGTGTTCCTCCTAATGCTCTTTGCGTTCCGGGACCGCAGTGAATCTTTTGAACAAAATCTGCAACCTTGAACCCTACCGTAAAAAGTGGTTGTCAATGGCGCCAGTGATGGTCACCAACGAGAGATCTGTGCGTTCTGAGACTTACATATCAAAACGCAATCGTTCTGGCAAAATAATGATAAATTATAAATGATATTTATTTTGTAAGTAGGTTACACGTCAATCTTTTTGGTCATTTTTCAACTAGATGAGGCCGGTGTTTCCTAGCTGACTACCCTGAGAAGAAACACCGAAACAAACTCAGAGGTCAAAGTCTCTTTTATAGTCCATACAATCGTCCTGGTCAAATCATATGAGAACCATGTAGGTAAGTAATGTCTGAAGTGATCTTTTGAGGAAAGTACCACACAGATTTCAGTGGACCTGTCCAGACAGTGCAAGCATTTGTCAGTTATCGTGTAGCTCAAACTTAGAACTTTAAGGAGCTCAACGATTTGACGAACAATAATAATACCGAAAATAATAATGTTCAATTAAAAAATAACATAATATCAATTTTCTTACTCCTTTATGTAGGTACCCATAACAACTTTTTTTTTTTTAAGTGTGGAAAATCATGAAATGACTTCTTCCGCTCTGGGTGGAGCGGAAGGGCGTGTCAGACTCTTACTGACTAAAACCCATCCGTGAACCTTCTAAAGCCCTTTGCGTTCCAGGGCCGCGGTGACTCTTTCGAACAAATTCTGCAACCCTGGCGTCTGCCAGGGTTGCGGAATTTGTTGATTGAATTTGTCTCCCATAACAACTTACCAACCAATAAAAACGAGTAATGGATTATGAAATACTTTGAAATTCAGATTTGCTTAGAAAGTGTTACGCAATTTGGTAAGCAAGTCTCTTAAAGGCAAAAAATAATGGCCGCAAACTTACCTAACTCGGGACCACTGCTGTTATTGGCCGACAGAAATAGGAACCGCAAATCGAATTACTTTCGGAAGCCGTGTGTAAGTGGCTCGTGGTTCGTGGCTGAAGCGACTCTGCTTCGGTTGTTGTTTCGGATGTTGGCTGACATAAAACTGGAAATGCACTTAAATACTAGAGGGCGATATATTAGAAACTTTTCTGTAAAATTGTTGTTTTACATCTGAAAATTTCAAAGTTCAGAAATATTTTTGACGTGACAACGTCTAATAAATCGATGAACCGGCACGAAAAAGGATGACGTTACGCTCATTGTAACGTTGCGATCATATTTTCATCAATGTTTTGTTATGACATTGTTACGTTAAACTATCGTCCGTAAATCGACTTTACAGACAACCAATTTTTTATTGTATCTACACAGAGTTAGAGGTATCCACGATAAGTTATAAAATATACTTGTTTTGGGGCTTCGCCCCTATGGGAATCAAAAAGTCACGAAAAGATTAAGTAGACACTATTATCTATTTAATCTTTTCGTAACTTTTTGATTAAGACAGTTAAATAAAGTCAAAACAAAATTATTTTAAAGAAAATATATCTAGCCTGTCATCATCGGCCTAGCCTTTTCTCAACTATATTGGGGTCGGCTCCCAGTCAAACCGGATTCAGCTGAATAAACCTCAATCCTTAATGGGTCTGGCAAATTAATTTTCTGGTTTCCGACAAACCATAACGACTGCCAAAGATCTTTAAATGGTAGCCGGGACCAACGGCTTAAGCTTTCCGAGGCACGGAGGAGTCTCGATATGTTAAGATGATAAACCATCCACAGACCGACCTCGGCAAGCGTTGCTTTACCTTGAAGATCGACCCCAATATATGTAGGTGGGCAAAGACTAGGCAGATGATGACGGATCCTTGCCTACCTCTACACATCTATATACTAATATAATAAAGCTGATGTTTGTTTGTTTGTTTGAACGCGCTAATCTCTGGAACTACCAGTCGGATTTGGAAAATTATTTGTATATATGATAACCACATTCATGAGGAAGGCTATAAGGCTATACGGGAACGGGAAATTCCTACTATAACGGGAAAAATCGGGATATGCGCGTACTAAGTCGCGGGCAAAAGTTAGTGTATAATGTGTACCCACTCATTTAACTTCTAAAGGTTAAAAGGCAACCCCTATCAGTCATGCAAGTATTCGGCCGCACTTCACTAACAACTGTTGTTTGATGTATATGTTCGCCGCTTCGATGGCGCCTAAATATGTGTAATTTCGCCGTCATTGACGTTAGAGAGCCTACACACGTGACTGGAGATCTTATTGTGTTAGTATCGAAGTATTAGGTCGAGTATGAATGTGGCTTTGGATATTGGAATTGCTGGAAATATCTCAGACAGTTGATTCTGAGAAGAGAGAAGCTTCTGGCTAAATAATAACAGCCGCATGGGTCGAGCTTCAAAGTTCAGCGACGCTGAGGCTTGCCGAAATGCCTTTGAAAGCTCTCCCAGCTGGCATTTGAAGATCTTTCTCTGTCGTTGCGCATAGTCAGAAGCCAGAAAATCATAAATCATCAGTTACGTCATCGTCAAGTCGCCGTCCAGTCTCGTCAACGATATGGAAGTATAGTAAGTGACTGTTTGAGTAGCTACGACGCGCGACACGTACAGCTGCCGGTCGGTTCTGTAAACATGTCGAAGTGAAGGCTTGGGTAATATAATCATGAGGTGAGCTGTCAATCCATACAATCAAGATCGTGATCACGTAACATCTTGATTAAATGGATTGACAGCTCACCTCGTGATCACTTCACTTCGACATATTTACAGAATCGACCGGATCATGGCGTGACCGACGTGTGCGACCGTGTAAATTTAGGTGGAGTGACAATGAAGTGAATGCAATGCGATTCTGTAAACATGTCAAAGTAGAGGTTTGGGTGGAGCCCAAAGATTTGGACAGCTCACTTCACGTTCATTTCACCTAAGCTTACACGGTGAGATGTTAACAAAATCAGAATGCTGATTCATATTTTTTGATGCGACTAACCAGTGACGTGACGGTGACGTCATTATTATGTTTGTGAACCTCAATCTGTATCTATTATTATTGTACATATAATAAATCTGCAACTTTCTGTGCGTTTGTACTCGCTTATCTTAACTACTACTAATATTTGTTAGTTCTGATCAAATGAACAAAATTATTTCATTGATAGTAAGCTACACATATAACGAAGTATCATAGTAGTTTAAATTCTGAATTTGTTTCAAGTACGGTACGGAAAAATATAGTGTCGAATAAATGTATTTTTCTGAACAATAAAGATTATTATATTATATTATATTAAATAATAATGCTATAACTGCATGAATTTTCGAACTAATTAAGTTCGAAAATTCATGCAGTTGGAAGATGAAAATACACTCTCATCTAGAATAGGTACACATTACACTCTGCATTTACTTGGCTATAAATGTAGTCGAAACCAGCCAAGAGCTGAGAAAAAAAAAACATCCGAAAATAATAATAATATCTTGGAACAACTCACACACGGTCATCCGATCCCAAACTAGGCAGAGCCTGTGCTATGGCAACCAGACAACTGATAAACATACTTGTATATTTCTAAATACATACATATTATGATGAGCTTTTATTTGGTTTTTTTCCTGTTTTGTTTTATATTTATAGTTTTCTTTTTTTTGACTATTTTCTGCTTCAAGTGATACATGTGGAAACTTGTAATTGGCCATATTTTGTTTAAACTTTTAGTTACTGTATTTGTTTAGCTGTAAGTTTTCCTAAAGTAAATAAAATAAAATCAAATATTATAGACAAATTACACCCAGACACAGAACAATAATAAATAATTCAGATTCTCATTCAAGTGGTTTCTTCACAGTGTAAATGTGGATCACTCCATTCTTCGTTAATTTCACACTACAAATTCCACAACATGTACAACTGAAGATGAAATTTAAGTACATATGTTTGCGCAATTGCTGATGCAACTTATGTTTACACGACTTGAAGCGCTGCCGCTACTCTCAAAGGAAATAGGGCGTGAAGATACCACACTAGCGTGTTTCTATTTGTTGTTTGTCATCCATCATTGAAGATGGACAATGTCTTTCCGTTGTCTGCCATCGATAGCGGGCGACTTCACTTTGAAGTTGTAAGTTTTATACATCGTCTTAACTTGAAAGATGTTTTTGAAGAGTTTTGCCAATTCTCGTAAAAAGCGTTCAAATTCAAGTCTCATCGAAAGTCAATGTCAAAGTGTTGGGGAGGTATGTTCAACAGTTTGCGAAGGCGATGCGAATGCGAACGCCTCCTTAAGGCTGCCTGTCCATTGTCGCGGAGCGAGGCAGCGGAGCGGAGAGAGGAACTAATGCGGAGCGGAGTTGCGGACTGAGAAGAGCTAGTTAGCGAGTTCACGCGACGAGTCATTTGAGCGGGAGGCCGATATTTTTCCGCTTCCTCACTTTCGCTCCGCTGCCTTGCTCCGCTCGCCGGTTTTGTAAATATTTTAAACTCGTTCGCAAATTTCTGTACACTGAAGCAGGGCGGAGATTTTATGCAATTTCATTGCTTAATATTGGCACGGCTCCGCTCCGCTCCTGTGGACAGTCAGCCTAAAAACTCGAGAATTGCGCCTCTGTTTTTGATTTGGTTGCACAAAGATTTGTTTTCAAGTAGATATCTACCTGGACTATGTAGCAAACGGTACGTTACGGTATACTAGTTAACATGTTTGGTTATAAAGGCGTTCTAGAAAGAATGGATACGCCGTGGTATACAGAAAAGCAAAGTAGTGTGAAAGAATATACACTACTTACTTATCTTCCTGGGACACCTTTTATATTATACCACTTAAACTAACATGAACAGAAGACAACCTAATGCCACGACGAACGTTATGAATGCTACGGAGGTCAATGCTACGAATTACATGAGCTACGCGGTAAATACTACGGCGTAGCACTCTACACCAACAGTTTACCAATCTAAACTAGAGTATACTAATATTATAGACGTGTAAGTAACTCTGTCTGTCTGTTACTTCTTCACGTCTTAACGGCTGAACTGGTTTGGGTGAAATTTGGCACACGGATAGACCATGTCCTGGATTAGGACTTAGGATATCTTTTTATCGTGGACGGAGTCGCTGGCAGAAGTTAGTGATATTGTGAGGTAAGTTGTTAGTTTGTTTGTAGGAGGTAAAGTGATCGGATTTCGAAATTCTCTCAGTGATATAAAGTACCCCTGAGTGTCATACTAGGCTACTGTTTATCCTGTAAAAATGCCAGGTCCCTTTTATTAGAGTCCATGGAATCGAAACCGCAGGAAAAAACTAGTTCAACGTAAAGTTCAAGTGCATGCTTTAATAATAATAATAATACCACGACCGAATTTCGATCACGGTGCGCAATCTCAACGGAGATTAGCCAAGAACGCAGGAGATATTATAGTGCACAAGTGTGAGCGCAAACACAGGTGCATTCTTTGTTCTCTTACTCTCATAGTCCGATGGGACGGCAATCCGACACTGGGGAGAGATCAGGAGCAGGAACAACGGCTTCACGTGCTTTCCGAAGCACGGGGGTGTCACACCACCAAGTTCCAAACTCCGGGCTGTTACTAAAAAAATCCTAATGGAAAAACCGAATGAGAATCGAACTCGAGGACCCAACCCTCGGTCAGTCCAGCGACCACGACAATGCAACCACGAGACCAAAAGTAGATTTGTTACCAATATGAAGAGCTGGCTTTCACGAACTTTACAATAATAATAGCGTGTGTCTAAATAATGCTACACACGGAACTCCCCTGAGGATTGTGCAATTGTATATTTAGCATACAAATAACCTCTGGGAATATGGTCATGATCATCATGAATAGCTCTATTAATGAGTAAATTAGTGCTTATAGACAGAGTTTTAAGTCTTCAGACCATGAGCTGGGCAAGGATCATATGTATATGTGCAAGTATTTCTAAGTTTTTTAAGCATAACTTGCCGAGCTGAACTTATTTTACAAGCTTTTACATTTTTAGGGCTTCGTACCTTAAGGGTAGCCCAACGGAACCCTGTTACTTAGTCTTCGCTGTTCCTGTCAGTGAGCTGTAGTTCAGGAACCTTAAGAGGCAGACAGTTGCAAATGTTGCAATTTTCATAGTGTGTATTTCAATTGCCGCAATCCAATAAAGAAAACCGATAAAATCAAGTTTATTGAAATTCCGGGGCTCATACAAGATACGTGATTTTTAGGGTTCCATACCCAAAGGGTAAAACGGGACCCTATTACCAAGACTCCGCTGTCCGTCCGTCTGTCTGTTCGTCTGTCACCAGGCTGTATCTCATGAACCGTGATTGTTAGACAGTTGAAATTTTCACAGATGATGTATTTTTGTTGTCACAATAACATCAAATAATAAAAATTAAATTAAATTAAAAGTTTAAGTGGGGTCCCATACAAGAAACGTGTTTTTTGCAGTTCATGGTACGGAACCCTTCGTGTGAGAGTCCGACTCGCACTTGTTTTGATCATCCAAAGAATGCTCACCAATTATTTTATTTATGCTCCCCCACGGTATGGGTATCAAATGAAAGGATTTGCTGAGAGGAATTTCATTCTCTTATGAGGGCTGCAAAATTTGTTCACTAAACTTTATTAGTGGGAAAAAATACGTCATCTTTGCTAAGCTAAACTTAGCTTAGCCCTTGGTATGCAACCGACTTTAGTGGCTAGATGCAAGTGGTGGTTAAAAATTGTTCTTCAGTGAATATTTATAGCTACTTTTACTAGTCAACATATTTTTGCTTACTATAATAGATATGGGTAAATCAATAAAGTATAAATAGTATAGGTATATCAATAAATAGTATAAAGTCGCTGCCTGTCTCTGCCTACTTCTCGGCTTACTTCTTCTAAACCACGCAACGAATTTTGATAACGTTTTTACTAATAGATAAAGCGATTATCACAAACTATGAAACTTCCCAAGTTTCATAGTTTGTGTCTATAATAAAGAAATAAACACCACATAGTTAACGTTCCCACTAAAACAGAATTTGCCAATAGACAGTATAAAAAACGCTCAGCCTTTTATACAATATAATCAATAAACTAATATACATATATTTACGATAATAAAGGTAAGAAGGAAGAAAAGGTTAAAAATATTTCAAATTTCACAATTTAAATTCTGAGGATACGAAGTTACTTTTACAACGTGTGACTTAAAATAATAAAGAGTTACGTTTTTCTCTTATTTAGACATATGTACATGTGCAAATGTGCACTCCGAATCTGTCTCTCTCTCACACATATATACACACACACTTATTTCTTTTTGTTATGTCTGAAAATGATCTGAAATAAACTTATTATTATTATTATATTATTACTAGATGTCGCCCGCGGCTCCGCCCGCTTGTATGTCCAAAATTACCCGAAGGGAACATATTCCCAGGATAAAAAATATCCTATGCGTTATTCCAGTCTATACCTCTGTGCCAAATTTCATCAGGAGCCGTTCAGCTGTTCTGACGTGAAAGAGTAACAAACATCCATCCATCCATCCATACTTACAAACTTTCGCGTTTATAATATTAGTAGGATTATAATTTTCACCCGTACAAATCCGGGGCGAGTCGCAAGTATTAAATAAAAAAGAGCCTAAGTGCCCGCAAGAGGTCTGTGGAAACAATTAAATGGTCTTCTGATATATCTTTTGCAGTTTGTTTGAGAACGAATAAAAACCTTTATTACCGTTTAAAAGCAAGCACATGTACTAGGTAACGATTATTTATTCCATTTTAATGTCGAGTAGCTCTTTAATTATTTATTTAAATTACAGCTTGTCTGAACGGTATTTTCAGCGATGTGCCTTTTAAACATACAAATTATACCAATTTGGCATCAGACATTCAATTTACATATTTTTCTCTTTGTAGGTACCTCATTTTATTTCTGACGAATGGAGAATAAAGAAAATTGAGAATTTTTGGCAGATACGATTAGCCCAGGAAAGATAAAACATATAAGCCATGAGAAGATCGACTTTGCATGGGACAAGGTAGAACACCGATGTGGTGACGAATATGGCGAAATTCAATGTCAAAACTTAACTTTGTTAAAATTACTAATTTTCTCATAGCAAACTAGATTTTCAGCAAATACCTACGGTACTAATTATTTGCTGAAGATCTATTTTATTCTCATTTTATTTCAGCTCTGACTAATTGGGACCTGACATTTCGTTTAAACAACCTTCTGAAATAGTTTATTGTATTGAGGGTTGATTTTTAAAAGTCAGATATTTTTGTCCGAGGTTTAAAAATGGGTTTTTGACAGTTTTTTTTTACAGGAAATACGTCAAACGGCCATTATTATTCTTCAGTTAAAGTTATTTAACTATTGAAAAATCAGCCCTAAACAATGTAAAATTCAAAAACTGTTGAAACATTTATAGGTGGAGATCAAGCACAGGACCAACGACTTGACGTTCTTCTCGAGACACGGGGATGTCACACCACCAGGTTCCAAACTTCAGACTGCCACTGCGAAATTCCTAGTGGAAAAACCAACAGTTTTTAACAGTTTTTGACCCACTCACCTAGGAATAAAACCCAAGACAGTTGGCAGTCGTTTGCGACCACGAACCCAACGGGGAAATTCAAGTACTTCGAGAAATAATGTTTTGTTTTATATTAATTACCAGCTTTTTCCCGCGACTTCGTGCGCGGATATCCCTTTTTTTCCGTTCCCGTATAGCATATAGCCTTCCTCATGAATGTGGCCATCATATACAAAAATAATTTTCCCAATCCGACTGACAGTTCCAGAGATTAGCGTGTTTAAACAAACAAACTCTTCAGCTTCATGATATTACTAGCTCTTGTCCGCGACTTCGTACGCACATATCCCGTTTTTTTCCCGTTTCCCGCATAGGCTACGCATTTTTAATGAATGTGGCTATCAAAAAATTTACAAATCTGAATGATAGTTCCAGAGATTAGAGAGTTCAAACAAACAAACAGACAAACACATTGATAGTATTATAGTATAGTGATAGTACAGATTGATATAGTATAGATTTAAATATTGTAAGACTTGCTGTTCCAGTGTATCAGGTCTCCTAACCGTATCAGTCTCATCTTTCAACCTGACTAATTAAATGAGCTCCCGACTCTTTCAGATACAGGTGTCAACGTGATATGAGTTATCAGCAAATCTCGTTGAGAGATGAAAAGATGGATGATACATCATTTGTAGCTGTAATTTGCATGGAGCCATCTGCACTGAGTTTAGATATTTCATGGTAACTAGACGTTTAATTCAGGGTTGCTTTTAATAATTGGAAATATTTCAGGGGTGAAAGATATAAAATCTCTGTGTAGATACCTGGGGATCAACTATAAAATATTTATTTTTCTTAAAAGTCAACCAAATGTTTTTTTCGCTTGCTGAGATCGGTCCCAGAATAGGTACCCATTACATGCCAAATTTACTCCACGCCTCGGAAAGCAGGTTAAGCCGTTGGTCCTGAATATCATTTGAACATGTTTTTGAATCGTACCGGGTAGTCAGAAGCCAGATCATATAATTATCAGTTACCCAGATGGTTATGGACGTCACGTAGTTTGTCGCTCCATTTAAAATACTGGTATTCAGCTGCATCCGGCTAGACTGATGGAAAAGGCTAGGCAGATTAAAATAAAAGTTTTATTGACATAAAGGCACACTTTATTGACACATTTCAATTGTAGCCCTGAATCCTGAGCTATGTGGTACCTGTGTTACAGGAGTTAGTGTCTTCACCCGCTTGTGGAACATTAGCAATTTATAAACTAAAATTAAAATGAGTACAAATACTGCAAAATGACTAAACAATCCTGATTTAGCAAAAACTCAGACATAAAATAATAAAAGTTTATAGTTCACTAAAAAAAATCGCTACAGAAAATTTCTCTTTAACAAATGGATTGTCTATCTATGTGATTGACATTATCATCGAACAGTCGTTAATCGATTGGATTTACTTCATAAAACAGTTCGACTTCAATGCAGAGTTATAAATGGGCACCAAAAACTTATTAAAACATCACTGTATCGATCTGTATTTGTCAATTCTAAGGCACTTGTCGAAAAGTACTGGAGTGGCGACCGCGTACCGAAAGATGCAGCGTTGGAAGGCCTCCCACAAGGTGGACCGATGACCTGGTGAGGGTCGCGGGTAGCCAATGGATGCGAGACGCACAGGACCGGTTGTTGTGGCGACACTTGGGGGAGGCGTATGTCTAGCAGTGGATGTCTTTCGGCTGATATGATGATGATGATGAAGGCACTTGTCCCACCGCCGACGAGAAAGCGATTAGCTATCGACTATTTTCTCGCTGAAGAAACGGACAAAAGATATAGGTCGTGTGAGTAGTGGGAGTAATCGCCCGTCGCACAAGAGCACTCACTTAAAGCCGAGCGACAAAACTATCGGAACTACACACTCGCTGCTCGCTGCTCGTTGCTGCACTATAGTTTAGGGTTGAGTTTAAGAAAAATTAAACTATGTATGTTGATGGGTATGTCGTTTTGTGGCAATTAAATACTTTTTCTTTCTTTCGTTGCTCGCCAACTCGTATCCATTTTCTAGTTTTACTCGCTACTCGCTAAAACAACTGCATTTTCGGTCTTATCTTATTTCGGGGCGGCACTAAAGATAAGTGCAACTGTGCAGCCACTGAGGATTGAGGATATTATTATAACACCAAATAAAAACAACTGGAAAATATAGCACACATAAAATGCGAAAAATATACCGGGGCGGCGAACCTTCGGTCAACACTCACCCACTTCTCTTCGCTTTAAAGTTTGTTTCGAACAATTTACATTTAAATCGGGTACAGCGAACTTTTAGTCACGCGACCAAGTATTTTCTACACAATTTGAAACACCCTATGGCTTCAAGCAATTTTTAAATCAACTTGATGACATCTCGTTGCATAAATAACGAAACATTCTGGAGAAAATTTTTGTGTCAATATATTTACATCTAGTTAGGAAGACTGTAATTAATTAGCTTTTTATAAAGTTTACAAAACTGTGTAATGAGCAATTTTGTGAATGCTTGTGAAAAAATCCTAAACTGGTGCCGGATTTCTGTTTTGTAAGTTAGAAGTGTGGGCGTTCCCGGGAAAATTAAACATAGTTTTTATTTATCCTAACTATACTAATATAATAAAGCTGAGGAGTTTGTTTGATCGCACGTATCTCTGGAACTACCAGTCGGATTTGGAAAATTAATGTTTTTATACGATAGTCATATTCACGAGGAAGGCTATAGGCTATACGGGAACGGGAACTTCTTACGGAAATGGAAAATAACGGCATATGCGCATACAAAGTCGTGGGCAATAGCTAGTTTGATATATATTTTGTTGGGCTGACTACAAAACAACAAACTAACAAACGTAATCCCAATTAACCAGTTCATCTACATAAATTTATTGACATTTTCATTCATAGTTACTCGTCTTAAATCATCCTCCTTATGACTCTGCCGTCATAAGATAAAAGGAAATATCGACACAAAACGAAAAACCTATTACCGACCTTAATTCATTTTCTTAATGTCGGAAATCGTTTACTACGTGTTGTGTAGATACGTCCTTTTTTCTTATGACGGCATGTATTATCATCATCGTTTTAGACGAAAGACGTCCATTGCTGGACAAAAGCCTCCCCTAACGTTGCCATATTGACCGGTTCCATGCTTCTCCGGCGGACTTTCGCAGCTATCACCAAGTCATCAGTCCACCTGATATCACGTGACGGACGAAATACGTGATTACAATGTATTAAGTTTGACAATTCTACGGGCTACGTCATCACTTAACGTTTTTAGGGTTCCGTACTCAAAGGGTAAAACGGGGGTCCCGTTTTACCCTTTGAGTACGGAACCCTAAAAACTAACAATTACTAAGTCTCCGCTGACCGTCCGTCCGTCTATCTGTCCGTCTTTCACCAGGCTGTATCTCATGAACCGTGTTAGTTAGACAGTTGAAATTTTCACAGGTGATGTATTTCTGTTGCCGCTATAACAACAAATACTACAAACAGAATAAAATAAATATTTAAGGGGTCTCCAACAACATGATTTGTTTTTATAGATATTGGTACGGAACCCTTCGTGCGCGAGTCCGACTCGCGCTCTGCCGGTTTTTTATATTTCTACGTCGGTTAACTTGCTTCCCCTACAACATTTTCAGTAAACATACGTATAACACGGGCACATTCCAATGTTGATTAAATTAATTACAAAACTGTGATGCGAAATAGCAATACAGTTGAGCGCCCCTGCTTTGGAGCGTTTCCCAAACCTTTTAGAGTAACACGGATTCTCTATTTAGTAAACGGAGTCTTAATAATTTAATTTGCGAGCGTTAACTTACTTGTGAGGTAGTGTTTTTGATAAAATGCAGAAAGCATTGTTTCCCGGGTGAATAGAGGCTTTAAAAATACAGGATGTTGAGAAAATTACGTCTTTTTAAGCTGCTCAGTTATGTCCGTTTTCAGTAATACTAGACAACATCTACATTCATAAAGGCCAGGCGCTGCTTTGAAAGAATTCTGTATTATAACCAAAGAATACTATAATTTCGACAGTATCACCAAATGCGACTTTTGAGGCGTTAATGAAAATGGTGCATTATTATGCTAATCTTCGTCTGATTTCTACCGGTGTTATTAGAATTCGTTGCATATTTCACGTTTATTTTTTTCAATGGGTTTGCTTCCGTGACCGAACTACAGGAACCGTAAATTGTTAATCGACAGTGCGTTCTACTGGTAAAAGAATTTTCGAAATTGTATCCCACAAACAAACATTTTGACCCCTGGAAAGTGTTCCTAAAAAGAACAAATTTGAGCTTGAGTATAAAGTATTTTATTTACATTGAAATTAAATGACATATTTATTAATTTTAGGGGAAAAATTAATAACAAAAAAGTAAATAATTAAAATATTTTAAAGGGGGCTTAAGTATTAGTGAGACAGATACAAGTCAGCCGGTCGATTCTGTAAACATGTAGAAGTGAAGGCTTGGGTGAAGTGATCACCAGGTGAGCTGTCAATCCATATAATCAAGATGGAATGACAGCTCACTTCACACCACACGAACTGTTAATTTTGTGGTCACGAGACATCTTGATCACGAAGTGATGTCACGTGATCACGAAGTGAGCTGTCATTCCATCTTGATTATATAATAATATCTTCGGACAACTCACACACGGTCATCTGATCCCAAACTAGGCAGAGCCTGTGCTATGGCAACCAGACAACTGATAAACATACTTATATATTTCTAAATCCATACATATTATAGACAAATTACACCCAGACACAGAACAAATGATCATGCTCATCACACAAAGATTTGTCCTGGGTGGGAATCGAACCCACGACCTCCGGTTTAGCAGTCAGGGTCACTAACCACTCGACCAACAGGCCAGTCAATATGGATTGACAGCTCACCTCGTGATCACCCAAGCCTACACTTCTACATGTTTACAGAATCGACCGGCAGAACTCGTCGAGTTGGCGTTTTTCTGGTGGTCACAACTGCAGATTTTGGCTTTCAGGAGTTGCAGTGATTAAGAATCAGGACTTGTCCCAAAAAAAAACTGCCCAGTCAATAATGAAATTTAAATGTCGCCATTAATTACCTATACAAATCGCCCTTTAATAATGAAAAATACACAGTTCTTTTAATTTAAAAATCTATTTAGAAGACATCAATCATTCGTGATTTCGCTTCGTAACCAATGTTTGTTCCTACCAACTACTTTTTTCATAAGTACGTTTTAATAAGCTTCTCTTCTGACTTCCTAAATTAATTATAAATTATTTTTTATTGCTTTGTCTTACAGCTTCCCGTTTTAGTCATTTATTGGTAGAAGGTAGAAAGTCGTGAAGATACTTCAAAGGATTCTTTCTGTTGCAACTTTTCACAACTTTTCTCAGCAATATTTGAAACGAAATGTTGAATGTGATTTCGAAAATAGACTCGTTTTAATGAAATACTTGTGTCAGAGTTCTCCATTAGGAATTTTATTGTTTTATTTTGTAGGTACTAGCTTTTTCCCGCTCCTAATGCGTATCGCACAAGAATCGTGCATTTTTCTGGGATAAATACTAGATTATTGAAGGAGCTCGCGGCTAAAGAATAACAGCCGTACGGGTCGATCAAGGCTAAGCAACGCTTGCCAAGGTTGGTCTTCGGATGGGTGACCATCTTAACATACCAAGTTTCCTCCGTGCCTCGGAAACCACGTTAAACTGTTGGTCCCGGCTGTCATTTGTAGATCTTTGGCTGCTTTGGCAGTCGTTACGGATTGTCAGAAGCCAGTAAATCGTACTCCAGTCTTGCTAAGAATTACCGTGTTACCCAGTTAATGGGTTGTCGAGGTCTGGTAGGCAGCCGCTCCACGTAAAATACTGATATTCAGCTGAATCCGGTTTGACTGGAAACCAACCCCAATATAGTTGGGAAAATGCTAGGCAAATGATGAAATACTAGATTATTGTGACTGCAATAGGCCAGCGTTTCCCATTTGGCGGGCCGCGACCCGGTACCGGGCCATCAAAATAAAATACCGGGTCGCAGCATTTTCGCCCTGTATTAAAATATCACTAAATAGGCGATACCGAAATATAAGTAAAAAAAATCAATAGTAATATAAATATACTTCTAATAACATTAAATGTGTATTATTTTACTTGATGTTAACAGCGGGGTGGGGGGGGGGGGGGGTGAAAGTATTGAGTGGGTCACGAAGGGGCAGTGTGTAAATTACTGGGCCATGGTAGGACAATGTTTGGGAAACACTGCTACAGGCTTTTGACCTCTGAGAAGGGATTGTGTAAGCTACAAAATCTGTGGATTGCTATCAGTGAAAATATAATTTTCGTCCGATTTTCTTTTTACAAACAGACTGTACGATCTATTTATAATAAAATTTTACAGCTTTATTATATAAATAAATAATTTTATTCCATAAATACTTAACTAACTACATACACTAGAAATAAAAATAAAAACTCCTAACTAAATTAACCCTAAAACATGGCGTCAAAAAATTCATCCACATCGCTGTCCACTGGAAGTGTCCCCAAAAGACTGGCGAAATTGCCACGTTGTATGGCAATGCTTATACTTTAATAAAATTATAGTTTACATTCTTTTTTGCATAACCTTTTCAGTGCCAGAACCTATTCACTGTCACGTGAAACTATCTTTTCAAAAATGGAACTTCCCCAAAGTGTAGCCTAACACAATAAAATTACCCTCGTCATTTTTCCGCTCACCTATTTAATTTTTCAAAGCGCAAGAAATCTCAATATAGCACAGAGAACAACGGGGGATTCATAGTAAATGCATAGGGGGACAGGCAGGGAACAAAGAGCAAGACTTATTGTCTCGCAACAATGGAACAAGTCCATTACCTGCCAGTTATTTGTGCCTTATTTGTGCCGCATTTGTGCCACATTTGTGCCTTATTTGTCGCGAATCAGTTAAGCGACCTACTGTGCTGTTTGTGACTTTGTGTTTTGTTTTAGACACTTGAGGTTTGATTCGAGAGGTTGGTTTGTTGTGTGCTTTTTGATTTTCAAGTTGGAGAAAGAGCAAGTGTAATTTTCGAAATTTCTGCTGTCTTCGTAAATACAAAAACATTTTCCCCCTTATTCATAAAAAAAACTTTTAACCGTTACTTAGTCAAAATGATTTTTGATTGAGATTCTAAATTCAAATTATCCATACAAAATTTTGAATAAAGAATCTGCATATCAGTGTTTTAGTTATGTAATGGTTATAAAGTATTTTGCATCGTTTAAAAGTATAGTTTATTTGGTTTTTAACTTCATTAGTTAAGAGAGCGTAGTTTTCCCAAATCATTTGTCTACGTGAATAATTAAAAAGTAAGAATGATTAATTTATCTATTTCAGTACGGCTTGCATTCTGAAAAAATGATTTGAATCTTAAAATGACACATACAACAATGGATGAATAATTGTATTTCTAATTTCATTACTTTTTCGTTACCAAAAAAAGGAAATGAAGGTCGGGTAGAGTAAAAGATTTGTGAGTTAAGAATAAATAAAAGCAGTTAAAAGCTTTCGAGATTAATCCGTTAAGTTGTCGTTAGACCCATTACATTTAAACGTTACTAATTTCGTACACTTTTCAAGGGATTGGATAAAAATATTATTTAATCAATACGATTTAAATAGTTAAGTGTAATCTTTGTCTTCAATATAAATGAGTAATTATTTCATAACTGCTATTTAAACATTAGGGATGTTACTATAATCAGTTGAAAAAATTAAATGAGTGACGTTAGAAATTATATTTTAGCTGTCTTATAATGTGTATTTTTTAAATTAAAGACATTGAAAGGGCCCAAATTACGACGGCGTACATTTAAGTCAGATGGACAAAAAAATATGATACTTCCTAAGTCAACATTTTCAGTTTTCCAATTATATCTACGTACGAAAGCAGGTAACACTTGTCATAGATGACATGACCTACATTAGAGGATAGGTTCGTTACTCCACTGTGTTACTGTTCTAGGACAATACTGAGGCTGTTTACTCCACTGTGTTACTGTTCTAGGACAATACTGAGGCTGTGGGCGTAAACCTCTTTGGAACTCTTTGAAATAGACACGACTTTAACGCAGGTGCAATGTCCATTGTGTTAATATAGTGACTTGTTTTGCGAGTGTATTCTTGACTTACGTGGGCTTTTCTGGAATTTTTTTAATGGTTAAGGCGATAAAGATTCTTAATTTAAAGACAACTAGCTATTGACCACTTCCGAACCTATCACTTCACTTTTTTTTTTCTTTTTATTAAATGTCTATTGCGCGTTCGAGCGTATGGTACCCGTGGGCTGCAGCTGAAAATCAGCGTTGGGTGGACTGGTAATACCTACTGTTGCCACCTGACATTATGCTGAGCTGAGGCCCTTATGGCATAATATTGTTATATGTATTTAATTTTTGATATTCTCTTTTGGTGAGGTGTTTTTTTTTATTTTTTTTATTGTGCCAATAAATGCAATTTTCTTTCTTTCTTTCTTTTTGCTCGCGACTACGTATGCGCACATCCCGTTTAAGCGTTCTAAAACCATCTTCGCATTATTGCCTTTCTAATGAAACTGGTTTGGGGCACATCGGTTGGATGGTTTCAAAGTCTCGGACATAGCTAGAAACAATTTTTGTGTTTTATATGTATAGATATAGTACTGATTTCGTTGCCAACGAACTAGTCATCATCAATGTTTATGAAATTATTCCGTTACTGACTGACTGAGTGACTGAGTGACTGACAGACAACGCACAGCCGAAACTACTGACCGTAGAAAGCTGAAATTTGTCATGTAGGTTCTTTGGAGATGTAGGGGAGCACTAAGAGAGGATTTCTCGAAATTCCTACGGGAACAGGAAAAACGGGATATCCGCGTACGAAGTGGCGGCCAAAATCTAGTGAGAAATAAAATATTTACACAACTAATTTAACTATTGTTTAGCATCAGGTGGCGGGGTTTGCCATCATTGCCTTGCCATTCTCTAGGATCGCTTTAGGCCTGGGTTGGACGACGCGAAAGTTTTCTAGCAGCCGGCATGCGAGCTGACCTTCAATGAATTCATGTGTTTTAGCAGAAACTATGTTGATATTTTGGGAAATACTCATCATCTGCCTAGCCTTTTCCCAACTATATTGGGGTCGGCTACCAGTCAAACCGGATTCAGCTGAATACCAGTATTTTACGTGGAGCAGCTGCCTACCAGACCTCCACAACCCATTAACTGTATAACACGGTAGTTCTTGGCAAGACTGGAGTCAGATTTACTAGTTTCTGACAATCCGTAACGACTGCCAAAGATCTACAAATGACAGCCGGGACCAACGGCTCAATAAACGGATATTCCTGTTAAGTCATAACTGGTTTGAGGAAGCTCTGGAGAACAGTTATTGCGGGTTGGAAGGAACAGTTATTGGCGGGACAGAAAAAGGAAAAATAAACGCATAAAAATAACTTAAAAGGGAGAGATCATAAAACTGTTTTATGATTTTTATAACAGAGGTGCTTTGATACTACTACAAGCTAGAATATTGATAACTTTCTAGAAGCGAGTTACGTAGGTAGGTACCTAACTCGAGAAACTTTGACTTCCTGTTCCGGTTTCGGATGGACTTATCGATTACTCTGTTTCATACATTACTTAGTACACACTACAAAGTACGTTTACGGTAGGGTCGAATGAAATTACCTAGTGGAACTGGTGGGTGGAAAACAAAAAACCGTGCGAGTCGGACTCTCACGCGAAGGGTTCCGTATCATAAACCGAAAAAAATACGTTTCTTGTACCTTTCATTTTTATTTAATTTTAGGTTTACGATTTTTTGTTATAGCGGCATTAGAAATACACACTATGTGAAAATTTCAAATGTCTACCTATTACATTACAGTTCTTGAGCTACAGCCCGCTGACGGACAGACGGACGGACGGACAGTGGAGGCTTAGTAATAGGGTTCCGTTGTTTACCCTTTGGGTACGGAACCCTAAAAAACAGCCAGGTGGACTCCTTTACTTTAATTTTATTTTTTAAGAGTGGCAATAGAAATCACACTCTTTATATATATATATATATATATATATATATAAAGAGTGACTCTTTATATATATATATAGTTCATGAAATACAGCCAGCTCAAAGACAGACAGACGGACAGCTGAAGCTTAGTAATAGGGTTTTCAAATAACGTACAACTAGGGGCGTTGACTCCATAGTAAGCCATTGTAAGATACTTGTGTGAAATTAATGTTTATGGTTTGAACGTCATTACAAATCGATACCAATGAAGTCTGCAGAGTTTATCTAATTATTTTCATCAGACTGTGTGAACTAACACACAGAATTAATCGGCTAATGCACGCAATTGTGAAAAGTTCCTTTTTGAAACGTTTGGAACAAATTGCAATGTTCGGGATAGCGGTGTGTGTGTAGTCTGTTGCCAACAGTGGTTACTCTTATTTGATCGAAAACAATGTAATTTTAATTAGGTATGTGAACCAATCCTAAATAGGTTCGAAGCATTGGCTAGTTTACACAGTGCGAGCTGCTGTCTAGACAGTAGACAGCTACTCGGATTGCCTACTCGTTTGCCAGTAGCTCGGCTCGCCTTAACTGTCTTCACGATGATAGTAGCTGCGCACAAAAAATACAGGTTCTAGTACCAGCCGATTCTTTCTTTTTCATTCAAAAAGACGTTTATTTATTAAAAACTTCATGCAACAAAAAGGTACAAAGACAGTCATTATGCCTAAGGCATTAACTACCAGTCTACCAAGGATAGCGGAGAAATAAGGCAGCAAAAAAAGCATTTAAGTTATACCTTATTAAAGAAGTTTTCACTTCAATAAAAAATGTTAAACTCGCGTCAGGACACGTGACCTGATCGAAAATTCCTAAGATGGAGGGAAAGTTCTGAAGTGTTAAATTTTTAATGTAATATTAATTTTCATGTTTGTGTACGAAAGCGCAATAAATAAATATTGTATTTCACCACATAAATGATAGTACGTTTATACGATAATTAAAGCAATTCGTGCGAAATTATTCCCTAACTAAAATATCAAAAATGAACAACGTTAATGTTAAAGTTTTCACTTCTGCCGGCACTCCCGGAGTGCAAACCCGTTGTTTTTTTGACCTGCCTGAAAGAGTATGGTAAAAGAAAACATACACACGTTAACATAATATATAAAACGTTGTATACCTTGGTACCTAAAAGATAGAAAAAATAAAAGTTCTATCAAAACCATCCAACATAGGTAGGTAGGGATTCCATATGCGGCTAAATTTGAGGCGAAGCGAAATTCCGCTAACATCGAGGAATTTCTATAAGAATATGAAATTCTTTACAAAACACAACATAATAAAAAAAAACTTATTACCTGCCTAGCCTTTTCCAAGCCGGATTCAGCTGAATACCAGTATTTCACGTGAGCAGCTGCCTACCAAACCTCCACAACCCATTAACTTGGTAACACGGTACTCCTGGCAAGACTGGTGTCAGATTTTCTGGCTTCTAACTCCATAACGACTGCCATTTGTTATCTACAAATGACAGCCGGACGGAGCACGGAGAAATATCAGTATGACAACATGGTCACCCATCTATAGACCAACCTTGGCAACCGTTGTTTGACCTTGAAGATCGACCCGTGTGGCTGTTATTATTTAACCACGAGCTCCTCTGCAACATAATAAGAAACTGTTGAGATAAATTTTCAAATTGTAGATTGCGAGGAAACCAAACATTTTCGCTGTTGTTCATTTTACAAAGCTTTTAAAATAATTAATTAATTTAATCTTACGTTACTAATATTCAAGAGAGGCTAGTATTAAACAGAAATTTTAAGTTTTCAGCATAAAAAGTGGAAAATTCTGAAATTGATTTCGGCTCTCGTGAAATTTTGCACCGAAAGAGTTCGTGTAATTTTTATTTTCTTTCACCCTGGGGTCACTTTTCCTTTTGTTGAATGTACGCGATTTCTAAGTCCTTTGTTGCCAGTTCGTTTCTACTTACTTTCAAAGGGCTTGATCATTCTCGACGAAGGTAGACTTTGAAAAATTAATTTAAGTTTTTGGTATGAGTTTCCTATTTCCGCCTGTTTCAAACTTTTTCAGCATCTTTGCTTTATCCAAATTTACAATAGACATCTACAGTTAAAAATATCAACAGTAAACATGTCAATGCTTTAGAAGCACCTGACATAGTTTTTGGGGTTCCGTAGCCAACGAGGAACCCTTATAATTTCGCCATGTCTGTCTGTCTGCCTGCGGTTTAGCTAAGAGACGCTTAGCACTAGAAAGTTGCATTTTTGGTATGAGTTTAAATTAGATAGTTGGATAGTTGAGAAATTCCTAGTGTAGGGCAGTTTTCTAAAAAAAAATGTAACATAAGGTAAAAATTTCGTACCCCATAGAAAATGCCTTAAAGCTAATTGTATTAGTAACTTTATAATGTCAAAGTTAAATTTGCTATTTTTTGTCATGGTTTACGGGATGGGTAACTACTGAACCCTACACTGTGCGTGGCCAGATAAGCAGTTGGCCGGTTTTTTGTTTCACTCGTAGTTCTAGTTCAAATAATAAATTATTTTTATAAGTTATCTTTAGTCCTTTTCCATTAAAAGGATAAGCTTAGTCACCAAGCTTAGGTCAGTAACACACTGAAGACATTATTACGTCACGACACTTCACGTCACATCTCGAAACACTGAATCGACACGACATGCGACAAAGGCACCGCTCGAGTGCGTCAAATATCCGTCCGTGTTACAGCCAACACTGCTACAGTGTGTTTAACCTTACATGACCGAATTAGTAAACAAACACGCTGCGGAAATCTAGAGTTTTGGTTATGAAGCTCGTTCTTTGTGAGCAAAATATTATTCTATCTATCCAGCCTATTTTGTCCCGTTACTGGGCAAAAGCCTCTTTTTCCCTTTTCTACACAACTCTGTCATTTGCTATGTCGGGCCTGTTCTTTCGAAAGGAGTCGTGCTCATCCCGCCATCTTCACCTTGGTCTGACGCGATGTCTTTTGGCATTTAATGGGAGCCATTCGATTGTTCTTTTTATCCATTACTGTATTTAAATCTCAACTAATATAGTAGGCTGTAAAATGGTTTGTTAATTTGTTTGGTTTAAGGAATCAGAAATTATGCTCTTGTAAAACGTGTGAGTACTAGATATCATGATTTCACTGTAAACGAGAGACGGGAACTATACAGGACGAACAGCATTATCCCTTTTTTCACAACGGAAAGACGAAGGGGAAAGATAGTGTGCGACAGAATTGCATAGTTCAATTCCGTCAAGTCCGTTCCATCATTGGACATCCCAGCCACACGCACAAAACGTTTTGGGAACACATTAATTGTGCGTATAGTTAGCTATACGCACAATAATAATTAATGTGTTCCCAAAACGCTCCACCATTCCCCTCCTTAGGGAGTGGAATTCCCTGTCAGACTGTATTTCCTGATAGCTTCAACCTATTAAGTAACCTATTCACTCTTGACTTAAAGACTCCCAGTCTTTAAGTCAAGAGTGAATAGATTACTTCTACGCAAGCGTGCTACATCTTCGACCACATCATCGCTTATCATCAGGTGAGATATTGGTCAAACACGTGCCCATCAATGGTAAAAAACACGGCACGTCAAAGTAGCACTTTTGATTATTATAAAGGTAGATAGAGAGATATTGTGAATCTATCACTGATTGAATGTGACATACCTATGTTGCATTTAATCTTCAAGATATGCAGGGTTTCTATGGAACAGATCAAATAAAATCTAATTAAGTACATCATAAGCTGCGTCGATTTGCGTTTGACATACAACAGCTGCAGATTACGTCCATCTTGTCACCATCAAATGTGGGTAGTTGTTGCGATCAATGAAGCATTCCGTAGGTGGTCGCAAGTGTGTAGTGTTTGTTGTCGGAATCCGATTTGGGATATGTCACTGGATAATTGGACATGATTGTACGTCGTTGATGCGTTCACTATGATGTCACCAGTTTTCAAAGCTCAGAAATTTCGTCTATGATATGCATTTGTGATTTCTAAATAGTATTTTGTAGTCAAAATTGGAAATTATCGCAAGGAAAAACAGTCCCGGCTTTAAAAGTTTCCTTTAACCTATTCCGCTAAAACGTGTCAAACCCTACTTTACTGTCAAATTTTTACAGGTTTTCAGGGTAAAGTTGTTTGTCAAATATACTCACCTTCAATTCTTCATTCAAAATCCCCAATTAACTCTTTCTTCAAGAGATCTTGTTCTTATTGGAGCTTCTTTAAAAGACTTCAATTAATAGTGAGATTCATCTCTTTAATTTTGACATAACACCATAGTGATTGCAACAGCTACACTGCGATCGTCAACCCGCCTGCCAAGCGTGGCGATTATGGCAAACACCCTTTGGGGGAGGCCTATGTCCAGCAGTGGACGTCTTTCGGCTGATATTATGACCATAGATAATAATAATAATAGTTTAATAATAATAATAGTTTATAGAGAACTCAATCTGTAATTTTCCTGTTCTTCTTACTCGTGCTGCACGAGTAGAACAAGATATATACCACGGCTACACTTTTCTATTAATTTCCGTAAAAAAATTACCTTGCCAGCAGACATGCTAAATGAAATTCCGTCATGATTGGAAAATAAAAACAAGGTTAAGGCTACTCGTAGTTGAAATACGGAAACCTATAACGTGTAGTGATGAATGCTTTTTAATATGAGGATATATCTCATGCGGGTCTGACCCTCTGTTTCCTCAAAAACATATTAAAACTTGAAGACACGTCATGTTAGCTTCGGAAAACATACATCTTTATTTGAAAGTTGCTCTTATTGAAAACAGGATAAGTGCGAGTCTGACTCGCGCTCCGAGGGTTCTGTACAAACTCGTTTATAGATTCATCATCCATCAGAGATACATTTCGTAGTCGAGATATTTCGAGTATTAAGACTGAAGATTAAAAACTATGTGAGGTAACGGCCCGTTTCAATAACGTACGAGTACCTTTAATCAACTGTCAAATTAGCTACCAACAGTAGCTGAAACGTCATTATTGCCTTTGTAACATGACACTTCAGCTACTGTTGGTAGCTTATTTGACAGTTGATTAAAGGCAGATACGGTATTGATACCGGCCGTTACTAGGATTGAAGGGCAAACGGTTCGTGCACGGGCGCCGTCAGCAGATGGGACTGGTCATTTCTCGGCTGCCATGGTTTATTTTAATTGTTTCTTTTTACTCCGGACGCTTTTATCCTGCACGTCTTTAACATCGTTCTCACATATACATATGTATAATTTCAACATGAATGATGGAACCATAACTATAACTTTGTAAAAAAAAACACTTTTAAGAGAGTGTCCGTGGAGTTTCTTGCACGTTCTTCTCCATAGAGATCTACGCTTTGGAACTTGCAAATAGCTACATCTTTTTGACCGACCGACCTTGACAATTTAAAAGTGCTTTTAAATGGCCTAATTGAAATAAATGCTTTATTTGAGAATCAAATTAGGTCGTATAAATAGCCTTAATTGTTATTGCGTCGAGTTAAATACAGAAAGGGGAATTAGTTCAGGGATGAAAACTTTGTACGTTTATGATTGGCAGAACTTCTTTCCTTTACCTACGCTCCTGCTTATCCACGGGCGATAGTGGGATGAACTTACTAGTAGCGCCCTAAACGGCGTCAGTTTTCTTTTATATAAATCACTGCTGGGAGTTTTAAGGGAAAAAGCCAAGTTAATACATACCAAATCACAAGAAAAACCCTTATTACGTGTGGATAGAAGAAATCGTCTGTGCATCTTATAGTAATCTGAACTAGAACAATACAACTATCAAGACTTTTGTTTAACTAAAATACGCACTTAACCACCCAAAAAATAGGGTCCAAAATTCTATGTTAGATAGAAAAGCGAAGGTGGTCCGTTGCTTGACGTGAAAAGTTTTCGTATCGTGATACTTCGATAGTATAACTTTGTAAGGCGATATCTCTGTGCTAGCTTTATTAAAGTTTTGAACATCTAACCTCTGATCCTCGCTTAAGTGTTATCTAGTATCACAGATAATATTGGCAAACAGGAATAGCTTTAAGTAGGTGTTCCCCTGGAGTATTTAAGCTATGTTGGTCCTTTTTTGTGACTAGGATTGTATTGACGCGTTTGTCAAACGTGAAAATACAAACAAAATACAAAAATCACATCTTCTGTCATCTCATCGAGTGTTTATTAAGTAGCGTGTTCCGAACATTTTAGAGTACTTCGTTTATCATAAAAAAAATATACGACGGAATTTCCTCGTGTTTAAGTTTTCACAGCACGAAAAAAAAACAAAACACACATCAAGAAGAATTCTAAATTCAAATTCACATTTTTATTCGGTTCTTACCAGCCGTACAATCTCCATGATCACTTTCGCACAAAACGGTACCAACCTACTACCCCAAAGAGTTAGATAAATTTTTCAGTTCATTCGTTAAGTGGGCTGTGAAACAGTTATTTATAGCGTCTTTATTGTTCGCCTGATAGTTAGAGCCGTTTAAAAGTGAATGCAAAGTAATGATAAAAAGTTGTCGTCAATAAGGTACTAGGTAGTAGGTAGGTAGGTAGGTTTTTTTTTTGTATTAGGTAGAAAAAATATAATTCTATTTAGTCCATCCGTTTGATTTTTAAAAAATATTGTACTCATATTTTATGCCATTTCAAATCGCTAAAAAATTATAAAGATAAAGCGCATCAAAGTTGAAGAGAGGGGGCTGGTGACGTCACGTCGCTAGCAAAAATTGTACTATCGTAGTGACGTCACGCGTGTTTTCAACGCACTTTATCGTCATTTTTTGTTTACGTGAAAAAAGAAAAAATACGTGTCCAATATTTTTTTGAAATCTATCTGGCGGACTAATAAGATTTTTTATACCTTATTGAAATTTGAGGTCTTTCAAAGATGTACAGTTACTATCGCATGTTGGAACTGCTGAAAGGAGGTCGAAGCTAAGAAATTAAAGAGTTAAATAAAAACAGCCGCACGTATCGATTTGCAAGGTTAAGCTACGCTTGCCGAAGTTGGTCCATGGATGGGTTACCATTTATTATATACCGAGTATTCTCCGTGCATCAGGAAGTATGGTAAGCCGCTGGTTCCGATTTTAATTTTTTTTTTTGGGACATGTCCGCCACACTTTCCTAACCACTGCAGCTCCTGAAAGCCAGAATCATCACCACCAGAAAACCGCCGAATCAATGAAGCTCGACGCGTCCCGGAGACACGATTCAACTGTTTTAGATTTCGCAACAAAATTAATCAGAAAAATACAGCTGAGGAGTAGGAAAAAGTAATAATTTCCACTTCCCTCCTTATCAAGCGAGACAGAACAGAGGTAAGCCAATAGGCACTAAGGGACATTACAACTGGGTTAAGCCCAGTTGCCAAGCACCACGGCCTATATATTAACACTGATACTAATGAGTCCTAAATGTGAGTTACCTTTGATTCCAGTACTAGGTATGGTTCTGTATGGTGTCAGACATCACTTCCCGTGGGTGTCGTAAAAGGCGACTAAGGGATTCACCAGAGACTGGGCAGCAGCATTCTGTGCATTGCAACAGCTACACTGCGATCGCCAACCCGCCTGCCAATCGTGGCAATTATAGCAAACGCCCTCTTTGGGGGAGGCCTATGTCCAGCAGTGGACGTGTTTCGGCTGATATGAATAGGTAGGGCAAAATGGTTTGAATCCAAGGGAATTTGTTTTGGTTTCTAAAAGGTCCTTATAGTAAACAACTCCAGATTTATAATCTCAATACTATCTAACATAATATTGCGTTCAGTTTCCCGAATTTGTAGATCTTTGACATATTTCTGAAAATAGTGGGAGAGGGGCTTAGCCCAAAAACCGTACCTAATCACTCTAAACACACACAAAACACTCGTACTCAACCTCAATTTTCAAACACTATAGAAACCAATTTAGGTCCACTAGATCCGCGATACACAAACGCGCCTCGTAAAACAAACTACACATATACGAGGCGGATTAAAGCTAAATACTTCCGTATATTCAGCCTACAGGCTACATCTGTACCAGCGGGTACCCGTTTATTGCCTCAGTTGGGCACTGGACCGTTACAACTAAAATCGCGATCACTTCCCACGTGAGCCGCGTAAAATATGCGCATAAAATGAAAAGCAGCGATTCAGGTATCCTGTGACAATATTGGTCGTGTGAAAACTACGAGAATGTTGAATTTTTTTTGGGAAGTAACAAATTTGGCTGGAAGCACACACAAAAACAGTAAAATAAAAGTGACAAAGAAAAAATCGGACAAGTTCGAGTCTGATTCGCGCAGCGAGGGTTCCGTACAAACTCGTATGTTTAGGGTGACCAAATCATGGCGGAAATATGTTCGAAAGAGTTACCGAGCCCTTGGAACGCAAAGGGATTTAGGAGGAACACGGATGGGTTTTAACCAGTAAGTCTGACACGCTCTTCCGCTCCACCCAGAGCGGAAGAAGTCATTTGATGATTTCTTATCCTTAAAAAAAAGGGCTGGCCAATTCGGATGTTTACAACTTTGTTTCGCCCCATTTTAATTTATGGCCAAATTTTGCCATTTCTTTTTTGGTGTATTTACATATTTCAGGTTAAAGAGTCACGATAGTTTTGGTGATTCTGTAAACATGTCGAAGTGAAGGCTTGGGTGAAGTGATCACGAAGTGAGCTGTCAATCCATGTAATTAAGATGGAATGACAGCTCACTTCTTGATCACTCACTTCTTCATGTTTACAGAACCGACTGGCTGTAGGATCAGTAATTTAATCCGATAGTTTATAAGCAGATTGTTTTGGGTCCCATTTCGATGATCAAAACGAGATTTGCTAAAAAAAACACTATTGGAAGGACGAGCATCCTTTACTGATCCACGCAAGATCCCTCAATTAGGTGAAGTAATTTCAATATTCTACTTTAGAAACCCCACATGGTAAGTGCTGCTGTTACGAGTATCAACTGTGGCTGGTGAACGCTACCGTTACGAATTCCAGTTTTAGGGTTCCGACCCTCTGTATCTGACAATATGACCAACAGACGGACAACGAAGTGATCGTATAAGGGTTCGGTTTTTGCCGTTTTGAGATACGGAACCTTAAAAACATGGTGCGCACTGCTGCCTCACGTCTACGCTAAAAAAAATACAGCAACTTTGCCAGGCAACGCTGGTCTTCCAATTAACCTTGAGTGATGACGTGATGAGTGACAGAGCAAACGGTGTCAAATATCATAGAACTTTATTAATTGAATATTAATAATTTAATTTGATTAAATAAATAAGTGAGTGTGAGATGCGCTCGTGGCTAAATAATATCAGTCGCAGGAGTCGATCTTCAAGGTTAAGCAACGCTTGCCTCGGAAAGCACGTTAAGCCATGGGCCCCGGTTATCATTTGTAGATCTATGGCAGTCGTTACAGATTGTCAGATACCAGAAAATCTGACTCCAGTCTTGCCAAGGAGTACCGCGTCACCCAGTTAATGGATTGTTAGGGCTGATAGGCAGCCCCTCCACGTAAAATACTGGTATTCAGCTGAATCTGGTTTGATCGACTGGACGCCGACCCCAATATAGTTAGAAAAAGGCTAGGCCGATGATGAGTGTGAGATGCGCTTCAATTCATTTCTAGCTAAAGGTTATGGTAGAACTGTTATTATCTTACTAATATGATGCGAATGTTTGAATGGACGGATGTTTGTTGCCCAATCACACCAGAATGGTTGAACGGGTCTGGATGAAATTTGGGACATAGATAGTTTATTAGTATGGAATAGCACAAACATATATCTGTCTATACTTTTTATCCCGGGAGTATGTTCTCTAGGGATAATAATTTCCGATATTCACGCGGGCTAAGCCGTAGGCTGAGGTACTAGTACCTACATATAAAAAACACAAAACACTGGACTAACCCGTGGTGTTTCCTACAAAGTAATAACAATTAATGAACGTAAAACTTTTCAATCAATGTATGTAGTACCTAACTAGAGCAGTTTCCGGCTGTTTGCGAACTGATTCTCATTTCAATCTAAACTCGAGTATGACTTATTTCCTGACCTAAGTTCAATGTTAGTCAAGTCCATATTAATATTGTTAGTCTGAATTTTCCCACTGAAGCCGGTCTATTCTGACAACGTTTCACCGTGTAAACTTAGCTGGAGTCAGCGTGAAGTGAACTGTCATTCCAAATTGTTTGCATGGCTCACTTCATGTTCACTTACCTCAGCTTACACGGTGAGAGGTTTACAGAATCGCACTGCAGGCTAATAACCTTCCTACTCTCCTTCCACTTTTCTCCATCTATTTTCTATTTGGGATCAGTTTTTACTCGACTGCCCTAGAGGAAGGTATCAAAAGTGAGATAACGTCGTAGTTAACACCGCGGAAGTTCAATTTTGAACGAAACTTGTTTCGAATGTCATTTGATAGGGAATTGCTGGACGCATCGCTTGGCGAATCAAACACGACAATTTGAACCAATGAAGAAACCTTTATAAAAAGTAAAACATCGCTTATGTCAGTTTTGACATTTACAGAAAACCGCAGCAACAGCGCGTAACACAGTTTTATTGCCATAGCAACAGCGCGTTACTCAGATTTTTCATGAAACAACGGTCGATTCTGTAAACATGTCGATTGAAGGCTTCAGTGAAGTGATCACGAGGTGAGCTGTCAATCCATATAATCAAGATGGAATGACAGCTCACTTCATGATCACGAGGTGAGCTGTCAATCCATATAATCAAGATGGAATGACAGCTCACTTCATGATCACGTGACATCTTGATTATATGGATTGACAGCTCACCTCGTGATCACTTCACCCAAGCCACCATGTCAACATGTTTACAGAATCGACCGGCTAAGTTACGTGCTGTTAAACAGTTTATTTGCTAGCTTTTTTTTCAAAATTCAATTTGCTTATTGCTTAAGCAGACAGACTTTTGAAAAAAAAAAGAACAAGATGGCGGCTGCCATCATGTAAGAGTATAGTGTATTTATTGTGTCGGTTATGAGGAGTATCAAAATAAATTGCTAAAGGAAACGATTCCAAATCTTGTCTTGTCAAGCAGTCTTATGCAGCTGATGGCGTTTGTTTTATTATTTATTTATTTTAGACAACATAGTCCATACATTCACACACACACAAACACACAAACAACAACAAACAAAATACTTAAAAGATGTTAGTAACAAAAACAGCTTATACCCTATGTTAGTACTTATATACCACGAGAGACATTGTAGTCTTTATGAGATGCCCCATAATGAGGCTCACATCAAACTTATCAGCAATTACTCTCAGGAGGCTGTTGCCGCTGCCACGCAATCTGGCAAGAAGAGATGCGAGTGCATCTCTTCTTGCCAGATTATGGCGCACGACAGCTGAGAAGCTGTCCACTTTAGCTTGTGCAAAAATATCTGATGCGCTGCAATACCGTGGCAGCCCCATCAGCGCCCTGAAAGCGTTGTGATACTGGACGCGCAGGCATTGACGGCCCGTTTGGTACAGTTGACCCATAGGGGGCTCGAGTTCAGGGATGTGCAGTATGCCGTAAATAGCGTTTTAAATCTTTGTGTGATGAGCATGATTATTTGTTCTGTGTCTATAATATGTATGTATTTAGAAATATATAAGTATGTTTATCAGTTGTCTGGTTGCCATAGCACAGGCTCTGCCTAGTTTGGGATCGGATGACCGTGTGTGAGTTGTCCCAGGATATATTGTATATATTATATATTAATCATTGATTTTATGCTACCACAATGGATTTGTTACCAGTGATGATTGTACTACTGTACTATGAGAAGGCAACCATTGTTCAATCATTTGTAATTCAATCACATATAAAACCAGATAGACCTCGTCCTGATTAACACAAACAATAATATATTATTAACCGTTATGAAGTAGGTAGTTCCCATAGGAGACGAGTGAAACAGCGGGTTATATCTAGTCAATACATTATGAAGTTTAGTTAGCAAATGCTGAAGTTTAGTTGGTATTGAGAAGGTAGAATTGCTTCTATTAGAAAGAGAAATAGAACTTGGCGTTGTTTCAGTAATCCTTTAAGTACTAAACATTTAAATGGACTGATTAATTAATTATCAACTTTGATGTTGATAAGGTTGTTTTAAATTTTCTTAATTTTATGTTTGTGTCTTATTTGTTTAATCTTTTAATATAAAATATATAAGGGTTTTAATTTCAGTATAAATAAACATGAAACCCTTATTTTATGGAATCCTACTAATATTATTAATGTGAAAGTTTGTATGTTTGTGCAGCAATCAGGCAACAACGGCTGAAGGTATTTGGATGAAATTTTGCACACTTAGAGTGCATATCCTGGAATAACACATAGGCTATTTTTTTCAATATTTTAAT
Source organism: Mamestra brassicae (assembly GCA_905163435.1). Lineage (NCBI taxonomy): Eukaryota > Metazoa > Arthropoda > Insecta > Lepidoptera > Noctuidae > Mamestra > Mamestra brassicae. The sequence goes on along the minus strand of LR991004.1, from coordinate 13,014,081 downwards.
GCGAGCGAAGCCGCGGGCGGAAGAAAGTTTCAGTCTACTCGATCTCTTCTTAAAAACTTTCGAAAATTGAACACAAAACACATCTTGAAAGTTACAAATGTAAACAAAGAATATTTGTGTCAAGTTCTTAAATTATGTCTTGCTATTTAAATTAAGCAATGTATGTGTAAGGTTCGTTTATTCTCATAAACTCGCTGATTATGAGGGCATTATAATTAGCGGCTCGTTTTAACACTTTGAAACGCTAAAATATTGTTTACAACCTAATTAGAATACTTTATTAGAGCTTATTATTTATCTGGCCAGACTAAAATTTGTTTCAGTTATAATCTAAGTCTAGAATATCCATATAATTGCTACCTTTTTTTTTTAAAGGATGCGAAATCATCAAATGACTTCTTCCGCTCTGGGTGGAGCGCGAGGGCGTGTCAGACTCTTACTGACTAAAACCCACCCGTGTTCCTTCTAAAGCCCTTTGCGTTCCAAGGCCGCGGTGACTCTTTCGAAAAAATTCCGCAACCCTGGCAGATTCTGGCCACTTAGTACTTTTCGTCGCTTTTTCAAATAAGACGAGTTGTAGCTGCGTTCAGCTATGTTCGAGTTTTACCACATCTATGCTATATAAATCTATACTAATAACTAGCGGACGTCACGCGGTTTCATCCGCGTAGTTCTCGTTCCCGTGGGAGTACGGGGATAGAATATAGCCTATGATACACGCTGATAATGTAGCTATCCATTGTTGGTTTTTTTTTTTTAAATCGGTCTAGTAGTTTTTAAGTTTATTCGTTACATACAAAAATACAAATTTTTCCTCTTTATATTATTAGTATAGATAAGTATAGATAAAGCTGAAGAAATTTGTTTGTTTGCTTGTTGAACGCGCTAATCACTGGAACTACCAGTTGGAAAAATATTTTTGTATGTGATAGACACATTCATGAGGAACGCTGTAAGGCTATACGAGAACGGAAAATTCCTGCGGGAACGGAAAACATATCTATACTAATAATAAACCTGAAGAGTTTGTTTGTTTTTTGGAACGCACTAATCTCTGGAAAGACCATTCGGATTTGGAAAATTCTTTATGTATGGTACTGAAGAAAATCTATACGGGAACGATAAAAAACGGGATATGCGCGGACAAAGTCGCGGGCGAAAGCTAGTGCTTCTATATTTTGGGATCCTAGAAGTCGGTTCTACTGCTTTTTTACACAAGATAATTAAAACAATTTTAGGTAAGTTAAGTCTTAAGTTTTGAAGAGTAAAATTATTTATGTACATTAAAAAGTTTCAAGATACTTTAGAACAGGTAAGATTTTAGAAAACCCTCTTATTTTTCTTGCCACTCGTATTTATGTTTTCAATGGTATCAAAGCGGGGCCCGCTAGGGCCAGAGCCCGCCAGGGTTGCGGATTTTGTTCGAAAGAGTCACCGCGGCCCTGGAACGCAAAGGGCTTTAGAAGGAACACGGATGGGTTTTAGTCAGTAAGAGTCTGACACGCCCTTCCGCTCCACCCAGAGCGGAAGAAGTCATTTGATGATTTCCCATCCTTAAAAAAAAAATGGTATCAAAGGCCAGTTTTAGTTTCCCGTTACCCCACAATTGACAAAAATGTGTGGTCCATCTATTTCAGCGGCTCATGGACACCCATATATAAGAAAGGACGCGACACGGAACACCACTCTAGTCTCAAATAGTTCCGATGTAACGGTCACCCTACATGACTTCTTTTTTGTTGGGACTACTATCTAATTTGTGTTTATTCGTCCCACATAGTTTATGAGAGGAGTGTTTAGGTGTTTGAAGTCTGACTTCCGAAATTCTAGAAAACACTGAACAGTGCATAACGGACGGTGATTAAAGGAACACAGCTCAAGAACACAGTAAAGCACGAATAAGTCTATAGAGGCATGTTGTACTAGTTTTTGACCGTGCGAGTTTCTGTACCCGGGGTTCGGGTACATTTGATTTTTCACCAATTATACACATAACTATAAGTTTTAGGGTGTCAGAATTGAAGAATACTGCCGTCATACGAAAAAAGGACGTATCTATACAAAACGACTATTTATTGTTACGATATTTTTTATTTTTGACATATTATTATAACTTATAACAAGGAATTGCTAATGTTGTACTTTTTAGTGAAATTATTTTGGTTACCGTAATGTTATAATAATCTGTAATAATTATTTGTTTCCATAATCTTTTATAGTGTTTAATATTGTCATTCTTTTAATTTTAAATTTATAATTCAGTGTAAAATTTCGATACAATGTAAAAATTGTTAATGATATAAATGAAATGAAATGAAACGAAGTAACCGATTTTCGTCGTTAAGAAAATAACTTGAGGTCAGAAATCGGTTACTTCGTGTTTTGTCGATACTTAATTTTTTCTTATGACGGCAGAATAGTTGTGCTTATATCAAGCTGCCCTTATGGCCCTAGGTCAGTTCTGTGTTAATAAATACTTGTTCTTTTTTTAAATATGTCACCGAACTAGTGCACCCGCTGCCCTCCCCCTGTATCCGCAACTGACATGATGATTAAAAGTCGGATTAAAAAAAAATGTTTGAACTGTTTCACGCTGATTTCCGACATTATCGAGGAGGTGGTTTCCTATTAATAACAACAACAATAACAACTTTATCTGGTGTACCTTTGGTACAGTCAACAAAGCTATTTGGTATGCAGGCAGTTAACTTACAACTACTTTTAAACAATGTTGTGAGTGTGCTGAGTAGACAATTATTATACACCACACTCGTAAGTATGTCGTAAGCTTAAAAAGTTTTAATACACACATTAGAAATAAATATTGCCAGTGCAGTAGAAAAAATAATATTTTTGCCTGTTTACCAAATAGCTTTATTGATTGTACATAGATCGGTGAATATTGTTTTATTATTCCTAAACTTTTGTTCAGCGTAGGAAGTTCTGCGAAGTTGGTACAATGTGGCTGGTGAAAGGTTAATCTATTAGTACCTGTGATAACATGATATTTATATTTTATTTATTAACATAATTATTTTCTGGATTTGATAGCCCTGTGACCGAATTTGTAAAGGTTCTGTTTGCGGTTAAATTGTCATATGGTATAATGTTTAGGTTTATGTTGTTATTGTTCTAGATGGGAAGATATGTTTTGGGAAAAGGGTGGACTTGGATGGATGACTGAAGCTAGGGTCAGGAAACAGTGGAAGGAAATGGGGAGGAATACGTCGAAGAGGCGAGCACTGCTTAAAGGAATGAATCACACACATCAAATAACTTACCTAGTTCTCGTGTTAAAAAATAGATTTAGTGTATTTTAAAAACATAAATATTAATAAAAATGTAGTTATCTTTTCCTTAAAGAAAACTTTGTTAAGTTATTACAATGACGGATTATTTGTTTTTTATTTATTTATTACCCTACAGTAAATTACAGATGGTAGGTATTATTATTTTATAAGTTAGGTACATTAGTTAAGATACTCAATGCTGGTTTCAAAGTTAAATAAGTATCTGAATTTAAATATGCGCTTAATACTTTACTTTATCCTGGAAATCTGACAAACTGGCAGTCAAGTGGGGTGTGGCACGTTCCTAACCTGAAATATCTACTCGATTAGGAAACATGCCAACAGTATTTTTTCTTTCGTCTTTTTAAGCCTCTAACAAACTTCGTGAAATGCACTCAAATATTTTTGTGACGGAAACTGGCGTTGGCTTCGTTGCATTTTGACAGGAAATAGACGAATTCTGAACCAAAACTAGAAATATAAAATTGGAGCTACATTTTTGAGGCACAAGGTGTGTATAAATGTGGGATGGATGGACAGGGAGAGGAAATTGATGGATTGTGTTAGGAGTGATATGAAAGAAAACGGAGTTTGTGATAGCGTGATGGCTGACAGGACAGAATGGAAGAAAAAAACGTGTTGCGCCGACCCCAAGTAACATGGGATAAGGGCAGGAAGATGTTGATTTTTGAAGCACAAGGTAACGTGACGAGCTCAAATCCCACACATTTCGGGCGGAATTTCGGAGCTTAAGTCTCGTGAAAATGGGATTAGTGTTTTTCTAATTATTCAAAACTCGTGACTGTTTTAGTAAGTAATTTAGGTGTCCAACTTAATCGTTTAAGAGATCTGAGTAAACCAAAGCACTTTCTGATCCCCTACCTACCTAGGTACCTACTTAAATATTTTCTGTTGTTTTGTAATTCATCATTGATATCGAAACATATTTTTATTGATTTGTTTGTAAAATCTCAATTTATATGAAGCTAACTTAATAGGAAACAAAACCTTTTTTTTAAGGATGGGAAATCATCAAATGACTTCTTCCACTCTGGATGGAGCGGAAGGGCGTGTCAGACTCTTACTGACAAAAACCCATCCGTGTTCCTTCTAAAGCCCTTTGCGTTCCAGGGCCGCGGTGACTCTTTCGAACAAATTCTGAAACCCTGGCAAGGAAAAAAAACTAACGTCCCAATTAAAATTACTTTTAAAATTCAAACATAATTTGATTATAATTACAAATTGCTAACATCCAATTTTCATCGGAAAACAGTGAAAAACACACAAAAAGGATGAAATAACGTTTAATTATTGTAATTCTAAGAAACATGAACAAAACTGCATTAGTTATTCACATCTAAAACATTGAGCGCACTAGGAAGTAAAACAGCAGAGGCGGTTTTGTAAACTAAATAAATTATTTTGAATTTCATAGAAAACTAACTTTATCGCGCGGTTTCACTCTTGTTATCGGAGCCGTGAAGTTTTGTAGCGACATCAATGCCGCCACATAAAAAACTAAGAAGCGAAATTAGTACGGCAACAAAAAGAACCGCAGCGCCATCTACGACGAACTAACAACGAAATCCTGCATCGTGCAAGCAAAGTTCTCCATGCGATTTGTACATACACAACAGTCCGAATATCAACTATGGGGCAGTTGCCCATCAGACACAATAAGCGTCTGGCAGGAGGATCCTCCCACTTTTCGGTGGAGTTATGTCTCTTTACTGCATACCTCAATAATTTTTCAACTACAAAATTCAGTCGACTTCAAAGTCGCGCACTTGTTATTTTATAAACAACTAGCTCATGCAGCGGCTTCGTCTACGTTATAGTGGGTCCACACGATACAGACTTTTGTCTGCACAGAGTTCTTCCTCTGAATAAAAAAAATCTATCACACCGACACTTGTCTACTGTCTGATTATTTTGTTATGCAGACAAATTCAATAGAAGCTTAAGGAATCTGTACCGTGTGAACGACCCATTAAGGTCGAAAATCATCGCAAAGGATCATACTCCCGGAATTAAATGTATTCTACGTCCTATTCCAGGATATGGTCAACCCATTTACTAAGTTTCATCCCAATCCGTTCAGGGAACAGGTAACAAACAGTCAGAGTAACTTTTACATTTATAATATTACCATGGATTTAAGAGTTTTTGTTAGACTCCACTTAGGTGCTGCAGCTTGACGACTTTCTCGAACCTAGGGCTGTTAATTGCCAGTTAGTAGAACCTCGTTTTTCCTTATGCAACTACCAGAACCTATGTGCCAATTTGTTCTTGCTTTATAAAGCGTCGCAATATTCTGCAAGCATTTTGAAAAAATATTAGGAAGATAGAACGATCAAATAAAAAGGTTTTTTTTTTAATTTAGGTTTGTCATTAATTCTATGTCGAGTCTGTTACTAACTTTTATGTGTACCTAAAATACATTAAAGGCCGGTTTCTGACTATATTATTTTGAGTTAAGAATGTAACAAAGCCTTTTTAATGCCAAAATTTGACAGGTTTAAGGTTCTAGTAGATTTTGACAAATACCCAACTCCAAATGGCGCCAACTAATAAAATAGGTGTCACAAAAAGGAATAAAAAAACTGAATGAGACGAGGGGAAATAACTTTATGATAAGAGTTTTGATCGATTTTGATTAAATTTTTAGTGCTCTTTCATGTTCATTTTGTGTTCCAACTTTTAGCTCGTCTTGCGTCAAGCGCTGTGCCATAAGACGCATGCAACTTATCGTCTATACCGGTGCGCCTGACGCATGCAACTTGTCTATACCTCACGCTTCTCGGTAAGTCGTTAACTGGTGACGGATCAGCGTGCGCTAGCGGCATGCGTTGTTGTCGAACTAGCGCACGGGCTATGCATCCGCTGTGGATTTTCAGGCATGCATCAGAGGAAGACGCAAGATGAACAGGAAAACGCATTGGTGAAGACATAGCTATTTATTACTTCTATCCAGGGAAAAAACAACGATTCAGTGGAAGAATCAAAACTTTTTAATAGATTAAGTACAGCAACTTCTTTAAATTACAGCAGCGGCAAAACAACCTAGTGCGTACCCTTCCCTTGAAGTTTCTCGCGTTACTCAGTCTGTTCGCGATTTATTAATGATTAATGATGAGCACATAACAAAGAACCACTTAATTATTAATGAAAGATGTTATCTCTGCTTCACTGATTCATCCCTTGAATTCTACTCCTATAGATATTGTATATCAGACTTATGACTATTTTCACTAACCCACCTTGAAAGGCCTCACACAAGGTGGGCTGAAGACCTGGTGAAGGCCGAGGGAATTCGCAGGACTGGTCGATGTGGCGACTCTTGAGGGAGGCCTATGTCCAGCAGTGGACAGTGGCTGAAATTGATGATAATGAGGCGAAACTAGAAACAGATTATCGAATGAAATAATTAAGTGGAACTTTGCAGACATGACGGATATTGAAACATATCGTTCAAACAAAACAAAATAAAATAAAATAAAATAAACTTAATTTGAAGTAACTAAATTACGTTATGCTTAGGTTAGTAAAAACGGACATTACTGCTGAGAATACAACATTTTTATATCGAGCTCCTAAAGTTTTCATTGACCGTTAAATAGGGCAGGTCATAAGATAAACCAATACCCTTCAAGAGCGGCTATACTTTAAGTTTGTCTAATGTACTACTCTGGGCAGATAGACCCGCGACCATCTTGCAGATTGCATACCTTTGGCTAGTATTTTCATCATCATCATATCAGGCGAAAGACTTCCAATGCTGGGCATAGGCCTCCCCCAAGTGTCGCCACAGCAACTGGCCCTGTGCGTATCGCATCCATCGGCTACCCGCGACCCTCACCACGTCATCGTTCCACCCTGTGGGAGCCCTTCCAACGCGGTCGCCACTCCAGAACTTTTCGGCCCCATCGACCATTTGTTCTGCGAGTAATGTGCAAGGGGCTAGTATTTCATTACAAGCTTTATTAAGATTGTAATGAAATACTAGCCATTATATGCTAGCACAGTAGGTTAATAAAGTTAAGTTAACTTACTTTGAAGATAGATGTAGAGGCTGGTATGGGTCAAATCTTCAACTTAATTTTAAAACAGTTATTTCCTACAAATTGACCATTTCATTTGAATGACAATGCACGGTTAGCTAAGTAATTAAAAGCGGTTTGTAATTTCGTATTTGGAATGATGCCAATCATTCTAAATACGAAATGTCGGACTCACAAAGATGGTTAACAAATAAGTTTTATGCACCCATGTTATGGGTACCTATCAAATCAAAGTGTTTGCTGACCAGTACGAAAAATCTTGGTAAAAAAATCGTTTTTTAAATATTTTCTTTTTAACCACGGCACAACTTTATAGATCAGTTTATAAAAAAAATAGGCGTTTTGCTGTTATTAAACCTAATTTCACTGACAATAATGTAGGTGAATTCGAAAAAAAGAATCGACATTCAAAATCAAAAAAGTATTCAAATGCTTTTCGAAAATTGGAGGTCAGGAGTTAAAATAAAATTTGGGTTTTACAAATGGGTGCGCAACGAAAATATGTGGGTATATGAGATAAATATAACAAACAGTGGAACTTAAAACACGTTTTCCCGCTTTTTCTGGAAAGCGTGAAAAATATAGGGAGTGTGTGAACTATCAACTGTTTCGAAAACAAAAAACTATTTTGTGGTATCATAATTTCGATATGCAAACATTGTCACCACGAAATATGCAATTATGCGCTGTTGAATATACATAAGTAGGCCACCTGACAGGTGGCTTACTATTATGTGTATGAATTTATTGGATTTTACATTTGGCGTGTAAATTTTATACACCGAGGATCCCGTGGGGTAACGTTATAAAATAGCTGTTGTATTGTCGTGTCGCGACTGACTGCGAAAGTCTTCATTGCAATGTAACTATGTACATACCTGTAAATTCACAATAAGTAGGTTCCTACTTGGTACATACTTCATTAGTAAACACCGCTCATTATAAAGTATCCGACGTACCTTGGTGAACCACTTTTTTCGCAAATTATTTTAACTTTGAAGCGCTACCGGTGTATGAATAATTTAACACTTAGGTTTTCCTGGTTCCTGGATACCAACGAGCTTAAAAAAATATTTTAACATTTCCGTGCCCGCAAAATTAAGCCGAAGACCGTTTTCTTTAAAGCGAGGAATTCACTATTCTTGACTAAACAGACTTGAGAGGACCTGCCCGTGAACTCGCCTGGTCATGTCCACCTTCTCCGACGTCGCCTTGCGAAGGTCTATAATATAGACGGGGACACATTAAACAGTCATAGGCCTGGTAGACCCTTCAGGATGGGCAGACATGATCTGCAGGAATGCCTGTGGGCAAGGCTTCGCTTAAGAATTAATTGACGAGGTCGGGTGATCTTTTTTTTTGTTAGCCTATGTTTTCCACTGATGGGCAAAGGCAAAGGGTGAATTGACAAAAAGTAAAAATATATAAATACATAATATCTTTAATAACAGCACATATTTTGTACTATTTTTGGACGGTCATAATATTTTCAACACTTAGGGCTGATTTTTCAATAGTCGGATAACTGTTATCCGAGGAATAAAATAGAGGTTTGACAGTTTTTGTACGAGAAATATGTCTAACGGCCATATTTATTCTTTAGTTAAAAGTTGTCTAACTATTATCGAAAAATAAGCCCTTATAGAAATTTATTCTCATCGAAAAAGATTTGAATGCTCATCTTGACTTGACTTGACTTTACGGTACATTTTTTTTTGAGGTGAGTTTGCTCTTGACTATAGTCTAGGTCATAGATGACAGTGACAAAGTTGACGATGGAGCGAGCTTACCCAGAAGAAGCCTGTTCACTCTAATTTTGAAGAGATTGGTGTTGTGTGCGTTCGGAAACACAGACGCAGGCGGAGGGTTGCACTCCTTTTGCTGTACGCATTATTAAAGACGTTTGGAAACGTTTAGTGCGAATTGGTGGAATAGCAACAAGGTCGGGATGTCCGATGGTAGAAGGGGGCCGGTGGGATGAGGTCGTGGAGTTCCTGGACTTTCTCCCCGAAGTTCAATCTGTACATCATACATTTTAACACACTCACTCGAAAACTGGCCCTTAGTAGGTATTTAAATTAGCTAGCTAATAAATAAACTAACTGACTAATTAAGACCAGTTATGAACTATCATTTATTTAGTTAACACGTAATTATAAGCTAGGTATGTAATTACATCAGTACACATAAAGAGTTGGTTATTATGTCCCACATAATCCCGAGGGTCATTACCAAGAAATTAATTAAAACCTTCCATTTTACGCGGACATTATTTTGAGGGTGTCTATGAAAAAGATCTTTAACGCAGATTAGTCTTTGGTGGGAACTACTTTGAATTAATTAAAATGTTGGTAACTGTTTCTGCTTTTTGTTATCGCAGATCTGATTGTAAACCAAAAAAAGGTTTTGTTTTGTTGCGAATCCCAATAATTATAACAATAACTTCATCGCCATATATCTACGTTGATGTCGGCTCTGTCTCGCACACGAGTCCCAGCATTATGCTGAGCGATAGCCGTTTTGCGTGAATGTGACGCATATCATCCCAACTTGAATAACTTTTGTTTTTTTTTTGGTATGCGTCATGCTTGTCGCAAATAAACTCTTTTTCTTTCTTTCTTCTTTCGTGGTGGGGCTTGCGCGCCTCAATTAGCCTCAGATCATAAATAGGGTGAGGGGCCGGACAAAGAGACACAATCCGCAGGGCAGTTTTGTAGCGAAATGTTGGACAGTAGCGGCGCCAGGAACCTGATCTCCCGGGAGAAGTCTTGTTCCTCATCTCCTGCTTGCCTTTATTGGGCTGGCACAACTCTTTCTTGTCTTTATTGGCCGGTCTGAGAGGAGATTCGCAAGAGCAAACATGCTCGGGGGAAGGATGTATAATCCAGTAAGATGCTGGTTGGGATCTAGAATGATCTTCCGGGATTATTCTGAAAGCCGTGGTATACCTCTCAACTCCTCTAACACCTCAGGATTTGTTGCCCCCTTGGCGCTACGTCACTTTGTGCTAGTAACCGTTTTCGGGGGCCAATTTATTGATTGTACCGGGACCCCAGGATCCTGAGATTGTATGACTATAATAATAATGACCTTTTCATCCTATTAAAGGATGATTTCTAGGATAAAAACTATTCTACATCCTTTCCCGGGACTCAAACTATCTCTATACCAAATTTCATCTAAATCGGTAAAGCGATTTAAGCATGAAGAAGTAACAGACAGACAGACACTTTCGCACTTATAATATTAGTATGGATCTGTGAGTCCCTAGTTTTATCCAATAAATACGCTGACAACAATATGGGACGTGCATCCTCGGTAGAAGCAAAAAATAGATCCAACGTTTTCATGTCCCTCCTAGATCTTACATAACTCTATTTTTAAATAAGGGTAGTTTGAAGAGGACGTCATACCGAAGAAAGCTTCAGCTGACTACCCTACTCTTTGGCATAATTCTCACTAAAAAAACCATACTATGTAGTCAATTGGCTTGGTTGCATGATGTGAACAAACTCATAACAAGATCATCAGCCTACCTTTTGTTAACCTTGCCCCATATAACTGCTGCATTCCGTGGTGCGTGGTGCGTGGTGCGTGGTGCGTGGTGGTGGTGGTGGTGGTGGTGGTGGTGCGACAAATACGCTGCTTCTTGTTGCTGCAACGACTTACCCCTACCGTTAAGTGCAAAAAAAATGGTTATGAACTGAGATCCCGGAGTCCGCAGACCACAGTTATTTTCTCGCTAACAAAACATGTGGGATATAGTAGTGTTTGTAACGTAAGTTTTATAAATAAAATCAAATTTTCAAGTTACTTACTTAAGGTTTATAATCCATTGGCATCGTATCCAAGCAGTTCGATAGCATCACAATCACACAGGCAGCGATATGGGGGTGTTTTTTTGCTAAGCACGACACTTTCTTTTCTTTCTTTGTTGTTGTTGTCAAGTATCGTTCTACCACTAGCCAATCCCATGGCGCATAACCGCACAGGACTCGTGCGCTGCCTGACGTCATAACTCGCCGACCGGCTGGCGCGCGCTCCTGACGACACGCGGCGTCATGCGAGTGTGTAACGTCACGTAGGCTCTCAAAGAGGCTTTTGTCCGCCACGCGAGTGTGGGTGTGGGAGCGAGACAAAGCATCGAATGTGTTTAAACATTTTGCGGGTAATACTTTTATGTTTTTGTCAAGACACTTATTATATTTTTAGTATCTATTTTCACATGCACAACAGACTTGGTTTCCGTACGTCATGTCCTAGGCGAACACTGAAAATCAGCGCCGTGCTGTGGGTCCTCCACGGCACAGCATTATGCTGAGTGGAAGCCCTTTTGCCACAACCACGACATGCATCTACTTTATTTATACCTACTCATACTTTTTTTTTTCTTTTTATGTATTTAGGTATGTCGTTTTGTAGCAATTAAATACTTTTTCTTTCTTTGTTAGTATATCCTTTTAACACACGTATACCTGCTACGAGTAGCTCGGGCCGACGGCCGTCAATGATCTGTCACATAATTTTTATTTGAAATTGTAAACCTTTACCTCCTTGTAAAATATGGAGAACTTTATTTTTATAAAAATACTAATGTACTATACCCATGTTTGCATAGAAATAAATATTTGATTATTAGTTATCTTATGGTAGGTACTAAGGTATTATAATTATCAGTGTTAGTTATTTATTTATTTTATTTATGATGTTTTTGTGCGAGTCCCAAATAAACATATTTTCTTTCTTTCCTAAAATTGATGTATTAGTCCACACCATAAACAATATTGACCAAGATAAACTTAAAATATGCATTTGAATTAAAAAAGCCACACGGTTGAAAACTTATTTTCCCATATTGAAATACCACGAGCTCACGGTAATTTCAAAATACTAATGACAAAATCTTATGATTCACCAACTAAAACACGAGTAAACAACGTGTAAACATTTCGCAACTTAGTATTTCTTAAGCTTATAAATCCTACATTTCTATGGCTTCGGAAATCGTTCGGCGACCAACAGAAAGTTGCCGATCAACATGGATGGAACAAAACCTTGTGAAACTCCAAAAGTTACCTTTCGTAACCATTTTTCGAGAAGGTAAATCTTTTGCCTTTACAAGTACCTTGATAAATCGGAAATTGAATAAAGGATTCTGATTTCGATAACGTCTGCTAACGTCGGGGTATTGTAGTAATCTTAGTTACATCGGTCTGCTTATGTATTTATATACAGTATTGTTCAAGTCTAGGGATGTCATGAAAACCGGCCAAGTGAGAGTCGGACTCTCAAGCTGCGTACTGACCGGTGTTACGGACCGTAATGTAACATTCACAGCGAGCATGTAAAACAAAACACACGCATCATGTTCGTGCTCGTTTCCACGTACTGACTACACGAATGCTCGCTTTCCAACATGTTACATTATGACCCGTAACACCGGTCAGTACCTACCCACCTTTACATTTAATTTTTCTTGAGATACAGCCTGCTGACAGACAGCGGACGGACAGACGGACAGCGGGGGCTTATTAATAGGGTTCCGTTGATTACCCGTCGGGTACGGAGCCCTAAAAAAATAATTGAAAAACAATGCAAAATTCGCAACTCTATTTCGCATAGATCGAAATATTTCTTGAAGATAAACGTTTCTTTATATCAACGAAACCACTTACATGCACATTTGAACTGTCAAGTAGTCGATAAACCAAAACAAAAACATCATCTTCTTGTCCTTGTCCCTGTAGCTTGGTTGGCAACCAAACCAACCAAATATATGAGAATAACAGACAGATATTTCGTCGAAGAGAATCCTATCAAAATATTGTGAGGCAGCTCAATACACCCTGCAGCTTTCATACATATTTAATAGTAAATCTAGGAACAAGGTCTATATACCCATATAGTTTTTGCTACCCCAGTGATAGTGAAGGTCTCCCTATCTCATTTCCACACATTTTACCGGCTCCTAATGTGAACCAACAAACTAACAAGGTAATAAATAATTTTCCGCCAACTTCCTACAAAATCTAATAAAACCTACAAACTACGTCTCATCCCATCTGTTTTTCTGTTAAAAACTATGTGTTTCTGCGCAACAATGTATCTAAAAGCCTCCATGTTTTAACAGCAGGTGGTCTACCCACATTATAAGTTAATTATCTACTTACGAGGGTAAAATTATGAGCTGTGACCCTTTTTTCAGCACCTGTGTCTGACATGGACCCTTATCTTGCTAGGATAGTTTTAGGGTAACATTATAATATTTTTGTCCTAACCTAATGAGTGCCATTGACTTATAACTACGGTATGCGCTTACCCTATTTTTGGCCGCCCACGTTTGAATGGGTTTTAACGTGTAATTCCTTAATGTGAAACCCTTGTGATCATTCAAGGGCTTGGGTCAAACAGACGAAGTTACACCCACCATTTTTTAACAGTAAAAATTAATGGTTACATTTATGAGATAATTTGCAGACAACATTTTTTAAAGTTTCATTTTAAAATGCATATTAATGTTTATCTCCCTATATGTGCTAAAAATGGCCCTTAAATAACCTGTTCAGAAAATGAAAAGACTGCATATACGCAAGCCTTGCAAACACATAGGTATATAATATGCATTATGTATCATGTATACAAGGGAACTAACATTCAACCACGTGATATACTTTTGATGATACAACCGAAACACTGATTTATTCATGGTTGGAAACCACATGGTAGTAACGGCCCATCATTCCTCATCCATCAGCCGATCCGTCAGTCAGTCATTCAGGACAAAGAATTTTATATGTATAGATAAATAAGGTCCCATTAAAATAGGTGGACAAATTTTAATACAGCGTTCAGTACTTCAAACCAAACACCAAGCAAAAAAAACTGTTTAAAGTGATTTTACTTTGACCTAAAATAATAAATTTTTCGGCACACTAGAATAAACACATCCATTATGGGTAGGTAGTTGCCGTGGTCACGTGTGCCTGCACATTTATCGTATCACAATTATAAGATAATAAAGTCGTGGATGTGTATGTCCCTTCGTCGCCTCTTACGACACCCACGGGAAGAGACGGGTGATGATGATACTGAATAGATATAACATAACAAGTGACGTTGATAATAGCCACGTTCAAATCTATAACATCGTGACCATATGAAAAGAGATTACTCGGCTATTTTTACCTTCCATCCACCACAAATTCTCAAGCTGCAACATTATATTCTTCCTCCATAACGCTACTCATAATATTAATACAGTCATGATCTTCTACATAAAAAGGATAATTTACCGTCAAATCGCCGAGGTAAGCATCGTCGTAATTCTCATTATGAGGTCATAAAGGTCTCGTATAATTAAGGTGACGGAGCTGATCCTCCGTTTATTTGTTATTAACCAATGTATCGGGGAGACCTTTTGGTTCGGCGTTATTACTTCCAAAGATAAATAATCAGGATGGAGGGTGCTGTTCAGTTTTGTGTGAAAAAAAAACATGACACAGCAGTTATTAGGTATTGGGGACCAAAAGATCAGTGGGTCAAATTAACCGATGAAGAGCAACGAATTTTTTGTTTTTCAGAAATTTCAGAATGTAGTAAACCAGCACCCGAAATGCGTAACTCATAAAATTGCATATTGTTTCACAATAATGAAAAGGCATCTAGATCCAATGCTTCAATGCGTTTCTACTCGAAAACGTAAAACGCGCAATGAATACGGTTGCAATGTTAAATTGAAAGCCCTATGCGACCGGCAGCGTTACATTTTTATCTTGTTTCTTATTGAAATAGAGACAAACTTTCACATCCAGATGGATGAGCTAAGCTTGTAATCAAAATATAAAATGTATTATGACACATTTTTTATCTTCTATTTCATTGCATTTTCTATTCGTCATGGTACCTATCTACCTGTAAACGTAATATAATTAGGTCATCATTTCAGCCGAAAGACGTCCACTGCTGGACATAGGCCTCCCCCAAAGGGCGGGGGATTTTTCATAATCGCCACGCTTGGCAAGCGGGTTGGCGATCGCAGTGTAGTTGTTGCAATGCACAGAGAATGCTGCTGCCCATTCTCTGATAAGTCCCTTAGTCGCCTCTTACGACACCCACGGGAAGTGATAGGATGGTGCTATTCTTGTAATTAGGAATTATGAATTTATCAGTAAAAATAGTCCGCGATTTACGGGAAAGGAAAATGATTTAAGCTATCCTAAAGTCAATGAAGATGACAGCTGTCACTGGTCATACTCCCATTTTCCTCGAATTTTGCCTCTAACCATACATTTCAAAGAATCGGTCCATCCGGATATCGATATACTCTTAACTTTCTGCTGCCCAATCACTTAACTTATTGTGTTTCAAACGCCTCCAATTCCCGGGAAATGGTAAATTGGAAACAGGAAACATTCGGCTGAAAATAAATATTTGTAACATAGTAACTGATCTTTGTAAAGGAAATAACAGTGAAGTTGTCTTGCTAAATAAAACAAATCAAAGCCATAAAATGATTTAGGTGCTACAATCAAGCATATAGGCTTGTGTCAACACCAAATAAATTGACCATCGTGCCCGAATCACATTGCATTCGAAAAGCGATTCCAATCTGTTCAATGACAAGGGAAAAGCACAACGTTCTAGTGGCGCAATTTGCCTGGCAATAAGAACTTGAAACTAACAACACACCAGTGACACAAACCAAAGCTATTTCACCACATCAAAGTCGGACGTGGACAGACTAACTGTCATTGGAGAAAGACTGATTATGCGGTCACAGACTCAAATAAGAGGGCGACCTGGGACCTGGCCTGCGGACCTCTAATCAGCGCCTGCAATTGCTAAAGTTAATAATGTGGTGCCATCCAACAATCGCAAATCGACGGTCAATTTTAACGGGAGCGTTAATCTTTCATTAAGGATTTACGATTCGGTGCAATCGGACTGCCGGAATCAGTGGTGAGATTTAAATCTCTAATAGAATGTACATATGTTTGTTGTTGATTTTCAGAATTTTCAAGCTATTAGTATTTTAAAATACCTATGATATATTTGGGTTTTTAACAGATTACGACTGAGATGAGAATGCAAATGTTGCTTAAAATTTAGTAGAATTAGCTCTCAGGCAGTTATGAATAAATAAAAAAAAAACACAAAATGCCAAGAATGACTATTATTATAATTTTCTGGAATTGGATGGCATAAGGTTTATTTTTGTAAAAACTCAGCTTTGTAGTCCGGTGAGACTTTTTGTATAAATTACTAACATAACGAAATATTAATATTTAAACATAAACTTACTTGTATATTAGGATGCGTATGATAAAATAATCCATAATTTATAAAACAGAGAAATCTTTTCAGGAATATTTTATAAGCACGGCTTACTCTGTTATAATATAATCACTGGGATTGTAACATTCCATTATTATGTACGTACGTAAGAATTTTAAAGTATATTAAATATTATGAAATATTTTTATCTTGATAAAGAAAAAAATGTAAACAGACACGTTGCCTACGGCAGGCTCCGTAAATAATTCGGGATTCCGTATTTTCTTTTTATTTATTTCTTGCCGGATACTGTGTTTCCTGAAGCTACACATGGCAGTTTTTAAGTGAAGGGTGAATTGGTTACTTCTAGGAAAACGTGTTCTGTTCTATCGTCAACAGTATCATTGTTTTCTATCAGTTAAGATTGTGGTTAAAAGCGAGCCTATTAATAATAACTTTACGTAGCTGCACATGACTGGTCATGCACCTGTTTACACGGCTATTAAATCTCATCATATCATTTTCATTTCAGCCGTAAGATGTCCATTGCTGGACATAGGTTTCCTACCATCATCGCTAGAACTAACGTTCGTATGCCAAATTTCCAGCTGATTCGTGCGACCTTGCTACACCTAACCAAATTAACAATCTAAAAATTAAACACTTACCTAAGCTCTAGTAGGTAAATCATCATTATCATCATCATCATTTTAGCCGAAAGATGTCCACTGCTGGATGTAGTCCCTCCCCCAAGTGATGACACATGTACCGGTCCTGTGACTCCGTCTTCGCAAGTAAACAGATCATGCGAATTCATGACACTTCACCACGTACGATATACTACAAATGGTGTAGCTAGACGATGTCAAAAGTTCTAATCTTTTAAGATTCCAAAATACTTCAACTTTAAAGGGTAACAAGTAACAAGGGTAATAAGTTACAATCCCTTTGATGTCTAAGTCGGGATCACACGATGACAACCAATCGTTGTGACACGTTCCACTAAACCCCACAATTTGCGGGGACTTGGCATCTTTTAGCTCACTGGAGTCTGGGACGTTACTTTGTAATTGTGTGATAAATGGATAGCCAACAATCTTGTGGCTTAGTTAACTTTTTACTTTAGTAGTATCTACAATTATGTTTTGTTTAAGATGTTTATTCAAGTAGGTTTAGTTTTGTAATTAAAAGAATTCACTAATAGACAAATTAAGTTATCTTCAAAAAAAATATTTTATTTGTATTTATTTTTATTTATTTAACAGTTTATGTACACACATTTCAGAAATAGATAAGAAGAAGGGAACAGAAAAATAAGTACAAAGGTGATGCTTATTTCTAAAGAAATCTCTTCCAGCATACCTGCGAAAGGAGAGTCGAATAAAAGAGATGTAAACATCGTGTGTATAAGTTATGCTAACATTAAAAGACAAAAAAAAACTTTAAATATAACATAGATACTATACATAAATATGACTAAAATTAATATATATATACATAGGTACATACTACTTAAATAATAATGTAATATAAATAATAATATATACTTTAAATATGCAACTATGATGGTACCGAAAGGTAGTGTTCTTTCACTCTTCTTTTAAAATCTGGAAGAGTTTTGCATTCCCTAACGTCAGGTGGCAGTGCATTCCACAACCGTACCGCGTGCGCAGTAAATGAATAGGAATAAAAATCGGTGAACTTCTTTAATTGAGATCCTTAATAATCCTACCATTAGTTTTAGTCAAAAAAAAATCGCGGAAAAAACAGCGCTTTTTTTGAATTTGATGTTTTTATTGAATAAAATAACTCAGTGTTATTTGCTAGCATGAGGTTAAGATGGTAACAAATATTTCATACATACTGGGTTTGTGTCAGTAACTGACTCGGAGCTAATATCTCTAGCAGCAAGCGGGCTTCAGTGCGGTTTAAATTAGACATCCACACAAAACTAGTTCTCATTTATGTAGTTCTCGAGTACAACTGAAATATTATTTTACATAATTATTTTAAATACTAATCTAACTAACTATATACACTAACTAATTATATTGTAAATATGTGAGTACCATGTCCCTTACTAACAAACTTAATTTTATCTCTGCTGGTATTGCTTTGTTGTACCTATAGTATATAAGTGTGTGCTGTATATTAGTGTAATGTTGGATGCATTGTGCTCACATAATATAATAAATTGATCAATGTACCTATGTATACAAAATATTGTAAAACTTATATTTGAAAAGAGTAACTATGGAGTTTCTTGTCCGTTCTTCTCCATAAGAATCTACTTTTTGCGAATGGACAACTAGAGTCACTTATATTTTAATTTTAAACTGTAAATTTGACGTTCAAAAGTGCCTTCTAATGGTCTAGTTGAAATAAATGAATTGACTTGACTTGACACTTAAAACAAAATAAAAACCCCTAACTAAAATATGGCGTCAAAAAATTCGTCCACATCGCTAACGACTGGAAGTGAGCCCAAAAGACTGGCGGCATTGCCACGTTGTATGGCGATGCTTATCCTCTGTCCGAGGTATAAGCCAGCCCTTGGGTCACGCGAAGTGTCTTCTAAGCGTTTAGCAATTTCTTTATATAACGCATGAGTACTTGGACCCCATCCAAGAGTTACAACCCCAAACGGCTCGAAAATATAATTGCCAACTAGGTTATTATATTTCCGCTGCTTGAGGTTCTCCGCAGCCGCAGCGGCAGCACCAGCACAGCACGACGAGCTAGGAAGACGGGTTTTTTTTTTAGGGATGGTAAATCATCAAATGACTTCTTCCGCTCTGGGTGGAGGAAGGGCGTGTCAGACTCTTACTGACTAAAACCCATCCATGTTCCTTCTAAAGCGCCTTTGCGTTCCAGGGCCGCGGTGACTCTTTCAAACAAATTCCGCAACACAAGTAGCATCCCACACTAAAGACCTACCCAACTACCATGGGAATAAAGATATACCGTCCGGTCGCTTGCCATCGTCACCTGCTGGTACGCCGACGGCGACAAGAGCGCGTTAAAACTAACATAAGTTTGAAAAGTTAAACACCCTGCTTGTCGTAAGTAGGTAAGCATCAAGTCAAAAATGTCTTTGTGATTTTAATAAAATAGTTCAAGAACCTACCGTTTTATTTAATTAACAAATACACCTACAGATATTCGTATTCAAAGTTCTATAAACCAACTCTAACTTTGATGACGTCACAAAGTTTTACAAATCTATTTTTAACAAAAACTTCTTCGAACAAGAAAAACTAATCCCTTCTCCAAAAGGTAGCTGAAACCCTGTAGGGACAAGACAGATGAAATCGTATGTCGTCAAGTTAAAAAGATTCCGAAGAATTGAGAGCCTCCTCCTTTATTGAAGTCGGTTAAAAATAGACGTTCCATGACGTTACTTCCAATTTCCTGTTTCTATTCAAAGCACTAATCGTTTAAACTTAATTAACTCAACCATTTTTTACTTCAACATTAATTTCGACCAATTTTTCCACGAAAACCGTCCTTTGACTATTGACTCTTTTTTTTTTAATCAAGCTTAAGTTAAAACGATTTGGTTTGTCGTAAAAGGGACTAAAAATAGTAGCGGTATTTAAAATTGTTACTATTTCTGTAAGTTATTCAAGTACGTCATTATGCCTATAGTATTATTAAAATTTGCCAACATGGAATCAAAAACAGAGATTAATAGTTATTGAAGTTATGCTTTGCTTCTCAAAATAGAGTGCGCCCACAACTACATCGTGTTAAAAACTGCTGGCTACACAACCAGCATTTTTGTTACTTAATATGACAATATTTTAACAAAATTTCTTAAAAACCAGTTTTTGAAGTGAAAACTTCTTTAGCGGCGTTGTGCACTTTTTGGGATGGGTAAAAAATGTTAAACTCGCGTCAGGACACGTGACCTGATTGAAAATTCGTAAGACGGATGGAAAGTTCTAAATTGTTAATTTTTTTAATGTAATATAAATTGTCATGTTTGTGTACGATAGCGCAATAAATGAATATTGAATTTTACTACATAAATTATAGTACTAATAAAAGTACTAGTAATAGTAGTATAGTACTATTATAGTAGTAATTAAAGCAATTCGTGCGAAATAACTCCCTAACCATTCCAAAATATCAAAAATGTACAACGTTAATGTTCAAGTTTTCACTTCTGCCGGCACTCCCGGAGTGCAACCCGTTTTTTTAACGATTGGTGTTTATCAAATGACTCCTTGTGTCAGACTCTTGCTGACTAGAACCCATCCGTGTTCTTCCCTGCCCTTTGCGTTCCAGGGCCGCGGTGACATTCCGCAAAGCTGTCTTAAACCAAAGGCTACTTATAGGTGTTCCTGTAATCTATAAGTGAAGAAATATCCTCATCTGTATTTTTAATTTTATTTTTTTGGTTTAGTTGCTTTGGAGTTACATAAGAAGTGATAATGGTCATTTTTTAAATAACATCATCACTACTGAGGATTAAAAACTGCTCGTTTAAGCAATAAGGATTCTGAACTCTTTATTCCTAGACCAAGCATCGACTCCAAAGACCAGAGCTACTCAAAACAAACTAGAACTTACTTTGAAACTTTCAAAGCCGTCCCGAGCCATTGGAAACAACATATGTATTTCAGAAATGCTAATAGAATGTAACTGTAGCCGAAGAAGTTCTAAAGCTCAGATTGGCTGATGATTCAATTAATCATTTTATGAAGATAGTACCATATTTCAGTGAATTTTACCGACTTTGCAAACCAATAATTGGGTTATGTGTTTCACCGCGAAAACTCACAGCGAGGTAGCTGCTTCACTTAATTTGATATTGACGCGCCTTTGAAAAGTAACATATATGTTTTGGAAAATAAACAACGTTTCAGATATACTACAAAGTTATTTTGTACCTACCTATTTTTATTTATCGTCGATATTTCATATTTAAAATGCGAAAGTTTCTCAGTATCTCTTTTTGTTACCCGTTAAAGTCTTAACAGGTTCACCTGTTACCATCCCTACCTTGTTGCTATTTCACCAATTTTGCACTAAACGTTTCCAAACGTCTTTTATAATGCGACGTTTTCGACGTTTCGAGCGGAGCTCTCTGCCTGCGTCTGTGTTTCTGAACGTATACAACCTTACCCTTCTGGGTAAGCTCGCTCCATCGTCGACTTCGTCACTGTCATCTATGAGTAAGTACTAGACTAGAGTCAAGAGCATACTCATCTCCATAAAAAAAAATCTGTTGCTGTGTGGATTTGTATGAAACTTAGCATACGGGTAGACCATATCCTGGAATAGGACAAAGGACATTTTACACCCGCGAAACAGCTGACAGAAGCTAGGGAATAGGATAAATGTCGTTATCCACTGTAACATATGCAAATCTTTCAGTGTAAAGACATAGTAAATAAAGCGCAAGTACAAATCATTAGTACCGACTTGCGCCAGCTCTAGAGACGAAATGTAGCGCCACTCTTGTTTAGCAAAAAGTACTTATCTATCTTGCGCCAACAACTACATATTTTTGGGACTTTTGGGGATTTTGGTTCATTTGTAGCGGCATCTATTTCGCCACATAAAAACTAGAAAAAGACGTGACGTCACACAAATCTTTCATCGCGCAATCAAAGTAAACCGCGCGATTTGAACATATCTACAGCCAAGGCAGTTGCCCACGAGACACAACAACCGTGTGTTCGGAGGTTCCTCCCTTTTCATCAGGGGCTGCTAGACTTTATACCCCGTTCCGAATACCTATATAAATTCACACATTCGTTCGTCATGACGATTCCTTACCTTACTAATTCGCTCAAATGCGAATACGCATAATGCGATATGTGTGCCTTCTTATACAAATCTACATATAGGTATCCTATTTATACTAATATTATAAAGAGGAAAGATTTGTATTTTTGTATGGAACGAATAAACTTAAAAACTACTGGACGGATTTGAAAAATTCTTTCAGCAATGAATAGCTACATTATTAGCTAGTAACATTGGCTATATTTTATCCTCTTACTCCCACAAGAACAGGAACTACGCGGGTGAAACCGCGTGACGTCCGCTAGTCCATTATACATAAATGAGAAAGCCTTTATGAGTAGATGCTGTTTCATCATCATCATCATCCGGCCCATCCAAGCTGTTTTCTTCTCGATACCTCTGTTTGTTGATGTTCTTTGCCAAATGGTAGACCAATATGTTTATCTTGGTCATATCCTTTATGACCAAGATAAACATATTGGTCTACCATCTCTAACGATACATTTCCAACTTTAACAGTAGAATTTGAATCGCTGAAGATGTTTGCCATAACCTTCGTCTTGGCCATATTCATTCTAAGACCCACCTTAAAAGAAGCATCATAAAGATTTTGAAGCATTTCATTTTCATTTTTGAGTTTCTTTGTTACGCTTTCACGCCTTAATTATAGATACAGAAATAGATTTCATTAGAGATGAGACCCTTCACACTGGATATAGGTTCCTTTTTTGCGAAAATCTATATTAAAGGGAGTTAAGGCGCGCGCAAAAGCTATAGTAGGCGCCAGATAAATGTGGAATAAAGTATATTGACCTTTTCCTAATAACTGTTCATAGGTACCTGAACAATTAAATATGAATCGTTTTTCATTATTAGACAATGTTAAGGATCACGAGAGATGATGATTCGGGACAGCTTTGTGTCATTAATTCCGTTTTTCAAATTAAAAATGTCAATAATTGTAGGTGGGTCAATGACCGTTATTCCACGATTATCTGGCGCCTACTATAGTTATATAATAACAGATAAATCTGCCATGGCAGATTTATCTGTTATTATATAACTAGCTTTTAAAAAGGAACCTCTATCCAGTGTGAAGGGTCTCATCTCTAATAAAATCTATTTCTGTATCTATAATTAAGTCAAGAAAAATTAAGTCAAGAAGTCAGTCAAGAAGAACGAAGCCCTAAATAATTGGACTGGCCAAGGAAAAGACGGAAAATATTGTAATCATGACACCGACACTCAAATTCATGGCAAGTCAGAGAGAAGAGAGCTTCAGTACGACCAAAATAATGTGAAACCGCAGTTTTATGATGGGTGCAGGTTAATCAACTGGCATAATGTAAACGCGTACATGTTGTTGTAAAATTCACCCTGTATATCAATTTATAATCCGCACAGCAAAGGAGTGGAACTCTCTGTCTGCGTCTGTGTCTCCGAACGCATTCAACCCTAACCTCTTCAAAGTTAAAGTGAACATTATTCTTCTGGGTAAGCTATCCCCATCGTCGACTTTGTCTCTGTCACCACTTTGACCAAAGGCAAGAGCAACCCATCACAAATAAAAAAAATGTATATGTTGCAATCAAATTTTAACCTTGTTTTTGATCACTTTGAGTTGTTCAAAATTTGATACTTTTATAGTGAATACGTCGTTTGAGTACGTTTCAAATAATATCATGCTATTAGATTCTCAACGTTCGGATCAGCCCCGAGCATTGGCAATCGAACAGCATATTTGAGCAAGAGAATGGGCAGCAGCATTCTATGTGCATTGCAACAGCTACACTGCGGTCGCCAACCCGCTTGCCAAGCGTGGCGATTATGGCATATCCCCCCTTCCTTCGGGAGATGCCTATGTCCAGCAGTGGATGTCTTTCGGCTAATATGATGAACAGACAATCTGACCGCTACAACCCAGTAACTGGGTACCACAATACCCCCAAGCGAAACTGGTGTCAGATTTCCTGGCCTCTGACTACCCGAAAAATGAAACTATCTGGATAAAAAGGTGTTTAAATCTTGCACTCACTAGCACAAGCAATAATATCAACAAAATAATGCTAGAACCACTACTTCCGCATAACACTAACCTTGTAAAAGACCCTATAATTTTTAAAGTTCAAAAGCTAAAAAGCTTTATTACTGTCCCTTACCTGCACAGTGGTTTTATGTTTATGCATGTGTTTATATGCAGGCCACCTCAGTTTTAATGATTTACGAGATAATGATGAGACGCCACTAATGCAAGATCTACGATGTAACCGTGTGTCACTGTGTTTCTCGCAGACCGTGGGTTGCGGGAACGAGAAACACAAGTGCCCTTTGTGTTAGAGGTTCCGTGGGTAGCTTTGGCTTGCATATTTCAAGTTGTTGTAAGGCTGAGAGAAAAGTCTTAATGTGAAAAATGTGAATTTGCATTACTGTTCTGTACGTTTTTAATCTAAACTTTATATTAATAAATAGGCATAGGTACCTAAGGAATTATTGTTGTAGTCTTTTATTTTATTTATTTATTTATTAAACAGTTTATGTACATACATTAAACAAGTAGATAAGCAGAAGGGAACAGAAAAATAGTTACAAAGGTGATGCTTATTCTTGATTTCGAGTGGATTGTTAACTTTTTAAGGGGCCCAGGCCCTCTCTCTTAGGTCCATTAGATGGTGACGTTAATTTCTGCACGGGTGGCCTTCCTTAAGTCCTCCAAAATGCCAATCACTGAAGGTACTGATGCCACTACGTAAATATAGTTGTTGACATTGATTGCGGCTGAGATGCTATTGCGATTTGAATTTTAACGATTTTAAGAACGAGAATCAACCTTTTGGGAATAGCAATGAATTATAATTTATTCTAATATGATAGTCCCAACAGCCAATCATATTATTTCGGAAGTATAGTTTGTGTCTAATTCAGTTAAAGTTATGCCCGTACCTGATCGAGGAACACCTAATTTAGTTACTTGCGTAAGTTGCCCAAACTTGCAGAGAAGTCCGGAACTCGGCAAGTTAGACAACCCTTGGTTATTGTTCGTATTGTGGGCACTGGAAGAGGAATAATTTGTTAATTTCGATGGATTATGTGACTTGTTTAATAATGTCCGATAGTTCGTATTTGTATTGGAAAAGTATGAAATATTAACTTCTTAGGAAATAATTATCAATTTCCCATGCACATTGGTGGTCAAAGTAGTTAGAAACGAGGTTAAATATCGTATTATATTATCGTATTATCGCTTTACAAATTTTTTCTTTTTTTCAAGGTTATAATTTAAAACCCAAACTATTTACCTATATGGCTCTCTGAATTGCTTCGATAAAATTTGTCCTTAGTTATTTGACCCTGCAGCCCTACTATGACGTGCTAATGCCATCCAATTCCGATGATGTAAACGGGATAGTGCTATTTGCTATCCCGTTTGCCGTCTCCCTCTTAGAGCGCAATCATGATCGTTTTAAGACTTCACAGGAGGGCCTGTCTGTACTGAGTTTTTTTTTCCGTGAGATTATCGAGAGATTCCTAGCTGCAGACGCTTGGAAAGTGGCATCAAAAGACCTGTATTCAGCCATATCTACTTTCAGACAGTCCACCCATCTATTGATTAGTTTCCCTCCTCTCGCTTCTGTAATAAGCGTTACTTACTACCTCTATATACTAAAAACTTTCTCCCTAGACTTTCCTCAGTTACAAGTTATGTTTTACTCTTTTTTCAAAGATCGCTTTAAATCAAAGTTTCCACTTAACGATGTCTTGTTTACTAAACATAGTAAATAAGTGCAGTATTTAAATAAAAAAGCGAGCTCTAATTACTACTTTTAATAACGCGACACAGTACGAAATATGGCAAAAGCGAGTAGTTTTAATTACTGCAAATAAAATCCTCTGTCAGTTTTATTAGCTTTTGAATTGCTCGGGGTATATGAAGCTTTTGTCATTTCGATATTGAGATCAACTTGATGCTTGTTATTTATGTAAACTGTATTTTTAACCGACTTCCAAAAGGAGGAGGTTTTCAATTCGTCTGTATGTTTTTTTTTTGTATGTTTGTTATGCGATCATTCCGTCAATTATGAATTGGTTTTGATGATTATTTTTTTATTCGAAAGCCTATAGTCTCCTGAAGTGGTCTAATTGGCACCAAGTCAGAATCTGATGATAGGATCCTAGGGAATTCGAGAGCAACCCTCAAATTTTAAAGGCAAATACAAAGTTTTTCATTTACTTTCTAAAGCAGGTAATCAACATCTCATCTTGCTGAGCTGATGATGGAAGGTATATATAAGTCAAGATCTGATTTTTCCTGGGATCCCAGGAAAAATGTTTGTTCAGCGATATTTTCGCCAATTGCTAACCGACTTGAAGGATTATTTTTTAGTTTGAAGAGTATTTTTCCAAACTGGCCCCATTTCAATTTGGTGATGATCTGATAAAGGATTTCAGAGGTAGGCAACGGAACTCTTCAATAAATGATAGCAAATCTCCCGGGATTGCTGAAAGTGTCTGTTTATTGATTACATCAGTTCATAACATAACATCACGCCGGTACGCTGTGAAGGGGTACGCAGATGCAAACAAGTCAACCTGAATTAACATGTTTTTGGAATTCGGGCATAACTTTATTGTTTATTAACCGATCTTGATGATTCTTTTTGCATTGGCTTTAGTTATAGCTATATTGCATGTGCACTGTACTTACTGTGAACTTCAAAGGTAAACCAGTGACCTCCTCACCTTAAAATCAGTAAAAACTAGTACCAAAGCAAAGTAGATATTTAAGTATGAGCTGATATCGTCTGACTTTGACTGCGAAGGCACGTAAAGTAACTCATTAACGGCAAATAGTAGAATCACTCATTGTGGGAATAATGTCACTTAGTTGTGGGGTATCAACACTAAAAAGTGGAAAATAAAAAACTCTTTTAGAAAAAAAAACCGACTTCCAAATAAAAAACACTACAAAAAACAACCTAAAACACCGACTGCCGAAATTAAAGTCATTTTATACTTTGTAGTGCTTTTTGTTTGGAAGTCGGTTTTTTTTTTCTAAAAAAGATTTTTTTTTCACAAGAAGAAACATTACTTGACGTACCCATTACCACATAGGTATGCTTTCTATATTGAATGAATCTTACTTCCGAAAGTTACAAAAAATAAATGGAGGAAGTTATCAATTTGAATGACCAGCTATATATTTTTTTATGTATATTTGGGCAGAACTCCGTCATTATATATAAACGGATTTTCAAAATGTGTTTTGTTCGAAAGAAGTTTATTCGGAACTGGTTCCATTTAAATTTCATAAAGATCTGATAAAGAACTTCAGAGATAGATAATTAAATTACTATGGACTGGTTGAAATGTTTGGATTGTTGGGGGGGGGGGGGGAACAGCACTAAAAAGACGTCATCAGCTGCCTAGCCTTTCCCAACTACATATATTGGGGTCGGCTTCCACTCAAACTGAATTCAGCTGAATACCAGTATTTTACGTGGAGCGGCTGCCTACCAGACCTCCACAATTACAAGAACTACTCTGCTGCACAATTAACTGGGCAACAGAGTAGTTCTTGGCAATATTCATGTATTGTAAAATATTTTGCATACTATTGTATAAATTCAAGTTTTAAAAAGCTTAACAGACAGATGTGTTGCCGGGGAGTTTGTTGCGCCACTTCTTCTTCCCAGCTACAACACTAGGAACTGATGACGGGCGGGCGTTTTGGGGGACTGTCTTTATGTAGAACTTTGACGTTCAAAAAGTGCTGGGACTCAGCCTAATTTGAATAAATGACTTTTGAATCAGATTTACTGACTTATGACGTTCCGTAACGACTGCCAAAGAAAAGTGAAAAATAAAAAAAACATTTTACCCAAAAAACTACCGACTTCCAAATAAATACCACTACAATGTACAAAATAACTTTAACTTTAAAGTGAAAGTGGTTTTTATTTGGATGTGGGATGTATTTTTTTGTAAAAAAGTTTTTTTTTTGTTTAAATATGTGACAGTAGTTTCAGTTGTTTGTTTAATTCGTATTTCATTTGTTAATTTAATTTAACACTAGCGAGGAGCTTATTATATTTTGAATACGGCAAGCCAATGTAAGAACATATTGTACCTACACAGAAAATATAATATCAATTCTAAAGTATTATGTTGGCCAAATAATATCACCATATTAATTACATTATCGTTGAACCCTCGTGTATCTATTGAACCGCCTCGCATTTTATAAATGTTACAGAAATAACCCACAGGCATGTCTTCTATGAATGTCGGCAGGTTGTGCCATTGTTGCCTTGATTTAATAAAAGCTATTATTAGGTTTATGTTGTAGCTCTATTTTTTCCTTCATATAGGAAACCACAACAGTGGGAACCGACTGACAGTCTTGCCGACCCAGGACTTGAACCCAAGACTTCATAGTCAGTAAAAGCAATTTTGACCAATAGACCAACTTTACGATAAAGTTTAGTATGTGTTCACTGGGACGTTTGTGGACCATTTACAAGCTGATTTTGAGCAAACATAGCGTTGTGTTTATGTTTATATTTCATACAACAATTTCATATACACGAGCATATTATTAAAAACATTACCGAGAATTTTCGACCTACCTACACTCGATTTCAATAAGATCTCCTGTAGGTCACCGTAAAATTGCAGACTCCGTAAGATTGTAAAATATCGCGTGAAACTGTAAACTATTTTTTCTAAATAATACAGGGATATATTGGAAACTATTGAATTTGGATGGAATTTATTGTATTCAAACCGATTTTTTCATAATATATCGAGAAATTATAATCTAATAAAGATTTATTACAATCTTACGGACAAGGTCTGTGCCGCAGCAGTGAGAACATCGTTGAGAACGTGTATAGGCTGAATTTGAGCCAACCTAGTTGTTAAATCATTACTACTTATAATTTTCCCGAATTCCAAATATTTACGAGTTTATGTTTAACTCCAATTTTTTTGGAACTCTTTCATTTACACTTAGATTCTATTTACAACCAGTGTCATCGTATTCTTGCCTACATTTGACTCTTTTTGAAAGGCGTGGTATGCAAAGTGAGTTTTTTCTCTTCTTTTAGAGACTAACATCAGATGCGGAGGTTTCGTTGATTTTTAAGAAAATCCTGTGGAAAAATCCTAAAGGAAATCCTTTGAGAGCAGTAAAGAATACTTTGTCTTCTGACGTTTTTGTTGATTGGTTAACTAAAAAGACTTGCATTTTTCTGTAAAATTGTGGATCTGAAAGAAAGAAAGAATATTTTTATCGTGTATTTTATTATTTATCTGTTCGAAAATATAATCAGTCAGATTCTCTTATTCTCCGTCTTGCAGTTTCCTTGGCGAGCTTCGGAAAAAATCCTTAAAATTCAACTGGCCACCAACGTAAAAAATTGCGCGAAATAAACAGGATTCCGGTTGGAACATAAAACAACTCGTTTTATCGAACAGGAAATGGTCGGCATACATTCGACGCGTCGAACTATAATTTATGGCGCTCAATAAAAATCAGGCGTACAAGTGACTACATTAGTGACCTTAGTGTGTGAAGCTACTTATGATCTGATGTGTGATCTTTGTACGCCAGACGATCTGGAGATCTCACCGCATCACTAAGTAAAGCAACGAGTCAATCATCATATCAACCAATTGCCGTCCACTGCTGAACGTAAGCCTCCCCCAAAGATCACCAACCATCCCGATTTTGAGCGGTCCGTATCCATCCGCTGCCAACCACCTTCTTCAAATCATCGATCCATCGTGCCGCAGGGCGTCCCACACTACGTTTGCCCATACGCGGTCTCCACTCTTACACCTGTCTGCTCCATCGACCGTCTGTCCATCTACAGACATGGCCGGCTCAAGTCCACTTCAGCATGCTTATTCTACGCGCAATGCCGGTGACTTTAAATCTCTGGCGAATGACTTCGTTGCGAATTCTATCCACCAGAGAAATCCCGAGCATTGCTCTTTCCATTGCACGCTGAGCAACCTTGAATTTGTGGACCAGGCCTATGGTGAGTGTCCACGTTTCGGCTCCATAAGTCATTCAGCAACGAGTAATGAAACAGTATAATTTCTTATTTACATATCATTTACAAATCTTTATACATATTTACCATAGACAAGACACAGTTTCGTAGAATGAACACATACGAGTGCCTTATTAAAAAAAATATCGAGAATTTTGGAAGGATTAAACTCGATTTCGATATAAGATTTCTCGGAAACCTTGTAAGGACCGAAAGAAAATCATTATTTTTAATTATTCTGCTTCTTAGCGTTACTTGCCTCCTACACACTTGCTTCTTGATTTAATATACTCATGTTTTGGTCTTTTTTGGGACATTTTTTTCGTGTGGATAATGTTTGTTAGTCCCTATTTATGTATGTGGGTGTTTAATGGTATTTAGGAATGCTTACAGACAAAATTAAAACGAAGAATGTAACTTTGCTATTTTATTTCACTGATCATAACACAATATAGGTAGTACATAGGATTGAATGCCCCAAATCTCCATAGAAAATAGGGGATCTTCCGACCAAACGGTTGTTTTGTCTGGTGGGCAACTGCTCAATGGCTGATGTTTGGGTTGTTTGATATGTTCAAATCGTACGGAAACTCTGATACCGTGATGCAGAATGCCTTTGACGTTGTTCGTTGCTGGCGGTATAGATGTCGCTGCATTACTTTTTATTGCGGTATAGATTTCGTAACATTAGTTTTTTGTAGCAGTATCGGTGCTGCTTCAGGTTTACCATACACTAGAACTACATAAAAATGTGTGGAATGAGGATTGTCAGGAGAACACGGAGCGAAGGGGCATGGGAAACAGTCACCTGCTTCTGCGAACTAGTAATGCAAGTGAAGGAGGTGGCGGGCCGCGTGAGGGAGAGGCAAACCTCACGCCCCAGCCGGCGCAGGAAGTAGCAGGGCGATTCCCAACCATCGTAGACGCGAGCCTGCGGATGGGGAGCGATAGGTGGCTCGCCGTCCGATAAGAACCAGGCACAGGTCGGCGGGGCGTTGTGTACCACGCGCGCCTCAAAGAGAAGTTAGCATAATAGTAGTACCATTGCACATGCTCTAAGCCATGCTTGGAATATGGCTAATAGACCAAGTTCCCTGCGTCATGATCCGAAGAAGTACGAAGATTACCGACTGCGGAAAACGAATTACGCAACCATAATACAGCTGAGCAGGCGATGACCGAGAGAGTGTTCGCGGCCTGGAAGAAGAGGTGTAGGTCGTCCGGCAGAAAACGTTGTTGTCATTGCTAGAAAAAGCCTGGATGAGGGTCTATGATCAGCAGTGGACGAATTTGTGCTATGGATGGAGGATGCTTATGAACATGTCCAATGTAGAATTGATAAAACTAATCTACTTAACTCAAATGTCTCCAATTTATGCGCATTCAAAAGTGTTTTGGCCATTTCGTAATGAGGTACAAACGGATTATTTAATTAATGTTTAACGGGTGCCACGGTGCAAGGAGCCTACAATTTATAATGTTATTTACTTTTTACTTTCAATGATATTGAACGTGAACCTATAAAACCGGGGTGTGGTTTTATGGAATAATTGTTTAGAGGTGTGAAACATTTAGGCTTTATCCTAATGTTATAAATGCGAAAGTCAGCTGTCTGATTGCCTGTTTGTTACATCTTCGAGTCTTAAGGATGGAAGAGGTATTACACCTGTGTTTTTAAATCACTTGTGCACAATAATATGTCCCGTGCCGTTGGCTAGTCTGGGTTGAAATGGCCGAAATCGATCAGGAGGACTATACAAGGTGCTATTTTAATAGTCTTTCAACGGCAGCCCAGTCATTGAACTGATCATTATGAACATCTTTTACTATGGGACCAACATCGAAATTGCAAAAAAAAAAAATCTGCTGTTCAGTACATTTTGTCGAGTTATACTCACATAAATGTGTGGGGCAGTCAATTTTTTTTTCGATTTCGGTGTTGGTCCCATGGTAAAAGTTGTTCATAATGATGAGTACAATATCTAGGCTGCCGTTGTAAGGCGACTAAAATGGCACCTTGTATATCTCGGCAGTATATTACTTGGGATGACTTTTGATTTTTACAAGGGCGATGGCGCCGGCAGAAGCTAGTCTTCAAAAGAATCTACATATACTGATAAAAATGAAACACTATTCGTTGGTTAGCACAAACCTAACTTGTGATAGGTTAGAACGATCTGGCTTTTTAAAATTGATATTGATTGATTTTCTTAACAATCTGTCCCTATGTCAAGTATTATTTGCCGTTTCAAGAAGATATGTCCAATTCCTTTATGTATTTTTTTTTTCTAAAATTTGTGTACAGGTGTTAAATATTTGCCGAATTGGCACATGGAACTTTTTGTTCTGAAACTGTAGGAATATAAATCGCGTGGGTTTTCAAACGTGGCCGTGGGAAAAAAGCTAGTTATGAATAACGATGTTGTGCCCGCGGCTTCACCCACGCGAAATATTGTAACTTTTGCATGTTTTAATAGGAGGTAGTTTGGATTAGTTTTGTTTCCATAGGCTAGAGCGTATGAAGTCGTAATATTAACTGTTGTATTTTTTGTAAGGTTTGGTTAGTAATGCAATATTTTAAGAATAAAGGTGTTAAAACTTGCTTCCTTTTTTAAGTTACAAGTGAAAATGGCTTTTGACTTGAAGTTAACTATTTAAAATATGTATGTCATGTGTGTGTTTGCTTTTTTGGATTTAGGACAAAATAAATAAAAAAACAAAATTTTCGATACCCGATATATTTATTTTATTTCATCCATAACGTCGACAGTGAATAATTAACAACGAACTAATCAAATAATGGGTATCCAAACATTCAGTTTTCGAATATTTTACCGCCTAAAAATATTTTTATTATATCCATTACAATATAAATTACATGTATGTATGTAGAGTGACTAGATAAGGACAGACTCCACTAATTCTTCCAATAATTTCATCTATGAAATTGACATGAATAGGATACGGTATGACCCAGCCTAAGTAAACGTAGAACATACATAAATAGATCGTTAGATTTGCCTTTCCCCTTACGTAAATTAAAAATCACATTTAAAACGAGACGATATTGAAACATGTATTCGGAGAGTTTAAATAATGTCTAATATTAAAATACATTTTAGTCTTGTACCTCTTAAATTACTCTGATCTTACAACTCCGTGATTGTTTACTGTTGAATGGTTTCAGATAATTTATTACTCCCAAATATGGCTTGGTAGAAGACAAACCATTATATCATAATACCTGACAGATTTTCGCAAGAACATGCCAACCAAGACAATATCGGGAAGTAAATAACTTTTACCAATTGTTACATATATCATTTCCGAACGTGGCACACTCAAGAAAGGAAAGTTTTAGTTATAATAACGAATATTAATCTACATTTTTAGATATAAAGAGTATCTCTATGGACAGACAATTCTTATGCCATCGACATTATAATTTAAATTATTTACAACAATCGTAAAATCCAAACAACAATACCGTTCTTAAAATTATCTTTTAATAGAACTGAAATAGTTTTTTTTTTTTAATTTTTGAATTGCGAAGGTAATAATTTGATATCACAGTAACGTTACAAGTTCTGTAACTGAATAATAATAAATAGACTATACAAGTATACGTAATATATTATAATATAATTATAAATATTTTGCATGCAGTAACAGATTCCAAATAATAGGGCTCTCCAGTTATAAGTTAACTAAATGTGTGTTTACACGACGTTCCTTAGTAGTTCCTCCGATGATAGCATGCCGTCCTGAGAACAAAGATTAAAACTTGTAAAAATCATATAATCCTAACTCAAGGGTTTCAATAATGGATGTACAGTCCAAAGCAAAAAAAAACGAATGTACAGTCCAAAGTGCCGTTGCACTCCGGGAGTGCCGGCAGAAGTGAAAACTTGAACATTAACGTTGTACATTTTTGATATTTTGAAATGGTTAGGGAGTAATTTCGCACGAATTGCTTTAATTATGAGTATAAAAGTACTATCATTTATGTGGTAAAATACAATATTCATTTATTGCGCAATCGTACACTTGAACATGACAATTTATATTATATTAAAAATTTAACACTTCAGAACTTTCCCTCCGTCTTATGAATTTTCGATCAGGTCATGTGTCCTGACCCGAGTTTTACATTTTTTACCCATCCCAAAAAGTGCACAACGCCGCTAAAGAAGTTTTCACTTCAAAAATCCTATTCCATAATTCTGGCTTAGTAACCATTTTCACAGAAAATCGGAAAAATCTTTAAAGTGGTTAAAAGGTTGTGCAAGTAACAAAAAGTTCAAGTAAAAATCAAGCAATTTCGTAACCAGCAAAGTTTCCGATAACATTTCTAATTAAAATCATTAGGGAAAATACATTAAATTCAACCTGTCGACATGGAAACTTTTTAGTAATTGTTTTTTCCTTGCAAACAGACCCGGTAACTTTAATTTGGTATACCAAGAGAAAAAAGAAATTGTTTTTTTTTATCCCTTATATATTTACATAGATATTTACAACTGTTTTAATAAATACTTAACATACTAGACACATTAAAAATAAAACTAAAAACTAAATTAACCCTAAAATATGGCGTCAAAAAATGCAAGCACATCGCTGTCGACTAGTGTGTAGCCAAAAGACTTGCGGAGGTAAAGGCCAGCCCTTGGGTCACGCGAACTGTCAACTAAGCGTCTTGAAGTAAGTAGAGGTGTTATAATTCCCACGGAAAAATCAGTACAGATTTCTTTTAACACTGAGGATCTTATTAATTTCTGTAGATTTTTTTTATGTTACTATTCGTTCGCGTTGGACCACTATCTCACCAGATGGTATACCAAGCGATGATGTGGTCGACCATGGAGCACGCTTACCTAGAAGTAAACTACTCACTTTTGAAAGACCATCAGGTTATCAGAAAACACAGCATCCGACAGCGAATTCCGCTCCTTAATGGTACGCACAATGAAGGTATATTCCCACCCCCTGTCTTTAAAACATTATATGAATTGAAAGAGGGACTTCTTTATTTGTCCTAAACTCCCCCTGAGTTTAGGACAAATAAAAAAGTATATACAATAAGATGATATGTTGCACCGATCCCAAATGAAATTGGGTAGCGATGAGAGAATGATGATGACCTTGCTACATTAAGGTAGATCAAGAGCTCAGTACCTACATAGTACAACGTCACCGTCCACTATCCCTATTCAATTTCAAAGTCACCGACATTTGACGTCCATACGATGGCCCATAGTGGCCGAAACCGCACACTAACTGCGTTCCCTGCATTTACATACAACCTTCTAGAAAATTAGGCGGATAGGGGAACACTAAGTACCTAGGCACCTAGATATAGTGCATTTTAAGTGGTATTAGCAGTACTAAGCCGCTCACACGGACTTATTTACTTTGGGAACCACGCTGTGCATAATAATTTCACCTTACCGAGTTAGGTGTGTTACGTAAATAAGTTTGATGACTTAAGTTTTGTATTTTGGCAACTATGTATGTTGAAATGGGTGTGAAATAGTGTCTGATGCCGTGGTGTTTGAGACCATAGATGTACACAGCTGGTCTTTTAAAAAAAACTCATGAATTCAATATTCTCATTATAACATTTATATTTTTAAATACATTTCCTTTACTTATAATTTAGGCTCATAACCTGAATAATAGAAACGGAATTCATTGAAACATTACCCCAATTTATATCTCTGTAGTAATTTATAACATCACACATTTTCATAAAATATTCTTCATTACATTTCGTTACATTCTCGAATATTCATAATTTATTCATTCCTTACAAAAGCTCACGAAATGTTGGGTAAAATAAGTGTTTTATTAAGAAGAACAAGCGGTTAAAAGGTTTAATATATACCATTACCTACATATGTAGGTGCGTGGAGCTACTTCTATCGTTTCGCAACGGTGGAAGCACCTTCAATATATCAGAATCAGTTTTAGAATATGTTCAAATCGGCACATTGAGTTCTAGACGGAATGACGGAACACATCGAGACTCGATTCTCGTAATAGCCGAATTATATAAGTAAATACAAGTTTGTACGGAGCCCTCGGTGCGTGAGTCGGACTCGCATTTGTCAGGTTTTTTTTTGACATCGCATTGTACTCCGATTAAAATGGCACAATGTGTAATTACGGTTGCTAATGTTTGTTCTGTACAATAAAGATAATATTCTACTGGGTTTATGTGTCTATCTATACAAATACACTCATAATCTAGTGTAGAAGTACCATTGCGTTGATACGACAACATTATTCTCTATTGTGTGGTTAGAGAATAATAATACTATATGGAAATGGTCTTAGTGCTATGAATTGTTGTCATGAACGTATCTTTCAATGGAAGTGGATTTCAGACGGATTTTACTTGCTTAAAAATATTATTTCCATGAAAATAAAGTAAACAATTAGCCAACTCTTCATGTGACCAGAGGCCTGTCCTTTTCGGGCAATCAGTATTACCATTCAGCGTGGCAATGCTGTGTTCTAGGCACTTTTCCCACTGACAGCGATGTTGACGTCCCGATTTTATATGCGATAAGGATTATTAGCATTTTGAAAATGTGTTTGGTTTGTTCTAATATTGGTGACAATGACATTATTTAAACGACGTCAGAAGGAGGGAATGGATATTTACCTGATTGAGATCGATGAACTTGCGGACCACAGATCGCGCGAAGTCTGGGTTGTTCAGCATCTCGTTTACGAACCAGTCCAGGGGAATGCTGTTGAAAAAATAATTCGTTTAAGTTCATTCACTTAAGAATCAACTTAAAATACACAATGCTAAAGTGTTTTTTTAACGTATTTACAACCAGTATGAATCAGTAAAAAGTTTTTATCCATAAACAAATAAAAGCACATTGCTTTTTCATAACAGGAGCGGAAAATGACACAGCTATCTTGTGACAACTTTTTGATCGTAACCCTAAATAATGTTCAAAGACGATTTATTATCATTGAGCCGTATGTTAAGTTTCATACTCCCTTGCATGAGGATCTCATACATATTTTGTAATACAGGAAATAAGTGGAAAAATATGTAAACTGGGCCAAGTTTTATTTTTGTCTTCAACCACTCTAAACCAGTTAGTGAGGCTCTTCGGCTTCTAAGATGGTTTTAATATTTTTCTTTGTAGAACCAAGTAAAGTTCAAAATTATTAAATTAATTAAGTTCTCAACACAGTTTTTTTGCTTCTCATTTTCTGAATTAAACTTTATTTCTAAGCCCGGTTTCCGGAAACAAAGTCACACAAACATCAGCTATCAAATTGTTAAGCGCGCGTAAACTGCAATGATAGGCTGAATAAATAAATAATCAACAGCCAATCCCATCACTTGACTGACTTACGTTAAAGTGAACTTTACTCCTCGTAGCGATTGCTACGGTTGTGACCTACGAAGCGTAGCGCTTGGGTGCTACGCGGCTACGCTCGTAGCACAGAATTTATGAAAATGATAGTTCGCGATCAAGATTTGTCAATCTCGTTAGATGGTCGTTTTTCTAACATTTTGCCATTTATGTTTAGTCCCTTGTCATAAGGAGCAAGCCTAGTGCCATCAACCAGGTTCAAATCCGGTCTCTGTATTGCTATATAAGTTTTCTTAATTTGTAATGCCCACCAATAACTTTGATTTTTATGTTAGTTCTAGAACTGGATAATTAACAGTAATATTGGAGTAATTTAATTTAGTATTATAATGACTGTTCAATCTTTAAAATATCATGAATACAACTACTTTTGTAAGTCATTCTGCAATATGTACGACGTACTTACAAAAGCAAATAATTTCATAGCTTATCGGAATAACGGAAAGGTGGCTCGGTTTGCAGATCGGATCTGCTAAATGCCAAGCCTTATCTATGAAACGGAATAGGTTTAAAGCGAAGGCGATTTGTTTGTACACCCCCCCCTCCTCCCCACCCGTCTGTCCCCGGACTTGAACGAACCCATAGAATTAGAAGAATAGACTGAGCGATTGTAAGTATCACAAAACTGAACTGAACTGAACTGACTGACTTGAAAGAGGAGGGGTGAATGTGCAGCCAATACCTGTTTTCATATGCAAGCTTAATATTACAAATCCGAAAATGAGTGTGTTGTTACGTTTTTTCGTCTAATTTGCTGTACCGGTTTAGATGAATTTTGGTAGAGATAGGACACTGGAGACGGCTATTTTTTTTTTGGCGAAAATTAACGCTAGCGAAGCCACAGGCAAAGTTCTCTATATCTATCATAATTATGTTTAGAACTCATTCACTCCTAAAGCCTGTGACGTTTAAAAACGGACCCAACTACTGAGCCCTATACATGCCATTAATGTTGCGGTAGACTACCAACAGGTCCAACTCATGTGGTTACAGAAATATTTACCATCGGCATAAAACACAACTATTTGTCGTATGATCGCTCGATCTCTCCCACACTTTTATAACCGTTTTCACTTCACAGCCGGTGAACGCTCAGTCCATTTTGCTAGTTGTATGAATGAACCTCACCTTTTGAGGAGGAAAAAGTTTGAATCTCTGACCGGTACTTTATTTTTATTGCGATTTTCTAAGGCAGTTAGAGAACCTTGAGATTATTTTAGAGAAAGGTACTATTTTAATGTGACCCTTGAGGTATTTTGACGCATGTTATTGAAATCGGATTTTAGTCTTGAAATATTTAAAAAATATTTTGTTGTTTATAAAACTGTTCCTATATACTAGTAAAAATAACCGTAAAAAGACATGCCTACTTTCTGTTTCACGCATTTTCAACTCTAACTTGGGGTGGTTTAAATTCAAGACATGGTTGGTGCATCATGAAATATAATTAATTTATGATTCTTTTTTTTCATCAAATTTGATGCACTGGTACCAAAAATATTCATATAAAAGGACTCTAATGTCTATTAAAATCATGTAATATTTATTAAACTCTTTACATCTACAGAACATGTGAACGAAAATATAGATCTTTTTTTTTTTTTTTTTTAGGGATGGGAAATCATCAAATGACTTCTTCCGCTCTGGGTGGAGCGGAAGGGCGTGTCAGACTCTTACTGACTAAAACCCATCCGTGTTCCTTCTAAAGCCCTTTGCTTTCCAGGGCCGCGGTGACTCTTTCGAACAAATTCCGCAACCCTGGCAGGCTCTGGCCCTAGCGGGCCCCGTCCTCTATGCTGACATCTCTTTGAGGCGCGCGTGAAACACAACGCGCCATCGACCCGGGCCTGGTGGTGATCGGACAGCGAGCCACCCAATGCTCGCCGTCCGCAGGCCCGCGCCTACGGTGGCCGGGGATCGCCCTGCGACTCCCGACGCCCGGGGCGTCTTCTCCTGTTGCGGCGGTTGGGACGAAGGCCTTGCCTTTCCCTCGCGCGGTCCGCCTCCTCCTTCGCTAGCATTACTGCTTCGCAGAAGGAGGTGACCGCTTCCCAAGCCTCCTCGCTCCGGACCATGGATTCAACCAGGGCCGGACGCGAGAGGTTGCCGCCGCCGATCGCCTCGACGAGGACACGGCGGTGCTCAGCCCAAGCAGGGCAGATCTCCACCGTATGCTCCACCGTGTCCTCCGGGCGATCCTCACAGTGCTGACACCCGGGCGTGTCCTCCCGCTTTATCCGAAACAGGTACCTCCCGAAACAGCCGTGTCCGGTGAGCACCTGCGTCAGGCGGAAGGTGAGGACGCCGTAGCGCCTCTCCAGC
The DNA here is from genome assembly GCA_905163435.1 of Mamestra brassicae. Classification (NCBI taxonomy): domain Eukaryota; kingdom Metazoa; phylum Arthropoda; class Insecta; order Lepidoptera; family Noctuidae; genus Mamestra; species Mamestra brassicae. The sequence goes on along the minus strand of LR991004.1, from coordinate 12,973,921 downwards.
CAAAATATAGATCTTACAAATTCAATATTGCAACTCAATTGCTACAAATCGTATAAATGCTCCTTAAACCTGGAAGGTGCTCCAAACCAAACGATTTATCACTTGTACCGCGAACTACTCGGACCACAAATCGAACTGAGAGCAATGTCGGGACCGTTCTGTGACGTGTCTCATAACCACAGGCCCAATACTAAGAGGTGCTGAGTTTGAGAATTAATAATACGCCTACGGAGAATCGGGGAAAGATCATAACGTTTATTTATAGGTAACTATGGAAACAGATATGTTTAATGGTGCAGTGAAATAGGGTGTACATCATCACAATCATCATGAGGGACTGCTAAAGCCTGATTGCTGATGTAGGTTCATCAAATTTGATGCTACTTATCTCCATTATTGAACTAAGTCAAAGTATATATATATTTTTTTAATATGGAGACTATCCTTTCTTTATATGTCGATAGACTCAAAGTAAATATTATCCTCGGCCTAGTTAAGGCCTGGAGGGTGGAGGTGGTTGTGCAGGCTGGGCAACAAAGAAGGTAATGCAGGTCCTGTGAGGGGGCTCTGTCTTTGAAATGGGGAAGGATGCTCCATTTGGCCAGATTATTATTACAGCAACCTTAATACCATTTTAATGCTCTTAAGACCTGCATTATGTGGTGCCAAAGTACAAACTCTGTCATCATTTTGGCAATGAAATGATTATTATTTATTTTTAGTGTAAAAAATTTGTAGAAAAATAAATAAATCGAAAAAGATCCCGCCTCCTAAAGGTACAGACCGAAACGTCTGTGTAAACAGCTAGTAATATCTACACACCTGGTAGACAATACGGCTCTAACTATCCCATAGGGGCACAAGCGTAATGTTACTGTATTATTTCCCTGCCGATACAAGGAAAGAAATTATCAAAAAGAAATTGTATGTGATATTATTACATTTACCACCGACACTCTTTAATAACAATAAACTAAAAATTACCTTATGACACGAAATTGTGTGCGTATGAATAATTTCATCGCTTACTATTCATATCTGGTTTGTAATTACTCATTTTTGAAGCAGGTTATCATGTATCTACCTACCCACAGTTTGTTTTTAAGCCGCCAAACTATACCAATTTGTTTGGTAATATTATAATGACGGGGGTTTATTCTGCAAACTTTTCAGGAATTAATACAATATCCTTGTCCGAACTCACAGTAGTCACTTTTAAGCATTTTTATTGTTCAACATTTCCCGCCTACTTCAATCTTTTGTACAATTGCGCAATTCAGACAGGAAGGTAAAATTATTAATCCAAATGATAATAAAGATTCATGTGGGCAGATATAAAATCGGCTTAAAAGGTTTTGTACAGACTTCTGTAAATTTTACCGATTAGGCCAATTGTTTGTAGAGATCTCAATGTAAAAGCCTTATTCCAACACAATTCGCTCTGTAAACATTGTCAGGTAAATTAAATTCTTGGGCCCACGATGGATTGAATGGGATTATCATTCCTATTATTTATTTATAACTTCATCTGAGATTTTATTAGCTTACCGCTTTTACTATTGAACTTATTTAATCGGGACATGTGGCATGTTATTACGATCCAAAATATCCAAGTGTTCTTTTTCTTTAATTAATCACTAAAATGTTCTATGATAGCTGTAAGTTCAAGTCATTTCCAAAGTTCGAATCAGTTCTTAAATCATATTATTGCGTTACTATTTTGGGATTATGTCTAAGTAAGTCACGCACAATATGTAAACCGACTATTTCTACAAGCAACCCTCAAAAACCGATATCACTACATACTTGAGAGGGAGGAAAGATTTTATTCTCGTCTTTGTGAGTTACCTCCTATTTCTGTAAACCTACACTCGACAGGTATTATTGGATTCTTCAAATTACTAGAGCTCAGAGCGTTTAGTTCAGATTTAACCGAATTCCAGGTTTGCCTAAGTATAGAAATATTGTGCCCTATTTTTATCGTTGCTGCCATAAAGAATTGTAGCTTAAAATAGAAGGTGTTCAATGGATCTCAAGAAATGAAAAATCGTCCAATCACTTTTGGAAAGTGACGTAAGAAAGTCCCACAAAAAGCCAGCCTTTCAACATTTTTCGGGGTTGAGAATATCATGCATGAATGTTACCAATGAAAATATGTTTTAAGTATAAAGACAACATGAAGTGGCATTATCGTACAAACACTGTGACCCACAAAAAGGTAAACAAAGGTAAAGGTGGCCTTAAATAAAGGTAAACACGGCATTGTTTACAAAACAAAAATAACGCCAAGACTTGACATATAAAATATGATGTAACATTAAAAATCTAGATCTATTTATAAGGTCCCATTAAAATAGATGGAAAAATTTTAACACAGCATTCAGTACGTCTAACCAAAGATATCCAAGCAAGAAAAATCACTGATTAAAGTGATTTTATTTTGACCTTAAATAATAAATTGCCACACACAATTGGCACACTAGAATAAACACATCCATTATGGGTAGGTACTTGACGTCACTTGCTCCTGCACATTAGTATATTATGAGATAACCCAGACATGGATGTGTTTATGCATTCGGTAACCAACATTTTTCGTGTATTTGTTTGTATTTTCGTTAGATGATTTTTTTTCTTGTAAGTACTAATGCGTTTTTTTTTACCTTAGTCCTTATTTTGGTGGTGTGAATGATTTCTAAATGTTTGTCCATCTATTTTAATGAGACCTTATATATCCTGACTGATGGATGACTGATGGAACGCACATGGATCAACACACAACTACCCCCAAAAGACGGTTTAGGGGGTGCTAAAGATTGTATGGAAGAATCTTATTACTTGGGGCAATGTTCTTGAAACTTAGTACTAATAATAAAAGCAGTCATTGTTCGTTTTTCACAACTACCCCCAAAACACGATTTACAACAGGTCAAAGTTTGTATGAAACATACAAATCATTAATACTTCCGGTTAAAAAACTTAAGTCTTTGCACATGACTGTTCCTAAAATACCCAAGGCTGATAAATATTTCGTTTTCCCAAAATAATTTTACTTAGTTTTAGTTGGTTTTCCCTTAAATAATACAGGTTTTCATATAATCGCCCAGGCCAGGACCCACGGAACTAGAGAGCTTCTAATTTTGTGTAAAAGGACTACGAATGAATATTTAGTAAATTCTATCTCTAAACGGTGAAAAGTTAATGCAAAGTTTGTATGGAATATGTGGTAAAATTTACTTGAAACTTGATCTAAACGCTCTTTGAAATAATCAAACACGTTTTTCGATATTTTATAAATTTTACTCGACAATTTATGATGCAGACCATGTCCTGGAATAGGACATAGGATACGTTTTATCACGGGAATATGTTCCCACAGGATATTATTCGAATTTTACGCGGGCGATGCCGCGGGCAGAAGCTATTACTCTGTAAAGATCTCCTTGGAACGGGCATGCAAAGTCCGCCGAGTCTAAACGAGAACAAGCTCAAATGTCGATTAATCTGACAGGTCTTATTCTAGATATCTTTTCTAATCGAGATTATCTCTCGAGTGTTCTAGAACACGAATTTAAAAGTCAACCAACCGATTCGTAATAACTAGTTACTTCCATAATGGAATTGTAGCGATATACCTAAATTAATTTCGATTCACTCATGCTAATTTGGTAGTTTCATAATTGGTTTTTGGGACAATTAATCGGTGTTGCAATTCGTAATAAATTCCGGATTCGTATGGTTTCATGGTAAATTGCGTGTACAGCGGCAAATGTTGCCATATGAAATGGAAATTTAATTTGACTGATGTCAAGCGGATTTTCGTCAAATAAATCATTATTGTTTTACTAAAATTTGTTTTAGTGGTTTAGTAGGAGTGGATTTTGATTTCAGGCACTTTGTTACTTACTGTAGTTTTTCTTAATTTTTACAAAACATTTAGCCGTGAATTACAAAACGTGGTATGGATAAAAAGTTTTTTTTAATTGAGTTAAAATGTTTGACCATGGAACCCCCGCCCCGGTCATGGAGTACTTCCACAGTCACTACAAAAAAGCATGTGTCTTTCAGAATTATAATAAAAAACCAACACACGTATTAAAGCTTTGAACAATTTCCCTGATACACGTAGAAACTTCGTTCTAATAACACTATCCAGCTTGCCACGAGAGTAGATAGCGAAATCTTTACAACAACTTGAACCTAGCGTCCAATTTCTACCTTTTCTTATATTGCCTACATATATTATTTCTCCGTGGCTCGGTGTTAATACGAAACCTCTTTTTGTTTAATATAAATAGAACTCGATATGGTTCCAGTTCAATTTTCATTCGTTCAGTTGTCAGCCGTTCAGCTTTCATTCGGTCTTTATTTGATTTTCGAATGAAAACTTTTCAATGACATACATATTTTAAGATGCGTAAAATATGGAAATATTTTTAAATGGTTTTATGTTTCTGTCTGGTGCCATAGTTAAAGTTTTATTTTGAGCAGTAGTAAAATATTGAAATTATGTGTGTGTTGGTTAATGGCCAAAGTTTAGACCCATAATTACCTAATTGTAACATCAGAAGGCCAACTCTCGTACGTAAAAAACCGGCCAAGTGTAAGCCGGACTCTTACACGAAGGGTTCCGTACCATAAACCGAGAAAAACACATTTATTATTTGTTGTTATAGCTGCAATAGAAATATACACTGAAAATTTCAACTGTCTACCTATTACGATTCTTGAGATACAGCCCACTGACAGACGGACGGACAGCGACAGTCATTGTCAAAAACCTGTCAAAATATATGGAAATCAGAGGTAATTGACTGACTGTTTGTGACTGCGATGCGAACGCGTATCTACGCTCCATAAAATTCGAGAACGGCCCCTTAGATCAAACTAGGCAAAACAATATTGGCTGCTAACAAAAATAATCGAAACTGAAATATTTCATTCTACAATCATGTGACATAAGTGTTACGTTATCACATTACGGGATAAAACATGGCCATTTCTGTTATCATTTATTTGTACCTATTTATTTCGTATTTTTGGCCGTTCGTAGTAATGAGATCTTGTTAGCGGTTCCAATTATTTTCTTCTACACAATAAATATTAGGATAATAGAGTCCGAATGACACAAGCTTACTTAATTTATTAACGTTATTGAATATTTTATATACTTTTATGAAAGCAGATAGTGAATATTAACGGGCTATTTATTTTTCTGTTCAGGCAATTTGAATTAAAAGTTAAATAGAACAATCAAATAGATGAGAATATTGATAAATGAAACGTTTCGTGCTTATCGGTAGTAAACTATGGTGAATTAAATCGTTAAAACAACAATAAAAGGCATCGTCCACACACACGTTTTATGAATAATTTGAAATTCATACTAACAAGTATACTTAAAAATATTCAAAAACTGAAGCGAAGTTTGTCGTACTAGCCTGAATATATACCTATCTCTTCATGATATTATAGTCCTCCTACCCAGATGTAGTCTGGCAGCCCTTGCCATCGGTGCGGTCGCGGGAGATATTATAGTGCACAAGTCACTACCGTAGAGATCAAAGCCGAGCACACATCGCATTGCAGGCAAGTCCTGACTTGGTAGTCGAACGGAAGACCCCAAGCTCTGAAGCCACACTTGAAACCGCAAGAACCACGAGCAGTTAGCAATTGTTTCATTAATTTACCTTTCCAAAGTCTTTTCGTCGTTAGCTTCCTGTCCTTCCCTCTCAGGGGCAGCCTCCAGCATTTCCCAGAAGTTGTCCAGACCGTACACTGCTGAAAACAAAACCATATGAATACCTCGAAAAACACATCTTTAACATCAACACTTCCACAAACAAACACAATCGAAACTAGTCAATATTTCTTTCGATTGCTCACAAATCATCTCATTTCATTCGTACACAAAGTTTCAGTAGTCATAATAACATATCTTGTTTATGTAACATCACGAAAATACAATCAAGCACACAACGAGTTTCGTCAACAAAACTCGTCGAGTAATTAACTCATTACATAAGAAGAGAGCAAATACCTGTTGCTCTCTGTTACCCGCACAATCACATGACGTCATAAGCAACAAACACACCATCAGGTCAGTCACAATAAAAGCTCACAAATAAGAAGCCGAGAGTAAATCTCAGCAAATGAGACCTCTCAGTTTTCTATCCCGAAGACAAAGCACATTCGTGTCCCTATCAGTGAGACACACGCACATAAATACAGCATTGACCGACACATCATGAATAAAGGGAACACATTTTCGTCGCTTTAGGCCAAACGAACAAGGACCACAAAAATAGGAAAACTAAAAAAAACTTATCGCTCTCGTTATCCGTAACAATGCCGTATTTTGCGCTCACAATGCCACATGACACATCCCTTCAAAAAGCGAACAGAAGCTCCAGTGTGTGTTGTTTATTTCAATGTTTTCACTTGTGTCGAAGTTTGCATGTTTTAATAAGCGAGTATGGCATGTTTATGTTTGCCCAGTACGCCGTCTGGCCCGTCCCCTAAGGCTTTAATTCGGTCGATACGAATATTTGTCGTATAAATAACATTTTTGCGGCTTTAAGCCGGTTTCCCACGGACGACACCCAAAAGTCACTGATAGTGTGTGATTTCTTTAATATTGGATCAGAGATTATCTCGGACTAATACCTCGATCGTTCTTTGGCAAAGGGGCCCTTTTTCCGTAACCCCTCGCGATAAGTACGTTTGAGTTCGGCCTAAAAGTTCCCCTGGTCACTCTAATTTCTTCCTCTGTTGAAATGCCAAGTCACGGTGGTAAATTATTTTTGATCACCGATAGAAAGCGATTAGAAGCGTTATCTTTTTTATTTGCTGCAAGCATCTATTTTTGTATAAAATGTTTTCTTTTATGATATCCAAAATGTATCTTTTTTTATTTTATTGAAAGCTTGTAAAGCTCTTTTAGCGTTGCGTTGAGAGTGTCGTCATATTTTACCTTCGTCATTAACGTCATCATTACCACTCCTTTTGCCAAAGTCGTGTGCGATCAAGAGGTTGCTCTTGGGGTTATACCTCCTGGTGGCGTGGGGTACGTAGCTGTCCTGGTCTGCTGATGTATGATCGGGAGGAAGACAATGTTAGTATGTGTATGTGTACAACCAGTATAAAGCAAATAACAAAACAAAAGTCTAACACCGGTCTACGCGGTGCAGCATTACTTTTGTTTCGACAAACAAGCTCGACAGACAATATTCTCCAGTCACAGAGCACCATTGAAAGTATTCAACTTTGATGTTTTAGTACCATTTCAAATTCTTTTAGTCAGAACATTCATCTAAAGTTGAAAACTTGCACCTTTATTCAGAGAGAAATGAAACATTCCAAAACTGTGTTATAGTATGCAGATCTCACTTTGTTTTGATGGAAAATGCAGTTTGTTTGAGCGAGATCCCACACGAAATACTATTCGTGACTTCTCTCTGAGTAAAGGAGTTATGTGTCGGTTCCTCGCAGGAACCCACGAGTACATAATATCGAGCAGTAACAAGGTTTCTATCCTCTTAAAACACCTGCAAAGCGTCACATCGGAAAGGGCCTGTTCAAAGGTTTCGCGGACCATTCCCAAATGGATTTCAGCTTTTATTTCCTTACACGCGGTTGGACTGTGTTAAGTCTGTTACACCGTCCGGCATACCGTTGGCTTCGGCGTAATTTTTGCCATTCACAGTGATGCAAGGCCGGAGACTCAATAAGGTTCGTTATTGTACCTTCGGCGTCCAATTCCGGAGCTCTTTTACCGAAATCTCTTGCGATCCCAACTGTGGGACTTTTAAAGGTGGGCGTGCCGCGGTGGGAGCGAGTGGTCGGCGCTTGGTGCTCTACGTCCCCTTCAGAAATAATGGTACCATTCTTAGCTTCATTACCGTATACTGTTTGTCCAAAGGATTTACCGCAGGCGCACAGGGCGCCCGCAATCGACCCTCATCCTAAACTTATTTACCCTTCGATAACAAATAATATCAACATGTATTGTACGTTTGAATGGCACAATTTTATTGTCGAAAGATTATGGTAATCGCAAATATTATGTGATAGAATACCGACAGAGGAATTTTACATATTGAACAATGAGAATGAAAAGTTGCGGAAGCTTGTCGAACTATTGTGGCGTTATTTGAATATCAATAAAGGTTAATATGAAGGTAGGAGGATTGTGTTCCTAATATATTATGTGGTCCATTAGCGATCAACGAGCGCAACTTATAAGTTGGCAGCGAGGATGATGGATGACCAGCATTGTGTTCAACTCGCATACATCACACGTCCAAATGTTCGTAATGACTTCATAAAATGCATCATAATCTTATTGGTATACAACACTTTCTGATGGATATGTTATCCTGGTAAAAGTTGGGGCGGAAATAGAAAAACTGGCCAAGTGCGAGTCGGACTCGCGTGCAAATGGTTTCGAACGAATTTCGGTTTTTGTTTTATGTTATTTTAGCACGATAGACTTCTTTAAGTTTTCCTGTTATCTTTAGGTAAAGAATTATGACTTTTTATGAAAAAAAAAAACAATAAGGCCCGGTAGTTTCTCGGTAGGGGAGGGAAGGTCATTTTTCTTCTTATTTCTTGAATTGATTATTTTAAAATTATGAAAAAAAAATATATGAAGAACCCTCACAATACGCCCTTTTATGATGACAGACGGATAGACATACAGACAGACGGTTTTTTTACTTATATTCGGAACCCTAAAAATCAAGAAAAGAATGAGATTCAAACAAAACCATTAAATCCGAACCTAACTAGCTTTTTCATATCTGAGTTGGGTTGGGCTTCCATTCTAAGTGGATGCCGCTGAATACAAGTATTTTACAAGGAGGCACTGCATATCAAATCTCCGCAACCCAGTTACTGGGTAACACAATACCCCTGAACACATTAGGTATACATCATTTAATATGATATAATAAATACATAAGTTACAGTCTAAACACTATCACAAAAAAACACAGTTTCTACCGACACAAATAGCTTGGGAAATCATTCAATAAACATACATACTATGATACAGTTATCGATGATAATTGTACACATCCACTATTTTTCGATTACTTACCCAAATGACATGGCGGGTACCTAACGTAGGAAACGTCATTAATCTTGTACAATTCGACCGAAGTAACGTTTTACTTCACAACAATATCGTTGTTTATTTACAAAACGCATTAGCTAATAACTAAGTCAGGAAATACTAAGTATAAGATAGTAAAATATATAATGTTAAAGTCCCGGTGATTATATTTATGTCCATTTGCACTTGCTGGATCCAATAAATTATGAATTGCAGCTCTCATAACCATCATCAGAATCTATTATTGGCACGGAGCTATGTGTTATGATTAAACTTCGTGCTTAATTCACCTTTTTTTACTAGAAAAATGCAAACAGTGAACACTAAATATTTACAAAAGTACAATTGACATTATAAGGTGCAAAGATGAATGACATTCAAAGACTACAGATTGTGCACACCTAACGTCTAGTTAGGAACAGAAACCTGAAATAAAAGTGCATTAAACATACAAACCTAAAAAACATTCAAAATAGGTGAGGGGAAAAAAGTGTCCATTGCTCAATTAGTAAGCATGACAGTGAATCAGAAAATTAAATTAAAGAAAAACACTACTTGAAAAGTGGATTAATTGAAAAACTGGCCTCAGGCTGGCTTTCACGACATCTTATAAAACAATTTAAAACATTCTATGTAGGTATTTCAACATTAAACTTATTTCAATGATTGATAAGGTAACGAAACGTTTTAATTAGATGTCATGGACAGCAGCCCTAATTATTGTGGAATTAAAAGTAAAAAAAGAGAAAAATCAAGTCCAAATTCAAACAACATTTCAGGGTTTTGACCTTTTGATGCTTGGCTGTCTAAGGCCAAAGTCGCAATATTTCTTGCAATGGTTTTGTATTAAGTTTGTCGCGTATATGTTTAAGTCAAATGTAGCTTCAAATAGTTAATTTTGTAAACACTTTTTTTTTACTATTGATAGGGACGCGTTTCTTGCTTGGAAATGGTATATAAGGGCCAAATAATATGAGTTTATTCTTTGCCAACATGCTCATATACAAGTCATACGTATCGCATCGTATCGTACGAGATTTGGTTCATATCGGTGAAGGAAAACTTCACTATGAAATCAGCATGTCTAAGAAACAGAACTTTGAAGAGTTGTAACGCACTGGGCCCGTTTCGTTGATTATACACACTTCATATATCCACACTTCTCACAGAGAAGAGACCTGAACCCTTAGTACAAGTTTTTAAACGTACATAAAAATTCACTTATGTCAATTTTTACAGAAGAAAAGATTTCTCGTTATTGCCACCACACTGTGTTTTCAATGCAAATTGACGTTTACGGCAATCGAGTACGTATTAAAACCCGCATTAAGGCCACTGTCCCATAAAAGTAAGAAAATTTTATTGACTGATTATGCTAGACATCGCAATTTTAAGTATTTGAAGCTACATTATGTTTAACGCCGGAGTAAAGTATACTGAGCCCAAACCTCCATACAGCGCAAAAGACCAACACCCAGAACTGTTAACCCTCAAAAGGCAAACTCACGTTCGGCCCTGGTGTGTGGCCTGTCCCGCTTGCCAAAGCCCCTGGCGGTCATCATCTCGACGTTCTTGAAGCCGCGGGTGGGGCGCTGCTGCTTGGTGCGCGTGAGCCGGCCCTCGGGGGCTGCGGCCACCACGCAGAGACAAGCTGCCGCCGCCACCGCTACTGCCAGCTGCATTGAGAAATTCATTGCTGGGGACAAAGAGAGGGGGTGGTTATTGGTTGGAAATGTGTAAGGTTGTAAGGTGTTGCGCTATGATTAGTAAGGCTCGGTGGTGTGGCTCTTGTTCTTAGTACTTGTACAAAAAAAAAATCGGCTTAGTGCGAAATGGACTCACTCTCACACTCGCAGGGTTCCTAACTTTTTTTATAAATATAAAGCTATTAACCGTTTGATTAACGCCGTTGCCACGTATACATGACAAGCAACCGCGTGCCCTGTACGCCAAATGTCAGAAATAAGTGACAAAAAGTACGGCGAATTTGTGGCTTGGCGTCGGAGGCACGTTGATGCGTTTATGCTCTGACGTTAAAAAGGTTAACTGTATTGACAACAAAATGGCATCTTTCAGAGTGACGTCCTAATCTGCCACTGCGTAATGGCAAAGCAGAAAATAAAGAACTTTTAGACGAAAAAAATTGAAGAATTAATTTTAAGATATCCCACTCCAAAATGCATGTCTTCATGGTTATGTGCCTATGATAGTCGACACACACTGTTCATAACCAAAGTTTAAAACAGGAATCCCACGTTTGTCTGTGGTTCGTACCTAATACTTCATCTACTGGTGAAGTAACGTGTCATTCAACCATGAAAGCGTTTCACGACTCACTCAAAAGCCGTAAAACATGACTGATGGTAATGGATTCCTCTAGTACCTACTAGAACTAGGGTATAACTACCCACAACGACTTTGCATTCCCCTATCTACTATCTCGTTACATTCGAGAAAGATAGATGGTCGCAAAAAACAATGAGGAAAAACGAAACAAAAATCATCCAAATCCGGTATGCACAAGCCTTTTTTCGATTGGCAAGAGGAAGATTTTTCACAGACATTCAACAGTCACCTATTTGTTTCACATCTCAATGTCAACATCAACTGACAAGAATAGATTATGATTGTGAGCGTCGCAAACAATCTTTATGAAGCGACGTCGAGAGACTGATGTGAATGCTAACATTAACAAAAGGTTTAAATGCTAAGTACAGCTGTTTAAAATAAAAGGAAAACCTAATTCGTTCATTTTTCTCTGCACCTCGGTGGAGTGCCACTCTCTCAAGTTTACTTTTTAACTTCTAGTGATCAATCACAAGCAAGTCAACTTGTTTATTGTACTTAAAAGGTCATTAGATATGTAAAGGCTTCCGAGTATTCCTTAATTAAAAATAGTACAGAGACAACTTATTAAATAAAATACTTTGATGGTTCCAAGCCTAAAATAAACAGAAAAGCTACCTAAAATAACAGTTGAAGGACATCATTGGCAACTTGTATTTTAAATGTTTTCCATTTGTGTTTTCAACGATATTCCGCTCGTAATTTCAATATTGACTGGTCGATACGCAGAAGTGCGAAATTGTGTCGATTTCTGAAGTTTTCAAAGTGCAGTGTAATGGAATAGTTACGTTCTGTGTCTGAACTAATAGGGGCCACCATTTGGTCCCACTGGGCCAACATTGGCCAACCAATGTGGTCCAAACTAGACCCCACTGGGCTATTATCGTACCACTGACAAGTCAACGTAGTGAAGCTTAACGGCCATAATTATAAAATTATCTCTTTTATGACACTTCTGCAACTTAAATATGTCTTAATTTCTGCTGAATTGTGTGTCTTTGTACTTAATTACGATCTTCAAGCGAAGTGTCGTTGAACTTTATTCAGGGTTTCAGGGTAAACAAAAATGGCGGCTTTTCAATTAAGTGACAAAACAATGTATTTTACGAATATTTCTGGACTGTGCTCATACTTTTGACGTGTTGAATTTGACGAAATTTTATAAAAGTTAACAACTTGCAATTTCAGTCAGAATTGATGACCAAAACCGCATAAAGGGACAATTAAACTTATCCAATCTCCGGAAGGTACAAAAACAGGAATCCAAACAATCCCAAAACAAAAACAGTCTGGCACAAGCAAAACAACGATAAACGTCAATTAGCCAAATAGCAAAATCCGAACGGTTGAGCCTGACAATGGCATGAATGCAGCAAAATGCGGCGAAATACTGCATAATGCTAATTTGAGTGTTCGGGAGCAACAGACGAAACGTAATCGCTAATGAGATACCTGCAAAGTACAGTGTACTCAATACTGAAAATAGAATTTTATATTATTTGCTTATGGAATTTTATAGGATTTGCTTCGGGTGATTTTCTGAAAAATATTGTGATAGAACATTAAAATAAAAGCTGAAAACGAAGAGATTAATGGCAAATCATAGAGGAAGAAGACAAATGATTACAAACATTAAGATAAGGATAATAGATTCATGACTTTAGAATTACAAAGTGTATGGCCTCTTTTAGTAGGTCCCTATAACGTTTGTGTCACTAAGAAAAATATAAGAATGCCCGCATATCATTAACGCTTATGTCGCAGCCAAAACTAAAATTATCTATCAAATGATGCATTTTCAGAATGTGAAACTTCAAATCAGAAAAGTAAATGTCGAGTTTGCCTTCCCACAAATTAAATATCCACCTTGTGTTACTGCGACGTTCTAATCAGAACAGATCATAAGAACTATACACATCGCTCCGTAATTACGTGCCCAATCTGGCACTACAATCCAATCAGATTGCAACATATGTACCTAACTACATGCAGGTAATTTAGCAAACAATGTTCTATTCGCCGGACTTCTCCGTGTCACCGGCATGCAACCGGCACGGCGCCGGAGAGAAGCCCTAATCCGGAGCTAATCTACCGGTATATCCGGAACTAAATCGCATTATATTGCACCGGACCGTTTAACTTGTGCTGATGTATTATATTTATAGATCACCCTGAGTGAGGACAGGGGCAACTGGGTGATATTGCTTTTATGTTTGAAAAAATATATGTACTAATGGTAGTTGCGTTTTGGCTCTCTAGTGCATGACCGAATTCGGTGAAGTAACATGGTGAGGAAGCCTGGACCTGTAGTTATAAGCCACAAATCACAAACTCATTCAGAACAAGTGTGAAGTTAACTAACTAACCTAAGGATACAATCGTTTGCAAAAATGATATTTTTTTGAAGTGATAACTTTTATGGGAGGGTAAACCGCGTCGTAACGTAACGCGTTACGGCGCCAGTCTGTCTGGCTTCCATTTCTCTCTCACTCTAACCCACAGCGCTAGTCGTATTTCGGCCAGACGCTTCCCAAATTAAATAGTTCAACTTAGATTAGTTTAAGTTATCACTTCTGTCGGGCGCACACGTTTTTTTAGTCTTGATTCACGATATCATATTAAAAGGTAATGTTTTGCTATACTTCGGCGATTCACTTCCAGTTATGGTCGTAAATACTCGCGCAACGAGAAGTAACGTTATCTTTCTATTACGGCTTCAAAATGCAATTAAAATCTCAATTCCTGTTTTAAATGAACAGTACCAATACAGCATGCATTTTATAAAAAGCAAATGAACTTTTTCTCAATCAGACTCGATCTTTTGCAAAAATGAAGCTGAAAATTTTTACAGTAAAATAAGGCACCTACTCAATCTCATTTGAAAATCTTTTATGTAATATTTTCCAGAATCAGTCAAATATTATGCCCATATCTCCCGAAAGCAGAGGCTGAAATTCAGAACATGGAGTGATCCTGCACGTAAAAAAAGAAGAATCCATACTAATATTATAATTACGAAAGTAACCGTGCCTGTGGATGTCTGTCTGTTCCTTTTCACATCTTAAGCCAAAAGGATTTGAATGACACTTGGCACATGGGTCCAAATATCCAGAAAAAACATAGGATACTTTTTCATCCCGGGAGTATGTTCTGTTGGGACAATTTTCATCCCGGGAGTATGTTCCGTTGGGACAAATTTGGGCTTTCACGAAGCTGCTGGTAGAAGCTAGTTGAAATATAAAATCCCAGGTCTCAGACAGTAACAACAGTTCATTAACCCCTCGTTCATTTTAACAACAACGATCCATCGCAGGTATGACACTAATCGTTCAATGATTCTGATTTTATCGCCCCGGCCCGCCGGCCGACGTTAATTGCACACTAATGAATCTCCTCCGTGATTTAACAACGAGTAAACTTGTATTTTACGTAGGTTTCTGGTCAAAACAAGACTTCCCTAGAAAGGGAACACCTTAAATAAAGCATAGTGCTTATTAATTCATGTTTTGTTTTAGGTAACGAAAAATCAATAAAACAAATCCACAACAAACGTGCAAATGTAAAAATTGACCTGCTTGGTATTAGAAGACAGAGAAGTACTTGGAGCCTTGTTTCTTGAAATAATAAGCAAACTAAAGGGGACTGAGAAACTTATCAATCCGAAGAATTGAGATAAAGATTTTGAGAGTTTTAAACATTTACACCTTTCAGTATTTCAAACAGCAGTGAGAGGACATTTCAAAGATAAACTTCCAACTGCTACAAAACCCATGAAAGAAATTCCCAAACCGCAAGCGATTACCCAAACGATATCACAAGAAGATAACCGTTCAAAGCTAAGAAAACAACAACTAAAAAGAAATTAAAACGGTTCAGGGGATAGAGTTTTCTTTTCTCAATTTCAGTTGAATTTATTTAAAAAAAAAAAGCAAAGTTTTTTATCTTTCTGGGAATTTTTCTACACAGATCGGAGTTTATGAGGAAAAAGGGGTAACAAACTGGTGTCCAGTCCCTTGCCAATTCATTTATGAAAATATTATGTATGTGCGGAAAAACCGACATCTTTTTAGTAAAATTAGTGATAGACATAATTTTAATACTAGAAACAAAGACAAATTAGATCAACCATTTTTTAGATTAGCAAAAGTCCACACTTCTTTCATGGGGTATTGTGTTAAATGTTACAACAAAATATGTACTGACATATTAGAACTAAATGAAAGAAAATTTAAAACTCATGTTAAAAGTAGGTACACATTGTGAACAAGCATATTACAAATTAGAAGATTACATTCAGGATAAGAATGCTTGGAAACATGCTGGTCCTGCTCCATAGGACAATCAAGGGTGAAGGTCAAACTGGTTGATTTATGTATTAACTTTATAGATATACTGTTTTTTTTTTTGTGTTTTTATTTTTCTGTTGACTCACACACTGTTGTTTAATTAATGGTTCCAATGTTTGTAAATATGTGAGTACCATTTACCTAAATTTCTTTAGGAAATTAATAAGTTTACCTCTGCTGGTGATACTTTGTTCTTATTTTTGTATACCAAATTTTGTAAAATCATTATTTGAAAAGAGTAACTATGGAGTTTCTTGTCCATTCTTCTCCATAAGAATCTACCTTTCCGAATGGACAGTAGAGTCACTTTATTAATGTAACATTATTATTTTACTGAACTGTAAACGATGACGTTCAAAAGTGCCGTTTAATGGCCTAATTGAAATAAACGTTTTGACTTTGACTTTGACTTTGGTGTGTGGTTGAAGTTTCTCGTTAACCAATTTTTTTTTTTTACTCAAGTAGTAGGTTATTGCTGGCGGTACAATATATACTTCGCACCAACACTGCAACTCTTGGAACAGAAATTGGATTAACTCTTTATGCCTTGAGTGCAGTCAATTTCTAATAACCTTTTTATAATTGTCTACAATACGTGCTGTACAAATATTATTACAATTCACGACTAAAAAACTTGTAATTTTTTATTTCCTTGCAATATCGTCATTTGTTAACCACCTTCCACTTATACATAAATACTATGTAATAGCATACCTAATTTATATAAATATCATCGATTGCAATAAACATTTTGAGAAATGAGATCCTCTCTCTATATTTTGTTAATACGAAAGAATAATAAAATCGTAAATATGAAAATTGTGCCGTCAGAAACGAAGTTCCATAACAAATGCGTTTTCACGAAATTAACACGTGTCTGTACAACCGTGTGTTGAGGTTATATGATAAAAAGAGACAGGGACAGAGAGAGAGAGAGAATTGCGCACCCGGCTGCGCACTCACTTCTTCATGAGCTCATTTGCTTGGAGTAGACTCGATACACACACACATACACACACAGCATACAGCATTTCGTCTCGTGACGATTTCTACTAAATCGCAGTACCGTAAGCCGCGTTAAAGAACATCGATCCAACAAACTCGAAAGCACACAAAATGCTGCGAGGAAGAGAGAAAAAACAAAATTGATACCAACCAAATTGGAGACTCACTCAAAGTCACAATAAGAAGGAAAATATTCATTCGTTGCATTTCCACAGGGCAGTTGTTGAGAAGTTACATGGGAGACGAGTTGAGATATTGTTAACGGAAAGTTATGGAAATAAAGACAAGATAGTATTCACAAAATACACAAGTTATTCAGAAGGTTTAATATATACGCGATTTTAAACGTGTCTCACACATATTTCATATCGAAGGATCGCTCATCCTTCGATATGAAAAATGTGCGCAGTCTTCGCGTATATTTCAGAAACAATTCAGTTTGGAGAATACTTTTGACGATTCTCTTATTCCTGGCGTAGATTCATGGCCTTAGCCATTATATGCCATAATGGCCATAACTTATACTAAAGAGCTGACTGCAGGCAGAATCATTAATAACTTCGCCATAAAACATTAAGATAGCATCCGGCGATTATAGGATTCATTGCAACGAAGTATTTTCACAAGTATAGAGTTCGCAGTTCTGTATGGTGTCGTACGTAAAAGAACAGCTCCATCCCATCACTTCCTGTGGGTGTCGTAAGAGGCGACTAAGGGACTCACGAGAGAATGTTGTTTAATTCTCTGTGCATTTCACAGCTACACTGCGACCGCCAACCCGCCTGCCAAGCGTGACGATTATACAAACCCAGGGCGGTTTGCATAATCGCCCCGCTTGGCAGGCCTTTGGAGAAGGCCTATGTCCAGCAGTGGACGTGTTTCGGCTGATATGATAATTTTTACAAGTAAGATATTTTCTATTGATCTTTTACTGTGGCGGGCTATGAAATACCCATGTAGTAAACATTCATAAGCGTGTATTTATATGTGAGCCTCCCATTGTATTTAGCGGACCTTCTGCTTTTCTTTTTGTTACAATTCCGTGGCTAGAGTTCATTGGTGTTGGACTAAGTCGCGTCCTGTTAACGCCACATGAATATAGATGATGTTCTAACTACCAACCAATCAGTGTCCCGCCTTCAATACTAATGGTGCTAACTTTCGGACATTTTACATTATTCCCTCCATTTCTTTGAATATCACGTCTTTGTTTAATATGATTTGTCTTTGGTTCAGTTTTAAGTAGGTAGGCATTTTATTTGAATAAATTAGGTGCCTTCGAAAATATGTATATTTTTGCTCGTTTCCACTAAAATTATGTAATTGTCATCTAGTGTTTGCGGAAACGGCCTAGTGTTAATGAAAACTCTGAGTTCAGCGCCGAAAGTTGAAAATCCAACAGCGCACTTCTATCCAGATATTAATTTAGGTGTTAGTGAAAACTGGCATTAGCTTCCCAAGATAGTCTGTTTGAGCGCTAAGTTTAATGACGAATTTATGACTTTATGTTTGATACAAATCCCTTAATCTCTCTCAAACAGTACCTACATACTTAAATGCTGGCTGTAAACCGGGACATATTCACACCCTCACACAGGACGAATATTTAGAACGTCAAATGTCAAATACCGACGACATATTAGTAATATTCGCCATTCATGCGAGTTTATGGGAAAACTTTCAGTATATTACATATCTTAGTACAGGTGTAACTTATTCACTTCAAATAGATTTCTATGAGTTAGTATGACATGTACAAATAAGGTTGCCAACGTGC
Source organism: Mamestra brassicae (assembly GCA_905163435.1). Classification (NCBI taxonomy): domain Eukaryota; kingdom Metazoa; phylum Arthropoda; class Insecta; order Lepidoptera; family Noctuidae; genus Mamestra; species Mamestra brassicae. The sequence goes on along the minus strand of LR991004.1, from coordinate 12,955,332 downwards.
AACTGCCTTAGGAAAAATAGTAGTACCCTTTATTTTTTTACAATTTACATTTCTTTGCTTTTTTTTTGTTAGACAATGTTTTTATTTGATCACCACTTTTAATTTTGAGACAAATACCAATACTCTTTACTGAAATGATAAGTAAGATTTCATTCAGTTTAATTCAAAGTCAGAGTTTAAACAAGTGGAGTATTTTAGAGCCTTCTATGGTGTGGCGTTTCTAGATTATAAAGTACGCCTACGCAAAATAAAGTACCTACTCTAAATTAGAATACGTTGGCAACCCAAATCAGCAGAATTTGTAAAAATATACTTACTTTTAATTCATTGGGAATCATTGAGGGGAACTAGAATGGTAATAAACAATTTTCACTATGTGATCAATTCTGAAGTACATGTACTTATGTTCGATTAATTCTACAAAATGTAGCAACATCTGATATTGTTTTCGTCTCCCAAAGTTGGAAAAATTAATCGGGTTGAAATTAAACTCTGTTTCACGGAGGCAAAAGGTGTTCAATCAGCGGAATAACGATATGCGTTCAATTTTAAGCCGCTCCGCTATTGAAAAATATAAATAGATTATATTTTTATTTTAAGCACCTACAAAGTATTATATAGGTACACTTCTTTTCGTTTAAAACAAACGTTTTATTAGAAACTAGCGAACAAATTAGTAAGCAACATTACAAATATGTTCGCGTCTATTTTCAATTTATTGTTTTTTTTGCGCGGACCCTGAATCTTTTCTAAAATAAAAGCAGTAAGTTACTATTAAAAAAATCAGTATTCTGCCAGTGAAACTCACGTCAAAATCAGTTCAGCCATTTCGGAGATTAGCCGTAATAAATAGACAGAAAGACAAAATAGTTTTTGTTATAAGTATAGCGATTGCCATTTGGTAAAAGCTGTTGTTGCGGAACAGACAGACATTTCATTACTATGTATTCGTTTGCATGTTTGTATAATCGTATATGGTTCTTTCTGTATGGTGTCGGAAGTAAAAGAATCCCATTGCTTCCCGTGGGTGTCGTAAGAGGCGAATAAGGGATACACCAGAGAATGGGCAGCAGCATTCTCTGTGCATTGCAACAGCTACACTGCGATCGCCAACCCGCCTGCCAAGCGTGGCGATTATAGCAAACGCCCCCTTTGCGGGAGGCCTATGTCCAGCAGTGGACGTCTTTCGGCTGATATCATGATGATAATTGTAAAAATACATAGAACAGTTCATAAAAGCTGCGGGCAATTAAAACCACGCTGTAAAACCCAAATTATATGGTCAGTGAACAATTGAACATCCCAAGAGGTTTTTAGAACAAATAAAGAGAATTTCCGGTAACAAATTGTTTCCCTTTATACCAATTGGGAATAGACAGCACAATTGTATTTATCTTCCAGTACAAATTACGAGGAACCAGTAAACGTTACAAATTGTCGGTCAACAAGGGAAATTACCATATCTTTTTGTGGGCATTTTTTTTGCTGTTAAAGGTTGAATTGGTACTCTTTGGTCTTTAAACACAATTTGGAAGGTGGAAAAAAGTATCGATATTACTTATCTGTTGTTTCAAAAATAAAAATGCAAACTTATTTCTGCCGGTCGATTCTGTAAACATGTCGAAGTGAAGGTTTGGGTGAAGTGATCACGAGGTGAGCTATCAATACATGTAATCAAGACGGAATGACAGCTCACTTCATGATCACTTCATCCAAGCTTTCACTTCGACATGTCAGAATCGACCGGCTGAAATAGAAATGTATCTCTCTTTCTAGTCCATCTTAACACTAAAACATCTACACTCGGAGTCTTGTGGGAAATGATCGACGCGTCACAAATTAAAAGCACGTCCAGTGTTGCGATTGGCTCTTGAAAACTAATTCAACCAACCCCATCAGCTAATACGCGTTTGACAATTAGTCACAATAATTTTCGTTCCACTATCTAGGCCCTAGACTATTAGCTTTATATAGAGTTAGTTAACTCATTAATGATTGAATTACTCAGAGAGATCTAAGGAACCAAAACTGATATATTAAGTCAAAAGCAAATGTACATAACCTTAATATGGCGAGGTAAATCAAAATGAGGATCACTTGTTTAAAGCGTCCCTTAGTTATTTATAGAAAAAACAAAACGTTGTTGTCAAGCTAAAATTATCTCGGACACTGCAGGCTCAAAATAATCACCTTTTATTTACAAAAGAATAACCAGCAGGCATCTCTGTACTAATTTGTATATTTTTAGAATTCACTCTACGTGAAAATTATGAAGAGGAAATCTTAAGAAGACTCAGAAAGGTCTGAATTTTTAAACCATTTTTCTTAGTTCTAGCAATTCTTAGTCTGCCAGGGTTGCGGAATTTGATCGAAAGAGTTACCGCGGCCCTGGAACGCAAAAGGCTTTAAAAGGAACACAGATGGGTTTTAGTCAGTAAGAGTCTAACACGCCCTTCCCCTCCACCCAGAGCGGAAGAAGCCATTTGATAAATTCCCATCCTTAAAAAAAAAATGCTGACCTGAGTAGAAAAACTCTCTCGTTATAGAACAACAGAAAAAAAGAAAATACATTTATTCTTAGCACACACATTAGTATCCCTGACGCTTAAGGCGCGGAAGAAAGGCACACTTAAGTGAAAGACCCGACATGACACACCGCAAATCAGAGAGCAGTGCCCCTGTCCAGAACATAACCCAGTGTTTAGAGTGTCCCAAGCGCCCATAGTATATCTGCACTATTGAGAACTTCATTATAAACGAAGCCACATACTTGAGGGTTAACCGAACTCGAAAAGAAGCAGAAAGGACCCGACGGTTTAAAACCAAGTTTTAAACTCACATTTTAAAAATGCAAGCTGAGATGTATTTCCGTGTTTATTCCAGTACTCTCATTTCCTTATGTTGTGCATTCAGAGCTGAATTGGAAGCCGTACTACAGAACAATGACGCAGGTTTTGTATGCCAATAGATAGTTACGACATCACTAGACTGTTTGTCTTCCTTATCATCTACACACGTCTACAAGATGGTTTGAATTGGCACCACTTTTTTTATAAGTATTGGAAATCATCAAATGACTCCTTCCGCGCTGGGCGGAGCGAAAAGTTGTGTCAGACTCTTACTGACTAAAACCCATCCATCCGTTGGTCACACTACAAGGTTCTACTGATAATCAGAGTAAAATAAATCATTTAAGTGAGTAATGAAAAAATTAAACATGAACAAACCTACTGCACTGTTCTCAATCCCTGCTACAACTATAAGCCAGAATCTATAGAACAGAAAATCACGGAATCAAATGAACATCGACGAGTCCTAGATATATGCTAAAGTCTGGAACGAAAACTATTGCAATCGGAAAATCCTACTACATCGTTTGTGGCAAATTTTTCAGACATAACAACCCACATTGCAGGCATTACGTAAACAAATACACAATTATAAATACCACTATATCAAGTTATAAACCGCCCTTGAACCCCTTACACCATAATATTATTGATGAAGCTAAACTTTAATTAAATAACAACTAACCAATTACTCTAAAACCATCTAACCTACCATATTTTGTCGCCAAACGAAAATTGATTACGTGAACATACTTATAATTACAGTAACTGGGCCACATGGGACATGCCGAACTGTTTTTGACAAGTATGGGCATGCCACCGCGTCCCGAAAATTGACAACCAACAGACAACTCCCTGTTTCAAACACGTGCTGTACTTCCTAATTAGAAAAGTTAATGAAATAGTGTTAATTATTACGTTTACGCGACACGGTAAAACACGACAAAGTAACTACTATATGTACACTCTACTACTTAATACTTTTTGATGTTGAATTTAACGGATGACACAGAGGCAAAATAGCTTGAAGCTATGCTACCTACACAGTATGTGGATTCGATTCCCCACGCAACCGTTGTGCTTTTGAAGATAAAATATTCTAGTGCTCGTCTGAATCTCACGTATATGTAAAACAAAACGTTAGTAGGAAAACCGAAGGCGAAGAAAGAGGTGGAATATTGGTTTGGATCGTAGGAGTTTCCTTTGCCTACCATTTGGCATGATATTTTCATTACATAGATCTAGAGCTTACGTTCAGGTGACAATACATATAAAAACAAATTGGTGAAAAACGTTTGATAAATTTGTCTCTTTAAAAAAATGAGAATTTAAATGTAAAAGTAAAGTTCTTCCATTTGAAATTAAATCTAACTCTAAGTTATTAATTATTTTAACAGAAGTAGTTTTTTTTTAATTTTTTGCAGATTTATAGTCCCCCGCTTTATTGTTCCCCGAGGACGGTATTGTCTCGAGAGGTCAAACTGCTTGATAAAGCGCTAAAAGCGACGAATTCGTTAGGATCCTGTTAAAACTTTGGACATTTGTCTCATTTTGAATAATACAGGTTCTATATTCAGAATGTGATCATTAATCTTATACAACTTCTGTTCAAAGACTTTTTTGGTTACCTACGGTATTCATTTTGAGTGTACTAGGTACTTAACTTTCCCACTTAAATTGGTATACCAACATCTTTGCCGGACCCTTCGGGCTATTCTGTAAATGCTATACTATAATTATTCTCAGTATTTTCTCAAAGAAACTAATCTTCGCAGAATTGTTCAACGTTAACGCCAGTCTCGTCAAAAACTAGACATTTCCAGGAAAACACTAAAAAAACAAAAGACTTTTTTTTAAATACAAGAGAATCTTGAATAAGAATTTCAGCTTACAGTGTTTCTAAATATTTAAACAGACATCACAGGTTTCAACGTCCAATACATCTTCTGTAGTCTTTTTGTTTTAACTCGTGTACGAATCTCATTGTACCATTTGAACCTAAAATTAATATTATTTAATGTTAATCTGAAACTAGATTTTGGTAACATAATTAAAGTGACAATTAACAGATTTTTTATTCTATTGCATTAAAATAAAAGTGAATTTAAAAGTTATTAAGTAATACGAATTAACTAACCTATTCACTTTTGACCCCCAGGTTGTAACTATCAAGAAAACACACTCCGTTAGGGAATACGTCTTCTTAGCTACGTACAATGATAAAATTCCCAAAATATTTTGTACGTATGGGTGAGGGTGGGATATCCACCATGTTCCGGTGGCGTATTGCCGTACGTCTTGTAGTCCGATGATGAAACGGGCTTGGTGGAATTAAACTGTCCAATTACGACGGATACTAGAAAGTGACACAAAAAACTCGGCATTGATTATTAACCTTGAATAAAAGCTTTCAAATCACTTTAACTTTGTTCCATACGAAATCCCGATTTACCCGAACATAATATTACATTACAGGGACATTTTATTTTGAGCAGAGACAACAAGCATTTTGTCCTACTCTACACGAACCTTCTCAAAGATGCTGTAAAAAGTCAACTCCACACTGAAATATAGAGGTTTTGCGATACCATTAAATGGAGGTCTTTCACACAAGAATCTTCGTTCGATATCCAGAACCTTTTTATTTATTGGTGTCTATGTTACATAATTCATTTTTCGTAGAGATCTTTACGTTATGAAATAAGTTATAGAAAATATTTTGTTAAGTTCTCAAGTACTTGGTAGGTACGTTTTGTACTGAAGCGTGTCCTGATGTGATTCGTAAGGGATCGGCGTGCGTGTAAAGAAAGAAAGAATGTTTGTGTTTTTTTTTTTTAAGTTAGCAACTGTGATGCGATTGTGAACGATCCTTAAAATACGAAAATTGCCCTTCTGATGTGTGATGTGATAGGACTATGTAAAGATCGTAGCGTTGAACCTGTCGATTATTATGTAGGTGAGCTGTAAACCCATACAATCAAGATGGAATGACAGCTCACTTCGTGATCACGTGACATCTTGATTGTATGAATTGACAGCTCACCTCGTGATCACTTCACTCAAGCCTTCACTTCGATATGTCTACAGAATTGACCGGTTATTTCTGCTAACCCCCACGGAAAAATACATCAACTTATACATGTATGTATTAACGATAATACCCATTGTTATCCTACAAACACATGAATCTTTTCAAATAACTTGCGTACCTTTTCTCCGAGCATAGTTTCACATTCGACACCTCAACTCATCCAAATTGAATAGAACAAAGTTAATCCGAAACTATTTGACAAACGGTATGCAATTCAAATTTCCAGACACCCACAGGTCTTAAACCACATCAATCAGCTTAAATAAAACGGTCAAGAGAGTGATAAAAGTCGAAGGGTCAAATATTACATTCAAATCTTATTGAATCTTTCGTCGCTCCGTCGAGTGTGCAAAATTTAAACGATTTACGATCATACAGAATTCAATCACTGAAGGGATGGGATATTTCGTGTTCGCCCCTGATTATCTGGAGAGGATAACTGAATAATAAGGTCTCTAACTCCCTGGCTTATTGCTTTTCATATTGGCGTAAGAGCAAACGGCAAAAATTGCACAATGGAAAGGAAACGGGCGTAATGTTTTTGGAGCTCTGTAGGTTGCTTTATATTTTTATTTTTATTGTTATTACGTCACATTTTCATTGGCGATTAGGCTCTAAGCCATGGTTTCCTCATCTCATAATTTTCTTAAGTCTGTGTTAATGTTATAAACATTATCATAATGACGATTAAATGTAGCTTCTAGTAGTAGACAACTAACGTAACAAACGATAATTTATTTGTAACTTTCTATAAAAATATTTAGTCGATAGATATACGATATAGTAAACAGGACACGTATTCCATCGAACCGGGAGAGAATATAAGTCTCAAACCAAATGTCTCATGAATTAAAAGACTCACTCAACGAAATGATATGAGATCTTACTTTCAATAACATTTATAAAATGAGACAACCCAAGCATCAGTAGGTATAATATGATTTAATACGTACCCATCGCTAAAATATTACATGAACAAAATGTATTGAATGTTTTTAATAACATTTTAGACTTTGGATTTCTAAATATTTTGTTTGTAGAGCTTAATCAAGATTCCTAGACTGACAGATGTCCTCATTTGGTATTAAATCGTAGGTTTAGGTTTCTTTAAGTTATGCGAGACAAGACTTCGTCCCGAGTGAGTCTCTACAAATATTGGCTGCCTACAATTTTATTTGCATGTGGGTGTCTCCACTCAAAAATATGAACAAGAGATTATGTTTCAATAGTGCCCACAGCTCGCGTAGGCCGCTTACCACTGTGTAAGTTAGCCAGAGCACTTAATATGAATAAAATAACAAAAAAACTGGCCAAGAGCGATTCGGACTCTTACACGAAGGGTTCCGTACCAAGAACCGAAAAAAACGCGTTTCTTGCATGGGCCCTTTTAATTTATAATTTATGTATTTTTTTTATTTCTTGCTATAGCGGCAATAGAAATATACACTTAGAAAATTTCAACTATTATTACGGTCCTTGAGATACAGCCCGCTGGCAGATAGACGGACAGAGATAGACATCTCATTCAATAGAAGATGAAAAACAATGCAGTCATGTCAACCTAATACACACAAATCATAAGTTTGGAGATGATTGCACTGCTTCATATAGTATAACATCATGCCTATATTTCCAGAAGAGTTAGGCAAAGGTGTACTTTTGTCGGGGTTGCGGAATTTGTTCGAAAGAATCACCGCGGCCCTGGAACGCAAATGGCTTTAGAAGGAACACGGATGGGTTTTAGTCAGTAAGAGTCTGACACGCCCTTCCGCTCCACCCAGAGCGGAGAAGTCATTTGATGATTTCCCATCCTTAAAAAAAAAAGAAAAAAAAAAAAGGCATAGGTGTACTTTAGACCACACACATTTCCCTTGTAATAATTAAGCCCTATTTAATAAGCGGCAAGCCTGGGCACACCTTCAGACTCAAAAAACGAAAAAGAGAACCCAATTCCACTTTGCCTAACCAAATTTTTCTTCTGACCATTTTATAAACAGCTGTTAGAAATCTTTCGTAGGCTCGAATTCAGACTCGGACAATCACAAACTACCAAAAATACCTCAAGAGGTTAAGATAATCCATCTTAATTTTTCTAAGAACACAGTAATCATATGAAGTGTTTAGCGATATTTTCGCGTCATTACCCTCACAAGGCTTCTGGTATTCCCCGCGGAAATATCTACAAAGTAATTAATTATTATAATTAGTGAGAACCGTAAATTTATGGTTACGCCTACAAAAATACAGGGTGTGTTATTGCCCCGGGGAATTGATTCTGAAATAATATTTATGTAATTAAGTTTAGACTTAATTTATTATTTATGGAATTAAACAGCGTTTTCTAGAAGCTTCTGTGTGACTGGAAGTATCTACGTAATAGTTTAATGAAACATACGCCTCTATAATTTTCTTATAACTCAAAAAGATATTAATATAATATTAATATATATTTTAATTATAAACATAAGAGGACTAAGCCTTTGTTATTAAAAAGTTTGTTACTAAAGAAACTGTTGTAAAGTTTTTTACCAAGAAAAATACAAAACTAATCTAACGAAAAAGTTTAGCTTTGAAATGTTGCATTAGACTTAGTATCAACCTTAAACAACGTGAGTACCAACTGGGTTCAATAAAAAAAAAACCGACTTCAAAACTGAAAAGGAAGAAAAAATAAATTATCTTTAAAAAAAAAAGTTAATATGCCAACTATTTTTTTGAAGCTTAAACCTTGTCTGGCCTCCACAAACCCAGTTAACGTAACACGATACTCCTTGATATAATTGCTATCTCATGTATGATCACCTATCCACGGACCATCCTCGGTAAGCGTTGCTTAACCTCGAAGATCGACCTCTGCAGCAGTTTTTATTTAACAACGAGCTTCTGACTTTTACAAGTGTTAGTGATACCAGTTTCTTTTAGAAGACAAAAGTCAAAATGATGATAACAATTCACTTTGGTATCTGTTCTACATTAGGACAGCATTATCTTCCTCAAATGTGTCTTAAACTGCGAACCTCTTACATCCTGCATTTGAGGCAAAGTAGGACAAATAGCTAGACGACTCCCTTGGCAGTTAAAGTGGCACAATCTCGACTCTGTCTGAGTAAACTAACGCATTTGTATTCGTTTTACTGATAAGGCGATGTGTTGGCTAAACTTTATGGAGTTATGGACCTACTTACGACTTGGGAAACAAATAAAATCTCTTTAAAGGCAGAATTCACTCTTTTACAAAAAAACCGACCAAGTGAAAGTCGGACCCACCCGCAAAGGGTTGCGAACGAATATTTTTCAATGAATACTTAACTTACTATATACACTAGAAATAATAAATAAAAAAATCCTAACTAAATTAACCTTAAAATATGGCGTCAAAAAATTCATCCGCATCGCTATCGACTGGTACCTAAAATACTTATTCTTGAGGCTTATTCTTTAACAAAGACAAACAATTCTCTTTTCAAAATCAAAAGGTTAGGACAGATAAGAGGGGGAATGGTCAATTTTCATCCACATCACGAAGGTCTCACCAACGTTTACCTACCTACAATTTAACATTATCCATGTTATAAATACCAGTGTAGTCATTTATAAATGAGTAAGTAACCTTTAAGCAGTCTTCTAATCTTCTTTGATTGACTACCGCGTAGGTAGTCTTGTCAGGGACACACATTTACAACAGTCACAGTGTAGTTACAGTTGTAAATGTGTGTCATAAATATGTCATAGGCACTATGACAGCCTTCCTCTATTAGTATAATCTATTAATTTCAGTGTACTTAGTAATTGCTTTTGGGAACCTATTTACCTGCTAAATTAATAATGAATGTAACTGTGAGAATGTTACCGCCATCCGTTGAGTATCGAGGCCCGTCCGAGCTTCGGAAAGCATGTTAAGTCGTTGGTCTCTCAAGCAATCTTGTCAAGTGGTATCCCGTTACTCAAATACTGGGTTGTGAAGGTCTGATGAGAGAGTAGTCGCTCGATATACCACGTTCATTTGTATCTGGTAAGCCATGACCAACTTAGATAGGCAAATGATAGGCATGTGATGTGTGAGTTGGCTGGCTAAGGATACAATAATTTGCCAGGCTGTCTAAAGCCCGATTTCCACTGCGAAAGAATAATGAGCTGAAAATGGCTAAGCGGAGCGGACATCATTTTCATGAAAAAGAGTTGCGCTTCCACTAAGAAAGAGTTTAGTCAGTTCAGTCTGATTCCCACCGCGAGCTCATTTTTACTCTTTTTGCCCGCTGAGTCATTTCCGCTCGACTCTTTGCTAGTGGAAACACATGAAGCAGTTTTCTCTTACGAGGTAAAAGAAATCATTAATGGGTCCGCTCTGCTCGCGGTGGAAACTGGTCTTAAATGTGCTATCTACTGTCTAATTGTTGGAATACACTTTTACGAAAATACAAATAATTACGTTACTGCGAGTGGATATTAAGGTATCCTATCTACAAACTATAAGCTGCTGACTACATCCTGTGTAATAAGCCTGCTTTGTGTCCGATTTGATTGGCTAGGAGATCAGCTCTGTTAAAATTAAGCCCACGCAGCTATCATATCAATCCCACAAATGTATTGATGCGACAACACCAGAAATTTCATTACGAAAATATCCAGTAATATGATTTGGAGAGCACTATTACTATACAACAAGTTTATAATGTCGCACAACGTAACATAGAGATCGGAATTAAGATTTTTTGCTTGTCTTATTTATAGTAGGTACCTATCTAATGTACGTAAACTTTAACAGATGTTAAGTGTTTAATTTATTAGAGCTTCCAGTAAAAGTAGAAGTTTTTTAAAAACTACAGTGTTTTTTTCCCACAAAATTACATGCAAAATATTTTACTTCATCCTCGTAGCTAAATATTTCTTTAACAAACTTTCCGCAACTATTAGCCTCGCGCTATCTCAGTTATAAGCAAAACTAACCAACACAAAGTTTAGTTTTAAACGCAGCGACTAACTCGGTAGTGATTAAGTTGCTCATAGAACTTCCAGTGAGTTTTATTTACAAAAAACGAATAAGCATGCAGCCGACCACTGGGCTACAGAAATACACGGAATGTAATAAGCACCAAATTCCTTTGTACCAAGTTCCGCCAACCTTCGGTTTTCCTTTGACTAATTAAGGCATTCAATTAAACCTTTGCGGCTCTGAATCTTCAAGTAATTCAATCATAAACTGTTTCAACAAACATTTTCTTACAGCAATATTGCTCTGCCATCAAATTTAATGTGGACCGAAGATATCCTCGTTATGGGAAATGTAAACTATTGTGATGTAAATTCGTGTGTTAATACGAGAAAAATAAACTTTGTTTTGCCTTTTTCGTAGCCTGTGGATTGACTTATCCTTTCCCGTCACCAAAAAAGAATATGTCACATCAATCTGACTAGCCTTTTCCAACTATTTTCGGTTCGGCTTCCAGTCTAACTGGATGCAGATGAATACTACTATTTTAAACACGCGTGACGTCACTACGAAGTCACATTTTTTACCAGCGATGTGACGTCACGCGTGTTTTCAACGCACAATATCACCTTAAATTTTTCTTAACGTGAAAAAAGAAAAAAATACGTGTCCAATATTTTTTGGAAATCTATCTGGGACTAATTACCCAAACTTTTAGGAAAATACCCTATTGACAGTAGACGGCTTAATAGAATACTCCTTAGTGTGGACATCATATATACATTACAGAAAAGATATATAAAGAAAACATGACATAGGGTGACACAATGGACGGCCTTATCGCTAAAAGCGATCTTTTCAAGACAACCTTTAGATGGATTTTAGAGCTTATTGTGCTTTCCGAGGCACGATGGAATCGCGGTATGTTATTAAATACTGAGTGTTACATAGATACGTTCGGTCGTTCCGCGGATGGGTGACCATCACGGAACCGATCGGTGAGTAACACTCGAAACGTCGCTTAACCTTGAAAATCGACCCTGCTGTGGTTATTAAGTCAATTGTATCCGAACTAAGTTAAAAAATTATATTATGAAAACCCAAAAGGTTTGGTGTACATTACACAAACCAAAATGTATTTTTAACCCAAAGGTTTACTGATATAAAACAACTAATTGCATTTACCCCGCCTATGTACCGCTACAGTACCGTACTTAAAGTTTAAATAAATAAAAGTGATGTTATGTGTACCATTTGTGTAATCTATAGGCTTTATAGTAAGTAACAAGGGTCCCTAATAAATTATGATCGAAATACTTAATTTGTTTAGGGACACTAAACAAGTTAATAGATAACACATCATATTGTGTCGCCCTCAAATGACCGAAGGATGTAATCCGCTAGAAGCCTTAACTATCCTATACTTATTTACATTTGAGCTTTGAGATTAGGGTCTTCGGTAGCCCCAATGAGAATTAAGGCCGTATTTAAAAGGATTAACCATGATATTTTGGATATCCGAGACAATTATTCATGATTAGACATTACATAAATTGCGTTAGTACATGTTTTAGTTTTTGAAGCATATAAAAGAAGAATGAAGAACTCCTCAGCCTTCTTTTGCATCACTAGAATTTTAGTAGAAACTTCTACTGAAATTTTAGTTTGTAAAAACTTTTAGATTTGAGAACTGACGTTTCTCGCATATGTTTGCAGCATGTTCTAAAAAAAATAAATCATGTACCTACACTTATTCAAGAATAGGTGTGTGAATGTAGTTGGTGACTTATTCACCTACAGGTAAGTAATTCACAGTTTACACAATATTGTAGGTATTTCGTATTCACGTAACATTTCAGGATTAAACTAAGAGATGTAGCTATAAACCGCTTACCCCAAATTATCGGGAAGCTAAAGTACATTAAACGCTGTTAATCAATAATGACTTCATGATTGATCTCCCATCTCGACCACACAGCTTTAATGATCTTAGATGGAACCTCAGCTTAACCTTTAAGGTGTCAAATGTACAAGTCTGTTCATTACGTAATAATGAGCGCTGAAGATTCATTAGTTCGATATTTGTGCGCAAACGCCGTGTCATTCCCCGGTTAATTGAAATCTCTCGCCCCACACAATATGTTCTGTTGAGCTGAGCCTGCGATTATTGATGGAGCTTCGAATATTTTGTTTCGTGTTCTAAATTCAAATTGATTATTTGGTGTTCCGATATTTATTATTAGAAGGTTTTTGAAGTTTCGAGAAATAGGGACAGGGGAGCTGTCATTGTACTTAATGAATGGAATGACTAAGTACTGGGTAAGTTTTATTTGTGAAATCGTCTGGTGGCTGTCATTTTAACCGTTATGTTTCAAGATGAATTGAATTAATGAATGAATTTCAAGATATAAAACTCAAACCCCCGAGGTTATTCACAACAATAACAAGAGAAAAGACTAACAGCGTCTTAAAATACACCTTTACAAGACATATTGTGTGAAATACGAGGCTTAAGCTGGACCCGTCGTGGCTATTGTGTCGTTTCTCACCGTCACTGTCCAGTGCCAAAGTTGAAAGTTATACAATAACTTCTCAAGCCTAAGGGTCTCCATTATGTCGGGCATCACACGTGTTGCCTTTTAAACAGTTTTCCAAATTATTCATGACATTACAGAAACGCGGAAGGACGGAAACTTTATAGGAAATTGAAGGCCCCCCTGAAAAGCGTTTAGCGAATGGTACATCTCAATCTCGATCCTACAAATAAGTAGCTACAGTCAAAACTTTAATAACTTAACGGTAACCCTTCATTGAAATAAAACCAATCCCTTTTTTCGTTTAAATTTTTGCTTCCGACCACAATCTCTGTGATACCGAACGAGAAAATGAATTTGTAGCAGCCAATTTATTTAATGTAATTAACCACAAACAATTTCTGAGTTTTTTTTTATTTGTATCTAGTGTGTGCTCTTCCATTCTTTGAACCTAACCTTACTGTATCGTAATGTATTTTTATTAAATTTCTCCTCAATTACAATTTAATTGTTTACAATAATCTAGTTCTACGAATAGTCTGAGAAAAAATATTTTTCATTTTATGTTAAATTGAAGCGTTCAGCATTCTATAGGTTTCAGTATAGTGTTTAAAAAAAATTGAAATAATTCCGATTAAATTAGTTACATTTGATTAACAGTTAGGTAATCTAATGTCACGAGAATCGTCATTTAATACAAACGTCATTTTCATCAAATTAATTATCTGCCTAGCCTTTTCCCAACTATGTATGTATATTGGGGTCGACTTCCAGTCAAACCGAATTCAGCTGAATATAAATTTTACCTAATACATGAATATCAACCAAGAGCTAGTTTCTATTTGACGTTTTACCAGCAGCCTAGTAGCTTATTATAAGAGCTATTAGTACATTTATTCAACAGAGAAAAAAAGGAAACGTGATTTACTTCTTTGTTGCGTGAAAAATTAACCTAACATTTTTCTCATAACATTAATTTATTATTCCACTAACAACGTTAAAGTAGGTCTAACAAAGTGCTGTTAATTAAAACTTTATACTTGTAGTTTTACTGATTCTTGGCCACGGATACATGCCCTAAGGATATCCAGTATCCTTGTCTATTCTTGGTTATATATTTTTCAAAACACTGTTTCTCTATACAATCTTTACTTAAAAGCTTGCTGTATTAGTCCTCATAGACCTAGTGCGATTCTGTAAACATCACACCGTTAGATAAGTGATCATGAAGTGCGTTTTCAATCCATACAAACAAGATGAAATGACAGCTCACTTTATGGTCACTACACCTTAGTTTACACAGTGAGATGATGACAGAATAGACCGGCAGAATCCAGCTGTTTCTATTTAAAAAAAAACGAGCGAGTCTAACAGTAGTCGCAGAGGATGTGTAACATCTGACGTCTCACATTGGTAAAAAGCAACATTAACATTAAAAGTACCAACTGACAGCCAACTCGACCATTGCGCGCGCTCATTGGTCAAATTGAATAGGGCGCGCTAATTGGTCAAATCAAATAGCGCGCGCTTCCTCGGCTTCCTGTTACACACTTCCGTCCCATTTCACGAAATCACTCCCACTATTGCAGGAAAGCGAGAGGAAGATGTTACACATCAAAAACAACATTGTTAGAGCTTCAAAAATCTCAGAGGCTTAACGTTTTTTATAATAAATATCTAGTGATCCTGAATAAAATGAATACAACTTTGGAGTAGCCCATGACCTTCTCATTTGACAGGCTTTCGTATTCGGTCCACAGAAAATCGTTTTAAAAATAAATAGCTTTTGTTTATTTTTCATCTAGTAATTCGGTCAGTGTTTTGACATGCACCGCAACGCAATGTGACACCAGGATGCAAATGACATTTGTACTCGGAAATTGTGGAAATAGCCAGTTTTGTATCCAAATAAATGTGTCGCTTGTATAACGAGAGAATTCGTGGACTCGAATTTGTTACGATTGAAGTACTTTTCTAAAATAAACCTAACGAAATTTAGAAACCCTTCTATTTTTAAACAAACGGTTTGATAAAAATAAAAATTACAAATAAATCACCAACTACTTACATCTAGCGTGGGTATGAAACCAAATAGGTAACCTATTATATTAAAGGATGAAGATATGAAAGCAATAAAAATGAAGCCCATGTTTAAAAATTATGGCTAGGGATAATTTAAATCTCAGAATTTCCAAGAAAAACCTATTATATAACTGGTATTACAGAGGAAAAATATAATTATGTAAACTAGACTAGCCGTTATTGACTCGCCACAATTGAACTCCGCTCGACTGAGTTTTTTTTATTATGAATATACAACCTACATCCCACACTTTTCCATATATTAATTTAATATTACTTATCATAATGTCATGAGTAGTTAAATTAATATTCAAGGAAAGGTTTCTAAGAATCCATTTTTCTCTTAACAATTTCTCTGTTTGCTGTTTTAGCAGAACTTATATTTTTCGACTATTCATAATGAGTTCACAATAATATTGAATATCGATAGTGTTCATAAGAATTTCCAATATCCCAAAAGAATATCTACTAACTCCATTTCTGACTAGTTGTTTAGCCTATTCCGACTATGTTTGGGTCGACTTCCAGGAAAGCTGGATGCAGTTGAATAACAGTATTTATACAAAACGACTCCATATCCGACCTCCCCAACCCGAATTCCCGATATTAATTGGAAACACTGGCTGTCACATTTTCAGGTCCAGACTATTTTATTTCTGAATGGTTAATTCAAAATCTTCATGTCAGCTGAAATACATTCACTGCTGGACATAGGCCTCCCCTAAGAGTGGCCACATCAAAGGGTAATTACTTACTGGGAAATATATTGGCGGTACTATACTAAACCGAGGATAAAAAAACAACGTTATTTTTGCGTCGTTATCAAATATTCATAAGGATCACGGTTAACCGCGAACAACGATACAAACTTTAAACTTTTGTATTTTTTTCATACATTCGTTAAAGGTTCTGGTTAAATCACTAAGCATAAAAATCGGTAAAGGATAATAATATGTCAAGTAACATAGACTTCTGCGACCTGCACGTGTGAAAATTTAACCCAGGGAACAACTCCTGGGCTAAGTAGATATCCCACTTATATCCAAGACTTTCGCATTCATAATATTAGTATGGATTTGGTGCGTAAATCGATTCTAAGAAAAAACTAAGCAGACTTTTTTTAGCAGCTGACTAGCAATATTTCACGCTTACAAAGAGAAGAACATGTCATTATACTAACTACGTCCTTACTTATCTTTAATACTATCTGACTGCCTATCTACCTTAAGAGGTAAAAGTTTTAAATACTTCAACAGTTCAAGTATATACTTCAAACGATGCTTACAAAAATACCATTCTATTTTCAATGGACAGAAAACTTCTTCCGTATTATAATTTCCTTTTTCATCTATATATGGCCAGCTACAAGGGAACCACCTTATATTATTGTGATTATGTTGGTACACCTTAAAGGCATTGATGAAGAAGGGATGAAGCACTTAATGCCAGTCCCTGCGAATTTCAGAAACCTTTTTATCACGTTTTTTGTTGCGAATGACAGCTAAGGTACGTGACTATTATAGGGACATGTCACCATGTTCGTTTGAAACGAGATTAATACAGTTATTTGAGCAATACAGTACGCCATTAAGGCTTTGGAGCCCGTGCGAGCTTTATGCAGTCATTCGGTGGAGGTAATAAGTTTAAAGGTACACGGAAGCTTTGAAACAGGCGGCGAGGTGATTAGTTTACGATGGGAATACTGTTCTTTTTTGAGCCGCCATTTTGTGTTGCATGTTTTTGGGGCAAAGGGGCTGTTCAGCTTATGGATAATAGGTACCGATTCATTATCATCTGCCTGATCTTTTCTCTTTTAAGTTGGTGATGATTAAATTTTCCCAAAATGTTGAAATCTGTGTATCAAGTCTTTACTTTATATAATTTGACTGTTTTATTTGATTACTATACATTAAATATTTTAATAAATCGTTTTTATCTAGGCACTGGCCATAATTTATGAAAAAAAATAGAGAACGCCTTTATATCTATGAAAATTAAATATCGTTTTGGTTTTTTGGTTTTTTGGTATTTAATGACCAATCAAAATCACGTTCTTGATTGCCGGTCGGTATTTTTTAGATGATAGAATATTCAACAAACTTTATTGAATTCCAAACAAAAAATAATAAAATTGTTGTTTGAGGAAAATAGGGTGAATAATGGGGTATTTTTCCAAAGCCGGGGTTTTACCACTTTGTAATTTTAGATATACTTAGACGAACTATGCAAAATAGTTCTGCACCGAAATTGAAAAAATAACCCTATAAGCCAACCCGAAATACATCGTTTCTGATACCGAATTCCATTAAGACCCATTCAGCCGCTACTTGTACAGTAACATTCCAAAAAAGGAATTGATACTTTTTCGTTTTTCAGGAACCTGTGACACTTATGTGCATAAACTTAACGTTCCATACTCAATCTTTTTTGGCATTTGAATCTAAAAGGCGACAATGACGTTCGAAAATGCGTGAGGTTTAAGTACTTCTCTAGTGCGGATGCGAGAATATGAGTGCCTCTCGTTTTTTTTTACTCTTTGTGGTTCGGTGACGTTTCAAAAACAATATGGCGCTTTTGTGAAACGTGCGCCAAATATTATGAATGTGCAAAATATTCAACAAAGTAGAAAAATACTTCCCTAAATGCTGTTGTATACCGAAACAATAATATAATTTCACATCAGCCCAAATATTTTTTGTTATTCTGACAAAACAATTTATTACTGATTGGATTACTCGGGAACTCAATAAAAATCCTCTTTGCTAGAGGTGAAATTGAATAAAATGTAGCAATCAAATAAGCCTTTTGTCAATTTATTACAAATAATAAATTACGATTAATTCCACAGAATGTTTAGTTCATTAGTGTAGGTAAGTACTCGTAGAGATTTATTTTTCCTAAATTTCTAACGACCACTTGCCAGGATTCCCGTGTTTAAAAAACGATGTATCCGAGAGTGTTAATAAAATAGTCGTTTAAACAGATATATCTAGTGACTTTAATGTAAGTTCCTAATGTTTAGCGGAAAATCGACGAGAAATGTCGTCGTCTTGTCGAACAGAGTCTCAATTCCCGTTTAGTTCCTAATTTGCTTGTCTTTAAACTTTTATCTTTCTTCGTATGCAGTTCTCGTTCAGTTTGCAAACTTAATCCCTGAACATGTTTCCCGGAACAATTACATAATCTCATGAAAGAAAAAAAACTGTACTGAAGTTACAATATAATTTACTTCTTATTTATTGTAACTCAATTTAAATGAATATTCGGAATTCAGACTTTTTATACATCCTCCTTCGTATTTTTACCGTTGCCCCTGGCCACAATGCTGTAAAAAATAACTAAAGCCCTTAGCTCAAAAGAAAACATTTCAGTTTTATTTATTTTTTCACAAATGGCTGACGCTTAACTATTCCGACGTTAAGTGGCCATACGTATGTTGATTATTACTAAAGAAGCGAAAAGTTTTAGATGTATGAAGATCCGTATGCTTAAGATTATTTAAATGTCACCTCTTTTCATAATGTTTTGAAAGTCCCCTCATAAGTTTGTATTTTATTGCATTTTTATACAATTTTCAGAATTTGAATATGTTACCATTTTTATCGTTATCAGGTATATAAGTTATTTTAACCTAACCTTACCAGCAGCAGCGGCTTAGGTGCATTATGAAATATAAGAGTAACTATAAGATTCAAAGCAGAATTGATAAAATAAAGCTTGAAAATATGAAAACTTCGCTAGAAAATCGTGCTAACTAAATCCAAATCGGAATCTTTGAATTATCCTAAAATGTTTCTCTTGGTTCAAGCTTATTCTATTATGGTGAGGTACCAGTTGTCCCCATGTTTTTTCGTGAATTCTTCATGACGGCGCCGACCGTCGGCCGGATTTCTGTCAGTTAAAATACCTTTTTACATTGCCCGCCATTTATTTTAAAAAAACTTTAATGCCTGCCTCAGTGGGATTTTATTGTTATCTGTTTTTATTGTTATGGTATTTTAACGTATGTTATTGCCAGAAAACATGATCGTAAAATGTTTATTATTCATCTCTTTTTTTAACTATCTAAAAGTCGACTTTTTTTGTTATTCAAACCCTAATTCGAAAACGAACGAAGTTTACTGTATAGGTAGTATTTACGCCTTATTCGGATACTGATTACTGATTTTACAAATAAAAAGATAAAACCATTTCCTGGAGTTTCAAAAAAATACACAATCGCCCGATCATTGCCAATTTTGTCGAGAAATTTTAATAAAGTGCCTGTTAATTACCGATTCAATTAAAAGAATAAACTCTTTTATCAGTTTACCGACAGCTAGTCAAACAGACCGAGTTTAATGAGCAATCTTTTGATGTGATCCGAATTCTACCGATGCTGATATTGACCTAGGAGCGGATGCCTTTGGGCGTTGAGCGTGTTTCGCTTCGTTCATTGTACTGATAAAGAGGAAGTCCATCTTGCAAATGTTTCTGAGAGAGAGTATTTTTTTTTATTACCAGTTTTAACGCTAAAAAGACGAAAAAATGCTGTTACTGAAAACGACAGCGGGTAATTTATGTAATGCTACATGTCGATCTCGGGCCCATCCGCGTGGAATTACTTCTTCCCCTTTTATAAATTCTAGCCCATGTACCATTCTAATGTAGAAGCTATATTACTGTAAAATTTCATCAAAATCCTTTCAGTCGTTTTAACGTGAATAAATAACATCAGTCACACAAACTCGTGTCTTTAATTGTAGTACGATATGCAATGCACATTTGATTTATGTACGAGTAGGCTGACTTGATTTTGCAAAATTTGAATACCTTAACCGATACCTATATTGCGGGTTTATCTAACTGTACTATCTCGGTACTGTAGCCAGTATTAATAGAGATTAGTCTGAATACATGACATTTTTACCTACATGTCAAGCCTAAAAAACTTCCCTTTTTTGCTGGGAAAGTATCTGATTGACACACTTAACTACATACTGTCTTTGATTATTTAAATAGTCTGTATGTTAAGAAGTTTTTCAATTAATCACGCTTCAACGGGTGAATTAATTTGAAACAAAATTCGAGTATGCCCTGGATTACGAAATAGAAGACTTATAATCCCGGTAGCTCATTCCCGTGTCATTATTTTCGAACTTACACGCGAGCAAAGCTGCTGATTTTTACTTGTTTTTTGATATTTCCGAGTTGTTTCTACACTGCAGAAGTGGTTTATATTCATGAGTACTCATAATTTCACAGCCCGCAGGCTTGCAGGCTTGCCAATGAATTCAGAGTAACCAACGCAAGATGTTCAAACTAAGTCATGTGTGGTTTATAAGTTGCAAGCGCGGCTATCGAACGTGGGGTATTATGTTTGATTCTTAGTTCGAGTAAGTTTTGTTGGCATAATTTACAAGTGTGTGTTGAGAACAAGCGTGAGGGCTCTAGTATGATTCCCAGTTCTTGTAAGTCTCGATTTTTTGTTAGTAAAGTATTTGTATAAGTATGCCTATGTTCCAATATATTGAAGTTATGTCGATACAAATAGTCTCGTCGTCGCAAAAATGTAGTAGGTATTTATAATATTACAATGTACATACAGCAAATATTTATTAATTTCTCCGATCATTTTTTAATTTGCCAGATTAAATGTGTTAGTAATAGATTAAGTAAACGTTGATTCTTTATTAAAGAAATTAAGTTTGCAAGCTTTTCTAATTTCCGGACATATTATAGAGCCATTTTGTTTATGGGTAGGTAATATTTTATTGTTTGTAGTTTTGATTTTATTTTAGAATATTTAGGCAGGGCAAATGCCAACCATAGGTCAACCACATTTTAGGTGTAATAAAGTAAATTACGTATACGATGATTTATAGACTTATTCGTGCATAAAATATAGCTGTGTTTGAGGATGTTAATAAAATAATCTAAGTTGCCTATTACAATTCTTCTCTGGATTTTTATAACGACTTTTGTTAACAGATTAGTATTTCAATATGATAATGTTTTGATGTTTTTTTTATAAAATAAAACATTACTGGTAGTAATGTAAACGGTAACTGAAATTTTAATATTCTCAAAAATTCAACTAGTAATTTTTTTGTTTGTATTTTTTTACAATCACAGTTTGTCATCACAGATTTTATTGAGTAGTTTTAATTTCATTTTATGCTCTGAGCTATCGAGCTATGTAGATCGTATCACATAGGTCAGTAAGCATCCGTGCACCGCGATACCCATAGACAATGACTTATAAATAACTTGCCACTTGATCGTTAGATTATTGCCGAGCACATTAAATCGGGCTTCGGAAAAAATGTGTCAGATTTTTTTTTGTTTGGAGATAACATAAACTGTACTTGCTTAGTACCAGTACCTTACTGTACTGTACTGTAATGGTATTTTCAATACTAAGTAGACATATTATTCACAATTACTTGATTGAAACCCAGAATGTATTTTTTTTAAATGAATAAAGGAGAATGAGTAATGATGGGCCCACCTCTCAATAGGAATAAGACACTCATAAATGAATAGGTATGTTTATGTAGAATAAAACTTATTATTACGACTAAGGTCAAAAGTCAGTACTTTCGGAGTTATACTACTTATTATACTGCCATAAAAGTGATCGTAGTTTACTTCGTTATAAGATAAACTTTACTATGCCCAGACTCAAAACGGACGGCACCTATCCTAATATGTGACGGAACATATATCTACATACAGAAGAGTTCTAACTTCCTCTTCCAAAGGCAATCATATAGTTTACATAAATTCAGAAATCTTTTAAAGCCCTTCATCATTGTCAGCACAGATGGATACATTTTGGATGTTTGGGGACCGTATGCAGCAACCGAATCGGACGCTACAATTATGAGCAATGCCGTGAAAAAAGTGGATCATCCGTTACATTGGTTTTTAGAAGAGAATGATGTCTTCATATTGGACAGAGGCTTTCGGGACTGTATAGGAGACCTACAATCATGTGGTTATGAAACGCATATGCCACCATCCAAAGATCTACGGGCAACTCAACTAACCACCATCCAAGCTAATAAATCGCGGTTGGTGACTATATGCCGTTGGGTGGTAGAAGTTGTCAATGGTCGCTTCAAGCGTGATTTTAAGCTTCTGCGCCAAAGTTATTTTAATAAAATCGTACACAATATGATTACTGATTTTAAAATTGCATCTTCAATTATAAATCATTTTCATATGCCTATAGAAGACCACAGAGAAGCCAATGTTTTTCTGAATTTGATAAACCAAAGGCTCGAAGTCGACAACCTTTTATATAACTACGTGGAAGGGAATAATTTGAACAGACGCAGAGTCAATTTTGAACGAATGGATGCAAATCTAGAAGTTCGGGATTTTCCCCAATTAACAGAAGACGACATCATGTTTCTTGCTTTGGGTTCCTACCACATGAAGTTAGCAAAGTCATATTGCAGTGAACATCTTCGAGACGGTTTATACGTTATAGAAATATACAGACAAAACGATTTACATGATTTAATAGAATATAATATACCAGCAGAGAATGTGTGGTTGCTGCGTGGTAGGATACAGTCACGCCACGTAAGAGCACGAATATACTATTGCTATATATTAATTGATCGAAACCAAGTTGGAAGAAACGCGATATCACAATATTATTGCTCTTGCTTGACCGGACGGCGAACTGTAGGAAGTTGCGCTCACACTATTTCTTTGATTTGGTACCTAGGAGTTGGGAGACATCAACCATTCGTGGCCCCCGCGGGTTTTTTAAATGATGTAATTGTCGTTGATGTCCAAGACGAATAATAAATCTCTTTTGTTTTAAAGTGTACTTATTATTACTATTTTACCTTATAAGTATCCATAAAGAATATGTTAGACTGAGACGACTTTAAGATGTCGTATCTCCGAAAGTACTAACATTTGACCATAGTTATATTAGTAACTAATGTTCCACTTAAAAAGCCCTATCCAACGGTATATCAGATGTTACTATTGAAGGGTGGGCCCAGACTCCATACATTCATTTCCCATTGTCCTTTTCGAAAAATACATTTTACTACACGTGGAAAAATATAGAATTTTCCTTGCATTTTCTTGCAGAATTGGCAAAAATTACTTTACAAACCCTTCAAAAAATCTACTCTAACAGAAATACTAAATAAAGAAATAAGTTCGACCCTATATCAGTCCTACAAAACTTTGAAAAGCCACTGAAAAACTTACCTGCAAGTTTATGTTGTCCGAAAGTGTTCGAGTAGTGCACTGTAACACTGGTGAGGGCAGGCGCGTGTTGCGCGCTGGGAAGGTTGTACACAAATGGCCACAGAACCTCGCACCTCCCGGTTATATACCCAAGACCTACTAGGGGTGATGCCGAAAGCGTAGCGGTTGGTGCTACGCCGCTACGCCGCGCCCCGCGTAGGCGTGCGTAGGCCCCGGCCTACGGCATGCTACCATCATCATTATTTGACCAACAATTGACTTGTAATTAAATGCAATGTTCAACTAAATTAATATTTAAAATTAGTTTCAAACATCAACAGGTAAATAACTAAATTAAGTACTCAGAATCTCGAATTTTTTTACGCCATATTTTTTTTTAGGAGTTTTTATTTTTTTATTAGAATTTAAAATATAAAATTCACATGTTGCTACAACATAAATAACGAAGTTCTAGGTTTAGAATCGACATTTTCTTTAATTAGTCAGTTTTCATCCCAAAAGTCGTCGCTTGATTCTTTGTTAAACTAACTGAAAGGGATCTTTTGAAGAAGTTTTGGCACCGACATAAATCCGCTTATTGTCAAGATTTAAAGTATATGAGAAACTTTGTTTTTATTTGATTAGCGACAAAATTAGATTGGAGGGTATTGTTTATCCGATCATGTTACGCAGCCGTTAAATTCGCCGAAAACAATGAAATTAAATTGATTCAAATAAATGTTTATTTAAAGATCACATTCTGAGAATCGCTTTGAGTACAAGATGCGTGTTATTAAACTTGCTTTCTTCATTGTCTTCTTTTGAAACCAAAATCTTTCTGTTAATTATTTTTTAAATTTAATAATAAGGTATATGCTAGACGATACCTACTTGTGTGTAAAAATAGGTATCGAGTAGTCAAATAGGTAGCTTATTAAGATGTTTGTAAAAAAAAAACAATTGTCATTTTTTTAATAGGTACTCTTGAGAGACTACTCATGAAATCTTCAAGTCTAAAACTTTTAATTATGTACGTTTCAAAATGTATTTCATTGTTTTGTGTATAAAAATAGAACTTCAATCACTTGTGGCCAATAAAGGTAGTTAACATTTTTGCAGAATATATGATTTTGTTAATGTTTTTAACTATTGTAGTATTCAAATTAAAAATACCATTTCTTGGGTGTTTAGTCACCTTTAGATGACAATTTGAATGGGGGACTTGGTTAAAATTTTGGGAATTAGCTTTATTGCTCTGTTTCAATCCCTTGGCATTTTCCGCAGGAACAATGCTTTTCTCAGGGATGGTAAGTAGCGTAAGGGCCTACGCACACCGTGATGGAATAGCAGAGGATTTAAATTTTTACCAAAGGCCATCAAACTTATCTAGTAGGAATACGACATAAATGCCAATGTTTTAAATGGATTCCGTGGCATCGAAAGGGATTTCTTGACACAAACCGAAGAGCACGCTAAGGGATCCCACGGTGGCACGTCTTGGGATGTCTTGGTAAGACTTGATCAAGAAAACACTGGTGGTACGCTGGAGTGTAGTATCTAAGCGGCTTGTGTGCGCTGACCGGTGGCGAAATCCTCTGTCATTCCATCCCAGTGTGCGGAAACCTTAAGTGACTTAATGGTACTGTAGATTTCTAGATATGAGTTAAAGATTATTTTTGGTCCGATCATTATCACCGTTACAATCAATTGTACATCTTTATTAGTTTAGTTTAAATACCTATTTACAAGTTTTATATTAACATGCTTCCGCATTTGTGTCCGGCCGCATTTTAGTAAACCACTTTTCAAGTACTTCGTGACATCTGATTTAGATTAAACTTGACATTCTTATGTTATATTGGGCACAATGCAAAATGGAGCTGGTCTGATGATGTAGCCACATGTTGCCTATTGGAACTCCTCAATCAAGAACAGAATAAAATAGCACCAATGTCTTTGGGCTCATAGGTTACGATTTGACAAGTGATATTGCATTTAGTACTTTTAAATTCGCTAAAAACTTCTTAAAAACGATTTTCACCAATACTTAGTCTATTGTGCCAAAGTAAGTTGAGGATCCCGCGTTATCTTTTATTATAGACAATGCCAGAAGCATCTCAAAGTTCTTTTTATTACTGTCGAGCAGTTCAGTAGCCATTCTGGTTTTACAGAGTGTCGCAGTTAACTGGGTAACAACCCCAGACATTCGTGCTATTGTTATCAGAAAAACAAATTAAATGACTGTAAAAAACTAATTAAATATGATGATTTGGCCACTTCTGTGTCCAATTCATTATATTAAATTATTTTTTTTTACTACTTTGATTTTGTACTTATGTAAGTATTGGTAGGTGTATTATACAAAAGTGCAGTCTTTTAGCCCAAAATTACAAGATTTTTTTTTATGAACTGCCCTCAGTTGATAAAAAATCTCTTAAAATACGAGAATCGCGCATGGATAAAATACTCTTCGTTGGTTGTCAAACACATCAATTTAAGTAAGAAAAAATAGACAAGTTGCCCTGAAAATTGGAAAATTTGGAAAAATCTGAAGGCCCTGTTTTCACGACGGCATTTGGGATTTTTTTTGACCTTTTTTTTTAAGGGCAGTGTTGTGTTGTTCACATATTCTTTTTAAGAGAGGCCTTTTAACTGGTTGGCTGTCACACTTAATATTTTCATTCTGATCTTGTAAGTTAAATAAAAATGTCGGAGAAAAATCGATTGAAAAAGAACTTGTGACGTTAGTGCTCGTTGTTTTGAGAGGAAAGGTGCCGTAACTTGATAGGTTTACCTTTTCCATACTATAAGCGGCTTTGATAGCATTGTCATCACCTAATGTGTACCTTTGTTCCTGAAAATAAAGGCTTCAAACCCGTGCGTATTATAAAGGGTGTCTTAAGAAAATGTTTCAATAGTTTCGCAAGCAAGCTTCTGTTCTCCCATGAATGCAATGCTTTTATGACCAACATAGCCATCACATATTTTTTTCGCGTTCACGTTCGATTTTATCCCGAAACAAATGGCTGTGGTTTTGTTAAGTGAGTTTAAGAAAATTTGCCACAAACAAAATACACAACGTGTAACATAATAAAGACAATACCTGAAAAGGGGTTATTGTACCCATCATTATGAACAACTTTTACTATGGGACGAACACAGAAATCGCGAAAAAAAATCGCCACATACATTTATGTGCGCATAACTCGACAAGATCTACTGAACAGCTGATTTATTTTCGCGATTTTGGTGTTCGTCCCATAGTAAAAGTTATTCGTAATGATCAGTACAATTACCTCTTTTCAGGTATTGCGTTCATTTAAAATAAAATAAAACATGTTTAACTTAGAATATACTTGTTTTCGTTTAGCGAGATTGTAGCATTCTTGGTCAGCAATGTTAGTGGGTTAGAAGATACCCACGGAAGCACAATAATACCGGTCCCTGTAAGCCTGTATCATCTCACTGCTGGGCAAAGGTGTGTCTTTCTACCTGTTTCGATCTAGACCCAGTGTGAACCATTATTTGGTTTTGGCTCTAAAGAGGTTTGGTGAAAAAAATATTAGGAAAATCACTTAAAAAACAAAAAATATGGCCCTTATCTGAATAAAAAGTTGGAATTTAAACGAATTAGGAATAATTCATGCATATCTAAGTGATACGAAAAACGGAAACCAAAGAAGTGGACGTTAGCATTGGAACACGTAAGCCCGCAATAACGATGGTAAGGTCAACATGGCTGGGAGCAGGTGTCACTCGTTCGACAGTGTGGTAACCGCCTTACTGGGGCCTGACAGTTTTAGCTTTAGGCTCGCGGCAAGCTTACGACTTATGGCTAATTAGGAGATAATCTTATATTTTTTTTAGGGTTCCTAAACATCCGTAAGAAGCAGAACCCTTATAAAATCACTCGGGTGTCTGTCTGTCTATCGGTCTGTCCGTCTGTCACAGGAAAATTTTCTCCGAATCTGCTTGACCAATTCTGTTGAATTTTGGTACACATATGAACTTCTGTGACCCAAACACGTACGCGTTACATAAATAAATAAATTTTGAGTAGCCCTTTTGGGGGACAAACTAGAAAATTTAAAAAAAAGTTTTACAAACTGTACGTGTGTAACATCAAATGAAAGGGCCTTATTGTGAGGGTTTTAACTATATTATTTTCATAATTTTTAAATAAATAGTTTGAAGTTATTCACGAAATTAGACGAAAAATTACTATTGACCGTATTTCCAAAACTACTGAGGCTATTTTTTTTTAAAAGAAGGCAAATTATAAGTTCTGCACCTATTACAGAAAAACCTATAAGAAGTATATAATGTTAAAATAACATGTTAAAAAAATGAAATTCGTTCGGAGCCCTTTGCACGTGAGTCCAATTCGCACTTGACCAGTTTTTTTTCTTAGCTTGCATAATAAACGGTCTCTGACTATGATAATAGCGTTGATGCCATAAAAAGAAACACCAACTCAAAGTCCATTTATTTTTAAACATAGATACTACGCAATGGTAACAAAGCCTACGGCGTAGCACTAACTGTAGCTATTTAAGGCCAAAGTAAACAAATCACCACGCCCCAAATATTGGTCAACCTGGCAGCGATAAAATAGTACATTTTTTCTTTAAACAATCACTGCAAATAAATTGGGTAAGCGGTAATTTACCAAATTTTGTAGGCGTTATGCTACGCTTTCGTAGCACAGGCTACGGCGTAGCTCTCACTGCTACGAGGCCCTTTTTAAGGATGGGAAACCATCAAATGACTCCAATGAAGGGAGTGTCAGATTCTTACTGACTAAAATCCATTCGTATTCTAGGGCCGCGGTGACTCATTCGATCAAATTCCGCAACCCTGATAGACTGCGAGGGGTCTACGAGTAGATATTTTCAAGGGCTCAGATTCACTTTGATCAATTACCTTATTCAATTTGTCCTAAAGTTCAAATACATTTTACATAATCAAACAAACTTTCTTTTTCCTTAAAAAAGTAAAAGAAAACCCATAACCTCCCTACATTTCACAATAAATGGTTGGAATCTCGTAGAGTGAAGCGAACTCATTACATAAGTGCGAGTAAGTGATCAACGTATAATAACTATCAACTGTAACCACAGAGTAGTTAGGACATGGAATAAGAACCTTCTACAAAGAGAAGAATCTTACTTCTTATTTAGTAGTAAGAAGTAAGATTCTTCTCTTTAGTAGGATAGCTCCTATCCTATTTACATTATAAATGCGAAAGTTTGTATGTATTATTTGTTACTCTTTCACGTCAGAACGGCTGAACGGCTTTATGAAATTTGGCACAGAGGTAGATAATAGTCTAAAATAACACATAGGATACAACCCGGGAGTACATACTCCCGGGTTGAAAAGTATCCCAAGTATCCCAAGTAAAAATGATCCCAAGGGAACATTCCTATTTTCAACATTAACGCGGGTGGAGCCGCGGGCGGCAGCTAGTTTATTATAAATGTGAAAGATTGGATGTATGTTTGTTACTCAATCACGCCAGAACGGCTGAACTAATTTGGATGAAATTTGGCATACAAACATATTATAGTCTTGAATGGCAAATAAGCTACTTTTTATCCCGGATATATGTTCCCTGGGGGAAATTCCTTCATGCTGGTGGAGTCGCTGGCAGAAGCTAGTATTTAATAAGGGATGGGAGCAGAGTTAAGAGCGTATTTTAAACGTTATGCCATAAAGCGAAATTTCACTTACAGTAGTACAAGCAGCGTTAATTGGAGCGTTTTGTAACATGAATAATAGAGAAATGGGTATTTAAGAAACAGATATTCGTTTGTCCAGCAGAGACATAATATATAATTAAAAACGAACTGTGTGAAAAATTTAGGGCCTCATCAATTTATAAAATAATATTTCGTTACTGGTGACTGTCTGAGTGACTAACAGACAACGCACAGCCAAAACTGCTGGTCGCTGAAATTTAACATGATTACATTTTTTTGCATGTAGATTCCTTGGGTGAAGGGGAGCAATAAGAGCGGATTTCCGGAAATTCCTACGGAACGGAAAAAAACGGTATATGCGCGTACAAAGTCGCGGGCAAAAGCTAGTTTGTAAATAAAATAATATAAACATATGATTACTTAACATACTCATCAGCAGATTCTTAATCCTATAGTTTTGGATCATTCGAATTTAGAATTGGCTAAACAGTATTTGAACTACTGAGGTGACGATTAATAAAGGAGTATGGAAGAAGCAGCCATGCCGCATTGACTTTAAATAAATTGTGACCAGCGCAAGAAAATGATGATCAACCTAAACCTACGTTTTTCCAATATTTATTTACACCAGTGGCATTTACGCTGAAAGAGTACGCAACGCTATCGACCGTGTCTAATCATATTGCCTTTATTCAACTCATAAATTCAATCAGAGGGATCCATTGAAGAAACGTGGACATTTGAGTACTCCATTGTCTTTATACTCCGTGATTAAAACCCATATACCGGATGAAGAGGTTTTCTTAATCACTATTGAAATGTCTCTACTTCTCTTATTACATAGTTATAGTAAATAAAATGATCTAATCACAGTTAACGTTTAAGAGATCCAGTACATTATGTGGAGCTAGACTTATGTTTTTGCCTTAGCTAGAATCTAATTAAGTCCACGTGTAAGATTTATTTTACTCGAAACTTTTAATTGGGTAGTATTTTGAGTGTTCTTTTTTTCACATGAAACTTGAGAAAATATTTAGACTTGGTGTTTTTATATTTCTTTTCGGTTCTTATCTAAATACTATTTAACTCTACGATAGTTTCAGATAACACACGGGCTGATACTGATGTATTATTTAGGGTTCGATTCCCACCCAGGACAAATCTTTGTGTGATGAGCATGATCATTTGTTCTGTGTCTGGGTGTAATTTGTCTATAATATGTATGTATTCAGAAATATATAAGTATGTTTATCAGTTGTCTGGTTGCCATAGCACAGGCTCGGCCTAGTTTGGGATCGGATAACCGTGTGTAAGTTGTCCCAGGATATATTATTATTATTATTTATCTTTAGAAATTTCCTGCTTTTCTTAATTTCTTTATGACTTAATCAGCTTAATAAAATCCACTGAACCTTTTCGTAGAATTTCTGAGATTAAATAATTTAAAAGACGGAAATATTTTCATCTTCAAGACGTTTTTCTAGGATTGACAGTCAATCAAACATTACCAACATCAAAATACTCGTTCCAAACTACTACTAACACTTGACATGTCAATACGACAATGCCCCACGAAAAAGGCATGTCAAAAATCGTCAATGTATAAACAGCCTAACATATTCCGTCCCATGTCCCAACGTAGGTAGACTTATCTTTGATTCCTCTCGGGTGGTCCGGGTACGCCTGTGCCATATCACCCATCCCACTACTTGCACCATTATGTCTTATTCCCAATAAGGGAATTCTCTCTT
This sequence comes from Mamestra brassicae, assembly GCA_905163435.1. Classification (NCBI taxonomy): domain Eukaryota; kingdom Metazoa; phylum Arthropoda; class Insecta; order Lepidoptera; family Noctuidae; genus Mamestra; species Mamestra brassicae. The sequence continues at coordinate 12,924,194 of LR991004.1, read as the reverse complement.
TGCTTGCGTTCTACGAGCTTAATATTTAATTTGTTTCCAGGAAATAGTAGTGTCTGTTAAAAGTGTTGGTGTTATTTTATATTTGTTGATCTTTAAAAAGGTAAAATTGTTTTCTTGTTTGTTGGTTTGTAAAAGATAACCTCTGTAATTACTGATCCGCTTACGGAACTCTTTCAATGATAGAAACCAATGAATTTCATTGACTAGTTTTGCCTTTTAGATTAGTTGACTTCCAAATAAAAAACACTACGAAGAATAAAATGACTTTAATTTTGGAAGTCGGTGTTATTGATTGTTTTTTCGTTTTTTGACAGCGACTAAACTGCTGGATAAACTGGTGTAAACAATAAACAGACATGCGATTTCAACAATCCTGGAAGATTTGCTATCATTTTTTATTGAAGTGTTCCGTTGCCTTTCTTCGGAGTTCTTCATCAGATTTCACCAAATTGAAATGAGAATTCCGAAAAAATACTCTTCCTAACAAAAAAAAAACAACACACACACATCACACATCTAAATCGACAATTGGCGAAAATATCCCTGAACTAACATCCAAAAAAAAACAACGGGTTGCACTCCGGGAGTGCCGGCAGAAGTGAAAACTTGAACATTAACGCTGTGCATTTTTGATATTTTGGAATGGTTAGGGAATAATTTCGCACGAATTGCTTTAATTATCAGTATAAAAATCATTTATGTGGTAAAATACAATATTAATTTATTGCGCTATCGTACACAAACATGAAAATTAATATTCCATTAAAAATTTAACACTTGAGAACTTTCCCTCCGTCTTATGAATTTTCGATCAGGTCACGTGTCTTGACGCGAGTTTAACATTTTTTACCCATCCCAAAAAGTGCACAATGCCGCTAAAGAAGTTTTCACTTCAAAAAACGAAACAGTCGAATTGAGAACATCCCCTGTTTTTTAAAGTCGGTTAAAAACACAATGTTTTCAAGGGATACGCCACGATAGTAAAACCGAAGAAATAGCTTGTACTTTTAACACGTGTTTTATTCCCAGTTATTAAATGTTAGAATTTTCATTAAATTATGTGAACGTAATAGGAAATGAAGCGCTGTGGTTTTCCTGTGTTACCATAAATAATGCAACCAATATTCCATATTAATGGAAATATTTCTTCTGCTGCTGTATTCGATTTCTTATAATAAAAACAATTCAACATCCTGTAGGTACTGTCGTAAGCATAAATAATTATGTGTCCAATAGATTTAATTTAATGTAGGTCCTAGCCTTGTGTCTAAAATAAGTAGGTTCGATTCGTTTTGATAAATTCAATTTTAAATCTTATTTTTATTTATTGTACACCTACCACAGTATTGTCTTTATAACCCAAAGGTTGACTGGTAGAGAATGCCTTGATGCATTAAGTCCGCCCATGTACCACTATTGTACATAAAGTTTAAATAAATAACATCAGTAATCGTGTTCATTCATACTTAGTTCGGGTTCGGAACTAATCGTAAGTCCGTAGGTGATACGGAGTAGAATACGCCCGTAACTAAGTCCGTAACTACGGACATCGGGTTTAGAGAGTAGCCCCCCTGGAACGCAAGGATTTTAGGAGGAACACGGATGGGTTTCAGTCAGTAAGAGTCTGACACTCCCTTCCGCTCCGCCCAGAACGGAAAAGTCATTTGATGATTTCCCATGCTGAAAAAAGCACTGTTACTGGGTAACACGGTACTTCTTGTCAAGACTGGTGTCAGATTTTCTGGCTTCTAACAATCCGTAACTACTGGCAAAGATCTAAAAATAACAGCCATGACCAACGGCTTCACGTGTTTTCTGCGGCATGGTAGAGTTTCGGTATGTTATGATGTTCACCTATCCACAGACCGATCTCGCATGCGTTGCTTAAGCTTTTGAGCGCCATTGTCATTGCCATATATGTGACAAACCAAAGATTATCCTGTACGCCAAACGTCATGCGCGTCATGGCATTATGTATGGACTGGCCTACCCTTACTGTAACCTACTGCACGCCTATGCCAAACGTCACAAATATGTGACATAAAATACGGCGAATTTGTGGCTTGGCGTCGGGGGTACGCCGATGCGTTACGCTGTGGCGTTAAAAGGTTATCCTTAAAAATATTTCTCAATCATCCCTTCTAGAGCTTCAAACCCGAATACTGGTCAAAACCCTTACGCAATTGAACTAACCATTTGCAATATTTGTTTACCTCCTTAATATTTATTTCACGTGGCTGAAAAACATGTTTCTTATTTCATAATTTAGTTTTCACAAGGATTAAGGAAAATCTTTTGATGAAATTAGCGTTACAACATCGGCTCCCAAGTTTATAGGTAGCGATTTCTAATAAATTAAATACAATTTGCGGAGGGCGGACTTTTATACAGAAGCCCGTCAAATGTTAAAAAACAATGTGAAAAAATTATAGGTATTTGTAATCGCCAAGTTGGAAAAGGTGTGGCCAAAGATGTGTTATTTGGACATTTTTGACCTGTTGTTGCCATACCACCCAAGATTAAGTTCCCGTTAATTTACTTGGCAGATAATTCCATACAAATTATGTTCCATTTTTGAATTTATTCGGTGATTAGTGGCTATTCGGAAGTCGTACCCTTAGTGTTGCAATTATGATTGTTCGGGTTCCGTACCTCAAAAGGAAACAAAGGAACCCTTATTAGATCACTCTCTTGTCCGCCTGTCTGTCTATACGTGTGTAATTTTTGTTTTATACGACATGACTTAGGGCTGGTTTTTGAATAAACAGAAAACATATGTATTTTGTATGCAAAAGCTGTGAAACGACAATTTTCACACGTCAGCCTCTAAATAGTTAATTTGAACTCAGAATTTTATTCAAGTTAAACCGAAGATATCTTGGAACAAAGTGCTGTTATTTTGTTTATTTTTGGAGTATATCACGCCTATATTCTGTGTCCTTAATAAATTAATCGAAATAGTTAACCTAGTCATTTCTACTGTCTAATTGATGCGAAAGTGTCAAAAGAACATAGGATCGACTGGATTTTTGTGTAGACATACCTCGTTCAGGATACATACAGACCTAGGCTTTCTTTTTGGGATTCATGGAGATTGTTACTGCTAAAATAATGACAAAATAAAGTCGGTAGCACACATTTACTTCAGTACTAGCTTTTACCAGCGACTTCGTACGCGCATATCCCGTTTTTTTTCTATTCCCGTATAGTATATAGCCTTCCTCGTGAATGTGGCTATCATATACAAAAATATTTTTTTAAATCTGGCTGGTAGTTCCAGAGATTAGCGCGTTCAAATAAACAAACATAAAAACATTCATACAAACAACAAAACAAACAAACTCGTCAATTTTTTATATTAATCGCCTAGCCTTTTCCCAACTAAGCTGGGGTCGGATTCCATTCTTACCGGATTTAGCTGAGTACCAGTATTTTTCATGGAGCTGTCGCTATCTGACCTTCCCAACCCAGTAACAAGGTTACAGGATACTACTTGGAAAGACTGGTGACAGATATTCCATCCCGACACGATCAAAGATGTTCAAATGGCAGCCGGAACCGGTGACTTAACGTGCTTTCCAAGACACGGAGGAGTATCGATGTTATGTTTGGTCACGCATCCATTATGATCCAGTATGATCATACCCTTACATTTCAGTTACATCGTCACTTAGTAATTTCTAGACCACATATCGCGTATCTCCCAGAATCTTTCCCTCGAATGGTGTATGTCGGATAATTGATTACAGATCCCATCCTCTCATCCTGACGTCTAATTGTCCCCTTGTCCTCATTGATGGATAACACATTGCTCACACCATGATGGATTGGTTTTGCTTAACAAAACCTTCTCGAAGTAGGTACCTTTACTAATTAGGTGAGCAGGTAAGTAAGTTCACATTTTTATATGAAGTTAAGCTTGCCTCTTTGTAGTGTTTACTTATGTGGATGAGGGATGTTACTTGTGGTGCTAATTGAACGTATTTGTAAACGTAGGTACTTGCAGTAAAATAAATGGGCGTTCTTGAGTCATGTAACACGTGCAGACCAGTTATTTCTGCGACATTTCAATTTTATTTAAAAATTTTGTACTATACAAAAAACCTTATGCAATCATAACGTACTAAACACCTGATTTTTCCTGTAAACAGGATTGCCATCCGTCCGGGTTTCCCCGGATTCGTCCTAGTTTAGAGGGCGTCCGGGGAGCGTCCGGGCGGGGTTTTTAATTTTTTCTGTAAAAACCCGGTCACTTCATGGGTCAAGGGAAACTCAATTGATTGAAAATTAAAAAGATAAGCAACAAACTAAACTTAGTTAAAAATCATTCGTAATCGTAAGCCGCTAACAAGCTAAATCCGGCGCTGCAAAATAGCCGACGCTATAGATTATATTGCATACAAGCTCTTATAGATTATTAAACAATATTTTTATTTAAAACGACGGTTTTTTACTCGGGGATATCCGGGGAAAATCTTCAATTTCACCCAAATGTGGTTTAAAAATTTTGGTCATGGCAATCCTACCAGTAAAGAGCTTGCAAGGTGAAAGATCACAACATAATCAGAAGTTATTATTTTTTGGTGATAGCAACCTATTTTAGCCACATGGAGACATCACCTGTTAATAAAATCAAAGATCACGGTCACTTTAAAGTGCAGCTTATTCTCCTGTTTATCCTTGGATGCTTGCTTTTAGCATTTACCTGTATATTTCGATCATAATGGCTATTGTTTCAATGTGTGCCGGCCCCACATCCCACATGTTGACCTTTTCGAGTGCGAACTTAAGAAACACTCTTTATAGTCCATTTTTCCTCAAGATTCATAACGTTATGAAGAATAATGAAACATTAGTGAATCTACCAGTTTAATTACGTGTGAGATTCTGAATATCTATACAATCTGGTAAATTAAAGGTTAAATCATTATGGATTGAGCCTCCATAAAAGCAAGTGGCCCTACTATTACATAGAAGAAGAAAGAAAGAAAAAGTATTTAATTGCCACATAACGACATACCTACCCACATATATCATTTTATTTTTCTTAAACTAAACCCTAAACGATAGTGTTAGTGGTTCATAAATTATATTAGTAAAGACAGGTTAATAACTAAATAAGAAGAAAAAAAATAACAAAAGTATGACTTGGTATAAAGTAGATGCATGTGGTGGTTGTGGCAAAAGGGCTTCCACTCAGCATAATGCTGTGTCCCGCTGCTGGACCCACAGCACGGCGCTGATTTTCAGTGGTCGCCAAGGACATGACGTACGGTAACCAAGCCCGCTGTTCATGTGAAAATAGATACTACACATTAACATGTATTCTCCGAAGGGTTCGGCAGAGATGTACCTAATTACATTTTAGATCTTTACCTATGAAAATTTTACTCTAGGGGCCTCTTGGAACCGCTTGGCCCTTACGATGCCTTTACTTTACTACGCTATGCTTTGGTTTGCCCAATCCCATTTCAGGCTGGCAGCCCTTTTACGTCTATGGTCCCCGTTTTTGCTTGCAGCTACTTCGCCAATGCTATGGGAGGAATACTATGACACTACTCAATATTCAAAGGGTGCTCATATTAAGAAGTAGATACATTATTTCAAGTACAATTTTATTTTCAAGTGAAATCTTGGTGGGCAACAACAATCGAGTATTATGAGCATCGGAAAGCTAACCGTGATATCGATGCAATAACCAGAAATGTTATTGAAATCCAGAGCTTGATGCTAGTGATGTGAAAGTGACAAGTCAAGCAAGATAACACAAAAATGCCTATCAACGAAATCGAGAGAAAGTATAGTAGAATATTTTTTTATTGTACACCAAAAAATGTACACAACTGTTGTACAATAAATCATTATTTGGAAGGTACAATGGCGTTGATAGCTATATCTACCAGATAACCTTTGGATGGACGGGAGGGGACAGTCTGCGGTGTACTTTTATATAAAATGACAAGAAAAACAAACATCATCATTCCCCTGCTTAAAAGCAAGAGAATCAAAAGATAAAGAGTCATTTGATGATTTCCCACGAAAAAAAAGCATCACATATTTCGAAAGTCACCTCCTTTCCAAACTACCTACACAATTAAAAAAAAACAATAAAATGTAGACAATCCCCTTTTCGGAATTAATTATGCATGAAATGTTTAATATATTAAAAAATTCCAGGCAAATATCAAAAATTGAAATATAAATATTTAATTTGCTTTTATTTACGAGTACTAGCGTACGATAACTCATGTGATTTATTTCTATATTGAGCGTAAATAAGAGCACTGGACCATTCAAATTGAAAAATTCACTTTTGTCGCATCACTAGCTCCCGATACACTGAATTTCGAATGAGAACAAGTCAAATAGCGCTTGCATTGGAAATCAAACTGTAACACGGCCTTTAAAGTCATCATTTGGTTTGTCTCAAGTCGAAAGAACTAAATTACATGCACTTTCCATTGAAAGTTGGTTATGGAATACATCGCGAACGAGAGTTTGCATTGTGTAGCAAATAAAAATTGTCCATGCACTGCAGTCAGTCCTCAATGCTCAATACACAGAAATGAAGAGCTGTAATGTGAAACAACGTAGTCTAAGCTAAAAGGTTGCTACCTACCCGCAGTATTCAGATTCATAACATATTGTTAGTGCTCTTTCTGCTACAGGTCCGTGGCATTTAGGTAAATATACGATTTAGGTCCGTAAAGGACCTATGTACATTTTAGGTGTAGTCTACCTACTACAGCAACTTAGGTGCACACATGTAAGTACATATTGGTGATGATTTATTTCATACATTCTTTATTCCACATCACAAAATAGAGAGATAGGTTTGGTATTCTAATTCTCTTACCGTTGAATACTAGTTAGGCGATATGGACAGTTCCAATAATCCAAACTAAAGGTTGGGTACCCCGAATGCTTAAACCCACGCTTAGAAGCCACTGCAGTACAAAGGTCTCTTCTCATACATAGAACTTGCATAGTACGCATGAAAATTTATCACCTCACTTTGCTCAAGGCATTAAAATATAAATCAGGCTTATAGTTGAAATAATGATTACCAAAATAATCGCATGGTTACGTCAGTTTTGACGTTGTTACATATACCGAAATACCATTTTTTGTATCAATGTCAAATGGTGTTCAGGTTGAAAATTAGCAGAATACCGTTTTAGTACTTAAATTTATTAGTACAATTCAATTCGCAATATCATGTCATGAAACTTCAACTTTGATTGGCCTTTTAAGTTTAGTAGAATACCTTTTTTGATGTTTTGAGATTGAGATGCGAATTCGACTTGAATGTGAACGTTTTAAAATTAGAATTGGCCTCCAGATTCTAACTTCAAGTTCTCTATTGAAGCTTTGAATAAAGAATTCACTAATCATTAAATTCGGGCTGAATTTATTGAAAAACATTTAGCTTGATGATTACTAAAGGAAAGAGAAAAAAGGCAGACAAATAAAATGCTGTGATCCAGTTCAAATTTTTCTTTATTTATCAACGCGACCGTTTTCCCCAATATTTGTTTGTGAACCCAGATCTATTATATATCATCGAATAAGGACAGATATTGTCTATGTCTATTGACCAAACCTGTTTAAAAGTCTAGTGGAATTTATTATTCAATCAAATCACAGTAAATGCTAGAATACAAATGCTTTGATTTACATTTTGTTGTAGGATGAGTTTTACCATGATTTCGGATTTTCGTTTTTTTCTCTTCAGCCTTCAGAACTTAGGCTATCTCAAACAACTCCTGTACGGAGTATTGCAGCCACTTAATGGATGCTTCAGCAATACACCAGCTTGCTGCATTCGACTCGGTAGAACGCAAAGCAAAAAGGCTTATGGGCGACGAGCCGTTGGTGGTTAAGCTTCAACGCCCGGCTCATCGCCGTAGTGTTGCCTGCCTGTCGGTCTTCTACAGACTGTTCTTTGTAGCGTGCGCAGGAACTCCGCGATCCCGCCATCGCCCATTTACTCCCAGAATACCAGACGTTCTGCTGGGTACCACCCGCACTTGGTCGATATCCCGACTCGTACTCAGCGCTTCGCCCCCACAATATAATGCGCACACCCAAAGTGTGGAACTTTTTACCAGCTTCTGTGTTCCCTGCCACCTATAACCCGTCTGCCTTCAAAGCCAGAGTGAACAGGCACGCTTCTGGGTACGCTCGCTCCATCATAGACCCCATCCATTGCTTTCCATCATGCGTTATCGAGATCAAGAGCCAGCCCATTTCTCAATAAAAAAATCAAAAAGACTGGCTATATTGTGCCAAAAATCAAATTCGGTTCAGCAGTTTCTTTGTGAAAATAGCAACAGACATAAATTATCTATAGGTACTATTATTACTATCTATATCTATACTAATATTACAAAGAGGAAAGATTTGTATTTTTGTATGTAACGAATAAACTTAAATATCCTGGACCGATTTTAAAAATGCCTTCAGCAATAACAAATAGGATAGCTACATTATCAGCGAGTAACATAGGCTATATTTTATCCCCGTACTCCCACGGGAACGGGAACTACGCGGGTGATACCGCGTGACGTCTGCTAATTTAGAATCATTTCATAATTTATCTATTATTCTAAGATTGAAATAGGCTCTATTTTATTGCACCCAAACTGGTCTTAGTATATTTTTTTAGACAATCTATTAATATCTCAAAAAATATGCTGACTTCTTGCGAGTGTATTTTGTCCCACTAAAATGAATTAGTGGGGCAGAGTACCTAAACTCTTAAAATGTGACCTGTCTAATCTGTCCCGCGAGCGGAGCGTGAAGAGGGGCAAAGTAGAATATTTTTTTCCTTCTAAACCATCTACTATTTTCAGATGAAAAAAAGTGGTAACAAGTTTCGTGAAAATTTGTATTGAATTAATTCGTCTCTACGTCAATATTGTGTCATTTATTAGGTGTTAATTATGTAATTAGTCTAGACTAGAATGATAATTGTGTTAATGCTTTTGTGAAGACATAAAATAAAAAAAGTAGGTAGGTACAGTCAACAACAAAAGAAAACGACGAAATGAATTACTTCGCTCAATAATGACGAGTACCTAAGGAATTCGAAATTTTAAGAAATTTCTAAATCGTAATGACTGAGCCAAATCATCATTTGCTTAGCCTTTTCCCAACTATATTGGGGTTGGCTTCCAGTCGAACCGGATTCAGCTGAATACCAGAATTTTACGTGGAGCGGCTGCCTACCAGACCTCACCACCACAACCCATAAACTGGGTACCACGGTAGTTCTTGGCAAGACTGGAGTCAGATTCTACTGACTTCTGACAATCCGTAACGACTGCCAAAGGTCTACAAATGACAGCCGGGACCAAGGGCTTAACGTGCTTTCCGAGGCACGGAGGAAACTCGGTCTGTTAAGATGGTCACCCATCCACAGACCAACCTGCGTACGGCCGTACAGTCGTATGGGTCAGCGTAGCTTGACCCGTACGGCTGTTATTATTTAGCCACGAGCTCCTCTAAATTAATTTCTTTCGGTGACCGTACCTGCTATTGTAAAAACACCCGCAGTAACCAAATTAGGTGATAAATTAGTCGAGCCTAGTGGGTGTAATACACTACCATTCACTCCTACCCCACTACCTTCTTTCACTCTTTCTTTTGACTGTCCTCTCCCTTTCCAGCCATCAATATTTAGGATTTTCATAACACTTTTAAGCGTTTCTTAAGACCCAGTTTTATTTAAGTTTCATATAAGTAGCTTACGAGGATGACCAACCTTTTTTTTTTTTTTTTTTTTTTTTTTTGTCTCGGGGGGAAATCCTCATGGAAATCCTCCACCCTGGGGCGGGTGAAGGGGTCTGTCAGACTCTTACTGACTAAAACCACCCCGGTGTTCCATCTCCCACCTACGCCGGGGATCGCGGGAACGTATGCGACTTCCGCAATCCCCGGCTGGTGCCGGCCCGCCTCTGCGGGCCACCTCGCGTCGGCGAGGGGAGTGAGGTGTTTAACTCCCCTCGCTACGTCAAAGAGGGGCGCACGGGAACACCACGCGCCGCCACCTCGGGTCCGGATGAGTGGGGGGCGACGGACATCCCCGAGTCCGCCGCCCCTGGACCCAGTTAGGGGGGCCGGAAGAGGGCAGCGTATGCCCTCCTCCGACGCCCGATGCGCCTGCTGCGGGCAGGGAGAGCGGTTGTGATCTCCCTCTCCCTTTCCGCAGCCTCCTTCTGCGCGATAACTGTCTCGCAGAAGGAGACCACCGCGTCCCAGGACTCCTCACCGCCGACCATAGCATAGACTACGGCCGGCAGCGAGAGGTCGCCGCCTACAACAGAGATGAGGGCACGGCGCGGCTCCTCCCAAGCTGCACACTCTGCAAGCGTATGCCGCACCGTGTCCTCCCGACAGTCGACGCAGTGGTGGCATCGAGCGTCCGGCTCCCTGCCTATGCGACACAAGAACCTCCCGAAGCAGCCATGCCCCGAGAGGACCTGCGTCGCACGAAACGACAGGGAGCCGTGCCTTCTCCCGAGCCACAGGTCGAGCACTGGCCGGATGGCCTCGATGGTGATGAGGCCGGCGGTAGGGCTCGAAAGCCTGTCCCGCCATTCCGCCACTAGGACCTCGCGCAGCTGCGACCGACGCAACTCCAAGTGTCGCTGCGTCAGTCGCTCGCCGCGCGCCCGCGCGTCCTCGCGCCACCTGTATTGTGACGCGAGCACTTTCGCCTCCAGGTCCCACGGCGGAGATCCGGCCAGTGCGCAAGCCGCCTCGTAGGAGATCGTGCGATATCCCCTGATGAAGGATGACCAACCTAAAACAACCCAAATTCACAAATTAATACACTCATAGATCATTGTGATAGGCAATTAAAATCTTGCTGTCGACGCACACTAAGAACATTAGTTTCGGGTGAGCCAAATATTTTTTCGGGTGAAACCAAAACTCAGGCCGAAACCAGGTTTTTTTCCAAACCTCTTTCGGACAGTACCTAGAACTATATACGATCATCATCATCATATCAGCCGAAAGACGTCCACTGCTGACGTCCGCTGCAAAACAACCGGTCCTGAGCGTCTCTCATTCATTGGCTACCCGCCACCTTCACCAGGTCATCGGTTCACCTTGTGGGAGGCCTTCCAACGCTGCGTCTTACGGTACGCGGTTGCCACTCCGGAACTTTTCGGCCCCATCGACCGTCTGTTCTGGGAGCAATGTGCCCTGCCCACTGCCACTTCAGTTTAGCGATCCTTCGGGCTATGTGGGTAACCTTGGTTCTCTAGCGGAGGTTCTCTATAGTCTCAGCCATGACGACAATATCGTCGGCAAATCGAAGGTGAGTGATATACTCGCCATTGACATGAATGCGTAGCTGTCTCCCTGACTCACACCCCGCTGCAGGAGGATAGGTTACGAAGTCTGATCCTGAAGTCGTACTGTCACGGTGGCGTTTCCGTACCAGCACTAGCACCACGAAGTACCGATAGTCGATCTGGCACCGTTGAAGAGACTGCAGCACAGCCCAAGTCTCGATCGAATCGAAGTCCGCAAACGCTAAGCAGAGGGGCAGATAATACTCTTCGGTCTTCTGTATAACCTGCCGCAGCGTATGTATGATGAGAAAAGAAAGAAGAAAGAAAGAAAGGTCTACGGTGTTGAAGCATTTTTGGAATCCGGCTTGTACGGCTGGAAGTCGTGAAACCTGCGCGTGAGACGGTTTGTCGACGGCTCAGACGTGAGATGTAATTCCTGTAATTCTAATAAACTAAATGCAGGGCTTTATCGCCCTTCTTAAAGAAGAGTGCCCTACACCTCTGCTCCAGCCTGTGGCGTTTTCCCCTCGAGTATGACTGAATCGAACAGATTCCACCCGCCTTAATTAATTCCGTCACTGCAAGCTACAAGCTGCTTCAGAGCCATCCTAATCTCACACAGGCTAACATACGGGATATCTTCGGTATAGTGCCGGGTCAATCTAGCTCTTGGGTCGTTAGCTAGATACGCAGTGGGTTTAGTCATTAGCGTGTTAAACAGTCACCACCGGAGTGGTCTGGGGTATCTCGATCTCACCCAGAAGCTCCGAATCGGCGGATATGGTTCTGCCACCGTCAGTCTTCAGTTTTGTGAGCTGGCTCTGTCCAACAGACAGATCTCTTGACTCCAAGACCTTGGAGCCCTTATTCCGCTCTATCGCGACTTCAATCCTTTCGGTATTAAAGCGGCGGAAGTCGCTTTTTAAGGACTTGGAGATCCGTATATTGAGCTACAGGCATCTGCACGCATCATCTGAAGCCTGCAGAATCATCTCCTTCATGAGCTGGAGAGTTGGATCAAAGACCCTCTTGATCTTTTCTGTACGGCGAGAATTGAAGAACTTAGACTTGACCGTATGGACAGTTTCCACGAACCCATCGTTGTATTCGTTTACGGAGCTCCCTACCCTAGGCACACGAAACGATTTTCAAGCTCAAGCTGAAAGCTTTCGGATTTTGGATCTGGATCTGTGCTGGACGAGTGCAAACTTCATCAGTCATACCTTTCTAGCTTGATATTTAGATTCAATGTGCCTCTTACCATGCGGAGATCACTTCCGGTTTTCACCGCGTTGATCACAGAGACATCACTGAACATCTGCTTCTTCGTCAACATGATGAAGTCAATCTCATTTTAGTTGCACCGTCGGGGCTCTGCCAGGACCAGAAAGGCGATTATTTAAAATTCTTTGAATGCAGTTTACATTGTTTTTAAAATAAAAATGAAGTCTTCATTCAGTATTTTTTTCTTTATACTATATTAATTTAAGGTACTTTCTCTCCATATGGCAAAGTCTTGAGAAAAACCTTTGACAGTAGTTTAAACTCAGGTGAACTAAACAAAACCGCTTTTTAACTAAGAAAATAAGCCCGTTTCTACTTCATTAAGATACCGCGTCAGTTAATTCATGCTGTCAGTTAAATACTTGTACACTGACTCAAATTATCAAAGAGATTAGAATTTAGCTTCAGGCTACCGTAGTATCCGTCTAGACTAGAAGGGTTGGAAAAAGGAAAGGAAATGAACTGAATTTAGGTACCTAATACTTATTTATCCTAGAGCAGACAGATTGCCTTCCCACTTAGGTACTTTAGGGCCAAGACACTCACCTTTTAGGGAGCCATTACAAAAGGAGCCTGGATTCTGTCTTTAACAGATGCTGCTCTTTTTACAGCTCCCTTTTTTTTCATCTTCATCATCATATAAGCCGAAAGACGTCTACTGCTTGACACAGGCCTCCACCAAAGGGAGCGTTTGCCAAAATCCCCACGCTTGGCAGGCGGGTTGGCGATCGCAGTGTAGCTGTTGCAATGCACACAGAATGCTGCTGCCCATTCTCTGATGAATCCCTTAGTCGCCTATTATGACACCCACGGGAAGTGATGGGATGGTGCTATTCTTTCACGTTCGACACCATACAGAACTCACACAACAACTCATTCGCAAATAAATAATTGTTAAACAATGAATGCTAAATTAAAAGCTTTTTTAGCGAAAAATAAAGAAAATACTGAAACATTGTAACACACATCATATAATATAGATAGGTACCTCAACCGCAAACCATCATCTCTTCCATAGAAATTATTACAAGAAAATAATAAGCCTAATGTGTCACGTAGCATTTGAATTAGGGCAAAGCAAACAGCCAATATTTGTGGAGATTAGAGTGCCGCTAATAGAAACAGTTTATTTCGACGCAGTCAGGTGGGGCGGGCTGGCCGGATCACGTACACACGATGGCCCACGATTTAGTGGCGTCTTGTCTAGTGATGAGGGAGATTGTTGAATTTATTGGTATCGATTTTTCTCCTGGTCAACTGTTCAGGTGCTTACAGAGTTAAATAATATTTTACCTGTTTTCACTAACTAACTAAGACACACCTAGTAGCATGAACGCGAAGTCACGTAACCACAACGTAGAGGCCACGTAGTTTCCATGTTTCCATGTAGAGGCTGCGTAGTCTTCACGTAGTATTGTTACTTACTGTTAAGTTACTTAAAAATTTGTAGAATTGGACCACTGATATTTTGAAAAAAAAAACTGGCCAAGTGCGAGTCGGACTCGCTTGCAAAGGGTTCCGAAAGAATTTCATTTTTGTAACATGTTATTTTCATACTATCGACTTCTTATAGGTTTTCCTGTAATCTATAAGTAAAAAACTATTATCTGCATCTTTATAAAAATTTTAGGAACATTAGTTTCGGTGATAAGGGGTCGTAAATTTTCTTCTAATTTCTTGATTAACTTCAAAACTGTTTACTTTAAAATTATGAAAGAAATATAATTAAAACCCTCACAATAAGCTCTTTAATTTGACATGTCACACGATACAGTTTGAAATACTTTTAAAATTTTCTAGTTAGTCCCCCAAAAGTGACCCCCAATTTAAAATTTATTTATTTACGCAACGCGTCCGCGTTTGGGTCTCAGAAGTTCATATGTGAACGAAATTTCAACAGAATCGGAGAAAATGGGCAGTGACAGACGGACAGACAGACACCCGAGTGATCCTATAAGAGTTCCATTTCTTACGGATGTTCGGAACCCTAAAAACACCTCTCCGACCTGTAAATATCAATAATAGATCCCCATTAATTAGAACCCCATTCTCAAAACTCAGATAAATAAAATTACTATCGATAGGCATAAACAATCTAAACTCTATAGGTAACCATTATCTTTGGTACCAACTGAAAATATGCTTAGCCACGATCGAGCAAAGCCCTATTTTACGTAGGTAATTCCACTAGGAACGTACCTAACGTCTACCTACAAGATTTACAATTACGAGCGTATTCAACCGACTGGCTTTTGGCATTTGATTCATCTAGTAGCACTACACGACAGTTCGTGTTTGGGCACGCAACTCGTATTGTCCCCTATTTTTTCAGTAAAAAAGAGGGGACAATACGAGATGCGAGTTTTAAACCATCCATTAAAAATATTGGTAGATACAGTAGGTAGGTATGAAAGCGTACAATTATGGTATTTGAAAACTATCAAAAATCGAGATTAATGAATACTATCACTAAAATTGTACGATTAGTGAAAAAAATAAATAATAACGCTGAAGACTAATACAATAAAGCTGAAGAGTTTGTTTGTTTGAACGCGCTGCTCTCTGGAATTACCAGTCGGATTTGGAAAAATATTTTTGTACCTATATGATAGGTGGCTATCATATACAAAAAAAAAATTCCGCATAGCCTATATGGCCTATATAGTTTATATGTGGGCTATACTGGAAAGGGATATGCGCGTAAGAAGACGCGGGCAAAAGCTATTATAATTTAAATAAAACTTTTATTTCAGACAAAGTCAAGTTAGTAACAATTTACTTTAAAAAAACCGGCCAATTGCGTGTCGGGTCACGCGCAGTGAATGGTTCCGTAGTTGCACGTCACAATTAGAAAACTAATAAAACATGCCATATTGGCTAAATATAATGAAGACTCCGTGTCAAATGTTTTTTGAATCCTGTGTTTTTGTTGTTCGTGGTAGTTAAGACTGCGTCGAGTAGAAACGAACCCGTAAAAACATTATAATTCGTTTAGAAACTATTATTATTTAGACTGTTATAATTTTATTTTTTCATAATTTCACATGGTTCGTAAATTTATATTTACTACATTTTTTCGTAGGTAACTAACAACTTTATGTTACTACTAACTTTCAATGGAATTTGTACAAATTTTTAAACATTACAAAGTACATATAAATAACTTTAATTTCGGAAGTCTGTGTTCTTGGTTTTTTCTTCAAAGCGTTTATTTCAATTAGGCCATTTAACGGCACTTTTGAACGTCATAATTTACAGTTCAGTAAAATAATAGTAGGTAAGTATTAAATAAATAAAGTGACTCTACTGTCCATTCGGAAAGGTAGATTTTTATGGAGAAGAATGGACAAGAAACTCCATAGGTACTCTTTTCAAAAAATTATTTTCCAGTTTGGCATACAAAAATAAATTTAATATTATGTGAGGACGATGCACCCAGAGTAGGTATGCTACTTATAGGAACAAAGCTACCAGCAGAGGTAAACTTATTCATTTTTTTTTCTAAATAAATTTAGGTACATTTTACTCACATATTTACAAATATTGGAACCATTAATTAAAAACAGTGTGTGAGTTAACAGAAAATATAAACACAAAAAAGAAACAGTATATCTATAAAGTTAATACATAAATCGACCAGCTTGACTTTGTCTACACCCCTGATTGTCCTATAGAGCAGAACCAGAATGTTTCCAAGCATTCTAATCTTGAATGTAATCTTCTAATTTGTAATATGATTGTTTATTTTAACACCGACTTCCGAAATTAAAGTTATTTTATACTTTGCAGTATTTTTTTTTTAAAGTCGTTTTGTATTTTTCGAAAACAAAACTAATCAAATATAGAGAATATTACACAACGCACCAAGGAAAGTACAGAAACAAATAAAAAAGTATAGTTTGACTTGTCTACCAAAAATTTCATAACACGTCAAAAAGCAACTTGCTATTTGTTTTAGTCATGCGTTTTTACATACAATTGATAATAATAATATCATTTATTTGCATAAAATTTGGTAGAAATAGATGTCATAATAATATATTTAGTGCAAAGACATATTCAGCCATTTAGAGATGGCATGCAAATATTAAATCTATTAACATGTTTTAGTGACACTAAAACAGAAGGTACCACCCAATAGTTATAATACCTATATTATACACACAAATAATAACAGTTTTAGGCTTTAAAGTCTTGAATACTACAGAAAATAACAATTTAATAATAATAATTTAATTGATATGGCCATTAGCCAACAGGTTCGGCGTTCCCGAAAGGATCTGTCGACATGTTGGATAGACTATAAGAAGGCCTATGACTCGGTGCCTCATACATGGCTCATGAGGGTGCTAGAATTGTATAAAATTGATACAATGCTACGCACCTTCCTGATGTCGTGTATGGGGCAATGGAGGACAGTTCTTCGCTATCCAGGATGTCGAAATATCCAGAGGAACAGCGAACCGGTAAGGATCGAGCGGGGTATATTCCAGGGCGATAGTTTGAGTCCGCTTTGGTTTTGCCTAGCCTTGAACCCTCTAAGCACACTGCTGGAGAATTCAGGGCTGGGCTATCGGTTGAAGAGAGGAGGTCAGGTTATATCTCACCTCCTTTACATGGATGATTTGAAACTCTTTGCCCCCAGTAATCTGCAACTGATGGAGCTACTGAAGGTAACTGAAACTTTCAGTAGTGCCATCAGGATGGAGTTTGGTGTGGACAAATGTGCGGTCATGCATGTAAAGCGTGGGGAGATTATGGAATCCGTGGGAACTCAACTCTCGGATTCCATAAACCTCAGATCCCTCTCTTCAACAGAAACTTACAAGTATTTGGGTATGTTGGAAGCGTTAGGTATCAATGTTACTGACATGAAGCAATCGTTGAAGGAGCGCCGCCTGAAGAAGGTATTCAATAGCCTTCTATCAGGCGGAAACAAGGTGCGCGCCTTCAACGGTTGGGTCATGCCGGTATTGATGCACTCTTTCGGCGTACTCAAATGGACTCAAACGGAACTTGACGCCCTGGATAGGCGGGTCCGTACACTGCTTACTGCATATCGAATGCATCACCCACGGTCGTCGGTAATGAGACTGTATATCCCGCGAAAGTGTGGAGGTCGAGGCTTCTTAAATGCTAAGACTCTCCACAATCGCGAGAAATCGCAAAATTTGTAAAAAATTCTTCACTTTTTGAAACTAAAAACAATTTTAACAAGTCCACTTGTTAAAATTGTTTTTAGTTTCAAAAAGTGAAGAATTTTTTACAAATTTTGCGATTTCGTAAATATATTTATGCAAGGGACGGTGAGAAGCTTGTGCGATCTAAACACTGGTCTACATGATTCGGTCCAGTCCATGGTAAAGAGAGCGCGAACGCATTTTTTTTGAGCTATCAGAATTCGTGAGATTTCAGAGGAATTTCCCCAAACAGTAATCCCATACCTGATAATGGAATATATATAGGCGTGATACACCATCAAAGCAGTAGGTAGGTTTGAATGTCTATTCTTTTACTTTTTTCAAAGCAACAACAAATCTTTTAATTTTTTATGCATATTTCATCAATGTGTTCTTTCCAGGTGAAATGTTCATCTATTGTTATGCCAAGAAATTTTGTTTTGTTAACTTGTTCTAATTGATTCTTATGATATAGGTACTAGCAATTCGCCCGCAACTTTGTCCGCGCGGATTTAGTAGGTACTCCACAAACTTCAACACCCTCACTAACCCTTTTTAAAGGTAAGTTTTGGAAAATTAAGCACTACGATATCCATTCAACGGTCTCAGGATCGACCTACTTTTCACCCCGTTCACCCAGTCAGGGGTTGATTATGTAAATACAAATGGGTAATACTATATTTGACCGGCTGCAACTAACTCGCAGAAACCGCCATATGTAGAGTGTTGTATCTACCAAATCTAATCTCTAGTTCTTATTTGGTTTTTTGGTTTTTTAAAATAGACACAGACAATTTTTTTAAATTTTAAAAGAAATGCGAAAAACAATACACACTACATTAAACTTCTAAGACAAAAAAACTAAAAGAAAACCAGAAGTATTAATATACACTACAAATCAAACAGAATACATATTTCCTTATGTTTTTAAGTCAGTTCAACCTTTTTTGAATAAATTCTGATTGTTCTAGTTTTGAAACATGTGTCAAAATAAAATTTAATTAAATCAAAAACACTAAGGAGTATTGATATCAACTTCGAAGCGAATCACCGCCAAAAAAACTTTCTACCCCTTTTTAACCCCGTTATGGGATGAATTTCAATAATATACGAAACACGTCTTCCATCAATTCAGTAAATTTTAAGTAGATTGGACCAAAGAATCACGTTGTCCCATACAAACTTTGCCCCCTTTTTCACCCCCTTTGGGATAGAATTTCGGAAAATCCTATCTTATCGGATGCCTACGTACAAAGAACACATCCTCCAAGTTTCAGGTCTCTACGATCAGCGATTTAGGCTATTCGTTGATCCGTCAGTCAGTCATTCAGGACAAAGTAGTTTATATTTGTATAGATTTGATACATTTACTTCTATGTGTTTTGAAGATTATAATTTTATTTTTTTCTACATTTACCTTTAAATCATTGTATTCTAACCATGTGATAATTTTGTTGAAGGTGTTATTTATTTCTGACTCGTAAGTTTCAATGTTTTTGCAATCTAGGATAACGGTTGTGTCATCAGCAAAAAGGACATAATTTTTAACGAGTGCTTGAGGAAGATCGTTTATATATACTGGAAATAATGGTGGTCCTAAAATGCTTCCTTGCGGTAAACTAATTTTGTTATGTCGAGGTTGGGAATCGCAATTAGTAATACTGTTAATTTTGTCATCGAATTTTGTGATTATTGTGATCTGACTTCTATTCGTTAGATAAGATTTGAACCATTCTAAGGCCGGACCTCTGATACTGATTTTATTCAATTCATCGATGAGAACCGAATCGTGAATATTGTTAAAATGTTTAACGAGTAAAGACAGTCGTGCCTTGATATTTTTGATAATGTGTCTTGCTCGGAGTCTGAAACTTTGTGTTTTGTCGCTATAGCATGCAACGAAATTACTTAAAAATCGGAAACGCCCGAGAGTTTGTATTAAAAGTTTGATAGAAAAAAGGGAACATTTGACTCACACCAATTTAATGCGAGAATTGTCAGCACTAGCCTCAGAAATTATTTGAGAGTATCTGATGAAATTGCAATTAACATTGGTTTTAGTGACTAACGTGACTTGCCGATGGTGATCGCCGCGCGGTTTTGTATGCGAGCCGAGTGAAAATTCACATCACTAAAAAACTGACAGTCGGTTTCTAAAACCGCAGTTTTTTTGTGACCCCTGGCGAGCTTTACCGACGAGTTAAAACCGCAGTTTCGTTCGTCTATCGATCAAGGGCCTTTACACAAGTCTTAAACTAAGTCTCGACCTCGAACTGGCTTGGAATGGACCATGACTTTAGACTCTTAGTCATTATTTAAGAAGAGAAGAAGTTTCGATTTAGAACAAAAGTTATAGGGGTTGAAAATATTTTTTAACGTTTACACGAGCAAGAAGATATACAAACTATACAAAATAATTTAACAAGTTGAATTTTACAGTTTCTGTCTTTCTCCATAGGAAATAAGCGTGATTCAACAATGTGTGGAATACAAAAGGCTGCTGTAGTTTTTGAATTCAGCGCCTTTATTTCTATCAACGGTAAATTGCGGTTCGGATGTCAGTAGCGTACAGTAAGCGTCAAACAAACAACAGTTATTATTTTTAATTAGTTGTTTTTGTTATTGTTTTGTTATCTTCTTATTAATGCCTTTAATGACCCCACATATTTATTCATGGAAGGAGTTTCGGAAATTTTGAGCGATAGTGACTGAGTAAATACTAAAAGACTTTATATTGACTAATGAACTTTATATTGAACTAGTTTGGGTAATGCGCTGTACTCCCGCTTGTGTCTGTGTTTGTGTTTGTGATCCACCTTTGACCTGCGACAACGAGTTAGCTGGCTATACCTACTTCAAGTGAGTGCATGTACCTTTAAATTTAGGTTTTATTTATTTGGTGCGAACACAATCCCTCACTTTCAATTACTGATTTATTACCTTCTTATGCATTTCTACCTACTTATCTTACAATCTAAAACTGCTTATTCAAGTGAGTAAAAAGACACTATTCAAAAACACATAATATAATACGTATAAAACAAAAATATTTTTACGCGCTAACACTTTTTTACGCGATTGCACCTGCGCGGTCGTCACAAACACTTAACTTCAGAGAGGCAAAGATACTTGATCAAAACTATATTTTTAGTTTGACGACTTGCGATGTTGTCTCGGCTCTTGCGGGCACTGAAAAGTATATTACACGATGTTTATACTAGGATGACAAAATATTTATTAATTTATTTGAGTTCTTAGATGTAACGATTGTACTTCTTATATATATATGCTACGGCTAATATCCGAAGTGCGGCTACACCTAGTTTTAACCGGCTAAAACTAGATGTAGCCGGCTACATGCGGTCAAACTTAAATGTATCCTATTATCTTCGGTTAGAAACAGGTCTAGCCTTCATCATAGCGGCTAGAACTAGGTGCAGCCGCACACCGGTAATTAAACTTAGGTGTATCCTATTTATCGGGTAAGTAATAGATGATATAACAACAAAATCTCTAATATTTACTACATACAACATACAACGGACGCTATAATTTTATTTAATAACGATTAGTTAAAATAATAAACGATTGATATAATTTTGAAATAACTAATTTTCATAAGCATAAAATACATTAACCTGTCCGAGTCGGAGTACTCTGAGTCGGGGTGTTGACCATAAAAACGTTTATTTATTTAAATCTCAAAACAAAACCAAAATGCTTGACTGAACTGAAAACCTAGTTCTAGCCGATGATAAATACAAAACACCTACGTTTAGCCAACGGTGTGCGGCTGCACTTAGTTCTAGCCGCTATGATGAAGGCTAAACCTAGGTCTAACCGAAGCTAAGAGGATATATCTAAATTTAACCGCATGTGGCCGGCTGCACCTAGTTTTAGCCAGCTAAAACTACTACAACGCATGTAGCCGCACTTCGGGTATTAGCCGTAACATAAATATATTTGGCAGCATGAATACGCTCTTATTCAAATAATTACTATGGAAATTAAAAATCACTAATGTCTATGATCCGCAATGGCGCACATCCGAACAAGTGCGACAACACTACGGACAAATATGTTTTTGTCTCTGGTATTAGTTTATGGTTGAAATACTGAAACCTTATTGGCTATCAATTGGCTAGTTTAAAATGGCGCGCGTTTTGTCACATCCTGTTATGTGTTGGGAGAGTGCATGGCCTCGACGTTGATCCCGTTCTAAGATATTTTTCTTCAACGCCGCTGCTGTATATAAAATATTGACGGTGTTAAATTTCGTGATGGTGTTCTTTAAAAGGCCATGGATTTGATGAAAACGGTAAGGATATCATATTTGCAGTACATTTACATAAACATTTGTTTGGCTTTTGTTTCTTGTTTTGGTGATATTGAAACTGGCCATTACATTAGAAAAAATATCTCTTTCCAGACATTGTATGCACGTGGGAGGTAAGTGCCAATAGTTTTTGATAAATAGATAGTGTCCAGTTTCGGGTTTACGCGATAAGAATCACCAATATGTTGATTTGTCAATACTCGGATGGCACCCGGCAACTGAGCGTTGTTACGCCATCTTATAGTCCTCCAAATGTTCCGCATATTTTGCAGCTTTGCGTTAATACAAGAGAAAATTAAACGCTGAAAATCATGCTTTAGTCGAATGGAATTCCATTGGAAGTCAATTCGACAATTATTGGTTCAGTAATAGGTATGTCATTTTTACTTTTGCATTTCATTTCATGACTTGAAGAACCACATGTGCTATGGATTTGTTGTTGTTTAGTCGGTACGGAAGCTATTGCATACTTATTATAATCTTTGCATGGTAGAAAATTGTTTAGTATTTGATGTACTTATTCTTTGATAACATGAGATTCTAGATACATTCAATGACTGTAAAGTCCCGAATCATATAACCTAAAAATTTGACAAGCCGTAGTGAAGTCCAACGTTCAAACGGGTTGTCAATTTTGTACATTCCGTAGCGAAACTCAAGGTTACCTTTTCTTTAAAAAAATACCTCATAGCCAATCAAGTTAATACAATGAGTTTCTTCAGAATGTAACTTGTTGACTTCACACCATATTTTCAGGTAAACTTTCTTGTCCAATGATTGGCTTGTTGTGAACTACCATTGACAGTTAGAACAACTTGGTAATCATTAGTCAATTAAAACTAATTAGAGTCCGAAACCTGTATTTGTCTGTGCAGTCAAATATTACTGTTTCATGTTTTATTATTTTACTAATTAAGATATCTTAGCAGTAGTTATATAACCTATGAATGATATGCAGATATCAACGGTACTTTATTCATGAAGTTACAACCTTTTAAAACATTGTAATTTCTTATAATTCTAAAGCAAATTGTTCTTCATCATTAGAGAAGCGTTCAAATCTGGTGAAATAATAATAATTACTTATAATTAGTAATTATTATTAATTAGTTTAGTATTTTCAATAGAGGCCTATTTCAAAGAATTATAAGCTCAGCAATGACATGGCTGGATAATGTTTTCTTTCAAAAAAACAATGCAATGAAAATGTACAGTTAACTCAATACACGATTCCTAACTTGACTGTAAATCTTGTTAAAATGGTACAACTATTCATTTAGCTCAACAATGAAGATTGTACCTAATTCTTCTTTGAAATGAAACCCTTCTACGAAGGAGAAATTATGAGAATAATCAGTAAGTTATTTTATTCCTCATCAATTCTCCACTTTCCAGCTTCACATAAAACTTTGTATAAAAAGAAAAGGGATTAATTTTTGTTGAACATTATTCAATATTGGAAACTTATGGATATTCATTCATCATTTTATGCTTATGTTTAGTCTATAGTAGATGGAACTATGGCAATGTTGAATGTTCAAAATATAAAACTAGAAAGTTTTGGAAATTAAAAGGTCAGTAATTATATTTTTGCTAAATGTTCATTTGATCATACGAAAGCCTTAGTGAAAATAGTTGATACACTCTTTGGTCAGTATAAACCTCTCAGTTATGAGGGCAGGGGCCCTACTATGAAGTCTTAAATCGATCATGATTCTGCTCTAAGAAGGAGACCGAGCTATACATAGCGAATAGCACATCATCGGAATTGGATGGCATTAGTATGTCATAATAGGGCTGCAGTTCAACACTATTGCATTCATAACTTACGAGGTTTATATACTTTAAACATGCATGTTCTAAGTTTAACATTGTATGGGTATTAAAATAATATTATAAGACTTCTCATATTTTGTGGTTCTTATAATTCAATGCAAACAAGACTGATAAAAGGCAATATGTTGCAAAAAAATATTTACTTGTAGAAAATGAGTATTGCACAAAAAAAAAAAAGTGCTTTGATGAACAGACATATAGAAGAAGAAAAAACTCGATAAGGAACAACACACATACTTAAATACTCAATGTTGTGTTAACAAAATGAAACTTTTACAATTTCTTGTTATATTGGTTTTAGTATGCATGTTCTATTGTTGGTAAAGAGAGCAACTTATTTGCAGAATGTAGCTGTAGAATGGTTATTAGTGAGTTGAATGTAATCTTGATTTATGAACTAATTTAGCAACTAAGCAAGCATGACAATTAGCTTATTGGTGTGGTACCTATTCAATCATGGCTTCATCATGTTCATGTATTTTCTTTTGATTTATAGAAATATTATGCAATTGCCTCCAACGACTTATTTAAATTATTTTCACTATAACATAGTCCATAAACCACCTTGAAAAACAAACAAAAGGTGATATGTTAAAATATTTTATATCAAGTTACATGCTCTGATAAATAAATTAGTAAAGGCAGTATAATTAGTTTAAGCATAGATTAAGTATTAACAGATTTACATATATTTCTAAAAATATGCTTTTATGAAATTGAAGAGTGGTTATGAAAGTGTACAACTTTCCATTCTGGTGTCCATGAAGAGTATTGAAGCAGAAAATGGAGTCAACTTATGGCCGGTCGCAATACCGTATTTACCTTCAACCAACTGTCAAATTTGCTACTTACAGTAGCAGAAACGTCATGATTCCCTTTCAAACATGACGTTTCAGCTACTGTTGGTAGCTAATTTGATAGTTGGTTAAAGGTAGATACATTATTGAAACTGGCTGTTAATGCACTAATGTACTTTTTGCTGGCATGAAGGTGTCACAATTTGTGCATCATAATATAGCTTGAAACCCTGTCAGCACTGGGGCACAGATGAAATTAAAACCTGCACCAAGTTTGACATTTGAAAAGTACTAAGTTGTCATGCTGATGAGCCTTAGTTAACAAAATAAAATTCAAGGCCACCACCCAAAGCATTCTCCACTTAACACCTCTAATCTAATCTAAATATGGGTCACAGCATAAGATGATAATAAAACTGTGGGATTGTGTTTTAAGTCTTTTCTTGTAAATAAAGAACTTGACCTGGTAGGCACCCAGACATCGCGTCGCCATTGTTGATAATTGAATAATGGATATGAGAACTCAAATGTTGGAAGTTGAAGCCATTTGTGTTGAAGTGATCAACTGACAATTCTTTAAAATAGTAATAATAGTATGTACTGTTAACACTTAAAGTATTATGATATTTATGAATACTGATGCAAACTTCTGAAATATCCATTGATTGATTGAAAGTGGCTATCTATGTAAAATTGTCATATCTTGAAGTAAATTTTCCATTGATTGTCACTTCACCTAAACTGTTATTGTATTAATTAATATACACATGGGTACAAATGGTAAAGGTAATAAAAATCACTCAAGTTTATTATCTTGGTTCAAAGTCATCGACGGCTTTCGAGCGCTTGAGCGACAGAATCTAGCTGTCTTGTCTGTTAGTAATTATCATGATTATAATCTGTATACTGGAACACATAAACCCTTCTGTAATACTTGGTTTCTTACTGTAAAACACTAACTTGATGTACATAATTTGGGTTGATTTTTCATTATTCAGACAACTTCCTTAAAACTATGTATTGGTGACAGTTTATCAATTATCAAACTTCAATTTTATTCCTCAGTATAAAGTGGTCTGAAAATTAAAAAACGGCCCTTAATGTGATTACAGCATAAATACTTCAAGAGGGTGGGTCTCTATCCATACTTTGCATAATTCAGAATCATTGAAATATCATAATTATGAAGATGATTTAAGATTCCTGACTACCTACTAAAACATCAAGTAGTATAAGGCTTCAAGTTCATTTTCTACTTACCATTTTGTAATAAAATAAAATATGATAAAATAACCAATTTTTATAACAATTTATAAAAAAACTTTTTCATAGAGCTTTTCTTTTAGATGGAGCTGGTGTTTCCAAAATTTGATTATTTGTCTATGATTCTGAATTATTTTTCGTGTTGTACTACCTCTCATTTCTCAACTTGTTTCTAAACTAAATTTAATTGAATAGTAAAAGTAACAACAATTTTTTGATAACATTTTAGTATGTACAGTTGTACAGTAGGAGCTGTTTCAGGACGACATTCACACTTCTTTAAATAAAATATGGTTTGTTGGGTGGTTCCTACAAGTTATTTTGTATGATTTACATTTAAAAAATAGATATGTACAAAAAAACATCAAAGAAACTTTTTTTGTACATAAAAGAAAAAACATATCTTAAATGAAAAAGCACAATCATATTTTTAATTGTGCTGAATTCTAATGAATTGTAAAGTAATTTCAGATCTACGGGATCTGGAATGGTTTGGTCACAATCCACAAAGAAATGTATAAATCTTGTGTTACTGTATATAATATAATGGTGACATGGCGACGGAATAGAAGTTCTTCAGCACGGCCTACTTAGTATGGAAAGTGACCTACCTTTACTATTTAATTTGTAGTTGTTGGAACTTTGTTGATTGTATGTAAGAAATGTTTAATAACCGTGGAATTGGATGTGGTGTCACGGGAAACGTTCAAATTCTGTATTAATATCTATGGCGTGTTTCAGGACTATGAGTTCCTAGACTTATCTGATGTGAAGGAAGCGGAATTGAACAGACTGCAGTGCGCCCTGTACGAGCGGATACCTGACATCTCGGCGAACGCACTCGCCGGAGGCTGGAACGAACCTGTTATAGGTGAAGATTGCATTATTATTAATTTACATCCACTGATCGCGTGAAAGTAGAACAAAAGCGTGGTTATCGTACGAGTATGTTTAATATTGTATCCCATGGCGACCGTAGATCCGTCTTCGTGTTCATCGAGCACGGCGGGCGCCGGGACCGTGTCGAGCAGCGTGGACAGCCTGTCGGGCGGCGAGTGCGACATGGCGCCCCACTCGCCGGCGCGCGCACCGCCCCCCTACGCGCAGCCGCCGCCCGCCTACCCGCCGCCGCACCACCACCAGTGGCCCGTGGCGCCGCCCAACGTGTACGTGAGCCAGGTCACCGCCAACGTCAACGTGCACGGCTACATGGGGCAGTACTACCAGCCGCAGCCGCAGTACCCCAGCGCGCCGGCCGAGCGCGCCGCGCGCACGCAGCGCCGCGACCGGCGCGGCAAGCGGCCCGCCTCGCCGCCGCCGCAGCCGCCGCCCTACTACCTGCAGTACCCGCAGTACTACCCCGCCGCGCAGGCGCAGGGCGCGCCGCTCTACCACCTTCCCGTGTACCAGCCGCTCGTGTACGGACCCTACGCTTACCCGCCCTACTACCCTGACTACCCCATGCCCGTGGAGGGCGAGCCCGACAAAGGCCCCGAAGACTACACGCAGGAAGTAGTCATGGAGCAGGAGGCCGTGGACGCGTACTACGCCAGCGCGCACTACGCCGCGCCGCCGTACGGGCCGCCCGTGGAGGCCGGCGTGGAGTACATGCCGCCCATGTACCTGCCGCCGCCGCCGCACCCGCCGCCCGTGCCCATGCAGCCGCAGCCGCCGCCGCAGACCACGCCGCATCAGTTTAACGTACACGCTAAGAATTTCGTGCAGGGACAGAGTCAGAATAAAACCTACACGCCACAAGACAAAAGTCAGGAACAAAAACCCATGCCTCCTCCGCCGACAGCTTCAGCGTCGGCTGGATCTGTGGAGTCGCTGCCTATGAAGGACCTCAAAATCGGAAAAGGTCCTGGCAGTCCAAAACAGTTGGACAGAATGACCGATACCTCCCAAACGAAGTTTTCCCCGGTCGAAAAAGTTGCGACTGCGCCAAAGACTGAGGTCACAAAAACGTCGTGGAACGCTACCGACACAAAACCCGAAGCGCCAATTGCCGCGCAATCTCCGGCAAACAAAGCGTTCCCTCCGATGTCCGTACCCTCCACCAACCAGATTCCTACAAATAAGATTCAACAACCCGCCGCTCCGAAACCGACCAAGGGTCCGGCGGCGCCATTCTCAGGTGGAAAACAGCCGGCTAAGCCTGTCGTCCCCCAGACCGTAGTCCCCGTGCAACAAGCCGCGTCCACACCTAAGGCACCTTTCGGCAGCAGACAAAAGCGCGACGGACCTACCAACCGCTCCCCATCCAACGAAAATAATGAGAATTTTGATAGGAGCGCACCCGCAGTCGAGCACATCAAACGCGAACCTCCGCTGCCGCCCAGCAAGGCTCCGATGCCGATCTCGATCACATTGCACGCGGCCGGGCCACCACTCATCGTGACCAACAAGGCTCCGTTCGGGCACTCGCGCAAGGGCGCCGCCGCACCCGAGCCTCCCCCTGTGCCGCAACCGCCTCCCCCCGCGCCCACCGCGTCGGACTTCCCGCCGCCCCCCACGCCGCGCAACCGTGGCGAGCCCGCCCCCCCGCCCATGCAGCCCCCGCAGCCCGCGCCCGGCAAGTCGTGGGCCAGCCTGTTCTCCAACAAGAGCAGCGGCGCGCCCGCAGCCGCTCCCGTGCCGGCCCCGGCGCCCGCGGCCGCCGCGCCGGCGCCCGAGGAGCCGCCCAGCCCCACTACGGTGGCACCTCCCGTGCCTCCCAACGTACCGAAGCCTATCGCGAAGGTGCCGCCCTTCGACGCGTCGCCATTGCAGGCGACGAGTGTCGACAAGAGTTCCCCGACGCCGCGCTCGGCTCCGCCGGCCGCTGTGTCGTACTCCGAGAAGACGTCGGTGAACGCGACGGCGGGCGGCGCGCGCGTGGCGGCGCCCGAGCCTCGGGACGTGGCGGCGTGCAAGGAGCCCAGCCCCGCCGCGCCCGTGCAGCCCTCGCCCTTCAGCGATGACCCCAACTCCTACAGGATGGGAGGTGAGTTCCTTTTAAGAGACTAGAGACATACATAGGTGCCAATAATAAATTAACCTTGTGAAAACCAATGGAACAAATTTTCTGCATTATTATCCAGAATTCCTGTCGAAGTACCAGTTGGACAACCGCCCAGTATCGCTGCTGCCGCGCGGGCTCACTAACCGCTCCAACTATTGCTACGTGAACGCGATCCTACAGGCGCTGATCGCCTGCCCACCCTTCTACAACATGTTGAAGGCACTGCCGTATCAGACACGCCGTGGGAAATCTAGCACGCCTGTTATTGATTCCTTGTAAGTATTTCGAACGTTAGTGTGAACGTAATTAATCAAATTTAATAAAAAAAAGGTTTAAACGTAAATTAGACTAAACAGCTTATTTGCACAAAAATTTGCGTTAATGTTCAAACTAAACAAGTATTTACCTGTCCCAGTTTTCTATTAGAAGGCAGGAAATTCTATTTCAATCAAATTGATCTGATGACTTTTTCTGCTTAGCGTGTTGATAGCAAAATAGTTTTTAAATGTTACATAATTAATCTTTTGCCCAGTGAAGGGCCTCCAAACACAAGTACGGTTGGCAAAATCGAATATATGGATGAATGTTCGGAAAAAAGCCGCCTGGCTATACAAGTCGAGTTTTAGCGATCAACATATTTTTTTTAATCAAAATCAAAAGTCATTTATTCAAATTAGGCTAAGTGCCAGCACTTTTTGAACGTCAAAGACTGCCCCAAAACGCTCGTCACCAACTCCTAGTGTTATAGCTGGGAAGAAGTGGCGCAACAAAATCCCCAGCAACACATGTCTGTTAAGTTTAAAAAACTTGAATAACTTAATAGTCATTTATTTGATATTTTTCTGGATCGGCACTAGCCGAATAAAATACAAAATGTGTAGTAATAGATTCGGGCCGGCCTTGTCGTTCAACAAATACTGCCGGCCCGCTTATGTGTATAGCGCCCCTGATTCAGCAGCAAATGTATCGCCAATTGATTTGGGTTAATTGGCAATTGAACCGAATGGCGTAGAGTAGGAGTAAGATGTGGTTTATTAAAAAGCGTGTGGTATCGTCAGGGTGGAGCTGTGCTACGAGTTCAGCCCGCTGGCGCCGGCCGCCCGGCCCGCGCGCGGCGCGTCGTCCGGCGGCGCGCCCGCCGTGCCGGCCGGCCCGCCGCTGGAGGGCGGCGCCGGCCAGCGCGTGCTGCGCGCACTGCGTCCCTTCCCTGGCTCGCAGGAGGGCCGCCAGGAGGACGCTGAAGAGTTCCTCGGATGTCTGCTCAACTCGCTCAATGATGAAATGCTTGAGGTGAGTCCGGCTCGATAAAACTAAGTTATGAACAAATAAAAATTGGTTAAATAAAAAAATCGCATAGTTAATCTAAAAGGTTGCAGCAGCCAAATAAAAACTCAGCCCAACAATAGTTTATTGTATATAATAACTGATATTTGTGTGGCAATTTCCGAAATGTAGTAGTTATCCCTTCAATGAATACAAGCATCATGTTATGTTCGTTATTTCTAGCTGATAAAACTAGTAGAGCCTGAAGAAGCCCGCGCAGCCGCCACACCCACAGCGGCGGAGCTGGCGCTGGCGGCCGCAGAGGACGACGAGTGGAAGGTGATGGGCCCGCGCAACCGCGGCGCCGTGGAGCGGCGCTGGGCGGCGCGCCGCACGCCCGTGGCCGACATCTTCCGCGGCCGCACGCGCCTGCGGCTGCACAAGGCGGCGCACCATGACGTCACCGACGCCGTGCAGCCCTTCTTCACGCTGCAACTTGATATCGAGGTCAGTTGTAGCCCTCATTTTTTTTAGGAATTCATATTATAATTTTTGAAGAACCACTTTTCAATGGTGTTAAATAAAATTACAAATCGCGTCATGTGTAAATATGATTTACTGAGCACTGACAAATATACTTAATTGTTTGCCTGGCTGTGCCAAATAAACGCAGAACATAGCTATAAATTCGTTTAAAATCTTACAATGATGGTACCTTATTTTTCGTCTCCGAGAGTGATATAAATCGCTTCACTGTTGACAGCATTGGCTGAGTAAACTACACAACGAATTAAATAATTCATCACCACGTCAATCTATCACTAAAGTTCCTTTCATATATAATTTCAGCGTGCAAATAGTGTGAAAGATGCGCTGGAGTTGCTGGCCGGTAAGGACACTCTGGAAGGCGTGAGCGACGCGTGGCAGCAACTGTCGCTGGAACAGTTGCCGGTGGTGCTGCTGCTGCACCTCAAGTGCTTCCAGCTCGACGCCGACGGACACACCGCCAAGATCGTCAAGAATATTGACTTCCCGATTGACTTGAAAATTGATCCAAGTATGTAGTATTATTATTTTATTGTTTTTTTCCCTGACAAATAGGTTGGAGAGCGTTCAAGTACGTAATACGCAATTTTTGAAGATTCTTGACCCTCCCTCCCCCCCATGTAAAGCGCCGTAACGTTTATCTAAACGTTATGTTTCATCCAAGTGACAATTTTTACCTAAAAGTCACAATTATGTCTACTACTGTCATGTTGCCAAATTTTTTAAGTAATAAATGTCATTTCAAGAAAAATATCAATGTTTATTTTTGTTTTGCAAAATGACTACTGTTTAGTGACTGTAACTCGAAAATATGTTTAGTGAGCTAGCGTTAAATAAAAAAACAATGTTACGTATCTCGTTGTTCAAACACCCCTCTCGCTCCTGTAACGCATCGTAACGTTTTACAAGACCACCCCTCCCCCCCAAATTGCGTTACGTAATACTTGAACGCCCTCTTGTGGAGACTGATGGTGGTGACTAACATTTACAATGATGTATTTTATTTTTCGTCTCTGAATGACATTATATATGTCTAATAATTGTGGTAAACATTAGCTGAGTAATCTGAAAAATCTTTATTACAAATATTTGTTTCTCATAGCTAGTACTTACAACGAAATTGTTATTATTATTGCAGAAATAATGTCTTCTAAGCTAAAGTACACGTCGAAGCAACGCGTGTACAAATTGTTCGCTGTGGTATATCACGAGGGCGTGGAGGCGGTGAAGGGACACTACCTCACCGACACCTTCCACGGACAAGTGGGCTGGATAAGGTAAGAGAAACAGGCAATTGATTGATTTATTCCATATTCATATTACTATGATGTCATTATTTTTCGTCTCCAATCGTGAAAAAAATCACGGCAAGTGCGGACAAAGTTTACTGAGGCAACGTCCGCCATGTAACAAAGTCGGGCGGGCGCGATAAGTTAGGTGACGCGTGTGTTGTGTCGCAGGTACGACGACTCCGCGGTGACGCAGGTGAGCGACGCGGCCGTGCTGAAGCCCAAGCCGCCGCGCATGCCCTACCTGCTCATGTACCGGCGCCACGACACGCTGCCGCCGCACCGCGCGCCCGCCAAGCCCGAGTGAGCGTGTGCGCGCGCACTGCCGCATGCCGCATGCCCGAGCGGACCCTGACTAGATCTGACTGTGACTTCATTTTGTTGTTTCAAAGTACAAAACAAGGTTCCGTTCGAAGGACCCGGTCCGGTGGTGGCGCTGTAATATAGTCGAGACTGAACCCGCGATTGGACGGTTTTAAAGTTAATTCAAATAGTTTGAGCATGGTGGATGTAAATAATATTTAGTACGTTCGAAGAGAGGAAGCCGAAGTCGAGCGCGGAGGTGTCTTCAGAAGCACGGTTCCGCTCGATAGCGCTCGACGCTACTCACGCGATATAAGACGTGTCTCCTCTTTTCTTAGTCTCTATTTGTAATTTTTCTCCTCGACAATATGGAATTGTGGTGTTAATAAATTATAAAAATGTAAAAAAACATTGTAGGATATCTACTATCGAATTCATGATACATATTATTTCTGTTAGTTCCGGGAATGACGAATGCTAAATTGATGTAATCGGCTGTTAGATAAAGCCGTTAAAAGATAGGATATTAGTCCCAAGTATACCAGTATGCCTATTAAAAAAATACAGAAGTAATTATAAGTGTAGATGCTGGTATTTTGCGACTGGCGCAAGTGTACGCGAAGAAAAAATATGTAACTTGAATTAAATAAGTTAGTTTAGCGTTAAGGGATAAATTAAGGGGTCGTGGAGAATTAACGCTGGCAATGTTAATGGTATCGGTGCTTAGACGGACTGACTACGGCAGTGAGTGATATGTGCCCTATGATTCTTGTGATAATGGAGTGCTTGAGGACGATTACAGCAGATTGTTTACTTGTACACATTGTATAGATATTGTTATAACAATATAAGTGTTAAATATAAATAGATTATATTATCTCGCCGTTGGTATGTAGTGGGGAATGTCTGTTTTTAATATTATTCAAATTCATTGAGGTCTATTTTTATTCTGTTTGAAATTTTAGGGAGAATAAGGATGGCATTCTTGGTGACTCTTTGGCTTAAGTCTGTTATCCCTGAAGTGTTATCAGAGTGCTAGCCTTATTTTGCGATCAAACTAGCTGACTGTTGGAGACGTTAAAATTTAGGAATAAGTTGTTCTATCAATATTAACATTCAAAATGTGACTTGAGACTCGAAAGTGTGTGAGATAGCACGAGTGCTATGATTATGTTAGTGTCCACTAGTATTTAATAACTGAATTGATTTTTGTATGTTAAAAAGTGAATTGCTTTAGAGTTGACTAGCTAGTTTGATATTACAATTTTATTAATAGCTATGCTATCCATTTATTATTGTAAATTGATATGAACCATTTTGATCTCACTCATATTGTTGTTGTTTGGGAATTATTACGAGTTCGGATGTAAATTTCCTTAAAAAGATGAAGGCAATACATCATGCCTTATTAGGTATTTGAATGCTAATATTACGAAATTGACCAAAAAGTATGGATATTATTTGAAATTGCTGCTATTCTAGCTTTTCTACTTTAGTGTTATGAAAATCATAATAAAGAAGCCAACACTATTTAGGCGTTAAAATGATATCTAAAAATGCACTTCAGTTGTGTCCAAATTATAATGAAGGAGTATTTAATCCTATAATTAGTCAATTTAACTATTATTATAATGAAAACGAAATAGGTTTAGTTTTGTATGATAGTTTCTAAAACAGAGTTATATACTAACTTGCTAAGCTTTTTATATGTATAACTTGGTTGTTGTTAATTCGTTTATTTTGGATTGTGGGTAGGTATTAGTGTAGTTAGCGGTTACTGAAGGTAGTTAGTTGACGCGAATGCCGCAGAACACGGTTTCCGTCGACGTCTAGCGGTTAGCTCTGTGCGGGACGGTCGTGAGAATGTTTTCGATGCAGATCTAATTATATCAGAGAACACATCAAGTTCCTGTAACCAATACTAGAAGCATCACTTTATTACATTATTTAACTGGTCCTGAGTAACTTTCAACAGATATTGCTATTTTTTTGCAAAAATATCAATTAATCATTTAAAATAAAAGAGGTAGCACAAGATGTATTGCAATGCTATCTTCATTTATTGTAATAATAATGCGTAACCTTCGAATACATTCGCACGACTGTCCTCTTGTAATTTATCGCGTATTATTAGCACACGGCACGAATTTATTATAAAATGATATTGATGCAGCTGCTTGCAATTGTACATAATGATTACATTAAATGTTCAATAAGAATAACACGAATTTATTCATCTATTTCTAATAATCAGTAGCCCATCTCTATGACCCGCGTCAGCGCAGGTCTACAAAACCCACAGCATTTTTTCTTGCACAAGTTAATATAATATTATTATCTATTAGTTTAAAAAAATCTGTTCCTCTCGTTTTAGCAATATTTATTTATCGAGTGTGAAGTATTGCTGAAGTTAGTGCTTGTTACTGTGTTTGTATGCTTCAGTCCAGGTGTTTTTTTTCAGTTGGGTGCGAAAAAGAATTAATGTTACAACAGTACATTGACACTTTAAAAGTTTACATTGGACGCATCATTGTAGAGTTTTTGTTAGATTATTAGCCATTAGCAGATACCTGTAACATACTACAAGGCTTGTAACATTAGTCTGATGTATTACATATAATAAGCCTTATCGTAAATGGTACGTGTTAGCAGTGTCCTCCAGTGAATGTAGTGGAATGTGTCGTGCGTAAGACTGAGCGCAGGGTCCCCGAATGTCTGTTATTTATGTTTTGATTAGGATGTGAACACGAGCACACATAGCTAGTAAGATTTTATAGTAACAAACGCTGCCTTTTAGTTAAGTGTCTGTTGCGTATTTATTGAATTAAAACTAACTTAATCTAATTGGAATAAAACCTCGTGTAATGTCGCATCTCGGTTGAGCACATAACGGATTCAGGTTTGTTGCATAAACAATAGAAACATGTTCGACGCAAACTATCGATTTTGATGCACGATCATGACGTACGTAGGTATGTTCTGTAGCTAGCTGTTCTCTAGTTACTGCGACACGTAGTTGGCTGTGACATAGTCGTTGGTTAGTGTGTCAAACTCCTGTAGCCATGTTCATTGTTTATGTAAATCTTGACATCGATCACAAATATTGCAAACTAAATACATCATTACTATGGTATACTAATCAGTATAGATGATAGAATGTAAAATTGTTGAATTATGTATATTAGTTTGAAAAGTTTAATCAATTAGTGAACGTTCCTGATAATAGTTTGTAATTAAATATCAGATCAAAATAGTTGTGAGTGAAATCAAACTACTTTTTAACTAGTTTTATTTACAGCAGAGAGCAGCTTATTTTATGTTTTTCTTTGTTCTCGAAATGCAAAATGCCTATAACCATTTAAATGGTAACATGAATCACTCCCTTAGGCTAACACAGTGTACTGGGTTCATTGAGTACAACTTGCTAACTAGAATACTTTCATCTCTTAGTAATGATTGACAGTAATAATAAATCTTTTCTCATAACTTGTAAGATTTGTGTATAGTTTCCTCAATCATAAAAGCTTCATAAATTAAAATACAAGAGCTTATCTCAGTGTTAGATAGTTTAGTGTCTAATAAATTACCTACACATAATTATACTAAAGTAAAAATGTTACGTATAGTGAATGATTCGCTCTCTCGATCATGTGACAATGGTTTGGGGATAGTATGTTACTATATTGAGTGCTGCTGGGTGATAAGCGCCGAGAACGGCATTGGAAAGCATCTTATATCACTTTTCAGCCAGCTCGATGCCTGTTCTCGAAGCTTGAACATGCCAACTAACAGTCTAAAGGGCTACCAATACAGGATCAGTGATGGCTATAAATTCCCCTTGTGGGGATGCGAAGACATCATGTCCTTTTAATTTTCCCCCATGTATAGTAGATAGATAGCCTTGGAGTATTCCGCGTTTTCAATGACATCGGATATAAAAAAAGATTTATTATTTTACTGTCCAAACTAATTTCAACTAACCTGAAATACATAGTAAACTTCCTTTAGGCCCTCCAACTCGGATAGTTTAAAATCGAGGTTTATTCTTATAGCCGCCATGTAAACCTGAACTCAGCTTTAATGGGCCTATTTATTTATTTTATTCAGGGATTAGTAATAGTTTGTTTATCAGGTACGCAATAATCGAAATTTTGAACATACGACATACTTTTAAAGAAACCTGTTCAATTTATCATAAGATGATTTGTAAATATTTTGAGATATCCTTTTGTCATTAACGATAAAATTTAGTAACCTTAAATAGATCCAATCTATTTGTAACTTTGAGAACGCGAATACTTTAGATATTCATGAAAAAAAAAACAATTACAAGGCCTAGAACTGTTAAGGTTTATATCCCGTGTCACGTATATACCGTCAAAAATTGTCTATGAATCAAATTATTTGTAAAAAAGTAGGATAGATTTATGTTAAATAAAATAGTTTGATGAAAAGTCTACTACGGCAGGCCGAATCATAACAATTATTTATTTATGATTAGTGATTCTTGCATGGTTTTTTAATTATGATGTCCCATACCAGTGTATTCCTAAGTTTTGAACTATTTTAATCTTATGGCTTTACGTGTTTGATCCAGCCTTGTACGGCCTGTCACGGAGTTTGTAAATATCAATTAGTTGATGAGTATATTCGAGAAACTTATGTCCAAATAGCGCGATTCTAAATTTTACTGAAGCCAAATATTTTTTTTTGTTATAAATGTCCTCGTACGTATTGTAAAAAAGTGTTATTTTGTTTTCAAACTACTCATCTAGTCCCCATCAGATTTTATCTTTAGGTGCAAATCATATTATATTTATCAAAAAATATAATATCGTTACCGATGCTTAAATTATTTACAGCTGTAAATTCTTGATTTTGACACAATCAATAGTCTTTAAAACGAATATAATAGAAACAGCACTTTACAATGAACACTTTGGCGGTCTATCTACTTAGATTGTAAACTTTTAAAAAGATGTATGTAGTAATGCTTATCATTATTATTTTTATATGAGAAGTTCATTATTTAAGTTACGGTTAATTTTAGGAATAAGATCCAAGGCTGTATTAATAGAAGGAGTGTTTTTTCCCCAATCAAGCGAAGCTGATTTAACATTTTTATTTAACCAACAACTGAATTTTATATTGTGTAAAAAATACTCCTGTTGGTCATAATAGATAATGTTCACTTTAAAAAAAAGACAAAAAAAAATGCCAATATTTAAACATTGCGCATTATTTATTATGATCAGCTTTCTAAGTTGTTATGTGGATATGTGTGTATGACTAATTATAAAATAATCCTTTATTTTGGTAACAAATTGGTGTTATGAAAAATTTTGTGAATAAAATAAGATGTCATTCTGATTTCAATGTTTTATTTTTTATCATTCAAAGTAACAGCAAAAATTACAAACGATGATTTTTATTTTAAAGCATTTTATTTTTCGTCTCGTACTATATTCTGAAAGTACAAACAAAAATGCTATTTATACCTATTTGCAAAAATTGTCAATGAATTTACAATGCGCCATTTTTTGCCATCCTGAAGGCAGGTAAAACACGATACAATGCAAAAAATGCATATCATGGCACCTTAGCATATTCGCAAGCATGACTTACTCTGACTCTGCACTTGAAGATCCCATAGACAAGTATGACGAGTAGGATGGGCAGCATGGCCATTGCCACCAGTAGCCATCCCGCAAGCGCCTCGCTCATCGCCCACGTACTGCCCGACCCCAGCGCAAATATACTCTGACAAACAAAATAGTGCTATAGAACGGCGTAGTACTGTACCTACACCAAGTTAATGTTGGCTGATCGGTTATTATCAGGATGGAGGGTTAAACACAGTTTTCAACCGACTTCCAAAAGAAGGAGGTTATCAATTCGACTGTTTTTTTTGTATGTTTGTTACCGATCATTCCGTCAATTATGAATTGATTTTGATGATTCTTTTTTGTCTCCCATTGGCACCAAGTCAGAATCTGATGATGGGGTCCTAGGGAAATCAAGGGCAACCCTCAAATTTTAAAGGCACATACAATGTTTTTCATATACTCTCTAACGCAATTCAGATAATTGTGCCTGGTAATCAACATCTCATCTTGCTGAGCTGATGATGGAAGGTATAAGTTAGGATCTGATGCTAGGATCCCAGGACAAATGTTTGATCAGCGATATTTTCTCCAATTGTCAACCGATATGGATGATTCTTTTTTGTTTGGAAGAATATTTTCCCAAACTGGCTCCATTTCAATTTGGTGAAGATCTGATGAAGGATTTCGGAGGTAGGCAACGGAACTCTTCAAAAACACCGACTGCCGAAATTAAAGTTATTTTATACTTTGTAGTGTTTTTTATTTGGAAGTCGGTTTTTTTTTGGACAAAGATCATTAACGTGACAATATTTGTAAGTGCTGACGCTGATATATGTTTTTGATTGGTTGACTGGATCACAAGCTTATCGCGACTGCGACCTGCGATTACTAATATTGTTTATCATAAGATTAGGTTCAGTTGAAAAACAAAACCGTGCTGTGTGTGACCCTAGGCCACACCACGAGTCAAGGTTTGACTGACACTGGCATGGCCACCATATCAGGGATTTTAACCTTTTGAACGCCACTGTCACGTACACATGACAAGCAAGCGCGTGCCTTGTACGCCAAACGTCACAAATATGTGACAAAAAGTACGGCGAATTTGTGGCTTGGCGTTGGGGGCACGCCGATGCGTTTCTGTTCTGGCGTTTAAAAGGTTAATCCTAATAACACAAAAATTTGTCGCCAAATATCAGAATTTGTCGGTCACTGGTTCAAAAGTTATAAGGGTTTATAGGTGGCCGATCTGGGGAGCATCTCCCCAGCTTGGCCCAATTTGAATCTCAAAAACTAGGGCACCTAGCGAAGATCTGTTTTCTCCCAAATTTTGTCGGTAATTAGCCGGAATCAGTCGCCAAATATCAGAATCTGTCGGTCACTGGTTGAAAAGTTATAAGCGTTTCTAGGTGGCCGACTTGGGGAGAATCTCCCAACTTGGCCACATTAATATCTCAATCTAATAGCGAATTTTTTTTTGTGTTAACAAAATTAAAATGCCCGATGGTGGCCATGCCAGTGTCAGTCACACTGAGTCGAGCTAACTTGGCAAGCTCCTCCTATGTCGTAAGGTCTAACCGTGACTACAAGACTCCCAGGATCCAGGCACCGTTCTACTATGCTTACCATCATGATACCTGGCGCGACCGCCCAACAGATCCTCATGAAGACGCTGGGGTACTCTCCGACCGCAAAGAACACATCTTCGCAGAAGGTGGTCTGTCCATAGACGTAGGTGATGACCGTGGTCATCACCGCTGCGATCGGCACGCGGGCTTTCGTTGCCGGCCAGTTCATTAGGAAATTTTGTATGTATAAACCACCCTGGAATGTTTGGAAAGATTGTTAGGTTTAAAGTTCATCAAGTCAGACAGGATGGGCAGCAGTTACCTAATTTCATCATTAATGTGTGCGGTGGGTGTTGACAATCGAAAATAATCTTAAGCAACTTTACCATAGGGCCGAAATTGGTAGGCTTACCAACCCGCACTGTCTTGTCAATTTATTTCAATTGATTGTTAAATTATTAGCTCCGATGCGATCGATGCAGTATGGCGGGCGTGACTTCATCCTTATATGTGGTAAATTACAACAGCCGCACGAATCTTTATGGTAATTGTAATCTAAATAGACGCTTTTTAAGGCCGGTCCGTGGATGGGTGACCAATTTAACATTCCGAGACTCCTCCGTACCTCAAAAAGTTCGTTAAGCCGTTATTAAAACGTGTACATCTTTGACTGTAGTTTCAGGTAGTCAGAAGACCGAAAATTTCTCACCAATCTTGTCAAGGGGTATCTCGTGTTACAAAGTAAGTGGGTTGTAGAGTTCGAATGTCTCTATTTGCGACTGCCTAGTCATATCAGCCGAAAGACGTCAACTGCTGGACTCAGGCTTTCCCCAAAGGGAGGGTTTACCATAATGCCACGCTTGGCAGGCGGGTTGGCGATCGCAATGTAGCTATTGCAATGCACAGAGAATGCTGCTGCCCATTCTCTGGTGAGTCCCTTAGTCACCTCTTACGACACCCACGGGAAGTGATTGCATGGTGCTATTCTTTTACGTCGCTCTATATGAAATACTTGTTTTCAGTTACATCCGATAACTGCACTGGAAGCCGGTCCCAACAT
This sequence comes from Mamestra brassicae, assembly GCA_905163435.1. Classification (NCBI taxonomy): domain Eukaryota; kingdom Metazoa; phylum Arthropoda; class Insecta; order Lepidoptera; family Noctuidae; genus Mamestra; species Mamestra brassicae. Next base: position 12,883,553 of record LR991004.1, on the reverse strand, counting down.
TTAGAGAAAAAACCAACAAAATGATCGTAAAGTTTACATTCACCTGTGTGCAGAGAGTGAGACCTCCTATCAAACAGAAAAGGACACATATTAGTACGAGGAAGGCCCAACTGATTTTTCTTATTGATCGCCCGGTGAACGTTGACATCACTGTTTGAACTAGCAGCCCCTGAAATCAACATATGATAACATAGATATTGTCGCAATACTTTCCGGTCTATTACGTACCTATACTCCGCAAACAGGTGGATATTAAGTCAACATCATCAGCCTTTCAGTTCCAGCTCTTTAGATCCAGGGCTAACGTGGATCACTGATCGTTTGTGTTTATCAGTTCGTGCCGTTATTTACGCCCCGGGGCTTTTTGAATAAGTTTTGTTAAAACTTTTAAAGTTAGCTAGCCTATTTAATGTTGAGCTGAACGAACTAGGAATGCTTCCTGAATTACCTAAATCTATGATATAGAGGCCATTTAAAATACAAAATCTTTAATACAAAAATTAGGAATATAACTGTTTTTGCAAGCCATGCATATATTTATTCCCTTGTGTGTATCCACGCAACCCAAAACACAGCTGCTAATCGCTCAGGCACTGCGTCAACGTGGCGATGGTATATTGATTAATATTATAATATTCTCACTTTCTTAGCTTATCTTAATTTGCCAAAAAATTGTAGAATTTGCCCTCTGATGTCATGACATCAGAGGGCAAATTCTACAATTTTTTAAGCAACGTTTATTCATTATTCGTATCTCAGTCGCAATCTGTCAAAAACACCTCAATTTCCCTTCATTTTACACAGATTGCGACCGAGATGCGAATGGGAACGTTGTTTAAATATTAGCAGAATTAGTCCCCTGAAGACGACATTCATTGAAACAGCTTGTAAAATAGAGGGAGAACTCACCGCTGTCGTAAGTGATAACACGAAGAACGTGAAAAATATGAGAGCAGACCAGAACTGACTGCCAGGTATACGAGCCGCGTAGTCGGACCATAGGACTATTGATGAGGAGGACCCTGCAATCAAAACCATGAAAGCTTACAAACGTTAGCTACTCTATCAATGGTGTGCAGTATAAGCAGAATAAGAATTCGGGTAAGTTGGTACTTATAACATACCCGAATTCGAATCTTTGTAATCATAATCAACTCAACTGACTAACTTTTACACAGATATGTAACTTCAGAGGACCTGGCACGAATGTTATGTGTAACGTTAGGTACTATACATATAGTATCTAACTTTGCAGTATCGTTAACGTAGGTAAGTGAATTTAGAATTTAAAAAATTACAACTCCATAGTAGTTATTTTGGTTTAATTTTATGCGACGTACACAATTTGAACCATAAAAAATACGAATATAGTATAACCTATCCAATTCAAATATATATTATGTGCGAAACGAGTATTGTGCTAGGCCCTCTGATCATAGAACAAGACCAAACAGAGGGGAGGGTGGTCCGCGGGAAGTACTTATTTTTAATTACTCGTCATTTCCTACATTCAACTTATTGAATCGGCATGATGAGCCATAGTTTCTCTGCCAGTCCTGTCCAGTGTCGCATAGCATAATAAACGAACGAACTTACAAAGAAAATAAAAGACTAGGTAAGGAAAAATAAAACATCCCACCTTGCCAAATATTAGTGTTGTTGTCATAGTCCATGGAGAGCGCTCCGTGTGTGGCCCCTAGAACTAACGCGGCGGTCATACAACTGCTCTTGGACACCGCAAATGCCAGCATCGCGGTGGTACCTAGCTTGTGTTGCGCCTTGGGGCAGTAGGAGCCGAGCATGACTAGCGAACCTTGACAGACTGTCATCTCGATCAACGCGTATTCCATGGCTTCACGCCACATCTGAAAACGTGAAATTTGAAGAGTTTAATTGACTGGTTAGGAAAAGACATTTTGCATGCTTTTTTCAAAGTGTATCTAGGTTTTATGAACTTCTATGTGTTGTAAAAAAAAACAAAAGTTATTAATTTAATTAGGCTTGGAGCCATGCTGTTAGAAGGGCAATTCCAGTTCCTTAACACCACCCGTTTCCGCTTCCTGGTGTTTAAGCTGTAAAGTAGAAGTGGCGCAATAAACTCCCCAGTAAATACATACCTAGATGGAGAAGATGATGAAAAAAGACATTGGCATACGTTGCTAACCTTGAGGATCGTGCCATGCGGCTGTTATTACCTACTTAGCCAGGAACTCCTCCGTGCTTCGCAACAAGAAATACCAAATGAAGTCACCTGCGAGCTCTCAATCAGTACGGACCAATCGCAGTCGTTGAACATACGGCCCGAGCCCTTCAGCTGTATAGCGCCTACCGCCACGCAGACCAGCACGAAGTACGCCATCACGTCTTTGAACAACACCAGCTGAAGAAAAACATAACCACTTTAGCTGCTGTGAATGAAGGTGAAGGCACGAAACTACAAGAATAACATCTGTTGATGTGGAGGAGAGCCCAATACAATGTGTCATATAAGGTGTGAAAAAAACTTTTTACAAATAAATACAACCAGCTTCCAAATAAAAAAAAACACTAAGTATAAAATAAATGTAATCTCGGAAGTCGGTGTTTTTGGTCGTATTTATTTGGTATTTTTAACTTTTTAGTCGTGCCCCACACCTAACAACAACCATTGGAAAGTCACAGGAAAGCAAAACACGCAATTTTGTTTACTTGGATGATTTTTTTATTTCTACTGTCTGTCTGGCCCCCCTACATGTAAAGTGGCGATGATTTTTTTTTAACGTCTACCCCATGGTGTGGTAGATATTAAGGGTCTGCTAAAACCATTTTTCCATGCAAGGATCCGTTTGCAAAATATTAAGCATTAAAATGTTAAATTTTGTTAGAGACAAGTGTAGTAAACGGTTGTTTTTGAAGACGTGAAAAAATATACAGTGTAGTAGCAAGGTATATAACGAATTCAAAAGGAAAACTATCACCGCTACCTAGGCTTAACGAGTTAATGAGTAATAGTCTACCAACTTATAAAATGAAACTGGGTAAGTCAAAAAATCCTAATAATTCCATACAAAATGACTTAAAACCAAGTGCATTTGTAACTTTGTAATGTAATAATAGTTAAGTACTTTTTACTATTTTTCTGGCATGGTTTAGGAGACGGGTAACTACGAAACCTTACACTGTGCGTGGTCCGACACGCACTTGGCCGGTTTTTTTGAAGTCGGTTTAAAATAATGATGGCCTTACAATAGGTAAGGATCGTAGCAGAAGTGTGGTGTATATTCTACTTACCCCCGTGGGTAAAAGGCGAGTTTGTTTGTATGTATGAATGTCATTTTCTAGGGCAGAATTGGTAAAAATATAATTATTTTCACTCACATTGGTTTTTTTTTTATCCACTCTTAATACACTACAGACGTGGGTATCTATGGATCCGCTGGCAAATATTGCTAAGACATCAAAATACTGAAACAAAGACGGTAACTCACTTTCGAGTAGCTATATATCCGTTTGATGACGATGAAGTAGATGAGGACCCAGCAGATGACGTAGTAGACCGTCAGCTCCCACACCACGTTGCCGAGCCCGCCCGCCAGCCCATCGCGCTTCAGATCCAACACGAAATTACTGGAAAATCATATCAACTGAAATAACTCTTTCATAGGGCATTACTTTAAGCACTGACTGTCTGTATACCTAAATCTTAAAGGTGACTTCAAAATATTCTGGAACAGTGACTGGGCAGCGTCCTCATGAAATAAAACTTGCGGGGCAGTCTTTGGGGTCTGCCGGTCGAAGTGAAAACTAAGCGAAAGCTAAAGCGTTCGGTGACGATGACGATTTTTGTTCACCCAAAAAGTGCTCAACGCGCCTAAAGAAAAAAAGCTCTTCTTTTCGGACGTTTCCAATCGATTTGAATACGGCTGTTTGCGGCTATAGTCAACACAACAGATGAGCTCAATATTGGTCACTATTCTACTTAACCAAGCCGCACTCGGCCCCAATGGTGAATAACAGACAGCTCACTCCCTTTCGAAGAGAGAAAGCCTGGGTCCCAACAGAAATAGGTCCTTTAAAAATTATTAATAATACGTCAAAGATAGTGGCAAGATATACTCCGTCAATTACTAACAAAAAGAACGACTGCGGTGGTGTCTCACTCGCAACCGGCAGTGGTCGATGCCTGGCCGCGCAAGGGGGCTTCGCATCGGCCGCACAGTGCAGCCAGGGTAGGAAGGAGTGGATGGAGTGCACCGTCATGGCCAAGCACCACGCGCCCACCGCGCCAGCTGCGAGGGCGCTGAACACGCAAGTTGTTAGCATCGCGAAACCTACACCTGGGGAGAAAGTGTAAAACTATGGGATATGATAAAGGGAGCTGGAAATTAGGTTCAGACCTTGTCCAGAAATGTCGAATATTGTGCGTGGCAACACGCCTTCATGAAAAGTAGCCTAAGTAGTTACTGGCCGAAGCAATGTACCTAAAATCGGTTATAAAATTAAGTCTAGGTACCTGTCTCATAAAATTCGCTCTCTAAGGAAGGCCAACTAGAATTAACCTTGATTTAAGGGGTAAAGTTACCTTTGTAATAGCCTGATACCTACTACTCGTACCAAAACTAAGCAAAATTCTTAATATATCGACAAATCATTTTCTAGACACATGTTTATTAACCACCTACCTCTCGCCATCGGCGACAAATCCCAGCATTTAAGCACACTCTTCTTTGTGACCACACCCAAAGCGAGTTCCAGATAAAACAGCGGATACCCGACCACTATGCTGAAGATGTTGTACAGGAACAGAAAGGGCAGAAGTTTCCTGAAGTCTTGGAGGTACGGGTGCCACCACACTTGGAAGATTCCGATGCAGGAGGATACCACCAACTGGCGGTAACTTATGTTGTTTGTCCATCGGTCGAATATCTGGGGTAGATAAATGGATAGAGAAAGGACGACGAAGCAATAGCAGTTTGTATAGTCATAGAAGGTGGTGCTCTGTACCTAGTTTCTGTCTAACCTGCGAGAAAAACGCAGAATATACCTACTATGGTCGGGTGTCTTGGGTCATATGTAGTGTCGACATAAAACCTCGTATTCAAGTTGTGCAGCATTGTTGCAGCAAAAAGCTGCTGTTACAATGTTATAGGTACAACTTTTGTTTTTCATGAAGTCAAATTTATCCATGTTAAACTGGCAGAGCGCTAAGGCTTTAATGTATGTAGTCCTCTTTTTCTGGTTTGCTAGCTGTTACAAGAAAGCCGCTGCCGCAGATTAAGCGTGGTCGTGAAGACCAGCATGTTTACTATAGGTACTGTTCTGTACTTAGGTATTGTATCTTTCTAAAGCATTACTGTAGTAGTATCAATAAAAGTTATTAAACCATACATTACCAGTGGACTTTCAGTAGAAACTGTGTCGACTGTCTCGCTCAAAGTTTTTACCCGGGTGCTCTGAAATTAACAGAATCAACATTATTGTTTATTCTTCGTTTCTTGTTCACAAATAAGTAGATATTTAGTTATAAAAATATACTCACCACGCTTTCAGACATTTTCAAAACGAAATGATATCTAAATAACTAATATTTTTCGAAAATGATTCAGATACATGTGTCAAAATATACATCGTTCATTGACACCGATTGAAAGACATTTGCGACACCAACAAAATATTTAGTGATTTTATAAGACTCAAGGAGGTTTATGAAAAAGTTTACAGAAACAGACCCAAAAGGGCCAACCTCATCTGAGTTGGTTTTTAGGGTTCCTTACTTCAAAAGTTAAAAAAGGAACCTTGCTTTTTAAGCAAAATTGACAATTCTAGGTCAACCGGAAGAACCCTATAGGTTTTGGGTCGAAAACCTATATGATAGTTCCCGTTGACCTAGAATCACGAAATTTGGCAAAAAGCAAAGGTCTTACAGCACAAATAAAAGAAAAATTCCAAAAAATAAAAAAAGTTGAAAATTAAAGTGTATCCCCCCATACATACCTACATCGTTGACGCCTGCCACCAATAAAAATGTTACCAATTTTATTATGGTAGGTACGGAACCATCGGCGCACGAGTTCGACTCGCACATGTTACTGTGTAGTACTACCGTCCACTCAGTGGAAACCCTTTTATGCAGTCTCCCCAGGGAAATGCTCTAACAGGCGATGCAGAAAGGGGGTTCCGGGGTGGTCCTGCGTGCTGTTGGTGATCACGAGGGTGGGTTTAGTGAGTTAAAACTCTCACTCTCCCTGGCATTTTCTTCAAAAGTTCTAGGCGCCTTTAAAAGTTTCCCCCAGATAACAACAAAGTGCCTGGGGTAGCTGTGCGGTGTGAGAAGAGTGCTGACACCCATCAGCGAGCGAATTATTGATCACCTCACTTCTTCCACGACTGCAGTAGTTAATCAAGGAACCGTCACTGACCGTAATTTATGTATGTATATATAATACAAAGCGCGTATTTTGCAAACGGGTGGAATAGATATGTCATGCGATCCATCCCACTCCTCAGGAAGGAAGACCAGCAAAGCCCTGGTCCCGTCATAGATAAATGCGAGGCCTATAGTTGGAGGGGTACAGCAAATAAAACATCAACATTGTTAATATAACAAATTCTATAATTCATTTTAAGTCTATAATATCTAGCTATACATAGTGGATTCGTGGTAGCTAAATAAATTAACTAATCGCACCAAATTATGCTACTATTTGGTTTACAAACGTGAATAGGTACTTAACCGAAGTTGACGAAATCATCACATTTTTGCGTAAAATTTGAAACAAACAAAGGCACTCAATAATTTAAATAAACATCGTTTCGTGTGATACAATACAGGGCTATTTTTCAATGACCAGTCAAAATTTTACTTTTCTTAGGACCAAAAGCAAAAATAGTTTTTTTTTCATAAGATTTTCGTTTATGCAAACATAGTTTATCTTTTCGCTAGGTAGTCATTGAAAATCTACATTGCTTAGTCGGATTTCAATTAACAAGTAAGTACTAAATAAACACAAATATTTCTGAGCAAATTAATATTGCTAGTAGTTTAAAGTCGCGTATCCACTAGGCAACATTTGACGCCGCAACACGTGACGCTCAACCTGTTCGGTAACGTTGGCACAACAGCGCCAGCTGGCGCACAATATGAAAACGATACTAAATCAAGGGTTGCTCGTTGCCGTTAAACATGAAGACCAACATGTGCATCATGTCGCGCGTCAAATGTTGCCAAGTGGATACCCGGCTTTATCAATTCATTGATGCTTGCGAACTTGTACAACAAAATAATACAGTCAGTATTGATTCCTATCTAATGAAAACTTAAATATTTGCGAAAGAAGCGAAACCAGCTCGGTCGAGAGTATTTAAATAGAGTAGGAAATATGCAGAATAAGTTTTATTTTTATCCATCAGAGACGAATGTAGGACAGACACAGAGTATAAAATATTCTATCGGTAGTGTACAGGGCGGTTATATTGGACTATACAAGTGTAAAATAAGGGCAGATACCTCAGGTGGCGCCCGAATGGAAAGGGAACTAGGCGCCAATACGCGATATCGTGTTAATCACGACAAATGAACACAACGATTACTTTCTATTACTCCTCAATTATTTAAGAAAAATAATCCTATTGCTTAGAATAACTTTTCAACTAACCACCCTGTGTAATCACCTGAGATCGGAATAGGTAGACTATATTTACCTAAAGTTTGATGAAGTAAGTAACATAGAGCAGATCCTCTAAAACATGACAATTATAACGGAGATTATAAAAAAAATATATATTCAGATTACAATATAATCAGGTAAATTACAGAACTTTTAAAAATTATTTTTTTTTTTGTAAAACAATTCAATTAACCAGTTTAATAATTTAGTTCAAATGTATTCAAAGCGCCATAAGTAATGTGCTATTTTCAAATCCCGGGATTTAATCGTCATGTTAACGGTTCCTGGATTTTAGAGAAGGTATTATCAACTCTATGTTACTTACTTCCACGAACAGTAGGTAAATATAGTCTACCTATTCCGATCTCTGGTAATCATAGACATTGCACTGAATTGCAATCACAAAGTTTTTTAAATACATACAAGTATGGAAATGTGGACCTAGGCTAAATCTTACAAGTTCAAAACATAACAAACGAATAAAACAAAGGATTGGATACACCATGGGGCTCAAGTTATGGCTTGGTGTTACTTACTAAAATATTGCGAGTCTTTCAGTCACAAAGTTTTAGCAACTAAAATTTTATCGATGATGGATGCATGACACAATGACAATTGCTTTAGAGCTGTGCCAAATCTTTATTAGAATATCGATATTTTAAGGCCATATTGTTATCGATATAAAAATACGTGGCAAATTATCGTAAAATTAGTGGGGTAAATACTGGAGCGTAAAACAGTTTGAACAGATCCTAAGGCCCAGTTTCAAAAACGTAAATTATCAAAAGCGTCGAAGATTGGTTGAATCTATTTTAAACAGACAATCCCATCACTTGTGATGGCGATAATTTCTATAAAAAAACCGGGTGTTATTTAGACAGTTAAAATCATAAGAATAACCTAAATTCTCTACCTACTTTTCATTCACAAGGGATATCTATAATAATCAATTAGGTACGCCTTTAACCTTTTGAACGCCATTGTCGAGTATACATGACACGCAAGCGCGTGCCCTGTACGCCAAACGTCACAAATATGTGACAAAAAGTACGGCAAATTTGTGGCTTGGCGTCGGGGGCACGCCGATGCGTTTATGCCCTGGCGTTCAAAAGGTTAATCGATTGATTCGAATAGCATACCAATACGTCGTATGCGAATGTTAAGGCGATCATTCGCGAAAAATAAGGCAAACTTCGATTATAATTAAATTATAAGAAGTGTATGATAATGCATTAAGTATGTATTATTTATGTTATTATCTATACAATAATATGTAACTAATGTCAATTTCGTACGTACAATACGAGTCGGTATTATACGCTAGAGAAAAAGAACTGACTTTTCCTATTTAAAATCAGTACGTTCACGATTTTAGTCTTCTTTTTTCTTCTAAAATATGAACTTCAATGGATATTTCGTCAAGCATAATATTGTCAATCATCAGGAAAAAAGCTATCTATCATTGCGTATCTATCATTGTCATTGCGCACAATGGCTGGGTAAACACATGCCCATATACTTCAGTACAGTGCAGCAGTGATTGTATTAGAGATTCACAAGCGCGCGTCCACCATTACAATTCAAACCTCATGTGTCAGTACACCTATGACGCTCACTCGTGATTTGGAGGACTATATCTCACTAAGTTTCAGATTTGCAAAATAACTTATACAACGCTGCGTCAGCTACTCGGAATCCAAAAATCTAGTTGCAGACATAACGAAACTGAGCCGGAATTTACAAGGTGACTTTTTAAATCCTAGGCAAGCTTTGAGGAGAGAATACTTTTGTTGTATTAAAATAATTTTGTTCTACAACTTTACAAACAAAAAATCAATCAACTAAATCGCTTTAGCTGGGTACGTATACCGTACGTAGTACGTGGAAACGAGCACGAACATGATGCGTATGTGTTTTGTTTTACCATGCTCACTGCGAATGTTACATTATGGCCCGTACCACCGGTCAGTACCCAGCTTTGTATTACGCCCTGTAACACTGGTCAGTGCCCACCTTTAGAGATAGCAGTCCAAAGCTGGACACAGGCCTCTTCCAATTTACGTTGGAACTCCTTGCTTTTTTTTCAGTCTGTTCTCTCGCCTTTTTCAGGCCTTCGGTCCATCAATTTGTAAATATTAAATGACCGATCAGCTGTTCGAGATTCCACAAGTATCAGAACAAAACTTTTTTAATTTTTCTCCCCTAAAAACCTTCAACTACTGAGGCACCGAGTATTACTATAATTTATAAAACTTCACGTAATCGACCAATGTCATTGAAATAATAAATTATAGCTGATTTGCGAAAAGATGGATTAATAAAAACAAAAATTTGTTACTTTTTTGACTCGTTATCGAGCATGAATTAGTAAACAAAAATGTAGTTATTTTTAAATATTACGCCAACAACGAATAATTATTTTATTATCTTATATCTATCATACAAATCTCACATTGAGCAGTTCAATATTATTGCCAAATTAAATACTCTTGACTCGCATATTATTTACTACTTCATACTCGGGAGATTATTGAGGGTAGTAGGTCTGATTTTCTTAGCTGTCACAGAGATATTTCACCGGTCGTACAGTTAAAAAAACAAACAATATATGTCCAGAAATATAGTGCACTAAAAAGGTACGTTGCAAAGATATACCGAAGTAAAGTTTTCATATAGCGACTTTGCATCGAAATATCTCAAGCTCAGCAACCAGTTTTAGGGCACTAATTCATGATCAGAACATTTTTTGTTTGAATACCCATAGGAAACGTGCAGGGACGAGGTGGTGCAGGAGGTGACACAGAAGCGACAATTTCAAGTATTTTTATCGTAAAAGTTTCGAATTTGTAACACTAGATGTCATAAGTTTACTCAGTGCACGTTCCCTATATGTGGCAGTACCATCGTGGGCCGTCAATTTCAAGAGAATCAAAAAGGCGATGACTGATTGTGCCAATTCGGGGCAATCACAACGGGACGGGTATCATTCAATAAACAAGGCGTTTAAACAGCGAAGAAAAAGAGAAGGTTACTAAAATATGTATATACAACGTGTAACAGAATTAACGCAACGCCTAAAACGGGGTCATTGTAGTCATAATTATGAACAACCTTTACTATGGGACCAAACATGAAATCGCGAAAAAAGAACGACTGTACATAACATTTTATTTAGTCGAGTTATGCGCACATAAATGTATGGGACGGTCGATTTTGGTCCCATAGTAAAAGTTATTCATAATTTTGAGCACAATGACCCCTTTTTAGATATTGCGTTCAGTTTCTTGCACATTGTATACGTGACAGTTTTAAGTGCATTTCCCTGGTGGTGGCAAGCTAATGGTCCTCAGATGCTGAACAGGTCTCCGGCGGAGGGCAGCGGCGCCAGGCCGCCCGTGACGTCGGGCAGGCGAGACACGTCCGGTAAGTTCTCTATGTGCGACTTCACTTCCGCTTTCACCGCGTAAATCTTTTGCAGTTTTATGTTGTATTCCTGGAATGGGCGGGGGCGATGGTTAATATTTTGTAAATAAATAAAGATAACAAAATTATGATGAATTAGTCTGAAATTTAAGGAAACGGTTTTTTTTATAGTTTCCAGTGCATTGAGTGGTTTTTTATTTAATTTTTCAAAATAATAATTTAGAGGTAGTACCTTCTAGAACTTTGAAAATCAATATATTTCTGATCGTATCCTTTACAACAAAATTGGTGATCTTTTCACCGGTGTAAAAGGCTGTTCCAGGCTGACAGTTAAAGCTGTCAGCCCTAAATCTTTCTCCCTTCGTTCAGTCTATTCAAAGATTGACTGTTAGAGATTGCCCTGTGCTATAAGACTGCCCATTGTACACTTGTCTTTTATAAATGTTTTTCGTGTTCTTGTTATGAGGTGTACAATCTATATCTATCTATACTATTTCCCTACTTCACACTAATATTATAAAGGCGAAGGTTTGTGAGTGTATATGTTTGTTACTTCTTCACGCGCAAACGGCTGGACCAATTTTTATGAAATTTGGTATAGAGATTGTTTGAATCCCGGGAAAGGACATAGGATATTTTTATCCCGGGAGTATGTTCCCTTGGGATAATTTTCTACATTCACGCGGGCGGAGCCGCGGGCGGCAGCTAGTATATAATAAAGCTGAAGAGTTAAGAAGAAACTACCAGTCGGATTTGGAAAATTCTTTTTGTATTGATAGCCTATAGGTTGTAAATGATAGCCACATGGCTATCGTTTACAACCTATAGGCTATACAAGAACGGGAAACTCTAAGGGAACGGGAAAAAACGGGATATGCGCGTACGAAGTCGCGGGCTAAAGCTTGTAAAGTATATAATAATAATAAAGCTTTATTTCTCTACACATTTACAGAGTTAACAAAAAAATAAATACATAGAACTATTTATTAAAGTATTTTCTGGTTTAGGCCTCTTCCAACTTGAACCATACTAAAGTATATACTTAATCAAATAAATAAAAGCCCTTTTAATGGTAATTGCAACAAAGATATTTGGTTGATAAAGCTTGTTAAGGTTGATTCAAGATAAGATTCTTTCATCTCACAAACACATGTATCATTGCAATTTCAACCCAGTTTCAACGCCACGGCCTTAGGTCACAAGACCAGATTTGCGAGAAAGGCTCTTTAAACGCATCTGACAACTAAATAATTGGAAGCTTTACGCTATAAACGCTAAAATAATATAATTGGAAGGATCGTTACCTCTAGCCTAGCCTCGGCCTGCTTGGCGAGGTCCCGCTGCGCCTGCGTGAAGTCCCGCAGCATGCCGGCCACCTTGCGTCTCTTCTCCAACTCCTCACTGAGCCTCAGGTTGTATTCAGCCAACAGTTCTACGGCCGAGTTCACCACCGCACTTAGACTTAGCGCTGAATCCTTATCTAGAAGAAGATGGTTGGTTCTCTTAGATGGGTTGTGGCAGACATTTAGGTTTCCTTTTTCAATTTTTTTTTATTGATGTAGAAAGAATATCAACTTTATAATGGCAATGCAGTTTAGAATTATTTCAGAAAGACTGTGTCATAACAACTGAAGTTATAGTGGGACCATAAATTCGAAACTAAGGACTAACTAACTATATTCAGACAGTGATAAGTAAGTACGATATTTCACTGTATAATATCAGGATGCACGCATTTTTTTGAATTGTAGGATGTTCACGTGTGATCTTAAGTTTTTACAGAAAAATATCGTACTTATCAACCCTTTGTGAGTGGGGCCTTATTGTGAACACAGTTTAGGCAATTATTAAGTACAATAAGGCCCAATTGCACCAATAACTTGACTCAGTTTTAGTTACTAACACAAGGTTAAATAACAAATATTTCATACATAATGGGTACGTATAGGTATTTAATTATATTACTGAGGCCCGCTTATGCTAATAAGCGGGTCCAGTAATATATTTTATTAATCTTTTGAACGCCATTGTCACATATACGTGACAAGCAAGCGCGTGCCCCGTACGCCAATCGTCACACATATGTGACAAAACATACGGCGAATTTGTGGCTTTGCGTCGGGGGCACGCCGATGCGTTTATGCTCTGGCGTTCAAAAGGTTAAACGCAGGTTGCTGAGTGCTAGTCAATACACAATATTATAACGATGGTACCAATTTTCTTTTTCGGTTGTGCGGGCGGGTTTAGGTTAGCATTGACTGTGTTTTCATACAAGCTATCTGCATTACACAGTGGCGAGTCTATTTTGAACACAAAAGTGACACATAGAGCATAGATTTGCTTGACATTTTCCGAAAATTAAATAACGAAAATTAGGAAGAATTAGAAAGATAAACAATGACATGTCTTCACAAACTCAATTTGTTAGAAATATTTATTATTATATTATTTTGTGAGTTAAAAAACAGAGTGGGCATATCAGTGAATAAGTGAAATACACAGGGCATATCAGCAATATTCTTTATTTAATATCATAAATAGTTTTACAATAAATTTTATCTACTAGTATCACAATGTTTGGGCAGTCCATATATGTATATTTACAGTTTCAATTATCACAGTCAATGCTTACAAATATCTGATAAGAAATAAAATAACTTAGGATGACACAATCCACTCCATAAACTAAAATAACCACACAACATACAAAATCTCAAAAACACAAACTATGAAAAATCAAAATTTAGGAATTATCTTGATAAAGTTAGAAAAATGAAACAAACGAACAAAATATCGACAATCATTTTTGTTTTTCATAGTTTCTAGATATCTCGGGGGAACGGACAAGTACGTCGACCCTTTTCGAATGTTCTAACTACGAGATAATCTGAGTGAATAGCTCGCATTTCCATACACTTCGCCGCGCCGGTACTGGGCCGGTTTGGCGTCGACTACCCAGCAGCCAAAGCGTATGAAATGGGTCTCAGTCTTGTTACAAGATTAATTACAAATGCTATGCGGTGATAGGGGGTCATTTTACCTTCTAACTTATTCAATAATTGCACTTCGGACACTTCGGGAGGGAGCGACGCGATCCTCTCCCGAACCGCCTCGTCGCTCGACGCACTGGCCTCTAGCTCTAGCAGTGCCTGCAAATACAAACAACCTTGTTTTATAACTCATTTCCTGATAAACATATATTAGGAACGCGTATCGCGTATTAAAATCATTCGATTAATAAATAAATAACTTTTAATTGACTATTAATGCCATAAAATATTTTTGTATTATGTTTATGGCTGCATAGTCATGTTAGTACGCCTATTTGATGAGCTTCTGTAGCTATTTAAGGTAATTTAATACTTTAAAATTGGCTGGTTATTCATGAGACCAGAAAGATCAACATATATTTACTTTTATTATAAAGGTATCCACATACTTAATAATTAAACCAGATGCTTCCAAAATGTATGTGAAATAAATGAAAAAAAGTAACGAAAATAAATAAAGAAAGATAGAATAATATTTATTTAGCACTTAAGTACATGAAACACGCACAGTACATAGAAATAACAAAAAATGTAGGTATACTAAAAAGGTCCATTTCAGCGATATGTCAGACAGAATGATGCTGTCTGTCCCTGGTTTTCTAATAAACTTTTCAATGGACGAGTGGCAGTTCATAAAGAAAGGTTTATCATCATTTAAACGGAAATATGTCTGTAGCTGACATACATAAGCTTCTCCTAGAGTTACTTAGACCAGTTCTGAGCTTCTTACATCCAGAGCAGACTTCTGCAGCCGTTACCAAGTTAATGAACAGAAACACTACACAACAAATCACATTAAAACTACAAATGCACCTTTAGATATAAGAATAATAATATAAGAATTAAATAAGGTACCTTGATAAGTTCCTCAGGCTCGGGCGGGTCGCCGGGCGGCGTCTTGGGGCTGAGCGTGGTGTGCGTCTCCAGATGTCCGTCCACCTCCTTGGTTTCACTACGGCAGCGCTCCTGTTTCGCGCGCGCCTCGATCTTCGCCTTCTTCTCCGGCTCCTTGGCGATTATCTCCACGTCGACAGACTTGCGCTTCTTGCTCTCTTTCTTTGGAGGAATAGCGTCGTTCGGATCCACTGGAATGACAAGCAAATTGTGTATAAGAACCTGACCTGTGTGGAGACCTTTTTTTTAATAAGCCTTGGCTGGGACCTTACACACTAAGCAACTACACTCTCAAGGGTCCCTGTGTATGAGGGTATGGACCCCAGCTTAGCTCAGCCCGTCCCTAGCTGTCCCCTGGTAGGTCTCTGGAGGGGACAGCTAGAGACTGGTGGAATTGAACAAGGATAATTATTTAGGGATGAATTTAAAACTACAGGCTCAGCGGCGCGAGCTAGGTCGAGCAAGGGTCGGGGTGGACATTGACTGGGATGATGCTGCGGGGTTCAGCAGCAAACCTCCTTATTTTAATCTTTTAATAATACAATACAAATTGCTTTCATATTTTTAATTTTAGCCTGTCTTGTTATTCAAGTGATAACTCAGTAGAAATACAATTTATCATACTGATAAAATAAATTCTAGTTTTGCACCATAATGTTTGACAATCTACAGTAACTAAAGAATAAGGTGTTATGAAACAACACTTCCATTGTAAAGAAATTAAACATAGGCCAAAGCTGTAAATAGGCAATATTTTGTAAATTAGTCTTAGCACTGCATAATAAACTGTGATTAATGGCTAAACCAATTAAGGTGGTGTGTAAGATAAGGTAGATTAAAGAAACACAACATTTGAGTGAGAGCTGGGATGGTGCTGTTGGTAGCAAGATGGCTGCCACTGCATACAGAGTGCACAAAGCCACAAATCAATAAAAAAGGTTAAAAAGAAACATTTAAAATATGATGACTCTGGTTTGCTTTTGTACAAGACCCAAAAATGAACTCACCAGCCTCTTTATACTCCTGTATCTTCTGTGAGTCGTAAACCCCCCTCTCCTCCCAAATAGTGAGTATCCTGTGCAGCGAGTGTTTAGTCTTCGTGTTGATACCAGTCTTGGCCATATGCTTGAATGACTCCACTAGGACTTCTCCGAATGCCTTCCCATACTCTGGACCTTTCTTTTTACTATTTTGTATTACATCATTAGCAAGGTACATGAATGTAAGCTGCTTGCTATCTTTGGCTGTAAAGAAAAACACTCAAATCATATGACTATGGAGAATCAACTAGTGGCTGTTATATATTGTTTGGTTGTTTTTCACAAAATTCAAGATTTTTTTTTGTTGACATCGTCTTTCCATCATGCAAATCCACAAGGTCAAGTAAGAGTAAGGGTCTTTGAAAAACAAAGAATTGTTAAAGGCCTATTCCAGAAATTCAAATGGCATTTCTTCACAGACATGTCAAGATTGACTTAAAAAATGTTGATTGCATTGGTATTTTGTTTTGCATTTCCCTTCATTTGGATCAAGAAACAAACCCTACCTACTGCAAGATTAGGTTACTTTATAAAAGGAACACTGCATTTGCACTGCACATTATGCTGAATGTACATAATGTAATGTTATCAGTGCCACAACATTTTAAGTCATGAGTGGGCGTTTTATACATGGTCACAGCCTTATGATAAAGATTCAATGGTTCAAAAATGAAAGACATACTGTTTAGGATCCCCCACAGCTTTCAAACTACTAGATTGTTCTATAGTAGCGAAATTTAAACAAACAAAAGCGAGACATTTTGTCGATCAAATAATGTCTGTAGAAATCATCATAGAAAAAGTATTTCTTATCTCAATAGTTTTGTCGTAAAATTAATGAAGAACTGTGGATTTATACATTCAATTCTACTGTAAATAAAATCGTTAAGAAAATAATATTATAGGTTACCTTTTAGTATTTCTTTGAACCAGGTTTTTACGACTATGGCATGGTGTTTTCTGTGATGGATCAGCCACAAAGATAGTGTTTGAATACTTTGCTGACTCGAATTCAGTTCTTGAAGCTTACGAACTAAAGCGTTTTCCGTAAAACCAGCCATGGTTTAGGAGAATACTAAATAAACGCCACGGACCACAACACCACACTTCATTTGACGTTTACTAACGCCATATTGATTTGAGAAAAAAAACCTTGTCTCAGACTACGTTCCATTTCACGCTCTGTATTCGAAAATCCTAGACTACTGCTATTTCAAAAATATATGACAACTTATTTTATTATAATTATTATTTCTGTGTTTATTCATATTTGATTTATATATAACCGATCACCCTCAAAACAACAATTTCATATATTTTTCATTTGGCAAGTCTTTCAGAATCGAATCCGGGCACTGCTATACGGTGTGAGTAATGTGCACATATCGAAATGAGAGAATCTATGCTTAATTTATCGACGGTGCGCAACATTATTTAAAAAAAATCCTAAATTTTTAATATTTTTTTGGAATTTTTAAAAATTTTGTTCTCTTCTATGGCCCCAGTGTAAATAAAACGGTGTTACTTTTAAACTAAATGATCTATCACCATGAAACAAACTCCATAATAATCGGAAGTAATAAGGCATCCTCATAAAATGAAAAATGTTGAAAGAAAACAACCCTCAATTGAAGAGAAACATGTCTTTTTAGCAAAAATTTGTTTTATATACCTACATAATTATATATTTAATAATTTTTTACAATAATCGTAAAAAAATCAATATGACGCCCCCGTTACCTACCTTTTTTATTTCTTTAAATTAATCTTCATCGTATTCGCTACCCAATAGTAAAATTTGCAAGTTTAAAACTTGTTTCATCGTGATAGATCACAAGTACCTAATGGCAAAACTGATCCGTAATCGGCTCTGAGTGATATCTCTATTCTTTACAATCCTACTGGCCACTCGACAGGATGCCCACTAGAAAGCACTACTAGGGCACCGCCCGTAACTTCTTATCGCAGATCTTTTGTCGGATGTCTTTTCCATCTATAATTTGTTCTTAATCCTGATTCGTCCCAGAGGCGGATCCAGGATTGTCGTTTGACTTGACCCCGTTGAAGGTAGGTTTTAGAAAAGTAAACGACCGCCCTGAGTCCGCCAGTGATTCGTCCTTACCTTATTGCTCAATTTCGGGTTTTTTATAATAATAATAATACTTACCTAGAATATATCAGTATGAGTATGAATGATACAAAGAAAACGGTCAGAGATGGCTGCTCGTCCGGACTGCTAGATATTAATGTCGGGGTTCCTCAGTGGTCAGTGCTCTCGGCAACATTGTTCTTGCTGCATATTAATGATCTGCTTAAAACCCGGTACCTTTGGGTATGCAGACGATAGCACTGTTACTGCGAGATACGTGTCCAACGCACGAGACTGTGATCTGTGACCCACCAGGGGTCACAGATCCGGTATCTCCGAGAGGCTGTGGTTGAGCGCTAGAACTTGTCCTTACACTGCGGCTGGCTCTGAATGGGGCGATGTCAGTCTGGTCAAGTTCAATGCCGCTAAGACCAAGGCCTGTCTTTTTTCCGCTATAAGGAGCCAATTCCACCCAACTCCATCTTTCCGAGGTGTAACCGTGCCAATAACCGACCAACTTGAGTTGACTTCTTAGTATAACGTTAACATCTATCCCCAATTTTGATCCTTTCATAAAGGCAAGGCTGAAGTGGCTGCCAAAAAGTTGGGGATACTAGCAAAGGTCAGATGGTAGGTACTTCACGCCGGAACAGCGGTTCAAACTTTATCAAGCGCTAGTTCGATCGTGTATGAAGTACTAACTGCTCTCATCTTTGGGACGTATCTGCCAGATACCAGCTTGATGCCCTTTAGTCAATTGAAAAACGAGCCAAGAGGATCATAGCAATGATACCAAAGTCTTGAGCATCGACGGTGTGTTGCAAAACTGTCGGTTTTCTATCAGTTGCATTTTGGGGAGTGTGCGACGGAATTGCATAGATTAACTCCGCCAACCCCGTTCTATCATCGGACCACAAGACGTA
This sequence comes from Mamestra brassicae, assembly GCA_905163435.1. Classification (NCBI taxonomy): domain Eukaryota; kingdom Metazoa; phylum Arthropoda; class Insecta; order Lepidoptera; family Noctuidae; genus Mamestra; species Mamestra brassicae. The sequence continues at coordinate 12,864,488 of LR991004.1, read as the reverse complement.
CGGCGATGCGCCACCGGTGCATGGTGGACGTCCCAATCACACGTTTTGGGGAACACATTGCGTAGGTACAGCTAAGGAGTGGAATTCCCTGCCAGAGTCTGTGTTTCCTGATAGCTACAACCTGGGAGTCTTTAAGTCAAGAGTGAATAGATAACTTTTGGGCAAGCGTGCTCCATCTTCGACCACGTCATCGTTTATCATCAGGTGAGATAGTGGTCAAACGCGTGCCTACCAATAGTAAAAAAAAAATATCTAGCCGAGGTGGGGTCCTATTAGGTACATTCAGAATTTACCTTATTCTAAAAGCACTTCACTATTTTAAAACGATGAATTTATTGCATAATAAAAATACCGAAAATCAGACAAACAAATAAATAAAAAACATTTGGTTCTTTATATAGAGAAAGCAGCCGTAATTATTTTAAATAAAGGTAATTGAAAATACCAAAGGTGCACGACACAAAAACTTGGACGTTAAATTTAAACCAGTTTAAATTAAGCATTCGGTTACAAAATAAAATGTTAATGTGGTGTAGTGTAGACCATGAAAAATTTTGATAAGTAAGAAAATCACTGCACAACTAACGGGTTAATATGGGTAAGAAAATTAAATGTAGTGAAACAGGGTACGTGGGTTACTCTTCGATGATGCGCGCCAGGAGGCAAGAGTTCCCCTTTCGTAGTAGCGCTCCGATGCTGTACCTACTGCGGGCAGAAAGATACCCGCAAATCCTGACGTCGCGTCCAGAGCATAGCGACTTTCGAGACCTTCTGACTTGGCAGGTAGATCGAAACTCACGCTCGTATGATGTAATCCCGGAACCAGAGTGGTCACTAACTCAACATTGGCACGGCATCCAGCCCGTACAGTGAATCAGTGCTGCCAGATGAAAAAATCTAATCAGCGCTGACAGCGGTGCACTAAGCGCTAGATTCGAATATATTCACGAGCCATTAAAGCGCTAAATCGGCTCAAACGAGTCAATAAAGCGCTAAATTCGAACTTTTAACTGAAGCGCTTTTTAGACGATCAGTGTGATTAAATAATCTCCCATACATCATGGGCTGTAACCATGAACTCTTAAAACAATTCTGATAAAGGTTTGGAAGCAAGACGCAGATTGCGGCTCGTATAAACGCATCTCGTTTACGGCTCCGTTGTTTTGCTCTATGTGTTTAGTATGGTAGATTGTGTAATCACATTGATCGTGGAAAAAGCGTCATACGCACGACAAAAATAAAATAAAATACGAAGTGATTGTAGTCAAAAACAACTTTTTATTACAATAATAAAATTTAGAAGAGAAAACATAATAATATTATTCTATACCTACAGTTTGGGTATAGTAAAGTCAACTTTAAGTAAAAAACAAGTAAAACAAAATTATAATTCTTCTTCCATCATAGCTGAACTCGAGGGTCCAGGCTGGTTAGGTTCAATCATCCGAAAAATATAAAGTAAATTTACTTTATATTTTTCGGATGATCCTATCTTACTTAAAATATCAGCTGGTAGCAATAGAGCACAAAATTGAACATAGACAATAATTTTATTCTCCACGGGACAAATAGTGCTGCCATATTAAAAATTAAGAAAGCGCTAAATTATCCGTTAGGCGCTAAAATTATCAAGTGCCCGCTGAACATAGCAAAAAAGCGCTAGATCTAGCGCCGAAAGCGCTAAAATGGCAGCACTGCAGTGAATTCGGAGACCGGAAACATACAATACAGACAAAGAAATTACTAAAAAAATTAAGGTAAAAAGCATGATATAAAAATTAAAACAAAAGTAAAATGTATTAATCCTTTTAGTTTAATACAGATACGATTCTTTGGGCCAAGCGTCTTATTTATTTATTTATTTAAACTTTATGTACAATAGTGGTACATGGGCGGACTTAATGCATCAAGGCATTCTCTACCAGTCAACCTTTGGGTTATAAAGACTATATTGTGGCTTCGCCTTGGGAGACCGCAATTTTTTGTAATTACATACTTAGAATAGTGGCGGTCCCCCGACACGATGAAATTCTTAGTAGCATCCCGAAAATTTTGATACACAACTTACTGAGTATAATACAATAGGAACACTTCTACCTATAATCTACCACTTCTCGAACTAATCTCCAACGTAAAATTGTATTCAGGACATTCATTTGCATAGGTATTATGCATAGGTATATCTAAATCTAACATGTGCATTTGCAGTCAAGAATCTTGAATAAGTTAGATTTAATGCAAATTAAGTAATATAACAGAGACGTGCATTTATACAATAGTACTTATTAGTTTATGACATGACTCTATTTTAAATAATTCGATTTATAATAATATTAAGTTTTGTCTTGAGCTCCGCCACCAATTTTTTCCAGTGCATTCCGTATTCACATCGTCATATATATACCTAGTAAAAAAATGAAATCAAAAGTTATTTGCGCGCTCCAATTCTACATACCGCAAATACCTGAACGTTTGTAATCATTTGTTTATCGAGTGATAGCAGACAGCGGGCGGCCCGTGCCATCGACCGGTCCGACGATCCACGGTGGACATGCGTTCTTCTTTCTCTATACACCTGCGCCGACGCAGCCTCCACTCAGTTTAGCTTCCAAAGGCTGAGCCGCACGCTCCCTCCTCCGCGGCCGACGAAACTCGAAATCCGCGCGAAAAACATATCGAGTTCGTAAATCTTCAATTTGATAAGGAAATACCATTTAAACTCGTTTAAATTCATATATTATAGTGTTTTCTGTCCGTTTTAAAATAAAGTTTATTGTTTTCAAATTTCAAATTTAGAATTTTAATTTATTAAAAATGAATTACTTTTTTGGTAATAACGTGCCTATTGTGCTACTGTTGTCCCTGGTGTTTCTGGCGAATGCACAGAGAAGAGATGTTGGTAAGTAGTATCTCGTCTTTCACTTAGATAGGAATTAATAAAAGAAAGCTGCGTGCTCTTAATAATTAACATTAAAAGTCGGTAAGTATTAAAAAGTCTCGGTCAAATGATCTAGTTAGCTCTTTAGCAGTCTATAATTAAATTTAGGCATATTTTTCACAAATAAATTAATGCTGCATTTTTATTGTTGTATATTTTGCGTTTTATTTCATAAAGTTAGTCTGAGCATTAAGTTTTTCTTACAAAATTGATCAAAACAAGAAAAATCTCTAATAATAATACGCTGACCACTCAAGAACGGACGATGACCGCCAATCGTTTTGTCAAAAGACAAAAATATAAGTAGATACCTATTCATCGCATTCAAATTCATTAAACAAGTAAATATAACGTTTTTATTGATATGTAGCTTTCAGTCCATATAAATGCACCTACCTAAATGGTAATGAGGATGCCACTAGTATATTTAAATGTATCTAAATTATAGAACAACCTTGTAATGCCAATTTTGGTGAGCTACATAAGTATCGTGATGTTCTCTGCCATTTGATTTAATTGTGAATAAATTACTCAACTACGTAGCACATACCTAGATCTTAATTTTGTAGGTAGGTAATGAACCTAATGATGCTTCAGTTTCCCCAGTTATCATATTTCATGATTGATAAATTATTCCTATAAATATAAACACTAAACCTCTAAGCCTTGGTTACTGCTAAAAAAAATTAACTACCTATGCATAGTTTAAATAGATACTAAATTATCTAACAGATTATTTATTCAATTTTTCTTTAGAGAATTTGAATTTAGAATCCGCTAATCAGTATTATTTTAAACTAATCATTTGGTTAGTTTTTATTTTTTTACTGTTGATAGGCACTCGTTTGACCATTATTTCACCTATTGGTAAGCAATGAATAAGTCTGAAATGTAGCCTACGTCTTTAATTATATTTTTTTTATGGTCCAACCTTTGTCCTACAGACGCTCAAATAGAAAATTGGACGTGAGACTCCTTAGAGTAACCTAAGAATATGAGACCATTTTTGTATGCATTGGTCGACTAATAACAGCCAGTAAGTAGATACCATAGTAGGTAGGTATATTTATTATAAGCGATAGATCTATTTTTGTCTATTAGGTATTTTAAGATTTGTATTAAGTGATAGAGATAAACGAATACAATTTAAATGTAGATATCGCCTCGTTTGTCTTTACATTTACCTAAATTTTATTAAAACATGTTTCGTGGTTACATTTAGGTACCTACCTACCGACTACGAATTATATACCCAAGTATACCTTATTTTTACTTGAACGAGATTTCTTTACTCCAAAACAAACATTTTATTAATTTAATTATTCGAAGGTTCCATAATTTAAAGCATTATGAAGCAAATATTAATATTGAACCAGATAATCAAATTGTTGTCCAATTTAATTACCATTGATAACAGATACCTACAATATAATTATTCTGTACAACAGTAAACGATCGTAAATATAATTTTAAGGACCCATAAGACCTTCAATTGTTCACTAAAAGCCGAAAAATAAGAATAATAACGCCCTACTTAGCACAAAACAAAAAGCTTTTAATAAAGTAAAAAAACCGGCCAAGTGCGAGTCGGACTCGCATGCAAAGGGTTCCAAACGAATATTTTTTTAACATGTTACCTTAAAATCATTGACTTCTTATAGATTTTCCTGTAATCTATGGGTAAAGACTTATTATCTTTATTTTTAGACTCAGTAGTTTTGGAGATAAGTGGGGGAGGGTCAATGGTCAATTTTCATTCTTTTAAATTTTCTACTTGTCCCCCCAAAAAGTGACCCCATTTTCTTTACTTTCGTTACACGTCCGTGTTTGAGTCATAGAAGGTTCTGTGTGTACCAAATTTCAACTGAATCGGGTTTGGAAGATTTGGGGAGAAAATCGGCTGTGACAGACGGACAGTCAGACAACTGAGTGATCATATAAGGGTTCCGTTTTTCCATACAGAGATTCGGAACCCTAAAAAATATTTTAATAAAAACCTTGATTACTGCACTAGTTGAGTTATAACAAGTTATCTGTACTTGTTGCGTAATAAGAACCATGATTATACATAAGAATGTATAAATAAAGCATTTCGGATTGACAGTGGTCGGTTCGGCATGGCGTGGCGGTACCACTTTTACTTTTCATGACACAACTGTGGGTGTGATTTCTCTTTCGGAAGCAAGCTATTGACCACCAGATACGAAGCTATAATATGATTACGTCGTGGTTCGGATGTTTGCATTTTTAATTTTGCTAATATTTAAGGCTATAAAGTCCTGCCGAGGAGGTGGTGATGGTTGTAAGTACAAAACAGGTTGTATTGTAAGTTTCTATTGATCGATGAGACATGTGAAAGAGATAATAAAGAAAAAAGAAAATATAGCCAGTATATGCTACATACCTAAGGTAATAAAAAAATGAAACGCAATGTGCAAATTGCATAAAGAACCTAACAAAACCAACAAAAGAGAGAGCGTTTGTGTCTTTTGAAGGAGAATATTGAAAAAACGAGTGGTTCAACTTGTAATCACATTTTGAAAATTACCCAAATTTTGACGTTGAAATCAAAGGTACAAATTAATTTAATGATGCCAACATAATCGCGTGAACAGCGTACTTTTTTTTCTTCTAACAGCGCTCTCAATCACGCTCATGCTACAAAAATTGGTATTCATTGCCTGAAAAAATCAAAGCGTTGAATGACCGATATTTTTTCTGCTTTTAGAAAATGTGATAATGTGGAGGCTATAAATAGCTAAATCTCTAGGTGGTACCACGTAGAGATTTTGACTGTATTGAAATAAGTCTAAAGTCTGCATGAAATAAAAGAATTAAAATCTTGAATCAAATTCTGCCTGTATTTTTCTCGTGTTGTCTATAAAATGAGAAAAAAGGCGCATTTTATCGACACTAAATGTGCATCTCTGCTATAAATAGATGAACGACTTGCGCGACAGTTCCCCGATGCTTCAATATTTTGCTTTGTGTGGAGAATTGGAGAGGCTGCAAAACTGCACATAAAATAATGTTGCAAGGGAATTTAAAAGTCATCAGTGCATAGTGCATGTTTATTTGTTTGTTTAACTGAGCCATTTCGTTTTCTTAGTGTAATTTTATTTCAGTTCTTTTTGTCAACACTTTAAGTAGTACCTAGATACCTACTTGAATGTATTGTGACATTTTGCGACCACAGACCATATTTATTTTGGAATAATATGTAGATATTTTTTTACACTTAGTTAGCTAAATAAACATTGCTCCTTGTTGACTCTAATGTTAGGACCTATATTTACATTTCAATTGAAATAGTGCTTTCGCAATAACTTAAGATCTGCATATGTGTAGGTCGATTGCGGTTCCTACTTGACATCTAAACACATACTAGTTTGACACTTGCCTAATATTGGGTTTATTAATTATTACGCACTAATTTTATGCAAATATGCGCGTGAGCAAGTGCTGTAGTCATCCGCCGCAGCTTTGGTACAATTTTATTAGCTAGGTAGGAATTTATAACATCCTTCAACTGCCCACTTGGAATTGATATTTTCGGAGTTATGATAGTTCTATGCCTAACTTTGTCTATATGAATGCAAAATTGGTATAGAAAATGGGTTTAAGATATAAAATTGTAGAAACATCCTACAGTATACTATAGGTATACCTAACATTAAGTTGAATTATAAAATGGGTACATTACGAAACTTAACTATAACTAAAACCAGGATTTTCTGCAAGAGAAAATAGTGACCTACATAGCCACATGGCCGGGACAGCCGGGACTTACCGGTTTTGTACACGGATGTGGTAATTATAAGAGATTTGGTTACAAGTAGGGTTTAACCCATCTCTATGTCGAAAAAGTGCGTGAAAAACCTGCTCGATGAATCAAAGCCACTATGAATAATTCAGTAGATACTTAGTAGGTAGGTTACATCAACAAATCTGTAAATATAACATCGACAAAATGCTTCGTCATTTTCGCCAGTGTTAAGTGAATAGTACAAAAACTTTTTTACAAAAAAATAAGTACAACCGACTTCCAAATAAAAAAAATCACTACAAAGTATAAAATAACTTTAATTTGGAAGTCGGTTGTATTTTTTTTTATTAAAGCAATTACGCAATTCCGTTTACTTAGATGACATGTTTTTTCCAGCTATTTTAAATTAAAAAGCAAACTACTGAACCGATTTAATGAAATTTCTATGGGACCAATCGGAAAATAATATCCTTTCACATAATGAAACAATTTTTCAAATCAGTTCTTAAATGAATGAGATATGAGATCATAAAAAAATATAACCTAATTGAGAAACTCGTCCTTTTTTTGAAGTCGGTTAAAATTATGATTAAATGCTGTTCGCTGGAAAGCGTAGATATCACTTGAGGATAGACCGATTTGGACAATGTTTTTTAAAATTCTTTCCGTTATTTGGTAAAAATAACCTAGAGAAAAAAACTGGACAAGTGAGAGTCAGACTCACGCACCGAGAGGGTTCCGATCGAGTCTTGATTTTTTCTATGAAGTTTATAAACTATGAAAGCACTCTCATTAATCTTTCAAAAATAAAGCAGGTAAGATTGATGGACAACCTTAACTTTGTAGTTGAAAAGATGTTCTCCCATACATGACGTCACGGTCAATTCTTCAAAATCAAAATTCATTTATTCAAATTAGGCTGAGTGCCAGCACTTTTTGAACGTCAAAGTTCTACATAAAGACAGTCCCTCAAAACGCCCGCCCGTCACTCACTTCAACCGAAAATATAAGTTTTGAATAGAAAAAAATATTTTTTTACATGATAAAACTAAGTACAAATTCCCAATTTTCAGACTTTTTCCTGTACTTGTACTGTATGATCTATTTTCTCGCTAAATTTCTTGACTCTACGTCGACGGGAAGTGCCCTATAGGTTTTGATTCCCTTGCGAGCGTCAAAACATACGCCATAAACAGAGTATAAACGACCTTATCTTTAGATTGCTTTGACTAAGAAGTTTGATTTCTTCACAGCTCCAAGGGGCCGCAGCTCTGATTTTTTTATATTAATTTCAGCTTGATTTCTCCACGCGTTCTTGAGAAAAAGGGTCATGACAGACTGGCAGACAGACAGGCCACAAAGTGATCGGAACCCTTACAGGGGTTCCGTTTTTGCCAACTGAGTTACGAAACCCTAATAAAGGAAAATATTCCGGGAAAGTTCAAAAATTCGGCAACATTATGATGCTGTTTTAGGGACTCAAACATTTGGACAAAACTACGTCTGCAAGATATAAATAGAATCCAGAAGGAAAAAACCTTAAAAACATTTTAGGGGTCAAATCGAACATCTTCATCTAACAATATTGTGCAATTAAATGTACTTATCTATTGTTTTATACCATATTTCATCGTTTCACATAAAATTACAATTTTAACAACCGCATCGACTGATTAATTGAATAAACAAGTCACGACATTTGACGATCACATACCATAACGTATGGAACTAGTAAATTCTGTAACGTATTGCTTAGTATTATATATTGAAATCTAATTTGGTGTGTGAACCTTATTACACGCTACACACGCCTTAAATATAATCATAAAATATCCCGTTTAAGTTTTTTTTTTGTGTTGTTTTAATGTAGAGTTATTCTTTAAACTATAAGAAAACTTTGTCTATTAAAGCATTCATAAATATGTTTTATCCCTAAAAATACTATCTGGGCGTTTTTATCAATATTTAGAAACAATGATTCCAGGGCAAGAACAATAAGAATGATTTGCAGATTTCTTTCTCTTCAAAGAAGATTGATTTATCATTTACAAATACGCAATAAATAATAACAATGAGTCAAGGATACAAAATTACAATAGTAAAGTCCTTTATAAAAAACAATCAATCATAGACGACCGTATATAAATATAGTTTAGACCGTATATAAGTATAATTTGTAATGGGGATGCTCTCATCAATCATGGCAGTCTCACGGCTGCGCAGGCGCCGGTAAATTGCTATCATTATCATTGTACGCGGCTAATGAGAGTTAGTACAATGTGCGACCTTATTACTATGTCATTTATAAGTTTAAAGTACAAAAGGCAGGACACTAATAGGTATACTGCTTTGTCGATGAGGCAAGTAAAATTTTACCTTTGACAGAAATTAAGCCCATGGATTAAGGGACATAATATCGCATTTGTCAAACACAATAACTAATCTACACTCATCATCATCATCATACCAGCCGACAGACGTCCACTGCTGGACATAGGACTCTCACAAAGGGGGGAGGAGGAAATCTGCACTCACTTACATCCAATCTCATATAAGTAGGCAGCTATTGAATCAGTTGGTACACTTGCCTTGAAATACCTACATGAATTCGAAAAAATACTTTGCTTCCATCTAGGTATGTTCTTGAATTAAGCTAACTACAATATTTTGTCTCCATCTCGATATTACAAGTGATAATTATAATTTGTATTACTTTGGCTATACTAAACTATGTCGGTTCAAACTATAGTAATTTCTCATGAATCACCCTGCTTAACCTTTGATCACGAACGTATCTAATATTACGCGCAAGTGATACAGGTATTCACGATTAATTGCGCCCTTTCTATACATCCAACATAATAATATGTATGGTTTCCATAAGTAGTCGAGTTCCTTGCTTACTATCGTAGCGTAATGTCGGTGGCATTTTCTCCGTAGCTCAGAGTTCGTAGCCGAGAGTTCATTTCGAAGCTTACTTTTCGAAGCGCAGCGTAGTCTCCGTAGTGCATCCCCGTAGCCGAATGGTCGTAGCTTACTTTTCGTAGCGTGACGTCTGTGCCGTAGCCTTCCTAGCTCAGAATTTGTAGCCGATAATTCGTAGCGCACACCACGTATCCTAGTGTGTATAGCTTACTTTACGTAGCGTAATGGTTGTGGCGTAGTCTATTTAGCCGAGTGTGTCTGTGGTGTATTTTACGTACCTAGCGTAGACTCTAAAGCTAAGCATTTTTGGCTTGGCGAAGAATTTTACTTCCCTTTTCTATAGTTAATCGACGAGTGAGTGAACTCAAAACATATAAATACCATCTGAATATATAAAAATATATATTATATGAGCTGATAAAACGAAAATATCTGCAAATACATTTAGGATATCCTTGCTGTCACATTTATAGTCACATAAAGTACCTAATTGCGGAGCATAATTACTTTGAAGATATAAACTAGCTGCGGTGAACTGGACTGTCCAGTTCGGTTGCTGAGATGACCCGACGTCCTTCAATGCAGCTGCAACTGACCTACCACATTCTTTGCGAGATGCATTATTTATTAGCTATTATTATAATGCAACTTTTTGTGAGGAAAATTGAGAATTTCGTCTTTGTTATTGTAATATAGGAGGGTCATTCTTTGTTTTACTTGAGCGGAAAATAAATGTCGTAAAATAGAATTAATGAGATACCTACCTTCTTAAAATACACATTAGGTAACTACTTAGTTCATTTTTATTTTTATTCGTACATATTTATTCGTTTCTTTAATGTCTACATAGGCATAACGTATAAGTAATACATGTATTATTTTTTAATTAATAAAACTAAAATAGTAATATTTAGATACTTTAAAGTTGTATTTATAATAATTAGATGTCGCTTAGCTACAAAATGGGTAAACAAATAACTTGTTTTAGTCACATACAATTCACGACAATATTAAAATAAAATAGGACTATATTAACTTCTTGACCTCCAAATCAATGCGATCTTGTATTATAAAGTATTGTGACGTGATTAAAGCTGATTTTAATTTTTGGCAGTTGATTATGAACTGGTTCGATCACTCCTCTTGTATGTTCTGAAACCTGTCGATTGAAATAAGGCCAATGTAAAAAAATCTGTAGGTATCGTAAACGAAGGTAGGTAGGTATAAAATGCAATAGTACGGTTAAGCTTTTTAAAAGGTACCTAGGCTAGGTACCACAAATGTTGTAGCTTCAAAACAACCTTTTTTTGGTCTTTTTCCACTTACCTGAACCAAACAGCATTTCTCTGACATAGGTAACTCTTATAATTTATAATAATTACCTATAACTAGTTAATAATATCTAATCGATTTTCTGAGGAAGAAGAAACAGTGTGAAATGGAATCTATTATTTGTTCTTTTCCATAAACCAACGATTGATTCGTCACGTCAGCTCAACTGTTTTCACAGTTCGTCACATGTAGGTATTAGGTACTTCATAATGTCCCTCTGTTCCCATGCACCATTAGTGACGACAATTAACTTGTTGAATAACACGAACATCTAATACAATGCGTGGTCTGTTAACAGTCGGTGTCACGGACTTGCTTCTTGGTCGGCGATGAGTCCGTGACCGATTGAGTACACATCTGTAGAGTGACGCTTTCCAAGGCCCGAGCCCACAGGGTCACAGCGAAAAAGTTCTAAAGTAAACATTGTGTTTTGAAAATATGAGTCTTTGTCTTTTTGTCAGTTTAGATATAATAGATACCTATTAAAACGAAGAAAATAAAAATCAGGCAGAATTTCACTAAATCTTGTAATTTTCTATTCAATCACATAAATGGCTTGCTAAGGCTTATGTCAACACTTTCCCGCTCTTTTTGCTGATATTTTGGCATGGCTGTAGGACAGTGTCACATTGGCGGGCATGGTTGATGGGAAGTGTTGCATTGAAGGCACTGCATGGGCGGCTGCATGTTGGCTGAAGTCCCTTCCCAACACTATTACAAGTAACAGTCTATAATGCTGTTAAACTCAGTACCCTTCGCAGTCGCAGGGAAGCAGTAGACCGGACGATGTGACGACGCTTGGCCGATGTTCCGCAATCGACGTCTTATGGCTGAAAGGTCTACCTACCTCATGATTCACACTAAAATTAAAGCTTACGTTTTGCATGAAATTAAAGACCAATATTTATTATCCTTTTTTTCGAATAATTTATTGAGTCTCATTGTCACCTAAAGCCTGAGTAGTAGTTATTTACTGAGGCACTCACAATTTACTTACTTATTGAGACGTTCTTTAATTCCGCCGAGTGGCTACAATACACAACGTCGTATATTTCGTAAATAAGCGAAGCGAGCACAAATCAAAGATTATGTTGTTATAAATCGGTGAGAGTCATGTTTATGTCTGTGTATTCATGGTGAAACATTGCGAGCTTCAACGAATATAGCGACTAAATAAAAGGCAATAGGTACTACTGTTTTTTGCGGCTTTGAAGTAGGTATCGGCTAGAAATATCCATAATAGCAGAATAACTCATGTACTGTGAAATATTTGCTAGTCTCCGAAATAATCCAGGCTTAGCCTAGGGTGAGAGTTTTTACATTAATAAAATCATTGCCAGTCATGAAGGCGTCCTTTTCAACAATCCACCCAAGAGCAATATTTAATGCTAAACTTGGTTCACCCGCGGGCAGCATAGTCAATTATCTATCTCACGGTAACGTACTGCCAGATAATAAAATAGGTATCCTATGTTCTCATTCAGACCATGGTCTAACCGCGTTCCAAACATCCAAATATCCGAACATTTCACATATTTTCAGAAAATCTAGTAGTACTAGGTTGCGGAATTTGATCCAGGGTTGCGGAATTTGTTCGAAAGAGTCACCGCGGCCCTGGAACGTAAAGGGCTTCAGGAACACGGATGGGTTTTAGTCAGTAAGAGTCTGACATGCCCTCCCGCTCCACCCAGAGCGGAAGAAGTCATTTGATGCTTTCCCATACTTAAAAAACACTAGCCAGTAGGATGAAGGTCATATAGTAGTGACAGCGTTAAAATAAATAGGTAATTCAGAGCACTAGAACACTTAGAATTTAAAGGAAAACGGACTGCCGTTTCTCCGTCGGTAAGGAAAAAAAAACTATATGTAAAATCGAGCGAACAGATGTACCTTTGTGAAACTTTAGCTGTAACAAACCGTGTTCGCAGAATTATCTAGGAGAAAAGCTATTGTGTTATCTCACATCGCCCTGGGGTTAACTGGGGTTCCGCAATAAACTTGTTCCTGTCTTTTTATCCTTTTTCGCTGTTCCTTCGAGCGAAACTGTGTGGACAAAGGATAATGGAGAAATAAAAAAATAGACGCGAGTAATAAAAATGTGCAGCGCGGTTTAGGAGAGTTGCTGTGTTCATATAGATCCATGTTACGTTGTGATTTTTGTATTATTTTTGGTGTTAACAGAGTTGTATTGTGTTTTAACTTAAGTGAAAACAAGAAAATAAGTCTCTGCTAAGTACGGACAGAACACGGACATATACCCGTAGAAGTAGAGATTACTTCAGACCATGGTCAGATGAATGTCCGTTATGGACCGCCTACACGATGACAAGACACCGGATTTTGTTTGCGCAGACTTGGAACTCTGAAGAAAAAATGGTATTGTAAGTCTGCACAAACTTTCAACAAAGTCTGTATGACAAATATAAGTTTACGCAAACTTATTATCGTGTGGACGCGCTATTACCTATAGTGCGTTCACATGACACCGACTTTTGTTTGTGCGTTCTTTGAACACAAAATAAAAAATGTCTGCGCAGACTGACAACCGTGCTGACAACAAAGTTTCGGTATGATAGAATTTTTTTAATTCTAACTTCGAAGTCTGCGCAGACATATCTAAGGCGTTGTTGTGTGGACGCACTATTAGGAAAGTCCTAGGATACTTTTTGTCTCAGTATATACCTACCTGTTATACGTTTACGAGCGAAGCCGCTTGCAAAAACTAGTTAAATATAATTTATTTATGCCACTCTAAAACACGGTAACTTTCCTGAAAACAAACGAACTAATTGTTGCAAAAGGATTAAAAAGATAAGTTTATTAACAAGTGGCAATTAAAAAATACTTTTTATCGTTTTCTACACAGTATACGTATAATTATTTCAGTTTAAAGATTCCGATCTCCTAACTGCATAATGATATTGCATACGAACAATAATTTATACATACATCATGTATTCAGAGCATATAAACGTAAAGGTGTAAATTACGTTAGGTTTTTATACTTGTGAAAGTAAGCTACATTATTTTAATAAGTCCAAGTCTGTAATTTGGTACTAAGCTAATAGTAGAGTAATATTGATAATTTAGTTAGGGGCTAAAACCAGGTGTAATGAGAGAAAATACCTGTAGCTACCGACCGAATAGAAAGCTGCTTTTGTTTTCTTTTTGTAAAGGGTTGTGAGTCTCTGGAAAGAAGCTGAGGAGGTTTGAATGCGGAGAAATGTGCGCACCTCACAACGTAAGATTACAAAATATCTTTAACACTCGATAAATTGTCAAATGAACATTTGTTCTACAATTATACGAATCAAAATCTTCTATTCTATAATATCTCTATGCATAAACATAAACTGGGGACCAATCAGCACTCTGGTCTACAATTTATCTGTTTTGGCGTAATAGTTAAATAGGAAACTTGGTCCATCATTGGTTTTTGTTGACCAATGACACTGAGAATGAGACCAATGAGAGCCTTTCCAGGTTTACTCCCACACGAAAACGGAAAAATTGTAAACTTGTGCATTTTATGGCAGTATTTTGTGTGAGTCAATATCTCGGAATGACTTCGAGAGATTATAGACTACTTATCAAATTTTGATGCGTAAAAAAGTATTCCAAATGTTCAGTTGACAATTTATCGAGAGTTTACAATCTCTCAAGTTATTTTATAATCTTACGGAGTTTGCCATTTTCCGGTGACATATACAATTACCCGTCAATCTACCAAAAAAAATCTCTAATTTCTTTACAATTTGACAAGTGTGACATTGATTGTCGCTAAGATCATTTATTGCGACTTTTTTTAAATTGCGATGTGAACATTTTTTAAGAACGAGTTAAAATTTTGGCCTTCAGCATGCATCACACGACTTAGTTAGTTGAGACAGCGTAAATCAATAAATATACCAAAGCATTTGCAAAATATATATATTAATCGGTGACCATTATCATCATATTAAATTAGTGTAAGATACGCTTTTCAGTGTTGTTAATCTGGTTCCGTATTTAAAATATTCGCATTCCTTCCATGCTAATTTCTACGCTTCGATTTTTAAACAAGTTGTAGAAAGATGAGATGATGTTTGTTTTTGAATTTAATACGATTTTTATTAGCAATAATCGAGTCAAAACTTCTAAAAATATCATAGTAAAATATTGTTGTAATCCTACAAATATTGCAAAAGTCTATCAGTTTGTTAAGTCTCGACGGTTGAACAGATTTGAGAAGAGCATGGCTTGGCTTAAAGAAAAAAAATTAACATAATGTTTTATCGTAGTTGCACGTTCCTCCATAGTATATTCTTCGACATTCACGCGGTCTGAATCGCTGGCAAGATCTAGATAATTTCCACTCCCCTCACAAAATAAACTTGTATCATATAAATCCCCCTCTAGAAACAAATTAAAGCCACAGAAGCATTTTTTACAGCAAGACCATAAATAACTCAGTTATTTTAAAAACCACGAACCAAAGAGCAAATAACAACTCTTTCTAGTTCCCAGACTTTACAGATGTACATGAAAAACTAAAGTACCCACGGGAAATTAGAATAACTGGCAGCGGTGCCGTTGCTACGCTACTTATTAATATTTATTTTGACATTTCATAAAAGCAACTGCGCTGTAGTTCCGCCATGTTCTGTCGTTGAATAAAGGGTAATTTTCTGGTTTATTTTGTGTACGAGTATGTTAACGTGAAGCGTGTTAGTTCTGATGTTGTGTTTCATTATGAATGTTTGATGTTTTCATTTGCTGTGCGTTGCACGTATTTTTATTTTGGGATTGTATGCAATATGTTTTCCTAACTAAGTACCTACACCTAATGTAGTTAGAAGATTATGTTAAGATAGATTTGAAGTTATACACTTGCCAAATTCTACTTGAATAGAGTTTGAGAAGTTTTTAACTTCCGAAACCAGGACAAACGTTTACGATTTTTCAGGTGATGATCGTTTCAGTGAGTTTTCTTAGTTCCGAAAAGGTACATTAAAATCAAAATAGTGTAATAGGGATAAGTAGCGTAATGCGTAGCATTTTTCTTTTAGTGAGTGCATCCCCTGCATGCTTGGCAAGACAATCCAACTGCTTTGGCTTTTGGCTTCTAGCCAGGTACTTCACGACTGCCTACTACACACATATCCCGTACATATGTACAATACGACAGATGACCAACACATCTCACTTCTTTAAGTTAGCTCGACAATCGCATTGCTATAGTAGTCGAAAGCCTACATCTGAGTTTAGCATGGGGTTCTAAAGTTCGACGACTGAGTCGGGCAATGGGTTATGTGATTTATCCCTCTGGAAATTCTAATGTGGCCCATATAGGCTAGTTCAAACAGCTTTATAAAATTGGCATGAATGTCTGTAGGAAAATTTGATCAAAAATGCGTTGTCAAATGGCATGAAGTTAATACGAAATTTCGTATTACTATTTGATCAAACAGTTTGAACCAGCCTCTTTGATCAAATTACTCGAACGTGTATGGCCCTCATAAGTAACAGTCTGGAGGCTCGCTCCCTATTGCATGGGCTTTAATAATGACTGGCGTAATGAAGGTGTTCTATAATAGGTACACTTTGCCTTCAGTGTATGTTGGCGTGATATTATGACAGGTTCTTTAGGTTATTGTTAGTCTGAGTAATGCTGAATACGTCTTGTGTCGACATTTTTATCGCAATATGTATCGTCATCTACTAAATGTGAGATCGCGTGTTGCTTGTAACTTAGTAATGGAGTTAATTGAAGGGACTGAGTTCGTGTGGTACGCATGGCGGTCAAAGCCTACTGTTTCAAATTACTCCGTTATTTTTTGTGTCTTATTTTTCGCAGCACTTTTCTGATACATGTCCCTTCAGTCATTACCTTCTTATAGTAGGCGCCAGATAATCGTGGAATAACGGTCATTGACCCACCTACAATTATTGACATTTTTAATTTGAAAAACGGAATTAATGACACAAAGCTGTCCCGAATCATCATCTCTCGTGATCCTTAACATTGTCTAATAATGAAAAACGATTCATATTTAATTGTTCAGGTACCTATGAACAGTTATTAGGGAAAGGTCAATATACTTTATTCCACATTTATCTGGCGCCTACTATACCAATGACATGATGGAATACCCTGAAAAGTAAAGCAGATCACATGTTAAGTTTCGTTTTCAACTTATACCTACTCGTAGCTGGGAAAAGATATTCCCCATAAACTTCCACCATTCTCTTTGCGGGGCCTTTTCTGCTCAATGTTGCATGAACGGTTCCAAGTCATCGTGACATGTTCTGCAGCCCTACTAAGACGTGCCAATGCCATCCAATTCCGATGATGTAAACGGGATAGTGCTATTCGCTATGTATAGCTCCGTCTCCCTCTGAGAGCGGAATCTCGATCGTTTTAAGACTTCATAGTAGGGCCCTGGCCCTGCTTCACTGACGCCGTCGAAATCTGTTTTCTAGCACTGACTAGCACATACTGCATGATGACTGGCCCTGGCTCTTACAGATTTAAATAACCCACTTATTTAAATCACTAAGAGACAGGGTATATACTCTGGGTATGTCTGATTATGTAGACTTTTATACGGAACTTTCGATTGGAGCAATTTAAAAAACGTTCTTCCAGAGTATTTCATAGACGCATTAAATTGCAAATGTTTTCGATTGTAATAGTTATTCATCGTTCTAAACGTTCTCAATACGAGAAAAAATCACAAGGAAGTATTTCTGTCGTGCAGTGATACAATTTAGCAACGTCCGCACTCCGGTCTCCGGCACATTGCAAATAGCAACCAACGGCTTTTGTAATAACTGTGTTTCAAGAACGAGGGTAGTAGTAAAAACTGTCATTACTACTGCTTCTGTCTTACGTACTGTGTTAATGAAATAATTAATGATTTACGTGTCGACATTTCGTCGGTAACTGAGAATTTTATGAGTCATTTCAAACGCTTTCACTTACAGAGATACAATATTTACCTCATGATCCATAACCCGACTGAGGAGCTCGTGGCTAAATAATAACAGCCGCACGGGTCGATCTTCAAGGTTAAGCAACGCTTGCCGAGGTTGGTCTGTGTATGGGTGACCATCTTAACATACCGAGACTCCTCCGTGTCTTGGAAAGCACGTTATGCCGTTGGTCCCGGCTGTCATTTGTAGCTCTTTGGCAGTCGTTACGGATAGTCAGAAGCCAGATAATCTGACACCAGTCTTGCCAAGGAGTACCGTGTTACCCAGTTAATGGGTTGTGGAGGTCTGGTAGGCAGCCGCTCCACGTAATATACTGGTATTCAGCTGAATCCGGTTTGACTGGCAGCCGACCCCAATATAGTTGGGAAAAGGCAGATGATGATGTTCCTTAACCCGACTCTGCCCACAGCTACCAAAGCTCCGTTTATCAGTCCTTGGACGCCACTCAGTCACTGTCTTTTTTTTTCGAATCATGAAATGAGTCCTTCCGCTCTGGGCGGAAGGGAGTGTCAGACTTTTACTGACTAAAACCCATTCGTGGTCCTCCTAATCCCCTTGCGTTCCAGGCCCGGGGTGACTCTTTCGGAAATTCCGCAACTCAGTCACTTTCTTACTCCACCTGTTATCGCCGCGCCTTGACATGTATCCTGCCCAACTCCATTTGAGTTCTTATTGTTGACACGAAATAAGTTAAATGCAAAATGCAAGTCAAGAGATGCGGGCGAGTGAGAGTAATTCTGCTAAACACTACAACTTCAGGTAATAAAGAATAGAAAGAAAAATAATATAATATTTACCGTCGAAGAACTGGCATGCTTATAAAATAATATTAACCTAAAATGTGTTTTTATTTTCCTGTTAAAAAATTTAGTCAGTGCAAATGACTTAACAGACAAGTAAAATGTTCATCATTAGAAAGGTGGATGCTTTCTAATGATGAACATTTTACTTAACTAACCACACCGCTTCCATCATTCTATGGTCAGTAAACCACCGACTACCACCATCGACCTTCACCGGCCGACCTTCCATTCATTATGCGACAGCTTCCAAACACATGTTAGTTCCTGGCATAAGTTATTGAAAACCCGAAAAACATTGACATTTAACTGACAGTGCGATGTTACTTCTATGTTAAACGAAAAGTAGATAACCATCACATGTTCTCGTGTTTTATTTCTCATTAGGTATACATAAATTAGTGACTGGCTCCTGCCATCGGCTTCGCCCGCGTGAATTCTCTGCATCACCCAAAGGTTGACTGGTAGAGAATGCCTATGGCAATAAGTCCGCCTCTACGTTTGTGTGCGTAAAGTGTTAATAAATAAATGCCGAAAATTATTTTAAGGGTACATATCACCAAGATGAAAATTCCTTTTCGGGGACATGGTGTATACGTGTACCAACTTTCAACCACATCCGTTCAGTCATTAAGACGCGAAAAGGTGACAGACTGACAGCACGTATTTATGATTTTAACTATGGATTTTCTTCGTTAAATGACCTTTCTACGATTCACTAGAGTATAACTGTATGTAGTCGTTGCGTTTTGCGTTGTATTTCTGGTGAAAACAACAGAAATAACAAGACACTTCAATTTAACTATATCTTACTAAATCTAAAACTAAGGAGAATTTTGTTTTATGACAGCACTTTCCTGCATCATTTTGGTTTCCTTTAAAGACAAATATGCAAATGAAACGACACCTTCTTCCTTTCTAACTATCTGTTATCAAACTAAACACAACGCATCCACCATTCAATGGTCAATTTAACCACCGACCACCACCATCGACCTTCACCCGGCGACCTTTCGTTCATTACAAAACTGCTTCAAAGCATAATAACAGTCGTCAATCATACGATACAGCAGTTATATTGTAACATCAATACCTAGATTACATCTAGAATGCTAAGGACACGGATTAATCAATTTAATTTGACTTTTCACGCAAACAAAGTGGGTTAATCGGTTGATGGTATCGGAACGTCTTTCACTTTACCGTGTTGTGAACCGCCCATTTTGAATTATGTGTGGGTGTAAATTTTGAGGCGTGGTTTGTAGAGGAAAAAGTTTTATAGCTACTAAGATTTTATATAAAACTAGTGGTCCCGACAGACATTGTCCTGTCCGAACGTTTGCTTTGTGTCTGACGAAAAATTATAGAAATCGATTGCAGCGCCACCTACCGGGTCCAATTGTGAATCTAAACCGTACTCGAATCCCCTTGAACACACACAAAAAATTTCATCAACATCGGTCCAGCCGTTTAGGAGGAGTTCACTGTCAACACACGTACAGAAGAATTATATATTTAAAGATAAAAATTGAGAGTAAATTATATACTTGCTTATGTATTTCAATCTATATGAAACAGTTCCGTGGCTTACTTATCAGACCATGCTTGAAACCCTGAAGATGGAAACGTGTAGGTAATTTAGAATATGTATTTATAAAAATGTTTTCAGGGGGACAGGTGCAGTCAGTGCATATCAAATGGAACTTTGAATTTGAAACTTTGCTGTTTTTCAATTGCGAATAAAATCACGGGCAACAGCGAAGCCCTATATTATCCTACTACTATTATAAAGGCGAAAGTTTGTAAGTATGGATGTATGTATGGATGTTTGTTACTCTTTCACGTAAAAACTACTGAATGGATTTTGATGAAATTTGGCACAGAGGTAGATTATAGTCTGGAATAACACATAGGATACTTTTTATCCCGGGAATATGTTCCCTTAGGATAGTTTTCGACAATCACGCGGGCGGAGCCGCGGGCGGCAACTAGTTTGGTCAATAAATGTTGTAAATCTCTGAATACTGCACGATAATAAATACTGTACCCAACAATGAGAAAAGAAAAAATAAAACAGCGTCATGATCCGTGAATTACGGCCATTGTAAACGTTTTAAATCGACGGGAAAATAAAATTCAAACAATGTTTCCAATTGTTCTCTTCAATGGCGTTCGTATGAAAAGAAATATGGAGTACAGTCGAGGTCCTTCGACACGCATTAATATTAAACGTAGGGTTACGAATAACTGGGTTACAGTGACGCATTAATGTAGGGGACCTGTCACCTGTAATATAAAGGGCAATATTAACTGTGTTCTATGGCAGATACATAAAAACAATATGTGTAACACTGTTTCTCAATTATTATTTACTGAGAGCCCTTAATCTATGTAACTCTTTTCGTTCAGTCCATCCAAAGGTTGCCTGTAAGAGATGGCATTGTGCGATAAGACCGCTCATTATACACTTGTTTTTATAAATGTTTTCATGAGCTTGTTAGGTGTACAATAAAGTATACAATAAATAAATAGAATTTCCAGTTTCCTGCAAAGTAATCTGCAATAATTGAAACTGCACCACGCATTCAGCATTATGCCTTATTTTCATTAATTTATTTAAAAAAAAAATATATATATATTTTATTATTTTATAATAATTCTGCTGCTGCTGTTGCCATGACTATAGTAGGCGCCAGATAATCGTGGAATAACGGTCATTGACCCACCTACAATTATTGACATTTTTAATTTGAAAAACGGAATTAATGACACAAAGCTGTCCCGAATCATCATCTCTCGTGATCCTTAACATTGTCTAATAATGAAAAACGATTCATATTTAATTGTTCAGGTACCTATGAACAGTTATTAGGGAAAGGTCAATATACTTTATTCCACATTTATCTGGCGCCTACTATAAGGTACCTGATGTCCAAAGGAGCTACTAAACCTAATCAAACTTGGGTATCCAAAATCATTGTTGGTCCATCATAATTCAAAGCAATATGTACAGTCAACAAAGCTATTTGGTATTCAGGCAAAAATATAATTTTTTCCACTGCACTGCCAATATTTATTTCTAATATGTGCTTTATAACTTTTTAAGCTTATGACATACTTACGAGTATGGTGTACAATAATTGTCTACTCAGCACACTCACAACATTGTTTAAAAGTAGTTGCAAGAAAGCTGCCTGCATACCAAAAAGCTAAGTTGACTGTACCTTCCTCAAAGTTTATTCAAAATTGGTGTTAAACAATTAGTTCTTTCTTGACATAGGTAAATTTTGAAAGTTAAATAATAGTCTTTCATAATAATTTTAATTCTTATGTTTTTAACTTCGTTATGTACACACAATAAATGTTTCATGCAACAATTAAAAGTAATAACTATTTGGTAATAAACGAAAGGGCGGTCATTATTGCGATTTATTGTTTTGTACTTTTACGTTTTTAAGTTGTTACCTTCTTAATAGATGTGGTAATTCGTTGCACAATAATCTGTACTTAATATATTTATGTGTTTTCTGCTTTCGATAGGTGACAGAAAGGTTAATTTCTTTTTTCCTTACGTTTGACGTAAACATTTAGTATTTTATATTGGAAAGACAAATTCAGTGGTCATAACTGCACATGTCATTCTCTCGCTACCTATTTCTATCAAATTCTGCTTTGTAGGGTTTCGTACCAAATTCGTAAAAAAGGGAATTGGTGGAAAGGTGTCGGTCTGTCTGTCACAGCTGCTCATTGCAGGAACTAAGAGATATGTAATGGCTATCGACTTGTTTTTGAATAACGAGGACCGTACAAAGCACTCGTGCTGATAGATTTTATAGTTATATCTCACGCACTATTGTCTACCTCTACAAGTCTCCAGCGAGGAATTATTGCGTGTCGTTGCAATTTTAGTGTCAGTAAGTCAGTGGCCGTCTTCTTAAACGAGCAATTAACGATGAACAAACAAAAAAAACTTTTAATACGTATCGAAACACTTATTACATTATACGAGTCATAAATCTTATAAAAAGAATGAAGAATTAAGTAATAGGTATCGCACAAAAATCTCGGAAACAGTGCGTTACAATTTAGCGAATACGTAAATGTTTTACTTTAAAAAGTGCAGGCTAACGTGAACTAGATGTGCGGATTAGCGATTGCGATTGCGACAGAACACATAACGCACGCGGGATTTACTTTAAATGTAAGGCATAAATAAAATTGTAGTAAGTAAGACTGCAATGAGTTTGTTAATACATTTTTTTGGTAAGAATACCTAGTTGGATTGGTAAGAATTATGTATTAATTAAAATTCTGGCGCGGTCTTATATGTTAGAGTCAAAACAAGACGTACTTGAAGGTGGCCTAGTTGGTCAATAACATTTGATAAAACTACGGGTTTATGGCCTGTTGACCACTGAAGTCATTGAAGTACCCACTTAGGTTTTTACGACTTTAAAGTTTTCATTTTGTTTTCTTGTTAGAACCCTATTTGCTGTTGTATTTTTTGTAGGTACCTGGTGCATGTGTTTTCAAACTTTGTGCGTAGTATGTGTAACATGTGTTATGTGGTAGTTATATATTTTTTGTTGAAATATGAAGATATTTATTTAATTTGCATTCTCCGATATTTATTTAAAGTTTGATGTATGCGGTTCTGTATGGTGTCGGACGTAAAATAATAGCACCGTCCCAATTCTTCCCGTGGGTGTCGTAAGAGGCGACTAAGGGCTGGGCACGCCACTATTGCGGCGGTAAGGGGCCTTACCGCCGCAATAGTATTAGCTTTGAGGAGTGGCTGGAGAGGCGCCACGGCGTCCTCACCTTCCGCCTGACGCAGGTACTTACCGGACACGGCTGTTTCGGGAGGTACCTGTTTCGGATTAAGCGGGAGGACACGCCCGGGTGTCAGCACTGTGAGGATCGCCCGGAGGACACGGTGGAGCATACAGTGGAGGTCTGCCCTGCTTGGGCTGAGCACCGCCGTGTCCTCGTCGAGGCGATCGGCGGCGGCAACCTCTCGCGTCCGGCCCTGGTGAATTCATGGTCAGGACCGAGGAGGCTTGGGAAGCGGTCACCTCCTTCTGCGAAGCAGTAATGCTAGCGGAGGAGGAGGCGGGCCGCGCGAGAGAAAGGCAAGGCCTTCGCCCCAACCGCCGCTACAGGAGAAGACGCCCCGGGCGTCGGGAGTCGCAGGGCAATCCCCGGCCACCGTGGGCTCGCTGTCCGATCACTACCAGGCCCGAGTCGATGGCGCGTTGTGTTTCACGCGCGCCTCAAAGAGATGTCAGCATAGAAGACTGGGCCCGCTAGGGCCAGAGCCTGCCAGGGTTGCGGAATTTGTTCGAAAGAGTCACCGCGGCCCTGGAACGCAAAGGGCTTTAGAAGGAACACGGATGGGTTTTAGTCAGTAAAAGTCTGACACGCCCTTCCGCTCCACCCAGAGCGGAAGAAGTCATTCGATGAGTTCCCATATATAAAAATAAAAAAAGGAGGCGACTAAGGGCAATACCAGAGTATGGGCAGCAGCATTCTCTGTGCATTGCAACACTGCGATCTCCAACCCGCCTGCCAAGCGTGGCGATTATAGCAACCCCCCTCCCATTGGGGGAGACATCATTGGGGGAGACATCACAAAGACTTCCACTGCTAGATGCAGTGGACGTCTTTCAGCTGATATGATGATGAATATGATGATGTATTTTGCGACAAGTTAGTCTGTAGTTCAGTTTATTAAACTAGTAGGTTCTTACTAGGATTTAAAGTCAAATGATAAAAATACATTACTAGCACCAATTACCTTTGCAACGCACCAAACTTCCAAGGAGTGTCCACATTTCTACATAATAATATCCATTTAATCAAATATAGGAGATATCACCAGGTTTGGGCAGACCACTGCTTCAAATGTTTATTTGTAAAATCGAGCCATATTCGTACTCCTTAGGTGGATACCATAGAGCAAGACATCTCTACAAGAGGCGGCTGGCCCGCCTGCCTATGGTCGTCACCAGATAATCGTGCAATAACGGTCATTGACCCTCATACATTTATTGACATAGGTAATTCCGAAAACAGAAATTAATTAAGTACATAAAGTTATAATAATGACATCTATCGTGATCCTTTACTTATTCTAATAAAAAAACAACGATTTATAATTTATTGCCCGGGTACCAACGCAGAGATGTGAAGGAAAGGGCAATGGACTTTATTGCAAATTTATCTGGCTAAGCTTAAGCTAAGCTTACCATAAGCTTCTCCCGACTATTATGAGGTCAGCTCCCAGTCTAACCGGGTGCAGCTCAGTTAATAAAAAATCAAATCAAAATCAAAGGATTCATTTAATAAAATACTGGTAGGTGTATTTTATTAAATGAATCCTTTGTGAAAAAGAGATAGAGTTACTCGTTCCGTATAGCTCCGTCTTTCTCCCACAATATGATGACATTGGCACGTCATAGTAGCTGGAACCAGTAATTGGATAATAGGATACCCCTTTGATCGACTGGTGTCAGATTTCTGGCTTCTGAGTACCTGGTTCTACTGTCAAAGATCTACTCGTGCCAGACGGGGCCCGTGACCAAGCGAATGGCATTGCCACCAATAATGTAAAAAGCGCCCAATGTGCTCTGAGCACCAGTTTGGCTGTCGGAGCCATAGTCAGAATTGTCAACTCACTGACTATTGCGACGCTTCATTTGTATGGAATGTTTTGAAAATGCCATATCTAGCAGTGTCCGCCGCGGCGTCTCAGAGGTCTGTGGTAGGTACCGATCAGGTTTTTTACTTGCTGTCGTAGACGCAGGAAAAATATCGATTTTAAATCTTCAAATCGAGCCATAGAACTGGTTATATAATGATCTAGGATCGATTTTTGGATGAGCATAATTATTATTTAAAGGTACTCAACATCTTTGCAAATTTGTACTTATACCTACAAGAATTTTGGATTTTGAAATATCTATTTATTAATTCCAATTTTTAATCAATTTTATTTCTACCTATTTCTAAATTACTTGCTCTAAATTGAATTTCAAAATAGTGCAATCGAGATACTCAACAACGTAAATAGTCATTTAAAATATAAAAATCAATCAAAACAGTTGTAAAATGCACTTTAATGAGAGGATTCAGATCAATTTGATCTCATAACCATTAGGTATGTTAAAGTTCAATAGTATTGTAACATTTTATTGGGTCATTAAAACAGATGAACATCTTTATCTAAGTATCTCTACTCACTATTGAAGATTTTTATTTCACAATCTGTTCATGAATATTCATTTTCAAAGTCAAAGTATGTTTGAGATTTTTGCTTGAAGTTCTTGTTCATTGAGTATTGGCAATGTTGTGTTTTACGATGTGTTAGCAAAAATTGATTAATTATTTAAGGTCATATTTACGTATACTTATTTGATATGCACGATAGTAAATAAACGACATCAACGGCAACGAATCAAAAGTTTTATGTACGAATCGCAGCAGGCAGGATAGGTTTCTGTAGAGTTTGCCTACCCTTGTGGGCAAAAGCCGTCTATGTAGTAAATAGACAATACCTACTATCAAAAGACTAAGGTAAATTTGAAAAATGTGTTTTTATTAGTTTAGTTTATTTTATTTGTAAATTTTTAGTATTTATATAATTGTGTGAATGTGTATTACATATTATATTAGAGTTAACATGTAAATAATTTCATTAGGTACACATGTAAAAATTCAACAAAGCGCTTAGTACAAATATATTGTAAAGGCGAGTAATATGAATTTAACCATTTACTTATTTTGTTTCAGGTAAGTTCCAGAATTATATAGATACACGCTCGTTTTCAAATCGATGGTGGTAGACTACATATTAAGTAGGTACCTACTTATGATAACGGTAAGTTAGTTAAAAGTCTCCATTATTCGAAGGGCGTCATCGAATCAGTTGCGATGGTAAAATAAAGTATCACAAGCCTGTAAAGAGGTATGTGGTACAGAGAGAAAAGTCCCGCATACCTCCACTGAAAAGGGGAGGATCCTCCGACCAGACGGTTGTTGTGTCTGGTGGACAACTGCCCGATAGTTGATATTCGGACTGTTGTATATGTTCAAATCGCACGGAGAACTTTGTTTCCGTTATTAGTTCGTCGTAGATGGCGCTGCGGTTCTTTTTGTTGCCGTACAAAATTCGTTTCTTAGTTTTTCATATGGTGGCATTGATGCCGTTACACCTGCATTCTACACAAGCACTTGCTAAAGTAAAAAAACTTGACGATCTTCACAATATTTATCCGTCAACATGATAATAGTTGGCTTAATACTATTTACACCCAAAAATGAATAAATAACAGGAAATAAAAGTAAGTGCCTTAAGCCGAGTATTACAGATACCAGAAGTTATAAACAGTTACAGTTTCTTGCCTCAATTAAATAAACATTTAAGTACCTATAATCTACATAGTTATAAACAATTCCTCTAAAAGCAATAGATGCTTCACGAAATGAGAATTATAGATACATCCTTATACTGCAGCTTTAACTTAATGCAAATGTTCATAACAAACGTCGGAATATAATTAATTAATATACCATTAGCAGTAGTTGAAGCGTATCTTAGTTTAGACTTGAACCACTTTCAAATCGAGTCTGCAAGTACTTGCAAGTACTATCTGTGTTAACTACACAGATAGTACTTGCAGGAGCAGCGATAATTAATCTTTAGGGAAGTGGTAGACTGTTGAGATCCGATCTCCTTGCGAGCTTTCTTGAATGTATATAAGATACATATGCTATTCTGTATTTAGAATGAAGAGAGAATACACGTGCACGCTTTTCAGAGGAATCTAGGACTAGTAATGCATTCCTTGGAAGGAATATGATTAATTTAGAACCGTCGAAACTTTGGCACTAATTTCTAAAGATACTCATCACTTGATTCTAATATTTTTTTACTAGCGTTATTTGTGCCTTCTATGGTGTCCCCTTTCTTCTTCCAAACTTCTTCTTACAATCTTGTGCGATCTCTGGCCAAGTTTGACCCGAAAATGCCCGCAATCGTGAAAAGGGACACCTACCCAAAGCTACTCGTCCTATTTAGGTCCCTCTCTCTCTCTCTACGAAATCATGATGACATTGGCACTCATACTAGGGTAGCTGATCGTCCCACCACCTTTGCCACGGTACGCCCTCAGGCGTCCACTGAGTTACGATCTTCGCTCGACTCTTCAGGTGGATTCGTGAGACGTGGCCAACGAACCCACTCCCACCTTAGCCTAGCCGTTTTTTCCCCAAAATCCGCTACTTGAGTTATGGAGCGCAGTATGATGTTTCATGATTTCGTGAGAAATATTATTAATATTATAATTAAGTAAACTAAACAAAAAACAAAAACAGTTAAGTAAACTACTAATATAATGTAGCTTAATTATGTAGAACACCTTTGCTTCCGTAACAGATTTCAGCATTTATGCCTACTTGTAAATGCAATACTGCGGCAGACCTTAATCTTTTCTGATTTCCTCTCTAACTGGGTGTAAACCCATATTTTCTGCCAATAACTGCGTTAATCCGAACGGAAGACTACAATCTATTTAACATTAATAACTTATTTCGCAATGCTTAAGTAGGTTTAAAGTACTTTGGGCTTGTTTCATCACTTTCAGATAGTACAAGGCATTTGGGATTTATTTCATATAAATTCTACTTCATTTTATATCATCTAGGACCAATCTAGGTACGTAGCTGATACCCGCGACTTCGGTCTAGGTTTTTTTTTTGTGCGGGACCCTATTCTTCCAACATCAATTAGAAAAAAAATTACTGCGTTATATTTATGGTAACCTTGTATTATTCTGAGCTATGACCGTTTTGCGGGGAAGCATATTTTCTTTATCCGGCACAACTAAAAAAAATTCTTTCTTTTCTTACCTAACTTGTTTAATCAAATAGAGGTTGGATTACAACAGGTGTATGCTTGTTGTGTATTTATTCTTAAAATGCATAACAATCAACTGTTTTTGTTCAAGTGCTTGTTCCAGTCTAGTTTCAATAAACCATGCGGTAACAGCTCTCATTTAGACTAATACATACAATATACAGTTTCCTAGTACACAAGTACGGAGCTATGCGCGATACATCGGAAGATAACAGCATTGGTTACCTGTTCCCGGTGACTGGACGGTGACGTGGACCAAGCAAAATGGTTCCAACAACTATCTAACACCACACGAACCAATTCAAACCCTAAATTCTACGTCAAATGCTTGAATTTTGCTTCTCAGGCTAAAAGTGTCGGTAAAATTAGTATGCAGTTGCGTGGAAACTACGGCTAAACGGTTTACGTTACAATTTCGTGCATCAATTTTCAATTTGATATCGATTCCGGTTTTTATTTGTATGTAACCTTTGTCGTGCGAGTTTATTACAGGAGTCTGGTTTTAATTAGACGTGAAATTGTCACTTATATGCAGTTAGGTGCTTTTCTTTTTGGCTGTAGTGAAAGGTGAATAGATGAAAATGCGCTTATGTTTGATTTTTGGGTTTGTCTGTTTACTGTTACTGAAAAAATCTAATGAAGAGGACGGAATACAATTTATTTTATCAGCAGTATGTATAGTCAGCAAAACTTTAGTTAAAAGACTACACTTCATCATCTGCCTAGCCTTTTCCCAATTATATTGGGGTCAGCTTCCAGTCAAACCGGATTCAGCTAAATACCAGTAATTTACGAGGAGCGGCTGCCTACCAGACCTCCACAACCCATTCACTGGGTAACACGGTAGTTCTTGGCTAGACTGGAGTCAGGATTTACTGGCTTTTGACAATCCGTAACGACTGCCAAAGATCTACAAATGACAGCCGGGACCAACGGCTTAACGTGCTTTCCGAAGCGCGGAGGGAACCCGGTATGTTAAAAAGACTACACTTGATTCACTTAATTCAGTCCAAAGAAACTTGTGTTTCGCTTCGAACTAGTTGGTTACCAGTTCCACCAATTTATAGTCAACGACTAACTTATGTCTCAAGTTATTTCTATGACTAATGTAGTCATGTATTAAGTCATTCTTGGTTATTACTTATTTGCAATTATGTCAGATCATCATCAGTAATCAATCATGTTTCGATGATTGATTTGATAATTTCCACACACCATTACGATTTGCACAATAATCGATTGCAAAACAAATGTTATAGGAAGATGAACTTTAATAAAATTAGACGGCATTCGTAACGACGCCATTTTCGGTTCATAAAACTGACCGTTCTCATTACGGTTAGCGACAATATTGATTCTTAGCTGGCTGGCTTTAATATTTATTTTAAGGCCACCACAGACAAGCTCGGTTAAGCAGTCGACAACCTCATAGGTTGAACTGTGAGACGCCACTCAAAACAAAAGACAATATTGATTTTAAATTCCCAAGCTCAATCAATCTCTGTCATCTATAACCTAGACTAGAGTCAAGAGCAAACCCATAAAAAAACTGCCTACTCTTGTCTCAACATAGTTGGGACGGCTTTCAGTATAACCTGATCATCATCATCTTCTCCATATCAGCCGAAAGACGTCCGTTGCTGGACATAGGCCTCCTCCAAGGGAGGGTTTGCCATAAACGGATGCAGCTCGTATTTTATATGGAGCTACTGCCTATCCGACCCCCACGACCCAGTTGGTAACCATGGTAACACGAACCATGAACCCTTGGAAAGACTGGTGTTAGATATCCTGGCTTTGGACTAGTCTGTCAAATATCTATAGGTCACAGCCGGACCCAACAGCTTAACGTCCTTAACGAAGCACGGAGGAATCTCGGTGTGTTAATATGGTCGCACATCCACGGACCGACCTCAGCAAGCATTGCTTAACCTTAAAGCACGACCCGTGCAACGTTATTATTTATCCAAAATTTTAATTCGAAATTTAAATTATAGAAATCGGTCATAGATCCATTGCTTCTCTAACAAGGTGTCACCCGATAGAGATCTGAAGTCGTTTCCCGCCATACCCCATTAACTACACAGAATTAAAAGGACATCATCCAATCCCACAGTAAACAGATCTAGCCATCACAAATGTTAAATAAACTACATTTAATTACAACCAATTGCTAAACTTTAATAGGAAGGTAAGAAGGCTTAAAAGCATGGCTTAAATTAATAATATTAAGTAGTTGCTAATAGCTACATGGTACGCTAATAAGTAATGAACTGACGGAGTAAAACTATTAGTAATAACTAATGGAATCTATAGGATAAGACATGGCTATAAAGTAAACCAAGCCAATTTAGTGAAGTAGGAAGAAATTCAGACGCACAGTTGTGCAAGACTCTAACTGGAGCAAACACTTTGGTGTGCACAATCTTCTAAACTCCTTACTATAAATCCAAGACATTCTGTAAATCGTTCCTATCTATTCTCAAATTCGGTATTTTCTCACGAGCCTTACCGGCTATGTCCTTTGCTGTGATGTAATTGTCTCTGGTACAGAATTGAGGAAATAAGATTCGATACTTAAATATTCAAATTCAGTTACTGAAGCTTTTGCAATTTTAGGAACGTGACAAACCGTGCTGACGATCAATAGCAATTCGATTTGCTACGTTGAAGTATAATTAAGAAACATACTTGAAAAATTAAAAGGAATATAAGAAATAGTAAGAAAAACAGTATAAATTTAATCATTAGGATCTATGAAAATTATTACAACTTTTACGATTCCGGGTCGAAGTTCAAACCCAGAAATTCTAAATGCTGTAATAAGCAGTACTTTATAATATTATGATTAATAAATATGACTAGATAGCTTTTGCCCGCGACTTCGTACGCGCTTTTCGATCCCGTTTTTTCCCGTTCCTGTTGGAATTTCCCGTTCCCGTGTAGCCTATAGCATTTTTCATGAATTTGGCTATTACATATATCAAGAATTTTCCAAATCCGACTGGTAGTTCCAGAGATTAGCACGTTCAAACATACAAACAAACTCTTCAGCTTTATTATAAAAGTATAGATAGGTAAGCATTAGAAGATGTCAAAAGAAGCTGACATAAGAACGACAGCCAAACAATGCAATCCAACTTTTTTTCAACTTCTAAGCTCGCAAACCAGTATCCATTTTCTATTTCCTAAGCAGCAGTGAAAACACGTAATGCCGACCACCTACAGTAATCTGTGGTAACGCTTGCGGCATAACTTGATATTACTTAACGGCATAACGCTGATAATACGGTCAAGACCAGGTGCACAGCATGGTATAGTTAAACTGTCGACAGAAAACGCATTAGAGCGGATGCCATGTTTCTATTGTTAGAAGGAAAACTTCGTCATTGTCTATGGCCTCTGCACACGGCCCGGCGTTTCTGCTCGCGTATCCGACTTGTGTATAAAAAGTATTTGGCCACCCAGAAAAAGGAATATTGTAAAATTTTGATTGAAATTGACTTCGTAATCATTTTAATTATACCTAATATTTATATTATACATTTACTCATCTATGTGTCTTTTGTTTTTTAATGACTGCCTCTCAAATGCAAGTGGCCAAATACTTTTTGCAGTAGTGTACTGCAAACGCAGTTACGTGGCCCTCGTGGAACGTGCGATAAAAAATGCCGTGTTCATTGATAGACCCTAAGTCGTCACTATAGTCAAATACGTGGTACAAGAAGCCAATGGGTGCATTGTCATACGACGGATCCTGTTGTTAACAAAGTTATTAGAATTAATGTGTTAATTGTGCTAACAAAGTAACACACAGGCGTGTCACAACGCTCACGCTGTGAACCTGCTGATTGTGTTCTTCAGTGTTGTGTTGTGTCGTGTTGTGGCACTTTGTGACGTTGGCTTCAAAACTTGTTGTGATGTGAGCTAGGATTGAAACGCCACGACACACCCTGACAAAGCGATATGAACCTAGCTTTAATCAGTGAAGGAATAGATGAAGCCATGCAATTACAATGATTCTTCCTAAAGCGACGACTGCGCTGATCTGCTTTTAAAGTACGTTTACTCCTCCTCTAAAAGTGGGCACTGACCGGTGTTACGAGGCGTAATGTAACATGTTACAAAGCGAGCATTCGTGCAGTCAGTACGTGGAAACGAGCACGAATATCTGCGTAAGTGTTTTGTTTCACACGGGTTTTAGGGCACGGCGTAACATAACGTGCGTGCTGCGAATGTGACATTAGGGCCCGTAACACCGGTCAGTTCCCAGCTTAAGATACCTCATAGCAAGAATGTCAAATTTAAGAGTTCGAAATTCATATCACCAAATTACCTCGACGTTAAGCGTTACAAATATACTGTTATTAATTTAATTTTAGAATGATTTAATTATTTGATCATCTTATAAGTAAACACGAGGATGTTACCCATGAAGGTATTTTTTATGCTATGTTTCGTAAAATGTGATATATTGCACCATAAAAATCATCATAAGGACTGTCTTTAAATAGATAAAAAAATACTTAAGCAGTTAATTAAACTGGTACCTTATAGTCTTGTTGATTTAAATGAATTAATGAGGTAAACGTTTAGTCTTCCGTGCTTTGTATAAAACCAACTATAGTAGGCGCCAGATAAATGTGGAATAAAGTATATTGACCTTTCCCTAATAACTGTTCATAGGTACCTGAACAATTAAATATGAATCGTTTTTCATTATTAGACAATGTTAAGGATCACGAGAGATGATGATTCGGGACAGCTTTGTGTCATTAATTCCGTTTTTCAAATTAAAAATGTCAATAATTGTAGGTGGGTCAATGACCGTTATTCCACGATTATCTGGCGCCTACTATAGTTGTGGCCATTTAATATTTACACCATTAGAATTAATTAATATTTGTTTTGGGTTTGTACTTTTCTAGAATATGGTTTGAAGGTTATCTCCAGATATTGTGATGTCGGATTTGAATTTAAATTTTCATGGAGTTCCATTTTCCACAAGTTTAAGGCACAGGGGTTCTGTTAGCATAAGTCTGACAGCCGGTGTCAATAACGTATCTACCTTTAACCAACTGTCAAATTATCCAATTAGCTAATGTTGGTAGCTAATTTGACAGTTGGTTAAAGGAGAACAGTCGTTAGACAATGTTAGCATGGATGGATGGAGGACTTTTCCAATAGAATCAGTCGCATAGTGGTATTAACAATCACACTTCTTGCACGTTACGCAATACGGGAATGGTGTTGCACCTATCGTTTTTTTTTTTGGATAGCCTTTTCCATTTTCACAAAATCTTTTTCAATTTGCACCACAAGTAAATTGAAAAAGCTTTAGTGCGACGAGCATACACATAAAATCACGAGTAAAAATTAAATAAATAAGAGAAAATCTTTAGACAAATACAGTTCCTTTGTAGTCACATTTATCATATTATCTATTACTGTGTGTACATAAATAGAAAAATAAATGGTTTAGAATAAGTCAAAGAATCGACTGGCAACACTATAACAGCATGTCTCTACTCTCTAACTTTAGTTCGTCTAACATTTGATCGCTTGGTCTAGTTACGAGTTACGGCTAGATATCGATCCGGCTCGAGGCACCAACGTAATGACTTTCCAGCAAATCGCAGCGTCTGAAGTCGGTTGAGTAAAATTGGACTGCATTTAAACGAGAATGGATTACTCGGCTTTGCGTGCTCAGTACCGGTACCGATACCAGAACGGATACCGAAACTGAATCTAGGAGATTCACGATAGTGGTGTGTACGATGATGGCGTTTCCGTGAAGCTGATATTTTAACGTTGTTTCTTTAAATAACTTTCCCGTTGGCCTTGCTAAGTGCGGGGTCCTGGGTTCGACTCTCAGGTCGGGCAAAGGGTATTGAGTTTTTCCATTAGGAATTTCTCAGCGACTCGACAGCTCGAAATTTGGAAGTTGGTTGTGTGATACCCCTGTTTAAGGTTCGGAAAAAACCGTTGGTCTATCTCCGGTCGTGATGGATTGACATTTGATACCAGTAGGTACCGATAATGAATCACGTAGAGTCACCTTATTGTCAACGAAAACGCCATCGTTACCATACGATGGTGTTTCCGTGAAGTTGGAATTTTTAACGATGTTTTTATTGAATATTTCTTATAGAAACAAAATAGAAGCCGGATTCGGTTTTGGTTGACATTTGGTTAATCACTGTTTTAATAAACAGTGATAATGTAAAAACTTTTTTCTCGCTATTAATATTTGTATTATTGAATAAAATATCAATTAAAGCATGACATAGAATATCGTCAAAATAATATTATGTGTTGGAATACACAAAATTGTTACCTGTTTTATTATAAGTAAAATTATTTTTAAAATGAATATTGATGGTGTTAAAATTTCAAAACGACTGTAAAATACTTACTGGCTTCTCTTAATTTAAATATACTTCGTATTAAACTAGTTTTGAGTTCAATGACATTTTCTGATAATCCAAATGTCAGGTCGCACATTCCTAATCACGCACTTCAGCATTGACCTTAAAATAAAATTATTATTATTTATTTTTCCATAAGTACCTCAAGTTAATATTATTAAGTACCTTATCCGGAAATCAATGA
This sequence comes from Mamestra brassicae, assembly GCA_905163435.1. Lineage (NCBI taxonomy): Eukaryota > Metazoa > Arthropoda > Insecta > Lepidoptera > Noctuidae > Mamestra > Mamestra brassicae. Next base: position 12,829,224 of record LR991004.1, on the reverse strand, counting down.
ATAGAGAGATGGAAGGTAAATTATGATTTGGGTAGCCTTTTTTAGTTCGTGAGATAACAGTTTCAAAGATCGCAATTCATTACTATACAATACTAGACACAGCTAGGCTGTCCCATGGGTCGGTTATGTTACCTACTGCGTGTTGCGTGTGACTTACTTTGAGAGGCACCTATGAGAATAAGCAATGGACTGTTCATAAGAAGACTTTAAAGGCCCCCGCAGACAGGTGCGCTTGCGACGCGACTATTACTGTTATAAAATACTATTTTCATATGATAACATACATAATTGATAACATACACCCGACTATAGTAGGCGCCAGATAATCGTGGAATAACGGTCATTGACCCACCTACAATTATTGACATTTTTAATTTGAAAAACGGAATTAATGACACAAAGCTGTCCCGAATCATCATCTCTCGTGATCCTTAACATTGTCTAATAATGAAAAACGATTCATATTTAATTGTTAAGGTACCTATGAACAGTTATTAGGGAAAGGTCAATATACTTTATTCCACATTTATCTGGCGCCTACTATAGTAGCAAATCGTAGAACATATAAGTGTTGAACAGTAAAGTTCTTTATTCTAATTAGGAACGGCTCACAAATTAGCCAATCACAGCACAGCACATTTCCACACACCATAACGATCTATTTCCCGCGTTGCACTCCGTAGTTACTGTGCACCTCACAACTTCCGCGGGATATAACCAATAGTTAATAAATAGCTATTTTAGTCTTTCATTAATGGACTAACTTCCGTCTGTATTTAATGGATCAGCTGTAGAAACCAAATGTTGTATGGTCCTAAACTATTAGTAGAACTTCATTTGGGGAAAACTTCATAACATAACTGAGAGAAACGTTCATACCATGAAGAATACGAAAAAAATATTATAAGTTCACACATCAAAAACAAAAAAAAGAACTAGAGAAACTTGAAGTTTTTTCGAATGAAATGAAAAATCGAATTGAATATATTATATCAATAGCTTGAAAATTGTCTTAATGATTATTGAAATTATGGTATTTTAACCCTTCGAAGGCCTATGTCCGGCAGAGGTCATCTTTCGACTAAAACGATGATGATGACCCTACTCTTGTTCTAGGATTATACCTGGTTGGTAGTTTTCTAAGTTTTATAGAGGAGTTATTATAATGTATATGTAGGTAATATCTCAGTGTGGTCTAATGCTATCAAATGTTAAAGGAGGCGAGGCGATACTATGTTATGATGATTCTCAATTGTATCACATATTCAGGATCGCCAAATGAGACGTTCAAGACAGACCAGTGTGGTCCCTATATACCACTAAAATATTGTAGGTGCTCTTAGTATTAAGTCTGACATCAGTTTACCCAGGAAGTACCGTGTTACCCATATAGAGGTAATCGGTACAGAGAATAAAGTTCCGCACACCTCTATTGAAAAGGGAGGATCCTCCGACCAAACAGTTATTGTGTCTGATGGGCAACTGCCCGATAGTTGATATTCGGACTGTGGTATATGTTCAAATCGCACGGAGAACTGCTTGCGCGATGTAGGATTTTGTTGTAAGTTCGTCGTAGATGGCGCTACGGTTCTTTTTGTTGCCGTACAAATTTCGCTCCTTAGTTTTTCATGTGACGGCATTGATGCCACTACACCCAGTTACTGGGTTGTGGAGGTGCCTATCTGACCTCCATCCTTCCTTTTGAGTCGTTCCATGTTATAACTGGTATTCAGCTGCATCTGGTTTGACTGGAAGCCGACCTCAACATAGTTGGGAGAAGGCTAGTCCTGTCATTTGTCAGAAAATTAATAACTAATTTTCATTTTAAAAATAACGTAAGGTTAATAAATTTATACATGATAAAGTTATCACTTTATCTTTTGATAAATTATCGAAAGACAACATTGCATTTCATCTAAACATATTGTATACCTATGTTAATTGGTAAAAGAATGAAAAGCTTAAATAACGTTTGACAAAATCGGGACTTCGGGCACCCCGACTCGGATAGGATAGGGGCCATCCCATCCGTGATTTTTTTTTTAAACCACCCAGCCCTGCTGAGCGGGGGGGCCTCTGTCGACCGGGCCCGAATGAAAAGACATTTTAAACTTAGGTATAAATAACAATTTTCGATTTTTCGATACAATTAAGTAAAAATTTATCGTGATTTTATATTTACCGTGATTTTGTAAAATCGCAAATATTTTGACAAACGAAGTACATACTTGGTAAAATGAATTTATTTTTGGAATGATATTTTAACATTTGAAATATTTGCAAAGTAAAACATTTACGAAATCTGTATTTTGTGAAATGATTACCTATAAAGTGATATGTTTGCGAAATGAGATATTTGTCAAATGATTTGTTTTTATATAATGTTATTTTTAAAATGATCACTTGTCATTGGTTTTTTGGCAAACATTAGTGAACCGATGCCTATAGATCTATGGATGGTCTAAACCTTAACAAGTATCAAAGGAGGCGACTTTGACAATACCACGAACAAGTATTGAATATAATATGATGGTCCTCAACTGTCTGTATCTCTGGTCTGTTTCGCATTCTCAGATTTATGCTCGAAGTTGTAAGGCAAATATATTCAAGATAAGCCATTGTTTCACTTTAAAGATATCGAGTTTTGTTTTAGTAGATTTATAGAGCCGTTACATTAAGATGTTTTCATTCCGTTTACGTTTAGCATACGAGTAGGAACCTATCTATGACTTCAATGTATCATCCCTATTTTGTTGTAATATAAGAACACTGTAACACTCTAAATAAATTAAATTAACATTGTCGACGAACCATGTGTGGATAATTAAGCTAAGCATTATGTTATGACGATGTTTGCATAACGCTGTGGCGGCATTTTATATTAAAACATTAAAATATAAAACATTAGCATAATTCCTATTATCTACATGCTCTACTTTCCCCGTACAATGGAGAACTCAAAAACCGTATCGACGGAGCCCCGCGTTGCATAAGGGATGTTACACATTTACGTATTTGTATGTTTCAACAACAACGCGCGACCGTGGATGCCCACATTGCCCACTAAGGCTCTGTCATCTGATACGAAATTCATGTTCATTGTTTCTCTGTTTTATGTCCGCTTATCTGATATTTCGTAACGTTCCATATTGTGTATGTACAGCCTAAGGTACCTCATATTTCGTTTTGAGACAAGCTTGTAACTGCTGGGTCCCCGGCAATGTTACCAGGTACCTAGTCTAGGCACTTGATTTAGGTTTAGAACCTGCAGTGACTCATAGACCATAGTGTAAAGTCTGTGATTTATGCGTTAAATTAATTGCATACGAAATGATCGTAAAATTTTGATATCAACATTGAATGCAGTTTAAATGATAATGACCCACAACGGGTTTTAAACTTGCATACATACATATGTGGGGCATTTTAGGTTAAATTTAACCGATCTGAAATGTATCAAAGACACCAAGGACAGTAAAAGTTGTGTCTTTTGACCTAGATATTTTTAATCTTGATCTGAGGGTGGTAAAAGGATTGCAGAACCAATCGGTTAAAGTAATACCTGCGATTGTCTCGGACCTCTAGGTGTAAGAAAGCTTTACTTTTAATGGAATTTCTTTCACTATAAACCTGAAGTCAGCTGGATTTGAAGTATATATTTCGTGCTACTAGAGAGCTAGGCATTGAATGAGTTATTGATTTTTGCTTCTTTCCGAAAACAGAAATGCGTTTTTTAAGTAATATTGGGGCTTTCATACGAAAATTCTCCAAGGGAAGTTGCTGTAGCCATAAATGATTATATTTTAATTATTAAATTTTTAGATTGAGTTCATAATTTGTGAGCATTGATGGAATAAATATATATAATACTTACTACTTTATTGTACACAAAAAATAGCTAAACAACTCTTTTTACTAAAATAAATGTCAGCGAATGCTTTTCGTTCTTTATTTAAATTTTTCCACTAGTGTTTTCTAAGCCTGCATTTATTAAATATCAATAATATATAGTTTTACCTCACACTGCAGTTTTGAGTTTGGCGCTTACAACTTATTCTTAGAAATCTTACTGTTTAGGAAGAGTCAAGGAAATTCCTAAACGAAGTTTATGTTGCAAAACAGGTCCAACCTTAAACAATGAAAATAAAAAAAAACTACCTTAACCATAACATCTACATTATAATATTATTATAACACATGTGAGGTAACTTAATTGAAGTAAAACACTTTAAGAAGTCGACACGGTCGTTTTGAGACGTTCAAGTGCGCAGGCGACTTTCTCTGCCAAACCGGAATTCATTCACGCATTATTTTGAAGTGATGGCTAATATTTATACTGGTTACTATGTCCGGTATCGCAATTATGACCTGTTTGGCAATAAAGGGATGGGATGAGTCGTCCGTGGTTCGTGATTAATGGCTTTGGCTTTGGGTGTTGACGATAAAGTTGAGCTTCTGTTAGTTCTGTTATAGATTGAACGAAAGTTACTTACTAGGAAATCTGTCCGGATAAAAATGAGAAGAGTTTGTTCTTTATTTTCAAAACATTAAATAAAGAAAGAAAAACCAGTGTGTACCAGTGTGTGTGTATAAAACTAGTTTATTTGGCACACACTGGTACACACAATGTTGGTACGAATAAAAGGAAACTTAATGCCTAGGATAAGGTCTAGGACTTCCATTTCAAGACTCAACGATACCCAAACAACATTGTTCGCCCGTCAACACTTTGAAAATGCATGTGTAAATTCCTGTAAATTCCTATACTACAAAAAAAAGTACATTCCTAAAGGTATGTAATTAGAACAGTGATTACCAACATGCCATCAAAACAAAAGTCAAGTACTTATGTTAATAATTGTTTGGTGAAATAGCCCAGCGCCCGTCTCCGCGGCGCAGGCGTCTCCGCATGCTTTCACTTGTCTCCACACGTCAATCAACCTCTCTATCTCAGACATGATCTAATCTCAGCTCCGAAATGTGTGAACAACACTATTCTGCAAGTCAAGTGATGAGAACACCTTGCTTTAAATTATAATATAGCAAGAGTTTATTTGTCTCATTAAAATTTTATTATACTAATAAGATTGTACGCGTCAATTAAGTACAGGACGAAAATGTGTAAAAACAAGTGTGCGGGTCTTATAGCACCTGCCAGGGTTGCGGAATTTGTTCGAAAGAGTCACCGCGGCCCTAGAACGCAAAGAGCTTCAGAAGGAACACGGATGGGTTTTAGTCAGTAAGAGTCTGACACGCCCTTCCGCTCCACCCAGAACGGAAGAAGTCATTTGATGATTTCCCATCATTAAAAAAAAAAGTTCTTATAGCACAGGAAAATATCTTTCAGACAACCTTTGGATGGACAGGACGGAAGGAGATAGATTTAGGGCTGTCGGTATGCAAACATCATGTATATTTTTTCAAATTTGACATGTTAAAGAGCAGATCTATCGATCTCTTTATCCGTACTTAGATAATTGAAATTCTGTAAACTAGACCGAATACATCCTTTTCACAAGTTACTATACTTATAGGTATAAAGTAAGGACCTACCTGTGAATTGCTAGACCTCGCTAAGAAAACTAGCAGTTTGCCAAACGCAGAGAAGATAATGAAAGGTAAGATAGATAGAAGACAAAAGTTAACAGATGTCAAAATTTATTAAAATTTTACATAGCTCTATTAAAATATTTCAATAAACAAAAACAAGTTTACTAACACCAAACGATACAACAACTGCACTTGACTTGTTCTGTTGACACGAGGCTTACATGCCGTTATTTTTTTCCATGAAGGCTTTGACTTGCTCTTGGTACATTCGATGTTTCTCCTCCAATGTTTTTAAAGCGCTCGTCTGACGAAGCCCTCCTACATTCACCATGAAACTAATTTGTACTGGAGGCACTTCACACTCTGACTCCGTATTGATGGCCTTGCTTATAGAACTGGATTTTGCGCTCTCCTTAGACTTCCTCTGCAACTTAATATCAGGACTAGTCTCCACCTTTTGCTTAGGTTCTGTCTTCGGATTTACATGATCCTTCTTTGAGGCTGACTTTTCTCGCTGTTCTTTCTCTGCGTTTCTCTGTCTATTTCTCTGCACATTAGCAGATTTTGATTTACAATAAGGGTTGTTCACTGCTTTGGCGGTCTTCTCCTTATTCGATTTATTGACTAAATAAGATGGACGCTCATCATCGTGACTTTCTTTATTCGACGGTTCCTTCACAGGTTCTCTACTTCGCTTGGCTGATGACTCCCGTCCAAGTTTTTTGTCGATTTGTTGACACGTTTTTTTATATATCTTAAGACGATTCTCCATCCTTACTTTTTCCGAATATCTTTGTAAGCTCCTGGCTCTTTCTAGTCTTGGTTTGATTTGTTCCATGTCGGGTCCCAAACCACCTAGTTTGACAGTTTGTATGGGTTCTACAGTCGCTCGTCTAGTATGGCGGCGGGTATTTGTAACCTCTGAAACACTTCTAAGATTTTCAGGGCTTGGATCACGAATCTCGTCTGGTTTACTTGTCAGATTTTCCGCAAATTGCAAATGTAATTCCTCTTCGTGGTCCTCTTCATATGAGTTATCAAGATAGCGATCTAAATCACGGCATAGAAGTTTTTCATAATACATTTCGTTGTAAGGCTCGCTGTTGTAAAACCCGGGCACAGGATGGTTAGCGTCTTCGCCGATACTTTCTCTTTCAGTATCACCAAACTCTGGTGATATTGACCGTATTTCAGTCCTATCCTTCTTTTGTTCAATATGGTTTGGCGCGAACTGCTTGCGGAACATCTCCAGGTATGTGCTGTGTTTTGGTTTCCGCTGTCTTTCTTTGTTGACCAGATAACCGGTAGATTGTAGCAGTTCTCTCTTCATTCTTTCATTTGCTTGATGTTTATTACCTGAATTATTTTGCTTTCCTTTTTTGTCTTTTGGCACCTTTATGAGTACGTCTTTTTCATAGAAAGGTACGAGTATTGTAGCAACATTATCCTCCGAATTTCCTTTTATAGATGGTTTTCGTTGAATATTTGATTCCAAGCTATCTAGTGAAATATTGCTGTCGGTAGTAGAGTTTTTATCCATAGCTCGAAATGAAAATTTTAGCCTTTTTCTTTTACTCATAAATAGATACGATGACTTGTCCATTATGTCAAAATGACAGTCGTTTTCACTTTTTTAATATAAAATACTGCCAGTTACCTAATAAACTTCTTCGAGTGTAATAAGGTAAACTGTGAAATTAAGAAGACATGCATAAACAACTTGTCTCTGCGTTATCTGCGAAACGGTATGTTAGCAATAAATAGTAGGATAGTCAAAAGTTGGGACACGTAGTGGGGTTGGCAACGGGCCAAAGTCGAATAATGCGCAAATTGCTTTACGCCCTCGTCGGCAGTGGAGGGCGGCAGGCGGTGAGGCGTGCACGCTCACGCGTCCAGGCCGCTTGTCCACCTGTCAACACTATTTCTACTAGATTTAGCTTTGGACTTCCATTTTAGATTCAACCTGTGTCGAAATCCCCTTCGAATACATATCTACGTGTAAAATGAAAACAGAGAGAACAGTAACTCAGCCCCACACACAAATCTAATCTGGAAATAGGTATGTGGTAAACTGAAATGCCCAGACCTTTAGAGGATTAGAAATTTGTAGTTTAAATAAGTAACTCTCGTCGCAATATCTGATATTGCTTAAGATCCTCCTTTTGAAATTCTGCCAAAGATGCCAGACATTCAGACAGGATTTTACGTCTTGCCATTACAGTGTTTTATTAATTTATGTCTTGTTGACATATTTTGAAGACAGGAGCCTTGGAGCCGTTCCATATCTTATTTGATTGAATATATAATTTCGTATTTGAATCATATCTCTCCTTCGGTATTTTAGTACCATCAAACTACCGGCAAGTAGTGTAAACGGTTCATTTGGGTCATGCTCAACTATGGATTTTGATTTGATTTTCACCATAATTTCAAGCATTTCTTCCGGATGATTTGTGAGCTAAAATATGAGTATTACTTAAATATTGCTCTAAAATTTCGTCGTAGCTGTCATTGCACCGGTGCGAAACAGAAGCGGATCTCTAAGTTGCAATAAATGTTTCTAGTTTGAATTCTATTCTTTCCCTTGCTGTTGTTTTAAGTACTACATGGTTTATAACGTATAATAATTACACAGTACACAATGGCAGCAGATTCCTGGCTGGCGTCGCGCCAATGTCCGACGTAGATAACGGATTGGGGGCAAGCTACCCGCGACCCGGCCGGATTTCCTCTCTTATTACCCACATTATACCTATTTTATGCATTTACGTCCTCCCATAGTTGCATTTTGGTGTAAAGTTCCACTAAATCGTTTAAGAGGTTTATGATTTGAAAATTCGTTTGCAGAACGTGTTTTCATGAAGTAGCGTAGCTTAAACATCTTTTTCAATGCTTAAACACAAGCTACCTCACTGTAAGGGGAGGGGGCAAGCCTTGGTCCACCATGCAAGCACATTGCGGCTTGATGGTGGTCACTCGTAGAATTTTGGTTCTAGAACATTCTTGCCGTTTCCCCACCATTTTCTATCAGGTCACCGCGGGTTCCGATCGAGTCTTGATTTTTTTCGAGTATACATTACCTACGGATACATTAATGTACGTCACGATCATTTCTTCAACCAAAAATATAAGTTTGTGTTCGCATTATTTTTTTTGTATATTGTAAAAGAACAAATTCTTTATTTTCGGACTTTTTACTGTGCTTATACTATAAGATCTATCTTCTTGGCAAATTTCAAGACTGGTCAACGGGAAGTACCCTATAGGTTTTGATTCCCTTGCGAGCGTCAAATAATGCGCCATAAACGAAACTTAGACGGCCTTATCTTTAGATTGCGTTGACTTTGAAGTTTGGTTTTCTCACTGCTCCTAGAGGTAGCTGTTCTGAATACTTGGGAGTTAATCAGCTTGATTCCTTTACGCGTTCCTGAGAAAAAGGTCTTAACAGATATACAGACGGGAACAAAATGATCCTATAAGGGTTCCGTTTTTGCCGACTGAAGTACGGATCCCTAAAAATAAATTAATTGCACAAACTTTAATAGCTTTTAGGATATATGGTATTGTATCAATACCATGGACATCGGTACTATTATTCTGACTGACGGCATCGCACTAGTTCACGACTCACATGACAAAAGCTAGATATTTATTGTTCCCATGGCATTCCACACGACTGCAGTATATTCATATTCAAGCAGTTTATGATAAACCGTGCCTCTGGTTTATTAGTACATTTCCTTTTGGCATACATTTAGATTGTTGGAAGACAGTTTTTCTTGCTGTCAATAATATCCTAATTACCTGTCCGCCTTTCGTTTCAATCGTAATCCGAAGTTTTAGTCTTCTTTCTTTTAAAATGCGGCTCTTTCTAGCTGTCTAATGTTTCTTTGAAACTCAAAAAACTACATTAACTTAATCTGCAGATATCATCATTATCATCGAAATAATCAACGAACCGGAAAATCTATTTTTGAATAGACTGCATATGGCACCATTTCAGCACAGTCCACGTTAATAATGCTATCACGAGCCGATTGCATTCTAATGAACTTCGATTCTACATAATTTCAACTCAATGTGGGCTACACACGGCTGCATTATCATTTAAATTAGATACTAGATGAGATTCATTTGTTATCCGTCGTATGATATGCCTATTAGTTAAAGCAATGATAACAACTTCATGAATTTAACGAATCAGGTGCTAAGGTCATCGGTAGCATAATGATTGTCGTGTCTGAGTCATACCTAACATGAGTAATGAGGTGAATTGAACTTTATTCCCTTGTGATAAGGTCTGAAGAATTTTCACCTTCGTCAATACAGTAGTGACAGCTTATGATAGCATCGATGGTATTTAGAATGGAACCGGAAAGATAATCTTGGGGACTGAGGTCCGAAGTATGGCGTAATTCTAAAGGTGAACGAGTCAAGTTTGGATATTCCTTCATAAAAGGAACTTTCAAGGACTTTTTTCATTTGAGATTTTAGATGATTTCTATAAAAAACTGGATGACATTCTGCTGATTTTTTTTCTCAAATTTTCCTCTTGTCTACAAACCTTTTGTGGACTTTCGTAACACTTATTACAGTCCGTCCATAGTCGGACATTGGGCACAGGCTCGGCACATCGACCGCTCTTGGGCTCTACTATCTATCAGATGTAAAGATTATATTATAAAATCTGTGAAATGTTTGTTTACAGCAGCGCATTTCAATGCGTTTTGGGCTTTTTGACAATCGTCGCGTGGACTAGGCCCTTTTATCCTACCAATATAATATTAGACAGGCCAGGTAAAAATGGAGTGGTTTACCTTCAATAATTTTCGGCAATTCAGTTTTGCCTATGAAACCTAAAATTCCGATAAAACTATTAGCGAATGTTCTATACTTACCTAAATTGAAGACCTTGAACTTTAAACATGTAAGATGAAAAGTTTTAAGCAAGAACGAGGTTCGTATTTAGCTAGAAAACAGCAAACATCCACTATACTAAACTGAATCATTGGTGTTACCTATACGACTAATCGATTGTAATTTTCCCGTTGATTAACAGTTTTAGACCTTTTCAAGCATTCATTAAATTGAAAAATAAATGATTATGATTAATCCATTCATTCTGATGTACAAAGCTATAAAATAATAAATCATAGCCAACGAAACTACATATGAAGCTTATAGCTCAGGATGGATGAAATGGCGACAGGTCACTGGAACAACTTGCGACCCACGGATGCCCCTCAAGTTAAAGAGGAAAATCTATAAGTCCGTGATAATAAGACCTGTCGTACTGTATGGATCAGAATGTTGGGCTGTGAAAAAGACGGATGAGAAAAAATTGCATGTAGCGGAGATGAGAATATTAAGATGGATGTGTGGAGTATCGAAAATGGATAAAGTGAGGAATGAGTTCATTAGAGGTAGCTTAAAAGTGGCGCCAGTAACGGAAAAGCTAAAAGGAAACCGCTTATCTTGGTATGGTCATGTGAAAAGGAGGGATGAAATGCACGTAACTAACAGAGTTATGAATATAAATGTGGATGGATGGACAGGGAGAGGGATGCCCAAGAAAAGATGGATGAATTGTGTTAGGTTAGTGATATGAAAGAAGAGGGAGTTAGTGATAGCGTGACGGTTGACAGGACAGAATGGAAGAAAAAAAAATGGGATAAGGGCAGGAAGATGATAATGATGATGATTAATAAAATAAGTTATTCAAGAGGGAGATAAATACAAGTAAATGTAAAAATAAATAGTTTATCGACCGAAAAGAGAAATATTTGATCATGTTTCTATTCTTGCATAGTTTTGAAATCTGTGAATTAGCTAGTCTCGATGGCAGATCTCTAGGTCGATTTTGATTAATAGCCAATAAACAGTCCTTGTATTTTGAAAATGCAAGCAAATGCCATATTTAATTGTATTTATTATGAGATGATGTAGCTAAGAGCTATCGTATGAGGTTAAAAGGTTCACTAGTCAATTATTTTTGCGAATATTTATTTGGAATTGGAAAGCTTTCGTTTGTAAGGTCCTTTTAAATCTACAAGCTTCAAGCCTTAACTACATAGTGTTAATATGATCATTCGCTTACATCGCTTGCCGTCTGTTTCCACCAGGGATTGGAATAGGTAGACTATATTTACCTAATGTTTGTGGAAGTAAGTAACATAGAGTTGATAATACCTCCTCTAAAATCCCGGAATCATAAACATGAAGATTGTATCCCGGGATTTAAGAAATTTCAAATTACTTACTGTGTTTTGTATACATTTGAACAAAATTATAATTTTAAAGAATTTTATTATATTATTATGTATTGAGAGTTCCGTACCTACTAAAACTGTTAAATCAGTCATTTGTAACTATACCTACTCAAAGTCCAGTTCATGTTTTTATAATCTCGGGTTTTAATTGTCATGATTCCGGGATTCTACAGGAGGTATTATCAACTCTATGTTACGTTACTCTATGTTACGTACGTAAACGAACATTAGGTAAATATAGTCTACCTATTCCGATCTCACACAACAGTATTATGAAATTACATCGCAGTGGGTACCTAAGAACATCTCAGCATAAGCTCTAACAAAATCCATTTAAAAATGACAAAAAACGATTTAAGCTATAATAGAATGTTATCTAAATCCTTTTACTAAACTCAACAGCAGAGATATCAGCAAGGTGACACAACACAAATTAGGATGGGTTTACACCTCTTAATGTGGGCCAAGGTGCCATGAAATTGATGTCAATTTAGTTGACAATGGCAGCGGCAAAGCGTTCTCTGAGAGGCTGAGTGCACGCAGATTTAAGGTTCTTACACACGAATCAGTCAATGGTGTGGTTTTCTTACCAGGACTTACGGTATTGAGACAAGAGTTTGTGCATAGGCTGACCGGTGATGACAGGTGGAGTGAGGCAGTGGCCGAGTGGCCCCCAAGGACTGGTAGAAGGAATTCAATGGAGGGCAGTGATATAAGCAAAATACATTATTGCCATTGCGGGTAGAATCTGGATGGTAGAAAAACTTTGGAGATTGGCAAATGAATAGAGAGGCCTATGCTCAGCAGGGGGCTGTGGATGATGATCATATTTTTCACGTGACTGACCGATAAACCCAACATTGACTTGACTGATTTGTGTGTTTGTACCTTTACGTGTCAATTAACTTTGACAACAATGGAGATGTCTTGATGGCCGTAAGTGTTGCATTGTGCAGGTCTTGCACAATGCAACACTTGTCATCTATCTTTCATGACACTTAAGACCTACGCGAATTTACCACCTCAAGTAGTTTCAGTGTTACCAAGTTATGTTTAAGTATTGGAATCACTAGTCATTATTTTTCATCATCCTATTGTTGTTACTTCTTGGCAAGAGTGCTCCATCGTCGACACCATAATCGGCTACCATCAGGTGTCATAGTGATAAAATGCGAGCCTGTAAAAAATGTTTGTTTTTTGTTTCGTCTTTTTTGACATCGATTTCCGAAGTAGGTTGTATTTTTTGTAAAAACGTTTTTATGAGATTGATGTAAACCTGATAATTTTGCCTTTACTACATACTACATAAGTTTACGAAGTCACTGGTTTATCTTTGAAGTTCAAAGTCCAATACAAGTTTAAGATAGCTACACTCAAAGCAAAAATAATCACCAAGATCAGTTTATAAATAATAAAGTTATGCCTAAATAGATAACCCCAAATCCATGATTGACTTGTATACATCTGCGTACCCCTTCACAGCTTACCGACGTAAACAATAAACAGACATGCAATTTCAGCAATCCCGGGAAATTTGCTATAATTTACTGAAGAGTTCCTCATCCGAAGTTCTTCATCAGATCTTCACCAAATTGAAATGGGACCAGTCCAATGAGAAAATATTCGTCAAAACAAAAAAAAAATATCAAAGTCGGTTGAAAATTTGCAAAGATATCGTTGAACAAACATACAAAATAAAAATGCAGATTTGAGAACTTCCTCCTCCTCTTTTTTAAACCCTGTTAAAAAGCGAATTCTGAAATAGGTGAGTTCGGAAAATCGATTTCATCTAGGTATCACATTTCATTAAAGCTATTTATGCATTTAGAACAGTTCCTAGAATTGTCTGGCCTAAAAGCGACCCCACAATGAAAATAGCTGAAAATAGCCTCAATTCCCAGACTGTTCATGATAGAAATAGGTCGTGAAGAACAAAAGATTTACTAAAATAAATAGAAAAGCCCACTTGTGCAAACCAGATATATCGAATCTGTTAACTAAGAGTTACTTGCAAACAAGGTTTAATAACAAATATACTATATATGATTACCCCGGGTTTGTGTAAGTAGGCTTAGGGTTGCCACCTTTTTTTGGAGCAAATATACTATTTTGAACAAATAATTACAAAACATATGGTACATTTGGAAAATTCGTAAAAATTGTACACCTTTAATTTTTTGCGTTTTTATTTTTCGTTACTTATTTTAGACCCTTTTCTATTTTTTTAATTCTTTTTGGGAGGCATGCGAGAACGATAATCAGTATCACACAAGAATCGTCACAACATTAAAAAACGTTGAATTTGAATCAGTGGCGCACTAAGTCTGTGAATTAAGCTTTGCAGCCCTGAAAGATAAATGTCGAAAATTCTAGCGCCCCACCCCGGTTACCCGGAACCCCGGAACGGTTAGATTTTTTGACCTTTCATATAGGAGTCAAATTGTGGGCTTATGTAGAAAATTTTGAGAAATACGAGGATGTGGGATGCTAGAGCGAGCTCGAACGCCCAGCTAAACTGTGTTTTATTAACTTAGTTTGGCCTTGTATGGGATTTTATTAGAAACTACAACAACAACTACATATATATAATATAATTATAGTGCAATATTATAATACGGGTGGCAATCCTAAGTGGGTATAGGTAAACTAGTATAATAAAGAGGTAAAATTGTTTGATTGTTTAAATGTTTGTGAAATATGGTCTCACGAAGTAGTGCTTTCCTGAAAAATCTCATCGTGAAAACTTAAGTGATGTGAACTGTCAATGCTTTTTTTTTTTTTTTTTAAGGATGGGAAATCATCAAATGACTTCTTCCGCTCTGGGTGGAGCGGAAGGGCGTGTCAGACTCTTACTGACTAAAACCCATCCGTGTTCCTTCTAAAGCCCTTTGCTTTCCAGGGCCGCGGTGACTCTTTCGAACAAATTCCGCAACAACTGTCAATGCTTAGCTTTAGGTAAAGTGACAGTTGACTTCAAGCTCACTTCATCCACGTTTTTGAGTATACCGGCTGGTCCGATTACGAAAATCTTAAACTGATAGAAAACTGTGTCATATGCTTTTCATTCCCCAAAATACTCGTTCGTAACAAGGTTCTAAAGGGGCCCGGGAGCAAAACCACTGGAAAATGTTAGTATAAATTAAATTATGGATTGGTCACCGTAATTTGGCGCGCCCTGTGTATCGTGTAATCGTGCCAGTGACCTTTCAAAGCGATTAGTTTGGAAACATGGTGAAAAAATGTTCGATATTTTTACATGAACTCGACAAAAAACCCCATGAACTTGTCATTCTAGAATAGTTTGGTAGGCGTGCACTTAATATGATACCGACGAAATAAATTAAAATAATAAAAACGAGAAAGAGGAACCAACAAATCTATAAAACGTTAAAGGATTTCAGGAAAAACCTGAAAATATTATTAGGATTTTTTACTGGTAACCCTGTTTCCATTTGTTTTTATTATTTTTCGATGCGGCTATTGCAGATGAACTGACGTGAATCGTGATGAATGCGGTTATCTAATACTTACGATAACACTGATACAGTTCAAGTTCGTCAGTTACGATGAACGAAGGCTGCTATTAGTAACGTTAGTAGGTGCACTTCCTGAAACTAAAAAGGGTAGTTATTGAAAATGGATTTTTGAATAGGTTGATAATCATTTAAAATTCGTCCGCCTTTTTTTTTAAGGATGGGAAATCATCAAATGACTTGTTCCGCTCTGGGTGGAGAAGAAGGGCGTGTCAGACTCTTACTGACTAAAACCCATCCGTGTTCCTTCTAAAGCTCTTTGCGGTCCAGGGTTCAATTCCGCAACCCTGGCGGGCTCTGGCCCTAGTGGGCTCCGTGTCCTATGCTGACATCTCTTTGAGGCGCGCGTGGAACAGCTCCGGCAGGAAGCCTTTGGACCCCCTAGATTGGGAAGGAGCAGATTGAAGCAGCCCCGGCCCGCTCCAGCCTGGGAGCCAGACGTCGGAAATGCTTCTCGTTCCACCGGCTGCCGAGATCGAGCCTCAGATACCAGAACCAGCGTGTCGTCAGCGTAACAGATCATGCTGACGCCGCAGGGAGGTCAGCGCGCAGCACCCAGTCGTAGCCGACACCCACAGGAGCAGCCCCAGAACCGGACCCTGTGGAACATCGCACGACATCTCTCGCCGGCCGGTTCTACTCTCCCAGGTAACCAGGGTAGATGAATTCGTCCGCCTAGAGCGTGCATTTTGGCCATGATTACCAAGCCCATTTTTTTTTAGTTTTACGCTTGGCATAAGCGACACACTGTTGAAAAAAAACGCCTTTTCACGTCTTGTTCTTTTTATTCACTCAGTAAAAGCAACTACAATCTGTCGAACTCCATATTTTCCGCGAAGCGTGCCGAACTTACGCAATAATTGATCGATTACGTGGTTACCTGTGCAAAATCACGTTTGTCGATAAGTTCCGGCAATTGGGCCCGATAAGACATTCAGTTCCGAGACAATAAACCGATTAGTTAGGCTGAATGCACTTGACCTACATCCGGTTGCAATTGGTACAAGCGTTTAGTAGAATGGTAACACTAGCCGTAAGACAGTGACACAGATAAAAATAAAATACGCGGGAGCTTATTCCAATTTCGAATGATCGCCGATGATTAGATTAAGCGATGAACTTTAAAAGGCGTTATGCTTTTAAATTGCTTTTTTTCATTATTCTGTAAGTCAGGGTCGTTTGCCTGACATTGGTGTTTAAAAAATACAGAAGTGTTGTGACTAAAAAATAACGGTTTTGACTTGGCGGTGGTTGACTCCGTGGTTGTTAAACCTTTTGAATTAATAATTCATTATAGAAAAGAAATATATGAAATAATCCACGATCTGATAAATAGGCATTAATAAATATTTCGTTTCTAACATGGATGACCACAAATTAGCCATTTCTTTTTGCATAAATTACCCATCATGGTGTGGTGTCATTGTACGGATCGTTGACCTAACTGTATTCAAATAATAACTACATATGTTCAGCCAACGACCCATCTAGCACCAAACGGTATTTCCAAACAAGTTGTCAAACCCAGGACTAGTAACACATTTGGACTATATGGGACTAAAAAACTCAAACTCGAATTAGTTAATGTCATTGCTCGATTTATTAAAAAAAAACTTGTACCTAAGCAAAACAAATAAGGTTGATAACCTGGAAACACTGGAGTCAAAAAACAGATTAATGGTGTCTATGCCTTTCAAACGTATCAATAGTTTATTGCCTTTACAAACATTTACATATTTATTGATTATACATATAAATAACTTTATTAGTTTAATTGTCCAGTTCATAGCAAAAATAATACTTAAGTAATTAGATCTATTTTTAGAGAATTGAACTCCGCTATAAAAAGAAAATCGTCATAAAAGTGACATCGACTACGTAACACCTCGACCATCGGTCACTCTTCCTTCTTCAATACACATGAAAGTCACCCTAAGCATTTGTTAATAAGGAGTGTTATCCCGTGATTTTTTTCAGCATTACGTATAGGACCTTGTTTATACATTGTATAACGTGAATAAACGGTGGATAGCTGAAAAACAACCTTAATGACTGCGTAAGAGTGTCGAAGAGTATTTAGTTAACGAAATGGGTGCGACTGCGATCATTTACGATCACTTGACACGAACAGACCGACAGCTGAACTTTTATGTATTTATCCCACAGACAACGGCTACCTACATAGCTACTCATGTATGGTAATAATCCTCTCACATAAATGGGAATTACATTTAAAGTGCTTATTTCATACGAATTGTTTATGCGAAATTGGACGTTCAAGTGTCATCAGTCATTCGTTCCTAATCAAATTTAAGTGATTTAGAAGGGTGTCCTCACCAAAGAAAATTGTGATCAAAGTGTGAGTTTATAAATGCATTAATTCGTCCCTATTTCGATTAACACTCGTAAAGGAGCAAATACGGGCACACCTATTCATAGTAAATGCTATTCAACCACAAGTAAATTATTGCAACATAAAAGTGCTCAATAAATTATTAATTAGTGAAGATGTACAAACTACAAATGACTCAATAAAAAATATCACAATGATCATATTGATCATTACAAAAACATTTCCTAAATCATTTTCATTTACATTCAGAAAATAATAGCAAGCTTTGATCTTCAGGAGTTCCGCATATAAAATAAGGTCGGCTTATTTTGGAATAAAAATATCGGCATAATAATATTTTATTCGATTCAATAATCGAATAATGTCTCAATTTGGTGTCGTTATTAACATCCTTTTTGTAATGAAAATGCAATTTCCTTGGCGCTGGAAATACTCACACAATATTTTTGCCATGTATTTTCATTAAAGTCTCGATACTCTCGTCGTCTCATGAATAAAATTATCATGTACCCCTTTTACGCATTTTTTTATATCCACAGTACATACATATTTGTAAGTAATTCGCACATTATATTTTTGGGGTTCCGTATTACTAAGCTTTCGCTGTCAGCCCATCCGTTTGTCTGTCAGAGGGCTGTATCTCATGAACCGAAATAATTGTATTAATATTTTATTTCTATGGGTGCAATAATAAACATTAAAGTTAAAGATACCAAAAAAATAAACGTGACTTATTCGGCCTTTTTTGCTCAAGTTTGTCTTCTTTAATTATAAGAATAGATCAAGTATAATAGATAATAGATTAAGTATGATAACAGTATTTTTCAAATTTCACAAACATAAACGATTTTCGGATAGAACAATGAAAATGATTCATGGTTTAGTACCTACATGTCGGAGACAGATAGTTGAACTGGCCCTTTCATTTATTTGTTCGGCCATGTTGTGTAATATTACACTTTTAGTTCCCATCGAATGTCAAGGATAATCGCAATAATTGACATTGAAGCAGTTCAGTTCGTCCCACAGGGGAGTAAGCGTGAAGGTAGTCATTAGCGGGCTAGACAACACCCGGATCGAGTAGGTGTCCCTTGAGGTAATACGGAGGATGATGAATCACGAACCTCCCTTGATTCCGCTCAGGAGCTGGATACTGGGTGGAAACTAAATTGATATAATATACGAAAACAGCTACAAGAAAATCTTGTATAACAGGTATTACTATTAAAATATAATATTTAGAAAATGCCATAAAAATATTTTGACTAGTGATTTATCTTTATTCTTTTGGCTTTAGGTAATTTAATGTGGAAAAACAACTGTTAAATAAATGTAACGTTATTTAATGTAGATAATTATTATGAATTGATGAGTCTTTCCAACAAACAATTTTTAACTAATGTCTGTTTTAAATAATTTATTAAATGATAGGTTCTGTTTAAAAACAAATAGAAATGTCACTTATAAAAATGAATCGCGCTCTTTCGTAATTTATTAAAACTAGTTACGATTATCTACATATGTATGCCTATCAGTTTTGGCTTTATTCTAATAATCGATGACACGATTGAACTTTACTTAATTAAAGACATTCTTTTAGTAATTAATTTTAACGGCTACCTTGATATTAAACTGAAATAGTTATCTAATTGAGAACATTTAATATGTTTTTGTAATAAATCCATTAATGATTTTTCGGATAAAAAAAAAAAAATAATAGAGATGCAATGGAAACTTAATTAATTTTGTCAATTTCGATGACTTAGAGGATATTTAAAATAAATCTTACTGACTTACTGCGGCTTCACTAAAGTCGATAATTAACAAAGTACAGTCACGAGCATAAATATGTGAAATATTTGTATGCTTGTGCGTTTCTGACTCAACGCTTTTGATTTTCGCGTATTAATGTCACCGGAAAAATTGCAGACTCTGTAAGATTGTAATAAATCCATATTAGATTAAA
Organism: Mamestra brassicae; assembly: GCA_905163435.1. Taxonomy (NCBI): domain Eukaryota; kingdom Metazoa; phylum Arthropoda; class Insecta; order Lepidoptera; family Noctuidae; genus Mamestra; species Mamestra brassicae. The sequence goes on along the minus strand of LR991004.1, from coordinate 12,809,553 downwards.
ATTTCTGGTTATATTATGAAAAAACCGTTTTGTATGCAATAAATCCTGTACAAATTCAATAGTTTCCAATATATCCGTGGGAGGTATAATCAAGATTAAGCAACGCCTGCCGAAGTGCCGAAGTCGGTCCGTGACTGAGTTACCATCAATAACATACCGAGTCTCCTCCGTGCCATGGAAGCAGGTTAAGCCGTTGGTCCCGGTGTCATTTGAAGAACTTTGGCAGTCGTCACCGATAGTCAGAAGTCAGAAAATCTGACACCAGTTTTGCCAAGGGCTATCTTGTTACCCAGTTACTGGGTGTGTGACTGTACTTGAAATCAAAAGCTACGGAATGAAAAAATACATTATTTTGAGGATTGGATATCGGTTTTATCATGATATCATTCGAAAGACGTCCACTGGCCTAATCGCCATAATAAGCGTCATAAAAAAGAGCCAAATATTTAAGAACCCTGAGTATATAATGTGTAAGTAATAAACTATTTTCTAAGTTTAACGATTTTATTCTACTGCAACCAAAGCATGAACAATGTTATTGTAAAAGAATATTATATCATTAGTATAAAAATTACAAACAAACGCAGATGCATCATATTTAAATTACAGACCACATCGTCCTACATAATACAAATTGATAGATATACATATTCGTACCTACTTCAGTTGTTATTGTAACTGTGCAACCAAAAATGAAAGTGGCAAGCAGACAGGTACCTACCTACCGTCGTTTTCTATCAACAAGTGCGTTTTGTATTATTTTTAGATACGTATTTGTAGCTTTTGTGCCAATAGGTAAAAAAGAAGGTCATCAAATATTCCACCTGACCTTCATTAGGTCATTATGAGTGTTCCAGACATACCTATTGACTTTGTCAAAAAGTCAAATAGGTTCTAGTTTATTTATATGAACTAGAACAGTTAAAACTAAAACAAATCTAAAAGGAAAATCGTTGATTATGTTTATTTTAATTTAATTATAAAAGACATTGAAATGCATAATGAAATCCAAGTGACTTTATAATACAATAACCTCAAGCTTTCGAGAATATCCTTGTTTACTACCTAATCAATATACAACGTGCAACAGAATAAACGCAATACATACAAGGGATCATTGTGAACATCTTTTAATATGGGACCAACGCGAAAACAAATGGACTGCCCCATACATTAATGTGCGCTTATCTCGACAAAATGTACCTAAGGAACAGCTAATATTTTTTTTGCGATTCCAGGGTCGTTCCTGTTGTAAAAGTTGTTCATAAATATGAGTACAATGACCCCATTACAGGTATTGCGTTTATTCTGTTAAGCGTTGTTTATAAAGTCTTCCGTCACTGAGTGACTGACAGACAACGCACAGCCGAAACTACTGGTCGTAGAAATCTGAAATTTAGCATGTAGGGGAGCACTAAGAGGATTTCCCAAAATTCTTACGGGAACGGGTAAAAACGAATTTTGCGCGTACGAAGTCGCGGGCAAAAGCTAGTTCTTTATAAGATTACTATTTGTCTAGATGTATGATGCAGATAGGGCTTTTATTTATTTCCAAACATAACTGATAGACTGCAATATTTTCTCAACTTCGGCTTCAATCAATCTGCAAATTTTCTCCTATGGAAGTTTGTGTCGGCTTCCGATTACACATCGGATGCAGTACCAGTATATGACTACCCAGTTACTGGGTAACACGATATCTTAGCAAGTCGGGTGCCAGATTTTCTGACTTCTGACCACCGTATCGACGGTCAAAGATTTACAAATGGCAGCCGGGACCAACAGCTCAACTTTCCAAGGCACGAAGGAACGTAGGTATGTAATGCATGGTTACCCCAAATCCAGACAAGGTTAAACGATTCTAATCAGATTTCCTGTTACATTTCTTTCAACTATCATTAAGAAACCATCATCGCTCGACCTTAAATGTGGAACACATGCAAAACAATGGTTCATTAATAACCCTTAGAACCTTGAACTGTTTTGAAAAACAATTGAAGGTGCAACATTTCTAATAACATCATCAATTAGCTATGTCCTTAGTACTTCCTTGCCCTATAATCAAATGTACTGAGAGCTTCCGTACATTGTGGAGTATTCGGCAAGAAAATGTACAGTCGACGGCAGTAAAAACAAGAACAATTGCAAAATAAAAGAATTAAAATGATTGTGTTTGTCCTTGGTGGCAAAACTGTCAAAATCTTCTTTTTTTTTTTCTCTAAATGTTTCGAAACAACCCTGGTGGCTTATTTAGGTTACGTTCAGTACTGAAAGAAGGAAAAGTAAGTATCACTAATCACATACACGACTTATACAAAACTCAACTATATAAATAAGAAAAAACATCATCTGTTTAGTTAATTTTTGTCCCGATTACTCTACAAAATGTAAGGAACAGTTGTTTTTTTTTATTTACTTTTTTTAGAATTGATTTTGACATAAATACCATTTCTTGCCTTTGAACTTGAAACAATGGTCACTTTGGGTATGACCATGTTACACCTGAACTTCTTAGTTAGTTTTGATGCTGACTGTACCCATTGTCTTAGCAATGTATGCTCTAACAATGAAGATGGTAATAAGTTCGATTTGCTCTTAGTGTGTTACTGTAGCTACTTTGTTTCTGATCTGGCATTGTTGTCCGATGCTATCGCAGTGTATTGAAATGTTGAGAGAAAGCAAAAAGAAATCACTTGCAATGGTAATAAAGATTGGTATCGGGAGAGAACAATACATTTTTTACTGTGTTTGATATACCTAGTATCTGTATTCAATGGACATTGCTATCAATTATTTATTTTTAATTTGTAATAGAAAGGGGATGTAATTTTAAAATGAATTTGGTCTGTCAACACGGCAGTCACTGAAAAGATTAAAAAGTTGATTAAGAATATTGTTCTGCAGAAGTTTCCGAAAATGTTATTTTTTTATAGATTACCTGTGATTGGTCGTAATTAGTAATAAATATGATATTATCTTCTCATAAACATCTTAAGCTGTACCTATATTTCATGGATCCTATTCCGTTAATCTTCTTTCCAGCCTATATCTTATTTATAATTACTATTATGTTCTACTATCCCATTTTTCGGTCCCCGAGAAGGGAGAACCAGATAAAAATGACGTCGGTTTCTAAATTCCCGATCCCCATTTCTATTGACAGTCAAAAATTGGCTAAGAACACAAACTTTGAACGAAAAAAAAACAGTCATTTTTATCTGCATCCTCGTTTCTCCGCAGACACGCATCAAGAACTGGAGAGACAAAACAAGATCACTCAGCAGATCCTGGAGGCGTATATCCAGAAAAAGTTGGGGTTGAGGAGTAATGTACCAAGAGCGCCCACAATACTGGACATACTACCCGTGAAGATGCCAATACCGCAGACGACGAAGCAGCCAGAGGTAGAAGACATGGAAGATATGGAAGACATGCAAGATATGGAGCAAAATAACCAGGAACACTCGGATAGCCAAGAGTTAACAGATGACTTTACAGAAGACCACGAGTTGAAGGAGGATGACAGCCTACAAAGTGTTGAGAGCGAGCAGATCGACTCCATCTACAATACAGAAGGCAGGTATCCATAGATTTAAATAGTAAAAGTAGGACCGTCCAAACGTTTACTTATTCGCGTGCAACATACAGGAAACACGGCATACTTTCTTGCACACGGGCGCACCCGACCGTTCCCCAAGATTGCCGACCGCGTCGTGAGTTTACTTCGGTCTAGAGGAGCTTATACTGGCCAATTTGTGCACCCTGGCCTTACTAGGTATTACAATTATCGGTTGCGTACTTTGGCAATTTGTTACCAAGACTATTCACAGTTTCTGAATGAATTGCATTGTGCAAGTTGCACACTTTGTTTAAGCTACGATATTCTTTTAGCACCAACTTGTTACTATTGATAGTCATTTATAAACAAACTGATGTTACGCTGTATGTTGCGTTTATGGCTTGTCAATATTGATTCGAGTGTTTTCAAGTGCAGCAGTACTTGTAATTTAATTGATGGATTCACATCAGCTTTTATTTACATTTTACTAGACCTTCTGAAAGGAGGCATGAGTGTATTCAAGAGGAAGACTCTAGAGGAGGTTCTAGGAACCCAATTGAATTCATATTAACTTATCATTACGACAGTGATGTGGGTACATATAAGTGTCATCACAATACTTTCAATGCTAGCCAAACAACATACTGATATCCCCACTAACCCAAACTCTGAGCCAACAAAAGTACGTACTTCAGTTAGATTGGTTAAACATTTGTCAATGCAGCAAACAGTACGCAACGCGTGCGCAAATATGTCAAAGACACCGCGACCCAAATCATATACCACATTAGGACAAACATTATGTCAAAGTTTGATCAAATATTTGCGATGCGCTCGTGAGACTATTGCCAACCTACGTTTGAGTTGATTAATTGCGAAAAGTCAACAATGGACGACGAAATGAATCGACCTCTAATTTTCGCTAGTTCATGTTAATTTTATCGATACCAACCTGGTTAGTACCAATTATTTTTCCTTTCTTGACATTCACTCATTCAAGGTAAAATGTGTGTTGAAAATGATTAAAATCTTTCACTCAAAGCTAAAAGCTATTGCTACATTCAAGTAATAAAAACTTTGCACACTGCACACTTTGCGAAACAAGTGCACTTTCCAAAATAAACGCACATTTTCGTTGTTTTAAACAGCGTGCACCAATAACCTCACAATATAGTGGAACAAGTGGGAACAAACGTATTTTTCACCCGACTACGTCTAAATCAAAGGAAGATTTATTTAACTGTGTTGACGTGAGCTTCCAGTCCAATCGAATGCAGCTGAATACCAGTACTTTACTTGAAACCATTGTCTATCTGACCTCCGGAACCCGATAGTGGTAACACGGCTACTTGTCAGACTTGGAATTTAGACTCCTTCCGCTCTGGACGGAACGGAAGGGAGTGTCAGACTCTTACTGACTAAAACCCACCCGTGTTCCTCCTAATGCCCTTTGCGTTCCAGGGCCGCGGTGACTTTTTCGAACACATTCCGCAACCCTGGCAGTAGCCGGGAAAGTTTAAGATGCTTTTCAGAGCGTGGACCGGCTTCGGTATGTAGGCTTCGCCTGCGACTTCGTACGCGCGGAATTAGTAGGTACTCCAGAAACTTCACCGCCATGATAGACTTTAACGGGTAGTTTTTGAATATTAATCGAAACGATCTATAATAATTAGCCAGCCATTTTAGCTGCTGGATCCTATTGGGTGGTAACCGATCCACGTACTGACCTCGGTAAGGTCCTGTACAGTTGTTATTATTTGGCTCCACAGCTGATGATTATAGTGCACAAATTAACATATTTAGTGTCAGTTAATTTTGTAGTTCAAGGTGCAACCAGTTAATAAGCGGTGGCGAGTCGTGACCCGACTACACCTGGCCTTTGAACCACGATGCTCTGAAATAGCATATATCGATTTTGTACCATTCATTCGATTCAGCCGGAGTTAATTTTGTCTAGTTAGCCGTATAAGGGAAGAAGAGTAGTAAACTACGAGTAGGTAACTAAATCTTTAAACTGTTCCTACATGACATAAAGCTCTTATTATGAAGAAGTATCAGTTTATTTGTTATTTTTAAGAAACAAATATCAAAGAATATTATATGATGTTAAAGGCCAGTGATATTACGGATTAATTTAGAATACTAACAGCGAAAAAGAAAATCACAATCCAATGTCGAACAAGGAGGAGTGGAACGGAATCTTTTAAGTATCTAATAACCACGAGTTTGACATTTTAAAAGAGAATACGAAACTCGGCAAAAAACGCACAAATCAATTGAGACGCCTCCTCTATTATATTTCTTTTTATATACGGGTTATCAGAATATAAGAGTTCATGGTTATAGGTCGCGATCTGACATTTGCAACAAATTAGATGTAAAATAAAACGAGCACACATTCACACGCATACCTACCTACAAATTTGTACATATTCGAATCAGTTAACATTCTTGAAAATGGGTTTTGTGCGGAACCAACTCAACAAATTTAACTGAGCTATAGCTCAAATGAAAGAGCTTGTTCTAGCGAGTTAGAGTAGAGTGCTAGGTAGAGTAGCGAAGACCAAACCACTGCAAACTATTATCTTATTCCTCACACTAATTAGGCAAATGTAGACTTAATTAAGTAGGAGGAGCTCGTGGCTAAATAATAACAACCGCATGGGTCGATCTTTAAGGTTAAGCAACGCTTACCGAGGTTGGTCTGTGGATGGGTGACCATCTTAACATACCGAGACTCCTCCATGCCTCGGAAAGCACGTTAAGCCGTTGGTCCCGGCTGTCATTTGTAGATCTTTGGCAGTCGTTACGGATAGTCAGAAGCCAGATAATATAATCTGACACCAGTCTTGCCAAGGAGTACCGTGTTACCCAGTTAATGGGTTGTGGAGGTGTGGTAGGCAGCCGCTCAACGTAAAATACTGGTATTCAGCTGAATCCGGTTTGACTGGAAGTCGACCCCAATATAATTGGGAAAAGGCTAGGCAGATGATGAGACTTAATTAAGTAATTCTACTTAAGTTTTTGGACTACAAGTAGTATGAATTTTCAATCCAAGAAAAGCAGCATACCCACGCAATAACACTATATCATACTAATATTATAAAGGCGAAAGTTTGTGAGTGTGTGTATGTTTGTTACTTCTTCACACGCAAACGGCTAGACCGATTTAGATGAAATTTGATATAGAGATTGTTTGAGTCCCGGTAAAGGACATAGGATAGATTTTTATCCCGAGAGTATGTTCTCATGGAATAATTTTCGACATTCACGCGAGCGGAATCGCGGGCGGCAGCTAGTTCTTAATAAAGCTTCAATTGATAAAATTTAATGGTATTCTGAATGCGGCTCGGCTAGTAAGCCAGGTTGCTAAGATAATCTCTACTATAGTGAGTATAAAGAGCTTTACCTTCATCGATATCGTTTATTAGCGAGCGAGACTCTCACTAAAATAAGTCCGGCCATACGTAAGTAAATGTTCCCTGTCCGCGGTATGATCATGACCAGGTATTTCACCCCACGAGTTATCCTTGAAGAGTTCAGTGTTGAGGCTATGACCGGTCCTGCATGGATAAACGTCTCCAAACCGATCAGAAAAATAATAAAAAAAACTCAAATTAACGACGCACAAAAGCTATAACAAATAGTATCACTTTAATCAAGAAATTTTGCTTTATAACGTCTGACCGTTAAAATAAAATATGATACAAATATACATAATAAGTATTAAAATGAGAGTAGAAATACATACATTCGATATTTCACCGGTCACCTTGGAAGTTCATTGATTCTAGATAATGGTTATTTGACATTTAACAAGATTAAAAAACAAAAATCAGAAGATGGAACATGGTAACACTAAATACTTTGATCATTTTCGTGCATCAAACGTTCGAATGCAAATTGGAAATTAATATTCACATGACGTAGGTAGGTATTTCCCAAAATCAATGTCTAATGGGTGACTTAGTTGAAAACACGTGTTTTAAGGTACTGCAAAGGTACCTTAAAACACGTGTTTGACCCAGACATGTGCTATGCAGTTATGTAGCGAGAATGTAAAAGCTTAGGTACGAAACTATATGACCGTTTCCACTGGTGCTAAGCTGTGTAGCGGAGCGAGTAAGATGTGCTATGAAAATGCGCCGCCACGCAAGGAAGCTGTGACAAACGCGCGCCTACTATAGGTAGTGGTACACTGCTCTGCACATAGCTACACCACTTGCGACCATCCATTAGCACGCATCCATAGCTCGCATTCACAGCACGCATCCATAGCTCGCATCCACAGCATGCATCCACAGCACGCATCCACAGAACGCATCCACAGCACGCATCCACAGCACGTATCCTCCCATATAAAAACGTAACTTAGTTGAATCAGTTTCCACCAGTGCTTTGACGTTGACCAATGAAAATGATTGTCGGACAGACACTTCACATTTGAAAAATTAACCTTAAATTCCCAAAACTTATAATTGAGAAATTAAAACATAACTTTATTGCAACTAATATTGGTCATAAAATATTTAGTTTTATTGCATGGTTCCACATAATATGAACTGAATACGTTTTATTAATAAAACTTTATGATCGTCGTTAACTTTTTATCATATTTTTTTTAAAGATTACAATAACAAAAAATCTGATAGAAGAATAATTTGATGCGCAAGTTTATTTATTGTGTTTTTCTTTATCAATAATCCCGCAATACCATATAAAACATCCCATCCCATCACTTCCACTTTCACACTTTAGTGTCGTAAGATTATAATTTTCCCACTTTTAACTATTTTTCCGACAAATTTAAAGTGAACTTAAATAAACTTTCTTTCAACTGTTTGTCAAAATATAGGTTTTAAATAACTTTTTAGAATCAAACACATAACCTGAATACATAGATACATTTCGCTGGTCATGTTGTTTGGAGATACATTCGTATTATTTGAACCTATCTTAATAAGTTTCAGATGTCAGCATTTGATTGTTAATAAAACTTTAGTGTTTTCGACGCCATATTTAAGACTATTTTTAGTAGGTAAATTAAGAATGTTTTTAAGTGTATATATAGTAATAGTTAGTTGTACATAAAAAGAGAACAATTTATAATGAATAAAGATTATTTGATCACAGAAACTCAGATTACTGCAGCTGTAGAAATCCTTTATCAAGTGATTTACGACTGAAAAGTTATATAAACCACTGAAGTTAAAAATGTATGACTTACAGCATTTTGTATTCTGGCACTAACTCCCCTTCTGTACCTACCTACACGGCATCCATCTTGAAGCAAGTAGGCGTAAAGCATTGCAATTTTAATAGGACACGTGGGTACTGACGCGACAACCATTTTAAATGCAGACTAGTCACAGCAACATATATAACATAAGTACGTGAATATGTAGTTCTACTTCGAAAAACACTAAATCATTAATGGGATATCGAATTTGGGTTTTTTTTTTACTTTTTTATTAATGAAAGGTTATATATAGGTTATTATCTATCTAATACCTTTAAACGAGCCATTCTTGTATATATGTATATATTATCTAAGTCTCAGAAACGGCTTCAACGTTTTTTATGAAATTTAGTATGCCGGGGGTTTCGGGGGCGATAAATCGATCTAGCTAGGTTTCATTTTTAGAAAACGTTTACCAAAAAATAAAACCGAGCAAAGCTCGTTCATTCAAGTACTACCATTATGTCACCGGAAAATTGCAGACTCTGTAATATTGTAATAAACCATTCTCAATATATTGTGAAAAAATATTTTTGCACCTATACAATAAATCCCATCCAAATTCAATAGTTTCCAAAATATCAGTGTCTTATTAAGAAAAAGTAGTTTACAAATTCACGCTATATATTTAAAAATCTTACGGCGTTTGCAATTTTCCGGTGACATTATAAGGTTATTATAGTACCTACACATAAGGGACGGAGGACCTATTACTGCACATTTAACAATATTCAAGGGACCGAATCTGTTCCCATCAACCGGGATGCTACTGGTACATTTATAATTGTGAGAAGCTAAATCCGAAATTAGAAAAAATGTTTTAAAACTCCTTGTACTCATACTCGTACGATCATAACTCGTAAATTTATACATTACATTCCCCAAAACCACGAAATATACACCAAAGTTCGTTTGCATCAGTAAACAAATTGCAGAAAATGTTTATTTCCATCTCTCGCCACCTGAAACTTTATATCCATGATAGCTGCGCGCAGCGCCCGAGGATAACGCAATCATGCGATAATCTCAACTCGATTCCCGGCAGCTCGCAGTTTATACTGTTAACTGACGAGTGACGGGCCACTTGATAAATATCGAGTTTAAACACATTTACAGGTATTTTGAAATTCACGCCTTCATGAGCACGGTTTAACGAATTTCAATACTGTTTACGTACATGATATTTGCCTTTTGTATTGTTTACATTAGCTGAATTTTATTGGGTAAAGGTCGTTTCGTGGTTTGTCGATCAGCCTAATCATCTGTAGTTCCTTTCACTGATACACGACTACAAACGAAATTGATGCAATAATTTAAGAGATAGAAATGTCTCCTTAAACCCGGAGTCCGGATTTATAGCCAGGTTATGGTATTAGGCTAGCTTCTTATTAACAACGTAGATCTTAAAAATGACTGGTAAACTATGGATGAACCTAGGTATTATTTATCTTAGGCTTACAAACGGGGAATGTAAGCCCAAACCCATTCAGTTCAGAAACTGTAATTGCACCTGTATGCCATTGCATAAAACTGAAAACTACTATAAACGAGACGAATTTTGCATATTCTTCCCGTTTATAAAGCCTCTGTCTACCCAAAGTGTTAAATCGGCAAGATATCCCGCCCCTATAAACCCAGGTAGCATTTATAAAGTAAGCCGGAGATACAAACCATTGGGACGGGGGTGCAGTACGGTGGAAGGTGTCACGCAAAGGATACTGCAGGCGGCGCGGTCTGTGATCTTGTCATAATCTCCGAGACCGCGGCCATCTTGCTATTACTGACAGCGATGCGGTTAGAGAGCTATGAAACAAAATAAAGTCTGGATAGACGGTTCACCTGTCTCTCTATACATTATTTGGCTTTGATTTTCCGACTTGTATTAATTGTCATCGGAAAATTGTAAACGTGGTAACGTTGTAAATTGGTTGGATTGTAAACGTGAAAAAGTAAACTAATTTTTCTCAGACTCGTATATATTGGAAAGTATTGAATTGGGATGGGATTTATTGTACTCAAAATGATTATTCAATAATATATCGAGAAATTATAATGTGATAAATATTTATTATAATCATACGAAGTTATACAATTTTCCGTTGACATATAATTTAAATGTTATTATTGCCTTAGTAAACAAAAACACCTAGGCTGCATGAAATGCAAAAAAAAAACACATTCTTAGTCGTAAATTCCACTAACCATATTTGAGTCATGGATAGCGGTTCCATTATATTATATTGAGGCCCTTTTTTCTACAAAACACTCATGAATACTTAAAACATTTTCTTATCGAAAACTAATCGGTTGCAATTGGAGCTAAACTAGTCTTCTTTAGGTAAATGTGATAATATTCGTAGTTAAATATATAAGTAATTAAAGAACATTATCATGAACGTTATGCCGTGATGTGAGTTTCTGGCATGCTGGCATAATGGAGTGTGCTATCTTACAAGTAGCGAATTATTTAGTTTTAGGTTTTTACGTGTTACCTTTGTTGTATTGTTTTCTTTGTAAGAATACTTAGCATGCCTTTGTATAAATGCCAGTTCTTCAAACTCAACAGATAGATGTGTTGCTGGGGTATTTGTTGCGCCACTTCTTCTTCTCAGCTAAAACACTAGGAAGTGGTGACGGGCGGGCGTTTTGGGGGACTGTCTTTATGTAGAACTTTGACGTTCAAAAAGTGCTGGCACTCAGCCTAATTTGAATAAATAAATGACTTTGGACTTTTTAACTTTTGATGTATTGCTCTGTCCTTGTATGGGCATTAATTTTGTAATTGAAATCTATTTATGCGAAAAATCAATTTGTCGTTACTGACCGATTACACCTACTAATGCCATCTCCATTCATTAATATTTTTGAATAATAGATATTTAACCTTCACGTACCTAAACTATTTTTATGTACATTACACTGAATGACTGACAGACTGTTGTCTATTATTTTACGACTTAAGTCTTAATTAAAACTAACATCTTATGTTGTGATATCTTATTTTCAAAGTTCCGTATTTTATGCGTTATTGTTCTGCACAGAAAGTCTGTTTAAACAGGTTGTTCAATAGGTTTTAGTTACTTTTCAGATTTACCTTCGTAAACATACGAAAATATGAAGAAATTATAAATTTAAGATACCTCTTAGACAAGCTGAAATCCGAGGCGAGGTGCAAATTTTCGTGATCGATTCGCTCGCCCTTGCACCCGTCTCTGTTTAACGGCCGATTTCAATAACGTATCTATCTTTAACCAACTGTCAATAGTAGCTGAAATGTCATGTTTGCCTTTCAAACTTGTTAGTGTAAGTAGCTAATTTGACAGTTGGTCAAAGGTAGGTAAGTATGTTATTGAGATCGGCCGTAAGTCGACAAAGATTTTTTATCTCTGTGTAAAGTATTATTCCTTTGTAAATAGTCCTGTCGGCACTCATGAGCAGAGTTATGACATTTTGTAACCGGTGATAGGAAAAAGTTGCCGTGCCGATAATAGGTGTAATGACTGCATCATAACTTTTTCAACAAAAGCGTCATAATATTGGAAAACAGATGTTGACAATGATTGTGTTCTTTTCAAAATAATCACGCTATATTTCGTGTTTGATAGGATCAGAAATTTGGAGTAGTCTCATGTAAAAAGATATCTACTTACTGAAATTCAGAAACTATTTTTCTGTGTTTTCTTGTCAAATAAAATTGGTTATGGCTCCATCGGCCATCGGTCCTGCGAGCAATATTGGCTCCTATCTACTGCAATTTAAGTTTGGAAGTAGTAACAACATGACAACAATTTTGATTTGTACTTAATAATGTTATGGGCTAGGCTTTCCTTCGGCTAAAGAATCAGCATTGCCATTCAACGTGGCAATGCTGCCAGTGTTCTGGACACTTTTACCATTGACAGAAATGTAGATAAATTTTTTGATGCCCAATGATTTATTTTGTTTTTATACGCGTTTGTACATAATTACGCGATTATTAGTCTAGTTGTTTATAAGTATTTTATTTGTAGTTACTTGTACTATAGTTCGTTAAAATGTTACATTTTTTTTTTAAAGAGAATGTCAAAAATCATGAGGTCTTTATTTTTTCTCACTGGGCCTAAAGCTTCCATCTTTTAAACTATCAGTCTCTAAGATAGGCAATTTTGGTTAATGAGGCCGTGGGATTGGGAGCACTATGACGTATCATCCGGCACTGGTCACGAGTCGGCCATCACTCGCCATTTTATTACCAAGTTTTTATTTGGAATCGTGAACGCGCATCAATCACATTTTGTCTGACGTAAATGGTCGTTGACGGTTTTTTCTGCTTTAATTTTTATCTCAAATATAGTTTGACCCGCGGAGGTAAACATTTTTACGAGTAAAACTATCCCTTGTACATTGGGGAGGATCTCGCTTGCTTAAATACATTTCGTATGTACTTAAGTTATGTTTTCTGCGCATTTTAGGGTCGCAGCCCTCTTTTTCAGACCTTTTGGAATTTAGTGTTTCATAATTGCTCTGAAAAAATTAGATACACAGATAGCTTGAATAGATAGGCCATCATCATGTCATCCTTTAAAAAATCTCAGTACCATAATACTTATTAAATTCTCAAATCCGGTTTCTAAACTGCACCTGTGTTTTTGATAATTATAGAAAGTGCCCATTCACCTTTGAATCCTTTCACATAAAAGTAACGCACCATCTCAAATTGCTATGTTCGTCTGTAACAGTTATCTCAAATGTAACCACAAACAAACTTGAACTCCCGGCATCGGCACTGACTTTCAGTGCCCTTGCCTCGCTTGTTATTAATTACTGGCTTTGCCTTCACTTCTACTAAGACAGTAGAAATAACTATTGTTGGTTAATAGCTTCCGAAAAGAATTGCATGCATGATGTGTACCTATTTTTGAAGAGGAATTTCTAAGGTAAAGTGAGGTGTTTTGGTGCATTTCAAAATATTTTTTTTTACGTGTTCTGCAATCCTGTTTTAAATGCCTACTTCAAATGTATATCATATATTTAAATTATTTATTTAAAGGGCTTTCTGAGACCCCTTAGCAATCTTAGCATTTTATACGATAACATAGTGAATGGTTATATAGCCGAATAGTCCTACCCACATAAAACTAATGAATACGCACCAAAACTGAAGCGCTGAATCCTGAAGCTGAATGTCAAAGTGAAGGTTTTGGTGAAGTGATCACGAGGTGAGCTGTCAATCTGGAGGAAACTATGGAGTTTCTTGTCCGTTCTTCTCCATAAGAATCTACCTTTCCGAATGGACAGTAGAGTCACTTTATTAATTTAATATTATTATTTTACTGAACTGTAAATGATGACGTTCAAAAGTGCCGTTTAATGGCCTAATTGAAATAAACGCTTTGACTTTGACTTTGATCCATATAATCAAGATGTCACGTGATCACGGAGTGAGCTGTTAATCCATCAGGTACTTATAAGTACCCATAACTACGTACTTAACTAAGTATGTAATTATAGGTAGTAATTAGCTACATTATCTACAGCTGCTTATTAGCAAACATTACAGTATTGCATATGGTCTCATGAACCTGCATAGCTATTTTACTTCCAGAAGCCATTCTAAATGAATGCATTTGTATTCAGTCACGTTTTTAAATCTATAAAAACTATTGAGAATCTCTCTAGGTCATAGCTGGCATTAATTTAATCATTGAATTTAATTATAAGTAGTTATAACATCTGTTGGTAGGTAACAAAGACGAATAAACGATGAAGAGATGGTTTTTAATCATTCAATTAGATTGGAGAAGACTCCTTGGGCTTGAGACGGTGACTCTCTACCATGCGCGTGCAATAGGGGACAGTAACGGTGGGCCAGCCCATACATATTGCCCAAAAAAAATATTTTCGTCCACTTTCATCGTCAGTATCGTGATTTCAACACTGAATAATGTGGTGAGTTTTTTTTTTGAGCATTATCTATGGGCTGGCCTACCCTTACTGTAGCCTACTGCACGCCCATGCTCTCTACCAACGATAACTAAGTGCAAAAAATTTAAGACTGAACACGAGGCATTTTAGTAGCGCATAGATTTTTACTTTTCCACTAATAATAGCTGATAGATTTTCACTTTATCAATGGCTACAATAATATTAAGCTCATTTCTGAAACAGAGGACCTAGCACGAATGTGTTGACGTATAGTAACGTTACAGTATTGTTAACGTAAGTGAATTTTGAATATAAAAACTGCAACCCCGTAGTATTTTGTATTAGTTTTATGCAACATACACAATTTGTTTCTTACAAAAATATGCATATAGTATCCAATTCAAATAAATATTATGTGCGAAATGAGTATTATAGTAAAAGTAAAATTTTGACGTATAGTAACATAACGTAAAATTTTACGTTACTTTACTATACGTCAAAAACTTTCGTGCCGTACCGTTGTATCACATAAAAAAGTCAATACACGCCATTTTCGCACCCTCTTTAATAATGCAATGCAACTAAACTATCCACAGTTGAAAACTCACTACGGAAGAGTACCTACTTCCAACTTTCTGATTACCCAGCAATCCTCGCATCGTACATTTCTTATTTCCTAAAGATACCGTATCAACGTGCCAAGTTTTCCACACTCAGCAACATTGAAAGAAGACGGTAGCGAAAAAGTGCAAAAAGGAGCATCGTTAGAGCTCACTGACCCATTTCTGTAGTGTCCCGTAGTTCGCACTGCCCTGTTTATTGCGGAGCTGTACGGGGTATGAGCTCATTTGCCAACTAGCTCGGCTTAGCTGACGAAATTATCACTTACCGTTTATTAAGCGTGCTATTCTTCAGTCAACAATCGCTCGTCTTTTTTTTTTCAAGGAAAAGTCAAAGGTTATGGCTGACTTTTGCGGTCTGAAAATGTTGAAGTAATGAGGTCGTTTAGTTTCCAAACTCTTTTTGTTATAGTGGGTTTACACCTTTCCGGGTGTCTTTTGCAATAATTTAAGATGGTGTTGCGATGGTTCTTGTCAAAGGGTGTTTGAAATTATAATGAGAAGGAGGAAAAATGGATTGTCAGCATCTTTTTATGATTTAATAACAAAATAGATACAGCCATCGGAGACCCATAAGGTGTATATCATTTTTTACTTTTTATACCACTTTCCTCTTGAATATCCTTTGTTAGTACCAACTTTTAGAGTAACGTGATTAGTGCGTTACATTTTATGAGTGGGTAAGCCAATAGCCGAAGGCCACGTCGGCAGCATATTATGTGCCGACGTGGCCCTAGACACAATACCGGAACAAAGTAGAGCAGAAATAGCGTTGCAACATTAGCTTGTTACAGTCACAAACTTAGTTAGCACTTAGAAAGCCGATAACTGCCGCGTAGGAACACTAGGAAACTATTGTTATATAAAAGGGACTTTCGTCCTATGTTCGTTTTCTCAAACTAGGCCTTGCTAAAATGTTTCGCTTGTAAGACCTACATTCAACTGACGCAGAGCATAGCCAATAGAGTCCGCATCTGACGACTGATTCCAAATTGAATTTCTATTAGAAACTCTTTAGGAAACTGGCCCTTATGCTGATGCGAAAGTATAACCACCATGGCCGATAAAGTATAAGCCATTACCTACTTAAGTACCACGGAGCTCTTCTTTGAAAATAACAGCGTTGATGGTATTGTGATCAGCTTCAGGATTATGAAATTGCCTCAGAGCATCTCGACCGTGTAGCTATCCATTACTTCAACTATTCTCAATTATTTTTCTTAGCTTGCAATAGTTCAATAGGAGCTCGTGGCTTAATAATAACGGCCGCACGAGTCGATCTCCAAAGTTAAGCAACGCTTGCCGAGGTTGGTCTGTGGATGGTTGACCATCTTAACATACCGAGACTCCTCCGTGTCTTGGAAAGCACGTTAAGCCGTTGGTCCCGGCTGTCATTTGTAGATCTTTGGCAGTCGTTGCGGATAGTCAGAAGCCGGATAATATGACACCAGTCTTGCCAAGGAGTACCGTGTTACCCAGTTAATGGGTTGTGGAGGTCTGGTAGACAGCCGCTCCACGTAAAATACTGATGTTCAGCTGAATCCGGTTTAACTGGAAGCCGACCCCAATATAGTTGGGAAAAGGCTAGGCAGATGATGAGCTTGCAATAATTCCTAGATAAAATAACCCATCTTCAAGACCATAATAATTACGTTAACGACTATCCTTGAAAACCTTTTATAAACTTTAAATTGGAGCACGAACTACGAACTATGAAGGTTGCCACAAACGTGAGACTCCCATTATGTGAACAATCAGATCCGACACATTAAACTATGGAAGTCAAAGTTCAAGCTAAGTGGAGGAAAAAGTGCGCTATGTCTTTCGCAAGCACTGGATCGATAATGGTTGTATTATTTATTGATAATAATGCCATTATTATTAGGTTAGGGCAATACGTTAGTAATGACAGCACTTAAAACCAGTGGTCGGAGTAGGCAGAGCTATTTTTGGTACCTTCGATAAGATTTCATAGTATGGACATGCCAGAGATACCGGGATTCACTAACACTGGGATTTAACAAATATACTTGTTAAGGTTGGTGATGACTTTTAGAGGTACTCTTGTTATAGTTGAATTTATATCTGGATTAACTTAAATAAAACTAGAAATAACTGCATAAAATTAGATTATTCCTTGTTTTTTACATAGCTAAGATTAGGTAAAGTAAAATCAAAATCAATTTAAATATATTTAAAATCCCGGGATCCCAGTGTCATATCCATGTTTATATATACATTTGAGGCCATTGACCCCTAAATAGCTCTACCTATCCCGACCACTGCTTTTAACATTTTGTGGAGAAAGTATTTAAAAACGCTTTTTCAAAACAAGAATTGGCCTTCAGTTAATAAAAAAGCGTTCAAATTCAAGTCGCAATATTATATCAGCGAAAATCAATTAAAAAAAATGTAGAAGAATTAGCCGTGTTTTTGGCAGCTTGTAACTGCGACGCAAATGCGCCTTAAAATACGAGAAACATACAAGATACATCGCACATACTTTGCTATACTCAAGATAAAACTATCATAATTTAACTATACTTTATACTATGGGTACCTATTCCCAATCAGAACGAACGCACAACAACGCTATTATTTTAATGGCAGATTATCATAGATATTTTTTTATATTTCTTTGGTCATAGTACTTCCCCGTGGTACGAGCTCCATTGTCTTCGTTCTTGGTAACGATGACTGGATGACCTCAGCACAGCACTCATTTCTATAGCACACTCTTGTAAAAACCTGCGGTTTTGCTTGACCTTATAACGCACGGGACCTTGGACGATACTCACATAATGCCATAATCTTGACACTCTTCAGTAAATGCTTCTTAATTGCATTACTAATTCAAAAATTACGTGCTAGTAAATCATTTGGAACACGCAAATAATCTTTTGGAAATGAGATTTTAATTGCGATATACGAGTACTTATATCAAATTTTAAAATTCCACAAATGAATAAATACCATGTTTTGGTATGTGCCTGAATATTATGTAGAAATTCTATTGAAAATAATATCAATCACTTGATTCCTGAAACTGATTTATTGGAAAATTCTAATTTGATTATCGTTGCATTTCAGTTTTCATATTTCCGAAGCTCAAAACATAAAATAATTGTTAATTCCGCGTATTTCGAATTACAGCATGAAACACGGTAACGTAGGTAGAACATGAAAACGATTAATGAATTAAAGTGAAAATAAATTGACGATGAAAAGTAAAATTCATAATAAATTCTACGAAATAGCTTATTATTTTGCACAGTCCTCTGAATATTTTGCAAAAGAAGCTTACAGCGCGATATTTTCCATTTATGTAGCAATATTGAACAAGCAATGTTTTTTATTTGTTATTGAAATAAATAAAAAACAGTTAAGTATAAAAAAACGATGGAGTTTTTAAGAAACAACTTTTACAAAGTGTGGACATTGGACAGGTTTTTGAAAACATAACTGTGTAAAAAACTTAAACACTAACGACTGTATTGGCCCTTGCACCCTAGAATTGTTTTAATGAAGTTGGTGGTGTGAGAACCCCATGTCTCGGAAAGCATGTAAAGCCTTTGATCCTGTGGCTGGTCTCTCCCCTGTCGTTTCGGAATATTTTTTCATTGCATCGTACTAGGAGAGTGAAGGATTGCAACTGTGGTTGCACGGTTGCAAACAAACACACACTTGTTCACGTGACTATAGCAGATCTCCAGCGGAACTGAGTTGGGTAGCCGTAATTGAGTCCGGCCACCTTGATCGAAATTCGGTCGGGAAGTTTATTATTCGCCGCCGTGAACAACAAGCAAAACACAAAACGAAGGAAAATAATGAAACACATCGAAGGTGTTTAATATTTTTTGGTGAAATTAGACTTAGTGAGACTAACCAGTTGAAGTTAATTCATTCATTTCAACTAGACCATTTAAAGGCACTTTTGAACTTCATAACTCAATTTTACCTAAAATGGCAGATGCGCCCCTTTTTCTTTGGTCGACTGTATAATTCATTAAGATTTCCGATCGTCAGCAGGGAGTAAATAAAAACAATTATTTATTTATTAACTAGTGGCCCGCCCCAGCTTCGCCCGGATGTATATATTTTTTCAAAATGTTCTTTCATATTTACCTTCTCCTGACAATAACAAACACAAAAAAAATAATTAGCAAAATTGGGCCAGCCGTTCACGCGTGATGCCGTGACCAAGGGAAATAGGGATTCATTTTTATCTATATAGATAGTTAATGCTCTAGTAAAAAAACCGGCTAAGTGCGAGTCGGACTCTCACAAGAAGGGTTCCGCACCAAAAACCGAAAAAAATACATTTCTTGTATGGTATGCCCTTAAATTTAATTATTTTTGTTGTTATAGCGGCAATAGAAATACACCCTCTGTGAAAATTTCAACCGTTTACCAATTACAGTTCTTGAGATACTACAGCCCGCTGACGGACGGAGGGTTGGACGGACAACGGAGGCTTAGTAATAGGGTTCCGTTGGTTACCCTTCGGTTACGGAACCCTAAAAACACTGTACAAAAGCGGACTTAAAGCCTTGAGAATAGAACGTGTTGTAAACCTTTTTAAGTGTTTTAAAATGAATGATCATTGTCAGCCATTGTTATTCGAGTGCGTTGACAAATATTTAAACTTATGAATAAGATTGCCCCATGTTGCATTCCAGTTCGATCCAGCCCGTCCCTAGCTGTCCTCTCCCCAGCGACGCCCTAAGCCGAGGCCCGTACCCCACAGGGGGTGCCCTTAGCGTGTAGTCGCTTAGTTTGTAAGTTTTTTATAAGCCCTGGCTGGAGGCTTTAATATTATATTAAGGCCACCACAGGCAAGCTCGGTTAAGCAGTCGACAACCTTATAGGTTGAACTGCGAGAAGCCACTCATAAAAAAAAAAAATGCCCCATGTTAATGTTTAATGTATCTTGTTACAGGTAGGAGCAAAAAGTACGCGACCCCACCGTTTGAGGGGGACGTGGAACCAAGTGGTTACAATCGTAAGCGATACAAATAATTACTCTTTCATTTCTCTTCTAGCTAATATTTCTCTCTTCCTTAATCAATAATATTGTAGTTGTAGATAGGGTAAAAGCCGGATAGTTGCCACACTTTTTATAAAAATATATAATTATTATATATTTAGTTAGTTGTCACTTTATTCATAAAACGGGTAGGTACTTTGGTTTATTATCTTCAAATTTGTGAAAGTAAAGAACATTATTTTTGATATTTCCAGAATATTGGCGCTTTTTGTCGACCTCTAAATTTTGTGACATCTATCCCATATGGGGGTTAGTTGCCCAATCCATGTAAATTACGTTTAGGATAGGTGCCCCGCCGAGAAAGAAGATTTTTATCGCGCAAAAACTTTGATCGCACCTTGCCTTCCCATGCAATCGCACAGACACATGCAACACGGTCTACTTAGTTGTCGTTGTATAGTCTCTCGATTGATAAATAAAATAACATGTGATTCATCCGCGAAGCTAGAATAATTAACTCTGCTCTGAATCTTTCATTGTGCTGTCAATACTGTTATTTATTGATAGGTACCTACATGTAACGATCCGTCCCGTTTCCGCTCAAGTTACAAGGCTGTGCTTTTACGAATGAATATGATTAAATAATTCGATATTGCAATATTAATAAAACGAACATATTCATCAGTAATGCTCTACTGAAGAGCTCAACTATTTATACTCTAGCATTCATTCGATATTGAACTGTTAATTCATTAATATCTTCATTCGTAACGGAGGCACATTCAAATTCTACCATTCCAATGCATTTGCTTCCGATAGAGGCTCAGCTAATGAAATATGCATGAAGCATACAGCATAATAGTATGGTAACGAGTTTGAATAAAGCATCTATGTCTGCCGAAGTTAAAAGTTGCAATGTAGAATACAGGGTATAATAGTGAATTTGTTCGAAAGAGTCACCGTGGCCCTGGAAGGCAAAGGGCTTTAGAAGGAACACGAACACGAAATGGTCAGTAAGAGTCTGACACGCTCTACCCAGAGCGGAAGAAGTCTTTTGTTGATTTCCCATCCTTAAAAAAAAGGGGTGTATGACAGATCGCCACACGAATGAATACCATAGATTCAGAAAATTATCCTGGCTTATTGACCAATTTGAACAGCTCAAATAGCTCCTTATTACGATTTCAGGGGTGGTCGCTGAGAGTTCAGAATCATGTAATGAATCCATCGTATTATCCGTTTGTGCACCCATGTATGTACCTCACATCCTGTATATTCTAGAACTTCTACATTTTTGCAATAAGCAGATAGAAAAAAAAACATAAAAACATTAAGGCATTAAGTCCGCTTTTGTAAAATGTTTTTACTAGTGCAGTTTTATTAAATTAATAAATAATAAAAATAAAAGCTTTTTACACTCATGAAGACTTACACTTTTAATAATATTAATAAATTTATTCACCAAAATAATTACACACATATAACAAAAACTGAAACTTGACAATGTACAATTAAAAACTGGCTTAGAGTTTGTAATATACATAGGTATACATAGGACATTTTGCATCCGAACTGTATCTTGCCTGTATCTCGGATATGTAAGTATTGTAAATCTTGAATGCCATTAACACGACATTCATATTTTTTAATTAAACTCGTATGAAACCGCACCTTATGATATTTTTTTTTAATTAATAAAATAAAATGAGTCTTATGATCAGTGATGATGATTTCAGAGGTAACAAAGTTCTCATAGGTATTTCATTTGGCTGACGTAGCCATATATCTGTCTGGCTGCTCATATTTTAAAATCGCCATTTCAAGTATGACTAATCCAAATCGAATTTAAATACAGAATAGCTAAAATCTTTCGGTTAAAATGACATCAACGCTGAATATTCAAATTCAGAATGCTATATATCATTATCTATCTTATACCTCTTTGCCTTAACGTATGTTTCATCCGGACAGTCCAGTCCGTATGACATTTGAACTAGCCAACAACCTGCGAAGGCCGCTCCTAGCTTCATGCATTCTGCACACAATATCAGGTTGCTATGCACCCACCCGGGACCAAATACTTTTTGTACTACGACTGACGCATACAAAATTTAAGAGCTTTGCGAACCAGCAGGCTCTTTTGAAAAATTATGAATAATGAACGAAATTTTCTGGCACTTTTCCAAATGCTCGCGAATTATCCTTAGAGTGGGGTGCGGATTTATTAAAATTGTTTGCCTTTTAGCAGATAAGTCTTGGATCAAGTTATGAAATTAGGATGTATCTAGATGTACTTTCTCACCTGCGTGTTGGAATCTCATTAGTTCTTAAAACATGAAACTTATGGGTGCAATCAAAAATTTACTCAACAGCAAAACAGCCTATCAAATAACAATAAAAGATCCACGCAAGTCCAAAATTTCATACAAATCTTACACAACAACAGTTCGCATGTAATTATCTGTGGTTGCTTGTAAAAGTCAAGGACACGAAGATCGCCAGCACTCGAAATGTTCCTATTCGATTGAAATCCACATACCTGACCACCGCTCACTGCGACTCGTTTGGTTTTTTACCTTTTATTTACCATTAATATACATGTTCTAAAAATTCCATACATTCGGGTGGGAAACGGCAGCTGTCGTGCACCCTGTGAAACCATAGTAACGCCCTCGTTCGGCATGTTTGCTCTATACACTCACCTATTTTCATGTTTAGGTAAGTAATCGACATCCTTTATAGCGAATTTTGAAACCGGCATTATTATCATCGAGCCAAATTTCCCTGAACACAAGAATGTCATAATCTCAGTTTACGCTCCAACTTTCTTTAATTTCAATAGTGACGATGCACACGACCGGTACTTGATTGAACATGAATGAATGAACGAATGATGATTGAACACTTTTGACATGCTAAGCGTCACGCGGAAGTGTCGTTAGAGTGTGATTAGAATTTGTTACTCGTAGCGTGACACGGCACGGCGTCGTGACACTCTCGGTGATACCGTGCCTCCGTGACGTCTCCACATGTTGTCGATCGTGATTTTTCACGGAAACACCCCGTTTATGAATGTTTTTCAAAACTTGCTGCTTTCATTTTCATTTGGTTTTGCTCTTTTATTTCTACGGTTTACCGGTTTGTTGCGTGTCTCAAAGAACATTAAATTTGGAAATAATATTTTAAACTGGTTTTAAACGTCACCGTCGTCATCGCGAACATTTCAAAACTGCATAAGTATTCAAAGAATTTAACCTTTTACAACACTATATCGCGCATAGTTTTTTCTAAGTCTTAAATCTAGCTCAACGAAAACTTGATCGTGAGTAACATGTACTGTGCTAACTCAAAAAGTGCACAGATATTTGGGCACACTGGGCATTGATATTTTAAAATAATGTTCAATTCAATAAGCTCTTTACAGAACAATGCGTAGAGTTATATTTCAGTAATAACAAGTCTAGCTTTAGAGTGCTTCTTGGCAAACAACAAAGCCTTGTGTTTTCCAACCAAAGCTTTTTCTATCTGGAAACTCTTCCATCTTGGAACCGTTGAAAGCTGTTTTCATGAAGTAGGTACAATCGTAACAACTTTACTCAAAGTAAGTATGCTGTTTTAGGATTCCGTACCCAAAGGGTAAAACGGGACCCTACTAAGACTTCGCTGTCCGTCTGTCACAAGGCTGTATCTCATGAACCGTGATAGCTACAAAGTTGAAATGTTCACAGATAATTTGTATTTTTGTTGCCTCTATAACGACAAATACAAAAAAAACTGAATAAAATAAATGTTTTAGGGGGCTCCCGTACAACAAACTTGATTTTTTGCCGGTTTATAGATAATGGCACGGAAACCTTCGTGCGCGAGTCCGACTCGCACTTGACCGGTTTTTTATTATTATTATTGTTACCCTCGCGTTTGATACCTGATGGAAAGCGATGACATGGTCGACGATGGATCACGCTTTCCTAGAAGTAACCTTTTCACTCTTGACTTAAAGACCCCTAGGTTTTAAATAGCTAAAACCTTAGGGTCTACGGAAACTTTGAGTACCGTATCAAGTGGGCTACCC
This sequence comes from Mamestra brassicae, assembly GCA_905163435.1. Lineage (NCBI taxonomy): Eukaryota > Metazoa > Arthropoda > Insecta > Lepidoptera > Noctuidae > Mamestra > Mamestra brassicae. The sequence goes on along the minus strand of LR991004.1, from coordinate 12,785,172 downwards.
ATCACCTTTGTTGCTGCACAAAAAAACATGGTAACATCTTTTAAATACAGGGTATTTAAAATGGAGCCGGCAATCAATTTCACATCCACGCCTCTTGCCCTCAAAAAAGACAGAAACGACATTTAATGCCTTCACCAGCACGAACATTTATGTAGTTTATTCAACCTTCTGTAAAGGCACAGTGTTCGCTATCCGAACAATGAATAATTGCGCATAGAGTACGGAACTCCGCGGCGACTAAACCGTGTACGTGTACAAGTACATACACCAGGTGGCAGCGCTGAGGCGCCAGGTCCAGGGGAGCCCCCCTGGTGTTGTCATTCATTCTTAATGGTTAGGTGACACGAAGTAGAATACGCCCGCAACTAAGCCCGAAACTACGGACTTCGGGCTTAGAGAGTAGCCCCCCAGACACGTGGCATAACGTTTATATTTTGACCTCCACAACCCAGTAACTGGGTAACATGATAATCCTTGGCAAGACTTGTGTTAGATTTTCTGGCTTATGACCATCCGGAACGACCGTCATGGATCTGCAAATGACAGCCGGGACCAACCGGATAACGTCTTTCCGAGGCACGGAGAAGTCTTAGAATGTAATGAATGGTCACTCATCCACGGACGGACTTCAGCGGCTGGTTTTATTTAGCAACAAGATTAAATGTACCGACGCGACGTCACGAAAATAAGACGAACGGTGGCACTCACTGACCCGTTTGACTTGTAACTAAATATTTGACAGTACCGTCTAGCAGTGTCCGCAGAAAAGTTTCAGAGCTCTGTGGCTCGATATACACAATAAAGCACAAAAAGGCGTAGAATAAAATGTTCTCAGGTAGACGCACCGAGTCTAGGTCTTTACTTCTTTGGTCTAGACCTTGCCCTTTTGTCGGTTAACGACACCGTAATGCTGGTTTCTTTGGACGGATTTTTAATGGCGAAGACAGTTTACGTGGTTGTTTTTTGTTAAACAACTGTCGAGGGAAGGAAAAGGAAGTTGTGCTCATTTCGGGATCCTGTGTCTTGATAGCATCAAGTGTTCTACAGATAAAACGCTTATTAAAAAAATTGTATCCGCAGTAGACTTGAATTAAAAATCTGTTGATCTGGTGCTGAGCAGCTGCTCTGAGATTTTTATATGTAAGACTGCTACTACCGATTTCTGAAAGAGAATTTAAAGTTGAGTAAGTACTATTTTTTCAAAATCTACTTTAGCTTGAAAACCGGTCAAACTTTGGCCTTAAACTAGGATGTAACACGTTCTTGAATACAATCTTTCAAATACCTACTCAATACAGATGGGTAGGTATTTGAAAGGGTCTGAGTCAGAATTTGTGATTTAAAAGTTTTACTCAAATTACGTTCGTAAATAAAGCAAAATGGAAAGCTTTTTCGGTTCTACAGAAAAGGATCGAGGAATATTTACACCAAGTGCAATTTTCGTGTCCATTTCGTGTGCAGGCTACCTCACATACCATCCATTCCAGCTTGCCTGGAGGGTAGAGATTGCGTAATACGATAAGGCCGCCAACTGTAAATTTGCGTCAATTATAAAATTGTAAATCTTGTTTCAAGTTTTCTGTATGTATTTCATATGTTGGTGTACAATAAGGATAATAAATAAGAATTAGCTTAGCAACTTTAACAACATGGAAATAAAATATGTAGGTAACGTTTTATGTACGACAACTTCTATGACCTGTTTTCCCAAATAACTAATCAAATACAATAAAAAAACAATCTTCTAACAGGTCACACCTACTTCCAAATGAATGCAACCTTAACCGGCCGCCATCGCGCCACTACAGCGAGGCTTACATAAGCATTCAAAAACAGAAACCTTCGAAAGGTCATTTGGAATGTAGCTTCACGGCTCACGGGTGGATCATCGGCGTTTGCGCCATCTTCGTTAGATCGCGCTTGACCACAAAAATGTGGCTTTCAATCCGAAGGTTGCATAAAGGCTCTGCGTTTATCATTGTTGGCTGGTTCAGTAGACCCGGCTCGACCGCGCAGAGCGCATGCGTCGAAGCGCCCGCGCACCTCCCACCCAAGAGATCATACTCTCCAATCGTTCGTAACTTTTAGTCTCCGCTTACCAATGAGGTGTCAGTGTGTGCAAAAACGTGATTATTTTCTTCGTGTAAGCTTTGCCTAGATTAAATTTAATGGGAATTACGTCTCGTTAATTAACATATTTTTTTTTATTTTCTCTTAATATATTTATCGCCTACACGAAAAGTTGATAAGCGAGTATTTAACGTTAATTATATTATTTTAAGCTCGACCTTGACATTAAGTGGTGACATATGTTTATGGTTTTTTATAAATTTTGTAGCAATTTAATAATCGAATAATCATAATTGGCGGAATAAAAATTGAGACGCCAATTTGGAGAGGTGTAAATTAAGTGCTGAAATGTTTAGTTTTGCCATAATTAAGGTGTAATAAATCAGTGTCTGCCTAGTTTCTCGTCGGTTGCGGATGAGTTTGGGGAAATGCTGATATCCTATGAAATCTAGCCGGACACGGCGCCCGCTCCGTGTGATAAATTACTGCGGCCGACTCGCAATTTCATTCCAAACACCTTGGAACGGAAATTTAATCAATATTGCACCGGTGTCGATGGACGGTACATTTAATTAAGCGAAAATATTAATGAAAGTTGTGAGTTTCAATAAGAACGCGGTAACTGACAAACTTTCGTTGGTCCTTAAATTGTTTTAGCAATCTTGATCGTAATGTTTCCAATATTAAGTGTTGAATGGAAGTCAGTAAACGTCAAAATCACTTCAATGTCAGTAAACGGATACATACTTAAAAATATACATTATTTGTTTGAGCGAGATGTTTTAGTTTCGGAAAAAAGATTACGACATTAATTAATAACTTTCTCGTAAACTAAACGGACTTCAGCAAGGACTTTTCTATCTCTGCAAATATCAATAACACAGAATCAATCTCACAAGAGATGTATTTCCACGTACTTACTTCAAGTATTTAGTAATCCATGCTATACCGACATCCACGTATACCTAAATAACATCTGACATTTACGAAAATATCCATTAAATGAAACGCACCGATGTCCGTAAAAGTTGTTTTAATTCAATGAAGAATTAAATACACTTATTCTCCTAATAAAACTTTTGGTTTCAGTGGCATATGCATATTAACCGGTTAGTTACCAAGATATAAAACAAAAAAGCGACAATTTATTCTTACCTGACATATGATAATGTAATTTGATTCTATTAAGATCGAAGAGCATAATGAGACAAGATAGGACACTGTATATGGCCGACAAGTTTTTTGAAACAATATTCCAATAACTACCATCTTATTTCTAAAACTTAATAGATAATCCTTGCAGGAATTCGAACACGAAAAAAAGGATTTGTAACTTTTATAGCTCAATCAACCTTTGCAAATATGACATTTCTATATCCGTGTGCTTCATTGTTTTTTTCTGCAAGCTCTTGTCTTGTGCAAGTGATATTCGCGTGCACTTTTGACTTACTAAGGTCACACTTTTACATTCTGTAGGGTGACTGTTACCACGTGCTGATTGTCACCAGGCAACGCTTACAGATATTACAAACATGTAAAACATGTACTTCCATAGGTAGGTACTGTTGGGACTGGGCGAGGTACCATTAATAGGCTTATTTGCGAGCAGACCTAACTAATATTTTAAATGCGAAAGTGTTTTTGTTTGTTTTTTTTTTATTTAATATGGGTTTGCTCTTTACTCTAGTCTAGGTCATAGATGACAGAGACAAAGTTGTTTTTTGCGGTTTCGCGCCTAAATCGCGGAATCGATGTCGATGAATTTTGATGCGGAAATAGATGGGAACCTAGACACGGATTTAGGCTACATTAAGCCAAGTGAAACCTTCGGAAAAAGCTAGGTAGTATATAAATAATTCGTACGCAACGCTATTTCTGATACATGAAAAATTATAAATTATATAATATAATTATGATACGGTACGAAGTTCGCCGGGACAGCTAGTTACATATAAGTATTTATGACTTGCAGATTGAATAAGAAAAGATTCACATAATGGCATCACAAGTTATGCAAAACTTGAGGAAACCAAATTAAATAACATTCAACTCCACCATACTTAATGTTGCGTGACATTTAACACACAGACTGAATTATAAATAAAACTAATATTACCAGTATTAACATTTAACATACCTTAATGCATTATACATTTGCGTCTTGAAAAGTATTAAATTGGTTTATTTATAGACTGATGAACAATAATTTATTTCATCAATTTGATTTATTTTGGCAATAATATTTTCCATGACTCTGCAGTGGTGAAAAGATTTAAAAAACCGGCCAAGTGCGAGTCGGACTCGCGCAGGAAGGGTTCCGTACCATTATCTATAAAAACGGCAAAAAGAACACATTTGTTGTATGGGAGCCCACTTAAATATTTATTCTGTTTTTTAGTACATATTTGTTGTTACAGCGGCAACAGAAATACATCATCTGTGAAAATTTCAATTGTCTAACTGTCACGGTTCATGAGATACAGCCTGGTGACAGACGGACAGCGAAGTCTTAGTAATAAAGTTCGTTTTACCCTTTGGGTACGGAACCCTAAAAAGAAAAAATTAAACGAAAGATTTATTGCAGTGATATTAAGAATAAGTTAACAAACCAACACAAAAAAAAGTAACTGGGTCTACAATACCTTGAGATGATTACTAAAGACCTTGTAATACACGAAATATCTTCACAAATTTTATTTTAAACACATAATACACATAATTGTGTTATTATTACTTAATGACTTGCAATGTTTTTGACTTGCACAATGCAATGAAAATATCGTGAACTGGCACACGCGAGAATGTGTTGACTTAGATTACCCTGATTTTAATGTTGCATCGGATTTGAGTCATCCATCATCTAAGCTAGCAATCTAAGACGTCGGAATGTGGCACGCAATCTCAAATAAATCAGGCCCTGAAATTAATTTGCACGTCAGAAAATATGTGAAAATGTAGTAAGAAGACAAGAAATTTGACACTAGTCTTACCACGGACAGAAGAAAAGAAGGAGAGAAAGAATTCATAACATTTAATTAGCACTTGCATGAAACAAGCGCGGTTCATAGAAATAACAAAAAAAAAATAGGTATTCTAAAACAAAGTGTGTCTCACGGCTGCACTAAAAAGGTCCATTTCAGCGATATGTCAGACGGATTGATGCTGTCTGACGCTTGTTTTCGCTGGTATCCTGTTACTCAGTTACTGGTAGGGTTGTTACGTGATCACGAAGTGAGCTGTCATTCCATCTTGATTACATGGATTGACAGCTCACCTCGTGATCACTTCACCCAAGCCTTCACTTCGACATGTTTACAGAATCGACCGGCTGGTTTTATTACTTACCCAACATGCAACAAAATATTAGGAAAGCATTTACTATGTGAACTAAACTACAATATTAATCACACTACCTAAAATATCACCGAGCAATGTTTACTAAAACTTTTCTCTCCTTCGGAAAAACAAACTATACCTATTTGTAATTCCAAATTACACGCATCTTGGATAAACAAGGTGCCAACCTAATAAAAATACACTCGACGTCATTAATATGGATCATCCTGAAATGGGAAAGATACGAATATGGAAATCACCTTCCGCATAGGAAATGATCTAATGTAATGCAACATCATGCGTGTATCCTTGAAACTGTATAAAATAACATAAACATTATGCCATCCATAACGAATGAAGGAAGACCCAAATAACTTCCACGGCCTACCGGAAACTGTTTCATAAATACATAATTAATACGCGATCATTAGTTAGATAACAGCATTACCGACAAAAATTCCAAGACCATATTTTTGCAGCAACTTCTTTCGCTTAGTAATCCGTACTAGAACGTCCGAGTTGCCAGCGGAAAGCATTCCATTTTGAATACTAGTTTTAAATCTTTAAATGCCTACTCATTAAAGGTCTACGTCACCTCATTAGGGCAAGCGAGTCTGACGAACGAAGCAAGAATATCAGGTACCTAGTCACCATAGACACGCAATAGTGTGCAAACGTTTTCTGGTGAACAGTGAATAGACTAAAGTGATCAACAAAGATGTGGCAAAGGAAAGCTCTGTGCGGCCTCGTCCTGGTGATGACCTGGATCGAGAATACGGCCACCGTCAACTACCAGAACCAGCTGAACCAGCTCGGGAACGGCTTGAACAAACCAGGTAAGGAAGGTTGAGTTACAAGGGTTTAACCGAATCTATGCTCAGAATATTTACAGGAAAGAAATGATTCAACTTGACGTTCACATTCATAAATCCAATGTCAAACCTTTCAAGCGAAATTGTAGCCTTCTTAACCGAGTTCAAAAAAGGAGGTTATTAATTCGAATGTAATTTTTTTTATACAATGTATGTTCGGGCATAACTCCACCATAGACAAATTAGCAAAATTCTTTGTTCGAAAGAGATTTATTCTGAAACGGTCCCATTTAAATTTCGTAAAGATCTGATGAAAAACTTTGGAGACAGAATAAATAGATAAGGACTGGTTGGATTTTTTGGTACCAGCTTTTTAGCAAAAGTTAAAAAGAAAAAACTTTTTACAACAAAATACAACCGACTTCCAGATAAAATCTACTACAAAGCAAAAATAACTTTATATTAATACAAAACAAAGAAAAAATAATTGTTGGCAGTCGGTGTTTTTTCTTTTTTTGACATCGACTTTCAAAATAAATGGATTTTATCTGGAAGTCGGTTGTTTGTGTACTTAGTAAAGATTTTTTACAAAAATAATACCTTAAATTATTATCTTTATGTTGTTATTTCCACATCCTAATTTCTAACTAACCTAACCTAATGTACCTAAATATGAAACTGGTGGAGACCTACATTATCTACGCATCAAATCTACTGATCTATCGTAGAACTCATTTCATAAATTAGGTACCTACCACTTGAGTGTGCAATGCGATTTCATTGCTGAAAATTTCGTGCGAGCCTGTTGCACCAATCATTTATGTTTTTTAAATCCCAAACTAACGCATAATCAATTCATACTGGCCTTATCAATATAATAGAATGAGTACCTATATCCAATTTTACGGATTCAAGTTAAGAACATAAAAGTTATGTTCTCGTAATATTCGATAACTTTTGATATCCGTGAAGACTTTACATTCAATTTCGGTATTTATCGGAATACCAACACGTGCGTCTGAGAACAATGCAAGATATTCATCATTGGGGACATTGCAGCATTGTTTATTCGAATCAATAAAGAATTTGAGGTGTGGCTACTTCACGCAAGCCATAAATCAAGAGTCGACGGAGAGTTTAAGTTGCATTCTTATAAAAATAAATGAAAGTCAAAATTAGAGAGTGTGATGCAATATCGTGGTTAACTTTTATGAAATACGTAATGAAGACTATTGAGTTAAACAGGAAAGTCTAACCACAGTGATGACTAAAAACTGCTCACTAACTTATTTATAAAAATACTCAAACCGCAGGCTTCATAGCAAGATGACTCTTGTAAAACCACGCAGCTGATGACACCGATCATCTTAATTTACATTAAGTAAATACCACGTCAATTAACATCGAAATAGACGTACCTACAAGTTCGACCACAAATATTGACTGACACGCTTGCATCACTTCACAGACCACGCACAATTTTGACAATTTAATTAAATTAAAAGACACAAACACTGAAGTGCCAGAAACTGACCTCAGGGACGTTTGCGGTTAGCAAGTGCCACCTTAACGATCCTAATGTTTATCTAAAAAGTTTTGAAACAATAATTGGTTACAGCGTTGACCTTTGTGGTGCGTGTGCGCAGGTTTCTTCATACAAACATGTTAGATCTATTAAATGTCAAGCAGTGCATGCAGGTGTGATGGGTCATATGCAAGGCTGTGTCGAGTTAACAAAAAGAGATGAGAGGTCAAGAGAGAAGGATATATGTATTTTATGTAGACACCTAGACCGTACAGATACCTTTCTTTTTTTTTTAAGGATGGGAAATCATCAAATGACTTCTTCCGCTCTGGGTGGAGCGGAAGGGCGTGTCAGACTCTTACTGACTAAAACCCATCCGTGTTCCTTCTAAAGCCCTTTGCGTTCCAGGGCCGCGGTGACTCTTTCGAACAAATTCCGCAACCTTGGCAGGCTCTGGCCCTAGCGGGCCCCGTCTTTTATGCTGACATCTCTTTGAGGCGCGCGTGAAGCACAACGCGCCATCGACCCGGGCCTGGTGGTGATCGGACAGCGAGCCACCCAATGCTCGCCGTCCGCAGGCCCGCGCCTACGGTGGCCGGGGATCGCCCTGCGACTCCGGACGCCCGGGGCGTCTTCTCCTGTAGCGGCGGTTGGGGCGAAAGCCTTGCCTTTCCCTCGCGCGGCCCGCCTCCTCCTTCGCTAGCATTACTGCTTCGCAGAAGGAGGTGACCGCTTCCCAAGCCTCTTCGCTCCGGACCATGGATTCAACCAGGGCCGGACACCGTACAGATACCTATCCACGCTAAGTTATAGGTACCTACTTACCTCAGCGTAGCTGGGGTAATTTCTCAAGTTTCTGAGCAGAAAGCAAACCTGAACAAAATGGGTATGAAAACCATACTTGTGTAAAACTTATAACACCCCTCTTTTTGTTCGGGGTTCAAAATTTTATAACCTTGATTAACGCTTCGACTTTAAGCCCATGTCGTACAGGTACTAAGAACTGAAGTCCTTGACAACCCTTGCTTCAATGAGTGTCTTTCATTTTAAAAGTTATATATATGACGCATGCAATAACAAAGAATGCCGCCTACGCATAACAAAAAAGTTAAATTCTTGCGTGCAAAACAAACTTCGAGCACCTCTATATTTTATGGTCATAAGTGTAATGTACACTTGAGTGGAAAATTGCTAAAATTGTTCAAACGAGGTACTACTCGGAAAGGTTAGTAGTATTTTGTATTTACAGTAACGCAAGAAGCTACAGCATTCTCACATAGTTTAACTATGAATTAACTTTATTTATGATTTAACTTTTAATTCATTGAATTATTTACAAACTTGCATGCATATCGAACTTACTAAGTTGTACTTTACATTTTATTAAGATCTTTAACATTTTAGTAAGATCTTTCAACAATTTTATTCGTTTCTCAATTAAATTTTCTTATTCCTTTTAAATGTTTAAATTAATACTTACATACTATTTAGCTTAGTTAACCTAGTCAGATACACATTTTACTTTATTCGATACTCGATTATCTCATGGGTGACGCAAGAATATTATATCGCATGAATCAGATTATCAAATTTTCTAAATGTTTAAATAACAAACAAACTAGGCCTAGAATTTTAAACCTCCCATTAATATTCTATCTTTATTTTATCAACACGACATTGGATAACGCAAATAGAATAAACCTCCACACAATAGGTAGATCCTGAAAGCGTTACACTGAACTCAGTTCAAAAATAGTTTTTGCTCGAGTTTCTCTAAATCGTTGACTCTTTTGTGTGAAAATAAAACGAGTGCAGTATCACAAACAGCAGTCGAAAAAACCGGAGCAAAAACTGTCTACCGACGAACAGCGTGCGAGGCAATTTATTGCCAGTTGTCGATAAACAATAAGAGTCTTATTTGCAGCTATCAAAGTGAGCATTATCGTGCATTTCCAAGCCATTCCAGTAGTCCATGTATGTATAGTTGCATGTTACACATCACAGGGCTATGTGATTACAGCCATCGTAACCAACTTCCATGGAAACTCAATCATTACGTTACACAACACACGTAAGATCCGCCTTCAACAAACAAAATCGTAACGGAATAATAACACAAATAATGCTCTTGCGAGGCTTTCTACCTTATTAGCCTGTGTTTGTATCATCATGTGCAGACAACGCTCTCGCCGCATCCCACTTGCCGTCACTTCATTATTATAACCAGTTTCCATAAACGGTCCCATTAACGTTCCTTTACATTGAGACTCGCGCAATTTCGGACGAACTAAGCGCATTATTATATTACACACCGCCATACGGCCTATTCAAAAAGGTCGCATTGCGAAATCGATAACGCATCACTTTGCGAAATCGATTCCTTTATTAATCGAATCATTAGTCAAATAAATCTTGGGCCTAAATCATTAATGTTAATTGCCAATCTGTTACATCACGTTATTAGGGACGCGTCAAGAAACGGTCACTGAAAAATATTTATAAACTTGACCTTTTTGATTTTTGATACTTTCAAACTAAGTTAATCAATCAAAAAGTCGAAATTGTGTTCCGGATGAAGCCTTTAATTAAGAACCATTATGATCTATTATTTAAAATGTGGACAAAATTTAAAACTGGTCATTTATTTTAATAAAAAAATATCATCCGTCCAATTTGGTGACTGACCTCTTAAAATTAAAAAAAAATATTTCTGAAAACGTAAAATCTTGGTGACCCAATTCGATTTGGCATAATTGCCAATGTTTATAAACATCTGCTGCATATCAGATTAGATTGATTAAATTCTAAAATAAATCTTTTAATCCGTTTGATTGGAGTTGTCTCATTCTGGCAGGCAAGGATGCGAATCGCATTTTCAATATTATTAATTAAGTTATCCATTCAATTTGAATTTAGTTTCGCCTTCTAATTTTCGGATGACAACTTTGATGAACATTGCCTTTGACCTTTTTCAATTTTTACTTTGTGAGTATTTGAGTACCAAACCAAAAAAGAGAGAAGTGGATAAGCCCATTATCCACTTCTCTCTTTGCTGTGCTTCGACACTTGGAAGCCATCAAAAGTAACGCCCTTTTTATTTGGTTTACCGCGACCGCGTCTGGCTGTGTCAGGGCTCCAGTCTTGTGAAATACGGGCCCACAGCTAACGGTATCCGGCAGGCATGGCTTGTCCAGTCCCATAATTACCTGTCTCATTTCTTAAGATGATTTTGTTCTTGTTTGCAGAATGTTCGAGTTGTAACGACGATGAGCTAGGCGTCACGCGGTGGACGATGCCTCTACTAAAATCTGGAGAGAAGAAATACTATCTTGGAATTTTCTTTAAGGTAAGAAACATTTTATAATATTCCGGTTCCTGTGATATGGAGCCAAAGAATAATGTATAAAATAAAGTAACAGAAAGGAGGTGACCGTTGAAATTACTGCAAATAGAAATAAGTAATATAGTTTGTAGATACGGAAGAAGAAAACATCACACGCCGCGAACTTCTCTCGAGATTGGCAGGTGGATGCTGGTGAACATAAGCCAAAGTGGTTTTCCTAAAACTTCCAATGAACAGTCATAGTATTTATTTTATTAACAACTTACGCACACAAATGTACAGAAACGGACTTAATGCCATAGGCATTCTCTACCAGTCAACCTTTGGGTGATGCAGAGAATGGTGGTAGGTGCAATATGGTGAATAAAAAGCGATTGATATTTAATTACAAACAAACATTTAAATAAATAATACAAATATATAAACTATACATAAAATAGTATTCTTTGAATATTCAATCGGTCAACACCATAAGTTACCATAAAGTAATATTACAAATATATAAACTATACATAAAATAGTATTCTTTGAATATCCAATCGGTCAACACCATAAGTTACCATAAAGTAATATTACAAATATATAAACTATACATACAATAGTATTCTTTGAATATCCAATCGGTCAACACCATAAGTTACCATAAAGTAAAAAATCAACATGGAAAACAGACCTTTACATCAATATAACAAAACTTGACACCGTCTAGACGCTAACACACCTTCTGAAACATAGTTTCTGTCAATAAAAACAACAAATAATACGCCTCAATCGCTATACAACATTCATGAACTCCTGGGATGTCTAACCTGAGGAATTATGTCACTAGGTTCTAAGTTGTGTCTGACCTTAGAAACAAAGCCTTCATGCTTGGTATCAGGTACGCAATATCAGTACATTCGCGTAGGCTAACTAATAAAACCGCATTGTTTAGATATCACTGACATTAAATTAGATTGAACGTTCATTTAACAAGCTAATGCAGCAGATACAGAAATCAATGACGAATAAATCAGAATTCAATGTTCAATATGCGCAAAAAGAATATACTAACTTTCTTCCCCTAATGTTAAAAACGCACTCTTTTTCTTTCTCAAACTCTTTTGAAAATTTCATGCTTTTAAACACATCAGTTTAGATTAATATGTTTCCCTTTCAAACATGACGTTTCAGCTACTGTTGGTAGTTAATTTGACAATCGATTAAAGGTAAATTCGTTTTTGAAACCAGCCGCTAGATCTATCTACAGTTTACTTCAGTCTAGTAGGGTTCAATGGTAGCTTACTTCTTAAAATTAGTAGGTACTCTGGTACCCCATATTTGTTAACGGAAAACCTTTCTGTTGAACGCCTAGTTTGTTTAACAGTCACGTACGATTTTATGGGGCCAATGGGGCCATATCAGAAACCGCTGTGTAGTTTGAACTAGCTATTTCACAGATAAGAGTAAAGTATGTATCTTTCTAATAGGTTAAACCGAAAAAAAACTTAGTGTTTGGCCGAAAAAAAACTATAAGTACCTACTTATATAAGTATCGGAAAAGACTACATCAAAATAGTCCGGTTAAGCAGTAACCAGCCTTAGAGTGCTGAACCGCGAGTGGTCCTCTTGAAAAAACTACATGAAAAGACAATTCTTCGATAAATTATTCAACAATGACTTTTCCTGTTAAGTCATGCTAAAAAAATAGGGTCATCTGTTTCCTAAAAAGACGATACGCAGAATCTCAAAAATGAATCATTAATACATCTCCACTGATAAAATACCCAACTTTTTAATTTCACAATCAGCGAATGACTCGTCAACTCAGTTGGACTCAGACATTTCTTAAGGCGCGGAAGTTCATTGTTCAGAACTGTTCAGTATTATATCACAGCTTTGTTTAGGGAAACTGGACATTATAAACAGATTTAGCCATCTTACTTCTAAGTTACTATTAAAAAATGTCAAAGTTTGGATGAATATTTGTTATTCCATCAAGCTAGGACGGCTGAACGGATTTGGATGAAATATGGCACAGAGATAAAAAATTGTATGGAATAGAATAAGAGTAAGATGGAATAGAATAAGAGTCGTAGAAGGTAAGTACTGTATAATTTGGCTTGTATTATTCTGCTAATGTCCCAGAATCAATGGGCTACATAATTATTATATCAATGTTGAATATTAATGTGGTCTGGTACTCGATGAATGGATTCACGAATGGAAAGACGAGCTGCATTCTAGCAATGCAGAAAAAAATTTTAGGGGTATGTTATACAATTTGAATGTCCATGGTCATATTAAATTATTTAGTGAAACTCCGACGAGATGGGTATCAATGAAAACAAAACAAAAAATCGCTAACCATATTTTTAGCGGATTCTGAGTAGCGGAGACTGATTAGCGGATTCTAAATTAAAATTCTCCATGTAAAAATGAATTAAAAACCTGATTGAATATGTACATATTTAGGTCAAAGTTTATAACGTCTGTTTCGCGTTCGCGTTTCGCTACGCAGTACCCAAGCCCTCACCTCCGAATGAATGAATGACACACATGAATTTGCTAATAGCAGCGGCTCGCGAAGTCCGAACCACCATTAGGTTCGATTCTATCCGTACCTTAGTACGAACATCTTTTAAACTTACTCACGCATAATCTTAATCACTAATTCGCAAAAGATAATTACGATCACATTCACAAGCTAATTAACAGAATCGATTTGTCATCTGACGCGGATACCAGAAGGCTGCGCGTACGCACGTTGGCGATGACGAGATGACGCAACGCCGCGTGGCGCGCTGATAGATCGCCGAACTTTCTCTTTCGCCAGGTGATACACTGGTATGGCTATTATAACTGAGTATTGATAATGTTTAATTGAAATTGGCACTGTGGAATGTTGGTTTCGTTTTGTTAAATCGTAATCTGGCTATTTGGTCTAGTGGTTGCAAACGCTACTGCTGATTATATGAGGTCCTCGGTTCAATTCCTGGGTCGGGTAGTGTGATTGGGTTTTTCCATATGGATTTGCTCAGTAATTCTGGAGATGTGTTGTGTTGTGTGTTGTTGATAGAAAAAGGCTCGCCCATTGGTGGAACTTAAACATAACTAGCAAAACGTAGGTTTCCTATACAAACACCTCTGCCCGTGCCCAACCCTTCAAGGAATACGGGCGTTATATTTGTTTCAAATGTCTTTGACTATTGTATGGACTTCAAAAGAGACTATGACCTCTGAGTTTTTTTCGGTGTTTCTTCTCAGGGTAGTCAGCTAGGAAACACCGGCCTCATCTAGATTAAAATTAACAAAAAAAACGGTTAAAAGAGTTACTTGTAACCTAAAATATTTATCATTTCAATAAATGGCGCTGTGTTTCCACCTATTACGGATTATTATAGATCCTCTATGTGCCATACCTCCCTGGTATGTGCGAACCATTAGAAGCATCCTCTTAATTTACAAACTAGTTTTTAATTAAGTTAAACATTTTCAATATTAATCTAAAAGTTTTTCATTTACCATTTGATAACTTTTTCATTGTTAACTCAAATCCAACAATATTGTCTGACGACCTCTAAGGAGAAAACCGGGTCAATGAATATAAACACAGACACAACCGAGAAAATTTCTCGTTATGTGTGTTAGTAGAAAACACATTTATACATAACCGCAGAATCCAGTGGGTCACTCGCGTCACCGTGATGTAACCGGCCAGTTTGTCTCAATAACTAGTTAACTAACACGTCAGGCTACGGAATCACTGTGCTAATATCTTAGGTTTTTTGTAGGAAAGGGCAAAAGTTGTTGGAAAGCGGTTTATGGATCTAAGAATCCATATATACAAGCTAAAATTTTAATGGTTTAAAGTTTGTGGTAATACAATCGACATAATGAAAAATCATAAATTTAAAATCAAGAAATAGTAGAATAACATCTGTGATACTTACTTAAACAAAAAAAAAAATTATTACGCGTTATAAATTGATAAGTAATTTTTTTTTGCTATCGGCGCTTAAAAAAAAGTTTAAATTTATGCTTGGATAGTAATACTGAGGGCTAATCGTTCTGCCGCGGGAAAACAGCCATTAAAATTTCAGCGTGTATAGCAGGCTATGGAATTCGTAGATTGAGAGAAGAATGACTCAAAAATCTTTCAAATTAAGGTTCACGAAAGAAGTTCGTAGTTTTTGCACATAAGGCATTGCATCGTTTATAATTTAACGATTTTTATTTACTTGGTAAAATGTCCCACTTCAATATTCACATTTACGATAATAATTATTTGTAAGTTATTGTCTTGCTATAGAAAACCTGCAGTCGATTCATAGCAATAGAATGTAACATTCGCTAATTTCCCGGAAGTACTTAATAGTCGACTAGGGAAAGTTACATAGTCTTGCCACTACTTAGGACATTTGTCATGTAATACTTTCTTGGATGTGACATAAACTTTGTTTACACCGTATGAAACATGACTTCGGTGCTTTAAGTTAGTTTTCTTTGTAGTGCATACTGTGCATCTTAATTACATAATATAAAATGAAGTCGATTCCGCTGTCTGTTCACTTAGATCTTTTGAACTACGCAACGGATTTTAATGCAGTTTTCAGCTATAGATAAGAGTGATTCAAAAGACAGGAAAAATCCATAGATTTGTAATGTAATGTCGTAACAAACATATCCTCCACACTGCCCCATATTAGTATCTACATTGCACCCGTGCGAAGCCGAGGCGGGTCGCTAGTTATATATATGTCTTCGTATCCAACAAAAGGTCCTATTAGCAAAACGTACGTGAACAAAACGACCTATTCCTAAAACGTTTTATTAGCAGAATGTCCTCTGGGTCCTCATATGACTGTAAAGTACAGTCATATGACGTCCAATTTAGACTCGAGCATTACTCGAAGAAAGATAAACAATTTGTGTTTTTAGGACACGTCAAACGATGTATTGAAGAACATTATTGATTGACGTGTGTAAAAAAACATGGGCCACATACATAAATTAATTCATACACATTGCATATTTTTGCCGCCAGATAGTTCCTCAATAAATACCACAGACAGTGCAGAATACGCTGATACAGAATCAGCGAACGAAATATTGCAATCAGACCCAACAAAACTACGAGCGGATAAAAAATCCGTCGTCTCAATGACTCTTGTTTTCCTTTCCCAACTTGCACATAATAGAAAATACCTGACATACTTTTACTACTTTCCGCGATCAATACAGAAATGGGAATAAAAATAGGGTCCCAACAGACTATCGGGCTATATTTCATGCTCTGGCTGTTTAAAAAAGGGGGAAAAGAAATATCAGACGGTACGGTACTCATAAAGGTGGGATTATTACTGCAAAGACGAACATTTTACTGTGTAGTGATAGATGTTATGAAAACGCCTTCTGTGCTGCTGAAAACTAGTGTTTTTATTATTATTATTTATTGGCATATAGTACACGACAGTCGAGGCACTCGTGGGTACATAATATCAGCCGAACGGTTCTATCTTAGAGGTTAAGCAACGCTTGCCAACAACGATCGGTCTGTGGATGGGTGACCATCTTAATTAATTACTTGTTTCGAAATAACCCATTGAATGATTACATTTATTTCCAGTAGTCCAACGTTCTTTGGAGAAAAAATATAGAGCTTTTAGAATATCCTAAATGAAAGTGCTAATGTGAAACTGTCTATTTACCTGATATACATAGACCAGTTCAAGGACCATTAACTTCGGCCGAGCCATAAACACACACAGGCCAACAATAGTTAGAGCTACATTCAGTTCTGCCGTCCTATAAATAGCCCAGCTTTAGACTTTTACTTTGTTATATGCAGCTATTTGAAACTGCCTTTAGTAGTTACTGTAGTGGTAGCTAGAGCTGGTGTCCTGGGTCTGATTATTATCTGGTCGGATGAAGTGTTATTGGGTGTTTTCCATCTGGGTTTTATTAGTAGCTGCCCGGAGTCTGAATTTGCAATGCTCGCAGAACAGATGGTCGATGGGGCCGAAAATTTTGGAGTACGCGTACCGGAAGACGCAGCGTTCGAAGGCCTCCCACAAGGTGGACCGGTGACTTGGTGAGGGTTGCGGGTAGCCGATAGATGCGAGACGCACAGGACCGGTTGTTGTGGCGAAACTTGGGGGAGGCCTTTGTCCAGCAGTGGACATCTTTCGGCTGATATGATGATGATGATGACAGTACTAGGCTCGCTCCTTTTTACTTGGGACCTAAGCATAAAGGTGTGATTCCGTTGCAGACTGCCGCCACTATTGGTTTCTATGTACATATTTCTAAGTAATATATTCCGTAGCTAACGACACGTTGCCTGCTGATATTTCATAGAAATCGTGTCGCGGTGACATAGGCGACACGGCAGCGAACTGTGGTGCTGAAGGTACACCACTGCCTTACCCCTCTGGGAATACAGGTGTGGTGGCATTTATAAATATAAAAACAATAACTATAAACTAATACATATTATACAACAAACTCAAAGACTACTGCACGTGAAGTGACGTCGTCGTGTTACACTGCGAAGTGTCGCGTAGCCGGCCGCGGAAATGCCGATACAGCACACCTTTCGGCCAAAATTTTTCCTTGAGGAAGGTCACCAAAGGATGAGTCGGAACGCGCACCACAAACGATTTGAAATTGGTGTTATGGCGCGCCTCCAACTTCTCCACCTTCAAAGTCCAGTTGGTCTTCATCTTCACTCGTATGTACTCTACGATGTCCTCAGTCTTCGTAGAGTGGTGCAGACAGGAAACATGCATGCTACTTTTACTAGTTGAAACATGCATTATATTCATGACTTAAATTGAAACATTGTAATAAATCTTTATTAGATTATAATTTCTCGAAAAATTATGAAAGAATCGTTTTCTGTACAATAAATCCCACCCAAATTCAATAGTTTCCAATACATATATCCGTGTATTATTTAGAAAAAATATTTTACAATTTCACTCGATTTTTTACAAACTTACGGTGTTTGAAATTTTCCGGTGACATATATAAAACTTGTGAGTGTAAACACAATAACAGTAAGTTACGGTAATCTGTTTTTATTAGATAACCATACAATATTATGTTAACATTCCATCTTATGACGTATCGCTAAAAATACAACCAATTACTAAAGGAACTAATCTAATAACTTTTACCGCAATTAATTTAATTAACGTAATGTGTTTTATTTATTATACCTCGTTACACGCGGACGCATTACTTAAGTAGTTACTTATTAATAACTACTCTAATTAAAAACATCACGTTCATGAAAAATCACTTTTAATTAAAAGCACTTATAACAATTATTAATTGATTTAAAGAATACGATGCCAGACGCATCACTCAAAATCATTTGAGTGTATTCCCAAAAGGTGTATATCGAATGATCACAATGAGAATGGACTGAGACTGTCAATATCATCACATCGCATTGACAGCTCTGCATATGAGGGCAAACAATCGCTTTGCTTGTTTCACAGCCAGATATGAAGCGCTAAGTCTTTTCCTCTATGTACAGACGCTACAACAATCTGTCAAATTTCGTTCATAGATTTTCAACTTTATCGCTAAAGCATTAGGTTGAAGGTTGATTGGGAAAATTTGACAGTTTCGGGTAGATTGATGTGCTGGCTCTGTACGAGAATATACAACAGTATGTGCAACATATTATGTAATCATATTTAAAACATACTTTTGCTTATATAAATGATTAACTTCTTCAAAAAGGCATAGTCAATTCCCAAAAAATTAAATCGTAATTCCCAAAATAATTAAACTTTGTATCGAAAATTTTGTTTTACTATTGACAATTTACTGTGACATCCTTGAAGAAAGGTGTTTATTTCCAAGGAAAGAAGCAGTTTTTCAAATATGACTATACCTTTCCGATAGACCATATAGGTTTAACCTGAAATCCCTTTCCGAATTCATTAAATTTCAGGAAACATTTCACCTTCCAGCTCCAGGGTAAAAGTCCAATGGAGCGCAAGTAACGTGGCCCACTGCAAAATGTAGTGGAAACGCTGACTGGCCAGTGACCACAGCGCTCCAGTCTGGGGTACACACACTGGACCATAGACTGAGAGAGATTTAGTGATGTGAATATGAAGGTTTGCTAGGTTGAATTAGCATGTTACCTTTCAGCCGGGGATTGCGGAAGTCGCATACGTTCCCGCGATCCCCGGCGTAGGTGGGAGATGGAACACCGGGGTGGTTTTAGTCAGTAAGAGTCTGACAGACCCCTCCACCCGCCCCAGGGTGGAGGATTTCCATGAGGATTTCCCCACGAGATCAAAAAAAAAAAAAGCATGTTACCTTTACTGGTTCTGTATTTATTAGGTAACTATAAGAACATAATGCAAACATATAGACTTGTTAAACTTTACTTGTGAAAAGACCATTCCTCCAGGCTTCGCTGTAGTCGAGTTAGAAAAGATCGAACCTTTTTGGTTCGTTTCGTAAGTAAAGGAGTTCAGCTTTAGTTGGTTTGTACTTTTACGTCATTGGAGTATTACTCATTAAGCAACCTTATATGAACCGGAAATAAATACAAGGTGTAAGATATTAAAAGCAATACCTGAAAAGGGGTCATTGGACTCATTATTATGAACAAATTTTACTTTGGGACCTACCCTGAAATAGTAAAAAAATAACCGCCACATGCATTAAGTTTTCATAACTCGACAAAATTATCTGAATCTGATACAACAAATATAACGCAATTAAAAATACATTATTTTAGTTAAAATATAGGTATTTTTACTAAAATATTGTATTTGCTGAGTTAACACTAAGAAGTATCAGACTTCATAAAATGTGTAGTAATGGTAGGTAATAACTCCCAACTGTTTTTGATGTGCCATTAAAAAGTATATATTATTATGTATATTATGTTAAGGCACACATACCATAGAAGTACACCTTGGTGTCAAAGGTCTGCGAAAGTTGGAGGCGGCTTGGGAAATGGCTTTTCTCGTGGGCCGTGGGCGATGCGCATACTAAAAGCTTGTATGAGCATTTTCAATCACTATAAAGCTACTTTTATAAGGTCATTGGTATTTTATGCTGACATAATTCTCATCAGTACTTACCGCAGGAACGGAATTTAGCTTTCCGAGTCAGTTTGAAGGACCTCCACTTGACTCAGTGTGTGATTGTCAATAAATAACAAGCTATAACTATTAATTTGATGGTTCGAAGTGGAGTCTATTAGACATGACTTGGAATACGTGCCTCAGTGTTCTTTCATCCAAACCTTTGTGGGTACGTGTGACGTATCTAACGCAGGTGAGAATTTCTACAAACGGAAATCGCTAGCATTACGACAAACACAACAAATGTAAACATTCTTCTATTATGAAACATTCTCTATTATGTTTGATTGCATCAGCACAGCCACAAAGTAAATTGGAATCAATTTGGTAAACCTGTCTTCTCGGTTTTCCTCAACCACAGTTTAATTTGGTAAACCAAAAAATACGCATACAATTTCAGAATTTTTAATTTAGTCACAATACGAAATTCTTTACGATGTGAATAACTGTACGTAATAATACATTAACTTGATGCAATAACAATTAGTGACGTACATCGCCAAGTAATTGTTTAATTACGATGTCGCAAAAACCAAAAACCTTACTTTTAAACAACAAAATTAAGTGACATCCTTAGCCGTAATACACGTCAGTGCAAAAAAATCAGAGATCGAAAACGTAAAACCGGTGTTGAACATCTAAATTGTAAATGGAACGTGATTGCATAAGCGGCACGGTGAGAGAAGTAAAGAATCCGGCGAGATTACTTGGCGTCACAGCACATTTCTTATTAGCCGGTTGCAGACGTCGCCGCCGACGCCCATTACAGTGTAATTTGCACCGGCCGCTGCAGGGTTGGCACACATCCGCTGATCATCAAGACGAGGCATTTAAATTAAATATTGTGTAGCGTTTTTGACAGCCTACGTTATTGCTGTTTATGGTTTTGAGGTAGCAGGTGATAAAGTGTAACTCAGCAGACCTAAGTCTGACTGAGTTGGTTCAGTTTCTTAGATATTATAGATTCCGATGGAAAGAAAACTTACTCAAACTACTACAACATCCATAAAAAATCGAAAAATATAACAAATTTTATGCCACCCCTCACCTCTTCTTATCAAGCTTTACCGGACCGGTGTATTCCAACTTTCTCCGACAACCGGACGACCGGACAACGACAATCGTATCTACAATTAAACATTTAAAATTCATAATTTTGCAACTTAAGAATTAAATAACGAAATAATAGATAGTTATATGTATTTATAAATAATGTCACCTTGACTCTCTTTTGGATTAACAGACAGAATAATTAATACATAATTAGAAAATATCGGAATGGCCAAAGTAGAGCTCAATAGAATGTAAACAAAACACACTTTTAAAACAGTGTCATTCGTCCAACAAATAGATTTTTTTTATTTAGTAATAAATAGGTCCGTAATCTATCTTACCGATCAATTTTATAAAACCTACCATTATTTATTTCATGGGAATAACCATTTACTATCAAATAAACATAAATTTGTAGCTGACGTTGGGTTGCCTATTCTTATTAATAGGTTCTCGTCGCTGTGAAATAATGTAATCATTGCAATTTAACTCAGAGCTCTTTGAATTTCCGCACGCAGCTCGAGTGCTTAGTTTCCTTTGCCGCTCTGAAACTAGAGAAAATAAATATGTTGGTACGAATGAGTTTGTAAACGAGTAGGATATGTCATATGATTGAATTTCGCGATATATTATGAAAAAAACGTTTTGTATACAATAAATCCCACCCAAATTCAATAGTTCCCAATATATACATGTCTTATTAAGAAAAAAATGTTTACAATTTCACGCGATATTTTATAATCATACGAGGCGTTTGCAATATTCCGGTGACAGATATTTATGTGATAATTAGTTTGAAGGCATAGTATTTAGTTATTAATGATAAAACTTTGCAACATACGAGATGTTTTAACTTGTATTTGTTACAATGTATTGTATGTTATGTTATTGTATGTATTTTGACTCATAGCAACATTTGTGCAACGATATTCACTACATCGGTAGATATAGAGTAGGTACCACTAATTTAATGTCACGTTCTAAGTAGGTACTTATTTAATACATAGTTTAAATCCTACGGAAACGGCGTTAATACATATTTCAAGTGGAGACCTGTTCGGTTATAGATGTGCCTGCCTACTAAGCAGTATTAAATGTATAATTAGGTTTGGTATATTATCGTTAATTATTTTAACACACCACTTCAATTCAACCAGTTTATGAAACGATATAGTCTGGTATTATGAAGTACCTACTATCTCTACTGTCTTTATAATCTGCCTAGCCATTTAACGATAAAATCACCCTAAAACAAAAAGGAACAACCGGACATATTCATGCAACCAGAATCCTAGGATCAAGATACTGACTGACTGAAAGCTGAAACTGGCTTGAAACTACTCAAAATTAATGAACCACACTATCACACTAATATTATAAAGGCGAAAGTTTATGAGTGTGTGTGTGTATGTTTGTGACTTCAACACGCGCAAACGGCTAGACCAATTTTGATAAAATTTGGTATGCATGCAGGAAGCGGACACCCTGGATTAAACCGCGGGGCGCAGCTAGTGTTACATACATCTTCATATGCAGCAAAGCATTTTCCACAATTCCTTCCTATTTTCACTGTGCGATGGCTCTCTCACGTCCGCAACACAATTACTGAGGGAAACCGATACCCTTGCGCTGGACTCGCTCAATGACTAACTCCGACTCACTTAATGACTGTCACAGGCGTTCCGCGTATATGTGAAGTAGAAAATAACGAGGCAGCATCGTCATACATAAGCTTATAACTAGTTATCGGCATAGGTAGTGTTATTCCCGGGATTTAGTGACCGTTATCTTAATATGGATATGCCTTCCGAATCTCAGGACCAGTAGTAATATCGCAAACAACACCGTGCGGGACCAACTTATACCGGAAATGAGTAGTTTGAAATGTCGTGCGTACCCATGATATCTAAAACAATTCATCAAATACATCGACATTCACAAAAATATTCCCGGGAATCCCAGGGGCTTGTCTATAGTCACATTATCATTCAGGTCCATTGACCCAAAATAGCACTTTCTACGCCGATCACTGTTTCTAACATACAAGGTTACTTCGGACAAATACATATACCAAGATCATTAAAAATAAATAGTCACGTTTTTTTTCCATGTTTCTAACAAAACATCAAAGTAAAGATATGGTATGGTGAAAGAATTCATTCACTACAAATAAATTCGACACTGAAAACATAACACTCTTTTTAGGCAGTCACGTAATAACTAGAGACGTGATAAGTTTCAAAACATATATTTTACTGACTGTACTTTGATAAAAAAAATGAAATGTGGGCGAAAACGATACTTTGTTCAGAATGCGGCAAAAAAGGAAATTATCTTTTTTTTTTCCAAAAGTGGGCTTAACAACGACATAAGTGATGCCAATTCTTCAATTTTTTTTTAGTGTATGTATTTTTACACGGGTATTAGGCAGAAACCCACAGTATAGACCTTTTGGGGTAGTAGGTAGGAACCCAGAGTGTACATAGACCTTTTAACGCGGGTAGTAGACAGAAACCCACAGTGTGTGGCTAAATAACATTCTATCAAAGCAAATGATTTTCAAAAGTCCCAAAGTGTTTAAGATGGATGCGTGACATTTCGGTAACGCTTGTCAATCCCATTGGTATATTTACCAACTTTCGACAGTCGTTATTGATGAAAGACTGTCTCTTTGTTTAGGGCCCCTAGTTTTTCAATACTGAAACAATCAATTAATAGTTTATACTAATATCAGTTGGACATGAAATACTCAAGCTATCGTAAAAAATAGGTCAAGTAATGTGGGTACCCAGCTTTTCTAAAAAAGGCTAATTAACTTAGGTTTTGAAATAATTTATAAGTAATCTAGATTTCGAATAAATCTCGAATAAGATCTTCTAGAGTTATCGCATCGTAACTGTGCGTGTTACGGTAATATTTGGAATTCTCACATTTAGTCAAATTACCAGATTATGTGGGCTAATTCCGGTTTCCTAACAATTGGTTGTTAACATTATCTTCCGCGATTATTAAGTGTAATTCTGTAAGATTAGCCCTGGGAACTAATTTAATCAAGTTTGTGGCAACTGTGATGATTTAGAAATGTGATGAAATCGAGGAATGTTACCTTACATTTAATGTACAATAAAATATTGGTATTTTTGGGTGTCCGTTTCCAGTTGCACCTGGCTGAACAGGAAGCCGACCCCAAAATATTTGGGAAAAACTAGGCAGATTGCAGAATATTACTAACATTTAAATAATTGTCTCATAATAGAAAGTTCCTGTATTTACATGGAGCGATTGCCTATTCAACCTTCAGAAACCAGTAACTGGCTAACAAGAAACCCCTTGGCAGGACAATATAATGATGTCATTCTTATTTTAAGTAATATTCTCCAATTACTTGTTACAAAAATATAAAATCTTCTATTCATGAAACACTATTGATGTTACTTATAAACATTGCTTCATAAGGTGCAAATGATGTTAAGTGCATCATCATCTCCCTGCCAACAGATGGGCTGCATCACTCAACACTAAGTAGGTAGGTACTAATCCCCAATGCCAGAGAAAGTGGGTCTCGTTTCATAAGATCAATGACTGTTTGTACAAACATACATACATGTAGGTAGTAATAATATATTTGTACACATGGTATTAAATGTACTGTCGAACAAGAAATGTTGTATACAGGCATAAATAGATATTTATCTGTCTAATACAGTGACAACATTCATTTTCTTGTGTGCCGATGTTTTTAAGCGTCAGCACAGTCAAAACATTATTTAAAGTAAGTAGAAAATCGCCATTCCGCCTTGAGCAAGCATGGTAATCAATGCTCATGCCTGTTCTGAATGAGATGAGGCTATTCCCAGCAGTGACAGAGTTATAAGCTGGCATTATTATTGTTTTAAAGTTGTCAGATGGCGTTTATACTTATCTCTTTGTTCGAGTGTACGTACATGTATAACAGTTGTAAATACGCACCTGTTTTCATTGTCTTAGCACTCATATAATCAATCTTGCTGATGCATTTCGCATGACTGTGAAACATAAGAGAAGCTAATCTTTAATCAATTATTATGTAGGTATTGCAAAATGAAGCTAATTTTATGACGTAGAAGGCCAGTGTTGCACAAACAGTTGACTAATTTGCGCAGCTATCAAGATATTCTCTCGGACTCGTCACCTATGTCAAGCAGTGATATTTTATGCCCTCTTCCTCCTTGCATCGTATTCCTCATCACTGAGGGTCATGATTCCCCCGACGTGAAGGCAATCTCTTAATAATGTTTCGCTATCTGCAATGTGCATATCCTTGGCATTGTGAAGCAAAATAATGTTAAGTGCACCATCCTTGGACACAAAATTCCACGTGAAGCCACATATATCAGCCAATTGCCGTCCACTGCTGAACGTAAGCCTCCCCCTAAGATCGCCAACCATCCCGGTTTTGAGCGGTCCGCATCCATCCGCTACCAGCCACCTTCTTCAAATCATCGATCCATCGTGCCGCAGGGCGTTCCAAACTACGTTTGCCCATACGCGGTGTCCACTCTAACACATTTATGCTCCATCGACCGTCTGTCCGTAAACAGACATGGCCGGCCCACTTCTACTTCAGCATGCTCATTCTACGCGCAATATCGGTGACTTTAGTTCTCTGGCGAATAACTTCGTTGCGAATTCTATCCACCAGAGAAATTCTGAGCATTGCTCTCTCCATTGCACGCTGAGCTACGTTGAATTTGTGGATCAGGCCTATGGTGAGTGTCCACGTTTCGGCTCCGTAAATGTGTAAGTGAAGCCACGTAGCCTTTATATTATAACCAGTTGATAATATTACTGTAATTACTGGTAATAAAAACAAAAAAAAACATTGTCAGCATACCTATACGAACATATCGCAAATGATTAACACCTCATCCGGTTACAACCTAATTGGCATCCTAAGTATAAATGCACAATAATTATACCACAGAACGATGTATTACAAACTCACTCCAACATACTTTTGCTTTCGTCTCTATAACTTTCGCCAATCACATTTTTTCTGAACATAATTTATCGAGACGGTCCAAAACATATGAGTAATGTTTTATAACTTCTTTTGACGTAACATCACAGTAATTAGCTTTTAAAAACCGTCACCCGAGGCGTCAATAAATCAAAATCAAATAAATATTGACTGAGATAATTAAAATAAATAGCCTACTGGCAATTTGAATACATAAATGAAAATCTAGGCTACATTTTGAATGCAAAATAAGCTTTTCCGAAGACTTCGCAGGTAAATGGCACCTGTCCAGTCCAAAACGTGGTTCCTATTTCTATACGTGACTGCGAATACAGCCAATTTATAGTGCCGACTTAAAACTGCTTAAAACCCTGGATTGGATATATAGGCAAAAAACTTTGCGAACGTTTTTAATTAACGAGAAGTTTTTTTTTAAGTTGGGTTACCATCTCAATATACCGAGTTTCCTCCGTGCCTCGGAAAGCTCGCTAAGCTGTTGATCTCGACTGTCATTTGTAGATCTTTGGCTGTCGTTACGGAGTGTCAGAAGCCAGTCAATCAGACTCCAGTCTTGCCGAGAACTACCGTTTTACCCAGTTAATGGGTTGTGGAGGTCTGGTAGGCAGCCGCTCGATGTAAAATACTGAGATTCAACTGAATCCGGTTTGACTGGAGGCCGACCCCAATATAGTTGGGAAAAGGCTAGGCAGATGATGAGTTTAAAGTATATTAACTACCTACTCTCGGGTAGCCTGCCTTCAGTTCTCACAAAGCGACCGGCACTAACTTTGTAGGTACCTATTTGAAAAACGCTACCACCGTGTTAAGGAAAAATTGCCAGGTAGTAATGTGGAATATAAAAGGATGTACTGGATGTACTGCTCCAATATAAATAAATGATTAGATCGTTGAAAATCGTTGATCTAATCAACGATTATTCGAAGTCTATCTATTCATGGAGTAGGTTACACATCACCTGCTTTTCCACCCTGTTTAACATAAGAAGCACCAGAAGGCCTGCTCACACCATTAAACTAAAACCATCGTTAAACACAATCCCAAACGATGTCCAGTTACACCGAACATCTCATTCTCATTAAACCAGTCATAAAATGGAGAGCTCACTAAAATTTCCAAGTACCCTGGACTTTATGTCGTTTTGTCTCGTCTCAATCAGATTGATTTATGTTTGTGCGAATGTACGTGTTGTCTTTAACCGCACAGACCTGCTTGTCGCCGGTCGGTTAACCACAGTTTTACCTTTTGTGCCGCTAACCTAGTTGGTATGCGGCTTCCGTACTGCGCATGCGATTAGTTTCAATGATTTCGGTCTAACATTGCCTCGAAATTCACAAGTTCAACGTTTCCATTAAAATTCTTGCTTAAATACTTTATCGGGTTTACTTGATTAGGAACACAACTTGGGTTTTTGAACATGCAGCAATAAAGACTCGAATTCATGTGAATTTTATTAGACTATTAAACTGAAGTTTTTGAACGACACATACATACTCGTAAACTGCTTAAAATACAATGATTGGCGCTAAATACCAGCGCGGTTTTCGGGAAATATTTGTCATATAGGTACTCATACTTATGAAAACATGCACATAACGTGACTTCGTCATAAATTCTTCTTAACTTTTCTGAATATTATGAATTGGGGATAAGTTTCCCAAATTTCAAGTGAAATCCACTGCAAAAGCTATTATCTAGCTCTAAGCCCACTGATTTATAATTTCTAATGTGATCTCTCCTGTTGTTTCAGGCAAACTGGTTCAAGGCACAGCAGTACTGCCGGTTCCACGGCATGCACCTGGCTTCAATCTCATCGCAGCAGGAGAATGACAAACTGGAACAGTACGTTAAGGACTCAGGTATATATCCTTCTATCCAATTCATAGACCATATCGTCGCATAGCAAACAACAGCGCTCCGTTTTGACAGTAGAGCGAAAAACCTGAATAATTTACTATTACCATGTACTGAGGCGCCGCGCGCCGTGACAACTACATCTATATAAACAAAAATGAATCGCTAAATGTGTTGCTAAGCGCAAAACTCGAGAACGGCTGGACCAATTCCGCTAATTCTTTTATTGTTGTGTTTGTTATTGTCAGGAGAAGGTAGAAAAAAATGAAAAATGGTGAATGGAATGGTGGATGAAAGAAAATTTTCAAAAACATTAACATCCGGGCAAAGCCAGGGCGGTTCACTAGTATTTGAATAAACCTAAGTTTTGTTGATTGGCAATTGTTATATGGTCTGTCAGTTCAATCGGCAATAAAGAGTTCTATCCAATGGCATTCAACGGTGTTGTTTGCTTAACGACGATATCGTGCATAGTACTTAGAGGTGCATTCACTGGATATAGGACATACGCTCTAAGTTAAATCGATGACTACGATTGGTGGATATCGGTACCTTCTTTCCGGAAAAGGGATGGTGTTATCAGTCATACGTAGCTACGTCTCTCTCTCGCACTAAAGTCGTGATGGCATTAAAACTTCACAATTCGACACCTGCGTCTGCAAGGTTTAAGACAATAATTACAAACTAGGTGGATTTGGTGTCAATAGAGTAACTTACTCAGCATTTGTAGCCACAGCGAAATGTAAGTCCACCCTGCTGCCTAGAAAGCTAGGCTTATCCGTCAGGTTTAAACGCCCAGCGTTTGAAAATTGGCGTGAGAGGAAACAAAGTGTTTGTTGTACGTCCAAAACCATGTAGCAATAAAAACTGATGATAGGCGGATTTACCTATAATTAATTCCCGTCAATGTATTTCATAAAGGAAATACTACTTTTTAATTACACTACATACCACCACGCTCTGCTTTATACCCGTAACTTCCGTTTTACATCCAAGGCAAACGAATTTCCCAACTAATTATTCTCTTACTTCATTCCAGGTTATGGCCGCGAACACTTCTGGACATCAGGAACTGACTTGGCTGAGGAGGGAAGCTTCTTCTGGATGGCCAACGGTAGACCCCTGACCTTCGTAAACTGGAACGCAGGAGAACCCAATAACTTCCGCTACGAAAATGGAGAAGAAGAGAACTGCCTGGAACTCTGGAACAGAGACGACAAAGGTCTGAAGTGGAACGACTCCCCCTGCTCTTTTGAAACCTTCTTCATCTGTGAAGTGAGGTCCGATTGATGAGCTCCTCCGCTAGATGTCGTTAGTTGCTGTGTGATTGTATAGTAGTGTGCTAGATGTCGCCATTTGTAACATTACTGCCCGCAGCTGCGTTTGCGGTCTACGCTGATACTTTTCGAAACTTTTGTGATAGTTTCTTGAAAACTGGACCCTATGACCAACTGTTTAAACGGGATTTTTTTTATTTCATTTGCCGCGTTAACTGAGAATCAACTGATCTCTATAATTTCTAACTTGCCTGTAACAAACAGTACTGAAAAACAGATAGAAAAACTTTTATAATGATGTCATGAACAAACCAAATGAAGTAGCGATGTATGAGTATGTTCGTATGTTGAAACAACTTTCTGTTTGAGTTTTTTTTATTTTTATATAAAATCAAGACGATTGGTAACTTGGATCAAAATTGTAATATCAAAAAAAGCGTCCGGTCAGTATAGATAGGTAACGATAAGTTAATATTTGGTTATTTATTGTTTTATTTACGACTACAATTGGGTCGTATTCGGTAAAGGTTAAAACTAAAAGAATTGCAATAGCTCTGGATACTTTAACTTGTTTTATTTTGAATGAGACGATCACTGCCTAATGATCTAATGATGAACCTCCGAGCAAACGCTCAAAGGGACACGTCGTGTCCATAGTCAAACATAGTGGATAAATAAACTATAGTTACCGTAGATATAAATGTATAAAATAGTATAAGTACAGAAAGTAAAACTCTTTAAGTAAATCTTAAGTTTTTTATTCCTACAACCCTGTATAAGATGAAATGCGCATTATATTTCGATGCAATCTACGTATGCACTTGGGATAAAACGTAGAACTCTTCTTTCCTTGCTCCTGGAAATGAATGTACCATCTCGGATATTTGCGGTGAACCACTTTTCGACAAATGTTTCGAAATAAGGTTCAAAAGTGCTTCACCGCAAATTTTCGCGATAGTACATAATATATCAGCTTAATAAATGATGACACTGCAAACAGCTCACCAAAAACAAAAAAAAAAACAATTTTAAGCTATAAAATACAAGCTGAATAAAAAAAGAATACTAACAGTTAACTTACCTGAAAACAAAATACAGGTTCCATTATTTCATCAGTGATTCAAATGAATAAAATTTTCAGATACAGCAACGACAACAAATCAATGAAGATAATATCATCTTCATCACGTACAAACGATCTTGCGTATCGATAGCACCCTAAACTGGCGAGCTTTGAGTCGCTAGCGTCAGTCAGAAGGTTACGAGAAAGCTGCGGGCTCTGTATCGCATGAAAAATTTATTACCGTCGAAAACGAAGACAATGCTTGTGTAGACCCTCATTTTCCCATCATCGATTATGGCGACGTGTGCTACTATGGCCTGAAAGCAGATCTCAACAAACTTGACCGCCTTGTAAATTACTGCATTTGATTTGTTTTCAATCTACGCAAAAATGATCAAGATCATGTCTCTGCGCACCGCTCGCTTCTAAAGTGGTTGCCCATATGCCAGCGCAGAGAGCAAAGGGCGCTAAATGCCCAATTCCCCGAGTTATCTAACCAACGACAATAGCACTCTACGCTCATCCAGTCATCCCATAATCGTCTTGTTCACTGTCCCTCCCACCGTACTGACTTCATTCGCTGTTATTTTTTCATACAATCTATTTCTTTGTGGAATGCGCTATCCCAGGAGATCAGGATGGCAACCAACCCATTAACCGTCAAAGTTAAGGTTCGCGAGCACATTCGATAGAAGTTGACAGTAGTATCGTCACACTGGTAATTTTACTCATTATTTGTTTGCTTCACTGTTTAAGTACGTTCGTGTATTAGTTTATTAATTTTGGTATAATTATTTGGTATATCTTTGTATTAATTAAATATTAATCGCATTTCTGATTCTTCATATTGCACTTACCACTATTATTTTCTGCGTCACCCAAAGGTTGACTAGTAGAAAATGTCTAAGGCATTAAATCCGCCACTGTACATCTGTCATGTGCGTTAAGTAAATTAAATAAATAAAAATAAACTCAAAGAAAACGATAGAAAAAAATAATTTTTAGTTAATTAACTTTTAATAATTTGCTTGCATTTTATCTAAAACGTCATCGTTAGAACGTTTTGCAGGTATCAAGCAAAGACACAATTAAGGCAAAATATCTGTCTAGCCTTTTTCCCAACTATATTGGGGTCGGCTTCCAGTCAATACGGATTCAGGTAATTACCAGCATTTTATCTCACCACCACAAGCCATAAACTGGGTTACACGGTACTTCTTTTCAAGACTGGTGTCAAATTATCTGGCTTCTGACAATCCGTAACGACTGCCAAAACAGATCAACAAATGACAGCCGGGACCAGCGGTTTAACGAAGAGTGGCGACCAAAATTAACTCTGTATTATCTCTGTATTATAATACCGACCAGCTCATAAGGTTTTTATTGTAGAAAACTAATGTTAGCTTGCCTTCTCCACACCATATGCAGATGCAGCTGCGTAATCTCTACTTCCCTGAACAATCACGAACTTCATTTACTTTAAACTCAAAATAGCAAGCTGAAATGCCTACAATCTACACAAAAATCGAGATACAACACTACCAAACCTTTAAAATTTTCCAGTTGACTGCAAAACGACAAACTTACACTCGCTACCTACCGGTTATTTCCTGAAAATTTCATGCGTCTGCCGCCTTGCGGGTGGCGTATGTAAATGAAAGGCCGAAGCTGGGGGGTGCTGGAGGTGCCGGGGGGTGCTGGGGGTGTTAGGGGGTGTTGGAGGTTGAAGCACGTGCTCCCGGACTTATTAATAACCAAGTCACGTGTGTTGCGAAGCCTTCGCGCCTTTAGTTCACGGCGGCACTTCGGAAATCACAGATATTTAGTATTTGTTGAAACAAGGGTTTGTATTGAGTTTATGTTATGATTTGAATTAAAATGTTGTATCTGTTATTGGGAGACAACGTTTTAATTTTAAACATAAGTTTATGTAAAATGTTGCAACTTACGCTTTTATGTGTGATTTTCTGACATAATACACATTTCGGTATAAGTACCGGTACCGTAGATACCTTTTTTTTAAGGAGGGGTAGTCATCAAATGACTTCTTCCGCTCTGGGTGGAGCGGAAGGACTTGTCACTCTAGCTGGATGTCAAGATGGATGAATTGTCAGCTCACCTCGTGATCACTTCACCCAAGCCTTCACTGCGACATGTTTACAGAATCGACCGGCAGGTCATCGGTCCACCTCGTAGAAGGCTTTTCAACGCTGCAACAAATACTAAAAAGTGGGAATTTTCTACATATCAATTGATCAACAAGACGTTAATTCTAGAGTCGGACTGTGTTAGATATTGGGTTTTCCTCATCTCATATTTCTCAGTCGCAGCCCAGAGTCTGGTCGTCTGAGCAATTGGCTAGCAAAGTCAAAGTCAAAACGTTTATTTCAATTAGGCCATTAAACGGCACTTTTGAACGTCATCATTTACAGTTCAGTAAAATAATAGTATTACATTAATAAAGTGACTCTACTGTCCATTCGGAAAGCCCCTTATTACATGGGAAATAACTAGATAAATGTAGGTATACATTTATAGCCTGAGGTGTTTATATAGGAATAGGAACAGCTCTGGCTCCACAAACAACAGCATCCTATAAGATGTACAAATTGACAGTCAGACAACGGAAACCGAGATGGAAGCATAGATACAAGGTTATTTTTTAATGACCAGCCAATCTTTTTCCAGGAAGGAGGAAGGATCACGATGTAAGCAAAGATATCAAACGAAGAACATCACATGATGTAAGCAAAAATATGCACCCAAAAACACCACCCCATCACACCCATCACTTCCAGTGGGTGTCGTAAGAGGCGACTAAGGGACTCACCAGAGAACGGGCAGCAACATTCTCTGTGCATAGCTACGCGCTAGGGCGCCTGCCAAGCATGGCGATTATGGCAAACCCCCTTTGCTGGAGGCCTATGTCCAGCAGTGGACGTCACTCGACAAATAGGTCATTGAAAAATAACCATGCATTATACAAAATAGACCAATCAATTTATTATTAATCTTAGTTTTCCAAGTTAATAGCTCGTCAAATTCAACCCTTCATAGCTTAAGTCATAAGAATCCACAATAAAACAAAACTATTGATCAAAGTTCCTTATCAATAAAATATAACCCCCCTATCCACAAAGATAAGTGTTTATATCTCTGCCACCTGAACGGAAGCCGCCCGCCCTAGCCGCCTGGCGTCCGCCCGCCCGCCCAACACTTGCAATTTCTAACTAAGTAATACGCGGTTATGCAACTACCGTGTTATATAGGTACAACACTCTGTTGATTTAAAGTTTCGTTCATTTTGAAGGTAGATTGTGCAAAGGTTAAATATGGCATGCATTTTGGTGGTAGTGTTTGTCTGTGTCAAATGGAGAATGTTGTATTGTTTCGAGTTGCGGAATTTGTTCGAAAGAGTCATCGCGGCCCTGGATCGCAAAAGGGCTTTAGAAGGAATGATGGGTTTTAGTCAGTAAGAGTCTGACACGCCCTTCCGCTGCACTCAGAGTGGAAGTAGTCATTTGATGATTTTCCATCCTTAAAAAAAAAGTATTTTTTCGAGGAATTTCTTGAACAGGTAACGAGCGATTATAAACTGGTAATGATATCTTTACTGATGCCAAAAAAAAGTCTTTTCGTCCTAAAATTATTTCTTTTTTGTATATTTTGAATAGTTAGGTGGAAATTAGTAAAAATAAAATTGATTTCAGATTAATTATGTGCGTCTTTCTATTTGGCCTGACACTTCTCTATTTATAAACCCATTAATTATGGCACCTACCTAGAACCCCAAAATATCTTCTGATTCCGTATTTTCGGCTGAGGTTTCGATTGGGAAAATGGGAGACAGATTGATTAGCAGTGGTTTACGTAGGCTGCATGTCCCGAAATTGTTTACAATGAAAGCAAACTGTTCCATATGAACATATAGTTCAGAAATTTCAACAACAAAACCTTTCCTTCCTAAATCCCCGTACAATAAAGACATTTACACTTTACGACCAGCCCAGCATCCAGAGAGCATCTAATCCTGTAAATTTACGGAACCTTCCCTGGACTATCATTGCAGCCCATCGAGGTTCCTACTCATTTCCGCAGGCCGCCGGCAATCGGCCCCATAAGCCTCTGATACCACACCACATCAATTTAAACTTTAACCCTTTGAATTAAGGTTATGTTTCTGCTGTGTTTTGACGCCCTGAAGTTGCTGGTGCCATCAGCACATGATGAGTCTACCACCACGCCAATTCAAATCGTAAAAATAGTGACATAAGGTAGCTTTTTCTACGTGTAGCAAGGCTCTGAAGTGACTGATTCTATCGTCACGCGAGTTAAGACCTTGCGACGTCGGGATAAGGTTGTGTTCGTGGGGTGTGTGAAGGGAAGTTTATTGCAGCGTAAGGCTGGATACCTCGGGGGCATATAGTTAGATTGAAGATATTAGTGTGGATATTTGTGTGTATAGCCGTTTGTTATCATTCTTGAATGTCTGTTTGTTTGCTTTCTGGTTTATCTTTTTCGAGGGTTCTTCTATAACGCAGCTATTCTAAATATCTTTTAGGGCAGCAATATTAAAAAAGTACTTGACTTTCTGATATATTTGCCGCAGGGTAGAATCCCCCTTTAAACAAACATTCATCTTACTTATAGAAACACAATTTGAATTCAAAATCTAAAACCTTCATGTTTCTAGTCCACAGCAGTATTCCTACATTTCAATTTTACTTTCCCTCGTGATGTCATTAGTTACTCCCCATCGCCCTACCTTCTGACCAGAAACCCATAACTTAAAAGGACAGGTAAACTCAAGTGCACACTGCCCAATAAGATACTTTAACGCTCACGAGGGAAATCAGAAAAACCACGGCGTGATTGGCATGTTTATGCTACCCCTAATAAATATAACATGTGACTTTTGACCTAATAACACAGGATGGATACCACAGAGCAAATAACGCGCCGAGAGACAAAACTCTTTTTCTTTCATTCTTTGTTGCCATTGCATATGCTCTATTGCGTTAAGCACAAGTTTTAGTTATAAACTCCAACTACATGCCAACTGCTCGACGACTGCACGCTGACTGCAAGCGCACTGCGCAGTCGGTTGGCAGTTTCGATGCAGTACTGATAACTGCATCCAAACGGCAAATTTGCAACTAGCTTGCAGTTCAATTGTAAACCGTTTGTTTGAGACCATTGTCAGAACTAACACGAGCTGTTAATTTGCGTGTCATTGAGCGAACGGTGATACTCACTGACACGCTTGGCTTCATGGCTTGTATGAAAACGATACGAAATTTTGACGACACGATTGGCGCAGTGTTTGAGTGATTAGCGGCTGTGCTGTGTGTCGTGGGTTCGATTCCCGCACGGAACAAATATTTGTATGGCCTACAGATAGTTGTTCCGAAACTGGCTGTTTGTGTATGTGAATTTGTATGTTTGTAAACGCACCCACGATACAGGAGAAATTCCTAGTGTGGAGCAAAGTTTACAACAAAAAAAAGTTTTGATAAGGCGCAATACCGCCACCCTGAGGCATCTCGGAACTCTGTAATGGGGACGCATAAAGAACTTAGTTCACGTAGGTAATTTATTTATGTAATCTTTGCCAAGACGAACGGACGCCAGAGTTAATTGGTCACCCCCTTTGCTGAGGTATTTGTATGCGAGAGGGGTTCTCAAATGAAGGCGTCTGAGCAAAACCTTGTTAAAACGTTTTTACTTCACACTCGAAATCTGGCTCCTACTTCACCGCTTTTGGCACGAAATAAAGTGATTTTAAAAAGTGCCCTGACCTTCGGCTCGGGCGTCTGGAATGACAAAGTTAGTTAAATGTATCTACTATTTTACTGGTGGAATAAGACGCTACAGCAGGTTACCTACTCTATTTCAACGGTCAACGCATTTAAATATCATCACGAATAAATTTAACTACCCACGACACTTATCTTACTTAAGAAGTTACGATATTTCTGTTCAATATCACAGCTAGAGCTTTTATTATCTACTATTAGACTATCCAATGACATCATAATTCCGTTGTGAACAGAGATAGTGCTACGCGTCTTGTATAGATCCGTATTCGTCTCCCACTCACACCGGAATCATAACAGTTTTTAGACTTTATAGTCTTATATTCGTGAGAATCTAAGAAGTCCAATTTGACAGCAGGATACAACATTGCTTTACTAGTAACTAAGGAAGACACAAGAAATGAATCTCTTTCGCACTTACTGGTAAAGTAATCTTCTATCCCTCTCTACTCAGCTGTCAAATCCGACTTCTAAGATTGTCACGAACATAAACGTTTTCAATAACTGAAACCAACAACAACAGACTGACTTCATTAGACGAGACCTAATGAAACATCTTTATTGCAATCCTATAAAAAACCTTCTTGCTTTCATACTTGTTTAAATTGACAAATATTGACACGCAAAAATGGTATTTATGAACCTCTTGCAGTATAAATATCATTTAGCCATATTAAAGTACATTATTTAGATAAGTTAGCAAGCATATTAACCAAAATAAATTATGTTAAAAAGAAACACGCAAAAGAATCGTTAAGAAATTTGATTATTAACCACATAGGGTAATAATAGGAGTGCGTTATTAACTACATATCGTATTAATAGGTCACTCGATGATTGGCAGGCGAATGAAATCAATCTGTCATCAATCCTTCATAATTGATGACAGTGATTTCGAATTGTGTATCATTATGCTATGGGTCAACGTGTTGCTAATGTTTTTGATATTTTGACTATACTTATGATATTGCGCATTCTTATTAAGCTTTTAAAGGTCGAGTACAACAAAATAGGAGAGAGTTTTTTTATTTTTTTGTAATTCTATGTAGAAAGGTTATATCAGGGGGACCAATATGTCGGAGTAGTAATTATGTAACACCCTGAGTAACTAAAGTGTCGTGAAGATATTGAGTATGAGGCATCGCTTTCACCTGCAAGCAACTCGCCAGAAAATGAACCACCCCATACATTTAAGTTTTCATAACTCGAGAAAATGTACGGACCAGCTGTTTTTTTTTCATTATTGCTGGGTTGACCCCATATCTAGCAAGTTGCTCTTAATAATGAGCACAGTGACCCTTATTCAGATTTTGCTTTTAATCATTACCTACACCTTGAATAGCTTTAAGGAAAACTAAGATGTTTCCCGACATTTCCAGTTAATTTTCCTTCCTTCCTGATGTCTAAATAAAACATCCCCTGACAAATCCTGTTTACGACAATTACCTACCTACTGTTCTAGCCACATACTTATTTATTTCTTCAAAAAGTTCACCCAACAAACAAAATACCTGCTATCACATGTATCGCACCGAAACATGAACACGAATTTACGAGTGAAAGCACAAAATTCAAATCAAAACCTGCCGACGGATCAATCGCTCACTCAGTGACTATCGTAATCCGTTTACTGTGCACCTCTGTGTCAAGATGACAGGAATGACCCGGCCATTCAGTCCACCCACACTAATCCATCAATGGATGAAAATGTGGACAAAGTTCCTTTTTGTATGGTGAAGCCGTTGCAGCTTGTGACGGATTATGGATAGAGGAAAAATTGGGTGACTTTATTTATTTATTTTTAACTTCATGTTCACGTAAATGGAATTGATTTTATTTTAAGTGGGTTTATATGTAAGTATTTTTATTGTAAACTATCACCCAAGCTAGTTGTTTAATGGATGTGGCTTAAGTCTATTATTTTTTCGCACGACACACTTTTGGAGTTTATATTAATAATGCAGGAGGGACTAAAGTCTTACGGCGAATATATCAGACCTTTTCGACCGCTTCACTGTCCAAAGCAGAAACACAACCGGCTTTTTACCAACATTTTATCCACTTTAACAACCATAAAACACATTTACCAATGCTACCTCGAAAAAACCTAGAAACCTAGAGAAAACATACCTACATCAAACATCCAAACACAATTACGGCAAGAGGAAACAGAAAATAAAATTGGCAATATAAATAGATGTTACAAATTAATTGGACGTTTTCCGCCAGTGTGGACGTTGGCGCTCGTTAAAAATCTCATCAGCAGTGGGACGAGTCATTTCACTCTCACGCCAATGGTTCGCCCCTACGTCCCGACCATAAACACTTGTTCCACCAAAATAATGTTTGTTTCTAACGTGAAAAAAACTCTTTTTCTAAAGTAAAATGGAAAACTTATTTTGTCGTCTAATTTTCTTGTAAAATTCGTAATTTAAGGATATCAGAAGGCTAATAGGCTGTTGGTGTTTTTGAAAGTTTACAACTGCAATGCGAATGCGAACGCTCCATACGAGAAGTACGCTTCTGGATCTTACTTTAAAATCATTCACTAAGCAAATTTCCCAAGCAATCTCTTAAGAAAGTAACCTTAAAGAAAAATCGTAAACGCTCTATTTAAATAATATTCTTCGTTAGCAGTTAGAATGAATGGAATAATTACGTTCTCCATTCACCGCTCCTAGTCTTCAGAGCTCGAGAACGAACCCGCGCGTTCCATGTATGAAATCATTTATAATCTATGCATTCACAAAAGCGCCTCTGTCAAGTACAAAAGTGGCTAACGACTGAGAAATGAGCCTGCTCTATGAAAGGCTATAATTAGGAAACCCGCATTTACGGGCTTTTTTTAGTTTTCCTTCATTTATGTCTAGGTCTGAACAATGTCTGCTAGGTGCAATTTGCTAGAGCTGCCAACTTCAAAAGGAACAAGACAACTTTGACATTTTACAGTCTATTATAAAATCGGGGTTGCGGTTCAGCAAAGATTTGTTAAATCTCCTCTACCGAAAACCGACCTACATAGGAATTAAGAAACGCTATTACTTTGACTAGAGCTTTTAACTTTTTTCGTTATTTATACCTAGCACTGCAATCTGCCTTTGAGCAAAGGCGTCCAATTTTCCTTTGAAGACTCCACCATTTTGGAAAAAGACCGTCCATTTATTTCTTGAAAATGTTTTATTCAACAATATTTTATTATGCTTGAAATTAATTTATAGACACACTGTAAACATAAAACAAAACGATATTTGGTATCGCTGCAGGATATACATAAATAAAACTGAATAAAACAATGCAAGGCAAAATAACGTTCAATCAGATATTAACCGACTTCAGAGAGGAAGTAACGCCTGTCATCTGAACGTACTGCGATTTATGTTGACTAATGAACCTACTTAAAATAAAATACGGTGAATATTAAATCAGCTGAATGCATGATTTATGCCGATTAAAATGAAACTGGATTTTAAAATGCACAATTATTATGGTTTGGAACAAGGAACATGACTAACCAAATCTGCCCCACTCCTGGGCAATGGCCTCATCCCCTTCTTTTATGAGAAAAGGTAAGCAAAAAAAAGTATGGTGTGAAAACGAATGATATTATGTTCATCATGTTATGGTCCAACAAACCTTGCATTGATAGTACAAATTGAATTTTGAAAATCTCATGAACTTATGCAATTCAAAATCATAGAACGCATCACCTTCACACACGTACAAAATAAATAGGTGCAACATGTTCACACAAAACCAGAGCTTACGACAATAGTAGATTGTTTTACAAGGGGCTAATATGACCCGTTATATACGAGGTAGTTTTACTCCCGAGCTTTAGCTAGGGAGTACATAGAAATTGAATCATAATGGGTTTTTAGCGCCGTGTGTTACACTATACTTTCACTATAATTGCGAGAAAATATTATAATCTAATAATACAATATGAAATTGTATATTTTTATTAAAAATTAAATGTACAATTTGTACAATTCTGGGTATTTAACGGGAAGTTTTTTTCCTGGCAACTTAATTTCAATCAAGCAAATTTTTAAAATCTGGAGGAGGCCTTCACCATCACATAAGAAGGGGTTCTTGCATATCAACATAGAAAATCGAAAAATTATAATTCCATAATATTAGAGAATGTAATATTATTATTACAGAAATTAAAATTAATTATGGAATAGATTAATTAATTAACAATCAATAGTAATAATAAGAAAAATAATAAGAAATCGTATTAATTAATATAAATAAACTAACAATATTAAGAATATTAAATTCCAACAACAACATTAATACAGAAT
Organism: Mamestra brassicae; assembly: GCA_905163435.1. Taxonomy (NCBI): domain Eukaryota; kingdom Metazoa; phylum Arthropoda; class Insecta; order Lepidoptera; family Noctuidae; genus Mamestra; species Mamestra brassicae. The sequence goes on along the minus strand of LR991004.1, from coordinate 12,744,598 downwards.
ACTGACTGAATCAACCATAGTTATAATAAGAACGTATCTGAAATGTGATTACGCAAGAAATAAAAGGCTTTTTATTTTTATTTATTTATTTTAACTTAATTTGAGGCAAAGATGAATGCAATGTTGAGTTTTCCATAGGGTAAACGTGGGAGATACCTACACGTAGTTCCAGGTTTGAGGGTCCCTCATCCGAGTGTTCTGAAAAGAGAATCAGCTGAGTTGACTCATCTCTTGATGTTGATGGTCGTGGTTAGGATAGTTGTGATACGCTGGATGATAACAAATTTGTTTTGGAGTTCTCTATATAGCCTTCCGCCATTTGGTAGGATCTCCATTCAGCGTGGCGTTTTAGCGTTGTTATATTTGCACCAGTGGCGGATGTTCTTCGGAAACAATGGCCAGTATACTGTACCGGATTTGGAAAATTTAAGCAGATAGGCGGCGATAAACATCTTCAAAATTCTGTACACTTAGTTCGCAATAAAGAATTTGAATTGAATTGAATCGATCTCTTTCGGCATGCTGCTACATTTATTTTTGCCTATTACATGCCTTGTGCGTTTCCGTTTTGATAGTTGGGAAAAAATCTCGGTGTGCCCCTATATCTACTCGGTTGTAAATCTTGGTAGGCTTTGATAATTTTAAGAAATTCTCCATTTATGACGAATTTCTTCTCCTTATTGGTCTTTGTATTGGTCAGATTTATGGATTGTAATGCGGATCAGTTTCCACATCTTCTACTGTTCTGTAAGCTAGTTCTATCCCCCTGCAGGCACCGTTGATTCCAAAAATTAAAGCAACCTGTAAAACAAAAAATAAATGTGTTAAAACCGTATTTCGGTTGGTACCTACCAATTTAATTTGATGAAAATAATAAAAAAACGTTTACAAATGTACAATACCTTTGCTGTCAGGATTTTTCATTTGATGCCTTATTTAAGAAGTTCTCGATATCTTTTCTCGTGAAAACTTTGGATTTCTTGTTGTCGGTGGATAATTTCATGAGAAAAGCCGTCAAATTTTACATATTTCTTTATATTGTCTTTAACTCTTGTCTGTATGGTTGTCCGTTACATGGAGTATGTGCTCCAAAGGGTTTTGGACTCCGATATTTTTTGGGAAGTTCATCAAAATATGTTTCCGTAACCGATTCCACTCGTTTTTCTATGCTCCACTTCATAAACTTTTCATAAGAATTTAAATAAATGCTTTGTGACCTTGACGGCAACAGATTAAATAGTGGATTGCACCGAGGGGATAAAGCAGTGTCTTATGTCACGGGCGTATATTAAATCCCGAACGCAATGAAGGGTTCGAGTGTTACCTCCCGAGCGTAACGAGGGAGTTTAGAATTTAAATCACGAGCGAAGCGAGAGAGTTTATACAAGAATCCTGAATGCAGCGAGGGATTTAAGCTAGCCCAAGGCAAATAGACCTTTATCCCTGAGACGCAAAACTCTACTTTTCACACCTACGTGCTAGAAAATTTTGCTCAAGCCATGAAGAGAGGAGGCTATTCATCGCGAGCGGCGCGCGTCGGCCTCCACTGCTAGAAGCAGGTCGCGCGTCCACAGCCGGGCAAAAATATTGCACTGAATTTCATTATAACCCGCTGGGCAATAATGTGATTCTTCTTTGGAACCTCATTTTGACCGCACGACCTGCACCTAGCAGCGGAGGCCGACGGGCCGCTGGTTAGATTTACATAGCATTTATTTTGACGTTTCCATGCAGGAAGTGTGAAAAATAATTATTTTCCTTTCTCTTACATCTGCAAATCAGGGTCTCCATTCTCACTAGATGATGACATTTTCACGGTTGTAAAATAAACTGCAGTCACATTTCAATTCGTAATTAGAAAAAAATATAAAAAGATTTCGGGTTTGTTTTAATTTCTTCTGTAGCCGCAACGCAACGCACGCATTATGCCGAAAAGATCGCCGCTTTTAGTTCAATATTCAAAAATAAAATGTTCTTCTTTTAATTCAACATGTTCTTAAAAAATCCTTTTTTCCCTAGAGGATAATATGATATATACGCTACAACGACAAACTTTTTGAGCAAGAGGAGAAAAACGATAATTAAACAGCATTACATAATTGGCACTGCACGATTCCGGAAAAAAAACATCTGTTTTACCCAACTTTCCTATTCCTAAGTAAGGTAAATTCATAATCCTTTCTTTTGCCTTTGCCACAGACGCCACGGTGAGCTAAAAGGAGTGGCTGCTAGGTGTCGTTAGCGCCGCACAAAACGATACCTGCGGCCGTATTCTGGTGCGTTTCAGACGTTTTACCTATTGAAATTCTTTAGCAGGTCTGCAAGAAAAGATTTCTTTCAGAAATTTGGATAAATCTTTCTCTCTTTGGGAACATTTTTTGTGTGCATGTACAAATAATTTAGTAATTTTGCTTCATTCATAGATAACATTCTAGGCCCAAAGTAATGAAGTTTTTGAACTTATTTTAATGAATTATTTTAAGCTTTTAATCTGTTTATTAAGAACAAAAAATGTCATAAATTCACTTTGCAAAAAGGATTTGCATCACATTCAATCCTTTTAATTTTACTAACTAACGTTAACTACTTTTCAGTAAACAGGGCACTTGGGTGTTCAGGAATAGGGCAGTCATTGCTCCCGTTCCATTTGTTCGACATGTGCTACATTTGGCACTCGCACGCTTTCTGCCCCTCAGCGGCCGAAGCCGAAAGCCGAGGCCGACTGCCGATGGACGAGTGCCGGAGTGCCGAGAGCCGATGTAATGACTGATGTGAAACGTACAGCTGTAATACTCGGAGAAAAGTGCAGTGGCAAGCACTACTTGCTGATATCGGGGTTATGCTTATGTTGGTCTTCCTTGCGAGTTAGAATAAACGAAGCATCTTTTAGTGCACTTATTGTTTGAACAGCATTGAGTATTCTAATACCCGATTGCACCAGAAGGACGATAATGTTTTATCGGTATTTTCTAGGGCTATACTTTAGCGTTCCGATATTTTCCTACGTTAGTTGTAAAGTGAGAAGTGACCATAACATTAACTTAAGAAGCACAGGTCATTGCGTCCACAGCATTTTTTATATCTTTTCACACGGACCGAACCTGCGAAGTAATTCCATAAAATTGTCTGATATAATTTGTTATCTTGTTGCTGAAGCAAATTATTCAGGGTGCGTTGTGAATACTCGCAATCAAGACGATGTGATATGTAGGTATGTACCTAAAGTATACTCATAAGTATACCTACTGTATATGGGTAGATATACAATTATACAAGTACGTAGGAACATATGAAAATGGAAGTGGCGAAAAAGTTGAGTTTTGCGTAGCGACTAGTCATTGTAACAGTCTTTAATTAGTTGTTGAAATGTAGGTATTGTATTAGGTCTCTAGGATACCAAACTTTGATAATAAAACAGTGTTCCCAACAGATATTGTATTTTACCAATTGTTCATTTTGACCGAAATCCCATGAAACAAAACAACTTCCCTAATGCACTTTTAAACACCGGAAAAGGAAACAAAAAAAATCCCGATTACAACATTAATCTTGCGATTCATTTCTTCCTTCACACATTTTTGATTTATGCCTATCTGACGGAGTGGTAGGGAAACTTGTCACGCCCATTCCTTGGGCTCCATCGTGCCCAAGAGGCTTGGATAAATGTTGTTTTTTCGCAAACAGAAGTATCTTCTCAAATATTTAAGTATTCCCGCGTGTGGGCTTATATTTCATGTGTAGTGCTCTCACTACCCTCGATGTAATGTGTCTGGCTGGCTGCACAGCGCGGGTATTCTCGTAAGTAGTACTCCTTCGGATTGGCCATGTACTGGAGGTGAATTCAGACGAGTATTAGAGCATAACGGTAAGGTCTCGGTAACCTATTGTCGTGGCTTGCCTCATCTAGATCGTGTGTGCTAAGCACGGGCTTTGTGAAACTGATCCTACAATAAATTCGTACGCGTTTACTGTAGAAGTGTAGAGCATACTGTACATCTTATCTTATCTTAGTTTTACAATTCTGGCACTATTACTAAAAGAGTATTGCTCGTCGCCTTACCCGGACATACAGCAAGCATTCGATACAGTCTGGGACAAGGGGCTAATTGTCAAGCTTACAGATGTCCTCCCCCACAGTTACTTACCACTAATGACTTCCTAGCTGTCACATAGGCTATTCCAAGTAAAGGAAAGTGGATTGACATCGAAGTTTTATGAAATCACGGCTGAGGTCTCATGGGGTTCGGTTTTGGGCCCTGTGCTTTTACTAATACTAATATAAACTGCAGACCTCCCTATAAAGCCAAACCTCACAACCGCTACCTTCGCTGACGATACTGCTATCCTAACAAGTGATCCAGATCCTAAAATAGCATCAGATATACTCCACGAAGGCCTCAATGAAGTAAACCAGTGGCTGATAAAGTGGAGAATCCAAGCAAGCGCAAGTAAATTCGTTCAGTTGACAATCACACTGAGACGAGGAAACTGCCACCAGAAAGCCTTAAAAAAAATACTCTACCACATACTGATGATGTTAAGCATCTCAGAATGGACCTTGATCGCCGTCTAACTTGCAAAATCACAAAGCGCCTCAAGCGAAAAAATATCCTTGAGCTTGACCTGGATCACGGCGTCTAAGCCTGTATACTGAATATGGTGGCGATCTTCACTGGAAGATGTGCACCTTGAGAGAATTTGCACTCACCACAGCCGCTCATAATTTACGACTGATCGCGGATTAAACCAAACAAGAAAAAAAAGTGACACTGATTGAATAATGGTTTTTCCGATGGTGAGAATCGATAAGATGAGATAGATAGGAACTTTTTCTCTGAAAAAGCTTGACAGTGGATACGTATTCTGATAACTATTAAATGACTTGTGTATAGTTAATCGTAACTTGACTTTCGAATCAATTTTTTTTTTTTAATTTGAATTTGAACTCTCTCCATTTATTTGCCTCTTGTCTTAACATTATAACAAGAAATCACAACCGGATCCTCTGGATTAGCAAAATACAATTACAAAGGATTTCATCAACGGATATCGTGTTACAGTAAGAGCCAGGTAAATCCGTGTCCCAAATACCTGAGTACCTCACGCAACGGCTCCAAAACCAGAGACAAGAGATTAATTTCTTAATTTCGTCAAGACATCCTCCGTGGGTAGTCCAAGGGTTAAGGCGAGCTATAGAAAAATGTATAGACAATAAGGTGCCTACACTTTCGGCCTTTACAAACTGTTGCGTGGGATGCCTTAAATATTATGTTCTACTTTTGCTAACTGTTTTGACGTCAGTGGTGTATAATCTTTGTGAGTCTCAAACATTTTTATAAATGAGTGTTTTTTCAAGAGCTAGGCTCTTGACAAAACACTCATTTATAAAAATGTCATCGTCAATGCGTGTAGGCGATTTTAACATGCGCGTTATATTTATTAGCTGTTAAACTCTTTCATTTTGTAGTGTCAGATACTGCCTTCCTTGGACCATTTGGATGTCAAAACCATTAATTCGCGTTTGTAATAAAGTATCAGCTACTCTCATAAGGGATTTTCGACTATCTGATATCATGAACATTTCACCAACAATATGTAACAGAATAAATGCAATACAATGAACTATGGGACCAACACTGAAATTGCGAAAAAAAATCGACTGCCCGATACATTTTTAAGCGCATAACTCGACAAAATGTACTGAACAGCTGATTTTTTTTGCGATTTCGGGTTTAGTCCCATAGAAAAAGTTCTCAATTGTTGTTGTTGTTGTTCTTGCTTATTGGTAGTTCTTCATAATGATGAGCACAATGACCCTTTAAGAGGTATTGCGTTTATTCTCTTACACATTGTATAACGATTGTTGGTTTTCTGCCTACTCCCATTAGAAAAATTCGCGAGTTTATGAATGTGAAAAAGTATCATTTACAAAAGGTACCCGCCTTCTAACTAAAAAAGGTACTACAGGTGAAGAAACAATACCTTCTCGTACGAAACATAAATAACTAACGAAGGGCGCGAAATTAGAGCATCCTTTTTCCAAGAGGTTGCAGCTGAAATACGGAAATAGTGGGAAAGCGCGTAAACCCAGTAAAATGTTACGTTAAGTTCGCTGATAGCTCCGGGTATATGGAGCACGTGATTTGCATTTAGATTCGTTTCGGAAATGCTGTGATGCCGTATGCAGTAGGTAATTGTGGGGCTAAGTTCAGAATTAAGATATAGTTCTCGTTTTATTTCATAGTACTGAAAACTTAGGGTAGTTTTTTAGGCAATGAAAACATATCTGGGGCACTACTACGAAGTGCCGATGTCATCGTGATTCTGTTGTTTAAACGGGATAAGTAGTGCTATTCATCCTATACAAGGTGGTTGATAATTTGATAATTGACTACGTTGCTTCAAATGGAACGTTCTAGAGCCAAGCCTTTTTTTTTTTGATGTCGGTGGGAAATCCTCATGGATGTCCTCCGCCCTGGGGCGGGCGGAGGGGTCTGTCAGACTCTTACTGACTAAAACCACCCCGGTGTTCCATCTCCCAACTACGCCGGGGATCGCAGGAACGTATACGACTTCCGCAATCCCCGGCTGGTGCCCGCCTCTGCGGGCCACCTCGCGTCGGCGGGGGGAGTGAGGTGTTTGACTCCCCCCGCTACCTCAAAGAGGGGCGCACGAGAACACCACGCGCCGCCACCTCGGGTTCGGATGAATGGGGGGCGACGGACATTCCCAAGTCCGCCGCCCCTGGGCCCAGTTAGGGGGGCCGGAAGAGGGCAGCGTATGCCCTCCTCCGACGCCCGATGCGCCTGCTGCGGGCCGGGAGAGCGGTCGTGATCTCCCTCTCCCTTTCCGCAGCCTCCTTCTGCGCGATAACTGTCTTGCAGAAGGAGACCACCGAGATGAGGGCATGGCGCGGCTCCTCCCAAGCTGCACACTCTGCCAGCGTATGCCGTGCCGTGTCCTCCCGACAGTCGACGCAGTGGTGGCATCGAGCGTCCGGCTCCTGCCTATGCGACACAGGAACCTCCCGAAGTAGCCATGCCCCGAGAGGATCTGCGTCTCACGAAACGACAGGGACCAAGCCAAGCCTATAGCAACCTAGCAAGTATAGCCGATAGCGTCACTTGAGTGGTGTTAAATTTGTGACGGGCTGATATTTGTTTCCAGAAACGGGGGTTAGATTAACTGCCTTGTGTGTTTCTCCTACATAGTTTTGTAATCATTCTGCGCAAGAGACGCTATTCACAACATGTATATTTGTTGCGCGAGCCGCCATTCTCGCAAGCTATACGTAGGTACTAGGTACGCTATTAACATTGTAATTGTCACTTTTAGCGTTACTTTTTTTAAGGATTCTTCCGCTCTGGGCGGAGCGGAAGGGAGTTTCAAACTCTTACAGACTAAAACCCATCCGTGTTCCTCCTAAAGCCCACCTAAAGGCCGCGGTGAGTTTCGAACAAATTCCAAACTTTATATTGGATGATTTCATTTTTTTACTCCTGTTGAAGATCAAAAACTTCTCGATTGACCAGCAGCAATCATCCATCCAAGACCAGCACTCACTCCGCAGCAATCGACCGAGAACCTGACCATCTAACCACTCGCCCTGGCTAAATGGCTAGCCTATCGATCCACCAGCCAGCCTTGATAAAGGCATAAATATTCATACCCTAGGAGTAAAGGGCGTTGCGGTGTAAGTCCGTGTGTTGGTTCTTTTGCGACTCCGCCGCGGCGTGCAATATGCTGAGTGGGTAGTATAGTCGCGACTCGCGGCGTCGCCTATTGTGCTCCTGTGAGGGTAGACGGGTATTGTCATAGACGAGCTTTCTCGCTTTGTGTTCTATTTGGAACGTTATTAGGTCACAATGTGAATGTACTTGGTTGTCGATAGTTTTGATTTTGGTTAGAAGGTTTGTTGAAGCATTCTCACCACCTGATCAACCGAAAGTAGTACGAAGGAATGAGAATTTGATCTTTTTTTTCAGATTTTAAATAGGAGGAGCTCGTGGCTAAATAGTAGCCGCCCGGATCGATCCTCTGGGTTAAGCAACGCTTGCCGCAGTCAGGCCGTGGATGGTTGACTATCTTAACATACCACTCCTCATGAGTTGTGGAGGTCAGAGAGGCACTCGCTCCATGTACAATACTGGTACTCAGCTGCATCCGATTAGACTGGAAAGGGCTAGGTATATTGATCATTCAGATTTGAAATGTTGTTGAACACATTAAAAAACCTTGTCAAACAAACGCACTTGGCGTATTTGGCTAAATATTCGCGTCAATTGTGCAATATTAAATTAACCTTATTTCAAAATAATTATTTATTTTTATTTAACATCTTTATAGGTTGCCTTATGATAGTCAAGTGACTATTGACATCAGAACATAATTCCAAGAATTAGTTAAAAATACAATACTTTTTTCAACACGTTTTATCTAACTTAATTAATAAAATAAAATTAAGAATAAATATAACTACAAAACGTAACTTAATCACATAAGGTATATTTTGTATTGCACGAGTGACCGAATATTTGGCCAAATACGCCAAGTGAAGTGCCAGCATTAGACAGATGACAATAATGTCAAACTCTACTTAATCATGAAAACTTGACAAACTCTACATACCTAACTCTACTATAACAGTTTGTTATACAGGCTATCAATCTTCGTCCTAACGAAATAATCATGTTACGTATCAAATTAGGTCCGTAGTAATAAACTGCAGCAGCCAGGAAGCGATGCACAGCCACCCCTGGGACATCCTCGACTTGTGATCGATGAAGATGTTACAGTAGTGTAGGTAGCTCATAATTGGCAACTTCAGACCAGGGCCTCTAGAGATATCTTGACAAGAATCCCATTCACCTGATGGAACATTTTTTTCTATCTACTACTAGTTTGTACCAGGAGCTCCGCTCGCGTTAATGTCGGAAATTATCCCAAGGGAACATACTCCCTCTCATCTATCTCTGTGTCAAATTTTGTTCTGGTGTGATTGAGTAACTAATTTATTTATTTAGCCCGTTAAACTGGGTGAGATTCATCTTTATGACTGTATTGTTTAATTCGTTTGGCTATAGGATGTCTCTCAACTCAGTGTGCCTTTTGGCAAAGACATCCTCCAGTAGTTTCCATTGCTTCCTGTCTTGAGCAACTCTCCTCCATTTGGGTCCCGCAGTAAGTTTCAGCAGCCTCTTCCCAGCGCATTTATTGTCGTCCTCGACATTTCTTGCCATCTCTTGGATACCAATTCGTTGTAATTTGGCTCCACTTTTCTTGTATAGATCTCAACATATGGCCGGTCCATCTCCATTTTTGGAGGTCTATTTTTGCCAGGATATAGGTTAATTTGGTTTTTGTTCTTAATTACATGTGCTAATTCTATCTTGCCTTCTTGTTCCTGTCACGCTTCATTCCATACCTCTCTGGCACTTTCCTAGTTTGTCTCTGTGGTATTTTGTAAGGGACCATGTTTCGCAGCCGTAGGTGATGTATGACTGAGTAACTAACATCCATTTAAACTTTCGCATTTATATCAGTAGTAGGTAAGATTTTCAGATTGGAAATCTCTTAAACGATTGTGGGCCCAGGTTGACCGCTGTAGAAATAATCTGGCCAAATGGGGTATCATAGACCTATCCCAAACACAGTGCCAAAGTGGAGCCCCTTCACAAGATAAGCAGCAACTACTTTCCTGCCCTTCCAGGATCTGAACATGGCTGACGACAGAGCGGTCCAAGTGGACACATGCTGTTCGGACAAAATTTGTAAATTGTGTCAATCGACACGAAAAGAAGTGGCAGATAAGTGTTTAAGCAATTCTACAATTATACCTCTCTTCATTATTATAAATTAGGATACAATAATACTTAGTTAAGTATTCTCATTTAGTAAACAACAGAAATCAGGAACTATCTATAATCTAAGGATTCCTGTAATCTTATTGACATTCAAGCACGGCCGGGCATCGTAATCTCATTGACATTTAATACGCCAGTGGACACCTGACCGACGGTTCAGATATCAACGATACACAACTGTACGTACAGCTGTAAAGGTTACCAGTACATAACAACATCATAGGTAAATAGGTATACATAGGTACGCGCAATAATAAAGTAAGGAATTCGTCAATTCAATATCACTTCACGGGAATCCTGAAAAAGGTCCCGATTTCCCGAATAAAGACGCAATCAAAGTTATTGAAAGAACCCTCGCAGCCTGATCCGGCTGTAGGCGGCACTATTCTGCAATCCTTTCGAGCCCGCCAACCAATCATTATCGACCTCCCCAATCTTGAACTGTGACCTTTTGCAACAACCAGCAATCCCCCAATTAAATTTCCATTCGTTCTCTCAATGTAATTCGCTGCTATTTCGAAATATTCAGTTCTACTCATGTTGATCTGAAGGCGGCTTATTTTTAGACTTCTATTCAGGATCGCTAATTATTATGCTGGATGTGTATTGTGTAATTTATACAGCACGCAATGAATGTTAACGTGACTCATATCTAGATCAATGGTCTGGGAGTGTCAAATAAAACACATTTCTTTAAATGGCTTTTATTTCATCAAAAGTGTCCCAACATTTTGTTATAAGTGTCGGGGTTAAAATAAACTTGTCCAATGTTCGACAAAAATACTACGACACGTGGAGCTAAGCTTAAAATAATTGTGAGCCGACGTCGTAGTCGTAGCGAGAGATATCCGCTATCACAACTGTCTATAACATCGGCTTAGCCGGCCTCGTAAAATACCGAATCTCACTCAAATAAAGGTCGCCCCAAATCGCACCCCTGCAGGTATTATAAAATGGCGTCATCGGTATAGAATTATAGTCTTGTGATCGGTAGGTAGGAGAGTACGAGAAAGGTTAGGTCGGCGACGGGGGGGTCGGCTGGCGGCCTCCCCGTGACCTTTACAGAGTCGCGCAGTCCCGCGGGAGAGTGATCGCGCCGCATTACCACGCGACATATCTGAAGCGGCTCGTGGCATGGCCGGTGGGTGTCAGCCGGTCCGAGCCGGTCCGGGCCGTACCTGTGTAGGTGGGCCCCGGCCGGCCACTGCAGCCCGCACCGGCGACGCGGCGCGACGGCGCGTCTCGCGCTCAACATGGCAGACACGCACCTCTAGGCACGTGCCAGTATCCGAAAATATCGCTAACGATGAATTCGAATCTAGTTTTATTCAAAGTCGCTTTTGATATTTTCAGACATGCTTTTCAGTGTCATGAATTCGTGATCCTACAATATTGTTTCAACAGAAGGACATAAAAAATGTGATGTTTTAGGTACAATGAATCCCAAGACATAGTGACATAAATAGTCAAAAATACCACAGTAAAGATAGAAATATGAGACTCAAAAGCATACATATAAAATATCCGACAAAATACATTCGAAGAAACACGCAAATACTGCTGAGACTACACACTGACGCATGAGGATATTTATCTCCGTGGAAGTGATGCTGAAAGAAAATAATCACATTCAAACTCTTTTACTGAAACTCTATCAAACGCCGAAAAATAATAAGATAGAAATGCAGATATCCACGCGTGGCCCGTTATCCGCGGCGGCAGCATCGTCCCTGCCCTAGTCGTTACGTTCGGGACGAGCGCGGCGCATGCGCGCTGGCCGCTATTAAAAAATGAATTCCTGGTTCCCGCACTGTGAGCCGTACGTCGGTGTCAGCGGCTGCGTCAGGCCGCGCGCGCTAGGACCCGCCCGACGTCGCCGAGCCCGCAGCGCCGCCGCGAGCTGCGCGGGTGTGGTCGAGTGCAGTGAGTGCGTGGGGTCCATGCGGTGAGGGGCCATGCGCCCTGCGGGCTGGTAGCGGCCGCGGCATGGCGCGCCGCGCCGCCCGCGCCCGCGCCTGCTCCTCACACAAACCATGAGCGACCTGCAGGCCACCTTCGAGTTCTCCGTGGAGCTCTACAAGTTCTACAATGTCGACCTCTTTCAGAGAGGGTGAGCGCTCCCGATATTTATTATGTAGTGGTACCTGAAGTTTCGTGATAACGCCGATAACAACTGATAACATGTGCAATGTACGTCAAATTAGAACGAAATAAGCTCATAGCAAAAGATAACATCGGAATGACCTGGCTAGAGTCGGAACTTTTGATGCGCGGAGATAATTATGAATTAATAATGTTATTCGTGAATTAAATCATCTCGCAATCATAGTTATCATCAGTCATCATCTTGAGGTATCACTCGCATCAGCCCATCAATCTGATACGATCACTATCTCCTTGACATTCGCGACAGATGCCCTCTGATTGAGACGTACGCAGACAGAGATTATTGGTACATTTTCTTTCACCGCATTACCCCAACTTTAGAGCGGGATAGTGCTATAAAGATATATCGACGAAACTCTGAATTATGAAGACCGTCTAAGGCGTAGCGTCTTCTAATCTAAGAAATACTTTGCTTGTTGCGGGATTAGTGAAAAGAGCTCTTAAATTACCATACATTATCGTAACAATAGAAGCGCTGTTGGTCGGTATATCGGAAAGCGGTCGGTAGCCTAATCTCTCCCTCGAAACTAATCAAAAGGAGCTAGGAACTATGCGAAAATAGCTACATAGCAACATGTATGTTAACCCAATTTTCTGGCTTAACGAGAAATTCTATTAACTGGTAACAATAGAAGAGCTCTCTGGTGTCAGATCTCGTTACGCTCCAACATGTTACGTTACAGTAACAGCCGACTGTCACGTTACCCTGTGAACAGAATCTATGGACCATATGGGAATAAATGCTGAGTATATAATAGTCTTTTATATTTAGTATTTTCTTTAGTTTCCTTTACATCGACGCCGTTCTTGAGAAAAATTGTTTGAAGCCCATTTTCTGAATTTATTATCAAAGTAAAACTGGTGCCATCTGAAACAAAAAAATAATCATTGATTACAAGGCTGTGTTGTTCTTGAAATTGAAGAAGAAGTAATGAATATTAAGTAACAAGTTATCAATATTGTCTAATAATCCACCAACGTCAATGGTTTATTATTTAGTACTTCAGACAAACCCACTGAATTAAAATGATAAATATAAATCAATGAATATATAGGATTAACGAGTCCATTAGTCAGTAGCTCAAAACGATGGTATATCGCAGTTACAAGTGAAACATAAACAGCATGTAAACTCTCATTGACCGAATACTGGAAAATGAAGTTGATACATTAGGCTATTCAATTAAAATGATACCGTATTTACCATAGCGTCCATGCAATCAAATCAATCTTTCTTTATATTAATGGCCAGTGACGGTCGACATCAATTTCAGTGTGAAATATGAAAGGGTTTTTAAAAATGTATTCGCAAGCCGTGCCTTGGGGCTGTCGCGTACAATTATAATGATTGACGAATGCTTACTGCACGGCACGATGAAAACCCTTCAATTAATTTCGCCAAGCTGAAGGGGAGAACTGACTCATGCGTTTTAATTGGTAATCACTGCTTTTAGCGTGCTTTCCCTGATTATTGGATTTGAACAGAATTTCTGGTTGATTACGGCATGCCAGCCATTGCAAAGCTATGATTGTAAAACAGATTCCAATATTTTGTCTAGTTCACACTCTTAGGTTTTACCATACCCTTTTAATAGTATGATTTTATTTATTGATTTTGAGGAGTCTGTTTTATAACTCATCGGCAATCATAAAATCTATTTTCTTATCTTGAGTCACCTTCGAGTTAAACAGGAAATCTCCTTATTCTACTTTGTTGTAGATCATTAAATTCTTCATCTTCATTATACGAGTCTTCAAGTTGTGCTATTTTCTACTGCATTAGTTGAATACCAGCATGTTCACTCTATCTAATCATTTTATTCATCCATGACCTCGGTAAAGTCATTTTAAATACGACAGCTTCATGAAAGCCAGCTCGCATGCAAACAGCAGCCATTTCTAAATTGTATCATTGCGTGTTTGAGTTGCGAAGCTCGAAATATTTTTATAAGTCTTGAGCATTAAAACAAATATGTCTGCAATTTGAACTAGTCAAAAGTTTTAACAGCCGATCCTAGTCTGGCTGGTTAGTCCCTACTATGTTTGTAGATTATAGATAAGTAAATTATATCTAGAAAATTAGTTTAGATTCGTCGCATCAGCTAAAATGTTGATACCACCTAGCTTTCTCTCGAGGCTACTTTTATTGTTCTTGTATTTTTTCGGGATAAAAGAAGCTCGTGGCTACATAATATCAGCCGCACAGTTCGATCTTAGAGGTTAAGCAACGCTTTCCGAGGTCGGTATGTGGATGGGTGACCATCTTAAACTGCCAAAACTCCTCAGAAAGCACAGCCAAGCCATTTGTTCCGGCTGTCATTTGTAGATCCTTGCAGATCGTTGCGAATTGTTTGAAGCCAGAAATTCTAACACCAGTCTTGGCAAGAAGTAACGCGTTACACAAAAACTGGGTTGTGGAGATTTGGTAGGCAGCCGCGCCACTTAATACTGGTATTCAGCTAAATCCGGTTTGACTGGAAGCCGACTCCAATATAGTTGGGACGAGCCTAGGCAGATGATATATTTTTCGGGTTAAATAAGCAGGCTAGTCATGATATTATATCATCACTAGCCTCAGAAGCTCAGATCAGTGAAAGAATTTTCGTAATAAGATCAGTGCTTCCAGAAATTACGACATATATGAACAAACTATTTTACTTCTTGATAACATTAGTTTAGATAAGCTGTAAGCAGCTTCCAATCACACAATACTTGAGATATATAATATCTAGACAGTAGACTGGCAATGATCTTCAGCAACAATCGAAACAATTGTAATACAATACATCGCGAATGTTCGCGGAAATCGTCGAGTTAGTTAAACCCTGTCAGAATGCGTTTGGCAACGAGTATGGTGTGAAAATGTTATTTACGCTTTGAATGAAATTCGCGCATTCCTAAATCAAAACAAACTCGATCATGTAGCTGAAAAATTAACGCCTACCACTATAAAACAGAGTGCATGTTAGGAATTTTTATTTCGCACATAGTTGTTCGATCTGAAATCAAATTACAATACATTTGATCCGTTCTGGTTTCTGGATGCTCAGTTTAAAGCAGGGACTGAATACCGATATAATTTGGATACCGATACCAAAATATTGCTATAAATCGCTAAAAAAAGGTATTTAGGTATCGATAATACCGTTATTATTAAAATTTTCAATCAGGTTGTATCTTGGTCAAATTATGATTCGCGACTGTAACACATATGTATTTACTTGCCTGCCTGATATTGGTACTGAATATTGATGTAATTATCGATATTTTATACCGATACTCAAATTACTGATATAAAATACTAGTATTTATCCCAGATATCGATTCTGCTATCGGTATTTTCTTCAAAATATCGGTATTCTTCTATAGTAGGCGCCAGTTAATCGTGGAATAACGGTCATTGACCCACCTACAATTATTGACATTTTTAATTTGAAAAACGGAATTAATGACACAAAGCTGTCCCGAATCATCATCTCTCGTGATCCTTAATATTGTCTAATAATGAAAAACGATTCATATTTAATTGTTCAGGTACCTATGAACAGTTATTAGGGAAAGGTCAATATACTTTATTCCACATTTATCTGGCGCCTACTATAGTATCGATATCGGTCCCTGGTTTAAAGCAGCTACGAGGTACAGTTTGGAATTTGGAAGAGTAGAATACTAGAAAAGATCTATGTCATTCTGAAGCTTAATTGAAAAATACTAGATATTACAATTCCTAAGGTGGTGATTTTTTATCCTCAGTAGGTAGGTAGGCCCAGAACTTAGCTTAATATGACAAGTGGCCAAGATTAACTTAGAAACTTAAAACTATGAGTTACCATGACGCATTTATCGCATTAAGGAATAAAAATACACATAATGGTTAAATGTAAAATTAAGAAATATGATGTCTACTTTCTAACACGACGACATCAAGAGAAAAAGCTAGTGAGAAAATATAGACTGGCTTTAGATTTTGTTATGAATCTTACAGTTTATACGAATCTACTCGTAAGTTAAGTACGCGGTGTGGTATTAAAAATAATAACAGCCATTAAAATAATTAGAAAAGAAAACAATCGTGCTTCTCACAAGATATTCCAACTCTCACACGTCACGGCATTTAGCCGCAAGGTCGATGTCTAAAATTAAATGTTTTTACCAGCTTTTACCAAACACTGTTTACTCTTGTGACCCAATGTTTTACTACAAAACACGTTGCACATACACACGGTACATAAACAATTGTAAAACACACAGTCTAATAAACTTAGTAATGAATAGTGGATCGATAGTAAAATAAACAATGTAGGTACCCGACCAGTTCAGATCGTTGAACTTCAAGTCGTTTTGGGCAGTCAATTATTTGTCAGCGACGAGTGCAATATAGGATCTAAAGGTGTAGATTGACAAAAGTGCAAATGCCATGTGCCGAAGAACTCTTAATACATTAATTCACCTCCACCAACTTCAAACGTGCTTACAAGAGGCTTAATGACCGACGTCAAAAAATCAACGCTAGACACAAAGTACTTTGCATTGACGAATAACTAAATTCATTCACAAAAGACCTTAGAAACGAAATGAAGGAAGCAATTTATGCTAAACATTTTGGTATAGTAAGGAACTGCTAGCAGAATTGATTGTAAAGCAGACCAAAAAAAAATTATTTCATCAATGTGAAAAGAAACAGCACCAAGATAACGATATTAAAGATAAGAAAACAATGAAATATGTATTTAATAACATGCAAAACACTTTACGACAAGCACATAAAACAACACTATTTTATCTTTTTAATTTGCAAATGACAAGACTCCTACGCATCGCGGACGGTTTCTGACCCAGTTCTATATTCGTGGCGCGTGTCTTTCCAAGTATGTCTGCCTCAGAATAAATAATATCACGACTATTAGCGAATTTACACGTTTTACAAGAGTTTAAATGCTACGGCTTCATTTGCATATAATTGTGTAGTTACTCTGGGCTTACCGGAGTTCACTTTATGCTTCTGTTCATAGCTCTCGTCATCAACATTATACATACGAATTTCCTTCGTAGTATTATGACTATTCGTGTTGTCTACTTCTGCTTTGTCGTCTTACAGTTATTGTCGTTGTTTACATTAATTTACTTACTTTTTCTAAATGTCTACTTCTCTTTTCTCTTTTTTTCGCTTTACCTTTCGCCTCTCTGCAACATTAACCAGAATTCAAGTTTTTTGATCGAACAATTTCGCAGCTCCCAACTAAGGGAACCAATGGCCAGTGTCCCTGAAACTCTACAACTTGCATTAATCAAATTTTAGTTGAATCATTTTCACTTTACCTTTCACAACTATGTATCGGCTTCGAAACGAGTCTACCAAAGTAACAGTTAAACTTTTGAATTGCAAAATTAGATTTTAAATGCTTCCATTAACGCCTGAACAATTAGGCAACTAGTGAAAACTGAGTGTCTGCATTACTTAATGAATGTCAGAATCGGCCGGCTGAAGCGCGCTCAAACTCATATTTTATGCTACAAAGTGCATAACCGAATAAACTCAATTTTCTCGTCTACACCTAATTACTGAGCATCGTGCTTTGAATGTTGTTTTAACATCACCACTTCGTTAACGTTTTTAGGGTTCCGTACCCGAAGGGTAACCAATGGAACCCTATTACTAAGCCTCTGCTGTCCGTCTGTCCTTCCGTCCGTCTGCCCGTCTGTCTGGACAGTTGAAATTTTCACAGAGTGTGTATTTCTGTTGCCGTTATAACAAGTAATAAAAATTAAAATTAAAGGTGGCTCCCTTGTATACGTGTTTTTTTTTCGGCTTATGGTACGGAACCCTTCGTGCACATGTGAGAGTCCGACTTTTTTTATTTTGTTTGTAAATTTTAAAAATCAAAGTGTTTCGTAAAGTTGTGCGATACAATTTCACATTGCTTTTACATCATCGTTTATTTAAAATAACTTTTGCCCGCGGCTTCGCTCGTGTTCATATAGATTCGCAGGGTTGTCGCATCTATCCCTATATCAAAATTCAGCAAATTCTGTGCCGCGATTTAGTTCTGAAAGCGTGACAACAAACTCACTTTCGCATTTAAAATATAAAAAGTTAGGATCTTTCTAGTTCAATCTTTCTTTTTTCGTGAAGTGTAATGTGATTGTGTGAATTAACGGCTTTAATAAACGTCCTTCGAGTTTCAGAAAACGTATCCAACGTAACTATTACATAGGTAGTTAGACATCAATCATTCGTTCAGAAGTTGGTCAACTGCATTAACTATTGATATATCAATGAATATTTCATCCGTTTTCTTTGTATTGCTTATTTGTTTACCTTTGTATAGGTTATTCGGCGACAGTAAAGGAATAATATCGTTGCCTCAACTTCTGATGGTCTGAAATTGTCAACGAGAAAGTCGATCAACGTCTTTGGCCTCCAATGGGGTCTCTGTCTTATAAGCCTTTGAACTCTAAATGAGCAATTATAGACTGGTACTGTCAAGGTTGCTTTGTGTTAATGTTAAAAGTTTGTTTTGTCATAATGCTTACATTGGTGTCCTGGCGCCAAAGAAACGATGGATGGGGTCAATGAAACATTTTATGGCTGGAATGGGGTGACAATGAGATGGTGACTTATTCTTTTCGAATCGATGCTTAACTTTTTAGATAATTTCTTCCTAGTGAAGCTTCCTAGGAAAGTATGTAAAATGTTAATGCCAACGAAGAAACCCTTTGTCATAGTCTCATCATTATCAAGTTGCTTTCTGCCAATCTAATACCTTTAAACGAGCAATTCTTGTATATATGTATGTATATTTATAATCTGAATCTCGGAAACGGCTTCAACGATTTTCATGAAATTTAGTATGCTGACGGTTTCGAGGGCGGTAAATCGATCTAGCTAGGTTAGTAAGGTAGGTAAAAAACCATCCAGTATTCAGTCATCCAGGTACTTTACTCTTAATGCTCGAAAGCAGTGAGTGCATTAATTTAAAGGTTTTTAATTCGTTCTATATATTCCGTTCCGTGTTAAGCCAATTTTGAAATAATTGGTGTTTCATTAGTCATACGAGCCACTTCATTCAGGTATGCTAAAAGTTTTCGTGATACATACAATAATTTATTTCCCCTTTGAACTGTCGCCGAGTGGGGAGGGGAGTGACGACATAGCTAGCACTGCGGCGCAAATTGATTCGGGTCGAGACCAACGCGACAGGTGTAAATGAATTGGGGTGTAAAAAGTGCCCGACTTTGTGGAACAGCATGTGTAGGAAAAAGTTAGAGGCGACCAGACGAATTGGTTTGGTCGTGTGCGAAAAATGTCAACAAATCGACTGTGAATTTCGTAACAACGTTACAAAAGTCACTAGTTTGTGCCCAGTTCCTGTATTTAACGAATCGTTAGTCAAATAAATAAAGTAGGGGAGAACGGGGCTAAACGTGCCGCGGGGGAGTTGATCCGATTAAATTAAACTTTATGAAAAAAAGAGATAAACATGTCAAGTCAATTCGTCATAAAACGGAACGCTGCAGCGCACCGATGGCAACTATCTTAGTTTGACCAGTAACGTCCGGTACATTGTTAAATTACATCGGAACAACTTACCCGAGGCACGTTTAGCCCCACTCTCCCCTACCTTTTTTCTAACTTTGAATAGGTACAATTATTAAGAATAGGTAGAGCGTTTGCAAACATTTCTCGTGCAGAAACTAAGTCTAGTCTCGTTCCAGTAAAGTATTCCCTATATTTTATTAGCTTTTTCCCGTGGCTTCTCCCATGTAGCCTATATCACTGAAACGGCCCATTTCCCGGGATACAAAGGCACTCAGCTACAATGGAGCTTCATATCAGTTCTTCTAGAGATAACTTCTTATAAACAAACAATTTTACTTCCTTATAATAGACTAGCGGTCCAGACAACTATTGTCCTGCCCGAAAATTGGCATTTCGGAGGAAAATAATCTAGAAGCCGATAACAGCGCCTTCCCCGGTCCAATAGTAAATCTAAAGTATCTTGAGACTGAGACCTACTCAAAAAATCAAAATTGGTCTAGCCGTTTAGGAGGAGTTCAGTGACATACATATCCTCAAAGAAAAAAATTAGATATTGGTACTTGGTTAGTAGACTAATAGCTCAAACGATTTTACTATGCCATATTTTTCCAACCAGACTTTATTACAAGTCATTTTTAGGGTTCCGTATCCAAAGGGTAAAAAGGGGACCCATCAGGCTGTATCCCATGAACAATGATAGCTAGACTAGTTGCCGCTATAACAACAAATAATAAACATTAAATTAAATTAAAATAAGTGGGGCTCGCATATAAGAAACATGTTTTGTTACGGTTTATGGTACGGAACCCTTTTTCAGTACGTACAGTCGTATAACGGTCGGTACACCACACGGTGAAGTTTACTGTGTAGTCACAACTACTTAGGCAGATTGCAGCCTCGTGTAACCACTCTTCTCTTTGATTTGCTATTCACATGTTCTGACATGATACCCGTATTGTGTATGGGTAAAATAGTTCGGAGCAACTGTAGTTACTAGCGAGTATAGAGCTTTTATTACTGCTGTTTTCAGAGCTGTAAAGTTTAGCAATAGAGATGGGAATACTCTACCATAATAATATAATAGTATTAAGAGAGAAATAGTGTGTGCGTTCGTGTGTATGTGAAGGGGAATCTCCGGAATCAATAGACGATTTGAAAAATACTTTCAGTATTTGAAACGTACATAAGTCCGCCTTTGCACATGTACAGTGTTCTTACTAGTGCATAAAGTTTTAATAAGTAAATAATAAAAGTACATTTTTCTAGCACAGCAATTGTAAATTGCAAATTCTTCTAGTTGAACATCGTCGGTACCGATACATATTAAGAATCCTTTTTTTTTTTTATGTCGGGGGGAAATCCTCATGGATGTCCTACGCCCTGGGGCGAGCGGAGGGGTCTGTCAGACTCTTACTGACTAAAGCCACCCCGGTGTTCCATCTTCCACCTACGCCGGGGATCGCGGGAACAGTTGCGGCTTCCGTAATCCCCGGCTGGTGCCGGCTACCTCTCGTCAGCGGGGGGAGTGAGGTGTTTGACTCCCCCCGCTACGTCAAAGAGGGGCGCACAGGAACACCACGCGCCGCCACCTCGGGTCCGGATGAATGGGGGGCGACGGACATCTCCAAGTCCGCCGCCCCCCATGAGAAGATGATCCAGATGGATCCAGTTAGAGAAGAGGGCAGCGTATGCCCTCCTCCGACGCCCGATGCGCCTGCTGCGGGCTGGGAGAGTGGTTGAGATTTCCCTCTCCCTTTCCGCAGCCTCCTTCTGGCCATAAGAGTTTCGCAGAAGGAGACCACCGCGTCCCAAGACTCCTCACCGCCGACCATAGCATGAACTACGGCCGGCAGCGAGAGGTCTCTGCCTACCACACATATTAAGAATCCTAACCTAACCTATAATAAATATCCGGGTTAAGCCTGGTCGGGCTCTAATAACTATATAATAGCTCCTTATGCAAAATAGAAGTGAGCTCTACTAACACACAATTTTTTTGATTTCGTTATTCAAATATTTCAACTCTTTCAAAAAAGTTTTGGTCATTCGAACTAGATATCTGTCTTATTATTATTATATTTATTAGTTTCACATATTGCTTAGTTAACTTATAAACTAAGCCCCACATAACCGTAGTAATGGTTTGACTGTGGGGTCGGTGAGTCTCCACATATACACTCATTCGTTAATTTGTACTTATAGAATTATACACTGTAGCACATTAACACCTTTCTAAATAATATCTCCTTAATTTATTTTTATAACAATTTTTATTCATTTCACTCCTTATGTCTGCCGGCAGACTGTTCAGTAGGTATGGTATTCGTTTTTTTAGAGTTCCGTCACCAAAGAAATTGGTGACTCTGGGCACACTGAATCTGCCAGCAGCCATAGATCGTGTATTGAGTTAAGTTATTTTATGAGTTAAGTTAGACTGAAGACCGCCTTTTGAGACATTTTAAGATGTCTTTGCCTAACTAAGTACTTGAAACCTGGCGGCCATATTGGATTTGGCTCGTATTTTTACAAAATTCAAAAACAAAAGAAATGCTGAATACCTTACATTAATTCTAAAGCATAAAAATCCACTTCAGATGTAGGTTAAACTCATGCATATTAAAGGTCAGTTTATAAGTCAAGCCACTAAAACCGGCGTAAAGTTAACTGCTACCTTTCTGTGAAATGACCGTAATGAAGTATGATGGCCCCACTGAACTTAACATAATAAGCTTGGCTACCTTTGGAGGACCGGGAAAACCTCCGGAAAAATAAGGACGAATTTTATTCTTTTTAATACAGTCGGAGAGTGGTTAGTACCTGCAACTCCTTTTTTTTTAAGGTTGGGAAATCGTCAAATGACTTCTTCCGCTCTGAGTTTGTGTGAAGGGCGTGTCAGGCTCTTACTGACTAAAACCTACCCGTGTTCCTACTAAAGCCCTTTGCATTCCAGGGCCGCGGTAACTCTTCTTTAATTCTTTATTGTACACCATAACAGCTTATATTAATACACAGTGATTAAAACAGTTAATGAACAAAGGCGAGCTTAACTCAAAAATAAGTTTTTCTTTCGAACAAATTCCGCAACCCTGGCAGGCTCTGGCCGTAGCGGGCCCCGTTTTCTATGCTGACATCTCTTTGAGGCGCGCGTGGATCACAACGCGCTATCGACCCGGGCCTGGAGGTGATCAGACAGCGAGCCACCCAACGCTCGCCGTCCGCAGGCCCGCGCCTACGGTGGCCGGAGATCGCCCTGCGACTCCCGACGCCCGGGGCGTCCTCTTCTGTAGCAGCGGTTTGGGCGAAGGCCTTGTCTCTCCCTCACGCGGCCCGCCTCCTCCTTCGCTAGCATTACTGCTCCACCTGCACCTCCTTGGGTTCATAAGTTCAAAATCGAAGACAGGGACATCAATCAAACTCGCTTTTTCCCAGCTATTTTGCTGTCGGCTCCCAGTGACCTCCACAACCCAGTTACTGGGTAACACGATACCTCCTGGCAGATTGGTGTCAGATTTTCTGTCTTCTGACTGCCAAAGGTCTGGAAATGACAGTTGGGACCAAAGCCAGTACCGGTGCGGCTGTTATTATTAAGAAGACCTAGAAAAAACGTCAATTTAATCAAGGCATTAAGAAAGCGTGGTAGAATGCGAACTACTTCTTAGTATAATTAGTCTTTGCCCTTTAATGGGACAATTACAGACGGGAATTATTTCATATACTGAAAACTGGAACACAGTCGTTATTTAATATCTACGGTGCGATGATTTTGATGAGTGTGCTGCATACGAGACGAGCGCTTTACAACTTGCTCTACAAGGACTGATATTCTGTTGTTTGTGTACTCTGTAAAGTCGAAGATCCAAAAGTCGAGCAGTTACTTAGTGTCGTGATTTTTTTGTAACTTAACGCCTATGGATGTTTAGTGGCTAGTTGCTGCTGCCTACTGATCTCTACAAAGTCTGAAGTCCTTACTTAGTGCATCAGCACGTAGAACGTAATTTTCAATACATAAAAAAAATAAGAAAAAGTGCTATTCGCAAATTAACCTTTCAAAGCTTTTAAAAGAGTTACCCTGAATTTTCTTGCCGATTCTTCTCCATAGGAAACTATCAAAAAACCGAACCGTGCACTGGCTTCTGACGTTTTGAAAGTGCCTATGTGAAATAAAACACTTTGAATTTTCAAAGCCAATTTAACGTTGGATTTAGGACTGTATGCAAGTGCAGTCTGCTGTCATACTTCACTCATTAACCAGTATCTTTCCTCCTCAGACTTTACCAAGTGCGCGTGGGCCTCCGTGTGTCGCCGAAGGTCCCAGTGCACATCGAGGCCTCCGTGTCGAGCGGCAACGGGGCCGCGCGCACTGGCCGCCCGGCCGCAAACGCGTCTCTCATCGGAGGCCTGGCCGCGTCGCGGGCCTTCCAGATCATGTACCGTAACGAGGAGGTCACGTTACGGGATATCGTGCATTTTAGGGCTCATCTCTTAGGTAAGATTTTCTTTTGCATTCAATTGGTCGCCGAAGTGTCTTTTACGCAGGCTTGGCTGCGTCACGGGTCTTCCTGATCGTGATACCGTAGCGAGCAGGTCACGTTACGGTATATCGTGCATTTGAGGGCTCGTCTCTTAGGTAAGCATTGATTTGTTTCTTAATTTGGTCGCTAAAGTGTCTCTGATTGGAGGCCAGCCGCGTCGCGGGAACAATGTTATTAAAAATTAAAAATGTCAACAGATGTAGATGCGCCTAAAACCGCTATTGCTATAGTAACATCTATAGCTGCGAACGTCTAGCTTGAGCGGTAGCCTGGGCTCTGTTTAATTAACGTGACTGGCGACAAGTGACATTTGAATGATGTAACCATATCATTGTAAAAAACATTGATTTAAAAGAGTGTCTGTGGAGTTTCTTTCGCGTTCTTCTCCATAGAGATCTACGCTTTGGAACGTGCAAATAGCTTCATCTCTTTGGACTGACCGACCTTGACAATTCAAAAGTGCCTGTAATGGTTTAATTGAAATAAATGCTGTGAGTTTGAGTTTTGAATTTGAGTTTGACGGGTGACAATTCGATAGGGTGACAGAGTGCCAATTCTACTAATACAACAACAAAAATGACAACAACAACGTTCGCATTCGCAGCTCAATTGCAATATGTCATAAATGTATGAACAATTTGGTTTTTTGACAAATAGCGACTGAGATGCGAAATCCCAACGTTGCTTGAAAATGAGTAGAATTGGCCCTCTCTGGTCTTGGTTTGACCTTTCCAAATCATATTTCAAACCTTTAAAGTGAAGAGGTCAAGCTGCCTATGACCTTTTGAGTCCTCTCTCTTCGGCATCAACGGGTTATAATTGGAAAGAGGACACCTACGTTACCTATGTTTCGCGACTACACTAGGTGTCAAAATTAGGCTATAATTATATAATACCTAATAAGAAGCGAAGAAAGTACCTATGACTAATTAAAAACACATTAGTTTTAACATGGGAAATTGTATTGTTCCACATTTCGCAATGAAAAGCATTTGGAACTCGTTACTTTCTTTTAATAGAAGATCGCTCTGAAACTCTGAACCGATTGTTTGCCAAGACTGTTTGTAAAGCTGAGTTTCCACTGTCTTTCCGCAACAAGTGTACTCCGCTCAGTCCGCACATCTGGTGTCCTGAAGCTTTCAGCGATAGCAACATCAAAAAGTTTTGTCCGAAAAACCTCGTGACCGTTCGAATGAGCATGTCGAAAAATTTCGGCAATAGTCACCGCTGATAAATAATAACAGCCGCACGGGTCGATTTTCAAGGTAAAGCAACGCTTGCCAGGGTCGGTCTGTAGATGGGTGACCATCTTAACATATCGAGACTCCTCCGTGCTTCGGTAAGCACGTTAAGCCGTTGGTCCCAGCTGTTTTTTGTAAATCTTTGGCAGTCGTTACGAATTGCCCCAAGCCAGATAATCTGACTCCAGTCTTGCTAAGAAGTACCGTGTCTGGTAGGCAGCCGTTCCACGTAAAATACTGGTATTCAGCTGAATCCGGTTTGGCTGGAAGCCGACTCCAATATACATAGTTGGGAAAAGGCTAGGCAGATGATGAGTCACCGCTGATAGAATGTCATTTGGTTAGGGCCCTCCTGAGGCTTTAAGAAATAATTATAATTCGTTCTATCAGCTATCCCTTAAATGTAAGAGATTCACCGCGTGACATTTCGATAGCGTTTGTCAAAGTCACATTGCCCGATATGTTGCACAATCGGTGTTGTTGTTGTTGTGTGATTGCGTATACCCAGCTTAACCTGTTACTCTCTTTTCAGTGGACAGCCGAAACCTCAAGGAGTCCCTAGAGCGGGCAGAGTGGAGCCTCGGCGTAGAGCTGTGGTGCAGCGAGGGTGCGCAGTCTAGCACCCTGGCCCCGATGTCCTGTCGGGTGCTGAAGCTGCACTTCCAGCCCTCGCAGGGCCTCCACTACCACCTGCCGGTGCTCTTCGATTACTTCCACCTGTCGTCAGTATCCATCACCATTCACGCGAGCCTAGTTGCTTTACATCAGCCTTATATCAAGTAAGTATGAATACTTATATATAATGCGTATTCTTATAGCAATTATAGGTAGTTCGATTCAAAATTAACGATGCCTCTGATATTCGCTTTTCCTCACTGTTGGAAAGCCATTCACCTCGTGTTCCGAAACGCCCTTAAGTTTGAATCGACCTTTTACTGGATATTTGTGGGTTTACTATACCTCCGTTTACCCTTTATGCATAAAACAGGCGTGATGATTTAAATCTACTTACATTTTGTTTGTCGTTCACTTACGACTAATCGATATACGTACGTACGTGTTTGACTTGCATGACTATCGCATGAACTCGTATTTACCTACATTTGTAAAAATGTAAACAAATTTTTAATTCAGTAATTAATGTCATATAGCAACAAATTACCAAACCCACGTCATGAATACAGATTCTCGAGTATCCGATCATTATCGCAAATTAATTAGTGTCACATTACTGTGTTTTATTAGCTTTGCCTGAAACTTTACGGAGGGATATAAATATTGTGATTGTCCTGATAACATCGGCGTGAACAACATTGAACTTCTTCGACAGTAAAATATTACACTGACGCTAATTTATCGATGTGTTAACACCTTCTTAACTTTATTCACCTTTCTTTTTTTTAACGCCACGATACCTTAACTTGTAATTTATCAACTTTGTCATTAAGAAAATATTAAAGGTCATGGTTTATTTAGCTACCCACATTTCTCATGAATCAGGAATTTGCTAAATTTCTTGATTTCTAAATGAATATCTCCCGATTTCTGAGTCTAGCTCTTGAAGTTCAGTATTATTCAAACTCTACTTTAGTCTGAAAACTTGTCAAAATTTGGCAAAATGAGTATTTTGCCAAATTTTGACAAGTTTTCATTCCGGAAACCCACCCGTTTCTGTCCTGAGTATTCCGGAAACCCACCCGTTTCTATCCTGAGTATTTTGGAAACCCACCCGTTTCTATCCTGAGTATTTTGGAAACCCACACGTTTCTGTCCTGAGTATTCCGGAAACCCACCCGTTTCTATCCTGAGTATTTTGGAAACCCACCCGTTTCTGTTCTGAGTATTCCCCCGTTTCTATCCTGAGTATTTTGGAAACCCACTTGTTTCTGTCCTGAGTATTCCGAAAACCCAGCCGTTTCTGTCCTGAGTATTTTGCCAACTTTACGCAAAATGACAGGTTTTCAACTAAAATAGAGTTAAAAATCTCAAGTTTACATGCTAGATACATCGGTCCTAAGACAATTGAATTCTTACATGTCTATCCGCCACTCAAGGAAAAGCATCATGCATTATGTGCAAAGCTGGTGAGTAACTTCCTTTAATTGTTCCTATTCATAATGGCCTCAAACACTTGGCTGTTGGAGTAACTAACAAACGCTACCTTTTTTATACAAGTGAATTAGTTCTAGGCCAAACAAATAAAGGAAAACGAGCAAGTTTAAACTCCATAATCGGATCGGATCGGATTGATCTTACCTATATTGGGGACATACACAGATAGACTTTCAGCTTCTTTCTTTCTTTTTATTATATAAATAACGAAGGTCTGATCGTCACGGGCTCTTACTCTAAAAGGATTGATTTTTTAGTAGTCAGCTAGCTTTTACATGAAGAATACAAATGGCGTAGAAAATATGTCAAACAGTTCAAACATTTTCAGACTATTGAAATTTAATAAAAAATACAAATTGTTGCAGATGGGGCTTTATTTTTTGCATGCTCAACCATTGCACTAACTTTAAAAGTTTCGTACTTATTAAACTTACCACCAATCGCACTAATAAGTACACCGAGTAAAACATTAACGTTGTTGTTGTTGTTATGTTTGTATATATTCTTATGTGTTTTAGCACTCCACGCTCAAGCAAACAATGGGGCAAATTGATGAAGAGTGCTGGATCCTTCAATACTTCGGGAAGCTTCGAGAATGTACTCTTCGGATCCACCGGCAAGTGCGCTGGTGGCAACTCTAGCAAGATTGCGCATGCTAGGTAAGTAGGTAACTCGAGTATGTCGGATTACCACTATTCAATATTAAGGATTTTTTGTATTGCAATATATCAAAGCTCTCTTCCACCTCCTCCGGATAATTCGTGGAACAAATCCCGATGATGATTTTTGACGAATTACGTTTAAATTTTTAGATTTATCTGGTCGAATGGATAAAGCCTTAAGACACTTCCTTCATCACACTAGCAAGTTTTTCTCTTGTATTCTCTCCAGTAATCCCCAAAGCTATCATAAAAAAGGGCAAAACATTGGAATGCTTCTAAACACGATAAAATAATGTTAATGATAATGTTGTTGTTCCAGGCAAGTCCACGCCGAAGTGTGCGGGATCCTGCTAGGGTCACTGGAGGGGCTACAGAGTGCTCTGGCAATGTGTGGCTCTCCCGGTGTCCTGCTTACTCCTGAGGAGTCCGCATCGAACTCCGTCGTCGGCGAAGTCGCGCAGAGAATAAAGGATCTTAGCGACTTCGGCAAGGTGAGTCCAGGATAGTTCAAGGGAACTCGATAGGAAAAATATGGACGATGGCAGCCATAACATAACAGGGTTATTTGTGGAATACTAATTTTTTTTTAGAAAGTACAAATGATTATAAACAACTTTTACTGTAAGACCGTATTTCTAACCTAATTTCATATTTTGTATGAAATAGCTGATACTTTTTTTCGAGTGTTTGAACACTCGAAAAACTGCTAGCCCATAACCTCCGACATACTTGACAAGACCCCATTGAGAAGTACCCCAGAATCTTTTTGATTTAAACTAGATGTCATTACTGTCTTATTGATGATATAATCAATGACCATAATGTTATACTAAAATCAAGCACTTTAATTTCCACAGAACTTCCAGAAGTCCGAATGCGGCGAGGAGGAGGAATGGGCGATGAGTGCGGCGCACGACATCGCACGACTGTGTGCCGAGGTGACACTGCGGTGGCGCGCATTCCTCCATCACACGTCGGACCGGCCACACGTGCATCACGCGCTTGCGGCAAGGCATCATGCACTGCGGTAAGGTTAATTTATCTCCTGTAGTCAGTAGCACCACGTAACACCACCCCAGAACAGAGCCCCAGAGGTTCTGTGCCCGTCAAGTACGAACATCAGACCTGTCAACGTAAATTCTAATAGATTTCGTGGTCTTAGGCCACAGTGACGATTTTTAAATGTGGTGGTCCTGTTTCTTATAAAATGTCAGAATCCAGGTGCATTACTCGCTGCAATATACAATTATACACAAGACATACTCCGGTACTGATGAATTCATCAGTTGTCATTTTGTTTACCACCTTTCAATTCAGCACCAGTTATCCATTGTTCTCGTTTTAACTTTGTGAATCAATTCACTTTCCAGCATAAAGCGCTTCGCTGAATGCTTCTTCGTGCTAGACAACCCGCGGCACTCGCTGGCCGGCTGCTACGACAGCAACTACCAGTCGTACCAGAGCGTGGGCGAGGTGGCGCGCCGCTCGCGCTACCTGGCGCTGCTGCCGCCGCTGCCGGTGCACTGCATCGCACTGGATGGGGACCCACATATCATGCCTATCATATTTGAAG
The DNA here is from genome assembly GCA_905163435.1 of Mamestra brassicae. NCBI lineage: Eukaryota > Metazoa > Arthropoda > Insecta > Lepidoptera > Noctuidae > Mamestra > Mamestra brassicae. The sequence goes on along the minus strand of LR991004.1, from coordinate 12,714,909 downwards.
ACAGGTGATTGGATTTATTTTTGCTATCCATTGACAATTATCTGCTACTTCAAACAAAACATTCTCATATATTATTTTACATTAATTAAACAACCACTTAATATAACGTTACAATTTTTTTTAGGTATCAAGACACAGCAGAATTTGCTCGACGCCGTTCATTTCTGAATTCCAGTGCAAGCAAATCTGGAAGTGGTAAGTGAGATTGCTTTTAAATACTATCACTCACTTCTTGCACAAAAATCTTTAACTAATCTATATGTGTCTTCATGCAGATCCCTTCCTATGCTCGGAGCCCCTCGGAGATGACTGTGCTTGTAGTGTTAGTTCACTCATGGACTCCAGAAGACCGTCATCCGAAGCCTCCAGAGTTACCCTCACACTGCCCAAAACAATCATGGATGTTCTTGAACCACAATTCAATGCACCCAAATCCAGTTCCAGTGTCGTTCAAGCAACTCTGACTCTAGCTCCCCAAAAATCAGCCCGCGGATCCCCCAAACGAGCTTTAGTGAAACAAAACGTAGTGGAACTTCCCAAGGCACACAACAAACAACTCGAGCTTACGGGGAGAAATCGATACATCGTGCAGAACAACCTAATTAGCGAGATTCAACTACCACCCAACAACGCGTTCGCTTCATGCCCGATACAACAAGGACAACAAATGTCTCGGTACTCCGCATCTACTTTGCTTGATCTCAACACGGCAAAAAGTGCTTCGAACGTTTCTTATTTAGGCAAGGAGAAATCTGAACCAGGACTTGAAGTTTTCCGTCAAAAACATGAAATTACAAGTGGTGTGAGCACCCTGCCCGCGAGGCACAGCAAGTCTCTGGATCAGTTGAGAGTGTCTCAGTTAACACCGCTAAATACTGCGCAAACATTAACAAAGAATGTGAGAAACGGTTCTAATTCCTCTGTTAATTATCCAAAACCATATCTACCACCTCAACAAATGAAGCCTACAACATTGCCTAGAAGCGTCACAACTAGTGTATATCCAACGAATACAACAACTCGTTGCAGTTCCAAAGGGTCTGACGACTACAGGAGAAACATAAGCGAGTTTCGTGAAAAATACAAAAATCCTTGCATTAAGAAAGCTGGACACGGAGTAAACAATGAAGTGTTCCACAATGTAGGATATAAGTACGACGGAGTGATGCAATCTAATCCTAACCAAATGTACGGCTATACTTTCGGTAATCAGGGTAATCTGCAAGTAAACAATGTTATTCGTAATCCGTTAGAGTTTCAAAGAGGCTACAGTGTAAATTTACCCCGTCCTATGTTGCCTCCACGTAATTCTTACCCACCGGTTAGTGGTAAAACTCAAGTGACTGATCAAAATAACTTAGTTTCTAATAAACACGTACATAGATCTAATTCTACGCATGTGTTTCACCAAAAAGTGGAAAATCAACAGATTGACATTGAAGCTGCTCGAAATCAACTCAGACATGAGCTTAATTACTACCTTCAAAAAGGTGATTGGAGTTACGATTTTAACACAGGAAGTTTAATACAAAACTATCAAAAGAAATCGAGTAAAAGCAGCGATGACAGCGGGTTTGTGATGAATTTAGATAGAAGCAGTGATGGAACATCAAAATACTCAAAGACACCGCCATCTACTCCACATTCGACGATGCCATCTGTAAGGCATAAGAAAAGCCGATCCAAAGAGTCGAAGCTCAACAATGGAGGAAAGGAAAATACCAAAATGAATTCAAGTAGGGATTCATTGAGCAGTCATCACTCTATTAAATCCCGAGACAGTAAATCTGATCGTCATACATCAAAATCAGAACGCAGTACTCCAAAATCTGACCGCGGAACACCAAGGTCTGGTAAATCTACTCCCAAGTCCGGTGGGTTCACTCCAAAATCAGGTCTAGCCACACCTAAATCTGGCCGGGCTACTCCAAAATCTGGTGCCACGACACCGAAAAGCGCCAGGTCGAGCGGCAAACCAGAAAAGCGTTCGAAGCATAAACCTTCGGAAAAGATGACGCAGTTGATGTCAGAAGCTGCGTCATCATCCAGCAACGAAAGTATACCCTTTGAGCTGAGAAGATTAGAGTCTTCTACGAGTGTTCCCTACAGTCTCGACCACGGGACAGAGTTGTTACGACATTGTAGAAGTGCTGCATCGGTTTTAGACGAACCTAACTTAAATAATGCGTTTGGCTCAGAATCATTACCCAATCTAGCACCACCACCCGCATTCGAATCGCCCCCTCTTGATATAGCAGATAAGGATTTTAAAATATTGCCACCTAAAAACTTTTCGAACATGGAAGAGAAACGCCGGAGAAGCACATCTACGTCTAGTTTAAGTGAACAAAGTGGTTGGGTGTCCAGCGGACGTAGTTCAGGCCCGTCTTCCCCAGATAATGCAAGTTGTCAATTAAACCAGAATTTTGTTCCGGGAAAAGCAGCCATGTCTAAACCAACTAGTAATAAAAACTACGAAGAAACAACGGATCCTCGAAAAACTGAAGGCGAACCTATAAGCGACTTTAAAAGAACTGTCCTTAACGGAGATCAGTTAAGAGAGCGGCTGTTAAAATTAGCCGTCAAGGTAGCTCAAAATACATCCAACGAGAAAATAGAATGTTGTGACAAGGAAGTGTGTGAGGAATGCACCATATGTAGCGATTCTATATGCACAGATAGCCAGTGCGAATATAATAAACTGATGCACAGTAACGGTATAGACGCGGAATGCAATTCAGATACTTGTACAGCTAGTTGTTTTCAACAAATAGCAGAAGCTAATGCAATAAAAGGTAATCAGAGACATAATTCTTTTAGTGCTGTGCAAGGGAAAACATATAGCTCTTCTTCTAAAAGTCTGAATGAGGGAACTGTAAAAAAATCACAAACAGTTAGTGACAATTTACATCCTTACATAAGGAAAGAAATTCCACAAAAGGCGCAGCAGCCGGCACCCGCACCTGCAAAATCTCAATCACTAGACAAAACGAAATTGAAAGATAGAATACAATACACGGAAAAGTTAATCGCGGCTGAAATACGAAGTTTGACGGTGGATCGCTCCTGCGTTAAAACAGGAAGCCACAAGAAAGATCGTTCATCCAGTGCTGCACAGAAGTACTCTAATAAAGCTAAATCTGAAATCGATTTGGCTCATTTTATGGGAGACAATGACTATGAGCATTTACCTCCGCCGCAGCAGTTTAGAGACGCTCCACCTCCACCGGACGAATTTAAGGTAAACACGTAACATCCATCGATGAAAAGAACTATCAACTGATTGGTTTAATACCATATTAATGAACTTGTATATTATAGGATCCTCCAACGAAATCTCCAAAGTTGAGTCGACAGAGCAGTAAGTCCTCTACTCCATCGAAAACGCCGCGGAAGCAGCCGCCACAGCCATCCTCTCTTCAGTTAGACAACCCTTTATACCACGTGTGTGAAGGTGGGCATCACTATTAACCTATGTGTATTTCAATAATGCTTCTGCGACTAACACCATCGCTTGGCTAACAACAGGTATAATGGAGAGGCGGAAGCTGAGGCCACATCAGTCAGTAAATTCTGGCGGTGCGCCAACCGGTGGTACGCTCAACAAAAGTCAGAGCACCGGGGAACTGGCCAGCAGGAACGATACTGGTAATCAACTTATTTTACTTTTAGGGTTCCGTAGTCAACAAGGAACCTTTACAGTTTCGCCATTTCCGTCTGTCCGCAGTTTAGCTCAGAGACGCTTAGCCCTAGAAAGTTGGAATTTACTATGGGTAAACTACAGGACTATAAATATTAATCATGCCGACCGATGATCATTAAGTATGCGAAAACTATTTTTCCATCCAAGAATCCGTTTGCGAAATAGTTACTGTTAAACCGTAAAATCAATTAATATACATAGAATCAAACAAAAAGCACCATTCTAAGTCAGCAATTTGTGACGTATAACTACGAAACCCTACTGCGCGCGGCCTGACACGCACTTGGCCGTTTTTTTTTGCTAAAATAGCTATCTTGCACACAAATTCATACTATAGTCAACAACAGATCAATTTTCGATTGAATTGGCAATGTCATTTTTATTTGAAAACAAGGCACAAATGACTTTAAAGCACTCAAGCCTGTAAAGCTCTCATTTTTCAGCCTGTTGCCATAATAATTATAATCAATCTAAATATTTTCAGAACAACGCGAAAGTAATCTCATCAGCATATTCGGTCTGGCTGAATCTGAGAGGTTATTCGTGAAATGCAGAGAAGAGTTCAGGCAAAGTGTGAAGTATCCGGGAGCTATTTACTCGGACTTCCCGCCTGTCGAGAACTCACTGCCTTACTTCCATATCAGCGATGAGTATCGGATGTTTAATCCAGAAGGTAAGAAAATTACTGAATTTGACGCCTAACACTAAATTGGCTAAACTCAGAACACAAGTGAACAGCTACTTAAATAGAGTTGCCACCTTTTTTGGGAGAAAAACAAATTCGTTGCAAAAATACGGACGGCGGGGCCCCTTAGGGGAAACAGACCTTAACTCTAAATCTAGGATCATTTACGAAATACGAAATTTTTATCAGCCTGGGTAATTTAGGAACAGTAAAATTTTCAAAAGTTTCAGAGAAACTAATATTTATCTATCCAACTGCAACAGTACTGTCAGTAATTTTTAACCAGAATGTTCTAAATATTCCAGGGCTCCACCTCATCATCTGCGTGCACGGCTTGGACGGTAACGCGGCAGACCTTCGCCTCGTGAAAACATACCTGGAACTAGGTCTACCTGGGGCCAGGCTAGACTTCCTGATGTCTGAGAGAAACCAAGGCGACACTTTCTCTGACTTTGACACGATGACAGATAGGTACGCAGAAAATTAAAGCTTCCAAAACATGATTGGTTACCACTTACCACATTCCCATCAGACGTGTTATTGATTTTTGCTCAATCTGCTAACCAGTTTGTAACCTAAATTAAATTACACGGGTAGTTAGTGAGACCGCTTACGACTTAATTTATTACTTAGATGATATATTAGTAATGGCCAAATCTCAATTAGTCAATATTCGTAAGTCATTTTTTATTGTACTTATTGGTTTTTATGTTACCTAACAACTACCTGATTTTTACGATGCAAAATATTTAAAACTCAGGCTACATTAGTTGGATGAATTCAGTATCTGATGGATGATCCAATAAACTACAATTGCTTCATCCCGGCGCATTAAGTCTCGACTTACAAGAGAAAATACATATTTATAATACCTACCTTCATGTTTTTTTCTTTCACAGGCTTGTGCAAGAGATCCTGACCCACATCCAGAGTTCGAGCGACCCAGCTCGGATAAGTTTCGTGGGTCACTCCCTGGGCACGATCATCATCCGCTCAGCGTTAGCGAGGCCGCAGATGAAGCCCTACCTGGCGAAACTCCACACTTTCCTCTCGCTAAGTGGACCGCATCTTGGGACTCTGTATAACTCTAGCGGATTAGTTAATGCTGGTAAGATGCATTTCAATTTTGTATTTACATGCCATGGGATCATCATCTTCCTGCCCTTGTCCCATTCTACTCGAGGTCGGCGCTATACATTTTGTCATGCTTTCATTCACGCTTTATCTGACTACTTTTTGTAGGTAAAAGAACCATGAGATATTGAACAGAAACACGCCAGATCTGCCCCGGATTCGGAAGTGACATCGTCTACATATAAATTATTACATTATATATTATATGTATATAATTATTTTATAGTATAGTACAGATTTATGGACAACGTTGCCCAAAAATAAGCTTTTATTGACCAACTACCAAGAATTTCATCCCATTTCCAGGCATGTGGTTCATGCAGAAGTGGAAGAAGTCGGGTTCCTTACTACAGCTCTCTCTCCGTGACGCCTCCGACCCGCGGCGCTCCTTCCTCTACCGTCTCAGCGAACGGAGTCAGCTGCACCAGTTCAAACATATCCTGCTCTGCGGCTCGGGTCAGGACCGCTATGTCCCTCTGCATTCTGCTAGGCTGGAGCTCTGCAAAGCCGCTGCTAAAGATACGTCGCTCTTGGGACAGGCTTACAGAGAAATGGTTAGTAGTCGGCACTAAGTGTTACTGACTAACATCCAATATTATTAAGTATTATGTCAATCATTTAGTTCTGGTGTTCTGGCCGAATTCCTTATCTTGAGTGTCAAAATTATCGTTGAGGTTGATGCTGCTGACCTAAATTTCCGTCTATATTCAATACGATTAGATAGAATATACTAATTCTGTGATAATTATAAGACAGACACTTAGGTCATTGGACAATAACTACTTACCAAAGACCACACAAAATTTTACAAGCTATAACTGCTAGTTTTTTTATGCACGGGTACCTATAGGTAGTATTTTCTGGAAATTCTCCTCTTAGTCGTGAACGCTTAACTTGGTAGAGGATTCGAGAATTCAAGACTTAAATCCGTCGTAATCGATAAGAAGGACAAACACTAAAGCAAAACCGGTGTTTGATTACAGGTCCACAACATGGTGTCACCACTGGCTGCGCGCGCATCCACAGTATCGGTGGTGCGCTATGACGTGCAACACGCGCTGCCACACACCGCAAGCGCGCTGGTGGGCCGAGCTGCGCACATCGCCGCCCTGGACTCTGACCTCTTCATCGAGAAGTTCCTGCTCGTCTCTGCGCTCAAATATTTCCGATAAAACTTACAGTACCATGGTACATCGGGTTTAAGAAAGAGACTGGCTGCACGCCTACCATAGAGTAGATACTACAAGGATCTTTTGCCGCTCGAATTACATTGACAGCCCACCTGTCAATGTTGGTGTCTAAGTGTCTAAACATTATTTTGGGAAATTGTTGTGGGAACTTATATTGAAAACCCAAGATGGCGGCGTTAGTAGCGATTACAGCCACGCGCCAAAAGATCCGTGTAGCGCTCTAAAAGTAACAGTTACGGCCCTCCTCATAGTCGAACTTTTTCTAAAAACTTGATGTGCCATAACGGCCACAAACCGATGTAAATCCAAATATTGCGAGATATGTGTCGTGAATGATAACTTCAGACAAATAGCTTGCCATGTTCAGTTCGACTTTGACTTTCAATCCAAACATTCTTCCTGCAGATACTTTTGACAGCCCTGCTCCGGATTACCCTTAACTTCCAAAAACCACGACAGCTATGCACTTAGAAAATGTACAATCGACTATTTTTACATGACCGCCCAAAATAGCAGTGTTGGGTTTTTAAGAAAATTGTTCGCGGCCATCAGCTTATTTGATAGCCATACCTACAGAGCGGCTAGATTCACTTTTACCGATAGTTACCACTTTTAAATAACAATTATGGAAATGTTTCCAAAAATGTACAACAATATGTCGATTGATATTGTACATCGCATCTCAAGATCCTAAGGTTTCGACGTAACTTTGTATAAATAAAGGCACTTTCATCGTTTGAATAACTACATAATTATATGTGTGGATGAGCGTAAATGCCCGGTGAAGAATGAACATTTTGATGCATGAGATACATAGGTAATCTTCCAAAATTATTTGAATGCAACTCTTCCTCGATTTTCATTTGATTGCATCCGTTAGGCACAACCAAAGAAACAAATGTATTTAATTTTCTGCCCTTCGGGCTGTTACAAAATGATATTGTTGCTGTTGAAAGTCTTTCTCGTAGCATTTTCTAGTATTCCGCATTTTTTTTTTTGGCATTTAAATCTATCTGGAAATTCAATTATTGTTTATTCGTTAACCTTCCCATGCTTTTTTGCTTTGTAAATTATAAAAATGACGACTGTTTCTAATGAATTTGAATCTACAATTCTATGCATTTCGCTCAACCTTTGCATTTTCTTCGCAAAGTTTCTTCAAGCGAGTTTGACTTGGGAAACGCTCCTGAGACATTACTGAAAAATAAAGTTTTACGATACAATCAAAGCAAAATGTTTTGAAGCAACTCTGCGACTCAATTATTGTGTACTTCTCTAGAACGTCTGCAGTAGGCACTACAGGATTATCGAAATTATAAATAGACTTGGTGACAGAGTGATAATTCAAGTAGAATCCTGAAGTAGCGTGATTTATGAACTGTGGTGAGGGTAACTGCAACCAACATTTTTAATTACTTAAGTAGGTTTTAAGACGGATCTTTACACCAATTAATTAAGACTATAATTTTAGCGATTGTAGATAATATAGGTAGATGTTATTTGTATTATTGTTGTCTATGAACGGTATCATTCTTGAACACGAAATTGTTTACTGTGGAAGTACTCATAGGGTATTTTGTATTTCATTGCGTTTGTGGCAATTTGGCGTTTCAACTGCCAGAATCTATCTATATCTACTATCTAAGGCCAATGTTATTTACAACATGATTGTAAGTACATCCAGAGTACACAATTGTTAAGTTAAAATAAATCCTTGTTTTTCCTCCACTTCTCGAAGACCCGTTGTATCAAACCTTCTAACTATCTATTTGGTATTGTAAATATGGGTCTGATCGTGTGTATGTTCCACAATACTTTATTAACCCGTAAATAAAATCAATTATTGCTGCACAAAAGAACACAAGGTTTAAATTATAATTTAGATTAATACAGAGTTTTATCGATCATCATTGTCGTGTTTATGTTTGTGGTGCAGGACGAATCTGCCAGCCCTAGCCTTATTGTAAACATAAAAAAAGATATAAACTAATCGTTAGATGAAAGTTGTAAATTTTTAACGAATGTTAGACTGATCTTTAAAAATATACGGACTCATACATATATTTAATAAGTTTCATATATTATCTTTTCTTATTGGTAGTGAACATTATTTTATAAAGAAACAGTAATTTAATCTCGCTCTGTCCACTTCTCTGAATTAATCAGTAGGTAATGTTTTATACAGGGCTTGGATTAATTGGTTTATTGAAATTATTCGATATATTGTGAACTTACTACTGAAGTAGGAGATAATAGTAATACCTCATTATTGCTCACGGGCATGCTTGGAGATCAGGACAAAGTATCAGTTTCTATGGAACTGGCGATTCTAGGTAGGGACACATTTAGCTTACAACATAGATTTAAATACTAGAGAAGATAGGGTCGTCCGAACGTTTGCTTACACGCATGTACCACCAAGACTGGCCGACATTTTTAATGTATCGCGCACAGAACCGCTCCCGAACATTGCCGACCACGTGACGCGTTCGCTTTGATATAGAGAAGCCAATTTGTGGCGTCAAAAAACGTGCGATGCGCCCTATCCTTAGATTGCAACGTTAATTTTCTTTTATCACATTGCTACTTAGAATGAAATCGTTCAATACAAACACTTTTCTATACCCCCCCCCCCCATTTTTATTTCCCCGCCACTCATTAGAGATTCCCGATTATTTTAAACTTGAAGCTTCGTGAAAAAAGTTAGACTCTACCATTACAGCCTACTCACCACCATATTAATTTGATTTATATCTTATTTTTAATTAAAATGTTCCATTGAAACTGCCGTCTTTGTGTAAAAGCCCTTCATTAAATATCCACATAGGTGTGTATCAAAAGATGGGAGGAATTTTGTAAATATTATAGAAAAGAATTTTATTTGTAAATCGTATGTTTAATGGCAACGTGTCGATGTTATACACTTATGATAATAAATAAATAATGCCTGAAATCTTATCAGACTTTTTTTACTTATTTTACCTCTGTTAAGTGAAGATCGTTTTAAGATTTCAACAATTCGGTAGGTACTAAAAAAATTATTTATTTACAAACTATTAACAAATTAACAACCAACTAACAAACTAACCGCTCGCCGGTAGCTTGGGACCCGTTCCCAATATCTGTGGGCTACTATTTTATAATTATTTATTGAAATAGGCAAAAAAGAAGTGTATGAGTATTTTAATTGTATAAAGGACATAATCAATGAATAAATATAATGAGTAGATTTAAACAGAGAGTGTGATTTTGTGTAGGTACCTATATGTTCATCGTTGAGGGTAATCTCCAAATCCGAACGGTGTGTGTCAATGTTGAAAAGAAAATTTCAAACAGTTGCAGTACATAGGTGCTGCTGGTATAGAATATTATCTACCTACTGAATTCTACATGGCTATATTTAATTATTCAACCAGGGAAAAGCCAGGACTGGCCGCTGGGTATCATAAAAAAAAACAGTTTCGATAAAATGTTGCACAGGAAAAGTTGTTTAAAAGAAAAACAGGTCACTAGATCAACTGCAAATATTTTATACTGTGGCGTAGATTTTTTGCGAAGAGGTCGGCGGTCATCGGTTGGACTAGCGTTTTCAAAGCCAGCAGGAAGGAATTATACTTAGTCTGTTTCACTTCTAGTTTGCTAGATAACACGAAATCGTCTGCGGAAAACTTTGTTTTATTATTATTATTATATTTTATGTCTTGCTATTCTCGGGACTGGGATCCCGTTCCTTTGGTGGCCGTACGAGCGGCCGAAGCGACATTTAGGTAGTTTTAAGTTTAAATTAAAACTGAAAATAATTACAACAAAAATCTTCCATTAGTTTAAGAACTAAATAAAAAAGGTTTATTATTTTTGCTTTTAAGTTTTTTCGGCGGTTTAATTTTTTTGTCAAAAAGTTTTTTTTTCTATTATTATTTTATTTATTTATTATATTATTATTTCGTACTGTGAACACAAAACGTAGGTAGGTTTTGTGTTCACAGTACGAAATTCATAATTAAAAGTTTTCAATCACATCTTAAATTTCAAAGCAAAGCTTTTTCGGACTGACTGGCACTTCTTTTACATACTGGGACTCAGGAAAATAATGAATAATGGGTATACCTAAAGCGGTTTTGAGTGTCTTCCTTTAAAAAAAACGGTAAAATCGGGATGACTTTGATTTGGACTAAAATTTTGTAACAAATTGTACCTATACTCAAAAAGGACGCGGGTGTATGAAGGATTTTTGATACACGTAGGTACCTAGTTATGTTTCGGCGGTCGGGATTTTAGTTAAAAAAATATTTATTTATTACAATATTAATTTAATTATAAAAATACAGGATATTAAGCTGGTGGCTGATTTAAGACTGAATCTAATGCAAAGAAAAATAACTATCTCTAATTTCCGGTAAATGCATAATTGCAATACGACGCATGCTGACGGTGACTGCATACTCAGCGTAAAACGTCTGTTACGATGAGTTAACTACCTACGTGATATTTTTATGATCAGTAACTAAAATAACCCATTATAGTATTTAGCCCATAAAAATCTTCGTAACCTTTTCCCAACTATATTGGGGTTGGCTTCCAGTCAAACCGGATTCAGCTGAATACCAGTATTTTACGTGGAGCGGCTGCCTACCAGACATACATAGCATTTTATTTTTTACGGCCCGCAATGTCAAACCAGAACTTAAATTAAACCCAAATAAAAGGTGAATTTCTCCGCTTTTAGTTGATATATTACAATTATAATAGTAGTGGTGTGGTCGCAAACCTCGACCGTATGTCACGCTTTTAGCTTCTGTACGATTAAATTGAGCTTTGTCATTTTCCGCACATCGTTTAAAACTCTAATGAAATCCTACGGACTCTCTCTCCAATCGAATTTCGCATCTACATCACTAAAAATAAATAATAACGATCTCGCAATATGATGACCTGTGAAATGTACCTACTTCACCTATAGCGCCTTGCCATGATTTGCTATCGTTAATCGTCTACAAACGTTTTAATCCACGAGCTATTCCACATCTTCACTTTATTAGTGTCGCTCCTAGCTAGTTAAATTAGCTACCAACAGTAGCGAAACGTCATGTTTGCGTTTGTAACATGACATTTCAGCTACTGATGGTAGCTAATTTGACAGTTGGTTAAAGGTAGAAATGTTATTGAAACCGGCCGTTAGACAGTTCAAAAGTGGCTGTAAATGGTTTACTTGAAATAAGCACTTTGAGTTTGATTCGCGATCCGCTAGTATTCGTAATTCAAGCCACAGTATAAGATATTTGCAGTTGATCTACTGACCTGTTTTTCTTTTCGACAACTTTTCATGTGCTACATTTTTATCGGATCTGTTTATATTTTATGATAAGAAAATATAGTACCTATATCAAGAAAATATAGTACCTATCACAAGAAAATATAGTGTCACAAGAAAATAATATGGTGTCTCATGAAAATATAATACCTACTTACATTTCTCACGGCCAAATTCGAGATTCAATCTCGTTACTGAGTGACTGACAGACAACGCACATCCGAAACTACTGGTCAAACAGTGTAGGGGAGCACTAAAAGAGGATTTCCTGAAATTCCTACGGGAACGGGAAAAAACTGGATATGCGCGTACGAAGTCGCGGGCAAAAGCTAGTGTCAAATAATACGTCAATCACTTAAATTAAAGAAACCAAACGAACCTTATGATGGTTTTGGGTTGGTTGGTTGCTAGTACGAAGAATAAAAATATCATTCTGTCGAATCGATTACGAGCCAGATATTTTCGAGCTCGTTTCGCTCGCACTTGCATTCTATCCGAGGCGGGGATCAATCATTGTCGACACGCTTTGCTCGTTCTTACATTCATATAATTCTGTCATAATATCTGAGCTCACCCGCATAGTCAACATAGTTACTTCGAATTATGTATGGATGATTAAAAGAAAATCAAACCTATCCGAGGCGGGGTGCCAATTTTTTTTTAATCCATCACGACACTCGACTCGTTAAGGCAGCGCCATGTCTAGGCTAAAGACTAAAATGCTCGTTAAACTGCTGTATCCGTAAGCAGGTTGATTGGGAAAATTTGACAGTTTCAGGTAGCCCAGTACCCCTAGCACGAATCATGTGCTGGCGTCTGTATATTTGAAATAAGAACACAACGATATATCTGTACGTCGCTCAGTATGAACGCAGCGTATCTTTCCTTATCATTGGTCAGGGGTCTGAATATAGAATGTTCGCGACGTCCCAGCAAGGGGGCACAGCTGGCGGGCGTAGGCTGTGCCTTTGATCCCCAGAAATCGGGTGTTCATGTCCATGAATACGGGCACGACGTTGGGTTGCCGATATAGGCGCGGCTTTTGGCAGGCGCAAATCTATGTCGCTGCGTGCCTATGAGTGTAACTGATCATTGGTGTTTCAGCAGGAGCATCACAGTACTGTCCCACAATGCCGTATCTTGACGACCCGACGGCGGTCTGTCCCCGCCAAGTGAGACCTCCGGTTGCCCGAAGGAAGCCCGGCGAAAGACGACCAGCGACGTAAGCGACGACTTTAAGGCGCGCCTGCTGAGGATGCTGACCCCCGGCCGTCACGCTTCCAGATCAAGCCGGTCGCGCTCCAGACTCCTTGTTCTGGAGGAGTTTCGTAAACTCACAGAACGGCCCCTTGGCCATTCTGTGAGTTTGAATGGTATTGTATTGTTAAACACCGTTGTCAGCGGATGATACGCACGTCCGCGTCGTACGATCACCGCATGAGTTTGGGCGCATGGAGAATGGAGAGTCATGTGTGTCTGAGGTTCGACGCGCGCTATGCCTATATATATTAACTTAGCACACAGCGCACGCCGAGAGTATGTAATGTTGTAGAGTCTCCTAGTATGAGACAGTCGCGTGTCGGTGTCTGCGACTCAATCAGCGTCAAGTCTGGTGGGTAGGCGGACGTGACTTCCCATGGTGAGCCGACGATGGATAATTATCCCTAGGCCCTGCACTTGACATGAGGCGACCAATCGATGTCGTGGTGGGAGGTGGGCGCGCCCGACGCGCATTGCCTGTGTCTTACCCACGTTCACCGACAACCGCCATTTCGACAGCCAGTCGGGAAGCAAATCTAACATTCGCTGCATTTTGACGGCCGCGTGTTTCGCATTTAGCGAGGTGCAAATGTACGCTTCACTTCCTGCCTGTAGATGGAGTAGGTATCCAGTATCCTGGGAATCGCACTTTGTCGGCAGGCCCCAGGAACGTCTCACATATGAGCGCCACGTCGTGTTTGTTTGATTGGGCAACATGCTTTTGAATTTCACTTCCAGTTACTAAAGTATCATTTTGATAAAATAGATGTTAAGTTACCTGTTGATGTCATGTGTGCAGATAGCGCTTATGCATTTTTTGATATACTGGAAGCAGAAAAATCCAGCAAAGAAACCATATTACCTCAGCAGAAAAAGCAAGGAGGTCAAAAGTATCATCTTTTGTTACGGAGAAAGTTTTATTGGAAAATACAGCAATATCAGTCATACAAATTACAGGATATTTACTGACGAGTAACAAACACCACTTTGCCAATGAACAGGGCAGAGTGGTGTTTGTTACATGCAAATAGCTTTAACAAGAACTCGAAAGTTTACAGATTGGATTGAACAATATCACTGTCGGTTCTCTGAAGTGCCAATCATGGTTACGCAACAATGAATACTTTGTATTTGAATATTCAAGTTTTAGCTATTGTAAGGAATGCAGATCAGCTCCTAATTCTATTATTTCACAATTAGGTTCTACTTTCCTAATTACAGATTGTCAATCATCTATAATGGTATTGTGACTCCGACAAAATTCCCGGCATCGCAAACATTGCCAGCTCGTAACAAATTTTTGGACGTTCCACTATTTTTACGTCACCCACAAAACGCTATACTTGCAACAAGAACATTTTTTTTTTTTGTGAAAAATGTCTTTACATTTCATCTTCATAAAAAATAGAAAATACATATAAAAGCATTTTTCACAGATCAATAAACAAAATGTCTGCCAATTTGTTTTCATATCTTTGATAAAAGTTGGCAACTCGTAAAGTTTCTGACTGAATTTTGACGTTACGATTCTTTGTTTGAATTGGTGCATATCTGTCACTCACTTATACTCTATGGTTTGGTGGTTTTCTTTCAATTCAATTTACCCGCCGAGTGTAATCCAAGTCCTGCGGAAAATAATATTCAAATTATTTTATTTTCGTGACCTGCTGACGGTGATATTCTCAATTGCGATACGGCGGCAACTGTACACCTAACAACAGCCACTAGGCGATAACTCACAATAATTGTTGAAAAATCTTCAAATTATAGTCAAACCTTTCCACATTCAGTTCATAAAACCTCGCATTAAAATGCCGATAGCAACTTACGTATTCTTGGATATACAGTCAAGTGGCCTTCTAGGCGATGACCATGGCGACGTACAGATCACAGAATTATGACGTATGATAGCCGTAAAACGAGTACACCTTCTGAATTCGGAAAAAGCCGCACCCCGAGTGCAATACAAGCTGCGGATGTGCTTCAAACCTCAGAAGAAAGTGAACCAAACAAATGCTACAAATTCTGGATTATACTTAACTCTCTTGAAATATGAAACTGCCTCCAACATGGATGTTTAATTTGTTCATCAGATGTCTCGAGAAGCCTGTGTTTGATTGGCCAAAATGCTTTTACATATCACTTCCAATTACTTAAATATCATTTCAGTAAAATGTGTGTAACATCAAATGATATAATGTATACAGATAGCGCCTATGCTTTTCATGATATATTGGAACCAGACTTGGAAAATATTCATACAAGTAATGTTAATTCAATGCTCTTAAAAAAATATGCTAAAAATGATCACAAAACAAGAAAATATGGAGAATTATTGCGAGAACAATTTTATACTTGTTATCGTGTAGAAACGGACAAATTATCAGATTATCTCCGTGTTTCTAAAGCAACTGACTATGATGAAAAGCTCAAGTTTGAGGGAGTAGAGTTAAATTGTTTTATGATGTTGAAAATAGCCAAAGCACAAGCGAAAGTCTTTGCTAAGTGGGTTGAGCAACATCACTGTCTCTTCTCTGAAGTGCCTGATATGGTTATGTAAAAGAGTTTTGCTATTTTTTTCTATTTTCCATATTATTTAAATCAGTATTCTAAAACAAAGTGTTGTCCTCAACCTTTGTTGTTTACCTGTTTACAAGTAAATATATTTTAGATAGGTGTAAGTACCTATCTAATTTACCTAACTGAATACATAACTTTTTTATATTTATTCTGGTGGATCCACAATTGCACTGACCATAGGGAACAAATAATATTAAGCTGTAATTATTTTTCTTAGTTATAACAAACTGAGCTATAGTGAGATTGTGATTTTTGTGATAATTACCTATTACTTTTAAGATAGTAGTGTTAGTGAATTCAAATCACTTATTTTATGATACAAGGAAGGTGCCATTTGAGTATAATTAGTGTTATAAACCTGATTCTCAAAAAGTCTGAAAAAAAGTGATTGTTAGATGTGTGTAGTTCTTAGGAAAACTTGCTTCCAACATTGATTAAGTATACCTATGTCTTTTGTATAGTTAGCAACAAAAGCAGATTAGCACTTATTTTTTATCTTGTTCCTAATTAACAAAATAATTTTAAATAAAAGTTGCTACTTTTATGTACTTCTAGCAGTGTCTTCTATGGTTTGTTTCTATCTTCAAAGACTATTGTTGCTATACCATTATGGCTATACCATAAAAAAATTACTAAATTCAAAACCTATTATGTTGGTTAATATTAATTTAGAGATTAAGAACGATTGCAGACTCTACATTCCATTATTTTGTAATAAAAAGTGAGGATATATAATTTTTAAAACATTGGGGATTTGTTTCAAATTACACAAAGTGTATAAAGTTTATACTATTGTACTTGTTAATTATTAAAGTTCTAGGTAGTTATACTTACTAATGTCCTACTTACTTACCTATACTGATTATGAGAGTATTCTTTAGCCATAATCTGGAAAATTGGAATATGGCAAATTGTTTTTGTCATACAAAATGAATAAATAATTCGTAAAGTAGGTATTTGTTCTTGGTTTTTTAATTACGAAATAATACGCCAACAAATGGGTATGCCATGTTTTTTAACGATTTATTTGATTGCATTTTGAATATTGCGGGCTGACCTGTCGTATAGATCTTGCAAACTCAACGAAAGGTTTAATTTTACATGACATTTTAATCGCGAACACTGATGATAAAATTATCTGTTTCACTTTTATCATTCTGGTAAGTTCCATTCAAATTTCATAAATAATATTATTTTGATTTATACGACTCTCAATAATAAGAACAAAATACTGAAAATACTGCAACGATAATAATATATCAGCGATAGAGCAGTATAGTTTGGATCAGCAATGCAAAATCGACTACTTTTCGTAGTCGAATATTTATTTCAAATGACGGTCGCTGTCAAGCGCAGCACTGTGACTGTGAATGAATTATTCATACATGGCAACACTTGCTTTAATGACAGTTCGTCTGCTGCAGTCGTCGGTCTTGTGTGTAGCTGCGTTGGTTGATTTTAATATTATTTATATCAATTTGGGCGTATTTTATTAATAAAAGTGAGAAAAACGCTTTAATATTTCCGAATAATCCTATTTACGACTGCAAAGTCAGTAATTTAAGAACGTTTAAGTGACATTTTTGAAACTGTTAATAGAAATAGGCAATGCAGTGTTCGCTATCGAGTAGAATTTTGTAATAAATTGTGATTTATTTATTTTACGATGGGGAAATTGTTGAGCCTTTTGTCTCGGGACGATTCGAATTGTTGTTCGTCGCCGCGTTATGATATATTTTTGGATTTCGAGAACGCCGCGCCCACGGATACGGAGCGCGCGGTTTACGAGGAGGTTCAGAGGGTGTTGTTAGATTCGGAGAAGATACTTGAAGAGATACAGTGTTATAAGGGTGCGGGGAAGGAGATACGCGAGGCAATAGCGGATCCTTCGCGAATATCCCAGGAGCGAGCGTGGCGCGCGGTGCGGCCGCTCGTGGACAAACTCCTGCGCTGCTACAACCACTCCCTTCAGCTGCAGCGGGTGAGTTCATGAATCACTGCCTCTTAACAAAGACCCACTCACCGTGATTTTGCCTCTGATTCAGCGATATTTGTCCTATCAGAACTGTCAAATGTTTTTATATAAACTTTTTGGGGGTATCATATAAAATTATGTAATAAATGCATTAAAGTTACATAAAAAATAGACAAGGGAACAAACTATTAATAAGGAGGTGATTACCTCCTAAACTCACATTTATGTACTTTATATTTAGCACTGTAGTACTTTATAGCCCTTTAATGTTTCAGTTCAGTCATAAAAGTTTATTAAACAAAAATACATAGCAACTACAGCACATACTACACTGACATGTCATGTTTCAAAGGGCAATAATAAGACCTATTACCTTGTAAAGTTATTCATAGTTATAAATAATGATTTATAAATAAACCAAGTTTTATTTAGATACTTACTTACATTATGTTTTGTTTTGCATATTATGTTTTGTTTTGCATGTATCTTTTTTTTTTATAAATCAATATTGTTTTTTTATTGTTTTATACTTTAAACTAAAGTCTTTATATGTTTCCTTAGCTGCAATTGCCAGCCAACTAGGAAATTTTACATATCAGGAAAACTTTAGGAAAATAGTCGTAAGTAGGTAAAATATTTATCAGACATAAATTCCAGGCTGTTAGTTCCCATTAATACCAAGTAACAAGTGAGTCTTAATTACAGACAGGAAGGGAATAACAATAGCTAATAAATAATTTATTTTAGAATAAATCCTATAAACAATTTACTACCATTAAAACTTATATCATGTTAGTTCATCATGGAGTTTCTTGTCCATTCTTCTCCATAAGAATCTACTTTTTGCGACTAGACAACTAGAGTCACATAAGTGACTCTAGTTGTCTATTCGCAAAAAATTTAAAATTTACAGTTTAAAATTTTAATTTTAAACTGTAAATTTGACATTCAAAATTGCCTTTTAATGGTCTAGTTGAAATAAATGAATTGACTTTGACTTTGTTACGTACACAAATAGTTACACATATGATATAACATAAAAACTTTACAACTAGGTATTGTAATTAGAAATTCATTCCAATTATTTCCTTTTATTTTTGGTTAATGTATCATATTTAAAGTTGTCATAAGCCTCATATTATGTATTATCTTGAAAAAAAATTACTCAGGGCTAACAAAAAATAATCCACCATAAAGAATGAACCTGGTAATCAATCTAAAAGATTCACACTACTGTACAATGGAACCAACGTAACATTATTCCCCACTATCTCTATTAAAGTAAACATTAAATATTTTACCAAGAGAGTGGTATACATTGTCATTTAGCATCCTGTATAGTACCCTGATAAGTGTGATAAGATTACATGATGTCATATTGATAAGTTCTCACACTGATAACACTGTAAGCAAATACAATACAATGTTTGTCAAGTGTTTATAGAAATATTAAAAAAAATCATTTCATTTAAACTAACAAAATAATATTTTTTGTAGGGATTAATTGTTTTTGTCCATACTGGGTAACACCTGATAACTAATAAAAACTGCACAGATCATTTTATCAAAAAAACGGGCAGGGTTATGCTTACTGGCTCAAACCAAAACTATTGTCAGATTTGATGACTAAATGTAACATTTTTCTAGACCAAATAGGTTACAAGAGCAGACTGTGCCTATTCTCTTAACTCTGATATTAAACATATTAAAAGATTATTAGGTATTTATACATAATTATAATTAATTTAAAAAATACTCGAAGTTTAGCGGCGCTTGCCGAAGTCAGCCCACGGATGCGTAACCCATCTTTATACCAAAAATATTCAACGCAATAGTTATCAGCCGTGAAGTAGATTTGATAGGAATCGTTCCAAATTACGTAATAACTACGACAGCCACAGGTGATTAACAGGAATCCGACCCCGACGACCGCTACTTAGTAAAAACGAAAAAGCCTACCCTTACGATATGATAATGAATTAAAATGTCTCCCAAATGAGTTTCATATGGCCGGTGGGCGAACACATGATATTTATGAAAGTATAAATAGCTATAAATAATAAGACGAGGGTGTCCATTCCCCCGTAAATAAATGTTTCACGCTGAACATGCGTGCGAAAGGTTACCGCCCACAGAACCATTTGCATGTATTGTGCATTAGTTGGATTGAATACAGTAAGTAAACATGATAAACTCAAGGTCTCGATGTTGCTAGATTTTTGTCGGTTGATAAAAATCGAGGAAAGTCTGTAAGTCAAATAAGTTGACTGTTTCGGGTGTTTGTGTCATTGTTCGTAATATTTAAGTTCGATAGACTCGATCAACAACCCAACAAATTCCTCTTGACGAAATCGTCTATCGGCACAGCTTAAAGCAAGACAAAGTGCAAAAACCCTGCTGTCTCACAAGGTAATCCTAAGTTACCCAACTAGTACCTACTAGCAAACAAAAAAACCCTTAGCGGAGGTTATTTTAATGGTTTTAACTGCCCGATCTACAGTAAAATTTCACCTGCAGACTTCACAGACTGACAATATCCTGATGAACTTCCAATGGTTTCGCACAATTCAGTAACAAAAGAAAGGGTGCCCGAAAACCCTCTTGTTTTAGCTTAACAAAACCATTATTGACTTTCTAGTAGAAAACGTCGACCAACTGAAGAAGTCCCTAAGAATGAACCATCTGCAAATTCTTTATTGGTTGTATTGTTGTGCTCTGATTGATACGAGAGCACACTGCAATCGTCTGATCGTAACACGCTTGTTCTTTATTAATGCTTCTCGATCATGACACAACTCAATATGTAACGAGTCGTTTTTATTTAACTTGTTAACTTAGTACAAATAATATCCTTATAGACATTAAAAGTGACGTAACCAACAGTAATTTATTGTAAGTTGTACAACATGCTGACGTGCTGGAAATCTTACGAACGGACATAGAATTAGTCATACTACGTGCCTACCGCAAGCACAGATCCAATCGATTGATTCACATAATAGGGGAAGCCCAATGGAGCGAATTGTTTGCTGATTTACTTAGAGACATGCAAGTCTTACACCCAAGAATATTCAGCCTTGAAAAACAATAAAGAAATGGCGAGGAAATATTCAGATGGGTTTATTACCGGCCGGACATAGACGTCCGTTTAGTTGGGACTTGGGAGTCGACACAATCGGTAGCAACGGCTCCCAACCGACCGGTTAGTATCTTTTCGGCTCCGATTGTACGTGTTTCCCGTAGCAAAACGTACAATAACATTCGCTCCTTATTAGGAATGAGACTTATATGGTTTGACACGGCGGGAATCGGTGTCTTGGAAATACCTAACTGATTAATGATGAGGCATTTCTAAGTTCTACTACAGACACGCACAAAACCAATAATGTGCGAACAAATTGTTTCCAGTTCACACAACTCGAAGATGAATGTGAAAGATATTAAAAATCAAACCGGTATGGGACAGTTTCATAGTCGGTTTTTGCGGTATCACGATACACAGAGTCCGTGTACTGAACTGGCTTTACAGGAAGCCTGAATGCACTCGTACTGAATAAACAATGAAAAGATACGACTCTTTTAGATGCTTTCAAGCTGGGGAAAAAAAGAGGTTATTGAAAAAAATACTTTTTAAAAAAAAATACAACCGACTTCCAAACAAATAAAAACACTATGTTTTTGCTTTTGTTTCTTTTGACACAGTTATTTTATACTTTGCAGTGTTTTTATTTGGAAGTCGGTTGTATTTTTTTAAGTTTATTACATTTCACTTTTTACTGGTGATACACAACTAAATTGACATTCACATGTGCGTACCCCTTCACAGCGTACCGGCGGCCTTATGAACTGGTGTAAACTGTAAACAGATATGGGATTTCAGCAATCCCAGTCCATTTGCTATCATTTATTGAAGAGTTTTCTCTCTCTCCGAAGTTCTTTATCAGATCTTCACCAAATTGAAATGGGACCACTCCGAGTAAACTCTTCCTAAAATCAAATCGCTTCAAGTGTGCCATTAACATTTGTAGAGTTCCCTCGATTTCTCCAGGATCCCATCATCAGATTCTTTTTTTGTTTGAATGGGTAGACTTCCCAGGTGGTCCGATGGTCATCAACCATGGGAACACCTGGGAAGTCTACCCTTTCAAACAAAAAATAATTTTCCAAATCGGTCCAGGCGTCTTCGAGTAATCGGGGAACACACAATACAAAATAAAGAAAATGATTCCGACGAATTGAGAACATTCTCCTTTTTTGTAGTCGGTTAAAAACGAAACTGGAGTTCAGTAAGAATCTATGGATATTGTTTATTGTTGATCAGTAGTATTTGTTCTCCAATGCCTATCATGGATGCAGGGTAGTCGCGCTAGCAACTATTAATATGCAATGAGTAATAATTTCAAGGAATATGCGCAAAATAGTCATAAGCTCATAAAGTCATAACTTCATCTCTGATTCCATAAATTTCAAACATATTCTAATTATTATGTCATTAATTATTATGTTATTATGTCAACATATCCTAACTGATTTCTATGTTTAAACATGATGTAGCTAGACCAGGCTTACAGACCACCAGCTACATTATTTGCTCTGCAGCCAGCCAGAGAATGAAATAAATAACTACTCGGTTATAAACATTTCAACGGGCCGGGTCTGGTACAACACAACACAGCACCTATACCGGCCTCTGTGCATGTACTAGCTTCAATAATCTTGCATTCAACCCAGCATCTGAATTAGACTCTTGAACTGAGGAAGTTAGGGGCCGATAAAATAAATTCTGACACAGAACGACCAATTTGAATCTGCATCTGTGCTCGTTCTTCTTGTGCCTCTGCCATTCTAACATACGAACGTTTTCAGTCACCAGCCAGTTCTTTTAGGTCTTTCGATACGTGAAAATCGAGAAGACACGAAAAATAATTCCCTGGAAAAAATAACAGTCAGTAATAAAATAGGTTATTGTTTTGTACACCAACTGCAAAATCTAGGTATGTAACCTAGATTTTGCGGTTGGAAGTGCGGTAGGAACCAACATAACCACACTCATGCAACATTTTGTTACACGATACAATTATTTCAATTTGAAATTGAAGTAACTTTAATTAATTAGGTACGTTCAACAATAACAACGTTAAAAAAGTAAAGCAACAAAACTCCAAGCTAAGTCGACATCGACACTAGCTACCTACTGCAAATGCTTTTACGAATAACGCTATCAAAAGAAAAAAAATAGTTAATCAGCAATCCCGAGGATACTGATGCTATTTCTCTACAAACATTGGTATTACACTAACAAAACTTTAAAGGAAAATTGCGAAATTAAGTACCTCCTTCTAAAATTAATTACACGGTCTGCATATTTTTGGAACCTAATTTGAATTGCGAAATCTGCTCCTGAAATCTAGGTCAAACTTAAAATAAACGATAGTTTTTGCAAGTTCTTGATCCACATAATCACGTATAACAATAGCTTCCCGTAGTATATTAATTGGAGCAAGTGCTCTGTTCATTATCCAATTTACGTAATGATAATGACCTCTTCACTCCACTTTCTAGTGAAGTCTTGTCTTTGACTAAGTTAAGTGCAGTTGAACTAAACCTTCTGGACATATTATATGTTTGATACTAGAACATCTACATTTCATAGATGTTCGACTGTATCATGGGTGTCGAACACCAAATGTACCTTAATGCTGCTAAGAATAGCACTTAAATTGTAATAGAACAATCAAATGACTAAATTAATTACTCCACTGCAGTCTTAAATGAGGATTGTGGGTAGTTGACAAACAAAATATCTGAATAAAGCTCGACTACCGTCACTCTCAAATGAAAAAAAAAACAAAAAGCATTTAAAATATAGAATGCAGCATACCTCTCACCCCACGTCCATTACGTGTGTCAATCATTCAATCAGAACGGTCACAACTCACACGAGTCGTGTGAGAATGTACAGCATACGATAACGCATGCTGCATCCTCTGAGGGCAATGGAACCATCAATTTATTTGCCTTATTAGATCTCCTGATTTATAATACATAAATTAATAAGAACATTGTTGTGCCTCGAACTTTGGAGCAACTGGTTCCAATTTATGTTAGTTGGGTACGTTGTGTAAACCATGTTTTAGTGTTATGAAAATATTACACTATGGAAGTATTTGTTGATGCCTAATGGTACCCGAATAAAACAATGGGTTGAGTAATTAGCGTTTGTTTACAGACATGTTATCAGTTCGATGTTGGACATGGGTCTCCCTACTGGTTTATGCAACAATAATATAAACATTTTCGGGGTTTCGTTTGTCTTTATTTAAATTCATGGGTCGGCTATGACTACACATCGCTGTTTTTTCGACACCCTTGCTCCTGTCCTCACAATACATCGTGACTACTGTCCTCACAATACATAGAGAAATGCATTTTTTTCTGAGAACATAAAACTGTTTCGTATTTCTACCATAAAATAAAATGTATAGCTAGAGTAAACGGCTCACCAAATTTAAGTTTGCATGTAATACGATAGATAAATGAAATGCCAACTCACATCTTTATAATTACACCCAGTTAACTATACCTAATTGATACAGTTTATTTATGTGAAACAAATACCTACTTCAGTAAATATTGGTTTTCCTTCCTCTGGCAAAAGTTTCATGTTGACGTATGTTACTGGATTGAATCAAACGAGTAAGTGTTTAATTAATTAACTGGAGTCAAGTGATGATAACCTAACCTCTTTTAAGAGATTGATATGGCTATAACTCATTTCATAATTATTATCATAAGTTTTTTTTTTCTTAGCCTATCGGGCAAAGGCCTCCCCCATATCCTTCCAAACATTATTTTCTTGCGCCACCTCGAACCAGCCTTCGCAGTCTGCATCCAGATCAGCTCGCCACCGCTTTCTAGGCCATAAATTTATGCAACTTTTTTGTTCTGGGACAGACTGCCGCAATTCAAGGCAAAGCTGCGCTGAAAATAGCAGATAATGCAAGATTGCTTCGTTCAACGTCAGGCTCATACAAAGCAATCCAGTGGTCCATTCAAAGCTCATTCTAACACGAACTCTAATATACTCGTAGTTCTTGCAAAGTGTAATTCTCCAGATTGCCATTTCTAACCGCAACGCTCGGTCCATTTTAGTCAGAACAATGACAACAAACGTCAAGGATACGTGAGTAATAACAGAGGTACTATCAAGTTTTGGATGCACAGCCATGCTCCTTCTCCCCGGTTTTCGTAGGGTTGGAAGGAGACGAAACAACGTTTTGTAGCTTGCATGACGTGGTATATTGTTGAATAGGGATCCTTATTAGGTGCGGTGCGGCAACGAGCGCGCTGCGGTATTTCGCAACGTGATATCTCGTACGGAACGTAAATGTTCTGGGACCAAGCCTCTTTTTGATAGACTTACGTAGTTCAAATAAGTACTTGGAAGGACTTTTTTTTTTATTAAAAGTACGGTAATTTTCAGTGTTTTAATCACTTTTCGGATCAGGATAGCAATACCGGTAGCTCAGTTTCGGTACAGCCAAATACGACGTTTAGGGTTCCGAACATCCGTAAAAAAACGGAGCCCTTATAGGATCAATCGGGTGACTGTCTGTCCGTCTGTCTCAGCCAATTTTCTCCGAATCTACTGTAGACCGATACTGTTGTAATTTGGTCAACATATGTATATACTTACGCATTACGAAAATAAATAAATTTTGAGTATGGGCACTTTTGGGACACAAACTACAAAATAAAAAAAAGGTTTTTCAAACTGTACCTTGTGTCATACATGATATCAAATGAAAGGGCATATTGTGAGGGTTTTAATTATATTTTTTTCAAAATTTAATTTTATATAAATAGCTTTGAAGTTATTTAAGATATTACTTGAAAAATTACCATTTCCCACCTTATCTCCCAAAGTACTGAGCCTGAAATTTTGGAAAAAAATAGTTAGATTCAAAATAGTTAATATCAGATTATATTTCTTTACCTAAATATTACAGGAAAACCTTTACCTGAAAAGTCTATAGTGTTAAAGTAACATGTTACAAAAATAATATTTATTCGGAACCTTTGCACTCGAGTCCGACTCGCACTTGGCCAGTTTTCCATTATAACGTTGCACAGGTGGGTTTGGGATCACAATATATTTACAAAGGTTCATCCAAGGACCCTCCTTACAACCTTCCTTCATCCGAGGCCATGGCGTGAACTATTTATAGCGAAGGCAAGGTCAGAAGGCGAAAGGAGCGATGCGAATTGATTATCTCACGATATCTTTTTGGTGCACTGTTCCAGTTATTAGTTTTTATTTTTTTTATTTTTCTCTGAGAATTTCTAAGCGTTAGGTGTACTCATGAAAACTTCAGAGTTTCTTTTGCTTCCTTTCAATTTTGAAAAAAGGATGTTATAAAATGAAGTTATCCTCCCAATACATTTCCAATTTTCTATTCCGCCTAGAAAATAACTACTTACTTTGACGTAAAACTTCAGTCAAATATTTAAACTCTTCATTTTTAAATGGAACTCTAGTATGCAAAGTTATAGGTCTAACTAAAACCATTTTGCTTAGTAGCATACATTATACTTGGTTAAGTAAGGAGTTTTGACGAGCTTTAGCAAGAATTTACTCTAACAATGGCACTTTGGTGTTTCCTCGAAGAAATTCTTTAAAAAGGTACCTCAAAACGATCACTGTACAAGTTTTGCTGGTTGTTTGCAAGAACATTTTTGTAAATAATGACCGGTGCGTTTAAATAAATACTGGTACATATTTCTGTTTCGTCGGTTGCCAGCTGCTCTCGCGTCTCCTGTACATCACTTATATTTACTTACATATGAACTGCATCGAAATGGGCAGGTGTAACACGTCTAAGAATAGTTAAGCTCATTTAATTGTACGTCCAGCAGCTACCTTTATGAAGGCATATATATAAAAAGTTCCTGTGTGCTCTGACATTTATGCAAGCCCGACAATTATCCTTAGTCATTCATAAGTGAATAAGACGGGTGGTATTCGATGTCAATCTATAAGGCCTGTTAAAGATTGCACCTGCGATACTAAAGCCCTATTATGATTTACTGCAAAAATATTTATATCAGCCATTCATTTCATACAAATCGTTTCCAGAAATATCTGCTCGCGAAAGCTGCAAATAGATAAGATTTTCCGACGCCCTTAATATTTTATAAGATCCCATTATATTCTTGTCAGCTTTTCTTTATCTTTTATTACCACAAAGAATGCCAACAAGATTTTTGTACTGATAAACTTTTTTTAATTATTCTGGAAGTTAGTAAGCGTGCCATTTCAACAGCAGTGGTGGGTAGTCATGATAGCGCATAAATTACAATACATGAAGTTTCGGAGACGATGGTCCAACTCTGAACTCTATTCCATATAAAAAATTGCTCACATTTCAGCGTCGTGTTATGAAAACCACTTAAAAGTCTCAGTTTCAACCATGATTTATGCAGCTCCCTAAAAGCACGTCCAACTTTGCACACAACCAGTGTTTTGCACGCAAAGCACCGCACTCAACAAAGTTTGGTGCAAGTATTGGCACGTAAAGCGCAACCATGTCGTTAATGTCGTATTGTATGAATATAATGCGGACTGTGGATGCAATGCCTTTATTTATCGGCACAAATGTGGGTGTATGGAATTTCATTAATTTCCCTGTGTTATGTATTTGATGTAGAGCAGGTCGGTGCCCACCTTAATGGCTATTACGATAATGCTTAATAAGGATTGAGTAATTATTATTACGCATACACAACTCAATTAAAAAGTAGTAAAAAAGGAAATGGCTACGTTACTTAGTGGACGGTTGAAGTAGCGCGTAGCATTA
The DNA here is from genome assembly GCA_905163435.1 of Mamestra brassicae. NCBI lineage: Eukaryota > Metazoa > Arthropoda > Insecta > Lepidoptera > Noctuidae > Mamestra > Mamestra brassicae. The sequence continues at coordinate 12,687,214 of LR991004.1, read as the reverse complement.
TAAATTCTATCGGAGGAAAAACTTGCAACGTGTTTTATGAATACCAAGGTGTCCTAATAAACGTTATAAATGCTAATTGGACAGTAGCATGACGCTCTAGGCATACATTCATCAGGTCTAACAGGAGCTGTCTACGACGACGAGACAGATGATCGTGAGGTGGAACCAAAGTTAATGGTGCATGGAGGACGTTGCACTCGGATATAAAGAATGCATACTTTCTGTTTACTGTGTGTAATTTAACTAAGATTTTTCTTTTAATAAACATAAAAAGCTGAGAAAATTACATTGATATGCAGAAAGCATGAAATAGCGGAATGCTTGCTATCGGTATAGTGCACAAAGAATCAAAACAATAACAATGAAATTGGATGTGCTCATAAAAAATAATGCTAAGCTAAACAAGAACTTTTTAACTTTCAGAGCTATTCAGAAATGAACTGTACGGGTTTAAATGTTAGTAGGTGAATAGTTCGAGCACGTAGTAAACAATAAGGAAACAGCCCATAAATAGGAGAAATGACACCCGTACTCCGTTCGCTCTCGCTTTAATTTCTGACCATCTGGCAGAATTTATTGCTCAAATCTCGCAATTGGTCGGTAAATGGTGTTAATTTAATTACTGGCCTGATCTCGCGCGAGCACTTAATTGCGCATCGCGTTTGTACCGCGATGTAAACAGTTAATATAAACAGTAGACCATCTTACTTAACACTATTACTGTATAGTCTTGTAGGCGTTGCATCTTAAACGCCACATTAGCTTCGAGCTGGTCATTTGTTATTCTATGCCTAAGCAGGCTTTTAGTAACCCTAGAAAGCACAAAGCTGTTACATCAACGTCTTTCCTATAAATAGAATCTGTCCCTTAAGCCAAGTGCTTCAAGGATTATGAAATTTTAAGCAAGGAAGCGAAGATAAAGACAACATATAAGAAAAAATCTTGTTTTAGTAATTTAAACCAAGTGCAATTAAGGTGAAACGGGTAGAATTATTGGAAAGAAACCTTGTAATTATCTACTTATCTTGATTTATTCTCAGCATAAGTTGAGTATGATGTTTTCTGTGCGATACTTCTTTTTTACGAAAACCACTTCACCGATCTCTTAAAATTATAATGTTGGCAATCAATTTCGGGTGCCAGCTGCCATTACTATGTGGAACAGTGAATAAGCATTCCATTTTCTTCACATTTTTCAAATATGAAATTACTTTTATTTGCAGTATTTTCTAAATAGTTAAGTAGGTAGGGTATCGCTCGCGGTTTCTCCCAGATGTCATACGGCTACATGAATTATATGAGCACTTTCAAAAGTTACACAATGAATAATATCTAGATTTAATCTAAACAGCATGTAAAAAAACGAAACAATAAGTCTCCAGTTAGTTTTCTAACAGACAGATAACAGACGTTAAATTCAATCTAGGTTTATATGGATGACATCGTATGCCCTAAATCCGTACATCGGCAAAGTAATCTTATCTATATTATATGCCACCGTATCTATGCCAATGACCAATTTGCTTGTCAGTTACAATAATTTCGCAGTGGGTCTAACCTTGACGGATATAAAGGATCATTTATGCTTCCCGCGACCGTTTCGATCTCCTCAGGACGCGTGCGCAACTTTATAATATCCATTTACAGTATTACATCATCTTCGACGAATCCCAGAATTATCCCGTCTGGTGGGATAATAAAAAAAAAAACTTCATCATCTGCCATCCTCTTCACACGTGATTCACCACGTTTTAATTTGTATGAATCACCAATTAATATGTGCGTTTGCGCACCTACTTGTGAAGTTGTGAGGTTCGTTCGGGAAGTCTCTTTTATTTACAAGTTATTTTTGTGAGGACACGCCCTTTAGCGATAAACATTTGTTTTAACTGAATGAAATGTATTGGTGTTATTTGAAATGAGCGTTTTCCATTATCTCGACGTCATTTTGCCTGTGTGCCATGTTTGAACCTCGGTACAGAACAGCTGTAAAATCTCTTTTTGGTTGCCATCAGTTGCCATAGTGGTATCAATGGCTGATTCCCCTGGGCCCTCGTAATCACACTTTGTCATTATCATCGAAGTGGCCCCTTAAATATTCATCACTCTTGTAACAAGAAGCCGTAAAAGTTTCAGTAAGCTCTTTTATGTGGAAATTATTAAAAGCATAAAAATGTAAGCACTATAAAAAGGTTGAGGTCAGTCTATTTTCAAGTGTTAATCTAAAAACATGTGACTTTATCTCTGAAATAAATCCTCGAGTTATGCTTTATTCGCGTGACTGAAGGCTGAAGCAAAGTTCGCGGTCCTACCTCTACTCTCATTTTCATATTTTGTTTTCTCCGTTTTATTAACAACAGCGATTTATATGTTTTAGAAGTAACATATCAGGGTAGGACAGTAGCATTGTAATTAATCAAATGCCCGCTTGTCAGTCATAGCGTGATGTACAAGAATAAACTTTAATTACACATCAAAGTATCGGTCGGCGAGTTGATTATTCCTGACACATTATGCAGCATATTTAACTAAATGGACCTACGCACTAAGTGTTAAGAACAGACGGGAAACTATAAATCACTTAGCGGTTGTACATCATTTTAATTATTCGTGATTATAAAAACAATAAAGCTGTCGAGAGAATAATAGAAAATGTAACATCTAAAGAAAGCATTAGTCATAGTCATACATTAACAGTACATGAACTAAAGTATGAAATGTGAAATGCAGATAAGCTACAAGAGTAGGTCGCTTAGGAAACAGGAACAGAGGGCAAACGATAAAATAATCGGTTACATTGGTTCCCGTACCAATAAACGACCGATGCAGACTAATCGGCTGAATTACGATCGTTTCTTGACATTGTTTAAATACGGTTCACAACGGCTTCGGTTTCGCTCACCATGTCACACGTCTGCTAAACGCCTAGTTCGGCGATTTAACACAAATATTTTGATAGCACTTGGATACTAACGTTCATTGGCAGCGGTAATCTCACCGAATGATAGCATAACGTGACCTGAGAAATCGATTCATTGGACCGGACTTGCCTACGGAAACAGTAGCGATTTGGGCGTATATCACAACAGCAATATCTCGATACAGATTTCTCGTATCTGCTATCAATCCCAACATCGAATGGGACCATCTGTGCAAGTTAATCTTAAGATTGCTCTGAATATTACATCAATCTTAAGAAGTTACAAGGGGATCAGCAGTTGTTCGCAAGAAAAAAGAAACAGTACTTTTGTGGGCTCCCAAGGGATCTAACTTGGCACGAAGATCTTGTAGTATCTGAATATAACATGGACTTCTTGCCTTTCGTGTTTACTGTACGAAGTAAAGCACGGATGTTTTCCTCATTGTGCTTATTTTCTAGCTAGTAGCTATCACAACAATGGCCCCAGTCAATAAAAGCAGGCTTTGTATGTTTTTCACTTTTATGCTATGCTTATTTCGAAGTGAAAATAGCTCGCCGCCGCCGTCCAACTTTGCTTTGCTGCGGCTGTGTTTACAGAAGAAATGAAAAACATTTTCTTTTTATTTAAATTTCAACGCCTTATTTAAGCGTATTATTGTAATTTAAAATTGTTTAGTTTATTTTCTTGCTTTTCCATTTGTGCAGTGGTTTGTCTATGGTTCCCTTCCTATAAATTACACTTATATTACAAGTTTTTTTTTTAATCTACAAAATCCTAACAAAATTGTGCATATCTTCAGAATTAATGAATTTTATTTTGTTGACAGGTAGTGCCAAGATTGCTGGGTTCTCTAGTGGGTGGCGCGATGAGTCCTACGCAGCACCTTGAACAGCAACAAGCCCTCGTCAAGCAATTCGCAGAAATATTAGAATTCGTACTCAAATTCGATGAATATAAAGTAAGTAACCTTCTCCCGACTCCTATTGTAGACTATTGAGTATTATGACTTGTAAGTCGACTGAAGGCTCATAAAGGGTTAGTAATACTAATAATGAATTAATAAAAGAAGTAAGAAGGAATATTGCTGAAACAGAGACGTTTGTTTAGCGCATTAGTAGAAGTGATCTCAGCATGCTATTGTCAGACATCTCAGTGCATAGGATCGGGTTCCTGGGTATTATAATACAAAATCCCTTTCTAAGAGTTCTTGGCTCTTACAACACTCAGAAGATGATTCATCATTCATCATTCAACATTCTTTGTTTCAAAACGCCCAGCTAATATTCACACCAGCCTTTAGTATGTCGCATCAATTATGCATGTTAGCTGTAACCCACGCTTCGCCCGCTGCTGTTACTATTAGATGATAAACCCTAGTTTCTGGGTTAAGTCATAGTTTTGTATGTTAATCCGTGATGTGAACACTACGTAATTTGGTTTGTTGCCTTGTTGCAGTTATTATTAGGTAACGCAATTTGCCTTCGTCCGTTACCATCGGGTAAATGCATTGTTAATTATCATCTAACGCAAAACGATCCTTTAATGTACCAATTAGCTCATTATGCATGATTGGTTGGACTACTAATTCGAATACATAAGTCGGTGAGCTCGAATGTCAAAACATTTCAATGGGATAGAACCCGGCTTTGGATTCACAAACTTCTGTTCAAGTTTATTTATTACAGCTTCAGTGGAATCCATGTTTTGCTTCTGTAAACTCAATTCTTTCTGTGTCAGATTAAATTTATATCTGAAAGCAACGCTTTGATAGCTTGAAACTTTTCCAAGTTTTTCTTCAGAATGGTTTTGGTAATAGCTTCAAGTTATGACTGGTAGGCTTTTTAAATTGATTGTCTTATTACGTATATTTTATATTTTCTCCTCCTTTATGATTTCTGACCAGAATTAGCATCCTGGACAGCTAGCAACTGGTAACAAAGAGTCTAGCTGATTCCACGATGACTCAAAAAATTCCTTCGGTTGATAAAATCGCAATTTAAATTTTGATCTATCTTCAAGCACAAACCTTCATACAATCTCGTCACTTTCTGAACGATTTTAGATCTAACCAGTGCGTTAAGAATTCCACTTAGCAACAAGATCTTATTGTTACTCTGTATTATGTTTCAAAACAGGAAGCTAATAACAATAAATACTTTCATAATACAGATGATTAGGCGCCATTGTTTCGGCTTTTCCTGTGGTGTCGTCTTAAATTTTGTTATTGATTGACATGAAACAATTCCGTAGTCATTGATATTTTAGTTTGGTTTGTTGCCTAGCGGGCAGTCGACCAAGAAAAAGTCATCAGCCACAGCGGATAACAGAAAAAACACCTGCACAACATGTGCAGACGGTAATCCAATTTCAGTTGCTCTAAACGCCATTGTTTTGTTGTGTTCCAAAACTTACTGTATTATTTTTATTGGTGCCTTACACATGCTGAACCATAATAATATGTTCATTTGGAAGTTGGAACAGTGACGTGACACGTATTGACGTTACATGTTTCAGAAGAAGTTACTTGCAACAAAATGCGAACAATAAGAAATTATCTAATGTTTCATGTTTGCTCACTGCATTGTACGCAGCCAATAACATACAATAAGTCACAATGATATAAACAAAGCGACCAATCGTTCGCAGCGTATCTGATGCAGCATAAGTAATTCAATTGCTGGGGCCCTTTTGACCCCAACCTTGCAGTGTCGTTGCTCCTAGTTCACTGACTGCTATCTGCTCGCGAAACAATTGTTTGTCTAAGAATCAGAGTTCACATTAGCTATTTTGTTAATAAGTGAGAAAATAATTCCGAAACTGTGGAATTGGATCACAGGCATGTTTTTCAGATTTAGTTGAAAGTAATTGAAAAGCTCTGGAAGCAAAGGACTACGAGAGCCACAGATGTTTTACATTGTAAAAGGACCAAAGGACCTCAAATAATCATATGAATGAAACAAATGATAAACGCGGCAAAAAAGGAACAAAAAGTGGGGTGAACACGGAAAAATAAAAATTAGGCGAACTTTGTTGGCTGGCGAATCCGGAACGAATCCTATTTTCCTGCAGCAAATTTTAGGTTTTCACCGAGCTATTATGAACCAAATTAACTAAATTAGTTATTTATAAAATGCTAAAAATAATTAACATTCGATATTGCCATCACATGCTAAATTAACCTTCCCTAAGTTAAATATATAATAACGAGGGACTCCTGTAACCACATTTGGCAAACCCATTAGTGATTCCGGTCCCTACGTAGATTCTATAACGAAAGAGGAAGTGAGTGAAAATCCTTTACATAAAATACCCTCATCGTCTTTAACAACAACCTTAGAAATAGAGGCACCTATTATTAAAGCCAATTCAAGCTTAAAAATTGAACTAATTCCAACAAATATTTCAGTGCATAACTACGTAAGCCTGTCAATAACCTTATCTACAAGTAGTTTATACTAACTTGTATTGGTTGTTCAACTATCGCCATAATTAATCTAAAGTGAAGCTATCTAAATGTTAGTCATCGAGTCGAAAAGGGAACAATTTGCGAAGGCATTGTATAGAAAGTAAGGCTTGGCTCGAGTCGCGACCTCGGTGACTCACGGGCTTGCATCCGATTTATTTACGTTACCTTCTTTGTCATTCGAAACAGATGCGGATTTGGTAATAGCGTTCCAAGTAACTATAAAAATAAAACGTTTATTTAGATTGGTTTAGGCTTGTTGGTCATGTCGCGTTACGGTTGCGAATAAATTTATTTGAGACGAGTTCTCCCAAAAATCATTTTTGCTTTGTGTTAAAATGATTTTCCGAAACGTCTTTTATTATATTTGGTTTGGTGTATTCTGACTGACCTATTTGCTTGGTATTTAGCATTTTAAGGTCTATGGTTTCCGTAGGTCTATCCAGATGTGGCTTTGACTTCTACATGCATGAGGATACGAAACACTATAAATGTATCAAAGACCAGAATAGGACCAAAGGTCCATTTAAATATTTCCCAAAACTGAAACCATCCTTGAAAAGTAAAATACATTATTATACAAGAAAAGCAACGTTATTATTCTTCAGTTTAATACGCTAATGATATTCTGTGCCTATCATTTTGTTTATCTTTCCAATAAACTGGAACGGCCTTGTCTGTACCAGTACCTAACAGAAATAGATTACCTAAGCTTTTACCCTTTGAGAATTACAACATTTACAACGATCGCTTCAGAAAATTGGTCTTGTGTTTCTAAGAGCAAAATACTGTTACGAGCTTGGGGTTCGTGACAATAAAAACAGCCGATTAAATAACCAAAAATGACACTTTAATTTAACAACACTAATTACAACTTCAAACTCACTAATTATTAAACACAAGTTCACCACTGATCACTTTATTCGCACTTGAAGATCGCTTTCGAAGTATTCGCTTGTATCGCTAATCCAATACTGACCCGGTCGCGGAATACGCGCTCCTTTTATAGGTCAGTTTATTCTAGAAACTTCCATTCTCGAAACATCTGGAAAGTACTCGTAACTACCGCTGCCGACTGACTAGATACCGAGAAGTGTAGAATGTTCTGGCAAAGAAATGTCTAGAAGGTACTAGACTCTACTAGTTCTGCTACTCGATACTAGATGGCGCTAGTAGTAACTTAATGTACCCGACATTAATTCTGGCGCGTAACACTGCCCCCTCCTAAGACATGCTCGTCCCGAGCATTATCGGTCCCATAATAACGATCCCAGTCGATCCACATGGACGATCTTAGGAGCACTTCTTGTACCTTTCTGTATACGGTAGGTCACGTCGTTAATTTTTGTCACAATCCGGTACGGCCCGTCCCATTTAGCTTGAAGCTTAGGAGATTTCCCTTTACTGCGAACTGGATTGTGCAACCACACTAGTGAACCTTCGTCGAACCCTTTATTGTTAATTTTACGGTCATAACGGGTTTTCATCTTTTCAGACATTTGCTGGCCCGATTGTCTGACGTGCTCATAAATGTCATTCATTTTGTTCCGCAAGTCATTCGCATAATCGGTTATATTGCGTGGGGCATCAGGTGGTATTCCGGTGATCAGATCTGCAGGCAGCCGCAATTCTCTTCCGAAGTTGGCGAAGGCTGGTGTCACCGATGTACTTTCGTGAACAGCACTTCGGCATGACAGCAAAAACGGTTGTATATGCTTGTCCCAATCGCGTTGCCGGTTTTCCACGACTTTTGCCAGGTATCTCTCCAATGTCTGATTATATCGTTCCACCATTCCATCCGATTGTGGGTGGTAAGAAGTTGTTCTCGTTTTATGAGTACCCATAACTCGACAAGTTTCCTGGAATATTTGGGACTCAAAATTCCTTCCTTGATCGCTGTGAATCTCCAAGGGTACTCCAAAACGACAGAAGACTTCATGAACTAGTTTATCTGCAACTGTTGAGGCTTCTTGATTTGGAATGGCGAAGACTTCCGGCCACTTAGTGAAGTAATCCATTACAACCATGAAATACTTGTTACCACTTTCACTTTCCGGAAAAGGTCCCGCAACATCTAGGGCTATCCTTTCCCATGGTGCACCGACGTTGTACAATTTTAATGCACCTCTACTGCGAGTCTGAGGTCCTTTTACAGCCGCACAACTTGTACATTTGCGACACCAGTCCTCGACATCGTCACGACAGTGGACCCAGTAAAACCGTTCTCTTATCTTCAGTAGAGTCCGTTTTACTCCCATATGGCCTCCTGAAGAACCATTATGGTACAGCTGTAGGACATTCGGTACTTTTGCTTTAGGGACAACCATTTGCAAATGACAGCTGTCTCCCCGAGCATTTTCCCATTTACGGCACAGGACTCCATCCTGAATCACTAAGCTGTCCCATTGGGCCCAATAACTTTTTGTGATCGAACTCATCGCTGAGACGTCACTCCACGTGGGCTTAGGAGCACTGGCCTTCATCCACTCCAGAATCGGCTTGATGTCCGAATCTTCCTGCTGTGCACATTGTAGGCTTTCCTTCCACTCGCTGCTGAGGTCTGTCTTGAGCATCCTCACAGGTACGACTTCTTTACCCTCTTGCCTAGTACAATGCTTGCAGTCTTCAGGGCAAGGTCTTCTTGACAACGCCGACGCATTGTCGGCGTTGCCATGAGATCTTCCGCTGCGATGTTCAATCACAAAGTCATATTCCTGCAGTAGTTCAATCCATCTCGCAACTTGTCCTTCTGGATTTTTGAACTGCAATAGCCATTTGAGTGCAGCATGGTCTGTACGTAAATGGAATTTCCGTCCCAGCAGATATTTGCTAAAATGCTGCAATGACTTTACCACAGCTAGCAATTCCCGTCTCGTGACACAATAGTTCCTTTCTGGTTTCGACAATGACTTGCTGAAGTAGGCTATCACAACCTCTTGATCGCCATTCCGTTGAGATAACACACCGCCAAGTCCGATATCACTAGCGTCTGTGTCAACTATAAATTCCTTGTTCGCGTCAGGATACCCCAAAATAGGTGTTCTACACAGACGTTTCTTTAGCTCCTGGAATGCGACGTCGCAACTTTCATCCCAGCAGAAATGTCGCTTCTCCTCGGTTAGTTTGTGGAGGGGCCTGGCTATGTCCGCAAAGTTCTTGACGAATCGCCGATAATAGGAGCACAAACCCAAAAATGCTCTGACCTGCGTCTTGTCTTTTGGATTTGGCCAATCTTTAACAGCGGCGATTTTCTCTGGATCCGTGCGGATGCCTTCTTCCGACACAACATATCCCAAAAAGCTGACTTGACGTTTGAAAAGTGAACACTTCTTTGGACTCAACTTGAGATTTGCACTCTGGATCTTCATGAGCACGCGTTCCAGGTTTTGAAGATGTTCTTCAAACGTACGGCCTACAATGATGATGTCGTCCAAGTAGACCAAACAGGCATCGCCAATTAACCCGGTTAGTACAAGTTCCATCAATCTTTCAAACGTTGCCGGAGCGTTGCATAATCCAAACGGCATAACATTAAATTGCCACAGGCCCTTTTCTGTCGAGAATGCAGTTTTCTCCTTGTCCTTAGGGTCGATTTAAACTTGCCAGTAACCACTTTTTAAGTCTAGCGTGCTAAACCATTTCACTCCAGTAAGCATGTCCAGCGTGTCATCAATTCTTGGCAAAGGATAACTGTCCTTCTTCGTGACGTCGTTTAGACGACGATAGTCAACACAAAACCGCATGCTGCCATCCTTCTTTCTTACCAGCACTACTGGTGAACACCATGGACTGGATGAAGGTTCTATAACACCATCCTTCACCATTCCTTCAATCATGGTTTCCACTTCCTTTTCACGTGCTACCGGCAACCTCCTTGGTCGCTGACGGATAGGCAATTCTTCTCCTGTGTTTATTTTGTGTTGAACTAAGCCAGTCTTTCCGATGTCACCATCGTTTGAAGAGAAAACACTGGCGTACTTCTGTAACATCTTCTTTGCCTTGACCAGTTCATTTTGAGACAGAGCGCTGCGACAGTCGTCTAAAAGTGTGGTCACTTTCGTTTGTGCGTCCTTGCTGAGGGTCCCGGTCGAAAGATATTGGCATCGACGCAACCAATCCACTTCCTCGCAAGTACCAATCAGAGTGCCTTTTTCTATCATCTGTTCCTTATCACTAAGGTTCAGCACACGTACCCCTGAGATGTCGGTGGCTCTGACCAAAGTTCGTGCCACTTTCCATGGAAGGTCAATGTCTACCTTTTCCACGAGTACACAATGATTCTGCCCAGGATTCCGAGGAAGACTAACCGGCACAATCGTTTCCGATCTCGGAGGAAGAACAATCTTCTTTAGGCTGTACACATTTCCCGGTAACGCCCCTTCCATGAAAAGTTCTTCTTGTCCACATTTCATTACTCCTTGATTAACGTCGATCTCACAACAATTCTTCCTCATAAAGTCTAAGCCCACGATGCAATCGTCCATTATATCAGCCACGACAACATTATGCAGGTAGATTCCGTTGCCTAGCTTCAACTCCATCTCTCTCTCTCCTCGGACGGGTATACGCTGACCAGTGGCTGTTACCAAATTTATGCGGTCTCGGTTGAGTACGGAGTCCCCAAGGAACCGACTTACAACTGACGACCGTGCGAGAAGCTCCAGTGTCTATAGTCAGCTTACAAGGCATTCCGTTGACCTCGCCTTTGATGATTAGGCTATTCCCGTCATGGGTTTGTGAGATCGAAATCCTTGGGGCTCTTTGAACATCAGCCAGCACCCGCCCCGCAGTCCTGGCTTTCACTCGTTTCCCTGCTGTTGCTGGGCGATGCTGTTAGCCGCCCTACCCTCTGGAGATTGGCTAACTTCCCTTTCTGCAGTCCGCTCAGGGCAACTGGATCGAAGGTGGCCCCTTTCCCCACAGCCGTGGCACCTAGGGCTGTATCCTTTTAAACGGTCGCGAACTGAAGCCGCTGCAACCTCCCTGACGCGATGGGAACGATGATCCTGCCGTACAGCTTCCACAACCAGTGCATAAGCCAAAGCGTCCTTAAGCGTCCCGTGGTGCCCGAGCCTCACAGCAGCTCTAACTTCAAGATCGCGGATTCCATCGGTGAATGCCTGCACCAGGTTCCCTTCGATGAGCGCAGGTACGGACTGGTAAGCTTTTCGAACCAGCTTCTCCACTTCAAGGGCCCACTGCTGCAGGTTTTCACCGCTGCGTTGCACGCGATCCTTGAGCTGCGCACGAAACACGTGTTCCAGATGAGCGTCGCCATATCTAGCTTCCAACGCCTCAAGAAGCTGCTCATAAGTCACTTCCTTATCGAGAGCTTCTAGGACAGTTAAGGCCTGGTCGCGCAGGCCTAGAGTGAGAGCAGTCATGGCCTGATTTTTACTCCACCCATTCGCCTTCATAACAGCCTCAAACTGTCTTTTGTAGGCTGACCAGGAAGATGTCCCATCGAACGGTGGCACTTTGAATCCACGTAGCGAAGGTGTAGTAGCTACTGACACTGCCACCCCATCTCCAATTTTTAGGTTGTCCATTGTTTTTTTCATTTCAGCAATCTGGGTTTCAGCTTCTATCAGCCGGTTCTCATGCTGAACTACCTTATCTTGTACGACTTTAATTTCTTTTCCGAAAGTGGCGTGCAGATCCTTCATGAGGAACGTCTGTTCTTCCTGGCGGCGCATCTGCTCCTCCTTGTCACGCTGGAGCTGTTCTTCCAACCGACGGGCCTGTTCCTCCTGTCGGCGGGCCTGTTCCTCCTTGTCACGCTGCAGCTGTTCTTCCAACCGACGGGCCTGCTCCTCCTGCCGGCGAGCCTGTTCCTCTTTGTCACGCTGCAGCTGTTCTTCCAACCGGCGGGCCTGCTCCTCCTGACGGAGGGCCTGCTCCTCCTGACGGCGGGCCTGCTCCTCTTGACGGCGGGCCTGTTCCTGCAGCATCAGCATCAGAGCAGCAAAGTCTGGTGCTGCAGATGCTGGAGCTGCTGTGGACGGACCGGCCTCCACAATCGGCAGCTGGCCCTCCGACGTCAGCGGCGTTGTACCTCCAAAACGCCTCTGGTCCGTCTCCTGCTGACGTTGACTCCGGGTACGGATACCCTCCGTGTCGTCCTTTGGTAGAATCGGCATGGTTTAAATATCCACTCTTCTGACACCAATTGTTACGAGCTTGGGGTTCGTGACAATAAAAACAGCCGATTAAATAACCAAAAATGACACTTTAATTTAACAACACTAATTACAACTTCAAACTCACTAATTATTAAACACAAGTTCACCACTGATCACTTTATTCGCACTTGAAGATCGCTTTCGAAGTATTCGCTTGTATCGCTAATCCAATACTGACCCGGTCGCGGAATACGCGCTCCTTTTATAGGTCAGTTTATTCTAGAAACTTCCATTCTCGAAACATCTGGAAAGTACTCGTAACTACCGCTGCCGACTGACTAGATACCGAGAAGTTTAGAATGTTCTGGCAAAGAAATGTCTAGAAGGTACTTGACTCTACTAGTTCTGCTACTCGATACTAGATGGCGCTAGTAGTAACTTAATGTACCCGACATTAATTCTGGCGCGTAACAATACACTTAAGCATAGCACTCGTTTCAGCTTCTTGATGCCTAAACGACGATCAGCTCAGAAAATAACTTTTTAGTCTTTGAGGTAAAATAATATTTTACCCATTCCGTTTTGGACATTCTCCAGTGGAAGTGAGCCGTGGAGTAGTGTCAGTACTGTTCAAACACTTTAACCCTTTCTGAGGCCATCGCTCTTCGGCCGTCTTTACGTAAGTCCTATGCATAATTAACTACACTGATCGATCGTAATCTAACTACCTTCCTACATTACCTAGTAGGTGCCTGCCACCAATAACGATCATCATGGTTTTGTTTGAGAATGTAATAACAAATCGATAAGAATTACAAAGATGACCAATGGATAGGTAATGTAAAACATAGGCTTGCAATAGAACGGATTTGCGTAAATGTTATAAAAAAGTTTTTAAATACGCATCGTTTCTTTGACTCTTAGTTAGTTTTTACAATCGTATGATACCGGTGGATTGTCAAGTACTCCTGCGTTAATGACAATTTGTTTTTACATTAGTAAATTCATTGGTCGATACGATTTAAAAAAGAAAAGATAATTAAAAGTAATGTGTGATTCCGGAAACATCGTAAAAAATATTTAATTTTGGTTGAAAGGTCCAAAGGACTATTTTAAGAGTATTCTCAATTTCAAACATCGTATAAAGAAAATAATAATATACATATGCTAATAAGTAGGGTTTTTCATACAATTTAATTTTGCTTTGGTATCCAACGCCTTTAACATAATTACTGTGCAAAAATTAATAAAGAGTGGGTTAATCTGGTCGGATTAATGCTGCCAGTTAATTGGATTATGAGGCAGCCTTGTATTCAAGGAAATAGAAACATTGATTAGCCATGCTTAATTATTTTTGTTTACTGAGCATATCGACCGTAGCGAGTTGAAATACTTAGAAAACTGCTTGGCGTAGTTTGATCAATCGTTTCCTAGAAAGGATTGAGACAACCGTAAATACATATATGTACATAGTTTATTTGAAAATTATTTTACGGAGTCTTTTTTCATTCATTGGCTAATCATCACAGTCGTTGCCCTGTATGTTATGAGCGTTATAATATTCCTAATAGGATAATGGTTATATCAAGAATATTTGAAAAATAATGAGCTCCTTTTCAGCGAACAAAATTCTGCCAAATCGGATTACCTCAAACTTATTCATGAATTTATTATAAACGATACGCTCTTCGCAGAATTTACTGAAATACTTAAATAATGGCACTCTGAGTGAATTAATCTGATCTCCATATTGTAACTGTTTCTCGTACCCATTCTTTGAGGCAAGGAAGCAAGCATCCATCCGAGCAAACACTTATTAGCATAGCCTCACCTCAAGCAATAAAGATTTCTAATAAGACTTGCAATACAAATACTGACGAACAATGTATCGTTAAGAGATTATCTTGCGACGAATAAATCGCAAGCGCACGCATCGACTTCGCGTGTGGTCTACTAAAAATAATCTACAATATGGACGTTAAATTACTAGTTTCCAGTCGTAGCGAGGCTGATTGAGTGCCCCATGTTGAATGGGCGGCAATCCTAATTCATCTCCGACCTCCGCCCTTCATGTCTAGAAAGTATTATTTCGCGTGCCCATTGTGTGTAAAAAGTACCTACCTACTTTATCAGGCACATGCCGAGTTTAATCATCATTATGTCAGCAGGTAGACATTTTTATTGTTAAATGTGGGTGTCCCCATAGTCATCTTAAGCCTATAATATTCTGGGGTTCAGTTGTTAGGCTCTGGAATGTCATGTTAATTTATTAATTGGGAGGATCATAGCTAGCATGCACGGCCTGCGTGACACAGTTAATTTATGTACGAAAATTATGATTATGAAGCACAGTTCCTAGGATAGATCCTTTCAAAACTTCGAGCCTAGAACTTGGGCCTATTACAGGATCCTGATTAATGTTAGTATTTTTCTTTCCTCCCCGCAGATGAAAACGCCAGCGATACAAAACGACTTTAGTTACTACAGACGAAGCGTGTCGAGAGGGGGGCTGATCAACGCAGAACTTCCGCCGGGAGAGGAACCCCACATAACGGCAGAGGTCGCGAACAGAATGTCCCTCTTCTACGCACAAGCCACGCCGATGCTCAAGGTCCTGTCAGAAGCCACCAGCCAGTTCGTCAATGATAACCAGCAAGACTTGGAGAATACGACAGAAACGCTCAGTACTATGGCTAAAGTTTGCCTAAGGATGTTAGAGAATCCGTAAGTAATTAAAATGTATTTTAGTTTCTTTAAGATCCTTGTACTGTTTTCAAGTCTGTAACTGAAAATTCTGTAATCATATAAACGCAAGGGAAAAGTGATCTCAATTTGTTATCAACATCCCATATGTAACTAATCACGTTGCATGCATGTTGCTCAGATATTAGACCTCGGTTATCTTTTTCGTTATCCACTCGAAGTGAACGTGACCTATTCTCGTCGGGATCCACGCGGACGGCGGAAATTTTCAAATAACATGAAAGTTTTTCTATCACGAGCGGTTGTTTCTATATAAAATCATTCACACAACGGTAGCACTTTTAAGAAAATTGTATTTGGAAGCCTCCGTGCCAATTTCTACATAAACCTCAATAAAATCGGCCATAAATATGGATGCCTTCCGAAGCCATCAAAGTAGTGGAACATGAAATGGTGTCAACAAGATGTAGCTACCGACTACAGCGTGTTTACACAGAACGAGTATCCAGCACAATAGTCGCGCTGTGATCATCAAAAGCGTCCGTAATACTGCTCTCGTTCCAGCCGTTTCCAAACTAGACCGTTAAACCTACCTAGCTAGAGCGAATCTCAGGTTACACGTACGAATTGATTTTCAACAAGACCCTTGCTCTTACGGGATACGGTGCATCTGTAAAACAGCTTTTAACTTCGAAAATCTATTTTCGTCGACCGCGGTGTATCTGCGATAGGTTCAGACTTTATCGAAGTTAGTTCAGTAGATCAAAGTTGAACCAAGAAGTCTTAACTTATTTTCTGACATCTGTCCGAGTTTCTTTCGCTGGGACAACAGCTGTGAAGTAAGATTAATCGATTGGAAGAACTTCTGCCATGTCCTCGATAGTTATTTCAAACAAAGAGATTTATTATGCCTATTTACTGGATTGTTCTTTTCCGCTGGTCTATTTATCCTTCAACACTTTTCCATTTATTTCCAATTGAAAAATAGGTCTTTGTTTCGAATAAACAGTAGCTGTTGACAGGTGGGTAATGTAAACAGTAGGACCCAGTAACGTCACCGTAGTCGGTCAGTCCTGTCCGAGTTATCCTTGCAACAATAGGAGCGTATTCATTACACGGAGGGATCGTGTGTCGAGCCACGACATCGATACGCTCGAGCCACTGGCAGAACGTAAGAACATATAAATAAAGATAAATCAGCTGTCACTTGTACCAACACGTGCCTTCGAGTGTTTGCACCATCGCCTCGCCTGACACGTTCCTATCTGAACCACTTTAAGCGCCATCCTCATTATTGTTTACTGCACTCGAT
Organism: Mamestra brassicae; assembly: GCA_905163435.1. Lineage (NCBI taxonomy): Eukaryota > Metazoa > Arthropoda > Insecta > Lepidoptera > Noctuidae > Mamestra > Mamestra brassicae. The sequence goes on along the minus strand of LR991004.1, from coordinate 12,670,693 downwards.
TTGGAACTTATCAAAGTACTTATTAGCGCAAACTGCCGTCCTCACCCTGAAATTTGCGAGTCTGCGAACGTACAAACTGAGCTGAAAAGTTTTAGTTATAATTGCGTTAAAAGTCTACAGTTTCAAAGCTTCTGTTTTGCTTTCACAGAAATTAGGTCCATCCTAATAAATTGAGATATCCGATACTCTTTGAGTTTGATAAACGGCTGCATTGTTTATACAAACTACAAGTATCTTATCTCCCCCGAGAGCGACTGATTGGACAGATATTACCGAGGAACTAATTTAGTTCCCTTCCCCTCGTCTATTTAGGGTGGAAATCGGAAATGCGCTTGCAAGTTCCAAGTAAAAGCAATTCCCTAGATTGCTTCCCACTTCCGAAGATTTTCTTGCTAGCTATCAGGGAAGTACTCCAAAATTAGTTGGACAATAAATCCGTTGCGGGCCGCAGCAGTCATACACCACATGTTACTTGATAACTAAAACATGTGTCTTGTTTATCATATGCCGTATCATTGGATTAATTGCACATGCCTTTGTAGGTTGTGGCCATAATAATGTTGTTACATCATTATAAAACGAGGCGCCATTGACTGTCATGTTTTATTTCCCAATTACTTTCTCGAGGCCTCTGTCGAGTGCGGTTTATCCATAACGGCCTCCTACGCATTTTATTCTCCTTTAATACTACTTCCTTACACCACGGAAAGTTTTTTGTCTTGTTTAGGTTACTGAGTGACTTGTTTACGTAGTTCTAACACTTCAGACTAAACATTCGTAGGTTATTCCGTCTGTTGTAGCATATTATTAGGCATGTTTACGTACGATTTTGTTATTCGTTTCTTTTAACTTGAAACGCATTTCGACGGGAAAATGTACAAGTTTAATTAAACCAGTGATAACAGTTTCCTCCCTTACACTTCCTTATCAATACCATGCTGCGTTCGCTCCGGTTGTCCGCGTAATTTCGTCCACTACCTCGCATCGATTGGTCCCAAGTGACCGTTTCCGTGCTCTATAGCTTCTCCGATATAACCCAACATAATTGACAACTGTAGTAGCTACCTACCGGGTTTATAAAAACTTCATAAACGGCCTTTCATTGTGTATGTTCAAAAGTGTATGAAAATCCATTTCTTACGTGGTTTTTCTTTTTTAATTTTGGGTAAGACTATGCGCCGGTAACCTAAATATCAAAAGCCAAAAAGTTTTTACAGTGAGTTTTTATCTCCAAGTTCGCAAAATGACACTGGCCACTAGCTGTGTGTTGGATGGTGTCGGGCTGGCAGTGCGACCCTGCGGCGGCAGGATAAACAATTTGAAAAAACAACATGTGAAAATTGCAGACGCCATTGGCGCCATTTCCAATTTGTGTGTTGTTTGAGGATTCAGTTTTAACTGCAACAATTTCAATATAAATTTCAATTAGTAAAGATTTCGTTTTTTATTTTCCTTCTAGGTGTAGTATAAAGCACTATGTATCACTCGAGAGAAACTGCGATTCCCGATCTTGGGTGTTTTAAACGACACCCTCAACGGTAATCGGTCACTTTCTCCTCTCGGTGAACAATGTACTATTGTTCTTCACTCGTCATTTAGGTATAGAAATGAATGAATGCGGCTGTTTTCCAGACTAAGGCAGGTATTTGAAATCATCGAACGATACCTACCAATAGGATATGATTGCATATCTACAGCAAAATAACGGTCATAATGGCAACGACGTTGAATCATCGGAGAGGAAACTTGAAAATATATCCTATTCAATTTGAAACAGAGGCGCCATTTCCTTCTAAACAAACAAAGACCTCATAATGGCACATCTAAACAAAAGCCTCGTACTAACAATTAAAAGAACATCCTTGATTGATTTTAATATTAATTGGTTGTTTAAAAATACTTACAGGAATTACTCGCTATGCCATAAGACTAGAATTAGCGGTTCCTTCGTTGAAAGTGACAATGAAAACGTGACGAGAATTAAAATTAATGATCGTCGACACTTTTTGCGGACACTTTGACCGGTTTGTCACCAATGCTTCAAATATAGCAGCATGGCTTGAAGTTGATTGGTGCTTAAATTCTAACCTTATTAACTATGGGCGTGAGAGGAGCTCGTGGCTAAATAATAACAGCCGCATGGGTCGATCTTTAAGGTTAAGAAACGCTTGCCGATGTTGGTCTGTGGATGGGTGACCATCTTAACATACCGAGACTCCTCCGTGCCTCGGAAAGCACGTTAAGCCGTTGGTCCCGGCTGTCATTTGTAGATCTTTGGCAATCGTTACGGATAGTCAGAAGCCAGATAATCTGACATCTGACTGCCGCAAGACAGATTCAATCCAGCTCACGATTTTGTACATCTACTTTTACTAATGTTATGTATACCCTTTATCTATACTAATATAATAAAGCTGACGAGTGTGTTTGTTTGAACACGCTAATCTCCGGACTACCAGTCGGATTCGAAAAATTCTTTTTGTAAATGATGGTCATGAGGAATGCTACAATAGGCTAAACGGGAACTGGAAAAGACGGGATATGCGCGTAAGAAGTCGCCGGCAAAACCTAATATTTTTATCAGGTAAAACAATATTTCACCGAGATATTTTTCTTGGCTACATATTTGCATGATAATGTATGTACATATTTGATTACTGCTGTAAGGCATTCAGTTTGAATGACGGCGATGTCACAGCGTTGCTCGATAGCGCGAGTGCCTAGATTTGAGAGGGCTGCGATAAAACCGCCTCTCTTACTCAGAAGTTACTTTAACTAACCGTTAATACCTACATTTCTCGGCAACTGAATATTCAACAAGATAAATTATCTTGATTTATGTGTTAATATTTAGAACTGCCTGACTCATGGCCCGATTAAATTCCGGGACGGGGAACTAGATACAAAATTGAATATTGCAGACATTATTTTAGTTATTAGATCGTAAATTGGCGATTATTAAATAACTTGTTTACAAAACGTCTGTCACGAATCGCATTTATTCAAATATTAGCAGACGTAGCACTTCCGTCGACGACAAATAAAGGTACAAGTAACATTTATACAGTTTACTGAACATACCTGTCTGTGCGGTGCATACGGGATCCGCGGGCCGTGGGCGGCGACCCAAATCCAAGCCCCAAGCCCCGCCAGCCGTACGTAGCTTTATTGTGTCGTAAATTCAGTTTCTTCACTGCAAACACAACACACGCGACCCAAAACAAACATGTACGAAACTTATTTATTTACTTGCAACCATATCAAAGCGCACATAAAAATATATCGAAAATTAGGACACGTAAGAATATTCTAACACGAATCTGTTTCTAGTCTAAGTCAAGAGACGAGGTCACGGTAGATATTAATTACACCAATTTCTCTGAAGCTTCATTAATAGATTGATCTAACATAAATCTTGTTGATTTTCCAGAAAACTGGTCGCACAGTTCAGTCGCGAGGAGACGTCACTGCTGGTTCTACGCGTGATGGTGGGTCTGATCATCCTGTACGACTGGGTCCACCCGTCCGGTGCCTTCTGCCGCTCCTCGTCCGTCGACGTCAAGGGCTGCGTCAAGTTCCTCCAGCAGCAACCACCCACGAAAGCAGAACCACTCCTCAACGCCCTTAGGTATACGACGAAGCATTTAAACCATCAATCGACGCCGAAGAATATCAGAACACTGCTGGCCGCGTGAGGACAGCACTCGAGCCTTGCATGTTGCTGTGGGGAATGATGCGACAATAATTACCTGTGGGGATACCTCGTTGGCACGCCTTTATTTTGCTCCTTAGCGATACCTCTACATTGTATTATCTCTCATCGTTACATTATTCGAATGTCGAATGACCATGGACCATTAAACGAAGCTATAATAGTGTATAGGTCTCCATTATAATATAAGGGTTACTATAACTAATAGATAGATACAGTAAAACTGACGGGGCAGTCGCTAATAATAATTCCTGAACAAAATAGAATATCATATCACGATGGAATATGGTTGCACCCTGCGTCATTTGGATGAGAGAATATAAAGTGTCGTCTAAAAATATTTTTATCAACTTTTAATTCCTACAGGTGAATGAAATTTATTAAATAACACCTGTATTTTATTGTTACTCATTGAATTAAATGAACACTTACTTTTACTAATTTCACAAGTGAATTTCGGGAAACATTTATGTGTATTGTATGAAAAAAGGAATATATTGTGTAGTCTAAATTATATTATTCCCACGTTTCATAGTTAGCATGCTTAAAAAGCAATTTTTTAGGAGAAATTATACAGAGAAGCTATCCCTACACTCCCACATTCGTGCAAGGTTTCATTAGACTCTCTTCGTCACACAGAAGTAAGCTGTATGGCTGTCAGTCGCAACTCTAAAATTAGCTATTATAAACTATCATAGGAAGGCTTAGGCACCTCTAATGTGTAACGTCATTGAAAAAAGAAGTATTATTTACATTTATTCTACTATATAAAACTGCCTTGGATCATATTGATTGGTTACCACACAATTTAACTATTGTGCAATTTATTCAAGAGTACCTATGAATTGTTATTGTTTAGATGAGCGTAAAGTGATGTACCTATCCTTTGTAAACTGCACCTAAGTATCGCAGTAAGCTGATTTTTTTTTATTCATTTAAAAACATGTTTATGGTTATATATTGAAGTTGTATAAAAATATTAGGTAGGTAGGTAATTACATAATTTAATTGATACTTAGGTGGAAATGATATTAACTTCGATTTACTTATCAAACTTTTGGTCCCAGTGTTGGATGGTATTAATAGATATTGTAAATTTTATATACTTAGCACAAATTTTATTGTTACGCACATCCCCTCACTGGGAGGTCAATATGCGCAGGTATTCGGTTCCAAAGATTTATTCAAAACGTTAATTACTACTTATTTCGCTCACTACATGATTTGTGCGTCGTATATTATTTTTTAAAAGACTGAGGTAGACAGTGCATTTCTCGTTAATACAGTTCCATTTCTTTTAATTAAGAAACCAGAAATGTATAAATCACGAAACTATGCCTTATTGAAATAAAGAAAAAGCGTACCGATAGCGAATATGAGTAATTTCAATGCCTTTTCTAAAATTATTATAAAATGTTAAGTATGTCGTGTTAACAATGTTGAATTTATGCATGTACCACTGCCTTGATGTTAAATAACATAATAATTTTAAATTGAATTTATAGGTATAATGTAATATGTTTCACTATTGATGTATTAACTCAAATGTAAGCATAATGATTAAGCATGTACTGTTTATTTACAAGTAATACAAGTTTACAAGTATTTACATCATTCTCCCAGTTCCGTGCAACTGTGAATAGACGGAGCGTTTCAATGAGATATATACTATATTTTTTAATTATATTTAAAGCCGCTGATTACGCTCAAAATCAATTTGCATGTGGATTTTAATTTTACTTTGTAAATAGGATTTCGACTTGCTCGACTGGAATTCGTGTTTCTAACTGGGGAATATCATAGTGCACAAATAAATAGTATTTACTTTTGTTACGTGCAGTTTGACGATGATTAAGTCGTTTCATTTACCTTATGTGTGTTCTGGTCTAAAATGGGTCATACACCTGATAATGTATCGGAAAATGAAACAGTGAGCATAGCAACCATTAGAAACGTTACATAATACGGTTTACGAACGACGCACTAGCAGATGTCTGACGACAATTCGCATGGTGTATGACAGGCCTTAGAGTTAAGTTTGCAGAAGATAATAATTGTGTTAACTCTTTCACTATTTAATGTATTGGTAACATAGCTGTCGGTATATCACTGAGCACAAACACTTGTCTTACGTGTATAGTATCTTAGAATTAAATATAATTATAACTTAGGATCGTTATCGTTAGTTACATTACTTGCACAGTCAGCACAATACTTTATGATAGTTATTATATTAATATAGTATCCTTGTTGAATATTACATTGTAATTGCGACTGTTGCTGGCAAGGAATACGATGGACTCAGGTGTGCACTCCGAATTGCATTTATTGTGAGGAATTGAAGGTTTGAATAAATATCGTTCCCTAAATTAACACTGCCCAAATAAGTAAATTTTATACAATATTTTTTTAATAATTGATAAGTTTTCTAAAATTATTCCAAGATATAATAATTCCAATCACTCCATGTTGAGTCTAAGCATACTTTGAGCAAAGTTAGTAGTGTCTAGTTGGGCAAAACTAAAAGTATTGAATGCTTATGATAGTAGAAGATTAAATTATAGAAAGGGCCTCTTTAGGTCGCTATCAATGTTTGTGAGTAGGAAATGAAGCTGTAATAGTACTATTTACGTTGTAACAATTATCTACTTGCATTATTTACTCAGAATTTATTATAGCACAGGCATTTGTTAATAATTTAGTCAAATCTTTAGTAAATTCTTCTAGAAAAAGTTAATAAGAATGCTATACATAATATTATGTACTAGTTATGAAGATTGTTGTATGTATTATTTGAACTGCAACATTTGTTATTGTTTAAGGTGGTTTTGTATGATAGACCTATTTTTCTTAGTTATCATTTATTTATTGTATATAATAAACACACCAAAGTTATAAGTAATAAATAAACTTGGATAGATTCTTGTAGACTGTTGTTTTATTATGAATGTTAAAAGTCTTGTAAACAAAGAAACAATTTATTCTTAACTTAGAAAATATGTACAATGATGTGTTAGGTGTTGGCGGGGCGTGGCTTGAGGATGAGCTTGCCAGTGTCGTCGCACGACATGTTGAAGTCGTTGAGCACGGAGCGCGTGCGAGCTGTGATGATGCTGGGCGCGACCACCTTTCTGTGCACTCCCATCATAAACAGCAATACTGAAAATTTGACATTGTTTATTCTCTTGTCACTATAATCAAAAGTTCAGTCAGAGATGTGTAGCTGAGATTTTTATTTCACCAAATCTTCACCAAAAAAAAAAATACTCAGAATAAAGGTCAAATTTTCAACACTTATCTGGCTTCTAGCTTGTGAAATACATTTCATAATCTGCTAAATAATGTTATTATTTAGCAGATTATGAAATGTATTTCCCCACGCATTAAACTTCGTACTTAACCTATGGTTATTAGGCCGCATACCGAGTTTCATCCATGCCTCAGAAACCACGTTAAGCGGTTTGTACCAGCTCTCATTTGAACATGTATGACAGTCAGAAGCCAGAAAAAACTGATGTCAGATTTTCCTGGCTTCTGGCTACCAGAAAAATCTGACACCAGTCTTGCTAAGGCATATTGTGATACTCAGATACTGGGTTATGGAGGTCAGATAGGCGGTTCCTCGATGTAAAATACTAGTTCTTAGCAGCATCCAGATAAACTCGAAGTCTACCCAACTTACTTGGGAAAAGGCTAGGCAGACTGTGTTTTCATAATCATTACATGGAAAACCGCCCCAGGCGCTTATATACCTAAACTTATAACTAATGAAAACTTATGAATAAATAAGTAATCCCGGGTTCCCGGGATTGAACAATTTTGTAAAAAAAACTATTATAAACTTAATGAAATTTATTATAGCATTGGTTATTTTCGGGATCTTGGATTCTGAAAAGCATGTCCGTATTATACTCTCGTGGGAAAAAAAGTAAAGTTTAGGTACATTAGCGCCCTATATTTATTATTATTCGATCACTGATAATGACTTACCTAAAAAGGTAGAGGTAAAGGCAAAAAAGGGATGATTCCAGAGGGACTGTGTTAGGGATACAACCGGTGTGAGTGGATCCATCAACCAATGATATGCGGCTATTGCTGTGCAAACTGACACCACTGTCAGCACAACTGAAATGAAAAGAAAACATTATTAATATTTGTATTTAGAAGTATCCCGATGCAATTATATAGTATCTATGCAAGGTAAATGCAGTCCATGTGACCAGCCAAGCAACTTCAAACACAGGCTTCCAACAAGTCTTTTATTGGGACAGAACAAGCTTTTAATATTGTTGAAGTAAACTGCTCTGGCAATCAAATTAACCTTTCGTATGCCAGGCGACAATGCGCACCGAAGGCGCTGTTTGCCACGGAAAATAGTAAATAGTATGCTCCGGCAGACAAACATTGACTTATTTTGAGCGTTGATCTACGTTCCGGCAAACGAAAGGTTAAATTGTAATCACCATGACGGAGCAAAAAATTTGTACTACAACTTATTAATTTGTATTAGGTTTTCCTGCCCATTCTGATTCAATGTAATATCACATCCAGAATAGGTACTGTCTTGTAGTTGAAATGGAATGCAACTTAGTCAGCAGTGTAGTACAGTTTACAAATGGGGTAGATTACACACCCTGACTGCCATTGATTACTTATCAACCTGACTCCTATCACTGTCTCCGTGATTAAAATACCTTATCAATTTGAAATATATAAAGCCCGGGACATCTCACATGAGTTTGGCTGCACTCATTGGTGGTTAACAAGTAATTATGGTTAGATATGTTAGGTACATACTTCTCCATCTCATAGTAGCTGGCTGCAGACATCCTATGACTTCAGTCAGGCGTCGCTCAAACGCCTTCAAGTCTGAAATCAACATCAACAGTTGAAATGGCAGAGAACATACATTCACTTACTGTTTTTCTTCAGCGAAACTTCATCAAAATCATCTCGCAGAATAATCGAGCGGAACACTCCGTACTTGAAACTTTGCCGGCTAGGGTGAAGTTGTGTTTCCATGAATAGTAACTCAGCTCAAATGCTAAGCTTGGAATATTGTCTTGGAAAGAGAATACTAGTTATGTCGAATAAAGATCAAGAACGGCGGCTAAAAACAGATCGACGAGTGCAACAGCGATTACTTACCATCGCAAGCCGTTTGTTCCAACGACATCTTGTTTTCACTCGTATTAACAATCAACCAGAATCTTATTGATATCTTTCTACATATTGAGCCAAACTTTTGTTCATCGATGATCGATTATTTTAGTAACTTTTTTAACCAAAATCAAGAAGTCAGTAAGTTTCTGTTGTTGAAGAACTGACAGTGACACTGACAAAAACGATATGGATGACACAAAAACTACGAAAAAAAAAACTTTTATATAGGAATGGAAACCAGTCTTTTTAGCATTATGTCATTACAGTGTAATAAATAAGACAATTAAATCAAGCTATTCAAATAATTGTTTCCTGAAAGGGGTAACTATAAAAACCTTATACCCTTTCCTATACGCAATTATTTTGAATGGCATCAAAAAAATCCTCTTGGATGGATTGACTTATTGATTGGTTCACTTCTATGCTGCTATTGGTTTGGGCACTTTTCCCATTGATTGACCTAATTCTTCACGGACACGGTGGGATATGTAGGTACAGAATAGACGATCGAGGCGAGAGCCCTCGCGCCGGTTTACGCGTGGCGCGTGGAAGCGTTTCGCCGCACAGTGGATCGACGCCATACAAGCAAAGAGACATAGGCTACTTTAAATATACTTGTGTCAGTTTTTGAAAAACAAGTCATTCCATCGTATACGTCTACTTATAAGCTGTAAAAAACATTCGAAACATTTTCTTATTGGAATCTTATATTGAGAGCTATGGCACCAAACCTGATTTTTTTTGTATGGGAAATGGCATAAAAAATAGTGTACCTTCGGATTCCCTTCGTCGTTCGACTTGATTTTTTATATGGTAATAAGACACATATTAGCTACATTTTCTCCAAACAAACATGGTGCGCCACACGCACCCCTTATGAGGTACAAGCGTTGACCGATTTTTCCTTATTATCTACAAATTGATTCAAACTTATTATTTCGACATATTTTATCTCCGAATCTCACTTCACTGGTGACTTACTGATAACTTAGTCAGGCCATAAATCATCGGTGCACTAATAACAGACTACCAGAAAACGTTTTATTGCACCCAATCTCTGGAAACGATTGTCTTAATTAACGATGCGTAAAAGATATAGGTCGTTAAGCTAATTAGCTAAGCTTTCATTACAAACGTACGAGACTTTGTTCCTTCAATGGCTTAGCTGTAATTGAAAAAAAAAGGCTTTTTTGATCAAGTACATAATGATTCGTCGATCCATTGTGTGCCGGGGCGAAACTTCACTACCGCGGCAAATTGCAGCGCGGCGGACGGAGCTCCGGCAGGATATCATGGCGGTATAGAGACGGCGACTATCGCGACCCTAGCTAGCTAGGCTAGGCACTTAAGCCCGGTTTCCACCGCGAGCGGAACGGACCCATTAATGACTTCGTTAAACTCGCAAACGCAAACTGCATACTTGTATTTCCACCAACAAATAGTCGGACGGAAAGAGCCGAGCGTGTAGAAAGAGTAGAAATGAGCTCGCTCAGTTCTAGGGAGCGGAGCGGAGTACTTACGGACTCCGCTCAACTCGCAATTACAATTTACATAGTGGCGTTTCCACACAGAAAGTGGTGAGCGGGGCGGATTGAGCGAGTAAAAAGAAATTGAAAAGAGTCCGCTGCGCAAGGCCTGCACCGACTAGTTCAGAACGGACTCGCTCGCTGTCTGCCCCCCGCGCCTCGCCTTTGTTTCTTACCTGAGGCACACAGCTAGCTTTTCTTGAGGTGAAATAGCTTTCCTGAAGTTGGTGTTTTGTTTCAAAATATCGACCTCCATACCTAAATGACAAAAGTTCTTGAAATTGTTCTCTATTAACCTTTTGCGTGTCTACCACAGATTTTTATCGTCCAATCCTGACTAAGCCCTTAAGTGTAACTGTCCGACTTAAGACATTTGGAGCATTTTTTCTTATGTCGAACTGTGTAACTTAAGACACGCAAAAGGTTTAACCCTGTAATAATTCTTAATTTTTTCGTCGTCTAAATCATAAAACAGCCTAAATTCCCCTTTTAATTTACGTTCTTAAATATGCTGGCACAGCCAAAATCTTCGTTTAGCGCGTTTTTTTCTTTGCATAAGATACAACAATACGTGTTTCTTTTTTCTGTATACATAATCACTGTAATCACTCGATTCCGTGTCACTCGATAACATCGCAACAACACGACCACACGCAACCAGCTCAAAACTTCAACTGAACTCGTTCTCTGTGGAAATTATCTATTCGTTTTTCATTTCTCATTTTCCGTTCAGCTCAGTCCGCTCATTTCTCTATCTCAGTTTCATTTTGCAGTGGAAATCAAATGACCAACTCTTCGTTGGTGGAAACGCAAACCTATTTCATTAAAAAGGAGTCCGTTCCGCCTAACCATTTCCCGCACATTACCCTTTCGCAGTGGAAACCGGGTTTTACACACAGAACACTTATACACAGGTACTTACCGGACACGGCTGTTTCGGGAGGTACCTGTTTCGGGAGTCGGATTAAGCAAGAGGACACGCCCGGGTGTCAGCACTGTGAGGATTGCCCGGAGGACACGGTGGAGGTCTGCCCTGCTTGGGCTGAGCACCGCCGTGTCCTCGTCGAGGCGATCGGCGGCGGCGACCTCTCGCGTCTGGCCCTGATTAATTCATCAACTCGCCAACGTGCTTTTAACCTTTTGCGTGTCTACCACAGATTTTTATCGTCCAATCCTGACCAAGCCCTTAAGTGTAACTGTCCGACTTAAGACATTTGGAGCATTTTTTCTTATGTCGAACTGTGTAACTTAAGACACGCAAAAGGTTAAGCATAGTGACTTTTGCAGATTTTTATTTTATTTGACGTGGTTTGACACCTAGGTAGGTACATCTTTTTTTGCAAGCGACTGTACAACAAAGTGGCGGGGGTCGGGGGTATTGAACTCCGAAGAGGGTACAAAGTTCAAAAGACGAGACAAGGTTTAATAAATTATCAGTTGTTTAAATTATCTAGTTGTACCTACTTTGGAACTAAACATAGATTGCAGGGTCCAAGGTCCACACTGCACAAACAAGAGTGATCTTAATATTAAAAGTGTTTTTTGGATAACACGTAGGTTATTTCTTCGTCTCATAATTCTATTGTTTCTGGCAGTACCTATTTACCTGCAGTAGTGAACTGAATTTGTACTTGCACTGTTAGATAAATTTTAAATTGGCTAGATTTTGAGTTAAAAGTCAAGTTAGCTATAGTATAAAATTGTGTTTCCAGATTCAGAATGTTTCCTCTGAGGCAAATAGTAGGTAATGTCACCAGAAGAGTCATGCCCAGTATTAGGGCTATGTCAAGCAAGGGGCCGCTGGTAGACACAGCAGTAGACAATGAAGGTATTGCAACTGTTACCATGCAGCGGCTACCAGTGAACAGCCTTAACTTGGAACTCCTTCAAGCAATGGACAAGGCTCTGGATGAAGTAGCCGAAAAGAAATGCAAGGGGATGATCTTGACATCTGTAAGTACAATTTAAAATAACTTTCTGTGATAAGAAACTAATTTGCGATTCAACATTTGTCAAATGTATAGGAAATTAACAATATTTTTAGGCATCACCAACAGTGTTCTCTGCTGGTTTAGACATCATGGAAATGTACAAGCCTGACATGAAGAGAGTAGAAGAATTCTGGACAACCCTACAGGAAGTGTGGATCAAACTCTTTGGATCAAGCTTCATCACCGCTGCAGCTATCAATGTATGTAATTTTAAAACACATTCTAAATCCTGACACATTCACACCTTCATCATCTCCTGCTTTATTCACATGTTAGTTGAGGTTGGGGCAACACATTTCTTTCTTCTATTCTCTCCACATCACAATAAATAATGGCTAAAAAAACTAGTCTTAACATTGCAAAATTCATATCACCATATATCATAGATAATAATCAGTAGCTAGTAATAAACAGATGTACTTGGAATAAAAAAAATAAAATAAAGGCGCTCCGCTACCTATAAACACAAATTCATGATTTTTATTGCAAGGCTGTTCCTAAATAATTTCTTAGGGATGTCATGCAATGTAGATTTTTTACAAAAGCATACTGCTACTGCTTTTAGTTAAGTAAAATAGAATATAAATATTTTTTGGGAACATACAATAAAATTATTATTTCGCATTAGGGACTAAAATAATGCCGTATTTCAGAAGACATCCCATTTATTAATCATTTTAGTATGTTTATGATCAATTCAGGGAATGTACAATGAAATGTCAATGCTACCATAATAATACTGCAATTCAGGGAAAATAATATAGAATAGATCTCTCAAACTGGAAATAATAAGGTTTTAACCTTTTGAACGCCATTGTCACGTATACATGACAAGAAAGCGCGTGCCCTGTACGCCAAACGTCACAAATATGTGACAAAAAGTACAGCGAATTTGTGGCTTGGCGTCGGGGGCACGCCAATGCGTTTATGCTCTGGCGTTCAAAATGTTAATTTGTACTATTCTGTATCTTTACTACAATTTACACCAATCACAAGTCTTTCTAAGTCTACTTATAATATTGCTGAATTCATCACAGTAAAATTAATATTTTGTACCCATATATTCTCAATCAAAGCCAAACCAATCAAAATATTCTGTAGGAAAATGTACCGCATAACCCTATACATTACCTTGCACCCAATTTTGACGACCGATAACAAGTGTGAGTAACTGTAGTGTAATGCATAAATTAATTAAATTCAAGGTGAATTTGCATACTTCACTCATTTATTATTAATGAACTGCTTCATGTCATCCATAAAAATGTTATTTTATTGCTTACATGCTGGTCTAGGATTAAGTAAAGTAAGTACAGAATTCATTAAAAGATATAATACTTGAACTTTCAATAATTTTATTTTTATAATTGTTTTTTGTTCATCTAACCATGAACTTGTATAAAACGTCATCTTGAATAACTAAACATAAGGCTAACTTTCTCCTTCTTTCTTCTAGGGTCACGCTCCAGCTGGAGGTTGTCTTCTTGCCATGACATGCGAATACCGTGTGATGATGAGTGGCAAGTACACCATCGGACTGAACGAGACAGCCTTGGGCATCGTAGCCCCCAACTGGTTCATGCAAACCATGACCAACACCATACCGCAGAGGCAGGCTGAGCTGGCACTAACTACCGCTAGGATGTTCTCTGTTGAAGAAGCTTTGAAGGTAGGTTCTTCTTGTACAGAAAACTATTTGTCATTGCATTATTTTAAATATGATAACAAACAATCATATTTAACATGTTGACATCATCCTCCTGACCTTATGCAAAATTTGTTTGTCATTAGTGCAGCCTATTCTTCTTTGCTGCTCTATTTGCCGTCATATTAATAGTTATCTCCTTCTTATTTTATTTTATTTTATTTTATTTGTTTGGGACAAAAAACAGTTACACGTTACATTTTAACACAGGTGTTTAAAATAATAGAAATAACAAACATGTAACCCACACTATTGTCCGCGAATTTGTAAAAGAGACAGAGATTGACCAACGTGCACATATTGCTCATCAGATTAATTTAAAAAATATATGAATGATTTTATTATGTAAACATTATGTGGAACAACAAATTAAGATTTTACCCTTACGGGGATTCGGATAGAAAGGCGAGAACCTGTTTTTTAAATTCATTTTGCGTTAAAGCGAAAATATCAAAATCGATAAAGTGGGAGTTATATGTAGCTACGAGGCGGCGGAGAGGTGCCCGCTCGCCCGCGTGTGTTCTGCACTTTTTAGTGTGGAACAAACAAGGAACGCGCACCCCTCGCCGCATGACAGTTCTAGGTACTACGTAACACAAATTGTTCGTAAGACTATTGCAATCAAACTTGTTGTTACAAATACCGTGTAGTGTCATGACCATTAGAAATGTTCGCCTGGACTCCAAGTTTAATAAGTTGTAAAGTTTTAACAGCTCGGTGTAATGGATTCGAGTGCGAAGACATCTGTAATGCATACTACGCAAGAATTTCTTTTGTACCATTTCAATGCAGTTTTTGTATTTATCATAAAATGGGCTCCAAATCGGAACAGCGTACTCTAACTGAGATCGTATTCTAGCCATATCATATTATCATATTATCGTTCTTCTAGCCATATCATCGTCCACATGATTCAGAGTCTCACAATGATTCTCCTACATTACAGGTTGGACTCATCGACGAGACAGCATCAGACAAAGCGGATGCTGTGGCCAAATGCAAACAATTCATCAAGAAGTTTGACAGAATCCCAGCTTTAGCCCGTTTTCTCACCAAACAGAAGATCAGGGATGGCCCCTTGACATGGATGAGTGATAACCGCAAACAAGACACCCAGGAGTTCCTCATGTTTGTGGGACATCCTAAAGTACAGCAATCATTAGAAAAGTACATTCAAGCTTTAAAACAAAAGGCTGCTAAGTGAATCTAGTTGTAAGATTAAAATAATAGTTTTTTGATGAATTATTGTGTTCTATTTTGTATTGTGTATTTTTTTTTTCTTGTAAGTATGTAGCAGCTAAGCATGTTGATCCTTTCTTATGCGATTAGGCGAGAATTTTTACTGTAATGAAATTATGTTAAACCCATTTATACCTGTGCTGTGCAATCTATTTACCTGAATAAAGTGTATGTAAGTTTATACAAATACATTTGTTGATATACTTGTGTGGTTTCTTTTCAAAAACTAAATATACGATTTTGCTTAGAGTCAAAAACAGTAATTAAAAAAAATCTCTCAATGAAATGTAAAATATTTTTTTCAACTACGCTGTCTCAATATTAATTAAACCGTAGAGCTCATGAGACATGGCCGTTATTGAATACGGCCATGTCAAGCTTAACAATATACTTAGTAGTATTTTTATCCGGTTTCCGGACCATCAAGCAAAACAAAGGAATAATTCCGATATCTATCTGGCTTTTAGCACTTCATGCAGTAACTATTTGATAACACACATTCGTGAATTTTCTTGACTCAGCAAAATAAAAATTAAATGTACGGGTTCGCGAATATCTAGCAAAGCGCCGCTTTCACTACCAAACAAATACCAATCTTGCGTCTGTTCTAAAGTTGATTTTGAATCAAAGTGAACAGGTGCGTGTCTCAAGTTATTTATTTGCTACTTTACTCGAAGCAGTGCAATGATGAGGTCTATTTGCAAGTGAAATCCGCGCGTCGCTTGATGGGCGCCGACCCTTAATAAGAATAAGACCTGCAATAACATACCTATCGCACTTCCTGGTGCAATAATCTTTCTTTATTTTTATTTTCCACATACTTGTAAAAACACAACAGTCGTGTTTCCCGCGGAACATTAAAGATAAATAACATTTAAGTATTTCCGCTTTAAGGACGAGGTGACGATCCCTTTCCGAGTTGACCTTTAAGAGGCATACAAACTGAAATCAAATGCGTATGCATTTGATTTCAGTTTGTATTGCGCTGTGAAAACCAATGATGATAAATAAAAATAATTTACTACATAATTAAAGTACTTATTATTACCTAGAAAAAAGTCCGCGAGGCTATGTCTGACTATTATGGTTAAGTCACAATGACCGCTTTTTGTTAAAATTATTCAATCGAAGCCCAGTTGGAAAAAGTGATGATTTTTATATCAAGATATTAATCCTTATCCATTTAAACGGTTTGATAATTAAAGTTATATAAAGTTATAAGTAGGTACATGTAAATTACACTTTAAAGTATTCAAATCGAACCTTTCGTTTAAAAGTTACGACGGGTATAAAAATGCTCCAAGAAATAAAAATGTTGCGGTTTGAGCGAACTGGGGAGAATCTTAATGGTTGGCTTGGTCCGATGAAGTTGAAACACGGCATTAATGATTTGGATAAAAAAATAAGAAAAACAAATACTTGTTTGGATATTTTTCGAAAATAAAACCCTTAAGGCGCGAAAAGGGGTGATGAAGTTTTAAGTGGAGGACATTATTGCTTACTTCAATTTTCGTGGAAATTGGAATGAACAAATTAAAAGTAGGATATTTGAAACAGATACGAACGGATATTTGACGTGGTTGGCGCAGCGGTTGAGCGATTGGCTGTTGCGCTGCGTGTCGCAGGTTCGATTCCCGAACGGAACAAATATTTGTATGGCCTACAGATAGTTGTTCCGGGTCTGGCTGTTTGTGTAGGTATGTGAGTTTATATGTCTGTGAACGCACCCACGATACAGGAGAGATTCCTAAAGTGGGGCAAAGTTTTATAAAAAATAGATCTAACAATTTTTACATAATTAACCCCTGAAAAGGTGATCAGGGTGAATAGTAGGCTGATCCTAAGGCCGTTGAATGGATATCGTAGGGCTTAATTTTCCAAAAATTGCCTTGGAAAAGGGTTAGAGTTTTTGGCGTACCTACTAAATCCGCGCGGACGAAGTCGCGGGCGAAATGCTAGAAAGTACTATAGATAGTAGCACGCGTAGTTATATTGCGACTGGAAATTGTTATCTGTTATCAAATATTACCCATATCTGTGTATTTTGAACAAACAAAAAATCTATATATCAGATTATCAATATCGGAGTTTAGCAAGTAAGTAATAAGTTCAACATTGTGCTAAAATGTTTCATCTTCGAAGAATACCAAAAAGCAGCATTGAAGTAACTTTCCGGCTACTATCTTCTTCGCGAGTAAAGCCTTTAGTTGGTGTGTCAGTGGATAATGAAGGAATAGCGACACTGCAGCTGCAGAGAGCGCCAGTGAACAGCTTGAGCCTGGAATTATTGCAGGAGCTTCATACATCGATATGTGAGGTAGAGAAAAACAAATGCAAGGGCATGGTTTTGACTTCGGTAAGTTTTGTACAAACCTTGCTGTTAACACTTTCATTGCCACCTCTCCATCTCTATTGTTATGAAGTCCTTACACGTGCCGCATACATTTCGCGAATAAAAATAGGTACACATGTGTCTGCGCACCTAACACCGGAATTTCAAAACACTAGGTACATGTTCGTCGTCGGCTGTAAGGGCGGCACGGGCGTAGCTATAGGTTTCGCCCTTGCGAAGCGGGACAGACATTGTGGGAATTTTATGGCACTTATTATCCGTGTCCGTGTACCTGTGTCTGAATTAGCGTTGCCAGATCCATTGTGATAAATTACAGGACGGTACAGGTACAATACAATAGCCACAATAAAACATTTTTTTGTGAATCACCTTTTCTTTGCATTGCACGTATGAGAGCTGGCAACTATCTCGACAACGCGACACTTTAGAGCACCATTTTGCTAATATTTTTTGTTTGTTAAGTGTCCTCTAGCCCTATACATAGGTACCTACATGTCACAGCCAAATACCTTAATCGGCCGTTTCATTAGGTACAGCCTTTGCATTTAACTGCGCCGATTTTTCAGCGACCTAAATTACATCTTTGGTTCAATTGAATATCGTTTAATGACTTGCTCATGTCACTTAGGTACCTATGTCGCTGAATAAACGGCGCAGTTCAATGAAAAGGCTAGGCTTGTAATGAAACGGCTGATTAAGCTAGTTGGCTGCGACATATAGGTACATGTTTCACCATGCGCCGCGATTTTGATAAAACAAAACAAAATGGCGGCCACCACAAAGGTTCTATCCCTGTTTGTCAGAAATATTTAATTGCATTTGGAATGTGAGGTCAGCTTTTCTTTTGAGTTCCACACAGAAAATGGAAATATTTTGCTTTCTTGGAAGAATTATGTATATAAACAAGGAGTATTGAAAGAGCGAGACATGAAAATTTCAATGCCTGTCTTGGAAATGTTAGGTTTACTTTCAATAATTAAATAGATAATAAAAGATGATACATTGGTACCTACAATAGCGAGCGAGGCAAACTCGAAGATGTTTGCACTCCATCTCGCTGGTTTTGAGTTTTAGGTTTCTTTTAAACATTTCCAAAATAAAAAATAAAGTTGTAGGTACTTTGAGAATGTACAACAAGCGAAGCGAGGTCAAAAATTGAAGCACCCGCCTTGTATTAACTTTGAAACAGAGACAGGAGAATGTAGGTCGGCGTCCCGATAAGTCTGAATACGTGCAATATTCCGCGGTTTATATTTCTGTCGTATGCTAAGGGGGGTGGGGGACCCCTGTACCCCCTTAAGTAGAGTTTGAGAAATACTCAACTTTAAATGTTTAATAGGTAATTATAATTACTAATTAGGTAGGTACAGAAATTTTATATTTTCTTACCTTTACCTATGTTTGTGTTTACCTTCCCACTCATAACTAAAAAGTTTTTATTAATGTGTGAACATTTTCAGGCATCTCCAAAAGTTTTCTCAGCGGGTATGGATTTGAATGAATTTCACAAACCTGATATTAAAAGGTTAGCACTATTGAAGGAAAGTGTTTTTGATGTTTTTACAAAAATATTTGGAACAGATATTATCACCACAGTTGCTATCAATGTAAGTATTGCAAGTCATTATTAGGTACTTATTCAAGGTATGAAGTCGAATATTATCTAATATCAATCATACATCAGTCATACTTTAGATGACAGACACAAGACAGTCAGACCTAGAACAAACAAGTAGGTAACTGAATTTTCTGGAAAAATTCTCTAAAACTCTTAAAGTCAAAAAAACAACTGTGCAAGGATTATGATTACTTTTTACTTACCTCAGGGCTACACAGCTGCCGGAGCATGTATCATGGCCCTCGCATGCGACTACCGCACGATGACCACTGGCCCAGCGACCATGGGACTGAACGACACAGCCGTAGGCATCCCGCCTGCGATGTGGATTGTAAACCTTATGAACCGAGTCATGGGCCCTAAGCATGCAGAATACGCTCTCACCAGTTCCGCCATGTACTCGGCAGAACGAGCTTTGCAGGTTTGTTTGCTTTACTCTTAATTGTCGCCGATATCAAATTTAACACCTACGATACTTAATACCTACCTATTATAATAAAGGCTGTGATCATAATATAGTGCCTACTGCCTACGCGTTGTAGATAATAAATACATCAACCAAATAGGTTTTATAGCTATTTTTTTTTTTAATTATGATGAGAAAATATAATTGTTTAGATGTATTATGACGCAAATATGACTTCAAGACCGCCTTCATCATGAATCAACTAAACAAATCTGATATAAATCTAACAAATTACAATGTTTCGAGAAACCTTGAAGTCTTATTAAATGATTGAACGACGCAAAGGTTTCAGAGGGGAGCGGGGTCTAGTATGATTATGTGGCTATAGTTGCCTTATTTATTGGGGTGCCACAGGGCTCTTTTTTCGGCCCATTACTCTTTTGTGAATGACATCGAATTTGCTTTTATTACTTTCAAATGCTTATAACGCACTTCAACAACTTTTTTCAGGTGGGTCTCGTTGATGAAGTAGCGGTAGACAAAACAGACGCAATAGAAAAATGCAAGGCCTTCATAAGAACGTATGACCACATATCTCCGACCGTCCGGGCGACCACCAAACGAGCAATAAGACAAGAATATCTAACACAATTTGAAAAGAACAGACACCAATATTTAACGGACTACTTAAATCTAGTAAAAAGTACCAAATTCCAAGAGAAGTTTGATCGATACATTCAAAGTATCAAACAAAGAAAGGCCGCCAAAACTTTAAATAAATAAGATCTACAATCTTGCGCACATTAAAATATGTACCCAAAGGGTAAAAACGAGACCCTATTGTACTAAGACTCCACTGTCCATATGTCTGTCACTAGGCTGTATCTCATGAACCGTGATAGCTAGAAAATTGAAATTTTGAAACAACAAAAAATTAAAATGAATAAAAAATAAAAGGGGGCCCCCATACAAGAATCATGTTTTTTTTATTTAAGCTTGTTGTGTCCATCGGAAAATTAAAATATGTTAAGTTGAAAATAAGTGCATCAAAGCGGCAAAACAGGCGTTCTTCACAGGCTACTCGTTTTCGAATTTATTTTGTTTCCCTAAATGTGGTTAGGTATAGGTAAGGTATGGGCTGCAATAACCTATCCCTCATCTTCGTGCAGTTACCTACACAAAGTCGTTTTTCCGCGGAATGTTATGATAAACAAAACTTACGTTTTACTCTTTTTCTGCAGCTGATTAAAAGTGCGTGTACAGTCAAGGAAAAAATTGTACTCTTAACTTGCATGTCATTAAACGACATTAGTAAATTCTCAATTTACTGGTGTACCAAACAAAAGTGGTAAACAATAATTTTCCTTGACTTTAGAAACAGAAATAAATCGAAATAAAGTGTCAATAAGGATGAAGCGATGCTATAACTGCGCCGCTTACCTGTATTTAAGGCATTTCAACCGAGACTCTACAACATGGTAGTCATGTACCTAGACCTTATCTAGCGATAAGCGCAAATTATTACTTATCTTATATTCTAAAGACTATAAGAAATATCATAATATTACCCGTATTTGTGTATTTTGAACGATATCGGAGTTTATCAAGAAGTAAATTACTTATACAGTGTGTGAAAATGTTTCATCTGAGAAAAACAACAAATAGTGTTGCAGTTAGTTTCCGGCAACTGTCTTCTTCACTAGTAAAGCCTTTAGTTGGTGTATCGGTGGATAATGAAGGAATAGCGACACTGCAGCTGCAGAGGGCGCCAGTGAACAGCTTGAGCCTGGAATTATTGCAGGAGCTTCATACATCGATATGTGAGGTAGAGAAAAACAAATGCAAGGGCATGGTTTTGACTTCGGTACGTTGACCACACAATTTTATTTATCTACCTATTTTGTACTTCTATTTATCACTTCAATGCCAATGATTTTAACGTTTTCAGGCATCACCCACAATTTTTTCTGCGGGTTTGGATTTAAACGAATTTATCAAACCTGATAGTAGAAGGTTTACGTTATTTAGTAAGAGTATTCTTGATGTCGTTAGGAAGATATTTGGAACAGATATAATTACAACTATTGCTGTCAATGTGAGTATTATAACGATTTGCATTATTAATCTAGCGACAAAGTCGAAAATCGCGGATACCTTGCCGGATCAACGGAACATCTGTTATCCATGAATTCGCGAGCGTATAAATAGGTAATATGTAAATAGCGAATAGTTTTAAAGAAGAGTAGAACGACTTGGAAGTCTTCCTTAAAATTGGCAAGAAGTGTCACAGAACTACCCACTTCTGTAACACTTCTTGCCAAAGGAATGGAGGGAGGCCTTTTCCCAGCAGTAGGACAGTTCATGCTAGATTTAATAGTAGAACTACTTATCTATTTATTGTTGCCCTAAAAAAAAACATTCTTTAGGGTTACACAGGAGCTGGGGCTTGTACCTTGGCAATAGCGTGCGACTACCGCGCTATGACTATTGGCCAGGCGGTCATCGGACTCAACGACACACTCGTCGGAATTCCGCCAGCGATGTGGATTTTTCACCTGATGACCAGATTAATGGGCCCAAAGCATGCAGAATACGCTCTCACTAGTTCCGCCATGTTCCCAGCAGAACGAGCTCTGCAGGTATGTTTGTATTAGTTGAATACTGATGATAGGGATATTAGATTGTCTTGAATTCTAGATAAGTACCGGATATCTGGCCATCCTGTTGACGGATACTGGACAAATATGTTAATGGTTATTGAATAAAAAGTAGTGAAAAAAATTGTAAAGAATTGCAAGTTTACCTAACAAAAATGTCAAAAATTTTGTAGATTTGTTTCACAGATATAGATTCTGTGATTTGTTTGTTGTTGAAATCCAGTTATACGCTGGATATTGTAGGTAGGTACCTATTTTTTATTATACGTTGTACGCCCAGACATTCAAATATTCGTCGCAATAGGTACTTAGGTCTACTCGTTCTTTAAAAAATATGCCGAAATGATGGACAATGGAACAATGGTCGGGTTTTTTTGTACAGGTCGATCTTCTCCAGATAACCTTCAGCACCTTAAATAATGAAATCATCGGAGCATAAAAAAACTTTTTTACAAAAAAAAATACAACCGAATTCCAAATAAAAACACTACAAAGAAAGAAAGAAAAATATTTATTTGGGACACGCACAAATTAAACAGAAAAGTAAAATAAATTAAAACTAACAGTCATAAACAATTACTAACAGAAGCAAGTACAACATGAATTTAATACGTCATGTGCGAGGCCAAAAAGGTGTCCCCTATCTCAGCATATGCGTTATTTAAAAAAAAATACAAAGTAAGTAAGTATAAAATAACTTTAATTTCGGAAGTCAGTGTCAAAAAACGAAAAAACAATAAAAACAAAAACAAAAACACAGACTTCGACTGGACCAGCTCATAGTTAAATTGATTTTAAGTTAAAGAGGTTACTGGTTAATCTTTGAAGTTCAACGTCCAATGCAAATGCAATATAGCTATAACTAAACCCAACGCAAAGAGAATCATCAAGATCGGTTGATAATTGGCGAAAATATCGCTGAACAAACATTTGTCCTAGGATCCCAGCATCCGATCCTGACTTATACCTTTCATCATCAGCTCAGCAACATGAGATGTTAATTACCAGGCACAATTATCTGAATTGCGTTAGCAAGTATATGAAAAACATTGTAAGTGACTTTAAGATTTGAGGGTTGCTCTCGATTTCCCTGGGATTCCATCATCAGATCCTGTCTTGGTGCCAATGGGACCACCTCAGGAGTATAATCATTCAAATAAAAAAAAAATTGAGAATCGGTCCACAAATGGGGGAGAAATCGGTGAACACAAACAAAAAAAAAAAAACATACAATCAAACATGGAACCTTCTCCTTTCTTTGAAGTCAGTTAAAAATAGAATATTGATGAGAACTTGCAAAAAAATATTATCATTATCTTTCAGCCAGAAGACGTCCACTCATGGACATAGGCCCCAACTGTTGCCACACCGACCAAGCAAAAAATAACCAATTAAAATTGTTTTTATATTTTTCAGGTGGGTCTCATTGATGATGTAGCGACAGACAAAACAGAAGCAATAGAAAAATGCAAGGCCTTCATAAAAACGTATGACCACATATCTCCGATCATCCGGGCGACCACCAAACGAGCAATAAGACAAGAATTCCTGCCAAAACTTAAAAACGACCGAGATAAATCTTCAGAAGACTTGCTGGCCCTTGTAATGAGTCCTGAATTTCAAATTACGATTGAACGATACATTCATAGTATTAAACAAAGGAAAGCCGCCAAAGCTTTAAATAAATAGGCAATGCTTAGTTACCTATATTTAAAGGGACCTCTTTTATTTTTATAAGAAATCATCTTTTTAGACTGCTTAATAGAACAGACCAGCGGAAATGGCTTCTGTTGCCCCAAAACCCTGGCCTCGGAGGCTGTGATTCAGAGGCACAGTATAAATATAAACAGTACGGAAACTACCTACAAACGCTCGAAACGGCACACTCACACAAACATGCGCATCGACGAGACCCCTAAGCGGTTGCCGCGGTGCTGTCAGTAGTAGTTGGCGTTATGTCAAATATTTTCCACCAGCAGTCTGTGGGCTAATCATACCCAACAAGCAGACAGCGCACTGCGGATTCAATATAACAATGCCTTCAGGGCGCTGTTGAGGCTTCCGCCTTACTGTAGTGCGTCAGGGATGTTCGCTGATGCGCACACGGACGATTATTTCGCGATCATGCGCAAGAAAATGCAAAAAGTGGCATCAGTTATGCGCAGGGTGCGTGGAAGCAGCAATAGCATTCTGAAGGTTTTTTCAGAAAGGCTAGAAGGGCCTACAATGGATAGGTTTATCAAGCTACATGTCAGACATGGGGCTTGATAAATCTTCCTCTAAGTGGATGCTGTGTTTAAATTTTTTGTTTTTGTCATTTTTCATGTGTGCTAAGTGTTACTACTAACATAGTTTGTAAGTTATTTTTTGGTAAAACTAACACGCTATGGGCCGTCGACGCCTGAAAATAAACGATTTTTATTTTCGTTTTATTTATTTATTATTGAGTGCCGCGTCAAGACGAGAGGTCAGGTCACGTATAAGTTTATCTCCGCGATCTTTTTAAAAATGCCACGAGCGTATTGCATTGTATACGGCTATTTACAAAGTTAAAGATCTATAGTTCTACAAGTATAAACTGTTTTCCGTGTTTTATACTATCGTCTTTTACCGAAGTTAACCGACGCCATGAGATTACCTATTTAAATTGTATTTGTAAGCTAGTTATTTCAATTCGATTGATTGATCAAGCACTACAGAACAAAAAAAATTAATAAAAATAAATAAAAAACAATATCAAAAACATAAAAAAGTTACAGCCCTATTGCTTCAATGGAGCGTCGGTAATTATTTTATTAACTAGGCTAAGTTTCCGTAACCTGCTATGAAGTCTTAACGTCTGATGTCTCGGTAAGTACAAATATTTCAGGTCTGATTTTTACGAAATTAATCAATTATAATGGTACTAATTATTTGTATACTTAGAATACCTGTAGCATGCCCTCTTTTTCGGCGCTCATGTTGGTCCTGCTGAACGGAGCGTGACTACCGCCGGACCACCTTCAAAGTCGCTTTCTCAAAAACTACTTAGGAACCAATTCTGTTGTTCGAGTACTAATTAGTACCAATTGAGTACTATTTATTTATCAATTATGGAAGCGATTGGCGTTGGTGGTCCTGCGGTAGTCACAGACATTGTGAAAGAGGCGCGTTCCCGGCCGGTGTTGAACTCTTCGACACTATTTAATCCAGCTGTTGTGCGACAATACGTCACAGGAAGTCAAAAGCGCAAGTCATCATAGAATAAAACACATTTGCATTCAATTCTATATATAATATGGTTTTATTTACAACATTAATATGTACGTTACCTATCCATCAAAATAGTTGCGTATATTTCGAAATAGAGAAAATACTTGGTCTGCAGGCTTACTAAATAACCGCCCCCAAATGGGGGCTAATGCCTAGTTTCTGAGATACTTTATCTATCGTTTATCTGTCCGTTAACGCTATTTGTCGTAATTCTATTGGTTGGTTAGTGGTTAACGGACAGGGAACGACCGATTAAATACCTCAGAAACCGGGCATAATTAGTTAGTCAGCTGACACCGAGATGTGACGCGACGCTGCGTACAATACAGAACTTTAGAAACCGCAGAACAAAGTACATCTTTTAGTGACAGAATACAAATAAATCGCGAATTCCGCGGGGTGTATTCGAATTCTCTTTGTACAGACGCCAGCACATCAAGCGACAACAATCTGTCAAATTTCTTTAATAGATTTTCAACTTTATCGCCGAAGCATTAGGTTCAAGGTTGATTGGGACAATTTGACAGTTTCGGGTAGCTTGATGTGCTGGCGTCTGTACTATTTCCAGGAAAATAAAACAATATTGTTTCAGTAAAAATAGCAATTCAAAAAAGTTTTTGACCATTAACATTGAAACTCATCTAACAAAGCCACTGCATCAGGGTCCACGGTGTCAGTGAGCTCCATGTGCATGTCTGCCCATTCTTCTCGCTGGTTGTCTATGAAATAGTTGATTTCAAGGATTCTGTCCCTGTTGCGTTTTACTTCATTGCTGCGAAAGAGAATTTGGTTTTAGTAGGCCTTGTTGGGTTGGGTCAGCAATGAAAGTAGTAACACTTACTTTTACATTAAACATACGGCATTTACATTTGCATTTACGGCAAACGTCATGTTTGCCTTTCAAACATGACGTTTCAGCTACTGTTGGTAGCTAATTTGACAATACGTTATTGAGACCGCGGCCGTTAATTACCTTTCGTAACGACCAAGAGTTAGGACCAGGGTTCCTTCGTATGATAAATATGTACCTACCTAAAAATTCATTACTTGACATTTTTTTGTTTTGTATAAAACTTAAAAAATAATACAAAGCTGAATCCGGTTTGACTGGAAGCCGACCTTATAGTTGTGAAAAGGCTAGGCAGATGATGATAAAACTTTTTAAATAGTGGTTGCGGCCGTCCTGTCTAAATTAATTAAATAAATAAATTGACACGACACGTTCTTCTGTATGTAACAGGTTTCCTTCCTTACATGTTGTTTAAACAACAGTACCTAGCTACAATGTATGTTTATTTATTATCGCTTGTATACAACGGTTTTATTAGAATTACGAGATACATTCCTTAAATATTACAAAGTTAAATACTCATTACAGAGTTGAAGCTGGAAAATTTTAACTACGTAAGTAAATTTTTTTAAATTGCCAAATTTGCATGACTGTAATTTCGCATAAGGATTATCATCTAGTCATAGGAGTCATCCATCTGGTGTAAAAAGCTCACTCTTGCTAGATCCGCTCTCTTCTATCAACAATAACTCTATCGAGTACAGGCCTTTATTCAATAAGATGCGTGAAGACTAGGTACTTACTCATTGGTTCCCTTCACGAGGTCATCGCGCCAGGTGTTAGCTCTGGTCGTGAGCAGGTCTTCGCGCGCGTCTATGAACCGCATGTGGTTGTCTGACGATGCGGCCACCAGGTTCATCAACATGTCACGGTCCATCATAACCTGTTAGAGAGGGTGGCAATTAATTAGGGTAGGAGATTACGAATAGCTTGAATATTTACATAGGATTCTCGCCGTTTATTGTCAATATTTTTATAATGCCCAATTCCCCTGAGTCGACTCTTCTTTCAACTTTACTTAATTTCCATTAGCTATTCATTTCTTTACTAATTTTTACTCCTCGCCTCAGTTGAGGTAGGTAACCATCCATTACATAGAGCCTTCCGTACCGGCTGATTTCTCAGATCTTTGATAATCTTACCAGTGTACCAAAAGGGGGCCAAAATAAAATAATACTGGTATTCGATTGCCAAGCTGCCGTGCGAAACGAGCTAAATAAGACCTGGCAGATGATAGGTGAAAAATTTATTTTATAAAATTACTAGTTGCCGCCCGCGGCTCCGCCCGCGTGATTGTCGAAAACTATCCTAAGGGAACATATTCCCGGGATAAAAAGTATCCTATGTGTTATTCCAGACTATAATCTACCTCTGTGCCAAATTTCATCAAAATCCATTCAGTAGTTTTTACGTGAAAGAGTAACAAACATCCATACATACATCCATACTTACAAACTTTCGCCTTTATAATAGTAGTAGGATTACGTTATAAAGTTCAGGCGAGGCATCCCCCAGCATGATCTTGTTGCCGAGATGCTTGGACAGCACCTCGAACTGCCGCATGGACCACACGCCCTCGTGCTCACGCCACGCACCGAACGCATTCCGGGACACTTCCAACAGCTTAGTTACCTTCTCTGTCATGTTCACTGAGAATTGAACACGGGAGTCCTGTAGAAATACGATGGAACTGGTTTCATTGAATTTTTGCTGTAGGTACTTTATTAGCCGAATGACGTAGGTACGATCACTGCTGGACTAAAGCTCTCCAAGCAAGTAACAATATATTGACAGGTCCTATACGAATTTTCCCGACTTTCACCTTCGCTTGTAAATGGACGTCTTTCGTCTGAATGTCTTGGATGATAACTACTGTTTATTGGATTGTATATTATAATGGTTTTTCTTTGCTTGTGCATCTTGTTCCTTTATTATTTTAGGTACTAGCTACTGACAGCGGCTTTTGGTTACACTTTTGGTTGGTGTAATAATACATGCTGTTTTTGTTTTTAAAACAAACCAGTTCGATTCCACCGGGCTATGAATACCGATTTTTCAAAAATCCAATGATGAAGTTTTAGTTTTCATCAAAATCGGGCTCAAGACTCCATTCAGTGTTTTTCGATATTCCTCATAGTCCCGGATTTGGCTATCCACGCACACAATAAAAATTCACCCTGTATAGAGAGTTTATTTATAGCATGCAGAAATGGTGAAACCATGAAAAAATCGTCAATATCTTATGTGTGTGGTCATGTGCTCGGCCCTTCTTTTTAGAAGAAGAGGTTCTACAAGATATAAGTATAAAGATACTAGCCTGCATTACTATGGAATTTTGCAAAAATAAAAGTAGCCTATAACCGTCTCCAGGGCTCCATAACTGTACCAAAATTCATCAAAATTGGTTCTGCTAATTAGGCATGAAAACGTGACAAACTCACTTTCGCATTTATAATATTGCCAAGGATGAATCCTCATAACTGGTAAAAATAAGATTCAAGAGATCCACATACCTCGCACTGTTCAAACAGATGCATCTCCAGAGTCATGAGGCTCTTCCACAGTTCGTACAGCATCTCATGGTAAGTCTCCCCCAGATCCACCAGTATCTGCTCCATTTCATCGAGGGTTATCTGCTTCGCGTTGTATTCTTTGCTTATCTCGTTCACTTGGTCCATAACTGGCTTTTTCTTGGCTTCAAATTCGTCTAACACTCTATATGTAACATATTGACGAGTTTTTAGTTTATTTTGGAAAATCGCCTTGTCTAGGCTACATTAATTTTGCCTAAACAAATCTGAGATCGATAGTTACCGTAAAAAAAGAGTAGGTATTGCACCCTATAATTCTGTACTGGCATATTTTGCCATTGGGATTCGGGGTGTATGGCTCTACCATCCACTCAAAATCTTTAAAACTGAAAAGCCAACGTTGAAAATAGAATAAATGAAGACAAAAAGGTTTCTAAAACACCTTTCCTAAAAGTTTAGCGGTTGGACAACAATATTATGCAAAAAAGGTAGATGTCATGCGCAAGAAATAAGCATTTATTATTATTTTAATTTTAAAAAAAGCAGTAATGAGGCAGCTATTCAACCAACAGATACCTCGACCCATTCTCGACCCATCCTCGCGCAGATCCCGTTTTTTCCTGTTCCCGTATAGCCTATAGCCTTCCTCATGAATGTAGCTATCATTATACAAAAATAATTTTCCAAATCCGATGATAGTGCCAGAGATTAGCGCATTCAAAGAAATAGACAAACTCTTCTAATTTATTATTTTGTAAGTATAGATAAACATTTTAAGGATTAAAAATCATCAAAACAATTTGATTTTGTAAATTGTATAGGTGTGACTGGGTTAATTCCGGACACTCCTCATGGGGTAATCTCAGAACAAAAGAAGTAAGGCAAAAAGAAGAAAGCTGAGAATAAACGAGTGAAGAAAGATATTAAGCAAAAAAAAGACATCAGTAAGAAAAATAAGTTTTTTTAAATAATGAAGAAGGAAGAGATTACTTTTGTATTTTTGCTGAAGACATAGCACCTCCAATATAAGACTGAATAAAAAGTCGCTTGTGCCAAAAAAGGACATATAAAGATTGCACAGGTGGTACGCCATATTTGTGATTCATGTAATGATAAATAATTAACTATTCGAAATTATCCCAATTGATGTCTTTATTTACCCGGTACACACTGGTTAACCTTTCGTATGCCAGGCGACAATGCGCACCGAAGGCGCTGTTTGCCACGGAAAATAGTAAATAGTACGCTCCGGCAGACAAACATTGACTTATTTTGAGCGTTGATCTACGTTCCGGCAAACGAAAGGTTAAATACGGACACAAAAGGTTTTTTTTTAATAATACTTGTCCTCCTACTTCTGGAGCACCCTGTGTAGTTGCTTTGATACGGTTGCATATTAAAAAATCAAAACTTTCTCGAGCAAATTTCAAAAGAACAATAAACGAAATAACAAAATTTAAATGGCCAGAATCTCAATGTATGTGACATCAAATGAACGACTGATCAAAAGTTGCTAGATGTAATTTTAAAATATCAAATCATAACTAATCAAATTTTATAATCACAAATGATTTCTTATTAAGAATTATTAATTTAAATGGGTACGTATCAAAATCCCGAATTTTAAAATACCGGTGAACGAAATCTCGATAATTGAAACGTAGTAACTGACACGCGGGGCTCCTATTTCTGGGTGGTTTAAAAAAAAATAACCAACTAACCTAACCTATCAGAGTCGGGGTACAACCGATCATGTTGTGCAAAGGCTTATTCGCTAATATTAATATATTTTTTACCTTTTTCAGTTAATGCATTTGATAATTAATAATTTATCCAGTAATCCATTTTGACCTTTAATCGATTTGGTCAATAGTGTAATAAATAATATAAACATTGGTATTCCAGACTTTGGTCAGCTGAACTTTTGATCAAATGACCATCGTTATTTTAAACTTTGTTGATTAGTAGGTACCTACGTTGTTCTTTTGAAATTTGCTCAGAAAAGTTTTGATTTTCTAATATGCAACCTTTTATACATACGCTTTGCTTTTCGCGACACTATCAGCCAAAGCGTTGTCCACAAGAGCCTTGAACAGCCCAATTTCATGCTGCCTGTCGTTGTACGCTTCTTGGGCGAACTCGATCAGTTGTGCCATCGTTTCTACATAGTTTTCTTTGTACCTGTGAATCAATTTTTTAATGGCGTTGCCTTTAAACATAAATATGCAGGTATATAAATAACCAAGCAAGACTGGGCAATATTTTTTATTTAAATATGGAATATCATCAAATGACTTCTTCCGTTCTAGGCGGAGCGGAAGGGAGTGTCAGACTTTTACTGACTAAAACCCATCCGTGTTCCTCCTAATGCCCTTTGCATTCCAGGGCCGCGGTGACTATTTCAAACAAATTCCGCAAGCCTGGCAGGTCAAAACCTACCTACAGACAAACTATTAGAGAAAATCGAAGTTGATAGCAGGAATATAAGTACTTACTGCTCAAAGAACCCTACAAGTTCTCCACCAAAGCTGAGCAGGATCAAACCATCAGCATCCTTATCAAACATGGAGTCCAAAAGTTCAGGCCCGCTCAGGTATTCCACAAAAGACATCGCGTAGAACTTCACCTTCGCGTCATAATCCTCTTTGGCTAATCTTTCACGTTCTGTTTTTTCATCAGCTTCATCCATTTTTCGTATGATTCCTCTGGAATTGGTTAGTAGGAGCTAGGGTGCTTTTCTGCCAAATATGCTGGACGAAATATCCACCAATGGGATCAATTCATTTTCTTAGCCAGGCTTAGTGCAGCACTAGTGGAAGAGCACTAGCAGGAGCTAGGTATTTTACATAGAAAAAGCGAGAGATGTGAGCGAGGCAAACAGGAGGAATGTGTGCGCGAACAGCTTAAAATATCCCCTCGACGGTGAAGTGCCAATTACCTCCTAACTGTCATTTTTCGAGAGATTATATTTTTACAGCTTTTAATTTACTGGCGCTTTTCTCATGTATTATGTGAAATCTTCGAAGTGTATTTTAGTTGCAACTGCATTAAATGGTTATTAACGAATTAAATATACTACTTAATTAATTTTCATCTTCTCAAGAAATATTTTTTTTTTCTTTCACTTTATTTTAATCATTGATTTCAGTAGTTAGGAGTTATTGGTACTTCGCCGTCGCCCTGTGCATCCTTGCATCAAAGATACAGAATAGAATACTATTTATTATGTACACTATATAATGCTGCACTGCCGGCCAAAAAATTGAAACCACCAATCAAATTAAACCTTTTTTTTTATAAATAGGTAGGTATGTTGATTTTTATTTATTTCCCTACATTTTTTATAGTGGTCTCATACTTTTGGCCGGCAGTGTACCTACGTTACAGAAAAAATAGACGAAGAAAACATTATATTGCGTGACGAAGTGGACGTCTTTCTCGCTAAAAGCGATCTTTGGACCACACCGTTTAAAATAGCCTCACAACCTCGTGCAGCTTTGGTGGAAACAGCCACACGTTTCCACAGTCTCTATAATGTCCCCGTGCGTGCAGCTAACTCATTACCACAGAGTACGTACGTTATAATAATATACTTAAATCATAACCTCTGGCACCGTCACCGTCTATGCTCCTTTGTGACATTAACAAACATAGTTTCTTCTTTGTATCTTCACCGTCAACTTACTAATAACATATTTCTTTTAGTGCCACCTACCTGAACATAGCTATCCCATTCTCTCTCTCGTCTTCACTAATAATCTTATAGTCAAGGTAGGTGACTCTTTTGAGGGCTCCCCTGAGGAACTGGTATGACATCGGGTCATCGCAGCATGGATTCCCTTTGAAGCTTACCGAGCGCAACATCCGAAATCTACGGAGGTACGCCATCTGGGAAAAGTTGAATCATTGATAGACTCCATTACATGATATAATGGAAATGTCATCTACGTCCCGACTTATTTGTAGTTTCAATGAAAACACCGGTCTCGTCCGAGTGTAGAACACTCGCGAACAATAAACTGGAATCACTTCATTGCCTTCTCCAAACAATTTGTATGCAATGAACTATGGAGTATGGTACCTAGGTACATATAATATATTATCATTTGAAATTTTGTTAGCTTTCAAATGATTTCAAAAAGTTTTAAGATTAATTTAATTTTCTACCTAAGGGAATTATTGCAATAGGTCTAAATGAATAGGAAGTAATATGAAAAGATAAAAAATATATTTACAATTTATATTATTTACCCCTCAATATTTTGTGTTACCCTGGCCCTAATTACTGTCTGTAAGTGTAAACGGTTTTTTATTAACCGAATAAGTTTCTTGATGGAATCCTGTGGGATTTCCTGCCACTCTTCGACTAAAGCAGTTTTCAGATCTTCTATCGACGGAGCCGGAACTGGACATCTTCCTCGTTCCCGCCTTAAAGCTCGTCCTACATAGGTTAAATCGATTCAAGTCAAGATTGAGGGCTGGCCAGTATAGTGTGGGAATCCCGACTTCTTCCAGGTACTGTCTATTCACTGCACCGGTGTGGCAGCGGGCATTATCGTGCATTAGCGGGAAATCTTCGCCAATATATAATAATTATATTGGAGAATGATCTGATATTCGTACCTCCACCAGGTACGAATATCAGCTCCGTATTTGCTTCAACAGGAATCCCGCCC
Organism: Mamestra brassicae; assembly: GCA_905163435.1. Lineage (NCBI taxonomy): Eukaryota > Metazoa > Arthropoda > Insecta > Lepidoptera > Noctuidae > Mamestra > Mamestra brassicae. The sequence goes on along the minus strand of LR991004.1, from coordinate 12,637,014 downwards.
ACATCATACAGGACCCACCCCCGTATGCCACTGATTCCGTAAAACAGCACTGTGCGAATCGCTCCTCTGGTCTCTTCCGAGTATATGTAGATTCTCCATCGACGGTCGCTACCATGTACCTAGGCACCTCCTGGTTTCGTCCGAGAACAGGACTCAGGGAGCAAACTGAAGCCGGGCTTGTCGGTGGGTTGGAGTCCAGATCGTCCAGATCCTGGTCTCCGGACTAAGTTTCCCAGTCTCCCTGAACCTCTTGTATACCTTCGAGACACAAGACTGACATCTGAATGAAGCTTTCGAGCGTCGTAAAGGTGGACGACTTGAGCGGCTTCTACGAGTAGGTACCTATACTAGGTTTCTATTTTATGTTTAACCGACTTTGTAAAAAGGAGGAGGTTCTCAATTCGGTTTTATGTTTTTTTTTAGCTTCAGTGTTCCCAGTGACATGAATCATTGGATTGATAATTATAATAAATTTTCATAAACGCCCACTTTTTATCGATTTTCAGAACTACCAAACAATATGGTGTTTTATTTTAAAAATTCATATCTTTTGTTTTTACGTTCCATGACAAAAGGTACCTATATAAAATCTTTGGATATGGAAAGAGGATGAAAGTTAACAAAATAACCTTTCAAATAATATATTATTATAATTTATTAGTAATGGTAGGTACTAAGTAGAAATCAAACAGCTTAAAGTCAAAGATAGATACAAAGGTTGACTGGTAGAGAATGCCTATGGCATTAAGTCCGCCTCTGTACATTTGTGTGCGTAAAGTCTTAATAAATAAATAAGTCTGGAAGAATGCAAAAGGAATGAATGCTTTATTTAAAATGTGCCTTCTTTTATATAATTTAGAATTTACAAATAAGAGCTTAACCAATAAAAATCGTCCGAAAGGTAATTTTGTTAACTTTCCCTTTGTACTTATTTGTTTCGAGCAACGCGAGAAATAAACTGGAATCACTTTATCGCGATAAAGTGATTCCAGTTTATTTCTCGCGAGTGACCTTAATCTAATCGAACTTAGTTGGCTGTTATGTACTGTGGACAAAGGTAGCCCTCTCTCTTTCCGATACACGAAAGCTTGAAAATAGTTAAGTAAGTACCTACTTTAAATTAGGCGCCTTGCTCTTTTGTGATAGATGTTAAAAGTAGTTTCTATTTTTTTATATTTCTATGGTTTGAACCCATATTAAATCATATTTACCAACCTCCTTATAGTCTTCTATCTTATTATCTCCAATGCTGAAAACAAGAAGTTTTTCCAGCGTTTCCAGATTTTCTAATTTCCGTATTTTATTATGAAACAATGTCAAAATCTCTATATTAACTAGCTCGTCCAAATTTTCTATTCTCTCTATTTTATTGAACGACAAGTCTAGTTCGTTCAACCCTGTCAGCAGTTCCAAGTGTTCAATTTTCTCGATTAAATTGTGGGCTAGAGTCAGCTTAGTTAAAGATTTTAGCATCCAGAGGTGGTCAATGCGCAGAATCTTCTGGAACTCTAGCCTAACTTCTACCGCCTCGTCTAGATGCACACCTTCTTCGGCGAAAAGTCTGCCAGCTTCTTCAGTTGGACCTAAATGCAAGAGTTAACTTATTTTATCATCTAAGAGCATACAACACAAAGCGCAACTCGATAGACTAGAGACGGTAGTCTCTACCCACGTACTAAATTCTTGGTGCCGGAAATGCGTTCAGCGCAAATTTTCAGGAACAGACGCCATTCAAGGTGTACGTCCTCTGAGGCGCCGTAGTGCAAGAAAATGGTAACAGCATTGGCGTAGCCATAGCTTTCGCAAGTGGGGGGTCCGCGGGTCCAAAAATGATAGGAGTTTTGTGGCACGAATTATCCGTATCCGCGTACCTGTGTCTGAATTAGCGTTGCCAGATCCAGTGCGTTAAATTACAGGACGGTACAAGCACAATACAATGGCGACAAAAATAAAACAGTTTTTGTGAATCACCTTTTCTTTATATCGCAGGTCAGTATGCACGTATGGGAGCTGACAATTATCTCGGCAACGTGACACTTTAGAGCACCATGTTGCGAATATTTTTTTGTTTAAGTGTCCTCTTCTCCTATACATATATGTACATATATGTATAGGATCAGAGCATGTAGAACATGTAGGTACCTACATGTCTAAACGTGCGCTACGATTTTGAAAAAATAAAACAAAATGGCGGCCAGGTAGCTGTGCCACAAAGGTTTCCCGTTTGTCAAGAATAATTCATTGTATTTGGAATGACGACCAGCTTTTCTTTTGAGTTTCATACAGAAAATGGAAATATTTTGCCGCCATGGAAGAATTATATCACTACGGAGTACTTAGATATTGAAAGAGCGAGCGAAGCGAGCTCGAAATATTTCAATATCTGTCTTGGAAATATTAGGTATACCTACTTTAAATAATTAAATTATAATATATAAAATTCTTCCGATACTGACTGTGTGAGTGACTGACAGACAACGCACAGCCGAAACTGCTGGTCGTAGAAAGCAGAAATTTGGCATGTACTTAACTGAAAAATGCTCGTACGAAGTGCGAGCAAAAAGCTAGTAAAAAGCGAGCGAGGCGAACTCGAAGATGTTTGCACTCCATCTCGCAGGAGTTTTAGGTTTCTTTTAAACAATTCCAAAATAATATACTTAGTTGTAGTTTGAGAATGTACAAACGCTACCTACAACAAGCGAAGCAAGCTCAAAAATTTTAGAACCTCGCCTCGGATTTACTTTGATACAGAAAAGGAGAATGTAGGTCTCCAGAGCGAACGTGGCGAACTCGAAAATTAAAGTAACTTCCAAAGACAAACATAAAAAAGTAGGTATGGTTTTGCTTTGGTCCGATTTTGGGAAGAAAATATGAGAGCAAATTTTTTTTTTATAAGGGTGCAGGTATAGTTGTACCTATTCGTTTTTCTTGTTAACATTAATGCTTGGTTTGTATGGAAAGTGTTGTGGGATCAAGGAAATGGTAGAATGCTATCGTTAATCTGAGTACCTACTTACCGTTTTCCAAAATACATCGTATTAGCATAGCGTTATCTATTACACCCGGTTCTATATTGGGATGAATGATGAGAGTATTTAGACTTCTCTTCTGTGCGATCTGTGTTTGTGACATCGTATGATTGATTTATCAAATATTTAAAGTTATACTTAATTCAGCCAGGGAACAACAGGGCACAATTATTTTTGTTTATGACGTTGCTATAGTTACCATGTATGAAATTCCATAAAGTCATACTATGTAGAACTAGAGGCGCGAATTTTCCAAAATTACAGCCAAATTTTATGACAATGTCTGGTCTTTTAACATAGTGAATAAAATAAAATTAATGTTATTACAAAAGTTGTAACTTTATTTAAACTTTGCCGCCATGTATTGGCGGCAATGTATTTGGGCACAGCCAAGCCAATCTCCCAAGCCAAGTTCAGAAACAATCATCGATTTGCTTTGTATTACCTAAATATGATAATGTTTATTTACTGGGATTAAAGGACATGTAATAGCTATAGTTTTTCGTATTATAACAAAACATTTTTTTAATGGAAAAATTACCACAAGAATATTATTTTATAAGGTCGATTAGTCATGAACATTTCTGAACGAATGTTTGTTAAAGTTGACAGCTGCGCGTATTTTTAATCTGTGAATTGAGTTTTTTGGTGACAAGTGAAATCGGTGAAATCATTTTGATAAATACTTGATTAATTTCCGAAGATGTCTTTCTTTGGTGTAGGAAATCCCTTTTCTACGCCGGTGGGTCAGAAAATAGGTAAGAATTCTATAGATATGTTTTTTTTATATCACTTTCCAAAATAACAAGATACCGTACCCTATGTTCCATTTCTTTTTGTTGCGCACTAGAAGATCTCAATTTCTCTTTGTTGTGGTGTCACGGTAACTAAATGTTGGGCAATTTTATTGATAGTACTTTATATATATTGCTGTGGTCATACTATTTTTGTGCGCCGTATATTATGAAGTACTTAGGTGTTAATTACTTTGACCCCTTTAATATGTGTAATGAAAAATTATTCCAGAACAAGCTACAGATGGATCCTTACCGTCGGAAAACTGGGCCCTTAATATGGAAATATGTGATATTGTGAACAGTAGCACGGACGGACCCAAAGATGCCATAAAAGCCATCAGAAAAAGGTTGACACAGAGTGCTGGAAAAAATTACACAGTTGTCATGTACACTCTGACTGTTCTTGAAACCTGTGTGAAGAACTGTGGAAAGTCTTTTCATGTTCTGGCTTGCAACAAGGAGTTCATTTCCGAATTGGTAAGCAGATTGACTATCTCTTTGCCTTAATAGCTATAATAAAAGTAGCATATTTATCATTGTTACAATCAGCAGTAGCCACATCAAAACAAGGCAAATACAAAATATGTCTTATCATAAAATCTGTTAGTGACAGTGTATGCATCTGATAAGCATGGCTAAGATTACAAATCTTAAAGGCCAATAACATTAAAGGTGAAAGCAAGTATGTGTACCTACATCTCTTCAGTACATATCTTCAGCTCTTAACATAACATTGCACTTTTGCCCCCTGAAGGCTGAGTGTTATGGTATTCCTACACTTCAAGTAAAATTTTATTTTCATACAAAATTCTTAGGTTTGTCAGTACATATTTCATCACTCATCCAAATCCTAAAAGCTGTAAGCATAATATTGTAAAAATATCTAGATATCAAAAACACTGCTCATCTCAAAACTTGAATGTAGCAACTTAGCTTAACAGGTAATCATTGACTGATAAACTAATGATATAATTATGTGTCTGTTTGTATGAGTCACTTGCTCATTTGATATCTTAGTTTTATAGTTCAACTGATAATAAATTTTATCTCTTGAAGGTTAATCTTCAATGGTACCCTGTTTTGATGTGATTATGATCCAAGAAATATTAGAACTAGTAAATAAAAAATAATATAGTAAATATTTGCTAGCAACTTCATAATCAGTTCGTCAATCATGTAGGCAGCAAAGTCATTGTTTAAAATCAGTAATACAAACTAAGTAATACCATTGACTGCAGAGGAAAACGTTTTTTGCATGTTTTTCACTTTTCCTGTCCCAAATATCCTTGCTCCAATATTAGTCTGTTAATCATTTTACCTGCTTTGATTGTCTACTTCAAACCACACAGCCTGGTTGGTGGATGGCCCATTTCTCCCTCTCTTAGAATTTAGGCCTGTGTCCTAGTAGTGGGAATTTTGTAGATTTTCATAAAGCAGGTCTTTTTTTTAGCACAATCATGCTAAAAAAGCTAAGCTTTATGAAAATCTACTGAAGGCTTCATGGGAATCACTAGCTTTTAGATTTTTCATACGATGGGCAATATAATTTGATGCAAGGTAAAGTTTTTAATGCATAATGTATGTATATAATATTCATCTCTGTTTCCTTTTCATTAGTCATTTGCTTATTATGATTCACAGGCCCTTACCTACCTTGTATGCATATGTTATGGATGCAATGTCATGCAATATGAGACTGCCTATTGCATTAATTTATTATAGTTTATCTATTTAGAGGTATATGGGTACTAAAACATTTGGCAAAGCAAATGATGCCAGGTGTTTATAATTGATATTGTTGATTGAAACAGTTTTAAGATTCTGGTTTGCAGAGCAATCAATTACACCTTTTTCTAAAACTTAATATGGATTTTAAAACTGGTTTTATGGTCATTAATTTCTAATCTCTCAATCTTGTTAATGTTTATTTAAGAGCCACTTTATTTCTTAGTGATTTATTACATAATGTTTAGTATTAAAGATACATGTTTACATATACAAGTTTATTGTATTCCAGTTTGAAAAATTAAATTTCAGTGTTTTATACCATAACCAGGACCATGTATATGGTACATGGAACAATAAATGGCTAAATATAGGTGAACTCTCTCCCATCCACCTCCTTTCAAGAAATACAGGCGTGTTTTTATGTTTATTATAGAATGATACTTCATGGAACTTTATGAAATGGGACATTTTAATAAAAAAATAACTTGTTATTTTTTACCTCGAGAGGCGAATGTGTCACATAAGGAATGTGCATATATTATCAAAACTAGTTTAAGTAGCACATGTTTATGCGTGTGTCTATCTACCTACATAGGAAAGGTAACACCAACATAATAACGAAAAATAAAATCGCACCAGGATTTTTTACAACTTTTTATGAAATTAGTTCCTGTTAAACAAAATCTTACTTTTATTCCTAATGAAAGATATTTTTACGTCGTAGCATAAAGATCAAGTTGATTGTTGATGTAAATGCTGACGTCATTTGTTTTATTTTTACTTTTTTTGTGCAGGTAAAACTTATTGGTCCCAAGAATGACCCTCCAACAGTGGTGCAAGAGAAAGTCCTCAGCCTCATCCAGTGTTGGGCTGACGCTTTCCAGAATCAGCCTGATTTACAGGTAAATCTTAATTATAATTAGTCCAAGAATATAATTCCTAATGCAAAAAAAAAAACGTATTATTTAGTGAAATAACATAGTTTTACTTGGAACAGTGTCAATTGTTGTGCTGCAAAAGAATCAATCTTTTGCATTTGAGGTGTCTTTACGTCATATATCTACCTAAATAGATATATTCATAGTTCTGTATATTGAAAAGTTTATACACAACTTTCAATTGCTTCGCCAATTCAGTCTCAATTGTATAGGTCATCAGTTGTATGAACATGACAATTGAATAGCAACATCATGTTGCTAAGAAGATAGTTTAGCCGCTGGTTCTTTCCAATACTGCCGGAATTAATTGGTTACCTACTTTTCTAGGTATTTCATGAGCAAGGAGAATCCAATTAATGCCTGTAACTGATGGTAATTCATTGACTATTAAACTTAGTCGCCACTCGATAGCATAATTGTATTCTCAGTTATGTGTAGATTCTATTCTATGAAGAAATTGAGCCTTCGAAACGTATTGTGTTTTGATCAATTTATAACTATCAAGTGCAATATAGGCCTTCATTAATTGAGTCGCATCGTAGCTAGCAGAAATAACATATCAACTGATTCCAACGAATTGAATTGTTCTTTTACAATCAGTATTGTTTGTGTATAAAATGTTTCCTTAGAGACGGACTAATCAACAAGGAATCAGGGAGCGGCAAATGAACGAAGCGATATATCGCACCCTTAGAATGAAAGTGACCTAACTCAAAATTCCTGTTACTTATAATTTTGGATATAAACTGATCTTAAAAAGCATACTCTAAAACCCTGTGGTGAAAAAGAGTCCAAATTATGAATGGGAAAGGGCAGCTTATACATAGGTCACGGGAGAGATTTTTCTTGTACCTACTCGTAACACTACTTTTTACGATTTTCTTCCTTGTTGCAATTTTTGCGTTAGGTCACTTTCATTCTAAGGGTGCGATATATACATCGGGAAACTCCCATACAATTTTATTGATGTATTGAAAGGAAAACCCGAAAAAGATTCCTTATCTTTACGATAGTGGACCTGTCGAAGGTCTGACATCAAGTGACCTTTTTGATATCCGTTGGCCGTGGAGCGCTGTCGACTAGTGAATACAAGGCTCAAGACAAGTCTTCCTTTAAACACTTCTCAGTGCAATGTCCCGAACAACCAATATTATTACACCACTATTGACTAAAGCGGCTTAAGGCATAATCCAATTAAATGGTTCTGACTCAATTCACGTATTAACAGATAGTGTACATGTACAAGCAAGTAAAGCCGGGGAAATTAAACGTGAAATAAAACAACAATTCCCAGTAAATTGAATATTCATTTAGGTTTAAACTGATGTGCAAGTTACGTACCGACAGCCTTTGTTGATTAACTATAATTTTTCCAGACTGTACTTAGATTATTTAGAAAGCGAATGCATAACTTAATAGCAAACAAAATGGCGTAACATTGAATCTTAATTTAGTTTTCTATCAGATATACATTATGACATCGCGTGTGTTAATCCGATTACTGGATACGATACTACAAGTAATTTTAATAATAACTGGCATGAATCATGGCATTATTTGTATTAGCTGCCTTATATAATGTGCAGTTTATGAGTATTTTGAGGACAGTCGTTCAGTTTAAAATGCATAAACATTCAGCTACCATTGTTTCCAAGCAAAGGCACTATCGACGATTGCATAGGTAAAACCTTGGTTCCGATCAATTGATGGGCAAGTTTGTGCTGGATCTGGGTGATTGTTCGTAATAGCACCTTTTCCTCTAGACAAATCTAATGAAATTGAATTTCTTATGTCTACAAGAAATTCAAAATTACTTTTCATTGGCTTTCAAGTCATTAAATCTTGAGAGTTATAGTAATACTGCCAATGCGAAATAAAGCATCCATAGCCCTTGCTTCAGCTACAGATCATTGTTTCAGGGTGTCGTTCAAATCTACACCGAGTTGAAGACCAAAGGTGTGGAGTTCCCCATGACAGACCTAGATGCTATGGCGCCCATATTCACACCGCAGAGGGTATGTATCGTTCGACGAAATTTATGATAACCGCCGGAATATTATCTAATATCTATCGCTTATCATTATCAAGCTTATCCGTCGTCACACGCCAAATTTATGAAAGGACCGATATCACGACAACTAAAGCGAAATGAGTCACTAGAAAACTGTTTAAGCAAAAATCGGATAAAAAGAGTAATCGTTGTTGGTCTGAGAATTATTTTTAATAATTATCGGTATTTAGTGATTGTAAGTGTAAAGGTAATCTACAGGAATTTTGTGATAAAGAATATTAAACGGCCTTATTTCTTAGTAACAGGTATGAAATACAATAGTATCTATATATATATATCTATTACTGTATATCTTACTATGTTACATATATGTATGTAATCATTTAGCATACCGTTTACTGCGTTTATGAGCATGGTATTGCATTACATAGTATGTAATATGTGTCTATAAATAAAGTTTATCTCTAGTTGCATTTGTTTACCAATTACTGAAATAGAAATTATACAGATAATGTGGTCGGAGGAGCTCGTGGCTAAATTATAACAGCCGCACGGGTCGATCTTCAAGGTTAAGCAACGCTTGATGAGGTTGTTCTGTAGATGGGTGGCCATCTTAACATACCGAGATTCCTCCGTGCCCCGAAAGCACGTTAAGCCGCTGGTCCCGGCTGCCATTTGGAGATCTTTGGCAGTCGTTACGGATTGTCAGAAACCAGATAACTGACACCAGTCTTGCCAAGAAGTACCATGTTACCCAGTTAATGTGTTGTGGAGGTCTGGTAGGCAACCGCTCCACGTAAAATACTGGTATTCAGCTGAATCCGGTTTGACTGGAAGCCGACCCCAATATAGTTAGATAGATAGAGATAGATACACTGCAGGAACGATTTTAATGTTAAATGTTTTAATGTGGTCGCTGTTGCATATACATAACAATAAATCTAATCTTCTCTTTCTCTTCTCTAAAACAAAGGGGCTGTCTGCCTCTGTATTTTTTTTTCTACGCATACTATACTGTTTCATAAATATGTCACGGATTTTAATACGAATTTCAACGAAGAAGACTTGTGTATTATAAATTTATAATTTAATCTGCACCCTTGTGAAGCCGGGGCGATTAATACTAATAAAAAGGTATTGGATACCAATCCGGTTCGTGGAAAAGCTTTTTATTTCATTCTATATGCAGTTCACTTTCAGCTGCTGAATGCTTTTGTCTTCCCACTGTGGTCGATACTAAATGCCAATTTCTGAATTCGATTTCTGAGGCTAGTCATTCAGTATTATGGGCTAAACAAACATCCTGTTCAATATTATTATCTAAAAAGTGCTTGATAAGGATCTAGCAAACGTGATAAGGATCTAGCCAAATTTGGAGTGCTCAAACTAGTTTGTAACACTATGGAGGTTCACGTTATAAGAATTGATCAGAGATTAATAAATGAGTTGTTTGCAGAGTGTGCCGGACAGTGGTGAGCCCATGATTGGCTCGCCTCAGAGGTCAGCTATGCCGCAAACTTCGCCCAGTCGTCCTGCTCAGGAACAAATCCTTGCAACCGTAAGTACCATTGATTATTTTGTGGTTCCGTGAAATTAGGTTAATTTGTTTTATTCTTTTTAAGTTTCCGTATACAAAGGGTAAAAACGGGACCCTATTACTAAGACTCCACTGTCCGTCTGTCTGTCTGTCACCAGGCTGTATCTCATGAACCGTGATAGCTAGACAGTTGAAATTTTCATAGATGATGTATTTCTGTTGCCGGTATAACAACGAATTCTCCTCCTCCTTAATGTTTCAAAGTTGAGCTACTCGACTACTAAGACTAACAAAAGCTTGCACTGACTTCTCCATTCAAATCTGTGTGGTTCTTTTCTCATGAGATTATTTTTAGACACTGATCTGCATGGTTGTCATATAACGTATTGTGAATGTGAGGACTCTACTTAATCCTCACATTCACAATACGTTATATCACCATATTAGGGTTTAATTTAAGTTAGTCTGGCAGTTTGAGTTCTTTATGCGGCCTACCCAAATGTACTTTGGTTGGTGTACTTTGGTAATGTTCGTCAAATCGTTGAGCTCCTTAAAGTTCTAAGTTTGAGCTACACGATAACTGACAAATACTTGCACTGTCTGGACAGGTCCACTCAAATCTGTGTGGCACTTTCCTCAAAAGGCCACCTCAGACTTAAACCTACATATTTCTCGTATGATTTGACCAGTACAGATTGTATGGACTTTAAAAGAGACTTTGACCTCTGAGTTTGTTTCGGTGTTTCTTCTCAGGGTAGTCAGCTAGGAAATACCGGCCTCATCTAGCTTAAAATTACCAAAAAAGATGACGTGTAAAAGTGTAATGTTTAAACTACTTGAAAATTACGTGTTTTTTTTTTTGTTTATGTTACGAAACCCTTCGTATGAGAGTCCGACTCACACTGGGCCGGTTTTTATGGTATAGGTACGTCATGCCTGGCGCAAATAAACTCTTTCATTCTTCTATTAAAACTTGTTAAATGTAAATTATATATCAGTGCATTGCTACTGTCACTCAAAGAAAAAGTACTTAGTATAAATATGAGACAATATTTACGGCAACTTTTGTTCTTTTGTCCTTTGAAAATGCTACATGACATGAAAAAAAACATTATAGTACAAGAGCTTCAACAGCGTTTATAACAATGACCTATATTGTACCTAGAAATAATAATTGTTATTAAATATTTTTTGTAGGCATTTCCAAAGCACTCTACCAGTCAACCTATAATTTAGTTACTGATTAGCCAGTTAGCAAAATTGCTAGCAAGGCTGATTTCAAAGATATTCTAGACATACTTAAGTATTCCTCGTGGCGACTCTTGAATGCATAATTAATTGATTTTAAGCGCAATCATTATTTCTTTCGAAAGTCAATTTGTCTGATTGTTATCTTTGTTTATAATTGAATATCAATATAATCTATGAAAGTAGCCAAGTGTAGACTGCTTTCAATATAAGTGTCGGGTTTTGACACCCGTCTGTATAATCGGTCAAGTTTTTGTTTCAATGTTACTCTGAAATACTGGTCACGACTTCGGGACAATTAATACGGCAGTTTTATTTTATCTAGGATGTTTTTAAGCTGATAGAATTGATAATGGTTGCAAAGTATTCGGTTATTATGCCAAAAATCATCTTTTGACTAGAGTTCCATCTAACTTAACCTTTTGAACGCCATTGTCACGTATACATGACAAGCAAGCGCGTGCCCTGTAAGCCAGACGTCACAAATATGTAACAAAAAGTACGGCGAATTTGTGGCTTGGCGTCGGGGGCACGCCGATGCGTTTATGCTCTGGCGGCCAAAAGGTTAAATACTGCGTAATCCTTCATCGTAGAATGCAAAACAAGCGACTAATAACTAGAAAGAAAGACACAGTGATCAATAACGTCACCTTGTAGTTGTACATCGATAATATCATAACCTAGTGCGACTAATCCATCATCTAAGCCATGTTTACCTTACCACTTTCTTGGCAGCCCGAACCCATTAAGGCGTCTTTGTTCAATAACGACTATAGGAGTTTTAACCTTTGACTGCCAATGACGTAAAAAAAACATTTTAAATTAGAAAAAAAACTGCTGACTTCTAAATAAAAACCCCTAAAAAGGACAAAATAACTTATTTTAGAAGTCGGTGTTTCTCGAGTTTTGGTTCCTTCGTTTTTAATAAAAAAAGGTTTAATTTTTCACTTTTTTGTGCTACCCCCAAAAATTTCAACCAGTTCATATCTATTTTTAGTTATATCCAGTCGTATCTCCGAAGTTCTTCATCAGATCTTTTTAGTCCTTACATGTTTGAATGTTTACAGGTGACGTTGTCAGAAAGTCAGACCAACAAGTTACGTACCGACCTGGCGCTGGTCGACGGCAACATGAACGTGATGAATGACATGCTCAACGAGCTGACCACCCAGTCTCACACTGCACACCACGACAGCGATATTGAACTGCTCAACGTAAGTCCATCATATCAGCCGAAAGACGTCCACTGCTGGACATAGGCCTCCCCCAAATGGTGGTGGGTTTGCCATAATCGCCCCGCTTTGCAGGCGGGTTGACGATCGCAGTGTAGCTGTTGCAATGCACAGAGAATGCTGCTACCCATTCTCTGGTGAGTCCCTTAGCCGCCAGTTATTGTTTTCACGATAGAACAGGAGGAATGATCCAGCAAAAACAGACTGGCTTCGAAAGTTACTTTAAGGTACTAGGAAGGTTATTCGAAAGAGTCACCGCGGCCCACGAACGCAAATAGCATTAAGAAGAACACGGATGGGTATTAAGTCAGTAAGAGTCTGGCACTCCCTTCCGATACGCCCTGAGCGGCAGGAATCATTTGATGATCTCCCATCACTCGACATGTGAAAGTTCAATTTCCGAGGGCGAGATGCTCAAACTAATCTTTATATCTACCAAACACTTTGTATGTTACTTTTTCTGAGGCAGGTAATTAGCGGTAATTGGCAGACGACGTTGTTGCCTTCGCGGTTACAACCTGGATGGGGCTGGAATAGGAATGTGGGGTTGGCGACGAAAAGAGGGCCTATGCTCAGCATTGTCGAAGTCGGGCTGTAGAACTCCTTTGTCAAGTAATATATAGTGGTGAATAGTGGATTATTACATTTACTGCAGGTACTCTCACATCAGTGATACTCATACACAAACTGTTTCCAAGTTCCTCGTTAATACGGAAAAACTTTGTGAAGGTTATTTCGGAATTTTGTGGGTATTTTAAGAACTTTATCAACAGGTTGTACAGTTAAATGCCGTACAAGGAAACCTTTTGTTGTCTGTTTTTATGTAAATAACGTGCCAATGACAGATAAAAGTTATCAACCGTTTATTGGTGTCAAGGTTTAAAAAAAACCGCATACACTAGCTCATTGAGTTCAAAGACTGCACTTTTAAGGTTTTATTTTATTGATGTATTTATAAGACTCGACAAACAAGACCAGAAAACCCGTTACGAATTTATGACAGTGCTAGCTTGAATAGCTGTATAATAAGTTAATAACGCAAGCTCAATAGAAAAGGTTTTGGCACTTTATGCGCTACACCTAAAATAAATAAATCGCCAGCACCACTTACTTATACGATTTACGTATATTTTTTAAATCTAAATCTTTTTGTACAATATACTTAATAATTCAAGTATATAAACCAAACAGGCGGAAAAGCCGACTATCCGGCCTTACCAGGAACTTACAGATAGCGACGAGTCGGCCCTCAAATGCCCGACTAGTTTACACGAAGTCCATAGTCGGTCCATATCTAATGTTCACCCATTTCTTCTAACTTCCAGGAGCTAGCCGACACCCTCCGCGCCATGCAAAGCCGTGTAGCCGAGCTGATCGGGAGACTGGCCGGCGAGTCGCCCCTCACCGCGGAACTGCTGCACGCCAACGACCGGCTCAACAACCTGCTGCTGAGGCACGGCCGGTTTGTGAACAACAGGTAAGAAGCAACAGATAAGAGGAATAATCTGCCAAACGGTAAATAGGCGACATGGTAGAAAAATCATAAGACCTTGTAGTATAGACGCGGTTAGTCGGAAGTCGGATTGGTTAGCGAAATGTTTTAACTGACACTATCTGACTACACAACTACTTTAGGCTTCAGACCAGAATAATGCGAAAAGGGACAAGACATTTTAACTCACCATTAGACCTTAGGGTCAGCTCATACCGTTGCGGAGTTTGTTCAAAAGAGTCACCTTTTTTTATTGTGAGTGGTTTCTCGCAGTTCAATCTATAAGGTTGTCGACTGCCTAACCGGGCTTGCCTGTGGTGGCCTTAATATAATATTAAAGCCTCCAGCCAGGGCTTATATAAAACTTACAAACTAAGCGACTACACGCTAAGGGCACCCCCTGTGGGGTACGGGCCTCGGCTTAGGGCGTCGCTGGGGAGAGGACAGCTAGGGACGGAACTGGAATTATTATTATGGGGCGAATTTAAGACTATAGGCTCAGCGGCGCGGGCTGGCTCGAGCAAGGGTCGAGGCGGATCAAAAGAGTCACCGCGGCCCTGGAACGCAAAGGGCTTTAGAAGGAACACGGATGGGTTTTAGTCAGTAAGAGTGTGACACGCCCTTCCGCTCCACCCAGAGCGGAAGAAGTCATTTGATGATTTCCCATCCTTAAAAGGGTCAGCTCACACCGAGACGCGTTGCGAATCCGCGGGGTACATTCAAATTTGAATGGAACACTCACGGCGATGTGCTGCGCCTCAAGATGTGTTTTTGTTGATATGCTATAAATGATTGCTGTATAATCGCCAGCACATCAAGCTACAACAAACTGTCAAATTGCTTTAATAGATTTTCAACTTAATCGCCAAAGTTTTAGGTTCAAGGTTGATTGGGAAAATTTGACAGTTTCGATTAGCTTGATGTGCTAGCGTCTGTACCATTTTGTAAAATAAATAAAGTTCTATATTGTATTGCTATCTTATGACGTGCTCGCACCGTCACGACTCCCAGTGCGTTGAGTCTTAGGCCGCGTTCCGACTATGTTGTGACGAAAGATTATCGTGTCGTTTAAAGCGTCGTGGCTTGTGTATTTAAATGGAGATGTTCACATATAGGACGACACGATTAACCGTCGTCCACGACTTTTTCCATTCAAAATGTATGTGACAGTCGTCCAATGATAAAATCGTCACGACATAGTGGGAACGCGCCCTTAAGACCCATATCTTAAAACAAGCCTCGAGCGAACACAAACTGTACAAAGTTTTGAAGCGAGCCTACACATAAACATGTAAGCATAAGAGGAAACAGTTTTTGAACGTATTCCTTGCGTCTTTTTAGGAATGCCGCTACTGGTGGTGCCACTCCTTCTGCCATCCTGGGCGCTGCCATGGGAATACCTGGAACGAATACTCCTGCCTCACGTTAGTATCAATATTTACTAAGTATTTCGTTTCATATCATATAAAGTTATTTGGTATATTTTCATTTCAATAACGTTCACATGATGTGTAATAAACGTGAGATATAAGTACCATTTGTTGACATACTTTCTTTACACATAAAGTTACTAGATATACTATCTACTATCTTTTGAGTGGTATATCTAACGTGTTTAGATTCAATGTATGCTTATAATATACATATATTTTTTAATTATATCGTTTATTATATTAGCTGATCATTATATTAAATAAAATTATAGATTCCGTTGTTATATCTAGTAAATATTAGAGATTTTGTAATTATATCATATATTACTTAACCCATCTTAAGGCTACCATTGACGGAAAGCCTGCGACAGTTTCTTGTACCATACTATTCACTTTTTTGTTATTAATATTAACCTATTTTTAACCGACTTCCAAAAGGAGGAGGTTCTCAATTTGTCTGTATGTTTTTTTATAGATAAATCATGCATCACATTTGTGACGATTTAATTAACTCTTAGCTGTTTCCGTTCATTTTTCATTGAAACATTTCAGCACCGAAACTTGAAGACGATGCCTTGATTGATCTCAGCGACGATGTACCTGATATTGCTAAATTGAGTAAGTAACCATTGTTCATTTCGTTGTCATAGACTTAACTTAATAATCCACTTCGAATAAAATACCCAAATAAGGAATCATACTTCCTTCCACAACGACGCATGTTCTATAAATCATTTTGAAACGAAGCGCAATTCACACACTTTTGAATCGATTTTAAATTGTTGATGAAGAGAGTTTCGAACAATGCAGCATGCATTGTTCGAAACTCTGTTTATTCCTGACGAACCCACTCTTGTCCTCAATCTCGCCTGCTGGTATCTTGCATGAGGTCTATGATGGAGCGAGCGAGCCTAGAAGGCTATACGAGAGAGTACTAATGAGTTTGCTTATCTTTCTTCACGCATTTGGGCCTCAACCAATTGCCGTAAATATAGACACACGTATAAAAAAGCAATAAACATAACTCACTTAGTATCATTGTGGAACGAATGAGCCCGCTCTCGTAAGTTCCTCACATTTATAAAAATAACTGGCTTTTGCTTGCGACTTCGTACGCGCACATCCCGTTTTTTTCCCGCGACTTCGTACGCGCACATCCCGTTTTTCCCGTTCCCGTATAGCCTAAAGTCTTACTCATGAATGTTGCTATCATATAAAAAGATAATTTTCCAAATCCGACTGGTAGTTCCAGAGATTAGCGCGTTAAAACAAACAAACAAACTCTTCAGCTTTATTATTAGTATAGATTTAATAGCCAGGCCATGTTTTCTTACCACCATGTAAGCTTTGTAGAGTTAGACCTACTAGACTAGAAGGTCTAGCATCTATGATGGGGCTTGTTTCGACTCGAGATCTGATAACTTTTTAAAAGCAAAAGCGTTAGGAACTTGTAAGTCTACCCACAAATTTACATGAAATTATTTTACTGGGATTTCATTTCTTTTTGTTAGTTGTCTTTTTTTTTAGAGCTTGAGGTAATTATTTCTTTTAGGAATAAAAATGTTAATAAATAATTTCAGCCGTAAAGGACGCTCAGCTGGACAAGTCCCCGGGCAGCTCTAAGGACGAGTTCGACATGTTCGCGCAGTCGCGGAACCTTACCTATGAGAACTCCAAGACTGGGTAAGTGTTCATTCTTATTTTGACGATACCTTTAAAATGACTCGATAATTTACGAAAGTTCTACGGAGTTCTGACTACAATCAAAAGTCAACTCATAACTACAAACTTAGTTATGCAACTAAACTTGGTGCAACCATAGAATTAGTCGATTCCTCGTCACACCGATCCGATGTACGGCAAGAATGTCCACTACGTGACATGTTTGGTTGCCCAATCTGCGTAACCAAGTTTTACTTACTAACGTTGTAAGGATATTTGACAACTATCAGAAATCTACATGAATGAATACCTATTTGAAAGATATTACTAGTATGATTTGTGAAAAAAAAAACGTATTTATTCGAGTTTTTTTTTGTTGTGTTTTGACTTTTCTCTAGGTTTCCCAGTCAAATACTCTATTATACAAAGACGACATCCATGCTTTTGTATACGACTGCGAGCGCATTATTCTCGAGATTCGCCGCAATGTATTTCAAGTTATTGAATTCTGATGAATGATCGTTTCCCCCAGCGGCAGCAGCTACGCAGACAACTTGGAGGAGCAGCCGCCCCGCGGCCTGGCCGCCGCCGCCAGCCAGCGCGCCGCGCCCGCGCCCCTGGTACACTGTACTCTCACTGTACTCACTCACACATTACAGCTTCACTCCGCTCACACACCCGAACTTTGTCGAAGGGTATATGACGACGCGTAGCACGCTGCGGTGTCCGCCACCAAACAAATGTCAACCTTGTTTAGCTTTAAATAAAGATACCACTAAATAAATTACCATTGATCGAGATCCCGAGACAGCATTGACTCGATAAGTGGACATGGTAATTTATTTAAGACTTTATATTAAGGTGGATGCGCGAGGGTAGATCGCAAAATTCAAATTTTTGTTATATTTTTGAGTTGCAATCAGTGTCAGGCAATATGTTGAACAAAATATGATTCGCGACCGTACCACGTATTTTTTACAGAATTATAATCATTCAAATCATCAATACTCTCAAGTTCATTTAAATGAACTTAGAGGGAAATAACCATTCAATCGAGTTATCTCGATTGAATGGTTATTTCGTAAAAAAAATCATTCAATCGAGTTACATGAATGTTACAACCTGTATTGATGATTTTAATTGTTATAACTCAGTAAAGCCATATTTGTTACGGTTGCCAATCGTATTTTTATCAACATACAACCTGACACTGACCTGCAAAATGCAAAAAAAAACGTATGAAAATTTGAATTTCGCGGGCTACCCTGGCGCTTTCACCTTAAGAAATACATTGTTGATTTTTGTATGGTAATGAAAACCGCTTCGGTGCGATGTGTAAGCCGGCCCTAAAATTCGATGTGTCATACTCATAATTTACTGTTAGCTTTGAGTTATTTTAGTGTCGTGTTGTGTCGATGTGATGTTGTTTGAGATTTTTGTGTTACTAACTACGGTTTTATAATTGTTTTGGTGTGTGCTACAATGAGGGAGGCTACTAAATACTTAAGCCTCCTTACTGACCCTGGTTTCGCTTTATGCTGCAACAGTAAAAATCGACGAAATTGGCGTTTCGAAATTTCAGCTGCATCCTTTTAGGCTGAATGCTGACTTCAACGGAGTTGGGGAACAGCTAGGCAGATTGATTTGAGTAGTTTCTGCTGTTCAAATCAATCTGCAGCAAGTACCGTAAAATGGGGTGGATAGAAATGCAGAGGTGAATAAAAACTAAACTTTTAATGGGATTTTCACATACCTACCATATTAAAGGTTTAACAAAAAGCAAAAACTTAAAAAAAAAAATTGGAGTTCTTCGTTGCAGATTGTTTGCAATGAAGAACTAAATTTTTTTTTAAAAACGTGATAATTCCAATCAGTTTCGTTTTTATTCACCCCTACATTTCTATCCACCCCGTTTTACCTGGTATTATTAAAAACCAGTATTTTGCTTATTCCAACACAGATATCGCAATCAACGTTCTTCGTCAGAAACATAAATCGCAAGTTAGCATAAAACTAGGTTTCGATTCTATATTTTTACCACACCTCCTCGAAAATGAAATCGGAAGCCAAGGGATTCTAATTGTTCAGTTAAGAAAACAAATGAGATAAAATTAAATAGTAATATTTTCCTGTGCATGACGCATTACACTTAAATAATGTCATCTCGTCACAATACGATACAGTATAGGTACCTTGCCTTTTTATTTGTTTTTATTTAAAAAAAAAAAAAGATTTTTCATTACTTCCAAAATAACTTAGTTAGTTTAGATCCTACCTATTCTTTTTCTCTCTATTAATTTAATTTTTCATATTTAAATTTTATGGTTTGTTTTGTCTTTTGTATATAACTATTATTTTATGTTAACGTTTCTGGAACATTCGACAGCCGTCGGGCATGGATCAGAGGGAGATCGATGAAATAGCCGCTTGGTTAGCTCAGGAGAAGGTGTGTTTTATGTTTATTTATCATTTTCCTTTTTATTTTTTATTTACGTAAGTATGGTGTAAATATGACCCATATTCATATCAACGGGATTTTTATATAATCCTTCCATAAGCAGCTAAAACGGTGCACTCACGCCTTTATAATAAGTATAATACAGGATATACTTTTTATTATTTTGGGAAAATAGTAATAAAATGCTATGCACTGCAAAATGAGGTAATACAGTAAAGATTTTAACACGAGCTTGTGGTCAAGTTGCAGCACATAAATTACTTATACATTGTGTAATTATTGAGAACTCGAAAGTGATCTTTGAGATTATCATTGTGAAGTTACAACGGGTCTAAAAGTTCAATTACCAACAAAAAAAAAACTAATTGGCTGCTCTATAATTTTGTTGTCCTAATAGAATATAAATACATGTATGGAGCAGTCGATTTTTTTTCGCGGATTCAATATTTTTTTGAACAAGTGTTACAATGTAAAACTTCTTCATAATGATGAGTTCAATTATTCTATTTTCGGGTATTTTAACTACACCGTGTGTTTATCAATAAATCCGTTTCACAACAACGTCCATGTGATTGGCAGGCCGCATCAGACGCCGCGGGCACTCAGGAGAGTGTGACCAGCAGCGACTTCGACAAGTTCCTCGCCTCCCGCGCCGCCGCCGCCGACAGCTTGCCCCCCGCGCAAGGCTCCGCCCCCGCGCAGGGCTCCGCCCCCGCGCCCGCGCAGGGCTCCCCCGCGCCTCCTCTCCCCGCCGCTCTGACGCCGCGCCACCGACAGATCAACAAGGACAACGACCACGACTCCATGTTCGCTCTCTGATTCTCTCACCTGTACACACGTCTGGTTTATCGCCACGCCAGATTATAGCTATTAAACTCATTCTGGTACTACAGCCCTACTGCTTAACTCAGACGGTGACCATGTCCCTGCAGTAGCTGCACGCTAGGGAGGAAGGTAGCGCGAGTGACCGACGAGTCACCGCAGTCTTCGCGTTTGCAGCTATCCCGGACACCGCCGTCTGGATTAAACAGAAAGCAGTTTCAGCTTCAATCAAATCTAAACTAGAATTCAGAATCTTTGATAAATTAACATGATTGTCTTGAAAACAACTAAATATAATACGCGACAAAATTCGAAATACATTGCCGTCAAAACTCAAGTAATACTTCAGTAAGACTAAAATTGAGAAGTAACAATTTATGTTAATCTAAAATTCTGAATCCAAGTAAATAGTCAGTTGCGGTACAAACAAGAAGGATAAAAATCAAGTTTTTAGTATAGCCTGAATATTGTAATTTAAAACAATCATTCAAATTTGAACTTTCAGGCTAACACTACTAAATATTTGAAAACATACCCGCAACATGATCATGATATGCTGAATGAATAATATTAATAATGCTAGGTTTGTATTATACCATATGCACAAGCATACTAAACTAGTGCTACTCTTGCGCATTCTGTATAGTCAGCCAGATCAATATATTCTAAATTAAAATAGACACTAAATAAGAG
This sequence comes from Mamestra brassicae, assembly GCA_905163435.1. Taxonomy (NCBI): domain Eukaryota; kingdom Metazoa; phylum Arthropoda; class Insecta; order Lepidoptera; family Noctuidae; genus Mamestra; species Mamestra brassicae. Next base: position 12,615,934 of record LR991004.1, on the reverse strand, counting down.
CTGCGCGGTTATTAAAAAGTTCTCGACACTTCACTAGTTAGGACACCTTCAAGCGTTATTCTTTTCACATGATGCTGTGTGATGTGTAGAGATCGGAATAGGTAGACTATATTTACCTAATGTTCGTGGAAGTAAGTAACATAGAGTGGATAATACCTCCTCTAAAATCCCAGAATCTTAAACATGACGTTTAAGAAATTGCAAATTACTTATTGCGCTTTGAATACATTTGAACAAAATTATTATATTGAAGAATCTTATTGTTTTTAGAGTTCCGTACCTACTAAAACAGTTAAATGAAATAGCTTTGTTTTCGCACAACTCTTTCTTCTTTTGATTCTTCAAATCCATAATTTGTAACTATACTCAAAGTCAAGTTTATGTTTTTATAATCCCGGGTTTTAATTGTCGTGATTCCATTTATGGTTCCGGGATTTTGGAGGAGGTATTATCAACTCTATGCTACTTACTTCCACGAACATTAGGTAAATATAGTCTACCTAATCCGATCTCCGGTGATGTGTGACGATAAGTTAAGTGTATGCGATGCGACGCCTGGCTTCACTGTACGTAGCCGTTAGACCTTCAGTGCTGTTGTTTTCGCATCCAATCGTATTTATACACCGCGATGATTTCTCGTAATATCGCCAATTACTCACATGTATTCGATATGCCGTTTGGTGCCTGGCTTTTATAGTTGTTATTGAAATATTTTAAGATGACTAATCGTCTTCATCTACTAACTAATTCTAAACGTAAGAAAAAAATCGAAATAAATTTGTTATCGTTTAGGACGAGATTACTAACTGTCAGGGGATCGTTGAAATACTCGTTTTCTTCAACTTAAAATACTTCAATATTAAATGATTTTGTAACAGCGTGGTATATGATATGATAAGTACATAAATACGGCGCGTCATTGACCATGTATTACTGTAGACTAAGGTTACATTAGGTAGATTTCTTTAATATATAACTTATGTAGACTTCACTAGACCACGGGAGCATTTAATACAAGACCACTGGCTTTCGAAATTATTAATTACTGTTATGTAATTATTTATTTCGATTTTATAGTATTGAAGTATGGAGAGTGATCGTCGAAGGGTCGAGATTGTGATATATAATATTGTTTTATATAGTATATCGTGGTACTTTTTATTTAATAGGTTTAGTGATTACTGAGAGTAAATCAAGAGCATGTATTTGTATATTAATTTAGTACCTGTCGTACAGCATTTTGATTTGTTTTTGTTGATTATTGAAATTATACATAATGAGAAGATGGAATGGATTTAATGAAATCAAGTATTAAATGTTTAGCGATTCTACTTTGTATTGAGATTGACGAGAATGGATTCCGCACAGATAAAATAAAAGTGACGTGTTATATAAGTCTTATCTATGTCTATAATCATGTTTAATCTTGAATTCAGCTGTGTTCCTTAATATCTTATGAATTTGCGAAAAGATTTATGATATACATAGCTATAGCCGCTCTTTGAAGAAATATCTATACAAAGTAAAAGATGATATTACAGCATTGTGTACCAAAGCTGTAGTCTCGAGTTCAGATATATTATTATTGTTTGCCCATTGTTAGTAATTTTAATTCGTAATGGAGCTGTATAAAACGTAGAATATTTCATCGTAATAATGAAGGAAAGTTACCTCTACATTAAACCCTTATTGAACCAAACCCATTCACTAAAGTTTTATAACACTATGCCATTCCACATTTGTCTCAATTAAATGTTCTTTTGGTGTTAATGTGATAATTTAAAAGAACAAGCTTAATGTTAATTATTTAAAAGAGTTATTTTATGTTGTAATCGTTGTATTTAAGATAATCAAATAATTACCATACATATGCTGTTTTATTTTATTTAAGATCGATGACGCCAATCCGTTTCAGTATTTAAGTTGAGACACGGTTGCGTGAAATCATCAGTTTGCATCAGTTAGAAAAAAAGAAAAACATTTATTTGGGACTCGCACAAGATAGACAAACCAGCACTCTCTTTTAAGAAACCCAAATACAGACCGCGTTACGTATTCCGGCCTCGTAATAATAATACTAGCCAGCCTGCCCATTGCTGCCCCCCGAAATAACGACGCTAAGCCGAGGTCCGTACCCCACAAGGGGTGCCCTTAGCGAGCGGTCATTTAGCTTGTAAGAGTAGTTCAAACCCTCAGATTTACACCAGCATGTAGCCGTTAACACCGCTTTTCACAGGTTTTAAATGAATATCGAGTAATAAGTTTTAATTTTGTTTATTTATCTATTTCTGTATCCACAATAGATACACAATTGCAGATTTGGCAAATACAATTATGATTATTTACATGTATAGGCAGAATTACCAAATATCCGTAGAAAATTACATTTTCAAGATCTTCACTAATTATAATTATGAAAATAGCACTAAATACATTTGAGAATGCAAGTACTTATGATTGAATTATTCAACATCACAAATTTTAGTAAAAAACGCTACAAAAAATACAACTTAATGGTTAAAAGTCCGGCTTAAGTAATTCTATATGTTGTGATGAATTAATGTACAAGTAAAATATAAAAATATCGCCAATGCTTCTTTAACAAAACACTTGTTCGTAACTAAAGCTTGTACTAAGGAATGTGAAAACATTATACCATTATGATACAGAAATTATAAATACATTTGTTATTATACATAAACTAAGTTTTGCTGCTGTTTATGCAAAATAAATTATGCGTTTAGAAAATAAATTAACTTTTACTGGGCACTTGTACGAGATCCGGTCCCTGACGAGACATGACGAACAGAGTATTACAATAAAAAATATCAAACAATGCGTATTATTAACTTAATTCGTTCAAGTACAACCCTAACACAATTTAGAGAACAAGTCAACAGTCTAGCAAGAGAAATGCGAACGTGTTAGTTTAAGTATAAAAGTAAATAATTATAATCTATACAGTACTATGCTATGGAAGTCTCATGAGAGTGTACTGACGCCGGGCGTTTATAACTCGTCCCTGGATGGCAGCTCATCTTCTTCGTCTTCATCGCTCTGCAAAGACAGAAAATAAATACATTAATTATTAAGAAACCGTTTGTTAGTCCAAATGTGATTGGATTAGCTGTTAATATTAATTCATGGTTTCATGTGGCCTACCTATTGAACAATTGAACACCTAAGCCTTGACAATATACATTAATATTTATAAGTCAAAAGCAGTAACTTAATTTGGCCGCATAAACTAAATCTGAAATGATTTATGAAGAGATTCCAAATATTTGCAACCGTGGCACTTTTATTTATTATTAATTAAAAGCCACGCCTTTCAAGTCATAATACTGTTCCATTTGAAGAGATAAACCGTACCTACGTGTTTTCGCGCAAGCACACGTAAGCTTTAATATTATAATGACGTGGCCACCTCATTATAATTTTAAAGCATGTATACCTACATGTTAATGTAGGTACGGTTTTATCTCTCGTGGCCCAAAAAACCACGTGGTAAAAGACTCGTCTCGGTATTTCCTACAAAATATTTTATTATTTTGTAGCAAAGATTTAATTAGCAACTGTATCGAATCAGAAACAATTTTAACGTTTTTTAGTCTAAGTACTTAAAAGATAGTCCAAGGTCGACTTGCTATGGCGATAAGCTCGTAATCGGAAAAACTGATTAGGGTTTCTTCGAAAATAAAAACAATATTGAGTGTTGCTAACGGATTGAAAAGCTTCGAATATATTGACCTATCTAATCTCTGCAATTCCTGAGGGAAACATGGGTTCACAGTTCATAATGTATGTTTTATCAGTAATCGAGATGATACTTGTAAAAGAAAAGTTTCAAATTATTGTTGGTTGCATTGATGAGAAGCAATTATTTTACTCAGTTCACACAACTCTTATTATGGAAAAAGATATCCCTTCCCTTTTTTAACATAGGGCATTTCTTTAAAAAAAAACATTTGTTCAGCTATCCATCAATACCAGCTCGACTAGACCGTTGAGTTGGGCAACAAGTAGATCAGGTATACAGTGGACAGACATCCCACCCATAATCACAAAGTGTTTTAGGAATACTCTCAATGTGGTTACAGCGAAGGAATGGAATTATCTGTCGGAGTCTCTATTCCCTGCTAGCTACAACCTGCGAGTTTTTAAGCCAAGAGTGAACAGGTTACTTCTAGGCACGCGTGCTCCATCGTCGACCACAAGTCGCTGTGTTTTTATTCATTAGCCTTTTGTGTCCCATAGCTGGGCAAAGGCCTTCCCTACATCTTACCACCTCGAACTATCTATCGTGTTGTGCCTGTTCCTGTCCATAATAATAATAAAATCGAAAGGTATTGATAACTTACCACGCTTGGTGTGGGCTCTGCACCCTCACCGTCGCTCTCTACGAACTTGGTCATGGCTGCCAGCGTCCTTTCACCGTTGTAGTCTTTCACCTGCACAACGGAAATTAATCATTAGAAATAATAGCGCCAGAGAGAAAATGTTTCTTAAAGAGGTCAACTGATATGAGAGGTATATGCGAGTGTCCGTCTGTAGTTAACACATTGTTTTCTACGGCTATTTATCTCATAAACCACAAAAGCGTGATCACCAATGTTATTGCTCGAAAAGAAGCAAACAAGATTGATTGCATTCAATAGGCTATAAAATTACTTGGTGCAATATTGCCTTTTATGGCGACAAAATCAGTTCTCTGCAACCAAGATTTTCTTAGAACAATAATGTCACTCAAAATCGGTCCCAGGAAAAACTTTATTCTTCTGGGACCAGTATATCATGTTTGATACGCCTAACGGTATTCTTGTCAGTCATGTAGTCTTTATTATACATTATATGTGATCATTTTATTCTATTGTTGGAAAATAACACCGTTTGATAAGAAAGCCAGTTAATGAGACCAATAACAAAGGTTTAGTAAGAAATAAGTGACTGTGGCATATTAATGACGTGGTCACGCTACAAACACATTTAAGAAGCAGGTTATAGTATTATAAACATTGCTTGAATACATCGAGAGGCGTGAACGGGGCCGTTAAAATGCGCATTAACCACGATTGAATTCACAAAGTAGTACTAATAACATCTTAGTTGGCAACAATAGTGATTTGGATTTGCTATTGCTAATGAAACCTTTATTAATTTAAACCTTGAGATTTTGATTTTTGATTTCATATTCAAAATATTTACTTATACATATTGCGAAAATATTAGTTCATGGCTTTGCAAAAAGGTAAAACTAGGATATTATCAAATCCTAAATCAATCAACTAAAACTATAGTAGTCTACTGCTGGACATAGGTCCTCCCGTAAGCTATGCAATACCATTCAGCTCTCCACGTTCCTCGTGCAGTTTATCCCGGCCACCGTTTTAAGGTGGCGATCATATTGATTCTGCTTGAACATAACATTTGACTTTTTATATACGACGATAATTTTCCACCAATTTTGGATGGTGATAAAAATCAGACGGTAAAAGTACAATAATAAACTAAATCAAAATCGGTTCATCCGTGTAGGAGTTGCAATTCCTCAAACAGACACGCACATACACGTAAAAAATGTAACCTCTTTTTTGGTTGCGGGTGGTGTAACAATCATAGTGGTGTACTGACCTGGTTGTCCTTAGTGTACAGTTTGATGGTAGGGAAGGAGGTAATCTTGGTGTGCTCGAGCTCGTTGGCGGTGGCGTCCATCTTGGCGATCAAGACGTCATCGTCCTTCTCGAAGTGCTCGCCCAGCTTGTCGTAGATGGGCACCAGCTGCTTGCAGTGCCCGCACCTGGTGGGAAGGATGTTTGTGAGATTACTGACGTTAAAGTTTTGTGTTAGGTTTAGATATTCCGTTAGATGTGTGTTTTGGCCTCTATCGATTAGTATTCGTAAGTCTCGAACAGCTAAAGCATCTTTAATGTTTCTCTCAGAATTTGAATGAATATTTTGGATAGATATGTTTATTCTATCTAGTTCCCGTTCCCTTTCCTGCGATTAATCTTACTTTAAAATCGCCGTGCCTAAAGGGACCTTCTGACTAATCATTTGCTATTCATAAGAAAAAAGAAACCTTAAAACATTAATCTCTGGTGCTTGATAAATAACCTCGATAAACACAATTAACCATTATACTTCAGGTTAGCAACATCAGAGCCTCTAAGAAATTTTACATAATGGAGTAAATGATCAATTTCCAAGTCGGTGAACAGCAAACAATGACGTTTGACACAAGCGGATTAATTGCGGCCCACTGAATGCGAACTAACGAGTCGCACACTTGTGCAAATAACACGATATTACGACAAATATGACGCAATTTCGCCGCGACAAGTACCGCGTCTGGTCTTGAACTCGGCCTAGAAACAGCCCGAACAAAATGAACAAGCAACCTAATGGTGTTACGATGTTAGTGTGATGATGTTTATGTTTGTATTGCACAGCGGGTTGCCTTGATAAAACAAAGAAAACGATATAGGGGAACCTGTGGCATTATTGTATTTTTCTACATAATTTTCCTAGGTGATGCAATAACTTTTATACTAATTTCAAATATCCTTGTAATAGGTCACAGTTGAGTAAACAATCTTTGTTTCTTTTGTATTTTTCAATATTTACACAAAAGCTACATCACACCAATTTATGAGTCATACGCCATTCTATAGGCAACCTGATCAAGTTTTATCAAATAACTAAGCGTCATAAACGGCCACATTCATTAAAGGAAAGGGCATAGTCTAATCGTAATCAATCGCGATTGTCAAGATTGCTTTGAATATCTATCCACGTGCAAATCTTATCGGTTTACATACGAAAAATAAACACTTTCATAAGTATTAAAAAGTGTAGAATGTACTGACGTGTATCTTACACGTCAGCTCACCACGCCCGCCCCTTCGCGCCACGCGATTCTAAATGACACTCTGGGGATAGGGCAAGTAAAACGTGCAGTCAGATTTAGAGGGATTTTATCAGTTTCCGACCACGTATTACAGGTGATCCAAAATTGGACCTATTCATGCATAAAACAGCAATGTCGGAAAAGTACAAACATAGATTTTTCTGTCGATTTCGTTCGATGGGCGTCCTTCGGTTGTTTATTGCTCAAACATAAGATAATCAAGAACTCAATTCCACACAGCAGTACTACTTCTTATATTGGCTTGCTAACTTTAAACTTCACCCAGCAGCAACAAAAAAAATCTACATCTTCTTCGTGATCTGCCGCACGCCGCAGCACCATAAATATAGGGGGTATACATAATATACTCATAATTGTACACCATAACAAATTACAATAAGAGCTTATAAAATGGGTGGCCTTATCGCTAATAGCGATATACACCACATAGCGCTGTTTCAGGCCACTAATCCAGTGTTTTATGGGCTCTACTCTACCATTGCTCACAAATAATAGGTTCCAATTCTGATGATCACTTACCATGGGGCGTAGAACTCGACGAGCACCTTCTTGTTGGTGTCGAACACGACCTCGTCGAAGTTGGTGGCGACCAGAGTCTTGACGGGCTTGGCGGCCCAGTCGGCGGGCAGGTCCTCGCTCAACAGGTGCTGCTTCAGGGTGCCGGCGAAGAACGACTGAACGAATTCCTGGGAAGCACGAGAAGATGGTTAATATCATGTTTCTAGACAATTTTTTATGTTTGGTAATTATAAGTAAATCATTCCAGTCGTTAGCCTTCATCAGTCCAGTAGTGTTATTATGTTACTCTCATCGTAATAACGTAGGTGTGAAGTGAGCTCACTTCATATTCACTTCACCTAAGTTTTTATGGTGTTTTTTTTTTTTAAAGAATAAACCGGCTGGACGCAGCCAATTACACCTATGTTCTTCAGTTGCCTCGTGAGAGCTTTCATTTCGCCTAGCTAGTAGCTTTCAATGGGAGTAAACAAATGCAGCAAATCGGGCGCAAAATATCTATAACTTTAATTTTATTAATAATAATATTATTCTCAACATATAATAATAGTGTTCTCGCGCAAGTATTTTTTATTTATTTAAAACGTTGCCCCACACTAGGAATTCCTCCTGTATCGTGGGTGCTTTCACAAACATATAAACTCACATACACAAACAGCCAGCAGTATATGTTAACGGTATTAAATACCTAACTGTTTCTTGGGCATAATAGATAATATCGATACTGTTATAGGTAATAGATGCTCAAGTTTTTTGTTTGTAGCGAAACAAGTTTTAAGAATCATAAGCATCAGTTTTTATGCACAATTTAGTTTACAACTTACTTAAAAGATTACATGGTGGACATTCCACCCACACGCACAAAACATTTGGGAACACATTCACCGTGCGTACAGCTAAGGAGTGGAATTCCCTGCCAGAATCTGTGTTTCCTGATAGTTTATATGTCAGAGTGAATAGGTTACTTCTAGGCAAGCGTGCTCCTTCTTTAACCACATCACCGCTTACCATCAGGCGAGATAGTGGTCAAACGCGTGTCTATCAAAAGTAAAAAAAAAAAACTTGGAATTTTGGGAACTATCATCCCGTAAGCGGCATCGAGATTAGCACCTACTGATACCACAGATGCTTAACTTAGTAGGAATTAAACCTAATTGAATATTAAATACTAAGTAATAACATCTACATACTCAAGTGAAATCGAAGTCCTACCTACTATAAGTTAATAATGGAAATGCTTGTGTTGCAATATAATTGCATGTTAACAATTATTACACCTAGTACCGCCACGGCTCTATTATGTGTGTAGTACTATGATTGTGTACAATTTCCAAAGACATGCATAACAATCTGAGAACAGCGTGGCGCGGGGACATGATTTCCGTGAGTGACGTGAATTTCAGGGTTTAATCTATACTTCTATACTATATCTATACTAACATAATAAAGCTGAAGACTTTGTTTGTTTGAACGCGCTAAACGCTCTGGAACTACCAGTCGGATTTGGAAAATTATTTTTGTACATGATATAAACATTTATGCTGCGGAAGGCTATACGGGAATGGGAAAAGCTAGTATTGTTAATAAGACAGTTACCTGTTTTGGTACATTTGCAAAGGAACGAAATTTTATAAAAGGTATCATAAGTTGTAAAATGTAGTTATATAAATTATAATAATTGCACATGCTTTTCACATGCTGTTAATGTATGTCTAGAAAAAGTTATGTAAACTAAACGCAGCCAAGGTCAAATTTATCTAATCTAAATTAGTCCGTTGTGTCCCACGGCTGGACAAAGGCCTCCCTCTCCCTTTTCCACGCGTCAGTCCTCTGTCATTGCGGACCAGAGTCCTCGCGGTAAAGGCCAAGTTCATCTCTCCACCTTCGCCTCGGTCATCATCAAAAGTACAAAGACGAAAATGATTCTTCTAAAATGGTATTGGATTACCAAACACAAGCATCCAAGCGTGTATAAGTGTAGCTTTATTTGTATTAACATTTTTGTAATAATTCTACTGTAATTTACCATTCCCTTATCACGAATAATGAAAGATTTTAATTACCGAATCGTAAACAGAATGATCGTCAAATCGACGGTGGTTAATGGCTATTATGGGCACTATTATAGTACGCATCGATAAGGTCAATTACATAACAATGATTAGAACATTCATGCCGGTTATAATCGTGAGTTTTACGGTAGTTAGCGCGAAATCGACCGATAAGAGAGCAAAATATCGAATGACCATTTGACGGCCGGTGTATTGTCCTATCAACTCTGAAAAAAAAATGTAACAGTATCAGAAATGAGTCCGAAATATCAGATGGCACTCTGACATATTTTTTTGTAATAGCATTAGAGAAAAATACGGAAAATGGCAGTTTTTTCTTCCTTCATGTGTTTTGACTGGAAGCCGACCCCAATATAGTTGGGATAAAGCTAGGCAGATGATGTGTTTTTGCTGTTGTGTGTGCCATGCTGAATAAATAGTTTATTTTTATTATGGCTATACATATTCTCTCTCGACCGTACTGGTCGATCAATACATAATAATTAATTATGTCACCTTCTAGAATTTCTTAACTCGTAAATATTAAAATATCGTTTCAGCTCCTGAAAAACGTAGAATGTTAAGACTTACTTCAATGGAGTTAGCGGAGAGCTCGTCGGTGGCGGGCTTGTACTTGGCCATGTCTTGTTCCAGAGCGATCAAACGGGCTGAGGGGATCTCTTCCTTCTTCATGCCGAAGAACTCCAGGATTCTAAGAGAGAAAATCATATTTAGATATAATCAAGATCTTTTGAACTGTGTGGAAGAAGGCATGCTTTACTGACTACCAATAAATTGGTATTAATATACATTTTTTGACAGATTGCATTTAGTAGAAGACGGGTTCGTTCTATCGAAAAGATATAGGCGCGAAAAAATACCAATTCATTTGCGGTTTTTATTTTTAATAACTTGATGTTTTAGCGGCAAAAGAAATAAACACTCCGTGAAAATTTGAACTTTCTACCTATATTACAGTGCATGATATAAAAGTCGCTGACAGACAGACGGACGGACAGCGGAGGCTTATTGATAGGGTTCTGTTAGTTAGTAGAGACATCCTTGATGATACAAGCACAACTTTCGTTGCTGATATTTTTATCATTGCACATTAAGGTATTTTAGTGCGTGAAGGGTAACTAATTAACGCAAGCATCTGTACCTATATTGGCTCGTAATTACATTTTCCAACGAATGTACAATATACAAGGAAATGTGTTGGCAGTCCTTGACATTTTAAACCACTGAAAGAAACACGTTTACCGGTTAACGGTGGGTGGCGCGTGGGGTTGACTCCTTTCGAACTATTAATTTAAATAGAATCACAGTTACAATTACTTTTACTTGAATGCCGCAAATTAATGAGGTAAAGAATTGAAAGGCAAAATGGCGCTAAGGTTACACAAAGTGGGAATTTAGCTCGGAGGGAATACAGTTAATATTATACAGTTTTTCAATTAATACTATATCAACACGTTTGATATTAGGTACCTACACAGTTAAGCTACAATAAAAAACGGATCATTTATAACGGTGTTAAAATCGAAGCCCAAGTCGTGCTTGCTTTGGTAACCTTCACCTTAGGATTAAAACAAATGGGTACTTCCAAGGTTTTTTTTTTCATTATCAAGTGTTATAAGTCATTGACCCATTTGTTTTAATCTTAAGGTTGAATCTTTACAGTTAAGACATTTGACCACTTCATATATTGGCAAAGACGACTAACAGTTGTTCAGGCGTCAAGAAAATGGAGATGGAGAACTCACTCTACATGAATTCTTGCATACAGAATGTTTACGTACGATTGAGAGCATGAGTATTGGATGCATTGCGCCTGAGTCAAGTTTGTTTTGTGCATACGTACATAAAATTATGAAAAGCTAAAAAGGTGACTATTGAAATTACAGGAAACAGAGATGTATAGACGAAGAGATGCTGTTCCGAACCCAAATAAATTGGGATAAGGAAACGCGTATGGCGATACTGACTTGTGGTTACGACAACAAATACCAACACTGGTTTGTAATCATATTATGAAGATGACTATTACAGCTTTGTGTGAGATAGTCATTGAAATGGCGGATAAGAAAGCGACCTAAAAAAATCAATCTGACTTTTACACATGGGTAAAACTGTTCTGGTAATTGAACTTGATTCAACCACTTATGATGTGATTCATACAGATGATAATCTGTATGAATTAAGTTTAATAAAATATCTACATTTTTAAGACTTCGCTCGCAACTTGCCCCGTTTCACGTGGGAATAACGTAAAGGAATTCTTAAGCTTTTGGATATTTCTTACAAGATGTGAAAAATTATCCTGATTATTTAAAGAGTAACAAAACAACATCATCATAAAGACAAAAGACGAGACATGGAGACGTTCCGCATGTTGAAGACTACATTTGCCTAAAAAAAACATAACAAGCATAGATACTGACCTCTGGTGTTCATCTTCATCGGCGTCAATGGCAACGGACATGACACGGTCGCGGTAGTTCTTAGCAACGGGCTTGAGTTCCTCAGTGTATTTGTCGAAGTCGCCGTTTTTCTACAAACAGAATACCCATCAGAATCCGTAAAACAAGTCGACGCAATCACCAGGCAAAGGTCATTGACCACGAGGTCGGTGAACTTTCTAGTGTTTGTCGATGTGTCGTCTGTTGGTGTGTATTTAGTTATTAGCATGATTTAACTACCGTCTCGTTTTACTCGATAATTTTAGCATTAAAATAAGGAACTTCCGTTGACAGCGTAAAAGAGACGTTATTTTATTAATGTCTCGAATTTATGTATTCCGTTTAGTCGTTAAATTGGGTTGACGAAAATAAAATGGCCTTGGTTAAAAGTGCAGATTTGCACATTTTTAAGCATAAGTAGTAAATGTGTAAAAAAGTTCATTAACCGATACGCATGACCGATTGTCTAGTAATGAACGGTGAAAGTTCAAGTCGGCGGGTCACCGGCTCAAATCTCTTCACTATACGTTCACGTTCGTGAAAGTACATCTCGCCAATTTCTCGTCAAACCACTTTCGAGACCAAGTCATACAGTTGCATCGCAAAAAATTACATCGATAATTTAATGCTCGGAACGATATGCCACTAGCCTACTACATACGACTCAACAATGTTTGCCTTTTAAGAGTGGGGGTCTACTTCAGTATCTTGTTAAAAAACAGGTTTTGCAGAGTAATTATAGCCGTCTACGATATCTCGTTTTCCTACGAATTTGAATGTTGGAAGATTCACATGGTTCTCAGATGAAATAAATTGGTGTATTCCTTGCTTGTTAAGCGCGAATTAAAGTGATTATAGATATCTTATCAATTTGGATTTAGCCAGTTACATTTAGAATGGAAAATTGACAATAATTACCTAATTATCTTGTAAATGACAGACTGTTATCATTGTGTATCATAGGCAGTTGATACTCAAAATTATTTTATTTGCAACTTTTTGCAAAATATTAAAATGCCATTACAAAATTTAAGTAAAATAAATGTTCTAGTGAATTTCTTACCTTGGATAGGAACAACAGAAGGTGGTATTTGATCTGTCCGCCGAAGATCTTAGAGGCAGTCTCGTGGGAGAACTCGACGATGGTAGGCATGCTCTGGACGAATACCCAGGTCTTGAACAGATCCTCGTCGAATTTCTCACCGTCGAACTTGACGCGCGGCTCCTCGAACTGATGGCGAAAGTAGAAGATAAGTTAGAGTAGAACTTACCTTAACACTAAATGTAGGATAAACAAAAATTTAATCAGCTTAGGATGTTTTACGAACGGTCACATGTGGTGTGTCATATATTATTCTTATTGTGGTTAGTAAAATGTTGTCTGTTAGACAGAGAATGTTTCATGATGATTTGAGAAAAATATTCAAGTGTTTACTACTGCAATTTAACTTTTCCTTATGAAGTAAGTGACTCCGAACAATAGGCTTTTGTACCTCTTATTTTTATAGCCAATATCTAAGCATTGGGCGAAACTGAGAATACAATAAATAAGGAAAATGATTCCAGTATTGATCAGAGCAGAATTGAGCAGTAATTATTTAATAAGTAATGAGGTAAAAAAATAAGTTTTTTAAATACAATGTTTATAGGTAATGTTAAAAACGGTGTAGGTAGGTATTTAAAAAAGTAAGATAATAATTTGGTACAAGAAAATAGTTAAAAATCCAAGAAATATAATGATAATGAATAATTGAAACATGTTTGTTATGTCCAAGAATATAGATTTTTATCTTTTAAAAGGGGCAATTAAAATCAAAGTAAGAAGATAATAACTGACTGATAACAGAGATAAGTATGTTATCATAGTTATATTACAATACAAGTGGATGCAGCTTCATTTTATTATCTGTCTCCATAGGCCAACAAACTTATTATCTGCTAACCCGAATGGAGGACAATATCAATGATGTACAATGCAAATGTGTACATACATTATATCAGCTACTTATTATGTCAGATTTTACATGGCTAAAATGTAGGTGGATCTAAGTTTGTTCTTTTTTTCATTCTCTTATTTTAAATATGTTAATAATATTCATTAAAAATGTGGCGATAAGATTATTGAAAAGGCACAATATATTGTGAGTAACTATTTAATAATCTTTCGGCTGTGCTGAGAAATAACATCCAAAAAAACTTGTGTGACTAGTTTGTTAAAAAATACTGCAGTTTTAAAGATAAAAATAATAATTGATATATCTTAAAGTTAAATTTTAATTTTATTATTCATTTTAAATGTAAAATGACTCATGACAGTAAATCTTAAAATGTGTACTTACGTTCTTGAAGAGAACAACATCCTCATCTTCGGCTTCCAGCTCAGCAATAACTTTCTCATCAGAGACAACAGCGAAGACCTGATCATCAACACCACTGGCAACTCCGAGGAATGCCTTAGCCTTGGTAGAGCTCTGGTCGGAGAAGAAACCAAAGATGATGACATTGTTGGCGGCAATGAGTTCCTTGGCTTGTTCAGCAGAGGAGACCTCAAGGGCTGGGGGACCTGTCTTCTTCTTCAACCAAGTGATGATGTCATCAGCTTGACGACCACCTGTGAGAAAGAAAAGTGTATTTAGTTAATTTGAGTAGGAGTAATTGCTTTATTGGAAATTAATGTTTGGTTTATTGGTGTTTAATTGAGTTTCATAATGAATCAAAATGAATAACCATTACTAATGCAATAAAAATCTTGTTAGTAGTCTGAAATTATACCAATTGGAACTGAATAAGGCGTCACAAATTCCAATCGCAAAACATTTAACTTTTATGAATGAACCATGAAAAGTTTATAAAATATTAGTTATAAAAGCGCAATTTGTTATATTTGAAAAACATACCGGAGTAATCGATAGGGCTGCCGTTCCTGAAGAATTTCAGTGTAGGGTATCCCCTGACGCCATAGCTTTCGGCAAGCTCTTGTTCTTGCGTGGCATCAACCTTGGCCAGCTTGATGGGAGACTCCTCCTCGGCCAGCTTGGTGGCGGCCTTGGCGTACTCCGGAGCGAGGGACTTGCAGTGACCGCACCATGGCGCATCTGCAAATAGTAGCTATGATTCACAAAAGCATGGAATACGTGCCGGCACGCGCGCGACCATGCCGACTGACGTGTCATTCATATTTTATTGCAATCATGAATAACAAAAGGCTAAGTATTTAAATCCACAGTGAAGAAAGGACAAAAGAACAACAGTTAACAATAAAACTTACAGAATTCCACTAATAGGAAGTTGTTTGATGAGACAACACTGTCGAAGTTAGATTTGCTCAGTACGAGTACGTTTTCTTCGGTGGGTACTTCATCAGCCAAAGCGGCGCCCAAAAGGGCTATCGCCGTAAATAGGATTACTCTCATGTTGAAAAATACGGCACTTCACAAGCCTTCTCCGAAGACGAAACTACAAAATGCCGAAATAGTGCCACTTCATTCACTCCCGTCTCACTTGACGTGGCAGCGTCGATCGTGTGTAGAGCTGTGATTGGTTGGCGCTAGGTAACATTTTTGTGGTGAAACTGGCAAAGGATAATGTTATTATGCATCCTGATTAGTAAACATTCTTGATTCAAACAAAAAGTTTATCAAAGTGTATCTAAATACATTTCTGAATAAAATGGTGTAGTGAATACTATTACTACAGTTAAAAATTCAAACTTTTCGTTTGCCTACAGAATTGTCTCATTCATACTTGATCAAATAAAGTTTAGTTCAATTTTGCTATATTTTATAGGTTCCTTTCTTTAGAATGTTCCTTAGTAAATCAATTCTAGATGACAATAAATAATACAAATAGTGGCTGCTTTTGTTCCTTCCCATTCCCAAACAGCTGATTGTGACACCTTTCAGTTGCCATGAAGCTGTCAAGTTGTCTTAATGTCAAAGTCAGTCAATGTTGACATGTTGTCAGGTGATGGCGAAGTAAATAAACGTGGATTGAAAACAAGATCTATTGAAATAAAATGAATAACGATATAAAAGTAGCACGAAATACAAATGATTGTAAAGCTAAAACGTAGGCTATTGGAGAGTGGTGTTTAAGGAATAGTTATAATATCAAAGTCCAGGTAATATTTTATTTTTATTTTCATTAACTTCGCTAGATTCGCAAATCATAACTTTTCTTTTGTTTAAGATTTAAGCAATAATAAGAGGTTAGATCCCTGGCATTTACAATTGAAGAACAATGTCTCTGAAGACCTGTTCTTGCCTAAAATGTAGTTCAAATCAGTAACCTTGAATCATGATTACTTAATTTTTTAAAACAATTTACATAAATGACCATAACAGTTCTATAACATAAATTACCTATACTGAGCTTAGTTATGGCACCGTGTGCTTTTCTTACGTCATAATATACACCAACAAATACCAACTGCTACACACACACACATACAAATTCCATTCAGGAATAACATAAATATTTTACACTAATAATATTGAGACTCCCACGTGACCGCATAAATAACAAACACGCCTAAAGCATAGTAAATTACAAAAGCTGGCACGCATACCACACTATTACAGATTTATTTTAGAAGTTTTAATATTGGACCGTTTCCAATTTTTGTACTAGTGTCCTTCCTCATTAACAGTGGCAAAAAGTATTCTTATTGTCTTTGGTAATTAATAGGGTGTATAAGACAATAAGGTATGTTTCAATTATTAGAAAATATGTATTTAAATATAAATTGTATTAAAATTATCAATTTCATTGAATGGTGATAAAATTATGTAATATTCATATTTATATAAATGTGGAATATCTACTTGAGATTATCAGTGAGTGGAAAAGTGAGATTGTGAACATCTTTGTATCAAATTAAGTAAGACGGGCAACTAGAAGCCTGTCTTTAATGAAATTATTAATATAATCCATATTATAATATAGAATAATGAGTTATAAATAAGGAATTGTGCTGTGGAACTGTATTAACTATGTGTCAATGTTAAGTTTTTTGTTTTAACATTTTTTTTATATTATTTTTATAAACATATCTGCCTTACATTTATTATTTTATATAAATTAACTCTGTGAACACTTTGTATGATAAAGTTAAACAACTTAAATAAAATGTGACATATAAATGTAAAATAGTACATGAACAACCCTACTGGGAGATCTAAACACAGTTTTAAAAGCTTATCATAAATCCAGGGATTCGTCACACTGCAACATGCATTACAAATTATTTCTAAAATATTTACACTTCCATTCATATTTCAACTCATACTTTATCCGTGAGTAATAAAAATGTTATTAACATAGTGCAAAGTGCCACATTTAAATGAAACAAACATAAATTTTCTTTTAAATTTATGAAGTGTTTTACTAAACTGAATCCTGTTATGATTACAGATGCCAGAACTGACTGTGACATCCGAAATATATGAGGAGTATGATTATAAAACTAAAATATCACCAAGCACTGAAGGAAGTAAGTAATAAGCTTACCAGTTTATTATCTTTGTGAATTAAAAGTGAATACTTAAATTGTTTATGTTATTGAATAAACTTATACTACAATTTGTCTTCTTGTCTTACAGTATTATATAAATGCTTATATCTCAGAATTGATATTAATCTTGTTACTTTCAGATGTGATATCGGAATTCCCATTCTTGATTCCCAAAAATGGAAGCAATGCCACTTTTGATGAGGACAATGACTTGGACATTGAGAGGCCACAGAAAGAAGTTATTAAAATAGGTAAGATATGAACTTCCTGTAGTCCCTTGCTGGACACAGGCACACTTAATCAGTTTATTTTGCCTATAACTTTCTCAATAAGAACCTTCCTGCCCTTTATTGTGAGAGAAGTTAACTGATGTCCACAACACCTCACAAATATTTTCTTAATGGGTTTGAGAGCAGTGGCAATGAAACATATCACACAAAGGTAGGTTATAGATGCACCAGTTTAGGTTCTTTGTGGCCTACCATTCGGGGTCTACTGGACCACCATGGCATTTAGTGTGGGATGCGAGACTTCTATGGCCTCACGTTCGCCCAGAACCGTTCGATGTTCGCCACATCGAACGGTTCAGTTCGTTTGGCGCCTATGCTCAACAACTGCCAAAAGACGATCCGTCTTTTGGCAGAAATCATGCCGACAGAAGTCGAGTCGAGTCGAGTCGAGCCGACAAATGCCCACTAAAAAGTTAAATTCATTAACTCCATTTTCAGAACACAGTTCTAAAACCAAACTTGCGCTCGTTGGTCTTCAAGTATGGCGTGGCGCGTTCCTCCTCGGTGATTGGCTGATACACCTCGGCTTGAAGGGAGAGCTGGCCAATAGGAGTGTGCTAGAACTCGGCGCCGGCACTGGACTCACCAGCTTTGTGGCTGCTTTATATGCTAAGAAGGTTGTTTGTACAGGTAGTATTTTTATAATACATACGAGTCTCTACTGCCTTCCCACGAAAATAAAATTATAGGTGTGAAAATCTCTTTGGATGTTTGCAGTTCCGTGTTAACCATAAGCTGGGCCCCCAAATTATATTATAGATCCATAGAAATGACCAATTCGAACCGTGCACTAGCTTCAGACGAACTTCTGTCGAACCTAGCCCAGGCGGGATGTAAAAAATTTCAAACTCGCTTGCAAGATGAAAGTTTTGAAAATTTTGGAGCTAGATTAAGAAAATTTTTGTGTATTATTCAACAAAGTAACTTCCTGTTTCTTTGAATGGTCATATTCTAGACTGGCTGCAAAATTTGTTTCAGTCGCTCTTGGATCTATAGTTTTCACTACTTTGATACGACAGCATAAGTTATCCGAGGAGTAAATATTTCTAACCTCGCTTCGCTCGCTAGATGAAATCTTTTATTTTTGAGTTTATCCGCATAATTGTTTGGCAAATAGATAATCTATCCGAGACTGGGTTTTCAAACTTTTTTGCTTCGACAGCATAAGCTATCCGAGGAATAAAAATTTTCGAGATCGCTTCGCTCTCTATCACACTTTATCTTTTACGAAAATTACCATTACACAACAACGGCGAAGTTGGTTTTTCTTTTTTTGTTGTTGACTGTTAAGATATTTTAATTCGTCACTGGATAGTACGGTTACATACTCGTACCTACGAAACTCAACTCCCTGTGCTTAGATACTTTCTTAGCCGGTTTTCAGCTTTCCAAAAGGGCCCCAGACTCAGGTGTGCCGAGGTTAAGACTGGTTAAGACGGCCGCCGTATGTTTGTTAATCAATCACGCCTCAGCGGATTTGAGCGCAATTTGGCAAACGAGTATACCTCCATTAAGACATCCGTGCGAAGGAAAAACATAATATATGTAGTAGGAATTGCGCCATGCGAGTTTTTTTTTAATTTTCACGTCTCCATAAAAATACCACCATGTACTTACTTATCATCGATCATCATTGACCACCAGATGAGATAAGCAGTAGGTACCTATTATTTGTACCTAATAAAACCTACCCTCCGCTCTCGGAAAGATGCAACTCTTTATTTTGGAATCCTATTAACTGAGTGAAACCAAACTTTTTTTTTATGGAATTTGAGTGATGATTTTTTATTGTTCTATTTTTATCAATTCGGTTGTTTTTATTTTTCTGTGTATTTAACTGTTTTATTTTGTACTTAACACATTCAGACACAATGTAAATTGTTATTGAATTGAATAAATGAATGAAATGAAATGAATGAAACAGTAGGCCTATCTATTTCTCCGGGAGTAATAGGTACCTAAAGCTTCATTGCCTCGGCGTTGTTGTGGTGGTTGACACAGATGATTTGGCTTTCAGGAGAATAGCAGAGAGGAAAGAAGAGGTATAGAGTGGGATTATCACGAAACAAAATAATACAAAAACCTACAACTAACCTTTTCGTCATTTCGGCTGCACAATTTCTCTCAAACTTGCTTTTAGTCAAAACATTTTTCTCTCTTTCAGACATTGATATCGGCGGTATATTAGAACTTATAAAGTTAAACGCAAAGTACAATAAGAAGTTAATAAAATCTCAGTTCAAAGTGATGCCACTAGATTTCACCGACACTGCGTGGAGTGCGCCATTGTTAAGCGAAATTAAACAAGCCAGTATTATAATAGCTGCTGATGGTACGTAAACATTCAATTTAAATCGATCCAATATAAGCGACAGACAAGCGCCCTATCCTATCAGATCATTTTACTGAT
The DNA here is from genome assembly GCA_905163435.1 of Mamestra brassicae. Taxonomy (NCBI): domain Eukaryota; kingdom Metazoa; phylum Arthropoda; class Insecta; order Lepidoptera; family Noctuidae; genus Mamestra; species Mamestra brassicae. Next base: position 12,595,765 of record LR991004.1, on the reverse strand, counting down.
AAAACGTAGTGCTTTGGTTGGTAATGAAAGATTCCTCAAGACATCATATTTTTTTTTATTTTTCCAGTAATTTACGGCGATGACCTCACAGCAGCGTTCGTTTCGACTGTACAGAAGATACTGAACACACAGCCTCCAAAAACTCTATACATGGTGTTAGAAAAGCGATACGTGTTCACGATAGAGCACATGGACTCCGTCGCGCCCTGCTACGAGACATTCCTCACTCTGCTCGACAAAGTCAAGACAGAAAACGCACATTCCACCTGGAACATAGAACAACTACCTCTAGAATTCCCTAAATATTTCACTTACGATCGCGTCAAAGATCTAGTTCTATGGAAAATCTCCTCTACACCAAATTAAACTAAAAGACAATCTAGGACAATTAAATCTTATTTTTGATGAAACAGTCTTTTATTAAAACATCCTGTAAATTATTATAACCTTTATTTCAATTTGGTTTCCCGAATGTCACACGATTCATAGCTACAAAGTTAGCAAACAAATCGATCCAGATTTTTATAAATAAACACATCGGACAAAACGCTACGTCATAAATTTCAACATCGTAAAAATATTGTGTATAAATATAAAATGTTTCAATAACTTATTTATATTATGTTTTTGTTCAAACTTTCCTAAAGATAATAATCTCACTAAAGACGAAATTCTGAAATTATAATCTAGACTTAAAATTATTTCTGTGAGGGCCAAAATTCGTTGTATTTCGTGAGGAAAGTTTTCCTAAGTTCGGAGTTTCTGGCTTGCTGGTCCTTTTCCTTGCTAAGGGTCTCGACGCTCTGCCCCACACACAGATCGCCCGTGAAGTGGATGATCACCACTTGCGTGTTGAACGTCACGTTTTTGTCCGGGCTCTGCTTACTGTAGTTTGTTGGAGGAACAAAGTCCATTGGGAATGGTACTGTCAGATTTTCTGTGGACAAACATACCGGTTAGGTGCTTGTGCAGGCATCGGAAATGTCAGAAGAACGCGTCTTAGGATGTTGACAACCTGTTTTTTTTTTCTAAGTAGTCTTGTGTTCCCCAGGGGTCAGTCAGACGGCCGAGATTACCCGCCCAGCCAAAATATGACCATCTCTGTGACTCGTCGACAGTTTCTTTGGAAATTTTGAGTGTCACTCGTGCGCGGAACCCTCCGGTATGCGAGAAAAAGTGTCATTCTGCAAAAATCTAACTGTAGAAACTTAGGTGAAGTGAGCTGTAAATCCATACAAACAAAGTGAAATGACTCGTTCTCTATAATAGCTCACACTCCATTTAAGTTTTTACTGTGATATGTTAAAAGAATAGGCCGGCTGGACCAGTTTTTGAGGCGATGCTTAGGACGGCCTATGTCTAAGTATCAGTACATGAATGATGGTGACAACTGTACCTTACCATTGTATTCCTCAACGCCCTGCACGGAGGAGTCGCCGGTGCACTCGGGTCCGCAGCGGCCGTCCTTGAGGATGCCGCGCATGGTCGTCAGCTTACTGATGGCCTTCTCGTTGCTCTTGATGTTCTGCTCGTTCTTATGCTTGTCTATGTTGCGGAGGAACTTCTTCATCTGGAATATGAAGGTTAAAGAGCAAATTCCAAAGAAAGTTTTAATTGCAAGCTGCATTGAGCTTTTGATGACCAATGGACGACGCCTTATAGGTCACCACTTCGACGAGCGTTTTTTTAGGTTTCGCTACAGTACCTATTGTAATAAAATGTTGGTGTGCTACATCCCTTATGTGGGACTTGAGTATTATGTGATTAGCTATTTACGAAACATTGCATTAGGTATAGGGCTAAGGCCTCTCCTTTCCTTATGAAAAGAATCACTAGGTACAGTCAGCGACAATATTCAATGAGCAAGTACAAAGCGCCATAAGTCGTCAACATACAATAAGCATCACCTTTGTACCTATTTTCTGTTCCCTTCTTCTTATCTATTTGTTAAATGTGTGTACATAACCTGTTAAATAAATAAAAATGAAACTGGGATAATTGAAACAGATCTAACAATTTTTGCATAATCATACCCTGATGGGGTGAATAATGAGCTGATCTTGAGACCACTGAATCAACAGCAGAAATGACTGGGTAATTAATGAAAATAGTTGTGCATAATGTTCCAAAAGTAAAAGTTTAAAAGGGGGTACAGGGGCGTTGAAGTTTGTGGAGTACCTAAATCCGCGCGGACGAAGTCGCGGGCGAAGTGCTAGTCTATATAAATAAACATTAATGTTTTGCCGCTTTCAAACGAATTATCGACTGGATGGCTCAAACATTTTTCCAAAAATGTAAAACTGTAGTAATACATTAAACAAAATAAAATAAACAGTAAATAAATCATTTATTTACTGTAGACGGACGCATCTACTTTTTGGTAGGTATTTTAATTATTTTAACACTACTCAGCTATTACAACACTGTCGTTAATAAGTGACACTGGACTTTTTTCATTATATTTATGTCCTACTTCACACATTTAGAATCGTCTCCTCGAGTCTATTATTTTAATACCTCACATGACCGTAGGTATATGGCCGCCATCTTATATTGATTTGTTTCTAAATTTATACGCTTATGCCACTTAATATGTCTAGAATAATCGAATTTACTGCATATTTCAATATTCATCAAGCCGTTTAGGCAGACAGTCTGTGACAAAGAAATAAACTAATAAAATATAAATACTCGCAAAACACATTACCGTCCTTCTAATGGGGCAGTAGGGTATAACGATGCAGAAATTTAAATAATGATTACCTAAGTTTAGTTTTTTTTTTTTTTTTTTTTAAAAAACGTTGCCCCACACTAGGAATTTCTCCTGTATCGTGGGTGCGTTTACAAACATACAAAGTCACAAACACAAACAGCCAGACCCGGAACAACTATCTGTAGGCCTTACAAATATTTGTTCCGTGCGGGAATTGAACCCGTGACACGCAGCGCATCAGCCAATCGCTCAACCACTGCGCCAACCGTGCCGTCATTTAACTAAATACTTCCCATAGTTAGCTAACCGAACCACTTTACAGCAGTGCAACAAAAGAACCTGAACATGTTAATTCATCTGAAGTCGGTGAACTAGAACTATCAATTTTATAAAAGTTAACCGAATTTTGTAACATTGACGTTTTCAGAACAAATTGTTCTCATGTTCGATCACCGCTTTTTGTCGCCAAAGATATTCAGCCACTTTTGTCGTTTTAATTTGTCGACGACTTTTCAAAACTTTGAGATGCTCAACGAATATTGTCGCTGACTGTTTTTGCTCACTGAACAACACTCACAGCTAAAACAAATTGATATGACTTAGGCAGGTACCGTCTTTGATATTTTCTTTGGCGGATCGGGATACGACATTTTCGGCTCCCCTGGGTTGCTACCGACCACGTGCAATGTATTTTTTGGGATATCGAAGTCGGAATACACTGAAGGTTGCCCGTCAACGGCGTCCTTCTGCCGCGAGCCCGTCGACGACTTGCTGTTCGTCGGCATGTAAGCTGACTTCTCCGCGCTCTCCGACTGACACTTTTGTAATGCTGTTTTATTCTTGTTTTTTTTATTCTTCTGAATGGGTGTATCATCTTCGTTCGACAGGCTTTCTTCTGACGTCGAAGGGAAAACTTCGTTGAGGCTCAGAACTTCCAAGTTGCACTCCTCGAGATTCGAGGCGTTGTTCACATCCGCCACTTGACACAACTGGTCGGTAGAGTGTATGCTTATGAACGACTTCTGTCCAGTGCACAAGGCACCTTCCTCGCCCGAGGGAGATGGTTTCTTTGAAACAGTCACTGCAAGGAAATTGGGATGTTCAGGAAGCACAAATGTTTCATAGTAAGATGCAGTTAAAACGGAAGTCATGGACCAGATGCGAGGCCTTTATGCAAGTGAATCAGAGCAAAAGCAATGGTGCGATGGCACAACCTTCACTTTTCTCGTATTAGCGTCGCATCTGACACGTTTCTGACCAAATCTACTTCTGCACAAAGTATTTCAAGACAGACATACCAGAGTAGGTGCAGCTATCGGTGGCGTTTACACTTATTACATGTCCTACAAAATAAACCAACAGTTATTTGACACATTATATGGACGCGCTCAAGACTCGGCCTCGCTTCCACAAGAATCTTACCTTCGTCCTCATGTCTGTCGGTTGCCTGAATGTCTGTTCTACTTTTATCAGATAATTTGTGTGCATTCCTCGAATGTGACATATTTAACAACAAATTTCAGTTTGTGAACTTTGTCAAATGGCTTTCCATTTTCTCTTTATTTGGTTACACTTGACAGTTCTAATTTTAATATTTTTTTCACCTATGAGTTTGTGTTTTGTGGATTGTAACCTCTTTTTAGTGGTTTTAACACTTTATTGGTGATTGATAGAGCGGGATCTGTCGACAAAAAGTCGTGTTTTCTCACATATTGCTGCATGGGGACGACAATTAAACATAAGCATTTGAAAATAATTGTTATATTTCATTTCATCATAAGTACATTTTACTGAACATATAGGTACTCAAAATGGAACAATATAAAATAACAAAATAGTGTCAGTAGAATCAGCATTGCAAAATGGAATTATGATAACATAACTAAATGTAAAAATATTGAGTGTTTATTGTATATTATTATTACTATAAGTTGTAACAGTCTAATACAGAAATATGATTAATATTATGAGTTGATAAAACACAGACATTAAATTGATTTCACTTAATTAATGATAGTTGTGAACACTTTGATGATATACTAAGATCGTTAGTGAGGACCATGTCATGACGTCAGATGTCGATTGAGATGGGAGTAAGGCATGGCAACCCTGCAGTCTTGTAGAAATTCATGTCAAAACAAACACTTACACAATATTCTTTTTTTACTTTCATTATTTTAACACCCAATTTTAATTTTATCCTAATTAAATTATTAAGCTAGTCACTTTCAACAAATTATTGTGATTTTGTATTGATTGATCAGTCCGGTACTGGTTTTTCTGTTAGGCTTAAAGATAACTGTTATTGTATGTATGTAAATTACATACAAAGCCTATTTTGAAGATGAAGGCACTTCTTCAAATTGGAAGCTGCGCATTATATTCCTTTGTTAATTGGAACCCTGTACCTAAACTGTTGTAGGAAACTGATAGCTTGAAAATGAGTTTTTGGTCTAGAATTATGGGGGTGCTTTATTAAGGAACCGCGGGATCAATATCCAATAATGAAATTAGTAGCATTACACATTAATCTATGTCAAAATGCGATTGACAATAATTTATCTATCATACTGCAATAAGAGCTAAAATACTGTGGCAAGGTTCTAATAGCGTGCTTTCAGTCTAAGGGAGAGTTTCTAACATTACTGTCGTAGCGAGTGTGCAGTGATACATCACAGAGAGAAAACAGGTGAGATTCTATGACCACACTTTGATTTTACTTTGCTGACCGTAATATGAGCGTTATGAGTATAGTAATAAGTTATTTAAATTTCTTGTTTAAATTAACTTTTATTATAGACATTATTGGCAGTGAATAAGTATCAATATGAAAAATACTGATTAGACATATTCAACCTAGTGTTTCCTCCTCTTTGTGAGAGGATACGAGCCAACTATCTAGTATGCTAGTCCAGTAGTGGTATATGTCTTCGAATATTTGGTTGTAGACATGTTGGATTGCTTGGTCAAGTCAAAATGCGGATTATGAATCTCACCTCGGAGCGTGCAAGCAACCAGCGCGCCGGCGCTATCGGGGCGGAGCGACCTCGCGAGATCAAACATCAGAACAAGAGGAAAAGTGTTGTACGTCATAATTTAGTAACTTAACTACTGTCATCCATTTCATGGACATCAACTTACAACTAAAACATTAGCATAACTGGGCAGTAACGAACTCCTAATCACAAAGATAATTTTGTTATTAAAATGACGGTTTTCACTTGATATGGCGCCAACTTCCACGTTCAAATAATAATTTCAGGGAAATTAATTGTTTACTACCTACTTGCAAAACGTTCAGTAAATTTGAACTTCACTAAGGTTCAAATCTAACTGTTACGTAAACGAGTAGACCTTGTCGTTTTCTTAAACTGTATTGTATTAAGATGTGAGTAACATTCAACGTTAAGGTGGCAAACAATGTATTTCCCTGACTGTACACAAAACGTGAAAAACCGAAGAATTTGTTCTACCAATTCGTATCTACGGAGACAGCCGCTGGATTCCCACATTGTCACAATAACGGTGGTTTAGTGGCGAGCCTCGAGCATAGCAGTCCATAACTAAGGACTGAGTTTTCGCTATACGGAGCTTTTTCTTTCGGATATGGAAGATCGCTTCCGGCTCTGGATGCTGCCCGAGGACATCTTGCGCTTGGTGTCCGAGTGGCCGTGAGAGGGCCCCGGGCTTCCCGCCTTGAAACAAAGAAGGAAATCATGGTTACTAATTAATAAATATATTTTTAACTTTTTACTTGTACCCCACACCTAACACCACTGCAGTCACAGGAAAGCAAAATACGCAATTTCGTTAACTTGGATGAAATATTTTTTCCAAGTATTTTGATTTAAAAACCTTACTACTGGATCGATTTTGATGAAATTTCTATGGGACCAAGAATTTTTCAAATGGGTTCATAAATGACGGAGTTGTGAGGGTACAGAAACACGAAAAAAAAAACACGAAAAAATGATAGGTCTATACTTTAGCTCCTAACTTGTTACCAACCCAGAAATCGCGTGAAAAAATCAGCTGTTCAGTACATTTTGCCGAGTTATGTGCACAGAAATGTATAGCGGAGTCTATTTTTTTTCGCGATTTTGGGGTTGGTCCCATCGTAAAAGTTGTTCGTAATGATGAGGACAATGACCCCTTAAGAGGATGGATGGACGCGTTTATTCTATTACACGTTGTATAGTGGATCCTATGGCTATAGCCAACTATAGAACTTTTAGTCTTTTTTTTTAAACAATATTTTGTCTGTGATGTTTCACCATTTACTTGGGTCTTGTGTTTTTATAAGTTATATTAATTGAATAAAGAATGGTCGTGGGATATATTACCTTGCTGAAGTTATTGTTGCTGGCCATGCGGTTGGCGTTGGTGAGGTTGGAGGTCTTGCGGCGCACGGAGGGCGAGGCCTCCACGCTGAGCTTGGCGCTGGAGCCGGGCGCCGGCTTGGTGTCGGGCGGCTGTTGGAACTTGCCCACGGCGTGCCAGTGCTCGCGCGCGGCCCGAAGGGACTCGCGCATCTTCTCTTTGGCTTCGGCACTATCCGCTAACATTTGGTTCAACATCTGCACCGTCTGATACAGCGCCACAGGGCTGAGTAAACCAAAATCGTGCAGCGAACACATGTGCAAAACAAAATTCCTGTACAAATTCTTCTCTAGCAACTCCTTCCCTCGCATTTGCAAGAACATTTGACAGGCGATGGGTATCTGACAGTCTCCCACATAGTTGTACTTCATGACGTGGAGGTTCCACATCTTCATGAGCTCCTTCTCTCCTTCGTTGACGTCGGTGAACTCGTCGATCATCATCATCGTCTTCTGTTGCAGCCATAGCGGGTCTGTCTCGCTCTCCGAGTCGATGTCCAATTCGTTCGGGTACACGGGTAGGCAGGTGATCGTGTGGTGGTATAGTCTGCAATGAGAATAAATTATCAAGATGTATAGACCAGAAGAAATTACATGATATAATTTCCAGTACCACTGGTGTACTATAGGGGCACTTTTGCCGTACTCGATTAGAACAAGAGTTCGAAGGTGAGTCACAAGAGATATAATGTTGTGACACCGACCTGTTATGTCCGGTGAGATACGGTCTTTGAGCATCAACAATATCGGCATCGTCCAACTCCAAGAACTCGGCGAGGCTGTGCCGCGCGGGGCGGCGCCGGGCCCGAGCGCGCCACACCAGCACGTGCGTGAGCGACGTGCGGCGCGTGGGCCCCGCGCGCGGGCCGCCCGCCGCCGCGGGCCCCCCGCGGCCCTGCGCCGCGATCAGGTCGTGCGGGGACCCCGTGTACGAGCCGTCGTACAGCTCGTTTATTGATACGTCGATGCGAGCGCCGCCGGGGATCGGCTGGAAGAGGGCAGGTGGATTAGATACATTAATTAATTTTTGAAAACGATGAGAATACAGACGATTTCCGTAAAACAATTTTGAAGCATTTTTTAAAACTGTGCTTTCTACCCTGCACCATAAGCTGCAGAGGCAACATATAAAAATACGTGAGGCTGCTTCCCACACCATTTTGCTTGTTAAAAAGATGACTAATGACAATATGATCAGGCTTTGGGTATATAACTTACGAAGTACGTGAAGTTGAAGCGCGAGTGGCACAGCTTGAGGTGCTTGAGCAAGGAGTACAGCGTGCCACAGTCTAGCGAGCACCATGGACAGTGCAGATCGTCGCAGGCCTCTGTTTGTTGCCGCGAATTGTTATTATAAAGGAACTGGTATATAATCTGTTGACGCTTCGATTCACCGTCGTGGCCATCCAATTTTGATTTGTCTCCTGAAATTAGAATATGTGAGTATTGTGGGCTTTTAGCAATTTGTGAGCAGCTACAGAAAATCTATGCAACAAACGGCTAATTACTTACAATGCTGACATCAAGCACTAGTATAGTCACACAAGAAATAGAAACAGTGCCATGTGAACTCAACAAAGTTATGTGAATGATAGCAATGATCTTTGCTAAATATTGATTGTGCTTTGGGCAACATCTAAGAAAGCGCTGGCCTTTACAAGTATCTAAACTATAGATTTAAATAAATTGACTACAGTGAATGGTTTTAAACACTTATGGAATAAAACATATTTTGTGATAAGCCATTCTGTGCAATATGATTCGAAGCCATTCTATTAAAGTAATACTGTATACAGCAAATGTTTTTAGTTCAAAATTGCAATATATTATTGATTTACTTTAATATTACAGAAATTATATCCAGGGTCTTCCACTATTCCTGGTTAGCCAACCCAAGATGATGTTAGGGTGAAGAATGAAAGATGAACTAAGTGTCACAATACAATACCATTTTTAACATCATTATTACTAGATTTTGAAGTGCTCTGTCTATCCTTGGAGCTTGAGTCCTTCTTGCCATTCTCACTGGTCTGTTGGTACAGCTTGGGTCTGTTTACTAGCCCATTGGTGGGTTCCTGGCTCCAACTCAGCTTTAGTTTGAGGAGGGGCCTCACTTTGAATATGTCAAATGGGTTCCCTTCGCTTTGGAGATCATTTTCCTGAAATAAATTGAGTATGAGTAAGGTGAATAGTAACTGTTGTTGTGTATCTAAGTCGAGAATGCACAAAAGGTTCATATTACAAAAATTGCAAGAAAGAAACTCTTTAAAATATAATTTATGCAATGGTTTAACTAGGGTATAAAACATTGCTATTGCGTGAATGAACTACTTGCTTTTAAAGACAAGATTTAAGTTTGAAAACAGTCATTGGTTATGTCTTCTAAAGACTTGTATAGTCTTAAGCCATGACAAAAAATTATAACTTACATTAGGTATAGTTTCCCACTGAGCCATAAGAGCCTTGTGTGGTGACCTGGCGATAGTTCCACTTCTGCCGCCGGGTGTCGCGTCATGCAGCACCAGATCATACTCCCCATTAGTGAGGAGACACCGGTTATGTTTGTCATATACTATTAGCTCACTCCCATAGAACTTAGTCCATTTCCCATCACTTGACGAATTGAGATCAGACGATGACTTCAGACGTTTTGTCACTGGTTCTAGAATACAATATTAGTTTCTAGTTGATTTAACTTTGTTTTTGGAGTTTACTCCCCAAGAATCGATTTTCCTGTTGTTTAGCCAGCCTTTTTTTTGCGGTATGAAAATTTTATGAGGAGTAAAATCGAGTATTAACTAAAAGTGAGGCATTACATTTGTTTGCACACCTTTCACTTCGAGATTATGTAATTATACTCAGCTTATTTAAGATACTTTCATTTACCCTCTTTTTACATTATCTACACAATAATAGTTCTTAAGGACTAAACTCCAGTCGTGCTTCGGAGCTGAAACACACACTTTTTTTTAGTTGGTAAACATGCGGACTATAAACCATTCAACAGAGTTCAAACAAATAAGATATTGACATGCTAACTATGCCACACTTACACAAAACTGGATAGGGATACATTCAGGACCCAAAACCAATAAAAAATCATAAAAACAAACACAATAAGCATTACCATCACAGTCACCATTTGTAATTTCACTAGAACTAGCCGCACCATTAGACGTACTGGACCCTGAAGCCCTGGTGACCGTTACTCGTAACATGAGCATATAGGACTTCACGTTGGGTCCCTGTGACGGGCTGAATGTGTCGCTGGAGATGCTGACTGCGGAGGCCATGGCTGGTGGCTCGGATGATGATGGGTTGAGAGGAACTGAGCAACTGCCAACCTAAGAATGTAGAAAGCACATTGAGAATCTGCAAATCTGCACGTGAATTTTATGGAGTATCATAGATCATGATATGATAGTTTTTAGGCCAATCTATACACTCCAATGCAGTTACATTGCCCAGATCTACAAGAATGAAACAAATCCCATTTTGCACACAACTTCACAGTTGTGTATTTATTTGCACATTATTTTAGTCACCTTCAGGCATAAGTATGCCTTTGTACAGTGCTTTTTAATATTTCAAATGATTGTTTAATTCTCCATTCTAGAGACTTGTGTGGTCATTTGACAAAATACATAGTGAGTACAAAGCTATTGGAATGAAACAATGCGAGTTCAGTTATTTTTCATGTTTTCAGTTAGTGGTTTTTTCATTTTCTAGGATGTCATAAATTCTTCAGAAATTGAAATAAGAAAATACTTAGGTAAATCAATCAAGCTAAATAAATTCATGTCACATAGTATATTTATGCTATATGGCAAAAAAGCTGTAATGGTTACATTATTTCACAAACTTGAGTTTTCCTTTCTAGTTAGAAGTTTTATGAATAAACAACTTCTGATGGGTGTTGACATTCATGATGTTGAAATGATCCAGGTTAATTAACAAGTAAAACACTTATAACTTACAAGTTGATCTTCCAGACCTATTTTCACCAAAAACAGAGAGGAAGGATAGTTTTTGAAATCATCCTACTTTAAGTTTTAAGCATTCAAACAAATTGCCATAGCCTTTTTATATTAACCAAAATTAAAAAAAAAAAAGACTTGCTGTGTGTAACAAAACAGGCTATAGTAGGCGCCAGATAAATGTGGAATAAAGTATATTGACCTTTCCCTAATAACTGCTCATAGGTACCTGAACAATTAAATATGAATCGTTTTTCATTATTAGACAATGTTAAGGATCATGAGAGATGACGATTCGGGACAGTTTTGTGTCATTAATTCCGTTTTTCAAATTAACAATGTCAATAAATGGTAAAGGTAGGTCAATGACCGATATTCCATGATTATCTGGCGCCTACTATAGTTCAAAAACCAGCCATTGTTTTTGAAATATTTTTTTTTTGTTTTGCTGTCTAATGGATCACAATGAAACAATTAAAATCCAGATTTTTCAGTTAGGTATGCTATCTCCTGATTACTTATTGACAAAACCATTTTTCTTATAAATGTCTCCAGAAAATGGCAAATGCCGTAAGATTGTAAAATATTGAGTGAAATTGTAAAAAAAATATTCTAAATAAGACACAAATATATTGGAATCCATTGAATTTAGGTGGGATTTGTAGTATACACATTGTTTTTTCATAATATATCAAGAAATTATAATCTAATCAAGATATATTACAATCTTATGGAATCTGCAATTTTCCGGTGACATAAATAAGACATAACTGGTATCACAACAAGATCTAAAAGCATGCAGCTAAAATAAGGCCAGAGGCAAAGGTTAATAAGATGTTATTTATCAGTGTGGCAGACAAGTAAAAGTGACGTTGATATTAACAATAATACAGTCTTTGTCATGTCTTTACATACAGTAACATAATAAGGAAACAATGAAGTTATTTTTACATACAAAAGCATGATAAGAAAACAAATTGGTTACATTATATTATGTTCTACACACAAAAATATTATGGAGACTAATTTTGACAAGGAAAGGGCCAGCTTATTGTATAGATTATCATGATAGATTAGCATACTCACAGAAACTTCTACAATAGCAGAAGAACTTTCTTTCCTCTTTTTGTGGCATATCTTAAGCAACAGTGTCTCAACTTTGACCTGGTATTCTCTGGGGTCATCCAAGCTTTTGTCATAGAAACCCAAAAACGTAAGTGTCATGTAACCTCCCAAACTATTTGGCTGTAGCTCTGTACTCTTCTTCAGTTGTATTGTGTCTAATAAACTGTCCACCTTGAAGCCTATGCGGCTTTTGTTACTTCGTGACATCCTTCTTTTCATATACGACAGTGTTCTATTTAGGAATATTGGCTAAAAGAGAATGGCATCATTAGGTTTCGTTTTTAGAACACAAGTTCACTATTCTAATGTCGTTATACATACCGAAAGCATATTACGAGTCCGTAGAAATCTGTATATTTGAGTGGGCTCTGCAAAATGTTTATGATTAAAAATTATTACAAAATTATTCACAGGAAATGCTTACTTACATAGCTTTGGATTTCTAACTTACTTTCAAATGCTTGTAAAAACAATTCATGGTCCGCTTGTAAGTGATCAATTTTGGAGTTTTTATGAGCTTCATTGTCTTTATCTCTCTTCTTGGGAGGCATTTTTAAGGTTTTTATCTAAACTATTAGCGAAACCGCCAAGTTCATCGGTTCGTTGACTTGACAGCGTCAGGTTAACGGGTTACTACCCCTATGAAATTTACTCTAAGTTATGGTAATCCAGAAAAAACGCTAGCTTTGTCCCACTGGGGAAATGTTTGACTTGTATGTTATTTTGAAGTCTTTATTTATTACCTTTATAATGTATCGCGAAGCTTACTCAAAATGCTACTTTTGATTAACTTTGCCTATGAAGTTGTGAATGGATTTGAGACTTAAAGAGAATATTCTAGAGAGTAAATAGCCATTGAATTATTTACAAACTTTAATTTGGTATATTATTTTAGGATAAAACTTAGTTTCTTTGATCACATAACAAAAACGGCAAAGCTGTGTACATTGATTTCTACTTTCCCTATTTAAAATAAAATGATGGGGGAAAATTAAATTCTGTATAGGTTAACACTAAATCATAGTCAAACCAAATTTGTTTTACATGCCGCGAATGAGAAACACTATTGTGCCAAGCATTACAAATGAGTAATAATGACGAGAATATCTACAGCAAGATCTTTCGTTCGAAAATTTTGTACAATTGCTGTTTCTTTATTATTTCTGAACGTTGAATCTAATTTCATGATGACGTTTATTTATTTATTATTGTGATTTGATTTTAACAAAAAGGCTTGAGAAGCTCTTGTAAAATTTATTAATTGAATATGTTTTTAAATCTAAGTATTAAACAATGCGTAAAAACAATGAAAATACAGTGATAAAGAAGCGATTACGAACTGTACAAAAGCAAGCCATCGAGAGGGGCTTAGATGGGGTGCTACTGAAGCAATACGATTTTATTTGTAATTATAATGATGAAGTCGAAACTAAGAGGACCAATAAGAAGCTTATTGCCGGAATTATATCGGCTTTCATAATATTAGTGCTAAGCATTAGCTTTGTGAACAGTATTCTAAGCGCAAGATGTCTATTACCTAGTAATTACTTAGTGTGGGAGGCGACGCGGCCACTCGCCGATTGTAGCTATTGTGAGAATGTTACGAAACCAATTATATTGTGGAACGTCACGCGACAGGAATTTGCTGTAAGAAGCTTCGCTTTCAATATAGAGCCAATTTTTTGGTACAGGTTTCAGTAGTAAAACTAATGTACTTTTTCAGAGTTATGCTTACACACCAAGGCCTATAATAGTTAAGAATGCCATCAAACACTGGAGAGCAACCAAAGAGTTTAGTTTTAATATGTTTAAAAGACTGTATGAACAAACTGCGGGCAGCTATGAGAGCCTGGAGGAAGGCTGTCAGTTCCTAAATTTTAAGACAGATTTGTTTAGTTTGAGGGAGGTCTTCAGTATGCCTGAAGCAAGAGTAAGAAATGAGGAGGGTGAAAAGCCCTGGTATGTAGGATGGTGAGTATAAATAAGCATTCACTTAAAATAAATGGCTATGGTATAAAGTCCCCTTTATTAATTTCTTCATAAAAAAACTAATTTGATAAAAGATGTTACTCTCAATTTTTGCAGGGGTAACTGCCATCCAGACATACTGGCTAAAGTCAGACAGTATTACAATATTCCAGAGTTTTTACCTGAAGATGCTGAGTTTCCAGCAACGGAAAATATATTTTTCGGATTTGAGATTGGAGCTGTTATGCATGTATGTTGGTTTAGTAAAAAAATATGATTGACAAGTCTTAGTAAAACATGCATTTTCCCCATAAAAAGGATCAAATAAATTCATATTGCTGGACAAAAATGTAGCCTAGAAAACACAAGCTATCCCAAATATTTAAAATATTTTTTTCTTAAGGCATGCCCTCTGGGTGACTATGCCAGCAACATACATTTACTAGAATGTTGACTGCAGTGGCAGTCAACATTCTGCCAACTGTGCCATCCTAGCTCCCTCTCACATCTATTAGATCTAACTTAAATAAAGGAGTTGAGAAAAAGTGTCTCCATTACTCTCTTACATTATATAAACACAACAATTCAGATTGTATTCAAAGACTGTTGTTGATTATTCTTGTGGTGTTGAATGTTTCAATACATTGTGCAGACATTCTTAGAAAGCACTGTTTTCCAGCTGGATTATATACCAAGACTGATGTGGCAGGGCCAGGTGCAAGGCAACAAGACCTGGTCAGTGGTTCCTGTGCCGGAGTGTGATCATGTGTGTCACAAGATTCAGTATTATGTGGAGCCTGGAGATGTTGGTAGGTATTATAATGTAATAGCTTAATCTTTCAGTATGTGCTCCATTTCTCATGCTGCATTTCCTTCCATTTTCTTTGTTATTTGTATCTTTCATCCAGTCTTTCCCTGTGGTGTTTTCTATGATCTAAGCTCATCATTTTCTTTGGTTGGTAGGTATACAAATTATAATTTCTCCATCTATATACAAGTCATCATCATCTTACCTTTATCTCAACTTGCTTGGGGTTGACTCAAAATCTCTGCTTCCATCCTTCTCTATTACTTATCAACTCAGGTGTCACCCCCTTCCTCCCATACCATCTTCCATCACAGTCCTTCCAAAATTTTGTTGTTCCTCCTCTCCCCAACTTTAAAAACCATCGAATTTAAACTCGAAAACTTTCCTCGCAAAATATTCCTCATTCCTCTGCATCACATCCATTCAACCTTTTTTAGTACTTATAATAAAATTTGAAGTCATGCTAAAATAGTTATGGTCAAATGTTGTTTGATGTTATTGAGTATTGTTAAATTATTGTGCCAGAAACTACGGTCCTCCTGAGCATTAATTATAAAGAGTTCTTTTTTGTGGAAGGCTATGTGGGCGATTTTTGTCCACCTGTGGGACAAAGAAAGGTGATATAAAACTGCATAATTCTTGCATTTACAAATATTTGAATACATATCCAATTAGATGTATTTAGTTTAGTGAGCATGACACGACAGGCATGTCCAATTTAGTTAATACAATACAATATCCGTGTTTAATCTGGTTTAGCTGTGGATGACGCAAGAAGAATGTCTAATAAGGGTGCTATTACATCCACACGACACTCAAGTAAACTACGCTAGCGCTGCCTGCCTATTGCCAAAAGTAACTTAACTAGTAAGGGAAGAGGAGCGAGATGAACTGCAAGCTCGCGCGCTATATGCGAACCTTGAGTTAGTTAAGTTAAACTAAAGAGTTCCGTGTGAAACGCACGTGCAACACAGTCGCCTGATGAGGACGTACCCTTAATTGGCAACGAGAGTGAAAAAACATCCTAAATTTATTCCCTGTCTTAAAGTATCGAATGACACAATGGGCCGTAGATTTAGCAGAATTTTAGTAAGATTCGTGCTTTACCTACTCTGCTCTGTAGGTATAACAAGTACAATAACAAGCAGTTTCCCGCGGCATTGCTCTTGGGGCCTGTCTTTGTGTCTATCAGAAAACGCGCATTAACTTTTATACCGATCGTAGCTAAAAGCTACTTTGCGGAATTTGTTCGAAAGAGTCACCACTCACTGCGGGCCTAGAACGCCAAGGGCATAAGAAGGAATACGGATGGGTTTTAGTCAGTAAGAGTCTGACACTCCCTTCCGCTTCGCCCATAGCGGAAGGAATCATTTTGATGATGATTCTTAAAAAAAACTAAGATAACGTAGCTTTCTGTAAGTGAACGAACTTTAGTAATTGGATCGGTATCTATCTACCTACCTACTTTCAGAGATCACCTCATACAAAAATAAATCTAACTATAAAATTAATAAAAATATCAGTTTCGATAATATTCGTCTTATTGTGTTTCTTGTTTCAGTTTTGCTGGATACCCGCATTTGGTACCACGCCACAAGTATTCCCAAAGGCCAGTTCTCGCTGACAGTACAATCGGAGTATGGATGAACCAATGCCACACTGCCTAGATGTCTGTAAGTATATTCAGCAGGATCCTACGTTTAATCCGATTGAAAGTTAAATATTAACGTGAGTGGTATTTAGTACCTTCCGAATCATATTAAAAAAATAGTATCTTTATTGTTACAGCGAAATCTTATATTATTTTCCAGCAGGACCCTCCGCTGTTTGAAGGTCTATAGACAAATCTTATATGGCCCCGTTTAGCGGTGTATTAATTAGTACAAACTTTATGAATTAAACGAAAGGTTATTTGAAAAGTAGATACTATCTAATAAAATGCTTTTAAGAAATATGACTGTCCGGACTGAAAGCATGAAAACAAAATCAACCTGCTGGCTTGATAAAAGTTATGCAGGTGCATTCCTCATTAAATAATAATAATTTTAAAATTAAACTAAAATATTTTTAAGGTACTAATATACCGCTAAACTGGACCATATAAGATTTGTCTATAGACCTTCAAACAGCGGAGGGTCCTGCTGGAAAATAATTTAAGATTTCGCTGTAACAATTAAGGTACAATTTTTTTAGTTCTACGATTCAGAAGATACTAAATACGCACGCACGTTAACATCTAACTTTCAATCGGATTAAACGTAGGGTCCTGCTGGGTATAGGTACACACATACTGCCTAGACCTAGTACAAAATAAGTGTTCTTATAACATATCGAGATGCCAAATTATACATTCTTTATTTATACAAGCTATTTGATAACCTTTGATATAATATAATGCATTAAAGTGCCATTTTGTAAGTAGTGCAACTATATCCTTAGCTTTAAGTTTACGCAATATTTTGTTTTTTATACTTGTAACTATTTATTTTCTACCCTGTGTTCTTCACATTTAATAAACATATTGATGTTTTATAGTTGTTTTAATAACTATAGGTACGACACTTTCTCTTTAAATCTTTATAGGGCGAACATTTAAGCTGATTCTTGTGATTATCACTACTGCTAAAGTTTGAATTTAAATTATGCGTGACACCGTGTCGGACCACGCACAGTGTAGTTACCCGTAGTTACCCATCTCCTAAACCATGCCAGAAAAATAGTTAAAAGTACCTACTTAACTATTATTACATTACATTTACATTACAAAGTTACAAATGCGTTGAGTGCTCCCGTAGCCCATGGTGCAAGTGTGCGTGGGAACACGAGTTTGTTTTAGTCAGTAGGAGTCTGACAGACCTTTCCGCCTGCCCCAGGGCGGAGGACATCCATGGTGATTTCCACACCGTTACCAAAAAAAAGAAGTTAGGTTCAAGGAAATTTAGTACGGGACACCCCTACACGGATAGATTAGGTTTTTTTTTACTATTGATAGGCACGTGTTTGACTGGCAGGCTGGCTCTACGCGGGGGTCGTGCAGTCCATGGCTCTTTATGAGGCCCCCCGGCATCCCCGGCTTTCGTTAAGGCCACGACCAGCCCGCCAGCTGAACGCGTCCCAAAGAGTCATGGCCATCGGCTGGCTCGGGGATACCACACGGTCTCCTTGCCGGATTGCCGCCACGGGATCTGGAGACGAGAACCCTCGCGCACGTTTATGCGTGGCGCGTGGAGGCGCTACGCAGGGGCGAAACTCCGCTGCCGCGGCAAATCGCAGCGTGGCGGACGGAGCTCCGGCAAGATATTATAGCGGTGGGTAGACCCTGCTTGGGCGGAGCGACGAGCGTATGGCGGCAGCGACCTCTCGCATCCGGCCCTGGTTCAATCCATGGTCCGGAGGGAGGGGCCATAGGAAGTAGTTACGTCTTTCTGCGAAGCTGTAATGATAGCGAAGCAGGAGGCGGATCACATGAGGAGACGCCCGGCGGCGTCTGGCGTCGGGAGTCGCAGGGCGAATCCCGGCCACCGTAGGCGCGGGCCTGCGGTCGGCGTTGTGTTCCACGCGCCGTCTCAAAGAGATGTCAGCATAGTAGACGGGGCCCGACAGGGCCAATGTCTGCCAAGATTGCGGAATTTTTTCGAAAGAGTCACCCCGGTCCTGGAACGCAAAGGGCATTAGGAGGAACACGGATAGGCTTTAGTCAGTAAGAGTCTAACACTCCGTTCCGCTCCACCCCGACCGGAAGGAGTCGTTTGATGATTGCAGCGTGGGTGGCATTCATTAAATCTTCTAAGTACCTACAGGTGCATGGGCACTTGAGGCACACCAACGTTTGGCTCATGTTCTGAACAGCATCGCACTCACATCCGACGCGATGTGTCTGTTGACTTAAATAGTAGAACATGTTTTGCTCCAGGGAAGACGTAGCCGCGCGCAGAAGCTAGTTTACAATAGGTATCATTTTGCCATTGTAACCTTTTTTTTATTTTTATGTCGGGGTGAAATCCTCCACCCTGGGGCGGGTAGCCCCTCTACCCGCCCCAGGGTGGAGGATTTCACCCCTGTCAAACTCTTACAGACTAAAACCACCCCGGTGTTGCATCTCCCACCTACGCCGGGGATCGCGAGAACGTATGAGACTTCCGCAATCCCCGGCTGTTTGCCATTGTACCTGGTTCAACCTTTTGACCGCCACAAACAACATTTACCTTTTGAACGCCATAGTTGGCCATAGTCAAACACGCCGATGTGCTCGGTGCGCCACTGCCACGCTTATCATTCATTGGAAGTATACAAGTATACAGGTACCTATTTGTCTTAGTCCTAACGAAGACGTTTATCTTTTATAGAAGAGCCTGGCGATCAAGAGCAGTCGTCTTGAAGGGGCGCTGACGGGGAGAGATTTCAAGCTCTGTGCCTAAGTCCGATCATTTGCAGAACACATCACAGGTGTATTTATTATTTATTTATTTTATTTTTCGTAATAAATAAGTCGATGATACAATAGGCAAAATATACAACAAAGTAAATATTCAAAACGTTTTATTCGTCTAATTCTATGATCAAAAGTTTCAAGTGAAAAATTGGCTTGAGTATCAACTCGGACATAAAATACATAATTTTAAAAACCACACATCATGATTACACTAAAGTGATAGGAAAATTGTTAAAACAGTCGTTTACTCAGTCCAATCTCTCACTCAAGTTACATTGTAAAGTTCACATAGAGATCAGGTTTGAAACTCAAGGGACAATAAGCTCACGTCGGCGCGCACGCACTCTATATCATTAAATAGCAGTGTTGTATGTACAGCTCACTGAACCCAAATGCACGAAATGCAAACTTACAATAACAATAAATAATTTCTCAATTGTTTTGACCAGATAGATGCCAGTTTGAATGGACAATTTTAATTGACATGGCATTATGTATTTTATCACAAAAAAAATGGTACCATTACATTGTACCGATTGAAATGGACACATTACATTTAAATTTTATATTGCAACTACCCAATCAGCTGACAGGAAGGTAGACAGCAATGGACAGAAAGATTTCGAATATGAGATGATTAGAATAACTGCCAGACGCCAAGCACTGCATCCTTTATGGCCTCGATGTATTGTGCTGGCACCCAGTACACCCAATACCGGGATGCTTCTGTGGGGCCTAGCTGTAGACCCTGTGAAACACACAAATAGTTTGATTAGTTCCAGATCCATTGTATTACTCATAATGAATATTATAATAATTGATATTGCTAAACACACATACCATGATATGATATTCTTCATGTTCTTTGATTGGTTCAGATGTGATGCCTAGAAAACAAAGAAAGAAATAAATATAATAGAATACCTTTTTGGAAAGTCTTAAATTGTCTGGTAACAGTCATAATAAGCTATGCAAATTAGAACTCAGGACCCTATTAGGATGTTACTGGAATATTGAAAGTATTTATGAAAAATAGGCTTTGAAACAAATATAGAACATAAGTAAATTGCTGTTGTCAAGTATAAAAGTATTGTTTCCTGGAATTAATAAGAAAATTCAATCAAAGCAACTTACTTTTGATAGAAGCCATAGCAAGTTTCTCAGTCCTCTCCTTGGTGCCGATCCAGAGCTGATCCTGCTCGTGTTTGAATGTGAGCCGCACCTTGCCCCCATGTTTATTTAGCATCCCACTTAGGGGCACTGGTGGCAAAGGCTCCTAAAATAAAATAAAAACATTATTTACTAGTCAAGCAGATGGAAAGGTAGCGAAAAAGGTATAAGGTTTAAGGTATAAGAAATACTATTAAATAAAATAAATTAAATACTGGGTTAACAGTTTTCTGCTTCAATAACATTGGTGCTAAGTTTTAATTATTTTTAACCTCTGTTTTATTTTACGATTGTCTAATTTTGCTTTGAACAGATTTATTACTTAATCTTATCAGATTCTTATTATAAATAGAATAATGAAGGGATATATTCTGAAGCCATAAAGGTTATCTAATATTAGTAAATGATTATAAATACTCCAAGAAATAAGTATGTTTTGTATGAACAGGTAATGATTACCTTCACTCCCTTGATCCCGGGCATCACATCGGGAGGGATGCCCTTGTCCAGAACTTTCCTGTGGATCTTCTGCACACATAGGGGCTCTTTACTTGACTGGCTACTGGCTTTTTCCTCGGCTAATTCCTAAAAAAATTAACATGTATATTGTATGGAAATGACTTTTAAAAATCTTATCATGTAATATTGATTTACTAAATATAAATACAAAAATATAAGACAGTATTCATAAAATTTGTGTTTTTATAAACATAATGTTTTGGTAGCTCTCATAGCAAGTTATTATTATACAAATACACACCTTTTGGGCACTCTTCACAGCTAAGATGTCGTCCATTTTGGATCCCACCAGCATCACCTTGCCCCCTTTGACGACGCCAGATTGTCGCAGTGTCATGTTGTCCTTGGCCATGCCCTTAATTATTAGTTTCTGCGCTGATTGCG
This sequence comes from Mamestra brassicae, assembly GCA_905163435.1. Taxonomy (NCBI): domain Eukaryota; kingdom Metazoa; phylum Arthropoda; class Insecta; order Lepidoptera; family Noctuidae; genus Mamestra; species Mamestra brassicae. The sequence goes on along the minus strand of LR991004.1, from coordinate 12,574,290 downwards.
GGACCCCGCATATTCGCTCCAAGTGCGCTTTTAAATCTACCACAGTTGCATCGTACGCAAACGTTATGTCATGTTTCGCTTTATTAAAAACTACTGTAAATTCGATCTGTTCCGGAATTTCACAAAATTCAGGTTCTGAGTCTTCAGTGGTCTCTGATGTGCATGCCACCGCCGCCGCCGCCGAACTCTCCGCGGGAGCGGGTGCTTCTATGTGTGCGCTCTCTAAATTACTCTTGTTTTCTGCAGTTGGCTTCGATGTGCCGTTTGCTATTGAATTCGGATCCCGATTCTCTGTTGAATCTCCCTTCTCTGAAGCTAAAAAATAACATCAAAACGTGAGTTAGCAAATTTCTAGAACAAAAGGTTCGGTGTGTTTCTCCACAAAGACTGTCAAATTGTATTTGTATGCCAAAATTGAACGAACGTGTATGAATACTTACCAATATATTCCATAATGATAAATTAATTGTCAGTAACAGGAACTAAAATAACAAAAACGCTATTGTATCGTAGTTGTTTTGAAAAAATAATTAATATACAGCCGACTGGCTGACGTGAAGCAACAAATTTTTCGCACAGACTATACAATTTTTATGTTTTGTTACGTTTGGAAACGTATCGATCGCGGGTGCGGTGATATTCACGTTATTCCTATACATAAACGAAGTCTAACCTCCGGGCTTTTCACTTCGTAAAATCTATCAACTCTGCCAGTAGGTATAGGTCTCGGGTGTTTGATTATGGAGAAAACGGTCCGACAAATGATTTCTCTCATTTAATTAGTAAACATGAAGAATAATATTATTCAACCGAAGCATATCAGACATTGAACACTATGTACAGACAGCCAGCACATTAAGCTACAACAATCTGTCATATTTATTTAACCTTTTGCGTGTCTACCACAGATTTTTATCGTCCAATCCTGACCAAGCCCTTAAGTGTAACTGTCCGACTTAAGACATTTGGAGCATTTTTCTTATGTCGAACTGTGTAACTTAAGACACGCAAAAGGTTAATAGACTTTCAACTTTATTGCTGAAGCATTATGTTCAAGGTTGATTAGGAAATTTTACAGTTTCGGGTAGCTTGATGTGCTGGCGTCTAAACAGTAACAATTGGACTTCAGATTTATTTAGTGTATATTTTCATAGCTGTGCTGAATTGTCTTAGTCTAGTCACTGCTATAAAGCTCATTGGATTAAACTAATAAACGTGCTATCGAGAATTTCTTTCCAACAGTTCATCATTAAAAAAAACAATCAATCACTCTCTATGAGTGAAGTTTTCCGTTTCCATGGCGGCCAGTTTGTAAACAAAGATAGAAGTGCGCTCAATAAAATTTGTCCGAACAGTTTGTGAAATTATGTCAAAATAATGAGTTTTAACATAGACGATCCTTTAGCAGGAATTCTTAGTGATGGAAGTGATGATAGTTTTTTTGACGACGATGTATTAGGAAAGAAAAAACCTGCTAAGAAAAAAAGTACGCCAACTTTAGAAAAGAAAAATGCCCTTTTTGATTTGAGGGATACTGATAAGCCAAAACCTGTTGCAAGCTCACTGGATAAAAAAGAGACATTGTTTGACATAGATTCAAAGAAATCCCCTACGCCTTTTAAGCGGACCGTATCAAAGGAGTCAATAAAATTTTCTGAACCAAAAGTTAAGGTGGGACTTGATAAATTAGATCTGAGTAAGTCACCAGCAAAGCCTAAAGTGAGCGCAAGTGCAGATAAACTCGACATACTTAGTGAATTAGGTGGAACAAAAACTAAACCAATAGAAAAGGGGAAAAGTTCCCAGTCGCTACTTGATGATATTCTAGGAGGCTCTTCAACGAAATCTGGCGTCGGCTCAAGTCAAGCGACCAGGCCGGTCACTGCTGCAAAAAGTCAAGAATTTGATTTTGATTCTATTTTGGGGAAAAGTGAAGCCAAAACTTCCACTTCTTTCAAAAGTGTGCCACAGAAAAAAAATGTGAAAGAAGAAAAAGAAGCTCCGGCAAAGAAAAGTAAGTCTAGTGAAGACTGGCTTGGTATATTTCAAGATAAAGATGACGGTAACGATGATTTGGAAGATGACGCCGGAATGCCATCATGGTTGGTCGGGGGTGACTCTAAAAAGAAAAGGGCTGAAGATAAGAAGACAGTTAATAAGCCAGAACCCGCTATAGAAAAATCAAAGCTACCTCAAAAAGAAGAACAAGCTGAAGTTGAAGGGTCCATTGTGGAAGAAAAAAGAGACATAGAAACAATGGAGCAGATGGCTAAATTAAATCCGCCTTCTAATGTGCTTCAGGGAAGTAATGAAGACATAGCGGCAGAAGGAGCTGCTCTATACATGCAGCAACAAGAGTCTCAGTTAATGGTGGCGTTGCAACTGAAGGCACAGGAAGAGAAACTTGCTGCTATGCAGGGTGAGTTATTCACAAAAATGTTATTATTTTTTAACAACTAGCCTGTGGGTACTGTATCACGGCGGGGAAAGTCTTACCAGGTTTTACCCTTTTTTTGTACCATCTCGCACCAGCCCTCGCAATATTTGTCAAATTCATTTTATCATCACCTCTTTCTGGGCATGTCTTAAGCACCGGCCATCTTTATGCAGATTATCATTTAAATAATAAATTAATATGAATTTTTATGTAAAATCTTATATGATGTTGTTACTCTTGTGGAAGGAAGATACATGTTTATAAATATTTGACATGTACAGTGCGTCAGAAAGAGAGCCAGCGCGTTCAACGCGAGGCTACACTGGCGCAACACTCACAGCTGGACGCCATGTTACGGCGGCAGGCGCAGAACAGGCAACAGATGCAGTCCATCATAGCTGCTCATCAGGAGAGGATCACGCAAAGGATAAAGGTGACCAAGTTCCTACTATTGTGGTAATTATTGGAAAAATCATTCAATTTACAGGTGTATCTTTAGGAGCGCGGCCGGTGTAACTAAAGATAGAGAGATGGTTTCATGCAAGCTCTTCCTGCGCTAGCAAGCGTCTCTTTTAAGGGGGTGATCGACACCCATTGGATTTAATATTCATGCATGTAATGAAAAGGCAATCAATTGGAATGAGCTTTTTTCCAGGCACTATTAGGTACAGATAACACGGAAAATGAAGATATCCCGAACTATTCAGAAGAATTTCAACCCGTTGGTGATCATAAAGATCCGCCACATACTCGGGAGAAGAAACAATTGCTTCAACTGGTGCAGTCGTTGCAGGAGAACCACGACAAAGAAATAGATCTTATGGAAACATCGTATAGGTAAAAGGCTGCATTCATAACTTACTGACGTTTTAATGGTTATTAACATGGTTATTAACCATGATTAAAACGTTTCATAACATTCTAGCGGGAACAAAAGCATACAATGATAAATTATTTAATTTCTTAACATTTCATGAATTCCAGGAGACAACTGGCTTTCCTAGAAGTATCTTTGAACCAAGGCGAAGAAAGGATGAAGGAGGAAAGTGACAAACTGGTAAAATTCTATTCAGAGAAGATAAACTGGTTGGAAGAGCATCACCATCTATACAAGAAGTTAACAGAAGATAACTTGACGGCTTTGACTGAGCGGCACAAGACTGAGAACGAAATGCTTATACAGAAGCATTTGGAAAATGTTAGGGTTTTACAGGAACACCATGCAGCACTCATGGAAAATATAAAGTAAGAGAAGAATTCAAAGATACCTATTGCTTATCTACTGCTTAAAACGATAAGAATTTGCTTGCGATTCTTGGTGTATCATACTCATCACCGATGGAACATTGAACAAAATTATCAAGTAAATTATTTTGTTTTTAGAAAAGCAGTTAAACAAGAGCAGGTCCTGATTCAGGATTCAGCTAGTTTCTCCTCTGATCTTAAAGAGTTGGTCACAGATGTGAGGGCGAACAAAGTTAATTGTAAGGAACTTCTGGAGAAGGTGCAATCGCTGGCAGAAAACACTGAACGTAGGAATGATACCAGTTTGCAAGTCAGGGAAACACAGATAAGTGGTTCGGATCTTACTAATCCTACTTAAGTTGCTCGCTACGTGTATAAAAAATTATATGGGTACCTACTATCCCTATTTGTATCCGTCTCTGTTTGTTGCGGGAATGGCAGGGCCTGATTAACCCTTAGGCTAATTAGGCTGCAGCCTAGGGCGCGAGGATCCGGGGGGCGCTGAAATCGTGTCTTCGCATGCACTAATCTAGCATCATTGCATCTACCCTACATATTTCGACTAGACCGAGACAAAACATTAAAACTAAATGCGCTTGAGAGTCCCTGATTTTAACAATAAATTTTGAAATTTTAAAAAGCGTGCGTACAACAAACACTGACTTGTTACTCGAAAAATGTTTGGGACAATATGTATGTAGAGGTAATCTTTTACAACGACTGGATACCCAAAGAGTCAAACAATATAATGAAGAAATAACTTATTGGCGAAATGTATTACTACGGGTAATAGAAACAATTCAGTTTTTAGCTTCTCGTGGGCTTCCATTTCACGGTCAAAATGAAATTATTCGATCTGCACTGAACGGAAATTTTCTTGGTTGTATTGAGCTTATATCTAAATTTGATCCTTTCATGGCTGAACATTTGGTGAGATTTGGACAAAAAGGCAGAGGTTCTCCATCGTACTTATCATCCTCTATAAGCGATGAATTTATTTTACTCTCGCTGACGAAGTTCGACTTTCGATTATAGAAGAAATAAAAAAAGCAAAATATTATTCGATTAGCATTGATTCTACTCCAGATATTTCCCACACCGATCAGTTGACATTTATAATTCGTTATATTTTGCCTGACGGAGAACCTGTCGAACGTTTTGTCACATTTTTACCCAATTGCGGTCATAAAGGTGAAGATATGGAGAAGGCTGTTCTTGCGACAATTGATAAAGCTTTGGAACTTGATATTAAAGACTGTCGTGGCCAAAGTTATGATAATGCTAGCAATATGTCTGGTTAATACAAAGGTCTTCAGTCAAGAATTAAAGCTGTAAATCCATTGGCTACTTTTGTTCCTTGTGCAGCCCATTCTCTACAACTCGTGGGATCGGCTGCCGCGGAAAGTAGTGACGAGTCAGCTGCTTTTTTTACACTGGAACAACAACTATATATTTTTTTTTCTGGATCTACAAGCAGATGGCAAATTTTGTTATCTAAATTGGATGAAAAATCGACGGTACTAAAAAATCTATCGAAAACTCGATGGAGTGCGCGAGCAGATGCAAGCAAAGCCTTATACAGTTCATACAAACAAGTTCTGGAAACATTAAACTCTATTTGCGAAGATGAAAATCAAAATAAAGAGATCAAAATAGAAGCAACAGGAATATTAGAAAAAATTAAAACTCTAGAAATTACAATAATGTTGTGCTTTTGGAACTCTGTGCTCGTAAGTTTCAAATCGTTAGTGCACAGCTACAAGCAAGTTCTGTTGATTTATGTAACGTTGTTACTCTTTATGAGACATTACATGCTTATCTTGATACGTTGCGTGACGAAAAAGAGTTCTAAAATTTTGAATCAGAGGCAATCAAGAGATGCAAAGTGACCACATACAAAAAAGATGTAAGAAGAAGAAAGAAACCAAAATTTCATTTTGATGAAGCTAAAACGGGGCACATTGAGTTAGAAGGGAGACGATCTTTCATTGTTGATAATTATTATGCAGCTATTGATTGTCTTAAAGTGCACTTAAAAAACCGGCAAATTATTTATAATACAGTAAACACAAAGTTTGGTTTCTTATGGAAACTGCATGAACTAGACGACAGTGAATTTATTAGAAGCAAAGCAAAGGAGTTAAAACAACTATATGCCACTGATTTAGAAGAAACCTTTGCAGAAGAATGCGTCCATTTGGCGCAGTTTTTAAAATCTGACACCGAGGCCGAGCATTCTATTTCTGCTAGAACCCCAAAGGGTTTGTTGCAGTTAATAAAAAGTTTTAATATTTCATACATGTTCCCGAATGTGGAGATAATATTAAGAATTTTTTTGACAATGAGTGTTACCAACTGCAGCGGCGAAAGGTCTTTTTCAGCACTTTTAAAAGAGTAAAAAATTACTTGCGCTCCACACTCCGCCAGCAAGAACTTGCAGCTCTCTCGCTAATGTACATAGAAAGTGATTTTTTACAAACTATTAAATTTGAAAAAATTGTGGAAAGATTTGCAAACGCTAAAGCACGAAAAAGGGCTTTTGTATAATCTAATAATAATTACTTAATTACTATAATTTTCAAATAAATCATTAATCAGTTGCAAAAATGTTTCACTTGTATGATGCCTCTCCTCTTTTTTTTAATTTTATTTTTATTTTTTTCTAGAGTAAATATTTAAAAAATACTCAAGTCGAAGCAACTTCACACACTAGATGACCACGCTCATGGTCAATGGCAATGGCAACTAAGTTGTCTATAGAAACTTAGCCAATACAAGTCATGCGACCAAACACGGCATGGATTTGGTTTTCTACTTGGTAGCCTGCAGTCACTTGTCATGATTTTGGTCCTAAATGCGTGAGGTACTTTGCCTTTATGTACGGTCAGCTTAAAAAATGGTTTGCCACCCTAAGGTCGAATGTCATGTAGATTAAAAGACAACGTTAGTTTCGCTTGCAGATCGATCTGAAAACTTTTATAGGTAGTATGAACCATGTTAAAATTTTCACACTACTACTCTACTCAATGACTACTTTTTAGGCCGTCCGTAACACACCTAGCGGGGGCGCGTCCTCATAATTAGCCTAGGGCGGTCAGAACTCTTGATCAGTCGCTGGGGAATGGTGGTCATCAACACGCTAGAACTGCGTCGTCAATGTGCGCTATTGATGCACTTCTACTTAAACTACTGAACAATAACATCGACGACGCGACCAGGCTAGCTCACTGATCACTGTTCACTCCAGACGACAGCGGGTGTCGCGCGGAGTGCCTCGCGGTGCCTGTGAGCGGCTCCACCGTCACGTACTCATATAAGTACGTTGAGCCGTTGGGGCATATGCCCAAGCGATCAGTTTGCTGAATGCCCTGATTGCTCAGGAACTGGAGGTCGATATATTTACGTACTCATAGATCGATGAATTGTATTCGTTTTTTTAGTTTGTAAGATTAATAAAATTCTATGTTGTTGGCTTGCTATACGCTTTGGTGCAAACTGTTAGTAAGCAATTGATACTAAATAAATAAATAATGCTGAAGGCATAAAACGTTGTTTTAAGGACTGAGATACTTGTATGATTGATAGAGTCTGAGATACTCATAATGTTCATAAACTTATTTTTTGCAGATATAATACAACAGTTGAAGAAAGATCGCGAAAAATTAGATAACGAAAAGGCTGAGAATAGAGAAACAATTAAAATGCTAGAGGCAAGACTGAAACAAATGACTTCGGTAAATATTTATTGCATACAGACCTTCATGAGATCAACATACTCTTATAAAATGATAAATGTCTGATTTTTTGTCAGATGATCGAAGAAGAGTCGGCTTCTCTTAAACAGAAGAAAATGGAGTTCGAATTCGAAAAAGCAACGTTCAGCAAACAGACCGAATTTGCCAAGAACATACTAAAGAAGCAAGATGAAGAAATGAAGGTAATTAACTGTTTTACAGACGCATCAAATGACAAAACAGTCCTCCTATTTCGGGATACAATAATGATACAATATTTGTTTAGATGCTGAAAGAAGACATCCAGAAAGAATTTCAGGAAAAGATATCGAAAATCGACGAAGAAAAGGCTAAAGCTGTAAAGGAGAGCGCCGCACTTGCTAAAGAAAAGTCTGCGGTACAAAGTTTGAAACAGGAACTCGAAGTGAGTACGTTATAACTATAATAGGATCGTGGGTTGAACTGCCTGTGACATGAAGGTGTAATAAACGTAAATATGTTTCAGAAAATGAAGGCTGAGCTCCAGGCCCAATTAGAAGAACTTTCTGATGAAAGATCCAAATTAAATGTCGAGAAACAGCAGATTCATATGGAGGAACAAAGAATTATGGCTAAGTATGTGAAAAACTGAATACTGAATATTTATTTGGTTTGGGGCAGATTTATGTAAATTACCTTACCTTTCTTATTAAATCATTTTTAGGAGTCGTGACTTAGACCTTCTAGCGAAGACAGCAATAGAAAAGCAATCGCATGCTGACAAAAAGTACTCCGAAGCAGAATTTATCCAACGCAAGTACGAAGAACGAATCCGAAGAATTCAAGAACACGTGGTTTCTCTCAATTCTAGAGAAAAACATGTCGCTAAAGAAAAAGTTACTTTATCAAGGGAGAGACTGCATCTTCACAATGAGAGGAAACAAATTGAGAGTAGACAGCAGTGTTCGTTATGCAGATCTTCACAAATGCCACCGTATTTAGAACCCAACTATACTTTACCAGATTCTTTCATGAATGTCCCAGTTTCTAGAGATTTTAGAAGTTCCAATGTGACGAGTGCCATGAATGCTATAGAAGATGAAATGGCACATTTGTTGGGGAAGAATTTGAATTTGAGACATTGTGTTGGGATAGGAGATCTGAGCAGCCGTGATAACCAATATCAGAATGAGGAGACGCAGCCGAGGCAATTGTCGGCTGAGCCTATGCAAGTGGAGTCGGGACCATTCAAAGTAAGTTTTACCAAATTTTATCTCTTTAATTATCTTTATCTTCTCACTCTCAATACATTTTGGCCCATATCCCATGTAACTTGGGGTCAGCGCAACACGTTTTTTCTTCCATTCTGCCTGTCAGCCGTCACACTATCACTAACTCAATACATTATCAAAAAAAATACAGTATAATAAAAAAATATAAAAAATAATAGCCCACCTGTAACAGGAACAGGGTTGATGAATTCTTAATCGTATGTTGCATTTAGTAGTTCACGAGGTCGTTTTCCATGATAATTAAAATCTTAACCGCCTTCGTGAATTATTCTTTTTGCAATAAAATTATGTAACTATTTTTTAAATTGGGAATGAATTCGCTAACGAAGAAGGCCCGATGATGCTTTCTTACGGGACTCTGTATTTTCATGCGGGGTTCCATAAGGTAGTAAGTTAGGACCTTCTTTGTTAATGACTTCATCAAAACTTGAGCACTCGTGTTTGTATTGCTGATTTTGTTACTTGGTAAGAATGTAATTCAAATAGAACCCAGCGATAAAATCATTTATTATTCATAAAAAATTCGTTACTTACATTCCAGGATTATCTGGATCCAAAATTCATGATGCTGCGTCTAGATGTCCAAAAGGTTTTAAGTAATTTGGATCAAACTAAAAAAGACGATGCCGATTTGGTTGCCGAGGAAAGTAATGACGAAGATTGAGTGAATGTGGAAATTAAAAATGTAAGTGATGTCCAAATAAAAGACTGAACCTGTATTAATTGGTTTAATTTACTTTGATGACTGTTATAGAACATCTTTTGTTGTTAGATTTATGAACAGTGTTATCAAAATGTACACAAATGCCTATATAGCTACATGCTAACTTAACTATAAATATTTCATTGTAAAAATATAGGTACATGATCTTTTCTTACTACATAATTATTGTTTTAGGTACTAGGGTATGCAGTTAGACGTAATTTACAATTATGAATACACTCTTCGTCTAAATGGCTCCAATCATTATTATACAGTGCTATTTCAAAGTTACTTTCAATCAGAATATGCATTTTATTATTATGTTTGTTTTCAAACAATTCACCATTCAATGAAAGTAATTTTGGAGCAGCTGATATATCGCATAGTTCATACATCTCTTATCCTTAAAAAAAAACATTATAGATATTCTACGCACCCAAGTTTATCATTCGTACAGTCTTTCACAAAAATTGCTTTAAGTAGTTACAAATAATATCTTTATGGACGGCCTGGCCTTGTCATTTAACCTTTTGAACGATAATGTCACGTATACATGACAAGCAAGCGCGTGGCCTGTACGCCAAACGTCACAAATATGTGACAAAAAGTACGGCGATTTTATGGTTAGGCGCTGGGGGCACGCCGCGCCGATGCGTTTGTGCTCTGACGTTCAAAAGGTTAAAGTATAATTCAATAACATTCTCCTATTTTGCACAGATCTACAGTAATAAACCCAAATAAATTATTTATAACTTATTATTAACTGACCACTGCATACATAAGCATACGTCTGTGTATGGCTCAGCGTTAGTTAGAGTTTGGTGAGTTGACGGTAAACCACGGTTGACCACAAGAAATAGTTTATTTCTTAAAGTTACAAAATAGTTATAAGTTGGATGCCAATCCGTGCCAATCGCGATAATTGCAATATGTCAACTAACTGTAATGTTCCGTGAATATTATTATATATAAATTGAGGTCGCTTTGTCAGCAACCAAAACGTTGTACGTGCACCGTACATGCTCCCAAGGGAAGAATGGGAGATGGGCAGTAACGAAAGGCGAGATGGGCAACCAGTACATAACAAAAAATAAGTATAAAAAATGTAAAAGAAACAAAGTTTAAAAATTATGTAAGTAAAGTAAAAGTATAGTAAGTAAAGTAAAAGTATAGTAAAGTAAAGTAAAAAGAGTACATAATAAAAAAGTATAAATATTAATTTGACGATATTTCATCAAAACTAAATCCCTTTCCAGGTTCCTGTCTCGTCGAGCTACGGATCTCTCGCATCTCGATGTTAACTTCTTTGTCTGCTCCTTTCTGTTGTTCCAGTTTAGTGCTTGCCGTAGAATTCTGATTCCTATTTCTTCGTTTCTTGATAATGAAGTAGATGCCAACTATAGCAAGTCCTCCCAACAACAAAGAAGTCGAGGAATAAAAATACACATCGTGCGGTGAAATACTTGAAGCCGCAGGTAGCACTTCATGCTGTTTTTGGTAAGAGATTTGACGATCAAGTTTTGACAAATCTCCTGCATTGGACAATTCAGTGATGTTCAGCTGTACGTTCCTCCAGCTGATATCAAACATGTTGTTTATCGTGGTATTTATGATGGGTACTTCGATATCCAATCCCGTGTTTACCCTACTTCCTAAGTGATTGTAAGTAAATATCGTGGCATCTTTTTTCTGTAGTAAGCACTTAGGTTTCAAGGCAATGACTCCTGTTCCGTCAATGACCGCCGGTGTCACCTGATCGCTGCATATTACACGCATCAGCTGTTTGTCGCACAACGTAAATAACCAAACGTTAGGTTTATGCAATTTTATCCAACTCTCCTTACAAGTTATGTCATTAATGACGCACGATAGTGAAGTTTGTTGGCTAAACACTTTGGTCTCACAGGGCGCATCTTTATCGTGTAGACTGTATACGGGTTGTCGCGAGATGCACGAGAATTCATCTTCTCCGTATGAGGTGCAATGGTGCATATCTTGCTCTTCCAAGGTTATATATGAGTTTTTTATCAAGTTGATAGCGATGAAGTCCGAAAAAGGTTTAACAAGTTTTAAGTGTCCTTGTCTCATGAATGGAATTGGAATTACACGATATATTTTGTAGTCTTCGTCGCTCAATAACGGAATGTGTAATTCAAACAGTAAATAGTTACGTGTAATTCTAGCTTTCACGTGAATCAGTTCGTAGATGACTTGAAAATCCTTTTGCATATCCTTAATCGGCAAAGAAAGTCCCTGTGGTAGCTTTCCTGATATAATATTCAGTTGCTCAATCAGTTGAGATGCCGAAAAAAGGTGTGTGTCTAAATGGCCTCTGTAGATGTTGGCTAGGGCATTCATCAGCATTTCTTGAATTCTATGTAAATCGCTCAGAATTAAAGTTGAAGTTACAGCGGCAGAATGGATGTCATTTATAGTGTATAATATATGTGCTCTGTTTTCTATTTTTGTGATTTCTCTGCTAGTCTGATTCATGTAGATCTGTACTGTTTTGAATTGTTTATCGATAAATTCCGAGCTTCGTTTAATCATACTATTTTCTGCTTCTACAATCAGTGTTTGATTTTTCATTAATTGCAGTAAATAGTTATCACTTGCTTGTAAATATTGGATATCCTGTTCATATTTTTGTGCAAAATCCACATCAAGAACGCCGAATAGTGTTCCTGCTAATTTTCCAACCCCATCGAAGTAACCTCGTTTTTTCCTTGAGCGTTGAGCTAGTAACATAGAATTGTATTCAGTGAGATGGTTCAATTCATAACGTAGGTGATCGACGACGGTTTCGCAGGGTGGGTACTGGTGCACTATTCGTTGACAAAGTGTATCCACTTGATCGAGGTAGAATTTAATCTTACTCGTGGCTTGCCAATATGAAGTCAAGTTGTAATAAATCAACAGCGTCCATTCATCGTGTATAAGTTGCAGTTTCCCGGCTTCATCAAAGTATATTGGTTGATTGTTAAGTATTGATGTCACCTTATAGTTGCTTGAAGCAACAGGCGTCGCTTGTGTGATTCCCATTATGGTCATTATGCACATTAGAACTAGAGAGAGTAAACTAGTTTTATTAATCGTGCGACCTCTTTGCCTTTTTTGTTTTTCAGGTTCGGACTGCTGTTGTTGTTTGTTTATTACGTCTTCGGTTACTTCCGTAGTTTGTAAGTTCTTGCGTAGCGGTAACGGCGACAGTTTCACGATTGGTCGTTTTAGTTGTCCCTTTTTAGTTTTAAGAGTAACGACTCCGTATAATTTACTTATTTCACTCAGCAATACACGCTTCGTTAGAGTTTTCTTTTCCGGTAGTCTCCATTGATAAGTAAATGTATCCTGTTTCTGGTTCCAGTTCATCCCCAACATTTTTGTGTTTGATGTTTCAGGGCTGAATTCTATGTTAGCCTTAGTGCTCTTTTGGTCGTCTCGCAAGTCCTCTAATATAGCCGCTTCGTTACTTGTCCACTTTCTTAAGTTGAAACCTCCTTTACTCAATAGTTGAATGAGTTCTGCGACCATTCTCTTCGAATCTTCAATGCTGTTTTGCCCATGGACTAAATCGTCCATGTAAAAATAGTTTAGTAGAGCGCTGACGCCCTCAGGATAGTTATCCTTTTCATCTTGTGCAAGTTGATGTAAGGTGCGCATTGCAAGATAAGGCGCGCTTTTCATACCGTAGGTCACAGTGCATAGCTGCCATTCCAGCAATGGTTCGTTGGAAGATGATCTCCAAACAATAGTTTGTAAGTGCTGTTGTTGCTCGTTCAGCCATATATGTCGATACATCTTTTCAATATCTGCCGTAAAGACGTATCTGTACACTCGCCAGTTAATAAGTAGCGTGAACATGTCCTTTTGCAAGTTTGGGCCAGAGTACATAAGGTCATTGAGACTGTTGTTATTATTTGCCTTATAAGATGCATTAAACACAACTCTCAGTTTCGTCGTAGTCGACTCAGCTCTTAAAACTCCGTGATGTGGTAGATAGACTTGGTTTTTTCTACGAGTATCAGCAGTTACAGGCTTCATGTGGCCCAGGGAAATGTACTCCTCCATAAAGCGTTTGTATTCCCTATTTAGGTCGTTGTTCTTCAACATTCTCCTCTCAAGTTGTAGGAACTGAGCTTGTGCTTGAGACTTCGTGGCTCCTAAGTTTGAGTTATAGTTTGACTTCATGGGCATCTGCACCACATATTTCCCGTCATCTAACCTCGTAGTAGTCGAGTTGTAGTGCTCCTCACAATGCTGGTCTTCATTAGTTGAAGTTGTAGTGTTCGAGATTTCTTCAGTTTCCCAGAATCGTGTCATATTTTCTAGGTCATTGAGTATTACATAGCAGTTAAATGTCTTGACATTCCCGCAGAGTATCCAGCCAACTCTTGTTTGTTGGGCTACGGGGAAATTGTCGCTTTTTATGACCCCATTCAGTATTAGTTCTGAATAGATTTCGGCACCCAGAAGTAAGTCAATCGGGCCCGATTTATTAAAATGTGGGTCTGCAAGTTTTAAGTTATCTATGTAATCCCAGTTTTGTATGGAGAAGGATGCTGTAGGCAAGTTATTTACTAATTTCTTCATCACCAAGGTTTCTAATTTAAATTCATAATCCGAATGTATAGATTTGCATTCCAAGTCAATTGACCCCTTACAATTGCCGGACAGTGAACCGACACCTGACACAATAGCGCTGACTTTGCGTCGCGGTAATCTGAGTCGTTGCGCGGCGTGTTCTGTCACGAGACTCACTTGCGACCCTTGGTCAAGCAAACCTCTTAAGCTGATATAATCTCCATCAATGGTCTTTACTTTTAAAAGTACAGTCGTCAACAAAATTTCCTTCGCCTCGTTAGTTAAGTTATTCACGGCATGTGATGTCGATGGCGTGCTGGCACTCATAGCTGCGGGACGGTTGTTCTGCTCATTCCCATCCTCATGTAAAAGCGTATGGTGTGGCTTGTTGCATAGTTTACAAGTTTTTCTCGAAGTGCATTTTTGTTCTCCATGACTGTACAAACAATTCGAACAAATACGTAAATTGCGAACTGTGTCATTTCGTTCCTTTGCGTTCATAGCCAAGAATTTGCAACATTTCATTAAAACGTGTTCAGTTTTGCAAATCGGGCAATTCTTCGTTGTTGTGAAGAAGGCTTTGGTCGATTTATACGGTCTGTTAGAGTTTGATGACCTCTGGCTATTATATTTATAATTATTGCTTCGAGCGAATGACGCGTTGTTTTGCTGTCTATCTGTCTGATTTTTATTCGACGAGTGTGACCTTTGATGAGTATTTCCTTGTAAGGCTTCCAACGCCATGAATTTATTCTCCAAAAATTTGATGAATTCATCCAAGTCGGGAAATTCTCTCGGTTCTTTGAGATCCTTGATGTACTCGTTGTAAGTCACCTTGTCCAGTTTCTGCACCAACAGATGAACAATTATCGGATCCCAGTTGGTTATTTCTAGTCCAATGTTACTGAGTCCGTTCAGACACTCGAGAGTGACGTCATGAAGTTTCCTTATGCTTGCGGCGCTAGCTTCTGATATGAGAGGTTGATTTAGAAGCGTGTTCATATAAGACGTGAACAACAGGCGCTTGTTATCATATCGATGCGTGATTATCTCCCAGCAGGAAGTGTAGTTTTCCGCGCTTATACCGAGGTGCTGTACAATCTTCTCGGCTTCACCCTTGAGTTTAGTTTTGAGGTGTTGCATTTTTTGCGCTTTTGACAGCAGTGGGTTATTATGTACACTTTCCAAGTACAGATCTTTAAAAGTTAACCATTGATGGTAGTTTCCATTGAAGTCCGGTATCACAATTTTTGGAGTTGTCTTCTCATAGTGAGCGTTGTTCCAAATATGATGTTGTAGTTTCTTTCGGATGTTATCATAAACGTTTTCTATAGCATCATATTTTTGTTTGTAAGTTGAATCTTCATCTTGTGAAATATAGTCAAGTTCCCAGTTAGTTTTCTCAATTATATCCCATTTGCCTTTCAAGATATTAAGACTATCTTCTAGCTCCCATTTTTCAGATGACGAGTCGAAGTTTATCTTCTCCACAGTACGTTCAAAAGCTCGAAAGTTGCAGAATTGCTGTCGTAAAAGCTCCTGCTGTTTTTCGGTGGTCTTGTCCGTTTCGCGAGGAGGTATATGAAAGTTGATATCATCGAAGTTAAAGGTTGCTTTTGTTTTACCTTGTTTAGGAGTAGAAGGTGATAGTTCGACTTTACTCTTCGATACAGAAGGTAACTCAGCTTTACGTTTCAGGATATCTTGCAGAACGTCCTCGTACATCTTCTTAGTGTTGTTGAAAACGTCGTCAACGAAGTATTGGATGTCAGTTATTCCAGATTTCTCCAGTTGCTGATGATTGAACACAAACTTCTCCCAGTTCGTGTTCAGCCGAGAAAGTCGCTCCTCCAGGTACTCCAAAGTTTTTCTGCTAGGACCGTCTTTCTTGTAGTTGATGCTGATTTGCTTCAAGTTGTTGAATATAGTTTCTTGGCGACTGATGATCTCGCTGATGTTCTGAGCCATCGTTGATTGTTGTTGAAGTTAAGTTTAGTTAAGTTGATTGTTGTTAAGTTTAGTTGTTCGATAGTACCGCAGGGTTGTTTCGCCGCAGGCACTAGTTCAGTAAACTTGCGAAGTTTTCGCAGTTATTTTGGTGGATACTAAGCGTATTCTTTCTCTACTAGAGATATGTGCGCCTTCTCAATCTTACTGGGGCGACCCGCTTCTGGGAGACCAGCAAGACCGATTCGCTATCGCTAATAGAGACACTTCACACACTTAATATCCTCGAAGCTCGAAGGACCACTTTTTATGTATGGCTCAGCGTTAGTTAGAGTTTGGTGAGTTGACGGTAAACCACGGTTGACCACAAGAAATAGTTTATTTCTTAAAGTTACAAAATAGTTATAAGTTGGATGCCAATCCGTGCCAATCGCGATAATTGCAATATGTCAACTAACTGTAATGTTCCGTGAATATTATTATATATAAATTGAGGTCGCTTTGTCAGCAACCAAAACGTTGTACGTGCACCGTACAGTCTGAGATAATAACAAGGAACGATATCTTCTCTAAACCTTTAAAAATGCTTAATATACTTTACTATACACAATATTTACAACACATCTTATAATCAATATATCGACACCCTCTATTCGTCCTAGATGTCAAGGCATAAGGAATTCAATTTTATAAAAGTAATAAATCTATTTTTCAAGTACAGAAGACTTTAGCTTTGCAGACAGAAAAGCCAATTATGATAATTTTGTTGATTATCTTTCTTATCACAGTAATAATATCGTTCTACATCAAAGAAATTATTATAATTTTAAATGTTGATAATAATAGAAATTAATTGTTAAAACATGTCCAAATAAATTGATACCGATTCAAAAAAAAACAAAGAATATAAAGTGAAGATGAAGCAAAGATAGGGGATTTCCTACAGTTATATGTTATGACCTGTTGTCGCCCGGTGCTTTCTGGTATTTGACTTCAAGTAGCTGAGGGTAGTTCTCTACGATGGACAGTAGGATCCCGTCGATATAGTTCCTCAGTTGGACATTCACGTCTTGTTGTTCTTTTAAAGCTTTCTGCAACTGTGAGAAATAAATGACGATTAAATTTGTTACTCTGTCTTCACCTAGGTACAGTATATTTTGAATACACTCAAGCATTGAGTTAGGACAGTGTGGTGCTCATGCGTTGCTAATAGTTTGTTTAAATGATGTGGCATTATTGGATAGTATGAGGGCAAGCATGCCATTAATAAAGTATGAAAAAGGTACATATTCAGTCCCAAAAGTATTATGTTCAAATAATTTTGTTAAAAAGCATGCAAGTTAGCGGTATTCTAAAGGTACAGACATGCACAGTTAGTAAAAATTTCGTACCTTTTCCATCTCTATGTTGAGATCAGATTGTGTATCGTTACCATCGAGCTGCAAAAATGCATACATGACAAATATAGGCAATTGTTCTGCAAACAAGTCAGTCAGGCTTCATAAAAAGCAAAGCAACGCGACAATAATATGTTGACTGTGAATGTTATGGAGCCATAATGCATGAATGTAATTGTCTTTCATGTAATTTGCGGCAGTTTACATAAGTGAATCATAATAATTAAAATTAAAGCCGAAAGCACGACAAGGTTTAACATAAGCCGATTAATCAGTTGATAAACAATTTTGTATCTGGAGTTTCCTCGTTTATGTAAACGATTAGGTACATCGAAATGATTAGTGAGGAAAGTCTAATCATAGTTCTGTCAACTGCCTGAGTTTATATTGAATATTTAGTTAACTTAGATATTATAAGAATTTAGTTAATTCAGTCTGAAAGAGTTTTGAATGTCTCAAGCTTGCCATGGGGTTTTGTATGAAATCGAAAAATGTAAACGGTAAATGGGTGGAATTTAGACTACAACTACGTAACTATGACATAAATGTAGCTAATCGCACAATATTAGACGATAGACGACCTTCACTTGTTTCATGTTGGTCTCCGCCGGATCGCTGGTTAAGGACCAGTTCAAGCAAACCCTTGTAAATTCGTCTGTGAGGAGCCATATTTCAAAGTGCCAAAACTATCCATCTTGTTTACGTCAAAATATAACCCGAAGTGAGTACTAACTCTACATTAAATGATCGAGCCAATGCATGTAATGAATGATGATTTAAATTTGTCTGGTAATTACCTCATCGTCGCTCATCTGCGACAGTTCGTGTGCGAGCGAGTTGGTGCCGACCAGCGGGCCGCTGACTCCGTCCAGCAGGCTGCGGCCTTCCTCCACGCCGCGCGTCAAGATCTGTGCTTGTAACTCCTCTTGAGCTTCTGATAGAGCTGGAAGGGAAGCATGGAAGTATAGAAACGGATTTGCGATCAACATATCCTACGTCGGTGAGGTAATATTTGAAGTTGTAGCGGGCTGATTTTGTAGCATCCTAGAAGATGAAAGGTGACTAGTGCCCGGTTTCTGAGGTATTTTATCGATCTTTTATCTTTCCTTAACTAATAACCAACCAATGGCGGTATGACAAATAGCGTTAACAGACAGATAGATGACCGATAAAAACCTCAGAAACTGGGAATAAGTGAGATGTTTTTGAAATTAGAATCGTAGGTAACTTGAAAAATTCTAGGACAACGGATTGCAGAAGACCGCGTTTGAGAAATGTTTATGGCAGATATTAAAATTATAATGGCACTTCACGGAGAAGTCACCGTTGGGTTAAATCCAAAGGTAGACCAAGACACATCCGACTGTGAAAATCGTCTTCATTTCTTTTCAGTGTAGAGCAAGATAAATAACAATAGGCATTAGAAAAAATCCCCCTAAGAGCGTAGCCAGACACACGCATGTGTATTACATCAGTTCAGTAGGGGAGATTGCATGTTATAATATGAGTCATTAGCCCCAGTTAAAAGTGAATTAAAGTTAGCATCAAGATGTCGGGACTATAGGCTCATTAATTTTGTGACATGTAAAATATAATTAATTTTATTGATCACGTGTATATTTATTATATACACGTTGTTTCAATTGCTGGCACTTAAAACTGATACGAATATTATGTATGTCGTGTTGTTTGAAGTGGTCGGAGCACTCGACCCTATCGAAACAAACATCCTATTGATTGTATCATATTCTAATTGATCAGGTTTTGATCATTGTTTGCCTCAGTAGCTTCATATATCGAATATCGGCAAGTGTCGCTTTAGGTCCTTTGCCAGCTAGTTGCCACTGGCTACCCATTCATTGTCCGCATTCGAATGCGGGTGTGTTCAGCGTTCTTGGCAGTTGCTTTGATGATTCTTTCTATCAGTACTGCTGTATGTGACGTTATTCTATTATTAATTTGAGAAGGAAGGTACTAAGTAATACTTCCGAATATTTTTATCATTGATACTCAATCGAGTTTTGAAGCATTTAGTTTTATAGACATTCATTTGTGTCTCTATATTAGATAATTTTGCAAATGTAGTCAGCATTATTAGGGCAGAAGATGACAAGACGGCAGACTTATTCTACCACTTCTATCAATACCGATAGTTTTGAGGCTGAAAGAATTGAACAGATTTGTCCCGTTCACTGTCAAAAACTGAGGAACTGTTGAAAAGAGGAAAGTAGAATAGGTTCTTACATTTGTTCTGCGTCCGTAACAGCGTGAGTTCCTTTCTGAGCTCATCGAGGCGGGGGTCGGGCGGCGGGGGCGGTACATCCCTCAGTCTCTGCAGCTCCTGCCTCGCAGTCGCCAGCAGACCGTTAGCCGTGGCAGCCGCATCTCTCTCCCGTCTCTCGGCCTCTCGGGCGTTGCTTAAAGCCGCTGATAGTTCAGCTACTTGTTCTTGAGCTTCGCGGTGCGCCCGCGCTGCCGCTTCTGCGTTCGCTCTAAGCGTTTCAGCTACGCCACGGAGTCGACCCACCTAGGATAAACAGATTGAGTTTAAGACTTATAAGATTTGCAGCGTTTGTAACGCTTGTAACGCTAAATGCATGTTTTTGCAACGGTAATCTTATTATACTCAGCAGATTCAAGTCCAAAAAGCATCAACATTCCTAAATCGCAATAGACTGTTGAGAATATAATAAAAAAGTGAATGTAAATAAACCTTATCTATCTATCTGACCTTTGTAACGCCGGGTGCAATATTAATAAATGGGCCGAAGATATGGAAGATTGACTTATCTTTGCATAAATCATAAATATAGAAAATGGGAAAAATGTTTATTGTGCACAGAATGATAAGTATTCCATTCACAGTTTCCACAGTAAACAACATTAGAAGATTTTTAGGAACTTTTTTTACCTGAAATTGCAAAGCCTAATTGGTGAGTCGTGAAAACTCCTGAAGCGTTGCCGTCATTTGGACTTAAACATTTTGTGTGTAGACAGATTAATCTTTGTCTTGGTTGAATCTACTAATGTCCTTCTGGGTAGATATCTCATTGATGATTTTGATGTCAGGCTCTAGACAATGCCATTATATCGAGTCTTTAATTATTAAGCGCTTCCTATCTTTAAATTTAAACAAAAAAAGTGTGTGTGAGACTGAGATATCATCGAAATTTTTTATTCGTTTGAAAGGCCTATCGAAGCCATTATGAATGGAATATGACATCGTTCAAATGTCCGCCGCGGCTTCGGTGGGTGGTGCACTATGCTCATCCAAAATATCCAATTTTCCGTGACTCTGGCGCATAAATCAGGCTGAATTTGACCAATGGCATGGGTTATGCTGGCTTTGAGGGCCACTGTGGTTTATGGCTTATTCGTATAGAATTGCGACTTAAGAAAACTCCACAAGGACAAGTCTACCGGGGTCAAATCGCTCTTGAAAGGACGATTATGGTGACCGTAAAATGCGAAGAGTGCGAAACGTTGCCCGAACAGAACAACCATTTTGATAAAAAAAAAATTGCACGTATTGTTGAACGCTATATCCGTCCATGGTGAATAAATGACAGCCAATTTGACAGATGAAGCTTCAAAAATATAGCAGAATATAGCCGCTACCAACTGTCAAAGTTCGGAAGTCCCTATTGGAAGACCCGTTATGAGCGGCAGCGATTGTCGAAATACCAAAGTCAGAGGTTGATCACGTGACGTTTCGATAGCGTTTGTCGATTCCATAGACTATTGACTTTTTGTCTTCGCTATCGGCACGCTGTCGCTAAAAGAAAGTCACTTGTCTATAGCCTTCGTCCCTATGATAAAAGTGACTCTCCTAGATTTGGTCTTACCAGCTATATCACTAAACAATTCCTTATTATACCTTACCTCTTGTTTAAGCTCAGATGCCTCAGCTTCCGCGGCGCCAAGTCTGTCAGTGATGGCGGCGAGTTGCGTGTCGCGATCTCTTTCGACGCGCGATATCGCCTCACGACTGCGCCGCTTCTCTTCAGCCACGCTCTCCTCACATCGACACTCGATCTGTACATTATCGACATTTTTATTAAAGAACACGTTGTTTTACAAGGTAATTAACGGAATTGATGCGGGTAATGACGACTAATTGGACAATTATAGAGAACTTTCTTTACTAAGTAGTTGCTCTAATTCTGGGAGATCCGTTTGATTCAAGAAGAGAGTGTACTCATATATCTTTGAGTTGAAATGGTAAAGAGCAGCACACTACTTTTCTCTATTTACTAAAAATTCAATTGGAATGCTGATAGCGTTAAGGACAACTAGTTTTTTGAGGGAAGAGTAGGATTGTTTAAATATAAATTTACAGAGGACCTAATTGATGGCAGATTAAAAAGACTGAATTTTACAAGTGCATAGACAATGCAGAATCTATCAGACGTTTGATAATATTCTGTGTTACATGCAATATAATAATAATGGATACTAAGATTGTTGACTCTCTGAACGTGTTGGTTTTTACTGTAGGTAAGTGCAGAGAGTAATTTAAATTAAATAAATAAATAGGGTTACTTGGAAAGCCTGTCGCAACTAGCTAGTAGCAAAAATTGTGGTATCGATAACGCTGATCCTTCATATCAAACACAAATATGTAAATTTTGCATAAGCACTAGACTAGTAATAGCAAATCCTAGCGAAAATGCGTTGTCATGTAGTAGGCAAGTAAATAGACTACATAATTATATGAATTTGAATGTTTGTGTATACGACAGTCGACAGAATACCGAAGTTAAACTTCTCGCTGTCATCGCAAGACACTGCCACTTTTTTTCGAATCGATGGTGGCTGTTAAATAGTTGGTGACGCAAGACACTGACCTCTCGTATCTGCTCGTCCAGCATGTGTACTCTCGCCTGCAGCACCGCGTTGTCCGCCTTCGCCCTGGCGTAGCGCTCGTCCGCCGTGCTCTGAGTGTCAGCCAGTGATGTCACCTGCTGCTGAAGTAGCTGCACCTGCCGAAGAGCAACGACCATTGTTATATTGTAAGAGCAAACAACACATAAAATTGAGTGATGCCTTAAAAAGGAATGTTAACTTTGGAGTATGTCTTTTGTAAGATTTAATGTTATGCTTTTGCTCAGACTCCATATGATCAGGATTGCTATTATTGCAATTTGTGAACCTAAAATCGGAGAAAGAAGCCGTCTTAATCGAGAAATCATAACTTTGTTAGAGCACTTTTCGGATATAATTCACTATGATGTTAAGTACAACGTAGACAACCCTGAAAACCCTAACGTAACGGTAACAACGTATCACGTATCATATTCCATACAAACTAATATTGCAACAGAAGATAATGACCTTTTCCAAAACGTTGATACACTCCTGGCTAAATAAGATAACGCAATATTTAAACGAGTTGGTGAAGCTGAACAATATTTACATTTCGCCCATCATTCTGTACGTGGCCGTAGATTTAGACAAATATGTGGGTTTATCGATATCAATATAAACACCGCATGGGCTCGATATTGAGCGATAACGATGTCAGTAAGCGTTTACCATGCCACGCACTAGTGGGCACCAATGTAAGCATTACTGGCTAGAGACTTATTTGAAATTGCGACCGTTGAATACAAATCGATTAGGATCTCCAGAGATTTATTGTGGTTCGCAATAGTTATGTAAGGCAGGTCTGGTATTCGTATGGTTAGCTATAATCGCGTGTTAGTCAACCACGATTAAAATAACTGGAGTAACGCTCTAATCTGCTTGATGAAAAACAAAAACTTTCGCGTGACCTGCAATAGTCTTTAGTATCGATTAGTTTTTTATTGACATAATTATGTACCTGCAAGTTCGTAGTCATTATCGATGCGTGAATTAATAATCATCTATTAAATATTTTGCTATCATTCATCATTAGCATTAAAGCCGTGATCAAACGTGTTCTCGTTATCTTCAAACAAATCGTTGTAAGTATTACGATAGCACTCCTCTTGTTGTTAATTTACTAGTCTCACGACTGCCAACTAGTACCAGGTGCTTGTTTTCTATAAATATTATGATGCACGGCCTAGAATACGCAACGTCCCTACGTAGGTCTAGGTTGAGGTGACTAACAAATACAATCAAATAGATGAGCACACACCTCACGTATCTACTGTGAATGCTGCATGAGATCATGCTGCGGAAAGACGTTTCCTAAAGAGTAGCGGTGAATAGGTGATCATATTACATGATTGGAATTAACCATTATAGAATTACTGAAAGGGGTTTATTAAAAGGCTAGGCTAATGGGGTTAACTATGAAATGTCTTGAGAAGATCCGTTTCAAGTAATCCGTCGTAATATCAATTCTGATTTAGGTGTTCATCGTCAAAGCCATTCGATCTGGAGACATTTTCCGAGTACTCAACTGAAATCGTGTCTAATTAAAGATAGTTAGTAAGATCACTTGCTGCCGCTTGTAATTATAAAATTACGATTAGTTGATTTCTACATCGAGTTCTTCGTAACCATATTACCTAGCTAGCCTATGTACCTTGTCTTAACCGATATTTTTCGATTTAGTTTCATTCGATTTGATAACAAAACCACAGAAAATGGGATATCGGATTGGATCAAAGAAAGGATTGGGCTGATTTGCGAAATCACGAAATCAAATAAAATTGCGAGCATGTCAAGGATTCACTTATCTTTAAGATAAGCTGTTTTTTCCTTTTTTTTTTAATTTTTTGTTGTATCAGATATGTTTATTCTTGTTATTCGAATGCCTTCAAGAGAGATATTTTTAGCATCGCCTCCATGCGAATCATCCTCTTTCTTTGCTTTTTCTGCAAGTGGTGGTGAATCAACGAATAAATATAGACAAATGATCATTGAAGCGGTGTTTAAGAGAGCAAATTGTAATCGTTTCGTTGTGCTCCACTGGGCCCCAGTCAGTCACGAAGGAACATTTGATTCTATGTATGTATTCACATTCCTACCCACTTGCAGAGTTTTATGCATGGACGAGTTCTTTGTATCCGTAATTAACCTATAGATCTCAAACAGGTTCAGGAATGGCACTCGTTATGAAAACCGAGCACGAGATTTGTAATTAAATTTCTTCGAGAGTAAACTTTCAAGAAAACGTGTCTCTTGTATAATCATCACCCATTAGTATGAGGACAATTTGTAAGACAACATAACAAAAAGTCATGATTTCTGAAGTGACAGCTTTCTAACTGGAAAACTCGTTAGAACTTTGGTAATAGGACAGTGATGGGGTTGGTACAAAAGGAAAACATATACCCGACATATATCTTCAGATGATATAAGTATCGCTTGTCTCACTTGATTGAATTATAATAATGAGGAGTTACATAAAATTAATAACAATTTCGTGCAAGTTGCAGGAAGATGCACATCAGGAAGAGATTGATTCGAACGTGTCAAGTAGTCGCATGAGCGATGATGGTGCCTGACGTAAGATAGATATTACATGACCAATAAGTTGATTTTAATCGTACTAAACTATTGAAACAATCGATATTACAGGAACATCATAAGTGTCATCAACAACGCAGTAAAAATATCGAGTGAATATCGGGCATACATTAAGGAAACAGGAGTGAAATGCTACATTCTCTTTGAGGAATTCGTAAACAATGTGAATTATCTACTGTATACAACGTATAACATTGTTTTCCTTTCAAATTAGGTAACTAAGCAGACTTTTAAATAATTTTCCTTGTTGTCGAAAAACCATATAGTATCGCTGTAGAAACAGTAGGTTATTTAAAAGTTTGATAAATAAATTTACGTAACATAACAGAACGTAAGGAAGCCAACACGATCGACCAAAAGAAGTAGCTCAATGAGCTTTTCTTTATTGAGTGACTCATGAAGACACGACTTTTAAAGAGCGACTCATTGATACAATTTAATGTACAACGTCCGTGAAGAACAAGAATTTATTATTTGTAGAGTGAATTTAATGTTCCTCGCTACGAGTCCGCCATGTGAATCATTTTCAGAGACATGAGTGTGTCTTTTATTTCAGTCTTCTTCACTTGTAAGAAGTATTGAAAACTTGTGTAATTTGTCGTTGTGTAATTTGTCCAATATTATTATTTATCATTAGATTTATAAAATCATTATTGTTGCTTAGCTTGGTTTTTTGAGAGACTGTATTCTGATAAAAAATATTAAATGATACCTATTAAATGAGTAGCCTGTAGCAAAACGCTTCATGGTTATTTAAAATACAGTTACATTTAACATAATTTGCGTAACTATCGACTTTCAAATGTAAAAACTATTGTGTGTCTTCGCGGCCAGATCAATCAAAGATTATTTTTCGTTAACTTTCGCAAGACTGAGTTGTAAAGAAAGCTATACACTTAAAATCAGAAGAACTGGAATAAGTAAGTAAGTACATAGATATTACAAAAAGAATTTCAGCGATATCGAACAACGATGACGCACTAATCGCTTGATCGATCACAGATTCATCATCGAAGATATTTTATCTCGTTTTTTGGATTCTGTTAATGCGTGTTGTCGGATTCGAAGATAATTTTGACCGATGTGCCTACAACATGAAATATGGTGCAGTTTTAGATTACAATTCTTATTTGTTACGGGTGTGACGACAATAGAACACTATTTTGCATTTATCATTACTATCTACTTGATAAATTCATTGCATGCACGTGAAGGAAATCAGCACATTACAGAACATGATTTCTTTTGTGTTGAATTTTTTTAATTTATCCGATAAAGTTCAAGAAAGCTCAAACGGCAAAACGATTTGGAGTGTAACTAATCCCTTTACTGGAAATAGGAAAGACAGGAAACGTCGTCATGCAGAGAAACACTTGCAACAGTTGTGATATTTTACTTAATGGTTTAGATTTCTGGAATTAGCAAGCACATGTTATGAGTGCTTATGAGAATTATGAAAGTGAACAAAACTGGAAATATACAAGTATACTTATACGGATTGTAGAAGTAAAAACTGTTAGTGCAAGATTTGTTGACAGAAAAGTTGAAGGTCATCGATCCATAAGTATTTTCTCACTAGCGTAAGTAAGCGAAAGAAAATGTAAGGATGACATTAATTAGCGTCACGCATAGCAAGTTACAGATTTATGATCGATTGCTAACTAAAATTAAAGCTAATAGTTCAGCATTTCAGTCAAATTCACCATTAGCTGATGAATTCGATGACCCTATTTCACCAAATCTTCCTGGGAGTCATTTAATAAACCACGTTAGTCTACAAAGTATTTTTAATGAAAAAGAAGCAGATGAGAAGTTTCCACGCGAAGTTAATTATTTAGACAATATAAACATGTCATTATAGCGGCGTAATTCTGTACAACGTGGTGTAATTCATCATTCCATGGGAATCTTGTGTTGATAGCAGCTTAGTTCCGAAGTTAAGCTAGTAGTTTTTTGCGGATCTTAATGTATTTCGTATAAGAAATTAAATGAAATGGATGGATTTGTAATTCTGTTGATTGTATGGGTAAAATCTGTGATGATTTGGCGTGGGTGAATGAGACAGAAGCAGAATTTTATGCAAGCTAGAGTATAATGAAGGTCTTTCTCTAGTAGTATTAGTGATATATACATATTTTTGGAAATTTGGGACCCGATGAAGGCGTGGTCAGTCACGATGGTTGCAAATAAATATCAAAAATATGTGTACTCGTATCCTCACACTTTAGAGCTCAACGCCATTGATTTAAATTAGTAGAATCGTCTTAAAACCATCTCACAAAAACACTGGTTGATTTAAATCTTTGAAAAGGGTTTGCGTACATCACCGTTCCAATTGAACAACTCCAATTTTATTCGTCTTTCTCTCTGACAATAACAATTTGAAACTAATCAAACCTTCGGAAACAGATACAATACCGAATTTAATTTATAATTTGCAGTGACATAACTAATTTAGCTACGCTCTCATGGGAAAAGTGAAATGAATCGTCTTTAAAATGTAAAGCTGTATTGGAATATATCGCACTTTCGATCAGGGCGAAGGTACGAGTACTCTCGGTTTTACTGCGCCTGCGCAGCCAGACTGGTTTCACTTCGCTGATGTGCTCGAGTTTAAGTCTAGCGTAGATCAATTGTCTTGTGTTTTGTAAGAAAGCAATTTATTGTGCATTTATTCAGAACTCATTGTGTTTTTCTTCCTTCTAGCAAATAATTTAAAATCGAAAGTATCGGCTGGTTATCATTACCGTCTCACGTGGCTTGTATATTATCTAATCATTCGGGGGATTCTTGTGACTCATAATGAATACCTACTTTAGGTACACTACTAACCCTTCGTGAACATTATTGTTATCTACTCTGATCTACCAAAACGCTTGGGGTCTGTTGATAAAAGAGCTGGGTACAAAATAAAATACGTGTCATACAACATTGCTGGAAAACTGAAACTGGCAAAATTTTACAAAAAAACACTTAACAGAACCTTAATGACTCAAGTGCCATATACATATCGTTAAAACACTGAAACAGGAAACTTTTACACAAAAACTGGTCACACCAAAAATAATTTTTAGAGTAAAATTGAATAGGTATTAAAACAATTTTAGAGGAAGAATGACCATTATGAGAGATCTCATAAACCTAGTTAAAGGGTTAATTTGTGCTCGTAATGACGGCCAGAACACATTAAGATTACTTAACTCAAAACACAAAAGCAAGTAACTCAAGTAGCATTCATGAGATAAGTGGATGATGAATGAGTTCAAAGACAGAATTAACTTTACAATTAAGAAAACTTTAAGCTCAATGATACTCGTTGAGAAGAATTCTCAAGTGAAATCATATTATGTTAAATAGAAAGATGTTGTGTATTTTGTTCCTAATAACTTAGTATACATATCAAATTCACAAAGACTATCTAAAATATGTACTTTGCTTGGATTTCCTAATGTTTAGAGTGCTTCTATGCTAAGGCTAGTTTAAAACTAGTTTGGTTTGTTAAATCTAGGTCTTGACGCAAGTGCACCTTTTCAATGTCTATAAGTATAATGTCTATTGTTAATCATAGTTGTCTATGAACATAATTAATAGGAAGGCATTGAAACCTGCAGCACGCGGAGTAAAAAAATTGTGGAATATACAAAAGCCGCCAAGTTTCGAATGGTAGATATTGTAAGAAAATGCAGCGAAACCATTAGGTCCGTTTTGTCTTGTCAATAAAGAGAGTAACAATATTAATTACAGAGTCAACAAAAAAGACAATCCGAGGCCATTACCGATAACCTTAGCAATTATGTCCACGAAGAACAGACTTTATCTAAAAATTGTTTACTGAGGAACTGAGATCATCGCTCATTTGCACTGACAAGCCAAGTAGGTAAGTTTTAGTTTAAAGTAAATATTTCATAACACACATTAACTTGTTCAACTACTTTGTTTTTTGGTCTGACAAGACAGATAAAAAAATTGTGGTAATGCTTAACGTCTATATTAAAAGTTTCAGAACTCATACCGCAAAACCTATTGAGCAGTAACAGATTGGTTAGTAAAACCATGATTATTATCGTTAAGTGCAATCAATAGGCACTTTAGTTGAATAGCAGGCGGAGTGAGTGCTCGTGACTTCCTCGAGTGAACATATTTTCTTTGCTGTTGTGTGTTGTCGGGTTGTCTCGCAACTTTCCACCGTTTGTTAACAGCGTCGGCTGAGCCTCGGATGGATATTTGCGAGTTGACGGTCGGTTTTGTTCAATTACCATCGACCGGTGAACGGTTACAGATGTCATGTGTCTTTCCGTAATAGGCACTGGATGAAGGAAGCTTGTGAAGAAAGATTGACACTTGAAGATATATTGCTTCCGATTGTATAGAGCCAACTGTTGCGTATTCGTACGAGCTAGAAGATGTTGAAGATCAATTTAATAGAATTTTAATAGCTGCTGGAAAAACCACTGTCTACTTACTAGGTACACACTTGTTGGAACACGTTACGGTCAAATCGTTTTGCTGTTATCGCTTTAATGTTTGTGTTTACTACAGCTATTGGCTGCTACAATTAATTTATTGCAGATATAAAGGTCAACGTCCGTACGACGGGCGGCGGCGCCCCAGTTAAATAATGACAAAGTATTAGGTCGTGCGGTAGGTAACGTATTGTCCGACCATACCGGCGAATCGATATGCACTCATTTTGACACGATATATCGGTAACGGTCAACTGTAACCGTTGCGTTCATTGATTGTTCTATTTGTTTCATAATTAGCTGACCTGACAATCATAACAGGTTCCAGTGCAACTGCATAAGAAGCTTTTGTTACAAGTTACAATGGAAATGAGTATATTTACAATTTCGGATATCAAACGAGGATTTGAATGAAATTTAAATATCATTGTAAAGATTCCTGTGATAGACATAACAATTCATCCAAAGCAAAAGTAAAACAACAGGTGGTTAAGGTGCAGGCTGCAGATTATGTCTTTAAATATATAACTGATGAGAATGTGGATACTCATCGCTTTCTATATATGGCTACATGGTTAACAAGATGATACCCATAATTTAAACGTACCGTAACAAGTTAGATTAGTGACATTCTATTGATGCAAACAAATGCCAAATTAAAGATGATTACAGCATTTTAGGTTAAACATCGTTAAACGCAATGCAGATAAATAGTTACTGCGAAAACTGTTTGAAGCTAGTCCGCTCATTTACCGCATTCTGACCAAAGATTTACGATATGAAATGGTTGGCGAAAGGGAATGCCACTAGCATGTAAGTAGCTTTTTTTTAAAAAAATAAAACCCAACTCTGGCGAAATCAGAATATTTTGCCAATAGTTTCCTTTCTTAGTTGCCAAGAGCGGTTACTGCGAAATTAAGTATGTCATTCATGTAGTTTTTTCAGCAATTAATGAAGAATATTTTGGCATGAATGTTCATAGCTTCTTCCGGAACCTACGTAGTTATCTATGATTAGTTTAGTTTTAGCCTAGTGAGCGTAGACATGATTAGTTATTACTGTAGGTCCATGCTTTCTCGCTCTATAGGCATTTCTATAAATAGCTAATTTAATTGCATGGAATTTACAACAATCGTGTTTTTCAAATGTTACCTACATTTGAGGAAGATTTGTACAGGGAAGTAAACGTAAATATTCGCACGCAATGCTAACCTGATTATCATTTACACATAATGTATTCTGGACGTGCATCGTCCGTGACACAGAAAGCAACTGAAAAGGCGTTACATCAGTAAGTAGAAGAATTCCGGACAGGGCTAGACAACCAGATCCTTAGTTGTCCAAGTCCTTTCACAATTTAGAAGGGATCAACACTGGTGCTGTAACTATGAGGAACGGTTTGCATGAGCTTTAGTCAAATCAATTTCAAGTTTCCAACATTACATGTTTTGGAAACCGGAACTTCAAATATTATGGAATATCAAATGCATTAAACGACCGTATCAATTAAAAACATCATTGTTTTAGTTACATCATTGTTCTATAATTACATGTAATCGAAGACATTATGCTAATTGTAGCTAAACATGGTGACTTCGTAACATGCCAGGATGCTTTCTCAACAGCTATGAGGAATAAATTAAATTACAGTATTGTTTTCATGCAAGCCTTTCTTTCACAAAGATTTTGTGTGAATGTTGTTTGTAAGCATCTTTTATCTGATTTCAATGGAAACACTCAATTTTCAAATCTTTCGCTCGCAACAGGTATTCTTAGGTGTGTATATTTTGGATTCTTTGAAAATTTTAAGTACATTTTCATTCAAAAAAACTTCGAATATTTCAATTTCTAGAATCAATTTATATCTATCATAACACTCAAAAGATATGCTATTGATAAGCTACAATCTAAAGTTATCTAAACTATTGCCATCATAGATAAAGTTTTATAATCTGAATTCTGCAGAGCAATTGAAGGTACTGCCGCGCAACGTACCAGGCTACCGCAGCAGTAATGCAGAGTTTGGTCGATGAACATAATGTTCGAAGACAGAAATGATCGCGTGACACTTGTGAACAAATCAAAGGCCGCGATGGCACGAGCAGGTCGAGAAACTACAAACGTTGAAGAATGAAGTACTTTTCTTTTCTATTGAACGATCATAGCTCACGGTAGAGACATCGGTAACGGAAGATACTAAACTTTTTGTTACACTCGGTTTGGGAGTGCCAATTAATCTATTTAATGCAATGTTAAGAAAAATGTCGCTCTACCAAAAACCTTTATTTCTATTTGAAATGTTGGTTCTGTTGATTACGGTTTTATAATTGGCTTAGGTTTGAACATATGTTTTTGTTTTCAACCACATAACGGAACTGCTGAATAAGAATTCCATGGGCGATATCGGTTTACAAATATGTACGTAGTTGGACGAACTTTAAACTTTGGAACTTAATGTTTCTCCTAATTACATACTTGTAAACGCCCTTTACAGGAAAATTCAGGAGCGACATTTACGCATTTGGACTGGGAATGAGTAATCCCTTTGTGAATCAAATGCCAGGAAAAAACATGTGTTAAATAATGCTGTACGCTTGACGTCATTAGCGTTGACTATTGACGATGTCTAATAGTAGAATTCAATGAGAAAAGTACGCCAGTAGCAATATAAGAATTGCAAAATGTATCCAAAAAAAAATATCATTAAGGGTATTTGTGTCATCCTTTCAAAATTTGGTAAAATAAATAGGAAAAAAAGAGATGAGATCTAAACAATGCTCACTTGATCGGATAAGTTATCACACCACTGATGAGCAGGAGTCTTCTTCCCACCGTTCAGGCCATTTGCCAGGTGAGGGGTCAGAGGTCCTCCAGTAAACAAGTCCTCCGTGAGACTCGCGTCAGAGGTGATCCTCCGTCTGACCTCGGGCGGGGGACCTTGCGGGCCCACGAAGTCGAACTGACCGTCCCACATGTCATATTCCAGCTCCAGACTGTCTTCTACCTCGATTTGTTCACCCATCGTGCCTCTGGACCGATTGAACAGGCCCGATTTAAACATTTAAGATCCGGTACTCTTATCTTTGGATATTTTCCAATATTGCACTGTACTAACTTAACACTTAACTTAAATATTAACTAAACACTATTTCGTAACTTTTTAGTTTGACTTTTGTAGATTAGAATAATTCGTTTCAATAAAGCTAGAATCCAATGGCACACTTGATTAGTGATAGTTCTTGCGGCTCTCCTGTTCTAATACAATTACGAAACTTCACATTCACGTAACACCACTTACAGGCAGTTAATCATACTGTGTCACATCTTTCACATAAATGGCTTCACTATGATTCAAGGTATGATCACTCTGGTCAGTGTCACCGCAGAAATCCTTTAATTGTCGTCGTAAACAAGTATCAAAATATCAGGCAACAGGAGACTTCGCCGAAGTCGATTCAAAATTTTCGACGGTTGCACTGACATCCTTTTTGAAACGACGAATTGTGAGTAAACACGGTTAAGATATTTAGATTTCTCTCGGAATGTTAATTTGTGTGTTATCGGTATCGAAGTATAACAATCCAAACTTTTTAATCGTCGCGCGGGTACGTGAGGTTGGCACAGTATCGCAGTGGGCACTAACCGGCGCGCGGCGCGCTCTGCCGACCGCCCCACCCATTGACACGACATGATTATCAGCCGGCCGAGCCACCGCGCCATACAAATAAACTTTATTCGCTCCCTGCACATATGCACAGCCGTCTGATAGATAATTCCGAGGCAATAACCCCTTTCATAAGCTCCCCCAGTCTGGTTGCATCTCGTAATTTTACGGGCGAGGGGCCATCATGATTGCGTCCGACTTCGCCAGATGGAGAACGATTGAATTCTACGAACGGTCGTTCAAGACTTTATTTTATTGCTAAATTATTCACAAACTTTTCAAGTCTCATTGTACATGATTGTAACAGAATCCTCATTATACCTCATGAACATATAGCAAATTCATAGAGATTTTTGAAAATCTCTGTGAAAATTTAGCTTAATAATGAAACAACCTTAAAACTAAACTTGATAATGCTGATACTTAAGCAGCGAAATTGAAGAAAGTTTATACTGAAAGTGAGAAGCAATATGATATAAAAAACGTGAAATCATTAAGTGGACTCCATAGATGTTACTGGCTCTTGCAAGTCGCAATCATGCAATGGCGGCGCATTTGTATTTTGCTTGATGCCTATTTGATTACTTGGGCGTCCAAGATCTAAAAGCAGTAGATACGCAAAATAAAATATTAGTACATACATGTGTATCTACGCATGACATTCAATTTATAGCTGTTTGTTTGTTTTTGAAAACGATTGACCTGAAATCCACAATTGGAAAAAAGTTTATAGTTTTGTAGAGATAGATTACAAAATGTCGATCTACTTTTAGACAAATGTAACAAAGATGATTTAAAAAATAACAAAATAAAGAGTTATTTAATAGAATAGAGAATTGAAATTGAGGCTATTGTTCACACCGTGTGAAATTCGTGCTCGGAAGTTTGAATTGGATACCATTGCCGACTCTATTTAACGGATAACAGAAATTGTGAAGTAATCATTAAATCTACGCAGAAATTCAGACTCATTTATGAATTTCTTGATTCAGTTGTCTGATTTATCTTTTTGTTCGGTGTAGAACCGTTATTATGAAAGTATCAACTTCGTAGTCTTTTGAATAATATTGAGAGATATGTAGGTACCTACGCGTGAAAGATACTTATGAACATATGTATTAATTAAATCGGGTGTACAGGATGCACGTGTTGTCTGTTGTTTTAATTTGTGCTGCGTTGTCTGTTCGTTTAGATTGTATTCGACGAAACTGGTTGAGCTGTAGTGAAAATAGAACAAAGAGAATTACTCCTTCGAGGCCTTTAAATATTGCGACGAGGTTCTTGGTTTCATAATACGATTACGATCAACTTTTGTTTAATGCCCTACAAACCCTTTCATCAATCTGCGTAAAGTATGTATGTCCCGATTTTATTTCACTTCATTTATCGGTTATTGTATCGCTGACGTAATAACGACGTAAATTAAAAATTAATTAAACTTGACGCAACACGCACTATTAGGCACGCCGTCGTAAGCTTTCAAATGCCAAACAAAGGGTTAAAATATTCTCATAATGAAAGAAATAAAAAATTCGACATAGTTAACAATTGACGGAACAATGCGATCTCATACATTTTAATATAGTTCGTACAAGCGTGGCAAATAGTATAGCTGGTCGCCACTCGTGAAAAGAATCCGCATAAAAAGTTAATAATTCCAAGCAGGGTTGTACAGAAATAGCAAAGAGAAATAATGTCAATAGTCAATAAACATAAAGTACGAGTACCTTTTAGAGAAAGGGTACTCGTACTTTATGTTTATTAACAGCAATGCTGAAATGTACTGAAAAAGCGAGAGCGTGAAGTGTTTATTGATCATTAGAAGTTTATTGATAGAAATAATTCATAATACCAACGTAGAGTGAAGACATTCTAATGGTTGTTGATGGTATTGCAAACGACAGTCATGATTCAATTTGTTGGATTTTCTGCTCAACTTGCAACATCAATACTTACTATTTCTTATGTAAGGAAAAAGATTTATTACATAAAGCTAAATGTTCTGCCTAACAGGACAATTGTAGAGCTCTGATGTCGTCATATATGTGAAGACTTGTTCCGTTGAATTCCATAAAACACAGGTTTTTTCTTACGCACACAAATCTTATGATAAATCTATCAACAATTCTGCCATCGTAGATTTCCCGATAGTTCGTCAAAATAAAAACATGAACTGAGTTTTTCCCACTCTAGATAAGTTAAAATGTATCACGCTATTCGGATTCCGTGGTCTTAAGGAAAAGTGAAAGACTAATTAAAATTATTTCAGTTATTTACGAGCAACAAGCATAATGTTGATACTAGCACATTAGTAATCGTTTGTGTCGGATCGTTTTGATTCATTGGTTTAGTCACTGTCGAAAATATCATGAAGATGACAAAGATCTTGTTTGTCAAAAAGTTGATGATAAGTATGTGTTACAATGAAAAACTCAAGAGCGACGAAGATTTTCTTTCCATTCTTCCTGTCACATGTATTGTAGATACAGTTACAGATTAATAGGCATTGAACTGTTTGAACCCAAATTTTATTTTAAACTAGTTGCCGCCCGCGGCTCCGCCCGCGTGATTGTCGAAAACTATCCTAAGGGAACATATTCCCGGGATAAAAAGTATCCTATGTGTTATTCCAGACTATAATCTACCTCTGTGCCAAATTTCATCAAAATCCATTCAGTAGTTTTTACGTGAAAGAGTAACAAACATCCATACATACATCCATACTTACAAACTTTCGCCTTTATAATAGTAGTAGGATTAATATAGTTTTTGTTGTATTGCCGCAATGTGTGCCTGGGAAACTTAATATGTGAATAGATTGATAATTATCATTATCAAGCATTTTCTCATTCGCATTTTTATGTTTCCGTAACGTGTTGCCTTAATTTTGCGGCTCTTCCTTTGCAATATTTTTGATAGTATTAACTTTACAATCGTCTAAATAGTTATCTCATCAAAAGCTACATTTTTAGTCTGTCATATAAAGTAAACGTCAATATAAACGTTGTTTTTCAGTTTATGCTTTAGAGCGTCAATCAAAAATGTACGAATATTTCTTTACGTGAGGTATTTATTACTCTGCCACAAAAAATGGTGTCATTGTTTATCATTGTTCATGGTTCTTTTTATAACATGGATGTAACAGTACAATTCTATATGCTGTAAGTTCGTTTATCGTCGCTTCTCATGCAACATATAAGTCTCATTCGGAATTCCCCGTTACTCATTTATTAAAAGATTAGTAAGGGACGGAGGGTGTAGGAAAAGTCGGAGGGTGGTCAAATAATAACGGGATTGTTACACCAGTAAACGCGAATGTTTGAAACACAATACGAGTAGTTATTTTCTTGTTGAACATGCGTCCTTTTTCAAGCACCAATATTACAACAATTGCCATCTGTGCCACTAGAGAAATAGTAGCAAATTATAAAACTACTGTTACTGGACATTACTTAAAATAGGTCAAACAAACCAGCAATGTGTTATCTAAACATAAAACTATTAATACCCAAGACAAATATGCAGATGGTAATGACAGTATAATGGCAGAGAATAGTTCTTGCCTCGTTTCCGTACTCGGTGCCGCTTGGTCGCCAACAGACGACCTCGGGGCAGTTCAAGGTTGAACTCCACCACAAATAAAAGACTGACCGTGTTGATGAACTACATAACTTCAGGGAATTATTATTATCTGTGGAGAAACTAGAGCAACGGCAAATTGTATGGTAATTTATTTATTAAACAAAACATGATTTTAAATGGTGATGTAGCTGACGATGAAGAATAAGACAATCTTTATCATACTAAAATTAAGATAAAACGGAATACGTGAAACATGAGACCCATTCCACTTATTTACGACAAGGAAGCATTCTTCTAACTTACTATTACCAATAAAATACTCATGGAACTGCCCATAACTGTCTCTGTATTGGTGGCACTCTATTTAAAGTTATCACATCATCCAGACACGGGACCGTTCTGATAATAACAAGTATTTAAATGTGGGGTTTGGTCATAAAATGTCTAACAAATAGATAGACTGACTTGAAAATTCGTTTTGAAACGAATTGTTTAATTGGTGGCAATAAAGACAGATATAAATTAGTAACAATCAACATCTATTGGTTTGGAGCATGGTGCATTCTTTAAATTTGCTTTAAGAGCTAGTGAAATATTTCGTCGTTTTTCGGCAATAGGTGTTCTATCATTCTCACAACTATATAGCTTGAATTGACTTTGACTCATTTCAGAACTGATGCGAATTTAAAGATCGCTATAGCTAAGTATTGTGCTACATAAAAACTTTTGCGGATAAATAGCCGCGATCACTCGACAAATGCATGTCGAACAAAAAATCTCCTTCAAAATGCACTTCACTGCAATTTCCGCACAAAAACAGCAAACATTGTTTTGGTGGAAGCTGCGCGAACTAAATGTTTTGCTACGCAGAGACAATTGTCTTCGAGGCACGGTTCATGTTAGATAGCTAAATACGGCGAGTTCCCGGATTCACTACACAAGTGTCATCGCACGGTATAATTACGACGGTAATAATGATCGTTACTAGATATCTCGCCGTCTAGATCTGTACCACATATAACACGTTCACACCGTAAGCTGATCTTTGCGCCCTAAAAACTAAATCAATTGCTTTCCTACAACGCGTGCCCCAGATGAGTGACGTTGCCCCCTGTCTTGAGTTTTATTTAGTTTTTCCGCGAATTTCTACAATGGAAAGATATATTTTAAATTTTCTGGAAAACCACAGTTTCTACACAAAAGGCGGGATTGTATAACGTTCACACGACTAGATGAATGTTCAGTGATTGCGAACCTTTGATTATATTTAAGTATCGTGTTTCAAATTTGATGTTCCGAGGTGGAACATAAATTTCAATTAAGTCAAATTGGGATCTCTTTAACTCGATACTCACGGAGGAAGGATTTATGAGCGTGAAGCACTTGTAGGCATAATGGCTCCAATTTTAACATTTTCTTTAAATTATACAGCAGCGATAGAAAACGAAGGAAATGAGCGAAGGACACCAGATAAGAAAAAGAAGTTACACGAAAACGAACGGAAACCGGAATCCGTAATGTTTTTTCTTGGCTCTGAAAACGATTGCGATTATTCGACAAAGTTTGTTTATAGTCGCGAAATTAATTAGGATACACCAAGTCATGTAGCAACACGTTACACGTAATTACGATGTATCTGGATATATGTGTAAGAATCTCGTCATCTGCACACA
This sequence comes from Mamestra brassicae, assembly GCA_905163435.1. Lineage (NCBI taxonomy): Eukaryota > Metazoa > Arthropoda > Insecta > Lepidoptera > Noctuidae > Mamestra > Mamestra brassicae. The sequence goes on along the minus strand of LR991004.1, from coordinate 12,536,129 downwards.
ATATGTTTGTATTTCACACGCGTTCATTCGCACCACTTTCCGTTTCACACTACTATGTTTTTATAAGGCGTAATACTAGGGTTAGATAATAAGTCGTTTTACTGTCATACACCTCTTGTTTCTGTAACCGGTGCTTATGATAAGTTTGATAGATTGCTTAGATTAAATCGACATGCTTCGGGAATTCGGTTGCACTTATGCAACAGTAATACAGCATGTTTAAGAATCACAATTAAAATTTGAATAAGATAATAATCAAATTATCTTATGAGCAGCGTTAATTCATGATGGGAGTGTCTTTATGAGGCGGAAATTAACATTTATTGCTTTATGTGAAGACATCTGTTTAGCAGATAAGTTCATGTTTTCATCTCTTGCAAAAGCGTTGTGTGAAGTTAAAGGAATATACTTATAGCTAACACTTATTACTTGAACATGTTATCTGTCTCCTCCTACAGTAAGCTTCTACATCACTCGCTAGTTTACCTAACATTCAGACATCTATACACGAATCACACAAAAAGCCTACAATTCTCACCAAATATAAAAAGATGAATTACAAGCCCATGTCAACATCATAATCACGCGAGATATTTTGCTAGGTTCCCGATATCCTTGGCACAGTTCTGGACCACCCACGTTGCCTCCCACTGCACGCGAGAATACTAACTCGCGACTATTGTTTATAGTCGAATACTGAGCAGGTTTAGTCCATCTAGCTAACCCAACTATACTAGAACTTGCGATACTTGCGAAGTAGGCTTTGTGTAATCTGAATTCAGATTATGATCGGAAAGAATCTATTACTCAAGCAAGTAACAAACTCTTTTGAGTTGATATATTCATCGTGTTTTACTTAATTGAAAGCGATCACGGGGCAAATCAGGTTGCATAACAGTGCATTGTCTGAACGGAACACATTGATTCGGATTGATCTGTCACTTGAACCGAGTGTTTATCACGCTTTAGCCACGTTTGTTTTGCAGTCACCTTTACTGATAGTAACATTGTCGTAAAAATAAATATCTCTGATGTATGTCTCAATGGGAAGTCTGAGTCAAATTGGAGGAACGTAAAGATTGGTTTATAGCTTAGCACATTAGCAAAGGCATCAAATAGAATAAATAACTCCAAGAGCCTAAGCGGAAGATTTAGTCAGATGCTAATCTAAAATATATCATAATTTTAATAGAGTCAAGGTTCAGATAGGCCCAGATTTATCTGTAGCTTGCCTTTACCAAAATAGCGTTTGTTATCATGAACGCCTGCGCATGAGTTTGACGTGCGTGATCAGGATCACTCTCGATCACGCTCAAGCGTACAAACAAAAGATTAACGGAACACTTTGTACGAAACAAATCTTTACAAAGATAAGTTAGTGCTTCGTGTTACTTGCTACGGCTCCGCTACCTACGTATTTTTGAAACTACAGCAATTTGAAACGGCTTTATGTACGTAGTTTAGTAGATGCAGAATGCGATGCGGCAATGTACGTGCAATAGTTTTATATTTCAATTTGCATTATTTGGAAATCAGAATTGCCCCTGACTTGCGATACAACGATTGGATTTTCCAAATGGATACAGGCAGCTGCAAATTTAATCCAAATATTGATGAAATCGAGCAATGCCTATTATAATCGAATGTTTCCTCCATAATATATCCGCATAGTTTTTAATTTAAAACAGTTCAAAGTTAAACAGCAACCACAGTAAACATAATAGATAATAGTTCCCTCGCTTGTACAAGACTGGTACCTAGATGATATTATGCAAAATTCAATGGCACGCAGTTTCTCCAAGACGTATTGTCTGGTACATTACGCGACATGTCATGAAAACATGATATTCAATATAGGCGTAGGCCCTTATTAATGTACTTTAGGGTTTAAAATTGCTTGGCATTCATTGTGTCTGGTTTAGGCTTGAAATTGAATGGTACATTCGCCTACGTCGTTCGGGCCCTTTTTGTAAAGTCCCCTGTGTCCATACGAGCTTTTGTTCATCGACATCAGGGGAGTCAGAAATACTTTTGTAACAGTGATAAAACAATTGAAGTACAAGTTAAAACTTAAAAAGAAACAGTAACTAGTTTGGTGTTGCAAATCAATGAGTGACAACAAGTTTGGTATGCTATGGTTATCAGACATAGTTTAGTAGATAACGCATACAGTTTGTCAAAATGCGTTTAGTATGGTCACTTCGTGAAATCGTGAAAAAATATTTAATCTATTCTTATGTTAGAGATGGGGTATAACAGGCTAATAAGATTTTAAATGTTACTTTTGTTGAATCCTTAGCATGAGTGAGAACCTAATCCTAGCGATGAGCGATAAACTGAAGAAAATTTAGTCATTCGTCATTTCCTTTCTAGGGTTTGTTTACACTGGCTCCATGTTTGGCTGCAAAAGCTCATATCTGTTTAATATTTACACAAGGATTCTAATTTTAAATTAATCATGTATCGCTGTGGCTGGGCACGCATCTGACCGGAAGTGGCGTATGCGCAGCTGAGGGACCGTTTCCGGCGTCCATTACTGTCGCACTAGGTAAGACTATTAAATGAAGCGGCACGAGCATTGTTTAAACCCCTTCCTTTGGTAATATACATAATACAATGCCACTTTAATGGGGTCATTGAACAGAGATTAAGGACGGTAATATAGTCAAAAGTTGGACGGAGAAAATACCATTCAAAACATGTAGAAGAAAACTTGGACAAGGAAATTCTAATGTTTCCAAGGTCAAGTATAAATATAAATGAGTCATTACCACATAAAAACTATAAACACGGGATGATGTGAAAGTGGTCAGCGTTAAATATTGCAAGTGAACAAAATTTAAATTTGGAACTGGCTCTATGCCAGAACGACCTTGCACTGATGCGAATAGATCATGATCAAAAGCAGCTTTGGTGCAAATAAAGTTTACATTTTTAATAAATCGGACTTTGACGTTTAACAGGACCCATCATTATTTCTCACTTGTAAAGTTGTGAATGAATTGGTGTAGCATCGAAATCGAATGTCTCATACTCTTAATTTCAAAGCTGTGGCAATTAATTGAAAAAGTAATTATACTCTAGTATACTTTGTGTGTTGAGTGAATCATCATCGATTATACGCTTACCCATATTGTGGTAAATTGACGTAGATTCACTGGTACTATTGTTTACGTAGGCAATAACCACAATAGTGGGTAATTTACGAAATACATAATTTGCCTGAAACAGAAATCTTTGTGATGACTTCAATGGTTTACATAGATGGAAATATAATTTAACAACGTAAACAGGAATAATAAAAAAAAATGTACATGTACAGAAAACATAGGTGGAAAAAGGTAATTGTAGGTTTTGGAATTCTTAACGCTAAAAAACCCATCTCTGGATTTTGGGGTTGTATTTTCAATGATTTAAATGATGTCACGTATCATATCATATTTTGTTCAACATACAACCTGACACTGACCTGCAAAAAACGTATGAAAATTTGAATTTTGCGGGCACGCAGGGTGACGCTTTCACCTTAACGGTAATTAGACATCTGAGTCAAATTGTACAATGCCTAAAAATATTAACAATGGCAACATGCTGGAAAATCAGTCGATCAGTATTCCCCTCTATTCTCTTATAATTTAGGCTGGAAAAGTACTCGAAGGTCCTTGTGAAAAGGCAAACGAAACCGAAACGAAATAAGTCGTATTAACCTGTTACTGAAAAACGACTTTCAGCAGGTAAATCCGTACAATATTCATAAAGGAAGTGAATATTGTACGGATGTGCGAGTGTGATGTAATTCACTAAAAGATGACTCTACAAAGGTACCTATATCCGATGACATACATGTATGATAAATTTCCCAGTAGTTGTTATAGTTTTCCGAGAAAATTGTCTCTGTAATAAGGTATCGCATGAATGAGCTCACGTGATACATATGTTTGTTTGTACTTTTTATCATAGGAAACTATAATATCATACGCACCTAAATATGCACGATGATAATAGTTAACGTCAATAGTGAAAATTCCAACAGGCTCAAGGGGCCAAGGAGATTGAAACGTGTTATGAATAGTCACACAGTTTCCTTGCGGGTAGTAAAAATACCGAAGATATTCCCGAAGATATGAAATAATATATTATTTTGTACTAGATCCGTGAAACCGATAGAAACGGATAGGTGGCGCAAAATTTCATACTGTGATTTGCAATTATGAAAAAAGTAGTTCAGTTAAGAATACGAAAAAAGAAGACTTCAGAACCATCTCCGAGTCAAATAAGTAATAACTCTTCGATATAAGATGGAAGTCATGGTTAAGTTTACAGCATGAAGGTCAGTCATAGTGCAGGTCACAATGGGCAGGACAATAGATTTGAGTTCAATGCTTTGTATAGTAAACAACGAAGATTCAATGATGCGTTAATGACGGGTGTGAAGATGAGGCCTTCGACACATAATAATGTTTTGGTTGCTTTGGATCACGTAATAATAACGATACAAAGGTTTTACAAGATTTCAGTATCTGTAGATTCATGGTCTCATCATCATGACTTTGCGAATGTTTTCCGAAATTAGTGAATTGATAACTGACAGGTGTTTCTTTCCGATGTGGCGAAGCAAATACCTATCATAATGGTTGTAGACCGTAACAGCGAGCAAGAAAAACAGTACTGAATAATATATGGATCCTGTTACCGTTATGATGCAAAGCTTAAGGCCAAAGTATTTCATAACGTCCATATTCCAGGTTCCATAAATCCTGACTAAGAAGCTACTGATTTTTTGACAAGTCCCTAACGACTCACAAACAAACTAAAATATGGGAATGGATCTGTGGCTCCGTAAGATTGCAATAAATCTTTATTAGTTTATAATTTCTCGATATATTATAAAAAATCGTTTTGAATACAATGAATCCCATCCAAATTCAATAGTTTTCAATATATCTGTGTCTTATTTAGAAAAAATTGTTTACATATTCACGCGATATTTTACAATCTTACGGAGCTTGTCATTTACCTGTGGCAGATCCACCGGATCCACGTATAACCTTAGTAGTTAGCTGTTACAGGGTCAGCAGGTAATAGACCCAAAAACCAGCATGTAAGTAATTGAAGGCCAGAGTAAAAAGAAAATATCACTGACCTTATAGTTGAGACCTTGGACGTCTTCCTCCAACGACACGTCGGAGTACATGTCATCAGCTGGTTCCCCGCCCGAGCCACAGCCCGACGAGTTAAATGACGACGACCGGTATAATTGGCTGAAACAATGACACTCCTCATTAAAGCATCACTTTATTAGACTAGCATCCGTTACTCAAATTCTACTCATTGAATTAAACAGTCTTAAGTTTGGATTATTTGAGTTACAACTAGCAGCGACATCTGGTAGGATCTACAAGAAAGTTTTAGCGCCATCTATGATCGTCCGTAGCAACTTTAACCATTGTTTGAATGTACGTAATGTTTGCGCGGTTTACTAGATGGCGCTACTTTTGATTTGTTCATAGAGCTGGTTGTCACCAGGTGGCGTTAGAAGAACGGATTGTTTTATTATAAGGAAAATAGCTCACCTAGCTAAGACATTGGAGCCAAGTTGTCGCTTCCCAGAGCTGAAACAATTGAACATTAACATTAACTTGGTGAACACATAAAAAATTGTCATAAATGTCTTTTTTTTTCGGGTTTTTAGGAATCAAAGCAGCAAAAAATAATTAATGTTTTCTTAAAGTAATTAAACATTTTAATTGCAACTTTTGAGCGCTTAATTATGGATATTAAAACAGTAAATTAATTATTTAACGACTTTTTTTTTGTAAAAAACATCCCATCCATGCCTAGTAGGGTAACATCCGCGATACAGACCTTATGTAATTAGGGTACCTCATATTTTGGCAAAATGTTAAGTACTTAGATTTTTGCAGACAGCAAGAACACAAAACATAGCCGTACACCACATATTTTAAGGTAAAACTGGTATCTCAAGATTGAATTAACAGTATACCGTGTACCAAGCAAATAGTCCGTCACCTGAACGTTCCACCCTGTACAACTAATTCTTAATAAGTAGTAAGTCACGTTCTTCGCCAGTTTAATCACGGTAAAAGTATGTAGGACCATATCGCGACACGAGAGTTGCATAGTAATATCGAATAGGCTTGGCTTATTATGAATTAAGTTGGTTATACGCGTGTCCGGTATTATTTTTAATACAGTTTTCTGGCATCAAGTTAAGAAGAGATTGAAATGTATTAGGATTTTACAGCGTCTTCAAAATACGTCATCATCAATTTCGAAATAAAGCCCAAAAAGCTGTCAAATGTAAGTCGAATTCACACTTACAGAATGCATCAAGACCGATGGGTTAGGATCGTCACGCAGTGGGTGCCTGAGGACAAGCGTCGTAGCCGAGGCAGGCCAAAGACAAGCCTGGCGGATTGGCCAGAGATGGCAAAGCACAAAGAGCATTGGAAAGCAATGGGGGAGACATTTGCCCAGCAGTGGGATAATATAGGGTAGGGAAAAATGAATTAGAAGCTACGACTCGTGCATTTGCATTCTGGGGCAATAAAGAAGAAATAGCCCATATCGTGCTACGACAACTGCATGACAAACGATGATAAATGCTAATAAGTTAACGTCAAGTAATTACTGGAGTGGACGCATGTCCGGAATTCTTCAAGTGCGGTAGAAAGAAGGAAATACTTTAAAATGGATGTGGGTAACGCTCGTCAAGCAATTAGTCCATATGATTACTACGACGTGCGCCATGTTACGTGAGCGAGCACTGTGAGATTTTATTATGTAGATAAAGCGCAGGCCACCCTGGGAACGAAGAGAAACGGAACTAAGTTTGTTTAACTTCCCCCATGTTGCTACTGTGTCGGTTCATACTTCGGTTCATGCCACAAACTAGAGCTGGACTCATAGCTATATTGTCGGTCGATTATGGAAAAAAACTCGCTGTGAAAAATTAGGGAAAGTGAGTATGATGTAAGCTATCCATTCAATTGATGCTAGGGATTCACAGTTCATTTCCCTTAAGATATCACGGTGACATTGTTTTAGAATAGCACTACAGACAGACTATCGCAGTAACGCAAAATGTCAACCCTCGCGCGGGTTTGGAGAAACCGCCTCACGTGACACGAGGCGAACTATCGAACCCACTTCGTTTAGCTCGCTTAACTCCTCAGTTGGGTGAAATGAGCGAAGCTAAACGGACCTTCGCTTCGTTCTCACTGCGGCTTACGCTTTACGTTCATGCAGAATGACTAACGTTCCTAATTACGAGACGAGATTATGCGCTTATAAAAACACGGCATCAAGTGTGGAACAATTGTTATGTAGTGCAAAGCTAATCTGCATCTTTTTGCTGCCGATATGTGGAAGGTCAGAAAAAAATACATAAGTCTGTAATGTCTGGCAGTTTGAGTACTTTATGCGGCCTACCTAAACGTCCTTACTTTGGTATCGTTCGTAAAATCGTTCGAGCACCTTAACCTTTTGAACGCCAGAGCATAAACGCATCGGCGTGCCCCCGACGCCAAGCCACAAATACTTTTTGTCACATATTTGTGACGCTTGGCGTACAGGGCACGCGCTTGCTTGTCATGTAATACGTGACTATGGCGGTCAAAAGGTTAAAGTTCTAAGCTGAGCTACGCGATAACTGACAAATGAATGTACTGTTTGGACAGGTCCCCCTAGACATTAAAATAAAATAATGGCCAACTCATATTGCGAAATAAATATTATTATCATTTATCAATATCATTAAGATTATCCTTGTTATATTTTATGGACAAAACTGGCAAGGTTGACTGACGTGGCTTAGTTAAAATTTATTAAAAAAAAATTTTAGTATCGTTTTCGGTTAGTGCTGACGCGTTTCCGTTTCCTCTAAAACTAATTGAGACACGTGGGCAGTTAGCACATAACGTTTATGAATAGTCATTTAATTATTCGGTAGTTAATAGTTTTATTTTAACAGTTAAAATAATAGTTTGAATAGCAAATCGACCTTCAGTAACGCACAGTGCCTTGCATCATTTAGGTCATCCGTTGGCGGTGCAAGTGTAAGCCAATAGCAATTTTGGACAATCTTGTTTTGAAACGTTATGTTTTAGTCCATAATTATGGCAATTACTCTATATTGCGATCGAAGTTTTCATCAATGCGCTATGCAAGAAAGAATACATTATTTTGCGGTTTTCGGACAACAGGACCAAGTTAGTTTCCCTGGCTTCATTTTCGTAATGATAACTAATATTATGAAGGCTAAAATTATTTATTGTAAGATATAACCAAGATTTTTGTAAACATAAAATGATTAAAAAGAGTGTCCGTGGAGTTTCTTGCGCGTTCTTCTCCATAGAGATCCACGCTTTGGAAAGTGCAAATAGCTTCATGTTTTGGACGTACTGACTTTGACAATTCAAAAGTACCTGATAATGGTTTATTTGAAATAAATGATTTGACTTTGACTTTGATATCTTTCTGGAACTACGGATCCGATTAAAATATATTTAAAAGAAAGAAAGAATTTTAATTTTAATTTATTGTACACCTACCACAGTTTAGTCTTTATAACCCAAAGGTTGACTGGTAGAGAATGCCTTGATGCATTAAGTCCGCCTATGTAATACTATTGTACATAAAGTTAAAATAAATGAATAGAAGATAGATATGTTTATTTCCTTGCACTGTTAGAAATCTACACAGCTATAAAATAAGTTTTATGATATAGTTAACTTCCAGGCAGAAGATAAGATAAGAGAAAGATCGACAGCAAAGGAAATCAGGGAACATAATCTTTGTTTCAAAATAAGTTTTCCTTTAGAAAACCGCCGGAGACTGTGTTACATCCTATGGGATTTTTAAGTCAAGAGTCAATAGGTTGTTAGGTAATTCTAGACCCTTGCCTGGTAAGATTAAGGAAGGTAAGAATTGATGCGGGATCCGTTTCCCGCATCAAATCTTACCACAATGGTCAAGTGTGATTGTGATCAATTGCGAGCCTTAATAAAAACTCTTTCCTGGCAATACTGGGACGTTGTGCTCAAGTGTTGTGTTTTGTGAGTTCGTAGCACCTCGCTACGACCGCTACGAGGCTACGACGTTTTTACTTTTGGCCTTTGGGTGGTTCGCGGTGTTAGTCAATTGTTTATTGATTTACTTAGGGGTTATTAAAATAATTAACGAATTTCACCTTCGAAGAGGATTACAGAAGCCACTGAGCGATGTCGTGAGTATCAATTATCACTTTCACATTATAGGTAGATACATACATATATCACGGACCCTTTTCCGTTCAGCAGTTGGACACAAATTAGGCTAGCAAAAAATTACCAAACGAGGAAAACAAGACGGTACAATCAGTATAAACTTCAATTTTACCACATATTTCTCAGAGAACTTTAATAGGTATTTTGCGTTCATTAACAAGGGGACAGAACGACATGATGTTGATGACATCAAATTATCGACATGCAGCAATATCTAGCAGTACCCACGTTTCTACAACGCACGCATTAAGGTAAAAGCTTCACAAGTCACAAGCCAGCGATATGCATTAGTTCACGATTACCATGGTTTGTCAAGTGTATCATATGCAAGCGGTCAGGACGTCCGTGGGGAGTGTCGGAGAAATCAGCAGGCAACGAATGAAACATGGGTGCGCGTACGCCGTGAAATTGTGCAAGAAAGTGACGAACAGACTACCAAGCTTGTGGAAGTAATGATCATCAATTGGACACTGATATAGATATAATGTGGGTTTTGCTATCGCAACTATGTCCACGAAATGATCTGAATCTAAGTACGAAGAAAGTTACGGTGCTGGCTGGTTGTAAAAACAATATCGTATCTTCAGTTCTTTTCTTATTGCCCCTAAAATAACTCTGTATGGACAGTGACAGAAATAATGTGGGTTTTACAACAATGTCAGCAAAATTATCTGAATCTAAGTACGAAGAAAGTTACGTTACTGGCTGGTTGTAAAAAGATTGTATCAACAGTTCTCTTTTTGAAACTGCCGTTGAAATAGCACGGTTATTTCAGTGGCACTTTGGTAATGATGTGGACACAGATGTAGTAGTTATTTTCTTACGACGCCTGTATACATTGTTCGAAAGTTCAAAATTATGCACCATACATTGGAACGTGCGGTAAAATAGGTACTCTCATCTAAGTACCTTTTTTACCACAGTCCTTGTTGTATAGCGCCGTTCGTATTCTTAACGGTTTTTTTTAATTACCATTAATGAATATAAGAATTCCGCCAAGGAGTTTCACGTCACTAGATAAAATAAGCTAAATGATCGAACCTCCTTGGAAACGCTTTTGCTCAATACGTTTGCCTTATTTTAATACTAAAGAGAAAAACCCACAAACGAGTAGACGAATGTAAGCCCGAGACGAAGTCGAGGGCTTACCATCGTCACGAGTTTGTAAAAACCAATTTCCGCACGTGTGTTATACAACGTTTTTCAACACATTTGCGAGAAAACAGTACAATAGGTAATGAAACAAACTTTTTGTTCGTTGTCGCAACAATCTTTGACATTCCATAGGAAAATAGCGCGAATTTGCAAATGGCACCACGTGGCGTGGTGAAAATTAGAACTACATTTCTCATCCTCTTTGGTATTAAAGCGAGACAAACGTATTGAGCAAAAAAACTTTTATACAAAAAAATACAACCGACTACAATCGACGTCAAAAAACGAAAAACAACTAAAAACACCGACTTCCGAAATTAAAGTTATTTTATACTTTGTAGTGTTTTTTATTTGGAAGTCGGTTGTATTTTTTTGTAAAAAAGTTTTTATTTACCTTTTTTAGGGGTGATAGCTACCCAACAACTAAGTTTCACTGTTTCTTAATGAGTGGTTGCACTATTTTCCGTTAAAGAATTACTTTGTGTGCCTTCACAGTCCAAGTCCACACCAGCTCATAGTTAAATATCTACTTTGCTCTGGTACTAGATTTTATTGATTTTAAATTAAAAATATCTTCAGGTTGACTTGTTTGCAAATGCGTTTCCCTCCACAGCGTACCGGCGTGATGTTATGTTATGAACTGGTGTAAACAATAAACAATCATGCGATTTCAGCAATCCCGGGAGATTTGCTATCATTTATCCCGGGAGATTTAAGAGTTCCGTTGCCTACCTCCGAAGTTCTTAATCAGATCTTCACCAAATTGAAACGGGACCAGTTTGGATAAATATCTTTTCAAACAACAAAATAATCATCCAAATCGGTTGACAATTGGCGAAAATATTGCTAAACAAACATTTTTCCTGGAATCCCAGCATCAGATCCTGACTTATACCTCCCATCAACATCTTAGCAAGATGAGATGTTGATTACCAGGCACAATTATCTGAATTGCGTTAGAAAGTATATGAAAAACATTGTATGTGACTTTAAAATTTGAGGGTTGCCCTCGATTTCCCCGGGATCCCATGATCAGATTCTGACTTGGTGCCAATGGGACCACCTCAGGAGTATAGGATTTCGATTAAAGAAAAGAATCATCAAAATCCATTCATAATTGGCGGAATGATCGCATAACAAAAACAAAAAAGAAACAAAAAACACATTCTCCTCTTTTTGAAGTCGGTTAAAAATAATAATGCGTGTGTTCTAAAACTTATTATATTTATAAAAAGTTTCAAATCTACGAAGAAAGTTTTGTTACTGGCTGTTAAAAGAAAATGTTTATCATGTGCGGGTTTTTTTTTTATTTTGCTTTCAACGAAATTACCTCGAAATCCTCGAATGTTAACTTTTTGCTGAGAATTAGCGATGTTTCGTGACGATCGGTTATATCATAAAGCCTAGGAAAATTTTAGACTTTTTTCAGCTGTTTTTTGCTACATTCAAATAAAAAGAAATAGGTTGAATATATTGCGTGTTTATGACGAATTAATGGAATCATCACGACTGGTAAACTAAATAGGCGTAAAATCTTATGATGATTGTGAATACTGTAAATAGGTATTGTAATCATACAATTTGAGAGTTGGATAACCGCTGAACATAATAATCATTTGAAAACGCGGTATTCTGTTATTGAATGTTTCATTTTAATTAGCTTTCATTACAATAACAATAAAAAATTTGCTGTTCATTAATTTGTAAACGTGTCGCTCAGCATGCATAGCTTTCGACTGAATTTATTTAAATTGACAATTCTTCAACTAAATCCTTTGCCGAGTATTTGCTTTGTTGTGACTAATTCCAGAGCCCATTCTCGGTTAAACAAAACTTACAATAAAGCGAGTCCAAAATCCGTAGGTTGTTTCATAGGAATTCGGTTTTCGGTGCCATAATTATCAAATCAAAGTATCTACCTGGAAATATTTCGTTGTTCTCCTTGAGACATTGGTTCTCGTATTTTGCTTCGGTTTGGTCTAAATTGCCTGGCATTCATGACTAATTTGAAGCGTGAGGTCAATTTTGAAGGCTTCATACGAATCGTTACGTACTTACATGGATAGGTAAGTACATAAACGGTTATTTCGTAATATATAATTTGTGGGAAATAGAAGCTGTTGCACAATGCGTCTTGTCACAATCTTGTTTGGGTTTAATTTATGCTTTCAAAGCAGAACTTTTAAGGTCAAACTGCGGTTAATAATCGCGTTATAATTTAGGTCTCATTTCTGAAGTGTCCATTCTATTGCCTATTCTTTTATAAATAAGTTTTAGAAATTAAACGTTTTAGTTTTAGAATAAAGCGACATTACCCACATGACATGTCCGCATATCAGAAGTTCAGAACTGGGTAGCAAACGGAATCGTGAGGGTTCAAAGGGAGATATTTATTTTTCCCTGCATTTGGATAATAGCTAGATATTTATATGATTACAAACTAAAGAAATAAAACCAAAATCTTCAAACAAATTCGTTGATGCTGCAAATCGATGCTAAAAGTTTCGTCTGTCCTCGTCGAATACCCAATTGAGAACAAGTCCAACACCTACGATATTTTTTACTCAAACACCAAAAAAGTAAATTGTTGCTGTAATCAGCCAGCGGCGGCCGCCACCGGTGGCAATGAGTTCTCCAATTGACTGTTTACAATTACGTGACAATTGAAAATATTAGTGTCAACAGTTTTGTTCCTGGCTGTCTATAAAAGAATAAGTAACTACATAACTGTTCACCAACATACATTTGGACATAGGGCCGGAAAAAGAACACCATTGAAAGATTATATCTAGGATCTATACTGTTATTTAGAAACTGAATTAATTTATAGAAGATTTAAAAAAAAGTCGAAGTAACTAAATCTTAGATGTAAACGATTTAATCACCATGCATTAAAACGATATGTTTCAAGTTACAGGGATCGATATCAATAATTATTTTGCCTCATGTATGGGTGGACAGGATACCACAGAATAAAAACAGTGTATGATTATAATGTGTGCGCTTATAGGAGAGGCATACATAGTGCCATCGCTAAAAACACAATGCTGTAGCCAGCAATAAAATACTCATGCGTACACATTGTTACTGTTGTGTTTGCTGTGACAACAAAACAACAGCTCAAAACGTTGGATTACGTCATTATCGCGCCATAACAGATTGTCTTTTTGCTACATTAGAAAAAGTGGTGTAATATAAATCAAATCTGCCCGCCCGTCTTTTGTTATCACATAAACTCTCTAAACATAGTTGAGCCGTCAATTGAAAACTATGTTTTGACTGAGCTAGTCTCGGCCCATTAAACAAGATGAATTTAAAATTAATTGCTCTTCAATATTCATGCACCAATATTTCAAATCAGAGTCCATTAATTTTTGTTACCGAAAATTTTATAGTTTCATTTTTAAAGCTACGGATGTTCTCATCGAATTATAAGCTATTTAACATTTAACTGCAAACAATCAAAGTTAAAATGTTCCAACCTGTAGGGTCGCTTTCTGTAATGCATGTAAACACCGTTCCGCTCCAGCTTTACAAACAAATAATAGCAACGTTAAAAAAAATACAGCAAATCCGGTCACATGGAACACGACACTAGATTTTTATTCACATCACTTCATTCTAAACCTCAGCACTGGCAAGAAAATAAACATAACTGTTGAAAAATGAAAATAAAGGAAAAGATAAAATGTGTTCGAAATTCGAAATGGCACGCGGCGTGCGCGAAGGCGGCACGTTCGGTATATTCGTGCGAGCAGCCACGATGTACTGACGCATCAACAAACGCAGCGGTGGACCGGTCAGCGACTACACCGCGAGGTATGAATTATCCACTATAGAACAGACAATGGCTGGCGAAACACTCGCCGTTATTAAATTATTAAGTAGCTCGCGGCGGTGGACGGATGGACTAATGGCTGCTAATAACTTAGTCAACCGCATCGATATCGCGATCTGAAGGGTATACTAAAGCAACTTAACATTTGCATCTTCATCTGTTTCTACATTTGTGTGAAGAATCATTTCAAGAAAATATGTTTTATGCGTGCCAATCCATATTACAGAAACTTCTGCCATTGACATCTTGAAAAGGAAATGGTTTCTCAACGGCAATACAGTACCTATATGGCAAATAGTACATTGTGGTGTGGTTAACGAATGAATGAATGCTACAAGACTTCCTAAACCATCAATGACAAATGATGATATCCACACATGATTTACTGATTTGCATAATGAAGTTATAACGAAGAACGAAAGAAGAAAAAATTGCCATGTGATTCTTATTAAAGTGACTAACCACAAAAAACCGGACACAGTTAAAAAAAAGTTTATAAAGAGAACAAAACCGCATTATTTTCAGAAAGAATTAAGAAGTAAAATGTGTGTGTTATTAAAGATATTGCAAGTTGTGCTGTAGATAATTCTATAAACGACGAAATAACAGTGTACACAACCATAGACACGAACAGTTATGCTGTGCAATATAATAAAGTGCAGAAGTTTATGATGCTGGATCCTCGGTAAAAAAGTTAATTTTCCTAGCCCCGGCAGTCTTTGCATTCTGGTTCTTGAACATTTTTCATTTAGGATTGATTAATTAGGTGCTTTTCAAAGATCTAGCACACAATATTAAATCAGCCTCAGTCCAGTAAGTATCTTTGGACCGCAGAACAGACCCGTTAAATGCTTCAGTTACCATGTGAAGTTGAACTTCTGTCCTTCACTATTCTCTCTGCGTTTTGTGACAAATGACAGTCGTTGCGTCATGGGCGACTACCTTTGCTTATTGTTCGGAATGACCACTACAGTACGAACTTTGATTCTAATACTATTACTTTTCTCATCCCATGCTTTAATAGGACTGTAAATTATCAAGGGGTCTTAATAATTTGGTCGCGTTTTGCTGTTTTCTTCTGAATTATATCCCACGAGTCGCACCACGTTACGAGCGTCTGGTTTCAAGGTATTTAGATAAAAAACTAAAGTAGTATGATGCGTGACTGCGCGAGTAAGGCTAGGAAGTGGAATTGAATTATGTAGGTAAATCATTACATTTTCTCAGCATTGTTCCAGTAATAAATGTTGACTGTTAAACCCGTTAGAGCACAGGTATTATTTTTATCATTTTATGATAATTTTCCTGCTACAGATATGATTACCGTGCAAGGTATACAGGATAATTGCAAATGCCTAAGTTATCGGGATAATCTCTGCAAGCGTATCGTGATTGCGTAAATACCATTTATGAAACCAACTTTTACAGTAATAAGTAGTTAGATTGTAGATGCGAGACGCACACTGGATATTATACACAAAGTAGTGGTTATTAACGCACACTAAGACTGCTTTTCTCATTATCGTAATATAGAAATAACATCTGTAATAGCTGGTGTTGGAATTTATAACATTGGTGAAGGATGAACTGCCTAATTGCCTGCAAATTATGAAAGTCAATGAATGAATTTATTAGTTCGTTGAAATAGAAGTTGATTAATTGAATTTTTCGCATTTTTATTGGTAAACGAACTGGATTTGGAGTAGTTGGCTTAATGAATTGCCGGTCATTTTTATTGTTTGCCAACAACCCTACTAAATATTCAATAGTTCAACCTAATTGATTAGGCTGCATACTACTATGAGTGGAAAACGTTCCGATGCCTGAAAATTTTAAAATAACCAGCCCTGCTTTGTTTTGCCAATCTGACGAATAGCCCGCAATAATTTTTTATCGAATTTAATGTACTTTTCGTACTACAAATGTAATTACCGACGTTTGTAGGTGATTATATGTGCGTTATGAGTAAAAAGCATTGCAGAGCGGCGCGTGCGCCGTTGGGCAACCACGGAACGCTGCCAGCCGGAACGGGACAGTTCACTTTCTTGCTGAGAATCCGAACTCGCAAATCTGACTCTCAATCTGACATTGCGCTCTAAATTTTCTAAAATTATTTAACGATTACGTTAACAAAGTAATTCGCTAATGAGAACATTTTAATAGTCCTTAATATAATGCTTATTATTAAGTAAAACTATTACGATTTACTCATCAATATGGTAACGACTTACCTAGTACAAGGCAAAGAAGTGCATGATACTTGTTCATAGAATCATTACCATACGATATTTGCATAATGCTATACTCATTAAGGATGTCAGTCAATGAGGCTTTATAAATGCTAATAACCCAAATTCAGATGCACCAATAACACATAAAGACTAGCAGCGGTAAAGCCTAGTATTGCAATATTTAGCATTGGGTTTCTAACCACAATTATTGCCGACCAGTGCACGATGGCGCAACCGCTACCATTTACATTATTCTTTAGAAATGTTAAATTTGCAGGAAACGTTAGGAAGTTACGCAAACCTGTCACTGTGTTTAATCGTATCAAGAATACTGTAGATCTAGCCCATTCGTGTATTTAAGATTTTAATCATATTTAAATGGAAGTGAGAAAATGATCAGATGATGACAACAGCGGGAGAATAGTTGGTAATAAAGCTCCAATTAATCCGAACACAAAGGCCATTTTTCTGAACGGACATAGAGTACATTATAATCAAAATTATATAGGTATCTAAACTATTCTTTTGTTCGTACACGATAGTCCACATAACGCAATGTAGGAAGGTTTTGTCGTTTATTTTACGAACACTGGTAAACGTAAGAGGTTTTCCGCATTTTACTACCACTGCTTCGTATTTGGTTGTTCGTACATTGTATAATATTATGTCGATAACGATGCGTAATTAGTTAGTAGTTTTTCACTAACTTTACTGTTACACAAAATGCGAACTGCACGAATATTTATTACGGACTGTGGAGATTATAACATATAGTCTTTTTCGTCATTACACTCAAATACGACTTCCTGGTCCGACTTAATAAAAAAGGGTAGTTAAATTGTAAATGGGTTCCAATTTCCGGTAACTGTATAAAATTAAATGGAACAGTTTAAACGCTATTAAGAGGAAGCCGTCACGCTAAGGCCTATTCGTGATCAGATAGATTACTAATTAAGTAATTTTCATTTTAATTTCGCAGCTACGTTCTTTATATTGTCAATGAATTTCACAAATTCTTTACTAATGATGTCAGCTTTAAGTGTCCATCGAATAACATTTTTCCTATTGATAAGTTTTGCACAAATATTTGGAAGTTCCACTAAGCATTTCCAAGTCAGCTTGGCATACCGCTGAAGTAATTTTCTTGCTCGAGGTTCAGTCGAAAAGTCTTGTATCATCATCTCTGCTTCGTTAAGCAGAAATCTTTGTACCCGTACTTTTTTCGTTTACTTGCCAACTCAGCAAAACATACAACTTATTTTGGAACGCGTTAAATATTTTGAGAAGTCGTTAACTTAATTTGTGAAGTTAATATGTTGGGTGTGAGTAGTGCCATCTGTACTCACTTTGGAAATAAGTAATACTATGTTGTAACGTTCTCTGTGATCGTAAATGTAACATAAATAAAGTACATTATGAACATTCCCAGAGTCTTCATTATTGTTTCTTTCAACTACACTATTGCTTCGGTTCCCATGCTCATCCTGAGAATTTGAGCATAGGTCGATAATCTCTAATTGTTTAAGTAGTTGTTCACGTTTAAATCTGACGTGATGAGGTGACTCATTGACTATCTGAAAATAGTGGGGACGGCATTGTTTGCAGCTGACAATAGTACGTACCACGGCCACTACAACATTACACTCATATGAATAATATAGGACCTTATTAATGTGGAATACGATTGACAATTATTTGGCAACTACTTCGTTAGATACTGACTCGTATTTCAGTATTGGCTCCAGGACGTTGTGGAGCAGATTTTCGATTGATGGCAGTCTTTATATAACAATGTTCTTAGACAACTATAACTCCAATGAGACGCTACTTGGTATTAGCTAGAAATATTACAGTTATTTGAGAAAATTATCTAAGAAAACTCCAAAAGCAGAAATAATACTCACATGAAATAAGAAAAACAAAAAAAAAAATATAACTCACGACAACGCAAAATTGTTTCTTACGTACCAAATAATTAGAAGTGGATATACTTGAGATAATTCGCCTCTGAAATTGGGTGATCCAACTTCAGAGACGAATTTGTGTCCAATGTGCACAGTTGTTCAATTTACATGTTTTACACATTACAAGGTTAATTTATTGATGTTAAACCTTGAAAATATTTTTGCTCTTTGAATCAATTTTGCGTTCTCCCAAGCATGAAAAATCATAGTGAAAAGATTTATAAATAAAAAAGTAAATGTAACGAAACATTGCTAATTAGAACCTTGGAGGCGTTAGTAGTAGAAGAGACTACTCGTATAAATTGAGAAAGGATTTTGATTATCGTTGCAATAAATCTATTTTATAAGTTAAATAAGAAGGAGCAAACCAACAAGCAGTTCTCAGTTCGTTGGAAACACCAAGGGGAGTTAAGAAACGAGATAAGAACTCATTTAATACAGTATGTCCCATTGCTATGTCTTGTAACATTTCATAAAAAAGAAAACAAAATAAAGATAATATCTTACTGTCTCATGGAGCCCCATCGCCGATGCGGCAAGTTCTCCTGATGGCTACGGAAGATAACAACACAAATATAGGTAAAAGCAAACAAAAGGATAGCAAAATAAATAAACAAAACAAAATCAAGTAAACACAAACTGAAGAAAAAATAATAAGGTAACACCAACACTGAAAGTAAAAGCGAATCGCAGAGAACTCAATAGATGCAAAATCAGAACCACAGAAAAAAATGTATTTTACTATATTATAAGTATAACGCTTAGCTTTAAAATTGAGATTTTACACACTTGGCCTGTCTGTTATCACTTCTACTTCGGGCAGTAAGCTTGATAGTCAGGCTTAGGGCTATGTTGTTTTTTTATGTATTTCAAATTCAGCTACTTTGCTTGGTAGAGCAACATTGCGGAATTTCTCAATTTTAAAACTAATTTTACTAGTAGGGTCTACTTTATCAAAACTGCTATTAGTGACTATACTTAGTTCTCAAATGCTTTCGACTTACCTGGGTGGTGTCCGCCTAAGACTAGTTCTTGTCCATGAGTGTCTGTTCAATGGGTTACCAGGACTTCTTGAGCCGTTTTCTAATCTGTGAAAGAAAATATATTATATGTTGTGCTTATAAGACGAGGAAAGCCATTCTTACTATACACTTGTTACGCAAAGCTCATGACAGTGTCCCTCCAATTTAAAGTGGTAATATTATTAAAGAACAAAATACTAAAAACAAAGCAATTAATGAATGGGTGACTGAACTTATTTGTGATGATGATACGGAAACAGTTGTTCCCAACTATTCATTTATTTTATTGTTATATTATTTGTGATTATCATAATCACAAATAAGTTCAGGCATCGATTTTGAATTTGCAGGCGCTTCTTCTTGTTCTTCAGTACTAACTCTACTATCTACTAACTAGAGTCAGAGAGATATATATATACACTTCTGGACACATCTATTGGCCCACCTTAGAGTTTAGGTTTCGATGGCCCCTACCGAAATATGATTGCTAGATTGAACAAAAACTGTTGATGCAGTTTTAAACCTGATACATTTTACCATCTTTTTAAATGGTATTGTTTTAAATTTGAATTCAGAATACCATACGACATGGAGCTATGCTTAACAAGTCGGATATGCGCCTTGTTAAAGGCAATTGATTTTTGAATAAAAAACATGTTTTATCAAATAAAGGTTTAATTTAATAACGCGTATTGCCTCCATGGGCATCTACCACAGCTCTCATACGATTAGGCATAGAGTTTATCAACCGCTCTATGCAATTTTGAGGGATCATCTCCCATTCCTCTTCTATAGCAGTTTTCAACTCCTGCATCGTCTGGGCAACTGGCTGACGAGCCCTAACACGTCTTTTTAGCTCGTCCCACATGTGCTCAATGGGGTTCATGTCTGGGCTTCTGGCTGGCCAGTCCATAACTGTGATGTTCACATCCCGAAGATATTCCCTGACGATGCCGGCCGCATGGGCTCTTGCATTATCATGCATAAAAAGGAAATTTGGGCCCACATAGTCCGCGTATGGTATCACGTGAGGTTCTAAGCACTCACGAATGTACCTTTCAGCATTTAATGTTGGCAGCCGTGGTCCTGTAACAACCTCAAGTTGAGTTTTGCCGCTCGCGGATATACCGCCCCAGACAGTCCATGAGCCACCGCCATAAGCAACCCTCTCTTCAAAGCAGCATTGTGCGAAACGCTCTCCCTTACGTCGGTAGACCTTCTTCCTTCCATCATTGCCATGTAACACAATTTTAGACTCATCAGAAAAGAGTACACGGCTCCAATCTTGCTGTGTCCAATTTAAATGACTGCGTGCGAAATGAAGGCGCGCTGTTTGGTGGGCTCGCGTTAGTTTGGGCCCATTAGCTGGCTTGTGTGGTACCATATCGCGTTCTTTTAACCTTCTCCGAACAGTTCGAGCGCTCACAGATACTCCGTGGAAGTCGCGAAGTTGGTTTTGTATCTCAATGGAGGTAAGGTGACGATTTCTCAAGCTAGTCGTCACGACGAATCGATCCTGCCTTTCAGTTGTGACCCGAGATCGTGGCCTTCCTTGGCGACGAACAAAGCCGCCAGTCTCTAGGTACCTCCGATAAACATTTCGGACTTAAATTAAGTTGAGCACTCACGTTTCTTTGGCTGTGTCCGGCCTGAATAAGTGCCACAGCTTGGGCGGCGACTTCAGGTGAAGTATCCATAGATTATTGATAGAACCTCACCTTAATGTTAAGAATAAGTAATGTTTGTTGCAAAACCAAAGATATCAATCACTTTTTCAAGAATTAAATCCAAGTAAACCAATAAAACCAAGTTTTCTTAGTATTCGATTGTTTGATATCAACAAACAGGCTCCAAATTGTCTTTTGTTTCTTTAAATTCTGTGTTCGAAATTCAAAAAAAGACTATTGAATGAAATTGTGAATGTGCCAGGTTCAAAACTGCATAAAAACTTTTTGCTCGACCTAATATAAAATTTTAGCTAGGACCAAACGAAACTGAAAATACAAGGTGGGCCAATAGATGTGTCCAGAAGTGTATTATAAATATATCTCTTCAGTAATACCACCATAGGAATCGCATGGGATAACATCTACATTACCACAAAACATGGCATACCTTATAATACTTTACACCCTGAGTGGTGTTGATACTTAACACTCAGTTGCTAAGAATAATTGGCTAAAGCTGTCTGTGTAGCTAATAAATCAATAGTAGACAAAGAGGCAAGTTTAATACATCGTCCAGTGAGTTATTGCTATTATTTTTCTTCAAGGTATAGCAATATTGATATGTTATTTTTTTTTCACCCCACGCTTTAGAACATTTTTCTCACAATTTTGTAACATTCACTCTAAATTCTAATCGCAGAACTAACTACGTATTTTATGTCTCCTTTTATGCAAGTGTTTCTGCAACTCAGGCCATTCAACTTGTATAATATGACCTACTTATTTAAAAACGTTGAAAAATCATAGAGAAAACGTTTAGCTTCACCATTGCATATTTAAACAGTAATCCAACGTTGCACATATACAAAATTAACTGGAGGAAGTTTTTTATGGTAACGTTGACCGCCGTAATGTTGCTACATTAAAGTTTTACTCTGTGTCTGTTACAAATCTTTGTTTATGCTGCGTTATACTTATAACCGTTAGTTAGTCTTTGATATTTAATGTTAATATTTCTTCATTGGATTAGCGGTAATATTTAGATAGGTATATGTTTTTCAGTTTGTTAGCCTGGACATTTATTCTGTTTAAATAGGGTTAAGTAAAAGCGAATATATCAGTGACGAAATTAATACCACTTGTAAGAGCATAAAGATCTTCAAATGGATTAAACAAAGAATTCACTTAATAACATCGTTATTGAATTTTCAATCAAAGCATCGATTGATATTTTCGATATTTGGAGATCAGCCAATTTAATGTTGTTTGTTTCTCAAGATGAATGAATTTCTGGGGACGATATAAATATAATTTAACAGTAAATAATTTATGTATTTTATAAAACATAATTTTAATTAATTTTTAAAATGCATTTAATTGTAGCGAGCGTTAATTAGTGCAAAGAGGAAACATTTTGGATAAGTTCACATTAAGTAGCTTCGATTTGCATTTTCTGCTACTAGTTTACTTTGTTCGTGTTTGAGGTTAATGCTACCTACTGCAGACTACTTCGAGATTCAATACTTAGACTAACTTATGCTGAATAACTTATTTCTAGTTTTATCAAAATTGTATTATTATTATTATTCTTAACCCTAGAAGCCCAATGTACGTCGTTTTGACGTACACTCCGACGCAAAAACTCTTTCTAATGCACGATCGGATCTTCGCGACCTCCCGGGCCAACTCAGTAGCCGTTAAGACCTAACAGAAGACGGCTGCTTCGCCTCGGTAAGTGCCGTCATTTTGTCGTAATAACAATATTGCACGTCAGTTTGACGTATGTTTGGGCTTTATGTAACTTTTGCAAATATAATATAATTAAAAATAATATATGTATTTTATGAAACATAATTTTAATTAATTTTTAAAATGCATTTAATTGTAGCGAGCGTTAATTAGTGCAAAGAGGAAACATTTTGGATAAGTTCACATTAAGTAGCTTCGATTTGCAGTTTCTGCTACTAGTTTACTTTGTTCGTGTTTGAGGTTAATGCTACCTACTGCAGACTACTTCGAGATTCAATACTTAGACTAACTTATGCTGAATAACTTATTTCTTGTTTTATCAAAATTGTATTCTTAACCCTAGAAGCCCAATGTACGTCGTTTTGACGTACACTCCGACGCAAAAACTTTCTAATGCACGATCGGATCTTCGCGACCTCCCGGGCCAACTCAGTAGCCGCCAAGACCTAACAGAAGACGGTTGCTTCGCCTCAGTAAGTGCCGCCATTTAGTCGTAATAACAATATTGTACGTCAGTTTGACGTATGTTTGGGCTTTATGTAACTTTTGCAAATTGTTTTCATGTTATAATATTGTGATTTTTGTTCGATTACTGTTTTATTTTTTTAAATTTCATAAACAGTACTTTATTTTTGGGAACGAACATACTATGGCGTTCCATTAACGGATGAATATACACGAAATGGCATCAGTATTGGAAAGTGAAGACGATTGCACCTACTTTGCACATGAGCTTACGTAATAATATTGAAAATATAATGAAAAAGACGCCAGAGACTACAACAAAGACTTCTTGTAATGAGCCCAAACCAAAGAAACGACGATATTTTGGGCATGGCTTGTATAGAAAAGAGAATGACCAAAACACAGTGCTCCAAATGTAAAAAAGCAACATGTGGAGAACACAATATTGGTACTAGTCAAGATTCTGTTTATAGTCAGATTTTTTTAGTTTAAAGTATTTAGTATCGATAAGTGTTGATTGAATTTTAAGAAACAATTTAAATATGATTTACTGTTCTAAAATGGATTTAATAATTAGAATACCTAAGCCTAAGAAGGTATGATTTCATGTTCAATTTCATTATACTTTTCCAAACAAAGCTTTATAAAATATAAATAAAAAGTGTATAATATTCAAAATAAGTAATACATATTTCATTAGACTATATTTAAAATAAATAATCCAAAAAACTAGTACATGTCCACATTAAAATAATTAAATACAGCAATTTTATTTTTAAACGTAATTTTTACGTATGATTGGGCTTTATGGCCATAGAAATATGCTTGGGCATCTAGGGTTGAGAGTGTAGATATCTAAAGCAAGATGCATGCCTAAAGGCTTGTTTGCGATTATAACATTTAACTGTGCAGTTTTTGAGGGTTCCTGTAATGTGTTTCTAATATACATCAGTGATTTAATCTAGAAACAAATTAATTTCTGTCGCCTCACTGTGTTGGATTTGACTTTACTTGAGTGTTTTCTTTTAAAAATTACGAGCAAAGAGTTATGACAATCCTTAAACCATAATACCTAAGATGCTTTTTTACTAACCCTGTTTTCTTTGACAGGTCTACAACTTTCTCTTCTTTTTCCGATTCCTTTATTTCAGAACAAACCTATCCTACTATCCGAAGTAAGAAGTCTCAACGCTAAGGTGAAGACTTAACGAACTACGAAGATTGCTGATTTTTTTCTGATCAGAAAATGTCATACTGCCTAATTCCAAAAGTGCGCACATGACGCTATCAACAAAATGTTTGACTAACTACACAAACTTCACAACGCCACGCCAACTGCTTTTTCACAGGTTTACAATACTAACGTGTTAGCTGGAGCGTCTTGGTCTCCCTCTCCGTAGCACTCGAAGTTCTCTGCATCAGATATGGAGTTGCCAGGACTGGAGTCTGCGGTGGGAACTGACTGGCCAGCTGCTTCTGTGCCGTTCTGAAACATGGGAGAAAATCATTTAGATATGGTTTTATTCGATAGGGACTAATAAACCGAATTGTTGATAAGCAGGTTTGGAGAGAAGCTGCATAAGGGGTGATTTTTTACCAGACAGCGCAAATCTGATCAGTGACCTTTTTTTTAAAGGTTGCATTTTTAAAAGCCTTCTTGTCAACACACCAAATTAAGATCCACAAACAAATGTTATGTTGATATACATATGAGCAGATGCTTAATGGCATTGTGGCAATATTATGTTTACCTATGGTAACCTGCGCATATCAAGTTAAGTATGCAAATTGCTAGCATTTCTATAAATAGGTGGTTATCTCATCATGGCAAACAAGTATCTTAGAACACATAATATTTTCTTTAATTATAGTGAAACGTCCTTTGTTTATATATTAGCGTTAAGCAAAGCTATTGTAACTCGAAAGTTTGCATTTAAAATTCCACATCATATGGTGGAGTCACCCGCATTTGTACAAACAATAATTCCGACTGGATTGACTTTCAAAAGAGACAACGGACGTCATTGTTTTAATTACAGGTAAAGGACCAGCATCGACTGCTTTTTAGTATTTTCTAGAAGTCATGTCTGTTATTTCAGAATTTAATATCTTTGGTTGTATTTCAAGGTTCTTAGTCTGGAATCTCTTAAAAAGATAAGAGTTATGAATTAGCAATAGCGATTGCTGAAATTAGGTACGATTCAGTTTAAGTTTCGCACATTTTACTGGTATTCCCATTAGTAAAATTTCGCATACGCAACCATCAATTAATTCAATGCAATTCCACATGACACCTAACTAATCGTATCTAGGCAATAGTACACATTACATCACTCAGTAGTCAAGATAACAGTTTGAGGTTATGTTGTTGTGTCAGATAAATAAAAGTGAAGTGACATTTACCTGTAGTTTTCTGGGCAAATTTCCTGGAGAGGTGCGCGGCGACTTGGTCCTTTGAAACACGCTCGGCGCCATCATTGCCTCTTCAGGCACCTTCAGCTCTGGAACACAACACAAACATCAATAAAACACCATGTATTTCTGCATTTATTGTTCTAAGAAAAAGACCGGCCGTTGACCCGAACTAGCAGTCACGCAACAAAACCATTGAGAACGAGGTGAAGTCTTTCAGAAATAATAACCAAAGCAGCAAGGTTACGCTAGCCTAGATGGACTTTCAGAGTTTCGTGTGCAGCCGAGTTTGTTAACAAAACAAACTCTATCCCTTTACTCAACAGAAAAATTTACTCATAGATACCTGCTTTAACCATGTAAACATTAATTAAGTCCATCTCAGATAACACACTCTCACTTCTCTTCAAAATGTTCTTAATTAAATAAAACTGTTCCACTCCGGTGTAGAGTAGCAAAGCATTTAATGTCCGATAGCTCTTATCTTTGTTATCTACACTTGTTGATTATGATTAGTACTCGATTGGAGTAAAAGAGATACTGCACCTTACCTGAGCACACTATATATATAATAACACAGAAAGAGAATTCCTCAGTAAAAACGTTGCAGGAGCAAAAGTCTTTTTTGGTCATTGGCAACAGTAGATTTAATTATTACACATTTATAAGCATGAAAACAACACATAGCATCTTTTAATGTAAAAAACATTAGAAAGTTTGCAGACTTGCAGCTGTTCGATTTAAAATTCTAAAGAAACTGTTTTCATGTCTCGACAGCACAAACAGGAAGTTCGTCTGTTGTTCAAAAGAACCAAAATCTTCTCCTCTTCGAATCTCCCCTGCAATTCTGATTTGTTGCAAGTGCACAATATTTCTGATTTAACAAATCTCCGGAGATATTGGTGACACAACGAAGTCTTCTATTATTATTTCT
This sequence comes from Mamestra brassicae, assembly GCA_905163435.1. Taxonomy (NCBI): domain Eukaryota; kingdom Metazoa; phylum Arthropoda; class Insecta; order Lepidoptera; family Noctuidae; genus Mamestra; species Mamestra brassicae. The sequence goes on along the minus strand of LR991004.1, from coordinate 12,509,405 downwards.
ATAAAAGAAAAACCGATCACTTCAAAGTCAAGATTTAAGTCCTGTTACTATATAGCCAAATTGTGAGATGCGGAAATTTTAGCGATAAAAAATGGTGTTTATATTAGCCGCATTTTTACTTTTCTTATCGTCATAGTCCGGCCAGTTTCTATCCGTAGAACAAACGCAAACGTTATAGAAGATAACATAGCATAAGGTAGGTCTTAAGATAGCTTGAAATTCAGAATCGCTTAAGTAATTTCATTTACAAAACAGCGTATCCCAGAAACAATGTAAGGAGTTGAAATCAAAATACCATATATGAAATACTATACTTTAGAATTATCATTTCTTGGATGAAATAGCTATATTTCCGAGGTACATTTTGTGATAAAAATGGTATTATATGCCCACCACAAATAGCTTGGTGCACCAATCGGCAGTACCACAGGACCAGTCTCCCTAAGACCAGCAGTGCCTGCCACCAGGCCTCCAGCAACCGGAACACGTCATACGAGTCACTCCGCAGCAGCACCACCACCTCGGACATCGACGTCAGCATCGATACCACTCATCACATCACTTCGGTCTTAATTCACTTCGAAAGTATTTGAATGTGACGTCACACTAGTCTACACTTTTCATTCGTTTCATGCTCCTATTGGTCAAATTCACATGTGGAAATTTATTTTGTTTTGTAGTGCTTACAATGTGTTCACGTTGGATATTAACATGATCATGAAAAATATTTTTTAACTTTCGAACAATGTATACAGGCTTCGTAAATGCATTTTTTGAGCAAATGTGTTGAAAATAACAATTTGTTGTCTGTATTTATCCTTCCATTTTGCTACGTACTATTTCTTAAAATCGGTCTCAATTTTTCACTTCGACTAAATTATGCTTGGCAAATCATTACATCGTTCAAGTGTTGAATGCATTCTACTGTCTACAATTTTCTCATCGTAAATTAAGTCTGTGAATTAGTGTGAACAACAAAATGGTTGAATTATTGGTTTTGTTTGAATAGTTATTTATATTTTAATAACCGAATGTTTTACATTATCATCTTTTAAGAAAATCTTTCTGGTAATGCTCAGTTGTTTTAGCTTACAAACTATTGTTTGATTTTAATGGCGTTCGTGTATTTCATTTCGCATTTTGTAGTTATCGTTACAAAGTTAATGTTGCGTTGCAACAACGTGCGTTGCGTTGACATAGCTTTTGATAAGAGTTCCTTATCGGATATACCGGTAAGAGGAGTGGCTTAGTACAGAACAAGTGGCATTTTCATTTTGTATTTTGATGTTGACTAGGTGGTAAAATATAACATAATCGTATAGTATTCTATTTTTCCGGGAAGAACCGGTGGGAGCAGAGGCAGAATTGGTCCATGTAGACGTCTTTAGGCTGAAATGATGTTGATTATTTGCAATAGACTATGTTATAGTGCAGGAATATTTTAGTATGTACTATCAAGACGCTTATAAACATATTGTTACACAGAGTTACACTCTGTCTGACACCCGGTTTCTGCAAAGCAACATTAGCTAACGGAATGTCAATCTCATGTTAACCGTTGTGATTAGCTGACTAAAATTACAACTGCAACCAATCAAATTTCTTGACACGAGTTTGACTGTCTGTTATTATCTAATATTTGTGTTGATTACACTTTAAAAAGCCGGCCAAGTGCGTTTCGGGCAACGCGCAGTGTAGGGTTCCGTATTTGCACGTCACAATTGCCGACTTAGAATGGCGTTTTTTGTTTGATTGTGTGAATATATTAATTGAGTTCACGGTTGAAAATGTATAAAAACGGGCCCACATAGGACGATGGTAACTGAAGAGGAATTTGTACGACATTTTCCTTCTCCAAGCACATTTTATAGGTTGATCGACTATTACTCGTTAACTTGTAAATTAAACTGAGCTGTGATAGTTTTCCTTTTAAATTGGTTATATATGCTTCTACCATGACCGTTTTCAAATCTCCACAAACAACCGTTGAGCTGGCAAAGGGGGGGACACTTGTCTGTAAGAAAAATTAGCACTTTAAAGCTTAGTATTTTGCAAACGGATCCTTGGTTGGAAAAATGGTTTTCGCACACCCTCAATATTTTAAAACGACCTACCCAACGACCAACGGACCACTTTACGTGTAACCGAATTTTTTTAAAGATTTCATTTTACCACGTTGTCGGTGATTAATATAGCATACCCATATCAAGTTTCTAGAGCTAAGCGTCTCTATGCTAAACCGCGGACAGACAGACGATAAGGGTTCTTTCTAGACTTTGGAACCCTAAAAACCGGGAGTGAATAAAGTTTAATTACGAAATAATATCTATTTCGTAATTAAATCGAAGCGGGTGAGTATTTAATAATAATTGAACAGCAGATTACTGACAAGAAAATCATACGCTTACAAACACTAGAAAATCTTTTACAATGTTTTCTAACTAAATATTCGTTTCTTATCGTTCTAGTTTTAATTACACACTTCTCGCTAGACTTAGCACAGTATTTGATTGTTGGCAAGTTTTTAAGTGTTTTTTTCATCTTTTAGTTTATTTAGTATAGACATAATTGTACGTATGAATAACTAGCACTTGGCTCGCGACTTCGTCTGCGCAGATTTAGTACAAACTATTATCTCAATCATCAAATGACTGAATGAAGGGCGTGTCAGACTCTTACTGACTAAAACCCATCCGTGTTCCTTCTAAAGCCCTTTACGTTCCAGGGCCGCGGTGACTCTTTCGAACAAATTCCGCAACCCTGGCAGGCTCTTGCCCTAATACACACTATAAAACAAACTATCCTTATCCCTTTTCACCCCTTAGAGGTTGAATTTCCAAAAATCCCTTCCTATTCCTCACCTACATCAGGCAAAAGGAAAATAAATATGTTGCTAGTCCCATTAGATTCGGCTGTGCGTTGATATGTCAGTTTCCTTATAGATGTAGATTGAAACGCATCTAAGAGCTAATGATTAGCGTAGTACTTGTACAATGAGAGACAATCCGCGGACATGGCACCCGTAAGCACGGCTTAACGCTCTCTTAACAGGCATCTCTTGGCATAACTTGTCAGCTCTATACATATCTAAACTGTGACTATGTTTTTGTACGTTAGTGTATCTTTTGTCATTTTCTAGATGTTGTTTGGTTTTAATGATCACTGGATAAGGATCGGACTCTGCTTTGATTAGTTCTCCTTAATTGAATCGTATTTTGGTATTATCACATAGCCTATATATCTGTCATAGCATCGTCTCCTTCGTAGTTTTGGAAAGTACTAAAACTATTCGATTACTTTCATTAACTACATTTATGTCATTGTTTCAATATTATGGGAGAATCTTCATTGAATTTACAAAGAAACAAAATGTAACCAATGAAATCAAAATCTTCAATCATATTAACTTGTTGAAAAACAGTGACACAATGAAGTTTTAAAATTATTATGTAAACTTCTTTTGTTTTAGCTCAGTAAACTTGAAAGGTGATTGTTACTCTTTTGTTTGTCGATGAAAAACATATATCGTTTTAATCATTCACATACACGCAAGTGAAATTGGCGTTTCCTTGCGACCGATTTACGCAAAACTCGTACGTCCTTCGAGCTACATTACCCAACCAATGTATTGATTTGTTTCATTTACAAAAATAAGTGACGTTTCCTTCGATTTCGATAACTTTATGGATGACTGGATACAGTTTATCGGACTTAAAACATTATGGAAATCTTTATTAACCTTAAATTATATTGTTTTCTTAATATATGTATTCGGCAATTATGGAAGACGCCACCAATAAGTTCATTTGGCTTTCTTTTTGAAAATAAAAAACATTTTCACAAGGTAGCATATTTTTTTTTGTGGCAAACTTCAACTATTTTCTGTTTTTTATGCTTTGTTATCTTTCTATGAATTCTGTAGAGTAGGTTTGCTAAAAATATAAACATTTATATTCAACAAAAATATTAAATAAAATATTTGTCAGTCAGTTACGTGATCCTACGTAGCAAGCGCCGAGAGTTTCCAGATCCAAAGCATTTGTGTAAACTTTCTCTGGCGACGTGAACACACAATAAGCACTTTTGTTACTGTTGTAACCACACACGTTACCGCATTCTTTATTTAAAACTCCTCACGTTTTTAAAACATTAAAATTATTTAGCACTGGCCACAAATGAGATTAATTATTTATTTTTTATTGTTCTGTTTTTAAAGGGTAGTAAGGATTCGTTACCGGCGAGGGCCGACCGCCGTCGTCGACTGCGCCAGCGCCGTTTCAACCAGTTCATTGATAATTATGCAACACGAGCTAATATAACGGTATTATCGATAATAGTCGAACAGGGAACACAAAAACACTCTTTGTTGAGACAGGTAGGTATTGCAAATCGTTGAAACGTCAATTATTCGCGACAGCAATTACGATACTTTTAAGTTGTGTCGAAGAGATTGTGAAAGTTGATGTTAACGATTACCCACATTTGTAATGAAATTGCAATAAAATGTTACGATGGGTACCTACAAAGAAAAATAAATAGTCTTGGATAGATGGTAGCTATCATTAAAATATGTATGACAACGTGATCTGCTAGTAATATTAATTTAGGGCATGAAAGGATTCCCTTGGGGAGCCAATATTTTTTAGTTCGTTTGTCATCTTTAGTCATTTTTAATAATGTAATCTACCGTGATGACAGCTTTCGATGCGCTTGAGAATCTCGTCTGTTTTGTTCTAACGTCATTTATAATTTTCAGCAGAGAATTATAGGTTTCTTCTCATTCAGGACTTATTCTAATAGTACTACAGTACCTATTCTAAAAGCATTATAACATGGTCTCCGAGTGACTCCGACTCACTGCGTGACTGTTTTGAGTAATTTAGTGACGATGCTTAACGTAAAACAAACAATTTAAAAGTCCGTTCAGGTACCTTTAGAGAGATTTTAATATTTGACGTGACTTTGTTACATAGAGTTGCGGAAAACAGATCATATCTTTATGATAAACATAAATAATAGTGAAACGCTATGCCATGCGATAGTTTAATGCTAGCATGTGCACGTAACATATTAATTGTCTGTAAATTATTATGATATTAAGTACAGGCATGCATTTCTCACGTGTGCTATATTTTATTTAAAAATAAGGAAGGCCTACAATTATCCCTGACAGAGCTAATAAAAGAGGCCCTTCCAATTATAATCGGGCAATGAATTGTAGTCACGTGCAATTTTACATAATGGCAGTGGAAATGATGGGAATGATATGAAAGAAAAACGAGTGAGTGACGGTATTCGTAGTAGTGAGTAACGCTTTTTTTTTCATGGATGTGAAATCATCAAATGACTTCTTCCGCTCTGGGTGGAGCGAAAGGGCGTGTCAGACTCGTACTGACTAAAACCCATCCGTGTTCCTTCTAAAGCCCTTTGCGTTCCAGGGCCGCGGTGACTCTTTCGAACAAATTCCGCAATCCTGTTGCTGCTGCTGCTGAACAATTAACGCTTACAGGGGAGAATGGAAGAATACACTTTTTGCGTCTACCTCAAGTAATATGAGACAAGGATAAGAAGAACATATTAACGGAATTAAAAATCGAAAGATCTTCGGCAATACCCAGCATTCCAAACTCAAAGGTTGACCAACGAGGAACCGACAGGAGTGAAGATGGGATGAAATACAATGGAATGACCATTGCACTTTAAAAACATAAATTACTTAATAAGGCTGGCTCAACATCACTTAGGTACAATATATAAAAAATCACAAAGTTCAAAATGAGATTGGGCAGATTCAGACGTCACTGTCGAGCCCTGCAAAGTTTAGAAAGTGTCACGGCATACCATGAAGAAGAAAGCGATACGGGTGTGGTAAACACCCAAAAAAAAATATGGATCCCTGTTTGAAGTTTGAAGAAAGGCCATTACACACAACTATCACTGGGACATGGGAAAGATAAAACATACATTATGATCGTTCCTCGTACCATTACGAATGAATTGCAAGAATTGAAAGCAGCTTCAAACATATTCAGCCTCTGAAATCCCAACTGGATTGCATTATTGCATAGAAGATTCAACCAAACTGGTATAACAAGGAAACATATTTTCTTGGGAGGAAAAACTTGCTTTATTAATGCAAAGGTCTGAAGGCCCTGTATTTCTTTAAACAGAAAACTCGTTATAACCAGTGGAACCATGTCCATCGAAATGCATAGAAGCCGGATTTAATATTATTTTCGCTACCTAGAGGAAGTGAAATCACTGAGAAAAACACGTGTATCTCAAAAACTTACTGCTCAAAGAAAAGCTTTCGTTTTACTGGTCCTAGTTTCTTTTGGCACCCATTGAAAAATTTACTAATTTATTCAGTTTTATTGCATCTCTTACGATTTCCAAAGAGAAAAATAATTACAATTTGGCAAATACAATAAATTTAGCGTGACTAAATACGCTTAAGTAATAATAGCGCAACTTGCATAGCTCTCCAGAATCCAATGATGAAACTGATCACCTGAAGAATACAGCTGCTAAACTTTATTTATTGTTGTAATGAAACATATTGTTCCATAGATTCAATGTCGTGAAGAAATTGAGCGATTGTTTAGATACAAAGAGATTTCCCTTTATGCCGACTCCCAGCTGTTGTTATAAATGTATTGTGGCTGCAGATTTCAAAAAACTTTACTAGAAAACACTGTTTCTCTAACATTTTACCTCAACTCAGTCTCGCAACAAAATCGACTCAGTTCGCGTTTAGCCAATAGCAGACAGACACCATTTGAGAAATTCAATAGAAATCAAATAGACCGAAAACACATGCATCATACTCATTTGCATAACGACTGGCCTTGAGATCGAATGGCAGTTGGCACGCCACTTCCTCTGGCGAGAATTTTAATTCATGCAATGAATTGAAAAAAAACTAGGTTTCGGATTCTCGGATCACTCTTTGAAAGGCGATGTTATGTCCAATATAGAAAACTCTAAAGATTCCATACTTGTTTACGCCTCACGAGTCGAAGTCTCGATGTTTCTACTTTCTAACGATGAATATTAAAAAAGAAACAGCTAGTGTTTAATCAGACGCTACCTGCCTAGTTAGTGAACCAGCATCAATAAAAGAATAAACAGTTTCAGTAGATCGATAGCTGTGGGAGCGGTGGAGCATCGACCTCCGGTTGCGCAACCATTCGGCGTTGCACATTCGTCACACCAACAATATAAAAAAATCCGTGCAAAAAGCAACCACTATTGTATAATACTCATCTCATTAAAAATACATAGCTTTTGGAACATCTATTTTTAGTTAACAACTTCCGGATATTTTTTGCGTTTCCTAATATTACCTGTTGAGAGGATATGGCTTCATGTCGTCACTTACAAAAAGTGTCATTGAAGTCCGGATGGCGCAGGGACGGATGTTTGAGACGTGACCGGACTGCCTTTTCATTACTAATTTTATTACAACACGTTTGTCGTAAAAGTGCTTACCAGAAATTTAGTCCAGCTCTCGAAATAAATTCACCGGGACGCGGAATCTGGAAAGAAAAGACAAAAGTATTATCACCATGTTTCTGGGTTTTGTTCTGTTCCTTTCTATTATTATATCCAATAGTGGGTCTATCTCTTTTTATAGTAATTCCGATTGGTCGCAAGCGAGGTTTGCGTGCCGTCGAAAGGTCATAGAAGTGCAAAACTGCTTCGTCTGCGTTACTGGATGCTATTTCTGAGATTAGAACGCGACTCGCCTTCGCCATAAGATTAGGAAATGTACCTACAACTTTACCGTAACGTCACTGATTAACAATCACTTATCTAATGGTTTCTACAATTAAGCTGATTCCTTGTTATGCCTCTCGTAATCGAATCAATTGAATAGGCTTGTTTTTGCTTCAACTACTAAGTTTGTGATTATGACCTAGATTTGCGATTGCACTGATAACAAGAATCCAGTCTTAGCAAGTTATTTTTTGATTGAATCTAAGGAAGTTGCGTAAATGCCTAGGAGCAAAAATACTTTTCTAGTTAATAAACTAGAGCTAGACTATTGGCATTTGCACAATGTGGTATCTACTTGTATTTGAGAGACGTGCTCAGTTTTCACTGCCAAATAGTTTTCAGTTTTAGTCACGTTTCATATCAGTTGCGAGATCGATAGAAGTCGTGCGTGAAGATGGCTTTCTTTTGTTTGTGGTCTATTTTGGCTGGAATGTCTTGTCTATGCCTAATGTTATAAGTATGTAGGTAGTTAGAGGGTAACGTAAGGCTGGTCGGTCTCGCTGGATTGCGAACCATGTCATTCGTATCAGTTGCATTTCGGTATGTGTGCTGTAATTCGTTGTGAAACCCGTAACTGGTACGAAGGCCTACTGATTGTTGAATTACAATTTGTTGTTGTTGATTTAAAATCAATGAATATCCAATAACTGTCGTACTCTTTTTTTCTTTTGTAGCGAAACCGGTTTTATGGGTACTTTTCATTTCGTCGCTTATCAACTTCCGCAAGAGGCGACGATGGTGCTCGAACGTAATAATGGTTGCAAACACAACTACACGTGCTGATCTTTGCCATCCATCCCCCCCTTTGTTTCTCAATAGTTTTGTTCGAGTGTTGGTCGAGTACCTAGTTTCCGGTCCTCTTTGTCGCCGCGGGAGTTTTTCTGATCTGGCCTATTGATCATTCTAGCAGCATGGGAAGAAGTATTCTCTATGTTGCTGATGACACTATTCAGAAAGAAGTGACCATATCAAATTGATTGTCTTCAAGGAAGTTCATTTTCAAAGAAGGCGTTTATGGAGGAGGCAAATGCAATTTCCGGAAGCATTAAAAGAGCCTCCTCGGGCCGTCGGGCGACGAAACTTTATACGTCCGGCACACCCTGTCTAGTCAGTCCCGTTACGAACCCCAATCGGTCTAATGTCTTAGCTTTTCGAAATAATTTCAGCTATTTTCGTGAAGCTGACAATCTCCAAAGCGAAACAAAAAACCGGCCAAGTACGAGTCGGACTCTCACACTTAGGGTTCCGTACCATAAACCGAAAAAAACACGTTTCTTGTATTGTGTTCCTTAATTTTTAATTGTTGTTATTATTTGTTGTTATAGCGGCAACAGAAAAAAACTGTCTAGCTATTACGGTTAATGAGCCTACGGTTCATACCCAAAGGGTAAAAACTTTGGGTGCGGAACCCTAAAAAGTTCGCGCAACCATATCATGTGGGTATATTTATAGCCTTGAATGTTACTGCTTCTGGAACTAAGGTCCTTTTTTATTTTAAGATGGGTTTACTCTTGACGCCTAAGTCTGAGGTGGCAGAGACAAAGTCGACGATGGAGTGAGCTTACCCAGAAAAGGTCCTATTTGTTATGCCTCTGTTGAACATAACATCTCCATTACCAAAACATCAACCCTCATTTTCTAATTGGCTAAGCAACGACACCTAATATTTTTCCACTCAACCATTGATCTTTTGCTAATTAATTTCTGTGGGGCACCCAAGACAGATTAATCGTTTCTCCGTTGAGTTGAGTAGTTTTCAAAGAAGGCAATTATTATTATTAGTGTATTTTAAAGTAGGGTTTACCACGTTCTTACCTTCAAATGCTATTTTCGGAAATCAGACCGTATTGACTCGGAGCTTGTCAAGTGATCACCACTATTGATTCTGGCTTTCAGGACTTGCAATGGCAGGAAATAGTGTGGCGGGCTTTTCTCGATAAGAATAAATAAACAACGCAACTAAGATACCGCTGGTTTGCCGACGTCCATAGGCAGCGGTGACTTCTTGCCATTAGTTGAGCCACCAGCTTATTTGCCACTCTATAGAGGTATGCGGTACAGAGAGTAAAGTCCCGCACACCTCCACTGAAAAGGGAGGTGTCCTCCGAACCAGACGGTTGTTGTGTCTGGTGGGCAACTACTCAATAGTTGATATTTGGACTGTTGTATATGTTCAAATCGCACGGAGAACTTTGCTTGCGCGATGCAGGATTTCGTTGGTAGTTCGTCGCTGACAGGATAGAAGGCGTTGCCGTTCTTTTTGTTGCCGTACAAATTTCGCTTCTTAGATGCCGCCACAACTCTATGGTATTTAAAAACCCAATATTGGCTATCAATGTGATGAAATGGTAGCCAATGATTCAATCGTTTACGTTTTCTGAGCGTCACTCGAATTGTTTTCATGTCATGGTCTATTGTAAATGAGTACCATTGTTAGTCCAGTGTTAGTAAACAAAGGCATTCTTGTGAAAGTAATGGAATTCTAAATCAATATCAACAAGGACTTTCTTTTGGTTGCACGATTAACGATTCTGCATGGATCGAAATATGTGACGTTCTGTGGATGCTGGCCTCTGGACGGTTTTAAGGTCACCCGGATACTTTGGCAGATAATCCTCTCCAAAATTGTGTGAAAAACATCACAGGAAAATTATCGAGTTCGAAACACTGTTTAGTAATTTTCCTATTCGTTTGTTTAATAAGACTAAACTTGATATTCGTGTAAGGGGTCCATATCTCTGCCAGTTCTTAAGCAAGTGTCAGTAAATCAGAGTGGGCTACTTGTTCACGGTCCGAGGAGTATCTGTGGAGCTCCACCATCGCGAGACCGCTCTGATTCACAAGCGCAATCACTTGTAGTTCCTCGACGGCTGCGGTTACGTAAATGTGACACTGTTAGGTAGCTGGTTACTGTTAATTGTTTCGTACAGTTGAAGAAATAGAGAAGTAGAGAGAGAGAAAGTGTGATACACATATATTTATTAGATCTAGTTTCTTGTTCGCTTCCATTGTCAAGAAATCCAACAAACCTCGTAGTACGCACAGTCTATACCTTGTCTGTACCTTGTCAGCCCCGGATCTACGATTTTTTCGAAACGGGGCAGAAACTTGATGGTAGGGCCCCCCTCTCTTCCACGTTTGTGATTAATTTTGTTATGTATCGGGAGTAAAAAGACCTTAACGATAACGAAGACCCATTGTACCTATCATTGACGTAAATTTTTACAGGACATACATGGGAAACTATTAGTTCTGGAGATATTGAAGGTCAAAGTAAGAATAGTATAAAATTTTAGTACCCCACAACGAATAAGTTTTTTTTTCAAACATTTGAATATGGCGTTTGTATGTAACCCCCCCGCCCTAGATCCGGGCCTGTACCTTGTCATAATTTGATGATACTCAAACGATAGGTACTTAATTTAAAGTCATAAATGCACTGCTGAACATGCTATACTTTTTGTCGCGGTCTATTTTCTACGTTCCACTTATAGACCCATCGACGCATTTACAAGAACATTAAAATACATTTGCAAAAAATCCCAATGACATCACACATGTTTTCAAGTTTGAGAAGTGATATTTATTTAAAGTTTTATGAACATTTGAGATTGATGTCGGTGCACTTCAATGAAACGGATGTTATGCAAACGATGACCTTTACGACGATAATAATGCGTGTATCTTACAATTAGAAAGAAAACGTGCTACACTTGACAATGTGTCATTTGATTAAAAAGATTATTTGAAAGTTCGTTACTTTTAATGTTTCATTAAACTAATAAAAGCGTTGCTACTCTTTATAGTTCGACTTTTAATTGTATTCAGTAACTTAACAGTTTCAACTTAGGTACTGTCAGTGGCCTTCAGCCGGTCGATTCTGAAACATGTCGAAGTGAAGGCTTGGGTGAAGTGATCACGAGGTGAGCTGTCAGACCATATAATAAAGATGGAATGACAGTTCACTTCGTGATCACGTGACATCTTAGTTATATGGATTGACAGCTCACCTCGTGATCAGATTTTGACGAAAAAAAAATACTGAGTTGGTGTAAGAATGAACGGAATTGAATATACTTAAATAATGTACTTATATGCAAACTTTTTATTCCATATATTTAATTTAATAACTTGTCTTAAAAACACGATTTATACTTTTAAAAAAGACGAACTAACTTTGTTTATGTGTATGTATGTATCTATGTATTTATAAATGTTTTTTTATTTTTTTTGTTCTCTCTATTTTTAGTTTTTCTTTAAGTTGCACCTGCCATGTTGTCTCTGCACCACCCTAAGGTCGACCGGTAGAAAATGCCTAAGGCATTAAGTCCGCCTTTGTACAGTGTTTTTATTAGTGCATAAAGTTTTAATAAATAAATAAATAAACTATAAGATGTGCAATCGCACAAATCCGTGGATTGCTTCTCGTCAAATATTCTTTTAAATCTCAGAAAAGGTACACAGTCCAAAACTCGATTGCTGCAGACCGATTGCTTCGAACATATGTATCTATTGCCATTGTTATGTTTTACCAAACCTTAAGAAAGATACAAAGAAGTCTAGATTAGTCGATACCTTGGAGACCTTTGTATATTTATCGTTACTCACTTTCTGTTAAACTTATGTTAAAAGCCTATTGTTAGCTGCATTTCCACAAGTTCTTGGAAGTTGTAATATATTAATTCTTGGCGCCTACTCTTATACAATCCTTATAAGGCTTAAGTGGATTCAATGCCTTCATGACGTGTCAATTAGTCATGACCATTATTGAAAAGGTTATTTAAGTATCGTAGGCGTACCTGGGTTGAAGTAGTGAGTGACGTAATATGCCGAATATAGTGTCCCGTAAAACTTGTGTTTATTAGAGAAGTAGGAACGTGCGTATCGGAAAGATTAAGTTAACCTATGGTTGATAGAGAAATTATTCTTCTCACGTCTTGTGGTTTCGGCTGTCAATGCTCTTAGTCATCTTTTCCCGTTTTGTACATCGTTTGCTGATGGGTAAGGGTAAGGTAACAGTGGTCAAAACACTACAGTCGTTCAAATAACACTTTGTCTCCAAAATTACTTGACAAAAATATCTTTGTTAATGAAAGAAAAAGTTATAAAAAATCGTATCTGTACAACAAAACAGTCTCAAATAAATGTTTGCAGTGAAGGACATTTTTCAGTTATAAATATAATTATATTTTTGCAAATTGTTGGCAAGTTTACAACAATTTTTAAACGTCAAACAGTGTTTTGCTGTCGGGATTCGTGAATGCTGGGTTTTACAAGTCAACTGAACCAAATTACAGCTACATTGGTCAATGATTGCGGAATTTGTTTGAAAGAGTCACCGCGGCCCTGGAACGCAAAGGGCTTTAGAAGGAACATGGATGGGTTTTAGTCAGTAAAAGTCTGACACGCCCTTCCGCTCCACCCAGAGCGGAAGAAGCCATTTGATGATTTCACATCCTTAAAAAAAAAATTGGTCAATGGTCATGTCTGATTAATTGATTATATCTAGATCAGCATCATAAAATCACACATAAATGTTTACCATAATACCAAAACTGCATTGAAATGCACCACATTATCAATTATTTTAATACAACTATGGTGTACAAAACTTAGTACGAGTAATTCTTAATGTCTTCTAAATATAGAACAAATCCATAACAGTATTGGTACAGAAATAACAAATTTGAAGGTCCTGCCTTAAATATAGAATTTGTTGATACGAACGAATGAGTGTTTTTTGTCAGAGAATTTATTTTTAACGGTTATTTTAATCATGCTGAAGTTGTTCTAAATATAGGACCAATCCAAAGAAGTGTTCGTACAGAAATAGTATTTTTTGAAGGCTTCGTGTTTGCTGTAAAGTTTTGAACTAATCAGTAAATTCTATCAAGTTTTCTGGAAAAGCTCTTGAATCGCAAGGCATTTTTAAGCTTTTCTAGGTAATTCACAAAGTTTTAATCAGGCCAAATGCGTCATCATGCGACGTGTGTTTAAGTTCTCAGAAAAGTACAAATCATTTTTGTAGCGCTCGTGTACAAACGCTGAAGTGTTTATTACTTCAAGATTGGGTCCTTTCTCTTCCAATTTAATAGCTCGATTAAGACATTAATTTGGCTGACAGTCAATTAAAAGTCATGCGATAAAATCCAACGAATCGCCTGTCAGATCGTTGATTTAAGTTAACATAAAAACTGCTTCCATTGGATTTGAGATAAATCGCTCGATAAAAAGTGTTGAGCGCCCCATATGCGCGTGAGTGTGTTTGATGCATGACTGTAGTATAACTCGCATTTCGAATCGATGTAGCACAAGGAAGGATTGATATATAAATCTTCGTAGATCAGATTAGATGCGGCCGTGGATGTAATGTATGAGAGAAACGGCTTGAGTAGGGCTGCCTGGTAACATGGATGTTTATTTGACAAGAAGCAAAGGAAAGGACTTTGAAGATTTATTCCGTGAAGAAGCAACAGAGGTATGGGATGGTATTTCAGTAGTTTTAGAAGATGTTTATGACCTGTGGGACATTAATGTTGAGTATGATGATAATATATTCAATGTTGAAGTTGAAAACGACAACTCGTCGGTAACATCTTATCAAGATGGAAAGTCATATGAATAAAACAAAATTTTTAAGAAATAATTAATTATTCTTGGATAAGGTAGTGTAGTGGTAAGTGATGCAGTAAAAGTTATAAGTTATAAATATACTCTGCAGGTAAGGAAATGTTATAATAAGCTTTTAAAGAGAGCTGTTAGCATCACGGAGAGGATATATTTTCTTCTAATTTAGTACTTAAAGTAAGTGTAAGGTTCGTTGCATGTTATGAGAAACGGATGTTTTCCAATAGAGGTAAACGGGTTTGTAAGTAAGGTATCAGTAACTAAGTTGCGAATAGTGCAGTAGTTGCGTAGGATTGGTTCATATCTGGGCATCGCATGACGATTGTGAAAACTGGCGTTTCCCAATGGACTCATATTACTTTGGCTCCATTTGTTCATATACCTGTTATTAGGTGTAACTGCGGTGTCAATTACGGGTTTCATGACGTCCGGTAACACCAAATGAAAACCACAAGATAGGAGTAACAGACTCAGGTAGTGAGGACAATGAAAAAGAATAGGGAATGGTGTGTTCTTGGTTTATCTATACTAAACAATATGAAAAAGAAAGAAAGTATAACTTTTCATATTCAACTAGACTACGAGGTAGTTCTGAACCTGGGACAAAATAAAATTGACAGGCATTTAGGAGTGACAAAACACCATGACGTAACACCTTCCAATTTCATAAATCTTCCAGTAGAGGCCTATATCGTTGGCAAACAGTTGGCGACGCTCCAGGAGCTGGACACATTCGCTCGTATTTCACTCAATGCGAAATAGTCTCGGGAAATAAAGTGTACTATTAATGCGCGCTATTTTCGGAGCGCGGCGTCCAATAGTCTGCCATGCTATCTCGTGTATCTGCAGCAAATGCTAATTTCGTTAGCTTTTTGTTTTAGTTGTAAATGGCGTGCAATATGAAATACGTTAGCGAATGAGAGAACAATTCTATTTAGATAGCGGAGATAGAAAAGGCTGGCATTAAGACTTGTGTAAGTGTTCCGGATCATAAATTGTTTCAGGTAAACAATTACAAAAAGCAAAAAATTTAGTAAACGTGATTGTTTTATGAGCAAGAATCGCAGGTCAATGCAACTCTTGGCAATGATCACACTGAGCGAAGATTAAAATTCTAGAGCCGTCTCCGGTGGTATATATCATGCTATAAAACAGGTTGGTATTCATTGCGAACCCATTCATTAATTCTGTTTATAGTTCTTTGGCTTTTAATGGCTATTGAGTCATTAACATTGGTCAATCAAGTGGATTACTGAGCTTGAGATAAAAGCCGTTTGTATTTAGGAATATAACTGTAAGCTGGAGAAAATAAATCTCTACTTTAACGACTAGTTTAGGGTTCTAGCGGTAGAATAAAAGTTTGGTTTAAACCGATTACTGCAGTATTACTGGCCATAATACCTGAGCTATCACAACTTTAATCTAGAGAATAACTTACAACAGCTAATGTTTAACAACGTCGAACGTAATTCCCCGAAAGCATAACATTGCACTTTGCTTTTGCCCATATGACGCATTTAACGTTTTTTTATCATGTGTTTGTTTTTCTGAATATTTATTTTATACAACCACAAATGTGTCCGCCCATTTAGCAGGTCGCTTGATGTTATTTAAACTTGTGAAATACTTCTGAGTGTTTTTAAATATATGTATTGTCAAGGGACCGATATATGAACATAGTGATACTATTTTGCTTTGTTAGAGCTACTCGTAGCTGCCCGAGAAAGGTTCCAATAAGAAAGTACGTAATGTATTTTATGCAGGTCATTGCAGATACTCCAAGAGAACCTGATGCAGATTCGATAGAACGTATGCAGCAGGAAAAGCAAAATGCGGTAAAAATTGCCGACAGCAAAACTTTCAGCAACTTTGCAAAATAAATCGGCACAGCACACCAAAAACGGTGCATCATAGCTAATAGTAAAAATCCGTTCTCAATGGTAATTTATTACCCACACTATGGGCAACGATTTTCAAGCATGTTTCAGTAATAGCTTTGCTCCATAATAAAAGGTTGTAAGGCCATCGACCCACTGGTATTGATTGCATAGTCTGTGTTTTGTAGGGCGAGCGGAAACAAACAACGTTACCTTATGGAAGCCTTTTTGTAGGGCATACCTACAAGCTTTTCTATTGAAGTTTCTAGGTCATGTGATTCAGAACTGATAAGGTATTATTTGTATAGTTTATGAACATATCACTTGCGTATGTGTTGGTTCTGCTCTTTCTGATTGTGTGTTTATTTGTTTGTTCACTTTTCTGTGTTTGATTTAATTGTTCAATGCTGTTCATATCTTAGCGATTTTCTTATAATCATCATCATCATCATCATCTTTGAGTTCAACACTATGCACTTATCCCCATCTCCAGTTATTCGAAACACGTGTTTCCAACAATTTAACAACAGTTTTAATTAAATATTGAAAAACGAGTTTTCCACGGTCTCTATTTCTTTGTTTGTTATCTTTAGTTTCAATAACAGCCATATTATTTATGTCTCTCTAGAAATTTTCTGCTTCATGTTCAATGAATGTAGAAGATTTGGCACGTCTCAACTTTTGGACCACGTCATGACGACGTAGCAAAGATCAAGGTTTCTCTCCTAGTTCATTGTATGACATAGGTATCTTATGCACTGTAGCAGTGTCTACAATGAGTATTTTCTTGACGAGTGAGTTATTATCTGCACCCTTGTATGAGGTTTTATGCATGTTTAAGCAAGGAAGACTATGTGGCGCTTGCTTTTTTTGTTAATACCGGATAAGGATGCTTAACTGATAAACTCGATATTTTTTTGTTAATTTTGAATTTTTTGCTCTATGTTATTATTACTTACCATAATGTATTATCACATTCGACTTACCTACCCCAACAATTCGAAACGTTATTGTCCTGAGGAAACCAAACAAATATCTTAGTCTAGTTTCTACTTTGAGGAAAGATAATCTGAACAGCGTTGAACATACATATTAAGTATTGATTTCACCTTGAAGTTTGCCAAACATGTTTGGATTGACAAACAAACTCAACAGCTCATTCCAAATGTTCTAAGCTAAAAACTACTTTATACAAGTTGCATTTTCCTGTTAGTTGGCCAAGATGAAGCTCTTGTCTGTCATTTGCATAGGTTTCCATGTTAATTATGTAAGTTTATGATTGACGTCACAAGCGAATCAATCCAACTGTTGGTTCACCCAACAGCAATAAATCCTTTTGTCATGGTTTATATAATTTCCATTTATTTTATTATCACCATTAAACTTGTAAAAACATCCTCTACTAAAGGCTAAAGAAGTACATTTGTTTTTCAAAAACATCTGCAATCTAAAATTCACTACACCAAGCTAGTGTTAAGTTACAAAATTTTTGCTATGTTTTGGATACGATAACAGCAGCAACAGTATTTTTCTTTGGAAATGAAGTAAGTAGTAATAGTCATTAGAATTCCAACATGATTGCCTCACGATATTCGCTATTTTGGCAACGTATGATCGTTATTTTGGCTCATGGTTTATAAACAAGAAAGATGGAAAAATATGATCTCGCACATAAATAGTCACCATATTAACAAATTACGTTTCAAAATGAGCATTGACATTGAGGCAAAAAGTTTAAGCGTTCATGAAGGTCACCAACGGTACGACACGGACAATTTACAATTTGCGAGTAAAGCCGCGGGAACTACTAACTGTTCGTCAAACAA
This sequence comes from Mamestra brassicae, assembly GCA_905163435.1. Lineage (NCBI taxonomy): Eukaryota > Metazoa > Arthropoda > Insecta > Lepidoptera > Noctuidae > Mamestra > Mamestra brassicae. The sequence goes on along the minus strand of LR991004.1, from coordinate 12,491,296 downwards.
TGACTCGATCGATATGCCTTGTCTTGTTTCTCTGTTAGTACTTTTATTTAGAACCTCCGTAGGTTATCCGAGTAATGGTGTTTGATTTAAAACTTTGAATCTTCTTCTGCGAGGTCGAGATTTGTGATTTCTACTAAATGGTGTTAGCAATGTTCGTCCTCTTTAAACTGATTCTCATCATCATGGTCATCTTCTAGCTCATAGACATATTTGGCACAGCAGCGTGTCATCATATTGTTGTATCCTTTCTTTGTGCTCTTTTTCTATCTGAAACATCTTTCACATTGTTCATTCATAGTTTCATGTTGCTAACAATTTTGCTAATTTGACATTTTGTTGATCATTCGTATTTTGTAGTTCCTTATTTGTTACGAAACTATATCTTATATTTCACACAAATAAGTAAACAAACAAGGCGTTATCGTAAATCAAAATGAACGCCATCTACACAAAAACATTGCGTGTATATTCCTCGTATTCACGTATGTTATAATATTTGACACTTAACACAGCATTAATGAATAGCCATCATCATTTAATGCTTTCGCCTTCATTAAACTCACGTGCATCAAATTAATTTATCCTAAAATACACGAAGGTGATAAATAGGATGCTCTATTATGAAATACTGCGCGTAAGGAAAGATTCCCAACCTTCCATATTTACTGCTTTGCTCCCCTTCGGTGTAGTTTGATGATGAATGGTTTTTGATAGTCTGATGTTTTGGGAAGAGTTAAGATGGATTTTATGTAGGCGGCAGCCGTCATCTGTTGAAACAATACCTTTTGGAATTTATAATCTCGTAACAATATGGACAATTTAATAGGTTCCAAAATGATTTTCCAGGGTTGTTTTTTTGTCTTTGGGCACGCCACAATTGCGGCGGTAAGGCCCCTCTTTGAGGAGTGGCTGGAGAGGCGCCACGGCGTCCTCACCTTCCGCCTGACGCAGGTACTTACCGGACACGGCTGTTTCGGGAGGTACCTGTTTCGGATTAAGCGGGAGGAAACGCCCGGGTGTCAGCACTGTGAGGATCGCCCGGAGGACACGGTGGAGCATACGGTGGAGGTCTGCCCTGCTTGGGCTGAGCACCGCCGTGTTCTCGTCGAGGCGATCGGCGGCGGCAACCTCTCGCGTCCGGCCCTGGTTGAATCCATGGTCCGGAGCGAGGAGGCTTGGGAAGCGGTCACCTCCTTCTGCGAAGCAGTAATGCTAGCGAAGGAGGAGGCGGACCGCGCGAGGAAAAGGCAAGGCCTTCGTCCCAACCGCCGCAACAGGAGAAGACGCCCCGGGCGTCGGGAGTCGCAGGGCGATCCCCGGCCACCGTAGGCGCGGGCCTGCGGACGGCGAGCGTTGGGTGGCTCGCTGTCCGATCACCACCAGGCCCGGGTCGATGGCGCGTTGTGTTTCACGCGCGCCTCAAAGAGATGTCAGCATAGAGGACGGGGCCCGCTAGGGCCAGAGCCTGCCAGGGTTGCGGAATTTGTTCGAAAGAGTCACCGCGGCCCTGGAAAGCAAAGGGCTTTAGAAGGAACACGGATGGGTTTTAGTCAGTAAGAGTCTGACAAGCCCTTCCGCTCCACCCAGAGCGGAAGAAGTCATTTGATGATTTCCCATCCTAAAAAAAAAAAAAAAAAAGGGTTGTTTTGTCTTGATCTTGCTTGCCTGAATTTCCTAGAGGATCCATATCCTCTAGGAAGTTCTTTTGTAGTTCTTGATGTTCATTCTTGACGTTTAAAAGTACTGATATACAGCCTAATTTGAAATATTATTTATATTTGATTATGTTATATATAGTTTCGTTTCCTTGAACATTCTCAAAGAATTGTAAATTCGATATTGCCAAAGATATCAAGATAAGATAGAGTCGTTAAATCTTTGCAGTTTCTCGGAACAAGTTACTGTTACAAAGATAGAGAGATCGGTTTAGATAAATGTTGATAAAATATAAGTGCAGTGGCCATTGTTGGCGTTACGTCTGAAGTACGCGAGTGAGTCATGGAGAGTCATACATAACATACTTACAATTTTGTTGTTATAGTATATTACGATACAATCATCATCATCTAAAGTACGACTTCGCCCACTGTTGAACCTCTCTTTTCTTATGCCAATTCCTGTGCCAGCCTCATCCAGGATCTGCGATGGCAACTTGTTGTCTGGCCATCTCCCATGCGTACGATACTTATAATAGGAGGTTAATATTTCACAGGGTATGAAACAGCCACTTTATTAAACATCAAAGCTTCGGGAGTATTTTACAAGTGTTTGTGGTTGATAACTAACTGCGATAAGTTAAAATACGTATTATCTTTATACCTCACTAGATCAGATATGCGCACTATTGGCTCATTGATACCACCTACCAAGGTACAGACGCCAGCACATAAAGCTATCCAAAACTGTCAAATTTTCCCGATTAGAACCTAAAGCGTTGGCGAAGTCTGATTCGCTCGCTTCGCTCGCTCACTAGACCTCGCGAAGTTTTTTAATCCTTAGAGTCCTCCGACTTCGCCTTTTGGTGAGCATTTATCCATTCTGGCAGGTATTTCGATTTTTTTGGTAGTAAAATTGGTATTTTTCTGGTAGGCGTTTAAACACAAGCCCTTAAATAAAAGTGTGTGACTGATAGATATTGATGTATGTGCTTGATATTATGGGAGATTCTTCAGTATCTATTAATAAGTCCATAGTAGTATTTTACTAGAGCTGCACTGTTATTAGGTACCTACCTATGTGTATTTCATTCATCATTGAAGAACGCAACGTGAAAATTCCCACGCCAAACCAATGATTTAAGTCAATTAGGGCCTTATAATTTAAGTTAATTAGAAACCAGACTAATTCGTTTACCAGCAACTGCTACGGGGTTTCTGAGAAATCACTTGACTATTAATAGTAAATTTTAATGACCCTGCTTTGGGCAATGGCCTCATAAAATTACATAAGCATATAATTGGTGTTGTTATAATGTCTATGAATGTGTTCACAGCTTCCATCCGTTAGGGTGTGTTTACATTAGAAGAGAAAATTCCATGGGCTACTACATTTATTGCCATTGTAAATTGGGTCAGTAACGGTATTATAGTTTTCTGCCGTTAGTAGATACTAGACTTCCTCATAATCGTAATGAATGCCACTGATACCTACTGTTGGAATTTCTATGTTACCTTACGTCTTAGAAAATCCAACATTGCAGATGGGTCATCATCTTGATTCTAGGCGTGTTCGAAAAAAGAGAGTCAAATACTCAAAATATTTGACTCTCTTTTTTCGAACATGCGAGAGGTGGTCATAGCCGGTCCTTAATTGCGGGCTACTATGTTTTCCGACTTTCTAGCAATTTTTCAGACCCACTTTTCGTGTTATAAGTACATCCAAAAGGGATTTACCTCCCGAACAAAAGCCCTCCTTAGTGCTTGTTATGTTTTTAGTGCTAGCTTAATCGATGCGTTTTCTTCAATTGTATTTTTTAGATTTCTATTAAGAGTATTGCTCGTGTGAAAGAACACGAAAAACGTGTGTAGTAATTTCTTTATGTTCTTGTATTAAACATAGATACTTCTAATCTATTCAATAGCTATACTTCTAGTAAATGTGTCGGAGCATCACACGAGATCGAACGGTATCACTCACAAGTCGTTAAAGTTTATGATTATGAATTTGTTTATGTATAGAAACTATTATAGTGTAGCCGTATAGTCGTTCATTGAACCAGTAATGAGTATTTGATGGCCATACTTTGTTCTTCGAATTATAATACTCAGTGTGAGTAGTTTTGAAACTTTTGAATGTCGCAGAGACTTTCTAGATATTAGAGTACCTAAACTGACTCGAGTTCAAATCAAATCTCAAATATGTTATTGCAATTCATAATGTACACACACAGGTGGTAAATCGAAAATGATGGAAACGATTATGGACCCTGTTAGGCACAGCAATTTTTAAATAAGTAGAGAAAGAGGAAGAGCGCTTTAATATTTATTTTCCAATTTAGTAAATTGGAAAATTTACTTTATCTTATATCCTATTAAGGTATTTGATTTTATTGAAACAATGATAGAGTAAAGTAGAGTAGAAATTCTGTAAATGGTAGACTCATGAGGTCTTTTCTCATATTTTTTAATAAGGGACCTGTAACATCAGTCATTGGTCCCTCAGTAATACTAATAACTAACTGTTATTGAACTTTGAGATATGGTAGATTTACGTACGGCCGGTCACAATAACGTATCTATCTTTGATCAACTGTCAAATTAGTTACCAACAGCAGCTGAAACGTCATGTTTCCCTTTCAAACATGACGTTTCAGCTACTGTTGGTAGCTAATTTGACAGTTGGCCAAAGGTAGATACGTTATTGAGACCCGCCGTTAGTGATAACTTTAGTCAGGCTTATAGACATCTTATTATTTCCATGTTATACTCTGAGTAAAGCCTAAGCCCAGTAGCTCTGTTAATTGATATTCTCCTTACTTTGTCCTGACATTCCACCTATGGCTTCAGTCACAAGACAAGCGGTCAGGTGATCTAACCCGCTACGGTTGAAATTAGGACAACTTGTCTTCAGACAGACTTAGCAAATAAGGCCCCATGTAGGTATGAGTGCAAAAGAAAAATACACTGTTTTGAATGAACGAATTGGAATATCTTAAAATTATCTGTCTTTGGTACATATCAATAAAATTAAGGCGTAATGTTCTGTTCTGAGGTTATCTACGTTTTTGAGAAAATTAAAGAGTGTATTAAAATCGTTTATTCGGAGTAGGTTGACACGTAACTGTGTGAATGATGGAAAATGCGTACGAAAGCACTTTCACAGATTGGTTTATGGTTAATGGTTTATCAAAGACAATCCAGGCGAAAAATACCGTAGAAAGTGTAGCCACACGTGTGTCAGATTGTTTTCAGTGCCCAAATCTATGGTTTGAAGACTTGGCCTCAAATATCCAATAAAACAAATCAATACTGTTTATTTCGATCGTTTATGTGCCCTGATTAATACTAGACCGTACTCCAGTTCGACTTGTATGCTAACATAGTTCTAATTGACCAAGTACCAATATATTGAATTACTTATTCACGCATCATTAACTAAAAAAATCGTTTTCCGTTAAAGCAGAACAAGGGCGCCTACTTCGAAATAGTGAATATAAAGTTTCAAGTTTCATAGCGTGTTTTATGTAATCAGTATTTATTGAATATTGTATGTTAAAACAAACTGTCTTCAAAACAATGAAATAGCCCTTGTGACATTAGACAAAAGCATAATGACAAGAACTGTTCGAAAGAGTTAGGTACCGCGGCCTGGAACGCAAAGGGCATTTGAAAGAACACGAGTGGGTTTTAGTCTGTAAGAGTCATTTGATGGTTTCCCATATACAAACAAAAGGCTGAAGACATAACTAGCTAAATGTGTGTAAAGTGTATGTAGAACACAGAAGAATACAATTTAAAAAAAAAAACCGGACAAGTGTGAGTCGGACTTCCACGGAGGGTTCCGATTCCGATCGAGTCTTGTAATCGCAAAAAATATTTTTATATAATAAAAACTACAAATTCCAATTTTCAGACTTTTACTATAATATCTATAGCCATTTTCCAAATCATGTGCCATAAACGTAGCATAAACGACCTTATATTTAGATTGCGTTGACTTATAAATTTGATTTTTTCACTGCTTCAAGGAGTAGCTGACTTGAGTATATGATATTAATCTCAGCTTAATTCTTCCACGCGTTCCTGAGGAAAGGACAGACAGACAGACGGACAAAAAAGTGATCCTATAAGGGTTCCTTTTTGCCGACTGAGGTACGGAACCCTAAAAAAGAGTAGGTATGTACCTATGATAATCACAATTAAATAAATAAGTCAAAGTGTATTTTTCCTGATGATTACAAGTAACCTTGAGAAGTTGGGACGTTGTCAAACCAGCCAGTAAGTTTGAGTTATTGATAAAGTATAATGGCCTCATTCAAATATTTTAAGAGCGATAAAATGTTAGGGTTTTTGTAGATCACAATACATAGAGCTCTCAATGGGGTCCAGCTAGCTTATTGCTTACAAGTACCATATTAACCTAGATTTCTTCTTCAATTGAGTCTGTGACTTATTGGGCATATCGCGAACAGTTTTCGTGTACCTAGGCTACAATTTGTTTGCAATCATTGACATCATTACCTATGTACTTAACTGTTTTTTGTTATCAGGGGCACTGTTGTACTTTGAAATGAATGGAGAATCATCATCTGCTAGCTTTTTCTCAAGCCTTTATGGGTTTCCAGCATAACCAGATGCTTTCAAACACCAATATATTACATGGAACGATTGCGTACTTATCTGACCTTTATAACCCAGTTACTGGATAACACGATGTCCCTTTGTAAGAATGGTTTTCAGATTTTCGGGCTTCGACTACGTATGTAACGACTGTGAAAGATCTACAATGAGTCAATGACAGCCGAGACAAACGGCTTAACGTGATTTTCTGAGCACGGAGGATTCTCGGTACTTAACCGATGGACACCCATCCAAAGACCGACCTCGGCAGGCATTCCTTAACCCTGAAGATGATCCTGATGATGATCCTGATCTTTGCGACTCTTATAATTACTTAGCAACGAGCTCCTCCTACAAATTAAATTAAAAAAAAACAATTCAAATTCGACAAATATTGAATTACCTGTTATTTTGTCATATTATTGTTGTTATTTTGTCCATTATTAAGTTGAGGACCCTAAGCTAAAACAGTATGCTTCATATTTCATCACCATCACACATGCTTCATCGTTCAACTAAAAAATAGCAAAATATATGACAAAACAATCAACATTAACTGTCATAACAGGACAGTACATACATACATATATACCTACTTATACTTAAAATCACAGAGCCATGAAGGGTCGGACCACGAAGGGTTCCGTACCATAAGCCGAAAATAAAACATGTTTTTTGAATGGGGTCCCCGCTTTATTTTTAATTTTAGTACATTTTTATTATTTGTTGTTACAGCGGCAACTGAAAAACCTTATCTGTGAAAATTTCAACTGGCTAACTATCACGGTTCATGAGATACAGCCTGGTGACAGACGGACAGACAGACAGATAGACTGACGGACAGCGGAGTCTTAGTAATATCCTGTTAGTAAGGTCCCGTTTTACCCTTTGGTTACGGAACCCTAAAAAACTATTTTCAACATGTTTTGCACATACTTGTCACATAGGAGTGTCGACAACCAAGCGATCAGGAAATAATGCGCACTTGGAACAAGTCGGAGGACAATGTCTGCTAATTGGTGCCAGCGCAGCGCGTCGAATGTGACGCGTCATGTGTAAATTGCATTACTAAATGTATCGTTGGATGTGCCATGAATATTGTATTAGTGAGTGAAGCGGAATCTATTAGTCATATCAATAAATTATGACTTAAATGCTGAAATGGTGGAAAAAAACTTATGACTATAACTTCGATATGAGGAGTCTAAGGACTGTTGGTATTATTGACATGCTTTTCGGGACTGAAAATACTTGGTTATCTCTTAGAAGTCAGTTTTGAGAACCTAGGAATACTAATGCGCGTGTGCTTTGCTGAAGGCAGGGTATATAATGTCTCGACGACCCAGCAAAGACACATCTGGTTTAACCCCAGGTAATGGGATAAAGCTAGCTAGAGAGAGAGGAAGAGTTGTACTTCACAAATATCTTCAAAGTTACTTTGGTTATACACATTATATGTACCTATAGTAGGCGCCAGATAAATGTGGAATAAAGTACATTGACCTTTCCCTAATAACTGTTCATAGGTACCTGAACAATTAAATATGAATCGTTTTTCATTATTAGACAACGAGAGATAATGATTCGGGACAGCTTTGTGTCATTAATTCCGTTTTTCAAATTAAAAATGTCAATAATTGTAGGTGGGTCAATGACCGTTATTCCACGATTATCTGGCGCCTACTATAGTCCAGACGCCAGCACATCAAGCTACCCGAAACTGTCAAATTTTCCCAATCAACCTTGAACCTAAATGTAGTCAGTGCTTTAGTGATAAAATTAAAAATATATTAAAGAAATTTGACACATTGTTGTAGCTGGCTTCTGTACTTACAATAGATTTTGATGACTGAAGTTGGAAATTTTAGACAAGTCTTTGTCCAAGTATTCGTATATATTAAAATTATTTAAATAAGTATAACTTGAAGACTCAAAAACTCGTCGTAAACGAAGCCAGCTGATCAACTACTGCGGTTAGAGGAAACAATAGTGTTTTCTCAGGTGTGTTTCATACACGTCAAAAACATTTTTTTTTCATTATTGTAATAATAACAATAGTATAATTGGCGTGATGAAATATTATCACGCGTCATAAACTTAGAGCTGTTTTTTAATATATGTATTTAAAACAGCCGGTCCATTCTGTAAACATGTCGAAGTGAAGGCTTGGGAGAAGTGATCTCGAGGTGAGCTGTCAATCCATATAACCAAGATGGGATGATCTTTCCACTTCGTGATCACGTGACATCTTGATTATATGGATTGACAGCTCACCTCGTGATCACTTCACCCAAGCCTTCACTTCGACATGTTAACTGAATCGACCGGCAGATAGTATGACGTTGGAAAGAAGTTGGAAGGTGGGTAAGCCTCTGGTGTGGGACGCAACACGTGTCGACACCTTTGCGCCATCGCATGTTCCAAGTACGGCGGGCTGTGCCGGCGCTGCCGCTGCGTTCGCTGAGGCCCTCAAGCGACGCAAATTCTGTTACCTTATTGGTAATTATAGTTTTGAGCCGTTTGGGGTCGAAACGCTTGGGTCATGGGGTCCGAGTGCGCGTCTCCTTTCCAAGGAAATATCTTGCCGACTGATCGACATTTTGCGTGATCAGAGGGCTGGCTCATCTTTGCTCAAAGAATTAGTAATATTTACAACCAACCTTTTTCATCTTCCATTCCGTCCTGTCAAACGACACAATATCACTAACTTCCTTCTCATTAATATTTTTCTCTTTGACCTCCACCCATGAGCCATATTCACGATACGTAATGTATCGTCAATCAGAATAGTTCTTACGAATAATACTTTACGAAACTCATAATTTTAAACCACTGCAACTAATCTATGGCATCAAAAATTCAGTGGCATCGTGTTTACCTTGACTTTATCGAAACCGATCGATGTACGATTGTTAACTGGAATAACAATAAAAAAGTCTTTAAATAGTAAAATATGATGCTTCTGTACATGGAATATTGCGTTTCGTTCTGAAACTGTCGTGTTTGGTTTGTTGTGATTAAGTGGAGAAACTTGTTTCAGTTGTCAAATTATAATTAGCAGATATAAATAATGACCAACCATTTTACAAAATTACACAGTGGTGTATTGTGTGATTATCAGGACAAGTTTGCTATAGTAGGCGCCAGATAAATGTGGAATAAAGTATATTGACCTTTCCCTAATAACTGTTCATAGGTACCTGAACAATTAAATATGAATCGTTTTTCATTATTAGACAATGTTAAGGATCACGAGAGATGATGATTCGGGACAGCTTTGTGTCATTAATTCCGTTTTTCAAATTAAAAATGTCAATAATTGTAGGTGGGTCAATGACCGTTATTCCACGATTATCTGGCGCCTACTATAGGCAGACTTTGACAGATTTGCAGGGCAGACCTTAATTAAAATAATACCTTAATTGCGTAACCAACATCACAAACCGAAAACATTTGAAGAATAGTTATAATCTTTTGCTTCAATGTAGAGAAAGAGAGGTTGAGAAGGAAAAGGAGAGGCCAGCACCCATCAGTAGGATACATTGGAGACTACCAAAAATAAACCTAACTTATCAAATTAATTATCACTGATGGGATTTTCTCGCAAGCAGTATTCAAAGCAGGATAAGTAACAAAAGATTTGTGAATATTTCAAACAATATTGCAGCGGTTATGGAAATATGGATTCAAAGTTGAATTTAAAATCAAGGTTACGTTACTGCGCTTGCGTTGTTTAGTCTTTAACAACTCATTCACAAGTTTTACGCAAATATTTTTACAACTTGTGAAAGGGAAACCAACCAAACAGTTCGAGATTAAAATTTCAAGTGATGAAAGGTATCTTTCGAAATACTTTGATGTTATGTTAAAGTATGTATGTTTGTTTTTTTTTATGTTTGTTAATGAATCTCGCTTCAACAGTTGAACAGATTTTTGATTAAACTGGAACAGAGGTAGACCATGACCAAGATTAGAGAATACTTAATATCCTGGAAGGATTGGAGTTGTTGTTGTTAATGATTGCTTGGGATAAGTTTTAAACTTACTTGCGGGTGAAGCCGTGAACAGAAGTTTATATTATTAAAAATCATCGAGAGTAAAAACTTTCAAGCGATATTTTTGTATCTTCCGCAAATATTATGCAACAAGTCAACCAAACAAATATTAAGTGTGGTCACAGTTATTGCGTAAGGCGAGGATCGCGTGACCAGTGACCACCATAAGCCATGGTGTATGGACGTTACCACACCGATGTAACTGTACCCCAACTGTCATTGAACGGAAGTGGGCGGTTTAGTGCAGGGAATAACACGATACAGGCCTGATGTCTAAACGTATCAATAATGTACCGATATCCCGCCAGAGCTTCGGAGTATCGTCTTACTGAGTATTAGTAGAATATGTATAATTTATTTTGAATTTGGAAATTCGATATTTTCTGTAACGCCCCGTACCTATCAGTGACAGGCGTATCAGGAACAGGGTTTTGCCGAAATAAATGTTGCGTTGACGATTTTTGGAGCTTACTTTAGATTCCAGGTCTTCTTCATTTCCATTCTTTTCCAATCATCATCATCATCATCAACTTTCCACCTTATTTATTGTCGGCACAGCATATTTAACCATCCATCCGCAATAACTATAATATTATCTCCCACATACATATAATTTACTAGTTGCCGCCCGCGGCTCCGCCCGCGTAATTGTCGAAAATTATCCTAAGGGAACATATTCCCGGGATAAAAAGTATCCTATGTGTTAGTTTTTGCGTGAAAGAGTAACAAAGATCCATTCATCCATACAAACTTTCGCGTTTATAATATTAGTAGGATTTTTGTTCTAAGCATTTATTACCCCGCTTGCTAGATACAGGTCCTTTGGGTATGTGATTTCAGATCCTTTTCACAGACTACAAGTCCGGTTTTCTCACGATACTCTCCTAGTGTCTCGTCAGCTAGTGTATTATTAGCGTATTAAAGTCAAGAGTGGATAACGATAATGATGCTCATTTATTTAGGTTAATGCTTGTCATTAAAGGTGGCAAGGAGTTCTTCAAGTCGAAGTACTCACTTAGCCGGTTTTTGAGGTCATTCGTTAACGTAGGAAGTCGATCTGCAGAATCGTTAACTATAACGATTAATTATTTCATGGCTTTAAGTATACCCATGAGGTTTTACCTGTTAAAAACCTAGTAGATAGTCGTCACCCGGAGAAATGGAAAACTCTAGAAATGTACCTAAATACAAAAATGTTCTAAGAATTTTCAAGGCCTTCCGCGGCTTAAAATAAAAAATAAACTATTTGCGAGCAGACAATTACCAAATGAAGACAAATTGACAGTTAACTATGCAAATGTCCCACAGCTAGGTCAAGTTGAAGAATTTACCTCGACTTACTTAAAACGCCACTTAATTCCTTCCAAAGGCATCCGATATTCCTTCTCCTTCACTCATTTGTCGTTAAAGCAGGATGGTTACAAACTGCGTTTATAATCTCATGGAAAATCATTGGAATTGTATGCCATGCGTGCGCGCACAATGGGCGATAAGAACTGAGGCACATTGAGAGAGCTGCTTTTACAGGTATTTAACGCACGTGTGCCGATTGTGATGACATTTCTAGACTGCGAGAAAGCTTTATTGGAAAGCACATAATGAACGGGATCGATTGTTCTGTTATTGTTATGAGGAGAGGAGAGGTTCATGAGGCCTATTTATTGATCGAGAAAACTTAGAAAAAGATGTGACATTTCCGTTTGCTGTATGTTGAACTATGGTGAGAATTTTGTTTTTTTTGCTGAGTTCCATTTCAAATGGTTTTGCCATGCAATCGAATTTGAATTCTGTATCGAAATTTTTCCATGGAAGTAATAAGTAGTATTATTTCTATTGCATGGAAAGGTAAATTCCTCAGCGACCACAGACAGGCTAGGTCTACAACTCTACATCTGATGGAGAAAGCGGGTCATGGAAAAATCTTAGTAGGCAAATTGAATAGGAATTTTATAAGAGGCTGTACACGTAGTGTTTTATTGATTGCTTTTGCAAATATTAATATTATGTGCTTCATTGTAAACTAAAATCCGTTTTTTGGAAAGGGAAAACGGCATAGATTAATTAATTCTCAGGAAATGTAAGATTAATTCATAAAGCTGTTAGGTTTAGTTGAAATCAATTTCCTCTACCTGTCTATTAATGCATATTATTAGAAAGCTGTAAACGTAATAAACACGCATGTAAAACAGCTCTACTTGACAAAATGATGGTTATTTTCTAGCAGTGACGTAATGACCCGTAGAATAATGACGATAGATAATACGGACAATGAACTATTTCTGTTTGCTGACGTATGAATGAAAGTTAATACTGGAAAGCACAATAGTGATTTTTAATAGATAGGAACGAAGGGGCCTTATAAATGTAGATATTTCAGGCTATTGCGATGACGAAACAGAGATGTAGAAGAAGAGATGCTGTGCCGACCTCAATGAAATTCGGATACGAGTCCTGCCCCTAATTGAATTTGTTTGGAGTCGTAAGTGGATGATGATGATGATGATGATGATGATAATATTACAGTGTTTCTCAAACCTTTGCCTGCAAAGCAGACTGTCGTTGGTTTTATGACTTTGATTAATTAAATAAAAACTAATGGTAAAATCATTTGAATTTGTTTTTGGAAATCGATGTCACTTCATAATTTTTTTAATTAATTTATTAAGGACATTTATAATCGCAATGCGTATATGTCAGTCCCATCGGACCCTAAACACACATTAGTCATATCTGGGCCATGAACCTAAACAGACTCTTCGCATCATCGCCATTTGTTTTTATTAAATGTGTGTCAAGTCATTTCAATCTCAAGGCCCTAAACAAATCATTTCTCCCCGACTCATACCGAACACAGTCCATCAATAAGTGGTGTAAGCCTTTAACAACTCCAAGTTGTCACTTCATTAAGGACAGTTACTTATTACATCATTATTTACTTTTTCTTCGAAAAAAGTATAGGTACATTAATAATACCAATAATGATCGAATTTCATGCCACATGACAATACCGGGAAACGAGTTTATTGAGAAAGTACATTGTTAATTGAGCAGGTAAATTAATTACAATCCCTTTCTAGTTAAAACTGATAGTACGTATTGGGCAACAAATGATTGCTTTAACATTATAATCAAGTACAGGATCTGAAATTAGATATTAGATTAAGTAATCAATTAAGTAAGTACTGCGACTACTAGCAATTAACGATGTTAATATAGTATATTAGTTTAAATTAAATAACAGTAGTTCATGACTGTAAATGATAATGATTGCAGTCTTAAAAACTCAGAATTTTCTTAAAGGAGGTACCTAATCTACTGGTAGGTACACCAAATTATAATAAAATTATTGACACCGTAGTATTTGATGTTATGTCATAAGATTACATTATCTCATAACAAATAAACTGGAAACTATGGAGATTCCTTCTCCAGTTAGAAAGTGTTTGTCACAATAGATACACAGCGGTACGTGTGACATACTACACTATTTTTATATTCTTCCTACAAAGTTGACAAAGAAACGTATGTGATGATGTTAATAAGGCATAATTCTTGCCTTGCGTATAATTACTACTAATTACCCAGTGATAACCAGAATACCACCAGTTTCTTTTATACTTGCGTAACACAATACTGCACATCTTTGAAGACATAACAAAAGCTAGATAGAATACTGAGATGAGATTTGTTTCAAGCGCTAGCGCATACCAAGGAATTGTAAAAACAGGATAGGAACAGCAACAAAATTACTCAATGACATCGAACAGCAATTGAAAAATATGCATATCCTTTTTTATAATAAATGCACCCTATATTTTAATGTTCCCGTTCCGCGACACTTCTTCCGACTCCTGAGGTAAGGAGTAAAGAGTTTTTATATGGCTTCCTTTGCCAGACGCCCGTGGGAAATAGTCGGAGTAACCTTCCCTGACCTTTCCCCACTGGCATTCCGTTAACGCTAATAATAGGTGAGGCAAGACAAAAGCGATTTACGAGTTAGGAGTTAGGACGACCCTTTTGTGAGCCCATGTCTGAGCTTAAAGGTGTAATTTTGATGGTAATCGATTTCAGAAAATTTAGTGATTGTTTTGAGATTTAATGTTATGGCTTTAGGAGTGATGTGATGAATGTTGAGGGAGTAACTAATCTTACAGGTTTTTGTGCTTCATGCCATATCTTTGTAAGGCTTTATAGTTGTATTTCTGCCTCGCGGCTAACTTTTAATGATGAGTCATTTAATTTTGTAGATATTCCATCTTCGAATTTAACATTATGAAACTGCGAAATGTGGAGTCGATGCGAGTGGAGGTCATAGAGTTGTAAATAATGTAAGGTTCCCCTCCGGCATGCATGCTGTTGCAAATCAAAACTTGTTCATTGCACATATTGACATTTTACACTTATCTTGACAGCCGGACTAGTCCGTTACTACCGAAACTAGTTTAAGGTTAAATATTAAGCAAAGTTAGTAAAAGCCCGGCTGTCAGAGCGGCTCAGTACAAATCTGTGTTTAACTGGGGCGCACTTTCACCGGTGTGTTATGGGCTATGGCGCTGAATGATTAAAATTCGCTGCGATGGCGCTGACGACGCCATGACAGAACGCAGCGCCATTAAATGTGACAGCTAGAGTTGTCTGGTTGGGTTATACGAGTCTGCTCGTAAATGAGTTGAGCTGACTCCACATATATTATATTATGCAAATAGTCCAATATTCTTAATGGAACCTTGCTGAAACTGTGCCAAATAATGTAATAAAAAGTAATAGACATTATTGTCTCTGCGCCAAAAAAGAATCTGAAATTTATTGACAATGGAATTCGAACCTTTTTAATTGGTTTTAGATTCTTTAACTACAATAAATCACCTACACAATAAATCAGCTAAATCATTGCAATAATTAAAATCAGAACAAACCATTTCGCAATTTGACCCAAATGATGCACATGGGTACAAATGATATATCTCTTGGAAAAAATGCCGAGTATTTAAATTAATGTGACACAACTATTGTTGTGGAGGCACATGGCTGGTCACAGAGCTCGGAATGCGTGTGCGGCCAGTAGTTCAGAGTTTATAAACTGTGAACATAGTTTGTAAACACACGCCTATTCTAAACCGAGATGTGTTCGTGTTTTTCAACAATTAAGAATCGCGGATTCGCGACTAGTTGTTTATTGAATGAAGTGTTTATAGTTTACTATTGGAATGGTAAAAACTCGAAGTGGTATTAGGTATGTTTTGGACGTGGGAATAATTCACGTTTAGATTTACATATTACGGTATTGCTTTTGGCGAATGATTCGTTTATTATTTTTTGACGAACTGGTTTCCCGCAAATCTGATTCCCATCTGAAGAATTGGGATAATCTAGATTCTCCATTTTGTAGTGATTTAATTCGATTTATTTGTTTAACCTTTTACCTAGTATCTTCTCCGATATTCGTTTGAGGATTATCCCCCACAAAGTGCTCGTCAGTTAAAGAACAATGTCGTATTGTAAAGTTAAGCCTCCGGTGATTGATTATCACCGAATACCGGTACTTCTGGGACCATAGACAATACCAAGTCTTTGTCACTTTATGGACATCATTGTTATCTTATAAGCTGCATGTACTTTACAGAACTTAGGTATTTACTAGTTTCCAAGAGTGATAAGTTGCCAGCATTTTGGCTGTTAGAATCAGAAAACTTTCAGTGCCCATTCCGGCAAAAACCAGGTGTGAGCAATAAAGAGATATTGTTTCTTTTAGTTAGTTGCATAACAGATAATGCTGATTTGAATGTATTACGTCGAGAAAAGTTCTGTGAATCCAACTGATGACGCTGGCTTTCCATAACGAGAAACGAATGCTGATTGAACTGTGATTGACCTTTTTGCGCCTTTCATGCCTCTCAAAAAGCCATAGAAGATGATACTCCAGTTCGTTTCGGTCGATTGAATGATCACTAAAATTGGGTAAGGATTGGATTGAAGACAATAACAGCAGTTATGTTTTTAATGGTTTAAATCGAGTTATGTAGGAGGCCACGAAATATTAAATTCAATGTAATGTTATTAGATTTGGTTCTTATTTCAATTTCAATGAAAGACCAGCGACCTCGTCTAGGAATTGTTAGTATTTCTGAATGGAAACAAGAAACTACAATAACAATAAAAATGTGATATCATTTTACGAGTGGCATTTACTTAATTTACTATATTTGTTTGATTTAACACGTGTGAAACTTGTAATATCAGATAAGTGGTTTGCGTGACGTTTCGCATATCTGCTGTTGTTTTGTAACGTTGTAACTTCATGCTTAGAAGTTATGGCGTCTTAGGCTCAATGGTGTTGCTCATGATTGTGATTATCAATAAATTAAAAAAAAAACCTGTTTTAATAACTAACAAGTCGCAATGAATAAACTAATTTGCCAACAAAGATCGTGAGCAATATTTTTTTTTATTCTCAGCAGATCTCGCAATCAGTTGAATCTTGAGGTTACTTTTTTGGTAAAACTGACAAAGGCAGTAAAGCACTCGGTTTATTTAGTACCTTACGAGGTACCTGGACGAAGTGACATCACGGTGACGTGCCACAGAGGTGAGTCACGAGCAGAGAGATGCATTGATGGAATGCCGATCGGGCGGTCATGGACGCCAGTTTTACAAAAACTTGGTAGGTCATTTTACAATGAGATCTAAAAATAGGTTTAGGATTATAAAAAGCATAACGTGGTCAGTGGATCACCACAATTCAGTTGAAGTAAAAACTGCGAAGAATTTTAGTAAGTACACAAAATGACATAGAGCAAAATGAATTGGTAGAAAGCACCTTTTATATTATGAATAATAGTGTTGACATGTCAGGTTAGTTGCGTGGGATTGTGTCGGGGAGAGTCAGGTAGTAGAGTCAACACGGATAACGTTCCCCATTCTAACACATTACACTTGAGTGCTCTCCACAAATAGAGCACCTGACGACAGACCTCAAAGTAGGTAACAAGTGGATGAAACGGCGGTTTTTTTGTTTGTGGCAGATTGCGGGTAGGTTAGAAATCACTACATTTGTTGGTTGCTTTGATGAAAAGCATAAAACGCCTGAAATTTATGACTTTATCACTTTATTTCGCATTGTATAGACGACAAAGTAATTTGAAAGTTGTAATAAAAGTTTTATTTTTCTGTAATGAAATGTTTCTAAAGTCACACTTGTTCAGTGACGTGGAACTAATCAGATTTTTTTATTTTAATGCGGAACATTATTTTATGTTATAAAATTCTAAAATACATACCTTGACCACGAATATCCCGCCAAAGGAGCAAGCGCGGGGTAAGCGTCGTAGACGATAATAAAGCCTCCAACTCAAGGACTGAACTCACAACACAAGAAAAACTTGTTGTCACTGTTTCGAAACGCACCACTTGGACACAAATTGGAGATAAACAACGTTAAATTATATTGACACGGCTGCAGTTATTTTGTGTGACTTCGTTTTTTTCACTAATATTTCACAAAATCGGCACTATTATTGTTATAACAGGTTTTATTTACGATCGTTCGACATCACGCACTCGAGCAACACACCTGTGAAATACGCCAGAGTTCCGCGGTGACTGAACACGCCGCTAGACAGAGATAGCGAGATGTTGTCAGAGAGAGATATGCGCTGTCGTGGGAGGGAGGACGACCGCTAAGCTTCAAGAACGCACGGTGTTCCACTTTCCAGACAAATGTTTCGAATTATTAATATGATTCGTTTCGTGACTTAGCACAAATGTTTTACCTGAATGTGGACAATGCATGAGTTTTTTAGCAAATGTTTCTACTTCCACCTACAACTCACAATTTTTTCTAGTTGCACAATCGTTTGGCGGAAATAGTAGAGCGAGATTGTAGACGTACGTAAATGACATCTCTACTCATTTCTCCAGGTATTTTTTTGTAATGAATATCAACGTAGATAATACCAGTAAAACTTTAGGCCTAAGTAACCTGTTTAGATGCCTTTTAATAATAAATATTCTTGTATGATACCTATTAATTTCATTTTCCGGAAATGTTATGAGGAAAAAAGACTCAAAAAATAATTAACTTTTAATTGTTTAAATAAATAGCAAACATGAAGGGATAGAAAACAGAAATAATTGATAAAACACAATTAAAAAAAAAACAATATTTTGTTTTTTTATTAATATTTTTTTCCAATGAATTCGCGCATCGATCCACTGTGCCGCCGTACCTCCTGTTACCTGGCACGGGCAACCACGGCGCCCCCCACTCCGGCGCACTTTTACGATTCAAATTTTTAACTCCACGAGCCGGTACTACTCTACTGTCTGCGGCTCTATAGTTTCAAAAACATTGCACAAATAACTTTTCTTAATCACTGCACTTTATGCTTCAGATCAAACGAAATTGTCAATTACTTGGTCAGTTTGAAGACTTTCGCAAACTTTGTAGAGTCGCGCCGATTTCTGAATGCAACAGGTTGCATTCAGAGTTGGTCTAAAATAAGAACAAAGAGTTCCGTACCTACGTCTGAATGAAAAATTGGAATGCTTATAGGATCCTTTGTGTCTCTGTCTATTCAACTGTCGTAGCCAATTTGCTCCGAAAGATTCGGAACAACAAACAGTTGAAAGGTACGCATATGAACTTTTTTGAAACAAACAAAATGTATTTAGGTCATTAGTGTCCTGTGCTTGGGGCACGGACACTAATTTCTATACCTAAATACATTTTGAAAATGGGGTCACTTTTAGGGGATAAATTTAAAAAGAGTTTATATAAACTGTGTCGTGTGACATATTATTAGGGTTTCAATTTATTTTTTTATACTTTAAAAATAATTAATTTAATAGTTATTTTAGAAAAATAGATGAATATTGACTTAATCTTCTTCTTCTTAAATTTTGAAAAAATACAGAAAATAGTTCTTTGCTCAAAGACTACGCGGAAAACCTACAAAAAACTTTTTTAAAGTAACATTAAAAAAAAACCTGGCTTCGATTCGGGTCGGGGAAAGTGCATCTGTAAAATGTAAGTATAGTTTTTGGGAGAAACCTTCACAAGGTCCCGGGCTATGTGGATGAGACCGGGGAATATAGGATTCTAACTTTACTAGAACACTCTCGGTGGTCTCCATCACCCCCCCGGAACCCCCTTTGTGCAACGCCTTCTAGAGCTCATCCCTGGGTTGACTGTAAAGAGGTCTCTCCTGAGCCTAGCTTTGCACGGGAGCACGTGATCACTGTGCCAACGTTTCCTTGGATGACCAGAGTCCAATCTCTAAGTGCCTACGACCGAGAGTAGAGTAAGATGCATACCTTTTTTTGGTGCTCTGATCCCGGGATTTTTATGATTTTTAACAAAAAATTGTATAAAATCGAAGTTTAACGAGTTATTTTGTAACAGAATAAACGACGCAATACTCATAATTATGAACAACTTTTCCTATAGGACCAAAACAGAAATCGCGTAAAAAAAACGGCTTCCCCATACATTTATGCTCGATAAAATGTTTAATAAATATATCGAAGTAAAGGCTAGGGTGAAGTGATCACGAGGTGAGCTCTCAATCCTTATAATCAAGATGTCACGTGATCACGAAGTGAGCTGTTTTTTTTTGTGAGTGGCGTCTCGCAGTTCAACCTATGAGGTTGTCTACTGCTTAACCGGGCTTGCCTGTGGTGGCCTTAATATAATATTAAAGACTCCAGCCAGGGCTTATAAAAAACTTACAAATTAAACGATTACACGCTTAGGGCACCCCCTCTGGGGTACGGGCCTCGGCTTAGGGCGTCGCTGGGGGGAGGACAGCTAGGGACGGGCTGGATCGAACTAGTATTATTATTAGGGACGAATTTAAGACTACAGGCTCAGCGGTGCGTTGCGGAATTTGTTCGAAAGAGTCACCGCGGCCCTGGAAAGCAAAGGGCTTTAGAAGGAACACGGATGGGTTTTAGTCAGTAAGAGTCTGACACGCCCTCCCGCTCCACCCAGAGCGGAAGAAGTCATTTGATGATTTCCCATCCTTAAAAAATAAAAAAAAAATAAAATAAAAAAAAGGCTCAGCGGTGCGGGCTGGCTCGAGCAGGGGTCGGGGACGATTTTGACAGGGACGTCGCGGCGGGCCTCGACGGCGAGGGCGGAAGGACGGTGGTCGTGGTCGTGGTCTGCGAAGAGTGCTGGTCTCTTTGCGAATCTCTTGGAGGAGAGTGGTAGAGTCGTCGGGCGTGACGAAGGTATGCCTCGGTCGGCGTACCTTGGAGATGCGGGAGGGTTCGTATCGGGCGGCCGATGCGATAAGGGGGTTACGGTGTTTTACAGCAGTGTCGAAGAAACGTTTGGCTATGAAAATGAAAAAAAAAAAAAAAAATTCAAATACTTCTTTAAGTTGAATTTTGACTTCTTAAATGATCCTATTATCCTACTATACTATCTTCACTAACTTAACTAATATTATAAACGCGAAAGTTTGTAAGAATGTATGTATAGAAGTATGTTTGTTACTCTTTCACGCAAAAGCTATTAAATGGATTTTGATGAAATCGCAGAGGTAGATTATAGTTTGGAATAACACATACGATACTTTTTATCCCGGGAATATGTTCCCTAGGGATAATTTTTGACATTCACGCGGATGGAGCCGCGGGCGGCAGTACACGTAACAACTGAAGTTCTACAAACGTAAGCCGGGACCAGTTTAATCATATATGTAGTACCAACTAATTATTAGGTAGGTAATCATTAAAATGGAATAATATGAAAACATATTATGTAAATTTCCCTATCTAGTGTTATTTTAATTCGAGGAAAAACACAAAAAAATATTTCGGTTCCTATGAATAATAATTAATAATGTAAATTAGAATAGTTTTGTCCTGAAAAGGTGGAGTCGCTAGACCGCTACCGGAGGAAAGAGTTTTATTCATATAATAATGAACAATAAGTGATACAAAATGATTAGAATATTATTTGTGTGTTTAGAACTGGCTATTTTACATTCATGTGTGTCGGATCTTGGATACCAGTGTACTAATAAACGTAAGTTTTAAGATATTAAAAAAAAAAACATTTATTTCAGGCACATGCTTAATAAACACGTTTGAAAGCGACCAGTTGGTCGCATTCGGACTGTTTTATTTTCTTTTGCTGATTGTGTTCTCAACGTTTTATTTATCGTTACACAATTTAGTGTTGTAAAAGTCCTAAATTGCATTTTTTTTTTACGACCACCTAGATTAATATGAAAATAACGATGGCCGCAAACTAAAATATATGTTTAGTATTCGACCATATGTGATTATTTGATTAAATACTATTTGTGTTGACGATTATTTGCAATTTAATTAAGTTCAATTTAAAGTAAAAAATAAAAAGTACTTTTTAGCAATAAAAGTTGTTGTATGACAAGTAGTGGTTTTCTAGCATACTGGTGATCGCCAACTGACAAAAGTGGTAGCTATCTAGCATTTTGACTGTTTTTGCATTTCTCCCATCATTTTTCATAATTTATGAATAGTATTGCGATATTTTTTGAATGACATTTATAATTTCTGTTTTTTTTTTGTTTTTGCCTAGATTTGTCAGGTTTTGTTCACAGTGGTATTTTGTTTTTTTTAAATAATATTTTAATTTTGTTTTGACAGACAAATAACTTTTTTGTGTGGTTTTAAACTGTAAGGTCAAGTTGGTTATAATGATAAATAAAAAAAATATATATATATTTTGTTTCACAACTTGCCTATATTTAGGACCAATTTACATGGTCACCAACTATTTTACGGGTACTAAAATGACGTATATTCTGACTCGTCTAAAGTTTGCAACTCAACTAAGTGGTCGCAAACTGGCGCAATGACCCTACTATCAACTTAGATGTTTGTGGTAGCCCGCGAAATTCAAATTTTCTTGTGTTTTTTGCAATTCAGGTCAGTGTAAGGTTGTAAGGTCAGTGTAAGGTTGTAACTTGATCAAAATATGATCCGCGACAATAACAAGTATGTATTTACAAAATTATAAACATGAGAATAATCAATACATCGCTCTACTTGGATTTGATGCATATTACTTAGATTTCCGAAAACTAGTCAATATGCCTGAAAGCTAAGTTGATGATGATGTGTGAATATTATCCTGACTCTTACCTGCGTATTGCAAAAAAACACAAGCAAATTCGAATTTTGCGGGCTAACACTACGGATCCCCCTTAAAAGTACGTCGGAAAGACATAAGCACACTTGTTCCTGTTAAACAAAAGACGGAATGATATTCCTTCCAAGAGGTGATAGATTCGAGTGTGGATCATGTGCGAGTAGGTATACCACGCTAGTTTCCAACGTATGGTAGCATTGGCAAGAATCTCGGAGCGACGTAAACCGCACATTCCCCCAGTTTACTAACGGTTTGTTATACCTAATTGTAATGTTTTTCATTTATTTCAGAATATTGGTCGACCAACCTACCCGCAATAACCCTTATTGAACATTTTGGTGTAATTAACAGCATATTAAACAGCGATTTTAAAAGGCAATGTGAACCGTTTTATGATATAACCACTCAATATTCTCTTGAAAGAGCTAACAAAGATGAGTAAGTTAATAATTCACTATCGCTTACTGCGGCAGCCTTAACCGTTGCGAGGCCCTGGGCGGTAGATATTTGTGAGGTCCTAGCGCAGATTTTGCGAGACCCTTGCCTGTCTAATCTAAGTGAATTCAAAGGAGGTATTTGTGAATATGTTTCCGGCTTTTCCTAACATTAAAATTTTAAATAAAATCACAATGAGCTACGATATTTTCAATTGCGAAGCTGAAAACAGATCTTGTGTTATCGAATTCCTCAAACTCGATGGCACTTATTACCATGAATATTACTATGACGGAAATAAATACGTTAGTCGATTGAACAATCGGGACGGCAACGGTCACTTTTAGTGTTTTTATTTTGCGCATGAACGACGTGAACGTATCCCACTTCTGATATCGTCTCTCTATGTTATATCAGCCATGATATTGGAATATAATAACCGCGCAATAGAAAAACTGTTTGTTCTTAAATAATAATAAACATTTATTTTTCTCTAAATATATATAAATATTCTTTTGTGGGAGTCTGGTATCTGCACTAGGAAATCCTGTCACACAGTGTTCGCTTTACAAAAAAAAGACCTTTGGGAGAAAAATCTACAAAAACAATACCCTCCTGAAGCAGTCGGGTAAAAAATAAAAAAAATAATAAAAAAGGAGAAAGGAGAAAATTTAAATTTCTAAAAAATTCAATTGCTATGTGGTGTGGAGGTCGTAATGGTGTGTTGTGAAGGTCGAAATCAAATTATAATTCACATTCAAAATCACAATAACAATATTCCGTCGAACGCGCCACTATATGACGTTGGATTGCACTAATTGGATTGTTCAATCCACTATGGTATTTCCGACGATTATATGTTTTCGAAGAAACAACTTCATTTAATTGCTAAAAATACAATACGATACAATGTAAGGTAACGGACATTGGAACCCTTATATGTATGATCACTCGTGCGTCTGCCTGTCCGTCTGTCACAGCGAACAATTGAAATTTGGTACACATATTTTATGAACTTCTGTGACCCAAACATGGACGCATTATGTAAATTATTAGTTTTGAAAATAGGGGACAAAAAATAAAAAAAAACTGATCCGTGTGACACAAAAAATAAAAGGGCTTATTGTAAGTTTCAAATATAGTTTTTTCATATTTTTAAAAATTTTCTTGAATAACTTAAAAACTATTTGTTTTTAAGTTATTCATGAAATAGAATAAAAAATACCATAATCTCTAAAACTATCGACCATAAAATTTTGAAAAAAATCCAGACGATAGCTCTTAACGTTAAGATCACAGGAAAACCTATAAGAATATATGGTTTTACAGTGAAATGTTACAAAAAGGATCCACTGTGAGTCCGACGTCAACAGATACAAAATTTCAAAATTTCGGGTTCGATTCCTAGCTAACAATATTGATTTTCAAAAATCTAATGATGTTGTTTTAGTTTTCATCAAAATCGGGCTCGAGATTCCTTTGAGCGTTATTCGCTATAACTTCACAGTTTCGGATTTGGCCATCCACGCTCAAAAAATCAGCCAGAATTAATAAGTCAATATTTTTTTCTTGTGCAGTCAAACCCGACATTTATCTAAATCTAAACTAATGTTATAAAGAGGAAAGATTTGTTTGTTTGTTACGATTAGGCTCAAAAACTACTGAACCGATTTAAAAAAAAAAATACCCTTAGAAAGCTACATTGTCACTGAGTAACAGGCTATATTGAATTCCAGAAATAATTAGGGATCCTTACCCAAGCCAAGGTGTAAAAAATTACATAAAATGTCTTTCATCGCATGCGCTGCGCAAAACTATTGATGATACATAAAAATGTACTACATAATTAAAGTACTCATTATCACCTAGAAAAGAGTCCGTAAGGCTATCTGTCTACCTATTATGGTTAAGTCTGTGAATGACCGCTTTCTGTTAAAATTATTCAATCAAAGCTCAGTTGGAAAAAAAAGTGATGATTTTGATATCAAGATATTAATTATGAAACCATTTAAATGGATAAGGATTATCTTGTCCATTTAAATGGTTTGATAATTAAGGTTGATCATGTACGTGTAAAAAACACTTTAAATCGGACCTTTCGTTTCAAAGTTACGACGGGTATTAAAATGCTCTAAGTAAGAAAAATCCGATGAAGTTGAACAACAACTTGCAGAGTGCTTGAAAATCACTTGTAAATGCCGCTTTTATGTATACCTCGGAATAGGGTGCCAACGTCAGAACACCACGAAATGAGATGCTTCTCCCTTAATTCAATAGAAAGAGTCATACCGTGACATGGCGTCTAAGTAATTAGTAGAAATTCAAGTTAAAACGAAATCGAAATCATAACCTTTCAATATGTTCTTTATTTACAGCAACGTTATTTACTTTGCGGTTCCTGATTATTACGATAGAAAACTACTGAACGATTTTGATTATGCTGGTAACGTTAGCGATGCAAATGAAGCTGTTTGTAATGAAACAGGCAAAATCGAACCTAAATTTGACTGTCACGAAATAGCAAATTTCGTTAGCAGGTCCGTTCTAAAACTAAATGATGGTGATCTTTACGACTACATACAGAAAATGAAAATATTGGAAACAAAATATTATGATTTATTTGACCTAAAACATAGAGAAAGTTGTAAGCCCTTGATTGAAAGAAAGACATCAAATCTGACGACAGTAGTGATTTGTTTGGACGAAACTTTGCCATACGAGTATATGGGAAAAGTTAGTCTACATCCGTTGAAACTGGTGGTCCCGATGTATAATTGCAAAAAACACTTGTATATTCATAATGATCATCTCCTTGCTGTGTTAGCCCCTAAGCCATTTGAGGTTTACTTATTTACCGAATACTCAGTTCCAACCATATTTTATGATATTCCTTTTATGTTTTCTGAATACAAGATTGCTTTTCCAAATTCTCTGAATGTAGTACCATGGAGACTGCTCAAGTATGGATTTTTAAAGTTTATGCAATCTATGGGCTGGCAGCGAGTGGTGATAGTAACTGACGATTCAGAATACAGTCTAGAATTTGAAAATGAACTGATTGCTTTGTTTAATAAAGAACGAATAGTATACACTGTGATACGATGCGAAGACGCCAATTGTGAAATGGACAAGGTACCTACCTGTTTTTTTATATTCAAACTCGGCGATGAGTCGAGCCGCATAAGGATCCTTCCGCTATATTCTACAAATATTATCCAACAATGTTTTTCAGATAAAGCAAGAACTGAGCAGAGTTTCAGCTAAGATAGTAATTGCCAATTTTGAAGAGGATAATGCATACTACCTGTTCGAAAATTCTCACAATATCACTTGGTTAGTGCGGGACATGGCCAGAAGCAATAAAGAACATTTTCAGGTATTGCGTTTATTCTGTTACATTTTGTAGGTAAAGAATAGAATGCATGCATTTATTTTAGATCAACGCAATACAGTGCAGAGTCCAGGCATTTTGCCTGGTTTTAGTTTTCTTTTTCGTACTTAAAATTAAATGGGTTTTCTGCTGAGATATTATGTGTTTCGTATTCAGCATCTGCTCAGCAAAACAGACGTGTTCTCTATTAGTTTGCGGGCAGTCAAGAAAAGTAGAGGTTGCGATTTGGATGACAACATTCTAACCGGTCTCAGCAGTATTGCCCTGGCTTACAAGGATATAGGAAATGAGGACTTCGCAGTTAAGATAAGCGAGTTTTACAGGTAACATTTTGAATGTAGATAACGAGTCGATAAAAATCAAATATAACACAAGATGGAATGAATGTGTCGTGGCTTTTGCCCGCGACTTCATACGCGCATATCCCGTTTTATTCCGTTCCCGTAGCATTCATGAGGAAGGCTTATAGCCTTCCTCATGAATGTAGCTATCATTTACAAAAAGAATTTTCCAAATGCGACTGGTAGTTCCAGAGATTAGTGGGTTCAAACAAACAAACTCTTCAGCTTTATTATAGTAGTATAGTATAGATTGATCACTTCATGATGTGGCCGGCCATTTCATTAAATGGAAAATACGCGCTGCCCACATCATAATGTGATCTGCCCAGACCAATGGATCAGCGTTTGTCGATATCAACATCTAAACACGGCTATATAGTGGTGATATCGTAAAATAGTTAAATTATCCATCGTTAGAGGCGCTGACCGTTGTTTTTGTCATACATCATGGAGGCTGACAATTATTCCAATGAAAAAAACTATTAGTAATGCGTCAGCTGAAGAAAAAAACTCATTTCATGAAAGGGCCGAGGTTAATTCAGGTTAGGTTTGAGGGAACTTAGGGCACTAATATATATATTATATATAATACGGATTGGTTAGGTTCGAATGGGATAGCTAGAGCTAGAGTGAGCGAGCTAACTTAGCTTCCGTGATACCATTCATAGGTTTCTTTAAACCCTGTAGACAGTGGAGCACCACGTAGCCCATGATGTGGCCAAGCATTTCACGGTATGGCCAAACGTGGATTGATATATCTTTAAACCTTGATGGCCTGAAACACAGGTTTAAATAAACCTAGATCGGGCAATTCCTTCAGAATTTTATTTTTGTAACAGTAATGTTATACTTGTCATACCATAGTTTTTATCCAGATTATTATAATATAAAAATATATAATATTGAACCATATGTACACTTTATGTAAACTAAACTTTATTATTTCAGGTAAAAAAAAACGTTGACGCTTAAACGATGTCATCAGTTTTCGCTGGCCATTTCATGAAATTTTCGGCCACATCATGAAATGCTAATTCTATGATACGGCCACAACAGATGCATAACATAGACGGAAAAATAAATACAGTTAACAATATTTGGATTAAAGTTCTAAAATTGGTGCTTTTTATACATTTTAAAGTTAAAATTGCAAGAAAGAAGAAAGATAATTTATTTTCTTCCTTTGATTTCGAACCAAACACTCCTGCAAGCTGAGTACAAAGCCTATGCTTACAGAAGCAAGTGCTAACAAATAAAACGGAGACAAAACACGTACAACACGATTTAATAACTAACAGTTTCTTTTCAGGCGTTTCACTGATAATGCTGAACAAATAAGCAGAAGAAATCCTGAAGCTGTAGTAGTTGTCAATAAATTAGAAGCGTATTTTGATTGGAATAAAGAGATTTCAAGAATGTATGTCAACGAAAGTGGCGCTGAAGTGCTCACGTTTAAGGATCCATACGGATCTGACAAACCGTCCGATGGATCGACACACTGTTTTGCAAAAAGCTATGACTATTTCAAACCATGCGAAGACTCTCTGGTGCTGCTGCTCATAGGGAACCTCTTGCTGTTCGTCATAACTTTCCTAATGATAGTTTTTTACTTTCATAAGACCTCGCCGTTTAACGACATATAAGATATATATATTTTTTAATAACAGCCACGTTTTTAACCGACTTCAAAAATAGAAGTCGGTATCAAAAAACAAATAAACACAGATTTCCGAAATTCAAGTTATTTTATACCTTGCACTTAGTGTTTTTAGGGTTCCGTAGTCAACAAGGAACCCTTATAGTTTCGCCATGTCCGTCTGTCTGTCTGTCCGTCCGCGCTTTAGCTCAGAGACGCTTAGCGCTAGAAAGTTGAAATTTGGTATGGGTATACATACATATTAATTTCGCCGATAAAATGGTAAAATTAAAATCTTGGATTACATTTTTTTAGGGTTTTTGGCGGTATTTTCTCGAGCGAAGTTTTAGCCGCTGTTTTAATTATATATATATATATCTTGGCACAACTCACACACGGTCATCCGATCCCAAACTAGGCAGAGCCTGTACTATGGCAACCAGACAACTGATAAACATACTTATATATTTCTAAATACATACATATTATAGACAAATTATTCGTAAATTGATTCCTAGTGGATATTGCGATGTAAATTGGTGTAGTTTTGTGTCTCAAGTGTCTACGCACCTGGAAAATACGTGGAATTTAATGAATTCAAACAGGCGCGATCTCGGTTAGGTGGAGCTGAGAATTTTATTTTAGTAGGTATTGACTGCCTCAGACGAAACTTGGCGAGAAGGCCGAATCGTTATATTTGCTACCAGATAATCCAAAAAACATTAAAATGTGTTACATCCGGATTCTATACAAAACAAAGTGTGTGTCAAAAAATCAAGAATGCGACTGAAGGACTCAGTATTAAAAAAAAGTAGCGATGATTTTTTTTGTATCGTTTACCCCATGGTGTGAGATGTCGTTGGATAGATCGTTTAAAAATATTGAGGGTTTCTTAAAACCTTTTTAGCGTTTGCGAAATATTAAGCTTTAAAAAGTGCTAATTTTTGTTAGTCTGCCAGATAAACGGTTGTTTTTAGAGACGTGAAAAAATTCATGGTAGTAGCATATATTACGAATTTAAAAGGAAAACTATCACAGCTGTAGGCTTTACAAGTTATCGAGTAATAGTCGACCAACTTAAAAAATGGAATTAAAGTGACTTAAAACCAAGTGCATTTGTAACTTTGTAATGGTTTAGTATATTTTACTATTTTCTAGCATGGTTTAGGAGACGGGTAACTACGGAACCCTATACTATGCGTGGTCCGACACGCACTTGTTTATTTGGAAGTCGGTTTGTATTTTTCTGTTCTTCTTATAGTAAAGTTGTGTAAATGATAGGATACCGTTTGAAATAAAACCTTACAGCATGAGTTTTTCGTTTATTTCTCTTTGAGTACATTTTCCAAAATTTTGTTCACTTCATCATTTTAGTCCTATTTTTCTTTCTTTAATAACTGTGTATCAAATTAATCCCTGTCTGTTAACTCAGGACACACCTGCCTAAAGACAAATCAAAACTAAAAAAGGTGACAAAAAAAAATTCTCGCTTCATCTCTAAAAATGACATCCTGTCCTTTGTTCTCAGCCAAGTCTGCTACAGGAAAGACCCTATATTTTAGGGAAAAAAAGTTATTTCTGGAACCGTTACTAAACATCTTTATGCTTAAGAGTCGTTATCTGTTATCAGCACAATCATTATATAGTTGTTGGTTTTGTCATTCAGGCGTGCCTTATCAAATAATGTAACCACCACCATCACAAACTGTGGCTTAATGGCTTTCGTCCATCTGTGGTTGAAAACGAAAACATAGAGAAAAATCGTTCTTGGTGTTTCTAGAATAGATCTCATCTCGGCAAAATTTTAACTTATGGTTTTCTGAGTGACACAAGATTTTAAAATTGATTTTTGTACCTACTCTACGAGTGAATAGGATTTTGAGTTCGATTCTCAGTCAATCATGCCTTTTCAGAGTTTCTGTAAATCCTGTAATTCTTTGAGTTGTATAGATAGCAACAAGAGAAGCTGTGTGACTGTGTGTACCTACTCATCTTTAGCAGAAGATGCAGGCGTTCTTCAGGGTAGGATTTAGGACCAATATTACATATCTAGCTACAACTACCCTACCTTTCAGCTTACCATACATTACAATAATAAACCGGCAGACATCGACACCTAATACAGACATCGAAAACGTTAATATGATCTTCTCTCAAAAATATCGATACTCTACGAAATCAACAAGTGTTACTTAAAATTGATTCTTCAGCACAACAGAGAAATTTTAAAACAACTACACCCTTTAGTCAGCCAAATAACCAGCCAATAAAAAAATAAAACTAAAATAATAGATGTGGTGAATTGAGCAAAAACAAATAAGAACATATAAATCTATCCACATCGGGACAAGCTCTTCTCTCCGATTGATGAATAAATTATATTAAAACTCAAATAACTACAAAGAAATCAAAGGTATTGTATCACAAACTCTGTTAATGATAAATTTAAAAACATTCAGCTGTACCTTCCCATTTCACATGTCGAACTTCTTGTCCTAGTTTAATGATTTTGCAAATGGCAGCCCTACCCCGGACCGTGCTAATGCTGATGCTACACTAACTGAGGTACGACGATTTTTATGGTTCCGTGAGAGCTAAGGCATTTTATTGAGACATGAGAATATTTCCATATCAAAGTAAAAATAAAAGTCATTTATTCAAATTAGGCTGAGTGCCAGCACTTTTTGAACGTCAAAGATCTACATAAAGGCAGTCCCCCAAAACGCACGCCCGTCACCACTTCCTAGTGTTTTAGCTGGGATGTTCTTATGTTTTATATAAATTAGTCATAGCCTTCATTGAAGTCCTGTAAGTCTGGTGCAGGTCTTATCACAAATAATACTACCTGTTCTTATGTATGTTTATCGACTCATTGTTTTTTTTACATACTTACTAATTTAATTTGTTTAGACACAACTTACTCCGTTATTACTCCTTATTCTCCAGTATATCTCTGTTACCCGTTTTTCATTTAAAGTATTGATCCTTTTCCAAGCTATACTATCTTTTACTCAATTTTTCCATGGTTTCCGTGTTACTCCTTTAACAAAAAAATATTTGAAAATCACTAATCGGCAGAAAAGAAAATAAGGATGTTCGCCAGAGCTACAGATGTGTCCTCAGCATTACCCGTTATACAGATGTACCCCTACTTGCGCAGTGGAGAGATTCTGTTGCGCGCGCAAATGTTCTAGACAGCTGACTGCCGAGAGCTTCCGTCACTCTCCGGACTACCTTTAACCCGGGTGCAGGTTTGCAGTGCAATTTCTTGCGTAATCGTAGAAAAGTTTTGAAACGGAAGTCGTCAGTTCGCCGATATAAGTTATTATAAGTGGTAACACACAATTCGCCGTCGAATGGACGTAAATACGTCTGTCATACGGTAGTGATATTGATATAGTTGCATATATGATGAGCAGCTGTAAAAGGATTTCCACACGAGGTGAGAAGCGAGAAAACTTGGCGAAATGTGCTGGCATGACCTGTAATAAATGTCTGTTCTTATCACGGAGCAAGTTCTTATGTTTTATGTAGTGATTACGTCATTTGTAGGGTATCTGATTTGCTCTCGAAGAACAGTTTTGTCACTTTTAACATTTTGGTGTACTTTCATGACTAACTGACTCTATAGCACTGCGAAAGAATATTATTAGAATATTATTCCGGATACCGATCGACGATAAGGTCAGATTTGTATTGTTAAACAAGGAGTAAATGTTCAACGAACACGACGCTTCTCATTTAATTATTCTATTGAAGTCAATTGTCAGTTGTATGCGAGGGGACAGTTCAGTTTGAATAACAGCTGATACTAGTCGCCTGCGCACGATAGCACGAAGTCAGTGTTTCTCTTTATTCAAATACTGCGGATTTACTGATAGTGGAATACAATTCCTAAGTTTTAATTGTTGTGAAGCTGTAGTGCAAGGGCACACTTGCAAGCAAAAACCTCCTGGAGCTGACCGTGAGTGATAGTGTTTACCTAATCATGACTGTTATTCATAAAAAAATCCCTGAAATGATTTTCACATTTAGAGAATTAAAAAACTGTCATATGACCAACAGCTAGTTCTTAAACAGATTCTTAATTTAACTTTAACATAACATATTATTGCGGAATCGAATAGATTTCTTCCTTATTTACATGTTTAAGTAAATGTTGTTTACCTGATGTAAAGGAAATTCCTTTATATATTCAAATATAAATAATAATATAAATATCAAAGGAATTATTGTTTCGAGTCCCTGTTTTAATAATATTGCCATTACAAATAGGTCTTCATCACTCGATACAAGTACATTTCTTGTCTTTTGAACGACTCACCCTTGCTCCAATCTTGGTCCATCGTCTGTCATTGAAACGATTTCGACGAAGAACATATTTTTATATTTATATTTGCTTCAACTTTGCCACATTATTTTACTGCAATCGATAAGAGCTAAGTTTAATAACTCTCGATAACTCGAAATTGATAGGTATGTAACAGCGACTCGGCATCGACAAGTGAAGTGAAATGTTTATAATGAAACTGTAAAAACGACAGAACCGAGGGCCTGTACTGTTAATTTTAAAGCAACGTTCGCATTCGCGATCTTTCAAAAACAGACCCCCTAACCGCTGCTTTCTTATTTCTCTATATTTTGACAGATTGCGATTCCGAACGTTGCTTCAAATTAAGAAATGGCTCAGATCGTCTTAGAATAGGTTCATTAGAAGCGACTTTGGTTTTTTCTTCACTGATAACATGATTAGCGAAAAATATTCTTTACCTAGCTCATAGTGGTTTTTAGGATTTCTACCTCACCGCTGCGCAGTCATCGTTATTCGGTTGACCTGACTCCTATCTACAGGCCACGTTTCCCCTTTTTCTGTTTTTTTTTACTTCTCGCATGTAAGTTGCATTACATTGCGGGCAGCCGAGGTACAATGTGATCAATCTCTCATCGTGCCCCGCATTGTAATTAAATAGGCCGGGTATGGAACTCAGGGCCGGACCTGTTTGCTCTTTGTTCAGCGCCGGTTCGATCAAAAATGTTAGTTATACAAAATGATAATTAGATCCAAAGAACGTTATACCAAATGAAAATATACTAAACGAACGTTAGAGAAAGTGTTGTTATAATAACTTATGTTGTTATAACAAACTGAACGTTATTTATGTAAAATGTTGTTAGATGAAATAAACATTATTTCATTTTACTTTTATAGCTTTTGAAAATAGAGCAAATTATCTTATAATAAATGAGCGGAACCCCATTCTGTGTTTTGTTGACATTGGATACAAGGTTCGAGTAAATCTTATCACGTCAATCTTACACTTGAACGTTTCATAGTCTTGTGTTTGCTACAGGTGTTGTCATCTAAAGACAGTTTTATTGTAAAAACATAATTTGAAATCAAACTCTACCTACTAGACTACACGAGCACGGAAGAAAGAGCGCCCATTGCGCA
Organism: Mamestra brassicae; assembly: GCA_905163435.1. NCBI lineage: Eukaryota > Metazoa > Arthropoda > Insecta > Lepidoptera > Noctuidae > Mamestra > Mamestra brassicae. Next base: position 12,457,566 of record LR991004.1, on the reverse strand, counting down.
GACTCCTAATAAATGGAGATCGGGAAAGGACCTCTCCTAGAAAATGTTTGAGATGGGTTTTAAATCCATAAGAAAAACTACAAAATTCGGACAAACAGGAGCCTACAAACAACTATCTAATGCTATAGAAGACCTCGAAGACCAACAAGCCCAAACTACAACTCAAATAATTTATTTTACAGACGCCTCAAGCTACCCGAAACTGTCAAATTTTCCCAATCAACCTTGAACCTAATGCTTTAGCGATAAAGTAAAAACCTATTAAAGGAATTTGACAGATTGTTATAACTTAATGTGTAGGCGTCTGTACCTAATCAATTAAACCGTATACATGCACTTTTGAATTGTAAAAGTCGCACGGTAGAAAGATGAAGTTAATTGCGCATTCAACAGCATAGATCTCTATGGAGAAGTAGATAAGTGCAAGGAACTCTATGGACACTCTTTTGAATATAATTTGTAGAATTAATGATTGATTTGGATAGATCGTATTGTAGTCGTCGACGTAGTCGTTCTACTAAGGGCGAGTTTTTTATCCGTATTATTAACCAATGGTTAAAATTGCGATAAAAAATTCAAATTCCTTTCTCGATCAGTTGTTAGCTATTTATTAAAAGTTATTTATTTAACATTTTAATTATATTTTATTTATTTATTAAACGATTCTATCAATGTTTAGCTTGACCAATGTTTAAGCCAAATATTGACCAAAAACGCACATTAACGAAATAGTTGACAGTACAATTATTTATATTGCCAATGGGTAATCAATCACGGATCAAAAAATGCGCACTAAATCACAAATAGATTACTGTTGCATTCAAATTATACATGGTTACCTATGTATCTGCTACGTAAAGATAAGTATGTACCTATCACTATCATACAATGCACGCGCTTATGCTAATTAGTTCAGGTTGAAATGGTAATGATGAAGAGGTCAATGGTGAATGAGCTACGTTTAGTCGTATATTATTAAATGTTACACTCATTTTGGCGTTACAATTGGTAAAATGAAGAAGTAAATAGAGAAAAGGGTGTAAATACTTAACGTAGGAATACGTATAAATGAACCATGACTAATCTGTGATATACATAGTTTAACAATATGGATTCTTAATTTACCAAAAAGTCATTGATTTATGGTACTATTGTATGATTTGATAAGCTTAAGATCTTATACATCTTTTAGTATGATTATGATTTACTGAAAAACTTATATTGCATTTACGTTGGTTAGTTGTTGCTATCCGTTTAACACTGGTAGAGATTGCCTTGTAGTATTAAGTCCGCCTATTACATGAAGTTTAAACAAATAAAAATGCTTAAACCTATATTCACAAGTAGGTACCTCCATTCCCACCAGGCCAGACCTCGCGTCACCTCCGAAGTAGACATGCTGAGCTCATTGAGGCGCATGTTCCAGCAGTCGCTAAAGAAGCGGCCGCTGGTCACCAACCTGACGGTGTACGCCACATTCTACACGGCCGCAGAGTTCACGCAGCAGACCTTCAACAAGATGAACCTGGTGAGTGAACCCTGCCTCATAATGCAGTCGCTGAAGAAGCGGCCGCTGTCACCAACGTGACGGTGTACGCCACATTTTGCGTAGTAGGTACTTATTTCTCATCTCAAGTATATTACTTACACTTTTTATCAATCTGGATTTGTGGCACATGGTTAAGACTGTGAGTATGAAGAGATAATGTTCTTTGACATGCTTTTTAAAGAGAGAAATATTATTAACACCCCGTGCTATGCATTAAACCATAAAAAATAAATTTTCTAATCTTCTACACAAACTAATGTTTTATTCCGTCATATTTGTATGATAGCAGTCGAGATGAAATAGGTCAAAATCTTCTACATCAACAGAAATTTTAATGACCCAGTAAATGCCTGTGTCATTTTCATTAACTGCAACTAAAGGAAAGAATAAGTAATGAGGAGAAAAATAATGCGACGAAAAGGAAAATCTTAAGTATCCGTTTCCTATTATTTGATAACATGTTCCTCTAAACACATTTAATACAAGAGGATAGATCGAGGTATTAGAGTTCAGGTCAGTTAAATTAAAATACTATCATCAAAATAACAAATTCCTCATTTTAAAATAAAAATAATTATCAAAAAGCACAAAAAGATTTTGGCAGCGGTGGGATTCGAACCCACGCCTCCGAAGAGACTGGTGCCTTAAACCAGCGCCTTAGACCGCTCGGCCACGCTACCACTGATGTAGTTGCGCGAAAGTATGGCTCGGTATCTGTACGTGATGACGTCATTGCGAATTGTTTACATTACATATCGGTGTCATACGCAACAGGAAGTAAACAATTATACATTTATTAGTATTCAATACTTTAGGTGTCTGTTTATAATCACAAACACATCAATCTATGTTTATCTCGGTGTAAAGTTATGAACTCGCTTCCCGGTCAATCGGCACTGGACTCGCGCAACTGATTACAGATTCACGACCCTACTCCATCTTGCAGGGTCTCCAGTGGGGTCCCAGAGGGGGGTCTGACTCATAGAACTGGGAACATTAAAGTCATGGTCACCAAAAGTCATGTAATCTATGGTTTTTCTATGTTTCAGCCCGATAAGCCCGACTATAAAGTAGCTTCTGGAGCGCGAATAGTCGCTGTTGGCAGCACTCTCTACGCACCTACTCTTTATTACTGGTAAGTTAGTGATTTGATCACGTTAACGACGCGTGGGCTCAAACCTACCATTGAATTTTTTTTCATGTAATATTCCAATAAGTAACACTTTTTCAGCGCCTCGCGCCAGCACTTTGTATTGTAGAAATTGTATAAGAACAACACGATCTTCTAAGTTCTAGGCATTATAGACTAAGCCCCAGATTCTGGTAGAAAAAAAAACAGCCATAAATTAAACGCATCTCAAGTGATGCGATTGGCTGTTGAAAACTCATTCTGGTTGAATGAGTTTTCAAAATCACAGTTAAAAAACGCGCGTTTTACACAAAGGGTTTTTTTTTATTATTTTCATTCGAGAAACTGGGCCTAAGTTTGAGAAAAATAAATATAATATATTTTATTATAAATATAATATATTTTATTATAAATATTATATATTTTATTATAAATATTATATATTTTATAGGTATAAATTCCTGGATAAAAAATTCGTCGGGACGTCTGTCAAAACGGTGCTAACGAAAGTGGCGTGTGACCAGTTTATGATGACGCCCACGCTGCTGGCGTTATTCTTTATTGGTAGGTCTTCCTCTTTTGTTACACTTTGGAGCTATTTCACTTACAATTACAATACCGTACACGTAGAGCATAGGTGTAGAAAATAGGGTCATGGCCCTATTTTCTTTATCTATTATTTATTTTTCCTATCTTAATCTTCGTTTGAAATAGCTACTTAGTCAATAAATTAAGTACAGTTATTCTGAGATACTTGATGCAAGATGCAATGCAATGAAAGCAGGTATAGCCTGTCATTACAACATTTAACGAAAGACAACAGGAAAAGTCAAAAATAACATACCTACTCGCACTTTAAGAGAATCAACAAAAAAATTGCCAAACGAAAATTCCTCGAAGTGAATATTCATAAGATAGCTACTCATGTAAGAGGATGTAGGTGTAACATAACGCGCCCTTTGTGTTAGATAACGACCGCGGCCTACCACAGATGAAATTTTAATTAAAAGTTCATTGCTCTCTCTCATAATAAAATAGTTACGAAGCACTATTTTACACCTTGAATTATGTATTTCCAGGCTGATTATGAAATCAACGTTTTACAATTAGAGTGAACTCCTAATTTAAATAATAAGAAGTTAATAAAGCATTATTGACATCATTCTCTAATACTTACTTCAATTTATCTTTTGTCTTCTTTTATAATTTTCCAGTAGACGTCATCTCAGCCATGAACAAATAATTATGTCAAATTCTTTCAATAATGTTACACATCCCTTAAAAAAATATTGACAAAACAACTTTTGTTTGCAGCTCTAAGTGTTCTGGAGCGAAAAGAAAACGTTTTCGAGGAGCTCCAACAGAAGTACAAGACGGCTTTCATAGCAAATCAAACCTTCTGGATCCCGATACAGACTGTGAACTTCTTCTTCATTCCCTCTCACCTGAGGGTCACGTATGTGGCCTCGGCGTCATTCCTCTGGATCAACGTATTGTGCTACATCAAGAGGCAGCAGCTTGCCAGCGATGAAAAAGACCCCAAAGCTTTAACGTAGAATAGCTACATTCGATTTTAGAATAGACAGCGTCATCAAGTTGATGATATCAATAGAGTATTTTTCTGAAAAAATCTAATCAGTCCGTCAAATAGATTTCCGAAAATATTGGGCACGTATTTTTTCTTTTTTCGCGTAAACAAAAAATGAAACGATACAGTGCGATGAAAATTCGCGTGACATCACTCGTTACACTTTTTACCAACAAGTGACGTGAAGGTACTTACCCGACTACGGCAAAGCCAAAAGGAAGGGTTACCTATGTTTTTTTTCATTCAAGGAAAATAGGTAGATAACTCTTGTAGATTGGGAACCTAGATTGGGAACCCTCACTTATTGGGACAACGGAGCGAATGCGAGTTTAAGTGTAGAAAATAGAGTCCCTACTTTGCCCTCATTCATTATTTACCTACCTTAGAAGCGGGGATGACGCTGTCCCTACTCTATAATTGTTATAATTAGATTAGCGAATGCTAAGCAATAATACCTAGTGTAAAAATGGCTGATTGCCCATTCGGATGAATAATGTAAACTTTTATCCTGCCGAGCTAGCAATAGCTGCAGTAGAGCCAATTTTCCACAGAACTAAGCTAAATCTTAAACCATGATCAGCGCAAGGAGCTGATTATGGGTTAATATTTAAATTAGTTTTGTTTAAAATTGGACTTACCGCTGCTATCGCCAGCGGCGACAGTATAATAGTTGGGAAAAACTTTGGTTTTCACGAATTTGGTTGTGTACATACCGGTTTGATTTCAATAGTTTAACGCATCTCAAATATCGCAAATATTTTTTGCAATTTGTTGCTATAACAAACGTTTTTTATATTCATAACTATCTACAATCACCCTTTAAAATATTGTGCACTATACCTACACGTTCAAATTATATGTATTATTTAGCGAAATGTGCAGACGTGATCGCTCATTGATGGTTGTAAGAATTCAAGACTTTAGAGGTATACAGAACAGGGTGTTAAATCCCGCGACTTCCATTGAAACAGGAGGATCCTCCGACCTGACGGATGTTGTTGGTCTCTCCGATGGTTGTTGTCGGGAAATGTATGAGAGAAATTTGTGTGACGTCAAATCTGTAGTTTGTGGCGGTATATGTACACACAAGACAACGGTGTAGTTATTTGAAATGACAACCGCGTCTGCAGTTTTGCTCGCTAATTTAGCTTGAGCCTGTACAAGGTAAGACGCTAGATCTAAGTAGTCGATAGACCTAGTACCTACGTAATGTTCTTCCAGGCATTTGTATCAGTAGTTGCCCTATCTAGTACCTGACTTAATAATTCGAGATAATTTCAATCCATCGCCACTAACTCAAGTATAGACGTGAATATACGTTATATTGTAAGTTGATTTTGATGTGATAATTTGTATTAAGAAAGCGCTAAACATAGTATGGGTTTTGATGAAATTTGAATATTGTCTTGCATAACATAGACTTGGTTGTTCTAAAATTTGATAATTATCTCGAATTTTGAATTCAAATATAGAGAAAGCAAAATAATGCTAACGTGCAGTGCCCTCTCCTGAGCTTAGAAATTAAATAAGTTGCCCAAAACCTGGGTATTCAATCTTTCTAAAAGATTTAGATAGGATTAGGGATTGTTACCAGTAAGTTTATGTAATATCTTTTAGGTACTATTTTTTATAAGAATTAAGTAATTTTATGTACAAAATTTCGAACAAAATCAAATCGATGTTGATTCCAAGATGTTTTTTTTAATTGTTTAACTATGTACCTAACTATGATAAGTTTAACTTCCTAAAATCAAAAGTGCGCAAGCTGTATTTGCGGTAGGTCTGCTGTTATAACTACACCTTTTTTACCGATGGGAAATCATCAAATCACTCCTTCCACTCTAGTCGGAGCGAAAGGGAGTGTCAGACTCTTACTGACTTAAACCCATTCGTGTGCCCCCTAATGCCCTTTGCGTTCCAGGGCCGCGGTGGCTCCTTCGAACAAATTTCGCAGCCCTGGCAGGCACTGACCCTAGCGGCCCCCATGTTATGCTAAACCTACTAACTTTTATTAAAATGTTTTGTTTTATTTTAGCGCAACAAATAAAAGTTCTATTTAAGACATCATATTCGTTTAATATCTATCTAAACAAGTAATGATAAGTCAAAAGCTTAATATTATAAAATACATCATGGTTTCCATTTGAGCTGGCCCGGAATTAACTCTTCAATGAGAGCCTTCAGTTGCATGTTTTCGAGAAACAGAAGGTTGCACTTACGTATCTAAAAAAAATAAAAGCAATGTTATCATAACATTATACTAACTTTAAAGCAGGCTTAATTAATTCTTAATTCATTCATTCAGCAGCCTAAACTGCTGGGTCTTGAAGGTTTAATATTGTACAAGTGTTCACTATACAACGGAAGCTAGTTCAAAAGAGGTGATTTGCGCCGTGTGCAAGCGATTCTGTAGTGACACTCAACACTATCGATCGAGCCTATAGGTACACGACGAGCGTGGTGTTTCGTGGCAAAAAAAAGCGTAAAAGTAATTTTTGCCTGGAACAAATCCCACCATCAGAGACACGACATGTAGATAAGTACAATACAAAAATTGGTAGCAACTGTCGAACACACAAGCTACGGCTACGTGCTACAGTAACGCGCTACGTGCTACGTTTAGGTGCTGTGTGCTACGGCTACACGCTACGAGCTACGCGCTACGACTACACGCTACATGCTACTCGCCACGGCTACACGCTACGAGCTACGCGCTACGGCTACAAGCTACGAGCTATGCGCTACGGCTACACGCTACGTGCTACGCGCTATGGCTACACGCTACGAGCTACGCTCAACGGCTACACGCGACGTGCTACATGCTACGCGCTACGGCTACACGCTGTGTGCTACGCCGCGTAGACGGCCCAGAGATTTATGTTACACTTTGGAATTGCGTATTGATCTTGAGCTTGAATGAAGGAATATGAATACGAATATGAAACTCGGTACGATCAATCTCAATATACTTAATTATCCGTAACAAATTGTTTGCATAGGGATTAAATTATAAGTAGCATTTGTAGACAGCTACAACAACGTTCACTGTTATTTTTTTTCTATTCGTACTGTTAGAGAGCAGTTAGACTAACTTACTTCATAAAGCAAGAGAGCAGCATCCGAATCACTCTCGCTGGCCATACACTTCTCGAGACGCGCGTCGAACTTCATGCGCGCGCGAGTCATGGAGTCCATCATATCCTGCAGGGAATGTCTCATGCCCAGCAACTGCTCTTCGTACCATTTCTTCTGGTTTTAATAAATAAACGTACGATTCGGTAAGTATATAGTAGGTATCCACACAACAGAATGAATGTGGCATATCGAATTCAAGGAAAAGTGCGGCTTTGAAGATTGTCGTCCTGCGTTTTTTCTAAAAGTCGACTTGCAAGTTTTGCCCCTGGGGCTACAAGTCAAAATGCGCATGGACTTTGGGGATAAGTCCGGGGAGTTTGGAATTATAACCTTAGATACTGACGAGATGGTTACCCCGGTGATCACCGGTGATCACAAAATCATTTATCTTGTCGAGCTGTCCTCATTGACGCACAGCCAAAACTACTAAGTCTAGCAAGCTATAATTGAATCAAGGTTTCTTTTGTAACGTAAGCACGCGCCAAGAAAGGTTTTTTGAAAATTTATAACTTAGAGGGCGGAAGTGGGAGAGGGAACTTTGAATGAGTCTTTAAATTTGCATACGGTTTTCTCTAATAGAAATAAAGCGATACACGAAAAACGTTTGTGTACATAAATTGCTCCCGTACAAGGCCAGGCCGGGTCGCTAAGCTTATATTAGTACCTATACCTATGTAGATGTCACTCTTATCAATAATCTAACTGCCACATACTTGCACCTTCCTCTTATGTTTGAGAGCCAGATACTTTTCTCCGACAGAAAGCAGCGCCGTGTGCGCAATAGTGAGATGCGCATGCGCCGAATTGACACGCTGCCGCCATTTCTCCAAACGCTTGTCACGCACGCCGACTGCGTAGCATTGTTCGTCATACGCTTGTATCAGAGCTCGGTAGCGCTTCGCTAGCTCTTCGTATCTGGAATATTCATGTTATTTTCAGAGTTCTTTCTAATTCTTCCGAAGGGTCACCAACGGAACCCTATTACTAAGCCTTTGCTGTTTAGTGTCTGTCCGTCCTTAGCGGCTAATGAACCGTAATAGTTGTGGTAATGGTTAAAATTTTCTGTGTAAGTACTTCTATTGCAGCGATTCTAACCACAAACAAACGTACCATAAAGCATACGTGTTTTTTTTTTGTCGTGTGCGAGTTCGACTCGTACTTAGCCACGTTTTTTAGAAAGTCTCAATAGGCTCGCGTTTGACTACGATACTTTGACTACATTACCAAATAGGCTATCAAGAAACACAGACTTCGACATGGAGTTCCGGTAAACTATTCCGGATAATCAGTGTAAAGGCACACATCACTTGGAAAGGGATCGTCACCATATCGCCTTTATCGTCGCATTGCCCCGAGGCGAGGCGATTACGTTACGATTCCGATTAGTGTGCGTTGGGAGATTCATACAAAGAATACTGCACGGCACGAGTTGATACGGTGACGATCCCTTTCCGAGTTGATATATGTCATCATCATCATCATATCAGCCGAAAGACGTCCACTGCTGGACATAGGTAAACCTCCCTTGGGGGAGCCCAAGGGGGGTTTGCCTTAATTACCACATTTGGCAGGCGGGTTGGCGTTCGCAGTGTAGCTGTTGCGAAACACAGAACTACAGAGAATGCAGCTGCCCATACTCTAGTGATATGTGCTATGACCTTAAGGCTGACTGTCCATTGGAGCGGAGATGAGAGGAGCGGAGCGATGCTGTGCCAAGGGAACTGCAAAAAATCTCCGCTCCGCTCCAGTGAACAGGGATTTGCGAACTAGTTTCAAAATTCATACAAAACCGGGAAGCGGAGCGAGGAATTTCGCGCATAACGGAACTGATCTGCCGCCGCCGCCCGCTCAAATTACTCGTCGCGTGAAATCGGCCTAGCTCCGCACAGTCCGCAACTCTGGCCCGCACTATCTCGCTCCACACCAATAGAGAGGTACAGTCCGCAGCTCCGCTTCGCATTACTTCCTGCTGTCTCTGCTGCCTCGCTCGGCGTCAATAGAGGCAGCTTAACAGAGCGGTACCGTTTGTTAGCAACTGGGTTGCTGAGATCAGGCTGGCAGCCGCTCTATATAAAATACTGGTACCTACTCAGCTGAGCCAGCTGCAACAGGTTTGACTGCAAGCTGACCCTAATTTATAGTCAGGGCTGATGATGCTAGCCTACCAACTATATTTTTGGTAGATATTGTGTTATACTTACTGGTATTGCAGACAAACAATGCTCATGGAGGACCACGTGTCAGTGCAATCTTGACTCATTGATGACTTTGTATTAATTGTGCCTGTTAAATAGGGCCAACATTACTATAGATATAAAATAAATTAGTAAGAGACAGTGGAGTAAAAGCTCCCACCCATCATCATTTCAACCGATATGCGTCAACTGTTAGACTTAAGTAGATCTCCCCAACGTGCGGCATATGCGATGTCTTTGCGTGGATAGACCTGCACCTTATAGTATAATATCAGGGATATTGCAGGTGCGTTATCATAGGTACTTATACCAAAGACAAAGCTGAAATATTCATCCATGAATAGCAGACAGCTAGTAATTATATCAGCATGCGGCTCTTCAAACTGGAACACAGCAACGCTGCTTAGTGGCGAAATCGAGTGATTAGGTAAGCTATGGTATTAGCAAGTTACCTATAGCCAGTTTCCAAACGAGCTCTAGGTACATATAAGTTCTTCTGCTGTGTAGATAACTACTAGGTATCTACCCAAAACTTCTACAGATACAACCTAAAGCTATCTTTAAAACTTACTAGTGGTATTAGAGCATTTAAAACTTTTCTCATCCGAATGGTCACTGTCCCACCAATCATTGACGCCATGGGAGTGTCTGTGAGAGCCTTTACAATGCATCAACCTCTGCTCATACCCGTTCGACTTGTTGATGCTGCGCTCCAGACAACCCAGCGTGTTTCGCACGTTTTGAACACTGGTCATGAAGTTCTTCTGGTGGCTGTTCGACTGCAAAGAAATTAAATTAATAAAACCCTAGTAATATTATAAATGCGAAAGAGTGTTTGTTAAATTATTTCGATCTGTCATCTTGCTTTGCCCAGTAGTGCTTGTTTACGGAGACGCGGAGCCGCGCGTCGCGTGCGGCGGCGCGGCCCGCACTAAATTCAAACATATAGCGTTGTATGAGAGCGTTTTCGGAGAAGCGATTTTATACGCGTGTGCTTGAAATGCAGGCGAACCCCGCGGATGGCAACGCCGTGTCGCACGCAACGTTATCGCGGCGGCGCACGCAACGTTATCGCGGCGGCGCACGCAGCGTTGCGACCAGCTATTCCTGCAATTCTCCGTTTACGGTGAAACGTAGTGACATCCGCAGCGGGCCCCGCGGCGTCACACGCGGCAAAACGAACATACGGCGATACCCGCCACGTCGGACGAAGCGGCGCCTGCGGTGGATCTTTCTGCCAGTCTAGTTTGGAAACCGCACAACGCAGACGTGAGCCACTATCAGCAATGGAGTCATCTCTCCCAATGCCCGCCGCGTGCTATGCTGCGGGTGCAGCGGCGGGCACCGCTACTCTACACGCCCCGCATCTTCATAAACATTTATGTTTGCGCGTGTGGTGATGTGGGCCGCTGAAAAAGCGTCCGCCGCACGCGATGCGCAACCTCAACATATGTAAACGAGGCCTTAGGGGAACAGATATTAGACACAATTTTTACATTTTTTTATTTTATTTGATATTAGGTACAGTCTTCTGATTTGATTTCATTTAACCTAGTTAAAAATGAAAACTTTTTCATTTATTATTGATAAACTTAAAGTTGTAAATATCTGTCCCCCTAAGGCGTCGTCCTAATACAAAGCGATCATCGCGCGAACACGCGATCGTTAGATAAGTATCTTCATATCTAAAGACATCTTTGTATTTAATAAATTGAAGTAAGGTTTCATAAACTTACGGCAAAACTGTTGACTGTAAAACACTTAACGTTGCTAGGAGAAAACAGATCATTGCGTATCTTTACACCTTGCATGTTTTACTTACCGTTTCCTTTATAAAAATCCTGTAAAATACATCGAAACCAATGCAAAGATTAACGTCGATTAATTTGACATTTGGTTACGTCAATCCTTAAAAAGTATTAGCAAAACGTATTTTCCACAAAAGGTATAAACCTGCGTACTTAGCTAATTTTATTTTTTTATTATATACTTTATTGTTCACCTCATAATAAGAACAGAACAATCAAACATAAAATAAGTGTAGAATGAATATACTAGCTTTTGCCCGCGACTTTGGTTTCAAACGTAGAAACAATTTTGTGTTTTATAGGTAGATATATGTATACAACGTGTAACAGAATAAACGCAATACCTCTTAAGGGGTAATTGTACTCATAATATTATTAACAACATTATGGCACCAACACTGAATACGCGAAAAAAAAATCGACTTCCCCATACATTTACGCATAGCTCGACAAAATGTACTGAATAGCTAATTTTTTTTTCGCGATTTCGGAGTTTGTCTCAGTAAAAGTTGTTCATAATGATGAGTACAATGACTCCTTAAGAGGAATTGCGTTTATTCTGTTACACGTTGTATAGATAATAGGTTTCGAAAGAGTAAGAAATAAAAATAACTAGTAATTCGTCAGATGGTTTATTCAACTACAACAAAAAGCATAACGTTTAATAACTAAATCAGTCTAAAAATATTCTCCTGCGTTACAACTACGACTCAAATATTTCATCTAAAAGGTTAAAAATTATACTACGATTCGTGCATTTACTGCTTATTGCATACATCAAACTTCGGCTGGCTTTACGCATCAACTCGTTTTGTACTTAATTGCGCAATTGCATTTATAATAAAATATTTTTTTCACAACAGCAAATATAAATAATTTATTTAATATAGTTCATTGTTGAAATAATTAGTAAATATCTACTTTTGTAGTAAAACTTTCAATTCTCATTACTGCACTAAAATATACAAAACAAGTAAACAGTAAAGCATCATAACTTTCGATAGTTATTGAATGTATATGACAAATAAACATTCTTGTAATTTTCTTATGTACAAAGGAAATAAAACCAATATTCCAAAGATTTGTACATGATGAATAACATGATTAAATTGATGTATCGCACCTGGTCTGGCCATAGTATTACGTTATATTATTCAAAATATGATGTGTTATTGTGGGTAATTATAATACCAAACTAAGTATTGCAAGTGAAATAAAAAGAAGTTAATTTTACATAATCCTTTTGATTTTGAATCTGTTTACCAAACAGATTCAAAAATATATGCTGCCGATAACGCAAAAGGTATACATAATGTAATGCCTAGATGAATAACTGTAAAAATATCTATGGTCAGACTAGGTTACCAATATTGTTCTGGAAGACATTGTTCAGCCTCTTGCGTGAAGCTTTGCATAACACAAATAAACACTGAAAACAAGTATTTAACATTACACAACAATAACAGTAACATTTTTAGTATAAATCTATTTTTCACAAGAATTTCGAGTACTTATAAAATATGTTCACAGGAACTTTAGGTAAGTTTATATCAGCAAAATGTTTTAAGATTGAGTCGACGAAATTTTGTGATGAAGAGAGTCGTAAGCAAGCCACATGGTAATAAGTTGGAGTTTGGATAATAATGAATGATAGTATGACATATCCCCCCGGTTTCTGGAAAAAATATATCCGAGACTTGTCACAAATTAAACGCAAGTCGAATGATGCGATGGGTTGTTAAACACTCATTCAACCAACCACAGCCAGATAACGGGTGTTTGACACTTCGTCACAATAATATTCGTTCGAGAAAGACTTTAGGGTGTTAGAGGTACAAAATCACAACTATTTTGTTAGGTCAAACAAGACAAGTGCAACAAAATGGTAAATAAACTATAAAGGTGCATAGCATTGCGCTATTAACTTGTCTGTAGATATTTACAAAAACAATCCCAATGGACCCCTTGGATTACCTAATACATGCTTTATGAAGACAAAAGTGTATGAAACAATCATTGAACATGTGTGATATAATACTCAAGTACATGATTTGGTTATTAAGTAATATGAGGACCTTTACATATTTACAATTTAACAATATTTCAACTGTTGCATAACAATTTATAATACTGTTTATACTATTGCTGTATAGGCACTTGAAAGTATGGTTGCAATTCATATAGATTGCAAAAAGGCATTATTTAAGATAAATATAATGTAAAATAGCTGCAAAAAAGTAATATTACATAACATGAGACTAAAATTGTGATGGTAAACTTCAATAATATAAAGACGGTAGAACAATGCTACTCACTATAAAGTAATTATATGAACTTCAATAAACAATTTGGCTCATATAGATTTGGCAAAAAATGTTGTTAAACTTCTAACAGTATGTCTTAACATGGTTACATAACATGATATTCTTTGGTATATAGTTGCTCCGAATTCGAAATATATCATTTTCATCAACAAAAAACTATAACATTCACACAAATCAACGATCTTAAAGAATATTGGTTCACAGAATCAATGCAAAGAAATTGAGCTTTTGGAAAAATTTACTTATGATATGACATAACTACTGAGATCCACAATCAACTGTAGATTACTTAACTTTTTTTTAGAAATTCTTCCTATTCTCTTAAGAATAACAGTCCATAAAAATCTATGTATAAAATTATTATTAATTATGGCCATATACAATCACTTGAATGGGCATTAGGCTATTGGGCCAAGGGCTTGATGCATACAGTGGTATTTTTGGACATGGCTTACATCAGGAGATTCCTCCAAGGAGCTCCAAATGTGTGTGTAGTATGTGTTCTACACACACATTTGGATAAAATTTTACAATAATGGCATTGACATTTTAAGATAGAACCAGAAGTAGCAGGTTAGGCACAGATTCATCTCATTTTTCATCTCAAAACTAGTACCTAATTCAGTTTAATGGACAAAACATCTGCTTCCTGCCTTTAGTATAGACCAATTTAGTGCGTTGGGGTACAGATTAAATAAAAATTTAGTAAACTACAGATGATTGTGACTTACGCTACCGCCAACTTTTTTGTTTCCACATCTTTTTATTATAATCTTCTAACTCAGAGGGAGTTGGTGATGTTTTGGAACAGTCTCTTGCCCCACCATGTCTCAAGGTCAAACGGCTTGAAGTCTCGCAGCACAGGGCTGGGGGCATCGTCCTGGTAGTACAGAGTTGATAGAGGCGTGGGTGATGAATTGCCAGATTCTAGAAAAGTATTTATTAACTGTTATTTATTTATAATTTAATCTGCCTAGCCTTTTCCCAACTATGCTGGGATTGGCTGCCAGTATGTTTGGATGCAGCTGAAATACCAGTATTTTTTACATGAAGAGGCTGCCTAACTGACCGCAACCCATTAGTTACATCTTTATGATTATCTTTAGTACCCGTAATATCAATTGTAGCCTGTGAAAGTTTATATTTTAACATTTTCATTTGTAACTAGTTTTAAAAATGTAACATACTCCTTCAAGTTTATGGTGAGGTTGTTACCAATTTAAAGAAGTTATAAGTTTATGTAAACGTCACGTCACTTGACTCTAGTTTACAGGTAAAATCTTGGATTGTTACTGAGAACCAATGAATATAATATGAAACTCTTCCGTTATTGAGTGACAGACAGGCAAAGCACAGACGAAACTACTGGTTGTAGAAAGCTGAAATTTGGCATGTAGGTTCCTTGGAGAGTGTAGGGGAGTACTAAGCAGGGATTTCCCGAATTTCCCACAGGAAAGGGAAAAAACCGGGATATGCGCGTCCAAAGTTGTGGGCAAAAGCTAGTAATTGTATAATGAATCAATTGAAGAGGTATTGAAAGGGAACATTAAACTGCTTCTCGAAGTCTTGCACTGTGAGTGACCTTAATTGATTCAAATAGAAACATGCATTCATAGATAACTATGCTGTCATAACGCATGTTGATTTTAAGGCAATTGACTGTGTATTCAGAGAA
Source organism: Mamestra brassicae (assembly GCA_905163435.1). Taxonomy (NCBI): domain Eukaryota; kingdom Metazoa; phylum Arthropoda; class Insecta; order Lepidoptera; family Noctuidae; genus Mamestra; species Mamestra brassicae. The sequence continues at coordinate 12,442,163 of LR991004.1, read as the reverse complement.
GATTCTCTAAGGTCATCATTTAATTTTAACTTGTAGGTCTCACAAATTGTATGAAAATAGTCACAGTTTACAGATATAATGTTAGTTTAATTACTCTTTTTTTTATTTGTTAAGTATCATATTCGTGAGAAAGTGGGCCAGTGCCACATTTACCAAACCTCATCTCACATGGTTTGGACAGATTTCATTCTAGTTGTGTTTTTTTTTACAATTGAATTTGTAGGACAACAAATTATGATTTGACAAAGTAGTTTGTTAAGTACCTAATAAAGATAAATAATTTCTGTCAAAGGTTGTAAGTTTGTTTGTCATAGCTGGTATGGCCTTCATAATTGCTGGGGAGTTTGTTGCGCCACTTCTTCCCAGCGAAAACACTAGGAAGTGGTGACGGGCGGGCATTTTGGGGGACTGTCTTTATGTAGAACTTTGACGTTCTAAAAGTGCTGGCACTCAGCCTAATTTGAATAAATGACGTTTGATTGATTGATAATAATGGTTACCAGCTGAGAACCATAGTTAAGTAATAAATAAATACCTACTTACCACTTGTACTTGTTGGTGTTGAGGGCTCACTCTCGCCATAAGCTGACTGTGTCCAAGCTAAAATAAGCATAGACATGAAATAAAAATATGCAGACATAAGTTAGAAACTTGGTTTTCAATATACTTACAAAATTATGATAGAAAGTTATAAAAGCATGACAACTTACTTTCACTGATAAATCTGATGATTTCCTCATGTTGTGGCGTGATCACATGGTGCTGTATTCTTTGGTGGACTGTCTTTTTACCATTGGAATGAAAAATAGGCTTGGGCATGCTGAAATATGAACAAACAAATAATCCATTAAGATTCGGTAAGTAAAATCGCATTAGTTCAGATAGGAAGGATTGTGTCTTCACTATTATAGTCGGTTTCTATCGCTAACATGCTAACATTTTTAAAACTGCATAACATTGTACACATCTTTGGCCGAAGAGGTTATGTAAAAACAGTGATGAAATCTTGAATACCACCATGAAATGTACGCTTCTTTAATAAACTTAACTTACTTGATGATTTCTCCATTATCAGACTCTGAAGACTTTCTATTGTGATCTTTACGGCTATCCAATCTATCCAAGTTCTGTGAGAGGCCTGCAAATTGAAAATAAGGAAACGATATTTTCATCTCACATGATCACTGACAAGTTCGAACTTTATTTTCAAAACAATTACAAGAAAAACAATAACTACCTCGTCGAGTTTTGGCTACAATTTTGCTGGGTCCCTTAGAAACAGTATACATTTTAAATTTCACTCAGAAATTAAAAAAATAAACGTAAATCATACACGAATATTACGAGACCAACTTTGAACACTGAATATCGAGTTGCCATATAATCATCAATTCTTTAGTATTAGAAGTAATACAGTTGGTTGGCTGCACTGCATTTTCTGAGTAGAAACAAAAAACACATAAGTAGAATACTTTTACCCATGTGGATGCGGTTAGACCATTTTTTTCTAATATTATTGTTCTAATGCTCGTATTTCGTATATACATGGATGAATGATATTGTGTGGTAGATTATGTATATTGTATATAGGAACACTGTAGGACTTCTGTCTTTGAGACATTTTAGTTTTAAAATAGCAACAAGAGGTGGCGTGGTACTCAATTAATCATTACGAATGTATTTCCAGACGGGTTAGGCAGAGGTCTCTCATGGGTGCCAAGTGCCAAGTTCTTAATCCTGAAATAAGATAAAAGGCTCAAGATTTGACTTGGCTAGCTTTTACCAGTAAATAAAATTTTTCGAAGAGTACCTAAGATTATGTTGACCTTTCAATATAAAAACTGAAACTTAAACCTACCTACCTATAACATAAAGATGAAAAGTTAAGCCAATTATAAGATGATGTATGTGAAAACTAGGCAAGTCGAATCTTTAGCCTTAAATTATCTAATTTCGGGATTATCTACAGAACTTTTCACATTTTCACAATTTATATTTGTGATGGGATAGGTTAACTTATACCTACATATTAATGACAATAGAAAAGAGTACCTACCTAGGTATTTACATCACAATACTCCAGCATGACTCCAGCTATTTCCTGACTTTTCATTTCTACAATACCGACACGATTAGTCATTCGGCTGTCAGTAGGTAGGTACCTACTTACTTACATACGCCGTGGAATATTTTACCCAGGAAGTTGCGCCCTTACGTAAGCCCATATATCATGGAGGAAGCAAGTGCAGTGAAGAATGCTTTGATGCTAATTGAATGCGGTTAACTTCCAATCAATCGCGAGTGAAGGAAGTAAGTGTCGGTAGGTGAAGACATGCACGTATAGTTTTAAAAAGTAGGTTGAAGTTGTAGGTAAGTAGGTACATAAAGTGGTACTGCATGGCCGCTATGCATCAATTGAAAAAGTGCGTGATTGAAAATATATCATATTTCCTTATTCGCTGTGTTTCTGTGGCTGTAGCTACAAGTCACCAGATATTATCTAATAATTATTATAAGCCTGTGTTATGCCATGGCAAGACAAAAGCCTCTCCCTTCCCTGCTTCCGGCTTACTATTATTGAATGCCAATCCTTAAAATGGAGTCCAGCTCATCCCGCTATCTCTTTTTGGGCTCGTCGCGTTATGCCCGTTCCATCATCGGACTACAAGACGTATGGTGGCGACGCGCCACCGATACATGGTGACACCCCACCCATACACACAAAACGTTTTGGGAATAGGGGTCAGTGAGTTGTCTTAGGGGCAGAGTTTTAGGAGTTGGAGTATACGCTTAGAGGCACTATGAGCAGCAAAGAAAACAAAAATATATTTTTTTTGGACAGTAAATTTTCATGTTTTTTTTTTCGGAAATTTCCCAAATTTATTGCAGTAGCCGGTTGCCTTGACCATTACAATCATTTAGGTTCTGAGAAGCATAGCTTTACGACGCACCTTTTCCGAATTATGGGCCCCGATTTTTTTTATTTATTTAATATGGGTTTGCTCTTGACTCAAGTCTAGGTCATAGATGACAGAGATTATTATTATTTTTTTTTTTAAACGTTTTTTTATTATTTTTTTATTATATTATTTTCATAAAAATATTTCCAAAATGGTAGCTCGGATGAAAATCTTTTCTGGAAAGAAATTGTTGCTTAGTCGAAAACCATGGGATGATAATTATAAGAAAACTCGAGAAATATCTAGAATAAAAATCCTATTATTTTTCTGTGCAATGTTTTGTAAACTTACTTTGCATACTACCTACTGTATAAATTCAAGTTTTTAAAACTTAACAGACAGATGTGTTGCTGGGGAGTTTGTTGCGCCACTTCTTCCCACCTAAAACACTAGGAAGAGGTGACGGCCGGGCGTTTTAGGGGACGTCCATTGAATTTTTTGAACGTCAAAGTTTAACTTTGACGTTCAAAAAGTGCTGGCACTCAGCCTAATTTAAATAAATGACTTCTAATTTTTAATTTTTTACTTTGAGCGCGCTCTATCGTCAACCACATAATCGCTTACCATGGGGTGAGTTTGCGGTCAAACGATAAATAATAAATAAAAATATCTATCAAAAGACTATTGACTTTCACAGGTATACTGGAACAGATTTCTATAGAAATAAGCACCGCCTTTGTATCTATTGTCTTCGATCGCCTTTCGCCTTTATTTCTTAGGCTTACACCTACCAATATTCTCTGCATTAGGTACCCAAAGGTGGACTGGTAGAGAATGCCTATGGTATGGCATTGGGTCCGCCTCTGTACATTTATGTGCGTAAAGTTTTAAATAAATAATTAATATACCTATGTATGTACACCTATACCTAAGTACTTAAACATACTCGTCTACTTGTATAGGTACCTACATGAATACCTAATTACGTTTTTTGGTGACATCACCAATATGTAAATGAGCGTCACTACAGAATGAACCCAGTGAGGCAGACGTGGTTTCGTGACGTGAATACACACGTTATTGGGCCGTTTGTATGTTCGTGTATCTAGACTTTCACTGCAACTTTCACTTCTTTACCGACCAGTACCTATATTCCCTTTTGCTCTTCGAATTTTTGGTTATTATAGACTGTGTAATAGGGTTGCCAGATGTCCGTATAAAGCCGGACATAACAAGACTTTTAGGATGCGTGTCCGGCCAAATTAGATGGTGTCCGGCCTGACTGTTATGACGTATGACTTATGTTTTTTGAATTTTACCAGACACTTTTAGATTTTCCCTAAAAATGCACAATTAAGAAGAATGATCGCCATTCCTTAATTATTTTTTTATTATACTTTAGTTAAATAAACTTTATGTTGACTAGTCAAAAAGCTTGTACCTACATATTTACCTACAAGAATACTGCTAAATACCTATTATTGAAAAGACACAATTCTGAAAAATATAATTTGTCCGGCTTTTTATCTAATTTTACTCAAAAGTTCAGCTAAATTGCCTAGTATGTTTGATTTCCAGTTTTAAGACCTGGCAACCTTAACTGTGTAAGATAGTGCTACAACAAAAAACATTTTCTATTGAAACTATTTTATAACAAAACATTATTGATAAGTACCTAGTCCTACTTCAGAAAGAATGAATCGATAAAAATGAAAGCTATTGTGGTTTTTTCCGATAACACCCAACCCATTTATTCAATGAGTATCATTATTTTGTAATTTTGTACATCCAATCCAATAGAAACAGCTTACAGCTTATCAATCATATCTGGTAGATCATACAAATACTGCAGTAGGTACCTACGGACAGACATATACCTAAATAAAACTAGGTTGCTAATACTAAGTAGTTTAACATTCTAACTTAGTTCTAAATCGTATGCCTATCCGGCAGTTGCATGCTGTTATCGCCATCGCACGCGTCCTGCCCTAGATGCATTAAACGAGTTAACAGCTACACATGCGCCAGATTTATCGACATTTTAATATGGCAACACTAATGAGTGTTGGCCAGTTCTACCGTATAAGCAAAAAGGCCGCATCTGGCCAAAATACATAACGGAGAAAAGAAAAAAAAAACGAACATCGAACATATTTAAATGTCCGACGAAACCTAATTTTTTACAAACGTAATCTAATATTAAAGAATAAAAAACAAATGCTCTAGTCATTTGGTTTTTATTCTTTAATATTAGATTACGATTGTAAAAATAAAGTAGGTAGGTACGGCCTATACTGCTAATTTTTAAGTAGGTACCTACCTACATAACTAGCAAATTTTTGTATGTTAATTAGAGGCGATTTTTACAGATTGCGAACGAGATGCGAATGCGAACGTTGCTTAAAAATTTGTAGAATTGGCTTCCAGCCCAGGTCCACCTTGTTCTTCAACTTCAAAATATTTATGTAGGTGGTAGTAGGTACTTACTTAAATCTGTAACTCAATTTGCCTAAAAGAGCAGTTGTGCCCCGTTTTTCTTTGGCCGACAGAGTACGTACCGAGTTACCGACTAAGCGTGTGCCCACAATCTGGGTTGCACATTTGCCTCAATATCCTAATGTAAACTCTTTTGTTGCACATTAACTGCTATCGTACTTACTGTACTTCGGATAGCAGGTAATGTGCAACTAGAATTACTGACACACTTTTCTACTGTTACCAAAGTAGGTAAGTAAGTAACCTACCTACTTACAATTGCAAAGTCTTTGATTTTACTCAGTCTGGCTGCGGGAGCACTGGTGCACAGGATGTTAAAAGTATTCACAGGTACTACCTACCGAGTATTTGTTTTATTTGTATGTTTGTGAAAGGTAATCTCTTGAAATACTTAATGATACGATCACGAAAAAATATTATACCTACTCATAGCATAGAAAGCTACCTATATACTACCTACCTAAGTATCATAGGTTACTTGTAAAAAACTTTTTACAAAAAAGTACAACTGACTTCCAAATAAAAAACACTACAAAGTATAAAATAACTTTAATTTCGGCAGTCGGTATTTTTGGTTGTTTTTTTTTTATTCTCACTTTTTGTGTGGTTCACATGTTCTTACCCCTTCACATCGTACCGGCGTGATGTTATGTTATGAACTGGTGTAAACAATAGACAGACATCAGATTTCAGCAATCCCAGTCCATTTGCTATCATTTATTGACGAGTTCCGTTGCCTATCTCCGAAGTTCTTCATCAGATCTTCACCAAATTGAAATGGGACCACTCCGAGAAAGTAGGTACTCTTCCAAAAACTGACCGAATCGCTTGAAGTGTGCCTATTCAATTTAAAGAATTCTCTCTATTTCTCCAGGATCCTATCATCAGATCCTGACTTGATGATCATGGGACTACCTGGAAGTATACCCTTTCAAACAAAAAAAAATCCAAATCGGTTCAGCCATCTTTGAGTAATCGGGGAGCATACATATAAAAAAAAATCCAACGAATTGAGAACCTACTCCTTTTTTTGAAGTCGGTTAAAAATGCACTCGATTTGCGGCTTCACTTGTTTGCTAGAGAAAATTCTAGGATGTCAAGTTTACCCCGAATTATCTACCAACTAATCAAAAAATTCAACGTAAATATTAGACTCAAACAAAGCTAAACATCAAATATTACTTATTGAATATGTTTGTGCATAAAGGTTAACGCTCGGGCTACCCGTCAAAGCAAAATGTAGGCTAAGCTCAATCCAATCGCCTGCATAGTTTGACGATTGAGCATTATGAGTACCAATGATACGAGGGCCAATAAGGACATCCATCCGTAAATTGGAGTTCAGTTCTGCGAAGTTCACGTAGGTACAAATCATAGTCGTAAGAAAAAAGAGAGGAAACTATTAAATTAGGCTTCCCATTCTTTACACTATTTTAGTTGTTATCATTCGTTTCAGTAGGTCGTGCGCATTTTTCTCCCATGCAATCAGTACCTACCTAGGTACCAGGAGAAACTATTTTTTTTTGAAGAATTGGCATCAATTTTCTACTAAACAATAAGTACAACTTTCAACCAGGCGCCCTGTGAAGATTGTCTCTTCTCCTAGCTTCAGAGCGTCCTAAATTAAATGAATCCGTCTGCAGTGGGCAAAGAGGGAGGGAGACGAGAGAATGTCAGACTACGACTGACTAAAATCCACCTTCAAATACCGTTCTAGGGCCGCGGTAACTCTTTAGAACATATATTTGAGGCGCGCGTGGGCCCGACATGTCACACCGGCGACCCGGGCCGTCCTTATTAGACAGCAAGCCACCCATCGCTCGCCGTGCGCAGGCCCGAGCCTACGGTATGGCCGGGAATCTTCCTGTGACTCCCGACAGCCAGGGCGTCTTCTTCTGCGTCGGCTGGGGCGTGAGGTTTGCCTCTCCCTGACGCGTGCCGCCGTCTCCGCTTGAATTACTTCTTCGTAGAAAGAGGTGACTGCTTCCCATGTTCCATGCCCTCTTGCTTCGGACCATGGATTGGAACAGGGCCGTAGGTACCTACCTACCATTCAATCCAAATTATCAGCTCTGTTTGCCCTATAGTGCCAGAACTTTTGGTGAAGTGCTTTTCTGGAGGAGTTCTTGCATCGATTGACATAACGATGATTTATCATAAAAATATCGGTTCCCATAAATATTAATTTTAATAGCACCACCAATTTGCTGAATGGTAAACAGTTACATAGCCAAGACGGCTGCGGCGGCGGAAAGGAACTTGTTTTGCATCAAAACCAGTTTTTTGAGGTTCTATATGAATATAAAATTACCAGTCTAGTCAGCCATAGGTCACAGTTCTCAGAACTTTATTTCCGATGTTGAATACCTATTATATGATCAGACGGTTAATAGATAGTCAAGTACTATCTTTAAGCCATCGTTTTTCAATAGTTTTCGCAAAAAATATTTAAGCAGCTGCAGTATCTGTTTTAGTTAAAGATATGCACATAAATTAAATGCACTTGTTTTTCAGTGTCTTGTTCTTTGGATTTTATCAGTAGATTAGTATAATTGAGTGTATTTCTTTACGTACCTAGGTACATAAGTTAATAAATATGTTATGACAAAAAAACACTATTCACGTTTTGGCACTGTTCAAACCGTTTTTACTTAAATAAACGTATTCCTACGTCTGATACTGCGTTAGGTACTGCAAACATAAAGGAGATAAAATCGTTGCTTTGTATGTATTGCGAGTGTAGTGTCGAACAATGGTGTTTCGCACCATGCCATGGCTCGGTAACGGGACCTGATAATGGGGTCAGATCAACTCGACGCAGTTCAACGGGACCTGGGACCTGACCTGATTTAAATTTTCTTGGTTTCATGGCGATTGAATGGAGACGGGAATCATCGAAATTAAAACAGTCCCGTATTGTTTTCGTTTTTGCATAAACATATTTGATTTGAAAACGTTAACAATTAACAATAATAAGCAGATGAAGATAATAAGAGAAAATAAAAGCTGGCGAAGTGGCGATAGAAGTCTGATTCTTAGCATTCATTAGTTAGGTACATCACCAAATACACAAATCACAAATTACCAGAAAATACCCAACAATTTAACATAAGTAATTGATGATCATCCCACATTCCCATGATTTATTTAAATCAAGACGGTTTTTCTCAAAACTAGTTCAACAATAGGAAAATTTAATTTTAAAATTCAACAATATTTTTAAACTATTGTGACACCATTTTGGAGAGTGTGGGTGACAGAGCGGTGGCCCATTTATGTAATCTGTGGAGTGAGTTGAGCTGCGTTCATCGCAATTGACGTCACGGGAAGAAGGGCTATTCGTGTATTCGTATAACTATTAATAAGATCGAAGTCTTAGGTACCTGCACCTGTTTGATCCAGTTTCTAGTAGTATAAACCCGTAAAGTTCACAACGGGCGCGGGAAAGGGTTAGCCATTCGTGTAAACACACGTCCAAGTGAGACTCGGTTTATTTCAACGAGAAGAAATATACTGACGTAGAACAAGAATGCCACGACTAATTGCTCTGAGATCAATTAAGTATTAGGTATAAAGGCTTTGTCTCACATATACCTGTTATCTCATAAATATTTGTCACGTTTGTTATGGTTTATGTACCGTGAACGAGTCATTGCCACACGACGGATGGTTCTTTGAGCTATTTATGAATAATCATTAGATGAGTATATACCTACCTTATACCTTTTATATACTAGATGCTAAATTCGAATTTGAGTAAGTAGCATAAATCCAAACGTAGACATATTGGTAGAGAATGCCTAGAACGTAAGCAATTAAGCATTCTCTATCAATCAAGTCATGATTTCCTAATTAAAATTTACTGTAAGTAGAGAATTTTTATGAAGAAAATAATATAATTATTTTATATTTATAACAACTTTTAAACATAGCTACTTAAATCTAGCTTTAATATCTATCTACTCATTAATCGGACTCTTAATTCAAAATGTCAACTATACTTAATCATAATATGATTAGATTTTTCTGCAGGTAAATAACGCCTATTCTTCGCCTTCTTCAGGACCTGGATGCACTGCCTCGTCATATTTATTATACATAAATCTAAGTAGGTAGGTACTTATCTACCTACATACGATTCCATACGATATAAAAGCAATGCCTAGGTACCCATTGATTGCTTTTATTTATTATTACCGAGACGTACCTTAACTGATGATGATTAATTATTTAATGTGATTTTATTATAACATCATTGGATTTAAGAACCATTTCTACCATAGTGAATAACAGCATATATGAAGTAAATCTCACACGTAGTCTTAGAAATTACACTATGTAAGTACTTACCTAGGTACATTTATTCATAGATATTAGATAGGTTATCATTCTGAATCATCTCCTCACAGAGATTACATACAAACGTAGTTGTTTCTAAGTGAGTGAAGTAAAGTTCAAGGCAGTAGAAAGGTAAGGTTTACACCTCATTACGCAGCCTCTAGTCGGCTGAAAGCGGATCTCCCGCCAAAACGCTTATTGCGCGCGCACTGCCCGCAGAGGCAGTCCGCCAATCAGAGCGGTTCGCGCCTTACGCTCGCACGCGCGCGTTTATCAAAATGCGAATGGCTCCAGCGCGGCGGCGGCGGCATTAATTAAACTATAACAAAATAACTTATAGCCGGCCGTAATCGAGCACGGAGCCAAAGCACAAGCGACCTTCGCGCCGCGAACACATCCTGCGTGCATATAGCACAAAAACAAAACAAATACAAAGTAAACAATAAATAAAACGACAAAAACGTGGCGGTCCGGTTTACTTCTCTCCTCCTTCGTGCATCGTGTTTGTAGCGAAAAAGTAAAAACAAAATCGCGCCGCTTGTAAACAGCCTGCAATTAATTTCAGTTACGTTTAAATGTTGCGGAGAACGTGTTGTGAATTTGTGATACAGAAAAAATAATGTTGTATTTTTGGTGCTAATATCAGTTTTAATTACATGTCAGTTATTATTAGTCATGTAAGGAAGTGTTAGTGTTGTCTCAACTTATTAAGTGTTTTCGGCACTTTCAATTATAGTGGTGGTTATCATTTATAACTGGCTATAAAATAATTTGCAACTTTCGTTCGGAGCTCGCGTCCTCTTGATTACCATACGAGTGAGTTACTTTGCATATTTATTTTATACTTTGCTATGCGCCCACACTGTTTATGGGTCAATACACTTCTTCGCAAATTAAAAGGAATAGAATATACAGTAGGTGAGTTAGTAGTAAGGCATACTTAAGTTATTCACTATTATCAAATAATATTTTTAGCACCGAAAATTACACGAATAAATGAATCTGAATCACTTTATTATATTAAAAGCCTAAGACGATTCAAAAAGTTTTTGAAAAAATAAGTCAAGTAAACTTTTCAGCAACACAAATCATTAACATCGTTTTTCAGGAAGGTTTTATAAACTGGCTCATATAAAAAACCTTATGCGGCACTCTTTGTCTGTAAAAAACAGGAACACCCATAGAAAACTAAATACTTGTAAAATTAACACACACTTTTTGGACGTATGTATACCTAACATGATTTCAGGCATTAAATGGTTAAGTAAAACAAAATACTGGCTTAAAATAATCGAAGATTGGGAAGTTCTTCCTTATTATAGTATTTTGGAACCGGAAACTAAAGAAAGCAAAGATAAAACCTTGAAAGGACATCGTTTTATCTGATAAGTATTTATCTTATCCTCAGGATAACACGGTGTCTTAATTGTAAAGTATTGTCTGTGTTATCGGCCACTTATCTATTACTTAGGCGTCGATGTATTTATCTGTTTGTTTTGAAATAAAAAGATAGTGCGACGTTAAAGGCCTACAGTCATTCTGTAGCTTTGTTTTTAACTAGAAGTCCGTATCGTGTCATTATCGTGTTAGATTTGAAGATTGGTGAGTGAGACTATTCAAATAAATGTTCACTTTTCACAACTTAGCTAGGTATTACTTATATAATTTCCACCCATTTAGACGTTTTGTCGGAGCAGTTATTTCAATTGGATCCAACTAGTGTTACTTCTTTCCATTTGCTCCTTATAACCGACTTCAAGAAGTTCTCTATTCGGTTGTTCGTTAGGGTTTTGTACCCGAAGGATAACTAAAGGAACCATATTAATTATTGAGCCTCCGATTTACATTACTAAACCTCTGCTGTCCGTCCGTATATCTGTCAGCGGGCTGTATCTCATTCTGATTATACGTAATAGTTATATTATAGACGGTTGAAATGTTCACATATTAGGTCAAAAACAAAAAGAAAGAACAAATAAAATATTCACTTTCGTGTTAATTTAAACTTTCTTTTCGACTCCTATTTTTCTCTTGCACCCATTTTATTTTTATTAAGATTCTTATAAGTACAGCTAAATAGTATACGTACGATGAAGCCTGCTCTACTTTTTCTGTGCTCCAATTAGTTTCCTCTTTCACATTAACTTTTTAATAAACAAATACATTTTAAAAATATAATATTCCCATATAGGTTCTAGGTCTTCTAGTATGGATTAAGCTCCCAGAGCCTCCGGACCGTACTTATTTTCTCAGTAACAAAAGGAGTGGGATAGAGTAGTGTTTACTTTTAACATACGTGTAAGCATACCAGAGGGCTTAGTGCGAGTTTTTTTTAATGCACTCGATCGCGTTAACGTAAACGTTCGCTTATGTCAAATTGTATGGAGAAAAACTGGTTTTCCGTGAGTGTCACCAGACAGCGCTTATTTAGTTTCAATACAATTTGACGTTTACGCTAACGCGTTTGAGAACGTTAAAAAACTCGCACTAAGGTCACTTGCTTGGGCCGACTAACTTTTTTAAAGTCTGAATGCTTTGTGCACTAGTCTTCTAAAGCTATAACTAGCTAAACAGCATCTGAAACAAGATCCGAGCTACAACATTATGTATACATACATGATAATCATGAACCATTAAGAAAACATCTGTGAAATTATAGCTAATTAGTTGCGGTATGAAGTAAGTACTTGGAAGTTTACACGGACTTTTAATCTGGGATACATAACAAGGTTAGTAATTTCCAATAAGTAAGATTTGAAACGTCAAATGATTTTGCTTAGTTTTCAGAAGTGCGAAAAATTTCGCAAATGCGAATTACTTTTATAAAATTCAGAATTCAATTTTAAAGAAAGCGATATATTTTGTAGAGTCCTTTCATACACACTAATATTAATGTATTTAGATTTTATAAATAAAAAAAATAAAAAGAAGAGAGTAGTATAGGCTCCAGGTTAACTTAAACAATAACTTAAAATATTTGGCACCAAACCACAGCGTACTTATTATTTTTAAACAACGTAGGTAGATTGGGATTAAATTAACAATTCAAAAATATTTTTAGTAGTTACATTGTTACTGCTAAGCTGGCGGAACAAACTGTACCTAACAATAGCAAGATTGACCGAAAATTAGTTTATTAAAACGTGTTTTTCCTTATTTTTGTATGATATAATTTTAGAATTTTAGGTAGTAGGTACCTAGGTACCACTTTTTCTCTTATTATTTTTGACGTGTTAATTTTTTCTTAAAACTTCGATTTCTATGGACATTATTCACCTTGATTTTTTTTTTATACAACATGTGGCTATTCATATCTCATAAAGTCATAACTCTGAGGTTTTCTATGTATCAGACCACCTTAAATATCGAATAACATATTAAATATTAATCCATTCAACTATTGTTTCTTTTCAATTTTTCATACAATCTACTTCTTCAAAACTGCGACTCTTCTTGTGAACCTATATCTGAAAAACGACAACTTCGCGTGAATGAATGAACTTCCTTTTCAATGTCATTTAGATACCTGCCACAATATTTGAAGAGTTATGTTTTACATTATTTAGTTGTATAGATAGGTCTTTAACATCCACAGCCCGACTTCAATCACTGTTGTAGGTCTCTCTTTTCCTGTGCCAACCCCCACGCTTCAGCGCCATCTTCGTCCAAGTCTTACCCTTGATTGCGTAATGTGGTCTGCCCATCTTGTTGTCGGACGGCTTTTCTTCTACCAGTCCTTGGACACCAGTGGTGTTTTTTTAGAGTAACCCCCGGGCTTGTTTTTTAAACATGGCGATGTAAATGGCGACTGATGTATAAAATTAGTACTACACATACGCAGATGCTGTTTACGAGATCACAGGCTTCTTACACACCATTTGATCTGCCGCTATAATCACTAGCTTGTTTAGTAGATGCAAATTATTTTTGACTCGGGGCATTAAAGTGAATCAACACACGGAACGGTTTAAAGTAACTAAATGTATGCATTAATCGATGCTTGATAGTTAGAACAGAAATAGGAGGTTGGAACTAGACTTGCGCATAGTAGTTTGCGACCGGGAGCGCTCATTTAAGTTCGCAGCTCCTTGGCGAACTAGTTCGCTCTTTTAGCTCACCAGCTCCCGACTCAATCTTTCGAGACAGGAGCTGACTGAACTAGTGAGTTGAGAGAGAAAGGCAGATCGGTCGCGCTCTTTAGTTTAGTTTGCTGCTGCGCGCGTTCTTTTGTTTGTAAATTAGCTATAATACCGTATTTTTTTACTTTACATACGTTGTAATCGTAGTATTTTAATTAGTTTAATGGTTCAATTTAAAAAAAAATCTTATCGAAATACTGCAAGAATGGCGTGTTCATTCTAAATTTGTGAATAGTAAGTAGCTTGTATATTCCATTGCATTGAACGATGAAAAGCGCATCAGTGAGTAGGTAAGTGAGCGGCGCTGCAACTAGGTCGAGCATCCACGCGCTCCCGCTCACTCTCGCTTTACAATTAGGTCGGTCTAACGAAGGAACTAAGGAACTAGAGCGGTGGATCTAGGACCTAGTTCGCGTAGTTCACATGTGGGAGCGCTCTGCCGAACTAGTTCGTTCGCAAACTCCACAAGACGAGTTGGAACTACAATAAACCTTTCTTTGTTGCTAGCGATCCACGATGCACCCCAGCTTCTCCTCACAGGTACAAATTAAATACAAACCTTTCTCGTTTATCGCTCTTTCTATTAGTAAAAATCTACTTATCAAAATCTGTAGCATGGTTGAAAAAGCTACACACATAGCCCGAGAGATTAGAAGATTTATTTATGAGTTAAGACTTTTCATTTATTTATGACGACAGACTAATACATATATATACAAGCCAGCTGCAACAAGCAATGTGTTTTTACTTATCTTGCAGATGATAAAAAGTAAACAATTTTCTTCGTCGTGTCGAAGATAACATTTACAACGGTTACACAGGATTTTCATTGAGTAAGTTTCATTGTACAAAGAGCAGGAAAAGAGGTGATGTTGTTCACATGTTCACCATACAGATAAATACTACGGTTCTTCTAAAGATCCACACATCAACCGTCCCGGGCACGGCCTGGACACGGGCGTGTGTGAACGAGTTCATAATTAATGTAGGCACGGATATTTTTTGAGCTCTTGACGGTCCACGGTCCGTTAACATCCTGGGCACGGTCCGAATATATAAGATCCCATTAAAATAGATGGACAATCTTCTAGAAATCATTCAGACCACCAAAATAAGGACAATGGTAAACAAAAACGCATTAAACACGTACCTACAAAAAAAAATCTGCTACGAAAATACACAAAAATTTTGGTTACCCAATGCATAAACACATCCATGTCTTTGTTATATCATAATTCTTTTTTGCTAGAATATCTTTGGTTAGCCGTACTGACCGATGTGTTCGTTGCTAAATGTTGGCATAGTAACATATCCATGAGCTGGTGTTAAAGTGAACGTAACAAATTGAATTTTGAGTAGCCTATTATGACCTTATAAGAACAAAAAAACTGATAAACCTTCAGTGCAAAAAAATTGCTTAAAATATTACTACAATACACGGTATGAGTCACAAATTCGCAATTCACTAACTGCTTGGAAATTCCTTAGTCTAGCTAGACCTGTTTTAATTTGTTTCTAATAGTAATGGCTTAATTAATAACGGTACCGAGCAATTAGCTTACAAGAGACAAAATAAAGAAATGCAGAAATAATGAGAATCAAATAGAACTGGTATGATGATGACAGACATTTGAAAACTAACAAGATGAGGCACTAGACATAGAGCCAATCTTTTAGCGAGCGCGATTGTCGAAATGCCAAGATATAAGGGAATGATCACGTGACATTTCGATAGCGTTGTCAATCGCATACATTTTGAAGATTTGTCTAGGTGGAAATTATAAAATGTAACTAACGAAAAGTAACAAACAAGATGTCACGTGATCACGGAGCGAGCTGTAATTCCATCTTGATTACATGGATTGACAGCTCACCTCTTGATCACTTCACCCAAGCCTTCACTTCGACATGTTTACAGAATCGACCGGCTGTAGGTCGCCTAGGTGATAGGTCAATTTGTATGACAGAAGCAGAGGAAAATAGTAGATCATTCAGATAATTTATTCTGCCATTCTTAAACCGATAGTAACAGTAACGATTAAAGAATCACGAAAATGGAATATAATAGAATATATACCACATACGAAAGAAGAGATCGATGAAGAAAACATTACATAGAGTGACAGAATGGGAGGCCTTCTGAAAACAAATAGAAAAAAGCGATCGTGTTAGATACGAACTGGGTTGTGCAGGTTGAGCGACATCCTACGAGTTGGGAAAACGCGGCAGATGATGCTGAGTTTGAGAAATGTAGATATACTCCGCGCGACAACACCGAAAAATGGTGCGAAAATTAATTTATACTGTGAATTTGGCCCAAGGTTCTAGACAGCGGCGATTCTATTCTATCAACAACAAAATACCAAAATATAAGGGGTTGATCACGGGACATTTCAACAATCCAATGTTATTTTATCGTTTTGACAATCGCCTTCTCCACGCTATCATCCACGCAGAATCATCACGCAGAATCCATCCCTACCTTGTTACTTACTATTCCACCAATTCGAACTAAACGTTTCCAAACGTCTTTTATAATGCGCACAGCAAAGGAGTGGAACTCTCTGCCTGCGTCTGTGTTTCCGAACGTATACAACCCTAATCTCTTCAAAATTAGAGTGAACAGGCTTATTCTGGGTAAGCTCGCTCCATCGTCGACTTTATCACTGTCATCTATGACCTAGACTAGAGTCAAGAGCAAACCCATATTAAATAAAAACAAAACCTCTATTGTCAGTGCTGCCTAATAATGAATTGATAGCAAAACTTGTTGAACTTGATAGCAATGTCGTTGTGCTAAAACGAACCTAAATCGTCTTAATGTGAAATGAAAGAGAAAGTTTTGCGAATTAAAGTAGAGTAATTGGGATATCAAAGAGCTTATATTATAGGTTGTGTAAACAGTTACGTATTGGTATTAGTATAAAGGATGTAAGTGTTGCAGTGGCTGACGAATAACTGTCGCAAATCATTTTCATAATTCCTCTGCGGTATTTTTGAACTGACAACTTCTTTAGCGGCGTTGTGCACTTTGGGATGAGTAAAAATGTTAAACTCGCGTCAGGACACGTGACCTGATCGAAAATTCGTAAGACGGAGGGAGAGTAGACCGCTGGCGCGGCGTAGGAGAGGAAGTAATATCACCCTCTCTTTCTACCGCGCGGCGACAATGTATGCCTTAATGCATGCATGCATATGCAATTCGTACGAAATTATTCCCTAACCATTCCAAAATATCAAAAATGCACGTTTTATGTTCAAGTTTTCACTTCTGCCGGCACTCCCGGAGTGCAACCCGCTGTTTTTTTTTTATTAGAGTACTTACCTATTTGATTTTTTGTTCTTATTATGCAACAAAACCAATGAAGCTAATTGGACTGAACAAACAAAAATATACTCGCGTGTTCGGAAGTGTCCCACTGAGCCGTATAGTTCCGACAGAATCCATACATCCATAGTTATGTCTGAGTGGGTTCCGTTAGCCGGCACGCGATGCTCCGCTAATATGGACAATTAGACGACCGAGTCAATATTAATGGAGTAATGTACAATATATGTACGTACATAAATGATAGTCGCCATATTGGATCGCTAAATTACAGTTGGATTCGTACTTCCGTCATAATTATGAAGATAACATCTAAACGAGTATTGACACGAAGTTAAATTGATGTTTTTTCAATATCTTTGATGTTTTCATATTTTAGGTTACCTGGTATATATTTATAAAATGATAAAGCTTTTTCATTGTGTCGGTACCTACCAAAAACAATTTGGCATATGTGGTGTTAATTAAATCAACTTAGGTATTAAACAAAATAAGGACAAAACAAAAGTCATTATATTTTGATATTTATTTTATCATTAAGTACCTATATTATTTTCAGGCAAACTATTTTGGGTTGTTTTGTTTGTGTATAGGTGGGTAGGTACAGGAAAATTCTAGCTAGTTTTACACGACCAAGAGTTATATAAGTATACATACCATCACAGGATCTAATTAATTCAACTCTAGCTAGACGATAATCCAAAAAAAAAACAATTTTTTTAGTATAATAATGACATAAGTACCCCGTAGTCAGCTTTTGTTTCCTGAAATTAACAGCCTTATTATTAGAAAAATCTAACAAAGACAGAAAGAAAACTGATTTATTTCGCACACATATGTAGATACTTGTAATGTAGGAACAAAAATAAGGAAGCTTGATTTAAAACTGAGTTTATAACAATAACATTGTGTGCCACGCGGCTGCGTCATGGGGCGCGCCGAATAGGTCCAGTTTAGCAAAATGCCAGACAACCAAATGTTGCCTGATATGGTTGACGCTGATTAGTTTAAATTACCTATAGGCATCAACGTTTGGGTTTTTTGTTATTCGAATAGTAGATAGTATTTGAATCGTGCCTACTTATAACCTACAAAAATTAAGAACTGAAATGAGCATATAAAGCTTAGGATTTTTTTTTGCACCTGCCTAAAAACACACCTATTGTTGATTCTACAAATAAAAGAGCACAGGTAAACTCCTAGTCCAATGGTCTCCTCGAAAGGCAACAAAGAAAGTATAACTTGTGTTGTATGGCTCATTTTATTGTTTGTTTGGCAGGCAAGCATGGCGGGCCTGTGTCAGTGGGTCCTGCTGGCCATAGCGACGGTTCAACTAGTGGGGTGCTCAGAGAACGTATTAGAAGAAGTTGTGGCCCACACTTATGCGTAAGTACCTACCGATTTTACTCTATGGCATGTTCTATAATTATGATTAAGAAAAAACAATTAATACCTAAGTTCCGTAAAATCGATAAACTCAGATACTGTTAACAACACGATAAAGATTAATATTTTTTTTTTTATATTTTTATATTTTATTAATGTTGGTATTCATTGTTTGTGGAGCTTGAAATTTGAATAATTTATCTTGCTGTCCTTTTTAAAACCAGACCAATTTATACCTGTTGCGTTCAGGCAGCATGGATCCCACTTGCATTGCAACTCTCGTACCACTAGGTAGCTCGTCAGCTTATTAACCATCAAATAATAAAACTACCTTCTGCAGACCATCATGGCGGTACAAATGCGTGCCGGACGAGGGTTGCGAGCGCACGACGCACCCTTCGTCAGCTCTGACCAGCAACTCTAGCAGCCTGGTGTTCAGCAGCCTCGACGTCTGCAGGACTGTCTGCGGCCGGTTCGGGGGGCTCTGGCCGCGACCCATCACCGCAGCCATCGGGATGCAGACTGTCAAGATTCATCCCAACTATCTCAGGTATGTAACTAATAATCCTATATCAATAGAGATTAGCCAAGTAAATAGTAGATTTTTATAGTGCACAAGTGTGGACGCAAACACCACTCTCTGTACAGCAGCACATCAAGCTACCCGAAACTATCAAATTTTCCCAATCAACCTTGAACTTAATACTTTAGCTATAAAGTTGAAAATCTATTAAATAAATTTGACAGATTGTTGTAGCTTGATGTGCTCTGTACCTTAACTCTCATCTTCCGATGGGACGGCAATCCGACACGACCGGGGAGAGATCAGCTGGCTTTACGTGCTTTTCCAGGCACGGGGTATCACACCACCAACTTCCAAATTCCGAACTGCCAATAAGAAATTTGTAATGGAAAACCCAGTGACTTGTCGTCCGACTTGGGAATCGAACCCAGGACCACACGTTCGGCAGTAGCAGTTGCCCCGCGAGGGTCAATTCTACTATTTTATAAGCAACGTTCGCATTTGCATCTCTGTCGCAATCTGTCAAAAATATATGAAAAATGAGGTTTTTAACAGATATGAAAATTAGTAGAATTGATTCTCTGGTATGTAGGTCCTTGGCGGCCTAATTTTTTACCAGAATTCAAATCAGATGTAATGTTATGTTTTGTAACGTCTACTACGGTTTTCTACTTTTGGGTATAACATTAAAACCACGCCATGTACCTACAAACTCGCAGGAACTTACGTTAACGTTTCCAAGAGTAAGATATCCGGTTCGTATGAAATACCGTGAGGTGAAGTGAGGTACAGTCATCAAACCTTGACTGTGCAGCCATGATATGAATTATTTTTCTAAATTACTTGTTCTTTCTCTAAATAAGGTGCCGCCTTACTTACTTATTGGTTGAATATCTTAACTGCCCCGTTGACCTCACGGTTCCAACCGTGACTGGTTTTTTATTTTTTTAAGGATGTGAAATCATCAAATGGCTTCTTCCGCTCTGGGTGGAGCGGAAGGGCGTGTCAGACTCTTAGTGATCAAAACCCATCCGTGTTGCTTTGCGTTCCAGGGCCGCGGTGACTTTTTCGAACAAATTCCGCAACCCTTTTTTTTTTTTTTTTTTTTTTTTTCTTGGGGGGAAATCCTCATGGAAATCCTCCACCCTGGGGCGGGTGGAGGGGTCTGTCAGACTCTTACTGACTAAAACCACCCCGGTGTTCCATCTTCCACCTACGCCGGAGATCGCGGGAACGTATGCGACTTCCGCAATCCCCGGCTGGTGCCGGCCCGCCTCTGCGGGCCACCTCGCGTCGGCGAGGGGAGTGAGGTGTTTAACTCCCCTCGCTACGTCAAAGAGAGGCGCAACCCTGGCAGAACCGTGACTGGTGAGCATGGGGTCCTGGGTTCTATTGCCTGGTCTGGTAAAAAGTGTATCTAAGATTTTCCATTAGGAATTCCTTTGTGGTCCGGAGTTTGGAAGTTGGTGGTGTGACTGGGAAAGCAAGTCAAGCCGGTGGTTCTGCGACAGATCTCTCTCCAGTCGTGTTGGGTTGCCATCCCCTTGAACTATGAGAAAGATGGAAGTGGGGATGCATCTGTGTTTGTGCACGCAGTTGTGCGTGTCAACATGTCCCGCGCCTATGGTTAGTCACCGTTGAGATTGGCTGCCTTGGCAAAAAGCAAATCAATCAAAAGATTGTTGTTTGATTAATCAATCAATAAACATGCCAACACAATGAGCGATGGATGTTATCACTGTGTTTAATTAGTAATCGAGTGTTGAACACAGCCCTTTCATGGACCGTGTCATTGATTGCGCGACGGTCCTCTTTAAGGTCATCGATTACTGTTATGTATTATTATTATTGATATACAGTTCGTTGTATATCGCTTCTTTGCGTGATAAGTCCGACAATTCATTTCTTTTTGACGTTTTTTTGAAAAGATAAAATTGGTCACGGCGGTTTTCCTAATTTGCTTCAATAGGTAACGTATAAAGTCCGACAATCCATTTTTTTTGACGTTTTTTGGAAAATAAAAAAAAAATAACCCGGACTTATCACTTTATTGAAGCAAAGAGGCGATATACATGTGTTACAGATGGATTGTATTATCAGTCTTTTTACATAACCGCTTAGTATGTACAACCGCTAAACAACATTCAGTAATTTTTCATTATTACTGAACTTAAACACGCATAATTGTATGAACGTTTTGCATTTATCAATGCAGCTGATCAATGTAGAGTTAATGTAAAACATCAGATTGTAGAATAACATAGGTAGTCCAAGAGCGGGAATTTAGAGCACCTCGACTCGACTACGTTAGGTTCGAAGGGAGTGCCTTCGTGTTAGAATTTTTTAAACCTAGCGAACCGAAATAGTTGCCTATCACCCGCCCCCAAGTCGGGTAAAGAGTTATTGGTTTTGCGCAATTGTAATTCCTCAATAACAACCCGGTGTTTGGATTTTGGCCTGGCACATGCTAAAAGGCTCGTCCCCTTTTACTTCGAACCTAAACGTATCAAGCGAAATGTGGATTCTCTTTATGTGAAATTGACATTCAAAAAGTGCAGGCTCTCAGTCTACTTTGAATAAATTACTTTTGATATGATTTGCACTATTACACCTCTGTACAATCTAAACTTCACTAGGTACCTAAGTTGTAATAGCGTTGGTACAAAAATCTTTTACCCACATCACTTATCTATTTGAAAAACTTGACAATACGCTGGGAAACTAGACTCGGTACCTAATTAGGCGTAAAGTGCAAGACAACAGTTAACATGAAGAAATCGTGTGTTTCACGTCCTTTGCGTCATGACCAGGCCTTACCTACTTGTGATGGTATTAGGCTGCGTTTCCACCAGAGATGTGCGAGGATGAACGAGGAATGTGTTTCTTAAGAATCAATAGAATCGCTTGCGCTGAGTGAGGCTAGGCAAATTAAGCGATTCTTTGGTTCTTAACAAACACATCTCTTGGACTCTTGCTCCGCATCCTTGCACATCTCTGGTGGAAACGCAGCCTTACGGCCATCTTTCACTTAAAAGTCGGATACACTAAGATTTTTTCCAAAATTTGTTGATACTATATAAATATAGTAGGATATATATATCGAACCATACAAACAACAACTTCTTATTTTAAAAGCTTTTTTACAAAAACTTACAACCGACTTCCAAATTAAAAAAAAATACTACAAAGTATAAAATAACTTTAATTTCGGAAGTCGGTGTTCTTGGTTGTTTCTTCGTATTTTATTTCGCATGCTTTTTTATGGATGGGAAATCATCAAATGACTTCTTCCGCTCTTGGTGGAGCGGAAGGGCGTGTCAAACTCTTACTGACTAAAACCCATCCGTGTTGCTCCTAAAGCCCTTTGCGTTGCAGGGCCGCGGTGGCTCTTTCGAACAAATTCCGCGACCCTGGCAGGCTCTGGCTCTTACGGTCCCCGTCTTCTATGCTGACATCTTTTGAGCATACGGTGGTAAACCTCCACCGTATGCTCCACCGTGTCCTCTTATTTCGCATGCTGAACATTACAAATTGGTTCTGCTAATCAAAACCATAATTATGGTTGTTGTGTAACCCTAAATAGAAATGACTAAATTGACCATTATCGGGTTTCCAACACAACGAGTTCGGATAAGAGCCGACAAATCAATACGAAAACAATGCGGTAAAGAATGTAATAATATTTACAGGCAACAAAACAGGAAAATGCCTGTTGATGTTGAAAAACATTTTTCGTGTGCTAACAACATGTAACCAACACTGTTACCTAGATAAAATAATAGTATGTGTATTATGTTGATTTTGGGCTAATTTTAATTTACAAAAGTCACAAAACTTTCATGTTAAGAATTTTGATGATAGGACAATGGGCACTTTTGCATGAACCCCGTACTGTACCTATCAAGTTGTGGCGCATGTCATTCGAAAATATCATCTATAAGAAGATGTTATTCGTAAATCATGCTTTATACATATGGTGAAAAAACTGAAGTACTTAATTCAGGTAGGTACTTTAATAAATTACTTATCTGCATTAAGTATTTCAAATATGCCTTTCCTCTATAATGTTTTAAGTATCTTTGCAACTGGAGCGTAAAATAGACATACATATTATGAGTAATATCACACTACCCACGCCTTAACCAGCATTGCCCATGTGCAGATGTGTAATTCGAATTGCAGGAAGTTTTTCTCGAGATAAATAATAAAACAGCTGTGCTAAACATTTAAGAACACATTTAAATAATAAGTGGCCTACTATAAACTTTTGATATTCTATTAGCCATGGATTATAGCTGTTAGCCATGCTCCGCTGGCATCATATTTTACGACGCACTAACTTTTGGGATGTACTCCTCTGTGTCAAAGCGTCAAAGAGCGTCACAAACGCGTCATTTTATAGCGGTATTACGTACAGTTACCATGTAGTAGTAACTGTTGTCTTTCTCTGGATTCCTATTAAACTACTGTCATTGTACCCATTGAATTAATTTTGTATTCAAAGTGTTGTGTAATTATTTTTGTGCAAAATTAAAGTAGATTATTAGAGACTATTCATCTGTTGACTGATGGTTATGATGGGACGATATGTTTGTATCTATCCTTATTCATTTGGTTGCAAATCAATCTAAAATTAATGAAAATCGTTTAGTAAATCCAATCAACATATTCTACAGACTAATTAACAGTCTTATCAGTGTTGTCATGTCTGTATCTAATGAATACTTTATCTTTTCATAAAACTTCTGAACTGCATTGCATATTGTAAGTTTGATGTTATAGAAACATCTATTTATCTATTTTTACATCAATGTCAGTTGCCATATGTAACCACAACGATTCTGTTGATCTGCCCAACAATCGGGCAAGAATAGATATTTACAGAATTCATAATACCAATGAATTCAGCAAAAATAACACTCGTATATATACCTGGTATTACATACCTTAGCGGTAAATACTAAGAAGTAAAGTGTGTTAGTGTTGGTATTTTTAGCTGTATGTTGAACCCAAAAAACCTATTCGTAGTCCGTTTATTTCCATTCTGATGTAGAAAAACAACTGTTCGGACACATCACGTGTGTTGTGTTGTGAAGGAAAAACATCACATGAAAATATACCTACCTACTGAAATCACTATTATACACTTTCTATATTTTCATGACTTCCTAGAGGAATAAATCATTACTGTTTTTTGAGAATAATGTGCGTTATCCAACGAATTATACCGAGTTATTATGAACAAGAAAAGATAATGATGAATTTTATTGTCTTGGCAAAAATGTTTAACCTCGGATCAATAAATTACTTAGAACGACATAGTCTTCAGAATCTAAAGACTAAGAAACCACAACATTTAGTGAGAGCTCGCGATTTCTTTGACTGAAATGAAGATTATAGAAGAGCACTACATCTTATTTGATCTTTGTGATATTCAAATATCGTTTAACCTTCATCTTATTTGTCTTACACCATACTATTCTTTAAAAATGTCACCTCTTAAACTAAGGTGAAGTGAGCTGTCCATACCGACAGTTAAAATAAAATAAGTTCAGTTCAGTTCACCTAAATTGTCACAGTGAGAGTGCGGTTACTCCCGCTGCTGAGTAATCCCCCATGACTTCCAGCAGTTTCCGTCCAGGGCTAGTGTGGGCCATTGGTTGTTAATTTTTATTAGTAACCTGATTTGTTTCCTGTACTCAATTGTTTGAGGTGAACTGTGCTGTGACGAAAACTTGCGCGTGATACGTCGTTGTTGACCCCAGTAGTAACAAACCCGCAGGTGTCTCCCGTTCGTCTATCTGGCGATCTATTCCGGGCTCTGTCGCATGTCACCGTGTCGCATGTGACACTGTGTTGCGTCACGTCACCAGCGTCACAACACGCTGACATATCACCTGCGACAGTTATTAGAGCATCAAGTAGTCTGCGGCTAAGAATAGCCCAGCCGTCCCCCGTAGTGTCGTAATAAGATAGTCTATCGGGTGCTGCCAAATATCATTTATCTACGTATGATTGGATTCACACATAGGTCATGACTCATGTCACACATTTTCACCTGCCTTTTCTCAACTGTGTTTGGGTTACCTAGTTACTGGATAAAGCGATATCGAGGTAGGTAGGAACCTAATCAACTTAGTTTATAGGTGTCGACTGCTGGCACCCGGTTTTTCTGTCTGTCACAGCTGTAGCATACTACAAAAAGAGTTTTGAATACGAATGTGGATGGATGGAGAGGGAGCGTGAGGCCAAAGAATACATTAATGGATAATGTGAGGAGAGTGTTATGAAAGAAAAGGGAATCAGTGATAGCGTGACGATTTACATGATAGAATGGATTATAAAAATGGCGCCGACCTCAAGTAATATAAATAGGATAAGGGCAGGAAGATGATGGTCCATATGCTGGTGGGCGTTCCATGCAATTATTGTCGATATGCGGGCTCCACTCTTGATGCTGTTTCTGTGTTTATTACTGATACAGGTAGGTTATTACTGTTTGAAACTGATATCGTAATAATTGCGTATAAAATGATGACGCACTGAGCACATTGTTGAGAAGCGTTAGTTATTATTGATCATGGGCCTAGGACTCGTGTGTTCATACATTACAATGCAATAAATTTAATTTCATAACTTGATAGTCTACGACGATTCATGAAACGCCCATTTTCACAAACCATGTGTTATCTTTTAACACGAGTTTAAATAACAGAAACATGGTGAATCAAAAGTCGCGAAAGCAGAAAGATCGACGCTCTCGAAATGTGGGTTTGGGAGCGTTCAAGTATTACGTAACGCAATTTTTGAAGATTCCTGTACCCCTCTCCCCCTCCCTAAACGTTACGTATCATCCAAGTGGCAATTTTTACCTAAAAGTCACAATTATGTCTACTACTCTCATGTTACCAATTTATAAATTAATAAATGTCGTATGTGGTCGCGATCCTCAGCAGTGAACGATTAAGAAGAAATAACAAATAAAAATATTTCATTCACGATGACCCCGGATAAGCAGCTAACTCTTAGTTAAAAGATAACTCTGGTTTGTGCAACTGGACCTAAATGTAGTTGTATGCTGGAATTGGGCACGGTCATATCCCACTCGTACTATCTGTTAAATACCCAGTTACAGTGTAACATCTGGTTAATTCCTACTTCAGTTGGAAGAATCTGGCCATAATATGAAACTCCGGCAATAGTGTTTCAAGATTGTATAGCTGTACAACCCACGTTTTCCTTTCTACCCATTGCACTGTAACGAATTAACAGACGCTCGTACAACAATGAAGCGAGCACTTGTTTGTACTGAATATCAATGAATTAGGTCATTAACAGAATCCTCAATGACTTCTTTAGAAATATTGTAGAGCGACCGGAATTCAAGCCGAATTAATTATTTAGCCAGTGGCTTCGCTCTCGGGACATACGTAACTCGTTGACGTAAAATGATTGAACGGTAACGAACATATCTACCGGAAAAAAAGTAACTAAGTTAGATTTGGATATTCCCATCCAGGGTAGAGTCCAAATTATCATACAAATCCTTGCAGCCATTGTAGCGTGATTAATTACCAGAAATCCAAACTTATAACTTATTATATTTCACATTCAAAGTAGAACTAGCTTCTGCCTGCGTCTTGTATCACGGTGTATGTTGATCTAACGTATTCTATGGGTTTTACGAGGGCTCTAGCGACACATCATCATCTGCCTAGCCTTTTCCCAACTATATTGGTGTCGGCTTCCAGTCAAACCGGATTCAGCTGAATACCAGTATTTTACGTGGAGCGGCTGCCTACCAGACCTTCACAACCCATTAACTGGGTAGCACGGTACTCCTTGGCAAGACTGGTGTCAGATTATCTGGCTTCTGACTATCCGTAACGACTGCCAAAGATCTACAAATGACAGCCGGGATCAACGGCTTAACGTGCTTTCCGAGGCACCGAGGAGTCTCGGTATATAAAGATGGTCACCCATCCACAGACCAACCTCTGCAAGCGTTGCTTAACCTTGAAGATCGACCCGTGCGGCTGTTATTATTTAGCCACGAACTCCTCGGGCTCTAGCTACACCTGTGATACATTTAATTAATTCAATTTAACTTATCGGATGCTTTATCGTGAAAACGGAAGAAACAAACAGATAGACGGTCAGACTTACTTTTGCATACCGATTAATATAAGTATGAAATTACAAATCCTCGCAAATGCTGTCAAACACTACTTTGTCATTAGTTTTTATAATAATAACCGAAAATATAATAGACTCAAATACACATTCCTATTTATTTATGTATATTTAAATAACGTCATTTACCATTAAAGTTAACATCCAACGGCCTTGAAAACCTCTATTCTTCGGTAGGACCTCTAAAAATCTATAAAGCATCAATGCTACATCACAATAGGATGTCAAGTTCCCACGTTCGTAGCCACATAATAATGTAATGACAAATATAATTATAGCAGGCAAGTTTTATGAAGGCTAAACTAGCTAGATGCGATTGTACACGTCTTAGCCTGCATGCTATCCGCACAAATCTCAAACCGTTTATTGCAATTCAGATACAAATATTTCTTTATTCCATAAATACTTAACTAACTATATACACTAGAAATAAAAATAAAAACTCCTAACTAAATTAACCCTAAAATATGGCGTCAAAAAATTCATCCGCATCGCAGTCGACTGGAAGTGTAGGTACCCAAAAGACTGGCGGCATTGCCACGTTGTATGGCAATGCTTATTTATTTTTATTTTTATTTTTATTTATTTTTATTCAAACAATAAACATTGTGTAGAATATTCACTATAGTAGGCGCCAGATAAATGTGGAATAAAGTACATTGACCTTTCCCTAATAACTGTTCATAGGTACCTGAACAATTAAATATGAATCGTTTTTCATTATTAGACAATGTTAAGGATCACGAGAGATGATGATTCGGGACAGCTTTGTGTCATTAATTCCGTTTTTCAAATTAAAAATGTCAATAATTGTAGGTGGGTCAATGACCGTTATTCCACGATTATCTGGCGCCTACTATAGGTACATAATAATTACAGTAAAACTGTCACATGCAAAACAATTTGAAGTTAAAGTATAGTAAAACATCAAGTCAATCAATTAAAAGATGTCTATAAATAAATAAATGTCAGAAAGTATGTCAGAAATAATTTCAAATGTACGCTATGTCAGATGATTAGTTATTCTTTGACAAGGTTATGTGCACTCTGACCCCAAGACCCGAGAGTTTCAACCCCAAACGGCTCGAAAATATAAGTACCAACAAATTTATTATATTTCCGCCGCTTGAGGTTCTATGCAGCCGCAGCGGCAGCGCCAGCACAGCACGAAGAGCTAGGAAGATGGGATGGCGCAAGAGTATCGACACAAGTAGCGTCCCACACTAATGGCCTACCCATCTTCCATGGAAATAACGACATCCCGTCCGGTCTCTTGCCATCGTCGCGTGCCAGGCCATTGGGTTCTAACACAGCCGGATCAATTCATAATTTACGCATACAGGTGGTAATTATTAAAAATAGAAACAGTTATGGACCTTTGACTTCAATATCCGGTCTCGTACAATGTTTGCAGTCTATTATGACATTATTTTTTCAGTGAAATGGGATGCTGCTTCAAACTGTATAAACAAAATTAAATAGTCCTTCTTGGCTTCTAGAATAGGGTTCTTCGACCTGTTCTTAAGATTTTGGACTACGTAAGCAACTTCGCACAAATGGTGCAACACTATTGAGAATATCAGAAACGATTAATTTAATGATTTTCTTTTTGATATCGTTTACATATTGACTTTATTTAAAATCAAATACTTATCAATAAAAATGAAAAGAAAAAATAACAGAATTTTATTATGTACCTACTTGTTTGTAAATTGTAATCGTTGATTGTTTAAACGAAGCCAAGGGCTATTGGACGGATTCATAATTGATGTATTTCGAGCGTCCTATTGAAACATATTATGAATTCGTCCTCTATTCCACTATATAACCATTTCGTAAATAGGAAGGGCTCACCAGAATAAATCTTTTCATGTGCTGGGTGCCATCCAAGAGTTTGACAGATTACGCTCTAAAAATATCCGGGGACCACGTCTAGATACTACTTCTACAAACAATATAATACACTACTGTATAAATTGGTTTAATGTTCTCTATTTGATTATTAACTAGCAATAGCAAACCGCCCCAGCTTCGCACGAGCATAATAATTATAAGCTCCGAGTCGACATGATTTTTACCGACATCTTCCATAATCATCGTCATATTTCCGCCAATTTACACAAAAATAATCCTAAAGTACGTCCATTGATTTAAATTGTATGAAAATCCGTTCGGTAGGTAGTTTTTGCGTTTATCATGGTCAGACAGGCAGACAGATGCGGTGGGGGACACTGTTTTAATATGTGTATCAATAACGTCACTTAAGTATCCGGGACCCGGAGATTGACATGTCAGGGTTACCTATTTGAGTATATGATATCATGATTTTTTCCAGTTAACCGTTGTGTCCGTAAAGTTTATATAGCCATTGAAAAACGGTAAAAAATAATGTATAAATAATAAAAAAAAAAATATATATACATATGAACGCGACGATCACATATTCGCGCGATGATCACTTTATTTTAGACGCTTTAGGAATTAAGTCCGCTATTATTTCTGCTATTGTTCAAATGTACGGTTTTGTTTTTACTTGGGCATAAAGTTGAAATAAATCAATAAAAAACATTGTTGCAAATCAATATCGCAATGCAATGCACTTGCTCCATTTACAAACACGAGTTATCAGTTATCAAGTTATCACTCACGATAACAGCCCAGCTCATATTGTTTATGACTTTGACATCAAACTGTATCACATTGAATCGTTTGACTGAAGGCCAAGTACAAATATTAAATATATTTTACAGCTGACAGTATGACTATCTGTCTGTTACTTTTTCACGTTTATTCCGCTGAACGGATTTTGATGATACATCCAAACCAGGGCAAAGCCCAAACTATGACCCAAACTATGATATATATTAGCACATAGGTAGCTTTTCATCCTGGGAGTACATTCCCTGGGGTTATTTCCGATTTCTTTTGGTATAATAAAACATTGTTCACGTGGGTAAAACCCCAGGCAGATACCAGTGAAAAAATAAATATAGAATGACGTTATAAGGATCGATATATCGTACAAACAAGTTCATGTTGGGTCGCCGGCCAGAGGTCAGTCACCTTGGGTATCATTGACATGTGCTCATATTTATCTTGCAAAAATGTGTTAACAAATATTCATTTCATATATTTTTAAAGAGCCTTACCGTTAGATTAGGTAGCTGTAAGCTTTAAGTCTTTGTTTAACAAGTCTTTGCTTGGAACATTGGCGAAGGTAGGTAATGATAATTAATGGTAATAATCACAATCATAGTCATAATTTTTTATTTGTCAGAACTTGGTCGGAACTGTTGCTTTGCATTCATTGCTGGTTTAGCAACACTCTCCGAAAAGGGTCCTTATAGGTATCTTCAATTCGAATCATAACGCTTCCATTGACATCGGTTTGCGTGAGATCCTGGGTTCTTGTCCCTAGTCGTGCAAAGTGTTGATTTGTTTCTCTTTGTAAGAAGGTATTCTAAAATAAACTAAATGGGTGGGTAACTTACAATCCAAACATAAACCCACTACCTCGCCCTTTGAGGAGTTGGAGGAATGTGAAGCTGATATTATGTTATGCCAAATAGTTGCTAATCCGGTTTAGACTTTTATTTAATGTTATCATTGCTGAGTATAATGTTTAAATGTTGGCAATTTTTTTTTTCTTTGAGTCGTTTGTTGCCGCAGCCCTAACGCCAATGAACCGATTTGTCGGAGCTCGTCAGGGGTGAACAACCTATCTTAAACAGTTGAACACTAGCGGTGCCTCGACCTACGACCTAAACACCGTTTACTTGACAGTCGTGATCGCTAAACACGCCCACTTTGCTGTTTTATTACGCGAAAAATCTTAATAGCTCATAAAATTTATCGATCGGAGTATTAAGTAGTGTAAGCAACTTTGCAATTAAAATCTTTTATTGGTGTAGTTCCACTTGTACGCTGTTAAGATGCATTTTATAACTTGCATGCACATTTTTTCCAGCCTCCATTTTTTCATGTCATGTTGGAAAGTGCACTCGGTTCCGTTCTATATTTTACATAAGTACCTAGTACCCAATCACATGATGCTGCAGCTAAATTTATCTTCGCACAGAATTCTTTAACCATGTGAAAACTTGCTGAAGTGAGGTTGAAGTGAACTGTCATTCCACCTTGACTGTATGGGTTTGTGTGACTTCACTTCGCCTAGGTTTTTAATAGCCGAATGAGATTATCAAAGTTAAGCAACGCTTGCCATGGTCGGTCTGTGGATGGTTAACCATCTTAACATACCGAGACTTCTCCGTACCTCGGAATGTACGTTAAGCCGTTTGTCCCAGCTGTCATTGTTAGATCTTTGGTAGTTGTTACGGATTACCAGAAGCCAGAAAATCTGACACCAGTCTTGACAAGACAGCTAGATAAATTCGTTTTGACTGGAAACCGACCCCAATGTAGTTGGGAAAAGACTAGGCAGATGATGATCTTTACAGAATAGCACTAGGTACCGCAGGATGAAAGACAGTCTCCATAAATGGCAAACACACGAACAAAATATATTGTAGGTAAACCATACAATTTCAATACGGTTTTGTTGTATTTGAAATTATCGGTTCACAAATATATCGAGGGGTAATCTGCGGTGTTTGCACGTTAAAGTTGAATAGCAGAAAATAATCATTCAGCTTTTAATGTCGAGCATAAAATTTTAATCACTGACTTCATTTTGCATCATTTCATTTTTTCGGATTCAAATTGATTGTTATGCTGTGAAAAACATCGGAAATGACGCAGCAGTTGAATTTATTTACAAAAAATCTTAATTATTTTGTTACGGGATGTGAATAGTGTAATTTGTTCTGTCATTTCCGCTGAATTGACAATTTGCCATACGTCGGACGTCTGTGGGTAGCATGCATCTCGGCGTCTCGAGAGCTAATAAAAACACTACTTAGAGTTTTCATTCACATAGTGCTTCCATGCTCTACGCTCTACCGAGAATTTCTTTAATGAAAATGAAAAACCATAAATACTGCCTTACTAGAGCCACCACTAGAGCCGACCAACAAAACTTCTGTTCGGTACTGTCTAACTAGTAAAAATATTGAATCCACTGACAGACAAACATAGTCATATTATCGTGTTGTCTTGGCGACGCCCGTTCTCACGCTGTTGATTGGCTACAAAACTCACTGTGATATCCTAGCCAATGTCAAGCCGTGTGAAAGCACGCAACGTGCTTACAAAAAATGCTTGAGCAGAGTTGCTTGGCCCCGCCACAACACGACAGGACACAGTGTCATGTGTTTATTTGGAAATTTTTCGTTCGTTTTTTTGGAAATTCATTCGTTTTATAGTTTTTATGGAAGCTCTTCCTCATTCTTTCCGATGGGAAATCTCATTAGGCACACAGCTTGACATTAACTAATTTTCCATCATTCCTATCCGTAGGTTCGATCTACAAAACGTACCCGCAGATGCTCTATCACTGATGGTGGAGATGACGAAGCTGGTGGGCCCCAACCTGCTGGCAGAATGTGACGGAGTGGTCACAGACGTGGTGGAGACGCCCGTGGTGGTATACCTCAACGTGGCGAGCGCAGATACCACCCTGACGTGGAGCACCGACGAGGAGTACATGCTCGATGTGCAGACTAAAGGTTTGTTTTCTTCTGTTCTTGATTATCCATCAGCTTAGGCTATCGCAATCCTCTGCTGGATATTCACCTCTCTCTAGCTCCGCTACAACCTTTCGCCTCCTCCCCTCTCCCGTACCCTCCGCCTTTCGCCTTTTGCATTCAGTCTATCCCGGACACCTTTGTTGCATAATTATTTCGAGTTATATGTACTGATCTAGGCTTAGTTATCCTAATAACCACTGTAGAGCTTCTAGAAGCTGGAATAATGATAGTCTCCCAGCTGAACACCACACTTTCTAACATTTGTATGACAAAATATTTTTTTCTTTTGCAGAAGACCAGATATCAGTTAAAATACAGGCTCCAACAATATACGGAGCCCGCCACGCTTTGGAGACGTTTTCTCAACTCGTAGCCTCAGACAGACCTGACTTCTCCGACCAGCACACTTGCAGCCTCCTTCTGGTCTCCGGAGCTAAGATCCGCGACCGCCCCACCTACCCATACAGAGGTCTTCTCCTCGACACTAGCAGACATTTTAT
Organism: Mamestra brassicae; assembly: GCA_905163435.1. Lineage (NCBI taxonomy): Eukaryota > Metazoa > Arthropoda > Insecta > Lepidoptera > Noctuidae > Mamestra > Mamestra brassicae. The sequence goes on along the minus strand of LR991004.1, from coordinate 12,408,715 downwards.
ACCCTTGAAAGACGTTTTGAGGACCATCGATGGCATGGCAGCGAATAAAATGAACGTTTTCCACTGGCATGTTACCGATACGCATAGTTTTCCTCTGGAGTCCACAAGGGTACCGCAATTTACTAGGTTGGTGTCTTTTCTTTATTTGTTTATATGTTAAGATACTTCCTTTCTCAATTTTCCTACTTGAATGCCCTTTTTGTCGAGAAAGATGATCTGTGGCACTTCATGGTGGTACTTCATGATATGTATCTGTCTTTAATTGATCATCATGAAGCTCAAAGAAGCAAGGCAATTTATAGTAACTTTTAGCAATTTCCTTTGCAATGAACACCTTGCTAGCTATTTCTTGTACACTTCCAGGTACGGTGCCTATTCCGCGAAAGAGATCTACACGGCAGAGGAAATGAGGAAGCTGATAACGTACGCGCAGGTGAGGGGCGTGCGAGTTGTGATCGAGATCGACTCGCCTGCGCACGCCGGGAACGGCTGGCAGTGGGGACCGGTGAGTTTACTTCACATCATTATTATCATCATTTCAGACAACAACTGCTGGACATAAGCTTTCCCCAAGAGTCGCTACATCGACCGGTTCTATGCGTCTCGCATCAAGCGGATTTCTTCACCAGTTCATCGGTCCACCTTGTAGGCCTTGCAATGCTTCGTTTTTGCAGAAGCTTTCGACCCCATCGACTGTCTTTTCAGCGAGCAATGTGCCCACTGCCACTTAAGTTCACTCCTGGAATATTACCAGAATAATACTGTAATGTGGCATACAAAATACGCTTGGAGATATAGTTGACAAATCCGATATACAAGGCCAAACTGTTATGTTTAAAATCCCTACAAATTTTTAGTCCATGTTTTCGGCCCTCGGTAGTTTGTTTTTAGGCCAGCGAGTTTCATAAGGTTTAAAAGTAATTTGCAGAGCCCTTTTTCATGAACCTATTCTAGTCAACGTCGAGGTACACATAAAATTTTGTAGTAATATCGATCCTTCCTCTATTTATTGGGCATGGTTCCAATCCTGAGCTACTAGCTGCTACTGAGAATCGTCTCAGTAGACGCACGTTAATACCATGTTGATGAACTTTAGATTCCAAGCTTCTATTCCAAGACTAGATCACTATTCACTGGATACTTTGTTCTAGAGCTATTAAATTAACCTAATGCTTAAGGTTAATTGCCAATTACGAGTGTTCTGAGCGTACTTTATCTTACTTCCTGTTATCCTAATAAGGTATAAGTTATTTATGATATCTACTAGTACGGTAAGTTGGTTTTAACAAACGAGTTGTAAAAACCAATTTCCGCACGTGTGCTGTGCCATATATCGTTTTTCAACACATTTGCGAGAAAACAGTACATTATAGGTAATAAAAAAAACTTTTAGTTTTTAGATATCAGTCGGAAAGTCGCAACAATCTTTGACGTTCCTTATATGAAAATAGAGCGAATTTGCAAATGGCGCCACGGGTACGTGGTGAAAATTAGAACTAGGTACATCTTTAGCAAAAGCGCTTTCAAGGAGGTTTGATCATTCAGCTTATTTTTTCCAGTAATGTGAAACTTCTTGGTAGAATTCTTATATTTTTACTAAAATAGAACCGTAAAGGATACGCACGACGCTACAGAACGAGGAATGCGGTAAAATAGGCACTTAGATGAGAGTACCTATTTTACCGCACGTTCCATTTTATGTTTCGTAATTTTTAACTTTCGAACAATGTATACAGACTTCGTAAATGCATTTTTTAAGCAAATGTGTTGAAAAATATGTTTATGATGTTTTTTTCTCAAACACGCCTTGGCTAAACGGATTTGGTTCCATACAAAGGTTGAGTATGACCTGGATTCAAATAAAAAGTACTCTTTAACCAGATACATGGAGAAGTAAACCTAGAATGAAAGGGAGACCACAAAAAGTCCTCCTGACCGATTTCGGCCATTGCGGCTTATTTCATTCGAGACTAGCATTCGGCGCGGGACATATTATAGTGCACAGTGTTTGCGCAAACACAGGTGCACTACCTCTTCCATCACTTTCATATTCCGATGGGACGTCAACCCGACACTCGCGGAGAAAGATCTGGCGCAGGATCAACGGCTTAACGTGCGCACCGAAGCACGGGAGTATCACACCACCAACTTCCAAACTCCGAGCTGTTACTGGGAAATTCCTATTGAAAAATCCAATTACACTTTTTGCCCCACCTGGGAATCGAACCCAGGTCTCCACGCTCGGCAGTTGCGCTTGCGACTGCGAGACTCACGGATCAGTAAATTAGCTATTTAAATATTCCTTTTAAAATACGAATGTCAAAGACTGGATTTTGTAATAATAAATAATAATAAGAACAATTACCAGCCTATAAAGGTTCCACTACTGGGACACAGGCCTCCTCTCTGCTAAATGCAGTACCAGTATCAAGATCAATCCTTGCCAACTGCAAACGTACAGTTTTTCCATAACCTTTCCATTTTCCAGGAGTATGGTCTCGGCAACCTAGCGGTCTGCGTCAACCAGTGGCCGTGGCGCCACCTGTGCGTGCAGCCGCCGTGCGGACAGCTGAACCCCGCCAACCCGGCCGTGTACCGCGTGCTGGCCGACCTGTACCGGGACATCGTGGACGCCGTGCCCGCGCCCGCGCTGCTGCACATGGGAGGGGACGAGGTGACGCAGAACACCAGTTTTCATCATTTAAATAATAATCTTTTTTCATCTCGTCAGTCAATGTAAATTACTTTTCAGAGAAATAGGGGCTTTTTTGACAGTTGAGACCGCCTTAAGAACTTTTATTTTAAATAACGAATATTGTCTTTGGTTCTCACCACCACCAACTTCTTATTTTTCAAAAATCCAGTTTTGTTATTTAGATTACTTTGACCATGTGAGTAACCACCACAGTGGTTTCAGTAGTGTTCTTTATGTCCTCATACATGTGTTCGATTATGGACGCTATGGACATTCCAATAGGTGGACCTGGCTTAGACCATCATATGGACAGAAACCACCCAACTTTTAACCATAGTATTTACAACATCCGGCCTCAATATGCTACAGTTATCACCGTCTTTTTATAGTAACCTGCATATGGAGTGCGAATGCTGTACTGAGCTGAAAGTTACGAGAACTCGATGCAGTTCCAAATCTGTCCACCATCTTACATCACACTTTCATAATAGATCCTCGTTTTTGTGTCAAATTGGTCAATTACTTTACAGTTACTTGAAATTGGTGGCTCCGGCTTCCATAGTTCTAAATTAATTACCACGCTATAAACTAAAACCGGAAACGAAAACACCGGCCGAAGACTTCTAGCTTTAATCCTGTACCGAATCAATGCAGGTGTACGTGGAATGCTGGAACTCAACGGAAGAGATCACAGAATACATGAAACAGCAGAACTACGACTCCCGCACGACGGAAGGTTTCATCAAGCTGTGGGCGGAGTTCCACGAGAAGGCTCTGAAGGCTTGGGACGAGGCTGTGGAAGCCGCCGGCACAGCCAAACAACCCGTCATGCTGTGGTCCTCCGAACTCACTCAGGCGCAACGGATCAGCCAGAACCTTGACAAAGAGAGGTACATCTATTAAAAAAAAAACGACATGTAGCTCTGAGTATTTCTCCGAAATGCGCAAACAACTGATGTTCAAAACCGAAAAGTTTGTAGATAGTGTTGTTTTAATTGGTTTTCATATTTTTCCTCATTTATTGCGAGCGAAACAAGGAAATATCAGCACCATCCATGTGCCTTAAAAATCTACACATAAAGGTGCCTGAATTTGTTCGTTATTCTTGCTGGTGCTAAAGTAAAAAAGTCTTTTAATCATCGACCACTGTCTTCTAAACAAGAAGAACCAGGAGAGCTTTTGCTTTCCTTTATATTTCATCTCCGAATTTCCAACCTTTTCCAGATACATCATCGAAGTATGGGAGCCAGTCAGCAGTCCCTTACTCCACCAGCTCATAAAGCTGGGCTACAAGACCGTCTCCATCCCCAAGGACGTGTGGTACCTGGACCGCGGGTTCTGGGGAACCACCAAGTACAACAACTGGAGGAAGATGTACGCACACACGCTGCCCAGGGATGAGAACTTCTTGGGAGGCGAGGTGGCCATGTGGACCGAGTATATCGATGAACAGGGTCTAGGTATGTAGACATCAGTATATAATTCAACGTCTGCTTAGCCTCATCCGAACTATGTTAGAGAACAAATGCTTGTCAGACTTTCGGGCTTCTTATTATCCGTAACAATAACCATCATAGATTTACAAATAATGATTGCTGGGATCATGGACTTAACTGGCACGAAGAGGTCGAAATACCTAATAGAGGGTGCTTTAACACTATTATTGAGGAAACTTCTCAGTAGCAACTCGACAACGCCTGGATTTGTGCTCGGGTAATGGCAATATCACTGACTCCATTAAATGGGAGCAGTGATCCTTTGGGGAGTCAGTCGTCTAGATTGAAAAAAAAAAGCATAATGTAAGGGTTTAGAATATATTTTTTTCATAATTTTAAAATAAATGGTTTTGAAGTCATTCGAGAAATTAGATGAAAAATTACCATTTAAGACTCCGTGATCCGTTCGGAACCCTTTGCATGGAGTTCGACTCGCACTTGTTCGGTATTTTTTTAAATAAAGCTATTTTAAGCAGTATTAAAATTTGTATGAGTAAACCTGTAAATGTGTCGTTCCAGACACCCGCATCTGGCCCCGCGCGGCGGGCGTGGCGGAGCGGCTGTGGGCGGACCCCAGCGGCAGCGTGTTCAGCGCCGAGCCGCGCATGCAGCGCCAGCGCGCGCGCCTCGTGCGGCGCGGCCTCGCCGCCGACGCCATCTCACCCGCCTGGTGCGAGCAGCACGACTCCAAGTGCTTCTGAACTGAACATGAACTGCCATGACACGCCCTTACCATCGATATCGACACGCTTACAACTGCAAATCCAACAACACGGAAGCAAACATTGTACATGTCACCGGAAAATTGCAGACTCCGTAAGATTGTAATAAATTTTTATTAGATTATAATTTCTCGATGTTTTGAAAAAAAACAACATTTTGTATGCAATCAATCCCATCCACATTCAATCGTTTCCAATATATCCGTATCTTATGTTTTTTTAAAGTTTACAATTTCACGCGATATTTTACAATTTTACGGCGTTTGCAATTTTCCTGTGACATACACAAATGATGCCCTCGGTAGCAACAGCTAGAGACATACAAACCCCGCGTTTCAGTCCGTGCCAACTGTCTCTCACTTACAAGAAATGGACAGTCTCTGACAATTCCGACTGCGGCTATGCAGCCAAAACTTTGGCTGAGCGCAAACGTTTGGACACCAGTATTATCAAAAACAACATGACACTGAAGTTCTAGTCGTTCCGTGCTCTGTGCTACAACTGTAGTTGCAGATCTTGCATCACATAGGGAAGGTTCATCGATGCTCCACTGTGTCAGAATACACCAATTTTATTAACGAATTTATTTTAGCTTACGTCATATCACAATAAGGTAGCCAATCAATTGCACCAGAAGGCGGCACGACACGACACAACACAATGGCTTGATAGTGACAATGTGTCGATGGTAAGGTGCCAAGTACCGATCTCTATGATAGGAGCCCTCGAAGTCATTTTTCAATGTGTTAGTCAAGAAAAAGGAACTTTTCAGAGACAAGTTAAAGCTGCCAGTCCAATATACGAGGGCTCCGAATAGCTTATTTTATAATTTATTATTATTTTAATGGAACTATAAATTATTAAACTTGTACTTATATTTAATTGCACATGAGGGGCATTATGGACGATACAAAAATGTATTAATTTAAAAACAAAACCCAATTTGCACCAACCAAGAATGTAGGTAATTTTAATTTAATCTTATTACGTACAACTTCTACTTATAATTTCAGTAATTTAAAGGTTCTGTCTTTAACTGTAATGCCCAACGTGCAGTAATATTTAAATAACCGCAATTTTTATTATTTAAAAATAAAATAATATGTGAATGAAACACTTGGTGCTACGAAACTTTTAAAATGTATTAAGTAATTCTATGTTAAGGGCTTACTTAACTTTTATTTCAAAAACATTTCAGCACGTTTAGTTCGGAATTTTCTTTACAGCCCTGTTTGTAACTAGCATAACAAATGTAACTAGCATAATTTTATTTGTAATAGCAATGCAATTTATGGGAAGTGACTAAATAGAAATCAGTTTTTGCATAATATTTTGTAATTTTTCTATGATAAAAGAGTCAGATGACTTCTTAATTTTAACGTAAAATTATTCATAAGAAAAAACATAATACTTTAATTATTATTTATTTTGATGGCAATAATAATACATAAATACGTAGCCGAAGACGCCATTGTTAGTCGAAACCAAGGCATGGAAATATTTGGGCAGTACATGACCTTTTCCAGGACCATTTAAAGTCAGGCTTTAGACATGATGTAAATATTTCTACTGTTAGCCGTATAAAATAAATTAACGCGAGAAAATTCTGAAATATACCGAATTTATTGTGATATATTATTATTTAGATTTATACTTAGTAATACTGCTCTATGACAATTATATAATAAAATTGCTACTGTATACAGATTTGTCTTATTTTTTTAAGGAAACATACAAAACCTTTTTTAAGTATACCAATAGTACATATCGCACATCTAGATCTAAACAGGGTTAACACCAAAAAACATTTTTTAGAAAAGGCTAAAACTGATTACTGTGTCCCTGTGCACTGCAGGAGTTTTCTGTATAGCTTTATGCTTTAATGCAGTTAGAAGAAAGATATAGTAGGAATCTTGTGTTTTAATGATGTTTTGGAGCTGAAAATTGGATTTTTGCAGTTATTTCCCTGTTGATTAACAACGTATGCATATAACATATTTGTTTTATTATTTTAAATTTAGACCGTGTTAGTGAATTTAACCATCAAGCGCCGAGTAGCGGAGATATGTTTAAATCTGCTTTATTGGTGGTTAGGTATTAAGATAAAGAATTCGATGGAGTGCATAACTAAAAAATCTAAATTTTCGAGTTAGTTCCTTTTAGATCTAGGTGTGCGATATGTGTCATTGTAGTTGAGGCGGGGTTACACTACCCAGCCGGGGATTACGGAAGTCGCTTACGTTCCCGCGATCCCCGGCGTAGGTGGGAGATGGAACACCGGGGTGGTTTTAGTCAGTAAGAGTCTGACAGACCCCTCCACCCGCCCCAGGGTGGAGGATTTCCATGAGGATTTCCCCCCGACACCAAAAAAAAGGGGTTACACTGCGAGTAAAGCGATGTTTCAAAAATCTTTCGAAGAAACCACAAAGAATCAATCTTCTGTTTAATGCTTTGTTTATTGTTTCCAAGAGAGTAGTAGAAACTGACTCAACTGAAGTAATTTCAAGGTTTTTGTATTTTCAAAATAAAAATGAGATCTAAAGAAGGAATTAAATTACTAAAAACTAATCAATCGTATACAGTTCGGTAACAAATATTTAGATCTAATTTACAGTTCTTGATTATAACTATGAAATACAGTTAACTTGGTTTTACAAAATACTGCGAGAAGAAGGTATGATAGTTCATATACATTACCTACACGAATTCTAGTTTACATATTTTCTACAAAAACATAGCTTATTCTAAGTTACACTAACATTGACTAGAACATAATCACAATATGAAAATTATCACCTTTCGTATTCTAGAACTAAAATAATCAATAACATACCTACAATGGTAAAAAAGTAGTCAAGTAGGTACTGAAAATCCAATCGTCTACGTACAATCCAAACGACTACTTAAACAAAACTAAATATTCCACACTTAATCTACATTTTTCTATTTCATAGAAACCAAGAGCTAATTAACAAAATTTCATATTTTAGGGTTCCGTAGTCAACAGGGTCAACGTAGTCAAGGGTTCCTCCTTATAGTTTCGCCATGTCTGTCTGTCTGTCTGTCCGTCCACGGTTTAGTTCAGAGACGTTTAGAGCTATAAAGTTGACATTTGGTATGGGTGTACATATTAATCACGCCGACAAAGTGGTAAAATAAAATCTTGAAATGCATTTCTTTTAGGGTGGCCCTCCTACATGTAAAGTGACGATGTTTTTTATTATCGTTTACACTATAGTGTGGGGTTTTTTGATGGTGGCCCCCTACATGTAAAGTTTTTTTTTATCATCTACTGGTGTACACATGGTGTTAAAAATATTAAGGGTTTGCTTAAACCATTTTTCCATCCAAGGATCCGTTTGCGAAATATTAAGCTTTAAAGTGCTAATTTTTGTTAGAGTCAAGTATCCCTGCCAGTCAAGTCTGCCAGCTAAACGGTTTTTTTTGGAGACGTGAAAAAAAACGGGAATTGGAGGAGAAAACTATCATAGCTAAGTAGGCTTTACAAGTAATAGTCGACCAACTTAAAAAATGGAACTGGGTAAGTAATTCCATAGAAAATGACTTAAAATGAAGTGCATTTATAACTTTGTAATCTAATAATAGTGAAATACATTTTACTATTTTTCTGACATGGTTTAGGAGAGGGATAACTACGGAACCCTACACTGTGCGTAGTCCGACACGCACTTGGCCGGTTTTAAAGAATAAATGTGGTATTTGACATACATTATATATTTTTTTTAAACTTTCAAACCGCCATTTCGATACCACAAACTAAAGTTATCTGATTTAAAAAAACAAGCCCTAAAAAGAATAAAAAAAACCTATTGTTCAAATTCTCAGACTCAGAGTCTGTCCAATTAGATTGAAACATTATTTCTAACTCTATCATTACCATTCTTTGTTCCTAAACTGAGATCATTGGGCATCATGTCATGAAGCACTGTGTCACTTCTGAAAATACTGGTTGCAATCCTGCTGGCCAGTCTCTCTGATTCCCTTATGTCATCGTCTTTGGAATGCGACGTCAGGTCTATCTCAGTGTCAGTGTCACTGTCACTAGTCTCCTTGTCGCGTCTCTGAGGGCGATAGGCCAGGTTCTGGGGCTCATCCATATCTTGAACAGAAGTACCGCACGGACAAGGGTTTGGCTTCGACATCACCCTCAGGTCTGTCGGAATTTCTGCCTCCATTTGCTGGCTCATCATCATCGGTGGGAAAGAGAACGGTTGCTGCATCATCCTCCCATCATCATTATACCCCATCGGAGGTAGCTCGTGAACATTCTGATTGCCAGTCGGCATTGGTTCCATGTTTGTGTTGTGCAGGTAAGGGTCTTGTCGAGGAGACTTTAGCTCGCGATTCTCCATAGCTCCAGGAGGCTCCGGTGAATCTTTGTCGTTGGGTGACTCTGGCGCTTCTGGTGAAGAATCCGGTTTGCCGTGACCTGAAAATTAAACAATGAATCCTAGATAAATAAGGTGAAACACTGAAAAAACCTTACTCACAATTGTTCAAACATAAAATGCTTACATCTCACTTCCGCCTACCGCAGTGGACCATATAGGATCCACATAGGATGTCCTCTAGTAAGGTGAAATGACGATCTTAAAAGTTAGCTGCGCCAAGACACCCGGCCCGCCGCCCGCCACCGCGGTGGCGGGCCGGCAGCAGTGCGGGGATGCGTTGAAGATTGCTTAAGTGCTCCCGTAGCCCCCTGTGAAATTGTGCGAGGAAACACGAGGTGGTTTTAGTCAGTAGGCGTCTGACAGACCCTTCCGTCCGCCCCAAGACGGAGGACATCTATGAGAATTTCCTTCCCGATACCAAAAAAGGCACAGCTGTAACGACTTCAAGCTAGACTCCGTAACTTCGATCCACAACTGGTGACTGTTCCATTAAACGTTCACTTCTCACCTGACATCGGCAGTGGTGGAGAGCCAAGTCCGAGGCACCTCATCCGCCAAGCATCCTGCAGGAGTTGCAGGCGAGCCTGTTTGCGCCACTTCGCGCGACGGTTTTGGAACCAGACCTGGAAAGGACATGGACAAATATATTGTGAAAAAGAAATATAAAACTGCAATAATACATAGTTTTTAGCCTCTCTGAACTTGTCAGTTTTTATTTCAAAATATTAATGCTATAGTAGGCGCCAGGTAAATGTGGAATAAAGTACATTGACCTTTCCCTAATAACTGTTCATAGGTACCTGAACAATTAAATATGAATCGTTTTTCATTATTAGACAATGTTAAGGATCACGAGAGATGATGATTCGGGACAGCTTTGTGTCATTAATTCCGTTTTTCAAATTAAAAATGTCAATAATTGTAGGTGGGTCAATGACCGTTATTCCACGATTATCTGGCGCCTACTATAGATGAATTTAAAGTACCGTTTGTCAACTTCCGCCATAATGGACCATAGAGAAAGATTTATAAAAATGGACGTTCCACACTATCCTTACTACTTATAGGTATGTGATAGGGACGACAAATGCTCTTATTAGGAACATTTTATTCATACGAAACTGTCTTCATACGTATTTGCTGCATTTGATCAAATTATCTTATCACTAGCTTTTGCCTGCGACTTCGTGTGCGCACATTCCGCTTTTTTCCGTTCCCGCCTTCCCCATGAATATACAAAAATATTTTTTCAAATCCGACTCGCGACGAGATTAGCGCGAAACAAGCAAAGAAACTCTTTAGCTTCATTATTAGTATTGATTACACTAGTTAACAAAATTTAACTATTTCTCTGTTGCCGTGAACTTTGTAGTTGATAATGTTTACTTTTGTCATATTTTTTTTTCAAATCTACCCTCAAAAAGAATTGTACAGTTTCAATTGCTTTGTTTTTGAATTTTATAAATTACGAGCTTCTGCCTGCGACTTCGTACGCGCATATTCCGTTTTTTCCCGTTCCTGTAGGAATTTCAGGAAATCCTCTTATTGCTTCCCCGCGCTCCCTAAGGAACCTACATGCAAAATTTCAGCTTTCTACGACTATCGGTTGTGCGTTGGCTGTCAGCCACTCAGTAACGGGAGAGTTTTATACAAATTGTTCGTTAATAACGTAGATTCATTTTTACTGTTTTAACATTAATATCCGAGTTTTTGCGACATGAATAGCTCAAGCAGATGTTGTTTAACTATTCCTAATCGTTTTGCTATATTTATGGAGAATAAGTGTAAAAGCTGTATCGGAGTTCGTTAGAAATACCTATTTTCTGTGTATTGGGATGCATTTGGATAAAAAGATATGCTTTGGGCATCTGATTATGTTTTTTAATCATGTACTGAATATTTAAGATTATGTTAAAGTGGCAAAAGGAGTGATTTCAAATTTAATCACCAACTTTTTGGCGAAAACCATAAAATCTGAAACTCAAAAACCAGAGCTGATAAAAAATCTACTTATATAACTATTGAACTAAGCATACTATGTTTACCTAGTCAGTAAAAGCCAAAATTATTCCGGCAACAGATTTGCTGTAAACTAGTGTTATTATTATATTAGTTTATAAAAGAATAGATATGTTGATGCGCAAGATATTTTCTTAATATTTCACACAAAAAAAAGAAGCGGAATGCGTTTACTTGATTTTGTCCATGTAAAATGTCAATGTAATGTCACTTCAGATTCTTCGTTGCGGATCTCGCATCACCACGAAGGGTATAGTAATAATTGCATCGCCATTAATTTGTTTAAATGCCTAATTATTCTAAAATCATATCACTTAACCGTAAATAATTCACAAATGTTTGCTATTTTAAAGCGCCTCAAGTTTTTTAATAGCAAATCCTATTCTATACACTTATTGCCAGCGATCTGATTAAAGGTTTAGTGAAACTGTTAACGTCTAGTTTGTTGTAATGACACGTTCTTTGAGTTTTTTTTATTTATAGCAATTTAATTCGTCATTATTTACGAATATGAAAGACCAAAAATCATTAGTGTACATTAAATTCAATAACTATGCCTACCGACATCATACAGAAATTGACCATGTTCTTTAGGCTAGTTAAACTGGTGTAAATTGCTGGTGGCATATCTAATTCTAGATATAAAATGTTACCGAGTTCCAACTTCGCATCATATAGCAATTCGAATTTTATATACACGGTGTTGAATTCCGATAGATGCTTGTTCCAGATAAAAAGTGGCTAACATAATGATGTTCCATTAGGACTTATGTAGGTACGAGTAAGTCATCGCAAACAACATTGATCCCATTACATCAGTTAAAAATGTCTAAATAATTTAGATAGTCCTCCTGACCGATTTAGGCAATGGCGACCAATCTTTACAGACTAAAGCCTTCGGCGTGGGACATATTATAGTGAACAAGTGCGTGCACAAACACAGGTGCACTCCCTCTTCTATCACTCTCATATTCCGATGGGACGGCAACCCGCGCAGGACCAAGGCTTTATGTGCTTTCCGAGGCCCAGGGGTGTCACATCATTTGCCCGACCTCGGAATCGAACCCAGGAGTCCACGCTCGGCAGTCGCGCTTTGGCATCGGCAATGGCATACGATTTTGATACAATTTTGTATTTTGTATACAGCCTTAAATCATGGGATAAAGACGTATGTACCTGATCGAACCAACAGATGAATACGACTGAAAGGTCTTGTTTAGGGTTCCGTACCCAAAGGGTAGCCAACGGAACCAATTTCTAAGCCTCCTTTGTCCGTCCAGCGAACGTCGGCGATGATGATGTGACACCGGCCTATATCTCATGACCAGTAATAGGTATGACACAGTACATACAGTTGAAATTTACAGAGTGTGTATTGTGTTGTGTAATTAAGATTAAAGGGCCAAACAAGAAACTTGTTTTATTTGGTTTATGAGACGGAACCGTTCGTGTGTGAGTACGACTCGCACATAAGTAGCTGATTTTATAGTTACAGTAACTGCTGACTTTGTGCAGTGTTTACGTAAGCCGTGTAAACCTAAACTCAGGAAGAAAATAAATTTAATAAAAACGTTCGGTAAGATCACAATCAATGTTGATTACAAATAATCTATAAATGTTAACTTTGCATTTTGATGAGAGACATGGACAATATAAATTATCACAGAAATGAACTACTTACAGTACCAACTATCAAACATGCTAGGAACGAAGCAGAATGTGACAGCAACGTGCAACCCGTAAAATGGACCGAGTACGAAATTAACACAAAAGTGACGGACGTCTTGACCAGGATTAACCAGCAAAACTGGCGGTTGAATAGCCACATGATGACAGCAAAACAAGAGAAACGAATACAGATTGGTTTGCCATAAGTACCTAAATATAAACGGAGAAGGGGAAACAACAAAAGAGAGGGGAGGTTAACTTGAAACTTACAACTTGGTCCAAAAGGAGGAGAGTAGCTCGTGATAAAATTCAAAGGAAAAAGCTAGATAAGATCATTGCCAGCGTACTTCTACGCTAAAGTTAGGGCCTCTTTCACCATCCTCAAGTAAAGTGTCGAAAAGGCTAACCACCAGTTAAAGTCACCCGTAACTTTATGTGCGAATTTCACGACGTTCGAGTAGCACTAGTCATAAGATTAACTGCCACGACATCTATACCATCCATCACCAACTAGCGTGTTTACTTTACAGTTAAAAGTTGTCCGTTGTCAAAATGGATTTATTCGACTTGATTGATCATCATGGATGAAATAGAACATTCTACGACGCAACGAGTACCTAGGCTTCGTGTTAGTATTTAAATTCCGTGTTGATTATTTTACGGATCTAGATGAAACTGATTTTTTTGCTAGATTTCGTCTATCGAAGTAGGTATGCAGTAAACCAAGTGCTTTACTTTATCTATACCAATAATATTATAAAGAGGAAAGATTTGTATTTTTGTATGTAATGAATAAACTTAAAAACTACTGAACCGATTTGAAAAATTCTTTCAGCTGTGGATAGCTACATTATCAGCGAGTAACATAGGCTATATTGTATCACCGTACTCCCACGGGAACGGGAACTTCGCGAGTGAAACCGCGTGACGTCCGCTAGTACAAAATAAAATAATCCCTTAATCGAAAAAGTGAGTGGTATTGTTTTACATTTCTCAAAAACTGAGAAAAAAGACAACACTCAGTAAAAAAACCTGAAGAAACGAAGTTGTGAGTGTTACAAAGTCTATGATAAACAATTGTGTGTGACTCGTAAGTCACGCTGTAGCATATTTGCAGTTTTAACCTTGAAATAATACAACTTTAAGATTATTGATAGTAAGTTTTCCAGTACAAATACCCTGTCTATTTATATCTGAGCTTATTCTCTTGTTTTTTGTCATAGAAATCAGCTAGGAAACACCGGCCTCTAGTTTCAATCGATAAATAAGATTGACGTGTTTAAGTGTTATTTTTGTCAAATAAAGATCGTTCATCTCTTTTGCTCTACCTAATGCGTTAATTACATAAATTAATTCTTGTTGTAAGATTTTTCTTTTGGGAAAGTTTGAAACCGATAGCACGCACATCAAAAGCTGTACTGAAAAATCTAAACGCAAACATTTTTTATCGCCTGCCGCATGGTAAAGCACGTGATAAGTTAACTGAATGTAATACATAGATACTTCTACCTCTGCTGGTAATACTTTGTTCCTCTAAGTAGCATACTCTGGGTGCATCGTTCTCACATAATATTAAATTAATTGTATGCCTAATTTTGTCAATCAATCAATCAACTAGTTTGTAAAACCATTATTTGAAAAGACTTACTATGGAGTTCCTTGTCCATTCTTGTCCATAAGAATCTACCTTTCCGAATGGACAGTAAGTAGTCACTTTATTAATGTAATATTATTATTTTACTGAACTGTAAATGATGACGTCCAAAAGTGCAGTAGTTTTTGAGATAGAAAGTATATCAGTCACTAGAAAAACGTGTCATTGGCTTAACAGCGTAATTCTAAAACATGTCAATATGCATGTTGTTTGCATGTAGTTAGGCTCTAGTTAAATAATGTTGATAAAATTAAAAAAGTGGCTTAGGTTTAATGGCCTAATTGATATAAACGTTTTGACTTTCACTTTGACTTCATTAACGTCGGTCTGATAAAATATCCAAGAAAAAGCAAATCCCTGTCTTATTATAAGAATGTTGGTGTATTCCACCTTGCTATGTATAACTCAGAAGAAACAGGTACATAAGGTACATACATACATAAGGTATGAAAGCATAGCTAGGTTTATTTTGAAGAAAATGTTAAAAAAGTTTTAGTTTACAGTGTTTACATTTATTTACTGTTTAAAACAATATCTGGATATGTAAGTTATCATAACCCGATATTTATAAACGTTTTAAATCATAAATAACATTTAAGAGTATCTATATTTTCATTCTGTAGAATCATTAGGCAAATTAAAAAAATAAAATGCTCTTTGAAATGTTCAAAGTTTTCTTTATTGAAGTTCGAACAATAAATAGCGAACCCCAGCCGGTTCGTACTTTTATCAATTTTGATTTAGAACTTTTTCATCCCCTAACGAAAGGGGTTGTAATCGGTCAATGCGTCAATGAGATAAATGTTTTAATCAATTATTTTTAAATTTCGCTACCGTTAATAAAACTGAATATAGGGCTATCATTTTAACTTGTATGACAAAAATGTACTTCATTTATAATCAGAGTTTACTAAGTAACGAATAAAACTAGTAAAAACGAAAACTTCTCTTATTCTTAAGTTATTTCATTTTGCTAATTCGTTGGTACACATTACATAATATCCTCGATTTTTACATAGAGGATTTCTTTTGATACGGTTTCTCATTGATACGGGGCCCTCGAACATGGAAGAATAAAATCGAAAAATTAATGAATAATATGAAAATTATAATTATTAATTTGTTAACAGCATAATCTATTCCGAGTCAGAGAGTCCCAATTCTCTTATTTGCTCTGCTCGCTTTACCATTCTTTTGAAAACCTATCCCAGCCAAAGCCATTTAATATAACTGGTAAAGCGAAATATTTGTCAAAAAACTATAGTTTTTATTTATTATTTGTCAAAAAAGTATCGTTTTTTATTTATTATTTGTCAAAAATTGTTATCGAATTTTGACAAATTGACAGTGTTGTGTTGATTATAATAAATAGGCCCAGATTGATCCAATATTCTAGCTTACTTCACTCGCTCATGCATTACCTGAGTATAATCACAGTAGAAGCTTAAATAACATCCGATTTAGAAAAAATAACGTTCTAAATAATAGATACACATTAGGTATCTTCGTGGCAGTTGGGTAAACAAGGGCCATCCCACCCAATAATTTAGAACTAGCTACGCCACTGAATCAAATATTATTATTTAAAAGGCTACCTACTTTTTAAGAGACCTTTGTTTCTTTTTGAGATGTATTTTAGTATAGACAAGCACCGCTTTATAAGTTAATACAATCTGATTTCCACCAAATCTGACTGAATCTGAGTTCAATTTCTGGTTATGTTGGTCTAATGGAGTTGTTTATTAATGCAAAAGTATTTAGCTACTTGCATTTTGTGAGGTTAAAGGTTTGCTAGGACGCAGTTAAAAAGAAAAGTCAACGCAAAGATAAGGCTTACATTTTAAAACAGGAGGCACCGAGATATTGTTTTATGTTTAAAGAATTTCTAATAAAAATACCATAGATATACCATGAAGTTCATTCATTGAAACTTTTACAAATACCTTTTTCAGGGTGGCCAAATACTTTTAAGCGGTAGTGTACACCTAGGTTACTCCAAAAAAATCAACACAGTGCCTGAGCAAAATGTTAAAGAGAATGTCCCAGCCGTTGGATGATGCACGCTGAATACAAAACGAATCAACAAAAACATAACGCAATAAAACCTACTTGCACTCTAGCCTCGGACAAGCTGATCCTTAGCGCCACCTCCTCTCTCAGGAACACGTCAGGGTAATGAGTCTTCTGAAACAGCGACTCCAGCTCGCTAAGCTGCTGAGGAGTGAAGGTCGTGCGGTTCCGCCGCTGCCGACGACGCCCAAACATGTACTCCGTAAGAAGGTCTCCAGGTAGAGGAGATAGGTATGGACCCGCCATCGCGACCTCTCTGCTCAAAATCTTTGGCCTTTGAACTTCTGCAAGACCCTTCGTGTTGAAACTTAAGTTCTGTTGATGATTGGTGCGGAAAGCTAGTGATTTTTGTTAAATTGGTATATTAATGATAGGTTTGAAAACATTATTTATTGTGTTCTACTAATTACGAGCTACTTATGACCATCGGTTAGTCTTCTGAAGCAAGCGCTGTTTTTTGGCAACACTAATCAATGGCATATTTATTTATTTTATTTAAGAGGAAAAAGTCGTGTTCTTTCTGGTAACCTTATTTTTTCTTTTCGTATCAACTATTATTATTGATTTAAAATTAATAATTCTCACTAAAATAAAGTTAAAAAAACTTCTCGTCTGCGGCAACTGCACTGACGTTCGCGTTTTTCAAAGAAGTCTCATCCGAGATGATCCGAACAGTACTGTTTGATTCCGCGAAAATCTCGTCATAAAAACCACCCTGACTCCACCCCCTCGGTACCGAAAATTCGCTCGTGATTGGTGGCTTGACGCAGGGGTTGAAACTCCCAGCCAATGAGAGGACGCAATGGGGGTTGTATTTAATAGGTGTAGATTAAGTTATAGCATATCTGCAAATATAAATGGTGTATAAGTGCTATCAACTTTGGTGTTGAGAGCTGTTAATGAAATATTAAACACGGTGAACGACGGTTTTTTAAGTACTGATTAGTTCACTGATTAATATTGCGGGTAGAGAGTTTATTAAATACAAAAATATATGCTGGTCAAATAAGTAATAATCAAAATATATGTATAGTCAGTTATGATTTAGTTTTGTGTTCATAACTTGCCATTCAGTGATGTTTAAGAAAAAATAGATAAATAAATCGCTTAGAACTTTTTATTTACTGACAGTATGTATAATACAGTTGTACAGGTGATTAAGAGCAACTCTACCCAACGACAACTTTGATAATTTATTTTAAAACATATTTAGAACTTCGTATCGTGAAAGTGTATATTATGTATATATATAGTCGCACTTAAGCATTTTAGCTAAGTAAAAAGTTATGGTTAGAGAATCGAGACATTAACCCCTCTCGGTATTTTGTCACTCACTCACTTATCAAAAGTCAGCTTCCAGGTGACTTGAAGTAAGAAGTTGGAAATTGCTGTGAAGGTAAAAAAAAAACAGAAGTCATCAAATTAGGATTTTGTTTAAAAGATAAAGTTATGAATGAGGCTACTTTCCAATTACATGTATGGAACAGGTGAAAAATATAACTATGTATTATTATTATTGTACGCTTTTACTCTAAATAATTGAGAACGTGTATGTTGACGTGATATCGGTATCCGTGTCGATCTGCATGAACCTGAAGCAGGACGTAGACCCGAGAGAAGTAAGCTAGGCTAAGAGTATTAAAATCTCACCAAAAATATAAATGAGATTTAAATGTACCTTTAACAAGTTATTTCCAAATTCCATCAATCATAGCTCCTGTCATGTTCAATCTTCTCAGATCATTAATAGAAAGTAATGTTCTTTGCTACTCAATAGTGTGACTTAGCAAGTTGAAACACACTTGACTAAATAGCACTTAAACACAAAAAATCAAGTTGGTTGGTAAAAACTTGTCAAGTCCATTATGGTCAGAATAGAATAGAATTCTCTTTATCTTAAACGGTCTCAATAGACACCGTTTAAGTTCCTGGTGGATACCAGAAACCATATTCAGAGCGAAGCGTTGCGTCTGGCCTATAGGCAAGGGATTTATGTTGCTACATATTTACATAGCTACACCTCTACGGGTCTACGTAGCCACAGATGTACAGATGTATATGTTAAACGGGCTCACTTGGCTACAATAGCACAATCTCTTCTTCTTCCAATCTTGGACTATGCTAACGCCAGCTATCTTGATCTCACCCAAGACCAATTGGACAAGCTTGAGCGACTTCAAAATCTCTGGATCAGTTTCATATTTGGGTTACGCAAGTATGACCACGTTTCCGAATTTCGTACTAAGCTCAAATGACTTCTTATTCGTATCCTCCCATACTTTCTCTGCTTTACAATGTACTTTTTAATTCTTCTACTCCTTTTTATTTTAAAGAACGGTTTCAGGTTCTCTGTGACACACATTTTAGGTCCTTGAGCTAATCGGAAAATCTCCAATTAAGTATTCGTATGTATTCCACATCCTTCTTTAACAAATCTTTCACTATTCAAGCTGCTCGTTTGTTTAATGCATTACCCATAGATGTGAGGCGTGCACAAACGCTACCAACGTTTACAAAATTGGCTCTCACTATAATTTTTCTTCTCCTTTCCCAATCATATATTTGAAGTATATTATTTAGTATTGTGTGTATTTTATATTATTATGTCTAATTAATATCTATTGTTTATGATGTTTGTACACTGACCGCCCTAAATCTAACTTCTTTCGTTCAGTCCATCCAAAGGTTAATAAGAGATTGCCCTGTGCGATAACACCGCACATTGTACACTTGTTTTTGTAAACGTTTTTACTGTGTTTGTTATGATGAGGTATACAATAAAGTATATAATAAATAAATAAAACTGGGAAACAAGGTCTACGTGGCTACTAGTCTGCGAAGCAACACGTATAAGGGCTACGTGTCTGCGTAGCTACTGGTCTACTGACTACAGATCTACGTCACTACAGGTCTAACTACAGGTCTCCTACAGTCATTCCTGAAAACTGAAGCAAAGTATCGTGAATTAAAATAATTACAGCTTATGCACAGTTTTAACGTGGTCGTGCGTAACAGTTCCAAGAGTTGGTATCTAACACTTGTTCTTTTGTGCGCACAACGACTGCTGGATGTGGCCGTGTTTGGGACATTCAGAGACAAATGTTCCATTGCATTATTTACATTGAATTTCTCTCTCAAGCATTGATGCCTGTTAATGGTGATGAAGTGAAAACACCATCCTTATCACTTGCTATATCGTTTCCTTATTTCCTAACACTAAATCCTATTTAAAGACACATTGTTGATGTCGTATTTATTCTCCAACATATGTAATACATGCTAAGTTGTCTGTGTAGCTAAATTAAGTCAGCTAAGTGGGTTGTAGATAGCGGAAGCAGCGATTACGAGGAGTAAATGAACGTTCCCGCCCGTCGCACCCGCTGTGCAGGGCTGTCCTAAGCTCATTAATGACACATTACTGTTTAATTAGGAATGTATTTTTAGTTTTGTATTAAGGGCTATTAAAAAGAGCCAGAGAGGTGTGGCTATATTTAAAAAATTGCTTCTGCCCATTTAGATGAACAACTTTCTTCCAAGAAATATTAGTCAAAAAAAAAAATAGTATCTACCACCCATACTAATTTTGATCATTGGAAGATAACTTTGAATGATTTATATGTTTTTTGAATATGGACTATAGAATAGAATACTATTTATTAAGTACACCATAATTAATTATACGTTAAAGAAAAGATACGTGAAGAAAAACAAAAGAAAGAAAGTTTTTCATCTACTTGGGCAGAAGCAGTTATAAGTTGCTGTCTCAATATTCCACATGAGGAAGTAGAAATTCAAAAGACTCCTATCGATAAAGCTAGTTCGCACCTTCTGTTTAATCAAAGTTTTGGTAATCAGTGCCAATCGTGCCATGTTTTTCTATGTGTCGATGGTAGTTTCAGAGGAAGAGGTCAATGGGCACACAATTTCACCGCTGGGCGTCAGTTATGTCATTAAGGAAATTGTCAGTTTTGGAAGCTCTTCTTAACTCATATTGTGATGAATCAGATCGTAAATAAAGTCACACAGTCTTATCGCAGCAAAAGTTTTTTTTTCCCAATACTTCTTTCTACACTGCCCACTTCTTCTGCAACTTGCCTAATATTCTGTTTCTTGCAATACACGGTGCGAAGGTTCAACTTCCTCAGAAATAAAAAAGAATGGACATAAGTTTTTGTTCTTTACGTAAGTAGTTATTTCTTCAGACCAACAATTATTTAAATGTAATGAGTACATTAGCCAGCCCTAGTCACAAGGCGGGGGTGGCGCGGCCGCCCGCCGCAGCGGCGCTAAACGAGTTTCCGCAAACATTTTAATGAATAACACCTCCCGCACCCTCACACCCCCCTCTACCCCCCTCCAGCCCAGCCCCCCGCTCATCCCCGTAAAGCCTGCAATGCGCTAATTAAACATTCGAGCCATATTGTCTCTCTTACCATGTTGTGGGTATTTCGTAGTCGGTAACTCACAATGCCTGAAAGTTGTGTGTTTTATGATTATTTTTTAATTATGTTCGGTTGTGATGTGCAAAGGAATGATTTGTGGCGGAGTGACAGCTAAAATTTTTAAAGTAACTGAAATTGCATAAAACACTACGGGTTTTTGGAAAACTTGGTTGTTTCGTAGGTAATTAAGTGCAAAATAGCAAATACTTACTGCACAAGCTTCGATTTTTAATGTTATTGTTTTCCTATCACGTCAAGATATTTCCTTGCGACTAGGTACTGAGAATTCTTGTATAGGTCCACAATATTTAAATCAAAACAATCAACACGGAACTCTATCATTTTATAATAATACTTACATATTTTATTTCTGCTCACAATGACAAGCTTATTTTAGGTTTTTATACTATTTGTCTAATCAGCAATGTGAGGAGCTGGTGTCTGAGATAGGCATAAAATGCCTGTATTACTTTATTAATACACTTCAACAAGCAAAACTTCACTGGAAACAATCGACCTGTTTAAAATATTCCTCAGTTAAAGAGTTACCCGAATACAAAATTGCCCTTAAAACATTCATACTATCCCGCTGTCATTTCAAGCAATCATCATAATTAGTCGTATTAAAAAAGAGCACGGGGCGGTCCGACGGCTCAATTAGTTAATTAATCTTTTTTTCCGCGTTAAAATAGCATTTATAAGCGAGGCGCAAACCGGTGGGAACGACTCCCTTCTCTGTGGCGTAGGGCTGGTGGCGGAGGAACGATACTTCTGTTCGATTGGATGGTATATATGAAAATTCAAATATAATTGTTTAGTTGAAATTGATTGATTGATTTAAAAGCAAAATTCATCTTGAATGTTCAAAGGAGCTGGTATATGTAATTTCCTCTTTGAAAGCATTCTCCCATAGATGATAATCTTCCCAGAATTTATATAAATATAACGAACTAATAACACAGAAACTCGAGGCCGGATCTCGATTTTCGAGGGTAAGTAAGAACAAGAATCTTGAATTGTTAAAGTATAAAATATTTTTAAGATAAGCTTTAAATTAACTAAAAAGTACATAATAAAATTAAGATAGGTACGTAAAAATACAATAGGGAAAGTGCACGGCGTTGACTATGCCTATGCGTCGATTATGTTTACTTGAGATTGACGCTTTTGTGCTGCCACCTATAGTTCCTGCAAGCTCCGTTTAGGGGAACGTGAACGGAGTACACTGCCATCTAGCGTTGCAATTTCTAAACTTATAACTAAAATTTACTTGACTATGACGTCTGTGCTGCCACCTTATCTATAGTTCCTGCAAGTGACATTTTATTAAAAGCTTAAGAACTTTTCTAACTTATTTTGTCTAAAAGCCAAGCCTCAAGCTTTTGATTTTTAACTTAGATTTTATTTTGCACTATTTAGCATTATAATTTCTTCAAATATCACCTAGGATGTGGGTCCTATCACCAATAGCGTACTACTTACCCATAGGCCAGTTCGTTAATACCCAGCAATTATTATTATTATTCGTCAGCAATCCGAGAGATTCTTCTAGCCAGCCGACCTTCTTGTCACTCAAATGAACAATTTCGTGTCTGTTTTTTTGACCGCTGAGGATATCTCGGAAAAGAAGCCAATCCTAAACGCAGCATCCAACCATCCAAGTCATGGTTGACTACAGAAGGGGCTATAATAATAGAATGCTGATGTTAAAATTTCGGCTGAAGAAATCTCGTATCTGGAACCATCCTTGAAAGCAGCAGGCACGTCCCGGTGGATTTTATAACGTGCTTTAAAATTTTATGACAGATATAAAATTTTGTGTCACTACCGTTGACCGTTTAGGAGATGGTTCGTATGGACCCTGGACCCAACCCTAGATGGAAAATCAGGTCACAAATTATCATTGAAATACATTAATTGTCATCAGAACTAAACTGACATTTAAAATTTGAACTCTGCAGAATGAGAGAAACTTGTTCTAATTCAGCTTACAACATTTGATCTTTAAACCAACAAACATATGTACATTCAAACATAACAAGTTAAATAAAAGCAGCTCCCGTCATACCATTCATGCTTGTTCACTCCCTGCAGGCAGAAATAGGAGCCCTCGTCAGCCCTAAAAGGTTTCGTCGTTATGGTTGGGTTTGAGGTGGCTATTTCATGTAATAGTCAATTTTACAATATGGCTACGACATAAATATGTGAACGAATATTTTAAACAAAATTTTAAGCATTTTTCTTCAATAAAAAATTCCCAAATCTAAATATTTAATTCAAATTCTGCTTTGTAGCTTGCTTCTTGCTTGCAAAATTGTAAGTCCACACAAAACTGCACTTGACAATGTCTGCCAGCCCTACCATCAACGATAACAGCGTTTACTTATTAGCAGGCAGCGCCGACACAATACAGTCGTCCGCGCAGCGCGCACACTGGGCTCATTAGTGCGCTTCCAGGCCGCCTTGATTAACTAGATAGCTAATTAGATGACGGCTGTACCGGTGGACAGTATGTGTGTGTGGGGGGAGGGTGTCGATTGTCCGTCTGATGCCTGATATGTGATGAGTTTACCTCTGTTGTGTTTGTAGAGTAATAGCCACCGGCCACAAACACGACATTTCTCTTCTTCTGTTCTCTTCCACATTTCTCTTCTCTTCTGAATAAATTTAGGTTTCAAAGTGAGGATTTGTCAAGCTCTATTTCAGTTTGAAAACCTGTCGAACTGTGGCATTGAAATAGGGTTTGACATGTCCTTACATAACTATAAATTCCGGTAATCAGTATTGTATCAAAGACTGCGCGGCGTCTGAGGATAATACGTAGGCTTTTGTCAGAAGCTTCGCTACGTTATTATGCATTGATCAGATCAGTAGGTTAATAAATTCACACAGAGTATCGTTGTATTCTCAATTGGACGAATATATATCGCAGTCACTAGAACCTGATGACTGTAGCCTATAGGACTCCTGCCAGGGTCGCAGAATTTGTTCGAAAGAGTCACCGCGGCCCTGGAACGCAAAGGGCATTTCGAGGAACATGGATGGGTTTTAGTCAGTATCAGTCTGACACTCCCTTCCGCTCCACTCAAAGCGGAGAAGGAGATATTTGATGATTTTCTATAGGTAAAAAAAGCCTGTAAGACTGCAACATACATGTGATTTTAACCTGAAAGATAAAATACTCACTATTGTACACCATCAAAATTCAGGTGCTTAAACATTATACTTTGGGTATTCCGTAATCAACCCACACTTCTTCCAAGATAGATTCGGGTGAACTACGGCACAACGACATACGACTAATTAATCACTGTTTCACATAGAGATGGCGAAAAGATTAACATCTAAATTCACTGAATAAATAATTTATGTCATAGTGAACAAAATTGCACGTCACAATAGGTAGGGTAGGTGGTATTCATTTACCGACTAAGTACATACACCTCTAAGTAGGTACGTCTAACATCAAAAAAATCTAAAACAAACATCGTTCTTCAAAGACAATAGCCAGAAAGGGTGCTCGCACATATAGTACTAGTAAGTCACAAAAACATTCATTAATCAAAATATGTTAGGTATCCCATTGCTTAGGAGCGATGTCAAAAGAGAGGAGAGTCGCTTCCTGCCTTTGTCCGAACTCATCCGTTTTGTCTTTAACACCCCTTTTAACTTTCATACACTCATGCATGCCTCCTTCGTCGCTGTTCGGCTGGGTGCAGGCTGGCGGGGAAATATTATTTGTACTGAAGAATTTAGCTTAGAAAAAGTTAAGAGGTTTTGCAGTTTGCTTTCTATTTATGGAAGTAAGTGAAGAGTTTGATTGTAAATACTTATGACAAATTGAATTTTGAAAACTACAACTATTTTGTTTTTTTTTTTTTAATAACTTAACCAACCATGTAGGTAACCAACATTACAGTCAAAAGGCTTTATTGGCAAAAGTACCTTTAACTGAAAAAATCAGGCAAAAGTAATTTTGACTGGACATGTGGACAAAAGTAGTTTTGCCTGAAAATTTGTAGATAATAGTGATTTTAACTGACATTATTATTATGTGGTTAGTGATTTTGACTAACGCTCTTAGTCAAAACTACTTTTAACCTGTAAATCATCAGTCAAAATCAATTTTAGTATGATGTCGAACAGCTTCGACGATGGAACCCTGCTATGCGCAGCTCCTATTTCTGTCTGCAGGGTATAAGGGAACCTAACATCAATGGCATGACGGGAGCTTTCGAACCTAACCTATCCGTGTCGGGGTGTCCTACACTCCCTGTGCCCTATGATCTGCTACTTGGCTAGGCAAGTCATTAAACGATATTTAACCAAGTCATTTGGCTAGGTGTTCAATTAAATGCCGGGATGTCATTTAGGCCGCAGAATAAACGGCACCGTTCTGTCGATTCTCTAATTATATGTATTTATTGTAACCAGTCAAAACTACTTTTATCGAATCTAGTCTGTCCAAACTACTTCTAACCAGTTCCTTTGGGGAAAACTTGTTTTGACTATAATTTCAGTCAAAAGTAGGTACTATTGCCGAGAGCCTACAATCAAAAGTACTTTTGATTAAGTGTGCTAGTTAAAAGTACTTTTGACTGGTTATGAGTTTTGATTGTAACATATACAGTAAATACACAACTCCTAACCACGTAAACCTTGAAATATGACGGCAAAAAAATCCTCCGCATCACTGTCAACTGGAAGTGTGCACAAAAGACTGGCAATTTCAAGTTCCAAAAACGATCATTTGAAAATTATATTTTATCTCACTTTCCATACCAGCTAAATCGAGAATACGAGTAAGATAACGAAGCGTGGCGGCTTACGATGAAGAAAATTCTTTATGTATAGATTATTGATATTAAAAACTAAAAAAATAATAATATCTAATTCTTTTTTTATTTATACTATTTTTTTTATTTAAAATTAATTATTATTGTATAGTGAGATCAAAATAAAATGCTGTGCTTACCTTTAATTTAGATGCAATGCTATTATTTAAGTTATATGTACTATGAATGTCTTTGTGTGTGTGTGGTTGCCTAAATAAATAAATATCAACTAACCTAAGTATTTTCTCTATATACAAGTGACATCACCACTGAAATTGTGCAAATATAATGACTAAAGTAAATACGACTTTAAAAAAGGTTTGCAGGTACATTTTAATTTTAAAGTAGAGAGCAGCCGTTTTATAAGATATCTGGAATAGCTGTTGTATTGGACGGATAGTATGAGAGCTAACAATGATCTAACTTTGTCATCTAAATTTCCTTTGAACATAAAAGCTTCTAAAAGTAAAGATTCAGGTACGCAAGTGAAATGATCTCTCAGTTCTCTGTTTCTAAAATCTTACTGGAGTGACAACGTCCCATACCACAAAAATACATAAGACCTGTAAATAATACGCTCCCCAAGGTGTGTTCAAGCCTAACCGTGTCTCAGTTGATATATTTATGATTAAGCGTCGCGTCCAAAGCGCGGCATTGTCTTTGCGAGCCCCTCTGTGGCACCCCATCCGTCTTGCTTTCACGCCACTACCCCCTTTCTTTGCAGGCACGAGATTTTTTTAATTATGACGTTCAGCCTTTTTGTCTTTAGTAAAACATGAGTCGCTACAACTTCTTGGGTAACACCTGGACGGAAGTTCGTGGTTCGATTCTGGATGAAGTCAAGAATGTTATGGCCAAAAATTTGTGGAAGCGTGAGCAGGTGATCCGGCTCGAAGCACAAATATAAACGCTATCATAGAAGAATGACTGGATCATACTCGTAAATAAGATACTTGGGTTCTTGTAGAAGTTATAATTTGGTTGTTATAAATGACCTGTAAAACTGACACCTAAAGGAGGTTCTTAATTTAAAATACTGCATGTATATTGTAGACAATACTGGTAAATAAAATGAGTGTAGACTGTCAACACTCACACTTGGATCGAAATCAAAGCTTTGGATCATTTTGGTGGTTCCTTTTTGAAATCAGTATTTCTATCAAGTATTGATTAGTTTATTTACTGCACACCTGCATTGTGTAAAAAGGATATGGCAACCAGAATTGGCTAGCTACCATTGTTTCTACTTTTGGGAAACTGTTGTTTAAGTTATAAGCCTTCTCCGAAGAATAATGACTGAATCGAAAAATTCAGGCCGCGGGTTGTTTTAGCATACAATGTGCCTCAATATGGTCCGATTGCAAAAAAAACAACATACATAAAACCCTTACTAACTACTAAGCACTAACGGAAGATTTTTGAAAATTCACTTCAAAGAGGTTAAATAGAGAATGGAAGTTTGTATGCAAGTCCCATCGGACACACGGCTTATAGATCTATATCTTATCAAAAGCCAAACTCTAAATTGCTTTTCCACATCGCGTACAACAAAAATTACTTCCCAGCCACAAGTGTATAGTCAGCATCAATATTTTCAATAATATTTGCGGAGTGAAGCTACGCGGAGCGCGGGGCGGCGCGGGCGGCGCTCGGAAGTCCTGATTATGTAGAGGAATTAATTTTCAGACGCGACGAAACTGCTCTGTAGTGCAGCTAGTGGGGGTGGAACGGGGTGAAAGGGGGTGAAACAAAACTACCTCGTCAGCCGCACCTGTACAACGTACTCGCGCTCGTAAATCAGTTTGCGAGTTTGTACGGCTTTGAGCTGACGAGTCGCTGATTACTGTGGGCTGATTAATTTATGTTTTTATTTTATTGAGAATTCGCAGCATTTTGGTGCGTTAGTAGTAGCCAAAATAATGATAAAAAATATTTGATTTGACAGCTGAAATTCTCCAAAGAAAAATTTAATTAAAGGCTAAAGATATTGAAACGATAAGATTGATAAATACACTTCGTCTCTTAAGTACAACCGATGCAAAAACAATTGTTTTTAAAGAAGTAAGGGAGACATCACAATTTTTTACATGAATTCAAATCAATAAACTCGATGCCCTAATAAACGTTGCATAAATCATCCATCAAGACACTTGCGCAGAAGTTGGCAAGTGATTAAATGGTCATAAACAACACGCTTACCAGGGGTTGCTCCATTGTTGGTACACCTCTCGACATGCTATTAATATGAAAACAATTCGTCCCTTGCCGGTCGCGTGGGTACACTGGCGGACAGACAAAGGGATGCAGTTGATAGAATAACGTTTAGGTATGTCATGGATTTTGATGACAACCAACTGAATTATTTATTGCCAAGATAAAGAAGGCTGTAGCCGTAATTTTATGACTTTTAATCGATTTCTGGAAATATGTAATTGCAAATTAATAATGCAATTGGCTATTCAGAAATCTTCAATCAATCGCAGCAGCTATTTGAAAGTGTCACTTTAATTTTGCGTCATTTTTTGTTCCAGAAACCGACTCTTTGTTTTTCTTAAAAATACAGCAACGCCAACTTATTACCTAAACGACGTCTTCACTGTGTGAACAGCTAATCTATTTGTTTCTAATAACTTTCTAATAACTAAAATAAAAAGAACTTAAAATAATAACACCCAACTACTCGCCGCAAACTATAAACATCGAATCCATTTGATCCCTCGCACAAAAAGCAAGCAGTGAGCCTATAACTCGTTCCCGCAGTGTACGCTAAGCGATCCCCAAAGACTATGCATATGCGCGCCCGTTGCAATCAGCGATTGCCGGCATTGTGGCGCAGATTAAAATTTTAGGGTTCACCCGCTAATGTGATTGCACTCTTTCTCACTGTACAGAACTCGCGGGTATGTAATCGGGCTATTATAGGGGCGGTGTGTTATTTTTAATCACATTTCTGTGATTTCAATTCAATGCTATCGTCTTTTATGACTTGAAGCGTAATCTGATTGATTGAGTTGTTAATTGAGATTACTGGGTTTTGTAGTATGTTGAGTTTGAATGTGTTAAGGTAATCAGGCTGATTTATTTGCGAGGAGTCATTTTTATGATAATCGTATTGTCTTTAAAGTCAGATTGACAGGTATATGACAGCTAGGAACTTGTCTTTTGAATAAAACTTATGTAATTAACAAAAAAATAAGTGTAATTAAATTTTTAGACCGTATATTTTTTAATTAAAATAAATTTAGTAACGCCCATTAATGTCCGAAACTATGTAGATTGATTAAAAATAAATTAAATTGTTATTGGTTTCATTGAGTGGTCAATGAAACCAATAACAAATATAATGAAATAAAACCATTTTTATTTATTTTATCCCAAAAATGAAAGTGATTAAAAACATACAACAAAATAACAACAGCGCCATACTTTAATAAAGGCATTCTCAATTAAGGTTTTCATATTTCAATCTGGTGGAGAGTGAGAGAGAAATGATTGAATACACAAATTGATTGCTCGGCGTATTGTTGGCGCTATCGCCGACTGTACCCGCGTACCTACCACTACGTATGGCAGGGATGGCGAACCTGTGGTACGAGGCAAAATAATACTGGCACGCCACTCAAATATTACTTTTTTAGTATCTAGGTAATTTGCAACACTGCCAGGGTTGCGGAATTTGTTCGAAAGAGCCACCGCGGCCCTGGAACGGATGGGGTTTAGTCAGTAAGAGTCTGACAAGCCCTTCTGCTCCACCCAGAGTGGAAGAAGTCATTTGATGATTTCCATCCTTAAAAAAAGGTAATTTGCAACAACCGTTTTCAACCATTACGATAACTTTTATTTCTATAGCTGACCCGACAGGCGTAATTCTGTCAAAAGGGACTGAACTGGCAGTGACAGCTAGGAACAATTTGTATAAGATTAAGTAAAAGTGCTTCTTACTTTTTTTGTGCTATTTTTCAAATTTTTCTTTTCATAAGTATCTTCTTCAGACTTTAACAAAAATTAAAAAAAATATTTTTTTTTAATTTTCCTGACAATTTAAAAAATATTCTGAAAAAATAAGCGCTTTCCTTTAGTTTGCCGTCTATACTAATCTATATCTATACTTATATTTTAAAGAGGAAACAATAACAATTCTCAATAAACTTAAAAACTACTGGACCGAATTGAAAAATTCTTTCAGCAATGGATAGCTGCATTATGAGCGAGTAATGTAGGCTATATTTTATCCTCGTGCTCCCACGGGAACCGCGTGACGTCCGCTAGTGTGTTATAATTTGGTCCTGGTTCGATTCCTGGCTAGGAAACCGATTTTCCAAAAAAAACAATGACGCAGTTCTAATTTTCATCAAAATCGGGATCTTGAGTCGTTTTTTCGTAATTCCTCATAGTTTCGTAATTGGCCATCCACGCACACTTTTAAAATTCACCCTGTATAGATAGATAAACAAATATAAAACTTTATCATAACGCTGATTTACGAATTCGTATTTCGGGTTGCTAATTGCTAAAAAAGAGTTAAGTTCAACTCATAATAGCATCTAGTGATTTTTGTCCATAAAATCACAAAATCAAGATACTTTGATACTTCGGTAGCACTTTATGGCCATTTTTTTAATATTAGCAATGGCACGGTTGCCAATAAAGTTTCGCCATCCCTGGTCTACGAAGTTCAGCAAGAATAAATTTCGAAAAATTGCTGTTTAAGTTCTCAAAAGCCTGATTATTTTTGCGTTACGAAAGTATTATTTTTATGTTCACTTAATAAAGGTTCGCCATCCCTGACACTGTACATCAGTTCAGTGGTACACTCGCCGACAAAGTTGATTACAGATCGCGCAGATGCAGATACAATGAAATCATCGGATGGATGCTGCGATAACGTGTGATTATTCTGTCAAATATGAGTTTGAGTGTAGAGTGTTGAGAATAGTAATTTTGTGGAGATTTGGATAATTATATGTTTATGGAAAGCGAGGCATTTATGATCTTGACGAGATGTATTTAGCTTTATGAGCGTTTACTCTTCACGGTATTTCATACAAACTTTGAAGCCCTTAATATTGGTTTTTTTTATTAAACTTGATACACAAACGCAAGATACATAGGTCTAAATAGATACGGTTGAGAAATCGGTAGAAATCACTCATTCAGGCTCACTCTCTATAAGTAAAAGAAGAGAGAGCGATTTCTCACTTTCAATAGAAAACTTACTTTCAAAAGAAACTGGGGATAGTGCCATACATTTTGGAATTCCAGCTATTTTGTCTTCTTCAAGATATTTAGAAGTCAGTGTCTAGTAAGACATTTGACCAATAGAATATTTGTTAAAGTTATCTTAGATAGATGTGATTAATTTATTGTAAATCAATTTCAACGCTGATGCCGTCTGACCTCAGTCATCAACGCTACGACTAGCTAGGTTAGTCAGCGGTCAGCGCGTAGTGTAGAGATAGAATCAGCTTATTTATAATAAATATAATAATATAATATATCTTGGGACAACTCACACACGGTCATCCGATCCCAAACTAGGCAGAGCCTGTGCTATGGCAACCAGACAACTGATAAACATACTTATATATTTCTAAATACATACATATTATAGACAAATTACACCCAGACACAGAACAAATGATCATGCTCATCACACAAAAATTTGTCCTGGGTGGGAATCGAACCCACGACCTCCGGTTTAGCAGTCAGGGTCACTAACCACTCGACCAACAGGCCAGTCAATTTAATCAATAACTGCTAGTTACCGCTCACTGTACCTTAGTAAGTACTCATACAGGTAGGTAGGTAAGTAAAACTGATTACCAATGAACTGAATCCGACTGATAGCAAAACTCACAAGCATCCAACTTGATGAAAAGCAAAGAATGGATTTATTAATAAGCATTAATGTAAAACTCGAACATCGCATTTCAAATAAAATCTCCCGGGATTTTTGCTGATTTCCATTCGGCTCTCGTTTTAGCGGTGTATTCATTGAATATTTTTATATAATGTATTCAATATTCGATATTAATGTATTCAGCGGCGCCGGGCCGCAATTTTCATTTTGTAATTTTTACAGAGTGCGCATTCGGGCAGACAGCGATGCTCAACGTTGCCTGTGTACCTAGCAAATAGGTTTCATAAATAAGTTTTTTTTTTTTTTTATGCTATTATACTTTTTCTTTTAAACATGTATAGGTACATCCTAACTAATGACAATATTGTGATGCAGCAGATTCTCAGTGTTTCTAATTGATCCTTTAGTCGTCATACTCATTAAACATTTAGAGAAAACTGCTAAAAAGAAGTTTATGGAAGAAAAAGACAAGCTGCACATAAAATAAATTGGAATAGGTAAGTGCAGAAGAATGAAGTAATTTTATTTTTAGGGCCATCTTCAAATCTAGTATACTGTTACATGGTATACTAGTTCTGTTATACCGTGGGTCAGCTGCATCTGGTTAGCCAAAACAGATGGCAAAAGGTGAGGCAGCTGTAAAAATAAGCTACTTACTGGAAGAGCCATACTGGAATTTCCAACAACTCTTAAGTAAGATAAATTAATAGTCAATCAAACTTTGAGACATCGTGTCTGGCGTACAAATTGTTTGTTTCCATATAATTTTATAGAAGCCACGGTGGGCGGGGAATCCAATGAAAAGTCCAGTCCAACAAAATGGTTTAAATACGCCTACCCTCACAAACGTACACAAAAGGTATTCATTTGCTTAATATTTTATTTGTTGATTACATTTTTTTGTATTCTGTATTTATATTTAAAACAGAACAGAGTAAACGAAGAGTATATTAATTGAGTAACAGTTCTGTAAATCCAAAATTTGATTTTTCATGTACCTCGTCGTGTTTTATACCTAGTGCAGATATCAGTAATGTAACATATTATTATATACCTGATATTATCTGTAAGCATTAAACACGATTCTTTAACATACCAATTGGTTACGTTGTTTTTTTGTAGTAAAAGCTAACTATCGGATAGCTGAAGGCAACAGTGCCTTCAGCTATCCGATAGTTATTCCAGGTGACAAAAGATTTGACACAATTATGTAGGTTCATAGATAGAAATAAACAGTTTATATACTTTACTGTATATAAATATTGTAAAACGTCTTTCTGCTATCCATTTCATCACATTCATCAATCTAAGAACAACAGGAAATATATATATATTTTTAATATATATTTATATTTTCGTTTTTTCTTCATAACTTTATTTATGCGTATTATATATCTATGCTACTTTTTGAGTCTAAGTGCGGAAAATGGAGTCCCTACTCTACTCTACTCTCTACTCTATATATCTATGTATTTATAAATGGTTTTTTTTCTCCCTATTTGTTTTTCTTTAAGTTGCACCTGCCATGTTGTCTCTGAACCACCTTAAGGTCGACTGGTAGAAAATGCCAAAAAGCATTAAGTCTGCATTTTTACAGTGTTTTTACTAGTGCATAAAGTTTTAATAAATAAATATATATAATTAGTAAACCACCTAATCTCCTAAGGTTCTAATCACCGTCGAACATAATACCTGAAACACATAACCTCCTCTCCTATACAACCAGGTTTCCTTACGTATCAACCCCTCTCCCCCCTGTTCATTGTCACCGGCGTGACTCCGTTAATTAGTAAGGTGCGTGCCACGAACACGGAGAAGTAATCAGTCTTGCACCTCAGGACAAAGAACTAGAGGTGGTGGAACTGGTAACTGTATCAGTGATCTTAAGTCGGTGACAAGAAGTATGCACGTTAATGTTTTAATCTGTTACTTATGTCCATAAACTGTATGCAAGTAATTGCTGAGCATATAAATATATATTATATAAAACCATTTGTGTCCATGCGGACAAACTAGTCGCAGATTCGCATCCAAACCGCGCTCCCGTATCATAATTTCCGTAAAAGAAAAATGAGGTTCTAAACACTGTGTGTACTTTTGTGGAATAAACTAAGTGTAAAACATTTGGTATTTTTTTTTAAAAGACTTTCATCGGCTGCTTGAATATTAGTAATAATAATCATAATTCTTTATTATCAGGCAACTAATGCCCAGTTGCCAGGTTTTCGGTTTCCTATCGGTTACACTTTGAGGAGTGTGCGTCGAAAATGCACGCGTGTCGTTCCATCATCCGACTACAAGACGTTCGGGGATGCGCCACCGGTAGGTACATGGTGGATCTCTCACCCATACGTACATGACATTTTAAGAATACTTTCGTTGTGCATTTGGCAAAGGAGTATGAAAAACTGTTTCTAAATACTAAAAAAAACTTAGCCACTAGAACTAGACATTGATCAAACTCGAACCAAAATGGTAGATATAAGACAGGTGAGTAACAATAGCCGCTTGAGTCTTTTCGTAGATGGTCTACGAGCTTCCAGTCACAAACCTTCTACGAACTGTCTGCGCAATTCGGTTAAGGTGAATATGGAAAAATACGAAAATTCCCATTCTTAAAATTGGACTATAAACAGTATAATATGAAATAAAAGAAAAACAATTAGTGTTAGCTTACCACTTGCGTTTTTTCGTAGACGGTCTACGAGCTACGGGTTACGAACTGTCTACGAAGTTCAGCAGGGGTAAATTTCAAAATTGGTTGTTTAATTTCATAAAACCTGATTGATTTTGCGATACGCGTTTTGTTACGTATTATTTTAAACATGTGGTTGCAGAGGATTAAAGGATTGTTTGAGGCTGGCGAACATGTGTAGGTACTTCTTGTCTATTCATCGTCATCTTATTAAGTACCCCTTTTCTAGCCATATTATCTTTCACTAACACGAATAGTGTAGACAGACAAACAATCTTATATCTACAGTGATCCTACATACATACCCGCTAGATACATTCTAGGAACCAGCCACTTCCACTAACAATACCCCTGTCTCTGCGTCAGTATCTTGCGGCGGCGTCCTCACCTGCGACAATCTGCACGTGTAGTGCATTAGTTGATGACGTCACGCACTGTCGCCCAGACCCCCGCACAGGCACCTTACCTGCCACATTGTACACCTGCCAACGCCTAATTCCTCTAAAAGATTGAAAGTACCATTTACAAGCGAAAAGGTGAAGAAGCGAAAAATACGCTTTGTTTTGTAGCCATTTTTTAACCCTGCCACACATCCCTGCCACGCTTCATATTTTTATTCAACATTTTTTGCCAGGTACAATTGTACTTACTTTACAATTTTACCCCGATAAGCAAAAATCCCGGAGCTACATTCACTTATCATTACTTCTAATTGGTATCAGCTGTTTTTCTGACCCCACAAGATCGCAAGTCAGACACAATCACGAGATAACCAAAATAAACATACTAACAAACTCCACTTGTATGAGTCATAGCAAGAATAATAAAAGATATTACTCAAATAAAAGGTAGGTAAAACGCAGACGAGAGTTGAGAAGAAAGGGAAAAAAATTATAATACCTAAAACGAATGAATGTGCAAGCTATTGTTGTTCCAACAAAATATCCCAATTACGTTGCGGTGGGAGGGAATATAATCAAAAGTGATCTCGCTCCTGTAAGGAGGCTGAGGACTCAAGGGAGGCGCAGAATGAAAAATTTTAATTTCGAATGCAGTTTGTTAAAGAGCGCACAATAACGAGAATATTCGCCGGGAAGATAACACACAAAAGGGTTCTGTGTTTTGTTGCGTTCATTAATTACTTGTTTCAGCGGGTTCGGTATGCACTTCGCTTCACATTGTGGTATTGAAATAGTGCTACGTATATTACTACTGGTTTTGTTATGATTTTGTTTTGGTTATGGTTTGTGTAATTTGTTGCCCAATGT
This sequence comes from Mamestra brassicae, assembly GCA_905163435.1. NCBI lineage: Eukaryota > Metazoa > Arthropoda > Insecta > Lepidoptera > Noctuidae > Mamestra > Mamestra brassicae. The sequence continues at coordinate 12,372,879 of LR991004.1, read as the reverse complement.
TGATGGATAGATTATGTATCATCATTGGCAAAAACTATGTCTCGATCTGAGCTGAGCATAAGATAACAATTAATGACAGACAAGACTACACACAAGGAATATAAATTTTGTGTAGTTTTGTCTTTTAACCCGAAGGTTGTCTGGTAAAGAAAGCCTTGTAGCATCCACTATATACATGAAGTTTAAAAAAAATCCACACTTTTTTTCACTAAATTCAAATAGGTAATATTCGGCTAAAACCTCGTCATTTCCGAATCCCTCTCCATCGTTCAGTTACTCAAAATAAAGCTCCGTGAAAATATCGGCTTCATTCATTTGACGTCCGAAGCAAAAGGACCGAAAAAAGCTGACGTTTCTGTGGCACACCTCAGACTAACCGAATCCAACTGGACTCCATTTGATCTGGATAATTATACCCCTACGAGGCCGTACGCAGTGAACGAGGCTACGAACTACGTCTGGGTTCAGTGGTTAAAAACGTAGGGGTTTATTTTTTGTGTTTATTTTATTTTATTTATTTGAGATGTGTTTGCTCTTGACTCTAGTCTAGGTCATAGATTTCAGAGACAAAGTCTACGATGAAGCGAGCTTACCCAGAAGAAGCCTGTTTACTCTAATTTTGAAGAGATTAGGGTTGTATGCGTTCGGAAACACAGACGCAGGCAGACAGATCTACTCCTTTGCTGGGCGCATTATAAAAGAATTTTGGAAACGTTTGTCTGTTTTTCTTCTTTACTTACTAAATTGTAAGTGTAGGTACAAAAATTAATATTTTAGTGATGAAGCTATTATATTATGTCATCGGAAAATTCTAGACTCCGTAAGATTGTAATAATTCTTGATAAAATTATACATTCTGGATATATGTATTATGAAAAGAATCTTTTGTATATCCCATCCAAATTCAATAGTTTCCAAAATATCCGTATTATCCGTGTCTTATTTAGAAACAATAGTTAACAATTTCATGCGATATTTTACAATATGTAATTATGTCACCGAAAATTGATCAAGATTTATTTCAATTTTACGGAATCTGCAATTTTCCGGTGGCATATATAATTTTTCCTGACTCTTTCACAAGGAAATTATTATGATGATGATAATGATGATTATAGTAACATGAAAAATCCGTTTTATGAAATTTGCCTTACACCACCAATAGATAAGGTAAAAGATGAATAAGCGTAAAGCGATTACGTCAAGAATATGGGCCGCAGCGTTCTTCTCTTCTGTCTGCCAAGATTCAACTAAAGAAAGAAAGAAAGAAAAATGTTTATTTGGGACTCGCACAAGACAAGAAAACAGTCAAATTAAAATTAATAACTAAACAGTAATATAAAAGCGTGATGGAGCGATGGCGAAAAATATTTGGATGAAAACTAAGTATATTTCAAAGAAACAACATAGTAGGAGGCCTTCATAAATATTATATTTTCAGACACGTCCATGTTTACTTCACACTTTACATTCAGGACATTTCATCTCGGTGAAATTCGTCAGTGGCAACATTGGCAGTTTGCTTTCTGCGCCGGATTCGGGCCGGGTCCGTGCCGCGTCCGGTTCGTGTGGAAAAACGGCCAATCCTTTAATTAAAGCCCGCCGTAGCGGTCACCGCCAAAGAGGTACTGTGGCTCTACGCTTTGGCTGAATTTCGGACAACCTTGTTTTCGAGAGAATGATGATTGCAAAGTCTGGCGATTACTGATGACTTCAAGAGAAAACAACGTACTTCAATAAGTCATCATTGTTGATTTGAAAATAGTATTCTTTATCAGCTAACAAAATGGAGAAGTCGTGACTTGATATTCAGGGTGATGAAAAAGTAGAATAAGATTTTATAACCTTTATTGAAATGTTATTTATATTAAACACTCAAATATACAGAACTATACTTCATACCACTCAGGTACTTTAAGTTTAATCTAGCTTTATATAGCTTAAATAGTAAATTTTACAAATACAATTTATGCAACTTGAAATTCCTGATACAGGAAAAACATTTTCTACGTCTACGGTGATAGAAAATGGAATATTCCTTTCCTTTTGAATATTCTGGTCACAGTAGCTAAACTAATTTGTCAGACATCGCCTGAAGTAATCACTTTTACGCCACTCCTCGCTAATTTACAGACGTTTTAGTAAACACTTCCACAAAGCTATCTACAAATCCGTTTTATCTGCTAATTTATTGGACTTGACATCATTGAGATAAGCTCGTTTCATTCTGGCGTCAGCTACATTGTGAATAATCTTTCAGGAAATACTCAACGAGTAGTTACTTTTGTGCGATTACCATTTAGCTTTCCTAATTTATATTAAGTAGTAGTACGAGTACCTACTCATGGTTTGTTTGGAAACAATTCACCGTAATGGGCAAATGTCAACATTTTAGTGGTTTTTGACATAAATACTTATAGGTAACCATTGGTTACCTATTAACCAATTCATGATAGTCCGAAGAATCACAAAACTTAAGGGCCAATGGGTGCTTTTGATAATAGGGTAGAAAGGTTCTGGAGTGGCGATCGCGTACTGAAACACATAGCATTGGCCTCCAACAAGGTGGACCGTTATATCCGAAATAATAATAATGATGATAATGATGACGTAAGAAGAAGACATTAGCAAAAATAAGCCAACTCTTTGGAATTTAAACTTTTTACAATACAAACATCACATTAACAACGTTTTAAATAAATCAGGGCCTCATTTAATCCTATTGATTCACTGAAAACCGGTGTTGCGCGAAAATCGGATAGCGTTCACAATCCAGTAATGAATTGACGTCCGGCACGACCGCAAATCCACTAATCCAGGTGACAGCTACCTTTTAATTGTTTAACACTCATTAGCGTGATCAAAAGGACCACCAAATTAAAATATTCAATTAAGGATTTGGTCAGTAAATTTATATGAGAAATAAATTAATTGGTGGTTCGGAAAGTGAGTTAACAAGCGCGATGAAATAGTTCGCGTGATTTATTAAATTGGAATTCGATTTTGGGAGTAGGTATTAGTTAAACTAATTATTCTATAAATATTCAAACATAATGTAATCAAACAAACACTAAATATTTAAATTAATATGGGGCTGATAATGGATGAAAGATAAACAAAAAGTAATTAGAAATCATCTCATTCAGAGAGCGAAGACGCGGCTACCCAACAAAAGATGGAGTGACGACATATTTTATCAGACTTCAATAGGGAAGCATAGAGACAGACTAGCTAGGGCTACCTTCACCAGCAGAGTGGAGACTGATGGAGTAAGGTTTTACAGCTCTTGTTTTTGAGTAAGATTTCTACGTCCGAACAGAAAAATCACAACTATTTTTACTAAGAAAATAAATGATAATAATGTTTATTGATCCAATTACTTTAAATTACACACAATAGTTAAACAATCTAGAATTATAGGTACGTAGTTAATCTGTGATCAAAATCTTGTGTAGAAAATAGTTTTGTATTTTAAAATATGGGTTTTGGGTCAAACCTCAGAACCCCAAACTAGGCAAGGAATGTCTGTATTTTGGGAGTCTATTGATTCCTCCTAAATGCTTTACTTACGCTAATTTACATTAGGTATATTGCTACAAGTTGGATATTAAACTTCGTACTAATGCTATTCTTATTTTATTCTATAAAATTTACAGCAAAACAGCGAATTTAATGCAACAATATTTTTTATGAATACTAAAAACTTTCTTTGTAAAGCTCATCTCTTATGTGTAGACTTAGGAAAATGACGTATCAGGGACCAACTTCCAGGGTTGTGGAAGAGTCACCGCGGCCCTGGAACGCAAAGGGCTTTAGAAAGAACGCGGATGGGTTTTAGTCAGTAAGAGTCTGACACGCCCTTCCACTCCACACAGAGCGTCAAGAAGTCATTTGATGGCTTCCCATACTTAATAAAAGAGACCAAACTTGAGGGTAGACTTGAGAAAAACATGACGTAAAAGTTACATTTTGTAAACTTGTGTGAATTTAATATTTTATCAACATTTTTCATAAATATTCTCTTGTTTATATTAACTTTCTATGTACCTGAGTCTCCTCCATCTCTCAAAATCTAGCCGTGAAAGATCCAAATAAATACATAAATTGATTGTTGCGGGACTGTTCGGTAGAAAGGGGATGAGGGGTACGGGGGCAATTATTGAGCAAATGTAATAGCGGCATTGTGATAGAGAGCGCCGCACAGAGACGTAGAACGGCGCTGATTAGTGCGCAACAGTGGCATGGAGACGATATTCACACTACAAAAATGTTGTTAGAACATTGCTCGTACAATTAAGAAAAAATAAAGAACCAATAAATCATGAATAAGATGTACTAAAAAATTTACGGAACGTTTCCGTTGTTAATCGAATACATCTAAACTTTATCAATGTACAAACACAAAAAAGATACAGACAGCATTGCACTTATAAACGAAAACATTTTCGTGGAAGTGATACCCATGGCACCGTTACACAGATCCGTGTTACAAACCATAGAGGTGACCGCAACATCATCCTGAAAAACCGTTTTGTATTTTCCTGTGCCGATGATTTCTTTGACGTTTTGTTAACTTTAATTTTCCGTTTTTTTAACTCACCATATTTAGCAAACAGGCATACAAACAATGTCACCATGAACAAATTAGAAAATAAGGACTTCATATTTTTTGTCAACTCTCGTCGTCGTTGTCGTGTCTCGTCTCTGTCGTTGTTCTGTATCGTCCCAAGGCGATAACTGAAAAGCGAAAACTCATAGCGAGCCGTCCGCGTTATCATCATATTATTTATATTTTACTATATGGGAAAGAACCTTCTTCACTAGGAATTAGGAATCAAACCGATAGCTACCTATTCCGGAAAACCTACTGCAATTTAATTTACCTTTATTAAAACATATTCCTACTGAATATACTTATTACTATTTGGCACTGGTTTTAATTTTATTTTTGACTTATATTTCGATACATAATGGTTACGCTCATTCTCACTAAGGAAATTTATTTATTATGCTTTTTAGCTGTTTCACTACAGGGCAAAGGCTACCTTCTCTCTTTCCACTCTCCCCGGTCTTTTGGGGTTTTGGGCCAGTCCTTTGAGAAGAAATTCAGCTTATCAAACCATCTCTTTCTGGGCCTGCCACGTTTTCGTTTCCCGGCGTCTAAAATCCACAGTTTGGTAATTTTGCACAGATAGATGTGACCAGCACAGGGCCTGACATTGGGTGATACCTAAAAAGGCGAGCGTTGCGAAGAGACCTCAAAATTGATAGCACCCTGCTTCGGTTAAATTGATTAATTCATTCATGCGCGTTACTTTGTCAACCTAAGCTAAAATGATTCAGAAATAAAATGCCCCCTACTGTGCCTGACTAACTAAACATATTTTGACATTCAGAGCCAAGAATTCCCTCGCCACTCGCATTGGCTCGAATGAAAGAAGACTTTACCAGAATAATCAAAAGAAATTTTAATAAAATTAAATCAAATGTCGTCTCTAAAGTTCTACCAGTCCTTGATTGTATTTGCGCCGAGCCACGGCCCCGCCTCTTCCATCCCCTATTATATTCGCACTCAATGCCGTTACGCCCTAACTTAATTAATTACACAAAGCATTCTCTACCCTATTCCCTATTCTACAAAGATCATTTTAATACAACAGTAAGTATATTATGTAAGCACATAATCCCGTTCTGTTTCGATTTGTCTATAAAATAATAATACACTTTGAGCTTTGTCTGAGAATCATTGGAAAGCAAGTGATGTTTTAGTATTGAATGAATTTAATTAATTAAAATCCACGCTTTGTTGATTGCAATATTTTATTTCGGGGAGATTATTTTACGAATTGTATTTCTTACTGTAGTGTTACTCTTTAATGTTTAATACCAAGGAGTACCTTTTTGAAAGACCTATCATACCTATCTACCTAAGTTGGATTGCTTAAAGATTAGATGCTTGTAACCAATTTGTATTGCGTTTAAATGCGTTTTCCCAACTATGTTGGAGTCGTCTTCCAGTCTTACTGACCTCATGCAATTGAATACCTGGTCTTTATTTAAGGATCTTATTTTAAAATACTAATTAATTAAGTTAGTTCCTAAATCCTCTCGTTATTGACTTTATTATCTATATTCGCAAAGTAATGCGACGGATAAGATACAATAAAGCCAACTTAGGCTAGTCCCTAACACCCTGCAACTGAAAATTATTCAAATAGTAAGCCTGCTTTCAGCCCTGTTTAGACACAACATAATCTCCCTACAAAAGTTTAGACAAAACAGCGGCCGCAAACAATACATTTCGTCCAAATGATGCTGTTCAAAAACAGTTTCGTCGTGTTTTGTGTTTTTGAGGGAAAACAATATCTCGATTTTTTATTGTCCGTGCATGCAGGCACAAACTTACGGACATTCAGCCAGCATTTGTGTGCGGGGAACAATGCGAGGCGCGTTACTTGTATTGCTAAGAGGTTCTATTGTTTAATGCCACAATTAGCCACGAATTCTGCCCAGATGAAAGAAACTGACCAAGTCGCCGACGACTACGTATACGGACTAAGAGGTCTTGATCCCTTTACTGTTACTGACGTTTGGTATCCAACGCTATTTTTTTATTATTATTTTATAAAGTAATAAAGGTGCAACTAACATAATATTGGAAAGTAGGCACGTAACTAGGTCCACTATGGGGCAAAAAACTGCCAAGTTTAGCCGCTAGTTACGCTGATATCGCTTGACTCGTAACAACTTTTAAGTTAGGTACGTCAAATACCATACAAAATTTTACATCGATGTGAATTTTTTTTTAATATTAAATGCCTCGTTTTGCTGCAATTGGGTACAATAATAATGGTCACCATTCTTTTCCTAAGAATTTGCGAATGAGATGAAAATTGATATTATAAAAGTTCATCTAATTGTTATGTTTTGTTGTACCTACATAATAAAGACAGTCAAACGATACTAAACTATGGTAAAAAGTTCATGAATTCGATGTAATAAATGTGAAAACCAAAAAATTCCCTTGTGTTTACATGCTGACGAGATCTGCCTTTCTTCCTTTTAAGAGCCTCCTCGAGTCTTTAACTCAGCTAGCGAGCGCATCGACATCTGCAATTAGCTTTGCGTTTCATTCCTCATAATCAGCAGCGTCCGTTTTTCTAACTGAAGTTTGATGGACACATATCAGGGCTGTGCTCGGGACGTGGACGAACCGTGATCCGTCAGGTGCTCAAATAACTAGTTTACACACGTCCGTGTTCGAGCCGTGACACGGATATTTCGAACCACGGTCCGTCCACGTCCAAATGTGTGGATCAACCTTAAGACAAATGTTGTCAGTGTGACCGATGTTGATGATGATTGATGAGGAACCGTAATGGAAAACTTGGAAATATAGCTAATTTGATAAAGTCAAACATAGTTTAGCATCGTGAGTATAATCTTACTAAATTAAATTGAGCTTCGTTTTTAGGATGATTATGAGTATCAAGGAGGAGGGTAATCAGGATCAAGAAGGAGACATAATAGGATCAGGTTTAGGTTTATTAGGGTCAAGAAGAGGTTGATTACGATCAAGAGGAGGATTTTCAGGATTAAGGAGGAGTGTTATTAGGATCAGGAGGGTTATTAGGATCAGGAGGGTTATTAGGATCAGAAGGGTTATTAGGATCAGGAGGGTTATTAGGATCAGGAGGGTTATTAGGATCAGGAGGGTTATTAGGATCAGAAGGGTTGTTAGGATCGGGCGGGTTCTTAGGATCAGGAGGGTCATTAGGGTCAGGAGGGTTCTTAGGATCAGGAGGATTATTAGGGTCAGAAGGGTTCTTAGGATCAGGAGGCTTATTAGGATCAGAAGCAGTATTAGGATCCGGAGGGTTATTAGGATCAGAAGTGTCTTTAGTGTCTTTAGGTTTATCAACAGGTTTCGAAATCTTAAATGAATCCTGAATTTCAAAAGTGTCTCGGCCTTCGTCTATGTCAGCCAACTGCTTCAGGAAATTGGTAGTTTCAACATTGGTATGCACGATCAACTCGAAGATTTTCAGTTGTTCTAGAGCTAGCCATTCATCTCTGTGCTTGACTGCCACGTTGAATAACTCGTTTAAAACTTCTCTCGACTTTTTCACCATACTGATAATAAAACCAGCTCTGTAATGCTTCTCTCCTCTGTATTCTTCCTTTATTTTTGCAACATCCTTCATTTTCTCTTCAGCTTCGTTCATTGTTTGCTTAACGAGTATTGCTATTTTCTGCTTTAAAGTAGCATCCTTCTCATCTTCGTAGATGCGTCTGGGTGATTTAAAGTTTATATTTTTGACTGGTCTGTCATTCCCTAGCGCATATCTGCGAAGATACGATTTCACTCGTTTTATCCTTGGGTATGGCTCATATATTTTCTGTGCTCCAGATTCAAATTTTTTCTTAGGTCTGTAGTAAGTTTCAGGGCCTTGTGGTAAGTCTATTAAGTGCAGCCCATAACAGTGCTGTATGATTAGCTGCACCGTATCTAAAATCAATGCAAACAGTAAACTAGTTTACTCGTGTATCAATTTAGTAAAAAATCTAATTATTACATTTCAAAAGTGGTTTGATTTGTGATTGTACGAACATCCGATAATTTTATGATGTTTATATCAGTTATGGCCTAAGTATCCGCGTCTAATTTGGACAATTCAATCAAAATACTTACATAATAGTGAAAAATAAAATATAATCATGTTACCATCCTAGTGAAAACTACTTCCTTGCCACAAACTATGAAATGGATTGTTTAATGACCACGATTACATATCAGTTAATATAATTAAACACTCTAAACACGAAACATAAAAAATAATAGGACATATGTTTTCAGTTTTATGTGCACCAGCACGTGTTACCAAATTATTTTTTCCATAAACTTTAAGTACTTATTGATATCTTATTTTTATAACCAACACATTCTAAGTCGATTTAGAGATTAAATCGACCACATAATTAACTACTTAAAGTTATTGCGTTTAGGTTGACTTTTTTCTTTCTTCAAGACTGTAAATTGCTAAACCTTTAAACTTGGTTGGTTTCATCACTTTTGTACGTAGAAGCCCCCGCTCATCAGCCTTTCCCTAAATTGTATAAAAATCAACAATATTTTCTCGAAGATCAAGACTATTTGATCATAGTATCGCCCATTTCGGGCGGGCAGTTGCGAATGGCCGCGCACTATGCATCGCCGTGCATTCGACAAGAAAATATGAATAGGACATGCGATATGTTGATTTTGTATTGTAAAATTTTATTGGCTAGTCAATAAAGCTTACGAAGGTACTTACATACAACAAATCGATCATAATATTCTTGTTTTTGGTACGATCAAGAATAAAATACCTAAACTTGGGAGAAAAGCGTAGGTAGGATAAACTCTCGAGGTGGCCCTGCACAAGTCCGAAGCCATGTGCTTTCATGGTTCTCGGAACAGGCCACCAGCGGGATCCCAATTAACGGTAGGAGGCGTTCACATCGGCGTCGGGTCGACGATCAGGTATCTGGGGCTCGTTCTCGACAGCCGGTGGAACTTCGAGGAGCACTTCCGACGTTTGGCTCCCAGACTGGAGCGGGCCGGGGCTGCCTTCAAGCGGCTCCTGCCCAATCTAGGGGGTCCAAACGCCTCCTGCCGGAAGGTCTATGCGGGGATTGTGCGATCAATGGCCCTTTATGGGGCCCCTGTGTGGGCCCTAACGCTGAAGGGGCGACCAGCCCGCCAGCTCAACGCGGCCCAAAGGGTCATGGCCATCCGGCTGGCTCGGGGATACCGCACGGTCTCCGGCGAGGCGGCGAGCCTCCTTGCCGGATTACCGCCATGGGATCTGGAGGCGAGAGCCCTCGCGCACGTTTACGCGTGGCGCGTGGAGGTGCTTCGCCGGGGCGAAACTCCGCTGCCACGGCAAATTGCATCGCGGCGGACGGAGCTCCGGCAGGATACTATGGCGGTATGGAGACTGCGATTATCGCGGCCCAGCGCTGGGCACGCCACAATTGCGGCGGTAAGGCCCCTCTTTGAGGAGTGGCTGGAGAGGCGCCACGGCGTCCTCACCTTCCACCTGACGCAGGTACTTACCGGACACGGCTGTTTCGGGAGGTACCTGTTTCGGATTAAGCGGGAGGAAACGCCCGGGTGTCAGCACTGTGAGGATCGCCCGGAGGACACGGTGGAGCATACGGTGGAGGTCTGCCCTGCTTGGGCTGAGCACCGCCGTGTCCTCGTCGAGGCGATCGGCGGCGGCAACCTCTCGCGTCCGGCCCTGGTTGAATCCATGGTCCGGAGCGAGGAGGCTTGGGAAGCGGTCACCTCCTTCTGCGAAGCAGTAATGCTAGCGAAGGAGGAGGCGGACCGCGCGAGGGAAAGGCAAGGCCTTCGTCCCAACCGCCGCAACAGGAGAAGACGCCCCGGGCGTCGGGAGTCGCAGGGCGATCCCCGGCCACCGTAGGCGCGGGCCTGCGGACGGCGAGCGTTGGGTGGCTCGCTGTCCGATCACCACCAGGCCCGGGTCGATGGCGCGTTGTGTTTCACGCGCGCCTCAAAGAGATGTCAGCATAGAGGACGGGACCCACTAGGGCCAGAGCCTGCCAGGGTTGCGGAATTTGTTCGAAAGAGTCACCGCGGCCCTGGAAAGCAAAGGGCTTTAGAAGGAACACGGATGGGTTTTAGTCAGTAAGAGTCTGACACGCCCTTCCGCTCCACCCAGAGCGGAAGAAGTCATTTGATGATTTCCCATCCTAAAAAAAAAATTGTGAAGTCGGCACTCGGCGGCTACCTTCGGACGCGACATTCGTGAGTTGATTTGTGAACTGGCCGACGGCTAACCTGGCAAACGTAGCCTTCTTTCTACCTACTGCATGTTGTCTAAATAGAAAAAAAGGTTTAAGCAAAATTGCATTAGGTGCTAAACGCATATTAGGTAGCAATTTCACGACACACACAATAAACATATTGAGGAGCTTTTTTAGAATACCAGAATCTACCTAAATACCTAGCTAACATACTAACGAGAATTTAATTGTCAACAAGAGAGTTGCCAGAGACTTCAATTGGCATTTGGTGATGAATGACCATGTCGCAGCTCTGTGTATTCGTGGTTTGGAGAATTTAGACGTGGACGTGATCATCTCCATGGCGAGTACGTGAAGGTCGGCCGGCGACTGCGGCTACAGAATCTAATATTGATACCGTACGACAACTTATTGAAACTGTAAAAAAAAAATACTTGTCAGCAAATTCGTAGGTACTTTGTTAGGCACTGGAATGAGCCAAGTGCAAAACATTTTAAATTTGCATCTAAAGGTTCGGAAGCTTTGTATTCGATGGATACCGCATGCCTTAACGGATGACCAGAAACGACTGCGTTTCCAGTGGTGCTGTAAAATTATAAAAAAGTTTAACGGAGGACAGTAATTTGGGGGGGAGGTTCATTGGCTTTGTATTGTCCATAATAACGTGGCAGGTGACGAAATCTGGGCGTATCTGCTGCTTTGAACCCAAAAGAAAAGCCAGTCGGCAGAGTGGGTCTTTCCTTTTGAAGATTTGCCGACGAAAGTTAAGGAAAGTCGAAGCATTGGTAGAAAAATGGCTGCTTCTTTTTTCGGCAAATCAGGACATTGCACTAAAGTATTGCTTGAAGATCAAAGGACAGTGACTGCGAATGGTACGTCAACACTTAGTTGCCTAGAGTCTTAGAAAAAGTTAGCGAAAAGCGTCCTCGAAGCAATGTCCTCCTTCACCATGATAACGCATTTCACTTTCCGCTAAGGTAACGGGAGCGTATTTGAAGGCTTAAAATGTGGAACTGATGACGCATTCACCTTACAGCCCGAACCTCGCACCCTGCGTCTTCTTTTTGTTTCCAAAAATTAAAGACAAATTTAGAGGCACACGTTTTACGAGCGAGAAAGCGTTCCATTTAAGCCATTGAAGAGGTCCCTAAGGAAGATTTGTCCAACTGCTTTGTAGAGTGGTTTCGGCGAATGCAAAAATGCATTAATTGCGAGGGAATAAACTTTTAAAAACAATTAATGTATCGTAAGTCTTATGTTTAGTCTTATTTATTAGAATCCAGAAACTCTCAGTATTAGTTGGGTTAGTAAGTCACATTCAAATAATGCAGGAGAGGGCTAAAAAAAATTGCATCAAAAGTTTGGCCGGTAAAAGATATCCTACATATTTGGATCATTCTTATGACAAACTCGTTGGCAGAATACGCTCCTCAGTCCTCACATTTTGCACACTCACTCTGCTAAACTCCCTCTGACGTCTGCATGGATGTAACTTAGCCAATAGCAGCTCCCGTAATTAATTGAATACAACAATCAATTGAACAGGTTTTCAACAGACATACATTGAGTACACACAATAAACAATTTTTCGGTTTGCCCTTTTCATCAAATTTGACTGACTAAAGCGCAGGCCACACTGCAAGCGAGCTTTGGACAACAAGCTATGAACAATTGAGCTTATCTCTGTACATATTTCGGGGTGTGAATCGAAGTATGAAACGATGCTCGCCCGGGCTCACTCGCTCGCTCGCTCACTGACGATGTGGATAAACGTGGTAGAAAATACAAAGTTAGTTACGGGCACTTTTCAACTATGTATTTAAAATTTATCACTCCTCATTAGACAGCATTTGATCAAGATCGAATAGAACCACCACTTATTGCTGAAATTAATTTAGAAAACATTGTTCTGGATGCTTTCAATCTTTAAAGTATACTTTGCAGCTTCGCTAAATTTCGTGATACCTACTTGCTTCTGCGTGCGACTTCGTCCGCGTTTTTTGTCAGAAAATTACAGTTGGCAACTTGGCACCACCCTTTGGAATGATGGTGATGACCTAGGGTAATTTTGTGAATAGAGAATTTGAAGTAAATAACATATGAAATCCTACGTTTGCCAATGTTTACAAGTTTTGAGGCTTGGTTTGTTAAAAAAATTATTTAGTATCGGGGGTAGTGATGAAATACAGTTTTAATTAATTTAAAAAAAACTCCGACAGCCTTACAGCCAAAATACATATATTTCACGTTTACCTACACTCCATTGTTCATTTAAGCCAAAAAAAGTTTTTAGTTTTCCATTGTAATGCTCTTTTGTTTGATACGATAGCTTTTTGAAAGCTGCTGTTATGTGGGGAAAGGTTTCCGTGTGTGGCTGGATGTAATCAATCATTGTATGGGCACAAATTAATGTCGCAAAGGGGGTTGTGTCCTGTACTTTTGTACTGATAGAGGCATTGAGTACAGTTGTAAAGGAATCTCGGCAAAATTATGAGATAGCGATTAAGATCTTTCGCTGCAAAATACAAGTCAAACTTCCAGGGTTTATCTATCTCTGTACCAAAATTCATCTAAATCGGTTTAGCGATTTAGGCATGAAAGCGTAACAAACAAATATACTCGCTTTCGTATTTATAAAATTAAATTAACAAATTACCAAGTGCTTCTTACTCTTCGGCAAAGAATCCATAACATACTTAAAAACTTCTGGTAAGGTACTAAATCATTTGTATTGCAAGAAACAATGGAAACCAACGAGCAACTAATACGTACAACCCTTACATCAACATATTTAACCTTCCCGCGTCGTCTGCGACGAGCCGTGACGTCATCAACTAATGCACTAGCGCCGACCTCATCAAGACACAGGTGTGGCGTGGCTGTGGCGTGGCGCCGCCATGCCACCTGAGAAATAATTACCGCGCGGAAAAGATGGGATGCGCCTTCTCATTATTTAAGAAGATGGTACACAATGTGTTTCGAAATACACGTGTGTATTGTGTAGTGAATATAGTGCAGCGTGCAGCACTTTTTTTGCTTCGAACGCGGCTTGAAATGGAACAAAACACTTTTGTAAAGAGTAAATGGGAATCAACGTGTTCGACGGCCATGTTTTTTTGCAGAATTTTGAATCTGAATAATGGGAAATTTGGCGCTTGTGGCAGCCATTTTGAGCTGAGGTGAGCGTTTTTGCTTAGCTCAATTTGATTGGGGATATCTAAATTTGATTAAATGCAGCTATTCAACCTGTACCTACCTGATGATGTAGCTCTACTTTCCTACAATTTCTTGTTGACTTGTTGTACTGCATTTACTGAATTCGGTGAAACCACTACCTATCATATAGATATACCTTTATTTATGTTGCTTTGAACGCATTCATTGTGAATGACCATTATCCATCGTATTCTGTTGAAATATAATCAGGTACCACTAACTAATATAGAAACAAATTAAAGACACTATATGTTATTATCATTTAATATTGACCTAACGGATACCTCGACCAAAGTTAACAAACTCAAAGCAGAATGAGCCTCTTCTCACTCCTTGTAGAGTTCATAAACTTTAGATGTACGTCCACGAGTTGTCTCAACAGGTTCGTTGTATCCACGTTAGTATGCACGATCAGCTCGAAGACTTTCAGATGCTGGAGCGACTTCCATTGGTCTCTGTGCTTCACGGCCACGTTGAACAGCTCATCCATGACGTTCTTAGACTTCTTGATCATGCACAGTATGAAACCAACCTTGTAAGGAGGCGCGTCTCTATTGTCCCTCTTAATCTCTTCAGTCTTCTTCATCTTCTTTTGCGTGTCCCGCATCGTTTGATCCACTAAGTTCGCTATCTTCTGCTTTAAGTTCGTGTCCTTCTCGTCCTCATACCCGCGCGGCATTGCTGGACCCCTCGTGAACTGGGGGTGTTCGTTTAACAACCAGTATTTTCGTATTGGCTTTAGTTCTAGGTTTTCAGGTTTAAATTCTTCGAACTTCGCCGGTTCAGTTTTGGAGTCTGGTTTAGGTTGATACGAGTCTACATCTATTAAGTCTATGCATTTGCACACCTGTATTAGCATTTTTATTGTACCTAAAAATTATAGAATATTAGAAGAGACGGTTAAAAAAAATAAAACCATAAAGCAATAATACTTACATAATGTAAAAGCAAGTTTTGTAAAAAATCTGTCCATTCTTATCAAAGTGGTCTCTACATATCTTTAAAAAGAGCTATTATAGTATCACAGAATTTGTTATTTATCGCATTACAGTAATAAGATGTTATGATCATGAAACATTAAAATTAATTTAGCATCTAAATTGGATTTATAATTAACAGTAGTTTAGTAGTTTCTCAAGTAGCGGCTCCAACACTATACCATATGTGTCCCTAAAACAAATATGTATGTCTATTCTCGTAAATATATATAATATCTTATAAATATAATGTCCCAACAATGTCCTGCCAGAAGGCATATAAATATTAACAAAATTGTATTGAATATAATTTGTACTATTTGTGAATTGCAAAATGATACTAAAACATACATAATAAAATAAAAAAAGTCAGTTATAATTAAAATAAAGTCTAAATAGTCACAATTAAATTAACAACTACTTGAATGTCACATTTTAATTTAATATAATAATCAGTCAAAAGAACAATAAAATAAAAAATGCCAATAAACGAACAGATCTATTAAATTAAAATGTTTCATCAAGAAATTCAATAACGAAATAATATACCTTTTAGTTCAATAATTTTTCAATATTATTTTTAGGTAGCTCATTATACAATTTTGGAGCCATTGCCAATATTTTCTGTTCTGAATCAAGTGTAATTTATTTGAACGTCGTTGACTCCTTACTGGTATAAATACATATTGCTAGAAACACAGTGATAACATAAGATATGTCAAAAATCCATTGAAAGCGAATTAGCATTAAGTAAGCATGTAGGTAGGTGCTTCCCGATTTGAAACTTCGACCACTATTTGGTCGGGATAATTTCTAAGTTTTCGCAGTATTGCCAATAATTAAATAATCGGTAACGTTTAGAGGAATCTAAACAAAACTGAATTACCTACTACTCGTGCGAGTTAACTTGGCACCTGCCTCGAATGACATTTCCATTTCATATTTTTTACGAAAATTATTTACACTTCGATTCGGAGAACGTGTTTCTTCATTAGGTACTGGCCATTTGTAATTTAAGACCATCTGTCAAATGATGTCAACTGTTTGTCAACGGAGCAGCCTCTACGCGCAACATTTGAACCCAAGATTTCGTACAAATCTGTAAAATTTCTAGTGATGTTTCGTCTAGCTCTAATTAAATTAGGGGCTCCTGCGCTTGCGAAAAGTATAAAAATGGCATATAAACCACAAATAAGAAAATGTCAGAGTGTATTCGGTATCATGGACGCGCTTCAGCAAGAAAAGGTATTGAAAAAAGTCGTGATCGTTAGTATCCGATCAATCTTTAGCTTAAATTCATGTTAGGATCACACACCTTGTTTACGATACGACTAAGGGGAATAATCTAGCGTAGATATCTTGAACTAGTTTTCACCAAGAGGTAGTAATCTACCTCTTAGTGATCCATCCTAATGGCCAGAAGAAGCACTTGTATAGTGAAAAGTGAAGCTGTCGAAGCTAAATCAGCACTTGATGAAGGCTCGAAATTATAAAAGACAAACACCCGAAACACTGGCCGCTGGTGTAGGTAATCTAGCTGGGAAGAAGAAATGGTGGGCAACACACCTGTCTGTTAAGTTAGAAGAACTTGAATCTGAACAATAGATAGGACAATATCATGCAGTCTTGCAGTTCTGTACCTATGTGTGTTCCTGAAAGTGCGTGGTCATATTTAAGGGTGATGTTGGGAGCTGATAAACATTAAGGAAAAATTAGCACCATTTAAGAATTATCCACAAAAAACGACTAAAAAGTTCACCTTCGCATTTATTCTCGGGCCCTAATATGACGAGTCAACGCCATCATGATTCCGTTGTGAATCTGATGTGCTCCGTGTCCTGCCCACTCCGGAATCCTGATGGATTTGAGGCGTCATAGATGTTCCCCGTTTTTTATTATCTTGAAAATCAGCAGAGTCAGGTTACTTTGGCCCTGGAGTATAACTTTGGCTCAAACCTTTAATCAATATGAAAACAGTGTAATGTGTTCCTATTAGTAAACGAGTTAGGGCCAAAGTTATATTCCAGGGTCAAAGTAACCCGACTTTACGGTAGTAGTTGGAATATAGGGTATTCAGATCACAAATCGTGATCTGAAAAACCCTATATTCCACAGTTTAACCATTCGAGTATTCCTATATTTCACTATTCGAAATGAGACTTTGACTAAATACATTGAAAGTAGTTTCATGTGAATGAAAAGAGCAGTCACTTCATATCAATCAATGGATCATTCAGTAGGAATGGTCTATTCAGAATGAAAAGAGCAGTCACTTCATACCTATCAATGGATCATTCAGTAGGAATAGTCTATTCAGACATCAACGAGTTTGGAGTGGAATGTGCACAGATGTGTTCCTCCGACACCTTATATAGGGTAGCATCTAGTTACCTGTGTAAAATGCAGGCTTCATGTATAGTTATTGTGTAGATAAAATTATATTGTGTTCGAATTAACACACACTTCGTTGTGAAATGGCTCTTGTTCTCAAATCTTATTTGTTTATATAACATACTAGATTGCGTCCTAGTTTTGGTATAAGAAGTATATTAAGATCATGCAGACCAAATCGAGGTAGGTATTTTGTGTAAATGAAACAATAAATATCGTAGAACATAATTTATTAGAGGATATTTACATTGTTTTGGTCAATTTGCAGAACGCACTACACAACATTTAGCCTATCTTTGACAGCTGGCATCAGGTTTTTTGTCTTTCTGTTACACTGTTACAGTGAAGATAAAACGGTTTAAAAGAAAAAAAGTTCATTTCCTGGTTGAATCTGGTAGCATAAAACATCTTCTAAATCAGGTAGAGCTGTGTCTGCTGTTTCTGTTTTACTACTTTCACTAGGTTTTGGTGAGCTTGCATTACATTTTCCACGATCAGTCTGTATGTCGCTAACTCGAACAAATGTACGAACATCTTCATGATGGCCCTCAGTCTTGACTATAAGATACTGAATCATCTCTAGGTCAAATAACTCTTTTGTCTGGCTTGTATCACTATCCTTGTGATTAGATGAGCTTACATTCGGTATTTTCAGGTCAGTCTGCATATCTTGAGTAAATATAATTTCACCGTTAGCATTCTTGCAAATAATTTTACGAATGCCTTCTAAATCAGATTTTAATGGATTAAACATTGTAATGTTAATATTTTTTCGCGAGAACCTTCACACTACGAATTGTAAGAATGTAATGTCGTCTTAACTGATTGTAAGCTATTTATAAGTAACTCGGGCTTTAATGCTCATCCCATATGTAAACGCATCCATTGTAAATTGTCATTGAAGTTTATTCACTGTCCTTGTCCCACAAATTTTATTGAGAAGATATGGCAGGCAAAGTCATCGTATGTTAGTAGTTTACCATTAATCATGAGTTTTGCAATGTAAGTAATTCTTTATAAGGAGACCGATCAAAACAAAATAGCAACATAGACGCAAAGTAAATAGGTACAGGACGTTACAACTCCTACAGCGTGCGCAAACGGGCGCAGTTATCATAGAAATTGCGAAAAAATAATTAATTTAATAAAAGTGTCGCTAATTTACTTACCGACATTATTGGTGAAGAAACGCTAGCGATGATGTGATTATTTTTTTCGAGATTGTACTGATTTTATACTTGTTCAGATTTATTTGATTTTTGTAATAAGGTTCAAAATTATAAGATAAAAACAAGATTATTCTTGTATACCGAAATATGAGATTCTGACTCGTCATATCTCCACTTCTCCACATGTCTAGGAGTTGCATGCGAGCGTGCAAACCGCAGCGTTTGTACCGTCACCGTCATCGACGTCGAAAACATTCAGCAAAAAAACAACAACCTACAAACATTTTTTATAATTGTAAGTAGGTATGAGCTTCCCCTATTGTTGATTTAAGTGAGTACCTACACAAGATTAAAAATCGCCTATTTTGTTTTGATCGGTCTCCTTATAAAGAATTACTTACATTGCAAAACTCATGATTAATGGTAAACTACTAACATACGATGACTTTGCCTGCCATATCTTCTCAATAAAATTTGTGGGACAAGGACAGTGAATAAACTTCAATGACAATTTACAATGGATGCGTTTACATATGGGATGAGCATTAAAGCCCGAGTTACTTATAAATAGCTTACAATCAGTTAAGACGACATTACATTCTTACAATTCGTAGTGTGAAGGTTCTCGCGAAAAAATATTAACATTACAATGTTTAATCCATTAAAATCTGATTTAGAAGGCATTCGTAAAATTATTTGCAAGAATGCTAACGGTGAAATTATATTTACTCAAGATATGCAGACTGACCTGAAAATACCGAATGTAAGCTCATCTAATCACAAGGATAGTGATACAAGCCAGACAAAAGAGTTATTTGACCTAGAGATGATTCAGTATCTTATAGTCAAGACTGAGGGCCATCATGAAGATGTTCGTACATTTGTTCGAGTTAGCGACATACAGACTGATCGTGGAAAATGTAATGCAAGCTCACCAAAACCTAGTGAAAGTAGTAAAACAGAAACAGCAGACACAGCTCTACCTGATTTAGAAGATGTTTTATGCTACCAGATTCAACCAGGAAATGAACTTTTTTTCTTTTAAACCGTTTTATCTTCACTGTAACAGTGTAACAGAAAGACAAAAAACCTGATGAGTAGTTGGAATATAGGGTATTCAGATCACAAATCGTGATCTGAAAAACCCTATATTCCACAGTTTAACCATTCGAGTATTCCTATATTTCACTATTCGAAATGAGACTTTGACTAAATACATTGAAAGTAGTTTCATGTGAATGAAAAGAGCAGTCACTTCATATCAATCAATGGATCATTCAGTAGGAATGGTCTATTCAGAATGAAAAGAGCAGTCACTTCATACCTATCAATGGATCATTCAGTAGGAATAGTCTATTCAGACATCAACGAGTTTGGAGTGGAATGTGCACAGATGTGTTCCTCCGACACCTTATATAGGGTAGCATCTAGTTACCTGTGTAAAATGCAGGCTTCATGTATAGTTATTGTGTAGATAAAATTATATTGTGTTCGAATTAACACACACTTCGTTGTGAAATGGCTCTTGTTCTCAAATCTTATTTGTTTATATAACATACTAGATTGCGTCCTAGTTTTGGTATAAGAAGTATATTAAGATCATGCAGACCAAATCGAGGTAGGTATTTTGTGTAAATGAAACAATAAATATCGTAGAACATAATTTATTAGAGGATATTTACATTGTTTTGGTCAATTTGCAGAACGCACTACACAACATTTAGCCTATCTTTGACAGCTGGCATCAGGTTTTTTGTCTTTCTGTTACACTGTTACAGTGAAGATAAAACGGTTTAAAAGAAAAAAAGTTCATTTCCTGGTTGAATCTGGTAGCATAAAACATCTTCTAAATCAGGTAGAGCTGTGTCTGCTGTTTCTGTTTTACTACTTTCACTAGGTTTTGGTGAGCTTGCATTACATTTTCCACGATCAGTCTGTATGTCGCTAACTCGAACAAATGTACGAACATCTTCATGATGGCCCTCAGTCTTGACTATAAGATACTGAATCATCTCTAGGTCAAATAACTCTTTTGTCTGGCTTGTATCACTATCCTTGTGATTAGATGAGCTTACATTCGGTATTTTCAGGTCAGTCTGCATATCTTGAGTAAATATAATTTCACCGTTAGCATTCTTGCAAATAATTTTACGAATGCCTTCTAAATCAGATTTTAATGGATTAAACATTGTAATGTTAATATTTTTTCGCGAGAACCTTCACACTACGAATTGTAAGAATGTAATGTCGTCTTAACTGATTGTAAGCTATTTATAAGTAACTCGGGCTTTAATGCTCATCCCATATGTAAACGCATCCATTGTAAATTGTCATTGAAGTTTATTCACTGTCCTTGTCCCACAAATTTTATTGAGAAGATATGGCAGGCAAAGTCATCGTATGTTAGTAGTTTACCATTAATCATGAGTTTTGCAATGTAAGTAATTCTTTATAAGGAGACCGATCAAAACAAAATAGCAACATAGACGCAAAGTAAATAGGTACAGGACGTTACAACTCCTACAGCGTGCGCAAACGGGCGCAGTTATCATAGAAATTGCGAAAAAATAATTAATTTAATAAAAGTGTCGCTAATTTACTTACCGACATTATTGGTGAAGAAACGCTAGCGATGATGTGATTATTTTTTTCGAGATTGTACTGATTTTATACTTGTTCAGATTTATTTGATTTTTGTAATAAGGTTCAAAATTATAAGATAAAAACAAGATTATTCTTGTATACCGAAATATGAGATTCTGACTCGTCATATCTCCACTTCTCCACATGTCTAGGAGTTGCATGCGAGCGTGCAAACCGCAGCGTTTGTACCGTCACCGTCATCGACGTCGAAAACATTCAGCAAAAAAACAACAACCTACAAACATTTTTTATAATTGTAAGTAGGTATGAGCTTCCCCTATTGTTGATTTAAGTGAGTACCTACACAAGATTAAAAATCGCCTATTTTGTTTTGATCGGTCTCCTTATAAAGAATTACTTACATTGCAAAACTCATGATTAATGGTAAACTACTAACATACGATGACTTTGCCTGCCATATCTTCTCAATAAAATTTGTGGGACAAGGACAGTGAATAAACTTCAATGACAATTTACAATGGATGCGTTTACATATGGGATGAGCATTAAAGCCCGAGTTACTTATAAATAGCTTACAATCAGTTAAGACGACATTACATTCTTACAATTCGTAGTGTGAAGGTTCTCGCGAAAAAATATTAACATTACAATGTTTAATCCATTAAAATCTGATTTAGAAGGCATTCGTAAAATTATTTGCAAGAATGCTAACGGTGAAATTATATTTACTCAAGATATGCAGACTGACCTGAAAATACCGAATGTAAGCTCATCTAATCACAAGGATAGTGATACAAGCCAGACAAAAGAGTTATTTGACCTAGAGATGATTCAGTATCTTATAGTCAAGACTGAGGGCCATCATGAAGATGTTCGTACATTTGTTCGAGTTAGCGACATACAGACTGATCGTGGAAAATGTAATGCAAGCTCACCAAAACCTAGTGAAAGTAGTAAAACAGAAACAGCAGACACAGCTCTACCTGATTTAGAAGATGTTTTATGCTACCAGATTCAACCAGGAAATGAACTTTTTTTCTTTTAAACCGTTTTATCTTCACTGTAACAGTGTAACAGAAAGACAAAAAACCTGATGCCAGCTGTCAAAGATAGGCTAAATGTTGTGTAGTGCGTTCTGCAAATTGACCAAAACAATGTAAATATCCTCTAATAAATTATGTTCTACGATATTTATTGTTTCATTTACACAAAATACCTACCTCGATTTGGTCTGCATGATCTTAATATACTTCTTATACCAAAACTAGGACGCAATCTAGTATGTTATATAAACAAATAAGATTTGAGAACAAGAGCCATTTCACAACGAAGTGTGTGTTAATTCGAACACAATATAATTTTATCTACACAATAACTATACATGAAGCCTGCATTTTACACAGGTAACTAGATGCTACCCTATATAAGGTGTCGGAGGAACACATCTGTGCACATTCCACTCCAAACTCGTTGATGTCTGAATAGACTATTCCTACTGAATGATCCATTGATAGGTATGAAGTGACTGCTCTTTTCATTCTGAATAGACCATTCCTACTGAATGATCCATTGATTGATATGAAGTGACTGCTCTTTTCATTCACATGAAACTACTTTCAATGTATTTAGTCAAAGTCTCATTTCGAATAGTGAAATATAGGAATACTCGAATGGTTAAACTGTGGAATATAGGGTTTTTCAGATCACGATTTGTGATCTGAATACCCTATATTCCAACTACTTACGGTGCCTACATACCAGCTAGCATATAATAATTTCAGCCGGATCACTTTTCGTTGTCCCGGGTGACGCTTGAGCACCACAACGCAGCCCTGGACGTGATCAAGCAGTACTACTTGTCCGAACATGTCCTGGTACAAGCACGAAACATGGACATCTCCAACGACTGCGCACTAGACGAATACCTGATTAATTTGCTAAAACAAGGTAAGGGAGTAGGTACATGATATGGCCCATTGATCATCATCAGTCGAACGATGTCTACTGCAGAACATGAGCTTGTCCCTCTTGTCACTACATCGACCTATCCTATGCTTCTCGCATCCAGTGGATCACCAGGTCATCGGTCAACCTTGTCCTACCCTACCTATGCACTGTGGTTACTTGGCCATTTGTTGTAAAATGGCTATCGCCATTTATCACCTGCAACGCCTCAAGATTTGCAATGGCTTTTTCTGGCGCCTATCCTTTTTAAACTGAAACGTTTGGTTAGTGGAGAAAAAAACTGATTAACTGCTTAGTTCAAAAATTATATCGTGCCTTAATATGGAACGAAGACGCCAACATTCCTTGACTTTGATCTTGGTCAAGCAGAACCCATAATTATTTACACACTAAGTGCATGATCCATAATTATGTCACTCATTTATAATATGTTTAATTTTCAGGTAACTCGCTGTTCGCCAGAACGGAAGACGGCGCGATAGCTGGCCTCTGTGTCAGCTTCGCCAGTAGCCCCGTTGACCCTAGAAACTTAAGAAACTATGCTTTCTATAGACAGGTAATAACCACTATCACTAATAATCCTGAGTTAATTTACTTCGCAAAGGAAATAGTTTTTAAGCCCTTTCTGACATTCAAATCCTTGACATGCAAAACTTTTAAATTGTTACGTATCCTTACGTAGGTACGTGTCATTATATAATTCCGGGAGCTGTGATGATACCTAATTACTTTTTTCATTAGATATCTTAGGTAAATAAATATTTTTAACATTGGTTTCCAGGATCCTAACACCAAAGATTTTCTATACTTCATGGCAAAGATGCAGGAAACGCCAAACCTCTGGGATATATTCAAACAACAGAAAGTTTACGAGGTAATAACTCTTTATATCTGGCGGGTACCGTTACCTACCTCTGATCTACATAAAAGATTTCAGCTTTTATTTTAAAACCTGACACAATATTGTCCGTTAAGCCCAAAAGAGTGACTGATAGAGAATGTCTGCCGCTGAGATGCATGCTATGCCGTTGCCTTACTATGGATTCAGAAAATGATTTTCAATCCCCCTAAACGCAATGTAAATATATCTAGAAAGAACTATTATAAACAATATCAACTTACCCATGGAAGTCCTCCGATGTAGTATGGGCAGAGAAGTCTGTTAGACTCTTTTTGGCTTAAATATGGTTTCGAGGTGGTCATTCAAATACCACGGCCAAGGGCCTCAAGCGATTCCACTGGTATTATAATAGATGGCTATCGGTAGCGATGAACAATGATTAGGTACCGTCAAGAGTGCTTCCTTGTTGGCTAGACATTGCTAAAAAAAATACTTTACCTTACACACGAAGTCTCGTTAAGGTATTTTATTTGACGAGAATTTGTAACATGATTTTTGCCTGCATACTCCTTAATTCCAGATCAAAATGATAGCAGTTCTCCCAGAATTCCGAAGACAAGGCTTAGCTGTGTACCTAGCAGAGAAGAGCAAAGAACTAGCTCAAGATCAAGGGTACAACGTCATTCGTATGGACTGCATCAATCCCTTCGAGTGAGTCTCGTTTTGTCAAACAAGAAATTGTTTAAAGGTCTTGATGACAACTGGTTTGGACGAGGAACAAAGTTATTAGTGCCTGCAGGACTGCTTAAAGTCAACTGTACGTCCATGGTTACAATTACACTTTGACAGCGCTTTTATGTCGTGGTCACAAGGGTGGTTTTCGCAAATCAAGAGTTAGTCTGACGTGAGGTTGATTGTACCTCGTCAAGTATGAGCGAAGTTTTTTTATTTTCCGGGGTTTGACTGACCTATAAATTACCAAGTACTACAAAGAATTAAGAATACACAACTATTTTAAGATAAATGGGTATCGGTCCTACAGGTTGATATTATGAGTGGTAACCTTGCTCGACTATAAATACCTTGCTGCATATTAAACAGAATAACTTGTAAGTATTTTACTAAGAGAGTAACTACCGATAAAACCGTCTTAATAATAACTTAAATTAACATAAGACGACGGTTGCGTAGATACCGTTCTTCAATAACTAAGTAGGTTCTACTTCTTACTTGCTCTTTAGTCGCTGAGATTTGAAAAGAAAGGAGGAGGTCAGGGAAGGAATTTTATTCTTCTTCTTTTCGAGTCCATGGTGAGGTTTTCGATAGTGAGAGTCTGAGGACAGCAGGCTACTATGAATGCAACGCCAGTGCCAGTGACGTTTATAAAGTCTCCAAAAGTGCAGGTGTTTGTGCACTTGAGATACTTAAACATTTGGGCCATGTTCCGTTCCACCACATGACCACACTCGCATTTTATATCTTATCATGCTGTATCAAACCATCAAATAAGTTTCCCATTTCTTTTTCCCCAGTTACAAGATCGCAGAGCGCTGTATGCTACAATGCTTAGTGAAGTTCCCGCTACACAAGGTCCGGGGAGCCAACGCACCATTCATAAAGAGAAGTTCTGAGTTCAACCGATGTGTACGAGTCTACGTAGACGCCCGACCACAACCCGATGTTGACCGAACGACTGTCAGGACACGGCAGCAAGACCTCGAGAGCCTGATAGAATGACTCTGTATAGAAAATGAAGAGCAAAATAGATTAAGTGACTAGTTTTTTATTGTTTTATTTCTATCTGTGATAGCCTTATCCAAAGTAGTGGCGGCCCAGATAAGCAGAGGTTGGCCAAGGGGTGACTTCAAAAGAGAGAGATCGACTTACCAAGTTGTAGTTCGTGTGTTCGAACCCAGACAGGTGCTTTACTATTTGTTATTTATTTCATTACCACTACTCTCAAAACGGCGTAGGAAAACATCAAGAGGGAATACCGTCCTAGAACCAATAATTCGATTACTCGAGGCTCGCGTGGTCGATTTGGTACAGCCTTTGCTCTACAAAGAGGGGGCCTATTTGCTCTGTCCCTCCTGTGGGAACTTTATAGTCTGCTTATGCTACAAGCGCGTCCAGGAGCGTATCCATTGCATGATGCAGGTACGGGTTTTTCTACACTGCACTCGTCTTTTATTATTGTACTTGGCCAGTAGTGTAGATACGTCCTTTTTTCTTATGACAGCAGTATATAGGTGTTACTTCAAGCAGTGTACTGTACAGGCAGGGCATGCCCATATACCTATGCCAGACGTCCGTGACTACCGCAGGACCGCCAACGCCAATCGCTTCCATATTTGATAATTACCAACGACGTATCGACACAAGACGAAGTAACCGATGGTCAGAAATAGGTGTAACGGGGCCAACTGGCAAAGTACAATAATAAAAGACGCGCGCGAATTGAGTACTAATTATTTACCAAATATGGAAGCGATTGGCGTTGGTAGTCCTGCGGTAGTCACGGACGTCTATGCCCATAGATATAAATACTGTTTTTTTATATTTCTGTGTCTATGCCAGACTATCCTGACACTTCCACTTATATTTGCATGTCATATAAAATTTACTGATATGTCTGTCTAACTGTGTGTTGTAGTAGCGTCGATATTACGAGTTTATTTATAGATGTACTGAACCCTTCCAACTTCCGTGTCTATATTGACTTTATAATTAATCACTTTGTGTGGGAATACAAAAAAGGATCTGTATGGTTTTAGAACAGTTTATTTAAATCAAAGTTTTTATCACAATATGATTGCTTCGAGTCTCTTATGGCTACTAAATAAAACGACCAAGCAATTTAATTTCAATTCATTGAATGTAGGTATTATTAATGATTGAGTGATAATATTCAACAATAATAAGTCTGTTATTTGTTTCGAGATTCAAATAGAACACATAAAACTTAGTCTTAGAAATACAGACTGAAATCAGACTTTTCAAACATCAGGGGCCGTTTATAAAATGGCGGTCATATTTTATTTTCAGTCCAAATAAAAGATGGCTCTAAGGCCACGTATCAACGAGCAAGTAGCTAGTATGCAAGTTGCGTTACATTGCGGATTACCGAGGTATAATGTGATCAATCGCTCGATCGTGCTCCGAAATGTATTTAAACTTACATGCCAGTTACTTGCAGGTGGAAACGCAGCCTGTCGCCTTCTTGCGCTGGAGTAATGACACTTCCCTGAACAGGCCTCTACACTCATAATCAGAGTCTAATTAAATTAACCAGGGTAACCCCGCATGCAAAAACTCATAACTCTTTTTTTTTAGTCGCTGCGGCTTACTACGGGGTCAACGGCCGCTGGTATGGTAGGCGCCAGATAAATTTGCAATAAAGTTCATTGCCCTTTCCTTAATTTCTCTGCGTAGGTACTCGGCAATACATTATGAATCGTTTTTCATTACTAGAAAAAGTTTAGGATCACGATTCAGGACAACTTTATGTCATTATTTCTGTTTTCGGAATTTACTATGTCAATAAATGTATGATGGTCAATGACCGTTATTGCACGTTTATCTGGTGTCGACCATATCTGTAGTTAGGTAGGTACTTAAAATAATTATTTTTTATTTTATTGTTACAACAGCCAATTTAATTCGACCCTATTTCAAAGAAAACAGACATATTCGACTTATCTGTAACAAAGAGGCAATGTGCCTACTTAATGCATCTTAATGAATAGGTACATGATTAGCGAGTACATACATATTAACTCTCTCACTTGGTAATGAGATTACATCTCTTATTAGCTTAGGTACTACATTAAACTTTTATCAAAAGTTGATCTAATTGAGAAGATAAGGATTGATGATAGCGTCGATGAACCATTTGTCGGAGAAACGTAGGTGATCACCTTCCTTTGATATAAGAACCAACTTACCATCTTTTTCCATCTTTTTGAGACCGAGGCGGTCCTGAAATGGAATAAAGAAACATATGATATGTTATATTTTCTAAAGATAATAATAATCTAAAATTGATTGTCTGTAAATTCGGTTTACGGACGATAGTTTAACGTGAAAAAACATTGATGAAATGATCGTAACGTTACAATGAGCGTAACTTTACCATGAGCCAAACGTTACAATGAGTCATCCTTTTTCGTGCGTGCAGCGGCGTTCATCGATTTATTAGACGTTGTCACGTCAAAAACGTAATAATCTCACAAAGCCTTATTTTTGCAAAATAACCATTATGGTCACAGAAAGACATAGGACCACTTTCTCGATCGTAAATGATCACAAAATAAATAGGTAAGAATATGAAACGCGCGTTATCTAGCTGTAATTGGTTGAATAAGTTATTAACAGCCAATTCCTTCGCTTGACTGGCGTTCAATTTGTGATGGGTCAATATTTTTTTACAGAACCAGCAAAATATTACTTCAAGTGTAGCTCAAATGTGATCTCGCAGATGGAACGCTAGCTTGAGTCGCAAAAATATAAGACAATCTGTAATGTTTTACTAAGGCTAACTGCCCAGGAATCACCAGGCGATTATGAATGTTATTCAAACAGTTATTTAAAGAAACCTCCTTGAATAGCGGTCTTATCCACAGACTGACCAACCAATAGCATGATAACACAAAACAAAAACACAAAATAACAAACCTCCTTATAAAGCCTGGTATCCTGCATCGGAAGCATCTTCTTCGACTGCCCTGGCTCATAGAAGCCAAACCACTCCGTCTCTCTGGGCTGAACGATGGAGTCGTTATCAAACTTCACCAGCACGAAATGATCCAGGTTCTGCAGGTTCTGTATGTACGTCTTGTTGACAAACACCTCGTTGTTAATGTCGGGCAGGAAGATCGTCTTGTGGATGTAGGACTCTTCGTCTAACGGATCATGCCAGTACGTCGCTTGAACTAAAGCGTGTTGGACCCAGCTGTAATGTAAGCTTGGAGTTAATGGCTTTAAAATGGAAGAAAACGTAGCTTCAAAGACGATTATGAAAACACTGCTAGCGCTTGAAAGTCGGAGATTATCTTAAGGGATCGTACCTACTCCCAGGATAAATATTAACACATGTAAATCCAAATTACAAGCTATAACGTGTAACAGAATAAACGCAATACCTGAAAAGGGGTAATTGTACTCATTATTATGAACAACTTTGACTACGGGACCAAACCCGAAAATAAAAATGTGCCATTTTGTCGAGTTCTGCGCACAGAAATGTCTGGGGCAGTCGATTTTTATTTTGCGATTTCAGTGTTGGTCCCATAATAAAAGTTGTTCATAATGATGAAGACAATTACCCCTTATAAGGTATTGCGTATATTCTGTTACACGTTGTAAGTATATGCGTGGCAAATTTCATCCAAATCGGTTCAGTTTTTGCGTGAAAGAGCAACGAATCCATCTATTCATCCATCCAGTCATCTTCACATACTTTCACATTTATAATTTATGTAGGTACATTCCTACGTAGTAATGAGTTAGTAGTAATTAGAGTCTAAGGGAGCATGATTTGAGGTACAGCCTTGTATGCATACTGCCATCATCAATAAAGGGAAGCTATGGCAAACAAATGGATCATGCAAACTCATGATAAAGCACACTTTTTAATAGTCAACTAAGACATCTACTTTAGGGGTCTACCACCAGATTAGCTCTATGGAGGTATGCGGTACAGAGAGTAAAGTTCCGCACACCTCCACTGAAAATGGGAGGATCCTCCTGCCAGATGGTTGTTGTGTCTGGTGGGCAACTGCCCGATAGTTGATATTCGGACTGTTGTATATGTTCAAATCGCACGGAGAATTTTGCTTGCGCGATGCAGGATTTCGATGTTAGTTCGGCGTAGATGGCGCTGCGGTTCTTTTTGTTGCCGTACAAATTTCGTTTCTTAGTTTTTCATGTGGCGGCATTTGATCCCGCTACAGGTCACATATAACACTAACAAAATATTAGGTTTCTTTACATCCATTATCAAATAAATCAATCTAGTATATTGAATAGTGCGACTGTGTGACGGCACAGTGAAATATAGAAATTGCAGCTGACGTTGCATCTCGGTGAAAGGAAACGCAGAAATACCATGTTTGCGGTCAATATTTTCCTATGAAGAAAGCGGAACGAAGTTATAAGTAGATATGTAGGTATTACAAATGGTGGTAATCTAGATTTCCGTGGCATACTGAGAACCCACTATATAGAACTGTTATGGTAAGTGTGTCATTTATTTAACCACCAGGGTCAGGCCAGTGCTAAAAATACATAATTAACAAGTACGATACGATTAATAAAAAAACATACAATTCCCTATCGATTTGTTTGCGTTGCCTAATTCTACATTTCAATGGTACCAGCCCAAAGCCACTCGTCCAATCTAAAGACCTAAGCTTACCAAATCAATTCGTGTCAAAAGCTACACTGTGCAACATTTGCGTGCTCAACCGCAACTGCAAAAACAAATAATGAAGCAAATCAGAAGGATACTTGACTTAAAGGCGACCTTCACATATTCCGCTCCTTATTTGCTGACCGGTGAGTACCGGAGTACGCGCAATGCATACAAAACGATGAGTACAGCTGCAATCCTGAATGAAGGCACTGTTCCACAACAAGCAGCTAAGCTACGCACGACTCGTGCGTAGTCGTAGGCGCGACGTGTAAGCGGGACAATCTGCCTACTAGACCCAAAGCCACGCTACGTAGGTACAAATTCAATAAATCTGCAGCCGTTTCCCAGATATTTTGGGGTGGAGGATGCAGCTGAATACCAGTATTTTACATGGAGTGACTGCCTTCTGCCCTCCACACCCCAGTAACTGGGTAACATTATACCCCTTGAAAAGACTGGTGTCAGATCCGACTTCTGACTTTCGGCAACGTTTCTCAAAGACCTTTAAATAAAAGCCGGAATCAATGGCTCAACGTGCTTTGAGGCTCGGAGGAGTCGCGGTATATAATGTATGTTCACCAATCCACGGGCCCACCTCGGCAAGCGTCGCTTATTCTGAAAGATCTCGTGCGGTTGTTATTATTTTCAAAAAATTGTGGGTGGAAAACAACTGATTCGCGCAACTATTCAATTACTACTAACTCGTGCACAACTGCACATCGTATGTAGCAGTGGACGGTTAACTTTATCGTGCACAGGTAAAACTTCACGTCATTGTTTTGGACCTTTAGATGTAATGATAGACCTTCTAGAGACAATGCTTTATTGGACCTAGTGTGAATAGTCCGATAAGCAATTACTTTCTGAACAAATGTGGACCCTACGTGGAGTTGTACTTGCAACTGATTTTTACAGGACGAGATTCTGCCAGCGGCTAAGCCTGCGTACATGTCGAAAATTATACCAAGGAAACATACTTCTGGGATAAATAGTCTTTGTACTATTCCAGACTATAATCTATATGCCAAATATCATCCAGATCCGTTTAACCGTTTTGGCTTAAGTTTAATGGTTGGAAAGTAAATTTTTATATAGGAGAGATTTGATCAAAATGCGTGTTAACTTAATACCAGTGCTTCATCGGGAACTGCGCATAGAAGCGAAGACCCAGGAAGCAAGCGTAGTCGCTATGGACGCGATTTGAAAAATATCGGTATTGCCATAAATTGCTTGGTCTAAGACACCATCCAAGACAAGACAAGAAAAGTTAAGTTGATGGTACTTAACTCCACGACAATAAATCAAAACACTGGCAATATTAGTTCAAACGAATATGTTGTCTTTTATCACTGATTTGATGTCACTAACTGCAACAGACAGACTGCTTGGAATATTTCGTCAGAATATATGTATATAGGTAGGTATACATAATAGTACCTAGTCACTATCCTTGACTAGTTTGAGTTTTTTTGACGTTTTATGCAATTGGAAATTTTATTTTTTATTTCGGTGATAGGATCATTTTCAAAATATTACTATGAACCAGCATTGCTAGTGTTTTCATTTATTGTCGTGTCTCCTAATTGTATTTTATGATATAATAAGGTGATTAACTTACGTATCATAAGCCGCGTAGTTGAGGAGCTGTCTGATGTAATCGCAGGTGGGGTGCATCAGTGCACCGCAGTGGGGGAGACCATAGACCCCTTGGTGTTGACCCCCAAGGGATATCAGGTTCTTTATCTTAGGCAATCTGTGGCCGCAACGCTGGACTACGGCTCGCCTATCAAAAGTAGTTTAACAGTATGTGATTTGGTGAACAAAACTTTAAATAAATACAAAAGCCAGTTTTGAATGACATCTAACTAAATGTGGTTTTAGAGCTTTATTTCAATGTTATTTGCTAGTTTTCAACTATAGAATAAAATTTACAACAAATTTGACAAAGTCTTTGGTTAATGTTATCTAGCTTTGGAAAAAAAGGCCCTTCATAATGAATTGTTTCATACACAATAATTATGTTGATTTGATGTTGACTAAATTAATGCTAATGTAAAGGAGTCAAGGTCCTGAACAATTGAATTAATTTCTTCCACCCAATAACCTACTTATTGTGTGGCAGAAATTAATTCAATTGATTAAAATACCAAATGATTAAAAATTATTTGATGATCAAGCAATCAGAATCAGAATTTTACATAATAATAATGGCTAAGGCATCAAGTCCGCCTTTGTACAGTGTTTTTTACAATTACAATAATAAATAAATGACAAGAACCCTTACAGAAACTGGCTTCCTTGAGAGAATCCGATGGCATTGAACCCATCCTTCAGTTTAGGTTCTTCAGCCAGGTACTTGCACACTTCCTCCACCTGTGTATTGGGGTTCAAGAAGTACCCATTCTCCAGGTCCTCAATTGTGGAGTTACCAATTTGCAAAGAGTTCACATACACTCCTGGGATAGTTTTTTCTAGAAATAACTTTATTCCTCCCAGACTGAAACTAACGCAGCATGTGTCACCTGAATATAGAAGAAAAATATTTCATTAATTGTGTTTGTAGGTAGGAAAACAAATTTAAGGTTGTTTGTGAAAATTATTAAGTAGAGAATACATAACCAAATTACTGTAACTAGGTAGGTACCTACAAGTTTGAATTGTAGAAAAGTAAAACCATATTTTGTAAGTCTCTGATATATTTATTTTCCTAGCAGGTTTCTTACACAAAAGAAAACATACATAGTAGGAAATACATACACATCAAACCTTTTTTAATTTTAATTTTATTGTTAAATAATGTTGGATTTAACTCTATTTATAGAATGTTATGTTATGTTATTCCTTCCACACATTTTCCTGTTTATAAACTCAAGGAAACCAGCATTGCCCACATTGAATTTATATAGCAGTTTAAGTGATTTGAGTCTACTGAGTGGGGGATAATATAAATTGTTTCCGAGATTGTTAGGAAGGAGGAGGAAGTTAAATCAAAATTTTGAAATTTTATCAATGTTGGATTAGCATAGAAACTATCTAAGGCGATATAAAAAATAATTGTATCTACCTATTTTATATCAGGTTGATACCTACTCCATTCGGTTCTAGCTAGTTGCATACAAATATATAGAAATATTGTAGCAAACACAGTCTATCATAATATAATTCAATTATAAAATGATAATATAATTAGTCGCAATTACGTAGTTTAAAGAGCATAGAGCCAAAAATAATGATTTAGCTGCCTACTTAAATATATTATTTGATGAAAAGCCAAGTAGGTACCTACTTCAATAAATATAAATACCGACCGATAAGATTAACTCTCTGCTCATTAACAAAGTATATAGATTGCTCGAAGTAGTTGAATAATTGTCTAATTAATTCTAATACTTACCCATTCCATGCCAAAGTACAATGGGTGTTGGTGTTGCAGAAATTAATTTGATAACGAACAGAAAAATAAACAGCGACTTCATTTTGAAGGAATTTTACACTAAAATAGAACTATCGCAAATTATAATCAAGAACGATACACTTTGCGGCGAAACGACCGAAATAACAATGAAAACTGAAAAGACGTAAGTAAATGTAAACAAACAAATGTCAAACTAATGTCAATGAATAGTGTAGTCAAATGCAGTTCACGAAAATGTTCATGAATGACATCTATCGACCATTGACCTCATCACCAGCCGTCAGTGATCGTTTCCATTCATGAATAGAAATTAAGCTGAAGATTATATTTAAAATACTGGCACAGTTGGTTGTAAAAGTACAATTTATTAATGGATTGAGCCGTTGGTCGCAACAAATTGCTCGTTTTATTTAATTTAAAACTAGATGTCACTACCACGAACATAGTTTCTGTCTAGACGTCTCGCATGAATGAAAGGAATACTTCCGAACGTTTGCAATAGATGGCGTTAGCAGTACTACAACGAGCCGTGAAAATTTACTAAACAGTCGTTATTTTATGTTTTTTAACTTTTTGTCCTTGCTTTATGACAGTTATTGTTTTTTCGGTTTAATTAAATGCTATGATTTCTGATGCTTTTCGATCGCTTATCTAACTTTCAGGTCCATACCCAGCCCAATCTAGCTTGACCAATCCTCCCTCCTCCTCACGTCAGCTTCGTATTCCTCATTGCTGACTCCGCCGCCGAATCAAAGTCCCTCCACTTGTTTCCGCTGTTGGCTTCAAGCAGAACAGCGACAAGCTTAGTGTTATGGAAGATCAACCCTGGTCTGACCATCTTGTAGGGATGTGCCCTCTTGGTCGCAAACCATTATCTTTTGGTTTGCCTTCGGACGTTGTGACTAAAACACTCCAAAATTCTGCGAAGACAGTTGTTGAATAGCCTAGTTTTTATGTTTAGTTCCCTCAGAATGGAGCTTGAGCAATAGTGCCTCTGTCTATAAATTAACAATCAGAATCTGTCTTATTTTGATAAAAGGGATGCATGCGTTATTAAGTAGGTATCTACTCAGATATAACTTGTACCTACGTGACCTACCTACCCAATAAATACCTAAGAACTTAAAAATGTTGTCATTGGCCTTATTAATGCCTAATTCAAATAGGTAATTAAATACGTATTAGATTTAAATGGTAGTGTAGTAAGGTAGTATATTAGGTACCTACCTATTTGTTCATACTCAATCTGATGTCAGTATCACACAGAGTAATGTTCCAGAGGACAAACCTTCCAGGGTTATAGTTAGGTAGGTATATCAATCAGAGTAATAGCCTTATTTTAACAGTGTTATCGAATTATCATGTCATCCATCAAGCTTATGCATTATCATAATTATGGGACGATTGCTGAACTAACTACCTACGTAGACACCAACATATAGAAATGCTGTTATAGACATCAACATATGATTTTATTTATTTACTATACTTAGATAGAGAACTTTTCCATAAATCACTCGTATCGTATCGTATTGTCTCTTTTATGACGTCAATAGAGCATTGTTTGTGGTACGTAACAAATTACTATGTGTTTCACAAAACCCCGCTCCCTTCACTTCCCCCGGAATGTAATTAATAGATGGCGCTTACTGTGTAGGTACCAGCATAACAGTCTAGCTTAGGTAGGTACTGAATTACTGACTGAAATTCAGAAACTTTAGGAAAAAACCTTTTCAAAATATGGGGAAAAATCAAACAAAATAAAAATAGAATTCCTTCGTTTATTGACATTCATCACGGCTCATTATGTAAAAAATAACAATATTATAATATTTTAACTGCTACTTATCACATTCGTAAAATTGAAGGCCTATGTCACTTCTCTCTGACAACATCTCCTAAAAACTACATAATTCCATACAAAATTCCGTTTTCATTGATATTTTTTTTTGGTCCAGAGTAAGCAAAATAAGCCAAAATACTAAAACTTAGATCTACATTTTGTATTGTCAACTTCCACGCTATACATAACAAAACAAAGAATATTTACTGCACAAGACATTGTTTTAGATTTTAGGGCATCTAGATACTTACAAACTTAAGATATTTGGACAAATTAAGAACAAAATCCTCTCTTGACTCATTAATAATATGTGTGAGATATTGATTAAACATTTACTCAGTAGCTCAGTGTGTAATTAGGTAGTACATATTTACATTTCTCTTTTGTCACAATTTTCCACTGTCATGATGTCAGAACAACTCAAATAAACGCTTAATATAAACGTTTCAGTATTTTCTTTGAACAAATAACACTGAACTCTTTCATCTGTTCGAGAAACATCATTAGGGAACATTTCATCATCATCTAGACTATTTTTTTCGTTTATGGTAAACTTATAAGGACTAAACCATTAAGATTGTGTAGCAATGTGTCCTAGAAAAACAAGATAGTCATAATTAGTGCTTCTACAGACTAAGTGTTTTAGCATTATTCTGTAAATATGGCCACTAACAGAGCTTTGGCTCGAATAGGTACCGTTGAATTTCTTCGCAAGGTATGAGAAACGTAGTTTACTGTGAAAACACACACTATTTTATTTGTGCTAGATTTCAATCGTTACACATGCAATAAATTTCATTCAGGCGAAAAGTACTCATGATGTAAGTATTGTATTTCATTACGATTCGTTGACTCAAAAATTCATAGGTAAAATTTTGGTAACTAATGGGTAAAACTTCAACCACAATTTCTGCAACCCTTGCGACTCACTGATTTCATTAAACGTACTCAACAATTTCTGAATATTTTCCATACAAAAATATTTCACTCGAATCACAATCTCTCGACATATCCTACATCAGTGCTTGTCTTCGTCATTTCGGTACGTCCCACAGTCACTGACACAAATCGACAATGAAAAATAAACTTAAAACTAAAAATTACAACTAAATAGTTATCATAACCGCTAACCTACTTCATCACAGTCTCATAAAGGAAATCACTATAGTCTGTTACTTCGCTGAATCACGTTGGGATCAAATCTTTGGGATCGTCAGATATTCGACATACAAGGTAAATTTTGCACTACAGTAGCAAAAACTATTTGCTAAAGTCGTTTCAACCTTTCGAATTATGCATTTAATATTACTGCCATGCTTAGTTTAACATACAAACATTTCGAAATCCAGTTTCTTGTGAACTTGACGTCCCAATTAAATTGAAATATGATTTTTCTTTTAATCGACGGACACCCGACGTGATCCCGATCTAGTCGACAACTAGATTGTACAGCCTCATTTATAATTTAAAATCAGATCTCTAATGACTGTATTACAGTATTCTCATGGAGTCTGAGTGTTTCATGATGTTCTGTCCCAGACTTCTGATTTTCTTGGGTGACTCGAAGTAGTCGCTGGAGTCGCTTGAATCGACCTGCACGTGTCTATGGTGACTTCGAATTCTTCTGGCTCTCGTGTCAGAGTCGTACATGAGCGTGTGGGTGCTGCCTTTCCTGGATCTGAAGGGAATTCTGTACGGTGTGCTGCTCTGTACGTCCGACATAGATCTGATATGTCTTCTGAGTTTTGACTCCTTTGTGAGAGGCGAAAAAGTGATGACCATGTTCTCAGGTTTCGGCTCTGGAGACCTGGAAAGAGGAAAATGGAATCGTTAATTCTCATGTCACCATTACAAGTTGTCTTACCTTATTGGCATAGTATCTAGTATCGGAAAACATTGTTTGTTGCCAGTAGTAATGAGTACTCATCAGATAATAACGTTTAAGTTCTAGGAATTCACGTGGAATTGAAAATTGGCTCGATTACTCGTGAATATGACGCTAGACATAACACGTTACTGTAGTGTAATATTTACTGAGCGATATGCGCGGGTACATATTGTTAGTTGGTAATGCCTATAAATAGTGCTTATTATCATTGTGATTGCACAATTTCTCAAATATTATATCAGTTGATGCTATTCAAGTTCTGGGATTGTTCTAGCTTTACGTATGTTTTAATTAATGAGCTGACATTTTTAGCACTCTATTTAAATGAGTGGGACATCATCTACCTAGATAGTAGCATAGATTAACTAAATCAAAACAAATTAATTTATTGCCAGCAATAATATACAGCTTGCGGCCACTATAGCGTTGAACTTATCTACATATATCTATGATAGAATCGATGGTCTCGTTACATAGGCCGTATCAAATG
This sequence comes from Mamestra brassicae, assembly GCA_905163435.1. Taxonomy (NCBI): domain Eukaryota; kingdom Metazoa; phylum Arthropoda; class Insecta; order Lepidoptera; family Noctuidae; genus Mamestra; species Mamestra brassicae. The sequence goes on along the minus strand of LR991004.1, from coordinate 12,334,856 downwards.
GGGTATTTTCCTATGCGACACATGACAATTGACCGTTCTTTTTCCGAATTGCAGTTGATATGTTTGAACCCTGACATTTTACGTTTAATGAAAACGATTCAAAGTAAATTAGGTTCTAGTTGGAATCGACATGAATCGATCTAACGACGACCAGGCAAGCTAAATATTTGAAATGAAAAAGGTTACTATCTAGAATCCACTCACGAAATCAAATCAAATCGAACGTTATTCGATTTGTAGGTATTCAAATAGCTATCGAGTGTACTTAGAACCTCCTTGGGCTTTAGGCATTGGTACCTAGCGTGTCAATACGCAAATACATTTAAAGGGATTGGCAAACGCTGTCGAGATGTCACGTGATTAATCCCTTTTTTGGCATTTCGGCAATCTTAGCGCCAATTCTACTATTTTTTAAGCAATGTTCGCATTTGCATCTCAGTCGCAATCTGTCAAAAAAAAACTCATTTTTCATATTTTTGACAGATAGCGAGTGAGATGCGAATTCAAAGAGAGTAGTAGAATTGGCACTCTTATTGGCTAATAGAATGGCATATTGTCTACAGCTTCTTGAGTTTTTCTCTGATAGCCAAACAACGTGAAGGTCGACTGTATGAAGCAAGATGGTGCAATGAACGAGTATTCTGAGATAACGAGAGGACGACTCAGCTAATGGAACGATTTGAAAAGTTTAATTAAATGTTGTAATTGTTGTTCTTGATGTCATCGTTCTAAAAATATCTCGAGGTTAAGACTATATTGGAGGCATTGGAGATAGTTTAGCATAGGTATTCAATTCCATTTAAACAGAAACAATTAACACTATGTTTGAATATCAATTAGCATATTCAAGGGTGTATGTATTCTGTTGAATTCATTAGTTTAGTGTAACTAATGATTAATTGTTAGTTAGTCAGAACTGTTGGTTGGTTGTTGAACCTTACCTAGGGTGTGGACTGTTTCTAGTCTATGCCACGCTCTATCCTGTTTTTTCATCCATACTATCTACATTGATATTAGGATCTTTATATAATATAGTTTTAATATATATAATCTATCCTAATATAATAAAGCTAAAGAGCACGGTTGTTTGTCTGAACACGCTAATCTCTCGAACTATCAGTCGGATTTGGAAAGTTTATTTTTGTATATGATAGCCACATTCATGAGGAATGCTATAGGCTATACGTTAACGGGAAAAAAATCAAAATCTTATTACACTTGTAGAAACGCATGTCCCGGATTAGGACTTAAAATGTTTATCCCGGGAGTATGTTCCCTTGCGACTATTTCCAATTTTCACGTGGGCGAAGCCCTGCTAGTCATTTTAAAGTCAATGTATTTTTAATCACCAGACTTAGAGCAAACAAAGTAACTCTTGTAAGATATAAATACTCGTTGATAACGTCTGCCTTAGATCACCGTTCAGTGTTCACCCTGAACACATGCATTTTATCATTCCAATAAAGATCTTTGTTTTATTAAGAAGATCCCACACGTGACCGCTGTACCTACTTACGTTATAGGTTCGTATGTGGCTTCAGTCAGCGGCTTCGCCCGCGTTACAGACGGAAAGCAACCCAAGGGAACGGACTCCCGGGATTAAAAGTATATCTACTATCCTCCAAGGTCCAAAGTATCTATACCTACCAAAACTTAACAGCTGTTTCCTCTACATTTGCAGAGCTATGCGTGGAAAAATGTACTTTTTTGGGAGTGTATTTTTGCGTAAATGTATCTTTGAGTTTTTTTTTTCAAGTATCAGGGACGTAAAAAAAAAAAAAATCCAACGTACCTGATAATAAAATTTTGCTGGTCATTGAAAAATAACCCTGTATAAAGATTATTTTTTTTAATTCTATGGGCAGTTCCATAAATAACCGCATTAAAACAAACAAACTCTTCAACTTTATTGTATTAATATAGACAGTTTATTTTATATTTACATTGTGCCACGTTTTCGTGATGTCTACAGTAGTTATTACAATCGTAAAGTTCATTAAACAATGCGAAACGTAACTTGTAACATGTGTTGCACTGTTTTGTGTTATAATTTGTTTACATTTCAGATGGATTGGTAAAATAATTGAGTTAAACGCAGTGGTTCTCAAATACCAAGAAAGGATTTGCTTAGGAGATGGCGGCATGAATATTGGACTCGTGGGGGTAAAGGAAACCCTTTTCAAAATACCCTATATAAAGGTAGATCAATGGCTTAAAAGACTCAGTTTACACTCTTGTGCACCCTTACGGCCCGTTTTAATAACGTATCTACCTTAACCAACTGTCAAATTAGCTACCAACAGTAGCTGAAACGTCATTTCTGCCTTTGTAACATAACGTTTCAGCTACTGTTGGTAGCTAATTGAACAGTTGGGTAAAGGTAGATACGTTATTGAGACTGGCCGTTAGTAGAATATAAGGTTTCGCTCAGTCAGTGGTGGTCAGATTTTCATAAACGACATTTGATTTAAAAATGTAGGTATTTATTGGGAAAATAGGCTAATTAAAGACATTGACGTAAGCATCTAGGTACCTACCTATTTACCATTGGAATTTTAACATCATTCGACAGACTTTATATGGAAAACTACTGGCACATACAATGTAAGTAAGTATTTTAAATGGAAACGCAATATAAAAACTTGGCAAGGCTTCTCTCTTATTAGAGGCAAAAGATAATGGAATAGTGGATATGTTCCTCCCTCTACGTCGTGTTTTAAAGGTTATTGTTCAGCTAGGATACTGACGTTCACGTGTTCTATTCCCTTTACATCGAGTTTGGAAAGGTACAGTCAAGTTCCTCTTTTTAGTATTATTTATTTACAAATAAATGAACATTATTCCAAAGTGGTTTTCCTGAGATATCAGATCCTGACTTATACCTTCCATCATCAGCTCAGCAAGATGAGAAGTAATAGTGGCATGCAGCCACTATTCCACTATGACTGTGATGATATTTAAATAGATGTTATAGGACCTCTTTCAAGAAACTTCTTTCGTTTACTTTGTAAATGAGAACCGATAACGAAACAGCGTCATTTAAAAATGGAATATCGTTTTAAATGCGTTCGGTCTGAATGGTCAATGAGCAATACCGGCCGGTATACATTGTTCGTATTACGGACGTCACTATTTTAATCATAGAATACCTAGGTACGTCAAGTAACTTTGTGGTTGTTTATTACCTTACACTACACTGCATCCTTGGTCATGTCGCTTACGTAGGAAGGTCTAGGAACCTAGGTGCCGAAAAATACTCGAGTAAATCTAAAATTATGTAGGTACCTAAGTACCTACCTACATATTATAAATTAGATTCATAAATCAAAGTGGTTCGACTTGCAAATAAATCGAGCAATTTATTCTGAAAATAAATAATATAAATAAATCGCAACTTAAAACAATGCCCTCATTACCTAGATTTTTAATTAGCTGTAATTAACCAATTTATGACTATTAAATATATAGTAATATACCAAAAGTACCAATACCTTAATCAATTACTAATACAATTAGGTACTTGTGTGCTGAAATACAAGTCCAATAAAATATTGTGTTTAAACATCAGCATGATTAATAGGTACCTACCTACCCACTGTAGGCAGTTCCAATTAAGCTATAGGTACCTAAATAATTTATCATGAAACTATAAAATAAGTTCTCATAAGGTAAAAGCTATCGTTTAATAGACCGATGGGATACAATTTACGTTGAAAACGGTAAAATATTATTCAGGGAATACGTAGGACATAATGGACGTCGCGTCGATCGCGTGTATCGTCACGTAGGTACTCCCATAGGATGTTTAAAACGTTTTAGTAATAAAAGCATATCAAATTGGCTGAACTCTATCTAGCCAGTATCCCTAGTACATAATTGGGGTTGAATTAATTGACTTGTAACATTTCTGGGGATGGAAAACGTCATAAATAGTGGAACAAACCATTAAATAAGAAAGAAAAATCAGCTACTGAGTATATTTCAAAATCAAAACAATTAATTAATTAATAAAATTAGGCTAAGAATCAATACTTTTTGAAGGTTAAAATTAACATGCAGACAGTCCCCAAAATCCCCGCCCGTCTACACTTCAGTCAGTCTACACCGAGACTTTTAGCGCGGAAGAAGTGGCGCAACAAATGCCCCAGCAATGATGTAGGGAACAGCCGATCATTTTTTTGCGGTTTCAGGTAAAAGTTTACTCCAGTGTATTGGCCTCTTTAGCGTTTGTAAACAGTTCTGTCTGAGGAAATATTGGTGTATGAAAAGTTACGAAATTTCTGCTGCACATGTTAAAGATTTTTGTCTAATGTTATTGGCTTGTATCGATCGGGAATCGGGATATTGGTCAAGTAAGAGGTAGACCGATGACCTGGTGATGGCGGCGGGAATCCAAAGGATGCGAGACGCCCAGAACCGGTGAATTGTGACTCATGGTGGAGGCCTATATCCAGCAATGGTCGTCTTTCGGCAGCAATGATGAAGAGGTATTCCAATCAAAACTGACCAGTTAAGTGGCGAGCAATGGAGGATCTGATGGATTATCAGAATCGTGTTGAAAAAGAAGATAAAGTTTCTTAGTAAATCCATAGACATCTTCGAAAGTTCACGGAAGGAGCTTAAAACTCAAAAGCCTCATGTTTTGATCTTTAAGCCCCTTACGTACACCTACTGTAGGTGTAGCTACATACCTAATGCGTAACTTAACTCTGCATCTTGCGTAGGCGCATGTTTGAAAAACCCTGATATACGATCGTTCAACTACCGTTCGCTGCACCGGTAAATGACGTCATAGGTAGACATTCAACTAAACTAATATTATATAGAGATATTTATATGTTTGTAAAAGGTCTGGAGGTACTTACAAAAAATCTTTCACTGATGGACAACACTATTGCCGAGTTTCACAGCATACATTTTAGTTTATCGACAGTCGCAAAGAAATAGAGGGTAAAAATAATACCTAATCCAAATACTTTTCTGATACCAATGCTCTGTAAAAAAAAACCATATGCGTTCTGTCTCGTTTGTACTCCAAGATAAGAAAATAAACACCGGAACAGATTCTTTACCTAGCTTATTAAAATTAATAACGCATGTTGCTGCATTTTTGTTGGTAGGAATCGATAGTAGTTTTAATCGCCTTTTGCATCAGCCTGTAGATTTTAACTACTGTTGACTTTGATCTTGTTTTAAATGTCACGTTCCTGTGATATGTATATATAGTAGGCGCCAGATAAATGTGGAATAAAGTATATTGACCTTTCCCTAATAACTGTTTATAGGTACCTGAACAATTAAATATGAATCGTTTTTCATTATTAGACAATGTTAAGGATCACGAGAGATGATGATTCGGGACAGCTTTGTGTCATTAATTCCGTTTTTCAAATTAAAAATGTCAATAATTGTAGGTGGGTCAGTGACCGTTATTCCACGATTATCTGGCGCCTACTATAGACGATGTTTTAAACTAAACATACAATACACATACATTGAATTGAACGGATCAGAATGTCTTGTAGTTAGAGGGCATTTACTTTTTGCAATTCATTTTGATTATCTTGTACTTGTAGGTATAAATGTGAAATAATTATAAGAAGGTATCTAATACCATTCGTAGATATAAAAGTTGGATATTCCTAAAGGCAGGATAATGATAATAAATAATTAACGATAATCATCAAGAATTTTAATATCAGTGAAGCGTTTATCCATAGACTAATGATAACCCCAAAAATATGCCTCGGTTTGCCCAATCAATAGATATGAACACTCATATCTATGTTTATCTGTCTACTATCTTCTTTGTTTCGTTCATTCACTACCAAATTATCCCACAAAACAAAAAGTTGAATTTGAATAGAAATACGGATAAGCCATCCTTATGTACTCGGACAGTCGGGTTTTTTGGTGTGTTCTTTCAGTTCAGCTTCAAAATCAAAGACCAATAATATAATAAATATATTAAAAGATAAATATAATATAAGACCTGTATAGGTTTCTTTACGAGAAAGTTTCAAGGGTGAAAATATCTTGTATAGTAGGCGCCAGATAATCGTGGAATAACGGTCATTGACCCACCTACAATTATTGACATTTTTAATTTGAAAAACGGAATTAATGACACAAAGCTGTCCCGAATCATCATCTCTCGTGATCCTTAACATTGTCTAATAATGAAAAACGATTCATATTTAATTGTTCAGGTACCTATGAACAGTTATTAGGGAAAGGTCAATATACTTTATTCCACATTTATCTGGCGCCTACTATAGTAGTATTTATTGAGTATTCATGAGAATTTCACCCGCTGTAATATGGCCAGTAAATTAAGTCACCCTGTATAAGTAATCTACGTACCTAGCTACCTTCATGTTTTTGTCGGAAATATTGGCTAACTGTCGATATAAAATTACCTTCCGACAGTTTACTTGAGCAACGTTAACCTAATTCGGATGGATAGGATGTGGTCAAATAATATTTACTCACTTTAGAAAAATAACTAGGTACCTAACAGTCGAGTTTTCGTTTTCAACTTAGTTAAAGCATGAATCTTTCAACTTTCTGTAGATATCCAGTTGTTACCAGGTAGCTACCTACTGAAAGTCTAAAATTACTTTTGTTTTGTATTTTAGGTCATTGAAACATACATAGGTAAGTATATGACAAAGCGCTGATAGCACAGTCCTATGCGAAAATTTGGCGAACCACCAGAGTAAACAACTTTTTTTCTTGTTGTATGAAAATGTGAACAGACTTTTTGTCTCAGTTATCTCTGCAATTAAAAATATCCACCATTTTTGCGTAGGTAGGTCTCTCCCCTACTTATAGTGTATTTGCGTTTGATGATTTACACAAAGTATTTCCAAGTCTATGATACTTATATAATATGTTATGACTAGACAAGACTTAATTAGTTGTTTGCACACTTAATTAAAAGCTAACACATACACAAAGAGTGCAAAAAACCAACCAGCAAGTAAATAATAAACACAATTAAAAGATTATCACACTCGTGCGATATCTTCGCGCCAAAACACACAAATTCAACGTTCATCATAAACCAGATTTTCGCAAAATGACGTAAATTTTATTCGAAGATCCACTCGCTTGTAAGTATAAATACATATAAATCGTCGAAAACAAAGCTCACAGTGATGTGCCAAAACGAAACGACGCTTTGATAATATACCTACTCTAGAAATAGATCACGGTTTAAAAGAGCTATATTTCTTCATAGCTAGAGGATAAATTATTGAATGGGAGCGATTCGGTTGTTTGGTGAGAGATTTACTAGCCAACTAACGACTAAGTATGTACAAACATAACCAAGTATCTATAGGTATAATATTTTACCTACGATTTTATTCTAGTCTAGAATGTAGGCAGCCGCTTTGTGTGTAGGTAGGTAAAATCATCGGTGGCCTGTCTCTTTAATTGAGCATTATTATTCTAGTCAAACCCCTTAGGCGAGTCTTCTACTGCCTTATAATAATGTCAAACTACGTGGAATAGACGTACCTACATTATTTCTTTTTTTTTATTTCATTTTACAAACTCGACAACGAACTTTATAGTCATCTAGAAATGGATGTCTTTTGAAATCCACGTAGGAGAGGATTTAAATAATTTAAATCTAAATAGAACAGTTGTTATTCTGCTATTGGATATTAAAATGTATGTCTCTTTCTAAAGGTTCGACAATCTTTGAAGCTTAAAAGGTCAAATATTATTTCTTAGATAAACTTGTTTTTCTATTAGATATTGTATTCTAAGTATACATTGTTATTTCAGATGATTACGTTACAAGACGAAATTGTTATGATCAATATCGGCTTACGTCAAATAAACAATGAAACAGACGATTCTCAGTTAGATTTCAGTTATATTTAGTTACAGGGCCACTTCTAATGAAAAGGTCAATGAACTTTACTATGTAGAGATAGTTATGCGATTACCATGGGGCTTAAATGATACCTGTAAAATGAAACGGTTTTATCTGACGATAGATATATATTGTACTTACTAGCTTTTGCCCGTGACATCGTACGCGCATATCCCGTTTTTCTCATTCCCATAAAGCCCTAGCCTTCCTCATGAATGTGGCCATCAAATTAGAGATGGGTTATAACAGGTTAAACACGATATCTGTTATCACTGTTACTGTTACTCAAAAATAACAGATCCAAATATCTGTTATTAAATAACAGCCTGTTATTTTTGTACGGACGATACATACGTTTTAAATTCTCAATTAAATATCTTCTTTATTTCGTTTTGTTATAAGTTGAAAATCGTTTCCATAGTATTGAACAAGTCAACATTGACTATAAAAGAACGACGGGGTAATGAGAAATGATAGAATCACGTTTATTTATATTTTTTTAGACATATATATCATAGTAGGTAGTTGTAAAAGGCTAGGCAGGTTAACTGTTCTGAAGTGAAAACTTCTTTAGCATCGATGTGATTTGAAAGTCGATGAAACGAAAAAGCGACAGTAAAATGAGACAGAAACAAATTCATAAGATTAAACGTGGGAGAAAATGAGATAGGAAGATTTTTGAAGGTTTCACTTCTACCACGTGTGAATTGCACACATTGCAAATATTTTCAAAAATTCAGTATTCACAATCTATCGCAGAAAGAAAGCAGAATTAAAAATTCAAATTTTAAAAATGTCAGCAAACAAATCAGCCAAATTACTTTCAATTAAATATCATCTCTATCACTATTACAATAAAGTCGTACATAATATGGAACATTTTGCGACCAATCCCGTCAAACGTCAAACCAAAGACAATGTAGAAAAAAGGCATCCGTACACGATCACTGTAATTTTATTTAAATGCATCTTTTTCTAAAATAACATTGCTTAAAAGAATTTTATGTCAACAAAAAAAAAACAAACCTGGCAAATTACTCTCAATTAAATTGATTTCATCTTTGTTCACTATAAAATCGTATAAACCTGGAATATTTTGCGATGAATTCCGTCAAACCAAAGACAATATAGGCATTCGGAGAAATTGCCATTAAGTTTTTTGTAATGGTAACTGGGCAGTAACAGGTAAGTAACACTATCAAATTTAAGAGTCACTTTTTAGAATATGTTGGTTCTTATCAGATCACCAACTGTATTTTACGGATTATAAATACTAAGAGCTTCTCTTTCTAGTGTAGTTTAACCGCTTTAGTAAGAGTGAGAAGTAAACATATTAGGAATGAAATAATAGGCGTTTCTCTTTCTAGCAAGGGTCTTTATTTAATGAGGAAGAGAGAAATTAATATCCTTGATATTTTCCTTCCTTTGTGTGTGTGAGTGTGTATGGAAAGTAACAACCATGGTAACATGACTGTGTGGACTGGAGACTGCTGTATTGGAGTAACAGTAACAGCTGTGGTCACAGTATTTGAGGGTCTGTTATTTTAAGTAACAGGTAAGCAATATTGGTAGGAACAGTTGTTATCTGTTATTTTTAAATATCTGTTGTTTCTATCTGTTATGATAAATACGCCTCACTCCTACATCAAATACAAAAAAAAAATCCAAATCCGACTGGTAGTTCCAGAAATTAGCGCGCTTTATTTAATTAGTATTGATTTATCAATAAGTAGGTAAGTATATAAGGTTTGCCTAAGTACTTACCTATAGGTACTTTATTAGTTTTCTGTGGTAAAATATTTCTATTATTACAACGCTTTTCAGTTATAAAACATAATTTGGACAGTAGAGAGCCTAGCTTTGTAAAATAATTCCTTTCAATACGTCTTAGGCAGGTAGCAATAATTATTGCAATGTAGTGTAATATACAGGGTGGTTATCTTCCAGCACAGATGGTCTTTATTTTTAAATTGAAAGAATATCATGGAATCACAGCAGCTAATCTGTAAACAAGCGTTGCGGGCTACAATATTGTTCTATGTTTCCTTGTATTCTGTTCTATATTGAACCTTTCTGTTGTTCCTTTTAAACAAATATAAAATAAGAAACAAAGTAACCTTATGACCGCCATAAGGACAGTCTGCACTGACTCATGATCTCCGCACTTTATCTTGCCTTATTAAGCAGAAAAATGATTCATATACATATAAATACAAATTACAACAAAATAATAAATAAAAACAAGTCATTGATCATTGAAACTTGATTTGTGTCCATAAAATATTGTTTTATTTACTCATAAGTACTTCCTAGCATAGCCTTCATTAATAAATGATAATAATTTAGGACACATAGTCTGACTGTCAATGAGATTTGTTAATCTATTGAGCAAGACTTGAATAACAATATAAGGCAAATTATAGCAATAACGGAAATTAAATTATTTAAATACTTGTTGGTAGTGCAATCGGCAAGCTTACTAATGCCATGCTAATTGAGTTTTTAATTACCATGTCTATGGTATTACCATAGGCTAATAATAACGTTCTCAAGGCACAAACAGATATTTAAGACTTTAGTTTAGAGAAATTTTGTTATTATATAAACGTAATAGATGTTTAAGCATTAATCGATTAATAAAAATAAAGTATCTTAGCATAAGTTAAACTTCACAAAATTCATTGATCATCAAAAAAATATTAAAACAATCACTATAATAAATATCTTGCATAAACCAGAGACTAGGAAGACCATGGTGCATCTCAAAATAAGTACGAAAAATCGATGAAGATTAAATGCACATGATGACCGCCAGGAGTCGCGTGGCAACAGATATAATTATTGTGTCAGTTCAAAAAAAATTACATGACTTAAGAATTTTTATTCTGATGTGGGTTTCTAGCTCTAGAACATAAAAGTCGAATCTGTTAAATTATGTAGTCACACACATCATACCAGCGACAACAGACACTTGTACTAATTAGTAAGATGTCTCATTACACAATGTTACTAGCTATAAATGTCAGAAAAGTAGGCGGCGATAAGTAGGTCCATGGAATCTGGGTTTTTTATCGATCCACTTTCAAAGTTATTTAACTTCCTTGATGGCATTTGATAACTATATTTTTGTGTTTCTTCATTCGTCATTTATTACTTCATTGCTTTCCATTAGGTTGTTTTTATGATTGTTCTTTGTCTTTCCGTTAGTTTGTCTTTTTATTAATTGTTGAATTTTGATTTGAATGTGAATAAGTTAGTAGTTATATTACATAATATCTACAATTGACCTACCAGCACTGCAACATCGTAGCAAATCACAATATTATAGTTAATATTCTGTCCTGGTTTATAAATATAAGAAAAGTCTGATGACACTCAGTGTTCCAACCGACAGAATTTCAGAACAGAATTTAGAATTAGACCGTTCGAAATTAACACAGTTGTGGTGCTGAACCATAAACAATAGAAACATTGTGTGTTGCCAGTGCTTCACCTTCACATGGTACCAATTTCCAGATATTCCCTACGTAACGGAAATGTCCCTTACTATCATGCCAAAATACCTGTAAGATTTGCCAATAGTCTGAAATTAGACAACTTTCTTCGGATGCATCATGGATTGATATAAAAATGTATAAAACCTATGAACTTTGGACACAATCATTGCGTGTTCTTTGACCGCGTGTATGTTTTTTGGCACCGCATTGACTGGTCTATATCTATTAGATCTGATTGACGTCGTACCTACCATGCAGCCTCGGTAATGGCCTAACTACACAATCTAAAGGTTTTTACATAAATATTTTAAAACATGGATGCATTCGTCGATTCGTAATTGGTCACGAACATGTAAGGACGCGCGTTTTATGTTCAACGGCATCAAGGATGATTGTGTTTCGAACAAAATCGTTTAATGTGTGTAAATTTTGTTTCTAAGAGGAGGAATTATTGTCCTACCCATCTGGATCTATTTTTGGAACGACTGCAATGTCGTCTAGACTTCCCAGATGCAGCAGCATATTTTCGTATTTACTTATCAGACAATTTAGCTAAATTGCGTTTATTTTGCACAAGGCACGAAACATAACTGACTTCACTGCCTAGCAGTAATTCGGTTAGTAGGTAGGTATCAGGCTGCTCAGCGTTATCTGAAATATTGAACTTAGATATTGAAGAATTGTAAATGCTAGAAACGAAAGCACTCGTACACTATCTAGACAATATGATTCTTTCAACAAAAGTGTAGCCTAATCTCATTTCCTGTTAAAGTTACCTACACCAAGTAGGTGATACCATTCAACAATATGATATAGAAGTGAAATCATTTTCCTGTTGACTTGTTATTTTTAGATTTATACCTATTGATGTTAAGAGATGAAATTTTTGTCATATCTAAACTTGCACCAAAAGCCATTCAAGACAGTAAAATATTCTATCAGTTTCTGAATGGTATGGATTGGGCTAGTGCACTTAACTTGAAATAAACTCGTCGGTACTTCGGTACAATGAATCATATTAGATGACATCCTTGTATGAGTACGATTTGCACCAGTGCATTAAATGAGTCTCTATCATTCGTCAGAGTGCCTACAAAGTTAGTTAGTTTCTTGTACAAAAAACCCCCTGAATAGTAAATCACTGGCACGACGTTAAGCACCTATAGCATGTCGGGCCTGAGTCAATTACTACTAAGGGCAGATTTAATTTATGTAAATAGTAGGGTCAACGTAAACCCAGTACGACGACAGACATTGCAAACCCATCCGGACTACTTACAACCACTTAGTCGAAACCCTACCATAGACAGCTGACGACCGCGGAACAAACACACCGTTAATGGCAACCTACGTCACGCCCTGGTGCAGTTACACCTGCAATGATCTGCATTATAGATTGTCTATGGCCCCGCAGTGCTAGAAAGCGAAACTGGTAACAGAAACACTTTGCAATCACGGCCTAATGTTATGGTGTGCACGTTTCCTTACAACATGACGCTGAGGTCAGTGTGATGTCGTGAGTGCATACCTGATGTGCTTGATAAGTTGTAGTTGTGATGTTTACCTCAAGCTGAATTTGAGGAAAAAATTACTGTGTTTTGGTATCTTCGAAATTAAAACTTTAAATAAGTATCCATCTCATGCAACCTTTTTATTAAGTCTATGGATTCCGCCGTTTCAAAATCTAATGACTCTCTCTAGAACACTAGATTTTATGTAAGTACTGGTTTCATCAAATACAATTAAAGAATTGGTAAAATTATGATCTTGAGAAGTCTAAATGACCCGACATCATTGAATGAGTCTGCAGGGTACGCTTATCAGAACCTTCGTTATATGTAAGTACCTAAGTATTTTCTAGTCGAGAATCTAGATAGGGTCAAGGTACTGAACAATAAGTATTGGTAAGATAGGACAGGGCCTGATGGCCTGATATAAAATTAAATGAAGGCTACCATAAGATAGATAACAATGGCTAATGGTCCATTATGTCCCTATCTTGGCTAAGAGTGACCTGCAGTTGACTTGTTGTCAGTCATCATTGAACCCAGCACAGTAGCAACCATGACATTCTAACAGATACATTTTAATTTATTAGTAAGTAATTCTTATTAGTAAAGAATTAATTGAATTAGTATTGCATTCTTATTGTGTTTTGTTCATTGATTTTTATTAATAAAATTATTTTATAAATTCTGTATCGAAAATTGCCAATCAGGTATAAATCAATTTATTTTCCAAATACTTAAATCGGAAATAAACAAAAACTGAAGCATTATCTAAAACATTGTAGTTTATTAAATAAAGTATTTACGAAGTAATGAACTGGTTTCCTTACCGCTTAATCGATTTTATAATTTGATAACCTTGTAATTAGCCAGCGTATTGGACACAGAACATTAGACGGACTAAAAACCTGTGTTCGATAAAAACTTTTCCACAGCATAAAAATATACTCAAACGATATTGTACGACTGGCTGGATGCATACACACAAGACTTACGATTTGAAAAACGAACGAATGGTGACGTGTGTTTAAAAATAAAGTTCATGTTTTTGCTCCTCCGTTGAAGATCCCTCTTCGATTTGGGACCTAGTGTCAATAACAGAAGCAAATAAACGAAAACGTTTGTCTTTTATATTTATTTAGATATCACTTAAATTGAATGTGGGAAATATAGTCGGATTTTGATAAGCAGGTATTGAACGAATCTGGACGATACTCACACAAAATCTAGTTTTAGTATTACCTACTGACATTTACCTAGTCTTAAAATAAGACAGATCAATAATTATATCTATATCTAAGATACCTATACATTTTGTAACGAAGTGAATGGAAACGTAAAGATCACACCGAATGCAAGACTGCGTGGTATGCACTGAATAATAAATAATATCTACCTAAATAACACTATTTAGGTTTTTTTCGACACAGGTACATTATTTTTAAAAAAGTTAACTGCCAACAACTCGAGTTTTTCTGGTGTTTCAAATACCTACTGTGTTACCTTAACTTCAGACTAATTGATGCCCCGTTTCCTTATCGAAAATATTCAAACGTTTTTCGGGCATGATCATCCTTAAGAAAAGAGTCTACTTACAACAAACTAGGTATGTCTGTTAATTTTATATTAGGTTTTTGACAAAAGCTTAACAGCTAATGGGATTAATACTAAGTAAGGATTGATAATATCTATCGTTAAATGCTAAACAGCTAAACAGTTTCGTGTGGGTTTCATAGTTTTTCTTGCAAGAAATTGCAAGTATAAACGTAAACAAAGCGACACGAGTCATGTTTCGTACTTTCGTTGACTTTGTTCACAATGTTCATAAAAACATACGAATATGATGTTTTGTAAAACTAGACTCACACACCTAATATGCACATACTCGTATTTGTATTCATAATACGAAATGGTAGCTTAGGAATGCTAATTTTAATATAATACTTAATATAAATAACTAGTTTCCTGTGTTTGTGTATCTGAAGATATTATAATTTTCCTTTGGAATGCGCTCCCTCTGAACATCAGGACGGCAACAAATTGGTTGTCCTTTAAGGTGAAGGTCCGTGAGCACATTCACAAGAAGTTGGTAGAATCATCACAGCGTTAATTCGTTGGATTCGTTTTTTCTTAATGACTTTGTTAATGTGTCTGTTATGTATTTTTGTTTTCTACCCTCCGTTTGTTTTTCTTTAAGTTGCACCTGCCATGTTATCTCTGCACAACCCTAAGGTCGGCTGGTAGAAAATGCCCAAGGCATAAAGTCCGCCTTTGTACAGTGTTTTACCAGTGCATACAATTTTAATAAATATATATAATATTGTTAGTATGTTAATAACATAACTTGGAAGTAGGTGTTCGACATTAATTTAGACAGTAACTGTCAAGACAAATCTGTCTTGATTGTCATTGACTATCAAAAAGGATGCCATTTACTAGATATAACTACTTAATACTGGTACTTAATTTTGGAAATGCCTTAAGACATATATGGAAGGTTAAGAAAGACAAGACGGGTAAGGTAAGGGAAGTGCTAAGTATACAATAATAAGAAAAGAGGAAGACAGAAACAAGCTGGGTTGTATGAAAGTTGAAAATACTTAAAATAGCCACTAACTAAAGAAAGTTCTACCAATTGAAACGAATGGATGAAAAGGATGCAGGAAACGCACCAGCCTCACAAACTATCTTAATTAAGATAAGAATATAAAAGTACAGAGAATATAGAATAGTGACAGCTTTAGAAAAAAAAAAACAGAAGAGTAGTACCTACCTAAATAAAAAAGAACAGGAATTAAATAAACACGCAGCAGACATCCGGAAGACACAGCACGTTCTAGACACGTATGTAATTAAGATAACATCAATCTAGGTACTCATTAGAAAACATTCAATGGATCCGACATTGTTTCAATTAAAAATAAAGAAACCACATATGTTTGTTTGGTATAGATCTATGGTTTAAGGCATCAGAATGTTATAAAAAAAATGTTGATTTGTATTGAATATTGTTGCTACATTATTTAAGTTTTTCTTTTTTGCTATCTACATTGGTATTGAATTTTATAACAAGATAGTGAATACCGCCCACTTCAAAATGCTGCATAATAACAAGCAGCAAAGGAATGGACACTTCAATAAAAACGAAGCAATGTACTATCCAACCAGTCTGTCATTAATTACATCAATTTTGTGCACCACGTGCCAAGAAGTTCAGACGTTTGGGTACTTTCCTCATCCTTGACAAGAATCCAAACTATGAAATGCCCCGGGAATTCTCACTGATAGCGGTAATGAAAACAAACTTATATCTGACACGTTCAATTAGCTTTTGAGATAATTTTGGGAAGCAGGGATCGTAACCTAACCTCCAGAGAAGATTATGACAAACTCAATTAAATTGGTGTTACGATACTTTAAAATATTGAGCTGTGTTCAAGAAAGATTTATGATATGCGAGCAGACCATATTATGTCAGAGAACATATAGGGAAGTCGGAATATATTATGGAGTTCATAAATCAAAGGGAATTCCAAGCCTAAGCTCACTTTGTGGATGAAATGATAAAAGACCAGTGAACGATGATGATGATGAGCTTGGACAAAGGTCCAGAGCAATAAATCTATTTTTTTCGATAAGAAATAGAAAGAAAGAAACATATTTTATTGCCAACTCCTTCTATGTTTCTTTCTATTCGAAAATAAACAAACACTTATTCAGAGTTTCTTGGGACTTGATCTTGGAGCTTGGTCTATCTAATTCTCATACTTCTTCGGTAATACTGAACCCAATATTATGAATTTATGATATATCGGTAAAGATTAACAGTTTCACAGTGCTATAATACAAGCACTTCCCTTTTGGCAACATGGCGCGTATCGCCTGCCAATCAGCAGTTCAGTACTGACCACCATACACTATTTACTTTTCACGGAAGCTTACAATAGAAAATATTTTTTTTTGTTTGACTGAATGGACTTTCTTTTTTCAAAATTTCGAACAGCCGCGTAATGTGTAGCGTTGTATTTTTAAATGTTACCAAAGATAATTTTAAAAGAAGTGAGCTCAGGTGGAGACTGAAATATCGGTTGCCAAAAAAATAGAAAAAAGTAGAAGTGTTTATGAAAGCCCACAGGAATCAGCTGCCATGCACGTGTTCCATGAGACAGTGCTTTGCTGTATTTTAGTCGATATTTTTATTTTATGCTCCCCTTCGGAGACAAATAAGGAGGGTTCTAATTGGTGATTTATTGATGTGTCAAATTGATATGGAATATTAATACTTTTATATTAGCCCGTACGAGTAGTAGCAGTTCAGGGGGATTTTTTTATCTTCTGAGCCCCCATTGTATTTATAATGGGCGATAGAAGTTCGGTGATATGTCTGTGGTTTTGTATTTCCTTTCATCACCTCTTTGCTCATTTTAGTTATTGCCATTAAAATAGTCCCACTGCAGTTGCTTTTTTATTTTGAATTATTAAATTACATTGAAGCGAATTATAATATATAGGTAAGTATAAAGAAGTTTAGGTAATTTTATCATTTATATCACGTCTTTGTTTATCAGATAAATTGTAAGTACTATCTCCGTTATTAATTAGAAGGCACAATTTCCTGTGTTTTTTCCGAGAGAATGTATAGCACTTATGTTTCTGAATTCAGTACAAATTAACTTGTTTTAAATTAGGTACCTAAGTACCTACTCTCAGTTTTTATTTTAGTTACCTAGAAAAGGATTAGTTTCACAGTTTTTTCAATATTTATACCTACCTACATTAAACATTATTGATACTTAAAACGAAAAAACCTACAATGGTTTCAGAATATTTATCACCGATTAAGTTTTCCAAGTTCACTGGTAATAGTAAGTAAATAGAACTAGTACTCACTTGCCCGTGAAGTAGTCGGTGATCTGGCTGACCTTCCAGAATATCTGGAAGAGCAGCATGAGCACGGTGTGGTTGACCCAGGTGTAGAGCTTGTAACAGCTCTCCATTGCGCCCGCGCCGCTCGACTCGCGCTCCCACAACACCTTCGGAAACGAAAACTCACTCATCCGTCACTCGTATATTTGCAAGGGTAATACCGAAATTCAAATCCACAAGACAACGCCGCAAATACGAATATATTCAAATTTCGAACTTAGAATTGAACGTAACGTTTCTCGCGCCGGTATACGTGCGCCACGATCGAAGCACAAGGGTAGTTTGGCGCTTATCAATCGAACGGCTCTCGACCGAAAATAGCGACGATAATAGAGCGAGCGACGATAAGTTTGACCGCGCTCGAACGCCGGTGCACGCGAACTGTGGCCATGAGAATGAGAATTCCACTACAACTCGGCTCGTCGAATGACGAAAGATGACTCAGTTGTATCACGTTGTAGATATCGGGTATTTGTTTCTTTGCTCGGTTAGCGTGGAATGCGAGGCAACACCCGTCTGAACGACATACTTTGTCAACACAATAAGGCACGTTGGGCACATGGGCTTATTGTATTTTTTATTCTGGAATCCCAAAAGGGCAGTAACCGGGACTTCGTCGTATTTGTACCTGATTTTTTTTCTTCATATTTTTGTTTCTAGAACAACCTCGACGTATGATGTTGATGCGTATACAGACGTTTACTTTTTAATGAAATTAATGTTGTTTAAGTCCAGTTACAATACTAACTTACGTTAAATATAAAACAACGATAAATAAATAGAGTATTTTATTTATGTATTGATCAAAAGCGGAAATGCACGAGGTCTCTGAAATAATCACTAGTAACTGCAGTAGGTATATAACTAGATAACCACGTTTGTTTATTTTTACTATTGTGTAGTGAATATGCATGGATGAAGTGCTGCAGTGTGTAATATACAAGCTGGCTCTTTAAGTCTTTACTATTGGCTAAAGTCATAAATCTTTTTTATTCGACGCTGCAATGGTATGTGAATTATGCAATGCAAAATGCATTGCATAATTCACATACCATTTTACTACTGGAACATATTATACCTAATGCTTTTCAGGATTTAGTGTGACGCATACCTACCTCCTACCTTCAGCACAGAATATTTTGTTCAAAAGTAACTGACCCGCGCAACTTTGTATGCGCCACATTTTTAATTAATGCTCCGCTCCTATTGGTCGTTGCATGATGTTATATAGCCTAATCCTTCTTCTATAATTGGGCTATCCAACACTAAAAGTGATTTCCAAATCGGTCTAGGCGTCTTCGAGTAATCGGGAAACATACTTAAAAAAACCAGCCAAGTGCGAGTCGGTCTCTCACACGAAAGTAAACTTTTTTTTTCCGGTAAAATAAAGTTTCTTGTATAGGAGCCCCCTTAATTTTTTAAATTAATTTAATTTTAATTATTTGCTGTTATAGCGGCAATAGAAATACTTACCTATACACTTAGTGAAAATTTTAACTGCCTAATTATTATGGTACTTGAGATACAAACCGCTGACAGACAGACGGACGGACGGACGTACAGCGGAGGCTTAGTAATAGGATTCTGAAGAATAGAGAACCTCCTCCTTTTTTTTTTTTTTAATCTGTTAAAAATTAAACACATCAATGACAATTAAAGGATTTTTATTTATTAGAATCTGTAATTTGAAATTCTATTGAAATGTAACTACATACCTACTTATATTTAAACAAAGACGAACACAACAAAAGTAACTCTGTTTTACATAGGTACATAATTAAAAATGTCAGAAACGGTACCTATCTTAATTTAATTTAAAATAACGTTGTCGTTGTCTGGATAACAGACTAACTACGGCAATTTATTTCAAAATTGGAACACGAATAAGGTTCAAACTGTTACTTCTGGATTGTTTGATTGATGAAAGTGACGTTGAAATTATTTTCATATCTACAAACATGGAATACTTAAGTAAAATTCATTCAGTTCTTAAGTAACCTTTTATTTGGTTTTACATCACAGTTACCTTCATTCTCTTAGCCATAGGTTGTTGTCAGAGCTAAAAAACTATGAACGTGTAATGTGTCTACTCTATAAAGCTTACATTATATTGACGTAATTAACCTTATATTCAAACATCAGACAACGTCAGAAACAAAAGACAGTCATACTCATGTACCATTTTCCTTTAACGGAAATACCCTAACGTCAAAGACTTATGAGGAAGTTAGCACAAGACTGTCCAATAAACTTTATGGCATCTGCTTTTAAAACTGATAAAACGATACCTTCCATAAAGCCTCCATGTATGTATATGTTGCAGCCAAATACCTAAATCAGGTAAATACCAAGGTTGCCTAGCCTTTTCATTTAGCTGCGCCGATTTTTTTAGCGACATAAGTGACATCTTTGGTTCAATATCTTTTAATGACGAGCCCATGTCACTTATGTCGCTGATTAAACGGCACAGTTCAGGCTAGACGTTTAATGAAACGGCTGATTAAGCTAGTTGGCTGCGACTTATACTTTATCTCGTGTTATCCACATAAGGCCACAGTAACTGGGTGCGCCATGAAAGTGCTGCATGAATAAGGCCATGTTCTGTGGCCGTCAGTAAGGGCCGGTCATCGCTCCTTCCGCTTCCGAACTATTCCTGCAAGCAGTATATATATCACTAACTTATTTATAGCTTTAAGGGTACTACGCAATTGTATTTAAGACAGAAACGTAAGTAAGCATATACATAATTGATGTCGATGGTAGAAAAAAAAAGGCAGCTGCTTATTTTTAGTAACATTCTTTCTTTATTAACACTTTCCTGTACTTTTACAGTGACGTGGTTAGTTAACATTGCCTTGGCAATTGTCAGTTCGGAGCTATAAGGTCTCGGTCGGGGTCAAACACACGAACTCCTGCTGGCCTTCGGCCGGTCTCAATAAAGTATCTTACCCTTAACCAACTGTCAAATTAGAAACCAACTGTAGCTGTAGCTGAAACGTCATGTTTGAAAGGCAAATATAACGTTTTAGCTACTTTTGGAAGCTAATTTGACAGTTTGTTAAAGGTAGATACGTTATTGAAACCGGCCGTAAGTAGGTAGCCCCGAAGTGATCCCAAGAATTAAAAAATATAATAGGGTCAATGAAATGATGAGGATTAAACAAACTCCATAGTAGTTGCTCAGTTTGTTGTGCTCTGCTTTTATTTTCACGATAAATATTACATATTTTGTCATCGCAGTGTATATATAATATTTCTACAGTTTTCTGTCCAGCTATTGGGTATTGCATCAAGAGATGAAGATGACCCAAACTCGGAAGCTATGATATCGGGCCCAAAAACGGATGCAGCTAGGGCGGATGTACATAATACTTATATTATATCCCGAAACACGCTGATAACAAACTCCTTGCTTTTTGTAAAACACTTCCAAACTTTAATTTAGTCCTGAACCGTGAGAATAATAAAAAAGTAAGTAGGTTCGTAAACTTTTACAACATAAACGATTAATTACGTTTCTGCGCCAAAATAACAGATTCTTGGCACTTCGCACAACTTTTTATAGTTCACGGTCGCCAATGCAAACGTTCTGCGTTGCGATTGCGATGATAGAGTTATTACCAGATTTAACCGACAATTTGGTGACATAATATTTAGTTTGTTCTGGTGTTTCATTAATGCTATTGACGATTCAGCTGATTATAAGAATTTGGCATGAATATAAGAACTTTGAATTTCGAAATAATTATGTTAGTACACATTTAAACTTGGTACAAATGATTAATATATACACACATATTTGTTTGGACTTGTAATAAATAACTGACCTTATGTATGACACAGTGCTACACAGGAAGTAGTCGTAATTAATCAATATCAACCGTCACTAATTCTTCCGACTATAAGAACGTTATACGAAGTTCTTATTGAGTTATATTATAAGGGTTTTTGAAATAACCTAGATCTAAGTAACACCTAATGATGTGTGCCTTCAAAACTAAACTGTGTCGAGTCAACTTCAGCTCCACTCTACAAATAGTCACATAAATTTTAATTAAGCACGAGATCCGATACCAATCATATTATTCGTCAATAGTAATTAATCGGTCTGTTTCGATGGAAACACCATTATGAAGCCATGACCTTCTCCAGGTGTCTTATAATTCCAAAGTCACCTTCAGACTATCTTCCTCGCCACAGTCTATAAATCACAGTTAGAGTTCTGAGTGCCTATTGTAAGTCTAAATGGACTATTTTCATACTTCATTCCCCACAGGTTATTGGCGATGGTGTTGCCAAACTACAAAATGATGTAATGGTTACGTAACAAACAAGAAAGCGTATCGACAGTTATGATTTAAAAATGTGACTTGCTGTTTTTCGAATTAATGATAATTTTGTACCTATTCAACGAAAGGTCGTGTGCGGAGGTGAGGTAGAATGGAGTTTAGCGACATGTAAAAGTGTTCGTGGGTTTTATAATAATAATTATGTATGTAATTTATCCGTCTTGTCTGTGTAGCAGCTGCCTCGCTCTGATTGCGCAACAATTATCTTGTTTCTTAATTGTCATTCAGTGGCACTGTTGCCAATTTAATTACTCACTCTCTCATGAGTCGATTGATCTGTATTATCACTTATAGTGAGTGAAAGTTGTGACTATCTAGATACTTAATTGATGTTCTGATTTTGCTTATATAACCTTTCAGTGTAAAGTCCATTACATTACAGACTCCAATACATTTATTGTTCTTATTGAATGCTTCGATAGTGTGCCACGGGTCCATCAATTTCTTGCGTGGACATTGACCTGTGTCTAACTTCGGGCCGCGTGCACCAAAGCTGTCAACAGGCGTTATTTAACAAGCTGTGTAGTGAGACTAGTGAGAGCCGCTTCGTCAATACACTTAATTACATTATGTAAGCTAATGTAACGATTACCTACATTTATGAGTCCATTTTAAAGACACTTGGAAGTATTGCTTCATTCTCTCCCGCAAACTGTCTCTCCCGCAAACGTATATTTGTACGAAAAATCTATTGGAAGTTGCTACTCCTAACATTCCGGCATGGGCCATATGTGCTAATTTTAACTTGGAATAATTTGAACGAAGAACAGTCTTAACGGTAAAAATAAGCAAACGATTGTCAAAGTTCTAAAATATTTGGGATTGTGTTCGTGAAAATACGATAGCGTATGCTTGAAATTTTGGACAGAACGCATATTCTCGTACTATAAAAGCGTTCAAATTCAAGTTGCAATATTACCTATCTCAACGATCAAATGAACGTCAAAAACGTGTCAAAATGTATCCGTCCGTGTTTGGGTCACAGAAGTTCGTATGTGTACCAAATTTCAACATAATCGATCCAGTACATTCGGAGAAAATTGGCTATGACAAACGGACAGACAGACAGCCAGACAACCGAGTGATCCTATAAGAGTTCCATTTTGTATGTTCGAACCCTAAAAAGGAGCATTGCCCCTCAGATTGATAATCGTTTTCGCTGATAAAATGTCACTTTGTTTAGGTAGACATTTTGTTTACACTAGACCAAGCTTAGCTTACTACGTTGTAAGTAAAGTACTAACATAGTTTATATTCGATCATTGTTGTGATTGTATGAACGAATGGTGAGCTGCTTGCCGTGTTTTATGAATATTTATGAGGCGACCTTGGATCAGCAATTGGGTCTATCAAACGAATGAACACTAATATGAGTTTTATGGTTGAAGTTTAAATTGTACCGAACATTTAACTACCTTTATAGAACACTGATGGGCATGGTCGATTTCGACTATGCCTATCCGTGTGCTAAGGTCTGCCAAAGGATATCATTTAGGTTTCATACATTTTTGGTCCAAATGTGTGCTTTTTTCTGATAGAACTTGTCCACCTTACCATTTCTCATTATGGCTCCAAATCCATTTCATACTTGGTTTTCCAGATATCCAGACTTTCACGTATGTAAGTATTATATTAATGTACTAATACTACTATAGTAGGCGCCAGATAAATGTGGAATAAAGTACATTGACCTTTCCCTAATAACTGTTCATAGGTACCTGAACAATTAAATATGAATCGTTTTTCATTATTAGACAATGTTAAGGATCACGAGAGATGATGATTCGGGACAGCTTTGTGTCATTAATTCCGTTTTTCAAATTAAAAATGTCAATAATTGTAGGTGGGCCAATGACCGTTATTCCACGATTATCTGGCGCCTACTATAACTACTAATACTACTACTACTACGAAGTATTATGATAATTGAGTACGGTAAGTCAATAGTGTCTTTGTCTTTCCATTACATGAGGTAGCAAGTACTTAGGTACTAGGTACCTAAGTCCGGGTTTGCGATTTAGAATGTTGATAATCAGCTCGTCGAGATTCAGACCGCTTCATAGTTCATATGTGTTGCATGTGTTCGAAAATTGAACGAGTCGCGTTTTGAAAATAGAATCACTTGTGTGAAGGTCTATTCTTTCAGTTATGTAAGTCACTGTGACTGCGGGATTTATCTAAACTGAGCTGTTTTAAAAAGGTTACGTAGATTTTCGTTACTTCATTATTAGTCTTATGCACACTTCAGCAAAAAATCCTAACTTTTTGCTGATTATCGTTTTGCATAAGTTTATGAAACATTGTAAAAAGACGATTTAGTTACCTATGCTATGCTTTTTTAAGGCACTGGTAATAAAATTAGGTACCTAGATATCTAGGTACTAGGTAATTAGATACCTAGGTGATTGTTTTTGCCTTTTCTTCTTTATGGTTAGCCATAAGAAGCAAAGACAAAAACAATAACAAAAAAAACATAAAACACGGGTTTAATAAAATTAACTCAGAAACAAATGATTGTACTTATAGTGATGATTTATTAACTAATAAATTTAATTGTAAGTAAGTATTGTCAATTTTCTGAAACATAAGTAAAGTTTCGTAAACACACTCAAGAACGTTTCTGTTGTAAATCATTGCTGGAATTACTGGGACTTGCGTTATATTTCTGCTTTGACCTTATGTGAGAGTTAATTTTCCGGTGCATCTTTAATTTTTCATCCAGGACTAGCGTAGCGACCTTCCCCAGCTTCGTACGGGTGCTAATAGGGTATTTTGCTGAAAAAATATAATTAGTTCGTCAGATAAATTTCCAAAACATATTGGACACGTATATTTTCTTCACACGCGTGACGTCACGTCGTTGAAAAAATTGTAGGTACCCACTTGTACCATCATGGTGACGTCACGCGTGTTTTCAACGCACTGTATCGTCTTCATTTTTTGTTTACGTGAAAAAAAAGAAAAGTATCCAAATTTTTTTGGAAATCTATCTGACGGTCTCATTAGATTTTTTAGTAAAATACCCTACCTTTTATAAGGGTAGGTATCTTCCTCGTGTATCGCTCTTCCCATTGCGGAAACTAACTCAAAATCCGTTGCGAGCATTAGGAGAAGTACCTAACCGGAGAAACAAACAGGCACGATTTACCGAAGGCTTAGGCAGAGGTGAACTAGAGGAGGGGAATTTATGTAATGTTCTTATCCATAATCTTTCCATGAGTTTTATTGTTTAAAAACAGAAAAAAAAATGTTTTATTTTCTTTACAGGACAACGAAATCATCCAAATGGAAAAGAGTTTACTTGCAGAAAAATTGCTTCGAATTATAGACCAATCGACGCCCATCAGACTGCATGCTGCAAAATTCACTCCCTTAACTACGCATCAAGTTGAACATTTCTCAAATTCTACATTAGCCTGAAACCTTATCAAACTTTGGCATTAAAGTAGGGTTTGACACGTTCAAACTAAAAATACTTTATTCAAAAACTTGCCCTTAAGCAACTGCAACAAGCTGAGCGTCAGCTGACATCACAAAGACCATAGGCCAGGCTTATCTTGAACTTCTGACTGACGTCACTTTATGAACAAGAGCCATACTACATAACATATTAATATAAACAAGCGTGTCAACGGATTTTGCACATTGTACGTGCCATCTGCGTATTATTTTGCATGAATTGAGTGACAGTGTTTGAGGGGCGTTCTAAGGCGCCGCCGACTAATAAGGAAGTAATCGACGCCTGCGCGCAGTGCGCACCCGTGACCTCTGTGAATGATGCTCGGCGAATGGAAGCAGTTTTCTATATAAATAATTTGTTCGTTTATCTGTTGTTGATTAAATTAATTTATTTGTATGAAAATTCTTTAAGTATGTAGGTAAATAGATTAAAATCACGGCTGTTTAGAGATTTTTTTCTTGGAAAAAACTCTAAACTTACGATTTAACGAAATTACAAAAACTACAAAAAGTTAGAAGCAAACACGATTTTACGCAGATTTTAGTTTTTCTTTTTGTGATACTTCAGTCCATTTATTTTGAGGTCTATCTGTTCACTTTTTAATCGGAAGTGAAAAGTATCACTGTAATATTTAAGTAGTTACAAGTTACGAAAACTGTTATTTCTAGATTACACCTACTCACATTACAACCGGTATCTTAATCGAAATGCGCATTGCTGGACTTCGATTGGGTCTCTCGATCTCTTAGAATTTAAATTAGTCATCTGTACCAGTCATTCTTTAGCAGGTACCTTCTTCCTTAAATATCTTCTGCATCTAATCAAACAACTGACTCGTTAGAATCCTGCATCCCGGATGCGTTAATTCGCAAAACTAAGTAAAACATCAACATCAATAAATGCAATATACCTGTTCCGAGTTTTTAATCCAACAAATCCAAGATGGCAACTTTAGAGAAATATTTCCCAAACATTTTCCTTCTAAAGGCCTTCTAAATTTGAAAAAATCCTCCTGGGCTCTGCCACAGTCTGGTTAATAGGTACGGAGACAATAAAGCAGTAGGTACTAGTTATCTATATAAGTAGTACAAATTAGTCCGTGTTTTAAATAATTATGTACAACTTAAGTTAAGATAAAGTTTGAATTCATCGATGGTAACGTCAACACTATTTCCAATCATGACGTCAGCTGTTTACGTGCTTCTTTGTTTCGATATTTTATGAACACGGCTACATTTAATGCCAAATAAGCCTTCGTCATATCTTAAATCGCCCGAATATTCAAATTAGCATGTAAATACCTGCTTACAAGAAACATATTTAAACAGGTACATATTTCAGTTCTGAAAATACCTTTGTCTCAAACAGTTTTCCTTTGAGATTGTAAGATACGAGCGCATTATGTCGGTTTTAAATACTGTTTTTTTACATTAAATTGTAAATACAACAATGTAGTTCGATGCACTGGAAATACCTCTAAAATTATCAGCAAAAACTTTATCTATGAAACACCTGCTACGTAAATGAAATTAAAAGAAACGAATTTAATTCTTATATACTTATCATAATAAACTAGAATTGTAGGCGTGCATAACATAAAACGTCACAGAACAGCAATAAAAAATGAAAATAAATTAGTCTATTACTTGTTCGCTTTGAATGAATCGTTCCAAGGGTGATGATGATGTGATACCCAAGCGGCTCGGTGCGAACTGAGTGCGCGCGCACCGACTGATTCACTCTGTCGCTGATCGCATAATCAAGCCTAATAAAATGATCGTTTAGGCGTCAGGGTTCTGATTCAGAGATTCATGTATTAAATTACGTGCATGTTTATGTTTTGTTGCACAGAATACACATGCATGAGTGTAGTTACACTCTTAGTTATGGCCCCTTTGTGTCTGGTAGTCTTAACTCTTAAACAAAGACTTCTCTTTAGTTGCTTCAACGTTTAGAACAAAGGTCTTATGTAATGTAACACAGTATTGTTGTTTTCATCTACTCAGGTAACTAATAGGAATAGTATTCTATTGTATATCGGGCTAGTGTCCGCAATTCCACGTTCAAAGGTATATTCCATGTATGGATGAAGAAATCTGTTATTTGATCCACCACAGCTCCTCAAGAAAGGTCAAAAAGGCCCTGATGTTACTGATAATCTCACGTAGAGTACCTATCTGGGATTACCGAAGTACTTTGCCTAATTGATATGTCTATTAGGATTCGTGCTAATGTATGTAACTATGTAACCTGTAACCTTCTTTGACCTTCTACAACAATATTTGGAGTGTCACCCTTACTATAATAAATTCTTATCACCCCAGTGCCACTTACTGGCAATATAGACGGCAATTTTGCACTTAACCTGCACGTAAGTAAATATCTGATATAACACACAAAATGCAAACATCACGTTTCATCAGAACGCATTATTACGAATCGAAGATACAGAAATCTCAGATAAACATTGATAAATAAAGTACAAATAACTGTTCTTCAAATAGGTAAATAACATTATATTGTCATAAAAAGCTTGATAAATGTTGACCAGTAGTTATTGAGACTCTGTGGTGGCGCTGCTTGTCAAGGCAACTGTCAACGAAACGTCAAAATCCATAGACAAAGACATTTTTGAATTGTGTTCAAGAACTTGTCACCGGCCAGTATTTACTGGTCATCTCATAACATAACAGATAGTGCAACATGTTGGTTATCCAAGGTGTTAAGTATTGTGTGTTGTAACTTTAGTTCATATCTATAATGAAATGTCTTTGGCAACGTTGACAGAGTCCTCGCGACTGGCAGGCGACATTGGTCGTTCATTTGTAGTTGGGCTGGATGCGTAGGAGTAGGAATAGGTCAACTGATTTCTTCTAGTGGGTGGTGAAGAGGCGCAGTAGAAATCTAATAATTGATTATTATCATATTGGTGAGCAGTTTGTAACACTTATCTTTATACAGTGTTGTAGTCTTGTTGTTCATAAATCATACTTTTAGATGAATCATAAAAAAGTGTAATTCTTTCATTTACTTCAAGAGACAAGGTATAACCTAAAACCGCTAGATCTAGAACCATGGAAAGGGGATGAACCTTTGTGACATAGCTACCTGGCCGACATTTAGGTTTTTTTTTTCAAAATTGCGGCGATTTTGAAAACAATCAAAATGGCGGCTGGTGGCTATGCCAGCGCTCATACAAAAATGTTCAAACCCCTTTGTCCTATGACTCTCAATATAGCAAAGGTAAGGAAGTATTCTTGAAAATTAAAAATCTTCTACCTATACAGGATGTTTCAGAAGGGCGTGGTCATATTTCAGGGTTACGTACTGTATCTGATACACCATAAAAAAAATTAACTACTTTTTCCCCCAACCCCAACTGAAAAGTGATCGTTTGGAACCCTTTTGTTATTTTTTTTAAGCCGTTAATTTTTATTTTTGCAATTGTTTCCTAAAAACATATAATATATGTAGGTAGACGGCTTAGCATGAATGATTTGGTTAACGTAAGTGAATTTTGAATATAAAAACTACAACCTCATAGTATTTTGGTTGGTTTAATTTTATGCGACATACCTACACAATTTGTATCATACAAAAATATGAACATAGTATCCAATTCAAGTAAATATTAGGTGCAAAACGAGTATTATAGTTATAGTAAAAAATTACGTTACGTTACGTTACTATACGTCAAAAACATTCGTGCTAGGCCCTCTGATACAGAACGTCATGAACGTATGAACACGCACTTCTGAAACACCCTGTTTACGCCTCTATAGTTTTCTTTTTAAATTGATACGAAACCCCATCGACCGATGTATTACTCAAATTGTTAAAGCGATGCATTATGCACACATAACAAAATGGCGACTGCGGTGTTTTCAAACAAGCATTGGATCTGGCAACCTTGATCAACGCTATCATATGCTAACAACTATAAGTTCAATGTCAGTCAAACTGAAGGTTACAGGAACATTTTGTTCACCATACGGACAGCAATGAATTCTCACAGACCAATTAAATAAACCATATTATTAATTAGATCGTCTGTTTGGATAGCTCTTCATTAATTTATAAATATGTGTCACGCGAGGGCTTCATAATAAATTGATGTGGCTCGCCGGATCCCTGGACATTATATGCTGTTATTGAACAAACGGGGCAATTTTGGTCAAAGATTGTTCAAAACAGAGGATTGGGAAAGAGGAGGCTTTCGCGCAGCTTATGGAACACAATTTAGACAAGCAAAAAAGCTGTTTTGTCGACAGTTAATAAGGATATGCCCAAAACTGTCTTTGTTATCAAAAGGATAAGGCAAAACGATCATAGATAGCACAGTAATTTTACTAAGCATGTTTGCAAACGCTTCAAGACAAATCCAAATTGCAAGGTTAAAGCGATAATATACGTAATTTAACACAAGGAAAAACCTAGTAATTATAAGGTATACAAAGGTACATATATCACGTTCTACGAGTTCTGTGAGTGCAAACTCAGTACTCACAAACTTGAAACTGACTACGCCATTCGATGTAGGTACTTTTCAAATTACTTTACCAAACCAGCTGTTCAGTAGTTATCATTCAATGAGTAATTTTGTCGAGTGTATGTTTAGTTACAATTAATCAACCTTTGATAAGTGGTCAGCCATATTAAAGACAAATGCTCCTGAAACAGGAAGGAGTAAATACGCTAAATAGTTGAACAACAGCAAGATTATTCATCGAGCTTGAGTCAGAAGAATGAACAACAATGACGTAATCTTCCTAAGTTCTAATTAAATTAGGAATGGTTTAGAACTTTAGACTGTGTCTTGAAGCAAGCAGTAATACTCTTACCTATATAACTAGTTGTTTCAAGAAAATGTTCAATAGCTAGGCATCTCAAAAACCTAATCCATAAAAAAAAACAAATTATTAACTTCCACAATACAGCCCCAGCCATAGATATACTATGGCCCCAGCACATCAGCTCAGCTTTCCGTCATCTATCTATCTATCTATTGGGGTATGGTTTCCGCACTTAGTCCTGATGTTGGACCATTGTGCGTGGGCCATGGCGGCCGTCATTCCAACCAGGCTTTCCGTCATTCTGTCAGTCTGTTAAACCGCTGAACCAATTTTTGATGAATTTTTATAGTTTACCTAGTGATTAGATTAAACCTTGGAAAAGGACTCGGGAGAACATTTTCTTAGGATATGTCATTTCGGACGAAGCCGTTGGTAGAAACAAGTTGAAAATTAAAAAAATAAACACTTAGGTACTGTAAAAATAAACACTGATATATTGGAAGCTACGAGCTTATTCCAAACATTAATAGCAGGTTCCGTTTACTTTGTGTTACCTACGACCTGACCGTTTTAGAGGTCAATAAAATAAGATCAGTGTCTTTCTAAGATGTCCCACTTAACATTGCCAAATGGCAATTAAATATCAAATCAATGGCTATTAAAAATCAAGATAATACCTACGAATTCTATTTCTAATCATCATGTTAGTGATTTTAGTCGAAGAAAACATACAAATCTTTGTTATATGTGGGTATATAAATAAAATAAACGTTTCCAATAAGCTAACAAAGCATTTTTTTGCAAATCTCGTAATGATTGTTTCTTATAGTCGTTGTCTAAAGCTAGAATCTTCGACTAATCCTTTAAGAAACAATTATCTTTACAAAGAGTGTCATTGTCAGTCATGTAACATGTGCATATTGTTTTAGAAACACTTGTTTCAATTTGTTCATAAACGTTTAACTTCTAAGCGAAATGTATTCACGTGCATAATGACTATGAGTACCTAATAATGACGTGTCCGCAACTCCACAGTCTTTTTCTTTAGTTTATTTTCATCACATGCAGTGACTTTAATTACCTTGTAATATTTTAGTTTTTAAAGTAAATTACTAGTTACTATAGCTACCTTTACCACTACATATTAAAACCAGGCAGTTTTTAGGGTTCCGTACCCGAAGAGTAACCAACGGAATCCTATTACTAAGGTTCCGCTGTCCGTCCGTCTGTCTGTCAGCGGGCTGTATCTCAAGAACTGTAATAAGTAGACGGTTGAAATTTTCACAGAATGTGTTTTTCTATTGCCGCTATAACAACAAATAATGAAAATTAAATTAAACACCCGTACAAGCAACGGGTTTTTTTGGGTTTGAGGTACGGAACCCTTCGTATGACAGTCCGACTCTCACTTGGCCGTGTTTTAGAATACCAAAGGAGTATATATATCTGCGAAGTAGATTTATTGATTTTCGTGAGGTTGCACCATAATCTACAAGTCCAATTTCATCTTTAATCAAATGGATCTGATTCTATCGATGACTAAAGGCACCTAACGGTTCTAAATACCAGGTAAGCAATTAAATGGAAAAAGTTAATCGTGCGATATGACGTCAGAGGTCACCTTCCTTAAACATCAATATAATTTTCCTTATCGCACGCCGTAATTTGTATAAAAAATTTACCCTCCGCCCTGGGACGTCGGGTAAAAATCTCAATTATAGCCAGCTTCAGAAAGGATCATGGAACACAGTTACCTCATGAAGTTAAAAGTTTAAAATGTTTTACATAATAAGTTAGATGTGATATTTTAAATTCTTAACGATATGAAACAGTTTCCAATTCTCGTTTATGTGAATTTGATTTTACCCACCAAAAGGTACTTTATCATAAGGGATCAAGCACGTTCAGATTATAACCCTAAATCAACTTATATATTTTTCACGGAACCAAGAAATAGCTAATGTTCCGTTCACATGACAACCGAACATAATGCTGTAAATCACAATTTAAGACATTGAACTCTATACAGCTAGCCTATATTGGTTGTCTTCCAATTTATATGGCGCCCGCTGTAATTGTAGCATTTATACGAGTAACTTAATGAAGCTAAACAAAAGAACCGCCAATGTTATTTCTAAGCTAGGACTGTTTCCTATTTATTGTTTAGTTCATATAACTTTGCCCTTTTGTATTGAAGAGGCATTAAAAATTAATTCAATAATTTTTGTTAATGCTTATTTTCCGTCTAAAGTTCGAAGGTCCTCACGCTCGCCAGTAGGCCACTTACGAGTATCGACCACTAGACCAAAGAGACTGAAACGCAAATTATTTTGAGATTTCAGCACACCCTCAAAGACGAAACTGCCTCATAATTTTATCAATCCTCTTAAAACAAACAATTCGAGAAAGTCATAGCAGGTGCTATCTGAAAGTAAAAATGTAAGGCAGCTAAAACAGTTATTGTAAAACAGGAGGAATCAAAGTTCATAACTACGTACCTTTGTGACGTTATGATAAAAATATGTATTTTGAAATCATTGAGTCACTTACGTAAACCGGATGATTCAAGAATATTGAGAACCTGCGGTAAAGTAGCATGATGAAATATACTTGTAATAAAAGATATACCTAATAATCAGCCCGTAATTTATATTTCCCATCAAGTTAGTGGTTGCACCAATTCAACTTAAAACACTACGCTTTCGCTACGAATCTACTAAGACTCCTCTACGTAACGGCTCTGCTACTGCTACGCAACCGCTACGGTTCTTTTACGCATCCGCTACGGATCTGTTACGCCACCACTACGTAACTACTCAGTTTCTGCTACGCTTATACAATACTTCCGCTTCCGCTTCCACTACGAAACTGCTACACCTCCGCTACGATTTTGCTACGCCTCCGCTACGATTTTGCTACGCCTCCGCTAAGAAACTGCTACGCCTCCGCTACGAAACTGCTACGCCTCCGCTACGGAACTATTGTGTTATTCTGCAAAATCTCATCGTGAAAGCTAAGGTGAAGTGAATATAAATTCATCTGTTAATTCTAATAATCAAGATGGAATGATAGTTCACATCAAGCTCACTCCACTGAAGTTTTCACGGTGAGATATTTACGGTCTACCGGTTGCTACGTTTCTACTACGACTCTGCCACGCCACCACTTCAAAAACCTGCGCTTCCATATTTTCCACTCTATATCTATTTGTTTGTTTACCTCTTGAACACTGAGAGCTAATTAAACATGTTATTAACATTAACACCTAGCTTATAGGTGATAATACTGTCACTGTCGTGCGAACGGGATTAGCTGGCTGTGTCTATACGCTCGAGTTACGTCAGGTATCAAATGCTTGACTGACCATGATCGCCTAAGACAACTAGAACGCAGTTATGGTCTGCTTGTGATAAATAGGCGGCATAGGCGTATTACTTATAAAGAGTGTGTTTCATAGTGTTTGAAGAAACACAAATGAATGCGAAAGCACACAATGTCTACACAGGTCTCCTCTAATCTGCGTGGTGCTTTCCTAAAAGACCATGTGACTTTTAGTCCTGAAATGATTGATCTGATCAATATAATAATGGACTTTAAAAAAGTCTTATGGCCGCTGAGCTTGTTCCGGTGTTTCCTCTCAGTCTCGGAGTATAATATGAAACACCGACCTCATGTCGTTTAAAATATTATTTATCTAGACAAGTAAAAATGTTTGTTGTGGCCAATTTTCAGAAATAAATATCATTTTCACTATAAGAAGTTTTTACAAGAAATGCATTTTTTATGAAGTGTAAATTATATGTAAACTGGAGTTCCACTGATCCTTCCAGCAAAATGAAAACAAGTCGCTAAGTAGCTGATTACTAAGAATCAATACAAATATTAATCATTATTGTTTTCGCCCAACACGGGAAATAATGAAACGTCATTAAAGTATTCATAACATTGTAACGCATTTTAAAAACACGAAAACCACCAAAACAATAAACAGAACGCGTTGGCTTTGTTTCACAATTTAATATAAAACAATAACAAGTTTTAAAGTTGATTGATTGATTATCAGAAGCCAGTAAATCTGACTCCAGTCTTGCCAAAAACTACCGTGTTACCCAGTTAATTAATTTATTTATTTAAAATTAAAAACAAAAACTGGAAATACTTACTACTAGAAACCCTACGATCTACACTCACCTAAATGGCACCACATCGTATACCAAAATATAATATCGATCGAACGAGTGTAAGTAGCTGAGCATCTCTCACCAATGTATTCACTCATTTCTCTTTTCTGCATCATCATCAGACCCTGATCACAATCTATTTAGAACCTATTCATGGATACTATTTAAATGCTGTACGTCTGCTGTTCATAGATAATAGTTCCAGGTCATGCTGCAGCATCAGGTCAAGGTTACTAATTTTCCTATAATCTGTTAATTGAAACCATTCCAGTGAGCCCAAACATTCCTCTGCTGTAACTGAGCGAGGAGTTGGATGTTCTGCAGACCTCAGGACATGCAGCAGCATCAGATCAAGGTTACCATATTCGTGCAATACTATTGAAGTAATAGAATACCTATCAAATTTTATATCGATCAGATCCGTGGAAGTTGGTCACATCCTTTCATCAACTAGAAAAGACCTGATGATCTTCAACCGGCTGAACCGATTTTAATAAAACTAAATCTAAGGACCATCGCTAGAAAACCTGAGTTCAAATAAAAAACACTACATTCAAATCAGTTCACCCGTTTAAGAGCTACGGTGCCACAGACAGACACACATAGCGTTAAAACTTATAACACCCATCTTCTTGCGTCAGGGGTTAAAATCTAGGAGCCGACCCAACAAAGTTGAGAAAATACCATGCAGATTAATTGACACTTTGTCCGGGTGAATATGACAGTTAGGTAACTAGATAGTTTCAATCTTAGTGAAGTTTCAAGTTCCCCGTAGAAGGGTCTACGGGGAACTTGAACTGCAGTATTGCACCAAAGTATTTACAGTATAGTTTTACATGAATATGTTATAACGTAGTTTCACAGGAAATCGATTTCATTCTGTAAAGTAATATTATTGAATTGGTAACTCTCACGGCTCGTTTTACATAAGACGATCCGTGAGAATTTCGGCTTCAAAGAAGAATTATGCCTTACTTACTTATACTTACGTGTAAAGAAACACTGCTTTATAACTTTTACGTGTGAAAGTCTTAATATCTCACGGGGTTGCTGTAGCAACTGATGTAAGAAAAGTATCATAAGTTCTAACCCAGGCTTAGGTGTACCCGTTTGCTAAGTTTCATATAAATCGGTTCAGGTTGCGTTAAATTGTATTTGACAAAGGTTGTGTTCACTAAGACCACTAGTATAGGGCTTTGGGTTTTTAGTAAAATAACCAAATATTCAGTAAGTACGCTCCAGC
The DNA here is from genome assembly GCA_905163435.1 of Mamestra brassicae. NCBI lineage: Eukaryota > Metazoa > Arthropoda > Insecta > Lepidoptera > Noctuidae > Mamestra > Mamestra brassicae. The sequence goes on along the minus strand of LR991004.1, from coordinate 12,299,011 downwards.
TCAATGGTGATGTCAACCGCAACGCGATAGCACGATAATGAATAAGCGCTACAACACAGCTGGGCCATATATTTATTTGTCTGTATCCACAATTAAGAAACATCCAACCAAACAGAGACTTTTCCATTTGGAGAAGTGGCTGAATAATAAGGGCTGCACAGGTCGAACTTAGATGCTAATCCACACCTGGCGAGATCCTCAGAGCCTCAGAAAGCACGACAAGCCGTTGGTTCCGGCTATCAAATCAACGTCTTTCCCAGTCGTTACGAATAAAAGTCAGAGACTCTGACACCAGTCTTCAAGGGTGTCTTCAAGGGGATATCGTTATCCAGTTACTGGGTTGTGGTTAGATAAGCAGTCGCTCCAAGTTCAAAGCACCGGTACTCAGCTGCATCCGGTTAGACTGTGACGATTGATAGATTCCTTGGATACCTACAGATACAAGATTAAGTTCACTTATTCATGAAATAAACCCAGATAAGATTGACAATGGTCGTGTATCAGAATCTGATATTGGGGTTGTGACGTACAAAAACAATAACCGGTCTCATGTAGTTTAAACAATTTAAATAATAAATATCATTTATCATTGAATAAAATGTGGAAGTCCTTATCTTCAGACGTCAGATTTTACAGGATCTTTATTTTATTTTATTTTATTTTATTTGTTAGGGACAAAAAACAGTTACATGCCAAGCTAAACTAGAGATTCTAAAATTAGTACAATACTTAGAAATACATGAAACACAATCTATTACATATTTATGTTACTACACATGTAACCCACAACATTGTCCACGAATTCACAAAAAAAAGTTAAAAGAAAACAGACAAGTAGTGTGCATCGTTAAATACTAGTAAGAAACAAAAAAAAAAACATATATATAAATACTTAATTAAGAATTAAGTAGCTGTATTGCTCCTGCCTTAAAACGATGTTTGGAAAAAGTAAATATGTCAAGCTCCATAAAGTAAGCGTTGTACGCATCAACGAGGCGACGAAGAGGCACGCGCACCCCAGCGTTAGTCTTGCACGAATTTGTGTGGAATAGTCGAGGCACACGTACTCCACGAAGCATGACAGATCTAGGCACTATATAATGTAGACTATTAGATAAAGGAATGCAGTCGAATCTATTATTGCATATACCATGCAGCATCATTACACCCAGAAGACATCGTCTAGATTCCAAACTAAGAACATTATAACATTTCAGCAATTGTTCATAGGAGACTTTAGGACGATAACATTTATAATTCATGGTACGCAAATACTTTTTCTGCACAATTTCTAGCCTATCCTTGTACTTATCATATAGAGGATTCCAAATTTGGACGGCGTATTCCAATTGCGACCGAATCAGGGTATTATATAGTATTAAGAATGTAGAGGGTCGCACAAAGTTACCCGAAAATCTCATCACGAGTCCATACATCTGAAAGGCCCTTTTTACTATATTGTCAATATGAGTATCAAAATGCAGACTAGAGTCAAGTGTAACACCCAAGTCACGGACAAATTGAACTTCATTAAGAATTATAGTATTTATTGAATAATTAAATTTGATCTGATTTTTATTTTTAGTAAAAGAGATTTTGTAACATTTGGAAAGGCTAAGAAAGAGTTTATTTTTAAGGCAGTATTCATAAAATCTATCAAGGTCCTGTTGTAAATATTGGCAGTCGCGAATATTTTTACAGGTAATATAAATTTTCATATCGTCTGCATACATCAAAAAATTTGAGTTGATAAAACAATGTTTAATATCATTAATAAACAATATAAATAGAAAAGGGCCTAATACTGATCCCTGAGGAACCCCGGATTTTACAACTATAGAGTCAGATTCATGCCCATTAATGACGATCTTTTGAGTCCTATTGAAGATATACGATGCAAACCATCTGAGTAAATTGCAAAACTAAGTAGGGTTATGATACTGTATAACAGCCAATTGTTATCAACCTGTCGCAAATCCAGTTTAATATTTATGATTACATGAATTTTTTAATGGTTTTTGAAATGGTTTTTTTCACTAATAGAAAGAGCGATAAACGAGGAAGGTTGTAAATATAATTTGTACAGACAGCTGAACTGTAACGATGTAATTAATTTCACATCATTTTACATCAAACCACATCCCATCTTTTTGCTATTTTTTTCCGAAACTGCACAAAAGCCACCCAAGGACAAGTTCCTATGCGAATCTTTTATTCTTCTTCTCCAGGGCAAGAAAGAAAACATGTCAATATGACAAATATTCATCCATAAAGATTTTTCGGATTTTCGGCCGTATGTTTCAGTTTTCAAGTGTAAACACGTGATTCCCTACCTTATTGAATGGACTGTTATCAAAATATCCGATAACAGGATAACTGATAAGGATCCACGCGGCTGCAACATGTGTTGTGATAAACAATAACACCTAAATACTATGATCGAGAGCCCACATACCGAGATAAACGTATCTGTCTGTTAATATCCGCTGCCGAACATGGCATAGTCCCCCAGAAGGGGAAATTACTATAATCTGTAAACTGCGCTGATCTGATGAATTTGGTGAAAGAATATTGCAGCCAAACCTGAGAACGCCTTTACCCGTCTATTATACGTACCAGGTAATAGTGCATCGGCAGGGTAAGGGTTCCACATACACAACACATACGGAACGGGTATAAAATGTCCGCATTCTCACTATTCTTACCTAAGTTGGCGAATACAGCAGACTATTTTGGTAACCCTGTCAACTAGTCCATATTTTTATTCCAAGTTATTAATGAACAGTTTGTATTTTGTTTTATAACTGCAACTTTGCCCCAACCTTTGAAGTAATACAGTAACATTATTAAAGGAAAACCCTCGTATTAAAAAAAAAAAAGTCAAAAAGTCAAAGCATTTATTTCAAATAAACCATTATCAGGTACTTTTGAATTGTCAAAGTCAGTCCGTCAAAAACATGAAGCTATTTGCACATTCGCAAGCGTAGATCTCTATGGAGAAGAACGTGCAAGAAACTCCACGGACACTCTTTTAAATCATTTTATGTTTACAAAAATCCTGGTTACATACACCTTGTTGCTTCTATATATGAGAACAATGTAAAGAAAGAAAAAAAAACAATTTATAGTATGAAATATTAAAATGAGGCAGTGGCAACCAAGGGATGACCAGTCTCCACTGACGGCGCCCGTTCACGAACATGACGCGTGCATCAGCACCATTCAGCTCAACCATTTTGAAGGGAACTGAATGATCCGATACACGCGCCACCATCAGCGAGACATTGGAGTGAGCATGACACACCCTCAACTGCCCCTGCTATTTCATGTCAAACAAGGAAACTATCTATTAACATAATGGTCCAGGGTTCTCACATTTACAGAACTTGAAATAAAAATTGCTTCTAAATTATATAAAACTATGAATATCAATCTGAAAAGACAGAAAAAGAAAAGTTTATTCCAAACATAATATAAGATTATGCGGAATAGTATTATTATTAGACATAAAAGAGGGTGAGCATCTCTTCCAAATATAAAACCTAACTACTGGAACCAAGCGGCTGAGGCTGTGGAGCAGGACCGGCATTTAGCCAAGCATTTTTATCAAGGATATAATCTTCCAGTTTATAATATGCCTGTCTACATAGAGTGCGTTTTATGCATGTTTGAAATTTTTTCTCATTCAGTTCGAGAATCTCACGTGGTATTTTATTATAAAACTTAATACCCATTTCCCATAAAAGAAGTGTGTACTTTAGCCAATCTGAATCGGGGTTGATCTAATTTATTCCTATTTCTAGTATTAAAATTATGCCTATCACTAATCTTATTAAAAAGATGAATATTTTTCCAAACATACATAATGTTTTCGTATATGTATTGACAAGGTACCGTCATGATGTTAATATCCTTAAACAGTTCCCTTAGGGAATCGCGCCGACCAAGATGGTATATGGCTCTGATGGCTCTTTTCTGCAGAATAAATATAGACTCGATGTCTGCAGCTCGTCCCCATAATAAGATACCGTAAGACATTATACTATGAAAGTAACTAAAATAAACCAGCCTCGCGGTATCTATATCAGTAAATTGGCGGATTTTTCTGACAGCATATGCTGCTGAACTTAGCCGTCCTGCAAGAGATGTTAAATGAGGACCCCATTGTAGCTTTGAGTCAAGCGTGATCCCTAGGAAAACCGTGTCTTCGACGAATTCAAGTTTCTCTTTGTCCAATACTATGTCGCAAGTATTACTTTTGACATTCGGTAAAGCAAATCTGATGCACTTAGTTTTTTTCCCATTTAATACTAAATTATTCGCAGTGAACCAATTTTGGACCTGCTGTAGCGCATTATTTACGTCGTCAAGACTTGTAGAACGTCTATCTATCTTAAAAATAAGGACGTATCGTCAGCAAATAACACCATCTTTGGTTGATTTTTTAAAAGATGGAGTAAATCATTAATATACACTAAAAAGAGGAAAGGACCCAATATTGAGCCTTGTGGTACCCCCATTTTGACTTTTAAACCCCTTGAATTAACACCGTTTATTTAAACTTGCTGCTGTTTGTCATTTAAGTACGACTTCACTAAACTGAGAGCAAGATTACCTAGTCCGTAATGTTTTAGTTTTAGGAGCAAGGCTTCGTGATTTACGCAATCAAATGCCTTGGAGAGGTCACAAAAGATTCCTATGGCATCTTGCGCCTCTTCCCACGCTGTATATATGTGTTTTAACAACGTGACACCAGCGTCAGTCGTACAACGACCTTTGGTAAAACCATACTGTTGATCGTGTAAGATTTTATTGATGTTAAAATGAATGAGCACTTGATTGAGCATCACTTTTTCAAATACCTTGCTGAAAACCGGCAATACGGATACAGGTCTATAATTATAGGCATCTTTACTGTCACCGGATTTAAAAAGTGGTATAACCTTACTATATTTCATTACATCCGGAAAGACTCCTTGTTCTACACATAAATTGAATATTAAAGCCAAGTATGGTGCTATGGTCTCAATTATGGACGTGCACACTTTGACAGACATTCCCCATAAGTCTTCGGTCAATTTGATTTTGATTTGCCGGAAAGCTTTTATAACCGTCATAGGGTTGATATGTTTGAATTGGAATTCAACCGTACAACCTGGAACGTTAGCTCTTAATAAATTAAATGATACCTCGGGTGAAGAATTTAAAGCTTCAGTAGTTCTTGATGGTATTTCGGTGAAAAAATTTACAAATTCTGAGCTACTTCTAAATTAGAGCTTATGGCACCATGTGCAGTCTCCAGTAAAAAATCAGTGTTTCGTACTTTATTCCTACTTGTTTCATTATTGATAACTTTCCAAACTGTCTTAATTTTATTATCTGACGATTTGATCTTATTGCTAATGTACAGGGCTTTAGCTACTTTGCAAGTATTTCTGAAAACTTTAGAATATTTGTTTACATACATACTAAAGGTTTCTGTGTTAATGAAAGGCTTAAGGCCATATAACTCATATAGTCTTTCCCTACTTATCCTAATACCTTTAGTCGCCCAGTCACTAAATATAAACTTAGGGAAAGTATTTTTAGACTTCTTTTCAAAAGTTGTATTACTTTTGTACTACTGAAAAGAAATTATCATAAAATATAGTGCAAGTATCTATAGTGCAAGCGTTTGCATGCATTCATTTACATATCGGTATGTATTTGAACAGGTGTGACCCGACTCATAGCCGCTTCTCTTAATGACAGGACTAGCCAGGCGTAGTCATACAAGAACATACGAGTATTTACTCGTATGTAGCCATTGTTACAACATCTTACTTCTTTGTGTCATTTCTAAGTTTATAAATAAACATAGAAACGTTTTAGTATCCTTACTCACAGAGACTTATGCTTGTGCTTGTGCTGGTGTCGTTATTTTACTATGTAGTAATAATGTAATAAAACACCGACACCATGTGCATAACAAAAATATCAAAATCTTGTGTGTTGCTCCTTCATAGAACAGGACTGATGGATCATGGAATGTACCAAATGGATCAAAGGATCGGTGGCCATTTTTTACCTAGACACATCGACATCCTCCCACCAGGTGGTGTCTCGTCGAGCACGTTGAACCGTCCGTACCGTTGCCTTACTAAACATCTATTTATGGCCAAAAGTCCAACCAGTTTACAAAACCATTATCTTATGTCCTAGTTGCCGAGGTCAGTGGATCGTTTAATGCTCGCTAATACCTTGTGGCATCAGTCGCATCTGGTTCAATAAAAGCCGACCGCAATTTAGGATAAGACTGTATTACTAGATTAATGATGACTCCGTAAAGGGCAAACCAATGTAGATAAGAATCAACATGGCAGGATACGGCATCTCTTGCAAAAAATATCGTTATCTTATCAATATTTGCTCCTAAATCCTTTTGGATTAAATGGAAGATTCGAAGAAACAATCTCCTATTTATAAAGAAGTCGTTAGCCTCTTCGGGCGCACGTCCTTATGACCTACAGATAAGAACTCTTCTTCCTCGAGTTTGTTTCTTTTTAATTCACTTACTTATTACTTTAGTAGATAACCAATATCTTTCTGAGATTTTATTTGCCTGATCTACAGATATAATTTCATATGATCCATAATCCAGTTTCCTGTATTGCAAAAGCCTTTCAAAAATGATAAGTACATTCTATTTCTATACCAACAAGTCAACAACAACTTTAGCTTATCAACACAGCAGTTCTTTGATAACAGAGAACCAACCAATTAAACCTGAGAGTCAAGCCAAGATTGAAGAAGTTACTTCTAGGCAAGCGTGTTCCATCGTCGACCACATCATCGCTTCCCAGTATGTGAGATGGTCGCCAAACGACAGCAATAAAAATAATAAGAAAAAACATTCATGTTGACATTGCAAGCCCATCGTAAAGTAAAAGCTTAACGAGAGTAGATAAAGTGTGAACTTGTGGCGGTCGCGCCCTTGCGCCGGGTCTGCCTGGGTGCGGCATGGATGCAGACTGGGGGGGGGGGGGGCTGGTCGAGACGGGGGAGGGGGGTAGTCCACGGCGCGATTATGTCGTTACGCAAAACTGGCCCTTCCGGTGCAAGTGGGTACGGCCGTCCGTAAATAAACGACCCACACGAGGTAGTGGCGATGCTACACTACAAGATATTTGAATTCATATCTTTTAGTGTATGATAGAGTGATTAAAAATATTTCATATAACAAAAAAAAAAATAACACAAAAATACAAACATAAATAACACGTTCAAAAGAAAGACACTATGCTACAAACTACAGAAAAAGCAGCATTCTATCAGCAATCAGCACAAAAGATTGTCGAAAGGTCAAAAATGTATGGGTTAGCGCGATGTCACGTGGTCAATACCAAACATTTTGCATGGTACAATAGCTTTCGGCGATGTCACTTATTCTAGGGCCCAAGATGGGTCGATTGATGACACTGAGGGGCGAATGATGGGACGAAAACTGTTCTGTACAAGTGAGTAACAAAATAGCTTTGGTTTAAAATGGTAAAAGGTAAAGCAACTGATTTCGATGTTCACGTTTCAGTCAAAACAATAGCTTCAAACTCGATGATATGTTAACAAATGATGCTAATGGAATGAAAACTCATGCGTATTATGTTGCTATGCATTGCTCAGGTCAAGCGAGGTATTTAAATTAGTTACAATTGGTGAAAATGGCCCTAGAGAAATAGAGATATGCGAATTAAAAATGATAATGGTCGGAAAATTGTGGATGGAAAGTACCTACTTCGAACAAGGCTAAACATAAATACACAAAACATAATTGGATGTTACAGCCACTGGAATAACGAGAACTACGAGCAGCCCCAAAACGTCAATCGATAGGCACGCATTTGACCACAATCTCATGTGATGGAAAGATATGTTCGACGATAAAGTGCGCTTGCCTTAAAGACCTCCCGATATTGAGATCCAAAAAAAGTATTTCAGAAGCTTCGAAAGCTGTAGCTTTTGATGGAGCATTGCCTAAAACGGCATAGACTATATTGACTGGCGAACTATTAGATAATGTCAATTTTAATCTTAGATCATTTCTAAACTTGATCGTTGTGAAATGATATAGGTAAGGTAGCCAGTAATATTATGTCTAATAGTAAACCTAGTCAAATGCAACTCAATTAAGTTCTCGTCGGCAGTAAACCGATTTTAGCAGTTATAATATAGCTGGGTTTGGTAATTGCAATGTAATTTAAACATCAGACTAAAACTACAATTTGTAAACACGAAATTGTTAATATAACACTTTTTGGCACTTCAGCAACGAACATCGTTTGATTTAGTTCAGAACAACATGAACGATTGACGTAAACGATTTCTATAACCGATTATGACTACACATTATCTAAGGGAAGTCGATTATGTTCGGTACAACTCGGATTATCTATACAAAGCTGTTGGAACGCTCTTTATAGTAGGCGCCAGATAAATGTGGAATAAAGTATATTGACCTTTCTCTAATAACTGTTCATAGGTACCTGAACAATTAAATATGAATCGTTTTTCATTATTAGACAATGTTAAGGATCACGAGAGATGATGATTCGGGACAGCTTTGTGTCATTAATTCCGTTTTTCAAATTAAAAATGTCAATAATTGTAGGTGGGTCAATGACCGTTATTCCACGATTATCTGGCGCCTACTATAAATAAGTATATCGGTATTATCTCCACTCTATTCGTTAATATTTCTGGCTGATTAGATATGTTCCTATATTCTTGGAACATTTTGTTTATATTGACGTAGGTACCCACTACATGAGAAAACTATTGGTTTATATCTATTTCGATGGCTTTGTAAACTAGTTTCTGGTGTACGAGTACAAGCAAAAACACATACCTACTGCATATACCTAACTATAGGTAACCATCTACTCTGTAAGCAAAGGAGGATAATTAAACTTGTTTAATATACGAGTATTACAAGACAGGAACAAGATCTTGACCGTATAAACAATAATTCTTTCGAGTTGACATCGCAACCTACTCAAGGTAAAATTAAATGCAATATAAAAGCTTTTACAGTTATGTGTTTTTAAGATTCCCAACAAACAATAAAGCAGGAAATTCACGAAAATAATTTCATTAGGTATCAAAAATGCACTACAGGGAAAATCATCAATCAATTGTTTTAAAATTGAAATTGTACTATTACGTATTAAACTATTTTAATCAAAACCCAGTTTTTTACCGGGTATCACCAGTGATTAGCGTTAGTAGTGCTATTATGGGTCAATGAACCTGAATGATAATTTTATATGGACAGGCCCCGGGATTCCCGGGAATATTTTTCTGAATGTCGATGTATTAAATGAAATTAAACTGTAGAAGATATCGTGAGTACGCACATATCAAACTACTCATTTCTGTTTAAAATATGGGTATGCGGTTTCCTTGTTATAGGGAAATTGACAGATCAAACCCAAATAGAGACACTGTGAATTGCTAGTTAAATAAAATCCGTATCGAGATTGATTTAAACCATTCTTCGTTTCATGTCCTACTTACCTACAGTAGAAAACAATTTGAAAATTGCGTGTACTGAAAGGAATATATCGGCTACACTTTTGAGTTTAAATACATTAAAAAAACGTGAAAAATGCTAAGAGCGTAAGACTTGGATCGACTGTAACGTAGATAACCCGGTGAAATTTGTGCCACCTTAAATTGCTTTAATTGTAACTTTTTTTTCTAAATCACCCCAGTGAACAAATAAAAATAAAACTATTTAAATCGGCCGAGCCATTATTGATTTTTTGTGATACTCACAAGGCAATTGATATAGGTTCAGTCAAATATCCAATCATTCAGTTTTAGTTGGTATTAATATCGAATCCGAGGTTCCTTTGAGTAGGTTATTTTTTTTTTTTTATTCATATATTATAATCAATTTATTATATACAAAATATTGTAAAACTTATATATTGATAGAGTAACTATGACGTTTCTTGTCCGTTCTTCTCCATAAGAATCTACTTTTTGGGAATGGACAACTAGAGTCACTATAATATTTTATTTTAAACTATTAATTTGACATGCAAAAGTGCCTTTTAATGGTCTAGTTGAAATAAATGAATTGACTTTGACTTTATTTTCCTCTATACCTCATGGTTTTGGATTTGGCTATCAACGCCCGCTTGAAAAATTCATCCTCCAATTATATTATTATGCAAAATCTTTCACATCGCATGGTTTATCCATAGCTCAAAGGGCTAATAAGGAAAACATTACACAAGGAAAAAGTTTTCTAGCTACAGCCTTACTCGTAGTTCTAAGAAATATGTAATCATACCTAATAATATTAAATAATACCTGTTAACCCCGAAAAAAGCCAAGCGATTTTGTTTGACAAAACGCGAGGCCGATTTTCCAGACCAACTCCCAGCCCGATCACCATGCTTGGTAAGCCGATCCCTTGGGAGAAGCAAGCCAAATATCTAGGTGTGATCCTCGACCGACAACTTACGTTCGCTGAGCACATAAAGAAGGTACGTTCGCGTGCCTCTTTCGGTCTCGGTAGGCTTCACTCCATGCTGAATGCACGCAGCAAGCTGTCCCTAAGATGTAAACTGCGCATCTTCACGACGTGCATACGCCCCATAATGACGTATGCGTGCGCCACTTTCGCGCACGCAAAGTCGCACCACATCCATAGGATGCAAGTAGTTCAAAATCGATTTCTCCGAAAGGCCACGGGCGCCCCGTGGTTCATTAGGAACGAACGACTCCACGTCGACCTCAAAATCCCGACAGTGAAGCAGTTCATGAAACGACTATCGCAGCGTTTCATCGAAACTGCTTCAAAACACCAAAATCCCCTTATCGCATCGGCTACCCGATACACTCCCTCACAGATCAGTAGGACTCGCCGCCCGAGGCATACCCTCGTCGAACCCGACGACCCCATCACCCAGATTCAAGAGAGCCGTAGGGAAACCAGCACTCTTCGAAAACACACACGACACAGACCGCGTTCCGTTTTCCGGCCCCGCCGCCGGGGCCCGTCGCGACGTCCCAGTAATAACCCTCCCCGACCTTTGATTACCGAGCCAGCCCAGGTCGCTGAGCCAGTAGTTTTAAACTCCCCAAATAATGTTACGACCCAGCCTGTCCCTTGCTGTTCCTCCCAAATGACGCCGCTAGCCGAGGTCCTTATCCCACAGGGGATGCCCTAGCGAGCGGTCATTTAGTTTTAGTTTTATTTTAGTTTGTAAGCCCTGGCTGGGGGCCTTAGAGTCATTTAAGGCCACCACATGATAGTCCGGTTAAGCAGTAACCAGCCTTAGTGTGCTGAACTGCGAGTGGTCATCGTCAAAAAAAAAAAAAAAAAAAGCATTGACGTAGCATTTTGATGTCTCGATTATAGAATCATTCATGAAAATTAGGCTAAGCTTCAGCACTTTGGAAACATTAGAAGTTACAAAATGATATTACATTTTTTTTTAACATCACGCTTGTACACATAAACATATATTCCTTTTCAGATGTCCCTTAAGGTAGGAGATGTATTTGTTCACGTCCTATGTAAGGGAACGTGCCTATTGCCATCAACACGGCATAATATAGAACCCGGGGCTAACGAGAAATTCTAGATGGAAAATCCCACTTGCCGCACCGGAACAGGACCCAGGAGCTCATGCTCTGCAGTAAGCCCTTGCGAGTACTTGAACAAAAGGGCAATAAGATTAGGGTCCATCCTTTTGATGAACACCAGGATAAGTAAAAAAAAGGTTAGTTTGTGATGTTATGATGTCTGAAAATCTTTATAACATGTGTCTAGGTACATATGTCACTCTAGTGGACCTAAACGTCTGAAGCGGTACTGATGAAATTTTTGTGTGTGTTTGAGTGGGTCTCTGGATGGTTTACATTCTCAATTGTATCCGATAGACAGGCCTGCAATTGAATTCTAGAATTATTATTTTTTCTAACGAAAAATCTAGTTTTCTAAAAATAAATCGAATACCAAACAAGTTAAAAGACCGTTTTAAAATAAAGCGAACGACGATAAACGAAATATACATAGGTAGGTACTCGTTACATAAATGAAATATGTACTTAGGTTATCGTCTAAGTGCAAGCCGTTTTACCCTGCTTTGCTACACTGAATAGTTTGATAAGAACCCTATTTCTTTAAGTAGTTTTTACTTGCTTGAGTTCTCATTTACCTACATACCGGTCACAACAGTGACGTGAGAAAGAACACAATACTATAGGACCGTTATTTAGTGGAACGGACGAGTTTAGGTGTGGGGACTGCGCCCCCAAGACAGATCCCCGGTCCGTGAACCGCGAACCGCAACTGGGATTGGCACCTCAATTACGTAACACATAATCGAATATTCTTAGCTTAATCAGACGTTTAATTGGTTGCCTAGCCTTTTCATTTTAACGGCGCCGATTTTTCACCGCGACCTAACTGAAATCTTTGGTTCAATATCGTTTGATGACTTTCCCATGTCACTTGTGTCGCTGATCAATCGACGCAGTTCAATGAAAGGCTAGGCTTTCATGAAACGGCTGATTAAGCTAATTGGCTGCGACATATACATTGCTTTATGTTCGTCTGCTCGACAACGTAAAACATGCATCCAATGAATTCTGTTAAAATGTCAAAATGAATGAATATGATATCAATCGCTTTCATTTGTAGATTACACAATTCGGCTGCAGAACCTCTAGTCGAAGTGACATTCTATAAACGATAACGATAGTCGAAAAGTCAAAAATGTATAGGATCACGAGAGGTGTTATGTGTGACGCAGCTTGATTCACAAACATCCAAACATACAATATTTTTAGGTTTAGTACAATATGTATCTAATACAAACAACCCGCCCCGGCTTCGCGCGGGGAGCAGAGCAAGTTGGCATGATTTTTCCGACATTTACCGAAGATGTCCGACATTTCGTGTAATTAGTCCCATAAACATTTTGTTATTGTACCATTTTGTGTAGGTAACTGTTTGTTTTCCCGAAGTAAATAAATAAATTTCCAGTTTACACAAAATCGTAATGAATTATGCTCCTAAACCTTCCTCATGAATTACTCCATCCATTAGTGAAAACCGTTTGAAAATCAAACTAATTTGTCTTTAGATTTAAATTCCCTTTGGAAATGTAATACACTGTAGCAGTCATTTGAATGAATATGGTTCAAAAGTAGACATACTTTTTTAATGTCATTTGGTACAGACGCCAGCAAATCAAACTACAACAATCTGTCAAATTTCTTATTTAGATTTTCAACTTTATCGCTAAACTATTAGGTTCAAGGTTGATTGGGAAAATTTGACAGTTTTGGGTAGCTTGATGTGCTGGCGTCTGTAGGTATTTAAAAGTTCTTTACATCAAACGCTTTAGTACAAATTTCCACTTAAAAACGCGTTTTCTTTGTTAACAGAATTTTGTAAAGTGAGCTCTAGAAATAGCTCCATTATAGCACACTCTTCTCTTGAAACTATTGGTTTTCAAATAACAATTACTTACTGAATTATGCGAATATTCACGTGCTGGTTTTTAGAAGACTTTTTAATAATATTGACATAAGTTATTATACAACAATGTCTGGAATTTCCTTAGACAACACCAGGTGCGGTCCTTTATTTCTCTTTCACTGTATTTGGTTGGATTCTGAAAATTGTTCATCAGTTGAATCTGCTGACACTGATCTGACTGACTGGAGATCAGTGATAGTTTACAACAGCCTTTCTAACAACAATTTGTATTGTATTTTTGGCTAATAATACGTACTGATCTCCACAAAGAGGGTGTCGAATATGAACTGGTGACATCGACAATGGTAGGTAGTACTTAATGTCCCTCAATGTAAATAAATATAGGTAAGTCACTTCCATAACTTTTGCATAATTTATCGACACATCTTTAGGTAGGTAAGTAGGTACCTACCACGTTAATAAATTTTCTGGAAATAATAAGAGATGATGCTATTACTTAATCATAATTATAATGTTCCAGAGAAACCTCTGACTAATATGTTTTGAACGGATATTGACGATTCATTACTTAATTGATAAACATAATGATAAAGAACGAACTTTATATCTTCCTCGTAATAATTTAATAATGACACAGCAGCATTAGTCCCAAAATGGGTATTTCTTCATTTCCCATCTTTTGTTTGTTTCAATTACAGTACATGAAACATCTCGCCTACATTCAACAAAGAATGGGCAGAGATGTACAGTCACACCCTGACGTGGTCACTTATGGTACTTGTATACGGTGCAAGTTACTGGAGCAAGTAAAGACGCGGGTTATTTGCGCGAGCAGTAAACATGCAAAAGTTAATCGCTTGTGCTTGTACAGAGGCCAGCACATCAAGCTGTCGCAGCATCGAAGCATCGAAGCATCAATACTGTGCGCTAAAACTGTCAAATTTTCCCAATCAACCTTGAACCTAATGCTTTAGCGATAAAGTTGAAATTTTATTTAAAAATTTTGACAGTTTGGGTAACAACTGGGTAACACGTTACCCCTCGGCAAAACAAGTGTCAGGTTTTCGAGCTTCTACATAAGTACCCATAACGACGACGTGATTTCCGAGGCACGGATGTAATGAATGGTCACCCATCCTCGGGCCAACCTAGACGAGCGTTGCTCAACCTCGAAGATCGACCCGTGCGGCTAATATTATTTAGTCTTTAAACCAAACACAAATTCAAACTGCGTGCGACTTTTGGGAGATAATAATATTAATGTTATTGAAAAAGCCAAAATTACTTTGAATCACCTAGGAATAGAATCCATGATCCACGTTCAGCTATCGTGTGTGTATCGTGTGTAGTTGTAACGATACAGCCATAAGAACCGTTAATGTTGGTGATAAAACGGATTCATGTACACAACACTATATTATGTATAATTTATTTTCGTACATTTTCCTTTTTCCCCTGGACTTGTACCATTGTAATGGATTCTGTGTAAATTATGTTATCTTGAGTAGCCATCGATACACCCACTTGTCTATACTCGACTACTCGTAGGTATTGAGTTACGAAATCGATCAATATCTAATTATAAGTAAGTTTTTTATGGGTAGGGTACTTACTGCCTCGTAGCACTACTACTGTGTGTGAAGTTCGGGGTTCGTTTCCTGGGTCGAGAAATGTCGAAAAGTCTTCGAAGGGTCTTACTATCTGGGATTTCTCAGTAAAAGGTCAGAGTCTGTATTTGTCTCCGGTTTATGGCAATATTATCAGGACATAGGTATTTGGTTAGGTTTGGATAGATAAACTGGACCGCCTTTGTCACCGTATATACCTACACCTAAAAGCTACTTCACAATTTTCATTAAAAAAAATATCAACTTGAACAAACATGAGACATTCTCAATATCAATATTACAGTGGCAATCAGGAACGTGCCCACTGCTTGCAATTGCAAATTCTAGCTCTACTCTAGTTCTAAGTTAGGACATGATGAAAACTGCGTCTTACCTAGTAAAGCATAAATCAATAAACTACTTTGTTTATGTACTAAGTACCTACCAACGGTACTCTACTTGTTAATCAGTGGTCATGGCATTAGTATGACCGTCACGATCCGCATCAATACTTACCAAGAATACTTATTGTTTAAGATTCAAGTTAACCGCGTTCTTTTTTTCTTAATTTCAACTAATCTTTAAAAAGAGATTTTGATTGTTTTTTTTTTTAGAAAACCTCAAACGGCGCAATTACCTTATTGTTATTCTATTTTTGAGCCGTTTGGGGTTGAAAGTCTATAGGATAACTAAACGCTGGGGGGTTTGAGTGCTCATCGCGTTTGTCTTGACACCAGCAAGCAGTTCGTCGACTCTTCACGTGACCAAAGGGCTGGCCTATGTTTCGGCCAAAGAATCAGCTTTGCCATCCAACGTGGCACTGCTTCGGTGTTTTGGGCACTTTTCCCATTGACAGCAATGCGGGCGATCTTTTTTATTAGCTTATGCAGGACTATGTAATTAAATACCTACTGTGTACCTGTGTTAGAAGTAGGGTTGCCAGATGGCCGGGAAATCCGGGACTGTCCCGGAATTACGTGTTTTGTCTCGTGTCCAGGAATTACACTTTATTATTCCGGATTTCGAATGCCTACCACTGAGCAAAAATAACTGGTTTTAAAATTCGAGTTTAATCAATGAGTAAAACAGATAGATTATTAGACAGAGAGAGCGATTTGAATTCTTGTTTTAAGTTTTACTTTTATGTGTGATGAATGATGATAGTAATATTGTTTTCATGCACCAAATGTTTATTGAATTAACAAACACTTTAAACGTTTGTTTTCACCAAAGTTGAATTAATTATTAATTGAAGGCGAGGTGCGGTGCTCAATCTTTGCTTTAAGTTTTGTGTTATTTTTAAAATAGGTACCTGCATTGCACTGTAAGTAGGTACCTAATGTAAAACTAACTTACCTACCTAAGGTTAGTTAGTTTTTACATAGATACAATGTGACAGTGTACAGATGTTTGTAAAATATTACAATAAGGTAAAGCTTACAAAAATAATTATTTATTTCCGTATATTTTCCTACGACCGAATTCGTAACCCTCGAATTGTCCCGGAAATGATATGCCTGTATCTGGCAACCCTAACTAGGGTTGCCAGATACAGGCACTTAATTTCCTTATTTAGAAGCAATTATAAAGTTCTTTGGCTGATACAAAGCTGCACTATAGCTGAGTGTCATAAGTATAATAATATTAATTATACTTGGGGGGAAAGCCACGAGAGCAAATCCGAAGGAAGAAGCTAGATATTATCGTTCAGTGTTGTTTATGTTGATGACGTAGTTTGCAACAGATGGTAGATCTTATTTACCACATTTCCATATTGTGTTCGTGATGAAACCCATATGGACTGCTCATTGTTTTCCAGCGTCAATCAAAGATTCACTATTTTTTTTGATAAAAATCAGTAGTCTCTAAAACCATTGTTCATGATCGTTTGTTTACGCTATTGACTGAAATAAGCCAGTTCATTTTGTGTAAAGAGGTTAGTAAACTGAAGACCTAATGTATTTACAAACCACCTCGTAAACGCCTCGTTAATACATATTGGAGTAGGTACCTACTACTGACCCGGTTATTGGAAAGGGTGTGCCGAACACCGATATTTACCGAAGTCATTATAAATGGTGATTGACTTGCCCTCAATATTTGCCAATGGAGCCATATAATTAATGATATCTAATTCTTTATTTTCAAACAATGAGACTCAGTGTTAATAACAATAAATTAACTTATAACTGTGTTAATAAATAACAACGACAAAATTTACACATTAGACAATCATTTCTTCAGTAGCCCAGCCAGTATTTCTGTCGCAGCCAACTAGAGTAGACTAAAAATCGAGGCAGTGAAATAAAAAGGTTAGGCAACCAATTAATCGGCTGATTAAGTTGGCTGCGACATATCTACTGGAGCAAAGATTCATTGTACAACAGTCCAGCCTATCTGCAGTCCTGCCTGAACTGGCTCGCAGCCGGCGCCACCAACGATGCACATATTTGACGCATAATGCACAAAAGCAATCAATATGCATCAATACGCAAACATCCCTGATGCGCTACAGAAGCGGGGCAGCCCCAACAAAACCCTGAAAGCATTATAATATTCTCACAAAACTGACATGCACATGTTCTATTTTTTTTAATGATGCGAAATCTTCAATTGAGTCCTTCCACTCTGGGCGAAACGGAAGGGAGTGTCAGACTCTTACTGACTAAAACCCATACGTGTACCTCTGCGTTCCAGGGCAGCGGTGACTCTTTCAAACGAATTCCGCAACATAGGTAGGTAGTACCTACAAACAAATTATAATTTCAAAAACTAGGAGGCTTGTGTGTCCCAGTAGTGAAAACAGAAGCCAATTTGCGTGCTAAGCTTAAGGAGCCTAATATAAATCAACGAAAAAAGTAAATGGAAAACAACGGCCAGTCTTGGTAACATCAGCATCTAATGTCATGTTTAAAAAAGAAAATGCATTTTAAATGTTATTTTGAGAATAAAATTTTCATGAACTTTTTCAGAAGAGTTTATTACCATTTTACGTTGTGATTCGTTGTTTGTTAATTTACTACACGCAGCTTTTGCAATTGCAACATCTGCTTCTTGTAGAAAATAACACTTCGAATATTTACAGGGGAGAGAGCTCATCTATGAAGACGAAGAAGTAGGAAGATGGTCACCCATCCATGCTCCTTATCGCACGGGTCTATCTTCAAGGACGGTAGATATAATAATATCTACCGTCCTTGAAGATAGACCCGTGCGGGTGTGGCTGCTTTGCACGATTTAGCCACGAGCTCCGTATTTTTAACAACATGTATCGTGTAGGTATGCATGTTAAAAACGTTTCTGCTTAATATAGTCTAATTTAAATAAATGACCAAGTCATGTTGTATATTGATCAACACCATCCTCTATCCCAGCCGTAGGTACTCAACCTTTTTTCTCTCTGGGCCACATTGCGCTTCAACTATTGTCATGATGGGCCGAACCTACAGTAAAATAAAATTCTACATATTTTATTAGTATCATGAATTTGTGACAAGAGGACCGTTTTCATATGACATAGGTCAACTTTTTCACGTTAATAGTGGGTGAGGAATAGTCTCCGCACATCGTCAAGCAGTTAATCAGTACAGTATAGATATATACACATTGCTACACTGACTAAATATAGCATCAATAATGTGCTAGGCTACAGGGCCACATGGAAAAGATTGGCAGGCCACATGCGGCCCGCGGGCCGCAGGTTGAGTATAGCTGCTCTATCCGATCTATTTCACGTTGAAGTGAACGTGAATTCATTGATTGGGTAATAAGTTTTTTCACGACGTATGTAGGTAGTTTTGGGCAGACGGCCGTCCTGAGGCCAGTGACTTGCTATTTGATTAACAAATGAACACGAAGTGTCTTTATAATATTATCTACTTATCAAAAAGTCAATACCTGTTATACCTACTTAAGTTATTTTCGAGTTATCAACTCGTAACAAGCATGCTTCAAAAAATGTTAATAATAATTATTAATTATTTTTATTTATTTTCATCGATACCGGTGGTCTACTATTTTTATATTTAATTTTTTTTTAATAATTTACATTGAAATGCATAATCATATATATATATTTCGAGTAACAAGACTCACAATCCTAATTCTCTTAAATACCTTCGTGAACGCTTTGAGTACATCGTCCCGAGAGGTAAACCATGCCGCACTGCCACTTCTCTTCTCCTTCGTACTCCGTGTCACACTTCCAGCCGCTATGATGGTGCCTTCTCTGTAACTGCTGTCCGTCTCCGGAGCTCGCTCCTACACTCCCTACGCGATAGCCCTTCTCTTGATGTGTTCAAGAGGAAAGTTAAAAAGCATTTCCATTCGGTTTTGACATAATTTTCATACATTATATGTATGTGTAGGTATATATTTATATTTATGCTGGTAGGTATATTTATGTATTGTAAAATGTGTAGTATTTTAATGTGCACTGGATCCTACCCTCTATTGTGATCTCTCTCTATCACTCAAAGGTTTGCTGGTAGAACACTCAACTTTGAGGCTCGCCTTTGTACATGGATTTCACTGTAAATATATAAGTTACTATGGTTTACCTACAATAAAGAATTAAAGACTCATAGTATTAGTATACCTACCTACCTACTTACAAACTAGGTATGTTATATAAACATTAACAAGGATAAAAACCGAGTTTGTGACATCAGACACATCACTAATGCCAAGCACCACAGGTTTTTATTCCAACATGTGCCAAAAAAGGACACTATCATATCTACCATTTTAACATAGCTAGCTTTTCCATTTCAAGGAACGCACTCAATTACCAGTCATCCTGATACGTAGGTATTTCCTTACTTTCATGTTAAGTAAGTAAATACCTATAGTGCAGTCGTTCTGTTCAATTTGTAAGCATCGCATCGTGAAAACTGATGGCGGAGTGAGCTTGAAATAGTAGGTATAGGTAACATCCATAGACATTATATTTTTATAAACTTGCAACATGAAAAAAATAAAAAGCCAACGTCACGCGGTGTTCCCAGGCGGTCACCCATCCAAGTACTGACCGCGCCCGATGTTGCTTAACTTCGGTGATCGGACGAGAACCGGTGTATTCAACGTAGTATGGACGTTGGCAAATGTTGAATCAAAAATATCAAACTGTTTTCATAAACTTCGAAATATAATTGTCTTAAATGCTTGCAAAAATTCAATAGTAGTAGGTACCTAGTTTGAAAAAATAAAACATTTGCGTCAGTCATTGTCTATTTTAAAAAAGGAAATAAGCGGTCACGTGGCAAAAAATAGGTAAGCAAGCACTTAACAGTTTTCATAAACAATATGTAATAATAAAATATACGTGTTCGAAGCTAATGTGTTCGTTTGTTTTTTAATACGGTATCTTAAGATTTGCATCTTCAAGAATAAAAATTTCTCATTAGCCGAGTGTGAACTAGGTAATTCAGTAGCTACTGGAACTTGTTTTTGTATTAATTACATAATTATGGCTTTTCGTTCTGTAATGACACAGGTTAGGAGAGGTAACCTTCTGTGTAACCTGTGTGTAATTAATTATGTTACAATTGTGGCATTAGTCATCATAACACTCATAACCAAGTCATAACATTAAAACTCACGGATCATTGCTTATTTTCTAAATAATTATAGGTACATATAAACCACTTAACAAATACGAGTTTGAACAAACAGTTAGTGCCACCTGTTGTGACTTTGTGAACTAATAACTGTTTGAACCCAACCAAGTCCATGACCCAACTATAGACATAGTGTTATCGTTAGAAAAAATGGTATATATTGGCGCCATCTATTTTCGGGATCGTAAACTAACCTAGAACCAAACGTCAACGTCACCATTTTATTAAGTCTATGGTATTGTTTTTATTATCGTTGTGTTACCACAGCGGTAAACGTAAATACTGCCATAATTTTCGAAAAAATAATTGTTTTTAAAGTTGTAGAAAAGCAGAGAGTAGATAACTTATATAGTTCGGAATTGCATGAGAGATCGTAGAAACGGAAGTAAATGATTCAGGCGCAGTCCGGGAGCTGTAGTTCTGTCTCGCACACGAGTCTCAGCATTATGCTGAGCGATGGCCGTTTTGCACGGATGCGACGCATAATCTTCCTACGAGTAACTAAACAGCTTTTATTTCTTTCTTCTAAAAATATGCAAATCACGAATACTATTACATAATTAACAGAAAAATCTTGACGGTCCAGGTTTTGTACAGACCCCAGCATATTAATCTACCCGAAACTGTAAAATTTTCACAATCAACCTTAACTCGGTCTGGATATCTCGTCTTCCAACGACAAAAAAGATACTGATTTGTGTATTGATTGACTAGTTTAGACAATTCGCCGCGACTTTTCATTTTTTCTAAGACATTTCGAGATACGACATTTCCGGTTTCTGCCGTCGATATCTACACCTATATTCCGAGGTGGGATGCTAAAATTTTAGAGCTTTTAAGCTCAAGTCATCAAAAAAATCTATTTATTTTACTATTTGGCTAACATATTATCATTATATCATTTATATTTATTACTGTGTGTACTCGATAGATTGAACGACTAGGTTGTTTTATGTTTTAAGATATTTTTTAAGTTTCTCAAATTAATGTGAACCATACATGTTCTTTTTGAGAAAAAAAAATCTTTAAACCAAAGTGTTCAATTAAAACGTGTGTTTCGTACCACACTTATTTTAGTACCTTTACCTACCGTACCACATTGCTTTAGTACCTTGATTGGCTTAGTTGAAACGTCTGTATTGTTTTTGCCTTTTTAGTGGAATAATAAGTTTTGTTATCTGGTATCATTATAACCTGATCTCAATCTGAATAGACAATGGGGCAATGGGCTAAGATGGTCGATCGATAATTCGATATTATTTGCTGGCAATGGCCACCATGGTAACTGTACATAATCAAATAAATATTATTGATTCAAGTCGTTCAATGTGTCAGCTAGGTAGCTTTTAATCGTCTGTAGTGTGTTCGATCAATCGAAAATAACAGTTTGATTTTTGTGCGTATTTAAGTAAAATGTTGATGCATTGTTGGTGAGGTGTTTACACAATGGTCCATTCTCCAGTTTATCATTAACCGTGGACGAAAATTTATGTGTCTAGATTACATACAGTATTAATAAACACGCAATAACTACAATGTCGTGGTCGAACGCAGAAACTTTCAAATTCATAGACTTATATAAAAAAGAAACATTGATTTGGAACCCAAAACATGAACACTACAAAGATAGAACTAAGGTAAGGAAATTCCAAGAAGTGGCGGCAAGCCGGTTTAATTCAATTTGATTTAAAACCTCGAAACTTTTTCGAGTTTCTTCCAACGGAAGACGGAACGGTTTTTTCTTTCTTGTTCTTGGCGACACTAGCTCTAGGTAGATTTTCCGTGATTAATCACGGAAAATCTACCTAGAGCTAGTGTCGCCAGGTAGAGGAAATAACAACAAAATCTTGAAAATAGTGGCGCATGAAATGCAAATAAAATAACTCTCATCAATAAATCAACATTATGTCTAGTTAGAATAAAATTTTCCACAGGTGCAAGAAGCATGGAACCGTTTAGAATATGGCATGCGAATACCAGTTGCAGAACTGAAGAAAAAGAAAGAAACTCTGATGACCGCTTTCAGATTACATTACAAGAAAATACTTCAGTCTACAAGAGCCAATCAAGATGAAGTCTACAAACCTATCTGGATATTCTATAAGCCATTACAGTCATTTTTAAAAGATATCTATGAACCACCGAATTCAGATTCCTATGTGGGTATAATATTATCTAAGATGAAACTCTTGACTTTTCTTGTCTTGCTGCACGGCAAAGTCCTTCCTATTATTTCATACCTCTTATTTACACTTTTACTAATCTAGAAGTCTAGCTCATAGCTCTATATAAATAAAAATATAATTTTACATTCTAGTTTGAAAACATTCTTTGTTGAATGTGTGTGTGATAAATGGTAAGAAATTGAAAAAGTTATAAGTAACACTAGAAATAGTAATAGAAAATATTCAATAAAATACTTTCTATTGAAATCTGCTGAATTATAGTTGATTGCATTCCACATTACGTCTCTATACCTTCCAAATTCTAAATAATGTAACTGTATTTCATTAAATAAAATTATGCATACCTACTGTTTTCAGGCATCAACATCATTTAGAGAAGATCTAGACATCAATGAAGACTTTGATGAGGAGGAAGATGACAATCTGGACTCTTGTTCAGAAAAAAAAGAAGAAGATATCAAGCCTAAACTACGCCTTGCAAAACGATATACATCTTCCCTCCCTCTAGAGTTACAAGAAGTCAGCAAAGAAATGTCTAATGCTTTCAACACGTTGAACCAGGCATTAAAAAAAAGGCAGAGTGTACCAAGCCCGAAAGAGGAAGATGACTGTGATTTATATGCGAGGTTACTGGCGAAAAGGCTAAGAAAGTTCTCAGAGAGTGAACGGCAAGAGATCATGTATGAGCTGGATGGCTTGCTGCTGAGCAGATGCACGGGAAACAGTGAAATAGTCAACAACAGTGATTTGAGTGACAGTTAGTAAACAGGACTTAGCTGATAGGTACTTATCTGCTGTGTCAAACCATACGGTTGAATACTGACTAGAGACTATATAGTCTTAAAAGACCACAGTTGTATAGACGCTAGCACATCAAGCTACCGGGAAACTGTAAAATTTTCCCAAACAACATTAAACCTTATACTTTAGCTAGATAAAGATAAAGTTGTAAATCTATTAAATAAATTTGACAGATTGTTGTAGCTTGATGTGCTGTTTGCTTTAAAAAAAGTGAATGAACAATTAATGTGATAATGGGGTGAAGTTTGGACTCATTAGAAATAAGAAAGAAATGATAGTTCATTGATAATGACAATATAAATAAGTTCGTATCACATATCCATGCTGAAGCCTAGAGTTATGGGAAGAGCCCAAACTATTTGATCATTTAAAACAATTATATTTTAAATGATATCTACTTTCAGTAGAAATATTTTTGTTACTTGTCCATCTTAAATAACCAGGTTTAGTGTTGGTAGTATAAGTTATTAACACTGCAATAGGCGCAAGCCGAGATAAAAGCTAAAAATGCTTATTATTGAAAAATGTGTGAGTTGTATTTAAGTACGTAAAATTATAATTTTAAGGGAAATTCATAATTTACGCTTTTAAAGGTTGGATTTTTTTTTTATATAAAAGTATGTAGGTACCTAGTTATTCTTTTTAAAACTTATTTTGCAATGTTGCCAAAAATTACGTACTGGGTAGGTATGAGGCAGCTACAAATTCTATTTTGTATTTTAGTTAGCTACAGCAAAAATACATGATGCCAAATATGATTCATTTTCAGTTTTCTTATTTACCTAACAAACCATAAGATCATCTTCCCCAAGGGAAATGTGCGTGTAAGTTGTAGTGGACCCAAGAGAACTACACGAGTCTAATGCTAGGCACTTTTTTTAACCCCCGACGCAAAAACGACGGGGTGTTATAAGTTTGACGTCTCTGTCTGTGGCATCGTAGCTCACGAACGGATGAACCGATTTTGATTATTTTTTTGTTTGAAAGGTGAATAAGTCGCGAGTATTCTTAGCCGCCACAAAATGGCGGATTACATATTTTTTCACAACTCCCTAAATATGGGTATCAAATGAAAGGGCTTGACTAATAGAATACTATACTTACACTATGACAAATTTCAAATCCAAGATGGCCGCCACCACAAAATGGCGGATTAGGTACCTACCTACTTACATTTTTTCACAACTGCCTCAATATGGGTATAAAATGAAAGGGCTTGACTAGTAGAATAAAGTACACTATGATAAAAGGGAATGAGGAATATTAACTAATTAAATGAAAATAAAAAGATTTGTATGCATGTATGATGTCATGTATGTTTATTATAGATACTAATATTATTCGTCTGATCAATGCCCTAGATTGATGAGGAAAGTGGAGTGATGACTGGTACCTAGGACCTAAAGAATTATTTTTTATTTAGCTTTTAGTACATTATAGGTAAACAAAGTTTAAAGAACTGGCCAAGTATAAGTTTGACTTGCACACGAAGGGTTCCGTACCATAAGCCGAAAAAAATATGTTTCCTGTACTTATAGTAAAGGTTTTTATTATTTGTTGTTATAGCGGCAACAGAAATACATCTGAAAATTTCAATTTCCGTAACTATCACGGTTCATGAGATATAGCTTGGTGACAGACGGATGGATAGCGGAATCTTAGTAATAAGGTCCCGTTTGGGATGGGACCCTAAAAAGCATGAAATAAAAATGAAGTAAGTAAATTATAAATTTAAAAAACCACCGACAAAGTTTACTTTAAAAAGTAAAAAATAAAATGTATTGATCCTTTCAGTTTAATATACTTAGATAATTCTTTGGGCTCAGCGTCATTGTATCGGGGGACCGCCACTTACTAAGTATTAAATTACAAAAATTTACGGTCTCCCTTTTACTTTTTAAAGTGTTTTTGTCGGGGGTTTTTTATTTTTTTAATTAATTGTTAAAGTTGTTTACACTAAATAAAACAATCCAATGTTCCGTAAAAACAATCTTTGTTTTATAATTTGGAATGTTCCTTTTAACTTTTCGCCCTGTTTGATAATTATCATACTTACTTAAATGAGGTTTCATGGTGGTGTTAGTGATGATTGACAGGATTTCGGCCAATCTACTATTCAAGGTTTTTGGTAGGTAAATTGAAACTCCCAAAAGTGAGAAAATACATATTATTATAGTCTTAATATCACTACACATCTTAATATCATACATAACAATACGCGATACATTTGTGTACCAATTAATGAGATAACATTAATTAATTAATTTCGTAAAAACTCAATACTGTACTATGAAAGTGAGGGCAAAGCAAGTAATAGTTTGACAATTAATTTTAAGGACAATGCATAATGATAATGAGATAAAAAGGTTCTGACGATGTTTCTTAATTAATTAAAATCTTAAAGCTAAAGTACAACTACGTTTAAAATGCTGTGCTGTTACAAGGATCGCTTCTTTGAGCTTTTGTCAACATAGTAAAAAAATATCAATTCAATGAACCATAGTGGAATCATTCATTTCTGGTTTGTTTTTGCAGGATGTTCCTAAAGTTCTAGTCTATGGGATAGATTCGAAAACCATTTTTACGCTTATTATTTCTTGAAGTTTACGGATTGCAGCTGCCTGCAGCGTAATGAAAATTAAACCTATTCTGAATTTCCTAACAATTTTAAGTGCAAACACATTTCAGCATGAAATAACTGTCTATAAGTCCTAGTTCCCAGGACAAAAAATCGCAACGGATATCACCTAGTTTTCAAGCGGGCTTCAACAGTACTGATGCGATTCAACAGTTGTATGCCCGTGGAGACGCAGAAGGATTGTTATTATTGTAGAAGTGCGAGTCAGTTTTAGTTGTCATGGGAACCGGGCGAGTCAAATGACATCAATTTAAAATACAAAAATCCAGCTAGCAAGCCAAACCGCCTCCCTCGTTGCGTTCCAGCTCCCTTCGTACATACTCCGCTTGCTTCTCGCTCAAGCCTAGAGCCTGGACTTCTTGCTCGAACTGTGTCCTGCCCCCGACTCCCACTAGATAGCCATTCAGCCTGGCTGCTAGGTGCGAAGTCTGTAGTTTGGACGAGTCCAACCCGAGGCTACGGCAGAGGTCCTTGTGCCCTTGCAGTCTGTATTTCTGGTGGTAGCTGTGGGGAGAGAAAAATGTCTGGTTAACTTTGCAGTTTGGTACATACAAGTGTAATAATATTAGAATATACCATTGAGAGGATGAGTGGTGGTGTCAACTGGAAAACGGAAATCATTTTTCTGATCTTCCTCCAAAACATATTCGAATAAAATATCTAAGGGCCAATTTTAGTAATTTGTAACGTTCGCGTTCGCATCAAAAATGTATGACAATTGAGGCTTTTTTGACAGATTGCGACTGACATGCGGATGCAAACATTGCTTAAATTACTAAAATTGGTAGAATTGGTACTCGGGAGATACCTAGACCACTAACAAAGACGTCACTCAAGTGTAAATCAGAAATGATTAATATAAATGAGTAGCTTCAAAACGTGTCAAGTATCTTGTGATCACTCAATTGCGCTGCAAGAGAATCAACTCTTGTTAGGTATATTGACCGCATGTGGAATATTGGCTTGATTGATATGATCTTAAGTTCAAACACTTGACTGTGCTTTAAGTACCAGTGGGCCTAGTATTTGAATAGAATATAGATAGACCCCGACTATGCCTATCACTAGGGTACAATCCTTCAAACCGGTTAACTATGAATGAATGTAAAAAAAAATGTCTAAATGGTCATGATAGTCTACCAAAGTTATCGAAACATTTGCTGGGTTTTAACAATTCCCAACTGTACCTATTTACTGTGACCTCAAAATCGAAGACCATCTATTTATAGAATAGCCAATATCAATATTATCAATCTTTATTGCTTTGATGGAGAGGAAAATCGATGCGCGGAATTGAAATTAGTCCCGATGCACATATTGAGCCCGGACGTTAACAAGGAGTGGCCATGGCCTGATTATTGCAATAATCGACACCTATTAACGTATTCAACATTGCTATTATAGACGTATGTTAAATATTCTAAGGTTGTTGCTAATCGCTTTAGCAAGGTATCTACATTTTTATTTTTATTATGTCGTTACTATCTGTACGGTGCCGCGGATTCCTATTATCGTTTCTATGAATGGCAACTTTGTAAGCGCTAACTCATTTGTCATTCAATGTATTAAGGTTAATCTTTGTTGTTCAAAAGATAAGTGAATAGATTTTTATAGCCAATGTGTTTAAATATTTTTATGTTTTCAAGGAAACATGTCTCAATGGAAAGTGATCCACGTGACATACATGAAATCACGATGCAATACTTAAAAATAAAGCAAAGACCTATTATTATATATATCTGATATTACCTAATCTCATTTTGTTTCTGTCTTGAAAGAAATGAGATACCTTTTTTTTTTAAGGATGGGAAATAATCAAATGACTTCTTCCGCTCTGGGTGGAGCGGAAGGGCGTGTCAGACTCTTACTGACTAAAACCCGTCCGTGTTCCTTCTAAAGCCCTTTGCGTTCCAGGGCCGCGGTGACTCTTTCGAACAAATTCCGCAACCCCGGCAGGCTCTGGCCCTAGCGGGCCCCGTCTTCATGCTGACATCTCTTTGAGGCGCGCGTGAAACACAATGCGCCATCGACCCGGGCCTGGTGGTGATCGGACAACGAGCAATCCAACGCTCGCCGTCCGCAGGCCCGCGCCTACGGTGGCAGGGGATCGCCCTGCGACTCCCGACGCCCGGGGAAAATGAGATACTTACTAATAATTTTTTGCACGTCATTTTGTATGGAAGACAGTCATTTTCGTAAATGGAGGTTACAAGGTGGGCACATAGTTCGCTCTTATATATTTAACTACTATGACGCAGGAGGCAACTGCTTTTGTATGTATGACATCTCCGCTGCCGTATAGAGTAGGTAAACTAGCATTTTTCCTCCTACCTGTCCCATACTGACCGTGCATCTTTGAGGGATGAAAATGGAGCCACACTCAGCGATACATAGTGTAGCTCATCAGTGAAAGAATTTTCGTAATCGGATCAGTCGTTTCAGAGACCTATTTTGCGTATCGACGGTACTTCTAGTTTAGAGTCCAGTAGGTTGCCAAGTTTATTGCGGCATCGCAGGTGTTGTACCTACAGATCGTCAGTGGTACAGATTGGCGGGCATTTGGGGCACCCCAGCGAATTGGACATTAATTGATCAGTTGTTGAATGAATCTGTGATCCTGCATTATGATTTCTCATATTTGAAGCGGCCTCCTTGGGTATAAGTGCTGTCCAAATAGGCTACGGCAATTCACTTTGAGAGATTACAACTTCCTTAATTTGCCTCTACTGATCATGTATTAGATATCTACTTACTCTTCAGCAGGGTAGAAGGTACCGGCAGGCGCGATCTCAGTGCGCAGCTGTTCCTTGCAGCGCTCCTGTGTCTGTTTGTAGGACGCCTCCGCGGCCAAGCGTTGTTCTTCGTCGTGGTATAAGATCATGGACTGGTACTGTATAAGAAAATACTACATTAATAAAGGGTATACGCAGAATAGCGATTTTTTATAGTGCCGCAGGAGAGAACTGTTTCAAAACCTGGTCAAGAATTTGTGGTCTGAAACTGTCCAAAATTTTTAGGTGTAGCTAAATAGTCTTATATTGGATTGGGGAATAATTTAAAGCGGAGATTCTATTGTACACTTTTGCTTGTTGTGAAATGTTTTTTTTTCTTAGCTGAATCCTAAGGTTGTTCAATTCTTAATACTTAAAAAAATAATTTCAATGTCATGCTCAATATGCTCATGACAAAGGGATTTAGCACCTGTTTTAGGTAATGATCGCAGTGAAGGGCTTATTTTTTTTTAAAACGTTAGAAGATTATAACTACCTACACTAGTTTTAATAAGACATCAAATTCCTTATTTCGGCTAAAATACCAAAAATATTTATGTTAAGCATATCTATTAAAATTGCTACTTAAACGAAATCTATCCATAAATCAGTCGACACAAGATTTCACTCATAATATTAACGATTTTGGACACAGACAGTTTGCCCTCACACGTGTAGTGTAATAATAATAATATGGTACCTACGGTAATATGGTCATTGTTTACTTCAACAAAAACTATTTCTAAATAAAAATCTAAAATAGTAAATTGCGTTGGTCTATTTAGGTAGGTATAGGTAGGTAGGTACTCTACGTCAAAATTTTCATTGTTTTGGTTCATACAAGCACGCTAGGTACAAGTTATCTTATCAAGCGACAGGCAGAAGTAGGTACCTAAAGTAGATAATATTTTTAGTCTCAGAAGAATAACTGCAAACATTCGCTAAACAATCCTAAAGTAAGTTTGGGCAGGTCTTGATCATTTACCTTTATTCTAGGCTTAGTCTGTGGATTAGTAGAAGATTTCTGGTTCATTTTCATCATTCCATAAAAAGATGTTATTAATTAGGTAGTTAGTTACCTGTCTCTTTAGCTTGGTGGTAAGTCCATACTCGTGGTTTGCCCAGAACATATCGAGGAGATCTTCGTAGGTGACGGTTTTTGGGTCAAAGTCCAGCTCGATCACCTCTGTGTGGTCGCCGCTGAAAACGAAATGATCATCTTCATTATTTTAAAGCTTTATTATGCTGATTCATTTATCTTTCATTTATCTTTATTGATAGATAGGAACCTATGCAAATCATCTTTTTACAATCACGTCGTATGTTTTTAGCGGGAACATAATTATGCAGTTCCCTTTCAGAAGTAATGGCGACATATAGGTAGACGACCAAGGATAAGGACCAAGCGCATGGGACATGCTTCACGAGACGAGCTGCATACCTAGATGGCGCTATCAGCAGAAGCAATTATGGTTCAAGAGCTACTGATCCTTACGACTAACAGTCTTCCATGTAAGGCTAGAATAAATTAATAGGTTTAGAGAAAACCGGGAGTGAAGCTACGGACAAAGTTATCTTGTAGCTGGGGTATCCACCTAAGTATTGCTTAATAGCCTAGACCACGGCTTTCATTTTTATAATAATGGCTACTGGTTAAGCTATCATAGTACTGAGCGGAAGCGTTTAATTTTTCTTATGCACGTGTAAAACATGTTTAGTTTCAAGCCAGTTCATTTCAGCAAAACTTCTTAAAATCTTCACGCACGTGCACATTATATTATTAGCTTATAGTTTAGTGTGTGGACACGCGACTGACGCGACGCGAGCCGCCTTGGCCTTGCGCACGCGCTGGGGCCGCTAACCTTGGCTCTCGTTATCATCAAATTAGGCGCAACTATTATAGGACACCATTTTGAAATGTAGAATCAATGACAAGACAGATTATTGTCATTTAATTGCTTTTTTAATAATCTCGCCGTGACGTAATAATCCCTTGGCATTTAATTTTATCATTGACCCTATCTAACGCTTCTTGTGATAACGGAAGGAAGCGAGAAATATTAAATTAAAAGTAGGTAACTGTCATTTTTGAGCATAGGCAATCATGATCGATGGGCGAATAAAAGAGCAGAATACTCTGATGGGAGATGAGACAGCAGTCCTTTTAGGACCCCAGACAAATGTTGGTGGGTAAATAAGGAATGGTTCATTATTTGGGTTCAATTTGAGGTCGATCAGTAAATCATTTGGTATTTAAAAAGAGCTTATTCAAGACTCATTCACATCTAACCCTAAGCATGTCAATATTAATTTCCTAAGCGTTTATTTGTTTAGTTTATTGCTGCGTATACACGAGTGGTAGTAGTGAAAAGATCAAATCATATTGTTTTTACCACACATATTCGGCAAGTAGGTACTATTACTGACTATCTAGGTAAATTCAGTTGAATGCTAATGTTAGTTAGGTATGTCTTCAATTCGACGCAATTTTCTTTTAATATTTCAGTGTGATTTCTTAAATTTTCAGGTAGCACTCACCGTCTAGTCAACAAAATCGAGTATGATTGTTATTTAAAATAGACATGACACAGTCTGCGAATCTAATTTTGCATAGCTTGTCGTCACTTTTTTTTAGTTGTTCTCAACAATTCGCTTCTTTACGTCATGCATGGTTCTTCATCTAGTGTGGGTATACAATGGCCTACACCCAGGAAAATTAAGAAAAAAAAGCAATAGCTATGGTCTTACAGTTTACCGTATTGCACAATATTTATTACAGCCGGGGGAAAACAAAATTACTTGTCACTTGCTAGCTTACCTAACCGTGCAAGTCATTCTTAGTGGGTTGAGTTTATTGATTTATCTATCACGCTTGCCTGTCAAGGTTAATGCGAATTTCGCGACTCATCCACGTATTGATAAGGCGATTTAATTTCTAATATTTGTATAGATAGCGAATACGTGTGAAATTTTGTTTTTTTTTGTTTCTGATTTGTTTTGCAAACCAAATTCTAGGTTAATAGCCTTTCTTATTACATATGGTACCATTTTCTTGTTGAACTGCTTTAGTAACCTAGTTTTTCTACACGCACTCCTTTAGTCCATAAACTCCACTTACTTCTTGCTTGACCTTTGACTTATACAAACATTATATCGATCGCTAGCGTCCTTCAGACGGAAAGTCTCAGGTTTCAATTTACTTTGGTTAATGTTTCGGATAGATTTTGGGTTGTCTAAACTAATATTAAAAAGAGGAAAGATTTATTTGTTACGATTTGGCTCAAAAACTACTAAACCGATTTTCAAATTTTTTTCGCCATTAACTTAATATAAAGGGTATATTTCATTTCCGAAAAAAATAGAGATCCCTACGAAAATTGCAATAATGTAATCCAAAGTAGCAAAATTTTGCCTAATAACTTTAGTATGTGGCGTGCGCTGAGAAAACTATTGATGATAAATAAAATAATTGACTATATGATTAAAGTACTAATTATTATCTACAAAAAAGTCCGTGAGGGTACATGTCTAACTATTACCTATGGTTAAGTAACAATGAGCGCTTTTTGTTCAAATTATTCAATCAAAACCACAATGGAACAATGGTGATTTTGGTATCATGATATTAATCCCTGTCCATTGAAATGGTTTGATAATTCAAGTTGATTATGTGCATGTAAATAACAATTTAAATTATTCAAATCGGACCTTTCGTTTAAAAGTTACGACGGGTATAAAAATGCTCTAAGAGAAAGAAATGTGCGGTTTGAGCAAACTGTAGCCTTACTATGACGTGCTAATGCCATCCAATTCCGGTGATGTAAAAGGGATAGAGCTATTTACTGTGGATAGTTCCGTCTCTCTCTTAGATCGGAATCATGATCGTTTTGAGACTTTATAGTAGGGCCTCTGGGGAGCAAAATGCATGGTCCGATGAAGTTGAAACACGGCATCAATGGTTTTGATAAAAAAAATAGACTAATAAACGTTTGGATTTTTAGAAAATAAAATAAAAAAAAACCTTCATCACTCCTTTTTGCTGGGTGTTGAAGGTTTTAGGGGAGGAAATATATTTGAGACAGATCTAAAAAAAATTGCATAATCAACCCCTGACGGGGTGAACTGTGTGAACAGTTGCGCTGATCCTGAGACCACAGAATCAGCAGCAGAAATGGCTGGGTTTTGCCCAGAAGTTAGGTACATATATATGTAGCTCAAGTAAATAGGTAGTTTAAGTACTGCGTACCTACTACTCATATTCAGGTTCCCCATAATCTACAACGTAAGAAGATCAGTGAACTGAATGGATGACGATGAGATATAAACAGTGAACTACGTAGGTAATAAATTACTTACGCTGTATGCATGTTTTGTGCATTTATCGTGATAATAGTAAAAGTGAATAGTATCCACACGTGTTTAGATAACTCAGTTATTTTAGACGCAATACGGCTTTGTCTATTTATGGGTGATAGTAAGAACGTCACTGTAAACTTCAGCTTGGCAGGATTTGCTTCTATAAAACCCTTAAGCAACTCAGATGTTAGGATTACCTCGAAACTAACATTCATCTTCCTGCCCTTGTCCCATGTTTGGTACCTATTTGGAGTCGGCAACACGTTTTGTTTCCCAATCTTCCTAGGCAACCTTCACGCTATCCTTCGCTCGATTTCCAGAAACCAATTAACACTTTTATTGTCTTTTTTAGAATGTTATCTCTTGTCCAGATACATAATTATTACATTTATAGCACTTATTTTTAACTTCAGCCTTGAATTTTTGATAAATTACAGCTGATAATATATTTTTGCCAAATTGGTTCACATTTATCATCTCAAAATAATATGCAAGGTTTAGTTTATTAGGTACTAGCTGACTCGCGCAACTTCGTCTGCGTAACATTTGTCATGAATGCTCCGCTCCTTTTGGTCGTAGCGTGATATTATATAGCCTTCCCCGATAAATGGGCTATTCAATACTAAAAGATTTTTTCAACTCGAACCAGATGTTTCCTAAACAAAGAAACTCTAAAGCTTTATAGTACCTATAGAAATTTTAATTGAATGCCAACAAACAGCATTTCAGATAATATTTAATTATTTGGAAGCAAAGGTTTTTAATTGCAATCTTCATTATTCTAATGAAAGTTAAGTAAATTGATAGCGCGGCACCTTTTAAATTGATGTGCTAGGTACACACACACAACAAATAAAAAGAGTCTTTTTGAATTGGAATCATGACCATAATAGGTCGAATCCTACTTAATATTATAAACGCGAAAATTTGTAAGAATGTATGTATGGATGAATGTTACTCTTTCACGCAAAAGCTACTGAATGGATTTTGATGAAATGGCACAGAGCACATAGTCTGGGATAACACATAGGATACTTTTCATCTTGGGAGTATGTTCCCTTGGGATAATTATCTTCATTAAAGCGGGCGGAGCCGGGCGGTAGGTAGTATAAAATACGTATCACGTTTACTTTCCTTACTAACCCGCAATACTTCAAAGACTACAATACACTTTTCTAAGTACCGATGACTCTCCATCATAATCCTTTCATGCTGTTCAGTCATATTTAAACTGCAATACAATGCTTTCAACAATCATCACTGATGGTACTTTGATACTTAACTAATCCATTAATACCCTTTGCAGGTATTAAACAGTCATAAAACTCATCAAAGGTAATAACTATAATCCCTAACACTTAACACCCCTCAAGAGGATACGCCATAGAGAAAGATGCAAATGGAATTGAACTACAATATAATATATCCATGGAATAATACTTCAACAGCTTACATTGTCAAGTTTTTTGTTAACTTGACAATGTAAGCTGTCGAAGTATCTAATCAGTTCCGAGTGTGCTAAACACATGGATCACCATAATAAGATGAATTTTAGGAAGGAAAGAGGAGAGAAGAGCAGATTAGAAAATAGAAAAAAAAATATTGCGAAGACTAAAGTCACATGAACTTAGGACAAGCAGGCAAGAAGAACCTTATAATGTGAGTGCAATGCGGCTAGAATTAGAACACTAAAACATGAGGAGGAAATCTGCTCTGAAACAACTTAGATAAGACCTCAAGTTGTCGCATATTGCATGTCTAACGTCTGTCAGTTGGATGATTTGAATCAGGAAGGACAATGAACAATAGTGTCCTTATGAGGGAACGTTGGTTGACCGTCGATTAGTGATGGCATTGGATTTAATCACGAATGGCATGAATGCGAATTTGGAGATTATTGAGGAAAATACAGTGGTCAGATTGGGTAGAACAGTGCAAAATATTTGTAAATATTTGTATGGCTTTCAGATACTTGTTACGGGTCTGGCTGTTTGTGTATGTGAGTTTATGTTTGTAAACGCACCCACAATACAGGAGAAATTCCTAGTGTGGGGCTACGTTTAAAAAAAAAATAACATGGTCAGACAGACAGAGGAACTAGAAATTGTTCATATATTCAAATAAGTGTATATATGTAAAGTCAAGACCGTTATCCTGAAATGTGGGGGACATTTCAGGATAACGGTCTTGACTTTCAATTCGCCCGAACTCAGTGACCCATTAAAAAAAAGAAAACATCCCGGAACTTCGTGGATACTGCATTCAGTTTTAAAGGTAAGGACAAAAATAAGAGTTATAGCAGAACTGCAAAATATACTCACATGCTCCTGTAATGAGGGTTCTTAGTGGTACCGCCGGAGTAGCCGACGCGTGTTCTGATGACTCCGGGGGTGACGCCAAACAATGAGTCGTTGGACCAGAAGCAGCCCATGCCAAACGTGGCCTTCTTCGTCGGGATGTCCACATCGTGCAGCAGAGCGGCCTGGGGAAGTGAGAATTGATTAGTTAAGAACGGTGAAGGGTGATGTGACTAAAAAGTAGGATTACTGAGATGGAGGTGAGATGTTAAATTACCGGCCTTTAAAAAAAAAAGATTGTTTCAATACTTAATGAGTTAACAACAGAATATACGAGTTGAATTATAGAAGACTTCTAGACCTCCAAAAAATTGGTATCAAGGATGAAGAATAAGTCATAAGATATTTTTGAAAAAAAAAAAAAATGAAAGAATGATTGTTGTCTAATCTATGAATAAAAAACCTTAGTATTTATCTAAAGGCGACAATGTAGAAACGATAATTTATGCGTGTTATTCAGAACATTCAGGACGCACGGGTGACATTGACAGTAAAAAAAAATAATATTGTTGTACGGTCTTATTTTGCCAGTTTTGAAAAGGGGTATCGTGTTTCCCAGGTACTGGCTTGTGGAGGTCGGATAGGCAGACGTTCCATGTGAAATACTGTTATGGACCTATTTAACGGTAACCGGTTAGTCTGGAAGCCGAATTCAATACAGTTAAGAAAAAGGCTTGGATTGATTGATCAGATTGATTGTTTTTTCCATGAGAATTTGGGTCATGATCAGGGTGCCTTAGGTTACAGCGAAGAAGCCTTTGTAACTGATATTTAAAAACCCTGCTATCCCCAAAAATACAACGAAAATCAACAAAGACCAAACAATGATTTCGAAATGTCTTAACAACATGGAGCAGTTAGACTGAGATCCCAGTCCCCAGACCTCACTTATTTACTCAACAAACAAAATATGTTGGATAGAGTAGTGTTAGTATTTACGTGTAACATACGCATAGGAGGTACCTGCTAGCTTGGGCCGACGACCAATTTTTTTTGTGATGTAGATATGGTATTTCAGTAGTCAAGGAGGCAGTTTTGTATCCTCCCAAATCCTGGAAAACTTTAGCTTTCGTTATTTGCACCTAGCAAATAAACTATGCTAAATAAATAAAATATATATTTCAGCCTTGTGTATAGGATCTCACTCAGCTCTTAGACTATTACAATGACTAGCGGTCGTTAAAAAAATATTTAATACGAATTATTTAACAATATTCTGTAAGACATAGGTACCTACATAAAAATCAGCTGCCAGACTTAAAAAAAAGTGATTTAATGGCTTTAGCACCGGGTACCTGGAAATCGGCCGTCGCCCCAAGCTAGCAGGTATGCGTATGTTCAAAATACTTACTAACACTACTCTATCCCACACATTTTGTGAGTGAGAAAAGAAGTGAAGTCTAGCAGCTCTGGGATCTTAGTCCAAGTTGATTCAAAAATGTTATCAACAGTCAAAAGGTCGCCATCAACAAAGATAACCATTCAAAAACAATAGAATAACTGCGCAGTGAGTGTTATCAATGGACCCCTCAAGAACAACGTAATTGTCTATTAATTAGCGCCGCGTGGGTGAGATCAGTCAATACGAAGCGATAAACTCTTACCAATTAGCGGTACAATCAGTAGTATGGACTTGTTGAATGAATATGGGAAGGGACAAGTTTCGTTCCGAGAAAGAACGACGAAGACGGATGTGAAAATGATCTTCTTGAAAGAGCTGCCGCGAACCTTTGCCTGACTGATGTTGTATTTTTTTGTAAAAGCGATTCCACGATATCTTGAACTTAAAAAATTGGGGGAGTAGCCAATTCTTCGTTAAAAAAAGAACCCTAATTGAGTAACAAACATCCATCCATCCATCCAAACATCCTAACTTTCGCATTTATACTATTATTAAGCAATTAAGTAAGTATCGGTGATTACCCCCATTTAAAAGCAGGTGAGACGCGGGTGCTCAGAGTGGGGACACTAGCGGCCCACCGAGTGACCCCAGGAAAGACAGTGGCACAGTGATCACGTGATGCTGTGCTAAGCGAGGCTTACTTGAGACCCCTGGACCCCATACTGATCTAATGTGAAAAATTGCACACTCCCTAGTTTTTACCAAGAAGGCCGGGAGCCTTTGGAAGGTGATTGCACCCATAGATCTGTGAATGGCGCCTGTTTGCAATTTATTGCGAATGAATCCCTACAGAAATATATTTCTAAGTATGTATAAGGCCGCTCATTGTGTCACCCTATGTAATATTTTCTTTATCTTTATTTTCTGTAACTTATTCTATGCTTTGTTAGAATTATCTACATCCCTATAAAAGCGATAAAGGATGGACGAGAAACTTTCTCTTGTAAGAATCGCTGAAATTAATTTCCAAACAAGAGGACACAAAGAAGCCCATAAATAAATAAAACCCAGTCAAAAGAAATGTCAGTATAATACCAGTCTAATTAGTTCAAAGTAGTAGAGGGCAATATTTAAGAAATAAATGTTATTAAAGATATCAGCTAGAGACTCCTTTGGGGATACAGATCTAAATGGCTTGTAATTCGGGGTCACTGTCTCATCGACAGCAATTACCATTCATGTGAGCAAAAACTTCCATGATTACACTGAATTCGAACCCGATCGAAGGTTCATTACTTTGTAAAAACCTGAATAGGTACCAACTCCGTGGTTGCTCGACTTGTACCGTTAACATATGCATACAAGCTATCATCAATGAATGATTGCAGGTACGGTCAGCAACGAAAGTCAACGTTAAAATATCAGAAAAGTGATGCAATAAACAATACTATTTTGAGAATATTGAGCTTCATTCTACTACATTCAATCAAGCTCACTACTGAGAGAAGTTTTAGAGAAGTCACATAGTTAAAGCTTTTTTAAACCAAAACATAGTACTTACTACTAGGATTTTATATATTCCAAGAATTATTTTTAAGTACAATGCAACAATCATCATTGTTGAGCATGATTATTGTGACGATCTACCGGATTTCAAGAAAAGAAGACCAAGTAGATATTTCACTTTTATATATTGTTTAATGCTAATGATATATGTCCGAAATAAATAACCTAGGTAGGTACATGTGGTAAAGAAAACATTGCATAATAATAATTATGATAAAGACCAGATTTTAGGCAACAAAAAGTTATCCATTCACACATTCGACGTAAAATGTTTGGTAGTTGCTAAGAATCCACATGCAAATTAAAACAACTACTATTAATAAAACAAAAAATACTCACATTAACCGGTGGCTTCATGGTGCAAAAAGTTTTAATAAATCTCAACATGCACAAGAGGATATACCCAGTGGGCTAGACGTGCAACTTGTTGAGGGCCTGAAGAGTAACAATATTTACTCGAAGAAAATGATAGGTTGTGTTAGATTTCCGCGTGATTTAGATCGCTAACTGACGAGTGAGGCCGCGACGCGTCGGCGAGCTGTGGCGGTCCGGCGAACACTGGCACTAACGCAGCCAATACGATGTTACCTTGCCGCCGCAATCCGCCTGAGGTTTTCCAACAACACACTGTGTCGCAGCGTGTGCAAAATTTGTATGATGAAAACGTAGCTTTTCCACACCACCAGCAGCTTTAGGGTTCTTCTGCAAATATTATAACGGTTCTTACATATATTTTACAAAGAATTTTGAACTCAGTAGTGAAAAATTTGCGGTTTTGGTAAAAATTAAATCATGTGATAGTCTTGTGCGGTTGTTTCGCGACGTACACGTTGGGTAACCTTGCCCGGCGGCCGCGTGTCTGTCGCGAACCCGGCGGATTGCCCGCCGCCTGATGAATCAATAACATTCATTTAAATACAAAACCTCCTGAATTTTTAAACTTCCAATTATCTGATTATTTCTTCTAATATATCAGCTTGTTCTACATTATTTTCTGAGGTCAAGGGTCCAAAAACCGATTTTTAAACTTTATTTTGTATTTATTCCTAAAAATAACTGCTATAAAATGCGCACCTTAAGATCAACATTTCAGCTTCAGAAATTATTTTTAATTGAAATATATTGACAAGCAGTTCATTAATGATTCATTTGATTGGGTTTTTTTTAGACCTAACCTATTATTACATACCTAATATAATTAATGACAAAGGCCTCGAGTTCAAGGTATGTCAAAGACGATTTCTGTATTAAAATAAAACATGATATTTGATTTAAACAAACGATTTATTAATGTTCCAGACAATTTAATTTTACACTACTGTTTAGAGGGCATAGAAAAGAATCGCATCATCCTCATCAGGAAATAGAAAAAAGGAGCAAAAATCATCTTATTTTTTAACAAACAAAACACTTGCATTGACTTTGCATTATTTAATTGTACGTTACAGTCAAAATGGCGAGACCAAGTCCCAATCTTGAATGTCCCAGGATTAACAAATAATACTGTTTTTAACAACTGTATGTGGGAATCAAAACACATGAACAAAATACTGACATAAAAGCATCGTTTCTAAGTTGGTCAGAAAATCTAATCAGAGTCCAGGCTCAAAATATAAATACAAAATAGCTGCACAAAGAAACTTTCAAGATTTGAAACTCAGCTCACCATTTGACGCCAATGACATAGTACCCATGATATTCTTTGAACAGTAGTGTCTCTCACCAGCTTTATAAGTACAAAGACCTTGAAAATAAAGACCATAAACAGCCGTGCCACATAATATCAAAGAGTCACCGTAACTCCGAATGTTTATCTGAAATTATTCATTGTTTAGTAAACGCCAGTTTTTTTTATGGGACACTATAGCTTTACAGGCTTTACTTTGTAACGCCTGTAGCTTAGTGCGAGTTTTGTATACAGTACGTTCATAGTAATTTTACCTCTGATTTTGCACCACTGCCAAAGTGATAGGGATCTTAATTATTGCAATAAGGTTGCTGGTGGGTTGCTGTAAGAGGTAAAACATACTGTGAACGGTCTGTGCGTATTCGATCTCATTAACGCAAACGTCATTTTTATTGAAACTGGATAAGTGCCGTATGGTGATAATACCAGGAAACTTCTTTTATCAATACAAGTTGACAAGTTCGTAGAAACACTCGCACTAAGGCGCTGCTGAACACGACACAAAAATAAGTATAATACAGTAGATCACATTGAAACCAGCTACATCCATTTTATAAACATGTACATAAATAAGTACTTAATAAACGATTATATCAGAGTAATTTTATCACTATCAATCTGTAAGAATTGGATTTCTGATATGAATTTAAGATAGTTGATAAAACTATCTATTTATTTAGGCAATTGACAATTTGGGGCGAGAGGATGACTTTTGAAATATGTTAGAGACCAAAGAAGGAATTTAACCGTTTATAATGTTAACAACTACTTTATTTTCATGTAATTTTTATAAGATTTAGTTGTTAAATAGATTCTCAAAGGCAAGATGGAAATGGCAAGGTCACTAATTTGATAATTTATTATGTAAAACATTACATTACTTCTAGGTCTTCAAAAAATTACTAATTCCTTTCGCATTTGTATTAAAATACTTATTTTTAATGTATTCAAATACCTAGGCGGAAATATATATTTTTTGTTCTGAGATACCTACATCAATGAATATTTGTATAAAAATCAACATTTTGTAATGTGATGCTGGTTGACTACACTACTAAGTAACATGAAGAACACTTGTATTAACGTAACAGTTGTGACGTCACTATATAAATAGCGTAACAGTGACTAATTACACTAACAGGTAGTTATATACACAGGTGTGTGGGAATCAGCTGCCACTCGATATAAACAATCATATTATACTATGTTTTATTTGACATAATATGTAAAGTATAATATGACAAACATTATGTACATAGGATCACGTGACAATAACAATAAGATATTAACAGAGGAGTTAGTTAAACTTTACTAAGGCAAGACACATCAGGCACTGTTCATATTCCTACTGCAAACATTGAATAATCACACAGAATACTCTTTTAATAAGGACCGTATTTGTATAAACATTTTTAAGTTAATAGAATAATGTTTGTATATCAATACGGCAAGATGCAAGTGATTGAGAAAAGTCGATGTCGAATCTTCAGCTAAATTCTTTTCAAATTTCTATACAAATAATTATTATTACATAATCATTACGGTTTTATTAAAGAAAAATCGTTTCTAAACGCTGGCAAATTATAACATACATTGTTATAATTTGCCAGCGTTTAGAAACGATTTTTTAGCACGGCTTACTAATTCAATCCTTGGTATCCCATTCACTGTTCACGGCAAGACAAGGTGCCTTCACAACCCAAACATAAGGTACATACGAAAAAATAACTAACACAGAGCACAAATCATTTGATAAACACATCATAATACAAAAAAATGTTGATATAATAAGTATTTGTTCTGCCAAAAATTTCTCAAATACTAATAAGTATCACAAAATGCCGCCTGTAAAATGCTTTTAAAAATAATACTGTTACAAAACAAAAATGAAATGTATTGTGCTTACTTATAAGGCCATTCAGTATTGCTTTGTTTGTGTCTATTTTAATATTTTTTTCAGTATACATTATTAATATATTTGATATATTCACGACAATTTCCGTGAGTGACATATAAAGTACATATACTTTAAGTACTTCTTAAGTACTGAAGATATAATTAATCTACCAAATAGCTACACTAATGACTAAGATATGGACGAATGAATTGCTACTGGATGGGAACTAATGATGACGCCTACACATGATAAATACGACTCCAAAAGCTTAAAATATTACATTGTATAAATATAAAATTTAACAAGAAGATATACAACGGAATGTCAATCTGCTACATTCACCTAACAAGTATACCACAGACAATGAACACTGGATTTTTATAGAACATAAATTCCACAAAGATTTTCTACAGGTTAGTTGCTAATAATTCTAGTCCTAAAAGATTTTCTTTTTAAATAGGGGGATACCACTTAAAGAAAGGGTGAAACTAATCAACACGTACAGTGTTACCACGAATATTTTTGTTTAATTAGAAAGCGCAAATAAGTCATTTTACAGCATTTCAATATCTATATAAATAAAAATCAATTGCTGTTCGTTAGTCTCGCTAAAACTCGAGAACGGCTTGACCGATTTGGCTAATTCTTTTTTTGTTTTGGTCGCCAGATTACAAGGAAGGTTTTAAAACAAAAAAAAGGGAAGTAGGGTAGGTATGTAGGGTAGGTAGAGTAGGGTAGTTAACGGTTGACGGTTGTTGGTGAAGGGAGCGAAGCCGCGGGCACAGCTTGTTAGTAATAATTTGTAGCGCTTTCCAGTGGTATTACAATCATATGTTTTTCAACTAACGTAGGTACGTGGACGTGCTCATAATATTCGCGGTAACAAAGTATTACAATATTTTTCTAAAAGTAACTTGTGCTTGCAATTTAAAAATATAAAAATATTGGCACAAATTGAGTATTTAGCTATAATGAAGAAGAAAAAGGCACTCGACGAAACATTCGTGTGTTACATGTGATACAGTGGTGTTTATACGAGATTATGTCGCCTGAGAATGATAGGATCACCTGGCAGCCCGAACTTCCAGGTGAATGACGATAGAGACATTTTGATTACAATGTGGGTAGTATCCAATACTAAATATGAACTTAGGCGGTGACATAGAATAAAAATGCATAGAAGTGAAACTACTAATTCTCATCTCACTATAGTTTCGGGCGTAATATACGTTTAAAAAATTCAGGACTGTGGGCAGGGCATGTTATGCGCTCTGCGATCGATTATTGACAGTATTAAGAACAAAAGAAATTACATAATTTCGCTTCTATACGGATTTCTTATTCTATGGCAGTGGCGACCATCTTTAGAGTAGTCCGTGCATCACTGTAGCATACGGATGTTGAAACAAACTACCAGCACGCATGCCGTGGCCCCCTCGCTCTGTCAACAGTCAGCTGTATTTTGAATTTAAACGCAACTCCGACAAACACGTGCCACTACAAAAGAGCGGAATAAATGGTCGATTTGTGACCAACTATCAATGAAAGCAGTTTTGAATATTGTTACCATTCATTTTATATTTTATTTTATTAAGTTCAACTTATTCGGTGGTAATGACATACCATAGAAGGGCAATAGCTTCAACACAATAACAAAAGTGTTGGTTTTGTAATAAATAGTTTGGAATAGTAAAGTTGCCCATGATTGTTTGCCCGATTTTACCATTGTATTACGAAAACTAACTTAAGATCTGTTAAAAATAATCTTGAGACATGCACCTAAAAACGTGCTTGACAGATCCTCACTGAATTTACTCTTACGATTGTAATGGCACATGCGGTCGGCTGTATACTACTAATAAATGTAAAACCTACATAACAAATCCAGTCTTTAGGTCAATATTGAACTTGAAACTCAAACACCTCAATTTTGATAAAAAGTTAGTATGAAAATAAAATAATAAATATTATAAATATGTCTCGCCAGCAGACAAGTCAAGAACACCAAGTTCCAGTAAGTTTTAGCTGCTAGAATTTTGTAAAGATTTCAATCTAATATTCAAAGATAACTACGACTGAATTTATTCTTGCATATTGTTATGGCATATATAGGAGTTAAAATAGATAAGATACGTATATAAAAGTATACCCATGTTAAGCACTAAGTTTATCTCTGTTATAAATCTAGTGATATTAGTTTATTGCCATAGAGTGGTCCGATGAAACTAAGGCAGTTATCGCAGCTATGTTCAGTTAGGATATAATCAACACTCCACCTGTACTACAAGATTAAATAAGGTTTCATTTCCATCTCGTAAAGTATATATAATTTACTTAATATTATTAAAAATAATTTATTAGTTTTGTATTAAATAAATCGTATTTAGAATTAAATTATACTATGTTTCACATAGATCAGCATTCTAGAGCAATACTTGAGGCACTTCCGAACAATCGATACGATTATTATGTATTATTGCGATTCATGGTTTGTTCCGTTCAAAATGCCTATTATGCATTTTATGTAACATTAAAAAATAATTGGAAACATTCTCACTCGAAGAATACTGTAACATTCAAA
Source organism: Mamestra brassicae (assembly GCA_905163435.1). NCBI lineage: Eukaryota > Metazoa > Arthropoda > Insecta > Lepidoptera > Noctuidae > Mamestra > Mamestra brassicae. The sequence goes on along the minus strand of LR991004.1, from coordinate 12,254,106 downwards.
TTTACAATGAAATTAAATTATTTACAATAAAATAAAATATTTCAACAAAATATAATCGAATAATGGAATGTTCAGGAAATATAAGACAAGAACTATTATAATACAATACTTAAATATATGACAATAACTGCAATATAGGATTCATTCTAATACTAAAATATTAGCAACCGCATAGTTTCCTTAACGCTAAAATACAATAGTTGTTGAGCTCTTATATATCTATCACACTGTTTTCCAGCCATTGGCAAGCCCTTGCTTTGTGAGCAAACATGGCAATACTCTATCGGCAACGTTCAATATATTACGTTATTATTTTCTCTACCGGACCACCGATCCGTCGATTGACTTTTTGACGGGCAAAATCAACAGTTCAGTCGCGGCAAACAAAAAAAAACAATATTCATCTCTTCTAATAATTGTTCAGAGCCAAAATCACAAATTCTTAGGCAATAGCTGACCGTAAAAAGTCAATCGTCCGACTGGTCCAAAAGCCGTTCAAAAATTATTTTGGAATGACAATCAGACTTGTACGCTTACCACCATCACATTTGTACACGCGCTCAGCTGCCATCCTAGCCAATCAAGTCCATAGGTCTACATGATGATGCAGCACCTGCGCGAGCGCGTGTCGCCCACCACGTCGCTGGTGTTGCCCGAGAAGCGCGGCACGGCGCCGGCGCTGGGCGACAGCGACAGCGGGTTGAGCTGCACCGGCATGTCCTTCACCTCCGCCAGCGAGTTCAGGCTGTGGTTGTTGGTGGACGCCAGGCTGCTCTCCACCGGGCTGCCGTTCGTTCTTATCTGAGATCGCTGCTTTTTTAAATCTGCGAGAGTTCCTGGAACACGCGCTACTGATTACTATCCCACTAAGCTAAGTTATAATCTCGCTACGAAACATTAAAATTTATGAGATAAGCATAGCTATTACATTAATATTTCTCAAAACTTTGTTTCTTAACCAAAATTGCGGTGCGTTACTTTAATTAAATTGTTAGTAAACAATAAATGCTTATCTTCTTCATTATAGCATTTCTAAAAATTACGTAAAAATAATGTGACGTAAAAACAACCGTAACAGATAGATTTCGAAAAGAAATAGTGCATTGAACAGAACAGATAGGTTACAGAACAATAAATAGTGACAGCTTTAGAAAATATACGTGCACTCGAACAAATTGACATCAACTAAATTAAAACAGATCCCAATAACGACTAGCACAACAAAAGGAACAATGAACCACACGCTAACAGCATGCAACTACAATGAGAGCCTGCTTGCCTCATATGCATCCTCGAGAGTGAATCAATTCTGGAAACCGGCACACAGTCCCAACCTTCTTTATATTTATACCATCACTGTGCAAAACTGTTAGATTAACTTTACAATCAAATGTTATAAACTGTGCTATATATTACGTATGAATATTAGATGTGCTTGTTACGGTCAATTTGAGTTCGTAAGGATGCATATAATTACCTGCGTTAATCATGACGGTGACATGAACATTGATTTTACCATTATTGTCTGTGGTGTAGGTCGCGGTGCCGCCTTCAGCGATCGCGATCTGGTTGGGGCTCACTATGACCTCTTTCCTACCGTCTAACGCGTCCTCGTTTTTGATAAGGTCATTGTCCTGTCCCTCGGGCGCTTTTCTGACGCCGTTGGGTAAGCTCGTTCTTTCGTAGTGTTTGTTTTGTTCGTTGACGGCCTCGTGTTGCGGGGCGGGCACGGAGCCGGGCGCGTAGTGCGATGCGGCGTTCACTCCGAAGAGGGGGTTGGAGGTCTTCTGCTGTCCGTAGGGCGTGAGGTCGGACAGGTCGCTGACGTCACTGGTGCGCAGCGAGCCACCGCGCTGGCTGTACGAGTGCTTGGGCACGGCGTACTCCACGGTCGAGTCGTAGCTCTGGTTGGAGGTGGTGGAGCTGTTCGATAGCCGCTTGTGTGACAGCTCCGGCGCTTGCAGGTTCGCCGTGTTTTGATCATTTTCCACGCCATTTGATAGGCCCTGCAACATAATAAAAGAAATCTTAGCGGACATCCTTTCGCAGTCGAAAGCAAGTGGAAGAACTAATGAGAAAATCGTCGATCGATAAATGTGTAATTATAAGATTTTCCAGGCGCTATGATTATCCGGCTGCCGCATCCACTGGTTAACCGGCGGTGTAGGTACAGGTATTTGTTATTTTTCCTATGTTTTCTGACATGCTCAGATGGCTAACATATGGATTAGAGAATACCAGTTTTTACCGGTTTATTAGAATTAACCGATGGGACTTTTGTGACTTCTGACGTTCAAAAAGTGATAAAAAATTTGCCTAATTGCCCTTTGGCTTATTTGAATTGGAACATGGTTTTTGATTATTGTAGCTACCTACCAAATTCAAGCCTACCTCATGCTGGCTTTATTTAAATCGAGTCCGCTACAATTGCCTCAGCCACTATGTAGCAGATAGTACTTAATCACTGTTATAACTAAAGATCGGATATTCGGATGCATATTAACCTTACGTTCATTTAAGGCTAACATATTATGGAGGCGGCTTCGTTGTTAGTAAAAACTAACTTTGCCAGCGGTTTCACCCGCGTGAAAGTTAGAACTCATCCCAAGGGAACCAGTTCCCGGATCCCGGGACAAAAAGCCTAGTGTGCCAAGTTTTATCCAATTCCCTTCAGCCGTTAAGACGTTAAAAGGAACAGACGGACAAAGTTACTTTCGAATTTATAATATTAGTAAGGATAAAATCCCGGGATTACATAATTATTGTCCGATCTCTAGTTATAACATAATTAAATGCAGTTTTAATAAAACTTAAATGCCTAAATTGCAACAACTGAGACCGGATTGCTTCATTTTCGGCGATTCCATAAAATAAACAATTAATAATGTCCAATTCTGATAAATTACATTATTATTTCTGCAATTTGATTTTGGAAGACACAGACATCGACGTTGCAATGCGGAGCTTGGACTTAGACATAAACATAGATATTAAATGTAAACGTTTAATTCTGTAACTTAAGAATCTACACCGTAACAGTTTTCATGTAGGTATTTAATTTCCACTCCCAAAACAAAAATACATTACTCAAACATTTAACTAGAAAGAAAGATAGAAATGGTTTATTTGCGCTAAGCAACTACACGAAGTGCACTGAATCAGTAAATTCAGACTGCAGTTTCTGAGAGCTGAATTTCAGTAAGAACTAAAATAGAAAGGAATAGCATTCTTAGCTCATTGTAGCGTTAACGAAACAACTGATACAGATCTATAACATTCCAAATTGTGTTTTGTAAGTTCTAAACAAGTCGTGTGCCCAATGAGTTTCCTCGCAGACGATAATTCCGAACTTCCATACATACTTTTAACCCCTACGGAAGAACGAGGATGAATTGATTGATCAATCTTCCTCACAGTGCACACCTTCTTATTTTGTTAAAGGAATAAAGGAATTTTTATGCAAAATTTAAAGCTTCTGGACCCAGCTGTGCTTTGTCTGTGTCTGAATTTAGGATTTTATTAAAATAGATTAAAATGTAAAACAATTATCATACCCGATAACGAAGCCCTAGGATCTGCGGCTCCTTGCGTATACGGCGCAAATTGTCGTTTGTCAAAAACATAATATCCAAAGACATGATAACAATCCGTATTCAACAGCACATAACACACATAGTATCACATAACCACATAATAAATATCCTTTGAGATAACAATGGTCAACACTTTATGAAACACCATAAAGGAAGAATTGAAGTTCGAAGGAAGATTTTTGTATATCAAAATGCATCGTCGAAAGAAAAAAATATTGAACAATGAGCGGTGCGTGTTAGCTCGCTGAGCAGACGGACTGAAGGCGCGTGCGGCGCGGCCGGCGGGCGAGGGAAATCGCAGGAAAACTGACTGAATCGACGGGTGCCGTCCATCAATGCGTCCAGCGGAACGGGATGCCTGCGCGCACTGCCCACCAGTCATGACAACGCGGCCTGATTGATGATGCAGTAACAGACGATTCGCAGTGATTGATTGCGTCTTACAATGACACTGTAGTAAACATTCAGAAGACAGATAAAATAAAAGTTTTTTTTTTGTCACACATAAATCTCATCTTCGATAAAATAATAACTTTGTTATGCTTAACTATGAGGGATCTCATTTTGGAGCAATAATTTCTCAATGCCAGATTTATCTTTAAATTGTTCAACTTGCTTGCTGTAGAAAGTTCAGTACCAATGTTTCAGCCATTAACAATAATTATAAATAAACAGATTCCACGAAGTCATTATAAAGAGTGCACAAGCGAGAAGCGGGTGCAAATCAATCGCTCTACTAAGTATCAAAGTGGGCAGGAACTGGTGTTATTGGTGTTTAGCACGACAAGCCTACGACACGCCTATGTTCACAAGGTGATTGCCATTTTGCATACCAAAACTAAAATAATGTAATGTTGTACTGGAACCAAAACTACGGGAACAATTGTCAAACTTTTCAGAGTACCAGTTGATTCAAAAAAGGAAAAAGCAATCGTGAGTACCTGTGGTAATATCTCGAACTCATTTCAATATGATTTGAATATGCAAGCCGGATCTTTTTGATTGTGTCTTTACGTGCACACATTCCTGTTCTATCTAAGGTGTACAAGTAATAAAAATTTCACCGTCTGGAAACGACTGAAAAGCACGACTAGAGTATACATTTGCATGTCTAATTTAATTCGCAACACTAAACATATTACATTTTTTATGAAGGCACTAAATTAAAAGAAGCGGTTTTGTGTTTGTGTCTGTTTAACTTGCAAAAACACAGTTGATGATATCAGTGAATTACTAGACTTCCACGTCACGGCCTTGGACCAACTGTAATGCAAGTAATAAATTATTCTCGAGCAGTTAATTACTGGCAAGTCGAGATGAAAGCAGAGAAAGTACGGCACACGGGTAACGTAAAAACAACGGGCCGTGTTCAAATCGTTCACTTAGTAAATACCGATAGGCGTGGTGGACATTACAACTATTTTCTGTTTATGTGTCATGGACATAATGTTGGCTGGACTGGAAAAGATAATTGTTTGCAAACACACAACCAGGAAACATAGAGAAGACCTAGTTAATGGACTGCTATAGTAGGAAAAAACGACAAGCTGTAGGGTTTCAGAAAAAACATGGTCTTATAAGTACTTCTACCAACATTAGTCACATCAAAATGCATGGATTTTTATGAGAGCTTCCAATGCAGAGACAACTGGCCAACCAGATGTACAGGTGACAATCCCTGGACATTATGTCGGATAGACAAATCGTAGCTAAACCTTACCACTTTCACAGAAATATCAACTAATTCAGAAATAAATGTTCTATCTGATCTTATACAAGGCGGTGTAGAAGTGCGTCAATCATATTTAAGGGTGATGTTCTATATCTCATAAACAGTACGAAATAACTACATTAAAAAAATCTTGTATGAATAACATGGCCGCAAAAAACGACTTTTAAAAGTCACAAACAAATCACTTTTCAAGCAGTCTGATGCAGTTGGAGGCAATTATTTTAGTTCAATCACAGACTAGTACGAGTACATCAGTATGGAATGTTTCAGTATTTTTATAACACGACGCAGATGTGTTCTCCGCTGAAACAGCGCAGATTTTTCATAAAAATAACTTATATTCAGCAATACTGTTTGTAAACAGCAATAAAAGTAACATTGTAAAAGCAATCTCATTTAGCGCAACACGCTCGTAAAATTAATATTAATCATTACCAAGAATTCATTCTTGTTACGAAAATTATGACGTTAGTGATTTACATTGAAAGTAAAATGAAAGCCCTTGATGCAAGTTTGATTTATTGTAGATTTTATGAAAATTACTGTCTTATTAAACCAACGATGAGCCCATACATATTACATAAGACAATTTTAAAAGGTTTTCTGTTCCGTGTTTGCAAATACAACCAACCTAGCAAACGTCCCATTCCATGACGTGTTGTAATGACTTTATTATTGGTCCCTTAAAAAATCCTCAGTAGTCAACAATCTGAAATCAATTCTTCGGTTAGGATTATTTTTGATCAAGATAGGTCTCTAGAACACACGACCGTGACAAGAGCAGCAGCCCTACTATGACGTGCTAATGCCATCCAATTCCGATGATGTAAAAGGGATAGTGCTATTCGCTATGTATAGCTCCGCCTCTCTCATCGAGCGGAATCATGATCGTTTTAAGACTTCATAGTAGTTGTCTCATAGATCGATCGATAGTTCTTATTTTTAGAAAGAGTACAAATCCGATCGAGCGTTGTGCCAAAAAATCAAAAAATCTGATAACACGCTCATACAGTTTCTACCATAATTGCAAACGATTTCCGATTACTTGTTAAGATAGCGTGAGATGATTGCAGTTTTTTTGGTTCTATATCTCTTATTCGTTCGTGCGATAAATTAATAAAATCATGTGTGACGCTGCCATAAAATTGACATACCTAAAATATTTCGTCTAGCCTTTGAATGTTGAGTGTTGAATATTTGACAGTGAAAGAGTCAGTGTGTACTACCTTATCAACACTATCAATGGAGCCTTTGCGTATGTAAAAAAAATCGGTTATTAGTTTAGTTAATCAGATACAACAAATATCGCTTTAAATCGCGTCGGAACTCTCTGAACTTTGAATCCAAATCGATTTTGAAGAGTGGCATTAAAAGGTTTCCTTACTGCTTGTTAGAATTAAACATACATATTAGGTACTAGCTTTTGCCCGTGACTTCGTCGGCGTGGAATAGTTACTTTGGGCAGCCATTTTTATTTTTAAGATACTCATTTTTCAAAAACGTTTGAACTATCAAGAGCCTAAACACAAAGGTTCATGGTTTCACCTTCAATAATGACGGACTCCCATACAAACTTTCATCCCCTAATTCAACCCCTCTAAGTCCATTTCTCGCGATAAAAGGTAGCCTTTGTCCTTCTCCTAGGTCTAATCTATCTCTGTACCAAATTACATCAAAATCGGTTGAGCGGTTTAAACGTGAAAGCGTAAACGCTTTATTTCCAACGAAAAGTTAAATGATAGAAGGCTTACAATACCCTTTACAAATTTCCACCCCCCTTTTTACACCCTTACGAGATGAATTCGGGGATAATAACTATCCTATGTCCTTTCCCGGGACTCGAAACTAGGTATTTCTATACCAAACATCTAAATCGGATTGGCGGTTTAAGCGTGAAGATGTAACAGACAGACAGACAGACACCCTTTCGCTTTTATATTAAGTATGGATGGATATAAATTACTAGAGTCAAGGGCTCGCGATGCTAACTGAGACATTATTGAACAGTTCAGTATTTAAAGTTTGGATGTTTACAAGACTACCGCAGTAGCCGAGCTCAAAGGCGGTAATTGATTTCGCGATTGCAATATAGCTTGGGTACAATGAGTACTGTGGTAGCTGCTGGCCCTAGTTTAAGTAACTACAAGTTACTTAATTAAGCCGGATTGGACCATAGCCTGAAACTATGTAACTTAACAGGATTACTACTACTCAGTAATTACGGATACAGCTTAAGCAGGCAATGCACATTGAAGAAACGTCTAGATTAAATCCAGTACAGCTGGTTGCGCCACATACCTTCTGCTAATATGAACGTAAAAGCGTGCATTATTGCTTCCCATCTAATTGGCGGCCAATTACGCACAGACAGTGCCAAGCTGTACACTTCGTGGAGAAACAATTTGTACTACATACACAACAGGAACCACATACGTCTTTGGAAATGTGTGATTTGGTTACACGTAGATCTCACAATGTTAACTTTACTTATTAAACATTAAGCAAGTTAAGTTTATTATGAAAGATCATGACGAATATATTTTCAAAATGACTTTTTATTAGTTACCAACATTTTTTTCGCGATTTTTAAACCTTTTATTTAGTGTTCTGTGTTTTTGTTAATTTGTATTATTTTAGACAGCATACCATACTGAATACATTGTACTCAAGTTATTTAGATCTTGCTCTTTAAAGTCTGCAAGCAGAAAGTCATAAAAATTATTACCGAAGGTAATTTTAATTTTCAAACTCGAGCGATCTGAGGTGTAACTTTACGCAACATGCAGATACAAAATGGCGATAACCTCAAAATCCATCCGCATATTAAAATAACAAGTAACGCAACGCAACTGTTTCATTTTCAACCAACATGTTGTTTTATAACTAGTTTTATATGCGTTTGATATAGTTCTTAGCTTAGATGAATGATAATAATTATATTGTTAACTCATCAACACGCTAGGAAACTCCTGCTTGTGAAATGCGAAATACTCGTAGCTCAATCAGATACTATTTTTACTAACGCAGTAAGTATCAACGCCAATATATTGTATTTGAATTTTTCCAAGTAGTGTTTTTTTTTATTTGGCATAATTATGGTCTCTTTATTTGAAGCAGCATGCAATACTTATGAGGATTTCATTGGCGTTATGGAGTGACAACTATATAGTGGTAATAGAGGCAGTAAATATTTTAATTGCAACACCGGTAGCCTACATCAGTGGTTCCCAAACATTGTTTGAGACGGGACCACTTTCATTTCTTTGTTGCTAGCAGGGACCAGAAATCATGAAAAAATTAAACTATAATCTAAAAGATTAAACTTATATCATAAAGATATTTAGAACTTGTAGCATACATAACTATTCTTTGAAATCGAAAGCAGAAAACAAAACATTTCTGATAGAAACTTAATATCTGTTTGCATCAATGACATTATTAAGGTGAAAAGATTGAAATTGTAAACCTTTCGCGGACCACAGGTTGAGGACCACTGTTATACGTTTTTCATAAGTTTTCAAAAATTATGTGTGCGTTATGTATTTACAATTAACATAATAGTGTAGGAAATGAGAATGACTTGGGGTGGGGCGTTCTGGTAGGTATAATTAATTGTATAAATGGTAGCAGTTACACAATAATACGCGAAACTGTGTGCATTAACAATACGTACACATGGCGTGTCGTGTCGCCACTCAGTTTCCCTTTCACTGTTAACCACCGGAGTGTTTTGGGTTCCGTTCGTCGATATGTCGTGTGATTGTTACACTTGTAAATGTATTTTTGCCAATTGTAATGTATTCTTTTATGTGTAAACAATTGTTGGCTAACCTAATAAATAAATAAATGTCATTTAATTTGTAGTGTAAAACTACAAATTTAATTTAATCTCGTATTTAATTGATTACAAGGAAAGACATGCGGACATGCTGTTTTAACTTTCTGTTTGAATTTCCAGTTTTTCCGCACAAGATGCACTATTAAAATACTATGAAGTGAAAACGAAATACGTTAAAAAATTCTACAGGAAGAATCAAAATTACATAACAGTTGGCCATTATTCTGTCAGCACTAATTATAATTATATGTACGGAACACAAGTGCGTGCAACCAACACGTCTGTATTTCATTATTTTACACTTGAATCAGTTTTTCATATTTTTCCTTCGCGAAAGTCGAAAGCAGAATATTAATTCGGTCGGGCAATGACGTTTTCATTTAAATCGTTCTTAGCACGAGATCTACACTCATTATGATAATATTAATAGCACTTCTTCAATGTTGCGTGGCACGTATTGCGGTTCATGATTGAACTAGATGACGGTTAATTTGTTTGTTTTTATAAGTAAAAGTATTTAATTAGGTAAATGTTGTATTTCTTGTTGAGATTTATGTTGAGACATGTATTCTTGTCTAGATAACATTCATACACATATTATTATGCGAAAGTAATTCTGTTTGTCTGTTTTGTTTGTTACATTTTCATGCGTAGACCGCAGAGCCGATTTTGATTAAACTTCACAGTCGGTATGTGTAGCGTCTACCAAGGGTGCCAGACCTAAACCTCTAACACCACAACGATCGGTCGATAAAAGTTCATCCTATCTAGTTATACATAGGATGAACTTTTCCCGAGTAGTATTTTATCATTTCCACTGCAACACCTATGTTGAACTATATATTTTTTATTTATAACAAAGAAGAATAATGAGACGGAATCAATCTATTGCAGATAAAATAAAACGATTTCCTATTGTTTCTTTAATTTGCAAAGTCATAAAAATGAGAAAGGCGCAAAAATTAACGTGACTTCGATTAAAGGTTTTATGCCTGTAATATGGAAAACATCGAAAGGACAAAGGTATTTCAAGGTTATGCTGCGTGTCAGTGACGTTTGTTTGGAACTGTGGTTTAAAGCCCGGGCACTTAGCGGGACACTAGGGTTCTCGCGAATTTTGACATGTTTAACATCTAAAACAACGGGATTGCGCACGTGTCCCTAAGTGAATATATCTCCCCCCCTATATACATCTCTTTTGAACGCTATAATACGTATGCAACTTTTGACGCACTTATTACGCCTTGAAACTATCAAAACGACTTCGTTTCAATACCTTTACAGGCTTTTTGAATGCACTTTGTGTGCAAATGTTAAACCTTTCTACAATGAAATGAGTGATGAATGACGCAGACTCGCGAATTGTACTATCTGCAAAGTCCATTTTAATAAGCCGTTAATCCCGCAATCAGCTGTAACTGCGGTTGTGGAGACTGTGAAGTTATTTTTTTTTGTTTTGCAGCTAAGGAGTGGAATTCCCCGCCGGAGTCTGTTTCCTGATCCATAAAACCATGGCTATATGGCAAGTCAAGACTGAGTAGTTAACTTTAAGGCAAGGATGCTCCATTGTTGATCACGTTATCGCTTTCCATCAGTCGCACCTGATTACTTACGGTCAGACGCAAGTCTATCAATAATCTATTTATATAAAACAAAGTTGGGTCAGTTACACCATCTATAACTCAAGGACGGCGGGACTGATTTTGAAGATCTTCGGATTGTTAGTTTTGACTCTGCCTATTGGAAAAATTAACGAAAAATTATAAAAATAAATTCCCATACATTAATTCGTATGTAACGCCATCTCAGATACATTAAAGAAACAAAACACGGACAAAAACGAATTCTGAAGTAGTACGAAGTTCGCCGTGACAGCTAGACATCTACAATACCTATCTATACAAATAATAAATCTGTAGAAGAGTCGTTTTTTTACATTAAAAAAATAGAAAAATTGGATAAAAAATTGCTAGGGAGATAAAGGATAACTAACAGAACCCATTTCCAGCATTTTTGGAATGTTTGTCGGTTTATTAGTTATTTATGAAACTTTTTATATGTAGCGAAGGAAAAGTGAACATTTTATTATCTTGTAGTTCTAACGATAAACTATTATTTTGACAGTTCAACTCCATGGTCGATAGATGGCGTTGTTCATTTGATGTCACTTTATGAATCGCGGTATCAAGATTTTCCGTGGAAGAATGACGTTCGCCCATGTCTGCTAACGCAGATTTGCTTAGTTTTCTAAGCCACATATAAGTGAATACTCGGTTGCCAGGTTGCAAAACTGGAAAGCCGCAGAGACCAGCTGATTTAGCCGTAAAAAATTGGAAAGAAAGGCCGGACAACTTATCCTATTCATGGTTTTAAGACTCTAAAATATTACTTAGTTTGTATGTACAAACACTACAAACTAAGTACATCAGCCCGACTAATAACGACTTAATATGTTATTAAGTCGTTATTAGTCGGGCTTAGAGATAGCAAAATCCGGATATTTACAGGCCAAGGGTTGCCAAGGGCCACCCGGAGGCCTCAACGGCTTAGCACCCGCGAGCATGGGCGATGCGCTGTAATAGGCGACTTTAAAACAAGACGAAAAGTGTTAAACTGTTCAGTTATATCGGGTGTCTATCTATGCGATATATCTTCTTCATCTGCCTATCCTTTTTCAAAATACTTATATTGGTCTGTCAAACTGGATTCAGCTGAATATCAGCATTTTATCCACTAACTGGGTAACATGGTACTTCTTGGCAAGACTGGTGACAGATTTTCTGACTTCTGACAATCAGTAACGACTGCTCAAGATTTACAAATGTCAGCCGGGATCAACGGCTTAACGTAGTTTCCGAAGAACGGAGGAGTCTCGGTACGTAAACCTCGCCATTATCACGAATACATACTTGTCAAGCCAGCGCGTGCCGTGCAACGCCAAACGTCACAATTATGTGACAAACAAAAAAGTACGGGTAATTTGTGGCTTGGCGTCGGGGGCACGCCGATATGTTTATAAATGCTCTGGCGTTCAAAAGGTTAATACGGTCAACCATCCATAGACCGACCTCGGCAAGCGTTCTAGCGCTTTTCTAAATTTTGTGTCCTAAAAAAATGTCTTGGGTGTTTGTTTATTGGTTTTGGAAAATTGTTTAATTTGGTTTACTGGTTAGTTTTATTAATTCCTTTGAAGTAGTACGAAACGTAAGAATCAACTTTATTTGAGGTACAAGGAGATATCAGGGATGGTCGGCATTTTCAACGGAAGAGGTGATACAGTCAGTACCCGGTACACCGTAGAAAATAAAAAGGATACATCCTTTTTATTTTCTTAATTCTAACTAAGATGGGTCAGGTTTTGCAGGGTATTGACTGTCGTACAATATTTAATCTGTGTGACAATTTTATTTCCAATATCCACGCGAACGATGTCGCGGGCACAACGAGTAAATAAATAGAACCTGTTAAGTATGAAGTTATAGTACTAACCTGCAGGTCATCATCGACGGTGGAATCGAAGGTCTCCCGCAGCTTGGCCTCGCCGCGCACGTCTGCCTTGGCCGTAAGCTGCTTCTCGCGCAGGGAGGTCCTCCGCACCGACCGGACCCTGCTGAGTTTGGAACTGTTTTACGGATCTTATTGGCTTAGAGTTTTTAAAAATAATATCGTAGATTTTTACTGTGACGCCGCTACAGGACAAAAGACTCTTCCTGTTTTGAGAAGGGACAACATTTAAATCTTCATAAATTCTGACTTCTGTATCACTGATTTATACCTAGCTCAAAAAATGTATTATAATAAAAGATTCGAATTGGCAAAGCTAGATGACACCGTGCACGTTCCCTAAACTGATAGTGTCAGTTACCGGCTAGTGCTGGCGCTGGAGGAGGACCGGCGCGCGGTGCGCAGTCGGTCGGCGGCGGCGTGACGTCGTAGTTCCTCCTGGTCAGCCGCTAGTCGTAGGATGCGCGCGCGCAGCTCGCCTTCCTCGCAGATATCTGTACAACGCAATGTCTCTTGTGAAAGAAAGACAAATCATGTATCCAAATGAAACCTACTCTTAACTTCACCAGTTGTACAAACATCAGCGTGTAGCAATAGTTTTACATTGACAGAGCCTATTTATGTCATAGTAGTAAAATCGATTTCCTTAGTACAACATTTGTAAGTACTAAGAAAATCGCCAACCCAACTACTACTTCGTCTTCTTTGTGTCGATGGGAAAGAAAAGTACTTAGCCAGACACGGCACTACAGTGGCCTTAGTGCGAGTTTTTAACGTTCTTGATCGCCTTAGCGTTAACGGCAATTTTTTTTCCGTACAATTTGTCATAAGCGAACGTCTACGTTAACCCGATCGAGTGCGTTAAAAAACTCGCACTAAGCCCTCTGATGTGCCGACTCCATGCTATGAAACGCGATCTTTACTACATTCTAGTAAAATAGATTGTATCATACATTTTGATAAAAATAACTCGAGCCATTCGACTCGCTGAAAAATCAAAAATTCAAAGCCGTAAACGGCACTTTTGAACGTCATCATTTACAGTTAAAACATTAATATAAAATTAATAAAGTGTCTCTACTGTCCATTCGGAAAGGTAGATTCTTATGGAGTAGAACGGACAAGAAACTCCATAGTTACTCTTTTCAAATATTTGTTTTACAATATTTGGTATACAAAAATTGATTTAATATGACGTGAGGACGATGCACCCAGAGTATGCTACTTATAGGAACAAAGTATTACCAGCGGGGGTAAACTTATTAATTTTCTAAATAAATTTAGGTACATGGTACTCACAAATTTACAAATATTAGAACCATTAATTAAACAGTGTGTGAGTTAACAGAAAAATAAAAACACAAAAAGAAACAGTATAATTATTTATATAATTTAATACATAAATCGACCAGTTTGATTTTGTCTACACCCTTCATTGTCTTATGGAGAAGGACCAGCATGTTTCCAAGCATTCTTATCCTGAATGTAATCTTCTAATTTGTAATATGCTTGTTTACAAAGTGTGCTTTTAAAATAAGTTTTAAATTTTCTTTCACTTAGTTCTAATATGTCACAAGGTATTTTATCGTAACATTTAACACAGTACCTCATGAGTCATGACAAATGTGTGAACTTTAGCTAATCTATAAAATGGTTGATCTAATTTGTTTTTACTTATAGTATTAAAATAAAGTCTAGCACTAATTTTACTAAAAAGATGTCGATCTTTCCGTACATACCTAATATTCTCTTGAATGAATTGGCAACGGACTGTCATAATATTAATATTTTTTTAAATTTCCCTAAGAGAATCACGGCGACGCAAATTATAAAGGGCTCTGACAGCTCTCTTTTGTAAAATAAATATGGATTCAATGTCAGCAGCCCGACCTCACAGCAAAATACCGTACGACATAATACTGTGAAAGTAACTAAAGTAACCCAAACGTGCGGTTTCTACGTCTATTAACTGTCTTATCTTTCTAGCTTAGAGCTAGCGGCTGAGCTTAGACGACCCGCAAGAGATGTTATATGAGGCCCCCATTGTAATTTCTGATCCAATGTGATATCTAGGAAAACAATCTGATGAATAACTCCAGTTTTTCTTCATTCAATATGATGTCACATTCGCTGCATTTGGTAAAGAAAATGTAATACATTTCGTTTTTTTTTCAAGATATTTGCCGTAAACTTAAAAACATTCGCTCTTTCGGCGTATGTAGTTATAGTATGCAGGGGTAAAAACCCACAGTGGAATATTTAACAAATCCAATCTCATCTTTACTAACTAGGCATATTGAAAGTGTTCAGTTTCGTGCTATACCCTATATACTTCAGCCGATTATGATACAAAAAAGAGTAAGTAAAATTTTGCTTGTTTTTACCTGCCGGCGTCTCATCGTGTTTATTCCTGACATTGAGATCAGCTCCATATTGTACTAACAGCTCTAGAACCTCTAGCTGTAACAAAACAAACGACACATTACAGTTTATCATAATAATAACATTGAATTAAATAAGCTGGTTATTTTTGTGTGTACAATGAACTGACTTCTAATTTTCATGCTTCATGCTACTTTAACGCTTCTGTCAAGATGTCGAGTCAATGGATTCTAGCAGTTTTTTCCATGAATGACGTTTATGACCTTATTTGAGATATCAATATTATGTATATTAATGACTTTTGATTTGTAGAAAGAAAAAAATAGTTTATTAGCGCAAAGTATGACGCTTACCAAAAAAGGAATAAAAATATAGTGACTTTAACAGGTTATGAAAATATGCGTCACATGCGGAACGCGGTCATCACTGAGTATGAAGGAAAAACTGTAACATACATGTCCCCAGCAGGCCGCGGCGTGCACGGGCTGCCACATGTCATGGTCCACCACGTCGGTGGCGGCGCGGTGCTCCAGCAGGTACTCCACCACCTTTATGTACCCATTCGCCGACGCTATGTGTAACTGGAACAAGTGGAACCATCATTAACTCTCTGAAAATTACACTTAATAATTACTCGGAAAAATAAGGCCGATGTGTTTATATTCCCTATGTATATTTTATCAGATTTTTAGAATAGTGACTCAAAATAAAAAAAAATAAAAAAAATTACGGGACGCGTCCGTCGTTGATTCAAAAACGTTCATATGTGTATAATATTTCAACTATATCGGTCCAGTAGATTTGGAGCAAATTGACTGTGACCGACGGACACACAAGGGATCCGTTTTTTTATAGACGTTCGCAAAATAAGCCTATTGGTAGTCATTGTTTGAGCTCGTTCCAGGCTGTGCTGCTTCTAAGTAACTTTCGAAGAAAAAACTCAAAAACACTGCCCGATCAACATGGGAACATGGGAATCGAACCGAGATTCTCAGCATTCGCGCTTGCCAACTTTCGGCTAGGTACCAGAACTAGGCAATTTTAAAACTACTATGCTATTCCGCAAATTGACGTAATTGTTTGTTTTGATGACCTTGAAAAGTAATTGTTATGAAGTCAAGAAGGGCATGGTAATTGCTATTTAATACACATGGCGTGACTTTTTGTTTTCACATAAATGCGTTAATATTCAGGGCACGCACCTTTCAATTTAATTAAAACGTGAACATCGTGTTCAGAAACAACGGAAAGTTGGGTGTCATATGATGCCTATTTTATGCTCTCAGAAAATTTCATTACAAAGTGTGTTCTTTACCGAGCCTCGGTGTAGTTCACCAGTGTAACCCTTAAAGATATAGTATTCTATTTCAAAATAACACTCACAAGCGTGGCCCCCTGGCCATCCCTGGGCTCATCCAAATCCATTCCCCCCTTAACTAGTTCATCCACATCCCTCAACATCTTCATTTCAGTTGAAGCCCTCGTATCATCTATAAGCCTTTGCGTGACTCCTCTAGAAGCCATCTCACTCTCTATGGCATCCAGCGTCCTTTCCTCTTCACAGATATCGTAAGGCATGTTCCCGTCGCCGTTGACAGCTAGGAGGTTGGCGCCACGTTGTATGAGTATCCGGACGAGGTTGAGGTTCCCGCAGGTGGCGGCTGCGTGGAGGGGGGTCCACTTCTCGCTGTCCTCGGCGTTGACGTTGGCGCCGTGGTCGAGTAACAGCCGCATCATAGCCTCGTTGTTGTCGATGCAGCACTGGTGGAGAGCGGTTAGACCATCCTCGTTGGTCGCGTCTGGCGTCACGCCGCGAGACAGTAACCGTCGCACTGCAATTTGAAGATTTGTTTGGTTTCATACGAAATAAACTTATAATTTTATTTATTTATTTATTCAAAAAAACAGTACAAGCTTACAGTTCACAAAACCAAAACGCTTATGTGCTAACAAATCGCAATAATAATCGTTTATTATCAAAAATATTCCAAAGTTTTTTTACATTGACCCCAAATTACGCAAGCCTGTATGTACCTTGCGACCAATAAATTTATAATAATTTATTGGTCGCAAGATACAGGCTGATTTCTCTCATCTTCTTTTTGTTGTGTTTTTTCTTTTTTCGGATTTGGAATAAAGACAATATTAGCTGTGAGAAACTGATTATAAAGTTCGCGAAACATTTTTCAGCGATTGACAAAACGATGTAAGGGACTAGATCTAACATATAGGAATGTGCAACAATTTTGTCTTATCGCGCATATTGTTTTTTGCAATAACTATGACAGTAGTTGTAAGACTTGCACATAATAATCACAACTGTTTACTACTGCAAATAATTACTACATATTATATTATCATCAACATACTATTATGGCATGATTGCATCAATAATTATGCTGTCATACTAACATGACTTCACATAAACGATTCAAGAACTTCAACTACGTAATTATCTAGTCGTAAGTAATATGAAACGAAAAACAGTAAAAATAGTAAGTACCTAAAAATAGTTATATTGGCTAACAAGTGAAATTAAAATAACAATAAAAGCAAGTAATAAAGGTGCAATATAAGTAAGTTAGTACAGCTCTAGTCATTAGGCTCTGCTAACAATCTCGTTATGGCACATATAGCGCGTAATTGACCGAGCAATAACGACAATAATGTCGCTTTTATTGACTTTATTTATGAAACTGCTCCGCTGTCACCTGACCAATCAAGAACAGATGTTTATTATCATATACCTACAGTTGCAACTCTAGATATTATGTTTCCAGCATGTAAAAATGTACTTACATTTTTAAAGTTGCTTGCGGTAAAAATAGCACTATCATTATCAAGAAATTCGTTAAGTCGATACGTTGCGGCCACGTAATCCCTCAATTACTCACCCTAAGTACCTTAACAAATTGATTAATATACGACTGGTACTTTTGCTGACCTTTACAAAGTTCTCATTCACTGCGGCGTAAGTTATTATCAGGGCTAAGATGTCGTAATCGGCACAGTTGCGAACCTTGTACGACTCAAAACATGCATTACTCAGGCGTGCGAAACCCGGCTTAGGTTCCGTACGATCACAAAATACTGCGGATAACAACATAATTGCTTGTCACCTGGTAAGCGTTTAAAATGTTTAAACATTGTAAAATTAGCCACGAGGTAAGCGATAAAAGAGAGGATTTATAACACGCATGCCGGTGGAAAGCCGCGGATACAGGGAACTTTTCCAATTACGTTTGGGTGAGCTTTCCGCCTAAGTAAACAGATGGGGAATAATGTCAATATCTCACATGGAGCGAGTGAGACTTGGCTTCATGCCAGTGTACCGATACCTATGCAAGCATTTATCACCATTTCAATGGCTTTATAAATGTGTGAAGTCCTTCAGAAAGGTCATGAACGTGCGTTGCAGCGATAAAGTGTCCTTTACAAAATAAGGGCAAGTTATTTATGTAAATAAATACGTTGCCTCATTTCTTCGACATTTCGCAACCGAATTGGGCGTTTTATTCTTATTTGAAAAGGTATTTCAGTTTCGTCCTATATTAATTGATCAATGTGCTAAAATCAATCAATAATCTGCTCAAGACGTCGTCGGTGATGTCCGCTAAGATGAACAATGGAACTTCTCAATAAAGAACAGTATTAGTGCGTATGGAATATTCGACGGGTTAGCGAACCATCGGAAAATTAAATAAAGTTACAGATTGGGTCTGGTTTTAATATTCACAGAACTTCTTAAATTGCTACAAAAACAAAACTGACTTCCAAAAAAATTACTGTGCAAAATGACAATTTCGGAAACCGGTGGCCAGAAATGAAATAAACTTAGTTCTTTTTGGAAGTCGTTTGTATTTGTGTTCGTTTTTAAGTCAATGTAAAGTGAAATGTAGAAGAAGCTCCCATATGAAGAGATACTTAGCATGTTATTTACCTTCATCTATATCGTTTCTGGCCGCGGCTTCCAGCAACATCACGCTATCACTAAAGTATATGCTCCGCTTGTTGCTCTTCTCCCGTTTGGCGCGCGACCTCAGCCACTCCTTCTCTCGTTGCTGCCATAGTTTGAGCTGCTGCATGCGTCGTCTGAAATAAACAAGAATTGCATCAACAAAAAATTTACGGAATGTCAGCTCACATGTTTAGTGTTTACCAAACAACAGGATGCATAAGTTAACACAACAAAACTATATATCTGAAGATACTTCAAGAGAGAACGTACGTGTCTCAAGACCTGATTGCTGAAAGACTAATCAACACAAAATGTTCCTAACAAACGGTCTAACTCAAGACGTGTGATTAGATTGACTGTTGCTATTTCAGTCAGTCAATGACAGCACTTAACATCAGCTTGACAGTCTGTCTATTTCAGAAATCAGGTGTAATTTAGTTATTATTATCCACGTCAGTTATTAGCACTCAGTAAGTATGAATTTGTAAAGTGGTTCAGTGTCGTGTTTTGTTCATAAGCGGTGAGCGATCGACCTCCACGAGTCCATAACTCCGCGGCGCCAGACACCCACTTGACGCAAAATTCAATGTAGGCTTTTATGGATTTATCGTCAGTTGTTATTATGTAATTTGCAGAATATATCGGTGTGAAATTGATTCAAATTTGGGTTTATCTTTCGTAAGTCTATTCATAAACGGGCAGTCTCCTTTCAAACATTTTATTCAGCAATAAAAATTCTGCGAAATGCCTTGGGTTTTTCCATGTTGTGCATGTTTAAGTAAAATAAAAATCAACTTTTGTTGTAAGTCGACTGACTTTGTAATAGCTGTTGTTGTACAAAGTATGCAGGATAAAAGTGATGGGCAGGAAATACCTATGATATAACGTAAAGGCAAAGGTTAATGTGCTGAAGGACTTTTCGTATTAAGAGGCCCCAGTAAATCTTTTGTTTGCGTGAATCATCTAGGTAGCTTAAGGTGAAAGCGCCAGGGTAGCCCGCGAAATTCAAATTTTCATACGTTTTTTGCATTTTGCAGGTCAGTGTCAGGTTGTATGTTGATAAAATACGATTGGCAACCGTAGCAAATATGGCTTTACTGAGTTATAATTTAAAATCATCTATTCATGTAACTAGATTGAATGACTTTTTTTTATGAAATAACCATTCAATCGAGTTAAATGAACTCGGAGAGTTGTATTGATGATTTAAATGATTATAATTCTGTAAGTAAATACGCGTTACGATCGCGAATCATATTTTGTTCAACATACAGCCTGACACTGACTTGCAAATTACAAAAAAACATAAGAAAATTTGAATTTCGCGCTCTACGCTGGCGCTTCCACCTTAAGCTGCTAATAATTCGAGTTTCTAACTTAAATATAAAACTCAACTCAAGCCATAAACTATCTGAACGGAAAAACTGCAATAGCAGCCAAAGAGTTTAATATTTATTCGCTGCGTCTTATTTTTGTTGTACGTTCAATCTTGACATGGCCTGTTTATTTCAAAATAATGATAGCAATGTAAGATATCTACACGCTTAGATATCGTGGTTTATTTTCGTAATCCATTTTATGCGTTACGCCTTTTCCCACATAGGTTCATATTTTAACAGTAAACTGTCATGCAATCACAAAAAGTGAAAACAAGGTTTCACTTTACATTATAATCCGTTTCATAATATTGTGCAGCAATGGCAATGAAATACTTCCTCAGTTTTAATTTACCATTAATGAAGTTAATAAACTTTATCTTGGTCCGTTTCCGTTTATTGATCGTTAAGCTCGACTGGCAGCGCTAGCACTTTGGACAGTTTAGTGCCATTCTGCTCTGATTCATATGGTGTAAGATAAAGAAAGATTAAAATTAGAACAAAGAAGCCAACGCCATAAATCACTGTCTGTTTATGAGGATACTGCACAAAGATAGTCAAAAAAACGTATCAAAAGCAGACGCCTTTTTTAGGGTTCCGTACCCAAAGGGTAAAACGGGACCTTATTACTAAGACTCCGCTGTCCGTCCGTCTGTCTGTATGTGCGTCTGTCACCAGGCTATATCTCATGAACCGTCAGTTAAACAGTTGAAATTATCACAGATGATATATTTGTTGCCGTTATAATAACAAATACTAAAAACAGAATAAAATAAATATTTAAGGAGGCTCCCATACAACAGACATGATTTTTGTTGCCGTTTTTATAGATAACGGTACGAAACCCTTCATGCGCGAGTCCGACTCGCACTTGGCCGGTTTTTTCTAAATTACCGTAACATCGGAAGTAACCGTGCACGTTCGTTTCTGATATCTGTTATCACACGTGAGCTAACTCCGTTAATCTCGCTGACGTCGGCAGCAGGTACAGGATTAACTATGTACCTACGAAAGGCAAACATAACTGTGTGCTCATAATATATCTTATGTTGACACAGATCCATACACACCACCTATCGGCTGATATGTGCTAAAGATTGTGCACACATACAACAATAATACTGAGTCTGTTTGTTGCCATACAACATCACCTGAAACCTACAATAGCTTTAAATTTCTTGTTACTGTTAAAAAGGGATTGTGAACAAAATTACCAAGTATTGAAAAATATTGATACAAAAGGGAGTGGGCACGTTTATAAAAAATCTAAATGTGTTAGTTTTTCAAATACATTTCAGAATATAATGCTAATATATTACGCATAATGGAAAAGAAAGTCAAGAAACACTCCGTGAAGTCAATTTTAATGCACACTTTCCAATATTTGTATGCCTTCTCTCAACTCTTAGCTAATTTTAGTGTCTCTAACCATATAAGTGTACTTATGATTTACGGGTCTGTTAGTTAATTAAGAAATGCTTGAACAACATGATAGGTTTTCAAGAAATTCATCTGATGAAAGCTCATAGTATTCAGTTGCTTTTTATTCATTAAGTACTTTCGAAAGTAAAAAAGGGAAAGTACATCTTTATTGCATGTGTTCTAAATAGTCCCATCCAGATGGATATAAATATCACTCAGAATCATTCTATCTGACGCCTCAATATCACAATAATCTGTTGAACAATATGTGTACAAACCTATCAGCCTAGCTCAATCCATACATCAACTTTTATCTGTGACTGGCATCTTCCAAGATAAAAAATAATAATAATAGATATATTTCTATCAATATTATATTACTGTTTTTATTCAAATGAACATATAAAATAATGTTAATGCTACTTATTTTAATCACATTTATCAAGATTATATTAGTCACAACTACATTCAAATTATGATAGTCATATGTATTTATCATAAATAGTATTATAATCTGTACCACTTTAAACAATTTATTTATGATTTAGGTAAATAATTATTGACTTTTAAGTTCATATAATACAAAATTCAAGGGCATATGTAATTTCTGATACCTATTCAATATCTATAAAAGTCTTGGAACACATGCTATGAACACAACAAATGCTTTCTACCACATTAATGCTACTTTCATGCCGTCTGTACAGCACTTGACATTAATTCTTTAACATTATAAAGTTTTTGTTGGAACAGCATGAAACTTGTTACTATATTTTATGCTGTTTTTGGTAACCTCTTTGTGCAGTTTTTAAAAATATTTAATTTAAGAGCTAGTTCAGTCAATATTTCATTAATAAGGCATGTAAGAAATGTTAATGTATGTATTAACTGTAACCCACAAGATCCTTTTTCATGGTTTTATTGAGGTATCTTATTTTTTAATTAATTGCTGGCTCTTTCTTTGGCCTAGTAGTAGTGGCCTATATCCCACTGAATGTCACTCTCCGGCCCATATAAAAATCTCTTTCTCTATGTCAAAAATATAATTGATGTCAAAGTCAAAACGTTTATTTCAATTAGGTCATTAAACGGCACTTTTGAACGTCAGCATTTACAGTTCAGTAAAGTAATATTATTACATTAACAAAGTGACTATACTGTCCATTCGGAAAGTTAGATTCTTATGGAGAACTATTTCATCCCTGTGTGAAGGAAAAACACAACAACATGCACACTTTCGCATAGATAAAATCATTAGATGTACAAACATTTTCTAATTAATTTAGAATAAATCACAAACTTCACAAGAGGGATAAGACAATGCATTAAAATCCAATCAAAACTGGGTAACCCCCCACTCATGAGGAGATAATTAAGTTCAATCATAATAAAGATATCTATTTATTATACCTGTAGTTGGATATCTCATTAATGCCTAAGATTATACAGTTAATGTGATATGATTTTCCTCAAAGCAAGTTAATGCTAGTAGCTCCAGCAAGTGAGCATTTGTAATACCAAAGGTTGGAGTATTTTATAAGAGACTTAATGAAATGATGAAGGTATACAATAAATTAAATAAATTTTAATATTGTGCAATAAATCAAAGATCATAGTGTCTTCCTAAAAAAAATATTTTTTTCTGTCAAATATCAACTCTAAAACATCATTCAAGTATAACAAGTTTTGAAACAGGATTCACATGTTGGATCAATAATAAGACAGATTTTAAAGTTCTAGGAATCTAGGTAGATGCAATGCTGCCAAGACACACATAGAGGCCCACTGTACCTAATAGATTAGATGAAAGAGTCTGTAGGGTTTCTTTCCAATTCTATTTAAATAATAAAATCCATTAAAAGAATGGATAGTGCAGTTAATTCAGGGTGATTTCTGAGATGGCAGCTTTTGACATATATGAAAGAGTATGTAGACCTCAAATAAACCAGGATAGGTGCAAGAAAATAATTACCTGCGGGCTAGGTGGAGCCTCTCCTGTGTGGTGAGGTGTTCCACCTGCGCCATCTCAGACACCAAGTCTGAGTGCTCCATCTTGTTGACAATCTGTAAATGTATGCACTGATTCACACTCTGTCAGCTTTGAATGGCACAAGACAAAGTCTAGACTTAAACAGTTTTTACTTAAGGTTCAGTTTTATGGCTAGTCTATTTTTTAAGTAGTACAAACAAAATGTAATTTAATAATTACTTGCATGAGCTTAAATTTTCTAAAATAACATACAACATACTTGCATATTGATAATGCTTTTTCTCTCTTAAATAAAACAAAGAATGTTTTCAGCTCATATTATCTTCATTATCTAGGTACATATTTTACATGTTTTACTTAAGACTTGACATTTAAATTCCTAAGTTGTATTTATTTTGTTTTGTATTTAAATAAAACATCAATTTCAGCTTTGTCACTAGAACAGAAGTAATATTAATAATAAAGGTATAATAAGTCTCAGAATATGTAAGTATTTTTATAAATAGGAATAGCGCAGAGGTAATGTACCTAACATCAAACTTATTGATATCTGACAAAAGTCTGATAAGATAACACAGCCCTATAAGTATTTGAAGCCAGTATATTGAGAATTGGGAAAATTTCGCCTGTAAACTGTAGATAAAAAAACTTTCCATCATATACAGATACAAATGTATTTATCTCCCAACTATGTACAACAAATAATTTTAGTTTTAAAAACAAACTGACAGTTTAGAAAGGCACTTGGTTTCTACAACCTAAATCAACTTTGCAGGTCAACATGAAATCATAACAACTTTTGCGGGAGAAACTATACACTATACATATTTATTCTAAAATATTGTTCACGCTACTTACCGCTGTTCTAGTTTATTACAAATCGTAAGTATGTTTCATTCTTTTATTGATGTATTTGCCACACATGATTAACAAATTGAAGTAAAGGGAGTCCTATACACATACATATTACTGATACTTGGAGCTAATTGAAATCCATTGTGTGAGAGAAATTTACTGTTACATTCTATTTTCCGTTATTTTTCATGAAAATAAGAAACAAGGAGAAAAATCACAAGACGGCTAGCGAACGAGCGGATGATTTTACTTTTTTGGTGACTTGAAAACCTTGACTTGAATACCCGCACTTTGGCACGAAATCGATTTTGTTGGCTTCCAATTTGCACAGAAATGTTCAAATCTTTTGAAATAATGCACAAATGCACCTATTTTTTTAGAGTGAAACCTTACAGTAATACGTATAGGTATTATAAATTATATTCAACTGGCTGTATGAAGACAAAAAGCTTGCGTACGTTTCGAAAATGAAAAAAAAAGATAAAAGCAAGGTTCTAATATTGAGCAAAAGATGGCGCGCGTCAGCTGAACAGCGGTAATTTTAAATTGCAATATGTTAGTTTTTTTTAGCTTTTGCTCATGGCTGAATAATAACAGCCGCACGGGTCGATATTTAAGGTTAAGCAATACTTGCCAAGGTCGGTCTCTGGATGGGTGACCATCTTAACATACCGAGAATCCGGTTTGACTGGAAGCCGACCCCAATATAGTTTGGAAATGGCTAGGCAGATAATGATGTAAGTTTTTTAAAAAAAGTTATTGAAAAACTGTTTTAAAATTGATGTTTTTAAAAGGAAGGAAGTAAGAAAAGTACCTATTTATTTGCGCCAAGTACCTATGACAGAAAAAACGAAAACATAAGCAAGTTAGGAAAATATGTTATAATATACCTACCTATTAGGTACCTAGGTACATAATTTTCATATTAACCAACTTCAAATAGGTAGCAGTAGCTTTCGTTTAAATAACTTTTTTGTGTTTATAAACTAGTTTTGTTGTGACTAGGTATATATCTATATGGTTTATTTTATAAGCTGTGAGTCCTCCATGGATTAAAAATAAGTAAGTACCTTAATAAATTTTAACGTACGTTTAAGTAGGTTTAAGAAACCTAAAACTCAAAACCTGTGAGATGGAGTACAAACATCTTCGAGTTCGCCTCGCTCCGCTCGCTATTTTTACCAAAGTATCATCTTTTATTATCTAGGTACCTACTAGCTTTTGCCCGCAACTTCGTACGCGCATATCCCTTTTTTTCCCATTCCCGTAAGAATTTCGAGAAATCCTCTCTTAGTGCTCACCTTCACTCCCCAAGAAACCTACATGCCAAATTTCAGCTTTCTTTTTATTTTAAGTGTAGGTAGGATATAGTTGGTTTTTTTTTAAGGATGGGAAAAGCATCAAATGACTTCTTCCGCTCTGGCTGGAGCGGAAGGGCGTGTCCAGACTATTACTGACTAAAACCCATCCGTGCTCCTTCTAAAGCCCTCTACGTTCCAGGGCCACGGTGACTATTTCGAACATATTTCGCAACCCTGACTATCCCTGGCTATGCCTAGCGGGCCCCATCTCCTATACCTATCCGATGACATCTCTTTGAGGCGCGCGTGGAACACAACGCGTCATCGAACCGGGCCAGGCCTTTTTATTTTTTAAATATATTTTTGGTTAAGGTCTTTTATCAAAGATATGCCAGCCCCATCGTACCCTTTTACATTAATTTGCTTACTTAAACAGTATTAGTTTTTAACGTTAGGTACTTATTAGTTTATGAATTAGAGTTATTCGTGGAGGACCATAATTAAATGGCACAACTTTTTAATAATCTCCGAAGACGGTACAGATAAGATGGATTGGATTATGCCTACGGATTAGTATTTAAAATATGAAATTCTCATTTGAATAAAATTAAAAAAATATTGAAAGTGAACCTAACATTTCCAAGACAGGTATTGAAAGTTTTCGAGCTCGCTTCGCTCGCTGTTTCAACACTCCTGATAATATCATTCTTCCATTAAGGGGACAATTTTTTTTAATTTTCTGTGTAGACTCTGTGCAGATCCTAAAATCAAACGAGGGGGGGCTCCTCCAATTTTACTACCTGATAAAGTTTATTCTGTGCTATCCTTCACAGAGCTTTATGTATACCATATTTTCACTTTCTAGTGCTAAGCGTCTCTGAGCTGAACTGTGGACAGACGGACGGATGGACATGGCGAAACTAGGGTTCCTTGTTGACTACGGAACCCGAAAAAGGCTCTCAATCATCAAGCTTTCTCCAAATCTAGACTGTCAAGAAGCCGTACAACTGCAGACGAGATATGGCGCTGGTTTACCTAGGCTGCGGTGCCATTATATGCGTTAAATGTTAGCCACGATACTAGAGTTCAAATCAGAAGGTATCTAATATTATACGAACCACTTCGAGCTACTTTTGACCCTTCACAACTCAAAACATATTGTTACGCGCCAGAATTAATGTCGGGTACATTAAGTTACTACTAGCGCCATCTAGTATCGAGTAGCAGAACTAGTAGGGTCAAGTACGTTCTAGATATTTCTTTGCCAGAACATTCCACACTTCTCGGTATCTGGTCAGTCGGCAGCGGTAGTTACGAGTACTTTCCAGATGTTTCGAGAATGGAAGTTTCTAGAATAAACTGACCTATAAAAGGAGCGCGTATTCCGCGACCGAGTCAGTATTGGATTAGCGATACAAGCGAATACTTTGGAAGCGATCTTCAAGTGCGAATAAAGTGATCAGTGGTGAAGTTGTGTTCTATAATTAGTGAGTTTAAAGTTGTAATTAGTGTTTTTAAATTAAAGTGTCATTTTGGTTATTTAATCGGCTGTTTTTATTGTCACGAACCCCAAGCTCGTAACAATTGGTGTCAGAAGAGTGGATATTTAAATCATGCCGATTCTACCAAAGGACGACACGGAGGGTATCCGTACCCGGAGTCAACGTCAGCAGGAGACGGACCATAGGCGTTTTGGAGGTACAACGCCGCAGACGTCGGAGGGCCAGTTGCCGATCATGGAGGCCGGTCCGTCCACAGGAGCTCCAGCATCTGCAGCACCAGACTTTGCTGCACTGATGATGATGCTGCAGGAGCAGGCCCGCCGACAAGAGGAACAGGCCCGCCGACAAGAGGAACAGGCCCGCCGACAAGAGGAACAGGCCCGTCGGCTGGAAGAACAGCTACAGCGAGACAAGGAGGAACAGGCTCGCCGACAGGAGGAACAGTCTCGCCGACAGGAGGAACAGGCCCGTCGGTTGGAAGAACAGCTCCAGCGTGACAAGGAGGAGCAGGCGCGCCGCCAGGAAGAACAGATGTTCGTTATGAAGGATCTACACGCTACTTTCGGCAAAGAAATAAGTGTTGTAAAAGAAAAGGTGGTCCAGCATGAGAACCGCCTGGCGGAAGCCGAAACGCGAATCGACCAAATGAATGATCGAG
Source organism: Mamestra brassicae (assembly GCA_905163435.1). Lineage (NCBI taxonomy): Eukaryota > Metazoa > Arthropoda > Insecta > Lepidoptera > Noctuidae > Mamestra > Mamestra brassicae. The sequence goes on along the minus strand of LR991004.1, from coordinate 12,225,995 downwards.
TTGATAACGTGATTGCTGACGTGAAGAAAACGCTGGACAACCTTAAAGTAGGGGATGGAATTGCCACTTACGTAGCTTCTACACCTTCGCTACGTGGATTCAAAGTGCCACCGTTCGATGGGACATCTTCCTGGTCGGCCTACAAAATACAGTTTGAGGCTGTTATGAAGGCGAATGGGTGGACTAAAGATCAGGCCATGACTGCTCTCACCCTCGGCCTGCGCGACCAGGCCTTAACTGTCCTGGAAGCTCTCGGTAAAGAAGTGACGTACGAGCAACTCCTTGAGGCGTTGGAAGCTAGGTATGGCGACGCTCATCTGGAACATGTGTTTCGTGCGAAGCTCAAGGATCATCGTTCCCATCGCATCAGGGAGGTTGCTGCGGTTACAGCTAGCGACCGTTTTGAAGGATACAGCCCTAGGTGCTACGGCTGTGGTGAAAGGGGCCACCTTCGATCTAGTTGCCGTAAGAGAACAATGGAAGGGGAAGCTGTGTGTCAGAATAGTCGTTCCTACGGCGGCAGGGAGGTTGCAGCCGCTGCAGTTCGCGACAGATTTAAAGGGTACCGTCCTAGATGCTACGGTTGTGGTGAAAGGGGCCACGTTCAATCTAGTTGCCCTAAGCGAACTGCGGAAAGGAAAGATAGCCGATCTCCAGAAGGTAGAGCGGTTAACAACAGCGCCAAGCGGCCGCAGGAATACGACTTGGTGACGGAACATCGCAGCCGAAGATCTCATGGCAACCCAGACGCATTGTCAAGAAGACCTTGCCCTGAAGCCTGCAAGCATTGTACTAGGCAAGAGGGTAAAGAAGTCGTACCTGTGAGAATGGTCAAGACAGACCTCAGCGGTGAGTGGAAGGAAAGCCTACAGTGTGCACAGCAAGAAGATTCGGACATCAAGCCGATTCTGGAGTGGATGAAGGCCAGTGCTCCTAAGCCCACGTGGAGTGACGTCTCAGCGATGAGTTCGATCACAAAAAGTTATTGGGCCCAATGGGACAGCTTAGTGATTCAGGATGGAGTCCTGTGCCGTAAATGGGAAAATGCTCGGGGGGACAGCTGTCATTTGCAAATTGTTGTCCCTAAAGCAAAAGTACCGAATGTCCTACAGCTGTATCATAATGGTTCTTCAGGAGGCCATATGGGAGTAAAACGGACTCTACTGAAGATAAGAGAACGGTTTTACTGGGTCCACTGTCGTGACGATGTAGAGGACTGGTGTCGCAAATGTACCAGTTGTGCGGCTGTAAAAGGACCTCAGACTCGCAGTAGAGGTGCATTGAAATTGTACAATGTTGGTGCACCATGGGAAAGAATAGCCCTAGATGTTGCGGGACCTTTTCCGGAAAGTGAAAGTGGTAACAAGTATTTCATGGTTGTAATGGATTACTTCACTAAGTGGCCGGAAGTCTTTGCCATTCCAAATCAAGAAGCCTCAACAGTTGCAGATAAACTAGTTCATGAAGTCTTCTGTCGATTTGGAGTACCCTTGGAGATTCACAGCGATCAAGGAAGGAATTTTGAGTCCCAAATATTCCAGGAAACTTGTCGAGTTATGGGTACTCATAAAACGAGAGCAACTTCTTACCACCCACAATCGGATGGAATGGTGGAACGATTTAATCAGACATTGGAGAGATACCTGGCAAAAGTCGTGGAAAACCGGCAACGTGATTGGGACAAGCATATACAACCGTTTTTGCTGTCATACCGAAGTGCTGTTCACGAAAGTACATCGGTGACACCAGCCTTCGCCAACTTCGGAAGAGAATTGCGGCTGCCTGCAGATCTGATCACCGGAATACCACCTGATGCCCCACGCAATATAACCGATTATGCGAATGACTTGCGGAACAAAATGAATGACATTTATGAGCACGTCAGACAATCGGGCCAGCAAATGTCTGAAAAGATGAAAACCCGTTATGACCGTAAAATGAACAATAAAGGGTTCGACGAAGGTTCACTAGTGTGGTTGCACAATCCAGTTCGCAGTAAAGGGAAATCTCCTAAGCTTCAAGCTAAATGGGACGGGCCGTACCGGATTGTGACAAAAATTAACGACGTGACCTACCGTATACAGAAAGGTACAAGAAGTGCTCCTAAGATCGTCCATGTGGATCGACTGGCGCGTTATTATGGGACCGATAATGCTCGGGACGAGCATGTCTTAGGAGGGGGCAGTGTTACGCGCCAGAATTAATGTCGGGTACATTAAGTTACTACTAGCGCCATCTAGTATCGAGTAGCAGAACTAGTAGGGTCAAGTACGTTCTAGATATTTCTTTGCCAGAACATTCCACACTTCTCGGTATCTGGTCAGTCGGCAGCGGTAGTTACGAGTACTTTCCAGATGTTTCGAGAATGGAAGTTTCTAGAATAAACTGACCTATAAAAGGAGCGCGTATTCCGCGACCGAGTCAGTATTGGATTAGCGATACAAGCGAATACTTTGGAAGCGATCTTCAAGTGCGAATAAAGTGATCAGTGGTGAAGTTGTGTTCTATAATTAGTGAGTTTAAAGTTGTAATTAGTGTTTTTAAATTAAAGTGTCATTTTGGTTATTTAATCGGCTGTTTTTATTGTCACGAACCCCAAGCTCGTAACAATATTTAATTTACAAACATGAAATTTGGAAACGTTTCAAAAACCTGCATTTTTATGACTGATTGACTTATAGATCAAAAACCTAACCGACTTCCAGATGACCTAGAAACTTGATATTTGGCATCATGGTAGACGTATACAAAGGAAAATATCTGAAAACTGAAAATTATTGATAACTAGCTGCCGCTCGCTGCTCCACCCGCCTGAATGTCGAAAATTATCCCAAATGAACTTACTATCGGTATAAAAAGTATCTTATTTGTTATTCCAAACTATAATCTACCTCTGTACTAAATTTCATCAAGATCCGTTCAGCCGTGATTGTCCAACCTTTCGCATTTATCAAGAAAGTAATTACTTTGATTTTGACCGGTATGTGTTCATAACTTCTAAATCACTTATCTTAATTAGACAAGTGCAGTATCGTTGGAAACGTCTAGAATTCTAGATCGTCCGCTGGTTGTAGGCTTTGAAACGTCACATTAAATTGAATACTCTCTCGCTAATTAAAGCTCGGAAGAGTGAGCAAAATCCGTTTGTTAAAAATCAGACACATCCGTTGCTATGCATCTTAGCACATCGCTAGCGGAACCGCAGCCTATTTTCTAGCTTTATTTATAGGCACTTACCTAACTTCAGGTGAAAATAAAATACGAGATAGGTAACTCTCAAATGTGATTTTATTTCAGTTTATATCTATTGTACTACTATAATACAGTTTTAACAATAATTTAGTACAAAAGAAAACCACAATATCATCAATCAATGAGCGGTGTAGATATTCTACGCTAGGCACTATTATTTTTATCAATTGACACACCATAATCCCTTTTATACAAAGCTTGCTTATAGTAGAGTATCTAGAGGTCTTGGATTGTATAATAAATACTATCGTATTCGCACCTTATTACGCAGAGCGTGACTTTCAAAGATAACTATTGTAGATCGTTCAAGAACAGGATCAGCTGTTATTTTAATTTAGATAGGTACCACAAATAGATAATTTTAGCTAAACAAGAAATGCGAGTACCTACCTAAAACATATAAAACACAGCCACAAACAATTAGTATACAACATATAATACATAGATACAAATTAATTCAGAACGGTTCAAGAGTTTCAATTCTTACTTATGTCCGAGGAGGTTAATCTGAACCGACTTCATGAATAAATAGAAGTACCTATAAAATAAGTAAACAGGTTTTATTTAAATACATAGATGTACCTAAGTAGCCATAAAGTTTGGTCAGAATTTAAAACACAACAGTATTTTAAAGTTGAATAACTATAATATCTTGAAAAACTAGCCAAATGCGAGTCGGACTCGCGTACAAAGGGTTCCGAACGAATTTCATTAATTTTAACACTATAGACTTCTTAAAGGTTTTCCGGTAATACAACTTTTATATGTATTATTTTTTTCAAAATTTAAGACTCCGTAGTTTCGGAGATAAGGGTGGTAATTTTTTAAGGCAGATGGTAATTTTTTGTCTAATTTGTTGAATAACTTCAAAATAAATTATGTTAAAATTATGAAAAAAAATACAATTAAAACCCTTCTAATAAGCCCTTTAATTGGATATGTCACACGGTACAGATTGAAAAACTTGTCCCCCAAAAGTGACACCCGTTCTCAAAATTTATTTAGTTACGTAACGCGTCCGTGTTTGGGTCACAAAAGTTCATATGTGTACGAAATTTCAACAGAATCGGTCCAGTAGATTCGGAGAAAATTGGCTGTGCAAGACGGACAGACAGACAGACAACCAAGTGATCCTATTAGGGTTCCGTTTTTTACGGATGTTCGGAACCCTAAAAATACAAAATATTGAACAAAACAATAATTATCTACCTATGTTTGCTATCTACTAAGTTAAGCGTGTAAGCGATCAAGTGTTGATCGATAAACGCACTAGTTAGTACTTAGATGGTATTAAATGAAACAATATTGTTAATTTAAACTATCTAGTAATTATACCAAATATAATTAAAATCGTTCTTTGTCCATACATGGAATGGTTGTGTTAGCAAAATTTTCCGGAGTTAGGACTGGATTTTCCTTAGAAAAATATTTTTGGTACTGCTTACCATTTCAAAATAGCGCTTAAACTGTTTACTAAGCATGTAGTATTTTACAAATAAAACCCTCGAATTTTGGATAAGAAAGGACATTGAATAGAATTTAATGAAGTAAGTAATCGATACAAATATAGATAATATTATTTCAATAAAATGGTCAACAAATAATGTTATTTACACAAGTGAGTATGAAACACTTTCTATAACACTACAACTATTATTGTTCTAAATTAGTCTATTCTTCATAAACAAGAATATACAGGGTGACGGGGAAATGAATGCGTTCTTTCAAATGGGATGTCTTAGATAGAGCTAATATGCAACGATTTTGACCCCAGACTTGGGTGCGAAATTGGGTTGTCTTCGAGTAATCGAACTCTTGTTTGCAAGAAAAGTTTCAAGAAATTTTCATAGCTTGAACTTTACGACTTTTTTTTTTGGAGAGAATTCACACAATTAGCTACATTTGTACGTGAGGTAGAAAACTTCCAAAAAACGAAACAAGTTCGTTTACTCGAAATAAACCCAATTTGGTCCCCAAGTTATCGAGGTTTAAATCGTTGATAATTAGTACTAGACATCCTACTCTACCTTTAAATGGAAAGGAGACCGGTCACCATCCAATTACCAGTCACCGAGTATAGGTTGACACCTAGGTGTATTTCTAATAATATCTAATAACAATTCAACATTTTCATTGCGCTCCGATGCCTTCATTTAATAGTAAGTACAAGACATTTTTATTTGGATTGGTTAAGAAAGACTAGAATGACGTCGAATTGCCAATGACATCATTATGAAAATATGATTAAAAATAAAATAAATAACTTAAGTATAATAAATTACTACATTGTCTCATTCGAGCGCCTTACCAGTAGGCAATCTTTGGAAACGGGAATATAAGATCGAAGGTTGAAAAGTTTGAGGAAAAGGTATCTTTTAGCTAAAGCTATAAACTAAAATGCAATTTTAAAATACATTAAGGTTTTTTGAAGTGATTTTAAGGATAACGTGGCAATTTTCCACGATAGTCAACATAGCATTTTTTCTACGTAGCTACTTTTTGTAGTTATGTTGATATTTAGTTGTCAAATTATGGATAAAAAAATATATTTTAATGCCTCAGCTTTCGTTTCATTTCGCAGCTGGCTGTTTTGGTCTAATAAAAATTGTCAAAATTTGCGTGTTTGTACATTTACGTAGCAAACACAAATATTATTATTCTACTTCTACAAATCACATCTCAATTAATTAAAACTAGTGGTATTGTCATTGGCAACAAGTGCCAAGTTCGAAATCATTAATATCTTTAGGTACATAAATATCATCAATGTAAAACGATTACTTTACATACAGTGCTGGATGTAATCACATGATATTTTACAAAGAGCATACAAAAATACACTTCAAACAACTATAAAAATTGGTTTAGATAATGGTACTTAAAGCAATATTAATTCTTGATTAACAATCGCTTTTCGATCGATACCGTATTATACGTTAAACAAAAAAGGTAAGATCGTTATAAGATAGTAAATACTATTGTTATTTGTTTAAAAACACTTATGTCTACCAGTCGTTGAATGATGCATTTCATCGCAACGCGTCGTATTTACATCTTATAATATACATATAATAACTGCTACCTCGAAAGCCTCAGACAGGATATCTGGCAAGCAATTTACGTTTTATAAAGATTCCTACCTAAACTCTACTCTTCCTCTCTTCTCTCTATCTCGCTTTAAGTGTGCGTATCATGATTAGGTATTGACCGACATTATGAACGCATCTTATCAGTGTCTTATAGATACTCGACGGTAACAATAGTCAAGATCCCAATACTATGTTTATCACATGGAACCAATATGAAAGCCCTTGAAATCGTTTTGAAATTTTGGCAAAGTCATCTAAATATTTGCGTATAAATACAGATTTCAATTTGAATAAAATTCATTACAGGTGTTTAATTAACTCGTTTTTTTTTATTCTACGCTCATTTTACTTATTTTATACACCACAGATTCACAGCACTTTAGAAAGTTTGTGTTTGAGACATGCACAGTATCACTGTCCGCGATGGCACGTTACTCTAGCGTCTTGTACTTCAACAGTGGTAACCTGTCCGGGTCACCACGACGGGGCACTCAGGTGTTCTCGTCTGAGGAGTCGTCAGACGAAGAGCTGGTGTTCAAGGTGGACGCCATGGTCAGCTGTCGGATGAACGGTTCCCTGGGAAGGCTCTGCTGACCCAGAGGCAACCGTCTGACGCCCATGCGCTCACTCTCTGGCAGTGATTTGCTGCATTTCTCTTCCGTGATCGCATCACGAGATAAGGATCTGAAATGCAAAAACATGTAGTTTTAATTAATATATTGTTGGACATTAGATGCCTCAATGATTTAATTAATTTAAACTTGTAGCTTGGCACATTCTCACTTAATCCAATGTTTAATAGAGAATCCGAATTTAGGATCTGCTAATCAAATTTAAAATATAATGTAAAAAATGGTTTTTTTTTATAATGCTGTAGATTGTTAAAAATTGCTGTGGACTGCTGGACACAAACTTATAAACATCTCCAAACAGAGAGGAGCTCGCAAATGCTAAAAAAACAAAGTAGAAAGTTGTTCGAAAATGTACTCATATGAAAAAAATATTGGACGTACCCAGTCAACTCTAACATGGATCCTCTTCGACATTGTCCTCTATGTGGTCCCTGCATAATGCTGGCTGGTCTGCTCGACGCGCCCAGAGGGTCCGAGTGTGCCACATCCTCCATCAACAGTACTGACGGACCTCCTAGGCTTGTGCTTCTCTTAGACAGCATACTTGGTCCTTGTCTTCCAACAGGATCCTTCGATGTGCCCTCTCCCTTGCTCCAGCTATCTCTGTTCCCTTCTGAGTCGGAGACAACCACACTCTCGCCGGCACCCTGTGTGGAGCTTGAGCTCTCTCTTCGGAACAGACCTATGATAGATTTTGGATGTTTTGGCTTCTCTATGCCTCCTGATACCGGGAAGGTATTATGAGAATGGATTTGTTTTACAGCGGGAAGGACAGAAGGGGGGAAAAGGAAAAAATCGTGTCAGAAAAAGTTGATAAAAATCTCTAAAGACTAAGGTAGAGTGCAAGACGTTTTATTTTATTAACATTTTAATTTATTTGGCGCGTTCATTTAGGTACTATTAAGCACTAACTTTTATTTGGCATGAAATGGTTTAATCTTGGGAAGCCTATGATATAATCAATGGAAGAGGCTTTAAAACTGCTGTGTATTTTAGGTGCTACGAATAAAACTTTTTCAGCAAAAGGAATAGATTTTATTGATAAAAGCTAACATGCACAGTGTTTGGCAGGCAAATTCTAAGTAATGTTCCCGAAATAAATTAGGTAATTGATGAAAATGCACGCTACAATCGCTAAGGTGTAGGTATTGTGCATATTAAAGGGAAATAACTTAATCAAAGATTAGAATAACTAGATTGATAGAATAATAATAAAACAATTCACAGTCCCATTAACTTACTTTATTACTTTCGATCATAATCTATATTATGCTGGATGATGAAAATAACTTTAAAAACGTAGTTCCAAATGTTGAATAACATAACGATGCAAATATTTTGAACAGTGCTAATTATTTTCAGAATAAAATTTCCCCAAAAACAAAATTCGTAGCTTGCTCTGTGATCCAGAATGTCGTGGTCTATGCGCCTAAGTTGCGCTACGAGTTCGTAGACCAATCGGATGCCGCTACGTGACTACGATGCTACGCAAAGGTCTACATTGTTTTGTTTCGCCCTACATTTTGACTTTTAAAAAGCTTTTATATACTGCCCCGCATTAGCGAAATGATTTTTTTTTTCAATATTTGTTTACTATAATTTTATTAATCATTTAAATGTAAAAATCTCAATTTTAGTAATTGTACAAACTTACCTAAAAACGTAGCCGAGGGCGAGCTATACGCTAGGTACTCTTTGTTGGAGGCCCAAGCGGGAAACTCGGATTGTTTAAGGGCGCCGCAGCCCGAGCCCTCCATTTCCTCGCGTTTCCATGGTAACATGGTTTCCGTCGCCGTAGGGGTGGCCACGCGAGCGTGCTCAGCTACTATCATGTAGGTGTCTGTGATTATAAAATAAGTATAGGTACGATACTCAAATGCAAAAGTAAATATTAGAGATGGACCAACTAGTCGGGAAAGTCGACTAGTCACATTTATAGTCGACGACGGACCAGTCGCCATTCAAGAACCGACTAATCGGAAGGCAGCCTATCACTAGTAACTCTAACATGCATCACTTTAAATACTTGCCATTATCATCAGATAGTCTCCTTTCGTCTTCTTCGAGAATATCCTCATTGGGAACTAAAATGTTTAAAATGATGGCGTTAAAATTTTGTGTAAGTATTTTTGAACTTACCTAAGTTATGCCAATTAAAAATACGATACATAATTACATTTAAATAAATATGCTTCTAATTAATATTTAAATAATATATTACAGAGTTCGAACACCTATTGTCTACTCGTTAATAAATACACAAATATTTTAATTCATAAATGTAATAGACAGTACGTATATACGAGTACCTACGTTGTTAAAGAGGCTAACTTAGTAGCCTGGGAACAAAATATCTATGCTATTATACATACTCAGGTATAAACAAATATGCCCATATACATATACATCATGATCAAAGGACATTTATCTCATATCTAATTATAATTAGTAATGTATAATAGATATAATAAATACATATACTACATACTAATACCATGCAATACTTACTGTTTTTAACTAGATATACATCCATATATAGTGCCAAGTTTTAACTGCAATAACCAATCTAATGATAAAAGCGGGAGAGTGTAGTTTGTAATAAACATGTGATATAATAAAATAAAGTCTAGTAGTTAACTGTATTATTAGATTGGCTACCAAGCGCCATTTAGCGTTAATAGGTAATACATAAAGGAATAATAGTATGTGTTTAACATGCAATAGTAGGTAAACATTGAATCGGATGATCAAATTCTTTGCAAAGCGTCTGATGAAAAAAATATATTTGTTCTTTCTATGTAAGCAAAAATATGTTTAATGTTTTAAAATAAATTAAAATATACTAAACAAACGTGGCCGAAAACGATACCAAAAAATCTGATTCATGGAATCGACTTATAAAATGTTAGTGCCCGGTGCTACCCAATGTCTTACGTACTTGACGCTAAAGTGATGTCTCTAAAGTTATTTGCAGCCTTTGCCTACGCTGAGCGTGTAATGTTGACACAATCATGATTTGCGGTAATCGTAGCACAGTCACATCAAAGCATTATCTAAATTAAAATCTTGATCATCAGACGCAAGTATGCACGCAGTTCTAGTGACAATTATGAAAACAGTTCAGTTCTGAAGTAAACACATACCAAAGTTATACGTGGATCTGTCCCTTCTCCACGGTAAGGATTTCTCAACAGCTGTCGGGAGGATCTCTTCGGGTGTTTTAGCGTACTGCTTGACGATCCTCGCTTTCAAGGGATTGAATCCGGGCAGGTTAGCCAGTTGATTTAAAAGTGAACTACTATTTTCTTTATGCGAGGACGTCGGACTGACTTCTTTATATCCAGCTGATAATATTATCATCGCCAGTTGTCGAGAGTATCGGTTAGTTTGCGGTGCCACATGAAGATTGCCAGAAGGGAAGAAAACGACGATCAAACACAAAGAATATCAAACAAGCAGAGATGAACAGATACGTAGCGATTAGAAGATTAGTAGGTATTCCTAAACGACTAATGGAATGGTATTTGTGGCTCAGGACGGAAGAGAATAAACTAACTTTGAATCGAAACCAACTTTATTAACAAACCTAGTTTGAAAATAAATTGATGCTCAATATGATCTTGGCTGAAAAAATAAATGTTTTCATATTAACGACAGAATTCATCCATTTTACTGAAACATTTCTATGAAAAAAAAATTGTTACTTTGGAGCAAAGTTGTAAAGGAATTTAGGTTTATTCAAAGGTTTGCGAATAAGTCGGTTAATATAAAAGGTCAAAACTTCACTTGAAATAGGCAACTCAACCAAAACAACTCAATGAAAAGAATTTCAAGAAGAGATAATTTAGAAAATACAAATAAGTATACATACAGAGAAATAATTAAGAACATGCCACCACAAATACGATTTAGCTCATTCTCACAGTACGTAGCCATGTCAGAAATTAACGAATGCTTTTGGACTCAGCAAATAATAGTCGTCAGTATACCAATTTAGTAAACGTCGATTCACTTATTATAAGTATCCCATTTTGGTTAATGAAGAAAAGGTTGTGCGGAAAATAAAAACAACGTTAGTCGACAACATCTAAAGGACTTGTTTGGATTTGAATTTGAGCTTTTTTTGAGCTTTTGGAAAATCTTTTTCATTCAATTTCATACTGGATTGGATTCACCTCCTAGATTCCGTTTTCATTTGTGAAAACAGACAATTATTATAACAACTGGAAAAGGTAATCGTTTATATTTGTCCATACAGGCGTACCATCCTAAAAATACTTGACATTGAAATGCGTATACAATATTTACGTCTAGCTAAAACTACTCTTACATAATCCTTTGCTCTATCTACACAGTGCTTCTGATCCAGTAGACAACGACGATTTATTTAGCGTTAGCGATGTTAACATTCAAATCCAAACTGCGGTGTCACACAGGGTGTGTCATGCAGAATACCTACGCGGGGTTTTGGCAGTGAAAGTAATACCGCCGTCGTCACCTTCGCGTCTCGGTCCTATCTCACGTTCGTCACCATCCTCCTGAAGGACCTCGTCTATGTAGTCTGTAAGAAGGATGACGTTACTGGCTTACTTTCTAAATGAAACTTTTTGGTGTCATGCTTTAAAAAAAGAACTAGTGTTTTATTTAGTTTTTGCTATTTTATTGTTCGAGAGTATTTAGAATTTTGAGTTTGGAATAATAACTTAAGAAATGTTTGATACCTATCACAAATCACAGACATCACAAAACCAAAAAAAAACATGTGCTATGTCTAAATGTTCTATTAATTTTAATTATAGTGTTTTTATTTACATTTATTTCCATTAATCTAGTGTAGAACGAAGCTTTTGTGCTTGCAAAGTAATATAATAATGACCATTGATACATATATGTATGTATGTATTTCAAATAAACAAAACATCGAAAATAATACTTGAACCCACACGTGCATGCGATCAACACTCGTGATAGTAAGAAAGAATAAATAAGTACCTAATCTATAATACTTTATTTTACCGTGCGTGAACTGTTTGGCCGAACCGTTTTGCTGGAATTCGGGGAAAGTCACATGATTTTTCCCATCCTGAAAAGAAGATACTTTTTTAGAACCTGTTAATATCCTGCTTCACTTAATGAATATTGTTATAAGGCTTGTAACAGCCTGTTATGTCCCACTGCTGGGCAAAGGCCTCCCCCAAATCCTTGCAGATTGCTTTGCTTGTATTCTCCGAAGGAGGTCAGAGGTGTTGGTGTGTGTGTGTACCTTTCATAAAGGTACACTATTTCTGTGCTATTCTGTAAAAATCTCACACAGATAACAAAAAGTGAAGGAAAAGAAGTCAGCTGACAATCCACAGGGTTTTAGGGACACATTGATAGCTTCTTGCAAATTTCAAGCTCACTTAACCGCACATAAGTTATTATGGTGAGATTTTTACCAAATAGACCGGCAGTTACGTTAGGTAGCGATACTACCTTCTATTTATTTCTATTTACATTTGTGAATTTAAGTCAAGAGTGAATATGTTACAAGCGTCCATCGTCTCCATCGTCGACCAAATCATCGCTTTCCATCATGTGATTTGTGGTCAAACGCTAGCCTGTTAATAAATAAGTATTTCTAAACAACACACACCTGCTTCCCCCGTTTACTACGCTTGTGGTGATGCTTCCTGTCGCCGACGCGTCGCCGTATGTTCATGTGGGTCTTGTAATTGACTTGCGTGCCGAGGTCGCGATCGTTCACAGCGTGCCGACTGTAGCTCAGCCGACGATGCTACACAATTGAATAGCATTCGATTATTATGTAATAGATGATGGAATTATTGATTAGTTATCTTTGGTCACATAGCCCCTTGCTATGTGACCGACGATAACTAATCAATAATTCTATTTTTGTTATGCTGTCTAAGGTTACTTCTACCTAGAAGTGAGATGAGTGAGATGCATCATCGCTTACCATCAGGTGAGATAGTGGTCAAATGTGTGTTGTGTGTACCAGTGTGTGCCAAATAAACTAGTTTTCTTTCTTTCTTTTCTTTAAATGTGAGCATAGGTGAAAAGGTGCCATGGGGTTTGCTTTTTCAAATAAATTAAAAAAAGATATCCCTTTCTAACGTACCTGCCATGTCTACCCCATTTAGACACAGTGTTCTTTCTCCTATCGATGACCTAGCGACCAGTATGTAGGTCAAGGTATGATTAGATTTAACAAGGTATTATGTCATCCAGCACTTTCATGTCTACCTAATTTCTAAGTAATTTTCGAAGTAATTTTGTACCCCATCGAAGACTGACTTACATATACAGGTCAAGGTATGGTAAGGGTTCGATGAAGCGAACTTGTTTCGAATATGGCTTCCGATTAACTACGGCGCTTGTAATCTTCACCTACATATTCAAATAACTTTCAGCAGTGTAAAACTTAGTTTATTAAGCAACACTGGTTTTCTTCGTCACTTACCGGCCTTAAGCAAGATCATAACCTCATTTACGAAAGTCTATTAAATTATTATAACGCATTTAATTTAATTAAACCAAGAAAACTGCACCTTTAAGGTTTCCAGTAACCTTTTTATTTATGTAAGTGCTTCTCGAATTTTATAGAGCAGATATAAGCTTGCTAAACCGGCTCTGTCCTGATTAATATTATAATCGGGATGCTCTGACCCAGAAAAACTTCAGATCCCGGAGGACACCCCCTATACCTATACCTAAGACAGTTTGTCTATATGTCAGGCTCTGACCGAGCAACCCTCACGACCTAAATAAAAATAAAAGGTATTATAGAATAGCCTTCGATATAATAAACATACGCGTCTAAACGGTTTGCAAAGTTCTTCGGCAAGGAGATGATGTATCTTCGCGTCCGTCAGATCTTTTTTCGACGGATTATATTCCAATTCTTGCATATCAATGTTCCATGTTGAGGAGTCCAACTGGCTGAAACTAGGACTGAAAATAAACATCAGCTTTAAATAAACATATTACTAAAAACATTTAGAATTAAATAAATTAAAAAACTACCTTCCATTGAAATTGGCATTAGTATAGTTTTTGAAAATGGCTGACATGGATTCAGCTCCAGATATATTTCCTATGGTAGACGCATTTCTTTGCATGTACTCTATAGCGTCTTTCATAGCCAGCTTTGAGTACGTCTCCAAAATCTTGGGTTCTTCACCCTGAAATAGTAAAACGTCCTGTTTTGTTATTAGTTACCTTATCAAATGAGTTCTATGATTCCTAAAGTGAGTTCAATGTTACAACTAAATGAAAACCTACCTGATAGTTTCTGAGTAAAAATGGCCTAATGAAACGATTGTCAAATCTTTTAAATTTATCTCTCATGTGGTGATTTCCATGTTTTCCTAGTATGTCTTCCACGCCTGCCATTAAGTGATCCATGAACTGAAAAAATATAAATATTGTTATAACGAAGTACACGATAATGTGATGTAACCTGTTCTAAATCAACACATCGAGTTATCATATCAAGGGTGTGCATAAAATAAATTGGTCCACCATACATAACCATAGTAACTTAACAAGGCCATTGAAATAAAAACTTTTAATAAAACGTACTTATTTAAAAAAAATCCAGTTAAAGTAAGTAAATCGTATCTACTACCCCTACATATTATATACAAAGCGTCGAACAAACTGAGCAACTCCCATTCGTTGTATCATAGGTATTAACGACCTATTAATTAGTTCTGATTGAGGTATCAAAAAATAGTTGTTAAACAAAAGCCTTACCCTCTCATGAATCCGTTCATTCATCGTGGGCTTCCTCTTCTCCGCAGTTTTAACATTGAGTATCTTTACAAGAGGCTTTATCGTAATTCCTTGTATGAACACAGTGAAGTAAATCACCGCTATAGTGGTGGTGACAAACATTGGCTGAAGTTCCACAACCTCGGGATCTATTAGGAGAACTAGAGCGAAAGCTACTGCGCCTCGGAGACCTGAAAATGTAAATAAAGGTGGAGATTGAACAGTACCAATATTAATCTTCATGTTACCTTTTTCTAAGTTTATTCTGGTTGGGGGTTGACAGATTGAATCGGAAGTCTTTTACCAAAACTTATTTAGGATTCTGATGATGGTTGGAGAGGGAGGACAAAGAAAAGATGGATGGATTGTGTGAGGAGTGATATGAAAGAAAAGGTAGTCAGTGATAGCGTGAAAGTGGACAGGACAGAACGGAAGGAAGAAACAGAGAAAAACGTGTTGCACCGACCCCAAGTAACATGGGATAAATAAAGGCAGGAAGATGATGATTTACTGAGACACAAAATAAAACTGAATAGGCAATAATGATATACTTTGTAAAGGACGTCGTAGAATGAATTGTAATCTTTTTCCTCATCTTGTCGATGGTACATCTAAATTTTAATATGAGGAGGGAAGAACCTTTTCTAGTGAAAATTGTTTGCTACCTCATTTTCCGATCTTTAATCCGCTATAGGAAATTTTACTGAGGAAAACATTTTTTGGAGAAAATATAGATCCTTATGAAGTTCTCCCCATGTTTTATATAGGCTTTATTTATTTTCGAGATTGTTAAAATACAGGGAGTTTGTACAATGTGTTTGTATATGTACAGCCAAAATTAGATCGTAGTACAAAGTCTCAATATTAAAATTCTCGATACAGCAAGCAAGCATGTCTGAAGATTTTCACCCTTTAAAATGGCGTGGGTGTCACAGGTTCATTATTTTGAAGGGTGTGAGCAGCTAGACGAGATATGTAGATATACCTAAACAGTCTAGAAACTTGTCTAGCTGTCAGTTGGTGTTGCATAATATATTGGCTAGTGAATCTATTCCCCTGCTAGTGAGTCGTCAAAGTTTCGGTATTGTATTGTTAAATTCGAAGTTATATTATGTGATCTCAGTGAGAATATTATTTGGATGAAGTCTCAAGTGGCACTACCTTTGTAGTTATGGATCGCATACATAGCAAGAAAGGCTCCATAAGTTCTTCCTTTTTGACATGACTAAAACCCATCCGTGTTCCTTATAAAGCCCTTTGCGTTCCAGGGCCGCGGGGACTCTTTCGAACAAATTCCACAACCCTGGTAGACCGGAAGTTCTGCCTACCCCTATAGGGAAGATGTAGGGTTTTGTGTATATAAGCAATCATCATCTGTTATGAAGTTATTTTTAAATGTTTATGCACAATAGAGAGTACAACCATTGATAAACAACTCACCTCCGTAAGACATGACAAACTTCTCAACCCTATTCAGTTTATGCAAACGGAATTTGTTGGCTATTGCGCTAAATATGTACACACCTGAAACAATTAAAGTAAATACATATATACTTAGAACTATTCGAAATCATAGTTCCACTGCGTAGCCTCTACTGAATCACTTCAAGCAGAGGGTCTACGCCGTAGGCGCCTACGGCGTAGACCCTCGACTTGACGAATTAAGATCGATATTGGATATTATAACAGAAAGGGGCCTGCCTGTTTTAACATTCAAAACTGAATTAATTAGGGACTTACGATATTTGTGTAACTATGTTATATACTAGATAATTTTACGGGAAATTGAAGATTGTTAATGAAGTAAAAAATTGGTTGCCTGTAAAGTCGGTATACGGGCGAAAGTTTTACGTGACAACGACTTTGAGTGGACGTAACGTGAGCGGAGCGTAACGCAGTTTCTTGAAGTGTCACCCGGCAAACCAATTTATAAGACGTTGTCACGTCAAAATTTCATTTAGAAAAAAAAAACATAATTCACAGACAAAACACTCATTATGCAGGGCAATAGCCTTATATTTGAGATAAATCCAAAAGGTATAAACACACACAACTACCTACTTACTACGATCAGTTTGTTGAGACAGAGCAACAAAGATTCCATAAGGCAAGGACTCATTAAAAAAAACGACGCATGTCTTAAAATCTTTCCGTGGCAATAGAAAGTTAGAGGGCGACACGTGCAGATGAAGCCCTGAACGTTTGACGGGCATTTTTCGGTCGCCGTTTACACGTGACCCACATTGTGTTGCGTCGCTTTGTTTCTCTTTTTAGCTACTTACTTTCTCAAATTGTTTTTAGCCATTGTTGGTTGTAATTTGTAGAGCTACATTTTGAATGAAAAAGTGGTCAACTACATATTAGTCTGATTATAAGATGGTGTGCTTTTTTTATTTTAAACCATTTATGTTCGCAATAATAAATATGACAAGTAGTGCTTGTTTCTAAAGAAATACAGCCGCCTCAATGGTCTCGTTTGATTAGTCTAGCAAACACTATTGCTGAGCATAAAATACTGTGTGCTACTGGGTTTTTTCATAAGCAATATTATGCCGCCTGTATATAAGGCCAGCACTGCCTAACTTAACGATAAAAGCTGTAATGTAAAGAAACTCCAACAAACATGTGATGAAAGCCTTGTAAGAGGAGCTCGTGGCTAAATAATAAAAAGCTTAAGCAACGCTTGCGCAGGTTTGTCTGTGGATAGGTGGCCATCTTAACGAGACTCCTCCGTGCCTCGGAAAGCACGCTAAGCCGTTAGTCCCGGCTGTCATTTTTAGATTACGGCAGTCGTTACGGATTGTCAGAAGCCAGAAAATCTGACCAGTCTTGCCAAGGAGTACCGTGTTTTCCAGTGGGTTGTGGAGGTCTGGTAGGCAGTCGCTTCACGTAAAATACTGGTATTCAGCTGAATCCCGTTTTACTGGAAGTCGACCTCATTATAGTTGGAAAAAGGCTAGGCAGATGTAGGTACAAGGCTCCCATCATATCATTGTGATGGAAGCCCTGTATCTAATAGAAAGAGATATGATGTTTTTGTAGAAATTTCACTCACCTATTATCCGAAACACTGAACAGAAGACAATGGTCAGTAAGACAAACCACGTGTTCCAATCATGGTTGTTATTTACAGTGGCGACTCCGAGGAACATGAAGATGATGGTCTCCGAAGAAGAGGATAACATCTTCATGGTGTACTTTATAGTGGTGTGTGACTTGTGGGAAATATTCCCTTCCACGTAGTTCTTCATTGTTATACCGCAGAATGTTATACTGGAAACAAATGGAAGGATGAGCTGTGGATACGTGAACTCCACAGAGCAAAGAGACCTGTGTTGCCGGCGTTGTGATCTGCGGTAAACCCCGGTACTTAATTGTGACAGTTTATACAAACTAGAATTCTTATGTAGGAACATCTAACAGAATCCTGTCTGTATTTTTGTAACCTTTTCAATTCTTAACGGCTGATGGATACATATTATGGTTATAAGCTGATTTGTGCGTTGTCAGATTATTTGTAACCATTTCAGAAAATTTATGACGTTGTTATGTAGTATGTGACGTTGTCAGATAATTTGTGTCGCTGCCGGAGGGTTTATGACATTTTTACATAGTATGTGACGTTGTCAGATGATTTATGACGTTGTCAGATGATTTATGACGTTGTCAGATAGTATGTGACGTCAGACGATTTGTGACTTTGACAGATTATTTATGACGTTTTCTGACATTATGTGACAATTTTCGACTGTCACGCGGATGAAACCGCTGGCAAATGCTAGTAGGTTATAAAATACCACGGCAGAGTTAAACTACTAAAACAAGTATAATTCAAGTTAAACGTCCTGTAAAATTAACGGTTCTAATCACACTTAAGCCTAAGTTTAGAAGAGTAACTTACGCAAGGATCCCGCTCATGTGGAACATCTCGGCGTTCAGATACGCCAAGTAAGCCATGACGAATATAAAGATGGGTTCGATGACCCTAACTTCGTGCGTGAAGCGAGTGACGAGGCCGGTGGCGAAGCCCCACACAACTCCGATGCACGTGCCTCCAACTGCCACCACCAGGAATGAGGCCAGGCCGGCAAGGAAGTCCGTGTATTGAAGATGTGATGGACCCATTTCTCTGTTATGTTAAAATAGGTTTTAATATAGTCAGTGTCATATTCAATGGTTCTGCCATTAGATTCAACATACATACATACATATAAAGCGTGTAAGGTTAAACGAGGGACATACTTAAGGGAGTTTCATACTCGTGATAATGAACTACTTTCACTATTGCCGTTGTTAACATAACACAATGGGTTGTTAGTTGGTTACACCCTTGAACTACTCGTATTTGTCTCGTTTAACCTGTACCTATTAAGGTTGCTATTACAACGCAGATACTTACGTATAAGCTTCAAACATGTGATACAAAACCACAGTAACAGCATCATTCAGCAGAGATTCTCCGAAAACTACTATGTATAGCACTTCATCGACATGAATTTCCTCGAAAACGGCCAGTACAGCGACTGGGTCTACAGCAGAGATAAGTGCTGAGAATAGAAGCATGTCTAGAAGAGGAGTGGTGCAGCCAAACATTCCAGTCTGGCCGCAAGCCCATAGGGACGCCCCTGGGAATAAAAAAATGTAATATGAGCATAAAAAACATTCTAACGTATTAAATTCTAAAGGTCGAAATTGGTTGCTTCTTAAACAGTGATCAAAAATGTGAATGATGATGTGAAAATAACCATGCTGATTACTGTGAAATATAGCAGAGTTAAAAACTAACGAATTTAATAAGAAACGTACTAATAAAATCAACTTACCAATAGTCAGGGTGTTGAACACAGTCCCAACAACCGCAAATAAAAGAATTGTTCCGAGGTGGTCAAAAAACAATCTGTTAGGCATAAAGTAGCCGGCGTCCAGAATGATAGGGGGCAGCATGTATAAGAAGAAGGTGTCTGGAGTCAAAGGCTGCACGTGCACACTGTGTGTACTTAATAGCAAGGCTCCGATCAGCACCCCCACGAAGATCAGAAGACACGACTCAGGAAACATTTTGGACAACTTCGGTGCCATATGAAAACCTGAAACAAATCGAAATCTTAAAGAACGTTCTTACCAGGGATGTAAAGGAGCTCCGCAACCGTAACCGAAACTTTTGGATTTCCAAAATAAAAAAACCGTAACCCGTAACTAAATCCGACACAAAAGTTTCGGATCATTTCGAATAGGTATAAATAAGACCCGGTATGATAGGTTTTTCTGCCCGGCCGAGCATCACTCGCATGTGCGTCATTCTTAAAATCTCTCATCAGATAATCCGAAATAATTTCTTATCTGAAACCGGTATTATATTATTTCTATATATCTTTATCCGTATCCACATCCGATTTTTTATATCCATAACATCCCTGGTGCTTACTCATCAAAGACAAGCCCAAATCTCCCAAATTCCGTTTATTAGTTAGACAAAAAATAAGACTCCATAAAGAGTATTCCTTATTACAGGCGGACGAATTCGCTAGCCGAGGGCTAGGGTAGGGTATTAATTGACTGATAGTAATTTAATGTTTTTAAAAAGAGTCGAGTAGAGGTATACTAAACAGGATGACTATTTTGAATTTTTAGTTACTCAATCTAAAAAAAAAAACAATTTTCAAAAGTTCCAGAAATTTTAATAACGAAACTTCTTGTTCTTATTACGATAAAATTCTTTTTGGTTACGCCATGAACGTCAGTTCATGACACTTATGTAAATGAGTAAAAATGATAAAAACATGTAAGTAAAATTAAAATATTTCAGTGATGGTAAACAAATGTAATTCATGTGGTATAATATTTTATCAAACTCAATCAAAACATTTTATAGTTTCGGCAAACACACACGCAAACTATTTAAATTGAAAAATGCCTCAGACTCGAACCAAGCTAAACAAGTTGCTTCATACTAAATCTTTCTCTAGTATCTACGATATAATTGGATCATATGGTAATTTGTATCATAGCATGGGCCTCAACAAATCAGCAAAAAGTAATTTAGTGTATCGAGCTGCAAGCGGAGAACCACCAAAACAATACTTCGATTATGAATTCGTAGTGTCTGAAAAGTACAATCCTTTAATCAATGAAAGCAGCTGCAAACATGTTTTACCTTCTACGAGTACCATATTCTATGATTTGGACGATATTGCTAAAAGACACTCATTTCACTGTTTTACTGAACCGAGTATATCCAATGCCAATTTTATGAAAGTAATGAAAATGCCTGCTCCTTCTAACGTTTTTGGCGATAAAGCCACTGCGATAGTGCAGGAGTGTGCTACTCAAATACAACCAAAACTTTTTGTACGAGATAGTATAGAATTTAATTCTAAAAAGGTAAAGAAAAAACACTCAAGGCTATCTTCTGAAATCTGCTTAAGAGACGATGAATATTTAAACGATTACCCAAGAACTCACTATTATAAAAAAGGCAAGTCTAGCAGACAGCAAAAATTTTGGTCGTATTCAAAATATCACACCGAGTACACAAAACCCATTCCAGAAGAGAAGAAGACAATGAAGAAAGACAGAGGAAAGCGCACGGAAGACCCTTGTCCATGTCAACTATTTTCGTATGCGTGTCCTTGCACCGATAAAAAATCACTTACTGAGTTAGCAAGAAATAGTAAGTCCCTAACAATCGTTGACCAAGTAACGAGTGCTCAAAAGTTTGTGACCGACCAAAAGAAAGATACGAAGACTAATAAAATGAAAAAGAATAAACGAGATCATCCTATGGAAGATAAGCCAACGAACACAAGTGTAGTTGAAATGATCGAAGTGATTGTGCCTAACAAAAAAAACGACGCACCAGTACAGATTCCAAATAAAAAGGATGTACCGGTTCTTAGAGATAAAAATGATGTAAATAAAAACGCAAAAAATAAATCAAAAGGCCCTAAAAAGTCGCGGAGGGTTCTATGTCCTAATTGTAAGGAGAGAGTAGAAGTGGTTTTCAGCCAAAGTACTACGGAAGAAGAAGAAAGCTTGAAAAATGAACACTCTTCGATATTTCGCAGCAAGGAAATATCATCAACCACGGCCTATGCGTGCAGAGCGGCTGCTTCACCAAACAGTTACAGAAGCAAGACCATGGAAGATGGTGATTTATGTCTACATGATCCTCGATGTGAATTATTACCCGTCTGTCAAATACTACCAAATAATAACTTTTACAACGTAACCCAGAAATGTGTCAATAAACATTCTCCTCCTAAATCGACACCTCGCGTTATAAGAATAACTAAAGCATGTAGGCATCACCCTCCTTGTACGGTCGTGCCTTCTTGTCAGAGAGCGACTGTGTTGAAGAACAACTGCGAGTATATTCCCCCTTGCTTACATCGTCCTCGATGCGTTAATCTTCCTTTGTGTGTGCCATTCTCTAAGAATCTACATTATGAGGAAACGTCAAGTAAAGTGGTCGACGATATGGAAGCCAATGACTGTCCGCACATCCCGAGATGCAAATACATCCCCGTGTGTCAAAATGACTCGCTAACTACCCCAGTAAGCCATCAGATTAACATGATGCCTCGAGTGCAAAATGCGTGCGAGTTTCTAAACGATTACAATAGCCCAGCTTTTTTGGTAAATCCGAACCAACCAACTTGTGGTACATTTTCTCCAGGCCAATTATCTTCTAACAACACATGTTTTATTGAACAGTTTACATGCAGATCAAATAAGTCATGTCAATTCGATTCCTCAAATTATAAATGCACCAATGAATGCAATGAAAATGAGACTGTCATATTTATCAGAGATGTCGGTTGTCAGTTTAGAAATAAAAGTTGTTCTCCTCAAGATTCTATATTGCAAACTAAAGTTTCAAGTAACTCGTTTGATTTTGTTGCCATTAAAATGGGGAACTATGACGCAAATGTTCATACTTTGAGATGTGAGGATAAGTTTACCAGTCCGCTATCGGTTGAGGAACAGTCATTCTCGACAGTTTCAATAACTTCAATAGACCCTGAGTCGGAGTGTCCTTCGCACGCCCGGCGACCTCCGCGCGCTGGTTCCAGACGCCGACCACCAACTGGTTTTGCACCGAAATCAGCTTATGTCACAGCATATTCTTGCGTACCACAGCCCCCGCCACCTCTATATGAAGATAATAAATCGGAAACGTTTCCAGTCAAATCTCGGAGATCTTTTCTGAGGGGAAAATATAGAAAGATGTTTTCTGTAAAACGAAGGAAGAAATCCAAAATAAGTAATTATGCTCTAAATTCGTCATCGTGTGAACCGACTAAATAAATATTTTTAGCTGGTTTTTTAAGTGTTGTATTTGTGTTTACTGATATGTTTGTACGATTGACAATAAATATTTTACTTGGTTAATTGCTCACTCATTTCTTGTCTTTTTTTGAGAATTCAGTCATTTCAGACTCAATTCATACACAAACACGAATACCAGAATCATTGCCCTTATTGAGCGGAAATATTCCCGATACTCTGGTTCGAAATATTGAAAGCTAACTAAACACACTCGATCCTTATGTCGAGAAACGCTCAATCCAGGAATACAGGGCACCCCAACACTACCTACTGGGTTCAGTTCGTCCATCATTCCCTACCATTTGGTTACAGGAACCCGTCAAACTTATCACGGAGGGAAAACTATATTACATAGGTATTATAGCCGTAACTTATTCAATGACTAACCTAACGCAGTTAGATACTTTGCCCAATTAAGGTTTAGCGTTCAATTGGGATGAGTGAGTTGGGATAGCATTATTTCGGGTGGAAGTTAATCGAGTTATTGTTATTTTTAGGGTTCCGAACATCCGTAAAAAACGGAACCCTTATAGGATCACTCGGGTGTCTGTCTGTCTCTCCGTCGGTCACAGCCAATTTTCTCCGAATTTACTGGACCGATTCTCTTTAATTTTGGTACACAATACATATGAACTTATGTGACCCAAACACAGACGCGTTACGTTAACAAAATAAATGTTGAGAATGAGGGTCAAACTAGAAAATTTTAAAATATTTGACAAGCTGATGCCTGATGCCCGATGTGAAAGGGCTTATGTGAAAGGGCTTACTATAAGGGTTTCAATTGTATTTTTTTTTTATAAATTAAATAAATAGTTTTGAAATTATTCAAGAAGTTAGATGAAAAATGACCATTGCGGTTAATAGTTCTTTCCTATAGATTACAGGAAAACCGTGTCATTTTACAAAACTTATATTCGTTCGGAACTCTTTGCACGAGAGACCGTCTCGCACTTGGCCAGTTTTATGGTAAAATGATTTTGGCTTTCGTTATACTTCCCGTTTGACCATTAAGTCTACTAACAGAAAGCGATGATATGATCGACAATGGTGCGCACTTTCCTAGAAGTAGCCCACTCACTCTTGACCTGAAACCGAATAAACGCAATACCGCCCGTAAATCGCGAAAAAAACCCAGAAATCGCGAAAAGAAAACAGCTGTTCAGTACATTTTGTCGTGTTATACGCGCATAAATGTATGGGGCAGTTGTTTTTTTTTCGGATTTCAGTTTTGGTCCCATTGTGAAAGTTGTTCATGATGATGAGTGCAGTGACCCCTTAAGAGGTATTGCGTTTATTCTGTTACATCTTGTATAAACACAGACTCCCGTTCTACTCAAAAGGTTCTACTATTAATTTATTTTTCACGCCTTCATACACTTTTTACGAAAACGTGGCGTTACAAGCCTGTACTTTGATGAAATCAAAAATACGTGTCCAATATTTTTGATAATCGTAACGGACAGACTTAATAGACTATAGTAGGCGCCAGATAAATGTGGAATAAAGTATATTGACCTTTCCCTAATAACTGCTCATAGGTACCTGAACAATTAAATATGAATCGTTTTTCATTATTAGACAATGTTAAGGATCACGAGAGATGATGATTCGGGACAGCTTTGTGTCATTAATTCCGTTTTTCAAATTAAAAATGTCAATAATTGTAGGTGGGTCAATGACCGTTATTCCACGATTATCTGGCGCCTACTATAGCACTTCTTTTCCAGAAGCATCCAAATTCTTTGAAATCAATACTTTATGTAGTAAACGCAAATAGTGTACTAGGTACAGAGTTTATTATTTAATTGAATCTAGGTCAGCGCCACGTTCCAGTGGGGAAGCCTTACTGATCTAACTTCTCAATTTGCAAATGCCGCGAGCAAGTTAACTTGTGTCGAGGTTTCAATTATGCTGGCGACTTGTGGAGCAGTTGTCACTACAACATTTTTTTATGTCCTGTCTTCCACTTGAAATAGGTTTGAAAATTATACGTACGCGCATATCCCGTTTTTTTTCGTTCCCCTTTTGGATATTCGGGAAATCCTCTCTTAGTGCTCCCCTACACTCTCCAAGGACCTACATGCCAAATTTTAGCTTTCTACGATGAGTAGTTTCGGCTCTGCGTTGTCCGTCAGCCACTCATCACTAACGAAAGAATTTTAAATGCAGGGTTATTTGTAAAACACTAACAACCTTTTAGGGAGTGAGATTACACATGATCATAAACAACTTTTACTATGAGACTCGTACTTTTACTAGGTACGTCTATTTTGATGAAGAGAAGTTTCAATGTCTCATGAAATATTAATATTGGAGATGAGCACCAGAGCATCTTATTACAATGAACATATTTACGGTTAGATTTTATAAAACAGACTACCCTTTTTGGAACAACAATGTGTTGGTTTTGGAATGGATGGACCTAAAAAACCCTTGCATCACTGAGGACTTAGGTACCTAATACCTGAAAGCGAGATGGACTCAGAATTTTCCTAATCCACAAACTAAACACCCTCCATGATAAAATGTCCACCGTCCTATTTTACGTCAACTAAGTTAAATTCCTAAGCAAACAGCTGCGAGCATAACACCACTTGGCCCAGTTTGCATCACCTTCGAGGCTTCGAATAAACCTCTGATTTGCAAGTAGGTGAGTACCTAAGTAAGTATTCATGTTGGAAAATTTAGGGTAGGTAACATACGAAAACTGACTGAAAAAGTGGTACAAGGGCGACGAAGTGTTTCGTGTCTGTGTTAGTATGATTAGCTGCTTCATTGTTAAGTTTTCACTCGATTGTACTCATTCAGAAATTTTATAAATTGGCGTTTAAGATGAAACTGTTTGATTAGTCCTTTGTAAAACCAATTTAGTTACCTTCTTCTACTTGTTTAACAGAATTGTCTGCTCTAAAAGTACCTCCTGGAACTTTTCTGTTGACCATGATTATTTATTAATGTTTATTTAAATACCACAAAATATTTGGGCTCCTATTTAGAACTGTGGCAGTCTGTATTGTAATTTATACACAAAATTAGTTAACCTGTGTGGCTTTGAAGTTGTTACAGTTCCATTGTTTTCGATTATCTTGTCAATTCCAGTCCATCCCTTCGCTTTTGTTGAATCAATACGACATCGCCGTTCTTAATTAACTCTATCGGAGGTTATTCACAGGCTTCTTGCGTTATTTCAGTTTTTTTTTATGATTGCCGCTCTAATAGCTACAGCGGTATTCATTGAGCTTTGTTGTGTAATTTTATATTTTCGTATGTTTTACATGGCGAGCATTAAAGATGATTTATGAAATGTTTTTGTCAATCAAAAACTTCAAGTTTCTTGAAAAATAACACTTGTCTTCAAATTCATTCTCATAATAATATCCAAAATAACGACCTCCTTTTTTTTTTTTTTAGTTAATATGGTTTGCTCTTGACTCAAGTCTAGGTCATAGATGACAGAGACTAAGTCGACGATGGAGCGAGCTTACCCAGAAGAAGCCTGTTCACTCTAATTTTGGAGAGAGAGAGAGAGAGTTTCCTTATTTTTAAAGAAGTCGGTTAGTAATAGAAAAAGAAGGTTAGGTAGAAAAGGTATTTCAATTAATTGAACAATGCTTTATTATTCTTAATACTCGTACCTATGCGTGTTTCGCACTGATCCATGTAATCGACTGCCTCTGAATGGCGTAACCAATGCTGTGTAATATGTCACTACGGAATGAGAACTCATAAACTCATCGACTATCGATGATCACTATGTGTTCCTATTGTTATAATCTACTCGTGTAAGATAATACAGATTGTTAAAATTCAGAAAAGATTATGTTTCCACTTAGGTTTTAGTTTTATAGCTTTTATCGTTTGCTTTTGGCCGCTGTCTTAGTTATAATACTTTTATCAAAAAATAAAATATTCATCAACACATTAGTAGTGACCTAAGGTTATATTTTAAGATAAATTACTTACCTACACACAACACGATACTCGTAAGTTTACAAGTAAAATAACTATAAATAAACTCACCAATTTTAGCTATACTAGCGAAGAATATCCATAATCCTATCAAGAAAGGCGTTTCGACCCGATGGAACTCGAAGGCAGCGATGACGAGTTTCTTCACCTTTTTCTCAGGCTTCTCCGTGCTCGGTAGATTTGTGGTGGTATCCTGATGTTGGCGCAGCTGCGTGCCCGGGGGCTCGCCCGGCACCGGCACCACGGGACCCATGGGCCCGAACCCCAGTCCGGGGTATGTGGAGATCCCATCGACTGTTATGGACGGACTTGATTTTGTGGTGCTCTGGAAATAAGGGGGAAGGGTTAATAAAGTGTGAATGGAGGGAAATAACTTAGCATGTTGTAAGGGGCAATGTTAGAACTTCGATCAGTCTTC
Organism: Mamestra brassicae; assembly: GCA_905163435.1. Classification (NCBI taxonomy): domain Eukaryota; kingdom Metazoa; phylum Arthropoda; class Insecta; order Lepidoptera; family Noctuidae; genus Mamestra; species Mamestra brassicae. The sequence continues at coordinate 12,198,528 of LR991004.1, read as the reverse complement.
CGTATCCGTGGCTTTTGCATCACTTCATTTTCTTCACTGACATTTTAACGAGGTAGTACGTGAAAGTTTGTTTATATATTTAAACAAATAAATCGTGTTACTGTGCTCCCCTAGCACCGGGGGCCCACGGGATACATGAGTCAAACCCAAGCCCCAGGCCCCAGATCTGTGGTCTATCGGGGTACGTGTATGCCGTTGTTGTTATTTGAAGAACTTCAAACAGTCCGTATCTCCGTTTCTTTTAAATTTCATGCCACCTAATGAAATCACCTGGTATCATCATTAGTGTTTGAGTCACTTTAACGAGTTAGCTCGAGAAACTTTGCTGGCTTTGTTTGTGTCTTTTAGCTAATATCTAAATCGTGTAACTATGCACGCCCGGTCATATCCAACTTTATGTACCTTACAGTAGCAGCTTTTATCTAATAAATTAATTTGTATTTTGCAAAATGACCTCCATTTTCCAACAATAACGTCGCTAGATAACCAACTTAACTAACCACACCGTTGGTTGAAGATTTCTTTTTGTTTGTATATATATATATATATTTTGTTAGATAACTATTCTGTTCTATTTTATTTCTAAAAAGTACTACCAACACGATTCTTCCGTTTATTTTTAGAAACAGATTTTGCCGTCGTTCTAGTTGCGAAAAAAACGAGGCAAAATGAAATCCATTTTGCCTGACACGTACATAGGTTGGCTCCCATCAATGGGCCTGTCAATTTGAGAGAGTTTCACAATCTAACACCTACCTACTCTTTTGTGTATTTATAGAATCGTGGGATGGTAGTACTATTGTAGTTAAGTAATAATATACTACAAGACTGTATTAGCTCCTGCCTTTATAGATCTACTAGCTTTTGCCCGCGACTTCATACGCGCATAACCCGTTTTTTCCTGTTTCCGTAAAAAAATCGTCTGTAACCTTTCTCATGAATGTGGCTATCATTTACAAAAATAATTTTCCAAATCCGACCGGTAGTTCCAGAGATTAGCGCGTTCAAACAAAGAATCACTCAAACAAACAGCTTATAACAGATAATATAATAGATTATTATAGTATATAATATATAGCTTTAGCGGCTCCGCCCGCTTGAATGTCATTAACGTAGCAACGTTCCCAAAGAAAAATTTTCGACATTGAAACCTACCACCGAGATAAAACAGTTCTGAAGTATTCTATGTCCTAATCCAGACCATGAACTAACTGTGTTTAAAATACAATCAAATTCTGTTTAGCCTTTGAGGCGTGATTGATCCACAAACCAACAGACATTCACTAGATAGGTAGGTAAGAGGTAGGTAGTAGGACTAGTACCTACACTTAAAGATCTGCAGTGTAGCACAATTGAGTTACGCTGTCGTCCTCAGGAACATAATTGTATTCTTCATAACTTCATTACGCTTAACGAAGTTTTTGTGACGACAACTCTTTATTCCAGCATTCTGTTGTGTCCCATTTTAATTATGTAAAAAACAACCATATGCTGGTTTCATGGCACTGCAGGAAGGCAGCTTCTTGAAAAATAGCGTAGTTTGTAAAAGTAATATATGTGACTGACTTGCGCTACACTTGTTCAGTTCTAAGAAGAGCAAGCAAGTTTAGCCTATCCACATTAAAAATCTTGTCTTTGCTTTAATTGTTTCGTTTTTGCATAGCTGTAGCGATCATATTGCCAATTCTTTAATACTCTTTATAGAAGTCCAAACAACAAACTTATCATATCTTATAATATTTTTCATTTGTGTTTTGTTAGTGTCTTGTGATTGTGTCAAAAACACATGAAAAGACATCAACACAAGTATTACAAAACCTTACATATAAAATCAAAGATAAGATACATATAATAACCTACAACGTAAGAACTTTATCTACTCACGAACGATTAATCGAACTAAGCGAAGCAATACAAGGAATTAAATACGACATAATTGGCTTGTGCGAAATAAGGCGCAAAGGCACTAAAATAGAAGAACATGAAAATTTCATACTATGCTACACCGGACACATACCAGGTAGGAATGGAGTCGGCTTTATAATAAATAAAGATTGCAAAAAATGGATCGTAAGCTTCACTGGTATAAACGATAGAGTCGCATTACTAAACTTGGATATTCACGGATTCGCCATGTCACTTATACAAGTATATGCGCCGACTGAAGCAGCAAGCGAGGACGAGATTAACTCTTTCTACTCAAATGTCAACAAAGCTATCACCCAAGCTTATAAAAATTGTTTTATATTGGGGGATTTTAATGCCAAAATAGGACAACCAAGAAAAGACGAACGTTTAATAATGAAACCCTACGGTTACGGCGAAAGAAACGGCAGAGGCCAGAGGCTTATCGAATTCGCCCTCGAACACAAACTAGCAATTCTAAATACTTTCTATCTCAAAAAGCCCAACCAAAGATGGACCTGGCGCTCTCCAACCGGAGATTACAAAAACGAAATAGACTATATATTATCAAATACACCCAACTTATGCCAAAATATAGAAGTCCTAAACCTAAACTATCCGTCAGATCACAGACCAATCAGAGCAACCCTGACCATCACAGAACAAAAGAAGAAACGCACAGGATATAAAAACAAGGGACATTTATCTTTAAAATCAGACATAGAAATATCGAACTATGAACAAGGCCTCTTGTCTCATCTACAAGATATAACTATGTGCCAAGGAAAAGCATCAGTACAAGACTATTATAACAAACTAACAAATGCCATATCTCAGAGCTTAAGTGACGCACGAACGCCTAAAGAAACATCAAAAGGTACCCATAGAGTCTTAAGAGAACGTACGTTGGCACTCATCAGAAGAAGACAGGAGCTCCAGCATGCTAAGACAAAAACTCGAGTTGAAAAAAATGAACTGTCAGCACTATACAAGCTAACAAGTAAGTACATAAGACACGACTATAAAACTTACAGATCGTTGACTTATGAAAAACACTTGAAACAAGCGGGAAGCTCAAAAAAAGCTCTTAAAGAATTAAAAACATACAAGCTCTGGATAGATAGTTTAAACCGGGAAGACAGGACAGTGAATAATCGTAGGGAAATTATAGGGGTAGCTACAGATTTCTACAAAGCTCTATATAGCGCCAAAGACAAAGGGTGCACAAACCATAGCTATGCTAATCCTACTAACATTAAAGAGAGTGGAAATATAACACCAATATCCGAAAATGAAATCTTACAAGAGATAAAAAGACTAAAGACAGAAAAAAGCACAGGACCCGACAGAATTTCCAACGAAACCATTAAAGCCGCAAACGCGATACTGATTCCACCCTTAACATATTTATTTAACCAAATCTTAGTAACTGCCGAAATACCATCACAATGGCTAGAATCAGAAATTATTCTTATCTACAAAAAAGGAGATCCGAAAGACATTGCTAACTACAGACCTATAAGTTTACTCTCATGTATTTACAAATTGTTCTCTTCCATCATAAACAAAAGAATTAGCGTCACATTAGAATCAAAACAACCAATCGAGCAAGCAGGCTTTCGTAAGAAATTTTCAACCATCGATCATATACACACACTAGAATTAATAATAGAAAAATACAAGGAAAAACAAAGAGCGCTCTACATCGCGTTCGTAGATTATAAAAAAGCTTTTGACACCGTGTCTCACTCCAGTATTTGGACTGCTCTACAGGCTCAAGACGTTGAACCAGTGTATATAGAAGTAATTAAAAATATTTACAAGAGAAGCACAGCCAAAATAAAACTAGAAGTTACTGGCCCTTCATTCCCCATCAAAAGAGGAGTGAAACAAGGAGACCCGTTGTCCCCAAAAATATTTATATCGATCCTAGAGTCAATAATAAGCAAACTTAACTGGGACAAAATAGGACTTAAATATAGGACATAAATGGCAAATATTTAAACCATCTACGATTCGCAGATGACTTAGTACTACTTTCAGAATCTCACGTACATTTACAAACTATGCTTGATTCACTAAACGCAGCCAGCAAAGAGGTAGGTCTTGAAATGAATCTTTCAAAAACAATGGTCATGACAAACAGCACAAATGTAAAGATATCAATAGACAATGAAATTTTGAAATATACAGATAAATACATATACCTTGGGAAACAAATTGGCTTCGACAGTAAACAAAATGAACAAGAGCTTGAACGCACAGCACAAAATACTTGGAATAAGTACTGGTCCTTAAAAGAAATATTTAAAAGCAACATGCCAATTAATCTCAAAACAAAAGTATGGACTTCATGCCTCCTACCATGCCTTACCTACGCGTGTCAGACCTGGAAATATACTACGAAAATAAAAAACAAAATAACTACTTGCCAACGCGGAATGGAACGAAGCATGCTGAATATTAAAAAGCTCCAAAAAATTCGACACACTAAAATTAGACAAATAACCAAAGCCAAAGATGCTTTAAGCTTTGCTAAAAAACTAAAGTGGAAGTGGGCAGGGCACGTAGCGAGGCTAACAGACGAGAGGTGGACCGGCAGGGTAACTAAATGGAAGGGCCCACAGGGTAAGCGCCTCAGAGGCAGACCTTATATGAGATGGGAAGACGAAATAGTCAAAATCGCTGGCCCCTGCTGGCCACAAACAGCGCAACACAGAGATAAATGGATTTCTTTAGAGGAGGCCTTCACCTTCACCTGAGGAGGGGTTCTTGCAATTAACAATAGTATCAAGATATAGATTGTAAAAACTAACATGTATTAATTTTCTTTTCCAAACAACTTTTTTAATCTATTATTAAGCTGGATTTTATAATGCAAGAAATAAAAGGCTTTTTATTTTTATTTTATTTATTTATAGTGTCTTGTGATATAACAAACAATGGGGCTTAAAGGCTAAAATATCAACGCAGAAAGAGATCGTCATCGTATCAACTCGAGCCGTGCAGTATTCTTTGTAAGAAACTCCCTACTGCAACGCACACTAATCGGAATCGTAACGTAATCGCCTCGCCTCGGTGCAATACGGCGATAAAGGCGATACGGTGACGATCCCTTTCCGAGTTGAAATTTGATGAAATTTGATGACCTTTATCCAGGGCATTAAAGGGACGAATTTGATCATTTTTCCCTTAACCTCCGTCTGAACTATCCAAAAATCTGTAATTTTGGATTTTTAAAGTTGCATGTTAAAAATTTGTATTCGTTCGCCTTAGCGCACTCGCACTTGACGGTTAATAATGAAAAAATTAAAAAAATACATTTAGTTATATGTAATGAAAATGGTATTACTATGCATGTAAGACACGTGAATAGGTCGGTCTTACATATCATCCTTCTCAAAATCGTTCCTTTCGGGAATTTCATTCTCCCTCTATAGTTCTCAAACAAAGATGGCGTCTTTTTGTGCGTTTACGGTCCGAAAAACTTGCCTCTCTTTACACAATTTCCCAACCATTTCCAGGTAAATATTGTAGATAACCGTTCGTTAGGCATTCCTTCCTATAGTGAATAAGATTTCGGAGAACGGTAGAACCTTCACGTTTTGCTAAAGTACCTGGTGGGTTTATTTATAGAGGGTTCCTTTAATAGAAACGTGGAAGTTTTGTTAAACCTTCTATTATTATGATTACCCTTAGGACATAAATCTTATCTACTTGTGTTTTCTATTGTGATGAATTTAAAGTAGATGAAATAAAAACCAAACAAAATGGGATGTCCACGAGTATCTACCCACTGTTATTTATTTCATTCATATTCTTATCTAGCAATTATTTTATTATGCAAGGATTATTATGTTTCTCTTATAGTAGCTTTTCCTGCGCCTTCACTATAGTGGGCTATTTCCCGGGAGCCATGCATTTTTCCGGGAAAAAACTCAGCGGTAGCTATCACTAAAAGAATTTTCGAAATCGGAATGCCTAATTACTTCCAGAGATAAGGTAGATACCTACCTACCACGAATAGATAAATAAGGTATCTTAATTATCTATTCCGATACCTTCAATTAAGATACCTTATTTATCTTTTTCGTGTTTCAGTCAGCGACAAACTACGATGAGCACCTAGAAGTTCCAAAAGTCGTCAACACCTTAAAGCACCAAAGTCCCAAATCTTGATATTCAAATTTATATTATCAAATAATTCTGGACGACAGTTAATTCCAAATTCATAACAAAATTCCTGCTTCTTTAAAAAAAAAAAATATTATTTGAATTAACACAATGGTAAAAACTGCACGACTCTATGGTCCGTATGCGTATTGACATAGTCTCTGAAATATACTATGTGCGGAATAACAAAAAAAAGTCAGTGAACTAGAGCTTGAATATCAATCTTATAAAAGTTGATCGAATTTTGTAACATTGACAGCATTTTGTGGCCAAAGCTGTTGAGTGACTATTGATGTTTTAGGAGTTGACGACTTCTGAATCTTTGTACTTGCTCGTCGATTATTGTCGCTGACTGTACCTACTACCGAGGCAAATATTTTAAACAAATAGGTTCAGCAGTATAGATTTTATTTTAGTTTTTAATCTCATGCAAGACTAACCAATCTCCATATTTATTCAGTGCCCTTCAAATCGCAAACATTTAGTATCGTGCTAGTGGCTGCAAAACAAAGTGGTGGAGGGTGCTCGCCAGCCAGTTATCTTGACCTTGTGACGGACGGCTTTGTCTCACTCTACGGGACCTCGGCCTTCGCCGAATTGCTGCGGACTGCCCTACTTATGAAAATGCTAACAGCTTTCATGTGGCGTTTATCTTTAAAATGTGGAATTAAATTAAATCAAAGGTAATGAAGTCCTTGCAAAATTCCTTCCGGAATTTTACAGGAGGTACCTATTGTAAACTCTATGTTACTTACTTCCACGAACATAAGGTGAATATAGTCTACCTATTCCGATCTCTGGTGATAACTGTTGAAAGCTTTCAGTCATAACCTCGCTAAAAAAATCACAAACATCATTATTAAACAATACCAAAAGCCACTGCATAATTTAATAGAGCGATCTGTCTAACAAAACTAATCGGAGGCATTCTGCATTAAAAAAGTCACCTAATAAGGATCAGTAAATAGGTAAAATGACTAAGCAAGAATGTAAACAACCCAGTAAAACATAACGAGCACACTCAGTTACCTACAGTTTACCCAAAGAATTACCTTAATCCATAATTTATGAAGCCAAGCTGGGCTGGTCCTATTAGCCCGCGTCGACTCATTTCATTATTCAGAGGCACGTTTAAAATGGGACCTAAGTACTGGGCCCTAATTAGGCATCCTAATTTGAAGCACTGGTTTTGCTTTTGAAATTCGACGTGAGGTTTGGTTCCTTAATTAAAACACAGTAGTAGGTAGTTATTTAGCTATGTCTTTTTTATCCAGCGCGGCAGCGAAGTTGAATGGCAAAAAAAAATAGAGCTAGGATTATGTTTAGGCATTCATTTAGTGTAAGTGATTTCTAGTGTAAGTGAATGGGTATAATTTACCTAAGATTAAAAAATAAGTACCTACGAAACCTTTATTCGTTCGTCTCAAGAATAGAATACACAAAAGTTCATCAATAAAGAAAAGGTCTAACGGCAGTACAATGAAACGAATAAAATTCCCAAATCTGCCGTAATTCGTGTTCTATTGTGAGCTTTAACAAAAGTGATCCTCGAGGGATACAATACATTAGATTTTTTACAGTACACGGAATCTTACATATAATAAAGGAGAGTGGGCTGGACTACCTATATTTTTACAATCAATCAATATAATATAAAACTCTTCCATTACTGGTGATTGAGTAACTGACAGACAACGCACAGCCGTAACTACTGGTTGTAGAATGCTGAAATTTGGCATGTAGCTTCCCTACACTCCGTAGGGCAGCACTAAGAGAGGATTTCCCAAAATTCCTTCGGGAACGAGAAAAAAACAGAATTATGCGCGTATAGTAGCGGGCAAAAGCTAGTGCTTTTTTAAATATGAATTATTTGGTTTAAAAGAGTTATTATTTTTTGTTTTTGAAAAAAAAAGGAAATACCACAATACAAATAATTTAAAGGTAATTTTTAAATTTTAACAAAAACAAATAATTATTTTCTTTTAGTCTAAAGTAAACAAATAAAATTGTTACTTTCAGATAACACAAATGCGACCTTGAAGACGTTCGATTCTTTAAAAACTTGTTTCTGCTAATAATTTTAATTTTATTGGCTTTCAATTAGTCAAATATCTACGAAATTACTTTCGGAAACAATTAGCATTTTCAAAATGTTGGTCGCCCGAACAGGGACTTGAACCCTGGACCCTTGGATTAAAAGTCCAATGCTCTACCGACTGAGCTATCCGGGCAGTACAAGCGTTGCCAAAATAACTGGTCACGTACAAAAAGTTGGCGCAGATCGTTCAAAAGTGTGAATCATGGTGATTCACTTAAATTTAATGCCGTCTTTAAGCAATTATTTGTTGAGTTGTGAAATAACTCGTCCTACAATAATTATACAAGTGATAAAAGGTATTTTCATGTATTTTTATAATGTCATTAGGTAATTTCTTGGTTATTTCGTATATTCCAATATCAAAATGAAGACCTGGATTTTTGCGGCAAGTAGGTTACAGTACCTCATTAGCTTAAGCCATATTTTATTTTTTTATAATTTGAACAGTATTTTTATCCAGTCGGTGGCTGGCAAAGAGTTCACTTCACATGCGTTCCGATAACATTGAAAATCGAATCACTCGCACTGAAACTAATTTGAACTTTACATTGTTTCTTTATCAATGTTTTTATTGTTTTGATAGCACAATTTCATTGGCGTTTGTTTTGTATACTTTGTTAGTAAAATATGAGACTGTTATTTTGAAAATCTTCTGGATAAAGGTCGGGACAATGCTCATTCTATTCTTTTTCTATAGGTATTGCAAACAAGATCTACGTTGAGAAAACAGGTAACGTTTAAACTTTTGATTACCTAAAATCAATAAGTTAATCAAAAACAGATAAAGTAATATTATTTGCAAAGTTAAATGATTACGGTTATCAAGTAGCACATGGTAGGCGCCAGATAAATTTGAAATAAAGTTCATTGCCCTTTCCTTAATATCTTTTCGTAGGTTCGTCTTATAAATTATGAATCGTTCTTCATTACAAGAAAAAGTAAAGGTCTACGATAGATGTCAATTCAGGACAGCGTCATGTACTTACCTAATTAAAAAAAAAAAATTAAGTATGTCAATAATGTAGCTGGGTCAATAACCGTAATTCCAAATCTATCCGGTGTCGACATAGCTACCTACCCGTGGTGATTAAATTTCTCCATACAATATTTAAGTACGATTTTAACACCTGATGTACCTCGTATATACTGTTTGATCAAAACGAATATTTTTGTTATAAATTGGCCTTCGAAAGCCTACTTATTAAATTCGGTTACTTAATTTAGATACTTTATTCTTCCATTTATCATTCTAATTAATTAAAATTATTGAGGTTTTGAAACAAAATAAAATCTGTAGCGTTGGGTCAATTCTCATTCCCATTTCTGATTCTCCTCTAAGTCTTCCTTCTTGATTAAATTATTATTAATAAAAAAAAAACATTTAATATGATTCATATAGGTACTCGTACATATATGCCCTCCGGTATGAAGAGCACGATCCAAGCCACCGGTACCGGTCGAGGGCTCAGGTGAGACGAAACTCCTAATATTTATTATTAGGACCAAAATAATTGACGCCCGAACAGGGACTTGAACCCTGGACCCTTGGATTAAAAGTCCAATGCTCTACCGACTGAGCTATCCGGGCCATACATTATGTAACGAAACAGCTGAACACGTTGCTAGAAAACTTAATAAAACAAAGCCACACGACTTCTACATGAATAACATTATTATATCAAACATTACGTTTTTCTTTATTTATCTTAACATGAATGCGTAAAAGAATCAAAATGAATGGGATAGCAGCCTAGGGTACGGTAAAATAAGCAAGTCAAATATCCTACCATTCAGCTGGCCCAGTTTTTTTTTCAATTTGGCTCACATGTCTGTTCTAGGCTCTATTTTATATAAATGGCCTTTTCAACGAACAATGTACTGCCCGGATAGCTCAGTCGGTAGAGCATTGGACTTTTAATCCAAGGGTCCAGGGTTCAAGTCCCTGTTCGGGCGACCAACATTTTGATTTTAGTGACGTTAAAAGGAAGTAAATATTTCAATAACATGTAGTTTTTCAATAAAATTTGTGATTCATCAACATCTTGTCTGCACCAAAGTTGATTTTATTTTATATTATACACGTGTTTTTTAAGGGTCCCTTGTCTATTCAAGGTTTCAGTTTTACCGAGTGTTTTTTTTAAACTTGCTCTGTACTTTGTGTTGATAAGTATTTTCATTTGTAAAAACAAGTCAAATGAATTAACCGCATTTAAATATCTAGGGACTGTCTACTGCAGAGAGTTTCTAACTAGACTGCAGCAGAAGGTATAAAAAATCTAAAGCTTAAGTTAAATTAATTATGAAGTTAGTGACAGTTTCAACCGCAGTACATACAATTTTGAATTTATAACTTCGCTAACTTTTGGCCACAATAGTCGAAAATATACCGCTGTAAAAAATCAGCTGCTCCCTACATTTTGTCGAGTTTTATGCCAACAAAAATGTACTAAACTGATTTGTTTTTAATTTTTTAACAGATAGTTTTGTTTTATTATTTGTGTAACATTTTTTTCCTAACATAAGGAATCAACAAGATTCCTAATATTAAAAAAATGGGATGAAGATCAAAAACTCAGCTACTAGCAACTCATAAATAATAAATAAACAATTATTTATTATTTATTTAGTTAGTAAATATCAGACCATACTATACGTCTTATTATCAAGGCAAAGATGGCGGGACGAACAACTAAAACCGCTTATAAATAAAAGATTGGGACAAAACAGCAAGGACAAACATCGAGGTATCATTTTAATTTCAAATTAGTTCGAAGAGTGCACAGTAGGTACTAAGATTTTATTAACTGTATTAAATAGTTAATAAAATCTTAGTACTTAGATATTGTGTTTAATGACCTTTTAGATCACAGTAATTGCCCTTGACTAAGAGTAAATTAAAGACCTTTCCACAGACATTCCAGCACCCTGACGTTAAATGTCAGCTGAGAATAGGTGACATCTCCGTAGATTGATTTAGACATCGCATCCTGTGCCATTATTTCAATTAATTCCTTAACATGATTGGATACGGAGGATGGTATTACAGAGAGCTCTTAGGTAATAACCTGTAACGTAACTTTTATAATGTTACTTTTGTTGTGTGTGTGTTTTTTTTAAGGATAGGAAATCATCGAATGACTTCTTCCACTCTGGGTGGAGCGGAAGGGCGTGTCACACTCTTACTGACTAAAACCCATCCGTTTCCGTCTAAAGCCCTTTGCGTTCCAGGGCCGCGGTGACTCTTTCGAACAAATTCCGCAACCCTGCCAGGCTGTAGCCCTAGCGGGCCCCGTCTTCTATGCTGACATTTCTTTGAGGCACTTTTGGTGTGTTAACAAACCAATGTAGGAAAAAATCAGTCACCTAAGTAGTATTTTTGTTTTAGGGCTATTTATAAAGTAATTTGTCTGATAAATAAACGAAAAAACATATTTTATTTTGCCTCCTTCTTCAATTTAAACAAAAAAATATTATTGCTTGTCTTGATTATACCAACATCCTACAATTTGTTAGTAGTCTCCGCACTCTCCACGGCTAAAAATATTTCTACCTGAATCTGAATTTTGAACTGTCAGTTTCAACAATTTATCTTTGAAATGGGTCCCAGATCTGGGCACGCCGAAATTATGAAGCTGATTTATCCTTACTTATTTTAATGTATTCTGTCCCATCATCGATTATACTGACCGGTAAAAACTATTCGATAGTGTTAAACTCTTTTAAGGTCGTACCATAACTATGTAGTATATAAATTCTAACTTTTACTAGTCCAGAATATTTTTTGTCGTGTTTTATAATGCAAGTAATAGGTACCTATTTATAATAGTCATAATCATAGTAGTCTCAGTTACTCCGCGTGAATGTCGAAAATTATCCGAAGAGAACCCACTCCCGGATTAAAAAGTCCCATGTGTTAATCCAGTGTGTCAGCTTCCTGCATACCAAATTTTATCAAAATTGGGTCAGCCGTTTGCGCGTGAAGAAGTAACAAACATACACACACACACTCACAAACTTTCGGCTTTATAATATTAGTGTGATTTGCAAATAAATTTATTATCATTAAGTAAAACCACCTTATTGCATATATAAATAAAGAAAACCAACTTACTTCAACAGGATTGCAGTGTGCGCAGGACAGCAGGGCGGCCACCGCAGCCCACAGGAGCGGTCGCCTGCAGGCGCGCCGGCTCAGATTTACCCCGTGCTTCAGCGACGTCATGTTGGCAACACTATCACCGCGCCAACATTGACGCAGAGTTTTGGCGGGATATTGTCGAGTGAAGTTTAATTAATTCCTAGTGGATATTGTGATGTAAATGGGTGTACTTTTGTGTCTCAAGTGTCCACGCACCTGTAAAATATGTGGAATAATTGAATCAGGCGCGATCTCGGTCAAGTGGAGCTGAGAATTTTATTGTAGTATTGACTAGGTACCTCACTCGAAACTTTCCGAGAAGGCCGAATCGATATATTTGTTACCAAAAACCATTAAATGTGTTACACCCGCATTCTAATGCAAAACACAAGAAATTGAGGACCAATGGACTACGAAATTGGCTCAAAGAAATTGTAACCACGCCAGTGGCATAGCCACAACCAATAAAAAAAACATTGACGCACGAGCTGTTCAACCGCTGTCAGTGCACTATGCCTTCACGTCATTATGACTATCACTTCATTAAACATAATCCCATTACTTTGTAATCTCACAATTCGTAACACCACGCCGATAGCTTTGCCACAGTTCGATTGACGTGGAGGTAGGTAAGGACCGAGATTACATACCGAAACTTTTACTTTTAAGGAAACTTCATTCAAACAATAGAAAATACAAATTAAGTCACTTTTAAAACTGACTGTAATGTCAGAACAACGACTCCACCGGGTATCGTAATTTTCAACCAAAAATCTTTGTTAATCACAAATGATCTTCCTTCAAAAATTTGCCGACTTGCAAGTTCTGCTAACTTTATAAGCCTAGTCAAGCAGTCTGAAAAGAAGCTAAATATGGACTACATCAGTAACCTTTTGTAGAAACAATACCTAGGTACTGTAAACGCAACCTATTACTAACATATATCGATATGGTAATTACGTTTTATTGAAATTGAGTATTTTATTAACCAAACAAACTCATACCTCTATACTACCATGTATACCTACGTGCTACATTTTCACGCCTTACAGTACCTACATCATTGTATTTATTTACTCACAGAAATAAACATGCTTCGTCAATTAATTACTTTACCTTGTTACAAATAACACAATTAGCACACAAGTACTTACTACAAGAACATTCGTTTTATTTTTGGAGACTGGCGCCGTAAACATTCTTACAAAGTTAGTTTCGTAAAAAATTAGTGGCACATGACAGAAGGTACTCAAGGATCCTAGAAGCAAAGTGAAATTACTACGCGAACCAAGCTATGACAACTACTCCGCTACGTCTAGCCATGCAAAATACGTCTCGAACATTAGGTACGCTACTAACATTACGCTACGAATATTCCGCTACGAAATCCTCGGCTACGTAAACGACGACACAGAAACACGTTACGAACACTTGGCTGCTCGTTGGAGTCTACGCTACAGAGACTACGTCACTAACATTACGGTCAAATAGTAAAAAAGAAAGAAAAGTGCGTTTATGAAACTACGAACAATTACGACAAAAAAATCTTTTCATTTTCTCTTTGAAACACTAAAATCACACGAAGAAATTAACGTCCTTGGTACTAAGTTGCGAACCTAATTCTAATTAATATGAAGAATGAGTATTCTTGATGGTCTTGGAGAATCATAATGTAGTATGGCAACGGGCTGTGGGCGGTGTCGCGTCGTCGTCGAGTCGTCGCCGGGCCGGCGCCGCGCCGCCCTTGTGCCAGCTCCAAGGATATTTATTCCACAGGACTCACACAAATGTCGTGCTTATTAGCCTTACATGAACGGGACTTTGTTGGCATTGATCCCATGCCTAAGAGCTAGGGAGCATTGGATATGGTTGTACTTAATAAATATGGACAATATAAGTATGCTTGCATAAAAATATAACTATATTTAAACCATGTGCTTAGTTTTACTGATTGGCAGATTCTTTATTCGAATATTCTATAGAGAATATAGGTTTAGAGTCTGCTGTTCTGTATTTAAAATATTGATACGGTCATGGTTGGATTTTTTTATGAATAGGTAAGCCTGCTAATGTTTATATTTTGTACGGCAATCTAGAAATGCAAAATACCACGACTGTTTGCTGCATTAGATATCATTTCATCGTTTTAAAATGCACTGCTAATGTTGGTTTCTACTGCTGTACTTAACTATGGTTTCTATTCATGTAGGTACTTACTTCATATTAATTACATTATTTGCACTGTAGCGAGGTATAACAAATATGATAAAAAGGTGATAACATGCCTTTATGAACAATTATCTTTATCAAGTTTATTGTCAACACATTTCTACACTTATTCTCGCACGAGTTGATAGAAAGGTAAGCAAAGCTTGCCGAAGTTGTTCTATGGATGGGTGATCCATTGCACACCGAGACTACTCCGCGAATGAGAAAGCACGTTAAGTCGTAAGTTTCAGCACTTACATACATATGTCACTTATAGATCTTTGGGAGTCGTTAAAGGGTAGACAGAGGCCAAAATATGAGACATAATGTCTTGCCAAATCGTAGCGGGTATCATGTTCCCAGTTGTGGAGCTTAGACAGGCAGTTACTCTATGTAAAATACCAGTATTCACCTAGGTACATCCAGTAGACTAGAAGCCAACTTAAACCTATTTGGGAAAAGGCTAGGCAGGGGATTCATGGAGACTCAGTGAATCGAAAAGGCAATAATTGCGAGTTTTTGGTGCTGTAAGGGGACTATAACAGGACAAGCAATTACAACAGATAAGCAGTGACTCGAACCTATTCCCTTAACGAGATTAACTGACTATCTCGTTTCTATTCCTTCCCTCTACCAAAAAATCTGAGATGCATAATCTATCTAGTTGTTTACCGTTTAAATTGGTTTTAAAAGTATTTCTTTATTAAGTTACCAGGAAAGTTCAGCAAGTAGGTCAGATTCTGACCTTGAATCTCAAATAAGCAAACTGCAATGTTATGTACATTGCAGTTAATCTCGTTTGCATCTGCAAACGTTTTTATTTTTTTCGCTTTCCTGCAATCTGTGGGAGTGACATGGGTTCGTGAAATGGGACGGAAGTGTGTAAGCGAGAAA
Source organism: Mamestra brassicae (assembly GCA_905163435.1). NCBI lineage: Eukaryota > Metazoa > Arthropoda > Insecta > Lepidoptera > Noctuidae > Mamestra > Mamestra brassicae. The sequence continues at coordinate 12,183,112 of LR991004.1, read as the reverse complement.
GCGCGCGCTATTTGAATTGACCAATGAACGCGCCCTATTCGATTTGACCAAAGAGCGCGTGCAGTGGTCAAGTTGACTGTCAGTTATTCTTTTTTTTAAAAAGGTGAGACGTCAGATGTTACACATCCTATGCTACTACTGTAAGACTCGCTCGTTTTATTTTTCTTGTTTCAGCCCGATTCATGAATTATACGACAGCAGCTCTTTTCGCGCACATGGAATGGATTATCTAATTGGTCGACAGCTTTACAGCCCAATATGGAGGGGTAGGTCACTTAATTTCGTGTATTATTTTTTACAGCGCACTTTTATCGTTGAACCTGGCCATTCGTTTCACCATTCTATCGCAAATAAAGACTCCGTTTGTACCCTGTGTGAACGTTTACTCCAACTAGGCGGAAATAATTGTTAAATTGATGGGCCAACAACAGTAAACCAGAGCTTAACTTACGAAAATAGTTCAAGTATTCTGCAAGGCATTGTAAAAGCCAACACGTTTCGACTGCACGTGTGTATCGTGTGTAATGGATACTGCCGACACATTCAGTAAATAAATCGAAACGATGCACTGCAGCTCAATAAAATGCTCGTAAACGAGTTACGTCATTACTGACACCAAATAAAAAGAGTGCATCTGCCATTTAAGGCAAAATTTAGTTATTTACATATTCGGAATCAGGAAAACAAGACGCATCTTACGATATCCACACATGCGAAAAAACTGTCTGACCGTTTCTTTCTAACGTTAGTACGCCATAACGGTTGAACCAATTTTATGCATTTTGCTAGGAAGATAAATTTAACCTTGAAAAAGGACATGTTATACTTTTTATCCCGGGAATACGTTCCCATGGGATAATTTCCGACTTAACAGAAGTTCTTAGCACAGGTGTTACAGCAGTGAAAAGTCCAGTTTCGCGGAACAAATGTTCAAAGTTACAGATCCTTTTTCTTGGTTTTGTGTTTTATTTAGATGTGCCCTTTTTACTTCAGGCGACAGATTATCCAACTGCACTGTATATCGCACGCTCAGTTCCCAGAAGTAAACAATAGCACGCTGTTTACTATTTTATATTTCAGTAACTAGTTGGTATATTAAAATGATGACTATAGCAGTGACATAGAATAGAAGTTTGTTGTTCTAAGAATAATAAACATTTTGATCGTCGTAGCCAGATAGTAAATAGCCGGTCTTCAACATGTCACCATGAAAACTTAGTTGGAGGGAGCATGACGCGAACTGTCATTTTTGTTTGTATGGATTGACAGCGCACTTCATGTTCACTTCACCTAACCAAAGCAGCCTGTCGATTCTTGTCGAAGTGAAGGCTTGGGTAAAGTGATCACGAGGTGATCTGTCATTCCATATAATCAGAATTGAATGACAGCTCACTTCGTGGTCACGTGACACATCTTGATTATATGGATTGACAGCACACCTCGTGATCACTTCACCCAAGCCTTCACTTCGACATGTTTACAGAATCGACCGGCAGATATCCATCGGTCAAGTTCTTTTAATCCGAGACAATCTGAAATATGTTGATCAGTTTCAATTTTGGGGAAGATATTGTGGCCATTAAAATTTCATGATTGGTCACACTTGCAGTCGGAAAGTTTTAAAACTTTACAAAATGACATTAAATACAACGGCACCAATGCTTTATTTGACCTTTGACTTCTTCTTGCAGGCCAAGGTACTCTGAAAATATTAAACTTATTTTCATGAAAGTAATAAGGCCACTACACAAAAGTATTTCTATGAACTGGTAGCTCAAGGGTGCTAGTTCCAGTTATGTTTCGTAACAGGCGAACAATGGAGCTCGTAGCACGTGTACGGGTATCATACATTAGGATTAAACTGCAAATTGATAACAAACAATCCACCTTTTTTAGAGCTTATTTCCCTATATTTTCCATGCCATACCTAAATAATAGAGCAAAACAACTTTTCTCTAAGTTTTTTTATAAAATCAATGTGTGAAAAAAACATTGAAAAAAGGTTTGCTGGTTTTGATGAAAAAAAATGGTGTAAAGCTATTAGCAACGTGAAAACAATAAAAACACAGACTGATATTTACGTCTCATTAAATAATTAAAAAAAAAAAGATTTTAATCATATAATAGTTATTACATTATGATTTCACTGTTACTTTCTTGCAGGCTAAAAGTTTTGTAACTTTGATAAAAGTTGGTAAATACAACGGCGTCAGCGGATTATATTTTTCTTTACTCACCAATAGAAAACTTAGCACAGTACATAGTTTTGGAATCCAGTTACTCCAAAACCTTATCCCAAGGTGGTTGATTCTCATTCTAATTTTAATAAATGAACATTTAAGTAATTTTAAATTACAAGGGCGCCAAATTAATCTTACAAATTCTCAATCTTACCTATCTAGATTTTGTGCCCAATTTCCGCTTGAAATATTCTATCTGTGTACCCTTGACCGCATTGCCGCACCCGACTGAGTTAGACGCACAATCTACTTAGATTTATAACCCGTAGGCAACTGACGGCTGCCCCATTCGATGGGGGTCACAGGGCATGCCCTAGTTGTGTCAATATTTTACAGCAGAACACATGGCTTGGTCACAGTAAATAAGGAAACTCCAACCAGCAAGTATAAAAGCGTACATTTTTCTTGGCGTTCAATAGAAATGAAACCACTATTTGATTTGAAATTATTGAAAGGCTTGTGGACTTTTGTACCACAAGTTCCGTTTCCACTATTTGAATACCTAATACTTTTTGGTGTTTAACAGGCCACAGCGGACGTATATTCTAGGAAATGTTGAATCAGTCGACAAGGCAATTTCCATACCAAATATTTGGCCTTGCGATTTGAAAATTAGTTGGCAAATCTTTGTATTCTTGTTTCAACACTCCGAACCAATCAAATAAAACAACTGAGTAAATAAAATTAGCTTACAAATCGCTTTACATTTGCACTGAAAGAATATTACTCCTTTATTCTGAAATCAAGTCATTTACACGTACAACGGATCTTCGGAGCTGTAAAATGAATTTTCAGTGGCGGTAATCTTTTCCCAGCAACAAATGCTATACTTTTAGAGTCGTATTTGTCAAGATGAGTGCTTTTTTCGATCAGTGTCGCATGTCTATACTGCATTGCCCTTGAACTCTTACATTGAAAGGTACATACATACTACATATACGTGTCTACGTACGATTACGTTGGCAGCGAATGGCTGGAGATTTTCTTCCATCCGTGCGAACCGGCGAATTTTGTAAGTATTGTATTTAGAATTTACGCCTCCCGGTCACGTAACGCGGACTATTTAGTTAGGTCAATTAGTTACGTAGTTGCTTTTGTCCTGGACAGGTTTCAAATGAGGTGTTACATAATAATATTTTATGCTTTAGAGGGAGTTAATTCCATTCATGTTTCGTAACAGGCTCCTACGCAGTATTCAACGAACCATAAAATGAGCACCGCGTGTATAATAAATAAAGAGCTAAATGCAGATTGGTAGCACTAACAATAGCCACTGACTTTGTTCTATACGAATTATGAATTGTTATTTGGTTTGCATTCTTTTCTTAAAATAATTTCATAATTTGACTCTTACAAAACCTAATGTTTAACAAGATCTAATTTTTTGAAGGCTCGTGATAATTTTAACAACAAAAAGTAAAGGTTACATTACAAAATAACTGAACAAATAATTAATTTGAAACACGAGCTGGAATTGATGAAAAAAATATTACGAAGCCATTAGTACAATAAAAAAAAGAATAAAAAAAAACACCAAATGGCTTTTCAATTTTTTTTGCGAGAAATGGCCAGCATTTAATGCATTTGTTTTATTTTAATTTGTTCAGTCGATAATATTAGTCTGATATTCTCGTCTCATGTAATTGATAATTTTAATTATAATAAAATACGACTGTTTTGGTTTTTCAAAACTTGCGGAAGATTAAAAAATATATATATTATGCATTAATACTTCAAATGGCAATTTAAAAAAAGTTTTCTGCAGCGAGCGTGCGCTTTATTTCCTTCAACTAACTGCAGTCACAGTAGGAAATATTCTCTCAAGGCTACAACAATTTTCAGCGACACGTGTACCAACTGACATAGATAAATTGATAATGTCTGTATTGAAACAGTATCCAGTTAGCACAAAGGCTTGTTGTTTGAAGTGGGTATTTAAAAATGTAAACAGGTGCTGTGAGGCATGATATACGAATGCAGTTCAAGGGCACTGCAGCGGCCGCGGCCGTGTGTGACATGAAAGCTTCCTCGTTTATTTACGCCCCATTGGACAACGACTCGATTTAGTACAAACAGCTCGACTCGAATCTACGAACCCATAGTAGGTATATAGCGCAAAGTGAAAAGTTTTATTTGGTAGATACTTATTACTTTCATGCTTGCAACACTTTGGTGCACACGGGTTCATGGTGATTTCATAAATGGAACGCTGCCAGTTCCAATACTGCAACAGACCATAACATAATATGAAAAATAACTTATAGGAATATATATATAATATATTATATATATATTTATATCCTCGGTGTACGGCACTGATAAATTAATCAGCAATATTCTAGTTACTACACTGATTGATTTTGATGTGCCGTACTTCACCGAGGCTGTGGAGGCCTGGAGACTCTCTTGCCCGAATTCAAATCCGCCCGACTACCCTTCATCCCAGAGAAGGTGGGACGAGCCGCTCTGCAGGCAAGTTCAGGAAAAACTTATTGCCACATCAACTACTACTGCAGAGCGTGCGCGCCTGCTGGCTGTGGGTGAGTAGGAGTCGGGTCTCTGGCTTCACGCACTACCGTCGTCGAACATTGGCACCATGTTCGACGATACTACTATCCGCCTCGCTGCCTGCCTGCGTCTTGGCGCTCCTTGTTGTTCTCCTCATCGCTGCCACTGTGGCAAAGTTGTCACGCGAATCTTAACGACATCATCCGACGAGCTCTTGTCACCGTCGGCGTTCCGGCTGTGTTAGAACGCAATGGCCTGGTACGCGACGATGGCAAGAGACCGGACGGCATGTCGTTATTTCCATGGAAGATGGGTAGGCCATTAGTGTGGGACGCTACTTGTGTCGATACTCTTGCGCCATCCCATCTTCCTAGCTCTTCGTGCTGTGCTGGCGCTGCCGCTGCGGCTGTAGAGAACCTCAAGCGGCGGAAATATAATAAACTTGTTGGTAGTTATATTTTCGAGCCGTTTGGGGTTGAAACTCTCGGGTCTTGGGGTCCGAGTGCACATAACTTATTTAAAGATCTCTCAAGGCGCTTAGTTGACACTTCACGTGACCCGAAGGCTGGCTTTTACCTTGGTCAAAGAATAAGCATTGCCATACAACGTGGCAATGCCGCCAGTCTTTTGGGTACACTTCCAGTCGATAGCGATGCGGATGAATTTTTTGACGCCATATTTTAGGGTTTAGTTAGTTAGTTAAGTATTTATGGAATAAACTTATAGGAATATTTCGGCTAACATCTTTTGTTCACAATTCTTCTCATAACCTATCTGGTGGATGAATTTTATCGCAGACGTCTTTCCTATGACTCGAAATACATTAATTTTACTACATTCTTGAGTAATATTTTATGGCAGCAAAAAATAAAAGTGTGTATGTGATGAAATAACGCGCTAATCTCTGGAGCTATCAGTCGGATTTGGAAAATTCTTTTTGTATATTATGATAACCACATTCATGAGGAATGCTATAGGCTATACGGGAACGGGAAAAAACATGATAATGAAAAGCTTGTTGGCTATATTTGAATAGATGGCTATAATTGAATAGATAGATTTTGCATTAACCACTAACTATGCTACTGCATTAACTACATATGTACGACATGCACGTGCAGTAGGCTACAATAAGGGTAGGCCAGCCCATACATAATGCCCAAAATTTTTCATCCACTTTCAAAATGGACGAAATTTCGCATCGTGAGTATCGTGATTTCAGCCCTGAATAATGTGGTGAGTTTTTTTTTGGGCATTATGTATGGGCTCGCCTACCCTTACTGTAGCCTACTGCACGCCCATGATGTACGAGTATTATCATAGCTAACTTATATCAAAAGTTATATCAGTCAAGTATCTAACCATAGCGTAGCAAGAACCAAGTAACCTAAACTGCTAATATCTGATAGATTGATTTTCGCTAGGAACTGGCCGATCAAGAACCTACCTAAGTAAATACGCCTCAACAACCTAACTTCGCTCGGACTTTGTCAAGCAGGATCAACATTGCAGAATTCTTCGAAACTAATACCAACCGAAACCTGTACCAACTTATAAAAAAACAGCTTTTGCCAGCGGCAAAGGCCCGCGTGAAAGGCGAAAATTATCTCACGAGAACGTACTGCCAGCTGCCTAATTACGTAATACACAAATTCATAATAACAGCTGCAGGGATAACGCTTGCCACGGTTCGTCCTTCACATTTATGAAATTAGTATGACTAGAGATATATGGTTGGTGAAAAGTAAAGAAAGAAAAAGTATCTATTGCCACAGGACTGACACCTACAAAATTATAAGTACACCTAAACTAAAATACCTTAACTTTTAACAATATTGAAGTAGTTAATATGTGACTGGAGTGTGTGTGGTGATCGGAATAAATACTTACCTAGAGCCAGCATCTTCTTCCAAGGATAGTTAACGGTAGATAATTTAGTTATACCCATCAACTGGATTTACGATCCATGGAACAGGATGAACTGGGTCAACGATTTAATACTGTTATAGACTATGGGCTATGCACGTACGCCTTCGATGATGCAACGGCTGAATTTCTTTGACCCAGTGAGACCATACAGTTCAGTCATTGTGAAAACTCTATGGTCAATACTTATTGCTTGGGTTGCTTCATCTAATGAAGTATTTATTGTAATGGAACTATGGTGGATAATATCTTTGAAGATATTGAACTAAATTGCCACCTAGGTGCACTAAAATTCTAAATGGAAATTTATATTTTAGTTAATAATTACGAAGCTGTGTGTAATTCATTAATTACACCGTGGTACTGTTTTGTCAATGAGTACCAGAACCACGTACCTATATCTGCAATCTACCTACATTTAGTTAGTTTTGGCTACTACTAATATATGTATATAAAACTCTTCCGTTACTGGTGACTGAGTGATTGAGTGACTGACTGATAACGCACAGCCGAAACTACTAGTCGTACCTACACTCCTTGGGAAGTATAGAGGAGCGCTAAGAGAGGATTTCCCAAAATTCCTACGGGAACGAATACAACGGGATGTGCGCGTATGAAGTCGCAGGCAAAAGCTAGTATGCATAAGTCTATTATAACTCATATGTATTTATAGACTTGCTTCGAAAAATAAACATGAAGAGCTGTGGGTCTTTCCTTGTCTGAAGAAGGTAAACTAGTGTACAAGAAATTTTAATCAAACTAAATCATGAAGATCTAAAAAGATGGAGTTAATCTACCAAACGAGGGCAGTAAACACTTTCGTAGCGCCATCATACACACGACACGACTTCCCAACTCGTCAGCGTAAAGTAAACATTATTCTCTTACCCGTTAATTAAACTAGCGCCTACAAAACTCGGCCGCATATCATTTCTGTCGCCAGCCTTAAAATTCATCTAGGAAAATTGATGGCGTATGACAACAGAATATATGATGAAAATAAGTCTGATATTTTTGGAGTTTCTTAATTTATTATTAGGGATAAAACTTAATGTCGATTCGCTGTAGGTGATGCAATCATAAACGATTCACCTATGTCTTTCAAAATGGGTGGAGCAACTTAGTAGAATCGTGTTAGCACAAATGTGAACCTGTCAGTCTATAATGATTTAGTTTGGTTGGTTGACTTGTGTCTTATCTGCAGTTAAAGTTATAGAATATTGAAAAATCACTGGAAATAGTAGGTAGTGCTCTGCAGCATTACCTGCTACAGACACATTTATAAAAAACTAGCTTTTGCCCGGACTTCGTACGCGCATATCCCGTTTTTTCCCGTTCCTGTCATTCCTGATGAATGTGGCAATCATATACAAAAAGATTTTTCCAAATACGACTGGTAGTTTCCAGAGACTAGCGTGTTGAAATAAACAAACAACTTCAGCTTCAGCAGCAAATCATATTAGTTTAGATTATATTTTAGTAAAGATTTAACTGAATCACTTCGAATTTGCTCGCAGCAAGGAAAAAATGGGCTACTCAAGAAAATAAATAGCCCACGTTCATCTACATTAGCTGAGCTCAACAGGGCGGAGGAAGAGCAAAAACTAACACAGACAAATAAGCCGGATGAGATGTTCAATGCTTCTTCTCCGAAGTACAAAAAGACAATCTCTACAAACTGCAAATTACGTTCAACTTTTTCTTTACTCAACGTCTATATTCCAGTAGGAGATGGTAATTTTCTTACGAACGTAGGATAGGTTTTTTCATGCCTGTATAATTAAATGGGGTTTTCCGAAATGACATGCACTACTACTCCAGCCGGTCGATTCTGTAATCATGTCGAAGTCACCACAACATGTAGAACTTCACGGCACGGAAATTGACGGCTCACTTCGTGATCACTTCACTCAAGCCTTCACCTTGACATGTTAACAGAATAGGACTGCAGGTCCAAAATCTTTACATATAAATATTTTATATTATTTCAAAACGCTCACTTTTTACGAAATTATATAATTTGACGACAAGTTATATTTATGTCATAATTCCTCTTGCCAAAGTGGCGCTAACTGGTGGCGTAAATTTTCCTGATTTTTCATTCCATTAAAAATTTGGCATTTTTTTAAGCAGCATTAAGGTGGAGTGGTCCACACTGTAAAATACTGTGTTCGCTATCCTGAGAAGTGAGAAAACGACTAAGATTAGGAGCTATTGAGAATTTTCTCACACTGGCCCAAACGCAACCTCGAGCATGAGAGCTCGAAACTCCTTTAATATTTTCGTACTTTTAAAATCATCCTTTCTGGCCATTAAAAGCGCTCAATTCTAGTCAAACGACTTTTAAAATGCGCACCGCAGCATGTTGCTTATCGTCCTTTGTTGCAATATTTTTACCCGCGACGTGTCGAATAACGTGCTCACGTCGATACCACTTATGCAGCCGACTTTGTACCGCAGAAAACGTGCAAGACATTTCAATATGCATGGAACATTACAAGAATAGGATCTTGTAGGATTTTTCTACTAGAAAACCGCGATTCTAAAATGCATAGGAATACCGTCCGGAGGGACTTTGCGTGGATGGCGGAAACAGGCTTTTGTTGAGCTGTTCATTTCCTGTTGTCTTGTCAAACTGGTATTTTAATTCTATTGAAAACGAATCAGTGAAAATAGGTCCGGTTTCCTTTGTAGTGGAGTGGTAAGGAGATCTGTGGACCAAGCAATAGCTTGCATTATCTCGATATCCCTCGCCATAGGTATTTTCATGACATCAATTGGTTGTTTAAGTATAACAAAATATTTACTCTTCCCTTTAGTGTTATTCGTTCCTAACACCAAGGTAATGTGTATCCAGCTACATAGCTGTTTGTAGCCTAGTGAAACAACTAGGTAATCGATTTAAAAAAACAAACTACCCATTCAATTTTTATTAGGTAGGTCATTAGGCGCTATGAGTTCGTAGTAGTGCCAACACGGGCGACGGAGCAACCTTGATACCTCCAGTAATAACACGTAGATTAAGATCTCAATTATTGTTCATGACATAACATTTGTTTCTACCATAAATATGAACAATTGAACAGTGCTAACTAAAATGGGACAGGTTAGTAAGGCCGGGATTTAAGGGCACCGATTCCTGTGTGGGAATATGATTCCGCGAAAATCGTGATTCCAGCTCGTAATGAACGGAAACCGGAAGCGCCACCGGCGTGTAGCCTCGTATAGATCCCAATGTAGGTAAGTCGTTACTACATACTAGGTACACTACACTGATATCAGACAAAGATTGTGAAAATTAGGCTTAAAATATGTGGCTTCACATATAACGCAACAGCGCAGCTATCGGGGGTTAACGTTGTCGAATGCCATGCAGTCGTTAGTTGGTTAGAAATTGGTTAAAACCTACACTCCTATCATATCAGAGGTTGTGTTCGCCCGATTTCATTTCTCCTCGGCAGAAATGTCGATATTCCATAAAACTTTAATTCCCTTTTTTCGTTTATTCCCGTTGTCCCCGTATGCCATATCCCCGTCACGGGGACAGCGGGACGTGATTAAATTTATTTCCAATTGTCCCCGTAACGTACATTCGGCTAACGGGGACAACGGGAAGTAAACTTTTCACGAGTCGTTGTCCTCTTAAATCTGCATTGTTTAAGCTTAGTTTTTTAGCATGGGAAAAAGAAAAGGGGAATAAAACAAAATTTATTTATTTGTATTCGAATTTTAATTTGAGGTAAAAAAAAACAATTATTAAATTTACACAAATAACACAACTTCTATTAATGCAAGTCGTTTCTAGCACTCGCCGGCCGCTGCCGCGGCACCGCTCGCTTCGCTCGCTCGGCTCGTGCGTTGGAGGTCACAGTTTTAACCTAACCTAACCTACACATTTTGTTTAAAGAAGAAATTAACCTATACTAATCTTTGAGTTGGATGGGATTTGGTGACCGTTGATCCATTTTAGGAACCAAAAATAATATTTGTGCAAGGTTTGTGATTTTGCTGATGTTATTTCATTTATTTTGGATCATAATATTATATAGTTTATTAATATTATATAGCCCTCATAATAAAGTCAATTGATTTTGTTTGGAGTTGTTTATTTTATTTGGTGGCTAGGCTTAGAGTCTTAAAAATGTTTTTGGTGGCCGTCTAAATTATACCCTTTTCGCAGCAGCAGTCCGGTGTCTGGATTTATGCGCGATTAGCGATTGATGTCATTACACGAGACACTTATCTGGCGAAATGTGGACGAAATGTGCGATATTAATCTACCGCGTACCAAGACCAATCTACCAATATTTCCATACACTTTGTTTGTTGGGTAAAAGATGCCAACGCACACATTCATAATACTACAGAAAAATGAAAAAACGGGGACTGTGGGCAATAATTTTTACTTATTTTATTCAACTATATTCACAGTGTACGGGGAGGGGACAACGGGAAGTATTTTTAAATATTTAATTGAAGTACCGCTGTCCCCGTAGGACGGGGACAGTGTACGGGGACAACGGGAAGTATTTTTAAATATTTAATTGAAGTACCGCTGTCCCCGTAGGACGGGGACACGGTGTACGGGGACAGCGGGAATAAACTCCTTTTTTACCCTCCCTTACGTTATTTAAGGAAATCATGTAAGACAATTCAAGATTCTTGAATCAGCGAGTTTCACACCAATCAGCGGGTAAACTTTCTTGGTCAATGAATGAATTTAAGAATTTTAATAATTAAGTAGGAATTTTAATAATCCATCAAAAATCAGTCTAGACAACTCACGTTTACATGCTTAACAATACCAAAATTACGATTGCGAAGCTCCAAACAAACTGCATAAATAAATCACAGTTCATTCACCTCCAAACTCCGGCACGCTAATCAGATTCCAACTCGCAAGTCGCACTGCTTTCTTCAGCTTGTGAATCAACATGCAAATTATGATCTGACATTCAACTTCAAACAGTGCCAGGCACAAGTTCTACTTCTAAGTAAAACGAGACGGATTTAATTAGCTTCTAAAATGAAAACAGACATGCAAACGAGGGATATGAGCCTGCTTCATAGAAAATGTATGTCAACTGAGCTTGGCATACTTTTTTATTTTTTTTTAAGGATGGGAAATCAGCAAATGACTTCGCTCTGGGTGGAGCGGAAGGGCGTGTCAGACACTTACTGACTAAAACCCATCCGTGTTCCTTCTAAAGACTTTGCGTTCCAGGGCCGCGGTGACTCTTTCAAACAAATTCTGCAACCCTGGCAGGTAGCTTGGCATCCTACCATACTAATATTGTGGATGTGAAAATCTGTATGTTTGGATGTTTGTACACCAATTACACCTCAACGGCTAAAGCGCTTTGAACCAGTAGACCATCCATGGCCTAAATTAGATATAGGTAATTTTGTATCCTACAAAACCTCCACTTGGGATAATTTCAAATTTTACGTGGGTGAAATCGGCAAAAGCTACATTTAATATGTAGTAAAACACAGAAGGAATATACATCGCCGTAAATACTAAATAGTCTTCAGGCGGTGTTTAGTGTCAGTCAAAGAGTGAAGGGAAGGCGTGCCACCTGCTTATTTTCTCACAAAACTTCTAGAAAGTCGGCGGCATAGGGGAACTTATTTATATCATTATGTTCGCATCAAATGTCGTATTCGTAAGTCGTTTCGGAAAAACTGTGTAACACTAGCATGTATTTCTTATGACGTTGTTATTTAAATGAAACCATTTTGGTAAGAGAGTCTTGGAATAGATGCTTTTTTTATTCCAAAATAAGTATGGAAGCAGAGAAATAGTCTCCGATCCGGTCATTTGCTTCTTTGGACGACCTTGGACTTGGACTTTACTGAATGGTTAATCTTTTTACCAAGGCTGGAGGCTATTTCGTATATATTTTTCGGGCACAAAGTTATGAAGCAGCTGACAGTAGGTACCTATATTCGTACATATAACAGACAAGCGCTACCAGAAATGAGTGTTCCTTACAGCCTACAGTCAACTAAAACTAAAAACTTTTGTTCAATAGAAAATTAACAAGTTTTGGAAACACAAGTAAAGGGCTTTACCTCAAGAGATTATAAGTCATACAAAGTACATAAGCAACAATTCCTAAATCCGTAACAAAAGTTAAGGCTACTTTAAAGATAATCTGTCGCGGCACAGAGACGGACGAGTGCCGCAGAATATCCGGTATCCTAACTTAGTAATACAACTCCTGCCGCTTTTTATAAGGAAAGCTTTTATAAAATATCCGCTAAGAAAAGACTATGAGATATATGACACGACTACTATCTTTATGAAGCATGAAGGAGAAAATTTTTCATGGTGTTAGGAAAAATGTGTTGTAACAAAAAAAAATAAAGTTAATTTCAGAACATAAAAAATTTATTGGAGGAGTTCGAGGCTAAATAATAAGAACTGCACGGTTAGATCTTCGTTGCATCCGGTTAAACTGGACCCAAATATAGTTGAGAAAGGCTCAATAGATTGATTGATTGATTTGATTGTCCACTGGATGCGAGCAGCACAGGGCCGGAAGGTGTCAACGCTGGGGAGGTCGTGGACGAGGTAAGGGACGTCTTTCGTCGTCTGAGATGATAATGATGGAACATTATACTAAATAATGTTCCATCATCAGTAACTAAAATCTATAAAAACTAGGCATAAACCTTCATCACATTTTCTAAAACCACACTAAAACCCTCTGAAACGTAATAAAAGTACAAGTACCCTCGTTCAGGAGAGATTCCTCCTGGTACTTCCTACTGAGCGTTACTTCGAGGCAATAAAACGTCGATCGATACGACACTTTAAGTTTCCTCATAAAACGTAATCATACGACCATAAAGATCGATGAAATGTCCATGAATTTATGACGTGGTAACATCTGCATGCAAGAGGATTAAGTTTGCTTTCTTTCTTACCTACTTCAAACACGTTTACTTAGATACCTACGCGCTACATCCACAACTCTACCTCAGCAGGATATAGGCCTATAGATTTACATTTTGCTGTAAGAGTAATCAAAGTCAATCAATAGTATAAGAAAAATCATTTTTTGAACCTATGTCCATAAATAAAAGACCCTCCTAATACAAAGCGTTCATTGTCACGCCGACAGAGGGCGCCTGCCGTTTTTACCGAACTAAGGGAATAGAACCTTTGTGGTATAGTTATATATACCCGGCCACCAATTAGATTTTTTTTTCAAAATCGAAGCGTTAGATGAAACCTGTAATATGGGTAGAGGACACTTAAAAAACAAAAAATAAAATACTAAAGTGTCAAGTTACCAAGACATTTGGAGGTAAAGTCGCCATGTGAGAACATGAAAAAAATTAATAAATTAAGTGCTTATACATATGTGTCACCGAAAAATTGCAGACTCCGTAAGATTGTAATAAATCTTTATTAGATAATTGTTTCTCGATAAATTATTTTAGAATAGTTTTGTATACATACTATTACACATTAAATTGATACAATAAATCCCAATCAAATTCAAAAGTTTCGAATATATCCGTGTCTTATTAAGAAAAAATAGTTTCAAATTGACGCGATATTTTACAATCTTACGGCGTTTGCAATTTTGCGGTGACATATGCATTAGATTAAATTCAAATAATAGTTCCCAGCTTAAATGAAAACCACTTATTAAGAACTTGCTTACTAACTTGCATCGCAATCGCAAAAGATGTGTTTAATTTATAAAATAGTTAAATTAATGGTTAGTTAATTTTTAATGATTTTTATTGTTTTCACATGGCGAATTTACCTCCAAATATCTCAGCAACGTGACAGTTTCGGGTTTCGTGTTGTTATCTTTTTTGTCTGTTTAAGTATCGTCTACTCATACATACATGTTTCAAAGAGAGACAAGATTTGGAAAAAAAAAATAGCGGTTGGTGGTCATTCCAGCTCCCATAGAAAAATGTTCGAACCCCTTTATGCAACGAGTGGGTATTGGCGTGATGATCTCTCTGTAAAAGGACAACGCATTAACAGCAATATTCCAAATTAAAAACAGATGAGGACCCGAATGGTCTAAACTTTGTCTGATTTATAGATGCATACTATGGACGCAACATAAAATGAGTGACAAGTTTTTAGTGCCCATACATTGTATTCTATTCCTGTAAATAGACTCACGCATGCTGTAATGGCCGCGTGCAACAGAAGTGCGTCACAGCTCGCCTGCTTATCTGTTTAGAAGCGAAACGGGAGAGCCATGACGTCAGGGTGAAAGCAAAATAATTGTGTTTCATACAAACGCCGACTTAGTGACGTCGGCATTCATCCAGCATGCCTTTATATTGACGCTGGCATTACGAGTACGATACAGAGTAGTGGGACCTCTTCAGAAACGGGTAGTTTTTGTGCGTAAGCTAGTGCATTCGTTATTTTATCGTATACGTTTTGGACGTATAAAACGGTTCCACGTCTGACATGCCACAGTCAGACAGGTATCCTCACACCACGGAAGACAGAATCATGGAATTTGAGAGAGCGGCTGTGAAAGATGCCAAGGCTAGAGAGATCGTGCCTACTTTGATTACGATTACGAAAAAAAATTAAAGGTCGAGTATGGTATATTAATCCAGCCATACTCGACCTTATTTCTTCTAGGGCCACATAGTTCTTGTACTATTATCATGATGAGCCACAATAAAATGAAAATCCCTATATTTAATAACATGAATGGAATATTTGAATTTGTGACAAATGTAGTTACAATGAAATTGCTACTTGCTATGGCATTTGCCAAAATGTTCGATTTGTTACCAAGTGTCTCAGCACATCATCTAGGTCTAGCAGTCATAGATAAAAACTCATACTTTAAAACACTAATATGATAGCATAGAAAAGCTTGGCGGGCCACATGCGGCCCGCGGGCCGCAGGTTGAGTATGGCTGTATTAATCCTATTAAACATCATCCGCAATTTCACTGTAAACAAGAAATATAAAAGTTTATAAAGCTGTAAAACTACATAATATACTCTTTCCAGAGCATGCAGGCACACTAACGTTTACAAACACTAATTGGCAAAGACATGGGACTTATGAAAGCGCTGGAAACTAGCGAAACCTTAACAACGCTGCTACGATGTCACTTACTTCGAGGCGTTTACAGACCCCGAAATACCTACAGCATGACCTATCTATATTTAACTAAGTTTAGCGATAAAGTGGAAGGGCTGCTGGTCGACCATTGCCTATATTTCTATGTAGCTAGGTACATGTAGGTATGTATCTATCTGCAGCACATAACGTGTTATCTATACCTCGGTTTCCGATTAACTCGCTCGATGTCCCGCTGCAGTGGATTTGCACAATACAGACCATTAATACGAATCGAATTCCATTTAAAACCTAGTTAAATACTTTTTAATTACAAGGGACTTTAATTCAAATAAATCCATGTTATTTCACGGTTGATAGACTGCTACGCGCCGCCTACGCCGATTCGTAGCGAAATGCTACGATTTCATTTCAAGCGTAGAGGTTCAAGATTTCTGCTTGATAGAGTTTAAAACTTGTTTTACTTTATGAAAGAGCAATTTCTCTGCAATCCTACAATATTGTTGAAAGTATATTTTACGCTGCCATTGCCACTTGACCGCGTTTCAAACATTTCTTAAGTTTCAAATCATAAATTGTACGTTATTGCACTGTTAGAAACGTTATTCAGAATAACGTTAACCATGCACATTAATTCAAATTACTAAGACGTTATTCGTGGCACGTATAGTCTTAATGTTATGGTTATGGCGCCTTTGGAGAAAAACTCATCCTAATAATGTCCCACATATTAAATTGACCAAGGGCGTCGAAAAAGGCGACAAAGTGGAATCGTCTGACCTCTTTATTCATTAACATATTACTATCTAAAATGGCGTTATAGTCCTTCATATCATGTCGCCCTCTTCTTCATTGGCATGGAAATGACAAGGACAGCTAGTGTTTCTAAAAGGTTTAATAATGTCAAGTTTGCATGAAAGGGGCTTATATTACTGACATGAAACCTCATAATACTATGTCTATTAAAAAGTTCACATTGTGTCCACTATTTCAATAGGTGAAATGATGGACTGCCGCCCGACCTGCGACACAATTAAGATTGTTCAATATTAATGAATATGTACAGCCTTGAAATCTGAGCTCTTTTATTTGCATGTAGGCAGTCTATTTGTATGTTTCAAAACCCAAAATAAAAATATCTATTTATTTAAAAATTGTACATGAAAATTCTGAATCATTCATAAAAGCTTGCAATAATAGTTAAGTTACATGTATGTCTCTACAAATAGATAATAGTATTCATCGAGTATATCTTATAACAGAATTTCAGAAACTAAATTATTAGTTATAAAATCAAGAAATTTCACCTCTAAGAAATTATAAATGTTACGAACTAGACTTTTGACATTTTTATAGACATAGGTTTATGTTGTATAGGTAATTTTGCAGTATTATTTTTTTCTGTGCTTGCCTTTTTAACCTTTGACGTATGAAAGTGAGCTGAAAAACATGTAAACTTTCAGTTATTTACCACGCAAGGCCGCGGCTAGGATAATATTGTGTGTTCTGAAAGGTGTGTTGTGATTACTGAAGTTCTAATGTTTTTATAAAATAGGTGCGCTGTTTGATTTATGAGTTTACAGGGTGACATTTGACTCATTGGCAATGTTTCAAGGGTTGTAAGTACTCATGAATACGTAAACCAAGTAAAAATGCTGTCTTATATCAAAAACTTGATTTAAAAAATAGTACGCTTCGTATGTAGTGTATGTATTCACGTAATGTTATGTATTCACAAAGTCATGTTTTTTAATGAGTTAAAACAAAAATGAAGGAGTCTGCTGGAATCGTTTAGTGCTTCGGTCGATTTTCAGCAACAGTGATGTTTACAGAATGTAGTAAAATAGTTTTAGTCTAAGCATTGTGATTTTAAGCCGATCGAGCCGATGCTTGGTTGATTAGCTCAGGCTTAGTTTGTTTAGAAATCAAATAATAAGGTGCATATTGATTGAAACAACTTTTATATTACATACAGGGTAGCTTAAATCGTGTAGTTTTCCACGGGGTGAAAACACTGATGAAAATAAACCATTTTTTCCTTGGGATCGATGCTATAATTTATATGCATTTTTGTTGAGTTAGCGGAATATGAATCAAAATAGCATTTGTTTTTTCATGTCGATTTAGTGAAACTCTGAAAGAATGCCAATGAATTAAAAGTCGCTCTTCATAATGGTTCCAATTCAGTATTATTATAAAGGTTAAACGTAAGAACCTAAATTGCTTTTATCAGCAACAATCTCTTTGGACTATTGTTAGGCTATTCCGAAGAAAAGGCTTCGTCCTAAGGGAACACCATTTTCACGTGAATTCTCGACGATAAAAACAAAGTTTCATCTTTTCTGTATTTTTAATGGATTGTCGTATAAAAGTTTCCTGTTAGAAGAAGCACTAAGCATACAAGATAAGGTGAAGTTATAATGTGTCCAGTATAATTTTTGCGAGGAAAAGAAATAAAAGCATATTTTATGTGTTCATAATGTGACATACGTTTTGGCAGTGCTGCCAAGACCTGCTCACCTGCCAAGGGCAAGATATATGCTAAGGCTGTCTGTATGAAGAGGCTAGCACTGATTTTGTATGTCTTCATTGTGTCCCTAACCTATAAAAATAAACAATAGAGAGAGCTGAGAGTTGATAAAATTTTGGTTTACTATAAATTATATTTCACAAGCAATCTTTTACGACTTCCTACGGGTATATTTTTCTGATATCTTCAACAATCATATTACAGCCAATTTACTCACAACCTTAACGAATTATACACTTAAACCTTCCTCATGAATCACTCCGTCCTTTCAAAACCGTAAGAAAATCCATTCGTTATTTTTTGATTATAGTATCGCGTTCAGACAAACAGACGGGGCGAGGGGACTATGTTTTATAATATGTATATGTAGTAATCTTCCACTGGGCAAAGCTAATCAGCTCGCTAGTATCAGAGTACCAAGACTAATGAGGCGTGCCTTCATAACTAACCTTCAGAATATCCAATTGTTTGAACTATGTGCAATTGATTATTTAAAGAATGCCAACAGTTTTCTGACTAAAAGTAGAAGCTGAAGATGGAAGATGATGAAGACTTGTCTAGATCGCTAATCTATAATTATAAAATCGTTGGTCCTGATTGACTATCAACGTACAAAACATAAATAATGAATAACTACTGTAATAACTAGACAGACACTTTTGACATTCGACCATTAATCTCTGCTTATATACCTTCCTAAAGAGCACCCCGGCTTTAGTATGTACGTCTTTCACAAATCGCTCTTCTAAGGATATTATTTCAGTTATGATCATGATGTATTGCTCAGATCTCTGCCCAAATATTTGCTTTCCGAAGTAAACATTTCTATATTTATTCAGTTTCCCTTTCATATTTTAAATTGCAATAAGAAATAGACAAAGAATGAACAGTCAACCACAAACCAGTAGCAATACTTTCAGTAAGTAAGCAAAATCAACTTAAATAAAAAAATTGGCACTCGCTGCGCTTTTATGTCGTCGCATTGAGTGTCAAATTTTACTGTGACCCCTAAAATTGTGATGCACGGCTGACTGTACCTATATCGATATTCTAAGGTCTATGTTTACGTTCATGGTCTTTCGTTGTTTTGTTATTGTTTTTTGGCCTCGGCTCGCGTTTGACCACAATCTCAATTCATGGAAAACGATAAAGTAGTCGCATGTACACTTGACATGTAGTCTTGACTTCACTCTTGACTTAAAGAGCAATTCCAAACCTTTCGCTCTTTTAGATTACATGGACACAGAACAACTTCTAGAAATATTGGCATGATGATATTAAATCCCCTCGTAAGTGTTTACTTTTGTATAATTAAATAGGCTTAGTTTTAGTTATTAATGTACCATTAAACTTTTTCTCGTGGTTGCAAATAGATAATTTATTTTTTTATTTATGTTTCATAGTTTAACTTTAAATATTATTGGCCCAATGTAATTGGATCGTAAAGTGATGGCCTAAAACACAGGTTTAAAGTAACCTAGACCGGGCGGATCGCTATCTAATATTGCAATTCCGAACCACCGTTAATTGCACGTTTAATAAAAATATCTTAGTTTTAGGCACTATAATTGTATGGAAAATGTTACTACTGTTGACTAAATGTACACTTTTGTAGACGTTTTAAAATTATTATTATTATTCAATTAAAGAACTCATTTATAAAAGATATTTTAATCTTTAGAAGAAGAAATAGAAGAAGAATTATACAAGTAATTAAAATGTATTGTATTACCTACGTATGTCTGGTGGCCCCTACATCTACCATATCCTATGAGTAGGTCGGCCTCAAACTGCCCCGTGCGACGCAATCATTGAGCTAAGTCGATCGATGGAACATTTACACAAACGACTGATTAATTATTATCGATTCTATCGATTTGTGAAGAACGTTATTCGGAATTAAATTGTTGCTTTAACCTATTATGTTCTAGCTTTTCCTTAGCTAGGCTTTTCAATAGTTAGGGCTCATTACAGAGAAAAACGGACAAGTTTTTCTCAGTAAACAGAATAAATTAAATAGCAACTGGTTGAATCAAAATGACTGTACCTACCTACCTATATATGTTTACAAACTCCAGCAAAATAATGGTGCCGATTGCAGTCTATACATACGTTTAATTCACACAATACAACAACACAATATTTCCTCCCCATGACAAATGTCCTATGAAATACAAGCCACACTGTATAGTTGAACTCATTCAGATTTCAACAACGACCCTAGGTATGCAGTAAATTCTGTTTACAATCCCTAACCGTCTGTGAAACGGCACCCTTCAAACTTTAAAATGCAACTCTCGTATATTTCGAACTGAGCATTTGAAGTAAGTCAGTGCGATGCCCTCTGCAGACGTCTGCAGTTCGCAGCCAGTGGCTCCGCGGTACCGAGTACCTATTGGTCATTCACCAGATAAACTTTATAGTCGTAGTAATCTACCACTTGGTACTTAAGCACAGACAGTAAACAACTCTTCGTTATACCGTCTCTTGTGACTTACATCTAAAGCTACCTGGAGATTTTATTACAGACAATTCAAAAACGTCGAGTGCTCACAGAAAAGCTCAAAATTTAGAGCTAAGTTGACAAAGTATTTAGACACTCAAATTCCATCACCGTGTTTATTAAATACGGAAAATGGAAAATGTGAGGTAAGCTCAAAACGATGCGCGAAATTTAATTAACTTTGGACTTCCAATATTTGACGATACAAGAATTACTCTGGCAATGTTACAAAATGGTTTACTGACGGTCGAATTAGACGAGCAAATATGTAACTATATAATGGCGAAACTAAATTAGTATTTGCTAAACATTGTTGTGAATTGAGAATAGAAGTTAGGTATTCATAACATAATATATAAACACCGCCAGTTTACCTGAAGGACATTCTAATTTGATTATTAGATATTTTCCTAATCTTTAAGGCAATTTACTAGGCAAACAACTAAGCTCATCAATGAAAAAAAGGAAGACCTTCCTCTTTCAAGTCTCCAATAACACGTTGTGCGAGCTAGGAATATTGTCTTTTCTCTAGGACATCAAGCTCATTTATCGCGATAACGATCACAGGACCAAAGAGGCCTTCAGAGGTAGTCAATCTAAAATATTTATTTTTATTAAATAGTCTTTACTAAGAATATACCCAATAGTGCTTTTCTAAATGTAAAATAAGGCGAATACACTTTGTTTATTTGGTAAAACTAGTGCTATATTACACTATTCACTAACAGTCTTCTCAATATTTTCGAATCTAATAGTGAATGCCTATAATATGCAACGTAATAAGGTTTTTTTATAAAGACCTTTTGGGACATCATACCGAAAATTAGTATTTACTTATTTTAATTCTGAATCCAGAGCAAGAACCATATTTAATATGCAAAGTGTTTCAAAGCACTAGTGCTTTTCATTTTGTTTTGTCAGTTTTAAATAGTTTCTTTGTCATGCATAAAGTGTTTTTCATTATAGCGATAAAATATTCACGAATATTGTAAGCACATTCATGAACATCGAAAACTTTAATATCTATCTGAAATGTGTTTGTTTTATTGCATACCTACTAGGTTTTGCCCGCGACTTCGTACGCGCGAATCCCTTTATTTCCCGTTCCCATAGCAATCGGCTGTGAGTTGTCTGTCAGTCACTCAGTCAATCCGTAAGTAACTGAAGAGTTTTATAAATATAGATTGATGATTATTCAAAAGAGCGTAGGTACTAAAATCTTTTATGAATCATATAATATTTCATACTCAGCTAACTGTGAATGCTAGAGTACTAACAATAAAGCATACATATAAGTACTATCCATCTAACATACTGGGGTCGTCCGCATCACAGAGTATATAAAATCATGTTTTCAGAATATATCCTAGACTATTTTCTACTCCAGTAGGTACTTGTTTTAAGCTCTGTGCATCTGAATATTCAGTATAAGTAACGTTAAGTAACAAACAAATTGGAGCACTTAAGATAGATGTATAGTACGTTAAACTATAGATAGTTTCAATATATTCACTACATAAAACTGTTTTCAAAGAAATAGCGCAAGAGCAACCTTTTTAATTAAATTAAACTGCTAGAAGCTTTTCATTTTATAAACTACGTTACAAACTGCACTCAGTTATTTGAAGCATTATACACGAGCGAGGTATTAAGGTTGTTCTAGTATTTTCTCTACCTTCGCCTTGCACAGTACAGCTAAATCTCGGCGGCCATTATCTTGTTAAATGCGTTAAATTAAATTAACATTTAGGAGATTAGACGCCTTTCAACCCTTGGCTGCAGGTCGGTCCACATTACCCTCACACTATAATGAAGATTTTGAATAACGTTAAGTAAAAGGCTACGTTGAAATGTAGGTCATGTTAAAATTGCTTTGAAAGCAAAATTTAATTAAGAAAACATAAAACTTCAATCAAATTCGGAACTCCACACCGGATATATTCTACCATTATAACAAAAGAACGAATTATAGCAACGTAAAAACCTCGAAATATGCATGTAAAGTTATAATCATTATTACTATTAATTTTATTCATCTTTAGTATCGAAAAAACTTTGGCATCGTTTACAAACTATTGTAAATTTTAAGTGAAATTTTGTCTTCGATAGCCCAAAATATGCACAAATATTCATTATAACTAGGTTTTACATAAAATATTCAATAACATAATATGTAAAAGGACTAAATATTCAAAGGCAACATACAAAGGCACGTCATAGGGTCTTCAATTATAACATTAAAAATTGAATCTAATCATAAAAATATTTAGAATCTAGAACAAGTTCTCATAAAACCAAAAACTACTTTTATTTTTGCGGGATTGTCAAGAAAACGTTGGGGAACATAATAAAAATGACGTAAATTTAGTGAAAGACTTCGGTAATTAAACATCGCAGAAAATTAAATGAAGCAATCAGTCCCGCAGCACCGCTGCCGCACTCCTTAGGTAACGTTTACGACACTAACTAAGATCCACTTAATAAAATACTGGCTACCATATAAACCCGGCCGGCATTCTTGTTCAAAAGGTTTCACCGTTACACGACCTATATTGCTACCATCAATCCTTAAAAAAGATCAAGTTCAAAATAATATAACATAAAAAATGCTTTTTAATCGTCACAACAAACTTGGACTATAATTTCAAACTTCGAACATTGCCTACGATCTTGACATTAAACCCGCCAATCAAATCGTTTGAAAATATCACTGTAGTGGATTGTTTCCATGGAATTATTAAGAACGTAGTTACTATAGTTGTATCACGTACAATAATAAACTGATAACATTTTCTCGTACCAAAATGGGTACTAATGCAGACTATTCAAACAGAAAATTTACTAGTTATGTAAGAAGAAGCTATGTATGTGTTGGGTTAGCAAATAAAATAGGAAAATTATCGATTATGTCTGCCTTGCTGGCAATTTGGGGGGTTAAGTAATACTATTTGTTACGCGTAGCAATGGTCCGATATTCATAAATATGTACGCTATATTGCCAAGCCATATTAAATTATCTAACTCAGTTACGAAACCGCGTACAAAGTTTTGATTAAAAATTATGGCTTTACTCAAAGTTATAACCGTATTAAGAGTGAATAAGGGTATAGAGAATAAACATACATCATTGAAAATTAAAATATCAAATCAAATTGGTACATGCAATGAATATATAGCTACGTCTAGCTTTCTAAGGCAGCTCTAGCTAAATAAATATAACGTAAAATCGGTTTTAGTACTCTAGGCTGGCGTATGATACATCGACGTGGCAAGCAACGGCCCCTTCACCCGACCGACTAGCGCCCCTAACTTATTATTACTCCCTTAAATTCGTGCAGACGTATATCATATTGACATTGACTTAACTCGGCGACCCTTGAAGCACAGCCCCAGGCGTCTGACTAAAGCCGCGCGTGACTGCTTCGAGCTTAATAATAAATATATCTACGTAAATAAAACGTTTTTAGGGCTTATGTAACTTGAGTTTTGTTTTTGTACCTTCTGGAGTTAGTTTTTCTTTGCAAAACGTGAGTTATTAGATTAAATTAGAGCCAAACCTAAAGCTTTTACCGTAGCGCGCATCGTGTTATTATTATCTATATATGTACGTAGCTGTAGGTACGTAAATAAATCCATACTATTCCAGTCTAGAGCTCACCTGTCCACAACACTTACGTCACAACAAGGATAGCGTTATATAATGACAGTTTATCCTGACAGCTATCGCACGTTTTCGGCAATTAAACAACATTCGAGGCCCTGAGGAACCAACACGACCATGTAACACGTGAAAACGAATTAGTCACCGCCAATTACGAGACAAAAAAAAATATTTTTATGGCCTTTTCAGAAAATAGCACAAATAAAGAATTTCAATCAAAGACGTGCTACATTTATAAGAGGCGCCAATCAAATCGTTTCATAAAGATTTAATAACTTATCGATTTTGGAACGGCAGCAGCGTAGCATTTACGTAACAGCATAAAACACAAATACATAGGGCACAGGAGCTACATGCGAGCTACCGAACTGTGGCCCAACGAGAATAGACTCACGTTCTAATATACGTATGGCGAGCTGCGATCATGTGTTTCCTCAGGTAGCCATATTTGATGGTGTTGACAAGAGCTATCGGCGTTACGAAGTTTACCCACGTGAAGACTGCAAGGACTGCGGGAAGCGTTGGTGGTAGGTTGGCTTCAGTGAATGGTTGAGGGTTTTGGGGATATGAGTGTAGATTATCCCGGTTATTGATCGTGAGTCGCGAGGCGCGAAGTGCGCGCGGGCGGCAGGCTGTGCCGCGACTGGGCGCACGGGGCGCCCTGGGCGGCTGCGAGCGTGCGCCGCCCCCGCCTCGCCTGCGCGGCAAGCTTTTATTTTGGCCCGCAAGCCCGCAACCGTTGCCGAGGGGATGCTTCTGATAAGATGAAACGGCCACGTGAACATTGTCAATAAACTTCAGCACTCTATATTGTTTTATATGGACATATTTATTTTTATGTTGGAACAATAGCTTCAACTCAACGTACATTAAAGCAATGCTCATTGACAATGACTTCATTATTTTTAGAAATGAATAGAGCATTCATTTGAATAGGAAGATAAGAATCTATACCTACTGAGCAATAATTGTTGATACATTAGTACTACACTAAATTCTATAAAACAATGTGGCAGGTATAGAATAGCAGTTGTAGCAGATTTATCAAGATTGTGCCTCTCCGTAAGAGGTGTTATAATGTATTTCTTATCTACATATAATTTCAAAACCAAAACAAAATAATCAGTGAAGACAAAAAACAACTTTAATGTTATCCATTTGGCTAGAACGGAAGCCGATTGTTTTGTAATTTTCCGCACATAGAGGCGATATTTCTACAGCAAATAAAACAATGGATACTAGGGTTAAATTAGTTAGTGGTGTGACTGAGTCTGCTTAGATCGTTAGCAGGCGCGAGCGCAGGCGCACACCGCACCTCTAGCAACGAGCAGTTCATGTTTCGACAATCATGGCTGGTGTACTCTTTATTGTGAACGTTCCAAAAAAAGAATACGAAAATTATTTAAAAAGGAATATAATCCCAAATTTAATTTTTGAAAAAGAAAAATATGAAACGGCTACAAAATTAATACATGAGTTAAAAGAAAAACAGTTAGGTTCAAAAGAGCCGTGTGAGCAGGAGGAAGACAAAGTTATCATAATATCTAAGTGCCGATCAAGTGAGTGTTTACATGAGAACTTCCGAACAGACACATTCAAGTGTCGGAGTGAGAGTAGTTTGGCAGATGAACAGCCAAAAAGTTACGTGAAGGCGTCTTGGGAGGAGATAAAACAAGTGATAAAGCCGCGGAGGAACAAACTCACAATAACTAGGCCTGCCCGAGGAGTCGACATCCTTGCAGCTTTTCATTGGGACACTCCGCTGGAAACTGTAAGTACTAAAATATCTAATACTCGCTGGCCCGACAGTGTGTGTGCGTGGCAGTGACAGCTAGGAACAGTTTGTATGGGAAATAGAAAAATGTGATTTCCACATTGGAAAAATTGAAAAAAAATAACGTGATTGGTCCTATCTTGCTCGAGTTTTGCGCTTAGCAAAACATTTAGTCATTCATTTTATTTCTAGATAAATTATGAGTTGGTAAATGACTAACATCATCAAAAACCCCATTTGTATAAAAAGCGAACAATAAAGTTGGGAACAAGTTTATGCAAAAGATAAAATTAAACGAAAACATGTAAACGTGATGCAGGTAAATCAAAAAATGCAGTCGGAGGCTACGTATAACACAACACTTTGTTTTAATAAAACCATCCAGCAGTTAGGATTTTTTGTGGGTACAAAAATCCCACATCGTAAAGAATCCCACATACCTACAAAGATACTTTAATATACCTAAATACGCCTGAAAACCTTAACCTTACCTTAGTGTTTTGTTGAAGATCTTTCTGTTGCCAAATGACTACGTTTAACCGCCTAATTGGTAACACTTTCGTCGATA
The DNA here is from genome assembly GCA_905163435.1 of Mamestra brassicae. NCBI lineage: Eukaryota > Metazoa > Arthropoda > Insecta > Lepidoptera > Noctuidae > Mamestra > Mamestra brassicae. The sequence continues at coordinate 12,156,313 of LR991004.1, read as the reverse complement.
AATGACTTGCAATCGTATTATTTGTGCCAAAAGACCATGCCAATTTCATCCTTGACCAATCATGATATCTAGATTTAAGAAACATCAAATTTTTTTCAGACATCAGTAGTTACCAGAAGGCCAATTCGCGTACTTAAAAAGCAAGAAAGAAAAAGAGTTTCAAATAAAATTCAAGACGCAATATCATAGGATATCGACGATCAAAGTCAAAAACTTATCAAAACATAGGGAAATTAGAGGTGTTTTTGACAATGCGAACGCTTATAATACGAGAATTGCCCCTCTAATGCCTTCATTTACCTAAGAAAATGTTTACTTACACAGTTTTGAGTAAAGTACACGAATCGATGTCTAAGTAACTCAAATTCGGGTTAACGACAGTGAACAACCCCTGACATGAAAACCCAAAAGCTCACGCATTAACTGTATTGTAGGGACCATTGTCAATGGGGACCGGTGAAAACTTATAATTCTACAAACATTCATTTTTAAACTTTGATTCCTACCAATGAAAATGTACGATCCATTTTATATATCTCTATGGTTAATATGTCCAAAAAGACAGCCATATTGCAGATAGCAGTGTTTCATCATCTGCCTAGCCTTTTCCCAACTATACTGGTGTCGGCTCCCAGTCGGACCGGATTCAGCTGATTACCAGTATTTTACGTGAAGTTGCCGCCTACCAGACCTCTACAACCCATTAGGTAACTGGGTAATACGGTACCTCTTGGCAAGACTGGTGTCTGATTTTCTGGCTTCTGACAATCTGTAACGACTGCCAAAGATCTACAAATGACAGCCACATGCTTAGGTAGTTTAAATCAATAAACATACATATATTAAACTCTTCCGTTACTGAGTGATTAAGTGACTGACAGACAACGCACAGCCGAAACTACTGGTCATAGGAAGCTGAAATTAGGCATGGCATGGAGGATTTCCCAAAATACCTACTGGAACGGGAAAAAACGGGATATGCACGTACGAAGTCGCGGGCAAAAGCTAGTTCTATATAAATTGGATGTAAAACGTAATTTGATCAATAACTGGACTTGTATCTCATCGTGCAATGAGTCAATGACACTATGGTAAGATTTTTATGTTTTTTACCTGATGCGATATGTCGACAGCAAAAACACTCAAGCTGAAAGGATTGTTTTTTAACGAGTTCATTGCTCCCGGAAAGATATTCTAGCCAAGAAAAATACATGGCTCCCAGTTATGATAGGTCCTGTACGAGTATATTATATAGTTAGATAAAAGCGTTTTTAGCAGGTACATAGCATTGTTTGTTTAAATTATAACTCAAGAATGTGCTTAATAGACTACACTACTCTTAGGTCTCATTGTTAGAACACCTAAGAAAAAACCTTCCTGGTTTACCTTTAATATATCTCTGCTCCAAATGAACTAAAATGGTTGCTTTTGGAAAATTGAAATAGCGCCGCAATTTCCCGAGAATTACGACACTTCATCAAATGACGATATTAAAAACCAAAGAAAAACGAGGAAGAAAAATAGAAAAAATTAAAAAGGAGACACTAGAATGTCGCATTGATTGAATCGAACACAATGTAGTCATTCTTATTTTCTCACATTTACCTATTAACGTTAAATATAGGTATAATTGAATCGGTCCACTTATGGCCACTTAGGGTCCCGCTTGAGCATTAGATTACCAATCTTACAACCACGCAGCCGGAGCCCAGATGGTAGATAATATTTATTTATTTAGCCCGGATAGAAGATAGTATTTATTTATTTAGGAACAAGTGATAACAAACAGCAGTGTAATAAAAAGTAAACATAGGTTAGAACTTAACAATAGAGGTAACAAATACACTACTCACAACGCTATCCACATATTACTAAACAGATAGAAAGAAAGAAAGGAAGAAAATACGTTTATTCCGCCTGAATTGACGCAGATCTACTAGTTGTAGGTATATTGATACCTAACTAACTTTTGCCCGCGATTTTGGCACATATATGCATTGCGTATTTCAATTTTTCATTCGAGATAATTTTCACATTCCGAAACAACTAACTCTATGTCATACGTATTCGAGTATTCTAATGTCCTTTCAGTGCAACCCATTCAATAGTAATGGTCCCTTTAAAAACAACATAACACTATTGTCGATACTTGAGTTGGTGGTGATGGATTGAAACTGTCTCAAATGATGAGTTCTAATAGGTAGGTAGGTATGTCAGTTACAGATTTTTATTAAATTGGAAATGTAGCTGCGGAAATTGCGTCCTACATCCAAACTTTCAAACTAAAACAAGTATAAGATTAGTGTTGACAGCAGCCATATTCCGGCAGTCAACAATTTGCACACCAAGCGACAATGCGGGGTAAATTGCAATACAATGCAAATAACAATACATTTCCTACAAAAAAGTGCTGAAATGTCTCCGCCTCTCCGGTATGACAACACGGCCCTGGAAACTGTCTGGTGATAATGACCGCCTACTTATCACATTTCCGAGTATTCAGCCATTACTATTGTTCTAAATTAACAATCAATGGACTGTTTAAACAATACTAAATCATTGTCACAATATTTTGAAATTGCCGGTGTGACACTTTCATTGATGCGAATTAGTAAACACTGGTTACTACTACGGCTTATTTGTTTATTTATGTACCAACATATCTTCTATTATAATGAGAAGATAATGCAGCAGCCCTAATATGACGTGCTAATGCCATCCAATTCCGATGATGTAAACGGGATAGTGCTATTCGCTATGTATAGCTCCGTCTCCCTCTTAGAGCGGAATCATGATCGTTTTAAGACTTCATAGTAGGGCCCCTTCGTTTGCAAGCATATCACTAGAGAACAGCTGGACCGCGATACCATTTGTTGTAATATATTCATCAATACATTCAAAAAAAAAAAAAAAAAAATAACAGTCAGAAAATGAAAAGATGCCCGGAAAATAGGAAAATTCGGGAAAAACTGATAGTGCGTTTTTTTGTACAATTATGATTATGGAAATCCTGGTATCGGAACGGCTCATCCAGCTAAGAAGACAGGAGTGCGCTGCAGGTAGATTGATGGTCTGAATTGGCAGTTTATCGATTCTGCCCTATTTTCTCGACTCGATTGTGGTGAAGTGTTCCGGATGGCAAATTAATGAATCAGTTCTTGAAGAAACGGTCAATATAAAAGAAAATGTTTTTGTAAAATAGCTGATCCCACAAACGTAGGTAATTCTGTTTAAATTCATAATATAATCATCATTTTCCAGCACTTGTTTTCGATAGAAAGCAATGTTTGATGTTACTCAGGGTCAGCACAACACGTTGTCTTCTGCCATTTTCATCAGTCAACTGCATGACAAACATGCATGTCTTGCAATAATTCAATCGTTTTTGTTTTTATCTAGAGATTTCCATACGTTTAATAACACTTATCAATAAGGTATATAAAACAAAATACGTTGGCAATAATACAACTTTTCACCAAGGCCTACCATGGTTCCCCACACCGGTAGCCCGCCGTACAGTCTCTTTCAAAAACACGACATATTTTCCTTATTTACGTTTAGAAAATACGAAACTGTCGCTTTAAATAATCACTTCCCACTTTTATCGGTCGGCTAATGTTTTTGTAACAATGGTGAACAAGCGGATAATTTTATTGCCTAGCAACTTGGAATTGAAAGAAAACAAACTCATGTTTTCAGATGTTGTTTTCACACAAAATGTACCTATGTTTGTTGTCCTTTATCATATTTATCTAGCCTATTTTGTCCCAGCGTTGAGCCTCCCCCTTTCCACACAACTCTGACCTTTGGTAGTGACCAGTCTTTTCGGTAGGACTGGAGCTCTTCCCGTTATCTTCGCCTTGGTCTGCCGCGAGGTCACCTGTCATTAAACCTTATTATAAATCTTAAAGTCAAAGTCATAACGTTTATTTCAATTAGGCAATTAAACGGCACTTTTGAACGTCATCATTTACAGTTCAGTAAAATAATAGTATTACATTAATAAAGTAACTCTACTGTTAATTCGGAAAGGTAGATTCTTATGGAGAAGAACGGGCAAAAAACTCCATAGTTACTCTTTTTTTTTAAATGGTTTTACAAAATTTGATATACAATAATTAATTTAATATGTGAGGACGATGCACCCAGAGTATGGTACTTATAGGAACAAAGTATTACCAGCATAGGTAAACTTATTCATTTTCTAAATAAATTTACTTTACTTAGAAAATGAATAAGTTTAAGTTGTGAAATTAAATTTACTTTACTCACATATTTAGAAATATTGGAACCATTCATTAAACAGTAGGTGAGTTAACAGAAAAATAATATAAAACACAAAAAAGAAACAGTAGTACATTTATCTATAAAGTTAATACATAAATCAACATAGTTCTATAAGGCCTAGACTTTTCTGCTAAAATGTTAAGTTATTAGTCTGTATAACATTAGTGAGTGGTATCCATTAAGTAATCGTTACTTAATCGTAGCTATTTCCACAACATGAAAGATGTTTACTATACTTAACAAGGAAATAAAATGGCCACTTACAAGTAGAACCAAACACTTGCGTCACGAGAATAACTACTAGCAATCGTTATAATAACATCTGTGAATTGTAAGATGATGTTTACATTAACAATTTTACCATTTGCTTTTACTGCTGCTCGCTGACGAAATAATTTTATTACAGAAGACATTTTCTTTTTTAAATTCTACTCTTAAGGTTGAAAATGAATCGCCAACATCTGCTACCGTTCCGTAGTGTCTGTTTCAAATGTTTTGTTCAGGTTCTCCCCAGAATTTATTGTCCTGTGCTGCCCATTAAGTAGACAAGCTCCGAGACTATATTTTAACCCCATTCTAAATTACAATATCTTTGTGTTGCTCTCAGATCCTGTCAGAAATTGTGGAGCGGCTGGACATCAAAAATGCTGCTTGGAGCTCAACGAAGGATGACAAATTTTGGCAGGTTAATACCTACCTACATAGTCAACAATTATAGCACACTTTTATTTAGGTCACGAAAATATTATCATGAAAAATTGATAGGTACACGTACGTGTAAGAAATGAGAAAATTTATTTGACATTTTTATTTAATTTTTCATTCTTTTTTATGGCTTTTCACGCGAATTGGTGTAGAACCAGAAGAAGCGTCACTAGGACTGCTTACACTACAATAAACCACTCCAGAGTTACATCGTGCCTACTAAAGATATACGTACTGTGTTTACTACAGACTGTCACTGACAGCATTCCCAAAACCAAGAAAAGAATGGAAATGTGACCGAAATAAAAAATTACGTCATCGCTTCCTTACATACCGTCTTTAATAAAGGTTCTTACATCGTGTAGGTCCTATTAGACAGATATGGATCTCTGTCATTAGTCATCAGTCATAACTGCACGAACGCGGTACTCATTCTAAGTACATCAGAATTACTGAATGGGTATACATATGCTTTGTTTGTACCCATACAAGTACACGATAGAACAAACCAAACTCGATTATGATCTATTGATATCCAAAGTGAGATTAAAGTGCTAATATTAATTTCTTAATTGCTTGCAGGAAGAAATGTTTGACGCAGGCGAGATTTTCCTGTTAAGTTATTTAATTTAGGAGTTTTCATCTTCTAAATAACTATTAATGTATTTTTTCAGGAACCTTATAAGTATTGAAAATTTATATTCTCCGACGTTCTACCGACTTGTGTAAAAAATTCTTCCGTTAACATAAGTTCTCTTGATATATCGAACTAGCTTTTCCCCGCGGCTTCCGGATCAAAAATGTCCATCATCACTCAGCCAAAGTGTAGTTTTTTCTTTCCGTTAAAGGTTTTTTGTAATCAGATCAGAACCTTCTTCCAGAGATTATCTTTTACAAACCTATCAACAAGTTAATTTACTAACTTCTTTATACCCAGGCTTAAAAACCAGGCGAATTCAGGATTGGCTCATGAATAATGGGTATGTTGTAATTAAGCCCGCAATAAGATAAAGTGGCAAAAGTCCAAAATCCAATTAAGTGATCTCGTTAAAAACTAATTAGCCGTAGAAAAATAACTGCTCTACTTACACAATCTGTAACTTGTTACCTGACTACGACAAAGAGGAAGTTTAGGAATCTCAGTGGCCATGAAACAGTCAGTAAACAGATGCTATCACCACACCACCCACAGCTAGACATGGGCTTCCTCCAAGCTATGTCACAACACTACATCCTCACCCTTCCGCATCGAGTCCGTCCTAGTGACCTTCGTACTGCCTAAGTATTAATCAGTGTACCTAGGCTTGTCCCTACTATGCTGAGATCAACTTCCAGACAAACCAAATACAGCTGAGCACAAAGCAACTGCTTGTCCGATCTCAACAACCCAATGACTGGGTAAAGAATACCTCTTGGCAAGGTTGGTGCCAGATTTTCTGGCTTCTGACGAAAGACCTACAAATGATAGCCAAGACCAACGAATTCACGTACTTTCCAAACCAGGTGGTTTTCTCGATATGTTCCCAAGGGATGATCACATTGGTCATCCAACGTTAAAGATCGACCCGTATGACCTATTACTACTTAGCCACGAGCACCTAGCCTTGTTTGTAAGCATGTACATTTTACAGGTGATTTTCTCCCTGGAATCTGGAAACCTAAGTGAGGAGCTGTTACAAGTATTGAGAACCTTCGGCATAGGAGCGAGGCACCAATCCTCAGTGAGCCTGCTGCCTTGTGCCTTGTTCTACAAATCCAATGAGGAGCACAGCCCACCTGACTCCGAGGCAGGAGCGTCGAGACATGAAGAGTAAGTAATCGGTATCTACTTCATTGTTAACTATCTGATACCAATGAAGCGGTAACAATGAGTTAGCAAAAACTTGTGTACGCTATCTTTGAAATCGGTTAAGACATAAAATCGTGACAAACCTACAGACGTATTAATAATAACATTTGTTTTGCTCATGCACTTTTTTGTTCATGCACTTGGAAAACGACAAAGGATAGATACAGTTAATGAAAATATAATTAGTCGATATAGGTATGTTTCCTCGCAAATAATGAAAAAAAAAAACAGTTTTTTTTTGTTATCTTGAAAAGACGAAGCGTACGTGGAAAACCCATGAAGTGCTCACCCTAACATCACCATTTTAGCCCGAAAATACCCACTGTTTCCTAGCAGTAGGTGTTTACCGGTATAGACCACGTTTCCTTCCCACCAACTTCACGGTTAAGGGCATCCCACGTAGAAGTCTCGTTCTAAAATTAAACAACCACATAGATTCCTACCAATTTTCCTTCTGTAGAATGACTAATTTATTGTAATCAAGCAATTGATCTTGACTTTGCACAAGTGCTCGTTAATGATCGCTGTTAATTAAAAACCAAGATTAAATTGGATAAGTATTTAATTGATCCCTTGTTTATCACTTTAGCTGGCTAAAAATAGATCGTGATCAGCTATTAGGTATTTTACAATGTTCCTTATAAAAATTAAAAGAAATAAGGAATTACTTGACGCAAAACCGCATACAAAAAACATAAAATCCAAAAAAAAACAATAAACAATATGCATATCTTTATCAATTTAAAACATTTAAGCCCTGCCTAATGTGCGGTTTAAAAAAACGGAATCTATTTAATTATTTCCACGAAAGTTAGTAGTTCAACTAATAATTATTTTCTTCATTACCATACGGCAATGGCATCATTATGTCAACTGAAGATCATTCACTACTATTCGTAGGTACTGTAGAAACTATTGCCTATCTACATTTTTCCCACCACCTTCGTTTCTGACACCTAACAACTTTATTTGAGATTCCGGTATCTTCTAAAGCTTCAATTATAAGCAAGGACTGCTCCAGGAGGTTTCGTGACCAACACACAAACAATGAACATCAAAGTAAGTATCTTAACTTCCAGGCAAGCTTGCTCCACCATCAGGAAAAACAGTGGTCAGACGTAAACCTAGCCAATTTAATTTGGCCCCTTGTGTCCCATCCCATTGCTGGACAAACGTCTCCCTCTTATTTTGCACCAGACGCCTATCCACTGGCATTGCGTGCCTATCCGCAATAAAATAAAATAATAAACGTATTGTTTTGTAACATGTAGATAATTCTCTGTTCCAGTGGCGAATCAAAAACAGCGTGGTCTCGCTTCTCATCCTCGGTGCGCGCGCGCACGAACCTGGCACAAGTGCTGCACGACGTGCGCGCAGACGCAGCCCTCACCTTCGACTGGGTGTTCTTACTGCTGGTCGCTGCGTTCGTGGCCGCTATTGGGCTGGTTGAGAACTCCACTGTCATTTTAGTAGCTAGCATGCTTATTTCGCCGCTGATGGTAAGCATCGATAAAACAGTACCTACCTTAAGAAACCAGCTTTTGTCATCCTCAAATAAGTCAGCCCTACGGATAAACATTATTTGTAGGCATTTAGATAGACCAGCCAGGATATAAACCTCTATGTCCTAGTTTTCTCAATGCATAGTCAAATCACCGTTAACAACATTTTTAGAACATTCCTATTCAAGAAAAGACGGCTGTACTGTACCTAAGAGCACCCCAAAAAATCAAAACGTTCATAACATTTCTACGATGAATTCCAACAGACACTTAAGTGAATGAAATTGTCACTTGACTTAATGCGTTTAAAAGCATTACGTAGATGAATATGGTTCTACGTCTACCTTCTTAGCTAACGGCTATACCAAATTTTGTCGCTACAGTTCCCGACTTCGTATAATTCCATTTTCAAAATGTCTTCCAGGGTCCAATCACAGCGGGCACCCTAGGCACAGCTGTCAGAGATCGCTCCCTACAACTGATAGGCGTCAAGAACGAGTTCCTTGGCCTGTTCCTGTCTCTCGTCATGGGCTTCCTCTTCGGCCTGACCATCTGCGCCATCGACGAGCGATACGGAGTTGTCGAGGACTGGCCTACTACTGAGATGATATCAAGGTACTTTAACACCAAACTTTCCTTAAGAAAATAAGATATTCCTCCAGTTTCCCCAAAGGTTATATCTACCCATAGCCATAGCGCTGTTGAGTTTTAACCACGACTGGCACAATGTGGCATTGCCGCAATATGGTTTGGTGACCGAATATTCGACTATCTATGAGAGATATTTGTTCACACAGTCTCTACACATGCTATTGATAATTTAAATTATTCGAGTAGGGTTTTAGGTTAATGAAAGGAATTATCACCAACCGAAGAGGTGTTGCGAGAAAGGGTTGACAATATTGCAATTTTTATGAAGACACTAACTTTGGGCACCCATTTTTATCTTTCAGATACAATTTTTTATCAAATGCCTGAATAATATAAAGGTTCATGGTTTTATCTTCAATAATGACAGAGTCCCATACAAACTTTCATCCCCTATTTCAACCCCTTCAAGCCCTTTTCTCGCGACTAGCCTATGTCCTTTCCAAGGTCTAATCTATCTCTGTACCATATTTCGTCTAAATCGGTTCAGCGGTTTAAGCGTGAAGAGGTGACAGACAGACTGACACACTTTCGCATTTATAATATTAGTAAGTATAGACATTAGTATGGATGAAAGTTGTCTCGAATCGCCGTATGAATAAACAAGGTATAGGTATTCCAGGAATAATAAAACTCTTTAAAAAACTGTCACTTGCCGTGTGAGCGCAGTTGTGTTCCCTTCATCATAAAGTTGTCACCACCAAGTGATAAATGAAACATTCTATGATGCATCCATCATTCTGCCGTCTAACACTATTGACAGTGGGTGCAATACAGCCGTTGTTTTTAAAACTTATTTTATTTTTCATCGATGTGAAATGTATATTATTTTACAAAAATGCCTCGTTGTGCGGCTTTAAACTGAGACACAGAACATGTTACTCAATATGATCTGTGTCTCATACAGTTGCAGTCACACAGTGTGGTAATTTAACGAAGAAGTAAACAAACTAAAATTAACAGATTTTTTACTTGAGTCAAGCGAGCGCAGCGAAATCTGCAATTAACTTTGCGTCTTGTTCCCCATTGAATGAAACTGTTTCATATCATAAGTGACTTGTTTGGAACCTATTAGATTTTTTAAGCTCCTTCCTACTTTTATGTGAGATACAATTTTGTAATCATAGAAATATAAAAACTTGTTTATTATATCTATGTTTGTAATCGTCTACTCAATCCTTCTTCTGTTATCGCCCTTTCATTTAATACCCCACATGACTGGGTAGGTATGACACGAAATAATAATTCAAAGAGGTACCTAATTAAACCCGCAATTATTTTTTAGAAGTTCAAAGTATTTCATTAGACCATTATCCATCTGCATAATAGCCTATATCGCTTCGACGCTCTAATGATTTCCATTTGTTCAAATCTACCCAGCCATTTAGGCTTAAGATAGGTTCTGCCAAAAAAATTGTAACTTATCTAAAGACTAAACGGCTGGGAAGATTTTAACAAATGATTTTCAAATATACATGCATACTTACTCTTGAAAAACATTAACCTTCTTTTGGGGCAGTCGGGTAAAAAGAATAGGGATGAGAAAGATGAGCCATTGATAAATTGTAAATGAGCAAACTGGAACACATTTTTTGCAAGACAAGATCAAACATCGTGATTTATAAGAGTATTGTAGAGCATCAGTTCATTATAAACATTACTTTTTTTCGATAAAAATTAATGACAACATAAAAGGTGTTGTTCATGAAAATCATCAAGGAAAACGAGTAATTATTGTCCATTCAGTTTCATTCGAACTTGACAAGGTCTTAGTTTTATTGGAAGATAAACAATTCTTAATTTTCCAGCTTCTATGACTCAACATCACGTAATTTAAAGCCATCGCTCCACAGTAACCCACGGTAAAGCTTCACTTTTGTATGGAAAATATAAAATGGTAGACGATATCGCCTATTGCGGGATGCAACCCCCGGGCTCGCTACGCACAAATGCGTGGCTGGCGAAGATATGAACCGCGTAGCATAACTGAGCAAATCTATCCGTTCAATCCCACGTAGCAGTAACAGTCGACTTTTAATTCGATCAGAAATATCGAAACGCATAGAAGACTTAAAATCCCGATACAACGCTGTAATTCGGTACGCGATTTTTGTTAATAGTACTGAAACAGTGGATGGTCAACTTTATTCTTGAACCACCAAGCAAAATCCATACAGTGTAAAGATATCTGATAATCCAATATAGAGCCCTTTTACTCCTAACTGGAAATTATGTTTTCCGCTAATGTTTTCTCGTTAATTTCATTGCCGGTTTCGATCGGACGATTTTCTGGTGGTCGCAACTGGTTGCTTCTGGCTGGCAGGAGTTGCAGTGGTTGGACGATAGTTTGGAGGGCTTGTCCCAAAAAAAACTGGTTTTCAGATTCTACTACCGTTCCTTATGGGTGGAAAGTAACAGAGGATGAATGACTTTATTCTCAGACCTCAAAGACCCAGGGCAACGACAGAAAACCTGTAACGCAATAACCCGCCATGAGTCAATTATTCTGGTTTCCAGATGCGAGTACCGCTCCCTATGGGTGGGTATCCTGGTGGCGATCCCCAGTGGCGCGGGCGTGGCGTTGGCTGTACTAGGAGAGTATACATCGTCACTCGTCGGCGTTGCCATTTCCGCCTCGTTGCTGCCTCCAGCTGTTAATGCTGTGAGTACGATAGTTTTTTTTTACTTTTACCATCTCTAGTAAGTCTTCATTTAATTAGGGTTTGAAAAAAATATGGGTTTTGATGGGATTTTCTCTATCATCTCAAAATGATGATTTTATTTTAACCTCTAGGTATTGGCACTAAATTAAATGGAGTTGCTATATGTATGTATGTACAACACAATCCACTTATTACAATCATTCTCTGCCAAAATGTACTTTGCTTACCGATAGGTATACCGTATACCTAATGATCACATCTAAATTAGAATGTTATTTTGAAAGTTCTAAATCAGGAATCTCAGTGACGTCCGTTCTCATAAATATAGATCAGAAGGGTTACCAAAATGGCAATTAGGCTATATCTGGACCATATTATTATTAGAGCCAACTTCTTGTATTCTCTTAGTAAGTTATACAGTTACAATTAGACTGGATTGAAGGGGAAGGTAACCTGTGAGAGTTAACGAGGAACATCGACGAGGAGAATTAGTATTTGAGATTCATACTACTTATGTCTGTTTATGTTAGTAAGGGGATTAGCAGAACCATCAGAAAAAGTTCAGTATTAGTGGTCCTTTCAGTGTTGTGATCGATACTGCTACTTAAAGTTGTCAATTTACTTCGCTTTGAGCCGAGGCTCTAGGCAGGCAGGTAGTGACAATATGTCAGCGCTAAATGTGTGTCCGAAAGCCATAGTCAAATCGTCAAAAAATTATGGGATTGATAAACGAAATGTCACGTGTTCAGTTCCATATATTTTGGCATTTTGACAATTCGCTGATAGAATGGAAGAAACACAAAACATAATACAGTACAATACCTCAGATTATTTAACTCACAATTATCAATTCCAGGGTCTTTTATGGGCCATGGCGCTGACCCGTCTAATGGTGACGTCAGAAGACGAGCGCTGGCTGGTGGTGCAGCCCTCAGAGCTGGCTGTGCTCGGCACCGCATCTCTTTGCTTGACTCTCGTCAACATTGTGTGCATATTCCTCGCAGGAGTAGCTGTGTATAAGGTATGGTGATACATACAGTCTAGTGACGTCACATGACGAACGCTGACTGGTGGAGCAGCCCTCAGAGCTGGTAGTACTCGGCACCCCGTCTCTGTGTCTGACGCTCGTCAACATTGTATAGATGCACACTTCCTTGCTGGAGTGGCTGTCTATAAGATACTTAAAGGTGACATACAGTCTGAAGACGACACAAGTAAAGTTCTGGTTGTAAGCGTAACCTTCAGAGTTGCATGACCGAGTGGCTAAAACATTAAAGCTAATTGTTATTGGCATATCCCTGACGATTGAGACTCTCCATGTGGCATTTAGCACTCCAAGATTAACCCTAAGCCTTAAACTTAGCTAAGTACTGTAGATCTAAACTTTTGTAGCTCAGGAATATCTAGTTAACCTTATGGGTTGAGCAAATCACAACATCAAATTGCCTCTAGTATCACTAACATACATGTTTAGAGATAAGTGAGAAAACATTATTTAACTTGATACTTTATTTTACAAGCAGCAAGACTCGATGTCGTTGGCTGTCGTCAAACGAAATTATAGAAAGAGGTCAAGAGGAGTACACAAAGTATGAAATGACTTGAGACTTCCAAGGACCTCTTACTTATGTACTTCTTACAGTCTCATTGGGAATTTCCCCAGACTCTTCGTTTATTATTTTCATTCAAATAGAGAGATCCGTTCAGTCAGTAGGTATTTAACTTTTTGAACGCCACTGTCACCTATGTATATGTAACAAACAAAAGCTTACCCTGTACGCCAAACGTCACAAAAAAGTATGTGACAAAAAATACGGTGAATTTGTGGCTTGGCGTCGGGGGTACGCCGATGCGTTTATGCTCTGGCGTTCAAAATATTAAACCTACTATTGGAATTAGCTTTAAGACCATTCAAACTAAACGTGTTAGAAAAACTCTGCAAACTTCTTTTAAGTTTCAGTAGATAACTAGCATTATAATTTCAGGAACTCAGGACTAAGTTGGTAGACAATCTTCAGTTCCTCAATACTCCACTACGGTATAGCGACAACTAAAAATTAAACACCTATTTATACAGGAATCGGGCTGTCCCGGCTTAAGTATACAAATATACGATATGATACAAAACGTACGATATACAACAGAAAATCCTTGACGGATCTTGATGGTGTTTTTATGTTCACAGGTAAAAGAAGTCAGTCCTCTGGACCGGAAGGACATCTCGTGGTGGAAAGCCAACAGAACTCGCATGCAAGCCAAACAAAGCAAGGATAATTCAAATTGGGATGCTTACAAGTTAGTATCTAGCTAATAAAGACATAAGGTCTTCGCAGTTTCCGCTGATATGCAAACCTTTTTAGATCAGAAGCACTTAAAACCATGAAACCCTACAAATATATTAACAATTAACTGTTTTCCTGAGTTCCCACAATAACCGTGATTTTTTTTAGATAAAAAGTTTTATATGACATTGTAGCTTTCTATAAACTCGAAAACACTTAGATACGGCGAATTTCTTTTACAAAAACGGAAAAGTTTTTGTAAACGAAAACCTTTTGCCTTTCATCGACATCAGGTCGGCGATCTAGGTATTAAAGCGTAACAAACAAACACACTTTCGCATTTACAATATTAATTAGGATATTACATAATTATAATATCAGTTTATATAACAAGCAATTATGTCTTCTTTGCAGCAAATGGTACGACGAGAAATCGGAAATAAAAGAAGAAAGTAATGAAGAACAAGTATTTCCAACTAGTAATACTACTACTACTACAACTCCTGGACTGATAGATAACAGCACAGTTACCTTCCGAAGACGGCCGACGCTCATCAAACAACTGAGAGCACAAAATATTGACGGCTATTGCCACAGCACACAGTAAGTAGAGTACCATTTACACGGTGCAGGATTTTTGCTTAGGCCACGTCTCTACCTGCAAGCAGCTCGCATGCAAGTTGCATAATATTGCAGGCTACCGAAGTATAAAGTGATCATCGCTCGATCGTGCCTCGCGATGTAGATAATTATACTAGCATGCAAGTGGCTTGAAGGTGATAACGCGGTCTTATAGTCTATGCTACATGCAAGAAACTTGCATCGCATTTGTCGACACACTCCGATCCCTTCGGCCAAAACTCTGCTTTGAGGAACATCTCGAGCTGATTAGTTGGAACCCGCACTACAAACGACTTGAAGAAGTTTGTGTTGTGGCACGACTCCAACGTGTGTATTCTGTACTCCACGATCTCCTCAACCACACCACCACCGACCAACCCACTTCACAGTTCCATTTAGGAGGTCCATGTTCTCGACATAACGGATGATAACTTAGCACAAGCGTCTCAAGAAGCCGTAGATCACACTATTATCTTACCCAACTACTTTTACATTTCACTACACCTAATGAATATAATAAGAACTCATAGCATTATACCGTTTACAGATTAGCAGACATCTATATACCAATAGACTCAGAAATTGGAGACCTCGAGACACACACCAGCAAAACTGGAGACAGTGTTAGCACGAACATTGTGGACAGCGAAACTGATAGTACAGGAACATATCCACAGAACACAGAAGATTTAACACTCAGTTACTATAATCTAGGTTTCGAAAAGAGTGAAAGTATAAAAGTACCCGAACCCAAGTTCCCTACTATAGATCCGTCCCTTAGTTACACTGTGAATGCAAAGAGTGGAGTACTTTTAAATAATAAGTCTTACGACGTGTAATGCACTAATTATGATGAATCTATTAATTAAGTACCTAGACTAAGTTATTTTGTATCCATTTTATGATAGTAGAAAATATAATTGATTAATTTTAGTAAAACACTTTTCGATTTTGTTTTATTGTTTTCAATTAATAAAGTGAAAGGAATATCCAGAGACCAAACATAATTGTCTTAATAAGTACAGGTTGAAATAGATTAAGTGGTACTTGAATGGTTTACATACCTACATACACGAGAAAGTAAAATGAGCCAAGGAGCGGTCCTTGGCCTATTTTTAGCCAAAGACTCTACTGCGCAAAACGAACGAACATGTTGGTATTTATAATCAAGAAAGACCCCTCTACACTATCACGTGCATTGACTATGTAGGCTCTAACATCAGCCTATTTGTGAAACGTCAGAAACATCTACTTTTGCACATATCCTACCCATAGATGTTAATGGCGCACGGCTACCCGTGTAGCTGTGTTTACTACACAACACCCACGCTTTAATCGAATGCGACGCCATCATTACGCTTCGACGCGTTAATTGTTTAACTAAGGCTCTAATTAAGTGTCACATATACGCTAAACGGCTCGTTTAGTTCCGTTACGCATCGGGACACCTTCAGTCATCCGGTCACACGAGTCAAGTGCAGTAGACATGCCTTCCGGAGTCATTTTTGTTGTCTACATACCTTCAAGTAACTACGAACATATTTTGAGATTTGGCAAGCCAAAAGATCTCATACCAGTTGAAGAAACTGCTCTTAAGCCGGCTAGATTAGCAGTTGAACTACGTAATAAAAAATCGAGAAGTATACCCATACATTTAACGCAACAATACTATAATGAGGGATACAATCAGCCTTTGGAAAACATTGACGAAAGTGATGAAGTTTTTACAATGGAAAATGTAAGTGCGTTAATTAGATTTCACAGCGGTTGCCAATTCATTTGGGCATCATCTATGAATTACTGCAATAAATGTAGGTATATCTACCTATTCAAAACACAAAACACAACAATAGAGGCTTAAGATTTCGAAAATATTAAACTAAAATTTGTAGTTGGAAATTCTTTGGCCCCTTGTCATGTTCTCTTGCATTTTAGAGTAAACTGTGTAGGTTACCCTCTGGCATTACTTAGAAAAGGGGGTGCAGTTGATCACACTGTCTCTGCTTGAATCCCTACTCATTCAATTAAAAAAGCTAATAACTGAACCAACGACGTCTACCTAGTATGATATACCTCGTTATACCTCGATATTCCGCACTATTTTCATATAGCTTGTGCCAAAAAAAAAAGTAAAAGTCCTAAACAATTAATAAATAAAATAATATAAATTGAAATTGCTCGCAGATTTTACAAGAACTACTTAGCAAGCTACACGTGGAGCACGTCGTTTGGATGAGTGACAAAGCCGGCAATTATTTCGAGATCGTGTTCCCCCTGCCAACTGGCGATCAATGCGAGACGATGCTGCACTGTCTTACGCAGCTGGGTATCGGCGTGCGATGCAAATCTATTGTCAGGTAACGCCATACTGACCATTTCAGCCGTAGGTATTCTCTTACAAAGGGGCAGTAAATTCTCTAAAGGTATTGGAGAGCATTGCCTAATATTTGGTAGGTATTGTACGGAAGGACTGGATTAATTAGAAACGTGTTACATTGCACCAACATGTAGGTAGGTATCGTGACAGAAACCTAACAATGTGGCAATAAACAAACATATTCTGGCTGGTAGGACACCTACGCACCAGTGTGAGAAACAATAAAAAAATAATCATCCAAATTGGTTGAAAATTGGCGAAAATATCGCTGAACAAACATTTTTCTTGGGATCGCAGCATCAGATCCTGACTTATACCTTCCATCATCAACTCAGCAAGATGAGATGTTGATAACCAGGCACAATTGCGTTAAATTCCAGCATCAAATTCTGACTTGGTGCCAATGGGACCACCAGGAGTATAGGCTTTCGAATAAAAAAATAATCATCAAACTACACAAAACATACAATTAGCTTAATCAGCTGTTTCAGCATGCAAGCAAGCATGACTGTAGCATGCAAGCAAGCATGCAATATGCAGCAGGCTTGGTTTCTGTCACGGCTCCGGCACTGCGGGGCTCCGGCGGTCCCACGCGAGCTTATCGTCGCAAATGTGTTTCACGCTCACCACCGCAGCCTTAGCAGCGGCGGCGAGTATAAAAACCACCTGCTCCTCAGCTCGCGGGCCGCCTCGCCCCTCCGCGCCTACGCGAGTTTAAATTACACTCTAGGGGTAGGACAGACAAGACTACGTGGAGTGGGTTTTACAGCGATTCGTTTCTGTCACGCCGCGCCCGCAACACGCTCGCTTCACTCGTTCGCCTTCGCGCGTTAATGGTCACTGTTCTAACCCAACCTAACACATTGGCATTGGCTGTTATACAATAAAACTAAACGTTGGACGCCGTTTTGTAAAACGTATCACCACCACAATCCGGCTTAACGTGAGGTAGACGCATTACATTAGAGCGGCTTTTTTCAATACGGCGCGCCTTTATGTAATATAGCGTGTTATACGATATGGCTTCGACAGAACAACAACTCTTTCGAAATAAAAGTTCCTGTGAAAAATTGAGTAGCATTTTCCACTTGGAACGCAAATTAAAAACGTTGTTTACCTTTTGACTGAAATCCTTATAACGAACGAGTTTCTTTGCAGTGTGGTTCCGTGCAACGTGGTCCACTCAGCTATACGAAATGAACAAATCACCGAAGATACGACATTGTTAGTAGAAATCGTTACCTATTTTCTTAATTCATAATTAGAAAGTCGACACCTTTACCTTGTTTCCAAAATAAAAAATAAGAATCTGCTAATAAGCATTTAATCAAACCTGCTAGTAAGATTTTTTTATCGCTTAAGGTAGAGATTAGACGTATGGAAAGAGAAAGAGGAGGCCTTTGCCCAGCAGTGGGACACAAATAAGGCTAGCAGCCATTAATTCTTAATTCGATATCTTTCGCCTTCTCATAGACAAAAATCAGAAGACGCAACACGATGGAGAAGCTTCGTGGAGTCCATCAGATCTAAACTAACAGTCAAGCAAGTCGTTGATGGAGTGCGAGGCGGGGGAGAGCTGTCCTTTGATTATCTTACGCTAATAATAACGGCTGAGTGAGTCTTTGACGATCATCACCAAAAAATCCAGCTGCTGAAGATGCAATCATCTAGTAATCAATAGTTTTAGTTGTATTTACTTTTATGTGGTTCTATTGAGCTTTCTATCATTTCCATGGTCTTAGAAAGTTGGCAAAGATTTTGCAGCCTATCTAAGGTTAACAATAGAGATTAAGTCTGGGGAAAATAAACCGTATATTTTGCATTATGTGCAGCAACGATGACCGTTGTCAATAGACCTGACGAACACTTATAGGTCAATAGATACAAGAATGTGAAATAGTTGAGTATTTGATCTAACTTAGAAACTTTCTTAATTCAGAAACCGGCCCTATGAATTTGAAATTCGGATAGGTATCGATATTATTAGAAATATATTCGTCGATAAAAACATATTGTTAGGTCACATTATTCATTATTATGTTACAGTTCCTCTAACCTTTCAGGGAATAAGGCTTGATGTTTTGTTTTAGTTCCCTCGCAGCCTTAGGTCTAGTTGAAAACAATGCTTCCAACATCGTCGCAGCCATGTTGGTGTCCCCACTCATGGGTCCAGTGATGTCCATCACATTCGGCGTCATCATATCTGACAGGAGCCTGGTGAGGAGTGGCTTCGAGAGTCTGGTCCTCGGCATGTTCCTTTCTCTGCTATTTGGGTTCATATTTGGTCTGATACTGGGAAGTACTGACATGCCTTGGGGATTTGGCGACTGGCCTACGGAAGAAATGAAGGGACGGTAAGCATTTAATGCACGATTCCACAACGCTACATGATCGTAATTGTTTAAAGTCTTTGTCAATATTATCAGAAACTTTTAAAGCTTAGTAACAAAATGTTAAATCCTAAAACTTTTCCAAGTATACTCTATTTTCGTTTAGCTGGAGCTAGAGCAACATTTTCATTGTGCCAATATTATAAAACGTTTAAGTAGGTAAGCAAAACAATCTTGGAGAACTCTTTTGTGAATTATGTAAGCTAGGAAACTGAATGGAGGATTATTTTTAGAGGCAATGTTCGCTCCCTCTGGATGGGTGTGCTTTGGGCTCTGACGTCAGGCACAGGAGTTGCTCTGGCCTTACTTCAGGGCAGTGCTGGGCCGCTCATTGGTATAGCTATCTCTGCCTCGTTGTTGCCACCCGTCGTTAATTGTGTAAGTACCTTTTCCACATTTGGTTATTAGTACGAGTTTTCAAGCTTTGACAGCTTCTTTAACCTTGTAAGCCAAAGTAGTGTACCTAGAGTAGAGTAGAGTAGGTGATTAAGTTTTCCATTACGAATTAATCGGTAGCAGCCTGGAGTCTGAAATCGTGCATAACTCACACACCCCCAAAATAAAGTGTCTTAAAATATACCGTAACTGGCGAAATATTGTTTTTCTATACCTATTTCTCGCTCCCTGCGGTAGGTAGAGGTTTTACCCCGGGAAAATCTTATTGTGTTGTATTTTCAGGGATTATATTGGGCATTGGCGTGCATATGGCTGCTATATCCTGGAGTAAAGGTTCCACATATAAAGGGTGAAGCTTACATCGGCAACTCGACTTATACGCCCTTGTACCACGATTACCTTCCAATTGAGTTTGCGGTTAATGGTAAATTATGAGTGAAAATAATTACGTTATTCTTAATCTTACCTATTTTGACGTGAGTAGATAACATACAAAACAATTCTAATGTTATACTGAGTAGGGCCATGGACTTGCTGTTTGGTGATGGAGGATCAATTTACCTAGGCAACTATGCAGATAGGCATGACGAATGCTTTGATGATGGAGATGGAGTAGTAGGACTAACCCAGATGACATGGTTTGATAGGTACTACGTAATACAGTAAATTTTACGCAGGCATTGACAGCCTACGACCATGCGTACCTACTCGCATTTTGTTCTGTCCTTGTAGATATCGTCTTAAAATGAAAATTAAACATAGGTATCCTTTGTCTGTCAGGCATAGTAAGCTGCTGTCTTACAATAGTGAACGTGATCTGCATCTTCATAACGGCTATATTATTCCTGAAGATCAAAGAGGTGGCAGCACCATACACCTCCAGTCCTGACCTCAGGAGGTTCTGGGAGCAGGACATCAAAGTGGCGAGAGAGGCCAACCGAGCCAACTTGCATAAGGCGGAGGACGACGAACGAGCCGAGTAAGAACTGATACTAACTGACCACCAACCAAATTTGCTTTGTTTGTTATGAACTTATGATTTCGATTTCGTGGGGGGTTCACGACTTCTCCGGGACTCGTAAAGTTTCCACAGTTGATTCTGGGTCTCAAGAGCTACAGTGGTGCCAGTGGTTGGGAAATGTGGTGGGTTTCACCAAGATGATTTGTCGTCAAGCTATTTTGAACCCTATGCTCACGAACTGTTAACTGCCCTGCACACATGCACCTGCCCTAAAAATTATTATGGCGTGACATCACGATTTCCAGTTGTGTGGTTAACTTAATTGGCACAGTAGTAACTACGTTTAGGTATATAATCTGACGTATCATATGGCCATTTGCCACTTTCTAATCTATTAATAGTACCTACCACAGAAATATAGGTACCTATGTACAATATGTTATCTTCTCGGCTAAGATTTTTGCGAATGTTTTGATTGAACATGCAGCGCTATCTCTTCAATGAATACGAGGAAGGTTACGATAATCTGGGTCAGATGTGTAACAAATTAAGTACCAATGTTGTAACATATTACTTACTGAAGTTATGATAGATGTAGTTTACGTTCGTAGTAAACAACACTTTACAGAGATAATGTAAGACTGTGCTCAAGTTTCCTTTCGAGGAACTTGTGTCTGCTTGGAGGCTGGTCTGGGTAGCTACCCAAACCCACTAGTTAGTAGGTATAGAATCAGATGGTTGGTAGGCAGGTATTCGCTTATTCCCAAAAAAGATAGGCTAAATAGGTCTCATAGTCTTATCCTCTTGAGCAAGAAGCGTGTTTTCCAAATAAATGTCTAGATCAGAAGTTACATCATGGATAAATCCTAAAACTACAGAGCCAAATAAAATTAACAGGTTATACTCCGCCGTCGTGATGGGTATCGATACCAGCGGCCGTTGACCCCATACCTAGTCAGTAATGGGCAGTATCTATTAGAAGTTGTTACCTACATGCAATTCAAAGTGTAGATGTTTTGTGTGGACCCACTATTAAAATATCGATACACATCATGTCCTTCCAATTCCAAATTCTCCTTAGATTGGTGTTGGAAGATCTCAATCAAGAAACCGACGAAGAAATGAAATATAAGTTAGAAGCAGCTGTAGAGGAAGCATTGGACGACGAAACGTACAGGAAAGTGAAGAGAATGAGCTATCAGAGTCACAACGCTGACGAGGTATGCACCTGACAACGCCATTCGTCTTTTGTTAACTATCTTCAAAAGTCAGAGCCTGGAAAAGATTTTTAACCAGATATATCAATGAGGGCCCGTTTTCCCTAACTTTTTCTACTCTCTGCGCTGAATAGTGTTGAAAATCCATCAGTACGTTTTTATTAACCTGTTACGAAACGGTGTTCGAAAGCCGATATTAATGACACATAGCGACTTAATTGATATACAAAGCGGACAGGGCGTGCGCCCGCGACGCAATGTAAGTATAGGTAAGTACCTATATCGTTCCTTACGCCATAGGTATATTTTATCTTGTCAGCGCCCTGGCTTTCATATTTATAATAAGGCCACCACAGGCAAGCCCGATTAAGCAGTTCACAACCTTAGGTTGAACTGCGAAACGCCACTAAAAAAAAAAGCGCCCTGTCCGCTTTGTATATCAAGTTCCACTAGCTAGTTTAGGGTTTAGGTTAGGAATAATCACACTAATATTATAAAGGCGAAAGTTTGTAAGTGTGTTATTTGTTACTTCTTCACGCGCTAACGGCTGGACCGATTTAGATGAAATTTGGTATAGAGATTGTTTGAGTTCCGGGAAAGGACAGGATAGTTTTTTATCCAAGCAGTATGTTCCCTTGGGATAATTTTCGAAATTCACGCGGAGTATCTGATAAACAGCGGGTAGCACCGCGAGGCACAGCTCGTTTATTATAAATCCGATGGTTTGCGCTATAGTTAGGTTAGGTTTAGTAACCTTATCTCCACTTTTCATGCAATATTATCGAAGTGGCGTGTGATGTGGTGTGATGCGCAACCTTCAGAGATTATTCCGAGTTAGATAAAGTTTTAACAGCAAAATTAGATATATCTAGGCGTTGAACACAGACTGCAGATATTAATGATATTACCTATGCAATAGGTACCTACACAGAACACAATCGATATATTTTTTTAATTACTTTGCTCATACATCTTAAACTCGCACCTATTGAAATATCAAGGATTGTTTTAATATTTTTTTTCTATCTACCTAGACTAAAGTCACGAATATTCACGATCGTGAGGCCAATAACAAAATAGGTGACACTGACGCTGGTTTGCATTATCTAACGGGAAAACCAATTTAGTCACGGCCGTTCTAATTACATTTTAACGTTTTAGGTTAATCGCACGATTGGACTTTCAAGGACTCCCATCTCTCTGCTGTCCAGCCAGTTGAACTCCGGGGTTAGTACTCCGACTGGCCCCAAACCTTCGAATGTCGATGACATAGCAGCATTGGATAAGCTGCTGACGTCATTGCTTGGCCTCAAAGACAGCAAGCGTGGAAGATCATTCGTTTCACATCGAGGAACTCCTAGATCCAGTCGGATCCCAAGAAATGTGCCAGACACGTTTGGCCACGGCCACAGACGGCGATCAGAGTCGTGGCCGGAAAGAATATTCGAAGACTCTGTAGTTCGTAGCGTTATCAGCAATCTACGCGCTAGTAAAAGAAGTTCGCAGATGGAGGAGGCTTTCATGACCCCTAAGTAGATATTCCGCGCACGGCACGTGATCCAGTCGACTTTTATTGTGTAGTAGATAGCGTTGTGTGTAGTAGGTTACTGCCAGTCTTTTTTTCCTGATAGCTACAACCTGGGAATCTTTAACGTTTCGTTTGCCGGAACGTAGATCAACGCTCAAAATAAGTCAATGTTTGTCTGCCGGAGCGTACTATTTACTATTTTCCGTGGCAAACAGCGCCTTCGGTGCGCATTGTCGCCTGGCATACGAAAGGTTAAGTTAAGAGTGAATAGGTAACTTCTAGGCAAGCGTGCTCCATCTTCGACCACATCATCACTTACCATCAGGTGAGATAGTGATCAAACGCGTGCCTATCAATGGTATAAAGTAGAGAAATCAGAAAAGGAGTAGGTAATTTATGGAAGATCTGATATGGACTTGATTATTTAGTATTCCTATTGTCCACTTCAGTCTATGAAGCTACGCCTCTAGGGCAGTACCTACCTATAATCTACCGTGCATGTAGAAGTGAAAATTTAAATGCTCATTAGGTTAGGTCCGGGTAGGTGGATATTAGTTGAAGGATCCCTACCTAGCTACTTATATCCACCGGGTAGGTGGATTAAGTAGGTAGGTAGGGATCCTGGGAATAAAATAATTTAAAAAAAATTAAAAATACTCCTGGATATTTCGATTATTTATTTTGCATTCAATAAATATATAATAAAAATACTTGTGTTTAATTATTATCTATTACCTACATTACTTTAAGTACCTATTTTTGTACGTAGGTAAACGTTTTATCACAGCAAAGCTTATGTCGAGGTATATAATATAAAAATGAGAGGATCTACTACAGCATCAGTGTAGAAACAATAATCTTGACGATAAGTGCCATTTTAAAACTAGTTTAACATGATTTTACTAATAAATTATTTATTAGGTAGGCCGCTGTCAAGATAATTGATTAATCTTTTTTGAAATAACTTCAGACCCTGCCTTCATTGGTTTCGTATGTTTGACTTGAGAGGTGTAGACATCATAGCCCAATGATATCGTGTTGTCGTATAGCACTCTGTATCTCGTCGGTAGGAAGTAGAAATTGATGATTTGCGCCGGTGGCCACACCATCCACTCCGCGCGGTACAATCTGATAAACTTATCTTTCACCTCTTCCTTAAAATTTTCTAGCGGATCAGCTTCGAACAGGGCGACACTTCCAAAAAATGTGACTATCATAATTGGCGAAAATATAAATTGATCAAGCATCAATTTCTTTGCAACCATGTCAAAAGTTTTTCCTACTATAAACTTATCTAAGACTTTGTACCAGTGATGGCATAGTATGCCCACTGCAACACCTGAGAATGCCATGTGTGAGCACCTCTTAAGATCATAATGAGTTTGTTCCTTTATGTATATTTCGTAACTCTGTTCCAGTAGATCACCTACCGACGATAATGTTAACGATATGGAGACATTTGTATAAAATAAATATTTGTCACTAAATGCTACTTTTATAAATCTTCTAACTGGCACTGCAGTTGTTCTCCTTAAGTGTGCGGCTAAATTTCTCCATGTGGAACTTAATAATTTCATTATCTGTAAATGAAAAACAATGTGCAAATGAATAAACTGTTGTAATTTAATTTGATGTAGTATGTTAGAAGAGTACGAGGGCAATAACAGAGTTTTCGCTTTTAATAACTTTATCATCAGAGAGCACTGCACAGGATTTCCACAAAATTTATAGCATACAAACATCAGAGGAAGAAAGGGATCAGTCAGGAGTCAATGAAGTATGCATCTACACAGATGGCTCAAAAACTCTAAAGGGTTCAGGGGCTAGCGTACACTCCCCAGAATTCAACATTAACTTTCACCTACCACTAGGCGAACACAGCTCGTTCCAATGCGAGTGTGTCGCTCTAACACAAGCCGCAAGAGAGTATGTTCGAGCCAGGATTAATACGGAACAAAATATTTGATTTTTTATTAATAAAATAAACATATCATACGGCCTCGAAACTGTTATTGATTGCATTGATTTGTACTAAATATGTTGGTTTAATTTTTTTTGTGCGTGAAAGCTCTGAGAGCAGTATAGGGGAGGCACGGATCCCACTCCCCCCAAGCATTCATTGAAGCCAGAGGTTGGGCACCTAACCAGCTACCGAGAAATTAAATACCCAGCAAGAACTTTAAAACTAACTAATCTAGGAAATATAAACAGCATTAACAGAAACAATTTATTGTTAGAATTAATACCTGTACAAACTGAACTAAACTAAATATAAAATCTGATCTGCAATCTGCCTTTTTCGTTGAATCCGGTCAGTATATTCTTTTTGTTTGGCTATTCAGTCTTTTCTTTAATTTCTTTTTCAGATTTTTCTGGCTTAGCATGCTTTACTTGTGAAGTAAATACATCATAGCCTACAGAAATTGTGTTGTCATAGGCAACTCTGTACTTGGTTGGTAAAAAATAAAAGTTTATAATTTGGGCAGGTGGCCACACCACCCATTCAGCTTTATACAGGGTCCAAAACTTAGAACGCACTTCATCAGTGAAGTTAGCTATGGGGTCATCTTCAAATATTGCTATTGTTGCAAAGAAGGATAATATCACGATAGGAGAACAAACAAACTGATCCAGTAATAATTTTTTTATAACCATATCAAAGGTTCTACCAACAATAACTCTATCTATAAAAATATACCAATGATGGCATATGACCCCAGCTGTGCTCCCAGAGAATGCCATATGAGCAGTGCGCTTGAAATCTAGCTTATCACTTCCTCCTTTATGAACTTCATAAGTCTGTTCTATTAAATCTCCACAAGTTGACACTCCCATGGATATTATGATGTTAGTGTAAATCAGATTCTTGCGTTGAAAAGCATGGTCAACAGCATGTTTATATGAATCATAACTTTGGGAAAAGATTCTTCTCATTACCATTATTAGTAAGTAAATAATCTAAAACAATCGAATTAAAATGCGGTTATCAAATCAGTTTTCAAACAATTTACTAACAATTATTCAAGCACTAAGTTTTTACAGTAAAAATTTTAAAGGATCTGGTTTTCTAGTATCCCTTTTTAACACATTGTAGCCTGTCTGGATACTTTCATACCAAAGCCTTTTTTCTAATTTGATTTTTTTGTCGATATTATTTTCCTGTACAACCCGAAGCGACTCAGTTTAAACTGAACTACTTACGTGCTCTCTGATGACACAATGTAGTCCTTTAACAACCTGTATTTATACATCAAGTGCAAGTTGTGTGGTGGTGTGTGCCAGCAAAGCAATGAAGCCACTTCACGTTCTTATAACACTTACAATATTAATTTTGAAAACTCTGCATATGATAATATAGCTTCAAGTAGTTACTCACATTTAAAGTAACGATGTAAATAAACTATATTAATTTAATATAATTTCCATAACAGATGTTAAAGCTTCTTACGTATAATTTTATTCGTTAAAGTATTATATAACGATGCTGAAATTAAATTACTTGATTTTTCAGGTAAATTCTAACCTCAAAAAATTCAGACAATCCAATAAACCATGCCGATAAATGTCAACTGCCAGTGTTTCATGTTTGTGTCACTGTCAAAAGTGACAGTTTCAGTGGCACTAAACCAAGAAAGAAGGAAAAAGTCATATATAAATGTGGATTTTACAAAAACCATAAAAGAGTGTAGTGTAAGTAGATACGATTAAATTAACAAAAATGTGAGTTTGTGGTTGTGGAAGAAGGGTGTGGTCGACCAAAATATTACTATGATTTTGGATCCCACTTTTCTAAACCGGCAACACTATGGTATCTCGAGCAGTTTTTTTTTTTTATGAGGACTCGCTATTCAGCACTCTAAGGCTGCCGGCGCACCGCAGTACCGTTATGTTACAGATATTCTATTTCACGAAGTCCGTTTGACTATGAATGTTGTAAGGTCTGTACGTGCACACTGTTTTAGTGTGCGTAACCTCGGGAGCGCTCAGTCACGATCGCGACGCGGTCAGAGTCACTAGTGTTTTGTTTCCGCGCTAAAAAATTCAAAGAGTAACGTCAGCATGGCAAGTAAACGCAGAAAAGTTGTCCACAGTGAGGAAACTTTTTTTTTTAACTATTGTTACTACTTTTTGTGTGCTATTAAGAGTTTATCTATCTAATATTATGAAACTTGTTACTTAAATAGGTATTTCGATTTGGTTTTGTTCTAGGGTCGAAGCATGATAGCTAGCGTTTATCATTTCCTGCGAGAAGAGTATGAATTCACAAAATCAGTTGCGGAACCTAACTGTGATTTGTCTCATTTACGAGATATTACAAGGCGTACAGCTGAGGCTACAGGTGTTTCTATGAAAACTGTTCAACGGATATTAAAAGAAGAGAAGGAATTGCCATCCTGCTCATCAAATTTCACTTCTCCTATGAAGAAAAGAAGAAAGCGGGATAGTAAGATAGAAATAGATAATTTTACAGCCGATGTTGTTCGCAGTACTATACAAAATTTCCATGTCATCCATAAAGAAATTCCAACGTTGGCTAAGTTAAAAACTGTATTAAATGAAAAAATTGGTTTTGATGGTTGTATCGAAACTGTTCGTCAATTGTTACTGAAGTTAGGTTACAGGTGGCGTAAAACAGAGAATAACCGTAAAGTTTTGACGGAGCGTCATGATATACAAATGTGGCGTTTAAAATTTTTGAAGAAGATGTCAGAATATCGCAGTCAAGGTCGCCCAATTGTGTACACCGATGAAAGTTATGTCCTTTCAACACACGTGCGAAACAACACCTGGGCACAAAAGAAAGAGAGTACACCATTCTTAAAAAAAATTAGCACAGGCACTCGCTTTATATTAGTGCATGCGGGTACAAAGGATGGATTTATTGAAAATGCTTTATTGATTTATAAAGCCAACTCAACAGCTGGCGATTACCATTCTAATATGAGCTACGATAATTATGTTAAATGGCTAAACGAAAAACTTTTACCCAATTTATCCCCACGCTCTGTCATTGTCTTAGACAATGCTTCATATCACAACACACGGACTGAAAAACTACCGACGTCGGCTACGAAGAAAGCAGACATGCAGCAATGGCTCAGGGATAAGGGTATAGCATTTGAGCAATCTCTCCTTAAATTGGAATTGTACGATATTATAAAAAAACACAAAGATGAACACATAACGTATAAAATTGATGATTTTATTAAGAGCAAGGGTTTTGATGTCATACGTCTTCCCCCCTATCACCCAGAATTAAATGCTATTGAAAATATTTGGGGTATTGTAAAAAATTATATCGCATCAAAGAATATCGAACAAAACATGACGAACATGGAAAGACTGATCTTTGAAAGCTTGGATAGAGTAACCAGTGAAACATGGCAAAAAACCTGTGCTCATGTTGAAAAAATTGAAAAAGAATTCTTAAAATACGTCGACCTGGATTTTGAGTTCATAATTAACTTAGGGAACGATTCTGACGAAAGCGAATCAGAAATTGAATTTGATAGTGATTAAGTGCTGATTTTTTTGTTTCTTCTCTGTAATAAATAAAAATATTATTTACTTTCGACTGTTGTTTCTTTTCTCTGCAACTTATCATTCTAATAGCTAAATATTATTTACTTAAATTGTCTATATAATTTATTAAATAAATATATAATGCGTGTCAGATTTCTTTCCTAACGCTACCTACGTTTACACACACTAGCGCGCCTATCACTACACGTCACTACTACAACCAGAGCCAAACGGACTTCGTGAAATAGAATATCTATACCGACGTGCGTGCGAGCGGCACACAGATAACGAAGACACTCATTAGCGTGTTATAATACTAATTGTATACAAACCGCATTTAGATAATGTGAATACAGTAATAATGGCGAGCGACATTTCTTTGAGTGAACATAGTATATCAGATGCTGAAGAGCAGCTAAACAGAGAAGAAAACTTAGTGCACCATGGAATGAAAGAAGACAGTACTGTGAGGATCGCCCGGAGGACACGGTGGAGCATACGGTGGAGGTCTGCCCGGCTTAGGCGAAGCAACGCCGTTTCCTCGTCGAGGCGATCGGCGGCGGTGACCTTTCGCGTCCGGCCCTGGTTATAGTCATGGTCCGGAGCGAGAAGGCTTGGGAAGCGGCCACCTCCTTCTGCGAAGCCGACTAAAAATCTCTGCCGTAATATAATATCATGTCTACATGGCGCTGAAAATGCAATGACTGAGTGGTAATCGCTGATGACCACTATTCGCCAGCCCTGGCTATGGCCGCACGTGGAATAACCGCTCGTTGAGCTTGTTCGTCTTTGGTGCAATGCCCACACCCCTGACCACGTTTCTTTCGTTCGGCTTGTACCCGGTCTTGGTCTCCAGATGAAAATTATTTGTGAATTGAAAATATGCCATTTGGTTGAGTTGATTCCAAATAGTCGATTATTAGTTTATGGTATACTTTTTTCCGCGTTGTTCCGCTAAGAAAATACGAGCCCCGTCTCTAGTTTCTATGACAATCGACAATCTTCAATCTGAAACTTGCTTGATTATCTGTTTTGATCAGAAGTTCGCGTCTTGATGATTTTTATTGAATTTTGTGTTTAATTTACAGAATTTTGAGGCTGTAAATAGGTTTAATAAAGTCATTCACAATGGCAGGTAAACATTATTGAAAGACTTCCGTATCAGTGTCGTCGAATTCGTAGATATTTCTAATTTATAACATAGCCGCGAATTGACATGACTCTTAAATCGCGGATACAGCTTGTATATTATACATGCTGAAATTGTTTAAATCCAGGTATGGTTTTGGTCACTTTCCTGAAAATGTAAGTGCCTTATTTTACAAGTCTTCTTGCTTTTCAGATAAATTGACCCTGGATAGACATGCTATGAAAGACCGGGCTACGTCCCATCTTCGTATTTACGTTGGTGGTTTACTAGAGAGCGCAAATGTTGACGAATTATATGATCACTTTATACAATTTGGAAAAATTAACGGTATTGTAATAAACAGAAACTTCGGATTTGTACAGTTTGAAGATGAGGCAAGTGCACAGGAAGCTATTGTAAAAGGCAATGGAAGTTTATTCCAGGGTAAAAGCCTTAACGTTAAAACCGCACAGACGAATCTGACAATTGAAAAAAGGTAAGCCAAAAATGCAAAGAAATTAATCATTTTACATAAAAACTTATTCTATCGCATAAACATACTGGTTATGTCAATTAAGAGTGAGCCCAGTGACTTAGATCTACTACACTGAACTATCAATGTGGCCTTGTTCTGGTCAAGCTCATTTAACTTACAATACCACTAAAGGATCTTGGCCAGTCTGAACATAGGCGCTGCAAACTTTAGCGCACATACACTTGTGAAGAAAAGTTTTGCCAGATTTTTTTCCTTTAATTTATGATTGGCTTCTCAAGCCTGATGCATTCTGTGCTTGTTGGCGTTTCGAGTTCAGCCCTCCAGGGATAGCCGTACCTGTACTTATTGCTCTTCTCTTTGTCTTTTTCTTCTTCTGAAGTAGTCTCTAACTGTATTAACGCAGCTCAGATATTTTAGTGAACCATGGAGCATTGGTTTTCAGCACTTTGTTTTAAAATCTTTGTAGGATCTCCACATCAGAGTTTTTGGCTGTCCCCCATTCAATTTTGAGTTTGATTCTGTAAGTCCATACAGGCTTCAGTATAGTTTGACAAATGAGTAACTTATTAGCAAGTGATATTTAAGGAAGATTAAAGAATGTCTTGTCCTAGAAGCCACTACAGTCTTTGTAAGCGTTGGTTCATCTCATCTCATCTGTATGTGTTGTTTCTAGGTCTGTTTCCTATCCAGATGTATACCGAGGTATTTGGCTGTGCCTAGTTAGGGCAATACATTGTTTCCAAGTTTGACTGGTGCACATTTCCCTTTCGGAGAGTGAATGTTACATGCACTGATTTACTGGCACTCGCTTTGATATGCCGTTTTGTCCATCCAAGCGTTTATTTTGTTGTACTTGAAGTCTTCACAGAGCTTTATTTAGGTCTTGATCGCTACTAAGGTCTTTTTTTTTTCATGGATGGAAAATTATCAAATGACCTGATTGAAATGATTCTTTCGCTCTTGGCAGAGCAGAAGGGAGTGTCAGACTCTTACTGACTAAAACCCGTACGTGTTCCGCCTCATGTTGTTGGCGTTCTAAGGCCACGATGACTCTTTCGAACAAATTCCGAAACCCTGGCAGGCAATAAGAAGGAAGGCCCTAGTGGGCTTCGTCCTCTATGCTGACACCTCTTTGAGGCGTGCGTGGAACACAACGCATCGACGGGACCTGGTTCTGATCTGACGGCGAGCCACCCAACGCTCGCCGTTCGCAGGCCCTATCCGGATTGAACCAGGGTCGGACGCGAGAGGTGGCGGCCGCCGATCGCTTCGACGAGGACACTGCGGTGATCCGCCCAAGCACAGTGTCCTCTGGGCGATCGTCACAGTGCTGACACCCGGGCGTGTCTTCCCGCCGATTCCGAAACAGGTATCTCCCAAAACAGCTATGTCCGGTGAGTACCTGCGTCAGGCGGAAGGTGAGGACGCCGTGGCGCCTTTAGCCACTCCTCCAGGAGGGGACTTATCGCCGCAATTTTTTTTTTTTTGCTGGTAAGCCTGGTAAAGTTTGTGAGGAAGATTATTTTTAAGCTTGACTAGTAGCCCTGAGTGCTAGACTTTGCAAAAGCTTTTTGGACATCAAAGAACACTACTGAGCAATATTCCCTGTTTTCCGTGACTACATATTATTATAAATTTTCCTAATACTGCGACCAAGTACAAATCAAATAAATATCAAAAAACTTTGTGACGAAAGCTACAAAATCTTTAAACTAATATAATAAATCTGAAGAGTTTGTTTGAACACGCTAATCTCTGGAACTACCAGTCGGATTTGGAAAATTATTTTTTATTTTTTACCTATATGATAGCCACATTCATGAAGAAGGCTATAAGCTATACGGGATCGGGAAAAAACGGGATATACGCGTACGAAGTCGCGGGCAATAACCAATAAAGTTAGAGATTCAATAACAATAATAACAATTGACCACTTTAGTTCTGGTGGTCTGGACACTGACCTGCAAATTGCAAAAAAACACAAGAAAATTTGAATTTCGCGTGCCACTACGGATCCCCCTTTATTGATTTTTATTCACATCGATTGAAATTAAGTACTAAAAATATATTTCTATTAAATTTTTTAAAGAGTTTTTAAATTTTCTCAAACAATCTGATATGTAAATCATGTCTTTGAACTGAGAAAAATATAATATGTAAAACTACATTTTGTTTTTAAAGCGATATCTCTTTTTCTAACGACATTGTATTTTGTATTGACGTTTAATCAATATATCTTCCGTTACTGATGGATGACTAACCAACAGACAACCCACAGCCGAAAGTACTGGTCGTAGAAAGCTGAAATTTGGCATGTAGGTTCTTTGGGGTGTTGCGGAATTTGTTCGAAAGAGTCACCGCGGCCCTGGAACGTAAAGGGCATTAGGAAGAGAATGGGTTTTAGTCAGTAGTCAGTAAGAGTGTGACATATCCTTCCGCTCCGCCTAGAGCGGATGGAGTCATTTGATGATTTCCCATACTTAAAAGGTTAAAAAAAAGTTTTCAAGGTAAGGTAAGGCTTTAAAGGGAACGGGAAAAACGGGATATGCGCGTACGAAGTCGCGGGCAAAAGCTAGTATCTAATTATAACAAAAATCAATGAATTCTAAATAAACTAACCGGTTGCGACATTTGATTGAATAAAGTATTAATTGTGTTTACGTAAGTCGCATCTCTAGTCTAGACCACTGCCCCACACACGTCGCGCTTCGCCTCTCTCATTTCACCATTTAGTTCCTAAAAACTGCGCGCAATTTGGACTCGCCAAGATCCATCGGCCGTATTGTAAGCATTGAAATCATCAAACTGAAAAACTGAAAAGCTGCATTCAATAAACTCAACTTAATTACAACTGCTATTAAAGGATTAAATTTGGCAGAAATACTTACAGTAATAATAGTTAGTGCTCCATTGAAGCGCAGCGGACATAATAAAGAATGGTCTTACCAAAAGTTCTTTCTTTTTCAATTTCAATAATCGGTAAAAATAATTGTCTTTGCGTTTCATTATATTCCGACATGAAACATTTTATAAACAATTTGTGAATTCTTTGTAGTAAATTGTTATTATAATACCTAATTGCTTATTCCAGAATGGCAGATGGTCAAATGCAACAAGATCTGCCCCCGGCAGTTGCCCTTAATGATAACTTAGCGATGGCTACTGCTGATGACGAGAATGAGGAACTGTATGATAGTTTTGGAAACTATGTAGGGGACCAGAGTAAGTTATTTTTCTTTAACATGATTATTAATATTAAAGTCTGTATGATGGGTTTTTTATCAATCATCCCTGAACAGCTGAACAGATTTGGATAAAACTTGGTACACGAATAGGTCATGTCAGACGTTTATCCCAGTATGGTTCCCTTAGATT
Organism: Mamestra brassicae; assembly: GCA_905163435.1. NCBI lineage: Eukaryota > Metazoa > Arthropoda > Insecta > Lepidoptera > Noctuidae > Mamestra > Mamestra brassicae. The sequence continues at coordinate 12,122,364 of LR991004.1, read as the reverse complement.
CTAAGTTTATTGTCATTTTTGTAAGCAAATGTAATAATTTGAGACTCAATAAACTTTATTCTGTTTATTTGAACCAGGCCCAGGTGTCAAAAGCTAGTATGTAAATAAATCTATTTAATGTTCTTTATATTCTTCAATGGCCACCAACCCAAAAACAAATAGAAAGTAATAAAAGAACCAATAAAAAAATAAGGGTTTTATACCAAATGGTAAAAAAGGCTGTGTGAATACGGGATGGATCTACCATGGAGCGCAATCATGTTTTTTTCATTAATTTGTGGTCAATCTGGAAATAAACAATTGCGTTCAGTCCTACAGCATTGAAATTTGGAAATAGATCCGTAACTTTTACACATCTTTACAGATTTTGATGAATATGAAGAAGGGTACACAGGCAAGCCAGGCTGGGAGGGGCGGGGGGGAGTGCGCGGACGCGGCGCGGTCAGAGGCGTGCGAGGGCGCGGCGCGCGAGGCCGCGGCTCTTCCGTCTTTCGGGATCTCTCGCCTATTATGATTGGAGGCGTCCGAAGTACGTTTAAAAATGATTTTTATTTCCACAAGCCCACTTGAAGAAGTTTGGATCGTCCGGTTGCGAGATGGGCAGACGACACTGCCCTCGCTGGTAGAACCTGGACGAGGCTGGCATAGGAACGTTGGGATTGGAATGAGAAAAGAGAGGCGGCGCACACTGGTCCCAAATTAAAAAAAAGTGGACATTGATAGTAGACCGCTGATATTTTTTTTTATTGTTGATACAATGATAACAGATAAGGCAAAAAAATATTATTGTCCTACTTCAAATACTTTTCTGTAAAAAAAATATTTCTTTTTTTTTTGTATGGGAGCGATTACATTTTACTCAATTTCTCAAAAACTTTAAGCGATGTCGAGATGGCAATCACATATGTTAGAAAACTAATAATTCTGAGTATTTGACTCGAAGAAACTTATTGCTTATCTCTGCGTACTTTCGAGATAATAGTGACAGAAAATAACAATTTTTTTTAATGTTAATTGTTTGCTTTTTTTTAATCATAGCCTTACTTTAGCACATAATTATAATGTATGCGTAATGTCAAATAAATAAAAAGAGACTTCTCTGTAAAAGAGGTTATGGGGGCTCACTAATGACTGAAAAGCTATGACCTTTCTGATGGAGTACTTTCATCAGTTCTAAAAAACAATCAAAATGAAGACAAATAAAGCTGCAAACATAAAGTTGAATATGTTCACAAACGATTCTGAAAAAATATTATGGTGAAAGATTAATATTTGGGTCTATATTCTCTTGAGAAATCTCTATTTCCTCGTTTTCCAACGAAAGCAATTCATTGTTCAAGATCAAAGCACTAGCCTCTGGAAACAACTGTTTATGTAAACGAGCAAACTTTGGTTTGATATGGCTGATGTAAGGATCTGAGCTAATTAGAAAGCTGTGGATAATGTCTAAATTAGTCTGAACTCTACCGATTTTTCTTGTATGTGCCATTCTAACATTCCGGAAATCTTTATTCCTCGCTTCGGAAGCTTCTTCGGAAAGCATGCCTATCGGAATAAAGGAGAAATTTTCACAAATATCAGCACCGTGTATCAACAATTTATGGACACTTGAAGGCATGTAATACCATGGATATAAGTTTACATACAGCATTGCTGTTTCTTTACAATATTCCCTAAACAAGTTGGTATTAATAAGTTGACCAGATGAAATTGTTTGTAAAATGACTGCAAATCTCTTGATTAAATCAGGGTGGATTCCCGTTATTTCAGCAGATACTTCATAATTTTCAAAAAACCTTCTTGCCGTGTTACCGTCATTGGTTGTACCATATCCCTGTTTTACTATGTCAATTAACAAACCAGTTCTTTCCCGGAATTCTTCTTGTGTCAAATTCTTTTTTATTTCTTTTAACAATTTATCTTCTTTTCGTGCAGCCCACTTTTTGAAGTCTAAGTTGTACGAAATGTGTAAAATACATTCCATACATCTTATCCACATATGAAGCGAAGACAGACCATATTTATACATATCTTCTCTGATGAGTCTTTTGGATACAAAGTCCAAGTCATTCATTTTGCTAGGTAGGGTATTGCAAATATTACAAACAGCTGCAGAAGAAGTATTGGAAATCACAGTAGAAATTTTCCCATCAATCATAGTCATGTACAAAGCATGTTTAATATCAAAATTATCTACAATTGTGGGATCAAGATTACGAATTTCTTCCTCTAAGGATGCACTTTCCTTCTTTATCAATTCATTTGTTTCTTTTGCAAATATAAAGCCAATTGGACGACAATAGTTTGTTGAAGAGGGAGCAGGATTTTGCCACAAGATAGTACCACTCTCTTCTTCCAAACGAAGCGGAACCAAACTAATCATGAAAACTGAAGAATCGTCAATTTTAGTGTCGTCGGAGTGTGACTTTTGTTTATAATTACTTTGAGAAGATGCCCCGTCAAAACCCCATTTGCTTATTAGTTTTAGCGATTTTTTGTCGGCAGAGTTGTGCTGAATTGTTTTTAATATCCTATTGGTTGTCAAATCTAGAAGCGATTGAAGTCTTATCTTAGCATCAGATTCAGTTACAGTTATGTCTGACTCTGGAGGATAACAAGTTTTTTTAGCTTCCAGGAGCTTTTGATAGGATGGAAGACCATACATTTTCTCTGAAGCAAGAATAGTTCTTAAATTTCGATATTGCCATTTTGACAAATTTGTTGAGGTGTAAAGCGCTAACGTTTTATCATCTGGTAAACACGGTTTGTCAGTCTTTTTAGCGAATAGTACATCATGTACCATCTCACATTTTTCCTTGTTTTGGCTGAGTTCGTTTAATATAGCTGCTAATTTTGTTTTTTTAGACTCTTTTAATTTAGCACATAAAGCATAAACTAATTCCTCCTCTGTGTGATCTAGAAGTGTTAGAGAACGCCTTTTCTTCTGTTTATCAGATATATCAACAAATGGTTTTTTACTTGTACCACAACTTAATTGATGAGTATCCACTTGCGTTTCGAAATTTGGAATTACTTCCTCGGCAACTTTAAAAATGCTGCTTAAATCGATATTTTGACATTTTGGCCAAACTATTTGGGATTGTAACCAGTCTGAATTTTTGTTAAGAAAGGTCTTTTGAGCTCTACTGGAAGCAGACCATCTTTTTGAGATATTACTTGAAAAATTACGACAAAATAATTTAATATTACTCAAATCTTCGGAAGACAATTCAACACCAATACGTTCAATAAGGGCATTAAATAAAAATTCGACATTTTTAAAACCACCTCCTGATTTAAGAACAACGTATAAGTCTAAGTTGGTGACAAATGCGGACATATTATAATTTTAAGGAAAATTGAAAACAAATTAGAATCAAAGATATCAAAGACAAAGTGACTTTGATTTTAACAAAAAAAATTACGAAAACAAATTCGACGAAAGAAAGACAAACAAAAATTATTTGATTTTAAAATCCAAAGATTCAAAATACAACAATAACAAAACGAACAAACAACAAGCATTTCTTCAAGCGCACAGAAAAAATAAGGACACGTCTTATCGCAACCACATTTAGTTGTACACTGAGGTGTACGCGCGCGATTCGTGACCGTATTACGTTACGTCATGAGAGGCGGCCATCTTGTTATCCCGGCAAACTTGCGTCGAAGCTCCATTTTGCTGGCCAGCGGACCTATTGTGATATGAGTAAGGCTATGATTAAAAAAAAGCAAACAATTAACATTAAAAAAAATTGTTATTTTCTGTCACTATTATCTCGAAAGTACGCAGAGATAAGCAATAAGTTTCTTCGAGCCAAATACTCAGAATTATTAGTTTTCTAACATATGTGATTGCCATCTCGACATCGCTTAAAGTTTTTGAGAAATTGAGTAAAATGTAATCGCTCCCATACAAAAAAAAAAGAAATATTTTTTTTATAGAAAAGTATTTGAAGTAGGACAATAATATTTTTTTGCCTTATCTGTTATCATTGTATCAACAATAAAAAAAAATATCAGCGGTCTACTATCAATGTCCACTTTTTTTTAATTTGGGACCAGTGTGCGGCGGAGACGGCACTCACGGCGACGGTAGGGAGCAGGATTAGCCACTGTTGCTTCCGGGTTGTTTAGCGAGGAGATGGTCACCCCTGCATCTTGCAGCTGTCTCGTGGTCCCAGCCCCGAGGGATGTCGACGAACCTGCCATTCGGACCCGGGAGCTTCACGTACCCCGATCCTAGACCAATTTGAGTCGGCGTTCGAAGCTCAACAGAGTCGGAACTTGGTCCTCGGGTATAGCGATGCCGCAGCGCACTCCTTTTTGTATTTCCGACTGACTCTTAACGACTAGCGAGGTGTTAGCCGGGACAGCCAGACTGTTTTCTTTAGCCATTCTTAAGTGTGGTGTGGCCTTGAGGACTCCACCAGCGAACAGTGGCTTCGCGTTGAAGGTCGGCACTGGTGTGTCCTGCATAAGGGGAGCAGGCCTCATTGATGATTTGCATTTCTGGATAGCAGCTAAGACCTGGTCCGATACCCGCTGGGACTAGTCAAGCCGCGGCCGCTTGTGCTCTCCACGAGGTGACATGGTCTCATTGAGAGCCCGCTTGGCCACAGCCTGATCGTTCCCATCGGGTTGCTGCGTCGTGGTTACCACCTCGGCCGGAACTCTTGCGGATTTGGTTGGCGGTTGACAGGGCGTTAGTCGGCCTTCGCCTGCGATCGCTTCCCTTCTGAGAAGCTCAGCTTACCTTGCTTGGTCGTGTTGACCGTGCTAGTGGCGGCAACCCGCTTATATCGTCTGCGCTCATGACGCCGCTCCTTGCGCTCAGCCTTTCCATCCTCTTACCCAGGCTTGTAGGAGCAGTTTGCCCTGAAGGGTCAGAACAAGAGCAATGTGCTTGTGGAGTCTTTTTTATCCTTGTCTTTTTTTCCTCTACGGATTGGCACCAGCCAGGCGCTTGCAAAGCCGTCCTCGGTGCTGCAGACCGCTCCCGTTTGACCGGTTTTGACTGCTGGAATGTGACTTGAGGAGCCACAGGAGGAGGAGCAGAGTATTTGGGAAGGCTACTTCCAGCTTTGGTGTTAGCCGTTGCCGTTTTCACCTTTGTTTTGGAAGGAACGGTAATACAGCGCCGTTATCCTTTGCTTATATTAAGACTGTTTGGTCTTAGTTGCGGCTTTCGCCGATACCACTCCTGCGGTTTTTATAGTTGGCCTTATTTTGTGGCCGCCCTCGCACCTCGCCTGTGGCCCTCTGACGGGACACTGTGGCCATTTCTCTACCCTGGCTAGAGGGTAGGGTCACCGTTTTGCTTGAATTCCAGACCAAAGGGAGCGCGTTGCCTCACGGACACAACTGCCATTGCCGATTGGCCTAATCCCCCAGGATTCCTTCATCCCCGCTTACGGCGCTCGACTGCGCAGGTCCTAGCGCAGGTGACTATATTCTCCTTGTGCCATCAGCTGATTTAGTGACGGCCGAGTCCGCAACCACCTCGACACAGAGGGGTCACGGTCCGGAGAGGAAAGACGGTGGTTTCAGTTACGTCTATTTCATAAGGAATGAGACCAATAACGGGGTGGCAACCTCGAGAAAGTGTATCCACCGGACTTACCTTGAGGATCTACACGACCGTTGGGCTCTCCCTCAAGACCATAGAGACGGGGAAGGTAGGTCTGCATCTATGCTACCAAGTAGATCAAAGCATGTCGTTGTCCAACCGCAAAAGCATACATATAAACCTCCCCATTTTGCCTAACACTTGATGCAGTGTTTAAGTATGATTGTGTTTTTATTGAGTTTTCAGTCGAAATGACTTTTTCAGAGCAATTTGCTATCAAGTACCTTTCCCAAGTACTTTGGACTAAGTATCCGGATATCATGTATACTACTGCTATCCGGATTCAAAATTTGACGAATATCCAGATCATTTGAATATCCGGATAGCATAGCCCTAGCTGCAACATTTAGATATTTGATATTCCTGGGACGCAAACATTGTTTTATAAAATATGTAGGTACTATATATCAGCAGATATCAATTACACAGTGTATAGTAATGTTGCATATTACATTCATGTTTTCTCATTGTTACTTAGACAGGTAGGTTTTATACTACTCCATTAATTTCTAGAAAAAGATAGCATTTATTAAAATAGCTTTATCAATAATTAGTTATACTAATATTGCCTGATCTCTGCGGTTTAGTTGGCGACTGGAAAGAGCGAGGTAACTTCGAGCGCTACCAACAGCAGATGGCAGCGGAGTACCCTAGAGCACTGCCGGTCACAGAGAGAAATGACTGTGAAATTATTGTGGTCTCCAAAGCTTTGACGTAAGTACTTTGTGTAAGTTTGTAATAAACGTGGAATAAAGTTACAACTAGTGTAACAGTTAACTGATTATATCTACTTAGAAATGTTCTGTATGTTATAATTTTTTTTAAATACATTGTCGCATTGCAATGTGTATTAATAATATAATTTTCTGAACCAAAAATCCTATAGATAGGGGTTGACACTCCTGTCTGTAGGAGCCTTTTATCTCAAGATCGAATCACTTTTTCATGCTATTCAAAATAGTAAGTATTAATTTATTTTGAATAGCATGTGTAGTGATGAAGGTCAAAAAAGTTGAGGTAGTTTTTAATATTTTGACTGTCTCTGATATTTAAACAAAAATCCGTAATTATTTTGATTTTCAGAGAGTACGCCGAATATATTGAAGGTCGCCTGAAAAGACTAGGAATTGTGGTTGATCTCCTATTCCCTATGGAAGATGTACCCATTGGCAAAGTGCTGGGTAATATAGCATCGCGCGGCTGTCTCTACGCGATATTAGTCATGCCACAAAACCAGGAAAATAGATCTCTTACTCTTACGATACTTCATGGATTACCACAAGGTGAGACACTTATCGATATAATAATAATATCTTGGGACAACTCACACACGGACATCCGATCCCAAACTAGGCAGAGCCTGTGCTATGGCAACCAGACGACGGATAAACATACTTATATATTTCTAAATACATACATATTATAGACAAATTACACCCAGACAGAACAAATGATCATGCTCATCACACAAAGGTTTGTCCTGGGTGGGAATCGAACCCACGACCTCCGGTTTAGCAGTCAGGGTCACTAACCACTCGACCAACAGGCCAGTCTCTTAACGTCGAGCGGTGAGAGTTCTCTCGCTTTTATTCCCTCTACGTCGGGTGCCGCAAGTACAGTCAGAAATAAAAGTGCAATACTGTTAATGTGTGGAGATGCTTTTTTCATTTTAAAAAAGCGCTATGGAAAAAGGGAAAGGAAGTTGGGCTAGTGAAAACTCCCAATTTATATAAATATTTCGGCTGCCCATCTTCACGCCGGATGTCCGACACTTCTTCCAGTCCAGGACGTCACTCGGTCACCGCCGTACTCCACCTATCATCACCACACCTTGCCATATGTCCTGCCCAGCTCCATTTGAGCTCCGTAATTAATTAGCATTTAGTTTTCTGATGTCGAAAATCTTCGAGTGTCTTCCGAGCTCGACGTTCGGAACTCGAATTACTTTTTACAAACACTAACAATTTTACTTCTGCTACTATATTTGTAATATTAGTTTAGAAGTTCCGATACCTAGTTAAGCACCAAAATGGCACGAACTATATTTAGTACAACTTCCATAATTAGCTTGACCAGCTATTTATAGCCCACTGCGAACCGATATTTTGTTATAGTGTCTCGGGTACTTTGGTCAGCTCAGTTCCGCAGACTGACAATCTATATTTTCTATGGAGCAAATATTTTATTATAAATTGTTCATTTATGTTTTCACTGTACCTTCCCAAACTCGATGTAAAGGAAATAGTAGGCTTTAACATCAGTAGGTATCCTTGCAGATCAATAGCCTGTAAGACTCTCTTAGGCTGATATTTTAAGCTGCCGAGTTTTTCCTGTGTTGGGGACCGCTTCCAGCCTAGCCGAATATATTTGAGTACCAGTATTTTACATGGAACGAATGCGTCTATTACCTCCAAAACTCAGTAAGTTACCGGGCAACATAATTACACGACACCCCCTGACGAGACGTGTCAGATTTCCTAACACTTTAGTATCTGTAACTATTGTCAAAGATCTTCGTATAACTGCTGGGTTTAACGTGCTTTCCGAGGCACGGAAGTCTCGATATGTAATGGATGGTCACCCATCCACAGACCGACCTCAGCAAGCGTCGTTTAGCCTCGAAGAACGCCCCATGCAGCTGTTATTACTTAGCCACGTCTAAAATTGCTATAGATAACTCCCCTATACTCTTTCCTCTCTAAACCAAAGTGCATTTTTACCATAATTTTGTAACTATACATTGCTTTAAGACTGTCCGTGGAGTTTCTTGTACATTCTTCTCCATAGGATCATAGGAACGAGACGCTAGAGATATAGACTATCACTGTGTTTTACTGCAGAAAATCTTGCTCTTATCACTAGTGCAGCAGAATTAAGCTTCATCTATTTCACTGATAGATCCTGACAAATCAAAAGTGCATGTAAATGGTCTATTTGAAATAAGTCTTAGTCAATTAGTGATTGATTGAATTAAATTTGTCTGTTTTTCCAATGTACTAGAGCACCGCAACATGCCGCTGGAGGACGCGCTGCAGCTGCTATCGCGCAACTTCCAGGAGGTGCAGCGCGGCGGCCCGTCGGGCCGGGAGGCGGTGTACGCGCTGCTGGGCCAGCTCGCCGATGGCCGCACTCTCACCGTCATGCAGTACGATAAGGTTATCGAGTACCTTCAGGTCAGTTGTGCTTCTTTTCTTACCTTTCCCAGCTTGTAATATCACACTGTTCTCGGACTCATTACGAAACTACTCAGTTCTAGTGAGAGAAAGGCTCATATGTATGTGTACCTAAATAAACGTTTCCCGGACTGTCTTAATCTAACAATGATGGAATGGCTTATATTAGAAAGAGTGTAAGTCAGTATAACCTTTTCACCATAATTAGACAGTTACTTTCCAGTCCGTGACCACCACCGCCAATCGCTTTCATATTTGGTAAATAATTGATACTAATTAGTACTCAAACAACAAATTCTCATCAATCAAAAACTATTTTCTCGAAAACTGCTAAGGTACCAATTTTATTGTTCGAGTATTATACCAATTGAGTACTAATTATTTAAGCGGTTGGCGTTGGTGATCACTGACATCTACTTTCCCCTTCCAAATGATTGGTTACTATGTTTTGTTAATTATTACATGATCATTGCCAATAGATTATCAATGTTTTTTTTTTTAATTATTATTACAGGAACGCAGAGAGCAGCAAGTTAAAATAGAACTCGGGGAGCCTCTCACAACGGCGCCCACCAGCAAAACACAAGTAGAACTTCAACAAAGAATTCTAAGCATATTGAATGAAAAGAAGGTGACCCCGGTGGCAGCGTCGCCACCCCCCGCGCCTCCCGCGCCGCCCGCGGCTCCGGCGCAGAGCAAGCTGCTCAACGACCCCACCGTCAGAAAAGCATTAGACACAATACTACAGAAATTCACATAGTATAATATTTTTTAAGAGTATATAAGTGTAATTTCACGAGGAAGCCAGCATTTTTATTGTGGATGCTCAATTTCATTTGTAAAATGTTATTAATGATGCAATATTATTAATGACCAATAGCGGTATAACATTATGATTAATGATTTGTCAAATAATTTATAAGAATTTAATAAGTTACCTTGTTAGCTAAACTTGAGCAAATGCGGTTTTTCCTCTGTCTCAGTAGATGTAACATTGCAGAATGTATTTTTATCATTTACTGACAATAAAACTCTACCTTAAGTTACATCAGTTTTATTTATTAAGTTACATAATTAGAGGTGGTCTAAACAAATTGTCCACAGAGCTAGCAGTTCATTAGTGACTTCCGAGTGGCAAACAGTGCTAATAGTTAATGTTATTATTTACATACACACGAAACAGTTTTTATATTGATGCTAAGAACTATGATTTGGATTTACTCAAAAAGAGTTGAATACAAGTTTTGATTGGTTCTCATGTTTATATTTTTAATGACCTCCAGCTATAAACTAACACCCAAAGCTGATTCAGTCACAAAAGTAAAATCTACATGCAAGACCTTCGGAATAATATTGTATAAGCATGATTATTAGATGTCTAGAATATTATACCGCCAGCGGCTCTCCCTGGACTTCTTTACATGCTGAACGGCAAGATTTATATGTACAAATTATGAGGACAACAATTAGTAGAATTGGTTTCAGGAATTCATAATAATTATGGCATTTTAAGAATTTGCAACTTCAATTATTAAATGGCTCTATATTATATGATTATTATTTATAACATCATCCCATTGAGATCAAGGCTCTGAGTCTTTTTTTATTGACTTTCAAAAGCATCATCTTTTTAAAATTATATTCTTTCATCTTTCTAGAAGTTATTAGCTATACAAGATATATATATATAATAAACTAGGATAACATTACGAATATCCACATCTTACGCTATATTAACACTTCCACATACGCCCTTACTACTACAGCGACTAAATGCCACCACACACCCATCTTACTCCATAAAGCTTTGTTGGAAGAATTTGGTGTCAGTTGAGAGCTCGACGGGTGAGAGTGATATTTACATGGGATCAGTCAGGTATTCACTGCAATGCCAACCACAGCAGTGCAGGCCATTCTGCAATCCTTTGAATGCTTTTAAATTCATCATATGAGTTAGGTAGGTCTAGGCTCTGGTGGGTCTTCTTGTTTGGAAGGATCAAAACCCTCTTTTATGTGTCCTCCTGTGCCTTTCGGATCTAAATCTGTAGCCCAGCTGAAGTGCATAAGTGCTAAATGAGCATTTTCTAACTTATTGTAAACTTTTCCAAGCAAATAATAAACTAATGATTCTCTTGGAGCAATATCTTTCAACTGTTGGAGATCTACTAGAGCTTCTTCTGGTCTGCCAGCACGTAATAATACAGAAGCTCTGTGGAAACGGCACAAAGGATTCTCTGTGTCTAAAGCAACAGCCCTTTCTAAGGTGGCCAGGGCTCGGTCCATCTTACCCAAAGCAGCTTGTGCTAATCCCAGCTGACATCTCAATACTGCTGAATGGGGATGGATGGTAAGAGCTCGACGAATATGCACTTCAGAAGGTTTCCAGCGCTCTTGACGCGCGTATACTGTTGCTATACCAAACCACGCTACGTAATTACGCGGGTCAATTGCTACTGCCGCTCTGAAGCTCGAAAGAGCCTTGTCTGTCTCCTCAGCAACTGCATACTCATGGCCCAACAAAGCATGAGCATAAGCTGCTTCAGGATTAAGCTGAACCGCTCGTTTGAAGAATTTCAGTGCTGTTTCCCGCTCTTTATGAAGTGAAAAGCAGTTTCCAGTAGCAAGCCATGCAATGGGGTCTTTTCTGTCCAATTCTACTAACTCTTGGGACAATGCTGATAATTGTGCTTCTCTCTGTAAATGCCACAAGCAAGTACTATAGATGTCCATTCCCTCTGTACGATTTGGATACTGTTTTCTAATTTCAGCGAAAATTTTAGCAGCCGCCTCATATTGAGCTAGTTCATAATATGCTTTTGCTATCATAGTCTGAACCCAGGGAGAAGCTAGTTGCTTTGGTGTTGTCTCTTGGAACAATTTAATAGCATTTTTGCAGTCTAAGAAAGCCAGTGACTTGTAGGCTTCTCCCAACTCTCTCATTAAATTTAACAATGCTACACCATTGGAATTCTTTGGTGGGATAGTTGGTGTAACTGTCTCAATACTTTTGTTCCTTTCATTGGCTTCCACAGAATTTGTTTTGATATTTTTGGCCGTACGCTGTTTATTTTTTCTTGAAGGACTCTTAGGAGCAACAAATTTTCTACTTGGCGATTTATTGTTTTCTTTGACTGAGTAACTGCTGTTATTATTACTAAATAATCTGGATGACCGCCGTGGAGCTGGTCCAAGAGTGCATCTAGGGGCTGGACTAAACACTGCATCTTTTAACTGGCCCATCTGTGCACGTAATGAATTTACTATCTTCGGTATGGCCTTTTGTTCATTGGAGTCTGTTAGAGTTGGTGTATACAATACAGGAGATTCTTCCATTGGCAACATACCAAAAGAGGGTGAAAATGGAATGGGTGCCATGCCACTGAACACACTGTGCATTCTCTTGACAGGGGCTTGTGTATCAGGGGTGATGCTTGTGGACATTGACATAGGGGTTCTTGTGGCTACGTTATTTGGTGTGACATTAGCATTCATAGCAGTATTATTAGGAATGTTACTATTAACAAATGAAATGTTTTCTGAATTGCTGACTAGATTTACTAATGTGGTTACACCAAATGTAAAGTCAGTATTGTTCATTTGGAATACTTGGTGAGGGTCTACTTTCTCACCCATTTTACAAAGTTGTGAGAAAGATTTCCACATAAATGGATTCAATGAGAGTGATTTCCGGTGAGCTTCAATGGCTTTACTTCTTCTTTCTGTGAGGCTATAAATTTTACCCAGTAGTTGTAATGCATATGGGGCTTGTTCACCAAACTCTGTAGCAACAATATCTAAATTATTTCCAAGTGTAAGTTCAGCATCTTTATACCTGAAAAACAAATAAAAACTAAATGCTTAAACTGAATTTAGGTATATTAAATTTTTTAATTGTTATCTTTTGAATAAACTAGATAAAAAAAAAAGCAATTAATAATTAGTAGGTATATAATGGGTTCAAAATGATCACTTACGATTTTAATTCCAAGAAACATTTGGCTAATAGGAACCTGGCTTGTGGTAAAGTTAATGACATGTTTTGCAACAAATACTGGACCTCATTTATTTTGCCAGCTCTATAGTAACAAGTTCCCAATAGAAATGCAGTTTCCTCTGATGCAACTGTAAAGGAAACACAAATTGTAATCATCAAATGCATACCAAGTGCTTAATTAATTTCAAAATTAAGAATTACGTAAAAATCAATAAGAGCACACAAAATGCAGGTGTTAAACAATAGTAAGAATGATCAAATTTGGTCAAAAGATGTATATTATGTTTACCTTCGGCGTGTAGTCTCTCAGCCAGAAATATAGCATTGTCGTATTCATAATTATTCAGGCAATCCCAAATGATAACCTGTGGGAATTTAAAATGAATTGAAACGTCTCTGCGAAAATACTTTGACAGCTCCAAGAAAATCAGTTTGTTACTCACCTGTATAGGTTCTTGAACAATCATTTTGGTAGATTATATGCACATATAAGAATGTAAATACTATAAAATATTCACATCGCAAGCAACGATTATTATACAGTCACAAAATAAATTAGAGCGTATCTTTTACGACGGACATTTTCATTTTTGTAAATTGTCTATGATAAAATATTGCCAGCACCAAAACGAAAAAACGCTTCTAAAATATCAAAAATTACAGAACAGGTAGGTACTTTATAAAGCTTGGAAGATAGCTGGTATCATTTGTAAAATATTACATTTATAATAGTGAGAGTCGCATAATGTATATCCCAAAACTACATCGGTCAATGCTTGTATAATATTTTTTTAAAGTCAGGAACATATCGTCACCGTGGAAGTCAAATTTTGACCGAAATTCGTTACGTGTGTCATTCAGTAGGGAATCGCAGGATGCACCATTTGACGTATCAAACACAAGAGTTTTACCAATGGAGAAACGTTATTGAAAAAAGAAAAACATTCCGTATGTCAGTTTTGTACAGAAAAACGCAGCAACACGCGTAACTCGGTTGTTTTCATAAAACGGATTTACGTGCTGCTAAACTGTTTATTTGTGCTCCTGAAAAGTTGCAGATTTTGACATCCGCCGTGTTAAAACTTAATTAAGCGACGATAAATCGAACATGATTTTGAGTTTTTTTTATTTTTCCGTGGTCAAAAGCAAGTGGAAAGAAAACTGACAACTTTTATCTCGGGTTTTGCTATGTATGTACAAATTGTACTATCTTTTGACTCTTGGAAATGTCAAATCCTAGTATAGGGAACGTGCACGAACTAAAGGTGGCTGCACAAATCGACACGAGAGCCACTGTGTGGTTAAAATAAGAAACTTTTAGACCTGTCATCGTGTTGCATTATATCGTTTTATGATTAAAAAGTTAGTAAAACAGATAACTTTAAACGGCATCTGACGAAATATACATTAACGTACATGTTACATTGAAAAATGTTATAAAACACTGGAAATCATTCATTTTTAGTTCAGTGTTCAGTAGTGACACCCGTCGTTGTTTTTGTAACGATTCTTGGGCGTGCCGTATAATTTTTTTTTTATTATTGCCAGTCTAAAAATTGTCTATGGTAACTAGTAAGTTTGGTAAAAAAATCTAAACGTCAATTCGTCACGAAGACAATCACGAAATCACGAATTTGTGCAAGTGGTGAGCAAAGTTAATGATGGGAAAGCAAGCCAAGTGAAATTGTTGTTTTTACAGTGCTTTTGTTAATTATACGTTTGTGTCCATTTTACATATACTTTACGTGAACATTATTGTGTAGGAAACCTACGTGATTATGTGTACAATATGCGCAGAGTGTTGATTACGAATGACATCTGTTAACAAAAGGAAAACAGAAATATAGAGACGTTGATAATCTTAATTCAGGTAACTATACTACATCTTTGTTTATCTTTGACTATACAATAGATCATCGTAAGTTTAGGGAATTGCAACATTGCTACTTAGTGCGTCAGTAAACGAATCGCCCTTCACTGAGTATATTACACCAAACAAGAAAATGTCAAGACGTGTGACCTCCAATTTTCGAGTTCCGTAATAATGTATGATTTGTAGCACAAACCATGAGGTGGTTTTCATTGGAGACTATAGTTTCGCTTTTTTGCAATAACAATGTTCCACTTAGCAAGTAGGTGAAATGAAATGGTGATTGAACAACATAACAACTACTAGGAAAAAGTAGAAAATAATTCATACATTAATTATACTCAAATTGTAGTCATCAATATTCATAGAAGAAAGATTATGCTTCAAGAATTGTAATTAGCTAATCTACCTGCTATCAAAACATCTAATTTGGTGAGGTGGTATGAAGAGAAAGATGACACAGATACCAACATTTATAAAATAATCTGTAATCATTCAAGAAGGAGGAGTGAATTTCAATTGTGCATTGCATTTCATCAAGGTGCATCATATCCAGTTTGTTTGTACTTGGGCTAAAATAATAACATTATTTGTTTACATATCCTGCATTTTGCTAGAAACAATGATGTCAACTGAGATTTTTCAGTAAATTACTTTTAACACATAGTATTCTTTAGTCAATTGTGTAAACAGTATTCTGTATTTAGCTGTTGAAGTAGAAACATAATAATTTGATAAATACAATGACTAATAACTCAATTTCATTGCCTTATTAGTCATTATATTTATCAAATTATTATTTATACTACTATTTTTCTCTTCCTTATTCCATGAGGAAAACAAAAGTTTGAGTTCTTAGTTGTTTTTGCATTTGAGTAGCCTCATGAAATGTGTTGACCATTAAAAATTTGAATAAAAATCTCCTAAGCAACATGTACTCTTCAAATGGCTCATAAAAACTAGCTAAACAAGTCAGTTAGAAACAAACAACAATAACATTTCTGTTTATTACTTTAAATACTGAATAACAAACCATATGTTTATTTAAAATGTATGTGGTACAGAATTGTAAAAAAGTTATGACTACATTTCATGATTCTTTACCCCAATAATAACCAAACGAGCTCTAGGATTCTTTAAAATTGTGTTGGTACAGTCAGACAAAAAATGAAATGATTGAACTTCATTCAGAATTTTGACTGAGAATGTACTACCTACCAATATGAATTAAAGTGATAGTTTGAACAGGTGAGGAAAATTAAAGACCAAATAGTGTACCTTCATAGACATCTGAAAACAAAATATCTGCTTTAGACCAGTATAGTTTCCTATTCAATAAATAATTTCAATTAGTCACAGAATAATCTTATCAATCATAATATCAAGAGCATTAATCATTAATAGATAAGTCAGGAACATTTCAAATGTTAGTGTTGCTATTTAGATAAAACTGTATTGTGAAATAAGATAGTCTTGCTTCTTACAAGTTAGAGATTTAAAGTGAGATAGAGAAAAGAAGACATACAGAATAATTGTTGAATCAAGAAGAGCATCTGCAGTAGGATATCTCAAGCATTTGTGATAGGATTAACAAATCAGCTTGGTAGTTGGTAAAGAATTTTATGGTTTTAAATATCTATTTGATTATTTTGTTTAGTTTTAATTCAGTTATTATTTGATTTTTTTTTTGCACTTCCACAATTCAATTTAGAGGCCAATCATAATCCTCAGCTTGTTCCATGATAAATATGTGGGTGCTAAACATTTTCTTCAGCAATTCTCCCCTGTCAACCATCAAGCTATCATTCAGATCCACCATACACCAACATGAATTGGACATAGGAGGTTAATAGTGTTCTACATACAAAAAAAATCTTATCTCATTTGTTGGAGACCCTTAAATAAATAATCAAATTAGGTGCTATCTTTATCCATCGTTTCTCATAATGTAGTTTTATCATTGGTTGTTTACAATCTAATCCATCATAATGATGTAAATTACCATTTGTGGACTGTAAGACCCACTTGTAGAAACCAGGGTTATCTTCTACCTGCGAGTAGTTGCGAAGCCTGGCCATATTGGTTGTTTGAACCTAAAGGCATATAACAGCCGTTTTGGGCAAAAGTACAAACAGAGATATGAGCATTTTTCTTTCGATAAATTCATTAGGAAAATGAATTTAAAGAAATATTTTGGCAAACTGAAAGGATACCTATCTCATACACATTGAACTTGCTCGCATAAATTAGAAAATAAGGTCCACTCGCACAAACTAGAGTTATATTTTAACTCCCGAGTTAGTTGCTAACACGAGGTTAAATGGACCTAAAAAATTACAAACATAGATTTAAGCATTTCTCTTTGGATTTCTGTTTATTGCTCAAACATAAGATAATCACTAATAATCAGGAACTCAATAAACAACCGAAGGACACCCTTTTTCGGTAGTTATTGAGTTTCTGATTATCTTTAAATTCATAATGAATTTTTACCAACACAAACACTAAATGTAAAGCACATTGATTCTATAAAATGTTACTAGAAATAAACCAGTCTGGTTTAAATCAAGGTCAGTGAGTCACTCCATTTTGATTCAAAATTATTATACTCTATACAAATAGATTTAAAACTATACAGATAAAGTTGAATGTTAAGGCTAAGAAATAAGATATGGACTGGTCAAGAATTTATTTATAGCCAAAGGTATAATATCAAGTGTATTTTAGATTGCATATAATATCATTCAAAGCCTGTCAGTCACATCTGAAAACATTTAAATACTTCAGATAGTAGAAAGATAGCTACCATATTATATGTTCACATTGTGGAATGCAATTTTATTATTAAAACAAGCTTTTTTAATATACATTCGGATTTTTTAGATGGGACTTAGGGCTAAATTTTCTTTACCACATCAATACAATATTATCACATATCGCCTTGAAATAGGAAATATTCAAATTCAGTAATTCAACAACAACTTAACTCTGCTAAGTATCTGACAACTACCTCCTTAGTCGGTATCCCGTAAGAAATATTTTTCGTAAGACCCAATGATTGACCATATAACGAAATCGCCATGGCCATGCCATAATTGTAATAGAAAAGTAGACTGCCTATGACGACGTGCGACTGTAAGACGCTTGGCCAATTAGCGTCTGCTTAGGTTAGATCATAGAAATTCTAGTCATGTGCTTCGACTATACGCCTATGTGCCCTGACCTCTCGACAGTGCGTGTAATAAACCGATTACCCATCCTCATAACCCCGAATCGACAGCACAGCATTTTCCCCTCTAAAACACCCCAAGATTAATCTGCGAAAACGCTCTTGTCGGGTTAATTGATTTCGACGCGGGCAAAGTTAGAGCTCTGTTCATTTTGTATGAAATAACGAATGACAGAAAGATAAAATCCTCCGTCAGTTGACCTCAGTTTAATTAACATACGGCCACAGAATCATTGTGTGTATGTACGCTGAACTGCACGTGAACGGCAACAATTGAGCATTGGCAGCGCCTCTATGCCGTAGCAGTAAGCGGGAGTTTCGCATTACAAAGATAGTTGCTAGCACCGACTGTACAGCATGTAGTGGTCAAAGCCGCAATGATTTGATTATTTAAGCGCCTCTGGGATTCAATTTTATTGTTTTCATATCTCATTGTTATAGCGCAGGCCTTGCCACCAGGTCTACTGGAATAGAATATAATATTTCGAGCACAATTTTCATACAACAACAGATACCATCATATTTGTATATAGATAGCCATCGAATGTTTTGGATCTTATTGAAAAGGAATGTAAATGATTGATACATTTTATTGTTGTTTTGTTCGTCTCTTTAGAGATCATTATCATAATAAAGTTTTTAACAAACCACTTGCTTAAATAACAATTCAACTCATGCCCTACATTAATATACATATTTTAACGTCATTAAAACTGTTGCATATGTTAAAACCCCAGATTAACCGACGCTAATCCAACATAAATAAGCAGAAATAACTTTAAATGAGTCACTTATGATGTAAAAATCTCCATTTCAAAGAACCATTTCATTTTAAACATAATAAAACGCTACTCTGTCCTCTTAGCACTAATGATTTTTCTTTTATTTTAACTTAAGCCATCGTCCTTTTATTAATCTCTATGGAAATTAAGACTCTTTTGTAGAAAGGGAGTCTCTTAGACTCGTAGTAATATTATTGTATTGTGTGTAAATTACATGTCCCGTTAATTTGACTCATTTACCTAGTTTACAAGTATGAGAAATCACGAACGTTCAACATTTTAAATGCTCCTATTTGTTGCAGAATGACGACGGAGACGATCAACGTGACGGCTCAGCCTATCACCGAGGTAGTCCACGAAAAGGGCATGTTTCTACAGACGCCAGGAGCCCAGGGTATCGCCGGCATATTCGTGTTTGCCGCGCTTTTCATTACTTGCCAACAGGTAAATTTATTAAACCTTTCTTACTCGTTCATGTACTTACCTGAACCTTAATTTGCAAAAAGGTTTTGCTACCGTAGAAGGACATGCCTAAGCATATTGTAGCACCTTTCCACATAACCGAATATTATAAATAATTGCGGTCGTATTGTACTTGATAAGGTTTTACTGCTAAGTTACTTTCGGATCTTTGTCTCAATAATACAAAAGACAAGGTGTCATTGTTAAAGGCTGTCTGTGTCACCACAGGTGTGCTTACGTCAGAAAGTTTTTAGAAGATCTTGTGCAAAAAGTTTCAATACGACTCGAATAGAATAATAGTCAATGCTTGCGAAGATAGATTGTTACCTATTGTCATTGGAAACTCACAATCAATTAAATCGATGCCATTGAAATAGTTGGTCTTCAACGACACTCCACTTGGAGAGCGTGACTACATTTTACTGTAATTGGGTGTATTAGCAAGGAATGTATTCGGTGTTATGGACCAAATGAAATTCCACGAAAGCAGGAAGTAATTAGTTCACTTAATCACCTTCGTTTGTATTTTTTCCGATGTGATGGTGTGGTCCATTAGGTAATTAGATTTCTAAGTAAATGTATGCGAGGTTAGAAGAACGCAACAGCCGCTCGCGTCGGATACTCGGATGTGTGGGTGACGTCAGAATCGGATATTACTTAGTCTTGATGTCTGTGGACTCTGTAGATTGTTTACGCGGCGAAAATTGCGTCAGGATGACGCACCTGCGTCCTAGCTATATGAACAGTTACAGCACTGGTATACAGATCAGTTTTCCTCATGAATGAGGTAGCACTACCACTCCAATCTATTTGATCTACTCTCAATCACACGTTACTAAGAGTAGATATGCAAAGTAATTGTAACAATCAGCTATTCTTTGAAAATTACATCTACATAAAATTAAACGAACCTGTTAAGTATTTTTATTGAGAAGAAACATAAATAGCGTCCACGTGAGGCCTTCAAGCGTGGGTAGGTAGGGCGCTGCGGACAGTTGTATAAAATCAATATTTTATTAAATTGTATCGCTCCCCTGCCATCACAAGGTTTTACTAGCGTTTTTTCTCAAGTCGGGAATAAACCAACCCTAACGCCACTAACATAGTTTATTTAGATACATTTTCTTAACCGTTTAAAGCGCTCGCCTGAATGTTAGACAAACAAATTAAATGAACCGGAAAGTCAGGAAATTTAATTCATGTTTCAAACATAAATTTAAATAGTGTTGATGAATATTTGTGAAAATCTTTCTGTGTTGCAAAAATAGGTTATCCTGCAGAGGATGCTGTCGATAAATGTGTTTAGAAAACAGTGCAGAATTTAGACATTTGAAATCGACTTCAGGTTTTAAAAGAGAGAGACACTGTAGCAGTGAGTAAGAATACAGTTTCCGTTTTAAGCGTCAGTCGGCTCGTTCAATCGTAAAGACTAAGTAGGTATCCCATAACAACCCTTTTCGAGGGTGCTGCATGTGTAGGTAACCTAACCATAGCTTGCTGCATCAGGCTTTGAAATGCACTGCATTGTGGGTGGTCATAGATTCATAATATTCCACATTACCGCCATATTCTGGTGTAGAAAGTGTGAAACCATTGGGTATTATGCATTTACTACTCATGTTTAATGCCCATATTATGCAGGTTAACATATTATTATGCTAAAACGTTAATCATAACTTCGTCATCAACATTTCTATAATATCGACGAAGTGCTAATTGGATAGAAGTTGGAGATTTATCCATTTCATTTCTGGTTCAACATATGAAACTAGAATTTAAAGTTAAACAGTGATATAGTACAGAAAATGTTCCGTGCAACGTGGAAATGGAAAATATGTATTTGTGTTTTCCTTGGAGATAACGGTAACATATCAACCTACACGGTAACTGGGGCGAGGATATTCAGAGCTACGGTTTCATAGGGTTGCGCTTTATAAAACTGCATACAAACTAGCTCAGTTCTATGTAAATAGTTACTCGAATATTTCTTCTAGTAAATCACGCTATGCAATTGCAAATATTACATTACTCACTGCTGTAACACCTAAGTAACCGTATCAAGTAGGTAATTATGCAATTTAGGAACGTACGTATGATAAATTTGACGTATCAGCAAAAAATATCGTCTTGCCTTGAGTATGAGTGGTCTTGTCGCGTCAATACTAAATTCCTTTTATGATAAGCAGTAATGAGGGTAATGTTTCGCTTTTTAATCGTTTATTTACTTGGCAAAAGCGAATCATTGTCTTTTTAGATTAGGCGATCTTGATGTTAGGAAGGAAAGGTACAGACGCCAGCACATCAAGCTACCCGAAACGATTAAATTTTCCCAATCTAATACTTTAACGATAAAGTTGAAAATCTAGTAAAGGAATTGGACAGATTGTTGTAGTTTGATGTGCTGACGTCTGTACATGCATGTCTGCTGGACAAGCCGGAGTTTTGGAAAAACTGAAACTCGTAACTTTGATTTTAAATGGGAAGGTTCAACATTAACATAGGCATTTTCATGTCACAGAGACACTAGACTGGAAAACACAAGAGTATGACAGTAACTTTTCCATATTGCAACTGACAAAATGAACGCCTTAAGACGCTATAATTCTTATATAGGTGTACCTACCGATTACCATGTCAGTGCCTCGTTTAGAGAACACGATGACACAATGACTTCATAACCATGAATTCACGTTGCCTTGTTTATTTATTGTACATTTCATGGAATTTCGCGTGTTAACGGAAACTAATTGACGGAAAAGGCATACCCGCATGTGTTTATCGTAAAAGTCGATAGTGGAATTCCATACCTATATGCGGGATAAGGTGGACTTTTAATGAGCTTCAAGTAACATTATCGTGCAAGTTGAAAGGAAATGTTTCCGCTGTTGTTGTTTTTTCTTCTTCAAGCTGACTTTCCTAGAGCCTCCTCGTGGGATATCTGTGTCTCAATTTGTGGATGTCTTCATCCATCTTTTGCTTTGTTCACGGCAAGGTAGATGTTCTCACAGCTCCCATGAGAATGCAACTGCGACTACGCCAACGGTATGACAAGAAGATGGGCTTCATCCCCTTTTTGGATAGTAAGACAATAATATTTTTCAAGTGTAACCAAGTCTTCTGCCAAACTAGCATTAAAATACACACACACACACGCACATCGGGAGGCGGATATAAACTATTTAGTCCGCATTGTTTGACATAATACGTGGCAATTATTTTTTTCTGTGACGTTTTGATACACCTATAAAATTAATTCTATCTTATTCATCTAGAATTCGAGACTGGCTTGAATCGAAATAAAGGTCAATAGTATCCAGTTATTAAATGTATTCATCCTCATAGAACCAAATGTGTTTTGCTAATATATTGCGATCATCGTATTTAGTCACTACCTCACTGATGACTGGTGTTATTAAGAATTCGTTTATGCAGTCATGCTCTGAGCTAGTATCTTCATCTTATTCTGCACTAACTATACACGAATCTGTATCTCGTAAAAGGGTTCCCCCTTTTCTTTAGAAGACCGCAGACTTTGCTCAGTCAACACTTTTGTATAGCTGTGAGAAACTGATGATGGCATGTTGGCAGGTTTTAGAAAACAGTTTTCACTTCTAAAGTTCAAGGTGTTATTAATCTAGGCAATGGGCTTTGGTGGCACGTTAAAGGTAATTCTACACGTGTGGCTTCATATGTATATATTATAACTACATTTGTAAATGTAATAATCACAAGGATTCGGCAATTTACCGCATCTGGCATTGGTTCAGCGGAAAGGCAAATTAATTTCATACTGTTTCTGTAAAGCCCTTATAATACAACTTGACGTTGATTCACGGGCTTTATATACTCTGTATTGTTATAATGTTGCTATATCAGGCACTAGACAGATAAAATATTCATACAAGAAAATGATTTCCACATTCTCTTTCCTGATAAGAGTTCTAGAGCGTCGATCTAGAATTACGGCATTAGCCAATTCTTTTGTACCACTATCAGAGAGTTTGTTATAGCACCTCGTTATGGGCTATATTCCGTTTGTATTTGCCAACTGATAAAGAGTTATCATGGTTCGAGTATGAATAATGACTTTTTAGCCACAAGGGAGTTGGCACTTACTAGGTAGCTGCGAAGTTCGCGCTATGATATATTCGGTTTTTTGACCTTGTGTTTTCCCAGCGGGACGGGAAATGTTCGTACTTTACTGTTATAATGTAGTTGAACAGCCTTTAATAAAGTACGTAATGTATTGTACATGGTAAACTACATTTTTATGTGGGAATGGAGGTCTAACGTGTGGTGATGGAGTGGTAACGCGGCACAGGCCGGGCACGGAGAAGACGTTTGTTCTTTATTGTTGTTACGTGCCTAAGTAAATCATTTCTGCTGGCAGTTTTTTTTGTAAGACGTAAATCACGATTTACAAGATTTACGAGATGAGACAAAGATTACGCAAGGTCTTTTTTGCGAAATATACTTGCAAATACGGTTATTTCACGAATAAAAACCAATTTTTACAAACATTGTAACATTGTTCTGTTTTACAAATTATGCGCAAAAACAGTGTGTTTTTCGTAATTAGCTTTATCGTACATTAGCCAATGAGCGGCATATGCTTTCTACTGTTTATCTTGCTAGGTTATCAAAAATAAAGCACTAACTACTATTATTTTTGTCTTTTGAAGCGACCTCCAAAGTATGATTTAGAAATACTGAAGTAGAATGTTATTCTCTTCAAAGTTTTGGCCGCGGCATGATCCGCATTGTTTCAATGTCAGTCGAAAATCATCGAAATAATATTTCCGGATAAATATATTCGGATCACAAATCTAGAACGATTTTTGCACTATATGAACCGCCTAACAACAACACACCATTAGGTGTGTTGTTGTTAGGTAGGTTATTAAACCTACCTAGCGCTCGGACGGACGCTAATGATATAGGCTACAAAATAAATAGGCCATTATCCTTCGCTATAGACACAGCCCTATAAATTCATAATCATGGGATACTAGACATGCTGCCTCTTCAATCAGAGATTAAAAATGTAGCTGTATTTTCCATCTCCATCCACGACTATACAAGAAACGTTATTTTATCTTAGTGTAGCAGTCATAATATACTGTAGCAGCATTATAACCGTTACGTGTTGGGCAATTAATATAACTTTATCTAATGAATTAATAGTAAACGAAGAGAGCGTAGCGTTATTAGTGTTATTATTACGAACGTGCTACTGACCCTATTCGTTATATTCCGTAATCAATTTATTGTATTGTAAAAATCTTACGTTCTCGAAACGTAACAATACAATATGAAAACAAATAAACATGTCAACTTTGAATGCTGGAAAATTATTGAAAGCCAAGTCGATTGCCGAACGACGAAAAGCGAGAAGTATTGAAATATTTTTGTTTCAAGTAACAAAATTAGTGTGATGTCGTAAGGGAAATAAAATATGGAACCTACATAGGTGTTGGAGTTTCTAAATATATGTATACCAATTCGATGGTATAATAAAACTATAATAATATTCATTTGGCATTTAATCGTAAATCGGTCAACTTTCGATCGGCGAAAATGTGTTAATTTGCACGCATTTTGTCGTGACTGCCCAGTGCCCAGCCAACAACTATGAACTATAACGGAATACATATTATATGGATAGCGTTAATATAGCTTATGTTCTATTTAATAAATACCTAAAATAATACTAGCTTTTGCCAGTGACTTCGTACGCATATATCCCGTTTTTTCCCGTTCCTATAGGAATTTCGGGAAATCCTCTCTTAGTGCTTCCCTACGGAGTGTAGGGGAGCTAAATGCAAATTGCAGCTTTCTACGAACAGTAGTTTTGGCTGTGCGTTGTCTGTCAGTCAGTCAACGAATTTTTTTATATAGGATATGGCACAATGTTGTATGAATTCTGTTTTCAAAACTAACCACACAAGATTTGGTGGCTACGACCTGGGCTGATTCATAAATAATGAAAGAAACAATGAAAATAATTATGGCTATAGTTCAGCCGTCACCAGCTGTTTCAACATAACATTGATTACAATAAATTGTTGCTGCGTCATAATAACTCAACAATTTTCGCCAATGATTTTAAAAACATTAATTTAACGTGTAAATTTTTATATTCGTATGTCCATTTCCAATATTTGCACGCTTACCATGGATAGTTTACTCATGGCCAGTGGCCTCACTATTCTTCATGTCCGATCATTTGTTACTTGGAGTCGACAAAAAATATTCTTTTATCTGGGTACATCACATGATTATAAAGAAAATATGTAATTGGGACATCTTTTATATCAATATCTATTCCATTTTCATCCATAATTTCTAGTACATATTTTTTTAAAGACTGTTGAGATGAAGATCTACGACGCCCTCTGCCCCATCTATGGAACATGGAATCACCATCTTCAACATTTCAGCTGCAGTAACATTGCAGCAAATATCAGTTCGTAAATCCATTACATACCGAAACTCGTCTGTGCCTCGGAAAGCCGTTGGTCCTGGCTGTCATTTGTACCTATTTGACAATCATGACGAATAGACAGAAGCCAGAAATTCCAGTTACTGGATTGAGGACGTCAGATAGGCAATCGCTCCTTGGAAAATACTGGTGCTCAGCTGCTTCTGCTTGGACTGTAAGCAACCCCAACGTAGTTGGGAGAAGGCTAGGCAGATTAACTGACTCATCTATTGACCTATCAAATAGAAATGTTCTCTAATTAAATGCTTGTTTATTTTCGTTTGCAGATCTACCAGCACCTGCGCTGGTACACAAACCCGTCAGAGCAGCGCTGGATAGTTCGCATCCTGTTCATCGTACCCATATACGGCTGCTACAGCTGGATCTCACTGCTCTTCTTCAATGGGAACTCTTACTATGTATACTTCTTCACCGTCAGAGATTGCTATGAAGGTAACTGTATATCTCACTTTTAAATTTAGAATATATAATTTTCTAATTTGCATTTAGATTGTCACTTGATCAAAGGATCTATCGCTCGCGGCACTAAGTCTGTCCCTAAAGTTACGACGATTATGAATATAAATATATTGAATGTCGGCCTTCTAATATATCGATAAAAATGACGTTAGTAATAGGATGACGCATGAAGTAAATTCAATATTGGTAAAGGCTATTTGTTGGTCGCGGGAAAAAGGTGTTTCCAAGTTCTTGAGCAAAGAGACTTGACTTTAATCCATGGAAGAGCATGGCATATGGTGCTTGCGGTCTTTGTGGATATTAGGACATTGGCTCTCATTGAACCATATTATTAACTGTGTAGGATATCCTTTATAGATGCAGATATTTAGATACAACTGTGTCAGCAGACTATGCAAACAGATTAGATAACTACAGCTAAATAACGGTCAGCGTATCATGTGGCGGAATAAATTGACCATTTGTTCTAGAATCTAGCGTCCAAGATATTTTTTACATTTATTCTTAGTCTGTGGCCTGCAGCTTAAACAAATAATGCGCCGATTACTCAAGTTCTGTAAATAAATCTGGTTTCGACGTCAGAATCAAGGAAGATGCACATTTTGAACTGTGTTTTCCTTTCGTTGGGCGTCTGGAGTGCGTCATCGTCAGCTGAATCGATTTATTGATTCGAACTAAATAACATCGGAGAATCGATTACGCAATCTATGTTCTACTCCATTCTTTGTTGTTGATACTGAGACGCTTTATACGAGGCTCCTTCAATTGATCTGTATATGGCAATTGGCATTGTGATAAAAATATATGATGGCGAAGTCCTCGCCTTTAAACGAGTCACAGAATTTTGCAATCACTTTTTAGAAAGTTGAACATTACGAGCACAAAATACGCAGTTTAAACAAAAATTACTGTTATTGGCTTTGATTATACCTACCTAATTTTGATAGTTCTTTGAATATTTTGACTATTCTCAATTTATAACTCTCTATTCCAGCTGATAACTTAGCATAACAGTATGAATAGTGTTATATTTGGCAACGTTTGCTTACTTTACAATTTGGGTTTTCCATTATGAGAAATGTGTCATTCACCGTTTGCAATTCCATTGAAAAACTTGAGTCGATTCATTTCATTCAACAATAGAGTTAGTGTGAAATGTATTTAATAACTGTGTATGTATATGGCTACAGGCTAATTAAACAAGCATCTATACATTATGCGTTCTATTCGTGATCTTGATATTAGGGTCATGGCTGTCTGGGCAAAAAGTTTAAGGCTTGTTATATTATTTAAGACTGAGAAGATGTTCGCTTTGGTTTTGTAATAAACCCGTGAGAGGTTCGAATGAGGCTTAGAAAATGCAGGCGGTTGGCTAAATAAGAACGTATACTTCTTAGTACTACTATTATAAATGCAAAAGTTTGGATGGATGTATATTATGTAGTGTATCACGCCAGGACGGCTGAACTGCGGAACAAATCTGGGTGAAATTTGGCACAGAGATAGATTATAGTCTGGTTGGCTGATATTATCGCGGGAATATGTCCCCTTGGGATTATTTCCTACATTGACGCGGGCGAGGCCTCTGCCAGAAGGTAGTATTCTATATGTAAGGAAACTGAAGACAAATCTATTCATCAAAACAGCTTAACAGAGTCGGTTGTGTAAATTATTTAGTTTGACGTAGGTAATGGCGTTTTTATGCAAACCTAAACGAGGCCTCTAAATATTATCAAAGACCTAACAAGGCTACTGACCAATAACAGATTTATTCAACTTTGCCCCACTAGCCACCCCACTTGTGGGGGGAATAGACCCCCTCTTCTTACATCTTATTCTTTTAACAAATTACAATAAGAGCTTATTGTAATTTGTTATGGTGTTGCACAATAAAGAGTAGGTATATTTATCTGTCTGGAAAAAAAATCGTTTACTCTGCCCCACCTATTAATTCCGCCCCACTAGTGAAGGCAGAATAAGAAAAAATAATTAATTTTTTTCAATATTTTCTACTCTGTAAAGTCGCAATACTTCGCTGCTCTAAGATCTCTGAGAAGGTGTCGCCATCGTTTTCTAACCGTTAATTTAGGCAAAAGAGGTCAGTTGACGCGAAATAGGTCATTTGTTATTGCTAGCAGAGCAGACGGACGACTCTTTAGACATTATTTACGATGAGCTGTCATGTAGCTAAAAATATTGCTGATGCCTTTTTCTCAGAGTATAATATTTTAGGCCAGAGTCTTGTTTCAACTTCTAGGTTTTCGGGAACTTATTAGATGTGGCAGCGGATCAATCGTAGGTGTAGTAGACTGTGAGGTATGAGGTGGTAAACATTAGGTTAGCCTCCCACAGTCGTCTTTAGAATCACTTAACAGGAGCTTCATACATACTTAATATACAGTATATTTTTTTCAACAATCGACAGATTGTTATTGTTTGTTTGTATTGTTCAAACTACGATGCATCGCCAATCCGTTTCAAGTCGGTACCTAAATTGTGGTAAGGTAAACCCAACTTTTGGTCTTGTTGACTGGTCCTATATGTAACTATCTTTCCGTCAGCGAATTGGGTGTGATAGATACGGCGGATCGATCCATCAATGTTCTGAAAATAGATGTAGCAGACTGTGTGGTTAGCCCACCCACACACTGTTACTGCTGGGGCACTTCGGCAACAGCGAACTACTTACTGATAATAGCCACACTAGTACCTATCTATTGCGTTTACCAATCTGTACCCAAGCTGCGATCCATCGTCCATCCGACAAATCTTCGCCTGCTAGTGTTTTGTTTCACAATTACTTATATTCGGAGAAAGGCCACATTCAACCTACAAGCAGATAGCATACAAGTTGAATTTCATTTGCTACGGGTTAACCTAGGTAAAATGTGATCAATCGCTAGATCGTGCTCTGTTTTGTAATTAAACTTGCATGCGAGTTGCTTTTAGGTGAAAACCCTGTCTACGTCCATAAACTCAAGCCAAGTGTAGGGAGAAACTACAGAAGGCCACTTGCGGCGATCCTTACATACTCCTTTGGCTTCGATCACATGAAATTAAACTTTGTAATATTCTTTTTTTCCAGCATTCGTGATCTACAGTTTCCTGTCCCTGTGCTACGAGTACCTGGGCGGTGAAGGCAACATAATGTCGGAGCTGCGCGGGCGACCTGTGCGCGCGTCGTGCGTCAACGGGACATGCTGTCTCAGTGGCGCCACCTACACCATCGGCTTCCTGCGCTTCTGCAAGCAGGCCACGCTGCAGTTCTGTCTTATCAAGCCCGTCTGCGCCTTCATTATTATATTCTTGCAGGTATGTTGAAAGACAAAACTTAAGACTAAAAAAAAAATAAACAAACCACTCATAAAAGATGAACCTTAACATTCGTGGCTGTTGCGGTCTTAAAACATGGGAGCGAGCCGAACAAGTCTCGCAACACTCGCTAGTTTTATGACGGCTACTGCCGCTAGTTTGGCGTTTAGATTAAAATAAAATTAGATGGGTAATAAAGTAAAATTACCATACTTTATAGCCCTAACTAATTAAGCACTGGTATGGGTTTGTAGATTAAAGCAAGAAGCATGACTGCACTAGTGCACCATGTGTTTTCAAATGAATTCAAAGCCTGAAATGGGGTCGCGGAGGGCGTGTTTATACTCATAATTATAAATAACTTTTATTATAGGACTGACACCGACAATAACCCCTTTTCAGGTTTTGCGTTAATTCTGTGACACGTTGTATATGTCACCGGAAAATTGCAGAATCCAATGTAATAAATCTTTATTAGATTATCATTTCTCGAAATATTAAGAAAATATCGTTTGTTAACTATCAATCCCGTCCAAATTCAATAGTTTTCAATATATTCGTGTCTTATTTAGAAAAATAGTAAACAATTTCACGCGATATTTTACAATCTTACGGCGTTTGCCATTTTCTGGTGACATATATAGTGCTGAATATTGTAACTAATATTTGCCCTACGTCATATTAGAATATATAACAAGCAGTCAAGTCGATTTTCCTCATTACTACTCCAGCATACTAACTCTAAGAGTAGGAAAAGAAGATTAATAATGTCGTATCAGTTCCGACCAAGTAAATTATTTCCTCTTGGATAAGCAAGCCAAGGGTCAGAGGGAATATTGTTACTATTGAGTATAAAAGCGACTAATTCAATAATATAAGTTTTAAATATACTTTGCTAATAGGTTAATCTACATACCTACATAAGATTTAAATAATAATGATAAAACACTCACTCACGAAGTATTTACCTATTCGCTATTTGTGTCAATAATTTGCGTTTTAAAATAAGCGCTCAGTTACCGAGTTACAATAGATACAATAATATTTATATAAATATAATGTTTGTTTAGTCTGTGCATGTATTGTATTGTAGATCTATTTGAGTTTCGGGTACGAAGGGTCTGAAATGATTTTCTGTGTCAAGACGATTTCACATTTTTAATATAGTTAAAGTTGATAAAAATGGGTACAGTCAACAAAGCTATTTGGTATACAGGCAAAATATTTTTTTTTCCACTACACTGCCAATATTAATTTCCAATGGTGTGCATTATAACTTTTTAAGCTAATGGCATACTTAAAAGTGTGGTGTACAATAATTGTCTACTCAGAAAACTCACAACATTGTTTAAAAGTAGTTGCAAGATAGCTGCCTGCATACCGAATAGCTTTGTTGACTGTACATTCGAACGCCTTAACTGTGTCAATCAAATCGTACTTTTAAAACTCAGCAATTGAGTATGACTTGTAAATTCTTTGAGTATTGCATAAGCAAGCATTAAGAAGATTATTAAATAGCAATAGGCACAGTCAGTGTACGCATATCAATTAACAAGAAAGATAAGAAAATGTCTCGCACGTGTCGAATTGATAAATTAATTGAGTCATGTCTCGTAAAATAGGTGAAACAAATATTTCACTTATTTGACAACTTTTTACATTGTTTTACCTGATGGATTGAAAAAATAGACCACATGTCTTAGAGCGGAGTAAAACAACGTCTGAGAGGGCACATGGCCTTATACCGATGATGAAGAATGTCTTTCGTTTGAATAGACGGTCTCTAAGAAAGCTACGCGGAAGGGGTGTTGCAGAATGACTCAGACAGTTTTCATCTACTGAATGAATACTTAATGCAATTCAAGACAGTCTTTATCATCGGCATAGCCTTGCCCAGTTCTATTGGAATCGGCTTCCAGTCAAACCGGGTTGGACCAGCTGATTTAACCGCATTTTACATAGAGCGACTACCGATTAGAGCTCCACAACCTAGTAGCGGTGTAACACAACACAAAACAATCTTTGGCCAGACTGACGTAAAATTTTCTGGCTTCTGACTGTCCATAACGTCTGTCAAAGATGTACCGGGCCCAACGGCTTCCCGTGCTTTCCGAAGCAGGAGTGAGGAGTCTCGGTATGTCATGTAATGGATAGTTATTATTAGACCTTGCAGGTCGATCCTTGCGGCAATTTTTTATTCCCCGACAGTCTTGTTCTTATATAAGATTTGGCCATGAAAAACCTCTCAATTCGAATAGAACACATATGTTATGAAAGATTTTAACAAGTAAAACTATTATGTCTCCAGGCCCGAGGCCTGTACCACGATGGCGACTGGAGCCCGGACGGCGGCTACATCTACATCACCATCGTGTACAACTTCTCCGTCACGCTGTCCCTCTACAGTCTGTTCCTGTTCCTGGGAGCCACGCGGGAGATGCTGAAGCCCTTCGACCCCGTACTTAAGTTTTTCACCGTCAAGTCTGTTATTTTCCTCTCGTTTTGGCAAGGTAAGTGAGCGACACAACACGCATCTCACAAACACTACAAAATAAAGTTAAAAACAAAACAAACCAACTCAACCCCCCCCCCTTTTCCCCCTCACAGGTGTAGCCCTAGCCATCCTCGAGAAGGCGGAAGTGATATCCCCGATCCACGACGCAAACGGCGTGCCCACCACAGCGGGTACGGTGTCTGCGGGCTACCAGAACTTCCTGATCTGCCTGGAGATGCTGGCGGCGGCCGTGGCGCTGCGCTACGCCTTCCCCGCCGCCGTGTACGCGCACCAGCACCGCGACCCGCACCGCTCCGTCACCATGCAGTCCATCTCTAGCAGCCTCAAGGTGAGCATTACTTCCTGATCTGCCTGGAGATGCTGGCGGCGGCCGTGGCGCTGCGCTACGCCTTCCCCGCCGCCGTGTACGCGCACCAGCACCGCGACCCGCACCGCTCCGTCACCATGCAGTCCATCTCTAGCAGCCTCAAGGTGAGCATTACTTCCTGATCTGCCTGGAGATGCTGGCGGCGGCCGTGGCGCTGCGCTACGCCTTCCCCGCCGCCGTGTACGCGCACCAGCACCGCGACCCGCACCGCTCCGTCACCATGCAGTCCATCTCTAGCAGCCTCAAGGTGAGCATTACTTCCTGATCTGCCTGGAGATGCTGGCGGCGGCCGTGGCGCTGCGCTACGCCTTCCCCGCCGCCGTGTACGCGCACCAGCACCGCGACCCGCACCGCTCCGTCACCATGCAGTCCATCTCTAGCAGCCTCAAGGTGAGCATTACTTCCTGATCTGCCTGGAGATGCTGGCGGCGGCCGTGGCGCTGCGCTACGCCTTCCCCGCCGCCGTGTACGCGCACCAGCACCGCGACCCGCACCGCTCCGTCACCATGCAGTCCATCTCTAGCAGCCTCAAGGTGAGCATTACTTCCTGATCTGCCTGGAGATGCTGGCGGCGGCCGTGGCGCTGCGCTACGCCTTCCCCGCCGCCGTGTACGCGCACCAGCACCGCGACCCGCACCGCTCCGTCACCATGCAGTCCATTTCTAGCAGCCTCAAGGTGAGCATTACTTCCTGATCTGCCTGGAGATGCTGGCGGCGGCCGTGGCGCTGCGCTACGCCTTCCCCGCCGCCGTGTACGCGCACCAGCACCGCGACCCGCACCGCTCCGTCACCATGCAGTCCATCTCTAGCAGCCTCAAGGTGAGCATTACTTCCTGATCTGCCTGGAGATGCTGGCGGCGGCCGTGGCGCTGCGCTACGCCTTCCCCGCCGCCGTGTACGCGCACCAGCACCGCGACCCGCACCGCTCCGTCACCATGCAGTCCATCTCTAGCAGCCTCAAGGTGAGCATTACTTCCTGATCTGCCTGGAGATGCTGGCGGCGGCCGTGGCGCTGCGCTACGCCTTCCCCGCCGCCGTGTACGCGCACCAGCACCGCGACCCGCACCGCTCCGTCACCATGCAGTCCATCTCTAGCAGCCTCAAGGTGAGCATTACTTCCTGATCTGCCTGGAGATGCTGGCGGCGGCCGTGGCGCTGCGCTACCAAAATTACGAAATAAACAACGAGATATTCATAAAATATACTCGAGTTCAATATAACATTGAACTCGAGTATATTTTATGAATATCTACATCCGACAATGCCGCGAGTTGTAAGAACTAAGAACCAATTTTTGACAGCTTCGACAAGTTTGTAAAAAAACTCGAAAAGTCATTTGTTTGGTTCCATAATTCTCACTGCACTGTCGATTGCATGTCTATTTCTACTTGTAAAACAATGTTTCAGTTCAAGATTCTACGTTCAGTTTCAACCTTGCTAAGGTTTTAATTTACTAGATCGGCTCTACGAAGAATGGAACGCCATTCTCAAAATATACACGTATATAATTTTACAATCAGTTTCAAGTCTTATTTGAGACAAGCTAGAGTTTTACCCACACCAATGTTTTTGAAAATACTTCAGGGTCTCTTTCCAAACCGTACTAACCTTCCCACCAACAATTTTCCAGGAGACGATGAACCCCAAGGACATAATGACGGACGCATTCCACAACTTCCACCCGCAGTACCAGCAGTACACACAGTACAGCTCCGGTGAGTGACGTCACACTGTCCACTTAGCATGCCCCATTCGCTGCCTGTCGCATTATTATTTGCATTTTTAGAGGGTGTAAAAAGACCCTTAATGGAACCGAAATGTCGCATTGAAAAAAGGATTATCGAGTAAAAAATTCTTTCTACATATTACTAAATATTTTTAGGCTTATTCATAATCAAATTCTAACCATATTGAAAATGCAATTTTTTTTATAAAAAATCTGCTAAACAGTATTGATTTACGCAAGATTATAGTAAAAAAAAAAAATACCGTACATTGAAAGCTATCAACAGAATTTTCCTACATATCCCACACGGGAGATGTCGGTACATTTAAAGTATAACATTTTGAACTTTGTGAACCATGGCTTAAGTCTTTAATTCCTTCATATCCAGTCAGTTTCCATGTATGATATGACCGGGTACTGGTCAAATAGAATGAGTACATTGACTGGCGGTTTCATTAATGGTCTTTTAATTACCTATAATACATTACAGACTCATTATTAATGTTAGGTACTACGTGTTTTAGAATAATTTTATAGAAATTGGTATTTTTTCGTTTTGCTTTTTGGTAAATAAGTTGCCCTCAATGTTGTAAGTATGAAAAATTGTTAGTTGGCGATGTTTATAGCCAGATTGGCTATTATCTGCGCTTTAGTTGTTTTATGGTTAATGATAAGATAATTACAGCTACAGACGGCTTGAAAAGGTAGGATTTCGGGGATTCACGACACAAACAGTCAAGACGGTTTGTGTCGCAACAAAAACAAAACACATAATGGATCGTCAGATATAACTTTATTTTAGAGTCAAATGCGTCCAGTTTTCACATTACCTCCATTCTTAGTGTCATAATGCTGTAGGCTAGGTCTTTCTTATTTTTTGGTTTTATTTTCTTTCAGATGTCACTTCTCAACTGCCTTATGAGAAACTATAAACTCTGCCATAGCTGTGCTCTGCATGAAGTGCATTGCTGTCTGTCCGTTTATACATACATGTAGTAATAAATACATTATGCCCGAGCATGGAAACACCACTAACTATTATGTAAAATAAAAATACGTGTGTTTATGTTCAGAATAAATATTGGATACACTCGAATTTTTGTGCGTCACGAAATGACTCGATTTCATGAAAATAACCAACCATTTGCATGATCATTGCTAGTCTTCAGTATTTTAAAAGTATTAAACTATCATGTCAGACTGTATTCAAAACAACACAGAATGTTTACGTGATCAAATCCAGTTAAAATATTTTCCGTGACGCACGGGTAAATTCGAGTACATTCGATACGAAAGTGTCAAAACGGCATGCGAAAAAATATTATTGTTTATTTATTAGGGAACATAACCCGAGTACTTAATACATTTTAACAACATTCTGAGACTTGTTTGCACACACACTTCATACACACAAATATTTTATCAAGTGCCTTATACAGAAAAAGGTGAAATAAATAATCGGTTTTCGGTGCTCGGTCGACAAGCCCACGTTAGTTAAGATGTTTATTTTTATATTATCGAGGTATTTGGCTAGTCCGAAAACGCATAACGAATTTTTACGAAAAAGTTAGGTAAGGTATCATATCAGAAGGCATGATAGAACAAACAACATAACCCTCCTTATGGGATCCGCGGCTGTCGGGTAAAAATAAGGCTAACAAATAATGGAACCGATATGATATTAAAATTATAATAAATTATAGAAATCAATATCATTCCCGAGATCAGTAGGTGAAAAAAGTGGCTTTAAATATTGTTAAAATTACTGGAGATTATTGAAATATTAATATGGCTCATTACATTACACATGGAAAATTTAATAATGTTTTCATTGCCGGTTTTTTTGGTAAGAATTATTCGATCAATTAAAATATTAAATATTCTTTTATTTTCGCATTTCGGTATACAGTGAAAAAATGATACCGATACCCATGCTACTGCACTTTATAACACTCAAAAACACCATCGGTTGTTTACAATAATTCGGACTTTTCATTGCCATAAAATTAGTAACTACTTTGTACTTTATGCCTTTAGTATGTGTTGTGTAAGGATTAGTGTAAATGTTAATTTTCTGTGATTATATTTCTTTTCTTTTGTATTATTTTGTTACTTTCTTATAGTTACAGGATATGATCCTTAGTTGATGCTAGCATTCAAAATTAGTAGAAAGTCTTGAGAGAACGTTTCTTTTTTTGTAATAGCAATATCTGGCATTTATCGGGTTGTTTTGATTTTGTACATTCTTTACTTAAATTAATTGTGTTTTGAACTCTATGGAAGTGAAACTGCACTTTTTATTGCCAAACCAAAGAACGGCATTTCATGTTTCCACCTTCAGTTAGTAACTGTTGAGGCAAGATGCCGCAGCTTTGTAATAAAACGCGCTTCATATAACGATAACTTAATTTAGTATAAAAGTAACTAACAACCTGTAAAGCCATACTTTTGTGTTTTCATTTCCTAAATATTGTTATCATAATATTATTTTTGAAGGAGGAGTTTTTTTTTAACATTAATTCTAGTTTTGATAAACTAAAATTTTATGAATAGTTCTGGTAGGTTTAAGTTATAATAATTATTTTTTACAGTTCACCACAGTTTGATTTTTAAAACACTTGTATTTTGCCTCTCACTAATAATAAATAAAGGATATTACCTAATTATATTTGATTTTAATTACAAAACTA
Organism: Mamestra brassicae; assembly: GCA_905163435.1. Lineage (NCBI taxonomy): Eukaryota > Metazoa > Arthropoda > Insecta > Lepidoptera > Noctuidae > Mamestra > Mamestra brassicae. Next base: position 12,085,654 of record LR991004.1, on the reverse strand, counting down.
TAGATACAATATTTTTATAAGATACATGAACACACATCTCAATATGCTAATCACTACGAAGACAAGAGGTAAGACATTTAAAGTTCGCTTTTATCATTTATTTGCTGGCATGCTTTACATTTCACTTTTGGATGTTTTTTATCATTTAGAGTGTTTCCTCATTAGTATAAGCATGTTTGATTATAAGTTTATTAATGTGTCGTCACATCTCTAGAAACGACATGTTTGCGACATCTTTTGATAAGATAATTGTCCTGCACAACACAACAGATCATCTAGTTTTCAGGCTTTAAATCCAGTCAAGCGTGCATATTAAAAAATGAGTTTTTGAGATTGACAACACTGTAGTACGCACAGATTATACACTGATTGGGGTTCAAGAGTTGCCAACACACAAACACGCTTAGGGTAACTGGATTGGGAACTAAATCAAATGTTTGATAACAAAAAAAAAACAGTCGCTTTAAACAAAATATCGACTATTATTTACTCACAATATAGCACTGATAGTTTGTCACTAATTGAGCGTTTTCAAAGTAGTAAGAATCAAAGCACAAGTGCATACAATAACACAAGTGATGTGTACACTTATCCCCATACGAATTGGGGCCGCGCAGACAGAAACTGCGAAAGGGATTTGAGTGCCAATCTTCTGTTGTATTCTTTCCCAAAATTCTGTTCCTTCTTCTCTCTATTCTTGGAAAGTCATGGCGTCTTAAATGTTATATTGAATTCTTCCTTTTTATATCCCATTATTTGTGGCTGCGTCTCCTCACTTTCCTGGACCAAGACAAACGATAATAGTAAGTTGATTTCATATGCTAAGGCCGAATTTGCAAAGGATTATGGGAATGGAATGGTTATAATAATGCTTTAAAAAATCTGACGCACTTATATCCACTTTTTAACTGCCATTCGGTGATGGGAACCTAAACTCTAAAGTACACGTTTATACTAACCCTGCCCACTATACAATCTGTCAGCGCGGCCCTTCAAACTAAACAGCTCATTCAAATGTGACTAATATATGACGTGCATAGTGATGCGCGCGGGCGCAGGCGCGGGCAAGCGCGACGAGGCCACGCTGGCGCCGCGCCCGCCGCCGCAGCGCGTGGCCACCATCTGCCACGCCACCAACTACCACGAGAAGACCACGCTGCTCAGCTCCGACGACGAGTTCCAGTGAGCACGTGCCCACGAGACCAGCCCCACACACGCCTCTTGTTGTTATTCGACTGGAGTCCAACCTCTTTGGTTTAAGAGAATTGGACTTGGATATGGAAATGCTATAACTGTTATAAATTTTTACAGCACTCGGTCTTTACAAATTCGGCTTTGAAAAGTGATGATTCTTCCTAAAACTCAATGTGCCATATTAAAGCCTGGATACTGTTATATAATTTAAATAATCGTTTCGAATCAATGATTGGAGTTCGTTCGCTCGGGCTATGTAATCTTCTTGTCGAATAACAACAAATTAAGTAATGCTTAAAGATTTTAGGAATGAAAGCTAATCAAATGAAGTTCATTTTAAAAAGATAAATAATATATTTTTATGTATCACTTGGAGTCCTTTACCACTTTTAAAGCGTAATACCTACTGTAAATGCCTGGCCCATAGCAATATACCTTGGTTATCAATATTCAAAAATATATAAAATTCATAGAAATAATAACGAAAGCTTTATTTATAACTGGGTGTATTCATAGATATAAAAATAGACAAAACAAAATTACTTAAGTAAGCTTTACTTTTTCGTGAAGTATTAATTGAATATTGCATTTCAATGTTGTGTCACGTACCTATTTATTTAATGCATTTAATTGGACACTGAGCGATCACTGTATGAGTATCTCTCATAATGCCCCACAAATGAAAACACGACGTAAAAAATGCATAGGCATATAGTTAAATGAATATAACAAATAAGTCATTGCCTTTCGACATGTAGAGGTTTCACTGCGGATAACACGGCGACAACGGCTCGACATAGGGACATAAGATTGTATAGTTATGTAAAATATGAAGTAAATGAAATAACAATTGATACATTACAAATTGTACAGGTAAAAAGGAATTATTATTCTATAGGTAGCTATTGTTATCTCGCTATAAGGGCCGTAGAAAAATAATGGCAACCCCTAAGAGTTTAAACGTTTACTTTCACTGTATTTAAGCACTAAATTATGAAATCATGGAGCCACCTTTTCACATATCTAAAAATATAAACTGTTTACTAGAAATTCATTCACAAGTTCTTTGAATGTGCCTTTTGCCAAATTAGCTCCGCTTTTAAATCAAAATAGCTGTTGTTGCAATGCTGTTAAAGGCTATTCTTTCTTGTAAAAACTATTTGTGCAAGTGTCATCATTTGTTATAAATGTTGTGCACAAATAATAAAAACATTCCTTCTTGCCAAATACCAAAGAATCACTGCCAAACTATCACGTATTTTTTCGACTTAAATCCTGAAACTGCAGTGTTATTAGACTTAGTCAATCATTGAAGCATAAATTGTCGATGCTTATCTCTGCTTCGCCGTCCAAAATTGCTTAGGCTCCCAAAAAAATTAAAGATATTACCCTAACATAGTCGAACAATATTTTTCATAGAAGAATGGACTGTAAAGGCGCGTTTACACTAAGCCAGCTAGTAAAGCTAATTAGGCAAAAATAAATTATCAGCCTTCGTTCTATCTTGCTTGTTGTAAACGCAGTCTTATTCCAACTTAACATAGAGTACAACTGGATTACTTGGTAGTTGGTCGAACCCTTATATTTTTTTTTTATATGTTAAATGTATTATAACGTGCTTGTTGTTTTGTTGTAACTTTGATTAATTACCTTTGTGTAATGTATAATTAACATTTTAAATTAGATTAGTAACTACTGTATGTATTTATTTTTAAATAAGTATATTATTCCTACCCTTAACTAAATGTAAATAACACTTGATTACCGAAAACCACCTAATTAAAGATTCTTGTTTTGCTTAGAAATGTTTAGTTGTATTAGGATGATTCGTCTTATTTTAAAAATTTTTAGTCAATTACCTTCCCTCTCTAGTTATATAACACCTGTATTAGATCATATAAAGAATCAGTAAGTACATATAATTACTTAATTACGTGTTAGTTTGAAATAAGTGCATTCATCACTGAGTCAGTGGCCCAGAAGCTCTAAAGCATTTAAATAGGGCCTTGACACTAACTGGTCTGTTGGCTATCAACATAGCTGGCAACGCATTTTTATTTAAGTACAGCTAATGATCATGTAAGAACCATGTGTTGATATGAACTACAATTCCTGATCTCAAGATTTTGCTTTCAAAGTAAAAATGCATTTTGCGTCTTTATATGATCTAATAGTATCTTTTAAACATAATCGATGTATGTGACATATAGGCCAATTTTTGTAATATAAAGAGGCTTTCTTTTCTGGATCGAAAGATTTATTTTTGTAACAGAAAGTGTAGAGTGACAGTAACGTCTCGCCTGAATGATTGTTGAAAAAATAATATAACATGAATTAACGTTAGATATTTTATTAATTAAAACTGTTTTAGCTCCAAGTTTTTAAGTATATGTATAAATAAATAATGATATTGATATAACAATTGCGTTTTTTATTTGACATAATTAGTTTCAAGCATTTTTCATTAGTCCGATAGCTGTAACTGAAGAACATAAAGCTGCCGAACCACTTATTTTATACCTCAGTTAAAAGTTAACTGATATTTGAAAAGTTAGCCCATGCACCATGGTGTGCTTGTGGGTAATAATATATATAGTAGAATAGGCAAAATTATATTTCTCTACTTAACTGTCTTACCCCAGGTAGTGTTCACGATATACCGAGGTAAGGCCGGAGTCGAGATGTTAAGTCAGAGAAATATACCATCAAGTTATCGTCATACGTTTGTGACCATATGAATAGGTAGGTAAAGGTTCGCTTTTTCACGCTGACACGGTCACAGTCAAAAACCGAAGTAGCCTAACGGATTTTAGACTGTAGTAAGTTCCTATTGTACCAAACGCTTTAGGGTAGTTGCTAGCATGAGGTTATTTAACAAATATTTCATACATAGTGCTGGTGTATGCAGCCTAAGAAGGTTAGTAGGTATAAGGTACCGTGAAACGGGGTAGATAGAAATAAAAACGAATCTTTTATTGGGATTTTCATTTAAATACCTTATTTAGTCATGGTTTTTCACAAAGAGTACAATAAAAAAAAGTATTGATTAAAAAAATTGAGTTCTTCATTGCTGCAACCAATTAGAACCTATTTGAATATCGTGAAAATTCCAATCAGTTTCGTTTTTATTCACCCCTGCATTCCTATTTACCCCGTTTTGCTTGGTACTTCTTCAGGTGTTTTTAGAATAAAACAAGTCATATTATTAAATTTTATATTAAAAATAAACACGGTTACATAATAACCATATTCTTCCATTGCAGCTGCGTTCTCACAGAAGTGTTATTGCTTCCAATACAATCATTTTAACGGACTACGCTCTGAGTGCATAACATAAATATGATCTAAAATGTTTTAACAATGCAATAACTATATCTATAAACTTTACTCAAGAAATCATATACCTAGGTACTCGGTCATTATTGGGATTTTTGAAGCCACCCTTTAGTTTCCCAAAAAACCTCCACGCTTTTTGTCTACTTATTCTACACCCTAACAATGAAACATTAGTAGGTACTAGGTCCTACTAAATGGTCCTTTCTTCTCCATTCACCTAGGAAGGGTTTGAACCCTGCTTTATTCAACACTCGACTCGACTCTGGATGATTTGTTGCTGGTCGTTATTTTAGAGCATAGCTAGTATTTTGTGCATGCAGATTCCTTAAGAACTTACAGAAAAGTCTATTTTTGCTGTTTTCCAATTCTGCGCTTTTTGATTTTCAACCCTCGGTTATGGACGGAGCGTTGAAAACGTAAAAGTGCGCTTTTAATTTTGAATTTATGATATATGTTTCAGGAAAGCTATTCGATTGCGAAGCGATTCTACTGTGGCAAATTCTATTCGAGCCTTCGAGGCCCAGTAAAAGGTAGCAACGCGATCATTCCACCGTTCCAAAAATCCAGAAAACACAAATTGACCAATAATTAAACGAGTACCAAATAAATAAGAAAATTCTTACGTATTTCTTTTAATATTCCATTTTAAATACATAGGTTCCTAAATTCTTTTAAACATCTTTTTTTATTTTCACATAAAATAACTTTCAAAATTCACGAAAAATAGTGCTCATTAAATATTTTCTTAAAATATTGTCATTTGCGATGGAACTTTAGTGATGTGTGTGAGTTTCAAAAGGTTTTAGTGAAAGGTACCTACGACATAGGATGGTAGGTAAACTTAATTAAAACAATAAATAAGTAAATTATGTAAATAAGTAAATATGGTATATAGAAGTTAGTAGAAAGACATTTATTAAGAGGTTACCCAATTACACACAATTTCAACAGGTTCGTTAAAATAGGCAGATAGGTACCTGAGGTAGGTACTCAGGACATGAAATAATAACATAGAATTAAAATACGTCTTTCCATTTTGTTATAAACTTAACTAGATAGTTCCCTACTACATACAATGAAAGACTGATTGACTTGTTCTACGTAAATTCGAAAAAGATCTCTCAAAATTATTAGCTAGGCATCTCAATCAGTTGCTGTTTCAATAAAATCCATCTTCAGTTCCAATAAAGTACCTACACATCTGTCAAAATTTGTGAGAAAACTTCTTAGATAGACCGAGATCTACATCTAAGTACTACCTAGTACCTAGAAAATTTAGCGCCCTAACTGTTTTATGTAGACAGCATAGAAGAACGTAACGCAATGGAGACGTTAAAGGTAGGTAGGTCTACTAGGTACCTATACCTGCGAACATTCCCGGTCGAACACTTTCAACTTTATAACTAAGGGCATAAGGGCCACCAATAATTTTCGCAGTAGGTAGTACTTAGGTTGGATCTTGAAAAGTGCTAAGCTACGCCTTCGCCATAATTAAACAGGGTGGAAAATACGCCACCCGGAGAAAACGAAACTTCATTCGAGATTATACAAGACAATAATTTTCCTCAAAGGAGCCATTTGTACTTATACTAAGTGTAATTTTTCCACCCTGTTTCACTCGTCACAGCCGTACTTATTCAGTGAGTCGGATTTTATTGAATGAAAGAAACATGTTCAACGAAGGGATTTTACATTCAATTAACAAAATAGCTTTTAAATTGCTTTGATCAAAGTAATTGTTTCCGCTGAAGTGGATTAATGACGTTGAGAACGATTTAGTTAATCAAGTAACAGGCAGTAAAGTGATGATTACATTCCTTTGTGTTGTTTGAACTTGAGGCCCTATTGTTAGGGTTATGGGTAACACTATCCCAGGTACCTGTGAGAGTATTAAGTATTCGCTAAGCCACGTCTTGAGTTCAACGAAGTGTTAATCCAGTTTCGTTCGTTGCTAACCGTACTGTAGTTTTCATGATACTAAAGGTCTATGTTGATTTCTATTCATGAACCAACAGAAAACTTTCCAAACAACATTAGGGCCTCAAAATGTGAAGACGCAAAAACACAATAGGTGAAAACACGCAAGATTCCAGGGGGGTTACTCTCTAAACCCGAAGTCCGTACTTTCGGGCTTATTTGCGGTCGTATTCTACTCCGTATCACCTACGGACTTACGATTATTTCCGAACCCAAACTCAGAATGAATGACAAAATGATTTGACAGTAATTGTCAAGTCGTCGTTAATTGTCGTCATTAATTCTAAGTGGTTAGGTGATACGGAGTAGAATACGCCCGAAACTACGGACTTCGGGCTTAGAGAGTAGCCCCCAGATCCGAAAAAGCAATTTCCTCAATCTTATCCACCAGACGAACTACATGATTGAAACTGATTTTGAAGGAAATATTGCCTTAAATTACATAAATATTTACAGACTTATAAACGAGTTAGGTATAACAAAGCTACAGTGGCAGCATTTCATAAGTAATCATAAAAAAATCGTCTACGTATGCCACCGTGCTAAAAGGCATCTAAGTAAATCACAATTTTCTAAATCAGGCTAAGCCTTGTAAGAATGAGAAAGAGAGATATGCAAAAATTCACAACATAGTTTGACCCTAGATTGAGTGTTCTACCGTGTAGAGAAAGTTCTGAGCGAGCAATGAGATGCACGTGCCGAGCTTCTAACGTAAAATTGTGCTGTGCTAGGAACGGATTCAGTTTCCCTTTTTGAGCAATTATTATCTAAAACGTTTCCAGACGTTTTTACTCCTAAGCTCACCATTCGAAGTTGAAGCAAAAGCAAACCAGCAGTGTCGTAGCTAGGGGCTCGCCTGGCGGGCGGCTGCCAGCGGCGCAACTTGCAGACCCACTCAGAACGCCTTAACAAAAATTTGCAAATTCAACCTTCGCTTTTGTGATTTTTGATGTCGCTAACGAAAATGGGCTTGAAATCAAAATTCAAGATGGCGCCGACGAAAATTTGATATTGGAACCATCTTGTGTCGTTTTGTTCTTAGAAAAATTGGTTGAGTATATAAATATAAAACAAATTCAAGTTTGCCAGAGGCGCTCATGATCCTAGCTACGACGCTGCAAACTAGAGATAGTTCAGACATCAATAGGAATGTGGGTAGTCGTAAAGTCAAACAATCTGTGTTGTCTCACGCTCGTGAACAAGGGTCTATCATATTTTAAGAGGAATATACACTTAAGATCTGTGTTATTTGTAATTGAACTTCGTCATGTTAAAACGAAGTGGGATATTTTACAGTGATGACTTAGGACTAAATAATATAAGTTTAGGTACTTTTAGATATTTAGAAAGTGTCTATCTAGGAAAGCTATCGTGTTTATTATTCAAAACTGAACTACGGAAAAATAGAATTTAATTTTGTTATTCAGACACGAAAGCTTCCCTTACATAAAATAATTTTTAAGGAATAATTTACAGAAAGGTCTCTCAAGTTTTCTCTAGTAAATAGATTTTAAAATGCATCTCTTTTAAAGTAAGTATAAGCTAAAGTCCAGCTACAATAGATAAAAAATACGAGCTAAGTTCATAGTATTATCGAAGGTAGAAATCTTAGAAATATAAATCTGAACCAGCCAGAGCGTTTCTTATTCCACCTAAGAGGTATCATCTAAGCTTGCCCACCACGGCATTTCTAAAATATCATATAATAGATACTATTCTTCATTAAATAAGCACGTTGTACTTTTCCCTTCATTATTTTATAAATAATTGAACTAATAAGACATTTCGCGGTAACATTTAGAATGAAACACTTAAATTGTACCATTTTCACCTTTGGGCTTATAATACAACGCTGGAATGAAATGAGATTTTGAGAAGTATATTTTGCGAAGAAGTTTTCCCAGCAAAATAAGCTAAGTTCCGTATAGCTGCGCTCAAAACTTAATGCTATAAGCGCATTCGCACAAAATATTACAGAGCGAGCGTGTTGAACAAATTGTCACATTTCCACACTCCGGGAAACTTTTGCTCGCAATTTTTCGTTAAACATCCAACATTTATTAAAACTCCGTTTCATCAGGACAGAATCACTTCACATTCGATGTGACTAAATGTGAACACGGTCACCTAGCATAGTTTCGTTGATGAGTGTTTTAGAACATTACAAAATGTATACTTATCACGACACCGCGAAGGCAAACAACAATTTAGAATTGGTACAACTGTCGCAATCCCATAACTTTAACGGTATCAAACCTCATATCTTAAAAAGTACCTTGCATCGCCAAATATCCTCCATTTTATATAGGTAATAATTCGCCGTCCAACACCGTCACAATATTGCTTATATTTAAAAAGCTTCGACTGGCGTCCTTTGAAGCCACAGAAGCATAAGGACCTTTTTGGCTACTCGCTATTAATTTCTAGACCTTATCTGACGGACGGTTACCCTTACCACAATATCTTACCTCCGGTCTGTGAGAGTCTTGGTCAAATCTCATTTCAACTGCTATGATTGGTCGATGTTATTGTGGTCAACCCATCAGAGCAGTTGTCATGACCTTAAAGTTACGCCTGCGTCTGAAAAGCAAGCAACGACGTCTCACAAGTTAAACTCAAGCCAAATTATCGGCTGTTGATTAATTCGTTCAAACAATCACAGCAGTTGACACGTGCTTGACCATTCGTTAGTAATAATTTCGAAAGAAGAAAGAAATTCCCGTCAGCCTGTCAGATCAGTCCTAGAGATCAAATGAGCGAGTAGCGAGACGGGCCCGCGCGAGTGCACGTTACTATGAGCTAGAGGACGTGGGAGTTGGTTGCCGTTTGTGCGGTCGACCCTGGCCGGATGCTGGACGTCGCACGGACTCCTGCTACGAACACCGCTGCAGGGGGCGCGATCTGAAACACGTCATCCACTACTTTGAACATAAGAAGTATCTAAGGTTCCTTTGTTTTTATATACAAGAATTTTCGCCAGTGCTTAGGAGCTTTAACAGACACAAAAATAGCGGATGCGGAAATATTGGCCGTAGGTAAAGTCAAAGACATAAATTGAAAACTACCTGTACCACGTGTAACTGAATAAACGTAATAACTGAAAAGGGGTCATTGTACTCATTCATTATGAACAACTTTTACTATGGGACCAAACCCGAAAAAAAAATCGACTGTCCCATAGATTTGTATAATTATGTATACGTTAAGTAAAATATAAAGTTAAAAATACCTACAGATTAAGTAGCAAAAATGTTTAAAAGCAGATTATTTTCCTTGCAGGAATCGAACTTGCGAATCTCAACCCGTAACACAGACGTAGAAGCCAAAAACCTTCTAAATTGTGCTAATCAAGCCGACCATAGAAACTACAAAAATAAATTTTCATAAGCCTTGTATTGCGAAAAATACAAAGCACACTTTAGCAGACGAACCTCGACCAATCGATAAACTCATTAGTTAAAATTGTATTATCGGTTCGTGTCAACATGACCCAAATATCGTTCTAGAAATTCACCACTACAGCTAAAGTTTCATTCACATTTGCATACCTACCTACACAACCTTACGTGATTCAAAATTTAGGTAGGTAGGAATGCAGCAGTTTTTCACGTTGAAAGGGCAGCTTGCTTTCAATTAACATTTTACAACGTTAAATGTGTGTGGCGGCCTATCTCCGGCATGCGGACTATGCTAACACAAATTAGTTCGTTGCCTGTCCCGGACGTCAGCAGTAGGTAAAATTTTATGATGTCCGCACACGACCCAGCCTCGTTAAATATGAATCTAATACGGAGGGCCCCCGGTTCTCCTACGCTCTTCATATCATATGTATGGTACGGCTCGTCCAATTATATTTTATGTTTGAAATGAACGTTGAACGTTGTACAATTTTAATGGCTGGGGTTCAAAAGGAAAAGTATCTAATGAAAAGTCTGTACCTACTTATCTACATCTACTTGAAGAAAATAAGAAATAAACCTATATGGTGTCATGTAAGGTTGTGCGATGATCAAGGTATGAAAATAGCGGACTGAATGGTGTCTTACAATAATAATTAATCAAAATTTAAATTTAACGTAGATTTAAAAAGCTAGATACAAAATAGGTACAATGAAAGAAAACTACTAGGAAATCATCCAGACAAATGCCGTTTTATAATTTCAACTCACAAAGCAAAAATACCGCACAAACGTTCAACAATTTGGTACAGAGTCAGACGCCAATGCCTAAACTAGGTCGTAACCTCTACTGACTACTGACAAGTATCATACACAGCTGCAACTAAATATCTATACCTAGAAGCATTGCTAATCCCATTACAGTATTATCCCACACAGACGAGCTCACCACGTAATATTTGTGGGCTTAATTCTCCGGGTGTTCATAACGGAACTTAAATTCCGTCACGAAAACGCTCTGAAATGTGTTTCCGACTTATAGCGACAATAGGATGAAAGCGGGCTGGCTCGGCGACGCTCTCAGATAAAGATAACACAGAATAAGAAACAATGGCGTAAGAGGGTCTATTCATCCCCGGTATTGTAACGTCAATTATTTTTAAAACGCTTCATTAATTTCGTCATCTCAACGCTCATCGGGTGATAAGGAAGTTCCTTTCAATTATGTTTTTTAAACAAAAAAGAAAACAAAATGATTTGTGGTTATTATTGTAGCAGTTTTTCCAACGAAAATTGAAAACTCGCGTCGAATATGGCTTTCAATTAAGCTTTTCCAATACCAAACATAATGGGGTCGGGACTTAAATGCTACAGAATATACGGAGCGGGTGCAGCTGTCTGATATCAGTAATCTACTTGTGGGATTATTCGAAGCTACTCCACATTATGCGCCCTAAATATGCAACTATTCTTGGAAACCAACCTGCGGCCATTCGTCATCTGACTAATAACTATATGTTTCACATTTCGTACTCGAATCATATTAACTACTTATACATACAGTATTCTGACCTGCTGTTTCATAAATCCCAGATATGTCTACACAATAAAATGGATATTTTTTTTATTTGCTACAAAAGTAAACCAAGTGTCATGGTGAAACAGGCCACAACAAAAACATTGCAAAATTATATATAAAACAGTTACGAAAAGTTGAACAAGGTGCTCGTCTAGACCGACGCGCACAATGATTGTTAAACAAGCGTGAAAAACAAAAGAAACAATGCATAACCTTGTGGCAAGGTGGGGTGCGACGAGAGTGATTAAAACCTCTTGAGACGGGGGCCCTTGGTGACGTCACATGGAATCGGGGTCCCACTGCACCGAGGGTATCACCCAGGCAACGCCGGGCCTACTGGTCAGATGAAATGGGGAAAATTAAAACATGCCAAACAAATAAAAACAAATGGTAATGGTAGGTACGGTACATTCAATTTGCTGGAAAGGGCTGATTGAATTGCTGTAAAAAGTGAAAGGTAATTTAGTCAGAACTCGTAGTGTGTTCTAGAAAAGCCTTTGTGTGAGTACTGGCTGAATTGTGTAGGTAATCGAATCGTGAATGACGTGCGGATTTCCAGTTAAAGTTATTATTCAAATTTTAATCCATACAGTATTTTATGCATGGATTCTCGCTTTGCTTTGTGCAATTATAGGTCGGAATTTAGATCAGGATAAAATAAAAATGTGAAGCTAAAAACAAGGACGCTTTCAAAGCCATTGATGCAATAGTTTTAAACAATACCTGATTCTTATCCATTTTATGTTTGGGAAAATTAAATTCTTGTTCCAATTTGCATATAGAATTTTGAGGTCTTATCCTTGATAGATATTCTGAAGGATGAGAATACGACATACAAGTGAATGACGACTGCTTGCATTGTGCCAGAACGTTTCATGACTGCAGCACATGGTGCAAACTAAACATTGATAGAATACTGAAATAGACTTTCTTACATGTCTTATCCGAGGTAAGGCTAGGCTACAGCTGCTCACCTATGCGGTGCCCGGTGCGGGGAGCCGGGCGGCGAGGACGCGGGCGACAGCGCCGGCGTCGCGGGCGCGGACGCGGCTCGGCGGCGGGAGTACTCCGTGCCGCCGACCGCCATGGCCGTGCCGCCGCCCACTGGGTCCGTCACGCGCGTCACGCTCAGCCCTGACGCTGAACGGGTGGGACGAGACGGAGCTGTGGAGTAGGAAACGTTCACATCGGGAAACTCATGTGTTTGTGTCCTGGTGACTGCGACATTCTATTCGCTATAAGTGTAGGTAAAACTTCTGAAAGATGTAAAACCGGTGAACAAGAACCTGAAGAAGAGTAACAAAAGTAAAACAAGTTTTTGTTGTGTATCTGTCGTAGCCAACTCAACTTAACCTATCCGTGTCGGGTCCCTACTCTCCCCGTGCCCACTTCAGGTACTAAACGATGTTGAATGATGGAATGTCATTTAGCCCGCTGATTAAACGGCGCCGTTCAATTAAACGGCTGATTATGTTAGTTAGTTGGCTGCGACATATCCGTAACAAAACGGGATTAATCGTAGCAGGTCTACGGCGTAGCACGGAGACATAACATGCTACGCCGCGTAGCTAGTCGAAAAGGAACGTGCACAACTGCACAAATCTACTCTTATTCTTTGACTTTTTTTAGTTAGTAGCAGTTAGCTATTTTAGCTAGCACGGTATGAGTTTACCAGATTGTCTGTAGTGTAGAATCCACACACAATATTTTGTATTCAGCTCCATGATTATCTTTTCAAACATAAAAGAATTAAAAAAATTAGACGTCTACAAAGGGGCTGGCCCTGATAGTATACTTGCTTTGCTTTTAAATAAGCTGGCAGGGGTGCTATCACTGCCATTAAGTATTATATTTAATCACTCTGTGCTTTGGGGAACTTTTCCGACCATGTGGAAAGAAACCAAAATTGTACCTGTTTTTAAAAACGGGGATCAGGCAAATGTGAGCAATTACAGGCCCATCGCTATTCTTTCCATACTGGCAAAGGTATTTGAAGCTCTCATATGCCCTGTGCTAGCTAGACATTTATCACAGCTAATAACAGACAGCTAATATGGATTTATGAAGGGGAAATCGACAGCTACAAATTTGGTGACCTATGTTGTAAGCATTGTTGAAGCGGTCGATGCGCGTGTGCAGGTTGATGCAGTCTACATTGACTTCAGCAAGGCTTTTGACACGGTAGACCATGACATACTCATCAAGAAGCTTAAAATGTATGGCATTTCGGACCCTCTCTTAAGTTGGTTCCAATCATATTTGTCTGGACGGATGCTCAGGGTTGTGGTAAATGGCTGCTCTTCAGATTCGTACATTGCAACGTCGGGAATCCCTCAGGGATCACATTTGGGTCCGCCGATGTTCACTCTTTTCGTAAACGACATTTACAAATGCTTCCCGAACTCGAATATATTCCTATTCGCTGATGATCTCAAAGCCATAAAGCCTATAAAAAGTCCTGCAGACTCGGTACTATTCAAAAGCGACTTGGACCGACTGACTAAGTGGTGTGAGCACAACAAAATGTCCTTAAATGTAAAAAAATGCCACCATATCAAATTCACAAAAAAAAAAAACCATGAAGTCAGCTTACAAATTGAATGGTGAGCGGCTTGATGAAGTCGAAACTATACGTGACCTAGGCGTTCAGCTCGATAAAAAGCTTAGTTTTGTCGAACATATTAATAAAGTTATATTAAAAACATCAAAGTTGCTTGGCTTTGTTATCAGAGAGTGTAAAAACTTCATAAAACCCAACACTAAAATAATTATGTACAACTCGCTAGTTAGAAGTCATCTCGAGTATTGCAGTGTGGTCTGGTCACCTCAGTATAAGGTCCACATCAAGCGCATTGAACGGCTGCAAAAACGGTTTTTATGGCATCTTACCTATTCCAATAACATGGTTAATAAGCTTAACTCGTACCAAGAGCGACTAAAGTACTTTAAGATGGTATCGCTGGAGAAACGCAGGAATATGCTGGATTTAGTTTTCCTTCAGAAGCTAGTAACGGGCTCTCTGAACTTTCCTGATCTGCTCAGTAGGGTCTTATTCCATGTGCCACGTAATCTGCCAAGAAGTTCTAATAGGAGACTTTTCTGCATGCCAAAATGTCATACCAACTTGAGGCAATACTGTCCACTATCTAGAATGTACGCTGCATACAAAGAGTACGAAGCGGACATTGACCTCTTTAACTCATCGGTACCAGCTTTAAAAAAAGCCGCGCTTGCTAATTAATGTGTAATTGTTATGTCTAGTCTAATATATATCTAATATCAGTTATTTGCCTTATCTTATATAAATAATTAAATCTAACTTAATTTATTGTTACCATAATCTTATTTAATTTATTGTATTCAAATTTAATAATTTTTAGTTAATAATTTTAATTTTAATTTTCTACATTTCTACATTAATTTAATTGTTATTATTTTTAAATTTCAATCAATGTTTTAATCATTTTAACTAATTATGTTATTATCTGCGCATAATTTAGTGCATGTTGTGCTTCTCTGTAAGTGATGAGGCACTTAGTCTTAAGATTGCAATGTACAAATTTTAAAGCTTTGGTGTACTCATTGTTGAGAAGCCTTATAATAAATAAATAAATAAATAAAATAATAAATAAATAAACTGCAGTTACAATTAAACAAGTCACGAACCTCCAGTATAACTATAAAGTCCAGCCGGCGAGGACCTGGGCCGATACCCAGAGACGGTGGACGTGGTGGACAGAGTAGACGGGGACCTCCTCAGCCCTGGGCCTTCCCCGGGCCCTGCGGCAACTGACGGCTTCCTCGGTCGCGGCTGTCGCTTGGACCCTGTTCTGCATACCCCTGATGTGAGAGAAGGCAACACATACTGCTATAGTGGAGTGAATGTGCGGACAATGAAATCGATAAACAGTGCTCGGTGATTCAACCGTACAACGTTGTTGTGAGTGGTGGTCAGTACCAGGTTTTATAGTGTTTTTAAAAGCGTTGTTTTGCCAGCGAAATGTGCTTTACAGGATGATGATACACTTTTGGATTCCTAAAGTTTTTTAATTAAGTTCGTACATGCTGATAATTACAGCATTCTGAACAAGTGAAAGTTCTAGAGCGGAGTGTTTATTTTATAACGTTCTCAGAAATCGTCCGTTTGAAGCGAAAGATAGAAATTCCAAGAAATTACTGTGCTTCTTAGTATAAACATCAAACAAACATTCAATCCTATTTGGAAGCATCAAAGATTGGCTTATTCTAACCTTTTTACGGCTCATACAATCTACATACAAACGGTATGAATATGAGATTGAAAGCAAAATCGAATTATGTTCGGGTGTGAGGTACGCTAGAAGTGGGCCGTCTGGCGATTGAATTAAAACTACGTCGGCCCTTACAACACCAAATTGAACTATGTACAAATACGTGAGGGGAATAACGATAGTTTTCTTTTAGAGCACTCTTAAGAGGTCACGGGAGTCAACCGTTTTTTCGCTGAAGATTAACAGCTAAAGTGACATTGATAAATCAACGGTAAGCTCGTTACGGCGCATCTAAAAATTTCACAAAGAGAATTTTATTTGAAGCTGACATCGCTTTAAGTAGTGCATAATCTTCAGGAGAAAGCGGTTGATGAAATGGTGACCTCTTAATCAATAGTTAAGTAGATTACCTACCTAGTCGGTGCAATTTAGCTTGGCAATAGCAGTCATTGACTAGGTTGGTTACTCATTTATATTGTACGAAAAAAAAAGATACGTATTGGTAGTCTGTTACCTAATCTCAGGGACAGGACAATAACCTCTATTGCTAAGCCAATTCAACACACCAACTAGATATCTAAAAAACAGTATAAAAATGATTACCAGTAGGACACTGCCGGCCCATGGCGCACTTTCCCTCGCAGATAGTGCGCTGGTTCAGCATCGTCTGGTACGAGTCCAGCATGACGCGGCACTCCGATAGGTCTCTGTCAGCTAACGCCAAGGACGGGTAACGCTCCTTCAATCTTCTTCTTTCCTTTAGTAAAAGTTATTAATGAGTACCTAACTGATATTATCTTCAGAATTTCCTAGTTGGTCGTGTGCTTAGCGCAACTACTGAGTGTGAGCTTCGATACCTAGATTCGATACCGTGCAAAACATGACATCGGGTATTTTCATTAAGAATTTCTCTGTAGCGGAGTAGTAAGCAGGTGGTGTAGTGTTAGAAAACACGTAAAGTAGGTCTCGCCTATTTTTTCCTTCAGTTAAAAGTTCTTAATGAATAGGTACTTTCCTATAGATATTTTAACAGTAGGTATCAGCTACACCGCCAGATTCAAACTGATGTATACTAGACCTCGATTACATAGTTGGACGCAAATAAGCAATAACATGCCAAACGGCACAGCTGCGATTTTGAGACAACTGTCAAGGTTCATAGAACATTTGACATGTGAAAAGAAATGGATTTTATCAGAGAACCTCCCAATATTATATTAGGAAATGTAACATTTGATAACAATGCGATGGTAATAAAAAGTCAACTCGTAACTTTTTGTGGGTTAACATATCATTGATCAGGTATTTGGTGATTACCAGTAACCCCCGCTATCATACCTATCCTAAACAAAAAACCTACAACACTCATCTTGTTGGAGGATCCCGCCTTTTCAATGGAGGCCTTTTTTATAAATACCTACCTCCAAAAGTATATGGGGACTTTTTCCTGTAATTTGCTCTGGAATGAAATTGCACCAATAAATGACCTCATGGCCTCATGCTACCGTTTTGTGACCCAATTCGCCATCGAACAGTCATGGGGTGTGTCTAATATGGGTTATGGGTTGTTGCCTTTCCCATTTCCTGTAACGGACTAGTTGTGGCTCGAGACTTTGTTCGCATACAAATTCCACCCCCTTTTGGTTCGCTGAATATCGATGGGTAAATGCTTTCTTAGCGCAATAGGATGTTGTAGCTACACCTTCTAAAAACGCTAATACCTAAGTATACGTTTGTCGGATAACGCACCTGACTCGATGATATTTAGTATGAACAGATAGATACATATTGTTTTCGGTCGCCGCATTACCTATAATAAGTTAATAAATGTAGATTTAAGAAAAATACCTGTTGTGTGTTTGTAGAGGACTTGCGCATAGTAGTTTGCGACTGAGAGCGCTCATTTTGGTTCGCAACTCCTTGGAAAACTAGTTCGCTCTTTTAGTTCACCAGCTCCTAACTCAATGTTTCGAGACGGGAGCTGACTGAGCTAGTGAGCTGAGAGTAAGGCAGATCGTTCGCTCTCTTTGCTGCTGCAGTGCGTTCTTTTGTTTGTAAAGTAGCTATTTTGCCGTTATTTTTTACTTTACTTACATTGTAATTTTATAATTCTAATTTATTAGTTCAATATAGAAAATTGCTTATAAAAGTTATAAAATATACTAAATCACGTGTTAATTCTAAATTTGTAAATAGTAGAAGTAAACACACGACTAGTAACTACTACGTAGCTATCGAAAAAAATAATTGATTTACAAGCAATTTAATAGACCCCATGTAATAACACGTGTGTTAGTGACTTTAATCAGGACCAATTTTGACAAATAGGCTCACTATCGATTTGCTTTGGTCACGCGAATCATTCATTAGGGTAACCGTACATAGTTAACTTTTCCAAGAAATATCGTGATGCTTCGAATTCCTTGATTATAGCACTTTATTTTCCACTAATCTAAATACCATTTCAAGAAAGACTTAGGTACGAGTCATACCTACCTAGTTTTAATAACTTTAGGCGAGGATAATATTCGTCGTTATAAGAGTAAAGAGAATATTTTTCAAATTTCTGCGAGTGGTTAAGGGGAGGACTGACACGCGAGCGTGTCACGCAAGGTGGCCGCAATCCCACTGTGTGCCGCTAGCCGACGTATAAATTACTATGATTTACGCAAATGTTATCATTGTATGGGTGCGATATTTCGAACAATGTGTTTTGTTTATTTACGGCGCAAGCAACTAGGACAAAAGCACACGTCTTGACACGAACACAGATCCTGACAGTGAATCACACGTTCGACTTTTTTTTGTTTATTTTTTTTTCGGTTAATGTATCAAACTAAAAAGCCGAATAAAGTATTGCAATGGCTAAGTAGGTATTCAGAAATAGGTGCCCACCCACTGGCATCTATTATCTGATCGGAAGATACTTATTTCATTTTCTATGATGGGTAAACATTCTAAACATTTTGCGGATACTCAGTTCATACCTATATTTACTGACCGTAAGTATGTATATCGGAACAGCGGGCGTGTCCATAAGTTGAAATCGTTGATGTATACAAGGATAAAGCTTTCGATTTCACTGGAATCTCTCGTGATAGCTATTGATTTGATTGGACTGAGTGATAGCTTAGCGTTTTATAGCGTGTTGGATGGGACGCGCGCCAAATAGGTGAGTAGGCTCAGCGTATCATCACATCTGGATATCGTATTCATTCCTATTAGCATAGTAACATGAAATCGATGAGATTGTTCTCGATAATGTCATATCTAGTTCATGGAACCCATCTTGATTCCAAAATTCATTATTAGGCCAGAAATTGCATTGAAATTGACTTCTACATAATTATGTATTCAAACTCCATTGAAATATATTCTAAAGCGACATTGTTATCATTACTGCAGTGTTTTAAAGCTGAGCTTGATGAATTTAAAAATATAAACGACAACTACTGGTT
Source organism: Mamestra brassicae (assembly GCA_905163435.1). Taxonomy (NCBI): domain Eukaryota; kingdom Metazoa; phylum Arthropoda; class Insecta; order Lepidoptera; family Noctuidae; genus Mamestra; species Mamestra brassicae. The sequence continues at coordinate 12,066,462 of LR991004.1, read as the reverse complement.
GCAGCTGCAATCTTGGCCGCAGAAGCTCAATCCAAGGAGCACGCCATGGCCACAACTGGTGTGATAGCCAGTTGTATGACCAGCCAAACTAGTAGCCGGGTAGAGCACAAGGCCAGGTAGCATTGCCACAGTGTAATGACGGTAAACTTGAACAAATACTTTAATATTTATTACTTCTATTCAGTCTAAGTCTAAGTCTTGACCAGAGATCGCTCAGGATAGAGAGCTATGGAAAGAGAACATGGAACCCGCACAACAAGGGCCTTTGCCCAGTAGTGGGACCTGTGGGACACAAATTAGGCTAGCATAAAAAAATAAAGTGATTGCCTTACCTCAACTAGCTTATATGTCTCGAACTCTTGCAGCTGCCTCTGGAAGCCTAGGTTGGGGTTGGCGACTGCCCTTCCCGCGCGCACCACCTTCAGCGCCTCGCGCCACGTCAGCGGCGTCACCGACATGATGTACGCCACCGCCACCGTCACGCTGCGGGACATCCCTGCTAGACTGGAAAGAAAAGCACATTTAAAAGTGCCAGGAATAGATAAACATTTAGGGCTGTCCCAGAGTGAACGCAGGCGTGGTGGCGAGCGCGATTAGATCCGGACGTGTTTTTTCTCAGGGTAAATAAAATATGATTAGACACTAGAAAGTGAATCCGTTACGTGGCAATCAGTGACCTCACAATAAACACATGTTTTTTCGTTTCACCGTTGATAACGTTTGATATTTCGCGCCCGTTTCTTCTTATCCTGATTGATGCTTTAGGAGGATACAGAAACTAGTGTTTTGTACCTTTGTTTAGCTTTCTAACAAAGAAAACTAAGTTTTAAGTAAGAACCATTGATCCCTACATCAGTTTGTAAAGGTCCAGGGTTTAATTAGGTGGTAAATGTGAATACAAATAAAACAGGCGCCAAGTACAGAGAATAAAATAAGGATATAAAAAAAACTACTATGAAAGAATTCCTTTTACAAGTTCATGACAATCAACAGGTTTATTGTCTGCGTTTGAACAAAGCTACAGAAGGTTTGTGAAAACACGGCAACACGATCCACCACAGCTAAAATAATACTCATTCATACTTTTCCCTGACTGAGGAAATGAATCTCAATTATGATATAATGAAACCATTCAAATCCCCCAACAGGATTGATTCAGCGCCATCGTCCCTTGGATTCCAATAAGCCGTGTGTACGCTCAAGCTTAGCCGGTCGACGGCGCGGCGGTAGATATCGGGGTGTCGTCAACAGCTCTCGATCGAGTTCAAACTGCAAGCGATGCGAGTGACACTTGACCGAGAAAGGTAGGCCCTGTAGATATCGACGACGAAGTAAAAGATAAGGATCGAGATTCTCAGTTCTGAAGGACTGGAATAAGATTATATTCAAGTAGGTTAGTAGGTCCTACATACACAGGCACACAGTGAATCTTAGGTTACTTTACTAACTAGGGCTGCAAAATGAAAAAAAAAGAAGTATTCCAACTCCAATGCGGTTCAATAAGTAGCAATCATAGGAATTTGAGCAAGCACCAATTTAAAATTTTCTGAACTGAGAAATAACTTTAGTGCCTATCAAATAATTATAAAAACATTAACCTCCTTCCAGAGCCGTACTCATTCTGGAGCAATATAGACAGAATAATTTCAAGTGCCGGAGATTCTGAAGCCTTGAAACTTGAAAGCCGAGACACGTTAGCAACAATTGCTGCATTAGCTAGACACAAGCTTCTTACAGAAGTTCGCAAGCGTATCTTTTGTGTCATTATATAAATCTGTGTTCATAAAGTATCACAGTCCCGTCATTAACTATCTCTGGCCGCGGGACCACTCCTCCGTAGGTACTTGTAACCAAAGCCGCGGCAAATGATGCGTCATTAAAATCTTTCCTTGTTCCACTTTCTCATAACAACGCTGTTTTCTCAAGACATTTTTGAATCTTCTCGATTAAGGATAGCGGTAAAATAAAAACACTGTTCCGTGGAACCCTAATTGGATAGCTTCCATAAAAATTAAACCGTAGGAAGCGCACAATTTGCTCAAGTGTCAGGCTGTATATAGCCGCAGATTTGGCCTAAATAGTCAGGACCCTACATACCTTTGACCTAAATATAACTCGTCTGTTTTTAAGGCGACTTAATTTTCAAGACAAAGGCTGGCACTGGCAATGGAAATAAAACTACGTTTTTATCGGACAGATTTACTTAATCTACCTGAAGCAAAATTTGGTCCAACAAACTCCAACTGGGGACACGGTTGGCCACGGCAAGGTGGCAAGGTTTTGGCCTAAATACTTAGCCAGAGGGATATTTCAATTTCTCATCATATGTTTTGTAATAATAGCAAGCAGCTTAATTCGAGCGGGATTAAAAATGCTTTACACAAAAGGCGGAACAGATGTCTCGTGTTCTGTCCTTCACTGTGAGATTCATCGTTGCCCCTAGTCTCTTGTTATTTGTGGTCGGCGCAAATGTTTTCTATTTCCATTCTCAAACTGCCAACCATCACGTTTTCATTCACTCCTTTTTCTTTCATATAATGCTTCACACAATACCTACATTATCTTTCATCACATCCATATTTTCTTTGGATTACATGCCTTTAAACGATTCCTGTTCAACTTATCTGTCACTGGCGCCACTTTCAAACTTCTTCCAATTTCCATTAGTTTATACACTGTAGTCATTCCAGACATCCATCTCAACATTGTCATCTTTGCTACACGCAACCTTTTTCATAAAAATCCGTGTTTTTAGATCTAGAGAAGCAAGCGACGAGCGATAATTGTGTAATTAAGCGGAACGCGGCGATACGATTAGCGATGAATCAATGGCGACGTTCAATCGCTCAGCAGGACTGAGTCGCGCGACCTTTCACACGGACCTGACGGGAAGCGGAAATGAATTAAATGGCTCTGTAGGGCGATTAATCAGACCTGACTTTTAACGAACAGTTACTTTTTTGGAACGGTAGTAAGGACAGATAGGTAGGGGCCGGACGTGCGATCTACCTACTTTTTCAAGAAAAAATAATGTCATTTATTATAACGGATCTTCGTGCCCGGTATATTGCTTTAGTGATAATCTGCTCACAGAATCAAGAGGAAAATAAGCTACTTTTCATTCAATTAATCATATCAAATGAAGCTCCGAGATGATTTCACCATGTAGATATGAATTTAATATCGAGCTACTTCAGACAGGGCGACGTTTTCTGAGGGTTTAGTGCGAGTTTTTTAACGTACTCGATCGTCAACGTTAACGTTCGCTTATGAAAAAAACGGTTTGCTGTGAGTGTCAAGACGGCACTAATTCAGTTTCAATACAAATTGACGTTTACGCTAACGCGATCGAAAACGTTAAAAACTCGCACTAAGGCTATAAATATAAGTACCTACCTACAAAAGAGTAGGTATTACTCGCGCGAGTTAACTTGACACCTGGCTCGAATGACGTTTTGACGTTGTAATTTAAATTGAACAATTCGATTTCGAGATGAAATAATATAAACAACAACGGTGACAGAGATGCTAACATCAGGTACATGGTAACTTCTGATGATAATAATAAAAAGATACGTGTCTGTGATTTATAATGGCGCCGCACCCAGCCACTAACTATTAAATGAATGTTTTCATAACGACAGCCCCTGGAGGACAAACGAGGCTGTTCCGAAACTTCAGACATGTTATTATTTATTCAAATGTTTTGGACATGGATGTTTACTTACAAAGCTTGATGTTATGCCAGGCATTTAGTGGACCTGGCGATTATGAATAAGTCATAATACATTATGTATTGTGAAAATAAGTTCGTTCAGGAAAATCTTATTAGTAGGTACTAGGTAAACTTAGCGTACCTATGTATCTTATGACTTAAACACACACAGTAGTAACTTTTCAGTAAATAACTGGTACCTGAGACTTTCAATTTTCTCTCACAGAATTTACATGTTTTATTTTTGATAGTCTCGCGTTTGATCGCAATCTCACCTGACGGAAAGCCATGACGTGATCGACGATGGTTCACGCTTGCCTAGAAGTAACCTATTCAAGTTTATCCTGAAACTGTGGTAATAGTTGATGTGTGAGTAGGCCTTGTTCAGAATCTAATATACCCACTTTGGCTAATGAGGTATCAGATTGCTAATTATCATGTTTGCGAGGCAAATTTGACCAAAGACAAGACAGAGAAAGAAAAAGAAATGGGAAGTATTTATCAAGCAGTGGGACATGGGAAGTGTTGACTACATGAAAAAAAACAAATAATAAACAAATAAGAGAACGAGCTTTGTTCTGATTTGTTAGTCTATCATTGATTTATTTTGTTAGCATAGTAGCCGAAAATTGGTAGGCAGTTGTGATGTGCGTGATCGACGACCGAGAATTTGATTTATAAATGGAACCCATTACTGACGACCTTAAAACCGTTCAAGTTAATATTCTATCTACCTTCCTCCAGAGGGTCCCATTTCCCAAATGTATCAGTCTTTGGTAGCTTTACGTTTTCTTAGTGAAGTATCAAATCAAAAGAGACCTCTAATCGGCAAAAGTGCTGTGTGGTCGCAATCAGATGGACTGAACGCTTTAAGGGTATTCCAATAGGGGATGAATGACTCACTTCACTGCAGGCGCCATAAATTCGGGGAAATTCGGGAATATTCGGATTTTAGTTTCGTTCCGTTACGATATGCTGGGAATGGCCTAATTGATAGCTGCGCAATTTACCTGATAGCAATCTAAATAGCTCAGTGATTCGCCTGCTGTGCGAAGATTCCATCTGATTCCATCAGCAGGGAATTAGCGTAGCTTCTACAATTATTGTAGTACTTTGCTTACGAATATTTCCTTCCAATCTGAGTTTTTCTTCGTGACTGCTTAGGTATAACTATTTTCGATATTTCGATACAATTAGGAAAAAAAAAATCGTCATTTTGTAAAATCGCAAATTTGACAAACGAAGTAGGTACTTGGTCAAATGAATATTTGTGGATAATATTTTAACATATGAAATATTTGCAAAGTAAAACATTTGCGAAATTTGTATTTTATGAAATGGGTACTTACAAAGTAATATGTTTGCGAAATGAGATGTTTGTCAAATTATTAGTTTTATAATGTTATATTTAAAATGATTATTTGTCATTCGATTTTTGTCAAAAATTAGTAAACCCCTGGCTTTAGGTTTATTTTAAATAAAAGACTGCAGATAAATTAAGAAGATAACACAGTCCGTGTTAAAAAGGAAATAGCCTGTGGCCAAGACAGGTGCTTATCGCGCCTGAAAATTAAAATTCGTGGAAGGAAACATCTTTAAACAAAGTGAGTTCTGCGAAGCATCAAATTGAAAGGAGGTATCCATTACAAAGTAACTGACGAATTAATTGCTAAATAATTGCTCAAGCTAGTAAAACGGTAACATACAAACCTACTTTAGTGAAATAGGTACCATCTAAAATAAACAAAGTTTCTTTTGAAATATTTCGCAGTGCATTACCGCCGAACTGGGAAGGGCACTGGTGACCCTGAACCGTCAGAAGGGTACAATTTATAACATGCTGGGTGGGGAGGATATTCATATTCTTATTTTTACGGCGATGAAAGAAATCCAGTCCACAAACATCCAAAAACAATAGATTTATACTGTTTCCAATATTTCTCTCTTGGGATTCTTGTAGGTAAGTGGGCCATTTACTTTATCACATTGATTTAGAAATACGTTGTTTTTCTTGTTCGATTGCTCTCATAATGTAAACTGAGGGATACAGGTAAAAGTGCTTGTTTTTTTTTGGAAAAGGTGCTAATACGATTAATCAATCAAAGATTAATGTGGTATAGATGGAGTGCTACACTACAGTGTCGCTAAGTGTACCTACAACGTTGTCCCGAAAAAAATAAAAATCTGTGGAATAGGTCACGCACGGTAGCGAAGCCGGGGGAAAAGTTAGTTCCCCCTAGTCATTCGGAAAAAAATAAGAATGATAGGTACATAGGATTGGGAATACCGGAGAAGCAATAACTGGTCCTTTTATTCGAAATCCATTCGTAAACCTGATTATGTCCAATCGTATTTCGTTTCAGCAGTGGATTTTTACGAGCCGATGTGATCAATATTGCCAGTGCTCGTTAAGCATTCATGTCAGGTGTCCTACTCACCAATGTATCAGAACGTTGCCGTCTCTCAAGCGGGCGGCGTGTATGAAGTCGTTGCACAGACTGAAGTACTGCGTCAGGTTCTGTTCCGGGGAGTCCGACGCCATTATGCACAGGTAATGCTTGTCCTGTTGGCAAACAAAGAGATTAACATGAATAAAGAAAAAAAACATCACCATCTCTGTTCAACTCAATGCGAGTCAGACTCGCGCGCAAAGGGTTCCGAATGAATTTCATTTTTGTTACATGTTATTTTAAAACTGTAGACTTGTTAAAGGTTTTCCTGTAATCTTTAAGTAAAGATATCAGGAAAACAAACCTGCATTTTTTATTTAATTCAGATTCAGTAGTTTCGGAGATAAGGAGGGAATGGTAATTTTTCGTCTAATTTCTTGCATAACTTCAAAACTATTTATTTTAAAATTATGTAAAACAAATATGTATTTGAAACCCCCACAATAAGCCCTTTCAATTGATATGTCATACGACCTTTTTTTGTAATTTTCCTGTTTGTCCCCCAAAAGTGACCCCCATACTCAAAATTTATTTATTTACGTAAAGCGTACCAAATTTGAACAGAATCCATCCAAGTGATTTGGAAAAAAATGTCTGTAACAGACGGACAGATAGATACCCGAGTGATCCTATAAGGTATTAAGGGCTCCGTTTCTTACAGATGTTTGAAACCCTAACAAGAAAAATTATCATAAAAATATTTCGTTCATCTTGTTAAAATCTTCAATCCCTCGTGGATTAACGAAAACGGGCCGCAATAAATTGCTTAAGAATTTGAACTATTGGTAGGTACAGTACCTACTGTATTTGCGACCACTCCAAATCTTAAACATGAATGCTATTGTCTGACCGGAATAACTTTGATTGTAACTGTAAGTCAAAGGTTCAACAAAGCCATCGAACATTTATATTTAATACAGCATTAAAGTTTGCCAACAATCCATAAATCTGCCGAAACGATCCGTAAACAAGCCTTAAACTGGGGAAACATTAATATAATCTGCTTTACAAACTTACCCCTTGTAAGCCAATCAAAACAGGCGACTGTAGCTTTCGGTTAGTTCATATACATAAATCATTGCGAGGAGTTATTATTTGGTGTTCGGTCGTGTGGTTTCTGGGATTAGATTCGCTTCTTTATTCCTGAAGGATAAAAATCTAAGTCCATCAAATAATTGTCATTGCCATTCAATTATTTTTGCATACTTTGTATGGCCTCATGCTGAGAATAAGCACTCTTTTTTTAAGGTTGACATGTTTCAACGTTAACTCCCGAACACTCATGCCATAACATTTTCTGCACAAGTGATCAAGCTCCTACTTCTTGTTTCTTTAGGTCTTTTTATTGGCAATACGTTGCCCTTTGTTTGTACTCTTGCTGTGATTATAAGAACCTTATGAGTGTTTATTATAGATTGTTCATAAAAAGAAAAAGGGACTGGTTGTGATACTAGTACCTAGAATGATATTCGACGGAATGTTCTGTTCCTCCAGCAATTTTCAATCCAATATTTTATACACTGAATTCATTTTATGGAGTGTACCTTAGAATGATCACGCCTTTCTTTAAAACTTTGATTTAAGTTGAGAACAGAGCGCGGACGCGACAAACTTTAGTCAATAAAAGTTAAAGCGAATAGTACCGACCATAGAAATGAAAAATTTTACTTAGTTTAGTTTACCGGCTTTTAAGTTCCAAGTGTTTTATAGTCGTTTTGTCGTTTTCGGACAAAACTTGGATGCTATGATACAATAGTGTTGCTTTTTAAACTGCTGAGTATACTCAAATAATGTCTAGTTTTCTCACAACGTAAGTATTAAAGCTTTTTCAATATCCTTGGTTACCTTTTATTTTTGATAATATTTCATCACAGATTGAATTATTTCCTAATATTTAAACGCAGCAAACATACTCAAAAACTAGCACCTACCTCACTGTTATTGCTAAACATGCATAGAAGTGTATTTTGCTACCTACCAATCAACTGGGTGTGAACTATAATTATAAAACACAATTGCCACGGAACTTGCACCTAAGTCCCCCGGTGCAGTGCGTTCCTACACAAACTTCTAAAGATAAATCCATAAAACACTAACGGTAACCACCCACCACATCAACTTCATTGGCAGGTAACTTACTCTATTATTCACTGACTATGCTCACTATTGCTCAGTTATTTACTGCAGGCTCATCATATCTCTGCTCAATCTAGCCAGCATCATTCCCCTGGCGAATGAAACTGCGAAACTCCACTTCGGAGTTATAATTCCCCTGGGCGGCATAACGTGGGCAAGCGATGCGATGATGTGATTGTACCATCTAAGTACAATCTGTCCATGATGTTAGTATGCTCGTTGGACAAGTTTTATTACTGTTTGTGATGAGATCATTATCAGACGTGATGGGTTTGTTTTCTAAATAAGTAATAGCTTGTTTGGGTAACTTATTCGTAGTGGTTTCAAATTGTGGGAGGCGTAGGTACTGTCGTGACGTATCAACTGGTTAGAGCCGACTGGATTATGTTCAGAATTTAGGCACAAAGACATCAGACATGTTAGTTTTTCTTTCCTATTGAAGTATCTTTGTGTAGAAATATATGTCTGTAGGTTGCTTTTATAATGGGTACTTACATGAATTTATTAAAATGTAGGTAGCTGAAAGCAAAACCATTTACGATTGCCTAATTGTGTAAGTATAAGAATACCAACTTGCCTTACTAAATTGTAGGTGCATACCAGAATTGAGAAAGAACTTACCTACATAACAAAAGTCCGTATTATTTTAGTACCCACCCGTACGAAAAAGCACATTAGCGAGCTGTCTGAGAAGAAAAACCCAATAAAATAAAATATTCAGCCGTTTGCTTCGAGAGAGGTCTTTACTCGTCACTTACTGAAATGCGATGAAAAAAGAAATTATAGCGATTTACTGAAGCCTAAACATTATTTACGATCGAGAGAATTTCAGTTGATGTCGTTATTTTTGACATGAACGTTTGATGTATTAAATTAAGAGGTGGTTTTGTCAGTTTCTTATATTTTAAGAAACATTATCTTAATATCTCAAATATATATTACCTTTTTCTCGTCGCAAGTCGCATCTAACCTCATTAGTTACGAACCATAGATACATATTGTTATAATATTTTTCTAAACATTCGTGAACCATGACCTGCGTTAATGCGGATTACTCGCGAGTTCGATTCCTACAAATTGTTTTTGTTTTGGTATTTGTTGTCGGTTCTGAGTTCAGTTGACTTTGAATTAAAGATTCACAATATTAAGAGATCAATCGTGTGAATTTACTTTTATGTCATATTGTGCATTTTTTTATGCATCACTCCATTGTTAAAGAAAATCGTTATTTAAATATTCCAGACAAAAAAAAATAAAAAGGGAGTCGAATTGTCTACAGCAGTAGGGTGGAGGAATTCCTCCAGTTACATGAGTCTCTTTACTTAATGAGACATTTTAATAGTTAAGGTGAAGGTAAATGGTAGAAGTACAGTACACACATTAATATCGGTCAACAGGACCTTATCAAATATACATTATAAGTGGCTTGAATACCACGATTATTACCCCCGTCGGGTCTTGCTTTTAATACACATAGTTTTACACAATAGGCTTAATACGCAGTATGTAGGGGCGGTTTAGAACAGCCCTGCCCCAAACCACTGCTTTACTGTGTAGACACGGACTCCCCGCATGCCTCGCGCTAAATTTTGTACTGGTGTTTAACAGCACGAAAACTTTGATTGCGCGATGCAGGACGCGGTGTTCCAAATTCGAAACTGACAACGAATGGATTTTTTTATTTCCTGCCAGGATCTGGTTTAACGTTGGAATTGTATTTATTTTTATTTTTTTTCGAATTTTATTATTATTTTGTCAATTAGCACTAGATAAAGGCACGTAGGTATTAACAGTATTAATTTCAAATTGTCGAATATTTGTTTCTAGCTCACTTAGTGTTAGGCTTATATACGTGTTTCTTGTTCTAAAACCTTAGTGTAGGTGTTTTCAGAGAAACGCATAGAAATTAAATTTCAATGGTAAATAAATATAAAAAATAATATCTTGTAATGACTTCACAGGCCGCTTTCAATCCGTTTTCAAATAGAGAAAGTGTTCGTCTTAAAAATATCTGAGATAATGTAGATAAGCATTCAAATACCTATAAGAACCTTCATACCTAAATTTTGGCAGACCTCATGTTGCAGACGTGTTTCTACCACATACTCGTAAATCTACGGAAAAATATAAATCTACCCACATACTCGCAATACGTAAGATACAATTTACTGTCTACGAAGTAATAATTTATTACTTCGTAGACAACTGTCCGTTCGTTTTACTGAAGACATGTTGATTCAATTTTAGGGTTCCGCAGCGACGGAGAACCCTCATAAACTTGTTAGGGTTTGTCCTCAGCTGCACGTGTGCGGAATGTCACAGGTTCCCAGTAACTTATCTCCACAGGTGAAAAAAATTTATGACTGTCCCGAAGAAGAAAACGGTATCTAATTAATTATTAGAAAAGACATTCAGGCACGTACCTATCTATCATTAGGAAAGTAGTCCTTGCTCATCTACCCACTCAATATACTGTACCTAGAACTCATATGATTATTATAATGATATATTTTGGGACAACTACTAAGTAGTCTATGAAAGTTAGCAATATTAGATAAGATAGGTACATGTACAGTGAAATAATTTCGTTACTGGAAATTCCTGAAATTGTTATGTTTTACAAACAGATTAAGAAACAATTCTACCTCTTATAATATTAGTGTAGATACAATGTTTCAAAAATCTTATAGATAGATACATTCTTCAGAAACAGAATTTTAAACCAAGATTAATGTTTTTTGGTAGGTACTTAGGTACTCGTAGACTTTTAGGGTAAAATATAAGAGATTAAGAATAATCTAAATTTGTTTCAAACTGTTTAAAACTTTTGCTAGTTGCTTTGTTTTTGAGGCTAAGGTAACTAACTAATCAAGTTTCGTGGAATTCTAGTCGAAATCCAAATACTTAACGTAATTAATTCGTGATACCGACACCCAACCGGTGATAAAAAATTGAGTAAGAACTTATTTGGAAGACCTGGAAAGCTAAACATACCTATAATGTGTTATTTTGAATAATAGGGTGGGTGGACTAGGCGACTAGCGACTGTCTCATAGATGGCTGGACGATCTAGATGTGATTGAAGGACAAACATGGGCGGAGATAGCACAAAGAAATACGTACGAGTATAAATAGGAAAAAGTGGAGTAAAACACACACTCATAAAAAGTAACACAAATTGTATTTGTACCATGATACAAATCCTGTTATTCAAAAGATAACCGTAGCACGTGTACAAAAATACAAGCCGTAAATCAAAATATAAATCCGTCATAAATGTCGACTGTAGTCTGGAATTATCGCAAAAATCACGTGGTTCGGACAATTTATAGCCAAGTCCCAGATTGAAATCAAGCATGCAACGATATGACGTCAGGGAAAATGAAAGAGATTGTTATCGTTTTGAAATAACTATTGTTATAGTGCTATTCGAGCTATGTGAGGATTGCGTTTTGATGCCAACATTGCCAACTCCAGTAGAAGTTGAATCGTATCGGGATTAGGAATACATTATTTCGTAACCGCTGTCTGATTCGACTGAGTTTGTGAACGGGGAAGCCAATCGTTGAGAATCGTTGAGAAAGAAGCGTTGTGTCACAAAAACTGAATAATATATACCTATTCTGAGTTTGGTCTCCAGCTCTTTGGTCGACATTTAAAGAACAGACAAACAAATAATTGCATGACACAAATAGTCATGCGCGCGTAAACGTCTGTGATTGGCTATCGAAAATTATTCATTCAACTAATCACAGCAAATTACGCGCGTTTTACATATTGCTAGATTAATTTTGCAATAATTTTCGTTCTCGGCCGTATAAGCGTATTTTTTTTACCATGAAATGAAAAGAAACCAATCGTTTATTATAGTAGGTTTACCAAACCATAGATAAAGAAAGAACTTAGGCATCCAAGCTTTTATTAAAAAGATGATGATTTTTGAGCAATTAGTAAGTAGTTGTGTTACTAATTGCTCTAAAAATACCTTCAGTTTTCTAGAACACTATGAAAGAATATACACCAATTAGTCTTATCATCGTTACTACGTAATAAAAGGCCCGACAGAAACTTTTTCAAAGAGCCGATGATTAGTAATTCAATATCGGAAATTTGTTAAAAAGGGTCCACGGATGGAATAAGTTATGAGAGAATCTGTCGAAGAGTTGAATAAGTGATGAGCCTTCGACCAGACCACATCGCGAGGGACGCACGACAATAACAATATAATTCATATTGTATGAGGAACATTACGGAATTTCTCTCTGTGTGGCAGATCATAAAAAACTTGTTTATGAAGTCTGAACAATGTATGAAGCCAGCTTTAGAAGTGGCTGAAATCATATTTTGTGTATAAATGAATCAGTTTGAAAGTTTAGAAAGGAATTATGTTTGCTGTTTGTCGCCAAACGAAATTGGCAAGACCTTCCGAAAATAAACTAGGTATCTACATATATACCTATTTATACCTACTACAACGAAAAATAAGCATTCATAAGCAGTTATTTCATGATTACCCAACTTAAAAAAAGGCAGTAGTGTAAAAATTTATAGGTTATGCAAACGATGATGAATGAGTAAAAACTTCGTCTCCAACTCAAGAATCCAATTTCTTTACTTATTACATGTTAAAGTATCGGCTGTCATGACGTTACATTGGCATTGGTCAGTGCCAGTGTGCTTAGTTAGAAGCATTCATTTGCATACCCAAGCTCTGTCCGCCATTGAATATTCAAAGAGCTCGCTTCGCCTGCGCACCAAATACTCGTGTGGGGAACCCGCTGTTTATTAATGTAACCACTTGAACCAAGTTTTAACGAACGCTTTAATATTTCCACAACTGAACCCTAAAGGTCATGGGAACATGATTCGTTAATAATTATGCGCAATGAGTCGTGAAAATGGTTTACATTGTTGTGTGGAAAAGTATTGAAATTGTTTTCGATTCGTGGAAGCGATTTGGGTGTTACGGTTAAGATAAACGCTGAACGAACCAATCCGAATTAAGGTTGTGGTTAGCAATTGAAATATTGAATATTTTACCACACATTATTCTGTAACATTGCCGTACAAAAAGTCTACACACTTTAAAAAGAAATAAGATATCCTTTGCCACTAACACGATTTCAGCGCAGTTTAAAAGCATTAGAAACCGAGCGAAAGTCACCCTTGGCCGGATTTCCCCCCCGAGATTGATTACGCTAATGGAACGGCACGCACCTTTTACGAGAGCATCGTACGGAAATGTAAACGTCACCTGTAAAACATTTGTTCAATAAAAATGAGTAAACGACGCCTCAGGGCAGGAGGGTGCCTTCTTCCCTAGCTCTCAACATTGTACATGATCCGCCATTAACGATATTGTTTATGTTTTGCACAGTTAACCTTTAAATTTAAGTAATAAAAGATCTTTTAATAAGAGCACTGGAACAAGAAAACATACATAGAATTAAACTAAAAGTTTTTAGCTACACAAATCATTACTAATGTTTTTCACCTTGAATTATTTATAGGTTTCCGAACCTCTGTATGGAAAAACGGAACCCTTCCCTTATATACAATCTGTCTGTGTGTCCGGCTGTCACAGCCGATTTTCTCCGAATCTACTGGACCGATTCAATTGAAATTTGGGACACATATAACTGTGACCCAAACACGGACGTGTAACGAAAATAAATAAATTTTGAAAATGGGGTCACTATTGTGAGGGAAAACAGAAAATTATAAAAAGTTTTTCCGACTGTACCGTGTGACATATCAAATAAAAGGGCTTATCGTAACGGTCTATTTTTTTGTTATTTAAATTAATCCATTCCGAAGTTATTGAAAAAAAATACAGTACAATCTGTAATTTTATTCAAAATGTTTGTCTCAGTAGTTACGGAGATGAGGAGGAGACAACTGATAAAGACCTATGTCTTTACCGGTAGTCTTTAGAAGTTCATGATTTTAAAGTAACATGTTAAAAAAATAATATTCGTTCGCAACTCTTTGCACGTGGGTGTGACTCGTACTTGGCCGGTTTTTTTTGATATTCGTACCTACGGAGCAGGTGTCCTCTATCCGCCATTTTGTAACAAAAACAGAATAAACAAGCCCATCAAATTAATCAAAGTTAAACAGTTTCACAGAATTGAGTTTGTCGAACCGGCAATTCGAGGAACTCAGTTCGCACGTAGTAATTTTCATTAAATCCGTGAAAATTACTGTAATTTTAAAGGGGAAGACGGGTAAAACGAGATTTTATTTATAATCCTCTTAACAAAAGCTGAAGAAAATTATTTCGAGAAAGGTTTACCGTGGTTAATTTGAAGCTTCCCAACTTTATTCCAAGATTAAAGTGAGGAGTTAAAAGTACCTGTATCAAGAAATGCAATGATGTTTTGAGGCCATGCATGACTGTCAGCTTTCTATATAACTTCCCACTACCTTATTTGCAGATATCTATCTATCCTAATATAATAAAGCTGAAGAGTTTGTTTGTTTGTACGCGCTAATCTCTGGAACTGACAGTCGGGTGTTTATGATAGCCACATTCATGAGGAAGGCTATAGGCTATACGGAAACGGGTAAAAATGGGATATGCTCGTACGAAGTCGCGGGCAAAACGCGCCATAAAATCTGACACCGCTCGTGCCAAGGGTCTGGAATCGTGTTCCAGCTGGTTATGAAGGCCAGATAGGCAGCTTCTCCGTGTCAAGTACTGGTATTTAGTTGCATCCGAATAGACTGGGAGCCAACCCCAACATAAGTATGTAGTTGGAAAAACCGAATAGACTGGGAGCCATCCCCAACACAAGTATGTAGTTGGAAAAACCGAATAGACTGGGAGCCATCCCCAACACAAGTATGTAGTTGGAAAAACCGAATAGACTGGGAGCCATCCCCAACACAAGTATGTAGTTGGAAAAACCGAATAGACTGGGAGCCATCCCCAACACAAGTATGTAGTTGGAAAAACCGAATAGACTGGGAGCCATCCCCAACACAAGTATGTAGTTGGAAAAACCGAATAGACTGGGAGCCATCCCCAACACAAGTATGTAGTTGGAAAAACCGAATAGACTGGGAGCCATCCCCAACACAAGTATGTAGTTGGTAAAACCGAATAGACTGGGAGCCATCCCCAACACAAGTATGTAGTTGGAAAAACCAAAAAGACTGGGAGCCAACCCCAACACAAGTATGTAGTTGGAAAAACCGAATAGACTGGGAGCCAACCCCAACACAAGTATGTAGTTGGAAAAACCGAATAGACTGGGAGCCAACCCCAACACAAGTATGTAGTTGGAAAAACCGAATAGACTGGGAGCCAACCCCAACATAAGTATGTGGTTGGAAAAAGAGATATTGATTGAAATAAACTAAGTAGGTACTAATAAAACAATGTATCAACATACCCGCTTTATAAAACACTATTATTACAATAATGGAGGCCTTCAGCGCCACGTACTCGTATGCAGCGCTGTTTATTCTGGGCAGGACTGAGGACAAACCCCCCTGCTGGCCTTGAGCTGGGAAATTGAACCTTATCTCTTTCTACCTAATAAACAGGAGATAGAAGGTCGTTCTAGATACGGATTGCTTTAAAACTGTTTCAGATTGGCCTAGAAAAATTGACTTTGTTTTTTAAAACAAGGCGGACAAGATTGTTAAAAACTCATAGATAGACGAACTCACTACAAGCGTGCTTATAGTGCCTTGTTTATCATCTTGGTAACAACTGAACTCAACAAAGGCAAATCTGGGCTGGCCAATCTTACCAATAAAACAAGGTCCTTACTTAATCAATTTTTATTACACCCCGTATCATTGCCAATGTATTCTTAGGTATAGCAAAAAAGCTGTACATAAAATGGCCTCCCTCAATTAACGACCTTTTTACTGCTGAATAAATTCCTGAACACGGTCAATTTGGACGATTATTTACTTATAAACTCAAATGGATTAACCAACCAATGAAAGACTACATTTATGGAACTTCCAAACCTACAACGTACCTACGTTATTGCTTCACATTTTCAATATTCTAAGGGCATTGTGAATTTCAATGAAGTTGACTTTTGCAGTTAAATCAATGTATAAAGCGAAAACCTTGCGGAAAAGATTTTATGTAAATCAGTCGTTAAAATGGAAAATAAATCGATACTGGTGATTCGATTCTGCACAGAATAAACTTAACTTGAACTATTGCTAGCTTTGTTTTATTTCAATACCGACATTACAACTCGTAACAGAATAAACGCAATACCTGAAAAGGGTTTATTTTACTTATCATTACGACAACTTTTACTACGGGACCAACACTAAAATCGCAAAATAAACAATCGACAGCACCATGCGTTTATGTGCACATAACTCGACGAAATAAATGCAGAAGACTCTATAAAGAACAGCTGATTTTTTTCGCGTTTTCGGGTTTGGTCCCATAGTAAAAGTTTTTCATAATGGATTCAACGATCCCTTTGTCAGGTATTGCGTTTACTCTGTTACGCGTTTTATATTAGGAAATATTATAAAACCTATAGTAATATTAAAACACCTCGTACTGCTACGCTGATCAAGAGGTCGGAAGCGCTACTGGCGAACATGAGGTCCTGGGTTCGATTTCCCTGTGTGTGTGGTTTTTTCACCTGCTTTTTTACAGTATCAGCCCGGAGTCTGGAGTTGTGCCCAGTTAATGGGAATACAATATAGGCATTATGTTATGGTATATAACTATGTACATATGTATGTGATATGCACCAGCATGTATAAACAGGGGTAGAAGAACTCATTGGGTATCAAAATATTTGACCGCATCGCTGCCAAAGGGAACAGTGTCCAAAATGTTGGCAACATTGCCTCGTTGAAAGTTAGTTAGCTTAGGAAGATTGGTTTTTTGGTGAATTAATTCTATGAACACTGCAATCATCAATTCCAAGACAAAGCCACAAACATCTACATCAACTCTACAGATAATTGTTTATTCAGCCCTAAAATAAACTTAAGATTGCCAGCGAATCGCAGGATTAGAGCCGCGGTTATATTACAGGTAAAGTAAATTACGGAGTCGTGGCTCGGCGGAATAATTAACTGTGGCTGTCAGGTAACCCGCCCGACACAGCTTTGCTCTTAGATGCTAGGATCTAAGTGTCGTCGCCAGAACTTTTAGATATCTTGTACGTGAACATTGAGATGGTGATGTCTTTTTTTATCATGCATACTAACTTTGATGTGGAAGCTTTAGCACCATCGTTGCTTCATTCTATCGTTTTCGTCTACGGGGAAGTCGGAAACATCTCAAAGAAATGTACTAACAGACTGTTAGCCTAAATCAAGACAAAATGGTTTAGCGGTGTTGTCAATATTGACTAAAACCTGTTCAACCGTGAAGGTGTGATGATTTAAAAAACGTAAAGACTTCCAAATTTATATCGTTAGGAGGAGTAGAATAGGATTCTTCAACCAAAGCAATGTCAATATTACATGCGTCTGTGTTCCTACCAACTGATAGGTAGTCCATCAGCCTTCAGCCAATAGTAAACAGGCATCTTCTGGGCTTGCTCGTATCATCAGAAAGAAAGAAAGAACACAACACACACAGAAACACACAACATAGGTACAAATAAAAGGAAACATAATTTTAAAACAATTATATTTTGTGCTCCGCGGCTGCGCCAAATAGCAACATACCATCCATACACCTCATTTATCGCCATGACCCAACTTTGCTCTTAGACGCTGGGATCAGCAGTGCCATAGTCAGAACTTTACAGACACCTCATACGTGAGGACAGAGATGGTGATGTCTTTGTTTATTATGTATAGGTACTAATTTTGGTGTGGAAGATTGAGCATTAGCGTTATTTTATATTAGCTCTTGCCCACGGTTTTGTCCGTGAGGAGGAAGTCAGATTACAACAGGAACGTACAATCGGATTCAAATGTGGGTATCCTATTCACTGATCCAGGCCATGGTCTAACAGTGTTCCAAATTTACTTCAAAACTGTGAATCCATTCAGACGTGATTGATTTACAATGATCCAAATAAACAGTCACACATTTAGTATATAAAGTAGGATATTTTAACCAAAACCATGTTCATATTATATGCTTCTGAGTAACCTTCCACCTACAACCTGCCAAGATTTAAAGCAAGAGTAAATAGACATCTTCTAGGCTTGCTCGTTCTATTAGTATACAACTCGTTCATTGTCCACGAGTACCACCAGGCGAGATCAAAAGTGGTTCATCACGAACTTCGATCAAGAAACGAAGTAAAAACACTTCCTTCTACAGGTTAAGACTAAGCTCGTATGTATCGTATATAACGTATCAGTCGACCAGTTGTTTTAATTCTATCCAATTCACTATACTCATTGTTACCAAGCTAAATTAATCTATTGCTCATACCATCTCAGTGAAAGAAGCCCTTGGCCCAGTTATTATTATTACGTCCTTTATTTACTTAAGATCCCAAACCAATATTAGGTGTCTAAATACTTTTGCCACAATATTTTTTATCGCAATAATCTAAATATTTAATTATAAAAAATCGTAATATTATTATTCTACCAATATTTACCACAACAGTGAATCTGAAAAACTGTATTCTCATTCGGATATTGTACAAAAATACTGGATGGATTTCAGCTGGGTCTTCACGGACGTATTTCATAACATCCAACAATGGAACAAGTCAAGCAGCGAACCTTCTGAAAAATATTACACTCCAACCATTTTTAACATTGACTTGTTCTGTATAAAACATAATATTTTATATTCTACGGCATTGCAGTTATGTCCTCCGTTAAAAATTATATAAAACTTCTTTGTCACTAAAGTACTTTTTCACGTCAAGGATGAAAAAGCGACAACAAATTGCTTTTTATCTATTTCTTGCTACGAATAGCAACGTCTACGGAATTTCGTAGCACTAACTACGGTAATTCGTAGCCTCGTAGCATTTGTCTACGAATATTTGCCTTTTCGTAGGCTGTTACGGGATAATAAAGAGAGTATAGGAAAAAGCACTTTTATGTATACGGTTATGTGGCTACAACGCGTGGTGTTTCTACAAAGTAATAGGTGACCTGTAAAAGGGTCACAATCTAATAATGTCTCACTCCATTTTGTATGCCAAGGGGCATAAAGGTGTCCTTAGTCCTTAACTACTTAAACGTGTTGTTTAATGTTTTTTCAGAAATAAGGTAAGTTATATTCTGCGTTCTAGTGTGAACAGTGTGAACATTTTTACGTTGTGTATTTAGGTTTTTATCTTAGACATATTATAAATGCGAAAGTGAGCTTGTTCGTTTCGCTTTCACGCCTAAATTATTGAACTGATTTTGATAAAATATTGATACAGAGATAAGTGGGACCTCTAGAGACGGTAATATGCGCGTATATTTCGCGAATAAAAAAAATTTGGTGCTCAAAGCTAATAGGTAATATATAAACAGAAAAAACTTCATGAGCAAAAGCAAAAGGGGCAAATAATGTAGAACTGACACCTCAATTTATGCTTTTACATCACACATTTACCCACAAAGTGAGGTAAAAATATTACAAAAATCCACTGTAATCCGTATAAAGACGCCTGACGTGAGAAGGGGAGGGTATGAGATCTTATAAGACGTAATTTTTCCTTACATCCCGCGGATAGGGGGGTTGTCGAAAGATACAAATACCCCAGTGAGAGGGGACTCTTTCTATCAATTTTGTTAGTTAAGCTCGAGCGGTTTCTCTTTGACTGCGAGACGGAAATCATGAATCATGTGGTTCTCTATAGATTGTATTATTGCCTGAGCTTTTTATAAGTTTGTTTATTTCTGTGTAAATTGTCGATTGTTATTTAAATGTCATGAAATCGATGATTTAAGTTTTGTTTGACTGTTTTAGTGATTGTGTCAAGAGGCTGCTAAGAGTTGATTTTTTATAGTCGGATTACTTTTTACTGAGAAAATAATGACAATGGGCAATTATTTAAAATAAATAATAATATGGCGTTTTGACATATATGTGACATATATGTCAAAACTCCATATTTATTCTTCAGATTAAAGATATCTGACTTTTGAAAAACAAGCCTTACATAAAGTAATGGCAAATCTATGTACTTAATCGATTTATTCTTTATAAATATTCATAGAAAGTTAACAGAGTGAAGTTTTCATTATTTTTTAAGAGTCTCTTAGCTTGTAGGTAGGTACTGAGAATCTTGCATATTTAAATAAAAACATTTCGAATATATATAATATAATCACAATACATAAATAAGCAGTTAGCATAAATCAGAATGCCATTCCAAAGATACATTAATGCATCAATATCCTTTAATACCTACTATTTATTTGCAGACAGATTAAACTAATCTTTTAATTAAATCCCTTGCAAGAGAGATAGTCTATCGTTAGTTGTAGAACTACTAATTAAGTGAAGAGTCTATCTAGGCTATGTTAGTGCTTAGTTGGCGATGCTACAGTAATAAAAACTTCTAGTTAATTAGTACTTAACGGTGCCTTTATAGACTTGTTCCATATACACACCCTCGATCACCGATATGTACACAGATGCTGTTTGGCGAAGATATATAATAATATATGCCGTCGCGTATCGTAGAGTTGCCACATCATGAAATGTCCACTTCAATCCTAACTTCAATGACTTCCTTTTTATGTCAGCAGGGTTTAAAGGAACCTAACATGAATGGTATGATGGTATAATCCCATTCGAACCTAACCTATCCGTGTCCGGGTCCCTTGGGTGCTAAGTTTCCTCAAATTGAACCTGAACTAACGTCGGCCATATCATGAAATGGTCAATTCTACGATATGGCCACGACATATGTTAGTTTTACTTTTAACTTGCTGTGCCCTGGTTTCTCATACTTACATGGACTCTATAAACAAAAAAAATAATATAGCCCGAAAATACGTATTTAAGGCGCTGCCAGCTCAGAAAGTGATTGGCGAGATGACCTTAGGCCTTAGTGCAAGTTTTTAAACGTACTCGAATGCGTTAACGAAAACGTACTCGAACGCGTTAACGACAACGTAAATTTTTACTAAACTGAATAATTCCTACAATTAACCGTCTATAAGATGCTATGGTAGATAATATGATTGGCAACAGATTTTCATTGCTAGTAAGGTGATAATAATTTTATTGTACACCTCTTTGTTGCCACAAGATTTGACATAATCGAACATTTACGATAAAGCGAACGACAAAGTGTAACAACTCGCAAAGTCGCAATAGGTCCTCAGGACGCGGAGCGCGAAGATCGGTTCAAGCTGGCGTATGGCGTAAGTACCTAAGTACCTAAAGGAGGTCTGGTAAGATATGACGAATGGCCTTGTCCAGCTGTGAAACATTCAAGACTTTCAAGGAACCCTTATGGTTTCGCCATGTCCGTCTGTCTGTCCGCGGTTTAGCTCAGAGACGCTTAGCACCACTTTTTTTTTTAAGTCAAGTCTCCCTCTCTTCCTGCAAAAAAAAATCTGGTCATATAATTATAATTCTTAATTTATATAGGTAAAATTAATATAGGTCATATAATTGTGCCGTGCAACTACGGAACCAAACACTGCTCGTGGCCCGACACGCACTTGGCCGGTTTTTTATTTGATATATTACAACATACTTCATATTGTGGGATTAAAATAGTGAGAAAAACTACTAACAAAACATAATCAGACTACTTATACCTACATAATAAATGTTCCCACTTCTGGGAATTAAAAGGTGAAGAAAATTGCACTAAGAATACTTGGAAACAATCCAATTAAGTAAAGCTTCTTTAAATTTTGATAATATTCTACAGCGGTGGCTATAAAAATATAGAAAAGTTAGCAGTCTCGTACACACGAGGGAAGGTGTTAGTGTTTATTTTTAACTCAGTTTGTACGTAGTCGACCACAATATCTATTATTACTTAATGCCCCGAGGTGTGCTTAATTCTTAAGAGAATTCCTCTAGAAGTGTAGAGCAATGTTCGATATTATTTTTTCCATAGCTTTATTTGTTTCACAAGCTACAACGCTCTGTATCCGTCTACTGCAGGAAATCCTTATAAATTAATCCTATCGTGAGCAATTTTGTGAGGAGATGGTCATAAACAATACCCGAAGATAAATTGGGCACTATTACCTATGTTATGGTGAGAGTTTCTATTCTATCTTGCACAACAATTGAGGCAACCTTTATATTTCTGATAGTGGCGGATTTGCACGTGAGTATTTTTTTTTTGCTATGGAATAGATATTTTAAGTCGATATTTGTTTTCAGAATTCGAGATCTTCTTTTTAGCGTGTCTGTGGCAAATACACTTTTCAAATTTTATGCTTGACCCAGTACTCAGCAACAGCAACACCGTTCGCTGACGCAGTCATAAGGTGACAGGGCATGCGGCGCATGACAAGAAGGTGGGCCATAGACTGCGGATCGACGCCACACAAACACTGAAGATCGGAGCCATCCGAGAACCTCCACTTGAGGAGGTTATCTTTAGTGCGACCGACCTGGGTTCGAGAATTCGAGATGGTTATCCAATTTTGGCACAACAAAATCTGTTTAACAAGATGAATTTCAGATTCTATTGCATCCATTACCTACGCTCCGTTTCCGTAAGGATTTCAAGATTCAAAATGATTGGTGGAAAAAACATGAAATCTTTAATCGCAGGGAGGAAAATCACAATTCAGTTGAGTTCAATTCTTTTTAGGGCCTTATGCGATGTTTGATTATGATTAAAATTATCTCGACTTAAACAACCAAGAACCGATACAATTCAGCGATAAAACCACCACTGCATGCACTGATCCCTTATTATTAAGATTGTGTAAAAACGTGTAACTACTGTCGTGTACAATATATCTATATATATATATTCAATATATCTTTATAATAGTTAAACTGGTGAGATAATATTTCAGGACTCATGAGTGAGAGCTCACAGCTACCGACTGGTATACTTGGGTATTATGAATATTTAAAGGCCTAATGACCAAGTAGAAGGCAACCACATCAGGTTATTACAGACAGATACGTGGGAACCGACCACCTGCCCTGCCCACCTGCTGCGAGCCTCATTAAAGGAACCAGCTATAGGTAGCTACAGTTAGTTGCAAAAGTATTGATCCGTTGGTATTTGCAGTGGATTTTTTCTTCAGTTGTCAATTTTGAGCTTGATTTATCTTCGTGGAAGATATTGAAAACGTGTCTTGGCTGTTCGAGGATTAAGAAAAGAATAGTTATCTGAAATATCAAAGAATTGCGAACCAAAGAAACGGAATTTTAAATGTTTAGTCAGAAATTCAAGCTCTAAATTGCACCGACACTGACAAATTATTATCAGCCACGTTGCAAAAAGATCGAAATAAAACCCGTAATTCTTCACAGAGTAATATTAAACGGAAAAAGCTTCTGAAAAAATATTTCATAAAATCCGTTTTCCAGAATACAATAATAACATTCGCCTTTTGATTAAACAGCAGCGGTTTGCGGTACAAAATGAATTACATTTGGCTTTGAACGCAATTTAACTGTACACCGTTGGAACTAACAACGTAATTGTTAATATTATAAACGAACTAATTCTCTACGTGTCGAGTAGATTGTCTTATGAATATGAGTAACTAATCAACACCCTCCCCTCTGTGCATGAAACTTCATAGACTGGGTCAAAATATGAATAATCTATTCGAATTATGAAGGCATCTACCTACGTATATACGAAAGACTAGAATATAAATCGCTTGAATATCTCATATGAATTGCAGCAGTCCACACGCTCCCTTTTTTCTGCCAGCATTTTTATTAGCCAGGAAAATTTACGCTTTGATTGCTCGCAATAAAAGTTAAGCCCTTTGAATGACGTCATTCGAATAAGACCTACCAATAAAAACTTCCATTCTCACTATTACGGACGTCGAAATAAATAGGATATAAATAAATAGATAAGTTAGATACTAAGGCTTGATGTTAAGGGAAATTATATACCTAATGGATAAGGTTTAGATTTAAATAAATAAAGACTGTTCATAGCAGGGATTTTATGTATAAGCAATAGTGTAGGGATTGTTTTAATTTATGTTTAATAAAGGAAGATTGTAAGGTGGCACAGAATTCGGTCGTAACACGCTTCGAGCAGGTCTGAACCTGTCTAAACAATAGACAGATGCGCTCGCCTCTGATTGGTCAGCGCTAAAACGACTCGAACTCCGCGCCACCACCCGCGCTCTGATTGGCCGAGGCCTAAGCGCCCACGCTCACTACCTGTGTAAGTAGGAAATAAGATAAAAAGCGGGTGGCTTGCCGCGCTCGGTAATTCCGTCATTCGTCACTCAACCGTCAGCAGCAAGCCAGCCCTGGGAAAATAAACAAGATAAAGAAGTTCCGAAGTTTAATTCAAGAAAATACAGTCCACCTCGTCATTTGGTCCTTCGAGCCGGATAGCAGATAGAAGATAGAAAACCGCCGGTCGAAACGAACATCTACAATGAAGACTAGAAGCATTTCGGCCAAGGAAAGTGAATCCGAATCGGGCTACGATAGTCGCCGCCATCTCGCATTCGAAGAGCCGCCTAGGTCGCCGTCGACCATCGCGTCCGCGCTCCCGCGCCCACCGCATGGTGCGCCCGCGGCTGGGACCGATCCCGCCGCCCCCGCGCTCGCGATCGCACACCCCGCCACGCCCGCGGCGGGGAGAGTTGCGCCGACGACGTCCGATGGCGCCCTCGCCGCGCCGGCTCCTCGCGTCCCGACGGGAAGTAGAGCCACCGCGACCGCGACCGCGTACGACTATGGTGAATCGCTCGCCACACCATCCACATCGCGTTACCCGTTGACGCGCGCCGTGTTTCGAACCCAGGAATCAGTGAGAACTATGACAGCTGCGCACGATGTTTCTGTGAGGGATACAGTAAGTACGATAAGGTCCAGAAGATCGTACAGTAGTGACGTGGCAAGAGTGAAGAAGGCAGAATACGAGGCACAGAAGAGAATCGCTGCGATAAGGAACGAGCAATTAGAACTCGAAAAAGCACTCGTCAACAAGCGACTCGAATATGAAGTGTCGACGATTGAGGCAGAGGCAGAGGCTCGTGAAGAAGGCTCCGTGCACATGAGTGAAGACAGGGTGGACGAGTGGCTTCAAAGTGTTGACCGAAGTCGCCCTCCAGTCGCGGATCAACCGCAGAGAGAAGCGCAGTTTCCGCATCCCGCCGCCATGCACGCCGCCCTCGAACCTGCCACTTACGTCGAACCCGCCGCACGTATCGAAGCCGCCGCACCTGCCAGGAATGACCAGAAAAGGCAACGGTCGACCTCGCGTTCGCCTACCAGAGGAGAACGCCGAGTTGGAAGAGGAATAGAACAGTTGGCCGACGCGTTGGAAAAAATGATTCACGTACGCCCGCCGCCGCGACAAGTGACTGAGCTGCCCACGTTCACGGGAGCGGCTACTGAATGGTTGCCATTTAAGGCGGCGTACGACGACTCGTCGAATTTGTGCAAATTCACGACAACAGAAAATTTGGCAAGACTACGCAATTGCATTAAGGGTGAAGCAAGAGAAGCTGTGTCCGCGCTCCTATACTCCGCGTCTGACCCGCAAGTGATCATGAAGACACTAGAACAGTATTACGGGAGACCGGAGATACTCATGAATCGAGTGATGGAAGATTTGAAGAAGTTACCTCGACTCACGGGTGCGGCCAGTGAATTAAATTCGTTCGCAGTGAAACTTCAAAACATAGTGTGCGTGCTTTCCAAGATGGACAATCGTGGGTATATATGGAACCCGATGCTAGTTCGCGAAGTTGTAGAGAAACTGAGCCCGCACATAAAGTCAAGATGGTGCGATTACGCTTCTGAAACTGCGGAATCGTCGCGTGAACCGGAAGTGATATTGTTGTCCAGATTCCTGATGCGGGAGGCTGACCGAGCCATGAAATACGCCTTCACTAGCGCGACGCCCGCACCCGTCCAGAAGAAGGAAATGAGAAGCGCGCCACAATTTAACGCCAAGAAGAAGTCGGGTCGGGAAGTAGTTTACGCGACATCGGGAAAGGAGGAAGAAAGAAAACAAGAGTGTTTGTGTTGTGGCAGTGATCACGAGGTACCGAAATGTGCAAAGTTCCTGAAGATGAGCGTTGATGAAAGATGGGATTGGGCACGTACTGCCAAAGTGTGTTTCAAGTGTGTGACAAGACGCCATCGACGCGAACATTGCCGAGCGAAGCGATGCGGCAGAGGAACCTGCAGCCGCCCACACCACGCACTGCTGCACAAAGATCGAGAGGAGAGAGAGGCACCGCCAAGTGATAAGCCAGATAAGTCAACTGATACCGAGAACCCACACTCGCAGGAAGCGGTAATGACCGTCTCCGCGTCAAATAATGTGTCGCAACGCGTATTGCTGAAAATGTGTCCCGTGTTATTAAAAGGGCCCGGCGGGCAAATATCGACGTTCGCCCTACTGGACGAAGGCTCAACAATATCGCTCGTCGACGAAGAACTAGTACGTCGTTTGCACATAAGTGGACCGGTCTCTACTTTACGTATCCAGAGCGTGACTTCACAACAACAAGAAGAACAAAGCCAGGAAGTCAAGTTACAGATACGTGGCCAGAGCGGTGAATTCCAAGAACTACGCGCACGAACAATGAAAAACCTGCGACTTCATGGTCAGACGATGGACAGGTTAAAACTCGAAAACTTTCCTCACCTCCAAGACATACAAAGCGACGCATTCTACAGAGAAGCTACACCGATGGTACTGATAGGTGCGGACAACTGGCACCTAATAGTCACGCGAGAGTTACGCATGGGCAAGAAAAATGAGCCTGCAGCATCCTACACTCAGTTAGGATGGGTGATCCACGGGACTGCGCCACGCACCACGCTGAAGGAACAAGAGGGACAAGTCGTGCTACATCTATACGATGTGTCTGCAGCGAGACAGACAGATGACGTACGTCGTATAGAAGAGTTAGTAAAGTCACACTTCAGGATTGATGCCCTAGGAGTTTCTTTGGCCAAGAAGATCAAACCCGAAGATCAGAAGGCAATGAACGTGGTTCAGGGAACACTGAGAAAAGTCGGTGATCACTTCGAAGTCGGGTTACCATGGCGTGATGAAGACGCTTCGATGCCCAACAACTACAGCTGTGCCCTGCGAAGATTAAAGATATTAGAGAAGAAGATGGATTCATCACCAAACTTTGCAGCACAGTATAGCACTCTGGTCAAAAACCTACTCGATAAAGGATACGCCCAGGAGTGCAACGGAACGGAAGAAGGAAGTAAGAAAGTGTGGTACCTGCCGCACTTCCCGGTTGTAAACCCAAATAAACCGGGCAAGATACGTCTAGTGTTTGACGCCGCACATCGATACAGTGGAGTGTGCCTAAACGACTATCTACTAGAAGGACCTGACCTCTTGAAATCGCTGCCAGGAATATTGTTTCGATTCAGAGAGCGTCCAGTAGCCGTCACGGCAGACATACAGGAAATGTTTCTCCAAGTGAAGATAAGAGACCAAGACCAGGCTGCGCAGATGTTTCTCTGGCGAGGTGAGGAACGTACTAAGCCACCGAAGAAATATAAAATGACCTCGATGATCTTCGGAGCCTCGTGTTCACCTTTCATCGCGCACTCAGTACGAGACGCCAACGCAAGACTGTACGCGCAAGAATACCCTAACGCCGTGCAAGCTATAACAACGAGCCACTATATGGATGATTACGTAGACAGCGTGGCAACCGAGGAAGAAGCAATTAAGACAGCGCGTGAAGTCATTAGAGTTCATCAGAACGCCCACTTCAATTTGAGAGGTTGGTGCTCAAATAAACTCAACGTGTTGAAAAGTATTACACCGGAGAAGCTGGCACACGACACAGAAGTAAGATTCGGACAACGAGAACAAAATACGGACAAAACACTAGGCCTGCTTTGGCAAACAGGCTCAGACGAGCTAGGCTTTAACACTGGATTGAGTCGGCTGTCACCCGAAGTGAAAACTCGAAACAGAGCGCCGACTAAACGAGAAGCCCTTGGTGCAGTGATGGCAGTCTACGATCCTCTAGGACTCATCAGCCACTTCACAGTCACCGGCAAGATCGTGCTCCAGAACTTGTGGAGACACGGCATCGGATGGGACGAGGCAATCCCAGAACAAGACGCGCAGCACTTTGAGGAATGGATACAAAGTCTGGACGAAGTAACGAAGCTTCGCATCCCAAGGTGCTACGATAAGGGCCCAGACGACCTCATGGACCTGCATATTTTCTGCGACGCTAGCGAACAAGCATACGCAGCTGCAGCCTACTGGAGAATCCAGAAGAAAGACGGAAGAGTGGATGTGAGGCTGGTCGCAGCAAAAGCAAGAGTGGCCCCCCTGAAGCTAGTTACTATCCCACGACTAGAACTACAGGCAGCAGTGATCGGCGCACGACTGGCGGAGACTATAATAAAGGAGCACCGTGACAAGCCCAGAAGCGTGATCTATTGGACAGACTCACAAACCGTCCTACGATGGATCGAAAAAGACGCCGTGAAGTACACACCGTTTGTGGCCCACCGCCTGGGTGAAATCGCGGAGCTAACTGACGCCAGCCAGTGGAGATGGGTACCCACCGATCACAACGTGGCAGATGACGCTACACGCCCTAACTACACCGTACGAATGAAACCCGAAGACAGATGGTTCACCGGTCCCGCGTTCCTGTACAATGACGAAGAGTTCTGGCCAAAGGAGAAATCCAAAGAAGACACTACCGGAGACGAGTCAACGTACGTGATAGTCGAAGAAAAAAGAGAACGAGAACGACCTTCTCACCTGCCAGACATAAATAGATTCTCTTCTTTCGAAAAATTATTACGAGCTACAGCCATGCCATTCCTTTTCAAGGCAAAGTGTTACGATAGGTCCAGCCAAATGACCGTCGACTTGATCGAAAGGGCCGAGAAATTATGGCTGGAACAAGCACAACTGGAAAACTATGCCGATGAAATACAGTTACTTCGAAAAGGAAAGCCGGTACCCAAGTCCAGCAGTCTGTATAAACTGGACCCTTACCTAGAGGATCATATTCTCAAGGTCAGAGGGAGAATCGGACATGCGGCAGTCAAGGAAACGAAGAAAACCCCGGTGATCTTACACGGCAAACATCCGTTCACACGGCTATTGGTAGAACATGCACATCGCAAAGCTGGGCACGCTAATAACGAGCGTGTAATCAATGACTTAAGACAGCGGTATTGGGTCGTCAACCTACGCCCTACAGTGCGAGCCATAGCACAGCGATGCCAGCTCTGTCGAATAAGAAAAGCTACGCCAGTGAAACCAGTTACGGGAAACTTGCCAATGGAAAGAATCATGGAGACGCCGCGGCCCTTCACCCACTGCGGCACCGATTATTTTGGACCGATAACGGTAGTCATCGGAAGAAGACACGAAAAACGATGGGGAGCCCTGTTCACCTGTCTGACTACGAGAGCAGTGCATCTGGAATTAGTGTCGAGCTTATCTACCGACTCGGCGCTAATGGCCATACGAAGAATGGCAGCTCGACGAGGTTGGCCCAGAGTCATGTACTCAGACAATGGTACCAACTTTAGAGGGGCAGACGCCGAACTACGAGCGGCGTACAAAGAGTGGACGAAAGATTTCATTCCATTCGGACTGGAGCAGCGCATGAAATGGAAGTTCATCCCACCAGGAGCGCCGCATATGGGGGGAGCCTGGGAACGACTGGTGCGCTCCGTTAAGGCGGCGCTGGGAGCGACGCTGCACCAAAAAGCGCTAAAAGAAGAAACACTACTGACGCTGCTGACAGAGGCCGAGCACTCCATAAACTCTCGACCTCTAACCCATGTCTCTGTCGATCCCAAGGATCCGGAGGCCCTCACGCCTAACCATTTCTTAATAGGTACCTCCTCGGGCCTTCCCCGTACCGGGCCTTGTGAGGAGGCCAGCCGCAAACAATGGAGAGCTGCCCAGGCGCTCGCCGACCATTTCTGGCGGCGCTGGGTAGACGAGTACCTGCCTACGCTGGTGCCCCGGGGGGCGTCAGACGACCAACGACGACCCCTTCAAGTCGGCAGCTTAGTCGTCATCGTCGACTCCTCACTCCCGAGAGGAACGTGGCCTCGAGGCGTCGTGGAGGCTGTCTACAATGGTCCGGATGGAAAGGTGCGGTCAGCTGACGTCAGAACTACAGCGGGCGTCCTACGACGTCCAGTTACGAAGCTCGCCGTCCTTCACGTAGAAGATTAGGCTACGGTAGCCCTGCGCCGGGGGGAGGATATTACGGACGTCGAAATAAATAGGATATAAATAAATAGATAAGTTAGATACTAAGGCTTGATGTTAAGGGAAATTATATACCTAATGGATAAGGTTTAGATTTAAATAAATAAAGACTGTTCATAGCAGGGATTTTATGTATAAGCAATAGTGTAGGGATTGTTTTAATTTATGTTTAATAAAGGAAGATTGTAAGGTGGCACAGAATTCGGTCGTAACACGCTTCGAGCAGGTCTGAACCTGTCTAAACAATAGACAGATGCGCTCGCCTCTGATTGGTCAGCGCTAAAACGACTCGAACTCCGCGCCACCACCCGCGCTCTGATTGGCCGAGGCCTAAGCGCCCACGCTCACTACCTGTGTAAGTAGGAAATAAGATAAAAAGCGGGTGGCTTGCCGCGCTCGGTAATTCCGTCATTCGTCACTCAACCGTCAGCAGCAAGCCAGCCCTGGGAAAATAAACAAGATAAAGAAGTTCCGAAGTTTAATTCAAGAAAATACAGTCCACCTCGTCACTCACTGTATATGGGGTGCAATTATTGTAGAAATAAATCTATGCGGCCACACATTACTGCCCATAAAATAGTAATAGTGCGGGCGAAATGTTTATTCACGTGTTTTCTTTGTAGAAACCAGGTGAGGATTGCCAAAGCTACCGAGGGAGACAAAATAAATGTACTCAGCAGTGTTACGTTTATTTTGACTTCTTTTTAACTGTTTAAAATTTTATTTTTGTTTGTTTTAAAATTAGTTTTGTTTTAGTATAGGTTTTCAATTTTTTTATTTTATGTGTCCTAATGCCTGAAATAAACGATTACTATTATTTAATTGATGATTTTTTTTTTATAAAACGCTAGCTTTTTCCTGTGGTCTATCTCATAAGAATCGCGCATTTTTTCGGAATAAAGTACAAGTAACTTCCAGATATTCCTCCTCTCTCCACCTCTTTATAATACTTAAGTTTATATTCATAAAATATGCATCGTTTTAAAGCTTTGTCTGTTAACTTTGTAAATTCCTGTATATCTCAGTCTCCTTTACACACTAGAACCATCATAGTTTTAAAACGTCATTGTAGGTAATTCAATCATAAACCAAGCTAGAAGCTGCACGTTACAAAATGTGTACAGTGTATACTGTATATCGATCGGAGGTTAAACAACGTTATTGCGGTCAAGTGTTGGATGGGTCACAGTTCTTTACACATTGACACCCTTCCTTCGTCCTAGAACGGGTCAAGCCACTTGTCTTCTACGAGGCCGCTAGTCTAACAACAGGTATAAAGTTACAGTAGGTAGGTAGGTAAAAAGGAGATACACAATAAGTCTCAAAAGTATTTGGCCTGCTGCATTTTGTAAGACCAAGCTAGGTGAGGCCGTCGCTAAGAAACAAAGGTCTTAAATTAAAAACAGTATTGGAACTATGTTTATGAAATTGATAGTAAATAATAATTAAAATTACCATGAAGTCGTTTCATTTAGGTACAGACGCCAACACATCAAGGTACAACAATCTGTCAAATTTCTTTAATAGATTTTCAACTTTATCGCCAAAACATTAGGTTTGATTGGGAAAATTTGACAGTTTCGGGAAGCTTGATGTGCTGGCTCTGTACCTATTCAAACTAATACAAAATATACTTTTACTGGTTAGTCAAATGCTTTTGAGTGGTAGTGTAGGTGTGCATTGTTGCATTTTAGTTACGACTTTTTTCCCGTAGAGGTTGGCAATATATCATCATCATGGGAATACTTACCTACCTTCCGGTAGGTAAGTATTCCCATGATTGAACAGCTGTAGTTTTCCCATGTGACAGGAGTCGAGTTATCCAGTAGAACATGCCTTTTTCTTGGATGGAAAATCATCAAATGACTTCAAACAATGTAGATATTAAATCATTCCAATAAAAATGTGTCGATACCTATGAAGTTTTGTTTTTTAACTGTAGGCGCGCGTTTGATACTCCACGATGGAGCTTCACTCTCAACTTCAAAACACCCAGAATATCGGTTTCGGTTTTCGAGCTGATTTCATAAGATGGCATCATTAAAGCTTTTGCTCATCGCATCCTTAGATAATGTATGACTTACGGAGTGCAGTCTTCTGGCGGCGTCGTGTATGGAGAGGATGTGTGTGATCTTGTACTTGTCCAGCTGTACGGTGTCCTTGGAGTCCCGGTAGTTGCCCACGTACAGACCCGGGAGCACCTGCCGACAAAATACAAAGATACAGTATCCCTATAAGGCATTTTTTTACTTTCATTTTATCAAGACTGTCATAATTTCACCGTGAAATCAGTGTCTTTTACTGAGTGGCTAGGTAATTCCTGGAATTTTTACAAAACAGATCGACTATAGTAGGCGCCAGATAAATGTGGAATAAAGTATATTGACCTTTCCCTAATAACTGCTCATAGGTACCTGAACAATTAAATATGAATCGTTTTTCATTATTAGAAAATGTTAAGGATCACGAGAGATGATGATTTGGGACAGTTTTGTGTCATTAATTCCGTTTTTCAAATTAACAATGTCAATAAATATAGGTGGGTCAATGACCGATATTCCATGATTATCTGGCGCCTACTATACACGTATTCCCGATTTTGTTGACCTTTTTACGAATTATCTATGCATAAGGCTGCCTGTCCATCGACGCGAAGCGAGGCAGCGGAGTGGAGAGCGGGAGTAATACGGAGCGGAGTTGCGGACTCGGGACTGTGTCTGTCCATAGCGAGATAGTGCGGAGCAGAGTTGCGGACTGAGAAAAGCTAGTTAGCGAGTTCACGCGACGAGTAATTTGAGCGGGGCGTCCCGGGTTTTTTCCGCTTCTTCGCTTCGCTTACCCGCTCCGCTGCCTCGCACCGCTTCCCAATTTAGTATGAATTTTAAAATCGTTCGCAAATCCCTGTCCACTGAAGCGGAGCGGAGATTTTATACAATTCCATTGGTTAATATTGGCTGTTCAGTTTTGTTAAAAGTATATCTTTATTAGATTCTGACTGCAATGATATAACATCATGGTTACATACTGCAAATCAAATGTACATATTTTCAGTTTGCCAGCCCATATCCATCTATAAAAATACTGCACTTTTCAATCAGTATACATATAAAGCAATCTGTCCGCCATCCGCCAGTGTCCATATTTACATATTAAGCCTGGTATTCAATCAATCCTGTTTCATGTAAATATACATTTATTTATCAACCGACGTACATATTAATTTTCGAGTTGAATACTAACAACCCACATCATAATACTTCATACAGTGCCAACATTGACTCTGGTAACAATGATATCTGTTCTGTAATCAATCATGAGATAGAACTTTTCGAATCAATCAGAAATAGATTAAACTCATTGTTACATAAATCGGTATCTGTTGTGATAATACATCAATCGAAGTCAATGCCTTTTTCCATGGTAGGAACTGATTACGTGAAAAAACCTCGACGTACCATATGAATAAATAAAATCAGCTTGAAATGTAGGTACATAAGGTGGCTAAGAAAAAAAAGGGAACATTTCTTAGTTGTACTTGCTGCAGGACGGTGCATTTTAATTATTTTTATCAAGTTCAATATCCGCACAGCAAATACAATAGTTAAACAAAATCGAAAGCGAAGACCACATGTGGTTTATGAGTCTGTGGACCGGTTATAGGTAATTAACCCCCCCCAGCCTTAACAGCCTTCTCAGGTATGTGCCCTAATAGGCGTTGCACAGATGTGTTCCGGAGAAGTCTTTTAAGAGGTACATGAACAAAAAACGAGTGGGACTCGCGTGCAAGGTTCCGAACGAATCTCATATTTGTAGCATGTTATTTTGACACTTCTTGACTTTTTGACATCTTCTAGGTTTTCTTATAATGTAAGGGTAGAGAACAATTATTTGTAATTTTTCGGAGCTAAGGGGGGAATAGTCAATTTTCATATTATTTCTTGAATAACTTCAAAATTGTTCATTTGAAAATTACAAAAAATATGATATGTCACGTAGTACAGTTTGTAAAACTTTTTTTTTAATTTTCCGTTTTGTCCCCCAAAAGTGTAAATTCTCAAAATTTATTTATTATTATATAGTAAGTATATTTAATGCGTCCGTGTTTGGGTCACAGAAATTCATATGTGTACCAAATTTCAGAATCGGTTCAGTAGATTCGGAGAAAATATACTGTGACAAACGGACAAACAGACACCCGAGTGAACCTATAAGGGTTCCGATTTTTACGGATGTTCGGATCCCTAAAAAAAGCCATTTTAACCCTACCCCAGTCTTTTAAGCTAACATGTCCATGTCACTCGTATAATTTCCTATAAGTACCAAATAGTTATAAAACATTACTAAGCACTTAGCACTAGCCTGCACCTACAATATAATTAGGTGTGACCTCAATAACTAAGTACATACATATTAAATAGCTTTGAATATTTTAAAACTAATGTCCATTAACTATAATTAGTGGAACTATAAGTTTTCACGACATTTTGACGAGAACGTCAAGCTATGGAAACAAAGTTATGGGTCCTATTTTATTTTAGTCAAGGTGGTGGGGAAGCTCGACTTCTATAAACAGGAATGGTCCACACTTGACCAAAACGGACGGAATGGAAAGAAGATAATTATGCCTTTTCTATGACGGGAAGCCAAAAATTACATGTAAACATTTTTTTTTTTTAAATTATGATAAAAGATATGAACCCAAAAGTAAATATCATTTATTTCCAAAATGCTTCAAACATTTTAAATATTATACTGGCATCTTCTTTCATTCTATTGCTACACTAAAAGTTTTTAAGAACCTATCACAGCCAACTCAAGTACTTAATAATAACTGAAAACTCTTTACTGCCACAGTAAATAAATTCATTACTCCGTGCGTGTTTCACTGAAGCGTCATGAAAATCATAAAACCATAATCAGGACATGGCGTGTCAATGCCTATGTAAGCGCTGACGATTCAATGCAATTATACGATAATTGCTATCG
Organism: Mamestra brassicae; assembly: GCA_905163435.1. Lineage (NCBI taxonomy): Eukaryota > Metazoa > Arthropoda > Insecta > Lepidoptera > Noctuidae > Mamestra > Mamestra brassicae. The sequence continues at coordinate 12,030,877 of LR991004.1, read as the reverse complement.
GCACTAATCGCACACAGGCCGGGCGTCGCCATGTAAAGCGACCCTAATAGTTGTCGTGATTATGGGCCCGTTCGTATTAGGGACGAACACATGCTCATGTTTAAAGGACGCTGTCGAGCCGAAAAAACATTGCAACATTATGTGAAAAATGTCAACAATTAATTATCTTGACAGTAAATCCCATACATTGATGAACGGTTAAACGACGAATATAATTTCACGATTACGGAGGCTTTGAAAGAACCTTGTTAGGCTCAAAATATCGTCGAATTTCACAGGCACTTTCAGTTATATTTTAGAGCAACAACAATAAGCTAACAACTTAATGTTGAGAAATGGCACAGTATGCTCATTACAACGTAATAATGAATATTCATAGCCTTGTATTACAATAATTCGCAAACTGAACCGCCGACTCGACTAGACTGGCGAGAAATAACTTCGCCGAAATTGAGAAACTTCGTCTTTGATGTAAATCTTATTTTTGGTACAAAAGGTCTCGGCGTGTTAATGTTTCAGGCTCTCAACGGTTTCAGAATGCTGGAATTTGCTTCCCAAATCGTTGAGCGATGCTTTACATGATTTAAAAGGCTTATGTGAAGGAAATATTTCAGGAATTTATGAAATGCGGTAATAAATTCAGAGCATATTTTATTGAACGCAGCGACACCACTATATTTAAATATTCTCTGTCTGAACTTATAAACCTAAGAAATAAGTGTACTTAAATAAGGTTATGTATTATTTAAATAAACTGGATTATAAAAATATTATATGCTCATAAATAAGATTACAAACGAAGCCCAGTAAAAGTAGGTAATGCATTTTTGCTTCGTATTTATGAGGTTTCAAAAATCATTGCACATTCGCTGAATATTTCATTCCAATAAAAAACGATGGATTGAGCGGATATTTCCGGTTTCGAAATTCAGTGACAACCACTGTTATTTGGAAAATAAGCGGGCACAGCGGGCTCGCATTCAAATCAGTCTGTTGGTTGAAAATTCCGTTTCTTGCAAAGTATTGGAGCGGCAAATTAATTGGCTCGTAAACTAGAATTTGTGCCAAAATGGCTACACGAGGCACTTGCAGTGATAAACGATACAGTTACAACAAGATAATGTTCTAGTTTGTGATCGTTTTCGAATGAAAACTGTAATGAAATGTTATTGAATTACACACTGGAGACTGAGGCGGCGAAAAGTTTAATAATATGCCTGAATTATTTTTTACGATTATGTTCGGGGATTGCTCATAATACCCTTGAATTCAAAGCTGATATTTTATATAAGTTAATTCAAAGTCTCTAATACTACAGGGCCTTGCGACGTGACCTATCTAATGAATACTAAACTAGATACGTTATAAATGTATAGTGGGGCTAGGTTACAGGCTTAACGTGAGAAGTTCATAACAATTGAGTTGTGTCCAAGTCTCTTGACTGGTTTGACCTTTATAACCGAGGTTCTATCGGGGGCAGAGGTACTTAAACATTTCCTTCTATATTTAGTGCTAGGCCAGATTTGGCAAACGATTTTGATCATAATGTAAATGCTATCTTGTGATACTATTCACGCCAACTCCAAAACAGTAGCTTCAGTTATCTGCCAGATTGTTTCCTCACAATTTCTGTTTGTGCTTTTTTATGTACTGGGGGAACGTAGGGTATCTCTGGCGGTGGGGTATACTATGATATGCTAATGTCATGGCTCCGTCGTGAGACTGAGAGGGAGCTATACAAGATTAATATCAATAAATCTTTTTCACAACGGACGTTTCACCCTTGCTGATTTGCCTATTTTTTCCGGTGAATGCAAACGGGCAGAATCTATCTCTTGTATGAAAGCTGAGGCACAAAAGCCGAGAAAACTGTTATTCACAAAATGTTACGGGTGTATGCGCAGATGCGTCGACTTTATGGCGAGGCCCGAGTCAACAAAGCGAACAGGTAGGCAATATGTTTGCCGCATCGCGACTCATAGCCCTCGTGACAGCTGGCTGGCTTTATTAAGTACACAGGAATGCAGGCATGGCAGGGAGGCAAATATCGCGGGTTAGGTTAGCTTTGTTTTTCTTAGGGATTTATGAAGATATTTGTACCATTTTAATTTAATCAGCGGTTGGTGAATCCCCGAAACCATGTTGGTCGTCTGGCAGCGAGTTATATTATTAATTTTATCTGTATTCATTATAATTATTCAGCCCAGCAGTTGACGAGGTCGGCTGTAGATGATGATGATGGGTGTGGCTCCTGGCTAACCTCAACGCTAAACATTCAACTTTAATGTTACTGTAATAATGTTCCTGTAATTTCTGAGGTGTTTATAGATACTATAAGCATCATACAATTTTACGGTACCTACAGTGTATTATGTTTTTTGTACGAGCAAGTACGACTTGATATCTATTATATGGGCAAGGGCGTGAGCCTGGAGGCACATCTAGCTACATCTAAATCCCTACAAAATATGACAGCCCTTTGTCCGTCTCATTTATTTAATTGATTTGTTTGAAACACAAACCGACGTACCTAAACGCGAAGTTAAAATAAATTAATGATATAAAATTGTAACCAAGTCGGTACCCAGGGCCAGTATTATGACAATAGGTCAAATTATACAATGTGAATTATTTTTATTACTGCTGATAATGTGTCACGAAGGAACACGCTATTTCCCTATTATATATAACGTTTTAATAATGTATCACTTGCAATAGTATAATTAATTTTATTTGGTCCATGGATAATAGATGTCTATGTATCTACCAACCTATAGAAAAGAAAATATAGAATTATATTATCAATGGATCGGCGGGTATTAAGCTAAGTTTAATAAATACAAACAATTAGTTGTCAAAACTTAAAACTAACATTCATCAAAGTTATCGTACGTAGAAGTTAATTTTGCTTTCGTCGGAAATGGTTATGATTACCTACACATACATAACTTTCAGGAACAGCAATTAGCTTAATTAAATACCAAAGGTTTTGATTATGCAAAATGAGTTTTGTTATTTTTTCTCAGTTGTGGGATTGCTACCAAATGTAAGATTTTATGCTGGAATTTACTTATTTAGAATAGGGCTCTTGTGGGGCTTAGGGACCAAGTTGGGAAGTCATCGTACTTTGACCTCCCGGAGTGCTTCATACAGCTCCTTTACTTTAGAGTCCCTTAGGGGCACTTGGACCCTCTATAAAGGTATTGGTTGGGAAATTCTAGTTTAAAAACCTCCCAATCTCGAATATTTTTAGATTGTAGCCCACAAAACAACCTTTCAATTTCTGCGGACGGAATTTTGCTGTTTTATGACGTTGCAGGAAAATTGATTCGTAGAAGTGCAATGAATACAAAACGAAGGTTCTTGCTTCGCTGTATTTCCTTATTAAATTACAAACACGGGGCGATTTATTTATTTTTTTGGTACTCTTTTTCTTCTCAATAAGTCGACAACATTATAATTGGTTTCAGAACTTAACTACGTTTACCTTGGTTTCTGAAGCATATAGGTACCTATTTACACTATTGTGTGTCAAGCGATTTCTCGCAGAAGTCGCAGATAAAACTTGTTCAATTCGCGTGACTGAGCATAGCGTGTGGCACCATATGTCGAGGTGACACTCGTTTAAACCAGACGGTCTTATTCACAGTTTTACTAGCTTTCCAACATAAAAGGCAGCAAAAATAGAAAACTTTACAGACGAAGTTTTAAATATAAAATTTAAGTTTGTTTCCCTTGGAAGTTTCGATATAAAATATAGGATGAATCAATCATTTATTGGCTTAACGCCAACGTTCGCCGTATTACTGTTGAAAAGCAAAAAGTAATCGCGTTTTTACCCTCCCTAAGAACTTTTTGTTTTTTTTTTTGTGGCGTGGAAATCCTCGCGGATTCCCGAAGACTCAAGCATTAGTTTTTTTGTCCTAAAACCTAAGCCTAAGGTTAGGATAAACCATACGATCGCAATTCCTGCACAAGGTACGCCTTTTAAAACGTTCCGGGGGAAAAGTCATGTCCGGTTTCTCTAAACGGTCACAACGCACGACAGCGCTCAGTTAACTTTCCTTGAACTACTTGGCAAGGCTTGCACAGGCTGTCCCTCATCCTTACTTACTGGTTCACGGCCAACAAAATGGAAAGCGAGCTTTTTGGGGCAGTGTTACTGTGAGTAAGAATTTATGTTACAGATTTTGGTGTGGCGACTAATTTTTCTTCTCAATGAGACGCAAGTGTCACTCCAGTCTTGTTGAGGGGTTAGTAGATAGCAGCTGCTACAAGTAAAATACTGGTATTTGCCTGCATCCAATTGGACTGAAGCCGACCCCTACACAGTTGGGAAACGGCTAGGCAGATTGAAAAGACGTAAGCGACAGCAACAGTGATGGTATAAAATTGAACTTACCGTACCGTTAAATTTACCTAAACCGACCGTATTTAATTAAAAAAGTTGGTAAGTGTTCTGTTTCGCATCACATGTGCTGAAAACATTCCCTTGCCTTCAATGTTGAACTCCCTTTTTTTCTGCGGTTATGCGGGAAGCTTTTTTGTTTTAGTTTTGCAATGCACCAACATTTTGCGGGCGTCGCGAAATGCTTTGAAATTCGTCAAAATAGCGACAGCGTTGAATGTGACGAACATTTTTGAATGAGCCCGTATTTACAAAAAAATGTTTACTGACACACTTCACAAACGTTTTCAGTAAACATGAAGATTTTTTTAAATTTATTTACTGTGTGTAGCTTGTTATGGCAAGCGCTAAGCTTTTTCGATGGTAGGTAAGTTGATATTCGATATTATATTAGAATATAAAATATCAATTTACTTAATAAGAAAAAAAATATAATACAGTTTTTACGATGACCTCTATAACGGCCGCAGAGTACCTAACGCCAGTAGGTACCTATCTACCTACTTATTTTACTCCGTCTTGGTTCCTTGTACCAAGCATCATAGGTTCTCGTGCACTTCAAGGACTTTAACCCTTATTAAAACGCTGGGAGCTAAACTTCCCACATCTCAGATTGAAGTAAATCGTGTTTTATTTTTATATGCTTAAACCTAATGCAATGTAATATTATATATTATATTAAAATAAATACTTATATATATATAATAAATTATATTAAATATAATAAATAAATAAAATATATAAATATTTATCTACGCAATCTTAACATTTCAGATTTTTTTTTAATGGCAACACTTTTCAGAGAATTATTACATGTCATGGTAATCACACGTCAAAGTCAGTTGACGTGATTTTGCCGCCGAAAACGACCGTTATTTTTTAGTTTTTTGTGTAGTGCTGAAAAAAAATTAGGTGAGTAGATTTGAGTTTTAGCTATGTAAACTAGACTATATTACGGTTGCGTGAAACGTAAAATTTGCCCAGAATCTTTCGTTTACACCTTGGTAGAGTCGATTGAAATTGAGTATCTAAGTGGGAAGATATCATCCCAGTGTTCGTCACTGCACACTACATTCGAAAATTCTATATATAAAATCCGTGTCTAAAAAAAACTTGGTACATGCAACTTATTTATTATTATTAGTTATTTCCTGATCAGATAATTAGACATCTAGTCTCAATGTGATAGAAACAATCCCTAATACGTAATAAGTATAATTTCAAACAATTTGAATAAAAAACTTCTATTATAATAATTTATTTTTTTTACTACCCGAGAGCCGGAAAGTACTTACCAATACAACTAACTGGCTATTACAAATTCACATCTAGCTAGAGTTACTCGATTAAAAAGTGCTCTTTTGTGTGTATTTTTGAAATCTACGACCCAAAATTACCCAGGAACGTATCTTACTTTTTTGTTAACTCCTCCACAGGCTCGCGTTTGAATAAGGGTTAATAGTAAATTATGCACCAAGGGGATAAAGCAGTGTCTGTGACATAAGACGTCATATTGATTGGGATTTAAGCTAGCTAGCCCAAGTTAAATACACCTTTATCCCTGAGGAGCATACTCTACTTTTCACACCTACTGCGAGAAAATTGTGCTCGTACCATGAAGAGAGGTGGCCATTCACCGTGAGCGACGCTCGTCGGCCTCCACTGCTAGGAGCAGGTCACGCGTCCGAAGCTGTGCCCCCGTCCACCGGCAATAATATTGTACTGTATTTCAATATTTATAACCAACTAGGTTTTGCCCGCGTCTTCGTCCGCGTGGAACAGTTGCTTTGGGCAGCCGTTTTTACTTCTAAGATATTTTTTTTTTAAACGCTTGAACATACTTATGTTTCTTTATTTTTTATCAAGTGGCTAAATACAAAAGTTCATGGTTTTATCTCCAATAATGACGTACTCCCATACAAACTTTCATCCCCTCTTTCAACCCCTTTAAACCCATTTCTCGCGACAAAAGGTCGCCTATGTCCTTCTCCAAGGTTTAATTTATCTCCTGTTGATTTCCCATACAAACTTCCAACCCCCTTTTCACCCCTATGAGGCGGATGGGCACTGGCCGGTTCTCCACCCTGGGACCTGGAGGCAAAAGTCCTCGCGTCACTGCACCGGTGGCGCGAGAACGCGCGGGCGCGCGGCGAACGACACTTGGAGCTGCGTCGGTCGCAGCTGTGCGAGGTCCTGGTGGCGGAATGGCGCGACAGGCTCTCGAGCCATTCCGCCGGCTTCATCACTATCGAGGCCATCCGGCCGATGCTCGACCTCTGGCTCGGGAGAAGGCATGGTTCCCTGTCGTTTCGTGCGACGCAGGTCCTGTCGGGGCATGGCTGCTTCGGGAGATTCCTGTGTCGCATGGGCAGGGAGCTGGACGCTCGGTGTCACTACTGCGTCGACTATCGGGAGGGCACGGCGCGGCATACGCTGGCAGACTGTGCGGCTTGGGAGGAGCCGCGCCATGCCCTCATCTCTGTGGTAGGCAGTGACCTTTCGCTGCCAGCCATAGTCCGTTCTATGGTTGGCGGCGAGGATTCCTGGGACGCGGTGGTCTCCTTCTGTGAAACAGTTATCGTGGAGAAGGAGGCTGCGGAAAGGAGAGGGAAATGTGGGCACATCGGGCGTCGGAGGAGGGCATACACTGAACTTTTCCGGGCCCCCTAACTGGGTCCAAGAGCGGGGCGGACTTGGGGATGTCCGTCGCCCTCCATTCATTCATCCGGACCCGAGGTGGCGCAGCGTGCCCGTGCGCCCCTCTTTGACGTCGCGGGGGGAGGCAAACACCTCACTCCCCACGCTGACCCGAGGTAGCCCGTAGAGGCGGGCCGGCACCAGCGGGGATTACGGAAGTCGCATACGTTCCCGCAATCCCCGGCGTAGGTGGGAGATGAATACCGGGATGGTTTTAGTCAGTAAGAGTCTGACAGACCCCTCGAGGACATCATGAGGAATTCCCCCCTTAAAAATAAATTAAAAAGGTTTGCATAGCATATAATTTGAAGTTTTCGTGGTCTGAAAAAGTTATTTTAATCGTTGATTCAATTATTTGGAACTCTGCAGTATCACTTAAACCTTGCAAATATTTGCTGTCGTTTTCATCGATCGGTGTCTACTTCCTGTAAAGAGCCCCAAACCTTTCCTATTGTCATTTTGGTCGTAAAAAGATACCGAAGTGATAGTATCGTATCCTTTGTGAATTGAAAGTATTCCGTTTACGTAAAAGGTTAAATTTAGCATCGTTTGAGTAAACAGGTGGAAAGATTGGAGTTGTTCCACACCACAATCCCAGCCTAGCAAAACAGCCGTTCCACCCATCCCTTGTTTGTCTGAAGGGAATTACGGTTTTTATGGCGTCCCAGAACAATTATTTGTGTAGTTTGAGTTTGTGTCGGATTTATTTATGCGGAGATTGAATATGCCAACGACAGTTAATTAGGAATTAAGTAGAAAAGATTGACGTGAAATATGCAAAATAATTACCTAATTCTATTTCAGTTTTTCTTTTTATATTTCGTAGACCTACAAAGTAGACATTGTTTTTCGATTCGTTTATAAAAGTACCTAGGTACCAATACAGGTAGCAAACCTGTGAGTTATGTATATGAAGAATTTGCATGACAGCAAGATATTGCAACACAGTAGTGAGCAGATATTAAATATGAAATTTATAGGGCCACATGAACAACTTCAAGTGTTGATATACACGCAAGCTTCAAGACAATGAGTGTGAGCACCTATGTACACGCAATGTTGCTGTACCATCTGTCAAAATGATAATTGACGCACTATATTCAGTCATACATAATAAAACTATCTGGAATTTTCTCAGCTATATATGTTGGGTCGTCCAGTCTGACCGGATACGGCTGAATACCTGTATGGAGCGACTACCTATCTGAGCTCCCAAAAACAGTTACTGGGTAACATGCTGTGCCATTGGTATTCCAATATTGCAGTATTGTGCCCAGTTACCTAATCTATACTTCTTTAAATAGTATAAAATGAAGTCACTTCCGCTGAACAGACAGCTTAGGTCTTCTAAAGTACTTAACGAATTTTAATTCAAAATGCATTATTTCGGATGTAAAACTTAGGATAATTTTCGTCTTCGATGCAGGTGAAGCCATTCGCAGTAAGCTAGTAATATTATAATAAAGCCAATAGTACTCAATTGAAGGCTATTACACTTAGAAGATTAGGTGACCTTACCTTGTAGACGTCAATAAATTATGACAAGTATCTACCAAATTACTTAAACTGGTACTAAAATCTGTGTTAATTGATTAATTAAGAACGTTCTAGTACCTCTATTTTACTTTTATTACAGTGTTTATGGATCACTTGTTGGGAACAATAAAATCTGAACACTGGTGTCAGCTTAATCCAAATCTTGTGAAAACGTAAAATTGTTTGTAGGAGGTAAGTGCAGGAAATACTGGGATCCTCTATAACGTTCAAACACCATCATGATTCCGTTTTGGAAGAGGGATAGTGATATGCGTCTTGTAAAGCTCCATCTCCCTCCCAGACTGGATGCGATTATGATTTTTTTCACTGATACAAGCATCACTATCGCTAAGTGACAAGCTTTCTAACGCAGAAAAACCCGCAGTTCTTGAGGGGTGTTGAATTAGTATATCATTAAACCATTTTGCGGTAACAAACTTACAACCAAATAGGTGTATTACACGAATGGTTAATCTGGGGTGGCCTAGTAGCCGGGTAGGTTGGCCTAGTAGGTTTCATAGATAGCGAGTCGACTAACTAACATGGCAAGTTGCCAGAGTTGCATCTGCAATAGACCTCCAACAAAACATTATAAAGTAGATAGAGTTAATTTTCATTTACTATTTAAGTACCTATCAACCTACTTTCAAAATGCTATTTCTAATTTTAGAAAATTTTAAGTAAGTACTTAAATATCTCCGCTTCAACGCCATATAACATCCGAGCATTCATATAAAAGAGCAACTATTTTACAAAGGTCAAGCTCGAGAGCTGAGATTAAAAAATAAATGTTGTTTAGAAAGTTAATCCTCAACGGACATCCCTGCTTGCTGCTCTGTGCCTACGTCATGAAAACTCGCTTTATCTTAGTTCGTAGTGAATGAAAACCTTCGTCAAAATTCAGTATTGTAGGCTTAAAAGGTTTGTCCACCTAAGGGTTAATCTCTAGGCAGTATATTTTGTGTTCTATGTTATGGATTAACGCGGCTATGACACTTTCATTACGGGTGATCTTTATCGCAACTAACTGTCTTGTAGTAAATAAACAAGGGTCGCAAATCACGAGTTCATTTTAAATTAGACATAGCGTCTGGTTGTTGGAAGAAACGTATCTTACCTAATATTATAAATGCGGAAGTGAATTTGTATATATGTTTGTACTCTTTCACGCCTAAATCGAACCGATTTTGATTAATTTTCATACAGAGATAGATGGTACCCTAGAGACGGATATAGGCTACTTTTATGCGACCGAAGCCGCGGGAAAAGCTAGTATGTGACGTACACATACGTTATTCACATGAACGTGTTAAAGTTCATGTGAACAACGTATGTGTACCTACGTCACATATTGGTAGATATAAATCATAAAAAAATGCAAAGATTGTTTTAGTGTTTAAATGTATTTTATTATTGACATATTATTATTTCCTTCATTCATTGTATATACATATAAATTATTTGATTATTATTATTTCATTTCCAGTAATTAATTATTTGTTTTTATTATTGGTAAATATTTTGTATTTCTGTATTTTTTGTTAATTTTTAATACCTATGTTTGTAACTTTTCATTTTTTTAAATATCTAATTTGTAATAAGATTACGACTCTCTGTACGTGTTGGTTCGTACTGTAAGTGCAGAGAGTAATTAAAGCTAAATAAATAAATATTATGTGCCACAACGTATTATCACGTCCATCAAAACTGTATTTATTGATAAGTTCACGTGTTAATATCTAAATGTCGTTTACCGAAATCTAAGATAATTAGAAATCAATGTCGTAGCCCCCGATTTATTGGGCACGCCACAATTGCGGCCGTAAGGCCCCTCTTTGAAGAGAGGCGCCATGGCGTCCTCACCTTCCGCCTGACGCAGGTACTTACCGGACACGGCTGTTTCGGGAGGTACCTGTTTCGGATTAAGCGGGAGGACACGCCCGGGTGTCAGCAGTGTGAGGATCGCCCGGAGGACACGGTGGAGCATACGGTGGAGGTCTGCCCTGCTTGGGCTGAGCACCGCCGTGTCCTCGTCGAGGCAATCAGGCGGCGGCAACCTCTCGCGACCGGCCCTGGTTAAATCCATGGTCCGGAGCGAGGAGGCATAGGAAGCGGTCACCTCCTTCTGCGAAGCAGTAATGCTAGCGAAGGAGCAGGCGAGCCGCGCGAGGGAAAGGCAAGGCCTTCGTCCCAACCGCCGCTACAGGAGAAAACGCGCCGGCCACCGTAGGCGCGGGCCTGCGGACGGCGAGCGTTGGGTGGCTCGCTGTCCGATCACCACCAGGCCCGGGTCGATGGCGCGTTGTGTTTCACGCGTGCCTCAAAGAGATGTCAGCATAGAGGACGGGGCCCGCTAGGGCCAGACCATGCCAGGGTTGCGGAATTTGTTCGAAAGAGTCACCGCGGCTCTGGAACGCAAAGGGCTTTAGAAGGAACACAGATGGGTTTTAGTCAGTAAGAGTCTGACACGCCCTTCCGCTCCACCCAGAGCGGAAGAAGTCATTTGATGATTTCACATCCTCAAAAAAAAAAGCCCCCGATTTATGAATTAGGAATTTGAAGTCAAATACTTGTCAAACTCTACTTTAGCCCGAAAACTTTTCAAATATCGGGATTACAGAATTATTTGACACATTCTTAACTCCAAATACTCAATTCGAAAACCGGCTGTAAATATTTCTTTTCCACTAAACTATAGATACTATATGTTATTAAAGTAGTAAATTCTACAGAGATGGTGTGGGGAACGTTTTTCAAACGTTGAGTCTCTTGATGTGTTTACGGATGGTTTACGGTATTGGAAATAGAAAAGCTTTAGAACTCGTATACAGCAATTCTTTACACTCGACCGGGTTACGATCCTAGAGAACGTGTCACCTATGTACTGTCTACGTATACCAGGTACAGTGGAGTCGCTTATACCTTCGCCGGTTTTCAAATTCTTTCCTTGATCAACTCAGGATATAATACTTTTTGAAGATACAGCAAAAACAGACCACTACATGGAAAACTATATTTCATCCCTTGAAAGCAAAGATCGAAACAACATAAACCTTTCACCCGTATATTGAATGATTGCCATCAAACTGAAAACTTCTAAATGAACTCACCATAGGTATTAGGCAATAAAAACCACATCAACAGAATGATGTGGTTTGTCAAGGCATTGAAGATAGAGAAGTTATGATGATGATGATAATGAGTCGCAAAAGTGATAAAAAAAAAAAAACCTTAAGGAGACAGCCACTTTTTACCGCAACTTCATATTTTCATATGAAGTTGCTTACTTAATATTGTCCTCGTCCCGACTTTCCTTTCCTCATCCTTTGTTCTCGTCTCACTCCCGCGAAGTTTAGATTAAGCAAAAATGTTTGCTTTTAGTATTTTATATGACACTCCTAACTTCCGTAATTGCCTTAACTTTGCTAAGATAACTCAGTCCTGGAGTTTGAAGGCGTGCGCCATCAAAATACCGCAGAACATCGTTTACTTGCCTGTCTTTGTCTATTTTTGTAGGCATTTGTAATCTATTTGTCTACTACTACTAATCTATTTGTCTACTTCTACTAACAATTACTTCAAAAAAGTAATTATTTATTGATTTTATTTTGGACACGTAAGTCGTGTCGTGTCGAATCATAGAATGACACACTGGTTTAGTTCTCAGAATACTTTATTTCTTTGTATTTTGGGTATCTTTGGAGGGGGCCATCATTGGGTGAAGGGAAACTTACAATTTATATCAAAGATAACTAAACAAATAACATACCTACCTACTAGAAAATAAGAAAGTTCTATAATACCTAAAATGAGTAATATTGTTTTTTACTTTATTTATTTATAAGTATATTATGAGTGTTATTATTTTCATTCATAAACTTCACATTCTCTTACGAAACATTGTAAGAACACATTGAATAAAAGGCTGAATTCTCAGGTCCAATAGTCCAAATCCCGGGACAGACAAAACACAAAACCGTAATCTACTTCGTCTGGCAGAAAAAATCGCAGTGGCGGGCTGAGATTGGAATTATGTCCGACAAATGACGTCTGGCGTTCTCCTTATGACAAGGGACTGTATAGGATCTCACGCTAAATCTTCTGAGATTGAAATTTGGAACAGAGCCGTTGGGTTCGTGAAATGAAATAAATATGATATTATAGGATCTGTCCCATAAGGACAAATATTTAGCCCTAATAAGTATGTTGTTGTTCTCGCATTATTGAATATTTTCCTGCACAATTCAAATAATAAAGAAGTCGTGTTTGACATTTCAAAGTCATATAAAATCCTGCTCTGCTGCTAAGATAATCTGTAAGGATCATAACTCGGACGCCCCTACTGAGCGTTTCTGCAAACTCTCTGAGTAAAACATAATAATAATATGTTTATATGAGTTTATATATAGGTACATATATACACATATTTATTAGTTTATTATTTTAGCATATATATGTATTTTATTAGTATTATATATATTATCTGTATATTCTTTCCGAATTGTTAAAATTCAATTTTGAATCTTATTTTTATTTATTGTACACCTACCACAATATAGCCTTTATAACCCAAAGGTTGACTGGTAGAGAATGCCTTGATGCATTAAGTCCGCCCATGTACCACTATTGTACATAAAGTTTAAATAAATAAATAAATAAATAAATACATTGTGATTTGATTAATATAAATTAAGCATCATTGAGGCCTTCAAACTATAAAATACTTAGTTATATTACGTATCATAACTTAAATCAATAAAAGCAAACTACGCCCGATTACAATAGTAGATACCTACTACTAGTAGAGTAAAACAAAGGAATGTGCATTAAACTAAGTTGCGTTTTTGTATCGTAACTTAAAACGAGTGCACATTAGCGCTGGACAGACTTGACCTCCGTTTCAAGATCCCGAATGCATCGATTACCCGCCGCGTAAGATTAATGCTTTAATACCGGATTCCTTGGCGATTCAACTTCGAACAACGTGTATTTGCTAAGCCGCAAATAAAGAGCTTTTGGATACTTTAGTAGTTAGGGATTTAGGATGTTTTGGATTCAGATCCCGTTAAGAGGATTCTATACATACTCGTAAATCTAACTAAGTGATCGATATCATTCAGACTTCCGAATCAGTGCAGGTTTACGGGGAAAGCATAGATAGGACGATCGACTAAATTGATCAAAAGTTTTTCTGCTGCTTAGGAAATATCCTTATCGATTTTATTAGTAGATTTTCGAATCTCACCTTTTTTAACTTGAATGGCAAATTATTATCTACCAAAGAACAAAATAAATAAACTTTTGAAGTCATTCCTTTGTTCGCATATCCAACGCAATAAAAGTGGGAAACAGTGACAAATTGCAAAAATATAATTATTGATTTTCTACAATGCTTCTCTAAGAGCTATTTTATACTTAATATATAGGTACACAATGTAACGTGCCATACATAAATTATAGGATGAACTATGTTTAGGAAGTAGGTTATATGTAGATATTCTATCCTTATAAGTACCTACAGTAGGTACATAAAGCGAAAGTAATTCCCCTAGCCACCAACAACATTGACCGAACAGTTTGATGACCTGTGAGCCTTCACACCTTATTCAATTCCCTTCATGAAAAGTCGTTGAACCGACCCGGAGTTCTCGTATCCAAATACGAATGTACTTAAATAGTTCTTATTGCCCAATAACCATCGATTTACGATCAAAGTTATGGCTTTTGAGTCCATTGCCAATTTTATGAGTTGTCCATGGCAACGTGACTTGTCTATTAAAGTTATGTATGTCAAATGTTATGACCTAAGCTGCCGTGGGATTGGTCCATCAATCTTCTTACAGCGGTATGCTAATTTTTAGACATTGATTCTTGTGAGACAAAGATATTGTTTGATGTCAAATATTATTAGGTGTAACGAGTTTTAAATCTCGTCACATGCGATTTGGTTTTTTAGGCGATTTCTATACAACACACGGTTATAGTTAATCTACGTTTGTGGTTGTAGTCGATTTCCGAACGACACTTTGTTCCGGTTTGTGATCTGTGGTAGCCGCTGCGCCTGACACTTTACGATCCTTATTCAAAGATGACAGAAACCTAATTTTCACTGTCGTCGATATTTTCAAAAATCCGTAGTAATCTCGGATAATTTCAGCCTAATAATGGCATATTGATAGAAATTACAACACAGGACGATGAAGTGAGAAGGATTGCCCTCAATTTTCGGTAAGATAAAATTCCTCTGGACATAATGTCAGTCTCGATTTCGAATAGGATTCTTATCAAGTTGAATTTTGTTTTCAGATATTCTGTCTCTGTACTGTGATTATCGCACGCTATATTGTTATTGCGTTAGCGCACATGCATTAATTTTTATTTGAAAAGGAAAAAAACGGTAAGTTTTTGTCGAAATGTCACACGCGTCCACGTGTTTGAATATTAACGTCTCCGGTGTATTTAACCTTTTAATTTTTGTTCCAGCCTAATTATTCGGCGTTTTTTTTCTTCTCTTTATTCCTTTATTTCTAAATTTGGATTTTGTTGCTGAATACCTATACTTTTTCTTTGGACCATTTTGGCAACGGGGACTCCTTCATAACTCATCGCTTCCAGTTGGTTAAGTTCAATTTATTTTAAAAGCCAGCAATCTGGTAGGAATTTTCCATTATTTTTTATTAATACCTTCATAAATAGACAAAGATGCAATAATATCACACTTTTCTTAATATCACCATTAACCTAGAAATGTTCCCCTCTAAATAAGGTTTATTTAGTAAATGGTGTATTACTGTGGAGCTACGGGCCATTAAATTGAGAAAGGACAAAATAATAGTTTTTTTTTTTTTTTAATTCTCATATAGCCTCCCACCGGCAGATTAAAGGTCTGACTCTTCCGCTAAACTTTTCCGGCAATCTTTATTTTTTTTATACTTTGTGCTACCTCCACGGCGCCCGAATATATTCTTTTTATTTACCTTTTTTTTTATTAGGAGGACACACAACCTGCGTATTGTACTCATTAGTGTGACATACACACATTACTTCATACTCACTCACCATTCCAATTTTTTATATTACATAGGTATCCTGTAATTTCAGGTTTGGTTGAAATTGACATCTTACGGCCGGTCTCAATAACGTATCTACCTTTAACCAACAGTAGCTCAGTTGACAGTTGGTTAAAGGTAGATAAGTTATTGAGACCGGCCGTTAATCTGTGCCTTTGACTGATAGATTATTTATCGCAGGTTTATTGCAATTTTCTTAGGTACTGAAAAGAGAACTAAGGCTGCCTATCTTTTTAACGGCTGTACCATGTACTTAACCAAATTAAACTTGAATGATCCAAGTTTTTTAACGACAAATTGTGATTATTTGTTACGTCAATTTTGACACTTTTTGTGACCCTTTTATCGGCCTTAACGATCATGTATCTACTTAATTGTATTATTAAACTAAAATGTAACCTTAACAGTAAGTCATAATAATTGTAAATTATTGTTCCGTGGAGTTGGAACTTTACAGACTTAATTAAGTCTAACGACAATAGCTTAATATTATTAGCTTTTTGTTTTGACAAAACCGATGATAGAAACTGTTATAGTTTAATTTATAAGACTATCAAAAGATTGGGTGAGTGGCAATGCACGGGCACTACCTGTAAATTACTTAGTTATGTCCTACCGATATTATATATTTTTTAAAGTTTATTGTCTAAACAGAAGAAAAGTACATAGATAGTCTATAACAGGGATTAACACAAATAATACTTTCTATTCCGGTCTGAAGGAAACGGCAAAAGCTCGTATAGTTATAAATATGGATACGTCTCCGGTATAGCGAGGCTAAAGAAAATACAGACAAACTGTGTGAGGAATGATATAAAAAAAGTGAATTAATGTTAGCGTGACGGTTGACAGGGGAAAATGAAAGAACGAAACGTGTTCCCGACCACAAGTGTCATGGGACAGGGGCAGGAAGATGGTATATATGGTGGATAGTGTTACCCTCCACGCAAAAAGTCGTTACATGTTCTTTTGGCAAAATGAGATTTTAGTACTAAGTATAATGCAATATTATATAAATTCAACACATTCTTAGAAACGATATTTTCGCGGCTAATCAACACAAATATGAAGTTAAAAATCTCCCAGAAAAATCACAAAACATTCGACCGGGAGGGGCGGGGGGCGCGGGAGGTGTCGATATGCAGTATAGTTTTAAATAAAGTAAAAATAAAGGTAGGTACAGTACGTCACACTACGGTGCTACAGTTATTATAAATTTACGAGACTTTATAATTTGCTTATTTATAATAATTGTTGGTGTACGATGCAATTAGGTCAGAGTTATTACAAATGATTATTTATAATTATTTTTTTCTTAGTATAAAATAATCAAGGTTATTTAGTGTGTATTTATACCGATTAAAATCAACATGGCTTAGATGGTGTTTATAAAATGTAAAATAGCGTTACAACTTATTCTTTAGTCCATGCTTTTAAAAAAAAATAAAACGTTTACATACATTATTTATTTTTTATCTACTTGTTTATAAATGATAAACTAAGTAGGTACTACAACACTGCGGTGAAAGTCATACAGAGCACGAACAATATACCTGCGATATTTTTTAAGCTTTCATGCATTGATTAAAATTTGGAAAGAAACATTTCGATTTGTTTTTCAATGATTTTTATAAAATATATATAAATTAATGAGACCGTAAACTAACAATTATTACAGAACTATGCAAAGGAACAGAAGCATACTTGAAGCCAAATAATTCGAAATCAAGCTCACAATTTAAAAGTTCTATCATCCCTTCATCAAGCCTCTACGAGCGTAGCCGTAGCTGCGTAGCCTGCATCCCGCTACGGCCCCTACGCGGGCGCTATGAGCTACGAGCCGCTACGAGATGGTTACGTAACTATTGCCGCTTGCACATTCCTCGCACATTTTCATTTTGTAACGCTGTAACTTTGCTAAATAATAAACCAAAAAATTACCTTGTTCATTCCATTTCCCATTTTCGTAAATTACTATCCAAACTATTCAAACCAACAAAATTATTGTCGTCATCTTAACAATACACAACAAGCAACACACAACGTTTTATAAACATGTTTATTCAAAAATCAACGGTGGTATTTTAGCGTCATGTTCTGTCAAACTGTCAACACGTTCGCGTCACTATGACTACATTGTTGACGCCGGTGCGCCACGCGCTATCGATGTTGCCATCTAAGATCGGTTACATAAAAAGTGTAACATGATGGTCGGGTAGCACTGGTTAGTATAGTTGTAACTTTTGTCTTTTATGGTTGTTGTTTTTTTTTGTCGCGGGTTTGTGTTATCGATCGTATTAGTGCGAGTGCGGCGGAATGCGTCGTGCGGGAGACGCGTGCGGCGTGCTCGGCTGGCGGCGCGCCACTGCCGCTGCCTCGCTCGGCGACACTGCGTCTATAAAACCCTGGAGGGAAGGCCGCTTGTCGATTCATTTATGTCGATGTCTTCAGTGAGAGTTTTGGTCACGGATTTAGGGCTAAACTGTTTTTGAAGCGAGACTTGTTCCATCGCAAGTTAGATTTAAATATGTTATAATTATACGCTGGCTTTTATGGCTTGAGATTTGTATGAGAGCTTTAAAATTTGAGGAAAAGTTGATAGACACGTTATGATTGGCGGCAAATAAGTATAACATGCTGTCTATCAGATTATAACATGCTGTCTATCAGATTATAACATGGAAAGTGAAAATGTGAGCTACTGCAAATACAAAACTGAACCCTGATCTACAAACTGGACTACAGAAGAACACGCGCTTCTTTTTTACTCAACCTTGCTCCAGCTTCAAATTTAAGAAACAATAACGAATAAGAATTTATTTACTTAAACTTTATGTACAATAGTGGAAAATGGGCCGACACATTCTCTACCAGTCAACCTTTGGGAATCGATTGATATTAAATTAATATCGCAGCTGTATCGGTAGTCAAGTGCAGATGGGTGCGGAAACTCCGGGACACCCGAGCGTCTTGCCATCTGCTACAACTTTAACCCCTGTAAAGTTGTAGCAGTGTCACAATAATATAAGCAATTGAAGACGACCTTTTTGCAATGTATTTACAATTCCAAGTAAAACCTTAAATTTCTTTGATAATTCTGACTTTCAGTTATAAATATTGTTGTTTAGAATGGTCTTAATCGAAATTGAACCTGTATCTGCTAGCTTTTATTCCATTTCCTTTGCTGAATCAAAAACATTTTCGGTGATCAGGATTATTATTCTACCTAATTATAAGCATATAAACATTTTGCGTCATTGAGGAGAAACATCTTGGGAAACTCCTCATTTGAATGAAAGAGTACTTAAGCACCAAAACGTCAAGTCACTTAAAACGCAGATGTTCGGCGCCAAGGACCATTAGGAACTAAGTAAAATTAAGAAAAAGTCGGAAAGAACGTTAGGTAAGCTAAACCGAAATAATGAAACCGCGTTTTAAGGTAGTATGGCCGGCCATACACGGGCAGCTTGAAGCGGATCGACTGCTTCAAGCCGTGACTGCGTAGTGAACCGTCTTCTATTTGCAGGCATACATGGACCGCTCGAGCAGTTGCGACTGCTCCGAGCGGTCAACTGCCCGGTGAAATTCCATAGTGCGGTCAAGCAGTAATTGCCAGGCATACAGTGACGTGAGTGAAGATCCTTGTTATTATTATTATTCGATGGCAAATTACTCTGCACTGCGGTAAAATTGTTATCCAAATGAAGTTGCAAAAAATTTCTAACTATTTCTATTAATTATTATTATTAAAATTATCAAAAGCTGACGTAAGCGAAGTGGTGTATACGTGGTTCGCTTGTGTCCGCGACCGTGAATTGTGACCGCGTTCAGACTTCGTTCTGGACATATTCCCTTAAATAGTTTTGCGTTTTTAATGAGGAAGATTGACTCACTAATCTGTTCTGAGAGTGATAAAATAGAGGATGTCACTCATATTTTAGCGGAATGTGCCCGGAACGAGGTTGAAAGGAGTAATTATTTAATAGAAAATAGTTTTGATTCCAATAATGCTGGTATTAGTAATCGTATTTTGACGGTTGGGGTGCCAAAAACCTATATAAAATTATAATTTTAGGAATAAAACGAAGATAGCCTTGTAGAATGTACATATGAGGGTGGCCTGGTCATACTGATCAAACCCTCTATAAATAAACAAAGATAAAATAAAAAGTACTAGGTAATATAAACTTCATACAGCAATAATGAGAAGGTACTTAAATAATACACTTCATTTGGTAAATAAGTAGTTTATTTTGTACTCTAGGTATATAGTCAACAATAGAGGAATGATTACCAACATTAAATAAAGTGAAAGAAAGCTGGGTATGCATTATACCCAGCTTTCTTTGTCTTTTCATATGTAAAATAGAACAATAAACATTGAGAAAAGTAACTACAACCTGAAAAAGAATTTAAAACCAAAAGTTTGCATGGTATGCTCGAGTCAAAAGCTTAGTCTAATACACACGAGGAATGGTTAGAAATTGCGGTGTAGATACCTACAGTAGACGTACCTAGATACTGTTAATTTGCTAAATTCATTTGTAACTGCTTTCTGTGTTAGCACTTGTTGTGTTTCATTCTTCCTTATTCTTGGTCCTAGGCTGGGCCACCAAGGCTAAGCCGAACACGATCAACAACGCGCCGGCCCACCATCTCACGGACGAAGCATCTTCAAACAGCGTTATGCCTATAATACCCTATAAAATAAAACACACATTTAAAGAAACTTAAGAATTTTAAAGGAACTTTTAGATATATTTTTCGGTTGGAAACTCGGCGACCGTGTAAATGAGTTCTACTGTTACCAACGAAATTCTCTTATAGGTGAGCTGTCGAGTTATTCAGTATTAATAGCACGAGTAGGTCGTATTACCTACACATCTGTCGCATTTCTAAACTGTGGTTCGTTACTAGGCAATGGCACAGTAAGGTAGATAGGTGCAAGGTAGGTATACCTAAGTACTATAAAGCTTACCTAAAATAATCTATACAAAGTAATCCATCAAATCCTTGCCTCCATTTGTTTTTATCAACTCTCCTCTGCCAGTTAGTTATCCTGGAAGTGATTTCTTTAGTATTTATTTATTTCACCTTGGTACTTATTTTCTGTTGTAAACAGGTCAATACCTACTTTTATTTATTTATCTCTAAGTACATAACGAGAGAGGAGCACAAAGAAAGAAAGAAAAATGTTTATTTGGGACTCGCACTAGACAAACAAACCAGTAAAATAAAATTAAGTAATAACAAAACAGTATAATAAGGCTATTATTAATTTTTCCCTTAGAATTGAAATTGTTGGTTTCACACGTTATCCTACTTGTCGTACATTTTTGCCGCCAAAACCCATAAAGTCGCTAACAACGTGTGATTTTTCATTTTATTGCATTTGAATTTAATCAATCTGAGCAACCTCTTTAGTATACATTCAGTAATTTAGACTTGCCCGCGGTCAAAATGACATTTAGTACTTATTAAAAAAATTAACTTAATGGCATTCCGATATTTTTTGACCGCGAATGGCCTGCGTTACCTACTTTATAACAACAAAAATCTGAGCAACCTCGTTGGTGACATAGCAGATATTAAATGCGGACTGGCTATCCTTGGACAAAAACATAAGTTCAAGCCATTTATGAAATAGAAAAAAAAATCTTAATGGCATTGAGATAGTGTTTGGCATCTAATGGCCAGATGATAGAGAAAGATACTTAATGTTAGAAGAAAAGAGTTTGCACCTTCCAACCTTTAAAAAGGTTTTTTTAAGAACGTTTTCTGTATTATTTCGGGCAACAAGGACTTAAACTACGTTCGACAGGTAGGCCTAAATACCTACATCAATTATTTAAAAAAAAATTAAAGACCTGGCTCGGCGGCTCCCGGACCGGATCCCGCTTTTTAGGGAGGGCTACTGGCTGTGACAGCTTTTTCTGATTCACTCAACTTTGAGACAATTGTAACGACATACCCTGGTCACATGACATATTCAATTACAATGTCGAGAGAACCCCGATGTGTGAGCTCCCAACAACTCCCAAGCTCTAGCTCTTTTGGTTAAACAGACTTTTGTTCCGGTGTTATTGTTGTGGTTTAAAATTAATTCATAGGAGTGCTATTTTTGGGTCGCCTTAGGGGGGCGTTATGAAGAAATAATTTTAGACCTTAGAAACATTTTCGACATTTTTTTTTATTTATTGCTTTTGGACCGTCGGACTACAACAACAACAACAATTTTGGTCCTAAAAAGGATGGACCTAGGACGCTCCGTTCCCGAGATATGGGCGTTCAATGTTTTTTATGATTTTCCAAAAACGATTAATATTTCCAATAGGCGGCTCAGATAAAAAAGTTGTCGGGAAAGGAATTGCTACTTTCATCGAGATGCATGGGACGTGACAAAACAAGTGAAAAATTTTCTAAGTTTTCTGGTTCCTATTGCTAGGTATACTCAAGCTCAAGATCGATCGACACTTATAATTTTCGAAGACAATTTTTTTTTCCACTTTTTGCCTGTTCTCTTCATATCGTCCCATGCATCTTGATGAAAGTAGCAATTTCTTATACCTGTTTGTAAAGACTCGGCGACGATAAAATTAACCTTCAGTAGGAACCTACACCGCACCTTCCTTAACCTTTTCTGGTGTGAACTACGAGGAGTAGTTCACACCAGAAAAGGTACCTTCCTTAACCTTTTCTGGTGTGAACTACTCCTCCTTATGTTTATAACTGTGGGAAATTGAACGCAGTTTTAAGAAAAATAAAATGGTGTTAAACGTGTGAAAGACCGAGAGAAAGGCAAAGGGAAGGGAGACGGGAAAAGACAGCATTGTACCATTTACGTGTGCTTAAATAACGTTACCTATAGTTAAACGAGCATGACTTTATCACGGTAAAAATATGTAGGTAGGTACTGTGACTTTATTTTTTCCACCCCTAAATCCCACATTATTGTTTGATAATTAGGAGTTAACTTACCGATAGCACATAGCTTGAGGCTGCTGATATGACTGTAGGTGCTGCAGAGTTCGTGGCCGCGTCGAGAGAGCGGAGGTAATGTCTGCAGCCCCAGGTGTTGGCCAGCACCATAGTCACCAGCAAGGCACCCCATATGATGTAACTATCGCCCTGTAGATTGGGGAGAAGGGACAAAAGGTAAGTACGATATATTGTAAGTTTTTGAATTATTCAAAAGTTCAGTTTGAGGCCTATTTGAAAATTAGCGTAGGTATTTCCATTTTTGACGGCACGGTTGGCGCGATGGTTGAGCGATTGACTGCTGCGCTGCGTGTCGCTGGTTCGATTCCCGCACGGAACAAATATTTGTAAGGCATACAGATAGTTGTTCCGGGTCTGGCTGTTTGTGTATGTGAGTTTATGTCTGTAAACGTACCCATGATACAGGAGAATTTCCTAGTGTGGGGCAACGTTTAAAAAAAATAAAAAATATTTGGTAACTTAGACTCTATAATTATCTACCTACTTATAATGGAAAAAAAAGCCTGAATTATTGCTCGTGGTTTCTGGAGGGGGTAGGTAATGCGGGATAGTGATACCTATTTAGTTAGGGGTACCTATATAGTTCGTAATTGGACTAACGATTTTATGGATACTTAGGTAGGCAGGTATGCTATTAGTTGCTTAGTTATGCAACATTGCAGTCACATCTGATGTATCATTCGACAGGAATCGATCAGGAACACTTTTTTTTTTTAAGAATGGGATGTCATCAAATGACTTCTTCCGTTCTGGGTGGAGCGGAAGGGCGTGTCAGGTTCTTACTGACTAAAACCCATCCGTGTTCCTTCTATAGCCCTTTGCGTTCCAGGGCCGCGGTGACTCTTTCGAACAAATTCCGCAACAGTCATCAGGACCACTTACGGAAGGTAAATGGACTGAACTCACGATAATTCACTCGGTCATTAGCCCGTAAAGGTTCACTGATGCATGTACGAGTCATTAATAACAGGCCGTCACCTGCGGAATATTTATTAGCGGGTCACTATAGATCAGGCATTATATGATGCACTGAGATGACGTACCAAGTGACACTAAAACAAGTTAATAGATTTAATATTTGCATGCCATCGCTAAATGGCTGAATGGGTCAATTATAACATCTATTTCTACCACATTTTATGCGAATAAATTATATTATTGTTATGGCAACGTAGGTAACCCGATAAGTAGTGGTGTCGTACAAAATCAAAAGTTGCGTGAAACTGCTAGGTTTTTTTACAGTATTATCCAACACAGGCATCCACTGCTGAGAACAGGTCATTATTTCGTTACCTACCTAATAAAAATAGGGTTTTGACTAAAAAATCTAATTAGTCCATCAGATAGATTTCCAAAAAATATTGGACACGTATTTTTTCTTTTGTCACGTAAACATAAAATGGAGACGATACAGTACGTTGAAAACTCGTGTGACGTCACTTGCACTTTTTACTGGAAAGTGACGTTACAATCAATCTTGTCTTTGATGAGTTTATCTTCGTAATTTTTTATTGATTTGATAAAATAGGTAAAAAATACGTATCTAATATTTTTCGATAATCTAGCTGACGGACTAAATAGAATCATATTTTTAACTTAGGCAACAACCCTATTGCTTACATATATCTAATGAACAATCTTAAAGGAATGGTTAATTAACCAGGTTTAGCGTAATTTCTGTGCTAAGCGACAAGATGCTGCACAATTTGCAAATCGCAGATTTTCTTGGTAACCTACCTATTTGAAATCGAAAGCAGTTGGCGTTTTGTAGGTAGGTAATTAGGTAGGTACTAGATACCTCTTATTTTAGGAGTGGACCAAATAATAAACCAAAATTACTCTTAGAAACATGTTTATTATAATAGGCAATTATGCAAAACAACGGACGTAGATCCTGATAGTATTTGTTAATTCTTATCTAGCAACATTTATGCAAACGTAATGATTAAAAATTATTTATTTTATTATATTACTTAGAAGACTCTTCCGCACATATGCTTTTTTATCATAAGTACAATTTTGAACGTGGACACACTATAAGTATCTAAATAAGTAATAATGCGAACAATATACAGTAACATAAGGTCGTGAATTGCGAAGCAACTTAGTTTTTTTACTGTATCTGTTACGGCTTACAAAACCAGGTATTAAAAAGCAGTTCTCACTAAACATAAAAGTCCTGAACTAAATCGTCTAAAATTGCCTACGAATATCGTTTAGTTGAAATTGCTGAATTGTCTCCTCTTAGTGAAAAGTAAGACGCCGGACCCACACTGGGACTTAGAAGGCGATTTTAGTTTGGAATCAGTAAGCACTTTCGTATGATAAAACCCCACCTGCGTGAAAGACCCTTCACAATCCTATTCACCATTCGACCATATTAATAAATTACGGGTCGACACTCAAGGTCGAGTTGTGTCATTTTTTCTTAATTCTACTCGCAATCCACTCTAAACCTAAATGTAGTCCTTCACCAGTGAGTCCGCAGCACGCTTGTATGTGCCAAGGATGCTGCTTTATCGACGTCAGCTCCAACTGTTCCGAGATCTCCGTGGCAGTCATAGATCCCTTCACGTCTTGTTTGTTCGCGTACACCAGCAAGCACGCTTTACTGAGCTCCTCGTGCTTCAACA
Source organism: Mamestra brassicae (assembly GCA_905163435.1). Taxonomy (NCBI): domain Eukaryota; kingdom Metazoa; phylum Arthropoda; class Insecta; order Lepidoptera; family Noctuidae; genus Mamestra; species Mamestra brassicae. The sequence goes on along the minus strand of LR991004.1, from coordinate 12,005,534 downwards.
TCTGATGGAGCTCATCGCGACATAAGCTTAACCGCTGCCGGTCTGTCGAATCCACTACCATTATCACGAACTCACTGTTCGTAAAGTATGTGTTCCACGCTGACCTTAGACTCTGCTGCCCACCCAGGTCCCACATCACAAACCGTAAGCTTTTCCACACCAACTCTTCCACATTAGAGCCTATAGTTGGTCTGGTGTGAACAGTCTCTCCTAGCAGCAGCTGGTATAGGATTGTCGTCTTGCCAGCATTATCCAAACCCACTAGGAGCAGTTTGTGTTCCTCATTACCGAACAAGCTCCATATCTTCGATAGCAGTAAACCCATTCTTGGCAATGTTTGCACCACTCCACTAAAAAATTAAGGAGATAAAGTCCGTCAGTTCTAAAAATAGTTTAATTATTAAACATCTAAAGAAAGAATTTTGCAAGTAATCTAGATGTATAACTTCATGAAAACAGCTTCGTGTTCTGCTTATCTCCAATCCACTAACGAGATAACAATTCTTGTTATGTAGCGCCATCTAGCGTTATATACAGGAAATAAAACTATTTGTTCTCTCTTTCTAAAATTGAATGAATTCACCGTAAAATGTAGTACACATGCAGAGGTACCTGCCTACCATTACCAAAACAAAACACTAAATATATAATAAACTATCAAAATTTGTTTCCGTATGGTACCTGTTCGGTACCTACGTAATTTAAGCACCTAATCTTATCGCACTTTCACTAAAGAATAAAAATAATTATAAACTTACTACGATTCTGGCTGTTCCTGATAACTTTCCCAATGTACTACCAGCTGATGCCCATATACCGGCTAAAAATGCTTCATAAAACATGATTTCGCTATAAAAACATTTAACAAAACAATTGACGACATTTAGGTTATGAATAAAGAATCGATTTTATTCATAAAAAAACTGCAACACTCCCTTTTACGAAGAAAACTTACTAGCTTTGGTGTGTTGAGTTCTTTTGAAAATCATGTTATATGCTTTGTCTGAAAACTATAGAAGTTTTTTCTTTATCTCGGAAGTGAAACCTGTTTTAATTTTTCTAATTAAATTTTATGTAAAATAAAAATGAAGGGGCTTTTTAAAAACCCGAGTAAATTTTTGTGCATGTAACGGAGTGTTCAGCACTTATATTTTATCTGTGATCAAATTTTATCAAATGTCATGTTGACCGTGCTCTTGATAATTCAACTTTCGACGGTGGTTATATTTCAGCTCTGTAATTTGTTATAAACGTTAAATTCAGTCGCCCAGTAATTCAGTTTTCGTTTATCCGTGACGTGTGAACATCGTTTAATCGAGTCTTCAAAAAGTCTTTAATTGAAGTATTCTATTGTTTCTTATTTAATAAAAGTATTCTATTGTGTTGTATGTTGGTGATGTTGTAAAGCCATCGCGTTTTTTATTTCGTAACTTCGCAAATCGCAGCTAAAAGTAAAAAAAATGGAAAACGTAAAATCTGGTGATAACGTGCTAATTATTTGGAACAACGATAATCAGAACAGCATCAGTAGTTTGGTGGAAGAAATTAAAGCAGTCATTGAAAATGGATCAGTTGTTCTGGAAAACTCGGAAATGATTACCGAATGTAAGTGATTGTTCTTCTATTTTTATTATGTGCTTTGAAATTTCATGCCCAACCAAAATGTTAAATCAATATTATTCATCTGCTGTCAAAATGCTCTGAATTATCATTAACATTTTATTTTAAACAAATATTCTTATTCATTTTAGCATCCCGGCCTGCATCATCATATGATGCTGTGTTATCAAACTGGTTAGCCCCACACACTGTTAAACACACGGATAGTATCTTGGCAATTATTGTGAAACTCCTCAAGCCCAGTGGAAAACTAATTCTCAAAGATGCAGCAGACCTGACTAGCACACTCAAATTAAATGGATTTGTTAATGTCACAAAATCTACGGATAATTTATATTTAGCTGAAAAGCCTAAATTTGAGGTAGGTGTCACCATATAATATGTTAAATCATTCCTTCATAGTTTGAAAAGACCATGTATTTTATTTAAGTCAGGACACATGCTCAACAACAACATTGTTGACACTTAAGCAATTGAAATCAGTTAAACATTGATAGTTTGGTCTTCATTGAACTGTTGAAAGTTCTACTAACAGTTTGTATGTTACATCACAGTTTAAAGTAGTGTAGTAGAATCAGTTGAGAGCTGATGCCCATTGTGAACTGACAATACAATGGCCCCAATTTAGTGGGTCTTAAATTTTTGATGCACGTGCTTAGTCATGGAGTTGCGGAAACCAGCCCCATTTACATACATTGATGCACTTGTTGGAACTGGAGCAGTAGCGCAAACTAGAAATTACTGATTTGTTTTAATCATGAATTTGTATTTCCAGGTCGGTTCTAAAGCATCTCTAAAGCTGAATGGGAAGCCAACAGTATGGAAGCTAGAAGACACAGTTGAAGAGGCATGGACGGGAGCCAATGATGACGACATCATTGATGACAACCAGCTTCTAGATGAAGATGATCTGAAGAAACCAGACCAGAGCTCATTAAGAGGTATATTTTGAACCTCTAAAATGATCACAAAAATATTTTATCAGCCCCAAATGAATTTATTTAAACTTTATGTACAATAGTGGTACATGGGTGGACTTGATGCATCAAGGCATTCTCTACCAGCCATTTATAGTCTTAAGATAGAAATGGCCTTATATTCAATAGAAAAATAATGAAACCGCCATCAAATTATACCTTGCAACAGTAAGAACATCAATTATTCAACATAAAATAATAAGTTTGATGATAAGGAAACACTTATCAGTTGTTGTCCACATAGCGCGTTATCGTGATAACAAAACAACGCCGTGAGTCGAGGTTTCGTGTTCCAAGCCCGCATTCATTGGCTCAGGCACAGCTCAGCTTAGAATGACTTTGTTGAGGTTTTGTGTTGCGAGCTCCGACTATTCCCAATGACGCAGCTCATTCACGCAAGGTCAATGGCTTTGTAGGTACAAGTAAAGTTGTAGAACAGGTTTATTTTTGTGTGTGTACGTTTTCACGTAAAATGCACACAATGAACTTCAAGAGGACCTATATTTCGAAGACCGGCACAGATGTTCTTGACTGTGCACTATGATGATAATTTATTTACATAAGTGCATGTACCTACCTATAAATTAACAATGTAATTATTTTATGTACAAATTAGAATTAGTCCATGACACTGCCATGATTTTGGTTTTTCGCGGCAAAACTTTCTAGATTTTGACGGAGTAAGTCAATGACGCGAAAGGGGCTAGATTAAAATAATTTCAATACTCAATACTCAATACTTTTATTGCATTCCACGTGTATTCTTAGGTGGTAAAATAATAAATGGGTTCATATGGACCCTGTCGGGCACAGCAAGATAAGTATCTAGGTTAGGAGAGAGGAAGCATTTTATGAAATATTATTTCTGTGCTTGTCTAACAGCTATAATTTTTATTTAAATGGTTTCAGTTTGTGCAACGACTGGCAAACGAAAAGCGTGCGCAGACTGTTCATGTGGTCTTGCTGAGGAACTCAAGGGAGAGGTTAAGGATACTCCGAAATCATCCTGTGGAAGCGTAAGTATTTCTGGAGATTTAAATTTTTATTTACTAACTTATTTTGCATGAGTAATTAGAATTTAGGAGTCGGAACGTTGCATCGGGCTTGCATCTATTTTGCTGTTCGAATAAATCAGTTGAATTGACCCATTTCTTCTTAGCTTGTTGATGGTAAATATGGTTTTAAAATATTATGTTTGGTCCAACGTTTACCTACGGTAACACCGTTCGCGGAAGCCTCCTGCTTATATGTATATTTTATCGAGCTATCGGAGAACTTTCCAGGCTTCCACCTAGGCAAGCGATTACCCTGGCCGACCTGGAAAACTCTTCATAGACTCCGCACTCAGTTCCGTCACAGTAAAGACAACCTCCACGGGTGGAGCTTCTCGGATGGCTCTGATCTTCAGTGTTTGTGTGGCGTCTCTCTGCAGTTCAAGGTTCACCTTTCGCCTTGCGCCTCTGCGTTGTTGGTGTAAGCGACGTTAATATAATATACTGCTTAACCTACCCTTTCTTACTACGGGAAGTAATGAGTCATTCTCGGGACAGTCATGCGTGACGGCTAATTACAGAACCCCTAAACTTCTAAAAAGTTGACCCCAATCGCGGGAAAAAACAATTGTGATTTGGTTTCATTTATTTTTCCTCACAGTAATTCCCAATTAATGTTCTGTATGAAAAATACATCTCTAGACAACATTAGTATTGAGGCAACAGGCAAAACATATTGTTTAATAATTCCGGCGATGAAAGCTGAAGTGGGTTTCGTAATCCAAATGCCAGTTTCCTTTAGGGTAATGCCCTACACCGCTATTATTGTGATGCAGATCACCGACTCACAGATTTAGCTCGGGAAATCCAAGACATTGAGTGAGTACGTGAGTCGAAGCATACGGACTTAAACTGTATTTGAACTAACTGTTAACGCGTTTCTGAGTCATACAGGGAAGATTGTGAAGTTATTAACATTATTAGTCATCAATGGCGCTTCATGTTAGTTTCCGTAATGGCACCTGTATCTAACAGGTAAACTGGCGCTTATAGTTTTATCCCAACATACGTAACTTCTAACGCACTTCAATCAGTTGACATCACATCCGACTATTTATAAAAGCAATCGTGTGGAGTCTTCGCTTTTTAGTCTAAGAAGTGTTACTAAAGCATGTTCTGAGCAAAATAAGCTCTCGCACGTAGTATTTTTTTTTATTATCGCATATGTTATTTTGCCATTTCTTGATTTTAAATTTATTATTTTTCATAAATCGATTGTATTACCAAGACAAACTCATTTCGCTGCGGGAAAACAACCATTAAAATTTCAGCTTGTATAGTGGCTAACAAACCCAGGATTGCCAGTGCATTAGAGTCCATTATCGTGTGACCACTTGAAACTCAAATAAATAAAGAGTTGCGTCCCTCACCTGTAAATTATATCTACGATATGCATCGGCATGATTTGCTTAATCATCATGCAAGCGGCCCACTGATGCATTAACTAAGTACCTAAACGCGTGTGGAATGTGTAAACTAAGTGAACGGTTTTCTATGAAACCTTTCTGTACGCTCGTTTAAAATATTTAAGAATTAAAATAGAAGACAGGACAGGAGGCTTTCGCGAATTTGGGATCTAAAAGAGTAACAACTCATATTACTCATAATAAGTCCAGTGATTACAACATCTACCGCAGCAGCGTGAGGGGTTACAATGAAATATGTTAAAACTTCTACGACTATCTTGGACTCTTAAAGCTCCTCAGCATATATCTTTTCGGTTTAGGTGCCTGTTACCATCTTAGCTGGACGGAAGCGGGTACCCTCTTTGCAACAATGTTCGGTTGACTTCTTGCTATAGCTATTGCGACTGAATATCAAATTCAAATTCAAATTCATTTATTTCAATCAATTTTAGATCATAACATTCACATTAAATATCATCAACTGCCATTTGATATCCACAACTTAATCATGGGCATTGCCCAGCCTACAGCAATCAGTTCAAACAAGTTCAGAGGCGAATGTTGTTATAAATATTAAAAAAAACATCAGCTATGTACGCAAAATATATATGTGTGTGTGTGTTCTCTGTCATGGTCCCAGAGTAAAAGTTGATCAATGTTGCAATTCACCTGTAAGATTGCTGATGAATCAAAAGTCACCTGTGTTTTAATGTCAAAAAACTGTCGTATTCAATAATCCATGTTTTTTGTTCCAGTGTTACCTCGGCGACGCATTCCGCTGCGCGACGTGCCCGTACCTCGGAATGCCAGCGTTCAAGCCCGGCGAAAAGGTGAAGCTAGATCTCAAATCAGATATATGAACAATCTCAGTAGCTCTCAAACTCCAGTGTAATAGTATGTATTCCAAGTTGTGATTCTATTCTATGCTTTCAATAAAATTTATAAGTCGATTCTGTAATTTGATTTTTTTTCTGGATGGAAGTGGGTGTTGCCTCCCTTTTTGGGAGGTATGATTTAGTGAAATAATTAGAAAGTAGAGTAGTTGCTTGCTAGTTGACGGTAGATTTTTTTATGTAAAAGTGTATCAATGTAGTGTAGAAAAGTATATGACCGGATTCTGAAAAACAAAAAATATGTACGCTTTCCTGTTAAATGCTGTGATTGTCTGAAATAACAATGGTCAATCAAATCACTTGACTTAAGTTGGACAGTCAATAAGCAATGCTTTTGTTGTTTAGCCTTTCAGAAACCGGATGTAGATCAGAATTCTTGTAGGTACATTAACTTTTTGTAGTTTGGTGTAGTTTAATGCAGCAGTAACTTTTTTTTATCTTTTTGTTTTTTTTTATTGTCTGGCAAAGAAGATCAAGGCACATGAAATAAAACAACATATAGCAAATATTCAATTATACATATTTTCTCTTCTTTTTACAAACAGTTAACTTATTTAACATATTTCGATCTATAACATTTTTCCATTTACAATAAATCTGAATAGTAGTCATTCCGCTATACAATAAAATATACATATATATTTTTGCGATATCTGTCATATAATAACAATTTTATAGTTATTTATCTATTAATTTAAATGACACAACATTTCCTGTTCTCTACAGCTCGCTATAACATTGGAAAGTAGTAAATACTTGGTACTAATTTGGTTCTGGAAGTTATTATATCTATGTTCCAAATTGTATTACTTTCCACGATAGGATAACTTTTTATATATTTAAGGGGTATCATTGAAATGTTTGGACAACTCCAACTATGTAATATCAGTGGAATACTAAAATATTGAAAATCTGTTAAGGATGGCACAATCATTTGTGTCAAGTAATGCTTCAGTAGGGCACTGTCGTCTAACGTTACGGTCTATGTGAACCATTACTGGCCTTGCCTGACGTTGGCAACATCAACATAATATTATGAATCACTTCATACATTTATTATCTATTGTCACTATATTTGTAACACCTAAATATCGTACAATCACAATAATAGAGACGCGTCTCGCACACATAACCATTCAGTAAAGTCTTGGAAGAAACAGAAGGTGATATCTAGATATTTATAAAAGTCTGTAAACGGAAGAAATTGCCATCATAAAAGTAACGATTGTTTACAATTCAGTTCACAATTAAATATAAGCTGATGTCAGTCTTTTGGCATATTCTATGACTTTCGGATCGATGTTGATGCTTAGCGAATGGAATAGACAAAATATTTGTGTAGACATTAAAACTTGCTCATCCACATCGATTTTCGATTGCTTGCGAGTCTGTGAACTCTGACTTTGATTTGTAAAACTCTCATTGGAAGGCATTGTAGTGGAATATATTTGAGTTTTGTTAACCTGTTGTAAACAATCATGCCTTTTAAAAATGTCAGCCTCTAGTTTACGTATAATGAATATCTCTGACGGAATCGAACGCATATTGTCTAATTAATACATTTTACAACAAACATCGATGCACATAAGTTGATGGTAGATAATTATTATACACCTTATAATGTAGCATATAATCAAGTAACAAGTGCTGACTGAAAATGTACCTACACATAACGATATTTTAACGTATAATTGACTCACTAAATCTACTAGGAGGCGCGGAAGAACATCGATTGTGCCAATGGTAAACAATGGATTGGCAAATATTACAACTAAGTGTTCCTTAACAAAATTTTCTCTATAATATCAATCATGATTGTGCCTGAATTACGTCCACAAAAATAATATAGCACCTTTTGTTGAAATTAAATTAATACTTTCTGAATTTGGATTTTGGGAAATAATACTTTTTGTAACAAATTTTGTACTAAATGATTGTCCAGCGTTTGATAGCGGAGCTTCTTAGTTAAACGACGGAACGAGCTCGCGCCCAGATAAATGCTCCTATCTCATAATTTAAGTAATATCTTCAAAGAAACTACTATCCCACAACATTCAGTAAAGCGTCCCAGTCTTTTCAAAAGTTTATTTTCATCAAATTGAGATCTTGTTTAGACTTGATAGCGACCAGTCGCGCTGGCCGCAAGACACTAGTCTTATAGTTTGTGAGGTAGGCTTAGTCATGATCTAATGAAAGCGCCTTGTTAGAAAATACCGATTAATAAAATGAGATCTTTCATTACAATTACAAATATTAATATAAAGACGATAAAACTAGAATTACATACATTATACAACAAATTATTAACTTTTGTACAACACCATCCGTCGTCAATGAGGTGTTCGTATTCTATGGTCGTCGGTTATCGTTTAACACAATAATGATTAATAGCACGTAGCATGCGTAGCGGTACAATGAAACCAACCCTTGCACGTCTGCTGTCCGTATCCTGCGGCGTCACTCGTCTATTGCCTAGTGCGATAGAACATCCATGACTCGTTTACATCTGACAACGTAATTGTTCAAGATAAACTTATTATGCATACAATATAAATATGGATTTGAATTTCAAGCAAATACGAAAATTATCTTGACTTAGTATTTATATTAAATTAATTTGATTTTGATATGGCCATGCATTTGTCGTTATGTTCCATAACGATATATGTATATCAATCACAGACGCTACTTGTTATGTTTGTTTTCAGTTTCAGCGTTTTATTTTTGAGTATACAACAACTATACATTTTCTTACCAATAACGCACTTATTTGTCTAAAACATATATTTCTTTTATTCAAGCTTCATACCTACTCTGACCAATAACTACAAAATATCACAGACTGTGTGTTTATTATGTATACTTCTTCTCATAGAAAAGTTATGTGTATCACACATGGACGTCAAAAGCTAAATAGATGACACATTAACCATGATCATTATACATATTTCATTTTATTTTACAATATATACCTATCAATTATCAACATTTATATTAGATCAAATTATTTGTCAGAAGAGTTTGCCAGTACAGTTCAGCGAAGCGATCGCGAGCCCGCAGCGGGCGGCGACACGACAATTACATCGTCATGGATATGTCTGCAGTCACAACCATCGGGAGAATGGAACTCTGACATGACTGCGTCCTTCACAAACATAATCACTCAGAATACTCGTATAGAAAGAAATCAGTCGAGATTTAAGCACACGTCAGCCCATTACTACTACCTACTATCTAACATTCATTGTACCTTTTGTTTTGTTTTATATATGCACTGCCACGTGTCTCATTAGACTGGCGATAAAATCTCATTGGTTATCACAATATCTAACCTACTTTAAGATCTGGTACAAACTTACACATTGTTATTTTTGTGCTCATTATTTAAAAAAATGTTTACTCCATGCTTGTGGAATATAAAATTATAATATTGTTTAAAGGTTCTCGTGTAAGTATGTCTAAAGCGTTTTACTTTGTATGCCGTATATTGTTATATATCTTCGTGTACCATAGAGGAGTGAGAAGCGAACGCGGCGCCGTGCGGCCCGGCGTCCCTTCCTTTGTGACACGTTAGGTTAGTCATGGAGCGTAGCGTACAACTTCGACCTAAGTTACATACATATTTACAACATCGTACACGAACGCGTACAGAAGCACCCGACAGTAAAAAGCACCTAGAGTTCCCCAATAGAATTTCATAAGCGTACTATTATGGACTGCCGATCGCTGCAGAAACCGCGCAAATTAACAATTAAAAATAGTGCATGCCGCGACATGCAACCGAACTCACTGGGGCCGTTTATTATCTATCTACAACGTTCCTTCCGAGGAAGTAATCCTTTTTAACACTTGTCCATCCGTTCACTAACAGTTCAGTAGGTTCGGCACACAGAACAACGAAACTGAGTCAGAGAATAGTAGCGAGTTGCAACGATCACAACACCATCAAGACGGTTCCTCCAGTCCTCGAAATGTGCGAATACGAAGGTGAGTTTCGTTTCAGCGTTTCTTGTGGGGAGGGGGGTTGTCTTCGCAGACGTCGGACGCAGACCAGCGTCGCTTGCGCGCGTCTTCCTTGACGCTGAGGTTCTCGGGGTGCGTCTGCGGGGGCGCGGGAGGCGCGTGCGGCGCGGGGGCGGGCGGCGCGTGGTGGCGCGGCACCAGCGACACGCACACATCGCCCACCTGCAGTCGCTGCACGCGCAGCCCGTACTGCACCAGCGTGCGCTCGGGCTTGCACGACGCCCAGCCGCGCCCGTACACGAAGAACGGGTGCTCCACCGTGGATTCCAGCTCCACCTGGAATTGAAAACGGTATCATCAATTTACACTGCTTTAAATTTTCTTCTTTTGAAATAATTGTTTATTTTTAGTTAGCTGCTTTGCGATATTGTAGCCTTGTTTAATTTAAAGTTGCTGTTGCTTAAATATTGCTTTTCAAGGCTGTGTCGTTTTTCATGGCGCTCAACCAGAAAGGACGTGTTATTCTGCTTTGCTCACCAATATTAACATCGCCTGGCCATGGTTCACGGTGAGGCTACCAAAGCTTGAAATATTCCTCTGAAGTATGGTTCGTACCTGTGAGCGGTTTCTGTCGTAGGTGAGCGTAAGCGCGAGGCGGTCGCCGCGCTCGTCCAGCCGCAGCAGCGTGCACTGCGTGAGCGCCAGGTCGCCGTTGCGGTCGGCGCTCATCACGAAGTCCTCGGTGCGCATTTCCTCCACGCGCCGCAGCGAGCCGTCCTCCAGCCGGATCAGCGCGCCGCGGCAAAAGTACGGCGTCGGCGCGCCCCGCTCCGGCGACGTGGGAGGCTCCTGAAATCATTCGAAGAATTGGTTAGTTCTAGAATTAAGGTATGTTCTAAATGAATTTAGGTTTTGTTGAACAATGAATATAGTAATGGAGCAATGAATATAAAGCTAGAGAGAAAGAATACATTGCACTTGGTCGAATCGGAAGTTTAAGTGGAATCTCTCTCTCTAGCTTCGTGGAGACTGCATGCTTTAATTTGCTTGTTGGGGAAGGCTTTTGCTAATGCATGTTAAATTTTCTTTGCTGTTGCAACTTTATTGTATTTGGCAGATATAAATAAAATGTAAATAATGACCTCTCGGGGTGGTGGTTGTGGCGCGGGCGTGGACACGGGTGGCGAGTGCGGCGCGGGCGCGGGCGGCACGAAGCCGGACGTGGCGCGCGGCCGCAGCGGGTAGGCGGACGGCGGCGGCTGCGGCGGCGCGCGCGTGCGGTACAGGTACGACGCGTACGACGCCGGGTGCGGCAGGAAGGGCGCGTAGGCGCCGGCCACGGAGGGGAAGGGCGCGGAGGGCGCAGGCGGCGCGGGCATGGGGTCGCGCGGGCGCCGCGGCGCGTAGCGCGCGTAGGGCCGCGGCGGCGGCGCCAGGAATTCGGGTGTCATGCCGGCCGGCGGCGGCGGGTACAGGTTCAACTGCCCGAGCTGCCCCAGCTGGGCCAGCGCCTCGCTGGGGAGGCTGGCTGAGATCATCGGACGGGCTGAAAACAAAGAAATGGCTCTCTTAGTCTTAAACAATTAACGTTCACAACAAAATTGGCAAAACTTGGCGCTTAATTGAATAACATTCTCAAAGACTAGGTAGTGTGTGATTTTAATGCTACAGATCACACACAAATCATGTTACAAACACATTAAAAGACTGATTAATAACAAAATAGATGATAGCAAGAAGCCCTGTCTTCACAGAGAGTAGTTTACGTCCAGCATCTGCGTTAGATCGAGTGTTTAGTATCGCGACAAGATAAGAATGTGGAGCGGCCGACGTCAACATTATAAATAGATTTTATTCACGTACATAAAAGTTAGTAATTCAGTGTGCACGCCACATGACGTGGAGTAGTCTGTCGTATAAACACGGCTTTTGTTCTATTTTTAGGGTACGGTCTACCATACACATAAAACGATCTTTGTTGCTTTATCGTCGCCACTACGCGTTATCCAGAGCAGCTCCAACTGGACTGGCGTGGAATAAACGCCACTCGTGATAAATTATTGTTGCTTCATACCACTAACTTGCACATTACTGTAACATATTATTATAGCTGTCTGAGATAAATTTAGCCTAGAGTGGGCGCACAAAGTTTATCTAAATTTATTGTAAAACCAAAGGGCTATATTGAGACTGACCTTACTTAAGATTTTTAATTCGACTGTAAAACAATATCTGAAAGGGGAAAAGCGCGAAAGAAATAAAGGTAATATTAGCTTTTGACCGCGACTTTGTACGCGCAAATCCCGGTTTTTCCCGTTCCCGTAGGAATTTCCCGTTCTCTTATAGTCTACAGCCTCATGAATGCGACTATCATATACAAAAATATATTTCTGAATCCGACTGTTAGTTCCCAAGATTACCGCGTTCAAACAAACTAACTCTAGCTTTATTATTAGTATAGATTTCTATAAAGTAAAAATAATTCACCAGACAAGAGTATTTTTCCAAGTAGACTAGGTCTGTCTGCAGTCCTTAAAACTAAGCACCAATACCGCAGTGTAGATAAAATAATTTGTAATTTCAGCAGCCATATGTAAGCACAAGGTTATCTCAGCCGATACAACGGTTTCTCGGCTGTTTGGGTACTTATCACTCTTACATGAAACACGTGTACGTTAGTAAATATTTTTCTACTTTGTTTGATTTTTCTACACTACGGTTATTTGTTTTGTAACGTTAAAATATACCTACGTTACGTTAACGTTAATGTAATCACTCGACGATCGTAACGTAAATCTTATAGAATATTGAGATAAACATTTGAATAAGTGCCTCTACTGATAGATAGTTATTGCAGCTTAAAATTCTCGGTCAAACGGTACGTGGATGGTGAAGTATCTCTTTAATTTGAATGCGCGAATAGAACTTATAAAAACAACAAAGCGATGTCATATGTTTTGTTTACAGAAACATTATTTCTTAAGTATAGTATTCGTTATCCAATAATAAGTACTTGTAAGAAAGAATTTAAAGTCGAGAGGGTCGTCAGCATTCCTGTGCGTGTTAGTACTGCAGGCGATAATTTGAAGAACAAAGAATGTGCCGACGCACCTGCGCAAACAATAAGCTCTTTTCCAGTTAGCACTCCTCTCTGGCAGGGGGATGACTAGCGCTCAGCTATACATCATTTAGCTGACAAAAAGTTGTTAGCTCGATGGAACGTGCTGTCACGCACACTTCGCTTTAAAAAAAAGTTAAAATTAAGTGCATTTTTTCTCCAATACATCTTGCTGATAGGCCATTTTGGTGGAACAAGAATCTTTTCCATAGTGAAATCACAGTTCTAAACACACCACGTACCTATTTTCAGCTGCAATCTCAGAAGCGTTACATAATTCTCGATAAAAGCCGTCAAAAGATGTGAAACTCGATAGGTACGAAGCATTACACAAGCTAAGGCTTTCTAGACTTAGTCACGAACCTTACGTGACCTTGCTGGCCGCGTAAAACTGTTTCAGGCAGCCTGAAGAAAAGCTAGTCATGCCTGAGGGATAATACTGCTCGTTTTGTAAAGTATTGCAATGACATAACTAAACGTATCTCAAGGAAACATCGTAGAGATAGGTATCGTCCACAGCTACTTCATTTTTCCTTATCTGCTTTCATGGAAAATCAAGAAACAATATAGGTAAGAATACAATAAGGCTTAGCTTCGTATCGCATTCCCGGCTGATTCAGTCAATACACAACGCATGTAATGTGTGCAAAATTACAAACATAGTTAATTTCGTTACGTAATAGCCAAAACCGTGAAGTTTTACTCACACAGAAATAGCGCTTGTGTTTAAAGTTAAATTTCGCGAATGAGGAAACAAGATCGCATACATTGTTTGCGACTGTGACTCACAAAAACAATGAGAGATGGTGTCGTGACTAAGGCTTTAAAAATTCAAGTCAATTAGCTAGCTCTCAGCCACGGTTGAGTGTCGGCAACTCGCCACGATGCGCCGCAGCGCAACCTAACTCTCGATAGATGACTATTTTTAAGTCTCGTTTTAACGGAAAGCTGCCACTGAAAACTAGATTGGTCGGTACACCAATGATAGGCAGCTAATTACATAATAGATCACGATGTTGTTCGATGCTAAACATACACTATTGAAGGTCACGTTGTCAATGATATAAGTCATTAATAAAACACTTTGAAAACTCGAGATTTGTTTCTCACCTTTTAAATCGAGTGAACGGTGATTAATCAAACGGTAGGAATGTGTACATTCGACCTTTAAATAGTTACAGAGTCCAAAAAACATAAAATAGATTTGATCATTGGGGTATAATGGAATGCTAGTATAAATAAATATTAAGAACGTTCTAATTGTGTAAGTTTGTGGCGCGCTGTCTGTCGGTGTGTATCGGCGTAGGCGCAGGCAGCAAGGCCGCGAGTTCGGCGGCCGCGCGGTAAAAAACCTCGTATGAATGGCGAGCCAAATTCGCGAGCGATCTCGGCGGAAGCGCTTACATCACGCGCTCTCAACATGGCCGCCGTAACGCTCAACTAATTATTATTTGTTAAAATATTTGACAACCGCTTATTTGCTTTTTTGTTTGAACAGTCGCAAGTAGAGCGCGATTTTAAGACTTTTGTTTGTATGACAGGTATACCGCGATGGCATTGATCCATTATTCAGTTTTTTCCATCCTTGCAATCACAGAAGTTGTTGATAGGATAGTCATTTCAAATATAGAAAGAGGTTAATCGAGTTGTGAGGTAATAAAGCCACGTCTACAACGTCAAAAGACAAACAGTAGCGCACTACTCCGAGATTTTTACGACAATTTATAAATACGCGGAAAGTTACGAGAGTATCGTTTATAAAGTAGCATAATAACACTATGGTGTTATTAGGCGGCGTGGCGGGTGGATGGTGGCAGGGAGGGCGGGCGGCGGCGGGCGGTCGATAGGGCGCCGCCCGTAACCCACTTCCGACGCCCCTGACCTTGCCGCCGCCATTCACGCCGCGTCTTACAGCGCCCGCCATGCCCCCCCCACCCCGCCCCAACCTAGCGGCGACCCCCCTGCACCCCCCAACACCCTCTCACCCACCGTCACGCACGCCGCCCTGCTGAAACTTACAAATGGTCGGATTATTTTGACTTTACGCTTGATTCGACTCGCTGGGATGTTTATCAAACATCTGTTTATTCCGAGTAAGTTTTAGCTAAAGTTTAGAAGATCCTGGATCGAAATATTCAGCAAAATAAACAGAAGTGTGTTGTTTTTAATAAGATCTGTAGGGATGCTGTGTTGACTCTTAATTTATAATAGAAGCAATCAAGCAACACCTACAGGCCATGTTTATTTAACAATAATAATGCTAAACTTTACAGAAAAAATAAAATAGGTTAACAAAATTATGATAGGAAGTAATTTGATTTCAAATTAAATGGTTTATAAATCCTACAAACTGGAGTGGAATGTTGACATATATCATTTAAATGAATAGTAACCGAGTACCGTCGGCCGTTTATCTATTTTATGATTATATTGTGTAACCATAGCAGACGTGTTTGCATTAGTTATTAAATTAATTGTACAGGAGCAATGTCCAATCGGTGGGAATGCTATAATATGATATGAAGCCCACCTGTTCCGGCCAGCTGTCGCAGACATTATATCTAGGGCTGCCAATGCTGCCCGACTTGTGTTTGCTTACGTAACGTCTGCTGCCCTAAATATCTGGGATTTATTCGTCATTAAGTCCACAGCAACAGTTGGGATAATCTCTAAATTATATGATATATACAGAATAAATGAAACGTTTACTCGAACCAATTTAATTATCCGAACAACAAGCAAAGATTAAAGAAAACATTTCTTTTCATCAAAACTCGAATACCCATAATTCTTAACCTAATCCATGTTACTCTTCGAGAAAAGAGATTGTCCATTAGCTACGGAGGTTACTTCTACAACTTAGGCAACCCTATTACCCTTGAATAGAAAAGAACCCAACCCTACCCAATGTAGCGAGTCGACATGCAAACGTAACATGTAATCGGTAATTACGTACATATGTAGGTACGATAAGCATTACTTGGCGCGGTGTGAACTCAAGAATAAACAGTTAATTATATCGAGTCCACGTATTGTTGCGAACGAATCTTGAACAGCATTTATCCGAACCGAGCAATTGAGATTTGTATAAGTATCCAGTTTCTACTCAAGATAGTATATAAAATGATGAGATGGATGATTTTTATCTGTGGTGAGGATTTGTTTGATAAAAGGTATTGAGCCAACAGTCTAATTCTGTCCCAAAGGTCTGTTTTCCATTCAAAACTTAAATACTGCATACTTATTGGTGCCTTTTAGTTTCGTAAAAGTCTCCTCTTTTGCATGTTACTTTAGATGGCCATGGTTACTTTGCTGGTAACCTTAAATACCGAGACCATCTTTGTCCAAGGGCTGTCTTTTAGATTTTTCAAAACAGTCAGCAAAATTCAGCCTCAGAAGTAGCTTGACATAAGCTTTAGCTATAGTTTGTGGTCGGTTAGATGCTATTCTCTAGTAAACTATTCTCTAGTAAATATCTGCTGGTCATACATATAAAGTACTATTCTTATCTGTCCAATTAACATTTCCTATGAAAACATCAATTGTGGTGCAATTGCACGCTCTTTACATGTAGTTCCTATTGACAAACAAAAACGTGAATCGACGTTTACACTCCCCTTTAGCTCAACTGATAGGTAACATAACATCTTTATCAGTCACTGCTTTACGTAACATATTGAGAATTATGTGCGGTATTAGCATCCATTAGTTTAGTCAAACACACAACATATATGATTGACGTCAATGTGGCTATTGTACATTAAATACACCTAAATTAAGTCAAACCGGTTGCTAGTCGAGTTTTGAGTCCAATTTCAAAAGATCTTTCAATGATTTCACGGTTCAAGGCGTATCTATCTTATACATAAAATATAGTGGCCATTACTTCAACAAAAAATGTTATTTCATTTTGGACGATGTGATCTTTAATGGCCGGTTTCAATAACGTCTATCTACCTTTAATCAACTGTCAAATTAGCTACCAACAGTAGCTCAAACGTCAAGTTTACCTTTCAAAAATAATTTCCAGCTACTGTTGGTAGCTAATTTGACAGTTGGTTAAAGGTAGATACGTTATTGAGACCGTCCGTAAGTTGCACTGGGGTTAGATTTGTGCTCAGAAAATGAATTTGCACGCGCACATCAGTATTGCTCTTACAATGTAGTAGTGTAGCGGCAGTCTTAAATATTTACATTTCAACGTTCATGTTTAACCCAAGGAAAACATATTCACTCACCACCACATTTGCATGTGCAAAGTGATATAAAAAGTGAGTACTTTGTCAGAAAGAAGATTTCATTACTTACTAACAAAGTATTTTTTGCACGCGCCCCTGCTCCATTTGATGTTTATTAGACGAGCATCGTTGAGCCCCTATGTGAGAGATCTCAACCGTGTCTTGAATATTATGAAAATATTAAAATGAATGTATGAAAATTATTACAAGTACAAAATTCCGCGATGGCAGTGAAGTGACAACTGCGCTTCCGTCGCAATGTCAAATTCCTGAACATAATGAATTGAATGATTCATTGCTACTTTCAGGAGTTAACTTGAATTTTGAAAAGTTGTTTGCAACAGCTTTTATATAAGTCAGAGGGGTGTGATATTGGGTTTGAATCAGTAGTGTGGCGATAAAGAGGAACAATTTATAAATGTGTACGTGATGTTGAGGTTCTGTTGCGAGACTGGCGGCGAGGCTGAATGAACCGCGCTAGTCACGCGACGCCTGTTACGTAAAACCGAGTTTCCACAATATTACTTAGCTTACTTGTTTGCGGTAAAAAGGCAACTGACGTGTTAATTGCATTGCAGTATTGCTAATTATAATATTAACTTGCATTTGATTCGTATCGAGAAACCGGCTCCGGTGTGTTAAGGACAGTTATTTCGAGTTTCGTTTGCAATATCTCACGTATATGTAAGTACACTTGTGCTTAAATAACAAAAACTGCAGGTCAATGTATTATTTTAATCTTACAAGCAAAAGATAGTTACGACTTCGTCAATCATGTTAACTGCAGAACAAAATATGCTTTATGCAATCGTGTATCCACGATTGTTCTCAAAGAACAAGAAGCCACTTCGCGATATAAAAGGCAATCACAAGTGAATAACAACCTGTGGTGTACGAGCTCACCAGTTTTAATAATGACATGGTGGTGAACTAAATTATCCCGCGTAATTGCCGGTTCTGATGGCCACGGTTTGCGTCGAACCTACAAGGAGGCGGTGTATTCGCTTAAACGACCAATTTGGAGTCCAACAACAGTTTTATTGAGTGTATCACGCAATAGGAGAGCCGAGGCAAACAACCCCGCCTACACTCGCGACTCGCGACGTTACACCGACAGACTTCTATTTACATACACGTCAGGGTTGCCAGATAAATCGTGTGTAACAACGTAAATATCGTTTATTATGCGGTGGAAGTAACATTCAAAAATATGATTTTAGCATTGAATCTATTTTCGTTCATGTCAGAATTATTTAATCAGTATAGCTGCATGATACGATGGGGAATGTTTAGTATTTGGGGACAGACGATGACGATAGTATTTGCCAATGTTTTCCTCAAAGTGTCAGAGACGGAAGTTAAAGAATGTTAACCTCTGGCAACCCTGCGAGTGTCCATTATAGTTAAGTTGCGGCCACCGTCGCCCACGCGACTACACACCGACAAAGTGGTGTTAATGTGTGCGCCACCTGTGCGCACAAGCGCCATCATACGCCAAGCGAATTGTATGAAAAACTAGCGCTGATTAATTTGTATTTGTGAAGGCAGTTTCAATTATCTTGCATGTTCTCGAGATAGGAAAGATGTGAAACTACGGCTTATAATGTTGGCAATACAACAAAGCTTTGAAAATATATTTGTTTGAGCTTTCAGTAAATACTTTGCTTGCGAGAAGATAAGAAATTCTCCCCAATTTAAATCTGTGAGTGTTGCCTGATGAGCTCTTCATAAAGAAAGGTTGAACCGATTTTTTCATGGGTCATTTAAATTTCAATTAAACTATTTGGCGTAAATATCGAATCGAATTGCTGCAGCATTAGCATTAATTAGCGAGTTCAACGACCGCTGTCGAACCATGTATTATAATTTTCTTACAATTGTTGCTCATTGCAGTGACACTGTGCCACTATAGAATTTGTCAATGAATTACCTACATTAATTACTTTATAAACATAACTACAACTGTGTCATTAAAAATACTGACTTTAAGATATAAACATACGGGCTTATGTTTGAATGTATCATGTGGTGTGATGACATGGTCAGCATACACTTTGGGGCCATTAACCGTTTCTGAATGATTTTCTCTTGAAATATTGACTAAATGCTATTGTGAACCAAGACTTATTGATTGCAAAATGAACTTTAATGATGTGAAGTGTTAGCTAAATTGGACATCGCGCCGTAAAATACTTCAAACTTGTCGTTTCATTGGTTAGTAAGGTCGCCTACGCTTTTGCCAGCCGAGTGTAGAAAGAATAAAACTGTTTGCACTTTTAGAATATGCATTGACGCTCGACTTATCTGGCACTAAGAGAAGTCAAAGCGTTTTGCGCCATTTTTCAGATTTGTAGCATGTGCAAGAAACGATTGATTTATAGAACATCATCCTTTTCAAAATTCGTTCGAGACTTGTTACAACCGAACCTTCCATCTTAATATTTAGTCTCGTTTCAAGTGTACTTAGACCTAACTGTTACGAAAGAAAAACATATAGGTAAATAAAAAGTTAATATCAAGGATAAAACCTACACTGGATATGAACTTAATTCTGTTCAATAATAATATCAGAACAAATTCTTTGACCTTTAGGTACCTGTTATTACGAAAACAAACCTTAATTAAGTAATTATGTATTCGGAGATAGATAATTTTGTTTACAAAGATAGAGCAGAATTAATAGCAGAAATCAATACCCATGCAACTGGGTAAGGCAGACTCATATAGACAATTACACACAGTAATAATGGGAATCATCTGATACCTGAAAATGTGCATTAGTAAAATATGTGTTCGAGGAATTTTCGGGAGAACCAAAACATTGTTGAAAATGTGCGGATGTGAGACGGTTGTCAGCTCCACCCACGCCCGGTCGTCGCTAAATGGACTTTTTATTTTAGGCTGCATTAATAGAAACATGGAATAGCCTTTTCAAATCCGGGTCACTTCTAATTTTAATCCCTCTTCCCTGGCCTATTTATATCGGATGTTTTTAACTGGCTCAGTTTGTTTTCTTTGGGCTTTATTTGAAAATGTTGTATGTTCTAGACTGGTGCATAGATTTATAATTTCTAATGATTTTGACATGATTGCCATAATATCTAGGTAAATAGGCGTCAGTTAAAACCTTTATAAGGCAGGATTTACGTAATATGAAGTAAAAATATTGAATCTAACGAAAGTGACTATATTTGGCACGGGACCCAAGCACTAGAGCGTTAGCAGATGGTCAGCCTCAGCCGCGGTAGGCGCTACTTACCCTACCTTGACTAAAAAATTCCATTGATCCTTTATAACGGGGAAAATGAAGCGGCTGAACCGTGAAAATCTTACACGGTTCACAGCCTACCGACACGGCCACTCGGAATAGCTTTTACATGTTACGACAAAAGTAAAAATACTTGTAGAGCCACTTTAGTGACGGACATTGACGTGTGAAATGAGAAACATAATAAAAATAATGACTTGCTTAGGCAAGCTTGATGGATTCCCACACAAAGGAAATTTAAGTAGATAGGTACAGTTGTCTGCTGATTAATATCTTGATAAATACAATGAGAACTGTCAGAAAATGAATTTCTGAATCAGAGGCGGCGACGTGGCTGGAGCGCTCGCTGTCGACTCAAATATTTGAGTAATGAGCAATTTCACAAAAGCGTAATATTGATTTACTATGAAAATATTTTTCCACCCACTACACGGAATATAACGATAATTAATTAATTTAACTTGTTTATGAATGATAAAAAATTGTTTCGTAAATAGTGAAATGTTGTGTAATTATATAACATTTTTAGTCACGCGTTTTACTATCGAGCTTTATCTTATCTGGTGTTGAACGATTTTGAAGCAATAAATTGTTAATGGTCGTCCACATAGTCGTGTGTTAGTCGGAACCGCGAGCCGCAGATTAAATTGGAATAGACTTGTTAGTAGAGGGCAATGT
The DNA here is from genome assembly GCA_905163435.1 of Mamestra brassicae. Lineage (NCBI taxonomy): Eukaryota > Metazoa > Arthropoda > Insecta > Lepidoptera > Noctuidae > Mamestra > Mamestra brassicae. The sequence continues at coordinate 11,984,321 of LR991004.1, read as the reverse complement.
GAAGGCCACGAAATGCGGTTCGATTAAAATAAAGTTGATTCATTTCACGAGTTACTCGACGTTAAAATCTGGTGTAATCAATCATCGGGGTGCGCGTGACGCAATGGGCGCTCTCCCGTCTCCTCGGCCGGTGATGGAACGGTTATAGCCTGATAACTGCCATAGTACGATGGCGGATACAGGAGTAAGCTGCAACACTGCTCACGTCCTCAGATTTGCAATCATCGTGCCACGTTGACACTTGACAGGATATGATATAATACCTGCTTACTATGGCTTCTCGAGAACTATTTATTTCAAGCCGGCTACATAATTTTCCAATTAAAATTGCAGAAACTCTTATTATCTCTATTTCATTTCTTAGTAGGGAAAAAATATTTGTTAAATTTATTGTTCAAGTAAATTCACGAATAAAAATATTGCTATCATTTGCTATTGATTTATCAGAATCCATTGAATATTGTATCGAATACTAGATAGTAGATACGTAAGTAGGTATCATGTTCAGTGAATGATTAAATCTGTTTGATTAGTAATAAAAACAGGCCTAGTCGGACTCTCACACGACGGGTTCCGTACCATAGACTAAAAGAAAACACGTTTCTTCTACGAGAGCCTCTTTAATTTTTAAGTTTATTGTTATAGCGGCAACAGATATACATCATCTGTGAAAATTTCAACTGTCTAGCTATCACGGTTCCTGAGATAAAGCCTGGTGACAGACAGACAGACGGTCAGTGGAGTCTTAGTAATAGGGTCCCGTTTTTACCCTTTGGGTACGGAACCCTAAAAATTAGATTAGTTTAGTTACATTATTTTCCGTCTGAAACCCTACTTTATAAAAGGCTTTTCAATGGGAAATTAGTTTTATTCTAATATTTTGTTGTGCATTAACATTTTGCGTTAGAATGTGAATATGTGATCAACACATGAATTGTATGGTATTATCAGTAAATAATATCCTTGTGGGTTAATTGGGGCCATGTTTAAAAGGAAATCAAGCGATTAAATTGTTATATTTGGGGATAAACCGTTTAAGTTAATACCTAACTTACAAACGTTTTCCTTTTTTGTGATATTAAATGAGTATTAATAGATAAAGGTACGTACTGGATTAGTAAATGGTAACTAGTAATGAAAAAAGGAAACCATGTGCGGGTTGATAATGAACGAAATAATAGGTAAATAGGTAATGTAGCTATTATTAATCGGGTAGGTAGTACCTACTGAAAGATTTACTTTAAAAGAAAAACCATCAGAGTTATGATGGCTAAATATGATGTTTAAATCAATTAAGTTCGGTCTCATATTTCAACACTACCCGTCGGGTCCAACTAGCTTAATAGATAGAGTCAAGCACACAAGGCATAACTACGGTCCAAAAAATAATGAACTGTAACTTTTCTTTAATCCTGAAAAACAGTCAGAAAATACGACAAGCACTTAGAAATCGCGATCGTTAATTCACCAGCGTTATTTCCTCCCACAATGTCGCAAATAAATCGTGTCCGGCTGCCAAACACTTTCGGATAATAAGCACGCTTATCCGAGAATAGCGGACATCAATCAAAGCGTCGCGTCAATGCTCAATAGGAGTGTTTGTGCCAAAGTGCCAAGTGCTTTCCCCTGGCTCGCAGGCGGCCGGCAGGCGGCCAGGGGACGCGGAGCTGTCCCGTTCATTCCTCACACATAAATAAACAATTGCTACATATGCCTGTATCTAAGAGTCCGATACATTAGTCGTGTATGCAAACATTGTGCCTTGATAATAACAATTATTGTTAATTCTCCAAAGGTCACACAGTTATCTATCACGCAGATTGTTGTGTTAGTTAAAAGCTTTGTTTTATGTTTGCTACATGAACAATCAAATATATTTAACACCTAAATATATGATTTATACTTGATATATGTCTCGCTATCGCGCTGGGTCCGAACTGAGTAGAAAGTAAGTTGATAAATGACTCGCCTTATTAACTGTTTGCGTGTCCTATTTTGTAATATATTTGCAAACACATCGATGCTGACCTCGTGTGAACAGTTATTGCTTCTCTATTTAGATTCCATTCGTGATTGTTACACGCGTAGGCTAACGCCGTCGTCCCTTGAATATAAAGAGCAGATCTTAGTGGCCGCGTGACTAACCTGCCAGGAGGAATTACCATCGATTGTATGCTAAGTAGCGGTGACTGCGGCCGCGCCACCACCATTGATCGGCCGACAGTTCACGGTGCGACACCCGCGCCGATACCCACCGACGTGATTATCAAATGCCAAATTCATCCATTATGGCCTTGTCGCCATAAAAGTCTTGGTATACGTACCAAACATAGTTGCCATTTGTGATTAGCAAACGGAACTTATGAGTAACTCTATTCATCGGATACCGCATTACGTAATAGTTTATTATTGTGCTGTTAAGCATTTTGTGATTTTGATTGTACATATAAAGTGCAATGGTTGAACGAGGTTGACTTGGTGACAAGGATTGTTGACATAAACGGAATAGCAAACCTGCTAAACACGTGTCTCAAATGGACTTTCAACTTCTTACGTTCTACTCTACGTCGGAGAAATTTCGAGAAGTTTTCCATGAACTGGATATCGATTAGGTTTTGCTTGAGAACTATACACAAGACCTATTTCGTGGTCTTAACACTACTTCTAACTTGTGTGTTGGCATTACTTAAAACTACGGTGCTTCCTACAGTTCTTTCCATAAAGCAAATAGTACTCGTTTTTGTGTCCATTCCTTTAAACGAATTTGGTCACGCGCATATCAGAAACATATCAGTGTAAGCTTTCAATAATTCCGCTCAAAGACGAGCCAAGGTTAAATGAAAGTTACATTTGATTGATTCCGTGTTTAAAAGAAAAACTTGTTTCTACATTTATTTTTAAACAAAAATGTACATAATAACATTTAAATGTGATATGGTGATGTAACGAATCAGTCTGTTTTTCAACCGTTACCAATTTATCTGTAGAGAAAACAAATACTGTTATCAATGTTTATAAGTTCGGCTTTATTAAAATAGATCTTGTGGAGGCACGTGTACGGTCTTATGCTGGCAATACAATACAAAAATAAGAGCATGTCACTACAAAAATGTAAACATACATTTTACTTGGCGACTATTCTGGAAAATTCCAAACTTAGGAGGTCCTTGGCCCCTTGGTAACGTTATATCAGTAATAAACTCCTGACTTGATGTTCCGATATCTTCCCATTTACAGTATCAAGGTAGGTACTTAAAGTTGATTGAAAAACAAACAGTGTAAACCCACTGAATATTACCTTGTTATCAGTGGTATGTTTGTGCACTTCCCGGGTTAATTCGAGTGAATTCGGCCACAGCGCTTAATATCACTTGGATGTTTGTTTAACCGACATTGGGTCAGATAAGATAATTCCTACAACAGCTGTTGTTGCCAACTGAGCGAGTGCTATCAAGTGACCCGTGGTAAGATCATTTGACCCGCCAGGGTTCTTTGACGACAACGAATATTTTTAGTTGAACATATTTGTTTTTATCGTACGTAATATCGATGGCCTAGCTACTGCAGTGTTGCGAACTATAAACTCTACGGAGAATGAAGGCTGCGCTACTTGAATAGTCTTCGAATTAATAAGTATTTCAAGTTCTGCAAATCTCATCAAGATGAATAGCAGCATTGTTCATTTTAATTTATTCTCTAGGTCTTTTTGCAGCAACCTGTCTGCCTATATCACAGTCACAATATTGCCTTGGTAGAAATGGATACTTTTTCCTTTTAATTTGCGTCGCTTTGACGTTGATGACAGAGTTTGCATCACTACTATTGAGGAGTTGTATTGTGGACGGAACGACCGTGCTGCTCTAGATTTCCAGTTGGCCGACTGCGGTTTACAGATATTTTGTACCTAATTAAATATTTCGCCGATAACTTGTGCCGATACCACCAGTCACGTACACACTCGCCAACTTATTCACACACAAATAATATGTATTGAGAATAACAAAAAAGCGAGCAGACCACACTGGTCTAGAACGAACCATTTTGAGCAAGGTATCAGTCCGTGTTCTGAGTAATTGCTTGTAATCGCACTTTGCTGACAAAAATAATACAAGCGCTTTAGTTGCGAGTGTACTTGTAAAACGATTAACTAGCGATACCATTGACAAGTAACACGGATGAAGAATCACCCAGTAAACAAGAAATTCTACTTTTATCACTTTTTACGGGCGCTGCGAATAGCATCAATTAGCCGACAAAAAGTTTTTAATTCGAATTATCAACAGAAACGTCGTCGTGACCGAGGTCGACATAGAAACAAGGTGCGTCGTCAATTGGAAGAGTAAATAATAAATATTTGGAAGTGAGAGCGATGCACGCGGATGTGTGCTGACGTCACAATGGAGGCACACGCCACAAAACACCACCTCCGGCCACCGCTATGCGCTTGTTGACACTCGCGCACGCGTTCTTCGAGGAAGAACCCTCTGTCAATGGACCGAGGAAGATGCGACGCGCTGTTTTCAAAACGTTAGCCAGAACCGCCAATACTGGGATTCAAGAGCGTAAATATGTTGTGCAAACACGACGAAAGCCAGCTCAGGAAACGAACGATTCACAGCGTACTAAATATGCGTGGTGCGAGTTCAGTTTTCACCTTTCTAAACGCCTAGCTAGCAGGGTTTATCAGTAGGTGGAGTATTGTAGACGTCCTTGTAGAGTGCTCTATTACATTTGACGATTATTGTTAGTGCTAGTTGGTGGTAAGGCACGGTAAAATTAATAGGCAACATTGAACTTGAACGTGTGTTGCGGTGCGTGCGGGTGACGTCAGGCACACGTACACGTGCGAGGCTGCGGCAGCACTCGCGCGGCCCCGCAAGGCCGCTGCCTATCGCACCGGCCACATCGCACCCGCCGCCGCCACCGCGCCACCGTGCGCGCCTAACTAACCGTGAACACAGCCTCACATGCATACATAACTATGTTTATTATACATATAGCTGAGAGCCTGCTACGTTCTACACGAGAAAAGTCGATTTTAAAACCCACACACTCCGAGAATTAATTGATCATTCTGATAGTTCTGCAATATACAGCAAATAGCATTACATTCACTTATTTGCTCAATTATAGCGAACTTTTTGATTGATTCATGGAAACAATAAAGTTATGATATTACTACATTCTAGTTTATTTTCATTTAAAAAGGAGCAAAGTAGCAAACACCCAAAGTCCCTAAGCATTATGTATTTGGTGTACTTTATAAATAATGCTTGATATATAACGGTATTTAAGCAATATTCAAACAAGCAACAAGTAAGAAAATTGAAGTAATAACATTCTTCTGCTCACTGCTAATAGGATATAGTTTCGTATCTCACATTCACACGCACATAACACGAGAATACTATTTATTTCTGCACAAAAATCGATAACATGTACCTAAGTATATCGCGGAAATTTACACTACGGCTATCAGAACTATCATTGATATCACTGATAAATAATGCAGGTATAGGTATTTATGTAAATTGATGTAATCGATACCGATAATAAAGGCATTCGCTTTTTTTCCCAGACGATAAATTATATATCGAGTATTATGGCCAAAGAAGAAAATAAAGAAATTGAGGCGATAAATTGGAGAGAGTGAGCCTAAGTTTTCTATTGAGACACAATAAACGTGTTGCTGGCAGATAAAACAATAAGAAGTCAACCCAAAGTTTAGACATAAGTGCAATCAAATGAAACTTCTAAAGGAACAGTGGTCTCCAAACCCTTCTTCGGAGATAGATTATCTGAAAACGAATTAATTTTAATGTGGAAAAGCCGTACTGGCTTTTCCACAGTTAACAATGTTAGTCTTTGTGTCATGGTTCTCGGAAGTTGCAGCCGGCAGCTATTTGCCTCATTCTGCCATTCCTAGAAGTTACTTGAGAGACTGTTCCTAAGTTGGCTCACATTACTTGACCCAAATTTTCCCTCACATACCCAGAGGAACCAACCAACTCTATAGTACCTAGGTGCAGAAGAAATTAATGTAGTTTCTATGATACTGAAAAATGTATAAACCAAAGCGCATATAAAACATGAGTGACATTCAAATCACAGATAAGAGAAGTGCGCGTGTTTACTCATGAAGACTGCGGTTTTTTACTTGAAGTTAACGTGTTATGCAAAATGCCTTTCTAAGGTCGGAGTTGAATCCATTACGCTGGTGTCGTAACGTATCGTTAGAAACTCATTTACCTTGCATAATATGGATGGATACACATGATTGCATATGTCTTGTCTAATATACTGTTCATTATAGTTACTATCTCTCCATAAATGAGAACCGATGGGTATCTCCTTTCTTGTTTAATTCCACCTTAGATACTGTTTATGTTTAAAGCAAAACTTGTTTACCATGGGATAGTAATTTTCCTTCGTATCTATTGAGATTATTATGCAAAATAATGATCCTATGGACAAAAAGAACTATTTTTACCTACTTATTTAAATACATTTTATACTGATGCTCTATCAGTACTTACCGATGTTTCCATTAAGTTGTCATTTAAGTGCACAACAAGATCTTAGATTGTAACTCGGTATCAGAAAACAACTTTATATAAGCGAGTTTTAAGATGTACACAAAGATATAGTACCTAGTCTAAGAATCTCTCATGCATGATAGTGTAAACACGGAAACATTGTCAATTGATATCTCATATTAGTTTATCTTAATCAATCAACAATACTAACTAATTAGTTACTCACATAGTTAGGTTATTTTGGTAGGTTTACCTATAATTTAATAATTACCTATCTACGCAAAAAAAATAAAAATAATCCGGTACCTATGCTAATTAATAACATAATTGTAAGAAATCTTCTAAAAAGACCGTTCGTTCAGGGTTACTAAATCAATATTTTATCTTACCTAAATATCAAGAAAAATATATTTATTTAGTCTAATTGTACCTAATCGAAATCTTCGGCAAATACACGACACGGCTTGTTTATAAAATGTAATTGAGAAGTTTGATCTCAAAGGATATTGCCAAACCTGGTGCTGTAATTTTATTACGAAAGCCTCTGAAATCGTGAAGGCCGAGTTCAAAGATATCGAAGCTATCAATGTACAAAATGTTGCTGTTACACCTGAATATTTGAGTGCTTCTATTTCATCAAAAACTGAGCGACTAACTTTGCTGAATTTTGTTTTCCTATAACCTCATTTACACTTTCTGTGTGACTTTAATCGTAGGTTGTATTATTATGGAAATTATGAGAATTACTGAGTAGGTATTTCATTCATATTAGTTTCTATAGCTACCCATTTTACCTATTCCTTTTGAGTTCAGATAATATTTATCCTGTCTTTTATGGACGCTGGGACATCTTTCTTCAACAATTGATAAGACCATGAAACAAATCAGTGCGCGACCAATTCTTCGTCTGATAGGTAGCTAGCATGAGTGCACAGCTGCAATGCAGTAACATATTAATACGATGCATGCAACATTCGCTCAGTTGGCGTATTTGCGTATCGTACTTCTTGCATAAGTGGCGTATTTTGCAACATCTTACTACAGTGTAGCCGCGAAAGCTGTGACGTAACCGCTGCGCAGGCGCTGCCGACCCATTGATTACACCGAGCTGTGAATGTAACCAGTTACTTAATCCTAATCACTCTTATTCTCAGTTTTTATCACTGAGGAATAACAGACTCCGTAGTATTTCAATAGACAATGTAACAGATAACGTAGCAAGTATTGAATAACTTTGTGAACTTGCTTGTTTGGTTAGCAACGTCACGAAATATATATTTAGATACAGAACCGTTATCCACGTGTAAGATTTTCTTGAAAGAGTACCCACGCAGTTCACGAAAATATCTGAAAAGTTACGTCTCGAAACTTTTACCTGAAAATATAGCCGTAGGCAACACTTCAACATGGAGAAACATCGAGAGGTCGAATGTTAAAATATTCAAGCTAAAAGAGGTTAGTCGTATTTTTAGACAAGACCTAGTGTCACAAGGAGGTGCCGGTCAACAACATCGATCAAGTGCGTTTCGAATAAATTGAGGAGGTAGCAACTCAAAGTGTGAACGTACAAATAGCGAATAGATATATGTATCGAGCTACATACGGTGAAATTATAGAGATCCCTCCTAGTTATGTAACTAGGAGAGGGTATTACTGTGTTGAATATCAGGACTATTGTCCTGAGTCTAGCTACTGCACATAATAGCGATCTACAATCGAATGTCATTGCGGATAATGCAATGCACTGGGAATATCCATGGAATATCCCACGACACTGGTGAAGACAAAACAAAACTAAAGCGAAATTCAGTCTGGCTTTTCATATGGGTGACGTATGTAGACATAGTACAACTGTTCTAATTCAAATAGGTATATTCGTAGAAACTAGACGTCAAAATGTTCTGCCTCGTGTGGACGTTGACGTGGTAACAAGATGAGCTTCTGGGTATTTGCACTATCTAGAAATCTGTCGATACAATTTCAGAGCATGTCCAGTCTAAACATAGGCCGACATATTCAATTACGGACACCTGGTTTCAGACTAAATTCACTGTTTCCTCTTGTTAGATGCTAGCCCACACACATGTAGGTAACCATTCTATGTTTGTATTAAGCAAAACTCATTATGGTTTATCTCTTGGAAAACCAATATTTGGGTAGATACATACTTGTTATGTTCCGTCAAATTAATTTCGTGGGATTTTTGGTAAAAAAACAATTGATATTTACACAGTTAGTTACTCTGTTGTTGTATCCTTCTCAATCGTCTCGGGAAATACCAGTACATTAAAATAAACTTCTATGTATAATATGTATGAATAAACTCAGACTATCCACAAATAAATGGTTTTCTTTAATTGACGATGAGTACTTTATATGTTACGTTATCGTGTCATAATAACTCGTATCACAAAATTACTTAATGTAAAAACTTGTGTAGATTAATGACAACGATTAAAAAACATGTCAACTAACAGTAAACAGATAAAGAGGTACTTGGACCCGCTGGGTCGTGGCACGCATAAGGTATATCACCTTTTATGCGCGTCGATTAATGAAAGTAAAATAATAGTTCCGCCATTGTTTGCAGGAGATGTATCTATACATCGCACCGGGCGAGACGAAGGTAACAGCACAAACATCAACTGTGCAAGGGCCGTGTTGACAAACAACACCCTTAATATAATCATTGTTTACCTTGCAACAATGTGTGTTTGTAATGAATATTATTTAAATGCAAATTGTTTCACGATTTTCATTGTTTCAGTTGAACCAGAAATAGCTCGTGATTAAAAGTCGCCGTTCAGCTTTTTGTTAAACAAATATCGGTGGCTGCCTCCATTCAGGAGTGCCTCGTGACAATACTATGAAATATGCAGATTTTCCTGTAATACGACTAAGTACCTATGCTACTTTTGTGAATATAATTAAAACTTACGTTCATTTACACTAGAATAACTTCGTGTGTTCATTTTTGAATGACTTTTCCGTGTCTTTGTGGATGGTTTGTGGATGGGATTTGTTGAATTACTTAATGAAAATTATTTCTTTATTGAATTTCGTCGAAACGCTAAGCGATTATTACGTTTTTTTCATAATTTTGTACCTCTCATATTTGATCAATAATAATATCAATTTCATTAAACAGGAAAGTAAATCAGTCTTTACTACCGCGCGTATATTAATTTAATTATGTAGGCTTATTGTAGGAAATGTATTTAATATCAGAAGAAGCTGCTTTTATGCTATTCATTATTAGAAACCCGCCGGCTATCCTTACTTAATAAAGAAATTAATAATAACTTTCAAACTTTAGGATTATGTAAAAGTAAATATTTTACAAGAGTTCAACATACCGTTTGTTTCGTAAAAGTTTTTGGGGTTGGAAGAAAAGGATTCTATTAACTTTCTTCATTATGTTTTTTCTTCTAATTTTCGTCGCCGTGTGCTGTTATTATGAAAGCAAAAAAAAAAAGCCGTTGAACAATCACGAGCAATCACGATCCATCAATCAATCAATTTTCCTAACTATATTGGGGTCGACTTCCAGTCTTCCCGGTTGCAGCTGAGTACTAGTATTAGACACAGATGAAAGCCTTAGTAGGTAACTAAGTAAATGTCCCATAGCCGTGTGGGGTCGTGTAGCATCGATACGATATGATAACAAAGAAGTGAAGCTGACTTTACCGTCACGTCGCCGTAACGAAACACTGAAACTAACCTCTTTGATTGTTTACATATTGCAACAAGATACCCTCTTTTACGCTCGTGAGAACGCGAATATAACATGATCGGTATTGTGAGTTCACACTACACCTACATGATATACATACTTACGCTAATTATGTGCCTATTATCTTATATTTATAGAAAAGATGAAGAAGTCATAGTATATTTGTAGAGGAACGTAGGTATAAAGGTTTAACCGACGCATAAATGCATAATATCAGTTCTTGAGTCGAAAAGCCGCTCTCAAAATATGAAAGATTTCAGAATTGGCTTTCGTCACTCTTTGATCCTTTTGAAGTAGACGCCTATGGCTTTTGTTTTTTAACCGACTTCAAAAAAAGGATGAGGTTCTCAATTCGGTTGTAATTTTTATTTTTTGTTACCTCATAATAACTCCGTCATTTATGAATCGATTTGAAAAAATATTGTTTCATATAAAAGGGCATACGTTCCGATTGGTCCCATGGAAATTTTATCAGAATCGGTTTAGTAGTTTGGTTTTTAAATCAAAATAGAAAATATATTAAGTATCCAAGTAATCGAAATCGCGTGTTTTGCTTTCCAGTGGTGTTGTTAGGTGTGGAGTACCACTAAAAAGTGTACAATAAAAAACTTTTTTACAAAAAAATTCAACCGACTTCCTAGTCGGTGTTAAAATACGAAGAAACAACCTAAAACACCTACTTCCGAAATTAAAGTTATTTCATACAAAGTTTATTTTAAAGTCGGGTGTATTTTTTTTGTAAAAAAGTTTTTATTTAAATCTTTATCAAGTTGATTTTTTGCGTTTGCGTTGACATTTGCGTCTATAAAAAAAATGTGAGTGCAAAATATCCCTGTTTTTTCCACCGTTCATAAGATTTAACAAAATTGGATAAATACCAAGTGGATTTAATTAACTTCAGTTTTCATTTAATATATAAGTAATACAATATTATTATAAAGATGACTGTATTCCAAGGCTGAGTTATAAATAAAAATAACAAGTTCATTATGTAAATCACAGTTAATCGAAATGTAGGCTTTAAGTTAATAATGCTTGTGTTTATAAAGCTAGTTATTTAATTAATAATTCCCCTGAGGGCATTATTAATAATACACAATAATACAATAGGTACATCCGTACGCAAAATACGCTCTTGGGCGTATAATACAATACACTAGGTATGGAAACTATTAATGTACTGTAGGTAAATGTTGCTTGAATTTCCATTTTCAGCTGAATCGTAATTATAATTATATTTGTTTTTTCTGCATGAGCAAACACAACATCCTTCCTTATATTACTTGTTATATTGTGACATTATTAAATACTTGTTATGAACTTTCAGTAATTATTTTGTTTAGGTATTTATTAATCACGTGGCTGACATCCCTAACGCTATATTTACGGTTTGTTTGCATTTCCTATACCTTTGTTTTGTAGGTAATTCACATTTTGAGTTACTTATTGTGACGCTAATTAAGGAGACCTCCTCCTGGAGAATTACTCGAGCATTAATAAATATAGATTCTCTATCTTAATCTAGTTTTCTTCTTTAATTAAAGATCAGGCCTTAATCATGATGGAATGACCGTCATTATTAAGGCCTAGGTGGCTTAGGTGTTCTAAACGCAAAAAGGAAGTCAACGACAAAAAATTAACAGAATGAAGTTTTTTTATAAATGTTTGTGACTAATTTCGAGTTAAATGTTACCTCATACAATAAATAACGTTTGGCTATAATCAATTTGAGTAATCAAAATGAATGATGAATACAGTTAATTGAAGATGTCTTTCTTTACCCATCATTGCTGCTTATCTTGAAGTTCAACTCAGGGTTAATACTACAGCAAGTATTAACCTATATTTAAGATAAAGCGATACCTACGTGACTGTAAAAGTGATTGACAGATGATAAAAGATGGTGATTTACTCTCCCAGCGACTTGAACCGAGCCGTGAAGAAACGTGTCCTTCTGTCTCTGTCCATAAACTAAACAGCTATAAAGATCTCCCTTTGTACAAGGTTCTTTGTAAACCTAAATAATACTTTTAGTTTTATGAACGAACTAATTGGCAACTAATCAGATGAACTTCGAACATGATCTGTATCCAGCAGTTCACTATTTGCTTACAAATTTTATGTATTGAAACGTAGCGTTCATTCATGTCTCCTAACTATTTATATACATACAAGTGGCTATGTACTAAAATAAAACGCGTATGCATACGAATACAGGTATGCGAGGTATTATCGTGGCCATAGATCGTGGCTAATACAGCTGATACCGTCAGATATGGCTACGTAGGCGGGCTCGGTAGCTGGCTAGAGTGATAACACACTCAGCACACCTACGGACGCATGTGTGCGTATGTAACACTATCTGTGACACAAGCTTTGATATCTCTTTGTTTTCTTTGCAACCGCCGCTTGTTATCTGACAAATGGGTCCCCGTTTATTTAATAGGTATCATGCACCCTTAGCGGAGTAGAATTACTGTTAGTTAATAAGCGACCGTAATAATACGTTGTAGATCAGTAGGCACTAGGACAGCCTAATATTATGCGTAATAATTACTGATACAGGACGAAATCGATTAACTGTAAATATACGTCGAGAATAGGGTTAGTCGTGATCAATTATTATCTGCATTTATATCGGGTAAATAGATAAGAAGACAAAACTAAGTGCAAGAACAGTGTTCGCTTATAATTTACTCACGCAATCGTTCATTTTAAATCTTCTATGTTTTATTTTATCATTATGACTGATACGAGATTTGATATTTCTGTTTGAAACTGATAATTTTGCTGATAATTGTTCGTGAATTTATTTTAGGTTTATAACACCTGGGTGTACTAACAAGGCTTATCTTCTTATTTATTAAGCTGCTACTAATTCATTTTGTAGAAGAAAATGTAAAAAGATTAATTAAGCAAATCTTTAGGCTTATCTGTCTACTAAAAGCAAGCCTATATTAATTCAATTTAAAGAAAAGTAAAAGAAATGGCTGCAAAGTAGCGTTCGTTCTAAAATATTTTAAAAATGCATATATTTGTGACACATTTAGGACAAAGAACAATAAAACTGGTAAACTTTTGGTTAATAGAAATACAGAGAGGTAAAACAACGGATTCTTGTAGAACCCAAACTGTATCATGTGGCGCCCAAATGGCAGTGTCAGAGTTTTTTTGTGACACTTCGTCGTTGTTCGAAGCGTACCTATGTCCAGTGGACTGCTTTTGACTTTAGTATTTTTATTTAACTTGGCCTTAGTAAAAAAACATGCTCAGGATAATGATAAGTCGTAATATACGTAATACTGAAATGTTTCATCACAACAAAATAAATGAAAATTGCCAATTACTCAAAGCAAGTTAGGTAAAAGATACGAAATATTCTGGTTTTAAAATCCGTTCCATCCATATAACCCGTTTTGTACCTGATTTGTTCAAGTTATTCTACTTAACTGTCTATTTACCTGAGAAGGGACCAAGCACGCTACCCTTCAGAATAAACTTGAAATTGTTTACTAAAGTATTCATATTTAGAAAAAACAGATTACGCATTACCAAAATGGAGTAAAATCTCCCGCCTGCGACGCCCACACAAAATTACTCTCTGTAAAAGTTAAAAAAAGTTTGAGTGTTACATAATTCAAAGTTAACTCATATATTAACTTTATAGACGTTTCTTTGAAGTATTACTGAAGAGAGACTTTAATGGGAAACCGTAATAGCTTTAAATAGATTCGTTTACATTTAGGCCTAAACGTGCCACGAAAGAAGTTAGCTAACTAAGTTGCAAATGGCGATCGAGAAGTCCTGTAATACACGGGAGACCATTAGTAACATTAGCAGGTCTTATAAAAGCAAGTTCTATAAATATGAGTAAAGAGTAAACTCGCCTAGTTGAGACTTCCAGTTAGTTTACATTGTGATAGCTACGCCGTAGCAGGCGTCTACGACATCTATGTATGCCCTTTTTACTTTTCTAAACAAAGAAACTTGTAAAATGTACATAAAATTTTTCTTCCCATCTAAAATTTTAAGTATGAGGGTAGTGCTACTGGAGGTGTTAGTAGTTCACTTTGTTTTTTTTTTCTTTGTTACTACAAATAAAGGTTTACCAATATAGTTTGGATATTTTTAAACCGTATTCTTTTCAGAACGGAATCATAATTCATATTCTATTGTCATTTGATTTGAATTTGTATTTTTCTGTTCAGGCCTTTTCGCCCAAAGAAGAGATTCGGCTCGATCTTTTTTGAGTAGGTACTTTTCACTTTGACAATGATGTGAAAAATCATTTCGATTCTCAGTTTTTGGTTTGGAAAACGACAGTACCTGCTTCTAGAACTATCAGTAATGCATGTTTGATTAGGGACAGCTTGTCTAGATATTACATTGACGTGTTTCGATTTCGATATCTAATAGAATGTCACGTGTGAGCAGACCAGTGTGTTTTATCTAAGGATTTTCCGATACTATCCACGACTTGCGACTGCTTTGCGTCATCGCTGAAAAGTAACGTTTATTATTATTTTGTTTCAGTGCATTTTGATGTTTCGTTTGACGTATTTTCTCGCTAAAGTTTCCATTTCTCTACTTTAAAATACAAAGTGGTACAAACAGAACTGTCAAAGTTGTACCGTTTCAATAAGACTTTTTTCGAATATCGCACTCTGCCGCTACGCACCTGTCTTTTTTTCGTGGGAAAGTGGACAGGGATCGTCGACTCCCACCCCGTGACCGCTGGCTGTACCTTAGTCAAACTTAACTGAATTACTTAGGTCCGCTTGAACAAAGCACAGTTAAAAGATGCTTTGAGAAAGTGGACCTTAGTTGATAACGAGGTGGTAAGTAACGATTACTATTAAGTTAGTGAGCCACGTTTATCTGTCAACAAAGATATATCAATAAGCGGTAGTACATAGTATTGCATGTAGGTACAGTCTCTTACAGCCAGGCCAGAGGTTATCGCGCGACCCAACTGCCCACTTGTACTTTTCCTACTTGTTCTAATTTTAACTCATCAATTATTCGAAAGGGGTGCACTGTAGTAAGCTGATAAGAACTTATTATCATATTGTCACAATAATTATTTAACGATAATTTCCCGAAGCTCAGCATATACAATCAATACAATGCCTATATGTATCACTATTAATTACTTACGTTAATAACTGATTTGTACTATAATTCCTGCAATTACAATATACGCTTGCGGTTACATTGTACAAGATAATTAGTACAATAGTATTGTATAAGCTGGTATACATACAAGCTGATTACTTTTTCTTAGAAAAAATATACGCAGCCGGTTCAACAAGTAAGCTAAGTTGTTGAAATCTCTGATAAAATGCGTTTATTATAAGTAATAACAATTGACTGTATTGCATTGGGGTTTACTTTGCAATTTTTTTATTGAGCTCGAAACCTGACATCAAAACGTGTATTTGTAAGATATAAAGCAAGGTTAACGAAATGGGATGTAGACGCATAAAATTCCGCTTTTTGTCAAACAACAGTCTCTACATTAATTTACATTTTTATAGTGTCCTTTAAAAATGCAAAACAAAATCACGCATGAGACGTTGTGACGACCGGTCTAAAAGGTCATGTCGAGATAGTAGAACATGTCAATATACATAATAATAAAGAGACACTCAATCATAAGCTAATTAGCTGATACTACTGCATACCAATCACGTGGAAATCAGTAAGCTAAGCGTTTCGCCATATTGATAGCAGGTAAATAAAAATGCATCGTCAGAGTACAAAGTGTCAAAATTGCACATGTAGAGGTATTCCGTAGCATAGTTCTAAGATCATTGACATGGAATGAATAGTGGAAAATGATAATGTTGCCAACATAGTGACATAATAATAAGACCGGTTTACTTATTTTCACGCCACGAGTTGCCAGATACGAAAACTCGTTATTGGTCCAAAATGCTACCGGTGTTTTATCATAAAATAATGATCATGTTGAAAGTCAACTGCAGCCATTTGGTAGAGTGCCTAATGTTTGTTACATTCTCAAGATATAGGTATCTTCCTTACTGGATAAAAGCGTTTTCAAGGTTGACGTACGGAAGGCAGAAGAGTAAATAGGGGAGGGATGCTTGAATGTAGTGAACGACACAGATAGCGAGAGAGGTGTCGGCAGCGAGCACGGTGGGCACGGTGGACACAGTAGACACAGTGGGTAGGCGCCAGGCCGAGCTGCCGATCTGCCGACACTCTCGGAAACAACCTAAATAAAGCGGGCGCAGGGAGCAGCGGCTGGCGCGGAACACGCACACACGCGCGCCTCGCCGCCGCACACAACCGCGCGCACGCACACACCGGCCCCCAGACGAAAATAAAATTTACTCGTATGCGCCATGCAAATAGGAAGGCGGCCCGTGCACGCGAGTCGCCAAATCAACTAACAGATCCTTACGTTTCGTGGCACTGTCGCAAGACGGTCACGGGCGCAGCATCGCAGGCCGCGGGTCACAGCAACGTTCGCCGGTCGGAGATCTCATCCGAGGGAAGGCGCCGCCGTCCGCCACTCCGAACTGGTTTCGTACGCTCGGATTCCGATGGAAAAGTACACGGGCGTAACGTCCACGAACATTCGGCACTCGCGGTATGGCGCGCCGGTTTCACTGCGGTCACTCGGCAGGAAAATCAACGGGCGGAGATTAGCATGAATGATATCATGGGTCGGTCTGACGACAAACACGGAACGAGGTGCGACGTCGGCGCGGGTCGCGCTGCGACTGGCGGCGGCACTACGCGGAGCGCCGTGCGTAGTGAGTGGCCGTGAGGCGCGGGGACGAGGAAACCCGGCGCGAGTACGGAGCGCCCGGCGGCGCGGGGGGCGCGGATTAATCACGTAGTAAGTATGCCCCCCCGGCCCGCGCCCGGCGCACCGCCCGCGGCGCCGCCACCGATAGAACCTGCGCTCCACCGATACATAAATAAATACTAAATGCAATATGAGCGCTCGTCGTGCCAGACTGAAACCGAACACTTCTCGGGGGAAATGAATTCTTGTGTGAACGCTGGCCGTTGCCACCGAATGTTGTCGGCAGCCCGCCGCCGCCGGGCGTCGCGCTCCGCCACGTAAACCCATGATGCAATGCAACTGTTAAACGCCTCGTAAGTTATCAATCAGCTCGAGAGATGCTGTTATGTAGAGTTGTCGGACGAGTGCTCGTTTCAACTTAATATTATGAAAGTTTACTTCCGTGCCGAAGCTGTGTACGGCAAGTTCGCTCATTGAGCGGTTTCCTGTTCTGCCAGTGGTGCCACTTGCCAGTATTGCCGGCATGGGCTCGTGTCAGCACTGGCGACAGTGTTCTGTGCTGTGTGTAATTGCAGGTACTCTCTGCAACAGGTATTTCCCACACATCTCCAGTGGAAAGGTTCTGGAACCGGTTCTATAATTCTATGTCGCTGACGTCACGGCATGCCTCGAGCTCATGATATGCCTTTGGGACCTTTCTACTCACTCAGCATTTATTAGTTATAGGTATCATCCTTCAAATAATGATTCGAGACGGTTACGTTTCCCATCATTCATCACTAAGAATTACCTGTTGAGTTGCTTTGGAGCCAAGTTGATTATGAAGTGCGTCATTTACAGCACATTTTCTGTCTAATGTACGCAATATATTGATAACGCTATTATGAAATAACACGGGTATGACTTATCCATTGACGTTAAAGTCAGTCGTTGAGTAGGTACCTACGCAACGACTGTTTTCGTCTTAACAATAACGCTATGCCAATTAAAAATTTGAAAGACTACGTACTTGCAGTTAAATTGAAGTTACTACAAAAAAGGGTAAACGTTTAGCTTGTAACTGCAATTGTCGGTAGCAGTACCTACACTTAGAAATAATCCTGGCTGCTTCCATTGTGTTTGAGAAACGGTTACTGAGATAAGCCTTAAAAATACTTATCTCACAATACTGGCCCGGCCTCTTACGACAAATGGGCAGACATGGCTTATTGTCTCAGAAATATCTTGAATTTTTATTAAAAATTTCATCATAGTAGCCAAATCCAAACAAATCGTTGTAATAATCTTGTTAGTCACGATTTAGAACCATAAATGAAATTCTAGAAAGTGGCGACGAGACTGAGATAAACCCAGAACAACATGAGATGATGATGAAAAAAAACTACCTATCAATCCATTAATATTCAACTTTCCGACCAGATTCCAAACCAGAGACACCAAACATACTGAAAACATAACAAAAACGAAAGCTTACCTAAAAAAGAATATTTAATCTTCATTTGATTAAAAAACCCGTAGTAAAAATGCAGTACCGAGTACACAACGAGGCGTGCCTCGAAGGTAGGTAACGTTTTGTAAGTAACCATCGCGTTGAACTCTTCTGCAAGGGCCATCGATCGATTGGCCACGCTCAACTCCGGCGCAGACCACAATCAAATGCGTTTTTTTCATCCCGGCGCTGATGGAAACCTTTTAATGCATGTTAAACTTCGTAGTAGTTTACACGTTGGGCTGCATTTAAGAGGAAATTATGATCGTAGCGGTAGTTTAGGTCTGAAGTAGAATGTTGCGGACCTACCAGGAAGATGGAGAAGAAGAGTTGGTTGAAATAAACAGACTTATTCATTAAAAAAAATCCAACAATATGATTAGTTTAAACACTAATTAGCAGATTATTTGAATAAATAATCTGCTAATTACTATCTGCTAACTATTTTGAATTGAGAATTTGCTTATCAGTGTTTTTATAGTGGATAAGACTTAAAAAACAAGTCAGAAATCTAAAACTTTTTTTTATTTTAATTCAAATTATGCCGACCATTATGTTTTATTTGAAATTGAAAACGCAATACTGTTTAATAGCTCTATAATAACCTCACATTTCTCAAAAAGATATATTTAGGTCAACATTTATGCTCCATTCATCAACATTTCCTGGAAACCATTAAAGTTATACTTTATTTAGATAAACAATTTAAATATGCTACCTTTTAAATAGCACAGAGTTAAGCATTTCCATCCAGAGGAGGAAAGTAGACTTTACCGAGATTTTGTCAGAACCCACTTAGGTACTGAAATGAAAGCTCTACAAAATTAGTTCAGTGTAAGAGCAACTTTTTCTAGATAAGTGGAAGTAAAGCAGAGTTTTAAATATTTTTATATAAACATGTATAAAAGCTCGTGGCTTATTTAGCCACGAGCTTTTAATAACAGCTGATCGATCAAGTCGATATCGGGGTCGATCTTCAAGGTTTAAGCAACGCTTGCCGAGGTCGGTATGTAGATGGCCGACCATCTCACCAAAGGAGATTCCACAGAGGAATCGCACGTTAAGCTGTTAGTCCCGGTTGTCATTTGTAGATCTTTGGCAGTCGTTACGGATTGTCAGAAGCCAGAAAATCTGACAACACTCTTACCAAGAAGTACTGTGTTACCCAGTTAATGGGGTAATGTGGAGGTGTGGTAGGCAGCCGCTCAACGTAAAATACTAGTATTCAGCTGAATTCGGTTTGACTGGATGCCGACCCCAATATAGTTGGGTCATTACCCAACTATATTGGGGTCGGAACTCAACTACCTTGCCATTGCTAGGTAGTTGATTTATTTTTTTTGCTGAGAAAATTGTAATGCAACAAAAATACCTTCAACTTGCAATTTATACTTAATACTTACACAGAATCAACAGCCTTCTGCCGCTGGCATACAGTCAGCGCTTTGTATCAAACTAAAGAGGAAAACTAAATGGAAATTAAATAATATTTTCCAATTCACTTAAGGAGGAATAATTTTGATTTAAATGTTTAGTTTCACTTATAATGAATTAATTCGCTTTGGAGTAGGGTGCAGTAGGGTACGATTCGATGGATCTATAAAATATTTGGAATCGAGTCCGTCCGAACGAGCTCTACTTATTTGTTACTGACTGACGGCGAAAGATGGAGAGGATATTTCCTTTCTTACTTGATGGTAAGCAATGACGTGATAACCTATTCACACTTCACTTAAATACCTCCAGAAGAAGAGGTTTTCTCGAAGCACTGGATTCACACAGCGAGTTTTTATCAGTAGTCATCGAAAAACTGATGCCACTCGTATCATACTTTGGTCAGTTCGTAAAAATACAATCTAAAATAACGTTATGAAAAATGTTTTTGTTTAGATATTTGTAAGGGAAATAGTGTGTGGAAGTTGGTACTAATCCGGTTAGAAATGACAGAAATTTAAGATCTCATGTGGCAAAGGCCACATAAGTGAAGCCATGGGAAACAGCTAGTATATTATAAATACTTGGGTGTTTAATACGTGTTCTTTGTGGGGACAATGTCGGTAGCCAGCACAACACTGCGCCGATCGTGACGCGGGCAGGTGCGCCCGCGCATAGCGACACATGTGATCTACTATGTTACCTTACTTATCAAACCTATCGATCAGAACGCAGTTCTCAACGACATATTGATCCATTTAATGATAATCAACGAGAATTCTTTGATCTTTATTACCTACTTGCAATAAAATTGAAATGATACCGACCCTTCTACCTACTATTCAGGATAGGTACATATATCTATTGTAGGTAAGTAATTCAAGATGCACACAAATTCAGGGCTGAATTCCTCTGATGATGAATTTCAAAATACCTACTGAAAACAACATACCTAAGTACAAGGATAAAAAAAATAATTGAAAATGGCCCAAAGTAGGCTCTATAACTGATCTCCTTAATCCTAAACAGAAAAAATCTAAGAAATCACTACAACAACAAGATATCAGATGTCGATCCACTACAATCAACTCGCAACTCCCAAAAATCAAAATACGGATCCAATTACTCTTGCGAAAGGAAACTTGAATGGTTGAAGTAAATTAGTTACGGTTTTAGTATCTACCTACAATAATATTGTTGTGCTAATCTGAACTTCTCAATCAATACTTTAAAGAGTTTGTTTGTTTGTAAGAGCTATAACCTCCTTTGGAAGTAAGTACTGATCGCATTATGAAAATTCTTTCATTGGTTATAAGCTACACTAGGTATCGCTGAGAGGAAACGAAGCCGATAGACGTTTCATCCTAAAAAAAATGCCTATAGTAGGCGCCAGATAAATGTGCAATAACGGTCAGTGACCCACATATATTTATATATTTATGAAGAAGTCATCATATCAAAAACAGAAATAAAGACATAAAGCTGTCCGGAATCGACTTCTATCGTGATCCTTAACGTTATCTAGTAATGAAAAACGATTTATAATTTATTGTTCGAAGGGATATTAGGGAACGGTCAATGTGCAAGGTATGGCCCCGGGAGCGAACAAACCGCGAGATAAAACTAATGTTCTAAATATTCGCGAGTAGTTGGTTGACTCGTTAAGCCATTTCGGAGGGCGCAGACGTCTGCCTGCCCACGCCTTCGCTAATAACTGCAGGTATATTACTCTCCAATTACGAGCATCCGTAAGATGTTTGTGAAGATCGAAGCTTTCAGGATTTTAGCCTCTTCAAGGAAAATAACAAGACTTTATCTTCTTGTTGTGATGGCCAACAAGTGTTGAATGCGAAACAAACACATCCAAGCTCTAATTGATCGCACTTTTATCAATTAGAACTTGAGATGTGGAATTTCGTTACGGATTAGGGATTGATTGCTTATCTAATTATCAGACTAAAAGCTTGTGAAGTTCCGTCTCTTTACTCAGGCCCATAGAAATAACCCTCTACTTCTCTATTATTTTATATTTCACAAACGTGGATGTTACTAAGGTCGTTTCAGGGCTCTTGACTAAACTTTAAACAGTCGCTCGTCCAAAGGTTAAGCTACGCTTGCCGAGATCGGTCCGTGGATGGGTGACCACTTATAGCATACCGAGACTCATCACTGCTTCGGAAAACAAATTAAGCTTTTAGTCTCGGCTGTCATCGGTAGATCTTCGACCATCGTAACGGATAGTCAGAAGCCAGAATATCTGGCAAGTAGTCTTGCTAAGGGGTATCGTATTAACCAGTAACTGGGTTATGGAGGTCAGATCTTCACATCTGAAATATTGGTTTTCATCTGCATCCGACCGGCAAGCAAACCTAACATAGTTCTAGTTGGGATTAGGCTAACCGGATCATGCGGTTGTTGCTATATTCGTTACAACTTTACAAGTACAACCAGTAGATTATAGTGTCTTTTTTCCTTATTTTGGGAACTAAATAAACCTACCCGAGGACCGTTACGTCCGACTTTCGGAATAACTACAGCGGAAATTCCCCGCATACTGTGAATCAAACTTTAGATGTCGTGTTTGAACATGAAATCGTCCCAAGTAAGATAAATATTTTCTGAGGAAAACTATCATCTCACCATCTTAATGTACAAATTGGATGCCCCAGGCGTATTCAAAATAATAAATGTAAATGTTTTTGAATGTTAAAAGGTGAAAATTCCAAAAATAACCTTTCTGCGCTCCTTTTTATTATTTTGTGGCGTTAGCCAGCCAAGTGGTACCAACCAAAGTGGCGTTGTGGAGTACGGCCTAAGCGTCCACAGAACGATAGTCCGACGTTTGTGCTTAAAACCAATATCGGTAGGTACAATGCTTTTAAGCAGACGCTTAAAAGCAGTGTATTTTTGTTTCAAAACAAAAATTGTAACTCGGAGATGCAAAACAGCTTGCACTTTTTACTAAAATCTCTTGAAATACTGCTAAAGTAAAGTGTAAGTATATAGGACTCAAGGTACTTCTCAACGATGTGAGTAGCTATCGGAAAATACATTGAGTGAAAAAAGCTTATGTGTACCCATTTTTATCAAAATGGGGAAACTTGGTAGAGAATTTTGATCAGATTCATATGGTCATGTCGGGAGTTAGGACTTCTTAGCTTGAAGTTTACATCATAACGGGATACTACCATGAATAAGCATGATAGGACTTAGGAGATAGAAACGTGCTTTCTCAGTATAATCATAGACACGTTACAGCATATTAACTCTCACAGTTCTATAGTTCGTTAGTCTTAAACATTAATTTACAACGTAGAGTAAAATACATTGGGGTTTATTATAGACTGCCATTTAGACTATTCCTGTTCGTTGCTCGCCAGACGTTATGCCGAATTAAATGCTCCGCGGTGTCGGCAGCATGCAAATATGAACACCGAATGCATAATATGCACCATTATACCTGACATTCCCTGCCTTATGGAAGCCGACTACTCAATTTTATCATTCCTAAACGTACAAGTGATCTAGGCTGATAGGGGAATTCTATGGTACACATCTTCCCAGTCAGCTTTTGGGTCTATTGGGGGAGAACGCAAAGTCTTATTCTAATGTCACCAAAAGTACGTCTGAGTATACCCTTTTTTTAATGGGAAGTCATCAAATGCTTCCTCCCACCCCAAGCGGAGTGGAAGGGAGTTTCAGACTCTTACTGACTAAAACCCACCCGTGTACCTCAAAATGCCCTTTGCGTTCCAGGGCCGCGGTAACTTTTTCGAACAATTCCGTAAACCTGGCACTGGCCCTAGCTGGCCCCGTCAAAATTGCATAACCGCTAAGCAACCGAATTCTCAACCATAGGTATCTCCAAAACTCGTACCTACTTACCAACAACAACATAGGCAAGGAAAGAAATCCTGAAATAATTTGAATGTCACGCCTCTTTTATTTTATGGAAAGGAATTCAAGGTGTGTGCCAGCGCATGCCTCGCATCCATTTGCAGAAACAACTTGTATGCAAAGAGACTGCTAATAATTAAGTTGTAAAATTCTGAAGAGAATAATGATCACCATGTCGCCTATAGATGGTTATAGCTCACTACCCGCCGCTATTGTGACTCCAAGCTGTCCAAGTGCTGCTTTAAATAGGTACTACGCATTTCTAAAAGCATGACGAAACCCATGTAAATTCTGTCTTGAAATAATATAAGCTGCTATGATGCAGATTGGTTTTTAATTATTCGGATCTTATCCATTTTAACTCATGAATTCGGATCAAATTCGCAATGGTATGTAGGTACAGCAAGGGCTCTACATACCTGCGAATCATAGAATGATCCAACAAAAAAATATTCAGCTACTTTATTTCTAATTAGCTACTTAATTAACCAAGCCTGTTTAAATTAAACTGAGATAACTGGCCTCATTAGACGGGCCTAACATACGTACGTTCGTGGATATCTACCGCCATATAATTTTCTACCTAATATGATTTTTGGAAACATGTGGGTGGAAAAACTACAGTGATAAGTCAAGGACGAGCTTCCAGCTTCCAATCCTTATTAGGAAACATGGTAAAGTTCTACCGGTACAGGCGTACAGCTTCTGCTATGTAGATCGTATTGCACTTTGCAAGGTTTTCTATACTATATTATATAATTAGCACTTCGTACGCGCACATCCCGTTCCCGTATAGCCTTCCTCATGTAGCTATCATATTCAAAAATAATTTTCCAAATCCGACTAATGGTTCCAGAGATTTGCGCGTTCAAACAACCAAACTAAGAAAAATATCGCTGTGTAAGCGTAGGTAACGAACAGCCCTTTTTTTTTTTTTTTTTTTTTGATCTCGGGGGGAAATCCTCATGGAAATCCTCCACCCTGGGGCGAGTGGAGGGGTCTGTCAGACTCTTACTGACTAAAACCACCCTGGTGTTCCATCTTCCACCTACGCCGGGGATCGCGAGAACGTATGCGACATCCGCAATCCCCGGCTGGTGCCGGCCCGCCTCTGCGGGCCACCTCGCGTCGGCGAGGGGAGTGAGGTGTTTGACTCCCCTCGCTACGTCAAAGAGGGGCGCACGGGAACACCACGCGCCGCCACCTCGGGTCCGGATGAATGGGGGGCGACGGACATCCCCAAGTCCGCCGCCCCTGGACCCAGTTAGGGGGGCCGGAAGAGGGCAGCGTAAGCCCTCCTCCGACGCCCAATGCGCCTGCTGCGGGCAGGGAGAGCGGTTGTGATCTCCCTCTCCCTTTCCGCAGCCTCCTTCTGCGCGATAACTGTCTCGCAGAAGGAGACCACCGCGTCCCAGGACTCCTCACCGCCGGCCATAGCATGGACTACGGCCGGCAGCGAGAGGTCACCGCCTACAACAGAGATGAGGGCACGGCGCGGCTCCTCCCAAGCTGCACACTCTGCAAGCGTATGCCGTGCCGTGTCCTCCCGACAGTCGACGCAGTGGTGGCATCGAGCGTCCGGCTCCCTGCCTATGCGACACAAGAACCTCCCGAAGCAGCCATGCCCCGAGAGGACCTGCGTCGCACGAAACGTCAGAGAGCCGTGCCTTCTCCCGAGCCACAGGTCGAGCACTGGCCGGATGGCCTCGATGGTGATGAGGCCGGCGGAAGGGCTCGAAAGCCTGTCCCGCCATTCCGCCACCAGGACCTCGCGCAGCTGCGACCGACGCAGCTCCAAGTGTTGCTGCGTCAGTCTTTCGCCGCGCGCCCGCGCGCCCTCGCGCCACCTATGCAGTGACGCGAGCACTTTCGCCTCCAGGTCCCACGGCGGAGATCCGGCCAGTGCGCAAGCCGCCTCGTAGGAGATCGTGCGATATCCCCTGATGACTCTGACGACCATCACCCTCTGCGGCCTCCGCAGAACAGTGATGGTGCTGGCCGTCAGGTCAGCCGCCCAGATCGGGGCCCCATACAGGGCCATCGATCGCACGATCCCCACGTACAACCGCCTACAGGCGGTGCTCGGGTCCCCCAGATTGGGAAGCAGCGTTGACAGCGCCCCCGCCGCGCCCAACAACTTGGGCGCCAGCCGCCGGAAGTGGGGGCCGAAATCCCACCGGCTGTCGAGCACCAATCCCAGGTACTTCATGGTGGACTCGACAGCGATACGGGCCCCCCCGACCACGATGTGCGATCCCGGCGGCGGCGCTCGCCGGGGGCCATGAAAAACAATGGCCTCCGACTTGTTGAGGGCCACCTCCAGGCCGAGGCGCCGTATGCGGCTCACCACCTGTGAGACCGCAGCCGTCGCCAGCAACGCTGCCTCCCTGTGCGAGCTCCCCCGGGCAGTGACCAGTGTGTCGTCAGCGTAACACACCAGCTGCACTCCCGGCCGGAGCTCGCCCCTCAGCACCCAGTCGTACCCGATGTTCCACAGGAGCGGGCCCAAGACCGAACCCTGCGGAACACCGCACGACATGGGGCGCTGGTATCTGCCATCACGTCCCAGATAGGTGACACACCTTTCCGCCAAATAAGCCCCGACGACACGACGGAGGTAGGGAGGCACTCGATGATAACGCAGTGCCTCCCGAATACAACTCCAGGGCAGGGTGTTGAAGGCGTTGGAGATGTCCAAGGACACCGCCAACAACACACCGCCCCGCGACACTGCTTCCTCCGCCAGGACTCTCACTCGCGATATCGCCGTGACAGTGGAGCGCCCTTGCCGAAAGCCGTACTGGCATTCGGCCAGGTCCGGCCCCTCTCCGCACAAGTGGCTGACGAGGCGGGCTGAGACTATCCGCTCAAACAGCTTTCCCACCTCGTCGAGCAGCACTACGGGCCGGTACGCGGACGGCGAGTCCGCAGGGCGCCCCGCTTTCCTGAGCAGGACCAGACGACCAGATTTCCACTGAGCGGGAAACTGGCCCTGCTCCAGGCACGCCGAGTAGAGTCCTCTCAGTCGGGGCTCCAGCTCCTTCAGAGCGAGTACTAACGCGCAGCCGTGAATCCCGTCGGGCCCCGGGGCAGTGTTCTTCGCCCGGAGCCGTGTCACGGCCGCCCTCAACTCTGGTTGTGTCACCTCTGGGACGCTGGCGTCCTCCTCGGGCTCTGCGGCTGTGGGCAGAGCCATCGGCGGCGGAGCGTGCTCCGCTCGTGCCGGGAAGAGGGCTGCGACCACGTCCTCCAGCAGCTCGGGTTGGAGACTCTCCGTAAGCGGGGGCGCCCATGGTCCGAGTTTCCCTCGGACCGAGCGATAAGGACGCCCCCACGGATCCCCGTTCAGAGTCTCCAACATCTCCTCCCTGGCTCGCGTCTTCGCCTCGCCGATGGCCAGCCACAGAGCCTTCTTAGCCGCGCGATACACCTCATACCGCGCGGCTTCTTCGTCAGGGACCCGACGACGTCTTCTCCGGTATCGGGTGTACTGGCGCCTGACCTCCACGCACGAGTCGCGCAACTGCGCGATCTCGGCGGACCACCAGTACACCTGGCGCCTTCTGGGTTGTGTGTGGACCCGGGGCATTGACGCGTCGCAAATTTGCGTCATCGCCCCGTGAAACCACTGCGCCTCCTCTTCGACGTCGACGGGTCCGGTCGTTGCCGACTCCCGGATCCAGGCCTGCACAATAGCGGCCTCCTCGAGTAGCTCCCTGTCGAGGCGCTTGCGCGCCCAACGCGGACCGTCCGTTCGCGGGGCCGTTGGATTGCGGCCGCCCGCGGTCTGGGGGGAGACGTCGAAACGGATATATCGATGATCCGATAACGTCTCCACCTCCACGGCGACACGCCAATCGCGGACACGGCTTGCGACAGAGGGGCTAGCGAACGAAACGTCCACTATAGAACCACCCCGCTGTCGCACGCACGTGTAGACCGAGCCCCGATTCAGGACGGTCAAGCCGGTCGTGACCGCCCACTCCTCCAACGCCTCGCCCTTGGCATCGGTGACCGGAGATCCCCACGCCGCAGACTTGGCGTTGAGATCCCCGAGCAGCAGCACCGGGCGAGGGTGGTACCGGTTCACGACGGCACCCAACTCGACAAGGAAGCTCTCGAAGTCGGCGAGGCTCTTGTTGGGCGAGAAATACGCCCCAACAATGCCAACGCCGTCCGCGAGGGCGGCCACCCAGCCGTGACCTCGGGACGGGTCGACAAGAGCCGATGATGGCCACCGAGCCGTCCAGGTCACCCACCCAATCATCTCGGGGGGGGACGTAATACGGCTCGGCGACCACAGCCACATGGATCGACCACTCTGCCATGCTCTGGAGTAAGAGATCCTGAGCCCTGGCACAGTGGTTGATATTGCCCTGGAGGAAATGGAATTGTGCCATTACGCACAATCCATTCCCTCGGCACCATTCTTAGGCCGGGAGTCGGCCGAAGAGCAACCAGGCTGAGGGGGGTGTAAAGGGCCCCCGACAGCCTTGGTTGTCCCCTTCTTGTTGCCCTTTTTTGGGGCGGGCGGGCAGGCCTTTCTGCCGACGATGTGCCCCGCGGGCCTCCCTGCATCCGTGCAGAGGCTGCAGTTTGGCGTCGCGGAGCACGCTGCCGCCTTGTGGCCGGGCTTACCGCAGCGATAGCACTGCTCGCTGCGGTCAGTTGCGGCGGCACACCGTGCCCTGACGTGCCCAACGTCAAGGCAGCGGTAGCACCGCATAGCCCTAGGTTGCAGCAGCTTGACGCGTGCTGCAACCCACCCCACCAATAGCCGTCCGCTGACGGCTATTTTATTCGCCGCCGCTACCGGGCACTTCACCGTTATGGTGCCGAGCCCGGCAGCGTCGGCGCGGATTTCGCCCGCCCGCACGTCACCCGGCGGACACCCACCGCTTCGGGCGACGGCCGCCACGACCTCCTCCGGGGTCGTCGAGTCGTCCAGGCCATCGACGCGCAAATCAGCGGTCTTCACGGGCCTGGACACTCGGACGTCCTCTTCCCTGAGGACTTCCCTAAGTTTGGCGGCCAGGATGTCCGCCTTCTCGATGCCCGAGGGTCCCGACACCTCGAACAGACGCGCCCCCGTAACCGCCGACTTCATCCTGAAGCCGGTCGGTGTGCCGAGGTCGGGAAATGCGACCTTGGCCTTCGCCTGTTCGAGGACCTCCTTGTATGTAAGGCCCCTCTCAATAGCTGCGGGCTGCAGTGTGATAACCACAGCCGCAGAGCGTGGGGCCTTACCCTTCCGGGACCTCCTCTTTCTTTTG
This sequence comes from Mamestra brassicae, assembly GCA_905163435.1. NCBI lineage: Eukaryota > Metazoa > Arthropoda > Insecta > Lepidoptera > Noctuidae > Mamestra > Mamestra brassicae. The sequence continues at coordinate 11,955,181 of LR991004.1, read as the reverse complement.
GGCGCGGGCTTGGGCTGAGCCGGTGGCGCCACCTTCTTCTTACGACCCCGTTTGACGACCGTCGTCCAAGCCTCCGTGGGCTGGGATGCGGTCGCCGGGGTCGTAGTCGAGCTGGAGGGGGGTGCTGACGCACCCTCCGCGGGCTTCTTGGGCCCCTCCGCGGGCTTTTTGCCCCCCTTTCCAGCATTGGCCGTCACGGTCGACGGCCCTGGCCTTGCGGTCTCCTCCATCCTCCGTCTATCCGCTGCTAGCGGTGGCCGGAGGATCTGGGCCGGGAGGAGCCTCGACTCTAAGGCCTCCAGGCGGGCATTCATCATGCCCCCGCACTGCTGCATGCAGATGCGGACGATCCTTTCGACGTCCGCATCGGGCGACAGTGCAGGGGCAGGGGCTGACGGCGGAGACGCAACTGCCCGAGAGCCGGCAGCTAGGGGAGCCGCACGCTTCTGTTGAGGGGCAGACCCCCTCTGTGCAGCAACCTCCCTTTTGAGGTCCTCCAGCTCATTACGGAGACGGCCGTTCTCCTCCCACAGCTTCGCCGTCTCCTCAGAGCTAGTACGTTCAAGGAGGACCCCAACCGCCTCCTTAATACCGTCAGCCGCCTCTTTCAGGGCGCGCGTGAACGTGCCCTTCAAGCTGCCCGATTTCGTGGCAACTTTCAGGACAACGTCCACGGCGTCCAGAACCTGGCCACTTAGTGTCGCCGCCGTTACGCCCGCTCCGGAGGCCGCCTGAGCGGCCCGCCGCTCTCGAGCCTGTCGAGCCAGCTCACCGACCTCATCGGCCGCGACCGCCTTCCGCTGCGCCCGCTTTGCAGCATTGATCTCCGCTTTGTTGCTGTCTAGCAACAGCGGGGACGCAGCGGAATCTCCGCTCAAAAGCTCGTCGCTTTCCATTGCTTCGGGCTGAACAATGCAGACCGCTGCCGCCGGGATCGGCGTAGCGGGCCGCAAGAACCGACCCCTTTGGTCGCGCTGTGGCATCACTGCGCGACCACCTCTCCGAGATGTCGGCACCTTTGCGGCCGACAGCTCCTCCTCACTTGAGGAGGGATTTAATCCCTCCCCGCGCGACCGCTTCCCCCAAAACTTTGAGGGGGTGCGGGAGCCTCCTTGGCTCTCGCTGCCACTTCCGGCAGACTGCTCCTCACTCTCCGCCAAAACTGGCCCGTCATCATTTTTTTTATTAAATTGGGTGCTTTTTAAATCCATGCAATTCCCACGAGTGAATATAGGTCACAAACGTCCACCGGGCAGAGCCTAGATGCCCGGTAAGCCTACATACTGCAGAGTGCGGCAGGTGCTCTGCAGGGGAAGCGCTAACGACTGGACTCCCTCCAGCCATGCATCCTCTCACCGCGCTTCAGAGCTTAGGATTGGGGGTTTTTTATCTTAGAGGTATCCTTCCTCTGGGCCGGGCGGTTAAGCCGAGCCCCCGACGGCGGCATTATACATGCCTCCGTCCGCTGTCCGGCCAACCCGACTCAGCGGACCCGCCGGGAACTCTCTCTTCAGGATTGCTCCGTGAAGAGAGAGCAACTGCCGCTTTGGTGCGCCTGCACCGCAGCGGCATTGGTCGCGTCCTTCGCCAATCGACGACTGTCGATCGGACAGGAGCGACCCCAACTCAGACGTTCCTTCACAGTGCCCTCAGCGAATCAGAGGGACACGTGGAGGAACCGTCGTGGAGCAATACGCTCCCCCTCCCCCGCAGAAATCCGCCACAGACAATAGCCCCTCCGACATGGAGAGACTATTGGCCGTGCCCAGGGTGCACCGGCCCGACAACTGCTCTTTCCCCCGAACGCATACGTAAGGAACCAGCAGCCGTCAGGCACACGAGGAGGTTTTCTGCACGCACCCCGTAACGAACAGCCCTATCTCAAGAACTACAAGTCCAATTTCAAAAAAAATAATTAGCGCGCTGGTATGATGATGCAGCCGGAAGGTTGCCGTGTTTGTTTGTTTGGTTGAACGCGCTAGTCTCAGGAAGTACTGGTTTGAATTGATTTTTTTTCCGTGTTGGATAGCCCATTTATCCAGGAAGGCTATATACATCACGGCGCGACCAAAAAGAGCGGAGCATTCATGAAAAATGTGACACAGACAAAATTGCGCGGGTCAGCTAGTTGTTAATAAAACAGTAGTTTTCTTTTAACCTGAATATAGGTATGTTTGTTGCAGATTAATGTAGGTAGTGCAGATATTCATGCAGCCATTACATGATGTGACATAATCAATCAGGCGTTAGGCGGCGCGGTGGCATGCTACCGGTTGGCCGCCGCACGCCGCCGCGCCGCCACGCCAGGCCCCGCTCGTCATTGCGCTGGCGAGAGCGTTCGGTTCAGTCTGGGCGGCCGCTAGTCTATTTCCGACCAAACCTACGCATCGCCGTCTAGTTTCTATTTGTTTGCCATATAAATTGCTATCATTACATTTGCACTACAGTCTGGTGCGTGCCGCGATATATTTTTAACGACGCGTTGAGCGAAGTCGTTAGATAAACATTTCAGTTTCACTATTTGTTAGACTGTACAATATTAGCGTTTGATTTTTATCAAGGCCTTACAATCGGGGCGAACGTAAACGTTATTGCTGCTTCTTCTGCGTTAACATTTAAATGTGCCAAAAAATATACTCACCTATGAAAGTATCGAGCGTTCCATACATAAGCAGCCAGTGGTGAGTTAGTTCAGTGGGTATCGCTAGCACTTAGTGCGTGTTGCTATAACTGTAAAGTGAGAACGTGAAGACGATCTATAATGTCAACTGAAATATGTAACAATAGCAATACTGCAAAACCTATACGTGTTGTAACGAAAGAAACACGAGCTGCAAGTTTTCATAGTAAACACAGCGACGCGCCAAGCGTGTGAAGATTTATTTTTCCCAGAACGACAAAGCAACATTGTTCTTTGACTGAAATAGGTACGAGTTCAAAGCGACGTGCTAGCTCATTAGGAACGAACTCGCCTGGTTTAGGTATGTGCACTTCCTTGTATAAATCCAGTTTAATATCTAGCAGAGTGTGAGACCACCCATCGTATATCCTGATCGTGTTAACAAACGGTTGATTCGTGACACCGCCGGTGGCTGAGAATGTACGAGTACTGGCAATACATCTGTGTCGTGTCCACGACTAAGAATGCGCCACTCATTACCAGTTATTTTAATTACAGCCAGTGTACCTACGTTCAAACGAAAGAGCAGCAGCGGCCAGCCAGTGTACGATGTGAACACACGCTAACTTTAGATTGTCACATTGTATTCGGATTTGGACTTCATCAAGCTTATTTTAAGATGTGAATCTTTTATAATCAGCATAATTAATTCATAACAAAGAAAGGATATTCTGAAAGAGTAACAGTACCGATTGTTCGTGTAACTGTACAAAAGCTGTTAGGTATGAGGAGCATAATAAAATAATACAATAGATAGCAAGTTCTCAAACCATCCCAGCGCTGAAGAATATTTCCTTGAATTTCTAAGACTCGTTAATCAAACGATGTTCATTTATTTAAGTGCACAGCCCAGCATTAGGAACATTAGGTAACCGTCTGAGGGTGGAACTACTAGACTAGAACAGATTTTAGTGGTAAAATTTACAACATATGATTGTTTTCAACTATAAGCATAACTTGACTGAATCTGTATTTAAAAATAACTTTACTAACATAAAGATTGCACTTTTACAGCGTAAGAAAAAAATAATAAGCTAGCTTTTATGTAGAGTTATGTAAATTTAATGAAGATATATCTCAAGTTTATGTACGGATTGAATGAGTCAGAGTGTAATCCGTTAAATAAAACGTATTTATATGAATGTGTTGTTGTGTAGGTAAATACGGCGACTGCATGATCTCCATTGTTCTGCGTGCGAATGATCCGCGCAAATGTCACGGCACAGGCAGCAGCGCGTGCGCATATTGTGATATCAAAAAGACAAATAGAAGTTCAAACAATAATTAAAATATTTTAGGGAGCTAAGGAATCGAGTCCCCATCCCCAGAAACTTTTTCTGACAAAGAAACTAGCGTTTCCCAAAGCAATTAACTTACCAAAGTCTAGTGATCAGGAAGCATCACTACTGTGAAGAATAAAAGTCTCTGACAGCGTCAAGACAAATGTCTAATGCGAGGGTCAATGGACATAATGTCACATAATCAGCCTTAGTATTCATAATACATTCTAACCACAACGTTAAATAATTACTCACGCAGATTTTTTCTTCAAATTTTCTGTACAGAATTAGAATTTAGAAACTGCTGTTTATGAACATGGTGCACAACTAGGTGCTTACACATTTTTTCTCAAAAGAGGCCTATAATTTTTGTTTAGTAGGTACTTTACATAGAGCGAGTACCTATCAGACCTCCACATCCCACTACTGGCCGGTCTCAGTAACGTAACAAACATGCAAACATGACGTTTCAGTTACTGTTGGCAGCTAATTTGACAGTTGATTAAAGGTTGATACGTTATTGAAACCGGCCGTTAGTGGTTGATACTCAATGTTAAAACTGGCTGTCCGACTTTCGAAGATCTGACTACGCGTAACTGTCAACGATCCATACCTAAATGACACTCTTCTACTCTTCTTGGTCTAAATCTCGCAACTTAAGTTTGTCAACCAAGAGTACTTCTGTATTTTCTTAGTGAGTGGTTGAACTCCGGCGACGATTAATCGTGCTATTATCGCGTCTTATTGACACGCATTAATGTCGGTGCCTGCTCTCCCTGGCAGCCAGCAGGCAGCCACCGGCGATGCCAAACGTTTGATTGCACCAAGCGATCCATGCAGCCCTGCTATAAATATGTAACCTTAACAGTTTCAAATGAAAGCTCCCTCTGTTCCACTCTTATTTATTGTGATTCAGACAGCAATAATTTCTGATAAAACGAGGCAGACGCAATCAACTAATCTGGCAAATTTGTTAGAAAGATACCAAAGCTTTATCGGCATATTTTTATCATTACGCTGAAATTCTGACTTAAGGAAAATAGATAACCAAACCTACCGATTTTTTCTCCTCCACTTGTTTGTTTCACTATCAAAATGGCTATCGTTGATATGATAAACGTATTTATTATCCAGGATAATCAAGATGTAGTAATTAATTGTAGGTAGCTTTCACTAAATCGAGTGATTAAAATTCCTTCAGCGTATGAGTTGCATCTCTGATAATCTCTCGACGTTGACAAATGAGTCGCAAGTGCACAGTTGAAAAGGAATTAATTAAATTGTTGAACTTTGCAGACCGTAAAGCAGTCTATTCACAATTGATTGCTAAGATCCAATAGTAAATTAACACAAGTGCACTAATTGTCTGTTCTGTCAACTAAATGTTTATATTTTGTACAATTCTTGTATAAATTCAGAGAAAAATGTTTGCAGCGTGTGATAACCGATGTGATTGATAAAAATGGTTGCGTAGGCAGTAAACTGGCCGCAACATTGAAAGGTACCGAATTTTTACGTAAATTGTTGTCATTGATTCAAGTTTGTATCATATGATGCAACTCATGGACAATGGATTGAAGCTGATTTGTTTAAATTCAATAGAATCTTTGTCGCTATTACAGGCCTACAGCTTTTAATATCTAGTCTTCATTAGTCAGTAAGACGTAACCCAACAGGTAAACAGGTTTTGTGTCACCCAACTATTTCTATTTACAGGCCCAGATAATAGGATTCTCAGGAATATAAATAGTAGCAAAGCCTTATCTTTGAACATTAATTTGTATATTGAATTTCTTAAGACTGTAGCGTACTTTGGTGTAATCATTTGAATAATTACGTTTAAACCTTGAGCTTCCCTACAATTAATATTTTCTAAGGATTATTCTGCTAAAGGTTGGGGGCGGGAGATTAATAATAATAAAGATAAATTATTACTAAACTAAGTAGTTAGTAACAGAATTTTCTAGTAGCCTGTGTTTTGAGAAAGCACAACAGGCTGGCTGAATTTGTAAATTCTTTGCCATAACCTGTGAACCCTTAGCTCTTATAGCTAGGATTACCTACAAGTATAAGGATGAAGATTAGGTAAACATTTATTATATAGGAATTAGTATTTAATATAACAGAAGGTACTATGGCTAACGATTTAATAAAACCGGTATCAAAAGGATTTTCTGTTGAAACAGTTTTTCTAGTAACCGATTTATTACACAGAAACCATTACTTACTTCCTTTAACAAACCATTATAAATACGATAGTATTATATAAGTAGGTACCTAACCACATCTATTTCAGAACCTAAAGCGTTTCAGAAGCGCTAAAAATTCTAGGAAAATGTGTTTCGCAACTAAGTGTAGTACCTAACTAAAATTTACTTTAGAAGTCTACTTTAAGTGCAAGTCAGCTTGTCTGTAATAACTCAAAAGACAAAGGAAACCGACAGAGCCTATAAATATATTGCTATAATAAGATATATGAGGGGCGGTAAGTGTCATGCCGTGGCAGTCAATCGGCGATTCGCCGTAATGTCGGCAGGGCGAGTGAGATGCGTGACAGTCCTGCATGAGCTCGTCCATCACGACTAATGGATCGTTAGCCGCACACACTCCTTGCTAATAATACTCCTGTTCAAACAAATAATTATCACGTATACCCAAGTATCGATTTCAACGTAGGAGCAGTAGGAGGCGAACCTACAGTGTTATCCCAATTACGCCTTGAGAGTTTCAAAAGCAGACTCCCGACAAATCCTTTCTGAATAAGTGATTGCTTCGAAACCAAATAAGCGTCTGAAATTCGGGCTTTTACATTAACTATAATGAGCTGCGAACGTGGAGTAGTTCTTACTAAATATACGTCGTTGAAATAATAAAGCATGTGGTTTCAGGGTCATTCCCGAGGCGCGTCGCCCAGGCATGCGGCGTGGGGTGGTGCCGGCTGCCTCCTCCTAACCCGCCGGGTATCATTCATACCCTGGAATTGGGTCATTAGGACGATTGGGAAAAACAATATTCTTTTGTTTATCACCTTGAATGAGTGCTGTTGAAAGTAGCACTGTGTTTTGTGCTTTATTAGTAGGGAGCGACTCTACAAGTCGACAACATAATGTTTTGTGATTTTCGAAGATTGAATAGGTTGATACAGTTGAAAAAATTGTGGTAGTTTGTATATGACGGTAGGTACCTCGTACATGTTGTAGTTAGATAGTTTTTGAAAATGAATTGGCATTTAGTAAACGGTCTAACATTTTTTTCCCAAACATTTATCAATATTCCTAGATCGTGGAAATTTTAAAGGAAACTTAAACGTAATTTGCACCAATATCTACGAAAATAAAACTAAAAGTTTCTAACGTAACTTTTTCTAACTCAAACATAAAATTTTCAGAAAAACTTTGAGCTTACTGAATAATCGTTAAACTTATGTTAAGTCTGGAATAACTTCTTTTTACTGTGAAATAACAATGAAAATCACGGTTAAAATAATACTATACTAGAGATGGTGAGGGCACAAAACGGGATGGTAAATATTATGTTCCAATGAGTAGACACAGTAAACAGGGTCTATTTGCATACCTTGTCGAAATATAGGTCAGGTCGCGATATCTCGGTGGCAGGGGCTGGATGCAACGGCGCCCCGCTAACCCAGATGCAGGCACGCAAGGGCACGCCCGCACCCCGCACCCCGGCCGGCAGCCCCGCAACCCTCTCCGACACAACCACTCAACAAGAGCCCCCAGACCTCGTACATCACCACCCTGTCGGACGTACTCAGCTAAGGGAAGCTCGCAAGTACCAGGGCAGACCAACCTACACTGGTCGCGCGACCAAAATGACAAGAGACTGCATTTCCTAATGATAGTTCAGAGTGAAATGCTTTTAAGATCCCGGAGGCTTTTAATCTCATTTTTGATAGACATTGTACTTTTTACTTTAGTAAAGTGCTACGAGAAAAAGTACTTAACACTTTTGGATTTTGTATGAGTGGCGAATGGCGATAAAAGGTGTGAATATTTTCATCTTCGTGAATAAACAATGGCAGGTGCTGTTTACGTTAAGCTTTTGTAATTTAAAGTGTTATTTTCCGGAAAACCGTGCGTGATTTAGGTATGAACATGATTTATTCTTTTATTCATAATAATAATAATTATGTAGAATGAGTAACTGCAATAGGTACCTACAAGTTACTATGGCAGTTCTTATCGACGTGGTTACTGACAGGACTGAATGTGGGATGTAGGCATAGACGTTAAAATATGAGGTCATTGTATTACGAACAAGTCAAAACAAGTTCGAATATGAACGTTAACTCGCCCGTTTCCTACACGTTAATTAAAAAGCTTAATCTTTTCACAAAAAAAAACAAACGTTAACTGCGAAAATGTTGCTATTTTATACCCTTTGTTTTGTTTTATGTTTCAACTTCAAGACTGAAACTTTCTACATCAGAATTGAAAATTCTAGTTATTTTTCACGTTGGTATTGTACTACTACTCGTAATTAAAAAACTTTCAGGAATTTCTTACCTACTTGCTTTGTATTATAAATTTATGAGTGACAGTGAAAACCTTTTTCGTCTGGGTCCAACTACCTCAATAGCTATCAGCAGACGTGGAATGTTTATCACACCACTACTAATGTGTTTTACGTTGTCCAGTCAGTATGACAAGGAAGAACGATCAACGAAATTCAAGCCAGATAAACCGCACTGGCATTAGTGTGATTCTAAGAATTTGTCCAAACAAGTTACGAAGCTCGAAGAACACATATAAACAATCTGTGTTGACGCACACAGAGGCAGTGTGTGTGATGGTGGGTATACATACAATGAGTGTATGACCGTACGAGCCGCGAAGCCTGGCAACAGAGCGGGTAGGCTGTGTGCAGACACGCGCGGCTGTGTGCGGTTGGAGGTGCCGCCTGTGTGTGTGAGCGTGGGCGGTGTACACACAGCGCAGAGCTTTCACGACGCAGCCTTGGCCGCGAGACACGTGCGTCAGTAGGGCGGTGCCCCGGCCCTACGACAGCCTACTATCGATATCCACTAGACATAACACAGCTTCTACGCTTTGCCTTGAAGATTTAACGGCATTCTTCTAATATAAAATGTTACACAAGAATGTTAAACATTTGTTCTTAGTCGATATTATAACTTTATTTGTGTGCTAAGGTGGCTTATGCAATAATCACGTTGAATGGGTAACATTTTTATGGTAATATCTAGCTGTGGGCTTTATGACTCATATTTTCTTTGACGTTGTATCTAGATTCTTGGCGTAATTCGCGAAGAAAATCATGTTGGTATATGTTTGTTTGTGGCTCTTGGTAAAGAATTAAAAGAATTAATATAGGAACCTGTGCCAGTGTCGGCTAGCTGTGTGAATAATTATTATCTAATTTACGAGAGCGGTACACGAGCCGGAAGAATCACATCAGAAGACACTGAATTTTAATCAGATTTGCCTGGAAAGCATTTAAAGTAGAATTGGTGCCATACCAGCCAGACACAAAGTTTATTCCTGATGGTTACAAAATTGCAAAACCGGGATACAAGAAGACCAAACTTTGAGTTAGTCTTCTGTAGCAACAGCTTCTCTTGACTGTGATTGAAGATAATGTTATCCTTCGTAATGACTAGGAGCTTAAATTACGTTGACAGTCTTAATATTCTGTTTCATGACTCCTGAAAAAGAGCCGACGACTCCTATCATGGGGATTAAACTATTCGGATGTCCCGTTTTATAACGCTGAAAATAATCTCTAAAATAAACAAACCCAGAAGTTCCGTCGTTTATCGATACAGTGAATAACAGTGACGGTTCTCTTCCCTTGAAGCGGAACGGGTGTGGAGGCAGGCGGAGGGTGTCTTCCCCTCGTCCCTCTCGCTCTATCAGCTGAGCGACACGTGCAGCGCATATACTATTTCGTCTAGTGTACTGAGTGTACACCAGCACTACAAACAAACGTACAGCGTACAGGTCAGCCAGGCATCTCGTCTGTTTGCTTATACAAGTTACACACAACACACATTTACATGTTATGTAAATTGTTAGGCACCATTTGGGAATCGTTCGTAATACATAAACACCTCGTACCTACCTACATGTACCTATAAATTGTGAATTCGTAAACTGGGTGTGATCTTAACTGCGCCGTTGAAAGAAACATTGATGTGCGAAAGTGGAACTACTGAAAATTTGGCGTAAATAGAAAGAGAAACATATGATTCTAAATTCGAGATACTCGAGACGATATATGTTTCCCGGTTGTTCCAAATATTTTTGTTACGTACGCAGGTCCCTAAATGGAATGGGTTGAGTTGTGCTGTGACCGAAATAAAAATTGAAACTTCGTTAAGCTTAGAAATTTAGCTTTCTTAAAGATTTCTTTTAGGCTAGCTTAATACTAGGAAACAGCGCCAAACAGCAGGTTCTTGATTTTCGCCCTTTAAGGGAGTATAAAACAGCAGTGTTTTTTTAAGGATGGGAAATCATCAAATGACTTCTTCCGCTCTGGGTGGAGCGGAAAGGCGTGCCAGACTCTTACTGACCAAAACCCATCCGTGTTCCTTCTAAAGCCCTCTGCATTCCAGGGCCACGGTGATTCTTTCGAACAAATTCCACAACCCTGACAGGAAAACTAGACAATTACAAATATATTTAGGCACTCTTTCTTGAAAGGTACCTAGTTAGTTGTTATTGTTACCTAGTTATTTGTTTCACATAGCGATGGAGTCTACTTTTCCTGTATATCTTTTCCACTCAATGTCATGTTTAAAAAAAGAAATATCAATGTTTTCCTGCCTACACGATGTTTAGGTAGTACCTATTGGTTTGGCTGTCCGCCACACTCACAACCGAATCTCTACACATAGCATTGCGAAGGTATAGAGAGAAGGGAAAATGGACCGTGAATTCTGTCAGCAAGGGATTTTTTCAATATAAATGTTTTCTAGAGATGGGAAGATTTCCGTTATTTTTCTGGTAAATGGGTTAAACTCCGAATACCTAAGCGCCCATGTCCCATGTCCTTCTGTAAGTAAAAAGATCAGTATCGGTCTGTTCGGTTGTTTAGCTGTGAAAGCTGTGACTTTCACATTTACTCTAATATGTATTAATATGGATAATGTCAACCTACTTCGGGATAGGCCAAAACTAGCGGCGGTCTAAGAGAAACTGCATTGTAGGACTATTGATCACGTTGTCCATTTTTAGCTGTTCTACATAGCCGATAGTTTGACCAAAACGGTTCGGTAGAGTCAAATATCAGAGATTTGGAGTAAAATTACTTAAAGCAGTAGAACTTGTAGGAAACATTCAGGGCGATTTTAAAAAGGATGTTTTAAAGGACTTCATGTATTACAAGAAATACCTAAAAATGAGACGTTTATTTATAATAATTATTTTTTCCATTGCATACCACATGTGTTATGGAGGTATATCTATACTAATATAATAAAGCTGAAGAGTTTGTTTGTTTAAATGCGCTAATCTCTAGAACTACTCGTCGGATTTGAAAGATTCAGTTGGGTAAAACGGGATATGCGCGGACGAAGTCGCGGGCAAAAGCTGGTTACTACCTAATACTTACATAAAAGTGATCTTTAATAAAAAGGACAAATACCTAGCACCTTAACAGAATTCAAACAGTAATTTATTATCTTAAGTCTTCAAAGGGTTCAAAGTTCGTTGAGTACCTACGGTAGGTACCTAATATAAAATATCGAGCATAAATGAATACCTCACGCACCTTTTATCCTCGTGCGAACTAAGTTAATACATTTTAATATTTAGTCCTAAAACTTGTACCTGACATTTAAGAAACCATTGTATCGTAAAGTTGAGAGTTCTATGAGCAGCAGTAGAAAATTCAGAAGTGATTGATACCGTAAATACCTCGGCGCACAGACTTAAACGCTGAGGATTCATTAAAGTAAGATGCTTCAATAGTTACCTTTTTCCACATCATGGCCTTCTTTGGCAGCGCGCGTTTTTCAAAGAATTTTCCTGTGATTTGAAAATGTTCACAAACAATTCCACAAGGGATCACGTAGGTATAATCTCGTATAACAAATTCGCCCGTCACTTTGTTTTGTAACCCGTCGATCTGATATGCGCGCGCGCATGAATGCATTCGCTGTGTGACGGCTTCCCCATATGGCCAAGGCTAGGCCTTTTATGGCTCATATAAGTGGCCACTCACCCACCGCCTGAACGAGCTCGCCATATCAATGAACTGGCCATCAATAAAACATGTGGCACTAAGCCAGAAAAGGAAACGGCGAAATGAGAAAAAGAAATATTTGAAAAAGGTATTCGATGCGTACACTCGATTGTTTGTGCGATTTGAAAGCATTCAATGTAAAGCTGAGCGCACACACCATGAATTATTCGAGTCCATTACTTTTTGCTTTTCGCGGTACTATCCACCATACTCGTCGTAATTGATTCAATATCATTACATAAGTATCGTTGTGTGGCCTTACAAAATAGGCGACTGCAGGGGTAAAGACGTGCATTTTATACTAGCACTGATAATGAATGAGTGATTCAAATCGAATTCATCAAACCAGTGTCAATACCTACGTGAGCATTATTTTAATGAAGCTTTTCCTGCGAAACAAAAAAATGTCTTCGAGTAACTCCGTAAGTGTTTATCAAGTTGGTTCAGCGCGTCACAATTTTTATCAGTCAATAACAAAATATGTGATATGAATACAATGCTGTTTGTAGGTACCTACTCAGTCCTACGTACTGGATTGTAACAGACAGGTCGCGACTTGTTCCTGGGTGTGCCCGACCTCTGAACCTAACCTAATCTTGGATTGGTAGTAACGTGAGATGCGGCGATACTGTGGAGGCGAAAATAAAAATATTTCGTTGAGGTCTCCAGTCGTGGCCAGACGAGCTGACCGGTCACGAAGCACATTCCTGTGGCTACCACAGATACTCCTCAACGTAGCCAATGTATGACGCACACAAACATGTCGGGCTCGGAAATTACGTCATAATGAGTGCAATGGAACAGTCGTTTTAAAATTTGACAAACAACAATTATTTCTAGACTTTGTCGAAAAAGTTACATAAGAAATAGGTTCCAAATCTTATTTTATGCATAGCATCTATCTTTACTAATTTAATAAAGCTGAAGAGTTAGTTTGTTTGCGCTAATCCCTGGAACTATCTGGATTTACAAAGTTATTTTTGTATATGATAGCCACATTCATGAGAAACTTCGTACGAAGTCACGCCGCAACTGATGGAGTATTTTTTTTTTGCCTTGAAGTCTGGTCTGGTTCATTTAGGGTTAGGTTACGTGGATCAGAATGAGACCTTTGATCAATGTAAAGTCTGTATGTTGAAAAATCTCAGTACAAAGCTTTCAACAGAGTTTTTCTTGCTGATTATGCGTGGCTTGCTTCAAAGTAGGAACACATTTATTTTATATCCAGTCCTGGGAAGAGGCCTTTACTTCGTAAGGCCCGTTGTACTTCACGCTTACCAATTATTATCCTGAAAAGCAAGGTTTTCCTTGCGGAAAATTTCATCACGTAAAGAACCACCGCAAAAACTGGCCAGGCACAAATTTATTAAATTATATAATAGGCTTTAGGCTTTTTCATATTAAGTGATTTCTTGTGTTTAAAAAACAATGATGGTAGATGGTTTATTTCTATGCCCGCGGTCCCCTAATGAAGTAGTTTGCACAGCTGCATTCCAGGCGCTCATTTTCTGGGAACACACATCTTTAATGGTAAGGTGGAACGCAAGTTTTTTAATGGCAGTGCGTGTGCGTATGATTTTTCATTGAAATTTAAAAAGAAAACGCCTCGCTCGTGAAGTAATAAAAGCAGCACTGAGCACGCCGCCGGGCGTTTGTGCCATTCTTTTTTTTTGTCGTCTGCAATCCTTAGCTTGTTTTATTATGTGATGACAAAACAACTTCTATTTATGGTTTTAGCCGAGCAATGTAGCGAATACCGAGCAGCTTAGTACTATTATCTGTACATTTATGTATACTATAAATTCTATTTCGGTGCGTGGCTACGAGACCATAAATCCGTAGCATATCTACCTCCTTTAAGATCTAGCGTGTGATTTGCTTCAACCAACTGCTTTAGTAATAATAATCCATTTAAAACAATCTCACATAAACGATTGTCGATAGATGTGGCCTGGGTATACAATATGTTCTGTTTATGAAGTAGGTAATAAAAGGCACGTACTGGCGTGATTATCACCGAACGGTGCAGTTCCCATGAGTTCGTCGGGAAGCCTCACATGCGAGATCACGCGATGTGCGCCCGCGCAATCCGCGTGAGAATCTCCATAAAAGGACATCACTAAAATTCTTTTAAATTTCCGTGAGTATGATAAAACTGAATTGAAGTCCTTCAAAGATATAGACGAAGCCTCTAACATTAAAAACACGATTAATCACATCTCTTAAAACTTCTCTACCAGTTTTTCGTTGGTTCCCAATTAAAACTTGAAAAATACATTAAGTATAAATTTTCTGGCTAAAATAACAACATTTATCAAAGGTAGAGAGTAAAAAACAAGAGTAAATTTAGTTGATTCTTAGAAAAAGTTCGGGCGGACCTTATATGGAAAGATAAAGGGGGTTATGGAGGGCATCGTTGGTTGTTTGCGTGTTTTGGTCGGGTGAGCCGATACTGGTCGGCGGCGAGTGCTGCGAATATCGGCACGAACAGGTTGCCTGTGTTTGTTCGTTTAATGGGTCACATCACAACACACAAGTATAGTCCTTGTCGTGCGCCTGCCGACTGCCCACAGTGCCCACACGAATTGAGAGAATCACGTGGACTGGACACGCAACACTGTGGCCAATTTCGTGCACCGCACTCAAACCAAATTGAGACTGAACGGTTGAATTTAAAATAGAGAGACAGATTAATGATAGCACTGGCTTTTGGACATCTCACAGTTGTAAGTACGTTAGTTAAGTGAGGACAAAGAACTGAAAGGATGTTACGTGATATGGCAAACTTGGAGGTTTCTAAGATTTTAGAAAAGATTTAACATATCGTCAAAACATCCAAAGTAAACCAAACGTAGTTTGCAATTTCACACTCATAAACAACAATAATATGAGCGGACGACGCAGCAGCCACTCAACAATTTGTTTTCTATTAAAGAGCGCTACTTCCGGGTCGGCGCACGGTCACTCGGCTGAGTCGGCAACAAACAAATTCTTAGCGCACCTAATAGCCTAGGTAAACAAAAGTAGGTGTTTTTACACCAGTCAGACCATCCGAATTGATAGCTAGGTGTTACGTCACCACTTTAGCAATATTTACGTAATACGACAGTTTCTATTTTTGAAAAAACAATCTGTTTCTATCATCGCTCGATATTTTATTAGACGATCTGTTACCTAATATTTTTATTGGTAATCAAATTAGTGGTTATGTTTGACATCGTTTAAACATTCGCTCGATGACTAAGTAGTCAACTACGCTACGGTCACTGCTGGTCTACTTTCTGACAAAGACTTCTGTCCTCATCCTGATGAGTCATATCCTTACAACACATGATACAAATAAAAATTTAAAGACGAAAATAAACGAAAGAAAAAATACAACGTGGAAGAAACATCGCACATTAACGTGACTAACTCTAGGAAACGAGGAAAGAGGTCAGTGTTTATCAAACATCCTAATTTTAGTGAACTCACATTTATATCAATAGTAGTGTAGAACCGATGTGGGACACGCTAACTGACGGGCTTTCTTAAAATAGCATCGTTAACGAGTGGAGTGCGAAATGATGAAGCTTAAGCGCCAATAAACTAATGATTGCTGACAATTATTGCGGCGCGAGCAGGAGGGGCCGCGGGGCCGCGGGGCCGCGTAGCGCGGGAGTCGCGCGCCAATGCCGTTCACTATCATCGATTTATATTTCCATTAAAACTGCTAATGCTAATTTCGGGTGATTATAATTGGCAGCAACGTAAAGGCTACGAGTATTTTTGTAAGTCAAGGCACGTAAACAAGTTTGTGGTTTCGCGCCTTGGTTCGTATACGTTTGGAACGTTAAGCCTTTTCGGAGAATTGTGGGCCGAGTTCGATATTTGGAATTTCGAATCCACATCTAGAGATTACAAACAGGCTTGTGGATTCTGAGAGTCTGGAGTCGAACTGGATATTTCTAAGAAAAATATACGATAACCCAACCTTAGCTTGGAAAATGAATCAAAATTAAATATTAACTGTGAAAAATTAATTGAATTTACTCCTGAAAAAACGACGTTACAAAAAAAAATGGTCTAACGAAAATTAATTAATTTAACTTTTTCCTGATAAAAACTCCATTCATTTTTACCAGAAAACGACAAGAATAGCTTAATACAAATGTATTTCAGAAAGTAGAGCGTTGTAACAAAGTTGTAAAAACTTTGTGTTTGATAAATGATGTAGGTAATGCTTCATTAGATGAAACAAAAACAAGTTTTATTTATTTATTTGCCTGCAGATTAGATTAGATTTATTTGCACAAAATGCATTTATAATTGAAATATACGACTGTATACGCATCTAAAATATTGTCTGACAGACTTCAACCGCTTTGAAATTTGCCAAATGTCAGTGAAGTCAGTAAAAACGATTAATTTACAAACAAGCCATCATGATAAATTTCGTAACATAGAAACTAAATAACATCAATGATGTCTTCAGTTCTGTTAATCCTGAAAAATCCAAGCACTTGACTATTCCACTATCCTTCTCTCTTAACGACTCGTCACAACCTGCAAACACATTGCTTAAGTAGTTGATTAGTTTTTGGGATAGATACATATTATGTAATAATATCACAATAACTCAATCTTGACACTCAATTTTGTGAAGTTTTTGAATTAAGGAATTGTCAGAAAGACTTTCAACCTTGTGTGTTGTTGTCGTTAGGTACCCACGTTAAAAACATAACTGAAAGTTAATAATTTGAAGTGCTTATACATTGTGTTAAAGTGTGCCTAGCAATATTTAATTTCATAAAAATGTGAGCTAAAATGTAAGGATTCTTTAGGAACACACTCTACTTGGAATTTTTAATATAGTTGTTGCACACCTTCCACAATATCGTCTTTTAACCCAAAGGTTAACTACTGTACATAAAGTTTTATATTATATCAACTACTTTCCATCAATGCGTCGTCCATTTTCTAGTTTTCTTAGAAAAACGAATCATCGAGTGGTGTATCTACGCACCACATGTAAGTATCGACTTGCAGCGCGGCTCTCGGCACGTCACTACGCGGCGCGGCGCGAGGCTAGCGGGCGCTGCGTACGCGCACCGCAGCAAGGACATCGACCCCCACAACCTTGGCTATGCCAATTAATATCAACAATGTTCTCTTACTCACTATTATGTGCACAAAATTATCTCCAGCATATTCAGATAGCTTGATTGTCGGTACCCATTTTCTAAGATGAAATGTCGAGATTAAGTGCTTGAGCTTCCTGTATTCGGTTATTTATTACGCGATGCCTGATCTGCTGAGATTGGGCCGGTCGCTTTGTGTAATTATCTTGAAACGGTGAAAGATGTTCTTCGAACAACTTTTTAAGCATAGGTACTCGCTCAGCTTCTACGACTCTGCATCACGGATATTCATTTTTTGTACCTATAAGAAGACATTGGCGGATGCAGGGGGGGCTAACGAGCTTAAGCCTTAAAAAACCGAAATATCGTTGGTAGTCTACATCCTAACGAGGAGTTTTAGGATTTTACTAAAAGTAATCCAAGGAGACTATGCGTTAAGCTTTTTTTTATGTGCTTTTATAGTGTTGCTACTTTGCTAAAACCTACTTTCAGCGGGGACAAGCCCCCTCCCCTCCCCCAATGAACATCCAGAGTATTCCTCAAAGCACGTTTTGAGGAATAAGATTGAGAGAGATTGTAATATTTTTAATTAATTTCCTTAGCGCACTTGAATGGTGCGTTTCGAGGAATACCTACTTTTGGTGCGCTTCATTTGATGCTGTTCAAAGTTGGTGCGCTTCGAGGAATACCCCGACAATCCTGGATCCGCCGCTGTAAGAGGATATCATTCAAGAAGAGAAATAAATTACCAGTTTTATCGTCATCATTTAAGATTACTACACTTACCTACCTACAGAATCTGATTTGTTCTAAGTAGATCTGAAAGAAAAGGCCTGCCTGTGAATAATGGAAGGTGGATGAGGAACTCTTTGATCTCTGCGTATGATGTAATAAAGCAACCTTTGAAATATCTGGCTAAAGCCAAAAGTTTAGATATCCAGGCAAGATCATGATTCACGAATACGAGAGCAACCAAAACAGCGTGATGTAGGTAGGTACAACAAAGTGAACTACAATAACAAGGCCGCCGCGTAATCAATTCCCGGTAAGTTAAGCTCCAATGATTTACTCGAATAAGTTGTAAACACACCATTGTGTAGGGCAAGCGTAAATACTACAATTTTACTGTAGCCGCTATGGCAGGCGGCTCAGGATAATGACCCTAAGCGTGCGCCCGCGCAGGCCGCCGCCGCGCCCGCTCCCGCCACAATACACGCAGGTATTTGTACTATAAACAACGACGAACAATACCCACTTACACATTTATGACACACCTACTTAATATTGTGTAAGTACGAGTAGGTACCCACTAGTATCAATTCACAAAGATAATGCATCATTGACGAATGCTTAATGAAACGTGTAATCACGCGCGATCCGAATGTCCTCATACTCCTCATACTTAATGCGTTATCAATTTGACCGCGGAATATATTTGTGTTGATGCTTGTGGTCAATTCATTTTGTTTAAATATAGCGAAAATGGGGAAATACGCCATGATGTCATTTTGTGTGCGGAGTTAGCGTTTTATCTAGACCACACCTATTTTGAACACCATTCCTAGCTTTTTGTGTGTAAACTCGAATAGCAAAAGAATATCAATATGTATTTAACCTGGCTTTATGCTTTATGTAAACGTAAACTAGAATAGACATTATGAGCCCACATACGTAATGTAGCAAGTAGGTAATCCTTTTCAGAGACAAGATGTTTACTATCAAACTCCATAAGTCAGTCTCGTTAGTTGTAAACAATAATACGGTTGTTAACATTTTATTTCGTAATTTTATTATTAATTACGTTATACAATAAATAACTTTACTTAGTACCGAACAATGTTTTCATTTTATGGGTTTCCAGGAAAAACACGAGCGAACAGCAAGCTAAATTAAATAATGGTTCTGTATGAATATGTATACAATGTTCAATATAAATGTGAACTGATCAGCTCTCATGTGATGTCTCGTAGCTATATTAGCTCAATAAGTAGATATTTATAATGATGCGAAAGAATGTTTCGTTTCCGGTGTTCGTGAATCGCTGTTTATTTTTACACGTCAAGATCAAACACTATATAATGGTCCGTTGAATAATATCTCCTGCTAGTCTTACTTCTCAACATGACCGCCGTCCTCTTATTTTTATTCGAGATCGAGTTTTGATCGTATTACCTGCCGACAATTATTGTTCAGATGTCTGAAAAGTCTGTTCCGAAATATATTTGTTATTCTAAAAGCACCGGCAATATGAATGGCGAATTCCTCTGCCCACTTACTGGCCTGAATGATTTCGACATTCTTGGCGCAGCTCCGATAATCTGAGAAAAAAATAAACGAGCGCCAACGTAAATAAGCCCACTCGGAGTTGAAAGTGCGCACTGCGGCGATTGCGCGGCGGTCGGCGGCGCGCGCGCGGCTCCGAAATAAATCACGTCGATATGGTACGCTCAACGCTCGGGATAACGTATTTTTACGCAACAGGCTCTTTGTTTATAGCTAGTATCGCCGTGGTCGCTCGTCGCTCGTCGTCCGGCAGACGGCTGGTTATTCAACCGAGCGCATTCCGCGCCGGCTCCACTTTTTGCTCGGCCTCGCCGCCGTCCTCTGCCGCCGCCGCCGTGCTCTTCGCCGGTGAAAAACGACCAATTAGAGCTTTTACGGCAGGAATTAACATCGCGCATTGTCCGCGACAGCACGCTGCTAACCCTCCCCCCCCCCCTCAACCTCCACACACATAACTACTTACACTTATCTCGGTGAATACTTGGACGACCGTGGCAAAGCGCTCACACAAAAACAAATAAACACTCTGAATTATGCACATTTTGTGTTCGTTTATCTGAAAGAAGATGTTCCCATTGATGTGAGGTAAGAGCGGTGGCGCCGCCGCAGCGTCCGACGCTATTGTTTACTCGCCGATCAGCCATAGACACGCTTACACGAAACCTCATAGAATGAAAATTTCCTTTTAGCACTTTACGGCGACATTTTGAATTAAACAAAAACAAATAAGGACCTACATATACATATGTGTGGATTTACCTTCATTTTGAGAAACCTCAAATAAGGAAAACGTAGGAATTAATCCGCTCAGCCTCTTGTAAACAATTTCTGAAACTAGTGAATAATTCAACTAACAATAACTAAAATCAGCAAAACAAGTTGCCATACGATGGAAGTAACAACTTGGGATTCAGTTGATTTAAAGTAAATGTCGAAATGAGCAGACATCACAAAAAAAATAACACATGCATTCTAATTCTGGAGTGTTTTGATTAGTCACATCGATTCGTTTTAATCTGGAGGCCTAGTGTCGGACAATGTATCAATAAAAAGTAAAAAAGAACAGTTTATGGCTGAGCGTGGCCCCCGAGCACTGACGCCAATAAAACCGATCAACGCAGACTTGGTGTTGCTACTGCTTAGAATTATCCCATCTTTAAGTAAAAAACATGATCAGAAATAATGTGAATTTGGAGAAAAAAATCGCAGGTTATACTTTCGTAGCTCTAGGACAAGGGCTACGAAAAACGTAGACTTTTCGTAGCGAAGGTTTACGATGTAGGTCGTGGGCCTCGCTACGTAATTTTTTTGACGGGGACTGAGATATCGCGTAAATATTTATTGCGATTTTAAACTTTAGGTAGGTACCTACCTACGGACAAGAGTTTTGGCTTTAGGTGCCTAAGTATTGAAGAAAAGAGTTAGTGTTAAGACTTTTTTTTTTTTAATTATGTATGCTTTAATTGATCCAAAATATATGATTGTAACCGTTTGTGATAAAATTAAACGTTAGGAAACTATTGGAATTTCCCATTTAATTTAAAAATTGTTGGTTAGCAGTTTTCAATGTACGATATGGTAACCCTACGAATGCGCATCACAAAAAGTTAACTCCCGGGGCGCACCATCAACATTATTTACATTTTTTTTATTCTGCGGCAAAGTGGTGTCGAATTACTATCTCGGAATGTTTAGTAGAGGCAGACACTAGGCACGACGGCCTGCAGGAATATGCCTCTTAAATTCCTCTTAGGAATTGTGTGACATCTCCTTAAAAGATTTTTTTACTAACAACCAACGCGAATCTTAGAAAGGCCTTTGTATATGTTTGACTTTATAAGTCTAGTTTCTCCAAAATGGCTGAACGGATGTGGAATGCCATTTCAATAACTTACTAAATAATACTAAACATATCAAGACACTTAGCTAAAAATGTAGGTTACGCACGTGAAGCCACACGGCAAGTGTAAAATAAATTCGAAACTATGTGTACTTAATTCGAATTTAATGTAATAAAACCGATAAGGTTAAGTAATCATACCATTAACGTGGCCCCCAGTTGTGAAAATCGCACAATTATTCCTAAATTGTGCAAAATGGGACGAAATTAACAAGAACCTTGTGTTTTATTACATATTTAAATATCTTCTTGAGATAGCCTTACTTAACCAATGTTAATAGATGTTAATTGTCACGATTAATGCTGAATCTGGTCGAAACTTAAGATAGCAAGCCAACTGAGTATTCAGAACCGAGTTACCTACATATTTTATTCAATGAATCTTGGATTAGATAATCTCAAATTGTGCCATTTGCGCTACCGAGAAATGAACTTCCCTAAATAATAAAACTAATTTATTTACGCTCTGAAATGAACTAGAAATGTATTAATTTATTTTATAACTAGTTGCCGCCCGCGGCTCCACCCGCGTGATAGTCGAAAATTATCCCATGGGAACATATTCCCGGGATAAAAAGTATCCTATGTGTTATTCCAGACTATAATCTACCACTTTGTCAAATTTCTTCAAAATCCATTCAGTAGTTTTTGCGTGAAAGAGTAACAAACATCCATCCATCCATCCATACTTACAAAATTTCGCGTTTATAATATTAGTAGGATTTACTAATCCTAAATGTGTAAGTGTCTTTTTGAAAAGTGAATATCTAGAGTTACTTGGTACTCCGAGTAACTCTAGATCTTCACTTTTCAAAAAGGCACTTCTTTTGATTTCACTAAAACACTTTCACTTTTAATCGCATAAGCCTACATTAGGTACTTAAGTACTTACGTGTTTACTTTTACAAGCAAATTTTTTAGTCAAAATTTCCAGATAATTTTAATAGACCGTGTGAATGATGACATGAATTGAATTTTATTGAAATTATACATTGAAACGTATCATTTACACAGATCAGTCACAGCTAACTTACCTGAGCCGTATCTACCCAAATCTGAATTTGGGAAAGACCCTACTGTTAAAAAAAATCCTACCTGTGCCCCTGGCGTCACCGAAACCTGCCAGATTTACTACGAAACTACGTTAGAGTGGAAAAAAATGTCAATTTTGTAAGAGGTGGCGCTTAGTTGTAAGTGTTATTGTGTAGTTGACAATAAGTCGAGTGGCTGTAGAGCGGCGCTATTCGGCGTTCTATTATGATCCGATCCGTCCGTACCCAGGTACTACCTGACGAGCCCAATACCCGCCGGCCCGTTAAACTCGCTGTCGCCGACAATACACGCAGTGTGGGTGTGCCCTACAAATAGACAAGGATAATTTCTATCCAACAGTTAAAATTGGTACTGAATACCAAGTGTGAAAGACACGCTCTTTTCCTACAGTACACGTCCAGCTTGACATTTAATTATAACTCCGTGTATTTAAATACAGCTGAACATTGAAATAACAAAAGTTTTACATGGTAGATTTTCCTTTGTGAAATTATAATAATATTTTTGGGATTCTGTTTTACTTTTCCTTGAAATGTCAAGTTGTTTCATCTATTTATAAAGGATAAACTTTATTACAGGTTGATGCAATTTATTTAAAAACCCACCATAACGTAACACCGTAATAACTAAAATAAAAAAAAAAGTCAAATCATCGGTCATGTGAACTCCATTTTTGTCAAAAAAAAACTAGTGTAAGAATCGAGTTCTCACACGGACATTCATTAGTCGCACTCACAAAACACAATGGACATATTGGGCCCATGTGTGTGCCGAACCCTTCACGGATGATTGTGTCCACATTGTGCACAAATCACAAACTGTACCGAAATACTGTCAAAAGACCAACACCGACTTTTGCACTTCATCAAAAATAAATTTATCTGAGAATAATGCAGTCCCAACCTGTTGGACCCTTTTCGTTCGTATCTACACAATGCCATGAAAAAAAACACCTTCATCGTTTTTGCACCCCATCGTGCCCTTACACTAAACTGAATTATTGTTTTTATGGGACGTTGTCGAGTGGCCTATGAATAGATTCTTTTCAAAATGACCATTTCATTGTTTGTTCAATTCAAAATGCCACATTACCTTGTCCAACCGTTTTTTTCTCCAAGCACAGTTCTATTGGACAGCGAATATGAATGCTTAACAAAGATTTAATTTAGAGCTTTGTAATAAATAACAAGCATAATACGATAATACTTAAGTATCATGTTTAACTGTAAGATGTAATACCATGTTCTCATGGTATTACATCTTACAGTTGCAGTATCGCACGTTATTTCTATAACGTGCGATAATTTTCAGCATAAGACCTATCAAATCTATCTTAAAATTATCTTTGTGTATATTCGCTGCCCCGTACAACATTTACAATAAGCCACTGAAACAGCAGATAACAAAGACCCCGAACTGTTTTTTTGAAGGCATGTCCCATTTTCAGGCCACCTGTTGGGTCAAGAGTTTCGAACGAATGTGACTCTGTACGCCCTCTATCGGATATGCGATGAACCAAGCAGCATTTAATATACGTGTCGTCACCGAAACCAGGACTATGGCAGACGGTAGTGTGTTTCTCAGCTGAAGCTATGTATATAAGCTAGATGGCGTTTGTATCGCTATTTACTGCGATAACTCCGCCATAATTAAACCTTTGTATTGGTTCTAAACCTTTATGTCTTTATTATTTGATGTCAAGCAATGTCAAAGAAGCACTCGAGCAAATATCAAAATTGCAAAGAGATTTGTATAAATTTAATGTATTGCAACATTGTAAATTGAAATAAAAAAGTGTAAAACTAATAAAATTCAAAAATATTTTCTTATGGCTGACTTAGTATTTCCCAAACGCTGCTACACAGCGCGCTCCTCTGGCTACAAGTACCGGACGCTGTCCACCAACACCGGCGAACGTAAGCGACGAGACAGCCAAGAAGACAATGCCTTCGAGAGGAAATTCAGAGAACTCAGCAAGGCGATCCTCACCAGGGTCAATAAAGAAGTTGACAACATGCATAAAGCACGTGAATCGATTCTGGGAAAGTTCGCAAAACTCGACGCTAAAATCAACTCGATGGTGGAAATTCAGAAGACGGTGACAGAGCTCCATAAAAATTTGCACGTCGTGAGCTCAACACTTGTGGAGTTGATGGAAAAAGTGGACAGGCTAGAAATCCTAAATTCTCGTGCTGAGATGTTAAGCACACAATCTAACATGACCACGTTGAAGTCTCCGGAGCCCATTGCTGAAGAAAGGGAAGAGTGTAATTCAGTAGTAACGCGCATATAGCTGTCTAGTGGCATGACGGGCTATTGACATTACAATTATAACGCATTTGCTGAAGTGCAATAATCTATGCAATTGTTCTGTTATCGATAGCTGTCCAAACATTCTAATATGGAAATGATTTCAAATGGAACTCATTATTGTCAGGTATAACCTAAAGCAGTTATAGAGAAATTTAAGACAAATGCTAGGTCAACGACCTTCGACGCATTCAACACTTTAACTATATCCTATCATACATTTATTGAACACATTTTAATTTCTTCGCCATGAGCTTGTTTATTTAAATTTAATTCAGTTAAGTCAGAAATTATGCACTGCTTGACTGGTGTGGTGACTAAAATATCTATAGGTAGTAGGTAGGTATCTACTAGTAACAAATCTAAACTCCAGTTTTAACTGCAGTTTTTATGTAAATAGGTATTCTTCGTTTCTAAAGTTTCTTGCTAACTACATATTGCTCTGACATCGTTTTTTAGTGTTCCGTAGTCAACAAGGAACCCTTATAGTTTCGCCATGTCCGTCTGTCTGTCTATCTGTCTGTCCGCGCATTTTATACACCAACAAAGCGGTAAATAGAAACTGAAAAAACAAATTACGGTACCACTTACGTTGCGATTTTTTTTATCATCTAACCCTTGGTGTGGGGTATCGTTGGATAGGTCGTTTAAAAATATTTAGAAAACCATTTTAACATCCTAGGATCTGTTTGCGAAATATTACTTTTTGAAGTGCAAATTTTTGTTACAGTCAAGTGTCCGCTCTCTGCTAGCTAAACGGTTGTTTTTGGAAACGTGAAAAATTCATGGTAGTAGTAAAACTATCACAGCTAAGTAGGCTTTACAAGTTAACGAGCAATAGTCGACCAACCTACTTGGAGTACGACAATTTCGGACAAATTCCATTGAAAATTAGGTAGATAAAGTTGTTAGTTACGTAAAACAGGTAGTTATCATAAATTTGCTACAGGCTGGCAACTATAAACTATAATATTATTTCTTCCTAGGTGATTTTACATTTATTTGTAACAGTAGCTAGTTCGATCCAGCCCGTCCCTAGCTGTACTCCCCCCAGCGACGCCCTAAGCCGAGGCCCGTACCCCACAGGGGGTGTCCTTAGCGTGTAGTCGCTTAGTTTGTAAGTTTTTTATAAGTCCTGGCTGAAGGCTTGAATATTATATTAAGGCCACCACAGGCAAGCCCGGTTAAGCAGTCGACAACCTAATAGGTAGAACTGCGAGACGCCACTCACAAAAAAAAAAAACATTTGCAACAGGAGCCTGCCTCAATCCAGACAGTCATGACATTGCCACAGTGGAGTTTCAGTTTCCAGATAAACCTTTAACGTCGTTCTAAAATAATTGGAAAGGTCCTATTATTTTAGAACGACGCTCAATTCGTTGCGGTTCATTCCACCTCCCTCTATTGAGGTCCAGACTATAAAAATAGTCTTTAGAATCGCCCTACCCCATGTCTAGACGGTATGCAGTCATGATGCTCTTACAGTCTGGGATTCGAACCCAACGTCTCTTCAAAATCAGCTGAATAAAAAGTTTATTTTAATATTTTTCGTTCGTATATTTCAAATGATGGCGTGAGGCGAAATTATTAATTACAAAATATTTTCCTTCTAAATTGTAACTCGTTCTAGCTACTCGTACAAAACAAGTAAACTTTTCTGAATGCACTTCTTTGATGTGCCTAAAGCTTTTTGATCCCGTGCATTGTTTAAAACTCAATAAAAATGCGTTTAATATTTTAACAACATATATTTGTCTCAGGATGGTTTCCTTGATTGACAGCTCTGAGCCGAACACATAGTTCATGATTACAATAAATTAATTTATTACATTCGCGAAAAAATCTCCATTATAATCTCATTTCACATTAATAATCGTTTAAAACGTCACGGACATTCATTGAATAAGTAATTTAATTACATAAAAAGCTTTTTTTATTTCTAAAGACAAAATGTATGGAGATTGACTCTCTATAATCAAGAATGATTGAAACACCAAAAACATTTCTATTTGATAAAGCCACATCCAATATGGCACAATTTTAAAATTGATTACAATTGAAGCTTACATTACAAAAGTAATTCGTTCTGCGAACGTTTGTTTCAAACAAATTCCTATACACATAAAATACTTGACATATAAATGTACTTGGTATACGACTAGTGAATATTTAGGTAACTATTTTACTAAATTATGGAAGAATTATACTAAACAATTCATCTAAATTGAACTAAGCAAAGCTACTCAATCAAAGAAGAAGTTTTTCTAAAATAATATTGTTTTGCTTCGAATAGATGAGGAACAAAACAGCATATTTTGGTTGTAAATTCTTTGGATTTAAAAAGTATAGCTACAATTTATACTATTTCTAGCAGTCAACTCTGCATCGCTGGATATATTAATAAAATTAGATAACTTCTCAACGTATCTTGTACGCAATTGTCAATAAATGCAACAAAGTTATTAACAACTAAGTAGGTAATTGAAACGTAACTTAACAATGACAATTTGTGCACCGATTTATTTCACAAAATGTTTGTAAATGCAAATTGTTAAACAATTTGATATGTCATCTCAAAATTAACGCGTTACAATAATCAGAAATTAATGATTAAATATCACAACATACACATATTCTACTACATGAAGACGCGGTATTCCGTTAAAATTTAAACTTTCTTTACAATTTCACTAACGAAGAATTCTTCCTGCCATAAGCAAACTATTCATACAATACTAAACTTGTAAATGAACACAGACTTAAAATGGACATAAAAATATTACTTAAATCTTAAACAAAATTCAGCTGCAGAAATAAAGTTCAATTACATTATTAACTTAATAGTAAATCATAAGTACCAAATGCTAATAATACTTAATATGTAGTCACATTCATTGGGAATAGTTCTAATCGATTCGTAAAAAAATACAAAAGATGGCATTCTTTATTTTCTTAACCTCTCCAAATATGATCCAAATTATTAATTTTGTAATTGATTAAGTGAAGAATCGTAACATGTACTTATCATTTCATAATTTCGACGTTTATCGGATTTTTTTTTCACATTTAATAGAAAGTCAGAGAGGAAATATTGAGACGAGTTTTTCGTAAGTAGTTTTAAGAGTTTTTGTCACATCAGAACTTTACACTCAGTCGAAAGTCTTATTTCAATATTAATATAATTTTTGTCCACACTTGTCGTAATGCGACACGTCCACCTTACGCATAGGTCGGCTCCCTGTCTCAGTCGAACAGGCAAATGAAAGCTCGTAAGAGTCCCTCTCCGAAGCATGCGCAGCATCCCTTCTTGCGCTTGTCTTCTGGAGCGAAGCTGGGCTGCTTGGGGCGCTTGGGGCGGTGCGCGCACAGCTTGCTGGGCTGTGGCTCCTCCACGGGCGGTTCGGAGCGCGCGCTCAGGTGCACGGGCAGTGCAGCCGGCTCGGTGGGCCGCGGCCGTGCCCAGCGTCGCAGCAGCGACTCTTGCTCCGCACCCACCGGCACCGGCGCCGACAGTTTGCGCGCGCGCGCCGTCACTAGCGCGCGCTCCATGGGCTCTAGCAGCTCAAGGCCCAGCGCGCGCTCCAGCTCCCCGCCCGCCAGTAGCAGGTAGCGCGGGCAGTAGGCGAGCTCGCCCAGCGCCGCGCGCTTGTTGGCCGGCGTCAGCTCGCGCTTAGTGCGCTTGCAGGCCGCCGTGGCCCAGCGCGACAGAGCCTCCGCCAGCACGAGCTCACTCGACACGCGCAAAGTATCTCGTTTCACTATAAGCGATAAGTCTTCATATGTGAGCTCTTCCAGACGTTCATCAGTCAGGGCGGTGTCTGCGTCGTCATCGAGCACCAGCAGAGCATTGTGAGCTAGAGAGTCGCACCAGCGAGAGCACTGTGCGAGTGAGCGAGCTGCCGCGTCGTCTGAGAGCGCGGGCAGCGGTGGAGCGGAGGCAGCACCGGGCAGCCTGGCGCACAGGAATCGTAAGTCGCGCAATATCTCCAGCGCGACGCCGGCATCCAACATTTCGTCTAAGCGACGCGCGCATCGTTCCGCCAGCGGGAAGCAGAGAAACTTGTAAGCTGCATCGAGTGCACAGCGCGCCGTGCCCACGGAGTTGAGCTGAGTGGGCTCGCAATAGTGGTAGCGGAGCAGCTGCTCGAAACCGCGCCGGTCGATGTAGTCGACGACGATGACGTCGGTCTTGCAGGCCAGCAGCGTGGCGAACACGGGGCTAGTGGCAGCCAGCACGCGCCGGTGGCCGGGGTAGCGCCACGTGTCGCCGTTTATGCCGGCCACAAACACGATGTCAGACTGCTTCTCATCGTCGTAGAGGCGCGCGTGCTCGTCCACATCCAGGCTGCCGGCGGCGTACTCCGCGTCGCTCTCGCGCCCCGACTCGATCTCGTCGTCCGAGCTGGTCCGCGCCGGGTTCGTCACCACCGTCATTGTGATTTTCTTTGGATTGCACTACCTGGAATTAAAGAGATACTCTCATTAGACACCGTACCGAACATACTCGTAAACTTATAAAATAGCTCCACTAATGATTGTGCCTTTATGGTCAAATAACAATAACGTCTTCTTTGGGTAAATGACTAAACCAATCAATAGACCGCAATAAGTTGAACGTTTTGTTACTTTTATTATATCCGTTCAAGTCCTTCCTTGTGCAAGACGCTAAGTAGTGCTAGTTAACGGACTGTTAATGCATGTTCTTATATCCTGTATGAACATATCAGCACCTTATAAAGAATCGTTATTACTCAGTTTGTGTTACGAATCATCTTCATGTGTTAACTACACTTCCAAGGGCAGTTCAGTCGCCTCTAGAGCAAGCGAAATATAAACAGACCACTTATTTGAAGTTTTAACCGTTAAGTTCAATTGCACAGATATATTTATATCTTTGATAGCTATTCCACATTACCTACAATCCGACTTCCTATGCTATTATATTCCAATACTTTTACTGTCTATCAATCACTCCTTAACGGCTGAACAGATTTGGAAGAAATTTGGAATTTGGATTTCTAACATGGGATACTTGAGACAATTCTTAACTTCTACGCAGAGTAATCTGTTGCGGAATTTGTTCGAAGGAGTCACCGCGGCCCTGGAACGCAAAGGGTATTGCAGGAACACGGATGGGTTTTAGTCAGTTACAGTTTGACACTCCCTTCCGCTCCGCCCAGAGCGGAAGATGTCATTTGAGAACTACCATCTTTAAAAAAAACGCGGGCTAATCCGCTGGCAGAAGCTAGTAGTCAATATGAATGCTACAGGACTTGCCACGTTAGCATTAAAAATGCAGTGAGGTATCGGTGCCGCACTTGCATGTCATCGCACTGCGAACTACTTCGCTAATCACTTCACTATAGAAACCTCTATACTCTACATTTACCTTACTGGCTTATACTGGAAAGTGCTTCTCCCTTCTCAGTATCTGCTCTTCAAATAAGTATTAATAACTTATGTATAGGTACTATTTCTCAGACGAAAGCACGTCAATCTGCTGTGTCTCGGTTGTCATTTGTAAATCTTTGACAGTCGTTACGGGTATTCAGAAACCAAGAAATCTGACCCCAGGCTTGCCAAGGTGTTGGCATCTATCGTGTTACCCAGTTACATATACTCAGTCGCATCTGGGTAGACAAAATGTTAAAAAAAAAACCAAAACTGTTGGGAGAAGGCTAGGCTGATTGACTGTAGGTAAGTATACTATTTCTCAGTAGAATTCCAAATGATCAATGCTGGCCCCAAAGAAGTTGCGCCTTCCCGAATTATCTAAATGAATGCGTAGCATAAGTTATAAGTTTGGTAATTTCCCGTTTGTTATACCTAAAACGTAGGCGATAACCTTTTGACAAAAAATAATTTTAACGATTTGATATGCAAACAAAATTGGAATTAGGAATGTTTGTAGGTCACTAAAATATGTATAAACTGAAACACCATGTCTAATTTTCATTCATTTAATGGGCTAAATAATAATACAGGTTTCGATTCTTGCTAAATTGATTGACTGCCGGGATGAAACTAAATATCTGTCGGGATTATTCGGAAGCTGGCGGTGATCCTCCAATTAGTGGGCGAGGCACGCGCCAATTTAATTACCGTGATTGGATTCTGTTAATTTTAGCTACAGATTAAGTTACTGATATTGATGTTAGTTCGGAACAATTGGTTGTGTTCAGTGAATTCCAGCAGTAGATCGCGCGTCCGTTTTGCGAAACGTATGAAACCGTGCGTCACGTCGCAGGCTCGCGCATTCCCGACGCGTAAACAAAAATACACATTCAAATGCTTCTGAAGACGATCGCGCTTCTCGCAAGTGCATCGATAAAATAACAAAGTTTAACGCCACACATATTGTGGAAAATGTTGTACCCCTGATATTTTCATTGTTTTTCCCAATCAACTGCACGAAAACGTGAAATTATATTTGTCAATCCTTCGCTTCGCTCCAGAGTTAAACTTAATAATCCGCCATCTTTGCTCCCCTTAGTCAGTCGGGATTCAATATGGCACCCGGAACATAAAACATTTTATCCTCTCGGTGCATAACCTACTTTTTGGAATTCTGTCGATGATCCAAAAGTTAAGCTGCAAATCATCCGAGGTTCTTTAATTGTCCTTTTACGATATCAAACACATTCGTACTATGACACAACTACCTATTAGTAGGTAGGTAATTTGGTCCTTCATTTCTACATTAATGGGATAAACAATCTTATCACACAGTGTTGTTAATGTATCTAATTGTTCGACGATCAAAACGTGATCTATCTCTTGCTACTAATCTACTGACGCAAACACATCTCTTTTTAAATAACATCATTGAGATAATAATCCTGAATTTCAGGTCAATCCGGAAGTCAATTAAAACTGTGAGCTGTAGGAGTTTGGCGCTAAGTGGACAGCTCCAAGAATTCGGTAATCAAAAGTGGTTGTCTTGTCTCTTATTGCTTGTTTTTCGTCTAAAAATGTTGAGCAAACGATTAAATGCGTTGTCGACTCCATTCCTGTAAAGTTGTGCAACGCATCTCGTGAATCAACTTCCTACTTCGCCAGAAGCATATAATGCAGCTAATGTCGAAACGTAGGGACATTTTACGATAGAGCGCGGTTATTTGTGATGCCCCCGGTAACCCACATACATTCGCATAGCCACGCCGGCTGGATTTGCCCTATATTTAGAGACAGTAATCCATTGGTGCAATGTTACGAAAGCACAATAGGTATGTGCTAGTCGCTAAACTAAAACCTACCTGTGTAATATCCACGTTTTTTGTACATACAACTTTAATTATGTGATCGTTGTGAAAGGACTGTGCCTTGTAGGAGTTCTAGGTCGCCATAATATTACAAGCTGGTAGTGACGTTGATATTGCTCTTGATTACATTAGCCATGTACTGTTACATTCATAATTATTAGGTACACTTTCAGTATAATGTAAGCAGCAACCTACGCATATGATTGAGTGTATTGTATCTGATTAGGAGATCCATTTCGTTCGTAGTCGAACAATGAAACCCACTTTGTTCCGATTTTCATTTACAATAGCTAACATATTTTCCGTAATCCATATTTTATGTAACATTCAGGTAGCTTTTATGGACATTTTCTACTGCTGGTCTTTATAATATGATGCTGGCTCGAGGCTCTAAACAAGTTATTAAAATATTAAGAGCAGCTTGTTAGAATATTCTCTCGGAAAATCATGTAGCAGTAATGAAGGTTACTTGCGAAGTTGAGAACTTGAAATCCTCTTTTTAGCTTCTTGTTTACTTGAAATTAAGTAGACTGCAGCTGTTGTAAAGAAGAGGATTTTCAAAGACAGGATCTTGAAAAGGTGTTTATAGAAAACGACTTTATTCTAGTGTTTTTAATTGAGAAACTTCTGGGATCTTTATTCACTTCGAATCTTTGAACTGGCTTTATAGGTTGATATTCGTTCTCCATATTCGTTTTACACAATACTTGTTCTGTTGTATGCATTTCAAAGATATTTCACACATTTTTTATAAAATGTGGTTTAGTTTGATCGATACGGTCGGGTGGCGCCCTCATCACTCGCCATGCGTGGATCCTAAGTGTTGCTTAACTTAACTTGGAGGCGATAACTTAGTGAGTGGTGGCCTTGCATCGAAGCCAAGGCTCTCCAATTAAACCATCTCACTATTATCTTTGTAATTCATCGACAGGATATTCTCTTGAAATAGTTCTAATTGGATCATAAACATACAACATAACTTTACGTTACAATCTGCGCTAAATATGTCAGTCTTCAGTAAATCGCATTAGAAGAAACATGGCAGATTGGAGCAGGAGTGTCTCTGAAATAGAACGCGGCAGCGACATGCGGAAATGGATGTGCAGTGAATCGACTCTGGCGCACGCGCAGCGTATAGCGCGAATGTGCAAACATGGCGCGGATACCGCCCGGCGACCAACCGCGCAAGCGCACACTGTTAAAATTGTTCCCAATTTACATAAAACATTATAACCCAACCGTACCAAGTATTAAGAACACCAATATTAAAAGGCTGAGGGTACACAGCTGGTGATGGTGAATTACGAGTAAAAGTTATCATAAGCATGACGTGTAATATAATTTTGTACGAGTTAGGATTAAATTATTATTATCATTTCGTTAACGTAGGTATTTTGCGAAATCCAATTTTTAAAAACAATAACTTGTAGGTATGTAGAGATTAGCAAATACTTACTTAAAAAAACAGCTGAATTTCCATTTCTACTGAAACTGAAAAGAGCTGGTATATATTTGAATTTAATCTCAGTGAAGGAATTAATTTCTAAGTGAAGGCTATCCAAGAAATCCAATTTATGAACAATTATTCCATTAAAAGTATCACCCGATGCGTGACGGGCTTAAAGCGCAATAGCGGATTGAGGAAAGCCTATTTTTTCATTGAAAAATGTATTCGTATTCAGCACCCTAGCCTGAAAGATATCAATTTTAATAACCCTGTTATGTACTATGTGCTTGCTTGCTTAAGGTTTTACCTAGAGCGTTCAGTTTCACGGAACTTTGTTTTAATGAACTATGTCCTGCAGGTTAGTAGGTACCTATGTCAAATGATCTTCTACTACCTAGCCACTTCTACGAAAGGCATGAGAGAGAAGAAGAGAAGTAGATAACCAGAGAGTTAAGCCAGGCTAAATGAGTAACAATGTGTCGTTTCGGCAACTCGGGAAAGCCTATGCTTAGGTATAACCACTAAAGTTTAAGCAAGGTCAGTAAACAGTTCCCTGTTTTTGCACTTGATAATGAGCTTTTCCTATAATAAAGGTGAATAAAAATATTTCATATCATGTGATACCCACAAGACAGAATAATCTCCGTACAAATATAACAGAGCCTCACGTAATATAATGACTGTCTGCGTGGTTGAGCTGCATGCAGCAGTAACAAGGTTAGGTCTCAAGAGATGTATCCGCTCTAAGCACACGCCACCCGTGTTCAGAATTTTACAGCTTCATGAGAAATTGAATATTCTATTACATTGCCGGTAAACCTGCCGAGCTGGAATGCACCGTGGAGATTTTAGATCCGTTTAAAAACTAAGAGGGCCATGTTTACAAATAACTGTATGATGTAATATTGCCTCAGTATCCTTGTTAATTTGTGGATATATTTACATAATATAGGAATGTGTGTATGTTTAAATATCCACATAAAGGTCATTTAATAGCTACAGTTCTTACAATATTGACACGTTAAATGCACAAAGCCAGGCAAACAACATTATTTTCAGAATGACCGAATGTTGTTTGTTCATACGGTTCTGGGTTTCATAATAAGAAATAAGAATAACACATTTTTACAGAGTTTGACATTGAAATTATATATGAGACCTGCCAACACGTCGTTAGTGCTAAGATGGTGCTAAGTAATCTTTTGTACTGATCCAATGTGGAGTCGAAATACGAAGAATACATAAAGATTACAATGAATACGTCTGTCTAATGTCATATTCATCATGTTCATTGTTTTAGATCACTTGAGATTTGCTTACGACTTCTAGTTTTAACTGGAAAGTTAAAATTACAGGTAATCTAATTTATTTTAACTCGGACATTTAGCCATTTAATTTTTGCTGAGCTAAGCGCCTATGTTCCTAGTACAATGCAAAGCCACTTCCGTCGTTCGCTGACCACTTTTCCGCGCATTTAAATTGTATCAACCATTCATTTTCTTCGCCACAAAGCCTACAACTAACGGAACATAAGATAAGGTACAAGTAATACGCAATAGTTACCTAACTACCACGCGTACCTAACGGTTAGTTAACATAGTTTTAACACTAACCATATTTGGAACTCTATGTACACAAACAATTTTTCACGCACCATAAAAATGTTACAATTTCGGCGGAAGAGGAAGGTATTTCCTTCGATTTTCCGCCAAAACAGAAGCCTAAGAGGTCGCGGTTTAATAAAAAAACATTTCGAGATAAACAAAGAACTGGGGTAAAATATTAATCGAAAGAAGTCGTAAAGTTACGAGGAAAAGTCGCGCTTTCAGTTAGGTATCTACCTACAAAAGAAAAATTCTGAAGGCCCCGACCCTTACATATTGGAGAAACCTCTCACAAGCTTGCTCACGCGAAATCCAATTTCCTCGTGCTTCGTAACGAGAATTCCTCATTTGTACGTAAACTAGGGGCATATACCTATATATCCCTAGTAGGCCCTAATATTCATCATCATCATCTGCCGAGCCCTATCCCAACTATTGGGGGTCGGCTTCCAGTCAAACCGGATTCAGCTGAATACCAGTATTTTACGTGGAGCGACTGCCTACCATACCCCCACAACCCATTAACTGGGGAACACGAATCTAATATTGATATTGTGCTATTTTATGAGGCGGTAGATAGGTATGCGTTGTGCGTGAATACAGGAGCCGGGTTGGACCGGGCGCCGGCCCCGGCTCAGCCGCCCTACTTACGCCAACTGGGTCAAGTGTACATGGTCTCCACTGAAAACCCTGCGTCATCGCATCGGGAAATTTGGCAACAGTGTAACTCTGGCTTTAGCGGTAGGTATTCCATTCATTAGCCTGCTAGGAAGTTAATCATTACGATTTCGCTAAAGTTCAAACATCGTTTTCATAGAAATAAAAAGTATTTCTACATGTTTTGCTCTTTATTTTGTAATAGTTTAAACTTGTATGTAAACAAGGATGAATACAACTGCGACATAATCATTGTAAAATAATATCTAAAAACCGCAATATAAATAGACTACTTCGGTTAACATTTACCTACTGACTCAAAGGGAAAATGTAACAAATAATAATTATTATTGAATAAATGCATTCAATAAATACTGTTTAGTAAGATATTGTTTAGTGCTTACATTAGTAATTATAGCATGGAAAGTTAGACTACTTGTTTTAAGTACTAGGTTTAATTGCTAATAGGTACCTTCGGATAAAGATTATTTACACTAATGGACTCGCATAAAGCTATAAGTGTTGAAATTCCAAGATATTATAAGAAATAAATAATGGACTTGCTGTTTTTCAGCTGTAATCTCAAAACTAAATACCATTTAAACAAATAATTCGTATCTTTAGTTAGCACTACATAATCTAGAAACTTCAGTTCCAATCAAGAATAAAGGAGCCCCAAATTCGCGACCTTACATTGTACACAGGTACTTATGCCTCATAATATTCAAGTATTTTTTAAACGACTCATAAATAAGAAATATATTACTGATGGCCATGTTCAGATATCCCAGGTGCTTTAGCCAAAGATACAAACGACCGCTCATAAACGTAACATAAAATACATATTATAATTTACTAACTTTGAGAGCGATGTGTCATTTTACTTAGTCATTTCTTTGTGTATTGGGATCATTCGATAAAACTTCGTTTATATTCATATCATGTGGGTACCGTAACTCCGATTTATAGCTAGTTTTTAAATCTACTCGATCTACTTGGGCGTAAAAATGGTAATAAAACGGGAAGGTCAATATTCTGAGTGATATAAATCTGAACGGAATTAATTCTCGCTTCATCTGTAATTCTGTAAACAGAACCGTACCTACATGTGAATCATGGTAACTAGCACATAGGTACTTATATACTGGTGTGAACAACAATAATTTTGTTTCAATATCAAATGCCTGTGTGCTAACTTGCTAATTAATGCAGACTTCCGAATAAACATTTACTGTTTTGTACAAAACGATCAAAAATATGGGCTGTTTTATATTGATTGCAATTCGAGACCAATCTAATATGTTTTCAGTCATTCATAAAGCACACAGACAAACATTATGTGTAGATACTTAGGTACTTCAAAGCTTTTCATCTTCGAAGTCTTACAAAAGTTCTGATATATCTTTTCGATTTTCAGAAACACGTTTGTGATTTTTCAAAGGAACGAGTTTCGAATAAAATGTAAGTCTTCTTATAAACTTACATTAATTTTATTAATATAGACTAAGAAAACAACATCTAGGTTTAGAAATTAATTAAACAGCTAATGCCTCTGTAACACGAGCTTTTCAAACTTAAGCTCATTTCAGTAATTCTGAAATGAGCTTACTCATTTAGAAAGCTTACACCTACAAATAATAATTGAATTAAGTGCTCAATTTTGTCTGTACAATATTTTCTACTTAAATATTTTGTTTAGACTTCATAGAGCTTAAGAACTCGATCTAACATTTTGTCACAGGACATAAAATTCAAAAACTTTTCACAACGATATTTTAAATTTACTGTTTACACTAGAGAAAAACTAAATATTGGTCTCCTTATTTCTTTAATGTATAAAGTTGCTCCATAAGTCTCAGGTAGCGAGCTTTACGGGCACAGATGATTGCACATTAATTATAGGGAGCATCCTTTTCGCAATTCTCGAAGAAGTGTTACTAAGTCGTGTGAATGTAGTCTACTAGGTTCCTACTCATTTTAATTAAACTACAGTGTAGCTTTGGTTTCTAGAATATTCTCTTTTTTTTAAATCAAAGCTGTATACTTAAGCTTTAAGTGTGTCATTAAGAAACCGCCAAGCTTTTAGCAAGATTACCATATTGTTGTTACCCACAGAGCACAGACCCATATCCATAGTCTAATGTGAATATCATATTCATTCAGTCTTTGACTTAACTATCAAAAATCTACATGAACGAATAGCTACTTATTTAAAAGTCGTTACTAATCATAGTAATAGTACGATTTGTGAAAAAAATACAAAATCGATTAAAATAGAAAAGTTTTCGAAGTTATATCTCTATCCTTGTCTTTTGCGTGACAAGGATTAAGAATAATTTCGAAAACTCCTCGTCGTTTGTAATAGATGGCGTAAATTCACTAGGGTGCGACTTGCGACCGACGTCACTCGCAATTAGTACTGTCTCTGTTTATCACCGACTTTAAAACGCTCACAGCACAACTCTGAGATTTTGAGAAATTAAAAAAAAGGACTGCCTATGGATTCTTTAGGTAGACCGAGACGTAACGCAGCAGATCAACTCAGCATGGACGTAACGGCGAAAGGTCACTGGAACTGCTTGCAACCCACGAGCCCAATACCCCTCAAGTTAAAATAGAAAATCTTGTATATCCGTGATAAGACCTGTCGTACCTACTGTATGGATCAGAATGTTGAGCTGTGATAAGACTGATGAAAATAGATTGCATGTAGCAGAGATGAGAATGTTGAGATGAATATGTGGAGTAACGAAAATGGAGGAAATGAGAAATGAGTACATTAGAGGTAGTTTAAAAGTGGCAGCAGTGACGGAAAAGTTGAAAAGGAACTGCTTGTCTATGCTTGGTATGGTCTTGTATTGTCTATGGCCAAAGAATATATAAATGGATTGTGTGATGAGTCATATGAAAGAAAAGGGAGTTAGTGATAGCGTGACGGCTGACAGGACAGAATGGAAGAAAAAAAACGTGTTGCGCCGACCTCAAGTAACATGGTATAAGGGCAGGAAGATGATGATGGTTTTTCTTAAGGTTTTGAGAATTTTAATAAAACAAAATTAGAAAAATACACTATCGTCACAGACGATCAATTCCAATGAGTAAATGGTGAAATTTTTGACTACCGACTCTAGCGAATCAGATGACTCGTCAGAGTCGGTAGTCAGAACTGTTTATCCATCGTCTGCGTTGTCTCCCAAAAGTTCAAATGCTTGATCTTTACGCGAGATTAGCTAGTACATACGTATCTTACCGCAAATTGCGCTTTACTTTGCCCAATATCAATGTCAGTCGAGTGTAAGCTTAGTCATGATGTTGTTATGTTATAATCGGAGTACAAACCGCACTAATTATATTAATAGTGTGAAACATAGCAATGCTGTGGCGGTTCAATGGTAGGTAATGTACAGGTTTTGAAGCTAATTCATTTGTGTTTTATTGCTATTCTATTTTTCCTTTTTCATTTACATATTGGACCAGAGCGACGGTCTATGTAAAAGACAACAAAAACGCCATTGTATAAAAACTCGAACTGAAAAAAAGACCTAGTAGGTATTTTTTTACTAAAATGCGTTTTACTAATAACTAATAGCATTTAAATAATAAGTAGTTATTTATTTGACGATTAATCAAGCTAAACAATGATCGAAAAACGCAATGAAACGAAATTTACCCACAACTATTAACCATTGCATTGGTAGAAATTACTATGGATCAAATAAATTGTAAAATATATTATATGTAGTATTATAGTAACCGCAGCACGGGTCGATCTTCCAGGTCAAGTAACGATTGTCGAGCCCTTGGTTGGGTGTCCCTCCATTACATACGGACACTCCTCCGTGCCTCGTAAAGCACAAGAAAATCTGACACCAGTCACGCTAAGTATCGTGATTCTATATTTTACAGTAAAAATACGTTTCATTTTTTTATTTTTCTCAGTAAAATACATATACATATTTCGAAGTAAAAGCTCCATCAGTTTGTTTGATTAGCGTAGTCCCGAGCAGTGTCTGTGTCGCTCTACTGGGTTCATTAGTGAGGACGCCTGAAAGACTCATACCTATTTACTGACACGAACGGAGTCCTCACGTTTGATTGATCCGAAACATTATGTTTGACTGAATTCACTTTACACTTTATAATTTTTAAGTCTAATGTTTCTGTTAGTTATGTTGAAAGAAATAGGAACTTTTACTAGAAAAATAATAAGTTATCTATGTAAGGGCCGGTTTCTAATTGAGTGTTTGGAGTTAAACATGTGTAACCCTAGGTTTGGCAGTTTTTCAGGCTAAACTAAAGTAACAAATACTCATCTTCAAATTTAGCAGGTTTACATAGTTGAACCCATATAAAGTTATTCTTTCGTAGGAAGTAGGTAAGGTTTCATAGCGAATAGCTTGCCGAGGTAAAAACCTGACTGATTGCCCAAGTTACGTTTAACGTAGCGACATTTGGAGCCACCAGGGTCCATTTTAATGCTCCCAACCAACTGCCCAATGCCTTATTACTAACATGTTACGAGTGACTGTCTGTTAAAACCTTGTTCCAGTAATAGAAGGGTAATCAAGGCAGTATCAGATACGGACTTGACAGTCACTGCTGACAGAGCTGTCTCGCCATGATACAGTACCCCGTC
Source organism: Mamestra brassicae (assembly GCA_905163435.1). Lineage (NCBI taxonomy): Eukaryota > Metazoa > Arthropoda > Insecta > Lepidoptera > Noctuidae > Mamestra > Mamestra brassicae. The sequence goes on along the minus strand of LR991004.1, from coordinate 11,914,726 downwards.
TCGTGGAATCAAGGCAGTATAGAACTGAGTCAGTGACTTGATAGAACAGCCGGTCGATTCTGTAAACATGTCGAAGTGAAGGCTTGGATGAAGTAATCACGAGGTGAGCTGTCAATCCATATTATCAAGATGTCACGTGACCACAAAGTGAGCTGTCATTCCATTTTGATTATATGGATTGACAGATCACCTCGTGATCACTTCACTCAAGCCTTCACTTCGACATGTTTACAGAATAGACCGGCTGTCCCACCGTGATATAGTCTCATCAAAGCATGTAAAATTATTGTAAGGGATGACCACAATCATAGAAGGGTGAACGCGTCCAAACAGTTTTCTAATTCTAATCATCGAGTCGTGATAATTATGGAAATGGTGATATTCTGAGTGCTTCTTTAGCGACGCGATTATTATTATTATTCTCTGCGTATTGAATCGCCGAGTCCTCTCGCGGCCAATATCGTCCATTCCCTTTATAAGCCAGTGCATTCTGCATCATGTACAGGTTATTACAAATTCTTGGAACGTATCAATGAATGTTGATACTTCAAGTATGATTCAAATGATTCGTGTTTTGGAGATGTGCCAATAAGAATAATCGTACAAATATATGAATAATGGTAAAGTTCTAATGAACTGGGTATTAATAAACTTATTTGTCATTTCGTAATGAGTGGGAAACTCAGTTTTTTAATGGAGTCAGATTTTCAGATCCCAAATTGACATGATTCAGGTTTTCAGTGAATGTTGCGTTAAAATGTGATGTGTACCTATACCTTTATTTAGACCATATTACGAAAGGTTATTCACTCCTTTTTGTAATTTTAAACTTCCTCTTTGTGCAGTTAGTAGATATTAATATCACAAAGAAATTAAAGTTTGCGAGAATTTTCAGAATCTACTTCTCTAGCTGGTACTCCACTAAAAAGTCTTGAATTGAGAAAATTCGCCATATTGTAGACTATATAGCATGGTGTTAGATATTAACGCACGTACTCAGGTAGGTAATATCGAACCAAATATCGCAATCGCGAATCATTGATACACATAGGTACACAACACAGGGACAAAGTAAGCTTCAACAAGTGTACACCAAGTGTACGTAGCCAGTGATAATAAGAAGCACGACAGCCGATAAACTATTTCATAAAACCTACGTCTATGTGTAATTAGGTGTTCACGTATAATACACACCTTGACACTAGCCGTCGTACGTTAACTCCCATATTTTTACAGCAAACATGAAACATATTGGTTAATCCTCGCCATTTCACGCTTACTTCTCATAAAAAATCATTTACAGGGCCATTTTCAGGCATTTCACCATAAAACAAAAGTCAGCCTAAGCTTAAATAATAACAAAACAAAATTTTATTACCTGTTGTGATGTGCTGATCTGTCAAACTGCTCACATTTCAGACATGAATCACAAGTCCCGATGGAAAACTTCCCCGCCCCGACACCTCCGTTCAATGCTGCACTTCACTGAATACGATATAGTTCTAGGTTTAATGAAATATTAAATGATTTGGTATATTTGTTTTGTGGAAACTTGGGAGCACGTCGTGTTGTGCGTGTGGTGGGTATTGTATTGTGGCAGGGTGCCCGGGGCGCACCGGCGCGCGCCGCCCGCCCTGCGCGACCTCGCCCGGAGCGCGGCGAGCGAGCAGCGTTCAGCGGAGCAAGCGATGCGAGCGGGTCGACGGTGCGCTGTGCTCGCGCTGTCGCATGCTAATATTAGCAGCGGATTTTTGCGCGGACAGAGAGGCGCGCTCACGCCGAACCTCCGATGATAAGTGTTCGCTGGCGAGTTGGCGAGCAGTGGGCACTGTGGGCAGCCGCCGCCCGGCAGCGCGCATGCGCGGCGCACACTTCACAACAAACAGTAGCCGCTCAACTTACATAGTAACCAGACATTATTGACTAAATGACGGTAAGCTCGACGTGGACTTTATGTACACATAATGATGTTTTACGTGCAAGCTTTTCACCTGACCTTTCACTGCAACTGAAAATTATATATGTACCTCCAAACCTCCATCCATATATTATGCAGTTTAAGGAAGAAAATAAAGACCTGCAGGTTTATAAATATAATAAAATTACTTAATAGGGAGAAGTTGATTACATGCCTTCTTTATTTAAGGTTTTAATATTTCTGAAGAGCTCGGAGAGATTGATCTCCTGCTTGTGGTACCTACCTACTTGCATAATCGTATACCAGTAGGTAGGCACGTTTTTGTGCACCTTTAAAACTTTTTTATTTTATGACACAAATCCAGGTTCATATTTAATTTATTTTCCCACAACCTGCACGAAAACGCCAAATTAAATGCTATGCAAACCTAACCTAAAGTAGATACGTCATTTAAATACACCGCCAGCGAGGGGCGCCCGTCGGCCTCCGCTGTTAGCTGCAGAGGGCTTAGTATGAGTTTTTTAACGTTCTCGATCGCGTTAACGTAAACGTTAAAGTAGATACGTCATTTAAATACACCGCCAGCGAGGGGCGCCCGTCGGCCTCCGCTGTTAGCTGCAGAGGGCTTAGTATGAGTTTTTTAACGTTCTCGATCGCGTTAACGTAAACGTTAAAGTAGATACGTCATTTAAATACACCGCCAGCGAGGGGCGCCCGTCGGCCTCCGCTGTTAGCTGCAGAGGGCTTAGTATGAGTTTTTTAACGTTCTCGATCGCGTTAACGTAAACGTTAAAGTAGATACGTCATTTAAATACACCGCCAGCGAGGGGCGCCCGTCGGCCTCCGCTGTTAGCTGCAGAGGGCTTAGTATGAGTTTTTTAACGTTCTCGATCGCGTTAACGTAAACGTTAAAGTAGATACGTCATTTAAATACACCGCCAGCGAGGGGCGCCCGTCGGCCTCCGCTGTTAGCTGCAGAGGGCTTAGTATGAGTTTTTTAACGTTCTCGATCGCGTTAACGTAAACGTTCGGTGATGTCAAATTGTATAGAGAAAAAAGGGTTTTCCGTTACTGTCACCAGAACGCGATCGAAAACGTTAAAAAACTCGCACTAAGCCCACAAGTCGCGCGGTGAAAATGAGGTTCCAAATTCAAATCACGTTTTTACCGGGTTGCCGTTTTTGCCAGCTGCTCCTAGCAGTGGAGGCCGACGCGCGTCTCGAGGTGAAGAGCCACCCCATCCTCCTCAAGAGTCATGGAGCAAGCAGAATTTTCTCGCAGCAGGTGTGAAAAGTAGAGTATCCTCCTCGGGGATAAAGGTGTCTTTGCCTTGGGCTAGCATAAATCCCTCGCTGCATTCAGGATTCTTGTAAGGATATTCTTCATTGCGTTCGGGATTCAATGAAGCCCGTGACATAAGACACTGCTTTATATCCTAGGTGCATAAGCTACTATTATGTATTCGAAAATTGCTGCTAAGAATGTAATCTTCAGAAAGAAACGAAACTTAACCAAATTTTATAAGTTCTAAAGCTATACAAATTAGATATAATATGAAATGAACGAATGAATCATGAAAATTTCATAGGTGAATCTCATGATCTTCATTTTATGGTGTGTAAGAAGGACTCTTCTTACACACCGTGTCGCGATTTCAGTCTTGGTCCCATCGTTAAAGTTGTTCATAATTATGAGTAGGTACAATGACCCCTTAAGAGGTATTGCGTCTATTCTGTTACACGTTGTATAGTACATTCTCTAGCAAACAATAAATTACCATTGGCTTTCACCATTGTTTGTTGATGACTTCAGAGCTTCAAATGCAGGTTTTTTTTTCACAAAGGGTTAACAGTAACCCTAGGAAATTGGTTAACCGCTAAGTTAGCCCTGTCATGATGATGCAGAAAGTAACCGCCAAGTAGTAAAGAAAATATTTAACGTTAAGTCCATCGCTGAAAGAAAACACGACGAATAGCAACTTACCGCAGAGCTAGGTACCTACTTATTTACTTGTCAAAAAACAAATTAGGTCAAAAGAATCAAACATGCACAACAAAGCGATCACCGTAACGATACAATGTAAACACGACCTTGCTTTACATAATAACAATATTTCTATGAAAGAGCAAACTAATTGTTATAAATGGCTTCCTTGTTTTCGTAAAAGGACCTCATAGTCTTGGCTATACCAATAGAAAAATGTTTCTGTTACCTACATGCTGAATGGAAGCCATTGTAAACAAAAACCACCGTGTTTTTGAAGCACGTAAAACTTGTTACTAATGATAGGACCGAGGCCAGGGTATGAATAAGACATAGAGCGGTCTGTATCGCAGTGGCATGTTCTCGGCAAGAATACCCACGTATACGTAAGCTATGTGAAAGCATAGCCACATGCAAAAAAGCTTCTACGATCTTCTGAGGTGTTTTTTTGATTACCTGTACCTGATTGATTACCTGTACTGTATTACCTGTAGGGTTACCTCTTACGTGGTGAAAAAGCAATCTCAAATAGTTCAAAGGAAGTGTAGACATATATCAGTCGAAGGCCCAAGTCGAAAGCAAGAAAGAACCTTTCTTAACTAATTCTGAGGACAATATAGTTTGTTGCATTGTAAGTGCCAAACACAAAAACTGTTTGCAAACTCTAAATTCGCGTTTCAATGCATACTCTAGCTACGGCACCGGTTGTAGTACTCCAAGCCAAACGCGTGCGCAGCGTGCACCGTCTGACTCACGCGCAATTTAAAATTATAACAATAACATTGTAGGACGTTCACATTGCGCTCGAGGTTCTAATCTCGACGCTTATTAGTCTCTTTTATCACTACATTTACATTAACGTTTTTCAATATGTTTCAATCATTTGACCGCTAACTAATTCCGGTTTGCACTCTTTGTCAAAGGTTGTTCCGGTGTTTAGAATAAGAAATACTGTTAGATGTAAATAATAGACACAGTAAACAACAATTCATAAATGTTACAAGTTAGTGTTAAGTTAGGCTTTGTTTCCATACATGGCATGAAGACATTCGTCAAGGTAGCATTGATAATATTGTAATATACTGTATTTCAATGTACTGAAAACCATTTTCAAAGCTGGTTGACATGTATTATACCTTGTGCATTCTATAAGCTGACACCTTACGACTATTTAAAGGATTGTGAAGTAAGCTGAAACCCTGAAAAAGTATAAATGTTGTGTGCTCATGTTTGTTCACAAATTAAATCCTATACCCGGACCGTACTTATGAGTTAACCAAATTAAACAATGGCACCGTTTGTAAAATAATATTGACACAAAGCTTTATCTAATCTGTGGCTACTGCGGCTGTAATGACTCGACACACATTACTGTTTTAGTGTAATCCCTACTAGCGTCTTGGAATTCAACGAATTGAATAAATTGGCCAAGGTCTCTTTTTGGACTTGGTATCACCAAGTGGACTAAAAAAGGGAATCGAATCAGTTGCGACTTCTTATTCTTTCTGTAAAGATCTGAAAACTTCGGTGAAGTGGTTATGTGAGAGCTATGCTTATTTAAAGAACATTTATTCGTTTTCTAAAATGTAGTCCAATCAATTTGGCAATAGCCTAGTCCTTTCCCGACTGTTTTGGGGTCGGCTTCCAGTCTAATCAGATGTACGTGAATACCAGTATATATACTAATATTATAAAGCTGAAGAGTTTGTTTGGTTGAACGCGCTAATCTCAGGAAACACTGGTTCGAATTGAAAAATTGTTTCAGTGTTGGATAGCCCATTTATCGAGGACGGCTATAGGCTATACAACATCACGCTTTGACTAACAGGAGCGGAGCATTAATGAAAAATGTGACGCAGACGAAGTTGCGCGGGTCAGCTAGTATTACATAGAGTGAAGTCGCCTATCTGACCTCCACGAGCCTACATTTCTTTAACACGATACTCCTCGGAGAGAGCAAGACTGCTGGTCACACTTTCAGACTTGTGACTACTGGTATTAGAATTCTTCCGTTACTGAGTGATTGAGTCACTGAGCGAATGACAGACAATGCACAGCCGAAACTACTGGCCGTAATATGATGAAATTTAGCATGCAGGTTCCTTGTGGAATATAGGGAAAGATTTTCCGAAATTCCTACGGTAACGGGCAAAAATCGGATTTTTTTATTCATTTATTTCATTTATTAACAATTTTTACATTGTATCGAAATTTTACACTGAATTATTAATTTAAAATTAAAAGAATTACAATACAAACACTATAAAAGATTATTGAAACAAAAAATTATACAGTCTACAGATTATTATAACATTACGGTAACCAAAATAAATTCATTAATAAGTACAACATTAGCAATTCCATGTTATAAGTTATATGTCAAAAATAGAACATAAAATAAATATCGTAACAATAAATTATGAGTCTACCATTACACATGTCAAAAATATAAGTAATAACATATCAATAAAATGTTGTAAAAAGATTTATGTCAAATATAAAATCAAATCAAATTTATGTCAAATATGAATGTAATGAATGTGATGTGCGCGTATGAAGTCGCGGGCAAAAGCTAGTAAATCATAATTTGAATGATGCACATTTTTTAAACAGCAATTTTACCTTCTATCGGGTTTGTTATGATCGGGCAGACTTACGTCAATGCATTTTTACGACCACGCTCTTCTTTACCCAAAGAGAGTAGGTGGTGTTGTTAGTCATATTTGGTCCCTTACAACATAGCCTTGTTATACTTAATACTTATTTTTAGAAATTACCTAGTTTTTGACCTACCACGATCATCAGCGGGATCATAGGGGTGATTCATATCGTTTTGTCGGCAGTGAGTGGCGATGAGTAACGTCTCTCCATAATGCTTTCAATTATGTAGTTTTATCTTCAATCCTGCAGCTTACTTAGGTACAAAAACAAAGCTCGGACGTGCCTACAGTCAGACGGGCGTCCATGGTATAATTTGTTTGCAAGGTTTTTTTTGTAGTTCAAGTGCTAGGTACTAGCTGCTGACTTGAGACGTAGGTATGGTAGACAACGGTACAAGGTGTCCACGTTCGTTACGCACACGGCCTGTGATGGGGGACCATGTTTCTCCATATTTCTCCATAATAAAGTATGACATGCACGTTAGTTATCTACCTAGGTAAAACAGGTAGGTACATTATTAAGAAGTGGAGATCAGAAACTCATATTTGTCCTCAGAGCATTACGGGGTTAATTCACTGAAATTTCTGGATGGTAGGTAGTTACTTTTAATGGAATAAGAATAACTAAGTACCTACGCATGATGATAAATCAAGCCATGGATGGGTAAATTTCCAATATGAGCTGACCTTTCATTGTACGAATAGGTTCAACAATGCGTGGCTAGCATATACTAAAAATTTTGGTATAATTTAAAACGAGAATTCGCAAGAAACGATGCGAATGTTCCCGAATACGAAAGCAAATATTAATAGAGGCGAATGTATTTTACAAACAATAAGGATATGAAATTATAAAATACCCACAACTGATAAGATTTACATTTTCCTACAAGCTTTATTGCTCACGACTTCGAACGCGCATATCCTATTTTTTCCCGTTCCCGTATATCCTATAGCATTCCTCATGAATGTGGCTATCATTTACAAAAAGATTTTCCAAATCCGACAGGTAGTAAGCTGGAGATTAGCACGTTCAAACAAACAAACAAACTTTTCAGCTTTATTATACTTATTAGATAAAATATAAGTATATAAATTTACTTATAAAATGATCATGGAACAGTCTTGAAGTAAGTAGGCAACTGAATGAGACTTTCTCTTTTGTTCTTAAAATTCTAATGAAAATATAAACAAAATTACAACTAAACTGAAAAAAAAACAACATAATGTACATATTATGTACCATTAAAACAAAACAAATTTTAAATTATGGTATCTTTGGTAAAAAAGAACTTCTGAAGTTTAATCAAATTAATCATACATTATGTATGTTCTAATGAGACTTGTTCCAGTCATGTAAGATTTTTACTTTCATACTTGCTTATACTACTTATTCAACAGATTATAACGACTATTTAGAAGTATCTAAAGTTTACAAATTCTTTTTAAAGAAAACAAAAACAAAACGAACCAAATTAAACTTTTAAAATCCAAAATGTTAATGATACTGAGGACTAATAGGACCAACCTTCATTGAAGAGTGAGAGAAGCAAGCTAAATTAGAACATTCTGATTGGACAGGATAATACTCATACAACATACAGAATAAGCCCTGAGGAGCGTAACGTTCTCGATAACCATCGACGCGGGGGATACTATAGTGCACATACACAAGGGTGTGCGCAAACACAGTGCACTCTCTGATCCCTCACTCTCATAGCCCAATGGGACGACAATCTATATATATAGATTGGGGAGAGATCAAACTCTTAAGAACCAAAGGCTTAACTTACATTCCTTTATGAACTTCGAAACTCCGAGCTGCCACTGAAAAATTTCGAAAAGAAAAACCGAACCTACTTTGCACGACGCGGTGGTCGAACCCAAAACCCCATTGCTCAGAATCAACTCAAAGATCAACGAGGAAATTGTGACAAAAATATATTTTGTTTGATTTTTTTTTGGTAGAAAATCTTTCTGCGACGGTCGCCTACTATAACGCGAGCAAGAACCAGACAACTATATAAGTTGTTGAAAAATTAACTGCAAGAAATTTAAGGGGCATCGTACTCATCATTATGAAATACTTTTACTATGGTACCAACAACAAATCGCGAAAAAAAAATTATTGCCCCATAGATACATTTTGGCACGCGTCAGCTTGAAGAAGACATAACTATGTGACTAGAAATAGGAACCAATTAGTTCAACCAGGTTTCAGACTTGCTAAAGTAGACACATCTTTCATGGGGTACCTACTGTTTAAAATGTTACAATAAAATACATCCCCAGATAATATTAGAACTAAATGAAACAAAATTTAAATCTTGTATTAAACGCAAACTATGCAGGCAAGCATATTATAAGTTGGGAGATTACATTGAAGACAAAAATGCTTGGCTCAATGCTGGTCCAGCTCCACAGCCAGTAGGGCGCACAAACTAATCTTTTAGCAGTTGTTAGACTCGCTGAATATAGTAAGACCATCCAATTTTCGTTGTATAGACTAAATTAATTAAGCATTGTATAATTTCATGCATTAACTGCACATGTGTGAGTACTGTGTACCTTAAACTATATTTTTTCTTTGACTTGAATGTGCCCTGGCGGTTGGGAGTGTCATGCTCACTTAAAAGTCTGGCTGATGGTGCTGGATCATTTGGCACTCTTCAAAGTGGTTGAGCCGAATGGTGCTAGCGCAGGCGTCATATTGCTGAGCGAGCGCCGTCAGCTAGGACTGGTCATGTCTCAGCCGCCACGGTTTATTTTAATTATTTGTTCCTAAAATTGTTGCTTTTTTTTACTTCGGACGCTTGATCGTGCAAGTCTTTCTACATCGTTCTCACATATATGTATGTTTGTATAATTTTCACACGAATGATGTAACCATATCATTGCAAAAAACATTGATTTAAAAGAGTGTCCGTGGAGTTCCTTGCACGTTCTTCTCCGTAGAGATCTACGCTTTGAAACGTGTAATTAGCTTCATCTCTTTGGACAGACCGACCTTGACTATTCAAAAGTGCCTGTGATAGTTTAATGAAAATAAATGCTTTGAGTTTGAGTTCTTTGTTACGGCTGATATCTAGCTATGTCCTTGCCTACGACGTTATGAAAACAACACCAATATAAATGTTGAAAATGTACCTAATCTAAATTAAATACGACTGACCCCCCGATTTCTGATTTGAAAGGGGTTCCATAGTCAACAAGGAACCCTTATAGTTTCGCCATGTCCGTCTGTCCGTCTGTCTGTCTGTCTGTCCGCGGTTTACCTCAGAGACGCTTAGCTTATACATTTTAAACAAAGGTACCTAATATAATATCTTGATAAAAAATCTAAGACTCCGTAAGATTGTTATAAATCTTTAAGTATTTATATTAGATTATAATTTCGCGATATAATATGAAAAAATGTTTTGCATACAATAAATCCCATCCAAATTATATAATTATATACTATATTGGTTCCTGGTGACTGGGAGACTGACAGACAACGCATAGCCGAAACTACGGGTTGTAGAAAACTGACTTTTGGCATGTAGGTAGCTTCCCTTTACTCCATAGGGAGTAGTAGAGAGGATTTCTCGAAATTCCTACGAGAACGGGAAAAAACGGGATATGCGCGTACGAAGTCACGTGCACAAGCTTGTTTACCGTATAAAGACCCATAATATTTTGAAACGAAGCTTCGGTAAGTTCAAGCTATGAAAATTTCTTGTGCAGTCTCTTGGTTACTAAGGCAGTTTGCTCTCTCGCGAAATAAATTTATGGCACTTGATTGTATATAGTAGTTTCCAATATATCCGCGTCTTATTAAGAAAAAAATAGTTTTCAATTTCACGCGATATTTTACAATCTCGCGGCGTTTGCCATGTTCATCTATATCTACTATTTTATAAGCACTTCCCCGCGACTTCGTCTGCGCAGATTTAGTACAAACAAAATCCTCCTTTTCATTAATCCTCTTAAAGGTTGAATTTTCAATACCTATGTGTTGAAAATTCAATAAGCCCGAGGATTGAGATTCATACATACAAACTTTAACACCCCCTACCCTTATCTCACCCCAACCCTGAACACCCTAAACCGAACCCGTTTTTCAAAACTACCCTCTTTTGGGAGTAGTTATGAAAAGCGAATAATGACAACCAATAACCGTATAGTTCGGTACTTAGTACCTTTAGGTACTAAGAGTTACGTCATACGACATCCTTATTACTTATTAGTGATGTTTAAATATACCTAAAAAATCGTATGTATGGGCGTTAATTAAAACAATAATTGTACAAAAAGCTCAAATGTTAGCGCCAATCATTCCAAGTGTATAAATGTGATAATCGCCAACAACCATCAACCATATTGTTTTTATTTTATTGTTAAGGTGTGCCAAAACGATTCTGCTAATCGTTTTTTTTTAATTTAAATCTGCTCGATTAATATAAAAGTGCGATTATCGGAAATCGATTCTAAGAAATAAGAAAAATACGAATGACAATTATTATTTTATGATTGATATGATTCAACAGATTCATCGTACGGAAGGCTAATTTCGCGCTGAATTGTCTATGTTATTCAAAATGTAAATTCAGAATTTGCTCGTATTCGGAATTATTTGATTTAAAATTATTGAGTTTTATGTTTGATACTTTCAGAAGGTTAAATTTACGATGACATCATTAAAAAAATGTATAAAATGAAAATAGGATATCAATAGATATACGGTGTCCGGTAATTAACCTTGAAATGACTTATAATAGAACTTCTGGCCATTCATTCAATTAAATACGAAAAAAATGTAAGTATCATAAGTAGTACCTATCTACCATAAATAGTACAAATTATGTAGTTAATTTCTGACCATATAGTTTCAATTTGTGTTACACTCAGCGTCAGGATCGAGATCAAACATGAATGGGAGAGCTTGAGGAAGCATGACTGGATCACTGTAAGACCAACACAAGGCATAGGCAACTTTTTAATAAGCTATTTTTATTAATCATCTATGCCTGATGTGTTTTTTATTAATTCTTAAGAGTCAGGTGCAACTGAATTAAAAAAACAGTTCCCATATTATTTTTTTTTGCTTCACTATTTTTTCTCCTTTTCTAAATAAATAGCAATAATTCACTATTTAAGGCAGACAATTATGAATTGTACCATTATCAAATCTACGTGAAACCGACATTATTTTCAAATTATTGATCACTCATTTAGAATCACAATAATCACATTTGTAATCGTATCTACATGTGAGTGTGTGATATTTGTGTAAAATGAAAACGTTTTTTTAAATATTTTTTAGCCATCAAAAATGCTACGAAATTATTTTTTGTCAAGATTTGAAAAATGACAAAATGAAGAAACCAAATAGCATGATTAAGTACCTATGTCTTAATTTTGCCCTTTTGCATCTCTTCAGCAAGCGAGAATATTGTATACGTAGGAATATATTTTCAGGTAATCGTAAGTTGATTACCTTTTGGAAAGGTGTAGTAGTTCATATAGACAAATTTTAAAGTAGACTGACGCGATTTGAACGACCTCAACTGGTAATTTAAGATATTTCTCACTTAGTTATCGTATCAAATAGCTACAGAAACAATTTTTTCACTATCAATTCGAATGCTGAAAGTTAAAGCAATTCCTGAAATTTATGAAGTAAAACGCAAGACCTCGTTGATTTAGCTGGTGTGTCATATTATGTCAAAATACTATATAGGTAACCGATTTCCAATTAAAACACTACAAAATCTAAAACAACTTTACCTTGGAAGTCGGTTTGTTTAATTTGGTTTCTTCGTTTTTGACACCGACTTCCGAAATTAAAGTTATTTTAGACTTTGTAGTGGTTTTATTTGGAAGTCAGTTGTTTCTTTTTTTGTTCACTTTTTAGTTGATACTCGATAATTACCCGACGTCATTTCTTGCTTTCTTGGATGACCATCATCTTAGTAAGTAGTAAGCAAAATGCTCATAAAATTAAAATTGCTGAGCCATACTGAATACAATTTTTACGGGACCAAATGGCAAGTATACCGCATCGAACGAATCCGAATAATCACGTAAATATGATCAGAAACCTCGGAGTAATCGGATACAGACATAAAAGAGAAAAAGCCACCGAATTGAGAACATAAAACTCGAAATCTCAAATAACCCGGATGTAGTTTTGAAACTACCATCGAAGGTATTAAAGTTTTTAACTGGCAACGCTTTGGGAACCTCTGCAGTTTACGTCAGTTGTCAAAATATTGTCAATGTCAAGCGTCAAACTAAACTTGTCAATTAGTGATTTCCAAACAAAAAATTTAATCATTTATATCGTCAACATTTAACTTTAATAAAATAGGTAAAAGCAATCAATAATGACGTATTTGTTCATAAATCCTATACTTATTCCAGTCGTTAAACTGCTGACTAAATTATTGCAATAAAAAATGTTCATATAGGTACTTGAATGCATAGATCAAACAAAATGTGGCCCAAGTTTTTGAAACGATTCCCTGTATTTGTATTATGTGTAATTATTAAATAATTGAATTATTTTTTACAGATTTTCCAAGATGTCTTCTTTTCAAGACAGGCAAAAAAGCCTGTTCAACCAGTTAAAAGATGCTGAAGATCAATACGGTTTTTCTAAAACAAACAAAGCTGGTTCCCAAGATTTCGGAACAATTGACAAATACACATACAAGAAACTGAAACGCGAAATGAAACAATTTAGAGGAAGAGAGAGTATATACAAGAGGCCTGAAGCTAAGCTAACTGAATGCCTCAGGGCAAAAACTATTCCTGACCATATTGTAAACCCACAGAAATACAAATATTATTCTCTGGCTGATGTCACACCAGAACAAATGTCGGACTCCACAAACACTGCTACTGCCTTAGCACACATCCGTGAAATGGAGGAAAGAGAAGCAGCTCAATCAGTAATGGAAACAGAAACAGATCCAGATGAAGGCATCTTCAAAAAGCCAACTTTCCATATTTCATCTGCACTAAGAAGAGCACCTAAACCAGAAGAAAAACCAGTATTTAAAAACAATAAGATTGTTATGCCAGAATATGTTGTAGGAGTTACAAAGAAAAAAGAAAAGAAAGTTACTTCACCTTTAGTAAAGAAAGATAAGTCCCAGAAATCTGAAGATTCTGGCACAAAAGTGGAATTGAAATTAGATCATCTTTTTGAGGAAGATGAGTAGTCTTTACAAGACTTTGTACTTACTTTAACAATAGTAATTAGTTCTTTAATTATGAATAAATTATAATAAAAAATGGCTTATAAATAGATTCTTTTTCTGTAATTCTTTTGCTGCTAAAGCAACACAGCCCAGCTCAGACCAAGACAACTGATATTTGTATGGATTGAATTTTCCTGTTAAATGTAAGTTCTACCTGTTTTATTTTTTAACTCATTACTGGATTTTTTTTAAATGGAACTACACCAGTAGTATTTTCATAAAACAAGTTCATGCAGTCATTGTACACTTCAACTTGGTTGCCTCTGCACTCAGTTTCAAACTTAATCACTATTGTAAGATTATTTTTTTGTATCAATGCCTGCCAGCTACTGGCTGTGCAATGCACAAGGAATTACTATGTATGATACCCATGCAGTGCCTGACCCCTCATTCCCACTGACAGGTACAAGAATTTGATATTGCACATGCAGCATTCCTTTTGCCATCACCATAATGTTTTCATCGCACTGCACCCTATTTCAACTTGGTATATAAATGTGATAAAAGATAACAATCAATGAAAGTCATAGTAAAATAACTGTTCCTTAAATGCTTTATTTACATAAATATCAGTTAGCACTGTGAAATAATTGCAGATTCAGATATGATTTCCAAGTTTTCTATTGGTGGCAGTTCTGTCTTGCTCTCTGCTGCAAATGCGCTTAGATCGCGCATCATGGAGTATGCGTCTTCGCCGTCAGCGTAGTACTTGGGCTCAATCTCGAGTATTTTGAAGCCAAGACTGTTGGTGTACAAGTTGAGTGCTGCTCTGTTGCTTTTCCTCACATGTAGGGATACATACTTAGCCTGAAACCACATGAGGTCCAGTTAGAAAATTAGTAATCTCACACAGAGTGCTCATCAGATATACAGATTATATTAGACAAGCAGCCATGCTGGGAAAAGTACAAATTAGAGATTTAAACATTTTCTGTCAATTTCTGTCCATGGGTGTCCTTTGGTTGTTTATTGCTCAAACATAAAATAATTGGAAACTCAATAACATTTGAACTCTTTTTCGGCATGGCTAATTAATACATTACTAGGTCCAATTTTATTTATTCTTAAATGTTGATCCAGCTTCTCTACACAATGCATCAAATTAAATATGCTTTTTAGTTAAGGCAGTTACCTGAAAACACTCCACCATAGCAAGTGAAGCCTGGTTCATAAGTTTCTGTGCAAGTCCTAGGCGACGGTGGGACCTCTTCACGGCTAGAGAGGTAATGTGTCCATGACGGTTGTCCTCACCATCTTCTTCCATTTTAGCCAATACATAGCCTGTAGGTTAACAAATAAAAGGAATTGTTGTAGTTCTATTTAATTACTTTTTATTAATTTTTCTGTTAGGAAGTGCTTTTTTCTATCTCTATTTTTTTGAGTAATATGTACAAAATCAGTAACAGAGATCAAACTGCTGCTCTTGCTCATTTCATCAACAAATATTGTTTTCAATGCAAGTTAATTCACTACACCTTTCCACTTTTATTGTGGATTTAGTTGAATGCATAACAAGCCTACTTGGATTACTTTTCAAAAAACCCTCTCAACGGCTGGTCTCAATAACGTGCCAACCTTTAACAACTGTAAAATTAGCTAGCAAGAGAAACATGAAGTTTCAGCGAACTTCATGTTTGCCTTTGTTACATGACGTTTCAGCTAGTTGGTAGCTAACTTGACAGTTGGTTAAAGGTAGATACGTTATTGAAACTGGCCGTAAGACTTTGTTTGGATGTAGACTACCAAAGATATCTTTTCTGGGAAGGATTTGAGCCCATTCTGGATCTGCCAATGTATACCATTCCAGTCCAGCTCACCATAATATTATAAGCCATTATTTGTTGAGCCCACAACTCACCAACAATGTGTCCCTTCTCATCTTCAGCAACATAGCTGAGCTGTGGCCATGACAGTCCATGGTAGAAGTAGTACTTCATCTGATAGTTCTCCGGCAAGCACAGCAGGTTGCAGTGCTGCATGTTCATCAGATCACTAGGCCTAGCACACCGGATGTTCATTTTGACTGTTCTGTAACCATTTAGGTAAATGCTTTAGTATTTTACAGATATCATGTTGTGGAATTTTTGGAAGTAACATAACATGTGTATGATTCTATTGTAGGTAAGTGTTACAGGATTTGTTACGTCATTTTCTTTATTCTTGTTGTAAACATGGCAAGATCAAAACAACAACAACCACAACATGTACAAGTATTTACTTACTTATATAATTATTCCCTACGAATCTTCCTAGATTTACTTGGTTGCCTGATCTCAGATGCCGGAGGGCTATCTGACATACCACCTAGCAGCTCACGGACAAAACGGAACTTCGACAAACAACACTTCCACACAATGTACCAACCTGGAACAAAGGACAATAACAATGTCATACATGACAGCACTGGGTAACTCTCGCATCATCGTATTTTTGCGATAGTTAGTAAATATTGAAATGACAAGCATTTTGGGCTACTTACAAAATAACACAAAGACAAAAACTAAAATTACGCTACATACGAAGGTTATAATAGCTAATATCACTTCCTTCATATCTCACTAAGCATAGGTTAATAATTATGAACACGAGGTTAATGCATCCACTTTACCAGAACAACCACTATCTCTTTACTTTAAATTATCAGTCGTAAGAAGCGTGTCAGATTTTTAACGTGACCTATGTTTATTGCTCGTGATTTTTACAGCGCCATTTTGGTTGCTGTAGTGTAATACATTAGTTCCTTAAAGAGAATTATCCTTGGGAAAGAAATTGGAATATCAATGACATGTGGAATTTGCTCTATAATGTTTAAAGAATTCAATTTTACATACTTTTAACTCTTGTTTTTCTTCAAAATAAAGATATTCAACCAACATAACCTCTAAATTGTGACAGTAATTTATTCGTCCGAAAATTATTATTGGTTGGCCATGAATGACAACTTTTGCAAGATTGTTTCAAAAGCCTCTTGTTCAGAATCGGTACTAAAAGAAAACTTCACCTGCAGGCAAAGTTGGGTCGATGGTTTGATCTATCAAATTGATAAAGTCAGGACGTAAGACTTGGCAATATGGTCAAAAGACTATAGCCGTCCTTTCGGGGTAAACAAAAAAAAATGTCAGGCTGTCAAAAGCGTCAATCAAACAAAACAAAAGTCAAAACAAAAAGAATTCAATGTTTGTTGCATATTTTCCTATTAGAAAAATAAATGACAGCATAATCTAGACTTCAGAGTTACAAATATCATAATAATGGAAGATGATGGCCAGGAAGAACCTACAGCCTCTGCCTTCTTGTAAGTAATTTAAAAAATGTGGGTATACTTGATCCAAGAAATTGGGTTTCAATTGTTAACTCATTAGCTGCTGTGAGTAGGCATAAACAATTTTTATCCATCTAGTGTTGTTACTATAATATATAAGATCGTACATAATTAATTATAAGCTAATCCTTCCTCACCTAATTTACAGTCGACACAGGAGTCCCACATTTAGCACAGAAGAAGTAAAGTCGTTGTTGAACATAATTGAGAAGTACAAAACAATAGTATTCAATAAATCCACAACTGCCGCTGCTAGCCATGCTAAAGAGGAGGCATGGGTGAAAATAGCTAAAATATTCAATAGAAAAGGTTTCAGGCACAAAAGGAGTGCAGAGTGTTTAAAAATAAAATGGGATAATATGAAGAAGAAGGCAAGGATCATGTCTAAGAACTTGTTGGACCCGAAGTACAGTGAGTGTGATGAGATGACCAGTCAGATGGTGGCCATGATGTGTGAGGTGGAGAACAGCTCCGTCGCTTTGGAGGAACCCCTGGAGTCTGATGGAGACCTCAATGGTAAATAAATGTTGAACTTTTTCTTGGATGGTACACATATTTTTACGGTTTATTTATTTATTTATTATATACTTTATTGTACACCTCATAATAAGAACAGGCATAGTAAGTGGCCACATTTTTTGTGGTGTCGGATTGTATTTAGTTTTTTATAACATGTCCAATCAAATTAACATTATATCAAGCACATGTGACAAAATGATCAGCAAGAAGTAAAAAATAGCCTATTATGTCCCACTTCTGGGGAAAGATCTCCTTTTCCACACAATTCTGTCCATTGCTAGAAGGCCCTTCCTTTAGGTAGGAGTCAAGCTCGTCCCACCATCTTCACCTTGGTCTGCTGCAGTGTCTTTTGGCATTTAATGGGCCAAATGCCCAATTCAAATGCATATAAAATAATTTTATTCAAACTAAGCCAAATTTAAAGATACTGAGTACCAATTTGACATGGTTTTTAATGGTATACAGGAAATATTAAGTGTTGTTACAGATAACTTAGCTTTTACTCTCATTTTAGTTACAGAAAATCACAAAGAATCTACTGAAGGACACTGGGATGGCAATGACGACAAGGACTCTAATGACTCCTCCATGGGTTTGTAAATTATAAAATTCCTGTTATGCCCAGATTAAAAGCAGAACAACTGCTCCGTAGGTCTCGTGGTCGCAAGCACAACTGCTGGGTTCGATTCCCAGATTGGGCAAAAAGTGTCATTGGGCTTTTCCAATTGGAATTTCTCAATGGCAGCCCGGAGTTTGGAAGTTGGTGGTTTGTCACCCCTATGCCTCGGAGAACACGTTAAGCTGTTGGTCCTGTGGCAGATCTCTCTCCGGTCGTGTTGGGTTGCTGTCCCATCGGAATATGAGAATGATGGAAGAGGGAGTGCACCTGTGTTTGCGCTCACGAGCAACATGTTTGTGCACATTACTAAAATAAATATTTCGGAAGTTTTTTTTAAGGAAAATATGCGATAATTGACCATGATCCCTCAGAAACTATTAAACTCACAATTTAGAAAAAATACAGAAAATTGTTCTTTGCTTATATGTAGATAGCTTTTGCCCGCGACATCGTACGCGCATATCCCGTTTTTTCGCGTTCCCGTAGGAATTTCCCATTCTCGTATAGCCTATAGATAGCATTCCTCATGAAAGTGGCTATCATTTAAATAAAAAGAATTTTCCAAATCCAGTACTATAGTAGGCGCCAGATAATCGTGGAATAACGGTCATTGACCCACCTACAATTATTGACATTTTTAATTTGAAAAACGGAATTAATTACACAAAGCTGTCCCGAATCATCATCTCTCGTGATCCTTAACATTGTCTAATAATGAAAAACGATTCATATTTAATTGTTCAGGTACCTATGAACAGTTATTAGGGAAAGGTCAATATACTTTATTCCACATTTATCTGGCGTCTACTATAGTTCCAGATATGAAACAAACGAACTTTTCAGCTATTAATATATTCTATACCATTATAACAAAGCTGAAAAGTTTGTTTGTTTATTTGTTTTTAGGGTTCCGTACCTCAAAAGGTAAAAAAGGAACCCTTATAAGATCACTCTCTTGTCCGCCTGTGTGTCCGTGTGTCATCACCGATTTTCTCAGGATCGGTTGGACCTAGCAAGTTGAAATTTATACCAGATACGAGGTCTATAATCCCTATTACGTGTATACAAGTCAAGGTCTTGAGTCAACACGATACAAAGATATATGCAAATTTACATTTTCGCGAAAACTTGTAAGTACAAAAATTTACTTTAATTTTCAACTTTTTGTAATTTTTGAAATTTTCCCATAACTTGTGTTAAAGGGTGTCCCCATACATACATACCAATTGCCACCAATAAAAATAATACCAATTTTATTATGGCGCTATAATGGGTAGGTACGGAACCCTCGGCACACGAGTTCGACTCGCACTTGACCGTTTTTTTTACAAGAAGTTCATGGTTCTAAAAACATTTTAAAACACTATGAATTCAGTTGAAGTTTATTTCTAAAAAAACCTCTATTTACAGATGGTGTCAAGGAAAACGATCGGTAACTATAAATTTTACTTTTGTCTATAGTTAAGATTATTTTTACATATTTTTTGTCAATTTTCACAATTCAACTGATTGTTTTGTTTTAGGTACATAAATCGGTCAATGAATTTTTCAATGAATGAATGCAATTTACTTCTACAATGTGTACGGCAAGAGAAGAACATTATATTTTCAAAGACAAACACATCTAGCTTTAATAAAATGAAAAATCGAGCTTGGGAAAGGGTAAGCGAAGACAATTTCTTTCAAACTCTTTGAAGTTCTAAACATAAAAGCAGTAAACTATTGAGAAAAATCTTTGTAGGTATATTTAGGTATGGTTTCTTTTATTTTTCAGATATCAAGTTCATATAATAAACTAAGTCCTCAAAAACGTTCTACTAAAGTACTGCGCACAAAGTTTACAAACATGAGGAGACTGGTAAAAAGTAGTAATGTTAAAAAATATTTTAAGCAATTTAACAATAAACACCAAAAGCTAGAAGATTCTGACAATGTAAGCATTTTGCACTTTATCGTATTTTGTATATTTGTGTATCGCCTCCTCTTCAACAATAGGTACTTATTTAATACTACTATTAGTATTCGAAAAGTCGGCAGTATAAACAAGCAGTAGCAGAGATTTTAAGGTAGTCTAAGATCAAAGTAGGAATCTACCTTCACCCATCCATTTAATGGATGAAAAGTATTTTGGATCAAATTTGATTTGTTTTTTATTAAGAATATTTGCGATTCTGAAAAAATTCTGTTGGACTATATTTTTTTTCAAAACATACAAATTACCTACATATCGTATGAAGCCTATAGAATAAGCAAACGTTAGGTTGACTATTTTTTTCCGTCAGAAGTAGTCAGAACTATTGGGTTGGCAGGTAGAAAAAGGTAAGTCAATAATAGAAATCTGCAATAATCTGTTTAATAAATAAACCTTGTATCAAAATAAAGATAATTTCATCAAGCACACGGTGACATAGGGTTGTCTGCGAAAAAATTGATTTTAATTCCGGTTGTCGAGCTTTAAAAATCAAATTCTTGATGCGAATGTAGTCGAGGGCGACAGAGAGGTCCAAGCAAACTATCCGGTGCGATAGAAAAGGTCGCAGCATTGGTGCTGCGCGAAGCACGTCCATCGGATGACAGATACTGCACATGTATACCATTTTCCGTGTCATTGAGACGTATAGCGATAGACATAGACTAGTAAATGCTGATTGCTGAGCATCATTTTGGAGTGACTGGCCTCAATTTTCGGAATTGAGAAACCTTGTTATTACTTATCATTGTTATTTATTGACAATATAGTGTAATAAAAAAAATGGCTAAGAAGTGTTTTTTGTGTAACTCGAGCGACTCTATAATTGATTTTAACGATGAAACTTTTAAAAATTGTTCATTGAAGTTGGCTTTTCGTAAAATAAAGAACTTTAAATACAATGATGTTGAGCTAACCAATGAGTCACTCGATTTTGTTGGTTATCATACCACGTGTTATAAAAAAGTGACTGTTTTAAGTAAAAAGTATAATGAAGAATTTAATCATTTCAATACAGATAATACAGTAAATACCTTCATAATCAATTCATATTCTAAATTATCATAGTAAATACATCTTCTATATTTTATTTATTAAATACTTTATGAAATGATGACACTGAAGATATACGTTATACGTATACGTTTTAACGAAATAAAATATTAAATATGATGGGTGTAAAAGGAAAAACTGGTCAATTCTACTACAAGTATTGTGAGTTAATTAAATTATTCCCACCTTTAACCAACTTTATTCGGGCCCGGTCGACGGAGCCTCTTAAAATAACCACGCGGTGAATTTTCAAGAGGGGCTGAAAGACCCCGCTATCCCCTTCTAACCTAACCTGTCCGAGTCGAGGTGCCCCAAGTTCTTTTTTTGTCAAACATTATTGACAACATGATTACAAGCAATGCATTTTGTCAAACGTTCTTATAATGCTTTGCGTTGTTTTACCAATTTATTATAAAAAGATTAGTTTGTCAAATGTTGTTTTGATGTACCTACTTAATGAAATGTTGTATTTCAATTATTTGTCATTTTTATAAAAACGTTGCCCCTCACTAGGAATTACTCCTTTATCGTGGATGAATTTACAAACATGTAACACAAACAGCATTCACAGAAATAATAGTTCAGTAATTTGTAGAATCAGTCATTTATAGAATTGTACTTTCCAAGAATTGGTCAATTATAGACTTATAGTCAATTGTAGTCATTTCGCGAATTATACGTTCCTAGACTAAACCCTCAGTCACAATATGAGGACGATGATATTAACTACTATTAAAGAAAATATCGGATTAACGAAAAAAGATGATAGAAAAAAGAAATTTGAAAGTATTAAGTACTTATTGAAAAAAGATACGATAAATACATTTCATCACACTACCTATTGATATATTTTATTAAATATTTATATTTGGACGGGTTTTGCATCTGAAGCTTGATTTGAGATTTCCTGCTTAGGTATCTAATGTCAAGGCAGTCAGCAATAAACAAAAGTAAAACTTTATTTCAGAATGTCCTTCAACTCCCATAACATTTGACAAACCTATAAAACGGAAGAAATAGGACTTCTCGCTCGCAGCAATCATTAGCTTTTTAAAGCTCGACAACCGAAATTCAAAACAGATTTTTCGCAGACAACCCAACACCGTGTTCTTAATGAAATACCTTTATTTTGATAAAAGGTTAGTTTATTAAAAAGATAAGTCCAAATGACTAGGGTTGACTTCCCTGTATATACCTGCCAACCCAATAGTTCTGACGGGAAAATTAGTCAACCTAACGTTTGCATATTCTAAATACCTACTCTGCTGTCGTGACATGATAAAATATTTCGAAAGATTGAAGAAAAGCTCTGAACTTGAAAATATTAAGATTTGAGCAGTGTAAGTAGGTACTGCCACTTTCGCTCCACCCAGAGCCTTCCGCTCCACCCAGAGCGGAAGAAGTCATTTGATGATTTCCATAAAAAAAAAAAATAGGTACTGCCACCAATAGATAGAATATGCGAGAGAAGTGTTTACAAGCACTGTAATACTGCTCATCGTTCCTGGGGGGGCTACTCTCTAAGCCCGAAGTCCGTAGTTTCGAGGGGGGCTACCCTGGTTCCAGGTTGTTTGGAAAAGATCGCGGAATGCGATCCATTGATAAGGCCGCTCATTGTATGTGTTTAGTTTTAAGTTTCCTTTTTGTTTTACTTTTGGTGTATATTAAAGTATATAATAAATAAATCGGCGATCAGCGACAGCGACATGCATACTATCCCATTAACTTTTCTTTTTCCAGAAAATTAAATCGGAGCCATTATTTGAGTGCCAGAGCAGTATGGACGCCGACAACGACAGTGACGACGATTACTTGGAGCCTGATAATAAGTCTAATAGTGATGTCAACGCCTCCATGGACCCTTTGAGGACTGTTCTCAATAGCGATTTAGGTATTAGTAAGTAGAGTTGAGCTTTTGTGCCACAGGATGCTCATTGTACTTGCAAACAAGTATCACAACCACGTGTGAGTTGATTTGAAATAAGTATAAGGCCATCGAAAGGACGAGATAAAGACGATGTTTATTTTTTTCGACTTTGTTTTAAGGGGCAGTATGTTGGTTTTTGTTGTGTAGCAATGCCGCCACATGAAAAACTAAGAAGTGAAATTTGTACGGCAACAAAAAAGAACCGCAACGCCATCTCTCTTGTCAGCGACGAACTACCAACGAAATCCTGCATCGCGCAAGCAAAGTTGTCCGTGCACCAGGCACAACAACCGTCTGGTTGGAGGATCCTCCCATTTCATTGGAGGTATGCGGGACTTTACTCTCAGTACCGCATACCTCTATACTGGTGACCCTCGACAAAGACCTTCGTGCAGCCATCTCAGCATGACGTAATCACGTCACGTTTCGCTATTTCTGCGCCGGTCCTTGAAGCTTTGTCGTAGATTATTAATATTATTTTCTTTACTAATAGCTACTTCTTCTTTATTTCAGGCTCAATTAATCAAGTTGAAAATAAAGAGGTAGTAAGATTAAAAATAGAATTGTTGAAGTACAAATTGGAAACTGCAAAGGTAATTTTATATTTTCTTTTACCATTTACAGGCCTACCATTTAACTGTGACGGCGTCAGAAAATATGCGGGAGAGGTGGTGATGCCCGTTAGCGGATGACTGAAAAATACCCCCTCTATCGCGAAGCTATTTCTGGAACCGTTTGAGTTAGGCATTGGGCCTATAATTGTAATATTTAATTAAAAATGGTGCTAGGTCCTGAGGTCTATAAGTCAAGAGTGTGGTTGAAGAAGGAGCACGCTTGCCTAGAAGTAACCTATTCAACTTCTAGAGAAGCAGGCTCCATTGTCGACCACATCATCGCTTACCGTCAGATGTGAAAGTGGTTAAATACGAGTCGATCAATAATATCAGAAAAAACAAAGTGTTTTAATTTTTTTACTATTTTATTACAGTTAAAAAGAAAAAGGATAGAGGATTTAATACAAGCGGACGCTGCAGAGCGTGAAACTAAAGCTAGAGAAAGTTCGTTAAGACTCCGGGCAGCGAGACTAGAGGCCATAGCCGCAGAGATGAAGCTACCCCCCGCACACCCTGCGCTCGCCTACACCGCAGAGGAGACGCGCGCGCAGCTCTACATACACCAGTACCACGCTACTTGAAAGTGTTGCCAGTTATCTTTATTGTTTTAAGCTGTGTTTTACTGGCAACAAACGATTTATTTTTTTCCTTGTAACTGAACTTGGAAGATGATTATATCGTTGATGGTATGAACCTTTGCGCCGGCTGGCCCGGGACGAACTCAGTAGTTATTTGAATTGCTTGTAACAAAGGCTAAAAGTTCGTTCAAACAAGGTTTCTGAGATCGCACGATTACAATGGGCCTAAATTCACGCTAATATTGACTCGTATTACAAGTATAGTCCAGTACGTACGCAATAGTCGTTTCTGCAAGTTTTAGCTGTCAAATATTTAGAAAGCCTCATTTGTAAATTTTTAGAGTATGGAGAGCAATCGAAAGGACTTTCGCTTGCTCCTCAAAAGACGTAATTCTCTGATAAAATTTTATAATTTTTGTATTGTAGAGTATTGATAGTATTACTGTTGTTTCACGCAGAATAATCATTCTGCCTATCATGTAATGCTGGACCACCAAGATACAGGCTGTGCCTAGTTTGGGTCCTAGGGCTACTTCCGGCACTGGTCACTGATCTTTTTTCTCCATTGTCTTCTTTTTTAATGATTGTCATTGTTGTTCATTGTTAAGCTCAATATTTTTTAAAGTATGTATGATTTAATTGGAATTGTAGAATTATGTAAGCCTAAAATATTGTATAACTACCACAGAACCAGTATTATTTTAATATTAACTAAGCATTCTTGTAAATATAGGAAAAGAAATTGTTTCAAATATAAAAATTAATGCGAAATTAACTTTTATTGTTTCATTTTTGTCTTGATAGAGACAGCCATCACCCGACGATCTGTCGTTACCTTAGAATAATGGAACAAGGGACCAGCAGCTACCTTATAGCTTATGTTTATTTTTTATCACTGAACTGCAGTCGACTTTTAGTTACAACAAGTTCTAGTTGAGTAGGATAGAAGAGGGGATAGAGATGATGATGTTGTGCAATACGTCAAAACATCCGTTCGCCGCTACGTTCGGAACACTAGGGCTCCCGCGCCGGCTCGCAATATTTGTTTTTGTTGCAAATTCGCCGCGCTCGCCCGCTGCGCCTCCGTCGACGCGGCCTGCACGATCGTCCAATAAGATGACGGCGACCTGCGCGCCCCCGCACGATTTCTTTTTGAACTATGTTTATGTGTAACTAGATTCCTCTAAGTTAAATGGACCACTCCTGGTACTCTGGAGACCTCTGGTTCGATCCAGCCGTACGCCGTTCGCCAACCTAGCTGTCCTCCCCCAAGCGACGCCCTAAGCCGAGGCCCGTACCCCACAGGAGGTGCCCTTAGCGTGTAGTCGCTTAGTTTGTAAGGTTTTTACAAGCTTTGGCTGGAGGCTTTAATATAATATTAAGGTCACCACAGGCAAGCCCGGTTAAGCAGTCGACAACCTAATAGGTTGAACTGCGAGACGTCACTCATATAAAAAAAAAATAAGGAGTTTAGTCATAGCGTACGTGTTTTGTAGGAACATTCAATTTTGCTTATTCCTCGTTGACGGTTAATTATACCTTTGTCGTTACATCTGAAGTATTATTACTACACACCACCTCAGCGCTACAATAATAATAATAATAATATTTATTTACATCGAACACACGTGATTCATAATTTTGTTAGTAAAACTTTATAAAACTAGGTTAGTAGCACATTTTATCATAACAAAATAACAAAACTCTTCAGCTAATTCAAAAACAAAAACATCATTCAAGTCCTCGTTCATTATATGACCAAGGTACTTAAACTGCGACACTCTATTCAGTGGCACACCATAAAGGTATCCCGGAGGAACTGTCTTAGGTTTTTTTGTACCTACCCTAAACACCATTAGCTCACTCTTTCGTACATTGTACAACAAACCATAAGACGTGGCGTATCTCTCGCATATCTCAAGCAATCGTCTGAGTCCATCAATTGAGGGACTCAGCAGCACCATATCGTCTGCGTAACTTATACTATTAATACTCTCAATGCCAAAGTCAATTAATTTATTTCAACTAGACCATTAAAAGGCACTTTTGAACGTCAAATTTACAGTTTGAAATTAAAATATTAGTGACTCTAGTTGTCCATGTTATGATAGATGAAGGAGGTATGGTTGTTACCTTATTAGCTAAGGGTGGGCGATAAGTCATTGACCGGTTACTTGAGCTGGTAAGGAAGGAAAAGGCCTTTCTCAAAAGATAATTAAGGAAGGTCCATGGTAATTAAATGAGACAAACTTATAGATACGAAAATTTTGTATATTTTACTTGATTGCGTTTTACAAGATGATTAAATTATAATTCATTATTAAAATTATTAATATGCATTTGTACAATTTCATCTATACCTAACTAAACTACAACGTCTAAAATATATTATTTTACACATCGCTAATATACATCATGCTTTTTACATTGATATCATATCCTACGTCTATCTACTAGGGTCATATGTATAAAGTACAAAACGTAGGTACGTACATACAGTAACGCTATTGCGGTAAGTAGTTAAGTAATGACAAGCCACAAGTAGTAAGTATATAAAGGTGAGCTTTAACATAATTTAGTATAATTGAGCTGTTGAGTCAGTCGCTGCGGCAAATGAAAACATTCCCATTGACTTGACCTCTACACGAATGTTACAACTTCTTGATACAACACTCGTTGTCGACTTGAGCCATTTACAAGGAACATTCAAACAATTCATAAGTCGTTAATAGTCAAAGAATATTGTCACTGTTAAATTCATTTATGCGACGTATTACATGTCCTTACGGCTAGCATTCGACTCTCTCGAGATAGGCAAAATGCAGCTATAGTTCTACACTTATGGTCCAATTACTTATCTCAATAGTGCTATTAGGCATGATCATAAAACGTAGCACATTCATTATATTTTAATTTATCTATCGAGATTAACGGTCTAAACGTTCAAACATGATTTTAGGCGCACAATTGTGCTCGCAGTAAATGCTTGGTGAAGTAGCAAGAAAGCGATGAGACATCGCAACAGCGTTTCTTTAGCACAGGCATATACGTATAAACACATACGATTAGTCCTCACTTGCATTTGCGTGCATCCTCTCATTTTCACAAGTTTTGTAAAGTAACAAACACCACATAAAAGTAAAACGTCTGCATACACCTCGACAGAATCAATGCCATCACACATTACAATTCACTAACTCGTTCTACGAATACGGTACATGATGCAAAATTGTATAAAACTGGACGGACAACTCAACTCACTACGGCAAAATGAGCATCCAGCAACTTTAAACTCGCCCTGCTAGTTCTCGGCGAAACGCTTCACAAACAAAAAGTTCTAGTAGCAGCCTTCGATTTATCGTAAACGTATAAATACTAACATTTAAATAGAAACTTTGCGTTTTATCTTCATCGTACCGGCAGTCTACGTAGACAGGCATCGTTCGGCCTATCTCGGCTTCTTTGGTATTGCTACACTCATAGGGGGTGCCACAGGGCGTCCACTCGGCCCGAACTCGCGGCACAGCGGACGCCGGGCCTAGCGCATCTAACAGCGCCCGAAGGCGAGGTCAGAACAGAACCGCGACCGGCGCTCGGAGGCGCTCTGTCACCTCGCCGGGCGCTCGGACCGGCCGGAACTGCTCCGGCACGAGCTCGTGCTCCGCCGCCAGGGAGCGGGCGAGGCGTTTGGTCGGCATGCAGCCACACGGACGATGTTCGCGTCCGTCGGTACAGTTTATATCTGCAGCGTGGCGCGCGACGAGGCGGGCGCAGCGAGCGGCGTGAGCGGTGTTAGAGGCGTGTGCGGCGTGGTGGAGGGCGGCACGGGCGTGGCGGGCGTGGGCGGCTGGTCGGGCGGCGCGGGCGGGTCGGCGGCGCGTACCAGCACGCGGCGCAGCTCGGCGGCACGCGCGGCCAGCGTGCGCGCGGCGTCCGCCATGGCGGCCACGGCGCCGGCGCACGGGAACTGCTGCGCCGCCGCCTTCGTCTTGGCCACGGTCGCCGCCAGCGCGTCCGACAGTGCGTCCGAACATCTCAGCGCTTGCGTCTTCAGTCCAGCATGGCGGGCACTCCTACAAACAAAAACAAAATGTTATACTTTATCTCCCGTTTATTAACGAGCCGTATACTGAAAGCGCGAACAAGGTAGAAACTAAAAGTATTCTTGAAAATCATGAACTAGATAGATGATCTGTAATCACCTGTGTACTGTGTCGCCGACGTGCACGATGCGATGCGCGCTGAGCACGACGAACTTGCCGTGCGCGAGGAACACGTCGGGCGGCTGGCCCATGTCGATGGTGCGCAGGAAGGCCTCCACGGCCGTAGCCAGGTGCGCGCCGTACGTGGCGGCCTGCGCGGCGTAGAAGGCCGCCAGCTGCCGGTCGTCGGCGGGCAGGCGGGTCGCTGCTGCTACTGCGCTCACCTGCGGAAATGGAAGACTTGTTTAGCATCATAATTGTAAGAATCATGAAACTAGAGAGCTTTAACGGACATAAGACTTGGTTGCACTGTCTTGGAACATCTTCAAGAAGTTGTTCATAACGATGAGTTCAATGACCCCTTTTCAGGTACTGTGTTTATTCTGTTAGATATTATTTAATTAAGTTATTTAATTTTATGTTTTTCTTCCGAATTAGCCTGCTCTTGACCGATATCGTCTGAATGAAAGCGATGGGACGAGGATTAAGGATGTCTCAATTAAATAAGTTTCATTTGACGGCTTACCTCGCCCGCATGATCGGCGTCTCTAACGAGAGCGTCGAAGGAAGCCCTAAGTTTGTCCGGCAGCGCAGCCCTAATCTCTGCGTTGCGCCGTCCCACCGCCGTGCGGGACTCCAGTCTTACGTAGTCGTACTCCTCTGTCCACTCGTGTTCTGGCACTGGTACTGCAGGTGACCGCCTGGAAATTGAAGGTGTTCATTAGTTTCAGAAGTCAGATGAAAAGAAGAGCAAAAAGAGGGTTCAGTCAGACACCCAAATTTCTTTTTAATGCAAATTTTATCTTACCTAAACAACAGCGATGCATTTCCGTTGATGAAGGAAGCAGCTCTCCGTACATCTTCGGTGAGAGAGCGCGCACACGACACGAGCTGGTCGAGCGCGTCCTCCGTGCCGTCCGTGGGCTCCCGGTCGCGCTCCAGGCGCTCGGGCGCCCAGTCGCCGGCGTCCAGCGCACTTGTCGCCTCGTGCGTTATACGCTCCGCGTCCTTCAGTGCCTTTACGAGAGGACGTAACTTTACTGCGATACCTGGAAAACATACGTAATCCCTTTAAAGTTGATTCAACGAAAAAACTTACCAGATGATTCAAAATTCTTAAGACAAAAATGCATCGTAATGCATTTTGAGGTTCGAAAATATCCCATTTATCACCTTGTTTTGGGTAGGTATGCGTCACGCTACTAAACAGAAAACCATACAATATTTTTAAGAAAAAAATCGACATCTTTACCAATGAGTTACCTCACCTTTTATTTCAAGAACACTAGAGAATCATTGAGGTCGTCGATCGTGTGTGACTATGCTAGAGGGACCTTTGTGCATCTTTTGTTTAGCAGTGGTATTTTGCCTGAACGGTGGTGATTGATGGCTTTGTGAATAGTATTTAAGTGGTTCTCACCTTTGTCTTGTGCATCATGCGCGTTGGCGAGCGTGGCGTCGGCGAAGACAGCGAGGTCATGCAGGGCGGCCCGCAGGCGCGCACCCGCCACGCGCACGTCCAGCACGCGCGCACGCAGCGCGCCGCGCCGTCGCCAGCCCGGCGACACGTACGACAGCAGCCGGGACACTGCCGCTGATGCCTCCTCCTGGACAATACAGTCAGTTTGCGTTAAAGCTTTGGCTTCTGATTTTGTGTAGATGTTGTTTACAAGATGATCAAAGGATTAAAAGCAGCCGTATTGGACGTACCTATCAACCACCATAATTTCCGCCATTCCATCTGCCAAGGGAGATAATCGACTCGCATAGATTTAACTGCTAAGGAGACTGCTGTCGTTTTAAGGAAAGCCTTTACAACGCATTTCCTTTGGCTTGTGATGGTGGCTATAGGTACGCCAGAAAAGGCTTGAACCTGTTTTTATATGAAGGACTATACTAAAAACAGCATTAAACTGTCTACAAACCTGCAATCTATCGAGCGCTTCGAGCGCAGCATCGCAGGGGAGGGGCAGTGCACGCGACCGCGGCACATCATACGTGCTGGAGGCGGAAGCAGCCGAATGAACCGAACTGCCGGAGTTTGCGGAAGCACTGGACGTCGCCGATGCCAGGGACCCAGTGCCACTACACGCTGAGTCAGCACTGGCCGGCCGCGGAGCTCGCGGTGCGTCATACCAGTCGACCAACGGTCGAGGGCAATCGTACATGCCAATGCGTTGTACGGGCATCGGAGCGCGAGGCACGTCATAGTGTGAGCACTCTTCGATCTGATGGGAAAAACACGTGAACTTGAGTAACAGCTGGCGAGAAGATAATGGGAATCGCAAATGCAGCTGTGACTTTAAGAGAATCATCATTTGGTTTGAACTTCAATAGATTTTCGACAGCACCAAAAATCTTAACTACTTACTTTTGTAAAGGCAGGTGACTGCTGTGTGGGCATGGGCTGGTGAGCCACGGGTGCCGGCGCCCGCGCCCTCCGCCGCTGCATCGCACCGCTGGCGTCGAACACGCCCGCTACTATCCTCAATCTGTTGCCAGGGCATATTCCCTGGAAAAGAAAAAAGTATATCATGATTTTGACGATGTCTTGACGTTGTTTAATCTGGGAAATAGACCATGTGTTCGAAACCCACGCAAAGTTGTGATCAACTATAGTTAACGCAATAGAGACCTATAAATAGGGAAACAATAATGTCTCCATTCAATGACACCATTATGATTACAACGGTTATCCCTTCTAGTCTACGTGATGTTTACAGCTTCCATGAGATATCCCTAAGTACCTACATAAACATCACGTACACAAACATCCAGGCTTAGAAGCTTCGTTTTCCCCTGAAAATGACGCCATTTACCTTGAATATGAACTTTACAAAACAAATACTTATTGTTATGATCAACTTTGCCACGACCGTGACGCTGTCGTAGGCAAATGTGTACGTGAGATGAGTCAACATTAAGATAATGCATTCAAGAAATAATAAGCATAATTCTCGTAATTATTGTAATAAGCTTATGAATGGGACAAGTAATCGATGTTCAGTGTTTTGTTTAAAATCAACACAAATTAGCATTACTTGGCATGTGTAAGCAAAAAGAACAGATGCATTGTTAACTTGAACTTGTCACACTTATTCTAAGTGACCCCTCTTCCCATATTTGGGCGGACCACCGGCATGGCCCGCTAGAAGCGTGACTTGTTCATTGTCACTTCCCCAGTTATGTCAGACCGTTTCTACATAACTAGGGAACATTCCATACAAATATCTCGTTTGTTCTCGACATTTTGCTGTCTATCAACAGATGTTTTGCAGTCAAGTCCAAAGGTCATCCAGAAAAGGCTATCGCACTGGTGGCTTTAGTTGCGCTTGCTCTTGAAAGCCTAGAATACTCTTGCTCATGATGAACACATTTTTGGGAGATTTATTGGCTTAGGGCAACGTTATCTGACCTATAGCAGTTCCCTCCTGAAAATAAGGCTCTCCAAGCGCGCGCTACTAAGTCGATCCTTGGCTACTCTAAGATCTAATCATTCGATCAATGTATCTTTGAATTCAGGCATCACAAACTTGCCATTAGTTATGTGAAATAGTTCATTACCTGTCTTCCTCTAAGCGAGCACAGCCACCAGCCCTCGCTGCCGCCGGTATTCTGCTCCAGCACGGTGAGCAGGTCGCCGCGCCGGAACGCCAGCTCGTCCGGCGACTCGGCGATGTTGTCGTACAACGCACGCGCCATGCACTGCAACAACGAAACCACAGTTGTAAAGATAAGAAGAAGACATTCGTGGCAATATTCTAGCAAACAACCAAGATCTTGATGCCATGTGAATGATGAAGAGGCAGACTATAAGTGGCTGCCATCGTATCTACGTAGGTAAATGGTAAATAAAATATTGTTAGATTCACGTTACATCACAATCTTGTTAGACGTAAGAACTACAAGAATAAGATCTTGCAAAAGACTAGCTGATACTGATAACAATGTCTTGCAATAGACCGTTGCGAAGACCGCAGACTTATTAGATAGGTATGGCGGAAAATGGTAAAAGGAAATTCATGTAAGATCCACCCATCCACCATTATAATTTCTTCTTGACTCGCTAACTGGCTTTCTAACGACTTTGGCTAAGAAATATTACAAGCTCCAAGAGTTTATAATAAGCGTAGGTATATCCTCAACTTTATTCCACGTTTTCCGAGGAAGCTTACAAATTATAACTTTCAAGTTCATTTTTATAAAGTACCCAGAATAAACATTTTCCCTAATCTTGTTGTCTAGTTAAGATTAAAAGGATTTACTGTACTCGGCCAAGAAATGGTTTATCTTACTTACATTTATTTATCTCGTTTATCAGCGGCATAAAAATCTTTATTTAGGCCGGAAAAAAATAGATGGAGTAGAAATGAATGTGTTTAACAACAATGAAAGGAAAATCTAAAGTTGTTATAACTTATTTTATATTTAGGTACTAGATACTCAGTAAGACAAACCAGTTTTGCTTTTATGTAAATAGGTAACCAGTTTCAAATAATGCAATTTAAAGAAGGGCTATTTTCAGCGAAAGCGTAACTTTCAACTATGTCAGATTGATTAATATACCTACTAATTAGTAAGTACATAATACCTTCTTGTGCGCACCAGAAAAAGTTCATGACTAATTTCTTGCACGGACATTCACTGAATCATCTCCAGCGAATGGACTTTCAACTTTAAAACCAACCTCAAGGACCTACGCGTGACAGCAGTTTCTATGAAACAGATCTGGTTACTGTCATATTGCTAAATGCTAAAATCCATCAATCATGCATTCGACATACCTATAGCGAAAACAGAAACAGCAGCCCCAGTCCCCGTAAATTTCATATTAAGCTTCGCCACCCGCCCACGTATGCGTTTGGCGCATATGTTGCGCCCGCGCAGCTGCAGCGGAACGGGCGCGTCCTAAATCAGTCGATAATGACGGATCGCATTGTGCAACAAGAGATTGTGGGCGACGCGTGTTGGGGCAGGCCATGTCCGTTTCCGATCAACGCAATCGTTTATGCAACCGATAAGAGGGAGTCTGACAATTAGGCGACGAATTTTTTGTTACTTATGTTAATTAGGGTCATTTATTTACCTTCCAATTTAATGATAAAAATAATTCAGAAATAGGAAGAGGTTAATTCTATACGCAATTTTTAAAAACAAGAATTATCATTTTTATTAATTAAAAATTGAAAAATAAAATTCTACAAATTCGAGACGACCTAGAGGCCTTCTGGGAGGGTTGGTTCGAGGCAGCTCGGAAAAAAATATTTGGAAGGAGTCGGGGTTGCTCTTTTCTCAGCTGTGGGACGGTATACTTAGTCTAAATAAAAAAATCTTAATTAAATATTTACCGGATTAGTCCAAATAGCCGTAATCTTTCTAACTTCAATGTATCTCCTGCATTTACACATCTTGAATATTTTATTCAAAACACTTCACTTAACAAACAATTCAACTTGAGTACTACAAAAGCTTGAGTTTACTCAGAGAACGTAATCGTACTTGAACCAATTGCACATGCACGCGCTTCGATGAGTCGAGACGTAATGAGCGAAATAATAGCCATTGAAAACAAGTTAAATATAAATCTATTTGTATTGAATTTATTAGAACCGGTCGGGCAATCTTACCTACATGCGTCTGAGTCAGGCTCAGGGCCTGCGTCATACTCTCCGTGGAGTCGATGCACTGAACCTCAAAACTGTGATACCAAATGACATCTTCACTTCTAATGTTCAACTTCCTTCCTAATTTACCAAACAAAATGCGTCATTTTAATAATAACGGAAATATTATTATTTCGCACCTAAAAACAAATCATTGTTTTATTGTATCTTTTAAACCTACCTATTAAGGTACCTGTGTAGGTATGATTAATGTAAACTGCAGATTATAACGTGGTTATTTCGGTCGTATTTTCCGAGGATTAGTATAATTTTCCGAAAGTATACATTTTTACTATATACGGATTTATTTTAAATTTTGGATTAAAAATAGGTACATTAGGTACGTCGTGTATGTAGTATCTAATAATAATGTATTCCTAGCTTAAATTAATTTTAATAGTAATAAACATGCGTAGGTTACCAAGTTACAATTAAGTATTGATAAAGTTGGCTAGACATACTAGCAGTAAATTGATGGTACATAATGTAACCGTCTCTGGGTGTTATTTATTAAAATACTAGCTTCTGCAAGTGGCTTCGCCCACGTCTGAATTTATCCCTTCCACTCCTACCAGGGGAACGTAGGTACCTACTTCAAGGATAATATGTGTTCTACGCCCTTCCCCAGGGTCCAAACTATCCCTATGACGTAATTCATCAAAATTGGTCCAGCAGATTGGACGTGAAAACGTAACAAACAGACAGATTTACTTTCATATTTATTATATTAGTTTGGGTAAGTATGTAGTAGCTAGGCAGGCCTATTACTGCATGGACACCACACAAATGTATACGTTTAGTTAAGTAACTATGTATGTATACTTAAACCAAGTCTTTATTCACTACTTTTTAGGGTTCCGTACCTACCTCAGTCGGAAAAAACGGAACCGGGAACCCTTATAGGATCACTTTGATGTCCGTCTGTCATGACCCTTTTTCTCAGGAACGCGAAATCTGGAAACCCCTTGGAGCAGTGAAAAAATCAAACTTCTAAGTCAACGCAATCTAAAGATAAGGCTGTTTAGCTCTGTTTATGGCGCATGTTTTGACGCTCTCAATCCCTTGAGAGCGTCAAAACCTAATAGGTACTTCCCGTTGACCTAGAGTCATGAAATTTGGCAAGAAGCAAGGTCTTACAGCACAAGTAAAGGAAAACGTCAAAAAATTTAAAATATGTAATAAAAGTTTAAGCGTAAAAAGATGAATCATTACATATTATATTTATAATTAAATATGTTCTAAATAGGGTTGATGACTTAAAAAAAAAATTAGTCCGTCATATAGATTTCCATAAAAAATTGACACGTAGTTTTTCTTTTTCACGTTAACAAAAAGAGGAAGACGAAACAGTGCGTTGAAAACTCGTGAGACGTCACATTTTGAGTACACTTTTGACCTAAACGTGACGTTACAAGCCCCGTTTTATTATTGTAATTTTTATTGATTTCATAAAGCAAAAATACGTGTCTAATATTTTTTAATAATCTAACTGGCGGACTAAATAGAATAATATTTTTGTACTTAGGAATCATCTTTATCATCAACGTTGTCATTAACTTAAACATCCTCATTAATTTTCTTTGCGCTAAAAGCTACGAATAAAAGCTAGCGAAAGCTTTTAACTTGTTAAGTGCTCTATCTAACCAATGTCAACTGAATAGATATTAACACTTTCTCTACGCCTTTTCTTTAATTAAGCGACTCCATTGACCGATGAGATGACAAAGATGCAGAACCGGATGCTCGTGAATCATGACGCGTCGATTCGCAGAATCTGCACGGTATTGTGCGCAGGCGCCTATCGTAGGCAGGTAATGTAGGCAGGGTTGGCAGGCGTCCGGATAAAGCCGGCAAAAGCTTTTATAATGAGTGTCCGGCCAAATAAAACTATAGCTGGGGAATTTGTTGCCCATGTCTCCCTTCCAGCTATAACACTAGGAAGTTGTGATGGGCGGGCGTTTTGGGCATGGCTTTTAGGTAAATTTTGAAGTTCAAAATGTGCTGATATTCAGCCTTATTTAAATAAATAATTTTTGATTTTATTTGATTAGTGTCCGGTCTGCTTAGTTTCTGTTGAGCTTTTTACATTTATCCAGTCACTTCGATTTTACCTAATAACTTAGACGGATTCATTTTGTTGTAATTTCATTACAAATAAAGAAGATAATAACGCATCAAAAATGATTGAATATAATAAAAAAAGCCTGGGTACATTTATGTTTGCCATTTAAAAATCAAACTTTATTTAGTTAACATATCCGGCCTTTTTTAACCAAAAGTCCGGCTAAACTGGCTGTTCGGCTTTCCGGTTTTAGGAGCTGGCAACCCTGGATATAGGTACAACACCGTAACCCGTGAGTGCCGAGTGTGCCAGCGAGGTCGGTGAGGTCATTGGCTTGACCTTTTAATACATGGATCCCGTGCCAATCAATGTGACTTCTCATGAATATTGTTTTTCCTTAACCTTTTTCCGTCTAGACAGGTAACGGGAGCGAACTAAAAGTGTTTGTTTCCTCTATCTTTGCCTACAAACTGTGTCTTCTTGGGCAGGGTATCACATGTTAGATAATATTGTATTTGGAGCTACCAATTTTTTAAATAATTGGAAAAAAGGGTCACCTAGTATGGATAAGTTCCCTTAATACTTTCTAGAATTTGATCCTTAGTAGCGACACTTTCGGATGGTGTAATAATACAGGGTGTATTTTTTTCTAAATCAACCGGTTGAGTCCTGGCTAGGAATACCAAATTTTTCAAAAATCGAATGATGCAGTTTAAGTTTTCATCAAAATCGGGCTCGATACTTCTTTCAGTGTTTTTCGCTAACCCGTATAGTTTCGGATTTGGATCCACGCACACTTTAAAAATTCACCTTGTATATACATAAGTATAGATCAGTGTTTTGATCATAATATTATGACTCTACATAGAGTGTTATCAATAAATGTTCATTTCTTTCTTTTTTTAACGGTTTTATTCGAATCTATTAGTGGCGTGGTGACCCGAATTGACGGCGGCTGTATTTGAATGCCATTGATCTAATTTTACTTGCCATTAATAGGAAATTTAAGAGAATATTATTTTCTGTAAACGCGTAATAAATCAATGAAATCAAATTTTATAACTCGATGGTTTATTTAAAGTTTCATTAATATCACCACAAGTGCCATTTATTATAGGTTATGGTTACCTGTATCACATGAACGGCTGGCAACTGTCTGCATTTTTATTTTCTGGAAACTAAGACAAAGTAAAGTCCTAGGGAATTAATTTTTTGATGTCAATTTATATTTAATACCTACGTCATAAGTAACTATGTATTTATATACGCATTAATTAAATTTGGTTTCCTTATAAACTTCTGAGACCACTCATCTAATACCTACCTATAACATTTAACATTAATTATAATTACGGTATTACAAAATGCCAATAATGAAACATTCACTGGTCACATTTATTTAAGACGTATCTGCTAGTAAGTGCGTATAAATACGACATTAACAATTTAATTAACAAATAGCGATATTCGAAACCACCAACCACAAAATGACAACATCTACCGATATACCTAGGTATTGCAAAATAAAGATGTTTATTGTTTACGAGTTACCCAGCTATTCAATAAATGAATTGGAATAAACTAAATTCTGCTTAATGAAATGCCATTAGTAGCTCAACTAATTTAATTGAATGATTCACGAATCTTCTATGAATATTTTCTTTGAAAAGGTCACTTCGTCAGAATTATAAAAAATAATTACCTCGTATATTTCCAATAAAGGTATAGAATCTACCTGTTAGCCTGTGGGTACGTACCTATCTATAGGTGATTCAGCATTCGTAGCAGGATGGGGACTTGTCGGCCATTGCTTCCCTCCCCGAATATTCTTCCTGGATAAAACTGACTGATGCAACCGACACGTGCCACAAATATTGCCAAATCAACCGAACGGATGGTCCGCGCGCTCTAGTAGAGCTCGCCATATGATAGTGGGTCGAAAATCAATGAGGACCGGCAGGGACTGAATGGCGGGGCTCGGGGCGGCGACCTGCGAAGGTCGCACTCCCGTAGTACGCGAAGGGTTAGCACGCATGCGCCAGCCAAGACAAAAAAAAATGCAATTTTGAATAGGGAATAGTAGGAAGGTTAATCTTGTTTAAGATTTTAAGACGCTGTCGTCTGTGACACAGTTTATACTAGTACAGTCAGCGACAATATTCGACGAGCAAGTACAAAGTGCCAAAAGTCGTGAACACCTAAACATCATTAGTCAGTCACTGAATAGCTTTGGCCACAAAATGCGGTGAACAAATCAAGGATACAAATTTCGGTGATCGGACATGAAAACAAAAATTCTCGGAATAACTTCGCGAGATTATAGACTATCAAATTTTGATGCGTAAAATAGTATTCCAAATGTTCAGTTGACAATTTATCGAGAGTTTACAATCTCTCAAGTTATTTTATAATCTTACGGAGTTTGCTATTTTCCGGTGACATATATACATATATTATTCTATTATACACTATTATTGTAGCTACTCATTTAATTTATTTATCATTTGTGGTTAATTAGTTCCCTATCTTTTATCCAAATAAGTAGTTATTTGTTATTTTATAATAGGAAACGTATTCTGGTTTCTCCAATTTACTTTGGACATTGGCAGAATAGGTAGTCATCATCGGCTTTGATTTCCATTATATATTAAAAATAGAATAGAACGTATTCTGGAATTGTTATCCATTGACTTAATAAGGAAAGTTCTAAATGCAGCTACTTATTAAATATAATATTATTGCTACTCGTTAGTAGGTAGGTAATTATTTCTCCTTTTTCCTTTACATATTCCATAAAGAAGAGAAGAAAACTGAAAGGCTGAAATTATTTACCTACCTTCTAATCGTTTTCTGTTTTCTAAATAAATTCTGTGCCCACACAAGATATCGAGAGAACCTAAACATAATTTCAGCAATCATCTCACGATATTTTTATGAATCTAGTTTTTACTTCACACTCTAGTATTGTAGTGTTCTAGTACCTACTAGGTACCTTTTTCTGGATGTTGGAAAAACACTATTAGCCTTAGGCTCGGTACTGTAGCTAACTGTAACGCATAAAATCTCAGCTATGAATATGATTCATCCCTAAAACTTCCAACTGAGCCAACGATAAAGTTGAACATCCAACAGGAAAAATTGCACGTCGTCTCCTACAAATATGGGAACACGTTCTCAAGGAAAACTTTCTTCTCGTGGCTGCCAAGATTTTACGAGGAGGTAAAAAAATTGAGACGTCTTTTTAAGGGTAAAATAAAAGCGAAACGTTCTTTCTTCTTTTCGTTTGAGTGATCATTTTTTGTGTATAGAAACAGTGCTCCAGCACTTGAGTACACATTATCTGCATAAGTGTGTTGGTAGGTTCGCAAGAAATAGAGTAGATCGGAATCTGTCGTACAGATTGAGATACGAGAAGCGTTTTATTGCCGACACATAAGAGGTCGCTGCGAGTCCGCGACATCCTTTTGTAATCTGACGAGATAATCGCAACATATAAACGCTGCCAGTATATGCAAAATGGTGAGCATTATTTCAGAGAACTTCTAGGAGTTCTAGGTTTCAAGACAAAAACCACACCAACTAGGTACTGGGCTCTACAAGTAGTTGTGGTTTTTATCTTAATGTATTACTGACTGCCAAAAAAGGTACATTATAAACAAACAAAGCGATTAAACAAGTTTGTTCCGTCGGGTTTTGTGTTAGTACCTACCTACCTACCTACAGTTGCTCAAGGAAATCATTCAAGAAGATAGCCTCTAAGTAAGCAGTATGACGCGTGTTTGAAATGATACCTAGAATCCTTTTATTTTAGTGTAGAAATAAGTTATAATAATATATATTAGTTAATAAATCGCCTATTGAGTTTCCCTTTCAATGCAGTGATGTTTATCAAAATATGACGACGTTCGACTGCCTGCTCTGACGTTCAGTCAATGACCTACCCTAAGAGATAAAACATCCCACGCATCACTATCCGAAACTATGATCATAACCATCATGGCTCTTTAACATCACATTTACTGTGCATGGCGATCATTATGTATAGTAGTCGAGTAACTGTTTAAAATGAAATGAAATGAAATTTATTTAATTGCCTGAATATAGGTACTTACAATAACATAGTCAAATAATTTTAGTGTCACTATATTCGACTTGTCAGTCGTGCAAATATTTCTAGTCAAGTATTAATTCGATCAGAATCAGAATCAGAATAATAGAAAATATTAATTTGAGTAGCAATTAAGAAACATGAATTGGTATGCGTGTGAACGTGTCGTAGGTGTGTGTGATATTACGGCCACGGGACACAAACAGGCCAGTGTTGATATTCCCAGGAGTGCGTCATTTGACATGATATCTGACGCCAGACACTGACAATATTGTTCGGATACATCGCACTTGTGTATACCGGTGTTGCCATAGATAAAGTAATACAATAAATAAAGGTCTTGTTGTCTGAATTAAACAAAGAAGTGTTACTGTTTTGTGGTGGTATGGTTCTCCTCGGGAAAATCTGTCTTGCCTTGTACAGGGATAATTTCAATTACTAGTAAGTTAGGTACCTACTGGTCAAAGCCAAAGAAGAAGTAGGTACCCATCCACTTGTAGATTATGTGCTAGTGATTAGATACATTCGACAAATAACAACTTGTGGACAGTCATTATTAGGCACTTGAAAGACAATGGGTTTACTAACAAGCGGCTTAAGCTAGTAGATTATTATGGTTTCTAACAACTACTACCATAACAGTTTCCTTACAAAAGTATTAAATTAAAACCAAACAATATACCTGCGCTTGTGGCCAGTAATCTCTACTTTCACGTCATCAAACGATTGAATAAGATTGCCTATTCAATTCTCAATACGTGGTCCTCATATTCATTAAGATAATTATATTTATGACGTACACAAGTGTCCAAATTGGTTAGATTAATTTTATTCGATTTTTATAAGCTCTTACTATAACTTGAGGCCATAAACTTAACGTAGTTATGAAAAAGCAATATTAAAATGTAAATTAGAAAAAATTATTTTGTCTCGTGAATTGAATAACATCACCACAGCAACAAGGCGAGCAACGCAACCAATTCCAAGGGGGCGAATTGAAAAGATCTCCCTCCGACGAGAGGGCGAGGGTGTCGGAGGGACGAGTGATGCAATTTTGCAGTGCATTTTATAGATATGCAGACGCCAAAGAATAGAGGCGATTTTTTTCTCTCTTTAACCACGGTTACAATTCTTTAGAGGTTTCTCGACATTTTGTAGAAGGAACGGCACGTTCACAATGGCGGTTTGAACGCTAAATTCTCCGCGAAGAAAGCTCCCGAGCTTTTGAAACATGGTTACTGTTTTATTCACTGAAAAATGATTTTAAACTTTTGATCGCGTCCTCATTTCTGTCCCAATTATGCATCTGTCGGGAAGAAACGTTGTCTGGCAGCAGTGAACGTCTGACACTTGTAGCTTGTGTCACGACGCAGATTTGGCAGCCACCCAAACGACACGTCGGTAGCAAGTCGCGCGGACAATACGCGGAGCGGGCCCAGAGCCCATGGCCCGACTATATTATGCGACGCCGTGCTCCGAATATTAACGCGTGTATTGGTGAAAATTTTACAAACATATCGATAAGGCTCCGAAATGGCGCCCATAATTCATAAACTTTGGGCAGCTTTGTACAAAAGGAAAATGTTCAATCCATTTATGATTGTAGATTTCACTTAACACAAAAACCCTTTTCTTTTTACGAATTAATTACGGTTAGACAATCAAATTGGATTTGAAACCAGCTCGTTTTACAAACTTACTTTAAATCGAAATTAACTTTTAAGATTATATTTATAGAGCTTTCAGAAACGGAGATTGTCAAACATGGATTGCAAATAAGAAGTAACTCTGGCGGAAATTTTCTTTCACATCTTAATGGTTGCTTTTCTCCGCTCCTTCGTATTCCAATATCAAATTTCATGTTCAGCCTATCACCATCAAGTAAATTCACATTTCCGAAAGGCATAACGTTTGACTTTCATTGAGATTTCCAGTCTTTACAGCTCGCAGGTAATTAACCAGTAATTGGAAAACGGATACCTCAGTGTTACTTTACAAGCTGTAATAGGTTTTGATTATATGATAAGATAACTTAAGGTTCCAATGAACAGCAAGTCATTTTTATTATCGGTTATGAAACTTTGCTTAAATGCTTTACGTTTAGCCAGTTTGTCCCGGCACGTCAGTGAATCGTGCTGGTCGGGACTTTGTGTCCCAATAAATTAGTGTAACGAGTCAACGTCGCCGTCGCTCTGATCGAACAGCGGCGGTCGTGGCAAAGTCCTCGAGCCGACTTCAAACAATTTCGTGTGCTGTACAGTTGTGCCCTCGTCTCGAGAGCACTGCCTCTGATTAAACTCAGCCTGCACAGTCGCGCACAGTCGCGTGCGGGTTTTGCTTTATTTGCTAACTGTTTCATTAAAATCCTCGAAGCTACTTCAAACATCTGCTGGAATATTTTCGCGACAATCATCTGGTACGTGTTTCAGTCGAGTATGTTTTGCTTTATTTTTCATAACTGTGCTTGGAAATGTTGCAATGGGCGGAGCAGTTTATTTCAGTCCTTTAGCTTGCCGATCGGTAGGAAGGTCTTTACAGATGTAAATACTGAAGTACCTACCGGTAGCATTAGGTTTTACGAGACGAAGATGTAAACACTCGTTATACTCATATTCTTTACGATAATCATAACTTTTACTTACAAGCTGTTCCTTAACAACGCTTAATCTAGATTAATGTGAGTATGACATAAATTTAGCGTTAGCGCGGCAGCCACCACTTTGGAATTATGCATTAGATGGTTGGCACCAAATAAAGACCAGCGTTCCTCAAACATAAAATAACACTGACTATTTATTGGATGGCGTTTATAGGCACCTTTGCCATTTCAGTCAGCGAACCTGTAAGTAATTAACTATATGATTTTAACATTAAAGTCTCTAATGTAACTAACTAAATAAACTTTCTAACCCGGATTATATTGCTAGAAATGCGTTTTGCGATCAAGTTTAGAAAGTGAGCAATAATTTACGACTTCATAATAAAATAGCTCGTTAACAAATTCAATATGTTGCTTGCTGTCGACTCGTAAAAATGACGCGTTTGTTATTTATTTTTCGCGGATCCGGTAATTAAGAAACATAATGTTGAAAATAGAGTAAAACAATGGCTCAGTAGGTATCGTATTCACTTGCTTAACGGTAAGCATCAGAAAGCTATAGAAGTATTCCTTTTACTAGTGACTCTTTCTGACCTGGAAAAGCAAGACAAATAATTACAAGCGCGCCCAAGCAAACACCGCAAGATAAATTACTGGAAACCAATGAACAGGTTCGAAGCTGGTACTAATCAGTGGGAGAAGTGATTGCAACTAATCTCGAAACACAGCGGTACTTTGCTGTCCCACTTCGAGCGACACTAACAAATACTAACACTAACATGGTAAAGTTTGGGAACCGCTAGCCGCAGACGGCTCACGGGCGCGCGACACGACTCTCCAGAGAGAAAAGTAGACGCCTCTACATTATACATTATAGTGTTCCTGCACTGAAATAGTGTTATTAACTTGTAGTATTTTCATCAATATTTCATGTGATCTACGTAAGGCATTCGGGCAAGGTCCGTTTGTTTTTACAATGTCTAGAAATTGTTGTCAGTGATTGTATTTTTCCCTTGCTGAGATAACAGCAGTAACGTTAGGTAGCTAGTTTGTTTTTATGTAGTAACCAACAGTTTGTGTTCTCGTCGAATTTTACTATCTGGAAAATCATTCCAAATGAAATGAGATTTTCAACCACTTTTTATGATTATCTGAGTTGAGAACTTAAACAAAACAATTGCAAATACTTTATGAATACGAATTGTTGTTCTCCGTAGTTTTATTATATTCTTTTACGATAGAAGTATTATAATGTCAAAAGCTTGAACACTTGGACAGCTGTTGGGAACTTATCCGAAGCCGTCCCTCCCCCGCGTCTCCCGGCGGGATGAAAGTCTTTGGCACCCTCCGCGTTTTTCTCCCCGAACGACCGATGTGAAGTACTCTCATTACTGTACCATTTCGCTCCCCTAAGGCTACAAACAATATAATAGCATATATCTATAGGACACGTTCATTCGACACAAGATTGCTTTGTGACATATATACGTCACTGCTCTTTCTGTTTTACCTTGCGTTATATTGATTAGGAAATAAGTACCTTATCATATCCATATCTTTGTACCTTGTCGTAAATCATGACACGGCTACCTAGTTCAATCCATCACACAAATGTAGTTAGGATTTAGTTAGATGACTTACTTTTGTTTTAACTCAAGTAATTGAGCTCGCTGTGATCCGTAACATAAAGGTGAAGTCCAATTACATTTTGTTGCCCTCTCACGGGGTCTAATGAAGCCTCCTCCAAAGTTACTCGCTAGAAAAAGTTTTAAGTAAGTACGTTAGCTATTTACCAAGTTACTTTAACTTTTTTGATGTTCCTGGAGTCGCTAGGATTTTGGTTTCTCGTAGAAAAGTAAAATAACAAACTTTGTATCCAACCTTAAATAGTTAATTTTCGGTACAGGCTATATTTCGTTATCAGCGCTGAAAAAAACATGGAGA
This sequence comes from Mamestra brassicae, assembly GCA_905163435.1. Classification (NCBI taxonomy): domain Eukaryota; kingdom Metazoa; phylum Arthropoda; class Insecta; order Lepidoptera; family Noctuidae; genus Mamestra; species Mamestra brassicae. Next base: position 11,869,739 of record LR991004.1, on the reverse strand, counting down.
TGCGTCGAGTGGGTCTGGTGTCGCCATTCTTCAACAAGCTAATTTACAGCTGCTGGCTGCTACGAAAACGCGACGTAGCTGCCTAGCCGCTACGCCATCGCTCTGTAGCCGCGTAGCCGCTACGCGCCTACGCCATCACGATGTAGCTGCGTAGCCGATACACATTCTATTGTATCCGCGTAGACGCCACGCTGTTACTGCAAAGGTTTGGTATGAGTCAAAGTATACGCGACACAAGCGTAGAGCGCATCAACGTTGTATCACCGCCTACGTAGAAAAGCTAAATCAGTACGAAAACGCTCTTACAACTGTTTAGAAATCATTATTTTGATTAATTTACGCTAATTTTATCCCAAGATATAAACCTTAAGTCAAGTTTACTGCAACAGTCATAAAGCCATGTAACTCTGAATGAATGGCCGTACTAAAGGCGTCCAACCGTGTGGACATAGTCGCTTAATTAAAGCTTACGCGCCCGTATTATAATGGTAAACATCCTCGATCGTAACTTGAGTTGATATCTCGTGTGTGGGAACACAGCTACTTAGCGAGATCAATCGGCCCGATAACCCATCAGCAATCGGCACCCATCGGCGATGTTCGGGTGTTCAAACAGGCAACACGAGTGCTCGGGCCAGTGACGTTTTGATGTATAGCCTGTCGCGTCGCCGCTTCTGTACGTCCATCAACAGCATTAGTGATGTACCTGTTTATACATAAACTAGTGTTGTACTGTTGTTTGTTCTCGCCGACTGTTGCCACACATTCTATCCGTCTACCACTATTCGGATCTGATTTTGAGTAATGACACGATAGAGAAACAAAAGTAAACGATCGCATGATTCATCAATAATAGTTAATTGAGGCAATCAGTTTGTTTTACAAGTTAATGATCGTTGCGTGTCCCGCCGAAATGTTTTACCTAACAAAAATATTAGCTGCGCTCAATGTTGTTCAAAGTCGCGTTTAAACAACATGTTTCAACTTCCAGTGTTCCAATAAGTTTAGAAGATATTGCGAGTGATATTACGCTCATCAATACGTCCTCGGTTTCCTATTGAGGTCGGAATTGGATAGACTTCCTCCGATGTCGCGATTTAATATAACTTGTGCTCTTGATAAATTGGTCTACAATTTATCTGACGTTATTGCACCGAAATAGAATCGTTGAGCAATTTGTTAGAGTTCGAACTGTTCGTTGAAAACTTGAAACTGTTTCGATATTATATTTTGTGATGGAAATTAATAAGAGTAATAAGTTTAGTATTAGTTAGCATTTTGTTCGTTGTAAGACACAGCGTTATTTTAATCACAGGCTTGGATCTTTCATTTGCTTTCACATTCGGTGTTTCTTCTCTGAGTGACAGCTAGGAAGGACCGGCATCACTTACTTAAAATCGTCGTGTTAAAGTGTTATTTATTGTAACCAATTTACAAAATAAATATCTCTTATAGTTGATTTATCTATTAACAGTCCAGTTTGAGAGCTGTATTAAGCGCTGGCCCTACACAAACACAAACAAGGTGCTTCGTCGATACTCAATAGGTACCTACTTATCACGATGATAACTAGGTACCTTATTTCAACTAAGTACGTTTAAAAGACAGTGAAAACAGTACCAATCACGTGTAAATTACTTCACCGGGAAAGTAGGTACTTTAAGAATTTCAAGATATACACCTGGAGTGAAGCTTTCTCAACCAGTTATAGTTACAATATTCTAATGTACCTACATAATCTTTAAATACTCGTGTAGTTACTACAAATCAGCACAAATTGCACATAACATACCGCACTGTCTTCTTCAGGCGGAGATAATATTCAATCACCCCTAAACTGTCGTTAAACCCGTATCCATAAGCGTAAATATAAAATGTTTGCGTCTAGGGTTGCCGCCGATTCGCTTGCAAAAAAATTCTAAGATTTCTTTTATAGGCTCAATTAGCAAACTTTTTGTTTGCCAGCATATTGAGGTTTTAATGAAGTTTTTGGTGTTATGTAAAAGCTGCTCTACAGGAATTTTTAGTATTCCACAGCAAATTTGGTATGATTTTGCTTCAAGCAGGGGTCTGAATATTTGTATTAAGAGTAGATACCCACAGTATACAAATGTTTACATATTTATGAGATTTTGATATGATAACCGCACAGGATGCCATTCGTTATGCGTATTTCGGTGTGACGTGCGCTTTATACCATCTTTTGAAACTGACTGAGGTTGGTAGAATATCTACCTACTTAACTTAAGTTTTAAGCATGTCTTCCTTAACTAAGAGTTGAGGAACAAGATAACAAATCACAAGAACTGCTGAGGAGAAAAGTCCGGGTAAGATACCAAACTCAAGGTTTGCTAAAGGGTGATTGAGCGTAGCGTATTGGGTATCAAACACAGGCGTCATTGAAGAGGGAAGGACTAAAAAACGATGTCGTGACGATTGAGAGGCGTTTGCGACACAGAGAGCCGGGTACAGTAGAAGACAATGGGCAGATCTTTGCCCAGCAGTGGGCAAATATAGGTTTAAGAAAAAATAGAAATGGTATGTTAGACAGCCCTGCGCATCAGACAGATAGGAGGATAGCAGAAGGGCCGGGGGCTGACAGCGCCATCGCACTCGGGTGACGTGACAGCGGCGGGCACTCCAATCTGCGATACGCACTCGAGAGCCGACGCGACGCACTCACACTCCCGTACGATACGCGCAGGACCACGTTCACGCTAAAACATACGTGCAAAATATTCGCAATCGCTTCGATATTTTTTGCGTGTTAGCGAAAATGGAGCACTTTCGTAATCTTACGTGGCTGTATATATCCGCAATACATTTGTGTTTTTTTTCTAATAAAAGCGTCAAGTCTCTCTCTCTCCTTCAGATCGAATAGGTACAGTCAGCAACAAAAGGCTATAAACTTGGAATTGCTAAAAAGTAATAGTGTTAGTCGATTTTTGTCGTACAATAACTACTTACAGCTTCACAGAAAAATAGTAGGATAGCAATAAATACCGTTGTTTTCGAAAACAATCGTTTATTAATAAAAATATGACGAAACATGTCACAAAAGAAGACGCCGACGGATTGTGCTAGGTAAGTGAATAAGTATAGGCATTACACACAATGTGCTAAGCTGTAAGAATGGACGACTGACTGATGTCACCATTAAAGCAATGACACCTACTCAGACACTAAAATACTCACATTTACACATTACCTAGATTTCTAACTTTCCAGTTTCAATGTCAAATTCACAAAAACTATTGGCAATCTTGGTAAAACGTGTCTAGCTTGCAATAGACTTGAAAATCTAACTTATCTATATACCTTGAAGTGGATGCTAAGCTAGGCATGTACCTATCTCAAATCGTTAAGTGGAATTAGATACATAAAGATAACCTAAGTAATAACTATTGTAATATTACTCGTACCAATCTAGCCTTGACAGGAATTGGTATTTCAATACTCGAATTGATCATAGAAAAAAGCAATCAATTGTCGAATTCAGTCAAGCCTATCAAGCACTCACGCAAAGCCGAAAAAACTGGCTAATCAACTCTTTCGGGTGTAAATTAAGATTAAAAATCACTTCGCTTGCTTCTCGACGATCCCCTTTAAGGTTTTGAGATGAAAAGGGGAGTTGTACTTACTTACTTAGTGACGCAATCTTGTACAACCATTTTGGACGCGGTCGATATCGTTGTGAAACTCCGGGCTATCAGTAGCGATATAATTTAAATAGGAAATTGATGCCTTTAACTTTGTCGTAATCAGTTTAGCTAACTTGTATCAGCTAACGTGTTAACTTTGAACCAATTCGAATTGAGCTATGTATAACATCACTCAATTCGAGTTGGTTCAAAGCAATGGAAGACCAATGACGAGAATTCCTCTACCTACCTTAAAGCAAAGCTTGCTGTGCAGAAGTGTGGGTGATCACCTGATCACAATCATGAATCAGTGCTGCAGAAGTTTGGAATGCCACAAACTGCGTTCAACATGTCGGCTCTTGAAACAGCGATAATTAACGCATTTAATTAGGTTCTACCAGCGGCCGTCAAGCATATCTCTTGTTATCGGGCTACAGCTGCAGGCGGCACCAAATGATGCGCGAATGAACAGTTTTGACGGGAACTATTAATAGGAATAGACAAACTATCATAAACTAGAACTAGCTTTCGGTGCCTTGCGGTTTTAACTGGGCTAACATCGGTTAGACCTCACACACTGTTTATGTCGTGTTCCTTATAACTGAATGTAAATCGACGATATAGCTGCATCGTCCACACCATGTAGGAAGTGGGGCATTGTCATGCGAATGTTATGCAACCATTCCACCACGTGCACTATTAATATTAATATTTCACTCGCCATTGTTTCGCTCTGACGTCGATACAGCAAATAGTTAATAAACTCGCTTTACATCTGACCGTTGACCGCATCCGCTAACATGCGGGGTCAAAACTCCGGAAATTTTCATGTTTGAAAACTTAAACGATGGCGGGTTTTCAAGTTACTGATCCAATTAATTATCTAAATATGATGTCAAAAACAGAAGGGAAGTCGTAGAACTCCATACGCAATCATGTGTCAGCAAACTGTCTAAACCAATCATTCCAATGGATTACTTAATGCGGTGTCAGGCTTTATCCATAAAAACACTGCCCTAATGGAGGGAAATAGCGTAATAAACGCGAATGTAATCACAATTTCCCTCGTCACGGACAAACAGAGGGTCGCATATGTTCACTCGTTCCGTTCATTCTGTTCATTCATCGTCAGCGGTAATCTGGGCGAGCTTACCCGGGGCACGCGTCCCTCCGATTGATGGCGGATTTACCCGATTCTCTGTATAAAAAAATACCAGTGTCATGTTAAGGGTGGGTTCCGTACATAAAAAATGTAAAGTCAGAAAGTTGTTGCCTTGTGTATAATACAGTACACTTGTGTGATAAGAGTATAAAAAGATAAATACATTATGACACAACATTATTTTACATACGCTATTTTCATATGACTGACCCCTACCTATACCTAATGTGGACATATCCTCAAAATGAATGCAATTCGGAAAGTCGCACTCGCAACGAAAGAAAGTACTCTAACAGCCTAGACTTGAGAACTAAGTACTCTAACTTATCGATATAAGTAATTAAAAAACCCTATGGATTAATTTTATGTTGGAACGTCTCTAGCATATCAAGTCTCGAGTTCCATGTACATTTATGTGAAAATTAGCCTCGTTCGCAAGTAATTAGAACTTGTTCAGCCACTACCACCATAATTAGGTATTAACGTTATAATTAGTTAATTGAGCATGTCACTCTGAGGCATATATGGAAGGTAAGAGTGCAGTGAAGGCATAATATTAATGAACGAGACAATTACCAAGGTAAAGAAATTGAGGTTAACGAGATACCACGGAAACTAAATGCACGTCACACTTCCGAAAATGTCTTTACAACATAATTACCGCGTACAAGGAAAATAAACTATTCTTTCAAAAGGATAAATAAGCAAAAATATTCATTTACAACAAAACTTGTTTACATTTAGTAAGTTCTCAGGAAAACCACGGGCGGTGTGTAACTATCTATACTTAGGTATTACTACAAATACCTATTTTTCTGTTGCATAAAACCATGAATGGCACATAGTCTATTATCCTTAGCGAGCAAACCTTGAGAAGAACCTATAATAACAATATTTATATGTTAAGGAACATGTGACAGAAACATGAAGGTAATTCCGCGGAAATTTTTCAGGGCCAGCAATCAGTAATTCAGGGAAATTCTTTAGCAATCTCTAACAGATGAAAAATTTCATACATCTTTCTCAAACCGAGTAAAATACGTCTGAAGTAGATAGGTACTTATTACGATAGCATCTGTTGCTATTTTCTCATTAACAAACAAGAGACAAATAATGGAACACTCTCCATTGGCAATTATACATCTTGCAGATACACGAATGATAAGAAGACGCCTGTAACTGTAGAAACTGGTACCAATGGCCTAAGTATTGATAAAACGGATAGATATTATACAATGGCAAATTGTGTAAGGATAAAGTACGGAGCGCAATTACGTGGCAGCACATTAATCTGCATTCTGCATGTAACACAAAACAGACTGGAATGCGAATATCTAACGCCCCAGTAATAAGATACTGCGAACACTTGCGGCTTATCTATTCATCGATTGGTCGCTCAATGCCAGACATTTGAAGTTTGAACAACAATGTGACAAGCCTAGATCGCCTCATCTATAACTACAGAATAAATCATTGTAGGTACATACAAATGCCTCGTGAAAATAAATCTGAAGTCATTCGGGCACCTCTGCGGAGCCGCCCAGTCTTACCGCAAAAACCACAAATGTTTTAGCTAACACGTTTTTTATTTTGGATTGACACTTGAGTCATGAAACACGTTTCAGAAAACGTTTATGCTTCTGTAGTAGTCAACACAAGAAAGATCATTTAACACAAAACAACAATGTAAGAAGAAACAAGCCAAGTTTTCGACCATGAAACAACTGTCGACGCGACCCCAAGCTATCCTTATCCGTATGACAAATAAGGTAGAGTAGGTGCGGCACTTGTGAGTCAATGTCCTCACGCCAATATACAGAAATGTTTTTGAGTTATTTTACCGAACCGGGAAATCACCAAGTGTGCCTTGAAAATGCGCCACTTCAAAATAGAATATGCAGAAATTCCCCCAAGAATAGCTGGGACCAGCTAGTTCAATAGCATGATCGAAATAGACCCAACGGCAGTCTGACGCAGGGGCTAACACCGTCATTGATGCATACGAATCCTGTTACTAAAATAGGACGAATGGCGAAAGCGAGTGGTCAGTCGAAAACGCGCTAAGTGAGGGCTGCTAATGTAAGATAATAGAAATGGGGAAGCATGAAGACCTCATGTGTATAAACAAAGGATTGTTATTCGACTGCCAGGATATGGCAGGCGCCGTCAGAGATAGACGAGCACCCGGCGACCTTGCGCGTGCGTCGGCGGCGCGTCGTCGCGGTGCGTAAGAGAAATAGTCCAACGACACGCGATACAAGGAATACTAAGATACTCGGCGCCCGCGCCGGCGGCGCCGAGCCCGCGCCAGCCGCCATACTAACATGTTAAACATGCCATTGTGTGCCAAAAGAATACAAACTGCCGCTTTTAAAAAGTAAGCAAATATCCAATTAAAGTGTTCATGCATTACGCATGCAGGACCTTCCGCACACGGAAGAGATAAGTGAGCTTTCGTAAGCTTAGGAGCTTTAAAAATGTGGAGTCTCTTTATATTTTAAAAAAGATTTCGCTTCATAGTTGATAAGACGGTGAGTCGGTGATACATGCAAGACGCGGACCATAAGCTAAGATTACAATTCTGATACAAATCCGCTCTGTAAATAATAAACCCTAATCGATTTCGTATTAAAAGCTAACAAGAGGTAAGAAGCGAAATGCTTCTAGTAATAAGGTGCAGACTGGGGTGGCATGGTGGAGGCAACAATCTCAGATAAAGGCGAGACACCTGCAAGTGCTTTAATCCTTAGACGCAGGATTATTTTTAACCCCAAGCTTCTTCAGAAGGGTCCTTAGTAAATACTGCTGACAAGATACACTGACTAGATTATGAACACAATCTAAGTATGGATCTAACGTAGCCAGCCGCCTGCGAACACAGTTTTATTTTAGAAAGTAATCGCGAATTTATTGTCTCTTATGCGGTATACCGTAATGCTCTTTTTTAAGAATATAACGTTCTACAAAGCTTACAATAGACAATCAAGATGCACATAAAAAATACAGGTGTGAACAATTACCAATTTATTTTTGCAAACCGATAAGTAACTAGTTAAGCTGGCTTTTAATAAATGCTAACTTTAAAGGTATTATGAAAGAATTTGATGAGCGTGACGAATCCGTGAATAATGTTTTTTTCAAGAATATCCAAATAAATCCATACCATAAGCATATTATGTATAGTTTTCTGTAAGTTAAATAAAAGAATTTTCAACCTACGATGTTGGAGGAGATGCATTCATAAACTGAAGTGGAAAGAACGGCAATTATAAAATTTACACTGAAAATTCGTAACCCCACTCTTCCAGGGGAAACCGAGGAAACAACAGAGCACAAAGAGGTCCTTTCAATTAAAATGAATTCCAACAACAAGACAGAAATCATAATATTATATTTAGAACACGAAATGATGACAAACACTCCAAACACTTTAAAGGTTTTGTTTAAACACTTGGTTATGAAACAAAACATTGTAAAGGGTACGACAACAAAGGAATATAAACCTCATTGTGCGAAGTTTCTCAACTGCCTATCATTACAAAAATAATTATTATCAAACAAAAATTACTGCTCTGACGATCTAATAAAAATGAAGCGGTAATTAAAAGCTTCAAATTGTTTTCGTTCCAGTATAGGTTTTCTTGCTAATGCAGCCGAGCAATGGCTGAGTCAACACGATTCTACAGCTAGAGGAGAAATGCATGAAGATTTATCCTCGGCGCGTGAGAGTGCGACTTGCAGACTCTCGCTTGTCTGCCGCGTGAAAACTTAATGTTGAAAAGTACTAAAACATGTTCGTGTCTTGAAGCTGAGCACTTTAAGTAGGAGTGTTACGAACTAACATGCTCCTGAGTGAGTACTACTCCGATAGTAATTCTTCTGTATCAACGTTGGCAAATAAACGTCTGTGCACCGGCTACTATCTATTCTAACCTACATGCCTAAATTAGGTAGGTATCTGGGCTAATAATAACAAGGGCGATAATAGAACCGAGGGTGGGTAAAAAATAGGGAGTCCACTCAGGCATGTGCACTGCGAAATTAGCTCGTAGGAAAACAATGAGTTTGGTTACTCAGCCTCAGGCGTGTGCTCTATGCAAATCAGTATTCCGGAAATTAAAACTGGGGTTTTGTTCGTCGAAAGCTAACTGGGAGAACAGTCGCGACAGATTACGTAACCACATCGGTATCCGCACTAATGAGCTCGGAAGTCTCCGTCAACTAACCACTGGACAATTAGTGGGCCATGTGGCCATGCCATGCCACGCATGACCACGTCACTGTGGAAGTTCTACTCGCACACAAATCACTGCATGCACACTAAATCATAAGACAGAGTTAAGCGGAAAGAGGGTGTGGCGCCATTAAGTGTTTCTAACTCCTAGTCATAACTCATCGCTTTCTCCTCTGAGAGTATGCATTAAAATATTAACCCTTTCCTAAGCAGAACAAGGGGACAACAGCGTCGATAATTAAGTTAAATTTATAACGTGGTGAGAAGGGGCTGTGGGTGACGCCGGGCGGCTTCGGCAGGGTGCTAGGGAGCTAGGGCGGGCGGTAACGAGATGAGCGGTCACGCGCGACTGGCCGCCGCAGATAGCGACCTCCGCCCTTCATGATAGAGCACAACACTTCATAATGTCAACTAAAATGTGACTCGGATACAAAAACGCTCTTTACGATCTTCTCAAGAACGTTTTTATGTCCTTGATCGCAGTTATATCATTCTGTGTTCCTGAACTGAAATTAGACTACTGTACTGAAAAAGTTTCAATTATGTTTAAACATTTTCTGTACGAGTGGGATAGATCGTACCTACTTACTAGTAAGACGTTTTATGTCTTCCGTTTTCTAAATAAGAATAGCACTCAAATAAAAAAAAATAAGAATCCAAGTCACAAGCATAGTTATTATACTGTTATGAATACGATCGTGTTCATAAAAGAAGAGACTTGCTTTCAATAAAGACAACAGTGAACTAAAGGTATCATAATAAAGCCAAACTTATTCGAATCAAGTATTATCAAATAATACTTGGTTCGAATAAGTTTGACCTTTAATATAATAAAAGATAAAGAACATTTTATAACACAGGCTCCAATATCATTCGGAAGCAGAGTATCTTGTTCGCTTGAACAAGTAAAGAAAACTTGAAATTCTGCGACAAGTCCATATCGGAAATTCGAAAGAGCATTAAAACAAGAGTCAAAAGCGCCGCGAAAGGCTTCGCTGCCAAAGATAGAACTTTGTTTGATCTGTTTTAAGTACGAAATCATGTAGCAAACATAAAAGAGTTTCGTCAGAAGGGTTCACAAGGCACCAGCGTATAATATTCTACATGTGTGAGCTCAGAAAATAAATAAAAGGTCTGTTCGTTGCAATCAGCGATATTGACACGGGGCCGGGAACAGCCTCTAACAATTTGATTTCTTTCCGATGCGACTATTACACAATAGATGGCCGCAATAAAGGATGGATGCTGATTTGCAAAGGCACACATTCTCGTCCCTGCGATAAAAGATTTCTTGATAATGATGTCCTATTCAATGCTGTCAATGATTAAGCGTTCTATAAAACAAAGTGAAAATACGATGAGATATGAAGAGAATATACTTGATAGATTACAAATTGATTAGATTGTCCGTTCTTCATAAACAATTTAGTCACACACAACAGTTCAACGAAGTGTTTGTTTAAACAATTTCCTTACGACACTTTGGGAAAATAAGCTTTTTCAACGTTTAAATTAATTTAACTTAAAGATATTTGCACATGGCAGTTTTATTTTTATTTTTCATTCAATCAAAAACAAACCGGCATTATATAATGAACACGATACTGCTGCATCTACTAACGTTACTAAGGCAAACAAAGATCTTTGTATATCTTCCAGCAGTCAGCCGCATTCGATTGAGAAAGTCCAGTTCTAACAAATCTTCCTGCTATATCTCCCGATGTTTGTTTATTCTAAACACGGATAGCCAGGAATGGTTCTTGACCAAAATGTAATTCCCAAGTTAGCTTCACATCGATCGAGTGACGTTGAACAGAGTTTCGCTTAGTGAAATAAATGACAGTTGATCGCACGATAGTTCCGCAGTTAAAGGCCAATAAAATAAGTAAGCAGTAGGTACACCGAGCTAGCGTAAAATACGGCTATTCATTTGAAAAGTAGGCTTGCTAAGAATTTTAGTTTCATAAAACAACTTTATCTTTAACTATGTGTGACAAATAAACAAGTTTTTTTTGTTTATTTTCCTCTTTGAAACTGAATGCTAGTGCATTCAGTTTTGAAGTTCAGAACAAAGTGAATCAGGCGTGCATTTCAAGTTATGATTTTATGAAACAAACTTAGCAATTATTTACTATCTTGGAACTTTTACTGTTAAACTTGGCTTTGTTTTTATTTCTGCCGTTTGCCGCTTCATTGAATAGTTTATTTTGTATGCAAAACAAATTGTTTGATGGCAAGTGTTAAGAAACATTTAAATATTTCCCATGTGGGGCGTGGTATCCGCAATAAACACGTGGCGATGCACAAAGACGTCATGGAGCCAGCTTTGTGCTTTTATTGGCTTCGGTTGAGATTCCAACATATGGAGTTGTCATGGCATAAACATACTCGTGGCAGCGCGCCGCGGGAAATATCCTTCCGCTCGCGCAAATACAATGTTTGTTGTTGAATAATAAATAAAGCATCGGGACGAGAACAAACGTATCGATTTAGAAAGTAACGAGTCCGCAGAAGCGGCATAAATACTAACGGAGTAGCTACATAAGTAAAAACTGCGTATAATGTTAAAGCCTTGTTAAAGCTATAAGTAAACGTTTTACATTCTTCTTAAGTAAAAATATGAGATACCGTTATTATTCGTATAATGACTCCAGTTACTTTTAAAACTTTTACACCGTGTGAAGTAACAGCAAATATTGAGCTTAAAATTAATTATTTGCATATCTACAGCATTCCAAATGTCTTGCGGTTTCGGTAGACGGTGCTAAGACTCCCACGCTGATTTTTCATCAGTGAATCATTGTGCATGGCTAAAGATGGATTTAAGAAGGACACCGATCATTATGTTTTTAGATCCGTCTTAACTATTCTGAATCATACAAGAGTACCTAAAGATTCATATCCTTGTTTATTTCTCTGAAGGATTGAAGCCTAGCCTAGAACTTTACCTAAACTGCAGCCCAACAAACAGGTAGCAACTACACTCGCAGAACAAATTGTAAAGAAAGCAAGCTAGAAAAGGAAACACAATCAACGTTGTGCGTAGTTTGACCTAGTAATTTGAGCCAACAGTTAACATAGCAGGTTTCGCCAAGTTTGTTATCAATCTCAGCATGATTACCAGTGATTATGACTTTGAGTCAGAGCCGGTCGTGGCCGGAGCGAATTCGCACAAGGCGCGTGACTGATCGAGCCTTGATTCATACAAATACAAGAGAGACTCGTGACAGCCTCACTGACAAAAGGTACCTAAATAACTATGTACCTACCTATATAGTATTCATATTTTTCTCTAAGTACCTTTCTTTGAGTTCCTCTTCTCTTTGTCTGATAAGTTTTACTTGGATTGCGGATTAATATCTTCTTCGGATGCAAATTCATTTAATTAGTCTATCGCAATCCACTGCAGGATGTCTAAGTTGCATCAATCACATCATTAACAAAAACACAAAAAGTATGTTTAATATCTGCCGTTTTCCCAAATAAAACACTGATGAACATAATTACAGGTTTGACGGACAAAATGACTGTCCCCGCGTCCTCATCTCATCTTTCATCAAAATCTAAAACAATTTTCACCTTGTTATCTCCGGTAGTCTTCCTATCTCTCCACTAATTGCTGGCATCGTTAACATAATTATGCTATCAACATGAAAATGAGAGTTTTCATTTAAAGGCTCGGTGACCTTTCATAAATGAGGTTCAATGTGGCGACATTTTGGTCAGGCCTTGCCGCAGGGCGCGACTGTAGGGCTGTCAACTTTTTAAAGCTTTGAATTTCGCCAACAAAAAACTACCACATATATTTTGATGATATTTAAATTCGAACTAAATATAAGCATTAAATTCGAAAGAAATATAGCAGGTATAGTAGGCAGTATGGAAAATATTGAGAACGGAGAGTTGAATGTGAATGTACTAAGCTGTTTATCAGTTCACACAAAGACCTAACTCAGAGAAATGGGTTACTTCGGTGCCGTGCGCGATAAGCTGTGCAAGATATTATATGCAATGTGTACGTGATATTAAACCTTATACGGTATTCTATTGTTGCTTACGAGTCTTACGACTTAAAAGTTTATTATTTTATGAAATCTCTAGCAGCAAAATCGTAGGCATTCTTCATCAATCTATTATATTCCACCCCGAAACCCCTGGTTCTCGGGATCAGAACGAGGGTCAGCAGCCCTAAGCAGGGTGGTTAAGTTCGCGTTTGTTCGACCAGCTGAGTCACGCCCGGTCACCTCGTAATCTGACGTAATGTTAATATATTGATCTCTCCGCCGACCACCTCCACTGCACGAGAATACCCATTCATGTGGATTATACTGGAAGAGCATTGTTTACTCTACTGTCGGTAAAAGGCACCAAAAAAATAGATAAGTAAAAAGAACTAGGTAATCCGGATATAAATAGTGCGAGCCATATGCGACATACATAGCTAACTACGCAGTTACATAAGGAACATTATTTAATAATGTTTATTACGCTTCATATACAAAATTAGGAACATAGCTATTAGGAAAGAGAAAGGCGTTTTACAGTGTACTAAGTTAGCAATATGAAATCGATACAAACGGCTACTTCTAAGATGTTATCGTTCGACCATATGGCACCAAAAAAATATCGATGACGACAAAAGACCTCCTATTATTTACTGTGACCACCAACTAAGGAATTCGAAAAACCAAATGCATCAGGTTTCAACAGAAAGCGCATGCCGCTACATTTTATTTTATCTTTGGGTTCGGAGGTCATAACAAAAAACTACTGAAAAATTTTGAATGGGACAAGTGCTAATGCGCTTGTGTTTAATGAATGGGCTTCGGCCACACTCGAAAGCAGACTATCGTAGTGCTAATGAAAGTCATCTTCGAAAAAGCATAAAACGTGTCTCCCACACGTGGTGTCCAAATATTTTTTCTCGCAAATTCTCCGTAAAAGTTTTGCGCAAAAACCAAAAGCGGCCATGTCGTTCAAATGAATCCATTAAAATGCTCGTACCCGCGATGTTCCCTCGAGTGGCTCTACTGGCTCTTCACTTCTGGGAATGCAACTACCTGCTTTTTATAGCGAGATAAGGGCTTCACAAATATGCGCAACCCGACCCTATTTGATTATCGATCAGTGGACCGTTAGCAGCAATAGGATTGAACGACCTTTCGAAATCGATAGGATTATACTGTATGGAAGTGACCCAGAATCCCGACGGAATGATGTACAGATATAAATGCATATTCATAGCCATGTGGTGCCATGCAAGCGGCTGTAGATATTATTTATATAGGCCAAATTATAGCCATGAAGAGCATGATTGCATACATTTATCCGATACTTTAGATATGAAACAACTTCTAGCTGTAATGATTCTTTTCCTTCTTCAGTCTAAGTGCACCACGCACACGCACTATATGACAAATTATTATGCAAGTATGCAGTTATGAAGACAACCGTTAAGCTGTCAGTGCACGAAACCGTACTGTGACAAAAGATATTGTGGATAGCGTCACAAACAAATGTGTGTCATAAACGTGGTAACTGAGATGTGGCACAAAGGACAAAGGTACAGTCGCCGGAGAAATTGTCGCGACTGATTTGATTGTCCGCGCCGACGCGCACTTTGTCGGCGCCGAGCCTCGTAATGTACGCGGTACGAGTCAACGCGAGCTGCGAGCTTCACAAAACAACGAACGGACAACGTCTTTATAACCTTCACCACCGTAACTGATACGACTGAGAACTATTCGGCTCTTACATATGGAATGAGTTTGCCTTACAGTGATACCTAGGCGACTTTGAGAAAATTAGGGTCTTAAACAAATATATACGTGTTGTTTCACTTAATTGATCAATGTCATCAGTATCATATTATCTTTTTCTTTCCTTCTATCAGCGTCGACCTTCAATACTTACATATTAGGTAGGTATCACCCAAAATCCAAACCATTTTATCTATAAACATACCTGAAACAAAAAACAACAACTTTCAATATCACACTAGCATGCAATAAAATAACAACATTTATATTGTGAGCCGGCACAATAAAAGGCCTCAATAAACAGCCTTTACTGGTGTGACAGTAAGCCTTAAGTTATAACACATATAAGCGTCACGGGGTGGCGAGTGGCGAGTGGCGACTAGATCAAATGACAGATGAGAGGTATTTCAATGCTTTATTACGTCGGAGTTTTTGTGGAGAAACGTGACTTCCGAGGGGCGTTGACCCTGCTACTGACTCCTGTAGGATGTCGAGATAACTTGCCACCGTGAGATAGCTCCCGATGCATATCGTACTAATCTAACCGCCTTTTAGGGTGTTTTTGTTAATCAGTTACCCTATATGGTAACTAATGTCGAAATTTAAGCGGTTCCAAAAATGGTCATTAATTTCTGAAGAGATATGTTGTAATCCGGGCAGGCGGATCCCTATTTCTCAGATGTGGTTGAGAGTATTAAAATAATAAATCACTTAAAAAACAAACGTAAACATATGCTTCGGCAACATGCAGTTGTTACGCCTGTAAATAATCATCGTGTCGTTAAATTTGCATACAGCAATAAGTCTGGGAGGATACGAGTGAATCCGAGTCGCCTCGTAAAACGAGACCACAACCGCTTTCCGCAAAACTCATAAGGCATAATGACTGTGCAGTTCTCATAAATAAAATTGAAGCATATCCCGGTATATATTCGGCGACATGTGTTGCCCGAAATGTTATCCACACTGTGAAGTTGTGACCAGTTTACCTTGTTGTTCGTGTACCAGAATATTGAAGTTTCTGGCACGTCTGGGTGGCAGAAGTCGTTCTAAGAACAAACTAAGTATTCGTATAAAAAGTTTATCTTGAGCCGAGACGGTCCTCGGCTTTCTAGTGACCTTATACAAACTGTACAGACCAAAGACTTGAGTTAATCTTTCATAAACGTTCCTCGTACTTTCTTAACCATACGATTAAATATCTCTCAGTAGAGCCATAACAGTAAGAAAGTTTAAGAATGTTTACATTTGATCTCAGTGAAGGCAATCGAAGCTGAACACATAAACAAGAACTAAAACTACCGGCTCGCTGACGGACCTCATTAACGAACTGCTGATGGACTTATTATCTGCTCTAATAATAAACCCGCTTTAAAGTGTATGCCACTATCCAAAGCAAACGTCTTCTCTTACATCAATTATATTGTGGGGGAGGAAGACATGATGCTTCTGACACTGATCTTTTATTTACAAGATAGCGCGGCGGTGTTAAATATCAGACAGAAACTAATTACTCAAGTGCAACGAGGATCCATTATGGGCGCCCGTTGTTTTGAAAAGGCATACCACAAAACATTTGAAGTAGCTAAGTGCAGAGATAAAACAAGTGAGCAACATGCTACTCTACCAGCAGCAAGTCCCATTGATGGTATTTTCACACGCTGCAGATACAACATAGCGCCAGTCCTCCCAGCAGCCGACCTGGGCGGGCTGCCAGCGGTGGCTATTTTAAATATAATTGCAGCCTCCATGCACTGCCCGCAACGTTTGTTGTCCGACCACTATGAATACAGTTCTGCAATAAACTTCCTTTTTTATAGTAACCGCACGGAGATAAACGAACTAGAGCTTCTTCGTCATTGCTATAAAAGTGCGGCAAATACATTAAATGTACTACCATATGAAACTGGCTTTAGTTCTCTGGAGGACCGAACGGCTTGACTTATTGCTTGATTCGATGGAGTGTTATTCCCTACCCTGATACCCTCATCCAATTTCCTTTTCGCTACGGTTTCTTAGACAGTAGAATCATCTCCTCGGGACGATTTGTCCGTCTCAGATTTATAGTCTCGGGTGTTTTTTTCTGGTTTATCGCCAGAAGATAATTATACAACTATATGGTATGATCTCACCAGGAGTACTTAAACTTCTCAGCTTCCTCATTTGTAACTTTTGAACTATACCAAAAGTGATGACTAGGTTAAACTAACGATGCTTAATCGGAAACATGTTTAAAGCATATGAAGTTAATGTGTTAGTACATTGGTACTCCCACGGTTGCATTAAACGGCGACTGGACTCACGCCGGTATCGATTGAAAATGCAATTTATTCTCACCGAACACCAAAAGCAGAGTGCAAATAAACTGATTTGCGTGCAAATATCGAAGCCTGAATAGTTTGCGGTCAACTTAACCGAACTTTTTATGGGAATTCCGACGTGTATTTTTTATTGAATCGCGCGTTTGCAATGCAGAATTCAATATTTACGAAAAAAACGGAATTTATGCTGATGGCTTTACTTTTCTTCATAAAAGTAGCAAGGTACTTTATGTAGTGTTTATCAGTAAGATAATCTTTCACATTCAATGACACTTCCAATCAAAATGTTTACATTCCGGAACGATTAATATCTTAGTTAATTTGTCTGGATCGAGTGTGTGCATGTGAATGGAGCAGCACACTATCGATACGCTGGCATTCATATAATTACCTACGATATGTATAACATTACTGATACACAGGACATGTGTCCCACTATTAAGACGATAAGTTAACCCGCCGGCGCCATATGCAGTAATTTATTCTCAGCCATTATTGTATAACTAAACTGTCCGTCTACTCCACGATATGAAAATAAAATCGGTACAAGAATCGTCTTTGAAATGCCTGCAATTTAAAGATGACGAGACTGGTTCTCAGAAAAAGAAATATAGTTGGAAAGAACTTTGTTTTATTGCGGAGATATATCTTACAAGGGATACACAATGTAAGCAAGAAATGTAGGCACAGTGGTGTCCTTTTCAAGGAGACAAATTCGCTGTCGATATCACGCTTACGTAAAAAATAAATATACGTAATGTTATATGTGTACCAATCACTTGAACGAGTAAAAAGAAAAGATTTTCACGACGAAAATATCTCGGGAAAAACAGCTTTCCTCTACATTAAGTTCCATCCCTGATTAAGCAAAAACAAAAACAAGGGAAAGTCTCTGTAGTGAAGAGCTCAAGCGAGGCAGTTTGCTACATTTCCATTGCAAGCAGTCATGTTGTTCAGCAATTACTCACAAGTTTTATGACGTACTCCATTGCTAATTAACCTGGATAACAGTTTGCTGTTGGCTCTCGCAAGTGCATTAAATACATGAGTTTTACTGTTTCTGTTTTAGTACGTTTTACCGTCACATTAAAGGTATACATATTAGTTATATATAGGTACCCTGTCTACGCTGACTTTGCATGACATTAAAAATTTGTCGGCAGTCCGACATCTCGGGCTAGTGTTGAATAATTCATTAGTTGTAGCGTCGATTGAATTAAAGGTTGTATCTCAGTCTCGACATGGTATCGGTGCTCTATTTGCATATCAGACATGTTCCGATGTGCACCAGATGTCGCTATATAGCCTTTGATAAGTTATCGACTGGCAAACGTGTTTGAGGATAGGAGTCTATTAATGGTCCAGTCAGACAGCTGAAGTTTTAGATCGCTGTAGGTAATGATTTCGATTTTACAGTTTGTGATTTCCATACCATTAAAGATTTTATGAATTAAATAGAGCCTCTATTCTTCTCTAAAAGTTCCAAAATGGATGAGATTTTTTTGAAAAAGTTCTTATTTAATAAAATATCAGAGGTGAAATGGAAGCTGTGTTTCCAGTTGGAGTCACGACAGATGCATTCAGCCTTTCTGATGACATTAACACACAAATTAATCATTTGGTATAAACTCTACACCTACGATCACTTCCCGTAGAAAGTAATTACTATAATGTACCTAATAATTTTTTGATATAAAGTTCTTGCTAGAACGTAGGTAACTATGATAAACACAATTTTATACACATTTTTTGTAGAAAATCGAGTGTCCTTTATACAAATGTGGGCCTTTATTAATGGGCCTTCCAGACAATCTATGCTAATCCATTTTGTAGGAATTGGATTATTTAATCAGACGTGGACAAATCACAACTGTATAATCTAATCACATCTTCCTACTCAATAAAATAGCCATAAAACACGAAGATTAAAGCTAAGCAAAAGACGACAAGACGAATGGTATCGATATTGGCGCCCAACACGGAATTCTAAGAAGGAATCCCATTCGATTCAGTTCGCTACAACGCGGCGCGGGACGCCTCGCCTCCACCATTGTGCATTCAATGTGCATCGACTCTTTATCATTTTAGGGCGAGCACGAATGTTAATCGAGTCGGTAAAGTGTATTTTTATACACGTCATTTCTTAAAATCGTGCGTTGATATCAATTTGTTAGGACGTGACTTGAATTTGATGAGGTAAGCGTGGGCGCTCGTGCCACTGTAATCCGAAAAAATAGAGCCACACATGAAGGGAGAATGGCTGATGTTGACACTTTTAGCGAATGATTTACGACTTTGAGGAAAACTTTCTATTTCACTCGTAAATTCTACAGTAGGTATAGGCACTATTTCGTAAACATTCTAAGCCGATAAATATTCTTACAACCTAATAACTACACTCAAACTCAAAGTTCAATGACACGAAAGTTAATTAAACCCAACCCAATAATTGGGGCAACCAATAAAGGTAACCTCCTGTTGAAAAGAAAAACAATTTACATAAAATCGAATAAAAAATCGTACTACCTACTATAAAACAATCATAAAAAATTAAAAGAGCTACCTCCACAAAGAAATATCTCTGTCAGGCGATAAAACCTTTTTGCTCATTTTAACAGGGATGAAAATAAAAAACCTCCTTTTATCACAAAGGAAATTCAATTATCTGTGACATAGTTACTGGTTGAAACGGCGCAGTAACGTCCGGTCGAAACGGGAAGTTTGGCGGAGCACCCAAGGCTGGGGGTAGTTAGCAGTTGTTTGCATACAACCCAAATCCCCTTTTTGTCCCATCCTGAATAATGGTATTGTTAATAGCCAGCTACATATAACATACCTACATTTAGTAAATGTATGGACCCACAAGTATTTATGTACGGAAGTGATTTACCGCAGCCCGTTGACATAGAAAGTTCCCATGTTGCGGTTTGTACGCACCGCTGTAGATTTAAAATTAAACTGTTACATCTACGAGTATTTCATCAGCTTTTATTTTGCTTTACCCTGATTTGTGTTTTTGAATTAGTACCTACCGTCCCACCGAGGCAGTCGGCAATTAATTCTTAAAACTTTTGTTAGGTACGTTTATCAATGGTCAACTTTTGAATCTTTTCACATGCTCTTCTTTCTGAATTGAATACAACATACACAAGCTATCTCTTTAAATGCCTATTTTCTCTGACTTTTATAATATCTCCCCTTTCCCAATATCCATCCCTGTTCTCATATACTGTCAAACTGCCATCTTTATCAGTTTCCAATATGTAGCTAGGTCGTTTTACAATTCATGTCAGTGAACGAACCGAACGTGATAGGTTTGCGCAGTTCGACAAATTCATTCTATGAATGTAATATTAGCACTTTGGCACGTGCTTTGTGCCTAAGATGAAGTCCTTTATCTTTTGTAAAAGATCTGAGAATGTCAGGACAGAAGAGGAATATTTACTTTGTCTAGGAGTAGGTACCGTAGACGGTACCCTATAATGTGAAAAAAATGTAAGGGTGTTAAAGTGCAGTAAGTTTTTTCATAAATGTATTTTCTATTCTAGTTTGTCATAGGGTTCATAAAAGTAATAGGCTTAACTATATAAATGATATTGATAATAGAACACCACATAAAGCGCTTGTATTACAAATCTTTTTATTGGCTGTTTGTTGTTCGCAGTTCATCACGTTTACATGAACGCATGGTGCGCTACTAAAAGTAATTGTAACAGGATCTGCGCGCAGACGACGACGCCACCGCGGCGTGTCTATCCAGCTCTCCTCTAACCACCGATACATAAACACTTGGCCACCAGACCAACCACTTTCGCGAAACGTGGACCGGCTTTTAGCAAAAATTTGATCAGTGAAAGTCAAGAGTGATACGTAGAGTGCGTCCGCGCTGCTCTCAGGGGTTCGTTTGATTAATTTAATCTATAGCTTCGCTAGAATAAATGCAACATACATCATCGAAATTGAAATAGAGATTTTTTTACATAAGCTTTAGCGCAAAAAAAAGCGCGTTAAAACTAGCACTTTACTATGTCGAACTCGTAGACTGACGTTGCTTCGATTGGCAATATCTCAGCTTGCTGCGTGACGGCACGCCTTTCCTTTTCTTTTAAATGCTGTCAGTGAGGCAGATTTAATTAACAAAAGTTAAATTTATATGTTGTCTCCGACCGCTTCAAAAGACCAGACAATATTTCACCGCAGCGATAACTGCGGACGTAACAACAGTCATTTATATTGACTTATCTGAAAAATTCCGAATGGACAGGATCTTCGGTGAGCCTTCTGTTATTTTATCAGATGGCAACGATATTCAAGAGAACCATTATGCTTTTCAAACTTTCTCCTTTATAGACGTTAACTGCGGTGTATTCTAGACGTAACGCTTTTTTGTAGCAATAGATCAATTTACATTTCCATTAGCATTAAAATCCAGTTGTTATCGTTCCATTAAAATCCCCTTATCGACTTCTATGGACACTACTAAATCGTAAACACGATATTCAGCTCCTAATCGTAAAGATTGTGTCGACGTTGTTTTTTTACGATTATGCAAAATGGCCTCAAACCGTTTCCATATATAGTTACACTCTAAGTGTACCTACTTTTAGATTTGAACGAGTTTTGTAGACTTTATGTTATGTAAATGATAAGATAGATAGGTAGCAATAGTTTATCATAAAATGTTAGATTGAATTGAATAGGTAGCCGCAAGTGCATATCTAGAGAGCCAATATACTTAGCGGCCAGTAGCTCCGTGGCTCGGCTGATCGGGTCTCTATCGTCAGATATGGAGTCAATTTGCAGTAATGCGGCGGCAGGCAGGTTCACGTTACTTTTTATAACACACTCGAGGTCGTTGACTGCAGACTAAACAACACATAGTACTTGTAAGGTGTCAATGTATCGGGAAAACATCCGACCTTCGTTACAATTAGGCATTGTTATGTTGCAGGAGCCACATCATCAGCAGATCGATTGCTTTGTTCTAAAAATTATGCCTCATTTGTTTTTGGTTGCGTTCGATTGCCGAAGTGTCCGACGTGTGCGTGCGTGCCTTGTATGTCCCGTACTCTAGATATCCTATATCAGTGTCAATATTAAATCTGTTGGTGCAATGTCTGCACGTGCGTCAAACGGTATCAGCTATCGATACTGTCCATGCATGTATTGCCGGTATTGCCTGCACATTATACTAAATACTAACTACCTACTCAAATGGACTTGTTCTACATCATACGTCAATTATGCATTCTTTGGCAATTTTCAATTATCAGCAGAAATGATAATGTCTACCGCAGTAACGCACCTTTTTTCGTTTTCGATACCAACGACTTTGTTGTTTTCGTGTTTCAATGACTTCGAGTGGAGCAGGTTTGTACACCTACTTAAAGGTTATTTTAAAATATGTGTGTGTAACCTGCAAAACAAATTGCGTTCCAAGCCACCTTAATTGTTGCCGAATATGCAATCAAGATAAAAGAAATTACGCAATATATTACTTGTCTTTCCATCTTAATGTATTCTTAGAAACGCTTTCAAAGGCTGCATGTGGCTTTAGAAAGATCAAATGATAAACGACATCGCAAAATGGACCGGTTCAAGAAGTCATCAGAATATAGCGAGTGTCATCCCTGTCGCCGTACAGCCGCTGCGATTTATCATCCTCTTGTATAGGCACTCTAATTGCGACAACTTGTCGCCATGTCCAATCGTAAAGACGATATTTCCCCTTTTTCCACGCCGCAACTCGCGGGTCTGCGACAGCCCTTATTTCATTTAAACTTTGTTCAACTCCAACGTTCACAATCACAGTGCAATTTTGTAAAAGTGCTGTTTATTCACCATTTAAAGTTCAATGAACCGCAATTAGCAGTTAAGAAATTATTCTACGAACACCTTAAGAGGGGTCGTTGGATGAATTTTAATTAGGAACTTTGTACAATTTAACAGCATAACATTAATGATAAAAGATTTATGAAGGCTTTTGCTGTGTGGAACAACTTTAGGAGAACAATAGACATATTGGCTGAAGCACTTGGAGCGAATTGATACGTGCCACACGTTTGTGTTATCCTACATTAATTACTCGGCTCCGTCTGGCGGACTGCGAAGTAGTGTACCTACACAGTAGGTGCGCTGTCAATTTGCATTTTGCACGTACTTAGTACGTTAATGTTATTTGTCACGGTTATCTACTAAGCAATAAATGTCGTCTCAGATAGATTGACGATTAGTAGATATTATTGATTTATGACTTCACAATCTAGGTCGACAGGACCAGGGCAGCGGGCGCAGCGCTGCAAAATCGCGAGAGCTCGACTGATCTATTGACCCGTCGTATAAAACCGCTTGAACGTTTATTAGCAAAGTCAAGATCGTCTTTAACGAGTAGGTATGTTGGCTGAGCTGAGAATATCTGGGTTACTGATACGAGGTACGATAACATCTGAAGGTGATCGGCGATCATCCGACTCTACAATTTCAGCTTGATCCGCTGTTCTCGCTGTTAAATCAACCAGTTGGCCACATGGTAAAACTGGATGTTTATACTTTTTTACTTTATTTTACCGATTTGCAAAATTGTAACGAGCTAAATT
This sequence comes from Mamestra brassicae, assembly GCA_905163435.1. Taxonomy (NCBI): domain Eukaryota; kingdom Metazoa; phylum Arthropoda; class Insecta; order Lepidoptera; family Noctuidae; genus Mamestra; species Mamestra brassicae. The sequence goes on along the minus strand of LR991004.1, from coordinate 11,846,026 downwards.
AATCTTGTTTTGTTGGTTTAACAGTTTGTTTGGTCAAAAATACTGATTGTGCGGGCTCGGTGGGGCGGGTGCACAGGGCAGCTCGCGGGTCAATATTTTACCAATCCTTCACGGTCAGCGGAGGCCCTTTATTTTGTTTTCATTTAAAACCGGATTGGATCATAAACCGCACTCCATTAAACTAACCGCAACACAATTTTCGGGAGACTTGCGAATACTTGCGCTGTAATTAAACGGGGCTCAGCGTTTAGTTCGGCGCACTTCATGAATAGTTTTACATATAAAGTGAACACGAAATAAGTCTTGACAAGTTGTTAAACACTGTCGATACGAGCTACCTGTTCCAGAAAGTGTTGCCGTACTTCCTGAGTAAATATTCCTGTTCCCACTCAACTGTTAATAAAAAACTTCTGTTCTAAAACTGTAGAAATCTGCCATAACTTGTCGAGAGCCCTTCAAGTCATGCGGTGCTCCCGCACTTGACATAGGAACGAATGACATTAGATAAAAAATATCCACTGTATGGAATGTACACCATAACAGGCATAACAGCTTTATATGTTTATGGCAATGTGTCGCTGAGTCCACCGCATAGCAAGTAGCAAACCACATGTGCTCTTACTGAATAGACAATCCGTGTGCAATTGCCACTTGGCTGTATTAGGTTTCAATGATATAGCGGCTTAAGTGCTAGAAGCTATTAAGTCGACATTAGATTGTCGGAGGCCGGTGGCGGCGGCGAGACGATCCACTTGCCGGGGGCCAGGCTTTGATTAGCTTGTTACTCCGAGTATTTGCTCTGGTTTTCGCGGCGTGTCTTATCTATGCAAGACCGTCGTCCCATATCATCTTGCAAGTGCAATACATACGTGATATGAATCTGTGCTGATGGCTGATAGCTGTTGTTTACATAACCCCCTTAAGAATCTGGCTTTTTCTGCAAAAAGTAATAATAAACTCATTATATGTGTCTCTCGTGCCCTACAATTAACATTGAGATAGTATCCCGCCGATAATTGCTGTGCAAATTATGGTCTCGCAAAAAGTACTGCGGACGAAGTTGAAAGGTTAACTGGGTCATTGTGATGGTTTGTATCGATTGTGGGGACTCGTGACGGAGATGTCCTCAAGTCCTCGCTAGGCGAGGCGCGAGCCGCGAGGCTGGGAGAGGGCTGCGCTGCGCCCGCGCCGGCCTCGATGTGCGCCGCCTTATATGGCGCTGGCGGCCGACGGGCTCCGCCACTTGCGACAGGCCAGATATTTTAGGCTCAGGCCCTAAATTGTTTACGTACAACTCGCATGCGTTTAATGTCATTTAAAATGTCATGGCGCTACTTAACAAGGTGTTACACTTGCGTTTAAAATTGCAGCCTGCTGCCTCAGCTGCCTGCCGCCGAGATCTTAATTAATCACTTCTGATTATAGTTAAACGTTTTCAAACATTTCAATCATGACGGACATATGTGTTGCGTACAGAACTAAGATTCCAAAGTAGGCTGACAGAAAAATACTAAGGACAAATTCCTGAAGGCAATTGTCAAATACCGTACAAAAACAGTTTTAATGACATTGCCAAAAATGTCACCGATCTCCAAACTAGGTCGAACAATCGAAGCGTCGGGAGAGACAGGAGCGATGGGTTATTATGTAGCCTAATAAGGGGGTCGTGAGCATTCCCGGAGTGGTCCAAAGGACGCCGCGAGGACGGCAGCACGGCGCGCGTGCACAAGAACTCGCCGAATACTGGTCGCGGTTATTTAAGGAACAGGCGGTTCTGCGAAACCACGCACGAGATGCGCGTAGTTATCGTAATTTGGACGCTTTTGATTTTTTTGCCGTTTTCTCAAAACTGGCTCTGACTCTGTGAATCCACAGGAAAACATTACTCGACTCGAGCTGTTTTTTATGTACGAATTCTGAAACACCCGAGTAAAAATACATCTATAGGTACTTAAATATTTAAAAACTCAATCGTGTTGATCGGAAATTGGAATAAAGTCACACGAACGTTACTTCACACGCGTTAGTGAAACCGCTGTTCACAAATCGTTTAAATGTTTCAGTGTTATGAAACTTTGTTGAACGAAAATATTGCTGTGGTTTAACTGTGACACGTTCTGTTTATGTTACCTACATTCAGAGGTAGATTACTCTTTTCGAACTAACATAAATATCTTCAGTGGGTAAGAAACGCCACATAAAGTATAAAATGTTCGATAACCAAAACAGAGCCGCGCACTTATCGGTTTATCGATACATTATCAGGATCGATAAAGGAACCGTACAAAGTGCGGATATCTACGAATCGAACGAGATAAGCCCGCAATGTACTGGTAAAACGTATGGACTGCGAGAGAACACTCGGTACTTCGCAATGTAAAATGATTAAGGATGCGTTCAAAACAATCTTACTCACTTATATTAATAGCGATGTTCTAAATGATAAACAGTTAAGCACTAAGGCTAGACATTAATTTGATGACCACTTATGCAGAAATATCAAGTAGATACCTACCTAAAGAACTCTTTATCAAATGTGGAAACTACGGCGGTAGACAGAGTTGCTTCCAATGAATATTCCGCCGCTAATAATCCGGTCAGTAACTACGTACGACACGAGACATATTACCGCAACAATTACCAATATTACCATATCCAGTCATAACAGTACGAGCGATTGCTAAACGAACATGCACACGACACGCGCAGGACACTTGAGCCAATAATATCATGCTTAATATCTAGGTACTCGGAGTCGGAGCCGATGCTCGGTCCATTATCGTTATGGAGCCAGCTAAGATGCAGACAATGTACTTACGATAAGCATACCGCCTTCAGGATAACCTAGTTAGCAGAAAGGCTTCTTATGTTCTTATGCTCCGTCTAAAGTGCCCTTAATATTGTCTAGAGATGCTATAAAAGTCAACTTAAAATAAAATGTTCTACTTTTATGTACTTTGAATAAGAAAATAAGATAACTTGCCTCATATTTTAGTAAAGGAACTTCGCTACAGGTCTTAAACTGTTGAATGTATTCGATGAAGTTACAAAGATTCTATAAAAAGCTTGTATTTTACAGCTTTACGATTACCGAGAACTTTAAAGTGAAATCACTTCCTTACTGTTTTAAAAGAGTAGGCGTTAACGCTGAAAAACAATAAGCTTGTCGGCTCATTTACAGCTCTTTAGCTATAAACCAGCTTATCTGAAACGCGATTAACATCCGCATAGCATTTTTGTTCTAGGAAGTTATTTTTAAGTTTATAATTAACGTAGGTAGTAGGTCTATATGATTATTCAATCATTGCGTGTGGGAATCGCCATATTATAATGATTTACATTATAATTATGGACCATTATAAGACTGTCTTGTAATCCAAAGATAATCGGCAGTAATGATTTTCTCGATTTATGTAGATACCTAACTCATTCAAAGATAAAGTCATTTTGGCGATACAATGCCCATAAACAGACATAGAGACTAAGCTAACAAAGAAACCATAAGTCATACCAGAAATAAATTGACATCATCGGTAGAGTTTATATTTTAGCAAAAAGATGATTGTATTTCAATTTCCAATAAAAAAATGCTCCTCGTGAAAAAATATCTTTCCCTTATAAGTTCATGGAGGAGCATTCTTCCACGGTGCAAAGTCACGCATTTCCAACCTTACTTTTTGTTCAAGCGATCTTTTACGCGACCCTAGCTGCCTTATACAGCGCACAGAAAAACAAGCAGACTGCCACACGGACACAATAAACTGTGAATTATTCTACATAAAGATTTTATTAGCATCGTAAAACCTTTTACTGAAGTTTTACTTTCAATAAATGCAACTAGTCCTTTTGTTGCTTATGAAACATCGTAATAAACCTGGAAAAATTGTCGTTATTAAATTCATTTCTTTTCAGAAGACGGTTAGACTAACTACGGTAATCATGCTACTTGTTCGAACGCTTATACATTTTATAAGGACTTAGTATTAATGAGGTTGTCTATCTGTCTTAGCTCTGACTGTACATAAAGGTAACTCGGCCTAAAGATTAACGTCGCAGTCGCTTCTTAGAACTTGTGAGTCACGTTAGAACCATGCAAGTTGCTGTTAGATGTACCTACACGGACATCGAACAGACTGTCTTGAGGTGTGACCTTATTTACTTACTGGGAGTAAGTAAATAAGGTCACACCTCAAGACAGTCTGGTGGGTGGATAGACTTTCGGGTGCAAAATTACTGTTTTAAGAAAAAACTTAATTAAGTTACTCAGCAGTTTTTTCATCGGTTGCTACATAGGTACAACTGTCTCAGCAGTTTAACTAAACTTCAAGTTTAAGGAAAGTAGGACTGCCTCCTCGTGCCTCCACTTCCCGTTTTTCTAATTATACATCGTATTTAGTTCGAGAAAAGTAGCTTAATGGCCGTAAGACTTGTTTCACGACAAAATGCGCGACATAAATCCACCTAAGTTAATGTAACGGCGTCTCCAAGCGCCGCGAACTAAAGAAATGTGAAAATAGTGGCCGAAAATAGCCGTCGCCAACCTTGCACCCGCCGTGGATCAATAGAGCCTTGAACTTAGCGTCGCACGCCGAACTCAACGCAGCTAAATGGAGTTCAAGATTATTTTACTTGTGATAAGTAGAACTACCTAAACAACGACTGGCGTACGCATTGGTTACTCATGAACCTTCAACATACAAGCTATAAAGCTTTTTTGCGATATTTATAAGTTTACTCATACCTCCTTGTGCTGACTAGTGTTGGCGTATCTTTCGTAGTATCGTAGAAATCAACAGTCATGAAATCATTGAGATGATTTATAGTATTTTTAAGTTCTCTCTTTTAAAATTTCTCATTCTATGATTAATTTCATAAGAATATCTCTCTATTCATATACTTTGGGCGGGATTCGCGAGGACATATACTTACATTATAATTTTATAAGTCTAATGCAAAGGCCAATCTAAAATAGAATCAGGACGCTACATGTTAAACCTAATCATCATAGATATTCTTAGAAACATTTGTGCGAGCTGTATCTTAGATCTTAATTATTTAGTGTTAATCTTGGTCGTTTCGGCTCCCTACATGTGTTCAAACAATTAATTGGAACGGTCACGCTCACCGCTTGTCAATATCAATATATTAAATTGTTCGCCCACATCCTGTGAATGCCTCCGTCTGAGTGGTGATTTTGGATGTAGACATAAACTAATTAACTTTTATGAAAATATTGTCTTTTCCGACCTCTTCCCTAGTCGGATCTCCTTATACTTATTCCTTGGCCAAGTGTTAGGATGTTTTTTGGGCTTCCTTCTATTTGTATTGAACCAGTCAATGGCGGGTGTCCTGTTCTTCTTTTGTTCTGAAAAGCGCAACAGGATTTGTATAACATGGATCACAGTCCATGTGACACAAATCGCGCGTAGTGAGCTACGTCTCTTGATAAAATCTTGCCTCTTTTCTGATAACTTTTATAATCTAGTTTTTGGATTAGTGAACAAATACATTTGTGTCGTCTAGATAGGAAAGCGTTGCGATTTTGCATACAGCTTCGGATCGCTCCTGATGTGGTCGGGGCTAGGTCTCAGTAATTAAAAACTGAAATATTCAGTTTGGTTTGGCTAGTTCCCGGATTACCTACCTATCTTCTGCGGCAAGTACTACCTAGGACATATCTACAGAACAGTAAAAAATAAAGAAGTGCTTCAACATAATATGGTAAATATTTTTACCATTTAGAAGGTACTTTTACCATCCACTTTCGGAACCGAATGTCAGAACTATGGAGAGTAATAGAGCATCATTAGCACCAAATATTTTCAATGCCCTAGTTTTCTCGCCTCTTTAAGATGTTGCATTGATCGTTGATTGTGCGGTCAATAACCAATCTTATTGTGTTTTAATGCCATTCTTATTTGTTTGACAAACGCCCGCATCGATCTACCTTGGGCTCAATTCTGCTTACTGTCGCCGTCAAGTTTACGATCAAACATAGTCGGTACACGGTGAGGTAGTGTTCTGAGACGCAGCGCATAGGTACCCGACCGTTAGACGTACTCATACATGCTTGGTTCAATCAAGTTTTAAGAATTGCACGTATTGATACATATTATTTTTAGATTCTTCGAAGGAGCTCTACATGTCTAGAACCTGTCTAAGAATTAGATATGGTCGTGGGACTGTAAGATGCATACAGTGACATGGCGGAATATCTAGAATCAAGATGACTCTGCTGAATAATATCTGTCTAAATAATACTAGTAGTCTTTGTCAAATAGTGTTTTCAGAAGCGCGCCAGTGGAGGTCCAAGTTAGCTACGTGTGTTTAGAATATTTCGTTTACCTAAGTTTTTTGTTTTAGAGTTTTGTGTCACTGTCGTGTCGCAGAATATAATAGATAGAGATAGATGTGTTCACCGAATTAGATTATGCAATATCTATGTATGGAGTATTGTAGATAGATAATAATGGTCTGACGTCGTTAGGATAATATAAGACGCGACATTTATATACGTATCTAATAAAACTGTCATTGTATCCTTGCATAATAGTGTTATTTTTAGACTTGACAGAGACGGGACTAAATCAATGTGTGTGCGTAAGTGTCAGTAATTTGTGTGAACCTTTTCTGATAAGAAGCTGAACGGTTTGCGCAGATACGTGCTATCGCATGTCACGATCAGTCACGTTGTTTACGTTCTAGTGCTACGCAACGAAAAACTTCGACTAGGTACTTATCTTTCGGTATCAGCTGAAAACCCACAATGCCGACGTGTAAAAATTCACGTATTTCATCAAAATAAATTAAATATCAAGTATCGCTATTAAGCCTTTTGGCATAATTAATGCTTTTTCAAGTAGGAGACCCTGAAAATGTGCAACAATCGATGCTATTGTTGATATGAACGCGATAATATTCAGTATGTGAAAGTGTTATCATTATAAATAAGTAGGTGGGTAGGTAGGTATAGATATATGTACAAACCTGCATTCTACGTACCTACTTGATATTTTATATTTCATAGATAAACCATTTTATCAAGTGTTTAGCTAAGTATGTATTTATTTTGCTAAATGTTCAATTTTCTATAATAAAAACAATACCTTTCGACCCTATAGTTGCATTCACCTATTACTGTTTTGAAGAAAAAAATATAATTTGCAAAATCGTTTTATTTCGAAAACCTTTATGTAAGAACTCTTTATTGAATCCCTATTAATAAAATCAAATCAAATTCACAAAAATACCATGCACTTTTTCTCCTCCAAATTAGGCACTGCAAAAAAAATGCATAATTGCTGCAATTGTCCATTATATCTAACTGCTTAGAACTCTACTTCTTCATTAATAAAATTGATAAGGCATCCATCCATACACAGCACCGCTCCGGCACACACCCGGGCGGCGCGGAACGCTCGGCGGTGACGTCGCAGGGCTGCGAGGAGCGAGCTGGACTCACCTGCGTGGGCAGAACCGTCTCCCGGCCCAGGGGTATCGACATTTTGCTAGCGGCGCCGCCGGCCGCGCCCCGGCGCCCGCCCGCGCCGCACCATCCACCGACCCGCCACCACGGGCCGCGCGCCCGCTCCCCTCACGCTCACCACAAACAAGAAAAACACTTTCCCGATAACGCGATTTTCACGACTTAACAGGATTCCAGCTCAGCTGCCTTGACGTATCTCGGAGACAATTCCACACATCACGAGCAAATCCTCATTCATACAAAGTATCACTTATAAATATAACTAATTCGATGCATATGTATAATCAGAGTACCTACGGCAGTCTTTAAAGCGCGATAAAATTCACGCAGCGGACTAGCAGCCACCCCGTGAGGCGCGAGTGTGCGACTGGCGCGCCGCCACCGGCCGCGGCCGCCGCGCGCATCGCTCACCCCGCGCCGCGTGAGACCCTCACCCGCGCGGCCCGCTCGCGAACCAACCGTATGGGGTCGCGGCACAGCCTCCTTCATCTCAGGCGGTACGCTCAGAATCCTTACGGCTGATCACATGGACACGTGCCGCGGACACGGGCGTAGTGCGGTTATCGAGCGCGCGTACACATGCGCACTGGCCGGCACTATCACCGTCTTCGCTCATTCATTTGTACAGGTCTCGCCTCGAATAGCGCACCTGAGCAAATATTATGGAACTGAACGACAATAGATCCGTTGTTTCGAAATGTACAATTACCGGAGCAAGACAGGCAGTCTGGAGCTAATTTGTTTGCCTCATTAAACGTTAAATTGGCGTAAAATTGTTACAATCAAGAATTAGCTTTTGTAAAATGAGAGTAAGTTTCCGAACTTTACCTAAGAACTTTACGATCATTCTTGATATGAAACTCAATCAAAGCTTTGGAACCCGCCATTTAATAAAAGATAAAAAATCTGATAAAGCAATATTAGGACGCACTTCCGTGCACCCATTATGGACGTTTCATGAAAAGTGCAATTTGTAAAATCTCAACAATGAAGCGCTTAGTTTTCCGAGCGATGTTTCCGTTGTATTGCATGTTTTGGAAGGGTGCATACTGCAAGGAGTGGACCTGCGTGGGCGCAGCTCGAGGCTGTGTACCTACTCAATCGGTGCGCCCACTTTTCCTTTCTACTAGGTACGTTCACTGTTCCAGATTACGTCATTATCTATACTAGGTATCGGTGTTTAGTTGACTCCTCGTTACCTTCGCCGCCGTGGGAGGAAGCAGGCGAATGCAGATGAACCTACCTGTATTTAATTAGGTTTCACAAAAACATCTAGTAGGTTAGGAACTTCGTCGAAAGTTTGAGCTTACCGAGCTTACAGTATTTCTCATGATTGTATCTGTCTTGGCGTGCATGGAATATTTTGCCACATGATTTTGTAAAAATGTTTCCTAAGATGAACCCAATTAGTTTTCTAACCAAAGCAATTTTTTCAGACAGTTCACTGAAAGCTGTAGTGTGTAGTGCTTTAGGAAATTCAAACGGTCAACCTTACCTTGCGGATTTTTACGTCATGAAAGCTTTTACTTATAGAAATCCGTAGCTACAAAAGCTCGAGTACCTACGAGTACCTACCCAACACCAATGTTGACAAATTCTGTATTTTCTAAACATTGTAATTTGTAAAATTGGTATCTTACACCTTCATTTCTGGATGGTGTATTGGCCCTTTTTCGGTCTTGTCTTTCTGTCTTGTTACCTTTGTTTATTGGTGCACGAATAGGCATTTAGACGAGGCTGGGTATACCCAACTGGGTAGCATGGTGGGCCAGCGCGCAAGCGTGGTTCCCTATACTAGCTGCTGCCACGCCACATTTATTTAACACACTCAATTAACACTACGTCCGGTCGGGAAATTGAACCCAAAACCTGGTCTGATGCTCTTCGATCGTCTGACGTGGGTGCCTACCTATTTATTTAGCTCTTCTATATTGCTTCCTTATTTACTTTAGTGTTGTGGTAACCAGTTATTGGATTGTGGCGGTCATATAGGCAGTATTCAGCTGAATCCAGTTTGACTGGAAGCCGACACCAATATAGGTGGGTAAAGGCTAGGCAGATAATAATGATGATGATATACCTTCCTTATTTTGTTGTTTAAGTACTAAATAGTCAATTGCACAGTCTAATACATGCCATTTCAGTGTTAGAAAGGATATTTATAAGCAGTCAGTAGGTACCTAGTGGGTGGAATAAGGTATGAGAGAAATAATTATTCAAGTTGACGTGCTGGCGACCCAATTTCGTAACTCAGTGCGCATCTTATAGAATGCACCACCATGACGGAATTCAGTGACGGATTTTTTTCCAATCACGTTCTTGTACGATCTAAGGAGCTTCCAAACCAATATATATAATAATAAACAAGTTGTTTTGTTGTTTGTTTTTTATATTTCTGTGTTCCAAACCTTTATGGAAAATCGGAGATCCTGAAGTTTCGATAAAGAGGGTAATTTAACACATTTTATAGCTGAAAGTAAAAGCTCTATCTACATTAGCCTAAGTTAAAAGCTTTGCGAGGGAGTGAATTGAAATCACTCATGATGATCACGCATAACACTGATGACACATGAATAGTTCACAACCTATGAAAAATTAGAGCCTCCTCAGTCGAATATAGAGAAGAAAAAGAAATAAATATATACCTGCCCTTGAAATATTGAGTGCACTTGATTTTCGAAACGTTTCCAAAGTTGCTAGTCGCCACCTAAACAGAATTTCGACAAACGACCATTAAATATAACTCACCTGAACCCCTTGCATTCCGCCATCGTACATCGTCCACCTTCCATATGTAGTCATTGTAAAGCACTTCACATGAATCCCTGATTTTTATCCTTGTACAAATTACAGTCTGAACTGAAATGCACTTTATTTAAGAAGCCGTTGGTCATGAACGCGCCACGGACGCAAACTCCGTACTGAATAGTGCTATGCTATGTGACACTGCGGCCTCGACAAATAAACTGTTTAGTGCTTGATTAGCACAACGTGTGCAAATCGTTCGGAGTTGCCCGAGCTCCTACAAATTGAAATTGATTGTCCGTTCTCGAGTAGCACTCATTGACGTGATTGAGTAGAATGGATGAAATGGTTCTTGCGAGGCAGTTTGTTACCATTAAGGAGCCGCAGCCGACTACCGATGCACCTCGATACATTGTACAATTACTGTGAGGTGGCTTGTCAAACACACATATTTTCACGTAGTTTGGTATCTGTGTTTTGCTTTGTGTGCCAGTGTTTTGTTACTTATAGTATAGTAGTAGCAACAGGAATGTATAACATAAATAAAGCGGGATAGTATTCTTATTTTTACACTCGATATAATTACGTCAATGTACCAACTCGTGAAAGCTTTTGGACACCAATTCAAAGCATTGTAAAAAAGATGTGATATTTGTAAAAAAATCTCTACTACAAGTAGGTAGATAATGGAGATCCCAAATCAATGATTGTAAACATAACGTATTTCTTCCATAAAATCGAGACAATTGAATGAAGACCCTACCTACGAGTACTAGCTAACAATGAACGACAAATCAATCGCTACGACATTTCCTTCGACATAAAATGTATTTTAAGTGTAAACAGTACTTACCTACTTAAGTGTAACCTAACTAATTATGGAAATAAAATATAAATAAAGCCCGATGCATAATTTTAAAGTTTAGTATTTAATCTTGAAGTTATGGTTGCAGCTAGTAACAATATTTGTTCTATGATTTTCATCGATTGCTGCGCCGATTCAGACGCATATCTCTCTCGAGCTCGTACTGCCGCACATCTGCGCGTTCCAAGAAATCGCGTTTGTCCAAAAAACTGAAACAAAACAAAAGTAGATACATTGTAACAAACCTATCTGCGAACGAATCGTTTATTCAATCTTGTTTGCAGTTGACGTCATCGGCATTCTAGATTTTCTAGGTATCTAGTGGTTTGGAATTTCTTGGGCGGCTATTCAAAGAAAACGAATGGCGAAGATTCGATTGCCTCGCGACTACTGACCGTCACCCCAAGATCAGACAAAGTGATATTGAGAATTTATTTTTGGTGTCTGTGTTTGTAAAATACCCAAGTTTAAATATATGGATGAATAGCTTTTGCCTGCGACTTCGTACCAGCATATCCTGTGTTTTCCCGTTCCCGTATAGCATTCTTCATGAATGTGGCTATCATATACCAAAATAATTTTCTAAATCCGACTGGAAGTTTCAGAGATTAGCGCGTTCAAACAAAAAAACTTTCCAGCTTTATTACATTAGTACTTACTAGCTTTTGTCCGCGACTTCGTACGCGCATATTCCGTTTTTTCTCAATCCCGTTTGAATTTCCCGTTCCCGTTTAGCATTCCTCGTAAATGTGACTATCATATACAAAAATAATTTTCCAAATCCGACTGGCAGACCCAGAGATTAGCGCGTTCAAAGAAACTCTTCAGCTTTATTAGATTAGTATAGATAGGTGTCAAACTTACCCGTTTCTTCCTTTATTATGGCTCTGTATTTCCTCTTCAAGACCTTCTTCGTGCTTGTAGGTAGACCAGTCGAGCTTCGATTTCTCCAGCGTGGACAACTTGTTCTTTTTGTTGAGCGCACCGAGCACACCGGATAGGCCGCCACCGCCTAAACCGGGCCGGCCACGCGACGGTCCTTCTAGCTTGCTTACTGAAACAAGTTTATAGTTCTCATAGAATAACAATTATATTGTTTAAAATGATTATAAAGGAGGATGCTGCTTATCTTAGCATATTTTCACGGTTAGTTTAGTCTAAAACTTCGCGAATACAGTGTTTTATTTATGAAGTTACTGTACTGCTACAGGGCTAAACTTTATCAAACCCTTTCAAAACTTAATTTGACCCTTTTTCAGTTCTTCGTCCAAACTAATATAATAATCGATAGTTCGTAAATAAGATCGTAGAAACAAAATCCAATCTTCGCTCCAATCAGTTTCAAATACATTTTATGCAACTTAGCGCAAAACTTGTTCAACTAAAATCTACTTTGAAATACAAAAGTCGATGCAAATCTCGGTGCTTTTAAAGTTTTAATGGAAATCGGTTGCCTGCAAGTTGGCATTGTGCATAATTTTCAAGTTTTTCTTGGCGGAGCTAGTTTTGCGTCGATGCCAGTTGCAACCAAGAATAAGATGCAGGAGTGACGGCTTGAATAATTATAAACGTAACCGTCAGGTACAAATAATGTGCATACAAATAATTGTATTTTCTCACGTAGAAGGATTCACGGTTTTCAACGAGTATAAAGTCGACTGTCCACTTCAACGCGAGATGTGCTTGGAGAGAATATCCAAGATAACTGTGCGCTTTATTCAATTGCCATCAAGCATTCGAACGTAATGTGGCCGCGGGTAGCACTGGACGGTCTCGCTTACATTTTCATGCAAAGCAAAGCTAAGTATGTACGTACTTGCGTAGCTTAGCCGTGGGGCGCTGTAGAGCGGCGCCTTAATGCTTGATATAAAAAGCTTTCTTAACCAAAATAATTTAAAATATTTTGCATACCTGTCGCAGGACTATCGGCGGTCTTTATCTTCTCTTTGATCGTATTATTCTCTACAACAATAGTTTCACCAGCAAACTCGAATATTCTTTTCTCTCTGGCTTGATCGTCGCTTTTAGGTACATCCTTTTTAGGGATTTCTGTCTTACTTACTATGGATTTAGAGGCATTAATGCTAGAACTGGTTACTGTTGAGGTAGGTTTAGGTTTGCTATCAGTTCCTTCTAAAAACATAGCCCATAAATCATCTTCTTTTTTCTTCTGTTCTTCAGGATTTGCTATTTCCTCAGTTGCTTCTGCTTTCACTGGAGACTCTTCCTCCTCCGTTCCACAATTTCTTGTCTTAGGTTTTTTTGTACCCTTTGTTTCTTTAACTACTTTCCGTTTCTTTGCTTTCTGGTCAAGTTCCTTTTCGAACTGTAAGTCTGTTTCTTCATTGGCAGATTCCTCTTCCGACACTTTTTCAGGCTCACCGGGTACGTAATCTTCATCACTCTCACTATCGGATGACGACATCTGAAACAAGATATGGGAGACCTATTCTTGAATATCTATTTATTGGGCAATGGCATTCCCAGAATTTACAGCAGGTATTGCTTAGTTACCTTCTTAGATCTCCAAGATCTCTTCAAAATAATTACAGACACTTCATTTTAGCAATTGCGGCGGAGTTCGAAAGAATTTTAGTTTAAATAGTAGTGTTACGCGCCAGGATTAATGTCGGGTACATTTAGTTACTACTAGCGCCATCTAGTATCGAGTAGCAGAACTAGTAGGGTCAAGTACCTTCTAGCCATTTCTTTGCCAGAACATTCCACACTTATCGGTATCTGGTCAGTCGGCAGCGGTAGTTACGAGTACTTTCCAGATGTTTCGAGAATGGAAGTTTCTAGAATAAACTGACCTATAAAAGGAGCGCGTATTCCGCGACCGAGTCAGTATTGAATTTGCGATACAAGCGAATACTTCGAAAGCGATCTTCAAGTGCGAATAAAGTGATCAGTGGTGAACTTGTGTTTAATAATTAGTGAGTTTGAAGTTGTAATTAGTGTTGTTAAATTAAAGTGTCATTTTTGGTTATTTAATCGGCTGTTTTTATTGTCACGAACCCCAAGCTCGTAACAATTGGTGTCAGAAGTGGGATATTTAAATCATGCCGATTCTACCAAAGGACGACACGGAGGGTATCCGTACCCGGAGTCAACGTCAGCAGGAGACGGACCATAGGCGTTTTGGAGGTACAACGCCGCAGACGTCGGAGGGCCAGTTGCCGATCATGGAGGCCGGTCCGTCCACAGGAGCTCCAGCATCTGCAGCACCAGACTTTGCTGCACTGATGATGATGCTGCAGGAACAGGCCCGCCGACAAGAGGAACAGGCCCGTCGGCTGGAAGAACAGCTACAGCGAGACAAGGAGGAACAGGCTCGCCGACAGGAGGAACAGGCTCGCCGACAGGAGGAACAGGCTCGCCGACAGGAGGAACAGGCTCGCCGACAGGAGGAACAGGCCCGGCGGTTGGAAGAACAGCTCCAGCGTGACAAGGAGGAACAGGCTCGCCGACAGGAGGAACAGGCTCGCCGACAGGAGGAACAGGCCCGGCGGTTGGAAGAACAGCTCCAGCGTGACAAGGAGGAAGGAAGAACAGATGTTCGTTATGAAGGATCTACACGCTACTTTCGGCAAAGAAATAAGTGTTGTAAAAGAAAAGGTGGTCCAGCATGAGAACCGCCTGGCGGAAGCCGAAACGCGAATCGACCAAATGAATGATCGAGTTGACAACGTGATTGCTGACGTGAAGAAAACGCTGGACAACCTTAAAGTAGGGGATGGAATTGCCACTTCCGTAGCTTCTACACCTTCGCTACGTGGATTCAAAGTGCCACCGTTCGATGGGACATCTTCCTGGTCGGCCTACAAAATACAGTTTGAGGCTGTTGTGAAGGCGAATGGGTGGACTAAAGATCAGGCCATGACTGCTCTCACCCTCGGCCTGCGCGACCAGGCCTTAACTGTCCTGGAAGCTCTCGGTAAAGAAGTGACGTACGAGCAACTCCTTGAGGCGTTGGAAGCTAGGTATGGCGACGCTCATCTGGAACATGTGTTTCGTGCGAAGCTCAAGGATCGCGTGCAACGCAGCAGTGAAAACCTGCAGCAGTGGGCCCTCGAAGTGGAAAAGCTGGTACGAAAAGCATACCAGTCCGTACCTGCGCTCATTGAAGGGAACCTGGTGCAGGCATTCATCGATGGCATCCGCGACCTTGAAGTTAGAGCTGCTGTGAGGCTCGGGCACCACGGGACGCTTAAGGACGCCTTGGCTCATGCACTGGAGGTGGAAGCTGTGCGACAGGATCATCGTTCCCATCGCATCAGGGAGGTTGCAGTGCCTACAGTTCGCGACCGTTTAAAAGGATACAGCCCTAGGTGCTACGGCTGTGGGGAAAGGGGCCACCTTCGATCCAGTTGCCCTAAGCGGACTGCAGAAAGGGAAGGTAGCCAATCTCCAGAGGGTAGGGCGGCTAACAGCACCGCCCAGCAACAGCAGGGAAACGAGTGAAAGCCAGGACTGCGGGGCGGGTGCTGGCTGATGTTCAAAGAGCCCCAAGGATTTCGATCTCACAAACCCATGACGGGAATAGCCTAATCATCAAGGGCGAGGTCAACGGAATGCCTTGTAAGCTGACTATAGACACTGGAGCTTCTCGCACGGTTGTCAGTTCCCAACTTGTAAGTCGGTTCCTTGGGGACTCCGTACACAACCGAGACCGCATAAATTTGGTAACAGCCACTGGTCAGCGTATACCCGTCCGAGGAGAGAGAGAGATGGAGTTGAAGCTAGGCAACGGAATCTACCTGCATAATGTTGTCGTGGCTGATATAATGGACGATTGCATCCTGGGCTTAGACTTTATGAGGAAGAATTGTTGTGAGATCGACGTTAATCAAGGAGTTATGAAATGTGGACAAGAGGAACTTTTCATGGAAGGAGCGTTACCAGGAAATGTGTACAGCCTAAAGAAGATTGTTCTTCCTCCGAGATCGGAAACGATTGTGCCGGTTAGTCTTCCTCGGAATCCTGGGCAGAATCATCGTTGTGTACTCGTGGAAAAGGTAGACAATGACCTTCCATGGAAAGTGGCACGAACTTTGGTCAGAGCCACCGACATCTCAGGGGTACGTGTGCTGAACCTTAGTGATAAGGAACAGATGATAGAAAAAGGCACTCTGATTGGTACTTGCGAGGAAGTGGATTGGTTGCGTCGATGCCAATATCTTTCGACCGGGACCCTCAGCAAGGACGCACAAACGAAAGTGACCACACTTTTAGACGACTGTCGCAGCGCTCTGTCTCAAAATGAACTGGTCAAGGCAAAGAAAATGTTACAGAAGTACGCCAGTGTTTTCTCTTCAAACGATGGTGATATCGGGAAGACTGGCTTAGTTCAACACAAAATAAACACAGGAGAAGAATTGCCTATCCGTCAGCGGCCAAGAAGATTGCCGGTAGCACGTGAAAAGGAAGTGGAAACCATGATTGAAGGAATGGTGAAGGATGGTGTTATAGAACCTTCATCCAGTCCATGGTGTTCACCAGTAGTGCTGGTAAGAAAGAAGGATGGCAGCATGCGGTTTTGTGTTGACTATCGTCGTCTAAACGACGTCACGAAGAAGGACAGCTATCCTTTGCCAAGAATTGATGACACGCTGGACATGCTTACTGGAGTGAAGTGGTTTAGCACGCTAGACCTAAAAAGTGGTTACTGGCAAGTTGAAATTGACCCTAAGGACAAGGAGAAAACTGCATTCTCGACAGGAAAGGGCCTGTGGCAATTTAAAGTTATGCCGTTTGGATTGTGCAATGCTCCGGCAACGTTTGAAAGGTTGATGGAACTTGTACTAACCGGGTTAATTGGCGATGCCTGCCTGGTCTACTTGGATGACATCATCATCGTAGGCCGTACGTTTGAAGAACATCTTCAAAACCTGGAACGCGTGCTCATGAAGATCCAGAGTGCAAATCTCAAGTTGAGTCCAAAGAAGTGTTCACTTTTCAAACGTCAAGTCAGCTTTTTGGGATACGTAGTGTCGGAAGAAGGCATCCGCACAGATCCAGAGAAAATCGCCGCTGTCAAGGATTGGCCAATTCCAAAAGACAAGACACAGGTCAGAGCATTTTTGGGTTTGTGCTCCTATTATAGGCGATTCGTCAAGAACTTTGCGGACATAGCCAAACCCCTCCACAAACTAACCGAGGAAAAGCGACATTTCTACTGGGATGAAAGTTGCGACGTCGCATTCCAGGAGCTAAAGGAACGTCTGTGCAGAACACCTATTCTGGGGTATCCTGATACGAACAAGGAATTTATAGTTGACACAGACGCAAGTGATATCGGACTTGGCGGTGTGTTATCTCAACGCAATGGCGATCAAGAGGTTGTGATAGCATACTTCAGCAAGTCATTATCGAAACCAGAAAGGAACTATTGTGTCACGAGACGGGAATTGCTTGCTGTGGTAAAGTCTTTGCAGCATTTTAGCAAATATCTGCTGGGACGGAAATTCCATTTACGTACTGACCATGCTGCGCTGAAATGGCTATTGCAGTTCAAAACTCCAGAAGGACAAGTTGCGAGATGGATTGAACTACTGCAGGAATACGACTTTGTGATTGAACATCGCAGCGGAAGATCTCATGGCAACGCCGACGCATTGTCAAGAAGACCTTGCCCTGAAGACTGCAAGCATTGTACTAGGCAAGAGGGTAAAGAAGTCGTACCTGTGAGAATGGTCAAGACAGACCTCAGCAGCGAGTGGAAGGAAAGCCTACAATGTGCACAGCAGGAAGATTCGGACATCAAGCCGATTCTGGGGTGGATGAAGGCCAGTGCTCCTAAGCCCACGTGGAGTGACGTCTCAGCGATGAGTTCGATCACAAAAAGTTATTGGGCCCAATGGGACAGCTTAGTGATTCAGGATGGAGTCCTGTGCCGTAAATGGGAAAATGCTCGGGGAGACAGCTGTCATTTGCAAATGGTTGTCCCTAAAGCAAAAGTACCGAATGTCCTACAGCTGTACCATAATGGTTCTTCAGGAGGCCATATGGGAGTAAAACGGACTCTACTGAAGATAAGAGAACGGTTTTACTGGGTCCACTGTCGTGACGATGTCGAGGACTGGTGTCGCAAATGTACAAGTTGTGCGGCTGTAAAAGGACCTCAGACTCGCAGTAGAGGTGCATTAAAATTGTACAACGTCGGTGCACCATGGGAAAGGATAGCCCTAGATGTTGCGGGACCTTTTCCGGAAAGTGAAAGTGGTAACAAGTATTTCATGGTTGTAATGGATTACTTCACTAAGTGGCCGGAAGTCTTCGCCATTCCAAATCAAGAAGCCTCAACAGTTGCAGATAAACTAGTTCATGAAGTCTTCTGTCGTTTTGGAGTACCCTTGGAGATTCACAGCGATCAAGGAAGGAATTTTGAGTCCCAAATATTCCAGGAAACTTGTCGAGTTATGGGTACTCATAAAACGAGAACAACTTCTTACCACCCACAATCGGATGGAATGGTGGAAAGATTTAATCAGACATTGGAGAGATACCTGGCAAAAGTCGTGGAAAACCGGCAACGCGATTGGGACAAGCATATACAACCGTTTTTGCTGTCATACCGAAGTGCTGTTCATGAAAGTACATCGGTGACACCAGCCTTCGCAAACTTTGGAAGAGAATTACGGCTGCCCGCAGATCTGATCACTGGAATACCACCTGATGCCCCACGCAGTATAACCGATTATGCGAATGACTTGCGGAACAAAATGAATGACATTTATGAGCACGTCAGACAATCGGGCCAGCAAATGTCTGAAAAGATGAAAACCCGTTATGACCGCAAAATGAACAATAAAGGGTTCGACGAAGGTTCACTAGTGTGGTTGCACAATCCAGTTCGCAGTAAAGGGAAATCTCCTAAGCTTCAAGCTAAATGGGACGGGCCGTACCGGATTGTGACAAAAATTAACGACGTGACCTATCGTATACAGAAAGGTACAAGAAGTGCTCCTAAGATCGTCCATGTGAATCGACTGGCGCGTTATTATGGGACCGATGATGCTCGGGACGAGCATGTCTTAGGAGGGGGCAGTGTTACGCGCCAGGATTAATGTCGGGTACATTTAGTTACTACTAGCGCCATCTAGTATCGAGTAGCAGAACTAGTAGGGTCAAGTACCTTCTAGCCATTTCTTTGCCAGAACATTCCACACTTATCGGTATCTGGTCAGTCGGCAGCGGTAGTTACGAGTACTTTCCAGATGTTTCGAGAATGGAAGTTTCTAGAATAAACTGACCTATAAAAGGAGCGCGTATTCCGCGACCGAGTCAGTATTGAATTTGCGATACAAGCGAATACTTCGAAAGCGATCTTCAAGTGCGAATAAAGTGATCAGTGGTGAACTTGTGTTTAATAATTAGTGAGTTTGAAGTTGTAATTAGTGTTGTTAAATTAAAGTGTCATTTTTGGTTATTTAATCGGCTGTTTTTATTGTCACGAACCCCAAGCTCGTAACAGTAGGTATAACAAAATTTACATAAAGCCCAGCTTGAACCCAAAAGACGCTTAAAATGTGTCGCGAAATTCCAATGTTTTTATGTTTTTGCAATTTGCCGGTCAGTGTCAGGCTGTAAGTTAAACAAAATATGATTCGCGACCGTAACCTGTGTTTATTTACAGAATTATAATCATTAAAAGCATCAATACAACCCTCTTAGTTCATTTAATCCCATTGAATGGTTATTCCATAAAGAAAGTCATTCAATCGGATTAAATGAACTGGAACAACCCGTGTTGATGATTTTAATTATTATAACTCAGTAAAGCCATATTTGTTACGGTCGCTAATAGTATTTTAATCAACATACAACCTGACACTGACCTGCAAACAGCAAAAACGTGTGAACATTTGAATTTTGCGGGCTACCCTGGCGCTTTTAAATTAATACATGAATTTGCACCTCTATTCTAGCATTATTGTGGGCACCAAGGAATGTGAGATTTGGCTGGTTAGTTACCTATACTTGATATGGAGGAGTGTAGAAAGCGATATTTTATTAATTCATTACAGGAATTACGACTGACACATATTAAGTTAATATAAATCAAATTTGATGTTTATCATGTGAAATTATGTGGTAGTTGGTAGCCAATCATATTTAAAT
Source organism: Mamestra brassicae (assembly GCA_905163435.1). Taxonomy (NCBI): domain Eukaryota; kingdom Metazoa; phylum Arthropoda; class Insecta; order Lepidoptera; family Noctuidae; genus Mamestra; species Mamestra brassicae. The sequence goes on along the minus strand of LR991004.1, from coordinate 11,825,807 downwards.
ATTTACTATAATTAAATACCTACTTAAAAACTAGTTCATTTAATTCTGCTATTACTTTAAACTATTATTTATAACTTCATGGATGTCGTAATATTATGGTGTTTTCCATCTTTTACCTGTGATTTCCAATTTGCCTACTGAGCCTGGTGACTATGGAAATATCTTATCTGATTAGCAGTTCATCTTCACAGGCTTATATTATAAGATAAATAAAATACTAGGTATATGAATAGTGAAAATATAATCAATTAATCATGGAACTTTTGGATTCTGAAGGCTTTATGCCATGTCAGTTTTGCGATTAAACAAGTTTGGGAAAAAAAATATAGGTTATCTTTAGAAAAAATTTATTCAGTTCAAACAAGTGGTTTCTTGGCCCTATTTCTATTTTTGACATTAGAAACTTCATAAAAGTTGCTTCCAGTTTTAGTGCGTTTCTGTGCTCTGTCCAGGGCCCTTCTGGCCTTTGCCGTAATTTTCTTAACTCCGTCACTACCAGCCTTACGTTTCTTACCACTTTGTTTAATTTCTTCAACTGTGAACTCTCCACTTGCTGCCTCAAGCTTCTTACGTTTCAACTCTTTTACAGTTTCTGCATCATTTGTCAAGTAGTCCTCCACATCACTGCATTTATCTTCATCTTCACTGTAAAAGTCACTAATGTCTGATGAATCTGGATCATCATTTTCATTTTCTTCATTGACACTTTTTGATTCATCATTCTCAGCATTTTCATCATCAATTCCTTTAAGCTCTTCAGGAATATCAAATTTCTCAAGTGGTTTAACATCATCATCATTGTCAAACTTCAAGCCAACTCTTATCTTCGCAAAATCTTGAGCTACAATGAGTTTATTGATGTAAACAGGTTTTTCTGGGTTATCTTCCTTTTCATTCTCTGGGTCTTGTTGTGCTTCTTCAACAGCATCTTCTTTGTTTTCATCTGCATTAGTTTTAGTTTCTGTTTCTTCATTCTGTTGCTTCGAAAGTGGAACTTCAAAACCTTCTGGAGCCACATAAAATGGCAATTTTCCTCTTTGCCAGTCATTGAGAACCATCCTAGCAACCTGGCTGACATCAGGCTCACCCTTTTTCAATAACTTTCCTGTGCGTGCAGCCATTTTCTCCAAGAATTCTGTGGCAGTGTCCCAGGCATCCACTTTATATGTCTTAACCAAGTATTCTTTCCGGACCCTTTTGATTACTTCCTCAATATAATCTTCTGGATTTTGAACTAATTCAACCCTGACAACTCCCTTCAAAACTTTCTCTGTGTCAGTTTCAGCTGATGGATACACAACTCCAGGACAATCAATCAAAAATATTCTTCTCATCAAGGTGATATACTGCCAAACTTTAGTCTCTCCAGCAATAGGAGCAACCTTGCATACTTTCTTGGATCGTAAAGTATTGATGACAGATGATTTGCCTACATTTGGATATCCAATCAATCCAACGCTAATTTGTTTTTTATCAATGTGTAATTTCGCAAACTGACGCAACAGATTGATAAGAGACCCTTTTCCAAAGGGATGTGTCATTGAAGCATGGAAAGCAATGGTAGGGTATTCAGCACTCAGTATAGCTACCCAACGTTGTGTCACCCAGTTAGGTACTAAATCAACTTTGTTTAGAATAAATATAAGGTGTTTGTGTCTTTTTTCATCTCTGAGGAACTTTTCCACATAAGGACATCTGGTGCCCATAGGGTCGCGGGCATCCAACACTTGTAAAAGAACATCGGAAGAGTCAATAACTTTGTATAACTCATTCCAAATCCTCCTGCTCATGCCAGCTCCAAACACCCAGTCCCTCTGTCCTTCCTTCACTCCAGTGTCTTCACGGACCCTGTCTATGTCTTTACTTTCATCATAATTCTCTGTGTTTTCTTCTACAGCCTTTGACAAAGTATTTAAATCGCTGAACTTTAAATTAACACGCTTTCTTTGTTTCTTCGGACCAAATGTTTTATCAAATCCCTCAGTATCCAACAAATGTACTCTTGCATTTTTTGCCTTTTCATTGAGCAATGTGATTGGTAAATTAGTAGGTTTCATAATAACTTGATAAGGATTTCTGACTGCAGCCCCAAATTCATCTTGGAACTTCTGTAGAGCATTCTGCGAGATAACTCGCGAGTTACCGAACCACTTTTGGCTAGGTTCAACACGAGCTTGTGTGCCTGATGGTAACCAACCTTGGAATGGTGCAGGTGTTAAAATTTTACCAGTTTTATCCCTTTTAGCCTTAAAGTTCCTGTACATCTGCAGCCTCTTGATAGTTGCTTTAGTTCTAGGCTTTGCTACTCCTTTTAATCCCTCAGTTGGTCTGTCTGGGTTCATGGAATGCGCACCTTTATTGAACCCTTGTTTCCGGGGGGCACCCGGTGCTGAACGTACTTTTCCCATGTCGACGTACAATTAAGCACTTTTAAAAACTTTAAAATTACTACAAAACTACCAATCACGAGGTTTACGCAGGAAAATAAAGGTTATCAACGTTCGCGGAATGCTCATGCATATGTCAAGCAATGAACGAACGAACTTCACTGCAGTGGAAAGGTAAGATACTTCAAAATTACTTACGATTTAGAAAAATCCAACAACGCCCGCACTGTGTATGAAGTAACTAACAAAGAAATATTTCAAACAGTTTTTAACACTGTTTATTACGATAAAAGCTGCGAATTCTTTGGTAAATTGTTGATTACCACAAGCTTTTGCTTATTGTTTACTCGTAGCTCACTTCATTCCAAACTTTTTCTTTTGATTGATTTTTAAATAGTCAAATGGCAACACACTAATCAAAGACAGTTCTGTGTTTTTTTACTATTTATATTTAGTTCAAATGTTAGCGTTTTAGAAACCGTAACTCACAGCAACAACGGGCAAAAGAAGAAAAATACATCACCAACAAAGGAGATAGAAATTAAAACTTTTATGCGGTATAGCCACTCGCCCGCCATTTTATTTTTTCCAAAGTCGCGGCACCTGGTTAAACCTATATTAGCCTATATATGAGAAGAAGGGGACCACTAAGAGTGCGTTTCCACCAGAGATGTGCGAGCGATGTGTTTGTGAGAACCAATAGAATCGCTTCATTTACCTAGCCTAGCTACAGGCTAGGTAAATGAAGTGCCAACTGCCTTGTAGGGAACGTGCACGATGAAGGCTCTAACATCAGCTGTGTAGTAGTCTGTGATCAAGACACACAGAAATTTGGACACCCAATTAAATGCTTGCGATTTTTAAACATAAAGCATCTCGTCTCACCAAGGTTTAGTATTTTGAAATGTTGGTGAGTCGCAAACGATGTGTGTTACATTATGTTTAAACTGCGGTAGATATCGACGAAAAAACCTAAAAGTGCATCTCTTGGAAAAAAAGTTGGGATGTCATAAAACGTCAAAACTGTCAATACTATACTATGTGTCATACAAAACAAAATGTCAGCTCCGAAGCAGTCGATCAGCAGTATTTTTATCAAATAAACATTAGTAACTTCAACTAGAATTGATAAGATCTACTATTGGCAATGTTTGGTAAAACCATGTTCATAATTAACTAAATAGTTAAGATGGGTGGGGAGTGATTACGTTAAGAAACTATTCCAAAGAGCTGCTTTGTGTCGTCAGAAAATTTTCGATTTAAAACTGCCCCGATGCCTGTAAGCTTTAGAAACCGAAAGACAACATGTATGACATGTTGTCCGAGTTTCGAGTATCAGAATTTGATTCATTCGTGGATATATTGAAATTGACTCCTGGTGATCCTTTAGATACGTTTGGTGAGATGTGGTACCCTGTGTTTTTGTGGTCTTTGTTCTCTTCAGTGTTTGTGCATACGTGTGCGGCGCTAGTCGCCTTCGGAACCTTAAGGAAGCACAAGTACGGGAAGTTCTTCCCTGTGTTGTTGATTGTGATGGGTGTTGTGAGTCCAGTGACTTCAGGTGTAGCCACCAGTGCCGCAGTCGCGTTCATATACCGAGCCGCTAACTTAACTATGCCCCCTATTCATGCAATGATTTGGGGTATAGGACAGACTGTGCTTGGAGCTGGGATGGGTTTCACAAGGATTTTGGCTACTTTGTAATAATGACTAGACTATTTAGCTTCTACTTAGCTAATTACATCACAGTATATTAAAACAATATATTTATAAATCAAATAAATTCTGAGTCAATTAAACATAGAGTTATAGTGATGGAATGTAGTTGAAAGGAAAGGTGCTGAATGTTAATGCATTATTTTCCTGTAATATTATATAGAAACTTGACTAGTTGTTGTTATGGTACTCCCAATAGTGAATACTCATTAGCTGTCTGCTGTAAATACATATTCCTTATTATATGTAGCGGCATACACTACACAATGTGCTTAATTTTTGTATATGAACTAACTTTCATGTCTCGCATATTTGTATAAAATAACTGTAATGTTTATAGGAAGTTCATTGAAGGTAAATATGCAATAAAATGATGAATTGTTTTAGAATGTAAATATGTGCCTACCTATAAATATAATGACTGATGTTTCACAAAAAAACATATTTCTAGAATTAGTTTTTCTACTTAAAATATGCAATCACTTATGAGGCAATTATATGTTCAATAAATTCTAAAACATATAATATCTTTAATATTTATTGTGATAAGTTGTATGTGTCCTGTACATTTTCATTTGTTATCATAAATGTAATGCATTCCATGTAAAAATTGTATCAAAAGCTTTATTATTAGCGGTGACATTGTCAAACTCTAGATAACAGATTGTATTTGTGACACTAATCTTTTTGCTCATTACTTTTAAATGAGACTTATTAGGCCCACCAACACTGCACTCTTCGTACCACAAAATATGTGTTAGTATTAGCAACACCTACATTCATATCTTGGTGCCCACAATGCACAAAACAATATTTTCTACTAATCATGTTTTATAAAGCTACTAGGGGTTGGTAATTAAATAAAACTGACACCTTCCAGAAACCTTGTTGTATATATCCATATTATCTGGTTTTGTACTTATGTGTCAGTACATAATAGATCCATTGTGCTGACAGTGATTCATTCCTCTTTGTAGAAACCAAAATGTGTAAAGAAGTTTAAACTGTTGAGTTCTTCAATGTTGCAAGGTCTGCTTCCTCTTTAATTTATTGGACAATGTAACATATTGTAATAGGTATTTTCACCTATTTATAAAAAAATAGTTTTAATTTATTTATTGGATGAATTCACTTTTAATCAATTGAGATAAAAAAAAAATATTATATTTATTTTTCTTTATAAATTAATAGATTATGATAGTACATGATACCAATTTAAGACCTATCAGTTTTGTAAAGTTATTCAGATTATGGTGATATGTACTTGTAATATTATTATTTTCTGTGGTTTTGGTGTTGTTATCAAGTGGCTTTACGTATGGAGGTGTAATAAAATGTATAGGTGTGACAATAAAAGCATACCTAATGCAAATGTAAAATAACTGCTTTTAGTGGCACATTTATATTATTCATGCAGTAAGGAATCAAATATTGGGATACCTAAATACATATAAGACAAGGTATAAATAGCACTAAGGTTCCTGCTGTTACTATCAAAGCCACAGTGTTAGCATGTAGGTAATGTGGTTTATTTGTAACTCTGTATTGTTTCATAAGTTTGTACTTATATTGTACAATAAAAATATCACTTCAGTAGAAGCAAAATTATATAAAATGCAAAGCTAGTGTGATCATGTTGTAAATAGGTGTATTGTAGAGGAACATTGGGAAGGGAAAAAACATTTTCCATACTTCAATATGAATATTATCCAAAAGAAAATAAAAGGTTTGGATATTAACTAAGTGCTTTTATTATAAATCCTTTTATTTAGAATTATCAACAGTTTGTTTGCCATTGCATTGCTCTTGTTTTATGCTATGCAGTTTCATTTATTATAAATTTTCCATGCAAGTACCATTTTATAGGAAAAATAAAACTACAAAATAAGTCATATATTAGGTCTTTTATTTAAAATTCAACTAGATGATATACTATAGAATAGAATTATTAAGCTAGAAACAAATTCATATACATCAAAGAAAATATTCTAGAACATCATGATACCCACAAAGGATTCATCATATAATATTAACCATATAATTTTGTATAGCATAAATCACACCTGCATTTCTCAAAGGGCTATCCATTTCAATAGTAATGACTTTTTGTACAAGTTCATAATTAATACTCAAATGAGTTAAGTATACCTTTTACCCTGTAATTGGAATGTTCATAAACTACAGCAGAACATTTTTATAGAGTGCTGCTACTATGTGAATATTTTAAATAACTTTTATTTATTCTGTGTAAACGCGTAGTTTCCTCATCATCCTCATGGCTACCTTCGTGAATCTCCTCCAGGGTAATGGGTAGTTCATATTCATGCTCCATCACCAATGTAGTCTGAAATATTTAAAATTACTTTTATTATACAAAGGGCAGTACTATCACAGAGGAAAAGATTAAAAATTCAAGTGAACTGTCAAAATTCAAATTGTAAATTGTGTTTAAAAAAATTATCACCTCATGATGGTCTTCATCTCTCCTACTCAGTCTGTTGACACTCTCTTGCAAAGATTTAGTTTCTGAGGTAGCATCTTGCAACACTAGCTTTAGCTCCACAATCTCTTTTCTTGCGTTTGATAATAACTTTTCTGTAGTTGCCAAGTTCTTCTTCATTTCCTCATTCTCAACTTCTAATTTAGTTTTTCTATTGGAAAGACTTCTAATCCTAGTCTCATAGAGCTTCAATTCTGAGTCAGCTTCAGTAATTCCTCTGACTGTATTAGAGGTTTCCGACTGCAAATTATTGCACATTTGTTTCAAATATGAAATGTTCTGTTCTAGAATAGTTTTCTCTTCAAAAATAAGTTTTACTTCGTTTTCTAATGAATTTATCTTACATTGCATAGCAGCAATGCGTGAGGCTTGAGCATCAATGATATTATCTTTGTCTAATAATTTCTCTTCAAGACCTTGAATCTTGCTTGTATAATTTTGCAACTGCATTGATTTAGATGCTGATTCACTCTCCAAAGAGTGATTAGTATTTTCCAAAATGTTAGCTTCAACAGAGAGACTGGCAAAATGTTCTAACATGTCAGATCTCTCAGCTTCTTTTTGTGACAACAACTCTTCAATTCGCCTTATTTCAGCAACATAGTGCTGCAACTGTTGTTTTAAGCTTTCCACTTCTTTTCGTGATTTATCGTATTCTATCTTTGTCAATTTTAATGCACCGTTAGCATCACCTAAACTATTTTGCAAGTGTTTATTTTCCATAACAGCAGTATCATATTGTTTAGTAAGTCTTAATATTTCACCATTAAGGAAAGTTATTTGTGTTTCATGATCTGCTAACTTGTGTTCAGACACTTTATTTGAATTTAATTTTCTTTTCAAGTCTGAGATTTCATTTTCAAATTTGCTCATGTCATATGTTTGAGATTTCATCTTTTGTTCAAGCATACACATGCTTTCAGTTTTGTGATCCAGCTCCATTACCAGTTTATCCCTTTCTTGGTCAACTTTTCGAATATTATCCATGAGATTAGATTTGTCATTTCTTAAAGCCATAATTTCAGATTGTAGATCTTTGCACTTTCTTTCTAAAGACTCTATAGTGTCATTTGATAAACTGAGTTTTTTCTGAACACTCAACAACTCATTTTGTAACTCATTACCACTCCTTTCAGTTTCTATTTGTATATTTTTTATTTGACTTGAAAGTGTTTTCTCTTTTATAACATCTGATTGCATTTTCTTTAGCTGCTCTCTCAAAAAATTACATTCATCTTTAAGATGTTCAGTAGAAGCTTTTCCATTTCTACTGGTCATTTTATATGAACAATTTTCCTCTTCCAGGTGTTCAATCTCTTTCTGTTTGAATACTAAGTCCATTTTTAACTTTTCTGATAATTCTAATGCTTGTTTATACCTTAGATTGTATTCCTGTTTATCTTTCTTTAATAATTGTATTTCATTCATTAGTTCACTTATTTGGTCTTTGAGTTTCTGAGTATCATTCCTGTAGCCATCACCTCTGTCACTAGGTCTTGTTGTATTTAAATTTTTATACTGACTCAGCTGCTTGCTTAAACTAATGTTTTCCTTTGATAGTTCAGCATTTTCTACATTCAACTGACTTATAACATCTTTATAATTTTGCTTACTGTTTTCTTCCACATAACATGTTTTTCTTTTCAATTCATCATTTTCTTTCCTTAACATCAATATTTTTTGCTCACATTCACATAGCTTGGTGTGTAAATCTCTAATAAATGCATTTTCTTTTGAGTTATTCCATTTGGAACTATCCCTGTCTTTACATTTCAGTAAGTGCTTGTTAAAGGTATTCATTATTTCAGTCATCTTTTCTTGGACATTAGTCACATGAATCTCATATCTATTTCTTTCTTCTCTTAAAAGTGTTTGCAATTCATTTTTAGTAGGACAGTACATTTTAGTGTTACCATTTCCATACTTATCACTAAATTCATATGATTGGCTTGTTTGGGGCAGGGTTGGGATCTTATTTTGTAAACTTTTATTAATATCTACCAGATCTTTAATTTCTTTGTGTAATGTCTCATTTTCTTTTAAAGCTATTCTTAGTTCTTCTTGCAACTTATTTAATTTAGGTGTGCTTTCTTTATTTGACTGTTGTTCTGAAATTTGCTTTTCTAATTCAGAATTTCTCCATTCTAATCCCTCTATAGTCTTTTGCAAACTTTTAACTTCACTCATCATTGCAGATAATCTCTTGTTACAGTCTTCTTCAACCTTTAATGCTAATGTGTCAACTTTCTGTACTTCTTCTTGGAGACTTTTATTTTTGTCTGCAAGACTGAGTGCACGAAGCATTGCTTCATGTTGTTTGTTTAAACTATTGTCAAATTCTTTTCTCAGAAGCTCATTCGCAGATTCAAGTTCTCGTAATTCTTTCATAAGTTTTTGAAGTCTTTCATTGGAGCTCATGTTACAACAGTCTCTACTTATAGCTGTTATGGGTCTGCCCCCTTCTAGTAACATATTCAGGCGTATTATTTCATCATCTCTGTGTTCAACTTGATTTTTTAACACCATTATTTCATCACAATAAGCTTCATTCTTTTCTTCAAGTGAGTGAATTTTATGTGTCAGTTCTGTAAGATCTTTATCACTACAGGTACTCTTTCTTTCACTACATATGCATGTTTTGGACAAACTAGAGCTTTCTCCATCTCCTCCTCTCCTTTTACTTTTATTGCGAGTACTTAAAGTTTCTGCACACAAACCTCTCAGACTCAAGTCTCTTAAGTCATGTTGTAATTTGCTAATAGTTGAATCTTTTCTTATAAGCTCTTCTGACAGACTCTTGACTTTTCTCCTAGACTCCTTTGAAAGTTTCAGATTTTCCTCTGTCAATTTCATAATCTCCTTATGGAGTCTATTATTTTCTTGTATTAGCTTAGCGTTATCGCATTTATAGGGCTCGGCTTCCATCATCAAGGAATCACGCTGCATTAGAGCTTCTTTAGACAAATCCATGTAGTGTTGTAAACTACGAGTAGTTTGTAAGAGGTCTGCTAGTACACATTCTACCAGAGGAACGGCGTCTATCGGTAATGGAATGTTATAACCGAGATCCTCTAGTTTGCGCTTCAAGGTAAAATATACTTCACCCATTTTGCACGTGTATTCTCACGACTTCGCACACTCTAAAACTTATATAATATTATAGCTGCATGTTTTATATTTCTCATTGGGCACATCCACATAATAATATTTTATTTCACAAAAACACAAATGTTTACAAAATTCAATTCCAAACGAGATTTCAAGTTGTTTGGATTTGATTGACTGACGTTTCTCCGTGTCAATGTACAGTGTACAGACGCCACCACATAAAGCTACAACAAACTGTCAAATTTCTTTAATAGATTTTCAACTTTATGGTTACATTTTTAGGTTCAAAGTTGATGGGGAAAATTTTACAGTTTCGAGTAGCTTGATGTGTTCGCGTCTGTACTTTCAAGTACCATAGATCATCAAACAATCAAGCATTGAAATTCTTGTACGGCCACAGCGAACGAACGCGATTGGGTGCGTGTGGAGGTTTCACGCACGACGGAGGTCCGGTAAAGGCTATCGGCGATTTCTACAGTCGCACTCAGTCTCACTCATGGTGCTTGTATTTACATATACGGTGCAAGTTAAGGCGTGGGTTATTTGCGCGAGCAGTAAACATGCACAAGTTGTGCTTTTATAAGGAGCAAGTAACTGGAGCAAAGACTACTGAACTGGAGCAAGCAAGGTGCGGACTTGTTGCGTTTCATCACAAAAACAAAATTGAAACAAAACAACAATAAACATGTGCCCGCACGCGTTGCAGATCGCGCGGGTTAGTTGCACGGGCACAGAACAGAAAAGCTCGCGTTATGCTCGAGTTGCTGGACCCTCTCACCACCTTTCTACGGAGCATATAACCTGCCACTGTAAAAAAATATCGCGATATTAGTTCCAATTTTGGCCATGCCCTAAAGATACTTGTAGCACTGTAGACTGCAATCTGTCAATCTGTCAGTCGTAATCTTTAATCTGTGTTGTTACTTGTTATTTGTCAAGTTCAGTTTTTGTGGAATACATTTTCCTAGAAAAAACGTTAAATGAATCGTGAAAAAAGTTGACGTGTAATTAAAACAACGATTATTGTATTAAATTACATGTGGCATGTAAACAGTCGCCTTATACAATATGAATCCGTATAAGGATATAGAAGAAAGTTCCTTCGCAGCATCACCTCACTTAGCTTACGAGGACATAGCAACGAAATTGCTGAAAGACAATTACTTCCTTACAGCCTTGGAGCTTCATACAGAGCTCGTAGAAAGCGGCAAGGAACTGCCGCAACTTAGAGAATTCTTCTCAAATCCAGGCAACTTTGAGCAACATGTTTCTAGAGCATCCGAATTTTCTTCGATGCGTAAGTTGTTTTGAATTGCGTGTTACTCACTAATAATTGTATTTACATAAGAATAAGATACTTCCTTGAGACAACTAAGTTGTATATTACAGTATAAGCCATTGAAAGGTGATTCTCTGACTATTTCAATAATCTTTAATCTACACTAATTTAATGAAGCTCAAGAGTTTGTTTCTTTGAATGTGCTAATCTCTGGAACTACCAGTTGGATTGTGAAAATTCTGTTAATGATAGCCACATTCATGAGGAAGGCTATACAGGAACGGGAAATGTGCATACAAAATCGTGGGCAAAAGCTAGTTAATTTAAAAACAGACATTATCACTATGACAATTTTTTTAAAGATTGATCCATAATTACATCACATGGCGAGATATATGAAAAGAGGGAAGAGAGTCATTTGCCCTTTAGTGGGGAGACATGGGCAGAAAATTATAACTACCTATACTATCTATGGAACTTCTAGTTCTACATTTTTATTTAAAGAATAAGTTTTTAAGTCTCTTTCTGACTGCAAATCTTTTATGAAAAACTGAAGTTGTATAAAAATTCAAAAAATTCAAAATTCAAAAGTAATTTATTCAAATTAGGCTGAGTGCCAGCACTTTTTGAACGTCAAAGTTCTACATAAAGACAGTCCCCCAAAACGCCCGCCCGTCACCACTTCCTAGTGTTGTAGCTGGGAAGAAGAAGTGGCGCAACAAACTCTCCAGCAACACATCTGTCTGTTAAGCTTTTAAAACTTGAATTTATACAATAGTATGCAAAGTATTTTACAATACATGACACAGAAAATAAAATATTCAAACTGTAAATCAAATTAAATGAAATTAATTGACTCTTGGTAGCTAGCACACTCCATTAAGCCATCAGAAATAGACAAACTCAAGCATTTACAAGTAAACCAAACTAATTATGCCTCTGGGCATAAATGGTGTGCCTGCTAACACGTGCAATAGTATAGTCTAACAATAGGATTGTGACTGGAGCCACAAGTGATGAACTAGAGCTAACTTAATACTAATAATAAACAGTAGTTTAACGTTAATATAACAATAATAATAAAAAATAAAAAAATACTATGACCAGCAAGACGACCAGTCACCACAAGCAGCACTCATTCACGAGCATAACGCAATCAGTTTAGTAATTGTTGTTCTGTTCTTAGATCGGACTCCAAGCCAGGCCACACTGGACTCTCTGGACACTGCCCGGTACTCTGAAGATGGCGGTGGCGACCGAGGCGGCAGTGGAGGGGATGTTGCTGTCCTTGAGTTTGAGCTAAGAAAGGCCAGAGAAACAATTAACTCACTAAGAGCGAACCTTACTCAATTTGCTGGTAATTATCACATTTTTGGAATGAAAGTCAGAGTTCCTTGATATGGTATTGACACAGTTTTAATATTTGTATATTCAGCTGTTTGCTAATTCAAATAACTATTTAGTTAATTGATTGCACAAAAACTTTTTTAAGGATGGGTAAACCTTATTGGTTTTGTCAGTTTATTTCTATTGAGGTTGAAGAATAAGAACAAGAAATATTCTTTAATACTTAAACTGCACAGACATCCAAACTGAATTATAGAATGAATGAGCAAACAACATCTGCAGACAAAAATAAGGAAAAGAATATAAGGAAAAACTTTGAATTTCAAACAGAGAAACAAATAACTTTATATTGGTGTTAAATTTATAATGTAACATTTGAATAAACACAAGATACAAATTAAAATAAAGTCCAATAAATAATGTTCCAGATGGAGAATCAACACTAGACAAAAGTGTTAAAGATTTATCCAACCAGCGTTCCCTGAAGCCTCACGAAAAGAGAGCTCTGAACTTCCTAATCAACGAGTATCTTCTCCTTCAAGATTATAAACTCACTTCCATAACATTTTCTGATGAAAATCCGGATCAGGTATGTATGTATTCATTACGTAATTAGAAAAAACATTTCTGTGCAGTTATCTCAAACATCTGTAATGACTTGTGTTTTTTTTATTTACATAGAATTATGTCATGGTCATCTTGTATACTTCAGCATTTCTTATAGAAATACACATTAATTATATATTATACTAGCAACCCGGCCCGGCTTCACACAGTGCAATGCTGATAGTAGATTTACTACGATTTTAGAACTCTGGTACCATGTATTGCGAAATCATCTTGAGCACATAAATTGAACGCTATTTACAGCCCTTTACAGCATGTAATTTAATATATTCATTTAAATTACATGCTGTAAAGGGCCATATTGTTCTATATTAAATGCACAATGTATTTAGGTACTTAATTGGATAAGGATTAATGCTGTATTGCTTAAAATCGCTTCGTAAAAGAGCCATTATTTCTCGTAAAAGGTAAAGGTTAAAAAATGATTATTGTGGGTTAGCCCTAAGAGATAGACATATACCAACGCGGACTTTATTGATATATCTCGTAGGGTTGCCAGCGTTTGCAATGTAAGCGCAAAAAAATGTGTTTATTTACGACATCACATTAGAAACCTCTAAAACTATCAGTGTTTCTCTACTATATTATGCATGTATTATACATATAAACCTTCCTCTTAAATCACTCTATCTATTAAAAAAAAAACGCATCAAAATCCGTTGCGTAGGTAGTTTTAAAGATCTAAGCATATATATAGGGACAGACAGACCAGGAAGCGACTTTGTTTTATACTATGTATATATTAATATTGGGACCAGAGTCCAAATGATTTTAATTTTTAGCATTGATGGGTGTGTCTTTCGTTGATGAATGCATAAAATGTGTTGCAAAGAAATTATAAAGAAAGATGCAGTTATTTGAAAAAACTAGAATTTTTTGTAACAAAAATACCATTATTATGTCGGATTAATGGTAATCCAATCTAGTAGTCGAGCTAGCATTATGAATTGCATGACTGCAGCTTCTGATTAAATAAACAAGTCATGTAAGAATACGTATTTTTTATTGCTTTTTGTGCAGTAGTGTAACCTGTCTTGTCAGACATTCAAGGACAATGTGGGAAAAACCTAAATATTTAATCTAGCAAGCAATATGAAACAAATCAATCACAAAGTTATGATGTGATTTGAATACTCTTTTAGAACATATCCTGGATAGTAAACATTAGCATTTTTGTTTGTTTATTTATTGAGGAAAACCAACAACATATTTACAAAAAAAAAAAAACTTAAATTGTACATTGCTCTTAGTTCTGTGTAAATATGTCACTTACAGGTGTACACAACTTACACATTGACATTACATTAAACATTATTCTAGGAAATCATTTTACATAAATAGGAAATAATTTGTTTAATCATTATTATATCATTCGTAATATGAATGCTATGAATGGTACTCTCTTTATACATGGCAGCTTTGAACCTTAAGGGAGCTGGAAAAATATGGCACAGTAGATAAATATACAGTAAAACATCTTCATACAAACGTGCCGCTCTCGGTTTGAATGTGTGCGTGCGCGCCGCGCGCCATGTCAGCACGCGATTTCACGCACACGCTAGCATAATATATGGGGGAATAAGGTGGCGGCAGTGCGGGCTGTGCAGCGCGACTGTGAGCACGCGCGTACGCTACATGACCGCTTGCGTTCGTCAACTCTCGCCGGCGCGGGCGGCGGACACTTGTCGTAAATTACGAGTATCATGACTTCAAAAAGAGGAAAAAAATATTGTAGTGTTTTCGGGTGCCTCAATAATGATTTCGCAAACCCGGACTTATCATTCTTCATACTTCCTACTCAACCAGAAATGTAAGTACCTACTTATACTTAAATATTATTAGAAAATATGGTATTGTATTGTTTATTTCACAGTTTATTTGCTTTATTAAGAGCGTAGCCGAGTCGCATTTTTCTGAATACTATGTTTAGAGCTAAAGTTTATTTTAAGAAGTCTAGTTTTACTATAAAATAGAGGATTGAGTACGAAACATCGTTTTGGTAAACATATTTTTCGCGTAGGTATAGTTGTAATAAGGACAATTTCACAATAATTAATATTGCAAATTAATTACTTTTGAAATTATTATTTTTTCTATTGTCTGGTGTGTTGTTCAATCCAAATATGGTTCCGGTAGTCTGACGATCGACTTATATACTTGTGTGTACATCGCATTTTTTTGGCCGGCGTTCGGGTCGGCCACTTGACACTTGTTTTTGTTTCGCTTATCGTATGAAAAAAATGTGTTAAGAGGTCTGTTCTTTTTGTTTATTATTGTAAGGTGATGTGTATTATACTAAATGCAACAGTTATTTTTGATATGGTTTCATTTTGTCGGTATCAAATTTGTAACTTAGTATAATAAATGTTATGTGAATAAAAGCTTTTTATTTTTACTAAATTTATAAATTGGTAAAATATTCAATCATAATATGCTTTTTATTTTATAAATTTAGATCAAGTGCTGCTTGTTCGAAAATATTAACTAAAAGTAAAAGTGACAACCCTGGGTATCAACGCAAGAGTAGGCTAATAACTCGGCGGGCGGCCTTAGATAAGCTACTGTATATTTATCTACTGTGAATATGGGAACCTTTTGCCCAACTCTGGGACAAAATATGCTAAGCAAAAATAAAAATGCATTATTTTATGTTTGAATGAACACCTCATTAAACGTGATTTTAGGAGTTTGAAGATTGGGATGATGTTGGACTCAATATGCCCCGACCAGCTGGACTAGTGTCACTATTTCGCGGCAACACTTCAGGCATCAGTCCTCCCAAATCAGATGTGTCTACAGAGATGGACTGGTTGTACATAGAAGTGGCGTGTCAGACAGATCTGGATGAAGGGAATGTTTGTGTCAGCTGTCAGACTTCACTGGACCATGAGACTGATTGGAGCCATGAGGTGAATGCATATGTTTCTATTATTACCATTGACTTCAACAGCTTGATAAGATTTTTCATGACTCATCGTTGTATTAACTGACTTTGTTTTATATATTTAGATATCTCCCGCATGAATAGACCCATAAACTTAATCATATATATATATATTCTTTTATTGTATAGAGAGAACAGATTATGTCTATTTTGAGATACTTGAAAACTATTTTGAGAATAGCTCAAAACTTAAAGCAAATATGTGCTTTATTTTGTTGTAGAAATATGCACATTTCGTTATGGGATCCAACAATGTAAAAATCAGAAATATTCTAGATAAGTACTTACTTAATATTTAGCTTAGTGCAGCGGAACTGAACTGAATTTTATAAGCTGTTATTTAGTTCCATCTGTTTTACCTGAGGTTGGGACCTATTCACAATTACATATGAGCATTATTGAACTTCTATTAAAATTACCAAAGCATTTTATCCAATATCTTATTTCCATTTCACAGCTCCTCATCCAAGCTGAAGAGATAGAACTACTGAAACAAAAAGTAATAGCACTTGAGACTGAAAAACTGAACTTCCAAAAATTATATGATGCTGCAATTGTCAGCTTAAATTCCCTCACAAGTCCTGCTTCTGACGGCAAAGGGATTGACCTCCACATACCTGAAGATAAGCTGTTATCAGTGCAAAAAGTAGAACAGAGTGAAGAAGCCAAGCCTTTAACTTGTACAGCTACAGAAAATCATTACGGAAGTAGTAACTCCACTCATAGTGCGACACCGGAGCAGTTTGAGATGATTGATAGTGAGAAAAATAGTGCAATGTGAGTATAGTTATAGCCATGTATGTATGACATATAACAATTGCCACACAACATTATGACGTGTAATATTTTTGGCAATGCTGTACTTACGCATTCATCAATTGAATACTTGTCTCGCATACAAATGCCTTAGGTTGTTGCTAGACTAAGATCGATCGACGACATATAGGCTAATAAAGATAAACAGGTCAAAATAGTTTATTTGTAAAGGGAAGTCTCTGGAAGTACTGATCCAATAACGAAAATTCTTTCACTGGTAGAAAGCTACATTATCCCTGTGAGTCGTAGGCTTAGTTTCTATCCCGGCAAATGGTTTTTATCCGCGAAATATTCTGAGGAAATAATATTCGACGTTGATCGAATCGCAGTCTAGTTGCACCCTTTGCGAAGTATAATGTTTACTTTTCTTGTGTAAAATTGATACCAAATGTTTAATTATCTCTAACAATAAATGGCACATAGCACCAGATACATATCAAATTACTGCGTGTATTGTATGTTAGTTAATGTATGTACAATAATTATGTAAATGATTGTAGGTGGTCTTGTGTTTTGTTATTGCGTGCTGTAAAACTAGCACACTATGGATGTTTCATGACTAACATTTTTATCGAATTTATAAATGGGACCTGTTCTCGATTTGAAGTTATTTTATTAACTTAGGTACCTAAGTATAAAAAATCTGTCTTCAATTTAAATGGTATTTTCTAACTATCTATCTTTTCATAATTTCCTGAGGTTTGGTTCTTTATTTTACTGTATTCTATTCAAATTTTACTGTAACTCCACAGAACACGAAAAGGTTCAAACCTAAGTTCGTTCGAGGCGACAGGCGAGGGAGTTGTCGGCGACAACAGTACGCGCGACTCGCCTCTACGTCGCGGCAGTGTGACGACGCTGGACGAGACGCTCAGCATCAACGACGCCGGCGAGTGGACGCGCGTGCACTACGAGTACAACAGCATCGAGAGCAACAGCAAGGAGATGTGGATCGATAGGTAACATACCTTGTCTATGTGTCCACTACGTCGCGGCAGTGTGACGACGCTGGACGAGACGCTCAGCATCAACGACGCCGGCGAGTGGACGCGCGTGCACTACGAGTACAACAGCATCGAGAGCAACAGCAAGGAGATGTGGATCGATAGGTAACATACCTTGTCTATGTGTCCACTACGTCGCGGCAGTGTGACGACGCTGGACGAGACGCTCAGCATCAACGACGCCGGCGAGTGGACGCGCGTGCACTACGAGTACAACAGCATCGAGAGCAACAGCAAGGAGATGTGGATCGATAGGTAACATACCTTGTCTATGTGTCCACTACGTCGCGGCAGTGTGACGACGCTGGACGAGACGCTCAGCATCAACGACGCCGGCGAGTGGACGCGCGTGCACTACGAGTACAACAGCATCGAGAGCAACAGCAAGGAGATGTGGATCGATAGGTAACATACCTTGTCTATGTGTCCACTACGTCGCGGCAGTGTGACGACGCTGGACGAGACGCTCAGCATCAACGACGCCGGCGAGTGGACGCGCGTGCACTACGAGTACAACAGCATCGAGAGCAACAGCAAGGAGATGTGGATCGATAGGTAACATACCTTGTCTATGTGTCCACTACGTCGCGGCAGTGTGACGACGCTGGACGAGACGCTCAGCATCAACGACGCCGGCGAGTGGACGCGCGTGCACTACGAGTACAACAGCATCGAGAGCAACAGCAAGGAGATGTGGATCGATAGGTAACATACCTTGTCTATGTGTCCACTACGTCGCGGCAGTGTGACGACGCTGGACGAGACGCTCAGCATCAACGACGCCGGCGAGTGGACGCGCGTGCACTACGAGTACAACAGCATCGAGAGCAACAGCAAGGAGATGTGGATCGATAGGTAACATACCTTGTCTATGTGTCCACTACGTCGCGGCAGTGTGACGACGCTGGACGAGACGCTCAGCATCAACGACGCCGGCGAGTGGACGCGCGTGCACTACGAGTACAACAGCATCGAGAGCAACAGCAAGGAGATGTGGATCGATAGGTAACATACCTTGTCTATGTGTCCACTACGTCGCGGCAGTGTGACGACGCTGGACGAGACGCTCAGCATCAACGACGCCGGCGAGTGGACGCGCGTGCACTACGAGTACAACAGCATCGAGAGCAACAGCAAGGAGATGTGGATCGATAGGTAACATACCTTGTCTATGTGTCCACTACGTCGCGGCAGTGTGACGACGCTGGACGAGACGCTCAGCATCAACGACGCCGGCGAGTGGACGCGCGTGCACTACGAGTACAACAGCATCGAGAGCAACAGCAAGGAGATGTGGATCGATAGGTAACATACCTTGTCTATGTGTCCACTACGTCGCGGCAGTGTGACGACGCTGGACGAGACGCTCAGCATCAACGACGCCGGCGAGTGGACGCGCGTGCACTACGAGTACAACAGCATCGAGAGCAACAGCAAGGAGATGTGGATCGATAGGTAGCATACCTTGTCTATGTGTCCACTACGTCGCGGCAGTGTGACGACGCTGGACGAGACGCTCAGCATCAACGACGCCGGCGAGTGGACGCGCGTGCACTACGAGTACAACAGCATCGAGAGCAACAGCAAGGAGATGTGGATCGATAGGTAGCATACCTTTTCATGGTACTGAGAATGATTAGCAACCCTTCACCAGGCCGACCGGAGGGACGATTCTACTAATTTTCAAGCAACGCTAGCATTCGCATCTCAGTCGTAATCTTCCAAAACGAAGGGAAGTTAGAGGTGTTTTTAACAGATTGGGACTGAGTTACGAATGCTAACGTTGCTTAAAAAAATGCAGAATTGGCCTTCTGTTGTGAAAAGATTATCGTGATGTGAAAAGTTTAGCTCTAAAGATTGATTTTACAAATGTGGTGCTATTTCCCCAATTTGTATTTTAAATTCTTTTAGTAGTGAAATCCATCTTTTGAGATTATTATGACAATAATATTCATTTTGTTTCATTCATAGCGGCATACCCAACGGGCTCAAAGTATCGATATTGAACTGGTGCTGCGAGACGCTGAATCTGAACGAGCCACTGGCAAACGATCTACTAGCCGAGCTAGTGAGCAGTGACAAGCCTATCACTCTGACAGGACTACTCACGCTCGTCGCTGACACGCTACCTCGGGTTTGTACACATTTATTTATTTATTTATTATATACTTTATTGTACACCTCATAATAAGAACGGGACAATCATACATAAAATAAGTGCACAATGGGCGGTCTTATCGCACAAGGACATCTCTTCCAGACAACCTTTGGATGGATTGAACGAAGGGAGATAGATTTAGGGCTGTCAGTGTACAAACGTTTTAAACAATACTAATTAGATATAATAATATAAAATACATAAATACAATACCAATTTATATACTAATAAATATCAAATATATAATTGAGATAGGAGCGGAAAAGTTAAAGTGAAAGGTAATGCTCCTTCACCGTTCTTTTAAACTCTGGTAGCGTTTGGGCACGCCTCACTTCTATGGGTAATGCATTCCACAAACGAGCCGCTTGTATACTGAAAGATTTGTCAAAGAAACCAATATGATCCTACGATACGTCATTTATATTGCATATCAATTTTAGTGACTTGCATTTTCAATTGTGTCTGACGTTCGTGTAAAAAACAGCTGTTTAGAGTGTCATTTAGTTTTGTAATAGATTATGTGGGTGTTGCATGATTATGACTTGATATACTTATTTTCAATTATGCGTCTTCCCAGTTTTGAACTGGTTAACCCTCCATGGGTTCCCCTATGGCTCTTAAACATTACTGGCGAAACGTCACCTACATTTATACTTTAGCCTACCCCTTCGTGGTGTACAGCCAGTAGCGTAGCTGGCATGGGTGAGACTCGGTGCGGATAATGTGGTGTCATCCCACACATCAAGCCCCTTGAAAGCTCTCCGAAATAATTATGGGTTGCGACTATCCATTTCTCGGGGTGCTCCATTTCAGCCGCAGATTTTTTTTCTCTTTCAGCTCGAAAATTTTCGCACCCCGGAAAGGTTTCATTGCGTCACCCATTTAGGGATGACACCTGAACGTGACAAAAAGTCAACAAACGGTCGGATGTTCCCCCCTAAATGCAGAAAAGCTCAAGATCTAAGGAATTTTTTGCGCCCCAAGTTGGAAAGGTTTTATTTTCTTTTTTTGATCATTCATTGGAGAAGATTCATTGAAGATCATTCAGAGAAGTGAATTATACAGAAAAGCTCATTAAGTAAGAGAGTGCAGAATGCAAGAGCGAGCTTCCCACTTCCGACAGGGGTGCCACTAAAGACAAAAAACACCGATACAAAAATAGCCAACGAACGGTTTGTGTCATCCCTAAACGTCACCCGGAGCGCGCCCCCCCCCCCCCTTGCTACGCTACTGTGTACAGCCACTACAGCTGTGGATTTTTAACTTGATAAATATTACGTTTAAAGAGTATAAAACAAGTCGCTGTCTGAGTCTATCTGTTTCTTCGCTTACTTATTTTATTAAATTTATATTAAACCACGCTGTAAATGAGGAAGGTTTGTGTTTATAAGTTACACCCGTGCGAAGCGGTGGGGGGGTGAGCGGTCTCAGGCTTCGACCACCCACCACCCTGCCTTCGCACGCCTATAATAGTCGTAGTACTTTACAAAGTAATACAGCCAGACAATCTCGTCACCAGATCCTGCCGCACACGCTAGTAGCGCGGCGCAGCGAGGCGGCGGCGCTGGTGGCGGCGGCGGCCGCGCTGCTCCCGGGGGGCGACGCCCGGCGCGCGCGCGCTCTGCACGCGCTGCTCACGCTTGTCAAGAAGCCCGACCGCGCTGATACACGGGCTATTTGTGAAGGTATACATAAACCTCATTAAAAAATGTTTATATCCCACCTCGTACAGGTTTGACTTTCTCTTGATCATTCACTTTAATAGAGGTCTTTTGTTGACATACACAAAAAAGTTCTAGTTTAAAGGTGACACCCGATGACCCGACCGTAACAAAAAACAGTCATCGAACAGCAGGGTGTCACCCCTAAACGGGTGTCACCCGGGGCGGACCGCACCCCTCGCCCCCCCCTCCCCCCCTAGCTACGCTACTGCAGTTACCATTCCACTAGAACTGGAATCCCATGGATGCGAAAAGCACAGCCATTCTCGATATGGATGCGTGGGCGAAGAAGACCTATGTCAAGCAGTAGACCGAATCTTCCGACCGAAATGATGATGATGAGATCGAATATATTTATTTTGACTATTACAAACTAAGCTATTTCTTCCAGCAACCTGCCTTGTCGTAAAATGGGGCGGAAGCGGTGAAGTCCTCTCCTCGATAGCCGAGCTCCTAGCATCTCGATCAACCGAACGACGAGTCCTAGCCAGTCAAGTCTGCATGGCCATAGCTCCATACGTACCCATAGAGCTATGTACATCCCTTCTCCTAAGCCTAGTGGTCCTTATGTGCGAGTCCAATGAACTGGAGATACGGGCCTTAGGGCTCAAGTCGGCCTGCCTCATATGCCCCGTGGCCGATCATAAGTACAGCCAGCTCGAAAGTCTGATGTTTAACTTCTTGAAGGATCCGGTCGAAAAATGTGTGAAGGATACTGTGAATATATTTGTGCCTGTTCTCGCGAGGAGTGCTTTGATTGCTGGTGAGTTGGTATTTTTTTATTTATTATACTTAGTAGAAGTAGATGTGACCAGCTTATGATTACAAAATTGACTACAAAGTCAACTTAGTGTTTAACGACGTAGTTAAACAATTTAATATCTATATATTTTGCTGAACATCTTTTTTCCTTTACTGTATGAAATATGTCATGTCTTAAAAGGACAACTAACTGAGAAAATATGGCGATTAATAGAGATGTATGAAAAAATAAGCTATGTTCCACCGAACCCAAATAAACTGGGATTCAGAGAAAATTGATATTATTTGGTAAGCAGCTATTAGCTGATGTGTGTTTCATACACCTTGGACATATCTAGTCTGTCCAATCCGTTCTTGAAGCAGTTCAGTGTGGGAGCTGTCACATTTTCCAGGAGCCTGTTCTATGCTGTTACGAGTTGTTTAACAAATATTGCTTGATGGCATGTCCTTGAGGAGTTTATTGGCATTCAGTGTGTAAAGGTCTTGAAGAGCACATGATAGTATTGTATGGAGGATGGCGAATATCACATCCAATATCTCAGAAAATATTTCATTTCCAGGAAAATTCTCAACGGACTTATGCAGTCGAATAATGACGAATTTAACGAAAGCGAGCAGTGATAACGAATGGAAGACTGTTCTCTTATATTTAGAGGTGATGCGAATGTTAGTGTTAGCGAAACTGGCCTACGTAGTTAATGTACAAATAGTTAGGGACGTTACCCTCAGCAACTGTGATATACAATCGGTTAATTTACAAGAAGTACCCTTAGAAGAGACGGAGTATTTCATGGAACTACAGTGTTACGTCACTGATAATGTGGACGCGAAGATACTATTAGTAGCTGCAAGTAATATTATTAAGGAGAAGCCTGAAGTCAGATGGGCGGAGTTAAGTTGGTTTATTAGCACGTGAGTACTAATTGATTATTTTGATTGTACTGACACTTTAGTTTTATGACCCTTCTATCTTTCTCGGATGCCAAACACTGGCGATAATGATGTTTTTACAATATTTCTTGCTGGAGTGTGGTTTGCGCTCAGAATGTTATTTTATTTATTTGTCTATTATTTTTGGCCAGCGTTTAAGAAGCTGGAATTCAGCTGAATCCAGTTTGCCTCGAAGCCGACCCCAATATAGTTGGAAAAAGGCTAGGCAGATGATGTTTAAGAAGCTGTAGAAAATAACTGTTGATTTTTAAAATGTTACTAATTTTTTCATTTCTTAACAGATTAAAACAAATTCTAGACGTGGCCACAAACACAAAAGTTCTGAGCCACACATTGATATACGAGGTCCTTATATCTCTGGTCAATAGTTATGTGGACAACTTCGGCGTACTATTCACTACGCACATACTGAAGCCTATATTTGATGACGTCATTTCCGAGTTGGAATACAAGATGGAAAAGTTACATCCTGTGAATGTGGATACCACTATACTTGTCGGTATTTACTTGGTCACCATATTACCTGCGCTCGAAGATAGGATACAACATGGCGAGTTTTTACAAAAGTAAGTCGACTCAATAATTTCTTTAGTTTTATAGTCGTTACGAATGACGTATGCGCGTTGCGTGTTATACCTATGATTGATATAACGTTTTAAATACCGACAATGTTTGACGATCGCTCGTCGCTCAGGAAAAATTTAAGAACTTTTTTTTTTTAAGGATGGAAAGTCATCAAATGACTTTTTCCGCTCTAGGTGGAGCGGAAGAAGTCATCAAGGGCGTGTTAGACTCTTACTGACTAAAACCTATCTGTGTTCCTTCTAAAGCCCTTTGCGTTCCGGGGCCGCGGTGACTCTTTCGAACAAATCCCGCAACCCTGGTAGGCTTGTCCTTGTCCCGCGAAATGTTTATTGTTGAAGTGATATCGAGTTCATAATGCTTTCTCTTTCTTGGAAAAATGGGGCTTAAGGTTCATAACAACTGATGATCATTAAGCTGTTTAACCATCCCTTTAATTAATCCTACATATTTCTTCCGCTACTGGATTCTCAATAGTGTTTTTATTGTAGATGGATTATGTACAGCAGCATACGCAGTCTTCCAGTCAAGATATTCTCCATTCCATTGAAATGGGTGGCGGAGCATAGAGAAGAATCTCTCGACTTTTATTTACAGCATCTTAGAGAATGTAAGTATGGTGGTCTAGCGTTTTTCCCGTGGTTCCGCTTCTGTGCTTTGACCCAAAGAAATCGTGCAATTTAAAAGGGTTTAAAGTGGCTTAAGGCACTAATTTTCGTAATCGGATCAATACTAAGATTACCATCTAGAAACAAAGAAACATTTTGTTGGTCAATACAAATTAGCGAAATGAAATTATCATACAACACGATGATGCGTAGGTTAACATGGAACCGAAAGTTGCTGATAACATTAAACGACTCATGTAATGACAGAACTTCGCGATACGTGTCATATGAGGATGACCTCATCTAGTTAAAAAGTGACTTGTAAAAGTAATATCTGAACCGTAATAGATATTGAAACTTAAATGTAACTGAAATGATTCGTCATATTTTTATGCAACGCAGCACGATCCCTCCATTTTCCTTTTCGTAGTAATTGTCAGTTTACACTTTATTGCTTATTTCGATTTCACGAAGACTCACGCGAATTTACACCTAAATGCTAACGTCAGAAAAATCGAAATAACAGGTCCCTACTATGACGTGCTAATGCCATCCAATTCCGATGATGTAAAAGGGATAGTGCTATTCGCTATGTATCTAGCTCCGTCTCTCTCTTAGAGCGGTATTATGATCGTTATAAGACTTCACAGTAGGGCCCCAGCACACACGTAAACCTCGAAACAGCAGACGCCAACTATTTGATCTTATGCAATACGAACCAATGTCTACATGCTCATCCATAATCATAACTTTACTCAAAGCTCCTTAAGATTCCTTCGTGAACTCTACGTATAGTTCTCCCGACAGTCGCAGCAAGCAGTTGTGAAAGTTCGAGCGGCAGTACGATTCGCAAGTACATCGCGAACCTGATCACTGAGCTGCTGAACGCGACCGAACTGAGCGAGAAATGCATCGAGCGGCAAATGTTGCCCGCTGTCATGGCGCTGCTGCATGATGAGGATGTGTAAGATAATCTTCAAATAATTACTAGTCCTTAATAACGACTTTCAAAGTTTACAATATGTAAATAATCATTTAGGGCCGTTTTCACCATCTATGATTAAGTTCCCGTTAACCTATTTTGCATTTTTAAATTGATTTAGCAAGTAGTGGCTATTCGGACATCGTGAATCAGTCCCCAAATCGATCAGCATTGCGAAATATCGTCGCTGATCCACGGTGCAACATAGAATTGCCTCAGCTAAATATCCCAAGCAAACTCCTTGCTTGGGATATTTACTATAAGACATAAACTATTCTTAGATTTGCCCTTATACCTGCTCGGTAAAGGTAAAATTAAATGGTAAACTCGTAACTCAGCGCTAGGACAACTATTCTAGATTTCAATCTCCACAGAAAATATTGAAAGTGCTGCCGTTACGAGAGACGAAAAGACTCCGGTGACTTGATCTTGTCCTGAGTCAAAACCTAAACTAACATTCGTTCCCAGGTCTGTCCGTGAAGAAGCGATCTCCTCCTGGGGCAGCGTGACACGAACTTGTCTGATCCGTGCGTTAGACTGTGAAGCGCAGTGCTGGGCGCCGGTCGAAGACATGCTGGGGCGGAACCAGGCGCTCACTGTGAAGGAAGCCGCGAGGACCGCTGAGGCGTTGGCGTTACTGGTGCTGCCTACGGTGGATAACCATGCGGTTTCTGAGAAGGGTACGTGACAAAAACGATCTTGCAATTTCGAGATGCGTATACTGGGATTTAGGAGTTAATAAATACACCGAAAATCGTATGGAGGGCGCAGCGCCTTGGTACCCCACGCCACTTTCGTAGTATGTTGCCTAATAGTGGGTGGGAGCTGTTGCAACAATAGTATATTATAGTACTGTTCTGTAAAAATCATAGTGGTAATCAAAATAGTAGTGAGCTGATAATGCCTAGCATCAATTGGATTGAAAAAAGCTCACTTCACCTAAGTTTTTAGTATGAATTTTTTTATATTTTTTTGTATCGAACAACTGGTTTCCATGTCAGGCAATCGTAAGTGAGAGGCGAAAGACTTAAAACCACCTGCTTCGACTGCTTTGCCTCGTAGAAATGTTGATTCACAAGCGTCCTTTCGTGTTAAGCTCCTTAGAAATATAGGTAACGATAATCTTTATATAAACGTTAGAATGGGTCGAAAGGAGATGGCTAGATGAGCTGGACTCCTACCCAAAGGATTGGGCTCAGATAGACAAATATAGAAAAGAAGGAAGGGAGGCCTTTACCCTGCATTGGGACTTTGAGCTTAAAATGATAAAGTGGGATCTCACCTTGGTTCAGACCCGCGCGATTCTAAAAAACATCAGGTACTAACCTGAGAACTTTTAGCTGGAAAGCATAATAATGTGTGTTATTTTGGGTGCAGCGGTATCCCTGTTATGCGCGGTGTCCCGCGGCGCGCTGTCCCGCGAGCTGCTGGCCGCGCTGACGCCGGGCTTGCAGCTCGCCGTGCACCACTGCAGGCACCACCCCGCGCTGCTGCCCGCGCTCAGGTATGCTGCCATCGATGCTTTCGTAGTGCGAGGTACAGAGGCGGTGCGCGAGAAAATAACCACCAATCCGATCCGACTTCATTTTCAGCAGAGCTAGGTGTTTTTATAGTCACAAAAAACGAGATGTATACGAGGGATGTGCAACTGAAAAGAGTCCGCTACGCATCTTCTCATCACTTAGATACACCTGTGTGTATCTAAGTGATGCGAACACCAAAGTTGTACGTGTGAAACTGTTTTCACACGTACAACTTTGGTGTAAAAGCACCCTAAAACTAATATACTTTCCTACCAACAGAAAACTAGAAGAAGGCGTACAAACACCAGCGTTATCCCAATACAAGGCCGCAATAGAAGCCCTAATCCACAACGTAGCGGGCACGGGGAGCGCCGGCGACATGATCCGGGAGCCTCCGCCGCGGCCCAACACCAACCTGCAAGCCGCGCAGGAGGTCGGCAGGCGGGTCACGCAGATGTTTCAGCAGTCCAAGTCCAATATGAACCTACAGAATATATTCAAGAAAAAAACTTAGCGCTGATTTTATAAAGGACTTTGTGTGAAGGTATCGCTGACATAACATTGCGATTGTCTAAGGAATACCTATGTACCTAACCGTAGAGAAATCAATTTAACCTTTTGAACGCCATTGTCACGTATACATGACAAGCAAGCGCGTGCCCTGTACAAACGTCACAAATATGTGACAAAAAGGAATATGTGGTTTGGCGTCGGGGGCACGCCGATGCGTTTGTGTTCTGGCGTTCAAAAGGTTAAACTTACGAGCTTGCGATAGTTCAGTCTGACTGGATGTGTGAACTTATACAAAACAATAAAGACGATTGTCCACTGCTACGTCAGATGTGTACAGAGGTTACCCATATTAGGTATTCGGTTCACTTCTTTGTTAGCACTGGATTCATGCGCAGACTAGCCCGACGACGTAGTGGACGATGCCGCCTGCATTTTACGTACAGGAAAGTTTTCATGGGCTGCTGAGGAGCGGCGCGGGCGCCTTGAATTATTTTGTCCGGTTCGGCTGGCCTAACCAATAAACACGGTACGTATTTTGATAAAGCCAGACATATTTAAAAGTTAGAAATGACCTTGTAAGGTAACCTCAACTCCAGTGCAGAGTGAACGAAGCGAAACGTGAGGTGAGGCATGACGTAAGCCAAAGTTGACAGAAATTTCCGTAAACTAGATATTGCAAATCATATTCCAATGTTTTGCAGAAGAGTGCTGAGCTGTTGTTCGTCACAGTGATCAGAGTTTTCGTATCAATTCGCGTCCACTAACCAAATGATATTATGTTATGAACGTTTTTTAAGCTAGTGCGGTGCACTCACCATGTTAAAAGCATTGAGCGATAAGTATTTCAATGCTTAGATACTATCCGATAAGGAATATGCAGATGTTCGAGGCGATGCATTGCAAAATCGATCAATCAAATAAGAGTCAATAAAAATTTAAATAAGAACTAACAAATAGTTTGTGTTGTAATTGTAACACTAACGTGTAACCAGGAAATAGTTAATATAAAATAATATTACTGACCACATCCATGTTTCCTGATATCGTAAACAATAAAACAAATTCATTTTTATGCCATAACATTTTTAGTGTTAATATAAAAAGTAAGGGAATGCTTAACATGCATGACATAGAATAATCTCCAAACTCCACATTTTAGAAGCTTTTTAATGTTACTATTTTACTAAGTCAGTTGAAAATGTTCGAAATTATACATTCCTATTGATATTACTCCTTACACTAATATCATTCATATTTTGAAGAGTAATATTTAAATGTCCATTACAATCAATGCAGTGACTGTCCCGAGTTAGGACCAGATAATTTTCTTTGTAAATAAAAACAAATCAGATAGGTACTTATCAAGGCGATACGATTATGTTGCTAACAGGTTTCGTCAATTTAAATCAGTAGGTATAATATGTTGTTATCGTTCTGATAAACCTGGAGTAAATGCTGACTCATTCATATTATCGTCTCGACCAAAACTTGGCGCAAGTATTTTAGAAAATCGGGCCTCAATCTCAGCGCCAAATGTAAAAATGCACATTTAAGTAATACTCTTTCTAAAAGTACTTAATTAGTATTATTTAGTAATTGTTTTAGCTTAGGATAGTACAAACTAGTGCAATATACAACTCGTTATGACGTTTTTGTTTATTATCTTCTTTTTATGGAACTTACGATGTACTTAACGACTTATATTTAAATGGATCATTATGTGTGCCTAGTAGGAGCCAGTGAGAGTAGTATACAATGATATCTCTGGTTCATGACGTCATCAGGTGAAACTAATAATATTATGCGTATACATGCAGGACGGTAATAGCATAACGCCATCTATTTTACACTATCTATTTAGATTGCTTAAGCACTCGAGGCGCATTGTATCAGAGATCTCATTCACCGTAGCTAGTATGGTGATCCTCACTAATCTATGCTAATAATAAAGGTGAAGAGTTTGTTTGTTTGTTTGAACGCGCTAATCTCTGGAACTGCCAGTCGGATTTAGAAAATTATTTTTGTATATGATAGCCACATTCATGAGGAATGCAAACGGGAACGGGAAATTCCTACGAGAACGGGAAAAAACGGGATATGCGCGTACGAAGTCGCGGGCAAAAGCTTGTATTAAATATATATATGCTCTTCGTATGTACAATTTTATCTAACCATGAACACATGTGATAATTTATTTTACTGTATAATATTATATGCCTTCTTTAAATAACAATACTCGAAACTATATTTTAACACTGTGAATGTCGTGTACTTTATGTACTGTTATGTTATCAAAAATAATACTTCAAATTATTTATATTCACTGTAAGTATAGTGTTTATCCACGCGTATTTACTTAGGTACTCGTTGAATAGTTGAATCTCAAGCATAAATGTTATTTACTAGGCCTTAGCATAGTAGGTGCGTGGTTATATGTTACACTAAACACGCAGGAGGATGAGATGGGAAACAAAGTGCTTTGTATGGACACATCAGTGATTGGCACACAAACATAATTGGAGGTTGTGTTAACATTTGTGAAATATATAAATTTTATTTTATAAAAACAGTTTTTTATTTAATCTTACTCTAGACATCAATTTGAAAAGAATGGAGTTCTCTCGAAATGTGTGGTGTTTTACCAGAGTTAATTCCCGGCTGTGCAGTTTATTATCTGCTCAGTTTACACCACAGATACATGATCTGCCGGGCCTTTTTAGGGTTCCGTAGTCAACAAGGAACTAAAGAACACCACCCTTCAGTATGACCACGCACTTCTGGCACACCCTGTTGTTTCGCCAGGTCTTTCTGCCCGCGGTTCAGCTCAGATACGCTTAGCACTAGAAAGTTGGAATTTAGTATGGGTACATATTAATAACGCCGACAAAGTGGTAAAAAGTTTTTATCGTCTATCTCATGGTGTGTGGTGTCGTTGGATAGGTCGTTTAAAAATATTGAGGGTACGCGCAAACAATTTTTCCATCCATGGATCCGTTTTTGTTTTGGAGAAAAGTTTTGAAACAGAACTTGTATAACAGATCAAGAATGTTACGTGTTGTCTAGACCATGCAAGTGTGCATGGTCTAAACAACACGTAACATTCTGTTTTCATTTGTATGCAACAGGCAAGAAACTTGCATCATGTTGCATGTTGCCTTTACGCATTGTTGTATTTTGCTATTGTATAGAAAAACCAACTTAGAAATAATGAAACTGGGTTCTGTTCACACGAAACATGTCCTTAAAGTCATCTACTTCACTGCACTCATGTTTGCAAATGAAAAGAGAAGCCTGTTGAATACAAGATTTGATTAAGAAATCATTGTACGTGCTGTTTATACCAACAAAACTTGTCAACTTGTCAAACAGATCAAGAATGTTACGTGCACCTACTTTAGACCATGCAAGTAATTTATTGATTCAATTTAATTGTACCTATGCAACAGTCAAGTAACTTGCATCATGTAAATGGGTGTCTTCTGCCAGTTAAACGGTTGTTCGTGGAGACCTGAAAAAAATCATGGTAGAAGCATCTAACGAATTTAAAAGGAAAATTATCACAGCTAAGTAGGCTTTACTTTAAATTAACGAGTAATAGTCATCCAACCAAAATGTACTTGGAGAAGGAAAATTTCGTACAAATTCCTCTTCAGTTTAACCATCGTCCTATGTGGGTCATTTTTTAACCGTGAACTTCATAAATTCATAGAATATATATTATTTTAATTATATATTCTTAGAATCAAACAAAAAACACCAGTCTAAGTCGGCAATTGTGACGTATAACTACGGAACCCTTCACTGCGCGAGGCCTGGCACTCACTTGGGCGGTTTTGAAATTTTGTAGTGGTTGGCTTCCAGTGTAAACGCAGCTGAATTAAGTATTTTGTTTGACCTTATAACCACAGCAATATCACGATACGCTTCCACCATATAAATGATTTGTCACCTCGGTGTTCTTTTCCTTATTTACCATTAAAATCAATATAATGATAGCTACCTGATCAACCAGGAAACCGTAGCGCAAGTCATCTCATTACTTGGCATACTGTACTCAATGATCCACGACTTCCACGAGCGAGTGCATGGCAAGCGCCGTAAGATTGTAATTTCTCGATATATTATGAAAAAATCGTTTTGTATACAATAATATTTCACGCGATATATTAGAATCTTACGGCGTTTGCAATTTTCCGGTGACATAGGTATACAAAACGATATTATTCATAATATATCGAGAAATTATAATCTAATCAAGAATTATTACAATCTTACGGAGTCGGCAATTTTCCGGTGGCAGAGGCATTGTTTTCCTATTTCTCGAATATTGATAGGCGATAAGTGTTGCTATGGCGGTTAATGTTAAGTAAAAAAAATAAAAAATAAATATATAATCAAAAAATAAAATTGATGGGCCTACACTGAAATGTGTGGCAGCATGATGAAGCCTCTGGAATTTCTATTTAAGTAATACACATTATAAACCTCGTCATACAAAAAAAGATTATTGACATTCAATGCCCTTTTAAAGTTAATCAAACAATGACTATTTTCGGTAGAAAACCACAGCCACAAGTGACCACTATAACCTCTTTACCTTATTTGTTTACTAAAAATATAACTACTATCAAATTGATAAGATATAAAGTGGGCACGGGCTGTAATTTCATTCGTATCAATTAAAAAAAAAAACATATATAACGAAAAAAGTTGTACTTTATTTTATGTTGTATGTACTAGTGTAATTTGCCATAGAGAAATAATAATAACATAGTTTTTGTGAGTAATATCACTGGTTGCGATCAGTCGTGGTTCATTCCTTCTTCTTCCTGGGGCGCATGCAGCACACAGAGCTGGTGTCCAGCATGTTGTAGTTGGCGTCACCCTTGTTGCGCGACTCGATGAACTTAGCGTGAGTATCAGGGGACAAGTAGTACTGCTTGACTGCAGGTACCACCTTCATAGCTTCGATGTAGGTCACCTGGGATTAAAACAATTATAGATGAAATAGATACTTTTATGATTAATGGAAAGTTTTAGTCATCAATGGATTCTTTGAACTGCTCAAAATTTGATTATTTAATGATTTGTTAAAGCTAAAAAGAAGTGATATATAAAAATAACCAGGCATCATTGAGCTCTATAACAAGAACATCACAAGGTTGCAAAGAAACAAATCCTAATTGCTCCAGAAAGTTGATATGCCTAACATTATGTACAAAAGATGGCGACTGTACTATTTCTCATGATATCTTAACTTAAAATCATGCTTACTCACCAATAATTCATATTTTGTCTTGGACAATTCAAATTCGGATTTTCCAATTAGGGGCAAAGCCTCGAAGCGTTCTAAGAATGGGAACAAAGTGTAGTCCACTAATCCAGGGTGGTCTCCATGTAAGAACTTGGTGCCACGCTCCTTCAGTGTTGCCTGCAAGGCTTCAAGACCCTTGTGGAAGTCCTCTACATGTTTTGGCTGCACAGCTTGTGCATTGTAAGCAGCAGTGTAAAAAGCAGCTTGAGCCTGAAAAAGTTTACTATTAGACCACTAAGCATTTTAGTTCTCAGATTTAATTCTTTAATTCTTGGTTCTTATGGAAGGACAAAGTATAGGTCATATTTCTAAAATATTTTGTTTGTACCATAGAAATATGTTTATATTATTTTGAAATTTATTTGTATGAACCACTCAGTGGTTCATACAAATAAATTTTATTGAAAGTACTTGAAATAAGTGGTAAGAATGCTTACTGCTCCAAACAGTTCGACAATAATTTTGTCTTCAGCCCTGCGCAGTGGGTCTGTTGACTGCAGAGGCACGTCGGAGTACTTCTCGTCCAGGTAGAAGTTTATAATGTTGCTGTCGAATATAGCTTTACCCTCTTCATACTCTAAGGCTGGTACAGTACCTGGAATGTACAAAAAATATAACCTATAAAAATGTTTTGTATTTTTTAAGGACAATTAAAAAAGTATTATCAAGTTAATGTAGGGCACAATAATTATATTATTTTAAGTGGCTGACTGAACTTGTTTTAGGCAATTTTCATTCAAGGGTTCAGCATTTCAATTAGACCATTAAACGGCACTTTTGAACGTCATCGTTTACAGTTCAGTAAAAATAATAGAATTACATTAATAAAGTGACTCTACTGTCCATTCGGAAAGGTAGATTCTTATGGAGAAGAACGGACAAGAAACTCCATAGTTACTCTTTTCAAATAATGATTTTACAAAATTTGGTTTACAAAAATTAATTTAATATTATGTGAGGATGATGCACCCAGAGTATGCTACTTATAAGAACAAAGTATCACCAGCAGAGGTAAACTTATTAATTTCCTAAAGAAATTTAGGTAAATGGTACTCACATATTTACAAACATTGGAACCATTAATTAAACAACAGTGTGTGAGTCAACAGAAAAATAAAAACACAAAAAAAAGAAACTATAAAGTTAATACATAAATCAACCAGTTTGACCTTCACCCTTGATTGTCCTATGGAGCAGGACCAGCATGTTTCCAAGCATTCTTATCCTGAATGTAATCTTCTAATTTGTAATATGCTTGTTCACAAAGTGTACTTTTTACATGAGTTTTAAATTTTCTTTCATTTAGTTCTAATATGTCAGAAGGTATTTTGTTGTAACATTTAAAACAATACCCCATGAAAGAAGTGTGGACTTTAGCTAATCTAAAAAATGGTTGATCTAATTAGTCTTTATTTTTAGTATTAAAATTATGTCTATCACTAATTTTACTAAAAAGATGTCGGTTTTTCCGCACATACATAATATTTTCATAAATGAATTGGCAAGGGACTGTCATAATATTAATCTTTTAAAAAGTTCCCTAAGAGAATCACGGCGACGCAGATTATAAAGGGCTCTGACAGCTCTCTTTTGTAAAATAAATATGGATTCAATGTCAGCAGCCCGACCCCACAGCAAAATACCGTACGACATAATGCTGTGAAAGTAACTAAAGTAGACCAAACGTGCGGTTTCTACGTCTGTTAACTGTCTTATCTTTCTAACAGCATACACGGCTGAGCTTAGACGACGCCCAAGAGATGTTATATGAGGCCCCCATTGTAATTTCTCGTCCAATGTGATACCTAGGAAAATCGTCTGATTAATGAACTCCAGTTTTTCTCCATTCAATATGATGTCACATTCGCTACTTTTAACATTTGGTAAAGAAAATCTAATACATTTAGTTTTTTTTTATTTAAAACCAAGTTGTTTGCCGTAAACCAATTTTGGACCTGATGAATAGAGCTATTGACGTCGTCAAGATTTTGTGAACGTCGGTCTATTTTAAATATTAATGATGTGTCATCCGCAAATAACACCATCTTTGGTTGTAATTGGGGCAAATCATTTATGTAAGCTAAAAAAAGGAATGGACCCAATATTGAACCCTGAGGAACGCCCATTGTCGTTTCCGACCCTATTGAGTTTACCCCGTTTATCTGAACTTTAACCTGTCTGCCCATCAAGTATGAACTAAGTAAACAAAGGGCTCTATTCCTAATCCCATAGTGCTCAAGTTTCAACAAAAGCGTCTCATGGTTAACGCAGTCGAACGCTTTCGAGAGGTCGCAGAATATTCCAATGGCATCTTGCGACTCTTCCCAGGCGTTAAAAATGCTCTTTATTAGGGTGACACCGGCGTCAGTTGTACAACGCCCTTTGGTGAAACCGTACTGGTGTTCATGAAAGATGGAATTTTTATTAAAGTGACGTAACATCTGACTAAGCATTAACTTTTCAAACACTTTACTGAGAACTGGCAGAATTGACACCGGCCGATAATTGTTGGGTTCTTGAGAATCACCCGATTTGAACAATGGAACGACTTTACTGTGTTTCATGAGATCCGGAAATACTCCCTTGTCTACACTAGTGTTAAATATGACAGCTAAGTAGGGGGCAATAGTTTCAATGATAGATCTACAAACTTTTACAGATATTCCCCAAAGATCTTCTGTTGATTTAATTGGCCTGTTGGTCGAGTGGTTAGTGAC
The DNA here is from genome assembly GCA_905163435.1 of Mamestra brassicae. Classification (NCBI taxonomy): domain Eukaryota; kingdom Metazoa; phylum Arthropoda; class Insecta; order Lepidoptera; family Noctuidae; genus Mamestra; species Mamestra brassicae. The sequence goes on along the minus strand of LR991004.1, from coordinate 11,790,248 downwards.
CCTGACTGCTTAACCGGAGGTCGTGGGTTCGATTCCCACCCAGGACAAATCTTTGTGTGATGAGCATGATCATTTGTTCTGTGTCTGGGTGTAATTTGTCTAGAATATGTATGTATTTAGAAATATATAAGTATGTTTATCAGTTGTCTGGTTGCCATAGTACAGGCTCTGCCTAGTTTGGGATCGGATGACCGTGTGTGAGTTGTCCCAGGATATTATTATATTATTATTAATTTTAAGATCTTTAAAAGCTTTTATAATGGCCTGGGGGTTTGTATGTTGAAACTTAAACTCCGATGGACATACCTTTACATTCTTTCTAAATAAGTCAGCAGCGAGCGTGGATGACGAGTTGAGAGCTTCTGTAGTTTTAAGAGGAATATTGGCAAAGAAGTTATCAAATTCCTCAGCTACCTCTGCGACCGAGTTTATTTGGCCATGTACAGTATTTAAATTAAATTTAGTTTCACTCTGTTTCTTCCTACCTGTTTCGTTATTTATTATTTTCCAAGTAGTTTTTATTTTGTCATCTGCTGATTTTATTTTATTGCTAATATGCAGAGCTTTTGCTGTTTTGCATACACTTTTATATGTTTTTGAATATTTTGCAACATACTTATGAAAACTCATATTATTCATATGCTGCTTTAAGCCATACAATTCATATAGCTTTTCCCTGCTTATACGAATGCCTGGAGTTGCCCAATCGCTAAATAAGAACTTAGTGTAAATACTTTTAGACCTTAAAGGAAAAGTGTCATTAAATTGCGTGTTTAATATAGAAAAAAACTCGGCATAGAACTCATTAGGGTCGTCTATGTTATTAAAACTATGAGCACCTAGTTTACTAGCCAAAGTATAGTTCATTCATGTTAAACATTAAATCTACTCAAAACTAGATAATTAACTTTACCACCACCATTATTAAATATTTTATGTGTAGTCTTTAATTTTCTAAAGACTTAAAGTGCCGTCACAGTTGAAAAAAAGAAAAAAAAAAAATAGCCACCAAATAGAGGACCTCCTCCATTTTTAGAAGTTGGTTATTAAAAATGATATGCACAATGGAAGTGCTTATAATATTATGCAAAATATGGAACAATATATCAAATTACTCAATGATAAGTTAAGTGATTGGAAATAAAAGCAACAGATTTCTGAATTCAATGATACATTATTGCAACTAATTTGGCAATAAACTTAGCAAATGATACAATTTTGCTCAAAAATATGAAAACTAGACTATTTTGAGTGTCTGTGATTATTGCCCATATTGACTGTCAGATTTGCAATAAAGCAAGAAGTAAACCATGTTTATATATATTAAATCTTACAACCTGCGATAAGTGTACATGAAAGTTTGCTTGGATGGCATGTCACTAAGGTCTCAACTGAGCTTTAGAGTGTTTTACGCACCGGCAAAATATCACCCGGAACACACTATTCTGATTGTTCTAGTAAAAATATGTAACGGCTTACCTTTAGGGCTGAAGTTGAAAACCCACTCAGGTTTGTTATCCAAGTTAACGAATACTGTTTCGTATTGCAAATTTTTTGCATTCAGCACAAGAATAGTCCTCTCGGCATAGGGGCAGAATCTCATCGCAAATACACGAAGTTTGCCGCTGTTGTATGCAGGCAGAGCATCACCTGATAAAAAACAAATGAGGTTAAATTTTATCACGAACTTTTTCATCTGGTTCCAATAAGATAATATTATATAAATATGAAGGTAAGTCGGTGATAAACCAGCAACGTACCGGTTTGTAAATGCTTTTCAGACATATTTCTGGATAATTCTTGTTTTTTATTGTAATATTAAATGCGACGCTTGTCAGCACTACCTCCACAATTCGCAGTGGTTTAACTTTTGAAGTGATCGGCTGGCCTTCAAAATTTATAGCCTCGTCTCGTCCTCTCACTTGATTTGACAGATGTGGAAAAAAGAATGTTGCCAACTGACTAAACCAAATTTCCTCACTAGGCACGTCACCAAAAATACTCCGACCCTGAAACGCAAAGGGCTTTAGAAGGAACACGGATGGGTTTTTAATTTAATAATTTACCAACCTTAAAAAAAAAGGGTACCTCACCAAAAATAAATCAGTCTTATCTCAATGATTGACTAACTTAGTTATAGTTACACAATACTATCTGTGTTTTGTGTGTGAGAACACAGTTTTGGGTAGCTTGATGTACTGGCGTCTGTACATAGAACATTTTCGTATTAGCATTGCAAAAACTAAGGGTATTTCTGATTTCTTAGTGATGTTGGCTGGGTTAAAAAAATATGATTCTATTTAGTTCGTCGGATAGATTATCGAAAAATTTAGGACACGTGTTGTTATTTTATCAAATCAATAAAAAAACACGAAGATAAAACGCATCAAAGATAAGGTGTGGGTGGGGGCTTGTGGCGTCACTTTCCAGTAAAAAATGTACTGGTTAGTGACGTCACACGAGTTTTGAACGCACTGTATCGTCTTCATTTTTTATTTACGCGACAAAAGAAAAAATACATGTCCAGCTTTTTATTTTTATTTATCTGACTGATCAATTAGATTGTTTAAATCAAATACAAAAAAAAAATACATTTATGAGATTTTAAAACTATAATAATAATTTTAAAATCATAAATATTTTTTTCCTGAAACGATTGGAAATAATCCTAACCAGGCAACACTTTAACAATATTGACATGACTTGGCACATTGTTTTTTTACCCTAAAGAATGATTAGTCAATAAACAACAAATTGAATACGTTGCCTTTGGCACACCACGTGAGCCACGCAAGTATTGGGTCATTAGCGGTGTCAAAGATATAAATTACCTACATAGAGGGTAAACTGAGGAACTATGTTCATAATGATTCTTATGAGATGAGTATTCGAAAGATTCTGCGGTAAACCACATCTTATTCGCTTGAATCATAAAGCTTTACTTCAAGCATAAACCACTACCAGTCAAATTAGGGTGGTAAAGAGATAAACAGGCTTTTCGTGTCAAAGAACAATGGCAGCCACCCATACATACAGTTTCTTTTCCCTCAGTAAAAAATAGGATCGATATTTTGGGTGGGTACTTCAAGTCTGTTTTAACTTTCCCACACTGTAACTTTGTGAACGTAATGCATCTGATAGGTCTGAATTAATTCTTCTTCGATGGCTGCTATAAAGTCTAAAAAATATCGGGTATATTCTGCCGTTAAAGTTTCAATTTAGCAAAGTAAGGCATTTCAATGACAACATACCTAATGAACGGGCAATTTTTGCCACAGAGTCATGTAATTGATTCCATCAGTCTAATTGAATTAGAAGCACTATTTTAGAGTGTACCTAAGAATACGTCATTTGTGTTAGGAATAAAAACGAATAACTAGGTTGCCTGCTGACAGCGGACGACGCTTATTTTACAAGATTTTTTATTTATGAATGAAACGCCATAGCCGCATGCTGCTTTGATTTCCATAGAATTCTAAGTTGTTTTTCTACCTTAATTAAATGTTTTATGAAATTCAGTAGATAAATGAACATATTTTTCCCGAAATCCTGTTAATCAGGCAAAACTGTTTTTTTGAGATTATTGGTAGGTACCTATTTCGTGACTGATCCTGATTGGCACACGAGTTTAGTTAGGTAGGTACCTTCTATAACTACTTATGCTATGTCCTATAGTATCATGTTCAGTCAGTGAGTGACTTTCATATTTTCCATATTAATGCAGTCATCATACACTTCATTCCTCCTGGAATTGAACCAGTAACGGCGATACAAATCTTTGTAATTCCTAGTGTTGTTAGTCAGAATGATCAATACATCTACAGATGACATAATAGTATATAAGTAGGTACCTACATAATACTTCAAGCTTCCTACAACAGAGGCCAATGACTTTCATTTTTATATCCTACTTATCATCTTATATCTTTATTACACGTTCGATTTCTGTTTATTCACGTCTAACAAGACCAGTATTTTGGTAAGATCGCGAGATTAAACACGGCAAAGTTGAACTGTGATGTGACTTAACAAACAGGCAGAATTTAGCAAGTCATCATCGTTGCTATAGTTTTTGATTTTGTCGAATCATAACACACAGACATTTGGCAGTGTTATATAGGCACCTAGTCGGTATGTTATCGTCAACAGTTAGCTTTGCTGTGCATTTGTACTCCTCACTTCAAGGAGTGCAGACATTCAGACAAGCGCTCGGATACGTTTTACCTTACACCACCATGGCTCCAGTCAAGGTCAACTTTAACACAAAGCACCTCACAAAAGGTTAGTCTGATATTATTTATAAATGTATTCATATAAATTAATGATACAATATTATAGTTTCGTGTAGATAAGTGAACATAATAAAGATAAACTAAAACAACAATGTTTTGATAAAAAACAAGTCCACAGAATAATCTTTTGGTAGTGTTTGAGTCGTTTTATGTGGCTTATGTGCCAGAGATATTCATTTAATTACGTAGTTAGATAAATAGAGCTGAAATACGACAGAGTGTTGATTCTTATTAAACCTAGCAATGTAGTATTTTAAATCTAGGACTTTGAAGAAGTTTATTGTTTATTTATTTTGGTATGCTACGATTTTTGCAGCAGGTATAAAAAAATCAGCTAGGCGCGTAGTTTAAATGAGTATCTTGACTTCGTTGTATCGAATTTTGGAGAATTGATTAAAAGCTTATCTAAGGGAAAATCAGAATATTTTTATAAGTAAATCACTATTACTTTTAAAGATTTATTTACATGGTCAATACCAAGAATAGTTGCTGCGGTTTTATTCACGGAATATAAGTAATATGCGGCTCTACCAGAAGGCTTCCATAAATAAAATTAAAACGAAAAACTGTTTAAAACTTCGTTACTGCGCTGAAATAAAAAGAAACTAGATTGTTCCCGCAGCTTCACTGGCCTAAATGTAGATTTTCACAAAAAAAGCATATAACCGTCTCCACTCTCCAGGGTCCCATCTATCTATGTATCAAAATTCATCGAAATCGGTTCAGCAATTTAGGCGTGAAAGCTTTTTAAACAAATAAACAAACACACTTATTTTCGCATTTAAAATATTACTAGCTTTTGCCCGGGGCTTCGCACGCGCATATCTATTTCGATTTTTTCCCGATCCTGTAGGAATTTCCCGTTTCCGTATAGCCTATAGCACTCCTCATGGATGAATGTGGCCTCATGAATAAAGAAAATGTCAAAAAGAGTTTTCCAAATCCGACTGTAGATAGTTCCAGAGATTAGCGCGTTCAAACAAACACGCAAATAAACTCTTCAGCTTTATTATATTGGTATAGATAGTTAGGAAGAATTAGGATATTGTATGGACAATCGCAACATTCCCAGGTAGGCACCTCCTACAACTAGCTAGACTCTACTCACAAATGTACAACTGACTGACACTGTATGAGGAAATTTAGCAAAAGAAGTCATTATAAAGTTTCTGAAGAGATTAATAAATGAAAACTTGTTTGTAAGTTATAACTGAATGTATACATGCTGTTGAATCATGACTCTTCAATAATTTGTCGAACTCATTTTTATGGGCTGTAAACTTAGGTAGGATGCAGTTTTTGTGCAATTGTGAGGAACTGGTCTTAGGAAATCTAGCAAAAAAGGGGACATACTATCATGCTGTTGAATCATGCTCTTCAATAATTTTTGTACTCATTTTTATAGGCTCTAAACTTAGGATGCAGTTTTTGTGCAATTGACATAACTGGTTCGAAACTGACAACTTTTTGCGTAGTCTGCTTGCAGCCGGCGTTCAGTTGGCATGCAGTTCTTACTACGTCCAAATTTTATTTGTGTAGCTGGCGTGTAGCTTCAGATGCTTCTGAAGAGATTAATGAATGAAAACTGTCTCGTAAGGCTGCAAACAGGCATCCAAACTGCAATTTTGCAGTTGACGTGCAGTTCAAATGTAAGGCATTTATGTTTAGGGCCTTGGAGCCACAATAAATGGTCCGGACACATTGCAGCATGCTGATAGGGTCTTAGACTTGCAGCTTGCGCAGTAAATGGCGATAGGTTCGCTGCCTGTAACATGGTATGACGATGAACATAACCTTCGGGGAATGCAGACGTTTAAAAAGTTTATTTGTCCGATGCAGGTGATCCCCTCCCCCCGTTCACGGGCAAGCTGCGCGTGTACAACATGCGCTACTGCCCCTTCGCGCAGCGCACCATCCTCGCTCTGAATGCGAAGAAGGTGGACTATGAGATCGTCAACATCGACCTGCAGGACAAACCTGAGTGGCTGCCTACCGTCAGTGCCTTTGGTAAGAGAAATTCTACAGCTTGTTGCTATAACTTTATATCTCCTAGTATGGCAGATTATCTCTGTATTGGCAGAATGTTGGTAAATTAACTCTGTCTCTCAATCAACGCAATTTGTGGGCCAGTCTTGACAAATGATGATGGTGGTTTCCAAACCAAGACCAGACCCAAGTAAAATACGGTTTGTTATCCAAAGTAAGATCGGTTGTCCGAGTAGAATTTTGACTGGTTGCTGTGTTAGAGGACGCTGCTTGTTATGTCTTCACCTCTCGAGATTATTTACTTTCGATATGTTTATGATTTTTAATGATCATGATCTTATTTTTGTTAATAGGCAAAGTGCCAGCACTAGAGATTTCAAAAGGTGTTTCTATCTTCGAGAGTTTGGTGACTGTGGAGTACATAGACGAGGTCTACCCACAGAGGCCTCTTCTCCCAAAAGATCCTCTGCTGAAGGCCAAAGACAAGATCCTTGTTGAAGGCTTCGGAGGTGTAAGTATTCCTGTTTGGTTTTCACTATCTTCTTCAACCTCTTACGGTTGCCCGCAGACGGCAGACCTACCTAAACAAAACCGTTTTTTTTGTAGATACATTTCGTCTGCAAGGCTAATTTGTTGTAGTATGTGCACTATCATTGTTTTCATTAAAATATATATAATATAGTCTGTCTAGGTCTGGGCCGTAAACAAATAAGAGTCATCACAGTTTGTCGTCAAGTTTACAGATTTTGAATAAATAGGTAAATAAGAAACCTGTTAGATAAAATTAACACGACTTGTAAATAGTGTTATGTCACGATTATGTTTTGCACCTCAACATACAAGTAGCATGATTATCAGTTTTACAGTCTAGACAACATGTACTTAAGTTAAATTTAGACGCCGCCTCGAGACTGACTCACCCAAGTTTTTGCCGCCATTGAAAAAATACGCGATTCTATTCATCGCAAATTTGTTTTGGAATTCTCGCATGATCTTCAAAACAATGGAAAATGATTATTCGAATCCTAATTAAAATCTTAACAATTGTGAGATTAAAACGACTACTTAGTATACAATTCAAGTGAGATTAACTCAGTTGCCATCAAAAATAGACATGCTGTGTAACATTGATCATAGCTATCTCCAGTGCTACTTACATAATCATACACTGCCAGTATAATTATGGACGCATTTAAAAATAAAAGCCTTCATAATTGGCGACACTTAATATCTAGGCTATTAAGTCAGGCACACCCTTAGCTACCTGATACCCCGCTGTTGTTTGGCTATTCTTCAATCGATTGTTTTAACACGAGACGAAAATAAAGATAATAATAAAGCTGACATTTCATTTCAGGTCCACGCCCTGTACTTCAAACTGGTGAGAGGACCAGACACCATCACCGAGGAAAACATCGCTGGCTACTTCAGGGGCATTGACATGCTCCAGACAGAGTTGAAGCAGCGAGGCACCAAGTTCTTGGATGGAGAGCAACCTGGCTTCGCTGACTTCATGGTCTGGCCCTGGTTCGAGAGGCTGCTCGTCATCAACAGTGATATCGGAAGGCTGGATGAGAAGAACTACAAGTTGGTGGTAAGTGTCTTAGCTCCACAGGGTGTTTCAAAAGTACGTGGTCATATTTACAGTCATAATGACCCCGCACTTCTGAAATACCCTGTATACCCATTATATACGCAAATTACGACGTTTAACTTTTATGACACTTCATCGGCGGGTCCTAATTGATACCACGAATTGCATGACTAAACAATTGGAATGATCTGGTTCATATCATCAGTCGGTTCGATAAATAAGTTGATCGAGAAATATGTCCCATGTTTCCTAATTATAAGAAGCCGGGTTTACATTTATGTGTTTTGGTCGTGTTGTGGTGCCTTCTAACGCAGTGAATTGGCTTCAAAACTCCTTGTGATAAGACGTAGGGCCGTAGGACTGAATAGATTCATTTGATTCGTGTGTTTCGGAACACGACACAGTAATGTAAATGTACTTTAAATAATTACTGCGATCGCTATTCTCTGGGCCATTCATTGGCATGGGCTTGACGACGACCTCGAAATCGGAATCCTGAAGAACAATGGCCAGTCGCAGATGAAACTCATGTTCATTCATAGACAGATCTACAGAATAGTCTTTACTATGCTTCATAACAATAACTATATTTCTAAACTATTATATTTGTTTGAATTACAGTTGGAGTACATCGAAAATCTGGCCAAAGACCCTGTCATTGCCGAGTACAGGCTTCCCGATGAGGCTCTACTGGCGTTCCAGAGAGCATACAAGAATAAGGTGAAGCCCAACTACGACTTGCTTCTTGAGAAGTAATCATACTATTTCTGTGATAAAAAGTATCATTTTATGTGATTTTTCCATATTAACTTTGTTACTTAACTTGTTTGTCAGTATTTGTTAGTATATTTTTAAGCACTAAATGAAATTAAATGTTTGACGTTTAAGTACAAGCATCATTTTTAATTTATATCAAAAGTTTGTGAAACAAAACAAAAAACTCTGTTTTTGTTAAGAAAACATAAAGCCTAAGTAATTGCTTCTTTATTAATCATTGACGAGTGCAACGCCTAGCTACAAAAATGAATTGTATGGCTACGACGTAGCATGTCCTCGTAGCGTGTAGCTCAACATTAGGGATTGCATTACACAATTTATGTGATTTTTTCTATTTGTAAGCATCAAAATGAAATTAAGTATAAGTGAAATCTTCATTTGTAATTTTTATCAAAGTTTGAAATGAATAAACTGTTTTTCGTTACGTCTTTTGTTTTACTGTGGTTATAAAAGCAGCAACTTAAAGTGTACTGTAAAATATATGAAAAGTCTAAAACGATGTTGAAAATCTGAAGGTCAATTCTCATATATATAATATATAGATATCAATGTCAAAGTGTAGGGAAATTCGAGGTATTATGGACAGTTTGTTCCACAGTCGCAAACTGCTTAAAATACTAGAATTGACTCGGAAAGAACAGTAGGTATATTAATATATTTAACTATTCGTTGAGGAGTGCTACGCCGTGCTACGAAAATGCATTATGTCGTTGTACGGCTACCATGTAGCATGTGCTCGTAGCGGTAATTGTGAGGAATAAGTATTAAATATAAAAAACCGGCCAAGTGCTAGTCGGACTCGTGCATGAAGGTTTCCGTACCATTATTTATAAAAACGTCAAAAAATCATGTCCGTTGTATGGGAGCCCCCTTAAATATTTATTTTTGTTTTTAGTATTAATTGTTGTCATAGCAGCAACAGAAATACATCATCTGTTTAAATTTCTAGGGTCCCCTTTGGGTACAAAAACCGAAAAAAAACGGCTGAGTGCGAGTCGGACCACGCGCAGTTTAGGGTTGCGTAGGTGTACGTCAATCGAATGGTGTTATTTTTGTTTGATTCATTGAATTACTATCTTTTTACGTAACTAACAACTTTATCTATATAATCTTCAATGGAATTTTTACGAAATGTTTCTTGTCCAAGTACATTTTATAGGTTGGTCGACTATTACTCGTTAACTTGTAAAGTCTACTTAGCAGTAATAGTTGTCCTTTTAAATTCGTTTTATTGTTATGTGCTACTACTATGATTTTTTTCGCGTCTTCAAAAACAACCGTTAGGCTGGCAGAGGGCAGGGACCAAAGAAATATAAAGGGACACTTGACTCGTTACAAAAATTAGCCCTTTAAAACTGAATATTTCGCAAACTAATTCTGTGATAGAAAAATGGTTTTGCAAACCCTCAATATTTTAAAACGACCTACCCAATGACACCCAACAAAAATGCGCAAGTGCTAAGCGTCTCTAAGCTAAACCGCGGACAGACAAACAGACGGACATGGCGAAACTATAAGGATTCCTTGTTGACTACGGAATCCTAATTACATAACAAATATCAAAGTTAGGGGGCGAAGCTAGTACCTTTTCAATTTAACGTGAACACTGATATATTGTTTTAATAAACTTAATCAAGCTTTATCACACGTGTACCTACGTACACGTGTTATTCGATCACCTAATTGTCTTTTGGATAGCTGTGGTTGCCTCTGTTAAGATTATACAATAGGTACTTGTATGTACCTACGTAACCCACATCCAAGTAATAGTGTAGTCCTCATAAAGTAGATACACATTGTAAACGTTAGGTATCAATTACCTAGTGAACTATAAAAGAGGGGTACGGCCCTCCCTAAGTACACAAACGTAACCTTATAGATAGGTAGAGTTCGCAAAATATTTGCCACAGCAGTATTTTGAAACTGGTGCGTAATCGATTGCACAGAAAGATATTTTTATTCTACGTACTACTAACGCCATTAGGTACCCAACATCAGAAGGTTCAATTGGTTTCAATCAAATATATTATGTGATTGACGTATTATTTGACATTTAGGGCCACCTGCAGTTTGCGATGAATTTTGACAGTCGTTGGGTAAAAATCAGATTGAATTTGGCCGTGACAAATGTAAGTATTTTTATTTTTTTGTAATAATATCTAATCTCCAAAAAACAAAAATGTGAAGAAAGGCCAAGTTCCTACCTCCAAAAATTCAGCCTATAAAAGTAGTGAGATCAATAAATAGGCCAAGCATTTTAGAGCTGCGGAATAGTCGAAAAATCGTTTTCTTAAAATATGACCCTATTAACATAGCAAGTTTTTTTCTACGACGTTGATTTTCGTAACAATTTAATAAAGAAAAAAAAACATGCCGAGTTGCTGTTACTGATTTTTTTCTTGAATCGTGTTTTGATCTATAAGCTCTTCGAATACTATTTAAAAAATTAAACATTTCCCACCCGGCTCTTTAGTTTTCAAAAATCATAAAAAAAGGTTTATTCCAAGCTGAGAAAATCAAGTTATCTCTATTTTTTTATCATAACATTATCTGACAGTTGCAGTTGTATAATATCTATTTAACTTGCGCTGACAGATAATACTCAATTTTGTTGGTTAGCGAATTAAGATATTTTATTATTTAGTAATTTTATGAAAAGTAGGTGTGTAGTTCATTTTTAGCTTGCAGTACAATTGATAACCCGCGTCACGTATTAATTTAAATTCTGCAGTATTGTCGTAACGAAGGTAGTCTTCGTTAAAATCTCCAAATATTATGCAAGGGTATCTCCAAATACGATTAAAAATATTTATAAAACCTACTGCGACACTGTTGGGGCATTTGCATGATCTATACAAAGCTACTATCTTCAGATTGTTTATTTCGATAGATACCTAGGTACTGCTTCACCGTGCTCACCTCCAGCAATGTCACTGTAAGATTGCGAATTTAAATATTTAATATTAGGTTTCGCCATGCACACACCAATGCCAGGGTCTGAAGAAGACTGTTTAGGGCCATTTATTCTAATTATCTCTTATAATTTACTATTTTGCAAGAATCTTTAAGGCAGCTCCAAGTTTCTACTGCTAAGTCTAGTCAAGTCTGAAGCCATAATTTGAGAATCGTTTACTGTGTCCCTCAATTGTTTATGAAGTGATTGGACATTATGAAACATAATTTGAAATCCATTTATATGTATTAGAGGTCTAAGATTTCTCATTTCTATTACGACGGAATCGTGATTAGATGGTAGACGCGGAGGACCAAGGGATTCAGTTACAATAAACAAACCTTGAGCGCAAGTGGCACGTGAGCAAACAACGTTTACCATTGACCTCAGAATATTGGGCTCCATATGTATAACTACTTTTTCTAATGTGAAACCCTGGCTTTTGTGTATTGTAATAGCTTCAGCTGGAACCTTTGGGAATTGACTGCGACGAACTTGCTTTTTTTTTTTTTGAGTGGCTTCTCGCAGTTCAACCTATAAGGTTGTCGACCGACGAACTTGCAAATTGGAAGATTTATATATACCTATTTACCGTATACGTAACTGGATCGATTAGAGTCCAATTATTTCTAAATCTTGTTCTGTGACGAGTGAGTGATGTAGAGCTCTGTATCCTTTTGAATTTACCTATTTTTATATCATCAAAATACAACCAGTTTCGTAACGTAATAAACAAGACTACTATGAGAGAAAACCTCAACAGTAGTCTTGTTTATTGCAAAATCGATTGCAGTAAATTTTCATGTAGATCCATTCACTAATCCGTCTGATGTGTCAATGTTGACTGTTATCATATGTTTTACTTCGAATTTTAACGTAATATTCTTAGCTAGACTATAAGTTTGTTGAGTCGGTAACTTGGCCACTGTATCTAAAGCTTAGGTTTCCATGTTCGAATTACATTCACCACTCCCACTATCCACAGCCCGGGATAACGCTCCTGCAGAAGTTATAGTTGACAGAACTCTATTATTATGATCATCTACTTCACAGTTACTGCTGTATAGATGAACTGCGCCCTCACACGTGTTTGGAAGCGATGAATTACTAAAACATCTACTTTCCATTAAATTGAAGTTTTTAGGTGTCATCGACCCACTAGCCAAATTATTTAATGCCGTCGCAAACGCAGCATCATCCTTTTGGTACATTATTTCTGTCAATACAAATAAAAAGCGGCGTGTCTGCTATATCTGCTAAAGGATTTCGAGCATTAGCTTGAAACACCCAGTTTTCGCAAACGGGTGGAATCCGTTTTAAGTATCCAACTACGATTACAGAAATTCCGGCGGAGATCCTTGCGGTATCGACGAACCTGTTGGCTTATGGCCATGTATATGAGGAGTAGCACCTGTATGCAAGTGTGTGTTGGTCGACTAGTAGTTACTCGTTAACTTGTGAAGCCTACTTAGCTGTGATAGTTTTCCTTTAAAATTCGTTACACGTTGTTGCTGTAAAAATATAAGGGAAAACGAGAAATCAGGAGAGTAAATTCAGGGTATCACTTAGGATTACATTTTAAAACGAATTTCACGAATTGTCCACTCGATTGCAATCAGTTTTAGGCACTTTAAACTAATTTGCCCAGACATTAAAAGGAACTTAAAAAATACATTAGCTGTTGTCTTGAGATAAAAAAACAGTCAGGGAGCTTAGGAGTTAAAAAAAGGTTTTGGATCGTAGTTTTCTGGACACAGGCGAAGGTGCCACGAAGTTCCGCAATAAGCAACGTAGAATAACGTAATCTGCAGCTAGGTTGACGAATGCAACAACTTGCAACTTTGCAAGCCTGTTAGATGATCCAGTATACGGGAATAAAATGCTAATAATACCATCGATGTGCCTTAAATTCATTTTTTCCCATTGTCATGCTTACTCTTTATCAACTAAGCTGAATAGAGTAAATATTTCACAAAGTTGCAAAATGTTGTGCAATCTTACATAACTTTCAATTCAATAGGCCAAAGGGCATCTATGTATCTATATTGTTTTTATTTAAAATAATATTTGCCTATTTTTTATTTAGATTGCAATTGCAAGATCCTCCTCCGATAGCATTGAAATGTTTATTTGAACGTCGATGCCATAAAAAACTCAGGACGTATTAGTTTATTTGTTCGTCGTTCAATCGGTTCGATTACCGTACCAGGCAAGCGACTTTTCAAAAATAGAAGTCATATTTACTTGCTATCGAAAAAAATTGGTAATCTCTTTTGCAGAAAAAATTGTTAGGATCAACCCCCAAAAGTCGATTTAGGGGGTGTTTAATTTTGTATGGAAGAATCTTTATCCTTGGAAGAATCTTTACACTTGATGTTAATACTGGCCAAAGTAAGTAATAAAGGTTGTAATTAATCCTCAGGGCAGCAACTGTTGGGCAGAACGACCCCACGGACCTGCTCTCCCGGGAAAAGTCTTGTCCCTCATCTCCGGCCTCTTCTCTCTTGCCTTTATTGGCTGGCCGTAGTGAACAATGACGAGGAACAGAGCTTTCACCTCTTTGTTGCCTTAATCGGCCGGTATGAGTGGAGATTCGCGAGAGCAAACGTGCTCGAGAGAAGGATGTATAATCCAGTAAGATGCTAGTAGGGATCTTGACCACACTTTCGGGATTGTCCTGATAGCCGTGGTATACCTCTCCACTCCTCTAGTATATCCTGAGGGGATATGTTGCCCACTTGGTGCTACGTCAATTTGTGCTAAATACCGTTTTCGGTGGCCCATTTATTGAGTGTGCAAGTCACTCCCACTCCCCTGCCATTTAAATCCGTGTGTATTGTCAGTGGTCAGCAGAGGCGATTAGTTCTTCCATAGTATACGAAAATTGGTTCACTTAACCACCCAAACCCATAGAGACTCATTTTTTGTTTCCATATTATGCAATAGCCAACCGGGGATTGTCCTTGGCTATACTTTTATAGTGCATACAGGGATAATCGCCGGTTGGTGCCTCATTTTAGTTCCGTTGCCTACCTCCGAAGTTCTTCATCAGATCTTCACCAAATTGAAACGGGACCAGAAGGCCAATTCCACTAATTTTAAAACGTTCACATTCAAGTCGCAATCTCATCTCAATCTCAAAACGTCAAAAACGGTATTCTACTAAATTTAAAAGGCCAACGAAAGTTGAAGTTTCATGAGATGATATTGCGAATTGAATTTGACTAAAAATGTACTAAAACGGTCTGCTAATTTTCAAATGAACGCCATTTGACATTGAGACAAAAAATGGTATTCCGGTAAATATAACAACGTCAAAACTGACATAACCATGCGATTATTTTGAGATCGAAAGTTGAACGAAAATTTTAGCTTTTGCAGATTCAAATTTCTAAATTTTTCTCTATTTAATCCTTCATAACATCATGAAATGCAAGATTTATTAAGTATAAACTTTTTCAGTAAAGCTACTATAAATGATTCTGTGTTTGTGTCGTGAAACAATATAAAACGTGTGGGTTCAGCCTATGGAGGTAATTTTTATTCACCGGGCTCCGTTTAGACCGTGAATCGATGATAAAAGGACGTAGCAAACGCAGCACTAGCTGTTTTCAGTATTGTCGGCTGCGTCGTTTCACATTAGACGCATATATTCCACAAGCGACCTTGCATTTGAAAACAAATACAGACTCACTAAGCCCGTACCGAAATGGAGCCGCATATCCAAAAGGACAGGCAAAGAAATGGACTGGGTGTTGCAGCCAAGGTTGGACTACTAAGTGCACATTGATATTCAGAAAAAAAGTCAGCGATGGAGCTATAGGTATCTTTAGCATCTTCTTCATCACCATTATTCAGTTTAGAGTTTGGAAACCATTACGTGCAGCGCGAGTCGGTAGCTCCTTCAAGGCTAGGCTAGTAACATTGAGGATCAAAACACCATTCCTTCAGATTCTTATCTATGTAGCAGGATAAACCAGCCCTAAACCACGCATGTGTGGTCAAAACAGAAGTGAACTTGCGAAAGGAAGCTATAAGGCTGGATCTGAGAACTTTATATAAATAGTACCTATGCGATAGTATGCGATATAGAGTTAAAATTAACTTTGTGATTCACTTACTATATACTTAATGTTCTCCCTTTCAGATTCTATACTTATTTGGAGTCCCTCGGGTATAAATAAGATAACGAATTTATTTCTGCATCATAAGACCATCTGATGGAAAGCATAACCAAGATGAAAACCAAAATGAAAACGAAATGTTTACAAATGCTCTAACTCGTTTTTTTTTGTTATGTGAACGGATGTACAAATAAAAATATTCACTTTTGGTGGTCACTTTATAGTTCTCGTTTTAGTTATTTAAGACTGATGTTTTAGTCGAAAGTTACCATATAACATTTTACCATAATTTTACACTGCTTAGATACGTATTTAGAAATAGGTACGTTTCTAAAACTCATACCTTCGTGGTGCCTAAACAGCTCTGTCGATTGTCTCATGTTTTGATTTTGGATTCTAAACCAAGGCACATACTTAGAAACATTTCTTAAAACTGAGGACCATGCCTTAGGGGGAACGCAACTAAAGCACCAAGGAAGTTGCTATTGGCGGTTGTTTTTGCAGGCTGTCTTTATGTAAACTTTGATGTTGAAAAATGCTAGCACTCAGCCAAAAATAAATTAAGTACTTAACAAGCCACAAAATTAATTACTTTTGGTTTTGAATCTAATCGTAGTATGTAGGAGGGATGAATTTACAATAAAATTGAAGTAGGATTACTTGTCCTACTTCAATTTTATTATAAATGCGAAAGTTTGGAAGGACTGATGAATGTTTTTACTCTTACACACATAAAGTAGGAAGAAGGTACAACAGTTGATATTGGCGCCTACCAGCAGATGAATAGCAACGAGTTGCGTTCATCCGTGAGGAATCTACATTATATTCCAAGGAGTTTTATCGTGTTGTGGATTTTATAACGTACCAATAGCACCATATCCTTTGATTCACAATTTTCTTGCACAATTTTAGCTGCTCCGCTCAACTTTATGTAAAAACGACTTCATATTGAATCAGCTAAAAGCTCAAAGTTATTTCGAGGGTTTCATTTAGCATTATAAACAGTATATAATGACATGCATATGTCGCAGCCAAATAGTTGAATACGCAACTTTATATGGTAGCTGGCTGTTTTAATAATTGGAGCTGTTTTGTATTACAGTACATAAACGTTAAGCCGATCTTCATTGCAATATTTTCTGCAAAACGATGGTTCACGCTCATGCTGCAAATAAAAACTCGAGCCGTTAAGACATCATTCTTATACGAATAATTTGTTTTGCGTCCTCTGTCGGTGCGATTGGGTTTGTCGTGCATATTAACGCGACGATCGTGTATTCACGCGATGATCGCGTTGTACCTTTTAGGCCGACGCCTTAACGATTCGAATAAAGAAAACGTGTCAATATTAATCTTTTTAATACGGATAAAATTATTTTATTTGACGACAATTTTGTTGTTATGGTAGACAACAACAAATTGAAATTATAGGATTTACAAAGGCGATTCATGACTCGCTAAATTACTTACATGAAATTATAGCTTGCCAATTGAAGGATGTGATATTCTGACTAAACGCTGATCCGCCGTAATATAAACCTTTTTTTAGACCGTTTACCGTCTCCGTTTTATAGACCGGATAGTCTCTATGTAATGAGGAGGATTAAAATTTTTGACTGCGACATGATGTAAATCTTACGTATTGGTATATTTTACCAACGAGAACGGTTATTTTAATAATTTGCCAAATAAGTAACTAGCCCATTTGGTGTAAGTATCGAACTTTCATATTGTGGGACTTAGTTCAACAACTCTGTGTTTGTTTCTGTCTTTCCAAACAATCCGTAAATGTTCGTAACATCCATGTATATGCATTCACAATATCAATGTTTGGTATATTCTTTATTCATTACTTACTTGTTTAAAGTTCTTAAATACCTAGGTATAGTGCAAATATTAATAAAATGATTATTTAGGACTTTATATTTCTTTCTGTAGTAGCCCAGCCGCCAGCGGCAACTTAGCCTTTTTGTATAAGCCTTTAATCATTAAGAAATGTAAAAAAATAAAAAAAGATTCTCTAAATCAATGCTTTTATTTTGCTAAATCTATCTCTTAGGGATAACCCACAGTACCTAACCATTTTTTATCCATTACTTTTTACGAGATATAATGACTTATTTACGAAGCGATTTTAAGCAATACAGCATTAATCCTTATCCAATTAAGTACCTACCTTAAATACATTGTGAATTTGATTTCGATCAATATGGCTTTTTACAGCATGTAATTTAAATTAATATTTTCGAAGATATTACAGTTTTAAAATGCAGGGACATATTTGTTGCGGCGGTACCAGCCGGGGGACCGGCGGCGGCGGGCGCGGCGCGGCGGCGCGTGCCATTAATAGTGTTCAAGTTATGTGCTCAAGATGATTTCGCGAAAACACTGACATATGACAGAGTTCGAAGTTACTATACATGGAACCAGAGCTCTAAAATCGTAGTACATTTAGTATCAGCATTGCACCTGTGCGAAGCCGGGGCGGGTCGCTAGTTATTAATAGACTCCTCTCCGCATTACTCCGTCGCTCCGCTCCGCTCTGCCTCGCTCCGCGTCAATTTATCTTATCATCATATATCTTTATTATTACACATTCGATTTCTGTTTATTTGCGTTTAACAAAACCCAATATTTTCTTCGAGATTAAACACGGCAAAGTTGAGATGTTAACAATCAGGCAAAATTTTGCAAGTCATCATCGTTTTTATATTGTCGAATAATAATACACCGACATTTGGCAGTATTATATTAGGCACCTAGTCGGTATGTTATCGTCAACAGTCAGTTTCGCTGTGCATTTATACTCCTCACTTCAAGGAGTGCAGACAGTCAGACGAGCGCTCGGATACGTTTTACCTTACACCACCATGGCTCCAGTCAAGGTCAACTTTAACTCAAAGCACCTCACAAAAGGTTAGTGTAATAATATTAATACATTTATTCATGTAAATTAATGATACAATATTATAGTCTCGGGTGGATAAGTAAACATAGTAAAGATAAACTACTTAAAACAAAAATGTTTTGATAAAAAAAGTCCCCAGCAGTCCCGGGTTGCTCATAATTATGGGCAAATCGGACCGGACGCCCAGAGGGCCGGTTTAGCCAATAAGCGGTCGACTTTCTTTTGCTATTTTAAATAAAACATCGCAATGCATCAATTAGAATAACGTTCTCTAGCGTCAAGTTGAAGATCTTATTCAATTTTAATTACCCAGTAGATATTGCTCAGTAGGTGTAGCTTGCTGTAGGAATACCGAAAATAAGAACCCACTTTCAGAATAGGGACCCGATCACTAGTCAGATTTTCAAAAGCACACTTCAAAGCCGTTCATTTTGGTTTTATTGGGAGCACAAAACTTAAATTGGCAAATTTGAGAAACTTTGGGCTTTCCTCAAATCTAATCACTAAGTACTTCGATTTGGACAATTTTTAAAAGGATGTTCATGGCGAATAATAATGTAAGGCTGCAAAGTTGTTTTTTGGCGCGAGTATTTGTATTGAAACCTGAGCGTAGCGAGGGTTTCAAAGGTACGAGACGCAGAATAACTTTAATGCCGAGCGAAACACACAACTTTTCACCGCACTTCAGCGAGAAAAATGCTAGGTGCAAGAAAAACAGCATACAAATTAGTGTTCAATTATTTTAAAATCTCTTAATTTAAAATGCTCTGTCCTGACTGATGGATCAACGCTTCTTGATATACCTAATGTTAATATCCGACAAGCAAGGATTTAAAAAAAACATGCTCTAAGTGGGTGAAATAGCGGTGGAAATTTGTTTGACAAATCTGATTCCTTGAGCCAATATGCTTGAAATTTGGTTTTAATACTGACCAATATAAATAACTAGCTTTCGCCAGCGAATTCGTCCGTGTGGAATAGTTACTTGAGGCAGACAAAAGTAAAGTAAAGTTTTAGTCAATGCTACTCAACAGAGAAAGAATAGATAGATATAGATAGTTTATCAAATGTTGGACGTGATTCTTTAAATTGGCATAACTTGTTTATTTATGAACCGATTGACATAAACACTCAATGTTAAGTGAAGCTTACCACAATGTATTAGTGAACATATCAATCGAA
The DNA here is from genome assembly GCA_905163435.1 of Mamestra brassicae. Classification (NCBI taxonomy): domain Eukaryota; kingdom Metazoa; phylum Arthropoda; class Insecta; order Lepidoptera; family Noctuidae; genus Mamestra; species Mamestra brassicae. Next base: position 11,770,432 of record LR991004.1, on the reverse strand, counting down.
TAACCCGTTTCTGAGATTAGCGAGCACAAACGCACAAACAAACAGATAAACAGACAAAAAATCTGTTATATTTATATAATAGAAAGTTAGTTAGTTAGTTTTTTTTTTATTTTGGGTGCTATTTTAGTTGATAAAGCTCCCAATAATATTTTTTCTCATATTTCTTCCATGTACACAGACAGCGATCCGTTACATTTTTATTATATGTATATAGATTTTACGAAGGTTTTAGGTTTCGGGGGCCCCTCAGTAAAATTTGATACAGAACTCACGCTGGCTTAATCCGGCACTGAGTAGTTTTCCTTACCCGGGCCGGTTTCGGGTCCCAGCCCGGGCCTGGCGACAGAATAAGGTAGTATTAAGTGGCTTTATTTATGTGACTTATATGTCAGAGATATTCATTTAATTTTGTCGGTGGATAAATAGAGCTGAAAATACGACAGATTGTTGATTCTTATTGTTCATGCAGTACTTCAAATCGAGGACTTTGAAGAAGTTTGTTGTTTATTTATTTTGCTTTAATTTAATTTAAATTTTGTATTAACTCTGCTAGGCGCGTAATTGAAATAAGTAGGAATACCAAATATATCTTTACTTCGTGGGTTTGATCAAAGTCAGCTTATTTAGGAGAAAAGGAGAAAATCTTTCGAAGTAAATAGTAGATGTACCTACCAAGAATAGGTACCGTGTTTTTTATCCAGGAAATATAAGTAAAATGTGAATCTACCAGTGGAGACATATTTAACTAAATACCTAATTTAACAGGAAAACTGGTTATTTAAGTCTTAATTAAAACACAAGGTTGCGTTGAATTATAGACAAAATTTTATGCAAAATCGTAAAATTATTTTTTACCAGAACGTAAGTAGTAACCTAGTACTCGTGTTTGGTTTTCAACATCTACTTCAACCGCATAAGGCTACCTGCAGACCTACCTAAACAAACCCGGTTTTTCAGTAGATACATCCTGACTTCTTAACTAATAATATAAATGCGATAGTGAGTTTGTTTGTTACGCTTTCACTTCACGTGTAAATAGTTAAACCGTTTTTGATGAATTTTAGTACAGAGATAGATGGGACCTGGAGACGGTAATAGGCTACAATAACACGAGCGAAGCCACAGAGAAAAGCTAGTTTGACTTTAAGATTAATTTGTTGCGATATGTTGTATATATAGTGCTCCATCTTCGACCATATAATCGCTTACCATCAGGTGAGATAGTGGTCAAAGGCGTGCCTATCAATAGTAGAAAAAAATATAGTCTGGGTCTGGGCTCGGCATCCGATTACATTTGGAATCATAGTACACAAATTAAAGTCTCAACAGTTTGTCAAGAGCCTTACAGATTTAGAATAAATAAATAAGAAACCTGTTAGATAACATTAATATGACCAGCGAATAGTGTTATGTCACGATTATGTTTTGTACCTCAACATACAAGTTAAATTTAGACGCCTCCTCGAGACTGACTCACCCGAGTTTTTACTCTACCACATCCATCCGACTTACCCGTTTCCCACAAAGTTAGATTTTTTAAATGATATTTTATTATCATACTTGTATACTAAAAAAAATGACAACCTATTTTGCAAGTATGTGCCAAACAATAGCGGGATAGTAATTCATAACCTGCTCCCACAAGGCCAAAATTTTGAGGGCATGTTCTTTCAATTGTTATAAAAGTATATTATATCAGAATATGCGTTACAGGGTGATTTTTTTAAGAATGCGTGGATGGCCAAATGGCCAAATCCAAAATTATTAGGAATAACGAAAAACACTGAAAGGAGTCTCGAGCCCGTTTTCGATAAAACTAAAACTGCATAAACGGTATTTTTTTAAATCGTTATTTTTTAGCCCGAATCGAACCGGTTATATGTATATATTTATGTCAGTTATTTGTAACATCATCCGAAAGTGTAGCTAATAAGGATCAAGTTCTGGGAAGTAAAAATAGCACATGGCAAACTAAAGGAAAGTGTTAATTTTTAACAAAATACTTTTTTAAATTACAAAGAAAACAACTGATTTTTTTTTCAAAAAAATTTTATGCAATGTTTGTTTTCATCAACATCGGGCCCGAGAATCTAAAACTGCATCATTGGATTTTTGTAAAAATATCAGTTACATAGGGTTTAGGTAGATAGGCTTAGTTAGATTTTTTGAAAGTAATTTGTTAAAAATTAGCGCTTTCTTTTAGTTTGTTATGTGTTATTACTTCCCAGAATTTGATCCTTATTTTTTCAACCGGTTCTATTTTTGGCTAAGATAACCGTTTCTTTTTTTTAAATCCAATGATGCACAGTTTTAGTTTTCAATTCCTCATAGTTTCGGATCTGATCATCCACGCGCACTTGAAAAATTCACCATGTATGCTCGCCTGGCAGACAACTGCAACCGCTAGAATATTCTGGCTATTTACATATTATACTCTTAAATTAATTGCCTAACATGCCTTCAAAATTTAAGCCTTGTGGGAGCAGGTTATGAATTACTATGCCGACAGTCAGACATACTTGACTTGTGATCGAGCGATTGGCTGCTGCGCTGCGTGTCGAGGGCACTATAGGATAGGGGGGGGTGGTATAGACTACAGATAGTTGTTAAAAAATACAAAAATACTTATACCAAACATTACACACCCGCTGTGTAACATTGACCATACCTATCGTGTGTATTGCTACATATCATACACTGCCAGTATTATTATAGACGCGTTTAATAATAATAGCCTTCATAATTGGCGATACTTAAATCCAAAGTATCTAATATGTCAAAGTACCCGTTACCCCGCTGTTGTCTGGCCATAAGTTATTCTTTAATCGATTGTTTTAACACGAGAGAAAAAGGAAGATATTTATAAAGCTTATATTTCATTTCAGATCCACGGCCTATACTTCAAACTGGTGATGGGATCAGACAACATCACCGAGGAAAACATCGCCAGCTACTTCAGGAGCTTCGACATGCTCCAGACAGAGTTGAAGCAGCGGGGCACCAAGTTCCTGGATGGAGAGCAACCTGGCTTTGCTGACTACATGATCTGGCCCTGGTTCGAGCGCCTGCTCGCCATGAAAAGTGATATCGGAAAGCTGGATGAGAAGAACTACAAAGTGGTGGTAAGTGGCACAATTATACAAGGCCTTTCAGAAGTACGTGGTCATATTTAAGGGTGTAGATCTGTTTCTGATATACAGTCATTTTTATTGTTATTTATAATTGGCTAACCAACAACTCTTAATACTGTACAAATGTTTAATTAATGATTTTCTATTTACTAAGGTTAGTATTACAATTTCTTATAGGTTAGCATCGCATGCCCCATGAAAGATAAAACTAAATTGCTGCAAGTTTACATTTCGCTTTAAATAAATTAAAAAAAAGGACTAGTAAAATTAGTTAAAATTAGGTTCAATATTGGGTCCATTCCTCTTTTTAGTATATATAAACGATTTGCCCGAATTGCTTCAAAATCAACCAAAGATGGTATTATTTGCTGATGACACATCATTGATATTTAGGATAGACCGACGGTCACAAAGTCTTGATGATGTCAATAACTCTATTCATCAGGTCCAACTTTGGTTTACGGCAAACAACTTAGTATTAAATGAAAAAAAGACCAAATGTATTAAATTTACTTTACCAAATGTTAGAAGCACCGAATGTGACATCGTATTGAATGGACAAAAACTGGAATTTATTGATCAGACGGTTTTCCTGGGAATCACTTTAGACGAGAAATTGCAATGGGGACGTCACATAACATCTCTTGCAGGGCGGCTAAGCTCAGCCGCTTATGCTGTTAGAAAGATAAGACAGTTAACAGATGTAGAAACCGCGCGCTTGGTCTATTTTAGTTACTTTCACAGCATTATGTCGTACGGTATTTTGCTGTGGGGTCGTGCTGCTGACATTGAATCTGTATTTATTTTGCAAAAGCGTGCTGTTAGAGCCATTTATAATCTTCGTCGCCGCGATTCTCTTAGGGAAATTTTTAAAAAGATTAATATTATGACAGTACCTTGTCAATTCATTTATGAGAATATTATGTATGTAAGAAAAAATCGACATCTCTTTAACAAAATTAGTGATAGACATCATATTAATACTAGAAATAAAAATAATTTAGATCAAACATTTTATAGATTAGCCAAAGTACGAACATCTTTCATGGGGTACTGTGTTAAATGTTACAACAAAATACCTTGTGACATATTAGAGCTAAATGAAAGAAAATTTAAAACTTACATTAAAACCACACTTTGTAAACAAGCATATTACAAACTAGATGATTATATTAAAGATAAGAATGCTTGGAAACATGCTGGTCCTGCTCCATAGGACAATCGAGGGTATAGTAGAAAAAGTCAAACTTGTTTTATTTACTGGTGTACTTTCAGGTTTTTAATATGTAATTTAACTCACACACTGATCCATTGTTTTTAATTATATTGTAAATATGTGAGTACCATGTCCCTTACTAGCAAACTTAATTTTATCTCTGCTGGTATTGCTTTGTTGTACCTATAGTATATAAGGGTGTGCTGTATATTAGTGTAATGTTGGATGCATTGTGCTCACATAATATAATCAATTGATCAATGTACCTATGTATACAAATATTGTAAAACGTATATTTGAAAAGAGTAACTATGGAGTTTCTTGTCCGTTCTTCTCCATAAGAATCTACTTTTTGCGAATGGACAACTAGAGTCACTTATATTTTAATTTTAAACTGTAAATTTGACGTTCAAAAGTGCCTTTTAATGGTCTAGTTGAAATAAATGAATTGACTTTGACTTTGAAAAAAATAAATTACAAACCTAATGTCATTGTAACAAAACAAAAATTACAAAATTAAAAAAAAAAGAAAGAAAATAAAAAATTCGATAAAATTAAAGTAATAATGACCATGTACTCCTGAAATACCATGTGTACCTATTGAATGCAGATTACATGGTTTAAATTTTATGACACTTCATAGGCGGGCCCTAATTGATACCACAAATTGCATAACTCAAAACAAGTTAGAAAGATCAGATTCGTCGGTTAAAATGTCTCTTTATACCTAAACAATAAACTTTAAATCACCTGCCGAGCTCTATAATGTTTGTCGAACCAAATGCGGTTAACATGTTACTAGTATTTTTTATGAAAAGGATCGGTTAACACATATTATGAAACCCTGTGATAATAGCTGTACATAAATGTCTGGGTGATATTTTTATTTCCCGCTTAGTTCCCATGTGGTGAGGTTGTAATTATCGCGTGTTATATCTCGCCTAAAATCATATCAACATTCAACAGTCAACAATCAGTTTAAAAAATATATTTCATGCTTAGTCTTCTGTATTCGGTCATTCATCATGATACCAAACCGTTCCCAACATTTGATAGTAATCATCAGTCGGATTGCTAAATTAGGGCGATCGTTCAATAACACAAGAACGTGTCCAAATCTAATATGTAAAATTCTTCCGTTACTGACTGATTTAGAGACCGACAAACAACGCACAGGCGAAACTTACGGTCTTAAAAATTTTCCGTACACTAAGAGTGGATTTCCCGAAATTCCTATGGGAACGGGAAAAAACGGGATATGCGCATAAGATGTCGCGGGCAAAAGCTAGACAGTGTTTCAAAACTACACAAAGTCTAGAACACATTAAGCTGTTAGTCCCGGCTGCTATTTTTAGATCTTTGTGGGTAGTGCAGAAGCCAAGAAACCTGACTCCAGTCTTGCCAAAGGTATCGTGATACCCAGTTCGGGGCTGTGGAGGTCAGTTAGGCAGTAGCTCAGTGTTAAATTCTGGTACTCAGCTGCATCTGGTTAGACTGGAACATTCCCTGACTGACTCATTGGCACGGGCTAGATGGTCTAAGATCCGAAGTAAGATCGACCTTCACCCATCTGCTTACCGGATGAAAATTATATTTTATCAAATAAAATATGGTTCTGAACATATACCAATAGGGTTGCCGTAAAAAATATGGTCATGGCTATAATTAAAAATATATATTTAAATTAAAATTTCACTGACTATACTACTATATTCACAAGAAAAAATGCCTTCATTTTAATATATTTTTCAAGTGGTAAGCATATAAATGCAACTATTATCTACTACTTGAACTACTTACCTGTTTGTACACAGCAACCAGGTACTAAGAACAAAAAAGGTAGGCAACCTAGCTGTTGCATATTCTGCATGTTGTAAGCTTCCTATTGGAATTTCGTTCATTTGGTAAGAGCAAGTCAGTGGAACTTAAATAAATATTTTTTCAATCTTTTAAAATTATTTTATTACTTATAGCCGTGACCATATTTTTTACGGCAACCTTATTGGTATATGTTCAGAAACATTTTTTATCAAATAAATTTTCATTCGGTAAGCAGGTGGGTGGGTGAAGGTCAATTTTACTTGGGATCTTTTACTAAGACGATGACTAGTCGCCGAAACTTAGACAGATCGACAGAATATTTTTACTGAACACCATAACAAAAACCATGGTCTATGTTTCTAATCTATCTTATTTGTATGAATTACAGTTGGAGTACATCGACAATTTGGCCAAAGACCCCGTCATTGCCGAGTACAGGCTTCCCGCTGAGGCTCTAATGACGTTCCAGAATGCATACAAGAATAATGTGAAGCCCAACTACGACTTGCTTCTTGAGAAGTAATCACACTATTTCCGTGACAAAAGTGTAATTTTATGTGATTTTTCTACACGACAAACAAGTTTATTAACTTTGTTAATAAACTTGTTTGTCAGTCTTTGTAAATATATTTTTAAGCAACAAAATTAAATTAAATGTTTGACTTTTAAGTACAAGCATCATTTGTAATTGATTTCAAAGTTTGTGAAATCAATAAACTGTGTTTTCGTTACGTCTTTGGTTTCAATGTGGTTATAACCAACAACAACTTTCCTACTGTTAAATTTATTCAAATTCTAATACAATAACCAATGTTGAAAAGCTGGAAGAAAATATAAAGTCTAAATAATTTCATCTTTACTAATAGTTGACGAGTGCTACGCCTAGTTACGAAAATGAATTGTATGGCTACGACTGACGTTGCATGTCCTTGGGTGTGTAACGTTTGAAATAATAACAAAAGTTCTAATGATCATAATTATGACCGCTCGATCGATCGATCAGCCGCTCTAAAATCACTCCGAAACAGGAAAAAAGTTTGACTCGCTTCCTCCCCGCGCTGCTGATGCGCCCCTCGGTCGCTCTTACCACTCACATCACTCCGCGCTAAACGATGTACGAAGTAGGTAGAGCTATTGACTCGCTCGCCCGCGCAATTAATGTTAAAACCTTTTATTGTTTTGTAATAAACTTAATAACGTTAGAGCTGTGTTTATTCTGAAGAGTTCCCTAAACATCCAATTACTCACACAGACTCGACACACACATACTCTACAGACCTAATTTCATTTAATATAAGTACTTATTTTAAAATTACGATCAAATGAGACACATAATGAATAATTGATAGAAAAAAAATCTATGATTTCATTTTAATATTCTATTAGTATAATATTCGGTAACTATAATATTCAAAATGTATAACTTACGTTGAATCTAATTTAGAAATGTCTACTTTGTATTGTCTATTTTTGCAAAAACTGATTAGATTTTTAACGTGCTAACATAAACAAGCACCACATACAATTTTTATCATGTGAACGTTATTTCAAGTGATATTATTCTATCTGTTATTTATTACACCATACATTACACACCCCATGTCCTCGTAGCAGTTTGGGATTGCAATCGGGTATTGTTTTCAATACTGCAAGATTTTAGCGGGACTTCAATCCACGAACGATAGTTTATATGAAATTTAAACAATTGATATCTTCTATTGTTTATTGTGGTCAAATATTTATTAAAAATGACAACATTCAACAATATCGTTGTGCACTTAATGGACAAGTTAGCTTACTGTTGGACAACTTATTTAGAAATAAAATGTTCAAAATCAATAACAAATATGAATATTTAGGAAATTTGTATTTCACGCGCATTCACGCGGGCGAAGCCGTCACAAGGTATAATTTCCTATTCAATAAAACGTGGATACTGGTACATATATTGTTTTAATAAACTTAATCAAGCTTTATTACCAAAGGTACACGTGTTCTTCATGCAGTTGCCTCTGCATATAACACCATGTACCTAACCTACAATCAAGCACCTAGGTACTAGCGTAGTCTACAAAAAGTAGATAAACATTGTAAACGTTATCAATTACCTAAGTGGTGAGCTATAAAAGAGGGTACGGCCCTCCCTAAGTACACACATGTAACCTTCTTTATTTTTAGATTTGTCCTGTATCGACCTTGTCTTGTCGGTTGATGAACGATGTCAGATATCTGTATCTAGTGACTTTAGTATATTTGGCTGGCGAAAATTCTTTTTCAACACACTGACTCGAAAAATGGTTCCTACCCCGCCACTTTTAGGTCGATGTCGGCAAACGAAAAAAATCGGCGTGCCTTTTTTCACGATATATTTTTTTCTTTGTAAACATGTTGCCACACACCAGGAAGTTCTCCTGTATCGTGGGTGCGTTTACATACATATAAACTCACATACACAAATAGCCAGACCCGGAACAACTATCTGTAGGCCATTCAAATATTTGTTCCGTGCGAGAATCGAACCTGCGACACGCAGCGCAGCAGCCAATCGATTTACTACCGCGCCAACCGTGCCGTGAAATGTTTATACCTACTTATAACATGTTATTTACTGCTTCCTGGCTCCATAACAGCCTCGCTTTTAGCTTTGGCACGGGCCTCAGGCCTCGGGCCTCAAGCCTCGGGCCTCGGGCCTCAGACCTCGGGCCTCGGGCCGTTTCTGCTGCAATGACAAACTTTCTCCACTTGCATCAAAATGTAAATGTACTTACTATTTTTGATTGTCATCAATTTTGATAACTTGCAGTATTGATTGATTACTGATTTACTTAGACCTAAAAGATTTGTAGGCGAAGACTAGCGTTTATTTGATAAACGATAAACAATAAAGTATGTGAGGACATAAGGCTACGCGTTGCATAAAAGGTCGAATTGTAATATTAAGATCTTTTGCCACGAACCACGATGCCCGTAGGGATTGAAAATTTGAAGTATGACCTTATTTTGCTTGCAGATTTACAAATCACAGCAAAGGTCCCTCCCTGTATGGAGTATTGCAGCGGCTTATGGGATAGCTCAGAAAAATATCAACTCGCTGCACTCTGACTCGACGAAACGCAGCGGTAAAAGGCTTAGGCCGCGTTTCCATCTGCAAACAAATCAACATGCAAGTTTAATTATCTTCATATCAGGGTCCTATCGCGCGATTTGTCCGTTATCGAATGTAACTTGCATGCGAGCTGGTTGCTTTTTTTTTTTTTTGACGGGGACCACTCGCAGTTCAGCACACTAAGGCTGGTTACTGCTTAACCGGACTATCCTGTGGTGGCCTCAAATGAATTTAAGGCGGCCAGGGCTTACAAACTAGCTAATTATCATAAATGACCGCTCGCTAGGGCATCCCCTGCGGGATACGGACCTCGGCTTAGCGGCGTCATTTCGGGAGGACAACAAGGGACAGGCTGGGTCATATCATTATTATTTGGGGGAAAGAGCTGGTTGCGTAGAAATGTGGCCCTATATAGTAGTCGCGGCGTTGATGGCCAAGCTTCACAGCTTTGCACAATGGCGAAGCATTGTTTGCCTGTTGGTCTTCTACAAATTGTACTTCGCAGTGTTCGCAGGGGCTCCACGAACTGATACGCGATTTGTAGGCGATTTCATAGTAGATCAGTAGGTAAGTGTACATAAGATGCTTCCTATACAGCAGCCAATGACATATTTTTTAGGGTTCCGTACCAAAAGGGTTACCTACGGAACCCTATTACTACGCCTCCGCTGTCCGTCCGTACGTCCGTCTGTCTGTCTGTCTGTCAGCGGGCTGTATCTCAAGAACCGTAATTGGTGAAATTTTCACACAGTGTGTATTTCTTTTGCCGCTATAACAACAAACAATAGAAATTAAATAAAATCAAAAATTCAAGGGGACTCCCATACAAGAAACGTGTTTTTTCGGTTTATGGTACGGAACCCTTCGTGTGATAATCCGACTCGCACTTGGCTGGTAATTTTTATTCTACAAATCATCTTGTATCTTTACTTTCTGTTTATTCACGTCCAACAAGGCAAGAATTTTGATCCGATCGTTTGATTTAAAAATAAGAACATTTATCACGTCAAAGTTCAAATGTGATGTGATCATGCGACGAACAAATTATAGCGAGTCATAGCACAGCTAGTAGTTTTTGATATTGTTGAATCATTCCACACAAACAATTGGGACTGTGTCGGGATGTTATCGTCCACTCCACTGTCGTTTCGCTGTGCAGTAATACTCGTCACTTCAAGGAGTGCAGACATTCGGAAGACGCTCGGATAGCTTTGAACCATATCAACATGGCCTCAGTCAACGTCAAGAGGAATTTCAATATAAAACACCTAACAAAAGGTTAGTTGTGAACTTGTGACAGTAATGATAAATTTGAAGTCTTTGAAGTATTTGCAGATAACTGAATAAAGTAGAGATAAACAGATAAACTAAAACAACAATGTGTTGATTAAATAGGTCAACACGTCCTCTCATACCTATTAACACTGTAATATGAAAACATTGTGAAGGCTAAATATTGTTTGAAAAGTTTCTTGATGGTTCTTCTCCACAGGAAACGTCCTATTGGGACCGTCTAGCTTCTATAGTTTTATTAGGGTTTCCATGTGGGTTTATGTGAACTATATTTAAATTTAAATTTTCCTTAGAAATAGTTTTCAGTCGCTTGCTAGTTGAAGACGAATGTCAAACTATTGTATGTGTCACCTGAAAATGGCAAACTCGGTAAGATTATAAAATAACTTGAGAGATTGTAAGAGTTTACAATCTCACAATCAATTTACGGAGTTTGCCATTTGTGAAATGCATGTGTTGTAGAGGGTGTGAGAAATGAGAGAGAATGGTTCATTCTATAACTTCCCACAAAATTCAAACCTTCAAACCTTCCTCTTTGATATTCATCACTCTTTTAGAAAATGATTTTCATTTTCATCGTGGCTGTAGGTGACATGCGACAAGGTCAGGAAGATGATGATGCTGTAGGATGCTGTATGGTAATTGGAGGAGTTATAGAAAGTTTATTGTTTTTTAGGGTTCCGTGCCTCTTACGGAACGTAAAAAACGGAACCCTAATAGGATCACTTCGTTTAACGTACATACATCGATATAAGGGAGAACATTTTTTCAACTACAATTATTAAGTTTGTCTTTCTTATCGTTTCATCAGAGTAATGAGAATGTTTTCATAATTTAGCAACTTCAGTAGGTAATGTAAATTCGGAAAAAAATCGAGGCACGATTCCCGTAATAGACGAACTAAATCCACATATTAGTTTGCAGAGAACCCTCGGTGCGCGAGTCAGACACTCACTTGTCAGGTTTTTTTTTCTACAATTCTTCAAGTACCTACCTAATAAATAAATCAATAATTTTTCTTTGCAATTCAGGTGATCCCCTTCCCCCGTTCACGGGCAAGCTGCGCGTGTTTAACATGCGCTACTGTCCCTTCGCGCAGCGCACTATCCTCGCTCTGAACGCGAAGGATGTCGACTATGAGATCGTCAACGTTGATACGATGGTAAAACCCGAATGGCTGCACTCTGTTAGTGCTTTTGGTAAGAAAATTTCTACTGTAATTTTATGGTCCAAGGCTCGATCATAACTTCATTGATCGAAGATCTAATTTAGCAATATTTATAGGTCTGACACCAAAAAAACACCAGTCATTCCAAGGAGTACCGTTTTACTCAATTAATGGGTTGTGGAGGTCTGGTAGGCAACCGCTCCACGTAAAATACTGGTATTCAGCTGAATCCGGCCGACCCCAATCTAGTTTGGAAATGGCTAGGTAGATGATGCATGGGTCTCCCAGCCAGCCAGCCAGGTTACTCTGTATAGAACTAGCATTCTGGTGGTGAATCACCTTGGAAATAATGATTCAGGCATTGTCACTACCCAAGGCACTATGTTAGGCAAAGGCTCCTTCTAATACATACAGAGAAGGCAGAAGCGTTGATCACCACGCTCGAGACAGGTTGGCAATTTCATACTTATATCTCTAAATATTATAAAACTGTTTCTCCGCCATCTTTCTCTTAACATACAACGAATTTTGTGATAACGAGGAAGGTTTGGTGAATATAAATAGCACCCGAGCGAAGCCGGGGCGGGTCGCTAGATAATTAGAAGGCCGGGTTTCCTTATGATGTTTTCCTTCATAGAAACATCGAACTCGGAGAGCCAGTCTAAAGTTACCGTGACGCTAGTGAGTTTCCATTTATTTTCTAGTGTTTAGTACTGGGACTTATCGGCGTACGGAACGGAACCTATGTCATTTGATATGTACAGTATAATTTTATATCTAACTTGAGAATTATCAAAATGTTTTTATTCCAAAGGTAAAGTACCAGCACTGGAGATAGCAAAAGGTGTGTCTATCTTCGAGAGTGGGGTGACCGTGGAGTACTTGGACGATATCTTCCAACAGAGGCCTCTTCTCCCAAAGGATCCTCTGCTGAAGGCGAAAGACAAGATAATTGTTGAAGCATGGGGAGCTGTAAGTATTCCTCGTTTGTTGCTTTAATTTTGCAGCCATATTAGGCTGTTCCAGACCGAGAAACAAACAGAGTCAATGCAGTTGTTTAAGTATATTTTGACAATAATAACATGATAGTTTTTTTGCGATATGCCAATCATCATTGTTTTCTTAAAGCTATATTCTGAGTTACGCAGTTTTGCCGTCTGAGCACAGCTTTTCATAGCATTATCATGGTAAACAAAGAGGTGAGTGAGATAACTATCAAGTACCTACTTAAATGTTACATTATTATGACACGCAAATGCTGTTATTTATGTCACGATTACGTTTTGCACTTTAAATTCGAGTGTCATGAGTTTTTTTTCATGATGTTTTTATTTTACATGAAACCATAAGCGCAGTGTCTTCGCCTGATACCTCATTTTTTTAAATATCTGTGGTATATCTCGTATTTGTAGGGAAAAACGGGAAAAAATATCAAAACTCCTCTTATTTCACTACATCATTTTTTCAACTTACCTACACAATTCAAGTGAGATTAACACAATTTCCAAAATAAACCCAATATCAAAATCTGTTTAAACATCGGCTATATCAGTATACTTCATAACCTACCATTACCTACTACGTTAAGAGCATTCAAAATAATAACCATTAGAGGTGACACTTAACATCGAGCTCAGGCTGAGTGACAGCCAGATTGAATGTCAATTTGCTATGACTACAGTGTTCCAGCAATGAGAACATTAAAGGCCATCTCCAAGGGCTATCATCCAATGCCACATATTGATAAAATAAGAAGATTTAAACGAAAGCTACCTACATTTAATTTCAGGTCCACACTTTATATTTCAAAATGATGAAGGCACCAGAAACCATTACGGAGGATAACATTGCAGCCCACTACAAGGCAGTAGATATGCTCCAGTCAGAGTTGAAGCTGCGAGGCACGAAGTTTCTGGACGGAGAGCAACCTGGCTTCGGAGATTACATGATCTGGCCTTGGTTCGAGAGGCTGCTCGCCTTTAACCACGATATTGGAAGACTGGATGAGAAGAAATATAAGTTGGTGGTAAGTAGCGAAATTGAATCATTTTCATTGCAGCAGAAAGACGACCACTGCTGGACCTATATTTAAGTTATCGCCGGGGAGATTAGAATAGTACATTGTTCACCGAGAGGAGAAAGTGACCGATTACCGTCGAGGGTGTCGTTTGAAGCCCGAGCCGTAGGCGAGGGCTTTAAAACACCCAAGATCGGGAATCGCAGTTTCTCTCGAGTGATACATAGTGCTTTATACTACACCTAGAAGGAAAATAAAAAACGAAATCTTTACTAATTGAAATTTATATTGAAATTGTTGCAGTTAAAACTGAATCCTCAAACAACACACAAATTGGAAATGGCGCCAATGGCGTCTGCAATTTTCACATGTTCTTTTTTCAAATTGTTTATCCTGCCGCCGCAGGGTCGCACTGCCAGCCCGACACCATCCAACACACAGCTAGTGGCCAGTGTCATTTTGCGAACTTGGAGATAAAAACTCACTGTAAAAACTTTTTGGCTTTTGATATTTAGGTTACCGGCGCATAGTCTTACCCAAAATTAAAAAAGAAAAACCACGTAAGAAATGGATTTTCATACACTTTTCTCTCCCGCTCAGATGCGTTTTCTCCCCGCATATTTGTTCGATATGCAATGACGTACTTTCTACCGTAAATTTGATAAAGTATCAAGGTACTTTCCAAGCAGGTGTAGTATAAATAAGTTTTTCACACCACCTGCATGTAAACGTCAAAGTATATGCTGTGCGAACCTAACCTAAAGTACGTCATTATAGGCCGAGTGGCGCCCGTCGCCCTTCGCTGCTAGGTGCAGGTCGCGCGATCAAAATGAAGTTCCAAATTCACATCACAATGGGCAGTATTGTGATTTGAATTTGGAACTTCATTTTGACCGGGTTTGAGCGGGTTATAATGAAATTCAGTAAAATGTTATTGCCGGCGGTGGACGGGGGCACAGCTTCGGATGCGTGACCTGCTCCTAGCAGTGGAGGCCAACGTGCGCCGCGCGCGTGAACAGCAGGTGTGAAAAGTAGAGTATGCTTAAATCCCTTACTGCATTCAGGATTATTGTATTAATCCCTCGCTCTTCGCTACGCTCGGGAGTTATCCTTCATTGCGTTTGGGATTCAATATGACGCCCGTGACTAAAATTGTTTCTGAACATTTTTGCTGAAAAATTAATAGGTTTCAGGTTGTATAGATACGCCCAAGTGTCGCCACATTAAATAAATAAATAAATCGTTTATTTTCTCATCCACAAATAAAACAAATGAAAAACTTAATACTAGCAAAATAAAAGGAACTTAACTCCCATCATGATAACTGAAGTAGGTAAGTATTATTTGCAAATGTTACTCATATGGAAATAGTACATTGTTCACCGAGAGGAGAAAGTGACCGATTACCGTCGAGGGTGTCGTTTGAAGCCCGAGCCGTAGGCGAGGGCTTTAAAACACCCAAGATCGGGAATCGCAGTTTCTCTCGAGTGATACATAGTGCTTTATACTACACCTAGAAGGAAAATAAAAAACGAAATCTTTACTAATTGAAATTTATATTGAAATTGTTGCAGTTAAAACTGAATCCTCAAACAACACACAAATTGGAAATGGCGCCAATTGCGTCTGCAATTTTCACATGTTCTTTTTTCAAATTGTTTATCCTGCCGCCGCAGGATCGCACTGCCAGCCCGACACCATCCAACACACAGCTAGTGGCCAGTGTCATTTTGCGAACTTGGAGATAAAAACTCACTGTAAAAACTTTTTGGCTTTTGATATTTAGGTTACCGGCGCATAGTCTTACCCAAAATTAAAAAAGAAAAACCACGTAAGAAATGGATTTTCATACACTTTTCTCTCCCGCTCAGATGCGTTTTCTCCCCGCATATTTGTTCGATATGCAATGACGTACTTTCTACCGTAAATTTGATAAAGTATCAAGGTACTTTCCAAGCAGGTGTAGTATAAAAATATTTTATTCGTGGGTGACTGGTGCCTAAACTAAGCCGAAGCCTGTATTTTAGGACACCAGGTCCCCACTTAAATGCTTGTGATTATACAAAGTAAAAGTAGTTATACTCCAAAATTAAATAATAAAATATCGAAGAAAAGTAAGTACCTACATATAAAAAAAGTTACTGAAACCAAAAAAACAAAAACTAATAAATAACCTATGTTAATCATAAGTTCCAGCCACAGCTACTTGTTATATTTATGTGAGAAGAGTGAAAGAGTGTGTGAGCATTGAAATAGAGTACCTAAGTGAGTTGTGTGATGAATGTAT
Source organism: Mamestra brassicae (assembly GCA_905163435.1). NCBI lineage: Eukaryota > Metazoa > Arthropoda > Insecta > Lepidoptera > Noctuidae > Mamestra > Mamestra brassicae. Next base: position 11,754,393 of record LR991004.1, on the reverse strand, counting down.
GATGTGTGTGGTGTGTAGTGAGTGTCAGTGTAAGTTATATTTGTATGCTTAGGATGAAAAGTTAATACCTATTTTTTTTTTTTTTTTTTTTTTTCATTTCATTGTCGATCGGCCATGCGGTTTCTCATCCAGCGGATCTTCACGGCCTTTATGATTAGTTCTTATAAATTACAACGTCCAGTAGACCACACATCAATTATAGCAAAACATTATGTGTACATTTTTTTTTTCTTATTACAGTTGGCGTACATCGACAATTTGGCCAACGATCCCGCCATAGCTGAATACAGGCTCCCCACAGAGGCACTGTTGGAATTCAAACGCGCATACGGCTTGAATGAGAGACCAAACTACGATTGGCTTCTGGAGAAGTAATCACACTGATATTAATACAATTTAACAAAAGAAACTGTACAATTTTATTTTTTATTCGTTATTAATTTTGTAGAATTACCTACTCGTTTCTCATTATTTGTAAGTAGATTTTTAAGCAGCGAAATGTAACTAAATATAATTTAAGTTTTGTATCAAATTTTTATTATCAATGTTTATGAAATGAATAAACGATTTTTCGTTACGTATTTGGTTTTAATGTGATTATAATCCATTTGCCTTAAAGTTAGCGTTTTGATTACCGTGAACTACTTATATGTAGAGAACTTGAAAGAAAAATTGCTACTAAACCGCATATAAAGGGTGTTCCAGAAGTGTGTGGTCATGCAAGAGCGGTCCTTGTATTTTGATCACTGACTTTCTGGTCGAGCAGTCCATGTATGGAAGATGGTAAAGGGTGCTTTTCTACCAAAGATGTGCGAGGCAGCTGAGCGGTTTGCAAGGAAAATATCCACCAATAGTATCACTTAATTTTTCTAGCCTCAATCAGTGCAGCTCTGCTGGAAAAGGTCTTGAAGAGTGAGGTGTACATATAAAAACTTTATGACAAAAAATACAACTGACTTCCAAATAACAAAAACACTAAATGAAAGTTATTTTATACTTTGTAGTGTTAAGTCGGTGTTAAAAACGAAGAAACAACCAAAAACATCGACTTCCGATTTTTTTTTAGTTAATGATATAATTTTCCTTTCAAATTCATTATATATGCTACTACTATGATTTTTTTCACGTCTCCAAAAAAACCGTTCAGCTGGCAGAGGCTGACTCTACCAAAAATTTGCACTTGAATGCTTAATATTTCGCAAACCGATCCTTGGAGGGAAAAAATAATTTTAGCAAACACTCAATATTTTTAAATGACCTATCTAACGATACCCCACACCACGGGGATAAAAAAAATCATCACCACTTTACATGGAGAGGGGCCACCCTAAAAAAAATATTTCAAGATTTTATTTTACTTCTTTGTTGGTGTGATTAATATGTATACCCATACCAAATTTCAACTTTCTATCGGTAAGCGTCTCTGAGCCAAACCGCGAACGGACAGATAGACAGACGGACATGGCGAAACTGTAAGGGTTCCTTGTTGTCTACGGAACTCTAAAAACACAGTTGTTCAAGTAGAGGCCTAATCTTTCAGTGCTACACTGTGCAAAGCCGTGCTACCCTGTGCCTCGCCGTGCTACACTGCTACGCTTTTTTACGCCGTGCTATGCTGTGTTCCGCCGTGCTACAAAACGCTACGATAAATGGGTACCGGCAAGTGTACAGAGGGAGTATCACTTGCGCTTATTTTTAGTGACCGACCGAAAGTTCGGGTTCAGCCAGTTTCGGCCAAGAACTCTAGTTTCGACCTTAGTTTCGATTTCCGAGTTTCGGCCATTTTTGGCCGAACACTCGAGTGTTCGTGAATTATCGTGGTCGTTCGGCCAACTTCGCGTGCCTCTGCCGGCTCAGTTCACCGCCGTCCGTCGTTAAACGTAATATTATTCATGACATAAAAAAAAATATATATTTGTTACGTACTTTAATCATTGTCTTTTTATTTTATTTAACACTTCTTAACTGTCTGTATGTACATATATATGCAAATAAATGTGTTAAAAATACACTAGATTTCAGTATAAAATAGAAATTTTAATAAAGTTTCGGTTTCGGCCGAATCTGAGAGCCAGACCGAAAGTTCGATTTCGGTTTCGGCCGAAAAACCTGTTTCGGTCGGACACTACTTATTGTAATGTAAAAAGACGAACCGATGCTCACCAATGGTAATTGCTGAAGTTTTTTTCTAATTTCTACATATTAGTTTCGGAAAGCCAAGAAAAACACACAGTATATAAAAAGTAAAGTAAGCCGAGTAAAGTATTTTTAAATAAAATAAAGTGGTTGTTCAACAAAATTTATTTATGAATTTATATTTGACTTTTTACATAGTTAGCTATCTACTAAAATAAATAATCACTGAAACACGTAAAGCAATATAGGTATTTTTATCTTAAAATTATACTCTTCTAATATCAATTGCACCTGTGTAATATTCAATACAAAAATATGGTAGGCAAATTATTTTAATATTCATTGAATTCATTAAGTATATTATCTTAAGTAAGCTTTTGCTATTTCCACTGGTTTCTATTGTTAAACTTATATATGTAGGTAAATGAACAGTCTACAAATTTTCTCTACAGTTTCATGGCATTTAGTTATTAAAAAATCATCAATCTACTCATTTGCATTTAAATCTCAAACACACAAACAAACATACATAGAATACTCTAAGATAAATTATTCAAAAATTCGTAGTTCCTCATCTCAGTTGCTTCCTAAAAAGAATTTATGTACATCTGCAATGAACTTTCAAGCCGTTTTGCAGTTGGCGAAAATGCAACCAATTTTGTTTTTGCTGTCAGTCTATTTTCACGGACTTCTTCATAACGAAGACGTCGACGTTTCGCTACACATTCATTGATCTAGTTCTAGGCTTTCATTGTATTATTTTTATTATGCTCAACGAAGGCATTGCTCGCCAAGTCTCGCAGACTCTGTTCGGAGGCTGGTCCCAGCTGTTTTACCATCTTCGTGAAGGGACCGTCTTCATCTTGAAGGAGCTCATGGGGGTGGCCACATTCTATTATCTGACCTGCTTCCATTACCTGGAATAAAAATAGGAATTAAAACCACTTATGGAATAGTGCTTCCGGTGAAGCATTGGAAGGCAAAGGATCATACGAGCGTCCATCCATGCCTTGAGATATTGTAATTCTGCAAATAATTGTCACCAAAGGAGTTACATATTCGCGCCGGTATCTCAAATCTTCAGCAACCCGCCTCGAAAGGTAAGGTTTTTTTTTTCCCATTCAAACAGAGATTTCGATTTTTGCAGCTTAACTAATATTAGTTCCTCGCCTCGGTACATTTTTTTTATGGTTTTGTATATTTTATTAAAAGCCAGTGTGGTGCAGGTGTATGTCCTCCCTACGCCTATTTATATAAAAGAGTATCAATCTAAATCTAGCGGTTTAAGATGTGCGTTGGCTGCCAGTGAATATAAGAGTTAATATTTTCTGACAGCTGTCACATTGAGTCAATTAGATGGAAGTTATTGGCTTAGTTCAGAAACGAGAAAACAAAATCTGTAAATAAAACACTATCTTAAAACAAAATTATAATATCTCTTAATGGAGTATTTGGTAATGGATGGGAATGCAGCGCGTCCGCTTTGCAACCCACAACCAAACCTAATGACGCGCGGTGACTTGCCGGAAGATCCCGACTTTCACCCCTCCCCGACACACCCCAGGTATACTTTGGATACAGACTAGGCTATAGACAGTAAGCACAGGCTCTAAGTGCTTTGCAGCAGTCGTATTTCGTACGTTGTTATTTCACTGATCGTTTGCTTGATGCCTCGGAAAGGACGGCGTTGGCCCCGGCTGTCATTTGTAGATCTTGGGCAGTCGTTACGGATAGTCAGAAGCCAGAAAATCCCAGTCTTGCCAAGAAGTACCGTGTTACCCAGTTACTAGGTTGTGGCGGTCTGGTAGGCAGCGGCTCCACGTAAAATACTGGTATTCGGCTGATTGAAAGCTGACCCCAACATAGTTGGGAAAAGGCAGATCTGCATAAATCGTCATTTATGCAGATCATCTTTCAATCCCCTATGCAGTGAATCTTCAAAATTGGTTTCTTAGTAATCTCTTTCCATATATAAGTAACGCCTGCCAAATTTTCTGGTTCTAGCTAAACCATGAAGTGTAAGTAGGTTGGATAACTGGCATTTCGATGTAGGTACTTGTAAACCAGACTAACTTTTTAGTTATTGGTGGGAGTTCAAACGAAACACAAAATTTGTGTTCGTTTACTTACAACAACTCTGTCGGAGTCGGCGACGGTGTGCAGTCTGTGGGCGACGGTGATCACCGTGCAGTCCGCGAAGTGACGCCGAATAGACTTCTGGATCAAAGCATCCGTCCTGCAAAAGGTATTATTAAACTAATATATACTTATTATAAATGAGAAAGTTTGGATGTTTAGATGGATGGATGGATGTTTGTCACTCAATCACAGCTGAACGGAAATTAATGAAATTTAGCACAGAGGTACAGTTTTTCTCGAGAGGTTCGACATGCACGCGGGCGGCAGCTAGTAAATAATACTTTGGGAAAAATTCAGTGACTTCATATTTTTTTATAGGTTTTTAAGCTTGTAAAATCCAGTTCCAAGACAATGTAAAGCAAAGAAGATTCTGGAGATTTCGGCAGAATTAATGATGCAAGAAAAATTGCAGATACATCCAAAAGATACTGTCCTCTCATAGGTTATCCCACTAACAAAGTGTATCTTAGACTGGACTCACGTAGGGTCAACGTTGGCCGTAGCCTCGTCCAACACGAGCAGCTTGTTCCTGGCGAGGGCGGCGCGCGCCAGACACAGCAGCTGTCGCTGGCCCGCGCTGAAGTTGGAGCCGCCCGACGCCACCTGCGACGACAGCGCCGTGATACTGTCCTTCAGCTCCACCTGGACGAAATAAACGTTTATAATAACAGAATGGAACATACAAAATTCAGGAATATAGGCTTCTGATATTGAGAAGATATAAATTACCTGTTCTAGAGCTTCCCAAATCTGAATATCGGAGTATTTGTCGAAGGGATCCATATTGTAGCGCAAGCTGGCAGAGAACAGCACTGGTTCTTGAGGAATGATAGCTATCTTCGACCGTAATTCCTGCAAATAAATATAGGATTTAAAGTTATAATTTTATTAAAAGTGTATAAAAATAGAATTAGCTGTTTTCTATGGGACAAAAATTCTTCTCATCACAAAGAAACATTCAAAACTCAAAGCATTTTTTTCAATTAAACCATTACACAGGCACTTTTGAATTATCAAGGTCGGTCAGTCCAAAGAGATGAAACTGAAGAGAAGAACGTGCAAGAAACTCCACGGACACTCTTTTAAATTTACGTACTTTAAGAGCGATTGATCCAGTGTCAACGTCATCGATGTAAACGTTGCCTTCGATGGGCGCCAGACGGAAGAGAGCAGAGATCAGAGAAGATTTACCAGCTCCAGTGCGACCAACTACTCCAACCTGAAGTAAAAAATAATGTTGTTTTCTGTTTCTTTTTTTTATCGTTGCCCCACACTAGGAATTTCTCCTGTATCGTGGGTGCGTTTGCAGACATATAAACTCATAAACACAAACAGCCAAAACCAAAAACTGAGGGCAAAAAAGTAGAACTCTCGAAAGCTTATTCTACCCTCTGAAATTCTAAAAAAACTACCAGCGATGAGCATTCTGCCGCCAACGGCACTAAGGTTTCTACAGGGAGTAGCAATAAAAACGAATACGCGGCGGTTAATTCGCCGAAAAGTATTAGAAGTAATGAGGGTTTACTTGTTCATAGTTCTAAAATAACCGATATAAGTTTATGCTCACTTTCCATCCACTTTCGATTTCAATGTTCAGTTTCTTAAGCACGGGGTCAGCATCTTTATCATATCTGAGCGTGAGGTCCTTGAACACGACTCGGGCTTTCTGTGGCCAGTCCGCGGGCGGGTTTGGTCCCTTGGTCTCTTCCTGGGGCAGCGATGTGAACTGAATGACTCGCTCTACGCATGTCATCTGTGAGATCACTTCTGTTGCCTGCTTCACACCGTACTGAACCATATTCACTAGAATCAGACCCTGACTGATGGCCAGGCCGACGTTGCCAGACTTGGTGGTACCTGTATAGATAATATTTTGGGTTACTTTGAATGTTGGTACATCCTTGGGACAGCATCTCGTAATCAAAGGCATTCCATAGTATTGTAATATGATTAATCGTTTCACTTACCATCATCCATAAACAGGAAAGTGTAAGCGACCACGATGACGTACAAACTGCAGATAAGACTTAACCAGATGGAAAAGGCAGTGTTGGTAACCAGTGTTAAATACCTGTTGAAGAAAATATTATTTTAGATCATTCTACGAGACTGAGTAGAATCTTCGTCACATTACTCAACAATTCAGGACTACAACACAACACATTTGGGTAAAATGAACGGCTCTATTGAGTAAAGTAAAAGAAAGGTCCCCACTCACCATGCAGCCGTGTGCACGTCTTGTTTATCATCGAACTGTATCTTCAGCAGCTCCTCGGCCTGGCACGCACGTACCGTGCCCAGACCTGACATTGTCGCTGTCACGTGCGAGAACACTGGACTCCGCGATACACCTTCCACTCTGTCCATAAAAGCATTACCAATTACATGACTTTTTGGGAAACTATTATTTTAATAGACACTGTTAAAAATAATTGAAATAAACAAACCTTTTGATAGCTTGCGCTGTGCTTAGGTAGACGACGGTCAAGCCATACATAAAGATGGCGCACACGCAGGTCGTTACCAGCATAAGGGGGTTCACGATGGCCACCATCACCAGAATACCCAACATCACCATGAAAACCTGTACGTCAAAAGTTTAAAACTGTAGTACAATCCTATTATAACGTGACACGAGAAAGTTCTATTTGTTGATATTTTATCGATGAATTAGTCTTCAGTTTAATATTGATGATACTAATCTTCATAGTAGGTATAGCTAATTTAGAAACCCTAGATAAGACTAATAAAGCCTACCTGAATAGTGTCCAAGTACATTCTCGGCAGTATTTCGTCGACGACGCCCATGTCCTTAGAGAATCTGTTGAGGATGCGGCCGGAGGGGTTGGTGTCAAAGAACCGCATAGTGGCACTCAGGATGTTGCTGAACATCTGGTTGTGAAGCTTGATCGAACTGCGCATGCACACCCACAGGAACAGCATGGCTCTGAAATAGACCAACATTTTGATAAGTTTCATTTACTTTTGTGTTTGATTCCAGCTCATTGGAAAAAAATAATTTTTAGATGGAAAATTAAAGCAAACATGAAAGATCCGAAATATATTTCATTCTGTACGCAAAATAACGGCAATGTTAATAAATTTAATCACTGAAAAGACGAGAAAAGAATATGAACCAACCTTCCCGAAGTAACGATAATACATCCAAGAATTGCAGCAGCCCAAACGTAGATGTAGAAAACATCATTAACTTTAGCCGGAGCTACGGTTACACCATCATACATGGTTGCATTATTTAACAGATTGTCAGTAGTGTCATTGAACATGACTGCTGAAGTGATGGAGGCTATGGTCGAGGTCAGAGCGCCTTCGGTCGTAGAGTACTCAGTGATGTTCGTCGGCGCGTCAGTTGAGTTACCAATGGTGACATTGGAACCATGGAACATAGGAACGTTTCCTACATATTGTGCTTCTACGGCGTTCATCCTGAAATTAAGAATTACTGTGATCGACGGTGAGAAAGGAAAGGAACCTTGCTTCCCAGAAATCAAATTAAAAAAAAAACAATAATGTTTAAAAGGTACATTACCAGTATGTAAGCCAGAGATCACTGATGGACGTGATAATTTGGGCAACCAATATGGCAATGACAGTTGAGCTGAGCAGGAACCAACCACCGCCGATGCTGAAGTATTTTCTGTACACTGTGCCTGGGACACGACCTAAAACAAGTTCAAGAGAGAACATTATGTACACGCACCCAATGAAACGAAGAACAAGTGGTAATTGTGTTGTAAATGGATTATGTGATTATGGTGTTGATTATGGTTATTGTATACCGAGACTCCTCCGTGCCTCGGAAAGCACGTTAAGCTGTTGGTCCCGGCTGTCATTTGTAGATCTTTGGCAGTCGTTACGGATAGTCAGAAGCCAGATAATCTGACATCAGTCTTGCCAAGGAGTACCGTGTTACCCAGTTAATGGGTTTTGGAGGTCTGGTAGGCAGCCGCTTCACGTAAAATACTGGTATTCAGCTGAATCCGGTTTGACTGGAAGCCGACCCCAATATAATTGGGAAAAGGCTAGGCAGATGTGGTGTTGATTATGGTTATATACACGTTGTGATCACAGAAATAGTGAGGTTTGATCCCCATCTATTTATACTATAACAAGTAGATGAAAATTACTTATGTCAGAAATGACAAAAACTTTTCTTCACGAATAAATACAACCAACTTCCAAATAAAAAAAACACTAATCGGTTTTATTTTTTTGAACCCAACGCAAAAATAATTATCAAGATCGGTTATATCGGATAAGCCATAAAGTTATGCCCGAACAGACAACCCCAAAAACGTGGAAATTGAACATAATCGGTGAGGTAACCAGGGTTACCTGTACACATCTGCGTACCCTTTCAGAGCATACCGGCGTGAGGTTATGTTATTAACAGGTGTAAACAATAAACAGACATGCGATTTCAGCAATTCCAGGCCATTTGTTAAACAAAAAAGAAACATCAAAATCGGTTGACAATTTGGCGAAGATATCGCTAAACAAAAAAAAAGAAACATTCAGTCGTATTGAGAACCTCCTCGTTTTTTTGTTGTCGGTAAAAATTAACCAAATCACAAAACACAACCAAAGGGATACCTACTGTAGGTAATATAGTAAAACAAATTGTGGCGATATTGGTGATTTCTTACCTGTGCCCGTGATTTCTTCAACTTCGACTTGTTCGTCTGTTAAATCTTCAATACCTTCCGCATATGACACGCTGCTAGCACGTGACTGAAAAACGAAATATAATCATTGTTAATATTATCATCAAATTGTCAGAATAGTTACTTCCTGGGTAAAATTGTGCATTTTCATATGTTTACATTTGTATTATCAGTTATTTTGTCATTGGCATTAACTATTCTTTTTATCTACACGACTCTGTTATTACTACATTTTTAAGCTTACTCTGACAGAGATGCTTCGCTGCATCTTGACGTGCTGACCTGCTGTCGCCAAGTCTTCATCTTCGTCTTGTAAGAGTTCGGCGAATAATGGCGTTCGGGATACCTCGTCGAAAGAGCCTTGAATTTCCATTTGACCCTGTAAGTCAAGATATATTGATTGAATATGTGGACTACAAGTTGATACAATTCCTATACCTACCTATAGTCAATATACGTAAGAAGTATATGAGTATCTTAGCCGATCCTAAGGGTAAACGTTAGGCCAATATTAATATATCCGTCACTCAATACTCAAGTTACTTTGAATTCTGGAATTGTTATCTTCATTAAATAATAAAAATGACCTTCACAATGTCGCAACATTTGTCAACCGCAAACAGAGATAGGCATATTCTTACATGTCGTAATATGATGACTTTGTCTGCGCTCTTGAGGTGATGCAGCTGGTGCGTCACCAGTATCCTAGTAGACTTCTCGAGAAGACCCATAACGCACTCGGAGACCATGTGCTTGCCCACGTGTGTGTCCACAGCTGATAGTGGATCGTCCAGAAGATAGATGTCCGCCTGAAGAAATCAATTAGTAAATAAGTTAAGGATAGAAAATCTTTAAGTTTGTGTTTCCTGGATAATTAAGTGTTACTTTTTAGGGTTCCGTACCCGACGGGTAACCAGCAGAACGCTATTACTAAGCCTCCGCTGTCCATCCGTCCGGGCTGTCAGCGGGCTGTATCTCATGAACCGTAATAGGTTTCGAAATTTTCACATAGCGTGTATTTCTGTTGCCGCTATAATAATAAATAATAAAAATAAGTTCAAAATTAAAGGAGATCCCTATTACGAAACGTGCAATGCAATGGCAACAGGTACACGCTTGGAATGCTCACAGAGTTTGTAGTGCTACATACGCTAAAAAAATAATAGTAAAATACAATTTAAAAAAAAAATTAAAGGGGATATATAAGAGAGGTGTTTTTTAGAGAACATAGTTTACGGAACCCTTTATGCGCGAGTCCTACTCGCACTTGGGCGTTTTTCACAAACTTCTCTGGCCATAAAAATGGGATAATTGACAAATTCAAATCACAAACTAGTTACAAGCGGGTATTGAAACTCAGTTTATTTCTGTTAATATGTTTTATCAGTTAAACACTCATGATTATTAGATTCAAAATCAAGTGTTTAAACTATTTTGACAGAAACGTGAATGTATTTCTGATTTATATGACTTACTTGTCTGTAGCAGGCGCGTGCGAGTCCAATCCTCGCTCGTTGTCCACCGCTGAGACTGATGCCCCTCTCTCCTACCAGAGTCGAGTCACCGTGAGGCAGTAGTTCGAAGTCTCTCACCAAGGCACATGCTCTTATCACCTGGGGAAGCGTTAATTCATAATTAGTACTCGTTCTTATTTAGAGGGTCTTATATCTTCTTCTTTAATTAACCATGGCTGGACATACCTTCTTATATCTGATACGATCATAAGGCAGGCCGAACAGGATGTTTTCCCGGACTGTGGCGACGAATAGCCAGGGTTCCTGGCTAGCATACGACACTCGTGCTCCACCCAGAGATAAAGTTCCTTCTTTAGGAGTCAGCTCGCCCAGGATCAGTTGCAGGAGAGACGACTGAATAAATGAAACAAGAAAAAGAAGTAAGTAATAAAAAAGACCACATTGACATAATATATTTTTATTCATCTCCAGACAGATTTAATTTACTGGTAAGTAAAGTTGTTAACGCTAAAATACAGTGATAAGGATGTTTTTTTAGCAGAACCAAAAAAGATGCATTCCTAAGAATCATGATACCTTGCCTTTTGTTGGCTGAGCAGAATATAACATTAACTAATCTTTATAATATAGATAAAGTAAGCCAGTCATCTGTAAAAAATAACTACTTATGTGAAGAAGACTAAGTTTCTTATCTCCATGACTGCTTACATTTCTTTATTATTAAGAAATGTTGTTTTAGATAAAACTGCTAAAGCAACCACAATGTGGATCCAGCAAATGTCCGGCGATTGGTCAGGGGTCAGGATTGGTCTACATTTGCTCAAAACCCGGAAGAATAGAAGGAGACAAGGGAGGCCTTTGCCCTGCAGTGGGAACGAATACACTAAAAAGAAAGAACAAAACCAATTGGTTTTGGAACTTTCAAATTTCGGGTTGGTTAAGAAGCGATATTGTCATCAAATGGATTACAACCAGAAAATCAGCTAAACGTCCTAAATCTTACCTTGCCAGACCCCACGGGTCCCGCAACTCCAATTAATTCTCCGGGTGCAGCCTTCAACGTGATGTTCTTAAGAGTTTCCAACACAGAGTCAGGCTGCCAGCTCGCCGTCACGTTAGATATTGTCAGACCCGTCAGTCTAGGTTTCTCCTGAGCTTTCTTTTCTTTCTCTTCCCCATTCTTCAACAGCGTTTTGGGATCAAGTACGATATTAGCAGTCAGTTTCTCTGGCTCATTTTCGTCTAACAATAAGAATTCCTGATGGAAGAGATAAGTAAATTTTAGTAGACTAAAATGGTTATGCGTTCTAGAATGATTTAAAAACTTGAAATGACAGGATATTTTATTTTGCAAAGTTTTCACTAGATAGACACAATCAAATCTTACCTCCAGTCGACGAATGGTTACTTTTGTTTCAGCCAAGTACGCAAGTCCCATAGGCATCATAATGTTGCACACCATTTGCATCAGATTGAAGTACTGAACCAATGAAAAGGTGGTCTGGGCTCGGATGTCGCCGCCAATCAGGACGAATGTCGCGATGGCAGAGAACAGAATGAATCGTTCGGTGAACACTCCCAAGGCTGTTGAGAATCCTTTGACAAAAGATGTCCTCAATATGTAGCCGACTTCTAGTCTGGAAATAATATACAAATTATTTAGTATCTTTACAAATTATTTGTTAAAAATAAATAAATAAATAAAAATAAATACATTTGGTTTACGTTATTCATAAATGACATTGGCGCTTGTTTGAAACATTCTAACTTTCTAATATACGCAGATGACCTAAAAGTCTACAAAACTATAGCAAGCATTGAAGACTGTCTTTTGCTACAAAGTGATTTAGATCGATTTGAGCATACCCAAATGTAAGTCAATAACATTTACGAAAAACGAAAAGCAGCACATTTATGGCTATCACTTGTTCGACACACAATTAAAACGAGTACACTCACTGCGTAACCTCGGTGTGGTATTAGACTCAAAACTTCTCTTCAATATCCACCATATTAATTTTTATTTTTTAAACCTTAATCAGAATTCGTTTACTTCTTCCATTCCTTACTTTTGTCTCCCATAGCATAAACAACCATTTAGTACTAAGTGGATATTGTGGATAATGCTGTTAGTAGTATAATATTTTTTTTTTTAAATATATTAAGATATTGTGTAAAACAATGCCTTGTACTACTGTTTTTTATCCCGAAATAAAATAATGTAATCTTTACTGGGTTTAGTATGTGCGTCCGCACTTATGTCAAATGCCTCTTGAAAAAGGCACTTCACAGTAGTGCGTGAGAGTCATTGCATTATATATTTTTTCTGTTTTGACTATTTTATGAGGGTACTTACTTTCGCAATTGGTGGACTAGTTTTTCGAAAGGTTTCTCCCAAGCGTACATTTTGATCACCTGTACTCCTTCAACCAGTTCACTCATCACCTTCACTCTTTGATCAGTTCGGTTTGCAATTTTACCACGTAGCTTTCCTTGGAGGTTGCTCAGATATACTGGAAACAAAAGTACGATTGTTATAGGATCGCTGACAAATTCAGGGAAGGCATGTCGATAGATTAGATACAAAATTGTTAATACCTTGAACAATAACTGTCTGCACTGCAACAACAAGCAGAGCCGCAAGGGTGGCGATGCCGACATGCTGCCATACGAGGTAACAAACGACAGGCACCACAATGGGTGTGATCCACAAATAATTCAGGAATATGGTCACCAAATCGAACCGGTTCACGTCATTTGACATCAAATTGATCACTTGTCCGGGCTCCGTCTTGCTCAACCCTGCGCGGTTAAGTCTCAGTATCTAAAAATCAAAGAAACACGTTACAGTTATTTTTTTGCCCTGATGTAATCATTGCTGTGCTTCATAGGGCACGTTAATGTTGCCGTTATTTGTGAAGTTTTCAGTAGGTTCTCTAAGCCTTTATTTATCGTATCCATTATCATTTAGTGAAAAGACGTTCACGAAAGGCATAGGCCTCTCCCATTTATCGTCGACAACGACTTGTCCTGTCCTGTGTTTTTCGTTTCTAGCGGATTTATGCGACGTGTTTTAGCTAACTGAACCATATCTTATCAACCCCTAAAGCGTTAAAGATCTGCCCATTCTGACTATTCCGTTCTTGGAAATACTTTCTAAGAATTCGCCTGTTATTGCTGTTTTTAGGACAAGTTTGGACTGGTATAAGCCCGAAACTTTATTTGCTTAATAGAATTTGGTTTATCACTAACTTTTCTGTACATTAAAGAACAGCAAGCTATCCTGATCCTCATGCCGACCCGTCCCTGAGCCAGAGTCGTATGGTTGAGCATTAGAGCTGACAATGCGCTGAGCAAGTTCATCAAGCAGTTGTAGATGTGAGCATCACGGTAACTTTCAGGAGTCTTCTCTTTTGAAAAGTATTCTATAAATATGGCTAAGGTAAAGGGTATAAGGGGCCTGCAACAAAGATAAATGGTCATAAACGGTTCTTAAGGAATGATGCCAAGGAGGTTTGCAAATCAAATCTTTGCTTACCAAATAACGACCATAAGTAGGCCGACCACAAGACCACATAAGAGGTACTCAAGCCAGAAGGATCTGACGATTGCCTTCGTGAAGGAGGGTTTGGTGCCATGTTTCTTTGCGTTGTCTTGTTCCTTCTGCCAGGCCTGTTCTAGGCGGTCGCCGAGGCGGCCGGATGAGTCTGCACTGCGGGCTTGCCACAAGTCGTTCATCGTCAGTCCTTGCTTGTATCCTTTGCGAAACAGTGTAAAACTCCATCTGGAAAAATAAAACTTCTTTGTTGGTTGTTTTCCAGAACAGGGTTACAAAATCAAGTGTATTACCAACGTAAATTAGTTGTGTTACGATTTCGTAGAAATTTTTTAAGGTAATATCTATCTACGTTATCTTCAAGTGATCTAACGCCATCTCTACAAAGTTATCAAGAAATACCGGTTTTTATTAATCGTTGCTTTTATTATTATCTGTTATTAGCTCATCGGTCTATGACTAAGTTCAGGTGTACTGCTTACTACTACTGATAGTAGGTAGTATGTATGCATGTCATGGTGATATTAAGATATTTCTTGCTTGTAATCCTAACACTGCATATTTCATTTTAACCTACCAATAAAAATTTAATGCTGGGTTTTAGTAAACGAATCGCAACGCCCATACTGAGTTGGCTAATTTTTATTTTAAAATTTTAAATAGTCTGAGTAGCTTTCTTAGGGATAGATAACTTCGGAAAAACTGAAGTGTTTTTATATATTCATTCAGGTAAAGAGTAGTCGGGGCTAAGTCTGTCAATACTTCGAACTATGGTCAGCTAGTTATGAAATAAAGGATATGCAAATTATTTGGAAAGAAAATCTATATTAACCATATATTATCATTTGTATGCTGATGACCTACAGCTCTACGCACAAACTGACATTGACAACATGGACAACTGCTGAATGCTGACCTTCTAGCTATCAGTGATTGGTCAAGCAGATTTGGGGTTACTGTCAATGCAAGTAAATGTCAGGCTATCCTTATTGGTAGTTCATATTTTCTACGTAACTTGGACACTAGCCATCTACTACCGCTTACATTTTTGGAAGCGTATAGGAGCGTGAGAAATGATAAGCACGACGGAGATTTAGTGACAGTATAATGCAATACGAATTACAATTGGAACAAGCGAATAGAAAGTTACGCGAGTGGAAACAATACCGCAATCACTCACTCGCCACACGGCAAAGACTTAAGCCTATGCATTGATGACTGGTTTAGTTGGAATAAGCAGATTGCTCAAGTTAGTCAGAGCGTAACATTCACACTGAGATCTCTCTATGGATTCAAGCATTTTCTTCCTTCAAGCACTAAAACCACTTTGACCAATCACTTGTGCGTCCAATAATTGATTACGCTGATGTTTGCTACTATGACCTATCATCCCAAGAACTTCTGAACAAGCTGGATCGACTTCTTAACAATTGTATTCGTTTCATTTTTGGCCTTCGTAAATATGATCACATTTACCACCGTATATCCTACCGTTCTCAGCTTAAATGGTTGCCTATCCATCAAAGGAGATTCCTCAGATCCCTCTGCATGCTCTTCACTTTTATGAACGGTTCTTGTGCTCATGATTATTTAAAACAATATTTTAGAGTGTTGGGCAGTTCTCACAAGGTCTCAATCTTCGAGCATCTAAAAACTTACTTCTTTATATCCCTTTTCACCGCACCGGGTTTTTGTCTAATTCTTTCGCTAAGTATTTCTACCACTAAACTCTATAATTATATCTTATATCTTGGGACAACTCACACACGGTCATCCGATCCTAAACTAGGCAGAACCTGTGCTATGGCAACCAGACAACTGATAAACATACTTATATATTTCTAAATATATACATATTATAGACAAATTACACCCAGACACAGAACAAATGATCATGCTCATCACACAAAGATTTGTCCTGGGTGGGAATCGAACCCACGACCTCCGTTTTAGCAGCCAGGGTCACTAACCACTCGACCAACAGGCCAGGCAACTCTGGAATATGCTACCCCTTTACATCAAGAAGGCGGAGTCTAAATTTTCATTTAAGCTTAAAAACCGAAAACTCTACTTAAAAGCCTGTCATTCTTAGTTGTTCTTCGTCATGATTATTATGAATTCTCTTAATCAGTAAGGTACCTACATCATATTTTTTAGTTTATAATTTTAGCATATATATGTATTTTATTAGTATTATATATATTATTCTTTCCGAAACTAAATTCTATTTTAAATTTTATTTTTATTTACTGTAAACCTACCACAGTGTAGTCTTTTTAACCCAAAGGTTGACCTGGTAGAGAATGCCTTGATACATTAAGTCCGCCCATGTACCACCATTGTACATTAAGTTTAAATAAATAAATATTAAAAGGAACTTAATTAATCATTGTCGATCTTTGGTTAGTTTGTTTGAGAGTTATAAAAGAGATACTATATTCTGTTCCTATTATTCCCTACCGACACCGAGGTGTTAAAAGTAGGTACTTACGTTAAAAACAATTTGGAGAGAGGATTTGCTTTTTCGTGAGGATTCTTCTCCGTTAATATCACTCTGGACTCCATGGTTTGATGTAGATTCTTCTACTTTGGTAATGGAACTATTGACATTCACAGCGAGGATGCATTGACGATTCTACCCACGGAACAATGCCCCCTTACCTAAAAATAAAAAGTCCTAATAAAGCAAAACATATACATAAATACAAACATACTAATGAGAAACATTACTCTCTTACTGGGGCAGTTAGATAAACATTACCCTCTTACTGGGGCAGTTAGATAAACATTATCCTCTTAGGTACTGGGGCAGTTAGATAAACATTACCCTCTTGCTGGGGCAGTTAGATAAACACAGAGTTGTGGGGAAAAGGAGACTGAGACCTTTGCTCAGATGTGGGGCAAAATAGGCTAGACAGATATGTACAGTCAGATAAAGCAATTAACTCACTCACCTTTGCATACGAATCCACGGAATTTTATGGTAAAAATATAAAAGAGTTATAAAATTCTATTGATTCGTATTCTAAAAAAGGTGGGTCAGCTATAACTGAGTGTACATGATAGCAACACAACGAGCTATGTGAAAGTACTAGGGGGGAATCACGATTTTTTCTACCATTGATTAGCTTAGGTAAATACCTATTTATCAACAATCAAATAGTATCTACACAGATAGCGATAAAATAGTATCGAAAACAGCCGTACGCAAATCTCTATCAATCTGTGTCTGAGAATGAGTTAGCGATTCAAGTATAGATAGTAAACTAGAAGCGCAATGGCACCGAGGTTTAGATATAGATATAATTTGGTTACCAACCAATCTTGTTTTTCGTGTTAATTGCGTTAGTCCTACTCCTAACCTAGATAAAGATCAACTATTTCGTCGTAAATGCGGGCCTTTAAAATTTATTTTTCATTCAGTTAAATAATATGGTAAGCGCCAGATAAATTTGCAATACAGCTAATTGCTCTTGCCTAAGTTAATAGTTTATCTGCGTAGGTATTTGGACAAAAAATTATGAATCATTTTTAGGGTTCCGTACCTCAAAAGGAAAAAAAGGAACCCTTATAGGATCGCTTTGCTGTCCGTCTGTTTGTCTGTCAAGACTCTCTGAACGCATGGAGGTATCGAGTTGAAATTAAAACCATATACTCAAGTCTACAGTCCCTTGAAGCTGTGAAAAAATCAATCTTCTAAGTTAACGTAAAAAAAAGATACGGCCGTTTATGCTCCCATTATTGTGTATATTTTGACGCTCACAGGGAATCAAAACCTGTAGGGTACTTTCCGTTGACCTAGTGTCATGAAATTTAGCAAGAAGATAGATCTTACAGTACAAGTACAGAAAAAATGTTTTATCATTTAAAAATGTTTTTTTGCGATAACAAACTTATACTTTCGGTTGAAGAATTGACCGTGACGAACATTGATGTATCCGTAGGTAATGTATCCTCGGAAAAAATCAAGACTCGATCGGAACCCTCGGTGCGCGAGTCTGATTCGCACTTGTCCGGTTTTTTTTCATTACTACAAAAAGTAAAGGATCACGATAGATGTCGATTCAGGACAACTTTATGTCATTATTTCTGTTTTCAGAATTAAGTAGGTAAGGTCAGGTGGGGTAAGAGGGACGCCAGGTGAAGAGAAACAGTAACTCATAAATAGAAAACTATAAAGCCCAGCTCTATGGTTACTCTGTCGATAAAACAGTATTGGTATAGTTTCAATATTTTATGGATAGATGGCACTACAACACAATAAGTAGGTGAGTAAAACAGAAGGAAAAAATCAGTTGACAAACTATAAAAATGTGACCTAGCGGTGCTTTTTGTGGGCGATTTTTTAAGGGATAAAAACATCTGTGATACGGCAAATTTTGTTGGTAAGTGTAATTCTAATGTTGAATCTTTATTTTCCGCATGTTATGTTGTTTGTAGCATGTGTTTTTGGTGCTTTTTCGATGTCATCAAAAACATAACCTACAAAATACCAAGCCGGGAAAGAGGAGCTACCATACCAGGTTAAGAGAAACATTATGTTCCTCTTTCCCGGTTTTAGGGGTAACAAACATTTGTTTGTTACCCCTAAAATCACCTATCTAGATTAGGTAGGTATAAATACATGGTTTAACTCATCTTGGCGCGCGGAGGTATTTGTGCATGCGCTTTATACAGCTTTAATTTGTGTGCGCGCCAAAATGTGGTGATATCTCTATACAACACAGGCTTGTTATTTGTGGTAAGTCACGAACAATTGATTAATTATTTTTTTATTATTTCTTTTTTTATTGAGGGTTTGATCAAGATGATTATAAATATCTTGTTTTGTTAATTGCTTAATTACATAAAATACACCACACTAATCAATTGTTAATAGAATAGAATAGAATCTATTCCTGTACCTAATTTATTTTTACCGTATTGGAGGTACAAATATATTTATTTGTTACAGAAAAAGTAAAATGCCTCGAAATTATATAAGAAAAACGGAACGGAGCTCTTACCCGAAAGAAAAATTGTTAGAAGCAGTGGCGGCTGTTAAAAGTGGTGCACTGTCGGGTTATGCAGCCTCAAAACATTATGGAATACCAAGAGCAACTATAATCAATCGGGTTTATGATCGTAAAGGTGTAAAGTCTAATACTTTGGGTAGGGCCACAGTTTTTTTAGTTTTGTTCATTTATTTAAATAGAACATAGTCATGTTGATTGAGACTGATTAAAGTAATGGAGAATATTTTTTAGTTATAAGTTGAGAATATTTTGGTCATTATGTATAAACGCAGTGCAGTATATTTGTTTATGCATAACGATCAGAGTGAAAAAAGACAGAAAAGTGTTTTAAGTTTTTTGTACGTTTGTTTAAGTAAAACAAAGATTTTTACAATTATTTGTGTTTGTTTTTAATCAGTTGAGTTACTCAAAGTTGGAAAACCGATTTAGATACATTTAAAATAAAAACACACTCACTTAGTGACATTCATCGTTTATTTTCCTTATTTTTTTTTATTAAAAACCAAATTTAAGTATATTATTATGTTTTTAACATTCGTAGTTTACAACCCCTGACCTTACTAATATGTTCCTCTTACCCCAATTTTTTTTGATTGTTCGGTAATGCTAAATTAGACCATATTTTTAACTAGGTATGGTTTCATTTCCATTACGTTGAAAGGCAGTTCTCAAATTTTTAGAGATACATATAAAAATACGTGTTTTTACTTGTACGAATCGAAGCGTTTCTCTTACCCCGAATTTCGGGAAAGAGAAACAATTAGAAGACCTGGCTTTGTAGTCAGATTGTTCCGTTATTACTAGAAGAATCAATTTCCTTGTTAAAATAACAGTTAGCATGGTTCGCTAGCGAAACTATGTTTGTATTGCTATTAGAATACGTACATATTTTTACTTGCTGGAGGTCGTAATGTTCAAAAACCAGTAAACTATGTTCCTCTTACCCCACCTGACCTTATGTCAATAAACGTGTTATTGTCAATTAAAGTGAAAAGTGATTTGTTTGAAACTTTTTAGTCGGTTTCTGCAGTTGGTTTCTTTTTTTTTCTGTTTTGCTTTTATTTCCGTAATCTTTATCAGCTTATAATCCTTAAATATGACCACGCACTTCTGGAACACGCTGTATATCGTTGCCATATCGTAGAATTGGCCATTTCATGAAACGGGCAACCGTTTCACAAAATGGTTGGCTGCGACGAGCGGGATCAAATGGGGAGGGGTGATATCAATGGGAAAAGTGCCCAAACACTGGCAGCATTGCCACGTTGAATGGCAATGGTAATTATTTTGCCGAAAAAAAAATTGTTGATTAACTTATTTATGTTTAGTTTAAAATTTTGTTTAAACAGTCACAAGTCGGTTAAGCCAAGAGGGCTTAACCGACTTGTGACTGTTATTTAATCCATCTCACATTTCGGCTTAGGTTGTACTCGTGCCTAATGTGCTTTTGAGTATGTATTTATTTGACTTAGAACAAACAGTTAATTGGGCAATCACGTTTCACCGATACAGCCCAAAACTAATAAAATTAGCTAATCGAAAAATCGGATATTTTTGGTTGGTTGAGTTTTTTACAGTTTAACACTCTATCCATTTAACTACTAAGGTGTGCCAAGTTCCAATTTCATTAAACTTTTATCCAACAGTTATCTACTGTTCTGAATATGATACCGGTTCACTTTCTTCAAAAAAAAAATAAAAGGTTCTGACGCTGTATCTGCTTAATATATATAAAACATAAACAAACAAAAGTCAGAAGATTGGAGTCAACCTCGAGTCTACTGAAATAAATCAAGATCGAAGTTATTTCCTTCATTTTGATTCTGTTAAATTGATTTCTGGGAAAATATCTAAATGATCAGGGGATTATATGGTTTGAGTATTTCGTATTTCTTTTGTAGATCTCTACATGTTATGTATGTTTCTTTGAGCAGCAAAGAATATCCTCAAAAGAGAGTATGAGCCTACATCGTCATTTCTTTATACTCCTGGAAGTAACCCAGAAGTGGATGAATGTGAATGTGAACAAGAATGCCTTATCATCATGATAACTATTATCATCAATCAACACTTTTTTTAAGGATGGGAGGTCATCAAATGACTTCTTCCGCTCTGGGTGGAGTGGAAGGGCGTGTCAGACTCTTTCGAACAAATTCCGCAACCCTGGCAGGCTCTGGCCCTAGTGAGCCCCGTCTTCTATGCTGACATCTCTTTGAGGCGCGTGTGGAACACAACGCGTCATCGACCCGGGCCTGGTGGTGATCGGACAGCGACCCACCCAACGCTCGCCTTCCGCAGGCCCGCGCCTACGGTGGCCTGGGAATGCCCTGCGACTCCCGACGCCCGGGGCGTCTTCTCCTGTAGCGGCGGTTGGGGCGAAGACCTTGTCTTTCTCTCGCGCGGCCCACCTCCTCCTTCGCTAGCATTACCGCTTCGCAGAAGGAGGTAACCGCTTCCCAAGCCTCCTCGCTCCGGACCATGGATTTAACCAGGGCTGGACGCGAGAGGTCGCCGCCGCCGATCGCCTCGATGAGGACACGGCGGTGCTTAGCCCAAGCAGGGCAGACCTCCACCGTATGCTCCACCGTGTCCTCCCGGCGATCCTCACAGTGAGGACATCCAGGCGTGTCCTCCCGCTGAATCCGAAACAGGTACCTCCCGAAACAGACGTATCCGGTGAGCACCTGCGTCAGGCGGAAGGTGAAGACGCCATGGCGCCTCTCCAGCCACTCCCCAAAGAGGGGCCTTACCGCCGCAATTGTGGCGTGCCCAATCAATCAACACTTACTGGATACACGATCACTTCGAATTTCTCAGTATAAATTTATAATTAACACCGAGGTAGGTACCTACTTTGTTCAAAATGTTCACTTGCACTTTGGATTATTTATTATGAAATTAGTTAGTTAAAAATAATTTGACTTCACCAGCAATTTTATTAGCTGGGATCTTATTTTTAACCGTGCTCCTTCATCAATGAATACGATTTCGCAAACCGTATCTATGTAAATTCGCGTTCGCGTACTAATCAGTGGAGCGGAGATATCGCACTGACACGGAGTAAGTTCAGCACTCGGCTACACTTCTCTTAGGTTACTAAGCACACATAATATACTTATAAACAAAAACTATTACAACCACCGACTGCGCTTATCACACCTTGTGGATTCCGCTCGCTGTGATTTCGTAGTGTCATCGTTACCGCCAGATTTTTAGGGTAACGTAATTCAAATGGAAATTTGAGCTGGAAAGTGATGCAATAAATCTTATTCAGAACGATAAGGAGACACATCTAGTTTTAAGATGATAGGAGAGTTTGGCCCTGATTCTCTTTAAACAAAACCACCTTTGTAGTTGAAATGTTACTAAATAAATATTGTACCTTTATCCGACATGGCTGTCTCGTTGATTAGTGGTTGCGAGCATGATTAAGATATGTCCAAAAATTGGTCAAAACGTATACGGGGCACTACCACCTCTTAATGTAATCGAATATCAATAAAAACTAGTAAATGAAATATATATGGAATATAATGCATTCCTAACAGTTGCCACAAACATTGTAACTAATAGTTATCTTAAAGTTGGGCAAACTTTAAGGTAACTAGTTAAAATGTTTGTGGCTAAAAACTAGTAAATCACACTTATATCACAATAATATTATAAAGGCGAAAGTTTGTGGGTGTGTGTATGTTTGTTACTTCTTCACGCGCAAACTATATTTGGAATATAATGCCTTCCTAACAGTTGCCACAAACATTTTAACTAGTTACCATAAAGTTTGCCCGTCTTCTAGGAAAAAGCAGTGTTAGGAGAAAATTAAAATTAAAAGCAAAAGTTTAGTATGTGTATAATGTACGGAACCGCTGTGCTTTGTACTTGGTATGCAACTACGCATTATTACTTTAAAAACTGGTGCTAAGCCCTTATTTGCCTTTCTTAGATGGTTAATCGTAGTTTAAATACAGAATTTACTTACTGTTATAAAAGTATGTTAATTTAATTATATTAAATGATATCTCATACTTTATTGCCATGTAGGTATGTACGTAGATAAGTAAGCCGAGTCATGATTCTTGTTCATAATTAAAGGAAGAGAAAAGATGCAATGCTTGCGAAACATAAATGATGTTACCTACATATAAATGGATGAGAATGTGGTGTTTGTCTTATTATTATTCTGATAGCAGATACAAACGATTGCTTGGAACAAACATTACATTATAAATAAACGGTTCCGTGATTACTATTAATAATAATAATCACGGAACCGTTTATTTATTAGTTACTTAGTTTTAATCTTCCTTAAACTCATTCATGCCTGTCCTTATAATCATTGAGGAGCAAGCTAGCAGACGAGCCACATATGATATGTAATTCCGTCACCGCCCAAATCTACGGACCAACATATCATAACACCCCGGACAGGCAGTGACACTCGCTCCCTTGTTGATGACCATGTGAATTGGTCCTAAATATAATTAAGTCACACTTCTATTCATTAATTATGAAAAAAGTACAAAAATAGCCGAAATACTAGATTTTCCACTTGGCTACTTTTGTCAGTTACCATTAGTATGCTAGATTACGACTGAGGACACGGTGGAGCATACGGTGGAGATCTGCCCTGCTTAGGCGGAGCACCACCGTGACCTCGACGAGGCGTTCGGCGGCGGCGACCTCTCGCGTCCGACCCTGGTTAAACCCATGGTCCGGAGCGACGAGACTTGGGAAGCGGTCACTTCCTTCTGCGAAGCGGTAATGCTAGCGAAGGAGGAGGTGGGCCGCGCGAGGGAAAGACAAGGTCTTCGCCCCAACCGCCGCTACAGAATAAGACGCCCCGGGCGTCGGGGTTGCAGGGCGATCACTGCATAAAGAGTCACCGCGGCCCTGGAACGCTTTAGAAGGAACACGGATGGGTTTTAATCAGTAAGAGTCTGACATGCCCTTCCGCTCCACGTGGAGCGGAAGAAGTCCTTCGATGATTTTCCATCCTTAAAAAAATGCTATATTACGACTACTACTTACATAAAAAAATAAAATCATAAAACAACATTTATTGAAGAAAAAAAAAACTTTTTATTTATCACATTAAAATTAATCAAATATCATATAATCATCAACACAAATTTAATTTAATTTAACCAAATAATCACACGTGGTTGAATACTGAACATAATATTTTAGTTTGCGACCATCGTTCTTTTCGTACTAAATCTTGGTGGTCGCAAACTACCATCGTAATTTTCGAACCGTGTTATTAACCCTCAATTTATGAATGAATTAAACAAGTTTTATCAAGAAAACATAGGACATTTACTGAAAAATTGCATACCTATTATGGATTCGTTTTAGTAGGCAATAGCGGGAAATCTAATCTACACTAATGTACACTAATATTATAAAGAGGAAAAATTTGTATGTTTGTGTGTAATGAATAAACTCAAAAACCACAGTGCCAATTTCAAAAATTCTTTCACCATTGGAAAGCTATATTATCAGCGAGTAACATAGGCTATATTGTATCCCCGTATTCTCACGGGAACGGGAACTACGCAGGTGAAACCGCGTGACGTCCGATGGTCCCAAATAAAATCAAACCAACAATTCTCTGCAAGTACAGACGCCAGCACATTAAGCTGCAACAATCTGTCAAATTTCTTTAATAGATTTTCAACTTTATCACTAGAGTATTAGGTTCAAGGTTGATTGGGAAAAATTGTCAGTTTCGGGTAGCCCGGTAGCATTGTTTTTCATTAGTAGGTAACTAGTTTTTCATTAGTAGCTGAATAATAACAGCCGCCCGGGTCGATATACGAGATTATGGGTTAGTTTTCACCAGAGATGTGCGAGGAAGCGTAGCGAGGGATGTGTTTGTGAGAACCAATAGAATCGCTTCAATTAACTAGCCTCCGACGGGCCTGGTAGCAGCTAAAATCGAATGAGGCATGTGACATTATGGAAGAGCTCACGATCCACCGATCCACGTATGCCATGCTATGGGCGCTTGTGTAGGTACTCGTTTATATCAATCGATTAGAACATAAGTACAGGGTGGCTAGTAATTGAGTGAGATTAATAAGATCTTCTAAAGCAAATTTTAATTCTTCGATTTTCATCCCGATAACTTTGGGGCCAAATTGCAGACAGACATCTAGCATCACATACTGATATGAAGAAAATCCGCAACCAGCAAGGCGTAGGTACACCTAATGTGCGTACTAACCAGTAGGTACCTTCTAAATACCACCTTAACAAGCAAAACTGAGTTTCTTTTCAGCCGAAAAAGAACCTGAAAGAGTGGGCACTTATACTTTTTAGACAGTTTTTAACAAGAATTTTCTTCTGTATTTTTTATACATTAAATGTACTTATTTTCAGTAAACTGCCTTATTAAATAAGAGAATTTAAAAAAAAAAATTAGCTTGCACCTTTTTATTTTCTTTCTCAGAATTTAACCGGTGCACAGACAGGTATTTGGCCCTGAAAGTCGGGCGAAATCCATTTTTTTTGTTTTAGTTAGACGCCGTTTTTTATTATTCCTCGAAATACAATGGTACCTCCCTCCTACCTACAGAGTGAACCCGACGCGCCTTTCCCCCGCTCCATGCGCTTAGGCTCTAGACAGACGGACTGCATTTCAACTGCAATCCAACTGCAAATCTGCAGTTCGGATGCAGTTTGAATGCAGTTGGCACGACTGCAATAGAACTGCAAACCAACCCAATTGCAGTCGGCGTGCAGTCGTGTGAACTGAACACCGACTGCAATCAGACTGCACGACTAAACAAGACACCATCATGAGAAAAAGTATATCGGCAGAAGAAAGATATTTTACTTCAAATATGAACTATAACGTGCCTTCGAGTTCAAATCTACCTCCTATCCAACAG
Organism: Mamestra brassicae; assembly: GCA_905163435.1. Classification (NCBI taxonomy): domain Eukaryota; kingdom Metazoa; phylum Arthropoda; class Insecta; order Lepidoptera; family Noctuidae; genus Mamestra; species Mamestra brassicae. The sequence goes on along the minus strand of LR991004.1, from coordinate 11,728,494 downwards.
AAGACATTCAATCGGCCAGGAACTTCAGAATCTCATTACAGCAATATTGTCTCACCTGATTATTGCAGCGATGATAGCTCATACATAAACGACGTAGTCGGTTAACTGTATATATAATTACATATATATATTTTTTAAGTAACTATTTTTGTAATTTAATTCATAATGCCTATTCAATGGCGACAGATCGAGCTTTGCAATATAAATAATAATGTTTAAAATTGTTAAAAGCTTACCTCAAAGTAATTGCAATCCTTTCTTCTGCTGATATACTTTTTCTCATGATGGTGTCTTGTTTAGTCGTGCAGTCCGATTGCAGTCGGTGTGCAGTTCACACTGCAAACTGCAAATTTGCAGTTGGATTGCAGTTGAAATGCAGTCCGTCTGTCTAGAGCCTTAGTCGGAAATTACCGTTCGCTTGCCGTGGTCGTGTAATTATTCGATACGCTCAAATATCATTGTTTTCAAATATTAAATTTATGGTGAAAAAGTCAATTTCTTGTGAATTTCTACTATGGATCTTACACAACCAGGTATGCACTTATTATTTTATTTTTGTTATGAAAAGAGGGAGCTTTCGTATCTTTAGCTCCATTAGTAAATAATTCTTAAAAAGTCCTATAAAATACGCATTTCAAAAAATCTTTAAGCGTTTTAAAGTAATTTTGAGCATTTCTAAGTAAAAATTTATATGGTTTGTTTTAGAATAGACCCTATAGTATTCTAAAATACGTAAAACAGCCACCCTAACGCACCCCTCTATTTTTGGTATTTTTTTTTTTAAATTAGTTTATTTTATTTCCAGGCTCTTCTGGGATGCGGGTATTAACTAGACGCGATTTACTAAATATCATGGAACGCTCCAATGCTTCCACTTTCAATGAAAAGTTGGAATTTATGGAGTTGGAACTTCTCCATCAATGATACTCTGAAGGTGACCCAAACATTGCCGATGCAAAGCACAAGTTGTCAACATTTTTCAAAGTTCTGTCGTTCCACTCCAGCTCGCCTGACTGTCGAAGAGAAGAAACTAGTGGAGACACGAAAAAAAGAAATCCAAACCAAGTTTCGTGAACAACTACGATTATTAGTAGATATTCCAAAGGACTACTAACTTTGGAAACACGAATGATGGGAATACCAGCAGGCGATTTTTCGATGAATACGAGAAATCTGCAGAAATAACTGGGATTGACCAGAATTTAATCTACCGATTAAAAGTCATCCTAGACACCATGTGCTGCGGGATAAAAATGAACATCCAAAAATTCGAAATTTACTGCAAAGAAACTGCTGAATTGTACGTTTCTTTGTACAAGTTTCACCCAATGTCGCCGACATTACATAAAGCGTTGAGTTATGGGGCAGCCGTGATAAAGGAGGCGATTCTGCCAATCGGGCAACTGTCTGAAGAAGCTGCAGAAGCTCGCAATAAACACATCCGAGCGTTTCGGCTAAACTACGCCCGAAAATTTTCGAGAGTAGCCTGCAACACTGACTTTTTAAATAGGTTGCTCTTGACATCAGACCCCTTGCTGACGGGAATGAGGAACGCTAAACATAAAAGAAAGAGTCCTCTTTCAGCGGATACCATGAATCTTTTGGAGGAAAATGATATTTGTAATATTAGTATTGAAAATGACTCTGAAGATGATGAAAATTAGAAATAAAATTTGTTAAGAATTGTGTATGCCTTTTTTTATTCTATTATACCTCAAAATGGAACGAAATACTTTAATAATACCTACTATAAAACGCAAAAAATATTTTTGTCCGACTTTTAGGGTCAAGTAGCTGTCTGTGCGGTGTCGCTTAATTTCCAAGTAATGGACCTTATTTTCGATATAACAATATATCGAAAATAAGGTCCATTACTTTGGAAATTAGCTTGGAGGTAAATTCTTTTCAGTTTTTTTTATTTCTCATATTTTGCGGTTTTTTCCCGTGAAGTAAAAACGTCTAAAAAAACTAATAAGTTCATTATTTGAAAAAAAAACAATCTGGCCCCTAAGTTATCGAGGTCAAAATCGATCCATGTTAGCGGCTCCGAAAAGTCCCATTCGAAGGAAGCACCCTGTTCCTATAAAATCTATCTACAGAACGTTTATGTTTAAAATTACATAATTTTATTCATTATTGCGTAATGTTAGGCATTCTGCTTATCTAACCAGTAAAATTATAAAAGGCTTTAAGTTTAAGTTTGGATGCACAAGCTAAACTCGATAACTAGGTATAATTATCCGATTTCAAAAAATCTTTAACATAGGCTCCTTTTTACTCCGTAACCACGCAGATAAGTGGCTTTACTTGTAAGGTACAATTACTCAAACGAAAGCGATAAAACCAAAGACACACAGATTATTTGAATTTAAAAATGCAAGTCTCACCGAGTTATCAGTACAAAGTAGCCTGAAAAAACGGCAGTTCTATAGGAAATTGCCAATATGTACAGTGATCGATCATGGTATAAAAACAGGTAGATAGTGTGTTAAACGGGTGCGTTTCATAACGTATAAACTCATTTAGTCTAATTTCATTTTATTATCGTTCATATGATATAATCAACGTGAGATATACCTACCAACTGTTGATATAATTTCTTTACATATAACATTTATTTCTTCTAAAACTTATTTAGTATAACGTTGTTTGATATAACGTTTATGTAATCGAAAATCATGTGGTCTAACGTTTAATATGGATATAATAAAAACGTCATTCGGATAGGTTAGGTAAGAAGGCTAAGGCGGAAGCGAAGCGGAGCTCCCGCCTTAGCCTTCGTGGTTAATTTTTTTTTGAAACCACCCATAAATAGGAACCCCGCCGGGGCTCCGTCGTACTATCTTAGCGCAGGTGGTAATCAGTTAGTAGTTATGTTTTTATATCTTTTGAGTAGTATGTCAAACGATTTTATTTTTAATGAATGTTATGCCTATAAAAATTAGTTATTTTAAAATTATATCAATCGTTTATTATATTAACTAATCGTTTTATTAAATAAAATTATAGCTTCCGTTGTTATATGTTGTAAATATTAGAGATTTTGTTGTTTTATCATCTATTACTTACCCGTGTTAAACTATCCAAAGAAAGTCAATTATTTTACTTAACATGTAAAAATTTCACAATTTAAATTATCATTGCACAATATTGTGTAGGTCACATATTAAACCTTAACAGTATTTATACTGCGGGGCCTTGGGTTCTGCACTGCGACAGTACCAGAAAGAGTACGAACCATTTCATAAGAGTTTCTTTACGTTTAGTATTACAACTAACATCTACATCGTTTCAGTGACTTGTTGGTTTGTTATTGAAAGTTCTGGATGCTGCATGAGCAGTTACAAGAGTAATTAGCTTATTAAAACAATTTTTGTATTTCATTTATAGCTATGTTTTTCAAAACAGCGTGTAAAACAATAAATTTAGAACATTTATATAAAGAAACGAATTAGCGAAAAGCTAATAAATAATAATTTATAAGGAAATAATTTAAAAACAAAGTATTTCCAAGCTTGGTGACCAGTACGCATACACGACGAATCCTGAATAGTCTCCGCGATTCCTTTCTTAGCACGAAACCCTAAGTTGTTAATATCACAGAAGTACGGTTTTTAACCTTGAGTACGTATCTAATTGATGGTGTTCAGATTGTTTTATTGAAATTGCTGTTTAAGCATATTTACTTTGCTAGATTTTCGTTATTAAATAATACACGAATACAAAGTTTTCTCGAATGAGTACAAGTTAAGTCTCCAATGAGTTATTTATACTCACTCTCTATACAAAAGCGAAGTGAAAATCAGCCCGAAATGACGTCTCCAACAGTTTATTATCATCAAGCTGCTGGATATGGGCATCCCCCAAGCGTCGCCACATCGACAGTTCCTGATTTTCTCACATCCAGCGGACCGCAGCCCGCTCAGATCATTGGTCCACCTAGTAAGTGACCTGACGCTCATCAAAGGCCGCCACTCCAAAACCTTCGGCCCAATGCGAGCAATATAGCCCATAGCCACTAAAATTTACCATTTCTTCGGTCTTAAGTGTCCTGCGGAGCTCTTCATCTCAGTGTCTATCACGCTCAGAAACTCCAAACATAGCCCTCGCCATTTCCCTAAAGACTTCCAGTCTTAGATGATGGGGTCCATTATGAGTTTCCATATACCATCAATCACTGATAACACGCGCCGTCTAAAGACTTTCTTCTTGAGACACCGCGGTGTGTGAGACGAGAAGATGTTGTGCTGAACACAGCCACGTCAAATACGGCGATCGACCCATAGAAATACGGCGATCGACCTCTTTCTCGAAGCCTACCTAATTGGACAGTTTATCCTTTGTAAAAATAATTAGTTTGTGTGTATGAATTAATTACTAGGTTTACCTACTTAGGACGAACTGTGTACTTCTTCTTCGAGTGTAGAGTCTTCGATCTTCATGGGAGTCTTAATTTGTATCAAGTTTAGAGGTAATTAATCCTCATAGAGCTTACGACAGTCTGTCTTTTGGTGCCCAGCACGAGCGGTATGGTTAATCAATCACGAAGTCAAATCGACCTCCCTTAAGTTATTAATACCTCCCTTATTACTTTTATAGGTAACTAGCTTTTACCCACGACATACTTTTACGACGCATATCCGTTTTTCCCGTTCCCGTAGGAATTTCGGGAAATCCTCTCTTAAATTCAAATTCAAATTCAAAAATTCAAAAGTCATTTATTCAAATTAGGCTGAGTGCCAGCACTTTTTGAACGTCAAAGTTCTACATAAAGACAGTCCCCCAAAACGCCCGCCCGTCACCACTTCCTAGTGTTTTAGCTGGGAAGAAGAAGTGGCGCAACAAACTCCCCAGCAACACATCTGTCTGTTGAGTTATAAGAACTATCACTTATACAAAGGTATGTAGTGCTACATGCTAAATCTCGGTTTCGGCTGTACGTTGTCTGTCCGTCAATCAGTCACCAGTGACAGAAGAATTTTGTGTAGATTGATTGAAAAAATTATACGAGACCACAAAATCTTTGCGGTGCGGTTTCGGGTGGACAGACCCTAACAGCAATAATATTTAGACGAAAGCCTAAGTAGCACAGGGAGACTTAGAGCATAGCAAGCTTCCAACTGCGTTCTGTTAAGCTCTTAATAGCTACTAAGACCTTACTGAATATGTACCACTTTTTTTTCCGGGTGGAAATTCTCATGGATGACTAAAAGCAAACTCCTCGTCACTTTTGTTAAGGTGCGAGGAAACGTTCGAACTCTCCACAATCACCCCGGCAATGACTCCTGACTCTTTCAAAATTTGTGAGAGTGCGCGCGGAAACACCACACGAAACCAACTCGAGCTTATGTGCTTGGACGACGGACTTCCCCAAGTCCGTCACCCGCAGGCCACTTTACGGGGGACGGAAGAGGCCCTTTCAGCCCTCAGCAGTTCGGACGCGGATTGGCAAAGTGTGACTAAGTGCCAATGCTACGATTGCTACCAATAGATTGTCAAGCTGCATGCAACCTTAATTTCCAACGCCTCAGCCCATACGGTTGGTTACAGTATGGACTAATGGGCAAGATACGAAAATGGTGGTGAAGTTAGAATTAAGAACATTTTCGAAATGTCTTATTTAAAAAACGATAGTTGAAAATCTACGTTTGTATGAAAAAAAAAAATCGGATGAATTTAGCTGTTACACATGTTTCGAAAATCTTCTCAATTAACTTTTAAGACCTTAGTATCCTGCTTATGCGTATGATGTTTCATTAATATTGGTTCATTCATTTCGAAAAACAAGGACTTCAAAGTTTGTATGAAAAACCGTAGGTACGTCGTAAACGCTCTTAAGAGATAAATAAGGCACTTACTGTGGCTGGACGCGTAGGCATTAAAAGAAAATATTTGTCTAACAAATTAGATTTAATTTAAAACTAACTGTAATATTACTTAATTAATATGTACAATAAATAATACCTACATATATTAAACATGTTAAGCTAACAATAAATTAAATAGGAATACATTACTTTGAAAACATTACTTGAATTTAACATAATTATTTATGGCCTAGGTTTAAGCATAACTGATACGTTGCAATTCACTTAAATATCTTACTGCGGTGACATGGTTTTTTAAGGATGGGAAATCATAAAATGACTTCTTTCGCTCTGGGCGGAGCGAAAGGGAGTGTCAGACTCTAACATCCATCCGTGTTCCTCCAAATGCACGTTGCGTTCCAGGGCCGCGGTGACTTTCGAACAAATTCCGCAACCCTGGAGTCAAGGTAACACGTATAATCTAACTTTGGCATCCACATTTTACAATCTTTGCAAAAACTATTCATAATTTAATTTTATGTCGTTACAGTTTAAAGCTATACAATTTTACACATCCTATTCCTTCCTTTGTCATATTTTAAAACGTAAAAGGTTTAAACCGTTAAAATAATTGAAAAACCGAAGAATACTAATAATACTTGAGATATAATATTGTGTGTTACTATTACTTAATTCAATTTGTAACAACATTCAATCATAGTAATATGAAATAACACAACACACTTATTATCTAAATTTCCCTGTATGGGGCATTCTTGCACATTTAATGGCTACGTTCGTTCAATCTATACTAATTTAACCAGTATTATTTGGTGGTAATACATAGCCATACCCGTTCCAATTTCAAACATACATATTCTAAACATACAACTATTTACACGCACGTATACAAACTCAGTTGCTTCTCCGAATTTAAAGACTAATAACTTTTTGCCTTCTGTTAGTGACAAGGTAGTCTTCCAATAAAGATGTTATACCTTCGTAAACATTGTTTCATCTCGATATGTCTAAATATTCTACAAACACATCGACGTATCTTAAGATCTCATCGCATTCTTTATGTTATGCTCAGAGTAGGCTTTGCTCGCTAGCTCTCGAAGGCTCTGTTCGGAGGCTGGTCCCAGTTGTTGCACCATCTTCGAGAAGGGACCGTCTGCGTCTTGGAGTAGCTCGTGGGGGTGACCGCACTCTATTATCTGGCCTGCTTCCATTACCTGGAATTATAAAAAGAGCATTAAAGCTACATGCAGCAGGCAATGTAAAGAAGAGAAAGAAAAGAATTTTTATTCAGCATGGTGAGAACAATAGTAGAAACATAACAGAAGGGGAAAGAAAAGAAAAAGAATACAAAAACGAAAATAGAGGGTCCGGTAACATGAAGCCTTAGGCTACGCATAAAAGAGTAGCACACTCGACAGCCGACCAAACCGAAGCAAAGCCTAGTTTAACTTACAACAACTCTGTCGGAGTCGGCGACGGTGTGCAGTCTGTGGGCGACGGTGATCACCGTGCAGTCCGCGAAGTGACGCCGAATAGACTTCTGGATCAAAGCATCCGTCCTGCAACGAAAAAATATTTTATAAAAGCGAGGTCTATTTTTAGCAGTAGAGGTGTCATCATCTCAACTATGTTGGGGGCGGCTTCCAATCAAACCGGCTTCCGCTGAATATCAGTATTATACGTGAAGCGACTTCCTATCTGACCTCGACATCCACAACCCAGTAAATTGGTAACATGGTACTTGTTGGCAAGATGTTGACAAAAGATTTACAAAGGACGAGGACGTACCTCGTCCTTTGTAAATCTTTTGTCAACATCTTTGTCAGTATCGGTATATTAATACCCATCCACAAAGCGAACTCGAAAAGCGTTGCTTAACCTTGAAGATCGATACGTGCGGCTGTTGTTATTAACAGTGAAGGTGGAGTACCTACGCAAAAGTATGATGACTTACGTAGGGTCAACGTTGGCCGTAGCCTCGTCCAGCACGAGCAGCTTGTTCCTGGCGAGGGCGGCGCGCGCCAGACACAGCAGCTGTCGCTGGCCCGCGCTGAAGTTGGAGCCGCCCGACGCCACCTGCGACGACAGCGCTGTGATACTGTCCTTCAGCTCCACCTGGACGAAATAAACGTTTATAATAACAGAATGGAATATACAAAATTACGGAATACAGGCTGCTGATATTGAGAAGATATAAATTACCTGTTCTAGAGCTTCCCAAATCTGAATGTCGGTGTATTTGTCGAAGGGATCCATATTGTAGCGCAAGCTGGCAGAGAACAGCACTGGTTCTTGTGGGATGATAGCTATCTTGGCGCGTAATTCCTGCCAAATAAATGTTGGGTTAAATTTGTTGTACTTGACTGGGCTATACAAGGTTTCAATTTTCTTCTCTATACACAAACACGATACGTACTTTGAGAGCAATTTTTCCAGTCTCAACGTTGTCAATGAAAACGTTGCCTTCGATTGGCGTCAGACGGAAGAGAGCCGAGATCAGGGAAGATTTACCAGCTCCAGTGCGACCAACTACTCCAACCTGAAGTAAAAGAGATAGGAGATGAGAAATTAAAAAGTTGTCTTGAAATGACAAAATGTATCAATTTCTAGTAAAAAAACAACAGTTGTGTCGGTCTCATTGTGAAATCTTAGTCGGAAAGAGCACTTGAGAGAGAGGTATCGCAATGTTTTCACAATGATAAATTTATTTGATTAATTTACTCACTTTCCATCCACTTTCAATCTCAACGTTCAGTTTCTTAAGAACGGGATCAGCATCTTTGTCATATCTGAGCGTGAGGTCCTTGAACACGACCCGGGCTTTCTGCGGCCAGTCCGCGGGCGGGCTCGGTCCGTCGGTATCCTCCTGGGGCAGCGATGTGAACTGAATCACTCGCTCCACGCTCGTCATCTGAGAGATCACTTCTGTTGCCTGCTTCACACCGTATTGGACCATGTTTACTAGAATCAGACCCTGACTGATAGCCAGGCCGACGTTGCCAGACTTGGTGTTTCCTGTTTGAGAACATTTTGAGTTAGTTTATGAAATGGCAGTTAGGAATACCGTTAAATCTTCGGAATTATATGTATTATGCCTTCACATTTTGTTAATTTTAAGACATGCTTTGATCAATCATCCATATTGTATAAAACTATTGCATTACTGATGAGTGACTGAGAGATAACGCACAGCCGAAACTACTGGTCATAGAAAGTTGAAATTCCGCAGGTAGGTTTCTTGGCTCCCCAAGGAATCTATATGCCAAATTAGGAGAGCACTAAGAAAAGATTTCCCGAAATTACTACGAGAACGAGATATGCGAGAACGAAGTCGCGGGCAAACTAGTTCTTAACTAACAACGAACTTCTTAACGAACAAATCTATTCAACTTACCGTCATCCAAAACTAGGAAAGTGTAAGCAACCACAATGACGTACATACTGCAGACAAGACTTAACCAGATGGCAAAGGCAGTGTTGGTGACAAGAGTTAAATACCTGTAGAAAAAAATTTGTTCATGAACAATTTAGTCTACAAGTCTAAATTAAATCATATACACTATATACTTCGTCCAATCACCTCTCGAATCAGAACCTCAATATACTTGGGTTAAATTAATTCAGTTACTGAATAATATTAGGAAATGTTTTCCTCACTCACCATGCAGCCGTGTGCACGTCTTGTTTGTCATCAAACTGTATCTTCAGCAGCTCCTCCGCTTGGCACGCGCGTACCGTGCTAAGACCAGACATGGTCGCCGTCACGTGAGAAAATACTGGACTGCGCGACACACCCTCCACTCTGTCCACAAAATCAAAAGAAATTACACTACTTATTGCGAAAAGTATTTTCATATATGACCTGTACTGTTAAAAATACTTAAATTAAACAAACCTTTTGATAGCCTGTGCTGTGCTGAGGTAGACAACAGTCATGCCATACATGAAAATAGCGCAGACGGCGGTCGTCACCAACATAAGGGGGTTCACGATAGCCACCATGACCAAAATACCCATCATCACCATGAAAACCTGCACAGCAAAAGATAAAACCATTGCATTAAGACTTGAACTCAACCAATCGACTTGAACAACTAAGATTCTGTTGAGTACTGAGAGAACTGTTATTCTGAGGAGTAATAAATATAGAAATATACCTGAATGGTGTCCAAGTACATTTTAGGCAGTATTTCGTCGACGACGCCCATGTCCTTGGAGAACCTATTAAGAATGCGACCGGAGGGGTTGGTGTCAAAGAATCGCATAGTGGCACTCAGGATGTTGCTGAACATCTGGTTGTGAAGCTTGATCGAACTGCGCATGCACACCCACAGGAACATCAAGGCTCTGAAATGGATCAAAATATTGATATTTAACTTAGCTCGGGTTGAATTTGGCTCGACTAGAGTTTTACACCGTAAGGGATAAATGTACAAACCTTCCGGAAGTAACGATAATGCATCCTAAAATAGCAGCTGCCCAAATATAGATGTAGAAAACATCATCAATTTTAGGCGGTAGTACAGTTACAACATCAGGTGCTGTACCGTTATTGGATGTCACGTCATTGGTATCATTGAACATTACTGCTGAAGTGATGGCAGCTATAGTTGTGGTCAGAGGCTCCTCGGTTACACTATACTCCGTGATGTTCACCGGCAAATCAGTTGAGTTTTCAATGGTAACGTTTGATAGGCGGAAAAGTGGTACACTTCCTGAGTATTGTGATTCTACGTCGTTCATCCTGAAATTTGAAAAAAATATTAACAATAAATGTACAAAAGCATGAAATAAAAAAATGGTACAGCATATATCAAAAGAAAGCCAACAGTTTAAAAGGTAATTTACCAGTGGGTAAGCCAGAGGTCACTGACGGATGTGATTACTTGAGCAAGTATGATAGCAAATACTGTAGAGCTGAGTAAGAACCAGCCGCCTCCTACACCGAAGTATTTTGTGTAAACTGCACCTGGGACACGGCCTGGAACAAATTTAGCAGAACATTAAACTAAAGGAAATGCAATGCATGCATGCCTCCTCCTATTTTCATAAATAGGATATGACCAAGAGTTCACAGGTTTCCTTGGCAGTAAAATGTGTCACAGCTACTCAAGGAAGGTTTGAAGAATAAGGTACTAAAAATATTACAATGAATTTATAGTCTTATTTCAATCTGAAATCTCATAAAAGTGTTATGATTTTATGGTAAAATTAACGATTCTTTGTTGTATTGTACTTATGTATCATACCTGTTCCTGTGATCTCCTCAACTTCTACTTGTTGTTCTAACAAATCTTCAATACCTTCTCCTTTCCCGACGCTGCTTGCATGTGACTGAAAACAAATCATAATGTTTACGTTTCGTTTAGCAACCGCGTATTGTTGCTGTTTTGAAAGCCATATCTTACACATAATTATTTTGTACAAATAATTTATTTTGGAAACTTTTATCAGTAACATTTCAAATTCGCATCCGTCTATTTTAAAAACATTATCTACATGAAATTCCGTTATTTAAGACATTGCATTTGTTTCTGTAATAATACATAATTATGTATGTTACTGAACTCCTCCTAAACGGCTGGACTGATTATGGTGAAATTTTGGGGTGTGTAACGTTTGAAATAATAACAAAGGTTCTAATGACCATATGATCTAATTTCATTTGATATACTTTTGCTTAATATAACGATCAAATGATATAAAGAATTTTTGTTATAATTTCATTTTACCTTGTTTTATATGGAATATGAATATTTAATATAAAGCACATTAAAATTAATATTCAATTAGTATAATATTGTTACGCGCCAGAATTAATGTCGGGTACATTAAGTTACTACTAGCGCCATCTAGTATCGAGTAGCAGAACTAGTAGAGTCAAGTACCTTCTAGACATTTCTTTGCTAGAACTTTCTACACTTCTCGGTATCTGGTCAGTCGGCAGCGGTAGTTACGAGTACATTCCAGATGTTTCGAGAATAGAAGTTTCTAGAACAAACTGACCTATAAAAGGAGCGCGTATTCCGCGACCGAGTCAGTATTGGATTAGCGATACAAGCGAATACTTCGGAAGCGATCTTCAAGTGCGAATAAAGTGATCAGTGGTGAACTTGTGTTTAATAATTAGTGAGTTTAAAGTTGTAATTAGTGTTTTTAAATTAAAGTGTCATTTTGGTTATTTAATCGGCTGTTTTTATTGTCACGAACCCCAAGCTCGTAACAATTGGTGTCAGAAGTGGGATATTTAAATCATGCCGATTCTACCAAAGGACGACACGGAGGGTATCCGTACCCGGAGTCAACGTCAGCAGGAGACGGACCATAGGCGTTTTGGAGGTACAACGCCGCAGACGTCGGAGGGCCAGTTGCCGATCATGGAGGCCGGTCCGTCCACAGGAGCTCCAGCATCTGCAGCACCAGACTTTGCTGCACTGATGATGATGCTGCAGGAACAGGCCCGCCGACAAGAGGAACAGGCCCGTCGGCTGGAAGAACAGCTACAGCGAGACAAGGAGGAACAGGCTCGCCGACAGGAGGAACAGGCTCGCCGACAGGAGGAACAGGCCCGGCGGTTGGAAGAACAGCTCCAGCGTGACAAGGAGGAACAGGCTCGCCGACAGGAGGAACAGGCTCGCCGACAGGAGGAACAGGCTCGCCGACAGGAGGAACAGGCCCGGCGGCTGGAAGAACAGCTGCAGCGTGACAAGGAGGAGCAGGCGCGCCGCCAGGAAGAACAGATGTTCATTATGAAGGATCTCCACGCCACTTTCGGCAAAGAAATAAAGGTTGTAAAAGATAAGGTGGTCCAGCATGAGAACCGCCTGACGGAAGCCGAAACCCGAATCGACCAAATGAATAATCGGGTTGACAACGTGATTGCTGACGTGAAGAAAACGCTGGACAACCTTAAAGTAGGGGATGGAATTGCATCTTCCGTAGCTACTACACCTTCGCTACGTGGATTCAAAGTGCCGCCGTTTGATGGGACATCTTCCTGGTCAGCCTACAAAAGACAGTTTGAGGCTGTTATGAAGGCGAATGGGTGGAGTAAAAATCATGCCATGACTGCTCTCACCCTAGGCCTGCGCGACCAGGCCTTAACTGTCCTAGAAGCTCTCGATAAGGAAGTGACTTATGAGCAGCTTCTTGAGGCGTTGGAAGCTAGATATGGCGACGCTCATCTGGAACACGTGTTTCGTGCGCAGCTCAAGGATCGCGTGCAACGCAGCGGTGAAAACCTGCAGCAGTGGGCCCTTGAAGTGGAGAAGCTGGTTCGAAAAGCTTACCTGCTTAAGCGTACCTGCGCTCATCGAAGGGAACCTGGTGCAGGCATTCACCGATGGAATCCGCGATCTTGAAGTTAGAGCTGCTGTGAGGCTCGGGCACCACGGGACGCTTAAGGACGCTTTGGCTCATGCACTGGAGGTGGAAGCTGTGCGGCAGGATCATCGTTCCCATCGCGTCAGGGAGGTTGCAGCGGCTACAGTTCGCGAACATTCTAAAGGATACAGCCCTAGGTGCTATGGCTGTGGTGAAAGGGGTCACCTTCGATCCAGTTGCCCTAAGCGAACAATAGAAAGGGAAGCTGTGTGTCAGGATAGTCGTTCCCACCGCGGCAGGGAGGTTGCAACAGCTGCAGTTCGCGACCGATTTATAAGGTACCGTCCTAGATGCTACGGTTGTGGTGAAAGGGGCCATCTTCGATCCAGTTGCCCAAAGCGAACTGCGGAAAGGAAAGATAGCCGATTTACAGAAGGTAGAGCGGCTAGCAACAGCGCCAAGCGGCCGCAGGAATACGACTTGGTGACGGAGCATCGCAGCGGAAGATTTTATGGCAACTCAGACGCATTGTTAAGAAGACCTTGTTCTGAAGACTGCAAGCATTGTACTAGACAAGAGGGTAAAGAAATCGTACCTGTGAGGATGCTCAAGACAGACCTCAGCAACGAGTGGAAGGAAAGCCTACAACGTGCACAGCAGGAAGATTCGGACATCAAGCCGATTCTGGGGTGGATGAAGGCCAGTGCTCCTAAGCCCACGTGGAGTGACGTCTCAGCGATGAGTTCGATCACAAAAAGTTATTGGGCCCAATGGGACAGCTTAGTGATTCAGGATGGAGTCCTGTGCCGTAAATGGGAAAATGCTCGGGGAGACAGCTGTCATTTGCAAATGGTTGTCCCTAAAGCAAAAGTACCGAATGTCCTACAGCTGTACCATAATGGTTCTTCAGGAGGCCATATGGGAGTAAAACGGACTCTACTGAAGATAAGAGAACGGTTTTACTGGGTCCACTGTCGTGACGATGTCGAGGACTGGTGTCGCAAATGTACAAGTTGTGCGGCTGTAAAAGGACCTCAGACTCGCAGTAGAGGTGCATTAAAATTGTACAACGTCGGTGCACCATGGGAAAGGATAGCCCTAGATGTTGCGGGACCTTTTCCGGAAAGTGAAAGTGGTAACAAGTATTTCATGGTTGTAATGGATTACTTCACTAAGTGGCCGGAAGTCTTCGCCATTCCAAATCAAGAAGCCTCAACAGTTGCAGATAAACTAGTTCATGAAGTCTTCTGTCGTTTTGGAGTACCCTTGGAGATTCACAGCGATCAAGGAAGGAATTTTGAGTCCCAAATATTCCAGGAAACTTGTCGAGTTATGGGTACTCATAAAACGAGAACAACTTCTTACCACCCACAATCGGATGGAATGGTGGAACGATTTAATCAGACATTGGAGAGATACCTGGCAAAAGTCGTGGAAAACCGGCAACGCGATTGGGACAAGCATATACAACCGTTTTTGCTGTCATACCGAAGTGCTGTTCACGAAAGTACATCGGTGACACCAGCCTTCGCCAACTTCGGAAGAGAATTGCGGCTGCCTGCAGATCTGATCACCGGAATACCACCTGATACCCCACGCAATATAACCGATTATGCGAATGACTTGCGGAACAAAATGAATGACATTTATGAGCACGTCAGACAATCGGGCCAGCAAATGTCTGAAAAGATGAAAACCCGTTATGACCGTAAAATGAACAATAAAGGGTTCGACGAAGGTTCACTAGTGTGGTTGCACAATCCAGTTCGCAGTAAAGGGAAATCTCCTAAGCTTCAAGCTAAATGGGACGGGCCGTACCGGATTGTGACAAAAATTAACGACGTGACCTACCGTATACAGAAAGGTACAAGAAGTGCTCCTAAGATCGTCCATGTGGATCGACTGGCGCGTTATTATGGGACCGATAATGCTCGGGACGAGCATGTCTTAGGAGGGGGCAGTGTTACGCGCCAGAATTAATGTCGGGTACATTAAGTTACTACTAGCGCCATCTAGTATCGAGTAGCAGAACTAGTAGAGTCAAGTACCTTCTAGACATTTCTTTGCTAGAACTTTCTACACTTCTCGGTATCTGGTCAGTCGGCAGCGGTAGTTACGAGTACATTCCAGATGTTTCGAGAATAGAAGTTTCTAGAACAAACTGACCTATAAAAGGAGCGCGTATTCCGCGACCGAGTCAGTATTGGATTAGCGATACAAGCGAATACTTCGGAAGCGATCTTCAAGTGCGAATAAAGTGATCAGTGGTGAACTTGTGTTTAATAATTAGTGAGTTTAAAGTTGTAATTAGTGTTTTTAAATTAAAGTGTCATTTTGGTTATTTAATCGGCTGTTTTTATTGTCACGAACCCCAAGCTCGTAACAATATTCAGTTACTATAATATTCAAAATCTATAAGTTACGTTTAACATAATTTTCTTGTGGTTAAATAGGTCGAATCTGTTCCAAAACCGAATCGAGGCACCCCGACTTCACGTAGTCTTTCGGCTGCTACCCATAGAGTGTATATAAAAACCGGAGGCGCGAAGGGAGAGCAACCCCCGCCCGCTGTAACAAAGCATAGGCTCCCGTGGGTGCCTATCCTTTGTTACGTAAGGGCAAAGGGGTTGCACTTCCCGCAGCGCCGAAAACGATGCAGCAGCAACTTTAGTGTTTTGAGGTTAGGTTACAATAATTTGTTTTTCTCAAGAACGGTGCGTTAACTTGGATATTTAGTTAAAATGAAAATTAGGTCAAATGAACGATAAATAAAAAGAGCATTATACAAACTGAAAAATATATGAAATGAACGTTTTATTAAATGTTTTTAGAGCAATTGAAGGTTATATGAAATATAATAATAGATCACATGAAATTAGGCTATGTGTTTTATTAGCATTTGAAAATTATATCATGTGAACGTTATTTCAAGTGATATTATACTATCTGTTATTATACCATACATTACACATCCGAAATGTTGTGTGTGTGTGTTTGATAATATTCGCCATCGGACGTTTGCGCTGCAATCAGTTTCTAGATTATTTTTTCTTCCTTCTTTTAAAGTATAAAAGTATTTTTTTATGTTTTACGATTGTTTACTGTTTATTTGTGGGTGTTTAAGACTCACCATAACAGAGACGCTGCGCTGCAATTTCATGCGATCGCCAGCGGGCTCTGCTTCGTCTTCTTCATCTTGTAACAGTTCGGAAAACAGTGGTGTTCGGGACACTTCGTCAAAAGACCCCTGAATTTCTACTGCACCCTGCAGAACAAATTGTTTTTGTTTATTTAGAATTCTTAATAATTTTAGCTTTCTTTGGAATAAACTAGTAAAGTAACGGATTTATGGGCAAATGGCGGAACGACTTGGATGTATTCCTTAAGAATTAAAAAGAAGTGTCACAGAGCCGCATATCATGGAAGTAATGGAGGGAAGCCTTTGTCAAGCACTGGGACAGGCTAGCTATAATAAAGTTGTGTGTCTGTGAGATGATCTCCCGGCGGCATATGGGGATCAGGAGATAAACTAACATTGCAAGTCAACGAAAGCGTAGCTCTTCAGTAGCAAAATAAGTCAATATTATACGTACATGTCGTAATATGACGACTTTGTCTGCGCTCTTAAGGTGATGCAGCTGGTGCGTCACCAGTATCCTAGTAGACTTCTCGAGAAGACCCATAACGCACTCGGAGACCATGTGCTTGCCCACGTGTGTGTCCACAGCTGATAGTGGATCGTCCAGGAGATAGATGTCCGCCTGATGAAAACAAATAATTTAAGTTGATAGTGTGGAATCCCAAACCTAGTTCTTGAGGATCTAAAATAAGTCTAGTCTAGTCCCTCAGTAATTATAAAAAAATCCTTTACAGTCAACGGAAAAAGTTCTGGTAAATTGGCAAGTACATATTCATATTAACCTCTGGGTAAGTATAATAAAATAAGAGAAGTAGCTATGACTTACTTGTCTATAGCAGGCGCGGGCGAGTCCAATCCTCGCTCGTTGTCCACCGCTGAGACTGATGCCCCTCTCTCCTACCAGAGTCGAGTCACCGTGAGGCAGTAGTTCGAAGTCCCTCACCAAGGCACATGCTTTCACAACCTATAACAAAGCATTGATATTATTCATATCATCCATACTAACTCGTAACTCTGTGTCTGTCTGTCCTAAACCACTTAACCAATTTTGATATTTTTTGGTATAGAAATGGAATGGTCCGTGGAGAAGAGACATAGGATACTTAATGTTGCAGGAGTACGTCCTCTTAGGTAAATTTCCGACTTTCACACGGGTGAAGCTGGTAGAAGCTATTATTATCTAAACCAAGGTTTGGATATTGATGCCTGTGTAATTTTGTATTTTTCAAAGAGCGCGAACTTGATGAGCAATTGGTGCTCTAAACCATCCATTTACATCTCTGGTTTGTGTAATTTTCGACAATTTTAAAAGCTCATAAACTTAGTAGGTAGTGTCCAAAAGTCCAAATACGTACCTTCTTGTACCTGATGCGATCGTAAGGCAGGCCAAACAGAATATTTTCTCGAACGGTCGCGACGAACAGCCAGGGCTCCTGACTAGCGTACGACACTCGTGCTCCTCCCAGAGAGATCGTTCCATCCTTAGGAACCAGCTCACCAAGGATCAGTTGAAGCAGGGATGACTGTTGATAACAAGCGAAAAATTTAGGTTTGTTGTTTTTTTTATCGTCAGCTTTTCAAAATGAAACAGTTACATTCATCTTCGGTACAAAAATAGAAAACTGCCTTTAAGGAGTCTAACCTTGCCAGATCCGACCGGACCTGCAACGCCAACAAACTCTCCGGGTGCAACCTTTAACGTGATGTTCCTCAGGGTGTCGACGACGGAGTCGGGCTGCCACCTTGCAGTCAAGTTAGATATCGTCAGACCAGTCACTCTTGACTTCTCCTGCACTTTATTATCTTTGTCTGTCCCATTGGCCAAAAGGGATTTAGAATCAAGTACCATATTAGCTGTATTTTTCTCTGGCTCTTTTTCGTCTAACAATAAGAATTCCTGAAAAAAGAAAAAACATGATAAATCTGCAAGTAGTCAAACGTTCTTGTACGGTTTCAACACTTAGGTTAGGCGAATTACAAAATATTTTTGAAGTTTTTTGTCATTTAATCAATTTTATTTTACCTCCAGTCGCCTGACAGTCACTTTTGTTTCAGCCAAATACGCAAGTCCCATAGGTAAAAATATGTTGCACGCCAGTTGCATGAGATTGAAGTACTGAACTAATGAGAAGGTGGTCTGTGCTCGGATGTCGCCGCCAATCAGGACGAATGTCGCGATTGCGGAGAACAGAATGAATCGTTCGGTGAACACACTCAAGGCTGTTGAAAACCCTTTGACAAAAGACGTTCTCAATATGAAGCCGACTTCCAGTCTGGAAATAATACAGACATTAGGTGTAAAGCGGGTTTTGTGTGGAGGTCTTATTGGAGTCGTGCATTTCAGTCAATTTTGATTTATCCAATTCAAGTTTTTCTTTTCTGTGTACAATATTAAAAAGTCTGCGGTATTCCTCGAACCATTTCATGAGGGTACTTACTTTCGCAATCGGTGGACTAGTTTTTCGAAAGGTTTTTCCCAAGCGTACATTTTGATCACCTGTACTCCTTCAACCAGTTCACTCATCACCTTCACTCTTTGATCTGTCCGGTGTGCTATTTTACCGCGATACTTTCCTTGAAGGTTGCTTAAGTATACTAGAAACAACAGAACGATTAATTATTATTGATGTTTTAGTCAGTAGTAGGTGGGTAATGAGTTTCATGTTAGGTTCACTTAAATTATTTTGCTAGATCATAATTTACCTTGTACCAAAATGGTTTGTACGCCAACGACGAGCAGGGCTGCAAGGGTGGCGATGCCAACATGCTGCCACACCAAATAACACACCACAGGCACCACAATAGGCGTTATCCATATATGGTTCAAGAACAAGGTGACCATATCGAACCGGTTCACGTCATTTGACATTAGGTTGATCACTTGCCCGGGTTCTGTCTTGCCTAAGCCGGTGCGGTTGAGTTTCAGTATCTAAAATCGAAGAAACACGTTAACTATTCTGTTTTACCCAACAATCATATGTCCTCTAATCGCTGAATCTTGTTAAGGAGAGGTAATTATTAAGTTTAAAAAAAAGAGATCACCTCACCTTTCTATACATTAAAGAACAGCATGCTATCCTGATCCTCATGCCGACCCGACCCTGAGACAGATTCGTATGGTTGAGCAACAGGGCTGACAGTGTACTACACAAGTTCATTAAGAAATTGAAGATGTGTGCCACGCGGTAGCTTTCAGGACTCTTCTCGTTTGAAAAGTAATCAATAAATATGGCTAAGGTAAAAGGAATAAGCGGCCTGAAACAAACATAAAATGGAATGGTCAATCACGGCTTAAGAGAGAGAATATTATATATATATATATTATATATATAGCGTTTTTTTGTAGTTGTTAAACTTACCAAACAACAATCATCATCAAGCCTACAACTAGACCGCACAACATGTACTCAAACCAGAAGGATCTGACTATCGCCCTTGTGAACGAAGGTTTGGTGCCGTTTTTCTTTGCATTGTCGAGTTCTTGCTCCCAGGCCTGTTCAAGGCGATCGCCGAGGCGGCCGGACGCGTCTTCACTTCGGGCTTGCCACAAGTCGCTCAAAGAGATCCCGTGCTTATACCCTTTCCGAAATAGACTGAAGCTCCATCTGAAAATATATCCAAATTATGTGTTTAAGACGTCTCACTGTTACCAAAAATCTTGAAATACCGGAACTATAAGGCATAGTTACTTGATGGGTAACAATTTATTATTCACACCTACTCGAAAACTTCAAATTAACTTAGAGTAAGTCATTGCCACAGCCAGGAAATAATGTAGTACTGAATTTCATGACCTGCTGAATTATAATATCATTTAAATTTGGAAGCTCGACTATCTAGTTTTACCAAGAGACAGCCGACAGGACTGTAGACTGTCAGCCACCACTCCTTATGGCTTGTTTTCAATCACCACGAAAAAAGAATTCTCTTCGGGGACACAGGTGTGTCTTAGGTTAGGTTAGCATGGTGCATTCAGGATTCTAATATTAACTACCTCGCTTCGCTCGTGAGTTAAATTCTAAACTACCTCGCTATACTCAGAAGTTAAATCTGAAATTCTTCAGGATGAACTCAATATGACGCTCGTGGCAAAAGACACTGTTTTATCCCCTCGATACATAATTATTACGACACCAGCCTAGGCGCTTAATATAAAGGTGGTTTCAAGGTTTTCTATACAACCTATTTGAGATAGACACAAAGAAAAAAGAATTGAATTCAATGTGGTTTATCTTTAGAGCAGTTAGGTTGCTTGAAAGAAAAGGCATTTCGAAAAAATACTTTACTTCGGACCTCATATTGTAGCGTATTTTCACAAGTTATTTGTGGCTTTCAGTTGTTCAATTTTTTGCTTTGTCGAACTGTTTGATGAACCTACGTTATCTAAACGTGGTGTAATTATACTATCAGTTATATCAGCAGCCTATATATCATGATACCGTTTTAAAAATCACTGCTTCAATGTTTTCTTTTCTTATCTCATCGGCAATAGGAATGACGGAGTCTATATTGATAAATTTGCGAATCATTCTTGCTGTGTTATAATAAGCATAGGCAAACGCTAGGTAGATAAATGAACTGTCGCTACATGGTCGCAAGTATAATACGAAGATTCAGATGTAATTTTATTTATTTATTTATCCTTTATTTCAAGCAACTCAGGTTTAAACTAACACATATTTT
This sequence comes from Mamestra brassicae, assembly GCA_905163435.1. NCBI lineage: Eukaryota > Metazoa > Arthropoda > Insecta > Lepidoptera > Noctuidae > Mamestra > Mamestra brassicae. The sequence goes on along the minus strand of LR991004.1, from coordinate 11,707,521 downwards.
AGTGAGTGAATTTTGTATGGTTGGTTTCGCTTAAATACATCTATTGTGTCTTTGTTTTTCTGTTTTTAGGGTTCCGAACATCCGTAAGAAACGGAACCCTTATAGAATCTCTCGGGTGTCTGTCTGTTCGTCTGCCACAGCCAATTTTTTGAATCTACTGAACCGATTCTGTTGACATATATCATACATACATATGAACTTCTGTGACCCAAACACGGACGCGTTACGTAAATAAATCAATTTGGAGTATGGGGTTTTGGGAGTTTAGGGGGACACACTAGAGAATAAAAAAAAAGTTTTTCTATCTGTACCGTACGTGTGACATATCAAATGAAAGGGCCTATTGTGAGGATTTCAATTATATTTTTTTCATAATTTTAAAATAATTAGTTTAAAAGTTATTACTACTGTGCCTAACATTTTGAAAAAATGAGGAGATTATAGTTTTTACTATAGATTACAGGAAAACCTATTAGAAGTCTATTAAAATTTACGTTCGGAACCCTTTGCACGCGAGTCCGACTCTCACGTGGCCAGTTTTTTTAAGATAACACTTATTAAATAATTATGTAGACAGATATCAAGACCAATGCGTAGCAGTGTTAATACTTGCTTAGGTATAATAATTCGAGATAACTTCAATCCATCGCCACCTTCGCAAGTATCGACTTTAGCGGATTTTGAAATGGCCTTGTGTGTGTCATAAGGCTCTAAAAACTGTGGGTTTCAATAAGATTTGAACGTTGTCATGTATACCAAAGAGTTTTTGGTTCCAAAATTTGATAATAATCTAAACTCAAATTAAATTCAATTTCCGTAAAGAAAATTCCAACACTTATTTACAATACCTACACAAGTTTAAATTACTAATATGTCATACATTATGGTCCCGACTTAAAAACTAACTCGTAGTTATCATCATAGGTAACTCTGGTTTGTACAAGTGGGCCTAACGTAGGACCTGACCTGACCTGGTGAATGTTAAAATAATGTTTTATTCTTCATAAGTTGAAGTTTGCACTACATATGTCCTCCTTGCGCACGTGCTCACGATTATGGTTATTTTTATATCGGTGTAGAAGATTACGGAATTATTATCTATATCAAACGAAAGATTGTTTCAGGAAATATCTTAGTTATTCTCTGATAAACTTGATTGAATGTCAACAAGTGTCTTCAACTGAGATAACCATGCAGGCATCGACAACTATCTGCTTACTAAGTACTATTCATATTGATATTCGTTCGTTTTTGTTCTGTGTTTATTCAGAACGAAAAATTATATACTTCGTGCGTTTATGTACCAGACTGACTGGCTGATTAACTAAGTAGTCAATTCTTTGGAACCGTTTTTCCGACAATTTTGATATAACCTTCAATATTTCGGATCTGTCGTTGGCGACACTCTATCTGTGAGACGGGTCGAAGAGGAGGTGCTAAATGTTTGTTAATTGGGAAACCAGTAACAGAAACACGTGTAGCTACAGTCTAATAATTCCGCTTTTTAGACAAGTAGGGATGTTATGGATATGATATTTCGGATCTGGATATAGGAATAAAATTATATCGGTTTCGGATAGTTTCGGTTACGGATATTAGATTGAAGTAAAATATAAACACACACTGTATTTTGATTAGACATGAAGTTTCAGTGAAGTAGTGCCACCTCCTTTCCGGGAAAAGTTATTATTACACTGTTTACAATTGCAGAATCTACATTAACCAGATAAAAAAAATGTCCAAATTAAACTCGACTATGGTCGCATTTTGTGTATAGAAATCAATTTATTTATTTTATTTTTATGTATTTATCATTATAACCAAATTGAATTTGATACTTAACACAAGACTTTCTTAAACAAAGTATCAACTCTTAAATAAAAAACTAACTAGTTATGAAAGAGGTTATGTTGTGACTAGAAATAACAATCGAACTTCAAGATTCACTACGTGGCGCGCGAGTGGTCAAACAAAAAACCTGTCGAAACATGTCGTTTTATTTGGACTCCGCCCTTATAAGAAACTATCCGAAACTTGTGAAACGGATACGGTTACGGTTTCGGATATATTTTTATTTCGGATATCCGATAGTTTCGGTTACCATTTCGGAGCTCCATATCATCCCTGGTAAAAAGCAAGAACATGCAAAACCAAAAATTTACTAAAGTATTTCCCTAGATAACCACAAGATGAAACTTGGTACTTACGTTAAAAATGTATTGGAAAGAAAGTTGGCATTTTCTTGAGGATTCTTCTCCGTTAATATCACTTTGGACTCCATATCGAAATATATTTTTTTTATATTTTATAACTCTTGGCTTCAACAGTAGCTGTGCATCGAGAGTGAAGATCAGCGAAGACTACCAGCTTACCTAAGGACAAATAATAACATATTTTAGGTATTTAGCAAAACAACTAAAAGTGGGTTACAATTGGGGGAATCACTATTTCTTCGCAAGCATTCACGAAACATTGCTATCAACAGTATTACCTTATCTTTATCAAAAAAATATTGTATTTGATAAAAATTCAAACCTGTGACAAAAGGACAAAAACAAGCTTTAAAAAAAGGATTTTAGTCGGTTCAAAATGTACTGTTTCTACGCGGCGTAGCTCTGCTACGCGGCGTAGCTCTGCTAAGCTGCCACTACTACTACGCCGCCTGCTACGACATAAACTCAAAAAAGGGAAACCATTCTAAACGGAACTTTAAAAATAAATACAAGTAGTAACAGTTGCAATAGCGGACCTAGCGTCCTAGCTAGGTTACAGAGTTACAGAATAATCTGTATTGGGGTTGCCATCCCAAGTTCCTACCGGAGAAACTAAAAAACTTAATTTCTTCTAAACAGACCCAAAACAACGATCTTACAATATATTATGTATGTATGTTCAATGTGGGAATCGAACACACCACACGTAGCGCAGATCCCTCGATTACTGCACTAATCGTGAAAACCTACGATTTTCGTTATGCCTATCCACTTCTTACAATGATTGAAATCGAAAAAACAACTTAGAAGCCAACACAGCTGTTTTTAATCACCACTACATTTAAGTCTCAAACGGTGACTGAATAGTTGATAGGAGTCAGTTATCATGGTATGGTCTGTGGGCTCGTGGCTAAATAATAACAGTCGCATAGTTCGATCTTTCAGTTTAAGCAGCGCTTGCCGAGTTCGTTCCGGACGGATAACTATCCATTACATAGGCACCAAGACTCCTCCGTGGCTCGAAAGGCTGTCATTTGTAGATCTTTGACAGTCGTTAAGGATAGTCAGACGCCAGAAATTCTGACACTAGTCTTGTCAAGGGGTACCGTATTACCCGATTTGGAGGTCCGATTAGCAGTCACTCCATATTATAATACTGTTACTCAGCTGCATTCCCTTAGACTGGAAGCCAAAGCCGAAGTCGGGAACAAGCTAGGCAGATCGATTGATTGGCATGGCCTGTGTGACGGAGGAATGAGGAAGATATCCTGAGCAAGGTTTAGAGTTTGAATAAGGTATTTTACTGTTTTTTAATACATTTCTCAAAACCTAGAGAGCAGACAAAACGCGGTTAAAAAATATTGCTTAAAATGACAAAAAATGGCGGTGTTGTCAGCGTTTTAAAATCTGTGATAAACAGAGACAGCACTAATAGCGTGTGACGTCACTCACAAGTCCTGCCATATTGAATTGAAGCCATCCAATACAAACGACATTTTGTGTGACAAGGATAGAAGAATAACTTCAAAAGCGTATAACTTCTCTGTTTTAGCACCAATTTTACTTATTTTTTCATCAATCGTACTGTTTTACGATCAAAAAAAGTTGTACCTATTCATTCATATAGATTTATTCTTGTATATATGTAATCTGAATCTCCGAAACGGCTCCGATTTTCATGAAATTTAGTATGCAGGGGGTTTCGGGGGCGATAAATCGATCTAGCTAGGTTTCATCTAGAAAACGTTTACCAAAACAAAAACCGAGCCAAGCTCGGTCATCCAGGTACTTATTATTATATCAACCCTATTAGGTTGGCTTTAGGGAAAGATCAAAGAAACGATGAATGGACTGGGAGAAAGAAGGAAGGCTAGAAAGGAGTAGGCTCCTGAGGTGGCGACTGGTACGGAAGTATGGAAGAAAACATGTTGCGTTGACTCCAAATAAATTAGCTCTAGGGCACATAATGATGATGACATTCAAAGTCAAAGTCAAAGTCAATTCATTTATTTCAACTAGACCATTAAAAGGCACTTTTGAACGTCTAATTTACAGTTTGTAACTAAAATATTAGTGACTCTAGTTGTTACTATTATCATCAATGTTATTGTTATTTCATTAATGCATACCATCTATTTCTTAAAAGCAAGTTACTATAAGTAAATGGGAGAGAAATTAAACGTAGAAAAAAAAAACATAAACCTATGAAGGGATCGTAGGATTTATTTAATTTTGAAAGCAGACATACGTACGTACTATAATCATATTTTTTGTCCTGAGTTTCATATTACCTCATTGATTTCTGGGTTGTGGAGGTAAAAAGGTATTCGCTTCATGTAAAATACTGGTACACAGGTGCATCCGATAAGACTGAGGGCTGACCCCATAGGTGGAGGGAAGTCTAAGCAGACATTTTAATTTAGTGTAGGTATCTCGTTATTAGGCAGGTCGAAGTTGAAGAGGAATCTATAGGAATATAAAAGTGAATCTTCCATAGATATAAAAGCGAATCTATATTATGTCGTCGCCATATCGTAAAATTTGGTCAGTTTCAATTTCATAATGTGGCCAGCCATTTCCACTTCAATCCTAACTTCGACGACGGAGCCCCGCTCCTATTTCTGTCACCAAGGTTATAGGAACTAACTGCCCTAAGTTCCTTCAAATCTAACCTAAACTTACTTCGGCCATATCATGAAATGGCCAATTCTACGATATGACCACGACATTTATACATAAAAGCAAAATCGTCATTCATTCACTCATAGATTTATTACGAAATCTCGAAAACTACTTGACCTATTTAGATGAAATTTGACACGGAGGTAGATTATGAGTAGAAGACGCTAAGAAAGGAATTTAGGAAACTCCCCCTATAGGATGAAATAGGAGGTGGAAGTTTGTAGGTATGAAAACTTACTCCTTGAAACTTGGTACGAATAATAATTGATAGTAAATAGACAAAGGTTGTCATAATTAGAATTTTCAGAATTACCTCCAAAAGACGAGCTGTTGGTTTTTATGGAAGAATCACAATCCTCGGGCTTATTGAATTTCCAACACATACTATTGGAAATTCAACCTAAATTTAAGGGGGTGAAAAGACGGAATTTGTTTGACTAAAATTACGCAGTCGCCTGCGAAGTGCTAGTCTAGATATAATTTCAAAACGGTTTGGTTGGATGTGTGCCCTCAAGAAAAATCATCTCCGTGTATTCCCGGGACATTTTATTATAATTAAATACTTACTTGCGACTTTAAAGAGAGTCGATGCACTTTTTTTGAACCCCAAGTTTTACTTGTTTAAGAAAGAAACTCAGAGTAATATATTCCAAGCAATATAATTAGAGGGGAACTTTGTTCAAGTTACTATTCGTTAACACTCGCACTTTTCAAGTACACAATTTTTTTTTGTGTAATATTAAAATTTGATTATTGTAAAAAAAAATACAGCACAAGCTTTAAAATCCCATCTACGGCTGTGACATTACATTTAATTGTATTACTTAATTAATAATTAGGTACGATTTGGCACATCGTATCTAAAATATCAGTAAAATATCACGTCCGGGTCAGTGGAGCGTTGAGACCGCACTGACACGCGGTATTGATAGTAAGTCCAACACTACGCTACACTATGAGGTTACTAGTACATAATATATACTCGTGCGCTCCTTCTTATCTATCACTTGTGGACGCCTGAATGGCAGTCGCTGAAATTTCGTACTGTCATCATTACAGTGACGTGCCCAAAAAGACACGTCACACTATCATTCGCGTTTAGGGTTGTCAGATTTTCGTGACTACGTACTAGGGTACACTGGCCAAAAAGCAGAACCGTTTAACTCATTATTTTTTTCAGGAGCTTGAAAATAGGTAAAGTAAATGAAGATTTCAGCAGTGAAATTAGACCCAATGATTTTGCAACAGTAGGTGACTTTTTTTTTTGATGGGAAATCATCAAAGAGTTCTCCCGCTCCGCCCAGAGCGGGAGTGTCAACCTCTTACTGACTAAAACCCACCCTATTCCTTCAAATGCCCTTTGCGTTCCAGGGCTCTTTCGAACAATTTCGCAACTCCGGCTGGAACTGGCCCTAGCCCTTCTACTATGTTGACACCTGTTTGACACACGCGTGGAACACAACGCACTGTCGACCCGGGCCTAGTCCTTATCGGATGGCGAGCTACCCACCGTTCGCCGTCCGCAGGGGCCTTCGGGCCGGGAAACAATAGGTCGAATTTCAATTTCTTCTTACATTCAAATTATCGATCTAGTAAGTAATTCATTAAAAAAAAATCTGAAGAGGACACATTATAAATCTTGGTTGAAGTACCTAATGGAAAATGTATGCGGAACCTTCTCGGCTCTGTTTAAAAACTGATGAAAAACTCATTTATTAGTTTTTCTTAGCAGGTGTATTACCTACTTAAATTGTATAAATAAAGCATGTAAGTAATTTTAGTTAGCTAGCAAGCAGATAAGTAAATACCTACTTACCATGAATTCGTTATTACACAATTTTGGGCAATAAGTAGATAAAAAGAGTTTAAGGAAAAAAGGTTAGGTACAAAAAATTGCTGTAGGCACCTGCTCGACTACATACTTCTTCTCACCTTTTGATCGTTTTTTGCAATGTTTTTTAGGTATTCCATTTACATAATTATAAACTGCTTTTACTGTTTAAAATACACCACAATACGTCCGTTTAGATAACTCCATGGTAAAAATCAGGACCTGTCCAATCTGTTGCATTTGGAGATCAATTAAGATCTCCAAATTAATGTTGATAGATTGGACAGGTCCTTTCGATATATTGCCTAAAAAAAGTTCGTCTCTAACTTCCACTTGCGTATACATGGCTTGCGGCGCCACCACCTTCTTATTAAAACCGGAAATCAGGCCTTAGAACACTAGACACATTCCACCTTAGGTGTCCGAGGTCCATCCTTAACATTAAATGGCAGGACCGCATTCCTAACACGGAAGTCCTGCGCCGTTCCAATATGTATGGCATGGACGCTTTACTGATGCAGCGTCAACTCGTGGTGTGGACACGTCCTTCGCATGGAGGACCATCGGTTTTCAAAAGTTATCTTTTACTCTGAGTTGGCCGAAAGTAAACGAAAGTACGGTGGCCAACATCTCCGCTACAAGGACGTGTTTAAGAGACATTTCAGCGCTTGCGCTATTGACCCATCCGGTTGGAAGAGGCTCGCTTCACATAGGTCGTCTTGGCGCACTACGGTTTACAACAGTGTTAAAATGTTCGAAAAAAAGCGACTTGAAACCATCAACAAAAAACGCCAAATACGTAAAGAGCCCAAGCCCTCATATACTTATACTTTTAATTCCGCCGGTCAGCTGTATTGCCTCAGCTGTGATCGGGAATTTAAGACCAAATTCGGTCTAGCGCGTCATATTAGGGCACACGCTAGAAAGTAGTGTCATGGGGACGCCGTTGTCGAAATCGGCAAGGAGGACTATACAATTAGAACCGGTAGTTTTCTTAGCTTTACTGATTAATTTGATGAAGTGAAAAAATTGCATTCTTAAAACGATAGTGATCACCAGTCACAGTAACAGCAGCACTTACCACGTTAGTCCGTTGAAGTGACTAAAGTATCTCGCGTGCGTCAGTTAAGGATGCTCTTCTTTCCAACTGTTTTTTATTCGCAAATCATATTTTGGTCACCGAAATGGGACATGACATTAAAAAAATATTCAAAAAAAATTGGTCGTTTTAAAATTTTCTTTATGAAGCTTTCGTTAAGTAGTCCTAGCCATTAAATCGATCCAAAAAAAATCTGTAGCAATTCAGGGACTTCTAAGTGACATGATGAAGACAGCTTCGCTGAACAGTCAACCATAAAACGAAAACTTGCCGTTATTCGCCTCTCGCTGGCTGAATAACGAATGGCCAAAACTTCACTCAGAACGTAAATAACGTAGGTGATACTTATTCAGTCAATCGATGGGCATGACGTCACTCAGTGCACGATTATAATGACGTGCGGGTCTACGTATACTTAATTCATGCGGAAGAAGTCGCGAGTCATCATAATAAAGATTTGTAGGTAAATTGCTTTTAAATAAGTAAAACCGGCCAAGTGCGTGCGGGCCACGCGCAGTGTAGGGTTCCGTGGTTGAAAGTCACAATTACCAAGTACATATTTTATAGGTTCGACTATTACTACTTAGCTGTGATTGTTATCCTTTTAAATTCGTTATATATGCTACACACATGATTTTTGAAGTGAAAACTTCTTTTGCAGCGTTGTGCATTTTTTGGGATGAGTATCTAATATTTAAAATTTAAAATTTTGAACTCGCGTCAGGACACGTGACCTAATCGAAAATTCGTAAGACGGAGGGAAAGTTCTGAAGTGTTAAAGTTTTAATGTAAAAAAATTGTCATGTTTGTGTACGATAGCGCAATAAATGAATATTGTATTTTACCACATACATGATAGTACGTACTTTTATACTGATAATTAAAGCAATACGTACGAAATTATTCCCTAACCATTCCAAAATATCAAAAATGCACAACGTTAATGTTCAAGTTTTCACTTCTGCCAGCACTACCGGAGTGCAACCCGGTGTTTTTAAAAAAAAAACACCGTTCAGCCAGGGGCCAGCTAAACGGTGGTTTTTGGAGATGAAACTCGACTGTAACAAAAATTATCACTTTAAAGCTTAATATTTCGCAAACGGATTTTCAAGATTTTATTATACCAATTTGTCGGCGTGATTAATATGTATACCCACACCAAATTCCGACTTTCTAGTGCTATGACACTGAGCTACACCGTGGACAGACAGACAGACGGACATGGCGAAACTATAAGGGTTCCTTGTTGACGGAACCCAAAAAAGTACTTCATCTAATAGGTGCCACCAGTGTTGTTCATTAATGTTTTTCTAGCAGTTCCATTAAACGACGACAGATTACTTAGGTAATAGTTTTTGTCATTTTATGTTTATTTTTATAACGTCTGAATACTGTTCTTTTTATAACCTTACCTTACAAAGATGCATGATAATCAAACTGCACTGGTGTAGGTAATCTTTGTAAATTACATTCTTGACTCCGGATAATCGGTATCTGCCTTTTTTTTGTGGATAGGAAATCATCAAAAGATTCCGTCCGCTCTGGGCGGCGCGGAAGGGAGTGTCAGACTCTTACAGTCTAAAACGCGACCCCCGTTCCTCCAAAAGCCCTTTGTGCTCCAGGGCCACGGTGACTCTTTCGAACAAATTCCGCAACCAATCGGTTGCGAATGACAAGCTAGAACCTAAGAAGAATCTTGAAAGGCGCACGCCTTATTCGCATGCAGATAGGTACCAACTAGGACTCTCTATTAAGCGACAGACGAAAACAGATTTACCTCCTGCGGTGACTGGTGTACCCGAACATTCCAAGGAGGTGACAGTGACTAGGTTTTATTATATCAGATTTATGGAAGCCAAAATCCATATCTACTAATGTTAAAAGATGAAGAAATACATAGGTACTTAATCTCTGGAAATAGGTACTAACCCGATTACGGGATTTTTTTCACTAAATAAAAATAGGCAAACTATCGCCGAGTTCCGTAGGTACTTAAGTAATTTTTTATCCCGAAAAAATGCTGTAAGATAGGTAAGCCACGGGAGCGAAATCGCTGCTAAATGATAGTTATGCTAGTGTGTATATACGTGGAAGTATAAATACTCACCAGTTAAATTATGGTGTAAATCGTGAAACTACCTACAGCTGTATATATTAATCAGATAGGTAACGTTATTTACGTTATCTACCGCATATATCACAATGTAATACTCAAAATCAGCAATTGCCTGGTATTGCGCAACCTTATGCAGTATGTTTTATTCCGCTTGCCGTGGGCTCCGTAGGTACCGCATAGGTCTGCATATTAAGAATTTTCAGATATACCTACCTGACATGCTTAGGTGTTAGGTAAATTATGGGGATTGACACAAGAAAAGGAAGGCCTGTGCCAAACAGTGGGCGAAGTCAGGCTGTAGATGATGAGTTTAAAAACCTAAATACATAGTTAAATGTCAATTTTCCGTACTTATTCAATTAAGTTTTTCGTTATTTGTTTTAAATTAAATGGTAATTTTTGATTTTTTTTCAATTAAAATTATTCTGGTTTTAACTTACCTTTTCTACATAGGTATAAGTTACCTAATCAACCTGCGGAATCCTAAAATTGTACTTATCTGTGACCAGAGAACGACCTTGATTTCATAAATAAACATAAAGTAGGTTCTTCTATATGTGAATGATTATAATTATCTGTCTAATTATTTCACATAATCGCACCATCATTTATATTGAGCTACAGCTGTAGGTACCTTTGTACTGTTATTAGTACACGACAACTACCAAGATTGACCTATGACATCTATATGCGATAGATGCGACTGGCCCAGGCCAGACTATTGTGAAATAGCTGGGGTGGCCTTTTTTCAACAGCTGTGGACGCCGTCCATGGCCATAGAGCTGTGATCATACTGTTTCACGATGTTCCTATTTCTGGTAGGCCCACAACAGCTGCTCGGTCGACATGCGACGACATGTCCTGTCCTGACTGAACGATGCTTAAATTACATACATTGACCAGGGAGGAACAAACTACGGCCCGCGAGCTGAGTCAGGCACACACGTAGGGGCTTCTTCACATCGGCCAACTAATTAAAGTAATAGTAATAATAATATCTAATAGTTCAAATGTATGGCCTTCTGTTTGTTTAAGCTTTGTCATCTACACAAATGGCTGAAAATTTGACAAATCAAGGCTGTAACAAATCACGACAGGTTATAGGCGATTTCTTCGATATATGTACCTACTTAGTTGAGTTCATTGTTCGTAAGATAAGTTTACAACATATCTAAAACAAAATGCATTTTTATTTTAAATTCTAACACTCGAACATTTTTCCATGTTTTTCCGACCCACGGCTCTAAATGTTTGTCTACCCCTGGTCTAGACGATTACTGTGCAAATTTTCGTGGGTAAATATATCTAATCTTCATCGTCGTCGTTCGGTTTAAGGTCGTCATTGATAAGTCTTCAGTAAGTATGCGAGACGGAAGAGTTTCAATGATAGCAAAATAAAATTGACGGAATATTCATACCTAGGTACCTACGCGGGTACTTTAGGCTCTAGACAGACGGACTGCATTTCAACTGCAATCCAACTGCAAATTTGCAGTTCGGATGCAGTTTGAATGCAGTCGACACGACTGCAATAGAACTGCAAACCAACCCAATTGCAGTCGGCGTGCAGTCGTGTGAACTGCACACCGACTGCAATCGGACTGCACGACTAAACAAGACACCATCATGAGAAAAAGTATATCGGCAGAAGAAAGGATTGCAATAACTTTGCGGTAAGCTTTTAACAATTTTAAACATTATTATTTATATTGCAAAGCTCGATCTGTCGCCATTGAATAGGCATTATGAATTAAATTACAAAAATAGTTACTTAAAAAATATATATGTATATAAACAGTTAACCGACTACGTCGTTTATGTATGAGCTATCATCGCTGCAATTATCAGGTGAGACAATATTGCTGTAATGAGATTCTGAAGTTCCTGGCCGATTGAATGTCTCCTGTTGGATAGGAGGTACATTTGAACTCGAAGGCACCTTATAGTTCATATTTGAAGTAAAATATCGCCTGAAATCATTCGTTGGCTGATATTGCGGTCCGGACATGTTACATGTGGAAGCATATTTTTTTATTATATTTATGAAATCTGCCTTTGCATCTAGCTTTAAATAATCTGGAATTCTTTTAAAATCTTTACACAAAGATAGAAGGAACAGTCAGTCTTCATCTCTTTTATCTTCTTCATCATTTATTTTTTTATTTACTCTTTTGGTTAAATTTTCGATCAAGTCCTCTTCTAATGAATTTTTTGTTTAACGTTTGTTAACAGCTTTTTTTTTCTTAGTTATTTCTTCTCCTACAGGTTCCTCATTAGTAGAATCTAAATTAGACGATCTTTCACCTTTCTCTTGTTAATCTTTCAAAAAGAGTAACTGTTGATGGTATGTGCGTGCAGTTCACACGACTGCACGCCGACTGCAATTGGACCGCACGGTTGGTTTGCAGTTCTATTGCAGTCGTGCCAACTGCATTCAAACTGCATCCGAACTGCAGATTTGCAGTTGGCTTGCAGTTGAAATGCAGTCCGTCTGTCTAGAGCCTTAGGTATCTGGGCAGTGGCGGCCCTAGGGGGCGGTGCGAGCGGTGCGACCGCACCGGACGCCCGTCACGGGGCTTGGTGCCGAAATGTACCGCACGCAACAGCTTAATAAATTTAAACTTTTTAAATATTTCTGCTTTGGCGCCAAACAATTCAAACACATTTTACGTAGCGTAATTAATATAAATATTTTGAATACCTAAAAATGGAACTTCAGTGACCAAAAACACAGACGCGAAACGTTATACATCCATTTTGAAAATGGGGTCACATTTAGGTATGAAAAAAATTGGAAGAAAAAAAGCTACCAATTTTTTTCGGCTCCTTACTTTTCTTGAAGAGTTCCTATTTCAAATGAAATGATACGACGTAGCGAGCTACGCCGTAGGCCGTATGGCTATGGCTACGAACAATTTCACTGAAGTCATTTTACACGTCCGCCTTGTTACTTGTGTGCTCATGACAGATCATTGAAATATTATAATGATAATAAATAAATAACAATGATGATATTATTTATAATTTAGATACCTAATCTTTTGAAAGACTGCTGAAGAAGTATGCAGACACACATTTTAATCATGAAAACAATCATTTCAGCTAGTAATTGTTGAAACAGGCTTCGCATTATCAGGTAGGTAAGTATTTATTTAATCGTCAGAACCTACAAATAAATTATTGTCGCAGATAAAATATTTCCTATGTAATATTAAACGTCATAGTAATGCATAGGTACTCAGTGAGTACCTAAGATAAGTAGAACATCATTTAATCTCATTTAGATGACAAAACATTGGCATTATAAACTTTGTTTACCTAATCTCGTCTCCTACGGGTAGTAAGATTATACCTACCAACCTATCTACAAGATAGCACAGGCCGAACTAATCAGGACACAGCACGGCATACGCTGGCAGAGTGTGCAGCTTGGGAGGAGCCGCGCCGTGCCCTCATCTCTGTTGTTGGCGGTGACCTCTCGCTGCCGGCCGTAGTCCATGCTATGGTCGGCGGTGAGGAGTGCTGGGACGCGGTGGTCTCCTTCTGCGAGACAGTTATCGCGCAGAAGGAGGCTGCGGGCGTCGGAGGAGGGCATACGCTGCCCTCTTTCGGCCCCCCTAACTGGGTCCAGGGGCGGCGGACTTGGGGATGTCCGTCGCCCCCCATTCATCCGGACCCGAGGTGGCAGCGCGTGGTGTTCCCGTGCGCCCCTCTTTGACGTAGCGAGGGGAGTCAAACACCTCACTCCCCTCGCTGACGCGAGGTGGCCCGCAGTGGCGGGCCGGCACCAGCCGGGGATTGCGGAAGTCGCATACGTTCCCGCGATCCCCGGCGCAGGTGGGAGATGGAACACCGGGGTGGTTTTAGTCAGTAAGAGTCTGACAGACCCCTCCACCCGCCCCAGGGTGGAGGATTTCCATGAGGATTTATAACAAAAAAGGCCGAACTAATCAAAATTTAATGATATTATTTGAAATGATTTGATACAAATTAAGATTTCTTACAGGTAGGTACTTCAGACAAACTTGATCCAGTGGGATTTCCCACATCAGGGGTTGAATCATTTATTTGATAAATATGTATTTACATACCTACCTACCTTAATGTCAAATCATTGATAAATTTCGGTAATTAAAACGTCAAAACTGTCCGCGGATAGAAAGTTTAAGCATCCACAATTCTACAGAGAAATGTCCAGCTTTATTTTAAAAATGGTGGTCTTTGAAGTTTCCATTCCTTGATTGAGGTGAGCGGGACTGACGGGACTCGTAGGTACTTACATTCGATAACGATCCCCAGAAATAAATTTCATGAGGGAGAGTTTTTTGATCCGTAGTTAACTCAAGCAATGGTTAAAATTTTGACAAAAATTTATAATTTATAGTTTTAACTTACTGTTATTTGACCATTGGTCAAGCTAGATATCGATCTAAAAACGCACATTAACGAAAATTAGGTGCCCATAATTTTAACTATTGGTTAGCCACGGATCAAAAAAGCTGCCCCTTTTGGAAAATGACTTGTTCCGCTCTGGGTGGAGCGGTTGGAAGTGTCAGACTCTTACTGACTAAAACCCATCCTTGTTCCTCCTGAATCCTCCTAATGCCCTTTGCGTCCCAGGGCCGCGGTGAATCTTTCAAACAAATTCCGCAACCCTGGTATAGCCCCTACTAATATTCTGCTTCGTTGTAATTGATGCGTCAATTGCACAAATGGTTTCAGCGCAGGCGCAGATTCGTATTGGTAAGTATTTAAATATAGGTAGATTCCGTTAGGAAAATGCGGACGGTACCTACACGAGATATTTTTTTTTGAATTCCGGAATATTAAATCGTTTCGTCATAATAGGACTGTAACTGTAGTTACCTACCTAGTAGATAATCACGTAAAAGCGTATTTTAATGAAACATCACATTTTGCAGGTACCTAGGTGTTTTAGGTTAGGTACTTCAGAAGAAAAAAAAAGTAATAATTTGGCGGATTAAATAAACTCACAGGGGAAAACCCGGTTTTGCTATTATCTAGGCACAACTCCAAGATTCCCACACAACAGCACTGCCTGACCTGGGTATCGAAGTCTTGCCTCTCTCATTCAGCAGTCGCGGTTGCGACTCCTTCTCCGATCAATATTTTCGTCTATTTCCAGTTGTTCCCACTGGTGATAAATGGGAAAAAAATCCCAACTTTTGCCAGTAAGTACCTAAGGACATAGGATCACACAAATATGTTCCCAAATTACCACCGCTATATCGAGTACCTAAACAAGCAAAGACGAATAAATTCAGATCAATGGACTATAATATATTATTACCTACTAGTTTTGCCTGCGTGAACAGTGTTATCATGGGTTTTAATTGTTTTGATCAAAACCCTAATCCTCTTAGGCTCCGAACCTCCATATTGTAAATCGGATCCCTTATAAGACCTCGGTTGTCTGCCTGTCCGTCTGTCATATGTATGTAATTTTTGCTCTACTGTCCGATCGAGTTGAAATTTAGTGTAGGTACATATAGCCTTTCGTGACGCAAATAAGGACTCGTAACGAAAATAAATAAATTTTCAAAACGCGGTCACTTTTTGGGGCATAAATTAGAAAATTAAAATATAAATAGTTTTTCGGGTCACGTCAGCCGTATGCACAGTGACCGCTGGGCAATAGCAAAGTGGGTGCCTGAGGATGGACGGCACCGCCGAGTACCTAAAGCCTAGGAAGAGGTGGCGAGACAACCTTAACGCCTACTGCCAGGGTTGGTTCGAGCTGGTGAGGGACTCAAATAAGTATTTGGAAGGACTTGGGGGAGGCCTTTTCCCAGCGGTGGCACAGTATAAGCTGAATAATAAAAAAATATATACCGTGTGACATATCAAATCAAAGGGCTCATCGTAAGGGTCACAAAAGCATTTTTTTCATATTAAAAAAATGCATTCCGAAGTTTGAAAATCGACCATTATCTGCGAAAATACTGAGGTTAACATTTTGAAAAAAATGTGTATAATAATAGGTCGTTACCGATAGATTACAGGAAAACCTATTAGAAGTCGATGATTTTAGAGTAACGTGTAAAAAAAATATTCGTTCGGAATGAACGAATAATATTTTTTTCATGTCTCCATTTTAAATGTGTTTCCAGAGCCACGTTAGCCACGCCAGTAATTTCTCATTCCTGTGTCCCCCCTCACGTGATTAGATGGTCAATCAGGACGTGTGGTTGTTTATTGTTATTTAGTAAAAAGCTGTCATTAGACACTTAAATTGTACTTAGTGTGACTGACACTGGCTTTGCCACTATCAGGGATTTTAATTTTGATAATACAAAAAAAATGTCAAAATTTGTCGCCAAATATATTTACCGCCGGGGCCTTGGCGACAAATTGCGATTTGCGACTAATTAGCGATAAAATTTAGAACAAAACAGATCTTCGCTAGGTGCCCTAGTTTTTGAGATATAAATGTGGCCAAGCTGGGGACTCTCTCCAGATCGGCTTGATGAGAAGTTACCATTCGCCCCGTTATCTCCGAAACTACAAAACAAATAGTAAGCTCTTTCCATATACATAACAGGAAAACTTAGAAGAAGTCCATGATTTGAAAGTATCAAGTTGAGTTTTTTTTATCTTCGCTACCGATAGTTATAGTGGTAACCACTATTGTAGAATTAATCACAATACGTCAATATCTGCAGTGCGATTCTGTATACATTTCAGCATGAAAACTTGGGTGACGTGAACATGAAGAGCTGTCAGTTTTGGTCAGTTCAAACAAGATGAATGACAGTTCACTCGTCCTAAGTTTTCACGACGACATGTTGACAGCATAGACGGACTGTATCGTAGTTTTAAGCGGTAACGAACCCTGCTCCTGCACCGCAACAACAGGACACAGCTGTTACTCCTGTCTTATATATCTCTCAAAAACTATTTTTTTCCATTAGCTATAGCAAAATGGACATGGAAGTACAAAAACACACATGGTTGAAAAAAGTATTTAATTAAAGTAAGAATACCACACAGTAAAAGAAAAGGAAAATTAAAATTAAAACTAATACTAAACCAATACAAACTCAAAGGTTTCACATAGTTATCCAGTTCATGTCTTGAGAAATATATTAAATAATACTAAGAAATGGTGGTTTTAATCATTATTACAATATAAATAAAATATAAAATGTCAGCTTAAATCTACAAGATTCAACCATGTCAATATATATTTTTGGTATGATGGTTTGATATCAAGTCAATTTGCTTTTTTTCTGAACATTAACCCATGAATACTATATTAGACCATAACAGTACATATGTACAAACCCGTTCATTTGTATATTATTGTACATACATTAAGAATTATAAAACAACAAAACTTACTGTGGTAATAAACTGATTACGAGTTAGCTTTCATAATTTAAACAACATTGTGTTATACTTACTCAGTCTTTAAGGTAATGTCAAATTGTTTTATACTACTTTTATTCATTTTTATATTTATAAGCTAAAGCCTCTAACTTGGTCAAATTTTTTTGCAAGTCAGCATTTTTATCTAGTTTCAGGTAAGTATTGTTTCGTATTTCATGTAACTTAACCCAGTCGGGCAACTCCTCTGTAAGAACTTTAATATCTCTTTGTAAATCATTTGCTGAAACATTTGCTTTGAAGCTACTATCTAACTTTGAGAGAATTATGTTTAATGCTAGAACATTTTTCCTCTCAGTCACAAAGATATTTCGAAGTGTGCGAGCAAGATCTGGGAGACGACAATACACCAAATACTTTTGGTCGTTTTCAGAAGATCTAGTCATGGCTTCAAGGGCTTTAGCTGCCTGTTTAGCTTTCACCTTCTCTAGGAGAGCAGTCGGCAGATTACGAAGGGCTGGATTCAATATTGTAACTGCACTAGTGGTTGGCTGACTTGTCTGTGTAGTGTTACACTTCATTCCATTAACAGAAGTACTTGGTTTACTATCTGTAATGCCAGTTGCTGCTTTTTCTTGCTCAGTGAGTCCACGGGCTTTTGCTTGAGCTAGCTTCTCTAAAGCTCTTTCCATTTTTGTATTACATTTAAATAGTTCGCGCGCTTTGGCCAAAACGTCTTGGGCGTTTGAGAATTTTTCAACATTTGGCATTTCAGGCAACTTGCCACTCTCAACTTCTGGTACCTTTTCAATATCAAACTCAGGATGCCAACGAGTTAATTTATCATCAGGGATCACCATAGGAGGATCGAGTGTTTGTAAATACTGTGCATGATGTTTCTTTACTAACTGAAGCAAAATATCATAGAAGTATCTGCGCCTCTCTAGTAACACACTTGGGTTCATCACTTTAATATCATTTGGAAAATTAGGTGAAATTATTAGCTCAAATTGTTCTTTATGAGTTGAGGCACTGAAATTCTTTACCTTTTGAATTTCGAAATTATAAAAATCAGGCACTAAATGCTTTATTTGAGCCAAATGTTTGTGTGTGAATGAACGTTTCAGCATCTCTTGGACAGAGGGTCTCAGTTTTGCAAAAGTTATCTTTTCATTTCTGTTATAGAGTAAAGCAACAACAGTCTCCATGCCACGGAACAGTTCAGCAAGGAATCTGTAGTGATGAGGCAACGGCAAGCTGCTGGTTGAAGTGGCAAGTGCCGCATGTCTGATGTATGCTGGAACCTGAAATAGAGGTAACAAATATTTTTAAATAAACTAAGTGCATACATATAATTACAATTACTATGTGCATAATTACAATAATGAGCTTGTTATTGTCTCACTGCAAGGCACTGTACAACCCAAAATAAAGGTAGCTTCCTAGATACAACATTAAAATACAAGTTAAACACTCAACCACTATGGGTCAACATAACAAGAGTGAATGAAACTAAAGAAATGCACAGCTCCTTTTTATTTAATATACCTCTGTTTTTTTAGATTTCAAATTTTAATACTAACCTTGCTTGGACTCTTGATGGGACTGATAACCACTTTCCGAGGTGATATGAGAGGCCTTTGTTGAGGTGCTGGCATTGATATGCATTTCTTCGGTGACAGTAATTCATTTTGAATGAGTACTTTCTTGCTTGGACTGTAATAAAAAAAAACAATTACAATCCTATAGACAATCTGATGGACCCTAACCTCTACTGATTTAGAAAAACAAAAAAGAATTTGAGATCTGGTAACTCCAGTCGGTATATGCACTTGCCATAAGAGTCACTCTCACTTAAGAAAAACATTTTTGCTCAGTCAAATTTTAATGTATTTTGCTGCAAAGGTTACTATGTAGGTTACAGATAATATGTAGGTAATTAGGTTATAATTACAATAGTGTGTTTTGATAGATTCAGCAGTATTCTGCTCAATGTTCTACTTAATTTAGTTGTGGATTTGTACAATATACAGCACAAAACTTATGCTGTACTTGCATTTTTGTAAACCCATTATGGGATTACAGTTATCTACCAGATGCTGTGTACTTATTTTATTCCAACTTCCTTACACACAGTTTGGATATTAAAACATTGTTTTCTTTATTGAAAACAATAGAATATACAGGATTCAGCTATTCCTTTAATTAACTACAGATCAACAGATTAGGTACAACTATCATCAAGCAAGCTTTTTTAACATACCTTACTGGTACTTCCACATCAATAGACTTGAATTCTCTCAGATTTCGCTTCTCGCTGGTTTGTTTGAGTTCTTGTATCCCTTTGCTCAGTCGATCAGCGGTTGCCCTTAATTCAGCTAACCTCGAACTTCCAGCCAATTTCTTCCTTATATCACCGAGACTTAACTCTTTACGAGAAGTGGTGATAACTTCTGCTTTGGAAGCTGCTTCCGTGATTTTAGGTGTGTTAGAGGCATTCACTTTCTTACCAAATGCTGCTGTGACTTTTGGCAGAATATCTTTAGATGACTCGACATGCTGTGATTCACGACGTTGTTGTTCATCCTTTACAGTTTCACTTGATTTAACTGGTTGCTTAACTTCTCTTGTTACGAAATCAGTCCTTTTGAATAAGGGAGCTGTACCAGTGGATATAATTTTCTTTTCTAGAGTCCGGTCTATGTGAGGAACTTTATTTTTAGAAGTAATGAGATCCTCTGTAGCAGGTCTTTTTCTACTGTTGAAGAACGAAGTGATAGATGTTTGCGACATGATAGCTTTACTAACATACAAATAAATAATAGAAAAGGGGCCGAAAAAGTATTCAGCAACTAATTTTTCCCTCCAAAACGACCGTTACTGGCAAGTGTATGGCATAATCGCGCGCGCGTTCGGCGTCAGTCGCCAGCTGTGTCAATGTCAAATTCAAACCATTTTTTTTTTACCCCGAAGTGAAGGCTTTTGACCATAGTGCCTAGTCTCACATGCTTAATTTCTTGTGTTTTGAATTAGATTGCGGATGTAACACATTCTAATAGTTTTTGAAGTATCTGGTAACAAATATATCGATTCGGCCTTCTCGGCAAGTTTCGAGTGAGGTAGTCAATACTACAATAAAATTCTCAGTTCCCCTTAACCGAGATCGCGCCTGTTTCAATTAGTCCACATATTTCCCAGGTGCGTGGACACTTGAGACACAAAACTACACCAATTTACATCGCAATA
Source organism: Mamestra brassicae (assembly GCA_905163435.1). NCBI lineage: Eukaryota > Metazoa > Arthropoda > Insecta > Lepidoptera > Noctuidae > Mamestra > Mamestra brassicae. The sequence continues at coordinate 11,686,987 of LR991004.1, read as the reverse complement.
TCCACTAGGAATTAATTTACGAATAATTAAAACAGCCGCTTCACTCCACAATATCCCACCAAAAATCTCCGCGTCAACTGTCAATCGATTGTTTTGTCAGAATCAAATGGCCTATGGATGCGAGACGCACAGTTTGTTGTGGTGACACTTTGGGCAGGCCTATTATAAAGTAATTATTTCTTATAACAAAACTAGTGGTTTGCGCCCACTCCAGAAAACGCTGCTCGGAGTGTTTGTTACAGACACGCAACCCGCATGAGTTTTTCTAAACATCTTCCTGACCCCGAGGAATCTTCTATAATGCCGAAGACGCTTGCGTCTACGAAAACGTTGTGTCTTGCGGAAAAAAAGCACGTTCACACTTATGAAGATAGTTCACACTGCACTTTTAGTCAAACTAAAACCAGTTGAACCCATGGAAGTTTAGCTCGTCTTTCGCTGCACAGTACCCCATCTCTCATCCCTGCTGATACATAAATTTTCCGCCATTCGGTTTGGTTTAACCTGGAAATATCTTTTCTCTCCTATTTCTGCGCTTAAAAAAGAATGCCGATGATCGGCGATTGTCGGAGAACGGATAAACCAGTATAGCCAACCTTTAATTTGGTATTTCACCCAAGCATATTCCAAAAAATCCCCAAATTTCGCATTTTTGGTAGGATCTACACAGAAAGCTTCAAGTACGGCGTTGACGTAGGCGCCTCACGTGTTCTGTTGATGAGCCCTGCAACTTCAGGGCTCATCAACAGCGTTTGATACCTTTTCCCACTTTTCTTTCTAAGACTGAATACTTCCATATAATTGAGCGGCATGTCTTGAAACAGGCAATTTTCTAGTTAGATAACCAAGCGAACGAAAGCTAACGAACAATCGCAAATGAAAGCAAACATTCGTGTGGACGTTACATCAAAGGCGATCGATCAGTAAGTACTCATCGTGCTGATCGATCGCCATCGATGTTACTTGTAATGTATTGTGTGTGTAATATTTGCTTTCGTTTGCTATTGTTCGTTAGATCAAAGGAAAATAGAGCGCATGGGTGATCGCGGTGCGCATATGTATCGGTAAATGCTCACTCAGCAACGACGGTAACACAGAGCAGTAATGCGTGAATGCTTCGTATCCCACATTTGAGTATCTTTCACTATATTTGGTGGTTTTTTTCATGATTTGGGGAAAGTTGCCAATCTTTTCAAAGGGTTACTTTAGCTATGCCGCCACATACAAACCACAAAAGTAGACATACAAACCACAAATCCTACCTCGCGCTATCAAATTTCGTGATTTAAACAAATTTACAACAGCTTATCATCAACTATCAAAAAACTGGCCGTTGCCCACCAGACACAACACCCGTCTGGAGGATCCTCAGTTTTCAATGTAGGTTGAGGGACTTTTAAACCCTCTCCCGCATGGCTCTATATGTCTACTCAAATATTTAGGGAACATTTTAAAAACCCCAAAAAAACAAAAAAGTGGAAAAAGGCCAAGTTCCTATCTTCAAAAATTCGGCCTATAAAAGAGATCAATAATAGGCCAAGCATTTCAGAACTGCAGAATAGTCCATGACTCTAAATTATGTATTTTGAGAATACTAGTGAACAGAGAGCTTGGATCTTTTCTGACTACATCAAAATGATAAAATACTCGAAAAATCTTTTTCTTAAAAAAAAAAAACCTTATAATCAACTTGGCAAGTTTTTTCTAAAACTTCGATTTTAGAAACAAATTTAATAAAGAAAAAACTAGCTTGATCAGCTGTTTCATTAAAAGTTTAGCCTTTTCATTGAACTGTGCCGTTTCATCAGCGACATAAATGAGATGGGCAGGTCATTTAACGATATTGAACTAAAGGTGTCACTTAGGTCGCTGAAAAATCCGCGCAGGTAAATGAAAAGGCTAGGAAACCAATTAAAAAAATACTGGCTGCGACATACACACTGCGTGCGTGAGGCCGGAACTTGGCCTGGCGCACTACCGTGCGCCTAGAAATTTTCAGTTTATGGTTACACTTTAATGTCTGTACATCTCATAACAAGCACAGGAAGAAGTCGATTTACAGAAAGTGATTTTCGATGGAGGAAATTCGGCTATCTTTTGCTCCGTCAAGAGGTCAGTACTTTTCGTAAGAGTTCGCTGTAGACACAAAACAATGGCGAAAGCGAGTCTACGAGCGATGTCCAACGGAAATTCCCACTCAATAGCGTTAGTTCGCTCGTGCACAAAACGTGATAACAACTGCCCGTACCATCGCTTTGGTATGAACATCCCTTAATAAATCTGTCAATAACCGTTGACGCACTGAAGCATGATTGAAGACAGTATGTGGACAGTGAAAACCTTTGGTGAAGACTGTTGAAGATCAAAATGTATTATGATCATTTTACCTTTACTGTTGAAAAATCCGTTATGTTTTGTGTGTTTTATTCATTCCAATCTTTTGATACATTATAATTTTACTGCTCATGTTCTCGAGATCTTTTGAGACAGAGAAAAATGCCACAAAGGGCAACGTCTGGAGACAAAGCTAAGGAGGAAAGGAAAAAGAAAGTTGTACAAAGCGCCATATACAGCAAAACTGATGTTGAACCTCAAAACCTTGAAGGCGTTGAAGAAACAGAAATCACTGCACAGATATCATTACCAGCAGAAGGAGGATGGGGATGGGTAGTAGTCGCAGCGAGTTTTATGACTATTTTCATGTTAGACGGAGTTTTCTTCACGTTTGGCAGTATATTCCACGAAATGGCAGACGATCTTGGTGTTGATACATCTCTGGTAGCTCTTACCAATTCTGTTGCAGTGGCAGTGTATTTTATGGCGGGTCCTTTAGCGTCTGCGCTTATTAACAGATTTGGATTTCGAGCTGTTTGCATGAGTGGTTCAATAATAAGTTCTATGGCTCTCTTATGCACACATTTCGCTGGTGGTTTTGTAACAATCCTTTTATTATATGGACTGTTCGGTGGATTTGGAGCCTGCCTCGCGAGTATGTCCTCTGGATTAATAGTGGGCTTCTATTTTGAAAAATTACGATCTTTGGCAATGTCGATATCAAGTATTGGTTCCAGCTGTGGTATTATGATTATGTTTTCCGTAAATGCACAATTAGTTAAGATAGCTGGATGGCGTGCCATAATGTTGCTGCATTCTGGACTTATAGGAACAATTTATTTTTATTCTATGACGTTTCGACCGTTGCTCTCTTTAACTGTGACGACGACAGTAGCAACTGATACAGATACAGTGACTGATCCAACTCGTACAGTAACTTATTTACCAAGTTTGGCTGCTATAAAGGCGTCGCCATCCAGCACGAAAAGAGAAGGCGTAATGCCATCTGCTGCAGAACGCCTCTTTAGTGCCGTTTCTAATGCGCACTTTCCAACTGCCGCCGCTGTGATTGGAGATCCAGCTGCAGTGCCGACACCAACTCAAGCGGGTCCATCCACAGCAGCTGCATCAAGACTTACAATAACAGCTCAAGGTCCTCAAGGGGGAGTTAGTCGTAAACAATTAAAACAAGTTCAATCGATAATATCCAAATCGAGGACAAGTGTGCGAGACAAAGAGGAGCACGTTGAGACACAAATCGAAATAAATATTAATGTTGAAAACGCTCCAAAAAAAAAATGGTGGCAAAGGATATGTCAATGGGAGGAGCATGTATCCCAAGCTCGACCAATGTATAGAGATGATGCTTTCTATGAAGGTAGAGTAGATATGTTACCAGCCTATAAAAAAAGTATGATGCAAACCCCACCGGAAGCTAGAACTGGTCTCGAATATCAAATGGCTGTTTCGCGTGCCGTAACTGCCGCGGAGTTAACTGAAAAAAGGGGAGTTTTCACAACTGCTGCTAGAAGGATTCTTGCCACTATGATGGACCCAAAATTACTGAAAAGATTTTCATTTCTATTGTTATGTACCAGTGGTTTCTTCACGTATTTAGGATATTTAGTACCTTATGTCTTTTTGCCAGACAGGAATAAGAGCGAAGGCATTCCTCCCGAACATTGCAGTTTATTTGTTAGTGTCATCGGTTTAGCGAATGCGTTCGGCCGCCTGATCATTGGCACTTTGGCAATGAAATTAAATCCTGTAAATTTGTATTTAGTTGTGTGTTTAATATCTGGAGTTGCGATAATGTCATTTAATTTTTCATTTAATGTTTATTATCAGTATGTGATATGCGTATTATTTGGATTCCATATTGCTAGTTTAAGTTGCATACGAAGTGTGGCAATAGTCTACTTGTATGGATTAGAAATGTTAACTAACGCAACTGGTATGATGATAATGTTTCAAGGTTTAGGAAGTTTAATAAGTACACCTATATCCAGTATAATCGAAAAAAAGTTCGGATACACAGTGTCGTTCTATGTGGCTGGAGCGTTTGTTCTCATTAGTGGTTTTGTTTTAATACCAGTTCGAAAACTCAATGAAAGGGAGAAAAATAAGAAAGATGAACCGCCCACAACGCCTAATAAGGATGCAAGCCATAAAGATCCTGATAAACCAATATTAGATGCATCGGGTGAACAGCTTGCAACACGACCACTACCTGCAATGCGGCCACAGCCTACAATGCGTCCACAGCCTACAATGCGTCAACAGTCTCTGACGCCTCAACAGCCTGGAACGCCTCAACACCCTGGATCGCCTCAACACCCTGGATCGCCTCAACAGCCTGGAACGCCAAAAGCGATGTAATGTTGGTACGTATTAGAATGTCGAAAATAATTTAATATCGAAATTTATCTACGATTAAAATGTAGAGAACAGTACCTGCTATAGTACCATGAACACAGCACATGTTTGATTCGGTACTTTGTTGGATCTCAGAGAGGTTTTGTCCGAAAAATGGTGCTAAGGCATGAAACAATACATTTTAATAAAAATGGGTCAAGTTTGTGATTTTGGCCGAAGCGAGGTTGTTGCTCGAGCCGAAGGCGAAGGTGTGACTGTGAAGGGTGGCGAGAGTCAATAACAAATACCGTATCACATATCTAATAACAATTTTCACCACACTTGCGAAGGAACAGTATAGGTATGGGAGTCATGGTTTGCTTGCGGATTTTCTTTCGTGCACAGTGTCATCTTTTTAAAGCAAATTAGTTTAAAGCATATTTTTACGCACTGACTAATGTGAAATTTAAAAAAATCGGAATGTATTTATTTGTGTTTAGTACACAAATTCATATAATTAGTACTTTCATGAAAGTACTTAAATTTTGATGAAATAACATGTTTGCATTTTTTCTTTGACTTTGTTCAGGCAAGCGACTACTCAAAAATGTGAAACATTTTTGAGTAGTCGCTTGCCTGAACAAAGTACCTAACAAGTGCGTGTTGGGCCACGCGCAGTGTAGGGTTCCGTAGTTGGCACGTCACAATTGCCGACTTAGAACGGTGCTTTTAGTTTGATTCTTTAAATTTATATTTACTAGCTTTTTTACGTAACTAACAATTTTATCTAACAAATTTTCAATGGAATTTGTACGAAATTTTCCTTTTCCAAGTACATTTTATAGGTTGTTCGACTATTAGTCGTTAACTTGTAAAGCCTACTAAGCTGTGATAGGGTTTCTTTTAAATTAGTTAAATATATATGCTACTGCCATTAATTTTTTCACGTCTTAAAAAACAACAGTTTAGCTGCTGGCACTTATCACTTTAAAGCTTATTTCGCAAAAGGGGTCCTTGGATGGAAAAATGGTTTTCGCACACCCTCAATATTTTTGAACGATATATCCAACGACACTTAGCACCACGATCAAAAAATCATTGCCACTTAAAGTGAAGGGGTGTAGTACAAATGTAAACTTAAAAAAAATTTTTTTTCAACATTTAATTTTACCACTTTGTCGGCGTTTTAATATGTAGGTATACTAAATTCAAACTTTCTAGTGCTAAGCGTCTCTGAGCTGAACCACGGACAGATAGACGACATGGTGAAACTGTAAGGATTTCTTGTTGACTACTCTACCCTAAAAAGCACTCGTGTAAAATAGATTATAATCAACGAAAAGCGGTAAAACAAGAGCCACTTAACGGGCAAGTGCGTAGAGAAATTAAGAAGGTATTACTGAAGTGTGTAATTTAGATATGAGATGGCTTTACAGCCCTTTGGTATTTATATTAGTTTTATTGCACTACTTTAAGATTATACACCTAGTTGGTAATAATAAGAAAATGCTGTATTTGTAACATTTACTTCTTTACTTTCTGTCACTTGTTATTCCTGTAGTACCTATACAAACGTTCGTAAATTTAATAAACTTATATTTTAACTGAATTTATTAATGTTTTCACAAATCGTATCTCTTGTGTAACTTCTTTCGAATAAGTAGGTACTTACCTAATAATCTTTAAATAAAATATTATAATGATGTAGGTTCTTAATTTTTTTTGTCTCATCATCTCTTAACTCGTCATCATCTACAGCCCGACCTGGCCTCTCTCTTCTTGTGCCAATTCTCACGGTCCTGCGAAACCATCTAGCAGATGAGGTCTCACGAAGTAGTCTGTCGTCAGCAGATCAAGCTTTTCAGCTTGATTATTTCTGATCGCTGAGTGCATATACCTAAGGCATGATATTTCGATTTATATTATACTTACCTACAAACACTGGGTGATTTTTTCAAGTGTGCGTGGATGGTCAAATTCGAAACCATAAGGAATAACGAAAAACACTGAAGAGTCCGATTTTGATCAAAACTAAAACTGCGTTATTAGATTTTTGAAAATTCTGTTTTTATAGCCAGTAATCGAACCAGTTGATTTTGAAAAACGAATCTCAACTCAAATTATTTATTTCAATTAAACCATTTACAGGCACTTTTGAACTGTCAAGGTCGGTCAGTCAACGATGAAGGTATTTGCTAGTAAAATCAAATTCTGGAAAGTAACAATACATGGCAAAGTAATGGAAAGCGAACAAATTTTTAAGTAATGACTTTTAAAATTTTACTGATAATTATTGAGTAGGTACTTTATCTACCTAAATAATCTAACGATGCATGTTGCGGACGGCAGGGACACGTCCAATGCCCGCACTGTCGTCCTGGGACAATCTCCCAGTTTGTTGACGTACGTTCCTTACTTGTGCTGGTGACGCACGTCCCACGCACTCCTGAATGCGTAAGCGAGTACAGAGTGCTTCCTACTGGGACCTCGGGAGAGAGACGGGCAGCCGGGAGGAAACAAATAAAAAACAAGCTTCCTGGGTTTCTTCTTGTTCCGCAGGTTTCGGCTTCCTTTTTTTTCTTCCTTATCTTGCCTCTTCGGTGGCTGTGTTGCGACTGCCTGTCGACCCGGAAATCAACCCGCCTTTTATACTGGCCGACGTTACCTTATAGACGCCCGCGCGATTTTGACCCTTTTTAGCGTTCAATTTTACTATGAGCCGAAACCCTTGGAGCCCTTATTTTATTGAAATTTCCAACAAATTCTTATAATTTATACATGGTTAGATTTCTTAAACCTTACTCTATAAAATAAAACCATAATTAAAGTCATAAACCTTACAACATAAAAGTTTCTAGAACAAAAACTAGAATAATTGCCAAGGTAACAAATTTTCACTATACATTTTGCCTTATATTTCCTAAACTACTTATCTGATTGACTTGATTCTTTTTGTAAAAGTGTTTTTACATCAAGACCTTTCATTTGACACTAATTACAAAACAATATCTTCATAAACAAAAAAGCACATTTTCAAGTTACGTAATTATTTACGATACAAAAAGTTATGCAAATATTTTCTTTCAACTTGTTAAAAAACTAACTTATCGGACTCTAATAAGACTTCTTACATACAAATTTACCTTACTACACTAATTAGAAAATAATAAAAACCTAATACAACAAGATTCTAATTAGACCTTACGAATATTTACAAGAAACACGGTTGCCTATTGGTTTGTGGCTAGTTCGTCCCTATCACTACTTGCACCTAGGAGCGCGGATGGGGTCTTGTCGCCGACAATGCAGTTTAAGTCATCAACATCGGGCCAGAGAATCTACAACTGCATCATTGGATTTTTGAAAAAATATCAGTCAAGGTTTAGATAAGTGGGTAGGTATAGCAAGAAGTACTTAAATGTTAAAAAAAAATGAGGAATAGTTCCAAACAAGTCACATTTAAAGCAGACTGATGCAGTTGGTGACATTCATTTTACTTTCCCACTAATTTGATGACCGTCATCAGCATCAGACTGGTTGAAAAGTGACTTGTCGAAGAACTTTTTTGTCGTTTTTGGCGGTCGGGTTTTTTGCCACAAATCAATTTGTTTTATTTCCTTCATTTTAGTGAATTACATGTTTGTAATCGTCCCCGCGATTCCTTTTATTTTAATACCCAACTCGATAGGTTTTGAGTGAGAGACATACAAAAGGTCATGCTTTTAAAAGAAAAGGCACAAAAAATCAGCCATTTAATAAAGTGTCACTCTCATAATCAAAACGAAACCAACAAGCTAAAATCTATGAAGCCGTTTGGGCTACAGAACGTGCCTAAGAAATATTCCTATATATGTACACATAATACACTCGAAAAACATAACCCTCCTTCTGGCGCAGTCGGGTAAAAATGAGCGCTTTGCTTTAGTTTGCCATGTCATGTAACTTTTCAGAATTTGATCCTTTCAAAATGAACCGGATCGATTCCTGGCTAGGAATACCGATTTTTCAAAAAACCAAAGTTGCAGTTTTAGTTTTCATGAAAATCGGGCTCGAGACTCCTTTCAGTGTTTTCGCTATTCCTCATAGTTTCGGATTTGGCCAACCACGCACACTTGAATAATTCACACTGTATGCGAAAGTAACGTTACTGTTTCACATCTTACGGCTTTCGAAAAGTGCCTAAGTAAAACTGTATTCAAATATTTTTGACAAGTTGCTTGCTTGTCTAAGGATTCGTTTCCACTGGAAGTGCTCGAAATCTCCGCTCCGTATCAGTGTAGGTAGAGTAGGGTGGGGCTGAACGAACTTTTATATAAAATATGAGAGCCGAGGGGGAACATGAAAATCTTTCCCTGGCCGCGACTCTACACTCTACTGCGCTTTGCCCCCGCCCAGCTCCACCTCAGTGAAAACGTACTACAAACTGGGAATCAAACCAACTGTAATGACCAACTGAAAATAGAACATTCTGTATTTTTATTATTATGTGATTGACAACCTCGGGACCCTGAGGTCCTTTGGTAGGCGAACGAGGGGCCAAAGCCAACTCGCAGAGGCCTCGCTAGACATTTCAAATGGAATGGGGCACCAACCGACAATTATCCCTGTATGCACTATGAAAGTATACCCAAGGACAATCCCCGGTTGGTGCAGGTCTATTGCAGAATATGGGAACAAAAATAAAATGCTATGGGTTTTGGTGGTTTAGTGGACTGGTAATCGTATGCTATGTAACAACTCTTGGCCCCTGCCTGACCACTGATAATTAACAAAGCTTTAAATGGCAGATGGTGACTAGCACACTCAATAAATAGGCCCCCGAAAACGGTCGCTAGCACAAAGTGATGTCGCGCCAAGACGGCAACATATAAACCCCAGCACCTAAGTAGGTGCTCTAGCACCTAAGGATATTTTGTTGGTATATATATCTCTCTACTCCTCTAGGAGTGGAGAGATATACCATGGCTATCGGACAATCTCGGAAGTACAGTCAAGACCCTACCAGCATCTTACTGGATTATACATCCTTCTCCCGAGCACGTTTGCTCTTGCGAATCTCCACTCAGACCGGCCGATTAAGCCAAGAAAGAGGTGGGAGCTCTCTTCCTCGTCAGTATTCATCCCTGCCAACCAATAAAAGCAAGCCGGAGATGAGGAACAAGACTTCCCTGGAGATCAAGATCCGTGGGGTTTCTACTGCCTAACAGTTTATTATTATTAATCCTTTACTTCAGGCAACTAAGGCCCATAAAACACAATCTATACATATTCATATTTATATAAAATGCTTTGTCCTGAACTCCTGAATGATTGACTGAGGCATAAACGCACAGCCTAAACGGCTGATCGTAGAGACCTGAAACTTGGAAGGTGTGTTCTTTGTATAACGCAGGAATCCGATAATAAAGGATTTTCCGGAATTCTACTGCTAAGGGAATGAAAAATGGGGTCAAAGTTTGTATGGGACAACGTGATTCATTGCTCCAATCTACTTCAAATTTTTAATAAACCTTTTTTAAAAGAATTGATGGAAGTTCTGTTTCGTATTTTATTGAATCTCGTCCCCTAACGGGTTTAAAAAGGGGTACAAAATTATTTTGGCGGTGATTTGTTGCGCAGTTGATATCAATACTCCTTAGTTATTTGATTTTGACAGAACACTCAATCCGATTTTATTCAAAAAGGTTGAACTCACTTAAAAACATAAGCAAATACTCTTTAAAATTTTAAAAATATCTGTGTTTGACTTCGCGTTTAAACTTCCTCTCGATTTCTCTGCAATATACCCAAACAAACTAATATGGCAGAAGTACTCCGCAAAACGAAATTAATTGTTTGGAATGAGAGTACTATGGCTCATAAAGGTGGTTTCGGCCCTAAATAGATCTTTACAAGATATTAGGAATAATAATTGTCAAATGGGAGGAGTTACTGTATTATTAGCAAGTGATTTCCGGCAGATTTAACCAGTAGTGCCCAGAGGAACACGAGCGGAGGAAGTTAAAGTGTGCGTGAAGCGGTCTCATTTGTGGCCTTCAGTAACAAAACTGACCCTTACCAAAAATATGAGAGTCCATCAGTCTGAGGGGAGATGTTACTGCCGGACAGTTCTCTGTTGCTTAAAATAAGAAATGGTGATTTCCCGGAACTGGATAATAATATATTTCTCCCTACAGAGTTAGGTACAATTGTTTCCACTGTAGAAGAGCTTATAGCAAAAATTTACCCAAACATTAATAATATTCACGATAAACCAGCAGAATGGAAATGCGAGCGTGCCATCCTAGCACCAAAAAACGTACAAGCTTCAGTCATAAATGAAATACTTTTGAGATCATTCGAAGGGGTCGAATATCAATATAAACCCGTCGACTCAGTGATAAACACCGATGATGCCATTCATAATCCGGTCTAGTTCCTGAATACTCTGAAGCCTCCCGGCCTCCCAACTCACATATTAAAATGGAGAGTTATCCCGCCAATTATGTTGCTGCGCAATATAAATCCACCAAAATTATGCAATGGCACCAGATTGCAAGTGAAAACATTGCATCGCAATGTAATCGAGGCAACTATACTGACCGGTTGTTCTCGAGGAGAGTCTGTATTTATTCCTAGGATTCCCCTAACACCATCAAATTACCCCTTCGAATTCAAGAGAGTGCAGTTTCCCGTCAAAGTCTGCTTCGCAATAACAATAAACAAAGCTCAAGGTCAAACTCTTAAGGTAGCGGGAATAGACTTGAGGGAAAGCTTCTTCTCTCACGGCCAGTTGTATGTGGCATGCTACAGAGTAGGTAAGCGGACAGAGTAGTCTGGTTATTCTAGATCCCGAAGGAAATAACAAATATTATTTTTTCGATTTCGTTGTAAAAAGATAATATCCCCGTGTAACTTTCACCGAGCTTCGTGTCACAAAATGTAACAAAATTTTATTTTATTTTCATATTTATTTAACCTTAAAACCCTTGCACTATAATAAAGATTGTTATATTTTATAAGTATTAACATTTGAACATAATAATTTATATGTTATAATAAAATTAATAACGTAAAAAACCAATTTAAAATCCAATTAGAACCTTTTTCAACTTCTACGCGGGCAAAAGCTAGTATATGTATATAGATAAGTATAAAAACAATAACTATATAAACTAATACATACTATACCTATTACAAACTTAAAAACTACTGCAGACGAAGTGACGGCGTCGTGTAACGCAGCGAGGTGTCCCGCAGCCGGCCGCAGAAACACCGATACAGCACACCTTTCGGCCAAAACTCATCCTTGAGGAAGATCACCAAATGATGAGTCGGGTTTTAATGGCAGAAAGTAGCAGACTTTCCTCTCTCTCTTTTCAGGATGCGAGAAGCACAGCGGTCAATCGCTTCGAAAGGCGTACGTCCAGTTCCAGCGGTAGATAATTAATAGTGTTTCAGCTGAAATGCTGATGATAGCCTTACTTACTTAAGAAGTTTTCACTTCAAAAAATATTGCGACACATGTGGGACAAAAAAAAAAGGCTGCGACTGCCATTGCCAGAACGAAAGACGCAACCCATAATAAAGAAAATTAATTAGGGACAGCTCTAGCTCTCGTGTGACGTAAAAATTAATAATTTCAAAAATGTTTTTTGTTTGATTTAATCTTTTACTTCTCTATTTAAGCGGCGTTGTGTACTTTTTGGGTAAAAAATGGTAAACTCGCATCAGGACACGTGACCAAAAATGCACAACGTTCATGTTTTGACTTCTGCCGGCACTCCCGGAATGCAACCCGTTGTTTTTTTCAGGAATGTTCTTGTTGCCTCGGATAGATTTGATTTTCTTTTGACTTTTGTGGGATGTGATTGTCTGTGGCATCGCAGTTCTTGCTTAATATGAAACGATGTTTGAAAGGCAACTTGATCGAGAATGTTTTTAGCTATGATGCAAGAATATCTGTTCGGCCGTTCGGTTTGAATCAAAAACTATCTACTCCAAAAAAAATTCAAAAATCCTTCTTGTGCCAATTCAACTCGCTCTTGGCTGTTTTGTTACTGAATTATGGTCTACTATTAATTGTATTATTTTTAGTAACAAGTTATCAGTGAAATCTACAAATTAAATTATTTGGAAGGCCCTTGGTCTCCTCTGGGAAATCGACTATTTTATTAAAAAGTAAAATGTTGTTATTTTTGGATTCAGTTTAATTTTTATAATCTTGCAACATTTTTGAGTTCATGTTCGAGCGCATTTTGTTCTGCGACCGGCCGCCATACTCAAACAAAAAGATTTGAGATGAAAAGATAAATTTATATACATATTGGCGTTGTTGAAAGTGTTTAATTTACTAAATGAGTTCTAAATCAGATGTAAATAGAAGAGTGCTCGCCATTCAGGCGAAAAAGAAACGGCATAAACTCGGTAAAAAGAAAAATCGCGAGGAGGACCACGGGGCTGGTGTACAAGGAAACGGTCTGCGCAACCAGAATCAGAATCGTTTAGAACCTACACATAGCTCTTCCAATGAAACGATTGAGGAGGATGAAGACGAACAATATGCGAGCGACGACGAGGAACAGGAGGACAGCGCCGACTATTGTAAGGGTGGTTACCATCCTGTCAAAATTGGAGACTTATTCCTGAATCGGTACCACGTCACTAGAAAACTGGGATGGGGTCATTTTTCTACTGTGTGGTTGTGTTGGGATCTCGTTGACAAGCGTTTCGTTGCATTAAAAGTCGTTAAGTCGGCGCCTCATTTCACGGAGACAGCTTTAGACGAAATTAAAATACTGAAAGCAGTTCGTGACAGCGATCCAGCGGATCCCAAGAGGAACAAGACCGTTCAGTTGCTTAATGACTTTAAAATAACTGGTGTGAATGGAACCCATGTGTGCATGGTGTTCGAAGTTCTGGGTCACCACCTACTGAAGTTGATACTCAAGTCTAATTATAGAGGTATACCACGGGAAAATGTGAAAACAATCATACGTCAAGTACTTGAAGGTTTGGATTACCTTCACACTAAATGTAAGATTATTCATACAGATATTAAGCCTGAGAATGTATTGGTTTGTGTTGATGAATCTTACATCCGCAAGCTGGCAGCTGAGGCTACTGAATTACATTCCTTAGGCTTGAGACTGCCGCATTCCTTGATTAGTACTGCACCAAAGGAATTTCAAGAACAGGTAGTCACTGCTAAAATGAGTAGAAATAAAAAGAAAAAATTAAAGAAGAAAGCAAAGCGTCAGTCGATGTTACTTAAAAAGCAAATGGAACAAATAGAAGAAATGGAAGAACAGAAAAAAGTTGTCAATAATAGTGAGTCAGCTCCTATGTCGCAAGACAATGATGACTCACCCCCAACACCTGAAGAGGCAAGTGTGATCGAGACTACCCGCTCGGACAATGAAACTAATATCAATGGTTGTAATGATGACAGAGATGATAGAGTGGATGAAGAAGCTTTTGATACCGATGCTGATGCAGTGCAGGTAAGGTCTAAGCAATATGGCTGCGGAGACGATGCAGGCACCCCTATGTCTGAAGGGGAAATGACTGATACTCCACCTTCTTTCAATTCTCAGTCTACTAAGGGTAAATCTCTTGATAAAAAATTTGATCCAGCTTTTGATATCTGTGACTTAGAAGTAAAGATTGCAGATCTAGGTAATGCATGTTGGGTCCACCGACATTTTACTGAAGATATACAAACTAGGCAGTACAGATCTCTGGAAGTGTTGCTGAGTGCTGGTTATGGGACCTCAGCTGACATATGGAGCACTGCATGTATGGCTTTTGAGTTGGCCACGGGAGACTATTTATTTGAGCCTCATTCTGGCGATGGCTACAGCCGCGATGAAGATCACCTTGCTCATATTATAGAACTTTTAGGTGATATTCCAAAACGAATTGCAGCCTCAGGAAAATATTCAAAAGTTTTCTTCAATAAAAAGGGTGAGTTGAGGAACATAACTGGTTTAAAACCATGGGGCTTAGTATCCGTGCTAACTGAAAAGTATGAGTGGAGTCAGAAGGATGCAGAAGATTTTGCTGATTTCTTAAAGCCTATGCTCGACTTTGATCCAAATCGGCGCGCCACTGCCTATGAGTGCCTTCAGCACCAATGGTTAAAACTGCTTGAACCTGAACAAAACGAGTCTGACAAATAATATTATATTGCTCTCTGAAATGAATGATCATACATTCATGAAATCAGTAGTGTCAACATACAAAGTATTTCAGTCTTATACAATTTTAATAAAAAGTTTATTTATGGATTTCTTTGTGAATAATTTACTTTGTATCTAGATTGTTTTGTAGCAATCCTGAATTGTTTGAAAATAGAAATTGTGTATGACTACTTGTTGGAGACATGTTGCTGAACTTCTGAAACACAAGCTGTAAGGGAACAGCAGCAAAGTATATAATACATCAGCTGCTCAGCATAAAGTTATTATTTGGGCAAAATGTATAGTGATTGGCATTATATTACACCTCAAATTACCCAAACTGTACAGATAACTTTAGGAAAAATTGTGATGTATGACATGTAGACAATATAGGTTTTGTCACATTAATCTTTTAGAAATTTAGTTGACATAATGACATAGCTCTGCACATAAAACAACATCGTAGAAGTTGAGGAACCTAATATAAAGGAGTCATGCATGCATATAGTAGCCATTCAGGAAGTAGAATGTTCACATAGTTTAAGTTTGTGTTTTATCACTATCACAAAAATCTCATAATGTAAACTTAGGAGTAAGACAGTATTTGTAACGCCACACCTCCGAGACTGCCTTTTATATTTCGATGAGTCATCAAAATTTAACAATGGCTGGAATTAAGCTATTCGGAGACGGTATAAGACAGTGTCCTCTAAACCAGCTGATAGTAACAATATTATTTATCATAGATCCCAATTTACATGACCATAATTTGTATTATTATATCTGCAAAAATTTACATGAATAAAATGTCCAAAACGAGCTTGTTACTATGTTTATTTTTTGTTTTTATTTTATGTTAAAATTCTTCTATTTTTCTTACTATTCCCTTGGATATTTGTAGGGAACTTGTTTATGTTACAATAAGTACAAAATAATGATTTTTCACGTTTCAAAGTAGAATCATGTAAGTAAATAAAATAATCATGTAAAAAATCTGTTTTATATAGCCAATTTGCAATGGTTTTTCACATTTCTTAGTGGAATATTTACAAATTTAGTGGGTAGATACTGCATCGTAGTAAAGGCGGGGCCGGAAATATTATTGTAAGGATTGCTGGCTGCTCCCGCAAAACTCATTGTGTCTAGGGCTTAGTATTGTGAAGCGAGAGTGAGAAACCCGTTACGGTAACGCACACGCATTGGTACGCCGTAGGTATAATAACAGGTATGTAGGTACGTACATTGTGTTGAATAAACAATGTTATCCATTCCTTTATTTGCCACAAGCTAGAACTAGATACGTCTTGATCTATGTGTGCGGTGTGAATAAACCACACGTCATCCAGACCATGACTGTATGTAGATATGACAATAGTCGTTATATAAAATGCGTATCTACTAGGTACCTCAGCCACCTATCATGTAACAAAACGGTTAGGCTATCACGAACTAAATAAGTACAAGACATTTGTATTTTGTTGGCCATTTGGCAATGAATTAGAAAATCATCCTTTGGGGCTGTGGTCCCAACTCAGAAATAGGTATGAAAAACAGCTGTTTGTCAAGAAAGGAACGCAAACGAACTACTTAATATAATAAAAACAGTTGATTTTTTATTCATATTTTTTTTTTTCTATAGCAACAGATATATCTGGGTAGGTAGGCCAGATAAGGATTTTTGGAAGTTTGAATGAAAATCTTATTCCTTGGGCCAACATATTTCAAACTAGGTACGAATAGGGGCCATATTAAATAAAGGTTGTCCTAATTCTTTTTCCATAACAGCCCCCAAAACACGATTCCTTGGGCAATGTAATTGAAACTTAGTACCAATACTGGCCAAAGTAAATAATGTTGACATTTTTCGTTTTTCACCTATACTACTACCTACTAAAGACGATTTACGAAGGGTCAAAGTTTGTATGGAAGGGGTTTCATTCTTTCGGTTAAAAACTAAAAACTGCACATGACTGCGCCTTAATTATCATAGGCTGATAAATTGTCGTTTTTCAAAATAATTCAACCAAGTTTTAGTCGCTCATACAGGTTTTCATACCGTCGCGTCGTGCAGGCTAAACCCATGGACCTTGAGAGCTTCATGTTTTGTGTAAAAGACTACGGATAATTATTTCATAAATTCAACCTCTAAACTGTGAAAAGGGGATGCAAAGTTTCTATGGAACATTTTTGTTTGTGGTTTACTTGAAACTTGATCTAAATGCTTTTTGATATAATTAATCAAACGCCTTTTTCGACATTTTCAGAAATTAGAAAACGGAACCTATTTTAGGACAATGGCCCGCATCATAGTTTGTCGCCCCTTTTCAAAGAGTTAAATTTCAGAAAATGTTCTTTGGGATAATATTCGATTGTCACGCGGGCGAAGGCGCTAGCAGAAGCTTGTATTGTATAAGATAGGTACGTAAATCAGATGATTGCGTCTTATCAGAACGTAACCACGAATGACGTAGGGTTGGCCGGACTTTGGTACCAGTGTTCGGTCAATCAACATTTATTTTTCAATCAATGGTATGAGCATCCAATCATTAGGTTTGTACAGGGGGGCTACCCTCTTAGCCCGAAGTCCGGCTTAGTTTCGGGTATTAAGGTAGTAAATCGGGTTTATTTGCGGGCGTATTCTAGTCCGTATCACCTATGGACTTACGATTAGTTCCGAACCCGAACTAAGAATTAATGACAACACGATTTTACAGTAACTGTCAAATCGTGTTGTCATTAATTCTTAGTGCTTAGGTGATACGGACTAGAATACGCCCGAAACTACGGACTTCGGTCTTGAGAGTAGCCCCCGAGACGCCAGCGCATCAAGCTACCCGAAACTGTAATTTTTTTCCAATCAACCTTATACCTATCTAAGACTTTCACGATAAAGTTGAAAATCTATTAAAGAAATTCGACAGATTATTGTAGCTAGCTTGATGTGTTGGCGACTGTACATTTGAAATAAGAACGCAACGATATCTGTGGCCTTAGTGCGTGTTTTTTAACGTTCTCGATCGCGTTAGCGTAAACGTCAATTTTTATGCTATTTGACATAAGCGGACGTTTACGTTGACGCGATCGAACCCTCTGAATGCCCGCCGCTCAGTTTAAACGTAGCGTATCTTTCACTGGACTTCATATAGGTATTCCCAGTTATTCAGAAACTGGGAATATATGAAGTCCAACCTGTCTAGAACACAAATTATCGCAAAATTAGCACCTATAACAGATTGTTGGATACCTACACGTTAGCTACTGTTATTGACAGAATTATTTAAAAGAGTTCATCGCATCTCTATAAAACCGTTTAATTTAGACGCTTCAAGTCAATAATTCTTTTTGGAAGTGGGGGTTAATCGTTAGACATAACTAACCAAAGCACGAACCGACAGCGTAGTTCGGAGGATAATTCTATTCGGATTGAGAAGATAGCTGGAGGCGTCGTGTTAAAAAAAACCAGTACGAATAACACACAAAAAAAATAATTCTTATGACTAGTCCGAAATTTTGTAGACTAGATAATGCCAATCCGATGAGAAGTTTGAAAAGCTACGTAAATTAATTCAAGGACGTCGCCGTCGGTTAAAAATGGTTATGCTTCTCGTTTGAATAGGTACCTACCTCTTCTTAATTTGCATCAATTGTAACTTGATTTTTCGGTAGGAACTTAAATAATTAAATTAGTTACTTAGTTATGATTAGGTGCTTAATTCACTAATATTAATCTAAGAGGTACGAATAGGTAAACATTAGTCAATCCGCGCCATAATTGAATTTATTAGTCATTCAGAAGGGTTCAAACTCAATTCAGAAACCGGTCTGTCATCAATCAAATTAAAGTTTGTCCAACTTGGTACTGATGATACCCAGGTAAATCCTACAGACGCCAGCACATCAAGCTACAACAATCTGTCAAATTTCTTGAATAGATTTTCAACTTTATCGCGAAAGCATTAGGTTCATGGTTGATTGGGAAAAATTGACAATTTCGGGTAACCTAATGTGTGCTGGCGTCTGTGGTTCTGCTAGGAAAAAAGATTGCATTGTATTGCAAATCGTTAAAATTCATGTCGCAATAGAATGATGTTCTGTGAATATTATAATCTAGACAGGGAACAACAACCAATGTCATAATGTGAGAAAAGATTTTGACAGATTGCGATTTTTTTTTTGTAATACGTTATAATGGTTTTAGGAGTATTTGGCATATAGATATAAAACAACCGGTTTAAAACGTTGCCGTTTTAAACGGTTGAAAGCTCGCAAAAATTGTGTATGTGTGTGTAGGGTAGGCAAGCTGGCAACGAGAGTGTGAGTTTGGGTTGCTGTCACCCGCGGCTCTGCCCGCTTGAACGACGAAAATTATCCCAATGGAACATACTCCCGGGATAATAAAAGTGAACTATGTATTATTCCAGAACA
This sequence comes from Mamestra brassicae, assembly GCA_905163435.1. Taxonomy (NCBI): domain Eukaryota; kingdom Metazoa; phylum Arthropoda; class Insecta; order Lepidoptera; family Noctuidae; genus Mamestra; species Mamestra brassicae. The sequence goes on along the minus strand of LR991004.1, from coordinate 11,667,713 downwards.
ATCTACCTCTGTGTCAAATTTCATCAAGACCCGTTAAGCCGTTCTGACGTGATAAGGTAACAAACATTCATCTATCCAAACTCTCGCATTTATAATATTAGAATAAAAATATAGATTACGTTTGTTGGTTGGACAGTTAGACCACCATTACTATAGTGTGCCCAGTATACAGAAAAGGTCAACCTACTACGGCAACTATTAAAAAGTTGAAAATCCATAAATTATGGAAAATGAGGGATACAGTGTGAGAGTAGGAAGGAGTTGTTTCTTTCTTCTCTCTCATGAAACGAAACTAAACGTGACGCGTTCTTGGAATTCATGGAAAGTTACAGCCTAAGAAGTTTTACCTCATTAAATCATATATAATGAAGGTACTTAGTATAAAACAATAACAAAATTTAGTAAAAGAGCCAAATTATGTTTTGAAATGACATTAGAGCCGTTTCTTTGTTCGAATAGAAATCAGCCGCCTGACCTTACTATAAATGCATGAAGAGCTTGATAGTATCCGAACTATATGCAATTCGTGATGCTAGTTGCAACTACACCTGCTAGCTCCTTATTTGTCAAGTTCTGTGGGGTGTCATGATTATAGCCTGTTACAAAAAAAAAACACTTATATTCTCATCAGTCTACAGATGCTTCAAGTTATTTTATTGTTATTGGCAACTTTTGCTACATTTTTTTTAGGACTTAGAACAATGGCTTTTTGCTAATGTGGATGCCCTTTTGCTACACAAATCTATTGATAATAAGCATAAATTAAACGCTGTGTATTTAACCTGCAGTTCATAATTTGGAGAGAGAGAGATATTTTTAGCGATAACAAAATATCACCTACGATATTTATTTTGTGCAAAAATTTGTCTTTTTTTTAAGTAGGTATTCGGCTGGAGAAGTGCTTATCTTTTTACTGACTATTTAATTTATGTTTTATAAATACAGACTGCTACATAGGTAGTAACTTCCTGCCCAATCTGAGCTTGTTTTTTGGCGCATGTTTATAAGCGTTTTACTGCATGAAATTAGATGGCGCTGATTTAAATTCGGGTTATTTTTACTGCTGATTTCATTTTCGTATTGTAAAAAAGTAGGGCTGGATGGATGAATATATATATCTTCCAAAGATTACTTTTCGTACCTACCGAACTAAACTTACTGTAGGTATTCAAACTGTAACAAATAAAACTACGGATTTAGATAGACAGTCATCTATGTATATTAGGTAGGTAGGTACTTAACTATATGCAAAACGTAAAAAAAACAATAGGTAAGTAAATTAAGATGACACTGTTGTTGCTGCCGAAAGTTTGCCAGAGGTCAGAAAATTGGCAGCGTTTGGCGGCTTTATGGGCATTATAACGCATGCGCAGCAATGGCGGGCGACCTTCCCGCGTCCTTACCGCCCAGTCGACGGCTCATGCCGCGCGGCCATGCATGTAAACATCGAGTAACGACAATAAACCGATCCACTTTCGCTTTCGTCCGAGTCATCGCGATCCTTTCCATCACAAGTTCACAACTAAGTTGCTATCCAAACCTACCGAAACTGAACTGAAGTGTTATGGTGATGTGGACTCAGGTTTACTGAAAAGTGGCATTTTATCAGCGCCGCGTGAAAATCAGGTGTGTACAGTGTTGATAAATATGGCACGCATTAGGAATCCTTTTAGATCCATGAGTGTCATTCTATTAGTGATGAGAGGATCGTTCATTCATGCAGTATCTTGATTATTGCTCTGTCGACGAAAATCGTAGCTCAAAGCGTTTGAGGTCATGACCTTGAACCCTTGGCATAGGTCATGTAAACAATCGTTCTGGCAGAGTCACTTCCTTAATTGTATACATATATCTACGGCAGTGATAAAAAAAAAACACTTTACCTGTGCTTAGGTAGTGACTCCCATTTTTTTCTGGTTTACCTTATTTATTAATCAGTTCAGCCTTAAATACGTACTTATTCAAGTTTATACAATTTTCTCCAATGGATGAAAATAACACCATCACGTTAACGTCAGTAGGTACAACGTACCTATTGAAATTGCTTCAAAATTACACAATATGACGTAAATACATTAATAAGATTTTGATAAATATGTAATTAAGTTGTATTAAATTGTGCAGGTCCATCGGTAGCACTTAGTTGAAAAATTAATGTCTTTTCGAAAGGTTCCATCTTACATTTAGGTAGCGTTTTGTGCGGATGGGTGCTATGTCCACCACGTAGGTTGGCCGCAAACAGGTGGCGCATTTGCGCACGTCTTGGCGTCCTAGGATGGAACATGCCTTGCGGAATTAAATTTTGCATTAATTATTTTAACGCAACTCGGCGCCGATGTTCAAGGCTTTGTAGCTTTGACTCGCTCGACCAGTGCTTCATTGTCGACGAGGTGATGAGCTTATTGGTCCTAAATGATTTTAACTAAGTTTTCTTTTTCATGATTATAACTATAACATTCCTTATTATTTGGTTTCAGAAAACATAAACCAACCTCTCCTATTTCAAAATGAACTCGATTTCTTTAATCGAGTTCATTTTGATCGTCGATCGAAAACTTCTTCGGTAGATGGGTCGATTAAATAAATAGATTTTGGGAAACCCATGTTATTTCTTTTATTTTACATAGGTAATAAATAATGCCTTATGAAATATATACCTACGTCACCCGAAAATTGCAAACGCCATAAGATTGTAAACTATTTTTCTTAATAAGACACGGATCTATTGGAAATTATTGATTTTGGATGGGATTTATTGTAGAAAAAACGATTTTTCATAATATATCGCGAAGTTATAATGTAATAAAGATTTATGACAATCTTACGGAGTCTGCAATTTTCCATTGACATATACCTATTATAGGTACTATTTTTTTCTCTTTGTTACCCGCGCAACTTCTGCGTGTGACGCAGAAGTTGCGCGGGCCAGCTAGTACCTACAAATATAATCCTGAGCAAACTTGCCCCCACCAGTAAGATAAAATCATCTTCCCCGATTCACAGAAGGCGAAACAACGGAGGTCAAGTAGGGTCTGATCATAAATAACAGTTAAGAGACAGGGTTGTGTTTTAACCCATCATGCCAGCATCGGCCAGTGTGGGCAATGGACTCCACGCTGGCTGGCCGCCAATTAAATCGCAATAAATTGATATTTTACCGTGGCATATCTTTGAAACGGAATAACAGGCCTATAGGCGTGCGTCCGTGTGGTTTCGTATTCTCATTTTCATCTTTTTACGACACATAGCTATTATGAAAGAAGTAATGGTAATTTTACTGATATTGTTTTTAAGATATCTATATCTATACATAATTACATATAATAAATCTGAAACTTTCTGTGTTTTTATGCGCGCTAATCTTAAAAACGGCTGAACGGATTTGGATGAAATTTGACACAAAGATAGTAGGTACATAACCCGATCCCGTTTATCCCGATAAACGACATGGCTTAGCGGAGACTATGGAGTATGTGAAAATTCAGAGCCGCTGCTGGCTGAGTGCTAAAGATTCAGAAGTACCAGGAGACCAGAAACATTTCGCAGCATTTCCGGGGCTGGAATTGTGAGCGGTAAAGATTCACAAGTACCAGGAGACCAAAAACATGTCAAAGTATTTTCGGGGCTGGAATTGTGAGCGATAAAGACTCACAAACTACCTACTAGGATACTAGGAATCATGAAGATGTATTTCCGGGGCTCGAAGTACGAGCGAAAAAGACTCACAAACTACAAGCAAACCAGAATCAATATAATATATAAAAATCTTCCGTTACTGACTGAGTGAGTGAGTGACTGGCAGACAATGCACAGCCGAAACTACTAATCGTAGAAAGCTTAAATTTGGCAAGTAGCTTCCCTACACTCCGTGGAGGAGAGCGCTAAGCGAGGATTTCCCGGAATATCCTACGGGAACGGTAAAAAAAGGGATATGCGCGTACGAAATCGCGGGCAAAAGCTAGTAGGTAATATTCATGAAGGAGTAAGACAGTTAATGGGCAAGATAGTATGTCGTACTTAGAGGAGATTTTCTTAGTCTGATATTCAATCGTCTGAAATACTTAAAATCTATCAATCAACAAAAAAATCACAAAATATCCTTCAGTGTTCACTTTTTTTTGCATTGTTCATGATATAGGTAGAATTGTTGGTTGTGGGTTGCCAAGACTTTTATTCGGAAAGCCAATTTAGATTTAAAGATTTCACTTCAGTCTATGGTCATTTGGTACATCAATACTTTACGATGTGTCATAAAAACAATATGAGATTTCTTCTCCTACAAAGAAAGAAAATTTAATTTGAAAGCATCAATGTGCAAGTATATGAGGGTGTTGACCTGTCTGCTTGTCTGGCGAAGGTTTAGTGGAACTATCTTCATGTTGAATCATTTTATGTGTCTGGCGACAAATTCCCTTCGTAGTCGTCACTACAATTAAGTTTGTATGTTCTATGATAAATCAGTGCTCTTGTTTGTATAGCGTTCCCCCATAACGCGGTCTACAACTTCAACTATTAACTTTTATTAGAGAATCAGCTATATTGACAAATGCGGGAATAAAATAGTACCTACCTTTTGATTCTACGACAAATACCCCCACTAGGGCATGAATCTCGGAATCTCGGGATATCAGAATCTTGGAACGAAAATTCCGATATTACAGTTATCGGTATATAGTATAATTTTCTGAGTGATCCAATATCGAAATATCGGAATCAGAAAAAATACTATTTCAGTTTTAAAGTGTCATGGAACCCGCTGTAACCATGATATTTTAATTGATTAATGTTTAGATACTTCTTCATATTTTTAAGAAGGTTATTTATTTACAAAGGATTCATCATCATCATCCATTGTCCGATTTCGTCCACTAGGTATAATATATAGTCTTCAGGCATTGTGTAATTTTGGGGGATTTCAAAATGTCGTATAATGCGGCCAACTTGAGTTGTATTCTTTTTAAGTCTCTGTTTGTTGATGATCCATGTCAAACGAACGAACAAACAAGGAATCTTGTTAAAATTTCTCTCAAATTTCTAATTGGTTCCAGAAAGAGTTTAGTGCGCAAAATATGAGGACTGCATTCTGCCAAAAGATTTGTCATAAGAATGGGAAAAATATATTTTGCCGGTCCCACTTAAGGTCAAGATCGATATCCTCTTATTTGGCCCATTTTTATGTGCCAAACTAACTAATATCTACGATTTAAATATGTTTTTTATTGTATTCAATCTAACCACATACCGAGATTGCGCTAATTATAAAGAAAATATGCAACTTCAACGAATATGTGCAATTACAATATTTATATCGGAATTCCGATATTGCGATTTAATATCGGAGTTGAAAACCTTCCGATATAACATGCCCCACGTGTAAGAAACAAAGTTTTACTACACACTTACATACTTTTTCAATTACTTTTCATAGGGTACGGGTAATCTGTCTTTGCCCAATCAGCATACAAAGCTAGCTCATCACCCCATATCTCCCACCATCCGATTTCTATTACTTTTTCAGTTCAATTCATTACTTGACGGTGTGCGGAGTAATTGTTATTTACGACGGTTATCGACAGATTCAATTATAGTTGAGTCTGCTCAAGTGCATGGCCATTTGGTTTATGTGCTATTCAGAATGCCCGGAGCTGCTTTCCAATACAAAACTTATCTATGCGGCTGTTTCTCCGATTCGGTACATCGTGCAGGCTGACTCATAAAACTGTATGGGTTTATTTATGGAAACTAGGGCCTATCCACCAGCCAGTATCTCCGTGTGATCTTTGCGTAGGAATGGCCGTTAGCTTGATGGGTTAGGTACCAGCCTTTGTATTCCTTTTCCTGTGCTATATCTATTTAAACGCTAGATAGGTGCCCATCATGTTTTAATGCATAGGTTACAAAAATGTATTGTTGTCCCACGAGCAGCCCACAAAATCCAATTACCGATAAAATGGTTACGTCATTTAATAAAATATTGAGTCGATGTTACGACGCTTGGGTTACCTAAGGCTGGAAAGCTGTGCAGCCAGCAGTGAACTTGATAGGCCTCTTTTGGCCAAAATGAAATGACGCTGACGATGAATTTGGACGTTATTATTCAAGTCTTTCTAAATCACTTTAGAACGACGTACCCATATGTATGTATTTTTTCTTGTTCGGTAGAAAACCTTCTTTTTGGCAAATGTTTGTAGAACTCGTAGCAAATGATTTAAAAAAAATTCGTAGCAAATGATTGTAGAAAATGTACCATTTTTGCAGAATTCGCAGCAACTACATAATGTATTTTAACGCCTGCAAAAATCAATCACCGCATTTTCTTATACCGAGTATTTCAATTAAAATGATTAACGTTTACTGAAGGCGTCTGCACTTTACAGATACCTACATCTTTCTTATTTTGGGCTGTCTGACACCTTTTACATTTCGATGCCCTGTTAATTTACTTTCTCCGGTCATAATTTCCCAATTTCTACTATCAACTAAGAGTTGCACTTATATATTTAACTGCTTTGTGTCAGTTTTCAGTCACGTCAGGAGACACCTAAATTATTGAATAATTACTGGACTTTTACGCAGGATTAATTTAGTTTAGTAGTTTTTAGTAGTTGCATTTACATCTTTAACTGTATCAAGTCTATTAAGTTGTAAAACAAATCCTAACAAGTTGCATTGTACTTGCGACAGGTGCTGGGGCTCCGATGGTGGCCGCGTACCATTAACAGGTGGGTTCAATTTCACCCGTATCATCGTTCATCTCTATAGAAAGCTAATCATCTCATTTGGTTCCTTAGATTTAAAGTATTTATTTAACTGCACTTAATATTGCAATGTTTTATTTTGCACTTCATTCAATAACTTTCTACAAATAGCGGATAGATGGCGCTACTAGTAGTCGTTTTAGTTGTAGCGGTTTGAATCTAAATATTTTTTTAAGTATTTGAAATTAATCAATTTTTTTAGTTAATTTTGCGAATAAATTTTTGTGGTACCTTACCTATTTAACAACTTTCCTGCGTCGATAACACTTAGTTGCTTTATACAAACAACTAAAAATATAAAAGTTGAACAGCGTTGCCAGTTATTAGGATAACTTAGGTATGCTTATTTTATTATCGGTATCAAATAGATGACCTTAAACACCTATTTCGACGACAGTAGGAGTTCAAAAGAAACATTTGACATACATTGTGGACATTTTAAAAATACACGAGAGTCCAGACAAAATCATTTATCTACGTAATTCGTTATTGGACTGTTTCCAAAAAAGATAAGATTTTTGCATTTGCGTGCGTTATTTCTTTTGGTTTAAATCCGGCCCGGACGCATGTGAGTAGGTAGGTGTGGAGTATTTTACTGATAATGCGCGCGCGCACATAAACGCTGTGTAAAACGCCCTTAAACTACAGAGTTTAAGGGCGTTTTACACAGCTTTAAGTTTTAAATCCTTAGTATTTTGATCGCAGGGAAGAATTCGGAATTTGAGTGTTTAAAGAAGAAGGTACTTTGTCTCCTCTGCTTTACTGTTCGCTTAGCTTTTATTTTATGTTTTTATTTTTTTGAGCTGATTTTCGGGAAAACAATCAGAAAAGGATTTCTGATTGTTTACCCGAAAATCAGCTCCGCAAATACGTTCAACTTTATTGAAAGCCAGTGAAATTGTCATGAGCAAAATTAACATCGAAATTCTTGCCTTCTTTCGTACCTTTGATTGTCTTCTATCAAGTTGCGAGGTTTAAGGATCTTACAATAGAACAAAGCAAACGAAATATTACTGGCATCCTAGCAGTCATCTGACTAGTAATCCCTGACTCCTGACACGTGCATACATCTGTCAGTATGTACTGAATTAAAATTAAACCAAAGTCATGCAGTAGGTGATCGATCAGATTTGGTGGTAAAGTAACCTTCAAAATATTTATAAAGCTAAGCGGTACTGTTGAGTGATGAGTTCCAATACTGTCTCAAAGATTAAATTAACTTTCGTGAGCTGCTGTCTCAACCATGATCCTAGACTTTTATTGAAAGGAAGATACTATACAGTCTTTGCTACCCTAGTTTACTAATATGGGTGTGAGCCTGGAGATCTGTCATACAGGTCCCGAACCCAGTATAGACTCCAGCTCTCACAAAGGTTTGAATCTGCCTGTTACTTAGATACTATATACCAAATTGTACCTTTTTGAGAGAAAAATAAACTATATATTATTATTAATAAACTTCTTGTCTTCTTATCCTATCTTTTGGCTAGGCTCGTCAATCGCGTTTCTGAGATCTTTTAAGGATTATAGTGTAAATCCTTAGGGTATCAAAGTTTTTTCAAAAACTTGCTTGTGCCTGTAATCGGTGTCTTCTGTACCAATACGATGGCTAGGCCAACTTTGATCTCTCGTTAACGATCTAAGTTTTATAATTTAACTTATTGAACGCCAGAGCATAAACGCATCGGCGTACCCCCGACGCCAAGCCACAAATTCGCCATGTTTTGTCACATATTTGTGACGTTTGGCGTACAGGGCACGCGCTTGCTTGTCACGTATATGTGACAATGGCGTTCAAAGGTTAACGGACTCAGTGGAGGGCAAATGCCACATTCTTCCCAAAAGCTATCTATGACCTTCTCTCTCTTTATAACCTTCTCATTACTTTTAAATGAAACTGGTACACGATCACGTCTAATGTTTTCAGCCAGGAAATTAGGAAGTGCGTACCTTGGCAGCAGGCGTCCTCAGGCCTGCCAACTATGCCGATCAGCTGAGCCGCCTCGAGATGCATCTCTACTAGCGAGCGTGCAGAGGACCGCTGATCATCATTATATAAAAGGCTGATGAACGTAAAAGTTCCACTGTTATTCTGGAATATTACAACGTAGCTGGTTGTGGCGGCATTTATTTCTGTGGTTACACAGTATTGCGTGTCGGATTGTCATTTTTAATAGGTATAGAGCATTTTAAATAGTGCCTTTTATTGTCTAATGGCATTGGTGTGTGGGGCAAATGACCAAGTTCAGGACGTTCAGATATTCTCCTCATGCTATGGCAGAGTCTGTTGTAGGTATGCACCTTCGTCAGTATTTCTAAGTAGGTACAGAGTAGCATATAAATCATTGATATTAAGAGCGGTTCGTTCTGTTATGATCCGCCGGTAGATCATAGTTCAATCCACAAGCAATTTTCTATGTGCATACGCATACGGCACAGGTACTAACCTATTCCATTAAATGAAAATAGGACAGTTAAAAAAAAATACATTTCTTAGCTCCACGCATTTCCACCAGTATTTTATGTGACGAGGCGAAACAGAAAGAATACATCCTACTTCCAAATGCAAAAACACTACAAAGTATTAAATAACTTTAATTTCAAATGTCAATGTCAAAAAAACGAAGAAACAAATGTTTTCCACATTCCGGTTGTATTTATTTTGTAAAAAATGATTATATTTTTAACCGACTTCAAAAAAAGGAGGAGGTTCTCAATTCTGTTGTATTTTTTTTATGTATCATAACTACGGAGTTATGAAGCAATATACAAATATTTTTTCAAATCGGTTTATAAATGACGGCATTTATTAACCGATTTGAAAAAATATTTTAAGAAAAAATTTCATCAATATCGGTTCGGTTCTTTGGTTTTTAAATCAAAAAAGCTGGGGATAATTGAAAATATATCATCCAAGTAAGTAACCGAAATTGCGTGTTTTGCTTTCCTGTGACTTTCCAGTGGTGTTGTTAGGTGCGGGGTACCACTCAAAGGTAAAGTCCAGACCAGCTCATAATTCAATATCTACTTTGCTTTGGGATTGACAAAAGTAAACCTAAGTTGAGGAGATCCCTAGTGTATTTATCTTTGAAGTTAATCGTCTAATGAAAATTTAATATATGTACCTACCTATTTAACTAAACCCAACGCAAAAAGAATCATCATGACTGGTTCATAAACAATAAAGTTATGCCCGAATAGATAACCCCATAAATCCCCTTCACAGCATATCGGCGTGATGTTATGTTATAAATAGGTGTAAACAATAATTAGATATGCGATACAGCAATCAAGTTCTCCATCAGATCTTCACCAAATTGAAATGGGACCAGTCCGGAAAAATACTCTTCTAAACAAAAAATAATCATCCAAATCGGTTGACAATTGGCAAAAATATCGCTGAACAAAATACAAAAAAAAACAGTAAAAGTCGGTTAAGACTGTAGACGCTATAACGCCCTTTTTAAAATCGAATATTATCCCACAGTAACGTACGACTGGGTTAAAGGGAATCTAATGTCCTAAACCAAGCCCTGGGCTACCTCCTAACAAGTTTCATGCAAATCCGTTTGGGCGTTTGAAGCATTCAGAATTTCGTATAGTATGTATATGTAACCTGAAAATGGCAAACTCCGTAAGATTTTAAAATAACTTGAGAGATTGTAAACTCTCGATAAATTGTCAACTGAACATACCTATACAATACTATTTTACGCATCACAATTTAATAGTTGTAATATTTCGAAGTCATTCCGAGAAATTGAGGATTGACATTAAATGGCGACCAATCAGAGCACAAGTCTAAAATTTATCCGTTTTCCCGTGATAGTAAACCTGGAAAAAACGCTCTCATTGGTCTGTACAGATATGAGCTCACACCAACAAAGACCAATGAGGGGCCAAGTTTCCAATTTAACTATCACAACAAAACAGATAAATTGTAGACCAGAGTGCTGATTGGTCGCCAGTTTATGTCAGTCCACAATTTCTCGAACGGACACGAAGATATTATAGACTATCAAATTTTGGTGCGTTAAAAAGTATTCCAATTGTTCATTTGACATTTATCGTTTACAATTTCTCAAGTTATCTTACGGAGTTTGCCATTTTCCGGTGACATTTATAACATATGTAGAGTTTCTATTCAGTAATTCATAGAACTGAAATTATGACACATTTACTTATTATCATAACGTAAACTATAAGCCGATTACAATAGGGGATTATTACCCAATTACAATGTATTTTATCAGATGATGACACGTTATTCAAATTGCATAATTAGCATTCCTCCCACTATAATAGGAGAAATGACTATTTCTAGAGAACCATTAGTATATAGTGACACATAGGGTCATATCGCCCGATACTATTACGAAGTGGTAAGTAAACGCATAAGTATGTAACATGTTATTTACTTAGGATAGTTAGTTCAATAATAATATCAATCAATATCTTGCGTGGAATATTACCAGATACTAAGTAATGGTACAAACATACTTAGTACGGTTATGTTACAGTCTTGATGTGACACTTGACAGTTATGATTTTGACTGATGTTTTCCTTCTCTTTTGTCGGCACAAACTAGTAAGGTAGACGTAGCCTATACCGTGATAAATATAAATAAATGATATATGTGTATTCGACGATTTTCAACACAACAGCAAATACTAAGATTTTTTTTTCTTCCCCCGTGCCCGATTTTTGTGCGGGCTACCGCAGCCTTTAATATAATCAATTTAAAAGTTGACGGCTGACCTGTGCACTTTTCCGCACAAGTGCGAAATACACTTCATTGAGTGTCTAGACGCAATTCGGCGAAAAAGGTTCATAAGGCAGTTCAGTAAAGTGCTAGCAGAGCTTTCTGCCCACGATCCTTACCATCATTAAGAAAAACTTGTGTTTCATTGCGCTGCCGATCTTAAAAATGCTGAGTATTTTTATATAAAATTTTAGCCAATAGCAGAGAGTATTTCTAGGAGAAAGAAGGTTTTGGTACATGTATATGTATAACTAATGTACATGTGTTGACTATTTGCAGATCTTTATATCATGGAAGTCGTTAAACCGACATCCGCGCGAAACCAAGCGGATCCGCTCGTAAAATAAGAAAAGTATGTAATAGAAACACATGAAGCATTCCAGCAGCTTTGACTCTGGGATGGCATCACTTGTATTTGTGTCCAAAGATGGCTGTGACAACTTGAGGTGACAAGTTTGCTTTTTTTTTTTTCATGACTGGCCCCTCGCTGGTTAACTTATGAAGTTGTCCTCTGCTTGATCGTACCCGTCGACATATAAAAGGAAGCTATTTGCTGAAATAATTACAGTTCTAAACTTTATAATATGGTAGTGATGTGAAATCATAATGCAACGCATTGGTTCTGTGGGCTAAGTACGAGTAAATACAACAATCTAACGAGTGGACACTTGAGATAATTTTTGCGGCAACACACTTTGTTTAGACGCGGCAGATTATTTATTGTATTGAATTTACTATAATGTTGCGATATGACAGTAGCATGTAAGTACTTCTTACCTAAAATTGTTAGAAACTTGCTTATCTTGTCACTGTCTGTCTACGCCATACATCACTTCATGCACCCGGCAGGCAAACCCTAGTGTTCTACTAACGCTAATTGCTTACCTTTTTAGCACGGTCTATAGTCCAATGACGCGAGCGTGTGTGAGATATGTTTGGGACGGTATATTATTTCAGAAGCGCCCATCAAAATCAATAAGTACATACTTAGTGATTAGTTAAAGCAGTTTTTTTGTCGTTCCGATGTGAGGTTCGTAAGAGTGTTGTTGTTACTATACCTAGTTGCTAAGTTGTCTACAACGACAACAACATTTATCGCGTCTAGTGACTCATAATTTTATTCTTGATCGGTTTATAAATGCACATTATAATAATCGGTTCTTATTATTTATTATTTCACAGATTATACCTAAGTAGGTATTTATTTATGGACGATGTCATAGGTCAAACCAAATCTTGATGGAAAATTGTCCACTTCTTATCGACTTAACTTGAAAGATGGAAGAACAAAACACTGACCATTCTGAACTGCATTGTCTGTTGAAATGTGTGATTTCACCGGCAAAAATAGCAATACCTTTCAAATGCATTTTCATTAAGAATTTAAATGAAATGATGTAATATTCAAATTGGTTAGCTACTGTGAGTGGTAAATTGTCAGGCAACTTGTCGCTATCGTCAATAAATATATGTCTTTCTGTCAATTCAAATTCAATTGCTGGATATATTGACAGAATTAATTCACTATGCAATCTGGATACTTAACAGACAGATAAATTCAAATAATTTTTGGAGGTATGCGGTACAGAGAGTAAAGTCCCGCATACCTCCATTGAAAAGGGGAGGATCCTCCGAACCAGACGGTTGTTGTGTCTGGTGGGCAACTGCCCGATAGTTGATATTCGGACTGTTGTATACATTCAAATCGCAATGTAAACTTCACTTGCGCGATGCAGGATTTTGTTGAGTTGTAGATGGCGCTGCGGTTCTTTTTGTTGCGATGTATATTTGCTTCGTTGCTTTTTTTTTCTTGTGGCGGCATTGATGCCGCTACAAATTTAATTGCTTTTATTAGCTAGCTCCTGTCTATTCCGAACTTGGCTCGAGGCACGCTCGTCTGCTAGTCTGATCCAGAGGCTTAGAAATGACAACCGATGACAAAAATATGGTGTACACCTGCAATGCAATGAAGACGAAAACATAAGAATACAAACATATATAGGTGTCGTGTGAATTGCTGCCTACCAATCCACACAAAAAGGTTTTGAACCCTTCCTTCACGATTTCTCCACAATCTAGATTCTAGCGCTTCCGGAGACTAGCACAAGGTCTTGTCCCGCACTCCCGAAGACAAATCGGTCAAGGCTTCACCTAGGTTCGTCTCTATCGACCCTCATAATATTCAGTACTGAATTTATAGTGCTTACTTAGCTTAGAATGTGTTTGTCATAGGTTAGAAAATGAGTCTTCACCCTCACCATCTCGATGAAATATGACCTCAAAGTCTTAGTTATCATGATCAACCAAGAAGCCAAAGGTAAAATTAGAAAATATCGCTATATGTCAATTTGGCCATGTTATCTTCCAGTCTTGTATGTGACTATAATAATTATGATGACGGTTGAAGATGTCAGAGGTCATGCTCATGACTTCGGGAACGACTTCCGTCGTACAACTAGGTAGGTATTGCGTCCGACTTTTAACCGATTTCAGATTTGAAAATTTCTTTTTTATATGTAGGAAAGGATAAACTTTCCGATTGGTCCCATAGACATTTCATCTGAATCGGTTCAGCAGTTTGATTTTGCAATTAAAATAGCTCGAAAAAATATGTCATCCAAGTAAACCAAATTGCGTATTTTGATTTCCTGTGGCTTTCCAGTGGTTGTTAGGTGTGGAGTAGATACCTACCTATCACTAAAAGTGAAAAATAAAAAACTTTTTTCAAAAAAATACAACCGACTTCCAAATAAAGAAAAACACTACAAAGTATAAAATATAGGTGTTTTTGGTTGTTTCTTCGTATTTTAACACCGACTTCCGAAATTAAAGTTATTTTATTGTAGTGTTTTTTTTTGATTTGGAAGTCGGTTGTACTTTTTTGTAAAAAGTTTTGCATGACTCAATTCCGTTTTACCTATCATATATTAATGAGTCATATTCCAATCAATGAGATTGAGTACTACACAATATTGATCATTACAACAGATCAGACAATACGAGGTGGTGTCGCATGTCGTGGGGGTGCGTGAGCGGGAGGTATGCGGTCAACCGCAGTTCTCAGGTTCGAATCTCGGCCGATGCAACTTCATTACAATCACTCATATTTTATTGCGGCTTTGAATTATTGGTCTCAGTTCTTGTAAGTGTCGAATTAATTATTATGAATTCAAAATGGGTGATGCTAATTGTGGGCTCCTTAAAATAAAATACTGTTTATAGAAATATATCTGTCGAATGGATCTACAACGATTTGTGCTGTTCATCAACCAACTAATCAATCTCAATTTTAATTTGGGAAGGTATTTTTTCTTCCACTCCTACCGCAATCAGCCGAAAATCTTAGAGTTTAATTTCTTCCTTTTATTCTTTACAATCATCATCATCAGCCACAGCCCAATTGCGCCCACTGCTGAGCATAGGCATATCTTTTCTCCCCTCTTCTTTATACCGGGTATTATATCAATGTAAAACCTTTCTTTAAGTTTCAAGTAGATACCTACGTCTAAGTTTATCCACGAGCTAGGACTTCAAGTTAAAGCCGGGTTTCACTTCGCACCTCCCTGATAAGTTGTCCAGCGCCCGCTCGTGTGCATTGGGCTAATATTTGTGTAGACGCGAGATATTTGTCCGCTGTGCAGATAGTGACGGGCTTGCTGATTGTTCTTGGGATTAGCATAGCATTCAACTGTTTCCCAGAATTGTTAGCTGCACAAATTTAGACATTGGAAAATGTTACTACTGTTTTATATATTTTTGAATTTGAGGTGATTCTGGAGACCTATGTAGCGCATAGGTAACCTGGACAAAGGCTCAGCGTATGGAGCCTTATATGATGGTCTAACCGAGTGAACCAACATCATCATCATCATCGTCACAAATGGACGGAGATCGTCAAAATGTTTAGTCGGCACGTCATATCGACGCAGCATGGAGCAAACATCAGGAGGATGTATACATATGGCTGTGTTCCAAAGACTACTCTAAGCTGAGTTCCTATGTCAAGTTCTTCTGAAGTATTTTTGTTGGAATTCGAATAGTTCTTCACCACCATGGAATTTATTGAGGAATGTTTATGCGTTCATTTAGCATCCATGCAAATCCGGGGCACTCGCTTGTTTCAACACGAACACTGGCATTGGGGAGTATATTCGAGATATTTACCTTTGCATCATCATTATATAGAATGACACATATTTGATATTGGTTTTATCAAACTGACGCAATCTAAGGTGATCGTAGAGGTTGTAGGTATCTATTTTAAATATTGTTTACTATTACGTATTCCACTTAAGATACTGGCTAGGTAAATACACTGATCATGTCAATAGCTTTGCACGGCTTGTCATGATGAGCTGCTGTTAATTTTTGTCCCAATTTATCCCATCCACTGTGCCACCATCTCATCCACCTTTCTTATGTCTAAAAGCATTCTTTGTCTAAACGTTTTGATTGCAACTGAAATGATATTTACTCGTGGTCACGCACGCTTGGCCATTTGGTCTTCGACTTTGTTGCGCCCGGACTTCACCAACATAGTCATACATACATCTATGAGCTATAGCTACGCACATAGAGTGAATGCACTTCAAGAATAATCTCGCGATTCTACATACACAGACACACCTCTGCTCCCCGTAATCTGATTCATAAAGGGATTTATTTTTAACGTCTTCAAGTGTTCTGACGTCGGACAAACGTTCCAGACTGCATCTCATACATTTTATTAACCATCAATAAATTGGTGTCAGTCAATTTTAGATGCATGTAAAAAGCGTGTGCCAAATTTTCGCGCATGCGCGGTGCCGCCCGCCGAACCAACGTACCCACCCACTCCGGCGCACCCGCCCTGCATCGTGCGACCCACTATTTATAGATAAATGTGACATTGTTTTATTTGTCACAGGCAGGCGTAATCATACTAGTACTTTTCCATGCGAAAATCGTTAACCCCAGCGCGATAACTGGAGAGAGTGCATGATCGTGTGTCGGAGCGCGCCTTATTCCATTAAAATAACATATCCTGGTTTGTACGGCAGTAATATAAACTGTCGGTAATTTCTAGAAGAGTTGATTTAAGTACACGGACTTTCAATATGGTCGAACCAAGGTCCAATTGTCCAATACAAAGTCACAATGTAAATGTTGGGAATCAATATTAATGATGTATTTATTGCGTGGCGGGGTGCGGGAGGCTGCTTCCCTGGTCCTGGCCCTGAGCGCGCGCCGCCCGCGCCGTCAGAGCGCATCCTGCCGCGCGCACTCCCGCGCACCATACAGCTATCGGTCGTGCATACACATACTTACTGATAGTGGCGTATTATTTATTTATATCGAGTTGTATTGTGATGACGATTGTGCATGTGTGAGTGTTTTGCCATGAAATGGATCTACGGGTGAGTGTTCTGTTTTTGTTTATTTATGTTTTTTTTTTCGTGTTGTTAGGTACGTGCCAAGATAACTGAGATATAAGACTACTGCTCAATAGCTTTTTATGTAATGAATTACTTAAATATTATGTTCCAATTATAACATTTTGTTATAACAACCAACCAATTTATTTGGTTTTATTTTAGCGAGCAAAATTATACCTAATGATAACAGCAGGAAAAAAAACCGAAATGACGAAAACAAAAACATATTCATTTATTGGGAAAACCGCTGCGACATTGGGATAGTTTCCTTCTTTATGAACATCACATTGTATTTACCAAAGTTTACAATATTTCCATTCTTGTCTTCGCTATTCAATTACCTTATTACTTATATTATCTGAACCCATTTCTCATTTAATTAATTTTTAATTGTATTGAAGTGAGGAATATTTATAAAATAAATGATAAGCTGTAATATAAAATTGTTTACTAACAAACAGTTAGGCGCCTTTCTTTTGGTCATAACATCATTAGGGTGCGAGTACACTAATGAGGTATAATGATAACTCATTTCATATTAGTTGTTGAAGGGAAACACAATTAGTCTAATTTAACATGCTAAGAGTGACTAGGTACTGTAGATTTACTTTATTAATTTTAATAAAAAAACAGGCTTGCAGTTTATTAAACAAAAATCTAAAATCAAACAAACTAAAGATCCTAAAATTGTAACTAACCCGACTTGGTTTTAAAATTTTAAATATATAGATAATTGTATAATAAACGTTTATTATCAAAAAAATTACAAAGTTTTTACATTGGCCCATTGACTGGGCAAGCCTGTGTCTTGGTACCAATTTCGATGGTTTTACCAATTAAAATTTTACTTTAGTTAGAAAACAGTTCGGTAACTTATTAAAAAAATGATTTAATTTTCGGTTATTAAAGGTTTTATTAATTAAAATAAAATTATCAAAATAAACATAAAAATCAAAATAATATAATTAATAATAATAAAAAAATAAGTAATAAAAATTGTCTAAATGTTTGGGAAAAGTCTCTTTATTTTTATAAACAAAGAACAAGCATAAAAAATAAACAAGCTTGTTTGGTTCTGGTTGGCAGATTCAGACTGTTAAAGTCCAGGTTTTATAAAGCTTTCCCATCACCAGGTCCAAACGATGACAAAAGTCTTATTGGAATGCTTCAGCTGCTTAAGTACTCGCTGAGTTTCCAATAACAACCTCGTAGACATCACGACAACTTAGCTAAAAAAAATAATAGATATTTTAATTACCTTCCATTTGAACTGATCCCTTCCAATAAACAATGACAGTACATTGCTAATTCATCTAGATGAACTATTCATTTTTCATTATTAGTTAAAGCAATTCAACTACCAGTTATCAGCCAACAGGTGCAAGATTATAATTGTTGTCAAAACATTGTTGATTAGCCTAAGTATGTACTTGTTTGTGTTGACATAGGTGTAATCGAGTAGTGGATGAAAACTTCGCATTAAATAAATTCAATGGAGATATATGAGGCTGATCTATTTGGAGCTGTGGTGGCTATGAAAACAAAGATGAGAATATCTGAAAACAAGGATGAGATACTTAAATTAATTCAATGAATTTTATCTTGGCCTTAACAGGCTGTCGTCGGTATGTCAATCCTGGATACAGAAGGTTCAGATTTAATTTAAAGATAACCCTAGAGACGTTTCTTGTTTAACTGTTTCTTAACCACACAATATCCTCGTTCTTTTCTGAACTGGGTACCTATGTAGCTTATGCTGATCATTAACTACTTAACTGACTCCTGTAATGCCAATAACCATTATTGATAAGCCCTTGACTCCGTAAATTTGAAGAAAGCCAGACAACATCAGACGTCAGTCGCGTACATCTTGAAACAAAACCCTATAATACACTTGACTGTAAGTGATTCCGATTCAATGCACTGAGTGACTTTGCTCTGCCTGTTTTCCGTTTATGAATATGAGGAAAAAATGCCCGAGAACATTGTTATGTGTTACAAGACATTGTAATCCATACCTTGTTAAATCTTTTATCCTGACTGATTTACAGACGGCGCACATAAAAGCTTCTAAGTCTGAAATTTTGTATAGAGGTTATTTTTGTTACGTTAGCATCCGTTAAGAAGATTTTTGGAAATTTTAACTTTAAGGGACGGAAACGGTTGCCCCGTTTCCGTCCCTTAAAGTTAAAATTTCCACTTTTTGTTCTTTTTTGTTATTTCTTTGTTCTTTGAAGCCGCCATTTACGTGGAAGTTGCAGGCTTCATAATCTTAAAACGTAGACTCAATATCATGTAACCAATAGTTAAGATGATCTGCTGTTATCTTGTTTTCGTACTCATTAGCCAAAGGTGCACACACGACCCGACCACGCGACCCGACCCCGGAGCACAAAACACGATGTGATGTACCTTGTTATTCCACTCGCGATAACGCATTGCTATTCTAAGAGAAAGCCCACACTGTCCCCAGTAATTCCAGAAATACTGGACTGGCGACGACAGCCTACAGGTCTACCAGGAAATGTAAAATACAGTGAAATGGAACTTGTATCAGGATGCATTTTAATCGGCCGCATTCCTTGGGTTTCTGCAGAAATGGTTGAGTATTCTTACTGTAGACTGCATTTATATCTATCGTCTTTAAATCAATATATGAAGTGTGGAGAATCCCTTATTTAAAACTAAGGTAGACTTAGCGAAGGATAAGAAAGTTATCTGAATACCAATCAGTTGTAATCAGTTCATGTTTATTTTTTCGCGAAATCAAACTTATCGTTTAACAATCGTATCCTTCACTGAGGATTAAAAACATTACAATCGTCTTTATATCTGTCTCAAGGTTTTACAAAAATATATATTTTATTTAAGTTTTATGCAAATGGAAGGAATGGATTTTATTATTCATGCACTTGTCGCATTCACTTGTTACTTCGCCAGTTTCTGTGAAATGGGTTGCTGTTGCTGCTGTATAAGGGCACGTAAAGCCGGCTGGGTGGCGTTGTCCGGTATTGGGAGCACTCGTTATTGCCATAAGCGTCCAAATTATCTGTAGTGACATTAAGTCCGTGCCTCCGAGTGGTCGGCACTTGATCGCGCATGCAGATAGCACTTAATTACGATCTAACAAGATAGTGTTGCTATTGACTACCATATTTGAAAGATTTAACTCTTGTAAAGGATAACCGTACCTCCCGGGGTAATCTACGGGTCTTATATTTCTGTATTAAAATCGTGAGATGTAAGTAAAGACAGTAAGTAAAGACAGTAAGTAGGGAACTAGATAAACTGAAATACCTATGTGGCTATGTCTTTCCTCTGAGACTTCACCACTGTGTTACGTTTTCAATTAATGATTTCACACAAATGCATTAAAATTAAGAACCTATTGTTTGTCTTTTACGACATTGCTCATACACTAAGATATCTATTTTATGATAATGCTCTTTCACGAACATACGAGTAAACATCATTCATGTCGTGTGTTCAGTCTTTAGTTCAAAGTAGGTATGAGTTTGTAACCACACTGAGTAATATCTAAGGTCAACGTGTGGTAGGGAGGGAACTTAGAAGTGCCTACACATACTAAGAATATACATGTACCTAATCATCCAATAAAACTGAACAAAACGGTTGCCGCCCGTAGGTACTATATTTTAGAAAATTTTACTATATACTAGCGGTCCCGACAGACGTTGTCCCGTCCGAACGTTTGCTTTGTGTCTGACAAAAAAATATAGCAATCGATAGCAACGCCACCTACCGGGTCCAATTGTGAATCTAAACCATTCTCGAATCCCCTTGAACACACACAAAAAATTTCATCAACATCGGTCCAGCCGTTTAGGAGGAGTTCACTGTCAACACACGTGCAGAAGAATTATATATATAAAGATAATAGACAAAAAATGTACCTAGTACACAAAATACAATATACAATTTTCAACGCTCATTTGAATATTGAGGAGTCGAGTGGGCCGAATACATTAGTGAAAAGCTGTTTGGAAGAAACAAAATTCTCGAACTTGCTGCGCTCGCTCTTGCACCCTGCATTCTCATATTTATCAAACCATTCCAGATAAATCCAACTTGAGTCCTATTTCTGTATGAAAGGTAAACAAATGTATCCGATCCGTTCCGAGTAGGATTGCCAGGTCTTAAAACCGAATTTAAAAGCCGGACAGACCAGCCAGCTTAGGCGGACATTTGGGTAAAAAGGCCGGACATTCTTAATTTTTTAGCCTTAGTAGGTACCTGTATCACGACATTTTCTTAAGTAAAACGTGTTTTTCTTTTCATTTACCAAAAAACTGTCTTTATTATTTTATCATTCAATTTTCATAACAATAGTAATTTCAATGGAAAATTGCTGGTCCGCTCGCTTTCACTAGCGATGCAAGGTGATGCGGGCGAAGCGGACACCGACACATGAAAAATGTAAAAAAAAAAAAGCCTAACAGAAGTCGGACCTGCCAGACACCGTTTAATTTGGCCGGACACGCAACCAAAAACCAGCCTGATTGTGTCCGGTTTTATCCGGACCCCTGTAAACGCTAGTTCCGAGATAGAATATTCTAGCTCGCTTCGTTCGCTCTAGCATTGATCTTTCCTTTAAACTTTTTCTGAATAACTAGGCTGCAAAACAAAAAATGCCGGCTAAGTCCGTCATTCGTTAAACTTCAATGTCTTTGTTTAATTTATTGTATTTAATTGTATTTTTATTATTTGTTGTTATAGCAGCAACAGAAATACATCATCTGTGATGAATGAATTCATGAGATACAGCCTGATGACAGTCAGACAGACGGACAGTGCAGTCTTAGTAATAGGGTCCCGTTTTTACCCTTTGGGTACGGAACACTAAAACGATTTTTTTCATAATTTATCGATAAATTATAATATAATAAATATGTATTACAATTTAACGGAGTCTGCAATTTTCCGGTGACATATGTATGTAAACAAAAAACGTAAGGCAACCTGGCTCAATCCAACGTTTATCCTTCCTTCCAAGAAGGCGGTAGAAGTAGGAGTAAAAAGAGACATAATAATATAGGTTTATAAATAATTACACATTTATAAATCTACTAAGTACTTAAGTCTCTTTCCCCTTGGTAGAGCAACTGCAAATGACCTAAGCGAAATGATAATAAGAAACTGATAACCCACTGGATTGTTTGAATCACGAATCATCCCGAAAGCGTCCGGAAATCAGCCACACCCTCGAGCGAGAACGTTCGAACATAATCATTTCAGCGAACAATTACGTGATTACTTACGTTATTTGCTACGTAACACCTTTTCATGCAAAATTCCTATCGATATGGGGTAAGCGCCAAGAACCGCGTTTGAAGAGACAGCCAGACGCGTCAAAACTAACATCGTCACTCAATACAATCATTTGTCTTGTTTTTTTGGCATACAACGATTGAATAATGTTATTATTGGTTTGTTTAATAACGTTTTACATCAACTAAAGTAAACTTATTGGTATGCAAGTCAAAAATTAAATCATGTCTCTGAAATTCAGACTTGAAAAAAACAAAGTACCTATCAATATAACTATATAAACACTTTTTATCAGTTTTAGGGTTCCGCTTCCGACCTTCAAATCAAATAGGAACCTTCGTAAGATGAGGTAATTTATGTACGTGTTCCTTTCTTAAAAGGTATTAGTTTTGCTGCCGTTTCCTCTACGTATATTTAACCTAAACGATTCTTGTTGATGGGAGAAATTCAGTATTTTTGTCAAACATTGCATAAAAATGAAATATAAATAAAATCAAAATACTTCAATTCAGACCTTGATCCGTATTATGTTAGTATTATAAAAACTTATAAGCTATGTTAGTACAAAAATAGTAATAAGGATAAGGTTTTAAAAATCATCTGCAAGAATTTCTTGTAAGTACATGCTTGGTATTATCCAAACAACGCATCACAAAAAAAAAAAATGAATGAAGCGTTTTTTTTTACACTTCAAAATAATTTAGATTTTTTTTATGTGCACTGTACCGCGGGGCTGTTCTACGCATCTTTGAATACGCGCCCGGACTTGCGCGGGCGGCAGCGGCAGCCCACGCGGAGTACAGTGCGCATAATCAATCAATTTGTGTGTAGTGAAAAAATGCATATGTTTGAAACGGATTGTTAAATGTTAAATCGAAAAATTGAAAACGCCGCCCGTAAGATTGTAAATTTCCGGTGACACATACATTCCAAATGTTTGGATTACTGGTTTTATTTCAGTTCAAGCAGCGGGCGTGCAGTTCAAATGCAGGCCGTGTGTTAAGATCCTTACTAATATTTCTCATTTATCTCACTGTCTACGAATCTAAAATATCATTCCAGACTAACTTACTACATTCTTGAAGCCTACTATTCAATTTAATCTGTTTGTTAATCTCATGTCAGTGTGCAGGCTTCGTAGTTGTTATCTATGTCCACCAATCATAACAGCTAGCATGAGATCTAACAGTAGATTATCTGGGTGTCTGAAACCGGAGGTACAGCCTATGTAGCAATAGTTTGACATTATCCTACCATCGGTCCTCTACTCCTCGAAGGGTTAGGTAGAGCTACACAGTACAGACCCTTGGTCAGTTATTTACAGGTCCCATTTAATATGGGGCGAGTCTATTCCATGAAGGCTGTAATCGTGCCACTTAACAATAAGGTAAACGGCTCACAGCAGAGCTGTATAGACTACCTAGGCATATTTTGTCTTTTGAGTGATGTCGGCAAAATGTTTGTGAAGATTTTAGGAGCGGTAAGAGTGACCCCAACAAAAATATGGGGAAAAAGGCCATGTTCCTATCCCCAAAAATTCAGCCTATAAAAGTAGTGATACCAATAATAGGCCAAGCATTTCGGAACTCTAGAATAGTCCATGACTCGTAACATGTGTCTTTTGAGAATACTAGTGAACAGAGAGCTTGGATATTTCCTGACGGTATTAAATAACTCGACACTCGAAAAATCGTTTTCTTAAATATATGACCCTATTATCAGCTTGGCAAGTTTTTTTTTCTACATCGTCTATTTAACATCTTTTTTAAACTTGCCTTAGGAAATATGCGATGTGCAGGCAGGACTTAAAAAGGGAATGCGTTGTATCCGATCTCCTGCTTAAGGTGCATAGTCGAAAAACCCTATCGTGCAAGCGACAAAGACGGGTCTATTGCCATGAACTGGGGGGCTACTCTCTAAACCCGAAGTCTGTAGTTTCGGGCGTATTCTACTCCGTATCACCTACGGACTTACGATTAGTTCCGAACCCGGACTAAGAATGAATGACAACACGATTTAACAGTAACTGTCAAATCGTGTTGTCATTAATTCTTAGTGGTTAGGTGATACGGACTAGAATACGCCTGCAACTAAGCACGAAACTACGGACTTCGGGCTTAGAGAGTAACCCCCCTGGGCAGAAAGCCTGACTACGTGCCACAAGAGTGCGTGCTTCAACTTTATCAGCACCACAGACTCAGACTTTAAGAATTTATTTGTACAAATTCCTCTAGTTTGAGTGTGTGATAGTTGTATAATGTTGTAGGCGTGTAGGAGGTAAGTGTGTCGAGTGATGTCGTTTGTCACGGTGCGCGGTGCCGCTCCGTCACGCTGCGCCGCCGCCGGGCCGCGTCACAATGTGCTCGTAACCACTTTATCTTGACACTTATCAGTGGCGCCACTTGCAAAGGCTTAAGGCAAATTATTTGTCAGATGGAGTACATTTGAAGTTAGTTCTGAATTTTTACGTAAATCAAGGTTTATTGGACGTCCTGAAGGCAGACTCTCCAGGACACTGCTACTTGCATTATATAAATAAACTCTGCTTTATAATCGAGGTTTCAATGTAAGTGTTCACCAAGGAGAAAGATTCTTTCATGTTTTTTTCTTGTTTCTAAATGTCACAACTTCACAAGTTTCTTGAAAATCCATCATCGCTGGCGTAGTAATGTAACTAATTTGCAGCTACAGCGTAGCATGTTCTGTTTCTTTTCATATCTATTTTCAGAGATTAGAAAAAAAAACGAATTAAAAAAGAAAATGCTACATTTTTACTTAAATTTTGTAGGTTTAAATCCTTTAAAACATTTGATGATTTGAGATTTGTTGAGAATTGGCAATGGACTTATCCTAATTCTAATGCTAATTCTCAATAAAACCAGTTGGTAACTAAAACTGACACCAAAATAAACTAAAAATGCCACATCCAACACTACCATCCTATGTTTATGTTTCATAAGAAAACTGTGAAGAAAAACTTGTTATTTATTAGTCCAGCCGTTCAGCGGAACATTTAGGATCTAATTCTATTTCCCGCCGAATGTCGTCGAAGGTCACGCGCGAAATGCGCACACGCCGCCCGCCCCCACAAACAAGTAGAGGTCAACGACCGCGCGCTGATTTAAACCCTTTAAATTGAACCAATTTGTGTCGTCATCAATGTACCACTCCAGGATTTATTACTGAAAGGATTGCAATGTTATTCGTTCATTTCAATTGCTCGTATCGTTGTGTCGTTTTCCTTTACAAGACAATCTTCCAATTCAAAGTAATAGGCGGAATGCGGTTTTAAATAGGTACATATAAAGTTAGTTTTAGAGTCCTCTTTGACGAAGTACATCGTCGATTAATTTTCGAGGGTTAGCCACATTTTCTGCGGACCTGATCGTGGAAAATGCCTGGTTTTCTTCTTCTTAGCGTGTCGATGACGAAAGTAGTTGCTTCTTAGTCTAGGAGTATGTGGCCCGCCTTACGTAGAGTCCTGATGGGTCTCTTGAACACAAGATATCACAGTGTGTCTTGTCAGCTAATTCTGATAAAAAATCTTCTATTCCTGACCAGACCTGGTTTTTTTAGTGGAATGCTTGGCCCTCAGAAGGGTCGATTAGAATTTAAGTTTGCCATCGTGGGCAGAAGTTTGGTTGTGCACCCCACTGTCAGATCAAACCTAAATTTCAAGAGACAACAGAATCGTTCGACGGTCATACCGATACAATCAACCGACCGACACAATCTTTACAGACCATAAATCAGACTATAAGCCCGGATAAGACTTCTTATATGTAACAAAATATTATTGTTCGAGTCATTTGCAATAAACATTATGTAAGATAACCCATAATCAAAACATTGTGAGTTAAATATAATTTCTGGTATGTTAGTAAACAAGTAAACGATACCGATATTTTTATAATAATTGTTAAAAGGAAAGTCATTATGTACTTACAAAAAAATACACAATTTACAGAGGTATTAATATTCCGTTCCATTATTTTTTTGTCTTAAGCTCTATGCACGAACCAGAGTTACGAGTAAGTATCTCTGAGTTGGTTCTAATTCGTGGCCATTATGTTGAAATATTTGAATTTAAACCTCGTGTTCGCAACTTTCTCTGAGTGAAAAATAACTCTGGTTTGCGCACGTAGGCGTTAGCCTAAAGCAAGTTGATATCTTGAAAGGTACCCATTGTAAAACTGTGTCCTTTAGAAACTGTATTATACATAAATAGCGCCCTTTGCCGGATATGAATCCAATTCCTATTTCAGGACTGATTGATTTTAGCAGAAATGAAGACTTATTAATTGTTGTAATTCGATAACCACGATCTTAGAGAGGCTAGTCCCCTGGGGAATTCGCTAATCATTTTTGAGTGACCAGCTATTAATACGGCTTCAAGGGTTTTCTTTTTCAGTTAGATAACTGAGTGCTATTTAAGCACACGATTCTTGAATAGCCACACATGCACCCACATCAACCAAACACAATCGTGAGCTGTAAAGCACACTACATGTAACATATTTCAAAATACATTGTTTCCGCTAACGGTGCACATTACTGCACATTCCTGCACTTTTCGGGATCGTGAGACGGTTCACGGGGCACTGCGGGGCATAAATCGTGGACGACATCGTTTACCGGTGCCGGCACATACATTACCGGATCGTGCTCTTTAAGTCACCTTACGAGATCTAGCTAGGTACGTGCCCGGGCCGGACACGGCTCGGCATGCCAAGGCACAGCCCTATCTAGTCGCCTTTAGTCCATATTTGACGCGGAACCGATTTATGTAAAGAGAATTTCGTTGCAACAGGCCGGTAGATCAAGTTGCGGTTGGTACTGCCTGTTTGAATATTTTGGTACGAGTAATTAGTACTTTTGTTTATATTTTTAACAGTAGTTTTGTTTATAGCGCGTCGCTTGATTTAGCTTTGAATCGAATTACCTATAACACAACTTGGACCATTTGAGGTAAAAACGAGGTTTAGGTTAGTCCTGATGAGAAAACAAAATTTACTTATTTGCCTTTATGATTGCAAAAATGCCGTTCTTGATAAATGTAACTCATATCCGGTATTTGCAGGCGAAGTGCATCCTGCTACTCTTGTACTCCCATCAAAAAGAAAAACATATGCGAATACAAATACAAATAAATCAAAATTATAGTTGTTCTGTTGGCAAAAACCTAATAACTCCATTTTATGTTTGGTAACGAGAGCACGTGTTTTACAATTAGAGATGGATATTTAAAATCACGATTCTAGCCAAGATTTTCAGGAATTTCTTCAGAGACAGAAGTGAACCCTGTAGCACAATACTTAAGGAAAATTTTCGGTTTATTTGGATGGACATAAACAGTCCTCAAGTGAGATGAATGCGTTGAACCAATGACGTTCAATTACATTGCAAACTACGCCAAAAGCGTAGGCTGGGCGCGATGGTATGCAACCAAAAATAAATACTGAATATTCTTCTTTGTTATTCAGAGGATAAAAATACATAACATGCTACTGATAGTCTCGTCTTTCGACAAATCATTTGCTTAAGATGTGTCATCTTAAACATTTAAGACACATTAAACTGTCGTAGACTTAACGTAATCGGGATCTTCTGATACAATAGATAAAGTTAAAGTTTAAATTGGCACACTGCTCTCTTTCATGGTCTGGATCTTTTCAACTATTTTTATTTCCAAGGTGTGACCAAACTAGGCTCTTTTCACAAGTATGACATAATACGCAACACAAGTGCAGTTATGTGTTTGTAAAGGATTATTGTAGAACAAAAGATAAAGGAATAAAATATGTGCCAGGCTAAATCTTCCATGTGCAACTGGGTACAGCGGTACAATTTACCGCAAGATAACTAGGTAATTTATGTATAAAAGTATACAGAAGGTCACAATGTCAATCATATCAATATAATTTATTACTTTTACCGATACCTAGTAATAAACAAATGTAGGTGTCTTACTTTTACTTATTTTATCGAGCACGACATTCCGCTTTGCATGTGTATTGGGAACCTACGCATCGGCGTATATTTTCATTAGAGTTTCATGGTGTTGCGTCACATCACATGATGGTTCCAGTTTACTGCGAAATTATGGCTGAAAATAATTTGATATTTAAGTTTTCATTGGGAAAATCCACTCTACGCCTGCCTTAACTCGGCCCCAAGAAATGGTCGCTTATCCATAAATGAAATTGTTTCAGATTTTGTTATGTGGTTTCGAATTTCTGAGTGATGAATTTAATTTCACCCGATGATTTTTCGAATAAATATATTCAGCTGCGTCCGCTTAGACAGGTGATCGACCTCAATATAAATGGGAAAAGGCTTACAAGTGACGATGCGGATGATGATTTTTCGGATGAATAAAAAGCTGCTAAATTAAAAACCTACCCCTGATAGAAAATGAAAATTTTTATCCTCATTGATGAACACAAAAGCAGAATTTACTGTAGGTCCTACAGCAGTGTTCTATAATAGTAGTGGTAGACAAACATTCCTGAGCCTAGTCGCAGTCTGGCTGTATGAAAGAGTGTTGGGGTGCATTGCGTGCGCCTGCGCAGGCGACCGGTTCCCGCACGCATTCCGCGCGACGCTAAGCGCTGAACCGCCTGTGCGGCTTAGGATCTACGTCCACTAAACTGTAACAGTAAACATTTTTAAAGATATTTTTTGAAAAAACTTCCTATTGAGCCCGTAAATTGAACAATCCATGTTACCTTTTGTTTTTCAGAAATAAATATAATATAATATATCCTGGGACATCCGATCCCAAACTAGGCAGAGCCTGTACTATGGCAACCAGATAACTGATAAACATACTTATATATTTCTAAATACATACATATTATAGACAAATTACACCCAGACACAGAACAAATGATCATGCTCATCACACAAAGATTTGTCCTGGGTGGGAATCGAACCCACGACCTCCGGTTAAGCAGTCAGGGTCACTAACCACTCGACCAACAGGCCAGTCATAAAAAATATGTATACGCTGCCTTAAGAATTTCTCAGATTTTCACTTCTGGCTAGTGGTACGGGGCGCGATTGAACTTTTCGGGAGAGTATGAGCTTGAGCTATTAATCTTGCTACGCTTGAGAGAGAATATTTAGATCAGATCTATTCTTAAAGAACTCCCTGTATTAAAAAGGAAGTACTGGAGCGTGGGTCTGTGCCTAGTTGATGACAATAGGCTCGCCCCCTATTGCATTGGACCTAATAGTCCTGACCGATTTCGGCCATGGCAGCCAATCTCAACGGGTCATCGGCGCGGAAAGTATTATACCGTATAAGCGTGTGCGCAAACATAGATGTACTCCCTCTTCCATCACTCTCACAATTCGATGGAACAGTAATCTGACACGACCGGAGAGAGATCTGGCGCAGGACCGACGCCGATGGCTTAACGTGATTTCTGGAGCACGGGGGTGTCGTACCACAACCCTCCGACTCCGGGCTGCTACTGAGAAATTGAACTGGCGAAACGTGCGTGTATACCATAGACATAAGAAAGTTGTATTTTAGCTGCTTTTTATATTTCTATGGTGAAGCAAAGCGTCACATGACGTGAAACTACAATGCTCCCGTTTTCAATCTTCATGTTACACCATCAGTCGTCTAACACCTTCATTCCAAGTACCTCTTTACAATTCAGAAACAAATCCTGTAGAGACAGTTAAGGAATTCACACTTTAGTAGCATTGTCTTGTAATTTGCTATCTTGATTGGCTGTGGTCTGTTCCTAACTCAGCCTAGTATTAGCATACTGGTTAGATAAGGTTAAATACTATTACCTAATACGATCCTATCTATAGTTTCCTTCTTGGTAAAGATAAAAATTTTCTTTGACTTATTGTCTTTGCGTTCTTTGAGACTTTCGCATCTCATAGGTAAAACTCTAAACTAGTATAATAGGTAAAATTGTTTGTTTCTTTATATTTGTGACTAAAAAGTTCTGTCTGAAAGTTCTGATGCGGATGCGACATTTTTTCAGTTACACTATCACTGTTTGCTACATGAATAGTCTCTGAGCTATGCTACAGGAGCGAAGCAGAGTGAAAAAACCTAGTTTTATTAATGCCGATTACTTACTTGAAATTTTAGGCATGATTCATGTAAAGCTCGCCAGTCTATTTACTTCAGTATATAGACATAATAAGAAACTAACTAACATATACAATGTTTCTATCAGTATCGTGAGATCGGCATAATATGTTTATCTGGTTACGTATACCTGAGCAAATAATTAATTACATCTGAAAGTTAATAATTAATTGTATGTAAGTACACGTTTTATGTACCTATCTATTTACTATCTAGAGTTCATAATGTACCACGTGTACTCACATATGCGAAACTAGGTAAGTACTAGTACATAATTTCTAATTAGTATCTAATAATGGTTTGCTACAATCTACGTACATTTCAGTTGTCATGATTCAAAGATCCTGTATGTTTCGAGCTTGAAGTTTTAAAATGTTTATTTTAGTATGACGAATTGAAGACTGAAATAAATGAAAACTTACGATACATGGAATAACTTTTATTTTTGTTACTGAGTAAACAGTGGCTTAAATTATGTTTGTGTGATTTTCTCAGCATTTTTCTTGCTTGCGTATCTTGCACTTGGCTCGGCTTGGAGATAATAAAAACACGTTCTTGGTACTCGTATCAGAATCTGCCAGGATTAGATACTTGGTAGATACGTCGGGCTAGCGGCACCTGGCTTCATTTCACGTTTATCACAGTTCGCCGATAGAGCTCAGCCGTGGTTACCGCAAGCCTACGCCTCTCTTTGTCGGCTCCATGACAACTAAATTCATTGAGCTCACTATGGGAAACTTGTATCGGCTTTCAGCACAGATTGCAAGCCCAGGGCGAACGGCCCACGAGGAATTTATATCGTTGTTGCATTTACGATGAATACCAATGTCGGCTGTCTTGATAGTGACAACTTAGTGCCCTATTTAAGCTATAAATGTTTGTTGTTAATACATATCCGTTTAAGCTTAGAACGATTGAGTACCTAAGTGCCCGCATAAAATATTGGTAAGCGTTAGCGCCCATTGCGCAGTTCCTTACAAGTAAACTGTTTCTATTTATGTCATGAATATTGGTGCCTTTCTGGAATTTCGCAACAAAATTCTAATGGAATTTTGACCTATGTTGTAATACAAATTTAAATAATTCGTAAATATTTTTATCGTTCAGTGCATTACATAAACATGTCGGAAATGAATATCTACCAAATTGTTGGATCTGCTTGCTAGGCAACTCCTAAGAAAAACTATTTATCGCACTTTTGTGAAAAACAAAATGAATGATGCCTTAAAATTACAATGGTTATTGGAAATGCGTTGAAATGCTATTTTCTCATAAACATTCGTTTATCTTGTTGGTTTTCGGATTGAGTCGATTGAGGGATTGAAATCCGTTTGTTTTTCGGTTCCCCCTTCTTTTTCAAAGCGTTTAATTTTGAAAGAAGACAATTTTGGATAAAGGCTATGTAACGAAAATGAAAGGAAATACTATTCAAAAGTAGATAATTATTTTTCAGACTTTAATAGTTTTCCTTGATTGCAGGGATGAAAGTTACCTAAAAGAGGTTTATTTCTTAGAATACCTAGTAATTACAATAAGCGCTTCAATATTTTAAAGCATGCAGTGGTTATCCAATTATGGGAGGCACCGAGATAATCGGGATAATAAATCATAAAAGATAGTAACCATTTAATCACATCATAAAATCGATAGTAAAGCTCTCCTTCGGCTGGCCGGTATTTCTTTTTTCTAGATTTTTTGTCGAGTTGCAGGTAGGAGCATTTAAAAAGAGTGGATACGTTCCCATGTTACTTTGACAATCATAGGCTGAACAGGGACGTGACAAATCGTAAAAATGTAGATTACGGCCCAAAAGTCATTTGAAACTTGGCATTTTTTACGGTAGAAATGTTATTCTAAAACATTTAAACAACATTTTATTAGCCAGATACCAGCTTAATTGTGGATGTTCCAAATGTAGTATTAACAGTTTAATTTATTCACAGGCCTTTATTGCTTATTGACCGTAATCTTGCTTCATTTTGATTATTTATTATTGCTAGAAAATATTTAGATGAGATTATTTTGGAATTTCTTAAACTAGTTTCTTGAGGTTCGTGGCCTATTAATATTAAAAACAAAATTAATTGGAATTAATCGTGTCTAATTTAGTGTCTGTGACATGAGAAACAAAATAGAACTGTCGTGGACGGAGCATTTAAGCCGAAAATAAAAATATTGTAAGTGTATTCATTTGTGGTCTTTTATATCTAAGCAAATAGGAACAAATTGTAGGATTAAAATTCTATGAATATTTTTAGTGATGGGCATTCGTCTCGTTCAGTTGTATATAATCGATGCGCCAGCGCAGCAGGGGTGTCATCCATCACAACTGCACCCAGCGAACGAATGTCGCGCGGCTAAATAAACAACAACAAAAAATTAAGTATAGGAGTATCCCTTATACGTAGGAACTACTCGTGTTTCAAAGGTTTTTTTTTTGTAACAATAATACGTTCTGCATCCGTCCGTGCGAACTTGGGAATGCTATAAAAAGCTTGCAAAAGCTTCGACGTTTTCAATTGAATTAACCTCAATAGTAGAGATGATAAAAATAGTAAGTTTCAACTGGTAACACTGTGTCGTATTACTCGTATTAATTAAAAAATGACAATAACAATCAAATAGATTCACATTCGAGTGAAAAGGTGATTTTACTCAGAATTAGAAGTGATAGGTACCTATTACTTTTTAAATACATTAGCATAAAATCATAATAACAAGACAAGTGTCCGAAGTGTCAAGACCGGGTTAACAGCTAAAAACCGGTCATTGATAATAATTTGCTAAAAAAATAACAAATGTGAAATCACCCAAATACAAAGTGTTACAATTCCTTATCTAATCAATTACGTTTGTATTAAATAAGAGATTTATCATTTTACGTCTGCAAGCTATCAGCAAAGGCCAGGCTCGGTGCATTGCTCCCGAAGCTAAAAATACCAGGTTGAAAGCCTAAATATGGCTGTGCTACGGCTACTTTGGAATGGCCACAGTAATACTTTTAGGTTTGTAGACCCGCCGCAGTGGAAATTTTAAGTTTCGAACGTTTTTCATTCAGTGAAACTGGCTGAAAATTAAATAAAAAACACACGTTGAATACGAGTGAGAAAATGCTGAAATAAAAAAGAAAAACAATTGAATAGATGGAGCAATGTTTAATAAAAACATTATTTACTTTCTAACCTTAAACTTGGTCCTCATAAACACTTTGAGACATTGTTAATCACGTTTGCCCATGTCACACGCTGTCATTGCCTTACATATTAGTCAAGGCGGACTACATATTTAATATAGTTTTTATAAATACTTTATAATAGTGTTATTTTCAACGACTTCCGCTGCTTAGGTATAGCTATAAATATCAAAGTCAATGTTCCGGAGAGTCATTCACTATTAACTTTAGTGATGTGCACTCAAAAATCCCTTGATACCTACGTGCATCGATTTACATTAATGAACTGAAACTCTCATCGATAAAAATCTTAAAAGGCAATCACAGCCAATCGATTTTATTACTATTGGGGTATATAAAGCTAAGCACACACCATAAGATTCATGATGAAGATCAACACAACACTGAAGCTTTCTTCTTTTAATAGTCACATGTACTTTCACCATTTATCGTCGCAAAAACAGAGTAAGACCAATTAGAAAATATTGATATCATGTTAATTAGGCACTAGGTACCTACTCTAAGCTGGTAAACAATTCCTGTTTGTCACGCGTACAGATCTTCACCTCGTGTGAGTGAAAACTGCTGAATTCGCAAGTCAGCCATTCCTACGGGTAAATAGGTGACCGTATCGTATTAAATCCTAATTAATTCTAATCAAAGTTCATTTTAATTAATATCTTATCTGTCATACGGTAGTAAGATGGACACTGTTTACTATATTATTTGCTATTTGAACGGCTTTCTCATCCGTTTGTAAACAACTTGTTAGTCAGTGGAAAGTCTTCCGCTACATTGATCGGACATATCAACTAACATGCGTGTTGCTTTCAAAAATAATGTAAGTAAATATAATTATTATTGTTTTATAAACTAGTTTTCTTAGATAGCGACAGATGTGAGGTTTTTTATTCATTATCAAGTTCTTTGTTATAAACTAAGCAGACCACAGTACTTGTGCTAAAATGGCTTGGACCAGGTTGTTCTTTTAAAAAATGTTTTGTTTATCTATTTGTCATTGATTGTACTTAATTAAGTTAAAATATGTTTGAACCGGTAATCCCCGGTAAACTTGACGAGATATTGCATTTATTTTGATTACATAAGACATGTCTTAATGTTTGTGCTTACACGTCTGTGCGAGCATTCTTACGATCCGAGGAGCCGCCTGTCGAGGGCGCCAACACCACATCACATGCTCGCTACGTGATGCGCACGCGCCGCCGGCGTGACACTATAAATATATTTACAAGTCGCTCAAAATCCCTGTAACCGATAGTTTATCATTAAGGTCCGGTAGATTATTAACATGAATGCACATAAACAAAGCTAACGATGCGGAACATTGATGCATAGGTTAAATATCTCAAATAGGTTTTGTCTAGTGGAGCGCGGGCGGCGCGCAGCGGGCCTGCGCGGGCGCGGGCGCACCTCGCGCTCATTCGCACCAAGCGCAAGCGCCGGGTGGCTGCGCACGACACGTACTCCCGATACTTTATTAATCTACCCTCGAACTCTAACATACGGAAATAAATAAATAATCAATTAAACATAAATATTAAAAAAAGTTTCCTTAAAATTAAACGAATACTATATATATATCGTGTATAACACGCCGGCATCGAGTGACAGTTATCTTTAGTGTCTTCATAAATTATGAATGTATCTGTAAATAAATAAATTGTAACAAAGTGGAACAGGACGAGACTTTAAGGTGTTATTAATGAGCCCGTGTTTACCGAAGAAGAGAACCTCCATGAGTTCTCCCAAGCTGGAGATGTCCCTGGAGCATCAGATCCCTCCCGTGTTGATGAAAAAGGTAACCAAATTAACATGTATCAGATTTGACAACTGTGTTGTCATTAGCCTTTGACCTCTCCGCTCCGGGTCACTTAATTATAACGATGTCTTAATATTGTTTCAATAATTAGCCTGTTCTTGCAATTATTAGTAAAATAACGATAAGTGATGGTGATTTAATTAAAAATAAATAAAGTGACACATCTGAGATCTTTGTGAATGTTTTGATATGAAACGAGCATGTAGATAAGAGTCCTATCTTTGTTGTTAACAGAATAATGTTTACTACTGATGTGAAATTATTTTATTTTCGGTCTTTATTTAAAAGTCTAAATATGATAAACGAATTCACATAACAACAGCCAAGTAGCAATAAAATAAAGTAGTTTTTATCGCGTTACCGAGTGCGAGCGCATAGCGATGCGACAAGGAGCGGCTATGCAAGCGCATCCATGATTCCATGTAGAATTGCTAACGTACCCCAACAGTGGACATTATTTACCGCAATTTAGTATGCAAACCACCTCGGTGCCAGTCTATCCAGTTTCAGGATCTCGCTGTAAATTATTAGGTGTTCCTCCGGCTGACTTATGTGCGGTTATTATATAGACGACGGGTAACGACCGGGGCGGACGTACCAGCCGAGTTATAACGGCTGAGCATATAATCATATTGATGAACAACTCCTGGGGTTGCATCGCTCCTTGTACCTACAAACAACAGGATGCGAGCCCAACTGATACTTAAGTACTAAGAAGTATTGAAAACTATCGCTATACGTACCTTTTAGATCTTAAGACGGTGATAGTAACATTGTTGCAAGCAAGCGGTTATTTAATTATTATCTGTTACTGAAAACTAAACTAGGGAACGGCCTCATTTGTTATCAAAGTATTACTGAGTATTGGATATTATCACGCTACAGACTGATGAACGGTTAGATACTTAACTTTTTCATTCGGGAACCATAAGTTTATAAAATTGAATAAACTGCATCGATATTAAATGAGTATCGTATTTGTCTGCGAATGATGTAAGACAATTAACATTAAATTAAAATTGAGCCATAAGATAGCGACTGCATTGCCAAAACAAGTTTATCAGACCAACACTGAACATTAAGGTTTCATCTTAACCTTATCTACGTAGGTACCACTATTCTGGTCATCATATTGTGCAAGCCGTACTAAATAAAGCATTTCCCTATCTTGCACGTAGTGTCTCCAGACGAAGTTATCATAGGACACAGGGTATCTATGTCCTGATAACTCATGGACTCTTGGAAATCCCCGAAGACAGTCACGGGTATCTAAATTAATAACAATAAGAAAGACTGTCATTCATATATAAACAATCCTATGAGCACAGATGCATAGGTAATCATCCATTTTAATTTATTTGACATTGTTGCATTTAAAATCATCGCTTGCTTGGATTTAAATAAATGCAATGCAAGTGGTCCTGTACTAACAGCGATCTAATTTAGTCGAACTAGTCAACAAACATGACGAATTTAGTTGTTACTTTCATCGAAATTGCTATGTATGATGTCACTTTCTGTCCTTATGTCACTCACGACGCGATGTTTGTGCCTGTTTATCAGAGAGGCAGACCACAGTACGGACAGGTCAGATGTTACGATCAATGCAGCCGTAGTATCTCGATCATCGTAAAAGCACGCTGGTTTACACATGTCTGGCAGATATTTACGACAATTTTACCCGTTCACACGTAAAGGTCAAACTTATTTATCTCTTGAAGTTTTAATTTAGCTTGCTGCGTTATTTTTGTTAAGGGATTTAAAAAATGTGATTTTTTTTGGCTCGTTATGGAATGTTTTGACTATCAACAGCTGTTAGTTTGATGTGTACCGATTATTATAAGATTTTGTGATCAGTGATCTCTGAAAAGCTTTAAGCAAACTCGTTAGCAAATTAAAACTCTCTTGAGGAAAACAGATTGCTTGCTGATTGCAAACTTAGAAACTTAGAACTCAGGGCGTGTTGTTGTGTATGTTTTTATCAATCACATATCATAGAGCAAGGCGACAGGTCATATATTCATATATTATGATTGCAACTATAATATCAGTACTATTGTCAAACACGCGGATACACACATGTTTTCTTCCAACTTTACGTGAACAAACATTTTTAGTGGAATGCTGGGGACATGCTTCTACATGCCCTCTTTCATCAGTGATGAAGTAGAAGATAGTCGTAAAAAAAGAATCGAGGGACTTCCTTATGGACTGTAGGACTTATCAATGCCGGCCGCCACATGAAAAACTAAGAAGCGTAATTTGTACGGCAACAAAAAGGATCGTAATGCCATCTATCCTGTCAGCGACGAACTACCAACGAAATCCTGCATCGCGCAAGCAAAGTTCTTCGTGCGATTTGAACATATACAACAGTCTGAATATCAACTATCGGGCAGTTGCCTACCAGACACAACAACCATCTGGTCGGAGGTCCCTCTATAGGACCACATCTGAGTGCCAATTCTACATTTTTTTTTAAGAAACTCTAAAATCCCTCAATTTCAATTCAGACTCCGACTAAGATGCGAATGCGAACGTTGCTTAAAAATAGTAATAGGCCCTCAGATGTCGGTAGATATTATAAGACTGGCAACAAAACATCAAATCATTTGCCATAATTAATTGTTTTAATTTAGACAAATAGCTGTCATTGAAGTGTTAGAAGATATATATCATAATTCCTTAATTTATACCATGAACCATGACTCATATATCTGTTTGCATCTAGTAATAGCCTCCATGCAGAACAAAATACGGACAGTATTCAGTGTTCTTGAGTTTATAGATGTTCATTAATCGAAGAAAGGTCGAATATATAATTATACAATAATCACTAAGGTTAAGTACGTTTGTGCCAACACTACCCATGCCATCACCTTATATCTACTTACTAATTATACAAGTATTTGAGATTAAATCCAAGATGCTAATTAAAACAAGGAAAAGCGATGGCGACAATGCTAGTTAAGATCAATGACAGCTTCGTAATATGTCATGTTTGGTAATGAATTAGGTAGTGCAATTTCAGCTAGGAATTTGTTTTATTTTAACTGTGTGGGCAACACTTGTAAAATACAGATTTACATAAATGTTTTCTTAATTTAGAGATGTGATGCTTAGATTTCTTTTGTAATATTTATAGTGCAAAACTTCTTGGAAAAGTCGTTTTCTATATAGATCTGGCTGACATACTATCTAAATATACGTTTTTATTGCCTAATGCCCCTGAATGAGTTCAATGTTAACTTATTGTTAGTTCGTTTAACGTTTGCATTTTAATGTCACCTAAATAACTTCGAAGTAGCGAAGTCTAAGCGGTCATTCACCCCGCTCGAAATAGTGATGGAATCTGAATGTCTACTACCGTGTCTCTAAAACATTTTTGTATCAAAAATAGGAAAATTCGATTCTAGATTCTTGGCGCCGCCGCCTGCTAGATAGAAGCCCGGTAAAATAAGAATGATGTTCACCTTAGAGTGGTAATGAAATGTAACAGTATAGGTTGTTAGGTCTGTCAACAGTCATTTAGTAGGTATCCTATTGAATTCATTGTCATTGTTTGCACTTGTTGCGCAATTGTTATTCATTATACGTAGGTATGTCTGTTATATTTTTTCAGTAGAATTCCTGAAAATTTCATGATGCATGTAGGCCAAAATTTAAATTATGTAGATTTTCAAAACGCATCTTACGATTTTTTATATCTAAGTGGAAAGTACATTACGTCTTATGAACTTATAGCGCCGTAATGTAGATTTTTGAATAATTTTTAATCTATTACACCGGAAACAACCTGTAAAACACTGAATGGTTAATAGGCCGATGCCTTACGATAACATTATGACATATTCCCACACATGGCGCCAACGAAAGAATACAGTTATAAAGAATAGATACATATAACTTAATATTCCGAAGTAGCATGTTACTGTTATATTATGTATATACATAATGCATAAAGATAATACTCTTACGACTGATTTAAATTAATTAAAAAACAAATTAAAATTTTATCTTTAGCTGAACTTTCGTTTTCGCTTTCGTTTAAAAATAACTTATGATTTTTACAAGTATGAAAATCAAAGTCCAAAAATTAGGTTTTCAGTTTTACATTTTAACTGTATTTCTAGCATATTTAATTAAACCGATCTATACTTACTAATAATAAAATACTTAAAAGCTGAAGAGTTTGTTTGAACGCGCTAATCTCTGGAACTACCAGTCGGATTTAAAAAAATATTTTTGTATATGTTAGCCACATTCATGATGAAGGCTATAAGGGAACGAAAAAAAAACGGGATATGTGCATACGCAGTCGCGGGTAAAAGCCAGGATAAGGTTCAGAAATAATTGTACCTAAGTAGGTACCTACCAAAGGTACATAATATGACTGTGTCATTGATTTGCTATCAATTTATCATTGTTGACATAGGAATGTAAGGAGAGATAATGCATAACCTTACAAGTTAAACAATGACAACACATTGTTTGTAAACAAATTAATATCAATGGTAATTAAATATTTAGTACCGTAGCAGTTTTTTTAACGAGAGAAAATAATTTAATTTAGTACACCGCATCAGTTGACGCTAACATTTTTTTTTTTTTTAATATAATTTTCATCCTTAATTTATATTTAACAACTGCATTTGAACAAACATTAAAGGCACACTCAAAAGAAAACACAAATTTATGACAAATATATTTAAGTGGTGTATAACACAAATACGAAATTAACCCGGACATAACAAACAATAGGACGGAATTATATTTGCACTTGCAGGTGATTTATAAGGACTTTCTCTTATTGCACACTCTTCGGAAGGCAAGCGGCTGTCAAGGGCGCCGGCTCTTCAAGATTACAGGACAAGTTTATGACTTACATCAGCGAGATTATAACAAGCCATGACGGTTACTTGACGCAAATTCTCTCGGAAATCAACCATAAAATCAGAAATTAACGTTAAATTCACACCATTTTATTACGTCAAACAATTTTTACGAGCGATGATCAAATGCAAGTAAAGTCTTGTAAACATTGATTTGGCACGAAACTTACATATTTAGGAAGAAATCACATAAAAAGTTATTCGATGGAAGTAAATGTAAGTTTTAAGTAAACACCAAGACCAAATTGCAGATAATCAAGCTTATCTTATATACCTAAGAGAAGCATTGAAATTTGAAGTGTATCTAAGTAGCCAGCTATGGGGCTTAATTCGTTAGATGTCATTTAATTATGGTTGTCTAATACTTCTACTATACCTAATACCGTAACTAAAATTTAAACAAGAGATTCGATATTGGATATAGGTATTACAAAAACAATGGTCAAATTATCACATTAAAAAATCAATTTGAAAGATGAGTAGCTTATTTGGTAGTTGTTAGCAATTGATCGTCAGGTTTTCAATTGATGTTTACAAACACAATAGAAAGGCGACGCGATGGGGCGTGCTCATAATTGATCGTGCGATGGCCACTTCACTCACTCAAATATTTAAACAAGACCGTCGCAACGGTACGGAATTGACAAGTGAAATGACTTCTTGACCATCAATGTTATTGCTCCCTGAGAACTAAATAAACGAGTGAATGCAATCGCAGAAACCAATTCGAAAAAAATAGTTCAGCAACTCGGTTTCATCCATTTTTTCCATCAAATAAGGTTATGAAAGTAGGCCTTAATCCCAAACTTATGAAATTCTTTATGGGAAACCTAAAATAAAATGTCGTGTTGAGAAAGCGCATTGAATTTTCTTCAGAACCGGTCTGGACTGACAATCGAGCGCAGTTGCGCGATTGCACCGCACTGCTACATAGTTGGACGTTGTAAATTAACTATGAGCATGGATATCGGAGATGTAAACAGCTTACCCTAGTATGGCGTTGATGTCAGAACGAGTTATAACGGCTACTCCCCCTGCGTGTTTTAATTAAGAATTATAATTAGAATCTCTCTTTCATTGACTGTGACATGGACTCTCCTGCTTCATTTATCGTTGCTAATTTGCTGTGTGCGGACACTTTCGTAATTACAGCAATCTTGTCTACAAGATACACGATTAATTAGTCTAAACGATTAATGTCGTCTTCGTCGTACATCTGAGTCGTCCAACTTAGAATCAGCTGCGATTACAGTATTATCTTCCTTTTTTAAAGCCCTTTAATCTGTCAAGCGATTTTCCTCGGCTCTCTACCCTAGTATTACGGCTGCGTTGATAGAATCATTGCGGTGTTCAGTAACGACCACAGTAATAGCTTGTCGCGCTTATAAACTTTAATTTCCATCTCGCTCCCGGCGGTGGTTTGAATAATAATAAAGCCGTAGTTATTCAGTACCGTTATGTCGTGGGCTGATGCCGGCTGGGGATGAACTGGCAACAGAGTCACGCAATGTTGCAGTTAATTTTATTAGTTTATGTGGATTATCCATAGAAGGTACAGTGCGATTTATATTTCCAATAATTTGTTTTGAAGTGATGTCTTGCTTTGTTTCGAGTTAAACTTAGGTTCATGTCGAAGTGATTTGCAGGGCATCGCATCGCAATCGCAGCTTCATTATGTAATTTTTTACCCCACATACCAAAATAAAAAGATAATTATCTAATTACAAAACTAGTTTAGTTGTCTGTTCAGCTGTCAGCCCAAGGACGGGACAAGGCCACTGAGTTGTCCCGGCTGACGGAGAAGTGACAATCGTGGGTGCACGAACAGAAACTGATACAGGTAGTACGTGGAGCACACTCTTGCCAAATATCACGAATAGGAAGAAACAAGGGGCCGAGCCCTACCTGTTTACAAATAGTCGAAATAATCTGCAATGGTGTGATGATGAGTGAGGAGGCATAACAAGACAGTATATGTATGTATAGTGCCAAGCGCGTGATCACTACTTATATCTATTTATGTATCTGTATGACGTCTGGATGTGTCGGCGCACTATTTTAGTACACAAAGTGAAAGTCACTCGAATATCGTCGACGAGGATGTTCCCGCCTCTGTTATTGCATTATTTAACAGTTTTTACGCTCATTCACGATATTGGCTATTTCAAGGTCCGGTTGCTATCTGAAGAGGTAACGAGTAACATCAAAAATAGGCACTCCTATATTTTCCTCATCACGCGTTGACGTTGCGCTGATTTCGCGGTTTTATTAGGGAAAATCTTCATGCAAAATTATGACTTGAACTTTCAGTTTTTAGGCACCGATTAAATTAGTAGGTCAATATTTTTGCTTCGTCATCAACTCATGTTTCAATCCAAGATCTAAGTTTCTATCTAAGTAATTTCTAAACGCATCTGCAATGTTCTCGCAACTTTTTCTGTTTGGACTTGGTGTTTGGAAACCATTCTAATCTCAATTTGTAATTAATTAATTAATTCTCTATCAATCAATCAATATACATAAATAGTTGACATGAATGAATGGTAGTCTAAAATACTTATTAGAATACAAAATAATTCAATCTTAGTAAGTATGAAGTTTTTTATTAAAGCGCTCTTCCTCTCTCTACTTATTTAAAATTTACCGTGCCCGACAGGGTCCATAATTGTTTCTATTTTTTTTAAATATAATTTACCGCCTGTATATACATTACGGATTGCAATTAACGATTTGAGATTTATCAATAAAAACCCTAATGCAATTATTTATGTTGGCTTATCGCCAATGTCTATAGTATGTAATGAAAGTAACATATCTGTTCGGACGCTGATGATATGCGTAATCGTACCTAATGTGATACAAATATTTCTAGATAGGGTCGCTCCAATCGGTCCACTTTCGTCGATCGCAAGATTGTCGGAGTCGCTAATCGAGTATTGTTTGAGCAGTGATAAGGTCGAGCGACGAGTCTCCGTCAGTTTCACTGTGTTCATTGTTTCATGGAACGCGCTCGCACTCCGCGTGGCAGTGCGACCGTCGTGATGGCAACGCACACGAACGAAATGACCGCTATTCGTCCTCTGCTGTGTCTCTCACTTTTGGTCAACCTGTTTCATGGTAATAATTGTCATATTAACACTAATGGCCTTCCTTGTACAATTTCCAAATCCAAAATTAGCGTGTTTATGTTTGTTTTAAGGTATTTTCTTCACATATAGCAGGTAGTTCGTCGACATATTTGGCGTTTAATCAGGCGTATATAATCTTATCTTTATACAAGTGGGTATTCACTCAGTCTGGTTCACCTGGTTACGTATATTGTAGTGAAATAGTGTCAAACATGTAGATAAGTTCGTTAATAACGGGAAAACTAACTAGACGCTCTATCATAGTTGAGGATATCCTAGTTCCATTGCCAAGGTCTTTATTATATGAAATCAAGGTTATATTATTGTTCAGTGCCTGAAATAATAAAGTTTCCTTTCTATTGTGGTGAGTCACTTGTTTTACATGTTTAATTGAAAAAGGTCGCCTGAGTGGATAATCGTTGTTAACCTTTGTGGAATATGTAATTTAGAGGTCATTGCCTGTTCTAAAGTACATAGATTTAATGAATATTAAATACAGCACATTCACACATTTGGTCTTTATTTGCTTATGTATTGCCTTTCCCAAAACGTTAAGTATACCTATTGGTACTTTAAAATCAATCAAAATCCATAGAAAAAAAAAAACGGTTTGAAGTTTTATCTTGGCTGTTGAATATTCCAGAATTTAAATTCCATATTATTATCTCCCAGATATGACATATATAATGTCGCAGATAAGGGCTTTGTTTATCCTCTGATAATTAATGTACTTTCACATAGATTATGTATTACGTATTTGTTTTCTTTTATTTTCTTTATCTTTTGAGTATACTATAAGAATTCGATCATACGATAGTGTACGTCGATGATTATGTACTTATTACTTGTACCTCATAGGTAATCAGTTGTGATAAACTGTTACCAGGTTTCACACATAAAGAGGTTAGGTTCATATAATAGATTAATTAATTAAATATAAAACATATTCATAACAAAAATAAACTGAATGACACAACTGGGCAACAAGTTCAGTGTGAATATCAAGTTCATTCGAAACTTACCTAAACTCAGGCGTAGTGATTTCGAAGTATTTATCCTCATATTCACATTAATTTAATTGTAACAAGGTGGACAGAATTCTAAAACTTAAAAAAAAAAACCTTTAAAAAAACACTACTTTCGATTTGGTATTGTAGAAAAATTTGAGAACCTGGAAACACCTATTTTAAGGTCTAACTAAATAAAGAATGTTGCCCGTAAATAAAAGTTTAGGATAATTATGTAAGATTAGTTGTAAAATTTCATGAATAAGGAACTTTGTTTTAGTAAGTTTCCCAGATGACAATGGAAAAGGAAAATTATGTAAACAAGAGATATATTTTAGAAAAAGGTGTTGAGAATTTTCACATACTTAATTTGTCTCAGG
This sequence comes from Mamestra brassicae, assembly GCA_905163435.1. Taxonomy (NCBI): domain Eukaryota; kingdom Metazoa; phylum Arthropoda; class Insecta; order Lepidoptera; family Noctuidae; genus Mamestra; species Mamestra brassicae. Next base: position 11,622,951 of record LR991004.1, on the reverse strand, counting down.
CCAAGTGGGTCTGAATACAATGATATAATAACTGACAGTGGACAGTCACACATTTTTATGTGGTATACGTAGGTCGTACTTTCCTCCGTGCCTCGGAAAGCATGTTCAGCCCTTGGTCCCTGCTGTCATTTGTAGATCATTTGTAGAAGCCAGTAAATCTGACTCGTCTTGCTAAGAAGTACCGTGTTACCCAGTTAATGGGATGTGGAGGTCTGGTAGGCAGCCGCTCCACGTAAAATACTAGTATTTAGTTGAATCCGATTTGTCTGGAAGCTGACCACAATATAGTTGGGAAAAGGCTAGGCAGATGATGATGACCTAGGTACATAGATACGACGCTTTCTGCCCGAGAGCAGGTAAAATAAGAAAAGGCTGATGTACAAACATCTAACGATCTTGATGAATGAGAGAGCTGTCGAGATAACATCGGTCCTTGTGTGGTAATATAATCAAGTTCCTTTGAGGAATGAAATGTTAGCAAAAATGTGCGGTACTTCATCAAAATGTTCACATTTAGATAAGATAGCTTTATTTTCCATAAACAACGATTTTCTCAAACATTCACTGTCATGTCATGTTAATGGCTTGCTAAAATCTTCACAGACATGTGCGAAAGGTTGAATACATACACCGCATTTTCGCGCGTCGTCGTCGTAACATCGAAATGTGAAATGCCGCTTGGAATATTAAAATTGCAATGAAATTCGTATCCGTTTTACCTCGATTGTGAAATGTATGTATGAAGTACCTTGACGACAAGACAGGGCACAATTCAGCTCATTACAAATGTAAATATTTGGATGTAGAAGGCTTACGTTATTAGATCACTAGTTTTACTAAAGCTGCTACATCCTCTTGTTATTTCTGAATGGAGTCAATGAGTACCTACTTAAGTCACGCGCTATGGGGTTACGAAATCACTCATAATTGCAACGTTCGAGTGCAGGCTAAACAGTCACCCGCACAATGGTATCATTGGCAATACTCACTAATATCGGACGATGTCGCGTGCAGCAATTGTGCCTTATCTACCGGTTCATTGACCGCCCTTATCGAACTTCATTGAGCGCCTTATGACGTACCAAGCCACTTCTAATTCTTGTAGGCAAGTTGTGAGGAATGCTTCATTATCTTGATTATTTATTTATTTTTTTATTTTTGCTCAGCTGTATTTATAATACCTACGTTAGTATGGTAACCAAAAACATGTTTACCTTTTTCCGTCTTGGATAAGATCATATAAAGTCATATATTGTTTCATTTACTACAAGTTTAAGTAGCCCGTTGATATCTTTGCCTTTGCTTTTTTTGTTGAAGATTTGATGATAATCACATTTTTCTTGATATATTTAGTTTTAGTCTGTCTGTTAACTGTATCTATATTCTATTTACGTTAAGTTGACAACCGGCTTTGTTAATTTAATACCATCAATGGAGTCACTTAAAAAGGCTTATGGCAGATTTTATTTACGCCATGGAAAAATTGCCGTCATATAAGTTTTATAGCGGACCTTGTTCAACAAGATCCGATGCAGGACTAATGGAAAGACTATAAAACTTATCTGCATTAAGCCTAAAACTTAACTAGCTGGAGTTGCAAACACTTGCAATAGAATGTTGAATTTATTTGAAAATTTGTACGAAGTTTGATAAAACACTTTTGAATGTACTCTTAAAATGATATGATGGCCTAAATTATGTCTTAGTCCCAGATTACTAAATATTTATAATATCTACAAGATAAATATGATACATGCTTGACCTCCTGCCATGTTTAAAGAAAACTGAACAGTTGCAAACAATGTAAGAAATATTACGAGAAAATTTAAAGCTTTATGCATAGTTTTTAATCATGGTAGTGACGAGCAGACTTATTGCATATAGGTATGTATTATTGCATGTCTGTAGGTACGGATTATTGCTATAGGTATAATTATGTAGTTACGACTTTCCTCATTTAAAGTTTAAGTGGGAATATTTAAAAGTGCGCTCATTGGACGCAGAGGGTACCATAATCGTTTTAAATGCATTGAAAATGCTAAGAATACAAGCTATAAAGAGGAAATCGGAAAATTCTGCTGTCTCAATAGAGTGGAATTATAAAATAGAAAATAAAATAATGTATAGTTTGTCAGGTATTCTAATGCAAAGTAGTCGACTGTTCCAAAGCTTAGATCCCTGCGTCCAATAAACTTGGTTTCTCCAAGATTCCATGAGTACTTAAAGCAATTTAGATTTGTACGCCGAACCCTAAATGGTGGGTGTGCGCAGTCGCGCGATTGATAACCACAGCTCCATGAATAAATGGATGAACCATTATAGTATAAAGGATCTGCCGAGGATAATCGGCCCGATTGTTTGCTGCGTACCGCCCAGCAGACATATTATACAGGGTGTTCGAGAAGTTTTTTTTTTAAACTTATAAACAAAGCGACTACACGCTAAGGGCACCGATCCAGCCCGACCCTAGCTGTCCTCCCCCCAACGACGACGCCCTAAGCCGAGGCCCGTACCCCACAGGGGGTGCCCTTAGCGTGTAGTCGCTTAGTTTGTAAGTTTTTAATAAGCCCTGATTATATTAAGGCCACCACAGGCAAGCTCGGTTAAGCAGTCGACAACCTCGTTTGTTGAACTGACGGGACCCACGCAAAAAAAAAAAAGCACATCTGGAACAACCTGTATTAAGTAGGTATGTAATGCAGTAAACCTCAATTATTCCAATACGAGTGCAATTTTGAGGCAGATATTTTTCTGTATATACCTAGAAGCTATGATACACACATTTGAAATAACCATACATAAATACAAGAACCTTGCTATTCATGATGAGTTGATTTGAACCGTTTTTACATAAACATAAAGTAATACAAAAAAGATCGTTAATCACGTAGGATGTTACTAAACCATTTTGCACTTGAAAAGTCAGAGTATTTTCGTTCGTAAATATGTACCTAATTTATTTGAGAAAAGATGTTATATTTGCTATTTATGTTCACGGGTCTAATTGTATTTGAAAGAAACTGGAAATTCAAGTTCGGTTGTTATGCAGACGTCAATAGATAAAAAGAAAATTTTCCTCATGTGTCAATAAAAATGCATGACTTATTTCAATTATTCTGAAGTAGTTACCAATTGATATCGAACTACGAGTGTTACGTTTTAGAAGAAAATGTGTCATAATAGTCAGAAACTTTGATAAAGTTTCACTGATATATGTGTGATTCACCAAATTATTTACAAGGTGACTGGAAATGTCAGAATTGTATTTGTTGCAGTTAGAGCTGAGAACTTGATCCGTCAATCAAGCCGCCTCTTTTTGAATGCCAAGTTTATTAGGTATATCACAAGCTCAGAACATTATAGGTACGATCATCTGCATGTAAAAGGTTTTCCTAAATTGACTTTCACGCAGTGTTTTTCCTATCATTCGTTTGTTCAGTTCCCATATTAGTGGGTCAGCTTCTCCTGTCATTTCTTTCCACTTCAACTTGCTTTTATCATGTAAGTATACCTACTCTTCTGAGCAATATTCGTGGACTTTCTTGTCCACGCCCGACCAAGCCTTCGTTTTGAAATATTTTAATAATTTATTATGACAATACTAAAGATGTAATAACAAAAGGTTATCGTATCAATTGATAAATAAGTACTTTCCCTGTTTACATTCAGTCACCTTGGTCGCCAATCACCTGTCAAAGACGTTCCATATTTACAAACGCCACCAACTACACGACTTTATTCTTATACAGGCTTGAAGATAACCGTTATTTCTTCGATAACTCCTTTGTTGTCAACTTTCATTTATACGGTCTTATCTTACTGTATATGTACTTTGTTAAAACCCACTTGAGATACTAGAGGGCTATTGAGGCTTTTATTAGCTTGATGATCCTATTATAACTATTGTTGTTACTGTCTGAAAGAACGTATCTACTGTTGGTAATTGATAAAATTATAAATTATCTAGTGCTATTTTTCTACTGTCTTTCTCTAAATATTCTCCTAAGCTGGTTGCTCCTATAATAAAACGCGTTAAAGCACCACTTTCCCTGCATCCTGGACCACCATCACAGTCTTCGTATTGTTTCTCGCAAATCGTGTAGTAATAATACATTACGAGGATTGAGTCTACCATTATTTATGAACAATAACGAGTGGCGTGGTTGCGAGCCTCGGAGCGGTGACCGACTCGCCCTGATTGGATAATGGCGAGCTGGCCACCGATGCCGCGATGCATTACTGAACTATATTTAACTGAAAATGTACCTCCTACGATTCGAAAATGCGTCGGTTCTCTTTGCTAAACGAGTGACGCTGTTTCATGTGACTCCACACACTAGTGTCCGTAGAACCGGGTCCTACGCATTATGAGGTCTTCGGAAATAGAATCGTGCACCACTGTAATGAGTCTGCTATCAGGAATTTCACTAATTTTAAATATGTATATGTAATATCTGTAATTCTGGGAATAGTTGTAAATTGTTTATGACAACCTATGAACTAGAATGACTAAGAATGAGAAGTATCGTTGGTGCTGTGCCAGTAATATAAGTTAACCAAGAGATTCAGTTCGCTGACGTCCTCAAAAACTTGATAGAGAAACTTCCTAAAAATCTGGTTTTCCTACTAGGTACGATGTTATCAGACTTCATTCATAAGTGTTGTTGTTCATTCACCGACGACAACATCTATATTTTTTGGTCTTGGGTGGCCTTATTTTTGGCTCACTTTAATCATGATTATAAGTTTCTTACTTATGTGACTCTATTAGACTGCCACATCCACTCGCATGTAATTTTTTTTAGTACTGCTTGTTTTTATTGTCGGAACGGATGTTAGTTATCGCTCCTAGTTTGCAAACCCCAACATCCAGGTTTGTCTAAACAAATCTAAAATTCGCCTTCCGAAAGCTACTAGTTTAGAATGAGTTCCCGTTCGTCATCGGAGCGGACTTGCGCTACCGTCATCGTCGCCAGATGCTCATGTAGGCCGCCCCCGCTTCCGTGACGTATTGCTTTTGGCACCGGAATCTAATTACGAAATCGTCAACTACATGTACCTATTAAACTTCCTAAATCCTATACACGTACGCACTTACGTACAGATGTACCAGGATAAATGGGTGTTATCAGATGAGTGCTCCACTCTCGTCACTGTCACGCGCATTCAATTCAATTTCGCAACAGCTCACTTTAATTTAGATCAATTTTGAAGACAACAAACAGAACGTTTGAGGTAATAAACGAGTTCGTCCGCTTCAGCAAATCAGAATACAAGCACCGACGCGCGACGTGTTGTTGTAGTCGGAATAATTTGACCTCTTGACATTCTGGCACATTATTGAAATGATTTATGTGTGATTGATACGGTCATTGTTATAAATTTTCTTCGCGATTCTTTTCCCAAGTTATCGAGTTACTGCAGACTTATGTTCCTCCACGTCCTCATTACTTGATTCCTTTTTACAATGACGACCATGACTATTACAATTATAATTGATTAAGTAGTTTGATTTTTATCAGCGTGTGTCACGAGAGCTGGCTTGCTGACATTGAGGTCAAGGCTAGGCGTCCCACTTTAACGTTGCCTCTAAAATGGGTCGGGCACTGACCTTCACAATGTTGTGATTGCACCGCACCTGTAGGAAAGCGGCACGTTCCTTGAATCTTGCTGAAAGTCTCCACTCCCCGATTTATCTTTACACCAATACAAATATTTCTAAGAGACATATTTTGATTATGATTTCTTGCTCTTGAAATAAATATCTTGAAAAATAAGTCTGCGTTATTACTGTGATGTAGTTTTAATATTTCATTGCAATAATGTACCTTCTGTACTTCATACATCAGCTGTGCACTATCTGGTCCATATATTCGCGGGTCCCGCTGATCACAGAAGCAATGTAGTTTCATTATCTTTCCGAGGTCGTTCACTTTTGACATTCAACTTTCATGTCGTGATAAAGAGAAATAAATAGCTGATGACCAAAGACGCATTGGAAAGATTTACAGAAAATCTGGCTTTTATCAGGACAGGACTTAATATATTCTTACGGTACCAAAATACGCTGGAAGGAATCCTTGCATTTTGTATGCAGCTGTTTATTGCGCTAACTTACGATGTTTGTTGGTGCCAAAATAAATAAAATAACCATCTAGGTCACCTTTGATTTATAAATAACCACCACAACAGAAGACAATATCTGCTAACGGTTCAATGGTTTAATAGTCGATGTTGTATGTTTCAGACGCAGATGAGCGGAGATCGCGCAGGCTCGCAGTGCGGACTGACCTCCCTGCTGCCGATGTCGTGCGGGCGTCGCGCCGCGGCCTTCGCGCGCGACCTGCACTCGCGCCTCAGCAACCTCGGCGGCGCACACGACGACCACTGTGAGAGCAGCTGGCTCACGCGCGAGCCCGCCGCCGCGCCGCACCGGCCTGCCGCCTCCGCCAGCACAAGGGAGCTCGACACCTTCTACGACTTTGAGCTCGAGTGCGAGAGCCCCTCCAGCCCCGTCGACGAGTTTGAACCCGCCTTCCCGGAAAGATCTCCCACCGAAGATCAAGAACAACCCTTTTATGATGTTGATTCTGAGCCTGAATCAGCGAAAGAACAAACCAAGTTTTTATTACAACAACCGGACAAAACACAAAATGGTTTCATATTTTCTACGGCCTTTTACACGGAGTGCACGCCGCCAGTGAAACTTCAACCTATCCCGCGTGAAAATGGTCACGCCAACAAACGCTTATATTCTGCGATCACATTTGAGGGTTGTGCACCACAAAATAGTCTCGATGAAATCGACTGTGCTGCAAAACCAATCGCCGCCTTAGAAACAGACTCTTTTAGTTTACCTAACTTTACAAGTGTGACAGTAGACAGTGACTCGGAATTTGAATCTGCAAAGAGCGAGCCCTCAGATGGTGTAGAAGTTGAAGAAGACTTTCAAAATGAAAAAAGTACTGAAACTTACACAACAGAGTGCCTGGAAAACTTATCACTCGCGGAAGCTGAAATTCCACTTGATGAAGAAACGCCGACGGAAGCCCCCGAAGAAACTTTCGAGCCAACACCAGTCGTATGCAACGAAATTAATACGGAACCCTTAGAAATAATAACCAGTGAAGTTCCTATTGAAAATGAAATTTCGCCTGCATCTGATATCGAGTCGCCCCTTTTGAGTGCAGAAGTTAAAGATGAAACTCAGAATGAAGAAGAAGTGGAAGTAGAAGACGACCGGCCGCAACGAGTTCGACGCTGCTCGTCACTCAAAACTGGCAAAACGCCACCTGGCACGCCAGGTCGCAAGAAAATTGTACGCTTCGCGGACGTTTTAGGACTCGATCTTGCGGATGTGAAAACTTTTATGGATGAAATTCCAGTAGTACCGAAATCGGCCTATGACGACCTTACTGGATGCGACGTTCAGAGCACTCCGCCTGCGCGAGCTACGCCGCGGCTCGGGGCTCTCACACTCGTACCACTGTTCCAACTTCCAGTCAACATCACGGATAAACTCGAAACGCAGAACGTGTGCATCGAAAGCGCACGCGTATGCGATGGCGTGCACGTCACCGTGTGCGGCTCCGTGCGCGTCCGAAACCTAGACTTCCACAAGACTGTACACATACGCTACACAATGAACGGGTGGAAAACTTACACAGACCTGCAAGCAACCTATGTGCAGGGCTCGTGCGACGGCTTCTCTGACCGCTTTCAGTTCGTACTGTATGCTCCGGCGATATCGTCGGGGCAGCGGCTGGAGTTAGCAGTGAGGTTCTTGTGCAAAGGTCAACAATTCTGGGACAGCAACAGCGGCTCTAACTACTGTTTTGATTGCCTAGCGCTAGGCTCGACGACTGCTACGGGCGCGCCGACTGCGGTGGGTGCGTCAGGGCCACTGCACCCCACGGTCGACTGGCACCCGTCGTTCTACTGACGTGGCCACGAAGAGCCGAGAGGTGACAGTGTCGGAGCGACGAGTGCGCGTCGGGCGGGCTGGCCGCACTCCGGTGCCCGCTGCCCGCGAGCGCGCCGGCTCCCGCGAGACAGCGCGGGGCCCCGAGCTCCTGAATTGATGAGGCTTCACGTTGTAAAGCGTACTTGTGATATAAATTAGACTAGGCGTAGATATTGTAACGACGAGTGAGCGACTCGTTCTCAGAGTGCCATTTTGCAGTAACGACGTTTCGAGTTATTTGTATATTTCATCGATCTTTTCGTTTCGTAATGTTAATTGTAGCGTAGCGTCCCGTAGGACAATAAAATGTGATGAATGTGCGTGCAGGCGCAGCCGCGCCTCTCTCCTTGTACATAATAAGAGAGATGAATTCTGAATGATATTAATTAATATTTTATTACAATTTTTATGACATTACTAGACCTTTGTAATAGTTATAACATGTCGAATTAGGAGTATCACCTAGATAGAAAGATTTATTCACATAACATCCTTATGAACTGTAGATAATACGAATATTTCTAGATATAGTACCTGTTTGTGGTGACATATAATATCTTCTCTTGATAGACCGTTGTAATGTTAAGAATTGTTAAAGTAGACGCGAAAATGTGTAATTTAAAATGTTTCAAAACTATGAATCCTATGCGAATAATAATAATGTAACTGAAATATTTTATACCGATGTTATAATCTGGATATATTTATATTTTATATTTTTATAATCACGGTATCATGACATATTTCCTACGTGAGAACTGATAAATAATAGCCAATTGTTGATTCAGTTTTGAGATTTTAATAAATGAGACTATTAGAAATTACGAAATTAAATTATTGTTACTTTTAAGCGATATTATAATTTATTTATTAGGCCGATGTTTTGTCTATTTTGTATATGTACCTGAATTCTTAAAATGTGGCCATATTAATTTTACACAATTTGAATGCTACCCTTATGAACTATTATTGTTTCTCTGATTGACTCCTGTTTTATAATAAATACCTACCTAATAAATTAATGTGCATAATTATGAACTTCTTGTTTATATTAAATAACCTTAAAATTCTCAAACAAAACCACCAAACTACGTAAGTGCATAAAGATACAATAATACCTTATAAATGATGAAAATTCGGCATAGATAATATCAGTTTAAACAAAGCTATTATGCAAAGTAGATGAAGAGATTACTAACCATTTGAATTAAAAACTAGAAAACCAAAAAAGCCAGATAACCATCATTCAAATCACTATAGTTTTTCTAATTGGGTAATAATGGCGCCCAACATGGGATAACTGCCAGAGCTCGAATTGAATGTTTTCACACTTTCCATATTTTAACATGCTTCAAGCCATTGCTCGTTAAATATAACTGTAAAATTAAATAAAGACTAAATATTTTTAAAGGGATAGAAAAACAAAACAGTTTTTTACTATGCAAGTACTTTAATTACAGAATCTTATCAATAAGCGAAATATTATATCACAATTACACTTTATTTTGATCTCATAATAAATTATTCAATGCAGCTTAAGGTACAGTTCTAGTAAGAACGTTGTGACCTTCCTGCCTTACACACCATTATAACCGAAAAATATTTAAATAATAGTGCGACTTCTTAATAAGTAGCATTATTCTAAAGCTAAGTCATAACTAAAATTTACAATTCCATAAAAATAGACGCTGTACTTATTGGTTGCGGCTTAATATAAAAATATGGACATCACTTAATTACTAATTAAAATAAATAGTCACAACTTCGCGCCAATAGCCAAGATGGCGACGATTAAGACTTACAATCTCAACAATAAAACAAATATTACAACAAAACCGAAGGGCTAATTCTCCATCCTAATTCGTCAATGGTTTAATCAATTTACTTGAAAATGTACAACGTTTCTATTTCATTTTAGTTCTATACAAATCTATTCGTATAAATAAAAAGTAAATAAGACTACTAGTTTAAAATAAAGCAAAATCTTGACTGCACTGGCGTTATGGTTATAGGTCCTAGGTACACGCACAGGTAAACTTGCAATTTTAGGTCCAAAAGACTTGGGCTCAGTTTGCCTTGAAAACCATCAGGTCATCTTACATTTTAAATGAGCGTAATATAGCCCTGTGAGATGTTAGATCAAAACGAAAAGCAGAACGAAACGAAACCTCAAAAGAACGCAGAGCTCAAAATTCACGATAAAATGTCATTGCTCTAAATACGTCACGCTGCCTTAAAGGCGGCTACAGAACTTCTAAGTTAACACAGTCTAGAAGCGATGGGTCACCCATCAGTTTGTCTGTGGTTACAGTCGGCCGGGCTTGCGCGCCCTCCGCGTGCGGGCGCTGCGCGGCGCGGGGAGGGGGATGGAGGGGTCGCGGAGCGCGCGCAGCTGCATGTGAAGCCTCTGCTTGCAAAACTCATAGAATTCGATCTCTCTGGTGAAATTCGCTCGGACGATATTCTTCACTTCTTCTGAAACTGGTGGCTTGTAGGTATTGCGGTTGATCCGGGCGAAGGTGTTTACTTCCTCTGAAATGAGAAGAAGGAGAATTGGCTATCTGGAATGGTAAGAAAGCTTTGGGCGAGTGGCTATTTCGCGAAATATTTACCATACCGCCAACACGGCGTGGACTATTAGGAAGCCAAGGCTTGTGAAAAGATTCAAAGAGCAGGTACCCATAATTTATTCATCCTACATCATTGCCAAGAATGCACTCAGATAAGAAATGACGCACCTACGTTAGTAAATTCATAACATATTCATATAACTGTGACTAGTCTCATTAGGATGCCCAGTGTCGTGTGGTAGGTCAAGTCAATATTGTTTTAGAAGTGGGCATTATATCGAGGGCCGTAAGACCAAGGTCTACTGTCTAATAGTTTAGTTTATGATATTAGAAAATAGATTCGATTGAGGGTCAAATTGTCATAGTATCTTGTAGACTACAATCTTCTATTATTCAGTATATTTTATCGATGGGAAGTAAGCGTTCCATTACTTCAACATTCATTCATTAAAAAAAATGGTGGGTAAGTATACTATAAAAGAGTGTGTGAGCGGATAATATTACACACTGTTGAATTATTTAATACTTTAAAGTGTAAGTCCAGGGCCTAAACCACAAATACAAACAGTAATTAAGGCAGGTGCTATTACTTGTTTAGGATAGAAGGTACGTTCATTCATTGGGTGGCCTCTTTTCAAGAGTTTCCCTCTGAAATTGTAACGGGTATAAAGTAGGTACGATTTTAGAAGAGACCAAGATGCTCATTAGATATATTGTCTGTGTCTATATGAATTAATTAGGTAACTCATGCCTAAAAAAAGCTGGTGCTATTTGCAACTTTTCTGGTTCATGTTATTAACGCGATGTAGCAACTGTAAGTAGAAGTGGTTCCATCTATCCTTGGTTCGCGAGCCTACGTAGTATTACACCTATCCGATAGATGGCGTTGGTCTCATTGTTACTAACCCCAGTACAGTTTGAGCGCTCCTCGGAAAAAACGCGGCACGTATCGCTCAAGTGCCGTCAGGGTCGAGTTCATGTCTTCGAGCACGCCGACCACCGCATACTGTTCCTCAACCACTCGCTTGGCGCGCTGGAGAGCTTCCACGCTGTTGAATGGCCTGGAATCACGGAAAAGAAGCCATGAGGAAAAGTTATGAAAATGCTAGCAACAGCATGCGCATGTACCTAATAAAATCGCCATAAAGACGGATTGATTGACTGCTTCTATAACTAAGCTGTCAACGAGGTAAGACACTGGCCGAACACTTTCCGCATGAAAATAAATCATTAATGAAATAGCCAGGTAATCACAGCCATTAGGAAATGACGCGGCTGTTAACATAAGTATCATACGAAATCTTAATCCATTCGTCACCGTTATAAATGTCATATCCCGTTCCTACAGAACTTGGGTCCGGTTATAAAACATCCATTAATGATTTTATGGGTATTTTATAGTTATTAAAGGAAATACAATACTGGGCCTTTGCAAATAATCATAGCAATGTTTAAACTGACAGAAGAGAGTGCGCAGGCGCATCAGATAGGTAAGTTATGAATAAAAGTGTGTGATAGATAACATAAGATCTGTATTTCTTTACCTACCTATGTTAAAAAAATAAATAATATAAATATATTTTCCCACTGCTGCAGCTGAGCAAAGGTTTCCCCGTGCTGTTCAGTAGGGAATTATAAAATATATTAAATTACAAGATACAGCATGCTGAAGTGAAAGTGGGCCGGCCATGTCTGTAGACGGACAGACGGTCGATGGAGCAGACATGTGTTTTGAAGAAGGTGGCTGGCAGCGGATGCGGACCGCTCAAGACCGGGATGGTTGGCGCTCTTTGGGGGAGGTTTACGTTCAGCAGTGGACAATTGGCTGATATGATGATGATGATGACAAGATACAAGGTGGAATTCAATATAAGTATTTCAGCAAACTGTCAAGCCTACAGCAACATTATAGGCAAAAAACTCACGTGCACTGTTGTTCATGTCCGCAGAAGAACAGCGTCTGTCGGCGATGGTCTCCGATGCCCTCGTGCGTCTGACCTTCAACATAGCGGCACTCGCGGTCTCCACTCAACACGCAGGTCTCGAAGTCCTGAAATCAAATAGAAGTTAACATTACTTTGGTGAGTACCTATCCGTGAAAGTACAGAAAACATAACGGATGGTGTTTCTCGAATGAACAGCCTGAAGAAATATTCTTCTTCTTTTCGAGTTAAAGGAAAAAGTCGGCCTAGCAACGTGAAGTCATATGCCATATTAACAGCAGCATCGGGCGCTCATTACAACCTCAAAAGTACAGGTGTGTATGGGACGGGGTACTTTTATTATATTTTCTTCACAGGGGCCCCGCACTCACATTAGTTTAGGGTCTTTGAAACTGTTTTAGCAGAGAAAATGTAACATACACAAACGTCATCCTGAAAGGAAACAAAGCATCCTCCTAACTCTTTCGACTTATAGGTATTTATTCTAAAGGCACTTAGTGCCTGTCAATTTAATTGAATTCTTAATGATGCATCTTGATTTTATAATAATTTTGACGCCATGACGTCTTTGAATGATAGACGTAATAAAGATGTTCATATTTAAATATCTTAGGTTGTCCATCATCTCCTACCATAATGTTATAGTCATCATCCTATCTACTTTGTTCAACAATATTTTTAATTATCGACTGCTTATTATCACAGTTCAAACTAAATACTAAAGCATGTAAGAGATAGTTTTTTCGCTAAACTAATTATATCATCAATTTTTTGTTGACTCAAAACTAATTTATTTTTTCACTCACTGCGCTGACTAACTCGAGGGGCTGGCTTGAATAGACAGGCGTAAGCTGAGACCTATTCAGTCAGTAAATAAGGAGTTAATGTATCTCGTTATGTGCGTATGACCGCATGTTTGTGCTGAAAACTGATTGGGTGTGTGGCTGTAATCATACAGCTTATCAGAATTAGATCTGTCGGTTTAATTAAGTACAAATTCCAATGTGTGTTAAAGAGTTTTATGTTCACAGAAAAACGTTTTACAGAGCAGTTGAACCCTAATTTGGTTTGAGGCAACCTTGAACTGTCGTCCACCTTTCAAAGAAAAAATCACGACCAAAATTCGATCACGGTTGCCAATCTCAATCAAAAGATTGGACGAGCCACAAGAGCTACTATAGTGCACAAGCCTATGCGCAAACTCGGGTGCACTCTTTGTTCCTTTACACCCACAGTCCGATGGAATGGCAATCCAACATGACCGGGGAGAGATCAGGCATAGGGCTAACGGCTTAAGCAGTGTTTTTCAATCTTTTTGAATACGCGACCCCTTTACAGGTCGAAAAATTCTGGCGACCTCCTTGGGCCACAGACAGACCAAAAAGTTAGTCATTGAAACGACTACGTTTGTGTTTTTTATATTTTGGAACCTATATTCATTAATTATTAAGAAACTAGCTTCCGCCCGCGGCTTCGCCCGCGTGAAATTAGTTTTTGTCAATTCTGCTTCCTTATGTCTAAGAGACTCTTACAGGGGCCAGCCTCACGTTGTGTGCAAAAATATTTTTAAATTACCTATTTTAAAACATTTTTGTACACAACGTTTGGACTCGACACTCGCGAGCAGGCCACGTAAAGTTGGCCATGCGAAAAACAGTTTTTCTCTAAATGGACACCCGCTACTTTAAGTGTTTGCCCTTGCGCTTTGTTAATGGTCATTGCGAAGGCTGGTTTGAGGGGAAACTGGATTCTTTTAAACTGAAACGGTAAATCTGTAGGGATCATGGGTATGCGTGGAATCAAAACTTCTTCATCTTTCGCTATACCTGTCATTATAATTGCTCTAATAATATTGCGTCCTAGCTGCGTAATTTGCAATCGAGTCCCGTTGCATAGTCTCGGCGCTTCGAGATTTCTCATTAATAAAACTGGAACCCCAACTTTCAGTCTCAGCTTATGAGACGGCACTCCTGACAGCTCTAAAGAGTTTAGAAACTCGGTAGGATAAGACGTCACCTGTTCACTGTCCATGACAATATCTACCGACAAATATTCGACAACATCGCCTTGCACATGTGACATCATTCGTTCATTGATCTGTCCCACGATTTCATTGGTCGGTGCTAATATTGCCCTTTCACACAGCCATTCTCTATTCCTCATGTTATGTTCTAAACCGGGATAGACGTTGTTTTTAAGATCTTCCAAGTTGTGGACAGCATTACAAAATTCTTGATTTAATGTAATCATGCCGTTAGCGTCCGTAGTCATTCGACCTTCACCGATTTTCAATAGAGCAGCTGCATATTGCCCCGATTGCGTATCATTATGTAGTTGTACTCGCATGTTTTTAGTGAGACAAAATTTTTTTACATGGACCCATAATGTAGACGCTTTCAAACATGCATTTATCTCATCTGCTGGAGTGCCTCTAGTAATGACAGGTAGTGTCTGTCGAAAATCACCAGCAAGCAGCACTACCATCCCACCCATTAAACTCGGGTTACTTCTGATATCTTTCAGAGTCCGATTGAGCGCCTCGATCGCTTTTTTATGCGACATTGTGCACTCATCCCACACCAACAGCTTGCATTGCTGTAGCATTCGGCCACGATCGCTGTTTTTTGTTATGTTACAAACTGGAATTTCCTCATGATGTAAATTTAATGGGAGTTTAAGTACTGAATGTGCCGTGCGGCCTCCATCGAGCAGCGTCGCTGCAATTCCAGAGGAAGCTACAGCAACAGCTATTCCTTTGTCTTTGCGAATTTGGGCTAAAACTAAATTTAATAGAAAAGTTTTTCCAGTGCCTCCTGGCGCATCTAAGAAAAACAATCCACCCTCACCATTACCGATTCTTTGCACAATAATATCAAAGACAAATTTTTGTTCCGTGTTTAATCGAGGAACTGACTCTGATATTTGTTGCTGTAAAGAAGAGACATTGTAGTCCAGTTCTCTTATTAAATCACTACTGACTTCTCCGATTCTTTGTGGCCGGTTCATTCCAAAATCTGATAATGTCTTCCCAGATATAACCATCACTTGGTCTTCAATCTTAGTTAGCGCCTCGTTATATATTAAATCATTATATGTGACATTGGGATTATTTTGTTGTGGTCTGTGCAAAATATCGTCAGACATATCATTTTGGTACTTTTCCCATAATATCTGAGGATTTGAAAGACCACACGTCGCTATGAGAATGGCAAAAAGATCTCTCACCTTAGCTGCTGATCTACATTGTGCAGCCTCTTCTAATGTCGAGTCCCAATGATTATCATTCTCTAACAATCCTCTAGTTTCACAGGCTTCTCGGAAGGTAACAAACGTTTGACCATTGTAGTTCTTGAGATCATTGAACGAAGTTGGCCCACGCACGTGGTGTAGCAGTAGTCTCAAACAAAAGCATTCAATGTTGCTAACGTGGACAGTATAGACCCGTCCTAATGCATCTCCAGATTTAACGCCAGGCCAATCTAGAACAGCAGTTCCTTGAATTCGGCGTTTCCAACATTTTCTACCTGCATCCCACGTGTAATACCGAGGTACCTGAACGTACAAAAGTGTTTTTGCAAATTCATCTGTTCTGCAAAGGTCAAAAAAGGCGGTCAAAGTGGTTTTTGGTGGTGTTATCACTCGCTGGTGAAAATTATTTTCATTAAAATAAATTCATTCACCATTCTCTAGATGCACACTGAGGTGCGTAACAGTAGGATTGCCTTTCATGCAAAGGAAACCCTAACAGGCGCCAGACAGCTTCGTTGCTGCTGACATAGCGACCAGACTGAAACGTTTGTACTTCGTCTACTGGGTTTGAGGATTCTGAGCTTCTGAAATTAAAAATAGCTTGATCGCTGCCTTTATTAATATACTTGCAGATGTATTTGATTGCACGTACGGAACCGCAAGCTTCTACATTTATATGGGCGTTAAAAGTTTTTAATAGAACAGGCGAATATGGTACTACCCAACTATTATCGACAGAAACTTGACTACCATTTCGGAGTTTAACAGATGCCGTCCGGCCTTCGTCTTCTGGTGCTCTTCTACGATACATCGGGTAGCCGTTCTCATTATGGAGAGTCTCTTTCAGTAGGTTGCGAGGAAATTTTTTTGTGCATTTACGGTCTTTCATGCACGGGCACTGAGGGTTTTCAGCCCCGCATGGACCATGGATCATGTTTTTCATAACAATATCATAAAGTGCCTTGTCATTGTTAGGATCTGGTATTTCAGCGCTTATAATTTTATCGATTTGGTCAGGTCGCAATTTATCTTTTAACCAAAGCAAAATGTGGGCATGTGGGAGTCCTCGCTTCTGCCACTCAATGGAATACATAAAGCATTGCACTTCTCCAAAAACCCTTCCTTTAGTTATTACAGTCATAAGCTTTTTAACTTTTAACCTAAACACTCTGGCAATGACATCGTGCCTATCGTTGGCGCTTTGACCTGGCATTAATTCATCAACTATTTCAGACCAAGATGGATTGCAGGTGAAGGTTACAAATAAATCACTTCTAAATTACATGTTCCTAGATTCAGTGGTTAAGATTTCGTATACAAAAAGTTTGGATTTGTAGTTCTCGTTCCGAATCCGTTCCGTTCGAATTTCGGGAATTCCGTTTGTAGAAAAACTCTGCACATCCTATGAGACCTAGGTACCAAGATTCGTGGTCTTATCTTCAATTCAACCCCTATTTCACCCCCACACTGGTAAATATGCTAGAACAAACGATTTTTTGTTTCTTATAACGTGATATTTGACGACCTTGCATACTAACTTTCAACCCTTATTTCACCCCCTAGCTGGTCGAAATTTCAAAAATGCTGGAACAAATGTTTAATGATTTCATATCAAGTGCTTAAATCTAAAGTTTCATGGTTTTATCTTTTAAAATTAAAAATTCCCATACAAACTTTCAACCCCTATTTCAACCCCTTCATCCCTTTTTTTTTAAATAAAAAGTTATGCTAAGCTATGTTTTGTCTCAGGGTCTAAAGATTGTCTGTACCAAATTTCATCAAAATCGGTTGCGGGGTTTCAGCGGGAAAGCGTAACAGACAGACAGACAGAGTTACTTTCGCATTTATAATATTAGTTGGGATTATGATCAGCAAGCATGAGGCAAACAAGTTAAAAAGACGAGAAGAGAGCAAGTTTTTTTTGAGCAAGTCAATTAGAAAATGAGTTGATTAATTATTAACATTTCAAAAATAGCACCACGAAATGACAATACACAAATAAAAACAAGTCCATCCTCTTCCTGAAATTGTGCTTTTATTGTAGTGTAACCTTGCCTTTTTCTTTTTGCCGGCGACCCCCCTAGGGGTTCAAAAACAGTGGCTTAACGTGTTTTCCGTGGCTCGGGGGTGTCACACCACTAACTTCCAAACTCCGAGACTACTGCAAAATTCGTTATGGAGAAACCCAAATGAACTTTTATACAACCTAGGAATCGTACCCAGGAGCTCGGCAGTCGCTGTTAGCGATCACGAGTCAACTAGACTAAGTCTGAATAGAATAATGAGATTTATACCGCACCTGAATGGCATACAGTTCGTGTAAAGAACTATACTGGGCTAGTATGTTAGGGCAACAAATCTTTAAATACTAAAAACATTTTCACGGATATCGGCTGGATCAAAGAAGACTTTGACATTCGAAATGGTGCGTAAAGTAATAAGTCACGCACTATTTAGGTAGCTTTACACGACCAAGACAATTTCGCTGACCGTAATATTCATAGAAACCAATGGCGATTCGAAACAGCTTCGCGAATCGGGAGCATGTCGACTAGTTTACGTTCGAAGTAGAGAATTGCCCACGTTTACCTAAGCATTTCCTAAGCCTATTGATGGATCGCCGACTACGTCGAAACACATCCATGTTCAAAACTAGCGATGGACGATGGAAATAGGTCGACGACGACGTGGGCTGGCTTACATTACAGGGGCTATAATTCATAACTTTAACTAGGTTTTTTGATAGTCCGTAGTAAATAGTCCGCATAGACAAAAGAAGTTATGAGAATGGACGGAGACACGAGGAGTTTTGCAGTTTCGCTTAGTATCGACTTCTCAAAAGATAATTTTGTGTAGGTATGTTAGACGGACAGAACATGATATCAATTTATATAATTTTCTTCCATTATTGAGTGAGTGAGTGACTGAGTGACTGACAGACAACGCACAGCCGAAACCTTGGGGAGTGTAGGGGAGCATTAAGAGAGGATTTCCCGAAATTCCTACGGGAAAAACGGGATATGCGCTTACGAAGTCGCGGGAACAAGCTAGTTATTTTATATTTTTTCAAAAAGTTCCACCTCTAAAGATGGATACTGAACGGTGCTACGGGGCGTAATGTAACATGTTACAAAGCGAGCATTCATGCAGTCAGTACGCGGAAACGAGCACAAACATGTCCTAGGTATGTGTTTTGTTTTACACGGATTCTCGGACGCAGCGTAACATAACATGCTTGCTGCGAATGTTACATTACGGCCCATAGCACTGGTCAGTTGATTCCTAATTTGTTCGTGGTTTATCTCTTTTTTACTACCTACAATCATGATTTCATGAATACGTTAGTAAGAGGTTGGGTGACTGGTTCTGAAAAACATCTATTATAAATATGGACGGACTGACGATGCACTCTTGCCAATTGTTGGCCCGTAGGCATATGAAGTTTGTGATGTGATGATTGTAATATGAGTTGACCCATACTTAGTCATTTAAACCTACATAACGGCCTAGAATGATTATGAATTATACCTACTGATAAAACAAAAAATCTAACCGGTCTAAATCTAAGCTCTGATGTTGCTATCATTAATTTTCAAATACATAGGCGCTAATTGTTTTGTCAGTTTGTAGCTCGAAGCCAATTCACACTGCTGGAAATAGATCTAGGCTAGGCAACCAATATGTACCGTTTCAGACATTAATGAGCTTTTACAATGAAAAAATATTTGCAATTAGTTTTTGTTTGAGTAGTTATTGTGATTGATTGAGCAATTAATATTTGTTACCGTACTCACGCCTAGATTTTTGTTCTAAGCGGATTGCTAAGGGTTTCAGGTTATACTGGAAGATGACCCTAATATAATGTGCAAAAGGCTAGAACGGTTGATTGATGTCTTGGGTTTCATGCACCTGGTAGACTATTAAATTTACTTCAGTTCAGTGCGAATCGCATTTTTTTTGTTTCTTTTGAGGTTATTTTGTTCATTCATCCACCTGCGGACTACTAAGTTGTAAGGCATCACTTAGTGTGTTTAATCGAGACCGTACGTCGATCTCGATATTTTTTTATTAAACAGGTAAGTAACTAAGTACCTAAATTAACCAAATAGCTATTGAGAGGCTTTATTACACTTTCATTTATATTATTGAGCCATAATGGCAATAAAATCCCTAAGAGGTAAGTGTTTAGCTGGGTTATTCGTACATACATATTCATTTTACCAGAGTAATAAATACTTATAATGGTGCTATTGCCGACTATTCTCATAAAATACAATTCTTACTTGAGGTCTGATCAAGATAACGCCATCTCGCTTGCGGTGCGAATATGCAATTGAAGTGATCAGTTTAGATTCTAGATTAAGAATTTAAATACTAAAGTGCTGGGACTTTAATAACAATAACGATTTATGTAACAACTTTCATTGTTTTACCTTTCGTTTTCTTTCCATTTACAGAATAAGGAAAAAAGAACTGAGCGAAATCAGATTTAAACGCTGCAACACAGAGACATCAAGAGTGAATGAAATTAAACGTTTATAAGTTCACTATTATAAAGTTTTAATTGGCAGTAAACTAGTAAGTGTTACTGCAATATTTATAACGATCAATTTTACTATTAAAATATAAAAATAACCAAATCACGTAATTAATAAAATCTATGTTACTGCAGCACAGTTACTCAAATTCATCAAAAACAATATTATCGAAACTATAAACCTATTAAATATTTGATGGCTGTAGTTTTGTAGCGCAACACTAATCTGTGAGAATAGTACAATACATGACTATTAACTCGTTAACTGCAGCAGAGTGATGTATCATTCCATTGATTCCCATAGATACATTAACCCAATTAATTCACGAGTTGTTAGACGCATTGCTTCAATTTACGTTTACTTGTAATTCGATCGTGAGCATTGGTTCGTTGGTATCGTGCTAACCGCGCTGATCGTGACCGACTGATCTGAACTCTTGACCATGGGATTCTACTGATTCTTCTGAATGAACGTTTTGACAGCCCTAACGGGGCACGTCACACTTAGAAGGCCGGTCGCGAGACGAAGAAACGCAACGCAACTTTTTTCGTTGCTACGGTACGGAACGTACCGTAGCAACGAAAAAAGTTTATTTACCTAATGGGATATGTTTTCGAGGTTTTAAGTTTTGGGACCAAGGGTCTGAGGGTCTGCTATTTTGTTATTTAGCGTAGAGTGACACAGTAACCTGTGTTCTGGGCCAACTACATAGGGAGCAACTTAATAAATTGCTCTGACACGTGTAACAGACAGCGACGACGACGACGGCGTAATGTGATACGCTATGGTCTATGGAACCCTAAAAATGGGAAATTAGACACAGAAAATCGTGTAAAATCGGAAAAACGGTTCCGTATTAAAATCCGGATGGTGATTGATTGCCATGAAGTAGGTTTACGGAGCAGGGAAATGGCGAAAGCTTGAGAGATTTCTACTGGCTAGTGTTCGGTATGTAATGGTTATTAATATGATCAATATCTTGGCGCTAACGGTCGCATTTACAATTGATTTACACAGTAGATGAGAGCCGATATAATTGTTCAGCTATTGTGTTCGAGAGAGATTGTGATAGAAACAACTGGTTGGTTGGGTTCACGCATGTTCGGTTTTAATGATCTCTGTAATTCAATGTTTGTTTATATTGTACCTTCTTTGGCACCTACTGAGCTACTCTACATTGATTGCAGAAATTATTAAGTACAGCAATATGGTTACAAACGGTCATTGCAGATGCTACGCTGATATGGTATTAGGTTCACTTTTCTGCTAATAAAATTGGTCTGTAAAAAAATAGATGATACACTTAGTGTTCATATAAGCAAAAAATCGACTAATTAATAAAGACCTCTCACTCACAAAATCACGTTCAAAACGTTCGAACACAATGAAATATAACAATATTTTGTTGGGTTGCAGGTTTAGTTCACCAACAATGTAACTATCTGATCTGAAGTAATCGGAACTATCAGATATATGACTATATCATCAAGTCCAGATAGCGCCATAAACATTCTCTAGTAATGGTAACCCTGCCATCACCCCGGGATCAACTCCTGCGCAATAACGGACCGGCACGTGGTCGATTCATCCGCAAATTGGCGGCCGATCAACCCGATCGAAGCCACGCGTAACTAAACTCTTTACTTGGACACATAAAATCCTATTTTTAACTATAAAAAATAGTTATGGTAGGTAACCAAAAAGATAGAAGAAAGAACAAACAAGGAAACATTTTAGCATGCAGGTGAGATTTTGAACAAACATGCAAAGTTGAAAAAGATCAGTAATTACTACTACTAGATACTTTTAGCCGTAAATATTCATAAAACCGACAGTACCAAGATTTGTGATAAACAACTATATGTAGCCACGCGAGCTTGATACTGTCTAGATTTTACATTAAGTTGTAATTCAGCCAAATAGGTCCCAAATACGATCATCTTGTTACATTACACGTTGCAGGCTCCACATAAAGTATTCCATGTAATTTTAGCCGAAGTCTACCGCACGAACAATATGGTGCAGCGGTAATCACTACTACATGAAGCGATTCAAGCGCTTCATCTCCAAGATCGTTTTCACCGTTAGCAAATAAAAACACATCTCGTAAATAGAGATCATGTCACGATTGTAACAAAAACAATAAAAAAATCTAATGGTTTACAAGTTCTCACGGAGACGTAAGAAAAATATGAACACATCGTAGTACTTTTGAAGTAGGTACTATTAGCTATTATTTATCCTGTCAAGAAGTCTATTGACACGCATTATGCAAGCTTCTACCATCAGATAACAGAACGAGCGTAATGATTAATAGGTGATGTGAATAATTGCATGTCTGTTTATTGTTGGGTGTCAATTTTTAATACTCAGTACAAAGGCTCCGATGAACCACGCTTAGTATATACTGACGTTCATTGCAAGACGTTCATCAAAGCATCTGTTAGTTTGTCAGTAGATACTGGTAATTTGTCATTATTAAGTATTGTATGCAGGATATCAATCCTACTAATAACGGAATTATTATGGAAGTTCCCCTATGTTTAAGAAGACTCAATCCATGTCTTAGATATTAATGAGCACTTCACCTTGCTTAACTGAAAATTTTACAGCTAGGTTTTCACGGTAAGATGTTTTTAGAATAGCATTACAGTAGTGTGAATTGTAATAGTGAAAACTTAGGTGATGTGAAAATGCAGTGAGCTGTCAATCTAGTCAATCAAAGTTCACTTCAAGCTCACTCTACATAAGTTTTGACGAATAAAAATATGAACAAACCTTCTTCAACCAAGCAGGGTCAGGCAGTGGCAAGTCAGGGAAGGCCCTCTTCCTCTCCACATAGTACCAGGGCGCCCTGACGTAGTAGTACCACGAGATGACCCGCTCCACGGGATCACGCACCACGTTCACGTAGATCGGAGACGGGAAACCCAACCTGAAAAAATGTGAAAAGAACATTCATATTAAAAAAGATTTGTTTCGATTTGTTTGGGATTGACACGCGTTATCGAAAAATATATGCTCACTTCCAAACATTTTAAGGTGCGTACTGACTGGCCGGTGTTACGGGGCGTAATGTAACATGTTACAAAGTGAGCTTTTTACAATTGTAATTACAAAATGTGACTTTGTCTAGCCCCTAGTGATAGCTTGAGATGGGATGACGTCACAAAAATGAATCGATGCCTACATCGCAAAAACGAGAGATTTTCAGTTAGCGGCCTTTCGACGAATTCTAGTATCGCAACAATACATTTTCTTTACTCAGCATTTTTCAGACATTACATTGCAAGTATTATAACAATTCTCGCAAGTCATAATATCGATGTCATCCATTGATATCATCAGACGTTTTTGCTCAAACTGAAAAACCCTGAAGATGAAATTCTATGCAAACCAAAATGAAAAAGTGTAGCACCGAAACGCATCATTCCGCTCTCATTGCAGCGGCCGACAGTGTCGGCTAGACAATGGCGTTTGAAAACATTCAACGGAGTTTTTGCACGCGCCGCAGTTCTGTAATTAACACTAACAAGAGCCTCGCTATCAGGTAATAGTCGATCGCAATTAACGTCTACTTGATTCATTAATCATAGTTTATACGTGAACGTCTATACGACCAATAAAGTTTGGTGCAGGTGATTGATGTACGAGAAGCGGCGGCTTCTCTCTTGAGGCAAATGGAACAGTGAGTCAATGCGTAAATATGAGTATCAGTGTCTTCAATGATAGCTGTAGCTCTGTGCAAGTTTTTGTTTCACATCGATGAAGATTTAGCGCCAGATACCGCTACTTTATGCTTGATTTGTGGCTTTGAGTGCTCTTCAAACTAATGATTAGATTTGAATATAATGGCTGCATTCTGATTGTTATAGTCCTAGATCTTGTCCGGTATATTTTTATTGCAGTAATTTACTAGATGCTGACATAGTTCTGTTGCCGAAGTTTAACAATTACGGATTCAGTTTAACAAGTTGCAATGTTCAGCGAGGAGTTTTGGTATTTATCTTGGATTCGCTGCGCTCATTTCGCGGCTGAGTCGCCGGCGGCAGTTTACGTCTTTCTAGCATTCTGTATAAGCATCGCGTATAATACCCCACTACTCAACTAGTATTCGATCCCGAATATTCACAAATTCTGAAAGCCAAATAACTTTTGCCTGTTTTATTATAAAGTTGCTCGTTGTTGCGGCGAGAGTTTCTGATGGATGTTAATGTTTATGGCATATTCATATTAAAACTTTTAGCAACCGTAATAAAATTCCTTTTACTGTAGCATGTTCCTGTCCATCACTTGTAGCTATTTTAATCTTGCTTTTAATGAAACTTCTATAAATAAACAACAGTTTACCTTGTGAAGTTGGTGTAGCAGACGTGTTTGATGTATGAAGCTGGAGGGTCGTACGTGGACACCAGAGCAGCGAGGGCTGCCTGATCGGCTGGCGCCAGGCGAATGGTCTCCACTCGCTGCACAGGATCCCGGTGGAAACCTTCACAAACACTATGATTAACACACATTATATCAACTTTAATTCATCGTTCTAGTCGTTATGATCGTCATAAAAAGCATTTGCTTGATTTAAGCCTTTTTACGAGTTGTATCAATACTATTCTAATTACTCTTGTGTCAATATGGTTAAGTTCCTTGGCAATCCAGTATAGTTGCGTTTTTAGTACCTCGTTTGAACGATAATACTACGAGTGCTTATAATAATTATTACTAAGCGATAAAAGCGCTTACGATGAGCTGCATCAAACTATACTGTAGCAGCTTAATGTACACGATGATTATAGAATATAACTAAACAAGGTCGTTAACTCAAGTATCAAGGCCTTATTAACAATAATTCATGAGATTATAAGTGATTGAATATAATACGTAAAGCTGTTCGTACTTCGACTAACGTTGAATGAATGCACTTATGTACAACACTCATAAAATTGAACGATATTATTATGTGACGATGATATGAAAAGATGATTGCTCTAAGAATAGATAAATAGGTAAGAGTTGTTAATATGTTAAACCAACTGGCTAGATAAGAGTATTGTGATCATAAAGGTTCTATTTTTTACTTTATTCTTCTTCTTCATACGCAGACATGTCCTTGTCCTGTAAATAGTTTGCGTAAAAGACAAGAAACCGCTAGTTAACTTAGGTACGAGTACTTCAATAATTTATACTTATCAACTTTATCAACTATTTACGCATCTGTTTTAGGAGTCAGTTTTCTTGTAATGTATATCTTACAAATAAAAGTAATTAATTGCATTAATTATTATGAAATGTTAGGATTTAACTCCAGCCTTTTTCATGGATCAACAAACTCGCACTAATGACAACCGGTAATTGCCAAAAAAGAGAACACGGTACGCAGCCTTAAAATATTTAAGTATTTTATTTTAAGGCTTAATTACTTCAGATATTAAGAGAAGATTTCCATTTTAAGTAAACTAAGCTGTTCTCATTAATAACTATCAAGATAAATTCAGTTAATTAAATATTTTCGGAAGTCATACAAGGTGTACCGTTTTGTTAACATTTTATTAAATAAAATCTGTGTTAAAACACTGAGTTTATTGCATTTAATTTCTCTGCGTTCTTGTTACTAAAGTCCACTATAAGTAATTTGAAAACATAATCAGAATCTAACTATGTATTGTCATTACGGCTATTTTTTTAATTGTCCAACATAAGTCGATTATTTTTTCCGGCCTGTCAGAATATCTTAAACCTTACGAAAATTTATGTTTTCGCTCACCAAACTGATTCTTGAAGGCCAATCGATGGAGTAGTTCCATGAAGGTCTGGCTGCCGACCTTCGGCACTCTGTTGAAGAACAGGACCTCTGTGCCCGCCCGGGCCGTGTTGTTCAGCTCCCAGGGTTCAGGGACCAGCAGCTCATCTAGATATTCCTGTTCTGTCTCCTGCTGGGAGTCATCGGGCTCTGCTTCTAACGTTCGCTGGGGCTTGCTGCGCTCCTGATAAGAAAGAAGTTGGTATGGACATAAGAAGGATATATTTTTGTGATTAAAAGGCAAAACAAACTTTTCCTATACTTACGCGCTTATGAGCGTAATGAAGCCAAATGAAATAAAGAGGCTGAATTTTTTATGGACCGGTTGACTGCTCTTCACCTATCATGCAATTTTTTAGGACCATGTAAGTAAGCTTGGACCTTGAGAGCATGTTAGAGCTTACTACATAAAAAAGTAAGTATCATGAAGTTATCATCTAGGCAAATTTTCTAACCCTATATCCATCGTAACAAGTTTATTCCTCGTTTTGTTCAACAAGAAGTAAGCAAAACTGACCGATTAAAATATCGTCTGACGTTTTTGCTATGCATATTAGCATACTAGTAGTCTTAACCGATTAGATGCTTCTAACGAGAAGTTGGATAGTTCACTAAACTGTAGGACGGAAATACAAATTTTACAAAGTAAAAACTAGCTCCGGAATTGTTCGTTTCCGCGGCCCTGGAACACAAAAGGCATTTGAAGAAACACGGGTAGATGTTAGTCACGGGTAGTAGTGGGTGGAGCGGAAGGGCGTGTCAGACTCTTACTGACTAAAACCCATCTGTGTTCCTTCTAAAGCCCTTTGCGTTTCAGGGCCGCGGTGACTCTTTCGAACAAATTCCGCAACCCTGGCAGGAGCAAGGACTCGCTACGACTTCCAAAACCGCGGTTTCACGATCCTATATCATCCAACCACTTACTGATAAGTGATAGCCTCCTACCTATTGCAGACAGTTACGATTTAAATGCACTCCTGTGATAAAATATCAACCAATAACAATACTCTAATAAAAATATCGCTTTCAGATCAATAAACAAATAAACTAGACGGACTACAGGGGCGCAACACTTTCTTACAACTTCCTACAAAGGAAGAAATAAACTAGTTCAGAAAAAGAACATAACCATAAAGAAACCGCATAAATTAAAGATACGTATTTATTTCAAGACTATCGCATAGTACAGATAGTCGCTGTTAACTCGCTCTATTAGAAATCAGCATAAAAGTGATGTTTCTTTGATAGCTTAGTAGCTGCAAAGCCTCAGGGCTTAATTAATGTGTGCACATAAAATGTTCGAGTATGAATACTATTTTGTATCATACTACGTAGCATCGCATCATCGTTCGTCCTATGACAGTGAAGTAAGAATCTGATATGAAGGCATTTTGAAAAGTTTGCTTATGATTCTCAAAATATTCAACCAAAGAGTTCCAATGGTGCAAACTGGTCTTTTTTTCAGCTGACCGCGTCGTAAAGTGTTTTTCTGATCGAGGTGAGTTATTTCTGAAGTTAAGAGAGGCCTATTTTGATCAGTCGCATTTATCCATATGTGATGTTAAATTGCAAAGTAGTCAAGTACCTACTTCGGCTTCTAACGGATTTCTGCTTTTTTACAGATGTCATTGAAACTGATCCGATTGTACTGGTGGTACAGAGGTATTTCTATTAGGAGGACAGTGGCCAAGCATGATCACGATGGCGGTGAAGCCGACTCCATTACCTCTCAATGAGGGAGGCACTCGAGCTACAATACCACTGTAATAGACTATTACTTTAGAAATTCGTACGCAATGTAAGTAAGTATAATTGTGTTATGTAGGGCTGGCTGGTGGAAATAAACCAAGTTTTGTAATTTTAATCTGGACTTAACAAAACAAAATAAAATTGTGATCACATCCAAGTAGAGGTCGAAAATTGGGCATTTTTAATTAATTAGTAGAGCAAATCTTGACTAATCAAGATGGTGAAAAATAGGGTTGTTAGGTACCAGATGACTATGGGTTTTGCGTAATTTCAAAGGACAGTTACCGAAGAATGGTGGTTTTTAAGGATTGTAAAACTGTACAAGTATATTTGCTGAATGATGACAAATCGTGTATTATATTTCATCGAGAATAACTTCCTCAGGTATTAAAAAGGTAATTTTAAATTTAAGAATTTTGCTATTAATAAGGATTGGAAAACAGTAACTATTGTTAAGTTTTCACGCCAAGTTCCACATAATAATAATAATACATAAATCAACATTTATTGGCATAAAAGGTGACAAATTGATTCGGATGCTTTATAACCTATGTAAGTATGAATTGCTTTATCGGGTTGTTATATATGAGTAATGTGTATAACCTTTACAGTGTTTTACAGCCTTCTATTTCCTGACACTGGGATAAGTAAACATTCTAGATATGACAGCAGATTATAAAATCCACGCTAGGCAGAAGGCAGCAAGTACAGACAGACTGTCATTATGACATTAACTTCTTTATCTACAATCCCTGAAAATAAAAATTTCATTCAACTATACCTCCGTACTTAATATTATAAATCCGAAACTCTGTCTGTTACCTGTTCACGTCTTAACGTCTGGACGGATTCGGGTGAATCTAAAAACGTGGTCTGTCCGGAATTATTCCAATTATCTACTAAAGTCTGTAAGCGTGTCGTTGATGCGTAATATTTACTGGTACCATAGAGTATGGTACCAGTAAATATTACGAATGGAATTTAAATTAACTTCATGGAAGTCTTCAAGTTTATTTATTAAACCGCTGAAGTGTATCAGCCCTGCGGCTGGATAATGTGAGGTGTTACTTACGGCGCCGGTGTGCCTCCGTATCGCCGCGAGAGCGTCTTTGTACTCCTGCGCAGACGCGAACGCGTGCTCCGTGCGGTCCGTCGGGACTCCTACGAAAAAACAAATTAACATATTGTTATTAAAAGGGTTATTGATTGGCCGATGTGGTTTTTGAAAGGCTATTGTTGGAGAATGAAATGATGAAATATTGGAGTGGAGAAGCAAAACATTGATATTGTGGCTTTGTGTAAATTTTAAAACATGTACATATTAATTTTCAGTATTTCTGCGGTTAGCAAACAAATCCGACAGATTCAAAAAACAAACCATTAAAATTAATAACGAAAATGAATATTAAGATACAAGATTACGAGTTACCATTGTATTTACTTATTTTTTTGTCAGACGTACTGCAAAAACTGAATCCCCAAATGGAATGGAATGGACGCTAACACATAATTTACATCTTTATAATTTCCATTACATTACGTACAATTATATTAGTGGTTTGTACGAAATGCGCGGCTGATGACTCTAGAACTAATCGGACGAAATAAAATTACCGGTTACGTATCAACTAAGTAATTCCGTGGAACTTAGCAGGCGTTTTCAGCCAGTAAAAAAATACCTGTGCTACCGTGTTCACGAATATTGTTGGCAAAAAGTCTGCGTTCTGTGATTCTATAAACTTTTTGGGTTATGGCAACGGGCGTGAACTTTAAATTAGGAACACATTTTTTTTGAAACAACTTTTGTATTTTTTTTTATGGCAGCACTTTGTGTTATTTCAGTCAGTAACTGTAGGGCTTGCCATGCAAAGTTTTAGTGTAAAGAGTATCATCCAAAGTTATTTGCGTCTGGCTTCTACAAATCACAGCATCCATAACACTTTATCAAAGCCATATCGAACCTCTTTGAAAATAACACAACAATAAAGTGTTCCTGTTAGATAGTACTACAATAATATCGACAAGATTGCATTTCCTTCGCACGACCCAACCGATGGAAATTGTCTTTCACAAATCGGTAATGTGCCACCATTGTACATAACTGTATGGCTTTCTTGTCAAAGCTTTCGGGGTTAATGTATAGCCATGATATTTATGATTTACTGTAACCGTTTTATTGTGTGTATGTATATGTTTTATCTAAGTACATGTTATTTCGCATAAGTTATTGTGTTTTGCGGGAATAGCCATTCATATCATTTTAGTGGTTTGTAAATCGATTCTATGTTTTACGTGGAGATAGGTACTCAGACAATTTGAAATTGAGATTCTAGGAAACGTGGATTTCGCTTTTCTAAATGGATTTCTGAAATAACAAGAAAAGAATCTCTTGTTCTAGGTTTATTTAAAATTGGACAGCATAAAAAGAAAACAAGAGATTCAAATGATGAATTATATTCGAAACCCGGCATTTTTTTTTTGATAATATTATATCTCCCAAGCAATTTACTTCGGCTACAATTTCGTTAGGCTACTTAACTCTCACTTGGACCTTTCGCGTGCAATCTTTGTGGTCTGCGGACCACCTGCAAGGAGCCACAATAAAAAAACGGGTAAAAGCTTTTGGAATACTCAATGGGACTATTTATTTAAATAAACATCACTGAACTGGCTGCAAAGCGGTACAAATTCGATTTCGAATTGGAACTTTTTAAATTAAAGAAAAAGAAAACTGTTGTCGAGAATTCAATTTTGCGGACTTGTGGCTCTGTTTGTTTATGTTTTTATATTTGAAATCAAATCAATACCTACATAGCAAAAATAGTGGATTTAGACATTTATCGTATTTTATAAAAGTACCTACTTCTCGTTATCGCTCATCTAAGAATGTTACTTTATTTAGTGACTAGTAGGCACAATTAGGTACTATCGTTATACCTATGTGAATGATAAGTGCAAATAAATTAATAATAAAACAAAGAATGTAACGCAGTTACTTAATTACCGGTAGTTAACTAGTACATTATGAAAATTAGACAAACGTTCTTAGTACATAGAAGGTGTGAGATCTGACAACTTTCTAGAGAACAAAGAGAATGATCATTCTTAATGGCCTTTTGTTCAATTGTGGTCGTAAAAGTGAACTGAGACACTTGACTTTGGCTAAAAATTGTTACAGTATGTTAAGATTTTAAATGATAAGAAATGACCCGTTAGTGGTTGTACAGTTCACAAGTATTGTTTAGGTAACAATGGCTGATCAACATTTAAGGTGTCAGTGGAGGGGAAGACAAGTAAATGAGAAAGGATATTGATACGGCTAAGTACAGTCAATATCATACGGTTCAAATTGTACAGCTACATTATTGCCTTTATATGTTTTGTTTTTGTTATCAGCCTGGACTGTCCCACTCCTAGACCTCCACTCCTTCAACTTCTCACTATGTTGAGCTCATGCCATTTCTGCATAAAGCCATCCAAGGCGTCCCGCCATTTTCCACTCGGTCTACCGTGACCCCATGTAGCTGGGTCAGGGCTCCAACGCCATTTTATTTTTAACCGACTTCAAAAAAGGAGGATTCTCAATTCGGTTGTATTTTTTTATGTTTATTACCTCGTAGCTCCGTCATTTATGAAAAATTATTTTATTATGAGAAAGGATATTTTTTTCTTGGAAAAAATATGTCATCCCAGTAAACGGAATTGCGTAATTTGCTTTCCTGTGAATTTAAAATGTAGGTAGGTGTCGGGTACCCCTAAAAAATATAAATAATTAAATTTTTGGACAAAAAATATCACCGACTTCCAAATGAAAAAGACACTACAAAGTATAAAATAACTTTAATTTCGGAAGTTGGTGTTTTTGGTCGTTTCTTCGTTTTATAACACCGACTTCCAAAACTAAAGTAAAAGAAGTCAGTTGTATCTTTTGTCAAAAAGATTTTTCATAAAAATATTTTATACCGTAACTTACATTCACTCTGGGTAGGTAATACATTAATCAAATCAAAATCAGAGTAGTGCCCACTGGTCGCGTTTTTCCCATCTCAATCTATATGCTTAACACCTCTAGTGCTAAATCACTTTATTATCCATCGAAAAACTAATAATAAGAAATAGAACAAAAACTATTTGGTTACCATTAAAGCGTGAACTATACTAATAGACTATGCCTCATGGAATCATAAAAAACTACGTCTTCATTCCGAACAATAACGGCAACTAAGAAAATAAATAAGACGGCATCTTTGATAATGTGAGTAATAATGATATTGAAGAAAGAAAAACGAATCAAGTGTAGCGGAGCACATCCGGTGCTGCGAGCCGGTGTGACGTCACAGTATAGTGATGACCCCAATGAGCTGGCACGACTCACTATTGACACGACAATTGATACCTAAACCAAGATCGCGAGCCAAATAATGACTATAGATACCACCAATCATCTCATACTCTCACCAATAAAAAATATCGACTTGCAAAATCATTAATGCATCCCTAAAGCTAAAGATGATTCAAATAATTTCTTGGAATACTTAAATCCATTAGCTGAACTGAAAAGAACAGTTACAGAATTTCATCAGAGTTAGCAATATCATGTCTAATGTCAAAATTAGATCTAGGTAATTTAATTTAATATTAGACGCATTCACAGCCATTTACTTTTTTTATTAAATGCCTTGAAGCTTGCTTGAAAAATATAATTTAATTTGGAAAAATAGTTATTAATGTGATTGCGTGATACTTCTAATAACATTTATTTGAAGCTTTAATGATAGTCTGTGAAACGTAGACAGTAACTATCTGGGCTATGAATACGGACTGTTCTTTATTGATAGCCTCGGGCCTCCGGTACTAGAACAAAAACTAACACAAAAATGTGATTTTCTCCAATGTTCAACACCTTCTTTTGTCTGTACGTCGATGCGTGACGTTATTGTATGTTAGAGAAAACGTAATGTATGTCATTGAGTTAGTTTTGGCATTCATCTTTATTCACTCATTCATTACATGTAGGTATGACTAATCATTAGGCAGAGCGACGAGCGTGTGGTGTGGTCTTTCATCCCTCAGGCTTAACAAAATAGATACAAGGGGTTGTATCAGAATATCCCTTGAAAAGTTGCAAGCGATAAAAATAGTCTTGGTAAGCATTATAGCAGGTGGCTTTCTGTAGTTTTTGCTAAACCCCATAGGAAAAATGAATGAGTTGAGTGGTATACTTATGTGTGTTTTGTAGTCTGCCCACCAGGCACACCACAGTTATTTATACAATTTAAACTGCCATAACTTATATAGGTAAGATGGCCATAAGATAAAACAGAAGGCCGTAACAAACACATACGGACTTTATGGATAAGAATCATTGTTTAATAAACCTTTTTCCAATCATCCATGTGACCATGTGACATAAAATACCTGGAAGGGCTCTCAAGCCGTCATTAACACAGCTCACGACTGCAGGATGCGATAGGCGACCAGTTTTTTTCAATAAACTTTAATCAAAATTTTGCTGTTACTTTACTGGAGTTTCATTGACGTCATTAATGTTAAAAAGGATCAGTAATGCTTGAAAGGATATATTTCTATTAGTCTTAAGATGTGTAAATGAGTTTTGAGGTAAAGGTTCGGCACACATCGCGAGGGTTCTGCGCTGAATGAAAATGAAAAGTGTGGAAAAACTTTAACAGATGAAAAAAAACCTTTTTTTACAAAAAAAAAATACAACCGACTTCCAAATGAAAAACACTACAAAGTATAAAATAACTTTAATTTCGGAAGTCGGTGTTTTTGGTAGTTTCTTCGTATTTTGATATTCGTTGACTTCGTTTTTTATTTCTCACTTTTTAATGGTACCCCACACTTTTTTTTTTTTAAGGATGGGAAATCATCAAATGACTTCTTCCGCTCTGGGTGGAGTGGAAGGGCGTGTTAGACTCTTACTGACTAAAACCCGTCCGTGTTCCTTCTAAAGCCCTTTGCGTTCCAGGGCCGCGGCGACTCTTTTGAACAAATTCCGCAACCTTGGCAGATGGTACCCCACATCTAGCAACACCACTGGGAAGGTCACAGGAAAGCAAAACACGCAACTTCGTTTCATCATCAGCCGAAAGACGTCCACTGCTGGGCACAGGCCGGGATCAAGAGGCCCCTTCTTATTGGTAATTTCGTATACTTAGATCATAAATTATATATTTTCTGGATTTAAAAACCAAACTACTGAACCGATTTTGATGAAATTCTATGAGACCAATCGGAACATTATATCCTTTCACATGAAAATAATTTTTCAAATCGGTTCATAAATGACGGAGTTATGAGTTAGCGAACATAAAAAATACATCCGAATTGAGAACCTCCTCCTTTTTTGAAGTCGGTTAACAAATATTCAAGAGAAAAATATTTTTTTCTTAAAATAAATTGGACAAGATTTTGATCAACAAAGCACGGAAGTTTTTCAACTTAATTTTAATTTAGACAAAATAAATCTCATTTCTTTCAGACTACACTTGTTAAGTCCTTCTGCTTCCTCGATTAACTTTTAAAATTACTAAAAATACACAAAAAAGTCTCCTAATTCCTTTGTTAATAACTGGCACAAGTAATCTACAAACAATAAGTGATAATTGGCAGGTAAGTCAGTAGTACTTTGTTGACAATCATTTAACTTAATAACTACCTAAGAAAAGGGATTTAATTACAACACAAATGCATCTGTAATTCTGTTAATTATCTCATTGTTCTTTCCATAATTTGTGAATGCACAAGTGTGCCATTAAAACCTTTTGTTATTAAAGACCTGTTTTCTCACTTTTCGCATGCTGTGAGTCATATGCTTGAATAATGCAATTTACTGTGTTTTATTACGTATAAAACACAGTAAATGTGTGTGCAAATATGAATATGAGATGTTGTTTGATATATACAGGTACCATTGATCATTGTTAACCACAAACTACGGAAAATAATGAAGTTAGAAGGGCAATTATTTAAGCAAAACTTCTTGAATCCATGTTGAAGGATCATGGACATTTAGGACATTACACAATGCATAAAGTTTTATCTCGCACCGTAGTTCTTAACTGTGTGTACATGCAGTTCCAAAGTTGGGTTGGTACACACCAGTACATTTGCATAACAAATATACTGGTGTGTCTTTATTCGAATTAAGGATTATTTAGGATACCTATTCAAATTTTTAAACAACAAACTTTAAGTCATACCTTCATGCGCATTCGGTCTTTCTAATTCAATAAAAACTTTTTTACAAAAAAAACCGACTTCCAAATAAAAAACACAACAAAAGTTGGAAATCGGTTTTTTTTGTAAAAATGTTTTTTATTTTCCACTTTTTAGTGGAACACACCAGAACTAAGTGACATTATTCCCATAATGTGGTTGTACTATTTGCCGTTAAGGAGACACTTTGTGTGCCTTCGCAGTCCAAGTCCAGACCAGCTCATAGTTAAATATCTACTTTGCTTTGGTACTAGTTTTTACTGATTTTAAGGTGAGGAGGTCACTGGGTTATCTTTGAAGTTCATATTACAGTGCAAATGCAATATAGCTATAATTAAACCATCACAAACAACAAAAACAAAATAATCATCGGTTAATAAACAATAAAGTTATGCCCGAATAGATAACCCCAAAAACATGTTAATTCATACATAGCGTGTCGGCGTGATGTTATGTTATGAACTGGTGTAATCAATAAATCGACATGCAATTTCAGCAATCCCGGGAGATTTGCTATCATTTATTGAAGAGTTCCGTTGTCTACCTCCGAAATCCTTCATCAGATCTTCACCAAATTGAAATGGGGCCAATTTGGAAAAATACTCTTCCAAACAAAAAATTGGCGTAAATATCGCTAAACAAACATTTTTTCTGGGATCCTAGCATCAGATCCTAACATATACCTTCCATCATCAGCTCAGCAACATGAAATGTTGATTACCAGGCACAATTATCTGAATTGCGTTAGAAAGTATATGTAAAACATTTTATGTGCCTTTAAAATTTGAGGGTTGCCCTCGATTGGCCTAGGATTCCATCATCAGATTCTGACTTGCTGCCAATGGGACCACCTCAGGAGTATAGGCTTTCGAATTAAAAAAGAATCATCAAAATCAATGCATAATTGACGGAATGATCGCATAACAAACATACAAAAGAAAAGCAGTCGTATTGAGAACCTCCTCCTTTTTGGAAGTCGGTTGAAAATAATCACATAGCAAGCAATACATTCAATTCAAGATACACATCAACCTTTTATGAGAGAACACGTAACTTACATTGATGGACCTCACAATCCTCATAAATCTACTAAATACAAAGCAAGTGATGAGAACGCAGATTGTCCAGCATGGGCCATTGTGTAGACTATTAGGACGATATCGTCTACCGACAGGATCCACCACAGCCCGTCTTTGTTCGCTGTTTACGTTAAACTAGTGCCGGCAACCCTCAAGGGTACTTCAGTCAGGGGAACCAGACATCTAGACAAGAATAGTCTCCGGCCTCAATCCCTTGCATTGTATAACAGGCGCAACGTTGCAGTATGAATAGGAAAATCTATGTAGAGCGCGCTCACAGAACGGGATGCATCAAAACCAGGAAAAATGAAAAGTCGAAGAAATATGACCTAGCAAGGAAAATTAAATGTGGAGTGACATCAATGGCATAATAAAAGAAATTGTTTCAGCAATTTTGTTTTCGTAAACACAGCAAGATGCTTCTAGCGTAGCAGCTGCGAACTTTTCGGCGGACTCTCTTATTCGAATAGGGAAAGAAGGATATCTACATATGTTAAGTATGTTTCATCAAATAATTAACCCTAGCCTATTACATCAAGAAACCACCAATTTTTTTAAATTATTTTTTAAGGATGGGAAATCATCAAATGACTTCTTCCGCTCTGGGTGGAGCGGAAGGGCGTGTCAGACTCTTACTGACTAAAACCTATCCGTGTTCCTTCTAAAGCCCTTTGCGTTCCAGGGCCGCGGTGACTCTTTCGAACAAATTCCGCAACCCTGGCAGAAGAAACCACCTATTAAGTTTGTTTTAAAGTGTTTAGGAACTATTTTTGGTGTACCTATAATAAAGTATATTTTATCTAACTATCCACAATATTCTAAAGCAACATTTCGCTCTTAATACTGCAGGGCGCAGTCCACACACGAGTAGATGCCGCCGGCACCGAGATCGCATCTAGCATCGAATTATCCGCGACAGCCATTATTTATGCAAGCAAGTTCAAGATTATTGTTTGCGTGTTCCCACCGCAGCGTTAACTCATAGATTTGCTAATAGACAACACAACTGTACAATCAATTCTTTGTCTTATTCTCTATTTACTAACATGATTGCACATTGTGTTGTGATACTAGCCGATTGCAACAATCTAGGAATTGCCTACTTATTAAACGAGATTTTTGGTAGGATCAGGACAGATCCAGCAATGAATGTCTTCGGCCTAAATTATTAATAATAATAACTTTCAATTGGAGTGGTATCAAAAAAATAAAAAAATGCATAAAATAAACTAGTAGATTTACTCAAGTTTGAGGCAGTTGAAGTCATTGTTTGGATGTTATCGTAGATATGTGTAGGGCGCCTTAGAAATTCCTGTCTGACGTTTCTTTAATGTATGCTTATCCTTTGGTCTGGAACTGAGCACACATGATGTTCAAGTCAATACCCCACTGATAGCCGTCAAACAGTCGGACGAGTGTTTGTTACGGTCTTATAAGGGCAAATACAGACAGGAGGCACGCAGTCGACCGGTTGCCGACCACTAACTCCCATTCTATTTCTACTCAGCAATAAGGTTTTTATGAAGTCATACCTAACCTGTTTTTAGCAAGAATAGATTCAGTAATAGAGAACTTTCAATTACTCAAGCAATAAACATCAATAACGATCATTCCTTTTGGGATCGGCATATAAATTGCCTTTAACAAAAGAAAAATATGGCGAAGGAATTTTAACTTTTTGTTGATCAGTTAGTTCTCACTCAACAGTCGAGGATCTGCAATTATGTGCATATTTTGTACAGCACTGTTATACAACCTTCATGTTATATCTAAATGGGTGATCGAGAACAAAGTGGCCAGTATATCTTGGCAGGTAATGGTGGCGTATCTTGCAAAGGCAACTGTCAACGGTATATCAAATTCAGTACATTTCAGTTGAGTTCCATTTTGCGCCGCCTGTCAATTTAAACTGGGCACTCTGAAACAGTGGCCATTGAAAGGCACTTAGGCAGTAACAAGCAGGCCTCGTGAGAAACTGAGGAGCCTATTATGAAGCGTATCTTGTAGTAATCAATGCATATGTATCTTTCAGCTCGCCTCGACTAATGCCTTAGGCGTCATCAGATAGAGTGCAAAAATGTGATTACATTAGAGCTTCAGGTTTTATTTCTATGATTCATAGACAGATGGTAATGCACAGGCCGCATTCACTTTCCACTCACATAGAAACTTATCAGAATGAGTGAAGTGATTTCATTTCATTCTGAGAAAATACGCTGCGAAACGTATTTTCAATTATAGACAATGTTTTCTTGGTACAATGTTTAATTGATATGACAGCGTAAATCCTTGATAACATTAACAGCTAATGAAATGAACAGATGTTTGTTCCACTAATAGTTGAACGTTTCATCTCACAATGGAATGGAATTGGGGAACACTGAAACCATACGGAGGATCTTTTGGATATACATATAGTGAATTGATAGAATATCTATATAAATAATGACACAAATAAAAATATTCGCGGATAAGTATTTTCATTACTACTACATTAACTAGGTAATAATAATAAAATCAAGGGCCTGATTCAGAAAGCGGTACTTCTGGACACGGCTCGTATTGTTAGGAGGTTCCCTTTTCTCTTGACCCTGACCGCCGGTAGCTTGGACCTTGTTCCCGATACCGGTGGGCTACTATTTTTATATTTTTAAATGATTTTTTTTTTATTTTTTAAAAAATATTTAAAAACGTAATAAATAATTTAAAAAAAAAAAAATTAAACGGAATAAAATACAAAACCCAACTGCAAAAAAGTCATTTTATAAGCAAATAAGATTGAGAATAAAAAACAAAATTATAATAAACGAAAATAAAAATTAAACTCTACTTCGGTTTGACAGACTATAATATGAACTGAAAGCCTAAGTTGAATCCCGCATTGAATTTGGTAGCAGGCGGGACGCATTTGTAAATTATAACCCGAAAGAAAATGAATGGGTCCCGCCTGCTACCAAATTCAATGCGGGATTCAACTTAGGCTTTCAGTTCATAAGGATTTTTGTAATCAACCCCCAACGGGGTGAAGGGCGCAACAGTTGCGCGGATCTTGTGGTCTCAGAAAATCATAGTGATAATAAAGCCGAAGTTTGTTTGTTTGAACGCGCTAATCTCTGGAACGACGAGTTGGATTTGGAAAATTCTTTTGGTATATGATAGCCACATTCATGAGAAAGGCTATATGCATACGGGAACGGGAAATTCCTACGGAAACGGGGAAAAAAACGGAATATGTGCGTACGAAGTCGCGGTAGCTTTTGCCCCGCGACTTCGTACGCATATAAATTCGTACATAATATAAATTCTTAAATCAATAAGTCTGAAACATCTTCTGCATAAACTAGCCACAAAGTGCCAAAAAGTCAAAGTTAAAGCTATATTAATTTCTCTCCCGAACCCAAATTGTCTGACATATTCCATATATATATATTATATATATTACCATAACAGTACTGAAAGATAAATACAAACAAAACATTCATGGCACGTGTAACATTCCCTTCAAATGATCATAAACACACGTCTTCAAGAGCGGGGAAATCGGAAATTGTTGTTTTTCTTTAGGATTTGTATACATTTGTCACTCAACAAGATCATTGCTAATGTTATTTGCGTTCACATTATTAATATTTCTAATAGGTCTCATCTTCAATGGTCCAATATACTTCTAAGATCCTTGTAAGTATTTATAATATTTTTACTTAGCTATAGGTATATTATTAATAATAATAAAAAGATGTCAACCGAGAATCCGACTCGACTGGGCGGCGTTCGGGAAGTTGCATGGTATCTTCTCGTCTCACATACCACAGTGTCTCAAGACGCATGTCTATAACCAGTGCGTGTTGCCAGTGATGACTTATGGAATCGAAACGTGGTCGATCACAATGGGCCTCATCAGAAGGCTTAAAGTCACCCAAAGGGCAATGGAAAGGCAATGCTCGGAGTATTCTTGCGTGATCGAATTAGGAATTATGACATCCGCATGAGAAACAAGGTAACTGACATATGCCGAAGGAACGCCAAACTGAAGTGGCAGTGGACAGGACACATTGCTCGCAGAACAGATGGTCGATGGAGCCGAAAAGTTCTGGAGTGGCGACCGCGTACCGGAAGTCGTAGCGTTGGAAGGCCTCCCACAAGGTGGACCGATGACCTGGTGAGGGTCGCGGGTACCCGATGGATGCGAGACGCACAGGACCGGTTGTTGTGGCGACACTAGGGGGAGGCCTATGTCCTATTTATGTATGTAGTTATTCACATTTTTAAACATTCTTAAAACCGCCCCTGACCGTCATCTAATAAAAATCTAGATTTAGGACCCTACACCATAAATGTTAGCTTACTGACTGAACATACAATAGAAGAATGGCTATATAACTCACTATGGCTATATGACCTTACTAAGCTTGGCTGACTTAATTTAAAAAAAAAACACACGTTAATCATCAAATTGCATATTTTTTCGTGTAAGTCACGTCAAATACAATAGAGTTCAACAAAAACTGTTGTAATTGTATTCCTTAGAGTCAGAGTACTAAGGAAACGTTTTTTGCGACAAGCGTAAAAAGCGCACATTAAAGTAATGACTATTTAATGGGACGATATTTGGACGATAACATATAGAATGGGCGGGTAACTGGGAAAATTACATCACACTACCTAATGATATAATAAAGGTGCTTACCTAAGCATAAGACAAGACTGACTGACCGTGTGAATGTCCTCGTCCGTGACCATGTCCCCTACATGACTAGAAAAAAGGGTGACTTTGACGATTAATATAGTATGGAAGAAGTAATTTTGCGTCAACCTCAAATACATTGAGATAAGGGCAAGGAGAGTGATCATCATGACTCATAGCACAGTCTTTCCTACATGAAGGTATATTTTTTATTCAAGAATCTAATTTATCAGGAAATGAAAGCTAACTGCTGTATTTATTCATTAGATACTAACTAAAATTGTGAGTGAAGGTTCTATTGTAGACGTTACCAATTTATTACGAATGTTAGGTAGTCTCTGTTCATTTAATAGTAGCCATTGGTTTTGATGAATATAATAATAATAAATAACAATATCTTTGGACAACTCACACACGGTCATCCGATCCCAAACTAGGCAGAGCCTGTGCTATGGAAACCAGACAACTGATAAACATACTTACATATTTCTAAATACATACTTATATATTTCCAAATACATACTTATATAGACAAATTACACCCAGAAACAGAACAAATGATCATGCTCATCACACAAAGATTTGTCCTGGGTGGGAATCGAACCCACGACCTCCGGTTTAGCAGTCAGGGTCACTAACCACTCGACCAACAGGCCAGTCAAAAAAAGAAAAGTAAGCTGTATAGACTAGGTACCTACTCAAACTATAATAAAATTTCGCCAGTACTATCTACAATCCGAAGAATCATTTCCGTCTTCGCAGAATAACTGTTTAAAATTCTCATCTTTCTATGGAGCCAAATTAAACACCACAAGGACATGCTGTACAGGTATAAAGCCGGGGTTAGATAGGTCAGCCGATACACAGTCACAGCTAACGAGGTACAGAGCCTGGCGCGATCTGGCCCACTGATGGAACCATGGGACCCTGGGACTGGGACCGCGGCCCGAACAAACGACTGTGTCGAATACCAATGTCTCCACTACTTCATGTCAGCTATCTCTTCTATGATCAATGTTCGTGAAAGACGTTTTAATTGGTAGAAAGGTATTTTACACTAGATACACACTCGCTGACGACTAACAAGCTGCGCGTGCGTTCATCAACAAAAGTCAGTTAAATACAATTTATTTATTATTAGATATAATAAAATACGGAATTCCTGCTTGCGAAAAATGATTTAAAATCGGACAATTTCTTGTTAATTTTTGGGATTTCGTACTTGATACTTTCGCAATGAGGCATGAGGCATTACCTCCACCACTTCGAGAATACTCGTAAAAAATAATCGTCAAAATTCGTAACATAACAGTGTTAAATTGCGTATCCGACCACGTGGCGACCAAATAATGAAGTATTACGTTTTTCTTAAGAAATAGGCGCATTTTATAATTCGATTTGTTCTTGGAAAGCTTTTAATAAAAGATGTAATCGTTCACGCTTCGCCGCTCTTATTTTCTCCGAGCCGCTTCAAAGGTCAGCTTCACTTAGTCAATCGTGAACTGTGATTCGATCGTAGGCGCCTGGACAAGAAGATATCTTTCACGTTGCTATGCGATTTATTGAATAGGAATGTAATCTCATAAACACTTTTGCATTTTCTTCTTTGTTTTATAGCAATTTTACCATTAGTAGGTAACTTAAATTTTTAAGACAGTGGAAGATACAATTAAAAATTTTCTCTGCATCATAAATTCTTAAGTCTCGTAAACGATAGCATCACATTCCTGCATGTTAACATTTCCTTAACAAATAAATATTTTAAAACTTTATTGCCATGCTCAACCAACTCATAATTCCCAAGCCTACGTTGGAGTCAGCTTCCTCAGTTCCTCTCTTAGTAACAGCCAAACACGGCATTTCAGTATTCAGAGAGTGTCTGTAGGTACCGCCTGACCTCCGCAACCTAACTATGACACCTCGTACATCAAAACTAGTCAAGCCGTTTAGAAGTTATGGTGGAATAAAGAAACTCACAAAC
This sequence comes from Mamestra brassicae, assembly GCA_905163435.1. Lineage (NCBI taxonomy): Eukaryota > Metazoa > Arthropoda > Insecta > Lepidoptera > Noctuidae > Mamestra > Mamestra brassicae. Next base: position 11,580,159 of record LR991004.1, on the reverse strand, counting down.
ATACAACATATATGAACCCTGAAAACATAACATTATGTTGTCATAAGATTGACATATGGAATGTTAGATATAGGCAAGACGGAAGAAAAGAAAACGGGAAGGATAGATAACAGGTCCTTCGAGAAGCGATGAGAATATTAAAAGACTGCTTAAATCAAAACAAAATAGGCAGTAATTTAAAACAATAAGGCAAATTTTATGACACCTTGATAACATATATCTGCAACCTCAAACCGACAATTTCACAACATTATAACAACTGTGAACCATCGATTTGTGACTTAACAGGAATGACATTATGCAATGTGCAAAACTGGAAACACGCGGCTGAGATCAGAAACAGACGTTCCGAGAATCGGCGCCTGCGCTGACAACACATGCTTATGCAAAGTGAAGCGTTTTACGATGAGATTTCACGGGAGTGTTCCATGGTAATGACATTTGGAGGCGTGACCTGCGCCCGCGCAGTACCGTTCGACCACAGATTCCTGGGACGCCAAACTAGCTTCTCAAGCACAGCGCCTGGGAACAACGTCTATATTAAATTATTAATTTAAGGCTCCGTAAATCGCTGTGTAACAGTTCCGTGCGCTAATTTTACAAACGTCTACTGGATCGTGAACGTTTTATCGTCTTTTTGGATCGCTCTATCCAATCTATACTGAGATCTGGAACGGGACTTAGTGCCTGCTACTGAAAATACTCGTATCGGTTAATTTGTAGAACGTAGTATTTGGATGTTTTGTATGTATTAGTCGGACATGCTGAAATGGTTTGACATAAAAAAACGGAACGGAAAATTTAAAAATACTAGGTACCTACTGTTTTTGGATAATATATGAATAGATTCATGCAAATCCCAAAACAATGGCGATGATGCGTTGCCGATCTTAGTAAAAAGTACAAAAAACATCAAGATAAGTTCTCAAGAACTCTATGGTCTGGCTACCTATCAAAAAGTCAATTGAACTATCATAATGATGATTGAAAAATTGATGAAATGAAAGATTTCATAGATCACAAAACAAAGTGAATGCTCGATCTAATTCCCAAGCGTTGCCAAAACAACCTATTTCGTCCAGCCACCTGAAGATCGATTTGTTATTTATACCCGATACAATTGCATAACAGTAAAATATAGAGACTGTCTCTGAAACAGAAAGAAGGCTTTAGAAAAATGCCCACAGTTACGTAAAGGAAATTGTTACGAATTCAAATAAATTAGTACTTAAGTACTTTTAAGGAAAGCGGATTATGTAAGTAGATCTGTTACGATCCAACGAAAGTGGGCGATTTAAACGCATTTATAAGGCTGTGACCGACTGAATGAAAAACGATAAAGATGTCCATATATGAAGTAAGTATCTATGACATAAGAGACAGTCATACTTAAGTATTATGTTTGCGATTCGTATACAGTATAATGGGTAACCATAACTTAAAACAGTTTTTGGTAATATAAGCTTATTCTTTAGTGAAATCCTTTTGTTGAAACTTTTCGTTAGAGGAAATCCGATAGATATCACTGTTTCGTTATATATATTTTCAATTCAAAACAAAATATAGGGATATTTCAGCCCTGCAAATTTCAATGCCAGACCCTAAGCCTTCATTCATATTCCGCAAACGCATCCAAACTCCAGAGCTAGTTTGTGTAGAACGTTAATGGCGTAATCCACTGGGCGCCTGTACACTGACCATGTACGGCTTGGCCTCAGGTTGGCCTGACACAATGGTACCGCGCGCGGCGATAAAGGAGTCACGACAAGCCTTCCGGGACTCCAGGGCGAGAGTTTAGAGGCGGCTGCGTGTCAATGAACTTGGCCCAGTACTATGTTGGTATAAGTAATGGATAGTCGCCTTTTTGAAGCTCTAAGTGGATGTTTTTGTACCAAATATGGATGGATGGATGTTTGATGGCAGTAGCTTTAAGGCAAGGTCAGGTGAAGTCGTGAGTTCGAAATCTAACCGTTGAAGTATTGATGCATGCTATGGACTTCAATTGTTATTTGAAAAAACAATACCTTCTTTTTGGGACAGTCGGCAAGAAAGGTCGTGAACCTGGACTACGTCAAGTATTTTGCTCATGTCAAACACCCTCTCCATTCACACTTAATTGCGAATTGTTACGATCAATAAAACATACTAATACGACAGTTATTAATACCGCAATATATTTCAAATTGTGTTTGCAAAATATATGTAGGTAGGTATATGCAAATCTGTGGCACACATACAAACAAATCCGTTAATTTACGACGGACAAAATGTACAATTACCAGCATTAATAAGTGTATTGTGATCGTACGGCGAGCTGTAGATATGCTGTATTGTCACAAAGGTCAATGAAAGTAGGCAAACCATAACCACGCATGCATAGAAAGTACAAAGTATTCCCACTGTTTTAATAAATGAGTATTATTTCACACATATGGTAAACGCATTGTTATTAGACTTTCATACTTTTTGTTGGAATAAATAAACGAATATAAAATGCAAATTGCATCGAATATGTCAGAAATGATTTGTGCTTCGATTGTGCCGTCCTTGTGGGACTTTCTCTATCGATAAAGTGTACTATTTATATGCCTGATATGTCGTTTAGCGTACGTAACGATCTAGTTTTTGAATGTGTACTTGTGCGCAGGCCAAATTAGGAAGTGTCGTATCAAGTTGTCTAGATTCTTCAAGTTGCGAACTTGCGACACAGGTTAGAAAAAGCAGAATTTTCTCCTTACAACGACCGTTAATGTTGCGTGAGTTCTTCCTGTTGCTTTTTTATAGTCTTAGCTATACTAATGACCCTCGGGACCTGGTTGCAATGTTGTTAACTAACTTTTCCTTATTCAACGCTTTTTTAATGAAACTCTGTCGAGCTAAAAGCTTTTTCACGTGACCTTTCTGTTATCTGCAATATTTGTTTCAGCTTATCTGAATCCCGAATATAAGCTCTCTTATTGTTGCAATATTTAGCGAGCAAAAAAAGATATACTTAGGTACAATATTTTATTCTTGCCTTGTGTAATAAACATTACCTGGTTCCAATTTATATGCTAACCCATCTTAACCGCCAACAAGCGTGAAAACCGCAACTCAAAATAACAGTAAACCAAACTGTCCTTCCCTTAGGAACAGAACAATACGAAAGTTAAATCCTCTCGAGAACAGTTCCCACCGAACAATCGATCGATAGGAGCTCACAAATTAAATGATTACCCAATATGTAATCATAAAGTATCCATAGATCCCGGTGCGGTGTCCATAACATGTAATCTTGCAAGAAAGCGCTTCGATTCTAAGCTTTCTATAGAATTAACGCTTCTTCTTCGTCTTTTATTTGTTTCCGGAGGGGGACGCCTGCGCAATTACACTCGAGGCGCAAACATCATGCCACAGCATGGCAGTTATTATAAACCCGTAGAAGGAAAATGAACAGAACTATCCAATGGCACAATTAGCTAACATGTGGGCTTTTAAATGGTCGAATTTGTAAGAAAGTTTTAATTTATTTCCGTAATTTGTCGAAACTTTTAGTTTCTCGTAATAGTAGATTACAATAATTGATGTGGAGCCAAGCCTACGTAAGTGATGACGGCATACCTAGTGGGTATCTATGTTTGCTACAACAGAACAACAGTACAATACATATGATTGTTATTGTAATGTACATTTGTATGTGTACTATTTCCGCAAAGCTGTCCTGTAATAAAATTGACCATATAAACATTGCTGAGTTGAATCTGTAAAGATTCTCAACGCTTTTTGACCTCAGAATAAGTAGATGCAGCAAAAACTTCAACAAAGACATTTGATTTATGCTCGTCAGTTTAATAACGACGTAATATCCAATATGTCTATTTATGCGGGACCGTTGCATTGTTACACTTTTTCATAACATACTCCATCGTATCATCGTATCATATCAGATATTGTCATGTTTTTCTCCGAGCACAAAATGAAATTGTGTTTTTTATTCATATTTACTGTTAAAGCGACTTTGTTCCACGCCCCGTTATTGGCCACTATAAAAGTGTACAAAACATGCAATTTCCGCGCCGCTGTGCTATTTTTTTAAGACTATCCAGCTGAGAATTGATTGATTATATCTTAAGCTCACGAAATTCAATATAGTTGATCAATATTGGTTTTTGTGTGTGTAACAATCGTGAGAGTGTAACTAGGACAGTTGTTCAAGTTTAACGCCTTGCATAAAACATACGATCGTTTGACAAGCACTTGCCAATTTCCGTTCGTTATAACTGTAACTGAAATACATCTTAATTAGTACCTATGTACCCAGTATCACAAAAGGATAAGTAAAGGCTGCTCTAATTATATTCAATACTTGTGTCTGTCGTTAGAGGATATTTGAAGGAGAACGTGTATTCAATTAATCCCAAACTATTTATATTTACTCCAATCATGAAATTGATCTACAAAACAGTTTCAAGGACTGTCACAACTCACAATCGCAGTAATAACCGCTAACATTACATAATTTACACACAAAGTAACGTTTAATGTCCTCAATTCACGATATGTTCACGACATAATTACAGTATCTCATTTCAATGTCAAGTCGCGGCTTCCCTTTTTGCGCCAACTAAACGTCACTTTATAATCACAGTCCTTTGTTTGTTTTCCAATCTTGTCTATAATCTCCATATTACGTGTACGCCCGGGGTTTATATTACTAAGGCGAAGTAAAATTAAATTATTCTTGCTCCTTGAAACAACAATGGAGTTTCAAACAATGTGAACGAAGCATACAAAGTCATTAAACTTGGAACTATTCGATAAATCTTGAATATTATCTGATAGTTGTTTTAACTTTGTTGGTATAACATTATCTGATGCTGAAGGTTTTGTTGCTGGTTAAATTTGGTTGAAAACTGTATTTACATCAGTTTCTCATATGAATGAACGAAAGAAGACAGTTACCGCTAGAATGGAGCCTAAACATTTCAGACTTAAAATAGCATCAAGAAAACTCAGGTTTTATTGAGCAATTACCTCTGTCAAGTGCAGTCATCAACGACTTCCCTTACCTACTACGCTAGTATTATATTATTTGTGCCTATACTAATTGGTGTAAAAGACTATGATCAACCCTCCCATCAAGACTGATGATTAGAACACGTTACAACCTATCATCATGAACATAAGTGTACATTAAAACCTTTGTACCTAACCATTTTGCAACCGAATAGCAGCATTTCAATTCAGCATAACCCAAGACTTCAGCATCGCATCGGTTTAAACGCACCTTTAGATACGCATTGATTGCAGTGCACCTACTTTACACGTCGCGTTAATAAGACACGTACCGAGGGCTCGCCCTATATACCGCGCATTGTAACGCATAGAACTTAATAAATCGTAATGTAGAGCAACACAAGGTAACGGGACCCGGCCATGTTCACGCACGCGCGTTTCATCATAAAATTTAACCGTCCTTCCCTGTGTCTGCTGAATAAGCACACTGCTTAATTCATTTCTATGGAAGGCATTAACACAGATTTTTATTCAGCTGTGGCATACCATCACGGGTTAGCTGGTGGGTCAAAATGAATAGTTGTAACGTGACAAAGATCTGTTACTGTAATTTGATAGTCACGATTTTTTTTCTGCATAGATGAAAAGATATATTCTGCAATCTTAATGCAAGTAAAAGGGCACGGTGATATGAAAATGCCTGATTAGGACTTGCTCTGTAAAGGCATGAAAATATTTTGATGCCTTTGAGTAACTCTGGTACACAGTGACGACCATTTGTGGGTACCTAATTCAATCATACTATAGCTAATGTCGGTATGTTCTTTATTTAAGCACATTCTCTAATACAGTTGGGCCAAGCTTTACCCTAATAAGTAAGTAAGTATACTCAACCCATTGACAATGATGGGAATGAATATTCTGATTTCCCTTGTTATAAAAATATTTTTGGACAGTTTAATCACAGCTCCTGAACCACCCAATTAAGTCAATTTCGTCAGTCCGTAATAAAGTAATTTCTTTACTTACATACCTTCACGTCAATTTTAATCTCGTGTGTATTATTGGCCGGTTACTGAGGCACCTGATCAGTGATTATGACCCGTTACAAATGGATGATATGTTCGTTTCCGTCCTTTCCCCTGTAATGTTTAACGAGCTGCTCAGATTTATGTAACTTGAGATTACAATGTAGGTTTAAAGATGCTGTACCTATGTGTCCTGTATGGACAAACAAACTGCCTGGTTACCTTTGGCTGATCGACGGATACTGCCGATCGATGCCATCGATTGGTGCGGTAGAAGAAAGAAGTAGAAACTATCGATCGACGTCGACTAATTCATTCTACCATCGATCGTCGATCGATCGATTGGTGTGGTCTCACCCTAAGAGAGGATTTCCCGAAATTCCTACAGGAACGGGAAAAAACGGGATATACGCGTACGAAGTCGCGCGCAAAGCTAGTCCATATATTTTGAAGTTCTGACAAGCTCCTTCGCCATGATTTCCCCGACAGAATGTCACTTGTCTAAGCATGAATCGAATGGAAGCGGCGATAAGTCAATAGTTAGCCTGCTGAACTTCGCTGGCGAAAGGTCGTGCGCCTGAGCACCTCTTGATATACTATTGACATGGACTATGAACTCGCTGCTACTTAGAACAATTTTGTTGCAGGAATATACTTTGTCGCAGGGGTTATTATTATTTTCCCGTTCCTTCTATCTTACGTAGAGTATCTACTTGAACTATTGATAATTGGCAGAAAAAATATCTAAGAGAAACTTATTGACATACATTTTACAGAAGAGACAAGAACCAGCAAAAAAAGAAAACAGAAAAGTAAGCTAGGATAATATCAGCTGACGGGGAGCACCTGCGTTTATCACATAAGTGGTTTACACTATTAAACAGAGACTAGACTCTCATAAAGCCTTATCTTTTTAATTTGACTAGACTTCAGACGATAAAAGCTTAATGCCAGTGAGGAGAATATTTACATGTCATTACTTTGTGGAAGGAATAATGCAAAACGATGCTTAAAATGTTTAAATTTATTTGAGAATCATCAAACTAAGGAATAATAGCCGCACGGATCGGTCTTCGAGGGTTTTGTTCTGTCCGTATTGAGTGACTACCCATTACCTAGTATCACCCAGGATTTACCACATAGCACTATATTTTGAGAGATAAGAGGGTAACTTTCTTTTTTGCGTGGTTTACGTACCCTAAACTCCGCTTGTAGACTCCTCCGTGCCTCGACAAGCACGTTAAGTTTTTGGTCCCGGCACTTGGATGATCTTTGTTACGTCTAGTCAGAAGCCAGAAACTCCAAACACTAGTCTAGCCAAGGGGTACCCACTTGCTGAGTTGTGGAGATCAGATAGGTCACTCCATGTTAAATACTGGTACTCAGCTGTATCCCGTTAGAATGGACCCCAATATAAAAGGCTACCCGGATTGAGCTCTAATGGTCAGCTTTTACATGGGCACCGCAAGAGCTATACAAATATTCCGTATAAACGAAACTGAACCCAGGTAGGTACGTTCCACTATTGATACCACAGCTCAAAGCCTAGTAGAACGAGTATTAACTAAACCACATAAACCCGTTCATTATTCGTTGAAGCCCGACTACAAACTCTAAAAACAGTACAAGAACCTTTCACGGTTTGGTCAACAGTTGCCGGTACCAGGGCTCCAGCGGACCACATTCATTACCATAATGACCCGAGTTATACAACACAATCATAGGGTAAAACTACCAAAAGCAGCAATTTACACCGCGATACAAACAGTGCCTGAGCTCTCCCCGGCAATCATCAAATAATTGCTGCTCACAAGCGATAAGTATGGTGTATACGATAATTTAATAACTATTAGCCATTCGCTAATGTTAACATTACTGTAATTATGTAGATATAGACTGTACCTAACTGTACTTGAAAAACCCCATTCAACCCCATGGAACGCCGAGACGCTTCTGTGCGGCGGATGCTGCTAGGTTCGGCATTGTCAAAACTTGCCATACGAACCAATCGTGTCAGTAAGTTAGGTATTCATTCAAATTGAAGGCCTGAGACAATTCTGACTTTGACTATGAAAACTAAAATATATAGGTACCTAAATATAAAATCAACGACAGATAGCTAGGTACACATTATTTGGGACGTTGGTTCCTGCCAAAGCTTGCTCCATTTCTTTAAACCATAAAATTACTATAAAAATTGAATAAAAAACTGAGATACATCGTCTGAAATGTTTGCATTGCCTTGGAATCTAATAATTGACGCATGTAACGTTACATCACTCTTCCATACTGTAAATAAAGACTTACGCTATACACTTGTTCGGTGTAATCTAATCGTTGCAATCGGGAGCAGTCAATGAGGAAGTGGTACGGCGTCTGTACGTGCGGTGCGCATGCGCATGTCCAGCCTACTGCATTCTGCGGTTACCCAGACCACGTGGGAACATCACTAATACCGCCCCGCAGATATAACGGATCATTTAAAGTTATACCCTCCTTTAACTGTTAAAAGGAAAGCTTTTTAATTTATGGTAGGTCCTCAACATGCGCGTTTTGCCGAAACGAGAAGCAAATAAATGCAATTAATTTAATTGTGTAACTGATCGAATAAGTCATTGGAACGGAACGGGCCGCGTGAAAAATGGTCAACAGTTTACTTAAAAACCGCAAGCATTCGGGCCAGGGCTCGGTGAAAGAAAAATATGTAATGAGTTGAGTCAGTGAACGGTATCATGGTGGATCACGATTGAGACACCATCAGTTTTTTCTGTTCACTTTCCCAACTTGATTTTTTTAAAGCCAAATATGTCATTTGTCATTAAAACTTAATTAAATCAGTTGGAGTTTCGCTAATTGCTTCACAAGAATTTTGGAATAAATTTTGCTGTCGTTATTAACTGTAGAGAAATATTTCATTTGACACTAGATGCTTATCGCGGAAGCTATACAGTTAAATCTGAATGAGAGCGCGTTCAACTTTGATGTGCGTAAGACCAGCTGGGGAAAACAATAAAGTACCTACTGACGTTTGAGCGCTTTATTTTTATTTTCCACTCAATTAAAATTGGAACACCATGTCACTAATTGACATGCTACCTACTCTCGCTCTTGTAAGGAAATACGTACGCGCATCGAAATTCAAATTTTAGATTTCGAATGTCAGTCATTCAGTTTTCTTAAGCATGAATCATAGAGTCACATGCGCTAGCTATTTAAATGCCAAGGGCGGGCCAAGTTTTGTGAAGCAGAAGATAACTTTAGATAAGTCTCTATCTTCCTAAGCATAGCCACAAAGCCCCAAACCAACGTGTTCGTGACATAAACAAAATAAATAATTAAAATAATTCCCTTGTCTCGTGTCAAACATGATTAACTTCGAAATAGCGCCGAGTAAGACGGGTTCTAGACGCCGTACAATCACGCATGGACGGACGGCCAGTTAATTAATATATCTTTATTATATTATTAACCGCTGTTGCTCATTCCATGGCTTGTCAGTACCTCCGTAGATTCCCCCCTGTTACATCCAACACGGAGAATAAATTGAATTTCATGTCAAGTATCATTATCAAATACATCTCAGACTTTGAACACGATCACGAAGCAGTGTTGAGGTAAAATAATTTATAGTTTTGAATGACTTTTTGCAGTTATTAGAGTAAGAACAATAGAGCTATTTAGAATATTAACTGTGAGAATTGTAGAAATAGGAAGTTAGTGTTTAGACGAATCTAAACTGCCGGAAGCGTTCACAAGGAGTTATTATGGCTAGATTTGAAGTGTAAATATTGCACCATAGATATACTCGTATGTTAAGGGAGGGGGATACTTCAGCATGAATGGCTCGACAAGGTATCTACGAAGTTAGGCTTCGCTTGCTGGAAAAACATCAGTCCGTATGATGGGATCTTTAGTGCACGGGATGCCTTGGAGAGCACGACACTTGGACCCAGTTACCAGATTAGTCTAATAGTAGAATATTCGCATTATAAAATAATTTTATTGTAGAAATAAGATAGCAACTCACTACAAACATACTGAACTAGGCGGACATTCAAACCGATTCACATTTACATCGATTGGATTCAGATGAAAGTGCTCAACGTGTTCCAGGTAGAACTGACACTTTGATCAATGATCATTGGTCATTAGACTCTCAAACGCACCGCTCTGGATCCTCGGTTCAATTAGCCTGTATCTAGACAGAATCTAGGTGTGATTGAGTCATTTCCTAGTTAATATCTTCAATATGATCGGTATGAATGAGCGATTGGCTGTATTAATAGACGCGATGGCTAAGGCCTAAGCCACACTTACTTGGTTGAGTAGTGTAGATCGAATAAGGTTGAGAATTAGACTAGACGAACTTGCCTGCGCGCGGTCCAAGTTCGCTTCGATAGGCCTGTTTGTCTGCGATGGTCATGCATTAAACCGTCAAAAGAAATACCTATAGTAAACCAATTACCATAGCCCGAGACATTCTTGCGGGTAAGTCTGTCCAGTAAATCCTCAAGCGCGTCAATGTGGCCATGACAGTAGGAAATCCATGTAATGGTTCCCTTGACTATGTCATCTAATAATCGGCATATTTAATACCAAAGTAAGAGAGACCTACTCATTGTAAGATTTTAATAACTGTGTCCTTATGTCGTAGAAAATCTACTTTATAAAGTTAATTACAGACTATAAATACTAAAACATTGTTAAAGAGAATTTTCCCTGGGGTCGGGTTTTTGTCGGCAGTGATACATGCTGACAGCAGTAGTACAACTTTAGTTTCCATGACAAAGAAGAAGTTTTGAAATGTAAAAGGTATAGGCTAACTAAAATGTGATGAAAACAAATCTACACCAAAAATGCCAAGTTGGATGAAAAATACGAAATTAAAAAGAATATTCTTTTATTTATAAAAACTACATTTCGCTGAGGACCCTAGGTAGGTACATTTAAGTCTGGAAAAAACCGCGGTTCGGTTCGGTTAAGAAAGGCTACGAGAGACGATCGTAATATTTGCCAAATGTATTTAAATTTAAGTCCAATAGCACCTTGCATTGAGACCCTTTGGAGGAGGCCTATGTCCAGCAGTAGACGTCTTTCGACTGATATGATGAACACCTTGCATAACGTAAGTATGAATAAACAAATGGATACTGACTGTCAGTGAGGTGGTTGAAGGCGGTGACGTCATCGTTGAGCCTGCCCTCCATCCGCCGCAGCTTGGTGCTCAGGTCCCGGGTGTGGAGGAATAGGAACAGCGTGCATGATACTGCCACTAAAGCAACCAGCTCACTCGTCCTGAAAAAAAACATAAATAAAGATCAAAATACGAGTGTATCGGGAATATGTCTCGTTCTATAAATGTTACAAAATGGAAGGGGCTGCTAGATCCTCCCTTTTTCATAAGAAGAGAGTAGAAGTAACTGCTGTGGGAGGTGCTGCTTAATTCTCCTTTTAAACCGACCGTCTTTTAGAGGTCATATTTTAGAGGCGAGAAGCGCTAAAGCTATGTCTAATCTATTTGCGAAGTGTAGTTTATATTTCCCAAAGATATTTCTTGTCAGCAAGTATCATGGCAGTTACAGATGTTCCTCGACATAACAGGAAAAGAGTTTTTTAGTTTAAAAAGTTGCCGAGTACATCATTACCCAGCCAAGGCACAAATTGAGCCATCCGGTCATCAGGTGTTTTTTTAAGATAGAGCAGCTAAGAACTCCAGACTCCCCGTTACTTAACCATTTACAGAAAATAATGATTAACCAGCACATACCTACGGATCTATCCGTAGGTGCAGGTTAGTTACAAGACTTTTTACATACTTATTGGAAAGAAAATAATACAGACTAATAAAACGATTGCCTTTTATTTCACACTAGTTTCTGCAACCCGCGTTAATGTCAAAAATTATCCCAAGGGAACATATTCCCGGGACGAAAATTATAATATGTGTTATTCCAGACTATAATCTAAGTCTGTGCCATCAAGATCAATTGAGCCGATCTGACGTGAAAGAGTAACAAACATCCATACATACATCCACACATATGAACTTTCGCGTTTATAATATTAGTAAGGATCGGATGTTATTAATGGTTGCAGATTACTTCTGGCAGGCTCTGGCCCTAGCGGGCCCCGTCTTCTATGCTGACATCTCTTTGAGGCGCGTGTGCGGGGCGTCTTCTCTTGTAGCGGCTGTTGGGGCGAAGTCCTTTCCCTCGCGCGGCTTTCCTTCCCGCCTCCTCCTTTGCTAGCATAACTGCTTCGCAAAAGGAGGTGACCGCTTCCCAAGCCTCCTCGCTCCGGACCATGGATTTAACCAGGGCCGGATGCGAGAGGTCGCCGCCGCCGATCGCCTCGACGAGGACACGGTGGTGCTCAGCCCAAGCAGGGTACCGTATGCTCCACCATGTCCTCCGGGAGATCCTCACAGTGGGAACAATGCCTTAACGTGCTTATTGAAGCATGGAGGAATCTCGGTAGAGCAAGACGTTCACCCATATAAGAACCAACCTCGGCAAGGGAAGCTTTCCTCGAAGCTCATGCGGTTGTTATGATTTAGGGACAAGTCTCTCCACAAGTTGTAATAGCTAATTAATAAACCGTATTAAACCAACTGTCTTCTCAAATTGGTATGATAATTGAAAATACCGATTGGAGATTTGCGCTCCTTGAAAGGCTTGAGGATAAATCGATTTCGCAACTCGAGTAATCGATCGATTCTAACGACTACTCGTTTGTCAACTTCGGCATCGGTTCATTAGTGTAATGTTTGAAGCCCAATCTAGGCTTGTAGAGTTTCGAAATGTCGACTGAAGGGAACATTGAAAATATGCTAACATCCAATATCTGGACCATTGTGACATTTAAAGCGATTTTGTGCATATTTCCTATAGGTACATAGATAGGTCATATAATGGATTACCTCGGTGAACTGAATGATTGAAATACGATTGGTGAGCGGTTCTCCGTATGACTGGTGAAATAGGAAACTCTTATTGACTTTTCCTTTAGGAAATTCTCAGTAACTACCCCTAGCGTTGAGTCCTCAAAAATTATACGATATGCTGATCTGGAAACAATACCTACGCCTTGTTCTATCCCTTCAGTCAAGACAGTCGTGCGTGAGGTTATGCTATATATAAACTTCCGACAAAGATTATATTCTGACATCTTTGATATCAGGCGAAATGTAACATTCCTACTTTCTCGCGACACTTGCTCGACCACGGTGCGGTGCGGCGATACGTTTTGTGTATAACACGAGTCCGCTGTAATGCACTTTTACCTTCTCTGATAGCCTTGAAAGCATGGACTCTTATTGCCTTGTTTGGATTAACTTTCCAATTGTACAGTAAGCCAAACAAACTATTTGGAAATTAAATGGCGCTACTTTTGTGGCATTTTCGGCAAGATACGTTGATTATTTTGTTTTGATTGTGGCGAAAGTCGTGACACAAGTAAACTGGGTTCATTTATAGTACCTACTAGCTTTTGCCGTCGTCTTGGTCCCGTCAAAGTGGTTTATACCAGTCTCTATCTCTGGACCTAAATTCATCAAAATCGGTTCAGCGAATTCACGAAGGAGCACACTTTTGTATTAATAAATATTACCTTTAAGTTAGGATATACCTACAATTTACTTATTTGCCCGTGATAACCTACTTCTTATTTAACACCTTCATAAAAAGACAAACCTTCTAAGAATGATGAAGGGAAATTATCGTAAGCTCTACGGAAGTGCAAAACCCGGTGCTTAAACGGCAAATATTTGCAAATTACTTATCAAAAGTAAACCCACGTAAGTCCTAAGAACATCTCTCCACTGGCTAATAGGATTATGTCATCGCAAGTCTTTTCACTATTCCACTTTGCAGCAGTGGTGCTAATTCCCTTTCCCTTATGCCGGCTGAGACAGGTGCCATCAAAACGCTCAAGTAAAAGCCACCGGCAGATAATCCTTTCACTAACAGATAGAAACTTTCGGTTTTCTGTCGGTAAATTAAAAATACTAGTAAATGACCGGTTGTTAACAAACAAAGATATTTGGCACGCGTGGTTTTATGTTAATTAAATGCATATTAGTTTTTCCTGTATTTAAAAAATAATACATACTTATGTACATTTTCTAACAATAAATAAGTATTCTAAAAAGCACACCGTATTTTTAAATTGTCAATCATTATCTAAGATATTCATATGTTATGCCCAAAAACCAAAAACGCGTCAAAAACTTCATTTCCACAACGCAAATTTCTCGTTCTGAGCCCTAACTGATGCAACCACACGCGGTTAGGTTCGAATAAGAGGTGATGATGAGAGCTAGAGTGAGCGAGCGAAGCAAGCGAACTTCTAGCTCCCGTCATACCATTCATGTTAGGTTTCTTTAAACCCTGAAGCCAGAAATTCGCGCAGCGGGGCTCCTTCGTCATCGTAGTTAGGTATGAGGTGCCATGTCTATACAACATACTAATTTCGCGATACGGTTGCTTCAGTTAGGGCTTAGAATGTGTATTTCCACAACGCGTTGTGGAGCCACGACGCGAAATTCGCGATGTGGAATTTTAGAACAAATCACAACGCGTTGTGAGCTGTTTTCTCGCTCAATGAGCGTTTTCGGTCTTTGAGCGTAACATTATATTCACGATAGTTTAAAAAAAAATGCATTTTCGGTTTCGTAATACTGAAATATTTATTGTGTTAATAAAATAAATAGCATTGTTAATAAAAATAAGCTTATATTGTCATATTAAATGCTAACATATTTTTCCCAATAATTTTAATGAGACCTATCCATGATAAACTGTAAAAGAAAGTGCATCGTTTGGTTTATTACGTGAAACTGAAAGATTTATTATTAGAAAACGAATAATACCTGAAATAACCACAACGAGGGCGCACTCTCGCTTTTCAGAGACCTAGATTGTCACGTCTGTTTGGGAATGTCAGACATGAAATAAACGTAATGCAATAAAGCCTTACTATTCATGATAGGTACCTAAAGCATTTTTTCGTTAAACAGTTACATCAGTTACTGTAGAAAATAAGAACAAGTCCCGGTTAATTTTAAATAAAATAAAAACATGGAAGAATTGTTGCTATCCGATATGGAGATAATTTAATTAACTTCAGTTACCATGAATACATAAGCATGTACAGTACCTAAATCATCAAATGACTCCTCCGGCTCTGGGCCGAGCGGAAAGTGTAGACTCTTACTGACTTAACCCCACCTGTGTTCCTGCAACGCCCTTTGCTTTCCAGGGCTGCGGTAATTCTTAAGAACAGTCCTGCAACCCTGGATCTATGTAAAGTAAACAATAAAATTGTAGGTATATCTACATTTCTATATAGGTCTACAATTCAACCACGGGAGTGTGCTGCGCAATAAAAACGCGAGGACTACTGCGAACGATGACCATGTCTTATTTTTTACCGTCTCATTCCTCTCCGCAAGTCAAGCGTGCAGGGTATTCTGCAGACGTCACTCGACGCTGTAAGCCACCTATTAATAGATGACAAGAATTGCCAGTGTGTAAGAAGATCTTGTGCAGAAAGGTTTGTTACCCCTTCAAAAAAAAGTATGGACTTCTCTTACCAGTCTGTTTTGTACTCAGAGATAATATAATGCAGGTTGCCGAGTGTTTATTGCTACCACATTATCGTTAGTTGATGATAACTTGTGATTCTTATAAGACAAGGCGAATAAAAAGTCCGTGCTTGAAGTTACGGACATTAGCCCGATATAATAACAAAACACACACAATTTGCAGATTAAACTTTTCCCAGTGTTTTCCGTCTCTACAATATACGAAATAGTGATTTAAGAGATCTAACGTCAATTTATAGTAAAACTGAAGAAGCCGTGTCTTGTGACAAAACCTCTTCTTTCCATATGATTTCACATCAGGGAATCTTTACGTCAACGCGGTCCAGTATATACGTTTAAAAAACTCGAAAAAAAAATACCGACATGCTTAAACGAAAGGGCAGTCTCGTTGCACAAAGACGATTTATAAAGTATGGGTATAATTAATGGCAGCTCTCTCCTCCAATTTAGCTAAATTCGTAAAACAACGTAACAAATTACTCATAAAAACTGAAAGCAGGCAATAATTAGCGGCGGACTTAAATGGAACAAGCAGTAAAATGTCAATTAGCTCCAAAGATATAAATAACAGATCTAGGGAAATTGCCTCCAGCGTTTCTCGATATTTACGAATATAATACCTATAGTGGTTAGTTCAGTAAGATCGAATGCAAACTTGAAAATTATATGTTTTTTTAGTTTGCATTTGATGATTCGCCATTGCTGCTAGGAAATAAAAGCGCTGTCAAAGTTTACCGATAATAATGTATATGGCGCTGACTGTACCAATAGCGGAACTTATCACAAACTTATCACTGGAATATGGCAAACTCCGTGAGATTATAAAATAACTTGAGAGATTGTAAACTCTCGATTAATTCGTCAACTGAACATTTGGAATCCTTTTTTACGCATCAAAATTTGACAGTCTATAATATCTCCGTGTCGGTCCGAGAAATTGTGGACTGACATAAACTGGCGACAATCAGCATTCTGGTTTACAATTTATCTGTTTTGGTGTGATAAGTGTTAAATTGGAAACTTGGATCATTGGTATTTGTTGTTGTGAGCTCATATCTGTACAGACCAATAAGAGACTTTTAACCAGGCCAGACTTTTTACTATCACACGAAAACGAATAAATTGTAGAGTTGTTCTATAATTGATCGCTATTTTATGGCAGTCCACAATTTCTCGGAATGACTTGGAGATATTATAGACTAGCAAATTTTGTTGCGGGCAAAAGCGAGTAGTGTATAAAATCTCAGACAAGAATATTAAACTTAATTGGAAATGTTTAAACACTGATTTTCTAAAGAAAAACCGCATAAATAACATACATAGGTAGATGGTACCGAGCTACCATACTTCGTCTTTACTCAGCTTTATTATCATGTACTTAGAAGTTTGTATTTTTGTGAGTTATGTAGGCTGAAGATGGACCCCAGAAAAGAATTCTGCCTGAGTGCCCGCGTTCATATTATAACGACAACATGGCTCTTTACCCTTTTTATTCAGTTTTTTATTTAATGTGCCTTTATTTATGTAACATTGTAATAATAAAACTGAACCCTTCAAAATTTTCTAATTTAAAATATGAAGCAATCTATTTACTTATGACAATTTATTTATGTATAATGAACGTTTATACTTGCCCTTTTCCAATCTAGATTACTTCTAAGAAGCACTTTACTGGATCGTCATAAAATTAAATTCTAATTTCTCGTAATTACACACGAGCGCACAGGTTTCATGTAAGTTGTAAAAAAGTACTTAAAATGAAGAAACTTTTAAATATATCTTGCAGACCGCGACTATGAAAAGCCCTTAAATAATATTGATATTGTAACTTTCCGATAAATTACCGGAGACCAGTCCTCCTTTAATTCCTAATTATAAGTAATGGACTCTGCTAATTTTTGCGAATGTTTTGTATTCATCAGGTCAGAGCTATTAAACTCATAATAATATATTCTGTACAGGTAACTACAGAATATGATTAACCAACTTGACAAAAAAAACGCGAAATTATGTATAAAACAAAATAAACCATTGGGCATCAAAAAATTCAGCTGTCAATGGTATATACTCTATATCCAAATATGAAGCAGGGTTGTGGTAGTAGTGGGATTTTTGGAAACAAAATTTATCAGTTAATACGTTATATTTATGATTTACCCATTTACAAACTCCTTAATAAACTTGACTAGTTTTGTAATTTTCCACTTTTTCTGTGAGGTTGATGATTTTTTAGCCTGAATCATGCGGCTAGGAAAGTACTGTACTTGATCGTATAAGCATGGTCCTTGAAAGGTCATCACATCTTAAGTGAAATACATCGCGGATACATCCAAGAACTAGTTTCATTGAACTTAACTTTCACTGAATTCCAGTAAAAACCTTTAAAGGACATATTTCTCCTCAAAGATATAAAACGTTCACGGATGGACGATTCACAAGAGTAAATAAAATAGAAAGTGGTCGCGCATGTTTGCGGACCACACGTGGTACAAACTACAAATGGCCACATATGGCACAATTTCGAAGAGAAAAACTATTGTATTATGATTTTATTACATCTCTACGTGCTTCGGGAGACAATGGCGATGGCATGTTATGGTCGTGAAGGAATAAAAGTAGGTCGTTTGTAAGTGCTTTTGTTCGATGACGTTGTAGAAAGAAAGTGCTTCATTGGTCAGTGGTTTTGAAGGTGGCCCTGATATTGTTTCCAATTTGAGAGCAATTTGGTGTATAAAATCGACAAATTAACTGCACAAATGTATTTATCAAACATTTAATATGGAATGTATCGGCCATGTCATGTGTGTGGCAGAATCAATAATCCTCAGAGCGTAGCAACGCTGGGTGAATTCATAGGTCCTATGAATGCCGTTGATATGATCGAGTGATTCTGCAGTGCCAGTGCTGGGTGTCTGACGCCCAACAAATGCTGAGATGCGCTGAGTGTATTCATACCGTAAGGTATATTATCGGTTATTTTTTCTATTATTTATTTTATTGTGTATTTGTTGCTGTTGGGTTGTCTGTGTCGATTAAATATTTTCTATTCTACTGATGATTATCTATAACATATAACAATAGTTAATTGTTGTTATTATATAGACCTTCACTGACAACATTTTACAGTAGTAAAATACCTACTTTTATATAAATATATGTTCGTTTATATAAACAGAAGGTGTCATTGCGTGCGCACTAAACTGAGCGCAACACGTGCCTGCGCCGGCGCAGGACGCGAGACAAACGACCCTGTTGCCGCCACCGACTATGTCACGCACGTGTATTAAAAAGGAAAATCTCTGATCTAACACAAACTATTTATAGACCACTACCTCCAAAGTAATTGTAGGGTTGATTACGATATTTTTAAATTGTGCCATAAAAAATCTCGTTTGTCGTTAAAATGTGGTTTAATTATTCAGCGGTTTTATGGAAGTCGAATCCGGATTAAAAATAATTACAACTCTTGATGGCAGATAAATAATCGTTCAATTGTTAATAAATTATCCTGTTGATAAAACCCGTGCCTGACACCTGACAAGTGCCTGAACCGTGCCTACTACTTTGACTAAGATTTATTTCCCAGCTTTGGATTACGATTTAATTGAAGAGTAGGCCGTCTGTGCTACAAAAGCTATTCAGAGAATTCTTCCACTTGAAATAACAAACAAAATAAAACGAATCTAGCGCGAAGAAGTTCACGGCAAAATCACAAACAGATTACTTTTAATTGTTGTCATTGTTCATTGAACACGGCACAAACAACTTAATTTCGATTCTAAACCGATATTCGATAGAAAGTAAAACAAGTCGCCACGCCTTTTATCCGTAACATTCATCCTGACACGGTTAAGTTACTTTTCTTCGTTCGCTAAACAATGGCATTCATAATTTTGATTATCTCCATAAAATAGTGTGTTACATTCATCTCGTCATGAAAATCGCACTTGTAGGCACAAATCGGGT
This sequence comes from Mamestra brassicae, assembly GCA_905163435.1. Lineage (NCBI taxonomy): Eukaryota > Metazoa > Arthropoda > Insecta > Lepidoptera > Noctuidae > Mamestra > Mamestra brassicae. Next base: position 11,560,566 of record LR991004.1, on the reverse strand, counting down.
TTCGCGACCAACGAAATAAATAAAATAAACCGATAAACCTACAAACACACAGAGCATTAAAACTGCACTTTATTTATGTACTGGCTCACTTTTACATAGTCTCTTTTGTTATTTTTTAGCACCAATGTAGCGATAAATATTTACGAAATGAAACAAAACCACAGTACACTTATTGTGAATATCAGTGGGTTAAAGATAGTGTAGAGTGGTTTTCTCCGCTGAAGCTCGATAGTATTATAACAAGAAAGCTGAGCAAACGAGATCGTCTGTCAAAACCACGAGCTGGATTAAAATAGGCTGTGGTCAATAGGAACCCACCTACGTGTCAATTCACAATGGCGGCAAGGAAAGTTGTCTGTCTGCAGGACCCAAATGTGTTACACGCTTAGACTTTCATGACTCCCTGCTCAATCAATCATTCACCTACTTACCCACAGAATTTAAAGGTCTTAAGATAAACCTGTCGATTTTTATCGATAGGTATGTTTTTAGCATTTACATACCCGCCTAATTAATCATACCGGAACCTAAAGAGAAGAAGATGGCTTGAATTTGTGGTGTCAATGAGCGCTATGTTTGGTAAGAATTGCACTTGAACCTTGTAAGTGTAATCTATCCTACCTTTTTCAATTAAAAGTATTCTGAAGCCAAAGCCTGTCTGATTTGAAAGCTCATCTTTAACTTTGTCGTTGTACGAAAGATATGGGACAATCACAAGCATATGTTAACTAAAACCTATAGCAACTAATGTTACGAGTCATCCTCTGCTTCGACATAAGTACCGCATTCTACTACAAACACAAACAATGCTAAACAAACGCTTGCTCACCTACTTAAGAAATCAGTGTCATTTCCCTCATTTATCAATAACATTGGTACGCAGTGATCCATATCCCGAGTCCGTATAAATGCAATAAGTAATGCTTCGTCAATTACGTCTGCCTACTAAACGTATCAGTTGTTACTTGTTATAGTAACCTATAAATAACTTTCACAGGCTGCGCAAGCGCATCGATCTCCCCGCGCGTCTATCAAGCCGCGAAAGGCTCATCTTATAAATCTAAATCATTTTTAAATGTGTAACTATCGATCTAGTTTATTACATCACATATATTTATTAGAAAGATGCCGTCTTCATCTATAGATAAGTACGTACATATATTTATTGGACTACAGGTTATGCTTTGACTCATTCGAAAGTATTACACGCTAGACAGTAATAATATATCATCGATTTATGCAATATTTGTGTTTCAATTTATTCCCACTTATATGTATTTCGGACTTATGGAAAAGTATGGTATGCCATGTTTTCACAGTACGCAGTTAAAGGTCGCATAGTGGTAGATATAATTGAGCAGCGACAAATTTTTCAAGAATCTTAATCATGTGAATTGTTTACATAAGTTGTTAACCCTTTTCTTAGATGAAATAGTTAATAGGTTATGAGCTAAAGTAGAACCAGAAAAATAATTGTTTATATCCCATGTTAGACGGTAGGTATATAGTTGAGGATGAACCTATCAGCTACTCGCAGAGAGTAAAAAGTTAAAATTATTATTGATCGAAAAAGGTGATAAAAAGCTACAATTGAATTACTTCTTCGACAAACCTGGAGCGCAACCAATCGTTCAGAATTATTGACTGTACATGGAGCTCGCTCGCAAAAAAAAAGATCATCGGCCTCAGTTTTCTCGGTTTCTCGATCTCAATTAAAACATTCTATAAATAAAGTAAAATAGTTACGCATGCGCGCGTCTGCCCAGTAAAAGTTATCATCGTCAATACCTTAGATTACGAATCGTTAATTACGTTTTAGATCTTAGTTTTACAAAGTATTTAAACGCTATTGAGGCAGAAATGCGAACGCGAATCAATAATCATTAAGAGAATTTATTTGCCGCCGGTACTATTTTAATGTTAAGTACTCGTTAATTTGTAATACTGATTTACAAGAGCATTGACTTAAATTCTTCAGTAGGCCGGTAGCTACCTATTTACTTACATACATAAACCTGCGGCCCAGTTTCTCGAACGAATATGATCACTTTATTATTGTTACAGATTGTCAAACACGCGTTATCTAGAATGGTATCAACAGCCAATCGCATCACTTGACTTACTTTTATTTGTGACGGGTCGATAATTCTTTATTCAGAAACCATGGTGAGTGTGCGACATGCCAATTAAAGTGTCAACGTAAAGTTTAAACGAAATCTGGCCCACCACGGCCACCACACGATACGATACAGCCTCTTTCCCCACATTTCCGTTTAATGCCGGTAATTTTTGTTAACATTGATGACATTTTTTCTCAGTTGTGAGCCGAAATCTTGTTATTTTTTTACCGTAGCACGCAATGACTTGCGATCATTAGCACGATCGGCTTTATGTCAAAAAATTTGCTCTGTTTTTTGTGATGCAGGTCATCATGTTGTAACGACATTATATTATTAAAGAAGACATTGTGCCTCATTTTTTTAAGATAACCAAGAAAAGAAAACGCAATTTCTGTTTTCCTTAACAGTTTTGTTGTTCGCTAAAACATAATTACAGCGAGATATTAAAGAAGGTGCACGTTTTTGGTATCAGACACTAATGTGTTAGTGTTCAGCAGTAAAGTGAAATAATTTAGCACCTATCTGCGGAGATTAGGGCACATAAAGTAGGCGTGGATATAGAAAGCTCTGATAAATGCGTGGCGGGCTTAAACTAAGTCTGGCTGGAGGCGCGATTGGAAAGCTGGCTGCAGCCGGTCCACGACGGGTTGCTGCAGCTTTCCATGCCGAGATGCGCTTTCAGATATCAAATACCATTATACACTGGCAAATGTGCTGCATTGTCACTCATTGCTTCTCCTCGAGCTACCGTGCGTTGGCAAACGGTAGGAAGCATCATAAAATGTGGCAACGTTTATGAAACAATTAACACAGCAAGTTTCACAATGTAACCACTGAAACAATGTTACGGTTTTATTGTTCTTCTGAAACTATAAAATAAGCTTAACAATGAGATCCTACTTTTGCATGCAACTGAATATTAAATTATTCATTAATGTGGTTTTTACAACAATGTGTACCCAATCTCATGAGATTACAAAGAGCCGCAGTGAACGCAAGGTCCCGAATTCAATTCCCAAGTCTTCAATTGCAAGTTTTTTATGATCGGGAATTTTCAGCTCCTGACTATGTGCCAGATATAATTAATCCATTAGGTTTAATTACATCTGGCACAGAATCATTACACTGCGCGACTGTTGAGCAGTGGGGTTCTGAGTTCGATTCCTGAGTCGGAAAAGTTTCATAGGATTTTTCCGTCAGGTGAATGTTACTGCCCCTGTGAAATGGGACCGAACGTGGAATGTAGGTACACTTTAAACTTCTGAAAAAAAAACAGGCTTGATGTTATGTTCTAAACTGCATACTTGGACTCCAGTGGTCTCCTATCGATTTTTCGGTATTCCTACCAATCTATGATGTATGTTCGTGTTCGTACATTGACCTGGAAGAAATACCTTTTTTTTAATAACTTAACTGAATATTTTTGGCTTTTATTTACCTTTTTTTGACTACCGTTTTTAAGATCAAATAACTGAAAAATACAGATTTTGGAGGGCAGAGCATTGAGACCCACTGTCAACCTCACTGTGAATTTTCATAAGTAATGCGTACTGCTCGTTTTAGCAGTAATGTTGGAAGTGTAGACAGCCCCGATAGCATACAATGTAAGACCATATAAAAGAACCCCATCCTCTCCATAAATGGTGGAAGCAGAGCAGAAGGTTAAAGATACACCTAACGGCCGTAATCATCGTTTTATTGTACTTAAATGGTCTCTAACGAGGGGCATGCGAGCCTTAGGAGTTGTGCACAATGGAGTCAATGATTCAATGGCTCCGTGGCAGCTTTATTTATGTGAACTTCACTTTTTTTCTGACTTAACTACTGTACTGAACTTGAAAGTGGAATAATTAACCGATAAGGAAGTTTCAGTGTAAAATATTAACAGTTACATAATTAAAAGCTCTGCTATTAAGACGAAGATAGCACCTATTCATGACTTAAGAGTATGTAGACTTTTAAGTTGTAATTTTTTGTATGAGGATAGCACAAGACCGCGGAATTGGCACAGCAATAGAACCCAATATCATTTAAGAGTTGTCAACCATAATGGTTTTTATTTGATTGGTATATTAGCTATATCAATCGAATATATATAACAATAAGATGTTTCCTCCTTACCAATGTGCACAGAGCTTATCTCAGTAAACATCACGAGAAATCGTGGCGAAGTGTTGAGAATAGGACTTTAGTGCCAACCGCGCTATCTAGGCGCTTCTTCTCGCGCCCACTTAAATGTAAACCTGATCGTACGAAAGTGCATTCTTTTGTAACATAATCATTACATTAGAATGGCATTATGTAAATACATAATAACCAGTTGGACCACTCATAAACTTATATAAAGTTTTAGGTTAAATCATCAAGTCAACACTTAATATTTTTGGGATGATGGTAAAAGGATAAATATAACGGTGACCAATCCTATCCGGAAGGGATTTACATAACGTGAATGACCATACATCATCCGTGACACAAAGAGAATGCTTCTGCAGTGTGCAGGCCATCTAGCATAATCTTTAGACCCATTTTATGTCACTCGGAAGAATAGATTGTCTGTTCTCAGACGAGGATCTTGACGTATGATTTATTGTGACTACCAACAAACTGCCATTGAAGTGGAAACTACTCACACCATAGCCAAGTCAGCGTACTAAAAAACCTAACGTTATGAAAATGGGCCTGTCTATCACCGGCCTTTTTTGGGAAATTATAGTTGATACCTATCAGTCGGTGTATAGAACAATATAAGGTGATAAAACAATAGCTTTACATCAAAGTGTGTTTTATGACTTTTACTAGACGTTACTGTGAAGGAGGAAGTAACTGCCGACTTTAAATATATGAGCTTAAGAACCGAAGGTGATAAAGATATCAGCTAGATGCTTGAACAAGCGATGCTTGTGAAATTATGAGACATTGTCACGCTCAACACCCGTGGCGACACAGCCACGACCATTTTCTTTTGCCACATTTGAACTCAGAGGTCCTCAAACTTTTTTAGGTGATGGACACCTTGGTGAGTATATCTGTATCGGGTCTGTCTCTTTTAACAGAACTGCCCACATACTATCTGTATAAGAGGATTGAACTGTCAAGCGGAAAAATGACTATTGGTGACGACCTGCATAAATATGGATCTTGTCTTGTCGTCATTTACCTCTCATGCACCCCCAATTTTATTTTTTCTTGTCAAATACCCCTTGTGTGTGAACTCCTGGGGGTCCAGGTAGACCACTTTGGGAATGATCGGACTAAACATTAACGTCCCACGTAGCCAAAGGATATACTTTAGTGGATGGTAAAGCAGAAAACATCCTCATGTTTACTAATAACTTAATGCAGCGATAAGCATCCCAACTCGTTTGATTATGGTAATCTGCGCCCCATGTCATGTTCTTTAAGCTATGAATTACAAACGGTAGCTAAACTTAGTTTATTATTAACTGCTAGTTAAATAGTGTGGTTACTGGTTAGGTTAGTTATGGGCACATAATAAACTGCGTGGGTTTTGGAGTTATCTGGCTAAGCTGAATGATTAACGGCATAGTTAGCTGTCGTCGCGTATTAGATATTATCTACTGAGGTAATTTAAGTACCCATATTCAGTACTAATCTTAACATAGGACATAGTATGCGTCCTTAAAATATGGAAAAATCTTTGGTGTATCTCTTCAATGATAGTTTCCTAAAGCCGATTTGTTAAGGTTCGTTTGCTCTCATACTAACCAGCTTCACCAGAACAGCTCATATTGAACGATTACTCGTTTAGCAAAGCCATTAGCAGAGCAACAAAACCGATTGCCCGAGCAATGGCCGAGCAATGTTGATGGAATGAAAAAAACAAAGCTAATTGAATATAGCAAAAATATCACTTAAAAGTGTTAACTCTTCAAGATATTTCATACTAAGTTTCAAGTCCTTATTCTTGGAAATGATGAATCTAGAAAGTTAGTTAAGACTTTTTTCCAAAAAAAGAGAAAGTTGATTTTTAGTTTCTATAGGAACCATTTAAATCTCTCTTTCTTTCACTTTAAACTAGAGAAGTAGCTTTAGCATAGGAAAATTTATTCGCTATAAAATTTAATAATCCAAAACGACACACAAAAAAATAAGTATGCACTCTTTGCAAGCAAATTCTTTGACAATTGACTATAACAAGTGGTTCTCAACCTATAAGCATTCAATTGAACAAGACAATTTAAGTCACTTCATGTAATAGCTAAGCTACTTAGTAAACTAGTAGTACCTATGTTATGTAGTAATGAGAGTACCTAACTGAACATAGTTCATTAGCTCTCAGTCGCTAACTCGCAGTTAATTTGGTAATGACTAATGACAGTAGTAAGCTCTTACTCGGGTTAGTCGTAGTTGCAGCCACAAGTACGACTAGCCCGAGTAAGTTACTGCCATCGTAACTTATGAGTTACGGTAACTTGTCGGGTAATGTTTGTTGAGACTTTGGTGCCTTAAATATGGTGGGTTTAAACTAGTACAGTCGTATTTATTTTAAAAAAATATTTCTTAGTTTTTATAGACATTCAATATTTTTAGGTTTTGGGTGCACGTTGGTACGTCAGAGATTTGCAAGTTAGGGCAGTATATACCCGCTGTAAGTTAACCCAATTCTGGGTTTAGGTTTTGTACATAAGCTGTCCTATTATTTATATGTATATTTTATGTACAATAAAGAAAAAGAAAGATAGAAGGAACAGTTGATCTGTAAGATTAGTATTTATTACTTTAAACGATTTTTTTTAAGTTTAGATTTGAGTTTACGATATCTTTGAATGAATATAATAATTATTATTCAATATCGTTGCCATTTACGGTGTGCAATAAATAGTAGGTACTCTATCTAAATTACTGTTCTAACACCACACCTCAGGTAAATACTGTGCCCATACCTTCGACACTATTTAAGCTAATAATTGAAGCAATGGAACCTCTTGACATAATCGCACTTAGCGCAACATAGCTCTCATCAACCTGGGCAATTAAAATTTCTCGCAGTTCTGTCTAAGCCTTATCTGAAGAATCGGCTTGGCTTAGGGGCTCGTTAGACTCCATGACATTTTTTTTTTTTAGGATCGCAAATCTTTAAATGATTTCTTCCGCTCTGGGTGGAGCGGAAGGACGTGTCAGACTCTTACTGACTAAAACCCATCCGTGTTCCTTCTAAAGCCCTTTGCGTTCCAGGGCCGTGCTGACCCTTTCGAACAAATTCCTCAACCCTGGCAGGGACAATCCGTAGCTACCTGTATATTGACTTGACTTAGTAGTACTTGTGGACTGCATGTAGTAATTAGTGCAATCAGAGATTACATAGTCAGGTGAATAATTGGTATTCAAATGTTCCCCAATGGGTATGCTGGCTCAGAGTTATACAAAGTCGAAGCAGAGGTATATGATTGTCACCGGATAATTGGAAACTCTGTAAGATAGTTAAATATTTTGAGAGATTGTAAACTCTCCATATGCTGTCATCAGACATCAAATTCGGTAGATTTTTTTTATGTTTTAGTAGACCATTATAATGTGTAGATGCAATTCAAATTGTTCACAATACAGCTGGCCGTTCTAACAGATATATTTCTATTAAGATATACATATGTAGATATTTGTTAAATTAAGTCGCTTAATGCGGAATGTAATAAGCAATGTCGTAAAAAGCAAAATTTTTGATAAGGCGGAAATATAGCATTCAGCCGGGACCTAAGATTTTGGTTATATAACCGGCATGTTATTCTACACGATTTCGTTATAGACGGTTTCAAATGTACTTTTATATCATACAACTTGGTATGAGACTATAGGAAAAATCATAGGTACATAAGAAACAAATACAAAACAATTATGACATGTTCTATTTCTACGTCAGGTAGCAACAATAGCTTACAATAGCCTCCACGTGATTACAGGACGAGAATCATTATCCGAGCGGCCTCCACTCCACGTCTTATCATTAGGAGTAGCGGTAACCAGAGATTAATGTACTGCGCCCAATATACTATATGAATTTGGAGTACCACATCATAAATTACATATGTATACTAGATAGGCTATGATAAATAACCCATATGGTCGATATTATTATCGCTCTTGATCGCTTTCATGTTTTATTTTCGCAAAAAAATAGCCTATAACGGTCTCCATGGTCCTATCTAAAATTCATCAAAATCGGTTCAGCGATTTGGGCGCAAAGGCGAGGCATAACAAACTGTCTTTCGCATTTATAATATTAGAATTACTAGCTCGTACTGGCCTATTTTGCTGGGCAATGGCTTTCCCTCATTCCTTCCAGGCAACGGTCACAATTTTACGCATCTCGAGTTCGTCAGGCCATTTCCTTCGCGGTTGATAGATGTTGCAAAATGTTTACATCAAGCCGCGTATGCACTAGGCAACATTTGACGCGCAACACGTGACGCTCAACCTGTTCGGTAACGTTGCACAACAGCGCCAACTGGCGCACAATATGAAAACGATACTTAATAAGGGTTGCTCGTTGCCGTTAAACATGATGAGCAACATGTTGAGCATCATGTCGCGCGTCAAATGTTGCCAAGTGGATACGCTGCTTTATTATTCGGTAAAACGGGTGAAATGCATCAAATTTTGGAGATTATTAATAGGTATTTATTTAGTAAGGCAGTTAATTTCGGTCGTTTACATTAATTGGATATTCATGACGAATTTAAGGAAATATATGCATATTCTCACGTATTTTAGTTATTAATTGGGCAGTTTTTAGTAGTAATGATCACACTTATGCCTTATTTTTTGCTATCTATAAAATCTACAACTTATAATTTATGTGTTATATTTTTTACAGTATTTATGGTAAATTTAAATGTGCTGGTATCCTGAATAGCAAATATACAAATAATGTTGAACAAGGTACACACTGAGTCCCAATATCACTATGATGGTACAATTGGGTACATTTTTACCAGTGACGTGACGTCACGCATGTTTTCAGCGCAATGTCTTTATTTTTTGTTGACGTGAAAAAAGGAAAAAATGTGTCCAATATTTTTTGGAAATCTGACGGACTAATTAGATGATTTATTGAATATATTGTCAACAGCCAAACGCATCACTTGACTCACAATACATTTTTGACGTGAAAAATTATAGCATAGCAATTATGGGAGGAAGCTGAAAGCCTCGAGCTGTTTTAAACTGCCTCGGGAACATTAACTCCTGGCTGAATATGCACTCGCAATGGAATGATACGATAATGTACTTCCTCATTAATAAACCTAAGTCTAAACGCAAAGCCAAGAGTAACGACCGATATTGTAATAAATTTGAAACTCAATATAATAAATATGAAGGTAATAATAGCCTTCAGCATGATGGAGGGACACCGCTGTGTATTGTGCGTCTAAACGTATGATGTAACTGTAACAAAATTAATATTCCGCAAATCCTTTCACAAAGGCTTATGCAAGACATTAAAATTTTGGAAAACAAAAAAGTCACAAAACCTTTTTTTATAATTTTGTAAAAGCTTATGTAACAGTGTATGTCGGAGACACTGCTTGACCTGCCTAGTTGCTTCAAAAAAACTAATGTTAAAAATGTAGGATGTTATTTTTTTAAAACCACAAAATCATTTTTTTTTTAATTCAAGTCAACATAAAGAATTGACTGCCTAATCTCTGTTGAATTGATGCCCTGTAGAACACAAAAATCTAAGATTTGTGCTTGTATTATAAAACAGTACCTACATTTATTTTATTTCACATAGGCAAAAGCCGGCGCCGCAGGCTAATATAAACCTCACAGATATGACGGAAACGAAGCAAGTAGATATAAAATAAAGGATGGTGTTATGCAGGACGTATCCACAAGTTATCCGGGATGACAACAGCTATGTGCCCCGCGGAGAGCAAGTCCCCTTTGTCGGCGTGCGCGCCGGCGCATTGCGGCCACAGAGTAATTAGCGACCACTCATTAATCACCTATCCGCCTTTGTGTGGGCAAACTGAGTAAAAGGCTTTTGACATTAAGATTCAATTATGCTTATGATTATTGTGAAGGAATTCGTGGTATTTATCTTCTACTAATTATTGTATTACGTTTTTTTTTTAAATTGTACTCTTTCCCATTGTGTGTTTATGAGAATGTTCGGGGTGCATTCAATATTATTATAATATCACAAAATAAAAAAAAAAACTCCCCTATTTATACCTACTCATGTTTTCGACAATATTATTCTTCTAATCAGGAAGATTTGTCAAAATTAATTTGATTACAAATGAAAAAACGCTAAAAGCAGTATAGCCACCATAACTTATCGTAAAACTGATTTACGATTTGATCTCTATAATCTACACATTTACACCTATTAGTGGTACAATATGATCCTTAACACATCCGCTTGATAATTACTGTTATAATTACCGAATTGCGGTACTTCAGTCATTTGACTAACGTGCCGCGTTATTTAACCAAACTAGATTTTGTCCACGTATATTTATACTCTAGAGGTCATTGAACGCAACCTATGTGGAATGTGAAATTAATTAAGGACGAGCCGTATGGTTATCTCATTAAGTGTGTGTGGATTCAGGCCTATAGTTTTAAGTAGGTATATTTAAGAATTTCTCATAATAATCTCTTGGATACGGTTATAAACAATACAATAGCAATAATCATAGAAAGGCTATCTCCTGCCAATCGCTAACGATAACGGTATGAACTATAAGCAATTTAAATCCAACTGTTCCTACTGATGGATCACGGTAATCGTTTTACGTTTGTTCGTATGAAATATACGCCCATCCGCCATTCAAGCATTTGTCTTGGAGTTGTTAACTAGGGAAAATATGGCTTTAATGCGAGTTTTATATATACAAGATCGCGTTAATGTAAACTTAAATTTGAAATAAAACTGAATAAGCATCTGGTGACAATAATGGATAACTTCTTTTTTTCATACGCTTAGACATAATCAAAACTTTACGATAACGCGATAGAGTATTTATTAACTTAAATACGAAACTTGCACTAAGGCCGCAGATCATGATATTCCCTTGTTAACAGTCTTATCTAATAATACTGGCAAACCACAAAAAAAAAACTGTCATCTCCGCTCACGCAAAAATGATAATTTCTGGCAAGATGGGACAAACATTATAGTTACTGTGTTTTTTTGTGACAATTCCGCAAGGTGATTCCCAACCACTGTGACTCCTGAGAGCCAGGATCAACAGAGGTGACCTCCAGAAAAGCGCCGAGTCAATGAACCTCGACGGATCCCGGAGAAACGATTCAACTGCCTCGGATGAAATAACATAGGAGGTATTACGGACGTCGAAATAAATAGGATATAAATAAATAGATAAGTTAGATACTAAGGCTTGATGTTAAGGGAAATTATATACCTAATGGATAAGGTTTAGATTTAAATAAATAAAGACTGTTCATAGCAGGGATTTTATGTATAAGCAATAGTGTAGGGATTGTTTTAATTTATGTTTAATAAAGGAAGATTGTAAGGTGGCACAGAATTCGGTCGTAACACGCTTCGAGCAGGTCTGAACCTGTCTAAACAATAGACAGATGCGCTCGCCTCTGATTGGTCAGCGCTAAAACGACTCGAACTCCGCGCCACCACCCGCGCTCTGATTGGCCGAGGCCTAAGCGCCCACGCTCACTACCTGTGTAAGTAGGAAATAAGATAAAAAGCGGGTGGCTTGCCGCGCTCGGTCATTCCGTCATTCGTCACTCAACCGTCAGCAGCAAGCCAGCCCTGGGAAAATAAACAAGATAAAGAAGTTCCGAAGTTTAATTCAAGAAAATACAGTCCACCTCGTCATTTGGTCCTTCGAGCCGGATAGCAGATAGAAGATAGAAAACCGCCGGTCGAAACGAACATCTACAATGAAGACTAGAAGCATTTCGGCCAAGGAAAGTGAATCCGAATCGGGCTACGATAGTCGCCGCCATCTCGCATTCGAAGAGCCGCCTAGGTCGCCGTCGACCATCGCGCCCGCGCTCCCGCGCCCACCGCATGGTGCGCCCGCGGCTGGGACCGATCCCGCCGCCCCCGCGCTCGCGATCGCACACCCCGCCACGCCCGCGGCGGGGAGAGTTGCGCCGACGACGTCCGATGGCGCCCTCGCCGCGCCGGCTCCTCGCGTCCCGACGGGAAGTAGAGCCACCGCGACCGCGACCGCGTACGACTATGGTGAATCGCTCGCCACACCATCCACATCGCGTTACCCGTTGACGCGCGCCGTGTTTCGAACCCAGGAATCAGTGAGAACTATGACAGCTGCGCACGATGTTTCTGTGAGGGATACAGTAAGTACGATAAGGTCCAGAAGATCGTACAGTAGTGACGTGGCAAGAGTGAAGAAGGCAGAATACGAGGCACAGAAGAGAATCGCTGCGATAAGGAACGAGCAATTAGAACTCGAAAAAGCACTCGTCAACAAGCGACTCGAATATGAAGTGTCGACGATTGAGGCAGAGGCAGAGGCTCGTGAAGAAGGCTCCGTGCACATGAGTGAAGACAGGGTGGACGAGTGGCTTCAAAGTGTTGACCGAAGTCGCCCTCCAGTCGCGGATCAACCGCAGAGAGAAGCGCAGTTTCCGCATCCCGCCGCCATGCACGCCGCCCTCGAACCTGCCACTTACGTCGAACCCGCCGCACGTATCGAAGCCGCCGCACCTGCCAGGAATGACCAGAAAAGGCAACGGTCGACCTCGCGTTCGCCTACCAGAGGAGAACGCCGAGTTGGAAGAGGAATAGAACAGTTGGCCGACGCGTTGGAAAAAATGATTCACGTACGCCCGCCGCCGCGACAAGTGACTGAGCTGCCCACGTTCACGGGAGCGGCTACTGAATGGTTGCCATTTAAGGCGGCGTACGACGACTCGTCGAATTTGTGCAAATTCACGACAACAGAAAATTTGGCAAGACTACGCAATTGCATTAAGGGTGAAGCAAGAGAAGCTGTGTCCGCGCTCCTATACTCCGCGTCTGACCCGCAAGTGATCATGAAGACACTAGAACAGTATTACGGGAGACCGGAGATACTCATGAATCGAGTGATGGAAGATTTGAAGAAGTTACCTCGACTCACGGGTGCGGCCAGTGAATTAAATTCGTTCGCAGTGAAACTTCAAAACATAGTGTGCGTGCTTTCCAAGATGGACAATCGTGGGTATATATGGAACCCGATGCTAGTTCGCGAAGTTGTAGAGAAACTGAGCCCGCACATAAAGTCAAGATGGTGCGATTACGCTTCTGAAACTGCGGAATCGTCGCGTGAACCGGAAGTGATATTGTTGTCCAGATTCCTGATGCGGGAGGCTGACCGAGCCATGAAATACGCCTTCACTAGCGCGACGCCCGCACCCGTCCAGAAGAAGGAAATGAGAAGCGCGCCACAATTTAACGCCAAGAAGAAGTCGGGTCGGGAAGTAGTTTACGCGACATCGGGAAAGGAGGAAGAAAGAAAACAAGAGTGTTTGTGTTGTGGCAGTGATCACGAGGTACCGAAATGTGCAAAGTTCCTGAAGATGAGCGTTGATGAAAGATGGGATTGGGCACGTACTGCCAAAGTGTGTTTCAAGTGTGTGACAAGACGCCATCGACGCGAACATTGCCGAGCGAAGCGATGCGGCAGAGGAACCTGCAGCCGCCCACACCACGCGCTGCTGCACAAAGATCGAGAGGAGAGAGAGGCACCGCCAAGTGATAAGCCAGATAAGTCAACTGATACCGAGAACCCACACTCGCAGGAAGCGGTAATGACCGTCTCCGCGTCAAATAATGTGTCGCAACGCGTATTGCTGAAAATGTGTCCCGTGTTATTAAAAGGGCCCGGCGGGCAAATATCGACGTTCGCCCTACTGGACGAAGGCTCAACAATATCGCTCGTCGACGAAGAACTAGTACGTCGTTTGCACATAAGCGGACCGGTCTCTACTTTACGTATCCAGAGCGTGACTTCACAACAACAAGAAGAACAAAGCCAGGAAGTCAAGTTACAGATACGTGGCCAGAGCGGTGAATTCCAAGAACTACGCGCACGAACAATGAAAAACCTGCGACTTCATGGTCAGACGATGGACAGGTTAAAACTCGAAAACTTTCCTCACCTCCAAGACATACAAAGCGACGCATTCTACAGAGAAGCTACACCGATGGTACTGATAGGTGCGGACAACTGGCACCTAATAGTCACGCGAGAGTTACGCATGGGCAAGAAAAATGAGCCTGCAGCATCCTACACTCAGTTAGGATGGGTGATCCACGGGACTGCGCCACGCACCACGCTGAAGGAACAAGAGGGACAAGTCGTGCTACATCTATACGATGTGTCTGCAGCGAGACAGACAGATGACGTACGTCGTATAGAAGAGTTAGTAAAGTCACACTTCAGGATTGATGCCCTAGGAGTTTCTTTGGCCAAGAAGATCAAACCCGAAGATCAGAAGGCAATGAACGTGGTTCAGGGAACACTGAGAAAAGTCGGTGATCACTTCGAAGTCGGGTTACCATGGCGTGATGAAGACGCTTCGATGCCCAACAACTACAGCTGTGCCCTGCGAAGATTAAAGATATTAGAGAAGAAGATGGATTCATCACCAAACTTTGCAGCACAGTATAGCACTCTGGTCAAAAACCTACTCGATAAAGGATACGCCCAGGAGTGCAACGGAACGGAAGAAGGAAGTAAGAAAGTGTGGTACCTGCCGCACTTCCCGGTTGTAAACCCAAATAAACCGGGCAAGATACGTCTAGTGTTTGACGCCGCACATCGATACAGTGGAGTGTGCCTAAACGACTATCTACTAGAAGGACCTGACCTCTTGAAATCGCTGCCAGGAATATTGTTTCGATTCAGAGAGCGTCCAGTAGCCGTCACGGCAGACATACAGGAAATGTTTCTCCAAGTGAAGATAAGAGACCAAGACCAGGCTGCGCAGATGTTTCTCTGGCGAGGTGAGGAACGTACTAAGCCACCGAAGAAATATAAAATGACCTCGATGATCTTCGGAGCCTCGTGTTCACCTTTCATCGCGCACTCAGTACGAGACGCCAACGCAAGACTGTACGCGCAAGAATACCCTAACGCCGTGCAAGCTATAACAACGAGCCACTATATGGATGATTACGTAGACAGCGTGGCAACCGAGGAAGAAGCAATTAAGACAGCGCGTGAAGTCATTAGAGTTCATCAGAACGCCCACTTCAATTTGAGAGGTTGGTGCTCAAATAAACTCAACGTGTTGAAAAGTATTACACCGGAGAAGCTGGCACACGACACAGAAGTAAGATTCGGACAACGAGAACAAAATACGGACAAAACACTAGGCCTACTTTGGCAAACAGGCTCAGACGAGCTAGGCTTTAACACTGGATTGAGTCGGCTGTCACCCGAAGTGAAAACTCGAAACAGAGCGCCGACTAAACGAGAAGCCCTTGGTGCAGTGATGGCAGTCTACGATCCTCTAGGACTCATCAGCCACTTCACAGTCACCGGCAAGATCGTGCTCCAGAACTTGTGGAGACACGGCATCGGATGGGACGAGGCAATCCCAGAACAAGACGCGCAGCACTTTGAGGAATGGATACAAAGTCTGGACGAAGTAACGAAGCTTCGCATCCCAAGGTGCTACGATAAGGGCCCAGACGACCTCATGGACCTGCATATTTTCTGCGACGCTAGCGAACAAGCATACGCAGCTGCAGCCTACTGGAGAATCCAGAAGAAAGACGGAAGAGTGGATGTGAGGCTGGTCGCAGCAAAAGCAAGAGTGGCCCCCCTGAAGCTAGTTACTATCCCACGACTAGAACTACAGACAGCAGTGATCGGCGCACGACTGGCGGAGACTATAATAAAGGAGCACCGTGACAAGCCCAGAAGCGTGATCTATTGGACAGACTCACAAACCGTCCTACGATGGATCGAAAAAGACGCCGTGAAGTACACACCGTTTGTGGCCCACCGCCTGGGTGAAATCGCGGAGCTAACTGACGCCAGCCAGTGGAGATGGGTACCCACCGATCACAACGTGGCAGATGACGCTACACGCCCTAACTACACCGTACGAATGAAACCCGAAGACAGATGGTTCACCGGTCCCGCGTTCCTGTACAATGACGAAGAGTTCTGGCCAAAGGAGAAATCCAAAGAAGACACTACCGGAGACGAGTCAACGTACGTGATAGTCGAAGAAAAAAGAGAACGAGAACGACCTTCTCACCTGCCAGACATAAATAGATTCTCTTCTTTCGAAAAATTATTACGAGCTACAGCCATGCCATTCCTTTTCAAGGCAAAGTGTTACGATAGGTCCAGCCAAATGACCGTCGACTTGATCGAAAGGGCCGAGAAATTATGGCTGGAACAAGCACAACTGGAAAACTATGCCGATGAAATACAGTTACTTCGAAAAGGAAAGCCGGTACCCAAGTCCAGCAGTCTGTATAAACTGGACCCTTACCTAGAGGATCATATTCTCAAGGTCAGAGGGAGAATCGGACATGCGGCAGTCAAGGAAACGAAGAAAACCCCGGTGATCTTACACGGCAAACATCCGTTCACACGGCTATTGGTAGAACATGCACATCGCAAAGCTGGGCACGCTAATAACGAGCGTGTAATCAATGACTTAAGACAGCGGTATTGGGTCGTCAACCTACGCCCTACAGTGCGAGCCATAGCACAGCGATGCCAGCTCTGTCGAATAAGAAAAGCTACGCCAGTGAAACCAGTTACGGGAAACTTGCCAATGGAAAGAATCATGGAGACGCCGCGGCCCTTCACCCACTGCGGCACCGATTATTTTGGACCGATAACGGTAGTCATCGGAAGAAGACACGAAAAACGATGGGGAGCCCTGTTCACCTGTCTGACTACGAGAGCAGTGCATCTGGAATTAGTGTCGAGCTTATCTACCGACTCGGCGCTAATGGCCATACGAAGAATGGCAGCTCGACGAGGTTGGCCCAGAGTCATGTACTCAGACAATGGTACCAACTTTAGAGGGGCAGACGCCGAACTACGAGCGGCGTACAAAGAGTGGACGAAAGATTTCATTCCATTCGGACTGGAGCAGCGCATGAAATGGAAGTTCATCCCACCAGGAGCGCCGCATATGGGGGGAGCCTGGGAACGACTGGTGCGCTCCGTTAAGGCGGCGCTGGGAGCGACGCTGCACCAAAAAGCGCTAAAAGAAGAAACACTACTGACGCTGCTGACAGAGGCCGAGCACTCCATAAACTCTCGACCTCTAACCCATGTCTCTGTCGATCCCAAGGATCCGGAGGCCCTCACGCCTAACCATTTCTTAATAGGTACCTCCTCGGGCCTTCCCCGTACCGGGCCTTGTGAGGAGGCCAGCCGCAAACAATGGAGAGCTGCCCAGGCGCTCGCCGACCATTTCTGGCGGCGCTGGGTAGACGAGTACCTGCCTACGCTGGTGCCCCGGGGGGCGTCAGACGACCAACGACGACCCCTTCAAGTCGGCAGCTTAGTCGTCATCGTCGACTCCTCACTCCCGAGAGGAACGTGGCCTCGAGGCGTCGTGGAGGCTGTCTACAATGGTCCGGATGGAAAGGTGCGGTCAGCTGACGTCAGAACTACAGCGGGCGTCCTACGACGTCCAGTTACGAAGCTCGCCGTCCTTCACGTAGAAGATTAGGCTACGGTAGCCCTGCGCCGGGGGGAGGATATTACGGACGTCGAAATAAATAGGATATAAATAAATAGATAAGTTAGATACTAAGGCTTGATGTTAAGGGAAATTATATACCTAATGGATAAGGTTTAGATTTAAATAAATAAAGACTGTTCATAGCAGGGATTTTATGTATAAGCAATAGTGTAGGGATTGTTTTAATTTATGTTTAATAAAGGAAGATTGTAAGGTGGCACAGAATTCGGTCGTAACACGCTTCGAGCAGGTCTGAACCTGTCTAAACAATAGACAGATGCGCTCGCCTCTGATTGGTCAGCGCTAAAACGACTCGAACTCCGCGCCACCACCCGCGCTCTGATTGGCCGAGGCCTAAGCGCCCACGCTCACTACCTGTGTAAGTAGGAAATAAGATAAAAAGCGGGTGGCTTGCCGCGCTCGGTCATTCCGTCATTCGTCACTCAACCGTCAGCAGCAAGCCAGCCCTGGGAAAATAAACAAGATAAAGAAGTTCCGAAGTTTAATTCAAGAAAATACAGTCCACCTCGTCAGGAGGAGTAAGAACAGACGTCCACAAGTTACTGTCAGTAAAACTACATGCCTATAAATAGCTTTTTATTTCAAAAACTAATTGTCTATGACTAATTACTACAAAGATGAAACACGTAAAAGCTTGGCGTGCAAAAGCGATGCCAAATCGGTAATGAAACTGTTCAATTTAATGATTTGCATCGCTTTCCAAAAACATAGCTTGACTGGAAATGTCTAAGAGACTTCTATTGGGGATGGTGTATTTAGCTCTTCAATAAAACTAAAGTGGACTGTATAAACAATGATGTGTCCGTCAGATTTCGCTAGCGAACGGGCTTATCGAAATATCTTTATTCTGTTCTCCGACTGATGTAGTAACACCAACCCCAACTACTAAACTAAAATACATAAATTATTAATTTTACAGAATTCTGATGACCGTAAAGCTACACAAGAATTCAACGACATCCGCATTGTGCGAAAAGGAAACGTTAATACAAATCAAAGACGAAGGAACCAGCATCTAAAGAATCCCTAATCGCTATTAAAGATGCGACTTTCTAAACTGTGTGAAGGCGGCATTAAAATCGCATAAAAGCATCTGCAGCTTCGATTATGTGACTCGAGTCGCGAGTCCCAGGTCGCATCACTCGCGTCATATGAATTTTATCAGCTGACTCGTCCTCTCACTTTCTGCTGGCGCAGCCGCGTGGGATAACACATAACAAGCTTTTATGATCTATTCTATTGAGAAGCCCGCAGCTGCCCAATCCAACCACTTTTACTTTCTATCTCATCTTAGTTGAAGAGGTAAAACACTCGCCATGACATCAGCGCATTACATGAACTGGGCACTTCATTTTTGTCCACATTTCGACCATTGAAGTTGTTGAACTCTCTATGATTACTTGAAATCATTTAGAAAGTACATCGTTGCGTAACGAGAAAGACGCGCTCAATCGATATATCTGTACATTCATTGCTGCAAAAATGCCATTTAATTTGATATGTGTATTGTAGCGAGACTTACCTAATTAGTATGATGGCAGCGATATAATTTCGCTTTCATTATTATTAATATTGGCGTGGGGTACACGACAGATGTACTTATCCGATGATGGCACCGATGTAATCGCGCGGTGCGTGTGCCGTGACACGGATCAATGTCAATGGTACGGTGTCGACTAGATACGACACAATACTGGCTTTGTTGCTCTGTCAGTTCTAGTTGTCTTAACTCGTTGATTCTGTCATTTATCTAGGTACAATGAAACAATTCGTATACCGATCCGTTTTGACATGATTTCTACTGAACAATTGTCTAAGTTTACTTGTTCACTGTAGAAAACACTGCATTGTCTGAGTTCACGGTCTGCCAATAAGTATCTGGTCTTGTTCATCCCTGAGATGTGATATAATTGGATGATATCTCTTGTGGTATTCGAGTTATACAAAGAGGTTTCTATTGTGTTACTATAAACAACCACAAAAATGTGATTCTAAAAAGCTGTGTCTGTACGCTGTTGTTTCCAAGAAAAAAGGAAAAAGTTGTGTGTGACAGAATGCCTTGTTTTGTTCAGTGCTATTTAAAAAGTTAGAAGAACCCCAAGTCAGTCAGATGATTACGCATCAAAATCTATTATGAATTGGAATAGTCAAAGAATTTAGATTCGTCATCCATTTAATATTCATCGAGCCACAATCACAATGCTTAATAAATTACTTATGTAAGTCTGAACACGCCGCCTAGATAGTATCTAGATGGGAGATAGCCCAGTGTCCTTTCCATTTGATTTCTCCTCCGTCACGCGCACGGAACCTGCGCTAAACACCGAATTCCGTGCGATCACTTATACATTCTAATAAAAACATAAAACGGCACGCCACAAACAATAATCTGATTATATCACCAAACAAACGATCTCCCTAATTGAATTATAAACATCTTAACTGTCTTTCTATTATTGTAAATTGTTCTAAATTGCTCCTAAGCATCGCGCGTTTAAAATTAAATTACGGGACAAGTCATATGTAACATAATCTCGCGATTACTCGGGAATTCTCTTCTGAGAAGTATTTGTCGGGTATGTACTAAGATACTGCATACGAGAGCATGAATATCATGGCGGGAATCTCAATGTAATGAGATAGTTTGTGGGTTAGACGCAGACGCCGCGCCCGGCGCCCGGCCGCGCGAGAATAATACCCTGCCTTTAGGGCATAACTTTAATTCTGCTGGCAACCGCGAACGAGTTTATCGTCATGCAGAGCAGAAATGAAAGCAATCATAAATTGGCATTAGTTCTGAAGGAAATAATTAAATTTAATGCAATAAAACTTGCTTAGGCTCGAGAAAGTCTGAAAGTTAGTCTAATACTCAAAATATCGAAACCGCAGTCTAAACCATTTGGTTAAAATGGTCTAGATAACTTATCTTAACGATAATTTGATGCTAAATTATACAATGTTGAAATCTTAGCAAAACAAGGATGGGAATGTTGAACATGAAAATATTTCAATGAATTAACTGCTAACGTAACTAACTGATCCAAGATCTTGTTTAATAATAATATCACACTTTCTACACTCGCAAAAACGCCGTAAAATAACTAGTTGGCCAGGTTCGAAGCTAGCTTGTTACGTCACGGCTCGTTGGAGGACCTAATCATATGTATATTGCGGCCATAATATACGCGTTTCTATTAAAAGCCGATCTCCTCAATGCTTCATTGTTTGCTGGTTCATTTAAATGATGAATCGACATTAAATTTTGACGCTTTCAAATTTTTTGCCGATTCCGCGCAGCGTTGCGTCCGATATAAACAAATTAATAGTCAATCGGGATCCAATCTAAAGTAGATCGTATCTCTGATATCTTCATATCTCGTCACACTCAATTACTGGCGACTTTTAAATTAATCAGCGCTGTTCACGTGTGAGGCGCTGGTTTTTTCCCGCCACCTCTCGCTAGTTGTTTCCTCTCGTTAGTTTTATTGGTGATACCTGGGTTGCTGTAGCGCTGTAAGTAGATGCCATTTGTTATCCCTTCAGCTCGATTTTGTGAAGCGTATTTTAATTTCACGAAACACAAATATTATGTTTCCTATTCGCTTTATTAACATCAATAAGGGCGACACGTAGGTAATTATTTACGTATATAAAATGCATTTCTACATTGATATCCTATTTACCGGCATTTATTTATGTTGTACTCGCATAAATATTTTGACACTTGGACAAAGTATATTCTCAGTAAAACATTTATCATTTTCCTGACTTGATGAAAAAGTACAAATTTTTGTGGAGGATCAATTTGCGTGTTCTTGTCACTTGTACTTTCAAGAGATTAATTATTTATTATGTTATTACGTGCCGACAATCTGCATAAAATGAGCTGTTGTTCTTTTACACTTCGTTTCAGTTCAGTAGAACAGTACTACGAGTATTCATTGGAATACTGAATTGTTAACTGACTAGGTTATCTTAATAAAAACATCTAATTAAGTTTTTTTAAAGCTACGTTTTCTCCATGTTTCACTCATGGTGCTACAGGGAACGACATTTTTATACGCTACACTGTACGCTACGCTGTACGCTACGCCGCTACACGGTATGCTACGGGCATTATAACATAATGCTTACGTGCTACGTAATGCTACGCGACACGTTGCAAAGTAACAAATTGTTAGTATAATTTACCAAAATTGCTTGAAGTACTTGAAGGACAGCACTATTGGCCCTTGTCACTTTTTAATATAAAACCGACTGTATATTTTAGATTGACTTCGAAAATGTCGTGCGCAGATAGCTTGAACGCGGATGATTCTAGCTCCACATTACTATCAACAGGGTGCACTGACTCCTGTCGTAACTACTTAACTTTTTTGCGACTTTTTTCCGCTCAATCGGCTGACAGTGACATGACTGACGCGTCAGAGTAACATTAACGCGCGAAACCAAACACTTCGCGATATTACCCGTCAAAATATTACTGTGAAATCAACTGACATGATCAGCAACACCTTTTTGTAATCAACCGTTAAGTCCCCTATTAGTCTGAGTTAGTCTCAACTAAATATGTTATTATGGTGTCCATTACAAATTGTAGATTCAGACGCGCTTAATGAATATTTATTATTATTTATGTACGTGTAATTTTATGATATTTAAACCATTTAAAAGGTGCTAAGAATCGCATTGTGCTCATTCATTTTATGGTTTCACGCCACGCTATACATTTCAATTATTTAATTTAATAAACTTTTTATGGTCAATTATTGTGGTAATCAAACAGTTTCTCACCGGGTAATATTACTGCACTGCACCAAATCGGTTTGATCAATGCAATTTATAAAATCATTATTTCAAGACTTTCTGAGCTTGTAGAGTCTCATATATAAGAGCATCATATCCGTATTCTGCAATCATTCGATAAAAGCCTCATTAACATATCACTAAGTATTATCATGAGTCTCAAATAGTCCCGAGCCGCACACAATGGACATTTCTGTACCAGAAAAACTCAATTACATTTTTGCCCATGTATGCATATGACTGGTCTATTATATAGAATACAGTTAAGTACCGGCCGTCACAGGTTTTTTGCGAAGATTAAAACAAAACATGACATGACAAGGCAGCTCATTTGTCACTATTAGTCGAACCATTTGTAGGATCACAGGGTTACAAGTGATTACTGCTGATTTTTTGTTATATTTAACATTACCCTTGGCAGATACGAGTGACTCATATTTTCAGGATGAGTGATGGGACGGCAACATTGAAGATGTACCAAGGTACTTATTCTATTTGTCTGATGTTAGGCCATTATAGTCATTATTAGTGGGTCATGGTTAGCGTCACTTAATGAGCATAAAAACGAAGTGTTTTAAACAAAATTCTGAATTTATTTCGACCTTGATTTTTAACCTTGAAGCGTGAACGTTAACTATAGCCGCATTTAATTTCCTGAAGGCTGAAAGCCATTTTCAATAATTCAGCCAATTGAGTACTTTTAAACTAACACACTAAAAATGCTAAAGCTAACTCCAATCAACGAACAATAAAGATTCAATTAACTTAATCGGAAGAGTATTAGGTACATGCTTTTGGACATTAATCACTTGTTAGAGGTAAACATTTAATATATAATCAATAGAACCCGCTTGGTTTCCGCCGTCAGGTGGGTATATTGCCTAATTAGCTGAGTATATTTCCGTCTTATGTAACTTGTGTGTAAGGGTCTGTTCAAACCAAGGCGCGCCGCGACGTTGCACACAATTTTTTAAATGGCCAATAATATAGAGCTTTATTGACTACACAAAAAGGTACACAATTCAATGACAGAATTCGAATTAAATCGGATTTTAATTCCGCGGGATGTATTCGTACTCTCTATCTCTTTGAAATGTGAACCTTTTTTGCTTAATAAATAAAGTCGCTATTTTAAAAAGTGCACGTACCGTCGTGTCTTGGTGTAAGATGGCCCTTAGACTGTTTAGTTTAAAGTTTTCTGTGAAGATAAAAGACATTAAGTGGCGATCCTCTCTCGTCGCTCGTAACAGTCAATTAAAGGAAGAGTTACTCCGATTTAGTCACGTTTAAGGAGCAAACAGCTCTGTCCAATAACAAGTCTGACTGTTAAGGTGGGTACTGACCGGTGTTACGGTGCGTAAAGTAACATGTTACAAAGCGAGCATTCGTGCAGTCAGCACATGGAAACGAGCACGAAAATGAGCGTATGTATTTTGTTTCACTCGTATTTTAGGACACGGCGTTACACATGCTCACTGCGAATGTTACATTACGACCCGTAACAGCGGTCAGTACCCAGCTTTAAAGGCCTTAGAAATAAAAAACGTCGTTTTTTTTTTGTTTTTTTAATATGGGTTTAGAGACTTGTGATTGGATAGAGCTATGCCCCGTTCAATAAACTGCTATTGTGTAACGATGATATTAAATGAAAATCTAAAAGTACTTCGTTCAGTAAGCTGTAAGTGGTAATATTAAACTAACTAGAGAAAGGTCTAACGACCAGAAACTAATAGGTCCATTATATTGATAAAACCCTGCAGAAATATGACCAGCGAAAGATTCCTCTTATTTACTAACAATGGCTTCGTGTGAATACAGCAATAACTCATTCATGACGAGAAGAGTTGCGATTATAGCCAATTCCCTTTTGACCGTTATTTGAAACAAGCATGCGAATACCCTCGATTGCTAGGGACCATAAAAATTTACATTAATTATAAATATATAACATAGCAATAAACAATTTAACCAAATAACCACATAATTCAAGACAAACCAATTAATTTTAATCCTTTAAGGTCGAGTACACCATGTGCTGTCAATAGTTCAACGGAGATTTGAACCCGCGACCCTTAATTTGCCTGTCGACACTTAGATATATTATGGCTTTATGACATCGCGAACGCGCCACGCGACGCGACATTTATGACATGTGACTGGACCATATTTCTGCCCTTTCATCACCGTTTGGTTGACTGGTAGAGAATGTCTGAAGCATTTATTCCGCCATTGTACCTCTGTGCATAAAGTTTTAAATAAATCATTATTCTATTAAACGATTACCAAGCTCTTTGACTTCTAATAGATCCATCATGTGTCCATCTCTGTTAAATCTTAAAACCATATGCTACAAATCATAAGAGGAACAAAAACAATCAGCTCCGTAAAATCCTTTTCCTTCACGTTTTACAATGCTCAATATTTACGGCTCATCCTCAGCAGATTCTAGGCAAACGGAACGCAAATACAAAACGAGCCTAATCATAAATTGTCTACACGCCAACATTAATCAGTTAGAAAACTATAACTGTGGTAGAAACAATGGGAGCGAGACCAATGAACAACTCGAGATCCGGCCCTTTGACAGTCCAGGTAAAGCTATCTAAACTAAGCTTAAATTAATGTACAGGCATTTGAATTCTATACAATTTAGGATGTACAGACGAACAAAGAGATACGTATAGAAGTCACTAATTAGAAACTTTTTTTTAATAGCCTTTTCTAGTTCAACTGTACCCAGTTTTTAAAATGCGTAGGTTAGTGAAAAATAAATTACCTACTTTAAAAATTTATAAATCTAAGACATTATATAGACATAAATAAATACACAAAAAAAAACATTTTTTTCGTAATTCTCATGTAAAAAAATTAAAAAGCACAGGATAAATGTAAATTAAATAATTTGCGGATCTAGTGAAAATCAATATGAAATATGAATGTAATGTTTAATTTAATTAAACACTTCTACATAACCCATCGTGAAAAACAGGCTTTATGATATATGTAGGCATGAATAACGGAAAGATGACACAAAAAAAAAGATGATGTATACTAAAATGTTTGCTTCACAGTACTATTGTGATATCGCCGCTAATAATGCTGGTTACAAATGTTAGTTGAGAACGATGCCACATGTTGTTGCATTCAAAAGACTTCAACGCGTTTTCTCAGGCGATGAATGCAAGGAAATATGAAAAAAACATTGCTTTGATATGGCTGATAATGTAGGCTGGTTGCAAGAACCGTTTAATTAGATTGTTTTTTTTTCTGTTTAAATGTCGAAGGACCCTAAAATACCTTGTAGCTAACAAGGTATTTTAGGGTCCTTCGACATTGTGTGCGAAACCGGGGCGGGTCGCTAGTAACTTATATTTTGGGGATTGTACAGACGCCAGCACATCAAGCTACCTGAAACTGTCAAATTTTCCCAATTAACCTTGAACCTAAAGCTTTAGCGTTAAAGTTGAAAATATATTGAAGACATTTGACAGATTGTTGTCCCTTGATGTGCTGGCGTCAAAATCGTCAAAAAACCTCATCAAAATCCGTTGCGTAGTTTTAAAGATCTAAGCATACATAGGGACAGACAGACAGCGGGAAGCGACTTTGTTTTATACTATGTAATGAGTAAAATTAGTAGTCACCGATACTTTCAAACCGGAACACAGTAATACTTATCGAAAGTAATAGGTACGAAGGCCGTCGCACGGAGCTCTAATAACAAGAAAACTCACACTAATCGAACCAAAGGAAATTAAATCTTGTCTATGGGAACTTAGTGAAATACCGTCACCGTTAGGAAATGCAACTGCAAATACGTGTACGGTATTTAGCCGTTAATACGTACTTATAACGGAGACTTTTTGTCAACTTGTTTCTTAATTGGATTATCCTACAATGCAACCTTCCGTTGCGCCTCGAGCACGCACAACACGCTCTGATTAGCATTCGCACAATCTAAAACAAACTTTACGCTAATTCTATTAAGGTGTGATTTCCGCTGTAAATTCCGAGTCATGTGAAACAAACTATAATTACATACTAAACAATGCTAAGAGCAATGTTTAAAAACTAGGGCTTGAGGAACTCACGCAAAATAAGGCCTTACCAACACTTGCGGTTGATACGGAGACATCTACTTTCGTCCTGGTTTGCGAAAACGAACCCTACTGCTACAGAAACAGAGGATATTATTGTTGTGGGTTGTTATCGCAACGCTTGACTGCGGTTTCCGCAGAATGCCATTGTATTGCACTGTCATCCTAGATATATGTCACTGTTATAAGATCGACGGTGGCGTGTCACGCTAGCGTGCGGAGATAACGCAGATACGTTTGTCTAGCGTCACGCTAGCACGGTCCGGTATGTAAGGGAGTAAGGCAAACTGAGGCTGAGTCACCTTGAGATGTCTTAGCAGATTATATGTACAATTGTACATCACATATCATTTTTTAACCTAGATACTGTTCCTCCTAGACTGCTGTTTAAAGAACAGGCATTTGCTCGTTGATATCATAATTACAACTGGCAAACACATACATGTACATATTTGCATTAGCACACTAGTTTATACTTACTATGCAATTGTGTACATGAATGCTAGTCAAGAAAGTTCTTATGTAAAAACCTTACGTAAAATACCTACTCCTGAATTTAGCCGTATCTGATAATCGTGGATGCAGTGAAAGTCAAATGCATCAGCAATTTCTATTGGCAAAAAAAACTACGTGAGTTCGACCACTAGAACTGAAAGACTGAAGCTATTAGGCGATCAAACCGCTAGTTTCTGAAAACTTAGTGTATGTGTGTAAGTCATTTAGGTTCATGAATTAACTTTTATGAATGAATTTTGTTTTCCGTGAGCCAGAATTTACCTCAGGAAGAAAAGTTATTTTTCGTTACAGCTTCAGATTGCCTTTGCGAATAATAATTCTCTTTATATCGAATGTATATTGTTCCAATTTTAATACACAACTCTCATGTTTTAAGTTATTGAAACCAAATCATCATCCATACATAACCACCAATTCAATTGTTTCAATACGGCATCAAAAGAAAAACATTATTGAAAAGTCCATAATATTATTCTGATAGCAGTCTTACATAACGACCAAAGACATTAAGACATAAATAACAGTTTGTCACCTCGCCAGACGAGTCGAGGAGTCATTGCATCGCCCGCGGCGAGTTCAAGGTCATACATAAATTATCATTTCCCACGGCCCTTACAGCTACATCGCATTCAACATAAAAAAACGACCAACCAATTGACCCATTCATGTTTTAATGTTACAGATCAATAAACACAAAAAAACGGTATTTCCGAACGCATTAAAAGTCTCCGTGATCTTCACATACTTTCACGAAAAATCGACGTTTAGACCCAATACGGCGTAAGTGACAAAAAAAGTAAAACGGGCCAGTTTTGTCATCCATCCATAGGATGTTATTGTTCTCCACGCGATGCTATACGAGCTATACAGCGTGTTACAACACGTGGATTGAATACGAGCCAGTATCTGCTGTCATATTAACCTAATTGAGAATAACAAATGATGGAGTATGTTGACTTCAGTGCGTGTTCTTCCACAATTAACGCAGTAATTCTATGGTGTACATAGACTTGTGTCTGTGGTCTCGATTGGACTCGTTTGATTTGAGTGGGATCAGAAGGATGTGTCGATTTGCTACCAGCCGAAGTGACTCTAGTATTTCTCGAGATTTATTTCATCTGCCAAGTTTACGCTTCCGTGATATTTCGATTGATTAATTATTATGACAGTTTTACATTTTAAACATGGTATTGCGAATCATTTTATGAATTGGTTCCATGATTCATTCAAACAAAAGTCGAAAACGGTTTGGTTCCTTATATGGACAACCGACGCATACGCTGCATTTTTGATAACTTACATAAAAGGCTTTCAAAATGACATTCACGCATTAAATGTCAAAACTTTCATCGTCGCGAGAGCGCTCGGCATGTGTCCTGGTGCCACACTTGCGGGACAAGCGCACGCACACCGAATATTTACCACATTCAGATACCTACGCTTCATTACCGACACCCATTAACGCGAATGACAACCAGTTAAATAGTAATAAATGTAGAAAGTCATCCGAGCTTTCTTTACGGTGATCAAATTCGAATGTAATTGAATGTGAGAGGAGAGTAAGTGCTGGACATTGAGTAATTTGCTCTAACGCCTCATCCGCCGCACGGAAGCACATTGTTGCTGACCTAATAGCCGAGTTCCACACACCAGCCGATTACCCATAAACAGACAACGTAAACGATGGATACCGACGCGGACGACCAACGAATATGGAACGGTAACTCTGTTTAAGGCTACAAAAACTCCATTCATGTGTTGACCTCAACAAAATTATCTAACTGTTCGACACTTAATTCCCGAACGCAGAGCACGTATGTTTCTTTACAAAACATCCATTAGGCGTTAGAATTTGAATTTTAAATTAGAAATAAAACAAAATAAAGTTAAATTTTCTTGTATGTACTGTACAGACAAATTCTTTTGTGCGAAGTAGTTACCACTACCAGTACGTGTAACGACATTGTGCAGACATGAATAGATTTAAAAGTTTCGCATTGGTGCGCTCGATACAAAGGAACGGTCTCTGCTACAGCGCGTAATGCCGACAATACAATGCTACTTCTTCGCGATTTACCAAGATGTGTTGCGCGAGGGACAATCATTGTTTTTCGAACAATATGAAGAAAATCATCAAAATCACTTGTCTGTTCTATATAACAAGATTTCTAAGCAATTACGTTTATCCCGAGCATAACAGAATACATCTTCATCCGAAGCTAGTCCTAAGATGTACTCATGGGAAAACAGAAAGTTTTACGAAATACCCACGTATCATTGGGAAACGGAAGCATAATTACCAAAGCCAATATTAAATCAGTACTGTGCTCAATGTTCCTTCCTATCAAGATTACTAGGTTTAGCTCTCAGCTCCGTTCCTATTCTATGTCCGATTAGCCTAAACACACCTCACTAATAGCCGCATGTCTCTTTCAAAGCTTGTTACGAGACTTCTTCGTACGCCGTTAATATGTATTTGTATGCGCTTGCGACTTGCGAGCTACTGGTTCATGAAACTGTTACAAGCGGTCACGCCGCCGCACCAGCCAGCTACCCATCAATTATTAAAGAATTGCTTTCCGATGCGAGGGAAGGAAGTCAAGCGAAGAGGCGATAACTGTCGAGCGATCGACGACCTAGACCTTAGTAGAAATACTAGAACAATAGACAGGCATACTAATCAATACGCACTGAAAATGCTATGAATACAAATAACTTTTTTCTGCACTTGAACTGTATTAAACATGTGCAGCGGTTATAAAACGCGGAGATTCTTACTCAATACATAATTAACGCTAGATTAAGTCATGAAATCAATGCCTAATGGGATAAGGAAAAGTCTTCAGCAGTCGTAGGTTTAAGTATAGGAACTTCGTCGTCATTGTTGGCATTACGTGTGTGTTCGCCACGGCGGTGTTATTACAAAACGACTACAAAATGCTTGTAATTTTACCACAAAATCTGTGTAATATGATATAATGGATGTTTGGAGAAAGTGTTGATGTAAGTGTGTTTTCGTGGCCAGTCGTGTGTGATGAGTTGATGAGCAGAACTCGGCAGCTCTTGGAAGCACTCGTCCGAAGTCGGCAGCATTCGGGAGAAGTCGTATGTCGCCTATATTCCTGTTGACGTAGAGAGCGGAACATGGCGACACTACCGGTAGGTGATCCTCAGTCAGAGACCTAATGCCCGATTTCACTCAACTCAATTCGCGGCTTGTTTTTATTATATATTATTAGTTCTATTACCTTTAGTTAGTTTTATATTCGTATATTATGGAAATAGAAAGTATTTTTCAGAACGAGACTATTCTTAGAAAACACATCTTCTGTTTCAGAGGACACAAGTTTTCACAAAACGATAGTTTTCCATAATACCTTTTCTCGAAAGAACTAGTCAGCAAATGTAGTCTAAACATTATCATGACCGAAAAATTCAATGAAAATGCAGCAACAGGATGGTACAGGTGAATAGTGATCAAATATTCAATCATTTACATAGAAAATGAGAACGTAGTAAATCAGCAACGTGCAAAGCTTTATATCAGCAACACGGCATGAAGTACTGCTAGCGGCGTGTTATGTGATCACTTATTCATGTCCACTATGAGCACAGAGTCACTGAGCCACGAGCCACCTGCCTGCTTCGAGTCGAGCCACTAATTCGTACAACTCGGACTGAATAGCAAATAACTCACATTCTTCACAAGTTTACTGATATTTCCCTTAACATTACATAACTCAGACATTAGGATATGTAAGGTGTTAGGATAATAAAACTAACTGTTTGTAGCTTGTGCTTGCGTTTACGTAATTACGGAAAACATTTGAAATACAGTTTTCTTGAATACTAATGAGATCATTTGTTCGTAAATAGGTAGAATGTAGAGCGTGCTTTCATTCCCAAAACGGCATAATTACGTAGGCATCGTCAAGGCAGGCTTGTACCGTCTCCTATTGCCAATACCCAGTACAGCCACAACAAAATGGCTTATACTTTCAGTGCAGCAGTAACTTTCTTAATAAAATTAGATTAAAGTCATCCAACCACCATTAATATTCTTGCAAAAAATAAAAGACACGTAATGACTATCTGCCATGTTATACTCGAGACATTGAGTATTTATAGCTTGAAATTAAGGTCATTGTAATAACTGAGATTTCTTTAACGCTCATAAAACCCGAGAGATGACGATGAAACCCGAAGAATTGCGAAGATGATGCGCTTGCGACGACAACGTTCGTCTCGCGACGCCAGCGCTGGTGCCGTGCAACTGGAGCATGAACGCAGTTTCTCGATGAGAAATATTTTTCTGATTGACGTGTATTGCTACTTGCAGCTTGAGAGATGCAGCAAGGCGAGCTCCGATATCGAGTGGATAATAATTCCAGTTTATCGGTGATTATGTGATTGTATCGAGGATCTGACGTTTTAATTAGATATTGTGACTGTGTTATAAATTCTGGAGCAGCAAATCCACACTTAAACACCCAGATCCAGAAAAGTTACATACTGTGGTGCTCAGCTTGGTACTAATCGAACCATCTTTATCTTAGTTTCATTGCCAATCGAGCTGATATTGGGTTTAACGAGAAAAGCTAAACCTGGGGTTAGCTACTATACCCGGGTTTATATCATCCCGCTACTAGGTTAACGATATCAATGTCTCGCACGGTGAAACAAGTAGGTACGTACTTAATACTTAAATTAACGATGCAGTTACGGTTAGTTTCAAATGTCAACATCATTACACTCCTTCACCTTCGTCTTATTGCTCATTTAATTAGATTCACAAAATGAGAGTCTTTACTTATGAAACCTCTCATGATGAACTGTACCTGGCATCCTACTGAAAGGTTGTGGAAAATACTTTTGGACAAGCACTAAACCTCCTTCTGGTTTGGTTATAATCACCAAAATTGTCAGAAGCATGGGTGATGATAATAAAGGGTTGCATACAGAACGATGCGTCCTACGTAAGTTGTTGTAACCCATAAAATTGACAACTAGAAATGAAGAACGAGAGCAGTACTGTTCTCTTAGCACGGTAGCCACAAAGGTTAGCACCTAACAGAATTTTCTTTATGAAAGCTGAGTATGTAACATAGCATAGTCACGACAACGGTAATTAACTTCCGTCTACTTCGGAGAACAACTGTTTGTTGACGACAATCATTTTACAAACAATGATGACTAACAGGAATCAACTGAGAAAAGAAATGAGGAACATTGGAAGAATGTCAAAGAAATAACTCTTAAGACGGATGTCAATTAGAGTAATTGATGAACAAATGAATCGCGATTATTACTGAAAGGTTAAACCTTTATAGATGGAACAACTGCATATTTTTTATTCAAGCATTCTGCATTGTGTGTGAGTTTAGCCGACTCCTTTCATTGTGTCGGCACCCTTCTTCCGTTTCGATAAGAAGGGAAGAAAGAAATATGTTCACACCATAGACAGAATACCAAATGCATTAGCGCCAACTATCGTCTTATCATAATTATCAACACAATCGACTTCACGTAACTTTTTTGCTGTGGCGCAGTTAACAAGAGCTAATATCGCACACCAGACCTTACCCAATCTGTAGGTCGAAATTTTAGTCGATGGGTGCATAAATAATCGTAAATCCAACCACAATATAGCCTGAACATTCAGGGCAACGAATTAAACAAATTATTTGCTGTCAGCTCTCTGTGTTAACGACGACGTGTTCTAAGTACCTATTTCCAATTTTGTTAGCATTTACAATCGCACCGACAGGAACCATACCAATACCAAGAACGGCTCTCAAATCAAAGATAAAGTCATTAAAACATTCATCATCAAGTTCAACCGATCTATAAAACATTCGACATGCGGAATAGCGCATTAAATCATAAACTAAGCAGGAGTACATAAAATATTGACAACATTCTAAGACAAACCCAAATAATTCAACAGGACGAACTTCGTTTTGCATAATAACACAGTTTGGTTGAATAGAATCATGTATCATATGGAAATATCTGCGATACAGCGGGCCATTGAAACACCCTTGTCTTGCAGGCTGCTAGACTAGGCATTACCTACCGAGGGGGACCACACAGCCTGACAGCGTGCAAATCATAAAACATTTATACTTAAAGTTCACAACCTATTTTTAACAGCTGTGAATCATCATTCCGACTTTTACTAGGGCTTTTATTTATTCTTAACCACTGGCTCTTAAAAGAAACCGAAATTATTTTTGCTTTAATTGCTTTTTTAATAATCGGAAGTTGTTTATTCCAATAACTTCATCGTATTATTTTTAACGAAATCTTAAATGAAAATCAGCTGTGGTGCGATCCAGCGTTTGTACGAGGAATTCCTTAGAGCAAGAAACTTGATGTGTTGGCTCGAAGCCACATGAGGCTCTTGAAGTTAAACACCGCGCTAGTGTACTGGGAGTTAGCAGGAACTTTGTTAGCATAACCACGTGATTTGGTTAAACTCTGGGTAAGTTGATCTTTCTGATAAATTAACTTTTGTTCAACTACACAGCCTGAAGTTCCGCTCTACTTAACTCAAGCTTACCATATCGTCGATTTAAAGTGGGTGGAAAATACTCTTAGGTACTGGTAGAGTAATGTTGGAAATAAATATGTTCTTATATTTAATCTTTTGCTAGACTATCACATGATCACACTACATCATATTGTTATCAATCAAGTCATAGGTATGATCTCATAACTTTAATACATGTCCGAAATATTAGTGAGGAATTATTCGGTATTTCCCAGTGCTTTTTTATTTGGACAGCCTTGCATTTACCACACTCGCAGCTAGGTACGTTAGAGGACAGAAGATAAGTACGTTAGCATCGAAGTCGACGTACCATTGTCAACTCCCGGCAACAATGCTCGAGATGAGTTGACAAAAAGCGCAGCCGCCACTGTCTGCGTGTCATTCAACCCGACGTGGAAATCGATGTTTACTCCGACTGTAATCGATTCGACAATCGAATCAAATTTCCTATAAAACGATATTTTATCCTCATCATTCGTTTCTTTACCAGTATTAATTGCAATTAACAACGCCAGTCGTGCGGATCCGGAAAGAAATTAACCGGCGTTTCTCCAGATAAGAAGATAGCTTTTGATATTATTTGCTATGTTTAGTTCGCAATGCGATTCCAGGCGCACTATACGGAATAACACAGTGAACGACTCTCATTGGAACAATGAGAACACTCAGACTTGAATACTATAATCATTACAAAAGTAGCTTAAGAAAGTGCTTACCTCTTGGGCACACTAATCCGCCGCTGCCGGAACAGGTGGTCCATTGTTCCTGAGCTCTGCTTTGTCTTTACACTTTAGCTCGGCCTCTCCCACACAAATATAGGAAATTACAAACTTTCACTTAATCTTATGTTTATGTTCCGGATTGTCCACAGTTTTATTTCGAACTATAACTGAATCACTGTCCACATTGGTCCACTGAAACCCTTAGGTGTTCCTAATAACTTTACATACACGGTCCAGTGAGCCGGGGCTGTACCACTATGATACTATCTTCTATGTTACAGTCTGCAACAAAAAAGGGAGCCTTAGTTTAACGCTAGCATAACACAACTTAGTAGCTAGACTGAGCGTGAAATATTTAATTTAGTTTATTGCAGAAAAAAATATTCAACAATTTAAAAATCGATCTAAGGTTAAAATATGTATTACACTTTAGATCTCTCAAGCCGATCGGCTAAAATAATGCATGTATTGTTGGCAATGACACGAGAGAGTAATCAATCTAAATTGGAGCGAAGACAACGCCAGATGAATTAATTGATGGTATCTTAACATTTTGGCAGCGATTACATTCGCGCGGAGAAAGTGAAGGCGTGCGATGCGCCGGCGCAGCGCGTCGCGCTCTTCTCGCTACATTAACATTAATCACGAACAGCTTTAATAACGCCTGGAATTAATGTTTGTTTCTAATTTGCGAACTCAGTCACTATCACACGATACGTGGTTACTTGAAAGAAATATAATTAAAATAATGTATTTTTTCAGAACTGATTTTCTGTGTCTCATGAAGGACTTGCTGTTTGAATGCTTTGTTTTACATGTAGTTCAGAGGATCATTTAAGATAAATAATGCATTTACAAAAAAAATGGATTTCTTCTTTTTTAATCTCAAATATTGATGAAATATACATTAACTAGGGAATATAATCCGAGACCATTATTTTAATCCATAATTTCGAAAACAAAACAAAAAAATACCCGTGTCCCAGTTTCTAATTTAATATTAATAATTAATGTATGTGACACTGGTCTATTATATCGTGTTCTTAATGTTGGCATATTATAAATAGTTGAGTGAAACAGCGACATGCGAGAACTTTGTAGCGTTTACTTAATTACATTCCATAATAAAATTACTCCACTTGCGTGATGTGTGAAAATATTTTGCATGAAATATTTTTACTGCTGCACTATATTTTTTCAGTATTATAATTAGTTCAATAAGGGCTAATTTATTACGCTATAAATATTAAGGATTTTTTTTAAAAATCATCGCTTTTTTTCATTTTAGTCAACAAAATTGAGAAAATAAGTATTAAAAATAAAGTAAAAAAAATCTGTGCATCCAAACTTTCCAAAGACTAAACCACAAACAAGTCACTAAAATAAAACAAAAAATATTTGAAGATAAAGAAATAAATTACTTTAGAGGTAGAACGTGAGTTTCGCGCGACTTTCTACCGCGTGCGTGTATCTCGACGGACGTGCGGCCGCGGGGCCATGTGACGGAGCACTGAAGCCGCCAGCTGCCGGCGCTGACGACCCATCCCCTACCGGCTAGAGACAGCCCTCTTGAGCCACTCAGGTGTCTCGTAGTCGAAGCTGAAAGAACTTTCAGCGGTGACTGGCTGTCTGGGATTTTCATTAAGTCCTGAAAAGTGAATTATTATATCTAATAGGAAGCCGTGTGCCCGATGGTATTTCCCATTGGATAAAGTAAAAAACTACCATGCAAACTTATTCTTATTTAACCTCTAGGAAATAATTTTTAAACATGCTTTTTACTAGTTATCTTCGTTGTTGAGGAACATTTCATGCTTCTAAGCCCAAACAGTAGGTGGCTGTGTCTGTCAATGAATGAATTTTATTAATGGATTTAGGAATATTAGATGTTTTGTTATTAGTTGGGAACTATGAAAGAATCAATCAATTATGTAAATGGTTAAATGTCGGTAGTCCTGAAAGTATAGGTTCTAAAGATCCGTAAGAAAACTAGGAGGTACCATAGCATAGATGCCGCTTCAACTTAAAGGCCTCAGTAGCCAAGTCATATTATAAACTTATTAATGAAACAAACTAACAACTTCAAATATTGTAGTTTTCTTCGACAACATCCATAGATTAGCTTAGCCTGTTTGAAATACTGCTAAATACCATAATTAGCTAGATGAGATTAACCAGTTCTTTAAATTATCACCTGTGGATTAATATAGCATCTGAAAAAAGTGAGTTAACTATATACCTACTACGTATTAATATTCATAGGCATATACTTTTCTAATATAAAAACATCACAAGTAAAGCACTATTAACATTTTATGAGCGCTGTAAAGATGTTTAATTTAAATCATTTGAGTCTAGATACGTCAGTCACTCCGAACAAAGGCAAAATTATCACACTTCACATTGCGTGCTTCGGACACAACGTTGCACGCGATCGAAGAGTTTTTTTTTAATTAAACATAATATCACCCCTATAATCTACCAAGGAATAGGCAGAGATATAGAACATTTATATTTCGCAAGTTAACGATGTTCAAATTCTAATGTGGTTAGCTGGTAAGCCATTAACCGAACTCCCGGCTGCTTCTGAGAAATTATTGTTCGTAAAAACATCGTAAAACTTGACTTGACTCGGGAACTGAGCCAAGGGGACCCTTGGTTCAGTTCCCGAGTCAAGAGAGTTTAAACAGTCAAACGACGACCACAAGACAACCGGAGCAGTTCCAGCTGTGTACATTGTCATTTTTCGCAACCAAAACCTATAAATGCTACACCTGTTCTCAACGCTCGGTTTGTGTAAGAGATTTCTAATTCGCATAATTCGAATGAATACTTTTCGGTCTAATTGCGCCCGCGCATCGTAAACATCGTAAGCATATATTTACTAGTTAACGGTGACTGCGATTATTGGCATAACGATAGGTGTGGAGTAACTAGCGATGCTCATCAAATAACAGTGGAAGCATGCTTGTGTTCAGCCTTTTTAGTTATTATTTGCTCGTTACTAACTATTGCCTAGAGCACCTGAAATTAAAGTTTGCCATTTTTTTAGCGCGTCTTTTGTTTAGCCACAACTGTCATTCACCTTATAACTCCGCAAGACAAGCTTGGGTTCTTCATCATTTCAGCCGAAATGCATCCACCGTTGGATGCCATCCCAAAGCGTTCGAGCGATCCTGTACTTCTCGTATCCGGCTAACCCGCGCGGCCCTCATCAAAAAGGTTCTTCTTACAGCAATGAAATGTTTCGCGTCTTCTTTGCCTTTTTATTTAAAACGTCAAATAATAACATTCGGGTCGAACTTGTTCAATCAATATTTCAAGTCATAATCGACACAAAAAGGTTTGCTTTTCACTTTGGATTCCTGGAGAAAGTAGTTTTTTTAACTTCTGAAAGGTTCAACCTATGGTATACACACGAGAATAGGTATCTATCTAGTTTCCTCCCCATAAGTTAATTTATTTGTTTAGTAGTTAGGCACTTATACGACCGGTAACCAGAAAACCAATAACTAAGTGGCCATAAATCTTTCTAATAATGGATATAAACGCCCATCCATAAAAGGTTTCTATATCTACTTTTACACCTTTTTACTTAGGCTTGCTTGATGGGAGGACTGAAATATCTGGGATCTTCAGTTAATTATTCACCGTGACGTGAAAG
Source organism: Mamestra brassicae (assembly GCA_905163435.1). Lineage (NCBI taxonomy): Eukaryota > Metazoa > Arthropoda > Insecta > Lepidoptera > Noctuidae > Mamestra > Mamestra brassicae. The sequence goes on along the minus strand of LR991004.1, from coordinate 11,522,380 downwards.
ATGGATCTGATATTATCTTCAACCAAGTCAATGATCAATGTTTACCTTGCAACTGTAAATGCAGACGAAAAGCCTTCTTTTCAATAGGCACCCGGCTTTTCCCAACCAAGAACCAGATGCAGCTGCTGAATCATCTTGTTACATTGAGGGGCTACTTGACCTCCGCAACACGAGACCCCTTAGCAAGACTAGTTTCAGATTTTCAGACTTCCGACTACCATAAAATCTGTCAAAGGTCAAAGTTATTTTAATTTGTATTATAATAACAAGGACCACCGTCTTAATACGCTTTTCGAAGCACGGTGGAGTCTCTGTATGGTCAATTGGTCACCAACCATTGAGGCGTGGATAGACCTCAGCAAGCATTCCTGTTAAGAAGATCATCTCTGTTATGCTCTCATATCCACAATAGTACCTACCTTCCTATCACCGGACTGACTGACCTTCACTATGCACGGATGAAGTGTAAAAGAACTCAGGATGATATGAGGATGGCCCAATAGGAGGTAACAATTCTTACCGGGAAGAAAAACACACAGAACTTAAGTAAATGTGCCCAACGAAAGCTGCCACTAATAACGAAATTAAACAAGCCTAAGACAATCGGAAACTGAGAACAAGAGAAAGTTATACCTAATGACTACGACGTTTAGACTGTTGCCATGCGATCAAATATTAACGTTATGTGAATAGCCTATTTAATGACTAGCTCTCTATGGAACACTAAGTCATCTACGGTAGTGAGATTTCACCTGACACTTTCCTCTTTAGTGCAAAAGCTCGTGATGTGAGACATCGCACTTTCGTGGACAGCCGGACAGGTATAGGTTGCAGGTAAAGCGTAATGCTGACTATGTATTAGTTTTTATTAGAACAAGACTTAGGTACTGGAAAGTACCTGCATGTGTAGGTACCTGTCTGTTGCCATCAAAGGCCACCATCGACTATTTTTTCGTCGGGACTTTCAGTTGAGATCTTATACCTGAGTGGTCCAATGTCACTTGGGCTTGGTTCGCAGTATGTTTTTCGTCTGGCATTTTCGGCTGTCACCTGTCCCACTTAGCATTCTTTGGTCTCCTTCTCACACTGCATCAGTCATAATTAGCAGGATAAACCAATTAATTGTGCCCAAATGTGTTTTTACATTTTATAATATAACACTCGAGTCTAAAAGGTGTTTCGGTTTCAGCAATTACTCATTTATTTTGGGTGTGTCTGATCCATCAAGGCAAAATTTAGCCAAACAGATACTTAGTAACGCATCACTCATAGAGTCATAGGTACCTACTTATGGGTTTGTGTATAGGAATAGATGGTATATCTACTACAAGAACAGCTAATTACCAAGTATAGTCCTCCGTAGCTTGTGAAGTAAGCTCACTTCAAAGAATCATTTACTTACTAGTCGATTAAAATGGAGTGTAAACTAGATACTAATAGAAAATAAAGCTACGCGAAGGACCACCATTTAAGTACATAAATAGTAGCTCATCTACACGGAAACTGCTCAACTATGCAGATTCAACGGTAATTCCACTTACTTTTTCAACATTTGAGAAGCTAAAGAAAGCGACGAATGATTGGAATTTACATGGACTTAACATTTTTAAACGGCTAGGTATACAAGGATACCTTAATTGCGGTAAGAAGGTATATTACAGACGGACAGGTAATATTATACCTTCTCATTACCTATGAAACCTTCTCATTACCTACGCTGCTAATTAAAACTTTCTAGGAGCTGTTCTCATATGTGCTTTCTTAGCTGTCTCATGGATGGTAAAAAAGTACCAATATCCTAGTATTCTAATCTAATAGTACTTATAACAGATATGTTCAGCTATGTTTAGCTTTTAATACTGACTTACATGTTTGTGAGAAATGACTATCGCGTTTGAATTTGCTGCTAGAGGCGCTAGTGTAGCGTGAGGTCTTCGAAATGTCAAAGAACAATGGCAGCCACCTGAGCCACCCATACCTACATTGTTTTAGCTGAAATTGAATTCATAGGTACGTCTTTAAATGAAAAATATCTAGTTTAAATCAGCGTCACTTTCTGAATTTTTTTGTGCAAGAGTTTTTGTTCGACAAGGCCGAGAATAATAGATATATTCAACATGCACTTTTGTAGGTTATGTCTATGGTAACTTTTATATTCAAATTCGAGGAAGTAAAAGGGCAATATCACATTAGTATTTTCCTTTCCTAGTTATTTTAGTATGAAATGTGTGAAATTTCATTATTTCCTTAGGTAGGTAGGTATACAAAGTATCTAAAACATGAGTATCAATATCAACCAATCAACAGTCTACCAAGCTACTTTTTTTTAAATTTGAGATACTATTGCTTTTGCTAGTCATTAATTGAAAGTAATTCATTTATTTACAATAGGTACAGTATTTTACTTAACTGGAACAGTCTATCTTTATTGTAATTTCCTTTTTTTTTGTTGCGAACAGGCCCAAGTCACCGCGCATCGCGTGGCAGTGTGGACGCAGCGGACTATCGTCTGGAACACTAAGAAAAAGTGGGCATATCGACAGGTTAGTGCTACATGGTTCCTACCAAATTCCTTTTGTCCAATGTCATAATTTCGTCGTCCTAATTCGCATAAAATTATTTTCCTTCTAACTTTGCTCACATGCGCTTAATAACAACTTTAATGCTATGCTTAAGGACCTTACTCGCCAGTTGCGCCAAATGGTGAGCAAGAAAACGGTAGCCCCACTTTAATAAAACTGAAACCACCCGGACTCGAATCCTTGACCATTGGTGCCGTACCGAATGATGCAGCGCTGTTCAGTCACACCACTGCTTCCACTGACCTACTTGATTTGTAAAACTCATCATAGGCAACATAGAAATGTTCCTACCATACACTTCTTTAGTTGTTGAGGGTAGTATCAAAAGTTAGCGATATAAAAATATTTTGGAACCGTCATTTTTACTCTAAGTATAGTCATGGTTGTATTCGGATGAAGCATCGACAGTTCAACGGGACCATCATAAACATCCCTCCAAACGAAGATATAAATCAATCGTAACTGTAAGGTTTAAAAATAACTACGTAGCCTTTTCCCAACTATCGCACGGTCTGCTTCTTCCGGTATTACCGGATGCAGCCATTCGGCTGCATCCGGTAATACGCTCCATGTAAAATACCACTGGTATTCACCAGTGGTATTTTACATGGAGCGTCTGCCTGTCTGCCCTTTACAATCTACCAGTAACTGATCAAACGAAGATAATCAAAGGGAAATAGAATAAATACCTACCTAAATAGAACCTCGACTTTCCAGTAGCGTTTAAACTGATCTCCACATTACAACAGAGCTTAAAAGGCTAGAAAGGTATCGTACCCATGTGTGACGAGTTGACGACGACTAATTACAGTGTAATGTTTTACACAGAGGTAATTTTTGTTACAAATAAGGGTACGTCATCGGCTCAGAAGTCACGCACTTCGCAATCCGCGTCGCATCCCACTTCCCACACGACACGGCTTAATGTCTTCTAAACAACTCATTAGACCTCATTACGTTGCGAGACCCAGAACAATGAATATGCTACTTACTAAGCTGTGATGTGTGATGCTACTCTCTTTCAAAGTAACTCGTCAATGAGACTGACCTCTATTATCTTATCCACACTGTGATCAAAGCGAAAGTGACTGTCAGCTGTTTCCTACGTCTTCAAAACAAAAGCGTGGTTTTGATCTATTGCAAACAGGCAGATCTGTCGGTGAGAAATAAAATACAATAAGTACTTTTTTTTTCATTTACTCTGAGCGGAAGGCTATTATAGTCGTTTGACTACCTATATTGCCTAGTCTTACGTCCTTAATTTCTTGCGTGGTAGATTTTATACAATAATGTCTTTCGTATCAAAAAAATACAATAACTATGCCAAAAACTAAATTATGTGCCCAGCAGTGCAACATCGGGCTCAGTTAGTTATCCTTGTTGTCTTTATTGTGGGACTGCTTACTTTTATGCGTGTTTACCAGGGACCGTACAACCCCGGTTAAGAGTCGAAGCCTTTTGAAAGGGGAAGCCGTTTATGCGGTTACCTTTATCATGATGGAACTCTTTGAAACCCATGATCATGATAGAGGTAACCTCATAAACGGCTTACCCCTTCGATTCGATACTCTGCTTGAAACCAGTAAAAGGGTTCCCACACACACATATGGATAACGCATTGAATGGGTTCTATACTTGAAATCCAGTGAAAGAGTTATACCATCGTTATGATAACCCATTGAATGGGTTTTAATCTTGAAACTCAGTTTTCACTGAGTTTTGAGGGTTGCGCACTCGTTATAAAACACTTATAATATAAGGGTTTTGTTCGGGTTTCCATGTCGTTATTCAATAAACTTGTGCGAAGTAGGTGGTAGAGCACCACGAACCATCCACTAGACATCGTAGACTTGTAGACGAAACACGTGCTAAATATTATTTTTAGAATTATAAGGTGTGTGTCCTAACTTCCTGAGTTTCTGACAATAAATATTGTTATTTTGCAAGTTGTTATCGCAGTCAATTAAATAAGCAATGGGTAGGTAAATTATATTAATAACAATATTTATGTGGATTAAAGATTTCGAACTTTTTTGTGTGGAGCCTAAAATATCTAAAGTTACATGTATCTAAAATAACGTGTTTTGGTGTACACCTATGAAACATATTATGCCAATCGACAGAGAAAACAACAAATACTCTTTGACAGAATGTCGTTAATGATATCTATTCTTTTTGAAATATTTCACTGGAATAATTATGGAAAATAAAATTACATATTTTCTTCATCTAAATTGCAATCAGGTAGACGAATTATTAAGTAAAAACAATAAATACTATCACTATTCGTAAATGGTATAAGACCTCCCTACTTTTTGAGATATTTTGTAGGTATTGAAAAGTAAAAAAAAAGATTATTTTAGCCTTTTTTATCATAAATGACGTCTAAATGGGTACTACTTTCTACATTTTAAAACGGTTTAAAAATTGACGTATCTAAACTAATATGATACAGAGAAAGATTTGTTTGTTTGTTACGATTTAACTTATAAACTACTCGACCGATGTTTAAAATTCTTTCACCGTTAGAAAGCTACATTTTCACCGAGCAACATAGGCTATATTTATTTCCAGAAATAATTAGGGATCCCTACTAAAACTTGAATAACATTATTCAAGTTTTTTTTTACACTTTGGGTTACATATTTTTTTTTTTTTTCGGGGGAAATCCTCATGGAAATCCTCCACCCTGGGGCGGGGTCTGTCAGACTCTTACTGACTCAAACCACCCCGGTGTTCCATCTTCCACCTACGCCGGGGATCGCGGGAATGTATGCGACTTCCGCAATCCCCGGCACTTTGGGTTACATAACCCAAGGTGTAAAAAAATACATCAAATGTCTGTCATGCGCTGCGAAAACTATTGATGATACATAAAAATAATGTATTTCATAATTAAAGTACCTACTCATTATTACCTAGAAATAAGTCCGCGAAGCTATATGTCTAACTATTATGGTTAAGTCACAATTATCGCTTTTTGTTCAAATTATTCAATCTAAGCCCAGTTAGAAAGAAAAATAATACATGTAGGTAATATAAATGACAATACGGTAAATAAACAAGTATACCTACAGACATGAAAAAATAATTTCGATATCAGGCCAGCAAAGCTAAAATGAACTTACTTTACATGCAATAACGATAGACCCCTGTTTACAAGCCGCTCGGTAAGTAGCCACAAAGGCGCCGCTGCCACGGTCACTTGACGATTAACCGCTTAGAAAAATCAAAAACCCTATCGAAAAACCTTTCAATGAGTACCTAACCAATATAGTCAGTATGGTCTCGGCCTTAATTAAGCCGTTCAAAAGTGTTAGGTACTCTTATCGTATGGGTTTCTGATTAATCGCTTAAAATAACCCTATCGAAAACCCTTTCGAAGGGTAACCCGAATGGTTCCTGGTGTTTACGTTTGTTTTGTACCTAGTAGGTAGTTTCTCTATGCGATTTTAAATCCAAATAATATCTTAAACTGATAGCAGTATATAAAACTGGCCAAGTGCGAAACTGTACCTACTCAAGCGCTAAGTGTGTGAACGAATTTCATTTTTGTAACATGTTTTTTAAACACTACTTATAGACTTTTTTCTTTAAATCTTTATTTATTTAAGGGACTTTTGTACACTTAATGACGATGTCAGTCCCATCGTGCTACTACAAATAATTTAACACAATGAACTTAGTCTTAATTTCTTAACTACTATAAAGGAGTACAATATCTTTGCTGCTTCACAATTAGGTTTGGCTAAAATACCATGGAACATGCCAACATCCATCATTGATACTATTAACCTTTTGGACGCCATTGTCACGTATACATGACAAGCAAGCGCGTTCCCTGTACGCCAAACGTCATAAATATGTGACAAAAAGTACGGCGAATTTGTGGTTTGGCGTCAGGAGCACGCCGATGCGTTTATGCTCTGGCGTTCAAAAGGTTAAAAAGTTCAGCAGAGCGATTCTTTTGTTATTGACTATAGACTTGTAATAGGTTTTCCTGTTATCTATAGGTAAAGAACTCTGCAATTTTTTTTCAACATTTTAGGCCCAGTTGTTTCGTAGATCAGGACTAGAATGGTCATTCTTCGTCTAATATCTTGAATAACTTCAAAACTATTTATTTAAAAAATATAAATAAAACCCTCACAATAAGCCCTATAATTTGATACGGTACAGTTTGATGTTTTTTAAAATTTTCTTGTTTGTACCTCAAAAGTGATCCCGTACTCATTTATTTATTTATTTACGTAATGCATCCGTGTTTGGGTCACAGAAGTTGTGTACAAAATTTCAACAGAATCAGTTCAGAACATTCGGAGAAAATTGGCTGTGACAGACGAACAGACAGACAGACATCTGAGTGATCCTATAAGGGTTCAGTTTCTTAGGGATATTCGTAACCCTAAAAAAGTAAATAAACTTATAATACTTAAGATGGACGAAAATAATATAATCTCCGCAAGAAGGTATATTCGAGTACGAAAATTGTTTCAGTGATAGAAAGCTACAGGATAAACTACACACTCAAGAGTGTGTAGTTTATCCTGGAAAAATGAAAGATCGGAAAAAGCTATCAAAACATAAAACACATTGTTATTTTGAATATTGTGATTTTATTACACTTAAATTTTCGATTGTACATGTTCTATAAACATTCATTAATAGATCACACTCATTAATACAAATGCGTTCGACCAGTAATCGCAATGTACTAGAACTGAAACTTATAATACGTTATTTGTCCGCTTAATTTTCACTTAAAAGTGAATTTCTAAAGTGTACTTAATATTTATTTTCGATTACAATGCAAGTTTAACTTATAATATTTAATATCATAAAAAAATCCTAATTCAACATCTTATAGGAGACACATAAATAACTATTATAAAAAGGTGATAAGCCACATAGAAAAGCAAAAGGTATTGATACTTAAAGAAAACCTTTCCTAAAGTAATTTATTGAGTAGCTAAAAAGTGGAGTTCCTCGACACGTCTGTATTTCCTAGTCTTACTGTACCTACTACCCATCAAATGAACTATAATTCAATTCATAATTCGAGATATTATGTTGTTTTAATCGATTGCCACAAACTTTTTGTCCTAAAAAAAAGTATGGGTTGCAATGTAATTTGAACTTTCTCAAGTATAAATAAAGTTTGATGTTTCAAAATTTTATGATTATCTCGAATTCTGAATTCAATTTTACAAGAAAATGCAAACAAAACATGACTATGTTTTATCTTATTATTCCTATTCTTATCTTTTGTTACCTATACGAGTATCTTATGTTTTTGTGTCCGTGTTAAATGAAATAGCAAAACGCAAAAATATAATCCAAAATGGCCATCCATGAACATTAACGTTTTTATTTTTGTAATATTTCTGCATCAGGCAGTAATTGGCTTTGATTTATGAACAACAGGAGATTGTGCTTTTTCGTGATTATTATTTTATATAGACAGCTATGTTTTTAGACGAGTGGTTAACATTTACAGACTTTGACTAGAGTAAACAACTTAGCATGGTTAACATTTTACAATAGAAATAAACATTAGCACATTAAAAATTTAAAAAGGAAAACAAACAAATTCACAGCTGTACCAAATACTCCAAGGGTAAGACAATAGTCTCTGTAAAGCCTATTGCCATACAATGGGAATTAATCACCAAAAAAAAAACAATTAAAATGCTCCACAAGTACTAATATAGTTTTAGACATAATAACAATTGTTACATGTTCCAATTAAAGAAACTAGGAACAAAAATTCCACTCCTTTTTTGGCACCAGGGGGTCAAAAATGCAATATGAGTGAAGTAGGACAGTCCATGGACTCCAGTCCTTATTAGTATTTATTTTCTTTGAATAATGTATATCTATTAGTAGTATCAACGAGCTACTGAAATAAGGTTTTAACTCAATTTGAAGGAGGAAGTCTCCTTAACTTTATTCTTATCCTGCGCAATTCGCAACGGCCTTCAACAAGTGATGATCCCGCTACCATATATTACCCGTCAGTCCCTATTGTCTATTCCTTCGCCCGCAGAGTACTGATAAATGGAAGCACTAAAACGGACGAAACCAAACAGTCTCATCAGCTTATGATAATATTATTACAGAGTGATGAAAAGAAACTCTTATACTATCATAGTGCGACGACATGATAACCATAACCCATAACCATAACGTTTTATTACATAGTAAGGAATGGCGTAAATATTTCAACAAACAAAATCGCACCCCAATAGTTACAGTTTTCTTGCACAGCAGATGTTGTCTTTAAACTTTTGAACGCCATTGCCACATATACTACACTAGCTTTTGTGAAGTCGACGGGAACGAAAGCTCTACACTAACTTTTGCCCGCGACTTCGTACGGGCATATCCCGTTTTTTCCCGTTCCCGTAGAAATTTCCCGTTCCCGTTACCGCCCACAGCATTCCTTAAGAATGTGGCTATCATATACTTTTTCCAAATCCGACTGGTAGTTCCAGAGATTAGCGCGTTCAAACAAACTCTTCAGCTTTATTATTAGTATAGATATGTGAATGAAATACCTACAGTAAATATCTGGGTTGGCGTTCAAAAGGTTGAGCCTACTGTTACTAATGTGGGAATTAATTCAATTGACAATAGTAAGCGCCACTACGGCCGGGCCCTTGGAGGCTTGAACTACACTACAGACTTATTCTATAAATTCTTACACCCTTTGGTAGTGAATATATCATAAGATTACCCAGTAAAATAAGCTCTTAAAATATCCACATTAAAAATTATAAAACACACAGATAAACAAAGAGTGTTATACTTAATGTTATAGATTTACGACAAGTACCTAAATGTTATAGATTTACGACAAGTACCTAAATGTTATAGATTTCCGACAAGTACCTATGTGACCAAATCTACAATGTTCAGAACGTTGAAGTGAAATGCCTCCTTCAGTGTAATGTTATCAACGAATGCATCAACGCTTTTTTAGGTAGTTTCGGCTGGGGTAATAATTTTGCCCCATCCGATGTATTCGAAAACTGTGGCGTATGAGTACATGAGGCTAAATGCGTGGGCAGGCTCTGTTCGGTTGCGCTTCACAGCGGACGGCCGCACCTCAGGCTTCGTGCGCTCCGGCTTGTTGATCCCTAGCTCTCCGTTGCCATAGCAACCGACCAGGCGCGTGTTTGGGAACGCCGCACGGAACAAATTCTGCTCGATTTCATGCTTACTATCGCGACCAACGCACGACATCTTAATCACCACACTGTGTTCGAAGTGAGGAACTTTCTTTGAGAACTGCAACACGCAAAATAATAAGACTTAATACCTAACAACTGTTTCTAAAATATTTTTCCTAGATATCATACAGAATGCTTCAGGAATAGTAAATTAATCACTAAACAAAAACTTTGATTTGATTCCCAAGTGTATGAGGGTTAGTCCCGCTATGGTATGGTCCCGGTATGGCACCCTCTTAAAATACCTATCAAAAAGTCCCGCTATGGTACCCTTCAGTTTTTGGTACTGTTGTAAAGAAAAGTTATACAATGCGTTAAGAAAAAAATAGTATTAATAAAAAATATCTTTTCTTAACTATTATAGTTAAGCAAGATAATATTTATTAATACTATTTTTTAAACAAATCACGCTCGGTAATTGTCGTTTCACTTCAGGTAGTTACCTGACCAAACGGTTTTTTCGTAAAACAATAGAGACGAGCCCTTCCTCGAATTCGTATCTAGCTCTTCCCTTTTGTTTTTATGAAAATAGAGAGAGACAGTATTATTCCGGGTTTAGTTTGCTATTTGCAGGATAGCTTGTTAGTTTATCGATTGCAATGTCTGGGTCAAGTAGTTCACGTGGTGTAAATTTAATAATTATTGACAGTCGACGCGGTGGAAAAACTTTATTACGTGCCGGACATAAATATATTAAACGCAGAGAAAATAAAAATTCAAGTACTTGGCATTGTGTAAATAGGAGAAATAGTATTAAATGTAGTGGATATATAACTATTGAGAATACCAATAATACAATAATTAAAGATTATAAACACAGTGATCAGTGCGTGCCACATTTTGAAGACAATAAAGTTCAAATGGCTATAAGTGAGTGCAAAAAAGAAGTAAATTCAAATTACGGATCAGTACAGAAAATTTTCGAAAAACACATGGGTAACTTAAAAGACAAAGGGTTACACCTTACAGGAAATGTTCCTGACTATAAAAAATTAAAAACAGTATTATACAGACACCGAAATAAGTCGTTGAACGTACCAAAAACACAATTTAAGAATGTGGAAGAAATTATAATACCAGAAGAATTTAATAAGTATGTATTGGCTGATTATTGTAATGAAGACTGTAATCGAATAATTATATTTTCTCGACAGAAGTAAAGGAATATATAAAATGTGTAACGCATTACTTTGGTGATGGCACTTTCGACGGCTGCCCAAACCCATTCGAACAAGTTTATGTCATTCATGGAGACATGGGAAGCACTGAGTTATCCACGAATGTAGCACCATTATTTTATATTCTGTTAAAAAACAAAGAAGGGAAAACTTATGAAAAAGTTTTCGAATTGATTAAACAAACTTTGCCTGAATGGCGTCCATCGAAATTTACCTTCGATTATGAAATAGGAGTAATAAATGCAGCAGCGAAGATTTTTCCTGATATCAAAATAAATGGATGTAACGTACATTTTCAAAAGAACGTTATCAAAAAAGCGAAATCTTTAAATCTCATGGAACACGAAGAGTCCTCGAACCATGTTAAGCAATGCATAGGCTTGGCGTTTTTGCCAAAACAAGATATTGAAGACGGCTGGCTGCATATAATGGAAAATAGGTATAATATCTTGGTTACTTTCCAAAATGATGTTTGAGTACTTAACTGTAATTATATGGCAAAAAAGTAAAGAACAACAATATCAGTAAGGACCTGTTAATTTCATTGCTTTACAAGTACGAACGTTTAATAAGTATTTTTTTCAGTTTCGACGATGAAGCTATGACCAAATTCAATGACTATTTTGTCACTCAGTGGCTTGAATATCCAGACCTCATTTGGTGTTGCCATAATGAACGCCATAGAACAACTAACTTGGCGGAATCATGGAATGGCAGATTCAACAAAGTTATTGGAAAAAATCCCAGTTTATTATTGTTTCTGCAAACAATTGGCAACGACACATGTCACTTTGATATAAAACAAGCCAAGTAAGTTGTATTTTTTAGACAATATTTTTAAGCAGATATAATATTTTTAAAAGCAGATATATATTTTTTTACATAATACGAGTACATAGAAGAATTTGAAAATGGATTTGATTTTATTTATTTTGGTAGATATTATTGGTTGTCGCCTTCTATTACAGACGGTTACTGAAAAAAATATAGCTTAACTTAAATAACTGATGATTTTTGTTATAGCTTTCGACTAAAAAGATCACCTATAAATTCAAGAAAAAGAACAAGTATAGAAATCGACCGCCAGATTCAAAAGCTAACAAAAAGTTACGAAAATAAAGCTATCTCCATTGGTGATTTTCTGATTAACATATCAAAGTCAACATTTCGATCAGAACATTTAAAAAAATAGTTTATTTTAATTTTGTTTTTAGCCTATTAAAATGTTTAATACTTTTTCTCGATGTTGATTATTTTTTGTAGTTTATGTTTACAATTTGCGCCTTTTTCTCCATGTTGATTATTTGTAATTAATATATTTGTCTAGTTGGTTGTTGATTATTTTTGTAGTTTATATAAATTTACAATTACTGCCTTTTCTCAATGTTGATTATTTGTAACTAATATTTATGTCTGGATGTTGTTTTTATTTGTAGTTTATAATATTTACAGTAATACTTTTCTGAGATGTGGATTTTTTATATTTTTTTTATTGTTGATTATTGGTAATTAATATTGTTGATTATTTTAAAAATTACATTGCAATTAATATTTCGTTTTACTGTTTGATATTTTTTTATAAATATTTTGAATTAATAAAAGACTGATTTAATATCGCAAACAGACGTTTTATTGATACACTCCTAAAAGTATTTATTTATAGATACACTTTTCTTTTCAGTTGTACCTTCTATTGTCTAACGTAGATCTAAAAGATGGGTACCATAGCGGGACTTTTTGATAGGTATTTTAAGAGGGTGCCATACCGGGACCATACCATAGCGGGACTAACCCGTGTATGAAGGTTTCTGGGAGCAATTCTAGAGCATAGCAAAGGAGTTTAAAGACTAATTGAAATTATGAAGCAGGTGGTGATAATAGCTAATTTATTTACAAAAAAGAAGTAATAGGTACCTACCTCATTAATTGCACTTTGCATCTTGGTTTTGGACCAATCAGATGATTCCAATATGAGTGTGTACATATCAAAATGAACTCCAGTTTCTGTTACGATTTCATCATAGTTCTTGGGAACTGTAAACAGTCCAACAGTTATAAGGTTAAAGCTCATATTATCTTTACCAGTATTAATACCCTCAACCAAATGGTTCATGTCATCATTATCAGACAATGTGTCATCAACGATGCACCCTCCTAAGGCATATGGAACATTAGGTTGCCTGAAACAACGAAAATCATTGTGACAACCACATACAACTTAATAACAGATTCACATTGAATGTAAATCAAATAATACTTACAGATCCCTCAAATGATTTAAAAATATAATATCATCTACAGATTGGAGGATGAAACTTGCATTTACAAAGACCATTGCACCTTTGACATAGCGTGTTTCTGACAAAGTATCCATGGTTTTAATGAAACTCTCTTGTATATCACTTAAACATTTCACATTGATAACATGAAACTGCACATTTGGTATGGCTGGGATGTAGACTCCTCCAATGAAGGGAGCTTTTTTTCCAAATCTTTGGTTAACTGTATGTTGGTTGGTTACTGAGTGTGGCAGGGGCATGTAGGATATGTAGGAGGCCTTTACTGCAACCATGCATTTCTTTGGGACAACCACTACATTTTTCACTACATCTAGAACTGAAAACATCATTTATTTTATAATAATAATAATAATAAACCTTTTTATTTTCAAGTTACAAAGACCCATAGAAATACCTTAACCTAAGTATTCATATAATAAAAATTATGTTAGTACATACAACTTAAAGCTATGTTAGTATCACTTAGTTGCACTAAGTCTTTGTGTGTTGCGGTGGCCCTTATCCACAACAGACAAAAAAACTGCCATTTTATGAATAAAATCTTTTATAAAAAGCCATAGTTGATCCTGTTCTAACTTATTTACATATTTAATGCAAGAATTGTAAACTGTATGAACTGTTTCAAATATAATAATCTTACTTCAAATTACATTATTTATTGTAATCAAAGAATTGTCATTAAATATTTTCAATATAACATAATTTGTACTCACGGTTATGATTATTGTCACATGCTGGATCACAAGGACATGTTACCATTGCCTCACATATGCTTGTTACCGAGAAGCCTGTAATGTTTGCAAAAGCAAACACAGCTAATGGTTCAGTATAGAAGCCATCAGATTGCAGAAGTTTGACACCATTTTTAATATGACATATTCTCATACTTATAGCAAAGTCAGAAGGGCTTATTTGTTCCTTCTGCAATGTATTCACAGCTGAACGCCACATTGAGCAAACATTCTTACACATCAACTTATCTTGCCATGGTAAAAAACTGAGGATATTTTTTACAATTACATAGTTGTCAGCAACACTCTCCATCAAACTTTGGTCACAAGGTATTTGTTCACAGTCTCTATGCAATTGTTGTTGCTTTAAGAAGGCAGCTATATGAGCTGGTAAGTTTAACTTAGCACATTTCCAGTCAGTTGACTCATCAGCAAAAGAAACTGAATCTACTGAATCTTCAGCCATCTTCAATCTTAAATTTCAGTTACAATTTGGTCATCTGCTGACCTTTGGAGAGGATCGCCTTTGAGCAACGCTAGTATGAAGCAATAAAGATAAATAAAAAAGGAAATTAGATAATAACCAATATAAATCATTACATCTTTTAAATGTTTCCTGAGTTGGCCCCGGTTGAGGATCTCAGCGGGATCATATGCACCCAAATTTCCACGAGGAACAGTAAAGAATTCGAACGTTAGCCATATAAACAAAGGCAAGTTCAAGAAGAATAAAATCAACTGACCATGTAATAAGAATATGAAAGTTATGAAAGAATGGGCTAAGTATTTCGGTAGCATCCAGTAATTGAGCTTATCGCAACATTCTTGAGCATTCAAATAATCACACTCCAGGTCGGACAGTGTTATTATATAGTAAACTAAAAGGAATAATATACCACCGCTATCGATCAATGTCAAAGAAAACAGAAACGTTTCAGCTAATATCATAACTAAATATTTTACCACGTCACTTCAACACGTTAAGGAAATGCTTAGATGATCCCAATAACTCAAGATTTTACTTTATATCAGTAAGTATGCTATTCTCTGGTCACTATCGCCAATTCGGATTGAGATAAACGAGATTTTCGATTCTATTCTGTAATTTTAATAACTGTCACTGTCAAGTGCAGATGCTGTCAGTGTCAATATAGTCAATGGCAAAAGGGAGAACGTGGAAACCAAGTAAACTAAACACGAAAGAAATCTACCTATTATGATTATGCTCGCGACTCTAGCGGCGAGAAGTCGTCTAAAAACAACTCATTTTAGAGAGATGATGGATCACGATTACATGAACACAGCTGTTGCTAATAAAAGCAGATAATTATGAAGGATAAATAGGGAATTGCTTTTTGTTTTTTGTAATAAATTTTATTCACATGTATTTTATAATTAATTTTTGAAACCAAAAAAAAGAATAGTATTATGAAACCTATTGGAAAAGGAGGAGATTATTATAAAAATTAAAGAAAAAATAATTTACGGGCGATCTGAGGTCGGGAAGGGATAAACCGTATTTTACCCTTAAAACTAACCCCCTTCGGGTTAGTTTTAAGGGTAAAATACGGTTTATCTCGATTTACGGCAAAACTAAAAGTCCTATGGAAAAAAGTCAATTGGCAAAGTTGTAAGTAATAAAAAGATCTAAAACTTTTGAATTTACACATCTTTCACATAAGCTCAAAATGTATGTGAAAAATTCAAAAAAACAAGTTTTTGGTTTTTTATTTTTATCTTTTACAAAAATATTTTTTTTTTCACGAAATTTGGTGAACATTTTCCTTTTTAGCTCCCAAATACGCTGTAATTTATTTGATTAGAAATATTTATTTTTTCACCATATTTTTAATTATCGAAAAAGCACCCTAATTTTCAGTCGAAAATTCACCCGTCAAAATATCAGCTTTTTTCAAAAAGTTGATAGGTTTGCTTTCTGTTATTTGAAATCTTTACATTCCGATGGTGAAAAAAAATTATTTTACCGTAGTAAATCTTCTCAAAAAATGCAAAAAATCTAAAAAAACACGAATTCGATTTTTTTTTAATTATTACATACAATTTTGAGCTATTTATTAAAATTTACACTTTAATTACTAGAAAGTCGTAATAAATTTTGAGGATATGTGAAAAAAGTGTAAATACAAATGTTTTAGATCTTTTTATTACCTACAACTTTGCCATTTGACTTTTAGTTTTGCCGGAAATCGAGATAAACCGTTTTTTACCCTTAAAACTCACCCCTTCCGCTTCCCGACCTCAGATCGCCCGTAAATTAATTTTCCTTTCATTTTTATAATATTCTCCTCCTTTTCCAATGGGTTTTATCCTACTATTTATTTTTTCATTTATTATTTTTTTTAAAGGCATTTATTTAATTTTATTCAACACAGTCTGGAGTGGTGTGGTAGCAGATAAAACATAATATACAAAAGAAATCGGTCCAAGCGCAATCAAATTCCTGCTAAATGTTTAGGTACCTATACATTTACAGCGGCTAAGGCGAGTTCCTCGTCAGGTGGTTATATTTATAGTTCCAGATTCTAAAAGACGTGAAAGGAGGTCGTGGGTTCGATTCCCACCCAGGACAAATCTTTGTGTGATGAGCATGATCATTTGTTCTGTGTCTGGGTGTAATTTGTCTATAATATGTACCTATGTATTTAGAAATATATAAGTATGTTTATCAGTTGTCTGGTTGCCATAGCACAGGCTCTGCCTAGTTTGGGATCGGATGACCGTGTGTGAGTTGTCCCAAGATATTATTATTATCGATTATACTCCTATCCAATGGGGACGCTTAACTAAAGCTTCGGCTCTGAAAAAGGCCCCTATGTGGTAAAAAATAAAGTAAAACGATTTTTTCAGAACGCCTTTTTAGTTTTGTTTTAATTGGCACTGCCTTGCTGCCAGAATAGTGCGGTGCTAGATTAGTAGTTGCTGTTTACAATTAACCAATAAATACCATAAGCAATGAATTTACTAGCCTCAGCAGCCTCTTTTTACGCGAAACGACAGAACAACTGACGCTGGTTGGGGTAGTACAGGTACAGACCTACAGGCAATATAATTATATACCTTGTGAATTCGGTCAGTGTACAAGCAAAAATGTCTATCTCCTTTGCTGCAAGGTTAAGAGTGCGAAGCGCCCGCGTCAGGGGCGCCTCATTCAACAGACTACGGTATATGTGCTTATGGCGCCCCGAAGACTGCACCCCAGCCTATTTTCGTAATTTGCGAATCCGAAAACGAAGAAAATGATACCAATGTCGAAGAGTTGCAATTTCGTTGGAACCATCTTCTGACATTGCCCTTGGCTGGTTATGATCTGTGCGCTGCGCCCGCTTCCGTCCTTTGATGAGATTTTTTGGGAATGGAATATCACTATAGTAGGCGCCAGATAATCGTGGAATATCGGTCATTGACCCACCTACATTTATTGACATTGTTAATTTGAAAAACGGAATTAATGACACAAAACTGTCCCGAATCATCATCTCTCGTGATCCTTAACATTGTCTAATAATGAAAAACGATTCATATTTAATTGTTCAGGTACCTATGAGCAGTTATTAGGGAAAGGTCAATATACTTTATTCCACATTTATCTGGCGCCTATTATAGTAATCACTACCCAGTAATACATGAAATCGCCTAATACATAACCTCCCCTTACTTGAAATCGGTTATTATTAAAGAGCTGTTTATACGATCATACAGAATAAAAATAACGCACGATGTTGGCCGCACATCGTGCGTAATGTTGTATGATCGTTGATCACATGATACGATCGGTAGTTGAGCATATATATGAGCAGATAGAACACTTAATTTGCATTTCACCATTCTTATCAGTTTTCAAAACCGCTTTTGCTCCGTCTTAACGCTAGCATAGAAATCTTGAAAAAAGGCTGTCCGGACCGCCTCAACTTGAATACTACAAAGAAAATGACAATTGCTGTCAATGAAATAAACACAATTCCTGTATTCACCGGAGGAGCAAAGTAGTAGCAAAGGTACTAGGTACTTCACCTAATGTCAGTTATGAAGTCCCTGATAAAGGAGGTAGCCCAGTTCACCTGGTGCTCCCAGTGACAAATATTTGCTCTAATGAAACAATGTTTTATGTCAAAAACTTTTTATTCAACGTTCTCTCCTTATGCTAATAAAGGCTTGGTAAATATTTACAAGGCTTCATTACACGGCAAGGTAAAAAAACTATCCAGTTACACTACAAATCCGACTCCTGTGGTTATCACATTATATTAAATTTATTGAATACTTGGCTCTACTAAAAACCAATGGCTTAAAGCCGGGTATTGCTTTAATCACTTACTTTAACTTTAAGGTATAAGTCAGTAAAAATGTATTCAACCATACCTAAAATATATTTAGTAAGTTTAAAGAAGCCGATTGATTACATTGTCATATAAATATTTATTGCAGAGAGCAAAATTAGGGAGGTGTTGATATTAGGTGCACAATATTTATAACGTCAGGTTGGATATAGCTTAGTTTACAAACAAATATTAAAACTCTCCTAAAATAATTACAACAATAATAACAAGTATGCAGATAATATGCTATTTATCAAATATTAATCTCACTTAGTATCTCGTTAAATACATTTAAACTAAACTCTCGCGGAAGAGTGAATACAAAGCTAATTAACACACTAGGCCTGTTAATATAAATATAGGAGTGGACACGAAAATCCCCTCCCTATAAATTATGATTCGAATATATTTGACTAATATGGGTACAATTTTGATAATGAGCAAATAGATTTTATATTTAAATCTAGTGTAAAGATTCCGTATAATTCACTTAGATAATGGAATATTACTTAAATAATAAAGCAAATTACAATTTGCGAGCCCTGTTTTAAAATTGAACGCAGCCTCTCGCTGGCTCGGTATTTTCGAAAACTTTTGAAGTCCGAAACTAGCGACATTGATTTAAAAAAATGTTAATCGTGTTTTTGTTTTACATTTAGAGCCACAATATACAAATTATGCAATGTTAAAATATTTTTCATATAAATTCAATGTTAACTTTTAATAGCACCATTCCGTATGCGAATGTACTCTAAAGTTATAATGAAGTGTTAGATTAAAGTACACACGCATACCCATCCACTGTCTGCAACCAATACACAAGATTGTATACTTTCAATTAAGCAAATATTCCATGCCTCTGCTTGAACGGACATTCATAATAATATAACCGGATCTTGAACATATTGGCACACGCAGGGCAGTTATTCGTAATTATTCGTTGTAGTAACAAGTATTCAAAATCTAAATAAAATCGTAAATGCAAAAAATGGCAATATGTTTTCGATTCTCAATTTTTGCTGTATCTAATCCTCCTTGATGAAGCAAAGGTAAACGCTAGATAAACAACACGTGATATTATACAAAATACATTAGTAAAAAACACTCACACATAGTAATGAATACAACAGAAACAAAAAACCTGTAAGTACACTTGAATGACTTTATAAATAAATAAATTATTATTATGCGCTCAAACAATTATGCAAGCAAACTGACATCGTTTTGTATGATAAATTATTAAGATTTACTTTGTAAGGAACTAAGGACAATAATTAACAAGCTAATAGTTTTATACAAAACTAAAATCTGACTATGCAAAAAGGTGCCACTTTATGAAATGGCTGCATCATTTGAGTATGCAAAATTAGTTTAGCTATCTCCTGGTATGGGCAGTTTCAAAGCCTCATAAAAAAAATTGGTCCAGTCGTTTAGGGGTCTCTAGGTTAAAACTAATTACCATCACATGCTGGTAACCATCGTGATATCGAGTACAAACGACAACTTATTGATAACGGCGTGCCTATCCTACATTTTAGACATTATAATGGAATGATACATTTTTTAAGAATGTTATATTGTTACATTAAAATAATTCTCTAGGTAAACTCAAAAACAATTACGATAATTTAGCAAGACGTTAACACTACAATGAAAGAACGTCAAAGGTCTGCAAGTATTAATGTAAGAGAGTGAAGTGTACGATTAACAAGTGATTAGGAGATTGCTTGCATAAGAGTCGAGCGCGAGGAGCCGGCTCCCTACGTTATCTAAATGAACTCATATCTAACATTGTTCCCAAGCTGGTCCCACCCATGACGATGGCTTGTGAATGTGCACTTTGTTCTCTAATATTTTCCTAATTTTCACTAAATATAAACATCAATTTTATAATTTTGTCAAAATTGTTAAAATAAATAATCGTAATGCGAGAGACAAGTGCTCTTGTGCCACATTTTGCACTTCAACAAGACTGGAATGTCACGTATTGATTCGGGAAGTAGCTATCCATGCGCTAGGGACAGCGTCAAGCGGATTTTAATCATTGACACAACATCAATCTTAATCTTTTCTATCATATATAATTATAATTAACACAATGTGTACGTGACCAGGTGACTCATAGATTGACTGTGCCTAAACAAAAACAACTTTTCTTATGATAATTTTTCCCTAAGTTTTAGTCATCGGGCGGAATGCAGAAATCCACAACTATGTTGAGTATTATTAATCTCAATATATACATAAGTAGATAATAATAATTATGCCTATAAATAGTAAATAAAACGGACTTATAATATTATGTGAGCCAAGTATGTCTGCGCACGCGGCGGCAGGCGCGATCACTCACTAGTGAAGTAAATGAAACATTCAACTATTATCAACTAGCGACACAAACGTTACGTACAGCATTAAGTACATATACATACTAATAATTTAAATCATACAGTTCTATGTAGGTATAAATGTAAACACTTTGTGTTTCACAACATCAATCTCTTACGTCTAGGCTTCAATAAAGTCATCATTATGGAAGAACGAGTCACGAGAGCAGACTAGCGTTTTGACGGTCACCACTCCGTAGCGACCGATCGAAGATAAGAATCGTACGTTCACATAACACCCGCACAACGTGTATAAGTCGACGGAGGTACACGAATCCGTCTTTCGCGAGGAAACGAAAAGCCACGGCGACAGGAGGCGGTGAGAGATCATAGGGTAAGCATCGTGAGAGAGCGACGGGCCGCCAGCGCGCCTGCGGGTCAGGTGGCGTCGAACTCGATGCGGTCCCACGAGTAGTGCTTGCGCTGCGGCCGCGGCGCCAGCGGGCCCGCGCGCGCCACGCCGCCCAGCAGCGGGTCGCACTGCGGCACGTGGCCGCGCCCGAACAGGTTGGGGATGAGCTCCGTGTCCATGTAGTCGTAGGCGTCGTCCACGTGCATGTGCGAGCCCGCGTCGATGCCGAACTCCTTCAGGTCGAACTCGCACGGCCGCTCCTCGAACGTGTCGTGCCGCGACTCTTCGTTCTGGAACGACGGCAGCGACAGGTCGTCCATGTACTCGAAGCCGGTGCGACTGTGATCCAATATGTCCCCGTTAGTTAGCGGTGTCATACTCATTCTTTCCGGAACGTCCTCGCCGATATCCATCGCCTGTGATTTATCTTCTAATCTGTCTCCGCCGTCACCCGATAGTAGACTGCCGAAGAAATCATCGTTGTCCACAGAATTGGGATCGGAACCAAAGTCAGTGTGAAATTCTCCATTCGACAGCAAATCGACAGTAATATCCGTATCTATGTCCGTAGCAGAGTGATCGACTTGGCACCGGTTGCTAGCATTTACGGCCTGCAAGTCTGCATGATTCATGATTTCGTTTTGAATATCGTCAAGTTCCCTCTGCAGCTCATCGGCGGCCAGTGAATCTCGTACGTGATTGTCATTGAGTACATCGTCTGTCAGGACATCCGTCGGTGCATAAGTCGGCGTGCCGTTAGAAACGTAGCTCGTATTCAACGACGGCGTAGCTGTGGCTTCGCCGACCGCCGAAGGTGGCAACTCACCATTCTCGACGAGGATCTCGAGAACGTCATCCATTATTTGACTGTTCTCAGCGTCGTGCACATCCGGCACGAGAGGCACCTGCGGCATGGGGGGCGGCGGAGGGGGTGGCGGCGGCGGGGGGGGCGGCGCCGCGCGCTCGGGCTCGTAGTGCGCGCTAGGCAGGATGGCGATGGGCACCACCTTAACGCCGTTCAGGATGTAGGCGGGGTTGGCGGCCTTCTGCGGCGTCGCGTCGCCGGCGTCGGGCGCGGCGGGCGGCGTGACGGTGAACAGGCGCACCAGGCGCTCGGGCGCCGCCTCGTGCGCCGCCAGCACGTAGCGCGGCGGCGGCGGCGCGGCCGGCGCCTGCGTCAGCGCGTCCAGCTGCGCGCGCAGCTGCGTGACGCACAGGTGCGCCTGCAGCAGGCGCCGGCTCTGGTCGCTGGCGGCGGCGCCGGCCGCCTCGCGCCGCACGGCCTCCAGTTGCTGCCGCGACGCCTCCAGCTTGCGCTCCAGTTCTTCGATCTGCCTCCGCTGCGACTGCACGATGTCCTCGGCCGGCTCGGGCTCCAGTTTCACTTCCGGAGAGGCGATCGAAACGAACGACGCGACCGAGGCTGGAGACTTAGGCGTTTCCTCCTGTTTCTCCAGCAGAAATGGTCGCAATCGGTCGATCAGTTGCGGCTTGGGTCCGGACACCCTGAGGTTGCGGCGCTTGCACTCGGCGCGCAGGTCGGACACCTTCATGTCCTCGAAGCGCGCGGGCGCCATGAGCGCCAGGCCGGGCCCGGGCGGCGGCGGCGGCGGCGGCGGCGCGGCGTAGGCGTCGGACGAGTCGGACGCCGCGGGCGACGCGGCAGGCGACGCGGGCAGCATGAGCTGCAGGAGCAGCTGCTGCTGCTGCAGGAGCAGCTCGTACGGCGTCTCCAAGGAGCCCGGTGGGGACGACGCTTTCGCTGCGTTCGGGGGCCCTTTGTACTCGTGGAATTTAAACCTCGCCTTAGGTTGCTGTTTTTGTTTGTTCTTCTTCCTATTCTTGTCCTTGCCAGGCGCCGCGTGCTGCGACGGCGAGGCGACGCTGACGGGCGAGAGGGTGGAGGGCGGGGAGGGCGAGGGAGACACCTCCTCGGGAGGTCCGCAGTACGAGGAGGGGTGCTGCGGCCGGCCCGACGCGCCCTCGCTGGTCGCCTTGAATGCGAGGGTTCCACTCTTTACAGCTGTTTCTATGGTCTCCTCTGTGTGTAGTATATTCTTCTTTATTAGCTCGAGCGGTCCGGGACGATGCGACAGTTGGTCGTTGAGCTGATCCGCAAGACGTGCCTTTTTTAGCATTCGCTGTTTTTCGGCTAGGCTGGGATCTACATGACTCTCCTGAAAGAAAACAAGTACAATATTAAATTCAGGCACTTTAAGGGATAAAAGAAAATTAGATAGGAAATAAAAAAGTGACATTACACCTACTTGTTCCAATATGTGTCTTCGTTCGAGTTCTTGTCTGTCCGGACGCCGCTGGATTTTTGCTTTCAATAAATCTCCAGTTTTCGCTCTCTCGAGCTGCTTACATTGCTCGAAATAGGCTGGAGGTGTTTTTAAAGCTGTAAAAACATAAATTACATTAGGTTATAATTGAGTTTAAGTGTGAGAATTGTTCAAGGCTAAGATATATCTATACTAGGTCAACTATCAGAGTTTAAAATATTCGTAAATTTTTTAAGTTGTGCCTGTGATATTATTTTTTTAAACTTTGCGAGATGACTAATCAATCACAATTTCTAAAAGTAAGCACAACGTATAATCAATTCGGTCACAAGTAATTCTCAATTAACGCGTCGTTAAAATAGTAAATAAAATAGTTTCATCCCACGCACGTGAGCTGTGTGCGCGGTGGGCGCTTCCCGCACACAGGCCCGAGTCTTTTACTAGTTTGCTATTTGTAAACTGTACTCAATTACACTCAATTATATTAAAGAATGTTAATCAAAGTGAACAGATAAAAAACATCACTTACGCGGCATGATTCCCTGAGCCACCAGCTGGTTGATCGGCCGCCTCATCATCAGCTTCACTTTCAAAGCTGTAAAACAAAAATCTAAATCACACATTGTCCTCAACGGCCAATAATGTATTGATTTGAGCTACCTAAACTAATTTTCCTTGTTATTTTTCCTTTGGATCGCCAACAATTCCAACAAATCAAACAAACATGACGGATAGACAGACAATTTGAAAGGAACATAATGTGATGCCGATGTTTGTCGGTTACCTTTTGCATACAACAATGGGCACTGATTGAATAGAAATAGTGTTATGACGCCAGGTGACGAACTTTGACGTAGCGTGTCGCGTGTGGAGCCGACGTGATCGATACGTCGATAGATACCGATTATATCGATAAAAGTTCGCAGTGGAGCGTAGGAGTGGAGCTATATTCTTGTTTGCGTGTAGACAAGCGGCGAGCAGCGAACGATGGGCGGACAACGCTGGCGCGACGCCAATATAAATAAACACTGCACAAGGAAACTAGTGTTATGCCGCGACCGTATTACAGACGAAACATTCACTACCACTGGGCCGAATATTGTGGGTTACTGGGCGTCTTTACCGCGATACCTACTCAATTGAGCTTTACTCATACTTGTAATCATAGAAATTATATTTATGTCTACATTTAACATATTTTGGAACCCATAAATTAATTAAATTTTCAGTTTTGGTGTAAATTATTTAGTTCTATGAATTTACAAGCAAAAAACCCACGAAATCTCAACAATTAAAAGACAAGGGGTTAATAACATAAACTAGTCTTAAAAATGTAACTACCAACGACAGTCAAATTTAAGCAGCATTATTTTATGCAAAAGTATATTATGGAAATATATGTATATTTTAAAGAAAGGGTTGGGAATTGAATTGAATTTGTTTATGCGGGATACGCGCAGGCGCATGCTGGCAGACCATGCGAACAAGCCGGAAGTACAGACAGCATCGGCATACTAATGCAAACTACAGACGACCTGAGAAACAAACTTGGGGCCAGGGTCCCTTGATGCTTACAAACCCACTACGACCTATCTAATTCGCTACTTAGTAAACTCAAAAACAACAATTATTTTGGACGTATTTTCTGTGAAAATCTGCTAAAATTGAATAATCTAACTAAACACTCAGGAATTTTCTATTGGCATTTATACCAAAGATATAAAACATGAATAGAGATAGTTACACAGTAGTTAAGCTTCCGCATCATAATGAATGCGCCCCCATTCACACGGGATGATCACTAATTGAAATTAATTAATTACTTTCTCTGTTACAGATTCCATGACTAGTAGAACTTATGAATTTCTTTTATCATTTCGGTTACAGTTTATTTAAAATGGCGTATAGTAGAGGAGCTTCTAAGCTGAAAGACCTCTTATCAAGACAGGTGTCAGATTTTCTGACTTCTGAACTATTCGTAACGTATATGTTCTACAATGACGGTGGGGATCAACGTGCTTCTCGAGGCACTCTCTCACACACACAATACCACCTCGAATATCGACCTGTGCGGCTGTTATTGTTTAGCCACGAGCCCTCCCCGGTCTAAGAGTAAAATATGAAAGTTAAAATACTACTCACATTCTTTATGTTTTCCCATGGCTGGTTGCAGCGGGCTGTCGTCGACGACCACTTTCGGCGGCGAGACGCGCGGCGAGCTGGGCGGCTCGCTAGCGCCACTGCTGCCCGCCTGCCGGCCGGCCATCTCCTCCGCACCGGAACTACTGCCAATCACAACACACCATTCATATAATACACACATTTATCCTTCCTTAATTCATCGATACATCTATCGCCATGGCTCTAAACAGAATGTAGGTATATATTAACTGACAGGCGGCTTTCAAATGATGTGTCATCAAATCATCCTGCAGCTGGGCCCTACAATCAGTTTCAGGGCGGGTCAAGGTGATAGTTAACAATTGGTGTGCACATGGTACAAAGTAGCATGGCCCTTCAATTTTCGTCTTATATTTTCTCTCCGCATGGTAACTTTTATGGATAGGATTTTTTGAGGATATCGTGATGGGCCAGTTGCTTCTCATTATCATCTGCCTAGCCTTTTCTCAACTACATTGGGGTCGCCACCAGGAAAACCGGATTCAGCTGAATACCAGTACTTTACGTGGAGCGACTGCCTATCTGACGTCCACAACCCAGTAACTGGGTAACACGGATCTTCTTTGGTAAGACTGGTGTCAGATTTTCTGACTCCTGACAATCCGTAGCGACTGTCAAAGATCTACAAATGACAGCCTGGACCAACGGTTGAAAGTGAAAGCACGTTTCTGAGGCACGGATGAATCTCGGCAAGTTAAGATGGTCACCCATCCACAGACAAACCGTGGCAAGGGTTGCTTAACCTTAAAGATCGACCCGTGCGGCTGTTATTGTCATGGTTGAAATAATGGGTTCAAATTCGGGAAAATACCAATGAATCTGTTTCAATTCAAATGTACTTGCTCAGTTTATCTTGGATATCACTGATGATTAAAACGTCACGAGGAAAACAAGCGTGATCATTCATGGTTTATGCCTACATACCTTCTCTATGTGAGAAGATACTTTGCCCTGCAGTGGGACAATATTATAGGTTTAACTTTTAACTTTACCATTATTATTTACTTTGGTGTGAGTATCCTTTGTGATGAGAATTACTACCAAATTATTTTTGAGCAAAGTAAACCAAATGGATGCTGGTGCTGATCATTGTGAATCAATAATATTAAGAAAACATATTGTCGTCAATTGAGATTCCTTACCTGAAGGTGTCGTCAGAAGGCGGCGTGGCGGGAGTGCGCGGCGGTGAAGCGGGCGAGGCCGGCGAGGCGGCGCGGCTGCGCTCCCGGCGGTGCTGCGGCTTGAACCACTCGGGGTAGATGGCGCTCAGCGTCTCCACCAGGTCGTGGTCCAGCGTGACGCGCCAAGACGCGCGCCCCTCCGAACCCTCCGAGTCGCCCCCTCCGCCACACGATGAACGGCTCTCTGTTTCCACAAACATATCAACGTTACAAAGTTTCCAGAGGATGTCACTCAAGATCGACACACACATACAGTGTAGGAAGCGTGTGTGCTCTGGGCACGTTGGCCGCTGGGTGAGGTGAATTGGGCGAGGCGAACCAATGGAGCGCGCTGTGATCACGGTGCCCTCATTATTTCGGGTCCTTGAACGAGTTTATGCGCGTGAAGGTGCGTTACTTACTTTACTGCAGTACGGCTGGGGAACGTTATGCCGTTTCAGTTTTATGATTACGTGAATAGGGTGAGAACAATGTCGCTTTACTGCAGTTGTTGTAAGTGTTTCGAAATTTTGTTTGGCGCGATGTTGAATAGTTTTGAATAGTTTGAAATAACTCGGAATCCATACCTGTTTGAAAAATGAAATGATGAATACTAACGTAACATAAACGTGACAAAGTAGTGGCTATTCAATTTGTTTAAATAATGTGATATGTACAACTTAACTTTCAGTTTCAATCAAATAGATTGCCTGTAAGGCGCATTAAAAAAACTATAAAATAGGCCTTAAAATCAAGAAACGGCTATCTATCTGTATTATGGGTTTAGAGAACGTGTTAACTGTTACCATAGGCGAGGAAAGATGGATGTATTATGTAATGTTTAAAACTCTCATAAAGCTGAATATACGAGGGAAAGAAAATACGAGCTCAAAATAAAACATCTGTCTGTGAGTCACGCACAATATAAAACTAAAAGTAAGGTAAACAAATGCAGACTGCAAAACGTAAAATCAGTAGGTAAGTATTCAATTTTGTAATATATGCAACAAACTCTAGATCATTACTTCATCCATGCAATAAGGAGAATTACTGAAAATTATTAAGTTCATAATCATTTACATTGTAGGCAAAGGTAAGAGCAACGAATGCCAAAAAATAATTTAGTATCTCAGCATGTTAATACATAACAGATAAAGAGTGTAATAAATGTTATCATTTCGATAGCTAAACAACAGTAAATTAATAAGAGTGTAAATGCCTGTTACGCATTTTACGTCGGTGTTACAAAACACAATTTTGTAAACAATCCGGCGCACGTGCGCACTGATGATTCATTACAAGTTTGGTGGAAATTATGAGGGCACATGTACATAAGGCCATTGCCAATCACATGGAAAATCTTAGCACGGAGAAAAACGTTAAATTCTTAACATGTTGCTGTCTTTAAATTTTTGGAATTTGAAGTGTCAGTTAATCTGTGTATATTCTGCCAAGATTATAATACTTATTTTGGGCCAAATTGATAAATATTACACTAGACATTTAGTGGGTAGGTACATTTATTTTGTAATGAATATCCTACACTGTACTTTAGTAAGCATCAACAAGACAATGACAAATAGTAGCATTCTCTGTACACATTCCAGCGTGTGTCTACATATACCTACGTGGTTCTCGTATATTCTGGCTATATTTTGTGATGGTAAAAATGTATAATGCACATAATTCTATGAGTGTGCAAGGCGGCGACGTCCACCTAGTCATCGCAGCTGATTTGTCTCGTGTCGACGCTTCCCACGCGAAGTTGTATCATAATTCGGTATCACACGACACTACTTGGTTACTTAGTCAATCGGTCATTGGGTATAGTCATTCCGTTTCTAGAAAAGATTTTATTTATTTTTGTATTTGAATGACGTCTTTACTTCCTTCTAAAATTGTCTCGGCTGGTTTATAGTATACATAATTTTTAATTACAAGGGATCGAGTTAAGAGAGCTCTTTTAAATGCCCCTGCTATTAAAACGTGTCGAATACTGAAAAAAAAATCAAATAAACCGCCGCCGGTTTCAGTAGACTTGATCATGGATGTATTTACGTAGAAAGATTTTTGTTTTTGATGTAGGTCAAGGCTTGCTCCTTTGATGTGAGTGCGTGTTTTAAGTGGCTGAAAATTACGATGAAATAAAATGAACTAGTAGGCTGGCTGGTCGCATCACGCATGCGCGTAGCGTAACGTAACACGTCAATCAAAATGTCAGCGTGGAAGCGCAAACGCCGCAGACGTCCGCTAGCGCATGCAGTCGCACAGTCGTCACAACGAGTCTCAATTTTGTTGGTATCTGATTTATTACCCTGTTCCGCACACTATTCAGGCGTTAATAGTATTTTATTATATCACGTGTGAATTGGCTTAACATTTATCTACAACTCATTCGCACCCTTGTAGGGCAATTTGTATCTATATCGAGCTGTTATCAAAGCTATCGATAGTAATAAACGTTGAGTGCGTTAGTGTGTAGAAATTATAGCTATAAAGATAAATGAAGATAAGCTGGAAGTCCTAAGGCTGGAGCATGTTGATAAATCGATTATAGTATACTATGAATCACCTGTCTTTTAAAGACTTTAATTGATCAAAGAACAAGCTACTCACTCAATTCAAAGAGGTATTAATTACGTCTTTGCAAAATATAGATTGGGGTATCCGTTTGAAACCCACACACAATTCTAGTAAAATTGAAAGTATTGTTTATGTAAATGAAGGTAGGTTCCGTATGGTACGTCATCGGAAGGTTGTCGCGGTGACGTCAGGTTGCACACGGCCCTGGGCCGCGTGGGCGCAAGCACCTGCCTCTACCCACTACATTTGAACAACAACTTGAATGACTACCATCGTCATGTCGAATTGACATTTCGATCAGTAAATAAGAGTTAAGGTACTACTTAAACCAGATCACTTATTTGTTGTAGTCCTTGTTACTCACCGTAGTACATAATACTAGATCTAAACTTGCTTACATAAAGTGTCGCAATAAGATTATGCAAGAATAGATAGTCTTAGTTAGGTTTATCTTCTTTGTTTTGACTAATCCAATGTGGACAAAACAAACATTATTGTCATTTCTGTAAACACATTACCTTCGCTTCGTGTGCTAATCTTTTCTGGGACTGAAAGATTCTGCTGTAGTATGTCATGTGATTTAAGACCCAGTTTGAGACTTGAGATCTCACTTATAGAAACGTTATATTGGGGGTAGAACAAGGGAAAGTTACTGAAAATAGTTATATGTGTGTTACAGTGTAACCGGCATACGCAGCGAGAGTAGTTAACTTTAGCGTTATTCAGATAGGTAAGAAATAAACAAGTAAGGTCCTCATATTGAACTTTGTGGAACTCCATTGAAGAGTCGTTTTATCAAAGAGATTTGATTTAGAATAGCATAATGTAAAACAAGTTTTACTAAAAGTACCTGGATAAACTTAACAAGCACTGCAGACGTTACTGATTAATTAATTTATGAAGTGAGCCGCCTGTCAGAATGTATCGAAAGCCTTTTCAGTGTCCTAGACTGGTGCCTAGGACACTGAAAAGGCTTTCGGTTTGAACGTTGGTTTTGGTTGAGTATTTCAACATTTTGCTCGGTTACTCTAGCTAACTATCTAGCTGGACTGTAGAACAAATAAATAAATAAATCAACAACCACATTGCAGACACCAGAATGGGAATTCTTGTAATTTATATGCAGTGAATTTTACTAACAAAATTAGTTCACTATGGTATTCAAGATCCATCCATAAACCTGATTAATAGTAAAGTGTATCTGTATACGTATGTTGTAGACGAATACTCTCATATCATATACATAAATATTGTTGGCTCATGTTGAGGGAACGAAGGCGAGTCATCGAGTTGCCCCAATGTCAGTCAACGACTCGTGAAGGGAATTCGTTTATCGACTTAGGGAAGTCAATTGAAAGAGAATTTAGCGTATCTCTGAGTCTAAATTTAATGTGTTGACATACACTGTACATAGAGCGTATGTCTGTGCTGTTTTGTGCAGTGGAGGAATACAAGGGACGAAGAGTCCAAACAACATAAAGTTATCTTAATAGGCTTTGCGTAATTAAGATAACACGAGCAAGCAAACAAAGAATCGGCATGTAAATATCACAAAAAAAATAGAGTATCTATCGCCTTGATGGCAACCCACAGACACCGAGGAAGACGGAATAACCCATTGTTTTACACATCGCATAAACATTCACGGTTAGTTGTTGACTTTTGTTGAAATGTATTACATTGCCTATCCATCCAAACAATGAATCACCGTTGAGGTAAAAATATCGTTCAGTGTAATTGAGGTCCCAAACAAAACAAACCTTGATGTATGTGTATCAATAGACATGGTATATATCAGTTTTAATTTGATTTGAAATTAATCACCTTTGTTTTTTGCTGTTGCAAAAAGGAGGTACACGCATAAAAGCTTTCTTGTAGACTTAAATCTAGTGTGTTAAACGGACTTATCGCACAGTGAGAATGAAAGTGACCGAACTCAAAATCTCAAAATTTTTGGAAGGTTTTTTTAATGATTATTTTATAAACTCTTAAATATGTAAATAGCTTTCCATTTGAAAAAGTTATGACATATTTTATTGGAAACTCCCTAAAATACGAAGTCAATTTTGTGATTTCCCACAAAATGAAAATTTCGTGTTAGGTCACTTTTATTCTCATGGTGCGTTATATTCAGACCGCTTATATTTTCTTTCTCCTACTATATAACGGTGAAACATGGACACATAAAACGGATATTTTCGAATCGTCGGCATCGTTAAGATTTTTGTAACATATTATTTTCACATTATTTTTTTGTGAAAATCGTAGAAAAATACAAAAACATAATCTTGTGGCATGGCGGACGACGGAACGGGGTCAGTCGCCACACTTCTCTGTCGCCGTCCGTTCGAGATGCGTCCCACAAATCATATTTAGCCTAGCACTATGGAGAATTGTGACTATTGCTGTTTGTCTTGGAATAGACGCGTTAATGAAAGCGGGCATCTGATACATGAACTGAGAGCGACCTAAATTTTATCCCCGAAAAGTATTTCCATGTCATTAGGCACTCAGTAAAAATTTATCAAAACATACGATTCTATGAATTGGTCTAAGAATGCGTCATATTGAACCCATGTATTCTGATTGTACAAATGAAAATGAAAACACTGAAAAGCTCCATATGAAATACGACGTATATCTGCAAAGAAAATCGTTCCACTATTGATAACTATGACGCCAGATCTAATTCCAGAACGAAATTCTTTTTCCAAACATAGACACATAATATAAGAACTTATAGCTCCACTGAAGGCAGAAACCATAGCGAGGCGATGACGTAAAAGGATGTTTTCAGCGAGTCGGCAACAGCGGCCGTCTGTTTATCGTCGGTTGGAGCACAGTTAGAGCTACACCCAGTCTGGGTCTATGCAGCTGTAAAAACACACGAATTACACCATTTCTGCCGATCGCAATAAATGTACATAGAATGCCAGTTACACAACTCGCGGCGCCCACAGGAATGGCTAACCAACAATGTATGCTTAATGACGTGAACGTATAAATCTATGATAGAGATACATAGTCGCGCTACGTGTATGGCTTACCATTTCTACCATACTGTAAAAATGTGCCTCCTACAATGGTACTTCCTACTATCTTTTGAATACCTTTACAAACGTAAGCTTTAAAAATTAGTACACCTCGAGGAGGTGGTCAAAAACTTTATTAGATCCAACCCCGGGCTCTTGACATGCTTAGAAGCATTGTGTTGCAGAATTCTGTTTTGGAACTAAATTAAAAAAATTGCCTCTCGATGCCCAGGTTTTATATTTATTCTGCCATGTTAGATATTAAGCCTGCCATTCCAATTTGTGGAATGGCTCATAAATAAATGTCTCATTTCGAGTTCTTTTCAAATTTGCCAAAATTAGACATTCTTAAACCGCTTCGTAACTATTTAAACCTAACCTTAAAACAATTTGTCATGAAATATTTTTTTTACGAAAAAAGCAATAAAACACTAGTCCTAGTGGCCTTAACATAATGCCAACTATGCGCGATTTCGCATAAAAATAAATCTAAATAAAAGTCAAAGTATACTAGAAAATAAATGGCTCTTACGCAATATGCACGATTGGAGACATTTTAGTTGTTCGGGCAATATAAACATTTTCACACTTTCGATTAGAATTTTCGCCAAAATTTATGTATCTTCACATGTTAATATATCATATCGTGCGTCCGCGCAGTTTTTTACTCGTCTTAGTATATCATAATTTAAGACATAATACAGTGACATGATAGGTTACGTTTTAAGCTGTGGTTATGGCTGGTATTATTTTGATTAAGGAAATTATTGTATTACAAGTAACTTATACAAATCATATTTTTATCGGTAACTGATAGTTACGAATAAATGCTTTTGAACAGTATATATACATATATTTTACTACTATATTATTTACTACTACTTTATTAAACCAATAGGAAAACGATTTTCCAGCAATTTGTTTGCCATAAGGATTTTGCTCTTACGTAGGTATTAGGTATGTATTATTTTGTTGCGACTTTTAAAATTATAATATAGAAACTTTCGCCAGTCGGTAATATTTAACTTCCGTTAAGACAATTCTTTTTTTGCTGTTGGCAATTGATTTTGTTTTTCAGTACAATCTTTTCTTTTCGTATAATTATTGTCACGTGTTTCCTGCACGTGTTTGCACCATTTGTAAATTATTTTGATCAGTCGCCTGTGTCTGAGATATAAACATTATTTTCCCGGACATCAGTAAGGTTCATTTTAGCTTGTTTAGAATATTCAAGCAGATAAAATATAGAAAGAAAACGCGTATAGGTATTTTCTAAAAATGTTAAGAGTCACTGACGCAAATCTCTACACATAAATTACGTGAAAATATTTTGGTTCGTTCACAAGTGGCTCTACATTCTTTTTATTTATAAATAAGTATCAATCCCGGTATATACTTTTAGTCTCGAGATAAACGTGAATGAACTATTACAAAGGGCGATAAAAGTTCTCGAGTCCCAGTAAACAAACGATTTTACAAATGGTATTTACAATAGTGACTTATTTACGTTTATATTGAAAGGACATAAATCTACAAACTTTACGATTTAGAACCGTATAATAAGAATCTCTAAATTCAGAAAACCCGCAACAACTACGTAAAGATGTTAACAATTTTATTTGTAACTGAAACATAACAGCTGTTTATGTTTAGTATCAGGGTTGCCACCTTAACGTTACGTGCGAACATTATTGTTTTATGTGCGAAGTAATCATTAATATTCTTGCACGAGATTTAAAAACAAATCTCAATAAAATATTTTTAACTACCTCACAGAAAAGCAAAGATAAAATCATAACAGAGCTTTTAATCCAGCATCGTAAAGATCGACCTTGGCGACGCGCGACTCACTGGTATAATACGCCGACACTATCACGTCTGCTGATTAATCAGAATTTATAGATATTGGCAAGTGAGCGGAACTCACACGAGACAATTAACTGTAACACTTGTTAAATTGTCTCACGGAGACAGTAGGAAATAACTTTCGTTGGCAACGTTGTATCTTCAGCCACAATATGGCTGCTGCCGCTGTGGAATAAAGTGCCAAATAAAACACATTTAACTACATGCATAATATTTGAGTAAATTGTTTTGTCTCAAATACCCACGTACGCCTGCTGGCTGTTACATAAGATCAGATAAATAATTATTAATCCAGATGAAGGCAAAAATAATTAAAGCATGCTGTTTATGACCCAGTAACAAAGGTGAACTAAATTTTTGAATCCAAAAAGTACTGTTTTGTATTGCCCATAAACAAAATCCTTTTGCCAAACAATCCGTTCAGCATTCACAGTATTTAACAACCAAAGGCATGGCGAAGTTCATGATTTATGATCGCTCCACCAATCTCGCAGAAGAATTTGAAACTGTTGTGGTATTGATTTAGCCAGAGATCTTTGTTGCTAGAAACTCATACTTGACACTTATACTGAAGGTTTTCTACTCTGTAATAAGAATTTCGGACTTGGACTTTGTCAATTATTATTTTAGTATCAATCTTTATTTCTAACAGTTCTTTAACACATTAACGGTATATCAGACACTGATACGCAACTAATAAATCCCAATAAATCGTACAGGTGGCGTTTGTGCCGCGGTGTGTGGTTCGCGCTCGCACGTGACGACTCTGACGACCCCCATTCATCCGTCATGTTCCACGTGTGATACGGCTCTGCCCGCTCTGGCACTGTGCCGCGTGACGAGATCACACCACAATGGTTGGATATATCGTGCTATTCTTACAAAAACTCCACATGTTTACGCCTATCGGCAATTATTTTCTGTAGCCACAGCACGGCCGTAAGTCAAATACCGTGATCTAATGCCGTGACAAATGTCGATTGGGAACATAAAATATTTCGGATGATTGTAAAGTTTATGGCAAAACGTCTATGAGCGCAGTAGGCGGATGTTAATACACACGTAGTTCTGACAATATTCACGACGGGCTAGTCGGCCACGCGAATAACAAACGAGCAAAGCGAGCACTGTTTTAGGTCAACGTTGAACAAATACCAAACGGGTCGGTCGGACGCTTCCGTGGTCTATTTCTGAACTGCATCTAAACGATGAGGACTGTGGTGGCGTTTCTATCGCGACTTTTGCAACGTATGCAGTCAGACTCCACTCTGCAGCCATGAGCACGAGCAGTGATATTGTGTCCAGTTTTACAGGCGTATCTATAAACGTTGAATATTTTTATTGACTTAAGATCAATAATTTAGTTTAAAGGTTCTTTTCCAGTACTAATCGCGTTTTGACAGCAGCATTGACTTGGCTTCTTGTTTTTCTGAATGAAAAACATATCAGTATTACGGTGAAATCTTTGCAGATTTAGACTGTTTACTATATGATAATAAACTATATGAGTATTTTTATTCACATGTCAAGGGTTTTTCGATGGGACATGAAGGGTTGGATCCAGTACAGATTGCGGAAGTGATCATTCGTATCTATTTCGCGGAGCGGCCCAGGCGGCCCGATTGCGTGGTCGTCGTCTCTACTTCTATAATCTAAATAAGGAGCAAAAGTTCAACGGCCCGTCTCGGCAGACTAGGAAGAAACCGACAAAAGTCACCATGGTATTATACATCACGATTTTGTCCACTTTTTATAGGCGATCCATGTTCTTGATGACCCGATAATGCGTGTGGCTATATGCACCCATATACAAAAAACCTCAAAGCTACGAATGATCGTCCTTTATGAGAAAGGCTCTAAGTGCACCAATTAAATAAATCCAGTAAACATGAGCACATAAGTTGATTCTTTCGCGTGAGTATTAACAAAACTTGTTGTTGAATTGATTGACATTGCCTGCATGTCCTCTTTATTTACCTGTATATAATTGATTTGATGACAGATTAATACAGTTATAATCGAAGCATATGCAAGTTTAAAATCTACATAAATATGACTTACGGGAATTTTAGATGTCTCACTCGTACCCATAAATAAATGTGAAGTCAATAATGAATCAAAAACATTCTGAGAAACCTGTTTGTCATGGTGAATTGTAATTAAAAAACTAGGTCAATATACCTGAACTGAAGTCACCTGTGCCGTTTACAAGTGCTAGTTATTTCCACAAGAAAATAGACTCAAAAGTCAAATGTCTCGAAGCTCCACTTTCCTGTGTGTGTGAAAATGGCGACGCTTATGACGTCGCGCCTTGGCAAGCGCTAAAGCGTGAGACAGGAATTGCGTAAAGGTGTCGTGAACACTTCATTCGAACTGTCTCTGCGAACTTTTCACGACAACGAAAGTACAGAAATACCATTAGCGTCCGTCAACAACAGCCAAAATAGTGTGGTATGTTCAAAATACTCCCACTCATGCTTGATTGCTAATTACTGCAGAACTAAATGAAAAACTCCCACAAAACTCAATTCCCTTCAAACATCGAGATGAATGTCTAAAGTTAATAACTGCCGTTAATGAACAATATCGCTAACAAAATAAACCTAAAATTAATTATCATCACTTCCTCTACAAACTTCATTCAGTAAATATCTTGAACTCGAATATATTACTGTTAACTATGTTGAACCGTAATGACGCATTGAGCCGAAATACATTTATTTTAAGATATAAAAAGCTAGAGAATTTGTGTTTTTCGATTCAAATAATTGCTTTGTCTAGTTAGATCAATAGGAAAAATTTTAAGATATAAAACAATAAAGAGATTTGTGTATGCACAGCAGCGAGAGAAGGCGACAAGGAGTACATTGAATTATCGAACTAATCTACGAAACCTAAACGTGGAAAAAATCTTGGACTCACTCCAAGCAGCTGATTGATGAGGATGGTCATTTCGTACACGGCCAATCCCGAGATTTTTCTTATTATTTAGCAAAGTAGTGGACTAGTCTATTTCTGTGAGGCGAAAAACAAGCTGCCCGCAAAATATGCCGTCGATTTAAAAAAAAACGAACTATTGAATTTATTTTAGTAATATACATGCATATTGTCGCACTATTTCTTACTTTATGACATTTTACGTATTCACGAATACCTTTTATTGTCGGCCATAACTTTGTTTTGATTTTCTCAAGGGACTAGTTCTACACAACTTCTGGAAAATGTTCAGAATTGTTTTTTAACAATTGTTAAAACGCCTATATTTTTGTTTACGAGCGTACGTGTCAATGAAACATGAATTTTCAAACAATTTCGAGCTACACGTAATAAATAAATCAGACATTTGTTCTGACTACGCTTCACTAATAAATAAGACAATTATTTGTGCAGTTAAGTGTTTCTGTTGCCGTGGACAGCTGTGATGTTGAAGAAAAGTGAAATATTTTGGACTAAGCAGAACAAAAAGACTGTTTCCATTTGAAATGTGCAAAAGCGTTTGAGAAGTAAACATTGTTGCTCAATGCCGAAAGTCCCGCGGGCAAAACCGTGGGTAAAAGTTAGTGTAATAATAAAACGAAACCAGCACGCGAAGCGGAGCAACAGCCTCAGCACAAGACGGTTAACGGAACCGCAGCTGCATGCAACACTGCCTTTGATGCAGACTCATGAAGAAATATGCTAATTGATTTAATAATTTCACATTTTATTAAATGAGTATTGAAATACAGAACATTCACAAAATACGAGAGCTATCTGTATCTTCCATGGAGACATCTGCACTGACGCTGGTAATAACGAACATACATTATTTTGTGCTCAGAACCAAGTCATCGCACTGGAAGACCGTGGCCTACTAACATCATACTTGTTAGCAATTTCCATTAATTTTAAGGAAAATACTTAGCGAACACGTCACGGAAGTCAATAAAACTGTACTACGAGATAGTGATTACTGAAGTAAAAATGCTGATTTTGGCCGCTGTGCAAGCGTGGGTGAGCAGAATGCGCTTAGCGACCAGATAAATAAAACGCTCCACATTTTGCACAGCTTGGCGGATATAGTTCTACTAACGATAATCGAATTAATAACAGCTGTTTTCTCAAAAATAGCGCAGACGTTTAATTGAAGTACAATGGCTTTTATGTACTATACATACAAGAGTTATCGACCAAGTATTTCTATTAGGCACAATCACCTCTTTAACCGCCTTTGCCCTACATGAGATTTGGAATGTTTAATTATTATATGAATATGGAGAGAGTTAATGTGAATGTGGTATTATGATTAAAAAAAACTGATAAAGCAACAAAACTAGTTTCGTGTTTTGAGTCTGGGGATACCTAGATATCTAGGAGAAACGACGAGGAAAGCCCAGAACTAGGAGAACAACTATCTTGATGATTAGAAATAATGGAGGAAGGCATGAGCCCAGCAGTAGGGCAGTAAGTATGGCCTGCTTGATTTAAAAAAAAAGCTTTGCGTCTAAGTAATTTGAATTAAGGCTGAGATTTACCGGACCGTATTGTTTCAGGTTAGGATGGGTGGAAGTTTATTTTGGACATTCCACATTTGGTTTCGGAAGCAATGAATCAAGAATGGTAATACATTTAAGGAGTTGCGGGATTGGTTTGGAAAGAGTCACCGCGGCCCTGGAACGTAAAGGACATTAGGAGGAACACGGATGGGCTTTAGACTAAGAGTCTGAGTCATTTGGTGATTTTCCATCCATAAAAAAAGACATTTGGTGAGAGAGAACAGTAAGTTCTTACTAGTGTTAAATGTAGTATTATTTTATCAAGTTTTGTCAACACACGTGAATTAGAACGTAGAATTCGTAAAGGTGCTCCGCGGCCGGGTGAAGATTGTCATTTGTACACCTGTCACGTAAATTAGTTCCTAGCAATTTAAGGCACTGAAGAATTCTGCTTGCCTGTGTATTTATTGTACAGCCGAAGATCTATTAGTTATTCAGCAAAATTTTACAATATATTAGAAATTCTCGTTCTTTCAGTTTACGGAATTTTTATTAGTCATAAATACTTTTATTTTTCCGGACGCACATTGTCTCTTGGCGGTTCAGATACAAGTTTAACAGTTTGTTGAAACATTTTTAATGAAATAGCTAGACATACCTATCAACAGTGGCGTCACGTCGCGTAGATAGTGTTTCAACGATTGCAACTAGCCACGTTATACTGTCCGCAGACTTACCGAATATTGTGCCAAGCATTTAGACGCTCAGAAAGAAGGAACGTGAAGGTTAATTACCTGAAAATACAAAATAAACAATTAGTACCAGCGTACTGCTACAGCCTAAATAATACCAACGAAAACTGCACGGAAACATAATGTAAACATTCCTTACACCCATATGCTCAAAATTGTTAACTTGCGCATATTGCCAATAACAGCTGGATCACCTACTAGATTGAAAACAAAGTATTTTGTTAAGGCCTTTCTGCACTCAACTGATAAAGTAAGAGCCTGCGACGATCAGACCTTCGTTATTTTATAAAAGCTTAAAGTTTATCTGTGTATGTCTCCAATATGTATAGGTAAGA
Organism: Mamestra brassicae; assembly: GCA_905163435.1. NCBI lineage: Eukaryota > Metazoa > Arthropoda > Insecta > Lepidoptera > Noctuidae > Mamestra > Mamestra brassicae. The sequence goes on along the minus strand of LR991004.1, from coordinate 11,482,615 downwards.
TCAATCCCCGATTATGAAGTTTGGAACACGGTAGCTTCGTTTTTTTTTTTGATGACAAAATATTCAAATGATTCCTTCCGCTCTGGGCGGAGCGAAAGGGAGTGTCAGACTCTTCTTACTGACTAAAACCCATCCATGTTCCTCCAAATGCCCTTTGCGTTCCAGAGCCGCGGTAACTCTTTCAAACAAATTCTGCAACACGGTGGGTAGGCTAATAACAGGTTCCTATCAAAGGTGTATAAAAACTGACCTTTATACTTCGAATTTGAAGTACCTACAATATATACACCTTTGCTAGCCAAAGCCACCATGGTCCAAACTTCATAGCCGGGGGTTGATCTTACCTGTATTCTTAGACTTACACAGAGAAACTTTCAACTTTTATAAAATAACGAAGGTCTGACCATCGCAGGCTCTTGGAACATTATTTAACTATATTAAAATTGTCTTCAGTAAATTCTGTGGGAAGCTGGGAACCGAAAATATGTGAAACATTCGCTTTTATAACTTTAGTACCAATAAATTTTAAATAGAGCGAATCTCTACAATATTTTTCGGCTGTATATCACAAGTAAATACTACGCCACTCTTTTCAGGGGCTCGAGCCTAAATCCAGATTGCCCGGTGCACTTCGTACAGGATAACTACTTAGCGACTAAATCGGCGACGGCAGTAACAATAACAAATATGGCTCAGCAGGAACGTGTTGTAGAAAAAGATAAATTCACAGACGGATTAGGAATGTAAATTCTAAAAATAATCATCATAATACATCACGATGCGTTGGCAAAAGTTTAAACGTTTCGCTGGCGCTTGAATACGATTGTCAGAAAACAGTACAGTAATTGGGGAGCACGCAAATAGACAAAACTTCGTAAACAAGTTTGACAGCATCGCCTGATACGACCCACCTACGCTCCAGCCGTCTGCACGGGCGAAACCCTAAAGAAAACAATATTATGTGTCCGACCATACTACGAAACGTTGTAAAAGTTAACGAGAGAAAATGTTATATGTTTTGATTCCACGACTACAAGTTTATTTGATCGAAGCCTACGCAACCATGTTACAGTTAATGAAGGTATACATTATGATGAGCTGGTCAAAAACTATATAACTATGTTAGTTTCAATAAAAACTTCAATAACAAGTGATTCATACAATCATCATCACCAACTCGTCAAAGTATTAATGGAAAATACCGCAATATACAGTTGGGTCAGATATAGGCAATGAGTTGCAGGTATGAATTTACCTGCACCGGTTTTATAGGTCAGGCGGCTGAAGTTCGTTAATCTCTGAACTGACATTATTTTAGCCGACGGCGGGCTACGACCAGAGCGTATCGACAAGCCAAAAGGATCGGTCATTCTGGCGGTGTACCAAGGAACGCGAACACCGGCCTCACTAATGTACATTTCGAGACCCAAGTTGGCATTTTGTCCGGTAACCGACTAAAACCTCATTGTATACATAGTATATCTATAGACGTAGGTGTAGTGAATTTTCTTCGTTGATACTAGTCTTAATTTCACTAATGATTTCAATTTTATGCAAAAACATTAATACAAATTTTCGTCTATATCTGGTATCCTAAAACTTGCCATTGCTCTTCACATCTACGTTTCCCAAAAAGCTGTTCGAAACTTTAATTTAGCAGATATTATAGTTTCGAATCCGATTCCCTTTTTAAACGACTTCCAGAAAGGAGGAGGTTCTCAATTCAACTGTGTTTTTTTTGTGTTTGTTGTGCGATCATTCCGTCAATTATGAATTGATTTTGATGATTCTTTTATATTCGAAAGGCTATACTCCTGAGGTGGTCCAAGTCAGAATCTGATGATGGTATCCTAGGGAAATCGAGGGCAACCATCAAATTTTAAAGGCACATACAATGTTTTTCATATACTTTCTAACGCAATTCAGATAATTGTGCCTGGTGATCAACATCTCATCTTGCTGAGCTAATGATGGAAGGAATAAGTTAGGATCTGATGATGGGATCCCAGGAAATATGTTTGTTCAGCGATATTTTCGCCAATTGTCAACCGTGTTGGATGATTCTTTTTTGTTTTGAAGGGTATTTTTCCAAACTGGTGAAAATCTGATGAAGGTTTTCGGAGGTAGGCAACGGAACTCTTCAATATTGCATGTCTGTTCATTGATTACACCAGTTCATAACTTAACATCACGCCGGTAAGCTGTGAAGGGGTACGCAGATGCAAAAAAGTCAACCTGAATTATTAACATCTTTTTGGGGTTATTATAGCATTACTTTTATCTATTATATTTTATTAACCGATCTTGATAATGCTTTTGCATGCATTGCGTATAGTTATAGCTATATTGCATTTGCACTGTAGGTACTGTGAACTTCAAAGATAAACCAGTGACCTCCTCACCTTAAAATCAGTAAAAACTAGTACCAAAGCAAGTAGATATTTAACTATGAGGTGGTCTGGACTTGGACTGCGAAGGCACACAAAGAAACTCCTTAACGACAAATTGTACAACCACTCATTATGGGAATAACGTCACTTAGTTGTGGGGTATCAACACCAAAAAGTGAAAAATAAAAAACCTTTTTACAAAAAAATACAACCGACTTCCAAATAAAAAACACTACAAAGTATAAAATAACTTTAATTTCGGATGTCGATGTTCGTGATGACTTCACTTTGTAGCGTTTTTTGGCATTGAAATTTACTATAAGAACTTATTTTAACAGAACTATGCCAAGTAACATAAAACAAGCAACTAAATAAATTGCAATGACCCTGTTAAAATTTACATATTTGAAATGAACTAGCAAATAGATTGACATTTATTCGCCATTAATTAGCATCATGTCATGTTACGAAGATGAAACAGTTTTCTTATTTAGCGTCGTAATATTTAAGAAACGCACTGCCAATTTTCTCTAGAATAGTTTTGTAATTAGGTCATATTTGGAAACTATTTGCGCAGAACCGGACGAAGCGGCACTTGAAAAAAATTCGACTCCAAAACAGCGCATTGACTTCGAAATTCCAATCAAGTTTCGATATTTGTTTTTGGATCAAAACTACGTTTTAAGATCTATACGAATTTAACAGGGTCTCGTAGCAAGGTATAAAGAAACAAAACTGAACGTATAATTTCTGTTAATGCCAACCTCTCTCTTCCTGGCTGTTAGTCTGATACGACGATGCGGAGAGCCTCCCTCGTCTCTCTCCTCCACTTCGTTCTATCTTCGACATCTGTGTTAAAAACGTGCACGTCAGCATGATCTATATACACACACATTTCAGGATCACACAGATTTCAGGGGATAAGGGCAAATTATGTGGTTTTGTAGTGCAAACTTGGAAACAGTATATCCTAAATACTTTCAATTCTATGGATATAGGGTCGGATATAGCGTTCCAAAATATAAATATCAACAAACTAATGATACGTACATAAATAACAACATTGTAGGAATTAGATACACATGCAATAAAATAATATAGTATGTTGATCACGAGGACATGGCGACATGGCGAGCGTGACGCGAGACAGGTGCGTAGCGATACTGTTTACTTTATTAAATGAGCAGCTTTGATGTTCAGTCAATACATAATAGTAACTAGAGTAAGGGCAGAAGCCGATGGGCATAGAAGTGACATTGAAAGCCATTTTGTAGATGCGGTATAATGTTGGAAAGGATGAATCGTTATGATAAATTGCAGTTCTTAAAACTAAATCTACCATACATGAAACTATGTCGATGAAATTAAAAATCTGAACAGTCAGAAGATTAATTTTGCTATGGTTCACTCTTTCTAAAAAAAGAGTTTTAATTCGCGCTACACTTTCAGGCACAACCACAGCATTTTATTAATGTTGGAACTAAATCGAGATGGTCTATATATTGAGATGACTCGCATCATGGACAATCAGGGATTCCGTCATAGATGGTTGATGTGTGATAGTAAACATGTCCAGGATTTCGATATACTTTTTACAAATTTGTGCTTGTTTGTTAAGTTAGTTTGTAATCCATATTTTTTTTCTGGCTTTCAGTGAGGCAGTAAATAGATTTTCATTAGCATTTTCAAGCATAGGTCTATACATCATTTTAATTGCCAAGTATGATGATAAGCCGCCGGAAACTCCGATTGTCGCAGAGGCCTTCATTAAGAAATTGTCACTTTTGGTTGCCACGGAAACAGATAAGGCTGAACACACGGCTGCGTAATATATGAATTCTAAACACAATAATGATTAAATGCATTGGTCATAAATTCATATTAAACGTCACGCGGACATGGCAAATAGCATTCCAATTAAATAATTATTTTGCCAAGCCGTGTGGCCTGTATTTCCATCGGCGGGCACGCATCGAAAGAGAAGTTGCGAAATTCACGTCAACAAGCGCCAAGCGCACCCAGGCGGGACTGCCTCAGAGGATGACGCCCCCAGATGACACCGTATAGACAGAAATAAATCTGCAAGCTAAACAAACCTGGCATTTCCGGCGAACACGTGTTCACTGACACAATTAAATTTATTTCCCTAAATTGCATACCGGTTACAAGCTTACAACACGTCCCGCCCTGGTGGTCAGCGCGACGAAATTTCACTTTTGGCGACGATGCGCCATGAATGGGCGCCTTATTTATTACGTAACTTGGCTTGGTCTTCGCTCCTGACTCATTTGTCCGGAATTAACATATGTGCAGTTGACTGGAGCCCCCACAGCTGCATTACATAAATCATTTATACAAATATTTGTGTTCTCCGTTTTTCAGGAAAATTATATATTTTTAATATTTGGTTCCCAACAGTTCAAATAGAGAATTTATCAATATTTACGTAATATGTTAACTGTCATTGGGAAACAGATTGGCAACAATTCGTCTACTTCTACATAAATGATTGCTGTGCATGAATTATAACCACAACGGCGTGACGACCGATGTACATGTTTGCCAAAACGAGGATTATTATTGACGCCGCGTCTAGCTGGCATGCTAGGGATGTGATGTGGAAACAATTTTTTGGTAAAAGATACGAAACACACTTCAATGTTTCAATTCTTACATCAGAGGATGAATAAATCAGGTAAGTAAAGTAATATATTGCTCTTACTGTGGAATGGCCTTATGTTCCGGCTATAATGGATCGGCAACAAAACAAAACATTGTATAATAAACTGTTATTTTTATCGCCGTCCATGGTTGATTACAGAACATTACAAAAGAGAATAACGTTACATAATTCCCTAAAATAAAGAAGAAATAGATAATCCACCAACTGCAGAAGATACATGTGAAATAGATTCAATGCACTGATTCACAGACGTAAGTAAGTAGACGAGCATCTTTCCTCTTGCATTTTAAAACATTGACGTCAAAATCGGTTTGTGTAAACTACTTCCAGCTCTTATATTACGTGAAGGAATAAAATGATGTCCAAACAGATCCACCATACAACACCTGAGAGGGAATGCGATTCTACAGTTTACATAGAGATATTATTAACAGGAACTTATTACGTCAGAAAATTGGAATTTAATGGAGAAGGTACATCAATTTGCTGAATTTTGTTAGTTGAAACTGTGAAGTAAGTTTGGATTAAAATATAAACACTTCTTTACGAAAGACGTTCATATTCACAGGAAAATAACGGGCACTTAGTCACGAATCATAAAAATGTTAGTTAAACAAAAATTCATAGGAAGAAAATGTATAGCTATGTACGTAACAGCAACCAGATAGAAAAATCCAAATAGAATCAGTTCCAATGTCGTACCGTCTGAGACACTCTTTATTTTAGAATATATTTGGGAATGCTTAGCGTTGGATGCCGAGCGGCACATTAATTTAACAGATTTGTCTTATGAAATCCCGCGAGACGCCCCCGGTCGAGAGCGTGCGCGCCGAGCTGTATTTTTATTAGGCGTATATGTGAGAACACTTCATTATAAATTTATTTTTTATTACAATTTTTACAGGTGCGAGACGTCAAGGATTGTGATATGTTTATCACTAATTTACTTGAAATGTTTAGCTTAGTTATAACATGAGTATTAGGTGTTTGTCAATCGGCACTTGTGCAAAGTAAACTGAGGAATTGGGTTATTCCACGGACCAGTAATGTCAGGACCATTGCGATCTTTCGTGACTCAGCGCTTAGCCGCCTCATAAAATTTGATTTTCTAAAGCTGCTTACGAGCTTTTTATATTTCTTGCACCGTTGCAAGCCTTGAGCTTGTTACAGCGCTGCAGGTTTTGTGTCTTCTTTAGATATAAATCGATTGATCATTTCGTTTTTATATGAATAAGATTCAACCACTACACAAAGCAAACATAAGCACGAAATCGTGTTGGAATCTCTTCTCTCGAATAAAAACAAATTCTTTTCTATTTTTACCTAGGCGAGTATGGGAAAATCTATCATGTTGAGATTCCAGAATATTATTTTAGATGTCGACCGAAATATGTCCACACGTTGCATGTTGCATAATTAATGGCTGTCCGCTTTAATTCTGTGAAGAATAAAATTCTCACATTTATTACAATTAATAAGACATTGTCTAAAACATAAATTGGTAACAGATGCAGTTGTATCACTCCCATGGCAGTTGCATTTCACGCCACGTTAAAGACAAATTATCAGCCTGGCTTTTTGGACAGAGTTTTTGTCTGGTGTATACTTTTACCTGGCTGTATTAAAACAAATGGGTGGATATCATTAAGTCTGAAATTGAAAGTGTTTTGTCGGAGTCCAGTTGACACGGGTCCAAGATGCTGTCAGCAGATAACGGTAACATGGTTCATGTGGTCGGCGCACCTAGCGCTAATCGCGTTCGACGACACCTCTGCGTTAATCACACGGTCGTACTGAACGTCCGACTCGACTCTACGGGTACATGTACGTATGGAGCTTATAAGCTCGTGTCGTTATTGGTAATGCATTTGGCAGTAAACCACGGCCGTACACAATTCGTGTATGAAGTAGTATAACGCACCGGTATGTCGATTACCTTCGAGAACATGCGATTACACCATCTCAACGAAATAAAATCGAAGTTAGTGTCAACAGTCAAAACATGTAACAATTATTGGTTAACAGACCTTCCACCTGCCGCTTTATGAGTTTTTCAAAAAGAAAAGTATAAAACCAGATAGTACATCGTAAAGTAACACAACGAGGTCAAGGTGGCGATTTAGAACGAGGACGAGCCGGCTAATTACTGAGCCATCGACAATAATACATATGCTATGGAAAATAACAGCGGTGACGGACATAATCGATTTAGGGCGAAATAAGTATTTCAGGAAAATACACATCTCTGCACGACATAAGCACAGAAAGCAAATTATTTACCAGAAGATAATCGAACATTATTGTAAACTCCTTCTAAGTTTGTAAATAAAGGCCAAGTATTGAATTGAACACCACTGTAACAATCATTTCCTGTACATTTACAATAGCCAGGTGATGACAGTATTATTGTCTCAATAGCTGTAATGTTTATTAATTGTCCACATTAGTTAAAGGCATGCCAACCATTTATTACACGTCATACTTGTTACGTCGTGTTTTAATGTGAATAGATAGTTTGGATTGAACAAGTGGTTTATACATGAATTACACAACTACAGACAGTCAGTGCCAAAATTCTATTTGTGACGACAAACCGAGACGGGTATATTTAACTGCCACCCATAAACTGTCGAATAAGTACTGCCTCTGACAACACACAAAACAATCAAACAGGGCAACAACAACATCCACATCAACCGAGACATCTAACTGACAGTAACAACTAGAACTTCTACAACTTGCAAATTGAAATATTTCAGGTCATTTTGTAAAACATAGAGCCAAGTTGGAACAACGCTAACCCATTTTCTTACAGTTTACTCTAAAAAATTGCGTAGGATTTTGTACTGATGACGGATATGTGGGTAGTTTGCCTGTGCTTGCTTGTTTTGTTTTAAATAAATAAAAATACCTGGCAGCACAAAAATACAATGTTAGCACCACATTGTTTGCACAATTGTAACATTTACAAACTAAACAAGGCATTATAATTTTAAGTACCATCGAGTATTGTACCTGATGTACTCAAAATTAATTGTATATTCAAATTTCCAGCGTTAGTCTTATTGGAGGGTGCATACAATAACAGTAAAGTACTGTGCAACAACAACTGCCACATAATGCAATTTAAGCAGCTTGAGTCAGAGATAATGCCGTTTAAACCATACATTGTGTACGAGCTACTGTTCTCGGAATAATTATGACTTTGTTTGCGACTCCTCAAACCAAACATTCCGTTCCTATGTGCGGTAGGCACGACCAGTCGACCAACACTACAGACGGGAACGCCGACGCGTTGCATAAATAGACTCATTTCTTGGATGGAAATTCACTTTTATTTTAAGGCCATCATCGAAGACGACGAAAATGTAGTCAGCTAGTCATAGTCACTACTATTTTTCGTGAAAAACAACGAAGCATGACGCCATGAAAGCAAACTATAAAAAATACGATTAGTCCGCCGTGACGGTATAACACAGTTATTTTAAACAGCCAAAACACGAATAAGCCAAGAATACGTAATGAAGCTAATAAAATACACAAATGAATAATTTGGTACCTTACTCGTCTTCAGGAAAGGTAAAACATTATTTTATTACAGATTTAAGTTGGTGTTAAGCTGGCATACTAAACAACAATCTACTTAAAAGGCGGTAACTGGCTAAGACACCTGCAAAACGCCTAGAAATTTCCCTATACGTTGCCATCCATTGGCAAATTTTAATGTTTCATATGCCTGTAACTTCACCTTTTTGGTCACTGTTTGGCGATAGAGAAAGGACTAAGAAGATACTTTCTCGGAGCAGTTTCGAATACAAGAAGCTCTAACCAAAAAAAAAAGACTACAGCTTTCGCAATAGTGACTGAAACCTATTTTGTACGATACAGTCATAATAAAATTGATTGTCGTAGGTTTCAAACTAATAATAGCACACCCTTTTTCGTGGGCGTCGGAAAACATGACTAGAGCACAAAATTAGGTGGATGACCAACAGCCAAAAAAACTTCGATATTCAGTGATTTAAAACAAAGAAAGGATATGCCTTGGACATCCCAAACGCTAATAAATGCAAAGAAGAGTTAGTCTCTTAATCTAGAGCTATGGAGGGCAAATCAAGAATGCAAGTCCAAAAAAATCACAATTTATCAATGAAAGTAATTCAACAAGGTAATTAACTAAACCCGAGTTTAATAAGGTAAATAAAAACAGACGATGATATAACGCGAATACTTGTTCACATATTTGCGCTGGCATGTGTTGGGCGGGCGCCGCCGTACGTGGGAGCTGGGCTTGTAACCGCCCTACTATGCGAAAACAATTACGTTGCGACGTCGATCCCGTGGTATCATGGGCACACCACTGACATTATCACACGGATATATTGCACGACCGAACGACGAACAGACGGGTGCTAAACAACGGATTTGTGACGAAAACACAGGATGAAAGAAACTCATAATTGAGGTGGCACGCGGCGACGGCGCCTGAAGAATTTCAAATAAAACGATCTAACCAGTTCAGCCATTATTTGCAATTAGCTTCAAAGCGTCGGTTAACACTTTTCACAATCACACAAGATGACAGCTGTCAATCATAGCTCTTTGTAACGAACGTGTCGAAAAGAGACGATTACGTTTACGTGTTTGCAACAGTAAATACGTCTTCATACATACCCTTATTTAAATGTACTGCCAAAGGATGACGCAAAATAAAATTCCTAAACGGATAATCATGTGTTGACGAAATATAACTATTTTCGTGAACCTTCTTACGTGAACGTATATAGGTTAGCTGCAGAAATAAACAAAAATCTGAATGCATGCATCACGCATGGATTTAAAGAAACTTCCTAGAAAACATTTTGTGTTTAAAAGCTAAGTTTGAATTTTCATCTTTAAATTCTAAAATGTGAAATCGATCGATGATGCTTTTGAACTTAAGCCGCGATGTTTTTGATATCCCAGGGTATTTTTGTCTTATCCTTTTTCTTTGCATTGTGTAAAAAAATACTAAGTTCTGCCTGATGCACCACCGCTTGCGGTAAATGGGCCCTATAAAAATTAACCATACCTAAAAGACGACGGAGCTGCTCTACTTTATGTGCGGGGAGAGTTGCATTTTGCCCTGACAGCATTATTAGAAGCGTAGCGTTACGGCTGTCCATAGGTCCGGAATAACCTCTCTACACGGACTTGTCGCTAAGGAAAATAAACGGTGACGCAGGGTGAACTGGCGTCACCAATTTATCCTCAAATGACTTTCTAGTCCTTGTGTAACTTTCATTTATAAATGGACTTTCCATTCCATGTACAAATAAAAAGATTTAGCTGAAGAAAATGCTGCGAATATACTAAAATAAAATTTTTCCATTCATCGCCAGCAATACACAGCCTTAACCGACGTGAAATTTTGCACAAGAATCGCAAGGCCGTCCGGATTCTGTACATCAAGCTAAGAAGTTCTCCTATTTATTTAATTATTGTTTTGCCCGACAGGGTCCATAATTGTTCCTATTTATTAATATTTATCACCTGTATGTGTACGTTATGGATAACATTGCAATAAAGTAAACACCGACCGAAGGTCCGGTTTCGGCCAAATGCTAACCGAACCTTCGGCCCGCCAAAACTCATTGTTCGTCGTTTTGATTATTTTTACTCATGTTAAATGGTTAAAATACCATAAATTAATAAATAATTATGTTACCAATTTTATTTGTTTTTTTTTTTTAAATATTTTATTTAAGAAAAAATAAACGGTGATTAAAGTATAAAAATAACAAAATACAAACATCTTTAGCATGTTAAATAAATTAAAAGATGCTGTATAAATAAAAAAATGATGTCATGTCAATTTTGTATTGATTTCGGCCAAAACTGAGATCACAAACGAAAGTTAAATTCCTGTTTAAAAGTAAAATAGTTCCCAGTAAGGGGGCGTTCAAGTATTACGTATCTTGTAAAACGTTACGATGCGTTACAGGGGCGGGAGGGGTGTTCGAACAACGCGTTACGTAACATTATTTTTTTTTTATTTAACGCTCACTTAACATATTTTCGAGTTACACAGTCACTAAACAGTAGTCATTTTGCCAAACAAAAATAAACATAAATTTTTTTCTTGAAATGACATTTATTAATTAAAAATTTGCTAACATGAGAGTAGTAGACATAATTGTGACTTTTAGGTAAAAATTGTCACTTGGATGATACGTAACGTTTCGAGAGGGGGAGGGGGGTACAGATAAACGTTACGGCGCGTGACATGGGGGGGGAGGGAGGGTCAAGAATCTTCAAAAATTGCGTTACGTAATATTTGAACGCTCCCCCTAACGGGAAGAACAAGTAACTCGGCTTGGTTAAGCACTTGTTCTTTAAAATCATCCCATTAAGGGGTTTTTTTAATAAGGAATTAAAGTTTGTGAGGAGTTGGAAAGGAAACGAAAACGAAATGAATCACAAAAGCTTACACACAGCCAGGCAGTTCAACTACGAAGGTCTGATCCATGACAAGTTAACCAGATGTCTAGTTCCAATTAGTGAAATACACAAAGCTCCGTTTGGCATGAGTGCAGTAGCAGTATGTAGTAACAGCTTGCCAAAATGCCAACCCGTCTGTCTATTATAGAAAGTTACATGTCTACGCAACTATTATCCTTACCCTTGGACGTGTTTTACGGGACGATAAAAAACTCAAAGACTTTGGATATTTTCACTAACTCTCATCTTGAATTAGCACATCCCAAACGCAGTAATAGTGTGAAGCACCATCACAGGACATGCCTTAGTTAGCCGTCGTGCACAACCATCTGCACAATCCAAGATCTAAACGAGGCCAATGATAGAGCTGTACAGGTTGCTGAATACCGGTCGGACAAAATTTAATACGAGTCAATCGACACGAAAGGAAGAAGGCTGGCGAACGTGGCCAGAAATTGCCTAAGCTAGTGGGTTTTTAATGGAAAAACGCGATGCGTTTGCCTAACCGTGGGACGCACAACAAAGACTTAGATTAAAATGTTTTGGTTCAAATTAGGAAATACTGCAGGAAGAAAATCTACTAAAGATTCAGATTGCTTTACAGCACAGAAACGCAGGGCTTTCTCTAGACCAGCTGATAAACTTGGCGATGCTCTAATTTCAATTTTAGTAATTGACAAATGTTCGTAATAATTTGTTTGGCATAATTACTAATGTCATAATAGAAATAATTAATGGAATGTACTTTAATATTTGTTAGGTGGTCAATTAATTCAATATTATTCCTAGGTCCCTCGTGGCTTAGTACAATTAGATGATGTCATAGAAGAACTTTAATATCAGCGAATACGCAGTTGTGAAACTTTAACTAATATCGAAGGTGATGAGAATCTAATTTTCCGTCTCATAATTAAATTACAAATTAATAAAGAGAGAGCCGACAGTTTCCCGAGCAAGTTTGATCGTAAAGCTGCGAGAGAGAAGTGACAGCTTGGCAATGACTACCTCATAGTACTACGTGAACAACGAAAGTCTGTTATGAATGATTCTACTTTTCGGATAATCGTGGCAACGAACACTATCCTATTTTACTAAGAAACTCACAGACACTCAGAATTCAAAATACAATTAAGGATACGAATTGAAGAACAGAACGTCTGTAATGAAATTAATGGATAAAGCTAGAACAGCATATTTGATCTACAAAATAACAGTCGCATAGAAACTTGCAGCAACGCATAAATTACTAAAGGACTGGCTTCTAAGGCTTGAAGATCCGTACATAATCTGTTTCAGCAGCGCATAACTGTTCCCAATTCATGTTTATAGAGATAATTAGCCAAAATATGCAACTATGTATTTTGGCGAGATTCATAACGATGACCGATGATTTCATTCGAGCAGTCTCGGTCTGCGGCTGTGGTCTCAACAGGCGATACTAATTAATCGACGTGCAAGTCTCGCCAGATCCCGTCGTTGAGTGACGCAGCACCTGTCACAACACCGACTCAGCCACAACACACCCTCGCAATTTACGATGCTCACCAAAATTGAACGCTGTCAAAACTGTTGCCTATTGTTCATTTGTGTCCCCAAACAAAACGTGACCTACGTTCTTCCTTGCATTAGTCTCCAAGTTGAAACAAGAAGTAGGGTTTGCTGCTACAATGCAGTACCTCTAATTATAAGTTATAAATAATTATTTCTGTTGAATAAGGAAAAAACAAAGATGAATGAATCATGCTTGGTGGGTTCATCGACATGATAAACGCCAAGTTGAACGCGCAACAAAAGTGCGCGAATAACGTGCGCCGACGATGCGTCTGCGATTTGCGAACCCTACAACAAAATACGCAATGTGCGAGCAAATCGCAACATGTGAAGGTAAGTCAGAATACGCATTTGTTTACGAGCTTTCTGTTACATAAGGTGGGGAATGTGGCCCACTCGTAGTGGAGTCTGAACACCTATTTATACGCTCTTTCCATTCCCGACTGCGTGACACATATTACTTACTCCAGTGACTAAGGGCGGGCTAAAGATAATTTTCCTGCAGCTCAACCATTAACCGAATTTGCAAGATCGTTTCATAATTTCTTTAGCACGTGTTTTAATGTGCTTCAATGTAAACAATGAGTTGGTAGCTAACGAAGACGGCCTAAGTTGAAGTTTTGTAGTAAGTTTCTACTTATTTTCAAAATCTTTTAATTCAAATGCGCTTTTTGTTAACAGAGTTAAATAAATTGCATTGGTTATTTAATTGATTAATTTAACACGAATAAGGAAGGCCTGAAACAGCAGCTTTATCGCACGATGCCGACGGCAAGTGATAACGATCCAATTAGTATCTCATAAAAACGCTTCTACCGACTTAGGTATAAATCATTACCCTTGTAAAGCGCTGAGCTAAATTATAAATTGTCTTATTCAATTCCTTATATTCTGATTAGAAGACTAGACTGTGGTTGAGATTATGTATGCTGATAATGAAAATGATTAAGTAATCCAGATTAATTAATCAATCAAGTCATCATTTTTAAGTCCTTAGGTGTGTAAATGGGAAACTTGCACTGTTAAATATCCTTATAACGCAAACAACAAATTAACTACAACCACAACGTATTTTATGTTTTAAAGTAAGTGGGTTACTGTTTAAAATGCATATTAATTAAATGTTTATCAATGTCAGTAAACACAACACTATATTTGTTGAATTTATCATTAATTCAGAGCAAAAATATGTTCTATCATAAAAGCACCCACTTACAACTGTAAGATAGCCAAGGAAGTATTATGTGAGTTACAAATATTATCAATAGGTAAGTAGTAATCAAAAGTAATCCCTTGATAGTTTTCGAAGTAAAGCTGATAACGTGTTATTAGTTAACAAGTAGGTTAAGACACCGAGTGTTAGATAAGTTTCGTGTAATGTTTTGGTGAGAGTCCTGCGCTGCTTAGCAATGTATGTGATCGTACCGTCGCAATGCCTGCAGCGCTTGGGCTCCGGGGGTGCGAGCTCGTCGCCGAGTTCGCGGTGTCGTACCGGCATGGCGGCGCATCCCGCGCCGGCGCCGCCACCACCCGAGTGTCAATACGAGGCTCGCGCGCTCCACCTCGACCGCTCTCTACATGCGGCGGCGTCGCAGCTGCCACTGAGCCCGACCAGAGCCGCCCGCCCCGGGCGGTAGGCGGCGCCCATTCCCAAGTTATTTTGGGCGGCTGTGACTCATGGCTCGAACTGCCCGAGGCGAGCGGCGCCTGCGCATCACAGGCTGTGCGGCGAATCCCGCCTAAGCCTACGCTCACTTGCAGTGACCTACTGCATTTTTTTTGCCTCCAGTTTGCTGCGCCCTTATCAACTAGCCAAGGCTATTGATATTTTTATTGATAATACGATGCCAAAATCGCCGTTTAAATTTCAAGAATTACTTTAAAATATTTAATATGTATCAATTCATACTTTTTATATTGATTAATAACAAAATCTTTTATTAACAATTTTGTTTATCAAATTAAAAATACCAAAGAGTCTAAAGAGATGTACTTACTACATAACTTTTCTTTCTTTTTTTTGATTTTATTATGATTTTATATTTGAATACTAAATAATTTAACAATAAAAAATGTAACCCACTAGTTGGGAACAGAGTCTAAGCTACAGGCAGTCAGAGCTCCAAATGTAGGAACTTCCTAATCATACAAATTGTGTCCAGAAGAACCTACCACTTTCTGAATGAAATCTTTGATCTAACTGCCTAAGGAGGGCTTCTGCTGGTGTTTAAATTTATATTATAAGATTACTTTCAGAAGCTCTACTGAGGTCAAAGAGCATTGCGGTCCTCCATAGTCTCAGCCATGACCACTTCAATTTTTTTGCTATATCGATTGGCTTTAATGCTTGTACTAAGGAAAATTAAAAACATGATCTTCAGTTACCATAAAATAAAGACAAACAAAGAGTTTCTTGCACATTCTTCTCCATAGAGATCTATGCTTTGGACCGTACAAATAGCTTCATGTTTTTGACTGACTGACTTTGACAATTCAAAAGTACCTGGAAATGGTATATTTTAAATAAATGCTTTGATTTTGACATGTTTTAGAAGAAGAGCAGAATTCTGCTCTTCTACTGGTCATCTTCGTACTGGTGGTTCTTGATGATAGATAGATAGAATATGCTTCATTGTACACCAAAAATAGCAAACCACTGTTGCCCAGTCATGCCCAGGAAATACAAAATGATTGGCTAAAATAGCATTACAGAAAAAGCAAGCTTTCCACTAACTAGGTAAGTGATTCATTTTACGACCAGATAGATGTGATGTGATGTGTTGTAGCATTTGAAGCAGTCATCTAAATACTTGACAACTAGAATGCAAGGCCTCTCAACTACAACTACTTAAAGACAACTAATATATAATATATATAATAAATATAATAACTAGACAACTTTAAAAGAAATGGTGTATTATATGACATATTACACTATGAGTCAACAAGGAAAGTAACAAAATTTAAGTCATGTCAAAGCAATTATGAAATTAAAAATTACCTCATTTCAACACCAAACTTTTCAATTTTGAATTATTTTATAAAACCACAAATAAACAATTTTCATAATCATGCATGCAAAATATAATAAAACTTAGATAGACAACAAGCCTAGGAAACTGAATACTGTAGAAATTGATCAGAATGTTGCTGAATTAAAAATTAAATTATTGTGTATCTATTATTGTGTGATGTTTATTGTATGCCTACTTTTTTATTCCAGATTTTGGACTAAGATTGCATCAAGAACAGAATCATGTGTTAACTGACGGGCCACAAATACTATGCCGCAATCATAGACTAACAGCCGGTCTCAATAACGTTTCTATCATTTCAGCTACTGTTGGTAGCTAATTTGACAGTTGGTTAAAGGTAGATATATTATTGAAACAGGCTGTTCGTAAAAATTCCATTATTTCTCAAGTAGACCTACTGACTGTCAGACAGCAGGTTGACTTATGAGTAAAAGTAGATCTTGATAATGTTTACACGTAATACTAGCTGATCTATGTCAATTGTAGTAAAATAAATAAGTAACACTAAACATTTGGTTCTTAATATAATATGCAAGGTTTTTAATTCAGCATAAAAATATTGAATACCCACAGTATGAAAAAAGGAGGCTTATAGAATTAAGCTTTTTTGTTGATTGTATTAACAAATGTTATGTTAGTTACTCCATGCTGTTTACTTTTACATTTTGTTCTTGACCTTGCTGTGAAGCTAATTAGTCAGTATCTGGTTTGTGAAAAGTGGTTTTGAAATGTATAATAGGTAGGTAGAGATAAAGTAATTCAGTTGAGTTCCAATGTAGATAATATTTATATGACCGTAATTTTGCCGGCGCACATACTTGAAACACATGATTGAACTAAAATTAAGTTCAACAGGTTGAGAATATAATTTCTGTAGACCTTCCAACACAAACCTTTATTTCTGTAACCAGTCGATGGAACCACAAGTTAATAATAACTTACAAATGCGTAGTGTCTGGTTACCGAACAAAAATCTATAACTATTGGACTGTTAGCAATGTGATATCACGACCATCCTTGGAAGGATGTCATATTTTCTAATCAACAAAAAGAATGTTTACTATGGACACTACTAATAAAAAGCACATAATACAACGTGACATCGCAATAATAACTAGAAATAGACCAAAACGAAACAGATTGAATACTACTGTGGGCGGCTACGCAGAAAACTTACCTTGTGCCAAAAATATTGCTATCTTCAATAAAATCCAAAACCGAAAATGAACTAGTTGAAATATTCAATCCAAAATCACTATAATTCCGTTACACCACGTCACTATGATTTATTATTTCGCAAACAGAAACAATATTTCTACTCGTTCCTGCCATTTTGAATTTTTGAAGAATGTTGCCCTTCTCCATTTTTCAAAAGTAAATTTAAATAGGACTACTAGGCTTTTTACACAAATTAATGCTGGTAGCAACACTTCAGGCCTGTAGTACTTACAATAACCATGCAATTTCATTTAACATAAGGGGGACCTTAGACGGTCAATCTTGTGTCAAGCCGAACGATCTAAAATGTATGATCATTCTGCACATTATAACTATCATCAAAGACTACCATAGTATACTGGCTAATAACTATGTTCCCATGTAGCGACCTTAGTCGCTGGCGTTGCAAGCTACCTACCTGAAACTGTCAAATTTTCCCAATCCACTTTGAACCAGTCTGAACACAAATGACTCCAAAGTTTCTATTTTATTTTATGAGCATTTTTGCTTACTTGGATGATGTAATTTTTGCGTACTTGTTTATCGACCGATTTGGAAAATACTTCTGTTTATTGAAAGGGTATACTTCCCATGTGATCCTATGGTCATTAGGTCGGGATCTGATGATGGGAACCTGGAGAAATCTTCAAATTTTATAGTAAATTTTGAACTATATTGGATATTTTTTGTTTACTATAATCTGGATTGTATTTGGTTTGCGAAGACGCGCAACGGAACTCAAGCATTTGCTTAATATAAGTTTAATTTTTGGGGGGTACCAGCACTAAAAATACAAAAAAAAAACCTATATAATTTTGGAAGTCAGAGTCAAAAAACAAAGAACCACACCAGAAACATCGACTTCCCAAATTAAAGTTATTTTGTACTTTGCAGTGGTTTATTTATGTTCACACTACTTTAGCGATCGATTCATAGATAATAGCAAAATTACTTGTTTGAGTAAAAATTCTAGTGTTACTACACTAGGTACCCGATTGCTATTGCAACAAATTTTTTCGTTCATCATTGCGATTGGTATTGGTTACCAGGTTTCAGTAATCAGGAAACCTGGCAAAACACCGTATGAATACCGTACAAAATGCCCCACCAAAAAGCAACTGGGTGGCACCAGCGGCAATAAATAGACATGCAATGTAGTAGGTAGCACACCCTCCCGACCTTAAATTACCGAGCCAGCCCGCGTCGCTGAGCCCTGGCTCTCCCAGCCACTAGGTTACCGAGGGTTAAATTCATTTGAGGCCACCACCACAATATTACGTAGCACAAAAGCATGCTAATTCCAAGCAGATGCGGTTTAGTAGCATAGCATACCCTTTAAGCCACCACCAGCTAAAAATAGACTGACTTGCGGTTGCGATTAAGTAACTTAATCGCAACCGCAAGTCTATTTTTTCGTGCTAACTAGCACACAGTGTGAGGTTGGGGTGCGAGGGGGTAGCTCCAAAGCAAGTCTGAATGCGTTTTGCGAGTATGACACCTAATTTGTTGGTGTGCGTAGGACCCACATTTTGTCTTCTGCCAGGGCGCCTCGTGATCCTACGTTGATAAACCAATGTTGGAATGAAATTCCTGGAGCATTTGCTACTGCTCGTTTATGTGCATGTTTCAAGCAATATAAATACAAAATTATCTTGATACAATTTTATTGAAATAGAACATATTTTATTTCATAAACATTATTTTTAACAGATTTCAAAAAAAGGAGGAGATTATCCATATAAGTTGTAGATTTTAGGGGTCCATTTTTTTATCATCAGATTTTTTTTTAAACGAATAAATATGGCGGTTTATCATATTTTCTATATAAAAACTTTTAAACCGCATGATTCCACAGATATGAAGATTGAAAAATGGCCCCACTGAATTATTGCGCCAATTTGAACTAACCTTGTTTTCTCGATACATTTCAAGAGAGCTAATAAGAACTCCGTCTAAAGATGTAAATTGCATTTAGTAACAGAAATAAAACATATCAACAAAAACAATTTGTACATAACGTCAAATTATAATTAATTTCCTAACTTAGTAACAATAAATTGTAAAACAACTTTGAACAAAGCCACAAAATCTTAGATTGATAATAATATAACATAAATAAATAATCGTAAGAGTATCGATTACACGATTATTGCGCATTGTAATATAATATAATGCAAATAAATAGAGATTAATTAATTTAACTAATTTTAAGGCGTAACTTAAAAATGCAATTCAATTACAATTGGGCAAAAAGAGAATATATCAAAATCTCGTAGTAAAGTACGACCCCAGGATAGAGCAATTTTCTATGGTCTAATAAAAACGATATTTATATTTTGAGTCTCGAGAGCCCAAATGTCTCAAATCATGATCACAATATTGTTGAATCTCTTTAACTTTTTTT
This sequence comes from Mamestra brassicae, assembly GCA_905163435.1. Classification (NCBI taxonomy): domain Eukaryota; kingdom Metazoa; phylum Arthropoda; class Insecta; order Lepidoptera; family Noctuidae; genus Mamestra; species Mamestra brassicae. The sequence goes on along the minus strand of LR991004.1, from coordinate 11,462,854 downwards.
GCCAAGCTGTAACATGTTAATAATAAGTTTAAATTAAATAGTGTGACTATGTCGACTACACCGATGTTTTATAGATATTTTACGCCTAAGAAACTACCGAAGCGCGGCTTTGAGGATTTTAAACATCGGTGCTTCACTGTACTTTTATTTGACATTTATACAGTCAGATAGTTATAGTCTGCACTATTAAATTATTAACTCGGTTAGCTACAGTATTTATTACACGTTTGATACAACCTATGAATAAACTATCATATAATAATATTATGTAAGTATGTTGTAATTAATAGGCGGGCAAAAACTGGAATTTTTATTTTAAAACTATTTGCTGAACCATAATTTTAAGTATTTACCTACAGATTAAGAATGCCTCGGAGCAATTTTTTTTATTTTTATTTATATGAGGTATACAACCTGTTTTATTGATTTAGAATCATTATATTCCTTCAAACAATGAAGAATAAAATATTAAGACAAGCTGATCAAATATTGAAATAATTTACTACTGAGAATATTTCTACTGGTTCTAAAATAAACAAGAACCAAATAAAAAATAAGTTTCTACCAATATTATATAAGGGGGGCTTCGCTCTATCAATAGTGATCGGGTTGATTCTTGAAGTCTACACTAAATAGCACAATCTAACACATATATTTGGTAAATAGATTAAAATTCAAAGTTCGTGTAGTTTTAGCTACTGTTTACAACTTCGCAGTTGCCATTTTGTTTTACATGTTGATCTTTTTTCAAGCTTTTTATTAATGCTGACTCTTTTTGTTCTTTGCGAGTATTCCGTATCTCGAATTCAAGTCGATGACGTATTATTCGTTGAACAATGTCTTCTGTTGTCATGGTGTTGCCAGAATTCAGTATCTGTAAAGAAATATTATAATAAATAAATTTAGTTAAACAACATTCTTGTCTCTCAGGCAAGAAGTGGGACAGAGCGGTTTACGCCCGCAGGATCGATGCCTCAGGCAGGCCAAATGTCCCAGGATCATCACACAGTTCGTACTTGATGGCGGCGCTAACTGGATAATTAGGGCTCGTTCTTGAGCGATAGGCCGGAAAAGGCAAAATATTAAGAAACTTGGAAATGTAGAGGATGGACCTTATTCCACCACAGATCAGCTTAAATTACGTGGTGACGAAATCGAAGTTTAAATTTTTAAAGAGATTAAAGAGTAGTGTTTACCTTGAAGCAGCCGCGTTGTTTGGGCACCTTGTAAGGGTCCGAGCTGTCTGCGTCGGTGGCTATCGTGGTGAGGCCGTGGCACACCACCTTCACTCGGAAGTGGTCCATGAGCTCGGCTGTCACGGCGTACGGCGCGCCGATCACCACTTCGTGCACGTACTGAAAGTAAACAAAGATTTTATTAAAAATAAATGTCACTACCTTATGCCAGCGCCTTCGACCGCGTGATTTTCGGGAATGCCAGATTTCATCCAGATCAGCTCAGCCGTTCTGGCGAGATAGAGTAACAAACATCCAAACTTTCGCATTTATAATACTAGTAAGATTTGAGTCTGCCCTGCCAAGCCTTATAAAATCTTGTGGCGGTTATTGTGACTGGAAAACCTTTCCCTGTCCATTACTATTCGATTAAACTGTCTCGATTTTTACGACCAGTATCTAGTGGTCTTTAATCAGTTGATAGACTCTTTTGATAGGGTTTCAGAGACCTAAAACATGTTAAAGTGACAATCCTGTAGGTAGTGTAAGTTACATATAATTAGTCGCAAATTACCAGATTGCTATGGCTGATTGTGTAGTGACCCTTATATTTTATCTCAATTGGTCAAGGTCTTAAATCGGGGTATCTTATAGATAAAAAGCGCTTTCATATCTTCGTGACTAACTCATTGTTTTAAGAATAGATCATTCGGTACCCGGCCGTAAATCTAGCATACCGAGATTAGGTATGTTTTTTTCTATTCACAAAGCTGTTATCGCCAGATGATTTTTGCATATATATATTTATTATTGTTATCAAATTAAATCAGTTTTGATTAGTGAGTTTTTTTTAGGTACTAATTGTCAATAGGCTGCCAAACACCAAGGTAACATTACACAACGAGGCTCCTCCGTGCCTCGGAAAGCACTTTCGAGGATCTTTGACAGTTATTACGGATAATCAGAAGGCCAGTTAATCTGATAACAGTTGAGGTAAGATAGGCAGCCTCTATGTTGAATACCAGTATTCAGCAGCATCCGGTTAGATTGGGAATCGACCTCAATATAACTGGGAACAGGCTATGCAGAATTATTGGTATGTTTGTACAGGGTTATCTCTAAAAATACTGATTCGATTACAAACATTCCTGACGGAAAACTACTAGCTATAAAGGCTAGTAAACTTTACCCTAGCCAATCCCCTCGGGTAATTGGTCATTATTGTGTGAGATAGTTTCAAAGTAGTAGAAGTACCTTGCAAGCAAGTACAGACAGCACTCGTTCATGTAAGTTCATGATGGGGTAGTTGGAGCCCTTGTAGCGGTTGACTTCAAGGTCGGTGTGTAGCCCCACGATGAGGAAGTCTCCTTGCTTGTGCGCCGCCTCGAGGAAGTCTAGGTGCCCCACGTGGAAGAGATCGAAGGCACCCGCGACGTACACAACCTAGAATAGATGTCATAGTGTAGACTTACATTAATATGGTGTTATGGGTTACGGCACATCAAGCTATAAAGAGATTGTCACACAAATGAGTAAGAAAGTCTATAACATTGAATCTTTATCTATAACTCCATGTACAATGTTCACCGCCGGGTACTTTTATAAACTGCGTTTATAGACCTACCGACACCGGAACCGAATGGCAGAGGATTTTGCCACCGGTCAGCGCACATTAGCCGCTTAATCCCTTTCGATGCCACGGAATAAATCAAAACATTGGCATTTATCTCGTATTTCTACTAGTTTGAACGTCCTTTGGAAAAAAAAAGATCCTCTGCCATTCCGTCCCGGTGTGCGTAGGCCCTTAAAGTCGATTCAAATTTAATAACGATTGTGAAGTTCGCTTTTCGCTGCGCATTACCCCACCCTTCACCCCGGTGTCACATGAATTTGCTACTGAGCAGCGACACAGCGCGGTAGTGGAGTGTTCCGAGCCACCATTTGTTTTTCTCACTACCTGTATAATTTAGTTCCCAAGTATGTGTGCGTCGCCCGGAGGACACGGTGTAGCATACGGTGGAGGTCTGCCCTGCTTGGGCTGAGCAACGCCGTGTCCTCGTCGAGGCGATCGGCGGCGGTGACCTCTCGCGTCCAGCCCTGGTTGAATCCTTGGTCCGGAGCGAGGAGGCTTGGGGAGCGGTTACCTTCTTCTGCGAAGCAGTAATGCTAGCGAAGGAGGAGGCGGGCCGCGCGAGGGAAAGGCAAGGCCTTCGCCCCAACCGCCGCAACAGGAGAAGACGCCCCGGGCGTCGGGAGTCGCAGGGCGATCCCCGGCCACCGTAGGCGCGGGCCTGCGGACGGCGAGCGTTGGGTGGCTCGCTGTCCGATCACCACCAGGCCCGGGTCGATGGCGCGTTGTGTTTCACGCGCGCCTCAAAGAGATGTCAGTATAGAGGACGGGGCCCGCTAGGGGCAGAGCCTGCCAGGGTACAGGAATTTGTTCGAAAGAGTCACCGCGGCCCTGGAACGCAAAGGGCTTTAGAAGGAAAACGGATGGGTTTTAGTCAGTAAGAGTCTGACACGCCCTTCCGCTCCACCCAGAGCGGAAGAAGTCATTTGATGATTTCCCAAACTTAAAAAAAAAAAAGTATGTGTGCGTGAGTGCGATGTCAGAAAAGTAGCTGCAACTTTATATTTGTTTTACATTCTGTTTCTCGCTTCGCTCCCGTGTAGTATCCCACAGCAACCGTACGTTTTTTTTTCGAAATTGTAGTAGACATACATCAGTGAAAGAACCTTTTCTGTTTTATTTTTTAAGAAAGCTTTAACAATACAATAACGCGTTCAGGGTGATGATGGGGCTGCCGCGGTACTGCAGCGCGAGTGGTATGTTCGCGGAGGCGCGGGTGGACGGCTTTCACGCTGTCATACGCAAGCGAAGTGCGTCTTTAATGGCGCGGGTGCGCGGCAGCTCCAGCGCCATCCTAACAGCGTGCGCCGGCAGGTGGGACTCATTACTGATGAGGCATTGGATAGGCCTACACGCGAGAGCAAGTGCCTGACACATTATCGTTGTCATTGTTATAACATATCTATAAATGTTTTCACTAACACTAGGTTAAGAAAATTGTAACTAACAAAATATGGAAGCAATTCTGAAATAAATCATTATTATTATTATTATTATTATAAGTCTAAACGAAGATAACCTTTTCAAACTTAACTTGAAATTTAAAAATAAACTTAACACTGACTTAATATTTGTACAATTGGAAATAACAAGTAGGTATTCAAATAAGGATTAAAACGATTAAGGGTCAATGTCAACTCACCTTATCGGTGGGTTTGGGCGAAAGGCCGCTGCTGAACTGGATAATTTTCTGAGTGGTGGGCAGAAACTGTGAGCAGCCGGTGTAAGGTGAACGGGCGGTGGAGTCTGTGCCGAGGTTGGAGGAGTGCTCGAGCGCCACGGAGTACTCTTTGTCACCTCTCCTGGAAATCAAGATGCCTTAAGTGTAACCTTGAATAGGATGAAATGGTAAATGTTTTGGACATCAGTGAATGTGAGCAAAAAAAAACCCTCCATGAGATGCTCAGTAACAACAGTGTTGCTGGTTTTCTTTGAGGAGCTGGGGTAGATCGATGACATATTTGGATTTGCGACACCAGCCCGACTATTCATGTGAGCAAGGGTGGGATTTTTCTTTGTTATGTATAAAAACAAATGTTTGTGTGTGGCCATTTGCTTTACTTTGCTTTTGTTTATATTGGGAATGGAACAATATGGCATTTGAAAGGTCCATATTTATAACAGCACCAATCAGTGCTGCAATAAATTCGTTATCATATCAAATGTCTTGGCGGTCACCAAGGGGCCCTTCGTTCGTCCTTGTAATAATAGAGGAAGAAGAACACAATGCATTTGTATTACCATAATCTCATAAAAAGCTTATAATGTTTAAACTAACTTGGGAAATGATAATTAATATTTTCATATTTAGTCATGATGACTATAAATATTAATAAAATTTTATTTATTGAAATAACATTCGGATAGTATTTTTTTTAAATCTCGTATTTTAAAATTGAAGGTGTCATTTTATGTAGATTACATTTTACAGTGCAAAGGCGATGGTTATGCTACAGCACATTGACTTAAAATTGTATAAATCATTGTTGATGAAACAATTGCTTATTCTCTATCTTACTTAACCCAAGAACCTTGAAATACTGAATTAATAGTGATTTATGACGATTTACAAAATAACCCCTTATAATTATAAAAGTAATTTTTTACTTGAAATGTTCTCTGGTAAGCAGTAACATGCGTCCTACTAGGTCTGTGGTGGACACTCCGGCCGTCCTCTGGACTTCCCTGAAAACATTCAAATCAGACACATTAGAACTGAGGTAACCAGACTTGCATTATGAAGGGACGTTTGCTCAGTACCAATAATTCATCAGTATGGCCTGAATTAATAATAAAAAATAGAACTATTTGCATAATAATTATGATGCAATAATACTGTGATTTAAGTCACTTAGCAACAAGACTTGAATTAATTTGTTCTTCATGATGATATCCTACTACTATTATAAAGGCGAAAGTTTGTAAGTATGGATGTATGTATGGATGTTTGTTACTCTTTCACGTAAAAACTACTGAATGGATTTTGATGAAATTTGGCACAGAGGTAGATTATAGTCTGGAATAACACATAGGATACTTTTTATCCCGGGAATATGTTCCCTTAGGATAGTTTTCGACAATCACGCGGGCGGAGCCGCGGGCGGCAACTAGTGTTATATAAAGTGCTGTGATGTTTTTTGTGTTCAAAATAAAACCAATTTAGGGGAAAGCAAACTTGAAACTAGCTAACCAGTAGCTTAATTTGCAGAAGACATGATGACAGAAATATCACTGCAATACTAAGCTAAATTTTACTTGAAACTGGTTTTGATTTAGTCCTTGCATTTGACAAAAAAAAGCCCTTTGTGTAACAACTGTAATTTTAAATTATTTTTAGTAAATATTTAGGGACTAAGCTAGGAAATTAAGCTTTCGCTAAACTTGTCTTTCGAATTTTGCACTTAGGTATGCGTCTTTATTTTTACCTTTATCGCGTAACTTTATGGCGCGAAAACAAATGCATTTATTGTATGCATTGGCGAAATGGATAAGATCTACATTTTGTTACATTACATGATAATATTCAAGTATGGGTATGCATATTTTAGTACAATAAAGCCTGAATTAGTAAAGAGCATGTTCAATTTATTCTATAATGAGCAAAACCATAAACAATAAATATATCAACTTCATTAATAAAAGATGATATTAAATCATGTATTCAGTTGTGATTGGAGGGCAAAAATGGTAATATTTATTTTAGGACTCATCCTGCCCAAGTGGCAGTGAAGGAAATCATATTATTTTGCTAACTATACATATGTATAGGTAAGGAAAACTGTGTGTCAAATAATAAATAATAACATGAAGGTAATACCATACAAAAACTTATCCAAGTGAGGATACAAAGGATCCAAACTACAAGAGAATATAATTATTTTAGAAGCTGTTTGTTTAAAAGACTCAACTCTGTTACTTGCAGGATGAATTTAATAAAAAAAAAGGATGAATTTAATGTAGTGTTCAGTGTGTTTTAAATTAAATTTGATTGACCAAGTTGTTAAACTGCAATTTTAGTAAAAAATAAGGTCTAGTACTCTAGCTTGATTACTAGATTGGGTTTGCCCAATCTAATTCTTATTGGAGTTGTTCACAAAAGGATCTAGAGCAGAGCTAGAGAGAAGCAAGATCTTCACACATTATGGAATGTAAAAAAAGATATGAATATGAATTTGTAGCATCCAGGAGTCTATAATTGTACCTGCTAAATGCCATAAGGCCCAATCTCTATTACAGGGTTTTTAAACAATCTGTTGATACATAGTGCCAATATGCAACACTTCTACCATACCCTTCAAGAAATACAGCCATAGAGTTATGTTCTTTTATTTCAGTGTTCCTTATAGTATTACATATTTTGCTATGTGTATGCTAGTCCACTATGCACAATTCAAGATTTATTGCATTATAAAGTGTGAAATGCCAATTTTCTTTCAAGATTGTGAATGGGTAATAAATTTGATAACACTAAGGTTTTTATAGAGTTAAAATTACCTGTAACGGCCAGCTTTTTTCACCAAATGATATGTATCAATTCCATCAGCAGTCACTGTGATGTCATCTGCAAAAGTTAAGCATTTATTAAGGTGTTTTAGGTATTTTTCTTTTTAAAAACAAATATTTTTATTCATGAGAATTTAAGAAGTCACATTGTGCATGATTTTAACTTTACTTTAATAATTAAAATTTTAATATTAAGCAGATTTATGTCTGCTTTTTATCTGATCAGTTCCTCATATACATGAAGTATGAGATTATTGACTAAGGAATTGAATAATTATAAGATATTTTTTTTTTACATAACATGTTTCATGAGAATCAAAGGAAAAAACTACTAGAAGACAGCAAAAAAATCTTGTTTCAAGGTAAGGTAAACCTAACCAGAATAATACTATTGTATTTTTTGTATAAATTTTGAAGGTGGGAAATATAATACTTGCCCCTGGCTAACAAATAAAACTGACTGGATAATAAATGTAAGTATATACTTATATTTATTATCAAGTCAGTTTTTGTATTTTTTTTTAAATAATATCTTTACAGTTTGTACTTGATGATATATAAAACTAGCAGCTAAACTATTAATTATTTTATTGCATAGTTGTTATAACTAACAATTACTCTATAATACCTGGTTCTCAGTAAAAAAGTGAAATGAATTACCTCCATGCACACAAAAATCACACTGGTTTGTGTCCAGAGTCTCAAGTGTGGTCACATAGGGTGCACCTTCCACCACCTGGTCAACCCACTTGATGGCACGGACCATTTTGTACCGTTCCTCTTGTGTGAACACAGGAGGACCCTTGTGCTTCGAAATTTCTTCATCGGTGTGTACTCCTACAATCAACACATCACCCAAGGCCTTTGCTTGTCTTAGCGAATTTGCGTGACCGAAATGCACCATATCATAACTGGAAACAGAAATCAATACCACACTGTAATCCCAAGGAGAAATTATTTAGAGAAAAGCATGTGTACACAGCGATTGCGAACTGAAATCGTTCGCGCCGGATGCTTCATAATTTTCCACACTTAAGTACTACTGCTCGTTCACGTGAACTTATTAAAGTATATCGAGAATTGCTGGCGAGAAACACTAATGCGACTTAATGTTAACAACGGCACTACAAGTGTATAATGTTTCCAGTTACCAAGCACGAAGACATGAAGTAAAAATAAAAACTCGATATTACTCACCACCCATCACACCACACACGAACTTCTCTTTTATTTTCATTGTTTTCACCCATAGTAAAACTGTCTGATTTTATTGAAACCACAAACGGGTTGTAACACTTTTTACAATAATAATTTTTGGTAATTGAATTAAGACCGAAACCGATCACCGAAAGTTCGGCACCTCCACCCTTCGAAAGATTCACGAAACAACTGATAAAAATAATCTGTCACTGTCACGTTTTCATTCAAACTCAAACGTCAAGTGTCAAAATGCGAATACTCTCGGGATTCATATTGACAACACTGGAAAAGCTTCTCGCTTCTCTATTTACTTTACCAACATATTTTCGTGTTGGAAATAAAATATAAGCTGATTGTACAAAATCAGCTCCTATGTAGCGTTCTAAGCTCGCTAAAATAGGTTTTATGAAATCGTTGACAAGGAAGATGATTTATCAAGGGTAGCAAGGACCTCTGATCTTGTGTTTCATGTTTAAAGGTAGGGCTGGGTTGGCCCCTGCCAATGTTGCGGATTTTTTTCGAAAGAGTCACCGCGGCCCTGGGATGCTACTCTCTAACTCGAAGTCCGTAGTTTCGGGCTTAGTTGCCGGCGTTTTCTACTCCGTATCACCTACGGACTTACGATTAGTTCCGAACCTGAACTAAGAATGAATGACAACACGATTTGACAGGAACTGTCTAATCGTGTTGTCATTAATTCTTAGTGGTTAGGTGATACGGACTAGAATACGCCCGCAACTAAGCCCGAAACTACGGACTTCGGGCTTAGAGAGTAGCCCCCCTGGAACGCAAAGGGCATTAGGAGGAACACGGATGGGTTTTAGTCAGTAAAAGTCTGACACTCCCTTCCGCTGCGCCCGGAGCGGAATGAGTCATTTGATGATTTCCCATTCATAAAGATTTAGTTAACTAACAAGTAGAGTCGTCACGTATCAATTGGGTGATCCATGATCCGAAACCCGAAAGTCTGACAGTGTTACAAAGGAACGTTTTACCCAGCCAGTATTAGAAAGAAGAAAGAAAAAAGAGTTTATTTGCGACAAGCATGACGTACACCTACCAAAAAAATAAAAATAAAGCATTTTATAATTACTTAAATGAATATTATTATAATTATGGTTATGGATAACAGAATTCTGAAAGGCAATCGCCAGGTACCGGTATTGCGTTCAGTTAGACTGGAAGCCTATGATGGTAAATTGGACCAGCCAGCAAATAGATTTATTTAGGCACTGGATGGGTACCACCTAATTACCCATTTACCAACCACTCAGCAGTTCAAAATCGAATTTAAGAAAGGTCAGTACCTTACTAGCAAACCAACCTACTAGAAAACCAGGTTTGCTAGTTTGGAATATTTGTCATGAGTAGGTAGGTGATACCTAAGCACTTAGTAGAAGGGCTAGTAGATACGAGATTACTATTGATTACGTTTGGTCTCGTTTCTCAATGTACCTACCTATATTTAGTTAATACGCGTCCACGTCACAGAACATATATATACAGTACTCGTCCACGTCGTCCACACATATGTATGTAATAAACAACGTGTAGCGTAAATCATGAAAGTATGGTAGTTACTGTTTATCTAATCGCAGCAAGGAACTTAATTGGTTCGTTTGAATCACGCCACTGTGAATGACGAAAACAAAGCGATTTCGTTAGCGTTTGGACTTTGGTTTCGCTTGACTGCATAGTGGGAGAGCGAAGACTGACACGGGTTACAGAAGTTATCTCAATCTTCCGATTTACAGGTCGATGACATTTCTTTAGTAACTTGCCTAATTAATGAGATAACTAGTTTTGCTCAGACTATTTTAAGGGAAAATTGTAAATTATTTAAAAATAACACTTTTGAACGTCAATCTTTATGTCAAGTCAAATAATCTAGATGAGATCGGTGTTTCCTAGCTGATTTCTCTGAGAAGAACACCGAAACAAAAACAGAAGTTAGTTGATAAGTTACTCATTTTATCATTAATTCATTACATTAGTGCTATTGATGTTAGATGTTCTGACTTGCATCTAGGGTTGCCACTAAAATAGAGTAGGTACCTATTGTAGGTACTCTATTTTGCGTAAACCTACAAAAGCAATAGAGTAGGTACGCTAAAATACTCTATTCATATTGACTCTGTCTTTTCATTAAAATGAATAAAATCCTGCCATTTCAGTATTCCACTGAAAGAGTTTTTTGCTTTTTGGTCATAATTGCAAGTTGCTGATAAAAGAAATCCATGGCTTCATTGGAATTAAACATAAAAAACAACAACATTTTGGTTTCGCAATAAGTAGGTAGGTACCTAATACAAAAAAATGTGCTATTTTTTCAACGGCTGTACCGTTCACTTACCCTTTCTAAAATGAGAAATTATCTATTTCTTTTAAAAAAAGTTGACAACCCTACTTGCATCCTACTTGGTCAATCAACCCTGCTATGCCGAGGGGCAGGCAGGGGGTCAAGAACAGTAAACAAATAGGTTATTCCATCATACAAGGTGATCGGTATCTAAGCGCGAACTATTCAGCCCATCTATTCTGTCAACATCTCACCGTGTTAACATAGGTGGCAGGTGGAGTAGGCATCGGCATGACACGGCCATACGCTGGCAGTGTGCCGCTTGGGTGGAGCCGCGCCGTGCCTTCATTTCTGTGGTAGGCAGAGACTCTCGCTACCGGCCGTAGTCCGTTCTATGGTCGGCGGCGAGGAGTCCTGGGTCGCGGTAGTTTGCCAGCTCACTTCATGCCCAGCCAACTCCACCTAAGTTTACTCGGTGAGATGTTGACAGAATAGACCCTGGACTTGATATACCTAGGGTTAACTGTGAACTGCACCCCGGAAGCATGAGGAATACGAAAATTTGTAACACATGTAGGTCTACCACCATCATTGTCATGTCTACCTACGCAATCAGTAAAATGCAGCATGTTTCATAGTTAGATAAGTACGATATCAAATGCGTGCGTCTAACAACCTTTTATCTGATAGTATGAAATCAATCAATAGACAACGCACTGGAGTGTGAAATGATATAGTATTGACGATTACAATGTTCTTATCAGTGAGTAGGTAGGTAGGTATTTATTCGGTTTACGTACTAATTTGATTTAATCTTGTATTACTTAATTCTTAGTCATCAATCGATGAAATGTATCGTTAATAATGAGACAGTCTTTAGTACCTACTAGGTTTTTATTTGTAGGGAAGTAGGGTAGATAGGTAGGTAGTACCTATTATCCTAAGAAATGGTAAAATATTACGAATATGAATAAGTTTTTGAAATCATAAATACTTACTGAGCAAAATAAATAAATAGTGGGGGTGAGTAGGTATTTTAACATGTTGACATGACATACCTAGGTACTGAAACAGAAAAATAATAAGCTGTAATATTGTTTTGTCTCAATGTTGATGATCAATACGAATACTCACGTGTTCATCGATTTTTGTTGCTGACCGTACATAGGTAGGCAGGGAGTTTTTAAAGCTAGGTAGGTATATGACTCTAGATTTACAAGTACGACTGCATTGCTTAAAATAAAACTAAGGTAAGTAAAAAGTATTTAAGTAACTTATTTTATTTAATCTTTAGCATCGGCCACGCCTCCATTTGTAATAGCAAACGTAGCTTCACTCTCAGGCAAGTCAGGAGAGTCGTATATTTTAGCGATTCTGTTTTCTCCACGTGCCTTTCTTAGGGATATTCTAGTGGTAGACGCATGAGCTAGAATGTTGCCTCCTATGGGCTTCTTGGGGTCCACTTGAAAGGACAGTGTTGCTCCCGGATCGGCAGTCATTTGATTCGTTATGAAAACTGCAACGTTGTATTCTTCTGAAATCTAAAGAATTTATTATTTTTTTCTTACGCAGAAACCGGTTCTTATTCGTTATTGAAGGTCAGTACTTATACTTATCTTAGCGTATTTTTGCCTTTTTAATAATAAGAAACCAGTCTCTGCATAGGTAACTATTGAATTATCCAAAAATATCTAATATTATTAAAAACGTTTCAAGCAAACTAAAGTGGTGGCGAAGTGTAGTAGTCACCTTAAAATTCGTTGAATCATCATGAATTTGGTGATTATTTTATTGATAAATTTCATAAATAGGTCTGTACTATTTTGAGTGCGATCGTGAAGTTGTCTAGCGTAGGTACGTTACGGGATTTTAGAATTATTAGATAGGTTCTTTAGCTGAGAAAAAACTTCAGTTTACAAATTATACAACTGCAACTGAGAAAAGCCCTCAATAAAATGTGTCAAAATTTGAATAATCTTGCTATTGTCTTATCTCGAGTCAAACAGCTGCTTAATAAACATGGTTCGTGCGTTGAAAACCGGACATATGTTTATCTATTGAGACCAAACGAGTCAATCTTGGCGCGCGGTGATCTTGAACTCGTCTGTACATAACACGAGTTCTTTCAAAATTTACGCTTATAAATAAACCGTATGTTATTACGACGTAGAATAAATTGCGTGACACTAGCGCTACACATCAGACAAAGACACAGTTCTTGTATTCTAAGATTATAAGATAGAATCGTGATCGTGACTATTCGTCACTAATAAAATCGCATACGGACGAAATTCACATTTAGGACTACCTGTGAAGTAACTCGGGAAAAAATATATTCCTTCAGGATTTTAATTTAATGCTACCTTGGAGCCGAGCCGAATTTTATTGTTCCGTCCAATAGGTGGGGCCCTCTCGTAACTGCGCAATTTGGGGCCCTCAGTAATTGATATCAGGTGCTCAAAGATTGATAAAGCCAAGTAGCGTTGCTGTAGTTTCTAGTTTGAAGAGTACCGACACTCAAGTCATTTCGGCGTTTTCATGAGATGGTAACGCTTCTGCAGATTTCCATAATCATTATAACCATTTCTATCTATCTATCTATTTTACCCCACAGCTGGACAAAGGCCTCCCTCTCCCTTTCCCTACAACTTTAATTGTCCTTGGTAGGACGGGCCATCATCACCGTCAGGAAACTAAAGAAGAGCTAGAGACCTCAACAAACCTTTTGTAACCGTGATAGAACTTGTGCCAGTTTCTGCTGTCTATCAGCCAACTCGCCTCGTCCTGAGAAGTCGACTCTGAATAACGCCATGATCGAGTCTATTATCAGCAGCTTGAACAGGCCAGCCTCTTCGTGGAACTTCGCTGCTACAAAGTCTAGCAGTTCCGCCTAGAAGAGAAATCATTAGAAAAAAATAATTTTGCTACAAAATCAGATGCCAATATTATTTATTAGATAAAAAAAACTGTGAAATTCTGATAATATTACATACACACATACAGTCGAATTGAATGAACTTTTTTTGCTGCCCTTACCTGGCTGAAACGTTTTTTTTTCTATTGCATAAAATCAATTAAGTAAACACGAATGTAAATGAGGTGTTTACATACAATTTTATTGTCTTCATACCTTCGTAATACTTAAGAGATGGGCATCCTAAGTAGGAAGGTATCTATTGTAAACTTGGTACTGTAGCATCATACCTACTGTAGGTACTTTACGGAGCTACCAACCTGATGTTCTGATGTGTATGCCCTGGCGTATAGAACGTTATCTAGCACTGCAGTTTGGTCTAAATTGAATCTGTCTGCAATTGGCCGTAATCGGTCGGGTCGACTGGACTATTGTTAAGGAATTACCTATAATAACGAGGTAGGGGCTACAATGCAACTGCACCAGAGTTACGAGTCTACTGAGGTACCTCACACAAATTCACGATATGATCGAATTTATTTTTGCATTCTAATTTACATTTCAATAAAGAATTTCCGTATTTTTTACTATTGATTGGCACGCGTTTGACCACCTATCTCACCTCCGATCCGTCCGGTAGTTACTCCTTATTCGAAATAAGACTATTCGTTTGCAAGTTCTCGTAAATTGGTATGACGCAATAGGTAGCTGTTCTAACGTATGAGGAAATTATTAATGAATGGAGTCATCACTTAATGAATATGAAAATCATGTTTATTTATGGTTTTCTAATGATAATATTGTAATCCGTACGATATCCACGTGCTACATTATTTGATTAGCAACTTTGTGGTTTTAAATCGAGGTTTGGTGGCTTATTTAATGAAATCTTCCCTTTCACATAGAGGGGGTCTTTGTGTCACAGCAGTGGAATCGTTAGGCTCTATAGGCCGATCATACTAATGGACTCTGATAATTAAATTTGCCTCGCAGTGCAGGCAACTTTACGCAATGCAGGTGAAATGGAGCGGAATGATGGAATGAAGACTAACATTAGCGAAAATAAAATAAAACGAGTCTGGGACCAGGCAACACTGAGTGACTCATTTTAGGTGTCGCCTATTGTTAGTGCGGACAGGCATTGTGATGATAATTGGAAACTGATGAATACTTGTAAGTGTTCAGATGTTTTTGGTTAGTTTATGTAGAAATTATTGACAAGCATTTACTAGGATATTAAATTCTTCACAAGTATATGTTCACCTTGTCTGCTATTTGGTGGCGACTGTACCTACTAGCCTACTTGTCCTCTTATAAACTTTGGGTGGCAAGCTACTGGATTCTATCAATTCTATCACATTTCACTGGATATACTCCTTCTGAGAAGGAGACTTGTGAAAGGCAGAAGAGACCACTTTGTCTGTGACAGTGACCTCTAGGGGGCTGGATGTTGGAAGTCGTCAAACTCATTATGTATAAAGGATACAAAGTGTGTTCAGTATCCAGGAACATGACCTTCCCGCCGTGGTAGCCCGTTGAGTTAGGTATCTGCGTGGTAACGCATAGCGTGTGGGACAGCTGAGTCTTTCCAGTACGAAATTCGCCGAATACTTCTGTTATCGCCATTGATTCCACGCCACCGGCCAGTAGTTTGCTAGAACAAAATTCGAAATATAAATAAATTCACTTCCACCCATTTGGGTGCAGCCCATCCCTCGCAACAATTTCTCTCGCAAGAAATGATTCTAGTCTGATAAAAAAACGTTTTTCCTAAATAATCCTAGATTTAGTGTTAAGGTTTGGATGGATGGACGGATGGTAGATGTTTTTTACTCAATCACTTCAGAACGGCTGCACGGATCTTGATGAAATTGGGCACAGAGGTAGATTATAGTTTGGAGTACACATAGGATTTTTATCCCGGAAGTATGTTCCCTTGGGATAATTTTCGACATTCACGCGGGCGGCAGCTAGTATAAAATAAAAAATAAAATCTCTTAACCTTACATCATAACATACTATATTATGATAATAGGTATGTACAGTTGTAAGTAATATGCATCCCGAGTTTTATTTATCTATATAAAAGTTGTACTACTTGTTGATAATACTTACGATCAGTAGCATACAAAGTGTAAGTACCTACATACCTCCTTACTGGCCATGCATGCTACTGATTTATCTATAATGAGAGAGTATGTTACATGACAACAATTGGGCAAGTGCAACAAACAAATAACGATAACCAAATAACAAGTTACCATCAGTCACTGTGATAACGCCTCCCATATAAAACACAGCATTCACCCACAAGACTAAACCTGAGCATAGTCTGCTTAATTTATGCTTTCGTTTTCATTACAATAGCAGCAATTGCAATGTATGTAGCATTTAAATATAACCTCCTTATTTTTTACAAATTGCTGCCAAAGTACTTACTCCAATTCTGTACTTCCCGTGCTGATTTTAAAAACCTGTTTTCGACGGTCACTGACTTCCAACGCAGTCATAAAACCAAGCGTTGCAAGTTTTTGACAGGCTTCTTTTATTTTCTCAACTTTTGTGTCAGAAAATCCTTTGATATTGCATAACTTTTTCTTTGTAGACATCTGAATCCCTTTTATTGTACATATTCCAGATGCTTTTAATTTTTTTATGTCCGCAACGTTTATTCCATGCTTCTGTAATAAGTCTACGTCTTGAAAAAAGCTCTCTTCTTCGTCATTTTCAGATATATTATCGTCGAGAGCTTGTTCAATCATTTCAAAAGCATATAAAAAATAGATAACTCTATAAAAGCGATACAGTAGGATGGCAGTCAAATTACAAATTTGGCGCGCCTGCCGCCTTTTTTTGGCGTTGTACTCATAGACAAAACAGTGTTGCTATTGTAAAAATCATTCTTGATCGCCTTTTTCCTATGCAGGATACAGACAGACGGCAGGAATTTTGTGATGTTTGTTCTTGAATATCTCAGACGCGTCCACACGAGACCAGACACGAGATTTTTGAGTTTATTTTCTCACTTTCCAACGCTGACCCTCTTTTTGGCTTATTCTCGACTAATTTAATTTATACGGATCTTGAGCAATTTCAACAGTAGACATACATACTACCGTTGCTATGAGGGCTACCGTTTTCGCGCTCACCAGTTGGTGTCACTTGCGAGTAAGTTCATAACAAAAGATGTTATTACGCTCACGTATGCAAAGTTTGAAGTAAATTTATTATAATTCCGCAAACTCGCGATTTAATATAACATAGATAGGTAGTGCCGCAGTGTTACGCGGATACATTTTTTTCGAAAAAAGAAGGAAATTTTACAAATTCCCGACACAAAAAGAACTCAATGATCTGCCAAAGTTAGGCGGTTTTAGAAAAAAAAAAACACTACAAATGAGTAAATACCTCACGCTACACCAGCACCTCTCAAACGCGATTACCCTCATAAGATCCTCCTTATTAACTGACTTTATAAAAAGGAGGTTATTGTCGGTTAAATAAAATCAGTGAACCATAAAGCAAGTGTCAGGTTATCAGAAATTATTGTCAGTTCCGTCACGACAACAATATTGATTGTTATCATCATGGTTTATCAAGTGGACATACGGTGTCGCGACAAGAATAATTAATTAATTTGGTAGCTCCTAGTATAAAAACTGTTTGGGAGTTTTCCATTCAACCGATGACGAGGTAACTAGATAAATATCCAAAACGGTTTTAGGCTGCCTGTCCAATGGAGTGGAGAGGAGAAAAACGGAGCAGACCTGTGCCAATATTAAACAATGGAATGGCATACATCTCCACTTCGCTTCAGTGTACAGGGATTTGAGAACAAGTTTAAAAATCAATCGTCATGATCGTCAATGGGCAGGCAGCCTAAGATTGGTATTTAGTGTTTTCTTGTCGAAGAATAATTCGAAAAACAGTTTTATTTGCAAAAAACTGGTTACGACAGCATATGGTTGCCAGGTCTCAATTAGCCTGGATCACCCAGAGGACACGGTGGGGCATACGGTGGTGGTCTGCCTCGCTAGGGCGGAGCACTACAGTGTCCTCGAAGCGGCGATCGGCGGCGGTGATCTCTCACGTCCGGCCCTGGGTCCAATAGAGATGTTACCTGAGTTAAAACAATACGTATCCAATTTTTTTTTATGACACCAATAAAAATACGAAGACAAAACGTATCAAAGATAAAGTTTTTGAACGTCACTTTCCAGTTAAAAGTGTACAGGGTAAGTGACGTAACGAGGGACCCTTAGCATATTCGTACGACGAAAATAAAAATATGTTATAAATATTGAACGGATCGCACGTATAATCCGTACCTAAAATTATATTATAGGTACTATTTTTCATTACTTGCAGGTACGAAAGTTTATTCAGCGCCGACGACACGACTATTGTAGTTGCGTTTGGACCACACTATATAGAGATGCTACTCATGTGTGGACTTAGCTTAAACTTACTAGAGCTGCTACTTTGCACCTATTCTTATGAACGGATCCTATAAAATTAGTTAAAAGCCACATAATGGCTGCTTTGATAATCTAATGTTTATATTATTTTATCAGTATCGTCGCCGTCAAATCGCTGAGTGTATTTAGTAACATGTACAGAGTTCACCTCTTCTGCAAAGCGTCACTTTGTTTTTTGATTGATTTGTATTTTTGGTCTATGGTTTTGATGACTTCGCTTCGTTGAGAGAGAATCGTTAGCGGCGCAAATAAAGGATTATTTTTAATATAAATTACAATTACTTCAAGAAATTAACCATCTAATCCATCTCAGTAAAGGTAAGGGCGTAAGTTAACCCTGCAAAACTACTGGAAAGTGATTATTTATTATGTTCATATATTTCCTTCAGTATCACAACCATGTTGAAGTAGTGTTGATTTTACTAAGTTTTCGTCAGTTTATCGTTCAAAAAAGTTAAAAGTTGTCCACAAGTATATGTGACAGACCTAAGTTTCGTTTGTGTTGTGATTATAAAGTTGAAAGTCTTTGCAATATGAAAAGTGTTACAAAGTGCAACCAATTCTGGCTTCGAGGCGTCGTCGTGAAGGTAAGGCTGGATGTGTCTACCAATATACATCACAACGTAGCATTTACCACTTGTATAAAAGTAAAGAAATACATCTACAAACCAAGTTGATACATTTCTATTATTTTTAGATTTTTGAGTACATTCATACATACAGATAAAATGAAGTTCTGGTCTTCTTAGTAAAGTAACATGCCTTATCAGATAATTCTAGAAAAGACAGAAGTAGGTAGGTGTAAAGCAAGATTGGAAAAGCCATATGTTTGTTTCATTGGTAAAACTTAATGTTTTAAAAATTATTTCTCAAATTATTGAAAAGGTGAGTTTATATAGCAGAGGTATGCATGTTCTTCAGAATTATACATTAAAGTTTTGATTACAATAAGTATTTATTTAACAAATAACTGACCTATTTTTTTGAAGCAATGGTTATGCTACTACACCTTAATTTGTGTGGTGCTGTTAATTATAGGCTTACTTCATAAGGTGTCAGTTTGTGATGTCAAAATGTTCTTAGGTTTTATTGAATCCATTTCTATAATTACATTTTATTGATTTGGGTCTCTATTGAACAGAAATAAAACCTTTGTTACTTTATATGCATCATTTTAGTTTGTCTACAGTATAATTTTGTTTATGATTTCATTAAAGTTAAGAAATTGAAATAGGTTAATGGATATTTGCTTCTATTGAAGTAAATTGAGAATGTTTGTACTAACATTAAACAGTATTGCATATTTTGACTGGTTGATGCTATTTGTAAATGAAATAACAAACAGAGTGCTTGTTTGGGTTGGGATTAAAATACAAAAGACTAAGAAAGTGCTTCATATGTAACTCCCATTTTTACAGAGATGGATTCGGAAGACTCCAGAGAACATTCATCCTCTAGTAGTAGCAGTACAAGCTCTAGGAGCAGAAGGAGCTCCTCATCAGATAGGAGTGTACACTCCAAAAAGGGGGCCAAGTCCCCACCACATTCCCCAAAATCTCCTAGGTCTCAGGGGCCACGGTCACCTTCCCCTGAAAGTCGGTCTCAGTCACCATCAGCACAGTCCCCAATCCCTGGAAAGCAGCCACGGTCTCCAGATAACCTGAGTGGTGCACATTCTGACATTAATTCACCAGAAAATTCAATACCTGCTTCACCAGTAGGGCCAAAATCACCAAGTGAAGTGGGTTCAAATGTGGGTTCACCAGATCATGGTGATCAGTATTCTTCAGTTCCATCAGCAGGAGATGGTCCAAAGACACCACAGAGTCCAGGCAGCTCAGCTAGATCTCCTCCTGGTTCTCCAGACAACAGGTCCCGACCTGCTTCTCCTGACTCAGTAAGGAATCCGGACAGACGATCTCCCTCTTCAAGTCCTTCTCCTGACAGAAAATCTTATAGATCCCCTCGCTCATCGCCTGCTGCTAAACGAAATGACTGGAGCCCAAAAGAAAGAAATGAGAAATGGAGGAGACACACAAAAGCTGAACAAAAGATGGTCCCTGCTCCACGAGCCCGTAGCGGGTCCGACTCTAGCCGGTCAAGTAGGAGTTCATCATATAACAAAAGAAGTAATAAGGACCCAGCCACAGAAGAAATATCAGAAGGTAATTAATTTAATTTATTGCAAGGACAAAGTCTTGCATGAAAATACTAGCCCTTTGCTTAACCCAATGCTAATGATTGTTACCGTCTAGGTGAAATGGAATCAGACCAAGAAGACAGAAAATCAAGAAGTAAATCTAGGACCAGTGACAAGCCTGATGGAAAAGACCTCAACATAAGTCATGAGGATCTTTCTGACGTATCTGACTTGGACTCGATGGGACCAGAAGAAACAGAAAAAGGATCAAAGGTAATTTAAGAGAAATTTAACCTTTCCTGTGCCGGAACGTAGATCAACACTCAAAATAAGTCAGTATTTGTCTGCCGGAGCGTACTATTTACTATTTTCCGCGGCAAACAGATTTTCCGCGGCAAACAACGCCTTCGGTGCGCATTGTCGCCCGGCATACGAAAGGTTAAAGTTCCCCACTCAAGTTCATGTCCTCCCAATCACTTATGAAACGAAACGTCATGTTTACCTTCCAAACATGACGTTTCTGCTACTGTTGGTAGCTACACTTTGACTTTTGACTTAGACAGTTGGTTGGAGGAAGATACTTTTTCAAACTGGCCATACGTGATGTCTAGCCCATCTGTAAACACAAGGGTGACATGACTAGCGCAGAAATTTGTGTCTCCAAGGTTACAACGTGATGTTGGTAGCTTATGCTTCTATGTCGTTTCAGCCCAAGACCCCACCGGTATCTCCAGAACATAAAGCAGAGCCTGTTAATGGATCAAGCAGACAATCTTCACCACATTCAGATAGTGGAAAAGGCGATGCACCAAAACTGGAAAAAGTAATTTTTGAAAGCTGGTTTATACATATAGTCATTTTCGGGTAGTGATCACTGTAACTTGTATTGATTGGAAATTCTATCGCTGAGCATGGGGTTCTGGGTTGGTCTTGTGAATGATCATTTTAAATTTCCCAGCACCAGCTGGAATTTGGATTTGGGCCTGGCTGTTAGGTTTGCCCAAAATAACATGGGACTTAAACTATAACTGTCAAAATAGAAACATCAAATAGACAACTCTGCCTAATCCTTCCTGAAATACAGGTGTGATTTCAGGGGCTGTTGTTGTTTGGCCTGACCTGCTGACGCTGAGAGTGGCTTTTAGCAGTCAGTAGGCAATAAAAAAACATATAATAACATTTTAATTTGCTAAATGCATAACAAGCCTTTTCAATTCCTCAATGACTTTGTTAGGTTGAAGACTACCAAAGAAATCTAGGCTCTTTGGGGGGCTTGAGCCCCTTAGCTCCGCCCCTGGATCCAATGTGTGACGTTATGTTATGTGCACTTGGCCTAGTTTGCCCACAAGACAGTATTCAAACATTCCAAGTCTTTCATATCTTTTCTGTTGGTAGTTGATTCCTAAGTCCATATAAGTAATTTTGTTCACTCTAAATCTCTAGGTACCACAAGAAAAGACAAGTAATACTGAAGATGGCGAAGAGCAATTAGATTTCGAAGCTGAAGAAGGCGAATGTGTAGAACCAAAAGCTGTCGACAAATCTAATGGTGATGCTGAAGACAAAGGAGTCGAAAAAGGTAAATTAGTAAGAATACAGACTTGTTCATCGTGCGTTTGTTCTACCTGGAGTTTAGGGCGCAACTTATGGTTGCAAATGATGCATAATGGGATACTAAATGTGACAATATGAGAAAGTCGAAAGCCGAAGTCTTTGTCTTGTTGTCCAAACTAGAAAATGCACTGTAAAATCAAAATTCAAAACCAAATTGGTGTGCTGCACCTGTGACATCCAGCTTTACTTAAATCATTTGAGATGATAATATCCAGTCCTGGTTGTGCACCCAGCTCTAAAGATCTACATCCAGGTCCCGTGGCTACCGGACCCTTATGATTCCGGTTGTCGAACTGTGATAAGCGCAGTGCGGAAGTGAGGCCTTGCGTTTAACTTGTGAGGTATGGCTAGTTTGCTAGAATTCAATTCAATGAGGGGTGCTACACACTTAAGGCGGCCGACACAATGTCTTTCAACAAAAAGTATTAATTAATTAGTCCGTCAGATAATATTGGACACATATTTTTACGTTAACAATAAATGAAGACGATACAATGCGTTGAAGACACGCGTGACGTCACTACAATGGTAAAAAATATACCAGCGACGTGACGTCACGCGTGTTTACGGAGCTCGTGGCTAAAGGATAACAGCCGCACGGGTCGATCTTCAAGGTTAAGCAACGCTTGCCTCGGTCGGTCTGTGGATGGTTGACCATCTTAACATAACGTTAAGCTGTTGGTCCTGGCTTTTGTAGATCTTAGGCAGTCGTTACGGATAGTTAGAATCCAGAAAATCTGACTCCAGTCTTAGTAGGGAAAAGGCTAGGCAGATGATGATTCATTTCTAAAAACAAGGACTTGAAAGTTTGTATGAAATGCCGTACATCATAAACGCTCTTAGATGTAAAGAGTTTGTATTCGCGTAGAATAATTATGCACTAAAATAAATGTACAGACGCCAGCAGATCAAGCTACAACAATCTGTCAAATTTGTTTAATAGATTTTTTAACTTTATCGCTATAGCATTAGGTTCAAGGTTGATTGGGAAAATTTTCCAGTTTCGGGTAGCTTGGATGTCTGTACTATTATGTGAGTACAACGTATTTTTTCGTTTTTTTTTGTGTGTGTATGTTCTGAGTTCAAAGCCTGATGGCCCAATATTCCTCAGATATATTATATAATTTAAACAGTTAGTTATACATCATCACACAAATAATTTTATGTTGTCAAATGATCATTGCAAATTATTCTGCAATTTCCACTGGGCCTCCAAAGTGGGACTCGTTCTGCGTGACAGAATAACCTTACGTAAGAATGGATCTCGCTATATGGCATACATAGTTTGTCGTTTGATGTGTGATACAAGTGGCAATCATGTATAATGTACATCGTTCGATGGTGTCCTAACACTGCCAGTCCGAAGAGGCAGCTTAGTGAAAATAAATCTTGTGACCATCAGCAGAGGACGTGCGAGCAGCCCAGCGGTCTCGCGGCTCGTCGCTGGAGGAGGGCGAGGTGTCGGACGAGGCGGAGCGCCGCCCGGAGGAGAGCGAGCCGCGCCCCGTGTGCCGGTTCTTCTCCAGGGGGGCTTGTACGTGGGGCGTTAGCTGCAGGTATGTCACTATCAGCAGAGGACGTGCGAGCAGCCCAGCGGTCTCGCGGCTCGTCGCTGGAGGAGGGCGAGGTGTCGGACGAGGCGGAGCGCCGCCCGGAGGAGAGCGAGCCGCGCCCCGTGTGCCGGTTCTTCTCCAGGGGGGCTTGTACGTGGGGCGTTAGCTGCAGGTATGTCACTATCAGCAGAGGACGTGCGAGCAGCCCAGCGGTCTCGCGGCTCGTCGCTGGAGGAGGGCGAGGTGTCGGACGAGGCGGAGCGCCGCCCGGAGGAGAGCGAGCCGCGCCCCGTGTGCCGGTTCTTCTCCAGGGGGGCTTGTACGTGGGGCGTTAGCTGCAGGTATGTCACTATCAGCAGAGGACGTGCGAGCAGCCCAGCGGTCTCGCGGCTCGTCGCTGGAGGAGGGCGAGGTGTCGGACGAGGCGGAGCGCCGCCCGGAGGAGAGCGAGCCGCGCCCTGTGTGCCGGTTCTTCTCCAGGGGGGCTTGTACGTGGGGCGTTAGCTGCAGGTATGTCACTATCAGCAGAGGACGTGCGAGCAGCCCAGCGGTCTCGCGGCTCGTCGCTGGAGGAGGGCGAGGTGTCGGACGAGGCGGAGCGCCGCCCGGAGGAGAGCGAGCCGCGCCCCGTGTGCCGGTTCTTCTCCAGGGGGGCTTGTACGTGGGGCGTTAGCTGCAGGTATGTCACTATCAGCAGAGGACGTGCGAGCAGCCCAGCGGTCTCGCGGCTCGTCGCTGGAGGAGGGCGAGGTGTCGGACGAGGCGGAGCGCCGCCCGGAGGAGAGCGAGCCGCGCCCCGTGTGCCGGTTCTTCTCCAGGGGGGCTTGTACGTGGGGCGTTAGCTGCAGGTATGTCACTATCAGCAGAGGACGTGCGAGCAGCCCAGCGGTCTCGCGGCTCGTCGCTGGAGGAGGGCGAGGTGTCGGACGAGGCGGAGCGCCGCCCGGAGGAGAGCGAGCCGCGCCCCGTGTGCCGGTTCTTCTCCAGGGGGGCTTGTACGTGGGGCGTTAGCTGCAGGTATGTCACTATCAGCAGAGGACGTGCGAGCAGCCCAGCGGTCTCGCGGCTCGTCGCTGGAGGAGGGCGAGGTGTCGGACGAGGCGGAGCGCCGCCCGGAGGAGAGCGAGCCGCGCCCCGTGTGCCGGTTCTTCTCCAGGGGGGCTTGTACGTGGGGCGTTAGCTGCAGGTATGTCACTATCAGCAGAGGACGTGCGAGCAGCCCAGCGGTCTCGCGGCTCGTCGCTGGAGGAGGGCGAGGTGTCGGACGAGGCGGAGCGCCGCCCGGAGGAGAGCGAGCCGCGCCCTGTGTGCCGGTTCTTCTCCAGGGGGGCTTGTACGTGGGGCGTTAGCTGCAGGTATGTCACTATCAGCAGAGGACGTGCGAGCAGCCCAGCGGTCTCGCGGCTCGTCGCTGGAGGAGGGCGAGGTGTCGGACGAGGCGGAGCGCCGCCCGGAGGAGAGCGAGCCGCGCCCCGTGTGCCGGTTCTTCTCCAGGGGGGCTTGTACGTGGGGCGTTAGCTGCAGGTATGTCACTATCAGCAGAGGACGTGCGAGCAGCCCAGCGGTCTCGCGGCTCGTCGCTGGAGGAGGGCGAGGTGTCGGACGAGGCGGAGCGCCGCCCGGAGGAGAGCGAGCCGCGCCCCGTGTGCCGGTTCTTCTCCAGGGGGGCTTGTACGTGGGGCGTTAGCTGCAGGTATGTCACTATCAGCAGAGGACGTGCGAGCAGCCCAGCGGTCTCGCGGCTCGTCGCTGGAGGAGGGCGAGGTGTCGGACGAGGCGGAGCGCCGCCCGGAGGAGAGCGAGCCGCGCCCTGTGTGCCGGTTCTTCTCCAGGGGGGCTTGTACGTGGGGCGTTAGCTGCAGGTATGTCACTATCAGCAGAGGACGTGCGAGCAGCCCAGCGGTCTCGCGGCTCGTCGCTGGAGGAGGGCGAGGTGTCGGACGAGGCGGAGCGCCGCCCGGAGGAGAGCGAGCCGCGCCCCGTGTGCCGGTTCTTCTCCAGGGGGGCTTGTACGTGGGGCGTTAGCTGCAGGTATGTCACTACCAGCAGAGGACGTGCGAGCAGCCCAGCGGTCTCGCGGCTCGTCGCTGGAGGAGGGCGAGGTGTCGGACGAGGCGGAGCGCCGCCCGGAGGAGAGCGAGCCGCGCCCCGTGTGCCGGTTCTTCTCCAGGGGGGCTTGTACGTGGGGCGTTAGCTGCAGGTATGTCACTATCAGCAGAGGACGTGCGAGCAGCCCAGCGGTCTCGCGGCTCGTCGCTGGAGGAGGGCGAGGTGTCGGACGAGGCGGAGCGCCGCCCGGAGGAGAGCGAGCCGCGCCCCGTGTGCCCGTTCTTCTCCAGGGGGGCTTGTACGTGGGGCGTTAGCTGCAGGTATGTCACTATCAGCAGAGGACGTGCGAGCAGCCCAGCGGTCTCGCGGCTCGTCGCTGGAGGAGGGCGAGGTGTCGGACGAGGCGGAGCGCCGCCCGGAGGAGAGCGAGCCGCGCCCCGTGTGCCGGTTCTTCTCCAGGGGGGCTTGTACGTGGGGCGTTAGCTGCAGGTATGTCACTATCAGCAGAGGACGTGCGAGCAGCCCAGCGGTCTCGCGGCTCGTCGCTGGAGGAGGGCGAGGTGTCGGACGAGGCGGAGCGCCGCCCGGAGGAGAGCGAGCCGCGCCCCGTGTGCCGGTTCTTCTCCAGGGGGGCTTGTACGTGGGGCGTTAGCTGCAGGTATGTCACTATCAGCAGAGGACGTGCGAGCAGCCCAGCGGTCTCGCGGCTCGTCGCTGGAGGAGGGCGAGGTGTCGGACGAGGCGGAGCGCCGCCCGGAGGAGAGCGAGCCGCGCCCCGTGTGCCGGTTCTTCTCCAGGGGGGCTTGTACGTGGGGCGTTAGCTGCAGGTATGTCACTATCAGCAGAGGACGTGCGAGCAGCCCAGCGGTCTCGCGGCTCGTCGCTGGAGGAGGGCGAGGTGTCGGACGAGGCGGAGCGCCGCCCGGAGGAGAGCGAGCCGCGCCCCGTGTGCCGGTTCTTCTCCAGGGGGGCTTGTACGTGGGGCGTTAGCTGCAGGTATGTCACTATCAGCAGAGGACTGAGGGATTGAGAAATAAAGAAGTTACAGGACTGACTACAAATATTCTAGAGGCCACTGAATGATAGAATTGCCTTTTAAGCTTTGATAACTACTGTCTAACGAATGTTTTACGGCTGTTCTCAATAACGCACAGCCGAAACTACTAGTCGTAGGAAGCTGAGATTTGGCTTCCAGGTCCTTGGGGAGGTTGGGGGAGAACTAAGAGAGGATATTGAAATTCCTACGGGAACAGAAAAAATCGGGATATGCGCGTACGAAGTCGCGGGCAAAAGCTAGTATGGTATATTTCTTAGACTAAATGGACACCACTTGGTACTTAAATATGGTTAGTATGGTTAAGTGGTGTCCTAATATATTAGCCTGTTTTGTCACTCTCTCTAGGTGTCAAACCTATATTCTTGAAAGTTGTCTCCCAATCTTCCTGAATCTTCTCATTTGCCTTTGTTTCCTTTTTACTCCCACTTCAACTATTTAATGGAAGTATCACATGTTTATTGATCAGGTTCCTGCACCCGGGTGTGACGGATAAAGGCAACTATAACATGTTCGACGTTGTTCGGGGCGTGCCTTCTGGAGGGTCGTACCCGGCCCCGCCTGCCAGAGATGTTGCGCCGCCAGAGTCGGCGTGGGAGAGAGGACTGCGCACTGCGAAGGAGGTTAGTTCTTATTGCGTTTGAGATAATGGCTGATATAGCATGCTTAACGTCGTAACATAGACGTCAGCAAAGCTCCTTAACCGGTAAGCACCACCTGTTAAGGAGCTTTGGTGAAGTCGATGATCGGCGAGAAATTCTTCATGGAAAACTCAATACCATTGTTCCTTATGGTAATATTGATTAATATGGTACGCAACTACTCGTCTAACATACTAATGAGACAGAGGAGATTTATATTAATATGAATGTAAATAATTTTGGGGGAAAAACTTGGCCAGAGATCGCCCAAGACAGAGAGGTTTGAAAAAAGAAAGGAGAGACCTTTACCCAGCAGTGGGACGTAGTGGGACGCAAGTGAAGGCTAAAAAAAAAACAAAAGGATGTACATAATATCATTGGTATACAACTTCACATCCTTATGTTTTTTTTTGTAATGGGGGTTGGCAGTATCTTTAACCAAAACTTCATGAACAGATGCTGCGAATAGCGAACAAGCGCAAGGAGCAGGACATGGACTTCGAGGAGAAGAAGCTGCACCTGTCGGTGGGCGGCGTGGTGCACGACCCGGACGCCGAGCTGGCCTACGCCGCCGCCGCCGTGGGCGCCTCGCCGCCGCGCCTGCACGACGCGCCGCACTACCGCGCCGACTCCGACGCCTTCCCCAGGGGGTACATTACTGCTACATATCATTACGTGGGAGGAGCTGCTGACTATGACGGCGTATGCCGCTAGACTTACATGATTTTAGGAGACGCGGGAGAAGAGTTCCTGGAAGGACTTGGTCTTTGTCCAGCTCACATAAATAAAAGCGATATATTGTGCTTTATTGACAAAAAAATACTTATGTCGCATTTTCCGTAAGATATTCAAGATTAAAAAAATATATTAAATTAAAATGGAATATTTTGCCAGATAGCCTTCAACAGATTTAGAGTTGGCGAAACTGGCCATTGCTTGTAGATAAGAGCAACGACCAAATTCATTAAAAAAGCATTAATTGTGATTTTCAGATTTATTTTTATTATTACATCTCTTTAAAGCTGTTTAAAATGAACACTGAGACTTTTAAGTAATGCTCAATTCAGTATGTGATTGAGTTTCATAATTATATGAAACTAGTGTGGCTTCGCTCGGATGTAATATTTTTGAAAATTTTATTTCATAAGAATCTTCTCCTGACAGAGACAGAGAGAGAGAGACTGAACACAACAAAAAAAGATTTTGCGAAATTGGTCCAGCCGTTCTCGAGTTTTGCGCTTAGCAACACATTTAGCGATTCATTTTTATTTATATAGATTATGAATGGAATAAAATATAAATTTATCCATATTTTGTGCGTTGTGTGGTAACAAGGCAACATCGAATCCAGCATGAATGTTGATATGCCAATAAATTGTCAAAAACAATTCTAATTTCCTTGTTTCCATTTTGTTATAAACAGTCATTGCTGTGTATGAGATGGAGTTATTACAATGCTTAGTTTGTGGCGAAGATGCAATAAGTACTGATAGATTATCTACGATTGTTGTTAAAAAATAGTTTCATTGAATGGATCAGCACCAAGTCTGTGACTAACAAAAAGGTAAAAAATCTACGTTACACATAGTATTATGAAAATTATATACACCTGACACTAGCATTGGCGGTGTCCACAGTTAGTATCGTTCTGTAATATTGGCTCTTATGTTCTACTACGAAATTTAGAATATTGGTACGGGATGCAAATGCCTGATACTGACCATGTTTTTTTTTTGGTCTGTATTATATAAAACCTCCTCTGCATCGCACAGTAGGGTAAAACTAAGGCGATTTTAAGCGTCATCATAACCGCAAAGGTTGACTGTATTTTTTATATCAATTACCTTGTGAGCTTAACTTGCTATACCTGCCTAGTGCAATGTCGGGAAACCAATGCGCGACTGTGACCTAAATGACCTAACGATGAATCTTTTTCTAGCCCGTACGGTCCAATGTACCGCGGTCGCTTCCCTCGGCCGCAAGTGGACGAGCGGGAACGTTTCTACGAGCGCGAACACATGATGTACGAGCGCGAGCGCGCCGGCTACGAGCGAGTGCCGCACTATGACGAGCGAGCGCCGGCGCCCGAGGAAGGGGCTTATCATAAGGTATGGCTTGAAACATGGAAAGAAATTGGCTTTTTAATACTATAACGGAAATTTTCTTTCACGAACCCTTCAAGTTATATTCTTTCAAAGGCCAAATTTATTATAATGTGGTTTTCTAAGGTGTATTATCTTATGAACTAGGATTTAACTTGAGACAGCCTCATATTCACGTCATTAGTATTTATTTATTGAATATATACTTTATTGTACACCAAAAAGTAAATAAAAGCAAAACTTAAAACTAAAGTACATACAATGGGCGGCCTTATCGCATAGTATATGCATATTTATTGTAATGAGTCTCAAGTCTTATGATAAGTACCTATTTATTTAGACCTATCGGTTTTTAGCAATTGGGTGTAAATAGATTTGTGATGTAGAGACCCAACATATTATATTATAATCAAGATATTGCGCACTGTCCGAAGCTGGTCGAAAGTACCACGTAAAAGTATTTTCCTTAGTACGAATCTCTTCGGAATCAAATGATTTAAAGAAGGCTGAAACCAAAGTAACCACATAACGTATCTCTCAAGCAATTCCTTCTACACATTCTTTTTTCACAGCGCCGCGTCCGACCATCTCGAGAAGTAATAGTACAGCGCGCAGAGGTAGAGCGTCGCGAAGGGCGCGAGGTGCGCGGCGACGTGCGCGACGTGCGGGACACACGCGACGCACGGGACGCACGGGACGCACGCGACCCGCGCGACGTGCGGCGCGGCGACGACTGGGCCGACCCCTGGATGCGCGCCGAGCCCGCCGCACGCAGACGCAAGCCGCCCTCGTCTGAAGACTCCTACTCATCTTCTAGGTATGATTTACTTTCTTTTTCCATACCAACTCCGCTCTGGACTACCCGGCTGATAGTAATTGAAATGGAGTAAAAAATGCCTTGGAGCGTATTAGAGAATTTATTTATAAATAAAAGATTTATCAACAGCTATGTTATATTTATTAGTTTTTAGCATATTGCCTTACCGTGAGACAGTCACGGTAAGGCATGTATACTGGTACTTTCTAATGTACCTACTCAGGTAACAGAATAATTTATTTTAGTATTATGCTTATTAGGGTGGGTCACTTATGTATGGAGAAAACAAAAACCTGGGAACAGCGCCAAAACAATGCCAAATTATAAGAGTGAAAACTCACCAACATACATACATACATGAACCCTGAAAACATAACACTCCTTTTTTGGGCAGCCATGTAAAAACATTATAAAGTTTCATAGCAATTGGAATCAATCTTCTGCCTCCGGAGTTGTGTGGAAATAGTAAAAAAATATGGTTCAAAAGGTCTAATAGCATGGCATACAAAGTTCCACTAATAAACACTATTTATAAATAAATATCTAAAATCAATAGTAATTATAGTTTATTAAATAATAAATAATAAAAAAACCAGCGAGCCTTACAGTAGTTGCATATGATGTGTAACATTTGATATCTCTCCTTAATAATAAGCACCATTAACACTATATCCTGAAAAAAATAAGATTCAGACCTATTATTTGAAATTATTTATCGTCACGAAGAACAATTCTTTTTAACTAAAATAATAAATCTGAACTATTTTTATTCATATACCACCTCTAGGAAAATGGGTCGGCCATTTGTCAGCCAACTGCACCACCACGCATGCTCATTGGTCAAATCAAATAACGCGCGCTTTCCCGGCTTCCTGTTACACACTTCCGTCTCTTATCACGAAATCACTCCCACAGATTGCAGGAAAGCGAGAGAAAAGATGTTACACATCAATAAATAATAGGGTATTAAAGAGCAAACAATTTTTACAACCATCATAATAAAGGTCAATAATTATTAAAGTGAAGGGTTTAGTTTGTGGCGAAATCCTTTTTTTAGTGGAATTTCGGCATTGCTTTCCTGGAGTCTCTCTGGGCTTTGATGAAACCTTCTCTCGCACCCCACCCACTCTTTACTTCTGTCTTTGAACTCAACCAAATAATTTCGTATTTATCATTACTAAAAACTATTTACGCATGAAATCTGATATCAATAACTTGAGAAAAGTATTAGTAAAGTGACGTCAAAAATCAACTTTTTAAAAATAGTTCTATGACAGTCCGGTGGCAATAAAACTTAAAATAATGTAATAATTCTTTACATATAAATTAACGACACCATTTGGCACCTTTTTAATGCTGAGCATTTTTGAAAAACGAGAGAAAAAAAATACGACCCACCCTAATGCTCATATTGGTTGACTGGTAGAGTATACCTAAGGCATTAAGTTTAAAAAATATGTCATATATAATAATATGAATAAGTCCGCCATTGTACCTTGGTGCATAAAGTTTAATAAATAAAAGTGAAATCGTAACTGTGACAGCCGTTTTGTTGGGCTTCAGGTGGTAGATTAAAAGTTTGTATAATTATATGAAAGAAAAAGTCCATTTCTATCTCCTTTAGTGCTCTATCTAACAAATGTTTCCTGCTAGTTTTATTATTTAGTGCCTTATCTTATTACTCATACTGTGTCTACGGCTTTGTAGAGCGTCGTTTCTCACATTATTATCTAGTCTAAAACTCCATTTTAGTACTATATGCACAGCCTATAACACCTTGTGCCTTATATTTCGGGAGATACAGGATGTATTTTGACTTCTGCTGGTCACATCAAACGAATACGCTCTGGGTTCAATGCTGTTACTGCCAAAATTCAAAACCTCGTTGCAATGTCTTAATATTTTAAACGTACTTTCACTCTCGCTCACTGATGTGGGTGATGCGCCGTGGTTTTGATTTTCGGGCACACAGGTTGATGTTTTTTGCGCGAGTCAAAGAAGATGAGAAGAGGTGCAGCTTTTGGAGCAGGAAAAAGTCAGACGCATTGGCTCGCGTTGTGGTAGTACTGCCGTGTACGGTGTAGGTACAATTATCGAGTGAAGGTGCGTTACACAAATATGCGCTTTCGCATTAGTAAGTTGATTGGGTCCAATTTCTTTAATTTAAGTTTAGTTGGTAAAGGAAACGATTTGAATAAAGATGTCTGTACTAAGAAATGTTTATTTATTAATCCATTTTATTTTTTAATTATTTATTCATGAAATTTTAATTCGATATTCTCTCCTGCTTCGTCCCTCTCCCTTGGGCGATGGGTTTCGCTTTCATAACTCGTCTAATGTTGTGGTGTTTGCGGTGTTCGATTCCTCATGACTCTCATTTTAATCTCGATATTAACAACTATAACTGCATGCTCGTTCTTGAAATCATGTTGTCACCTGTGGTATTCACTGTGGTCGCGAGCGTGTGCGCATGTGCCGTGTAACATAACGTGCGTGCGTGTGTGCGTGCGTGCGTGTGTGCATGCGTGCGCGTGTCCCCCCCCTCGTCCTGCTCACTCCGCAGCTCTTCAAATTCCAGTTCCCGAAGTTCGCGATCGCCGAGCGCGCGACGCAAGAGAAGGGCATCGTCTTCCTCGAGACAAAGGTGAGATAGATATTTCACGATTTCAGCAACGCATAATAAAAAATATGCGTAGGTGTGTCTTCTTAAATTCGACTCTCGGGAACGCGAAGTTCTTCGCGTATATCTCAAAACGCTACATCCGCGAATTCTTAGCAATCTTGGCTACATTCGAAATATTTTTCTTTCGCTTCTTCTGCCTATCGTCTTTGGAATATAATCGAGTATTTTTTTCCAATGTTCTTGCTACACTTTCTTCTGCGTCCAATCGGGCCTCTCCCATGTTGCGCCACAACACGCGGTTCGCAGTTTGTATTTTTTTCTTCCGAAAGCCTTACATAAAATAAGCAGTCAAGGAGCACGTATAGTGGGATGTTTGTTAAAGTGGCTGGGTATGGTGCAGGTTGTCTCCGTCGGTGATCGTGCGCGAGCGGCGCCTAGCCACGGCGCGCGCTACCGCCATGAACCCGCCCGCGCCGCGCCGCCGCGCGCCCTCGCCCGCCGCCGCGCGCCAGCTGTCCGCCAACCCGCCGCCGCCCGCCTCACACGCGCTGCACCGACACAAGGTAACCATGAACCAGCCCGCGCCGCGCCGCCGCGCGCCCTCGCCCGCCGCCGCGCGCCAGCTGTCCGCCAACCCGCCGCCGCCCGCCTCACACGCGCTGCACCGACACAAGGTAACCATGAACCAGCCCGCGCCGCGCCGCCGCGCGCCCTCGCCCGCCGCCGCGCGCCAGCTGTCCGCCAACCCGCCGCCGCCCGCCTCACACGCGCTGCACCGACACAAGGTAACCATGAACCAGCCCGCGCCGCGCCGCCGCGCGCCCTCGCCCGCCGCCGCGCGCCAGCTGTCCGCCAACCCGCCGCCGCCCGCCTCACACGCGCTGCACCGACACAAGGTAACCATGAACCCGCCCGCGCCGCGCCGCCGCGCGCCCTCGCCCGCCGCCGCGCGCCAGCTGTCCGCCAACCCGCCGCCGCCCGCCTCACACGCGCTGCACCGACACAAGGTAACCATGAACCCGCCCGCGCCGCGCCGCCGCGCGCCCTCGCCCGCCGCCGCGCGCCAGCTGTCCGCCAACCCGCCGCCGCCCGCCTCACACGCGCTGCACCGACACAAGGTAACCATGAACCCGCCCGCGCCGCGCCGCCGCGCGCCCTCGCCCGCCGCCGCGCGCCAGCTGTCCGCCAACCCGCCGCCGCCCGCCTCACACGCGCTGCACCGACACAAGGTAACCATGAACCCGCCCGCGCCGCGCCGCCGCGCGCCCTCGCCCGCCGCCGCGCGCCAGCTGTCCGCCAACCCGCCGCCGCCCGCCTCACACGCGCTGCACCGACACAAGGTAACCTTGAACCATTGGCAAGAAACTGTAACAACTTCAATCGACGATAGTTTCGTCTTTTAAGCCGTCTTCAAACCTGTTGCGACGTTTTCGTCGTCGGCAAACGGTTGCGTTTCGTCCTTCAAAAATTCGACAACGTCAACGAAGTGAGCTGTCATTGGAGCAGATACACGATGCGCGGATTGACAGCACGCTCCCAGTAACTTCACCTTAGTTTTCACTTAGAGAGGTTTACAGAACAGCACTGCATGCCACTCAGCTCACTCTCAAACCTTTTTCTAAAGCTACCCAATAATTTTGTTTCAAACAACATTGAGTATCAACGAGGTATGTTATCGACTTTGCCGGCACGATGCGCTAATGAAAATCTGTACCTACAAACAGTTGGTGATAATATTATTTTTGTGTATCAGGATGAATTGGACCCCTATGGGCGCAGCAAGGCAACAAGTCGCAACAGGGATAGGAAGAAGTATTCGCGATCCTCATCATCGGGCTCTGGTATGTATAAATTAAGCATCAAATGAGTTAAATTGATTGTATAACACGTTTGTTTACTGTAGGTTTCTACAGAAATATTGTTGTGATTTTTCACATTTGTTTTTAGAATCAACTTCTTCGTCGAGTGAGTCAGAGAGCGAGTCTCATTCATCAACGTCATCGGGTAGTTCCGGCGCTCGTCGTGCGCGCCACGCTCGTTTGCTCAATGCGGCTGCTAGACCCAGGTACAAATACCCTTCAAGTCTCTTACTCGCAATGAATTTCTTTCCCAGGACATTGATGCCGTCATCTTCATCATATCAGCCGAAAGACGTCCACTGCTGGACATAGGCCTTCTCCAAAGGGGTTGCCATAATCGCCACGCTTGGCAGGCGTATGCACACACATATACGCACAAAGTTTGCTGCTGCATACTCTGATGAGTCCCTTAGTCGCCTCTTACGACACCCGCGGGAAGTGATGGGATGGTGCTATTTTACGTCCGACACCATACAGCAGTTCAGTTTTTTTTTGTATAAGTTTGGATGGATGGATGTTTGTTACTTAATGACGCCAGAAGAGCTGAACGGATCTTGATGAAATTTGGCACAGAGATAGATTATAGTCTGGAACTATTTATCTCGGGAGAATGAAACATACTTGGGATAATTTACAACATCCACGCGAGTGAAGCCGCTGGCAGAAGCTCGCTTTCATGAAAATGCTTAACCCTCATTTTGCTGAAACTAATCAGCATAAATTGAAAGTGCAACATTTTTGTGTACAGGCTAAATGCAAAAGCGGGCGCTGGTCTTGCGGCGGCTGTGACGACTGTTACTAGCAAGAAGGAAGTTCCAAGTGATAAAGGTAAGAATATAGAACTAAATTCAAAGTTTTGCGCGAAATAATCCTGCGTGCCGTGTTTGCATTATTTGTTACGGCATCCTTCCTAAAGGGGTATTATACCAGCCTGAACGGAAAGTCGCCGTCGCGTTTTAATATGTGGGTGATTAGTTATGATAGTCAAAATAATATTTCAGAATCGGGCGGCAAGAAACGGTCGGCGACATCTCCAGTAGACTCGGGAGCGGCTAAGAAATCAGTATCGAGACGAGAAGAGCTGTTGAAACAATTAAAGGCAGTCGAAGATGCTATAGCTAGGAAGCGGTCTAAAATCTAATGACTACATTACGATGGGCGTACGTACAGCTCATGGCATAGATCGTTTCGGCAATCATGCCGAATATTCAGATTTGCCTGGTGTCTGTCTGTAGTAGCATAAATTGTACACTGTGTATCCGTGGGCCTATCTCAAAATTCGATTACGATTTAATGTACGCATGTTACTGTAAAAACTGTATTGTTCTAGTTAACTTTTATCCAGGCAGAGTTGACCTCGTACAAATAAAAGCATTTACATTATTATAATGTAACAATATTGTGTTATATAATTATTATGAAATCTCATAAACAAGGCACGATTTTGAGAAGTATTTCATATTACATTAACTTGTGAAATTATTTCCTAAATCATAGTTATGCAGACAAAGAAAGCGGGTGTATCAATTAAACTTGACAAGTGTTTGAAAAGTAAATTATTTTTGCTATTCATCTCAAATTGAAGGCGAAACCTAGAAATGTAGGTTTTATGGTGAATTAGAATATGTAATAACGTAATTAGTAAAAGAATAAATGCATAATTTTGTACAAATGACTTTTATTTACGTATTTGTTACGATCAAGATATTTGCTAGTCTGTATTTTCTTGATGTTGTGTTTCTTACAAGAACTTGGTTCAGGCCATTGTTTAGTAAATGCTTCAATGCATTGAACGCAATATATCCTAAACCACAACTACGTGCTTCTGTAAAGCTGAAAGCTCCTTGTGCAACATACCCCATGACCTGCCTTGAGGCGCCATTGCGAACACTTTCAACTTTGGAAGGAAGCCATAGTTCTCTCATTGATTTTGTGTATTCTGACGGCTCAATCTGAGTAATTTTTCGTGACTTTTCTGCAGATGTCTGAAACTTTAAATGCATACAAATGTTATAACTACACAAGGACTCCATCGTAAATACTCGTCAAATTGAAATATTAGTTCATAACTTACAGATGTTTCTTTCTTTTTGAGTTTTATTTTGCTTTTTCTAATCTTTTTCAACAACTTTATATGCTCAGAACGTTTGAGCTTTCTAACTGTTTCATTAGGATCTTCATGATGAGGTTCAAATAAAGTTTTCATGTTAGCAACATCACCAGCTTCAGGCAAACAGATGAGTGTGTGCTTTTGTAGACTCCCTTTGTTTACTAGTTTTATATAAACTGGTACTAAACATGAAATGGCATTTTCTACATCTGGCAGATTTCTATTTCTGTTGATGCAATTCTGAAATAGGAAAAACTTAATTAAATTATTGATATTTAGAATAATATTTATTATTGTTTATTAAATTATATAATAGGAAACCCATTGGGCAATGAGCTTGCCCTT
Source organism: Mamestra brassicae (assembly GCA_905163435.1). Lineage (NCBI taxonomy): Eukaryota > Metazoa > Arthropoda > Insecta > Lepidoptera > Noctuidae > Mamestra > Mamestra brassicae. The sequence continues at coordinate 11,425,748 of LR991004.1, read as the reverse complement.
GGTTGCAAATGTGAGCTGCATTCTACCTGTATATTATTTAAAATAGTCTTATTCCGCAATACAAAGTATTTTTTTACGTGATTGTCACTCCAATCGGTTAGTAACACATTCCACGGGCATATGAAAGGACTGTTGATAGCAATCTTTATGTAATTGACCCTTTTGCTTGGTGGAAGTTTAAAGTATCTTTCTCGTAATTCAAGTTCAATTCTTCTTTCATTATCTTTGCCTGCATCTGAATCTGGTGTTAGATAGCATTCTCCCATCTCAAATGCTAAGCTTTCTGTTTCTCGCAGTCCACCTGACCTTGCTCCAAACATGATGAATGTAAGCCAGAATGGTAGAGCATAACCTGAAGGCAAAATAATGTCCCAACCACTGCCATAGCCTAAAATGAGAAAATATATTATTCAAAACAAGACCTGAAATATGTTCTCTTTTTCCATAGAGCTTTGCTAAAATGATAAAACCATCCAGACATTAACAGTAATTATACTTTTATTTCTGACTGTACTTGCGGCACTCGAGGTAAAGTGAATAAAAGCGGGGATGAAATTTTATGCTTAAGGTAGAGGAAATAAAAGCGAGATGACTCTCGCCATAGGGGGACTTGATGTAAAGGGAACATATCAACCTGAAGAAACACTACTGCTAGTGTCATTTCATTTGAAATAGGAGTATAAACTTACCAATTTTCTTAAATTCTGGGTTTTGAGAACCAGGCCTCTGTACCAATACCACAGGCACACTCTGTAATGCTGGATCATCCACATCTACTTCACCAGGTACCAACTGATTCTTAGTTACATGTTGTATGAACTGGCCATTAGTCATGGATTCCTGTTTAACTGTTTCATGTATTTTATCATCCCACAGTGGAGAATTAGAAATAAAAGGTGGAATATGAAGTAAGGATTCAGTATTAATTTCTGTATTTGTATCTTGCTTTGCTTTTGTGCGTTGTTGAGGTCGGCTCAAGCGAGGATCTTTAACAACCAGTCCAACTACCACATGAGAAGGTAACTGCGCAGGAGAGCTTGCTGTACTCATGGTACACCAGTACTCATCCTTATCTTTCAAATGTAGAGGTTTATGTAATGATACCCATTTGCTATTTTTAAGCCCGTCATCATCGTTTACACACTTCAAGCTCTGGACCAAGACTGCATGGCTATTTGGCCCTGTCAACCTAAACCTGTTAAAGCTGCTTGGCATAGCTTTGATTTGAATATTTCCTGTGACATTTCCAAGCTTTCTTCTTTTTTTGGCAGTTTCATAATCATCTTTGTCTTGACTACAGGCAGCATCCACCAGAACTGATTTAATTAAATTTGCTTGGGATGGATGTACAAACAGCCACAGAGTTTTGTTAGTACTGTCACTTGGAACCCATATGAACTGTACTTTACCAATGTAACCGAATGGAAATGAGTTTACTCCATAGATATGTACAGTCCCTTGTCTCGTACCGTTAATATAAGCCATAGCACCAATGCTCAGTCCACAAACAGTACTAGTTACCTTTGCAAATGTTTCTTTGATAAGTTTATCTGTTCCTGTAATTTGGATTGGTGTGTAGTAAGATATATCTTGGAGGAGGCAGTGTGCTGAGCTACCCCTATAGCATGCCCTGAAAGCTTTATCACATGGTGCATATGGTAGGCGATGCCCCCACCTTTCAGTCATGTGGAATCTTTTTGCATGCCAGATGTGGGTTTCAAGCCAAATGTTTTGCTTTTGCCGTCGATTATACTCTTCCAACAGGTTTGCTGGACGGCGTCTATATTTTCTGGATGGGCGTTTTTGTTTAGGAGGTAAACCACTCTTCTTTAGTTGGTCTAAATGAGCTTTTCTCAACTTAAGAGGTAGTCTTTTACTATTGTGGCTCATCACGCGACGACGCATGTGCACAGGTAGTGTTTGGAATACAAGTTTCGTTTTACTTGGCCTTAAAATACTTTCAGTCATTGCAGCTATTTCTACGCTCCTAGAGGATGCAAATTTTAAACTATTCGCTGCATACGGGAGGTGTTCAGTGCCACCTAAAGCGGCATCAAATTCTGGTTCTTCCATTGCTTCCATGTTATTTTTTTATAGAACAATCACTTAAATGTATGATTTTCGAATTGTTGCTAAATAACTGCAAGCTTTTCTTACGATTTTGTAGTATTATTTTAATAAACTAATAAATGAAAATAAACCTGCGTTTACGATATAACCTCAAAACTAAATGTCAAGATTGTCAACGTCTTATCTTACGTCAATAATATGACAACAGATCAACATTGTTTTTTTTTTGTAGTTTACTCCGAAGGTAAGGCCTTTTAATGCCTAGTCTTACACTTTCTTGTGTTTTGCATTAGAATGCGGATGTAACACATTCTAATGGTTTTTGGAGAATCTGGTAACAAATATATCGATTCGGCCTTCTCGGCAAGTTTCGAGTGAGGTAGTCAATACTACAATAACATTCTCAGCTCCACTTAACCGAGATCGCGCCTGTTTCAATTATTCCACATATTTTCCAGGTGCGTGGGCACTTGAGACAAAAGACTACACCAATTTACAGCACAATATCCACTAGGAATCAATTTACGAATAATTAAAACAGCCGCTAAACTTCACTCGACAAAATCCCGCCAAAAACCCGTTCAACATTGACTTTCCATATTGAATTTTGTCGTACTGTTTATAAATTATGTCTCAAATGAAAACTAGCCCTTTGGTCAAACAAGTGCGTGCTGAAGGTAGTAAGCATTTTTATTTCTAATTATTAGTTATTTCGTTTATTCTAATAAGTTACTGAATAAACTAATAGTAATTATACCGGAAATAGGGTCCAGCTACCGGTGGTCAGGGCTCCAAAGTGAGGAATCTCCTAACAATACGACCCGTGGCTAGAAGTAGAGCTTCCTGAATGAAGCCTTTAAACCAGCTGCCTAACGAAAGTGTCCTAGGGTTTTGGTCGGGGCTCGTGGCTGGTGTCGCATTTTGAGACGGAAATGGTAGTTCGGTTGCTTGAACTTTATCACCCCAAACAGCAGGCAAGCCGAGTGTAACAACGTGACTTCATTTTGAGAATTGAGTGCTAATTTAATAATGGTGTAATATGGGTTCTTGGTGGGATTGTGAAGCAGAATTGAGCGCAGGCTCTTTGCACCCTCTGGATCAGTCGATCAGTTCGTGCCAGCAGATAGATAGATGAGACCTTATTATGGAGCTTCAGCCGATAGAAACAGATGCGTACTGACGCTGCCACGTGCGATTCGTATCTCAACGATTTCCTGCTTCACTAAATCGGCTGACCGACTCATCAAGCAGGGTAACGTTAAGTCCAACTTTTTAAGCTGATTTTCATTAGCGGCACGTAGTACAACACTAGACTTCGCGGTTTTTTCACGCCTACAATTTGGAAATCGCCGTCACTAGGCTTAGTTACCTTCATAAGCGCTTGTTTTGTCGCGGAAGAAGTACTATAATCAGCTGATCGGGCCCCGGATATGCAATCACGCAGGGCAACGGACCACGTCGTGACTCCATCACTGAAGGAGCTGGACCCACCTTTGGCAAGCGAAGTTTCAATGAGTCCGCATATGAAACTTTGGTATTGACGGGATAGTGATTGACACCGTTATTCAACCCTGATCTTATCTAATTCTCGTTCCGTATTGGCTAACTTGGTTTCGTTACACGATGATTTTATAGCCAGCATAGAACCAATAGCTGTGACTCGCTGTGTCATGTCCGTGATAGCAGATTTATTTGCAACGTTAATGCGGGACCCTTGATCATTCACCAGATCGGTGAGGATTTTTCCACGGTTTCGGATGTCTGATGAAGCCGTTTTGACCTATCATCGGACGAAATGTATGATGGAGGCATTTCGCTAAACAAGCGTTTAGAATTAGCGGAGGTCGCCCGTGGCGACCTTTGAGTTTTTTGTATTTCTACGAAATATTTCTCCGCCTCGATCTAGCGGATCATTTGTTTACATCATGTTTGATTGAGATAACACTAAATAAACGTATATATTACAAGAACGCGGATGATTGGAAACAAAAGTAAAAAACCAGTGAACAAAAAAAAAATAACGATCGATTAAATTATTTCGCGGTACCCACCCACAAAGAAAATAAATGCACTTACCGAAGGCTGGAGATATTAACTAATTACCAGAAAATAAATAAACAGACACCTTTAAAAACTTACAAAACACGCACTTAATACACTAGGGCACAGCTACAAACAATTCACAAGCCTTAAAATAAACACGGTACGCGATTTCCAAATTTAAAAACCGGAGCGATATTAAGATTAACACACACCGGCGACGGTACGGAGGGAAGTGACAATTGTATGGACTTTAAAAGAGACCATGACCTCTGAGTTTGTTTCGGTGTTTCTTCTCAGGGTAATCACAGTCAGCTAGGAAACACCGGCCTCATAAAGATCATTATAACCAAAAAAGAAAAAAAATACGTGTAAAAGAGTTACTTGTAACCTATTTGCAAAATAAATATCATTTATCATTAAATTCGCAGACAATAAGCGAGTGGCCATTTAATGAGCCATACGGCTCAACAGACACCACATCAATGTTTCGCTATGGACCTACGAATAATAAAAGTCTTATTATTCGTAGCTATGGACTATACCTAAAATGAATGGGCGGACTGAGTAAGTCAACTATTCTGAAACACAAATAATTTCTTATACCTAGTGGGTCCACACGATATAAACTTTGGTCTGTACGGACTATGAACACAGAATAACAAAAAAATCTATCACACTATTGGTTTGCCCGTTAGCATTCAGTAAATCGACATACACTAAGGAGCGAATCTGCTGTCCGAAGCCAAAAAGCGGTAGGTATCTCAAAAAAATGTTTTTTTTTTATTTGCATTTGAATACTTGAAACTTTTTGCTTCAGTTAAGCAAGTTGAAACAACCGTAACTTTATTGGAACATTGAAAAAAAACACTACTTACCTATCCTTACTTGTTTACTTACGTTGTTACTTACCTAGCCTAGGACGAAAAGGACTTTAAATAATATATTATATTCCTAGTTTTAAGTAAATGTCACCGGTAAATTGCAAACATTAAAATATCGCGTGAAATTGTAAAATATTTTTTCTTTATAAGACACGGATATACTTATTGGAAATAAAAAACGAATTTATCATAAAATTATATGAAGAAAATATAATCTAAAAAAGTTTTATTACAATCTTACGGAGTCTGTAATTTTTTTGACAGCTATTCTTTTTTTTTTACACAATCCGTTTTTTCTCGAAATTAACGTTGGTTGAGTTACGGCATCGCATAGGTACAGTTATGGCATCGAGAAAGAGGTCCGAGGCGAAGCGATACGCTGTAGGTACCTACAGCAATTTTAATATAATCAACCGACTTCCAAAAGAAGGAGGTTATCAATTCGACTATATGTTTTTTTTTTTTTCATTTTTTTTGTATGTTTGTTATGCGATCATTCCGTCAATTATGAATGGATTTTGATGATTCTTTTTTTATTCGAAAGCCTATACTCCTTAGGTGGTCCCATTGGCACCAAGTCAGAATCTGATGATCGGATCCTAGGGAAATCGAGGGCAACCCTCAAATTTTAAAGGCAAATACATTGTTTTTCATATATTTTCTAACGCAATTCTGATAATTGTGCCTGGTAATCAACATCTCATCTTGCTGAGCTGATGATGGAAGGTATAAGTTAGTATCTGATGCTGGGATTCCAGGACATTTGTTAGATCAGCGATATTTTTTCCAATTGTCAACCGATTTGGATGATTCTTTTTTTGTTTGAAAGAATATTTTTCCAAACTGGCTCCATTGCAATTCGGTGAATATCTGATGAAGGATTTCGGAGGTAGGCAACGGAACTCTTCAATAAATGATAGCAAATCTCCCGGGATTGCTGAAATCGCATGTCTGTTTATTTATTACACCAGTTCATAACATAACATCACGCCGGTAGGCTTTGAAGCGTTGGAAGGCAGATGCAATCAAGTCAACCTAAATTAACATGTTTGGGATTATCTATTCGGGCATAACTTTATTGTTCATTAACCAATCTTAATTATTCTTTTTGCATTGGGTTTAGTTATAGCTAGATTGCATTTGCACTGTACTGGGAACTTCAAAGATAAACCAGTGACCTCCTCACCTTAAAATTAGTAAGAACTAGTACCAAAGCAAAGTAGATATTTAACTATGAGCTGGTGTGGATTTGGACTGCGAAGGCACACAAAGAAACTCCTTAACCATTCATTATGGGAATAATGTCACTTAGTTATGTACCTATCACCACTAAAATGTGGAAAATAAAAAACTTTTTACAAAAAAAAAACCGACTTCCATATAAAAAACACTACAAAGTATAAAATAACTTTAATTTCGGCAGTCGGTGTTTTTGGTTGTTTTTTAGTTTTTTGACGGTCGGTCAAAAAACTATTTTTTTTTTACAAAAAGTCGGTTTTTTTTTTGTAAAAAAGTTTTTTTACAAAACCGGGACTAAGGTAAGCCCTCGACTACATCTCGGGCTTACATTCGTCTACTCATTTGAAAAAACCAACTCAATATTCTTACCTATACCTACACTTGCCTTTTAAGCCGATGTGTCGTTTGGTTTTTCTAAATTATGTCACTGAGGATCCGAGGCTAGTTTTATTTCTGCGAATTGTCTATTTTTATCAAATGTGGTAAGTTCAATACAACTTATTCATTGTTTGGCAACTGTTCTTATGCCTGTTGTAAACGTCCCTTTGCTTATCGGCCTAGGCCTCTGCTCTGTCTCCTGCTTGAAGTGGATAAACAATGTTTCTGGTGAAACGCTGTGGGATTCTGACAGTTGAATTGTTTTTCTGGGACTCCTTGAACTTCAGTGTAATGGTCGGGAATAGTGTGGCAGGCTGGTTCTAAAGAAAAGCCTGTGAAATGTGTCCAGAGCCTGGATTCGTTATGGGAATATGTGATTGGCGTAGCGTTTACCAATTAGTATGATTAGTCTTTAAAAGTCAAGTAAAATACCATGTAACACGGTTTCATGGTATTTTCCAGTTCAAATGAATATGCTGAACGTAAAAATTGGCATATTGTGTAACCCGTGTTTTGTCTGTTACATGGTAAATCAATTCGAAATAATTAAGTAATTCACTGGACATCCATCTGTAGCGACAGCTTGTATGGAATGTCGTTCATTTGGTATAATATAAGCCCTATTACTAAAACAAATAACTTTGTTATAAAAATAAGTTTGGATAAATATAGTATTTGTTAGACAAACAACATTGTCATTATCGCTATGAACGTTAGTACCTACTACTATCATTTTTATTTATTACTAGCTTTTGCCCATGACTTCCTACGCACATATCCCGAAATTTCCCGTTTCCGTAGGAATTTAAGACTCCAAGAAGTCAATCCAAACCCCATAAGCGTAACTCTAGAATTTCTAACTCTACCAGCCCTACATTTCGGTGAATTAATGGCTTGGCTGTTTAATTTTTTTAATGATCGCGGATTCGCATATCTATTGCATGACATACCTACTATTCAATACCGTGTCATGCATGTCTGGCAGTTTGAGAACATTTTGCGGCCTATCCAAATGTCCTTTCTTTGGTATTGTTCGCGTGTTGTTGAGCTCCTAAGTAGATCTTAGTAAGGCTACACGACTGCTGAGAAATGTTTGCACTGACTGGACAGGTCCACTCAAATCTGTGTGTTTCTTTCTTCTAAAGACCACCTCAGACAGTAATCTGCATGGTTCTTAAATGACACATTGCAAATATGAGGACTATGTAGGTCGTTATCTTACGGGTTCATTTCATGTATGTCTGGCAGTTTGAGTTATCAATACGGCCTACCCAAATGTCTTTACTTTTAAATTGTTCGTCGGATCGTTGAGCTACTCAAAGTTCTGAGTTGAGCTGCACAATGACTGACAAATGCTTGCACTGTCTGGACAGGTCTACTCAAATCTGTGTGGCCCTTTCTTCAAAATACCACCTCAGCCATTAACCTACGTGGTTCCCTTGCAGCTTAACAATTGCATTGTATAGAGTCAATGTCTTTAGTATTATATATTATTTTGCATGTATAATTTCAATAAATCAATTGATGAATGTATCCAAAATATTGTTAAACTTAAATTTGAAAAGTGTAACTATGGAGTTTCTTGTCCGTTCTTCTCCATAAGAATCTAGTTTTTGCGAATGGACAACTAGATTCACTATAATATTTTATTTTCAAACTGTAAATTTGACGTTCAAAACAAAGGTCTATTTGAAATAGGTAAATTAATTGACTTTGAAGGCCAAGGGATTGACTCCAAGTTATTAATCTTAAGCTACTGATGCTGTGTCATCCACGGCACTATGTGGTGTGAAGGAAGAAAGTTACAGGTTTCCTTGTTTTTTCCTTATTTGTGTTAAAGTCATAACATACATAAAAAATATGAACTTTTTAGGACTTCAGGAAGAATAGACGCCAGCACATCAAGCTACAACAATCTGTCAAATATCTTTAATAGATTTTTAACTTTATCGCTAAAGCATTAGGTTCAAGGTTGATTGGGAAAATTTGAAAGTTTCGGGTAGCTTGATGTGCTGGCGTCTGTACCATTGAAAAAATAGCCCTGTAGACAGAAATTCCCCCTTTGTAGAGTTTAAGTTACACATTTTTTATTTTTTTTTATGTGGCCAATTCCTTGCATAGGTATCAAATTTCAGCTTTCTAGTACTTCAGGAAGTATCCTATAGTAGGCGCCAGATAAATGTGGAATAAAGTACATTGACCTTTCCCTAATAACTGTTCATAGGTACCTGAACAATTAAATATGAATCGTTTTTCATTATTAGACAATGTTAAGGATCACGAGAGATGATGATTCGGGACAGCTTTGTGTCATTAATTCCGTTTTTCAAATTAAAAATGACAATAATTGTAGGTGGGTCAATGACCGTTATTCCACGATTATCTGGCGCCTTCTATAGACGTATTGATGATCATAAGTACCAGAATCGACGTATTTTAAGTAGCTATTGATAGGTCCTAATCTGTTCTTTGCCCTTAAACCACTTGCTACTTGGTTAGTGCTTGGATACTTTTTTGGAGGCTTGCTCAGTCTTTTACTTGCAATCATGGTTGCTTGCATGGCTATCACTATTTAATCTTCCAAGGCGGATCCGACTCGTGTAGGTTGGCTTGGTAAGTTTTATGACTTGAATGCCTACTTAATGCTTGCTTGATTAGTGCTTGGATACTTGTGTTTGGAGGCTTGCTCACTCGGTTACTTGCCATCATGGTTGTTTGCATGCTGGCTATCATCATTTAATCTTCTCGAAAATTTCTCAACTAACTATTTAGACCTGGATATCGAGCGTATGCCAACCAAGTGTCATTAAAATTAATTAATTAATTTCCAGGAATAAGGACTTGAAAGTTTTGTAGGAAACACCGTGAGGAGTAAGCGCTATTAATGCTTGCATGCTTGCTTAGTGCTTTGATGTATGGATTTGGTATTATTTGTGAACTTTTTAGTTTTTGTGGTCTTCAAATCTGCAGGTTTCTTATTCTTATGCTTGTGGGTTATATTCTGGTCACCACACTCACATTGTGTCCCACACGGGTAAATGAAACCCTTTTTGTCATGGTGTAATTGCAGCGGCCGAGCTGGGTGTGGAACCGATTGCGTACTTTCGATATAGGTCACTGCAGTTTATCTCTAGATGGCAAGTGTTACTGGGGCTTTAGGAAGTTGCGTGGAGGTAGATGTTGTTTTATATAGCTGGCTTCTCAGTGTGGTTGATTGCTGGTAGCTGGCACTCAGGCAATCCAAGATCGGCTGAGTGCCAACTAAACGAAAAAAAGTGGAATCATCTTTCATTTACAACAATGATGTTTACACAAAAGAAAACAAATTAACTTGACATTCATTTAATTCTTAAACAACCTGTAGATATAAACATTGTTATTTATAAACATAGTAGGGCTTTCTACGCATTGATTAAAAATGATTTAAATCTAAAAAATTGGTACAAATTTACAGGAGCAGAGGCAAGTGTCTTTTAACCAGTCTTAACTACCCTTTTAAGCTCTTATTTAGTTTCTTTAGCGTCACATTTTTGATGACTTACGGGAATTAGGAACCATTCAGAGGATATTTAGGGTACTAATAAATGTAATAAGGGAGAGCTACTGGGTTATTTTGTAGTTTCTAGGGGAAGATCAAAGAAACGACAGATGGATGTATGTAAATGTTATGGTCATCATCAGCCTAGCCTTTTCCCAACTATATTGGGGTCGGCTTCCAGTCAAACCGGATTCAGTTGAATACCTGTATGTTACGTGGAGCGGCTGCCTACCAGACCATGCTGAGATGATGGCTAATAAAAAAGCATAGAAAGAGAATACACGATGCACTGAACTCAAAAATAAACTAGAATATGAGAAGGACTTGATTGGAGGTTAGGTTCGGTAATAATGACATGTGGAAATCGCATTAACAACGATGCGGAAATTCCGCAGAAAATAAAAAATATGAACCTTAAAGTGTATTCAATTCAAAGCTACGCAGCGTAGGAGAATAACTTTCTTCAACTTTTTCACAGAGAAAAACCTTATTTGGCTGGGCAAAGATTAGTATAGCGAGAAAATGAAACGAAAAAATTATGAGGATAAACTGGATCGCAGCAAGTTTGGTAAGCGAAGATGTTATCTAATTTTGGTTGCGACACTACCCTTTCAAATTGGGTTTATGAAATACCTAATAATATGTTGTTAGATTGGTTGGTACACTGCAGTGGATTGTTGGTCCACAAAGGAGATCTATTAAAGACAACTACATGCAGCCATTGTGTGATGAGAATGGAATAGATAAGCTGTTTTTAAAGTTTCTTAAAGTAGCCTGTGACAGACACTTGAGGATTAACTAATTGTCATAGTTTAGACATATAATGCGAGAAACGCAGTCATCTTCGAAACTCTTAAGGTGCAAGGAGTAATGAACATAAACAGCCCGGCGTCACCCACTGCTGGGTACAGCCTTACTTTAACTTACTTCTACTTGACATTTTCGTGCTTCCCTCTTCAAGGAACATTTGACAAGATATGCGAAAAGTTTATAATGTGGATGTCTAAAGGTGGATGAATCTTAGAAAAGATGAAATGTCTCAGAGGGAAGTGGAGATCACGGCTGAAATGTATGAAATACAAAACTTATTGCAACTTATGTACAGTGATACATAGGTGAAGTTAAAGCAACAAGGCACGGCATTCCCTACCAGTTAGGAACCTTTGTGTTAGAACTACACTGTGGTAGGTACTCGTATCTAGGAAAAGGGAAATGATCATAATATTGATTGATAGGTCAGCAACCTCTGGGTCACTCTTACAGACACATCAGAGTTACAGTATTACAAGATAAGCTTTAAACTAAAAGATTTTACAGATATTTGGTAAGTCTCAGGGCGATAGACGCACAGGCAAGTACTTACGAGTGGCTTGACGATCTTTTTCGCTAATATGTGTCACCCTCAGTAGGAAACGATTTATTTAAATGGGAGAAGGTTTTCGAACTATGAGATCGCTAACTTTATCTACCCAAAGCATGGCTTTGAGAATAAAATGATATCGGATTATTTTAAGGTAACTTTAAAACATTCTGACATCTATGCCAGTAACAATAAAGAGGATAATATTTGTACATACCAATTATTTATTAAAATTATGCTAGAGCAAAATTAACAACAGTACAAATTATCCTCTTTCTACAGAAAATACAGGCAATTGACGCAAGGTATTAAACCCTCACGTCATCATACATATATATATTCACGTTTTTAACATACATAATGAACACTGTTTTTGCGGTAAGACGAAAGCTATACCTATATATAAATATATTGCAAATAATAATATTGATTCAGAGCAAACTCAACGATTTAGGTACCACTTTAATTAATCTGTCAATGGTCCTTTCAAAGTGTGACAGATTCCTGATAACATTGAGGATTCAAATGTGGTCTTATACAAGTTAAACAGAGAAAAATAAATAAATAAACAGAAAGGTGGAACAACTTACACAACACAGTTATATCAAATAATAGGTAAACACAAAACATAATCTTCCAGTTAAAGTTCAGTCTTCTTTAAGCTTTCGACGGCTCCCGTTGAACTAGGAACAAAATCAGCTTTCACAATGATCTCAGAATATAGAACAATCTGTCAAATCATTATGAAAACCAGTTTCGTAATTCCTTTTATTCTTTCTTCGTGTTCTTCACGCTTCTCTGTTCACTTCTCCGCGACGCGTCTGCTTACAACCAGGAACACAATATCTATAGGAAAAATACCTGATTAATGTACTAACTACTTACCTAAAGTATAAATTCGATCAGGAGAGGAAAACCGCAGTCGGTTAGCAACGAGCGTCGTGAGCCGTTTCGTTTTATAGACTTTAATTACGTTGGACTTACAAGAATTCAATGTTTAACACAACAGTTAGCAGCAATGGAAGAATATGAATGGATTTGTCATCGCTCGATTGGGTGAAGTATGCGGCGGGAATGGGATGTGACGTGTTCGGCGGGACGCTCCCATTAGCCGCATCACCGCGCTATGACATCATGCTGACTCAAGCGCGCAGCGGAGCAGCGGTCAGCCCGCACTACAATGCTTCTTTCCTCCGCTAATTGTCGCTCATCTGTAACACATTACATTTTTCTTTAATACGAAACAAAACTTGAACTTGCGGAACGTGAGTAGGAGTCGCCGCGGCACGTCCTTTGACAAATACATTAGACCTCATTATGATGTTTATATAAAAGAAGTGAATTGACTAAAATAGCAATAAACGAAGGCGGCAGGGTCCGTGGTAAGCAATGCGGGCTCACCCACACCGCGCACCGCTAATTAGGCGACGCGGTGTCAGTGCGCTGCTGCTGCCTCAAATGGTGCGGATAGCGGCTTCGGCCTTCTTCGGCCTTGTTCGGGCGTGCGCGGGAGTCGCCGCCACTACAATTATTTCGCCAATTTATCGACATCGATGGTAGTACCACACACGTACCACCTACGATGACTCTAAATCTGCATGTTCTTGATTGCCGGACATATTACGACATCTTACGATTTCTACATAGGAAACTGCACCGTTTACTACTAGACGATGGCCAGCAGTGAACGTGGGATTGAAGATTGGACTTAGGCTAGTCATGGCCCAACGACCATAGTCCATGGGGATTAACATTGATGATTCGTGCAATATGTTTCAAGAAAGGAGACATGCTGTCAATTCAAGTTCCTCAGTGAAGGTTGCTTGGTTCGAGTTACAGAATGAGTAGTGATGGAATTGTGTTGGTGGCCTGGTGGGTAGTGTTGTGCTGTGGGGGCGCAGGTGCGCTGGTGACGCTGACGTCACGTCCGGCGCGCTGGCGGTGGCGCGGGAGCTCAATGGGCGCGCACTATGTGGGCCACACGTGTCACCGCACCCCTCCCCGACACACGTCCCCCTCAGTCGCCCTTGCTCACACACACAAACGCTGCTCTAATTGCTGACAACTATGGGAAATAGCGCAAATGTGTTACTTTTTATCGCGAAGCGTGTTTACACTTGTGATAATGACGAATGTGCCGTCTTTAGATACTCATTTTTATCGCCGCCAACGTGGACCCTGTTTCAGCAAATTATATAGCCCAAGGAGACAGGTATAAGAAACAATAAAATAAATAAATACGACTACGAAGATCACTAAAAGTCGGCAAGTGTTACGAGGGAGGCGCCCCAATAAGAATCTGTGGCGAGCGGAAGTGTATAACGTTTTTGACAGAATTGGATCGTGTGAATAATAAACATCAGATCCGCGGCATAACATTGTCGTATCGAATGCTTCGGTGTGGGACGATGAGAATCGTAGTTACGTCAGAGAGCGGTGAGGGGGGGTCGTCCGACGTCGACGTCGCAGACGAGGAACAATGGACTTAAAAATGGAATTTAGCGCATGAGGTGACGAAACGTGGTCCCGGCGCGGCGCGGACGTCGCGACAAGTATGTAGGGCGGGTGACGCGCCGCCTATTGATAGTGCGCCGCCGCCGCCGCCGCCGTGCCGCCGACGCCGCAACAACTACCATTATTCTCTTTACAATTCTGTGCTCTAGAATGCAGCGCCGCCACGCGGTGAGCCTGCAAGCGGATCTATAGCCGTTCTATTTACAACCGGACTCTACAAACGCCGACGTACCTTATATGTCGTGTCATTTATCACGCTTATTAGGCAAAGGTACGTTAAATATATTATGTGCGTACTTACACAGACCTATTCAGATTTTGCGAAAAATAATTCGTAGAGGTATCTACGACGTTATATCATGGGATTTTGTAGTAAGGCTTTTAATGGTCCTAGGTATCTTTGTTATTTCATATTTGGATTTCCTTTTTGCAATGAAAGTGTTTAATAATAATTTCTGAGCATTTAGTGAACAATGAATGATTTTATTAATGTGTTATTGATATCTGCGATTTTTTAAAAATAAATACCTACTACAGTTGCTGTAACCCAGGAAGAAAACATGAATTGTACCTAACTTATATAAAAGCATTATTCTGGATAAATAGAGATAAAGTAGGTACGCACTAAGCCAGACAACTCAACAATGCTCAAAAGACATGAGATATGTAAATCATGATGAATGACAAGTGAAGATGACACCGACTGTGCTGTGAAGCATCAACTGTATGGAATACATCTGATAAGCTACAAAAACTGTTGTTCAGGCGCATCTATTATGAGTAAAAGCCGGTTCCATACACGAGAACAGGCAAAGAGGCTGATGAGTTATGATTGGCTACAATGTTGGTATAGAGATAGAGCGGCATTCCGCGGCTGTAACGGTGAGTTATTTGGCGGGCGGCGGGAGTAGCGCGGCGTGAATGGCCGCGAGATGCAGCCTCCGCTGCAGCGCCGCAGGCTGCGCCGCCCCCCCTCCTCCCGCGCCGCCGCACACAGCACCCCGCCCCGCCGCACCGCCGCGTGCGCATTCCGCCGCGCGTCGAGCGCCGCGAAGCTAGTCGCTTGCGCAACCTCCGTCGCCGCATTCCATTCATAGCGACGCGCGACTCGATAAACACAGCTTGTGACCGCTGCGGGCCGCCGCGCCGCGCCGAGCCCGCGGCTGCGGTCGAGGAGGCTCTCGCCTTCCCGGAATGGGAAAACGAGCGCGGTTTTTGAAATTTTAGAGCGTTACGCCACATTTGTTCGTGAACGTCACGGCGGCGGCGGTCGGCCGCTGTGAATTCTGCCGGACGTTGACCCATACCGCCACTGCTTTCTCCGACTCAGTGTTTGCTATTGGAACGAATCTATTAATTGGAGAAACTCCGTTCACACATGCGCGTGGAAAGTAGACCGATGAGCTTTAGCTATCCGAGTCGCAGCGAAGTAAAACGATACGCATGCGCCCTTTATGAATAATATCATTCAAATTTAAGTTAGGCACGGTATCAAGTCATCATTCTCTGCGATATAGGAACAGGACTGGCTGTCGACTATATTGTATACTGGTAAAACCTGCGCTACCTTTAGACTAAAAAGGGTAGCGCAGGTTTGGCTGAGCTGTAATAAAGTTAATAGCTTGCACTTTGCGGAGGGATTTCCCGTTTATGTGATAGTGTCTCTTTCTAGTCGCCATGTCTAAGCACTGCGTAGCGGGCCGGCTCGCGTATAGTGTGTGCGAGCGGCGGGGGATGCGCGTGCGGCGTGTTCCACCGAGCAAGGCGTGCGGCCAAATGCCGGAGGCTGCATTCCTCTCCCCGCCGCCCGCAGGTGAAATGTCACCAAACAGCATTCCGAAATATTTGAAACGACCTTTATGGCGCGAAAGAAAGTGTGTGGGGCGCGGGGCGCGGGGCCGCGCGACCGTGGGACAGCGGCGCGCGCGCCAGTCGCACGCCCCCACCCCCGCGCGCGCCCCCCGCCGCCTCCCGCATTCCAGCGCGCCTCCCTCCCAATTTATTCAGCCGCGACCCGCGCACCAGCACCAACACACTCGCCACACCTGGACTCCACGACTCCGACTACCCTCCACGATTTCTTATAGAACCTTGGCACCCTTCGACAAAACGAGTTTTCGTTTTTTCAATACTAACCGTACATACGGTACATAGGGTACATAAGTAATCGAGTTGGCATCCCGCGAACTAGATGCAACGCGAATGGTTTCATGATTCACCCATACGAAATCATTGACAATCAGGTATAGGTACTTAATTATATTTATCTGATAAAATATCAGTTTTCGATTGGTGGTGAGTGAGATATCAAGGATTCAAACAAAAGACTTCAACGCACATTAAGGTTTTGGAAATTGCAGAAAGAACGCCCCTTTTGGTCGTATTTTGCACCAGATCACAAATATCTGTGAGAACGAACTTTAATCTCGATCGACAAGAGGAAGACATAGTGCAGAGAGGTGTCGCGATAAACATCCTAATAGCTGAGAATAAGATACAGAGCGAAGTGTAGAAGTCGTAGTCGCTCATAGCGGCTTCAGGCACCAGGTTGGGGAAAAAAACGAGGCAGAAGTTAAAGAAGAGCTAAGCTGGAGTGGTGGAGACGGTGGGCGGGCGCTGGAGCGAGTGGAGCGAGCGGAGCTTGTAGCGCCGGCGGGGGCGAGCGCGGCGGACGTGTCGCAAATAGCCCGTGACGCGGCGGGCGCTGCACTTTCGCGCGGTCATGTGCCCGGCGCCGCAGCCAGACGCTCGTAATCGCTCCTCTATTTAAAAACGTCGTCGGACGCCGCGCGGCGGGGAATGTGCGGCGACAATGCACGGCGTCAACGACCGCTCGCAACGGAAGCGACACACTTCCAGCCCGGAAATGTGCGCCCGCGCCTTAAGGGACTGCCGCGCTATTTATATCTCGCAGGGCGCACGCCGCGCGCCGCTCACGGCTCATGTAATGAGCTTATTTCGGAACCGATCCCTTTGCCCGCATGGATGCCCTCCGAGCAACTGTCTACTGTTCAGCTAAAATTAAATGAATAACTTTAAATTGTACGGGGCATTAAGAGGACGAGCCCAACGTTATGGAAGGTGACCCCTAGTCAATCTGGCGGGCGGATGCTCAGCACACTGACACATCACAGCTCGCTCGATGGCGGGACGCGCGGGTGTTTCATTATTTCTCCATTGCTCTGTTCCACTCGACTGTCTGTCTAGCGTATGTTTTTTCTACAACCGCAAGAATGATAATAAAAGGAAAATGTGGTGTTATTGTGACAGAGTTTCAAAACGTGGATGTAATAACTCAATCTGTAGGGCTGGCTGGTTCCCAGCGGCGTTCGTTCCGGTGCTGGCTTCTTGCTCATTAACGAATAAGCCGGTAAAGAAAGCGCAAGGGCCTCCCGCCGGAGATAAGGTCAATAAATGCGCGGCTCTGTGCCTCATAATTAATAAGTGAGCGCGATAGCATCTCGGGGCAATTACCGAAATACAAGGAAACTCGGCGTGTGCAGTGTGTGGAGCATCAGAAACTCACTACACCATACATTCAATTACTACAATGTGCTTTAATAACTACGTGCAGCACATAACGCCGCTCGCGTCTACATTCTTTGTTTCTGTTGCGTCAGCATTTAGGACACGGTGTAATAGAGACGCACTCTTTTACATTTAGTTTTATTCGTTAGAAAGTAAATTAAACGACGAGAGATATGTTATGATGTTAAGAAAGAAAAGAGAACTTAATTTGCCAATTATGAGTTCCCATCAAAGCCGACAAGCTGCTTAGAAGTCGAATAGCCAGACACAAGTTGTCAAAAATTATCAGCAATTGGAATGAATGTACAATAGAGTAGCTCGATCGTGGACACAGAGTCCCACGACTTTCGTGTCGCAGCGACGACGTCATTACCATTGTGCGGTTGCGGGCGGCTAATAACTCGCCGGTACGAGTCCCGCATATCAACACACGGTAATTAAGTCGGAACATTTTACATTTTTAAACTGTTAATCACGACCACGCATTCGATGTAAATATGACATGATTTTTGAAGCTGTTAAATAATTAACCGCGAGCCTCCTCGTGGGAAACGGTTACAGAGTACCGTTAGGTCGCGGCGCAGGTTCACGCTCTGCTGTGCTACGACGCTGTCCGACGTGCTACGACACTGCTACGACACTGCTACGACACTGCTACGAACATTACACACTTTCACAGACTACTTGAGCTGCTTGGACATTTAATTGTGCTTTGATTGTTTGTTCAATTAGATGTGCATAACTGAGCCGCATAATGTGTTGGCTTTATCTTAACTTTCACCTAGATTTAATTATTTTTTTCAAAGAATTTGTTCGGCGTAGCAGTTGAGCTACGCCTAGATCCTTTGTCTCTGTCAGGTCTTACTCCTGAATTCAATGCATTGAGAGAAAAGACGAGCTCAGTCGAGTCTAGATTGAGAAATCAGGCAGTATAAAAAATAAGTGTAAAATAATAGCAATATTATATGTCCAGCGAGCCAGAGTGAACGCCTAGACATTTTTTTCCGTAAAAATAGCAAACAATACAAAATACTTTCACAACACAACACGTTGCAGACGCTTCGCATTCTCAGTGATTGCGTACTCATTTGCTGAATTTATTTACACAGAATAGACATTCTTGTGGCAGATCATATAACCGGTGTGGGGTGTCGTTTACAAAAAAATATTTATTGCATTTACAGGCGAATTTTCCGGCGATTGTTTGTTTTATTGGACACGTTTTCATGAAGGAATTTGGAGGTGTAAGCGATTTTTTGAAGTGGCTCACGTAGGTATGGGGTACATGTAGTAGGTAGGTAGGTATGTGTGGCTCTGAGTGTGAACGCGCTGGTTCGAGTTCGCGCGCGACGAGTGTTTTTACGTTAGCAGGCTATCAGTAGTGTTTCAGGTGTCGCCGGAGGCCACGCGTCGCGTCTGCACCTACATTCCGCGTATTGTTCGGCGGCGGCGGCGCCAGGCGCGTCCATGTATTATTCAAGCGGCCACGACCCGCCGCCCCCGAATTCTGTTAGCCTCGAGCCCGCGCCTGCGCCCGCGCCCCACAGACGCCTCTAATAACATGCCATCATGACCGACTTTACCGTGTCACGATTATTTCGATTATCGTCAAAGTCAACAACTCGTGGCGGCAGAAAATGTTTTATAAACTACCAGCTACCTATGTCGTAGTTAGGACATATTTATTTTGGGATTTGCGAATTAATTTATCGGTTTGACGAATCATTAAGGCTAATTTTCAGTTTTTGTAGAGTTATGAAGCGACAGAGCCGTGTCGATGGTGATCTTCGCTATTGGCTAGCTTTTCGCAGTGCAATAGATAAGAAGTACAGTTGTTGGGCTCATGGGTATGTGGAGGGGGCGTCGGGGGGCGGCTGGTCGGGTGTCGGCTCCGGTGTCGCGGAATAGTCCATTGTGCGCGCGCGCCGCCGCCGGCAGCGGGAAACAGGTCAAGGTCTCCCGGCGCCTACCTCACGACATGCTGCCTACCTACTTCATACACACCAACACCACGCATCGAATTAAATAGCACACATCTGTCACTATAACCACAGTAGATAAATATACAGTAGGTTATCTAAGGCCGCCCGCCGAGTTATTAGCCTACTCTTGCGTTGATACCCAGGGTTGTCACTTTTACTTTTAGTTAATATTTTCGTATTAATTATTGTGAAATTGTCCTTATTACAACTATACCTACGCGAAAAATATGTTTACCAAAACGATGTTTTTGATAAACATATTATAGTAAAACTAGACTTCTTAAAATAAACTTTAGCTCTAAATATAGTATTCAGAAAAATGCGACTCGGCTACGCTCTTAATAAAGCAAATAAACTGTGAAATAAACAATACAATACCATATTTTCTAATAATATTTAAGTATAAGTAGGTACTTATTTTTCTGGTTGAGTAGGAAGTATGAAGAATGATAAGTCCGGGTTTGCGAAATCATTATTGAGGCACCCGAAAACACTACAATATTTTTTTCCTCTTTTTGAAGTCATGATACTCGTAATTTACTACAAGTGTCCGCCGCCCGCGCCGGCGAGAGTTGACGAACGCAAGCGGTCATGTAGCGTACGCGCGTGCTCACAGTCGCGCTGCACAGCCCGCACTGCCGCCACCTTATTGCCACATATATTATGCTAGCGTGTGCGTGAAATCGCGTGCCGACATGGCGCGCGGCGCGCACGCACACATTCAAACCGAGAGCGGCACGTTTGTATGAAGATGTTTTACTGTATATTTATCTACTGTGCTATAACTTTACACAATTTTTACGATTCCATCCCATTTTTCTCTAAAATCGACTCTAGACACAATGCAAGAGAGTAAAGATTTGTGTGTCTGAACTGATTTCTTAAAATTAATGAGCATCGGCCTGTCTATGTTTAGTCGGCCGACGGAAGTATGTAAACGTTAATATTACAATATAAAATGTTGGCACGTAAACGCGATGGTCCCTGAAAATTTGTTTAAGCACATGTAAACGCGCGCCGAGCGAGATGTGATGTGAGGCTCAGTTTAGGTGTGAAGGTCAATGACCGATAAGGTTGGCGTTACGTCGACCTCTCTTTTCCCCTCACTTCGGCCACTATCGCCAACCGACCTATCAGCAAATATGTTGCCAAATACGTACCGTGCAGGGCGGTGAGCTCAATACGTACGAGTATGTGACCGATGTTGCCGGCTCATAATATAATCCGGGTTCAAACATTCGTCGTTTGCGTGATATTTGTTAAAAACTCGAGTCGTTCTCGGCTTGTTGTCGCTCGAGGGAGTATTTAAAGGGAAAAACATGGCAATAGAGTTAGAGCAATCAGACACTGTAAGCTGCGGTTAGTGTTCCAACTCCTTCATGAGGCGCCGGCGGCGGCGCATACACTTGGAACAAGCGCTTTCTCAAAGGAATAATTGTTTGTATTGTAAATGAGGGTATTTCCCATACGTGTCTACGGTTGATAGTGTTTTGGTGGGCGCGAGGCGCGGGTGCGCGCGGGGTTGGGGGGTGCTCGGTATCGGCGCGGGCGCAAGGTGCACGTTATCGCGCCATTGTTAACGCCGACAGATTTATAACTTCCCTTTGCCCTCAATAAGGGCCCGTGACCTGCGCACACCTTACACTCCTAAATAACGCGAATACGTGAAGCGATCACTCCAATATTAAATGGGGTAACATAACCTCGCATGATTGTGGAGACATTCACAAAAAGTTATCATGTATTTCCATAATGAAAATTGTCATGCCAAAAGGGCTACATAGGTATTCGTAGTGTTACTAAGAAGGAGCGTGCGATGTACACGAGAATTTAAACCGTGTATTGTCAGTTAGCCTTAATAAAATCGGTAAGATACCAATAAACGACTTAACTGGAAAAATATTATTTTTAAATAATTCGGTAGGCATTCGGGAGGAAAGGCGATAAAATCAGGTGACACCTAAATCCACAACATTATAGGCAATGATTTCGCAAAACATCAATGTACCTACCTTACTAATAATTTGAACAAAACACTTTCACAAAACAAATCACAATCAAAAACTATGGAACTGGAAGTTTAGAAATTTCAAAATTTAAATAAATATAACGTTTTTATTTGAAGATCAACATGACTTAAATAATTTAAGCAGCATTGATTAATAAATACCATAGCAGTCATTACAAATAAAAATATATTATTGGTAAATAAATAACAATAGCTGTATAAGAAGTAATTACATACCTCATATTATCCAGGCGGCTCTTCCAGTCATGGGTGAGTCCCACACGGCGGCACTATCCGCTCTGCGCAGGCGCCGCTCGACACTCGCTGCCACGACCATCGCCACAGGCACCTGAAAACGCAAGAAAAAACTGTTTGAAATAAATAAACACAAATGCTTAGTACCAAACAATGACAAAAATATTAAAAACAATCAACGTTATTTATTTCTTATTGAAAATAAGGTTTGAGTTCCCAGCAGTAATTTAGACAATCTGTGAGAAATTCCGCTTGGCGCCATTCCGACTCCACTAATGTGACGTCCAATCATTACGAGTTTTTTGTGCGAATAAATATAGTATTTAGTTAATTGCCTTCCATTGCTATTTATTGACTTCATAGTTAGTGGGAACGAATTTTATGAACTCAATCATAACGATAGACTTGGTCTGGAGTGCACATGCAGGACTCAATACAATACTTAGACTCAAAACTAACCCGCTATGGCACAAAACACCACTTTCACAGAAATAAATCTGATAAATGTTCGAAAAGGAACCACAGAAACAAATGAGAGTTGCCACCCCGAGAATGATTCCCAGCCGACTCGAGCATAAGCGAGCTGAGGCGCCAAACTTGACCCGTCAATCTTGATCCTAATAGAAAATTATTGTTTATGTATAAATACCGTTATTATAGAGAACGCGACATGTTAATAAACCCTCTGACATTATTTTCACTTTAATTTTTATATGCCGACTGGTATACCTCGACCGTTAAATCCAATTTTAAAGTGACTGTCTCAGATTTTATTGGCCATTTAATTTATATGTTTATTATTGGCAGTTTAAAACGGAAAAATGTTGGTATCGAGTGGTGAAGGACGTCACAAACGGTGATGCTGATGATGTCATGCGTGAGGGCGGCGCGCGGCGGCGGCGCGCTGGTATGCGCATAACGGTGCGCGCGCGACGTCTGCGCGCGTTCCCAGGCTCCGCGGGCGATCGACGCCCCGAGATAAGCCCCATTCTATACGAAACCCAATAAGCCATTTCCTTGAAACTCTCACAGGAGAACCGCTCCCGTGAAAAAAAATGACCAAAGCCATACAAAAAAAGCCCGTGAATAAGGCGGGAGAGCGTGAAATAAGAATGGCCCCAGTTCTGGGAAGGCTCGGCGCCGGTGCAGTCTTTACATCCTTTATAATGATCTTTTTTTGTGGAGCGACCCTTAATGGCTTATCATGGGGCTGAGAATGTTAGCACAGTGCGAAGCGGCGTGTACCTTATTAGTCGGCGAGCCCAACGACGTGGCCGAGCGGAAATCGACAATCGCTTAGAGATTCTACCGTGCAGACTGTGTGACGGAAGCGTGGCCCGCGGTCTATAGCAGCCAGCATGAATGACGGCGCGCTCGCACTAATACTGCGGATACAACAATGACTGACCAATTTAGTAACGTGACATTTGCATATTACACTAGGATTCATCCTACACGCTGTCGCGACGTGTGGTGCAATTCCCGTCAACGTTTAATGAAGCGTTTAATGGACAGTATATCCATCGGCGGCGGTGCACGGGACGTCCTCGGTGGGAGGAAGCGTGACGGAGGAAGCGCTCATGAAGCGGACGCCCACGCCGCTGCTGCGCCGGAAGCGGAGGCGCAGCGCAGGTCCGCTCACATGCGCAGCAGCGCCGGAACAATGTAATCATTGCGCGATAAAATGAGAGCAAAGGTGAGAGGACCGAAGGGCGTCATGTGTGCGCGACGTCACAGAGAGATGCTGTGAGTCAGCGGGACACACGTGTCGCTGACGTCACGCGCACCTGACTCATCATGTACTCATGATCTGGGAAAGACAGTGTTATAATATACGCGCATGTGAGCCCGCCGCTGCCGACGGCCACCAGTCAATGGACGACTTGCATTCTATATCTGTTATGTTGACTAATGCTAAATATTCGCCCAAATATTATTTTTACACAACGAATCTTCTCCCAGTTATACAAATACAACGCAGAAAGTATTTAGTTTAAAAGCTGAACATAGTTGAATTATCATTAAATGGTATATCCTAACCGGAAATATACTATGATAAGTTCATGGAAAAATATTTTCTTGTGACCATCATGGAAATAAATATTTTCTTATAACTATAAATATTATTTTATTGGAACTGTAATATTTTGTCTTTAATTGAATTTACTTAATACTTTATTTTTGTAAAGTCATAGACACTATTGGATTATTTGTATCATTTGCAAAAATGCCAATTTATGGCTTTATTGAGTAGTCACTTATTACAATTTTGTTAAGTAAACAAAAACAATCTTCAATTTAGGAGTTGTTTTGACAAAATTTCATAAACACATTAGTTTGATTGCAATTTAATAATTTTAAGTGATAATTAAAATAACTAAAGGTGGCAACCATGGCGTTTTTTTACTTTTAATTTTCTTTGACTACCACGTCAATTGAGGTGGAATGCAGAGTGAAGTAAATCATCTAAATAAGCTGAACGAGGGTAGGGCAGGCAAGTGCCGGAGGGCAATGAACAGCCGGGGGTTAAGCAGAAGTAGAGGAGCGAGCGCGTGCGAGCGGGACGGCGCGCAGACGTCACGCTCGGGTGACGTGCGTCCTGTCGCAACGTGCTGCGCCAGCGCCGCCAGCCCGCACTCTGCGCAGCACCGCTACCCCTTACCACACACCCCCAGCTTTCTACTGACTGATAAGCTTTCATCTCATTATATTTAAGCACAAGTTTAGTTCGGTAATTTTTAAACAATGCAATAAAATTTGGCTACCCTCTTTTGCAGAGTTATTTAAATAAACTAAAAATCGCGAGACGTTACCAATTTGAAATTCAAATTAAATTTAAGGAAGATATGAGGGCAGGCGATGTTAAAGTAGTAGTTGTATAAGGAATAGAAAAACCAAAAATATATTTCTAATCTTACGCTACTGGGTGTAACATTCCATTGATACAGACGGAAAATCACTCTTTAAATTCACTATGCACTAAATTTCACAGTTGATTTCGGTGTAGCGATCGAACGGACACTTGTTTCCAACACAACGCACGAAGTCCGGCCTCAACTAGCGTTCACTAAACAACGTGATAATACAAAAAGAAGTCAGAGGTTACGATGTTATCGAAGGAGACATGAATATTCGAAGACGCGAGGGTCACGAGTGAACGGTTGCCGTAGCAGCGCGCCGCGGCGTGAATGGAACGACCGACATTTTATGAATCGAGAGCCGTCGCCCATTGAGCTGAGCGCGGCGAGCGGAGCGCCGCCGGGGCGCAGCACCCGCCGGGCCCACAGCTCGGGCCCGCGCCCGCCGGTTCCGGCCCCGGCGGAAGTGACGCTCCGACCGAACATGGCGGCGCGCGCGCAGGAAGTGCGCAGCTTACCTATCGGGACGTCTCCGGCGGCGGCGGGCCGGCCGCCACCCGCCGCCGGCCACCGCTTCGCGCAGCACACGCGAGCCCGCATGCGCCGATACCGATATCCGCAAAAGTGCGCGCGATCACTACCTTGCGAATAAATTATTCGTGCTGTTATCTAAAAATATTCGTGTGCGACGCAGAGCGCTCGCAGCCCGCAGCCCGAGCCGACACGGAGTTGCACACGCGAACCGCTTCCCCGCTGCGGGGAGACTGATGAGGGCAGGCCGCGCCGGCGCCGGCGGAGGCTCCGACGCATGCGCACACCGCCGTCCGTCCCTTTCCGCGGACGCTGCGCCGCCGCAGAGCGAACGAGACGGCGACAACTCATTATCACAGCGGCGACTCGTGAACACCAATAGACCGAGGAGTAGGGACAAAATATTCGACCTTCACTTCACGACGCACACGCGCGCGTGCGCTGATCGCGTCGCGACAGCCCCCACACATGCGCGCTGCTCGCAAATTGCTCGCGGCCGCCGCCGAGCCGCCGCCGCGCCGCCGGTGTGCTACATTTGACAATTTTTCCAGAAAACTGACATGCACCGTCACCGTGGACGAGGCGCGCCCGCGTGCCACGTGGCCGTCACTCAGCACGACCACGACCAAGACCAGCGACCACCGCCGCCGACAATGTACGACTCACTGACAACGGCACATTCCAACCGCAGTTGATAAGCATTCTAACATTTAGTAACAATCAATTTATATGGAACAAGAGATAACCATTTAATCTGAAAATCATATCCAGCTATCCAAGATAGTTGAAAATTTTCGAAAAACTTTTTGTAATTTTAGGCCCTTCAAATCACTTTAGGTATACGACCACTATTAAATACATAATTCAAAGCTATTTCATTCACAGAGAATTTAATTGTGGCAAACAAAATTCTGACCACATCCATTTAGACGCGTTCCATAACACATGCCTGCTTTAATTAGCAGATAATGAGACTTTTATATAAAGGACATACAACAATAACTGTTAAGATTAATGGTATAATACTAAAGTCATCTTTGCAAAAGAAAGTTAAGAAACATGAAAGAAAAATGTTACCAAATGTTCTAATGCACCGTTAGATTTAACTGTGCACGTGACTTTTGGGAAAATATACTTTTCCATTCAATAGACTAACTGGACATTTTGCAGGTGAAATATCTAAAAAGAAGTCAAAATGAATAAAGTGGTATATTAGAAACAACAAATCATTGCTTGAGTTGTTTATTTTGGAGATTATTCCTACCTAAACATTTTATCCAACACTTGCAGAGTTGCTTGGGTGTAGCTGAATCAATCAAGGTTTTAAAAGAAAAATAGGGTTCGCAAATTAGATTTAAACTATCAATAATTAACTAATAAACAAACTTAAATAGAATAAAATAAATTGGAAGACAAATTAACATCCCATATTTTATATAAAAAACAGTTTATTTATTTGTATCTCACAGTTTATTGAAATCATGAATTATTGAATTTTTAAAACTGTTTTTTTTATATTACATTCAATACAAAAAATAATACAGTTTAAAAAAAACAATAATTCATGATTGCAATAAACGGTAAGGTACAAATAAATTATTAAAAAAAACACTCCTCAGGTGGTTATAAAATGATAGTAAATGCTTTATATTTAGCACTTCACTTCATAATAGATTTTTTCATTGATCCCCGTTTGTCCAATAGTACCTACCTAGCTTGTATTCAGAGGACACAATAGAGAATTTATCTTATCTATTATGCCAGTAATTGAATTCCAGAGAAATGCTCATTGTTCGGTTTCTTTAAAGCGAAAATTTGTATTTCAACTAAAATATATTTTTATTTTTAAAGATTGCTTGAGACTAAGAACGGTCACAATATTCTGAATGTTAGTATTTTTTTTTTTTGTTAAATGACATAATAATTATTTCCTTGCTTAGGTATTCATTGATTTTATGAAATCAAATTATAATAATTTATTTTAAGTAGTATAGGTATTCTAACAACATTGATACCATTGCATAAAGAAACACTTGATGCAAAATATAATAGAAAAATTGCCCTTATAAAAATATTCAGCAATAATTTTCAAAAAAGTTGTTGCTATTCATATTCTCAAATAATTGAATTAGCGATTGCAACAAATTTGAAATATTTTAAACAATTGAATTTAAAATAAATTGATAAATATCTGTATGATTTGACTGGACTGAAATTGACTTCACTAGGGCAAAATAAAATGGGTTTATTTGACAAAAATTATGTGAAAGTGTTAAGTTTTTTGATAATTTCTAATAGGCGCTGAGTTATAGTGCGGGTAGATGTGAAAGAAGTACGCAGGAAGTGCGTGCCAGTGTTGCCACACGCAGCCGTAAGCATGCGCAGGCGCCGGTGTGCCGCGCGCGCTCCGCCGCAACAGAGTACTGCCAACTTACATACTATATTAATTTTATTATGGAAATTATTCTAACATTATTTAATGAATAATCCATTGTTAAATCCAATAACTTAAAAAATGTTTTAAAGGTTAATCCCATTTTTTTAGTTTTTATAAAGCGAAATTCTGAATTTATTTCCCTAAGAACCCAAGTATTGAAGACCGTAAATAATATTTTTCAGTGTCTAATGCCCTAATCAATTCAAATTAAACATCAAATAATTATTATTGTCTGTTAGAATTAAATGACTAAATATCCAATGAAAAATGTTTGCGGTAACAAAGATTATCTTTTGTAGATTAGTTTTTATCAAAAATGATGCATTAGGTATAGTTTTAGTTGATGTAGGTAATTGGTAAAATATTTTTGTAAACTGAACAGTTCATGAATCTGAGCACTACCGCTTACTAAATTTTATTTTTATTTGCATTTTTTTGCTAGTATAGTAGATATAAAAGGCATTGATTTTCAAAACCTTCAAATACCTATACTTACCTACCTAAACATGTAAATAACGCATAGAATCATATTGAGTGTACCTATGTGTGTGTAAGGCAGTCTGTGTGTGTAAATCGCGTTGGAATCCGGTGTCGTTATCACCACGTAGGGCTGAGCCTATCTAATCTTGCTCCCACTTTAGCTCTTAGATAAAATTCACTTCTTTTCAAACATATTTCAACAATTTACCTCACATGTTGGCGCCAATCGTTCAATATTCACTTTATTTTTAATTTAATAAACAATAACTACCACTTTTTATTTTTATTTAATTTAACTGTATTCGTCAAAGTGAAATAAATTGTTATTGCAAAAACATAAACATAGTAGATACGCATGTAAGGTGTTGAACAACGGCACAAAAATTACCTACCTAGGTATTGCAAATATTTTTAAAAAAAGAATCTACACTATTATTTAGTTTAAGGAGTTTTATATTGCTAAATTTATTTATTGTCAATATTTCTTTGAACATAACATATTTTTGAACAATGTTTATGTGAAAGACAAAACAACATCTATCAACCTAAACATTAAGCTAAGAAAAGTAGATACCTACTACCACCCTATTCATTTTTTCTACTTTTATGACTTTTTAATTTTCATACTGGCAATTTTTAATGTAGGTACCTAAAGTAAGTTTAATTTTAAGGAAAATGCATGGAAGGGTTAAATAGATGACAAAATAAAATCATATTTTTTAAATATAATTAAGGATATCTAGACCTTAAAAAGGTATTAGGTACCTCGTAGATTTGAGACCAATCCGTTTACTAGGTGCATCTACCTTCCAGAAGATCCAGAACATTGAATAACTAAACAGCTACAAACTGGACAAAAGAGTTGGTAACCCAACTAAAAATATTCTAAAGTAAAGAAAATAAAGTAATCCTACCTTAACATTGTACTTATTTGACATAGGTAGGTAGGTACCTTACGAGTACAAATAGCGGGGCTTTATAATTCTTAGTAGGTTTGTAATAGTTAAACTGGCAACACTAAGTTGGGGAATACCCAGAGCTAGGCAATAACTTTTTATGACTGAAAAGCTAGGTAAAGTTAGGCAGCAATGTGTCAGAACACAATAGTTTTAAACTTTGGATAATTTATTTTAGTGAAAACAAATCTGAAACTTACTTAAAGCATTTAATATGAATCAGAGGTGCAAATAATGTTTTAATAATTATGTGGAGTAAATTGTGCGAGCCTAGTTATTATTAAGTAGGTACCTAAATTATCAATCAAAATATAGATTACTAGAATTGGAAAAAAACTCGGTCAAATGTGTTTTGAAAGGCATTTTATACAACACTTGTCAAAACTGAGTTAAAAAAAATTCACTATGAAAAATAATGCCATTTAAAAAAAAATAACATCTATGCTATTTTAATTTTCATTTGGTAATTTTTGTCTCTAATTAATTTACACTATTAAATTAAATCACTTACGTGTTACAGCATCTTCACAATTTGCACATAATTCATACATAATATCCGACTTTTCTATAGATACCAATAAATTTGATTGATCTTATAGAGTTAGGTACTCGCTTTTCGCGTTCACAAAAATCACTGCACTGTCAATCAAAAGGGGGCACATGAAATGTCTCATCTAGTTATTTAAAAAAAATAATTAAATCTCACTCGCAGTGCAAAAGGTTCCAAAAAGTCATTTATAAACATACGCCGTTAACTACTGCCAAGAGCTTAGTAGTCACAGATACACCAACACTCTATATCAGTCCAGTACAGTAAACGCCAGCTTTCACCCTCGTGCGTTATCATAACAAAGTCTTGAAGACGGACAATGGCGGGTGAAGCTCGATGCAGGTCCGGCTGATTGCATGATTTATAAGAATTTATTAGAATGTGATCCGGGCTCGTCAGCTGCAGCGGGCAGCGCGGCGCCGGCGCAGGGCAGCGCGCGCCGTGAGCTGCACTCGTCTTCTCTCAGGCGTGACGTCCGGCCGGGGTCAGCGAACGCAGGGCCGCCGATAGCTTTCTTGTGCCCGACAAACGGCCCTCCGAGATGTCACTCACGTGTTTTCTGTCGCCCCTTCCCGGCCTGACACTTCCCAACGACTACGCGACCCGTCCTCGCTACCGAACTCGTGCGCCTTTTGATGCTTAGCGTTGCTCTCAAATAAACAGCCGAAGGAGGAAGTACTCGGCCCGTAGCTTGTCACATTTTGTAGCACTATTATTTATTTGTACACAAACACACGCGGGACCCTCGTGGAGTGATATCATTCAGTCAGGGGGCTGTGTCTCGTTAATAGATAATTGTTGTGCGATATGATCGTTTCTTCGGCGCGGGCGCAGCCATCAGCGCTAACAGATTAATCGTGGCAATGTATCACACGTGCAGTCCGCGCTAGCGGCCCTTCTATTTGTAAACCGGCGCCGAGGGCCGCGCATTCCTCGCATGCCTCGTGCCCTGCGCCCGCGCCCGAGCGCTCCACCACTACCCACTATCGGTGACCGCCTATAATACCGCTAACATTTACTACTACATTCTAATTTTCCCTACATTTGCAGCAATGTATGTCGTCCAAGGCGATACGCTCGTCTGACCAGCTCGCACACTCGAATCTGAACTCTATTGCTGTATTAAAACCAATGCTACTGTAACTGTCAAACACTGAATATTGTTGATAGGATTTCGTCAAATTCATCAACCTTATATGGAGTTGTCAATGGTTTCAAAGAAAAGGTTTAAATAATTCTAAAATCTAAAGGTGAATATAAATTTTGTATATTGGTGTTTGACCATGTCGGTCTAGGATTTTCCCAGCCTTGCCAATCTTTTTCGTAGCACTCTCGTAGCGGTTGGCGTAGCAGTTAAGGCTAAGTACCCATGTGCCCTTTTCCAAATCTAGACTTGAGTAGGTATCTATTTATATGCTATTGATAGTTATGATAATGTCATACTAAACTGCAAAGTCAAATCATTTCGAATAAGGGTTTAAAAGTGAAGATAATGAGTTCACAAAACTATAACCCAAATACGGTTAAATAGCGTCTATTCATAATGAGATGTACCAAAGTACAGTCCCTGCATTCCGATGAATGGTGAGCGGGCGCCGCGACACGCCGGGCCCGAGGGGGCAGGGGGGGGCAGGGGGAGGGGGCAGCACGTACGCATGCCTGCGCGTGCGCCTGCCCGCGACAAATAGCCGCTACAACAAATTCTAACAGGTGTCCACTTCAGACCAATTTTGGGCATAATTAACAATCACACGTCACGTAAAAGCCCTTCGAATTATAAGAAGTTTGAAACGAACGACGATCAAATTAATTAAAGTCCTCCTTCCGAAAAACACTAATGAGGGGTTTGTAAAAGAAGCTACTTTAGTTTCATATCGTGACTCATAAAACCAGACTGCTCAGTAAATAGTCAACCCTGATTCTATTCACCTGCCAGCAGCAGAACTATGAGCCATCACGACTATTCATACCATACATGGAACATCCTGACTCACCCGGATGCGCTTGGAAATGAAAACTTCCGAATTTTCTCAGAATTACTTTACAATTCGAACAATTTCCGTACAAAAGTCTAAATCATTAATTATATCCAATTGATGAATCAGAAAAACTATCCGATTTGCTCATTAAGTAGTTGATTGAATAACCCGAATGGAGGCAATCAGTGGTCAGTAAGCGGCGGCCGTCGATTGAAGAGCTACTAGAGGTACTAGCGTTTACTGGAATGTTAATGAATGTGGTGCAGTGTCGCAAATGACTCACAGCGATCTTTATTAAAGTGCCACATATTAAGAACATGTTCTAATGGAATGCGGATGCTTCCCGGAATCAACTGTTAGAGCTGTGATGACGGTCCTTCTAACGTGTCTTGATTATGTCAACGTGCTCTGTAATATAACCTTGCTAAGATTTTCGAAAGAACTGAGCAATAACTTTGAGATTGATAACACCACAGACATTTTGTATTGATGAAATTTTGTATGAGCAAAGAGACCTAACCCAAACTGTTTAGAATTAACCAGATAATAATAAGAAGAGATGAAAACTAAAAACTTTGGTCAAATAACAGGTAGTTCAATTCAATTCAAAAGCCTATTGAATAAAGTCTTTTCTATAGAACTGAAGTCAAGAACTGCAGCAAAGGAGAGCATGCATTTTGGAAGCAGTATTACAAAAAAAACTAGTATCTTTGTCTGGTTCATCATCAGAAGCTTTCATAGATCACAAACCTCAACAACGATAATGAACAGATGAAAGAAAAAAAAGACGTTATTTCTGAGATGTGCGTAGAATCGTTAGTTACTTGGAAATAATGCGACCTTTATCTTAAATATTTTTAACGCACCACATAACCATTTACAAGGCGCCAATTTGTATAAACTAGGAACTGTAAAGAAAATTAATGTAATTAAGTAAGTAGAAGTAAATGTAGTTAAGAACGCCTATCTATATATATCTTATTCATTTTCTGTTGGAGTTCCCCAAGGGATCATTTTCAGGCCGCTGTTTACGAGTTACTGTGGCTCTCTATTCTCGTAAAGCTTCTACAAACTCTGAGTATAATATTATTGAATATTAAATAAAAATCACTTTGGCGCATTTGCGCATGAGGTATACCAAAACTGCGTAAAAAAGCAGCGTTAAAAGTTGGGCGATCGTCCGTTACGATAAGCGTTCAAAATTCCCCAAAGATGTTTCGATAGCAACTTTTATGATATTTTACGAGACTTTTATGAGACAGGAATTTGTCTTCGAAGCAACACAATTTTGTTAAAGTACATATGCTACTGGTCATAAATGTGTGTAATGGAAGCCGGCTATAAATTTCGAGGGTAGTTACATCATGTGAGAAGCCTACGTAGGTTATGACAAGGTAGTAACTGTGAATGGCTACTGCGGGCGCTGTAGTCTACTACACAGGCCTTAAACCCCTCGTCTCTTTAGTCAATCATTAACACAGATAAAATTATAATAAAGGTGTTAGCAAAATATTTATTGTCAGACCACGTGTTTCAGCAAAGCTACTCTAATACCTTATTAAAGTTCCTATCACATTCCATTTAAAACCGACACTCCACAGCCGATGAAGACTTGTTAGCGTTTCTATAGTAAAAACTTGAGTATTATTTGATCAAAAAGCTTGAGTATGAAGCGAGTCGTGTAGTCAGTGTCGGGTAAGAGGTTAGTGGTGCAACAAGGTACGGTGGTGTCGCAGCTTGCGGCTCGCGGGTGGCTGCGCGCGTGCTGGGCAGGTGCGGGCGCACCCGGCCGGCTTGTTACAGCCCGCGTGAGAATTCCCCACCGTTGTAATAACCGACCCTTTGGGTTCTGTCAGCCTGTCCTGCGCCACTGTTAATCTTTTGCTTGTGGAATTAATTTCGCATTTGGTTCGTATTTGGGGTTGTTTAAATTTAAGTGCTACGTGATTGTTCGTTTCTGTATTCTGTTGGTGCTACAGTGGAAAGAACTGTTTGATGTTGATTGGTTTTCCATATTTTAAGCTTTTAATGGTATACAGTCTTTATTTTAGCACTTCGGTAAGTGCTAAGAAAACAATTAAAAGTTTACTGAGATGGTACTACTCAAAAGCCCGGGCCATGTTTTTGTTTGTTTTAGGAATCTCTACCTATTTAGGTTCATTCATAATAAACTTATATGGATAGAGAACCCTTAAGTACAAGTTTAAATGTATCAAAGTCCGAAGCGCCTTCAAACCTAGGTGTACCTATGTAAATTCAATTCTGTGCCCATTTGAATCAAAAAGACAATCGGTGCATGCTACATATTTTACTGAATATCCAAATCCGAAACTATGAGAAATATTAAAAAAAAACACTGAAAGGAGTGTCGACCTCGATTTTGATGAAAACTAAAACTACATTATTGGATTTTAGAAAAAACAGTTTTCCTAGCCAGAAATAGAACCAGTTGGTTTTGAAAAAAAAAACACACCATGTATTATTACACCACCCGAAAGTGCCACTATTAAGGATTCATTCCGGGAAGTAATAATATATGGCAAACTAAAGGACAGTGCTTATTTTTAACAAAACACAGACTCGGATAAATTGGAAACTATTGAATTTGGATGGCATTTATTGCATACAAATTATTTTTTCATAATATATCGAGAAATTATAATCTAATCAAGATTTATTACAATCTTCCGGAGTCTGCAATTTTCCGGTGACATATATCAGTAACTACTTTTTCATATTGAAACTTACCTATCAATATAAGAACCATCGAGCGACATAGAATCTGTGACACGAGCCCTTGATACCAATTTACTAATATCTAGTTTATTATCACTTATCTTAGTAAGATGATTGATTTCATAAATAAAGAGACACTAATCTTTAAATTCCTAAGAAACCTTGTATCTGTTGAATCAGTTGAAGTGCCACTATCTACAAATGTTTATCCAAATCACTATTATTTCGTAACTTAAGGTATCTTTCTTTGCCTGCTGTTATTTTTCTGTGACAATACAATACAAATTCTTGACTGCTGAATGTGGGGTCATACGTTCGATTAGCAGGTCGGGCAAGTGTAATTTTACATTAAGGGTTTCTCAGTGGCAGTCCGGTGTTTGAAAGCTGTCAGTTTGATACCCCCCGCGCCTTGGAAAGTCCGTTCACCGCTGGTCCTTTTTTTAAGGTTGGGTAATCATCAAATGACTTGTTCCGCTTTCGGTGGAGCGGAAGGGCGTGTTAGACTCTTACTGACTAAAACACATCCGTGTTCCTCCTAAAGCCCTTTGCGTTTCGTGGTGACTCTTTCGAACAAATTCCGCAACCCTGGCAGGCTTTGGCCCTAGCGGGCCCCGTCTCCTATGATGACATCTCTTTGAGGCGCGCGTGGAACACAACGCGCCATCGACCCGGGCCTGGTTGTGATCGGACAGCGAGTCACCCAACACTCGCCACCCGCAGGCCCGCGCAGTAGGTGGCCGGGGGCGTCCGATATTTCCCGGTGGTGTCGGATCGGCGTTCTATTAGACAATGAGAAAAAGGGAAGAGAGAGTGCGTCTGTGTTTGCGCACACGCTTGTGCTATATCTGCTATTTCGATTGCTCCGCTGCGATTCGTCGCTATGACCGTAATTCAGTACAGGTGAAGATATATACTACCTACCTGTTCAAAATATTAGATGAAACTTATTAAGTTAGTCATTAATAATCATGCACGGTTTTTCTCAGTTTTTGTTATTATCAATGTAATATGTTTTTGAATTTGGGTTATTTTATTAGTCCCTTAAGTAAATTGATATATGTATAAGTCACCGGAAAATTGTAGACTCCGTAAGATTGTAATAAATCATGATTAGATTATAATTTCTCGATATATTATGAAAACATCGTTTTGTATACAATAAATCCCATCCAAATTCAATAGTTTGCCATATATCCGTGTCTTATTTAGAATAAATAGTTTACAATTTCATGCGATATTTTACAATCTTACGGCGTTTGCCATTTTCCGGTGATATATATACTTTTCATGTTGCCCAACGACACAAAAAAAATCTCTCTACAAGACGGTAGTAGTAAAAGTAGAATACACTATTATAGGTAGACCCCCATTAGTATATTTTTACAATAAAGCTGTAACGCCGAATACAATCAAACAGAATCCATAAAATATTAATTTAAAAAATGCGAAAATAACTCTGTCTGTCGTGTTTTCACTACTAAAGCGCTGAACCCGTTTTGATGAATTGTGACAAAGAGATAGATTGAACCTTAGAGAAGGACTCAGGATACTTTCTATACCAACGAAACGAACTCCCCGTGAGTACGTTACGTTGGTATAATTTCAAACCTCTCCGCGGAGCCGCCAGAAGCTAGTACCTATTTTATACGAAAACACTTTAATTAAATATCAAATACCGAAGTATAACAAACATAATTCCAATTTATTGACAAACTCCAATTTATCCGATTGATAGATTAATCTTTGATCGATGTTAGCGAACCGATCCGAATCGTAAATCATTTAATTACCTATATCGAATGACACATTAAGTGATCTTGATGGTATTTTATTTTGTTTTCACAAATCCGCGTAGCGCTAACTTACCAGCCGTTAATGGTGGTTCATTAAACTATCTATCGGTAAATAAAATTACTAGAGAATTAAATGTGACAATTAGGTTGATGAATGACACGAAAATACATGAAATCTATGAAACTCTCTATGATTTTGTATTTAGATACTAAATACTCCGAAGTATGAGTATTTATTATTATATTAAGACTACAGATTCAACACGACAATCTGAAATGTATGAAGTAAATATTCCTTTAGAGAGAGCAATTATTTACGCAAGTTACAACTGAAAATCAGAAATATATTTCCGTGAAATGAAATCGATCTGATGAAAGATGCTTTTTAAGCCAGCTTCTTAGTGAAATACGGAATCGTTTTCATTATCCATGGAATATGAAAACTTTGTCACAGTTGAGCTTTTCATAAGCTCTCCTAGTGATCCTGTAATGTATTCGATACTATAGTGAAGGCTTAATTTGGCCGGTTCGAGAGCGAGAGACGGACAGAGCTTAACGGGGCCAATAGCGCTATGCCATTCTCATAATGGAATCATATTGGCATTGACACGTCGTAGGCCCCTGAATATATTGATTGAACACATATACCCAATACAATATTGTACAACAGAAAAATCTGTAGCACATCCTGCCTACCTTACCTCATTTAGATTTTTTAATAACTGGATTGTGCCTGATTGAAACAAACATTTTTCTCTTCTAGAACCTGAAACAAGCTTATGAGCGAATTGTCGTCGACTCAGCAAAAAAAGCACGGCTATTATTATTAGTAGTGTATTCTGTTAAAAACTATTTTACAGAAAAATACAACAGACTTCCAAATAAATAAAAAAACCTTACAAAGTATAAAATAACTTAAATTTTAGAAGTCGGTGTTAAAATACGAAGAACCAACCAAAAACACCGACTTCCAAAATTAAAGTTATTTTATACTATGTAGTGTTTTACTTGGAATTCGGTTGTATTTTTTTTTATTTTTCAGATTTTATTGGTACCCCACAGCTAATAAAACCACTGGAAAGTCACAGAAAAGCAAAACTATTTTGATTTAAAAACCAAACTACTCAACCGATTTTGATGAAGTTCATTTCACATGAAAAAATATTTTTTCAAATTGGTTCATAAATGACGGAGATATGAGGTAACAAACATAAAAAATAGAACCGAATTGAGAACCTCCTCCTTTTTTAGAAGTCGGTTAGAAATAAACCAACTACGGTCCACGAGAAAATAAAAACACCTTTAAAGAGTTTAAACCAGAAAACAAAGTCTTTTGAACGAATTTCCAAAGAAAAAATAATTGCGCATCCATTTATTTAGAATCGATCTAATTCATTTATATAGTACCACAATTGAAAAATTAATTATTCCAATAAGGACTTCTCTTTAATTACACCACTACAATGTAAAAGTCAGAGAAGACGAGTGGTCCTTTGTTAGATAAAAAGAACGGCACTTTATCGGTATTTGCATTTTAGATAGCATTCTTAATGGGCACATCGTAATTCCATTACAAGCTCCCAGGAACGATCATTCTTCCACTTTTTATGGTCAATCGGCTCCCTGTGAAGGTATCGCGGCTTATAGCACTTGTAATCGTTTTGAAATGAATTAAATAACCCGTCTAATGTATGTTCGTAATAAAAATGTGGTAAATAGTCGCCATTCCGTTTAGTGGTGAAACTGTTTAGCTCGAAAGCTTTAAGAAATATGCGTTTCATCGCTGTAATGACGGAAAGTATTTTAATTGTGAATGTTGGGCATTCAATTTTATCTCAATAGGATCGAGAATGTTGAAATTGTCATGCCTATGAGTGACAGTCCAAGTATCGGATGTCGAATTTTCATTAAACACGTTAAGTCGGGTCACCGTTGTAAGGGAACGAGTAATGGTTACTCAATCACACGGTAAGGTTCTTACTGCTCTTTTTGTGGGATTGTTTGTAAACTGAGGCACCTACTATTAGACTGTTGTAAAGGGGTTTGATTCCATTCGCAGATTCGCCACATGAGTACAAAGCTTTTTAAAGTTGTAATATTTTGTGTAAGGACTCTCAACCACGTTGTCCTTGGATCTCCCATTGCGTGGTACACCACGTATTTCGAGTTTACCTAAGTGCCAAAGTATAGATAGCGTAGGTATCAGCTATCTAGCTTATTATATTACAGTACAGAAAGACTTTAAGACATCACAACATACGACCCTACAGTTTCCGCAAACTGTCTATCCGACTTTGTTCTTTCAAGAATGCTCCACATAAGATAGCCCCCTGACGTTAACGCTTTTAGGGTGCTTATATAATACTCGCAAAGGGGGCGAACACCAGCTGCGCCATTGCGTTGCTATACAGCGGACTCATCGCTAAAAATCGTTTATGAGGGATTACAACGTATAAGTATCCAAATTGCCCCTATGTTTGTATTCACATGTGTCACCATCTTAACGTATAGTGCACAAGTTTGGTCTTTGGCTAACATCTAGAATTCAAAGGTCAAGGTTTGCCAATGGACGATGGAGCGCAGCGTAATGTTACTGTCTGATCGCACAAGACACACCACACTGCCCTCCAGATCGCAAATGGCTGACGTAGCTCAAAAAGCTGCAAGACTACAGTGGGGCCGGGCAGGCCATGTCTGCCTGACGCCATCAAAGCTGTGGGCCCATATATCACAAGACTGGGGCCCTGATACAGTTTTACGGCGTCTCGGCAGACTGAGGAAACGATGACGAGACGCCTTGGGTGGCTTCCTAGTAATTGGCGTAAAGTAGCACAACAAAAGAAAAATGGAAGGAATGGGGACGGCCTTTGTCCAGGAGTTATTGGAGAGGATAGCTGAGGCTGATAAAAAGAACATAGTCACTTAAAGATATATCTTTGCTTTGAATTCAAACTATAATAGTGTTGTCTCAACTTAAGCTTAACTTAGAATTTGTCTGTAGATATAGGTAGCAATCGCAACCTTTTTGCTACTAATGGAATGATATGTGTTTTTTTAAGGTCTACGAAGATTTGTAATTCTACAAAGCTGTGTTCAAGACATTTCAAATAGTTAGAAAGCTAACGAAGGGTGTGCTAAGATGATCAAAGATTGAATTGTGTTCTACTGCGGCTTCGAAGGGGTTCAAGACATGCTATTTTATTATGCAGTTTTATAATGGATTGAGTTTGCTTCGTTGTGCTAAGAAGATTTGTAAAGGTAAAAGGTTTCTGCTACGCTGTGCTACGAAGATTTGAAAAACCAAAAGTTATTACTACGCTGTGCTTCGAACATTTCTAATAGATAAAAGATTGTGCTACGAAGATTTGTAAAACCAAAAGTTATTACTACGCTGTGCTTCGAACATTTCTAATAGATAAAAGATTGTGCTACGAAGATTTGTAAAACCAAAAGTTACTACTACGCTGTGCTTCGAACATTTCTAATAGATAAAAGATTGTGCTACGAAGATTTGTAAAACCAAAAATTACTACTACGCTGTGCTTCGAACATTTGTAACAGATAAAAGATTGTGCTACAAAGATTTGTAAAATCAAAAGTTACTACTACGCTGTGCTTCGAATATTTGTAATAGATAAAAGATTGTGCTACGAAGATTTGAAAGGGCAAAAGGGTAATGCTGCGCTGTGCTACGAAGAGTTATAGCGGATGAATTGTTCTACTCTGCACCAATTCACCACTTTCAACATGTTTAATGGATGAAAGGCTCTACTAGGCAGTGCTACGAAGATTAACAGGATAATTGAGCGCTGCAGTGATACTAATAACGGACTGTTCAGCAGAGGTTCAAGCTTGAGGTTTGCTAGCGACCAATGCAACACAGCATACTGGGAGTCCGATTTACGTACTGTGTTAGGAACACAGTGCTGCGCTCCAAAACATAAATCGCCGACGTCACGGAAAAGCGTCATGCTATTATTCATGGGCTGAATCAACCCAGTAGACCCAGACGAAGTTGGCGGGATGAGCTAGATTCCTACCAACAGGATTAGTCCACAATGGCACAAAATCAGTAGAAATGGGAGGAAGTAAGAGTGGCTTTTGCATTGCAGTGGGATAGAATAGGCTGAAAATGAATAATTATAGAGCCGATGTGCGCCGACTTCTGCGAGATGTTTTATGTTGTGACGGGAAAGTGATTGATGTACGTCATTATTGTAACACCAAATTGTTTAAAGGATCAGTTCTGATCTTATTCATTAGGTTTGATTAAGTTTTTTCCACTTTTGTAGCAAAGTGCTACGAAAACGTTTATCTACTGAATAGGATGCTGCCATACAGTTGCACGTGTTATTTTTTATTTCAAGTAATCTCATGATATCTTTTGCGAATTTTCCGAATGATGAAATATTCAGTGAAAATAAGTAAATCCCTCTCCAAGTTCTAATCTAACGGTTCCTAGTATCAATGACTATTTATATCATAGTGATGCATGATTTATTTAAATAGCAATTGATAAGTCATATGAGTCAATTTTGTTTTTTGTTTTGCATTTTACTTTTCGCGGAATTTTAAGAAATATTTGTAAAAAAAAAACAATATGAGTCACCCCTTGACGAGTGATAAGAGTAAACTGACAAATTATTGTTTGCAACAAAATCTGCATCGGATCAAATGATGATTCATACCTACTAATGATTAACTTGTCGGCGCCATTATAGATAATTACATTATTTATTATAGGTACCTACATACATAGCTTGTTTAGGGTCTGTTTATTGGTTTTTTTTTCTTTATTCAACCATTTCAACTGATGTTTTGATTTCAATTGTCGGGAGTTATGTATATCGTTTTAGGCTGCAGAAGTTTAATTTAGTTAAATACGACTGACAAGCGGACTTCATATTAATTTTGTGAAAGCTATCTTTCCTCTCACATTATATAACTTAATATTATTACGGAAAGATTATGGGGGAGGCCTGCAGTGTGACACTTTACTTAGAAGAGAAGAGATAATGTGAAAGAAGAGATTGCCATGTCTAACCAGAAGATATTCAAAAGAAAATCGTAGTGCAGTCCTTTTTGCGCCCTATTTGTGGACAAAGTCGGCTAGAGTTGAGTTCGCTTCGCCCACGACCCGAAGCGCTGAAAAGTGGAATAAACTGCAAAATTATCTGTGGAATGTTAATTTGTTCGCGTATATAACAGAAATCGTTAACCCAAATAGATAGCTCCGCATTTTTTTTATTATCTGATATTTTCATGGCGCTAGTGTTTAATCCGAAGATGATATTAGTTTGGGACAGTAATTTGAAAAGAAACGAAAGATGTTTGGAAATTGCTTTTTGCCTACTGAATATAAAAAACAGCCTTCTAGAATCGAAGAAAGTGGCGCCAAGCAAACGCAAGCCCAGCTCCTAACCACAGCACTTTGTTCCTGGATCGTTTTTTTTTTAGTTTAATATGGGTTTGCTCTTGACTCTAGTCTAGGTCATAGATGACAGAGACAAAGTCGGCGATGGAGCGAGCTTACCCAGAAGAAGCCTATTCACTCTAATTTTGAAGAGATTAGGGTTGTATGATTAGATAAAATGTAGAGAAACAGAGAATTTCTTCTAAATTCACCAAATTAGCCAGTTTCATAGTAACTCGTAGGTAAGTAACGAGCAGTCGAGACATTTAAAAACTCATTAATTTAGGGTAATTTAATTTAACTATCGGACTATTATTGTAACAACTATAAGAACAGTATTTGGCTATCGTCCACTGTTCCTAATCTCCCAACCTAATGACCCGAAATGCAAATTTATTTCACTTTTAAATAGCTCACATCTTTTTGTTTCGTTCCACATTGTTACAACAAATCGATTAGAAAGATATTTTCGTTATTTTAATTAGAATGAGATGTTACTACTCAACAGTTACTGGGTTGTGGTAGTCGCTTCATGTAAAATACTGGTATTCAGCTGAGTCCAGTTTGACTGAAAGCCGACCCCAATATTGCGTATGTTAATTGGTTATTATTTACTGTTTACTAAATATCTGCGCATGTAGAGTGTGTCATAGGGACACATATTACGCGATACAGATTGCGAAGTGCGACCTTTTTACTCGCCTTTGTACAGCAGATAAAACGAAACAATGACGTTTGCGGACGATTATGTCCATTTCTGAGTAGCTAATTAATACGTTCCCATGAAATCACTTCAGTCATGGTAGAAAGATATTTGCATACACATAAAT
The DNA here is from genome assembly GCA_905163435.1 of Mamestra brassicae. Classification (NCBI taxonomy): domain Eukaryota; kingdom Metazoa; phylum Arthropoda; class Insecta; order Lepidoptera; family Noctuidae; genus Mamestra; species Mamestra brassicae. The sequence goes on along the minus strand of LR991004.1, from coordinate 11,383,389 downwards.
AAACAAGGATCATGGTATCCGCATCGGTCGAACAATGTGCAGGAAGTAGCTTAACCGCTTTTTGTGTTCAATCAAGTACTTTGATATTATTATAAAATGTTATTCCCATGACAGTACATGACACATGCCATATTTTAGTACTAAACAAATTGTGTGTCAGTTGTTTACAAAGCGCGGTGCATTAACGGTTCTACGCATTATTATGAATCCCGTGAAGGTCTCTCCGCGTTGCGTTCTATCATTGAAGACAAAATCGAGTGCCTTAAAGCGACAACGGCATTAACTCGATTGATAAACCTAAGTCGACTCGGGCAACGAAAGTGGAACAGGGTTTGTCAACATGGACCGTCAGCTGGCCCCGACGATAGTGCTTATCGCCCGCGGGACATAGTCCGCTCATTCACAAGCCTGTCCATTCATGCGCCTGCTCCCACCGCTCAATACGGACCAATATGACCCTTAAGATGTTCGTTAAAGGGTTTAAATTCGTGTGTGGAATGTGTGGGGGAGGTGGGGCGGGGGGTAATGTAGATCGAGGATATCGCGGGGTCAGCGCGGATTGCAGGCGCCCGATAAACGACGATGGCGTCCAACAAGTCAACTAACAAGCTAACACACACACACGCACACGCCACCGCACACACACACACACACACACCTTCTAACAAATGTAACGCACATAGAATTGAATTATCACCCCATTAAATATTTCCAACATGAATTCTTACTCTTGTGTCGTCGATAAAGAAAATATGTCACAAATAAAAAGTTCGACTGTCCCATTCATTTGTTGCGTGCGTGATAGTAAACTTGATAAGGATTTAATGTAGAGTGTCGAAAACAGCGGCAGTTATTTTGTCATTTTATAGTAATTTCTCTATTTATGTAGTAGACGTAATGAAATCGCGCTTTTGATCTTTATTATCAGCTTAAAAGTTCACAACTATTAAACTGCAGCATGTTGAAAACAGGTGCCATAAAGCAATTATTTTATTTTGTTATGTTAACATTTATAATGTCTGAACTGTCATTGTTCAGCAATGTGTATGAAGAAAAGTGTTAATTAAAAAATAACTTTTGGTTATATTGGGTACTCACTTCGATAAGAAACTGTTTTTTCTAAAAGTTAGAGTAAATGAAGAGTACATTATTAGAAATAAAGGGGATGGAGAGGGTTGTTTTGAAAATAACAGTACGACTAATTTATTTATTTATACAATATTGTACGCCAGAAATAAAGTTATACAATAAATTATACTTAAGTAGAAACATAATAAATACATACATATTAAATATATAAATAAGAAAATATGTAACAATTATTAAAATTAACATCGAAATAGGAATCACAGTGACAAATAGTGTCACTATTTCTATGAAGACATAGTTTTCTATAAGCGCTATTTTGCAATTATGAATTAAAAAGACAAAAACTCCTTCAGTTATCACTGAAATGGCAGGATTTCATTCAGTTTATTTAAAAGTAAGAGCCAAATAAATAGTGTGTTTCAGCGTAGGTATGTACTCTATTGCTTAAGATTATCATAACTGCGTAGGAAGTCAAGATACAGTACAATACTCTATTTTAGAGTTAAGTTGGAAACCCTAATCCCGATTATCAGAATGTTTTATTTTTGCGGTTTTATTTCAGGAGCTCATTGTATCGGTTACACCATCGATTGTAACAAGCACGTCACATGAGGTATGACGGTGGTCCACAGTAACGTCCTGCAAACCACTTATGAATACGTAGATAATGTATTAGTCATTTACTCCACTTAATTTAGTATGCATTGATTCATTGATCATGTAAAATCATGACACATTTGTACAATATGGTAACGATTTCCGCTAAAACTTGCAGGAGCCGAGCCGGTTGACTTTTGACATCGCCCAGCACTGAATCATCTAACAAATAATGTATCATTCAAACCACGACTGTCCGTTATTCACGAGTACCTACCACTCATTCATGCTTATGTGATGCAACGCCAAACGCGTATTTAAAACGATTTCATTGTGTCGTGCAAAATATACTTCATTTACCTACGCAATTGATAAAATGGATTACGGACTTGGATGTCCCCGCTTTGCGCGCAATCTGTGGCATTCTTCGCAATGCACTCAGACAACATCATAGTAAAATAAACTTTATGTCGTGTGATAAAAGGCTTTGTTTGGATTGCACCGATGGCACTTGATCAGTGCGTATAGGCGCTGTTTAAATTATTGTTTTGATCTGCCGATGCCACTGCGTAATAACATACGAACATAGTATGACAATGCTCTAAATTGCCAGTGTAACATGTGTGGCGCCTGAGTGCGGAGAATTGCAATTGAGAAGCTGTTCTTCAGTAAATCTGTTTACCAAAAAGTGGAACAACTTGCTTGTTGTCACTTAACCGGACCAAACCACCGAAAAATGTGGATAGTCTATGATATCCACGGATAACTTTACCTCCATACTTCAACTTAGCATCCTGCAGAAGATCTATACCGTCTCTGCTAACTCTTATTAGTTGGGGTATATCTAGAGATTCCACGATGAATCGTTCAGAACTTTGTCAGCATAGTTTCAACTGAACTGACACTAAGTTTTTCAGGAAACGTATCAATCAATAGGTAGCCAAATTCCTGACAAAGTACAGAAACTACAACTTCAGAAACGAAACTCAAACGAATTTGATCAGGTGAACAGATTGCCAGTAAAAGTTGATGATGACAGAAAACCAACAGGAGATCAACATAAGGACATGCAGCAGAAAAATGGAAGTATCGGGGTAGACAATCGCCCTCTGCCCCATGTGTCGACTGTCGAGATGTAGAGTCAGTAACTAAATCTTTAGCACTGACAAAAATCCTTTTGTGCCAGAGATTTAGTCAAAAGACACTTTAAAGGCATGCTTTCCCAACTTAACTAATGAATAAAGTATGAGGGACAAAAATTGGATTGATTGAAGATTGCCGATAGCGGAGAGAAAGGTAGATTCAATGCATTCGGCTCTTTGTTTGTTGTAATTCCGATTTCATGAATGGTCTCAATGCCTACTGAGACAGTAACATTTGAACTTAAGAACTCTTTTCTCAAGAACGGCAGATGCACCTAAGGATCCTGGCTGTCGGCACGGCCGCCACATCGCCCGGACGTCAATGGATCCGACTTGACCCGCCAATAAAGGGCTCCATTCATGACATCATTTATCGGCGATGTCTTCAACGAGGGTGCTTATCGAGCAACAAAATCCATCGATTGTGGCACGTCACAGGCGCCATCGCTAAATTCTAGCCAGTTATCAATGTAAACGGTTTGTTTACACAGTTAACGTAATCTTATCCGGTGACCTCCTTAGACTCTCCCGTTTCGAAATTGTATCGTCGGTATCGTGTGGTGTCCTTATTACTTGTCGCCGGAAGTGCGCGCTCGACTCGAACCGGCGCGGGCGCGCGCCCACCAAACGTTCATTCATGTTCTACGTATTTATTTAGTGGGCAACCGTACCTACCGCGCTCTTCAGATAATGACTTCAGACAGTTAAGGCACCTAGTTTATTTTTATGTTTATTGCTTTATCTACACGATGGTACTTGAATGAAGGAGTGACAAATTCTACAATGCGTTGGAATGCGCTGTTTGATGACAAAGAAAGTTCAAAGTCCTTTGTTGCATGTGTGTGAAGGGTGATACGAATTGTTTATACGAGGACAATTCTTGACGAAATGAAATTGTATTCGAGGCCGGCTTTGTTTTGTGAAATGTCGTTATACTTCTGAGTTGCTAAGACCGTTTTAATTGGATTTTTGTTAATTTTCGCCGAATTCTGTCTCTATCGCTGAGCCCACCATTTCCTGGAACAGGTCGACACCATTTAGCTTGTTATCAAGGAGACAAAAGCTAACATACAAAATGCGCCACCGATATCTATTTTTACAAGTCTGTTTGCTTTCCAAGGTGTCGGTTGGAGCGGAAGTGGCCAGTAGGAGCGGGAGGAAAGGGACGCACGCGCAAGCTAATTGCCGGGAATTTCGGAGGTCGCCCGATAACCCGCGTCTGCGCCGGAAGTCGATAGTGCTTTGATGTGTTGCGGTGGCGTCCGCTCCCCTATGTAATGTACTTCACTAATAAACGGCCACCTAGTTGAGCCACTCTTATTCGACTCTAGAGAAATACATGGTCAGTTCTAGCTTCAGATCCATCAACCAAAATCCCTTCTTGCATGCCTACTTGATCCTTCCATATAGGCAGCCTTTAGAATGTCAATTCACAGATATTACAGAACCTTTTATGATGATTTATAAACAAACTGAACCGATTCGCCGATCATAATGATCGATTGATCATCTTAAGGAAGCTGAAAATCAAAGGAAGGATACTAAGGAGGAGGATACTTAGATGAAAGATGAGTTAACGGGTGCCATGTTTACATGGAATCGGAAACTGTGAGTGTTGCATGTTTTTATGCTGATGAGTCATGTCAAGTGCAGGACGAATGCACCTTGTCATTGGACCGGGTGACGTCATTATGGAAAATGTTAAGTGATAAGACGTCATTTAATAATTTATTTTGTTAGCGGCTTTGCACACGTGTAAGTCGGTGATCTATGTCTTAATCCAGGCCATGGTCTACCCTGTTCTGACGTATTCCAACTTTCATCCAGATCCTTTCAGCAGTTGTGCGTTATCGAGCAATAGACACTGCCATATTTAAATTAATATTAGTAGAAAACCGGCGAAGTACGTGTCGCACTCTCACACAAAGGGTTCCGTACAATAAACTGGAAAAACACGTTTCTTGTATGGGATCCCCCTTTAATTTTATTTAATATTTATTATTTGTAATTATTGCTGCAATAGAAATACACACGCTGTGAAAATTTCAACTGTGTACCTATGGTAGTTCTTAGAAAAAGCCCGACGGATTACTTTATAAATAGGAGGTACAGTTACAATATTTAATTTATTTAAAATAGTAGGTAGTACAATCTTCCTAGTACACTCTTCCTCTCACCTACTTTGCTGTGCCCGACAGGGTCCACAATGGTCATATTTTTGTAAAAACCTACCACCTAAGTTCACATGTGGAATAGCAATAAATATATTGAGTATTGAGTTTTGACAGCTGAGGCTTAGTAATAGGGTTCCGTTGGTTACCCTTTGGGTACGGAACCCTAAAAAAGAATAGTAGGATTCTACTCTCTTATGGATTGCCCCTTATGATACCTACATCAATGCGATGTATCTACCTAGCAATACAAAAACCGAGCATTTTCAGTTCAACGCTTCGGTTGGTGTCGCCGATACGACGCCGTTACGCTTAAGTGTGTGCGAGTCCTAAAAGAAAACGCGCAGGACCCCCTTTTTAATAAAAGAAAACTGACAGATATCGTTAGCTGCATGTTAGTACCAACTGACATCTAAACCTATGCTGCTTATAAATCTACAAACGTATAATATCTATACATTTTTTGCCCTCATTTTCAGTTTTCCTCTTTAGTTATCCTGTTTTTTGGGCTCTCTGTTAATAAACCAGATTAATCTGGTAATTTACACTTAGGGACTGATATTTGTCTATTCATTTGCAGTCATTGGTAGTAAGGTTAGACCACAATCCAATGTTTTGTTTGATATCAATTCGTTGCGTCTCAACGTTGTTTTGTTGCATAAATGTTTATACTTTTTGTCCTTGTGTTAATAAAATATTGGTTTTTGGGGCGGCAATGTTGTAATATGTTTTGTGTACTTCGGTTTTTAGTTTTATATGATACATGTTTTTGTGACAAATACCCTTAAATAGGTAAAGCGTTACTCAAGGCAATTAAAAAGCTAGATTTGGTTGATTGGGCGGATTGATTATTACAAAGTTAAATCTTATCAACCTTATCAACGTAGCTTTTCACTAATAAGTTAGTTTATTTCATTAAATATAACTTATCTAAATTCCAGCTTAGGCTATCTCAATGTGAACAACAATACACAAAGTTATAAATACAGCTCTTATCGAGAATAAAAGGAAAATCATAAGGTGTCGTGCGCACGCGGCTCCGCCGGGTTCCCGGGGGGAATACCAGCCACATCCCGGTAAATTACACAACCGTCGTTTCCGGGACATATACGTCAATAAGTTGTTCCATTAATAGATATTATACTTCTTTTATAATGCTAATTGGCTACAGTTAAGAGTCGCGAAGGGAACTGTTTTGCTGAATTTTTTTGTTGTTTTTTTGGAACAGTAGGTCGATTTGCGGTGTTCGTAACTAAATACAGGAAAAAGTCGATTGGGTTCTATTACGGTTTTTAATGTAGCTTGATTGTAGTTATTATTGCTTGTGGTTACCATGCAGGTTGTCAGTATAGTATTCGCAGAAAAGAAACCAATTGTGAGCGATCATCGCCAACCAGTTGACATGGGAATTTCAGATGTTGCGCTGACTCTGCGCCAGTGTGTATCAATCCTTACCTGAAATCCGTCCGCGTTGCATGAAATTCAGCCGTTGCCTTCATTCATTCAACACATACGGATTTGAAAATGATGATCGTTATAAATTAGATGAATTTCGAAAATGTACTTGTTTGACAGAAAGTGTCTCAATGAAGAAGCGTTAATGTATTAACCGTGAAAATGGTAGTTTTTGTCTATTATATCTAAACTGCTAATAAGTAACTGCTAATAATAATCTAAATGAATATTATAAAGATATTAAATTACAGGACATCTATGGAAATGCAAACCGATATTAAAAAATCTTTCACTGATGGACCGATGGAAGGCAACACTATTTCCGAGTGCCATCGAGTTTGTTTTATTTTATTGTTGACGCGGACCAAGTCGCGGTCAAAAGCTAGATATTTATGAAAAGGAAGATAGTTACCTAATCTAATTTCTAAATAGTTTTTAAATATTATTGATCGGTTCGTGTTTGACCACAATCTCACCTGATGAAATGTTATAATGTGGTCGACGATGGAGCACTTTGTCTGGAAGTAACCTTTTCGCTCTTGACCCTCAGGTTTAGCTATCAAGACACAGACTCAAAAGTAACGGACTAATATTAATTATAATTTTCTTCCATTCTTCTCCATTTTAGTACAAGGATGAATGACGAAAACCTCCCAAGTGACGGGTAGAGTACATCTCAATGGAACTGACGTTAATGAAACAGATAACAAGTACATTGGGTAACGGACTTATGAAATTTCGTCACTTTTTTATGATAAAAAATCAATTTGTGTCAGTCTGTTTAACCTTTATTATCAAAGGCCGTGTGTTTTTGCTCTAGAATGCTATTTAAGGCGATACTGCATCCTCTTTAGGGTTAAGTTCGATCTTCTAATGTAACAGTTTTGAAGCACCTGGGCTACCTCATCAAAACGTGGAATGGTTTCTTTTATACTTATCAGTCGCAGACAAATAGCTTAATCAGCCGTTTAATTAGTTGCCTAGCCTTTTCATTTAACTGCGCCGATTTTCAGCTACCTAAGTGACAACTTTAGTTCATTATCGTTTAATGACTAGCCCATGTAACTTATGTCGCTGATTTAACGACGCAGTTCAATGAAAAGGCTAGGCTTTTAACGAAACGGCTGCTTAAGAAAGTTGGCTGCGACATATCTATGACGTCTAAAAGGGCTTATCTTAGACTATTTTGGATAGAAAAGTGATTTCTTTAATTTGTGGTGGTAAAAAGGTATCGAGAATGTTAACGTTCTGAGTCAACCATCATCGCTATTCACAACTTTCCAGTGTCTCCAATAAAAATAAAAACACTTTAAATTAGACTGAAACATTTCTGTTATTATCTATATCGTGAAACCTTCGAACCGGTAACCGTAAGTAGCGTATATAAACACTATCGAAGTCGCTACCAATAGATACGGTGCCGAAATCTCTGTTCAATCCAATATTTTTTAACGTTATCTGTGGAGTTGTTACATTTAAACAAATACGATAAGGGAACGGTAACCAGCTCCTACTTACGAAAATGTACCAACCGGATGTAACGCAGTTCTAATGGCAATGTTATAGATATCGCTGTGATCTAAGCAATATCAATTTTATATTTAATGATACTAAAGGGCCTGCTTCAAGTGTCCGGATATGGGTATTATCTACCCTATAAATAAAAAGAAACGGACAAGTGCGAGTCCGACTCGCGCACCCAGGGCTTCGTCCGTATGTAAATAGTTCGTCTATTACGGCATTTGAGTCTAGATTTTTTCCTAGTGCACATTCCTACCTCTGAAAGCGCTCTCATTACTCTTACAAAAAGGTATGTAGGTAGGATTGAAGGACAAACTTAACTTTTCAGTTGGAAAAATGTCCCGTACAAAGATGTACGTCACGGTCACTTCTTCAACTGCAAATATAAGCTTGTGATCGTGAAAAACGCTTTTTTTTAATGCTATAAAATTACAAATTGACAATTTTCAGATTTTTTCTTTACTTGTGCTGTAAGAGCTAGCTTTTTGCCAAATTTTACGATCCTAGGTCAACGGGAAGTACCCTATAGGTTTTGGTTTCCTTGCGAATGTCGCTAAAATGATGCATAAATAGCCGTGTTGTTTTATTGCGTTGACTTCGAAGCTTGATTTTATAGAGCTCCAAGGGAACATAGACCTACGTATCTATTTGATATTAATTTCAAAATAATACCTCCACGTGTTCCTGAGAAAAAAGGTCGTGTCAGACCGACAGGCGGGCAACGAAGTGATCTTATTAGGGTTCCGTTCTTTCCTTTCGAGGTTTGGAACCATAAAAAATGGAGCTGTTTTCAAAATGGAAATATGTGACAAATCTAGACTATAGGAACATTAGAGGGCACTAGCCAGTTGATAGAGCAAAGGTCTTATGTCCGAATTGATAATACTTTCATATATATTACTTGGACCCAGTAGGTGGTCTAGCTGGTAGAGGCAAAGGTAGCAGTGATAACAGACCCCATTACAATTTCATTTATAATCGGCTTCCCTAAATCTGAGCTTTCACTTGGAAGTGAGAGGAATTTGAGCCTTTGGTTGACTGCACGGAATCAATTTGATGTGAGTAGCGCGGGGTTGAGATAGATGACATGCCAAGGGTCCGAATAAGATGAATTGATTGCAATATGGCCACGGGCGATGGTAGGGTAGGCTTTTGTACTGTAGATATACTTCTCATTACAAGTATATCTACAGTACAAAAGTCTACAAAAGGGTGAGAATGGTCGAGCATTGAAGATGGTGGCATGCAATGGTGCGATGGTGGTCTGCCGTTGATAGACATAGTAGCAATCGACATAAACACCATTTTTCAAAATAAAGGTAGGTAAAATAAAGGACGGAACGGAAGCATAATGAAATATAGCAGCATATAAGCATGTGGAATATTACCAGTCTCCGTTATATGACTCACAATATGAATAATTTCACCGGGACAATGTCAGGAGTGACTCCACTGACCCGGATGCTGGTCATTTCCACGGAAACTTCCGAATTATCACGCGAGTTCAGTTAGTTAAAAATGTCAGAGCTATATAGGTCACCGCAATGGCACGCAAATCTATAAATATTTGCAATTTTCTGTCAAAATTTCGTGAAATCAGCTGAAAATAAATAAAAATGGGAACAACAAATTGAATTGCAATCATTATGGGTCGGTCGGGATTTTGGACTTTAAAAAGATTTACAGTAAGTGAGTTATAGTGGGCTAAAAACCCCTGATTGAGTCCCAATAAGAGCTAGGCGAAGTCGCAGCAGACCAAGGCAAAGATGGATAAATGAACTTGACTTCTACCTCAAGGACTGGCTCTTATTGGCAGAGGGCAGCTTGGAAAAAGGAGGGGTTGGTTTTGCACAGCTGGGCGACATATCGGGCTAATTAGGAAGATTCTGTGAAGACATCGTTTACCTTCTTTACTGTTAACCAGTCTGTGGGTCTAACGACAAGCTACAATCTTCAAAACGATCAGTAAAATATAGGAACCCGTAACATTAACGCATCGGTGTATCATTACCGATTGTTGTACTTATAATCGTGCGTTCTCGTCGCCGGGCGCGTTAATTCGTCGAGGTGTAAACAATGATGTCCACGACGTTTGAGCCGTGGGCACGCATCACAATTATCAACGACCTATTTAGGACGCATAATTAGTGAGCATTACGAACGATACAAACGGATCAACTAATCACACGGCCGATGAAACACGCTTGTAATAAGGTCCCTATTTGTTTTGAATTCGAAGACAATTGAATCTAATTACCTAAAAGTACTTATCGTGTAATGAGCAGGACTGGCGCCAAATATGTCCATTTAGGCAGATAATGTTACTACACCTGCAGCGTCATCTGTCGTTTGCTATATTTTACAAATAATGTTATCTCATAGAGACAGAGCTACTTACCATCGCTTGTTTTCGGGACATCTGAAACAAAAACAAAACACAATTTCAGTATAGACAGATTCAGACAGTCCATTTTGTACGCAAGCCAAGCCTTGGAAGTACAGACACGTACATACATGTTTGGGCAGCAACATTGGCAAGGAGCGCGCGGTAGGCGATGCTCTCTTGTTTATCGAGGCTGGGCCCCCGTTCCGTGCTCCAGAAACTGTGGAAGCGGGCCGTCAGACAGTTTGCAATTAATCGATTACAATAATTGAATTACGTGATGACGTAGTGACAGCTGCGCAAGCGCCGCTGTATGCGCAGGTGTCTGTGACGCGCTCTGAGAGAAAATCAAAGGAAAACCCACGCGCTCGTCTCGCGCTACAATCGACACGTTTTCATTTGCAAAATATTGGTGTTACCACCTGTAATCCGGTTATAATAATGTATTCTGCGCTCGGGGCGTCGACTTTGTTACTTTTTTTAACGAACATGACGCGAATTGTGTGCGAGCTGTATCATTAACGTGTTATAAAAATGGGGAAAATGCGAATACAATGATAAAGTCAAAGTCTATCGAATCGGCTGTCAGTCATTGTTTCAATACGCGTATGCATGGTGATAGTAAGTACGTATGTAATATTGTGTAAATAATGAAGTGTGACGTAATAAAAGTTTGCGATAATGCAGTAGGAGAACCTAATCTTTGGCCAACTGATTAAAAGATATCTAATCAAAATTAAATGTCATCAGTTTCGATTAGTTGACAGGGTTTACGTAAGAACACATAGATCTTAGAAATATGTACTTTTCTGCTACTACAATAATTTGAGGTAAACATATCCCAAAGGATAGGTAGATTTTTTGTTCTAAATTAAAATAAAGATTATTTTTATTTTATTTTTTTAAGAGAATATGTTGTAGTAGGTATTTCATGACGTTGGGTATAAATACATATTTTAGGAATGCACTTGAGTAAGATGGTAATATGATTTTAATTGTAAAATAATTAAATTGCAAGTAGCAATCTTTTAGTAGTGCAACCCAGTTAATGGGTTGTGGAGTTCTGGTAGGCAGCCGCTCCTCGAAAAATACTGGTATTCAGCTGAATCCGGTTTGACTGGAGCCGAATCCAATATAGTTGGGAAAAGGCTAAGCAGATGATGATGAAATACTACCTACGCTATTGTAACTTAAAAATAACCATGGCTTACTCACTGCATTAACACAAAAGTGACCGTTTACAGGTCATGAATATCATTGAAATATCCTTAAATGACTCAGTTGTCGCTGAATCATATCATGTTAAAGTCAGTAGTTTTTAAACCCAAGTATCCAGTGCCCATACTTATTGCACCATATCAACATCATGTGTCAAATCCCTTTACCTAATAGGATCCCCTCTAAGACTACCTAAGTCACTAGGTATTGCCTATCTATCATCTATCTACAAACGGATAGGTACTTATAATTGCTCTAAGCTGACCCTTTGAAAACAATTGAGTCTTCACGTGGCATCCAACGCGGCTGCCAGAAATTCCTTTTAACCCGCTTGTATTTTTAAAATTTTATGCAATTGGAAGAATGAAAGAAAAGAGGTTTTATTAAAATAAAATTAAAAAGAAGGTTAATACCACTCATAAATATTGGTAGTCAAGCATATCTATGCCAGATCCCTGATGTCTAACACACTGGCAAGTAGGTACCTACACAGAGACTATAGTCTTAGCCATACACGCTACGGGCCACCGGAGAGGTCCACCTCTGCAGCTGCGCCGGGGCAGGTCGACCGCATGTCGTTTGTTTGACAAACTGCTCAGATACTCCCCCAAACTGCTCTTTACTTGGATAGGTACAGTATGGTTTGTCCGCCATCACCCCGCCAGATTGTCGTTTGGTATTATTTGGGGATGAAATTGTTACAGAAAACAAGCCTTCCTTACATGTTGCATGAAAAACGCTCATTCTTGTCCGAATTTAAGATGTAGGTAGATATATAGATAGCTAACTGTCATCTAGAGCTCAGTTTCGAGGCTATGGCACTTTGGTCCAATGGTTGTGTTGGGAATTTGAAGAGCAAACTATAGCGAAGTAGAATCAAACAAACAACAACCCTTGACTATTCACATTCGAGTCTCCACTGCATTCATTCATAAAACTTCATATATTTTGTTCGGTTCGTGGCAGATCACCACTCCTTTGCCCTCATCATAATTTATTTGCGATGGGCGCAACATGTCTCCTTACAAACTTCTCTATTAATCGTCATTTCAGTTATCACCCTAGGTCTAGCAAGAGTTAGTCGCTTTGATTGGGAAATCGAAGACTCAAGAAATTATGAAAAGTCTTGTTTCTAACTCTCTTCTTGTTAGCGATGGAGAGCTTCGGAAGACAATAAAAAAGTACCAGCACCAAACCAAAAAGATGTTGCACTTAGAGAATATAGAAGCCCGCTTCAAAACATCACTCCACAGGTGGTTTCCCGGATGTTTCCGATCTTCTGTGTTTATGCGGTCTCTCCGCAGACCATGGGCTTTCATCGCTCACCGCATGATAGCTGCCATGTTACTAGTACGTACCTACATGGGAAAACCTGGTGACTGCTTCAGCTAAAGGCGTTGCCGTGGCTGGATGCAGGGCCGAGCAAGGAATTTAACAAAGAAGTTCTTTTTTTCCACATGCTAAGAAGATGAAAAAAGCACCACCCTGTCTCTGTCAGAAATAAGTAGGAAACCAAAAATGGAAATATTCCTAAGATGATCAAGGAATATAAACTTTCTTGTATAAAAGGTCAGGTGTAGGTATTGAACAGTTCGACTTCTCTTTTCGTTTCTTCAAAGGACAATCATGGATAGTTGCCCCTTTTCGGAACATGTTAATCACACCTTGATTGCAGTTTGAATATAATTCAAAAGAGCATTACTGATCACAAAAATAAGTTCTCTGTCTAAGGACCCGAGGTAATAACTAGTGTAAGTATTAATAGCTAATGCCTAAATGGTCACAAATCACCCAACTGAGTCAGTAATCCGTCACAGTTTAGACATACAGAGGATTTGACCAAAACCTTGTATCCCAGAAGGTCAGGTAGAGGTGTACTTAGCTATGGTACAGTCACATCTTGCCTGTTCCTGTAAACGAGGCGAGCCTGTTGCCATCAATGAGCACAAACCTAGACTCCGGATTTGCTAGACCAATCTTACCCCTATACTGTGGGTCCAGTGCACCACTACTCCTAACCATGTCCAAATGATAAATGGCTTAATCGAAAAGAGCAAGCCAATATGAAGAAATCAAACAAAACTAATATGTCATTTAAAAAAGGTAGAATTGTTTGCATGTTCGTAAAAGCTAAGTTATCTCTGGAAGTTCTAATCCAATAAAAACAAATCTTTCACTGTTAAAAGGGTTACACTAACAGTATTTCTGAGTGCCATACGCTACCTACATCTTTTATCCTTGAAGACTTAAGTACGGTTCCTGTGGGATAAGCTACGGGAGCAGGGAAAAGCCAGTATTTTATTAGAAAGGGGAATGGGCATTCGATCCCAGCTGCCGTGCCTAGTTGTGGAGATTATAATGGGTAGTTGAACATTCCGAGCAGGTCGAGTTATTAAGTGAAGGTCACCGAGGGGGCTGTGAAACTAGGGAAGGGTTCAAGAGAGCGATGATTGTAGAGATAGGGGGATTATACAGAATGTATTACAGCTGCTGGTACCTATTTACAGAAATAAGTTTAATCTATTTCTGTGATATATAGATATTTTTTCTTTGGCTTTTCTGGGCATATAAAAATATGGAAATAATGATAATGAACCCATCTTTTACTTAAATAAAAAAACCTAAGGTCTCAAATATTTAATGCTGTGGAAACCTACTTCCCAAAATAATTAATTATTTTAATTTTCTAATGTTATGGGTTTCAAAATAATAGAAGAAAATGAGATAAAACTCTTTAGGAACTTTTAAAGATCATTTTAATTAAAGAGCTTTGGTGATTTAATTTTACTAAAACTTGTAAAATCAATAATACCATCTTAATATTAACTTACAATACAAAAATATTCATATAATCCATAATTGCATGACTATTTCCCCTAGCCATGTCACAATATACCTAAGTATAATCATAAATTGATGATCATAAACAAAAATTGGCCCAAAGTAAAAGTAAAGTTTTTTTTTAATTTTATTAAAATATTAAGAAAATATTTTATATAAATTTATTCAAAAAATACATTTTCGGATTCTAAAATCAAATTAAAATATTTTATAGAATTTAACTAAATTAAATGACATAAATATGGTGCGCCCGCGACACACAAAACACGCACGCGCGCAATACAACCTTATTGCGCGCGTGCGTGGTGTGTGTGTCGCGGGCGCGCATGTGTGCGGCGCGCGGTAGGTATGGCGAGAGGCCGAGCGGGGGCGCGCACGCACACCGGCGCGCGCGCCAATCGCCGCGCCTCTCGCACGCACACCACCGCGCACCCGCCAAGCCATAAACCTAGTTTTCTTACGAAAAACGAATTCATTTTGTGCACGTTTAGGGTTCGGGTGCCTCCGCGCACGCCACCCGCCCGCACCCCTGCCACCCTCAGCGACTACACACCTTCCCAACACATAGAAAAAAAATCACAAATATTCGCACTTTGACCGACGCCCTCCGGACTTCAACAAATTTTCAGCATTTTTCCTGAACTTTTTTCCGGGGTTGTTTTATATATTCGGAAAGCTGCCGAAACGCGCTTTCGGATGAGTAGAAATAGATAGAGAACACAAAAGGGGGCAACGAAATGTTCCCTTTTGAAGTCAACGTTTATTCCGGGTGTTCTATTTTGACCCGAAGAAAAAATATTTAGGTTTTTATAAATTATTCAGTTGAAGGGGATCCTGTGGGATCCTTTTGCGAAATAAAATATGAAGTTAGAGTATCGCTGCGACGCTGGCGGCAGGCGCGCGGGGGCCCGCCCAGGCGCGCGCGCGGGGCGGCGCCGCACTGCGCCCTCGCACGCGCACATAACTGATAAAAAAAAACTTTCTCACCCCGAACCTTTTACCGCCAATGTGTAGGCGCAAGTCTATACATCACTTTTGTATAGTAAAAGCTGTGAAATATTCGCGCGTCTTACGAGGAAAATTGGTGAAAATTTTCCGACCTCACGGTGCGTTTGACGTCGAACCCGCGGCTTCCATAGTAATGAGATCTACAAAAATCGATTTAAATTGAAGTTCAAAATTCTATTTTTGCATTTAGTCCATAAAAAGTTAGAATTCGCGACAGGAACACTGAATATAATAAATTGAAGCAATCGGGAATGGTTTTGGCGGCGCCTCGTCAGAACGGCTCTACGTTGGACGATATTTAAAAATTATTGATGTATAATATTAGCACAAAATATACGTTAACAGATGGCATATATAATGGAGTTGTGGGAGAGTGCATAAAAGTGCAGTTCATAGTGCGCGTGTCCTGAGCGCAGCGGATTTGCGTCCCGAACGTAACGCAGCGGCAAAAAGCGCACGGAATCCGATGTCTAGCGTATTTTCAATGGGTTTTTGTTTTGTTTTCGTTCCCAAATATTTTGTTTACAGCGAATAGATATTAACATAAAATAAGTAGTTAAATTCAGCGATTTAATAATTAGAAAAATAAGAAAAATCTTTTGAAATTTTTAATTCCATTTTTCGACCATGAATCTTGTGTGGTTGATTTATAAATTTTTAACTTCATCTATTTACTACTGCGAGTATCGGAAGACAGTTAAAATTAATAAAAACTACCTATAAGGTGTTTTACTGAACTTAGCAAGAAGCATTCCTCTGAAATACGTAGGGAGTGTGGCATTTGTAGGTACCCAGAAATCCTCAGAAAACTGCGAAAGAAGTTACTAGAATTAATTTAAAAGTAAAAACTGTCAGTTCTTATTGTAAATAATAACTAAACCTACCATTCAATTCAGGTCAATCGTTTAGGTAGCTAAACAAAAAATTAAGTTAGGAATAAAGTTCAGCCGAGGCATTTCTATTAGATGCAATTATTTTTTATTTACAAAAAAGTCAGAAATGATGTAAAAACCTGGCGAAAATTTTAGTAACTTGGATTTCTTTAATGTTTTGGAGCTATACCTAAAGACCCCATCTTACTTAAATAGACTAATCTCCTTCTAGTAATATTTTGTGTATTATGATAAATTATGGTCCTTTCAATTTTTTTGGTGCTTAATGAAAATAGGAATTAAGAAATTTGTCGGTATTTAATGGTGCTTTGCTTTTACATACATATATTCCACATGTATTAGGTTCCTTAAAACCCTCAATGAACAAATTCAATTTAATTTAAACAAAAATAGAAAAAAAATAACAATTTAAAGCTCAATAAATAAGTGTGAACGAGTTTTGTTTTCGGCCTGGTATACCACAGTATCGCTGTGCCGCCAGCCAAGGAATGTTATCAGCTCGCTGTGGGTGAGATTCCCGGAATGCCGGGAACTAATCCTAGAGGCGCGAACACACACCGCCTGACTGACGCCTGCGCCACCGGCTGCGCTAGCGCACCGTACCACACCACAATTTATACAAGGAATTTTTAGTTGGGTTTGATAAGTTTTTCTTAGTCATGAGAAAAAGTCTGTCTAGATTGAGAGAGAAAAGACTTGCTGATTTCGGTATTCCGAAATTAATTGGTCGGTAAACTATTGCAAAGATTGCTCTAGGTATGTAGGTAATCTTTTCACTTCCAAATATTTCAACTTTGTTTTTTCTGTGCCAATAATGCCGAACCTACTAGTAAAGGAGACTCAAACTTTATAAAACTACTAATCTAAGTCAGTTTTTATTAATGTAAAACTTTTAATAAAAGGGGTCCGATTCGCAAAAGTTTGCATTCCATCGCCAACATTCGCAGTAAGATATCGCCAGTCTATTCGCACTTAGCTCTAGGATTTAAAACTTGAGTTGCAAGAATATTAGAGAAAGCAAACACAGATAAGTCAGGAATTCATCAGAAAAAGGTTGAACGGTTTGTTTTGAGAACACTTCATATTAGAAATTGCGTTTATGTTTACTGTTGAATTACAAATTGTTATTTAACATTCTCGGAATACAGGCCTTGCCGCATCAAACGAAGAACCTATCACAGAATAATTAGACAGACGACTACTTGTCCTTTGATCTCTTGTGACTAAAATTTTATTATAATCGCATGGAAATATTAAGTACATCCGCGCACATTCTTACAAGATATGTTATTACATAAAATTAACATGCTTGGCAAAACATCGCAACTTGGCCATAGATTAGCCGCTCACCAAAGAAGTGAACTCCGACGAGGATGCAGATTACAAGTAGTACAAGTGCCTATTTATACGATATGGATAAAATTAATTATCATACAGTGGGGAGTAGGAAGGGGTGGAGTGCGTTGACCCCGGAACGGGAGCCACTGCGAGTCAATTGTTATTTTTTAATTTATCATGTGCAGGTGCCGACTGGAATTTTGACGGCATTTTATTTTACAGAATAATAAATTAAATAGAGGCTGTTAAACAGGCCAGGTGGAGTTTTTTGATATTTGATGAAGAAATTAGCCTTCGATGGGTATTGTGGGACTGTGCGCACGCGCTGCATATAGGTACTCTATACCTATGAGGTATAGAGTAGTTGCACGTTGCACCTTTACACGTGTCGTCAAGGTGTCGTATAGAAATGCTCTGCCGCCAATAATGCGAGCCGTGCGTGTTTATGTGTTTAATTATATTAATAATTTAGGTTATTTTATTGCCATCAGATCACTATCGTATCATATTTTAATATCAGATGGATGGAATTTTATTTCGCTATTAATAACGCAATAAGCGGTATTTCGAATTTTAGAAGCTGCAGTAACTGTTGGTTTTAGTAAATATGTTTTTGAATGAATAATTAATTAGCTAGTTTCATACCTGTTAATGGGTATGTGGACAGCAAAGCCTACTTGTAGACCGAATCCACCTGTTTAGGTTCAACCAGACCTTCTTTATTGGCCATCTAGATACTTAGAAATAAATGAAACACTTTGGGAAGGTTTAAATTAAAAAAGCATTTAAAGATCATTAATATCACCTAAATTAAACTTATTTTTATTATGAGGAGGCTATATTGTTAATACTTTTCTGTGCGACTGTACACGCCAAAGGTTTTGTTTAAAGAGCAAAGGTTCCTTTAACTTTATGGACATTATTAATGTTTAGTGGAGCTCCTTGTTTGCATAACTTTACACCAAAAACGTAGAAACTTTTTATTAATTTGGGACTAACAGAAGAATTGAGAAAATAACCTTTTTCTTTCACTAATAAGGTTGAAATTCGATCACCGATCAAGTAAAGCAAATAGGAACTCTTCGTTAATTATAACGTCAGTAATTAAGTAAGACTTTTATTGCTGTCCTTGGCTTACCCAAGGGAAGCGAAGGGCGGAAATAGAGTTAGACACACGTGTTCCACATGCGACGATAACGATGCTTTATACTCCTGCTGCCAAATATTTCTCACGCTAACAATCAAAACGTGCCTTAAAGCGGAGACGATAGAGTAAGAATTTGTTTGTAGGTGTCGTCTGGTACAGCCGATAACAAAATGCATAATTTGGTGACAAAGAAAAATATATTGTCCGCGTAAGCGAGTAAGTGAAGGAAAATGATACCTTCGAGTAGGTACATGTACACAGGTAGGTGTTGCACGTGGAAGGCACTTCCAAGTAGTTCCGAGTAGCTGAGTAGGGAGCTGAATACCTATAGTGTGCGCATGTGCATGTGCTGACGTGGACTGGCCGTGCGAAGTATTATATGAACTGCGCCGCTAACAATACTGAACTATCATGTTTTCCTCGTTGTATTCATTACATTTTTGTTTCTAATCAAGATTATTGCAGACATTAGTGTTCAGTCTTGTTTGCAATGTTTGCAGTTATTAAGAGTTGAACAGTACAATGAATACAGAATGTTTTCTGAACAGCCTGCGCAGTTCATGTGAAGCCTTTTTTCTCATGTCTCAATTATAATCACTTGTTCAAAATTATATTAGGATTGAAACAAAACTGATTGTTATTGAAATATTGAAAGCATGGTCAAATCTCTGAATTGCAAAACAGGGTTCGATGCGTCGTGATACAAGTATTTTGAAAACTATTATTTTCATTGTGATATATGTAGTTTAGTATATTTTTAGGTTAGGACGTTAGGTGTACTTATTAAAAAATTTGGTATCATACAAATGACCAAGTTATAGCATTTTTCTAAGCAGCAGTATTCAGCGCCAATTTTCTGATCATATTTTTTGCTCATAGTTTACCTTCTATCAATTTTTAGACATATTTTCTAGATATCTAAATCCAAAGCCGAGATAATGCAGTACATAACAGAATACATAAACAGTTAAGATTAGATGTAAAATGAGTAATACAATGACTAACAATATGTATTGATTGGTCGACCATATGTTATCTATGCAAAGATGTAAATCGCTCGCTGGCGAATTTTCGTTATATCTCTATGTATCCGATAAAAAACAAAGATATGCAGTAAATAAGGTTTATTTTACAACAATACCTAGGTATATAATCGCTAATCACCCGCCTACTGCTACCTATCGCTTAAGTACTAGTAGGTAAGCACCTCATACTGATTTTCTATTTTATTTAAGTGTTGTAGGGTTTTTAATTTGGATTTAGTATTATGAAACTTAAATATGCAAATATTATATATGGATTTTTTCTGTATTGTTGCATCGTGCACTTGGTTCTTTCTTGCTTTAGTTCCTTTATGACCGGCGGTGTACAAGAAAAAATGAAATGAATTGGTAAAGTCACATTGACAACAAACTAGGTGCAACGCTGAACGCACAATATAAAAGTACAATCCGTTCTGCGTAGCATAGCGTGCTACGAAATATGCTACGCGCTCCGTTGCGTGCTACGCGGCTACACAGTTGTGATGCAACGTTGGATTGGTGACCGCAACGGTGACTTTCATTTTTAATTCAATTATGTGGTTTCTTTCAAAAACGGAATAATTTAATTTTAATGCGTTAATGATTTTTATACCTAACGTTTTTATTGATTAACTTGAGATTTATGAAACTGTTATGAAAGTAAACTCTCGAACGTTTAATAATTAGTTATGAAATGTGTATTTTTGTTTCATTTCAGTGCCTTGGATACTCAAAAAGTCGATTAATTCAAGTGAAATTTGTAAATGGTGATTAACATTGAAATATATACCTGCTGTAGGTACCATACTGAAACTATGCGAAAAGAAAACACTTTCCTGTAACCATCCAATTTGTTTGCAATTAATGATGTAGTTAATTATGATTAGCTCTTGATACCTACTCCATATTTAAGTGGGAAAGGCATTTGAAATAGATTTCTTCGTAGACATTCAAAAGGCATTGTACTTATTGGCGAAAAAGAAATTATATACGATTTGAAATGGACAGTAAATATTCCTTCCATACTTGAATTATGTTAACTAACTAGGTGCTTATTTCAAAGAATCTTAACAGCTTGTAAGATATCAATAAATGTGCTCAAATAGTGATTAACAACTTGAATTCAAGAATGGAAGTAATATTTACTGTCCCTTTCAAATCGTATATAATTTCTATTTCGCCAATAAGTATAATTCTAACGATGAATCAATGGAATAAAACTCACAAATGAATGCGGAGTGACCTTAAATAATATTTTGTTTCCTGGTTACGTTCAACGGTAGTTTAGGTACACACGATGTGTGCGGAAAATGAGATTGGTAACTCATTAAAACGAAACTCTTTACATTTGCGTGGTGGTTCCAATTAAAACAATAGATTGCGAGTAGGTGCGTAGTCAATTTCCCTAATCGGTGGCGGCGTGCGCGTGCGCCTACCTACCGGGGGCCGCCGGGGTGCCGTTACACGCTGACACGCCTCCTAACGCACGCCACGCAACACAAACCCAATATTAATTTATAATCACATTATTTCTCATTAATAACTCGTCTAATTCCCGCGTCTCCACCCATGTAGTTAGAGTCGAGAGACCTAGCTGGCATAGTTTCAGCGAGCTCCGGCGACAGGCACTGAAAACTTTTCTCGGAAAGTTCGGCCTCCTTACGCACACGCGGCTGCGGGAACCAATGGTTGTACATAATATAAATACACACATTTATATGAGCAGTTACACGCACACATGAGCACATGCGCCCCGTAGGTATGTTGCTGCCATTTTGCGAGGATCGCGCAGAGGCCTCAGCAATACACGTTACATTGCGTGGAATGTTCTAGTCGCGGCGGACGCTCTCGTTCACAACTGGTCGTGTATGAATCGCAATTGAAGAAAATATGGATGATGGTAGTGACCAGTGGTTTGGGTAGTGTGCGTGAGATCTATTAGAGCGTAGAGTCGTAGTGTGCGTGAGGCCCACAAACTGCCACCGACGACGAGGTTATCAATTTATGAATCGTAAAGTAAAAAAATGCGCATAAATACGTACCGCGATCATGAATTCTCTCTGATCACGATCATCTAAGTATTATTTACAACCCGTGACGTAAGTGTCAGTGTTTGAACCGCGCCGGTATCAACGGTTTAGTAAAGGACACAGCAACATTTAGACAAAGCAATCACGAGACTCGCATTTTACTTTTTTAAATACCTAATTGTAAAAAGAAACTTGCGGTTTTTGTGTTGTTCGAAAAATTTATTAGACATTTGGAATAGATAGAGAATTAATTTAAGTCCAGGTTGATATTCTGGTGTCTCAACCAGCACAAATGTGTTATATGTTTCAACGACAAATAAAATAAAATATTAATTATTATTAATTTATGGTTTTTCTAAATGAAATGGTATTTTATTTCCGTTTTTTCTTTAAAAATGTTTACTTAAACTATTTATATCTACTAAACCTAACTATACATAAACAAGAACAAAATACACCCGCGTCGAAGTATTCCTCCGCATCGCTGTCATCCGGAAACGTGCCCAGAAGACACAGGCATTGCCACGTTGAATCGCAATACTAATTCTTTGAGAAAAGAACGAGCCAACCCTCTGGTCACGCAGTGTCGATCAGTTTTTAGTTATGTACATTTATTGTAACTTATAATAAATAATCAGTTTCTTCTTGTAGATTTTATTCCAAAATTCATGAAAACTTAAAATGATACGAATTTAAAAAATTGCACACTGTCTTTTAAAGTTTCATTAGAGCAGATAGCTTTTAAAGAAAGAATCTCTGAAAGCGTTCAATTTATTTTATGACTAATAGATTGATCTTTCAATTCCAATACAGTTGCCAGATTTATTTCTGTTTCTTTACAGATGATGTTTCAGTTCAGCCATTACAGCTTCCTCTACTTTATTGACCTTTACAGTTGTTCCGAGTTAGACTCTAAAGGAAAACATCAAACTGTATATAAATAGAACGCGATGCGAATTCCACAAAGTTGCTCTATGTTATCGCAAAGGACGTGTGACAAAGTCGAACGTGTTGCAGGAACGCGAGCACGATTAGAGGTTGCATCGCTATGCAGCGGCAGGCGAGGGGCGCGGGGTGCAGCGGCGCGGGGCACGGGGCGCGGGCGGCGAGCGGTGAGCGCTGCGACTGCGGCGACCGCCGGAGGAATGCGACAGGTAACCAATTCCAGGAAGGCCGCGGCCCGTTACCGCGCCGAATATCTCCGGCAGTCAAACGCGCCGACAAGTGCGGCGGCCACTTGCGACAACACCGTCCGATGCGCCCGCGCTGCCCCGCCCCGCGCCCCCGCGCACCATCGCCCGCCACCTGCATTCCACACGACATTGAGTTAGAAACCAGTCGAACGGACTCAGCGCATTCTATCTGCAGTACCTGCTGCACGCACCCGGACCTCCTTTACCTAATATCGCTTTACTATCTGTACTGCGCCTGCGCCTGCGCCCACGACCGAGTACTCGACGTACTAGCGTGACTCACATCTGAGACCTACGGGGACGTAATCGACTATTGGCAATCGATATCGAAATGAGTTCAAACTTGCGTGCCCCGAACGGAAACGGATGCCTATTATGTTATTGCTTTTTTTAATTCCGAAAACTGATAATAAACTTTTGTGAAGTCATTAAGGGAACGAACGGGCTGCAATGATGACATTGATACCCATTAAGCCGGGTACTTAGCCGCCTGCATAGTTAATTTTAGGGAACACGTCGCGCGCACATTTGCCACGGTCTCGATACCTGCGTAAAGCACTTTAAGCACCCATTAAGGAAACATCTTTACGATGCTTACTTCGTACTTCTATTTATACACAATTTTACATTGTACAAACTAGAAAGCCAGAAGAGCCTTTAACGTTTCAATAAAAATGTCACTAAAGAATTGATAGTGCACTTTTATCGGCAGTAAAATGAACCAAAAAGTATTATTGAAAATTAGAGTGTTACTGTGGGCTTGTCTGGAAGTTGAGTTGGGCCATCGAGAGAGATCCGGACGTAGCCGAACAAATTCATTCACATAATAATCATTCATAAATAAGTCACAAGGACACGTCCAAGGGCCGTTCATTCATAACAACCTACGTTTTCTATTTTGACGAGGCAAAAAATGTAATGAAGTTTGTGGGCCAAATGTGTTCCTTAAAGTGTGGGGAGGAGCGAGACGGTGCGCGCCGGTGTCGTTAGCGTTACTTGGGACATGGCTGCTAGATGTGGCTAGTGACAGATGTGGCCTCAGTTCCGAGTCCCCAGATGTGCGCTGTGCGGGTGTACGTCACGATAGGGCTGCTCACATGTGGCGCCCAGCACACAGGAAACGTCTATTTGTTTCCTGATTACATTATCACATTGTAATTATG
Source organism: Mamestra brassicae (assembly GCA_905163435.1). Classification (NCBI taxonomy): domain Eukaryota; kingdom Metazoa; phylum Arthropoda; class Insecta; order Lepidoptera; family Noctuidae; genus Mamestra; species Mamestra brassicae. The sequence continues at coordinate 11,359,178 of LR991004.1, read as the reverse complement.
AGAGAGGAAACTGCAGACCCACGACTGAGTCATTGGGAAGATTTTAATAGGACTGGAACGACTTAATGAGACAGACACTGAGTTTCCAGAATGAGGCAAATATATGAGAAGATGTATCTTAATGAGGAGATGCTCTTCCAATCAACAATATGTGGGATTCTCTAATATATTTGGGTTCTTCTTCCAGTAAAAAATTGGTTGGAAAGCCCAATATGTTTGGGTTGTTCATATTCGTTTTATGTTTTCTCAAGAATTGTCTTGCAAAGATCCTTACAGAAAAGAATTGAGCAGCAAAGTCTTGCTTTTCTGCTCTGTAAAGTTTCCTAATGAAAGCGCGTGTATTGTCCTTAAGGAGCTCCTTCACTTGGAGCATTCGCTTGTAATGTAACGTTACAGAGTCGAGCATTACATTGGTGAGGGAACAGAACCGAGCATAACAGTGCGCAACTTAGTGATACAATGTGTGATACAACTTGTAACATAAATGAATGAATCTAATGTTACATTACAGGCGAATACTCGCCAGTCAGGGAGGCAGTTTTGTAGTGGAATGCTCAAAATCAAATCTGCAATGTTATGTTACAGGTGAATTCTCCAGGTGGAGGAGCAGCCCTTTAATAAGAAGATTAAAGAAACAAAGATTCTGTAGCAGAGGATTGGAATTATGCCTTATTTGGACGCCATCGATAAAGTACCAGTATCAATGTGTCTCGAAGACACAATGCTGATTTCATGAAATAACGTTTGGAAGGTTAGAATTAAGACAAAGTTTGTCAAGAGCCTTTTAACAAATTGACATTCGCGGCAATTTTATCTAGTCAATCCTAACGGGTGCCGCTCATTTAGTATAAGAACATTTGGACTAAATCAAAAGCTATAACACTCAAATGACATAACGTTTACTTTATCTAACAACACTTTACATCATTCTCATTTCACAACACTTTCGCTGACGTTCGTTTAGTATAATATGCTTATTTAGTATAACGTTCTTTTGATCTAATTATCATCTTGTATAATTGAAATTTGATCTAACCGCTGAACAAAAAGCGACCGCGCCAGTTCGGGTACTTAGGGCACCCCGACACGGATAGGTTAGATACGAATGGGATGGCGGGAGCTAAGGTGAGCGAGTATAGCGAGCGAACTTTGCTCCCGTTTGCATCAATGGCAAAAAAAACCTTCATAATTTCACCATGTTTATCTGTCCTTTTTATACCTTAGTCTATTTTGACTCGGTTTTTGTGCTCTGTTAAATTATTTTCGTATGGTGATAAAGTGCAGAAGTACCTGGGCAAATAAACGGGTTCTTCAGCACTCTATACAACATGTAACAGAATAAACGCAAAACCTCTTAAAGGGTCATTGTTGGTCCCATAGTGAAAGTTGTGCATAATGATGAGTTCATTATGCACAACTTTCACTATGGGACCAACACTGAAATCGCGAAAAAAAAAAATCTACCGCCCCATACTATAACTCGACAAAATGTACTGAATAGCTGAATTTTCGCGATTTCGGGGTTGTTCCCATAGTAAAAGTTACACGTTGTACATGCAAACAAAATACATCTATGGGCAAACATTTCGTTATGGTTTAGTTCTGTGATAAAATGGTTGGTTTAAAAAAATAAATACTTATTTATTCAAACTAAACTAAACTAAACTGGACATTGGAAAACGAAATAAAATTGCTCGCAAAACCTTAAGATTAATAGATGTTTGTAATAGAAAAGTACTTTTCAAAGACAATATAACATTACTTCTCATGGAAATATATTTGAAACGAGCTTTTGTCTGTGGCTTTAGAGCTTTACTTAGTGCACAAACGATCTTTCTCAAACTGCAGAGGATAATCTTGAAACGAACACAAACAGACCGACACTGCGTCGTTGCGTCATTACTCGTAGGGTAAGTTGTTTACAACGGATTGTTTTTCTCCGAGACTAAAGTTATTTTACCTCTTTAAGTGAAAGCGTCACTGAACGTAAACAAGAGACGTCATATCGACGCATTTAAGACCATTTACGATCGCTTTGACTAACAAACATGGTGTTAGTTAATGAACTAACATTCATACAACCGTATTTGGTCACTTTAGAAAAGCATCTTCGGCTTATTTGTCTCGAACGAACGTCAATTAATTAACGACAATAAAAATATTTAGTTAAATTTTCAAGTAGTTATAAAAATAGACTGATACGTACTAAAGTAACGCAGTATGTAACAACTATTAACTGCTTATATTTATGCACCGCATTAGAAACGCAGCGAATGGTACCGTACACATTTCTAACCCCTTATCCACTCTTTCTATTTACCAAAACAAATTCCTAATTTAGAATATTTACCCACTAAATCTTAATGACGTCGAAAGTTCTATTTAGCTAGCTGTGATCCATTTACGGTTATAGAAAAGCAACCATAATCTTCCACAAATACTTCCCTCTCGATAAGTCACCACACATGGCGTGGAGCTAAGTTTAAAGGACCGTTCTATTTTGATAGTAGGGAGGAACCACCCCTGATTTATAAATATTATTATGACAAAAGCGAGCAACGGCCCGGCTGCCACGTGGTTGGAGACCGCCTCACCGGAAATATCATCGCGATATATTTTGAGAAGAGCGCCCCCTGCGACGCATCTCAATCATCCACTAATAAGCAGACGGAAGGAAAGTAATATAGACAAAAGTTTAAAAATAAGCCAGCCAGGAATAGATCGAAAGGTGAGCTTGAGCGCGCCGGCCCCACGGGATAAAAATACGCGCATGTGGCGACGCCGCGCGTCCTACGCGCGCCCTACCGCCACGCACCACCGCCGCAAGCTATCTATTGAACTCTATGCTTTACTTATTTTAATCACTCTTCCATAAATTAAATTCCTCCCGAATTAAGTAAGGGACTAGAAAAACTTTCTTGAAGATATAATGTCAGAAAGTGCCATGCGATGACACTGCGAATCTTTAACGGCTGATGAATTTTAATCTGTTATGGAAAATTTAAAACTCGCATGAGCTGTCAATCAGTAGACTAAGCTGTTAATTTTTGAGAACCAAATCAGATAAACAACAGTGACAAATGGATATATTTTATAGTTAGTTCTAATACTCTGCTGCCAACTCAATTCTGAAAATCACTTTTTCCGACTTACCTATTGAATATTTATGAAGATTAGAATTTTATCTTAACTAGATCTATTTTATCTATGAACTTATCAGATTTAACCATTAAAATTTGATAACAAAAGTTTACAACATTTTTTATTAGATGTCTTATTAAAGTAGCCGGCTTCTCTGATCAATTGAAGATGTCCCACAAGTCCGTTGCATTTTATTTTAATTTTGAATGAAAACGTATTTACAGTCATGCTTTCATTCAAAATTCTTTTAATGGTATGCTTTTTAAGTTAAGAACAATTTATAGAGATTCTTAATGTCACTGAATTATTACAAATACAGTAAGTTTGTAATAAGTCTTGCGATACTATAAAATGCCGATATATTATGTACGGACCATTTCAAATACAATAAATCCTATCTAAATTCGATAGTTCATAATATCATCGTGTCTTTTCGAAAAGTAAGAATAGACAATGTTACGCGATTTATTTTAAAACTTACGGTATTTGCAATAAGCCGGTGACACATATTTACATTAGTATCTAATGTATCTATACAGTACAGCATGCCCAATTAGGCACTGTTAAATCAACTTCATTTGGCTCTAGATGAGCTTATGTAGGGTAAGTGCATCATAAGATAGTCATTGCACAGCAGAAAACTACTAACAATAACATATTTGTAAAAATATACGTTAATTTAATTTTTAAAACTGTAACAATGTCTAATTGAACATTCAGATCAGAATGAAATAGCTCCAATTACGAACAATAACATAAAGCAAAGGTAACATGTGTTAGAAACATTAACGCACTGGAGCATTGTTGTAATGTTGTCATTAAGGAATTAGGCAATCATATAGTGTGCTCACAGTACGCTGCTACAGTACAGTGTGCCCACTACCCGCGTACCATATCTACGCGAACTCATTTTGTATGAAATTAGGACAACGCGTATGTATCGAACACACCGAGATAGTTTTATAGGTCGAGTTTAGTTTTATATTTATAAATGGATAATAACACGCACCTTGATATGTTTATTATGTTTTATAAACGTTTTTACATGATTGAGAAATGTTAGTTTGATACAGAATAAACGTAAAACTGTTACAATCCCGCCTCGTTTCCAGGTTGTCGATCGCGCATCAATTTTGCCGAAGTAACAATTAGAAAAATTCAAAGAAATTGTATCATTGTTCCAGTTTTCGACCAGTTTTAGATAAATTTTACGATGTGCCAAAACCATGTTGATCATTTCCAAGATTATCAGCTTCCAGAATTTCGATATAAAATCCTTGACTTTGACACAAAATAGATCCATTTCTATTTCAGTATTCATATTTGACCTGAAAACATGGAAACTACATTCTAATTTTAGTTTTATCCGTTTATATCTTTTTATAAACGAGGAATCAAGAAGAGAAACGTTTGAAATGTATCGTTTCAAAACTATTTTGTGTATGAAACATACACATTTCCAAGTCAACAACCAACTTGACTGCTTAAGCAAGCAATATGCCTGTAATACTTCAAAAAACTGTGGCTGATATCCAGCAGGAAGACTTGGCTGATAATTTCATACACCGTCTACGCCATGAGAAGTCCCCAGAAAGATGACTTGTCCTATGAGCCCTTTGGCAGACGATTTGACAATCTTCTTGGCACTGCATGGATAAAGTGCAATGCAATGAAAATAAACTAGTTGGTTCGATTCTGAAAGCGCAACAAAGTATATGCAACAAACTAAGCAGTTTACGTTGATGGGGCTTACAGTTGCGGAGCTAAGTTGCTATTGCATCTGCCGGCATTGCTTTTATTAATATTATCGTCCAATAGCATCTCACTTCAAGTTTTTTCTATCCAGGCCTTCAGACTAATAGACTGAAAGATGACTTCTTCGCAGATTGAAGGGCAGGCGAAATAGTCTTTAACACACTTATAGGTGTCCTGGAAGTTGAGGAATGTGATGAACACAAGAGTTGAAGACCAAGGGTCTTCCTGACGATTTCAGACTATTCACCACTCGGAATCTCTCTATGATTGTGAACTATACACCAATCAATAATGCTTGGTTCTATAGACATTGTCGTCTCTGGGGGATAAAATAAACAAATGTGTATCACTAGTCAGTTCAAGAGTTAATGTCGGTAGTACACTGTTCGTTTAAGCGCTGGAAGTACACAAGACCTGCTCACTTTAGGTACATATTCCCTACTAGGGTTACACAGACAGAAGCTTAAGGCTCTTGACAAAGATACGAGTATTCTATCAGCCTTCTATCAGAGATATCTTGTGTTGAATAGCCAAAGTCTAGAGCCAAATATCCGACGGGGGACGTCTCTTGGCCCTTTGACAATGATAAAACGTATCGAACGAATGTTAAATCTATGAAAAGTGTGTTGTGAGTGAGCAGTGTGTCGGGGCTAGTAGGATGCTCGCCGCGCTTCTCGGAAGGCAGGGTGTCGCCTTCCGCGCTTGATAGCCGCGCATTCGACACGAGTCAAACGTCACGACGATCCACATTGCTGGGATAGTTCGTATTTATATGATATATCAGCCTTGCCTAGGTATGTTGGCATCGTTTTTCAATTCAGATATTCGCTATTTAACATTATATGTCGTATTTGAGGCATAGAGGGAACTGCAGAATTCAAATTATTCAAGCTTCTGACGGCCTGCAAAAACTATCGGGTATAGAACATTGACAGAGAGAGAGAAAGTCGACAATTTGTACGACAGCCGGAACCTGCATGCTGTGCCTGTACACAGTTCCTCAATAATATAGTCTCCTGTGCGAGATTAGAATGAGGAACTTTTGCGTTTTGCCTGATCGAAGCAAAAGTCAAAGACCACGGATTTGTTGGTACGTGGCATCTGAGGTTGACTGAAGTATTAGAAACAGTAGACAATTCAAAGTTTAAGACTAGACCAAACTTTTTAGGGATGACAGAATTTCTGTTACAATGTCACAGAATGAATTAATGTTGCAGAATGTTGATCCCAGGGCTTCTCATTGGTATTAAGTAATTAAAAAGGCGTTAAACGTGGTTTACAACTTTGTTTACGTTTTAGCACAGAACAACGCAAAAAGTCGCATGCAATCTTGTTGCAATAAAAGTGCACCAGGTTATTTACAAGAAATGGTGGTTACAAAGAATTTTAGTGCCTTCAATAGACTCTCACCCTTTTCCCCCTTTGTTTAATCAATTTGTCGCCACGCTCTAGCGCCCTGTCTTGCCTAGAGGGTGATTTTATCAATCTATGACCATTACATGCCACTTCCTTAGCTTCGAAGCTGTTGGAATGATTGTAAATAAATACTATATCCTTCTTCTAGTGATGTTATAAAAGCGAATGTCTGTCTGTTTGGGATTTGGACGTTTGGATGATTTGTAATGAATACTACTACGACTATTCATTAAAAATCATCCAAACGCCATTCATTCCTCAATGGCTAAATGGATTTAGATTTCAAATCAATATATATTAATATAGAATAATATTTTCTATCCGGCTAAAACGTAAGATAATTTTTATAAAATAGAAATCGTGGGCAATGCATCATAAAAACTGGCCAATTGCGAGTCGGGCTCGCGTGCTAAGGGTTCCGAACGAATTTAATTTTTTAACATGTAATGTTAACACTTTAGACGTCTTATACGTTTTCCTGCATGTGTGCGTTTTTTTCAAAATTTTAGGCTCAGTAGTTATGGATATAAGGGAAGGGGAATGGTAACTTTTCGTCTAATTTCATGAATAATTTATTTTATAATTTAAAAAAATTATACGTAATTAAAACCCTCACAATAAGTTCTTTCATTTGATATGTCACACGGTACAGCTAGAAATAAGTTTACGAAACGCGTCCGTGTTTGGGTCACAAAATTTCAATCAGCCCAGTAGATTCGGAAAAAATTGGCTGTGACAGACGGACAGACAGACAAACACCCGAGTGATCCTATAAGAATTCCGTTTCTTACGAATGTTCGGATCCCTGAAAAGGTTCAGTTATTTTCATTTTCTGACATTTTTGCGATGAAATTCCTAAGACACGTGGATTGCATATGCATTTGTTGTATTTGTTATATTATTTCCTATTTTCATCTCATTTTGATAACATTTAGCTTCCCAATTTAAGAGGCAGCAGGACTGTCTACCTAGCATGTTACATTTTCCCAGTTAAACTTTTATCAAATGACCTGCATGGTCTATAATATTTTATCACAAGGATAAAAATGCTGTAGTTAAATTGGCACATGATTAAACAGCTTAAGTAAGTATACTATCTACAATCTATAACAATTTTCTATCGCCTCATTAATTACACATCCGCTAAGTAATTCCTTTTTACACAGGACACATGTAGTTTCTTAGGTTTTAGATTGTATACATATTGTTTACTGATTGTTGACCGTGCGATTATGGGCGCGCTTGGAACGGTCTCGTGGGAGCTTATATTTTCCCATATTTTTATGTAGCTGTGAGACAAAACCAACTATTCGGCAATTTGGTGGAAGAACATTAATTTGTTGTCTTTTAATTTAGCAACGATTTTATTAAAATAAATTAATGCGTGTTTTTGATAATAATAACATCATGTGTCTATTTTAATTATTATAATTGTTTTGATTGCTTTTGGCTGAAAAAATTGCATGTTTTGCATGGTGATGAAATGGAATAAGGAATCACGCAGTTTTGCTATTGCATTGTCAACCCTTTTAAGAAAGAACTGGCATCAAGTAATTATTAAAACAGCAGTAATTCCTATTAATGTACGATTCGCATTGCCGCGATAAGTAAGACATCGTATGTCTGGTCTGCATGGTGACATTTTGTTGATAGTAGGAAAAATAATAATGAAGCCGAAATTCCGGTGTACTTACACTCTAAAACTCCTATGATATTTAACATCAGTTCTTTATTTTATGCGCGTTCTCTTTGTAACAGTTGTTATCATAGTTTATTTCTTCAAGTTCTAACATTCATCAGAATGAATCAAAGAAGGCGGTTTTTATTCTAGATTTACATTTATTGAAAAGATTTAAACATCTATCTAATAAAAACTAAATTTATATAGAATACTTAATTATTCTTACTTCTCAAAGATATAACAATTTTATAACATTTACAATACATTTGAATATTTCGGATATAAATCAGGTACTATTCATTAGTATTGACGTGTATGTGCTTCAGCGTCAACCGGAATTTTTCCACAAGAGTATGGAACATATCCTTTTGTTCTGAACGCCACATTAATCTTTCCAGGCTGCCGCGTGAAATTTAAAGTATTCAGTTCTCACGGAAACTGAGTCCCACACAAAAGGTACGATTTTCAAAATGTAAGTCAAGGATGATTAGTGTTACGATGTGTCTAAGAACCGTGGGAGAGTTACTCATCCCGCGCACTGGCGCACTGGCGCACAGTGACTAATACCAGGCTGCTAGAAGAATTGTTGTCAATAATAATTGTGACCTTTGAAAGGAAGAAAAATAATGAGTGGTAGCAGCTAGGCATGGGAAAGAGCTCGCCCCGCCCCGCTCGCTCCCACTTATATCATTTATACGTGTTTCATTCATCTTGTCTCTACAAGAACGACATTTTATCTGGCTTTGTTTATGCGCGGCTCTCTGCATTTTGATGTCTTTTTTTTCTTTTAGATATCTAGTATTCTATTATATTAGATAGATTCTTTTTATGAACAAGTTTTGGCTTCGAGTTACGAGTTTAGAATGGAGCTCTAAAAGCAAGTAGCAGATATTGCGCACTCCGTTATACTCATAGTTTCAAAACGGTAGAGATAAGAAAATTAACACGTATCTCCTAATATTCCTATCTATAGCATTGAGATTCAGTTTTTTGTTAAAATCACTCGAAGTAATCTGTTCGTTTAGTGCGCAGTAAGTTGTCGTCCATTGTGGCGGCATTGTGTATGTAGTGAATGTAGACGAAGGAGACCGCGCGGATGTAAACAGACTTAGTGAGGCTCATTCAATTAGAGTCAGGACAGTCGGGAGTGGGAGTCAGGGGACGTCATTGAAGGGCCGATGGTGGCGCGGGGCGAGGGGCGCCGCCAGTCGCGGCCGGGGAGGGGAGGGGAGGGGGGGGGCAGCCGGGAGCAGGAATATTCAAAGCGTGAGAACGCCGCGCGACCCGCATGCCGCGACTTCACATATCTCACGCGCAACCTCCACGCCCGCACGCCACGCCAATACCGACTCTAGTCGCTGGATGTAAGGTTGCAATTCGGTTCGAGCCCGATTGTGGTTATCGCTTGGAACATCGAGGACAATACTTTTCTAGTTTAGGTACGGCGGTGTCGGCTGGCATTGGCCTGGATACTGTCGATGAGTGCGCACGTCCACTCGCTACTCACAGCCACGAGAAGGACTCCTAATGCCGCATTGGAATGTCTAACAGACATGCCGTCATTACGGATTTGCAATAACTTGTCTCATTCTGTTAACCTAGTCTACTTTAAAATGCCTCGTAAGCTATTAGTCACGGTGGCTGCGAATGTCACGATAATGTCCTAAAATAGTCCTCTGGACTAGATGCCTGATCTACCACAAATCATGTGGGCTAGGTCGACGTCAAACCTCCGGGTCGACAAAAACTATTGTTTTATTGGTGGAACGCTGTCTTTATGCGATCGCGCACAGTAGTAGGCGTGTCATAAAACATTTTCTTTCGGCCCCAACAACCGGGCTAATCTTATTTTTGCAGTGAACTCAACGGCCAACGTTCCTGGAAAGACAATATCTGGGAGGTTCACGGGGCCTGTGCGCGGGCAGCTCCACTCACCTTGAGACGGAGCACCGGCTTCTTGTTGTGGGCATGGAGGAGGCAGCGGCGGTTTGGTGCCAGAGCTGCTGCAGCGGCCGTTGGCGAAATGGGGAAATGAATGAGGGGGTCAGGGGTGCGAGCGCGCGAGGCGCGGGGGCCGGGGTCGGTTTCGGCGGGCCCCTGGCGGGCGTCGACCTCGTGAAAGGCGCGCGGCGGATCCGCGCGCGCGCCGGCCGCTCGCCTTTTTACGCGCTCTTACCCGCGCCGCGCGCCGCCGCCGCCGCCAACCCCGCGGGCCCCCGGCGCGGTCGCCGCCCGCAGATAGCGAGCCAGCCGCGACCAACCGATTCACTGTCTGCACCGCAACCATTTATTTCGAACAGAGATCTACCGTAGTTCTGCGCTAGCGATTATTTTGCGAATTTTCAGCGGTAAAATGTTTCGTTCCATTTCACTGAAACGATTGGCAGCCTTTCGTGTCTTGTGGTTGACGTGTGCACGGTGGAGAAAACTCAAACGTCTCTAAAAGGTTATTTCTCACAAAAGTGACTGCTCTACATTACCAGTGGTTTAAAATTGGGTACACTTGCATGGCCTACACTGGATCTGGCACAGCCGGTTGATATGAGAGATGATGGATGACATATGTATTTCTACTCCATATTTTAATCCGGTACATCCATTTAGGAGCTACGTAATACATAAAATATTTCATACTGGCAAAGTTGATTTTAGACAGTTACAATTTTGGGATATGATGTATCGCCGTGGATCTGACCAGGGTAACAAAAATACTTTCTAAGACAAATACAAAAATGAAATTAAAGTAATATTTACTTATAGGTGAGTGCTGCGGGCCGCGCGTTGGTGCCCTCTTGCCGCCGCTCCGCCGCCGCTTCGCCCTAATTAAACAATAATCGAAAAACTACAATGAACGGGCGCGCGGCTCCGCGTCCTCGGTGTCCCGCGCTCTGCCCCGCGCCGGCGCTGCTCCTCCAGCCCGCACCCCGCGCACCGCCCCGCACCGCACTCCCGCGTGACGTCACCATTGCACTCCTCATTATCGCCTCTCGACTCGAAGACACACTCACTAATAGATCCGACCGAAATATTCAGACTGGTTTTTTGTCAGATTTGTCTGCGAATTCGCGATGTCCATATCGATGGGAAGGCCGCCTCTATGCGCTCGCGGACTCTGTGCTCGCTGCCAGCTTGCAGCTGATCCACGTAGCTGTACTCTCCACTCCACTCACAATGTTTGGTGATTTAGATAGATACCTTACCGTCGCATGATGTGTACTTGCTATTACAGGCAAATTGCGCAATCGTCGAAACATTGTTTTTTTTATCTTTCCGCTGAATTGGGTGGATTTCCTCTTTTCAGTTTACAGTTCGTCTCACGGCTGACTCGGCTTCTGATATCTTGGTTTTCCTTTCATTACCAGTAATGACGATGCAAGTACCTAATCAGCACCTACATTTCAGACCTTACTAAGAACAGTTCCAAGTAACATGTAGGTAGAGGGTGAAATTCTCAGCATTACTTGTATCAGACAAGATTGGAAAACTAAATCGAAAAGAAAATAGCCAATGCTGAACCCTATAACCATAAATTATTATCAGAACATTATTTAAAACTGTTGCTCAAAGAAAATTAACATGTTGAATAAAATAAAAAAGTGAATTATTTAGCAACATGGATAGACCGCTCGAAGGTCACATCATGACGGCGCTGGCGGGGAGGCAATGAATGAGATTGGTTCAGAATGCTTGTCTTAGGTGGCTCGTGGCTATAACCGACTACTGTTCGAGATTTACTTATGTTAGGTCTTGTTCCTGATAATAAATAGTACCTTATGTTTTTAAAGATAATTGTTAAAATGAGTTAAAATTGTAAGCATTTTGTTTTATATAAACATTTATTTTAAGTAATATCTAAGATATGTTGTATAAGAGATTAATTTCTATTGTTTGGGAATGTTAACCCTTGATCTATACTGATTACTAGAAAAGTGGCTGGGTAACAAATCGCTCAACGATTGGACCACGATCCTGGCATCACCTGATATCGTGGACCAATTGTAGAGCGAGGTTGACGGCAGAACCGTCGGGGGTTTTTTGGGAGTAGCGGGGACGCGTACGGGCATTCTCTCCCGGACCGCCGTTTTGAGACATCGGATTAGATTGATTGTTCTGAGCAGTGAAAAGATTAAGAATTGCATAGTTGTTTGTACTTAATGTAATTAATAAAACTAAGTGAACAGTTTGAGTTTAACTTTATACAGTCCTCCCAGTTGAAATAGTTTCCTCTTAATAATAAAACTGTGACCGCTAAGGCAACGAGTCTTATACTTCAGAAGTGGGATAAGTGTACCCAAAACGTAAGTATGCGCCCAAATTGTATCTCCACTTTTTATAATTATGGATTAGCTTCTGAATTAACCTGAGACATATTAGTCTTAAGATAGGTTGTATAATGTGTTAATTAGGCACCAATTCGATTTTGCTTTTTAATATTGTCATCATTAATAACATTGTTGAAAGTTTTCTTGCTAAAATGCACATTATGTTTACTCTTTTTACTATTATTTTTCGTGGGACGACAATATTTTAGCGAGCGAATACTCGTTAACACTATTTCGAATCTTGCTATGGAAAGCATAATAGCTAGCAAACAATCGATTTTACTAGTGGTCCAGGTTCGAATTTCCGTTAGTGCCAAATCGCGAGCTTAAAATCGAAAGATTTAGCTGTGTTGTAGTTTTACGTTATAGGACTTTTTAAATTTCACAAGAAAGTTACTATTGGGTTGTAACGGCGCTTACCTATCAAGAGCGTCACCCAACACTTCCCACAAAAAGTTCTACCGAGGCGAGCGAAGCACTTGACGCCGCATACCGCATCTATCGCTTATCGGACTTAAGTGTTTACATTTGGAACAAAGGTGCCTATGTTTTATTTTTAGAATAGGACGAATTAGATTTCATTTCCTATTTAAGAAATACCGATTTAGATTCCAAAAATAAGGTGACTTGCACATGCTCAACTAAAGCGATATATCTGTACCTTAGTCCATTTTTCAATGAAATAATAAACAACGGCATAGAGTTTTTATCTGACGGCAATCACTAACTCCTTAGTTAGAATTTCAATATACGGCTCTCAAGTTTCTTTGCCGTGAGATTTCAGGCAATGTCGAAGTCAACGGGTCAACGAAGGCTCGTGACTCCGAGTCGCGGTGAGCCCCACTCTGCCACGAGGAGCCGAAGTCGGCTGCGAAGTCGTAGCCCCGAGCCAGACATCGAGCTGCGCCGTGAGCGGCTTCGAATGCTGGAGGCTGAAGTACGCCGGGAGCGCGACCGGGTGCGCGCCGCCGAAGATCTCCACCTCGCAGCGCGTCGCAGCGACGAGCCGCGAGTGGACAACCGTCTCCGTAGCGCCTCCACGGAATCGACACGGCGCCGGGACGCCGAGCCACGTGCAGCGCAACGTGAGGAGCGTGACCGTGTACGCGCCGCCGAAAATCTGCACCTCGCAGCACGTCGCAGCGACGAGCCACGAGTGAACAACCGTCTCCGCAGCACCTCCACGGCTTCGACACGGCGCCGGGACGCCGAACCACGTCCAGAACGTCGTGCAGAGCGCGGACCACGGCAGCACGACGGCGCGGAACGGATTAAAAGGTCACGTAGCCATTCATTTTCAAAAAGAGATTTATTTAATATTATTAGGGACTTGAGGGATAGTCACGCATCTCCACCTGTAAACCAAGGGGCATCTCAACAACTACAAAAAGTTAACCACGAAAATATATTGCCAAACTTTGATCCCTCATCCAAAAACCAGCGAATGGATGTGTGGTTAAGAAAGGTAAATGAGTGCGCTTCGGTATACGGTTGGGATGAAAGAACCACCACTCATTTTGCAATGCAAAAGTTGCAAGGTCTGGCCAAGACGTGGTACGAAAGTCTGCATACCATCCTATTTACATGGCAAGAATGGCAAGAGAAGTTGCTAAGCGCGTTTCCGTGTGAACAGAATTACGGTCAGACCTTGGAGGATATGATTAAGAGAAAGAGCAGATATAACGAATCTATTGAGGTTTATTACTACGAAAAACTAAGTCTAGTAAATCAATGCGATATAGTAGGTACCCGCGCGGCAGAATGCATAATACACGGTATTACAGATAAAACACTCAAATCAGGAGCTTTAGCATTGCGTTGTACCCACCCTGATCAGCTGTTACAGTATTTACTCAGTAATAGGGACTATAATCAATCTGGTCCGGACCGTTTTCACGTTAAAAACAGAAATTTTGATAATCAAGTTTCCAAAACAGCGAGCAGTAGTTCTGGTGCCCGACCGAATCAACCTATTGGATGTTATAATTGCAAGGAAAAGGGACATCATTTCTTGCACTGCACTAAGCCGTTGACGAAATGCACGCGTTGTAATAGGATTGGTCACATCGCGGAAAAATGTTATATTAAATCAGATGATAAACTACTGACAAACGCTAGTGGTTCAGTGCAGAAAACTATGCGGATTGATTTTATAAACAACGAACACGCAAATATAGGCAATTGTCCTGGCTCTAAGTTTATAAAAGAGGTAACAGTCAATAGTTGTGTACTTAGAGCATTTATAGATTTTGGGAGCGACGTTACCCTGATTAGGGAATCTACTGCCAGCCAACTAGGTGTATCTCACGATAATGTACCTACACTATTGAAAGGATTTGGCAACACCGTAGTTCAGTCGCTAGGAAATTTATCTCTTGATATGATTGTCGATGAGGTAGAGGCTAGAGTTGCTTGCAAAGTAGTGCCCGACTATCTATTGGAGGTCCCGGTGCTTATGGGACAATCATTCACAGAGCAATCTCACATAGCTGTCTATAAAGATAGAAACAAATTGAAATTCCACAATATCGGGAACGAATTGCCTTGTTCTGAACTTGTTGTTGACAGTGATAACTTGTTGAGGTTTTCTGCCGTTAATACAATAGATATTTACGGTGCGACGACAATTAGAGTAGAAACTCAACTCGCGGTCGATGGAGATGTTCTTTTGAAAAATATTATAGCGGGAAAGCCTAACAATCAGTATTTCATTGTTGGAGGACTTCATCGCTTAATCAATGGATATATTTATGTATTGGTTGTGCCATGTTTAGGTTTTTGCCGAATTTCATCTAAACCAATCTTTTGTCGCGCTGAGAGAGTCGATGTTGTGAATCGAGTTATTAATGAACCGTCAATTGAATCAAAAATTGGGCAGCAGTTCGATGAGAGTCAGGTGCGTGTAGGTGGAGGAGTATCTGAACATGCAAAACGAACTCTTATGAAGATACTCGAGAAATATCAACATTGTTTCGCCTTCTCCTTGAAGGACTTGGGATGTACCAGCGTAACTGAGATGAGCATAGAACTTAACAGTCAGCGTCCAGTCGTTTATCGCCCCTACAGGTTGTCACACCACGAGCGGGAGAAGGTGCGTTCTATGGTTGGAGAGATGTTAGACGCTGGCGTGATACGAGAATCCGTTTCCGAGTATGCTAGCCCTATTCTACTTGTACGTAAAAAAGATGGCTCTTCAAGATTGTGCGTAGACTATCGTATGCTGAATTCAATGACGATCAAGAGCAGGCATTTGAAAAGCTGAAAGCGAGTTTGGCTAATAGGCCGGTCTTAGATATATATGACCCTGCTGCTGAATTAGAATTACACACAGATGCAAGTAGGTTAGGAATCGGTGGAATTCTCCTTCAACGAAAGCGAGACTTGGAGAATTTTCATCCTGTAGCGTATTATAGTCGGCAGACTTCTCCGGAAGAAAAGAACTTCCACTCTTATGAGTTAGAAACCCTAGCAGTGGTTTGCTCCCTTCGTAAGTTTAGAGTGTATTTATTAGGGAAAGAGTTCAAGGTTATCACCGATTGCAGCGCACTGCGTTCTACATTCTCAAAGCGGGACTTGATTCCTAGGATAGCACGGTGGTGGCTGACATTACAAGAATTCGACTGTACTATCGAATATAGGGCTGGGACTAAGATGAGTCATGTCGATGCATTGTCTAGAAATCCTGTCGAACCATCAGAATCTCTCGAGGATCAGTTTCCGGCAATAATGACGATTAGTAGTAAAGATTGGCTTCATACGCTACAATTGGGTGACTCTGAGTTACGTAGGATAAGAGACGTTCTAAATAGTAATCTAGATGAAAAAGGCCTACAATACATTAAACAGAATTATGTCATTAGGGATAATAGGTTATTTCGCTATTTAGATGGCGATGAGGAGAAGGTCAGATGGGTAGTACCAAAAGGGGCAAGGTGGCAAATATGTAAGCTTAATCACGACGACATCGGACATTTTGGCATTGAGAAGACTTTGGAGAGGGTTAAAAATAATTATTGGTTCCCTAAAATGTCCAGGTTCGTCAAAAAGTACGTAGGCGCTTGCATTGAATGTGCATATGCAAAAAACAATTCAAGCACTCGCGAAGGTTTACTGCATCCCATCACAAAAGTAGAGATCCCATTCCACACGCTTCATGTGGACCACCTTGGACCCTTTGTGAAGTCGAATAAGGGTTTTACTCACTTGTTTGTAGTTGTGGACGGTTTTACCAAATTTTGCTTCCTAAGACCCGTTAGAAACACCAACACCCAAAATGTAATTAGGGTTCTAGAAGACATCTTCAGTACATTTAGAAACCCTGATCGTCTCATAAGCGATCGTGGCAGTTGTTTTACCTCGCATACATTCAAGCGATTTTGCTCAAATAAAGGTATAAAACATGTTTTAAATGCGGTAGCCAGCCCCAGGTCAAACGGTCAGGTCGAGCGGTACAACCGCACCATTCTCGATTCCTTGAAAGCGTTAAGCATTAGATATGGTGAGAAGAACTGGGACAGCCATTTGGGTAACATACAATGGGGGCTTAACAACACCATTCAAAAAACCATAGGAAAGACACCCTCGGAGGTAATGTTCGGAACCTGTATGAACGGTGAAATTAATCCTATGCTTAATGCTGTCACAGTACCCGCTCGTAATGAGGATGATTTACCGGACATACGTGACGAAGTTAAAGCTAGAATAGATAGAGAGCAGGCTAAACAAAAGGAGAGGTACGACAGGAACAGAAAACACGCACGAACATACAGTGAAGGTGAGCTTGTAAAAATTACAAAGACTAATTTTAGTAACGACGGACAGAGCAAAAAACTTATGCCTTCTTTTGTAGGGCCGTACCGTGTTAGCAAAGTTCTAGGTATGGACCGTTATGTCGTGGCTCCGATACCAGGACTAGTCGATACAGAAAGCAGACGTCCGACAACTGTTGCTGCGGACCGCATGAAGCCGTGGATCCATGTGACCGCTCTAGAGATCGACGGAAATGATGTTGATGATAGTTGCAATAGAGACGACAATAATACTGGGAGCAATTCGAGTTAGATCAATTAATCGATCGGTTGGGTTCACCTTGTGTTGGGGTTCTAATGCCCAACAGTGACCTTGTGTTGGGGTTCTAATGCCCAACAGTTACCTTGTGTTGGGGTTCTAATGCCCAACAGTGACCTTATGTTGGGGTTCTAATGCCCAACAGTGACCAAGTGTTGGGGTTCTAATGCCCAACAGTGACCAAGTGTTGGGGTTCTAATGCCCAACAGTGACCAAGTGTTGGGGTTCTAATGCCCAACAGTGACCTTATGTTGGGGTTCTAATGCCCAACAGTGACCAAGTGTTGGGGTTCTAATGCCCAACAGTGACCAAGTGTTGGGGTTCTAATGCCCAACAGTGACCAAGTGTTGGGGTTCTAATGCCCAACAGCGACCTTGTGTTGGGGTTCTAATGCCCAGCAGTGACCTTGTGTTGGGGTTCTAATGCCCAACAGTGTCCAAGTGTTGGGGTTCTAATGCCCAACAGCGACCTTGTGTTGGGGTTCTAATGCCCAACAGTGAATGTACAGCATAGCTCGTACACCTTGTTTCGATCCAGCAAATCGATTGCTGGTGGATATCGTAAGAGTATAAATGTGTACTAGAATGTTTATTTGTTATTATAGTACTTACAAAATTTGTGTAATAAAACCAAAACATAATTGTAAAAAAAAAAAAAACACGTGCTTGAAGTTCATTATGTAATGCTATTTTATCTTCACTATTTGTTTGATCGTTGTTAGTTCATAAAAACTAGTTGATATGTAATTATTAATCATTTTTATTATACAATAATAGTAGTTATTAATCATTATTGTAATAAGTTCAAACAACTATTAATAGTTATTAATTATTATTGTAAAAAAAAAAAATGGTCCAATTGTTAGGTTTCCACTTGGAGTCGTGTGCAGGGCCGCACACGATGTCAGGACGGACGATTGTTAGGTCTTGTTCCTGATAATAAATAGTACCTTATGTTTTTAAAGATAATTGTTAAAATGAGTTAAAATTGTAAGCATTTTGTTTTATATAAACATTTATTTTAAGTAATATCTAAGATATGTTGTATAAGAGATTAATTTCTATTGTTTGGGAATGTTAACCCTTGATCTATACTGATTACTAGAAAAGTGGCTGGGTAACAAATCGCTCAACGATTGGACCACGATCCTGGCATCACCTGATATCGTGGACCAATTGTAGAGCGAGGTTGACGGCAGAACCGTCGGGGGTTTTTTGGGAGTAGCGGGGACGCGTACGGGCATTCTCTCCCGGACCGCCGTTTTGAGACATCGGATTAGATTGATTGTTCTGAGCAGTGAAAAGATTAAGAATTGCATAGTTGTTTGTACTTAATGTAATTAATAAAACTAAGTGAACAGTTTGAGTTTAACTTTATACAGTCCTCCCAGTTGAAATAGTTTCCTCTTAATAATAAAACTGTGACCGCTAAGGCAACGAGTCTTATACTTAGGTAATCACTCCGTTACGTCACACTTCGGGGGTGTCATCACATCAGGCGCAGACTATTAATATATCACGTCTGTGTGAAAACCTTACGTCTTAATGTAAAGCGTGTACATAGAGATTATATGAAAAGCCACTAGACACTAGGTTGTCGACGCTGGGATTTACGTGTGTCGTCACAGATAGAACGGTGACGCAATGAGAGCTGTAATGTATTCCCTGTCGAGCTGCGAGCTACCACTGCGCCCGCGCACACTGCGATACGCATTAGTATGCCGAGCGATGCCTCACTTGTAATGATTTAATTACTGGTACACCGCAATGTATCGTAATAGCATCATAACCATCACAATAACTTAAAAACAACGAAGGGTGTGAATCTAAAGTTATTACTTGAAACTTCTTACAAAAAGAACGCTTCTTACTTAAGAAATGTATTTGACATAAATACATATACAATATATAAAGGCATGATGTCATCACGCTCTAAATAGATGCAAATGAATCGATTTAATTATGTATTATAATTGAATAATTAATGGAAACCATGACCACTCTAAATTATTTTGTGAGTTTTTATTTATAAACCTTATTCTTTGGGCAAAAGAGAGTTTTCAGAAAGAAGAACGGTAGGACTTTTCTTGATAGTCAGACACATCGAACTACATATTAAAACTCTTGTCAGTGCAGTATTTGTTTTAGCTTACTTGTCTGGGAATTTAGCATATACTGTGAGAGCAACGTTCAACTCAAAATAGCTCTTGTAGCGATGAGCATAAAGTACATTATCAATATTAATATTTTAATCTCGAGACGGATAAAGCTTCAACTGATTGAAAAGATGACGGCTGGTACTTATCAGCTTTATAATCACTTTCCACGGCTTTGATTTTTTATTCTACATTAATATTAACTATGCAGGAAATCGTTTAATAAGAGCAGAAGAATATTTTGATTCTAATCATGCATGTTTGTAGTGCTTGTCTATGATTTAATTGAGACAGAAGTATTGCAGATAAAGAATCATTGTGTGTAATGAAAAAATATTAAACGAAATATCGAAAGGCAGTGCTTAGGAAAGGCTGTTCAACCGCAGACATATGTACATGCATTGAGTGAATTGGTTCACAATTTTGACAAAGTTTTCAGGAAGGCAAGAAGAGGTACAATATTTAACCAGGAGATTATCACTTATTAAAATATGGGTATAGTCTTATAACAAGCATTCAACACTGGAAATGCATAGGTACCACCGAAGTAACGGAAATAGTTCATACTAGGAAACTTGCCCAAAATGTTTCTGTAAATTTTCCAACTAGACTAACAGGGTAATTACATTCATTACTATCTTACAATTTATTCAGTTTTCGAAGGTTATCAAAACTGTATCTATTTGTGCGAACGTCGCAGTTTCCCATGTACTGGCCGGAATGTCTGAGCTCTGAAGGTACGACAAGGAGCCGGCTATCATCGATGACGTCACGGATATTGTTCGCCGTTCATAACCTCGGCTAGGCCATTGATCTACATCTAATACGTTTCTAGACGGCCAGTGCGGTGGAGTATGAATGAGATAAACTGTACACTGAAACGCGGTACGTAGGTCTGTAGCTTTCTTATGAAAACAGTGGCAAAGATATACCAAGGAAGTAGGAATCTTAGAGGTGCATAAAAGCTACTATGTAGATCTTTGATCGTGAAAGGTTGGGAGAAAAGATGTTTCAGGAATTTCAGGTATAAGTACTAAAGTTTTCCAGCAAAACTTTTCCCTGGATATTATTTTTCCAAAGAAAAAATCCGTAATGCAATTTGACCGAATTGTAGTCTCCGAAGAGGAAGTGAAAAGCGGCCCGAAGTGTCATGTGAAAGAAAAGTTAATTCGGCCAGTATGCTTTTAAATATTGAGTTTATCGGCTGAAAGACAAAGCGAAAATAGTGAGTTTTAAACGCAGTTTCAGTCCCCTTTTTTCAAATTCTGTATAATTAAATTACTCAGAGCGCAGATGTTGTTCTGTCCTGATGTCTGTCTTGCTTGTTGATATTTAGGCGCGCTCGTCTAATTCATACTTGAAGGTAGTCTATGTACCTCAGTACAAACGGTGGGGGTTCGTGTGAGAGACGCACTCGCTGCGTATGTCTGCGCAATAGCGTTAGACCATTGCTTATTTTATATTTACCACATAACTAACCTTACATCACTCGTTTTTGAAATGTTTAAACGCGATGATGCCCTTTAATTGCGCCATTGGACCGCAATCATTTGAAAAGACTGCTTTACAGGCTAGTAACACGGTGTTCGTCACGAAGTTCAAAGTATGAGAGGCGCGACAAAATTTGCGACATGTCTGGCGCAGCGATGAAAATTGTCGCATCACGAACATAAGAAATACATGTCACATGGAAACTCCGATCATGGTTGGAAGACGATGGCTCCCGTTATCAGCGTCAGTTGCAAATTGATGGCGACTTGTCCGTTTGACTCCGGTTCCTACCTACAGGCGGTCTATTGCGTATCTCATTATCACCTTTGATAGTTTTTAGCGCGGAGGCCCCGACCGAATATTCAGTCGATTTTGACGTCACAATGTACCTATTACATGATGACTGTGAATTTCACCACGATGCCGTCTAGAAACGAATGCCAGATCCGAAAAGATGGTTTTGCTTTTATTTTAAGCTCACCAGTAGATTGTGTGAGTGTTTGCAGCTTCGTGCTTCGCGAAAAAATCTGCTTAGGAAGACAAGTTCATCACAACACGTGTACTATTTACCTAAACAATTACGTAGCATGTTGGTCTGCGGATTTGACATGTTTAGTTACGCCACTGAAGCGCAACTCTAGTTGTTTGATGATGAGCTGAACGAGGGCTCCTCTATAAAAAGCTATGCATTTCCACAGGGCTTCGCCGTAAATTCTAGACTAGAGTATGTAGATTTCGATCGATAGAACGACTCAAATATGCTAAGTTGAAGGCTAACATTCACGCCCGAAGTTATAATTAGTAATGAAGTATGCAAAAAAAATCAAATCGACTCGTAAATATTCACAGCTGAACATCGCTCTTCAATAAAACGTTATGATGTATCACTCTAGGAGGGTACATTTTCCCAGTACTTTTGGTTAGCGGTAGAACTGAAGGTGAAGGATATTCTGAAGGTTCTCGCAATTAAAAAGTGTTCAAATTCAAGTCGCATTATCTTCTCGCCAACAATTAATCTCAAAAACTTGTCTAAAACAATCTCCAGTCTAGCTTGAGAACCTGACAAACTTTGCAATTAAGGTAAGATTTGGCAGTTCAGAAACGACGTAAAATGATTGAGATTGTTTTAAAATTAACCTTTTTATTCAGAACAGTTGACAATAGTCAAATTATGGATAAACACGCCAGAGAGGCAATTCTCATATTTTCGGGTTCGTACACAAAGGGTACCAAACGGAACCTTATTACTAAGCCTCCGCTGTCCGTCCGTTCGTCCGTCCTACTCAAGAACCGTAATAGGTAGACAGACGGTTGAAATTTTCACGGAGTATGTATTGCTACTGCCGCTATAACAACAAATACTCATAATTTAATGAAGTATATTAAAAATAAAAGGGGGCTTTGATACAAGAAATGTGTTTTTTTTTTGGTTTATGGTACGGAACCCTTTGTGTGAGAGTCTGACTCGCATTTGGCCGGTATTTAAGGAGCGTTCACATTCGCATCACAGTCGCAAACTGTCAAACACTTCTCTAATTTGCCACATTTTGACACATTGTGAGTGTCGCTGAGATGATATTGGGACTAGAATTGTAACGATTTCTAAGTCCAAGATTGACTTTCTGAGGGCCAATTCTACTATATTTAAAACAACGTTCGGATTCGCATCTTAGTCGCGTTCTGTCAAAAAAACCCTCAATTTTCTTAAATATTTGACCATCTCTGGTCTTACATGTGATATTAGAGTTACCCTCGCGTTAAGGTTTTAATGTCAAACAAATAGTGGTAGATGGCGCACCTTCATACATGGTGCCAAAACCGACAAAACGAAATGTACTACAAGACACCTCTAACACCTCCACCCTTTGAGAAACGAGGCGTGACAAGAACAGGAGTCCGTTACCAAAGGGTTATATTTATAATATACGGTGACAGCTATACGAGGGTCTAAAGTAGAAAGTTTTATTTACCCAAACATAAAAAAATATACTTAATTAAAAAGTGCTTTAGCAAAAATGCGTTGATGTCTTTTGTTTTAATAGTGCTTTTTGCTACGAAACTTTTGGAGGCTTTTGAAAATTTTGTGTTTTGGGAGATGTAAGTTTATATGTTGTTTTCATTTTATGCTTTCTTTATGAAATTAAATGTACGATTGGCAGATTTATCGAGCTCATAGCTTACTCGTCGCTATGAGACAGCGATACTCAGATTGCTGAAATAAAAAAATTATCTACTTGAAATGCAGGGTTGTTTGTTATAAGGTAGACTGGTAGAAAATGCCTAAAGCATTAAGTCCGCCTCAGTACATCTGTGTGCGTAAAGTATTAAATAAATGATGATGAAAACACCGATAAATTGGTATAAACAAACTATGAAGTCTATTTAAAGAACTAAAAGCGCTTTTTGAGAATGACTAATAAAAGAAAGAAAATACTGAAACGACGGATTTTCAGCGTATCTACCGGCTCATCATAAATAGAGTACCTATTGTCATATCAGTCAAAATTTCTTCGATTCGTTTGAAAACCGTCATAATTTAAGCTTTAGCTTCTATTGGTTTGAGAAGACCACTAAGTAAAGAGTAACATTAGCGACCCAAAATAAAGAAACAATTGACTACGACAACTTAGGAGAAGTGTCGATCATGATAGTAGCACTGGAGAGAACTCCAGCCTCCTTGATCTCGTGATCCAAACGCGACTGTCGAGCGAGGGGTCTTGGGTACGTTCCCAGACCGGAGAAAAAAGTGTTATTGGGTTTTTCTATTAGGAATTTCTCAGTAGCAACCCGTAATTTGGAAATTGGTGATGTATATGCGCCCGATCTCGAAACATATCTGTAAATTTCAAGAGAAGAGAGATATGTCTTGGTTTTATCACGTAGGGTATGCATAAGCAAAAGTATCATTATATTCCTTCAATGTCTTATAAGTTTTGTTTTTGATACAAGCATGCAATATGAGGAATTTTGAGAATTGGACAAGCAGAATATATCGGTATGTGCAGCGACTAGTCTCTGATTTATATCCCATTGTTTACCTATACATTTAATGTGAACAGTTTGTTAATTCCTATAACAAATGTACATGGGTGGGGTAACAAACAGATGATATAAAAGGTTTTAGTCCGTAGATCAGCGAGTCTTTTGATCAGGAAATAAGAAGGTAGTTAGATTCTATTAAGTGCTGTTTATGTTGGTGTATTTACTGTGATGAGATGACGGCATGTGCCTCTGACATGTTGTGCATGCGCTCCTTAGAAATTGAGATAAAAGCAAGATAATAATGATGATGCCGTTGTGTTGATTTACAATATTTTCTTTATCGGCGATAAACATTACAGCGATGTATCTTAGTATCTATTTACATAGCCAAGCGAGATGCTATCTACTGATTCGTATCTGTGGAGCATTCCCACGATGATTGCCTATCACACGTACCGACATCAATGTTATGCATGCGCAAAATTATCTATATCTTGCAAAGTAAACAAAAATGTCCAAGCGTCACTATTTACGTTCTCATTTCCCGTGACGCAAAAGGTGCATCTGTTGCAACAGATAGCGCTTAATGCACAATTTAAACGAAATAATCCACGTTGTAACGCAAATATGGCGGGTCGGGCAGGTGTGTGCGCCGGCGACGAGCGACGTGCGCAGCCCCTCAGCCACCCTGCCGGCTTGCTGCCTGCCTGCGCGGCGACCACTTCCGACGACGACTGCAACGCAAATTGCGGCTCACTCGCACAACAACTAGCCGTCGCGAAACGCGACCTTCACCCCAACACATAGAGTCTATTATCCAATCTCACAACTCACCGCGTGTATTAATTACGTTAACGGTTTGTGATTTAATTTAAATGAAGCAACTAACGTTTAATCGATCCAAAATCAGACTGAATTCATAAGAATCTTGACAACACTCAACGTTGCACAATAAAGTGGAGACATGAACTAATGGGACGTGGAGCGACGCGACGCAGTATGTAAACAAACAAACAAGTCACGCATCGAATCGAGCGCATTGTGAAATGCACACACGGGACATGTAACACATGCATAACTTACGTGTTTATGCGCAGGCGACGGTACGTAAACAAAGCTGTAATAGTCCATCGATCGGTGAGTGCAGAGAACCTAGTGATCGATGGTGGCGCTGTGTCGATGCAGTTCGTGCGGCTCGGAGGTGCGGCCGCGTTGGTCTGTATCGCGCACTCCATAGGGGCGAGTATAGTTTGTGTTATTGTTGTCCGAAGTTGGTCGGAAAATAAACGGGTGTAGAACGCGTGCGCGGTGCATAGGCCGGCGGTGCAGCGTGCAGCGTGCGCGGGGCGCGGGCGCGCGTCGCTGACTGCACGCGGCACCCCGCGCCCCCGCGCTCCCGCCCGCCGGCCCTGCGCCCGCGCGCCCTCTGACCGCCACCACCATACATTGTCAACAAATGAATGGAAATCACTTTGATGGGCTTCTTCACGTTACATCGCCCATAAATGTTTCCGTAGCATCTCCGACTGCAGACTTGTTGCGACACATTTCAAAATGATCCAGTTCGAGATAAAAGAAAGTGGAATACATTATAAACGATACTAATGTTTCGCAGACATCCGCGCAAAATATTTGCATTGAATTAGCAAAATGTTTATGTAACAAATCACACTTTTTCTTGTTCGTAAACATAATACGATTGCTACAAAATGAATTGAGGTTTGGGAAAATCACGAAAAATCCTTAATTCGTTTTATTGGTACCAATTTAGAGTTGCATTATATCTAATTGAAGGAGGAAGATGTATGCGTGTATTCATTTTAGTTATTACTGTGAGTGCACGATGCGGGCGCAGTGTGATCCTGCACAACAAGCGAGCGAGCGCGCGTGCCCTTCAGCCGCCACATGTAGGCATGCCTCGGATTCCATTGAGAGGGTTTTATCGGTGGCGGCGGAGAGAGGAGCTGCGTACGCGCAAGTATTCGGGTGTTTGGGTGCGCGCGAGGGGTCGACGACCGCGTAGCGCCGCGCGCCCTATGAGCGATTTTTCTAATGCGTAGCCGACGACGTCGTCTCGCCCCGTCTGAAGCGCCCGCGCCGCTCTTAGGGACTTCAGTTATCGCTGTGCGAGTGATAAACTCGATACAGATTGTATGAGAGCTATTCGTAACGTTACTTTCTCTTTTCAGATTCTTGCTTGTTTATTGACGTTAGCACACATCCCTAGTTTTGCCCCGTTTTGTTGACCCACGGTTTTCCAAAAACACGGTAGATGGAATTAAATTAATTTGACTTCATGAGTTTGAATTAGATGCATGAGGAAGTAATGTATCTTTGAAAGTAGGTACCTTAATATTGTTTAATAATAGGTATGTACCTACCTAAGTAGTAGGTACTTTATGATTGGTCATTGGTTACTGCACAGTTGCACACTCTAGATTAAGTACTCTCAATAAACTAGGTACTTGCCTATGCGGTTTCAATTAATTCTAATAAGGTTGGAAATTATTTAAAAAAAATGTCACTGACTGTTTTTAGGGGGGTGTGTCAGTGATAGGGTATTTTATTTTTCAATTTGTGTAGAAAAACTTGGGTACTACTTATAGAAGAAAATCGAAAATGTTGTAACCTTCTCTTCGATTCGCTAGGTTCTCTAATACCATTGAATATTTTATTGATAGTTAGAGGGTTGCAAGCGTACCTACCACCTCGCACCCGTACCGGCAGCCCTGGGCTTTTGCCTATTCCTCCTTAAAATAAGCATACATGCAATTTCAATATGTTTTAATTAGATACCCCAAAAGTAGACCCAGGCTTGTGTGCGAAATGCAGCACTGCGAATATGTACTTACAGAGGTCGCCCGCAACTCCGCCCGCTTGAATGTCGAAAATTATCCGAAGGGCAAAAGGGCATATTACCGAAATAAAAAGTATCCTATGTGTTATTCCAGACTATAATCTACCTCTGTGCCAAATTTCATCAAGATCCGTTCAGCCGTTTTCATGTGAAAGAGTAACAAACATCCATCCATCCATACTTACAAACTTTCGCGTTTATAATATTAGTAGGAAGTAGGATAATACAGCATGCAAACGAAACCTATGTTGCACTTTTTACATTGGTACTTATTATTTTGATTATTTAGTTTAGGCGCAAGGTTACAAAATATAGTAGTTATGCATTCTTTCAAGAAATTGTGAATTTCTAATTCATCTTATGTAAAGCTTTTAAAGCTTACAAATGAAGTCGTCACATGAGAACGTTCTCAAATATGTTGTTTCCTGTTTTAGATTATTGGATTCTGGGAACACTGATAAAATATCCATGAAAACTGAAGTTGACGAGAAATACTGTGCTATTAACAATTGGGTATGAAAAATACCGGCCAAATGCGAGTCGGACTCTCACACGAAGGGTTCCGTACCACAAACCGAAAAAAAAACACGTTTCTAATATGGGAGCCCCCTTTAACTTTTAATGTTATTTAATTTTTAGTATTTGTTGTTATAGCGGCAATAGAAATACACACTCCGTGAAAATTTCAATTGTCTACCTATTACGGTTCTTGAGAAACAGCCCGCTGACGGACAGACGAACGGACAGCGGAAGCTTAGTAATAGGGTTCCGATGGAACAACAAAATTAACCTAGTTTTACTGAGATGCTAATGCGAATCGGCAAGACAATTGTTCGGGAATACTCTTCGACTCGCCCCGGCTTCGCACGGATACAAATAACATACACAAACCTTCCACGTTTATAACTCTTTCCATTAGTGATAGCCGTATCAAAATACGTTGTGTGATTTAGAAGAAGTAAGCGAAGAAAAAGCCAGACTTAGGCAGAAACTTTGTTGTATATACTTAAAACTTCGCTGAACGCCCGCGTTTTGCCCCGAACACAGGAACTACCGGTAACTTATTCGTGTCGCTAGCACAAAATTGCTGGATCTAAATTTCTCTCGCAGAAACCCTTAGGCAGCCTGTATGTGTATTATGTAGTATGCGAAACAGCTTTACGCCGCGTAGGCCCACATTGCGAGAGTTACCTCTTCCCACTTCGGCTTGGAGACTGTTCAGGGATTTCCAACGAGAAATAGGACCCTGCTGGGACATGCACGCTTGATGGTAGATGGTGAACGAGTGGCGGGAGAGTATCCTACCACAGTTTGCAACGGGCGACGACCCGGCTTTCTGATGGGCGTTTTGCTGCTTTAAGAAAGCTTTTTGCTATTGTAGTAAATAAATAATAGTATTCTGTTGTGTGAAATAACTGTCTGTATGGCTGTGCCTGCTTTTTAGCAGCTGTTTCGGTAGTTTTGCGCTATTACCTCCTCGGGTAAAGGCTAATTTAAGTAAGAAAAGGATCCGTATAAATGCGAGGTCAGAGGTTATTGAACACAACTCACACGGCACATTCAACTGCGACGTGTGAGTAAACAAGCAATACAAAAGAAGATACTAGATTTCAGTTCAAAGCTATATATAACAAAATCGATTGATGGATTTGCGAAGTTAAGATGCGCCGCGGTTTGTACGAAAATGAGACCAACGTTTATGTGTGGTTCGCAGAGTTGGTTAAATCTTCGGTCCTCGATAGCTGAACATATTGTGAAATTTTGTTTCAGGTCCGCAGAAGCCCGAAAGGCCAATAACTTATGCCTATTAATTTTAGATTGGTCGATATTGTCCAGTAAACACAAGTTTGCAATAAGAAATAGATAATACTTGTATGTGTTTTTGGTATGGGTACAATAAAGTATGAGACCTCAAGTAAGCCCAATTGCTAGAAAAGACAACCCTGGACAGAATAACTTGGTGAATAACCTAAATAACGGGACCAGGGAAGGAAGAAGGTAGTTACGAGTAGCTGCTACAGTTTATGAAGATCCTTTACAAAGTAATTTTATTTAGGAACCCTTAATTGATTTATGATGTTTAGACATGAACTGGGTTTTGAAAATCATGATTAAGTTGATTTTGTTCGCATAGTAAGTGATTTTAGCATTAGTTTGTGATATTTACAACTTAAATCGTACCTAATGGAACACATAAAGTGATGATTGGATCATTAACTATGAAAGGTTTAACAACTTCCGGAACATAGAAGCCAGACTGCTATTCAAGTTACAAGTTATTAGTTTTCCGAGCTTACCGATAAACCCTGATACATTGTAGTTGAAGTAAACACATCAATTCCGCTTATACAGCCACTTAGCCACCTATTTAATGAATCCACATAATATAACATTTGGCCTTTAATCCCTTATGGGTGTGGCAGAACTGGTGGTGCGAATGTAGGACTGCAATGACGTTACATGTTTCTAATATTTTTTTATAACCCAAAGGTACTACTGTACATAAAGTTAAAATAAAATTTATAAATGAAAACAAATAAACTTACCTGCAAGCTTCAAGAACTCGGCATGGTGTACTGGGTGTGAATCGCAGGTTTTCCATTATCCCCATTCTAGTATTCATCTTGTATCCATCTCATTTGTGACATTGACCATCACAGTAATTTGACGTCTATGTGCACCATTTAAAAAAAGAACAAACCGTACGTTAATTTTGACATGTAGAACATTACTTGCTACTTACTACATTTGAGATAATTTCCACCGAATATAGTACCTACCAATTTTAGCATTGTCTAAGTGACTATTTAAAAAGGCCCTAAAAAGGATGAATTGCAATGGAAACTGAAGTTTGCTTTGTGACATAGAGGTTCTTGATTCCAAATTTGACAATTGTTTCGTATTCCGAGTTCGAATATAGACTAATCAATATCATTATATGAGGAGTGTCTTATCAAAAGGGGATGACTTTATGTTATCTTATTTTTCAGAAAATATTTAAAAAAAAACTATGGCAATTTTCTTGAGAAAATATCCTGTTTTGTTTTGAACACGCTTTTTCAAGTCCAACTGCTAGGTAGAATATACCTTTTTGCATTCTTTAAAGATGTATAATGATGTATTTTAGCATAAGTGAGAAGACATCATATTCAGGTGAAAACTTATAAATTTGGAAATATCCATTTTGAAAAGACACTCCTCAAATAAACTCTTCCGTTACTGAGTGACTGGCAGACAACGCACAGCCGAAACTACTGCTCGTAGAAAGCTGAAATTTGGCATTTAGATTTCTTGGGAAGTATAGGGGAGCACTAAGAGAGAATTTTCCGAAATTCCTACGTGAACGGAAAAAAACAGGATATGCGCATGCGAAGTTGCGGGCAAAAGCTAATCCAATATAAACTATAAATGAAGGGTCCATTGCAATAATGATGAATGTACATTTTCTTTAAATTCTAAGTAAGTACCTACGTCATTCGGCCACTTGACATACAGGGTGATTGGTAATTAAGTGCGTTCCTTCAAATGGGATGTTATAGACCTAATTTATAGCCTAGCCTAGCCTCACTTACTGAAAAGTTTACTCGAAATAAATAATAATAACTTCACAGCCGTATCTCTACGTTGACGGCGTGGTGGGGCTTGCATAAACCTCAGTTCATAGGTACCTAGGGTGTGGAGCCAGACGAAAAGAGATACAATCCGCAAGGCAGTTTTGTGGCGAACTGTTGGGCTATAGCGACCCCACGGACCTGATCTCCCGGGAGCAGTCTTGTTCCTCACCTTTGGCTTGCATTTATTGGCTGGCCGGAGTGAACATTGACGAGAAACAGAGCTCCCACCTTTCTTGCCTTAATTGGCTGGTCTGAGTGGAGATTCGCAAGAGCAAACGTGCTCGACAGAAGGATGTTGTATAATCCAGTAAAATGGTGGTAGGGATCTTGACCGTACTTCCAGGATTGTCCTGATAGCCGTGGTCTCTCCCCCCTCTCCACTCCTCAAGCACCTCAGGAAATATTGCCCCCTTGGCGCTACGTAACTTTGGTAACTTTGTGCTAGCGACCGTTTTCAGGGGCCCATTTATTGAGCGTGCAAATCACCCCCTGCCATTTGAAGCCGTGTATACTGTCAGTGGTCAGGCAGAGGCCAATTGTTCTTCCATAGTATACGGTAATCGGTTCACTAAACCACCCAAACCCATACCGAGTCTCATTTTTTGTTTCCATATTATGCAATAGTCCTGCACCAATCGGGGATAGTCCTTGGGTATACTTATTTATTTATTTATTAACACTTTACGTACACAAATGTACAGAGCCGGACTTAATGCCATAGGCATTCTCTACCAGTGAATGGTGGTAGGTGCAATATGGTGAATAAAAAACGATTGATATTTAATTACATACAAACATTTAAATAAATAATACAAATATATAAACTATACATACAATATAAATATATAATAAATACTCAAATTAACAAGATAAATAGGTACACGAAATACTTAAACAATTATAACAAATAGGTAATTGGAAAACATTAGCGATGTGATGATACTACTGCCAACTTCTTACGAATGTGTTCGCGAACTTTAACTTTGAAGGCTATAATCGGTTGGTGAACATCCTGATTTCCTGGGATAGCGTATTCCACAAAACAATAGACTGAACAAAGAAGGAAGAGTGAATAAAGTCAGTACGGTGAGTGGGAAATTGAAAAACTTTCATAGTGCATACAGGGATAATCGTTTTCACATCGGCGTCGGGTCGACGATCAGGTACCTGGGGTCGTTCTCGACAGCCGATGGAACTTCGAGGAGCACTTCCGACGTTTGGCTCCAAGACTGGAACGGGCCGGGGCTGCCTTCAAGCGGCTCCTGCCCAATCTAGGGGGTCCAAACGCCTCCTGCCGGAGGCTCTATGCGGGGATCGTGCGGTCCATAGCCCTTTATGGGGCCCCAGTGTGGGCACTGACGTTGAAAGGGCGACCTACCCGCTAGCTCAACGCATCCCAAAGGGTCATGGCCATCCGGCTGGCCCGGGGATACCGCACGGTCTCCGGCGAGGCGGCGAGCCTCCTTGCCGGATTAACGCCATGGGATCTGGAGGCGAGAGCCCTCGCGCACGTTTACGCGTGGCGCTTGGAGGCGCTTCGCCGGGGCGAAACTCCGCTGCCACGGAAAATTGCTACGCGGCGGACGGAGCTCCGGCAGGATACCATGGCGATATGGGCTGAGCACCGCCGTGTCCTCATCGCGGCGATCGGTGGCGGCGACCTCTCGCGTCCGGCCCTGGTTGAATCCATGGTCCGGAGCGAGGAGGCTTGGGAAGCGGTCACCTCCTTCTGCGAAGCAGTAATGCTAGCGAAGGAGGAGGCGGGCCGCGCGAGGGAAAGGCAAGGCCTTCGCCCCAACCGCCGCAACAGGAGAAGACGCCCCGGGCGTCGGGAGTCGCAGGGCGATCCCCGGCCACCGTAGGCGCGGGCCTGCGGACGGCGAGCACTGGGTGGCTCGCCGTCCGATCACCACCAGGCCCGGGTCGATGGCGCGTTGTGTTTCACGCGCGCCTCAAAGAGATGTCAGCATAAAAGACGGGGCCCGCTAGGGCCAAAGCCTGCCAGGGTTGCGGAATCTGTTCGAAAGAGTCACCGCGGCCCTGGAACGCAAAGGGCTTTAGAAGGAACACGGATGGGTTTTAGTCAGTAAGAGTCTGACACGCCCTTCCGCTCCACCCAGAGCGGAAGAAGTCATTTGATGATTTCCCATCCATAAAAAAAAAAAGGGATAATCGTTTGTTTGGTGCCCCATCCCATTTGAAATGTCTAACGGGGCCTCTACGAGTTGGCTTCGGCCCCTCGTACGCCTACCAAAGAACCGAGACCTCAGGGTCCCGAGATTGTCAATGGCATACAAAGACAAAAATAATAATGATAAATAAAAATATTTTATTTCAAATATAACACTTATAAACTAATATTTAAGGAAACAATTACAATTATGACTACGACAATGTTCATTTGTGGGATACTGGTGCCTAAACTAAGCCGTAAATGTGTGGCACTTTTTTTTAATGTTGGGAAATCATCAAATGACTCTTTCCGCTCTGAGCGGAGCGGAACGGAGTGTCAGACACTTACTGACTAAAACCCATCCGTGTTCCTCCTAATGCCTTTTGCGGTACAGGGCCGTGGTAACTCTTTCGAATAAATTCCGCAACCCTGTCAGGCACTAGCCCTTCTAGAAATATATGGCACTTGACGTACAACTTACACAAGCCGTTTCTTTGTTTAAAACGCTTTCTAAAATTGTAGATGTAGGTAATAGTATCCACTTTTAGCAATTTTTGGAAAAATAAACTCCTTTGTTTCCCGGCAGTAGTACTTTGATGGTACTTGGTAAGTAGTACAGACACAATGTTCGATGTACGCTTTGCTTATTGTAATTTTTTTTTATTATTGGGATGTGGTGGTAGCTATTTGACTAAAGCCGACATCCGACAAGATCTGTCACCACCAGATGTTTTGATTTTTTCTTTTAGAGGGTGTAAGCAGTGACTTTCTTTTGTTTTATCGTCTTAATTTAAGCAGGAATGGGACCAGCGTGAAGACGAGGTCTTCCACTGCGTCTCTTTGGCTACGCGCTGCTTTCCCTGACTTACACTAACAGTAGGTGCTTTCGCTTTTACTCATTTGAGTAACAGTTTTAAGTTAATTTCAGCTGAAACCAGAGGAAATTTAAAATTCAAAAGTCATTTATTCAAATTAGGCTGAGTGCCAGCACTTTTTGAACGTCAAAGTTCTACATAAAGACAGTCTCCCAAAACGCCCGCCCGTCACCACTTCCTAGTGTAAAAAGAAAGCTACTTAGTCACCTTGCAGGTTTTAATTATGCTCAAACTATTGTAGTCGGCGACGAAAATAGACGAAAATTACTGTTGTCTCCATTTGATAGCATTAGCTAAAAACATCTGATGGTGACAGATTTTGCCTGATCTGATCGACCAGAACTAGTCGCCTTAAGTCAAATAGCTATAACCGCATAAAAAGCCTTTTATTTCCTGTAAATTTTACAACATAGGATGTAAGAAATGTTTAGTTTTGATTTGTTATTTAAAAAAATATGAATGTGTATGTTTCGAAACTACTATATTTCTAACATAGAAATGTAATTTGTGGAGATTTAATTTTTTATTATTTTATACTTTTTCATACTTTTTTGTAAATTTATATTGAAGTAATAGTAAGTAATATATCTTTAAGTAATTTATTTGTCTAATCTATGATAATTACATAGATTAGACAAATAAATTATTTAATCTACCGAAACCCCAGACTGGGTAAACCCTCCTACAATGTATTAATTGCATACCGATATAAAAACATCCGCAATAAGCAAAGCGTACATCGAAAAATGTGTACTACCAAGTACCATCAAAGTACTACCTTGTCGGAAACAATTGAGTTTATTTTACCAACACGAGCCAAAAGTGGGTACAATATGCCAATTTCGAAAGCTTAATATACAAGGAAGTGTCTCGTGTAATTTGTACGTCAAGCGCATATTCGTGGCTAAACTATGGAATTATATTGTGGGGAAATAGTGTAGATATAGAGCGACTATTTATTTTACAAAAAAAATGCGTTCGAATCCTAGTAAATATAGAACGTACGGAAAGTTGCAAACAATACTTTATAGAACATAAAATTCTAACGCTAACAGGTATCTATATCCTAGAAGCTAGTAAATTTGTGAGAAAATACCCATCGCTCTTTCCGCTAGCAAAACAGCAACGCCCACAGCAACGCAGTCTTAGAAATCGATATCTAAACGAATTAGCGGTACCAACTTCAAGACTAGCTATGTTTCGTTCTGGGCCTCTGGCCATGTGCGTTAAAATCTATAATAAACTCCCGAATTCAGTTAAGGATACAGAGTACGACAACAAATTCAAAAATGACCTACAAAACTACTTAAACTTAAAATCATATTATAGCCTAAAAGATTTTTTAACTGAGAAATAAATAAATTAATATCGACTTGAACACATTACATATACATAACTAGGTACTCTATAAGACATCAGTCCGCTACTGCCTCACTCCTGTATTTTTAGTGATTACTTTCTATTTCTTTTTTTATTTTTTTTTTTTATCTTAAAATGTGACATATTATATGTAAAACTAATCTATTGACATTAAATTAACTGAGATAATAAAGACATTTTAGAATCTCTATTGTAGTATGAGATTGTAATATGAAAATGATAATTTACTTATTTAGTTTATAAGAATGACATAATGTATAATAATATATTTTTTTTTTTTAATTATTCTATATCAACAAATTATGTGAATACTGAATATTGATAGCATGTTAAATTAATTAAAACCTGTCGCCTATACATTGCTGTGCCCTAGCAGGGTTCATTGTTTGGAACTATCACAATGTAACAACCTGTAAACAACATGAAATGCAATAAATGAATATGAATATGAATATGAATATGAATATATTTATTTTGAGTAAACTGTCTCAATAACTAAGAAATGATTTAAATAATTTTCATAGCTTGAATTTTACGACGCTTCATTTCTAAAAACAGCTCTTTAAAAATAAATTTGCCATATTTTTGTATAAAAGAGCTATCTTAAAAATATAAATTGACTATCCAGAGTGGATCAGATTTCTCACCTTTTGTAGTTTTTGGTTGTGATGTAGAAAATATATAAAAAAATCTTAAAAACTCCGGACTCCAAGTTTTTGGGCTCAAAATCGTTGCAAATCAGCTGTAGTTATAAGCCGTTTCATGCAATACACTTTATTGCCAACCACCCTGCATACTTCTTTAAAATTTGAGCATAGAGCTTTTGAGAATAGAACTAATATTCTTAAACGAGCGGCACCTACAATCAATATCTTAAAATATCGAAAATAGACATGCATTCTAGAAAACTTCGAAAATAGCAGGTGCCATAGTGACTTGTAAGTTTTCCGCATAGCATTATCTATGTTGCTGCGTAAGAGCAATGCTTCACTGCTAATTTTAGAAGGCAGGTTTTTAATGCTGACTGCAAGTAGCACAGCTGGGTAAAGGCCTCCCCAAATCCTTAGGTACAGGGATTCTTTTCCTGAGCTACTGATACTTGCAGGATTTTATTTTCCAGTTCCTTTTATCTTTGTTTCAGAAGAGAAGACCCATAGATTCATCAACTGGTTTTTAAAATACCACGGTCAATTGCAGTCCCATGCTGGCCCATTAGGTATGTACAACAAACTCAAACATCACAACATACGTATTCTATTACTTCCATCCTATCAAATCTGGTTAATAGATACCTACTTATTTACATTAATGGCATGCTGGGAACAGTTGGTAGATAGAGATACCTATGGCAAACCGTGCGCTCGATGGTCCTAAACGCAAACATGACCAACTTTCGTTTCCATTTTAAACGCCTTTTAGGGGATGAACTTGGGATCTGGAGGCGAGAGCTCTCACGCACGTTTACGCGTGGCGCGCGGAGGCGCTACCCCGCGAAACCCCGCTGCCGCATCAAATACGCAGCGCGGTGGACGGAACTCCGGCAAGATATCATGGCAGTATGGAGACAGCGACTGTCGCAACGCAACCTAGCACTGGACACGCCACTACTGTGGCGATAAGTTCCCTCTTTGAGGAGTGGCTAGAGAGGCGCAACGGCGTTCTCACCTTCCGTCTGACGCAGTTACTCACCGGACACGGACATTTCGGGAGCTACCTGTTTTGGATTTGACTCGACGAGGTAGGACTCGCCCGGCTGTCATCACTGTGAGGTTCGCCCGGAGGACACGGTGGAGAATATGGTAGAGGTCTGCCTGCTTGGGCGGAGCACCGTCGTGTCCTTGTCGTGGCGATCGGCGGCGGCGACCTCTCGCGTCGGCCCTGGTTCAATCCATGGTACGGAGTGAGAAGACATGGGAAGCAGTGAAGAATGCTAGCGAAGGAGGAGCCGAGCCGCGTGAGGGAGAGGCAAACCTCACGCCCCAGCCGTCGCCGTCGGGGTCGCCGTCGGGAATCGCAGGCCGATTCCCGCGCTCCCCAGGCGCAGGCCTGCGGACGGCGGGCGTTGGGTGGCTCGCCGTCCGATAAGAAATAGACCCGGGTCGACAGCGCGTTGTGTCCCACGCACGCCTCATAAAGATTGCAGCTTATAAGACGGGCCCACTAGGGCCAGTGCCTGCAAGTGTTCCTGAGGAGGAGCACGGATGGGTTTTAGTCAGTAAGAGTTTGATTCTCCCTTCCGCTCCGCCCAGAACGGAAGGAGTCATTTGATGATTTCCCATCTTAAAAAAAGGGGATGAACTTTCACAGATCCTTAATTATTATATTGAAGATGAGCTCACCTTCAATAATTAAGAATTCTTGTGAAAATTTTCAAATTTTTTGACCCAGCACTTTTGGGTGTGGTTTTTCTGTCTGTGTGTAAAAATGATACAATTTTGTTTTTTATTAAAGAGTTGTTGGTGTGCGGTATATTCCTTGGAATTTATAGTATCAATGCAGTCTAACGTAGGCAGCGATAAATCGTTTATTCATACGGTGACAGGTAAACACAGCCTAAACCTAAAAGGTTTTGAAGCTTCAGCACAAAATTTTCCAAACGAAAGTAATCCCTAAAAATATTCATCATCTTAAGGTACAAAGAAAAGGGACAAAGTATGTCATGTTTTAAGTTTGAATGGAATTCGGAACTTAGACTATGTTTATCATAAACGTTACTTGTATCTTAATTATTTCGAAAATATACCCTTATTGAGGCTCCTGAGATGTTATGTAATGGGAAACAGCATGAGATACGCAATAAATAAGTTGTCTTCTTCTAGAAATGTTCTACTTACCTATATCTAAGTAGCTAACTTATGGTATTTCAG
The DNA here is from genome assembly GCA_905163435.1 of Mamestra brassicae. NCBI lineage: Eukaryota > Metazoa > Arthropoda > Insecta > Lepidoptera > Noctuidae > Mamestra > Mamestra brassicae. The sequence continues at coordinate 11,321,402 of LR991004.1, read as the reverse complement.
CGTCGCTATACTTAACGACAAAACCTTAGCTAATTAAAACGTTTTGAATTCCCAAAGTACTTACTAAGGTATCAGAACTCTAAAGGAGAATCTCGAATTTCGCCTTAATTAGGCGCCGGTATCGAAAGGCGTTTACGTAACTGCGATAATGACGGGCGGATTCCTTTCTGCATTCCTGGTGTGTGAAGCTCTTCGGACTCGCAGAGAAAGGCTTTCTGCATATCAATGTGTATAAAGCGCAGAAATCCGAAGTACCTAGTAGGTCTGTGTATAACACCAAAGTACCAGAGTAGATCCATTGAGGGTGTCGTAAATATTCCCGACAGATATCTCAATAGAGGCGATTTCTCTAGTGAGATTCCATCGGAAATTTAATTCTGTATTAAATTGTGCTTGGTAGCTCATCAATTTCGTTAATAGTGGGTGGTCAGCATTTCAGATTTCAAACTTATCGGCTAGATCATTTTTTAGAAAAGTCAGTATTATTATTTTTAAATGATTACAAAAAAACAAGGAGGTTCTTAATTCGATTGTTTTAGGGTACCGTATTATGCTGGTTTCATTGAGTAATTCCACTTTGCCCCACCAAGCCCGCCACCCTGGTGTGGCAAAGTGGACTGCCTAAAATTTTGCAGTGGAATATGCCCCACTATTCTGATTTGATGGGGCGGATAACACTAGCATAAACACTTTGTGGATTCTGCCCCACTAGGGTTGGCACCTCAGGATTTGTGTATGAAGGTTAACATGTATTTTTACATTTGTTTGTAAAAAAAATAAATGTATACCTATATCTGTAAGTAAAACGTTATTAGTGCTGGAAGCTTAGATTTAATACGTAGCGAAGTGGTTTAAATAAAAGTAAAAAATAAATAAATAATTTTAATGTACTATTTATTTCTGGAAGGAATCGGTTTATAAATCACAGATTAATTACCTTTTACCAAAATCACAGATTTTGAATAGTTATGTAGTAAATATGTTTCGTTTTAAGAACATATCATAAGAACAAATCATTGTTTAATTTGTGATTATCAAGATTTATCTTAGTTAGTAAAATTTTATTTGTAAAAGGTATAATATAATCTGTGATTTATAAACCGATTCCTTCCAGAAATAAATAGTACATTAAAATTATTTATTTATTTTTTACTTTTATTTAAACCACTTCGCTACGTATTAAATCTAAGCTTCCAGCACTAATAACGTTTTACTTACAGATATAGGTATACATTTATTTTTTTTACAAACAAATGTAAAAATACATGTTAACCTTCATACACAAATCCTGAGGTGCCAACCCTAGTGGGGCAGAATCCACAAAGTGTTTATGCTAGTGTTATCCGCCCCATCAAATCAGAATAGTGGGGCATATTCCACTGCAAAATTTTAGGCAGTCCACTTTGCCACACCAGGGTGGCGGGCTTGGTGGGGCAAAGTGGAATTACTCTTTTTATTTGGTAGTAAAATGACTTTTATCAGTGTTTTTTTTTATTGTAGATATGTTGTTTTAAGTTTTACTTTTATAAAATACTAACAGACGTCACGCGGTTTCACCCGCGTAGTTTCCGTTCCCGTGGTAGTACGGGGATAAAATATAGCCTATGTTACTCGCTGATAATGTAGCTATCCATTGTTGAAAGAATTTTTCAAATCGGTCCAGTAGTTTTTGAGTTTATTCATTACAAACATACACACACACAAAAATACAAATATTTCCTCTTTATAATATTAGTGTAGATAAATGTGGTCAAGCTGAAGAGATGCTCCCCAGGTCGGCCACCTAGAAACGCTTATATTATAAATTTTGACCGACAGATTCTGATACTTGGCGACAAATTTAGACTAATTAGCGTCAATTTTTTGTGTTATCAAAATATAAATCCCTGATGGTGGCCATGCCTGTGTCAGTCATGCGTCTGTGATATCTGTACAGCTAATCAAGGATCTTACAGCGCTTGGCCACAAACGGAACGAATGCCGCCATCTTATTTTTTTAATAGAACTTCCAGTTATTTCCACATAATATGTTTACCATGAGCTCCTACTGACAATGTCTTTAAAGTGCCAAAGATCCGTGTACCATTATATGTGTATAATTTATATATCGGCAAAAGTAGCCATAAATATCGCAACTAGTGTTGTACTGCAATCGATCACCGGTATCCAGGATTGTGGCAGTTACCACCAGATTCTCCAACGTGGCACGTGAGAGCAAACACAGGAGGAAGTGATGTCGCTGGTACATATCTCCGACCAGGTTTATTACCGACCCGGCCGGGCCCCGTTTATCGGTCCCGTTCCATTTAAATATACTCGATAAGGAAAACTTTTGTTGCGAGGTAAAATCACATTCCGTTCGTGGTACGTGCTGTGTTCGGATAGTAACGGAATATTTTTAAAGTTACTTGGGCAGATCTTTGTGTTAATTGTAGGTAGTTTAGTTGGATGTTGAGGAATGGGTGTTCAAATGGACATGGACGACGGTTTTCAAATAATACCACACATTGACACTGCTTTTTGTATAATATAAAAACAATAAAAGTAATCTTAAGTAACAATGAATTCAGAACTAAAATTGTGCTATTGAGACAAGGTTTTATAGAGGACGAATGAATAAATGCAAAACAAACACTTTGAATTCACATAACACAACTAATATGTTCACTTTGGAAGCACATAAAAGTATATTCATTTATTAAAACATTTAATAAATATAATAAATTCATATTTTTTTTTTGGGTAATCTATGGCCACATTCCATGCGAATATCAAGTGATGTGGGTTCCTCAGAACCTCTGAAAATACCAACCGTTAATTTAAATAGATTAGAAATAGTTCTAAGAACAAATTTTATATTGATCAACTAAGGTTTCTAAATACGTATTTGTTCAAGGCGAGCTATCAGTTTTAAGAGATTAGTATGCCACACTAGTTACTTAAATTAATTTTCTATACGTTGCATGATCAAAGTATCTATTCGATACTTTGATTGTGCGAAGTATAAGAAATGAGCTAAGTACAAGTACGTACAACAGTCAGTAAACAGGAGCCCACACCACTTTCTTGTACCCACTTACTTAATAATGCTATATTTCATGAAATATGTAGGTACTGAAATGTACAATTCAGACTGTAGGCTATTTGATTTCATATAAAACATTGATATTGTCTTTAATTTTTATTCTAATTCAATTCAAAATAAATATAAGGCCTGTAGTTTTCACAGTTTAAGCAAATTGACATACGAAATCATATCTATGAGGCAATCGTCTAGCCTCATAGATATGAGATCGATCTATTAAATTAATGTAATTTTCAAAGAAGCTGCCACAGACATAGTTCAAGGAATTGTTTATTTCTGTGAAACAGTAGAAAGGTCTGTCACTGCTATTTTGAACAGTGAAATCATTGACTTAATTGACTTAACCGGGAGCATGCATATGTATGGCTTCGCGTTACTGCGCTTGCGACTAACTGACAAGCACAGGCCTTCACATGTTGGCTTAAAATCAATAAAATACTTACTCCTGAATGTAGTCGCCGCAGTGAAGTGACTAAACTAAAAGAAACTAATACATACTCAACAACAGTCAGGGCGCAGGAACAGGTGGAATTCGTAACTACGCAATTAATTTATCTACACTAAACAAAATAACCGGAATACCACATAAATGTTACCGATACTTATACAATACTTTGATATAACATAATAAAACATTAATATCATTTTTGGAATTATATATTTGACCACGTCTTGTGGTATAAAGCTTTCATTTATTACAATTGAAAGTGTTGAGCAATAAAATGCGTCGTTCGTTATCTGTACAGTTAATTCGAGTAACTTTCAACAGACATTAGAAATAGAATCATAATATCTTAATTTTGGAATCTCATTAATTAAATATTTATCTAATAAATGGCAAGCTAAGGAAGTGTATGAGACTGCATTCTGTCTGAGTAGAACACAATCTGAAATAGACATTGTCGGCACACGTAACTTGACGAAGAAAATACGGAAGGAATTTAGGGAAGACGTTAAGGAATATTGATATTTCCAATGGTATCAAGCTAAAACTGCAAATATCGAATAACCTGCATGAAGAGTGTGTGAAGTGGTTAGTTATTCTGATCGGTAGCAGTTTCTAGCAGAAACTACGTTCTACATGCATCAAAACATATTATACACTTTACATATTTACAACGAATTCCACCTTTAAGTAATAAAATCATTTGGTTGTGGCTTCAATAGATAATATTGCCACAAATATATTACACATTTGTTTTCCTATATAGTAGATAAGTGAAAAGGAGCAAAAGGGCGAAGTTTTATTTAAAAAATGTTTTTTTTTGTATTAGCATAAGAGGTTTAACATTTTTTTCGTAGTGGTAGTATGAAACATTTTGCAAATTCAATCCTCAAATCGAAGACCTATCTATTGGTATGCAATGATCCACATTAACAAACATTACATTATAATTAAACTTACTAACGTCTCACTAAACTCTGAAGTGGGCAGTAACTATCTAGCTTACAAGTTCACTTATAATCTGTATAATAATGTATACACATGATTTTGGATACAATTAACATTCATATCAATGAAACATTTACACGACGACTTTCCTTTTAGAATACGCGGTATAGTTTACTAAGTATGATCGGCGCCTGTCCGGCAGCGCTACCCGTAGCGAGCCAATTAGACGACTGAATACAACCAATTATAGAAAACGTACAAAATTTGAGACACGTACACACTCGTGTGTCGTGCAACTATTTCGACCAATGGATTCTTAACCTTTTAATGACCGGCTTAAAAACTTGAGATCGCTTCATTATGCAATTAAACTATTGATAAATTCAGAATCCTAAGCAGTGCTTGGTTTAATGCAATCGTTTTGAAATTTCATAATGTTTTTCAGTCAATAGGCAAAATATGTGAAAAGAAAGCCATTCCTATTTATGTATCCAAAATCGAGCGATACTGAGCACACTTGAGTTTTTACAAAAATATCTACATCTAAGTTACAAGGGGGTATCTCAGAGCGTTAATACTAGTGTCAGCATTAAGTCGGCGGAGTGAAGGCACAGCGTGAGAGAAGGCGGCGCGCTTACCCGAGCCCCACGTCCAGGCACATCATCACCACGAAGCCGATGATGCAGCCCCACGTCGCCAGCTTGCCGTTACCACTGCGGACAAACGGTTGCTTTACAATCCCTGAAGCAATTGGCTAAAATCTGCTCAGTAATACCAAATCAACAGTAACCATTAACCTAAAAGATCTTAACCTATAATTTACTATAATAACCGTTAAAAGTAATATCTGAACGTTAGTTATAAATTGATACCAGGCTGATTGTTCACAGTTCTAGAAACACTCGTCGGACCCTTTGTTAATCTAAACAACAAGCGAATATGCCTACCGTACTACCGTATACATACAGCAAGGAACAGGGAATTCACAAAAATCACTAGATTCATTGAGTAGCCGGTCGATTGAAAACTTATGATGGAACTATGAGTCATACTAAGGAAGGCTACGACTAACTGGCGCTTGTACTTGAGAGGGCATTTAACGTCAGTAGTTAAATGCATATTGTTATTCTCATTCTCACAATCAGGTATTGCAAAACAGCAAAGTACTATTTCAATTTATAACCGGCTAAAATTAGTCATGATGCTACTCAAAATTTCCATACACGATTCCCTATTTCTAGATTTTAGATTATTATCTAAACGTGAAGGATTTTAGGCATTGTAGGTGTTGATTTTGACAGCCGGAAACTTTATATTACAATGTAAACGGACACATCATAAACACATTAAAATGTATGTCTCGTGTTAAGGAGGCAGTAATATGTTTACTGACGCACTTTGACTGTGATATACATAATGGTATGTACATAATAACATATAGGGGTCCGTTATAAAATGCTGTCGTCATACACTGCCGGCCATTGAGAAATAACGAGTAAACGATATTTGAATATCAAATAGGTGGCAAAATTACGATATCGGAAAGGCCGCCTATGGCGCTTGCGTCTCACGCACTCGGATTTACAGAACCGACCGGCCGGAATACACTAACTGGAATTACGGGCCATTACATTAAAACGATTCCTAGTACTTAGGTACGTACCACGTTGTGTACATACACAATTATATTTGAAACCTGAACGCTCTTTTTAAATTTACACCGCGCCTTATTAATAATCTTAGAGCGAATAATGTTAAACATGTCGATCTTTAATATTCACAAGTTTCTTAAGTATCACGGAATACAAATTTCCCAATCGAAATACATTGATTTAGCAAGAAACAGAGGTACTTTATTCAAAACGTAAGAAGTATGCATGATGTAACCTTGTATACGTAATTCAATCATTTCTTTTAAGTATGCCTTATCTTGTATATTGAACTAAATGTTTTGTTGATGTGCTTGCGCAAGACATTCATAATATTCTGGTAGCGTTTGTTTATCAATGTTTGTAGGTGACCTAATGCCAAGTGAGAATTTAAACAGCAGCTTAGGTAAGGTGGGTAATTCCATATTGAAACATGATTCCTAATCGCCTCCTTACCTAATCGGGAATATACAGTTTTCGGTTGCAAGATGGAGTTGCTCAATGTGTAGGTACAATAAATCCAATTGGCAGAGTATAGTTGAGACATCCGGCTCGTGACGAGCTGTATGGTCGGAGTATGGCATGTCAAGTATGACAGGTCGGCGCACATTCAGCTCACGTGCCGTGGGGAACCCCGACTGGACACACGACATGCACCTAAATACCTCTGCTGACATCACGCCCAAAAACTGAGGAATTTTCAACACAAACTCGAAGCTGACGAGAAAACTAATCAAGTTATATCAAAGGAATGTTTCTAGCCATTTAATAATCAAGCATTGTACGCACGTCTGCATACGCAATTAGCTTAATTGCTCGGTATGTAAATGTAGACTTAAACATGCCTGAAACGTCTCAATTTCCCGAGTTTTCTTATCCTATCAAAATAAGTTCATTATGTTACTCAGCTAAATTCATACTGAAGTTATAATCTAAAGATAATCGCGAATTTAGTCTGTTCGTATTTTTGAGTATAACCAAAGTATATTTAATCAGGATTTCTTGAATTAATTTTTAAAAATGATTATGTTTTCAACTCAGTTTTCCCGAACAGAGTTTTCTTTTGTAGAAGTAATTATTAAACAAAATGATTAGTGCTATGCGCCATTAGCAACAAGGAAGCTAATCACTAGGGTCTCGTGTATACTATAACTATCGTCATTGTTGTATGTGCCACTTTAAGCAAGGATATTACTTGCTTGCTATCCTAGCTTGGAAAATTAGCCTAGTGTGATAATTTAGGTGGTCCAGTTGCTAGAGTCGGGGCCGGGGTACATGCGGCGCGATGTCTGGAGGTAGGTCAGGGAGTGTCGGTCGGCGGCGCACTGGATTCCCAGACAGTGACGTCAGCGCATAGACAAACTAGAGCGTCGTCACTGTCTTTATCCCGGCAACAAACACGTTATTTCTTATATTTATTGTTATTGACAGTGGCGAGACGGTGACAAGCCCACGCACGGCGGCAAGGCGCACGGCGCTCACCAAATTTACTTCACAATGCGCGAGGCTGCGCCGCGCCGCCCTGCGCGTGCGCGCTTTTCGCCGCCCGCCCGCTGCAAATAGACGCGACGACCACCGCACCCGCAACCATGAACAACCGACTTTTCTGTTCTCACATTATGTTGCTCCTAGACTACAACAATATTTCCAAATCATTTAAATTCTGCATAAAACACTAGACGTTTCAGTTACTTCAGTTTTCATTAGCATACTTTTCTTGCATGCTAGTGGAAACTAAATTTTCTTGCTAATGCTAGTGGAAAGAAAATAATATCACATACTTAGCATGCTTTTGTTTAGAAAAAATATCTTTTGAAATTATATAAAAAAACTGAGTTTTCGTGAATGAAAAGTGTAACATACTTTTATGCTTTGATAGCATCTCCTTTAATTTCCACCAGTTTCCAAGCAGCGCATTTTACGACAAGAAAACGTTACCAATGTACCATATCTTGAGCTTTTTTTGATACAATTGGTTATCATCAAGATATACCCCGATATGTCGTATTTTAGTTTAGACATAAATAATCAAAATTACACATTTTCTGGATAAGGGTTTTCATAGGTTGAACATGTTCTCAGGGCTGTTCGTGGGCGTAAGGAAATGCTGTGGGAAAACTGGTTCGGAAAATTCGTCGCGTCTCTGCCATAACAGAACGGCCGGAACACGGCCCTCACGCAGGTAGGCGTCGAGACCCAAAACCATTTCAGTCAACCTGTATGCTTGAGACAGCATCATAGATTAAATCTACAGAAACACTATCGCAAATATGGGTTTTTCTACCTTGGTTGCATTTGACCATCTGTTAAAAACTTCTACGAAGCCCTAGTTACATGATGTATGCAACTAACAAGGAATCACTCATTTTGACTAATAGAAGAATAATCTAGGTTCAGGCATAGATATGTAAATTAAATAATGTAAATTAAATGAACGAAATGGTCTACACGACTTGGGGTTGAGAATCTTAATGGGTCAAAGGCTTTTGGTTTTTCCTTACGACTGTATCAATTATGTTCGACCGAAGCGTCGTAACAGCTCCGTCAAGTCGGCCAGTGTTATTGGGTTTTTCCGTTAGAAATTGCTCTGTGGCAGCCCGGTTTTCGGAATGTGGTGGTGTGACAGCCCGCGCCTCGGAAAGCAAGTTAAGCCGTAGGTCCAGCGGTTGATCTCTCTCCGATCGTCTTGGATTGCCGTCCCATCAGACTATTTGAGTGATGGAAGAGGTTACGCAATCACAGATGCACTCGCAGATGTGATTGCGCACACACTTGTGCACTATAATATCTCCCGCGCCTATGGTTAGTCTCCGATGAGAATGGCCGCCATAGCCGAAATCGGTCAGGACTTTTATATGTATGTCACATGAAAATTGTAAACGCCATAAGATTGTTATAAATCGCTTTAAATTGTACCAAAACAATTTTTTCTTAATAAGACACGAGATATTGGAAACTACTGATTTTGGATGGGATTTATTATATACAAAACGATTTTATCATAATATATCGAGAAATTATCATCTAATAAAGATTGATCGACGATAAGTCAACTTTGAGTCACATTGAAGTGTGCTATAATGGAATCGTTGTGAGACATCTGAATAGTCTCTTTTGTTGCATTGTAGTTCAAGATACTGCATAACGTCATGTACAAAATCCCAAGGTCTGGCTTTGAAGCTACCCCTTCGAAATTCCACTACAAATAATTTTCGAAAGACTAAAACTGAGCGCTCTACATTCAGATGCATATAACAAATTGGAATCACGAAAAATGGGGTCGTCTGGCGATTTAGTCGTAATTTAATTTTATTATGTGGAGTAACAAATAGTGGGACATGTTGGTAGGTAATAAACGTCGGGCTGTGTTGTCGCGCGGCGGTTTCGCGTCGGGGTGTTAGACGGCGGCCCGCTATTTCGGGCAGAGTATTTGTGTCCCGCCGGCCGACGCCGCGCGCCTACACTCACGTGCCGCTTGCAATGCAAAACTATTGTCTCACTTGCTATTATTGCAAGCTAGTTGACTGCAGAGTGTATTAAAAGAATCGGTTCTACTTCTCATTTCAATCTAATCGAGACAAGCCAGTTTATCTTGTTTTGCAACAGCGTTTAAAGCTTTTGCACCTGAAAACTTTTAATTTTTCCGGGCTGAAAATGGAAAACACAGCATACATTTTGCTGTGACATGATAAGAAGTCAAATATTATTGTGGAAATATGAAAACTATGCAAATGGGATGCTCTTTTGAATGTATTGAGCTTATCACAACTAAGTCCTGAAAAAAAGCCTTTCGAATGCAAAGTACCTAAGCTTGCTGTAACGATAAAGCAATATTGGTATTCAACCAAACAAAACTTCGTTGGGTAAATACAGGAAATAACAGTAAACTCGTAGACGTGCTATAAATACGATTTGGTCAAAATATTTTCGACGACAAGAGGCGTAGAAGAGCACTCGTGGCGAGCAAACAGTTGTAGTCTATGATAATGCTAATCAGGCTAAGAGATGCGCGCGCGTGCTTCGCGAGGGAGTGTCAGGTGCTTCCACAAGCACGCCCAGTACACACTTGTTTATTATTTATTTCCGTTATCTGTGATGCAGGCTTTTTAGTCGAACTTTTACTGACAATGGAGCTTTTGAATGGGTGAATGAAAACATTCGAGCTTTCGTTGACATTGTAAGCAAAGCATGTAGTTTAATTTATAAATAATTAATAAAATTTTATTAAAATTAAACACATGGGCCAGCTGCTGAAAATAACAGGCTTTCTCGAATGTTTTCATTAAAACCTTCAAAACACAGTTATCGAAACTCAGAAAGTTGACATTGCTGTCTTCTAAACAGAATCCAAAACTACAGTCAACATACACGTTTCTAAATCACCAACTTCGCTTACAGCTGTCCCAAAAAAATGGGGTGGCAAATATTGTAACAATATACCTAATAAACGTTCCCACATAAGTACATTGAACCAGAAAGAAGCGTCGCGCGACGTGGGAACTGTGAAAGCAAAAGCTTCTATGAAAATATCTTTTCAGTATGTCTGAGCGTGGATCTCACCATTACATTGGTAAATTGTCAGTCTAGACGTCCAGACATCAGACCGCAGACGTAATGCGTCGCCCGACAATAGCTTGTGTTCATTTAAATTACAAGAGTTTATCGAAAGTCCATTGACATATCTGTCATTCAGATGTCGCGACAACTTTGTCCCACACAAGTAGACAACTTCTTCGGTTGACATTCAAAACATTGCCGTACTGTTATAAATCTACAACAATTGTTAGTTTGCTTCCGTACAACACAAACTAGTTGGTTCAAACGTTGTAAGCAGTTACCACGTTTTGAAAGCTGTTTTTGCTTGGTCCCAGGACACGGAACAATTAGTCAATAACGGGCTCGACAGACAGGCTACTCCGGAATGGAGCCGCAACCGGTCTGCAACAATACTCCAGATGGACAACAATACTGTCGCTAAGGGGAAGCAAGTCCTTCACTCTCAAGTCTCACCCCACTGATCCCCACATATTGACGGTTAACAATCTATATCGGACGGAATACTGACGTGAATCAGAACAATCAAACACAGACGACCCTCGTCAGTCCAATTATTTCAAGAGCCCGGAGATTTTATACTGTAGTTTTATATCGAACTTAACCTAATGTAATGGTACGTCCTTATACATATGTTACGGACAAAGAATTGGGTCTATTTATGCAACACGTTTACACGTGACCTTAACTCAAATATTGGGTTCCCTTTAGTACCCAGAAAGTACCCTTGTACTTTCTGGTACCCTTCAGCTTATTATACACATTCCGAAAGCTGCCTTATTGGAAGCTTTAAGCTAAGCGCATATTACAGCGGGGACAGGCCGCAGCGCAACACATTTCAGTGCAAAAAAAACTGCTTTCTGTATATATGCGTTAGCCGTAGCCAATACAAAATGTACGAAAGTGATGCAGGAGGATTGATGCAGGTGCGGAGCGCCCATTCTAGTCTGCGTCAGCCTTTACAACGTACTTGACGCAGCTAAGCTAAAATTGAAACCTGTAATGTTTGCAGAAACTGACAATAAAATTTGTCATTAGTATCTACAATCTACATACCATAATGAAATCATCCATTAGGAGTATATCAGTGGTTACGATCAGAATGTTTGAGCACATGAATAGCAAGGAGATGCGCAATAAAGGGCGACATTATCTTTACCGTCAAAGGTGGGCAGTCTGTCTCACAGGGGTCCACAACAAAGAGGTTTTCGTACTCGGGAACTTTTCGGGTCATTTTCAAGGACAACTCTTTGAAAGACACGAGGGGAAACTCGCACATGACAGCGTATTATCTGTGCTAATCATTATGAGCGTCTAGTCTGAGATTTTATCTTTTATTTGGATTTGAAAGATGTTGGTACTTTTGAAAATTATATAAGACTGGTTTGTCCCCCTTGTGTGGGGTTCCAATCGGTTCCGGTACTGTATTGTGTTGGTTAGGTGGAGCATGTTGTCCAAATAGTGGACCGCCACCTTAATGGCGTCATAAAAGTTCTTCTTTACACGCCTATTAAATTATATAAAGCGTTAACAGTAATTACTTCCAAACAATATATCCTTTTAAGCAGGATCCGATCCTCCTTTCGTATTGAGAGCGGTTACGCACTGCATCCGATCCGAATCCGTGAAAATACGTTCCGAAGTAGTCATAGAAATATTTGTATGGTAGTTTACGCACTAGGTCCGACTTCCGTCATCCGTAAGTTTCCAATTTGGAAGAAATATTGACGGACCTTTGTAGTGTTTGTATGAACGCTTTCGCATTACCTCGGATTCAAATTGGACATATGCGCGCGGCTCGACAGCTGGGCTGGTTGGATCAGAGATCGGATTAGTGGGAAAGCAATATCCGAATTGGGTCCGAGCTTTATATTCGTATTTTCACGGATTCGGATCGGATGCAGTGCGTAACCGCTCTTATAGTAGGCGCCAGATAATCGTGGAATATCGGTCATTGACCCACCTACATTTATTGACATTGTTAATTTGAAAAACGGAATTAATGACACAAAACTGTCCCGAATCATCATCTCTCGTGATCCTTAACATGGTCTAATAATGAAAAACGATTCATATTTAATTGTTCAGGTACCTATGAGCAGTTATTAGGGAAAGGTCAATATACTTTATTCCACATTTATCTGGCGCCTACTATAGACAAATATAATGTAGCCATTTAAGGGCATAATGACGATCCTGGTGTTAGATTCCCTCCGCCCCAGGGCGCAGGACATCCATGAGGATTTCCCCCAGAGATAAAAAAAAGGTTAGTTCTGACCAAGTAACTACATATCTGTAATAACATATAACTAATCACTCTGATATCCTACTCGTTACTCTGTGTGATAAGTAGTTTAAAGCCAAACAAGGAATTAGGTTGATTGAAACTACAAATGATTTATTAACAGGGCAGTAAATACTACCAGACTGTTGAAAGCAACCGATATTTGCAGCCTTCAGGTTTTTAATATCTTTTATATTTATAGAGGGCTTATGTGTACTGCTACCTGCACCAAGAAATTGTGCCATTCAAGAGGGAGCGCGGAAACTAGGCTGCCTAGATCTTACTGTGATGTTCGGCACTCTAGGGACATTAGCACCTCTCAACAGCAACTGAAAATCCCCGCTGTTGCACTTTCTGGTTACGGTTAGGAAGCATCCCTGGCCTATGACAGCTTGCATCAACCTAATCGCATAAAGATCAAAGTAATACTCACGATGCATTCGCCTCTGGTATGATGTCGTCGGCCACGACATAGATCATGGCGCCGGCAGCGAAGGCCAGCGCATAGGGGAGCGCGGGCTGGGCCGCAGCCACCGCCACGGCGCCTAGCACGCCGAACACTGGCTCAACCATGCCCGACAGCTGGCCGTACCTGGATGACAAAAACACGATAATAAGATAGAATAGATAGAAGATATATCTTTGTTGCATAATAGTCCTCCTGACCGATTTCAACCAAGGCGGCCAATCTCAACGGAGACAAGCCATTGGCGCGCGACAAATTATACTGTACAAGTGTGTGCGCAAACACAGATGGATTCCTTTTCCATCACTCTCATATTCATATGTGACGACAATCCAACTCAACAGATCTGGTGCAGGACCAACGGCTTAAAGTGCTTTCCAAGGCATGCACAACCGGATAGAACATTCATTCGAAGTAACGTCGGTCGCTTAAAGCAATTTCTTCTATGGATTTTGAATTCAATTTAAGAGGACTTCAACGAACACGAATATCTTGGTGAAGTGAAGGTACACTTCATACTTGAACAGTGGACAGAACACGACGGGGACTTGGACAGTAAGGGGCAAAACATTACAGCTCAGTGAACTAGAAAGGTCGGTGGACTTTTCGGGACATTATCACAGCTATTGGAAGCCATTGGTTACAATATAACCTTGTTGACGGTTACAAATGTTTACATATCATATCAAACCTAAACAGTTAACGATCGACTCGAAAATTATTGACCGTAGCCTAAGTAGGCATTATAATTTAATGTTTTCTTCCTCGATATTGTCTTCGCTCTACTAAATGTCATGATAGGTTACGGCTCGAAGCCTAGGCCTCGTTCTAACTGTTATAAACTGGGTGTAGCGAGCTAGAACCATCCCTAACATTAGGGCGGGTCCGAGTCGGCTTGACATGACAACAGGAAATGAAAGGCCGCGATGCGCGAAGCAAGCCACTGTCATCTACTCGAGTTAGGAAAACTGATTGTTCTACTTGGGACAGGTTATTAGAACCAGGCTTTTAATTGTTATGCCCTGTTTGAAATCTGCCAAAGAAAACAACAGCCTACTTGATTTAATCTTTTTCGAAAAGTTATGAAACTTGTAATTGAGATTATGATTTTTTCCTTAAGAATATTTACCTACATAATTACATTTCCCAATGACAAGAATTTCTTGGCACTAATAAGCTTTTCAACTTAACCTACGTATATTTAGAACCAGAACGCCAAAATGTGGTATCTTTAGAGTATTAAAAATACAAAAACGACGTCAATAAACATGGCCCATTCATACAAGACATAACATCGGGTTGGAATCTTCTACACTTTGCTCTATCTTAAGCATCCCTTCGCCGCTTAGATTGTAAGCTCTCATTTCAACTTTCACAACATCCTGTCGGCGCGTCTCACAACGAACATTCTTTTATAAGATCAATTAATTCGTTATTAAAAGAAACATTTTACGATTAATGCTCGTCTGAATGTTTGCCTGAATAGTTAAATTGATGCACTTTTCGTGGGTGTTCGGAAACCTTCGTCATGACACTTTCACTGTAGAAAGCTTTTTCGTGAATGTCAACTTTACAATTTTTTATTCAATTGTTTCGTGCTTTTGAGCGCAGGTATGACTTCTAAGGAATTCCTATCAATCAACGCTTAGCAAAGCCAAGCGGCCGTGCATATATCACGTTTGGTGCACACTTTTTGTAGAAATAGGTATAGAGCTTTTTATTTTCGAATAGTGGCATGTTGATAATACGTATAAGGCCACTTGTGTAACGAATAGATAATATTATTCTGCTAAATCGACACTATCCTGAAAAAATAAGTCCTGAAAAATCTTTCAACTACTTCTGCTCGAAATTATCAAAATAAATACCGTATGAAATATAATCGCAGTTCTGTTGACCTTACGATTAATGTCAATAATGAAGTTATGACTGAAATATTTCCCTGAAATTTCTAAGCTTTCTAATAACAAAAAGCGTGAAGCCAAACTTGTGCTTAAATACACCAATTTTAGCGAATTTGTCTTGATTTCAGCATATACTAACATCTGATGTGCACCTACCCAGATGGAACAAATACACATCTGCGAAAATGTTTCAGACTGAACGCTTTGCTTAACTTTGCAGCATTATTTCGATTCTAATAGGTAAGAACTTAACAAACGACTCCATCTCAATGTATTGAAACAACGTATGTAGGGAGCCGGAACTTCAAAAGGGCCGTATTCAAAATACTGATCACGACGTCATGTATCAGTATGTTGTTAATTTTCACGTGTGCGGGTGGCGGGGTGGCGGGGTAGAGGCAAGCGCGCGGTGCGATGCCGAAAGAGGCCGCTAACGAATTGTTTTGGTGAAAGTGCGGGCCAGTGCCGCGACCACATTCCGACGAACTGGTCGAGGAGCCGCTGCTGTGGGAAACGCCGCCAGGGCCACCCCACACGACGACCAGCCTATATCTGCCTGCCAGTGCCAGCGCTGCCGCCAACCAAGCGCCGGCAGCCGGCGGCCTTCTTCGACACCCAGATACGCCCTTCGTTTTAGGATCGACTCAAGTACGCTTCTGAGCACTGCCTAGATATTCAGCAATATTCGGCACTGGTTTAATCATGAATTTGTAACTTTAGCAGAAAACCATTCGCAACTGAATAGAAAGTCGCTCAAAAATGAAATGCTTGAACATTTGAAAGTTCGGCTGGTTGTGTAAGGATATGATAACACGCACATAGGGAAGTTTAATTTGCATTAGATAACAAGTAGTGTAGCGGCAGAGCTAGGCGGAATGCGAGGGGGAAACGAGTTTGATGAAATAGTGAGGTGCGGGGCGGGCGGCGGCGGCGAGCGCGCTGCGGCGGCGCGGCGGGTGCGCGACGTGATGTTATGTTATCGCATGCATTATTCAGCGGGTGGCGAAAGCGGCAATTTGCGACAATATCCACTGATTCGCAGAATCGCCGACTGTTCAGCCGCCGACGAGCCATAAAACAGGATACCCGTCACTCAATAACTACGTTGAATTTAAATAAAAGCTCACGAATAAAATATATACATTGTAAATTTTTTGGAAATTGTCCATTGTTTATAAAGGTACTTGGCAATGAATTTTCGTTGGCGCGGGTAAGATATTGCTTTTACATAATAACTTTTTGAACATTATATTAGTACTGGGTGAAGACAGAATGTTTATGAAAGTCTAGGAGCCATTTATATTAGGTAGAGTAGGTGGGCTTTGAAGACAGGTATGTTATGTATGAACACATACCTAAGCATGAATAAAAGATTTTACATTCATACAAACTATGGCAATGGGATGGAAAATGTTAGTCACGGTGTTCAGTGACCTGCTGATAGCTACTACGACAGTAACGAAGTCTTTGCTACTTGCTTGAGTGCTGCTCTTACCATCACAGGGGTGATCTACCTCATCATATGTGTGAATGCGACGATACAGCAGAGCTTTTGATGCCTACAGAGGTACCTATGTGGAATATTCAATACATGTATGGAATGCAGTAGCTGTAAAAGTAACCATCATCGCATTGATCATGGGTTAAGGCCGCATTAGTCATAGCGTACGATGTCATCGTTAAAGTTAAAACAGAGGTGTTGGTCGGATTCAGGAAGGTGTTCGAGAAGATTAGGCGCGGCAACAACGCAATATGCGGCCGACAAACCGGCCTCGATTGCGCAGGACAGCGCCACCAAGGCTGGCAGGCCTTCCGCGACGACTTCTTCGGGGCCCGCGCGGCGGCGGCGGCGGCGGCTGTATCGGCGTCGCTCTCTCGATTTAATTATTTAACTGTGAAGGCCGATCGCCCGAGGCGGGCAGCGGGCGGTGCGCTGCGACTGGTCCGACGGGTGCGCTCCGGAAGAACGCGCAGACAGCGCGCCGCCGTCCGCTTGCCGCGCAGCCACCAGACTCCGCGGCACCGCAGCGACACATCGCACTCCGAGCACACGCAACACTCAAATTTCTAAATAGACGACTTTCTCGGGTCCAGTTAGCAGTCACCATCTGACCAAATAGCGTCGAGAGCGGCCTCCAGACACGCGGACGCGGCGGCGCGGCGACGGTCGCCCGCCGGAGCCCGCGCTGGCCGCGCCGTCGCCGAGCCACCACACTTACGAAAACTTTCGATATGTAATCGGTGTAACAATTTGAATATTTGTAAATCGATTTCATATCGATTGCAAACACTGACGTAGATAACAGTCTATGTCTCAACTCTAACAAATGAGACTAAATATGAAAAAACTTAAGTAAGCCATTAACACTGACTTAATTGATTAGGTTTTCTATCGGATGAGGCACCTACATGGTGCGTAAGCATGATGTTTGCTACGTCACTGTGACTCATATGCGCATGCGGTGAGAAATGTTGACTAGACGCATTGTCTACAACAATGGATCACTACACTGGTTGGACTTATTATATCATGCCACAAAAAATTGCGTCAAGTTGCTTCGACAAAACGACAAGAATTTGTTTAATAATAGCCGTAAAAACCTACTTGTACCAAGTCGCTTTGTGTCTCAGTATTTCGAGACTGTATTGTATCGATGTAACTTTACTATGCTTGCTAGACTGACTAGATCCTCGTAAAACCTCATGGCTTTGATCGCTCATTCCTGATCTAATTTGATAGTCATTATAGTCCGTAGCTTTCTCTCAAAGAGTAAACATAACTTATCAGTCACCACATTCATCAAGCGTCGGCATTGTTCTGGCACTATTAGTAACTTGTCTACAGACGACCTCAGCCTTGTTTGATAAAAGTTATTCAGCAAAGCTCAATCATCCCTTCGTCAACTCTAATTACGGTTAATAGATTGACGTCCCTAAAATCAATTGGCATGAAAAACGATGCACACCGGACCAAATGGTCTATAATAGCTAAGATTGAAAGGTACTGTAGTTATACGAGTACATTCATTTGCCTCGAAAACTTTTTACAGGAAAATTTCCGCTTTCCTTGCGGTTGCAAATGATTTCATCATAAAATATATCTTCCAATTCTTTTAGTGATGCACCATCAATTCAACGCACATCGTAGATCGTTCAAAATGTCAATACCGATTTCGAAAGGTGCCTAACATATACGAAACGGTGGCAAATGCGATCCCGTATCGGGCATGCGAGTTGGCCAGAGCAGTTCTTGCTCAGGCCGCATTCCTGGCCCCTTGAATTCCGCACCGCAGACCTATCGTACACGTCTTTACGTATGCTGTACTCACATCAATTTTAACATGAGACTTTCTTTGTAATTTGTTTTAGGCTTTATGGGGGATATTTCTGTATACCTAGACTAGTATAAAAGTTAACAAGTTGTTGTTGTTAAAGAGGTCGTAGAAATGTGATATAAGTACACTGAAATTGTGCTTGATAACGGTATTCGATCCCGTATCGTAGAGAGGCGCTTTTTTCAGGGCAGATATTTTCAACACTAAGCTTTTTACAAAAGCAGAAAACCAAATTTCAGACTTCACGGTCTATCTGCGCTAACGCGCTTTAGGCCAGACTTTTGAAAAAACTTGGTGTCAGGCACCATTAGATGATATTGTTGTCCATGTTCACGTTCAGCCATAACAACTTTGTTTTCTAGAAACAATGGATTCCGAAATGTCTCACATCTTCCGTAACGTTTATAAATAAACCCTTTAAACTGCAGGTTTCCATGTCTTGGCGGACTTAACAGTATCTTCATACGAACACCAATAGGTATGCTTAGCTGCTCGGTTTAGTTAGCTGTAATTAGCGGCCAAGAATTCTATAAATTGCGGTGTAATTGCGTTTCATCGAGTAAATGCTTAGTTGTAAAAACGTATGATCGTTTAATTTTCTGCGGTCGCGTGCAACTTGTCTTAAGGTACGCTTACACGAGCAACTTATATTGCTGAATTGTGATCAATATTAGGCAAATTAGAACTTAAAACTTGAGGGCATTTGACAACTGGCCTGACCCATAAAACCCCTAGTAGGGCCGCTTGGTGGTTCCCACTTCTTGTCACAAAGACGCCTGTGTTCCAGCAATGTGAACATTACAGGCTGATTATGCTATGCCAAGCTTATGCTATTTGGCAAACGTGTAAAATAGTAGTAGTAATATATCGCACCTTTAAAGTAAGAAATTATGAAATTTTATAGGGGAGCCAATATTAGAAAATAGTCACTGTTTTTAGATAGATGGCATTGATACCTCAATTCATGAAAATTTTCGTTTAAAAGACACTGCCATAACGTTTTGAGCGAAATGAAGCGGAAAAATAAACAAGGAAATACAATTTAGCAATCAAACTAGATTGTAGAGTGTGTATATTACCGGACAAAAATTGCTCAAAAAAAATTGGCGATGTAAGCTCAAGCTTCGCTTTAAGGTTGGGGTACACGGCACGAGCGGTCGGGCGGGGTCGTCGCTCGCCGCACATTCCCAACCTACTCCGCGGGCAGGATTCCCACTCGAGCACATTCTTACCGCCACTGCCAGCTAAGGAGCTACGAAGTAGCCGCACAGGAGCCCGACTTTCTCCACGTTTTGGATATGCTTGTTTTAGTGGTCTTTGAATCTTAGTTAGTGAAATGCTAACATTTATGAAGTTGGGATACAGGGTTGCCTTTTTCATGATGAACGTGAAAGCCGAATCGATTTCAAAATACCTTCAGTTTTAGTCAGAACTAAATCAATGAAAACTTTGTAATTGTTTGGAACAGATATTTCTTTTCCGCTAAGGGTTGCAGGGGTATCTTTTATGCCTTTTCTTTTGGTTGAAAATTAGCCACTTGTTCATAGTTTTCAGTTTTAGCTTGCATGCATGCATATTCAAAAGAGCAGAGATAATCCATTGAAACAGTGGTTCGTCATAAAAGTAACGTAGCTTTCTTGAGCACACGGCGAATCCGTTTCCGCGTTCCTCAATAAAAGTTTTTTAGCATTCTTTAAAGGCATAACGATTATGTACCGCGTTAGTTCGTAAAAGTTTGTTAGCATTCTTCAAAGGCATATCCATTACCGTGTTTCGTAGCTCGTTAGTCGCGGGCTGTGCACCGGCGAAGCGGCGCCAGCGCAGCGGTTCCGAGAACACGACGGAATGCGACTATTTACAACTTTTACCTATTTGGTAACGTTTACAATGCGTGCACGTACCACAATGCCTAAGTAACCTTTTGCTCTGACAATTTAAACTTATTTAGAGTGTGCTCGTTCATGACGGACGCATATTTTAAAGAATCTCGCAACAAAAGGCGGGTAGGTACGTTTTACGCATAAATTGGAAAACGAATTTGGACACATAAACTTGGATCAATTGGTTTTCTATTCAGGAATTGGAAATTGCCTAATCGACGACCTCAGCAAATTAGAGAGAATACCGTGGATCAAAAGAATCAACATAAGTGTACAAGTAATACAAGTTTCTAGTTGTCGGAGGGACATCACAAATCTCGGCGTGTAGTCGAGTTGGTCGGGCCGGCAACAGTCGCTAAATGAATTAGCCTGAACAGGAATGGGGTCGTCCAGTCTGGTTGCGTTGGCATCCGGCCTAACGACGAGCGGGCGCATTCTGTAACCGCGCGCTGTGCTCTAACCGCCGCGCCGCCCGGCGACCGAGCTCCACCATGTGAACCCTATTCCACCGACCAGTACGTGGAATGTTGTCAAACATTCACATATTATTACTCCGACAATTTGCTCACTGACCTCAGCAAACACATGGAGGTTATAACGAGATGTATGAAACATGACGGTGAATAAGAAAGCGTTATCAGAATTTTGTTCTCTTTGTAAAACTGAAATGTTTTTGCATTAACATAAATATGCAAATCGCGTCTAGACAATTTGAAAGTATTCTCTTTGTTCAAATGCCGTATTCGTGGTGGGTACGTTGTTCACCTAATATGTTTAACTTTTCTTTTTAAGGGATGAGGGCATTGACCTGTGCAGATCAATGGTGCACATTATATACTAGTTTTTCTTACCAGAATGCTCTCCATACGGAGAAGCCGGCAGCCTGCAGAGGTAAGCTGACAGCCAGCCCCTCAGGGAAGTTCTGGATGCCGATACCCAGCGCCAGATTTCTGTGAACAATAGAAAAACGTGATTTAGTAAACGATTCAATGTTTCCGTAACTTTCTCATAACTTAATACGATTACTTGGTCTACTACTCACATTTCGCAGTATAAACAGAGAATAGGATAGTATTATGACACTATTAACAGGGTATGAGTTTGATGATTTCAAGGGAGAAATCGTCTACGATTGCGAAAATGTTTAAGAAATAAAGCAACGACCTTGTCTAAATGTGTTTTTTTTATTGTTTTTCCTTAGAATCGATGACTCAAAATGTTTGGATACTATCAATGATTGATATTAAGTATATTATGAATCAATCGAATCTCATAAGTGATTGATTTCTCAATAACCTATTCAACAAATTCAATACCCATTATGAATTTTACAGACATTTTCCAGAAACTGCATAAAAATGTCATGTGTACTTTGGTAGCAGGTTTATATTAAGTAAACGCAGCACGAATACAGAATAAGATCATATTCATAGGAATATAAAATGTGTGGAACTTTAACATAAAGCTGCATGCATATCGTAACAAATAGAAACAATAGCGGATATGTGCTGACACTGGCACATTCCTAGGCGCCCCCCCCCCCCCCCTGCACCTGCCAGCCTGCCACCCTGGCCCCGACCGCTCTAGGAATGCGACTAACTGTACTCCACAGCCTCGGTCACCGTTAAACTCAACTGTTCCCGCGATGCAGCTAAAACTTACCTCTCGTCATGTATTACGTAATGACGTAATAATATGCTTTTCGCTGATTTCGATCGACTTACTTAAAACGACCGTTAACTATGTCGGAGTACCAATCAAAGGTTCCTTTGTACTCGCTGACGTAACTGTATTACAGTCAGTAAGTCAGACTGCCTTGTCTGACGACATGAGGAAAATTGATTTCTGCGGATTGATTTCAGCCGATACGTTAAGTAGAGCTTAGCTTATGGAACCGGACGAATGACCAAAATTCATTCCAAATGTTTCATTATAATTCTGTTTCATGTACCGGATCTGTTAAGGAAATCTGTTGGAGTTGGCTACATAGCTACTTCTGCTGCGCTTGCGCAAGAAAGAGTAGGCAGCAAAACTTTTCATTTAATATGACTTTAACGGGACACATTGAAGTACCATGACAACTAAAAGTACTAATAGCGACGAAAACGGAAGCCTCGGAAATTCCTGTTAAAATGGTTAAGTTAATAAACATGCATGGCGGCGCGAGCCTTTGAGCTCGGTGAAAGCTGCGGCGTGCGCATAGGTACTGCGCGTGCGACACACCGCACACGGTACACCGCTCATCAATTGAGTTTAAATCTCCGTTGGTACCAATAAGGATAGCTGTACTTCAACACAAGTGTTTGTTATACAGACAATATTAGAATTTGTTCGAGAGATCACGAACTATCGTCATTTTCATGATCTTTTTAATGAATCAGACTACATTTTGGGATTGTTGACTTGAGCACAAAATAGTAAACAAAGGAACACAAAATTTCATACTAATGTCGCCTCGATGTTAACCTTATGATGAACTGGACATGATCATCATACTATGTCTATCCTTTGGGCTCGCCTACAAAGTCTAACCGGCTGTTTTCCAGTATTTTACATGGGCCGCCTGCCTATCTACTAATGATGACAGTGGGTCGTTTCCGGGGTAGAAAGCAAAGCGCATTTTATTAGACTTTAGCACAGTTTAGAACTATTTAACTCCATACTTGCACAACGTCTGTTCGATGGAAATAGGAGATCATTTTACTAAAGAAATGGTTTATCGACGCGTGGCAGTTTACCACCATCATCGTTTTGCTCGATCTTTGTCAATCACAACAATCGCAGGCACAGGATTCAACTGTTTAGCAGTCTAAGGCGGTATATTAAGTAGAAAACCTCATGAGATTCATGTCAAATGTGAACTTCAAGGAATCAAGATCGATAACGAAACCCAACTTTAGGACAACAAACGGTTTATTCTTCATGAGTCTATGTATCACTGGCAGAATTGCAAATCTTTTGGAATGCTTGAACCCAGCTGTTACTGTACCTTTCAGTACCAATCATCCCACTGTTGGGAAAAGGTACTACCTACACAATGACATTCAGTTATTTTGGTCTATAGACAGAATGTGCTCTGTGAACCATTGTTTGACTATTTTTTAGAGTGCCAGGAAACGATCCATGTTTCAGAACTCATGGACGGGGTGGAGAGTTCCCCATTACAGGTAATAATTTTGTTCGTGGATCCTTTTTTGTTTGTAGTGTTCACGCTACTGATGAAATAAGGGA
Source organism: Mamestra brassicae (assembly GCA_905163435.1). Classification (NCBI taxonomy): domain Eukaryota; kingdom Metazoa; phylum Arthropoda; class Insecta; order Lepidoptera; family Noctuidae; genus Mamestra; species Mamestra brassicae. The sequence goes on along the minus strand of LR991004.1, from coordinate 11,297,621 downwards.
TTTGCTGTTTATCATGTCAAAATTTAAAGTAGAACTGTTCGTTATCTGTTTCGTATGTTAAATCACTTTTGCGTTGTTAAGCCCATTTACGACATTTGTAGTATGAAGTTTTGATGTACCTATAAATATTACTCATTCGTAAAAAAAAAAAAAAACTAGAAAAAAGTTGATTTACGCTGCGAGATACGAGGGTTCTTCGATGATTTACCAACGACTAACTGGTAGTAGTTAATTGTAAATTCAAATCGGCTTTGTTGCGCTCGACTATTAGCCATTCAGAGAGGTATGTAAAATAAAAGTTATTACTTATGCAGTGGCAGCAGAAAAAAGTCATCTTACGCTTCATCGCTTCAACTGTTTACTGTGTCACGGAAACGGTTGCGGTGCGCGGCCTATTATGTCAACCAATACCTATAGAATTTTATAAGTGAATGGAGTAACGCTGACTCCGGATACATCCGAATTCCAATTACATCACAGACGGGTCCATTTCACTTTCCGACCTACCCGGAAGTGAATTCCTAAGCACGAGCATACGGCGCAGCCGAATTTTCAGCGACACGAGCGAAACTCGACTCTATGTGTGCAATCATAGAGTTCTCACAGTGAGCCGACGCAGAAAGTCTTCGAGGCACGCACGAAACGACGAAGCGGATGTGAACGTTAGCAGACGTCGCTCCAAAAGTAACTCAGTTGTGTTGCACTAGAGTGCAAATTGTGATGGTGGTGAGAGCGACAGTCGCGAAAGTAGTGGCAACTTTCACGGCACGATGGGGGCGCATGAGGCGGCTGCGCGGGGCCCTGCCGACGGCCCATTGACGACACCGTGACCTACATACCGCAGCTCCATTCATACCGCGGCCTCGCCAGCGCCGCACGCACAGGACTCTAGCCCGCACACTTGCCGCTGTTACGGCGACACCGGAATTTCCATCGGCCACTTACACAACTCGTGTCAGCCGTTGTCGCAATCGGACCTACGCACTGGGCCGAGGTCGCACCACCATCACCACACTTGTTCAATTAGAGCCTCCAATAATATGTTCAATCGACCAAAAAATATTCTCAACAAAATAAAACTAGTCGGACATGTAAATATAACATTAGGTAATAGCTATTAAGATACCAATTAGCTAGGCCGTATAATGATAATTACATAATGTTGGTTCAATGAGAAACTGAAACATCTGGCGAGAAGCGATCATCTAACGAGTAGGAAACGGGGCGACAGTCTGTGTATTAGTAATGGATTAACGTGAGAAGTCAATATCGTCTCTCACGTCCTAATTATGTCCAATTTATGTATGAAATTCGCACGTTTTATAATACTGGCATTAACATTTATAAACAATGACCTAGCAGGTACCTTCGCAAACCACAATGATCCTACTCGTAGTAATCTGCCACTGCACATTGTGCAATTGGAAGCATTCATCATATTCTTCCATGTTATTTACGTGGGGATGCAATGATGCATGTCTCCCACGTTCATAGGAAAGAGGCCGTTACTTATAGCAATTACCAGCTTGGATTACATGGCATGACCAACAAAAACGAAACGAAAAAGTTGAGATGTTTACAAATCATCCATAACGACTGTATGTATTAACGTAGCTAGACACCTAATCTAGATTCTTAGATTTCTTGTAAAAGCTCTCAAATAACAAAAGCATCCGCGCTAATGGATGTAATGTAGACAAGTAGGTTAGGTTGTAAGACACGAAATATTCTGATTTAAAATAATATTATGATGTATCTAGTCAACCTTGGGAAGTGGCAATGAGAGAATTGTCGACGAGTCTTTACTGTACCTAGTGAATATAAGGTGGTAGATGAATTAGCAATACGAGGTGGTTGCGCTAGGCAAGGCGCGCGCGGGGTGCGGGGCGGCGTGCGGGTGCCGGGGGGGAGGGGGGCGCGTGGCTGCCAGACAGCGGGGCTCCGCATGGGAGGCTAGCAGCAGCCTCTTGCATCGCTCGCTGCTCACCGTCGCCGCGTCGCGACAGCTTCACGCGAACGCTGCTCCACTTTGATTAAAATTGCATATTAAGCCACGTTTACACGACACTTTAGCGACGGACGTGTTAACTAGCTTGTTAAAACATTTCTGATGATCTAGGAGAATTGAACACTCTTGCACTGTATGTACCTGGTCTACAGCATAGCAACGCGACCAAGTTTAATTTGAGTGCTAATGCAAACATAAAAGCTAGACCTTATACAAACATTATAGGAATCAAAGAAACTAACTCTACCATTACTGAATTCACAAAGACATGTTCCAAAGATCGAAAAAGCAGCATTTAGGATAAATACCTACAAAGTAAAATCGAGGCTGTCTATGTGTGTCTTTGTTACCGTATTACATGCTTTGAATATCAAACAAAGAAAATAAATATTGAAATTGGGTAATTAAGATTAATCAAAAGAAAAATTCTATAGCGACTGTCGAGGAAGGCATTTTTTTAAAAGACGTTTACTATTTATATTATAGCTTGGCGCCACAGTCTGCTTGCATAAACAAACAGTGTGCGATTGTAACCCAATGTAGATCACTGAAACGCGTTTTGAATACAATCGTTGGTCAAACAATCCTAATCGAAAACATTTAGTGCATTTGAATCGTGGGGATATTTCAATCGAAGATTATGATTCTATTCATAACAGTATGCAAATTCAATTTCTAATCGCTCGAAGAAGAAAATAAATGAATGGCTCGTGCATTTTATTTGTGAATGGTAACCATTAACTAGTTATGAAAACTATGTTGAAGAGAGAGTATCAACCTCGATCGTGTTATTCATGGTTAGATATGACATTAAATAGTCGGAAGGGTCTGAGGGAGTGCAAGCCCACACTCAGGCTGTCTCATGTCACAGACAGGCAGTGGAAGAAGGCGGGCGGACTGCAGGATTCCAAACATTCGCACTACTTAGTATCAACACTATTTGTAACACAGAGTAAAGTACTACCATTTTAGCAACATAAAGCAGACTATGCAACCAGAACTCCCTTCAGAAGCCGCTTCTCAAAGCGATAACAAAGAATATTAACCTGAATATTTAAGACTCAAACCGTACATGTGTTGAGGTACCTTCATGATGTTGTAACACACACTCATGAACATTCCGAGTGATACCAAACTTGCCTACTTAAACATACCATTTCCATATGAAGATATGTATGGAATGATTGGAATGTAATATCTATTGAATGAGAGAGCAATTAATAATCAACATTGGAAAGCGTAAAAGATTACACGAGAGCCGACGAATTCCTTTGCAGCGCGCGTTCGGCTGCGGCGTTCATCAATAGCAGGACATTAACCAACTTCACTGCGGGACAGATGAGAAGCATCAATAACGACAAACCGATTGCCAAACAAAATTTACACCGCATTCAGATCACTAACTGTAAAAAGGCATCATTAAAATGACTAATCAAACGATCGACGCTCAAGAATCTAGTAAATGTTAATTATATGTCGGAATTTATTGAAATTATTCGAAATAAAATTAATTCTTGTTGTGATATTAAGTAAAAGAGAGGTTTGGGTCGATTTTAGAGAAGTGGAAGGCTCCCACGGACCAGTCGAGGTAAGTGGTCCATCAAACTTTGCGGTGCTTGGCGGTGGTCGATCGCTGCGCTCGCCGCCGCCGGTGCCTGGGCCCGCACGCCATCCCGTCAGACGCCCTTTACTACAGGAGCACACCGCACACTTCTAACCAACTCATTCGGAAAAACATTAAATAAAAATAAAATTGATGCACACTGGACTTGGGGTTTAGGTAATATTTAATTGCAAACAACATTATTTTCAATAAATACATCACGTACAGTGATTTAAATGAATTCTTTCTAAAAAAACTCTTGCAAACAATGAAAGTTTTTCATGATAACACTACATAAATGTATGCAGGACCTTTCCACCATTGCACTCAAAGCTGTTCCTCCTCTTGCTGATGACAAATTGGTAGAATAGGTGCTACCTAAACATGAGACACTCCGACGGTTGGGTTGATTCGATATCATATAGTCAACCTAACCCATTCATGAAAAGGATAACGCAACACCAAAATCTGGTGCAGTCCCCTGAGATCAAAGTAGTAAGAAGCATTCAGAATGCTTAAATCAAATTCAAGGTGTCAATTGGCTTATCGATTTGATGCGGCTTTCAGAAATCGATTCTGCAAGAAGAGAGGAAAACAAAGTCATGCAAGAACAAGGAAAACTAAGAAGGTACACTTCCATATCCTACCAGCTACTAACACAACAAGACCCCACTCTAGAGAATAAACCCAGACACTGTCACCAAATCAGTAACTTATCAGAAGAAAGCAACTTGCTAAGACAAAGGACTACGGCATCAGCTGCCAAATACTCCATTTAACCTAACAGCAAGTAGAACCGCATTGCTTTTCTCCAAGTTAACGGCACAAAACGGACCACTTTCGAAGAGTTCCGTTTAAGTTATAGCTTCAAGCGAAATCGTTACTATGCATCAAACTTGAAGGCACACGCAGGAATGTGGCCGCAAGTGTTATGTTCTCTGACAATTGTACCGAAGCGAGTGATAGTGTGATGTCGCTGATAACCCGTGACGGTGAACCGGAACCGTTTGGATTGCGGCAGGCAGGCTGGTCGGCGGTAGCAATCCACATTAATGGCTTGGATGAAAAAGCTATTGCACTGCCACTGCAAGGGGCATGATTCCAACATTTGAAGAAATCTCAATAAATTGCCTTTCTGTCGACTCTGGACGAAAGTTTTGGATATACCTACTATAGTACTTACATTTGTCTGCTTCTGTTTCCCTAAGGGGTCAATAGATAGGTACCTATACACCGAGGTATAGCGACAAATAGTGCTAACATGCATATTATGTCTGTTATGGGCAACTCTAAAGTTATTACTTGATAAATCGGACTGATAAGATGCGCAATAGAAGATTTCAAGAGAAGGAGATCGAAAAGTTTCGAACGGTGCTCCTTAGACTATTATTTTCTAGTACACCACATAACTTAATTAACACGCACAAGTGACTTGGCCCATGTTTTCATTATTTGACGACCAACCAGTCGGTAGTATAATATTATAACTAAGTCAAGGTATGTTATCATAATACCTGGTAGAATAGTTTGTGTTAAACCTAACCCTTTGGTGAAGTGCATCGAGATCGGCGTCGGCGCCGCTCGCGTCACGCGACCGCATTCCATGGCGCGGGCGCCTTCATTCATGTCGTGTTGCTAGGGCTGTCAGTAATCCAACTTGAATCCCGGGATTCCACGACAAACGGTTAAGTTTGGTCTACTTTAAGGTATGCAGTTGCTTTGCGACCAATAACTTGGACTTGTTATCTGGCCGTTGATTAGTAATGATTAGCTTCCTGTATAATCTACACTAGTTAGGCTAGCAGTATCTTTTTGAACTCGGTAAAGCCTGCAGTATTTAAGAGAGTGGGATGTTTATCTGCATACGAACAGTTACCTAGCAGCGGAAAATACATGGAGGGAGATTTTTCTCTTAATTCTTTACTGAACACCAAAAAACGTATATAAGATACAGTGATAATAAAGTTCGGGAGAGGTTAACTCAAAGTTGAGTTTCCTTAACGAAAAAAACTACAAATAGGTACCGGTAAATTCTGTGAAATCATTTGTGTCACATGCAGTAGCTCTGTAAGCTACATGAAACACTTGAGAAGCTCCTCAAGTTAAAATCGTCTACGCGAAGTGCAAAACAAGATACTTTTAAGATTCACTTTGAACTCTGTACAAATCTTAGTTATTAGCAAAATATTTGTAGTCTGCAAATTCCGCGGGACGACATTAGGCGCGGAACTGCAAGCCCTATGCACGAGCGAGAGGTCGCAGCAAGACCTTTGGACGGAACGAGAAAGGCGACGTGCGCCATTACCCAGTATGGGAACACAATTCGTAGACGCACGCGCACGTATTTGATGCCGGACTTGCTGGGTTCCATCTCGCGCCCGTTTCCCGGCATAGCCCCGTCCCTGTCGCTCACTAGGAGAATTTCCTTTCGGCGCAGTATCTACCGATGCGTCTGTTTGCACACTAGCGGTGTGATTTGATCGATCGCCGGTTTCCTGTGAGAAAAACAGGTTGTTTGTCAAGTCAGGTGGTGCGGTGCCTTACCGTTAATTCTTAGTGTGTGTCCGGACCGCACGCAATGCACCTAGCCTACATGAACTTGTCTACTAGTACGTTTTATACGCAATAAAGTTTGTAACGTAAACAATAGTTGGCAGCTGAACAATAGTTAGCTTTATCTACATCGTAGCTTACTTCTGTAATCGCGTTATTGTTAACAGAAAAATACCGTTTACTATATCCCAACAAATGAGCGCTCATAATTTGATTTAAAAATCTAAATATTGCGATGAGCAACCATGAAGCCTATTCAGAATAGTTAAAAAAAATCGCCCGTTTAGTAAAATTGGCATATCAAAAGACAGCAAAACAAACTAATCTCAAGAATCATGGGAAAATATTGCGAGTGGCGTCAGGAATGTAGTTATACATAACACTAACGGTTGCAAAAAGGACCTGACGTTAAATTTTTAGCAGTTCCACGTATCTAGAAACATGAAACGTTTCACGAGCAATACAAGAATAGAGTATTGTCGCCCCGATACAGTTACGCTTAGTCACATCCGCCTATAAACATAGGTACACAACACAATAGCGAGAATTCTAAAAATAGGAGCAATATGAACAATTACACTTTCTTCTAAGAAGCTGTTTCCGTTTTGCGCCTCTCAAATCAATATTTCAGAAAAAAAAAATAAAGTCTTCAAAAGCTGCTTGTGAAACAAAGAATAAGGTGCCTTTTGCGTAAAAGTCGCTGCTGCATTGCATATGCTTGATACTTTGAAACAAATCAAATGCGAAGAAGTACAGCAAAAACTACCATGAAAAATCTCATAAGAACTGCTTACAATAAACAACTGAAACTATTACTGTCATAAAATCAAAAGCACTAAGCTTTAGAGCCAGTACCCATGTACGATCAAGAATGTTTCAGCGCATCTACAGGTACAGGCGACTACAGTAACAGGGAAACATTTATCTGAAAAGATCGAACTGAAAGTATTTTATTTATTTACTAGTTTTCTTCGTACGCACTTCGTACGCGTATATCCCGTTCCCGTAGGAATTTCGGGAAATCCCCCAACGGAGTGTAAGGAAGCTACATGCCAAATTTCAGCTTTCTACGACAAGTAGCTGTGCGTTGTCTGTCAGTCACTCAGTTACCAGTAACTGAAGAATTTTATATGGATTGATTAAAGTAGTAATAAAAGTATGTAGCACTAAAGCAGTCTCCAAAGATGATATTTCAGACAACAAAGCTCGATTACGCAACCAAGAGTATAATGTAGAATTGATGAAAAACGAATCGCGAACAATGTTAACAAGATGAATACCAGAACAATCACAAAATTGTGAAAACTGAATGTTTTAACAAGCAGAAAGATCAGAAATAAAGGATCATGTGCGACCGTAATGATTACATATCAGGACGAGTTAAATGCCGACCAAACTGGCTGTCGATTGCACTTTCAAGTATGCGACGGGCGGTTTATTTTATATCTCAACCTGGATTGTTGCCAAAAATGTCACAATAAGGAGAAAAATGTAAACACAGCCGCATTCTAATTCAAAAATAAGGTCGTCTCGTCTCCCTGTCCGTGAACGAGACGACGATGTCTCGCCAAAACAAAACTCGACTTACCTACGAGTGCAGGGATTATTTCTGTGCAGACTCATTTATAAATACTTTAATGCTCTCAGACGACAAGACTAATGCTCTACAATATATTGAGACTAGTGCATGCCGCGACACTATACTCACACATTTATTAAAAGCTTTCTTTCGTAAGTTTTTAAAAGTCGTAACGCAAATATAGCTGTCTAGTCAGTGTTGTTATATAAAACGTCTGGTTCGTGTTTGCTTACATACAAAGCATGTGTACCAGTCCTTTAGACAACAGAACATTAGCATTTAAACGATGACGATCGGATATGCACTATTTAGCTCTAGTCTTCAGTGATCCCAATATGCTAAATCTTCAGATCTTTTTGTAGGATTTTGCATTAGCGTGAGGTTGAAACAATTCGGAAACCTGATTTCGTAATATTCATGTTGGAGCCCTTTGTCGATCATATCACCTATGCAAACGAATATGATGTCATGACAGCAATATGCATAGGTATCTAAGAAGTAGTTACACAGATTATGTAGGTACGAGCGAAGGCGCCATGGCGGATTTCCTTCGGCGGTGCAGCATTCCTCGCGAGCCTCCGTCGTTAGTCAGCCTCGCGTTTTACCGATAATCGCGCGAAGGTAATCGTTCGCATGTTGAACAGGTGAATTATGAATGGGACACGTCATTACACCCACGTGCGTGTCGGAGGCACCGCGGGCCCGCTGACAGGCGCCACCGACACCGCTTGCCTACACCTTTCCCATCAATATTTGATAAACCATAACACTTTCTATTATAAGAGAGTCATAAATAGTTCTTTAGAAGGTCTTAAGAACTTACATAAGCTTATAAGATCATGCCAGTAGTCTGGACTTTGAACTATCATAAATTCACAATTGAATGCAATACAACTTTAATTTGTCATCGTCTGCGATAACTTTTGCTTAAACTTTAGCAATGAATTTTGTAAAAAGTCGATGATGTAATACACAGTTCGGCAGTAAATTAGTAAAAGCAAAATATTTTCCCTTCACTCCTACTTAGTATTTAGTCCACTACTGTATAAGGCGAGGCGCCGAACCAGTGCAGTTATAGCATATTGATGACAAGGTGTATAGTGTGCGAACTGAGTCATCCATTCATATCACCAAAGAAGGTAACTGGCAACAACATTTTGGAATGTATAGGTAGATTTACTCATCAATAAGTCTTAATAATCGCACAACTTATTCATGCTATACTTGGAAAAATTGTGCATATGAAGAGAACCGGTCCGAGATGGTAAACAATGATGAGTCACGGATATCTGCAGTAAATAATTACTTATTCATATAATAAAAATAGTTACGGATTTTCCTGTTACAGCCGCTGTACGCGAGTGGGATACGAGAATATCGGTGCTGCATTTAGTTGCGTCGTGACTTATTGATTTGGTTCTGTTTGGCGTGCTCGGGAGGTGCAGTCTTTCTATTTTATTTTGATTGGTCGGATAACATAACAGGAGTGTAGATATAAAATAAATAAGTTGTATGCTAACGTTATGTTTGAAGTGCAACAGTATAAATTGTTTGTTACCGGTGTGTTTAATAGGCAATTAGATGTTGGTGTGACGCACATAACGCGTGCGCGTGCGTGCCTGGCGTGTGGCGCACGCGCACCCGCCACACACTAATTGATTCAGTTAAACAATGCCGTGTAAGAAACTGCAATGAATTTATGTAATTCATGATCAAGTGCACATGCTGGCTGCACAAACTAAAATAAATAACAATTGAACAAAAAAATGCAATTCGCACATCTGTATGGAAACCTAGAGTTCGTGCACATGGTAGTATGCGGCGTGATATTAGTTTTCCTAAGGAAAGTTATTGTTTATGCAACTAGCTTTATGAAACTAGTCATAACAAGTGACTCCTCATTTCGTTTCTCTCTCCTCTCCGTAAGTTTGACCACAATCACTAAATGCAACGACTAAACGTTTAAAACAAAAACAAAGCTACCCGCGGTCGGTGAGGAGCCGAATGTCCGGCCGGCGCGGCGGCGGCGACAGGAAATCGTAAAAGCTCATATAGAGCATCATCCGCGCGCATCTTCCGGTAAGGCGCTTTCCGACGTCTCGCGCGCTCTTCCGCCTTATATCGTACACTTTAAGATTCAAGCCGCGTTTACTGAACTCCTCTATTTCGGGATAACATAGCAATTATCAGTAACTTTAGCGTTACGACCAGGAGCTTCCAGTGTTAAGTCATTGGCAAAAAAGTACTTAATATTGATTTTGTTGTTTCTAGGTATGATAAAAGCTATACTTGAAAGGCTAGAGTTCTTCAGTCAAATATAACGTTTACGTTGCACATACATATATACACGTGCATTACGATTGATCCGTTGTTTCGGGTATAGTGTTACAGATCACAATTTTACGGCGAATTCTTAGCGCAGCCATAAAGAGCGCCAAAAAAGACGAAATATTTTAACTGCAAGTCGAAACTAACCGAGACCGATCAATATAATTCTAATGGCAGATGCCTAAGATTCTACGGTAGGTTACTCTAACTATCCGTTCAGGATCTAAATGTTGCTAAATTGATGGAATGTAGGTATTAAGTTTATACGTATTCTAGATTTGACTCGCCATCTTCATAGACGAAATTAATATTCAAAATGCATACTTTATTGAAACCAAGACTAACCGAAGTCACCTTTCTCGAAAGCACAGAAAACAAAGCAAAAAATGTCAATACGTACAGGCGAACAGTGTTTTAGAAAGTATCGCGTTAGTAAAGAATTCGTTATGAAATAGTATGAAAAGGTATTGTTTGTGGCGGCAAAGAAAAAATGAAAAAGCAAACAGTTGCGCATTCCATTGGCTAGTGCACGTGGTACATTCCAATGGGGTCATGCACCACACGGTGCGCGCGTGCGTAAAACAAGTGCAACGTTCTTTCCGAGTGCGGCCCTGTGCCTTCGTGCAACATTCTCTGGATCCGGCCCTGCGTTCGCACATTTCACCGAAACGAGCGCCGAGCGACGAAAGCGACGTCTCTGCATCAAATCACATCACTATACCCACTAATACTAAATGCGAAAGTTTGAATGATTCTATTTTGCCACGCCGCTGTGTCTCGAGTGTTCGACAGATTTGAATAGAATGTTGTACTGCGGTTTGATGCGTGTTGATTAATCATAAAAGGTACATTTGGACTTTTCAATCGATTACTTTGTAAGATTACGAAAACTAAATCGTGAAAAATATCAGCTAGTCATAATACAAGAAAAATCGTCTATCTCCGCCAATCTAGATATGCAGCAAACACTCAATAGATAGGTGTCACTCCGTTAGATTTACATACCGACTCCCACCCGCAAATGCTCAAGTTTTTGCGGTAATATGCAGACGGTAATGACAAATAATGCAAACAATGCGATGATTTAAGCAAGCCAAATATTGATGCATGCTCCTTTTATGTAATACCTACGTGCAGATAGCCATAGTCGGCCAGGGTATTATGAAGTTAATCGTAATAGCGCGTTAGGTTGGAACAGGGCAAATAAATAGCCATGACTAACAAAGAAAGAGACAGTTTGATTCATGGTTCATGTTTGCTAAGAGAAGAAAGGGTTCATAGCCAGTCCAAAATAAATAAAAAATAACCTATATCAAAGTTTTTGAAGGTGAGCTTTTCTAGTCATCTTTGGCTGATATTTAAATGTCTAAACTTTGCGGCATTGGATAATGTGGGCAACTGCAACGTCATTGCACTACCGCGAAACGTCCACTGCTACAATTTCCACGAAAACACATGCTGACATGCGTGGCTTAGCTACGAGCTCGAACTGAGATCAGAAGACTTACTTTTCAGTAGTCTTGTCAAATTTGTGTCCGGTACAGAGGTAAAGTCCCGCACAACACTGAAATGGGAGGATCCTCCGACCAGACGGTTGTTGAGTCTGGTGGGCAACTGCCCGATGGTTGATTTTCGAACTGTCGTATATGTCCAAATCGCACGGAGAACTTTGCTTGCGCGATGCAGGAATTCGTGTTAGTTCGTCGTAGATGGCGCTGCGGTTCTTTTTGTTGCCGTACTAATTTCGATTCTTAGTTTTTCATGCCGTTGCATTCGTTGACGCAACAAGTCAATTTGACAATGCTGGCTCCTATGTCAGGAATGCATCAGATAGATAGATTGAGAGCAGTTAGGTAGTAAGAATCTTGTGGAAAGGGGAGATGGGTTTCGAGAAGTAAGTATTAAGTAAATCGGGTGAAAAATTACCCTTAACTACATAGACAAACACATAGACAATACACTACCCATCATTGGGATAATTTTTAGGGTTCCGCACATCAGTCGGGAAAAACCGGAACCCTTATAGGATCACTTTGTTTTCCGTCTGTCTGTCTATCAAGACCCTTTTCATTTGTCATGAACGCGTGGAGGAATCAAGCTGAAATTATTATCAAATACTCAGGTTTGCTACCCCTTGGAGCAGTGAAAAAATCAATCACTTCTAAGTCAACGCAATCTAATTATGCTCCGTTTGTGGCGCATGTTATGACGCTCGCAAGGGAATCAAAACCTATAGGGGACTTCCCGTTGAGCGAAAATCATGAAATTGGGCTAGAAGATAGTTCTTACAGTACAAGTAAAGGATAAAGTGTTAAAATTGGGAATTTTGTAGCTAAATTATATTAAAATTGGGAATTTTGTGGCTTTAGAACTTATATTTTCGGTTAAAGAATTGACCGTAATGTACCAACATTGACGTATGGGAGAACATTTTTTCAAACACATAGTTAAGTTTAGCTATATTTTTGTCAGAGTAATGAGAGTGCTTTCATATGTAGTTTATAAAACTTCCGCACAGTGCTTTGAGGAAAATAAGTTAGTTACCCCCACCGATTGCCTGACAACGAATCCATCAATTTAATAGTTTAGCTTTTAGTCAATAGCAATATCCAAACAAGAATTCAATGAACAGAAAGAAAGATGAACATAGCGCCAAAAAGACAGGTCTACCTGCGAAGTAGTGTTGCAATGTAACACAAACTGTAAAATCCCCTAAAGCTCTCCGACTCATCATGAGTAGAATACGGGTAACTTTCGGGGTGGGTCTGAAAACCAGAAAACTTGCACGAGAGCATTTAAAAACTGACGCTAAAGTTACCAAAGTCAATGAAGAGATATCGATAACTAGTGAAACGCCAGTTTGGGAACCATAAGGTCAACTTCAGGATTTTGAAAACACAGCCAAACAAATATCTATCACAAATCTTTAGCATGACAAATCTTCAGGGTTTAACCTCAGAGGTGCCTACTTGTGTGGCATGTAAGTGCTTAGACAGCACGGGGCATAGGGAAAGCGGCGCTCGGCAGAAGTTGGGACGTGAGCTCAGGGCGGTGGGTCGGAGGCTCCGGAATGCGACCGCCCCTCCCCACCGGCACCCACCAGCGCCCGCCCGCCGCGCCAAACATTATTTATGGACTTGTAAACTTTAATCACATCTTTCAGATTCCTTTCAAAGTTATAGAAAAGCTCTCTTTTATGACACGCGAGGGCTAGGTACAAACGGTTTTAGCGAGCTTTTTAGATTTACCCAATTTATATTGTCTTTTAGTGTGTAGGTTTCCAAGGGCTTAAAGAAGAAATACGCCGATTTTAATAATGAAGCTTTTTTTATTTTCTGAAATGCCTAAAAAAACCTGCCTGAAAAACCTTCATCTTTTGTCTGCGTCTACAGGGATATTTTAGCTAGTTAGCCGGATTTTCAAATTTGATAAATACATAATTCAATTAAGTTTCTGGGTGTGTTCGGACATGTTTTCATCTACTGCTCTAACACAAGATTGTCGTTTATTAAAACAAGAATGTTAATCGTCGAGAGGTAAAAATTAAAATAAACCATAATCAGATACGATGCGTGTTAAGGCGTTTTCTGGCAAGGAGGAGGTAATATAAAATCGACAAAACGGCTCTGCGTCCGTGGAAGGAGCGAACGCCGACACATTCCCGAGGCTTGAATCGTAAATTACGGCAGCGCGAGCGGCGCCGGCGCCGGGAGGAGAGCGCTTGTTACGATATTTGAACAAATTCCCGGCGGTGTTAATCTGCATAATAACAGCGGCGGATACAAAGCGGTTGCCGACTCCCATTATGCGCGGGCGCCACCCCCTCCCGCGCCGCACCCCTCCGCACGCCCCGCACTCCGCGCTCCTCCGGGCACACTGCGCCCGAATACCTATACGTGATTACCCACACCAACTACGGTGTTAAATCCACCGCCTTATCGCTTGCCATCGTAATGAACGACCGCTCCGAGTTTTCATACGGGTTATTTATGAAAAATATGAAGTGATGGATAACGTATAATTTTTGAAATCGGAGCATGAGTAGCGTTTTAATATGCACGGACCGAATTGTTGTTCCGGTGGTTAAAAATAATTATGATACTGGCACTTAGCACTTACCTACCTAATTGGGAGGCTTTACTTTTTTATGCCTATTCTATTTACAACTAGGAACCAATAGGTATTGATACAACTTGAATGTTGGTTTGAAACTAAAAAGCTAACAATTCAAGTCCTATTCGTATGCAATTAAAGAAAAGAGAAGAGAAGAAAGTTTATTGACGTTGCAAATTTATGCAGGGTTCTTTGAGCTACAAAAATAATTAAACAAACGTTAGCTCGTTAAAGAAGGTGCAATTATGAGTGTAATAAGCGGGAGGGCGATCTGCATAACAAGCGGGAACAAAGGAAACGCCGAGTGCTATCTCGTAGCCTCGTTACCTGCCATTACGCGGAGCCGCGAGCCCGGCTGCGGCGCACGAGGCGAGCCGACCTACCCGCTGCGCCGCGGACCACAAAACGCTATCGCGAAATCTACAGCTTAATATCAATGTTCATCGTTTTGCATTTTTGCGTGTTTTAATAAGGTCATGTTTTGACTTGTTTTCTTAGTCGAGTGAAAAAAAATGTAAGTATATCTAAAATTTGGAATGATTGCAGGTTTTTTCCAAGAATGCGCTATTTATTCAAATTTCGCATTGCAATAGTACACAGTCGAGGTGTAAATCATGATGGTGGTAGATCCGTGTGACTGTTACGTCTGTGATTCAACATCTTAATCGGTAGGTACCTTACTTCTAAATAGATATGTACTGAATCACACAGCGATTATTATAGATTTGTGGGTACCTACTACGTGTTATTGTGATGATGAAGACGTCTCGCCTAGATAGTAACAGAACTAGCTGGTAATAGACACAACAACGGTGATTTGGAAAACATTCTGGGAAACTGTAACAAATGAGAATGGTTGGAATCTCTCGAAAAGATCGGTAACGTCGCGTACATTAGTGAGAGGTGCCAATATTTAACAGTTATGAATATGCTCGGGAGGCACCCACGCGTCAGTATAGACGACGCGACAAATCGCCAAGGTTGACTTCAATGATACGGCGCGCGCCGCCGGATTTTTCAGTGAAATAGTTTCATCGGGCGGATTCGGCGCGGTGACGCTAACGTCTGCGCCGCGCGCCGGTCGATGCCCCCGCGGCCACGCGATTTGGCTCCACTCGACGCAACTACTCATGAAACGGCTTGCCAATAGTCGCCGGCGACTAGCGACTCCTTGCCGCACTCCGGCTGCCTTCACCGACAGACCGCAGCGCAGCCACTACACCGACACGTATCGCCGACTCCATCTCCCTGCTCGCCGGACTGTACGCAGCCACCTCCAGACACCGTCCAACAAGCTCGAGAACAAAAACGAAAGTAAAAATCGCATTTATAAACGGGCATCAAGCATATTTCACAAAAAGCAGTCTCGACGTTAGACGAAACAAAGCACTAAACGTTTCATAATGAATTGGCAAAATGAACTCTAATCTATATCGCAATCCTCATTCCAAAAGGCAAGTAGGCGTGTGACGACTCATGCCAAACATTCGATGAGACGAGACGAGACAATTCTCGAAGGTGCTTTTCTTAAACGAAATTATACGTTTATTTATAGTTTGTGAAAACTAAAAACGGGTCGGTGACAAACATGAGTAATATAAGCACCCATCGGACAGTATACTTAATTTGTTTAAATATCGATATAAATGAGAGTTAAGTTGGCGCAAGCGGCTATTGTTAACCCCGGCTAGCGGGTCCGATGCACAAGCATAGTGCAGCCGTAGACGGCTAGCTGCATCCCGCTCGCGCCCGCAACTTATCAATGAAATGCCTTCGCAGCCGCCGCCGCAACGGTGCCTCGCGTTCCTTCTTCTGACGTAACAAAATGGCGGACAACAAATTTACGTAGGTACTTATCCTATTTAAGTATTTATAGAAATTTTGCTAGCAGAATTAACAATGCTCACAATATACGCCATTAAATAAACATAATTCCCGAGAAGTACTGAATTTGAAGTGTCATGACTACGAAATTACGTTCGAAAGAACAGTTACACAACACAATAGATTTTTAAGAAACGATGATGTATCGCGCACATTTATACTGATACAGGAATATATAAACTTCTGAGTATTTGTTCATCTAATAACGGTCCCAATGATGAAAATAATTTAATTACTGTAACTTTCGACCTGTTATCGAAATTAGCGTAATCTCCCTTTATAATATTATCAATAATGTGATTTGCTACCGGTAGCGCCATCTATGCTCATTCAATGAAAAGCATTTAGTGATCCACGAATATTGATCTCACACGCACAACCACAAACGCAGAATGAGTTAGAAGTAACTATAGATCCCGCTAGATGGCAGTGATCTAAGTTGACGCTAGTTTCATGTTAGCTCAATAGATCAAATATACCACTAAGCTTTATAACTAGATGGCGCTGTCAAAAATACCGCAACGGACCTTGAAATTGGGTTTTATTCATGTAAAATTGAAAGGTATTTAATACTTTTTGCTCGTTGCGTCTAGTTTAGTGCAAGAAATGACTGACCTGGCGGTGTGAAAGGACGCTTCGTCGGACGAGCCGGCGGCGCCAAACGACACGCCGACGGCGAGCCCCTCGGGTATGTTGTGCACGGTGATGGCCACCACGAGCAGCATGATGCGCTTCCACTGCGATGCCCGCGCCTCCATCGACCTCGTCACGCTGTCGCGCCGGTCACCTTCGCCATTCTCACCAACTTTCTGAAATGAACAATAATATTTTATGATAACAAGAATAAAAACGCCCGACAAAATATTCCACACAATTATTTTTAACAGAAAATATGTGTTGTTTATTTTGTTGTTTTATAAGATGCTAAACTGCTTGATTATCGGAATTATGCAGTTTCCATCATGACTCGGTTTATTTTACTCGTTTTGTTCGTACATATTATTTTATGCCTCAATCTGATAAAAATAGCAAGGCGAGGAGTCTTTCATAAGGAAACTCAATTAATAAGTAACCGATAGGCGATCATCTTATCACACAAGTTGATCTGTTTCGGCAACCTTTGGATCAGTATAATTCAGATAGGACAGATATAGCTAGTTACTAACTACTTTTTCAGTCTACTACACATTCATTGCTCGGAACCTAATCAACTTTCTGATCCATTGATCCTCCACCTTCTGGTTAAGTGTAGTTGTAAAAACTTAACTGGTTAAGTGTAGTTGTAAAAACACCTAAAACACGAACAAACACTACCGTTTACGTAATACTTGGCTGAATATCTTAAGGGGGCGGAGTGGGTTTATTGAATAGCACATCGCCCGTGACTTCGTCCGCGTAGATTCAGTAGATCCTCCAAAAACTTCAACGCCCCCTCTGCCCCCTTTTAAAGGTTAGTTTTGGAAAATTAAGCACAAGGATTTTCATTAATTATTCATCCATTTCTGCTGCTGATTCTGTGGTCTCAGGATCGGCGCAAATGTTCACCCTATTCATCTCGTCAAGCGCTAATTATGCAAAAAATGTTATATCTGTTTCAATCATCCCACTTTCAGTTTGTACCAATTTTCACGTAAATTGAAACAAGCAATAATGTCCTCCCCTAAAAACTTCATCACCCCTGTTCGCTCCTTTAGGGCTTTATTTTCGAAAAACCCAAACAGGACCAAGCATTAAGATCCTGTCCAGTTCGTTCAAACCGCAACATTTTTCTTACTTAGAGCATTTTAATACCCGTCCCGAGTCGTTACTTTTAAACGAAAGGTCCGATTTGAATAATTTAAAGTGTAGTTTAGATGTACATAATCAACCTTAATATTATCAAACTATTTGAATAGACAAGGATTAATATCATGACACCAAAATTATCATTATTCCATTCCACCCGGGTTTTTATTTGAACAAATAGCGGTCTTAGTGACTTAACCGTAATAGTTAGACATATACCCTGGCGGAATTAGTACATTATTTTTATGTCTCATCAAGTTTTCTCAGCAAATAATTAATTTATTATGCCAAATTTTGCTACTTTGGATTACATTATTGCAATTTTCATAGGGATCCCCATTTTTTTCGAAAATAAAATTTAGTCTTTGTTTTAAGTTAATGATGGAGCTTTCTAATGGCGAAAGAATTTTAAAATCAGTTAATTAGATTTTGAGCCAAATCGTAACAAATAAATATTTCCTCTCTATAATATTAGTTTAGATGACTTATTCGGTACAGATCACAATCGCGTGTCGTGTGACTTTTATTTCATTGACCTAAGGTTTAAATTGCAATGACTAAATTGCTTTCGTGAATTTCTACCACTTGAATTTAGTTATTGAAAACCATGTGAGTCTCCAGCTACCGACAGCAAAAGATTTAGTGCTTTGTCTGCTACATGTATTTAGCTCAAAGTGATAAGTAAGCAGCGAGAATTTAAAATAATAAAACAGAATGAGTATTTTCTTACAACCGGATCAATCTTGCTCCGGTAGATAGATAAATAGGCACTCAAATTATTTTTTTATAACTCACAAGAAAGTAATATCACATCACAAATTCCAAAAGTAGGGACAAACTGAGCAGGCACATATTTGTGAAATGTTTTATCGAATTTATTACACATTCTCGACAATTTATCAACAAAACTAGTTTGAACAATTTTGATCACTTATTTATTATGTACGGTTTTGACTCCGAGTTAAAATCTACGAGCTAAACGAACAGACCTTGCTATCTGAAGGTTAATGATCGAACTAACTGCTGAGCTTAGCTTACCTAACCCGCTAGGTACTTACAACTTAATAATTATTAAAGTTAAATTTATTTACGGCGACACCAATAGAAAAAGGCAATGTAGATGTCACCGGAAAATTGCTTTTTCCGGAATTGAGTTCAGTTCTCGCCGCGAAATCTCTTTATGTCCTCTACCGAATGAAAACGAGTGCCACGAAGTGGCAAATTGAGTCTAGGAAAAAGAAAGAAGTTGGCTGGAGCCATATCTGGTGAATAAGGTATTTGCTCGATGGCATTTTGAGTGGTTTCTGGTCAAAAATTCGTTCACAATGATGGCCTTGTGCGAAGGCGCATTATCGTGTTGCAAAATCAAAGAATTTTCTTTTCACAAATCAGGCATTTTTCGTCGAATTTGCTCTCTTAAACGCCGCATACTGCTCAAATAATATTCTTTTTTCACCGTTTGACCTTCCGGTAAGAATTCCGAGTGCACAACATCGCTATAGTCAAAGAAAACAGTCAACATGACTTGAATTTTGATCGACTTTGGCGTGTTTTTTTTCGGTTTTGGTTGAGTTGGAAGGCACCACTCAAGCTCAAGCTTGTTGACTGGTTTGCATATCAAACCGTAAACCCACGTCTCGTCACAAATAACAATGCGTTTCATGTATTGTTGGTCGGAATCGACTCGTTCTAGCATGCCCTCAGCGACTCAGGCGATTGAATTTTTGGAGAAAATTCAGGTCTTTTGAGACTAGTCGAGCGGCAACATGTTTCATACCCAAGTGATTGTTTAAAATGGTACAGATCAACTCTTGAGACACAGAAAGTTCAGTTGCAGATATTGATGGCCTACCAGATCGAGGCAAATCTTCCATCAAATTTCAATCGCTTTTGAACGCGTTGTACCACTCATAAGCACGAGTTTTTGAAAAAGTCGATTAACCGGAAGCCTTCTGTAACATTTTCAGCAACTATTCCATTTGCGATGCAAAATTTGAGACAAACTCTTTGTTCGATGTTTTTGTCTATTATGAAATTCGCAACACATACCTACTAGAGATGATCCAACAAAAAACGGCACTGTATTTAATCTAAATGACAGATGCAACTCAAACTCCGCGCCAAAATGGAAAACAGTTGTGCCAAACTAGCAACAAAATAAAAATAATAAAATGAATTTGGAACCATAAACAAATGATCAATCCCCGATACTTTTGTGACAGAATGTATACAAAAAATCCCATCCTAATTAAATAGTTTCCAATATATCCGTGCCTTATTAAGAAAAAATAGTTTACAATCTTACGGCGTTTGCAATTTTCCGGTGACACTTGCGAATAACTTTTTTTTAAGACAAGGTCTTTAGTAGTGTCAATGCACTGCTAAATAAATACAACTTGGAGTTATTGTGAGACCATTAAGGAAAACGAATGTGTTTCTACTTAAGTCATTTTAAACATTCCTCCATAATTCATTCATTCACAAATTATTCGACTTTAGTAAACATATCGAACCGCTTTATAGTGCCAGCGGTCATGGATAATAATACTTTCAATGCAAAAAAAAAGATAAATAAACCGCTGTCAACACATAAAAAGGTTAAGGTGAACTAAAGGATAAAACCAGTGTTTAATAAGAAGGCTTAGGAAGATAGCGAACAAGTATTTACTAAATATTGCTGTGAAATCTCCAACAAAAAGATTTAAAGTTAAGAATCAGCCAGCCGAAACCATGCGAGTTTCACACCTTTGTGACATAAGGACGTTTCCGTACGATCTCGTTTGATTGCGTATTCTTAAATATTATTTTAAGTTAACCTTGGACGACCAATGTTTACAACGGTGAAAAAGTGGACAAGTCAGAGTTTTGCATAATGCATAAATATACATAAAAATTGGGGTGCATTAAAATGGATATATTATAGCGTTTACGAATGCCAATAATACTAAGGTCATTGTACTGCCGGTGCACCCTGAGCGGTTAGACTTGCTTGCATTTTGTATCTGGCTAACAGTATGTTTATCATGGTATAGTTATAAAGCCGAAGACCGTTACCGAAACGTAAGGTAAGGATGCTATGTGGCTAGGTGGATCGACAGTTTTCTTAAGGTGGCTGGTAGCAGCTGGATGAAAGAAGCCGAGGATCGGGTTAAATGGCATACGATTGATGACGCCTGTGTCCAGCGGTGGACTGCTGTAGGCTGATGATGATAGAAGAAAATAAGAAAGTAAATTTTAAGGTGCGTGTGAGGAAAAATTCAAGGTAATTCCAAGACAGTCGTAAGTGCACCTTTGGTTGCCTTCTTTAGTTAGGAACTCAGCTTGATATCATGAAAATTATTTTACTACTTAAATAGTAACGGACCAGTGAGTGGTGTGAGTGGTGGTGCCCCCTGCGCCGCTGCGCAGTGTGCTGGTTGCTGATGCAGTCGGCGAAGTCTGCCGGCTGCTGCGGGTCCATGGTCACCACGCTGGTGTTATTGGACGGCCGCCGATTCAGCGCAGTCATCATCTCTAAGTCTTCTAGTTTCTCCTTCGAGTCTTTACTCTTCGTTATAGCTGTAATTTATAATTTGTCCAGTTAGATTTTCACTTTAATGATGTTGTCGCAAGCGCGACTGCGGAACGTTAATGTGATCCCAGATTCGGGAAGAATTATTGAGTTTTTCCAATCTGAATTTGTCAATGCAGCTCAGAGTCTGGATATGTGCTCGATTGATGGAAATTGACTTCGACCCCTAATGCATCGGGCATTAATTTAACTGGCGATACGATAGTAACGATATCAGTAGTAGGCATCCATTTCTGAAAGCGGATATAATATTGCAGGTATGATGTTACATGGTTCGTACGATTTTTAGTTTATGAAACCTACGCAGAGTTCCATTAATAAATTGTTCATAAATGAGTATTTATTGTGTATTATATTTATAACAGTGATATGCTTGGCCTTTATTACGTAGCAAATTTGCGCAGTTCCTAGCTAAACATTAGCCGGCACAGTGAGATTTCAATTTCACTTAGTTCAACTGAGGCAATATCAAAAATATGTTAAGTAAAGAACAATTAGATACTTAAATTAATTTCATATTCCGCCGAGTGGATATAGGAGAACTGACTTGAGATCAATTTAAATGGACGATTGAATTTGAAATCCTCAATATTGTTTTTTACAGACTTTCCTTGTCAGACCTCTGAGATTTAGAAAAATAGAATAAAATCAATAATAAAAGAATCGCTTCATTTACCTAGCGCTGAGCGAGGCTAGGTAAATTAAACGATTATATTGGTTCTTAACAAACACATCCCTCCCTAGGCATCCTCGCACATCTCTGGTGGAAACGCAGCATTAACGGCTTGGCGGAAATTAGACGCCAATAAAGCAAGAGCCGTATTTTTTTAAAATCCGTGATGTATTTTAACGCTTCGTGTTATTAAAAGTACTTCGGTGCGTTATCGCTTTTCATTTTTATCTTCACGCGATCGTGGCTTTCAACACGTTTCTCCAAGTCATACAGTCATAAAATATCCAAGCCTCTAGGCATTATATTTGTTCGTGTGCATTATAAGTAGGTAATTAAGTCAATTCGTTACAATTCCATTATGACTGCTGTTAATTACTAACTCCTGTAATATAATATTATGTTATTAAAATAAATAGAGACATGTTTGCTTATACTGATAACAAACTACCATCGAGTTTAGATATATAAGTTAGTAGCTAAGTCCTGCAGATAACATAGAAATCCTTCATAATAAAGATTCTGAGAGTTTGAAATCAAAAAGGTACACTACAATATAATATAAGATAAGAGATATAACACTTTACACAAGGTAATCTTTGATTAAATACTCAATACTTCCTGGAGCGCAAACTTGGTAAAAGAATACCAAATGTTATGCCATATTTTTATAAATTTACATAAAAATGAGGAAAATCATTAACACCAGTCATACGGTACGGTCATTCGTTGGGGAATTTTATGAAGGCGGCATTTTTTTAAAATAAAAGTTTTTTTTAAACCAGGAAAATTGTATATGGTTTCAACAAGTGAAAGGTTAAAAGGAAACGTTTAAGTTAATCTGTGATGCCAACAACCAACTATGTTTGGGCGGCAAGCATCTTTTAGACACGATCGATCCATCGTAGACCTCATCCAGAGCGGAAAGCACTGGATGAGGTCTCACAGGACATCAAGATTTTAACATCAATTCATCAAATTACAAAATAAACCTTCCCGCTGATAAACCAAACAACAAATCTTTTGATAAAGAACATACGAAGAGATAGGAAGAATGCCTTAAGTACCTACCTACTTACATACATTTGTAATGCATGATGTACAGGTTTGTGAAAGCATAATGTCATTGAAGCTTATTTATCTTCAATGCTTATAAAAGCTATCTGTATCATTTGTGCCCATACATTTCTCTGAGCTCAATAATAGTCTTAGTTTATGATAAGTATTCAACGTAAATTAATAAAATGGTTGTATTTTAAGACTCGACTTTATTGATGTCTGAAGGAGGCTATTAAAGTTTATTACATAATTTTAATCATAACATTTAAAATTGATATCAGCTATAAAAAATATGTCCATTAAGAGTTATTTTCTATATTTTTGAAGGCATCTTTAACGATTTAATTATGAACTATGACATTTTTTTTACTAGCAACACCATCCTGTCAACAACGTTGCAAAATCACTTATTTGCGAGCTGTCGAAGAAATCGGACGTACTCGTATGCTTACAAACGGTTTCTTTATCCTATCACGATTCGGCAAGTTTAGTCAAGACTTGCTACAACCGTTTCCCGTCAACGTTACTTCTGTCAATAATTTTAATTAGTAATTCATTTCTTTATAGTAATAAGTAACAATTATATAATTTTATGTACATCGCATAGTGAGAATGAAAGTGACCGAACTCAAAATCTCAAAATTTTTGGAAGGTTTTTTTAATGATTATTTTATAAACTCTTAAGCTCTTATTTTTTCTAAACAATATATTGGCATCATAAATATGTAAATAGCTTTCCATTTGAAAAAGTTATGACATATTTGATTGGAAACTCCCTAAAATACGAAGTCAATTTTGTGATTTCCCACAAAATGCAAATTTCGTGTTAGGTCACTTTTATTCTCATGGTGCGATATGTCGCAGCAGCAGTACTTAGGTCGCTGAAAAATCGGCGCATTTAAATAAAAAGACTAGGCCACCAATTAAACGGCCGATTCAGCTAGTTAGCTGCGAGATAATTATGCATTAAGCTAGGATTTTTGTTGCAAAAGTGACCGCGGCCCTGGAACGCAAAGGCATTAGGAGGAACACGGATGGGTTTTAGTCAGTAAGAGTCTGAGTCTCCCTTCCGCTCCGCCCAGAGCGGGAGGAGTCATTTGATGATTTCAAATCATGCAAAAAAAAAAGCTAGGAATTTTATGTAATTTCAGTACAAATAGGGTTTTACCCAAATTCGGGAATCTCTAATAATCATGACAAGTGTTATTTGTCTTTTAGTTTGAGTATGTATGTAGGTACGTAAGTATCAGCGGGGACAAACCGACAACGCAAAATCAATAAGTCGAGGTTTAATATTTATTTGGGAGTGCTTTTCGGCAAAATGCATGCAACAAAGATTAGGTACACGTTTTGCAGAAAGCTATTTCTTTAAAAATAAAATTTTAACCGCAACTTCCAGTCCTAATGATGACCATCAGACAGCCAGAACTTTTCACACTAAACACGTCAAACGGCATTTTTTATTTTATATTACAACTTTCGCAAAATACCTTTGATACATTCATGTTTGTTTACGGTTTTCCTCAAATTATTATTTCAAGATTGCCGGACAGGTTTCGGAGTTCAAAGCAAGTCGGAAAATTAGGGATTGTCCGACTTGTCATCATGAGATAATCACGTGGCGAGGTCACGATCGTACTAGTTTCTTTTAGTTAGGTGCTATTTATTTGGTATGACGTGGCACCTTTCCTAGGAGATTTTCCTCGAAGCAAGAGTCGCTCACGCTCACTTTGTGTAACTGTTACGCTCAAAGACCGAAAACGTTTATTGAGCGAAAAGCGAAAAAACCACTCACATCGCGTTGGGGCATTTTCCAAAGGTCCACAACGCAAATTTCGCATCACTTAAAAAAACGGCCACAACGCATTGTGGAAATGAAGAAATGCCATGTCGCGTTCTGAGCCCTAACTGAAAAAGGTTAGGTTTGAGGGAACTTAGGTCACCCCGACACGGATGGGTTAGGTTCGGATGGTACGATGGGAGCTACAGCTAGATTCAGCGAGCGAAGCGAGCGAACTTAGCTTCCGTCATACCATTCATGTTAGATTCCTTTAAACTCTGCAGACAGAAATAGTACCCTACGTATTAAATACAAGTTTCCAGGACTAATTACGATTTATTTATTTTACAAACAAATATAAAATACGAGGGGCAGAATCCACCAAGTTTTTATACGGGTTAGTGGAATCTGCCCGATCAAACCAAATTAGAGGGGCATATTAAAAAAAATAATTAAAATTACATTTATCAATTAACCGTTAAAAAACTCCGATTTATTAACATTTCTAATTAGTTACGTTAGTTTAGGTTGGCTGATTGAGAAAGCCTTGTGGCATTAAATTCGTTCATGTAGGTACCTCTACTTTACATATTTTAAATTGATTGGCAAAAATTATTTAAAAAAAGTACCTACCTATCGTGCATCGGTACTTACCACAGTGCCTTAATTAAGTTATATATTTCAACGGAAAATTGCAGACTGCGTAGGATTGTAATAAATCTTTAGTTGATTATATTAATCTCGATTTATTATGAAAAAATCGTTTTGTGTACAATAAATCCCATTCAAATTCAATAGATTCCAATATATTTGTATCTTATTAAGAAAAATAGTTTACAATTTCACGCGATATTTTGGCGTTGACGCTGTATAATTGCATTTGGATGGAATTTGTTGTACTTACTTATTCAAAATTATATGCTCACATTATATCGAAAAATTTTAATCTAAAAAAATATTTATTACCTACAATCTTACGGAGTTTGCAATTTTCCGGTGACTTATATATGATAAGCACAGAACAACACAAAGCAGGAAGATTTTTTTGATTTTTTAGGTAATTTACGTAACTAAAAAGATCATTTGAATTTTGAGATCTATAGACCAAGGCGTAAAAATAAAAATAATGGCATTTGCTGCAAACAATGTGAATGATTGTAGGATGATGGATTTCAGTATAACATAATAATAACACAAAGTCTAGCAAGGTTAACCTGTTGTGGAGTGCATTGTTATCACTCTGCAAATTGCTGAGGTATTGACTGTTATACCCCTAGAAAAAAGCAACAGTTCGCGTTGTTGTCGAAAATAGCCAACGGTTTATTTTCCTGCCGAATGAGGGCGAAGGTTTTATATCCGATGATTATTTGATTTGTATGCTGTTAGTTATTATGTGACGTTTGGCCAAATATTAAAATGAAGGTTATTGAGTGCCGTCCGAAGCTGGTTTGACTTGTTTGTGTGTGCCTTAGTGAGTTATTATTAGTGCTTTGCCTTTCTTGTTGTTTTTTGACTTAGAGGTGAAAATGTTATTCTAAAGTCTAAGTCAGGTTGTCATGAGAGACACAGTCAGTTTGAGCTGTTTGTTGCCTTTGAAGTCATGTTCCTGAATGATCATAAAATTTCTAGTCCTTTGTCAAGAAATGTTTGTCTGAAGCCTTAATGCTGAATCTGCATAGTTATTAGTACACCATGAGGCAAGCTCACTCAATTCAGACAATGAAAAATTAACAAGCGCTTGTATCTACCACAAAGGAAACTGACACCACCGAGCAGATATTTTTGTGCTTGGTTAAGAAAACTTTTAAATAATTTTATTAGGTTAGCTTCCAATTGGATTGGACATATGAACGCCTATAGCACGAAACTTCAAACCAGTGAGCAAAGCTTTTATTTTGTTTCCACAAAGTGGGTGCCCCAGAAGGATGGACGGCGCCGCCAAGGCTGGCTAAAAGAGGCGAAACTACCTAGACGACTTTCGCAAGAGTTGGTTCGAGGAGGCCCAGGAACAGAATACCTGAAAGGATTTAGGCGCCTTTGCCCAGCATTGGGACAGTGCAAGCTGAATAAAAAATTTACAATGTGGAGACATTGATCATCATCGAGTTTGAAAAAAACTCAAGTCAAGGATAATGACTACTATTCTGACGAAATATTCCAAGCAGTCTGTTCAGTTAGTGACATCAAATCTGTGATAAATCACAACATATTCGTATAAACTAGTACTACTACTAAAATTGCCAGTGTTTTGAATTATTGTTTTATTCTCGTCTCCAACTTTAATTTTTTTTTTTTACAGAAGTTGTTGGATAAGCTTGCCAAGACGTTATTTACTTACAGAAATAATATTATGAAATGTTTCAAGTTTCATACCCACTGATTTCGGTTTTAAATAAAGTGTATTGTTTTTATCTATTTTCATTTTTAGATTTGTTTTTATGTTATTAATTTATTATAATATTGTTATGTATAAATCTGGAGTTCACAATTTAAAGGAAAGGTTAGATTCAATATGTGAAGTCACTTAAATGACTATCAAATACATCTTGCTTTTTCCAGATAACTGTTACTTACTGCAAGTGATACTTCAGAAACATTTTAAAAACTAAATCTATAGTATGGATGAAGTATAAATTATTTTTTGAATATCTAAGCAAACAACAAGCTTCTGAAATCAGCAATATTTATTAAAAATTATAGTTTGTTCATCCAAAAATCTTAATTTATGAATCACCATTTCCCCATTATGTTGTCAAAATTATAGTAGAGAACCATTAAGATAATGAAAATAGACTGATATCTTAATTATTCATTGAATAGTCTGACTCTGTTGTTATTTATTGAATAAATTTATTCGTTTTTTTTTAAATGCAACACTTACACACAACTTCTTAACACATTGAATTTCACTCATAGATGATGTTGTGTAATTAACTGTTTTAAAAAATAAATTGAACAAAAACATTGTAACTTTAAATTACTTGATAGTGCTGTTTTTTCTATTTATTAACAGATAAATAAAACTGTATGCTCAAGAGAAAAGATAATAGTATTTAGTTTTGGAAATGAGAATTAATTGATAATTAATGTCTTTGTTAGTATTTTACTGAATGTCTATGTTTTAACTGATTACATTACAAATATGCAAAATAATGATACAACAATGATAATTGCCATGGTATTTATAGCATAATTTCACTAGAAGCAACAAACATTGATAATATTTATCAATGTGTTTACTGATCTAAATTATTGTTTTATGTAGATCACTAGACACTTTCAAATATAATTAGACTAAAAAATGTCTCCATCCATTCATAAAAAAATAAATAAGCAATCCATCAATCTATAAGCACTCTATCTACGGAATGTGTACTTAACCTCTTGTATTACAAAATAATCGTAATTTATAAAAAATCAATCAACATTTTTTATGATCAGTAATTCACAAACTATTTCATAAGTAAATTCATAACTTGCTTTGATGATATGAAAATGAGAATAAAAAAATATCCTTAATGAAGATCAATAGTAGCTACAGCTATCTACAAATTCTCAAGATAAGATATAAATAACTCAAAATTATTCAGGTATCTAACTAAACTTTTATTGTGGACCTATCTATCCCTATGCCTAAAGGACCAATCACAGATTTGAACATTAAAAATTAAGATGCAAAATCATTGCACAAACAATAAAGGAAAATAAATAATAAATATGTGCTACTTACTGATCATCATTCCTGTTGAGTTAATTCCTAAGTAATCCAAAAACTTGTCAGTTCCAAAAACAAAAACAGCTCCAAATAAGAATCCAAATGCAACTGGTAGGAAGGCATACTGTCCCTCTGATCCATAGCTCTTCGATCTTTTGCACATACTGATGGCTGGCTCCAGCAGAGACCAATAAGACGCTGCGGTCATCACTCCCGCCGCAAAGCCCAATGACACGTCAAGTAATTTTCTCTAAAAAATAAAAACAAATCAATAAGTGTCTGGCTTCATCACTTCTTGAGTCACTCTTACCGAATTTGGGGTAATAACTATAACTTACATGTTTTCCTCTTATAAAAAATACACAACCGGCCCCCACAGCAGTTAATCCCCACGTCAGAAGCGTCCCCAAAAGGGCCTGGGTCACAGCACCGTATCCTTCTATCATTTTGTACAATTAATTTCTAAGTAAACAATTTAAAGTTAAGTACTTCTTATCACATAAACATTTTATGTGCACGAATGTTCTAAAGTAACGCGAACTTAACCATCATATTATCGACAAGAGTCACGACTTAAATCTTTTTATACATTCCACATGTTTTTATCACAGTTCTGACCTTGTGTTATGTCAGATTCTGCGTACACAGATAATTTAAGAAAACGCTGTCAGTGTCAAAAAATTTCGTGTTGCCAATTGCAATAAAATAAATATTGCTGTCATTTGATGTCTAAAACCGAAATTAACGAAAGAACACAGAATTCACAACTATTCATTTCATGTATGACTGTTATTTAAGTCAATTAAGTGTCATCACGGAAAATTTCAGAGGAAATGCTTGCCAAATTGATTTGAATTCACACGTTCATCGTGCCTTTGTCACATTCACTTGAAGTTTAACATGACAATAAGCATTCAGTTCGGAAATACAACTGCAGATTAAAAATACTTTTAGATATATTATCTATCACAAATTAACTCGGTTGTGATGCTAATTCGTCACATTGGTTATTTCGTTGCTTTCCCTAATACGTCTCATTCACGTCACTTTGTATATTTAGTTGCTTTCCTAACTCGTCTCATGCTTTATTACGACTCATTCCCAACTCGTACGACCAAGGGCGCACCCAGGATTTGAACTAGGGGGGGGGATGGAAGTTCAGCTCATATCTGTTTCGCTGGTTGTTGAGCTCCATGGCCGACGACGAGTGCGGGATATTCCCAGTTGCCCCCACATCCACCAGGCTACCAGGGATTAAAATGAAGTTATTGCCCCCTCACTGTTATCGCTGTACTGCGGCGTGGATCGTCAATGCTGTCTGTCTTACGGACGCGATGAGAAGGTTGGCGGATAGATTTTTCCAATTTGGTTTTATAAGTAGACTAGCTTTTGTCCGTTTTTCCGGCTTTCATGAACGTGGCTATCACATACACGCTGAAATTTTAATATTTGTTTTCCCGCGGCAAACGATTAGCCATCAGTAATAGTATCGAAACATAAAGTTTGAACCTATTTTGTTTTAAAATAATAAAAAAATATATTCATAAACTCGCAAGCGTGAGAAGCAATAGTAACTCACTAGACGTGACGTAGGTACTACTGGCAGAGCGGCGGCGGTGTGCCGACATTATTTATTTAATTATTTAACAACATACATCCTCCATTACAAAAAAAAACCAATGCGGTAAATGCGCCTTAATTAACATTTAATTGTTACTTGTAACTCATACCTATAACTAATTACAAACAAAGCATTCCTTGTGAATTCACCCAGAGAACAACAGAATAAGTCTGTCTCACTCGCTATTATACACTATACCTATCAGCTGGTTGATACGCGAAGGGCAACGACCGCGGCCGCTAGGCTCGTAACTATCGCTATGTATATACATATAAACGCGTATGTATAACTATTGGTTCGAAGTCGCTTTCGAGTTTTATTTATCACAATTGTTATTCTGCCATTTCTTTATTTTAAATTTATTATTTTTCAAAATCAATTGTATTACCAAGACCAACTCATTTCGCTGCGGGAAAACAACCATTAAAATTTCACGCTGTATAAAAAGATCTTTCCAAACCCAACTGGCAGTTCCAGAGATTAGCGTGTTCAAACAAACAAACTCTTCAGCTTTATTATATTAGTAGGACAAAAGGATATAAGTGACATTACTAGGAACATACAAAAAAAAATGTCTTCATCGTAGTTGCTTTTGATCACTTATCTTACTTATATTTATATCTATCACCATATAATAAAATCGTAGATTTGCCGTGTCTGTACATTGAATGTTTTTGCATAAAAATAACAGAGAAACATTAGGAAAAATACATAGAACACAGAAATGCATTTTTTGAAATTATTATCTGTTTATCTATTTGTCTATACCTGTGTGTTTAGCTGCATCACGTAAAAACCACTGATTGGATTAGAAATCTAGGTACCTACTTAAAAATATCAAGTGTTATTCCGAGTAAGCGTTTATTTCATCAAATTCAAAATATATTGACTTTTAATTAAGTTTATTAAGAAACTTCAGAGAGCGCTAAGCGTCGCTCTGAGTGACTTCTGGCACCATCTATTGAGAAAAAATAAAATGCAAGTAAGCATGCACCAAAACAATTTGATGAGTTATTTGTGAAACTTTGTTATCGTTGTTAAATATCATTACGCTTAATTGCGTCTTCGCCTGACAAATATGTTGTTGGTTTACGATAATTATGTTCGATAGATGTCGTTGCGCTGAAGACACGTTTTTCCGTATGGCGGTGTTAAGATTCCCCTTCGGTATTCCGAAGGAGAATCGAACAGCTTTGTCGTTCGTTAGGGGTTTAGGTTCGATCTCGAAAAAGGTCTTAGGTACAAGTCTCTAATTGAGTATTTTGGAGTCTATAATCGTAAAAAGTCTCCGATTTGTTCAGTCCTACAATTCGTAGGCACTAAGATAGGATTTCCCGAAATTCCTGCGGGAAAGTACGGGATATGTGCGTACGAAGTCGCGGGCAAAAGCTAGTTAATTAGAAAAAAACCTGGTATCGTATCACAGATATAATCAAAGTATTTACAATGATTAAGAAAACTAACAAAAGCTATAATACCTATACATATACCTAGTCATCGGTCACAGTCACCTGGAAAAGTCTGACCGCCAAACCCCTCATCGCGGCCGTAAGACAGTCAGCGATGAGGGGGCTTGGCTAATTTGGCAACCCACGCCGCAGTGAACAGCGATTTGAAGTGGGGGCAATAACTTCCCAGTTGCCACCCGGTGTCAACTGGTGGTAATCCATGTAGGGCGAATATTTGGCCCATCCTATGTGGTGTAGTAAGTGCGTCTACTTGGCACTAGACTTGATGGATGGCCCCTGGCTCTAAAACTTCATTTTGCACAGAGAAACAACTTTTTTAATTTTCACGTTCTAGTTTCCAGTAATAGAAATTGCCAAGAAAATTGACATTTATTTTTTCTTCTAGTGCAGCTGTCGACCTCCCCCCTGCCCCTAGCTGGGTACGCCCTTGCGTACGACGCTTATATTCAAAGTACAATTGATGAAAAATGATGATGATGATGTTGATGAAAAATGTAAGACGCCCCGGGCGTCGGGTTCTCAGAGCGATTCCCGGCGGGTCTGCGTACATAGAGCGATGGGTAACTCGCCTTCTGATAAGAACCAGGTCCGACGCGGCCTTCTTGTCGGGGCCCATAAGGGCCAGTGCCTGCCAGGGTTGCGAAATTTGTAGTTTGAAAGAGTTAGAACGCAAAACAGAGTGGAAGAAGTCAATTGATGATTTCCAATACAAAAAAAAATCAGAGGCCTACCTCGGCACCAACGTCATGCTAATTGTGATTAATTGTTTTTAATTTAATTATTTTATTATATTTAAGGAGAGAATAGAATTGGCATGACGAGCTTAGCGATCATATTTTATTTAAAAATAAGCATTTTTTCGATTTTTAGGGCTCTCTTGCTCAGAAGAAGACGCCCCGGGGAGTCGCAGGACGATCCTCGGCCACCGTAGGGTTGGGACTGCGGACGGCGAGCATTGGGTGGCTCGCTGTCCGAATACCACCAGGCCCGGGTCGATGGCGCGTTGTGTTCCACGCGCGCCCCAAAGAGATGTCAGCATAGGAGACGGGGCCCGCTAGGGCCAGAGCCTGCCAGACTCCTTTCTTCCAGGTTGTGGAATTTGTTCGAAAGAGTCACCGCGGCCCTGGAACACAGTTGGGTTTTAGTCAGTAAGAGTCTAACACGCCTTTTCGCTCCACCCAGCGCGGAAGATGTCATTTAATGATTTTCCATCCTTAAAAAAAGGGCTCACTCGCTATTTTAAAGCGTTTACTCTTCACCTCACGAACTTTTAAATCCTTATTCTTGGAAATGCATGAACCGATATTAAAGTTTGTATGAAACACCATTAAGTGCTCGGAGTAGTAAGCTCTTAAATATCGACATTTTACCTGCGACATCATTCGCGTACCTAGATTTCCGAATTTCTCATAGATACAAAACTTGTCCACAATTTCTATGTCCTGTGTAAGGTTAAATAAGGTTAAATTCCTTCTTAAATACTTACGTCATTTAGGGAACACTAAACACATAGCATCACGCCTGTAGTCCCAAAGGAATACCGAAAAACACAGAAAGGAGTGCCGAGCCTGATTTGATAAAAACTAAAAC
Source organism: Mamestra brassicae (assembly GCA_905163435.1). Classification (NCBI taxonomy): domain Eukaryota; kingdom Metazoa; phylum Arthropoda; class Insecta; order Lepidoptera; family Noctuidae; genus Mamestra; species Mamestra brassicae. The sequence continues at coordinate 11,264,293 of LR991004.1, read as the reverse complement.
TGTTTCATTGGATTTTTGATAAATCAGTATTCACAGCCAGGAAACGAATAGGTAGGTTGATTTTGAAAAGAAACACACAGCCTGTATTATTAGGCACACCATCCGAAAGTGTCGCTAATAAGGATAAAAATATAGGGGGCGAGTCATTTGCCCGCAACCGGGGTCAAGACTCGATGGTGGGTTCCCCCGAAAATGTTATCACTTTGCCCGACGCGGGAATCGAACCTTCCACATGGTTAGCAGTAGTGCATGCGACCACTAGACCAGCGAGGTAATATACTACTATGCTATTTTTTATTTAGGTATGTCCGTTTTTTAGGTAGAGCCTGTCAAAAGTTCCCCATTGGTTTTATTCGTCCTTGATCGGATGCAACTTGTATGCTTCACTTTACTTGTCAACCTTGACTCGCTGCCCCCCAAATTCATTAATGTATCCTTTTTCTGAGCCTCCTCAAAATAGTGAAAATTAATTTTACAATAAAAGTTAAAGACAAAAACACATTTCCTTTGGTTGGCAGTCATGATTTATGTATGTTAGAAATGACGGTTAACGACCGTTTCAGATAGGTCACAAAGGTGGCACTAACAAAAGTACCATTTTGACCTTCATTTGTAATATAATCTCGTTTCTGTTTAATATTCATATCAGCTTAATTATTTGGGATCCTTCCCACTCAGTTCTTTGTATGGATTATTTTGAAGATCGTCTATGACGCTAACAGGCCTCCAAGTTAATCACGTCGGAAGTCAACACCATTTAAAATTTCTCACATAAAATATTGTGTAAATATCTTTTTTATTGTTTTATCTACTGATTAGTCAGTAGCACGTACACTACTAGCTGTACATTAGTGTTAAAACATTGCAAATGTGTTTAAATTACACACGTAGGGAGCGAGCTCTTTAAAGAATGTGTGTTTTACTTTAAATTGTGTACACGTTAATTTCGTTCATATCTGTTAATTGACTTAACAGTTAAGTTAAATGAGTCAGTTGCAGCCAACGCCGTTATAATGAGATGGCATTAATTAAAAAACACGTGGTATCATTCATATAAGTCCTTAGACAAAGTATTTCTTTTATCGCGCGAGATATCAGTCACGTCGCCGCTCCACTGACGAAAACTCGGTTTTAATGTAAACCGCTTTTATGGCCCTTCTAAAATTGTGTTAAGCAATAATTAAATAATATGTATTCTTAAGTAGCCGTGTAATTTTACACGTACCTTTGAGTCTAGCAAGTAGGTGTAGATTTAACTAAATTATAAGCAAATATTTTCGTGCGCGGTAGACATAAGTATAGCAGGTAAATAATATCTATGAATATCAGATAAGTCTCTATTAAACACAACTATTTAAGAGATAGTTTTTCATGGAAATACCATCAGCAATGACTTTTATTATTTCGATACTTACTTAAGTTACCCACCTAACACCCGTTACAATAAATGTATCCGTATTGTAATTTACATGGACGTATTGTCCTCATTAGAATACTCGCAAGAAACGTCCACGAGACAGTTAGAACACATCGATGTAATTACCGGCCTGCTATTAGCGACGCATACCCCACAAGTACATAGCTACAAGTAATACATAGCTAGTACACTTCCCTAAGGAAACAATAGCGGAGACTTCGACAGCTGCATCTAATTATTTTACCGATAGGTTCTGTAATTTAGTAATTATATCGTAATTTTACAGATTTTATTAGCGTATCATTGTGACCTCGTCTCATTCTGTAGATCACAATAAACGTGACAGTAGACCGTTACTTTTTTCATAGATACGTTTTCGAAGTTTAATGAAAGACTGTTCCATGTATCTTGTACAAAACGGCTTATTTTGGGTATACCTAGCTAAACTCATCTACTTAGGGATTGCCATTTTTCCAGGGGGTAGGATATTATAAGATCGACCCAGACCTTAACACCCACCGTCCACTTAATTGATTGCGATTATTTCACAAACAACATTCAACAGTCAGGTAGGTATCCACCGGGCTTATAATTTATGCCACACTTTAACATTTTAGCTGTCTGAGAACATGTAGGCAGAAAAAGCACTAATGACATACTTAGGTGAACTTCAATCAGTTGGTTGCCCTTGTGAAAAATATTACTTACTGCACAGTGCACACATACCTGTACGAGATTATACTTATGCACTTGACCGACATTTTCAACTTGCACTTGACTAGTTTTTTATGTCATCTACAACATGATCAATAACAACATTAACAACATATAGTGCGTGCCAACTACTTAAAGCATCAATGGCGAAATGTGCACGCGAACCCGTCGGCCGCAGCCCCACAGGCATTACATTAACCACCGTGCGCCGGCGCAGCAATCGTAGGGCGGCTCTGTCGCGGTGTAGCATTATGTCCCGCATGCTCCACATTCGCACAATTAGCGGGGAGGCACCGCGATACCTCATACAGCCTGCAAACTATATTGCCTCCTTACCTTCAAACGGCTCTTGATAGCGAGCCTGCTATCAAATAAATAGACACTCTCTGGTAATTACATCTGAAACTGAAATGTTTAATGAGGTAGGAGCGCGCTCATAAAGATAATTGCCAAATAAAACAAACAAGATTCTCATTACAAATCTTATTTCGGTGATCTAAATCACACAACAAGAGAGTCATATAATTTGATGTTGGAATCTACGCAACTGTTACAAATTCTCATGAGCGAGTGACGTGGTCTGCGTAGACGCAGCCACCGTAGCGTTAAACGAACAAAACATTCCGCTAGATCGTCATTATTCAAATTTTCGCTGTACTAGTTGCCCGCTTGTTCCGGCCTCTGCTTTTTGTCCTATTTCGTACTAGTCTGAAATTACGATTAGTCCGGTCAAAATGAGATGCGGTCATCCGTGGTGGATGGCCGTGTGAACGGTCCGTTATCCAAACAGCTTGAGCGGTCTGTGGAGATGCTCATTGTCTTCAAGGTTCGGATGAAGCGGAAGTAAGCAGTTTGACAGTTTGTTTAAACTCAAGCAGAAAATTATTGGGCATTTCCGGTCAAAAATGGACCAATTTCCGACTTTCATAGTTGTATTCATTCGATTAAATTACACAGTTTCGGCTTAATAATTACTAAAACTTTATTTCATCAGAAATATTTGGGCGGAACAAGTTGTTATGTCAGCCAAAGATAGAACGTTGGACAAAGCCTCCTATTCTGGAAACGCTATAAAATGCAGCTGTAACAGTTTTCTAGCTTTCAGAGAATACCCGTCGAGTGCCGACTGGGAGACTGCATACCGGTTTATTGCCCCTTACCGGTAGTCTGATCCTAGAGTAGCTCAACAGAAAAAAACTGCTTCATCATAACTTAAAAAAAAACTCAGACAATTATTGCCATGAGCATAAGAAATTAAATCGGAACAACACCGTGACAACTAAAATTAGTAGGTAGGCTTTACAGAGTTTTACTGATCAGCAAAAAATGTCATTTGTTTTAAAAATCCAAGAAATCGATTTTTAGCTCAATACACTGTAGAAGCAGTTGTCTTTTTTAGGGTTCCGTAGTCAAAAAAGAACCCTTATAGTTTCGCCATGTCCGTCTTTCCGTCTGTCTGTCTACCCCACGGGGACGCTTAGCACTAGACAGTTGGAATTTCGTATGGGTATACCTTCACATTAAACACGCCGATACGACACGTCTAGCCCAACCATTTTTCCATCCAATGATCCGTTTGCGAAATATTAAGCTTAAAGTTTGTTAGAGTCAAGTTTCCTCCCCCTCTGCCAGCTAAACGTCTGTTTTTGGAGACGTGAAACAAATCATGGTAGCAGCATTATAACGAATTTAGAAGGAAAACTAGCACCGCTAACTAAGCTTAACGAGTTAATGAGTAATCGTCGACCAGCGTATTAAATGGAACAGGGTAAGTAAAAATATCCTAATTATTCCATAGAAAATGCCTTGAAACCAAGTGAATTTGTAACTTTGTAATCTAATAATAGTTAGAATAGAATATAATAAAAAATATTGGCATTAAAACATGGTATAGAAGATGGTCCAAAAATTAAAAACAGCATAGGTACATGTTTTTGCTTAACATTTTAAGCGTTGTGCAAATTTTTCGTGCATCGTCATTTTTTTTTTTAAACTTTTTCACACTTTGAAAACTATTAGTAGACAGCCAATCGTACAATTTCCTTTAAAATAATCTGGTATTTATAATTTTTAAGGTCGCTCGGTATCTTATAAAATATTTCTACACACATACATAAACAGATTTTAATATATTTTGGTAGCTTTGGTATGACATCTAGTACGAGCTTGTGAGGGTCGCGCGAGTTAAGTACATTCTTCTATTTTTCTGGCAAGGTTTAGGAGACGGGTAACTACGGAACCCTACACTGTGCGTGGTCCGACACGCACTTGGCCGGTTTTTTAAGTTTAATGACGCCGCCGCTTGCCCTTTATGTTACCGTTAAGAAAGATCAACCTGAAAGCAGCTACTTCGATATAAAGTATGCGGTTTTACTGATTTCCATGTACACTACTACCGCACGCTGTTACATAACGGGCCCACATACTGTTGCGATCAATTTGGGTGCGTCGGCGGATGATCTTTAATAATCTTTATACAATAGTAAGTGTCACTGTAGCATGCGGAAGATCGTGGATCATAAATCATAGAATTGGATTCGTAGCGCACGTCGGGAGGTAATGGCGGCAAAAACGGACGGCGGAGTCGAAGCGCGTGCCATGCGTTTCCCGGCGGCAGGCGGTGTGATTCGATGTGATCATATTGTAACGATTTACTGTTTCAATGCTCACATCATTGCTATGGCTTTAGTGCTGCATTGTTTGTTTAGTAATTAATTTTTTTCAGCTCTTTCCTTTTTATAAAATTAACTGGCACTTCGCCCGCGACTTCATCCGCGCGGATTTAGTAAGTACTCCACAAACTTCAACGCCCCCTCTTTTAAAGGTTAGTTTAGGAAAATTAAGCACAAATATTTTCAATTATTACCCAGCCATTTCTACTGCTAATTCTATGGTGTCAGGATCATTGCAACTATTTACCCTATTCAACCCATCAGGGGTCGATTATGCATAATTTTTTAGATCTGTTTCAATCATCCCACTTTTAGTTTGTTCATATCAATTGCCACGTAAATTAGCAATAATGTCCTCCCTTAAAACTTCATCACCACTTTTCGAAAAATCCGTTGTTATTGTTACGCGTGTCTTGTAGAATTAATGCCGGGTACATAACGACATTAGTTACTACTAGCGCCATCTTGTATCGAGTAGCAGAACTAGTATAGTCAAGATCCTTCTAGTCTTTTCTATGCTAGAACATTCTAGGGTTCTCGACATCTGGTCAGTCGGGACCGGTGTTAACGCGAACGTTTCAGATGTTTCGAAAGTTGAAGGTTCTGGAATTAACTGACACCTATAAGGATCGCAAGGCCCGCAAACGAGTTAGTATTAGATTAGATTTGCGATACAAGCGAATACTTCGGAAGCGATCTGTAAGTGCGATTAAAGTGATCACTACTAAAGTTGTGTTTTATAATTAGTGAGTTTAAAGTTGTAATAAGCATTTTTAAATTAAAGAGTAATTTTGGTTATTTAACCTTTTGAACGCCAGAGCATAAACGCATCGGCGCGTCCCCTACGCCAAGCCACAATTTCGTCGTACTTTTGTCACATATTTGTGACGTTTGGCGTACAGGGCACGCGCTTGCTTGTCATGTATACGTGGCAATGGCGTTCAAAAGGTTAATCGGCTGTTTTTACTGTCACGAACCCCAAGCTCGTAACATTATCCTTTTTTTGTCAAAATTATTAATGTGTTTCAACTTCGTCGGACCAAGCATTAAGATTCTACCCAGTTCGCTCAAACCGAAACATTTTTCTTTCTTAGAGCATTTCTATACCCTTTTGTTTCATGAGAACGGCACCCACTGCGGCCCTTCAGGCTATGCTGGGACTGCCACCACTGCACCTTATAGTGCAGGAGGAAGCGGCCCTAGCGGCCTTCAGGCTCAGCACAACTGGCACTTTAGGTAAAGACTCTAGAATCAAGCATACACGCATCATGGAAGATGCCGTAAAACGACAACCCATGATGTCATCACCCAATGACAAAGCTCAAAAGATGCACCATTTCCAAAAGCACTATAACATAGTGCTAACACAAGAATCGGATGACCACTCAGGTCCCAAAGAGCTGAGAATCTACACTGATGGATCAAAAACAAGTACCGGAACCGGAGTTGGAGTTTACTCTAGCGACCTCAACATTAGAATATCCAGACCACTAGGAAAGCTCAATACCGTTTACCAGGCGGAATGCGTGGGCATTATCCTAGCGATCCATGCCATAGAAGCCAGGGGAGTCACGGACACTCATATTCGTATACTCTCCGACAGCGCCTCAGTTCTCCAATCCCTAAATAGAAACTATACCACCTCGAAACAAATACAAGAATGCCACGATGCACTAGAACGCGTCACGGTGACAAACCGCAACACCGTGACTCTGCAGTGGATAAAAGGTCACAGCGGATCACTAGGAAATGACGCGGCCGATGAACTGGCCAGGAGGGGGTCTGGTACGATGGCTGTTGGACCCGAACCCATAGTGCCACTCCCTTTCACCCAGCTACGCACGTGGCTACAAGAACATACCCACACACAAGCAGAACGCTGGTGGACCTCGGCACCAGGCTGCAGGCAGTCCAAGGAGGCTATGCCACTCCTAAACAATAAACTCACCAAGCGCCTTCTGCGACTGGATAGGGGCAGCCTGCGAATGGTGGCAGGGACCATCACCGGACACTGCTCACTGAATAAGCATTTCCACACACTAGGTATAACAGACAGTCCTCTGTGCAGAGCATGCATGGAGGAGGAGGAAACGGTGTCGCACGTGCTCCTTGAGTGCACAGGCGTCGCCGATATACGTAGACAAACGATAGGAACACCAAATTCACTCACAGACACCCTGAACTCTTTAGGAGGACTGATCTGCTTCTGGAGGGAGGTCGGCTGGTTGGAATGACGGCCGCCATGGCCCACGCACAATGGTCCAACATCAGGACTAAGTGCGGAAACCATACCCCAATAGAATAGAATAGAATAGAATACCCTTTTGTTTAAAAGTTACGAACGATACGGTCCGTTTTGAATAATTTAAAGTGTGATTTACGTGTACATAATCAACCTTAATATCAAACCAATTAAATGAATAAGAATTAATAGCATGATACCAAAATCACCACTTCCATTACACTCGGGTTTTGATTGAATAGTTTTAACAAAAAGCGGCCATTGTGACGTAATCATTATAGTTAGACATATACCCTCGTGGATTGTTTATAGGTAATAATGAGTAATTCAATCATGTAGTACATTCGTTTTATGTGTAATCAATTGTTTTCTCAGCGTACGCCAAATAATGAATTTATTGGGCAAAATTTTGCTACTTTGGATTACATCAGTGCAATCTTCGTCCAAAAATAAAATATAGCCTATGTTCTTAGTTAATAATGTTGGCTTCTTAATGGCGAAAGAATTTTAAAAATCGGTTGAGGTTTCGAGCCAAATCGTAACAAACAAATAAATCTTTATAATATTAGTTTAGATTTAGATTGGTAGAGTCGATGGTATATCTATCTATGCGCTAAAGTAAACAGGTAAGTGTGCCTATGCATGATGCGGTCTCCAAGACTATTTTGATGATATATGCTTCTAGCATTTTCAAGAGAAAGCCCAGGAAATAAGAAATACTACTGCACCTACTATTACTGACCAGACATGTTAAAAAAAAATTGTACGTAGGAAAAACACTTCGGATATTTGTGTACCTACCTGTTGATGGTGATAGCTTTCAGTCAGAACAACTTATACATTACCAATACATCATTGTACCCACGGCCACTGAAGACGCGAGCTTTACATAATTCTTTATTAACCATCATATTATTCATCCGGTTTGAGGCGATAGAATATGAATAAAACGACAATCTTATCGATTTAACTCATTAGTCACCAACCAAGACGGTGGTGAACAACCTTTCAAGAAAATTAGCAATTACATGTCATCATCAGCCTAGCCTTTTCTCAACTATATTGGGGTCGGCTTCCAGTGAAACCGGATTCAGCTGAATGGTAGGTTTTTTTCCAACCCATAACCCATTAACACACACACACGGTAACACGGTACTTCTTGGCAAGGCTGGATTCAGATTATCTGGCTTCTGAAAATTAGTAACGAATGTCAAAGATCTACAAATGACAGCCGGGACCAACGACCAAAATAGCAATTATATGTACTGCTAATCAAAGAGATTAGTGAAGAGTGAAGACTTATAATTTTCCGCTCGACTGCGTTCTTTATAGGTAATTAGCACTTTTAATTCATCACGATTTACGAGTTACCCGTCTTCAGTGGAACATAGTAGGTAGTTATGAGCGTTTGAGCAACTTTTTTGTTTTTCTTCTTAACGATTTATTTTGGCTTGTTTATCATCATGTTTTATTTATTTAAACTCTAACAATTGGTTAGTTCCTGTTTTAACTTCGGTGTGTATTGTTTGCCACGTATTTATACATTGTCCGAAATATCTGAGTACCTGGAAAAGAATCATTTTCATTTGTTACCACCGTCAAACATTTTATAGCCACAGTAGGTTCTTAGCAAGAACTGCTTTAGGTTTTTAAATTAGCATCGCATCTACCACCATGTATTTCAATAACTGAGACAAATACTTAGATATTTATAAAAAGTAGGAGTTTTATTATGTTCAGTGCTTTTGCAACTTCTAGGCCTCACGGTCAATTTGCTTTGCAAAACCCTGCGCATACAAATCTAATATCAAAACGTAATTCAAGTGTAAGAAAGCGCGTCAGTCAAGCGCAGACGGCGTATGTAAACACAATGGGGAGGTTGACAGGCGCTGCGTACGCGCAGCCTACTGGCTGACTACTAAATTGACCCTCTGTCGCCGCGTCTCCGCGTCAACGCCACGTTTCCGTCACGTCGTGGCATAAAGGACACAAACATGCCCAGTGACAGTTGTGCTGAGATGGAAAGCCTTTCAGTTGTACCTACGTGCGTCTTCTTCCTCATTGCTTTATAAGATCTTTTTTCTTCGTCTTTATTGTGTGCTTCAAAGATTTCAGGCTAGGATTGAGATTTTCTTTGTAAATCTGGCATTTGTAGTATTACATACCAATTAATAATATCCACACCAATGCAGTTTATGATTGGATGTTGTATTAATAACCTTTTCTATATAAGTATACAGGGTGTCCCAAAATGTTGCCACATGGAAGGGAAGAATCAAAGAATGCATGAAGAATGCAATCGCCCGTCTGAACCGGGAATCGAATCGGCTAAATGAGAATAAAAGTAACATATAATTTTACTATACCGATTGAAAGGCTCAACCCTATTCCTAAAATTATTTCTTTTAAGCAACATAGAATCTAAAATAAAAAGGAGACCATGAAATTCAACAAAAAAAAAAGATAGAATATTAAATACTTCTCTGACTTAGTCATGCTTATAACAATTGACTTTATGTACCTTTTTATGTTACAAACTGAACCTAGAAATATTATTTTAAACATTCACCATGAAAAACTAAGAAATGAACAGGAAACGAAATTATTTAAAGAGTTACAATTTATATACAAGAATTACAGAAAGGGTGTCTCCCTTTTAAGCATTTAATCACTTAAATTAATTGTAAGTTGTAGTTAAAAGTAGATATCTTATTTTGTTAAATACTACGTAATTATAAGGAAATCCGCATTGATCAAATCGCAAATAAAGTATCTAATTAAAACGAGTTACTTACGTACAGAAAAACTGTGAATAAATAAAATATTGTGAATTTTATTACACGAAACAGTTAATTTAACTTTCTATAGGGGATCTTATCTTATAGTAATTACATACAACGAACACTTGTCAATTACTGAATAAAAGAGAAAATGTTTATAATTTGATTTTGTTTGTAAAGTTGTTGGTTCAATACGCTGGTTTTTATAAAGCTGTAAAAGGTGTAAGTCCGAATCACTGTAACCACGGCTAATGCACTTCTTGTTACACGCAAAAACACGCCGCTCTCTGAGAAGGGAATTGACCCATTAGACAAACTATCAATAGGGGACGTACCACCATAGAATTATAAATGATCAATTGATCACTGAGACAAAATTAAACATTGATTTAATTATTCACAACATGACCGCCTGACCGATCGCACTTTTTGAAATAGGAGTTTGGTGACCCAATTGGTACGTTTGATAGATTAAGGACATTAAACGGGTAGCGTCTTCTATAGTTTATCTACCATAGAGAATATATATATTATTATATATATATATTTTAAGGATGGGAAATCATCAAGTGACTTCTTCCGCTCTGGGTGGAGCGGAAGGGCGTGTCAGACTCTTACTGACTAAAACCCATCCGTGTTCCTTCTAAAGCCCTTTGCGTTCCAGGGCCGCGGTGACTCTTTCGAACAAATTCCGCAACGCTGGCAAACCATAGAGAATATAGTAGTGCATGCTGTGCTTCTCTGTAGGTGATGAGGTGCTTAGTCATAAGTTTGCAATGTACAAATTATAAAGCTATAGTGTACTCATTGTTGAGAAGCCTTATAATAAATAAATAAATAACCCCCAGTGGTAATATAGCCTACCTATTAGGCAAGACGAAAACATCTAAATAAGGAAGTAGTTGGTATGTACCCAGTAGTTGAGTAGGAAGAGGCACCTGATTGATTGTTAGATCAATATCATCTCTCATCATCTCTTAATATTCACGCTTAGGTAACCAGTAAAGAAAGAAAAATAACCACTGCCGTACCAACTACGATAAAAAGTGTGTTAAATGGTGCATCAGTAATCGTCTTGACTTTGAACCTAGCAGAAACGTAGAGTATTCATGATCGCTGAGTAGCTTCTTGAGTGTCCACGTAAGACCAGCTACTATACTAACATTGGTAAGGCAGGTTCTAGATATTTTTGAAGAATACTTCCTCTACTCCACGTATTCTCAAAAACGGAAAGAAACCATCCATTGATAAGTAAGTACCTATTTCAATAAATAACAAGAGTTACCGTCAATTTTGATGATGTGAGGGGAGGAAATGACTTAGAATGAAGGGGTAGCTTAGTTTCTTTTTATGCAGGTAGGTACCAGGTGCTATTATGAAATAACTGTAAATCCGAAATAGGACCAGCTGACCAAAAAAATGCTACTCCCAATATGTTCGGATAACTCGAAAAACATTTCGAGTCTTCAGGGTTGGTCCTACAGTGAAAGTTATTCATAATGATGACGAGTAACTACAATTACCCTGTTTCAGATTTTCTGTTTCTGTTTAATTACCTAGGTAGATCATTGTTTTCTGATTTTTTTCACGAGCCATGCTTTTTTTCTAAAAGACTATTCTGAACTTCCTGTTTTATAACTCTTCTACACAAAGTAACTATGTAGGTATCTACTTAATTCCACGACATAGACAAGATAAATGTAGCTTTTCCTTACAAATCTACGCTGATAAAGTAGAACTTGATTCTACTGCGTTAAAATGTGAAGTGGAGCGTCATCATTTGCGGTTTACTTAGTTGGTCAATCACTGAACGATTCTGTCAAAAAAATATCAAAATCCGTTCCGTGTATTGCACCGCATCTGTTACTGATTGGAAACTATCCACCCGTTTGTTTACTTTAGTGTTACAACCGAAACAATCTGCCGATGACCGCTTTCATTCAGTTATTCAAGTTATTGATCTAAATTTTAAATGATTTATTTCTAACCGTAAGCCAGTTGGGAAAGTTACCATAGTTCACAAAGTAACACGTCATAAATTGTTCTCGGGTCTCGCCTGACATCTTATTGGTCGTAGGATAGATGAATTAAAAATTATCAGTGCTCATCTTCGACTTTGATTGACTTTCTATAGCGGTTTAATTTTATATCATTTCGATAGGCCCAAAGCCCACTGGGCCACCGGGGCTCGCTCGGTCAGATATAAAGCTATTTAGTTATCTTATCTGGCGATCATCTTCGGCCGCCAGAGTCATCTGCGCAGATAGCGACCCAAACATAACATCGATGACCCGATACCACCGCAACACCGAAATGCCACTCAATCATTAGGCAGGTACGCCGCAATTTCTCCACGCGAATGTCACGGTAATGAACGCGTCGCGGCGCTCGGTGAAGCCCAATTCTCCCAATAATCCGACGCCAATCAAGTATATAGATCACGAGATTGTTCGCGGCGGTTCGGTGATCGTGTCGTGAGAACGATAAGACACAGGCGAGCAGGTGGTTCCCTCCCCGGCATCGGCATGGCTAACTGTTCCACCATCATCAACGGAGCGAGCCGAGCGCGCCTCCGCGCAGTCCCGACACCGGCGCTCCACGCGCCACACTCCACACCACCAGCGCTACCGAATAGTTCGCAACTCGCGCGGGAAAGCTACCGGCGACACTTGTGTTGCGCTTTCGGACTTAAGCAGTGGCAGTGAAGATACAATACGATATTGACGCATAAAATAATAGTGATTTATTTGTTGAATCGGATAGCTAATCCGAATAGTTGGGCGTTATTTTTTTGTATTTGAACGAGTAAGGTAATCGGGGCAGATAGCATTAACGGTTGGCTCCGCGCTCGAGTGTGGCAGACCGCAAGCATGACGAGCGCCGGCGACTGCGCTCTCGTGCTCCTCCTACTGGTATGTTTGTGCTTAAACCGCTCACATAAGTCTCGCCCAATTTATCGATCTACAAAACCCATATTTTTGTCCAATTACGAACTGAAAATAAGTAACTAAAATGTCCTCATCAAACGAACTTCGTATAGGAAAGCTTAGATGAAACTTATTAAACTTGTGTTATTTCCATTTAACTATAAATCGTATTGCTCGCAGGCGGTGTACTAAAATCTGAATGTTTCGTCCCCATTCTGGAGTATTGAAGACAAGTTTATATTTGAATCCGGTTTACTTGTACGAGAGTATAATCATAAATACAGTGTTTGTAATAAGCTCTACGCTATCTCTACAACTGAACACTGCCGAGTGCCCCACTTTGCGATAGTTTACTTTGTCGCTGCAAACTTGCTAACTTAATTTAAAAGATTTTATGAAATACGTAAACCTAGTTACTATGATAAAAACATTTCATTGTTTCAAATTTAAAGTAAGTAGTTAAATCACAAACTTCACACTTCACTGTTTCCAAAGGAAAATCAAGCTTTCATGATTTTAACTAAGACAAAAATCCACTTGGTGCCTACTTATATTTTAAGGTGTTAGTATTTAGTTTTAAGCGGATAATCTGTCTCCATCGATTCCGGTCCAAAGTTGCCATCACCACCTACTGGAATATGCTTGAGAACGTAGCTTCTTTCACTCGGTCAAACCATCGTGGTGGCGACCGGCCTCGTGCTCTCTTTCCTTCGATTTTGCCAAAAATTACAATCTCTTCAAGGCAGCTATCTGCTCTAGTCTTGGTCAGAGATGATAGAATTGACCTAGTCGACGATGGAACTAGCTTACCCAGAAGAAGCCTGTTTACTCTGACTTTGAAGAGATTAGGGTTGTATGCGTTTGGAAACACAGAAGCAGGCACAGAGTTCCACTCCTTTGCAGTGCGCATTATAAAAGACTTTTGGAAACGCTCAGCTCGAATTAGCCCGCTAGCTTTCCCGCACGATCTATCACCACAAGCTTGTTTTTCTGCCTATTTGTTGCAAGCTCTTAGAAGTCGCCACTCTCCACCTCCAATTTACGCAGTATCTCTCTCATGTCGTCAAAAGTTGTAGCAAGGAGAACGGTGTCGTCTGCATATCGCAGATTGGAAATGCGCTTTTCACTAACAACAAAACCCGTTTTCCCAGCCATCGAAGAGTTTTTCGGATTATATACTCTCCGTATACATTGAAAAGCAGAGGTGAGAGGATGCATCCCTGTCTTACGCCTTTCTTGATGAAGAACACATTTGAACAGTCGGTGTCTATTTTGAAGAAAGAGCGGTTGTCGAGGTAGAGGCATCGGACAGGTCAAGGTTGTGGTGTACCCATGTCTCCCAGAATCTCCCTCAGCATATCCCACTGCACACAATCAAAGGCTTTGTCTTGTTAAATTGCTTTTTTTCAATAATAACCTTGCTTATTTGTCGTAAATACTACTTGCAGTTAACGACAATATGGCTTGAACGCAAAATTTACCTACGTGCGAATGAATATCTGTTAAAGCCGGCTTCGGCCGAATGTTCACGGTCATCCAAAAGCTTTGGTAATTTTTAACACGGAACTAACGCATACAGTAGACTAGCTAATTAATGTAAGAACATAAAAGCGACGACCCTTTCCTTTCACCTTTTCTTATATCAAAGACGGCAGAATAGGCGAAGTCGGTATTTTCAAAGAGCTTCTGTTGAGCCTATTGTAGATCTAACAGAGCACAGGCATCGCATGCAAGGTAAAGCTTTAATTGATGTAATGTAGGGGCAATTTGACATACTCATCTATACACATTCCACCTCCTATTCAACTGAGGATCATCATTACGTTCTCTCTATTGGATAGCCTTTAATTTCAAGTGTGATTAACCCAATGATTGACTCACATACCAACTCCTCCTTTTTTTTCTGCTGGACGACAATATTCTAATGAAGTCATGATGATCCCTAGGATCCCTTGGATCATTATGACTTCTACAAATGTCTGTGTGAATCTTTTTTTGGAGATCCAAATAAATAAACATGGTTATGCTCTTTAAACATCCTTTTCACTATTTCCAACAAATATTTCCTAGCTTCCGCATTGACAGTCGGTCAGCATCCAATAACGTTTCCGATCGAAGTCGCAAATTGCTTCGCATAGTCCAATCGCTGCAAATTCTCTCGGTTTGAATTTCAGATAAAATACGGCCTCAAGTCTACTTAAAGAAATTGCTCATAAATTCGGTGTTCACGGGCAGTAAGTTTCACACGAGCGATACAGAAATTGAGCTCCTGTTCTCAAAGCATTGCACACGCTCTACTTTTTTTTTAATTTAGCTGCGTAGCAATTTCCTTACAAATGTTATTCACACTATATCATAGCAGAAGCTGCTAGGTGTAAGTTTTTTTTCTGTTTTCATTTCCAATCTAGATTTTATACTTACCTACTTCCTTCCTGGTTTCTGATCGGTAATCTATGCAAAATCACTCAAACAAAGTTATGTCAGACAAGTGTCAATATCAGCGACTGTTGTAATATCAGCGCCAATTTCAGTTTCTGTCTTAGGTTTCTGCCATAACATGGCTTTGGCAGTCGGAAAGTAAATTGTTGTGTTGATACCTATATATCCTATCAGAAGCTGGTCAGTAAACAGGCTGTGGTTTAGGTCCAGCCTCCCATACGTAGGCAATCTTGCTAGACCTAAGTATGATCTTTCCGCAGCCATGGTCCAGGTATTACATAATTAACTTACATAGTAACTTACATAATTATGTAGTCACAACTCACACATAAACCCACGCCTTTTTGCCAAAGGATTAGGCAGAAATTAGAGAACGTCTGTTACTTTATTATTGATTATTTATTACAGCAATTCTGTCCCTACATACATGTATTACATGTAGGTCTCGTATTGCTTTGTTTTCGTGTTATTAAAGTGTAATTTAGTGGCGTGTAAAACACAGGTATACATGGGTTATACATGTATAACTCATGTGTTTTCTAAGCACTTGCTTTTTTCATTAGTTTCACGTTCTTTCGCGCACGTGCTGGGTGCACACGAGTTCATCGAGTAAGTCCGCGATGAAAAACAATTAGAAACTAAAAACTGGAACAGTACGTGATGTCCCCAAAACTTTCACTATCCGCTGAAAATAGTTTTAATTTGATGTCTTAATTTTTTTTTCTCCGTTCATTTTGTTGAAACCTATAACAAATTGCTATAGTTAATTTCATAATTTAGAAATGCTTATTATAAAGTAGTAAGGAGAAATGAAAAACTTATAATTTTTTAGGTTTTTATATATTTTAAATTAAGTGCAGTTTTTCGATTTTGTATGCTGTTGGTACGAAAGAAAAAAATTAGTGAAACTGTATCCAAGTTCGACTAAAATTACAAGCAGCTCATCACCGCAAAGGTTTTACGGGTCGGTACCTAACTGAGTTTTCGATGCAGCGTCAGTGATACTGACTTTGATACCCACTTTGGTGGGTACTTAATCCTTGTTGAATAAACAAAAGAGCATCAATAAGTGGGCCATTCCCACGCAATCACATCAAGTCACTAATTTAAAACAAAAAGAAAGCAAAAGTAGGTACCTAATCGAAAAAAGAAAAGTGAATTAGAGCAGATTATTATTTGATAGCATAAACTAGAGCAATCGTATTATTTTTTGATAGCCAACGCTAAAATTTGAGTTTTAGCGGTAAATTGATAATCTATTGGCCTAGTGGCTTTGAGACCACCTTACTCATAAAAAGAATAATTGATACTTACGGTCTACCTCATGGTGCTAATAATATAATGGCAAAATATTTCATCGATCAATAGTCATATTCAAACCGTTTAACCTTTGATAAAAAGCCATTTATAAGAATTACATTTCACGCAGATTAGATTTCTAATATTCGCACAAAAAAACAGATGAAACATTCACGCCAGACACAACTTTCATGCTAAAAATTAACAACTAAAGTGTAAGCCCGAATTTAGAAAGTACTATTTCTAAATGTTCTATCTTTCTACAATAGAAAAAGAAAACAAAAAAGTAAACTTATAACCGTAGAAAGATTCCATAGGGGTCACAAAGCCAAAACAATAACAAGAGCTACCCATCAGTCAAATTACTGTAACCCATAAAAATAATAACTCTATAGATACTTTCATGGGCATCTAATCTATGCCATAATAACTAAATCAAGCCAACAAAGCAGTAAAGATCGAATCATCGAATCACAAATCAAATTAGTATCCATATACACGATTGTAATAAGTTGCTCAGCGGTTACTCACCTCTAAAGTCACGACTGATCGATCCATTGATGATGAGTGTTACAGATCTCGAGCATGCGTGCTTCGAATTAGAGTTGCGCACGCGCTTTCAATGTCCGCTCAAACCAGACGGAACTGCTTCGCACTTTATAATGCACTAGCAATCGTATAAAAATGTCTTACTTTTAATTTATGACGCATTAAACTGGCTGCTTTGAAATTAAATTGATTCAAACTGATCAACGGTGGATTTATGTGCTGTCTGCTAAGAAAACTGTAAAAGATACAATGGCGGTTATAGAAAATATGAGCATTGGATGAGTTTGTACGAGGTGTACAAGTGGAACGGATAGCAGTTTTATTCAAACTGAATTCAAAGAAACACCGAGATTCGGAGTATAACGTTAATTTTTTATGTAACAGGATTTGAGAATGTATACTTTTGCACATCGCTTATATCTCTCCAAGAGAAATTAATTTTGAAATCGTTTAAATTGATACTTTAGTAAGTAGGTATCGGAATACTTTCCCCAGTAGTATGGCTCTATCAGTCGATAGAGGTTATCATTATGGGAACTCTATTCTAATGCTTACATATCTGTTTCAATTAAGTCTTAAAACCTTAGAGCAGCTTGTCTCAAAGTCTCAATTAATGCTCATTGTTGAGGCATCAATAAATAAGGTTGAATTTTATATCCCCGGTATTCCGCCCTTAGACCTGTCCGCTCCTTGACCATCGGTTCACTTCAGGTCTCTGAATTTACATGCTATCTATTTATCTAGCCTATTTTGTCCCACTCCTGAGCAATGGCCTCCCTCTCCCGTTTCCTCATAAATCTGTCCTTTCCTAGTTCGGACCAGCTATACTGTATAAAACCAGCAAAATCTAAAATTAGGTACGTACACTCTGTAAAAGTTATAAGTATAATACTTTGTTAGAATACAATAACCCTTTACCATGAATTCAGGTGTCCGTAAATTAAAACAAATGTTGTACGCGCCGGAAAATAAGAAAATTCTCAAGAAAATCACATAAAACAAGTACAATAGCGTGTTTTATTACAAGCGCCACCTCATAAATTAAAACGGCAAGTAGTAACTAAGTATCTAAAAGTAGCCATTACATCTTAACAGTTCACCACGGCAATTAAGCCTTACAATAAAAGAGGTGCCCTGGGAATACGATAAGGTACCGTGGGAGACTGCGACCGACTCTAATCTCTAAATTAAGGAAGTGTTAATTTATTAGAAGATACTGCGAACGACTTGATGAGACATATTATGAGAAGAGAGTTCCGCACTCCAGTGTAAGTACCACGCCGGAGCATATTGAAATCTAATAGACGTGATCACATGAATATGGACTTAATTGAACAAGCACGTAGAAACTGTTATTATAGAGATTGTGGGCGTCTTTCTTAGTACTTACGTACCTGTTAGCGCCGACTTTTATTACTGAACATGGGCTTCACTTACCGAACTGCCCACCTTCTGTTGTAGACACACGAAATCTAGGTTTAATAGTTAAGCTTCCAGGTGTAGCTATAACCAGAATCACTTCAAGGATCCAATAAAGTTTTTAGTGGTCCGATAGATGTTGTTAATCTTAGTTAGTGAGGGAGGTACTTATAAATGTGCCAAATTGCCAGTTATCTACGAGTATCTAAAGGTAACCGTATACTAAAATCTCTAGTAGGCCATATTCTCTTACACCAGAAACCCATAACTAAGCATTTATATTGTTTAAAGATCATCATGAAAAGAACTAGTATAATGAAATGCATTTTTGAGATACATTCATATTCAAGCAGACAACAACGTAACGAAACCGTTTGAAACGCAGAATCAATTAGTTCCCCGAAACAACTCTTCACGCCCAATAATCAGAGTAAAACCGTTTTAGAAAAAAACACCGTTTACCAGTCTGCACAAAAATTTACATACAAGCTAGTAAGAGCGATTATCTTGCTCCGGACGTCGTTTCCGCACGAAGTTCTGTGCCAACGGTCAACTGAATGACCCGAGTGGCCACGTACCTTACCGAAAACGATGCTCAGCCGACACACTTTTATAACGCACCATCTATTCCGTACGCATAAGGCAAAGAAATACCAACCTTGTATATTGACTCTGCAGTGTATATCGCGCGATCCACGATACACCGCAGTAGTTGGAGCATGAACCGTGATAAAGAGTATAAAATCGACTTACTTTCAACGACGCCGCATCAGTCGACCTCACGTTCACGGACCAAATGATGTGGTATGGTTCGCTTCATTTACAAAACCACAACCACAGTCCTAATCCTCTTCGACTGCTCTATGCGGATTTATAGGAAATATGTCTTATTGCTTTGTAAATCAACTATTTCCCCTGATGCTATACGCTAAAGTCTGTTAGTTAATGTGTAATCTACCACATATAATGTTTGTTAGAGAAATTTGTGAAGCATATTTATTTCTTTGACTAATTAAGTATTTACATATGTATATTGGCAGGAACAATAAATTAGCTACCTACCAGCCCAGAAATGTCATGGTGGTACGTATGGTCATGAAGACTAAAAACTGTCAAATAGGAAGGTTAAATATATAACTAAGTAGGTACAATAAATAGGGATATCGTATTGACATAATATAGGTAGTAGGTAGCTGAAAAAAAACAAATGTCTTAATAGGTTTTATCATACATTTTTCCCCTGGTGCATGTTTTGACACATGTCATATTCTTTTAGAAATAGTTATTTGTTACGCAAGGCTGCATATTTGATTTTTGGCGAGAGTATTTGTTACCGAGGGTTTCAAATGTACGAAACGCAGAACAACTTTAATACCGAGCGCAACACACAACTTTTCACCTCATTGCAGCGAGGGAAATGCTGGGTGCAAGAAAAACAGCATACACATTAGTGTACATTTATTTTAAAAAGTAAAATTGCTACTATAAGGTTGTTGGCAGGTGTTAGGTAGCACTGAAAGTAATTTTTTTGTTTTTTTTTGGAACTGTTATGCCTGTGTTTGTCATTTGTGTACTAGGTAAATTATTTGGCATATTTGCGAATAATTGCTCAGTTTCATTGGATTCCATTGTGAAAGTTGGAGACAGACGGATTGGCAGGCGGAAAACGAATTTCTATCGCGCTGTCTTTAGAAATTGAAGGACGAGTCCAAGGATCTGGGGAAGACTGTTTTGAAGTTATAGGTACAACTAACGATGTCTTTGCATATTTTTGACTTGTTTTCTATAGAGTCCTATGTATATGTATCCTTCTACCAAAGTACTGGTATGCCAGTCACAGTGACGCTTAAGCGTGGTCAGATCAGCACCCGAATTTTTGTACCGAATTGATCTGGTTCCTATAGTGCTTAGTACTTCCCATAGGCTGTCTAGCCCATTTTCCTTTACGATAATATAAAGCAAAAAAAAAGAGCGATTGGTGTATTATCAGGGCGCAAGGCTTGATATTTATCTGCAATATTGACTTATTCTTCACGAATCACGAAGTTCCTATCAATATTGGTATTCGTGTTTGATAAGTTAAACAACAGCAACTTTTCTGAATGCGTGTTTGCCTTTGAACAAAGATTTTACAGTTAAATACTTACTTTTGTAGCAAGAAATTCGAAGTCGGGCGTGATGTTAGTTGTGGTGAAAATCTTTGATTTTTTTTCGGTTTGTGGCCGCTTGACTTTTTCTTTAAACGGCAATAGTTTGTTTGTTTTGATCGTGCTTTTTAACATCGAATAAATGTGTGCTTGATTTCCTTGTTTTAGATAGTTCAATTAAGTATATGATAGCATTATAGTCTCTGAAAACGTTTTAGTGCCTTTACAATGTCTCCATGTATTATACAAATTGTATGCTTGTGTACTTTTCGCGCGATTTTTCCGGAAGAAAACTCAACTCGGGATTATTTACCTACCACTGTCACTAACTTTGCAGTTTGCAGGTGTTAAATTTATATCTTCGTCGCGGCTGGACTCCCTCATATTTTAAGATTTCTTACGATTTTATAAAAAAACTGAATGAATGAAAATGAATTTAAAAAAAAATGAATGCCACCGATGCTACGATTAATGTAGCCACCTACTGGGTCCAAACAATATAAAGAGTTAACCATCGACTCGAAAAGAATAAGATCAAAAAACGAAACAAAATGATGGAAAGTGAATTTAATCAAGAAAAGAAAATATTAAAATAGTACATTGTTCACCGAGAGGAGAAAGTGACCGATTACCGTCGAGGGTGTCGTTTGAAGCCCGAGCCGTAGGCGAGGGCTTTAAAACACCCAAGATCGGGAATCGCAGTTTCTCTCGAGTGATACATAGTGCTTTATACTACACCTAGAAGGAAAATAAAAAACGAAATCTTTACTAATTGAAATTTATATTGAAATTGTTGCAGTTAAAACTGAATCCTCAAACAACACACAAATTGGAAATGGCGCCAATGGCGTCTGCAATTTTCACATGTTCTTTTTTCAAATTGTTTATCCTGCCGCCGCAGGGTCGCACTGCCAGCCCGACACCATCCAACACACAGCTAGTGGCCAGTGTCATTTTGCGAACTTGGAGATAAAAACTCACTGTAAAAACTTTTTGGCTTTTGATATTTAGGTTACCGGCGCATAGTCTTACCCAAAATTAAAAAAGAAAAACCACGTAAGAAATGGATTTTCATACACTTTTCTCTCCCGCTCAGATGCGTTTAAGATGCGAAGTATCAAGGTACTTTCCAAGCAGGTGTAGTATAATAGTACATTGTTCACCGAGAGGAGAAAGTGACCGATTACCGTCGAGGGTGTCGTTTGAAGCCCGAGCCGTAGGCGAGGGCTTTAAAACACCCAAGATCGGGAATCGCAGTTTCTCTCGAGTGATACATAGTGCTTTATACTACACCTAGAAGGAAAATAAAAAACGAAATCTTTACTATTTGAAATTTATATTGAAATTGTTGCAGTTAAAACTGAATCCTCAAACAACACACAAATTGGAAATGGCGCCAATGGCGTCTGCAATTTTCACATGTTCTTTTTTCAAATTGTTTATCCTGCCGCCGCAGGGTCGCACTGCCAGCCCGACACCATCCAACACACAGCTAGTGGCCAGTGTCATTTTGCGAACTTGGAGATAAAAACTCACTGTAAAAACTTTTTGGCTTTTGATATTTAGGTTACCGGCGCATAGTCTTACCCAAAATTAAAAAAGAAAAACCACGTAAGAAATGGATTTTCATACACTTTTCTCTCCCGCTCAGATGCGTTTTCTCCCCGCATATTTGTTCGATATGCAATGACGTACTTTCTACCGTAAATTTGATAAAGTATCAAGGTACTTTCCAAGCAGGTGTAGTATAAAAAATATTTATACTACACCTGCTTGGAAAGTACCTTGATACTTTATCAAATTTACGGTAGAAAGTACGTCATTGCATATCGAACAAATATGCGGGGAGAAATAAAAAAGAAATAAAAAGAAAAATAAGAAGAAAGGTTCGAATTTTAAAAACTTTTTCCACGCTTGCGGTTTTTTCAAAGATTCTGTATGTCATTCGAAATTTGACGAAGACAACAGAATCTTTCCGAAGTTGTGAGGGGAACAAGAACTTTTCCTAATCAGCACGTCGGAAACAAAAAGTATTTTTTTTTTCTGAAATCACAAACAGATTTTTAGTCTCGAATTAAGTATTACATTTTTAACCAGACTACATAAAGTTTCAGTCGGAAAAATCACTAAGAAAGCTTCTGACAGAATTTTCTGTACCTAACCAACAACCGGGTTTTCAGTAAAAAATATGACGCGCTTTTGTGTTTTTTAAATATATCTACCTAATGTTGGTAACTTAGGTGGTGCCTACTTAAAATTAAACTATCTAAAATAAAAAAAATATTTACAGTAGCATCATCACGTGAGTAAAAAATATCTGGACATCCGATCAGCTTTTCCGTGAGCTAATCGCGAACATTTTCTTTGCGGTCAGCTTCGGTCGCTCCTAAGCTATCATTACACTGATTTCTGGTATTATCTACGCTTAAGCGAAATTCACTATCGATATAGTCTCTCTGAGAACATCAACATTGATTTACAAAAAATTGTTGCCACGGATAATGACACCATTCGCATTATTGTATTAGGTACTTTCTTGAGAGAGAAAAAACATGCTTGAACTGACATAGAAGTTTACAGTAGATGCATAGTAAATGAAATATGAAATATGAATAGATCTGATTCTCATCTTATATATGTACTTATCATCCGTTGGCCTAGAAGACCAAAAAAAATACATAATTTAACTATTAGACATGAGAATTGGTATTTAAACCGTAGACTCTACGGCGTAGGTACATACCTACCTCTAAAAAAAGCTCCAAGAAGTCTTCTCTAGAAGACGATGATTATCAGTTAACACACATGATCTGCCAGCAGGGAGGTCGATTAACTTTTAACTCTTCTAAACACCGATCAGATAAACAAATAGATATATTTAACAATGGCGCAGGATCAACTGTAGAGATAACCATCCGTTAAACGAAGATGCTTGTTCTACTGCAAGTCCCACATAGATCTGGTCAGATAAGCCCGCGAGTGTTTGTGAACACAATGTGAAAGGAACTTTATGTATATGTGTCTAACAATACTTAAATTCAATTAACCTCCTAATTGTTTTATGGCGTGTTGTTCCTTCCTACAAATTGAATGCTCATTGTTACAGTTCCGGGCAGCATTCGCACAAGACTACGATGGTACGTATGCACCGTTACTCATTCTTTTCCATATTGGTTTGCTACCAGATCGTTCTCAATATTAATGTCGAGAGGTCAAAGTTTGAAATGAATAAAATAAGTTAGACAGTAAAATTATTAATTGGAGAAGGTAAGTAGACCTTGAGCTATTAATGTAAATTCATTGGCAATCTGTAAGTGGTAATAACCTACAAAATGAATGAGTAGGTAGGTGAAGAAAACCGTTAAATAATTAGGTAAGTTCAGTATGCTATAAGTCTTAGGCCATAAGCCATAATGACACAAGTCAGTAGTGCCACATTAGAAAACTCAATAGGCACTGACTCGATCAAATCGAAGGGGAAATCTCTTTGCTTTCTACAATTTACAGCTATGAATGAATCCAGGTAAATTGTAGCTATTACCTATTTCAGTGACGGATATTCAGTGTACGTTTGCGAGCGGCGGTACCGGTTTGCGAGACTCCGTGGCAGCTCTGCTGAGGAAACCGGAAGGGTTCCGAGGCGCGCCGCTATTCGCTGACGACAGGGCCACCGACCCTGTGGCCGACCCTGTCTGCCAAATCAGACCTGAACCTGAAGACCCCACAGGGCTACTGTACAAGCTAAAGATCACAGATTTCACGAGATGCGGCGTGCTCAAACGAAACGTAAGTAATTTTGAGTAAAATGTCAATGTCGTCCATGCATCTTGCAAGATTTGACGGATTACCTGAAGGTCATCATTTTAAATTAATTAAAAAACATTTTTAAGCTTTCAAAGTCATTGTCTTTTTTGGAACGTGTTGGCAACATGTTTTTCGGCCATAAAAAGTGGACACTTGCCTACAAACAACTACTTATCTAAGAAGTTTTTCAGCAGCTTTTTTGGTTGTACATACCTAACTAGGTACCTACGTATTAGTTGCACCCAGGATTTTATGCCAATTTTACGACGGATTTTTCTTGTAAGTTATCAATTTGCATTTTGACTGACTCTAGCTTTTGTCTTCTTGTTCACACATTAAATTAAAGTGTCGTTAGCAGTTGAACAGCAGACATTATATTCTGGACCACTTTATTTTGGTGTCGTACCGTGCGAAATAGTCCTATTGTTTGAGGAGTTAGCGTTAAGTTTCGTGCAGCCGGCGCATGCGCATATAATGATAACATAGGCACCGGGTGTTGTGTCATCAGCAGATAATAACGTATTCCGTTACTAACAGTAGAGGTTTCCTAGTGGCCTACACACAACGAGCCCCCAGCTGATATATTATTAACCGCTGAGACCGGTACAGTATTGAGGTAAAGAGAAATCTAAAACACGTGTGTCAATACGGGAATGTAGCATCGATTGAATACAATGCACTTCACTTAGCTCGATGCCTACATTCCCGATAATTGTGTCGATCGATCTAGTTCTAGGTTAAAGAGATCAGTAATCTGTCTCTTGTCTATAACAAGACGTTTAATTTTTGCTATTTTGGTGCCTGGAGCAAATAGCTAAATGCATCTCTAAATCTGCGATAATACTTATAAATATTTTGCAAATAGAATCGAGTCTTGTAAATGGCCAACTAATGTCACAACTTAGCAAAGTCGGCATTTCCCTTACATGTTTTAATAAATCTGACTCTCTCTTTGGTAGAGCTATGCAAATGAGGTACACAGACACTTAATAAGTGCTTATTATGGCCATTAGCGAAATATTTTCCTGCACGTTTGACATACAAGAATTATGCGGGGCCGGGGAAGTACCAACATACCTACATAAGCAGGTAGTACCGAACTGGTTAACCCGTTTGCCTATAAACTCCAGCAATAAGTCATGCCTTTGTTGCCCTCGGCCACCCGGCAATTGGCTTTAGAAGGCGATCAACTACCCTTGTTTTAGCAGACTGGGTCTAAATCCTGTCTAGATAATATAGCATCTAATAATTCAAACATTAATACGGAACAATTTTTAAGTTATCGAATGTTAACCTAAATATGGAAATTAATGTTACATCGAGGTTTTATCATGAGCAGATGCATGCATGTACTTGAGTACCCATACCTACTGACTGACTCAGTCTTCTCGAAATCCCCGGTACTAAAGTTGCATATGACGTTAATTTAAAAGCCTTTTCGAAAATGAACTCTTAAGTCCCGGAACTAATAGGTGAGTGTGTCGCGAGGTGAAGCTAGTAATAAATGTAGGTAATTACTTGTAATTACAACCACACAGCGATTCTAAAACTGAAAGTTATTGCCTCCTTATTATTATGATTATTTGCGAAAGCGCAAGCAGAACCAGCGCAACCATGCTTCAACTACTTATAACAGTCAATCAAAAATAATTGAATTGATATCAGCTCAACCAACAAAACTAAAACCTGTGCTCCTGCCTACCATTTGGAGGGTAGACAGGGGCGTTTATTAAGTAAGTACACATACAGCCAGCAAGTTATGTTTATATCTCATGAGCCTAACAGCAGGAATTTTGCCATTACCACTGAATGAACATTGCCATTTCACTGAGGTAAGCCGACCTGGGGATTCACCTAGAATCCCAAGTTCAGCTGTCGTGCTTGCGTGTTCATATTTAAAGGTGAAAGATGATATGTGTCTGACACAAAATAGATAAAGGAGGTTTATCTGTTCTGTGGTGTCCGATATATGCAGTCAAGAAATAATAGTAAGATAAAAAAATATTGTTTATTTCAAAAAACCCTACCGCACAAAACGGTGCAGTCGTTGGTATTATTTTAGGTCAATCACAGATTTGATTATGGTCAACTAGCAATATTAACGTTGTACCTATTTCCATGTAGGGCTTCGTCCACGTGCGGGTGTGGTTCCCACAATTCCCAGGCGTGGTGATGCAGTCGGACCAGGAGTTGATTATCATGTGCAAGCCGCCGGAGCCCACCATCATTGAGAACAAGGCTGCGGGGTTCGCTGGGAGCTTGTAAGTTAAATACAAGGAAAACGTTTTTCTTATCTCTTAAAGAGTAGATTGATGTCATTTTCATAATATTTATAAAATTAACTTTATTTTAGGGAAATCGGGTAAACTCCTGAAATGCTCTACTTCTCTGCTTATCACCAGAATAAAAGGTGTCAAGGTGTTAGGCCTATCTCATTTGTTGTCCCAGGCTTTTGGGCTAGCCTGCCAGGGTTGCGGATTTTTATCGAAAGAGTCATCGCGGCCCTGGAATGAAAAGAGTATTCGGAGGAACATGGATGAGTTTTAGTCAGCAAGAGTCTGACACTCCCTTCCGCTCCACACAGAGCGGAAGGAGTCATATGATGATTTCCCATCGTTATAAAAAGGGGCCCAAAAGCCCTTTTTATAACGATGGGAAATCATGGGCATGAAAATTAGATGTTTAGGTATATGGTTTCAGGGTTAAAGGTATGTAAGCTGTTCCACAAACCGAGAGTAGATTGACAATCTGAACTTTGTACTGTGTCCTCTTCTATCATCAGCATCAGTGCTCTTATCACAATAATGCATTTTCCACAGTCCCCATGGCGCAAGGGTATCAGGCGTGGTAGAGGAGACTCCAGGACGTCTGGAGTACGAAGTGGCGCTGTACAAAGAAGCCCCACCCGTGACACGACACAACAACCACTCCGTTGACTTGCCTGTTGATCAGGTAACTGGTGTACGTTCCCTTGTTTTCTTTCTACTTCTTAACTGCCGCAGTCCACTGCTGGCTTTAGTAATAAGAGTTTTAAAAACAATTAAATAACTGCATGACTAGCAGGGTTGGCAGAAGGCAAACGGAAATTCTATAAGGGGCAGAAATACCTACCTGTCACCGATTTTCGAAATTCGGAACCCTGAAGACGACACACAATCCTTCCATTTTAGCAAATTATGTTTCCTAACTTCATTAGGTACCTATTATGTTAGATCAGCGGTTCTTAACCTTTTTGGCTGGCGACCCAAAGTATTAATATATCTGAAGCCCGCGAGTCCGTGGACCCAATGTTTTATTTATCTTCCAGAGATAATAAAATAATAAGACCTTTTTTCCGTGGTTTGCTAAAATTAATGTTATTATAAAATACCTAAAACAACTTTTTAAATACAGCAAGGCACAAAAATCCTGCTTAACACAAATACCCAAGTAGTTGGAAATGATAGCAGAACCTTATCAGCTGTATTGCTAAGAATGGTTTCCCAGATAATTCTGCCCAAAATTGCGTGAGACACATTCTGGCAAATTTATCTTTAGCCGACTTCATTTAGAAGGTCTTGTAGTAGTAGTTTAGTACCTACTTTATCACCCTGCAATTCAAGCAATTTTTATTTTAATTCCGCGACCCAACCCAAAACTGCCCCCGACCCGAGGTTAAGAAACGCTGTACTAGATACATACGTAACTAAACCAAAAATAATAACAATTCAATTAAAAGTCATTAAAACATCACATAGAAAATTCGCTATAATACTTAGCTTCTAAATGGTTCTCTTAAATGTTAAATATTTAAATCGTTAATCGTCTAGGCGGTGCCAATCGGCACGAAGCTGCAGTTGCGCGCGCGCATCAACCCCGACTCGGCGTGGCGGCACATCAAGCTGCTGGAGGTGGCTGTGTCTCCTGACCCTGACCGGCCGCACGCGCCGGGCTCCGTGCTGCTCGTCAAAGATGGGTATCTGCAAAAAACATTTTTTTTTGCCTAAATGCTTCGCAGTTAGATGAGGAAATCAAGCAATTCAACCGTAGCTATGAGTTTTGTGTCGCCGAATTTTAGCCTCAAAAACTGCTATTATCGTATCTAACATTTAATTTCTAACGTTAAAAGGTTTTACTGGAAATTACTTCCTGGGGATTATAAAATGCTACGTGTTTTCTTTTTATGTCAAGGATCATGGGTTGGATCCCCACAGCAAAATGGAAATGCATTTCAGAAAAAAAAATCTAATGAATCAACATTTTCCTACAGCTGCAGAAACCGGGACTTTGCCTCAATCATCCCTCACCAGCCGGCTCGCTACCGAGAGAGGCACAACGAGGTGTTCCTGGACTTCGAGGCTTTCTTGCTGGCCTCCATGAAGGAACGCTCCACGCTCTGGATACATTCGCAGATCAAGGCCTGCATGGACGCCGCTGACTGCCAACCTGACTACTGTTTGGATTTGTTTGAACCTTCAGGTAAAACTTTTGTAAATTCGTTGTCGCTTCGTAAGAAATTGTTTTTAGCAGGTTCGAGGGTCATACGTTGCGAAGTCTTTCCAAACTTCCAGTTTATCTATCTGGTTTACCTTTATGTGATAAAAATATTACCGCAGATCATTAATACTTACCTATTTGGGTACATTTACGAGTTATTACTAAAGTGTGTTCCTCTCCTTGCGCAAACAAATTGCTTCTGCCCGCGATTTCATCTGCGTGGACTTTCTATTGGATATTCTATGCATTAATCCAGGTTATAAGCTATATGTGTGCCAAATTTTATCGAAATCTGGTCAGACGTTTTTGCATAAAAGAGTTACAAACATTCATCTTTACAAACCTTACAAAGTAAGACTAAACACCTAATGACCCAATAGGCCGCAAAGCACTCATTTTAATTCGATCCACTTTTGTACTATTATGTAGGTACCTACCGCTTTGAACTCGCTCAAACACATTTTATTTTCTTATTCAATGAGTCATGTCAAATTAATTTCCATTATTGTATTTACTATTGGCCGTGTAAAATGTAAATTATTTATTTTATAGGACACGGTCGTCGCAGAAGATCGCTGCCGGAGGGTTCCCACAGCCACAACATCACGAGTTCGGCATTAGTGGCTGACAACTCGACGACTCCATTCACACGGTTCAAAGAGAACTTGGAGTACTCCGTAGTGATGCCTGGCGAGCTGTTTCACAGAACTCCTATTGAAGCCACGTGTGCCACCTCCATGATGGTAGCCGTGGCTTTGGGAGCGCTCCTGTTCATGTCTGCTTTGCTAGTAAGTTTCATTAGTTTTCTTTTGAGTTGATTGGATTGATTTAGAAAACTTGACTGTCACTAGTCAATAATTAGCACAGCTTGCCGCCGCTATAGCGGGTTCATGAACCGATTCTATCAGTTCTTTTACCCGACAGGGGCGAGGCACAAAAGGAGGCTTGTGCATGTTATTCTCTGTAGAAACCTACAAAATATATTTAATCTGGTCCCAACGCCTATGTAACCTATTATACTCTTGGCATGTTTATGTTCCCATTTCCCACAGCCAACTTTAGCGGCACCTAATTAGGAGACGGAAAATTCCACTAACAGCTTTGTTTATATAGCGGTTTTACCTTATCCGGGAGTCGATGAATTCTTAACTAAGTATAAACTAAGATTTCCTATAAAATCCGACTAGCGTATTCAACATATTACGGCTCTTATCACAATAACTGATCGTCATTGTTATTTTTTCAGATGTGCTACTTAGCAACCAAGCTGAACTCGACGCTGCTAAAGAATAGTAATCTGCAGTCACCATCAGGGAAGGGCTTCGAACAGATCTTGCGAGAACTCGCGCACCACTCACTGCCCGACACAGGGTACACTGGTCGTCCGACCGTGCAGTGAAAATAGCTTCTTACTATTTAACAAAATGGTGCTCATTGATATATATCTTTGTCGAAAATAGTTACAGACGCCAGCAAATCAAGCTACAACAATCCGTCAAATTTCTTTAATAGATTTTAACTTTATCGCTAAAGCGATATTAATTAGATTTTACAGTTTCGGGTAGCTTGATGTGCTGGCGTCTGTACCTACATCTATTCGCGTTACTAATCAAAATGAAAATTTTCGGTAAACAATATTTTATGAAGCTTCTTGTGATGCATAAGTATTTTATGATATTTTAATTATTTATTTGCTGGGAAAAAGAATCTCAAATCGGTAGTTAAGAACTTAAAATTTGTTGCTCAACGCTCGAGTGGTCACATTCGTCCGTCCACTGTAGCTCGGCAATGGCTTGCGCCGTGCACCTCCTGTGCGGTGTTGTCGCTCAAATGTAGCATTTGGTTAGCGTCATGTAAGTTTTTTGCCTACAATTAACTGCGCAGTAGGCTACAATTGATTGCGCAGTTGCCAAGATCTTACTAAAACGCCATGTCATTTATTAATTTATACTTGTTGTACACCAAGATAAAAATACCTACATTTAGAAAACCTTAAACTAAAAAAAACACAACTGGCAGCCTTATGCGCATTAGAAACCTTAAATTGTTGTCTGGTTTATAGCGGCAAACTTACTTGACGCGAAATATACCATTCAAAAAATTTTAACTGCTATTTGTAGTAGGTAGGTAGGTAAATACTTCTAAACACTAACAAAAATATTTTTAGACTAGGTTACCTTAACAAATATTTTACGGAATAAGTAATTTAAAAGTAAGATACGATACAAATAGTTAATTAAACTTATGACTGAAAAATCGCAAGTGCAACTTTTGACTTGGTAATTTTTTCAGTCATGACTGTCACATTTGTAATAAGATAATATTTTGAATAATATTTTAAGATCTAATTTATTGCATAATTTTAAGTTAGATGTAGAATAGAATAAAGAAAAATAAACTTCATATATTTTTTACTTACCTACTAGCCCTTTCTAAAATGTGTTCAGCAAGCAATTTACCAGACGTTTATGGTTGGTAGTCACTTCCGCTTTGAGCTACTTTCGTTTCCGATTTTCCGGTGTCATTGTGTATAGTGTGCGGTCTAATTCTTTGGTGCATATAATCGCTTTCCTAACTCGTCTCATGCTTTATTTCGACTCATTCCCAACACATCCGACACTTGTGTACGGTTAAGGTGAAAGCGCCAGGGTTGCCCGCGAAATTAAAATTTTCATAATATGTGTTTTGCATTTTGCAGGTCAGTTTCAGGTTGTAAGTATGTTGATTAAAATACGATTTGCGACCGTAACAAATATGACTTTACTGAGTTATAATTATTAATATCATCCATACGGGTTGTATGTTGTTCAACTGATACAACCCGTGATTTTAATAATTGATTCAGTTCATCTAATCCCACAGATTTTTTGTGATATAACCATTGAATGGGATTAAATGAACTTGGGCTGTACCTATTGATGATTTTAATGATTATAATTCTGTAAATAAATACATGTTATGGTCGCAAATCATATCTTAACATAGGTACAACGTTCAACATACAGCCTGACACTGGCCGAAAAATTGCAAAAAATATAAGAACATTTGAATTTCGCAGGCTACCCTGGCGCTTCCATCTTAAATAAAATTGTATAAATGCTAAGATCGCTAAGCTCGTCATGTTAATTCTGGTCTCCTCTTAAATATAATAAAATAATTATATTTAATTATACCAGAATTAGCATGACGTTGGTGCCGAGGAAGATAGGTAGGCCTCTGATTTTTGTTTTCAGATGGGTTCAAATGACTCTTGCTGACTCAAACCCAACCGTGTTCCTCCAAATGCCCTTTGCGTTCCAGGGCCGCGTTATCTCTCTCGCAGAAGAAAGTGACTGCTTCCCATGCCTCCTCGCTCCGGACCATAGATTGAACCAAGGCCGGACGCGAGATGTCGCCGCCGCCAATCGCCTCTACAAGAACAAGGTGGTGCCGAGCAGGGCAGACCCCCACTGTGTCCTCCGGGCGATCCACACAGTGGTGACACCCGGGCGTGTCCGGTGAGTACCTGCGTCAGGCAGAAGGTGAGGACGCCGTGGCACCTCTCTAGTTACTGCTCAAAGAGGGGGCTTATCGCCTAGATAGTGGCGTGCCCTATGCTTCCGGGTTGCGCCATCTCTTGTTCCAAGTACGACGGGCTATGCCAGCACTGCTACTGCACCTGCTCAGGTCCTCAAGCGGCGCAAATACTGTAACCTTTTTAGCAATTATTACAGTTTTGAACCGTTTTAGGTCGAAACGCTTCATTGCTACTGCCATTTCCCAACTATATTGGGGTCGAAGTCAAAGTCAAAACGTTTATTTAAATTGGGCCATTATAGATTTTCAAATTGATCGCTAAATTTAACCATAGTCAAGTCGAACTAATTTCAGAACGTCTATTTAAAAGTCAAAATGTTCCCGGTTTGTTTTGGATCCGAAAAGTTAAGTTGTGCAGCATTTTTAATCGAGTGTCTCGTTTTTACCAACGATATTTTGCTATCCTGCTGTAATTTTGACATTGACAATTCGTTGCTTAAGTTCAAGCAGATTTAAAAAATATTAACATAAAAATCAAAACATACATTTTATTACTAGTTATTTCTTCATTTAAATTAACGAAAATGAGCAAAAGAAATACAGCTATAGCAGTGATAAATTTGAACTCGAAGAAAGCAAAACATTGGTCTTTAGGTTTATTGGAATCCATGAACGACCCCAAAAGTGTTGTGAAAAAAACTAAACGAGCTGTTGTTATAACGGATAAATATCCCAAAGCTAAAATTCACTACTTAGTATTGCCTCAAGATGATATCAATAGTATTTACAAATTAGATAAGTCCCACATAGAACTTTTAGAGGAATTTGAAGATATTTTCAAGGATATACAAAATGAGACAGATCTACCGCTGAGGGCTGGTTTCCACGCTGTTCCCAGCATGCAGAGATTGCATATGCACATAATAAGCACAGATATGGTATCACCTTGCTTAAAAACCAAAGTGCATTGGAATAGTTTTACTACTCAATATTTTAGACCATATGCTGGTGAGTTCTTATAACTTTCAAGATTAAGCCTATTATTATTTATCTTATTTTATTTTTAGCCAATTGTGTCCCACTGCAGGGCAAAGGCCTCCCTTTCTTCCTTCCATTCCTCCCGGCTATGGGCAAGTCTGGACCAATCTGGCCGATAGGCGTCAAGTTCGTCCCGCCATCTTCGCCTGGGTCTCCCGCGATGTCGTCGGGCATTTTCTGGGACCCACATTGTGGTTGCTTTAGCCCATGAACCGTTCGACATCCGGCAGACGTGGCCGGCCCAGTCCCACTTTAGTTTGGCTGCTTTTTGTGTGACGTCGGCGATTTTTGTTTTGGAACGCAGCACTGTGTTCCTAACGTGGTCCATTAATCGGACTCCCAGAATGCTGCGCTCCATTGCTCGCTGACAAACCTCAAGCTTAAGCCCAAGCCTATTGTTAAAATAGAATTACAAAAAGGATAAAATAAAATACATATGTGCAAAATTAATTTTATTTAATTGAGTAAGAAAATTTTTATTGTTAACACTGGTTTGTTACAGATATACTGGAAGAATTAAAGGAGAAAGGTTGTATTGAAAAAATGCCACCTGAATTACACAAGAGTCTGATGTCTACGGAACTACTATGTAACCAATGTACATACAAGCCCAAAAACATGCCACAACTCAAAGAACATTTACTAACGCATATTAAAAAGTAGAATTCACTTTCCTTACTCAAAATCCAGAAATTTATTTGTCAATTCATACAAAATAATCTTTACCTTCAACATTTTAAATGCCATTGTCACATATACATGACAAGCAAGTGTATG
Organism: Mamestra brassicae; assembly: GCA_905163435.1. Lineage (NCBI taxonomy): Eukaryota > Metazoa > Arthropoda > Insecta > Lepidoptera > Noctuidae > Mamestra > Mamestra brassicae. Next base: position 11,230,077 of record LR991004.1, on the reverse strand, counting down.
CTCTGTATGCCAAATGTCACAAATATGTGAAAAAAGTATGGCGAATATTGGCGAAAAGTATGGCTTGGCATCAGGGGCTCGACAATGCGTTTATGCTGTAGCGTTCAAAAGGATAAGAATAGAACTTGACACTGCAATTAACGTAGGCACATTTAGAGTAAACATAAACTCGAAAAGTCACAGTTAATGTTGCTAAAAAAATATAACAATCATAAGAGCACAACCATGGCAATCAAACTATCCCATGCAAGTCTGGTCAATAGGCTGTATGACATGTGACTGGGCTTGTATCACACATAAAAACCCCCATCATATTTCTTAGTTTACCAACTTGGCTCTTTATCACCTACATACAATAATAGTATAAAATCTTTTATCTTGTACAGAATCAACATACAATAACAGAAATAACAGTATACTAGATTATCTATATCTCTGTCCTTTCTTAAAAAAAACTTGTAAAAACACTTGCAGTTCATTGAATTAGCTTAGAAAAGTTAAGACCTTCCTGTAAGTTTTAATTTATTTAAACTTATTAAAACAATTTCTTTACATTTCTTTACATTGCACTTCATTTATTGCCTAAATTCATATTTGTTTTTATCCTACCAGAAGAAAATTCGTCTAATAAAACCTAAATTGAGCTAAAAGTTATCACCTATTCACAGTCATGGCACCAATCAGCTAAAACGTTGATGATGTCAGCATATTGTGTTCTTTTTATGAGTAGCTATAATGAATACATAATTTCTATGTATAGTGCATTTAAATTATTTGTTTCATCGAATTACCTACTGGTGTCTGCAATGAGAAACAAATAGCTATGATAAACTGCCATGATCAGCCTTTGAAAACTATGACATTCAATGTGTGATAATGCTAAAACAAGTTACGAAATAAGTAAAATGGATATGGTCAAATTATTCATTGGATACATTCCCTCTACAAGTGTATTTACTTGATTGAGGACTATCTTCATCCAAAAACGAACTTTTGTCTGCACTTCCATCAGCATCTGAATTATTATAAATTGACATGTTACGTCTCTTGAATGTTTTTTTTGGACCAGCTGACATTGGTGTCTTACATTCGTGAATAATACTGTCAAAACTGTTTAACACGGATGTGTCTGGTGTAACAACAGGTGGAGATTTCTCATTCTCACTGGGTGTAACTGGGGCGGGGAGAAGTAGTGACAGCTTTGATGTCTTAATTGGAGTTTGGATAGCTGGACTTGTTACAGTACTAAGCATATCTGGACTCTCCCTTGTAGACGATCTTACAACCTCTACTGGTGAGTCCGGTAAGTCTTGACTTGGAGGACTAGTATCAACATGAGGCTGTTCCATTGTCTGACCTGTCCTTGCCATGATCACTTGCACTGGGTCATCAATTCCCAGTTTCTCACACAGTTGAACTGTTTGCGGATTCATAATTGGCACTGATGGAATGGTTTTTGGTGTTTCTGGATTGTAAACAGGAGCTGTTTTTACAAAGCTCTCTTCTTTTATTATTAGACTTCCAAGTGACTTCATAACATTCTCTTTCTCTTCTTGTGTAGGTGTAAAATCATATCTGGAATAATACATACACATTCAAATAAAGGCAACCACATTTATATTGATTCTGAATCTCCTTCCATTACAGATTATAGAAGTACTAACCTCTCATTTCCACCAGGTCCGGGCATGTGACAGTTAAGATTTTTCACAGCCAGCAAGTGGTTAGTATTCTTCAATATAGCTAGCCATTCCACATCATGTTTGAGGCACAATTCGCCATCATAGTCTGAAGGTACATCCAGAATCTGCAGATGCCTGCGTTTAGGCAAACATTTGTCTAATGCCAAAAACTTTGTCTCTGCACCGGTATCATGTTTAACAAGTGCTGCATATTGACAATGCAAATGTGCAGAAAACCAATATTCTGGCTTCAGAGTTTGAAGGAGTTTCATGGCTGGGACACTACCTAATTGGTTTGATTCTATATCTTCCCTGAAATGTTTAAATTTTAATATAAATATAGGATACCAAAGACGTTATTGCACCTTACATCGTGACTGATTCAAGTATACAGGCATAATATTATTATTATTATTTACCTCAGAAATGTTTTCCGTCTTAATAAATTTTCTGTATTGCCATAATCTGTAATACCCCGAGGCCAGTCATGAGATAACATAACATCAAGTTTCTCCTTAATTTGGCTCAGTCGGAATACTTCCAAACATCTGATATGATAAACTGTTCTGAGTGACCTTCCTGTATAAGGCAGACACTCCCAGTGTCCTTGTAGGTAGTCTTGACCTTTGTAAATTCCTGACATTCCTGAAAAGAATAGTTACAAAACATTAGTAAAGAAAATAGGCATAAGCAGTTTGTTGAAACAATGCAAGGTTACATACTACTAATCCAATAATAAAAGTAAGTGATTATCTGACCTCCAATCCTCAGATCTCCATACTTTACAACACCCGCTCGACCCAAATAGTAAATGTTAGGAGCAACCCAACCACCATATGGGAGTTCTTGTAAATAATTAGATGCTTCATGGTTGCCACCAATAAATATTGTCAGTATTGGAGCTTTTTTCTCACCACTGTAATATCTGGAATCATATCAAATAAATACAATGTAAAAATATAATGGAAATAATAATAAAATGGAATAGGGATTGATGATTTCTTAATAGATACAGGTCTTTACAAGAGGCAAATATACTAGGCAACTTACTTATGAAATGAACACATATTCTGGTATTTTTCTGGCACAGCCATTGCCCCTAAGTCTTCATGGTTTCGGACAGATTGGAAGTCACCACAACATATCAATAGATCAATTTTTATGCGTTCCCTTGTCTGTATTGTTTCAATACACTCGTAAATCTTTTCGAGTTCGCCATGGGCGCATCCTTCAACAGCGATTTTCATTTTTAATGTATAAATGGGGCAATATCATGTATTTTTCCAATAATATCTTACAGCAATCGTTCTATACCAGAAATGCTAGTAAATTATGAATAAACACATCGGCATTAGAAAATCAACAACAAAAACCTAACCCCAATCAATACCACAAACAAGTTTTGACAATGACATTTGACATTGACCGAAGAGTTGCTATTGTTGCCAAGCATAACCACAGAGTAAACTTTCGAAGGAGTTTTTGGCGGGATTTTGTCGAGTGAAGTTTAGCGGCTGTTTTACTTATTCGTAAATTGATTCCTAGTGGATATTGTGATGTAAATTGATGTAGTTTTGTGTCTTAAGTGTCCACGCATCTTGAAAATATGTGGAATAATTGAAACAGGCGCGATCTCGGTTAAGTGGAGCTGAGAATTTTATTGTAGTATTGACTACCTCACTCGAAACTTGCCGAGAAGGCCGAATCGATATGTTTGTTACGAGATACTCCAAAAACCACATGTATGTGTTACATCCACATTCTAATGCAAAACACAAGAAATTTAAGGACGTAACGTAAGACTAGACAATATGGTGAAAAGATTAGCCTTTAATTCTTTAATTCTTTAATTCTTTATTGTACACCATAACAGCTTATATTAATTCACAGTGATTTAAATAGTTCATGTACAAAGGCGAGCTTAACTCAAAAATGAGTTTTCTACCAGCAAACCTTTGAGTGATAGAGAGAGATCACAATAGAGGGTAGGATCCAGTGCACACATTTTACAAAACTACATTCTGTATCATACATAAATATACTTACATACATATATGGTGAAAAGATTAGCCTTTAATTCTTTAATTCTTTAATTCTTTATTGTACACCATAACAGCTTATATTAATTCACAGTGATTTAAATAGTTCATGTACAAAGGCGAGCTTAACTCAAAAATGAGTTTTCTACCAGCAAACCTTTGAGTGATAGAGAGAGATCACAATAGAGGGTAGGATCCAGTGCACACATTTTACAAAACTACATTCTGTATCATACATAAATATACTTACATACATAAACATATAAATATATACATACATATCTATAAATATTATGTCATTTGCGAAAGGAAATGCTCTTTAACTTTCCTCTTGAAGATGTCAAGAGAAGGGCTGTCGCGTAAGGAGTGTGGGAGAGAGTTCCAGAGACGCACTGCAGTAACAGAGAAGGATCCACCATAGCGGCTGGAAGTGTGACGCGGAGTACGAAGGAGAAGAGAAGTGGCAGTACGACATGGTTTACCTCTCGGGACGAGGTACTCAAAACGTTCACGAAGGTATTGAGGAGAATTAGGAGTGTGCAGGATAGTAAAGAGAAGGGATAGGATGTGAGTATCTCGCCGACGCCGAATTGGCAGCCACTCCAGTTTGGTCCGGAACTCCGACACGTGGTCATATTTCCGGAGGCCAAAAATAAAGCGAATGCACAAGTTCTGCAGTCGTTCAAGTTTATCTAGGAGCACCTCCGTTGCATCTAGAAAACAGACATCCGCATAATCTATAAGTGGAAGAAGAAGAGATTGAGCAAGACTGACCTTAGTGCGAAATGGTAAGAATTTTTGGAGACGTTTGAGAGACTGGAAAGTGTAGAATACCCTCTTACTAACATGAGCAACATGAACTTCCCAAGAGAGGTTAGTGTCCATATATACGCCGAGATTTTTAGCGCTTTTAGAGTATGTAGCCGGAGTAAGTAGCCTTCCCTTTGGGGTAAACTAAAAAAAAAAGAAATGTAAACTTTCTAAAACCGCACACGCTTGTTTAGTTACTATATCTATTCGCTTGCCAAACCATGGTAATAAAAACAGTGACTTGGTGTATCTCTTAGAAAAAGAGATTTTCCACAGTGGAGTGGAGAGCTTCTTATTAACACTTTACGCAGACAAATGTACAGAGGCGGACTTAAAAATGCCATTTCATGCCATTCTCTACCAGTCAACCTTTGGGTGAAGCAGAGAATGGCGGTAGGTGCAATATGGAGAATAAAAAGTGATTTAAATTTATTTATTACATACAAACATTAAATTACTTAAATACAATTGTATAAACTAAACATATAATATAAAATAATAATAATATAATATAATAATAATATATCTTGGGACAACTCACACACGGTCATCCGATCCCAAACTAGGCAGAGCCTGTGCTATGGTAACCAGACAACTGATAAACATACTTATATATTTCTAAATACATACATATTATAGACAAATTACACCCAGACACAGAACAAATGATCATGCTCATCACACAAAGATTTGTCCTGGATAGGAATCGAACCCACGACCTCCGGTTTAGCAGTCAGGGTCACTAACCACTCGACCAATAGGCCAGTCAAATATAATAAATACTCAAATTAACAATATAAATAGGTACACGAAATACTTAAACAATTAGAACAAATAGGTAATTGGAAAACACTAGCGCTGCCGCGCTGTGATGATAGGTACTACTGCCAACTTCTTACGAACGTGTTCGCGAACTATAACTTTGAAGATTAATCAGTTGGTGACCATCCTGATTTCCTGGGGTAGCGTATTTCACAGACAAATAGACTGGACACAAGAAAGAAGAGTCAATAAAGTCAGTAGGTACGGTGAATGGGAAATTGAAGAAGACATTTATGTGATGCTTTTTTTATTCTAACGGGAATGTATTCTACGCTTTCCCGGTCTTATCCATCAGGATCTAATTTCCAAGTTGCGCAAAATAAAGTTGGTGTGGAACACTATTACAAAAGGACACGTTGAAAGAAAGAAAGAAAAATATTTATTTGGAACTCACACTCACTCACTCATCGCGTTGAAGTTAGGTTGTTTCTTTCAAGATCATTTGTTGCTTGGAAGCTCTTACTAATTTTACTAAGAACTTTACTAATCCATGCGGTAAAAAAAGTAAAGGTCTTATGATTACACTTCTGGCGGGTCTACACACGCTGATGTTCGATGAGCAAGTATCATCAAACTTAAATTTAGCCAAGTGAACCTTGCTCTTCAGAAATTTTGGTTCAATTTCGGGCAATAATTTCACTCCATATTTCCGATGTTGCTCGAATGAACGTAAAAACGTTTGGACACATGTGCAATTATCACTGTGACAGGATCCGAGAGACTGCAATAACAAAATAATGCCAATGTGCATCAAAAGACGTTCTTCAACACACTTACTCGAAGAATAAACATTAGAATAGGTAATATTTCTGGCAGTGCAGAATCGAGAATCGTAATTCGTATTGATGGGGCTGAGCGCTAATCGGCAAACTGATCTGTTTCAGGGAAGGCAACACTCGCCCAAGAGTGATGCGCTTTCCCGTGTCACAGAGCGCATCGACCTCCTGAAGCAGAAGGTGTATGCATGGGCAAATCGTATTCGAAGGTACGTACGTTGCGGCTTGGCGCAACATCTGCTCGCTGCCTGTCAGTCATAAGGTGATTGGATTCGAGAGGTCTAGCGAGCGTGCGATCCATTACCAGATATGGGGCGATCACAATCAGCCCCCAAGTTGTAGCCCGTGCAGTCTGTCCTCTGCCTAACTGTTAATCTCCAAGGCCGGACGGACTGCATAATTCCCTCCCTCCAGTCGAAGATCCTGATGATCCTCTGCCCCCCGTCACGCCCGACGAGGTACAGGAGATCATCAAAAGGCTTCAGCCTAGGAAAGCCCCAGGCTCCGACGGCATCACCAACAAGGTGTTTAAACTCTTCCCCGCCCAACTAGTAGTGCTAATGACTGCCATCTTCAATGGCGCATTAAGCAACAACATGTTCCCCCGAGCATGGAAACAGGCCACCGTTATCGGTATTCCCAAACCAGGCAAGCCCAAGTCTGATCCCGCCAGTTACCGTCCCATCAGTCTACTCAACGTTCTCGGTAAGATCTACGAGAGGCTTATTTATAAGCGGCTCAAGGATTATGCCGAAGCAAAGAGTCTTATCCCCGACGAGCAGTTTGGTTTTCGAACCGAACACTCGTGCATCCAACAAGTCCACCGCATCGTCGAGCATCTAAGCGCTGGTTTCCAGGGTGGCTCGATGACGGGCGCCTTGTTCTTCGACATAGCGAAAGCATTCGACAAAGTCTGGCACAATGGCTTAATTTACAAGCTCTACCAACTCGGCGTGCCAGACCGTCTCGTGCTCATCTTGCGAGATTTTTTGTCGAACCGCACCTTTCGCTACCGCATCGAGGGTGCACTCTCGTCCCCTCACCCCATCCGAGCAGGAGTCCCCCAGGGCTCAGTGCTTTCCCCCCTAGTCTTTACGCTGTTCACCAGCGATATCCCCAAAAGTAAAAAGGCGCAGTTGGCCCTATTCGCCGACGACCGAACCTGACGCTATCGCTCGCACTCTCCAAACATCTACAAACATCTTGGGCAGATGGTTCAGGAAATGGAGAATCGAGGTTAACCCCGACAAGAGTCAGGCGGTTCTCTTTACGAAACCGCGGCACAAACCCCCTCCCCCTCGTCCGATCACCATGTATGGCAAGCCGATCCCCTGGGAGAAGCAAGCCAAATACCTGGGGGTCATCGTGGACAGCCACCTCACCTTTGCTGAGCACATAAGGCAGGCCCGTTCTCGCGCCGCCTTCGCTCAGGGAAGGCTTCATTATATCACGACCGCCCGTAGCAAATTGTCACTCAAGTGCAAATTGCGAATCTTCACCGCAGCGTGTAGTCGCTTAGTTTGTAAGTTTTTTATAAGCCCTGGCTGGAGGCTTTAATATTATATTAAGGCTACCACAGGCAAGCCCGGTTAAGCAGTCGACAACCTTATAGGTTGAACTGCGAGAAGCCACTCATTAATTAAAAAAAAAAAAAAGGACTGCATAATTTTTGGATCAAGTAGTTGCAAAGGTCGCACGCTCGATTGGCATCTCAGTAAGCTGCCGTGGAGACGGCTCACTACCCGAGTTCCTTATGAGAAAAAAAAAAAAAAAAAAGAGTTACCCACCTGCTCCACAAATCTGGAAACACCGCGGAACCCAAAAAATATAGACCGTTCACGTGCTTAGGACGGCCTATAAGGTTCTGATATCCATTTTGAGAGCTTTAATTAATAGCCATATTGACAGCATCATGTCTGCTCAAATGAATGTAGGAATGGGTCCCGCGGTACTAAGTAGCTACTCCTCATTGATATGGCCATTAGTCAACAGGTTCGGCATTCCCAAAAGGATTTGTCGACATGTTGGATAGAAGGCCTATGAATTGGTGTCTCATACATGGCCCATGACGGTGCTAGTATTGTATAAACAGTCCCTCGCTATCCAGGATGTTGACAAATTCAGAGGAATAGCGAACTGGTAGGGATCGAGCGGTATATATTTCAAGGCGAAAGTTTGAGTCCGCTTTGGTTTTGCCAAGCCTTTCCTTTAAGCACATTGCTGGTGAATTCAGGGCTAGGCTATCGGTTGAAGAGAGATGGTCAGGTTATATTTCACTTCCTTTACATGGATGATTTGAAACTCTTTGCCCCCAGTAATCTGCAACTAATAGAGCTTTTGAAGGTGACTGAAACATTCAGTATCGCCATCAGGATGGAGTTTGGTGTGTCCACACCAAACTCCATCCTCCAACGCATGGCCGCAAATTTGTCCAATTTGCGGCCATGCGTGGGTAGATTATGGAATCCGTGGGAACTCAACTCTCGGATTCCATAAACCTGAGATGCCTCTCTTTAACTGAAACTTACAAGTATTTGGGTATAACGGAAGCGTTAGGTATCAATGTTAAGGCAGCAATCGTTGAGGCAGCGCTTCTTTGTCCGCCTGAAGAAGGTATTCAATAGTTTTCTATCGGGCGGAAACAAGGTGCGCGCCGCCAACAGTTAGGTCATGCCGGTATTGATGTACTCTTTCGGCATACTCAAATGGACCCAAACGGAACTTGACGCCCTGGATGTCCGTACACTGTTTAGGTAGAGCATATCGAATGCATCACCTACGGTCGTCAGTAATCAGACTGTAAATCCCGTGGCTTTTTAAATGCTAAGACTGCACAATCGCGAAATATGCAGTCTCCAGGATTATTTCTTATTAGCTTTCAACGAGGATATGCATCGAGATGTAGTGGCGGTGGGCAAGGGACTTACCCCGCTCTTCTTGGCAAATTAGAATTGGCGCAAACCTGTAGTGCTTGACACTAACGATCGCGGGGCGGTATTGCAGTTTAAGGAACTTCATGGACGCTTTTTCCGGCCCCACGTGGAACCGACGGACCATAGATCAATCAGCGTCCGTAGCATACTGCATTGGTGATCTCGTTGGAGAAACCGAAGGTTTTTTGTGAAGGACCCACTGGAGATTTATTGTGAAGGACGGCACGATTGACATTATGTCGGGCATGTCACCGTCCGGGAGAATCAATTCGCAACGTTATCTCGAGTCGTTAAGTCGAACTAACGGAGAGTACTTGCATCGGCAGAACCTTGTAGCCAAGATGATCCATCACCATCAGCGCTTGCTCTGAAATACTCTCTTGTGGAATCAGAGGTGCCGTACTTCAGGGTATGCGCCCGATCCAGTTTTTGATAATGGCTATATCACATCGGTCTATCATCTATTCATCACTGACAGTTAGGGCATGCAATTATCGAAATATTTCGATAATCGATAAAATGAAAAATATCGTTTTTTTTTTCGATAAAAACCGGTAATTACCGATAATTATCGTTTTTATTAAAAAAATACAAAAACTTGTTTTTTACATGTAAATAAAGGGATAAACTCATGCAATTACTTATCTAAAATGAAGAACAATATAATATACTGAAAAATAAATAAAACAAGGTTTTTTTTAAATCAACGTTTGTATTTCTTAATAATTATGTAACATAACATTTTGGATTTACTCACTAAACTCTTCTTGAAGAGATCTTTTAAATAAAATCTTAGAAAGCTCTTGCTTAATTATTAAAAAAGTTGGACTCTTCAAAATAATATAATAATTACGAGTCAAATATTGAAACTTTTGAACGTTTATTATTTTATTAAATTAACTTTAAATAATTTCGTGAAAAGACATCTGAGTCATAAAATTTTAAATAGACATCTTAACAAGATTTCTTAACGATTAATACAAAATTATAATACGAAATTATTATATGTTAATTTAACTAAAATTAACATATAATAATTTCGTATAATAATGAAATTGTGAATGTGCCAGGTTCAAAACTGCATAAAAACTTTTTGCTCGACCTAATATAAAATTTTAGCTAGTACCAAACGAAACTGAAAATACAAGGTGGGCCAATAGATGTGTCCAGAAGTGTAGGTAGAAATTGACTGTATCTATGTCGTACTACAAACTATCATTTTTTTTTTCATTTTTAAGGTAAAAGCCTTGTTTAGGTACTACTTTCTGTATTTAAATTTAAATGTTTAAATGGTGTAGTATTTTGAACGGAAACATTTCGAATTACAAAGCTAAATGTTTGCACCTAAGGAATATAAATCTGACTTACCAATAATATTATTATTGACGCAAAACTCTCGATTCAGTTCATCCGGGCGTCCTCACTCACATGGTACCATGGTAACGCAAGAGAACGACAGCGATCGACACGTTCACACACAAATTGCACAATGAACAAATGACACACGCGCGGTGAGGGAACAGGGACGCATCGAACGTTCGTTCAGAAATGTGTTAGAATTCGTTATATAAAATTATCGATTGTCGGTATTTATCGTTTTTGTTTTCGATATTTATCGTTTTGTCAAAATGGACCGATAACCGATAAATTATCGATTATCGGTTATCGGTTTGCATGCCCTACTGACAGTACTATTCTGGCCAATACGCCTGATATAGTGGTGGTGGACCAAATCGAGTGGCGTGCAATGATTGTAGACATAACCGTCCCGCATGACGAGAACCTCGTGAAAGCCGAGAAAGACAAGCAAAGCAATCTTGACCTGGCTCGCGAGGACGTCGACATGTGGGATGTGGACTCCGCAATCATTGTACCGATAGTTGTGTCAGCCAACGAGCTTTGACCATCACCTTAGGAGGCTCTCGTTAGACAGCTGGATCAAGGGCTAGATTCAGAAAGCACTGAACACACGGCTCGCATTGTTGGGAGGTTCCTCTGTCTGGAGCCCTGACCGATGGGTAGCTTGGACCCTGTTCCCAATACCTCAATTTTTAATTTATCAAATTTAGATATTATAGACTATCCAATTTTGATGCGTAAAAAAGTATTCCAAATGTTCAGTTGACAATTTATCGAGAGTTTACAATCTCTCAAGTTATTTTAGAATCTTACAGAGTTTGCCATTTTTCGGTGACATAAATGAAAGTGAAAGGTCACTCACTCATTCATTCACGTACTGATTAAACACGAAATCTCAAAACTACTTATCCTATGAAGATTAAATTTGGCATGGAGGTAGATCATAAGCAGGAGACGTAAGCTAAGCAATGATTTTTGGAAATTACCCCCGTAAAGAGGTGAAATAGGGGATTGAAGTTCATATGAAATCTTATTCCTTAGGTTTATTAACTTGAAACTTGGTACGAATACTGACCTAAGTGAATTATTTATTTATTCATTTATACATACAATTATTTTTACAGGCAGAATCCAAGGTAATAAAAGTAGACATACAATGCGACACCCACAGAACCCCACAAAAACTGATCATACACCTACTCGCGTCCATGATTGACCAGTCCCAAGTAACGGCTCCGTGCGCTAAGTTACATAGAGGTAGGATATACACTAACTGTCACTCTCTGGAATTCCGCCAATGAGCAGGAAAAAATATCTAACTGCTGAGAGATGCTTTAATCTTAACTGCCCGACACACGAGTGCAAACTTTTAGGTTTGTAATTATAAAGTTTGTCATCATTAGTTTTTTAGACTACCCTCTAAAGACGATTTAGGGGGTGTTCAAGTTTGTATGGAAGAATATAATTCCTTGGGTTTATAAACTTGGCACGAATACTGACTTAAATTAATAATAAATAATGTCATAGTGCGTTTCTCAAAATTACCCTCCAATGGGTGTTAAAGTTTGTATGGAAGAATCTTAAAGCTTGATCCGATAAAGTTGAAACTCGGCATTAACAATTTTGATAAAAAATGAGAAATATGTACCTACATGCTCTTGATTTTTTTTTAAATCAACCCCTGAAGGGGTGTAAACGGCTGAAACGGATCTAACGTTTTTTCATATTCAACCCGCAACATGATGAACAGCGCAACAGTTGCACTGATCATGTGACATCAGCAGCAAAAAGCTCAAGTAATTAATGAAAATCATTGTGATTAATTTTCCAAAACTACCCTTAATAGTGGGTAAAGGGAGGGTTGACGTTCGTGGAGTAAATTCTAAATCCACGCGGACGAAGTCGCGCGCGGAGTGCTAGTTTTATATAGATATATATATATTTGGGCGTTTTTAAAAATATTTGAAAATTTATGAAATAATTGAAGAAAATGGAGTACTCGAAATAGGGACTTAGTAAAAAAATATTGTAAGAAATGGCTCAAAGGGTTATTTTCGTGTGGCTGCTCGGCGACCAGCCCGATATTATAAAAATATCAATTGGATAGCCCAGGGCTGGCAGGTGTACTTTTCCGCATTAGTGCGAAATACCAGGGCGGCTGAAAAGTTCTGAGCCTAAGGTACCTTTGGTATATGGAGTAGGCATATGAACTTCTGTGACCCAAACACGGACGCATTATTAATATTATATTATAATATAAATTACCGAGCCTAAAATTTTGAAAAAAAAATGCAGATACCTACCTAAAGATTACAGGAAAACCTAAAAGAAGTCCATAGTGTTAAAGTATTATGTTACAAAATACATTCGGTCGGAATCCTTTGCACGCGAGTCCGACTCGCACTTGGCCAGTTTTTTTAAACTAGGCGCCTATGTAGGGCCCAAGCAGCATTTCAAGTAGATAGTCGTTAAATGCCTAAGCAACGAAATTAACTTATATGAATAGGTACCTACTACCAAGCCAAATTCATTCTAAAATACAGAAAGTATCTACCTATTTGATATTAGAATATTCGGCTGCCCCGTTGTTCTCGTGGTCCTGGCGTATATTGTCAATTCCTAGGTCGCTAGGTCGGGCAAAAAGTGGTACCTATTGGGTTTTTCTATAAAAAGGAATTAACAGTCCGGAGTTTGGAAGATGGGTGACACCTCCGTGCCTTGGAAGCACGTAAAGCAACGGCCTTACGTGCTTCCAAGGCTCGTAGGTGTCACGACTGAGGAGAGATCAGGCGCAGGAGCAACGTCTCCTGCGCCTGATCTCTCCCCAGTCGTGTCTGATTGCTGCAGAGAGTGCACTGTGTTTGCTCACACACTTGTACACTATAATACTTTCAGCGTACTTGGCTAACTCCGATCAGTTTGACCACCATGTGAACGAAATTCGATCACGTTTAGATATACGTAGCACTTTTCGCATTTTCATGAGATCTTCAATTTGATTGTCGGATTCAATCAAAAGAGACAACTTTGAAAAGTAGGGTAGGTAATGAATGTTAATATATTTTTAACCGACTTCGTTCGGATGTTTAATTTTTTTTTATGTATGTTCGGCTATTATTCTAATATAAAGACGTACCTATTTCCAAATCCTTTATTTGTTAGAAAAAGGTTTATTCCGAAATGGTTAGATATATTTATATTTCGTATAGATCTATGATGAGTTTCGGAGACAGACAACGGAACTCTTCAATAAATGGCAGCAAATCAAACGCGATTGCTGCTATCGCATATCTATGCATTGTTTACGCAACCACAACATAACAGCACGCATGTACCTACCCTTTAAAGGGGTACGCAGATTTGTTGAGTATAGGTACCAAGGTACACCCTTATTTCTGTCAAAGTTAATGAAGTATATCTTCGCCAATTGTAAACCGTTTTTGATGTTTTTTGTGTTTCAGAATATTTTTCTGGAGCACCTAGTCCAGTTTCAATTTGGTGAAGATCTGATGAAGAACTACGGATCGAAGTACCAGTTCATTTCTATTTAATTGTCTGATAGACAATTAAATAATACATCAGTGTCCTCCTAAAATCCATATAATTAAAAGGTTATTAGGAAATGTAAGGACATTGAAATATTGTTCAAGTTTGTGTCAGTCCAAAAGCAAAAAAGGTAGATATTTTACTATAATTTGGACAGGGCTTGGTCTGCGAAAGTGCGCAACGGAACTCCGCGAATGTGTAGATTGGCTCATTAAGAGTACAGTTTCAATCGTAAAGATACCTTACCACAGTATTTGCTTAGTACTTAGTACAGTAGTTTTAAATTTTTGGGAGGATACCAGCATTAAAACGTATAAAATAAAAAATAAACTTTTATTACATAAAAGTACAACCGACTTCCAAATAAAAATCACTACAAAGTACAAAATAACCTCCACAGAGGCGGATTCGGATACGGAGGGACGATTTATAGCGAAAGTTCCGCACTTGCGAAGGCTTACGAGATAGGTAATATGTAACTGGTTAGCAAATAATTAGGCATGGTTTTCCTGGTGTGTACTGATGGGCGGGCGGACGATATAACCCACCATTCTGGAGTGCTCCAAAAGCCCATAAACCTGCAAAGTAAAATACCTAGGTAGGTACGTAAAATAAATAGCTAATTTAGAGTTCATCGATTGATGGCTTAACACTTTAATTATTAATTAATTCCTTATTTAGGTCCAATGTACAGTCAACAAAGCTAATTGGTATACAGGCAAACATATTAACTTTTCCACTGCATTGCCAATATTTATTTCTAATGTGTGCATTATAACTTTTTTAAGCTTTTGACATACTTACGAGTGTGGTGTACAATAATTGTCTACTTAGCACACTCACAACATTGTTTAAAAGTAGTTGCACGTTAGCTGCCTGCATACCAAATAGGTTGCTTTGTTGACTGTACATACAGATTTCTGTGGTAGGTATCTGTGTCCTCTGTGTGTCTATGGGTGAATTAAACACCGCCCAAATCACGTTTCTTGTAATTTCAAGTTAAGGTAGGTATTTATTGCTATAGCGGCAATAGAAATACACACTTAGTGAAAATTTCAACTGTCCTGAGTATAATTAATTATTAGATATGGTTTGTGAAATATAGCCCCGTGACAGACAGTGGGACGGACAGCGTAGGTTTAGTAATATGCTTGTTATGGTTGCCGAAGCCTGAAAAATAAATTGACCTAATGTAGAAATGTACAAATATATAATATAATAGGAACATGTTTCGCTTACATGCCAGACGATAGCTTACCTACCTACCGCATACCTTGACAACTCAATTAGCGGATACATTGCGCGAAGTGGGCACAAAATTAGATCGCGCTAATTGTACGAAGTGGAAGGTTTAATAAAAAGCAACTAATTGCGTATGTTAGTGGACCATCGATCATGTAACGTGGCCATAACACGTACGTACCTGGTGTAAGCACTTGACCTCTCGCTTTTCGAG
Organism: Mamestra brassicae; assembly: GCA_905163435.1. Classification (NCBI taxonomy): domain Eukaryota; kingdom Metazoa; phylum Arthropoda; class Insecta; order Lepidoptera; family Noctuidae; genus Mamestra; species Mamestra brassicae. The sequence goes on along the minus strand of LR991004.1, from coordinate 11,214,654 downwards.
CTATATTTTCTTATGAAAACATCTGCCTATAAAATACTGTATCACTTTCACTATGGGGCAGTTAACCCAGAAGATTAGCATTGTTTTTCATTTTCTTCGGATAAATAGTGTGAGATGTGTAGGTAGCCAGTGAGTATTCTATACACACTGAGCGTGAACCTCGCTATCAGGGGTCGGCCTAGCTTCTCCAGTAGTCTCGTAGATAAAGGCCCGGGCGCTATGACGTCAGAGCGGCCGGCTGCGCGCGCCAATGACATGGCGAGGCGGCGCTACGTGCGCGCGCGCACCGCCCACTTACACCGCTGCTGAAGGGAAAACTTGGAAAACTTGTAGCGCTCTCTCGTTGACAAGTTAACAAAAAGATTTATGAAAATGATGTTCACTGATTTTGTAGATGTATGCTTCCGGTAATGTAATTATATCATTCAGAAAACCATTTTGTTCGCCAATTAATTAATAAAAATACCTACATAAAACAGATTGATTAAGTACCTACATTGTAATAAGGTCTGAATAGGTATCATCCTAATCATCCCTTTTGCAACTTAAAATAATTCCTAATGCCCTCTATTCAAACGTAGCACGTTTGAACGACGAGCATGTTTACTTGCTTACATTTTATAAGTTTATTTACTTTAAAAAGCAATATAATAATGAGTAATCGATAAGTAAACAAATACGAGCCCGACGTATCAGCGACCGGCGCGCGCGCCCCTTCTGTCAAACATTTTTATAGTTATGCGCAGAGCATAAGGAACTCTTTATAGTCTATGCGCGCGAGTCGGCCGCACGCGCGTTCATCTTGCGACGTTTAAAAAAAAATCTTCGCGGTATTTCAATTTGTTCCATAAAGTTTTTTAAAAGTTTGTGTTTGTACAATGAGCTGGGATCAAGACCGTGACCGTCCCTGCGACAAGGTGGAAATCAACGAGGCAGTTGGAAAACTTTTGGAAAGCTTCAATTATGACAGCATTGTACCACAACCGACGAGGTAAGTAATTGTTTACATTTATTTACTAGAAATTAAGTGTATTTGCCAACATAATCCTACTTACAGACTTAGCTAATCCTGCATAATATGAAATACTTTTGGACTAATGAAATCGGTTGTAAGGTAATTATTAGGTATGCGCATTTTACCTAAGCTTTGTTTGTGATCGTACACACGTACTCGTATGACATATTCAGGAAAATTTACAGTAGTACAGTTAAATAATTTTCAGTTTCCATAGATAGGTAGCAAGCAACTCACAGTTAACGTGTAGTGTATCACTATAAGTAGAGACTACTAGGCTATAGAAAATGCAATTTCCTGTTATATTTGTATATCTAGCATGGCTTAAAAACCGACATAAATAAAAATAGGTAAGTTACTTTTTCAGTATTTTAGAAAATTCAGTAACATCCGGCTGTCTTGAAATTGTCGGTGCCTATGTTTGGCGGTGTTTCCTGCAACAGACTTTTCTTTCAATATAACGTGAAAAATATACTAAAATGCGACACTGATAACATATTGTCCTTTTTCATACACACAAAGATATATTTTTTTTAGGTCTGTGGATGGGTGACCATCTTAACATACCGAGACTCCTCCGTGCCTCGGAAAGCACGTTAAGCCGTTGGTCCCGGCTGTCATTTGTAGATCTTTGGCAGTCGTTACGGATAGTCAGAAGCCAGATAATCTGACACCAGTCTTGCCAAGGATCACCGTGTTACCCAGTGGTATATGTTAATGGGTTGTGGAGGTCTGGTAGGTAGCCGCTCCACGTAAAATACTGGTATTCAGCTGAATCCGGTTTGACTGGAAGCCAACCCCAATATAATTGGGAAAAGGCTAGTCAGATGAGACAAAGATATATTTTTTTTAAAGTGCAGGGTTTTATTACTGTACAAGTGTGCATTAGTGTAAAATTATTTAGCCATTATTATTAGGTAGGTGGAGGTTTTTATAGTTTTAGTGTAAGCGGGAATGAGAAAGAATCACCTAATATAGAGCGGGTAGAAATTCTTTTACTAACAGAGCTTTGAAGAACAGTGCATATTTAAAGGTATTCTTCTGTTTAAGTTAAATTGAATGAAAATCGCTGAAAATGAGGAAAACTAAGGAAACTAAAACTGTATCAATGGTTTTTTTTTTTATTAGTTAAGGTTTATCATAGGTAAATTAACAAAAAAGTATTTCGATAAAAATGAGCTCCTACCTTTAGTTTGGCCAGAATTAGCGACACTTTCGAATGATTGCGTGTGTGTTTTTTTTTTCAAAATCAGCGGTTTCGATTCTTGGCTAGGAAAATTTTTGTTTCAAAAATCCAATCACGCAGTTTTAGTTTTCATCAATATCGGGTCCGAGACTCGTTAAAGTATTTTTCGTTATTCCTTCATCATATCAGCCGGAAGACGTCCACTGCTGGACATAGGCCTCCCCCTCCTCCCTGCTGGGGGTTGCCATAATCGCTACGCTTGCAGTCGACAATCGCAGTGTAGCTGTTGCAATGTACAGAGAATGCTGCTACTCATTCTCTGGTGTGTCTCTCTCTAAGTCGCCTCTTACGACACCCACGTAAAGAGATGGGATGTTGCTTTTCTTTTACGTCGACACCATACAGAAAATTCGGATTTGGCCAACCACGTCAACTTGAAAAATTCACTCTGTATGGGAGGCATAGGTACGTCCCTTACTTACAGAATAAGGTATGCCTATGGTTCCATAACTGTGTGGTAAGACATGGATGACGGGACTGGATCGAACATTGTTTATTCATTCAACGAAGAATTTAAAACATGCTCACCGACTTGGGCTTGCAAGGGCAAAAAAAGGGATGGAGAGTGGAGAGAGAGAAAACCGCGGCGTTCTAAACTTTGAATTGTAGTTGAGCGCTTTTTCATACGAATTCAGAGAAGTGATGATTGCCCAAGCTAAAGTATGTCGTATTATGTGTGATGTAATGTCAATTTGCGTAATTTATTTCATCACTACAGCTCTCGAAATGGTGAACGAAAAAAAAATCTTACCAAACCAAATTCTACCATTTTCGGAGAGATGTGATATCAATCAACCCGCTTTAGCCTCGCGTGGTGGAGTACCGACTCCTTGTTATATATAGTGGAGAAGACATGTGGGAGTGTGTGACCTAACAATGGGATCACCTATGTAGGTATGCTTTTCGTATTCAATTTTTTGGTATTAGCTTATCATGCCATGAACGGATTCGAATCAGGTTCTTAACTTATACTTGCTACTGCTTAAGTCTGAGTGTGTGCTTTTGAAACGATCATCATCATCTGCCTAGCCTTTTTCCAACTATATTGGAGTCGGCTCCCAGTCAAACCGGATTCAGCTGAATACCAGTATTTTACGTGGAGCGGCCGCTCCACGTAAAATACCTACCAGACCTCCACAACCCATTAACTGGGTAACACGGTGTCAGATTTTCTGGCTTCTAATTATCCGTAACGAGTGCCAAAGATCTACAAATGACAGCCGGGACCGACGGCTTAACGTACTTTCCGAGGCACGGAGGAGTCTCGGTATGTTAAGATGGTCACCAATCCACAGACCAACCTCAGCAAGTGTTGCTTAACTTTGAAGATCGACCCGTGCGGCTGTTATTATTTAGCGACGAGCTCCTTTTGCAACGATATAGGTCAATTTAACCAACCTTCCGAGCATTAAAAATGGACTGTGCAAGTCAGATAGGCAGTCGCCCAATCTAAAATACTGGCATTCAGTTGGAGTCCTAGCCAGGCAGGTGGTTTGATTTTGTAATTTCAATAATATTATCACAATAAGTTGAACCAGGCCGGCTAGGCGGGCACGGCTCTCTGACGTTTCGTGCGACGCAGGTCCTCTCGGGGCATGGCTGCTTCGGGAGGTTCTTGTGTCGCATAGGCAGGGAGCCGGACGCTCGATGCCACCACTGCATCGACTGTCGGGAGGACACGGCACGGCATACGCTGGCAGAGTGTGCAGCTTGGGAGGAGCCGCGCCGTGCCCTCATCTCTGTTGTAGGCGGTGACCTCTCGCTGCCGGCCGTAGTCCATGCTATGGTCGGCGGTGAGGAGTCCTGGGACGCGGTGGTCTCCTTCTGCGAGACAGTTATCGCGCAGAAGGAGGCTGCGGAAAGGGAGAGGGAGATCACAACCGCTCTCCCTGCCCGCAGCAGGCGCATCGGGCGTCGGAGGACGCTGCCCTCTTCCGGCCCCCCTAACTGGGTCCAGGGGCGACGGACTTGGGGATGTCCGTCGCCCCCCATTCATCCGGACTCGAGGTGGCGGCGCGTGGTGTTCCCGTGCGCCCCTCTTTGACGTAGCGAGGGGAGTCAAACACCTCACTCCCCTCGCCGACACGAGGTGGCCCGCAGAGGCGGGCCGGCACCAGCCGGGGATTGCGGATGTCGCATACGTTCCCGCGATCCCCGGCGCAGGTGGAAGATGGAACACCGGGGTGGTTTTAGTCAGTAAGAGTCTGACAGACCCCTCCACCCGCCCCAGGGTGGAGGATTTCCATGAGGATTTCCCCCCGAGATCAAAAAAAAAAAAGGCCGGCTAGGCGATTGGTTGAGTTCATGCTTTCAAAAATATCATCACAAAAATCTAAAGACAACATTAAATTCAATTCCAGTAATTTTCCCAAGATAAAGGATACCTTCGCACAAATACCTAGTGCTAGTACAGAAATAATTAAAGAACAATAAATTCGCTTTAAACGCCCATTTGTTTATCGTAATATTATTTATTGCTGAAGTGACCCCGCGTGACATGAATTATTCCGTAATTAGTTATGCTTAAATACTTAAATAGATAGAGTAATATCTAGCTCACGCCGACCCGGGGTCAGCTGGGCGGTAACATGAAGAGACACGCGATTACCGCCTCTAATTGAATAGGCACTATGTTATCTGCTCCTTGTTTATTAATTTCCTATCAACCGTGTCGGTCTCTTTACATCGGGCCCTTTTCGGGATTTCAAGACTGGGTTAATTGTTGGTTCTATCTTCTTTTAGTAGGAACTGTAGCGGTGGATCAGATGGTTTTTTTTTCTGAAGACCACATTATTTTAAGAGGCATTTCTATAATAATAACAAACGTTAAACAAGTTACCGATGATCGAGGACGATGCACGTAAAACCGTTGGTCCCGGCTGTCATTTGTAGATCTTTGACAGTCGTTACGGATAGTCAGAAGCCAGACAATTAGGGTGCAGCAGCTATGCTGCGAGAATGTAAAAGCTAAGCTACGAGACTATGTGTCTGTTTCCACCGATGCTAAGCTATGTAGCGGAGCGAGTAAGGTGCGCTATGAAAATGCGCTGCCGCAAGGTAGCTGTGCAAGGAAGATGCGCAGCTCGAGCACACTGCTACACTGCTTTGCTCATAGCTCGCATCCATAGCACGCATCCACAGCCTGCACCCTTCCATTTAAAAAAACTTAGCTTAGTTGAATCAGTTTCCACCAGTGCTATGTACCTAATATTCTGGTACTCAGCTGCAGTTGGCTGGACTGGCAGCTGACCCCAACATAGTTGTGAAAAGGCTAGGCAAATGACATAGTTATAATTCGTCGTCATTCGACAAGGAACTTTTGTCAGATGACGTACATTTATTTTCCTTCGGTATTTTAAAATCTTAAACGGAACTTGATTCAGGCAGGGACTCACTCAGGTACTGCTTGAAAATGCATTCCTGATCATCAAAATCATCGCCTGGTTAGCTTGCAGCAACCCTATAAAGATGAAGATGAAGGGAGACGCAGAGTATATTTTAAGAGCAACAATTTTTTTCATGAATAAGCTAGCTCCAGAATGTGGAAAAAGCTACGCTACCAACATATCCCTGAATTAAGCATTTGAAGTTGAGTATTTGTCATGCACTACTTTAACCTGAAAACCTGTGATTTGGCAACAAGGTATTTTTAACACATTCTTAACTCAAAATACCTACTCAATTCTGAAATTCGCTATGAGACTGTGCGTGTGATTCATTTCATTGCTTACCGTGCACTTTGCATGAAATGCATTCAATTATTTTAGAACGAACAAACGGAAAATTAGGAAAATAATCCAAATGAAAAACAAAATGAAGACGTGACAAGAATAAATTAGTTAATATTTATAGGGTAGTTTGTCTTCTGGGATTGGCCCATCGCGCATCGGGCCCATCAATATTTTTAAGGAAGCAAATTCGGCCCATATTATACTGTATTAGATTATTAAGTATATATCTTATTATTTTGTTAAAGAAAAAAAAATTTTTTTGGGAGCAACCTTATTTAATATTTTGAAAGTGAGTTTAAAGATAATATAAAAGTGGCAGTTCCTTTAAAATAAAAGTTACGTCTATACATATCTAGATAGCGATATTGATCAAACGCACCAGGAGATAGTTTCCTGCCTCGTTACTTCGAGGAAACTGTAGGAAAAAGAATCATATTTATTTTACTCAGGAATCATCCCTATTGATCAGCCAGTCAGCAAGGTTCGTAACTGGAATTATGAGGTGCGCTAAATGTTTTTCGTAATGTTCATCTAGTGAACCAACTATGGATTATTGCTGCAATATTTCTATACTAATATAATATATATAAAGCTGAAGAGTTTGTTTGTTTGTTTCAACGAGCTAATCTCTGGAACTACCAGTCGGATTTGGTAAATTCTTTTGTATATGAATTTGCCATTCATGAGGAATGCTATAGGCTATACGGGAACGGGAAAAACGACATACTCGTACGAAGTCGCGGGTAAAAGCTAGTTTATTATTCAATGTAAGTAGTTAGGTACCCCTCTAAGCAAGGCTTTCAATGTTTGTACGTTCCAGTTCCGTTAAAAGCGTCGGCTACACTAGACCACGTAACATCACGCGACAATATTTGTCATGTTCCCTTCCTGCCTGGTACCAATTTATTTCCGCGAGTCGTAGCGGTAAATACGCCTGCGCAAACATTCCCACTATAGGGCGCTTATCTCTGCCGTCGGCAGGGAGTCCCCGGGGCTCCAAAGTAACCCTATTGTTGCCAAAAATGCCTCGTTGTAAATCATCGACTTGTATGAGAATCGGAAACATTCGTATAAACTACAAATTAGACCACGCATGCGAAAGAGTCATTTTCGACAGCATAACAACAATTTCCGTTTATTATTAGCTTCACAGGTTTTCATGTTGGTGTTTTAAAATAGGTGAGATTGATTGCACATAGTTTTTCTATACATTGGATATGGATTTTTAACCACAGTGCCAATTTAAGACGATAGTATAGCTCGTAGCTTTCTGCTATGAACATTGAACAGTTCTTCCGTGGCTTGCTCCACGGTGACGATTAATTTGATTAACAATAGATTTGGTTAATTGGGTATCAAGCCTTTTTTAAATACTGCTAGTCCTGTATGTGATGCCAAAAATACTTCACGAGCCTCTTGATATCGTTACATTCATCAGTCAACACTGATGCCTTGAACTGCAAACATTTCAAGTCATCGGATTCTTCGATCAATTACTAGATCCTTTCGTCCGCGTTGAGCAAGTTCAAAGCTCCGTCAGATTAAGATTTCCTCGCCTGCGTTGATCTCACCGGTGCGAGCAAACATCCCGTTGGTTTGCGCAGTGGTTGTGGCCTGGCGTGTAAGTGTGTGCGCAAACAGAGAGACTCACAGGTGCCGCGGGTGCCGCGGGTGCCGCCGGAACACAACCCCTGTTTGAACAGGCCACTTCGCGCCCTCGACTCACTTGTTACATCTTGACATTTGAACTTATAATCAAAGTTCGGCCGCGGCTTCATTCATGCTTTTGGGATTGGGATAAGTGTTTATTGCTTTCGATCCCTATTGGTTTGGAGTGACAGGATCGGTTGATAAGCACACAAGTTTGTGGAATTGTAGCTATAGATACTTACTATAGTAGCTGTACCTACTTTCCCACTGTACCTATTTGAATGATACCTATAATTATTTCGACGAGTAAAGCGTAAATTTCTATAAAAAACATCGGCTTTATCTACCGAATTATTTTTTTATTGAACCAGAATCTTCTGCCAGGGAAGTAAACTGTACTGCCAATCCATGTAAAACCTAAGACATTGTGATCGAGAACTGGCTTTCCAGCCATGCAAGTGGTACAGTTCAGAATGACTTCATCGCATCAAGTGTTCCGGCAGTGCGGGATAGTTTCAAATATTGACAGAGTGTAATCTGGCCGGCACCGTGTGTTGGTTAGCGGAGGCCTGGTAATGTGCGCGGTTAACACCGCCGCGCGCGGAGGTACTTCGCCCGCTCACCGCTCATTACCGCGGACCTACAAGATGTAGTACAACACTACGCGCTAAACGTTATTCGCGATGCCTTCTACGGACTGCGCAACCTTTACCCATAATAATTGGATGGGTTTTTAGACGTTTATTAAGTTGGTTTTGGTCGTATGAAACATCACAGTACTATGATGACATCGTTTTTTGGTTCTGAAAGCATCTAGATTGCTACGGCAGTCTTTTTATCAACCAACTTTACCAAGACATACGTACCTGACGTCTGAAAATCTCAAGCAACGAGTGTTTGTTCATTTCCATTTTTGTTGATATTCGTTGCGAAGCCAAACCCAATATAGTTGGTAAAAGGCTAGGCAGATGATGATGATTAGTTGAGAAGACTTCTTGTCAAGAAAAATTAAGAGCTTTTATGCGAAAACATAATTTAGCGGTCTCTTTCTAGCAACCATTAAAAATTTGCACATTCATGTGCGATACTGTGCAGACATGTTTCAGCGTGAAAACCAATGGAAAAATCCGATTTCCTTTAAGCAAACAAAATAAAGTTAATCCAAGTTTTGCACCTATGTTGTGACGTACTTATCCAGTACAACGTAGGTAGGTAAGCCCCATACCTAAGTTACTTATTGACAAAGATACCGGGCCGACTGGTCGTTATCAGTGTTTTGTGGACACAGATGTGGTCTCCGGGTTCCCATGCATCGCCACCCTTCTTGTGTCCGATAATTGATCGTCCTAATGTAAGTCAAGGACTTATTGGGCGATATTTTGATGTCTTCATTGGCATCATGCACATTTATCATCAACACTTCGTCAATCATAGGCAAAGTTTGACTGGATTGAATTAGGAGATACCTAGTTCGTAATAAATCCGATATGTAACTTCAAGTTTCAAAGTCAAAGAAAGATTCTAGTTTTAAAAGTTTGTATATTTACATAGGTACCTTAATTTTTTTGGTTCACCCTTGTTTGATAGAACAACGTTTGATATAATATTACTAAATCGAACAACGTTTAAGAAAATCATCACTTTGTATAATATCGTTTGACAGAATTTTCAGTTCATCGAATATTTATTTGCTATAACAACATTTGCGCTAATGATCAAAAGGTATAATGTTCATTTGATGTAATGTTCAGATGGTATAACCATGTATTTAACACTTAACCAAACCTTAAAATATTCTATGCATGGTCGAGGGTGGGCTTGGTGGACGGAGCCCCGCTTCGCGGGGCTCCTACTTCTGGGTGGTTTATAAAAAAAATAACCACGAAAAGGATGGCGGGGTCTATTCGCTCGCTCACACGACCCCGCCATCCCCTTCTAACCTAACCTATCCGAGTCGGGGTGCCCTAAAGTCCAGATTGCATCCAGTTTCACCTGGTAACAATAGTTGAGGGTGGCAGGTGTATAGGGTATAAAGTATAAAATTAGTGCATTTGAAAATTCGGCGAAATGAAATTAGTTCAAATGAAATTAGTTCAAATAAATAATTACGCTAAATAAAAATTTACCAATGAATTATTCGGTCAAATGAATAATTCTTCGAAATGACTTTATTGCAACTAACATTCGATTTAGTAATATTATATCAAACGTTGTTCTATCAAACAAGGGTGAAACATTTTTTTTAGATGGGATATCATAAAATTACTCCTTCCGCTCTGGGCGGATCGGAAGGGAGTGTCAGAGTCTTACTGACTAAAACCCATCCGTGTTCCTCCTAATGCCCTTTGCGTTCCAGAACAAATTCCGCAACCCTGCCAGGATCTGTATGTCTCATAGATGGATTTGTTAAAGTACTAGCTTTTGCCCGTGGTTTCGCTCGCGTAAAGTAACCTATAATTTATTTATTTATTTAACTGCCTTAAAACTTCCATTACAGGTCGTAACCTAATGCGATAGCTAAGTCACACACCCATAATAGTCTCCAGGGTCTCGTCTATATCTGTAAGTACCAAACATCATTAAAATCGGTTCGGCGATTTAGGCCTGAGAGCGCAACAAACAAACTTACCATCACAGATCAAGTTTCGTTAAAATTGAAAAACACACGAGTAGAAATCGGATTTTAGGTTTGAAACATGACCTTACCAAACCCATAGTCCCAACTTGATAGAATAGGTACCTAACATACTTTTATTTATAAAGACAAATTATAGAATTCCTCCACTTCCGGGATGTGAGGGCCAATCAGATTGCATTCGCGGAACGGCGGCGGCTTATCATTTACAAACAGGGCGCATCTGTAGGTAGGCGCACCCTTTGTTCAAACAACGCCGACATCATTTTGTTTAAAGAGTCTTAAAGATTAATGTTTAAGATGATGAGAACGATTGAGATGAATTAAATGTGCAGAATTAGCCTAGGTATTAGCTGCAAAACTTAGTCATGATATAGGTACTGGCTTCGTCAACCAGTCGTGAGTCGGGAACTCGGGAATGATATACCTAGTAAATAACCTGCCTTTACTTTTGTATTGATTAATCAATGATTATTTTCAGTTTTATTAAAGACCGCACTGGGAATTCAACTGAGCAATAGCCGACTGAGTTGGAATCCGTAACGCAGAGTAATAGATCGTGTTGCCTATTTTAGATTAACTTTTCGTTTCTTATTAAAGTTACATTCCCGTTTCAAAAGTCGACAGTAGGTAGATTTGTTTTTCCCGAACACGAACACCCTCACCTTCATCGGAATTCAATTCAGAGCGCGATAATTCCACAAAACCACAGTGTTTACTCTGCAGGGAATACTGTGAGAAAATTTTCCCCTTTTCAATCGACCAAATGGATTCCGATACACGGTATCGATCCTGGGCAGCACCCCTATAATTGATACCGATTTTCCCAGGGACACTTGAGGCAGGTGCTATTAATCTAATCACTAGGTAATTATTCGTTTTGTGCGATGATAAAACGCGCTCGAGTGCTACAATAATGATTTTGAAAGTCATCTTTCAGCTACCGTCGGGTTTTACAGCCCCATTAATTGTTTTATAGCCGTTGTTACATCCACTGTAAAGATAACTGCGGTCGTGGGGATGTTTTTAAGATTTCAAGACCAACGGAGTGAGACTTTTAGTGCCGGTTGAATGTAAACACGGTGGTTGTTGTTTTGTCATTGATTTGCTTACACAGTATTCTGAAAAATAACCATATAACTTGGAGCTTTTTTTGTGGTCACAACTTTCTATCAAACACGTCCTTGCTTTGTGCGAAAAATCAAGACAAAAGAATTTATTTAAAAATTAATAACACTCTTTTTTTCGTAGCCTTTTCGTAGACAGTGCCACGAGCCTACGATTATAATTTACATCCACTTTAAAATAAACCAACCAAGCTAATTCAAAATCGTTATTTTTCTCGGCTCATATATTAGAACTACAACCAATTCCGTATCTAATGTTTTATCGTTTTTCGGCGAAGGACATCTTGAAGCAAACTAATCAGGATTTCCGTACCGTTGCATTTTAGGCGTAGCAAACGTCGGTACTATAAAAGTAAGCTAATAAACGAAATAAAAAAAAGTATTTTATGTCTCTACTTGCCTTCCTAGGGTACCTCAGTCCCGATTAATATTTGAATAAATGGTGTCTTCTAAGAAAATTCAGGAGTTTAAACGTATTTAACGTTGCTTGAAGTGATTTTTGGCTGAGTACAGCATGGTGTACATTACAATTTATTAAGGTCGAACATATTGAAATGCTTCTCACGTTCTAAGAAGAGCATATGGTTTTCATTTTCCACATGAATCTCTCCTGTTTTTACTGGTCATGAAACAGACGGAATACCAAAGAATTCTTCGAGTACTGTCTTTATGAGTGTGCTTAAGTAAATCACCCAATATTAGGAATAAGTAATTAGTCTAAACAGTATATTAGGCAGGTACTTAGTTCCATTTTACTCTCTAGTCGATCGTAGATCCGTACCAAGTTACGAGTTAACGTAAGTCAAAATATACAACAGGAATGTTGCAACAAATGGCGGCAACAAAATGTCCTATGCACGTTCCCTTGGCTTATTTATGCGCAATAATACATTAATACCTAAGTACGGTGGGCGGCTGCGTCGGCGCAGCACTGAAAAGCAGAAATAGCGTGGGCGGGCTCTTCACAGATGACAGCTATCTGTTCTGTTTATGACTTCCTCAGCCAATGGCCTCAATGAGCTCGCAAGTGCATACCTAGCCTAGGCCAATTTTATTTCTGCACCTTAAGGATATAATCGTAAAAAATATATATAGAAGTATTTATATTTAATTTTAGCCACCGCTGTTAGTTGCTTTTAAATACCATGAAACATTTTTCATGAAAATTACACTCCAAACTTCACCGGGTACCTATAGTGAGAAATTGTAGCATTTAGAGACTTGAGTAGGGTTTGGAGTATGAATGTGGATGATAGTGAAAGTAGCGAAAGACGAAATAAGCAATAGGCTATTTAACTGTTTTTTATTACATTTCTCATTACTTAGAGAAAAGACAAGACGCTGTGAAAAAATCTATATATTTATAATCTATACTAATATAATAAAGCTGAAGAGTTTGTTTGTTTGAAGCGCTAATCTCTGGAACTGCTAGTCGGATTTGGACAATTCTTTTTGTATATGATAGTCACTTTCATGAGGAAGGCTATAGAAGTATAGGCTATACGGGAACGGGAAAAAAATGGAATATGCGCGTACGAAGTGGCGGGCAAAAGCTTGTAATATAATAAAGCAGAAGAGTATTTTGTTTGTTTGAACGCGCTAATCTCTGGAACTACCAGTCGGATTTGATATTTTTTTTGTGTATACGATAGCCACATTCATGAGAAAGGCAATAGGCCATATACGGGATCGAAAAAAAACACGATAAGCGCATACGAAGTCGCGGGCAAAAGCTAGTGTTTAATCATGTCAGGAAAACATGGAGTTATGTGCGATAGAAGAATACCCTGCTGTTGCTGTACCCTAAAGCGGGCTACTATTGTTTCTTAGCTGCTAGCCTTTTGTTACTATCTTTTCAGTACATTGTGAAACTCAAAATAAATGAATAAGAATACGTTGTTCAAAAGCGTGTAACTCTATTTTTCCATCGATTTGCAACAATTCGTAGAAACTGTTATAGTAACATTTATAAAATAAATAAGTACATACCTACTTATTTGTATTAATTGATTTGGATTTATATAGTAGTCAAATACATATTAGATCCAGCGATAACATTTAAATTGTAAACACACGAACTTACGAACGTGTTTTAAAGTCAACAAGTATTAAAGAACAATAGTTCAGAACTAGGCCTTAGGTAATGCTTCTAACGTAACCATATCTTTGTTTGGACACATCAATCACAGTAACTGCCAGCCACCGGTTCTCGTTCGGGCTACTGAGCATTTCTAAACAATAGCTAATAATTGTAATAGAAATAACACCTCAGCATAGGTAACTGAGTTCAACAGAACAGAATGTTGTTGCTTGCCTAAATTCGACACGTGTCAAGTCGTGTGTGTAGCCTTGAGTGAATGTTTTAGTTCAATTGTTTCAAAAGTATGCCAGCATGGCATGTTTTTAAAAGACTGGTTAGGCCAACGCAAAAGTTTTTTAACAAGTCTCACAAATCCGTGGAGTTTCTAGCCTTTCATGCAATAAGTACTGGCCGATTTTTCATGAATCCGATAGCTACTGAGGAATAAAAATGGCGATCATAATTTTTGTATAGAAATATTCAAACCACAAAGAATTTTAAATTACGAGGGTACTGGGTGGATGACTTCACCATTATTCAGTATCACCGCCATTACACAGTAGGTACTTAAGCTTAACCAAACCTTATCGTAACTCTGCTCTTTATCGAAAAGCATCGAACATATTCATCAACAGCAACTTTCAAACTAATCCGACTTCAGTTTTAGTTCCAAACAAAAACATACTTAAACAATATTGAGTAACGCGGATATAATAAACACGTGCCCTCTGTGCCTAAAACCGAAGCACTTGTAGATAAACTAGGTGCGTATAGTTAACTAATACTTATGGCACTTATAATCCTTACCATATACACGTGTATGAGGCAGACGGATGGCTGTGAAATCTGGCAGTAAATCATTGCGCGCGCGACTATAAAACTTTTTGTCATTGACATGTCGTCCTATTAATATTTTTAAATTAAACTTTAATGGCGCAATAGTTGGTTTCTATTATTACGTAAAGGGTGAACGAATTTTAAGCTATTGAAGCCTTTGAAAATGTAAAAATAAATAGTGAACAATACAATGCGTGGCTTAGAAACTTCGTCATGAGCTTTCGTTATAATTTTTAAGTATCTAGGCACCTACCCACATACATAACTTCCTATTCCACACTCTTAAATATAGAGCTTTCAGTGTGTTTTATAACCCTGAAAACAATGCAAAGCTCACATCTATTCTATCAATATATGAGATCATAGAACATGCCTACTTACTAGAAAGAATGAAGATCGTCTGGTGTAGACGGGTGTATGTGTCAATTGCAGTTATAAGTAGCAAATACGTCGATGAAAGTTCTAAGATTTCTATCATGACAACGGTGCCATATAAATCACAGTGGGTACCACTTTGAGAACATAATGTAAGCTGTAGCAATTAAAGCAGGAGCTGCTATCAGTGATTGTCAGGAGCCCGATGTTACTAACCAGATGGCGGCGCGCGGAGGGTCTGCCGCGGCAAAAACTAGTACCTACTCGATCTGTCATACAAAAGGATGCGCCCATATGTACTACGGAGACAGAGCTACAGACAATCTACGCGCTTTAATTTGTCAGTCTTTGAAGATTTTTTGCTACATATTTAAGTAGGTGAACATTATCATTACTTTGTCAGCTAAAATAAAATAGACAACTGAACACAACAGGAAACAATGCTTTAAAAAATCTCCGGGTCTTCGATCTCCTAATATAATTAACCTGTTAGATGTTCAAAACGCATGTTGGGTCAGTGCTCCAGGTCTCTATAGAAATCTCAAAAATAAGCACCTACAGTCTACCTACTCATTCCTCGGTTTAGTATTAGTGTAATAAAAATGTTTTACATTATGAGAACTCGTTCTGAGTAATAAACAAGGAAACCGCTGAAGTTCGGCGAAGCGGGAGGTGATTATTTCTCCTCAGATTACTTCCCGAGAGTAATCCGTTAGAAATCGATCGACTTTTAGTGGCGTGTCAGTGTTTGAAGAAAAAAACATAATTTATTGTCAGCATTCAGATCGCAAGGAAACCCGAACGGGCATTAGAAAATAAAAAAGTAATAAAATAAGAGATGTTTACGAGCGTAAAATGACGTGAGTCGTGAGGCCGCGCCACTTGGGCTGTTTACATGTGTCTGCGCAGGCGCACTGTTCACTGCGCCGTACATAAAGGGTAAATCGTAATTTATTTTCTTTATAGTCGTTGGTCGTCGACGCTTGATGGTTTTGGTTACCTAGTAATTATCGGGCGCGCGCCGAAAGCTAAACCAATTTGAGTAGTGTCGGGGACTCAAGGCGCGCTCGCTCAAGTGCGCATTTCATATTGTTTATGTCAATACGAGCTTTTTGTTCGGATATGGGTCTAAACTTCAACTATTTATAGCTTTGTTACCAAACAAAGCAGGACGATGCTGTCGATTTTTGTTGCTTTGTTTTACAATTTATGGATCAACTTAATAATTTAAGTAAGTACCTTAAAGCCAGTATCGGCAAGGCAATGCATGCAACTCAAAGTTATGGAAGTAGTATTGCGTTACACAAACAGCTGTCTGAATATCTTAGTAGGTACCTACCTTACTTACCTAGACTGAGTAAATAAACTTTCTGAACGAGCTTTTACTCTCACTGCAGACACCGTGTACACTGTAGCTTTAAAGTTCTAGTCTCTACTATTGAGTCACCTCAAATGCAGACAGGGTTGACTTATTACCTATCTATTTTTAATTTGAATGAACGATCGTGTCTACGGCTGATGACTCAATAAGTACATGTGTCAAATTATCGCTCCATTAACAGGGACGTGGACCCGTATTCTAGAATGATATTTAAATCTAGATTTGAGTATGTTAGATTCGGTAGAGAAGCAGAGATGAGTTAGTGTGAAAATATAGGTAGATACTTAGCTTTTTTCTGGTGAATACGAAACAAAGTAGGGTTGCAAATACCTACTGCGAGGTATAGAAACCGGGACGAGGCGTTGTTAAGGTTATAGAACTTAAAACCTTTGATAACTTTCCTTGTCACATCTGTAATTGAGAACTATATTCATTGAATAAATATTTTAAAATTTGGACAATCGAATGAACGATGAGTTTTTGTTTACAAACCGCAAAAATCCACCCGCCTTGTCTCAGTGTGATTGGTATTGGCGGCCCACTCCGACTCACATTGAGCCGGTCCGAATCCCAATATTAAAGGCCGATATTGATAAATCCTACTATAGATATCCGAAGTCATACTTATTAATCCCTTTTGTCAATACAGGGGCGGTGGCTGTATGCGACGGGCACACGTCAAGCGACCCATGAACGCGTTCATGGTGTTCGCCCAGGCGATGCGCAGGCGTCTCTCCGAGCAGCGACCCGCTCTGCATAACGCTGAGCTCAGCAAGTCACTAGGATCCATGTGGAAGTGAGTACCTTCTGAATTGTCTACAGGTTTTAGACAAACTGCCTTATTCATAAATCTTTTTAACCATATGCTTAGTTAAACGAATGATTGGCAGATTCTTAATTCGAAATTGTAAAAGTAGCACTGTTTAAGAAACCCAAATGTTGAAAGGCCGATAATGCCTTGGGGCATAGACATTCTCCCCCAATCAACTTATGGGATTCAAATTCAAAATTTCCTAAAGCGTTTGAATTCAGAATCTGCTAAGCAGCACTTAAACTAAGCCTGAAATTGGCATTCCATCAGCGATAATGATTGTTTAAAGACAGAAATGTACGGGATTGATATGCCCAACCAAATTGTTATTCGAGGTCAATACATAGCAAACATTTTGGCTTTTTAAGTACCACCAATAGAATGTCTTGGCCTAGAGCCCCAGGTGCTTTCTGAAGCACAGTGAAGATTAGGTAATCCGTTTTCAGTTAAAAACTTTACGAGATTTGAGTCGAATTTTTTGAGGCTGATCTCATGATAACCTAGGTATATCAATAGTCATAACTTCAAGCTTAATTCAAAAAGGTTTTAAAAGTATTTAATCAATAAATATAAGTACGGTAGCAAATACATTATTTTTACTTATTTAGGCACTTAATAGGTACTCATGTAGGTAATATGAAACTTAATTTTAAGATTAGAATTTTTAGAATCTTTAGAATTTTGGCCAGATTTAGACCACAACTAAATCTCTTCACATTCCTCAAGTCATATCTAAAACTATCCAAGTGAATCTGATAAAGTACGCTAGAAATATAAATAATATAAACCCGAACACCCGATCCCGGTACATTCGACTGGCCGCTGCGCCTGCGCGTGCGGCGTCCCACCGCGCGGCGTGCATCGATTGTTTACTCATTAAAATGCTATCGCCGCTAACTGCCGCGATACCATCTCTAACTGTTCCCTCTGAGGCTGCGGCTCGCTCAAATAGAAAATTGTGGAACAAATTCGCACCGAGATCAATCTGGGACCGAGTTTGTTGTAGGTACCTTTACTTTGTCTTTACTATTTTGCGAAGTTTGAAAAATGTATCGAAACTAGTAAGTTGATATTGTCTTTCAATCCAACAAATGTTAACTGCACAGTAATTACAGCCTACAACAGTTATGGACAATTACTGTCCAGCTGCACCTACAACGTCGAACCAAAACCTAGAATGCCGTATCAGATCAGTAGTGAGTAGAGTATCAGATCTTACAACTAGCCAGTGATTTACTGTCAAATTACTACTTCAAGAAATACAGAACTGCATTTTATTATAAATAAATAACAACATAGATTGTCAATAAGTAAAACAGAACGCTGACAACTGAAAAAAATGTATGCCTCTACGGTCAACGGTCTACGAAATAATTTCGTAGCAACTTCGTAGCAATCAACAAAACACATTTTCACTCAGATACCTACTCGCTTGCATGGAGGATGACTATGCGAATTCTTTGAAGCAAGTACTATTTCCGAACATTGGGATCAAATAAGCACTAAGTACTGCTCAACGATCGTAAAAGCAACTTGTCGTAGGGCCACCCGCGCACTGCGCGCTCTTCGATGCTGCGATGACGAGAATGACATGACTGTGAAAGTATGAATGAGATGTAGCGCTGATATTGTAGCTAAACTTATACCTAGTATAATAATATTGGGTTATATTTATTTTACCAAAACAAAAAAAAAAACATTTTGAACTACCTATAAGTCTCTAGCAGTAGGTACTGACCCGATTCCAAAGCTTCTTTCACTATAAGATACTATCGCTGACACCTTAGGCTACTTTTCATCGCGAAAAATGCACCTTTCCTGTAGGATACCCCAAAACACTCCCTTTTTATCAAAATCGTATGTATATAGGTACCATTTCCTACACATAAATGGTTAGGCACCGTAACATTTCAATGTTTGAAAGAGAGAGAAAATATTAAAGCTCATCTGCTTGCTGGCCGGCTTCACGATAAGGCGCGCGATGTAGGCTCGCGCTCTACATCTTTTTTATACGCTCGGCTATGGAATAAACTCTCGAATCATCAAAGAAAATAGTCGGTGAAGTCAGTGAAGTGAGCCTGATTGCTGTGTTGTGATTGGTGGGCTCTCTTACACTGTCATCGCGCTCACCTCTCAAGATGCAGATCTCGATCAAGTAGATTAGCAAGGTCAAAGGTCGTGGAGATGTATTCGATTGCCTTCATATTATATTTTGTGAAATTGAATGCTAAATTAACAACAATAACAACTTTACAAACTAAAGCTCGTGGATCACGTTTGATGTAGTGACATTTCTAATCTGGCATAGATACCTAAGTTACTAACAAAATCTCATGAACCTGCTTCGATAAATCTACTTTAAAACATGACAGAAACAATATAATTTTGTCTGTGTTTGTTTTACACTTCAGTTTTTTTGAGATTATGCATAGCTAAAACAAAAGAAAGACGAAAGATGTAGTTCTAATTTTAACCACGCGCACGTGGCCCCATTTGTAAATTCGCGCTATTTCCGACTGATATCTAAAAAAAAATGTGTTTCATTACCTATTGTACTGTTTTCTCGCAAATGTGTTGGAAACGTTGGAAAACGTCGACTTCGTCTCGGGCTTACATTCGTCTACTCGTTTGTAAAAACCAACTTACCGCACTAGTATCATAAATAACTATTTTGTTGTTTCGAAAGCTCATAAATGCACTTTGTATGGAATGTGTACCAACTAGCAAGACAAGCTAAGTGGCGTGCATTGGAACAGAGCTCACGGCACACTAATAGTGACGTGCTGCATCTGGAAATAGTCGCGTCGATACGCCTCACAAAAAAAACACTGACTCAGCAGTTTCGAACACGTTTATCAAAGTCATAATATATCCATTTCAAATAACCGATATCTCCTTTACAGAAGTTTGAGCGAAGACGAGAAGTTGCCCTTCATCAAAGAAG
This sequence comes from Mamestra brassicae, assembly GCA_905163435.1. Taxonomy (NCBI): domain Eukaryota; kingdom Metazoa; phylum Arthropoda; class Insecta; order Lepidoptera; family Noctuidae; genus Mamestra; species Mamestra brassicae. The sequence continues at coordinate 11,194,822 of LR991004.1, read as the reverse complement.
CTGACAAGCTCCGGTCGCAGCATAAAAAGGAGTATCCTGACTACAAGTATCAGCCTCGACGCCGCAAGCCTCAGCCGACGTCAGCGGTCCGGCCCAAGAGAGAGCCTTCTCCGGAGAGGGATCAGATCGATTTTGCCGGAATGCCGGACATCTCCCCGGCACTGCTAGCGGACGGGCCGCCGGACAACGCCGAGCTAGACCAATACTTGAAGTCGAGCGCTGTGCCAGACTACCACGAGCTGCAGCCTCGGTACGCTCACAGCCTCCACCACGCACCGCCGCCGCTGTACGCGCCCGTGCCGCCCCACCTCCACCCTTCGTGTGACTGGCAACATTACACGGGACACCCCTAAAAAGAAAATTAAAATCTATTTTTAAAACCGTGATTGCGCATTGGTGTCTCAAAGACTTTTAGTAATATCAATAAGCTTTATCAAAAGATCGTAATATTTTATCGCCGCTCATATTTTTTTCCTAACTTATAAAAGTAGGTCACGTAGCAGTTGTAAATATAATTGGGTAGACTTGTAAGTGCTACGCGAAACGGCGCGCACGTGCGTTTAATTTGTGTAAGCTGAATAAATATTTATAAGGTTAAAATTTGCGTAAATTATTATTTTTTGTTAAACTATATCAGACCAAAACGACATGCTGTCAACATGGATAAATATCATTAGTTTTATAGTACCTACCTACCTAAAATTATTACCCTACAGAGAACAACGGAAAATATAATTATGCTGTACTGAAAAACAAAGTACCTACATACCTACCGTTTATTCTAAAACATTGAAAAGAGTCGCCATCAACTTTTCAATGGTTTTGATTGAACATGATTTTAAAAACTAACTTTTAGCAACTTTATAAAACTTGGGTGTAAGTGTTATTGTCATTCCGTATGATGCAAAGGATTTCCGTTAACTTCAGGCTCACTTCACCTACGTTTTCACGGTTCGATTTTTATCGAAAAGATCGACTGTTCAGGTCAAGCTCATTAAACATGAGAAGGAATAACAGTACCTACCTTAAAAGTTTAAGGCACTTTACCTAACTTTACACAGTGAGATATTTAAGGAATAGTCTGACTGTTTTTGGTCATTTAATTAGGCACATACATCGATTTTAATTGCACGGACTACAGATCCTATAAGCCTCTGACATTGCAGTGATAGGAATTATAAAAAACTACATCGGTATTTCAGACACAATTACGAACAAAAGTACTCCAAATGTTAATGAGGAGTCAATAAATTATCCATAGAAAATAATTGACCAGGGCTATATAATTCCTATTTCCTAATGATGGAAATTAAAATACTTACCATCTTTAAATATTATGTTATATTAGTTTGGTACTTTACGAAATTCCTCAAGTTCCAAAGCTTATTATGTTAATTAAATATTGTTAGATTAAGTAATACATAATTAAATAAGTATATAATAGTTATTATAGGTATAGTGACTATGATATTTGATAAGTTATTGTTGTGATTTATTAGTTGTAGTTCATCACAATTAATATGTTGTTTAATAAATATATTTTTATGTTCTACACTACAATCCTCGTTTTTCTGTCTGAAATCCTTCCACCTGAAGCTAAACGTAAAAAAAACAATTTGTTACTAAGTATTTAAGTTTCCAGTGGCCTGTAAGTCACATACAATCTGATTCATTAGGTCTTGGAACAAGGAATCAGCTGTTTTTCTTGTTTTCTCGATTTCATTTTTTGTAGTGTCTGTCTATTAACTTTTCCATGCTGCAAGGAAAGCATTGGTGGTAATGTCTCTCGAAGTCTAAATAAACAGAACATTAAATCATTTTTAAATAAGTATCTACTTTGTATTTGCATAGCCGTCCCAACTTGATATTATTCTTTGTTGCAGTCCCAAAAAGTAACTATCTCTCTGATATAAACTGGCTCGAATGGGTGACATTTCTGCGAAGTTCTGATCGTACCTACAGGTCCTCGGACGATGCGGGGCGATGCGCGCGATAGGCGGCGACCCCTGGCCGGCCGCCGCTTCCGGCGCGCGCGCAGCCCGCCCCGGCGCACAACGATTCTCTTGTTCTCACCCCTATCTTATCACTCTCACATTTTTCGCGACTGGCACTAATGAGGCCAATAAACATATCGGCAAATTATGTAATTATGATACTTTAAGAGAATTTATGAGAAATAAGGCTGATTTATCGCATGCGGAGTTTATGATGTTACCGACTACCTATCTACCGATAAGCTTCGAATCATCGATGGATCCATTTGCTATCGATACTGAATAATGATGCCAATTGCAAAGCTATGATGACATTTGTGCCTATTTACCAGATATTTTAATTAAATAAAGTGTGGCAACATGTCGACAGGCCCTTATCGATTAACATTGTTAATTTATCATCGCATGACTAATGTTACAGTTCCGAGATTTGAAGCTTCCAGAGAAACAAAAACATTGTACAAAAAGGTTGTTATGAATTTGTAATGGTGCATCGAGGCTGCAATATTAAGATTGAGTGCAAATGAAGCGCGAGGCGCGTGCGCAGGGCGGCGGCTCGCGTTACACATACGGTACACATGGGCCGACCGGCGGACGATGATACCCTATACTTTGACTAACACACTTTTTGTGCGCCAACACATAAGATATTAATTACAGAGGCGGAGAGCAGCATGCTCAATTTTACGCTTTAATCTTGTGTGTTTTTTGTTCTTATCCGTCGTCGTGCGGATTACCACCACATTAACATAAAACAGTGATCTAAGAAATGTTTAACAAAAAAATTAAATCAAAACAGAGTTCGTCGATCGCCAGAAAAAAAAATATGATTCATAGGTTGGTCCAGTGTGAGATATCGGTGCAGCCCTAACGGCATTCAACTGCACATAACGAAATTTAAGTCCTTATTAGATAGGTATTACCGTAAGTACCTTACTATATTTATAACTATATGATTTCAAAGTGCAAATCAAAAAGGTCGATTTAAAACTTTACTTATAACATGTATCTAAAATGCATACGAAAGTGTCTGACTCAAGTTGGAAAGTAGCAAAGCATTCCGCCACAGTATAAAACTAAACAGTCCAACTCAAGTGGACTCATCGAGCGACATTTCGTGTGAACATAGTCCATCTGTAGCACGCTCAGTGTAAGGCGATACCACGGCGTCTGGTGAGCATCGAGGAATCAAATCCTACGCCACAATGAAGTACCCGCCGATACCGACACATGTGGAATCATTCTGTTCAATTATTTACACTACTTAGACAATCCGATCTCTTCGTATGGTTTTGATTGTTAGTATGTACCAACCTCCTTGTCTTATTGTAGTTAGGTACTTAGTAAGGCCCGTCTTGGGCCTCGCCTCTTTATATCGATCTTTTCATGATAACTGCTAGGTACAGTTATTACAAATCTATCAGGACGTCACACTAACGTTGGTACCTAAGATCTTCACGTGGTCGCGGGCCTGCGGACGGCGAGCTTTGGGGGGCTCGCTGTCCAGTCACAACCAGGCCCGGGTCAATGGCGCGTTATGTTCCACGCGCGCCTCAAAGAGATGTCAGCATAGGAGATTGGGCCCGCTAGAGCCAGAGCTTGCCAGGGTTGCGGAATTTGTTTGAAAGAGTCACCGTGGCCCTGGAACGCAAAGGGCTTTAGAAGGAACACGGTCGGGTTTTAGTCAGTAAGAGTCTGACACGCCCTTCCGCTCCACCCAGAGCGGAAGAAGTCATTTGATGATTTCCTACCCTTAAATGAAAAGATCTTTTTTTTTTTAGCAGTTTGATGAGGGTCATCGATGATGATGACAGCCCCGGATCTATGATTTTTATGCGCGGGTCCCCTACCCCATCTACCGCCAGGCTTGCGTTGCAGCAAGCCAAAACCGTGGGAGCGTGAGCGTGGGCTAGTCCGACCCTGGTGCTGGGTGGGATTTTTAGCGACCCATACTCTTCAATAATTATTTTAATAACGCTGATCACTTTCACAACCACATTTCCTCTTCACACAAAATTGTAGCACCCCAAACGAATAAGTTTTTTTTCAAACACGTGAATTTAGCGTCCCTAGAATGTGCCGCCCCCTAGATCCGAGCCTGGATGATGATGATAAAATTGAAGAAAAATAATTATAGATAAGTTCAGATAATTACCTACTTAGGTACCTATTCATTTATTTTACAATTTATGTAGGTATACCAACACCGAGAAGCAGTTCTTTCAGATAAATAATTATTAGCAGGTACAAAGGTACCTACTGCTTATTTCTAAAGAAATTTCTTCCAACAGACCTGCGAAAGGAGAAATGAAAAAGAAATCTAGACAACAGTGTATGTGAAGAAAAGGGTAGGTATGTGGAGCCTTAAACAAAAGAAAAAATATGATAAGTTTGTGATATGTTACACAATTCAAGCTTGCGGTTAACTATGTAAGTAGTATACCTTCCCCACAGAGAAATAGATCTACCAGACAATTTAGAATACCTTCCTACCGTAGGTAAATGCAATCAAGTCCCAAATTAGTAGGGGAGTGTCGGATCATACCGCGTTTCTAATAATTCCGTCATTATAGGTCCAAGTTGGGCGCGTTATTATTCATCTCTCCCATATCTACATTTTATTTACTACCTACTTAGATAGGTACCTTCTTACTTGATACACAGCTGCATCGAACCCTTCAGGGCATATTAGACACGATCGGCCCTCCTCCACTCTCAAGAAAAAGAAAAACTACAAATAAATTATAAGTAGGTTTAGATATTGTTTTAATCATAGATTTTTTTTTTAATTTATTCGAATAAACTTAAGTGTATCCTTAACTCCTCGGTTAATAAGAAATTACACATGTAAGAAATAATTAAAATATTTTTTTTAAATTAATTCTCAATATTATCTGATCTATTTTTGGTAGTCATTAACTTTTTGGCAGGTTAATGTTAGGTAGGTACCAACCAAGCTAATAGATATGTACACACTTACCTAGTTATTACAATGTTTCGTTTAAAGTGAAAACATGGCTGTTTCTGGGGTTTCGTAGTCAACAGTTTCACCATGTCAGTCGGTCTGTCTGTCTGTCCGCGGTTTAGCTCAGAGACGCTTAAGCACTAGAAAGTTAGAATTTGGTATAGGTAAATAAAATGTTGAAAAAAAAACTTTGTTTAAAATGGTAAAAAATTATCGCCACTTTACGTGTAGTGCACGTAACACACCTACATGTAAAGTGGCGATGATATTTTTTGTTGTTTATCCCATGGTGGAGTGTCATTGCATAGGTCGCTTAAAAATATTGAAGATCTGCTAAAATCATTTTTCCATCCAAGGATCCGTTTGCGAAATCTTAAGCTGTAAATGATAGAGTCAGGTGTCCCACTCTGCCAGCTAAACGGTTGTTTATGGAGATTTTACAAGTTTAGGCTTTACAAGTTAACGAGTAATAGTCGACCAACCTATAAAATGTACTGTCTTGGAGATGGAGAATTTCGTACAAATTCCTCTTCAGTTACCTATGTAGGTAATGTCCTAGGTATATGTCCTATGTGATCCCTTTTTAATCGTTAAACCGTGAACTCGCTTAATGTATCTATTCATAGAATCAAACAAAAAGCACCATATAAGCCAGCAATTTTATAAAAACCAAAACCAGACGATACTATTATCGTCTGGTTTTGGTGCTAGCATTGTAATGGCCTATACCTTCAGCATGTGTTAATAATGGAGAGAGACGGCTGAGACGGCTCCCGTACGCCTGAGTTGCCTTCTCTTATAGTCGAATGTTCGACTTTTAAACTGAAACAAAAAGTTGATAACCGAAAATCAGTCGGCATAACATTTCCTTATTGATTTGCTCGCACGCTGCTCATCAGATGAGACTAGAAGCTTCACCAGACAGGATTTAAATTAAACTTTTTAAACTTATCGCCGAAAAGAAAAATCACAAAGGCAAAATAAATTCGTTGCCATAAATAAATTTTTTTAGTTGCCACTTCTAAAAACTTGCAGTGGTTCAGGTCATTATTCAGTCAATAACAGCATTTTAAACATATTTCTAAATGAAAACACCTATTGTTTGAAACCCCTAAGATCACATCATACTCAAAATAATAATACTACTCAATAAAAAAAGAAAATATTAAATTTTCTGTAACAATTATGTTGTGATACAAATATTGAGGGTAATTTTCAAAACTACTAATATTGCAGAATAATTTATTTTCTTGCAATTCCAGAATGAAATTCCAAACCTGTCAAATACTTGGGTTGTCAAAGTTGTCACTGACGATTTGACAAATCGAATTTATTTAGTCAAAAGGAAAATGTTATCGGGTTTGTGATTAAAGTTCTCACTTATTGCAATAGTATGAAAGTTTTTGGAAGTGATAACATGTTTACTCATGAAGATTATTGAGTGATAGTATTAATGGCCGATTTACCGAATGGCTGGGTTCAGCTGGTAAGTTTGATTGACCCTTCCTATTTATTTATCGGGATTCAATTCACAGTGTTTCGCAGTTGTTTGTGTGCCTCTGTATTGTCTTCCTTGAACTCTATAATTGGATAAATTGTTCAATTGAACGGGCAAGGTACTCTATATTTGTTTTGAGATTCAAATGCAATCATTGTGTACTGTTGCACTAGGCGTGTTTAAAATGTAGCTAACAGAATTTTAAAACAATTGGATTGTTTAATTTGGTCCCACGGGTAATTCTTACTATAAAGCTTGTAAAAATGATTGCAATTAAAATATTTCGTGTCAGAATTTTCCTGATTCAATGAAGATATGATCAGTTCTGTCTGTTGAAGTAATATTTTTATTCCAGGTACCTTTCTGAAGGCTTCCAAGTAATAATTGAGAAGTCGTCAAAGGATGCAAAATGCTCTCTAAAAGATATTCAGTTGCGTTTCTTGTGCCCTGATGACCTAGAGGAGGTTAGTATTAATTAACACAACACCACACATGATCAAAATAATGTTTGACCCTGTGAATTTATGGTGACATACCAATTTAGGTCATAGTACTTTTGAGTGTATCCTGCTCATTAACACTGTTTTGCTAGAGCTTCATTCTTTTTTTTTAACTATTCTATTCAAAAGTATAGTTTATCTTAAGAATGTGTGTTTTTTAATTAATTAATTAAATATAAATAAATTAGAAATAGTTGATTGTTCATATTATCTGCAGTAAGCAGGTACACAGATTTAAATAAGTTGAGATGATCATTTCATTTCAACTTTATTAAATATGTGTACCTATATCTTGAAATATTATTCAAAGCTAGTTTACAGGGTAAAATTTGCCAGTATGCCCTAAACCTGGCAGTTTGTCTGTCTCTTAATTGTTAAATATATTTCAAAACTCATTCATTTCATCAAATATTGTTTTGCATGTAGGTTAATCCCTATGAGTAAGAAGCAACTATGAAAATAATTCAGATGAGCAACCAACATGAATCATTCATTTGTCTTGCTAATTCACTGAATTGGGATAAAACTTCAATTACATCAGCATTATTTATTGCATCAGCATTAATTTAGTTTCTAGGATTTCATAGTCAATAAGGAATCCTTATATTTTTGCCATGTTCATCTGTCGTTTTTGGTAAGGGTACATATTAGTCACACCGTCAAAATGGTAAAATAAAATAAAATAAACAGTGTGTGTGTGTAAATATTGAGGATGTGTGAAAACCATTTTTCAATCCAATGATCTGTTTGCGAAATATTTGTCTTTAAAGTGCAAATTTTCCCCTGCCAGCTAAACGGTTATTTAAAAAAATTCTGCTTTTTTCTTTTTGGAGATGTGAAAAATTCATGGTAGAGTAGCATATATATATCAAGTTTAAAATGAAAACGATTGCTGCTAAGTAGGCTTTACAGGTTATCAAGTAAAAGTCGACCAACCTATAAAATGAAACTGAATAACTACAAATTTCGTAATAATTCCATAGAAAATTACTTTAAGACTAAGTGCGTTTGTAACTTTTGCAATCTTATATAAAATTAGATATTTATTTTTTGTCATGGCTTACGACTCGGGTTACTGCAGTTTTGTTGTCTCTGAATTTTAATTCAAGACTGAAGGTCAAAGAGTCATGCATGTTGAATACTCATTTAGTATGGGCTTTTAACATTACTTTATTTTACCTACCATGTTTTGAGATCCCAGTTTTCTAATGGCATGATTGTGTTTATAATTCAGCAGCTAGTAAAATTCTCACAAAAAATTTGCATGTCATTATGTTATGATTGAATATGTTAAGCTACTAATATTACCATTATAAGAACTTTTGTAACCATATTTATCTTAAATGTTTGACTTTGACTTTGACCACTTTAAAACAAGTTTGGGATATACTCAGAATTCATACATTTACTGCTTGATTTGATACCTTCTGTTCTACTAAATCTTTGGTACTTATTACATTTATTGTAGAAATAATATTCACCTATGACACAAGCAATGTAATGTTAAAATTTTTCAGGTGAGATCTCTCTGCAGAGATTGGTTTCCAATAGAATACCCACAATCATGGTACGAGGACATCACTTCTTCAGATAGGTTTTTTGCCCTAGCTGCAGTGCATAAAAGTGAGATTATAGGCCTTATTGTTGCCGAAATAAAGCCTTACTTGAAGCTGAATGCAGAGGACCGAGGAATACTTTCAAGATGGTTTGCCTCAAAGGACACACTTGTTGCTTACATACTGTCTTTAGGTATTTTCTTTTTTAATATTTTGTAAATGTGTTATGTAATGCAAAAGCAGGAGCTTTTGTATTACATAACACCATAGATTAGTAAACAACAGTGACTCATTATTCCTAACTAATGACATAACAGTCAATAGTACTAATTGCATTAGCATTGAGCATAAGTATAGTAGTTACAAGTTCTAAATAAATCTATCACTATCAGTATTCTATGTATCGTTTTGCTTAACTTGTAAGCACATTAACTGTTAGTGTGAGATAGTTGGTAACACCAAGGCGTTACTGGGGAGCTGGGGTGGATCGAATGACACGTCTGTCCTCACCTGCACGCGAAATACGCGCTTGGTCGTGGAGTTGCGGAAACCAGCCCGAGTTACATTACATAACTGTTAGTGAGAATACTGGGATAGGATTGAAATAAACAGACTGACCAAAAACTGAAAAGTCTTCAGTTGTACTATTACAAGACTATTCAATGGTAACTGGTGGCATTCTATAGTTTTTGTCTACCCTGATAGGAAAAATGCTTAAGTTAAGATGTCGTGTATTCAATAGTCTATGGTCATGATATAAGTGTGTGGTGTCTGGCTCCAGGAGTGGCTCGCTCGTTCCGGCGCTCGGGCGTGGCGACGATGTTGCTGGACGTGCTCATCAACCACCTGGCGGGGCCGGTGCCGCAGCCGCCGCACGAGCACCGCGTCAAGGCCATCTTCCTGCACGTACTCACCACCAACACAGAAGCTATACTTTTTTATGAACACAGAAGGTGAGTAAATTGTAACCCACATACCTTACTGTAGTACAGGATAGTATACGTTGAATTAGACACTTTTAAGTGAAAAATACAAAATCAAAACTTCGTGGGTTATAAACTTACATGTTGGATATGTTATATCCGAGCTGTTTTTTCTTATGCTTTGACCCTTTCGTTAAAACACGTCTACTTACGTGCACTTCCTGCAAACCATAATGTTAACCCTTAACTTAGTATTATAAAATTATTATAATACATCTTCTATCTATCTTTATAAGTAAAATTGAATCGCCGAAATGTATGTACGCGCATAACTTGGGATCGACTTGAACGATTTAAATAATTCTTTTTTTTTGCTTTGTTCGCCAGATTGCAGGGAAGGATTAAAAAAAAAATAGGTAGGTAGGAAAGTAGGGTAGGGTAGGTAACGGTTGACGGGTGGTGACGAGAGCGAAGCCACGGGCACAGCTTGTATATAATAATGTTATAATGCTGTCGTGTCATGTCCTGTCCTACAATAGATCATAAGAATTATGTTACAAGATGATCCAGCACATTGATTAAACAAGACTGAATAATAATGGCTAGGTGCGCCAAACGCCATATATATGTAATTTAACCACTAAAATTCAGGTCACAAAGCTCAATAATCTGTTGATTTCTCTGCTGGTTTGGTTTAAACACAAACGAAAATTGGTTGTCACTAATAAGTTGGTAAAAAAAAACTGAATTAAGTATAGCCTTAGTTATAATTCAGTTTATTTTTTTTACGAGTAATCGATGACTGTACTGTACTCAAAGTTTCCTTACAGTGGTTGAATGTCATGATGACGCGTCGATTGACTTACATAAGGTCCACATTGACAATCTCATATTTTTATCTTTACTGAGAATCTGAGATACAAAAGGTACCTACGTTTTATATCGACTTACAAATATTAAGAAGATCGACACACTGATATGGGTACCTACCTATAATTCTAAATTATAAATGGTCGAAAGCGAAACTCCACAGCCGAAAAATCAATGTGTAAACGACGATAAAACAAAATTAATCTAACTACGGCCATTTGTACTGTAGTTATTTACTTACTCGCAAGATAAGAAAGTTAAGAAAATCATTTTTTTATCGTCATATCAATACCTAGCACATCTGATGCAAGTTTCAGTAGATATATAATTTATTTTGACCCTGGAAAAGTTTCGACCAGAATTCAACCACGTCGTGGGCAGCGATAGCGTCAAAGGTCTTGTATATTGCAGGTGTTAATTCCCACTGACACATTTCTCAGGTGGCACAAAGCTGAATAATCGATATCTATAAATAAATTGTTCGACGTTAGAACTGTTTGTAACTATCCTATTCTGGCGACATTCAAATATGTATCTGCAATCGACACTTATTTCAGGCAATGTAAATAGAAGAGAGTCTGACATTGATATGCGAGAACCTGACCTCATAGCCACCTGGCTATGCGACTGAGTATAGTTCTAAGAGTCGTAATGCGACTGAGTATAGTTCTAAGAGTCGTAATGGGACTGAGAATAGTTCTAAGAGTCGTAATGCGACTCTTAGAGCTACTCAGTCTTGTACCATATTAACACAATACCAAAATATGATATGATATGTCCAAATGTGTTTAATAATAAATAAGGGCGAATTATCCAAAAATAGAGTCGGCTGAAACGTATCTTATCTACAATTATATGACTATAGTTAAAATAAGTTATGTAATAGACTTATATTGCTTAAGCTATGGAATTTGCCGAAAATATCAGCGTTTTAATATACCAAAGAAAATAATAATGATTAAAGTGGTTTATTTTTATGTATTTTTTTGTTAAAAACCATGAATGAGCATTCTCTCTCACCTTTTGTATTTATTCGGTCTATCTTAACAACATGCAGGGTTTTTAGCGTAAGCAATATACTGAAACCTGAAGAGGTTTCAGGTTTTGGTTTTGTAAGCAATATACTGAAACCTGAAGAGGTTTCAGTATATTGCTTAAGAACAGTATTTCCACTATGTAACTGTTAATGCACTGCATAATTTAATTGTAATTACTCAGCGCCATTACCTACTGAAAGATCGCATATTTGCACGCTAGCGATTATTTAGTTTCTCGTCCTTGAGATACCTAAAACATTTGAGGAAGGAAATCCCTTCAACTTATTTATAAAAAGCTATTTATAAAATTAATGCTTCCCTTTGTAGTAAACAGGTAATTTCAACACCAATACTCCGCTCCAATGCTGCATTCATTTTATTCTAGCTATTCAAAAATCGCTTATTCAATTTGATACAAGTTCCATTGCATTCATACAAGGACTGATTAACTTAAACATCTGTGTATGTACAATTTTTCATTTTCAAATGTATTGAACGTTGTATAACTAATTAGTTCCATTAGGTAATTTCGAAATAAAAGATAGTAACGCAACCCACACTTACTTTCTCAGTTGATCTCATCTTGTGTTGGTACTGCATTCCTGCATTCTTTGGCAGAGAGGCACAAGATTTCGCAAAGATAAATAAACAATTAGTTAGTAGTCAATGGTTATTTAGTTGTTGAGAGTACCGGCGTTATCTCAAGTATAATATTATCCTCATCATATAAGTAAATCTACTCTTTTTAAACGTTTCCGTTTTATCTATAAACATGTTCGTATATTTATCTTATCTGATATATACGTAAGTATATATCTATAGATACCTAGGTTTGTTTTGCCTTGACCTGTATAAGTATGTACATGGGAATGAAAATTACTTCCGAATGTAACTTTTTAAATAGGTACTGTAAAAAGAAATGTCTGTGGACAAAATCGAATATAACTAGAAGTCTTCTTAATCAAGATAGATTTTATCCATGTGAATTTAAAATTATAGCGAAATAAAAAATCGCTTCAAGCCTTATATCCGAAAAGCGAAGACATGGCTGTGTGTAGGTACTATTTTTATTACTATTACGCACCAACATATTGGTGGTATAGTAATTCATTTTCATGCCTAGTCACCTGACAGCTATAATCTAGAAATCGAACCTTGCCTATAATTCGCACTCACCACCACCACAGTAATTAGCCTTGTGATAATGTAAGATGTTCTCGTCCGTAGATTCCGTCTGCACTCGTTTCTGCCGTACTACTACTCGATCAAGGGGCGCTGTAAAGACGGCTTCACGTACGTGTACTACGTGAACGGCGGGCACGCGCCCTGGGGGCTGGTGGACTACGTGAAGTACGTGGCGCGCGCGGCGTGGCGCGGCGGCGGCCTGTACCCCTGGCTGTGGGGCAAGCTGCGCACCGCGCTCACCATCGCCTGGCACAGGTAGTGCAGTGACCGCTCGACCTCGAGCTCGTGCTTCAGTTCGCTCTCGTCAGTGCTCGGATTGATTCCTATGTAAATACCTAGTCCAGAAATTGTATATGCGATTACGTGTACGACTGGCTGCGCCTGGCATGTGTGACGTTGTATGTGATTGTATACATCCGCAGGCTCAATGTTCGGCGATACAGTAACTTCTAACAACCTAACATACGCAATATTTTCGGTAGTTTTTTAATCTAGATTTACTTTGTCATTCTTCAAAGCATGTTCAATTTGTGGTTGAAAAGCTCCGTCGAACAAAAATTTAACTCACCCGATATTTTTCCTAAGATGTAACAGGAAAAGAACTGGCACTTTGTAAAAGAATTGTTATTATTTTTATTACTATTTTAGTTGTTAAGTTAAAATATTTTGCATTGTGTTTCTAACTCTACGCATTCCGTGAGGTATGTCTCATTATGAGAATTGGAAAACTTTATTGATTTGGTTTACAATTTTGCTACGTTTTCAGAAATGTCCACAAAACGTAGAAGTGCAGTGTGTAAGCAGTGATTGAACGAGAGAATTTATGAAATATCACTAAGTTATGGATTATTTATAGAGAGCACTGTTTATTGTTTTATACATTGACGTGAAGCCAAATTTGATAAAATTATTTTTGCACGGCAATTAATAACACGATCGCCGTGCATATTTTTATATTATACGTATCTAGAATAAAAGAAGAAACACCAAACATGAACAAACTTGAACAAACAGGATCCCGAGGGATCGTCAATTTGGCTTCATATATTAAACTGACAAAGTTATTTGTGATATTTTTATTACTCAAAGCTTTAAATTTAATATTTCATTGTATTTTCATATTATACGAACAAAGAATTGACACATTTTTACACGAGAATATAATTTGGTTTAAAATAGTTGCGTTTGTTTGAGTATTAAGGACGGCATCGAATGCTATAGAAATACAACCAAGTGTCACGTGCCATGATATACTGCCAAGATTACTAAAGTAAGGTGCCTGTGTGTTCAATGTAAGACATAATGTACGGATAAACAATAATATTGTAACAATAACATTATTATTTACGACCAATACCTGTATCGGCTACGAGAGCAATGCGGACATAACGGAGAGATAGCCAACCATGCAACGAGGACGGAACAGTTATCAGTGTCCATTCGAACGAGGTGGTTCAGATCACGGTGTCAATCACAGGATGAAGTAGGTAAACAGAACTTGTACACAAACGCATGTTATTGTGACATACTGTACGTAAATGCCTACTCAGTTCAGTCATGGTTAATTGCTTTTGATATAATCAGACCTTTGACATTTTCGCGAGTCACATGATACAGTACCTAGCAAGGTTAAAACGTCTGGAATGGCGGTTATTATTATAAACACTTTTGTTTGCCCAATTGCAACGTCCCGAGCTGTTTTAGGGAAGGACCTGTTATAAGTGCAAAATACCTAAATAATAAATTATAATGTGCCTTTCAATTTATTTTATTGTAACATAAAACGGTGGTCTGAATGTGTAGTATTGCTGATATCTGTTTGTGAGCCAGAGAGTACGTCCATTATAAACGCTTGAGATAATATAATACTCTAATACTACACAATACCATAGAAACTTCTTCGAGATTACTGTAAATTAAAGAACTAGTAATTTATGTAAATAGTTTTTTATCGAATTATTATAAATAGGCATTGTACAGATTACGAATAAGACGAATTTACAATTAATATTATCAAAGAAGGCTGTCGTATTCTTTATTTAACGTCTCCAAGTCTTGTGAAGTATTACAGTAAGATATTTACAGTGTGTTCAGTTTGTAAAGTTTTCAGTACGATTGATAAACGTGTGGAACAATACGGCTGAACAGTCTCTCCGATACATGGCATTGGTTACAGTTATTGATGTGTAAGCCTTAGAGAGGCCTTTTCTCTCAAAGCTTTTAATGAATTTTACACTATCTAGCCGATAAATGGTTTTACTAAATTAGCTGTCTGTCAACCGTGTATATTTTGGGCACTTCAAAACATTTATTTCTGCATTCAGTCAAACCAGTGTACGTAGTTTTATTAATGTACTCACATGAACCAAAGTATTTTAATATCTTAGTTTTGTTATCACTCATACACTCGATGTTTTATTCTTTTTTAATTAAGTATTAACACAATTAATGTTAATCGTTAATGTGAAAATTGAGTATTATTATTTGGACCATTTTTTAAATTATTTGTATAAATTCCAAAAGCAGTCATGATAGTTGATTACGTTTATTTGTGATATTATCATCATTTAGATAATTATTTCAATTATTTTCTAAAGTTTTGCAAAATCGTAATAATAAGGTCGACAGTGTGTGTTTAAATTGTCCTTTTTCTATAATATAGCACGTTCCTAATGTTAAAATGGAAATTTTACGTTATAATTCTATGTTTAATACTCTAAAATAGAAAAAGATTTTAGCTTCCAAATAAATATCATTGTTGACTACATTGTATTTTTGTTTGCAGCCTCAATCACTATCGGGTTTAAGAAATCCTTATTGGTTTAAAATGAAAGAGTCCGTAACAATTTCAGAAAATGTTTAATTTTAATAATTGCTTCATTTTTCATCAACTATGCTGTACAAACTATATCGCTTACATTAGAATTAGCAATTAATAATTGCACGTAAAAAAACTTAACAAATAGGTTTCTTCAACTTTTCGATTGGAATGAACGATTATTACAATAAGTAATATTTTTTTACAATATTTATAACTCTACAAAATGAAAATCTATTCAACAAGCAGTCACAATCGCCCAATGATATGTTAAAATTATTTGTATATAATTTTAATGTTATTGCATTCTAAGTATTATCCGCGTCGTGTGTGGCGGCGAGCCGTGGCGCTCGACTCTAGGCCCCGCGCCTGTCGCCGCTCGCATCGCTGAAGCAAGAAGCGCCCTCTACACACTACGTGACTAGGTTGTCTCTCTCACTGGCGCCGCCCTTGTGGTTCTGGCCCTTGAAGTCTTTCAATCTAATTGGCGATGACTCGCTGCCGGAATCGCCCTGAAACATTGTCATTGTTTTCATCAAACAAAAATCATGCCTCATTTTACCAGTAGTGAACGATCAAAAAGTTAATTAATTTTTAAAGCCCTTCACTAGGAATTTCTCTTGTATCGTTGTCGCGATTACAAACTTACAAAGTCAGTTACACAAACAGCCAGACCCTGATCAACTATTTGTAGGCCATACAAATATTTGTTCCGTGCGGGATTCGAACTCCCGACACGCAGTGCAGCAGGTAATCGCTTAACCACTGCGCCAACCGTGCCGTCTTATTTTTGCTTATCATTATGTTTGGCAAAATGGTGATGCTCCAAACGCGTTAAAATCACACTGTAGCCTGCCTAAACCTGCCTATAGGGTGTATGATAGGTACTGCCCATATTGGCTATTCACAGTTCATAGTTTTTAGAGGCGGTATAGCTGAGGTTACTCGGTATACCCTCTGCGATTTTTTTAACTTATGGATGGTTACGCCCTTATTAGCCAATGAAATTAGTTCCATTTGGAAATGAATAATTGCTTCGACTAATTAAGGTAATCCAAAATGTTCAATACCTATGTACAGTATGTTGTATGGTATACTTACGTTAGCACCGAGCGAGGTGGTCTCCTGGAGTAGCAGCTCGCTGTCGGTGCCCCGGGACTCCTTGTTCTTGAGGATGGAGCACAAGCGGGAGTCGCTCTCTAGCGGCCTTGCAGTATACTTACTTTAGCACCGAGCGAGGTGGTCTCCTGGAGTAGCAGCTCGCTGTCGGTGCCCCGGGACTCCTTGTTCTTGAGGATGGAGAAGGACGAGAGTCGCTCTCTAGCGGCCTTGCAGTATACTTACGTTAACACCGAGCGACGTGGTCTCCTGGAGTAGCAGCTCGCTGTCGGTGCCCCGGGACTCCTTGTTCTTGAGGATGGAACACGAGCAAGAGTCGCTCTCTAGCGGCCTTGCAGTATACTTACGTTAGCACCGAGCGAGGTGGTCTCCTGGAGTAGCAGCTCGCTGTCGGTGCCCCGGGACTCCTTGTTCTTGAGGATGGAACGCGAACGAGAGTCGCCCTCTAGCGGCCAGCCGCCGCCGCGTTTGTTGCCGTTCTTACCTATAAACACGGCCACACAACATATTGAAGATTAAGACAAGTTTTTCTGGATTGTGATAACATTTATTGATTTGTTAGTTATTTGGGCCCGACCCTGAATCTTGCCTGACCTACGCTTCTTGAGATACAACCTGCTGACAGACATGGATGGACGAACGGACAGCGGAGGCTTAGTAATAGGGTTCTGTTGGTTACCCTCGGGTGCGGAACCCTAAAAACGTATATTTCAGTTATGTGTTTATGGAGGTCGAGTTCTTTAGTTCAAAATTACTTGATTATTACAGCCCTTAAAAGAAATAACCTTTTTCTAAGCAATTTATAAAACTTCCCTGAATGATTATTGCGGTTTATGTTATCCTGCATCAATGGACACTATATCCCGCCGCGAAAGGCAGACTCAGTTGAACGGCCCCAATGGCCACCCATATTTTGTCTAAAAAATAATTGTGTTACTTATTGTTACTTCATAGTAATAAAACCACACTTCAAACGTTACTTTATTAAGTGATCAGCACAAATGGTGGGTATCTCGTCACCTACTCACGTAGTTTTAAAGTAATATATATTTTCCTTAATAAGTCTTTTTGAGTAATTATTTAGCCTATAAAATAATTATGTGAGACAACCGCACAAGCAGAAAACCAGCTCTAACGTTTCCTCGTTCGTACAATCGTACTAAGTTCTTGCTTTTAGCATTTTTATGGCGAAGCTCTTAACTGTGAGGGTAGTTCTCATTTAAGCAAACTAACTTGACAATCGTTAGCAGTACCTACCCACTGATAGCGCGCTTCATTGGTTGCGTTCTAACAATGGAAACTAACCTTTGTCCTTATTCCATTCCCATTAGACTGCAAAGCGTTTTAAATATAAGCTTACGTATAGGTGGTAGGTACGTATTTAAAATGAGACGAACCAAAAAGGATGTGATGATTAATGATCCTCGTAGCAATCCCTCTCGGCGGCTTCCTCTCTTCCTCCGTCCAGTCCTGTGGGACAAACGATCATGTTCGCGTTACCCACATGACCATTGAGCTAAGCATCGTTAGATCATGGAAGCAGTCAAACAACTCATGCAATTAGAACACATTGAAGTATTAGTCAAACTGTGTCTACATCATGCAAACACGACGACGGACAAGGTTGGGAAGACAATGGACATTCGGACACACTACCGAACCGTTTGTCAAAAGCGGTGTGTATGCGGTGAGCTACGCTGCGTTACCTGTTGGAAGCGAGCCTTCCTGTGTTTGGGCTTGGCGTCGTCGGTGGGGGGCTCGTCCAGTGGCTGTGGCAGGCTGGTGCGCGACGCGTCCAGCGGCCGCGCGCCCACCACCACGCTCGCAGCCGGCGCCACCGCCGCGGTCGCCAGGCTGGCACGCGAGCCTCGCGGCGACCCTTCGCCCTGTGAACCTTTGGCACACAACACGCTTCCATCCCCAGATGCACTCCTGCGCACTCCGTTAAAGTCAGCGTTCACCCCGCCCCCACCCCCACCTGCGCCGCCACCGCCGCTACCGTCCAGAGGATTCACATACAAGTTTGATGAGTCGTTCTCGCATGCGATGTCGCCCTCTGAAGGAAAAGGGTGCGTAAGGCATGATGCAAATGTATCTGTAATGTAAGACATAATACGTACATGGAGCCGCACACGACCACAGCGGCTTGTGCGGCTCGTACACATATCATACAACACGCATGGTTAGAGTACAGTGGGAACACGTGTGCCAAAAGGACATCGACATTACAACAGTGAACAAATAAGGACAAGATAGAGACAATTATTTATCTGATTCTACGACTACGGGTTGATTGCACAAATAAATAAAATAGAGACATTATCTAATACTAAAACTAAATATCCCTTTAATTAAAAAAGACATTATGAACAAGTCTTGCAAACAACAGTGATAAAAAACTCAATGAACTTTACCTAATTTTAGGAAGAGTATTTAAAAGAACAATTCTGTTGGATACAACAAAGATATATAAAATGTCCGTATGTGTAAGTACCTGGGCTATCAAGGCTGTTCGGCGTGGCCTCGGGCAGCGCCTTGGGCGCGGGGTGGCGCTGCAGGCACGCCAGCTCCACGCACACCGGCTGCCGCAAGTCCGACGTCGACATGGGCATCAGCTGCTCCGCATCAATGAACTCCTTGTACCCCTACATCAAAGAATTACACGCACTATTAATTCCGATATGAAGAAACTAGTATTCAATTTGTTTGATATCAAGCCGATATCTCTCGTTTATCAAGTTTAATGTTTCATTTGAATAGGTAGGTAATGCAGGATGTCTTGGACCAAGACTTTATACTTGAGTTTTGGGCTCCATCAAAATTTGGGCAATGCCATGTGGTGATAAAATTTTGTTTGACAAAAATTACCTTCCAGTATCCTATGTTAATAAAATAATTAGCTGCAACATTTAAAACGAAAGAAAGAAATCGTAAAACCAGCGGATGGGTGTTAATAATTATAACACTAATATAAAATAATTAGTAAGTAAATACTTACAGGTTAATTCTAAATGGAAATATTGTTATTAGTAAAGTATTACATACATCAAATAATAAAAAAAAACGCATAATTAGGTAATTAATAATGAGGCGTCTACAAAATCATGAATGCGTTAGTATCTTAGTACCTTGAACGTGCAAAAACAACATTCAAACTCAGAAGGCAGCTGATCCAAGTCAAGCTGTTTGTCAGCCATCTTCTTTTCCTAGAAAAAGAGAAATCATTAGTAACTAGTTATTCTCGTTCCTAGCTTTAGGTTAGAGAATAAGGAGTGAGTCCAAACCGCCGACGAAGTGCTGTATCGCTTTGAAGAAATTATTCGGAAAAGCAATCGGTGATCGCCGGCGGTTCATTGAAGCTTATATCCGTGATGCGATTCAAATTTAGCTTTGACAAACAGGCAACTATGAAAGTTCTACAATGGTTAATTGTCCGGCAACGAGTGTTAGCATAGGTGTAAACAGAGGTGATAGCTTACTGGTGTCGGTTCAGGATTTATGAGCAAGCGTTTCTCCGGCGAGCCGAGCCCCTCATTCGAGTAACGACGCTCTTTCTGAGGGCTGCTCTGAAACTGTTACCTACAGTGTTAGCGGAAAGCTTATTGCTGCAATGTGATTACAGCTTCAATAGGGTCCGTCCAAAGCTTAAAGCGAAAATAATTTAGAATATTGACTCTCCCCTCCACTACCGCACTGCTGATATCTGCTGAAGCAAAAACAGATTGTGTCGTAAAATTGCAAAGTTGAATGGCTAGTTTTATTAATTTGCAGTTAAAATGACTACTTAGAAGCTAGTTAGAACTCACCCTACGATAGGCAAGATGATTGTTGGACGTACCCATAGTGTTGAGAGCAAGAGATATTTATTACCTGGCTGGGGTCAGTACTCTGAGGCAGCTTAGTGGTGATGGAGTGTTCGTACTGTTTGTAGCAACCGGTGGTGGCCGGGGCCTCGCCCTCCAGGCTAGTGGCGTCCGCCTGCGACAAGTTGTGTCCTGAAGACACATACCACTGTGAGTAGCGACGTATTCCATATGCTCCACTATTGTCCCCGTATATATTCATTTATTTATTAATAGATGAAGAAACATTTAAAACATGACAAAAATAACGGCGTGAACTACACAACACACATTCCACACGAACAGTACAGTACACAGAATCCAGCGTCCTCCGGATACACACATCAGACAGTCCACAGAACAGGAATGTTAGTTCTAAGAAGCGTTAGGCTTACGCTGACAATGTAATCGACCTTAGATTATAGTCTTCGTCGCACATCGCTAGCTACACGCGACGCACTCGACCCCGAGTAACAGACTTAATATAAAGGGGTCGAGCGTGACCACTGTGAGAGTGGCAAGATGCTCATCTGGCGTCGTCTCTCGCCTCAATGAGGACGCACTTGTCACCTGAAGACAAGGAATAAAACTCTCTGAGTGCACCGCGCCGCAACCAACGAGTGAACATAGCTGTAGCTGCGATGTATCGTGAACTGTTTGGTTTGGTTTGATTTCAAGATGTCTGCGAGTCCGGAGAGCTATATCGATGCGACGTGCACACATTCAACATTCATTGCATCCAATAAACACAGACACTGTTTGAGCACGAAAGGCATGCGTGCACAGTGATAGATAGAGTTAACGTGCATTTCGAGCGAGAGACGTATGACATGGACAAGCAGCAAAGCGAGTGGCCTACGCGATACTGACCTGTGTCCACAATGACGTCGATGAGGTCCATGCTCTTGGCGAAGGCGTCGCGCAAGTTAATATGGTGGAAGGAAACAATGGAGCCCTCGCGCTTGGCGCGTTCCAGCGCCTCTCGTCGCTTGAGCGCCTTTTCGCGCCGCATCTGGTTCTTGTAAAACTCGGCGAAATTGTTGACGATAATGGGGATGGGTAACGCAATTACCAACACGCCGCAAATACAGCAAACTGAGCCGATGACCTTGCCCAACGGGGTCGTGGGGTAAATGTCACCGTATCCGACTGTGGTCATGGTGATGCCGGCCCACCAAAACGTTTCCGGAATGGAAATAAATTTAGTTCCCGGCTCTTCTTTCTCAGCGAAGTATGCCAATGAGGAGAATATAAGTACTCCCATCGCGAGGAACAACATGAGCAATCCGAGCTCCTTATAGGAGTTTCTGAGCGTGAACCCGAGCGACTGCAGCCCGGTCGAGTGCCGGGCGAGTTTGAGGATGCGCAATATTCGCATGATACGAAAAATTTGCACAACACGCCGCACGTCTTGAAACTGATCGGTGGCGTTCTTATTTGTTTCGAGCAGGAAGAGAGATACAAAATAGGGCAATATAGCCAGTAAGTCTATCACGTTCAGTCCACCCTTGAAGAACTTCCACTTATCCGGCGAAGCACTGAACCGCAGCACGTACTCGAGCGTGAACCACGTGATGCACACCGCCTCGACCATGGCCAGCTGCGGGTTATCCATGGGCGCGCCCTTCTCGTCGTACACTTGCATCTGGGGTATCGTGTTGAGAGTGAGCCCTATCGTGGACAGCACGATGAAGAGGATCGAGATGACCGCGATCACCTGCAAGCACGCACCAGTGAGTGGCGAGCGGCGGGCCCGCGCTCGCCGCCACCGCGCTGCCACACTGTGCAACTAAGCCTCGGACCTAGTGTATGCCACATGTGTCAGATCAGTCAGTTAATGCCAGTGTTTATACAGAACTACTCTTCCTACTTGTTTGTACATGGGTAGTATGCTACTTAAATATTCGTAAGATATGTCATATGGTATGTATTTACAGACAAACGGTTAAAGCCAATATCGTATGTAACAAATGTCTTAAGAGTAATCTTAAATTTTGGTGTAGAAATAACATCTATTCGTGTGACTATGTTAGTAGTGTTGTGTGGTTTTGGTGTAGACAAGTAGGTAATTTATATTAAAAGTGTGGGTGAACGGACGCGCGTCCGAGTCTGAACGATCTATGTCTATGCGCCTAGAGCAGGAGGCGGAACGAAGCAGACGCTCGTCCGTCCATCGCCCGCGTCGCTCGGTTAGTCGGATCAGTATCATGAAGCGGAAGCGCTGGTGGAGGAGGAGTAGAGCGGGAGGCGAGCGGGAGCAGGAGCGGGCAGGCGGGGGAGGGGGGACGCCGGCGGGCGGCGCCTCGCCGTGGTGGGAGGCGGCGCGGGCGCAGGCGGCGCGCGCCGGACCCCCGGGGGGCTGCGTCCAGCGCGCGCCGGCCTGTCCCGTGCCACCCCGCACGCCGGCCACTGTGCGCCGCCGGGGCGGCGGCTGGTCACATCGCGTAAGCCCATCCCATCTTTGCAACTTTGCGACAACAATTAAGCTTTGTTTTTATTAAGTTCCCTATCGAGAACTTTCGACGTGGCTGTGAACATTTATAAAATTTACTGTAATAAAATATTATTTACAATCCTGAAGATTGCCGTGAATTGAAACATTTGACTGATAGTAAGCATAAAATACTTGTCGTTGCTTTGAAAAGAAGTTAACTGTCTCCAAACAATAACAAATAAAAAAATATTTAAGAAAACAAACTTTAAATAAATATAGTTAAGAAAAACTCCTTTTCAAATCGTTAATTATGTCCGACAGGGTGAGTCGGTTCTCGGTAGACCACAACACAACAGAATGACTGCACTATCAGTGTTATCACAAATGTTAGCACAATATTACTTATTACTAGGTAATTCTGCAAGTTGAATAAAGTCGACATCTTGTGTTGTAGAATACGGTGCCTTATATCTTACAACAACAAAAATGGTTTCCATATCTTGTTTAAAACTTAATTTAACAAGACTTAAATTATAGTTATACAATAATAAATAAATACATAGAATCAAAAATACTTAATAATAAATAAATGAGTAGGTACGCAATGCACTTAAGCAGTAGTTGCTGAACTTTCGTGTGGAATAAAGTAGATAGAAAGAACAAAGAAGTTAAAATTTATTCATTTGCATATATATAAAAACAAAACGAAGAAAATATTGAAACTATATTAATTTTGTACTTACATACGCATAAAGTTGCACCGCTGTTGTCGAAATTTTAAATAGAAAGTAGAATAGTAATGCTACGAAGTAAACTGAAAGGTGCTCAAACAAAACAATATACACAAGACAACATCGATTCGACAAAAGCGATCAAAGGTTACGATCACGAACACGGTACATTCACATGGAACACAACACCACATTCCATTACACAACAACGAACAAACTGACTTGCGACACTGAAGTAGGAGCCAGCGATAGATGTTATTCATGCACCACAACACAACACATATAAATATAAACTCTTACACTAAGCTTGTTTCCTAAATGCATTTGTTCATGAAGCTCAGAATTGAAAGTGTCAAATCCTTGAAACAATATGGAGCAAAGTGGTGGACGGATTACGAGACAAGCCTCATATGTATAATAGGAAGTAGGTGTTTGTATACCAGTTATACGTAAGTATTTCATATTTGTATGTGTAAATAGATGTCTTACAGAGGTGAAATGAAAGTGGACATAAGATACAGATTTTTTTTTATGTTCATGGATGTACAGAAAACAGGACTCAGTGAGTGTGCTTACAGTGCTTAGTGTACCTAAACTTAGGTGAGAATAGTAGATATTATTTAATAGGTGCCCTTAATATTATGTTTCAAAATTGTACAAAAATTCTACTTCTGCAAATATCTACCTAGTAACAGTACAAATCTTGCACACATGGACATTTCAAGAGCTTACTCAAAACTTACAATTCACAAAAGCATCTATCTAAAATTTAACTAAATTTAGGAAAAAAAAATTATAACCCTTGGGTACCCTTACACTAAATTATCCTCGGCAGCTTTGCTAGAGTGGCAGGGTTAATAATATCGGTAACTTGTTATTAATTCGGTTGTATTCGTCGCGATACGTTACCCTGGCTGCGATACTGGTGGTGGGCTTCTCGAGCAGGTCCCAGAGCCACTTTTGGTACTGGGCGCACGTGCCTTGGCCGAACTCCTCCTCCTCGCGCTGGCGCAGGCTCTCGGCCTCCTTCCTCATCTCCTCGTGCACGTGCTCCTTGCGCTGGTGGTACTTGTGCTGGCAACACGACTCCAGGTACAGTTCGTCCACGCCCCAATACTCGAGATCGTCGCTAAACGCCAACACACACATTTCATCAACTAAATGTAACTTCCCAGTCCGATAAAAATTGAGTATTGAACTGAAGCTCTTCGGGTGCCTGGAAACATTAAAGAGCTTTGTTGAAATCGAGTTCCAGAAGTGTTTAATAGCATAATTATTATTGGTAATGACAAAAATAACTGACAAACACAATATACACATAGGAAGCCCAACTGAACTTTAAAAGTTAAAATAGTCTAAGTAAATACGGAAGAACTACGAGTATATTAAAATATACATAGTTCTCCGTCAGTCAACTGCAATTACTTTAAGAAACAATAGACCCTATTAATATCGACACTAGCTTGATGAGCCAAAATAGCAACGTACCTATCGAAAAAATACTCGTTGTCTTGTAACGAGTAGTCGTCGCATAGCTCCGTGATGGCCTCGTGCGTGTTGCAGTCGCGCAGCCGGCCGAGCCGGGTGTGCGGCAGGCGCTCCAGCGTTCGCCAGAGCACCTCGTGCCGGACGCCCCCCACGTTGATGATCACTCGCTTGCTCAGCGCCTTCGCGCGGAGCATCATAAACGGCTCCGGCGGTAGCGACGACATCGACCTGCAAGTCGTTGGAACACTGGTTTGGTAACTATGATTCACGGTGTGATAAAATGTCCTAGCTGATGCTAATAGACATTTGTGTGAATACATTTTCATGGCGAATAGGCATATTTTATGGCGAAAACGCAAAAAAAGGGAACCATCCAACAAATGAATAAAGGACCACTCTAACTATAATAGGGTTGGTATTCAGATGGAATTCCCCGAACGCACCCGGAGGCGGGGGAACTGCAACGGATCGGCATTTTGCATGGCTGCGAGTACAGCGTAATGCCGCCCGCTACGTCCAATTTCCTGGAATTCTAAAAGATCGAAATTTTCAACGTATACCAGGAATTTTATCTCGTTCAATTTAACTGTGTAGCCTTGACACATTTCTGTGAATAGTGTAGTGGGGTTTCGACGAGGGAGATACGCTATGCAGCCTCCCCAAGTGATGAATTGGATTCTGCTCTGATGAGGCAGGGTTTATCGTATGTGTGTGTGTAACTTATGTATTTTCTTTCTGTTGTTCTCTGACAAAGGTACAAGCCACTAACTGCTTCTTGGCAGTCAACGTGTAACAAGCGAAGGTACCTGGAGTGCGTCCGCTGGAGCACGGCATTGCCGGGTGGCGCGGGCGCGGGCGCCGGCGCCAGGCCGCGGTCGAGCGGCGCCTCCTGCGCGGGCGCCGCGAAGCCCATGGGCGCGCGCGGGGGCGAGTCGCCCACGTGCCAGCGCGCGGCGCCGCGGCCCGCCCCCTCGCCCCCCATTCCCGCTAGCTCATGGCGCCAGGCGCCGTCGCCTCATCGGCTCTGAATGGTGCACATGTGCTCCCGGAATCTGGAAGTAATAACATTTTCCGGTTAGTCATCGTGATCGATCGTTTTTGTATCTTTGCGGAGTGCCAATTGAATATCAGCGCTACCCATCAAATGCCTAAATGAATGAAACATGATATTGTAAGATGTGACAAATGCTGAGTTTAAATCCTTGCGGGAAAAAGAAGAATTTTTTAGGGGTCCGTACCTAAGTCGGCAAAAAGAGAACCCAGGATCACTTTGTTGTCCGTCAGTCTGTCAGTTCGTCTGTCAAGACCCTTTTACTCACAGGTCACTTGCCCGTAACTATGTGTTCAGCGACATCCACTAGGGATGATGTGCTTGCCTATAATAACAGAAAAGAAAGAGAGAGAAATAAAAGATGGCCACATCAGCAATAGAAGTAAGTTCTATTGCTGATGTAGCCATCTTTTATTTCTGTTACATTACTGGTACGCTGAAGTGGTAACCGCCGACCGTAAAACCTCCACGGCGTAGGGCTCGGCGTGCTACGGCGTAGCAGTGTGTTGTCTAGCAGTGTGTTGTGTAGCAGTGTGTTGTGTAGCAGTGTGTTAGTGTAGTACACACTAACACACAGCTTTACGAAATTACCTTTATTCACATAGCAAGGCTTTCTGCTATAAATGAATAGCCCAATCTTTACTATTCTGTGGGCACCTTTATTTGAACATTAAAACAGTAAAAATAAAAACCCGTACATTCCGGAGCCTCTACGGCGAAGCACAATCTAAAAATAACTCGTATTTTCGTTGCGGGGCCATCTTCTATTGATAGGTTGTTTTTACAATTCTATGGGATCCTTCATTTTAAATATTAACGTTATGACATGAAAGCCGATTATCCACACCAGAGCCTTGACGTCGTAGGCTTCAGCGTGCTAGGGCGTAGCATAGTCTATAAATGACTTATTTTCACGTACACGCTCTCTGACATTAATAGTCTAAGCTTTACATTTCTGTGTTCTGCGCCATTTAAATAATAACAAATTAAATTCAATAACAATTAAAGACGATTACCCAAACCCAGGGACTCTACGCCGTAGCGCCGTGCTACGACGTAGCGGCGTGATAAGGCGTAGCATAGCTTACAAAAGATGTATACGTAGCGTAAAGCCAACTTGAATAGTCCAGTCTTTACTATTTCTTCGGCTTCTTTATCTACATACAGTAAGTACGATAGCCGATTCTGCTATGATAGATTTGAACATTTGAAGAATGACCAACATACGATTAAATGAACTTTAAACGCGTAGGCCTAATCTAAGTAAAAACGGTTCATGCTCGTCATAAATCCGGAGTAAAGTACGTAAATCTGTAAGGGCAGCTAAGCTGACACAAACTACATTGTGTGCCGCTACAGTCGTTTGTGTCGAGCCGCCGAGCGGTGAACAACATCCCATTCGAATTCACTACCCTTGACCTCTCCCTAATTCATTTTAGTAGGTCCTGTCCCTAACCGCCGTCCTTTGTGCTCAATAATATGTATTTGAAAGATTTGTATTCAAAGTATTTGTTGTAATCTATTCTTAATAGGCATCACTAAACATTGAAAGTATCAATACACTAGTATTTTGTTTTCAGGAATAAAATTCATTTTTCGATAGATAATTCGGGTTTTGGATTGGCTTGACGGTTTAAGTTCTCCATTCGACGCATGAGATGTGTGCCTGTCATTATTTTGCAGACAGTAACTTGGTTAAGTTACTTTTCAACAAGAAAATTTATAAACTACTAGCTTTTGTCCGCTCTCAGGTTCTCATAGATTTTCTCAAAAAAAAAGGCTTTTAATCGTCTCGAGCGTCCCATATATCTTTGTACCAAAAATTCATCAATATCGGTTCAGCAATTTAAGTGTGACAGCATAACAAACAGATGAATTCGCTATAAGGGCTGGCTTTTACCTAAGACAGAGGATAATCATTGCCATACAACGTGGCAATGCCGTCAGTCTTTTGGGCTCACTTACAGTCGACAGCGATGTGGATGAATTTTTTGGGGTTTTTATTTTTATTTTAATTGTATGTGTGTATTTAGTTAGATTCGTTTTTCAAATATAAAAAATACATATTTACTTTTAATAAATTTCGTTTACTCGTTATCGCATTTATAATATTAGTAAGGATTCCTTCATCATCATCAGCCGAATAACGTCCACTGCTGGACATAGGCCTCCCCCAAAGGGGGGGTTTGCCATAATCGCCACGCTTGACAGGCGGGTTGGTTATCGCAGTGTAGCTGTTGCAATTTTCTTAGTCGCCTCTTACGACACCCACGAGAAGTGTTGGGATGGTGCTATTCTTTTAGGTCTGGCGCCATACAGAAGGATTCCTTGCAGTTACTAAAAATACCGACAGAAAGTGTAGGTATACTACAGTAGAATGTAATTGATGTAGACCCACTGTACTTATTTCAACGAAGCTTTCGTGACAAGCCCCGTAGCTCCAGCGTCGCCGCGTCGTATCGTTATGAAACCACTTACTCATAAACGTTGATGGATTACTTCCGTACTCGCCGGTCAATGTTTTAAGGTAAACGAAAATGGCTTCAGTCCTATCCGAGAGATTTCGGACCATAACTACATAGCTTATGATTGATTACAACGTTACATCTTAACCGTCTATGTTTCGGTATTTCTTCTAAAACTGATTGCAGACCAAGAGATGAACTAACATAGTCTAGAAAGGAAAAGTGTATATTTGAGCCAAGTATAACGCATACTCGCAAACCATAAAACCGGTCAAGTGCGAGTCAGACTCCACACGAAAGGTTCAAAAACTCAATGAAAACTTCAACTGTCTACGATACCCATTACGGTTCTTGAGATACAGCCCGCTGATAAACGGATGAACGGATAGACAATGGCGGCTTAGTAATTGGGTGCCGTTGGTAACCCAACGGAACCCATTAACGTAATAAAATTAGTGACTTATACAGGTTGGGAATATATGCTCTGCTCGCGTAGTTGAGGTCATTTTTCATACTTACACTGCTTTTGTTTGCAAAGTTAGCCTTGTGTTTCTGCACACAAGTGTAAAAAGCCATTACCTTAAGTCTGGGTTGGCTTGCAACCGCCTGTAGAGGCAGTCGGATAGAAAACAGCATTAATCTAGATTTAAAAAAAACTTTTCATAATAGTTATTAAATAACGAAGTATATATTCTGTCAAGGATTCTACGAACCTATCGACATCACAATATCGAAAAATTTCAACAAAATATTATTATTTTTGCTTAAAATGGAATCCTCTAACGTTTAATATCGCCGAGATTGTCGACCAAAGGACCATTATACATCTCGCAGGAAGAAGGTCTCCCGAAAAACAAAAGGTTATTCACCCCCAAAGCGGTATTACAAGTTCAGACAACCGATGGTAATTTATATAATATCTTTTGGTAGAGGTTTGCCTTTGCCTCTATGTACTATAGTAAATAATAATTCCAAACTAAAATTATTTCAATGAAAGCTCTTAAATGAAACAATGTTAGGTACAAGTTCGTGTTAATGGTTTGATTACGGAAACAAAAAAAGTAAAGTCGTTATATGAAAAAAATTACAAAACAAAATGAAACGATGTTATAAAAATGTCAAGTCACCGTACGGCACGAATCGCTATGTAAGGGTAAAGCACTCCAACGAAGGCGCTGCTATTAAATAATAAATTCGTGTCAGTCCAGTCGCATCGATCGCCTGGAACTTTACACCAGCACTCCTTGAAATATCACGTCTACCGCCGCCGCAATACATCAATACGTACTCAAAGATATACTCAGCAAGCACTCGCACCACGTTCTCGAACAGACTTGAAAATTTAAAACAAATAAATTGAAGTGAAAAACATAAATAGTTGCTTTCATTTTGTTATCTAACTACCAACATTCTCTTGGCAGATTTAGAGCAATTATGAATGTTTGCGTTTGTATTTCAATCAAATACACCTACGTAATGTAGATGCTCGTAATAGAACACATAAATAATATTTCATTTCATTCAGCCGAACATATGGAACCGTGTGACGACACTAAAAGCTCAACAAGTTCTTCATGACACCTGTCACCGATTAACATTCGTAGCTATACTTGTTATAATGCACAATGCCAAAACATTTTCCTGTAATACAATGTAACAAAAATAAAAATATCTTTAAACCAAAATATCTTTAACGAAAACCTCGTTCGACTCGGATCCCGAAGTCGAAAAACAAAAACACAAATCATTACGGGTCACATAACAGGCGGCAGGATCGACAGGCGTAGCACAAACAAGTCCACATCCTAATTTACTATTCAATCGGAGCCGTCATAAAACTACCGAAGTAAAATAAATAAAAGTCGGCTAGGTATATATTTGCTGAGAGTCGGAGAGCACTGAGAGTCGGTGGGTGGTCAGCAATCGATTACTGGGTCGCGTGGCGCGCCCCGCGACCCGAGCTTATCAAGCCTTCTGACCGACCCTAATCTAATAATAGACATCATGGTAACGTCCTCCACGCGAACGTTATTTGTCTACCCTTTGTTTGCATTATAGTTTACAAAACATTGCTATAAATTGCTGTAATCAATATCGTACAACTGTTGGCGTGGCCTTACCACGCCAACAGTTGTACGACGCAGGCATAACTGTAAGCTTAAAGTTTTAGTTTAATATATGTGTTTTATCAACTTAAAAAATCCATCTACGTTCTCCTTGAATGTTTGAGATTGCAATAAAGTCTGGAACTATAAACCTGGCAATAAAACTAAAACAGAGCGCGAATTGCGAAACATTTATAAAAAATTTGCTATTTGAAGAAATGTTTCCGTTTCCGCTATTTCCGTACAAACTGTAAGAGGAAAATAGGTAACCTAGTTTAAGGTTCGCGTAATAACGTTACTTGGCTGCTGCCTGTGCATTATTGTAGTTTTAGTGGACGTTTGCAGCTTAAACGTTGGAATAATCACGACTACTTCGAGGTAAAACTGTGCGATTCTTATGTTTAAATTCTCTATGTACCCACTATGTAGGAACTTATTTGCAAATTCTACTTTGTCCCGCATATTTCCAGCTAACCATTTATAGTATTAAAAATATATAGGTCACCTCAAAAATATCGAATAAGATATGAAAACTGGCTGAAATAGACTTGCTACTGAAATGCTCCTCCATGGCCGGATGACTGAAATAAATAAATAATACTTAACTGTCCCACTGCCACCGCCGAAAGAAAAATTTAAGCGTTAGACGAAAACGAGGTGCTGAATCTTATGCAGGTTATTTCATCCTATTCCATATCATTAGGTGATGCTATATCTTTACTGAAAGGCCTTGAGGTTAATCAAAGTTATAAGAAGTAATAGTATCACACTGTCATTATTATCTTGTTAAATGTGGCAGGACAAATGTAAACCGTTCGATAATGCTGAGAGACATTTTATCACAGCTCTTGCCTCAGGCTTTTACGCTGAAAGTGAAAGAACTGGAGCGAATTAAACTTTGAATAAGAAAAACTAAAGCAAAACAAGTAACTTTGTGAAAAGTCTATCTTCATACGGCCCGACATACCCGGCACCGATGCTGACAAGTGACAAATGGGGTATGCATTCAATTTGCCAAGTTACGCTTAGGGTTGCTTAAAGTTATGGACCGTTTTTACGAAGATTCTAACCAATTTCAAATGGCTTTGATAGACTTTTGAATGGTGAGAGCCAGACTCAATAGATACCAGATTAATTAATGCGCTGAAACTGCGATACAAAAAAGCTGCAAGTACAAAATAACTACATAGTATAAGCAAAGTCGCTATCCGCCGTCTGTCTGTCCCTATGTATGCTTAGATCTTTAAAACTACGCAACGGATTTTGATGCGATTTTTTAATAGATAGAGTGATTCTTAAGAAAGGTTTATATGTATAATACATGCATAATATAGTAGAGAAACACTGATAAATTTAGAGGTTTCTAATGTGATATCGTAAATAAGCACGTTTTTTTGCGCTTATATTGCAAACGCTGGCTGAACCCTACGAGATAGCCCAAAATAATGTACTACAGTATTGTCCACCTTAAAAAGTTCAACAAAAAAGTCCGCGATGGTATATAGGCTTGGTATATAGCTTAGGGATAACCCACCATAACCATTTTTTATCCTTTACTAAAAAATGGTTATTTACGAAGTGATTTTAAACAATACAGCATTAATCCTTATCCAATTAAGTAACCTTAAATATATTGTGCATTTTATGTAGATCAATATGGCTCTTTACAACATGTAATTTAAATGAATATTTTTGAAGATATTACAGTTAAAATGCAGGGACATAGCGGTTGCGGCGGTACCAGCCAGGGGCCCTATAAATAGCGTTAAAGTTATGTTCTCAAGATGATTTCGCGAAAACACTGAGATACGACACAGTTTCAAGTTACTATATATTAAACCAGAGTTCTAAAACCGTGGTATATTTATAGTATCTTCAATGCACCCGTGCGAAGCCGGGGCGGGTCGCTAGTTACTTATAATTAACGCAATCATATTTAAACTAATTAACGTGGCGGTGTTGCTTTCACTACTAAAATATATGTCACCAATTTACTTAAAAAATTACCACTTTTATTCGTACGTAGGCATAAAATTACACAACAATATTATTGAAATATTGCTGCGGGTCCCAATGCGGGAATCGTAAACATGATTTTATGTGATATGTTGGACGTGTGCTCCTGTTATGTAACGAACACAGCTGAAACGAATAAAAGGTATTCAGAATATGGACCCATTTTATCTCAGTCAACCCGGAAAACTGGAATCTCGATATGTGACACTTAACAGATAATAAAACTCCATTGTGGAACAAAGCCCTCCTCGATCAATGAACTCAGCCCGACGCTGTCCAACGTTGGACAAAAGCCTGTCACGAGTTGGGCCCGCCTGTTCCCTTACAGAGCTACAAAGAACTTGCTATATCGCTATAATACTAACATTTAGGAGGGTTTGTAATCGTGATCGCACTACCAAAGTTCATGTTGCAGCTCACCCCAATAGAACCCCTAATAGCTTTAATGGCGCTCATGGGAACACATGTGACAAGCTATCCAAGCCGGCGACTTCCTCCTTGTATAATGTCTGATTTATATGTTTGTCACTATAAATACAATAACCGAGATAAAAGATGTCCTTTCAGCGCGACCGACCACAAAAGCGTTCACCCATTAAGAACAAAGTAGTATCTTGTACCGGTAATGGCTCGGTTGCGGCGAAAGTTCTTATTGGCCTATATAGCTAGAGCTAGAATATAGGTCACGTGACGTTTATATCCGTAGCCAGCCATTATCTCGACGCCACTCCGTCTGCGAGGCCTACCGTCACACAGAGCAACTCGCAGTCGAACCCACCGCGGTACATACCTGACGTACAAATAAGCTGTTCCGAATATATTATGAGTTGAGTAATTCTGTTACTTTCTGTATTTTATGTCGGCAAGAGCGGGACGGAACTACGTAACTGCTTAATAGGCTTGCTTGGGACGAGGGTGGAGACTGCTCTGTATTGATCTCAAGTCGTGAACGGGACAGCCGCCGCCACAAGTAAATAAGCCGAAGCTTCGCAAACTTTTATCATCGCCTTACTACTTTTATTTGCTCGCGTCAACAGCGCTACATACACATCACTACACACGCTTCAATAAATCGTTGCTTTATGTGAAACGCGACTATTGTGCGCGATAAGATTGTAAGACGTTATAGAGAATTGCATGCGACCCTCTGCCAAGTTAGCGGAGGGCGAGAGTGCTTATTTATTTACGCTGGAGCGGAAATAAATCCTTCTTTGTAAAATAAGTCCCACTGGACCACAGCTTCTCATTGAGTTTTTACCAAAGTGCTTATTCTTTTCTAAATATAAAAAGGTAATAATAAAATACCACATATCATAGCAAATCACAACACCAAAAACAATCAGCAAAGCGTATATGTTATGTTGTGAAATAGCATCGATTACAGTCGTGCGGACCCTCGTCGTGTAATATTGAACTGGCATCAAAGCAATGATTGTTCCGTAGCATGCTCGTTACAGGCTGCTACGCGGCGTAGCGCGGCTCGTAGCAGGGTGCTACGCGCTCCCGTAACCTCTGACCTTTCCCGTAACCGACGCCCACCGGCCCGTTCCGGTTAATGTAGCCCCCACAACCCCTCCGCACTGAGCTTCCAGTAATTGAATCCAGAGCACGTGTGCATGAATAAACCATTTTAATATCAGCCTTTCAACGACACCCGCATAATACCTGCTACAACGGCTAATAACCTTTTACCACCGACCATAACAGAGAAAGATCACTCAATAAATGTTACTCCACCAATGATTAGCCATTCACACACACACATGTGCATAACCATCATGTGAAATGTAGCGTCTATTAAATTCTCCAGCGGTAATGTGAATATAATGAATACCGATCGAGCGCCAATTACGGGCCTATGTATCATGTTTTAAATTGGTAGTCATTTTGCCTCTATCCGGGTACTATCATTATGTCGTTACAGCCCTGTAATTGCGAGCTCGAATATAAAAATGATGCGTTCACTTACACATGCAGTATTATGGGTTCACCTGAATGATTTGGTATCTGTAACGGCGCAATAAATATTATATGAGCTTCGTATTTAACATTAAAATAATGATTAGATAATGGTTATTTAGATAAGCGCAGTATGCGAATACAAAGGAAAGCTTTCAGAGTTATTCAGCATTATCAGTTTAATCTAAACTAACTCAGCACCCACTATCACGCCACGTTTACGTATGTAGGTACGTATACCGTCAACAATATGAATTTACGCTTATTTTATTCTGGGTGTTCCGAGGGCAATAGAATAAATTTTCTGTTCCATTAAATTGATTCGAATTACAGCGAGTGGCTGAAGAACTAATGACGGCAATTACCACATTGTTTATCTGCCCTTTACAGCGCCACTCACATACAGTAAGGAGCCAATAAATTATTATAATACGGACAAATTATTATTAGGTACAGTTTCCACTGAAGCTGTATATTATACTCGCATCGTTTATATTCATAATATGCTGTATTGCCAATTAATGTATTCTATATCTTCATTCATCTAGAAAAATATTATTGAATTTTATAATGTATGACTATAATTTGTTGATATTTCCAATACAATCATTTTATTTTTATTTATTTATTATTTAGGTTAGCCAACAATTGTTTACACATTACATTACATTTAAAAGTACACGATACCTATACATTTATAAGTGCAACAATTACTTACAGGCTTACACCACATACACTATTATTTTTATATTATACATTTCTATTACCTATTACATTTATTGTGATTGATAAAAAAAATGTAAAACAAAGCATAAAACTAGTGAATTATCAAACAAATCAAAATTAGCGTATTCAATTAAAAATGATTACATTGACTGGTAATAAAATAACATAAGTTCAGATAAATAAATTGAACTTTAGTAAGAATAAATTTGGTTTATATTAGAAAATCGTTTGAAAATAACATAACGTTAAAAAGCATATAAATTAACAAATTGGCAATTTTAAATTATGTCTTAGTTATGCGAATAGGTAGTATTCAATAATTAATTTACAAAACTTTCCTATGCTATCGTGGAGTACGTCGATCAGGTCACTGCAGCTGTTTAAGACCTTACACAATCGCGGTATTGGTGAGTTAGCACCCAGGACAGTTACTACGCAAGGGCGGGTAAAACGGAGTGATGGGATTTCAAGGGAAGCTGGTTGGGGCACGAAACTTGAGGAGATCCAGCAACTGAGGACAGTCTATATGCTTTCTAAGGAGAAAGCATATAGACTGTCCTGTCAGCTGGATGGTTTGAATTGAAATAATAATAATATAATATTGATATCCTATAGGTTTTTTCTATCCTTTTATATTCATTTGTACCATGTAGGGGTATGATTTATAATCGCTTTTCTCCTAAATGAGCACTTAGTGCAGCAAAGAGCCACTCAAAGTTAATCTTTAGAAATAGTTACACAGATTATTGTGATCAAAATCGAGAAACCCACATCGGAAACTGATCAATGTAATAAAACCAATACATTAACGGGAATTCAGGAATCGCCCATTTGCAAATTATTTTTGTTATTTCGGATGTCTATTTCGGATTTTGCAGTGGGGAATATCAAATCTGTTAATATATTGAATATTAAAAAAAAACGCTACTGTTTACTTTTAAGAAACTAGGTGGTAAGTGCCGGGGACCATGATTGTTTAACACTACGAAAACTATCTTAACGACATTGCTACAGCTTGCATCACAGGCTTTCGGGGCTTATTCGTATTTACTGTAGTTAACGGAGCAAATACAAACTGAGGGCCTAGCACGAATGTTTTTGACGTATAGGAACGTAACGTAAAATTTTAATAAAACTATAATAATCGTTTCGCACATAGCATTTATTTGAATTAAACTATATTCATATTTTTGTACGATATAAATTGTGTTTGTTGCATAAAATTAAACCAAAATACTATGGGGTTGTTGTTTTGTATATTCAATTCACTTACGTTAACGATACTGCAACATACTATTCGTCAAAACATTCGGGCTAGGCTTTCTGTAGGTTGTTCAATGTTTTCAGTAGGGCTTCGCTAATTCTTACTAAGATACAAAGACTTAAAATGGAGCAATAATGTTAAAATACCTGCCACTGTCACGTTCCTTCTTCCTTAGCTGTTAGGTTTTTTAAAAAAAGGAAACGCTGAAGTTTAAAATAAAAAAACGAATATATTTTAAAGTTAAAAAAATCCGAAACGAGAGGGTAGAGGTAGGGCCGGTCAAAGGTCGGACCACGTAGAAGGCCGTCAATACCGCACTCTCCTGCTTGGTGCCAGTCGGAGACGTCGGTGATGGCTTCGGAGTCAGTCTAGCAGGGTGGTTCAGTGCCGGGTGCCGGTCCAAGGGGGCCGTCCAGTCAGCCAGCTACGCTGATCTTCAGCCGTGCAGAAGTTCCTGGAACCCCGTTCCAAAATGGCATTAGCACCTTTTCTCGCTAAGCCTCAATTGCAAGCCCTTACAGAAAGAGATTGGCATCTACTAGAAGGCTAGTCTAGGTTCAGTAGGCAATAAGAAGAAAATACTATTCAAGCGACTAATTACTAATGAGCACTTATAGTAAGCAGTAATAAAGGAAAAGTAGAATTAAGGTCAAAGAATTGGTGTTAGCGATAGTGTACATCTTGAGTTACTATTTTTACAAATGTAGGTATCCTAAGGATATCATTTAAAAATTAACCGTTACAAACGATCCAGATAAAGGAGGCCTACAAGGACAGTAACGAAGTTAAATCAAATAGTTTGTCCTTTTAAACATAAAGCATAGAAAGCAGCGGCGGCTACACACATATCTAACAGATTAAGAAAACAAAACAATGATTCAGATTGTACAACTTACCCAGTACGGGGAGAACACTAGGCACTTACTAATTACTTCAATAACTACTACGGTTTCTAGGTGGTTTCCAGTAACTATAATAAAATTATATGGAGTACGAGGGAGCAGAGGTATGTGCTGTTTAGAGAACTTAGTATGCGTGGTTCCTCGATAGCCGATTGAGTGTCACTCGGCTGCCGTCGCGGAATGAATGCGCTCGCGCTTCGTGTGTTAGGTGAAAGGAAGGGATTTTAGAATATATATAAAACCGCGCGCCACAAGAAGTTGTCGTGTCCGTTTGTTCATAATTTAATTTTATTTGCATCAAAGGTAATTAAATTGATATGTAGATTTAAACAGTTTTAAAATATTTAGAAATTAAGTTGGTAAGTAAATCGTGACAGTACCCCCCTTCCGAGACAAGGATTTTTCCTTAGTAAAATCCTTAACTATAACATTTAAGATTTCAAATCTTTGATATGCCATGCTCCTAAGTCGCGACCAGCCATATCCTCTAATACATATACTAAGGGCGAGCGCTTGTCCTTTATTCGGCATTTTACAAACTTCGGAGCGAGCTTCTTACTGAAATACGCATCCTTATCACTTTGAAAGTAACACCTTTTCCAAACGATGTCTCCTATTTGAAACTCGGCTTCCTTACGTCGCAGATTATAACGCTGTGTATTTTTTAGATGACTTCGCCATAAGGCAGTTTGCACATCATCAAAGATTTTACGGAGGTGTCCCAAATTAGCAGCATATTTATCACGGGGTGAAAAGATTAAATCCTTAGGTACAGTATTCTCCAAATAGTGTGAGCCACAAGTTACGAGTTCCCTGCCATGTACTAAAAATGCGGGTGTGAAACCAGTAGTTTCGTTGACCGAGTTATTCATCGCGAACTGGATCTTTGCTAAATTGAGGTTCCATGTTCTGTGATCTTCATCGACAAAGGCAGAAATTGCTGTAACAGCAGTCTTATTATACCTTTCCACGGTGTTAATTTGTGGCGTGTACTTTGGTGTAAAATGAACGCATGGGATCTTGTATTTATAGAAAAGTCTGTCCAATTCGCGACTTATGAATTGGCATCCGTTGTCAAGTATGACTGTTTGCGGAATGCCATGTACAAGAAAAACGTTGTCTTCTAAATTTTTCGAGACCAAGTGTGCTGTAGACCGACGAAGGGGAAATAGAAGGCAATATTTGGAGAAAAGTATCTACTTTATGTATTTTTCATTGAAGGTCTTTTATTTACCAACCCAACCCGGCATTTTCTTTTGAAGTTGAATTATTGTTGGTATTGGAAACACTTAAGCAGTCCTCGTTACGAGACGAACCAACAATCGAACAAAAAAATGACGTTTTTATGTGAGGGGAATAAATAAAGTCGAAGTACAATTTTCAGTCCATTTTGGGGTGTCACGCATGTAAAGTGGCCGTGGCAGACACATGTAGCCTGTTATTGACGTACGCACGCACGGTGAAAGCATTTTAAAAATGTATGTGAGGTGGAAACGTTCCAATAGATTTCATGATAAGGCTCACTACGCGTCGTCAAAAATGTATAACAAATTGTGGCATTTTATTCATTCTGTTGTAAAAATTAACTGAATACCGCGCCGTAAATAGGTACTAACGCTTGACATACTAAAAACATTTTCTTGAAAAATGTTTGCTTCAGGAAGTAACAGAGAATCCATTAGTTTCTCAAGGCAAACAATTACGTTTAGTTTGATTTCGGTGCTAAATAAACACATGTCACACATACGACAAGGATAAACATGCAAGTAATTATGAAATTAACAGAAAGAAGTGCGCGGGCACGGTGCGCGGTGCGGTGGCGACGCGTGACAGTTCGCGCGGGACTCGCGCGTGACGTGGCCCGCCACATTTAGCACGACCAGTGTTTTTGGCACGACGCACGATGTTCTTCCCGTTTGTCTCCCGCTACTCAGCCACCACGCTCCAGAACGTTTACTACGCAAGATGACAACGAAAACAATAATAACATCATTAGAGGATCTTCAACTGAGTGACTAAGCCTGGCCGAGTCTTCTGCGAGTTTTGTCGTAAACAATTGTTAGCTTATTTTATGATTCTTTGTTCCGCCATCACCAGTGCCACTTAAACATCCGTCTGTCTGTATTTATAATGTTTGTGCTTTATTTTCGTACATACAATACTGGAGCAGTGTACCTACATTAATTTTGCAAAAATAAGTAGTGTGTACAAAATGTCAACCCTTATAACGATCCAGGCGGAGATCGTGACCGTCCCAGGGGTGGAATTTACGATTGCATGAAGTCACGTTGCGTGCTCGAATTCAGAGAAGGGGAGCTTTTTACAGTCCAACATAACAGTCACAAAAGAAACAGACAAATGGTCGATTATACATGGGCAGCCGGCCGACCGTCGTTAGCCGCAACAGGTTGACTGTCTTTGATCACACGCTAATGAGCCAGCCTGCCTACTTATTAAATAGCTCAGACACACTGTTGATTCATGTTGGAAACGTGCTGATTATGAAGCATTGAAATTAGGTCACGAAGTTGTTATAAGCTTCACTAATGATGATCATATGTATACTGTACACAGGTTACAGATGTCATCTGCTAACAAAATTAAAGTTGTTATCTCTGTGCTGCAAAGTCTCTAAGAGCTTCCATTAGTACTGCAATAGCCAGGCAAGTTATTGCTAATCATAAATATGTCTTACACGCGTACGATCAATTAGCCAAGCCATGTAAAGTCCATCGACACCGTCAGTTACGACATGTTAGTCTCCAAATAACATGGATACGTGTGGCGCCGGCGACGTAGGTCAAGACGAGTATTTTCGTCCTCGCCTTGATACAGGGCTACCGCATATCATACGCGGCAGTTTAATATTAACTATACCGTCATTCGCAGAGCATGCCGATATTCCGATTCCTATTCGAACTCCAATCCCACTGACAACTTCCAGACAAGTAATGCCCACTTATAAAAAGCAACGAGTCACGTTGAACGCGGCGCCGATGTTTTATGTCTTATATCATCCGATATTAATCTTCGGACCAGTTCGTTTGCTTCGTAGATCATTTTAAAACTTTCCATTATTAAAACCATGAGATGAAACGGTTAAGCGTTGTCATAGATAAGACGAGGATGAGCGGTATGCGCTCGATCCGGCTCGAGACATTGACCTATCTATTTGTCCGACTATCGGCATTAGAACGCGTACGTCTATACATACGTAGTGAGCTATTACGAATATATGCCGAGTGGAGATATTTTTGCCGAGCAGCTGTAGCATGCGACCGCGACTCATCTGGCACATCCACACATCGATCGACAAGCTCGCGAGTACATCTGCAGTGAACTCGCAAACTTTCCACGTAAACAATACACATCTACATTTTTATGTCACGCAGTGTGTCTGTATAACACCACGTTAGTTATCTTTAAAAGCCCCT
This sequence comes from Mamestra brassicae, assembly GCA_905163435.1. Classification (NCBI taxonomy): domain Eukaryota; kingdom Metazoa; phylum Arthropoda; class Insecta; order Lepidoptera; family Noctuidae; genus Mamestra; species Mamestra brassicae. The sequence continues at coordinate 11,153,940 of LR991004.1, read as the reverse complement.
CCACCCGGATACATGGATACACGCATTCAGCGCCGCGCTGGCCCATAAAGTAGTTTTTCTGATTTCGAGGCACCAGCAACCTGTAAAAACTTTAACAAATCAAATCATGATCAGCTAGCACCTTTAACTTTATCTGTTTCGGTTCAAATTAAAAATGCATTTCGCTTCATTTAACACTTGCCCTCTCTCTGTAACATTACTCTCACATTTTTTGCGAACGTACAGCTTTAGAACATTTTTATTCTGATTACCTAAATGTTTATTGATGAGAGCGAATCCGAGTGCAAATGAACGGTTTTAATGTAAATATTGAGGAGGCATGGTATAAACGCATTCAAATACGCGTCGATACATCAATGCAAGTCTAATATACTGGTTTCTTGCACTAATTTTGTGCGGAGGTTAGCAGTCAGGTGTTCCATGCAAATTACGGTTCATAATAATGTTATTTGGCTGCCTTTTGGTCATACTAGCCTAGCCAAGATATTTTTAGAAAAAATGAAGACTGATTTTGGAAGTTCAGAACACAACTACCTACAATGAAAAGAAAATTGTTTGTAGGAATAGCTAGAGCTTTTTCTTAACATGAATAAGCGGGCTATACCCGCTTAGTTTTTCTTTGCAGGCGGCAGATTGCAGTATTGCAGCATATTACTCAATACATATTCTGTTTTGTTTTAATATCATAATTTCACATTTCATGTTACTGGGAGATTTTCATATAAATTGCGCACGCGATGATGCTGGGGAATCCACCGCTTATTTTCCCTCACATTCTTATTATCTTTGTGTTTATCACACAAGTACTCTAAAAATTGTCCATTCCTAACTTTTTTGTAAACATGGTTATTATTTATCCATTAATGGACACTAAAGCATGTCCGACGTGGACCAATATGTACGTACATGACCCTTAAGCGATTGCCGAACAACCTATCATTATTTATGCCCTATATTTATTTATTTATTTAAACTTTATGTACAATAGTGGTACATGGGCGGACTTAATGCATCAAGGCATATATGACTACGTATCTACATGTTATATTATACGATGAAGGCGGAAAGGCGTAACGTAAAAGTAATGCGGGGCGAGGGACTGCTTTGTGCTATATTTCAAAGAAATGAACGCAAACTGTAACTCGTTCGGACTTTTATCTCTTAGGAATGCGTGCTCCAGAGCCGACTCCAACGACTCAATCTCATAATCAGGTTCGCATTTAAATTCTTTACAACCTTTACTATCCAGAAACATGGTATTCTATTTTTAAATACACAACATTATGTTCACATTGTTAATAATTTAGTTATAAACATTTCGTGGTTGTCGAATATGATTTTCCAATAAATTACAACTGTAACTATAACACTATAAAATAGATTTTACGCCGTCCGGTCGTAAACAAATTGTATGACCGTAATTGAATTTATTTGTAGCAAAACACACTAAAATTAAATGTTTTTGGTAGATACGCTGGTAAAGCCGTACTTTAGCTGGTAAAGAATGAAAGAATTCCTTGTTATATTTTGGGTACAACCACTTGGACATGTTTAAATAAGCAATTCGATTCAGACGCGAAGCAACCTATAGTGAGGTGTATGTTTTGGTTACATTTGTTTCTCCTACGTGAACCGTTTGAAAACAGCAACAATCATAGTGACGTACTACCACTGAGTGCGCTCGTTTGTTTCTTGTATAAACGCCGGTATGATGTCTCTGCAGTTGTAGACGGTTTGGCGGGGTCGGCCACACAACACTGACCTAACAATAAGCAAATAATTAAATAATTGGAAAGTCGATAATACACGAATGAGGCGTACTTAAATTAGATTATTACCTAGAATACTGTACAATAATCACAATCATCGTTCATTTTTCATCCAGTTGTACTACTTCCAAAACAAGATAAGGAAAATAACAAGTTTTTCATAATGTCAGCAGGAAAATGGAAATTAAACAATAATGGTACCTTTGTTGTCAGTAAGTGTGCTTGAAGGATTGCTAAATACTAAGCAAAAATAACACTTCGTTCATAAATACACCTTTCATGTATATTTTAAATTCGCGATTATTTTGATGATGATTATTATAGATTGCCCTCTCCCAATAATATACAACGTGTAACAGAATAAACGCAATACCTGAATATGGCTTGTACTCGCTGAAATCGCGAAATAAAGTCCTCTGCCCCATACATTTATGAGCGCATAACTCGATCAAATGTACTGACAGCTGATTATTTTTCGTGATTTCAGGTTTGATGCCATGGTAAAAGTTGTGTACCCCTTTTCAGGTATTGCGTTTATTCTGTTACACGTTGTATAATATTTATATGTACTTACTTATACTTGCGTCGGAAAAGCCTGCCTGATGAACACGCTTGACTGTGGTAGATTAGGTGCTGACCTAAATATCGTGATCGGCTGGAACTGTTTTCCAATCATGAGATTGCAGATCCATACCAGTCAAGAGCTAATGAGACTGTTTCGATTACATTGTTGTTCCAAGTTTATCTGTGACATCACTGGCTGAAGGTACAGGAAAACATCTTCAACAAACGTAGACTAAACTAATAACCTGAAACAACCAACACGCACTGGATACTTGGTGAAGTACTTTTCTAGAAGCGGCCTTCTGCCCTTTATTACACGCGCATAAGAGCAATAAATAGTTCTTCTTCAAGAGCACATCTAAAGGGTAACATTGAAAAAGACTTAATTTGTAATCCGTGCCGCGACGCGGGCCATGGGCTGCCGTCACCGTACGTCTCATAAAGACTCCAATTTAATGGCTGTCAATAATGGCCAAGTTTACGAGCCATCCTACCAATTTACGGCATATTGGCAAGCAGCCGATATAGTGCGTGTTCATTGTCTTACGACAAACAATGAGTTCGATATTAATTGTAAGTAGCAAACACCAACAAACGAAGACCACCGTTATGCTCTAATTAAATTTATTATACACAAAACGTAATCGACAATTGCATTCACTAAGTGATGAAATTTAAAATAGCTGTTTATGCATTAGATCGATAAATAGCCAATGCTCAAACTCAAACACCTACTTTAAATTTCATCACCTCCGATTTTCCGAATCACTAAATATCTACAGAATTCCCGATTAAAATCCTGTTAATGAACGTCTTAACTTCAGAGATCGAATTACGTGACCGTTTACTGTATAAATTATACACAAGCGTCATATAAATCGAGTTTGTTAATGTTGTGAACGAGACAATTACCACCATCACTGAATGTGTACACATCGCTGAAAGTGAGCGGGGGAATGAAGGACGAAGGTCATTAACCCTTCAAACACCTGGCTGCGCTACCCTAGCTAAAACGACACCCACAGACAGTATACAGTAAACAGACATTCAGACAGTGACTATAACATCATATGATTATGTCGGTTTGTCCTCTTGGATCTCCGAATATTTTAGTTTATACCTAACCCAGAAGAAGATGAATGACCACTTATACGTATAGAATAAGGAATTGTACAGAAACTTTCAACAGAAGCTTTCAAAAAGTCTGACTTGCATAAAAGCAGTATTTACAGGGCTCCGGAAAGAGTGCTACGAAAATATGTATATATATTAATCGTAGCAGTAATTCGTAGCCGTAGCGTCGTAACCGCGTAGGCCTGAAGGCTTTCGTAGATTCGTAAAGACAATTTAAATTTTCAAGATAAAGCCAGTCGCCAAACGTTGTATGTACCTTCTACTAAACTCGTGATTTATGCTCTATTCTCTAAACATTTTTACGGCTATTCGTTTGTCAGACTTGTGTACTACCGGAGTAAACCCAGTAAATTATACAGAGTATGATCTTTTGACTTACACGTTGCGCCAGATTAAAGTAAGCCATAAATTATATGCAGTTAAATGATACGGCACGACTCGTATCTTTTATTGACGGCTGTTCGAAGTTCCGACCAGTTCGAGCACATAATTGATGAATGACCGAGCTGGGCGAATGGCCGTCCAATACGATGTTCAAGGTGTTGCTTCTCTATTTTTACTTAGTGGTACATTACGGCGTTTCTATTGAACCGTACATTCAACGATTACATAAAAACTGCAATGGATTCAATGTAAATCGATAGTCCAGTAAGGATTACGTTTGGTAGTGGCGGCCGACGACAGTGTACGTCAGTAGGTATCGAACAAAGCGTATCACGCGCACACTCTAGTGTGTTTGCTTACGTTCACGTCGAATGATCTGCATCTAATGTACCGAAGCTCTCAACTCTATAAAATACAGCTTCATGAAATTTGTTCAAATTTTAACGACCACCACAAGGCAACTTTGGTGTCAGTAAGCAAAGATCGGGAAGGAAAAAGCTATTGCAAAATTATATACAGAAAAAAAACGAGGATATTTATCCGCAGAGTAATGGTTTATTTTGTATGTTTGCCAAAAATTACCCCCTAATTGACAGCTATAAAGCCAACGTGAAAAAAACAAAATGTTTGTACATTTCCATTTAACTGTTTTTCGCACTTTTCACTAAACTTTGGATTCGGTTTCGATTCATTCACTGTCACTGACGTTGCTCCAGAATAATTTATGTGCGAATGATGTTGATATTTTAATATACGGATACACCAGTACATTTCGATGATTTATAATGTGTACATTAAATAAAAACTAAACTACCGCTTAAAGAAATAAAGCTTTGGGAGACTTGACGTCAGAAAACGAAAGGTCATCGGACCCAACCTTGTCACGGCGAGCGTCAACAAATTAAATCTTGACATTAATACTAACTGGTTAAAGTAAAATATGAAGGCCAGGTTATATTCGGTTTAAGTTTATCATGAAGTTCTAAGATCAACGATCCTGCATGCATGATATAGCATCTGCAGTAGAGTTTGAATATAATGCATCCTGTATTATAAAGTGCGCTATATTCGCCCCTTTAACATCAAAGAAACTCGATCACTCCGACATTGTAAACACAACATCGGCATCCCACCGCGCTCCTGCACCGCGATTGCGACGCGGAGCACATTTTCTTAGAATATGAACTGCGACTGGTTCCCTGTTCCGTTCTCTACAGAATTAACCGTCTCACTGTTAATCCGACGCTAATAGAGCCGACCTTGACAGTCGTAAATATTTATATCAGGGTTTACGATGGTCAGTGTGAATGTCTTCTAATTTTAAGATGAGACGAGATTGGAAGTTATGTAAATAGTAGGGACAGATGCGCGTCCAATAATATTAGGGTTTCGGATCTGTGTCGCCGTCTCATCCTCTTTTTACAGGCGGGTCACGCTGGAGTGAGGAAGGGTGATCCTACATAGCGCTTGACAAGACACTGTGTCAAATATCGGCTTTACTTTATTTTCCTTGAGCATGTAGGGCAAAAAATGAAAAAAATCTCTCCATGTTCCATATTCTTGCAGTAAAGCAAAACGTTTTTAACTCAGTGTCGGCTTTGTTTCTGTTACACCCACCGTAATGAATTACTATAACGAAGCCTATCCAAACAAAAATACGGATTATTTGGATGTAAGCTTGTAGAGACGGAATACAAAAAAAACCGGCCAAGTGCGAGTCACACGAAGGGTTCTGTACCACAAACCGAAAAAAACACGTTTCTTATATGAGAGCCCACTTTAATTTTAAATATAATTTTTATTATGTGTTGTCATAGCAGCAATAGAAATACACACTCTGTGAACATTTCAACTGCCTACCAATTACGGTTCTTGAGATACAGCCTGCTGACAGACAGACGGAAAGACGGATAGATCCGTTACGTTTCGGTTCCGTTAGTTACTCTTTGGGAACGGAACCCTAAAAAGCCATTTGCACTTATAAGAATGTCGTCGTTAACCGCCTACATTTGTCAGCGTTGAATAGTCTGTACCATTACTTCCGGTCAAAGCGATTAGCAGAATAACAATAAAATATGGGCATGGGTTAGGAGAACATAAGTGAAGACAGATTTATTTTATCAGCAATGTTTCTACAAAGCTTGACAATTACAGAAATGCTCTTTTTTTTAGGTTAGCCAACAATTGGTTACACATTACATTTCATTATTACTTACAGGCTAAAACCACATGCATAGTGTTAGCATTTGGTGTTAGCCTGTCTATCAAAGTACTTGCAGTGATTTATGAGTGTCTGTATTTGAAGTCGACATGTTCAAACTGAAGGGATTGTGAAAAATTACCACCCTGCTCATGGTACGGAATTTAACCTAAATAAGGGTACGCTTCAGCCAATCAATCGTTAATTAAGTGTCATGGTGTTTGATGGGTTTCGAATAGGTCGTTAGTCAAATGAGAATGAACCTGTGCTATCAATTTGGGTTCCACACATTAGATACAATCAATGCATTAAGAATGTATGAAACTCATTTAGTTTCGTACATTCACTCCTCCTCCTCCAGCATCAAAAGTTGGATATATTTATGAGATTTGGCACGAAAATGGAAAGGAAGATTGACGTGTACACAAATCTCAAAAAAGCGTTAGGAAAATTGGGAATCGGAACCAATTTTTTATTTTTCTTTTCATTCAGCCATTTTCCACCGTCCGCGTCGGCTTCGAAAGGAAATAGTTAATGTAAACATAAGGCCGGAACTGTGAATAGGGCGGCGCCTTAATTGCGTTGCTCGTGTACTTTCGATTAGTGCCGTAAAGTTTGTGCCTGGCCTCGTTCGTCTAGCGGGCTAGCTTCAGGATGAATGAATACTGTATTTAGCTTCACGTGCCTGAAAGCACCGCGCGGTGTATAATGTATATATACGATATTAGGACACATTGCTTGTAGTTTTAACCTACGTGAGTTTGGAAAATATGTGACCTGTATAGTCTGAGTAGGTGAAAGGTAAATATAATTATATTTCATAAGTCAATCTGTTGAAACTAAGTAACACGGAAGATGAGGCTGTAGATAAACTACATCAAGTTACCGAACATTAATAATGCCAGATTCAGCCTGTCAGTTACGTCATTGAGTAAGCGCTCTGATGACGTAACATAGAAGAGCGTATTTTCAGCAATCATTTAACTGGTGGATAGCCTACCTTGATGCCTGTCAATACAACACAATGTGGGCATCAAGAAAAACCAACAATGCTTTGAATTAACGCACTCATTTAGACTTTTCAAACGTTCATGCAACGTGACTTCAAAAATGCATTTCTTTCTTCGTTCCAAGTGTTGGTATTCCACACGTACATTTGTAAGTATTTTTACAATACGGACTCGGCATACCGAAAATGTTAAGTGGACCGAATTCTTGGCATTTCACAACAAACAACGAAACGTTTTTTGTTCCTGTAAAAACATGTGTTGTTTCACTTTGTCGTATTATTGATACGTACATATACATGCTGATTAGTTCTGTGGTGATATGCTGCATTATAAAGGGGGTTTCGAAATCAAATAGCATCTTTGATTTCGAGACCCCATTTATAATGCAGCATTTCGTTTTTCAGACCCTCGCAAAAGATGGTATCGTTCATCTCATGAGACCTGACCTAAGGTAGAATTCTACTGATCTTAAATAGCCTAAGACCAAAATAGCCGTATGAGAGCCCAACGTTTATTGCTTAAACATAATCGGTTTATTTCCTAATTAAACAAAGTGGGTATATGACGTAGGTAGAGGATAGAAAGTGTCTATTGTGTGTCAAGGGAGCTTGAGTCGTGTCACATCCATCCAATCGCTACTGTGTTACTTTAATGAACATTTATCGTTGAAACCACGACACAACGATTACGTACTCAAATTAGTAACATTGGCTGGTATTAAAAATTACCATTATCCCGAGTACTCCGGATGAGTAGGGTTCTTACGAGTCAGCTGTGTTTGTGCACAAATGCTTTATTGTTTTTAAATTATTTTTTTAAGCTTATACAAAGAAGTGTTTATTTTCAAGTGACTGAACCGGATGCTTCAAGATGTTTATTTGATCAATGCAGATAGCACCAATCTACCTATCTACTAACATTTAAGTTTACGTTCATCGAAAAAACAATTCACATCGATACATTTTTAGGAAGCAGGTTTCACTCGCTTACAGTTTGTCAATGACCTTTTTTAGTTCGATGTGATTGAGAGCGGGTCTATCGCCATTTATCAGGCGGCTCCAATCCATGTCTATAACCGAATACTGTCTATGAGAAAGCCCCAATTACACTTTGTCCGCCCCCGCCTGAACCGAGCCAAGACCTTTAAAGCGGTACGATCCGAAACTAGGCTTACGATAGCACAGTATTATGTAACAAACGATATTCGAACGCTCCTCCTGATAAATATCTTTCAACGTATCCTTTCCCTAAACAATGAAATTATTTTAGGCGCGAACGATTTCTCAACATTATGTTCAATGTTTTCAATTCGGTTCCCCGGATACTCCTTAAATAAATATGCATAAAATACACATCAATACGTATAACATCAGTTTCTGCAATCTAAATATAATTTTATCGCGAATGAATCCCTATTAATAATATATTCTCGCGCTGTAAAATGAAAAGTTCAGAATAAAATATCCAAATGAATAAATATTTTTGAATGTTTGAAATCAAACATGAAACGCATTGCTTGAATTGCTGATGCTGAAGTTCAAGTTTCAAAAATGCATACGACCTAGCCTATGTATGCACTAGTTAATAAAATTGTGCTTTTAAATTGCCTTTTCGCTTTAAGAAGTCATCTGTCGCCCTAATAACATAATACAGGGATAATGTTTATTTGTGCAATCCTAATTAATAGTTAATACACAAACTCTGTAAATTACTTTACTCAATTATAAAAAAGTTGCCACAGGATAGCAGTTTCAAACAATGTGCTGTTTTTAATTAATGTAATAACGTAATAATGCCACAAGTTTTAATAACAGCAGGAAATTGAAGTGGCATGCAATTAAAAGGTACCCACGACAACGAACAAAACAATACCCGCAAACAAGCGCGAACAAAAATACACTGTCGTTAAATAAATTCACTTTTTCAATGAAACAGAAGTAGGTAGTTGATAGGAATTTAATTCTTATGAGATGCGAAGTTCAATAAAGCTTGAGTTTATTTTCACAAATCACTGGGGCGTTAAAGACTGCGTTTTGTAAGAAATATTAGGGAAGTATCGTCGGAAGTGAGCTGGCTCCGCCTGGCACTCGGCCAGCTCGAGCTGTTCCTGTCACACACTTCAAACTCCACTTTCACACAGCTTTACGTTCCATAGAACTTCAGATAGCCGCCGGAACTTTAGCTAAATAAGCGAAAGCCCACTCGAAAAATGACGTATTTTCTGAATGTGTTCCCACTTGCAAAGTGAGGTCAAGCTACTTGAGGAAAATCGTGCCCCCAGGAATAAAGTAACGTGTAGATGTTGAATCTAAATTATATAACTTTGTCAGAAGACTTCCCGAGCTACTATTATAATAAAAGACTGCCAGCGATCTGCAGAATTAAAGTAAAATTTATTGTTTTATTTATTTACTAGCTTTTGCCCGCAACTTCGCTCAAGTTGAAGTAGCCTTTTTTTTAGTAACCAGGGTCGCATCTATCTGAGCACCAAACTGCATCATAATCGATTGGGCAATTTAGGCGTAAAAGCGTAACAAATGAACTCACTTTTGCATTAATAATATTGGATAGTTAGGATTTGTTGACGTTCCTAGCTCCTTAGAAGTAGTTCTTATCACAATATCATACAATTTTATTTAGGTATCTGATCTGATGTTTAAAACTACTCCTGGCATTATATCTAAATGCTCCACCAATTACATGGTGCTCTAAAAGGCTGCATAGTTTTCTTTGTTCTCTGTATGACTTCTCACGATCACGAGCGTCGAGCGAGGCAAGCCGTAGGACGCTTTCCGCTCGAGTTAACGTGGCTTTCCATTTGTGACGGACCGCGCCCGGAAAAAGGAATTCCCTTTCATAAAGCCGCAGCTCAAAGGGGTATTTGAAAGTTAAATTAAGTGGCGGCCGCTTTACAGTGGCACTATATAGCACTGTTTCACGAATTTCGTCTTTACGTACTGTTTGAAACTGCGAGTCATAGCCCAATTACAGTTGTTGGACTATTGATCGATTTATCGACACCTCACGCAGAGTTATAACCACCTTCAGTTACAGTTTAAGTTTAGACACATGAGACTTACTAGTGGCTTAAAGTAATCTCTCGAAAATACTCACTAAGCTGATTGGGAATATATAGAGTAAGTAGTTAATCCCTCTTGTTCATAATTTCATAGCTTGTTTAATAGATTTAAGATCAGTATATCGTCAGTATATATTAATGTTGCAACGATTACCTATACGATAAAAGAACACATTTTATTTATTATGTTTCCATCTACGACGTACGCATGCAGTTATTCAACACTTCATCAACTAATGATTAATATTGCAAACGTTAATCTTTTCAGATAGTTCGCCGTCGACAGTCTGAAGCAATGCGTGACGATACATAACTGACATAATATTAAATATAATCACCTATACATGTATATTCGTGCCGCCTCACTTGGCTCAACACAGCTTTTGTATCATATAAATTCGGGTTCAGTGACTCATGTACTCGTTATGAACCCAGCAACTCAACATCGGCTAATTTGATATTAATGCTTTTAAATCTACATACATTTTTCGGCTTTGATCAGTCCCACGATACATATTAGAGTAGTAATCAACTGTTCTATTAGCAGTAAAGTATTAATATGGTTATTTTAACTTTGTTTAGTCACGAAACGAAAAGACAAGAAAAAACGTAGAATTCAATTCAATTTATTCAGTTACTTAGACTTTGTTGCTGTTGCTTTGTTGTTGTTACATAGCAAATCTTACCGATACAACTCTAGAGAGTTGCTCAACAGCGGTCGACTGAGCCCGCTATACATAGAACCGCAGATAATTTTGAACTAGATAATACAACTACGTCACCTACTTACTATGCGAGTCATGACTCTAATTAGTGCTCTGACAGCCGCAAGTGTGACGCAACGGACGCATCAGCACAGCGGCCAAATGTGAGGCCGTAATGCAACGCGTGCCGCAGCGGGCCCGCAGACAGTTTAGCGGTGACGCAGCCCACAGAAATACACCGTCAGCAAGCGAAGTACCCCGGGCGCAGCACTCTGGTGACCTGCCAGCCTGGCCTGCCAACTGGGTGAACAGGCACAGCCGACTCCACGATCGCTCATAGCATAATGCTGCAAAAATAATGTACCTACTTCAAATATATAACATACCCTACCTACCTAACAGACTCAACGAATAAAACTAAATTCATAAATCTTTTTTAGGAAGCTCTCCTGACGTTTCATATTATTTAAATACCTATGATGTTTACACTCGTAAAACTTGTTAAGCTTACAGTGTGTATTCAATTTTAATTTATTTTATAGTAACTGTGTATAAAATACTGGAGCAGAGCTTGAAATTGACGAGATGTCGGCAACCGACCGCACCATGCCACCCCTTCCGCAGCGAGCGCAAAATGTCAACACCGCGTTGACGTGTTCCGACAATTCACTGTAAATGGAATAGAAAATATGAACTAAATTTAAATTCACTGCAACTTTGACATAACTTTGGTCCTACTTCAATTTCCCATATTTCTAAACAAGGCAAATGTCGAAGACTATTTATAAAGGCGCGCGATAGGCGTTGAGAATGCGTTCCACCGATGGGTACTTTGCATGAGTAAACGTGAAAGATCATCGTTTAGCGATGGCAAACTCGAGCGGTAGCGGAAAAGGGTAATAAATTGTTCGGCTCGACTCGTATCTGAAGTGAAACATCACCGAAGGCTTTCTGAAATAGGTCACGGACTCGGGGGCTGGCGCCAGCGAATAACAAATATCTTACCTTACCAACTATAGGTAGGAAAATACTACGTTGGCTTGTAGAGCGAGGCCTTCCTTTAATAAAACTAATTAAGTGGAAGTTCTGTCCCTTTGTGACTTCCCTGTTGTGTCACCTGCATTGCGCATGCTTGTACTTCCAACTTATCATCAACATAGATCTCCACCTACGTCACATTATTATATCCTCACTGGGGGATATTTATTAGATTCCTGACGTCTGCTCTCTAAGGGGATTACGCCACCTCATATTTTATCCATCGACTGTTTTCCTCCGTGTCGCCTTTTATGAGATTTACCTAAACGCATTTACTATTGATGGGATATCAAAGCTTTCATGAAATGTAACTATGGCTACTTTCATCCTTGTGAGTATGACTCTAGCAATTGAAGATACATACCCACTACTCATCAACTTGATTCGGTTTAGCAATAAAAACATCATTATTGTCATCTGCAAAATTATAATATTTACTGTTAACCATTAATCAATCATTGGGACAAGGACAAATAACACTTGTGCTGAATAATCCCATCGATTAATTAGATGTGTACTAAGATTACTGTGTTATCAGTTGTTAATGGTGTGATAACAACACGCTTGGCTGTTCACAGACAGGCAATGTTGTGTTATCAACTGCTCCATATCTGAATCAAATGTATATTAAGTAGATATAGTTACGTCCAGTCTCCGCTTTTACACTGGATACTAAGGGCAAGTGCCCAGGGCCCCTTAATCGATGGGGCCCCCTAGTTTCTGCCAGATCACCTACCGATGACTGATAAATTTATATTGATAATAAAAAATCAAACGAATAAATATGTTTATATCTCTCTATGATTAGATTTCTTTCTATAAATTTATAAGTACTATCTTGTAAATGCTAAATCTTTGTTCCGGATAATATTATTACAATTATCTTTATATTTAATGTGTTATTAATACAGTCGAATAAATCTAGATTATTTTTGCCTGTTCTAGTAAAACAATCTTTTGTTAAAGTCATAGCTCTTTATCTCGTGTCTAGGGCCTCCAATAGGAAAGAAGCGGCCCACAATGTCCGCGCGCCACCAGCTCCGCGCATCTGCTTTGCCTTGTAGTCTGGTCATCTTAGCCCAAAAAATAGACACGAATGTTCGGAACATTATTCTAAATGAACTGTGAAAAGTCCCCATACATCCAATGACTGGAAAAAAAAATCAAAATCAAAGGTGGCAAAACTGGGTGTTTCTCGTTTTCAGCCGAAAGGTAAGTTTTATCATAAAAATAGCTTAGATTATAATTGCAGATCGTGCAATTATCAATAATAATTGTTTCTGCACTTTTTTCTGTAAGAGCCACCGTTTCCGAGATATAATAATCATTCAAAAAGTTATAAAACGGTGTTCTTCATAATATGCACACGTTTCCACGCCACCTATGAGGTGACGCGTTTTTTTAACGTGGTTTCCCTGGTAGGCCTATTCCACGAACTATTGTGACCGTATTTAATTCAACACTATACTAGGTATTTAATAATAAAAACTGGCCAAGTGCAAGTCGGACTCGCGCACGAAGGGTTCCGTACCATGATCTATAAAAACAGCAAAAAAATCACGTTTGTTGTATGGGAGCCCCCTTAAATATTTATTTTATTCTGTTTACGATTTATGACGTATAAAAAAATATATATCATGAATCGTAAACAGAATAAAATAAATATTTAAAGGGGCTCCCATACAACAAACGTGATTTTTCTGCTAATAAATATATTTATAAGCTATTTTTATGATAAAACTTACTTTTCGACTGAAAAACGCGAAACACCCAGTTTTGCCACCATTGAATTTTTTTTTCCGGGCATGTGTTTTGTATGGGGACTTTTCACAGTTCATTTATAATGATGTTGCGATCATTCGTACAAATTTTCAGCTCTATGGGAATTATTGTAACCTTGAATGTCTTGGTATTGGTGGCTGATTTCATTCAAACACAAAGGAGACGCGACGAGCACTGTTACTGTACGAACATAGTGGAGTGATAAAATTTAACCAAACTAATATAATAAAGAGGTAAAACTGATAGTTTATTTGTATGTATGTAAAATATAAACTATGGAAGTACGGGACTGATTACGATAATTCCGCTACGCTACTTACTATATCCCATAATTATGTAACGGTAAAGTAAAAACTTTACACTTATATAACTAATCAATGCACTATTCCAATTCGTACCTATGTTCAAGTATTTTGGAATCGGAATTTCCAAAGACATGACACACGATTCTCTCAGAGCACGGAAAATGCGTTATTTTCTAAATGCATGGTGGAAATTATTTTCTGATATGCATATCGAAATAAACTATAACGGCAACATTAAATGCGCTCCAGTTTGTGTTTGCTACGCGTTACTAGTTATATTCTACACTTGAACAAGGTTATCATGAACTGAAAATCGTAAAGCACATAATACTGAAATTCAAATGGTTAATCGTGTTATAGAGTAGAATGTTTCACGTTTTTAAGTACTAAAGGACCTTTTCGTACCCTCCTGATCAGCTTAGAAGTGGACTGTTTGTTTTAATTGACCTAAGTATCATCATGCATGTACAAGTTGTGCTCATGGTAACTGAGTTAACAATCATCATAAGCTCCATATTAAAGCTACTTATAATCAGATACATAGGAAAATAACAGCTCGGGGCAAGTCAACTGAGGAAAAATGATTTAGGGCTCCACTTTAAAGCTTTGTGTTCTGTTACGATTTTACGCTTTTCAAACATGTGTAAGTATACTTTGGAAGAGTCAGAATAGAAGAACGTCAAGGCATTTACTCTGTTCACACTTCTCCATGGCTACTCTTGTGAGAAGTAACGCTAGCAAGGCCTGTCTTCAACAAAAAGTATATTCAGTGTTTCCAAAAAACTTATTTATTTAAACCACATACCCATGCAAACAATGATCTCACCCACTCGTAAGCATTTGAAGCCGGTAATCGAAAACTCTCTGACGCTAGCTTTATTTACGGAGACTTTGTTCCTTGTTTTCATCAAACATATTATAATAAATAATAATAATAATAATAATAATATCTTTATTGCTAAAAATGGTATTTGTAGTAAACACGGTATTTCAGAAAATGTGCATAGATGTTACAAATTATTGGGTGAGCTGCTGTTCTCCTTGCTAGATTGCTGAGCAACCTGTATTAAGGAGAAACAGTTGCCTCCCTACATAAGTGTACTATATTATAAAAATATGCTACGTGTTGATTCCTTTCAATTTGGTTGTTTACTTTAACAGCATTGTAAATAACTATTCTTAAAACTAAAAGAAAACATGCAATTAAAAATAAAAATAAAATGTTTTAGAGAGTCGTGTCTGTCTGTGAGTGATTGTGTGTGTAATGAATATGAATTGATGTTATAAAATTGGGCCAATAAAATAAAAATAAATAAGCTTTGCTGTGAATGAAAGTTAAGAGCGAATTTTCAACAGTGCCTCAGTCTCATCATAGGTTTTGGAGAGTAGGAAGGAGCGAACGGTACTTTTGCACTTTAAATATGTTAGGCCATATATAGGTAGGGTTGCATTGAGTCGGTTGTACAGATATGGGCCGAGATAGAAAAAGAATCTTTTGGTGAAACTGAATGACGGCCGTGGAATAGTGCATATATTGTCCTTACGTCGCCTCGAGATTGTTATGAATGGGGTCTGCCTGTGCTGTAAAAGAACAGTTTGCAAAATATAAAGTTGTCTGACGTTAAGTACATTCCAGTTTTTGTAAAGCATTGTTGTTGGGTAAATAATGGGTTTAAATGTGGCTACCTTCAGTATTGCTCTATGTGCTATTTCTAGCGGCTTCAATGTGGTTTTAACGGCGCCACCCCAGCAAGCAATACAATAACCAACAATGGATTGGCACAGAGCATGATAGACACTACGTATAATAGTTGAATTGGCGACGTGTCGTAGATTTTTAAAAACATAAATAAGCTTCCTAACCCTGCCCGTGAGGATATTAATGTGCATTTTATAGTTAAGAAACTTGTCCAAAGTTATGCCTAAGTATTTTATATTATCAACAGGAGTAATAAGAGGACACCGGCAGGGTAGAGATATCTGAGAATATGTCTGGCATGAGTGAGCTTTTATGAGAATCGGAATTTTGGGTTGTGATTTAGATGTTAGTGAAAAGGTTATAAGCTTAGTTTTGGATGTATTTAACGTGAGTGTATGAGAGAGAAGCCAGTCATATGCAGAATTGAAGCCACCCTGCGCTAGGTTCTGAAGTTCCAACCAAGAGTTTGCAGAGAAAGTTATAGCAGTGTCATCTGCGAACGACACAATTTTTGCATTAGTGATAGGTAAGTTGCAGAGATCGTTTATAAAAGCGAGAAACAAAGTGGGGCCAAGTATACTGCCTTGTGGCACACCATAGCAAATAGGAAGCTCATTACTTGTGTGGTCGCCCACTTTGACCATTTGTGTTCGGTTTGTAAGGTAACTCCGGAAGAACTCTAACTGTAAGCCTCTAACACCTAATCTTTCGAGTTTGTTTAGAAGTGTTGGAATGGTAATGGTGTCGAAGGCTTTAGCAAGATCGAGGAATATAGTGAGAACTTTATTATGGCTATTAAGTTTGTTCACAATATATCCCGTTAGCTCCTGAACTGCATCTGTGGGACTCTTATTCTTTCTAAAACCGTATTGTTGTGGTGAAATCAGATTAAATCTATCAAAATAGCCAACCAATCTCTTATTTATCAAACGTTCAAGGACCTTTGAGAATGCAGTAAGTACCGCTATAGGGCGATAGTTATTGACAGACTCTTTATCACCACTCTTGAAGATCGGATGTATAATAGCCTTCTTGAATGGTGACGGAAAGGTCGCAGTCTGGAAACAGAGGTTAAAGATGTGGTTTAATACAGGTGCCAACATTGAGGAGTATCTTTTTAAGATGAGTGGTGAGATGCCATCCCATCCGGTGGCTGCGTTTGCTCTGAGAGAGTTAATAGTAGAAATAATCTCGACCGGGTCTGTTTTATCCAGAACGAAAGATGTTGACAAGGTGCTTTTTGGGATAGTTGGATGGGTCAAGCGGCGACTTTGTGTAATTTTGTTGGCAAGATTCTCACCTATTTTAGCAAAAAAACTATTTATGGCGTTACAGCATTGAGTGGGTGAATCAGCCTGTGATAGAAGTTGTGTGGATGAATTTTGTGTTTTTGAAGTGTG
The DNA here is from genome assembly GCA_905163435.1 of Mamestra brassicae. Classification (NCBI taxonomy): domain Eukaryota; kingdom Metazoa; phylum Arthropoda; class Insecta; order Lepidoptera; family Noctuidae; genus Mamestra; species Mamestra brassicae. Next base: position 11,136,872 of record LR991004.1, on the reverse strand, counting down.
GGTAATTCTTTTGATTGTGTCCCAGAGAGCTTTAGAATTATTTCCAGCTTTACTGAGTTCTTCAGTATCAAACTGCCTTTTTACTTTTTTTAGAATTTTGTTACAAAAGTTTCTGTATCGTTTGTAACTAGTAGCGAGGGTAGTATTTTCTGGGGATTTTTTTACCTTTTTGTGTAATGAATCCCTGTGCCTCATACACCGAAGTAATCCAGGGGTAATCCAGGGTTTTATAATTTTTTTCTTAGCGGTTAGTTTAGTGACTCTGGTATTCTTGGAAATAGCACTATTCATAACATTAACTAGAATCTCCACAGCAATGTTAGCATCTAATATAGAGTAGATGGGCGTGAGATCTATTTCTTCCATTGATTTGTCAAGTTTGTCGAAGTCTATTTTGGTGATCGTGGTACTGGCATTCAGTTTGGTTTTTTTAACAAGTAAACCCACTAAAGATGAGTTGTGGTCAGTGGCTGTTGTGTCGAAAACAAGTGAGATTGTAGGAGATTTCGTTTTTAATATTATATGGTCAAGACAGCTGGGACCTCTAGTGGGTAAGGTGTGAGCAGGGAGAAAACCATGAAAGGCCAAAATATTGAGGTAATCTTGTGAACGAATATCAAGGTTATGTGGTTTTATATCTAAATTGATATCGCCGGTTAAAACAACTGATTTGAATTGAGAAAACGTGGGTAATGTATCGTTAAGTGTAGACGTAAACAGATCGGTGTTTTGATTTGATGGTGATCGATAGATACAAAGTACAGCGATATCTGTTCCCAGCTCCACCACCAACCCAGTAGCACAATTGTTAAGGGCTAGTTCTTTACAGGATGATCTAAGGTCAGTTTTGACATATACGACGACCCCATCGCTCTGATTTAAATTATTTGTGGTACTATACATAGAATAATTATCTAAGTTAGGAATGTTAGTATTACTTGAACATGAGAGCCAGCATTCCGTTAATACGATAAGGTCACAATCTACGGATATTCGCTGAAGCACAGTTTGTAAACTTAGGAAATTGCAGTTTACAGATCGTATGTTCTGTGTGAAAATTTTTAGATAGTTCTGTGGTTGCTTAATAAAGAGTTGTGCCTGCTCTGGACTACAAGAAAAGGATTCCGATACAGATATTTGGTCTATACTATCCATAAGTGTATTGGCATTATCAACCATTTTTAATGATAACAGGGGTATGGGTAAAAAAATTGGTAAAAAGCTGGAGTGATCGTATTGGGTATGAGGAGATCAAAAAATAAGTTTGTGAATTATGTGTGTTTGTATGAGCAAAAGTGTTGAACACAAACATATTACAATTATAAATATATGAAATGCGCCCAGCCTGTGTCTCAATACTAATTTTCTCAAGACTGAAGGAGAAACAGCAATAGTTTAGACTGTATTTTAATTTCGTATCTATCTTTTAGGTGACAGAAATAAAACTCATTTAAATACGGTCACATTGAATAAACAAGATGTACCTCAATTGACTACTCTTAAAAATCCTTGATGATTGCGTATAAACAGCTATTTGGCAGCCGTCCCCGCGTGGAATATTAACGAGAATGCCCTCACTCAGCACTCATCGGCAATTAACATTAGAGCATGTTTGATGAACTCATTAATAGCCAACAACAAAACTCGACCATTATTTGAAATATATAAAATCTTGTTTTCATAAAAAGGTGAATAATTTCAATCAAAAAGCTTGTAAATGTTATAAAAATGAAAATGTTTTATAACATTTACAAGCTTTTTGATTGTAATTATTCCTCGTTTTTGTTAGCATTGCCTACTTTCCTGTCTTCAAACCGTTTTAGGTAAAGAAAATGGATTAAAATCAATAAAAAGATGGGGGGGGGAAGGGGAGGTGTTACAAAAATTGGTATGCAGGACTGCGCCCCCATTATGTGCGGAGTGTGCTGTACAAAGATAGATAGCTCTTCACCCGGAAGAGCTTCCAGTAAAAAGTTTACTTAAGCATTCATAAAAATGCTCCAGAATCACTCAATCAACGGAACAATCACAATCATAAACAATTTTTAAAATATTTGTGTTGAGATTAATAGATTCCAAACAATAAGAACTTTATAGACCTGCAAAAGCACTTAATAAGTTGCGCCTCGTTTGTAGTCCTTCCAGAGAGAACCATTGAGGATCGACTCAACTTTAATACTTGCAGTAAAACGTTACATTCCTGTAAATTAATGTTCCACGTACCTGAATATTAGCCTCGTAAAACGATAAATTGCAGTAGAATTAATCGTTACGGGTAACCGAAGCAGGTTTAACCGTTACGGTTCAAATGGTAGTCCCGAACGAAACAAACATGGTTTATGATAAACAAGTGGATGCGAGGGTGGTGTTGACAGTTTTGTGGGACTTTTTGGTGTGACTGGAAGCCTTTTTTTTTTTTTTTTTTAAGGATGGGAAATCATCAAATGACTTCTTCCGCTCTGGGTGGAGCGGAAGGGCGTGTCAGACTCTTACTGACTAAAACTTGACCGTGTTACTTCTAAAGCCCTTTGCGTTCCAGGGCCACGGTGACTCTTTCAAACAAATTCCGCAACCCTGGCAAGCTCTGGCTCTAGCGGGCCCAATCTCCTATGCTGACATCTCTTTGAGGCGCGCGTGGAACATAACGCGCCATTGACCCGGGCCTGGTTGTGACTGGACAGCGAGCCCCCCAAAGCTCGCCGTCCGCAGGCCCGCGACCACGTGAAGATCTTGTCTCGTGAAGAGCCTGAGAGGCTTATGATGTTAAAACCTTTTAGATCAAATATTTGGTCGAAAACCACCGTTACGTTTAATCGTACCAAGATTATTCGTACCGAATCATAAAAATAGCGACCCCCACAACAAAAATAGATGGTATTTAACGGTGGTGTGCATGAGAGGGTCATTTTGTGACAACATCACTGTTAGTGGCAGTCTTATAGCTCCCAAATTGCTGAGTTAAAAAACACATGCCTTTGTACATCTATAAAGATTAATTGTAACAGAATTATCCTTACTGATAACCGTAGCAGCAGTAATCGTTACGGTTAAAATATCGGTCCATGATTTTATGATAAACAAGAGGTGAAAGCTTCAAATGACAGTTCGGTGTGAGTGGCAGCCTGATGGGCTTGTAATGTTGCCAGGCTATGGCGCATGCTACAACCTTGTAGATCGTACCTGATAGTATTCTTTGGAAATTCATAATTATTTATTAAAGCTCATTATTAAGTAAACTATGTATTGTTCTCTATGAGTAATAAATTCGTTAAACCTAAATTCGGAACTGCGTGTGAAAGCGGGCAGTTATTATTTTTAAACTGGATTTTCCACGCGTTTGGTGGATTTTCCATTGGTGTCTCCCACACTATAGAAGGTAACGCACATAATGTTAGTATAACAACACGTACTGAAATTGCAATAAATTTAATGCGTTATCTATTACCGTGTTACATTATTATCATTTGATAAACTATAAGAGGCGTACTTCAAAAATTATAATAAATTCCTGTCCGTCGGCAACAACGCAGAACCATGATACTATCATTGTAGTATTGTAATTAGCCCAGTAAGAAAACGAAGAGCACAGCACGGTGTTACAGGTACACTGTCACACAGTCTGAACTGCGGGTAAGTTTCTTATTTTCAAATAACATTTCCTGTGTGCATATTATGTATGGGTAGGTACCTAATCTTATCAAATGGTGTTTTCATTCATTGATCTGGTTCACCGCCTACTTATCGGCCAGCAAGTAGTTCAGCCGGTTGATTCTATAAACATATCGAAGTGAAGGCTGGGGTAAAGTGATCACGAGGTGAGCTGTCAATCCATATAATCAATATGGAATGACAGCTCACTTCGTGATCTCGTGACATCTTGATTGTATGGATTGACAGCTCACCTCGTGATGATTTCACCCAAACCTTCACTTCGACATGTTTACAGAATCAACCGGCAGTTCGCAGACATCAATGGGGAAGCGATAACAGTCATTATCAAACTGCTAATCTTTATTAGTGATGTGCCTATGTGTGTGCATGTAGCCAACAAACAAACACGTTGTGTACGTCCAACAAGTTCCTTATGAACCTGCCTGACTGTTGCACCGGCCGGCCTTCTGTTTTATCTCTCAAGATCTACCCGTAAATAATAATTGGCAATCGATTTTATGGCTTTACATTGTCTTGGAACACTTCATTTCAAACAGGTTTCCCACTTCGCAATCATAAATTTTAGTACCATTTTTAATGTTTACAGATATTTTTAACTTGGAATCCCAATTTGTAAACATTTCCGACCTCAAAACCCATTCATTAAATCATAGGACTAAGAAGTGCGAAGCTTCCAAATCAATGGTGTAGTGCTAACATGTTTGATGTACTTACGGCAATTACTAATCGCTAGGATAAGCGTGGTGTTTGGGCTAGGCAGCCAGTGTGCGGCGCTGGCCACTGGGTGACGAGCGAGAGCGTGCGTGGGCCGCACAAAGCCGCCCGCCCGCCCTTTGTTCTCGCCGCCCGCGATCGCCATGCGATCAATATTCGCCCTAAGTCCAAGATATACACTTTCGTCCAGTGTAAACTCACAAATTTACCTGTCTAAACGCCCACTCAGTAGCACTAATTAACTAAATATACTCATTATTTGTACCAGTAGGTCTGAAAAGAAAACAAATCCTCGGATATGTCACCGGAAAATTGCAGACTCTGTAAGATTGTAATAAATCTTTATAAGATTATAATTTCTCAATATATTATGAAAAAATCGTTTTGTATACAATACATCCCATCCAAATTTAGTAGTTTCTAATACATCCGTGTGTTATTAAGAAAAAATAGTTTACAATTTCACGTGATATTTTACAATCTTACGGCGTTTGCAATTTTCCGGTGACAGATACACTCCGTTTGGGAAGACGGAGTGTTAAACACATGTAGGACTCTACCGTTACCATGAGTCGGGGGTCCGGGATACAACTAAATACACGCAAACCCTTGACTGATATCAGCCCGCCAGTGCTAGCGGTCTCCATCTCATAGTGTGGCCGATCCAACGACCGCACATGCCCCAATAATGGCGCGCATAGAACTGCGCACGTCGTGTTTTAGACCTGCCTGGGCAGGCGACTACTCAGATCCAAGTTCGCCGCCCGCAAGCCCCTTCTTATAATAATAGATCCTTTATTTCAGGCAACTAAGGCCCATAAAACAAAATACATATTTATTATTATAAAAACAATAACTATAAACTAATACATATTTGGTAAACAGAACTTAAAAACTACAACAGGCGTCGTGTTACGCTGCGAGGTGTCGCATAGCCGGCCGCGAAAATGCCGATACAGCACACCTTTCGGCCAAAACTCTCTCTCTTATGGTGGAGGTCATTCAGCGCCCTTCGACGCCGGGTTGGCCTTCTGGTGCGGTTGAAGTGAGACGTATGCGCTCTCTCCCTCTCCGCCGCCTCCTTTGCGTGCATTACCTCCTCGCAGATGGCATGCCACGCGTTCTCGCTTCCGACCATGGTTTGAACTACGGACGGAAGCTAGCGCTCTACGAATTCATTGATGCGACAAAGCAAGCTTTGCCTCAAATTTGAGAAATCTCATTTAGTAGGTCAATTAGCTAGAGTGATTTCCATTGAGTGAAAACTCAGCCCTCCGCCATAAATATACAAAACACTAATTTAAGTTCCTAATTAGTGAAAGTTGTTTATAGACGTGAAAATGTAACTTTATTTGGAGTAGGGCTGAGAAAGTTCTTAATGTATTTATACCACGCGCCTTGGCTGGTATAATATCGTAATTTTCCGTTTTAAATCCGTTTATTCGTATAAACATAAGTTTATTTATCGTTACGGGAACGCGGATAGATCACATGAAATCTATTCATAACAAATCAGTCAAAACATTAAGTTGTTTACGTTACACGCGAAAGAACAACGTGTAAATAGATATTCATGAAAATGAAACAATGGCATTCTAAATGATACAGTGACACGATATATTTGTGTTTGTGTTTTAAGTTACCTTCATGTAGTCTTATCCTCTTTCCCAAAACATAAAACGTCTAAATTTCTAGCAGCCTCAATTTCTCGAAACTGCTTTTGTACTTCAAATTCTTGTTACAATATTTTGGTACGCACCTATTCATATTTCTATTTAGGTAAACATATTATGAAGTAAATACCTAAACAAAACAATGGGTATGCCAATATAATAGAGTGGTTTTCTGCATAAACGATACACCTCTGAGCAGATCTACCTACATAGATACACGAGACGCTGAAACACTCAACATAAGTAAGTTTCAATTTGAGATAGACACCGACGTCTACAAAACTGCTAACATTGGACGATTTTCTTTCGATTTAGAGTTCTAAATGGTAAACCTCATCCTCGGCTCCACTCGTGTGGGAGCTAATAGCAATCTACCTCGGATGCTGCACCTGTTACCTAAACCCACCCTTCGTTTTCTACCCTCCCCTGCCCCTACACTTACACAGCTTTTCTGCATTTATTGACTAGAGCCAAAATTGCTGTACAGGGTGCTGAAAATGAAATAAGGCCATATAAACACGTGATGGTTTCCAAATCTTGTAATATTTCTACCCTTTAGAAGTTAAACCGCCTGTATAACATATTTACTCAAATAAAAAATAATAACGCAGAGCATATCGCAAGCCAAAAGATACATGTTGGGAATGTGAAAATGGCGTACGATAAGGTAACTGGATAACTCAAACCGCCGATTAAATTACCTAACAGTGAGTTCCCTTCCGTGGGCTTGTCATTAAATCCCGAAGCGGCGCCGGGTCGACCACGTCACTGCTACATAGTCAGCTGGAAAATAGCCAAATGTGGCACAAGCCACGTTATGTACTGGCTACGGACTAGATACGTACTACCTTGACATTTAGGCCAATTTGGACACGGATCAGTTTTGAACTTTTGACATACATAATAATATATCAGTTTATCGGACGATAAAGATAAAGAGACATACATGCACTGGCAGGTTTATTAAAGAGCTATACATTTTCCTTCCATTCTTAGTTATTTAAATGGACTTGTAATCCAAATACTTTACATAGCGATAGCTGAACGCCATAAATCCTATTTTTTTATACATTTAAACTGGGTTTGAGTATATTAGGTATTGTTAGGGATCAATGCAGTACAATATAACACTACGCTCCGTCAGCAAATCCGATTATAGTCTATAGAACTCGAATCATGCGTGTGTTGCCTCGATTCGCACACAAAGCCTGCAATCCAACAAGGCAGCATGTAAACCAAGTCAAACAGCCCAGTTACTAGTATTTTCATACTCAGCAGTACGAAAAGTTTTAAACAATAATTGGTTAAAGAACCTAGAGCTTTCCACAATCAAACTTGCAGTTAGATTGCAAGAAGCAAGAAGCTCATTGATATAGAAAAAACTGTCGAATGTATTTTTTTTAAACTCTTGTCGTCTTTCATAATCCCTTGAAACACTTGACTACTCCATCTCAGTAGAATCGCACCAAACTATCTTGATTTTGACAAGCCTACTCAACGAAAACCCTTCGTTCAGATCAACACCCAGACAATTTATGTCAATGAAAGGCGCTAAAATTAAGAACAATAACTACTAGGTGCTTGAGCACCTACTCGTACTTCAAATCCGAGAAAATACGATCGTTCGGTGCAGTAAACACGTACTCTTAAGTGTGAAGAACTTCTGCAGTTTTGATTCACTATCACCATCTTATTTTTCAACCGACTTCCAAAAGAAGGAGGTTATCAATTCGACTGAATGTTTTTTTTCGTACTTATGTTTGTTGTGCGATCATTCCGTCAATTCATAATTGATGATTCTTTTTTTGTTCGAAAACTCCTGAGCTGGTCCCATTGGCACCAAGTCAGAATCTGATGATGGGATCCTAGGGAAATCGAAGGCAACCCTCAAATTTTAAAGGCACATACAATGTTTTTCATATACTTTCTAACGCAATTCACATAATTGTGCCTGGTAATCAACATCTCACCTTGCTGAGCTGATGATGGAAGGTATAAGTTAGGATCTGATGATGGGATACCAGGACAAATGTTTGATCTGCGATATTTTCTCCAATTGTCAACCGATTTCGATGATTCTTTTTTTTTGAAAAAGTGTTTTTCCAAACTGGCTTTATTTAAATTTGGTGGTGATCTGATGAAGTATTTCAGAGGTAGGCAACGGAACTCTTCAATAAATGATAGCAAATCTAACGGGATTACTGAAATTGCATGTCTGTTTATTGATTACACCAGTTCTAACATAACATCACGCCGGTACGCTCTGAAGAGGTACGCGGATACAAACAAGGCAAACTTGAACTAACATGTTTTTGGGGTTATCTATTCGAGCATTACTTTATTGTTTATTAACCGATCTTAATGATTATTTATGCATTGGATTTAGTTATAGCTATATTGCATTTACACTATACAGTGAACTTCAAAGATAAGCCAGTGACCTCCTCACCTTAAAATCAGAAAAAAGTAGTACCAAAGCAAAGTAGAAATTTAACTATAAGCTGGTCTGGACTTGGAGTGCGAAGGCACACAAAGAAACTCCTTAACGGCAAATAGTGCAACTACTCATTATGAGAACAATGTCACTTAGCTGTGGGGCCATCACCACAAAACCGACTTCCAAATAAGTTTTTATTTGGAAGTCGGTTTTTTTTTGTAAAAAGTTTTTAGCATTGTATTGTGGTCTCATGAATCAAAAAAAGATAAAGAATAATGATTAGATAACTGAATAGTTACTACAAACAAAAGCTTCTGGCCGTCTTTTCTGCCGTTTCATGCGAACCGATCACCAAACAAACTGATTAACCAAATATTATTTGTTTGAAAACTTGTTTGACATACGGCTGTCACGAATATAACAAAAGCTCTTTATCTAGCTGCTTATTACTTTGCTAATACATACCAGCAATATGTAATAGTTAGTGTAAATGCTTCAACTGTTAAGTAAAGATGATGTCACATACTAGGTATGTAAGCTGTATATTTTCATTATGACAGCTAAACACCAATGCACTACAACTCTACAAGCAATAAATCCCTCAGTGAAAGTAAACACTGAAAAGGAAGTACCTACGCGTTTCTTTTAGTTTCTATGATTTATTGATGTTTTCTTTAGTCTGATACAGTGTAATATCCTCTAAAAATACAATATTAGCGCCCTCTTACCTTCACATTTTCTGGTTAGCTTTTCACGATACATGTTTTTTTTTTGTAGAGAGAGAGAATCTGCTTATTTTATTTTAATATTTTGTACAGGAGTGTCAAATAAAGGTAATAAATAAATAACAGTAATCTATAGGAGTAAAACACTAGTTAATTAGTTGCCTAAACATGCCTTTAACTGCGAGGATTTAGCTATAGCATTATGTAGTCGTAAAACGTTGTAGTGGATGTGGCACGTCTCACGTGACATACAACTATAAACATCGCCGTGGGAGGTTATTACAATGAAGTGTGAACTGATGTATTTATTGCTTTACTACTATTGGGCAGACTGGTTCGCAATATTTTTGTACACTATTTCAACGAATGATGAATGTGAAGTGAATCATAGGACAGAATAAACCACGCAACCTCGTAGACACTTCAGCTTATGATTGAGTGAGACAGCTCACTGTTCACTGCTCAGCCCATAACCACCGCATTATTTATTTTTAATGGGATGGTATATTGATATGGTTTCTTACAGAATATCGGTAACTATTAGAACCGTTATGCCGAATATATGCGGCTATTAAAACATTAAATTAATTGCTACCATTAGCTTGAGGTTCGCCGGATTCATATTTTTTAGTTCACACATTATGTGTTGTGCGCTGAAATTTTTGTGAAGTTATTAAGGACACGTGTTCGCCCTATAATTATGATTGTAATTAACTATGCCTGGGAAAAATTAAAATTCGAGCAGAAAACTTAATTTTATTTTTTGTCATAGGTAATTATTAAATCGATGAAATCGATTTATTATCGTAACAGTTGTTTGAATTAGTTAGCATAATAATCATTTAATCAATAGCTTTTGTAACAGCAATTCTTTAAAGGAAACAGCTAAGGATTCAACACAAAATAATAAGTATTATTAGTCAGGGCGGGTGACTCGTTCACATAGGCGTAAAAAACAACATAAAAAGAAATCGACGAAATGTTAATCACCGATCCTAGACTAGACGACAAGTCTAGAAAACTAAGATAATATCTTTTAGCACTAGCGCTTTCTTTATCCCACATAGCAGACCTACTAGCACAAATAAACGTGAACCTATTTCGTAAAGACTCCGAAAATAAAGCCTTTTGGCAAACAAGATATTATGTCATGGCTGACTTGCTGGATATTTGCCAGCCGAAGCCTCCCCGGGAACTTTAGCAAGTCGGCTAACAGAAAATTACACATGAACGATGCTATATTAAATTTTTACGTATCCAACTTTGGAGCACCTATATTCCGGCTAAATAATATATCGCTACTTTGGAAGAATACTGTTTTATCACAAAATACTACAACTTCGAGTTAGTGTGACCATGTGACGGAGAATGATCCATCCATACATATATTCAGAAAAAAACATATTTTTATCACAAGCAACTGTAGTTGTGCGCCACAAAAAGACTCTATGCCATTGCTGGATTTAGGTCGCCATTTTTTTTTGACCGTGGTGTTTAACCAGTAGCTACATTTCAGGGTAAATCACGTTGTTTATTAATGTTTTATTTATTTTTATTAAAAAAGTGCACTAGGTCAAATTTTATAACAGGTTGACATAAAATACCGCACCGACAGTTTTCAACTGTTCTTTAAAAGCCTAAACATTCTTACCCTACCATCATTGTACACCTACAAGACTAATATTTTTGTCAAAACACACATCTCGCATACAAAATAGCTTCCAAAAGTTACGCGACAAAAATAAGTTAGAGCTCGAAATAATACATGGCAGAACAGCCATAATGAATAAAAGTATTTAACAAGCTGCCTGATTCATTAAAATCATTAAATCTGGAAAAATTCAAAAGTGTAGTTGGGAAAATTTTAATCGATAAATGTTAATACTCAATAAAGGATTATCTGGATGATAATTCTATAATCCCTCCTTCAGATAATAAGCATTAAGTCACCATATCTTTTTTGACATTCTTGCATTTATTTGGTATTTATCTAATTGATATATATACTATAAGTTTTACTGTTGACATTCTGGGTACAATTTATAATTTTTGTGCTTGCTTATTAATTAATTGACATTATCCAATTTATCTTCTTTTAATAATTTTTTGACATTTATTTTTGTGTTTGTAGATTTAATTGTTGATATTCTAAAAATATTTAATTGATTTATTACTTATTTTGACATTCTTGTATTAGTTTGATTAATTGACATTACCCTATTTTTATTTATATTTTGACATTTCTGTTTTATCTTTTTTTTTATTGCGACATTTTTTAAATATTTCATTAATTTGGCTAGTTAATTTATTTGATTAATTTACTTTTTTGGCATTAGCTTATTTAGCTCTTTCTATATTTTTTATTTGATATTGTGAAATTAATAATGAAATAATTGAAACTGAGACAAAGATTTGTACGCCTAATGGCAAAGCATAGAGAACTTACAAAAATGTAACATCTCACACACCTGTGTATCTGTGACATATAATAGTAAACTTCAATTAGCTCCCCTGAAAAAAATACCTGCTTTGTGTAGTATTCTTCCAAAGCAGCGATACCTATGTACATAGAAATCCGTACTGAATATTCCATAACAGAATAACTTGGTCTGCTTTTTACGTTTTCACGCCTAAACGGCTGAACCAATTTGATTAATTTCACTTAATAGAATATAGATTTGACCTTTTATCCCGGAAGTATGTTTCTTTAAGATAATTTTTGACTTCAACGCTGGCAAACCGTTGACAGGAGACAGTCGATAAGTGTTATTATTCCACCTTTAAACAACATTATGAGATTACAGGGAAGTATCGCCTTTCATCCTCATAATATGTATTAGCACTTACGAAGTAATTCCTAACTAACGTCTTAGCCGGATCAGCGAAGTTTTTAGAACATCGCTCGTAAAAGATAAGTCAATGTTCACTTTACGTTTATTCGATGATTTCAGTAACTGATTTTCTTTGGACTCTAGCGTTTTTTCGTGGGAGCGGAGAGATTAATTACATTGTTACTTGACATATTGACGTTTTCCTTATTAACCAGATACGTGTCCACATAAGTATGGGAACACTGGGTCAAATATGGTTAGGCTGATGATGAGACGACAATAACTTGGCTGGGTAATATAACTGTTTACGTTTACCCACAGATAGATTAAAATGATCAATGACAGATAGATGAATGAGTCTTGTGCCAAAACTTAGACCTTGAATTTAATGGTTGCAATAAAAAATGAGACTCTAAAATATTAAGATTCATATAAAAATTACGGGCCTTTTGTTTTAGAGATGTGTCCTGAAAAGGTTTTCTTTAACAAACTCCCGTATACTAAACTGAACAATAATTAATTCTCACATGAAAGTGAGCACAGCTTGCGGAATATTGAGATTCTAATAATACCACGCCTCCGAGCAGGAAGCATGCAGAATATGACACACACAGCACCTCCATCTTGTACGATTCATTCAGTGCAGAGTTTTCCCCTAAGCAGAAATCCACAAAGTGTAATACAAATAACTCAAAGCCTGAAAAGGGATCATTGTTAGTACTCAACATTATGAACAACCTTTACTTTGAGATAAACCGTGAAATCGCGAAAAAACCGGACAAGTGCGAGTCTGACTCGCACACCGAGGGCTCCGTACAAACTCGTAAAAGTTCGTCTACAGGGACTTGAGTCTCATTTTTTTTTAGCATTACCTACTGAAGTTTATAAACTATGAAAGCACTCTCATTACTCTGTCAAAAAGATAAGTAAGCAGGATTGAAGGACAAACTTAACTTTTCAGTTGAAAAAATAGTTTCCCAAACATAGAATGTATGTCATGGTCATTTCTTCAAATGAAAATATAGGTAAGTTTGATATCGCAAAAGTGTTTTTTTATGTGATAAAACTTAAAAAAAATATTTTCAGAGTTTCTCCTTTACTTGTACTATACGACCATGCTTCTAACCAAATTTCATGATTCTAGGTCAACTGAAGTACCCTTTAGGTTTTTGTACTTGGATTACAAAATATTTCGCAAAAATTATGCACGAAATAGTCACATTTTTATTGCGTTGACTTAGAAGTTTGATTTTATCAGGGCTCCAAGGGGCTATAAAGTTACGTATCTGATATTAATTTCAACATGATACCTCGACGCGTTCCTGAGAAAAGGGCCGTGATAAACCGACATACAAACAACGAAGTGATCCCATAAGGGTTCCGTTTTTTCCTTTTGAGGTACGGAACCCTAAAAATCAGCCGTTCAGTACAACTTGTTTTTGGGGTTTTATCCATGGTAAAAGTCGTTCATAATTATGAGAGGTTTTTCGTTATTTCTGTTACATCATGTATACGAACCATTTTCTTGTACTTGAAAGACAACAGACATATTTTTAGTCAGAATGAGACGCTAAAAAACAACAAATGGAACTGAAAACTACTTGAAAGTATAATCCACTTGGCTTAAATATGAGTGGACAGCGGAGAAAGTCGCTGGAGGAACAACATTTTTCCTTGTAGTGACGTTTACGTAATACTTCGTCAGACTTCGTGGAAGGAACGATTCAAGTAAAACTAGTCAAGGATCTAGAGGGAGAGCAATGTAAAGATACATGGATGAATTGTGAGAGGGATGATATGAATGAAAAGGTAGTGAATGTAACGGCTAACAGGGGAGACGAGAATAGAAGCGAAAGAAAACCTTTACTGCGACCCTAAGTATCATATGATGGTACTAAAGTAAGCAGATGAAACCCTGAATAGCATGTACACCGCGATCCAGGGCCTAGCACGAATTATTTTGACGTATAAGTAGTTACGTAACGTAAAATTGTACTATAACTATATTATAGTAAAATATTCGTTTTTCACATTATTTGAATGAAATACTATATTCATATTTCTTAAATTATACTGGATGCCATATCTATTTGAATTGGATAATATATTGATTCATTATTTGAATTGAAAACTATATTCATATTTTTGTACGATATAAATTGTGTGTCGCATAAAATCAAACTAAAATATTATGGGGTTGTAGTTTTTCACATTCAAAATTCACTTATGTTAACGATACAGAACTAGTTACTATACGTCAAAACATTCGTGCTAACTGCTAGGCCCTCAGTAAACCACATAAGTGACCTCATTACATGCAATACTTCTTTGCAAAACTTAAATAACTTTCAGCAATATTGTTGTAAAGCTCGTAGTTATTCCAGGCAGGTAGTATCGTAGCTGTACAGTATACTCAGCTAAGTGTTTACTAATGAAACTAATCAATAATAGATAGCTCGCTGCCGCGACGTAAGACGTTGGATCAATATTGGTTTACGTTGGTATTCATGTAAGTTGCACGGCGTGTGTCACGGGATCCGGAGCTTTTTCACGTAGGCAAATGTATTGACTATTAGGCGTGTCTGTATTGTTATTTTCACTAAAAGAGTTCTTGTTTGTAGAACACGCAGGATAAAGTTTTCCGTGTCTAAAAGGTGCGAATAATGTCGGGAAAATCATGTTAGGTACATTTTGAATTGTAAATGGATTCAAAGATGTCAGGAAAACATGACATCTTTTTATACGTACTTGTACATATTTTATTATTATTAACTATATGTGTTAGATAACCACTACTGTACACAAAGTTTAATTTAAGACTTAATAGACGTGTGACGTTTTCAGTAGCTATGGAGATTGAATTGGAAAGCAGTTTATCCCTCAAGTAAATGTAGGTAAGCAAAGATTAATTCTTACATTATTATTCATAGTGCTAACTTACATAAATACATTTTCTAATACATTATGTATGTAAATGCGAGGCCTTGTAAAGAGGGTCGAAAAAGACGAACTAATGATTTCCTCTTACTTTCCGAACGTGCGTCCCGGTTAGCAATAGGATTCCTGCTTTATCACGGCCGGAGTAGCTTCCATTCCATTACTACTAAATGCACAAGAACATCATAATTTCAGATAGCTACCGCTGCGATATCGCAGCTAAATTATTCTGGCGTTAAGCTTTAGACCAGAGTCATGATAACCGTATACTTACTACATAATTATTGTTCTGATAATATCGGGTTTGTGACTGTCTTTTCCCGCCACTTCGTCCTCGTGTATTTTTTTAACTTCGAACTATCTTATCCTATCCTATGAAACTCGGCAATAGTATTTTGTAACCAGATTAGTAGATACTTACATCCGGGGTTATCTTTTACAAATTTAAACAAATAGCAAATCCCGTTTTTTCCCGTTCCCGTAAGACTTTCGGGAAATCCTCTCTTAGTGCTCCCCTATACTCCCCAAGGAAGGTTCCATCAAAATTTCAGCTTTCTACGACAGTAGTTTCGACTGTGCGTTGTCTGTCAGTCACTCAGTCACTTACTCAGTTACTCACTCAGTCAGTAACAGAAGAATTTTACAAATTAGGATTAGTTTAAATTTATCCAAGGATGAATCTGGATAGTCAGCTAGCTTTCAGCTGAGTCTATAATGTCTATGTACTAAATAACCCTTTAGTAGGGCACCATTTTAATACACGCAATATAGAGTTAGGCATTGTGTTAAGCCTTTCATTGGTTTTCCACTTTGAAGTATCGAAAGTTAATTATGTAGCGGTTTAATTAATCTACTTCCTTCAGAGAGTATCCAATATCCAGCGAAAGCCGGAAAATTCATTTACCGACGTAGAGCAAACCACATATCAAAAAGAACAATAGCACATTCACCTTGTAGAATTAAATAGGTTGGTACATAAGCATTCAATCAATCAATCGAATGTTCGTGTAGTATGCTATGTTATAAACATTCTACATGTAGGAATACAAGATCCTGCCAGGGTACAGGAATTTGTTCGAGAAAGTCACCGCCCTGGAACGCAAAGGGCATTAGGAGGAACACGGATGGGTTTTAGTCAGTAAGAGTATGACATTCCGCTTCGACCGGAGCTGAAGGAGTCATTTGATGATTTCCCATCCATAAAAAAAGGAATACAATATGTGTTTAGTAAACTGCAGAAAACCAGTTAGAATACGACATACAAGTTGCCTACAGCTCAAACGATTTGCAAACCGGGTAAAAACTACCCGCACATGTAGCAAATAGTTTCCTTCATGCAAATTATCTTGTATTTGCCTTTGCCCAACCATTGAAATATTGCAGCTCGGTTTAAACTTAGCAAACATTCATTCACATAGAAGATGAATTAATTATACAAGTTCAACATCTGCTTAGCTTTCCAAACTAACCAGATTCAGCTGAATACCAGTATTCTAAATGGCGTGACCAAATATCTGACCTCCAAAATTTCAGTTACTGAGTACACGTTAGGTAGATCTATACTTTATTGTACACCAAAAAAAAAGACCTTTCAAGACAATAACGAGTGTTTAAGACTTACAAATACTGTGCTTGGTCAAGTAGCCTACCTCACGTTTTCGACGCAGGATATACCTAGTTAAATAGTTATGCCGCCAATGCTTATCACATTCGGTGAAATATTGAACACTATTGTAATTAGGGGATGTTAACATTATAAAACGTAGCGTCACGTAGATATAAATTATGTGATTTGCTCTTGGCAAAATTTGGTAAATTTAGCAAATTGTTGCATTTGGTCCCATGATCCGCAGTTCGCAGATTTAGTCCGGTTGGTAAATAAACAAAATATTTATTTCAAGATTCGTGATAATAACAACAGCAACTTTGCCACAAACTAGTGGATTCTAAGGTACCGTTTACAAGTATGTGACCGACCCAGTTCTCGAAAGTGACCATGTTACGTTGTATTGGGATTCGTTTATCATCACGGACAGGAAAATCATTGCCTATAAGCCGGATTTAGTGGTGATATACCCTTTAGCTCGCCGCATAATTATGTAATAATCGATGTTACCATCCCACATGGCTAAAACCTCGAGAAAGCGGAGAGAGAGACACGTCAAATTTGGACTCGGCTGTCAGACTCCGATTGTCGTTACGGCGAACGGCCTGATGGCCTAAAGCCGTCGAGGCTTTAGGCAATCAGGTTCATGTGCCAAAGCTGTCTTTGCGCGGTTGGATGAAGGGCCTGATACACATAGCAGTTCTCCTCGATACGGCTCGCATTATAAAAAATCCCTGTCTATCGAACTATTAAAATTTGGTTGCGTAAAAACAAAAAGAAGAGACCTCTAAAACCAAAAACGGATTTCAGGATAATTAATCATTTCACATTATTCTTAACCACTCCTCCAACTTCTATAACTTAATAATCCGTGTTATAGTGTTGTATATTACATTACTTAGAACAGCCGTGCACGCGACCGCCGTGCAAACAAAAGGGAGCTTCGGTGAACCGAAGGTATTTATTCAAAGGAATTTGTTGATCGAGCGAACACTCACTAACTAATCGTGGCTGCTACTCCACCGACGATAAATAATAGTTCCGAGTGCCGAATAATGAGATACAAGACGTAGAAAAATTACTTACCAACTACAAATTTATAAGTCTCTACGTTCTTTACATGAAATGTGGAAAAGGAGCGAACTCCTACCACTTCTTGTTTTCTTGAACTCTAGTCTAGTCTAGATGTAATAATAGCTTATCAATCAAGAACTACTCAATACTTACTTACTTTACTAGTTATAAAATAAAATTTGTATTCGATAACTTAGTCCTAAACTAAAACAAAAAAGCATTAACGAAAACTTTCAATGATACTTTCATATTTAATCCCCCAAGCGTCGCCACATCGACCGGGCCTATGCTTTCTTTCTAGCTGATTGCTGATTGGATCCTCGTTTATTTATTTAAACACTCGATTTTGCTTTGTTACACAGCGATATTAAATTAAACAAAATGCCAGCTCTCGAATCATATAAAATGCCGAGCTTCACAAAAGCTTTTAACTTGGCAAACGATGGGAAACTGCTTTAAAAGTTCACATACACAAAAAGCTCTAGGCATAAAACTGAAAAATAAAATAATACTATTAGTATTAAATATCGCATTGGTTACTAGCCAAACACTTAATAACAATAGGTAGGTATTACAAGCTATAATTTCCGAATGGAATACAAAACATCATTGGAAATCTTCATTCTTTTCAGTCTGGCATTACAAAGTACTCGTAACACACATCTTATTTTCTCAAAATATCTTTAGAAAATAACAGAAAATAAAATTGTCGCAACTAGGTACCTATTGCCAACCGTTGTTACCGAATGTCAAAGTTGCGAAAATGGGTCACCGGATGGAATAGGTGCCATGCAATGTACTGTACAACAATCGATGCAATTTCACCTTTATATTTCTCATAATATCAACGTACCTACGTCGCCAGAATCTGCCAGCGGGATATATGGATGCGATTATTTTTGTTTCAGTATCATTCGTAATTCGTGCTCACATTCTTATCTACGAAATTGTTCAATAACAAACATTCAGCGGCGTTTAAACAGTTTTGAAACATTACATATCCATTACCGAATAACAGTTCCCATTCATTACGATCACTGGAAATATTAATGATGAATGAAAGTGAAATGTTTACCTGCCGTTGTGACCTTGAGGTGTGAGAGACAATGAGGAGCGTGAGGTCCGCTATCGATCCTGGAGCCACGTGCCAGTCAAGAATTGAATCACCAGCGCTGATGAGGCCAGGATTACGTGTAGGTGTCACACAGTTGCACAACAAGGGTTTAACACACTGGAGGTTGGGAGACAGCGCCGGGCTGGGATCACGAAAGGTTGGGGATGATCACAGAGGTGGCGGGGTTCGCGCGCTAGTGATGAGTCGGTGCGGCAGATCGCGGCAGGTCGCGGGCGGTTGTCGGGCGCGTGGCGCTGGCGTGCGGTGTGCAGCGCGCGGGCTCGGCGTCGGGCGCGTACTGGCGAGCGTGGCGCCGACTGCTCGCCCGAGTCGACGCGCGCTGCCGCTATTTGCGCCCGCTTGCCGCCCGCCCCGCCCGCCCAGAGCTTTCTCTGCGCAGCGCAACAACAAACATTTCTTTATTCCACCTGTAACTGTTTTCGATTGCTTGCATAAAAACATAATGAGGGAGGCTTCTTTGTAATATACCTGTGCTTTGTGTGACATAACATGTACTATAGTGCTAGGGTTTACTTTATAAAGTTTGAACGTGAGGACAGCTTGGGATATAAGTATCTGAGGATCATGAGCAAAGCTGAGTCCGTTTTATTATGAATCAACAAAGCCGAGCTATAGCCTAGGTTCGGTCAGCAACGAAGGACGATTAAAACTTTAGTTTCATTAACCTAATTTGAGGAACAAAGCGTAACTGTTTTAAATAGCAAAATTCTTTAACTTTCTTGAACATAAAATGGTAACTAAAAACCAATGTATTTCGAATTATGCATCAATTTAGATAATAATTATGTAAAAATGTTAATCGTCACACACGCATTTCAGTAGGTATTTCATACAATAGCGAAGAATTCGTATTTTTTGAAATTCCAACTGAACCAGTAATAGAGTTCCGTATCAAAATGGTAAAAAAGGATTTTTTGTGGTGCTACTTCATGTGCTACCTATGTCGGTTTGTTATCTATAGGGCCCGGATTAATATGTAAATACATATTTTTAATTTTCACGATTTTAATTCGGGAATTTATTATCTACATCTCTCAAAAACTAAATTTTTATTTTCCATATTTTTTCATATTTCAAGGTTATTAAAAAATATCACAATCATCCATATTTTCTATTTATATGGGTATAAAAAAAACAAAACAAAAATAAAAATTAAAAAAAATTACAAAATGCTGTGCGGTAGTTTGGAGGGCACTGTAGACGTGGTTTACACATTTCCCGAATTATACAATTATACATGTTTTATTATGTTCCAGTCACATCATGTGACGTGGAAAGATCAATCAGCCAATATAAGGCTATATTTAAACCGAATCGTCAAAGTTTTAATTTTAAGAAGCATGTTATTGTGTACTGCAACCAATTTAATAAAACGAATGTAATGGAAATCTAATAAAACTATATAATTATTCGCAATAAACCATGTTTAAAATGGTATTGTTATTTTATAGTCCATATTTTAGATTTTTTGGTCATATTATATGTAGGACTTATTTTGTATTTTTTAATACATATTTATCCGTGTCGTAGTTATCTATAACAGCAGCATTAGGCTTTATTTCAAGAACTGTGAATAGTTATATACAAAACCTAGGTACTTGCCCATCTTAAATAGCAATTGAAAAGTATATACTTACCATTATAATTAGATATATTGTTGGTCAATGGGAGCCGAAATGGGGGATGAAACTTGAAAATGGGATGTTATGGTTTATTGAGGCAGATGGGATGTCATACGTTGAAGTAATTTTGTGCGTTCTTTAAGCTTTTTTAAAGTAGATAAACATTTTTTAACATATTTCTTCATCTCTTTTCATGCGAGTGAAGCCGCGGACAAAGCTAGTCCTAACTATAATATTATAAATATGAAAGTAATTTTTTCGTTTGTTACGTCTTCGGGCCTAAATGGCTGAGCCATTTTGGTACAGAGATAGTCGAGACCCTGGGAACGGTTATGGGCTTCTTTTTTAAGCAAATATCGCCACCATTTTATTCGCAAAGAGTTCGATTCCCGCAATTAATACTTGTCGACTCATTTCACAGTGTGTTATAGGACCTGAGTTGCGGTCATGTCTCGTTTATGTGTCCATTCGATAGATCTAGCCATGATACAGCGTTGCTAAAAATACTGACGTATTTTTTTGCTTAGTTATTTAGATATGATTTTTTTAGTGAAAGGGCAATGACCTTAAGAAAATCTTAATTTTAAGATTACTCAAAAAATATAAAACATATAGTTTTTTTTTAAATTGATAATGATGTTGCAGGATTTTATATAACTACATGTTAAATTCGAGGGTTGTAGCTTAAATTATTGAAGAGGAAGGTTTTTTTTTATGAATTTCACATTTATTTATTTTTTTATAAAACTATGGCGATGTAGCATTTTATTTTTTTCACATAAAATAGTCACTACTGTTAGTAATCATATTCTAAAATTTCACAAACTAAACTCATGCGGCAAAGGAGATAAATCGTTTCTATGTATTTTAGGAATTTCTATAGAAATAGGGTTGTACGTTATAAAAATATTTATTTATTTATTTATTTATTTATTTATTTATAATAAGCACACCAACAGCACTGTCACTATATTGTGACATTATATTAAATACCTAGTACATTTATCGTATCGTTTGAGGTGAGGTACTCGCCGAATGAACCTAATCGTAGTGCAATAAGTGCCAGTTTTCGAGTAAGTATAAAAAATTCGAGAAGTATTAAAAAAGTATTATTCCATGATGTCATCATCAGAAAAAGTTAAAGTTTCTTCCGATGGCAGTGAAAGGGGTTCATTATCTGTTGCCATTTCTCTGGTATCGCCATCTATGGAACTTAGTGGTAATTGATCATGAAACGTAACATTTTCCATTGACGGTTTCAATAAGGAAATGACTTTTTCGGGGAGAGTCAAATGTTTCGTTTTCTTTTTTCGTGTTCTAAGGGACATAGTCGATATCAATGGATCTGATGACTCTAATGCTCGATGAAACAAGTCAAGTATTGTAGTTTTACGATGTAACTTACGTGTTTGGTGTTCACGGTCGTAACGCCAAAATTTATTTCTTGACTCACCAGCTTGTTCTGACAGCATACCAATTGGCAACGAAATGGAATCTATTATGTTCGCACCATGTATCAGTATTTTGTGCAAGGTTACCGACATGTAGAACCAGTTATAATGTTCCACATACTTTGCAGCAAGATTATGGCAAAAAACTTGAAATTTTGCGGAATCGATTTCCAACCCACTTGATAAGGCCACTAAAATAGTGTGCAGATCTTCGACTAACCATTCCTTGATTCCCAAAATCTCTGCAAAGGTTTTGCGGTTAGAATCTGACAATGCAGTGCGCGCAGTATTGCCGAGGCCCGAGATGACATCCCCCAACAGGATGGGTCAGCTCCTGTTGAGGCGAAGCAGCGCCATGGGTCTTTGCCTGCTCCATGACGCATCACTTAATTTTAAACTGTAAATTTGACGTTCAAAAGTGCCTTTTAATGGTCTAGTTGAAATAAATGAATTGACTTTGACTTTGACTTTGACTTCACCCCCGCTTCTCCGGACATCGTGTATGAGTATTGGGTTTTAGCATAGCTTAACGAGGGTGGACCCCTTCGCAATACCACACGATGCCCATCATAAAAGAAATTAAAAAAAAAACATTAAATGTTAAAATCACTTTGTGACAACCCTAAGAAAATCTTTAAAAATCGATATCTCTGGTACTCAGCCTTTGTAGCGGCTGATTTTTTGTACGAATATACATAAACATGTGTACAATATAAATACACTGAAAGAAAATACGACCATGCAAAGTTTCGCCAGAAAAAAAATGATTATGAAATTATATTAAAAATAAAAAAACTGCTTACAAGAGTTTGATTAATCAGTTATTAATACGTTAATTTGTTCTTTTCATCATGGTATATTATACCGCTAATCAGTTTATACTTAAATAATAGATAGAATGGAAGTAATCACTTTTTTTGGTTTCTATGGACTTTTCTCGATTTTCTTAATTTCTCAAAAACTACTATAGGTAAAGTCACCGGTATTTTTTATACGTTATTTCCTAAGAATGTCTTTCTAATAAGCATTGAAAATGATGATGACCGCAACTCGGCTCCCATAACACCCTGTGCATTTGTACAACCGCCAGCACATCATGCTACCAAAAACTGTCCAATTTTCCCAATTAACCTTGAACTTAATGCCTTAGCGATAAAGTTGAAAATCTTTTAAAGAAATTTGACAGATTGTTGTAGCTTGATATGCTGGCGGCTGTACATAATAAATCATATTTTACTGTCATTCATGTCACATAGGCTCATGATACAAAATAATCTTTTTACAGAAACGACATATATTTTCCAGCTATTTTGATTTAAAAACTAAACTACTAAACCAATGTTGATGAAATTTCTACTGGACCAATCGGAAAGTATGTGCTTTCACATTAAAAGTCGGTTAAAAAACGGCCCTAAAAATACCAAGCCCCGTTTTCTCCTGTGTCTATTAAGAGAAAAAACTGAAATAGACCTACATATTTGACGACATTTATTTATTGATGATTCCTAGGAACATGAAACAAGCACAGTTTTTTGTACTTAATAAGTATTTAGCAAAAAAAAAACGAAAATAAGGTCTTCGGTCACAATAAAATAAGAAAAGACTTTATGTAAACCGATGTTCGATGGCACTTATAGTGGTAGCTAGCCTATGACATAGCGGCTGGTTTCAATAACGTCTCTACCTTGAATCTTTAACTGAAATGTCAAATTTCAAAGGCAAACATGACGTTTCAGCTACTGTTGGTAGCTAATTTGACAGTTGGTTAAAGGTAGATATTATTATGTTATTGATACCGACCGTAAGTAGATCACCGTCTCTTTTTGGTAAAAAAATGTATCTTGCTTTTTAATAACTTATTCAAAAAATGAAAAACTTATTCAAAAAATAATATACCTATTCAAAAAATTAAGAACCATCTATATCCCGTTCCGTTGTCTAATAATCCAAGTAAATTACCTTTCGTGTGCAATACAATGAAACCATATCACTGATTACACGAAACCTACTGCGCTATTATCTACCTACTAATCAGTATCGTACGTAATCAGTCATTCAATGCTGTGCACCGCTTAGTATTAAACGCCAGAATGTACTCTGTGCGCCAGTGTAAGTGCGGCATTTGTGACGGAACATCCACCTCTGAAAAAGAGTAATTAAGCTACGTTAAGTTATATAGGTAGGTACTTATTTTGTATAAAAGTTAATAGGTACTCCTAGAATACACCATCGAGTTATCGACCTTTGAATAATTCCACCTTTGACAACCTACATCGCGACCGCTTTATGGCGGATCTTTTCTTGTTAACCTTTGTTTTCATTCGTTATTTATTTGTATTGCACTAAATATTATTCATTATTGTATTTACCTATTATTTATATTATGAAAGATATTTTTTCTTAGTAGGTATCTTGTTTTAATCAGTAGTGCTAATTTCAAATAACTACGTAGAACACATATTGAAAGCAACAAATTCTGATCGAGGTAGTTACCTATGTTCATTTCACCACGTTTGAACATTAAGAAGATTATTTTTTAGTTATTAATAGAATAATACGACAACACAAAATGCACAATCCTAAAACTAGCTTATTCACGCGATTTCTCTCCCACATCCTGTTTCACAGATACCGTGCCTACGAGTGTACCAGGATAATACATAAAAATAGCCTATGACGACACTCAGCGTCATCGCATCAGTAGGTACTTTCAGAGATAACCTTTGACAAACAAAAACAATTTTAATTATTTTAAGTAATTAATAACAACCATTCCATTCCTAGTAATAGGTAGCGGTATCTTCCGTAACTTGGAATAACTACGCTCACCTACGAAAGTAAATGTACCGTCATACCCTGCGGATTGCGAGCACCGCAACGGCGCGCGGCGGGCATGGCTTAGCTACTAGGATAGCTGCTACGCCGTAGCTGTAGTCGTAGCAGGTAGGTACTCTAGAAAGCGTGAACGCGAATTCGACGTAGCCGCTATCTCAGATCCTCCAGACCTTACTTACTTTCTCAGTAACCGTGTGGGATAGCATGGGCGTGCAGTATAAGGATAGGCCAGCCCATACATTACGCTAAAAAAAAAATAACTCACCACAATATTCAGGGTTGAAATCACGATACTGACGATGCCAATTTTCAATGCCAAATTTCGGTCCGACCCAGACCATAATCGAATAATAACATGTTAAAACTGTGGAATGCAGATCGGTTGAGGTTGTGTAAGTATTAGCAAAAGAATGGGTGAATGACTTTAATTTCGGCAGTCGGTGTTTTTGGTTGTTTTTTCGTTTTTAACACCGACTGCCGAAATTAAAGTTATTTAATACTTTTTAGTGTTTTTTTTATTTGGAACTTGGTTGTATTTTTTGTAAAAAATTTTTTTTTCACTTTTTAGTGGTTCACATGTGCGTACCCCTTCACAGCGTAACGGCGTGATGTTATGTTATGAACTGGTGTAAACAATAGACAGACATGAGATTTCAGCAATCCCAGTCCATTTGCTAACATTTATTGAGGAGTTCCGTTGCCTATCTCAGAGGTTCTTGAAAAAGTACTCTTTCAAAAACTATCGAAATCGCTTCAAGTGTGCCTATATAATTTGAAAAGTTCTCTCTATTTCTCCAGGATCCCATGATCAGAACCTGATTTGATGATCATGGGACCACCTCGGAAGTAATCCCTTTCAAACAAAAAAAAATCCAAATCGGTTCAGCCATCTTCGAGTAAGCGGGGAACATCCGTAAAAAAAAATAAGGTTCCAACGAATTGAGAAACTCCTCCTTATTTTGAAGTCGGTTAAAAATAAAGGGGCTCCCCTACCAGTAACGTGTTTTTGCCGTTTTTTGGTCGATCCTGATAATGACAACAGGGTAGACACTTGAAATATTCTTTTTCTAAAATCAACCTTAATTGTCTGGTGCTGGGCAAAGGTCTCCCCCATACCCTTCCAATCTTCCCAGTATGTGCTCCTTCCGACCAATCCATCATGAACGCTTCCAAGTTGTTACGCCAGCGTTTCCAATGCCTTCCTCGGCGACGACGCCCGTCGTCTGGCTTCTACTGCGTAACGACTTTTGCCCATCTGTCCTGGTGCATACTACATATGTGGCCAGCCCAATCCCACTTCAGCCCCTGCCCCAGGCGATCCCTATTTTGGAGCGAATCGTTCGCCGCTACGCTCCATCGCCCTTTAGCAAACCTTGAGTTTGGACTTTTGAGACTCGGTCAGGGACCACGTTTGCGCACCGTGGGTTAGGATAGGCAGAATGCACATCTAGAGGACGTGGTTGCTGCCCTCTTCCCGGCACGAGCCGGAGCACACTCCGCCGCCGATGGCTCTGCCCACAGCCGCAGAGCCCGAAGAGAACGCCAGCGTCCCAGAGGTGACACAAACAGAGTTGAGAGCGGCCGTGATGCGGCTCCGGGCGAAGAACACTGCCCCGAGGCTCGACGGGATTCATAGCTGCGCGTTGGCCCTCGCTCTGAAGGAGCTGGAGCCCCTGGTGCCTGGAGCAGGGCCAGTTTCCCGTTCAGTGGCAATCTGGTCGTCTGGTCCTGCTCAGGAAAGCGCCAGGAAAGGCCATAGCTTCCATTTACTGGACCACGAGTTTGCCAGGTTCTTAAATACCTCTTCGAGAGTACTAGTGAACAGTTTGGGAGTGAGCGCGTCACCCTGTTTCACGCCTTTATCTATTGTAAAAGTTTCACCGGGAAAATTAAGTTAAACATTTTGCTGTGCTATTTTATTATAAATTATTATGAGGATGTTGGTGTAAGTTTGTTCTAACTGTTGATTAAATACGTTTATGTAGTCAACACATTCCAAGAACAACTGTTTTCTGTACTCCATGTGCTTTAAAGCTTGGAGATGATCCGTAGTGGAAAACTTGGGCGGAATCAAGCTTGTACAGGTGGTTGGTGGGAATCTAGCTTCCCGTTAATGCGGTTATGGATAACTTTAATAAATGCCTTGTATAAATTTGACACCAAGCTTATTGGTCATTAGTTGTTAACGACGCTTTTATCCACTTTCTTATGAAGTAGGATGATGTTTGAGTGGCACATCTGTGCTGGTTATTTTCCGGTCTTTAAAATGCTATTGAACAAGTTGCTGATATAGGGGAGAAGAAACGAGTTTAAGGGATTCTGTTGTTATATAATATAATTTTTAATGGATCCGAATAGAGATTTTTATAGTATGCTGTGCAAATTTTTGATATTTTGTTCCTGTTGAGATACAAATGCCATTTGTATCTTGTAGGCTATTTATCCACTGTTTGGCTTTGCACGTACCTTGTTTAGCAACTCTTAAAGATTTGATTTTCTCGAGTGCTATTTGTACGTTGTGGGTGTTTAAATTTCTGATGTCGTGTCTAATACTTCATTCGACTTCTTTATATATGATCCAATCGTATGCTTAGGTAATTGTTTCTTCTATTTGCTCGATAGTTGAACAGAGTTGAACTAGATAGTATCGAGTTTTTCTTCCTTTTTGTTTCTATCCGATTGGAACATTTGTGGATGCTGTCTAGTATTCTGTTCGGAACTAGTCCTGCAAACCTCCATTGAATTTAAATTCTTACACACAATTCGATAGTTTGCATGACTTTACACCCTCTGCACCGCATCCTTCTATACTGGTGACCCTCGACATAGATATCAGCGCAACCTTCGTGCAGCTACCTCATCGTGACCTCAAGCTCTCAAGTAGCGAGTCATACAGTCAGCTAGTACCCACGGCTTCTACGGGTATCCTGACCACCAGCATGCAGCGAAAACGAATTCCTGATCAGCATCCTCAGCCTCTCATCATCCTTAACCTCGTCAGTGACCTGAAGAACCATAAAGAACCTCTCCTGGTCAACCGCAAGCAGTATCACATCACTACGTACAGCTGCGACCCACTGGAGCCAGCAGCACCACTCCGACTTACTGGAGCCTACAGCATCATCCCGACTCACTGGGATGACATCACCCCGACTCACGGGGACACCGCAGATAGTTCCGACCTGTCTCGAACTCTGCGACTTCTGTTTCCGACTTACTAGAACTAACGTTCCACTGACCTGACAAGCAACTCAAGATGTACGGACGACGGCATCAATGCCGCCACAGGCTAACTTGGCCAGGACACCTACGCACAACAAACCGAATGGGAGTCTAAGTGCGGAAAAAAGGAGTCTCTACTCTACTCTACTCCGAATATCAAAGTAAAAATTAAAGTAACTTTAAAACTTTTTTTATACAAGGGACGTGATTTTTGGAGTTTTTGTTCGATTTTTGGATTTTTTTATTTGGAATTAAATAATGGCGATGGTACGGAACCCATCATGCGCGAGTCCGACTAACACTTGGCCGGTTTTTCTGAGACTTCTGTAGAATGTCTGTAGAATAGTAATCCCTTTCACACTTTTGACCAGTAGATATATGTATGTGTAGCTAACCATTTGTACAGAAAACCTGCACGGCGTAGATGTCATAATCTAGTGTTGCATATTCGAAACTTATTTAGAAACAAAACATACTTGAAATTGACGATTCTGTGCTGCCACCTATAGTAGCGGAGCGGACGGAGCGTGCAGGAAACGCTCCGTTTAGGGGAACGTGCATGAAGTAGGCTGTACCATCTAGCGTTGCAAATTCAAAACTTATAATGGAATTCCCGCTAAGACAAAACCGTGTCCCTTTTTTTTTCTTGTGTGGCGTTTCGCAGTCAGGCCCGGACTGGCCATATGGCAAGTTGGGCAAATGCCCAATGGGCCGGACACCCAGTGGGCTGGTCTGACCGATTGGCGGTCGACTTTCTTTTGCTATTAAAAAACAAAAACATCGATTAGAGTAACGTCTTCTACCGTCAAGTCGAGAACCTAATTCAATTTACGTTATCATCGTTGGGCTATATAATATATAATATATTTTCTCTATGAAAATCGCAGCCTAGCATTTCATAAGGTACCTTGTCCATACATTCCGTTTAAACAAAAAGGAAAACGGACTAAGGGCGAGTCGGGCCAAGCGCAGTGGCGCAAGCGCAAGGCGTTCGTAGTGGCACGTCAAAATTGCTGACTTATATGGCGCTTTTTGTTTTATTCTATGAATACATTAATTGAATACACGGTTTAACGATTGAAAACGGGCCCACATAGGACGATTTTAACTGAAGAGGAATTTGTACGAAATTCTCCTTCTGCAAGTACATTTTAAAAGTTGGTCGACTATTACTCGTTAACTTGTAAAGCCTACTTTGCTGTGATAGTTTTCCGTTTAAATTCATTATATATGCTTCTACCATAAATTTTTTCACGTCTCCACAAACAACCATTTAGCTGGCAGAGGGGGGACACTTGACTGTATAAAAAAATTGCAATATTGTTAAACGACCTATTCAACAACACTCCACACCATGGGATAAACGATAAAAACGTTTACGTGTGGTTATGTGCACTACACGTAAAGTGGCGATGATTTTTACCATAAACTATTTTTTTTCAACATTTTATTTACCGCTTTGTCGCCGTCATTAATATGTATAGGTACCAAATTCCAACTTTCTAGTGCTAAGCGTCTCTGAGCTAAACCGCGGACAGACAGACAGACCAACAGACATTGCTTGCCTGTGGTGGCCTTAATATAATATTAAAGCCTCCAGCCAGGGCTTATAAAAAACTTACAAGCTAAGCGACTACACGCTAAGGGCACCCCCTGTGGGGTATGGGCCTCGGCTTAGGGCATCGCTGGGTCCCCCCAGCGATGCCCTAAGCCGAGGCCCGCTGGCAGCTAGGGCAGGCAGCTAGGGACGGGCTGGATCGAACTGGAGTTATTATTAAGGGGCGAATTTAAGACTACAGGCTCAGCGGCGCGGGCTGGCTCGAGCAAGGGTCGGGGCGGATTTTGACGGGGACGTCGCGGCGGGCCTCGGCGGCGAGGGCGGAAGGACGGCGGTCGTGGTTTGCGAAGAGTCGTCTTTGCGACTCTCTTGGAGGAGAGTGGTAGAGTCGTCGGGCGAAACTGTTGACTACGAAACCCTAAAAACAGCCTTGTTTTTACTTTAAACGAAACATTGTTTTGTTTTGTCTGCGCGTTACAATTTGGTAAGTGTGCTCACCATATCTATTAGCTTGGTTGGTACTGAACTTTAACCTGCCAAAAAATTAATGACTACCAAAAATATTGAGATAAAAGAGAAAAAGTTTTCGCTACAAAATAGTTTTATTTTAATTATTTCTTACATGTGTTATTTCTTATTAATTTTTAACCGAGGAGTTAAAGATACACTTAATTAAGTTTATCCGACAAAAGTAAAAAAAAATCTGTGATTAAAACAATATGATTAAAACAATATAATTATAATTTATTTATAGTTTTTTTTTTCTTGAGAGTGTCTCCTACACTCTCAAGAAAAAGATTAAAATTCCCGGGTCGATTTCGGGTCTCAGTCCGGCACTGCTCGCAGTTCAACCTATGAGGTTGTCGACTGCTTGACCGGGCTTGCCTGTGGTGGCCTTAATTAATATAATATTAAAGCCTCCAGACAGGGCTTATACAAAACTTACAAACTAAGCGACTACACGCTAAGGGCACCCCCTGTGGGCTACGGGCCTCGGCTTAGGGCGTCGCTGGGGTTAGGACAGCTAGGGACGGGCTGGATCGAACTAGAATTATTATTAGGGTTCGAATTTAAGACTACAGGCTCAGTGGCGCGGGCTGGCTCGAGCAAGGGTCGGGGCGGAAACCGTTTCCCGTAATGGCGGCGACTATTTATGTGTGAGTGAATTTAGGGTTCTTGTTGTTAACCAAATTCACCCAAATATAGTAAAACAGTTATTAAAACAATATAATTATGTATTATTTTAATAACTATTTTACTATATTTCGGGTAATTTGCACAGGTGAATATTGGCAGAACTGACCTTGTCATGAATTTGGTGAATGCAGATAAATCGGGAAATAAGTGATTGAATAATTAATTTACCTATGAAACGTGATTCCTGGTTTTTTTTTTCTTTCGATTACTACGGCTTTTACACTATTTCACCACACAAGACATGCTGTATTTTCATATTATTTGGACTTATGTGTGAATGCGTGCGTGCCGGGGCTGTACGTACAGCGACCGGCCAACTCTGAGTGACACAATACTTGTTTAGAGAGAATCTGTCCGACCTTTTTTATTCTACCACCTAGATTTTCTGCACAGTCCCTTTTTAAGACAAAACTAATTGAGTTAAAGTCTACTAAAATAGTAGAAATCTACTTCTATTGGTAACATAGTACTCCAGAAATAGGTAATTTCCTGTTTCGTTTGTATCTGAAGAATTATTTCTCCAAGGCTGAATTATTCGTCAAAACAGCAAGCATGGAATGTAATATAGGACGGTTTAGCTATATTTCACTTCTTCGTCTCTGTTCTCTTCTGATTTAGACCTTGCAACACTATTTTTAAAGTGAAGTTTAGCGGGTGTTTTAATTATTCGTAAATTGATTCTTAGTGGATATTGTGATATAAATTAGTGTAATTTTGTGTCTCAAGAGCCCACGCATCTG
The DNA here is from genome assembly GCA_905163435.1 of Mamestra brassicae. Classification (NCBI taxonomy): domain Eukaryota; kingdom Metazoa; phylum Arthropoda; class Insecta; order Lepidoptera; family Noctuidae; genus Mamestra; species Mamestra brassicae. The sequence continues at coordinate 11,105,443 of LR991004.1, read as the reverse complement.
GAAAATACGTGGAATAATTGAAACAGGCGTGATCTCGGTTTAGTAACCGAGATGGCGCCTGTTTCAATTATACCGGAGCTGAGAATTTTATTGTAGTACTAGTTGCCGCCCGCGGCTCCGCCCGCGTGATTGTCGAAAACTATCCTAAGGGAACATATTCCCGGGATAAAAAGTATCCTATGTGTTATTCCAGACTATAATCTACCTCTGTGCCAAATTTCATCAAAATCCATTCAGTAGTTTTTACGTGAAAGAGTAACAAACATCCATACATCATCCATACTTACAAACTTTCGCCTTTATAATAGTAGTAGGATTGGCAACCTCAGACAAAACTTGCCGAGAAGGCCGAATCGATGTATTTCCATTTACCATGGTCAGGAATAGGAATTTAAAAAAAGTTGTTAAACTTCAAATCAAACTGTCAATGTCAAATCAATCTAAGTTCGCTCGCAAATTGACTTTTTTGGAAACGATTTATTTTAAAAATATAATGTGATGTAGTATCCTTCTAAACAGTTTCAATTACACTTTATCATTACTTGTTATACTAAACGTGTCAAAATGGCTAAATGGAAATTAACTCGTTTACAATTTGGAACTGAAGAATACACGTTAACTGAAGGGGACACAGTAACCGTTGGCAGAGGAATAAACAATGTTATAACGCTTTCGAGCGTAGTTATATCCAGGAATCACTGTGTTATACATGTTCTAAGCAATCAAGCACTCATCACAGACTTAAAGGTACAGGACATAGATAATTTTCTTCCTATAGTTTAATATTTGAGTTTCGGCCTAGAACATAAATATCTAGTGATAATAAATTATAAGATTTAATTGAAGAGCTTTTAAATTGGAGCCGTAACACTGCAATGCCTCTCACTTTTACCTCATTACAACAACCTTGAAAATTTTCTTTTGTGCACAATAGGTCAGTTTCCATACCTGCTGAATAATTTTATAATTACTTTCAAACTAGCTTCTGGCAGCCGAGGCTTCGCCAGTATTTATGAAATCTGGAATAGCCTATGTTCTATTCCAGAATATAATCTATTTTGATGTCAGATTACATGATCTGTATCTGTTTGGATATGGATGTAATTTGGTATATTGTCTGCTACATCTACATTATGTCCTATGTACAGGGTGAATTTACACTCAACTCAAAATTAGCACTTTTCTTTAGTTTGACATGTATATACCAGAATTTGATCCTGAGTACCAACACTTTTGGATGGTGTAATAATACAGGGTGTTTTTTTTAAAAACAACTTTTAATCCCTGGCTTGGAATACCGATTGTTCTTAAATCCAATGATGCAGTGCCTTTCAGTGTTTTTCGATATTCGTCATAGTTTCGGACAAGAGAAATACAGTGGATTTTATTTATTACGGCCTTGGTTGTAGAACCATTTAACTATAGCGACTTTAAATCTGAGTCCCTTCAATTTAAAGTATACTTGAGTACAAAATTCAAATGGCTATAGCGACTTTGGATGTAATGCAGAGTTCGGGTATAGCAACTGTTTTTAATTAATCTTTTGTAACAAATTCCTACAAATCCTTTATTCACTGTTAAAGAAAAGGCAGAAATCATTTCAAAATTTAAAAATCAGATGCTGATTTGTGCAAAGAATACAAAGTTTCCCATTCAACAATATCCACAATGTGGAAAAACGGCAGGCCCATTTTCCGTTAGTCTTTTAGATGCCATGGAAATAGTAAATACAGCATGGGCTCCAGTGGCTCCTGATACAATCAAAAAGTGTTTTTTTCTACATGCTGGGTTCTATAAATCTTTGGCTATCACAACAATTGACGACAACTCCGATGATGACTTGGACATACTATTGGCACAACTGTCTACAACATTGTCAGTGGCAAAAATGCAGACTGGGAAATATTGTTGATATTGACAGTCAAGTTATCACTGCTAGCAATTTGTCCAATACTGAAAGTGTTGAAACTTATTTCATCACCAGAGATTGGTAGACTATATTTACCTAATGTTCGTGGAAGTTAGTAACATAGAGTTGATAATACCTCCTCTAAAATCCCGAAATCATAATGGCAAAAAACAGTTTCACATTGTTATGGCCTCAGCAGACTGGCAGAGGGGACGGCAGAGGATTTTTTATATATCCATTGAATTTAATAGCTATCCAATGGTAATAAGGTATATATTTCAATGCTCGGTGATCGACCTCGGAGCATCGCAGCGCAGCTTTCGGCCAATTCCCGAGCATTGAGCCGTTTCGTTTCAAGTGCGGGCGGCTATGCAAAAGGGCGCACCGCGATCTTTGAACTGGACATTTTGGCGCGCACGTGTTGAATGAATTAAAATTCTTAATGTGTAGTAATAAGAAACGAAATCAACATGCACATCGCGAACGGTATGACACGTGCCGAAAGCGGCATACGGTGTCTTTAGTAAAATAATACCTATGATGTAAAATGAACTAGCTGTGTTCGCAGCCTCATTGTAGTAGTCACCTATCAAAATTTATGTTGGCCGACTTGCGCCCCCTAGGTTTCTGCGCCCGGGTGCCCCTTGAACCCCGGGTAAAGACGGCCCTGCTATTTATACCTTTGACTGTAACGATGTCTGGATATACTGACATAATTAAAATGGTACATTCATTGTTGATGGTTGATCGGTACATACCCGAAATCCACTGTATTTAAAAAGATTTATTAAGTTATCATGAAGATTTTAAGCTTTAGATTACACAAAGCTTATTTAAATCTGCTGTGTACAATAAAACATGTATATTGACTTTTCTAGAGTTCTAATGGAGTGTATGTGGGCTCCACCAAGATCCCACCAAACAAACCACATGTAATAAAAGATTCAGATACCATTGGATTAGGTTGGACAATGGAAGCACAAGTTGGCACAATAAAAGATTGTGAAAAATATGTTTTTAAATTTCTTAAAGAAAAATGTGGGTTAACTAGCAAATTAAAATTTCAAAATGAAGATGATATTGATGAAATTGAATCAAGAATTGCTGAATTTGATAGCATTTTAAATAATGAAAAATCCACAGATAAAAAGGAATCAATCAAATCACCTGACAACAAATTATCACTAAAGCGAAAAATAGACACTAATTACATTAAAAACCTAAAAGAAGAAGTCAAAAGCGGTGATGATGATAATCAGATTGTAAGTGTATCTGACAGTGAGAGTGAACCTAATGTCAAGCCGCTTGAAATTGGTGTTAAAAAACCAAAACTGGAACAAATATGTGAAGATGAACCAAAACAAATGCTGAAAGATATTGAAATTAAGATTGAGAATGATTTGTTGGAGTTTGAGGCTTTTAATGTAAAACAAGAGTATCTAGGATATGATGAACCAATACAGATTGATAGCGAAAGTGATAGTGAATCTGAGCAATGGCTAATGCGACTATCCCAAAGTTCACCTGGGAAACCTTTCATAAAAATTTCGAAAACCCCTAAAAAAGAAACCTTACAAGAAGACTCATACAGTCAGCTAGATGATTTTATTTGTATGAGTGATGATGAAGAGGATTTTGTTGATCTAATATCATTACCAAATCTGCATCCTGGTGATGACATTCATGAAGTACCTGACCAAAGTACAGTTAATTCACTTAAAGAAAAAAATCTGCTGCCTTCAGTTGAGGATATTGATTCTGATGAATGCTTTGAAGACATTATTTCAATCAAACAGCCTATAACTAAAAAAGACACAAAAACAGATGAAGTTGATGGGTGTATTGAAGATGTATTAAAAGAAGCAGATAATCTTATAAAGTCCCCGTTACCAATCAGCCATACATATCCAGCCAAAAAGGCACAAACTGAAGAACCTGAGTCATTGAAGAAGGCTCAATTAACAGAATCTGACCCCTTAAAGAAAACACAAAAGATAAGCCCAATCAGTCTCTTTACAAAGACTAAAATACTAAATCGAACTGTTATGGAAAGTAAGTTTTAAAATTACAATATTTTAATGAACTGTGATAGAATAAGTTTGTGCATCCTGTTCAGTGGGGCAGTTACAGGCTGATATTACCCTGCCAATATCAAGAGTTCAAGTCTACATATTGCTCTTTGGTGTTTGGAATTTCAAAAGATAGATTGCTAATAATAAAAGGATAATATTTTTGTGTTCACCAAAAATCTAAAGGTACATCTATGTATGCATTTCTAAAATATTGATCTTAAACCCGTTTAATTGTTTTACTATAATTAAACTACTCGGCCAACAAAATATGTTACATCAAACAAATTCCAAATTAACACCAAGATATAACACTTTTTTATTGTAGTGCGCTGCAAATATAATAATATTGTAACAATAACTATTTTATTCTTCCCCGAAAAATACTGATCATGCACCAAATATTCCTGAATGTTACACAAAATATTTAGTATGCATCCTAGTATGGTTAGGTTAGGTTATTAATAAAGCTACATTGGACATTAATTGGTGTTTGATTCAAATACATTTTCAGTGCATTATCTGAAGTAAAACTAAAAAAATAAATGCTTGTTTTTAAAATTAGGTGTATTACTATTTTTACGATGCTTGTTATGACATATTTTAATGAACATATTTTGGTGCACATTCAGTATATTTGGTGGAACACAGGCAAAATTAGGTAAATGAAATGGGAATAAATTGAAGTACTTTTAAATACCATCCCTAATAAAAACTCAAATCCAAAGTACTTAATTACAATGGTCAAGCAATCTATCTTTTGAAACACCAAAGAGCAAAACGTAGTCTTAGAGAATGCCTCCTGTGTGATTAGCTAAGATGATCGAAATTCGGTTAGGTGTTTAATATTATTATGTAGAGAAAATATTTGTAACTTTGTTTTTCTTTTTTAGTAAAGTCAAAAACCTCTCGTAAGTATAGCAAAGATAAATCGTCATCAAAACGGCACATATCTAACACGCAAAAAGAAGAACGTAAAAAGAAACTTAAGGAAATAGCCTGCAAGGAAAAGGAAGAATCAAAACAAAATAGAGATTCTTCAGGAAGTAGCAAACCAGTATCAACAAATGTGAAAGTTACCACTTCAAACCGTGGAGCATTTTTAACTGATGTTGCACAAGCAGTTGTCAATCCAGTGAGAAGAATAGAACACACACGTAAAAGTAAGGATAAAAGTGAAGAGACCTCACCAAAGTCAATAGAAACAAGTAATCAAGATTTTACTGAAGACCTTGAAAACAAAAGGAAAGAACTAGAAAAATCAAACAAGGATAGAAGTAAAGACTCTAAGTCTCACAGAACTAAAGATCATAGTAGAACCGAACACAAAACAGATAAACCTTCAACAAAGCCCTTAGGGAAAGAAACAAGGGTGCCTTTAAAAAGTTTAAAACCACTACCAGATGGTGAAGATACATATTCTGGAAAGCCAGTTTCTAAAGTGGGTCCAATGCAAACTGGTAAACCCAAAAAGAATGTGCGTTTCTCAGACGCACCACCCCAGGTGTTAGTATTTGAAATTGAGCCTGGCAATAAAATGAAGAGGACTAGCTCGGTGAAAACGACATTGGTTGATGTGCGTCAAGCACCTGTGTTTTCACTAGAAAAAATTACACTTATGAAAATTCTTCGCTGGAATCCTCAGTGGTTGGATGAGCAGATGAATTTCAGCGAGCCTCCTCCCATTTTAGGTCACAACAACACTCCTATGTCGGTTTTCCACTCATTTGTGAATCACAATCAATATGTGCAGTAAGTAGCTATTACTTTTAATATAAATTATTCAATCAATAACTGTTCCTATTTTTTCCAAGTGCATGTCTGCAACATTGTGTTGTACACTGGATTTAAGTGATATTTTGCCCCTTAATGATGAAATCACATAGCAATTTTTTATCCCTAAATAATAAGTAAACTTGGAAAATCATAAATAATATTCAAACTACAAACTATGTTTATTTATTTTAGGTTAGTTGGTGACTTACTTCTAATGGAGATTTGGGAATGTTTAACAATAGCATACATGAAGATTCGCAATCAAAACAATGGAATAGAAATGAGAGTGGAGTCATTGCCGCCCATACCTCCACAGGAGCGATGCCTTGAGCTATTCAGCATAAGTGTTAATAGTAAGCTTTTAAATTGCTTACATTCAGGCCTAACATGCAGGAAAAGTGTACAGGATTTATTTTATAGCTCCAGCATAGTTCTCTTGTACCTGTATAGTCGTCGCTGTAACGAAAATTCGGTAGAGGACAATATTAATATTTTTGTGTGTCAGCTTTGCACCTGATTCCTATCACGTGTCTCATAAGCACAAAAAGAAATGTCTTGGTTTTGCACTTGATAGCCTACTAAGTTGGTCCAAATGGGTAGGTCTTTAAAGAAAGCGAACCCGATTAATGTCGATCATAAAGAGTATTTGCGCACTATAGGTATCCGATTTCCATCAGCCCAAATTTAGGAGATTTCTAATTCGGTACGAACGCTGGTTTGGAGTTCTAGCAAACACTAATATACGAGAATGTGTATAAACCTCGCTCATACTTTTGTTTCCTTTAAAATGCAGGTAGCTATGCATGTGTATTTTTTTACTTTAACCATTTTATTTTCCAGTTTCTGTTCCTGCCTCAGCAACAAAAACTGTTCCAAGAGTAGGGGAAGTACTTCTGGTTTCTTTTGGACCAGAACAAGCCAAAACTCAAAGATTCTTCTTTGTACACAATGTGAGATGTCTGCCATCACCTTCGAGTGAGTCTCTTTGTATATTTTATTCATGAACCAGACCATAGGTAATCTAAATAGACTTAATCCTTTTGAATTGGCTGTAAAATTCGTATACAATTTGCCAATTGATTATGCAGTCAGAATAAAATTACAATGTTAAAGTATGGCGACAAAACGAAGGCGTAACTTTGAACTGACGTGGTCAAAGAAGTTTGCACGTTCCATAAATATTTCGCTTCAAATACATTATTATTATCTTTGTTGATATGATTCATTCATCTGTATGATGGCCTTCGTCCAAACATGCCTCAGTTTTTCCGGCATAAGTCGCTGATAGCTATGAAACCAACCACTGAATCACCAACAGAATATTATTTGTTTTTCAATGATAAGGTGTGCAATAAATTGTGCTCTATCTATTTATGCATAATGGAGACCCTTGTATGTACAAGGGCCTCCATTATTACACCTTATCATTGAAAAACAAATAATATTCTGTTGGTGATGAAGTTGGTGAAGATTTTGTTTAGGTATATTAAAAGGGCACACTTTTGACTTAAACACCGCCGCCGACATAGCGATAACAATTGGTCAGCACTCACGACTAGTATTCGCTTCACCTTCACGAATGATTTTTGCGAACACTCGTTGCCAATCGAACAGTTGGATAAGTAGGTACATAAATCCAAACACAAAAACAAATTCACAACGCTGTACTTGCACGCCCTTCCGCTCCACCCAGAGCGGATCAAGTCATTTGATAATTTCCCATCCTTAAAAAAAAACGCTGTTCTTGCAAACAAATGTTTGTCGCCCTATAGAAGCCTGCGAAACGAATGTTTTTAAAACTCTAGTCAGCTTGTGGTAAGTTCCTACCATCCAACTGCTTTATGTCAGTGGCGGCCTCAGGGGGTGGCGAGCAGGGCAGCCGCCCAGGACCTCGCGCAACGTGAATTCAAATACCTAGTTTACTTACAAAACGAGCACACTAAACCCAAAGGTTGACTAGTAGAGAATGCCTTGATGCATTAAGTCCGCCCATGTACCACTATTTTACATAAAGTTTAAATAAATAAATAAAGAAACTCTTCCATACAACGAAATGCTGTGAAAATGCCTTATTTTATAATTTTATGGATTATGGAGGATTGTCGTTTGGGGGGGTTTGACACCGCTGAGAGTAGGTATTAGCAAAATAAACACTAAAAAAATAACAAAACATTTTATTTTGCAGAGCAAGCCTCCTTGGATTACTTTTTGTAAATTTCTCAATGACTTCGTTAGGTTGTCGACTACCAAAGATATCTCGGTATTTTGGGGCTTAAGCACCTTAGCACCCCGTCCTTGATCCGCTAATGGTTATGACTGTGGCAGTGGAAGCAAAGGACAATATTGTAAATACCATATGGATTACTTCAAAATGCTCCAACAACTATAATTTGTAAACTGTTATGATTTCGCAGGTAACAGACACGCATTCTTCAGTGTATCTCTGCACGCTACATTTGCGGACAAATTGAAGTCATTAAAGTTGGGAGAGTTAATGATAGGCAGGAACTTAGCTTACATCAATAAAGAATTACAGCTGTTTGAAGCTATGGAATATTTGGCGGGATCCCCGCTCAGTGATGCGATACTGAGGCCAGAACCTCATCACTTTATCAAGAGTCAACCAAATCAGTCAATCAATATAAGATCTCAGGTTTGTATGTTTTAGTTATCTTAAGCAGGCAGGACTGATAATGGCTGCCAGGGTTGCGGAATTTGTTCGAGAGTCACCACGGCCCTGGAACGCAAAGGGCTTTAGAAGGAACACGGATGGGTTTTAGTCAGTAAGAGTCTGACACACCCTCCCCTCCACCCAGAGGGAAGAAGTCATTTGATGATTTCCCATCCATAAAAAAGGGCTGATAATGTGTGGACAATGTTTCCTGTTGTTTATTGGAAAATGAATGGGGTTGGTAGTTCTACATTTTATTTGGTGGGGCACTTGATTTCAAAATCTTATAGTCAATAGATCTAGTGTAAAAATATATGGAGCAAAGTATATAAGAAAAGGATGAACAAACTGTATAAAAGCCTGTACTTATTACAAAAAAACAAAAAAAAAACACTTATTAGTAGGTACCTGTGCTGAGAGATGGGCGAAGATTCTCATCTTCGCCCAATGAGTGAGGACTCATTGGGCGCCTGAGGGTAGCCGTCGTCATCGGGGCCACCGCGGGTGTGTGACGATCACGTTTGCGGGTTAAACTTGGGTAGATATCGCACAACATTAAGAGGTTTAGAAGAAGAAAGGGCAGGCCCTTGTCCAGAAAAAAAAAATGCCGGTAAACGGCAATAAATCAGTATATTTTAATGAAAATCTTGTAATGTAAAACACATGTGATATGCAATAAAGAGTAATATTGAATATGATCCCAAACTTATTTCAACTATTGCTGACAGATAAACAGCCCCATATAATATGCACAATGTTCCATGGTGTGTTGCAGTGGACAACGACTCTGAACCCGAGTCAGCTGACGGCTGTAAGCTCTTCAGTGTCCGCCGCACTTAGCGACAGGCCTTCCATACAGATGGTGCAGGGCCCGCCTGGAACTGGTAAGTAATCTGTAATGCACATCTTAAAAAATGCTGAAGTGCCTTTCAGACGCTGCTAGACTGAAACAGCGGATGCAGACAACTGCGATCTGACATCAGAACTCTGTAACATCATAATAAGGCATTCTGTATGAACAGTGTCTGATTCGCAGAAAAAGAAAAAATAACTTGAAAAGCGTGTAACTCGTCATATTCCAACGGTTTTTTCCACAATTGTGTCATTTCTGTAACATCTTTAAAACATGAATTATATGGTAATTTAAATACATGGTTTACATACACTATTGTGATCATGACGAATAATAAAATTCTGTTTCACAGGAAAATCCAGTGTTATATGCGCGATTGTCATGACATACTTCTATAACGGGCAAGTGAAAAAACTGCAGAACCGGGGCAAAATATTAATCTGTGCCACAAGCAACGCCGCGGTCGATGGACTGGTCGTTAGATTACTGAAACTAAGGCAAAGCCTACCCAAACGTAAGTAAAATTAACTATTGTCGCAATGAAAGATTAAAACATTGTTTCTTTGATAAGCGGATAAGGTCTTCCATACAGTCCATCCATAATTTCTTTTATCTTTCCTTACTCTTATAGCCATATTCATATTCAAAACGTTCCTCACATCATTTTCTTGTAAGTATATTGGTACCATTAAATGTTGGCAGCGGAAAGGTTTCGAATGGTGCGCGTGGGTCGCGAGGAGGCCATGCACACCGAGGCTGCCAACATCAGCTCGCAGCAGCTGGCGCAGCGCGACCTCGCGCGGATACTCTCCGACCAGCCTGCCGCGCCCGCCGGCCTTAACGAAGAGGTAGCCAACACCTGCTATGTATCTTACTGAACAAAGGCAAAGGCCTAGTCGAGTACATTTGAGTAGATAACTCACTAAACTGGAGAGCAAACAAATCTACTGTCATATAAAATTGTTTCGTTACTTCATTGCTTGCTCATAATTACACGCTGTTGTAACACTTTACTTCAGAACGACCCATACTCTTACGACAGTAGGCATTGTAGCTGCGATATTTTCGCCTATGGCCCCACTATGAACTTCGGAGTATAGTGGCGACAGCAATGGCTGGTAAAACCAAATGACACGATAACAGTGATGCAAAACATTCACCAAATTGAAACATGGACCAGCAATATTTTGAATTTGCGATAGTTCAAATTCACAACTTTCGTTGAATTACAGCAATCTCTCCTCTTATTTTAGATTCTGCATGTTGAGGCCAAGATTAATATGTGGAAGACTCAAGAGAAGGACGCGAAGGACCCATCGCGAGTTGCGTACTGTCAGACAAAGGTCGCTGAACTCGAGAAGAGGATTAATTTGGTAAGTCATCATTACCCACATTTTGTTATACTGGAAACATGGATTAATTCGAAACAATAGCCACTATCACTGGGAGTTTGTGATGAGGTATCTGGTCAGAAAAATAACCCTCCTTTTGACTTCGAACTTTGTCGTTGTTTCGTTAGTCGGTGTTTTGGTTGTTTCTTCTTTTTTTTTTTACACAGACTTCCGAAATTAAAGTTATTTTATTCTTTTTTGTGTGTTTGATTTGGAAGTCAGAATATTTTTATTTTTCACTTTTTAGTGGTGATAATGAGTGATTCTTTGTGTGCCTTCGCAATCCCAAGTCCAGACCAGCTCATAGTAAAATATCTACCTTGCTTTGGGATTGACATAAACCTAACAATATCTCACTTTACTAGATTTTATTGATTTCACTGGTTTATCTTAGAAGTTCAACGTCCAATGCAAATTAAATATACGTATAACTAAACCCAACACAGAAAGAATCATGTTAATCATCAATCATTATGTCCGAATAGATAACCCCAAAAACATGGTTGACTTGTACACATCTGCGTACCCCTTCACAGCGTACCGGCGTGAAGTTATGTTATGATCTTGTCTAACAATAAACAGACATGCGATTTCAATAATCCCGGTCTATTTGCTATTTGAAGAGTTATGTTGCCTATCTCCGAAGTTCTTCATGTGAACTTCAACAAATCGAAACGGGACCAGTCCGGGAAAATGCTTTTCCAAACAAAAAAAATATTATCCAAATCAGTTGACAATTGGCGAAGAACCTCCTCCTCTAAGGAGGTTCTCAATTACCTGAATGTTTTTTTTTGTGTATGTTTGCTCAGCAATATTTTCGCCAATTGTCAACTGATTTGTATAATTATTTTTTTTGTTTGGAGTCGGTTAATATATTAAAAGTGCAAATACAGACTAAGGCCTGCTTATCAGTCAAGATTTATCAATTAATTTAATCCTTTATTTCAGGCCACTAAATAAAACACATAAGGATAAAACAATAAATTTAAATTTATTAATACATAAACTATTAACTACTGCACACGAAATGACGGCGTTATGTTTCACTGACTGGTGTCGCGCAGTTGGCCGCGAAAACGTCGATACACGACACCCTTCGGCCAAAACTCTGCTTTGAGGAACATCTCGAGCTGATGAGTTTGAACCCGCACCACAAACGACTTGAAGTTTTTTTTTGTGATGAATCCAACTTTTCAATCCTCAAAGTCCAGTTGGTTTTCACTCTTATGTACTCCACGATCTCCTCAACCTTCGTGGTGTGATGTAGCTGGGAGCAGCAGCATGTTTGATCCTGCCAGCCCGGTGCCGCACTGGTTCCGGCTCTGGTTAGCTCGTGTCTGTCAGTTACTGCTAGCTAATAAGTGGTTATTCGTTCGCAGCTGCGCTCAGGCTCGGGGCGCGGCGGCGGCGCGGAGGGCGTGCGGCCGGAGCAGGTGGCGCAGGCGGAGCGCCGCATCATAGAGGGCGCCGACATCGTCGTCACCACGCTCGCCAGCGCACAGAACTACAAAATGAAAGGGTAGGTGATGCCGTTCTAATTACAAGAGGAAAAGTTCAAATACTTGACTAGTCATTCTAGACAAACTTATCATGTTTCAAAACAGAAATTTTTAAATTTATAATGAAACCTGGAATAATAAGCGAAAATAATAAATTTATCACGAGTTCGCAATTTCCCGGTGACATATCGATTGGGATACTCGTAACGTATATCAATTGATATTTAAAAAAATTGTAATAAACCTATCTAACTAACAAGTGTTTCACAAAAATGAATAATTTTTAAACCTCATGTGACCGTTCTGCCTGTTTGATATTATTGTATATACTTTACAATAATATAAAAAAATAATCTCATTAATATCCGAATTAGTCGTTATATGAGCAAGGTATTTCCTGCAGACTGAAGCGCCGCATAGCGCTATGCATCATAGACGAGGCGGGGCAGGTGATCGAGCCGGAGACGCTGATCCCGCTCACGCTGGACGTCACGCGCCTCACGCTCATCGGCGACCCGCAGCAGCTGCCAGGATTTATCTGTTCCCAGGTTTGTGCACTGTCGAATTACAACCAGAGGTCGGAATCAGGTAGAGTTATTTATGTACTTTCACTGATTTCATACAGCGAAAGAATAAAGTGGATATGCCTCAAATCCCGAGATTAATTTTAAAGAGCAGAAAAATCCCGTGATTTATTAAACAAAAAAGTTATTTTTTTTACACAATTTAAACCACTACACGCAAATTTACATCAACGACATCGGATGTCCGAAGTTGCAAAATTCCCATACGCACACACGCGATGTTGCCACATTTGTAGTTCGCACAACATAGCTTTGAGAACAAAAGAAAACACGGAAATGCGTAGCACTCCCCGCCTAACGAAATGTACTAGATTTTGTCTCTTTCTACCGCATTCAAACTTTCTATTTGCAATAATTCGGTTAACTCATTCATACAGCTCATTCACGAGCTCTGAGGTTTTTATTATTATTTATTTGTAATATTGTTTGCCACACGGGATTGTCCATGGTGGTGAAGATCCATATTAATATAAACTTTTCGATGCAAGTACATAAATAACTCTACCTAATTCCGACCTCTGATTATAACAGCTGTTCGCGTCCGTGGTAAGTAAATGAACCAAACTTCATGACTTCGACTTTTCATAAGAAAATACCGTCGCATATTGTACGGATTTATCGGTTTTAAATTCCAAAAATGTAGACAATGTTTCACGATCGAAAAGCTTTCTTTAGAAGAGTAGTTATAATATTAGTAATTATTTATTTTGATACTTTATGTACGAATACTCAAATTTAAATTGACTTTATTACATCTAACTTCAATATTTGCGGGAAAACTTAGCTACTTACCAAAGACGAAGAAGTTTAACGTAAGTCAAAGGACCTTTTACCTAGTTAGTGACCTACTACAGGCCTTTAATAATAATATACTATATATACTTCCGGGATTGTTTTCCACTCCTCTAGCACCTCAGGATATGTTGCCCTCTTGGCGCTACGTCACTTTGTGCTAGCGACCATTTCTGAGAGCCCATTTGTTGAGTGTGCAAGTCACCCCTGCCTTTTAAAGCCTTGTATATTGTCATTGGTCAGGCAGGGGCCAATAGTTCTTCCATAGTTCACGATAATAATCAGTCCACTAAACCCTCTCATATTTTGTTTCTATATTCTGCTATAGTCCTGCACCGACCGGGGATTGTCCTTGGGCATACTTTCATAGTGCATACAGGGATAATCGCCGGTTGGTGCCCCATTCCATTTGAAATGTCTAACGGGGCCACTGCAAATGACCGTGATACTATTAATTCAAACTTTGACAATCTCGGGACCCCCCAGGGTCCCGAGATTGTCAAAGTTTGAATTAATAGTATAATTGTTATAACCGTGGGGTAGGGAAATTATACAACCGATAAGTACAAACTCATTTATTGGACCTACGCAGCAGTCGTTCACTTAAAACTAGCTGCAGTAAACTACTTACTTATTTTTATATTCTGTCATTGGTACTTTACACTAGTACCTTCATAACAATAAAATGTAATTATAATAATTATTCTGTGGCTCGACTGGCAACCGATGTGACAGGAAAAAATAAATCTCCGAATTTTCAACATAAAATATATGGAAACAAACAAAATGAAACCGACACGTAGAAAAATAAACAGCAAAAATTCACATAAATAATATGGACAAATAAAAAGACTTAATTATGACCACCTAATCGTTGAACGAGAGCAAACAAAAAGAGCCGCAGCTCGACGAGCACGCCCACCACCTCCGGCCTCGTCGCTCAGCTCCGCCTCGCTGCCGCCGGAAGCCCGGAACCCCGCCCCACCGTGAGTGCTGTGACAGCTCCCGGTGGAAGTATGCAGAACAAGCGATGAATGCAAACCATCAGTGAAAACGTCATGCGCTCATACTATGGGGCTACAGAGGGGGGAACTACCCTCACTGCGTACCGTGGTCGGAAGCTCTCTCTGTTTCAGGTACTTGAGCCAGCAGTCAACGACTGTCGGATCAGGTGCGCGTCATCCAGCGTAACTGTATGCTGGATGACAGTATGCTTGATCGCCTCCGAATGGAAATGTGTAGCCATGTCATTATTCCTCCGTTGCAGACTGGCACCACAACAGTTAATCCAAATCTCCAGCCAAGCTAACAAGAAGAGTAATGACAGGGTTACGAACGTAAGTACCCAGTGTAATGAGGAATTGAGGAGTGCGATTCGAGAATATCACTCCGTGCCGCCCGAGCTTAGACCACGCTTACCTCGTTTGCTCATGCATAACAAAATAGGGCCCTGGTAGCTGCTCTGGATTCGCAGTTACCAAATTATTTTGATGAATGCGAAGACCTCACTGATGCACACTCGATAATGTACGGCTGTAGCGGCAACCAAAACCAGCCGTACCGGCCTGGCAGTGCAGAATCGAGCGTCGCATTGGCGGGGCCAGAATGCTAATCGGCAAACTGATCTGCTTCAGGGAGGGCAACACTCGCCCTAGAGTGATGCGCTATGTGAGACAGGCATTTTCCGGGACTGATATCAGCCCCCGAGACTATTATGTCCGGTATATCAGAGCGCGAATTTCTGAAGCAGAAGGTGTATGCGTATGCTTGGGCAAACCGTATTCGTAGGTATCAGCGGCGAGTGGAGCGAAATACCCAGAATCGCACATTCCGAAGTAATGAAAGGTAGGTAAATAGAGCTTGGGATCGACCGGAACAAGGTGTGACTGACACGCAGCTGCCGGATGATGACACCATGTGTTCATTCTGGCGCAGTATCTGGTCGGTGCCTGTCAGTCACACCGAAGAAGATTGGATTCGAAGGTCTAGCAAGTTGATCAAGTGGTTACAAAGGTCGCATGCTTGTTTGGCATCTCAATTCCAGTCTGCCTTAGTGTCAGGGTCGCTGCCTCAGTTCCTTACTACAGGAATAACCCACCTTCTCCATAAATCAGGTAGTACTGCGGAACCTAAAACTTATGGACCAATCACGTGTTTACCGACGGTCTATAAAGTTTTTACATCTATTTCGAGAACAAAGATGAACGTCGTATCGATAGTAGTTCAATAATGTCTGCTTCTCAGAATGGATGTAGGAACGGGTCCCGCGGTACAAAGGAGCTGCTCCTCATTGATATTGCCATTAGCCAACAGGTTTGTTGTTCCCGAAGGGATCTGTCGAGATGCTAAATAGATTATAAGAAGGCCTATGACTCAGTGCCACATACAGGGCTCATGAGGGTGCTGGAGCTGTATAAAGTTGATGCAGTTCTACGCATCTTCTTGATTTCGTGTATGAGGCAGTGGAGCACGGTTCTTCGCTATCCAGGATGTCGACAGATCCAGGTGAACAACGATCCGATAAGGATCAAGCGTGATATATTTCAGGGCGACAGGCTGAGTCCACTGTGGTTTTGTCTGGCCCTCAACCCTCTCAGCACACTGAAGAGGTGGTCCTGACCACCTCTTCTTCTTCTCTTCTTCTGATGACCTGTCATATCACACCTCCTTTACATGGATGACTAGAAACTCTTTGCCTCCAACAACTTGCAATTGATGAAGCTCCTGAAGGTAACAGAAACGACAAATGTGCGGTCATGAATGTGAAGCGAGGGGAGATAATGTTTTGATCACTTTAGATCCCTCAGTTCAACCGAAACTTGCAAGTATTTGGGTATGGCGAAAACGTTGGGCATCAATGCTGTTGACGTGAAACAATCGTTGAAGGAACGCTTCTTTGGCCGCCTGAATAAAGTACTTAACAGTCTTTTATCAGGCGGAAACAAGGTGCCTTCAACGGCTGGGTCATTCCGGTATTGATGTACTCTTTCGGCATACTCAAATGGACTCAGACGGAACTTGACGATAGGAGGGTACGCTCACTGCTTGCAAATCGGATGCATCACCCATGGATGAGACTGTATTATCCGCGGAAGTGCAGGGTCGTGGCTTCTTAAATGCTAAGACCCTGCACAACCGCGAGATATGCAGCCTTAGGAAGTAATTCCTAGAAGCCGACGTGGGTTTGCATCGAGATGTGGTAGCAGTGGACAAAGGCTTTACCGCGCTCTCCTTGGTCAAAGTCAAAAGTCAAAGTCAAAGTCAAAACGTTTATTTCAATTAGGCCATTAAACGGCACTTTTGAACGTCATCGTTTACAGTTCAGTAAAAAAATAGAATTACATTAATAAAGTGACTCTACTGTCCATTCGGAAAGGTAGATTCTTATGGAGAAGAACGGACAAGAAACTCTATAGTTACTCTTTTCAAATAATGATTTACAAAATTTGGTCTTGGCTAACGACAACTGGCGTAAACCTGTAGTATTAGATACTGATGACCGCAGGGAGGTATGGCAGAGAATGGAGCTTCACGGTCGCTTTAATCGGATCCTACATGGGCCCGAAATAGACTTTTGCTAAAAAGTCTATATTTCTGGTCGTAGCCTGGCTGCGTTTTGGTGACCTCATCGGGGAAACCGAAGGTTTTGTCTGTGCGATTATGGACGAAGTAATGATGACGAACAACAACCGGAAATACATTGTGAAGGACACGGTACGTACGGTTGACATTTGTCGGGTTCTAGTTTGGCTAACGGAGACTATTTGCACAGGCACAACCTTGTAGCCAGGATCATTCACCAACTTGCTCTTAATTACAATCTTGTGGAATCGGAAGTACCGTACAATAGGTATGCGCCCGACCCAGTTCTCGAAAATGGCAATTATATATTATGTCTCCAAGAATGCATTGGACGACTTTACAACATTTTCTTGGTTCCCATACCAATACTATAGTATCCTCAGGACTCCTGTCGCGACACCCCTATTCTCAAGCTCTCTCCAGAGTACTTAATAATTTACCAAATCGAAGGCCCTGGAGAGATCCAGAAAACAGGCGTTTACCGGCGTTTCACGATCACTGTAATACTGAACCGTGAGTTTTAGACTTACTATGGCAATTTCCGTTGACAGTCCAGGTTGAAACCCGAAGTCCATCGCGAATTTGTCTATCACTGATTGACCACACGTACATTTCTTACAGAGAGCAAAAAAGCATGGCCTAAACGAGAGCCTGTTTTCCCGCCTAAGCTCTAGCTCGGAGCAGTGGCCAGGCAGAAGCCCCGTGGTGCTGCTCAACCAGCAGTACCGCATGCATCCCGACATCGCGGACTACCCCTCTCGCGCCTTCTACGACGGCCAGATACTCAGCGTGCCGCCCAAGAGGCCGGACATAGACCTCCCGCCCTACAATATCATCAGCATTTCCAGTGGAGATAAAGGACAAGGTATGTTAAATGAGTGTGACGTCACACTTCTTCTATATTTTATACTAACTTTTTGACGCTGGTCCACTTGCATTCCAAAGGAACCGTACATTTTTCCGAGACAATAAGTAACCTAAACTGTACTAACTATATTATAAGTGGAAAAAAAACGCATTTCAACTAAACCACCGGAGATTATCATTTACCAAATGTTTATAAACAAACAAACATTCTTATTTTACCTTTTTATAATATCTGTTTATATGTAAGGGTCGCAGGTCACAAGTCCTTACTATATTACTATATTTTACTATACAGGGCGTCCCACGGATATGCCAAATGGAGGGAAGGTACCTTGAATATTGTAGATGGAACATTTTACTGAAAGAAGACATAATTTGAATTTAAAAAACAATTTAAACTGCATTCATAGATATTTAAATAATTACCCTCTAGCTTTATCATACCGATGGAAAGGCATCATAAGGATTATTTTTTGTTAAATAACATAGTGTCAGAAATAAAAGGAAGACCATGGATTTTTAATACAAAATTAATCAATATATCAAATGCTCAAAATGAGTCCCTTCTTGTTGAATACAAAGTCGCACTCTTTTGATTATTTCGCTCCCTGTAAATTTTTAGGTCTTGTTGTGGTGGATATTTAGAAAAATACGTCTAAGTTCTGCTTGTAGCTCGTGGACACTTCATACTGGTTCTTGTAAACAATTTTTTTTAGATCTCCCCAGATCAAATGTACAAATAAGATGGTCGCGGAGATGGGGATCTCGGCGACCATCTTATTTGTCCATTTGTCCCGATCCAGGGATGAAAGTGTTCATTGAGATAGTTCCTTGTTCTGTGACTGTTATGAGCCGGAGCCCCATCTTGCTGAAAAGTAAGGTTTTGTCGTTCTGCAAACGGAAGATTATTTATCTCATTTCTCAAAATCTCAAAAATTTCCTTCGACGTATTCAAATGCCCTTCGTAAAAATGTACTAATTTTACTTGATTATTAATCTCGCGGATACGTAAGGGATTCTCTCTGGACCAAATGCGATTATTGTGTCGATTGTACATAACATTATTTCTGAAGTTTGTCTCGTCTGACCAGATAATATTATTTAGAAAATACTTATCCTCTAGGATGAGCCTCTCGATTTCATGGCAGAAATAAGTCGTCTTTCAGCATCACCGGGCAGTCATTTTTGTACTAATCGCCCTTCAATGTAACTTTTGAATTATTTTTTTTAGTACACGGTGTATTTTGCTTTTCAAAATTCCGATAGCTTCTTTACCTTCCCCCACTGAACTTTTAGGATTTGCCACAAAGTATATCAAAATGTCGAGTTCATCGTCAGTTTTTATCATTTGGTGCCGCGGTTGTGGTAAGCGATGATCGAAACGTCCCAAAATTAGCAGATTATCCACCAACCGTTTCATAATAAATCGAGATGGTGTATTTCTATCAGTATATCTTTCGCGGTGCCATTGTAAGGCTAATGTTATGTTTTTGTGGTTTAAAAAGTATGCTTCCATTTAATCTAAATTATTTTGATACGCCATAGTTATGTAAAAAAATCCTACAGAAACAAAAGAATAAAAGTTTTAAAATGGAACACATTTTTGAATTATTTCTTTATAATCAGCCAGCCGCATTGCGATGGACAAAATACAACCAGGTACCTACTAATTACGTATCTCTTTATCATTTTATCATGCACCTAAATTATAAAAGGGAAATGATGCGTACTTTTCAAGTGGGTACATTTATTAGTACTTATGATAATGTCAGTTATACATATGTCCTAACGGCAATGTCAGCTTTTCATTTTTCTGAACAAAATTTCACATCAAATGTTAAAATTCATGGTCTTCCTTTTATTTCTGACATGTTATTTAGCAAAATATAATTCTTATGATGAAGCCTTTCGATCGGTATGATAAACTACACGGTGATTACTTTTCTCGTGTAACGGGTTCGATCATACCTTGGGATAATTTTCGAACTTTACGCGGGCGAATCGCTGGCAGAAGCTAGTATTACAATAAAAATATAGATGAGATAACGATCTTGAAATGATTGTACACTACTGTACTGTACAAAGTAGCCAGTAAACTACTGGCTTCTTTGTATGAGCCGTCTGTTTTTTCCACAAGCACCTTTCCCATAAATGCTCTCTTTTCTTTATTATGCTTCTCTATAATGGGTTAATATGATTTGCGTGCGCAGGAGCGAGCGGCGCCAACGAGATGGAGGCGTGGGGCGTGTCGCGCGTGGTGCTGGCGCTGCACGCGGCGCTGCGGCCGCACGGCCTGCGCCTCGCCGTCATCACGCCCTACAACGCGCACAAAGACCTCATCAAGAGGCACCTCAGGACTTTACGACTGTGAGTTTTTACTAATCAGATAATTAAGTGGGTCTTATCCACGAAATTAGAATTTTATTTATCATTTTTCGATGAAATTCAATGCATTGAAATACATTTATAGCTCAGCATTTGGTTTTATGTTACTAACAAAGTTATTCGCCACTGAAATAAATACTTAGTTACTAAAGTATATGCATTACAATTACAATACAAATTTCAATGTTTTTAAATTAATTTTAAAAGACAAAATTTTCAACATTTTGTGTATTTTTGGAACACTTACAAATCGAAGGAACCAACCCAGAAACACTGAAATTTAAGTTATATTATTTTTCACTTTTGAGTTCGTGTTTTTATCGAGGCGGTTCTTTCTTCTTTGTTTTTATCTCTATCTTATTAAACAATTTTTTTTTTCTAGTAAACGGTAGGTCTATATAATAGTATTATAGTTAATAATGAATTGTTTCCATGGTGGCGCACAGCGCGGAGGGGCAGGTGGAGGTGAACACGGTGGACAGCTTCCAGGGCCAGGAGCGCGACGTGGTGGTGGTGTCGCTGGCGCGCTCGCACGGGGTGGGCTTCCTGACGGACGCGGGGCGCATGAACGTCATGCTCACCCGCGCAAGGCACGCGCTGCTCGTCTGCCTCAACCACCACGCGCTGCTTGTAACTCACTTTTATTTTTATTCTCGCTGATCTCTTGGGGAAAGACCGTGGAGTTTGGTATTTTTACCTCGCTTAAACCGCCCCGGTGATCACCATCAGCACATGAAAGGGGGTGCCACGCTACCTTTTTAGGGACAAATCCGCCACACATTCCCAACCACTGCAACTCCTGAAAGCCAGAATCAACAGTGGCGACCACCAGAAAAACGCCGAGTCAATGAAGCTCGACAAGTCCCGGATAAACGATTCGACTGTCTTAAATCCCGCAACGTAATTAATCAAAAAAGAACAGCGGAGGAGTTGGAAAAAATATACTTTCCACTTCCCTCCTTATCAATCAGTCAATCAGGAGACAGAACAGACCTAGGCCTCGCTACCTATAAAAATACCACTCTGGGACCCCCCCGATCCAAAGCCTGTTATCATTTATCCCTTTGGTGCTTGTAATGAAACCTCTTTACGAAATTCGTTTGAATTATTTGTCTACTTTAGTATCTCCTATTAGTATACAGGGTGTCCCAAAACTCAACGTCAAGCCGAAACGGGGTGACAGGATTGATCATAACCATCACGAGAAAAATCTGAAAAAAAATCTAGCCCATGCAGTTTGAAAATTATGGGCATTTTAAGAAAAACCTAGAAATTTGATCAAACTGTACCATTTTTCGGTTATTGTGGTTATTATTTTTTATTTTTGTTCATTTGAACTTTAGAAACGTAATCCTAAATAACATTTCTAGAATCCCAATAAAAAATAATGACACAATTGCCTCAAGTTCCCGAGAATTGAGACTATTTGTTAAACTACGAATTTAAAATTTTCAAGATTCGTCGACTTTGACAGGCCCTCCTATAAAAAAAATGTACTAGAGTGCCTTGGCAAGTAGCATTAAAAGTTGGCGCATTTAATCAGAATTCTAAAATGGTACAATACTTGTTAGTTCCATACAATAGAAAAGAGTAAAAAAATTAAAACCTCAAGTAACCCGATTTTTGCTATCAGATTTTACTCAGTTAATTCGCACAAGCTCTAGGTAGGTTCTTAATTTTAAGGCAAAATGATGAGAGAGATGGATAATGGGTATGTTTGCCATGAGTGAGCGAGACAGATAGTGACGCCACGCATTGAGACGGAGATGCGTCGTTTAAACGAGTGCGAATGAAACAGATAGATGCTATGGCATCTATCTGTTTCATTCGCACTAGTTTCAGCCAAGCAAATGGCTACGCTACCAGTCCGACACCAACCAGTTAGTACGTTTCGCTCATTCGTCTACTGCGCACGTTCGTATTCGTATTAATTATTTTACTAATTTTACTAACTTTTTTTCACTTTGGTAAAAGTGGCGTCACTATCTGTCTCGCTCACTCATGGCGAACATACCCATTATCCATCTCTCTCATCATTTTGTCTTAAAATTAAGAACCTACCTAGAGCTTGTGTGAATTAAAAACATTTTAACTGAGTAAAATGAGATAGCAAAAATCGGGTTACTTGAGGTTTTAATTTTTTTACTCTTTTCTATTGTATGGAACTAACAAGTATTGTACCATTTTAGAATTCTGATTAAATGCGCCAACTTTTAATGCCACTTGCCAAGGCACTCTAGTACATTTTTTTTATAGGAGGGCCTGTCAAAGTCGACGAATCTTGAAAATTTTAAATTCGTAGTTTAACAAATAGTCTCAATTCTCGGAAACTTGAGGCAATTGTGTCATTATTTTTTATTGGGATTCTAGAAATGTTATTTAGGATTACGTTTCCAAAGTTCAAATGAACAAAAATAAAAAAGAATAACCACAATAACCGAAAAATGGTACAGTTTGATCAAATTTCTAGGTTTTTCTTAAAATGCCCATAATTTTTAAACTGCATGGGATAGATTTTTTTTCAGATTTTTCTCGTGATGGTTATGATCAATCCTGTCACCCCGTTTCGGCTTGACGTTGAGTTTTGGGACACCCTGTATATATTAAATACTAGGAATATCTTTCAACACCCAAGAAAGTCAATATGATTTTCTAATGCAATATAGATTTCTGGTGTATGTGTCGCAGCCAACTGGCGTAATCAGCCGTTTAATTGGCTGCCGAGCCTTTTCATTGAACGGCGCTATTTAATCAACGGCCTATATGACATCCAGCCAATGCGTCTAATACAACATTTAATGAATGGTCTAGCAGATGCTTAAGCTGTTCATAGAATAGGGTAACAGTGTGACGAAAATAGTTATATGAAATACTAGCAGGTGCCCGCTGCTAGTGTTTTTTTTTTAGTGCTAATGTCGAAAATTATCCCAAGGGAACATACTCCCGGGATAAAAAGTATCATATATGTTATTCCAGACTATAATCTACCCCTGTGCCAAATTTCATCAAGATCCGTTAAGCGGTTCTGAAGGGATTGAGTGACAAACATTGTCTGCAGGTTTTAAAGGATGAATGACATGACGCTCGCTCACTCTAGCTCCCATTTCGAACCTAACCTATCCGTGTCTGGGTGCCCTATGTTCCGCTACTTAGCTAGGCAAGTCATTAAACGATATTGAAACAAGTCATTCGCCTAGCTGTTCAGTCGTCACGTAGGTCACTGATTCCACGGCGCCGTTCAATGACAGCTGATTAACCTAGTTGGCTGCTACATGTATGTACAGAATGTATGTTTAAAACACTGTTTTTTTTTTTCAGAAAAATCCACAATGGAAAACGCTTTTTGAAGATGCTCAACGAAGAAACATGTTTAAAGTACTGCCACATAAAATGTGCCAGCCTATAACAGCAGCTCAAGTGCCCAGTGACAACATTTTAGAATATATCGTATGTAAAAAAAATAAAAATCACTCGCATCGTTAATTATGTCATGATATTCAAGTGAGGATATTATAATATATTCTTCAGTCAGGTTTGATGTATTTACAATTTTGCGTCATTGTAATGCATTTATGAGAAGATTTTGTTCCCGCCCCTGCGACGTTCGCGTTTTGAAAGTAATGTTCCATCTAGTCCTAGTTGCTATACAAGCACTCCACTTTTGTACAAGACAAAAGTGCCAAATACCTATCTTTGTTTTTAAAGATGGATAGAATATATAAAATTATCCTTTTCATTTGGTGATAAGAATGTAGTTGCAGTGCATTTTCACTGATTCAAGGCATTGAATGACCTTGGGTAGAACTAGTTTTGTAATAAGTTTAGTATTTTCTACGTAATTTCTTGTGAGTAAGTTGTCTGCTAAAATGTCGTATCCTCTTATTAGAAAGACTTTGTAAGTGACGGAGTTTGAAGAAGCAGTGCCATGATTGAATAATGAAAAATGTGAACTAATGTTAATCGGTTCTTTGTACAACCATACACTGTCAGGTTTGTTGACCAATTTGCATGAGAATCGAAGTATGATGAAATCGCAGTTCGCCCAAATATTCTATTTGCATGATACATCAATTGAAGCCACCACAAATATCGTTTCCACTTGTAATGCAAATTAACATCCACACACACTCATTCAGGTTTACCTGATTCAAACTCAATTGCTATGCAAATTGGATGATAAACTTGATCATTTATGGCTGCAATAACTCGAGTTGGTTGAGGTTCCATTTGATTTTGTAAGACTGATAGCTGGAAGGCCCAGTGTGTGACTTGTATGATGCTTTAAAGTTTTATCTAGATCTGTTAAGTTCAGATTTGTTTGTTATTTGATGTGGAATCACATATTGATCTGTGAGAATTTAGTACTCTAACTACGTATGCATTTATTAAGCATATACATATATACATTAAATTCATAAACACGTACGCTTCGATTTGCGCGAGACGTACGCTTTGCTGACAACGCATTGGCTCTAAGGCTTTAACGCAAGTTTAATTTGTAATTTCAGATACGTTAATACAATATTTACCGTTCATATTCTCCTAATTACTGTTTCATTCTAGACACCATTTCATTTTGCCGTATTTTAATATAAATGATGCTATTATCCGTGGTAGGTACTACCACGGATAATAGTAACAATGCATGGATATAAACCTGCTAGTAAGGTGTTCAGTTACATAAATAATCATTGTCTACAATATTTCTAGTTTACGATTGAACATTTTGCTGAGTAGCGGTTTAATATGCTAAAAACAGTATCTTGGATATTTCAGTCCATGTTGTCTTGGTGTTCAAATGTATGTTAACCCTTAATAAGGCAGAGGTAAAAAATATTAAAAAAACCAGGTTTTGTATAATTATTTGTTTGTTTCTTTATTAGGACCCTTTTTAACATTATTCATGAAAATCTAAAACAATATAATCATTAATACCAAAGCGAAATTTCGGTGGTAATCATTTTACCATTGCCTGTACCTTAGTCCGTTAAGGTACTAGTACTAGTAGTGCTGCTACAGTCCATAAGGTCTCCTTCTGGAGCAATATGAAAGTTTTTGAAGCATGGTGTGGCACATAAAGCTACTTTGCAGACATCGCAAATGATCCTTGATCGTTTTAGAGTATTATTCGTGGTGCAAAATCGACATCTAGTAAATTTCCCTTGGTTTTTGGTTTGAAGAGTGTCTGATTTCAGCGGGTACTCCAAAATTTCCACCTTGTTTGTTCCTGAATATAATACTAGTCGTTCGTTTTTTGCCTGTGAATCCATCTATAAGGCTGCGAGCCAAACGAAGTCTGTAATTACGTGTCGATTTTCGGCTGATTGGATATGAGGCACGGAAGTCAACTCCTCCCATATTCGCAGTATATTCGGCGATAGCAGTGGGGATAGTACTTAATATCTTTCTTGGAACCAACCTTCTGTGTTCGCTTAACCGTAGACACAGATTTAGGGTTGTGCGCCGTTGTCAAAATATTCACCAGTTGAGTATCCATCCACAGTACATCTGAAACTGGAGCTTTGCTTTTATGCATGTTCTCCAAGTGTTAACTCGTGTTTTCCAAGTTTTTCCTTCTTGAGTTTATTTTTGGGCAAAAACTTTTGTGAAGTGAAAGCGTTTGCCTTTGTGCCGCATAAATATTTGTTTGTGCTACCAGCAACTCAATCATGAGGAAAGTAACTAGGCATCAAAAAATTCAATAGGTGGTGTTTTATGAGTGAAGCGTACCTATGTTTTACATTCAGCCGTTTATCAAAATTTG
The DNA here is from genome assembly GCA_905163435.1 of Mamestra brassicae. Classification (NCBI taxonomy): domain Eukaryota; kingdom Metazoa; phylum Arthropoda; class Insecta; order Lepidoptera; family Noctuidae; genus Mamestra; species Mamestra brassicae. The sequence continues at coordinate 11,079,301 of LR991004.1, read as the reverse complement.
GTATTGTAACGTCAGCCAGTATGCATCCGCCAATGCCATGCTAGGCCACGTGGCACTTTCCTGTAGCCATACCAACACTTACTTCAGCCATACCAAGCCAGCTAAAAAAGAGCGGGAAAGTGTTCACATGCCATAACCAGCCAGCCATTGTCGATTAGTTGATTTGAGAATATACAATATTTATAACTAAACTGCCTGGTTTTTATTTACTTCGTTTCAGTATGCTATGTTTTGGAACCTTATCTGACCAGTTTTGTGCAACACGAATAGGCCTACTAACGATGTTCGTACTCGCTGTAACATCAAGCTGCGCTGAGTCAGGCTGAGCTGTAGTTGGGTTTGGTTCAGACAGAGTATGGCAGATACCAGCGCCCCATGTCGTGCGGTGTTCCACAGGGTTCGATCTTGGGCCCGCTCCTGTGGAACATCGGGTACGACTGGGTGCTGAGGGGCGAGCTCCGGCCGGGAGTGCAGCTCGTGTGTTACGCTGACGACACACTGGTCACTGCCCGGGGGAGCTCGCACAGGGAGGCAGCGTTGCTGGCGACGGCTGCGGTCTCACAGGTGGTGAGCCGCATACGGCGCCACGGCCTGGAGGTGGCCCTCAACAAGTCGGAGGCCATCGTTTTTCATGGCCCCCGGCGAGCGCCGCCGCCGGGATCGCACATTGTGGTCGGGGGGCCCGTATCGCTGTCGAGTCCACCATGAAGTACCTGGGATTGGTGCTCGACAGCCGGTGGGTTTTCTGCCCCCACTTCCGGCGGCTGGCGCCCAAGTTGTTGGGCGCAGCGGGGGCGCTGTCAACGCTGCTTCCCAATCTGGGGGACCCGAGCACCGCCTGTACGCGGTTGTACGTGGGGATCGTGCGATCGATGGCCCTGTATGGGGCCCCGATCTGGACGGCCGGCACCATCACTGTTCTGCGGAAGCCGCAGAGGGTGATGGCCGTCAGAGTCATCAGGGGATATCGCACGATCTCCTACGAGGCGGCTTGCGCACTGGCCGGATCTCCGCCGTGGGACCTGGAGGCGAAAGTGCTCGCGTCACTACACAGGTGGCGCGAGGACACGCGGGCGCGCGGCGAGCGACTGACGCAGCGACACCTGGAGTTGCGTCGGTCGCAGCTGCGCGAGGTCCTGGTGGCGGAATGGCGGGACAGGCTCTCGAGCCCTTCCCCATCACCATCATCATCACCATCGAGGCCATCCGGCCAGTGCTCGACCTCTGGCTCGGGAGAAGGCACGGCTCCCTGTCGTTTCGTGCGACGCAGGTCCTCTCGGGGCATGGCTGCTTCGGGAGGTTCCTGTGCCGCATAGGAAGGGAGCCGGACGCTCGATGTCATCACTGCGTCGACTGTCGGGAGGACACGGCGCGGCATACGCTGGCAGAGTGTGCCGCTTGGGAGGAGCCGCGCCGTGCCCTCATCTCTGTGGTAGGCGGTGACCTCTCGCTGCCGGCCGTAGTCCATGCTATGGTCGGCGGTGAGGAGTCCTGGGACGCGGTGGTCTCCTTCTGCGAGACAGTTATCGCGCAGAAGGAGGCTGCGGAAAGGGAGAGGGAGATCACAACCGCTCTCCCGGCCCGCAGCAGGCGCATCGGGCGTCGGAGGAGGGCATACGCTGCCCTCTTCCGGCCCCCCTAACTGGGTCCAGGGGCGGCGGACTTGAGGATGTCCGTCGCCCCCCATTCATCCGGACCCGAGGTGGCGGCGCGTGGTGTTCCCGTGCGCCCCTTTTTGACGTAGCGAGGGGAGTTAAACACCTCACTCCCCTCGCCGACGCGAGGTGGCCCGCAGAGGCGGGCAGGCACCAGCCGGGGATTGCGGAAGTCGCATACGTTCCCGCGATCCCCGGCGTAGGTGGGAGATGGAACACCGGGGTGGTTTTAGTCAGTAAGAGTCTGACAGACCCCTTCACCCCGCCCCAGGGTGGAGGATTTCCATGAGGATTTCCCCCGATATCAAAAAAAAAAAATGGTTCAGACAGAGCGCCAAAAAAATTTCCCTATTAAATTAATTTTGTGTACTTCTCTCACCGATTCTTCAATCACTGGTTCAACGCTTTCTTAGATATTCTACCGAAACACGTGACGCAGGAGAATCTTGAAAATGATCTAATTCTCTCGTCTCCAACTCAGGATCATTACCAAATATTCTTGAAAGGCCTCTTGAAACCTCATCGTCGTAATCCAGTACGGAATCGCCCAAAAGTGGTTCTTCCGAAACACTTTCGTCGCTACTTTCAATAGCAGAGAGCTCATCTAGAATACTGGCGATAATTCTGTCAGTTATCTTCTTTTTACTCGACATTCTCCTGAAAACTCAAATGTGTAATTCTAACCGGGCAATGGTAAGAGTGTTACCACCGATTTTACGGACGATTTTTCAATAAGTACCTACAAGTTTCATTACAAAACATAAATCTTGTTAGAACAATGTTTTACCTTTTTGGCGCAAAACACCTTCGATTTTCAAGTTTGTTGTTCGATTTTTATTTATAATGATGACAGTTCGCATACTTTTGCAGTTAGCGTAATTGCCAGTAGTAATAAACGTAATGAATAAAGGCAGGTGAATATAGAACTCATGCTGATGAGGCTCACAATCTATGGTCAAAAATGGTCAAAAAGCTGAGGTGGTAAGCAATTGTCCTGTGCCCTATTAAGGGTTAATTGTATAATTCGACTTTTATATATGTCACCGGAAAAATGCAAACGCCGTAAGATTATAAAATATCGCGTGAAATTGAATCCTTTTTTTTTTCAAGACACGGATATTATCTTACTTATATTGGAAATTAGTATTTTTGGATTGGATTTATTGTATATAAAACGACTTTTTCATAATATATTGAGAAATTATAATCTAATAAAGATTTATTACAATCTTACGGAGTCTGCAATTTTCCGGTGACATATTATACATTTTGGTCATTACAATATACTTACCTACAACTAGAAATCTAGTCTTGCTCTTGGATTTATCCGTGTGACTGACACTACCTTGGCCACCATCAGGGATTTCAATTTTGATAACACAAAAAAATTGTCGCTAATTAGTCGAAATTTGTCGCCAAATATCAGAATTTGTCGGTCACTGGTTCAAAAGATATATCTAAGGGTTTGTAGGTGGCCGGTCTGGAGAGTCTCCTCAGCTTGGCCACATTTATATCTTAAAAACTAGGGCACCTAGCGAAGATCTGTTTTGTTCCAAATTTAATTACTAATAGTCGCAATGCGTCGCCAAGTAATAGATTCAGTCGGTGTGTAATTAAAAATATATTAAAGAATCCAATTTCCCCATACAGTGGTACAAGCAAGTACAAAATACTTAAAGTAGTTTCTAGACAGTATCTATGACGTCTTATGGCGGAATGTTTGTTTCGAAATAAAATATAAACTTATTCTATAATTTCAACCCACCAAATAAAATGCTGTACCTATTCATTACCTATAAACAGATCTATCTGTGTTATCAAATTTAAAATCTCTGATGGTGGCAAAGCCAGTGTCACACGCTTTATCCGGAAGTCATTCACGAACAAAATATTGCCAGTTAATGACATGAAGGTGGTTAAAAAATTATTTGGTATTCAGCTATCTGGATTTGAGCCAGTAGCTAAAAACCACCTACTAAGTTAAATGATGAATGTTTTTATGTACATACATACATTATACATAAGGCTTAGATGTAGGTACCTTCTACATTTACAATGAATAAAATGGGTTTATCTTATATTGTTAAGAGTTTCAATAGGTACCTGATATTTCGTAACCCCTATGGGCACAAATGCACGGGGATTGGTCGGAGAAGGCGAAACACCGGGAAGAGTGGTTTGCCATGGTTGGGACCTTTACCCGACTGTGGAACAAGATTGAGAATAAAGTTGCGCTCGCTCTCTCGCATCATACACGATTGTTAATGTACATGATTATTAATAATTGTTCTCAATTATCCACAAGTTAAAATAACATATTTTGAATTGTATCCCGACACCCACATACTCCCGGATCTTGTTCCAACAGATTACCACTGTTTCCAGAATTTGAACAATTTCTTGTAAGGAAAAATTTCCATTCCGATGAGGCAGTCAAAACGGCCGTTAAAGAATTTAATTATTCTCGTTCCCAAACTTTTTCTCTATTTTCTCATAGAAAATGTGACAACCCCAACGGTTACCGTCTTTGGGTCCGACTGGTATAGTTATTCTAGTTATATATTTTATTTTTAAATAATACTACGTCATTCGCACAGTTTTACTGAACTTTCTACAAGTCCTATATTTTCGAATTAAACAAATAATCGAGTTAATTTTTCAATATCGAAAATGTTATTAAAAATTCAACATGTGCTGCACTGGTGTGGCCTTGGTCGAGAAGCGGTAGATATCGACCTATAACGCGATTGTCAACCTTATAAATAGCTTATGTTTAACTGATCACCTGATTTAGTAAAATATCACAGGCAAAAATAGTAAATGATCACCAGAATATAAAACCGCATTTTAATTTAAAACTATAACCAAAGTTTGTACATCTTGCTATCCTATTAAATCAAATGACTCCAAACAAATCAGTTGACCCAAAAATAGTAAATGATCACCAAAATTAAAACCGCAGTTTAATATGACATTATAACCAAATCTACTAAAAACAATCTCTTTTTTCTATTAATGCAAGTCGTTTCTGGCACTCGGCGGCCGCTGCCGCGGCACCGCTCGCTTCGCTCGCTCGGTTCGTGCGTAGGAGTTCAGTTTTAACCTAACTTAACCTAACCTACACATTTTGTTTAAAGAAGAAATTAACCTAATCTAAATAGTTGAGTTCCGGGTAACCTATGTATGTTCGCAAAAATTTGGTGATCATTTACTATATTTGGTCCCCAAATACAATTTGAACTACAGTCGTGAATAAAACAGCTAGAACTATTATTTTTTTAGGCTTAATTTTTTTGGTGTTAAGGCTCTAGACAGACGGACTGCATTTCAACTGCAATCCAACTGCAAATCTGCAGTTCGGATGCAGTTTGAATGCAGTACCGTTGGCACGACTGCAATAGAACTGCAAACCAACCGTGCGGTCCAATTGCAGTCGGCGTGCAGTCGTGTGAACTGCACGCACATACCATCAACAGTAACTCTTTTTGAAAGATTTACAAGAGAAAGGTGAAAGATCGTCTAATTTAGATTCTACTAATGAGGAACCTGTAGGAGAAGAAATAACTAAGAAAAAAAAAGCTGTTAACAAACGTAAAACAAAAAATTCATTAGAAGAGGACTTGATCGAAAATTTAACCAAAAGAGTAAATAAAAAAACAAATGATGAAGAAGATGAAAGAGATGAAGACCGATTGTTCCTTCTATCTTTCTGTAAAGATTTTAAAAGAATTCCAGATTATTTAAAGCTAGATGCAAATGCAGATTTCATAAATATAATAAAAAAATATGCTTCCACATATAACATGTCCGGACCGCAATATCAGCCAATTAATGATTTCAGGCGATATTTTACTTCAAATATGAACTATAACGTGCCTTCGAGTTCAAATGTACCTCCTATCCAACAGGAGACATTCAATCGGCCAAGATCTTCAGAATCTCATTACAGCAATATTGTCTCACCTGATAATTGCAGCGATGATAGCTCATACATAAACGACGTAGTCGGTTAACTGTTTATATACATATATATTTTTTAAGTAACTATTTTTGTAATTTAATTCATAATGCCTATTCAATGGCGACCGATCGAGCTTTGCAATATAAATAATAATATTTAAAATTGTTAAAAGCTTACCTCAAAGTAATTGCAATCCTTTCTTCTGCCGATATACTTTTTCTCATGATGGTGTCTTGTTTAGTCGTGCAGTTATAAGTTGAATAAAGTTATTTATACAAATTTCTGCGGCGGAAATTTTGTTGAGCCAACAAATAACTAATGGCCGCATGTCAAACACATTGGCACTGGAAGGAACACAATTGCATTACATACCAGCATACTCTGCGAACTTTGGAAGCTTGTGGGAAGCGGGTGTAAAATCAGTAAAACACCATTTGAAACCCATGCTCACCACTCTCTCATCTATGAAGAAATAACCTCTGGCTCTGCCAAAATGAGGCTTGTCTTATTCTACAGGCCATTGTGTCCTATCGATGGCAAAGACCCAGACTGCAAAGAAGTACTAACACCCTGAACACATTCTAATCGGCGAAGCTCCTATCGTTGTAAGTAAGTACCATCACCTGATTTCAAAAATACAAGGATTCATTCATTGTCCCGGTGGCAATACACTCAAAAATTGCTTGGCGATATCTAGCGACGTTGCCAACAAGAGTACCTTACACGATTGCAACAACGTCTGAGGTGGGGTGAAGCACGTGGGCGCGGGGGATGACTGCGCGAGAGCAGTTGACAAGCTCGAGTTGCCTGTGCCTGGCAACTGCTTGACCGCACGATGAAATTTCACCATGCAGCTGACCGCTCGGAGCAGTCGCAAGTGTCGCAACTGCAACCCATAGACGAGAATTTGGCATTTTTATTAGATAGTCCGATCCTGAGATGGAAGGTGTTGAATACAAGAGATGGTGTGCACGAAATACTTAATTAAAAGCAGATAAGTTAATGGTGACTTTTTAATTTACATGATCAAGAAATGAGCTTGTACCCTACAAAATTCTTTGAGTAGGTACCCTCGAACCCACGGCTGTTTCGGGAGGTACCTGTTTCGGATTAAGCGGGAGGACACGCCCGGGTGTCAGCACTGTGAGGATCGCCCGGAGGACACGGTGGAGCATACGGTGGAGATCTGCCCTGCTTGGGCTGAGCACCGCCGTGTCCTTGTCGAGGCGATCGGCAGCGGCAACCTCTCGCGTCCGGCCCTGGTTGAATCCATGGTCCGGAGCGAGGAGGCTTGGGAAGCGGTCACCTCCTTCTGCGAAGCAGTAATGCTAGCGAAGGAGGAGGCGGGCCGCGCGAGGGAAAGGCAAGGCCTTCGCTCCAACCGCCGCAACAGGAGAAGACGCCCCGGGCGTCGGGAATCGCAGGGCGATCCGCGGCCACCGTAGGCGCAGGCCTGCGGACGGCGAGCATTGGGTGGCTCGCTGTCCGATCACCACCAGGCCCGGGTCGATGGCGCGTTGTGTTTCACGCGCGCCTCAAAGAGATGTCAGCATAAAAGAAGGGGCCCGCTAGGGCCAGAGCCTGCCAGGGTTGCGGAATTTGTTCGAAAGAGTCACCGCGGCCCTGGAACGCAAAGGGCTTTGGAAGAAACACGGATGGGTTTTAGTCAGTAAGAGTCTGACACGCCCTTCCGCTCCACCCAGAGCGGAAGAAGTCATTTGATGATTACCCAACCTTAAAAAAAAAAAAAAAACCCTACAAAATTCTTTGAGTAGGTACCCTCGAATTCCCGTGTCAACATTTGACTACATTCTCAATAAAATACTATGGCGTGAATGTTTACTTTGCCATATAGCTGGTTTAGACTGAATCACACTGATAAATATTTCAGTATTTACGGCCATTTTACAAAAACAAAAAAAATCAGACGCGTAAACACCGAGCGACAAGATCGAACTAGTTTGATACTGGGAGCCACCCGCGCATTAGGCCCGTAGTGCGGCCATAACGCGCGGATAGGAACGTTTGAAAACTACGCGCGCCATCTCGCTTGAGCCCGTCGCGTAAGCGCCCGCCTGTCACTACACTGTGGACACAAGTGACGGTTTCATGTTTGATATTTCGCGCCCGTCGGCGCAACCGCGCTAGGCTCGCAATGTGGACGCACACTACGGCCGGCCTTAGACGCGCGCCAAATATGCATCAAGAGGTGGGGAGCAAGGGTTCATAAATAAAACAGAATTTCTGTGATAATGTTTTTTTTTTGTTCACTTAAAAATTGCGCAATAGTAATAATATTTTACTAGAAATTTTTTAACAGAAGAAATAAAGGTCTCCAAATGTTTTCTACTACCATCTTCATTGTAGCCCGAGTTCCAAGCTCTATACTTCCACATTTTAAATATTTTTCTATAAGTATTTTTTGTCATAACAAATGAACCAGAATCTTCACAACCACGACGTTATTCTAAGAAACAATACCTTTTACAGATTTTAGTTACAAATGATTAATTTTACTTTTGTTCTATGCTGGACACAAAAAACGTATTGTTTCCTACAATCGTCACTATTTTAGATAATCACGTTTATTATAAATAGTCAAATTAGAGGAGGAAGTCTTGTTGTCTTCATCTATTAACAATGTGTGAAAATATATTACAATTTATTGCTTATGTATTTATTTCCCAAACATAATTCTTCATATTCTCTAAATCCATGTAAAAGTTTAATACCTTGTCAAAATAAAGTCTCGGTGCCCTTGTACTAAAACCATACTGGCATTCTTTTTCATACTCCAGCCATCTTCTGAGTTATTTTAACATAAACTGTAAAATTTTGCCAAATTAAAATCAATGGTTTCTGAATTAATGGAAAAATTAAGCAGTATTTTGTAAATAAAACTAAATAATTACAATTATCCTCAGAACAAAGCTATGCCCTCTATTCACTATGAGTCCAGAACAAGATACACATAAAAAATCTTTCGTTTTAGTACAGAACAATAAGCATACAATACTTTTGTATTGATATACATATCTTTTTTTTAATATAATATACAACTTGTAACAGAATAAACGCAATACTTACCTCATAAGGGGTCATTGTACTCATCAGTGTGAACAACTGTTACTATGGGACCAACCCAGAAAGCGAAAAAAAAAACAACCGTTCAGTACATTTGTCGAGTCATGCGCACATAAACCTTAAGAGGTATTGCGTTTATTCTGTTACACATTTTATAAGGAATAAAGAAGATAGGTACTTAGTTAAAGGTAATAATAAAGTTAATATGAAAAATAATGAGTAGGTACCTTGTGTATTAACTATGGGAAGATAAAACTACATATTAAAAGGTAACAGTAACTAAACTAAAACATAATTACTCTCAGTCATATTTCCATTTCATATTCTATTATGGATGTCAACAAAAGAAAACTGTAATAACATTTTGAGCAGTGTAAAATAAACTCATTTTATAACAGCTGCCCTCAAAAGATTCCAATGAAATAATAAAAATCAAATTACACATATTTCATTATCGAGCTATGATATAAGATCACGCTATCAATGGCTAAAGGGTTTAGCAGTTACAATGGAGCTGTAGTACTACTCAGAATCATGTTGTACATGAATGTACTGAAACAAAAGTAAATAAATAAAAATGAACTAAATAGTAACATGTTACACCCCATTGCTTATCTCCTAGTACAACAATGCTTGATAGCTCTCACCACTCCCGCGGGATAAGCAGCTCAAGCTATAGTTTTATTTAGCTTCTAGATCAATGTGTTGACGGAAACTTTCGCATGGAAATTCTATACTTTATAAGGCTTGTTGTTATAAATAAGTTTAAGTCCTATTTCTATTACTTTTGTTTTGCCAATACCAATCAATTATCCTTAATATAATAGAACTTAATATTTCATTAACTACTTGCAGAAATAACCCTTTCGTCTGCAGTAGAAAAACATGCAAGCCAATGTTGGTATTGCTTAGATCACAATGTTTATAATTTAGCTATAACTATTAGATATTAACATCTTATGAGGTCACTATTTGCGGTTACGGGTAAAGGCTGAAACTGGCAGTAATTACTCATCTTTATACTTAATTTTTAAATATCCGTCTACTACAAATAATAATAATACTAACTTCCATAAATTGCTCAGTTTGGACTGTATGGCGGTAGCAAACCAATGACTCCAAAGTATGTCGTAACTGTAACTATTTTTTCGTATTCATGAAGGCTTATTAAACTATCAATTTAAGTCCATATGCTATCTATTTACACAAATCAGTGGAACCAATCCGGCCGCGGGTCAATGATGCCTGGGGTAGTGGTGACCATTATTACTGTACCTGAAACAATGTACAAGTTTTCGCTAAGGTTCATGCTTGAATATATGTGGAAGGTTCGCCTTGAAACATTTCATTTTAAAATCACCTGTTAAATCGTTTGTACTTGTTGTTGTGATGTTTATTGAAGTGGTGAGAAGGGCGTCGCTCGTTGCGATATTTGTTGAAGTTACCACCCCAATGTGGCTTGTTCTGCTTTTCCTGCAATTATTATTTTGATAATGGCTTAATTTTTCTTATTTATAAGACTGCAATTATACCTAGCTGCTACAGTTTAAACAAAATTTATAAAAAAGAATGGGCACATTCGAGAACTTCTTCGAATGTGCCCATTCTTTTTTATTTTATTTCATGAAAAAAGAAATAGAATAATAAAAATTGGATTCTGCCTAATGGTGGATTGGCTTGGCAGTGGGAACTTTTTAGGCTGATGCAACATAATTGTTATTATTTCAGTCAACATTCCCTTATTTGTTGGAGAACTAACGAATATTTAAGATTTATTTACCTGGAAGGGATTGTAACCATTTCTACTATTGTTGAAGCGATTATTGTAGTGATGGAATTTTTTCACTTTCTTGTTACGCCCTCGATCCATTTCGTCTGCAGCGTCCAGAGCCCGCTTGCGCTCATCTCGTCGTTCTTCGAATACCTAAATAAGAAGGAAACTTGCTGTTTATGTTTAGGAATAACCATACCTACTACATAAGGACTGCACTCCAGTTGCCAGGAGGCCGAAATTCTCTAAATAATCTACTAATGTGCAATGGCCCCTGTTTCCGTTTTAAAATTAGCGTGACAAGCTGTTAATCTTTAATTATAAGCCAAGGTACTCGTGCCAATGCAGTTCACCTCAACTTTACAGGAAGGAATAGTTCACCTGTCGTCCCAGAGCGCTGTGATTGCCGTTCCAAGAAGAGACGGGCGCGCCGTAGCCGCGGTGCGACACGCTCTGCAGGTGGCGCGCCGTCTCCAGCGGCGCCAGCACGCCGGCCGTGGCGCTGGCGGCGGCTGTGGCGCTGGCGGCGGGCGCGGCGGCGGGCGTGGCGCCGGCGGCGGCTGCGGGCGCCGCGGGCGCTGCGCCGGGGGCCGCGGCGCCGCTCGCTCCGCCTGTTCCGCTTCGGTCGCTCAGCGGCGACATGCTACTCACGCTTGTGTTAGGACTTTGATCGTTCTCTGTTCGCCGCTCTTCTTTTTCTTTTACCCTGAAAACGCAATCAGTAAATATTTGACGCGACAGATTCACAAATTCATAACTGTGATCTTTCGAATGCCAGAATACAGTGGAAGATTGAAATATATTCGTTAACTGCGTCCCCCCGCACGTACTTTTTGTTGGTGACGCCGTTGAGGCTGGGGCTGAGCAGCGGGCCGCTGTTCTCGCTGGAGACGGTCCAGGCGTGGTGCATGCTCTTGGTGGTGACGACGAGCGCGCGAGGAGACTCGCAGCGACTGGGCTTGGGCCGCCGCCCGTCGTCCCGCCTCGCTCCATCCTCGTTTAATCTATCGTTTCGTTCATCTCCACTTGATTCAGAATCATACGGGACCAACCTCGATCCCGTGCAGCCGTTCCTCGGCGACAGACCCGAAGAATCACTCCTGTTCATTTGCTCCTCCAATTTTTCTAAGGGGGATTTAGATGTCTTGACTAACTTGCTAGTAGATGCAGACTTTTCCACTCCTTTTGCATTAATGATGGATCTGAGATCAGACTCACTTTTGGATAACTTGGCTTTTACTTGGCTCTCATCACCATTTTGCCGTTTGATAACAAAAGTCATTTTCTTATCTTCATCCATTTTATTGGCATTTTTTTCTATGCCATTCAGGATCTTGGGTGGCTGGACCATTTTTTCTACTTCACCATTTTGTTTTACCACCCATGGCTCAGAATTGGAATTATTAGACTCTGTTGACTTTCCAAGTGTGCTATTGAGGATTATAGGTTTGATATCAGGCTTAGGAACTTCTACTGAAGTGCTATTAAGTAGAACTGGCTTTCTCTCATCACTTCTATAGTAAGTTAGTTTTAAAGGACTTTTATCTCTGTTTAGTATATTATCTGGCAACTGCGGGCCATAGACAACACTCGAAGAAGAAGCCGCAGAGGTAGAGGCCTCTTCAGTATTGTCTTTTTCATAGAACATAATATAAGCATTTGTGCCCAGCACAGCCGACAGAGGTAAAGGCCGGACACAACTATCGTCAAATTGGTAATAGTTGCTATTTGGTGCTTGTCCTACAGCAGTGTAGTGACCACAGTTCTGTGACGGCCCCAGATGAGTGACCAAACTTACTAGTTTGTATGACTGAAACAAAATAAACTTTTAAATCAATTGGCCAGACTTACATTATTTACCAGATAGCCAATCATGATAGAAAATGATTTGAATAATTTATGAGTGGAAAATCTTTAGAAACATACCAACTGTTGTTGACTTTTGTTGTACATGTATTTGTTGAGCGTGATTTTCTTTCTAAATTGCACGTGTTTGGAGAGTTTGCCTCCAGCTAATGAGAACCGTTTCAATGCTATGCAGAGAACCATAGGGGCGCGCTCGACGAAAAATTGTTTGGTGGCAGACACCTACAAAGAAAAGTCAAGGTTACAAGTGAAAGCATGTTTGATATTTGGTAGCCACATGACAAAAGATATTATTTTTCCTATTTTGCAACTGCACCATGTATGAAACATGACTTACCTTTTTATTGCATGCCTCACATTTGTAACCTAAATCTTCTAATCTTTCACGAGAAAAAAAGGAATCTAATGCTTCATCTAGTGTTGAGTGTTTTCTTATATCTAACAGTAAATCCTGGAATAAATAACAACATATTAATAAAAAATTATAAATAAATCAATTGATTTGATCAGTGTTTTAGGATGGAAAATCGAAAACATACCTGAAAATGCTGATAGGTGGTGGATAGATGATGGCATGCAAGACAACGGACTGTAGAACGTAAGTATCCACCAAGTATCTGATTCAAGGGTGTTGTCTCTTTTGTGTACTGATCGAATTTGTCATGATTGACAAACCGATTTAAATAGCATTTCTCCATTGCCTCTACCAAATATCTAAAACAGATTTGAATATTATTACTTCGCTAGCTTTTGCCTGACTTAGTACGTGCATATCCCGTTTTTTCTCATTCCAGTATAGCCTATAGCCTTCCTCATGAATGAAAGAGATTAGAGTTTGTTAGTTTATTTTATTTAACGTGGTCATCTGTCGAACTACCAGTCGGATTTGGAAAATTATTTCTTGAATATGATAGCCATATTCATGCAGAATGCTATATATAGGCTTAACGAAAACGGGAAATTATGAAAATGCGCGTAATCAAGTTGCAGGCAAAAGCCAGTGCATGTATATAAACAACAACCAATGTTTATTTTTACATTTGTTACCTTAAAAATTCATGTGCATCTTCTTGTCTGTTTGGTGTGAGATGCCTGCATATAAGTCGTAACTTGGAGTACACTTGCCAGGGTTTGATGGGGGCTCCACCACTTTTCTGTGTAGCCATCAATGTAGCTCGCATCCCACATATCACACAGGCTTCTGAAACATCAATTCAAATAGGTACTGTTTACACATTATAGTTGCTCTTTATTATCAATGAAAACCTAAATTATCATGTAAAAATATTTTATTGAGATCCTACTGCATCTTAAGCAAAAGTTGGTTGTATAATTACATTGCTGGGCAAGTTTAAATGTAGCAGTTGAGGATTAGTACACTAGTTTTACTCAGTAGTTAACAAATAACTATGTGTAAGCAGTTTGTAAGCTCACCTTGTTGATTACATTTCTCAGCATGGGTCACTTCCATGACCAACCAGTTTGCAAAGGCAGGCACATGGAACAGAGCCTGCAGGGTAGAATTCAAATAGCATGTGTTACCCACATTTTGCATGCCGGCACCAGCCGCCCATGCATTTTGCCATCCCAAGTGAACCTTTTCAACAGGAAATAAAACCCTTTTAGGTTTAGGCAAGCCATCTTCCACATTTTTGTTGTTTTCTGAAAATGTTACAACAAATTATTTTACTGTAACTTCTAACAATTCTTGAAAATCCATTATTAACTTATTTTTTCCATAATTATTAACAAAATATTTTGATTGTTTATAATTATGTACTACTAGGTAGGTAGGTACTTGATAACTGAACAGATAATCAACAAAATACACTCCATATTTATGACTAAATTAAAGAGATGATAGTAAGCAGCAGTACAATAAGCTGCAGTTAGTTATTTATCTTTATCTTTAATACACATAACACCATACAATGAAGTCACAATGATTCTGTAAGTGTTATTACTAAATTGTAAACAAAGATAAAATAGTAAAACCATTAATATGCTTTATCATTTACACACAAATATGCGTTTAATAATGATTTCAGTGTAAAATGTATAAAAAAAAACTAAATTAAATTCATATTGGTTTTAAATTTGTGATAAGATCCTGATGACATACAAGCTGCATACAAGGTTATAGAAAAATACCAAAAAATAATTTACTATTTTTTAACAATTTTAAGATATCTTTCAAATTATATATTATTTTAAAAACGAAATAATTATCAGAATAATTCTTTCAATGATTCCATGACGTTTATTGACAAGTGACTATAAGATATAACCTCTAAATTGATCTTATCGCGCATGTAGATAACAACAAACCTAAATTATTTCAGTATTATTATTATGTTACTAGTTACCTGAAGCTTGTCCGGCAGAATTACACTCTTTTTTCAGTAGTTTATTATCATGCACTGGTTTTTTAGGTCGGATCACCACGTACTTAGATTTGAGTCCGTCGAGAACATTGCTTTGATAATCACCAGACTCTTCAAACTCTATCTTGGACAGTAGCACGCTTTTAGCGGATGAATATAGTCTGCTATCCAATAATGAGGAACTCTGAGATTCGTCTGGGGTAAGAGATAAACGCAATGCGCTAGTTACGGGGTCGCAAATGGAAGCGGGCATTTTACCTCCAAAATTGCACTATCACGATATCAAAGCACAAAGCACTTCATAATTCAATTTGCGAGTTCATATGTAGCATAAATTGATACCTAAAATAACGTCTTATAATCACCCCGTAAACATGTGTATTTTAAAATAATAGACTGTAAAAAGGAAAACGAAACGATTCAACCTCGACTGATCCACGCACGACAACCCACCAATGTTGTCATTACTTAAAAATATTTTTTATAGAAAATCAAGAACCCACCACATTATTTGATCGAATTCGGTAAACAACTCGTATTTTAGAATTGTTAAGCCTATTCCAATGCCATTTATTATTATTATAACAATACAACTTGTTTTTTTGAGAAAACTGCATTTGCCTGGCCGGGGCTACCCCGCAGGCCTGCAGTTCTAAAAGTACGAGTTCGTAGCCGACTGCATACAGCAGCAGCAGACAACGTGTCGTTGCGACATATCGCAGTGACATGTCATTGCAAATTGTCAAATGTTAAGATCTTACGTAGGTAGTTTGCAATTATCCGGTGACAGATATTTGAAACTATTGAATTTGGATGGGATTTATTTTATACAAAACGTTTTTTTTTTCATAATATATCGAGAAATGAATAATAAATAAAGATAATCTAATAAAGATTTTTTAATATTTTTTCCGGTGGCATATAATTTTAATTTAATACATTTCACATAGGTACAGACGTCAGCAGATCAAACTACCCGAAACTGTCAATTTTTCCCAATCAACCTTGAACCTAATGCTTTACCGATAAAGTTGAAACTCTATAGAAATTTGACAGTTTGTTGAAGCTTGATGTGCTGGCGTCTGTACGAGCTGTTGGCCCCGGCTGCCATTTGTAGATCTTTGGCGGCCGGTACGGATTGTCAGAAGCCAGAAAATTTGGCTCTAGTCTTACTAAGAAGTACTGTGTTACCCAATTTTTGAAAGAAAGAAAGAAAGAAAATTGTGTTTATTGGCATTTTAATAGAAACATAAAATTAAACAAAAAAAAAAGACTGACTGAAAGCCGAGTCTAATGTACTTGGGAATCTCGCACAAAGTTTTCATAAAAAGTAGGCAGACAGGATATGTAACGTTATTTATGCATATAACTTTAATTATCCTGTGAAAGCATATCCTCTCATTTGCCGCGGCAGTAAGATGTTGAGATTGAGACTGACACCTTCTACTGGCACACACTTGCCTTTATAGATAACTAGTTTCTACCCGCGACTTCATCGGCGTAAACTTTAGAGCTGGCGTTTTGGTAACCCTTAAGCAGGCTGCCGCTGCGCTTGATATTCCTGGTACTTGTGAATCTTGACCGCTCACAATGCCAGCCCCGAAAACACCTCGACATGTTTCTGGTCTCCCGGTACTTGTGAATCAGCAGCAACTCTGAATTTCCAGTTCCTTAGGCCATCCTCAGCATTATGCTGAGCGATGGCCGTTTTGAGCGAATGTGACGCATATCTTCCCAAATTGCATAACTTATGCAATTTGCTTTTTTTTGGTATGTGTCATGCTTGTCGCAAATATACTCTTTTTCTTTATTTCTTTCTTTCTTCCTACTCAGAGAGAGTGATGAATACGATGGCTTTCCCATTGTAATACCTCGAATGATAAATGAAAGTTTAAAAAAGCATTAGGTATAAAATTTTGTGCATAAATTGTGCATTTGATTATACGTGGGAGTCTTCATAGTTCTTACGTAAGATCACAAATATACGCAAAGTTACCGCCGATGTGCGCTCGGATGCCTATAGGTAAACTATTTCCATGCTACGTACCCGCGCTACCCGCACTGCGCCTCCCGGGAACGACACTCTTTATTGCTTTCTCAGCCTTCACGAGGTTCTCGTCATGCGGGATGGTAATATCTATTATCATTGTGCGGCGCGCTAATCGGTCTATCACCACTATGTCAGGCTTATTGGCAACTATAGTCCTATCAGTGATGATAGACCGACCCCAGTACAACGTGATATGGTCACGTTATACTGGGATTATTATTATTATTCCGTGTATTCATTTAAACATCCATGCAATTATATTTTTAAATATTTCAATATAAATTATTTAAAAAAAAAACATTAAAAAAAAACGTGTGCATCTCGGGACGCCCGACAGAAGTAATAACTTGAACTAATCCAAGTTGAACTATTTAATATGGGAAGCGTCTATCCGAAATAAGACTATCGCTGTGGGTTAGAGTGAGAGAGGAAGAGCCTGCCTACCGCTGTCGTATGCGTGAGAGAAAGGGAAGCCAGACAGACTGGCGCCGTAACGCGTTATGTTACGAAGTTTACGCGGTTAACCCTCTTATAAGTTATCACTTCAATATAAAAATAGTAGCCCACCGGTATCGGGTACAGGATCCAACCTACCGGCAGTCAGGACTCCAGAGAGAGAAACCTCCTAACAATACGAGCCGTGTCCAAAAGTACCGCTTTCTGAATCAGACCCTTGATCCAGCTGCCTAACGAGAGCCTCCTGAGGTGCTGGTCGAGGCTCGTAGCTATGCCGATGGCTTACCATTGGCTGACACGACTATCGGTACAATACTTGCCGAGTCCATTATTATTATTATACACAACAGTATAGGGCCAGTTATAGAAACATTTTTGATGAATCGATACAGTGCTAAGAGATAAATATATAAATTCAAACTTTATTCTTCATTCGAACATGTTCTAGCTTTAGCAATTAAAAAATATTCAAATCTAAACGTAATTTTTTTTATGCAATGCACTTTTAGTGCATTCGGATTTAAGATTTAGCTAAAAAATCTTTTTTTTTGTTCAATTTGCTTGCAAAATTTAATTTTTATAGTTTCAGGAAGCAGAATCAGCGACTTTCAAGCGACTTCATAAGTTCATATGAGTTGGCAACACTGGTCAAATGTCAGGCGATCAGGCGTCGCTTTAATTTAATGTCAAAATTTGTGCTTATCGATTTGGTTATTGAAATAAAAATCCGGCGTTTCATTATGACACTATAGTATTAGAAATATTGTGTTAAATTAAATTAATCACATTAATCATGCATTTTTCGGCCGGACAGTGTTTTATGTTTTTAGCAGGTCAGAATGTTTACGAGTTGTTATAATTTTTTCGAACAACTGTTCTATATTAATATTTTGCATACAATTAAAATAAATTGCAAACAAGCAATTTGCATACAATCAAGCATTTAATTATATATTGTTAAAATGATTTATATTATTTATGTTAATAATAATTGTGAATTGTTAAGTTATTTGTACGTTGTAACTATTCTTCTATTTAATCAGCATCAACCCTAGGTTTTACGTAGCTATGTAATGTTTCAGTACTCTGCGTGGTTTCGTCGTCCAGAGTTTTAGAATTAAGTGATAAATTCGTGGATATAAGTAATGAGGGTATGTGGTTCGTCAAGTTTTACGCGCCATGGTGCGCCCATTGCCGCAGGATAGAACCTATTTGGGCTCATGTCGCTCAATCGCTTTACAACACCCCTATAAAAGTAGCGAAGGTTGATTGCACTAGGTTCATGGCTGTAGCGACGCACTTCAAAGTCAGAGCATACCCTACAATCATGTTGTAAGTATTTTTTTAAAATCTAGTGTCCTGTAAAACATAAATATGTATTTTAAACTATTTTTTTTAACAGTATAAAAGGTCCTTATCACCATGAATATGTTGGAGAAAGAGTTAAGGATGAAATGGTCAATTATGCCCTACGCATGTCTCAGCCTGCTGTTTCAAGACTGTCACAAGCTGACAGTCTAGGGTACCTCAAGGAAACACACCCAGTTTTCTTTGGATATGTTGGCAAACAGCAAGGACCATTATGGGTAATTTCAAACAATACTATATTTCTATTGAAGTATTGCTCTTGTCAAGCCAATTTCAAGTGGTAGTTCAGTTTTAACTTCTACAAAAAATTGTTGGTATATTAAATTCTAAATAATATATTTGTAATATCAGTAAGCTAATTCACAATAAATCCATTAGTGCCTTATCATTTTGTACTATAATGAAAACTTACATTTGATTAAATCCAGACTTAAACAAACAATTTTCCTTATGATTACAGGATATGTTTACACAACATGCTGAGAAGTACCAGCCACACACATGGTTTTATGCTATGTCACATGATCTGTTAAAAAATGATGTTAAAATACCAAATGAAACTGCCGTATTTGTTTACAAAGAGGATGAAGCCTATTTTTTTGAAGGTATGTAATAAAGACTGAATACAACAATATTTCTTATCAAAATATTTAATTGATAATTACTTTACCATGCTTTACAGCAAATTCCCCATTAATCGAAGATAGAGAAACCTTAAATGTAACACTGGACAATTGGATTAACTCTGAGAGATTTGGGTCATACCCAAAGATCTCTCGATCAAGTCTTAATGAACTAATGGCAGTAAAAAAATACTTAGTTTTCGCTATTGTCTCTGAAAATAAGTTAAATGAAATCACGCAAACAGAGAGAGACTTCAAAGATATGATTGAGAGCATTGTCAAGTAAGTAATCTTAAAAATTACAAGACTGTTTTGTGAGATATTATTTTTCAGAGTAATTTTGTAATGATGTAAGTAATGCATACAAAACCAAAATGAATAAAGAGTCCATTTGATACCTTGAAATTATTGTTTATTTAGGAAAAGAAAACGGGACCTGCATGATAGATTCCAATTTGGTTGGATCGGAAATCCTGAGTTAGCAAACTCAATAGTTATGACTGAACTAACAACGCCTCACCTGCTGGTCCTCAACACAACCACAGGCCACCACCACATGCCCGATGATGATCCTGTGCTCATGACACCTGAAGCAGTTTCGATCTTCCTTGACCAGATACATAACCAAGTAGCACCGGTAAAACTTTCAATTTTATTTTATAACAAAAAATAAGAACTAATTAATTTTTTGTAAACTGGCTATTGTCTGGCATAACATATGCCTTTAATTTCCATGACTGTACCCCTCCCTTTATACCTACGATTGTATTATTTGATCGCGCTCTAAATAATATATTTCTCGCACTATTTCATAAAAACAATAATTTAAAAAAAAACGTTTATTTCAGACTATTGAAATGTCCATATTTTGTTAGTATAACATTATCTTAAAACTATGTTAGTAATGAGGTGAGGAGCTCCACCTACCTACGATCTTATAAATATTCGTATTATTTGATCGCGCTCTACCAGTCCGATCGCCATGTTTGGTAGTTTGGTAGCAGCCGATCCCTTGGGAGAAACAAGCCAAATATCTAGGCGTGATCTTTGACCGACACATTACGTTCGGTGAGCACATAAAGACGGTGCGTTCACGTGCCGCTTTCGCTCTCGGTAGGCTTCACTCGATGCTGAATGCACACAGCAAGCTGTCCCTAAGATGTAAACTGCGCATCTACACTACGTGCATACGTCCGATTAAGACCTATGCGTGTGCTATATACCTTCGCTCACGCAAATTCATACCGGCTCCATAGGATGCAAGTACTTCAAAGCCGGTTTCTCCGAAAGGCCACGAGCGCCCCGTGGTTCATTAGGAACGAACGACTCCATGTCGATCATAAAATCCCGACAGCTAAGCAGTTCATGAAACGTATATCCCAACTTTTCATCGAAACTGCATCTCAAATTAGTAGGATTCGCCGTCCGCGGCATACCCTCGTCAAACCCGACGACGCCATCACCCAGATACAAGAAAGCTGTAGGGAAACCATCACGCTAAAAACAAAAACAGACCGCGTTTCGTTTTCCGGCCTCGCCGCTGAGGTCTGTCGCGACGTCCCAGTAGAAACCCTCCCCGAACCTTGATTACCGAACCAGCTCGCGTCGCTGAGCCCAGTAGTTTTAAATTCGTCCCAAAATAATGATATGACCTAGCCTGTCCCTCCCTGTCCTCCTAAAATGACGCCTCTAAGCTAAGGTCCGTATCCCACATGGGATGCCCCTAGCAAGCGGTCATTTAGTTTAACTTAGTTTGTAAGCTCTGGCTGGAGGCCTTAAATTCAATTGAGGCGTAAAAAAAAATTTTGTTCTAAATATATTTCTCGCTCTATTACATAAAGCCATGAACCCTAGAGAGCTAAAATTTTCACAGATTGTGTATTTTACTATTACTAGACTATCAATCTATCAATACAATACTCTATCTTATATCTTCTTGATTGTGGACAGACTTATGCTCATTAGACTGAAGATGTGCTTCTCTCACAGACATATGGAGGCAACAGTTTGCCAGTACGTTTCTACAGAAGCTACTACGAAGCAAAGACGACATTGCTGAATATGTGGTATGGGAATCCAGTATTAACGGCGCTAGTGTTCGGCCTACCAATCGGCTTCTTATCTCTTATATGCTACTCAGTGTGCTGCGCCGATATACTCGATGCAGAGGAGGACGAAACTGCAGGTATATTATTAACTACTACACTTGCGTGCAAAAAAATCGTGAGCATAGAGAGAACCCACCCCGTGAGGCTTGTTTATGACATGATGACTAATGTGCTAGGTTCAATACTGTCTGATAGACAGAGAATTAAGATTTATTTTAACAGTAATTAAATTGTTTTTATTGATATTACGAACTTTAAAACATCCGTGATTTTGTGATTTTTTAAACTGTTTTTCTAAATACTCAATGTTTTATTTGTGCACAGCAAATAAACGTTCAGAAATCGTAAAAGAAAAACTTAATTTGTATTTCAACCCTTATTGTAGCTTCCATCCTGTTTGCCCACTCCTCCTGGATAGATTTAGTGTATATACTCGTACCTATACTTCCTGGAGTGTTTTTGCACCCAAAGTTCTAGTCTCCCATCCCATAGATGTTCAATAGGATTAATGTCGGGGCTCCTTACTGCGGGGTGGGCCGATTGTTTTGCACGCAAGTGTTCAGACGCCAGCATATTAAGCTACCCGAAACTGTCAAATTTTCTCAATCAAACTTGAACCTAATTCTTGAGCGATAAAGTTGGAAATCTATTGAAGAAATTTGACAGATTGTTGTAGCTTGATGTGCTGGCGTACTTTGTTGAAGTTGTAACTTATGTTATTAGAGTGAGCTTAGTTTGTGAACTAATGGTTTGTTTATTTTCAGAAACACACGAAAAGAAGGACTAGACACGAAATATCCAAGATGGTTAAATTGCTGTTTTTAGTATCTATCTGTACGACTGTGAAAAAAAACTTTTTTTTTCGCCAGATGATATTTTTTTGTCTTCATAAATATTGCTTAGTTCTGTGACGTGACACGTTTTTGAGTGTTCTTTGTTTTAGCTAATTTACTAGCTAAACTAAGTTACTAGCTTTTGCCCGCGACTTCGTACGCGCATATCCCGTTTATTCTCGTTCCCGCAGGAATTTTCGGGAAATTCTTTCTTAGTGATCCCCCTACACTTCCCAAGGAAGGTTCCTTGGGGAGTGTAGGGGAATCTTTTAAACGGTTACGCAGGTAACAATAGTTTATAGTACTTACAAGTTTTCATTAAATTGCTAGTCTGCGGCACAGTTACTAGCGGGTGGGGCGAGGACTGCGAGGAGCATAGGAGCTGATAAGTGAGCGATGAACGCCATGAAACTGGTAGTATCAGGCAATACACTCCTGGCCAGCCAGCCTTTCTACCACTCGCGCTTTTATTATTTAAGCTTATTGTCTGACCAAACTGGCTTTTAGATAGGTAACATGGGCATTTTAAACAGACAATAATTATGTTGTTCTGCATAAAGACATTTGATACTTGATACCTACTTGCTTGCGATTTTATAAAATTGACTTAAGTACCTATGTCGCCCAATGTGTGAGTAAGTGATATTGAGAAATCACGTTTTATCAAAGTTTTTATATTTACTGTTGTGGAAGTAATGTCATAAGTAAATCATGTTTAAGTCTCGTATTTAAGTTATTTTTTCTTTTTGAGGTCTTATTTTCCTCTTTTTTATTAAGTTTTATACATTATGTTCAAACATGATGTCCTAATATAAATAAACGTTGTTTTGTAATCGCTAGTCTATTTATTATGAATGAAAAATAATTGAGTCATAATACCAAAGCTTTCGAGAATACACCTGTGAACAGAAAATATGTAGGCATGCCAGGCCAACTGTACCAGGTGGCCAAAAAAAAAATCAAATTGAACTTGATTGATAAGCAAATTGACTTAAAAGCTACCCAAGTCTCTGCCATTAATTGTCAGTCGTTGTATGGAAAGGCGTACGTAAATCAATCTGCTCAACAATCAAGTTCCCTGACTGTACACATAATTCTTATATTCATTTGTTGAATATGTTTATGTTGACGTAAAACAAAGTACCTCAATAAATAAATGAAATGGTGATATTTTTTTATAATACTTTTATTTACTCTTATATAATGTGTAACAGAATAAACGCAATACCTCTTAAGGGGTCATTATACTCATCATTATGAACAACTTTTACTATTGGGACTTCACTGAAATCGCGAAAAATCGACTGTCATACATAGGTCCTGTACTGTGCACATAACTCGACACAATGTACTGAACAGCTGATTTCTTTTTCGCGACTTCGGGGTTGGTCCCATAGTAAAAGTTGTTCATACTGATGAATACAATGACTCCTTAAGAGGTATTGCGTTTATTCTATTACACATTGTAAAAATAGGTATGTCATCCTGCAATCACACAACTCATAGGATGAATGATGATATTTTAAAGTCTATATCTTAGACAGTTCCTCAATATACAGAGCCATTCGGATTTGTTCTATGTGGGTCTTCAATTGTTTGTACCAAATGGTATATTTTATATGACTATCCCTATGATCAATTTCTGGACGTTTTCTGCTTTGAATATTGTCATTACAATATTTCTTATTCTTGTTTTTTATACTAGCTTTCTTTATTGATTCTTTTGCATCAATTTCGTTATTAGACAAATCTGTTTCACTCTTTTGCTTATTGTATGTTCTTTCCTTTGGTGAGGCCTTATTCTTATGTCCAGCCTCTTTGTATTTAATATTGTTTGATTTCTGTGGATATTTTTTATTTTCCTCATTTAAATATGTGGAATTATATTTCTTTGGTTTAAGATTATTACTACATTTTGATGACCCAAAAGATGTTGGAAGTCCTGCTTTTAACAATGCTTTATTGTAAGGTTCATGAAGTTCATGATCATACAAGCTACTATCTTTATTAATGCCTTGATTCTGTTCAGGTGCCCTATTCATGACAGTTTTATTAAGTGATTCAAAATTTGTCTCATATGGTTCATTAGGTTTACCAAGTACCTTTTTAGTTTTCTTGAGATTCTGATTGTTATTTAAAAGTTTGATTTCATCTCTCAGATTCTTTAAGGTGCTTTCTACTTCAGTATGTATATTTAGTTTTAGAGGAGCATTGTTTAACAAATTCAAGGTTGGTGCACATCCAGTATTTGATTCTGCAATAAAATCATTCTTAGAAGGATCATCATTTTCTTTCTGGGATTTAAAACTATATAATAAATCATTGAATGATTCCATTTCACTTTTTTTTGTATTCTCAAACGAGTTGCATAATGTTTCAAAACTTTCAGTTTCATCAGGACTCTTAATGTCTCCATTTGTTAATTTATCAATCAGCACAAGGTAGGCATCATTGTTTTCAATGTTTGGGCATATTAATGTGTCTAGGCGGGTATTACATTCATGAAGATCAAAATCTTCTTCCCAGAAGTTTTTCAAAACTAATAAGTCATTCATTGAGTTAATCATTTTTTTAAATTTTGTCTCCTCTTGTCCTTCACTTAGTATAGTAACAGCAACACCGTAAGAGCCAAATCTCCCAGCCCTTCCAATTCGATGTAGATATGTTTGCCATTCATATGGAGGCTCAAAATTGATGACTAAATCAACATTAGAGGCATCTATACCTCTTGCTGCTAAGTCTGTAGATATTAAGATTCTACATTTATAATCTTGCAACATTTTTAATGCATCTAAACGATCAGTTTGTTCCTGTTGACTGTGTAATTTTTCTGCAGGCCACTTTTCACGTAGAAGCATCTTGTACAAGTCCCTAACTCTAACTTGATAATTACAGAAAATCAAACATTGCTTAAAATGCTTTTTTGATAAAATTTTAAGCAGTTCATCAAATCTGTTCTGTGTTTGCCTCACAATATTAGAGTTGCTCTTTACTGAACTAACTAACTGTTTGATTCCTAAGAGAATGTTTGTAGTTTCAGGGCAAATATGTTGAGCATTTTGGACATATTTACTCATAACAGACTTTAACAATTCGGGATATGTAGCACTACTCATAATGACTTGCTTTTCTTTAGGTAATACTGAAAAAATGTAGTTAATATCTGCCTGAAAACTGTTATCCATCAATCTATCAGCCTCATCCAAAACCAATAGTCGCACTGCGGTTACATCAATGTGATTTGCTTGAATTAAATGCCTTAGCCGTCCAGGACTGCCAACAACTACATGCACTTTCTTTTTGAACTTCATTATATCTTCCGGCAAAGGCAATCCACCTATTACAACTTCAACATTTAAATCTGAAACAAATAAGATATAGGTATTTGTGCCATGTAAAATAGTAGTATTTGGCATAATTATGGAAAACAAGTTTGTATGCTGGAATGAATATTCAGTCTGCCTTAATAATCCTACCCTGTATGTAAATCATCTGCAGTGAAAATCAAGGAAGCAGTTAACAGCTGCACCACAAATGATACAAAAACACTTTACCGTCACAAGTACTTACTTTTCAAATTAGAACCAATTTGAGAAATTACATCACATATTTGAGCAGCAATTTCTCTTGTAGGAGCCATTATAATAGTCTGCAAGCCTTTCTCCAAGTCTAATTTCTCCAGTGTGATAACTGTAAAAACAGCTGTTTTACCAGTCCCAGACTTAGCTTCGAGTAAAAGATCTAAAATAATAATTATGTATTTTAAAATGTCTTATACTTTGATCAATAAATTGAGAAAACTAACATAAGTGTCACAATAGAACTGGCATATCTTACCAAATCCACATTTTCCTAAAGGTATAGCGTGCAACTGAATTGGAGAAGGTTTGTAAAAACCGCAATTGGTCAAGCCTTCTAAAGTACTAGGTGAAAGCAGCATCGTGTCAAAGGTAACATCTTCCGATATTTGAACATCTTGAGTTCTTAAACCCTCGTTAATATTGTGGGCAAGAACCATGATTGGACTAAACAATCAATTACTTATTTAGAATGTATGAGACGTATTCAGTTATTTTTTAGAAGAAATTCTGATAGACACGAACACTGATTTTCAAAAACATATTTTAATTTCTGCTAGTCAAAATTCAGAACTGTCAGTGTCAAACCAAAGAGTAATATGTGGTCTGTGGTATCGAGTTGGAAAACGATATTGCAAAGTGACATAGTAGTAATAGGGACGATTAGCATCACAACCGTAATTATATAGAGAAAACTACTCAAAATTGACTGATGAATAAATGCAAGACTCATTCGAAAAAACACGATGGGTACATACCGTACTTGTGGTGGTATAGTTGATCTACACTTAGACGAGAGAATTTCGCATTTACCAACTGGCGAAATCTAGATCAAGAAAATGATCAAAAGAAAGAAAACCTTTTCCATATTTCAAGTTTTTTCCAAACAGTCTATTCTCAGTCTCACCTGTCCAGCCGACTACCATTGATAAAAAAAAAAACGAGTGAGTCTTACAGAAGTCGCATAGAATGTGTAACATCTGACGTCTCACCTTGTACAAAGCAACAAAAATTTTGGTAATTGAAAGTACCAACTAACAGCCAACTCGACTACTGCGCGCGCTCATTGGTCAAATCGAATAGGGCGCGCTCATTGATCAAATCAAATAGCCCGCGCTTTCTCGGCTTCCTCTTGTTACACACTTCCGTCCCATTTCACGAAATCATTTCCACAGATTGGAAGAATGCGAGAGGAAAGACACATCAATACTGGGAAAAAAAATCTAACTGTTGTGCCAGTGGGGACATATTATGAGTTCATGACACATAGGTACTTTCTCAGTTGTAGCCGCTGGGAACATAAATGACACCATTATGTTCCCAAATCGCACTACCATTCAGGCGTGGATCCAGCCCTCAAAATAGGTTGTGGTCAAAGCCAGGCGAAAATCGACCGCGTTGGAGTACGAACTCGCTCATGATTGATATAGTATATTCCTATTAAGATTTTTTTTTGTGAGTGGCGTCTCGCAGTTCAACCTATGAGGTTGTCGACTGCTTAACCGGGCTTGCCTGTGGTGGCCTTAATATAATATTAAAGCCTCCAGCCAGAGCTTATAAAAAAACTTATAAACTAAGCGACTACACGCTAAGGGCACCCCCTGTGGCCTCGGCTTAGGGCGTCGCTGGGGGGAGAACAGCTAGGG
The DNA here is from genome assembly GCA_905163435.1 of Mamestra brassicae. Classification (NCBI taxonomy): domain Eukaryota; kingdom Metazoa; phylum Arthropoda; class Insecta; order Lepidoptera; family Noctuidae; genus Mamestra; species Mamestra brassicae. The sequence goes on along the minus strand of LR991004.1, from coordinate 11,051,918 downwards.
ACGGGCTGAATCGAACTGGAATTATTATTAAAGGGACGAATTTAAGACTACAGGCTCAGCGGCGCGGGCTGGCTCGAGCAAGGGTCGGGGTCCTATTAAGAAGATGTTTACAAAATGTATGACGCTCTGACCAAGCTTTTTTACAGGGTATAGTTTTTACGTAGGCAAAGCCATAGAGCGAACAATTGTAAATATCAAGTTAAATCAAACGCTTCTAACATTTTACATTATATAATTTTGTTTTAGTAGAAATTCAAGATTACTTACGTTTCTTTTTCGCGAAACGTTGAAAATTTCATCGATAAGGGGCCATTCATTTATTACGTCAGACGATTTAGGGGGGGGGGAGGCTCGACCATGTTGTAGCCACCACTCATCACAGCACGTTTTGACGTCTCCATAAAGAAACACAGAAGCAAACAGTTCTGAAAAGAACTGTTTTGCACGTTTCGACTTTGTTAACAAGAAACAGTACAGTTCTCAAAACAACTCTGTTAAAGAAACAGTGCAGGCACTGCTGAAGACACGCCGCCGTCGTATTCTTCGGTCTTCGGTCGCTGGCGTCGTCGCGCACGTGGACGTCAGGAGACAGCTTCACTCGCCGAGGGCCGCGCGATGAAAAAAGGCGCGAACTTTTTTTTTTGGACGTGTACCACTCGCAGTTCTGCACACTAAGGCTGGTTACTGCTGGACTATCCTGTGGTGGCCTCAAATGAATTTAAGGCCCCCAGCCAGGGCTTACAAACTAGCTAAATTATACTAAATGACCGCTCGCTAGGGCATCCCCTGCGGGATACGGACCTCGGCTTAGCGGTGTCATTTCGGGAGGGAGCGTATCGGGTAGCCCATGCGATAAGGGGATTTTGATGTGTTGATGCAGTTTCGATGAAACGTTGGGATATACGTTTCATGAACTGCTTCGCTGTCGGGATTTTGAGATCGACATGGAGTCGCTCGTTCCTAATGAACCATGGGGCGCCCGCCTTTCGGAGAAATCTGAGCATTGAGGTTGCCCCTGATCCGAATGAGATCGGTTCTTCTACCGATCTAAATATCGGCCCAAACCATTATTGTTCCCCCTCCATTTGAATGAACTTTCTGACAAAATTTCAAACGTTCTTGACCTCCAGAGGTCTACAAAACTAGAGTACGAGCGGTTGCGCACTACGTCTGATCCGAATCCGTCAAAATACTGTCTGAGAAAACTCGGACCTAACTCGAGTATTGCTTACGCACTACACCCGATTTCCGTCATCCGATTTCTCCCCATCAGCCGAAAATCTCCATTTTGGATAAGATTAAATTATTGACGGACCGAAGTGGCTATAGTATTATTTGTATGAACAGTTGCGCACAACGTCCGAACCGAATTCGAGCTTCGTCCTAGAAAAGAGGCACCATACAAATTGTTCTACGACGACGCCGGACCGTCTTTTCACGGATACTGGTCGGTCTCGTGATTGCAGGGTGCTATTCCGTTCTGTAGGTGGAACTCTCAGAAGCCTTCGTGAACGCAGACCCACTTCGAGTAAACGCATTGGGACGGTTTAGATGCTTATCAGCAAGCCTGAGGAGCTGTGGAGCCTCATAGCCAACATCATGGTGGCCATGGTACGATTCCATCGAGCAGTATTTTGGATGTACCAGTCCTGTCTGCGAGTGGTGATGCGAGATCGTCCTCCATTTCGCTCGACCACGTTGCCCGTGATACGATAATATGTCCAGAGGCGACTTATGTAGCTCTGTGTAGTGCCAAGAGCCGTTGCCTGGAACCAGCTTGCAACATTCCGACGAACGTGAAGCGAACGAGAGTCTCTTTCGTTCGCGAGCTGATGCACCCCGCTAAAATCGCAGTTTATTACAGATTTTGCTGCTTATTCAAAACGTGGCATAGGGAACATAAAATGTTTGTCTTCTTCAAGTGACCTTGGCGGGTGGTAGTCAAAATATTTTTTTGCCCTTTTTGTTTTTGCCCTTTGACCCTTGTTGTTGCCCTGACTGAAAATCTGTCAGTGTTGTCTATAGTCGGCCATCAATAAGGCCAAGTTTCTGAACGGATTTTTGTGAAATGGCGAAATTGTGATTCTTGTGGATCAATTTATTTTATTTGAATAGATAAAAATATATGAGAAATATGCAGTATTGTGAAATATTTGATGCTGTGTATTGTATTTAAGAAATGCTTATCGGTTATTGACTCTGTTCTTATTATGTTATACGAAACTAGTTGATTGCATTTTTGTCAAGTGTTAGGTTTCCTAGCGAAACAAAATCTACTTAAGTAAGCACCGTTTTATTTACTGTACTGCGCTGTAGTAGTATAATCTGCTTAAATTAATTATTTCTTATGACTTTCCTTTGGTTTTCCTATATAACAGACCTAGTTAGGTTCGTTATAATTCATATGTAGGTCATGAAAATAATACATAAATAAAGTATACACTACCTATGGTGTGGCTTGCCTTATATTTACTATTCTGATACTAGGCAAAATATTAATAAAAACATCGTTACCTTTCAGAAGCCAGTAAGTAGGTATTCATAAATGAATTAACAAGATATAAAAGGTACAAAATTGTGTAAACTCCTACTTAAATATTATCACCTGTTTAGATACAAATGTAATCAAATTACGTGCTTATACAATTTTAAATGGGTTTAAGAAGAATATTGCACTGCAAGTTATTTTATTTCTATTGCAATGTATAATAAGAATAATTTTTTAGGACATAACTATGAATAACAACTGTGCTGGAGTTGGAGCAGGTGCTGTAGGTGGTGGTGGAGGTGCATATGATGCTAAGATAGCAGGCTTGTATGATCTGCTGGATACCTTGGGCTCAGGCCACTTTGCTGTTGTCAAACTAGCTCGCCATGTCTTCACCGGTGAAAAAGTAGCAGTCAAAGTTATAGATAAAAGTAAACTGGATGATGTTTCTAAATCACATTTATTCCAAGAGGTAAGTTTCCTATATAATCTTAAAATTTTAAATTGTTTAATTAGATGAGTGAGCAACATTAAAGTATTTATAAGTTACAGACATTCAGTGAAGACATCATTAAAAATTGTGTACAGCTACTAAGATAAAATCTTTATACTACCAAAATAACTTACTGCAAAACATAATTTCAAAAATATGATTAACATTATTAACCAATGTATATTGGTCACAGGGCCAATGGACACCTCCATTGGCCCTGTGACCAATAAAACCTTTCATAATGTTTTAATTTAATCTATAGGATTGATTAATATTCATACTAATTTAGTTTTGTGTACTTTTGTGATAGTGGTATTTTCAATGCTACTTGCAAGTGCAACCATCACATTTGTATATTTTAACTGGACTATGACTTTACCATGCATATCTTTTTTGAGGAATAAACATAAGCATTTGCAATGAAAGTGTAGTTTAATCAGAACTGTGATTGTGGTCAACATAATTGAGTACTTTCTTTCATTTTCCATTGCCATATTGCAATAAAATAGTGCTTTAATTTTCAGGTTCGCTGTATGAAGTTGGTGCAGCATCCTAATGTGGTGCGTCTATATGAAGTAATAGACACACAAACTAAACTTTATTTAATACTAGAACTAGGCGATGGTGGGGACTTGTATGATTACATTATGAGACATGAATCCGGGCTATCTGAATCTCTTGCTCGTGATTATTTCCGCCAAATTGTTCGTGCAATTTCTTATTGTCATAGGTAAGCTAATGTTTTAGTAAAATGTATTTTTAGTAAATAACTTATTGTGTGCAATATTCTAATATTTTCTGTTTCTTTTATACAGGTTACATGTTGTGCATCGTGATTTAAAACCTGAAAATGTAGTATTTTTTGAAAAACTAGGTGTAGTGAAATTGACTGACTTTGGATTTAGTAATAAGTTTTGCCCTGGTCAGAAATTGGAAACTTCATGTGGCTCACTAGCATATTCAGCTCCAGAAATTCTTCTTGGTGACTCATATGATGCTCCTGCAGTTGATGTGTGGTCTCTAGGGGTGATACTCTACATGCTTGTTTGTGGCCAAGCTCCCTTTCAAGAAGCTAATGATAGTGAAACATTGACAATGATTATGGATTGTAAATATACTATTCCTCAGCATATATCAAATTCTTGTAAAAGGTATGAATTTACAGTATATATTATTACATTAACCATTACAGCATTCCTTTATGCTGTTAAAGTATACACATTCATTATTCATATTCATTCATTCACATAAATGACACAACCAAAAAGCAGAGTGATCATGAATTATGAACAGTGATTAGCGTAGGTACTTGTAGTGCTATTTTGGGTCAATGAATTTGAATCATACTGTTAATATGGACATGCCCCGGGAATATAAAATAAAAAGCATATTTCCGGGATGCCTGGGAATATTTTTCTGAATGTTGATGCATTAAATGAAGTTAAACTGCTTTAAAAATCATGAGCATGAGATTATGCACGACGACATATCAAGCTACTAATTTCCGGTATAAGCTGGTCCCGCACGGTGCTGTTTGTCATATTACTTATTGGTCCTGGGATTCAGAAGGTATATCCATGTTAAGATAACAGTCAGTAAATCCCAGGAATAGCACTACCAATCACTGATTATGAACAACAGAAATGAAAGAAAAGTTATAATAAAAGTTCATGTAGTTTACTTTTGAGGAAGAGTATTTTATAAGGCACTTATTTTCACACAAGTCTTATTGCTATAGTAGGCGCCAGATAATCGTGGAATAACGGTCATTGACCCACCTACAATTATTGACATTTTTAATTTGAAAAACGGAATTAATGACACAAAGCTGTCCCGAATCATCATCTCTTGTGATCCTTAACATTGTCTAATAATGAAAAACGATTCATATTTAATTGTTCAGGTACCTATGAACAGTTATTAGGGAAAGGTCAATGTACTTTATTCCACATTTATCTGGCGCCTACTATAGCTTTGTTACACAAATAATTTATTATTCTGATAATAAATTAAAATCAGAATAGGTAGACTATATTTACCAAATGTTCGTGGAAGTAAGTAACATAGAGTTGATAAAAAAACACCCCTCCTATAAAATCCTGGAATCATAAATGGAATCATGACAAGTAAAACCCGGGATTATAAAAACATGAACTGGAGTTTGAGTATAGTGACAAATTATTGATTTGTATAATCAAAAGAAGAAAGAATTGTGCAACAATAAAGCTATTTAATTTAACAGGTTTAGTAGGTACGGAACACTAAAAAAATAATAAGATTCTTCAATATTATAAATTTGTTCAAATGTATTCAAAGCGCAATAAGAAATTTGCAATTTCTTAAATCCCGGGATACAATCGTCATGTTTATGATTCCGGGGTTTTAGAGGAGGTATACTCTATGTTACTTACTTCCACGAACATTGGGTAAATGTAGTCTACATATTCCGATCTCTGTTGAAAATACACAGATACAAAAAAAAAATGTACAGATACATTTTGAGGCAGTGTGGCGCGCATAATTGTATTCCGCCGGCATGTTACTCAGTCATTAAGTGCATTTAGAAAATTATGCCATTTTGTAAACTAGCTAGCCTTAATGTAATATGGCGTATTCTATAAACTGTCTGCAACATAAATATATAAATTATGTTTACATTGATGAGAATAATATGGTTAACCTACACAGTACACATGTTTATGTTCATAGTTAATTTAATTCAAAGCATTTTCTAATGTTCTTACAGGCTTATAGGAAGAATGTTAGTAAGGGAACCTGAAAAACGCGCCACTCTCTCAGAAATAGCTACCGACCCGTGGGTTACAGCAGGTGAAGGGGTGACCGTGGAAGACTTTGACACACCTTTAGTGGCAAAAGAACAGCTTTCAGAGGAAGATCGCTCGGCTATAGTTCAAAAAATGGTTAATGGCCCCATTGCTTCTAAAGAGGAGATCTTGGAGGCTCTAGAGAAAAATGAGTATAATCACTTAACCGCCACTTATTACCTTTTGGCCGAAAGAAAACTCAGATCCAAAAGGTAAACCTTTGTTTGAGCAGGTCTTTCAAAACTTTTCTGATTTATTAGGTATATATTCGAATCGGAATGCGGTTTGATACATCATTTATGGAACATTTGAATGTTGGTGTATTCCCGCAGGCAAGAGGCAACGTCGCGCGCGCGGAGGCCGTCAGCGCTGAGCGTGGCGCGCGGTGCGGCGGCCGCGCCCGCGCCGCAGCCGCGCTCGCTGCTGGCGCCGCCCGCGCTGGCGCCGCAGCCGCGCACGCCGCAGGACGTGCCGCCGGTGAGACACAACACATTCTATTCTATTTCAAATCTTCAACATTCATTTTGGTATGAATTTAAAGCCGCACGCCATCTTAGATTCTGATCCCATTTTCGGGGCTGTAGATTCCAAAATGACACTCGTGGAGTTATTGAAAGTGATTACACTACCGGCCGCCCTCCGTTATTTCCCTGAACACACCGCCCAGCTACCTAGCACATCTCGGGTGAAATAGCACCTATACGATTGGTCGACGACTATTTTTTATTTAGAAATAGCATGGCAATTCGGATAAAAATAAATAAGTTCGCCATGACGAGTATTTAATTAAGATAAAATTTACACATAAGCCAGTGTTCCGCAGCACATTTGGTTTAAATTCAGCAGATTTGAAGTACCTACGTTTTGGGAGTCTACGTGTCTGAAATTGCTGTTTTAGTAGCAGTTTGTCGCTCGTTAGGTATCTTAGTTCGGTTCAGTCGTTCGAAGTATCGATCGATGGATTTGTTTGAACTGTACCAATTTTGCTGAATGTTGGGCGTAGATATAGATCGGCCCTTGCAGAAAGATAGGATACAGGACAAAGGGACAAAAGTCCCTTGGGATAATGAAACACGTTTCTAGTAGCTAGTACTCTGTTTATTATTTAATTTTTTTAACATTATTACGTAGGCAATATTGTCAATTGAAGTTATTTTGCCGATAGTGGCAATGTAATGAATATTTCAGTTATGGCGAGTTGACGGAAGCATTACTTGTGACAGCGCGAATATCCTCCGAATCTCGCTAATGTGATCGCAACTTAAACCAGTCTTCACTTCTGTACCTACTAGATTTTTGTTTTGTTTTTATTTAAATTTTTGTGTTTGCGTTGCTATTGCGTAGCGTTCCCGGAAGTGCAGTATCGTTCGCGAAGAGGAGGATGATGAGGAGAGTAGCGTCGCCGGCGGGGGACGCGTGGTGGACGCGCGGCGCGGCTCGCGCTCCGAGGGACGCCTGCACCTCGCCGCGCGCGCCACGCACCCCGCGCACCCCGCGCACCCCGCGCACCTCGCGCACCCCGCGCACCCTGCGCCGCCCGCGCCGCCCGCGCATCGCCCCGCGCACCTCGCAGACAACCTCACCAAGGTCAGAACCCTGTCGCGAGCCCCGGCCGACTCGCCAGGAGGCCGGGAGATGCGACCGACCGAATTATACCTTGTCGCAGGTGAACTTGGATGACGAAGGGAGTGCCGAACCGACGGCGCGCGGTGCCCCGCCCCCGGCGCCACCGCCCGCGCGCCGCCAGCGCCTCGAGTGCCGGCGACGACGCGCCCGCGCCGGCTCCTGTTCCTCTTCGGATCTGTCCGACGATGACTCCGAGAAGAAGAAGCGTGCCGCGGAGCACGCCGACGGCCCGCCGGAGCGCGCGCGCCGCGACTCGCACGACGACTCCAGCGACAGCCAGGAGCGCGGCGGCGGCGCGGGGGCGCTGGGTGGGGCGCGCTCCTCGGGCGCCGCGCCCGCGCCCGCGCACCCGGCCCCGGGCGCCGGGCGGAGCGCGGGCGGCGCGGCGGGCGACGGCCGGGCCGGGGGCGCCGGCGCGGCGGGGGGGCGGCGGCGGCGCGCGGCTCGCAAGGAGTCGCGGCTGCGCGAGTCGCGCTCGCTGAACCGCATCGCTGAGGTGGAGGAGGCGGTCGGCGCGGCTCGCTGGGCGGGCGGCGGGCTGGTGGCGCTGTGCGGGCGGCCGCTGCTGCGCCTGCTGGCGGCGGCGCGGCCCCCCTCTGCGCGGCGCCTGCACGGGCTGTGCTAGCCGCGCGGGGGGGCGAGCTGGTGGCGCCGGTGTTCCGCCGACGTCGTCTCGCGGCTCGCCGGGAGACGCTATGGGTAGTTTTGGAGATTATTTATCACGTTGACGGTCCCTGCGACGGCGCCTCCGTGTGATCGATATTTGATTTCCGGCTTTTTAGTAGAAAGTACCGCCGACGGATACTTGTGCCCTGGGCGTCGAAATTGGAATCGCGTCCAGAAAAAAAGAATAATCGTCCGAGTTATCATCGAGTAAATAAGTAAAAGCTGAAAGGAATATTATCTGAACGCGCGAGACCGCTGTCGATTTTATGCTGTCTGGTATTTGAAATGTTTCTACTCATTGTATTTTTATAGAAAATCCTAACAGGTAAACAGGGTTTCTAATGATTCAGTTTAATCGTAAAATTCAAACTCATGAGTGGTAATGGCAACACAATGACGGAGGGTAACAAATTGTTTTACTTCTAGTTGTACATTATCTATTGACTGATACACATTCATTACCTCGTCTACTTGGTTACCTATTCGTTAGTATACACAGGATTTGAAATTGAAATGTTCTGTTCAATACCTTTCAAAAATATCAAATTATTGTTTTTACTTAAATATGGTGATTTTGTTTTGACGCGAATTGTAAAATATCAACACAAATCTATATTGTTTTTCGTATTCTATAGGGGACCCATTTGTTAAGTGCGGTTTCCTTATTTCGATTTCATGTAGTGTATTAAAGATTAAAATTTAACTCAATATACATGGTGTAACGGAAAGGTGTAGGTAGTCATATTTTGAAAACTGCTTCTGTCCATGTAGATAAACAACTTTCTTCAAGGAAGTCAAAGCCAATTAAAATCTATTCCCAAAAAATAATTGTACCACCCCATACTTACACGAACTTCATTTTGATAAACTTTTATTTTTTTATTTTGAGATGAGTTTGCTCTTGAGTCTAGTCTAAATCAGAGATGACAGATGTAGTGAGCAATCGCAGGTAGAAAGTTCCACTCCTTTGCAGTGCGCGTTATAAAAGACGTTTGGAATCGCTTAGTGCGAATTGGTGTAATACAACAAGGTAGGGATGCTAACATGCAGTGCGTCTAGATGTCCGATGGTAGAAGGGGGTTTGTGGGATGAGGTCGTGGAGTTCTTAGGCACACTCACCGAAGTACAATCTGTAGAATATCGACAAGCAGGCAACCTTGCGGCGATGAGCCAAGCTGTGAAGCTTGGCATCCACCAGTTTTACGTCGCTAACTCTGCATTCCACCGAGTTAAGCGTGAAAAGTTGGTATTTTGCTGAGCCAACCCAAAGGTGGCCAATACTCCATGTAGGATCGGAATTGTGCTTTATAAAGGGTTAAAAGCTGTCCAGGCGTGAAATATCGCCTCACTCTATTTAGGATGTCCAGCTTTTTGGCCGCAGTGTGGGTTTTGTACTCAATGGTGACGCCGAAGTTGCGACGATGTCAACTCCATGTCTTTGAGCTCGAGCCGATTAGTTACAGGAACAGATGTACCCCGAACAGTAGGAGTTTGGTCGAAGTTGCTCCTTTTTGAGGTAAAAAGACACGCCTGTGTTTTGGTGGTGTAAAATAGACTAGATTCTCATCACCCCACTGGGAGACAAGACTCAAATTTGTCTGCTCTACCATGGCCTCTCTCAAGGAACGAACTTCATCCCCGCTTGTTTTTGCGCTGGACAAAGTATCTCTTTGAAACAGTACTTTAATTTGCGTATCCAACAATACCAGGCTGAAGTAGGTATCGGTATAGGGAGATATCAAGCGATACAAGAAGTGCTTCGCCTTGTTTCTTGATGGCTTCGCCCCAGCAGTAGGGACACGAAAAAAGTATCGATACTTTAACTCAATGAGGATCTACTTTTCGACAGGTATTGTATCGAAAAAGTCTTAGGAAATGGCCCACTTAAAACTTGACTTTTCGGCTCATGTTTATGGTTACGCAACCTTGTTAAACTTGCATAAGCACTAGATTGCGTTCGAAATCGTTTTTTATTATTATTGCGTTTTATTTCGACGGCCTCGTGGATAAGTTGATAGTAGCCCTGCCTGCGACGGACACTCCCTTCCGCTCCACCCAGAGCGGAAGGAGTCATTTGATGATTACCCACCGTTAACAAAAAATAAAAGCTCTGCCTGCGAAGCGACAGGGTTCGATCCCCGGCCGGGGCAGACTTTATGTGGTACAAAAAATTTGTTCTCGGGTCTTGTATGTGTGTGGCGTGTCTATGTGTATGTCCCTGTCACCTGCGACACACGGAATCGTAGTTCGACGAGGGTATAAGTGTTTAATCGTTATCGTTATTTATGTACAGTTTTTTTTTATTGAAGCTAAACTGACGTCAATGACATTGATGGCATGACATGTAGGTAGTTGTGTGCGTGTGCATTTTTTTTTTTTATGTATGGGAATTCATCAAATGACTTCTTCCGATCTGGGTGGAGCGGAAGGGCGTGTCAGACTCTTACTGACTAAAACCCATCCGTGTTCCTTCTAAAGCCCTTTGCGTTCCAGGGCCGCGGTGACTCGTTCGAACAAATTCTGCAACCCTGGCAGGGTGCGTGTGCATTAGGCCCTAAGAAAAGTACTCGATACTTTGAAGAATCGATACTTTTGCTTCGATACTTTGAAGAATCGATTATTTTGTTTGGATACTTTTACGAGTACTCATGAGTACAATAACGATACTTTCTATTCGATATCGTGTCGCTATCCAGCAGTGCGTGACATACACAAGAAGATCGCTCGTCCCCGGCGGTCACTGAAGAGATCATTGGGAATTTACTATGACTTCCTTGGAAGTTTATATGAGGATAATTAGTTTTTTAGTAACGACTACATCTTTCCAATACTGCCTGTGTTAAATGAATGTCACCCTCACGACAAATTGGTATTTTCACCGAAAACCGAGGTAATTTTCTTTGTGAACATAATACGTTAGGTAAAAAATAATAATTTAAACAATAATTATTAATTAATCATGAATGACGAGATTCTTGTACTAGCTTTTCTTATATTTGTGCCGATAAATCTTAAAATTAGCTGGTTTTACTAATATTTGAGTAGTTTGGTCGTGACTACAATGAGCTGGCTTGTATACCGACCTGTAGCAGTATCGCTGTAGGTATCATGATTTTCAGGAAAGTTTTTTGCACATAACATTTTAACTAATTTTCAGTTTTTAAATAATGTTATAGAACAGTGATCGTTTCGAACTCTACATATTATAATGTTATACTCCTAAGATTTTTCACTAATTTATTGGCACTGATTTAAAGCGGCAGTTGTACCTATATTGTAGAATTGGTAAGTTAAAAATTAGAAAATACATGTTATTAACAAGTTCCGCAGTTAAAACTGAGAAGTAAACTAAATAGAAATGATTCTTAAAAAATATATTATGGGCAGAAATTAAACTGAATGGGCAGTAACATGACTGAATGGCCAGATATTAGTGGTCAGTTAACAAATCGGAGTTAGTCGGTAAGTAATCTAAATTCAAACCACAATCAATTTCAACATTCTAACCTCGATGACGGAGCCCCGCTGCGAGGGCTCCTAATTCTATCTGAAGGGTTTAAAGTAACCTAAACTGTACAGTGTATTCCCGGTGTCCCCGTAATCTGTGTCCCCGTCACGGGGACATCAGAACGTCATATAATTCCTTAGATTTCACGTATCGTTGTCCACTTTAATTTTTAATTTCTTTTTAAACATCTTGTTTTCCTTAAATACATTGTTACTTCTGTTACTAGGAAAGCTTGGATGCAAGAGCGAGCTAAGCGAGCTCGGGACTTGGTGCACCCCGACTCGGACAGGTTTGGTTAGAAGGGGATGGCGGTCTCTAGTGAGCGAGCGAATCAGACCCCGCTATCCCGTTCGTGGTTGGTTTTTTTAAACCATAGAGGCCTCGCTTAAAGCGGGGCTCTGCCTTCGCCTTTTGGTGAGCATTTATCCATTCGGGCAGGTATTTCGAACATGGTCTACAGGGAAAACGGGAATACAGGTATATTCAATAAATTAACGGGGACAGCGTACGGGGACAACGGAAATACAGGAACCATTCGAAACTTACCTATTCGTGTCGGGGTGCCCTGAGCTCCCTGTCTACTGTCCATTTCATAATTGAACTGCCCATTCCATCATTTTATAACAGCCCATTTATTTTTTTCAACTGATCATAATAACATCCCTAATGTTTAAAAAGAACAATTGTAAAAATTATAACTCTGATTTTATTGTACCTACTTTTTCTCGTATATTTCGTATTTTAGTACTTGATACTTTTATAGCATAACAATTCAGAATTTACAGTTACAGGACAAAGCTAAATCATACAAGTTTGACTTTTTAGTTAGTTGCTTTTGTTTTGCGTCGAAATGACCCGTCCGTATTAGAAAAAAGAACAATTTAGTATCTACCTATATTTTAAAGAATAGTAGTTAGTTTTCGCTATACCTTTGATATTGTTGTTATAAACTTTTTAAGGCTGGGGTTTGCTCTTGAGTTGGAGCGTAGAAGTGCGTCGGCGCCACTAGATATAGCTCGACGAGCAGTGCCCTGGCGCGAGAGGCCGCCTGCGCTCCCACACTGTCTCGCGGCTCCGCAACGCTCGTAAGCCGCAGCCTTGAACTACTAGACATGTTGCTTTCATCGTTACAAAGGATTAAGTGCTACATAATATGGAAACCTTGAAGATTGTCTAGAAATTGATGGTTTTCGTACGTACTGTAGGTAGGTAACATCTTTACGGATTCATGATAAGTCGGGCCTCAGATCCCATCAGACTGGTAATTAGGTACATATTTGTAGCATATTTTCTATCTCTATTATGACTGCATTATCAATACTATCATTACAAATGATTAAAATAATATTGTTTGAATGTCTGTAAAATATTCACAAGTTTGTACAGAGTGTTTATATTGTTATAAACATAAATGGTAGAGTATAACTCTTAAAGCAAGACAAGACCGCTAGCGCTCAATTTGTTGCAAATCATTTAATATTGCAATCATTCACAAAAGCAGCACATAGATTTGAGCGTGTCCAGTGTGTGAACCAGCTTGTATACTTAGTGTATGCACGCCAGGTGTGGGCTGTCCAGAAGTGCAGGTGTTTGTACGTCGCTAAATCATTTAGATATGACTTTCAAGAAGTTTGACGCATTTCATAAATGTTAGTTATACATATTAGATTGTGAAAATAAAAATTGTTTATTGATTTGTAGATTGTATGCATCTTTAGAATGGTTACATTTTTTTAAAGTAAGTTAATGTTGTGTATTTAAAAATCTATGTACATATTTAAATTGTTGTAAATAAATAGTCTATCTCAAATATTACATAAATAAGTAACTTTTTAGTTAATATAAATAAAGCAATGTCGCATACAATATTTTACTAGGTTGACGTTGTAAAACGATTGTGTAACACTTAAAAAGTTGGAACATTTGGCACTCTAGTGGTGCTCTACGTTTGCAATAATTATATCCAGACCAAAGATTTAAAGAAATTGTGTGTTAATGCATTTCCTATTCTTGTGCTGTTCGGTGCCAACTTAAATATAAATTGTATAATTATGGTAAAAATCAGATAAGTGTGTGAACCACTGTTTCCCTAGTATATTTTGTGTCGGTGCTTGTTATTTAAATAATGGTCGAGATTAATATTTGGAGATATTATTAAAAGTATAAAAGTAAAATCTAATACGAAATTTATTTATATTTAGTGTATCTATGTATGAGTGTATGAATGTCAATTTGATTTCTTTTAAAAGGCAATTATTCAATAATACGTAGGTACTAGGAACGTAGATAATTATAATCTAAACAACACACATTTGGTACGTAGGTATATTAAGACCGTCAATGTTTTAACGTGTAAAGGGACCGCGGAAGTACGTCATTAGGGGGGGCAAACCAAACCAAATCTTCAGTCAAATTATAAAAATATTCAATTTATTATTTGTATTGTTGCGAAGATATTAATAAAAAGTTTGTAAAATCCAAAAGTAAAGTGCAAACCTTCATGGAGTGGTTCAAAATTTCTGATTTTTCTGTTGAAATCTTTCAAAGTAAAATGGAAAAAAATTACTTCGATGGCTGAGTAGCTGAAAGAGGAACAGAAAAATAAAATAAAAATATGCACGTCCGAAGCATTTTTGTTAAATGAATAATTACGCTAATATTGGATGATGTTTCCTGGCATTTCCTTCTGAGACGTGGAAAATACGGCATGCACCACATAAATAATAATAATATCTTGGGACAACTCACACACTGTCATCCGGTCCCAAACTAAGCCGAGCCTGTGCTATGGCAACTAGACAACTGATAAACATACTTATATATTTCTAAATACATACATGTTATAGACAAATTATACCCAGACACAGAACCAATGATCACACAAAGATTTGTCCTGGATGGGAATCGAACCCACGACCTCCGGTTTAGCAGTCAGGGTCACTAACCACTCGATCAACAGGCCAGTCAGCGTTTCAGCCTTGGCTAATACCACCCCACTAGCCGGGGTGTATAATTTGATGGGATATTATCGGAAAATAATACAGTAAACAAATTATTAAAAGTATATTGTTTTTTTTTTCATTATTCATACTCGGAAGTAACTTTATTGAGTGATGAAGGAAAAGTCAAGAACTTAGTATAGAATGCAAGAGCGAGCTTGCAAATTTTAGCACCCCATCTCTGTTTGATTTTCTGTTAGCCATTCAAATGGAAGTGACATTTTGACTCATACAGGAAAGGTCCAGAACTGAGCGAATGTGGAATTGAAGAACGAGCGAAGAATCTTTCTATTCGATATAGATAATTGCCCCCACTTCAAATCGTTATACAGTGCGGCGTGGATCGCCTAATGCGCCAACCCCCTCATCGCTGTCTGTCTTACGGCCACGATGAGGGGGTTGGTGGTCAGACCTTTCCAATGTGGTTTTATTAGTAGATCAGTGATATTATTAGGGACATACAAACAAAATCTTCATGACAGTTGCTTTTAATCACTTATTATTATTAATTTATACTAATAATAAAGCTGAAGAGTTTGTTTGAACGCGCTAATCTCTGAAACTACCCGTTGGATTTGGAAAATTATTTTTGTATACGATAACCCATTGAGTATATCTATACGATAACCACATTTTTAGAGGAATGCTATAGGCTATATGGGAACGGGAAATTCTTTCGGGATCGGGATATACGCGTATGAAGTGGCGGGCAAAAGCTAGTACTTAATCTAAACTAATATTATAAAGGGGAAAGATTTGTTTGTTTGTTACGATTTAGTTCAAAAACTACTCGAGTGATTTTAAAAATTCTTTCACCGTTAGAAAGTTACATCTTCACCGAGTAACCCTACAAAGTCCCTACCTAATTATTTCAGTTCGTTAATATAGCCTATGCTAAATTAATTAACTGAAATAATTAGGGATCCCTACTAAAACTTAAATAATGTAACACAAGGTGTTAAAAAAATTGTCATTAAATGTTTTTCATCGCATGCGCTGCGAAAACTATTGATGATAGAACAATAAGCAATAAAAAAGTCCGGAATAGCATATGCCTATCTCCCAGTGCCGCATTAAGCAAGCGCGGGGCCTGTAGCAAATTTTACTTAGGGGCCCCCCTAAAATACCAAATTTAAACTTCTGTGAGGGGGAAAGGGGGAGTTTGCACGGTTTTTGAACAACCATAATTACCTATAGAGGTCGAGATGTATAATCGAAGGCGGCTGCATTTTTAAAGTAAAGGAACTTTAACAATAATGTTTTTTTATTAAGAAGGGTGCCACTTTTAGATCTCGCACCACCTGTTGGTAGGACTGTAGCGGCATCAATGCCGCCACATGAAAAAACTAAGAAGCGAAATTTGTACGGCAACAAAAAGAACCGCAGCGCCATCTACGACGAACTAACATCGAAATCCTGCATCGCGCAAGCAAAGTTCTCCGTGCGATTTGAACATATACAACAGTCCGAATATCAACTACTGGCCACTGGCCACCAGTCACAACAACCGTCTGGTTCGGAGGATCCTCCCATTTCGAGTGGAGGTATGCGGGACTTTACTCTCTGTACCGCATACCTCCATAGGTACTGGTGACCCTCGACATTGAACGTCCTCATCCTGTTTCCAGACACTGGTCCGACACTGGTTCCAGAGATTAACGCGTTCAAACAAACAAACTCTTCGGAATTATATTATATATTAATTAATATATAGATTTGGGTCAATATTTGTGATTTGTGGATCGAATTTGATTAAAAAAACGATAAATGTTACTGGGCTGGGATAACAATTCAATTTTTAAGTACCTATATAGATTACTAATCCAATCAGTTGTATTTTGTGTGATGCAGCCACAAACATATAGGTACCTAGACAAACAGATTTTTTTTTTCAAAAAGTTGCATTTTTGTGTCTGTGTCTTTTCCTTATGTTTCTTTGTTATTTTTATGCAACAATATTCAATGTACAGACACGGCAAGTCTACAATTTAGTATCTATATGTAATTTGATATAGAAGATTTACATAATGCGTCCGTGCTTGGATCACAAAAAAATTGTGAGCCGTCACGGGACGCCTGGCAGATTTGTAACATCAGAATTATTTTGTATAGGTAAGTAATATGCATATAAGAACAGATTACGACAGGAACTAAATATGGCATAGTGAAAAAAATACATAATAATTATAGACTGTATATATACTTCTGGACACATCTATTGGCCCACCTTGTATTTTCAGTTTCGTTTGGTCCTAGCTAAAATTTATATTAGGTCGAGCAAAAAGTTTTTATGCAGTTTTGAACCTGGCACATTCACAATTTCATTCAATAGTCTTTTTTTGAATTTCGAACACAGAATTTAAAGAAACAAAAGACAATTTGGAGCCTGTTTCTTGATATCAAACAATCGAATACTAAGAAAACTTGGTTTTATTAGTTTACTTGGATTTAATTCTTGAAAAAGTGATTGATATCTTTGGTTTTGCAACAAACATTACTTATTCTTAACATTAAGGTGAGGTTCTATCAATAATCTATGGATACTTCACCTGAAGTCGCCGCCCAAGCTGTGGCACTTATTCAGGCCGGACACAGCCAAAGAAACGTGAGTGCTCAACTTAATTTAAGTCGATCTGCGGTCCGAAATGTTCATCGGAGGTACCTAGAGACTGGCGGCTTTGTTCGTCGCCAAGGAAGGCCACGATCTCGGGTCACAACTGAAAGGCAGGATCGATTCATCGTGACGACCAGCTTGAGAAATCGTCACCTTACCTCCATTGAGATACAAAACCAACTTCGCGACTTCCACGGAGTATCTGTGAGCGCTCGAACTGTTCGGAGAAGGTTAAAAGAACGCGATATGGTACCACACAAGCCAGCTAATGGGCCCAAACTAACGCGAGCCCACCGAACAGCGCGCCTTCATTTCGCACGCAGTCATTTAAATTGGACACAGCAAGATTGGAGCCGTGTACTCTTTTCTGATGAGTCTAAAATTGTGTTACATGGCAATGATGGAAGGAAGAAGGTCTACCGACGTAAGGGAGAGCGTTTCGCACAATGCTGCTTTGAAGAGAGGGTTGCTTATGGCGGTGGCTCATGGACTGTCTGGGGCGGTATATCCGCGAGCGGCAAAACTCAACTTGAGGTTGTTACAGGTTACAGGACCACGGCTGCCAACATTAAATGCTGAAAGGTACATTCGTGAGTGCTTAGTACCATACGCGGACTATGTGGGCCCAAATTTCCTTTTTATGCATGATAATGCAAGAGCCCATGCGGCCGGCATCGTCCGGGAATATCTTCGGGATGTGAACATCACAGTTATGGACTGGCCAGCCAGAAGCCCAGACATGAACCCCATTGAGCACATGTGGGACGAGCTAAAAAGACGTGTTAGGGCTCGTCAGCCAGTTGCCCAGACGATGCAGGAGTTGAAAACTGCCATAGAAGAGGAATGGGAGATGATCCCTCAAAATTGCATAGAGCGGTTGATAAACTCTATGCCTAATCGTATGAGAGCTGTGGTAGATGCCCATGGAGGCAACACGCGTTATTAAATTAAACCTTTATTTGATAAAACATGTTTTTTATTCAAAAATCAATTGCCTTTAACAAGGCGCATATCCGACTTGTTAGGCGTAGCTCCATGTCGTATGGTATTCTGAATTCAAATTTAAAACAATACGATCGATAAAGATGGTAAAATGTATCAGGTTTAAAACTACATCAACAGTTTTTGTTCAATCTAGCAATCATATTTCGGTAGGGGCCATCGAAACCTAAACTCTAAGGTGGGCCAATAGATGTGTCCATATATACACTTCTCATCAAAAAAATCGAAACACCTCGCAGTTTATGATTTGATAAGGATTATCAGAAAAATGTGTATATTTAGGAATAAATGTAAAATGTCATTTAATAGTGAGTAGTATGAGGTTTTTAAATCCTAATGTTAATGTTCTAAATTCAAATTAAGTCTTCATAGGTTTCGTATTTTGTATAATGAGTAATTTTTACCCTGTATGGAATATGAAGGAAATGGGTAAAACAACACGCGTAAATGAAAAAAAATGTAAGAAACGTTTATTTAATAACTTGTATTCCCTCCGCGAGCTCTTATTACTGCTTCCATACGGTTCTTCATCGATCGGATGAGAGTCACGATCACATGTTGTGATCCTCTTGGATTGCATTTTGCAGCTGGCTAAGTGTTTCTGGGGCTGGATCTCTTGCTCGAATTCGTCTCTTTAATTCATCCCATAGATGTTCAATGGGATTCATGTCCGGGCTTCTTGCTGGCCATACCATAATGGAGATACCGACTTCGGTAAGATAATCTCGTACGACGCCCGCGGTGTGAGCTCTAGCATTGTCGTGCATGAATATGAAGTCGTTGCCAATAAAATGTGCATAGGGCATCACATGAGGTTCAAGACACTGTTCGATGTACCGATGAGAGTTCAGTGCAGGCAGCCGTGGCCCAGATACAAGGCAAGTTCTGTCTTACCGTCGGCGCTGATTCCTCCCCAAACCGTCCACGAACCGCCACCATAGCTGACCTTTTCTTCAATGCAGCATTGTGCAAAGCGTTCTCCATCTCTTCTGTAGACCTTGTTCCTTCCGTCGTTATCATACAGCATAATTTTACACTCATCAGAAAACAGTACTTTGCTCCACTGAAGGTATGACCAAGTTAGGTGCTCGCGTGCAAAGTTAAGGCGCGCTCTTCGATGGTCTGCAGTTAATTTCGGCCCATTCGCTGGCTTATGCGGTACCAATCCGCGTTCCTTCAACCTTCTTCTTATTGTAGAGTCACTTACAGCTACTCTTCGTACAACGCGAAGCTGCTGCTGCAGTTGAAAAGCGTTAAGGCGTCGATTTCGTAAAGAGGTTGTTACAATAAATCGATCATCTCGCTCAGAAGTGACCCGATTCCTGCCAGATCCTGAACGGCGCGTGAACGAACCAGTCTCCCGATAGCGTTTGTAGACTCTATGAACAGATGATAAGCTTAGATGCAATCTTGCAGCCACAACACGCTGACTAAGTCCAGAATCCAGCAATGCCACCACTTGGGCGGCTTCTGCGGGCGAAGTATCCATATGTTTTAGAAAAAAAAGTTTTTTCAGACGTCCCAAAGTCACAGTAAATGAAATAAGAAACAAAAAGTTTAAAGACAAGCGCTAATTTTAGTTTTTTAACGAGAAACGTACTCCAACCCGAAATACACATTTGTCTCAAAACAGTGATTAATTTCATTTATAGGATAAACAAATGAAATTCTAATTTCGAATTTTGATTTTTTTCTTCTTACTGTAATGACCAAACTGCCAGCTACACAATAATGTTTTTTTTTTTCATGGAATTAATTCTCTTTTGTAAAAAATTAGGACAAAAACAATAAAAACGAAAGTGTTTCGATTTTTTTGATGAGAAGTGTATATAGATATACCATCGTATAGCGTGGCGACGCGTTGCCATGCCAAAAATCGGTTTTACCCGCGGCTATAGGTAGGTGCGGCTACATGTTACACATCAAAATTCATTATGAACCCAGTGCCGTATTAAGCAAGCGCGGGGCCTGTAGCAAATTTTACTGAGTGGCCGCCTAAAATACCAAATTTAAACTTCTTTGAGGGGGTAAGGGGGAGTTTGCACGGTTTTCGAACAACCATATCTAGAGGTCGAGAGGTATCAACATCTCGACCAGCAATCAAATGATCAAATCAATATGGACGGCTCGATGATACTAAAATATGCCCTTTTTGGAAATCTGAAAGATCAAATCAATATGAACGGCACTGATGATAGTAAAATATACCCTTTTTGGAAATCTGAAAAATTAAGGGTAAGGGGGAGTGTAGGGGTCTCTAATGTGTCCGTTTCTGGGTAATAAATTAAACGATTTACACTGATAACAAAGTCTATTTCTTTCACACACGATTATACAATACCGCGGTTTGGCAGGGACTGCGGGGCCGTCGAGTGGTATCCTAGTTCTCATATTGCATCTTGCTTACCTAAGCGCCGGCCCCACAATCCTCCCCTTGTTGAAAAAAAATGAAGATGACAATATAATATTAGCATAATTATTAGTTACCAAAGTTGTTACATTAGAGCGCACAAGGCACACAGGAATTTGCTTAGTTGCGAGATGGTTGCGCTATCAGCGCTATGCCACAGTATAAATATGGACAGTATGGAAACTAAGCCTAGTTGAGGACATAATTACCTACGCTCCATTGAAGCAATAGGGTTGTAACTTTTGTTTTTGATATTAATTTATTTTTATTTTTTTATTCTGTAGTGATCTACCAATCGAATTTAAATATTAATAATATCTAGCTTACAAATAAAATTTAAATAGGTAATCTCATGGCGTTGGTTAATCTCTTATTAACACACAACAACTTGTAGAACGTTATAGATCTCCAACTTTGTCATTACGGAGTAACCTTTGTTCAAGTTTACGGAACGTTGAGTTGGACGAAAACGTTTCGGGCGCTCGTCGGAGCGGGCGCGCAGGCAGGGCTCATGAGCGGCTGTGAACCGTACCGCGTTTCAATCCGAAAATGCGTGTGATACCTAGTAATTAAAAACCCATTACATAAAAAATACCTTTATTCTTCATTGTTACAAATTGTTTACAGAAAAATATTTTCGTCTGCTACGACACGTTCGGAATTCTTTATTATTGAATTTAATTGTGTAAAAAATTCTCAATCTTATGAACAGTTTTTTAAATAAACTGTTGGGAAACAAGGACAGGGTAATAAGAAACTGATTTTGTTTATTTCTTCGTAAATTAGTTCAGCTACTTTGCAGTTTATGTGTTCTTTTTTAAAGCAACAACGAAAAATTTCATCCATCTTCTCGACATATTGAACAAAATCATCTGGTGGTACAACTAGTAAGCTTCGGTTAGCATCTTTGCTGTATTCTCTGTATCTTAAGTAGTGACTTTCTGAACTAAAGTTATATGCGGCTTGATTTGGTTTGATGTATGATTTCAGAATTTGACAATTGTTGTGACGTTCGCCGCATTTTTTTAGAAGAAAACCACATACATAAAAAAGTGAGTTTTTTTCCGTAATATCTATTTGATTGTATTCTGAGCTCATAATTTGGACATTGCTGTCTGGGTTTTCATTGCTCATACCGTGCGTTTCTTGTTCCTCATCATGTGACGTTTCGTCATTCAGTTGACTCAAGGCGCTGGTCTGAATAAGGAGTTTGCCCAAATCGTCTTCACAATTACCTGCTTTCGGAGGTTTTATGATGTTGGAAAAAAACATTTTTTGAAAAGCAGATAAAAATTGTCTGCTCGTGGGTTCGGTAGCCAGACCATTTTTGGTTCGAATTTGTCCGAAAAAATTCTCAAGAACATCTTGATTGAGCCTCCTTGTAAGTAAAAACTTGCACCCTTCTGTCTTTAAATCTTCTAAAAGCATTAATATAGAAGTAATCGTTATTTGAAAGCCGTATATAAACTTAACAGATGAAGTAACATTTTTTCCATTTTTCGGATTGATTAGTTGCAGAGATTGAAAAAAATTTAACATTTCGTTGAAGAAAGTTATCTGCGATTCTTTTCCACAAAATGCTCTTCTGTATTCATAAATATCGTTAAGATTTGACGCGTTTAAAGCATCAAATATATTGTTCATATTTCTAATGAGTTCAGCAGTGTCCCTCCCGGATTCTTCAATGTGATCAAAATCTACGTAAGTGGATATACCAGCGGCAACAGAATTACTTAAAAGTTGAGTAGCATAGCGAACTTTCATTTTTTCAAAATTTGTTGGGTAGATGTGACTGTTCGTCAATTTATGTGCAAGTTTGAAACTCTTTGATTTGTCACTCTCGTAAAATTTAACAATGTGCTCGTATTTAGCAACACGATCCTGGAAATGGAAGTCGTAGGAAATCAAATTGTTGCGAACCAGTTTTATGAGATGGGGTGCATCAAAAATATAATATATTTTTCTGTCACTAATAAAGAAATAAGGCTGTTTTATAGTAACAGATCTTTTTTTTGCAGCGTTAAATAGATCAGATCCCATGTCGGAGACAAATATTCTAATGTTAAGTCCTATCTCAAATAGTTTTTCCAAAAGTTTGTCAATCCATTTAGCTATCTCGTCATAGTTTCTACATTCGGAGAGTAATGCAAATCCCACGGGTTGCTTCCAGTTAATAAATATCCCGCCAACCATCATAACCAAAGCATTTTTCGCAGGTTCCGGTGACTGTACTCCATCGACCTCGTGAAAGCCTATAATTTTATCTTGCTTTAAGTTATAAAATAAATTAGCCTTCAAACTCATGGCGTCAATGACAACTGAGCAGTTCTTTTCCATTTCAGTCATGGCATCCACTTTAGTTTTCAGAATTGACATAAGTCTGTCATTTATTTTAGATGTTACTGGTATTCCATGTTTATTTAATGTTCTTGGACTTGGGAGACATATAATACTTTGCAGTAACCGATAAGCTTGCGGACTGTTATAATATAAATTCAAGCAAAACATTTTGTAGTTTCGGTCATATCTATTTCCGGTATAATTAAATTTTAAGTGAGTCTGTGCTTTTACCAACACAGCTAGCTCTTTCGTTAGAAATTTGTCACACAATTCATGGAATTTATCTCTTTGATATTTTCCCGTTTTATTATCAATTTCGAATAATTTAATTTTTTTTCTACATTCTAAAAGATCGGATTTTAGTTTTCTTTTCCGTGGTGTGTCCAATGAAAGAGATGTGGAAGTTTGACTACTGTCACTCACTGAAAGTATTACATTTTCTTCTGTCTGTGTACAGATTTCAACCAACTTCGGAGCTTCGGTTAACGTTTCTACATCTTTTTTTTGTAGATCTGGTAGACGAAGAGATGGTAATGAATTGGATTTAAGCCTTTTGCGATGTGTTCCAATAAGCATATCCACAGTACTAAAATGTTCTTCACAAACAGTATAGTTTTGTGGCGGTTTGTTCAACAAATCTTCACGACCAATCAAGCGAAGCCATTGTGAACGTCTGAAAAGATAACAAAATATTATATTTGTCATTTTTATCAGAGGTGGTGTAGGTGTAGCAGCCGTTTAATAAACAAAAAGTTCAAGCTGGTGACTACTTTTACAAATCAGGAGGAAGGCAAACAACAACTTCTGTAAAAAAAAACTGTCCTATTTTATTTACACTTTGACAGCACTATACGGCTTCAACACCCTCGAAAACCATGAAAGTGATACCCATGAAGAAAAAATTGATACCTATTGCAGCCGCCATCTTGGATTTACATTTCGACAGCACTATCGGCTTCAACACCCTCAAAAACCATGAAAATGACACCCGTGACGAAAAAATTGATACCTATTGCAGCCGCCATCTTGGATTTACAATTCGACAGCACTATCGACTTCAACACCCTCAAAAACCATGAAAATGACACCCGTGACGAAAAAATTGATACCTATTGCAGCCGCCATCTTGGATTTACATTTTGACAGCATTATTGGCTTTAACACACTCGAAAACCATGAAAACGACACCCATGACGAAAAAATTGATACCTATTGCAGCCGCCATCTTGGATTTACAATTCGACAGCACTATCGGCTTCAACACCCTCAAAAACCATGAAAATGACACCCGTGACGAAAAAATTGATACCTATTGCAGCCGCCATCTTGGATTTACATTTCGACAGCACTATCGGCTTCAACACCCTCAAAAACCATGGAAATGACACCCGTGACGAAAAAATGTATACCTATTGCAGCCGCCATCTTGGATTTACATTTTGACAGCATTATTGGCTTTAACACCCTCGAAAACCATGAAAACGACACCCATGACGAAAAAATTGATACCTATTGCAGCCGCCATCTTGGATTTACAATTCGACAGCACTATCGGCTTCAACACCCTCAAAAACCATGAAAATGACACCCGTGACGAAAAAATTGATACCTATTGCAGCCGCCATCTTGGATTTACTTTTTCTTACCACTGTTGCACTATCAGCTTTAAAGACCCTCAAAACCGCCGCGTTCTGGATTGTTCACGAATACACTAAGATAGATCACACGGACTTATATGTAATTCGATAACTAATAACAATAGTAATAAATCATTCTTACCTTTCCAAATCAGCAGGAAGTTTAAAATACGATAGCTCCGGTTTTGATGAAGCCGAGTTCAAACAGCCGTATACTACGCAGTACTTTCGTGTCATTTTTAAAAGATCGCAGCGATTAACTTAAACGTGACCACTCGTCTTGACGCGGCACTCGCTACTGAGAGCACCGCGAGGACCACTTATTTGTCTCGTCGGTGCGCATGTTTGTGTGAGTGTGCCGTTTCGAGCGTTTGTAGGTAGTTTCCCTACTGTCCATATTTATATTGTGGCTATGCCGTCTCGTCTGCTACAAATGTGAGACATAAACATCGTCATGTTACAATTTATAAGAATAGAACAAATAATAAACTTATCATGTAACTGTATGTATTACAATTGATTCAACACTACTAAATTACTTATTAACTACGACATAAGGATTAGAAAAAAATAAAAATGCGTTTATGTGTAACCATACCCTTTTACCTTATATGCTAAAATCTCCTGTAACCCTGCTCGTACTGTTCACTTAACAGGGGTTTTGATAACATGTCTGCACAGCTGGCTGCATGGGATTTTGTGGAGTGGCTTGAGCTGCCTGTCCCTCGGTCCACCATGATGTCATTACCTTCTTAGCGTGCTTTTTAAGACGATTGCAACAATGTTTACCGCACACACACAAACAGAGTAATATAATGAGAACGATTGCCAATATTACAAAAATGCTGTAATGTTCCAATTTCTTTTCTATCTCGTTAATTTCGTTTTCGTTTCCTCCCTGCTGTGTAATTATAATTTTTTCTTCCTCTTTTGACTGATTGTAACCCATGATTGTCTGTTTGGATTATCAAAGAATAACAGATGTCTTGAATTATATCAAAAGCAAATTCAAATTAATGTTGCTCGTTACACTGCCAGATTATAATTAATGCTTAAAATTAAATATTATTTCTACTGGTTTGCTAAATATTTTAATCATTATGTTTATTTGCACATTTAAAAAAATTTTCAATAAGTGGGTCACATTAAAAATCGCACGGTTGGCTTAACGTGTCGGCCGCTGCGTGTGGTTCTAGTTACGAGCGAAGGCGGTTTCGTTTCCTTAATATTATTTTCTATTTCTAACTTACTGTCTAAACATGATTTATCATCGAGGTTGTCTTCCTCATTTAATATATAGGCCGGTTTGAGCCTATCTATAGACACCTGTATGATTCTATTGGGTAGCCTTACTTTGTAAACCTTATCATATCTGTTTAGTACGGTATGGGCCATCATACGTGGGACACAAAGATTTTTTTAGGGTATCGTTTCTAATAAATACATGCGTACACGACTTTAAACAATTACTAACAAAAATTTTTCGCGAGTCGCCATCCGCTCGCGACTGAGGCCTTACCTTACCTATAGTGTGTCGCAATTCTCTTAGCAACACATGTTCGTCCGTAATCTTTTTATTTTTTACATGAAAGAAATCTCCTGGAAGCCTAATTGTTTCTCCATATACCATTTCCGCTGCGCTTATGCCTGTATCTGTCCTACTTGCTGCTCGCAATCCTAACATAACCATCGGTAACTCTTCTGCCCAGTCCCTATTGGCCGACAGTCGTGCGGTCAGCGCATTTTTTAAAGAGCGATGCCATCTCTCAATTTTTCCGTTACTTTGAGGATGGTACGGGGTGGTTCGCACCCTTTGTACCCCAACTAGTTTCATTAAGGCATTAAAAAGGTCGCTTTCAAACTGCCGTCCTTGATCCGTTGTAATTCTACTTGGGCAGCCAAATCTGCAAATCCACTGCTCAAAGATGACCCTAGATACCGTATCCGCTGATATGTCTGAGACTGGTATGGCCTCAGGCCAACGCGTAAAACGGTCTATAACTGTAATGCAATAGCGATGTCCCTGCCTCGATGTAGGCATTGGGCCTATAATGTCTGTATGTATGTGTTCAAATCTGGAGCACGGTGGAAACTTGGATAAGCCCGAAACTGTGTGTCTATTTACTTTTGACTTCTGACATGAAATGCAGGTCCTAGTCCAATTATTAATATCCCTGTTCATTTTTGGCCAAAAAAATCTTTTTGTAATCATCTTCCGGGTGGAACGAGCGCCAGGGTGGCTTATGTTGTGTACGCTGTTAAAGGCTAATTTTCGAAATGTAGAAGTTAAATAAGGTCGTGCGACGCCCGTGGACATTTCGCAATACACTTGGTTATTGGAACCTGGTACATGAACATACTTGAGCGCCAAATTACCATTTGATTTGGTGGTAATTGGGGCTTCGGCTTCCTGCGCTTGCGCTAATTCATCGTAATCTATTGTCGTTGGGCCAGAAATGGACTCGACTCGCGATAAGGCGTCCGCTACTGCGTTATCTGAGCCGCTTATGTGTTGTATATCGCTAGTGAATTCGCTGACATATAACAATTGCCTGGCTCTTCTAGGAATTTCTTTATCCGTTCCTATTTTGGTGAAAGCAAAAATGAGTGGTTTATGGTCTGTAAAAATAGTAACCTGACGCCCTTCAATTAAACTTCTGAAATGTATCATAGCTAGATAAATTGCTGTTAATTCTTTGTCATACGTACTATACTTTCGTTGCGAATCAGATAATTTCTTTGAAAAGTAGCCTATAGGTAACCAGTTTCCTTTGATTTTTTGTTGTAAAACCGCTCCGACGCAAGTATCTGATGCGTCTGTCATTAGACCTAATGGTGCATCTGCACTTGGGTGCGACAGTGTAACGGCGCTTTTCAGGCTTACCTTGCACTGCTCGAATGCCTCTACACTTTTTTCATCCCACACGATTTGCGTCTGATCCTTTTTCCTAGTGTTATGTAAAAACTTGTTTAGTTCTGCCTGGTGTGTAACTGCATTGGGTAAATGCGACCTGTAAAAGTTAATCATTCCCATAAAACGCCTAAGTTGTTCAACTGTTACTGGTCTGGGGTACTCAGTTATTGCTATTATCTTATCAACTGTTGGTTTGATACCTTTTCCCGAGACGTTGTACCCTAAAAATTCAACCTCTGTCTTTCCGAAAACGCATTTATTTAAATTAATAGTAATACCGAACTCATGTAACCTTTTGAAGAGCGCTCTTAAGTGTAATTTGTGAATATTGACATTTTTAGACGTTAGCAAAATATCGTCTATATAACAAAAAATTGTTGACTCGGCGTCTTCGTCCGACACCCCCATTTGTTCTATACCTTTTAAAACTTGTTGGTCCATGAATCTTTGGAACGTTTGCGCGGCGTTTCTTAATCCAAAACTCATACGGGGAAATTCATAAAGACCAAACGTAGTAGTGATGGCAGTTTTCTCAACATCTTCGGGTGCCACAGCTATATTATGGTAAGCTCTATTTAAATCTAGCCGTGTATATATGCGTTTACTTGGCAACATATACGTAAATTCTTGCAATCTAGGTATGGGATATCGGTCTGGTTTCGTTATCGCGTTAAGGGCCCTGTAGTCCCCGCAGGGGCGTATGTGACCGTCTTTTTTTGGAACTACATGCAGGGGGCTAGCCCACTCACCTTGCCCTGGCCTACAGATCCCCAGCTCTTGCATGGTGCGAAACTCGTCTCTAACTTTCTTATATCGATCCGGCGGCAGCGGACGTGGGCGCGCATATACCGGCGGACCGGAAGTGACAATATGATGGTAGACTGAATGCGACGGAATGTCCCTATAAGCGATAGGCTTTGTAATGCCTGAGAATTCTTCTAACAGGTCGCTGTACGGATCGTTATTTAATATACTCTTAATAGAAGGTTCGTCGCACTGTACGATAGACCCATCCGTGCGCAAATTCGTAACGCTGTCTATAAGGCTCTTATTATATAAATCTATAACTAATTTGTAATGTTCAATAAAGTCGGCGCCCAAAATGGCCTGCTTGACCTCACACACAATAAAAGTCCACTTGAACGCTCTTCGTAATCCTAAATTTAGTTCTAAAGTCTTAACTCCGTATGTCCTTATTACGGTGTTATTTGCCGCATATAATTTGTAATCACTCACTGAACGCTCATACTTATAATAACTTACTGGTAGGACCGAAACGTTGGCTCCTGTGTCCACTAGGAAGCGAGTTCTAGACGTCCTGTCCATTACACACAGACGGTGATTTGTGCCCAACTCCCTGCAGTCCCCCACCGAGCTGGACTGCACGGCGTCTAGTTTTCCGCCGGAGCTGCTGCTCTGGGCTCCTTCCAGTTGCAGGGCTGTTCACACATCCTGGCACGGTTCCTCCAACGGTAGTGGTACCTGCACAGCCACCCGGGGCTTCCTGGAGTTCTTGGTTGTCCCCGAGACTGTGACCTAGACCTTTGCCGATTCCATGCCCCTCTTCTATTCTCGGGCCTCCCTCTTATCTCGTTCAATTCGAGACGCAACTCCTTTAGTTCCGTGGTCACCTGTCTTAACTGGTCTGATATGTCCGGTGTCGGTGTGGCAGATGCAACAGCAGCCACTTCTCCAGTTCGCATATTTTCCATAATTTTATCTGCCAATTTTGCTAAGTTATCCAGTGTCATATCCGGTGCTACTGATAACACAGTTTTCACTTCGGACGGCAGCCTTGTAATCCAGAGTCGCCTTAGTGCGTCGTCCGAAACTTGGGTGTTGGCTGCTAGTGCTGACATCCTTCTCAAAAGCTGTGATGGGCGTTGTGATCCTAGATCCATCTCACCTACAAGCTTGTCAAACTGCTTCTCGGCGCTCTCTTCAAAGGTTGCTAATAGCCGTTCCTTAATTGTATTAAACTTGTTATCTGTTGGCGGAGCATAAATCAGATCGCTTACTTGTTGTAGTGCTTCACGATTTAATTTCGCAACGACCATATTGTATTTCGCGGCGTCGCCTTGCTTTTGGGGGTCCATCACCGCGTCGAATTGGGCAAACCATAGCCTCGGCAGATCAGTCCAAAACTCCGGTATTTTTGAGGCTACGCTGATGCTGGCTAAGTCACCACTTGGCGGCATATTTGAGCTTGACGGTAGGATAGGTTTTTGACCTTGCTGATTTGCGTTAGCCATTGCCGAGTCTATTACGCGCGTATAAAAAATATTGCACTTATCCCATTAAGGCCCTCTAGATAAGATGTCAATCGACTGACGCTAACGCCAATCGAAAAGTCCAAAATGTATAGGAATGACATTTTGAATCGAAAAGTCACGTGGTCGATCAAAAGTGGCTAGACAAAGTGTCGTTAATCACAATTCGCTAAGCGAAACGATAGCGCCAGGCCTAGACAAAGCAACAGTCAGCCGTCGAAAACGCCTGTCAAAATATCAATTAATGTATGGAAATGACATTTAGCTAACGAAAAGTCACGTGGTCAAGCGATCGTTGATAGACAAAATGTTCCATCAAACAAAGCGATAGCGTCGAACGCTTGTCAAAATACGTGTCATAGGATTGACATTTCACGTAACGATTAAGTGAATAACACATTTTGTTGCTATAGCAACGACAAACCACAGAGTTTATAGAGAGCATACGAACAACATTCACAAATGAGGGCTGAATTCAGTTAGTACCTACTTAGAAAACGTTCTTAAATATATTATTGCTAAGGTAAAATGGTAACGCACAGTCGCACACAAACATGTGCACACTCCTTTGTCTACATATGCTAGCTTGAGAGTGAACAAAAAAAAGGGCTGTTGTGTTTTGTAAGTTTGGTTCTAGTCCAGTTTTACCTATGGACGTTGGAGTCCAGTTGTTAGTATCAGACATCTTAATCAGCAGAAGTAATTTGAAGCAAGTGCAGAGCCTTAAGTATCTACGTTTACGGCTGCAATAGAGGATGTCTTCAAGGTTTGGGACTGGAGAAGGCTAGGCATCAATATTAATGGCGAGTACATTACTCGCCTTCGATTTGCCGACAATTTAGTCGTCATGGCAGAAACTACGGAGGACCCCAATACAATGCTCAGTGGAGCTTCCGAAAAAGTGGGTCTTAAAATGAACATGGACAAATACCCATGTAGCACCTATCAAGATCGGAGACATTACACTCGAAGTTGTACACGAGTACGTCTACCTGGGACTAACGGTCCAGTTAGGTAGGGGTAACTTCGAGAAACCGGTCAATCGTCGAATTCGACTCCGACCTGACGACAAAGTTACGTGGTATCTTTTCGTCTCACATACCGCAGTGTCTCAAGACGAAAGTCTACGACCAGTGCGTTTTGCCAGTGACGACTCATGGAACTAAAACGTGGTGGCTGACAATATTGGCCTCATCAGAATGCATAAAATAACCCAAAGGGCAATGGAAAGGCAATGCTCGGAGTTTACTTGCGTCATTGAATCAGGAATGACGATTTCCACAAAAGAACTAAGATAACCGACAAAGCCCGAAGGATCACCAAACTGAAGTGGCTGTGGGCAAGACACATTGCTTGCAAAACAGATGGACGATGGGGTCGAAAAGTTCTGGAGTGGCGACCGCGTACCGGAAGACGCAGCGTTCGAAGGCCTCCCTCAAGGTGGACCGATGACCTGGTGAAGGTCGCGGGTAGCCGATGGATGTAAGACGCGCAGGACCAGTTCTTGTGGCGACACTTGGGGGAGACCTATGTTCAGCAGTAGACGTCTTTCGGCTGATATGATGAGGAAAAGGTGGACAGTTTCTGCGTTTCAAGCATGTTCAGAAGAGTTACATAAAGATAGTTAAATTTACCCCTCGATTTGGCAACCGGTCCAAATTGAAATTGTGCATTACAGATACAGGCCTGTAAGAAAACAAAGAGCTCAGTATTAGACCAAAAAGTTAATACGGGACGATGGATGAAAACCAACGAACGAAAAGCTTTTTGTGTGTGATGAAGCCGTGGAGGCAGGAAAATTAATATTCTACTTTGAGGTTGTCTATGTATTGCGCCATAAAGTTATCTACCGCTGTGACAGGGCGTGTAAAGATTTGTTCACTGCATGGGATTATTAAGTACTTAGTCCCAAGCGTTGGCGATTGTCAAAAGTTGAAAATGTAAGGGAAGGATCACGTGACTTTTCGATAGCGCTAACGTCAAATGTATGGGACCGACCACGTGATTTTTCGATACCGCTTGTCAATCTCATACATTTGAAGTTTTGACAGTCGCTATCGCTTATAGAATGTCACTTGGCTGGCGCCTACTGACATTCATCAGCGAAAACGATTGTAAAAAGTTCAAAATGATGTAAATAAGTAAAAACTGGTATGAAACTAATCGCAAACACAGAAATATAAGTATTTAATACACAGAATTATAAATACATTGTTCATAATATTATACTAAGTTGAATTTGCTTCGCTGACGTAGGGTTTTTCTTGTAGACGAGTTTTTCCGCTGAAGCTTTCTTGTCATCCAGAGAGTAGTTCAGTCTTATCGGAATCGGTGCAGCTTAGTGGTTGGTGTGATTGAAAGTTTCCTTTAGCTGACGATGTATGTTTTTGACCATCCATTGAAAGCCGGTTGACTCAATTCTGTAGGACGACGCTGAGCCCTTCCGGTCGTTTATCACTTGCTTTGTTTTTAGTAAATTACTTCACTTTTGAGTATTGGTAAAAAATAATAGTATTTTCTCAAAAAATCAAAATATCATTGGAATTTCTGCATTTGCATTGACGGAATAATTTTGACATTTACCATCAAATTCAATAACTATGACAAAGACAATATTATGACAAAGAAATTACTCTTTGTGGTTTTCTCCAAAAAGTATTTTACTGAATAACTATTACGTTTCATTAATTGAGGCTTAATAGCTAACTACATGTTTTTAATAGCTTGTACGGATACAAGTTAATATAAAACCTGTAGCTATTAATTTATAAGTGGGATGAAAAATGGAGGAGAAGAACTTACAGAGTCTTAAAACTGTCTTCCGAAATAGGGGAACCTAGAAGATGTTGTTAACTTTTTCTAAAAGTTCACTGTGCTAAATGATTAAATTTCTGAAGAGTAATTTGTCTGTCGGTTTTGTGAATAAGAAAACATCCACATTTCAAGTGGTTGAGTTCAAGGTCAAAGCATTGACACTGGTTCTTCAGGAATTGAGGTACCGTTGCGTTTGGGACTCTTGTGGCAATTATACCACGATTCCTTTGCACCGTTTGTCAACAATAAAATAATTAGAACTATAGATTTACAGCTATGGTAAAACTTAATAGTACCTACATGTAATTATTAACTTATTTGTGGTTTTCCTATTGTGCCCTACTTTTCTAGTTAAAGTATAGACTTAATTCTTTTTCACTTCGGAAATCTTCGGAATCTTTCATGGAAAAAACCCACTAGGTACTAAATAAGTGTTATATTTGAGGTTGTATGTGTAAAGCGCCATATATTGACCTCGCTCTATGAGAGGTCTGCTAGGTTTTAATCACCGTATGGAATTATTAGTTACATAAAGGATGTCTCAAAATTTACGCAGGTTTTGATTATAGAAAACATGGTTATTCTTTATAAAATTGTATTTATTTTTCTTTACCTAATACACTGGATGGGGTTAAATATCAAATCACACACATACGCACTATTTTATCTAAATTTGCTGAATTTCATTGAGTCAGCGTTGAATCTCCTCCTTCAATGCTCTGGTTGTTATGGGCTTGTTTGCGTAGACCTTTGATTTAAAAAATGTGTGCGTGTACTAGTGTACACACGTAAGAAGTGAAACTTCTTTATGACCTTATTTTTCGAAAAATGATCTACTTTTGTTTTCATTTTTACTTTGTAAAAACAAAAGAACAACAACTACAACAACAACAACTAACAACAACAACAAACAAACAACAATACACAACAACAACTATAACATTTTTTCCACCGCCAATAAAGAAGTTTCACTTAAAAAAATACAGCTTATAAATTTCTGTTCGCACAAATCCTTAGTTAACCAAAAAAAAGAGTGAGGAAAATATACACAAATTTGGTCCGAAACAGTAGTTTCTAATGAGGGCTAAACTTAAATGAAAACTAATTTTAGTGAGATTTACCGAAATATCAATTACATGATTGATTTTACCGCTAATGAATGGAGAAAAACTCACTTACAAAAAACCTAATAGGTTGTAGCGGCATCAATGCCGATGAATGAAATGACATGAAAAACCAAGAAACGAAATTTGTACGGCACCAAAAAGTACCGCAGCGCCATCTACGACGAACTACCAACGAAATCCTGCATCGCGCAAAGTTCTCCGTTGGGCACGCCACTATTGCGGCGGTAAGGCCCCTCTTTGAGGAGTGGCTGGAGAGGCGCCACGGCGTCCTCACCTTCCGCCTGACGCAGGTACTCACCGGACACGGCTGTTTCGGGAGGTACCTGTTTCGGATTAAGCGGGAGGACACGCCCGGGTGTCAGCACTGTGATGATCAGCCGGAGGACACGGTGGAGCATACGGTGGAGGTCTGCCCTGCTTGGGCTGAGCACCGCCGTGTCTTTGTCGAGGCGATCAGCGACGGCGACCTCTCGCGACCGGCCCTGGTTGAATCCATGGTCCGGAGCGATGAGGCTTGGGAAGCGGTCTCCTCCTTCTGAGAAGCAGTAATGCTAGCGAAGGAGGAGGCGTGCCGCGCGAGGGAAAGGCAAGGCCTTCGCCCCAACCGCCGCTACAGGAGAAGACGCCCCGGGCGTCGGGAGTCGCGGGCGATCCCCGGCCACCTTAGGCGCGGGCCTGCGGCTGTGGCTCGCTGTCCGATCACCACCTAGCCCGAGTCGATGGCGCGGTGTGTTTCACGCGCGCCTCAAAGAGATGTCAGCATAGAAGACGGGGCCCGCTAGGGCCAGAGCCTGCCAGGGTTGCGGAATTTGTTCGAAAGAGTCACCGAAAGAGCCCTGGAACGCAAAGGGCTTTAAAGGAACACGGATGGGTTTTAGTCAGTAAGAGTCTGACACGCCCTTCCGCTCCACCCAGAGCGGATGAAGTCATTTGATGATTTCCCATCCTTAAAAAAAAGCAAAGTTCTCCGTGCAATTTGATATGCATATTATTATACAACAGTCCGAATATCAAATATCGGGCAGTTGCCCACCAGACACAACAACCGTCTGGTTCAGTGTTCAGTGGTACTTTACTCTTTGTATCGCATACCTCCATAAGGTGTGGTAAACTTTTTTCAAAATTTTTGATCTCTGACGCAAGGAGAAAATAAGTACATAGTATTCAATTTTTCTCGGTTTCTCTATCGAGTCCTACTTTTCAAGTTAATATATGGACTAGTCACCTTTCATGAAAAAGACTCGCTTTAGTTAGGTTGTGTTAGAAAATTGTTTTTGCGGTGCTCGAAAGCATTCCAGAAGTACAATGCACTTACTAATTCCACAGTTGAACGGAACCTTGCGAGCCTTATAACAGAGCAAGGTTAGTTTATGGTGCTATGCATACCTATACAACCTCAAAGTAAAACATTCATTAATTAGAGTCGTTTTTAGGGTTCCGAACATCCGTAAAAAACGGAACCCTTGTAGGATCACCGAGTTGTATATCTGTCAGTCTGTATATCCGTCTGTCACAGCGAATTTTCTCCGAATCTTCTGGACCGATGCTGTTGAAATTTCGTACACATTTGAACGTCTGTGACCCAGACACGTACGCGGTACGTGAATAAATCAATTTTGAGTACTGGGGTAACTTTTGGGGCTAACTAGAAAAGTTTTTCAAACTGTACCGTGTATATATCATTATATATAAAATCAAAGGGCTTATTTTGAGGACTCTAATTTTTTTTTTCTTCATTTTAAAATAAATAGTTTTGCAGTACCTAATTCAAGAAATTAGACGTAAAATGACCAATCCCCCTTATCTCCAAAACTACTGGGCCTATCATTTTGAAAAAATGCAGTAATAGTTATTTACCTATAGATTACAGGAAAGCTAAGTCTATAGTGTTGAAATATCATTTTGCAAAAATTAAATTCATTCCGAACCCTTGGCACGCGAGTCCGACTCGCACTTGTCCAGTTTTTTATAAGAGGTATTTACTCGAAAAGAAGTAGGACATGGTTGAAAACCAAGAAATAAGTTAATCGTAGGTACTACTTATTTTAACCATGGCTGTTAATCTACGTTTCTAATTATGAAACTGTTGGCATACATAGGTAATGGATAATAATTTAGGTACATTTTGCCCCCAAAGTGCCAAACGCAACGAATTTGGAGAAGCATGCATCTGTAAAACTGCAATTTAATTAAACGTAATAGTAATTCAGAAAAATACTTTTTGGAGAAAAGCGAAAAGAAAAAAAATATTGTCTTTGTCATGGTTATTGAATTTGATGGTAAATGCCAAAATTATTCTGTCAATGTTAATGCTGGAAGATGTTTTTAGATTTTGAGAAAATACTATTAATTTTTGCCAATATTGAAAAGTGAAGATAATTAATTAAAAACGGAGCAAGTGAAAAACGACCGGGAACGACCGGAAGGGCTCAGCGTCGTCTTGAAGCACCCTATCATCCGGCTTGCAATGGTTTGGTCAAAAACAATATTAATTGGATTGTTGCCTTTAGCTGACGATGTACGTCGGCTAAAGGCAACAAATCAATTACACCAACCACTAAGTCGCACCTATTCCAACAGGATTGCACTACTCCATGGGTGCTGGAAAGCTTCAGCGGTAAAACTCGTGTAAGAAGAAACCGTACGTCGGCCTCCTAATTTAACTAAGTAAAATGTTATAGATACATAATGCATTTATAATTCTGCGTATTAAATGCTTATATTTCTGTGTTTGCGCTTAATTTCATACAAGTTTTACATATTCAAATAACATTTTGAACTTTTAACAATCGTTTTCGCTGATGAATGTCAGTAGGCGCAGCCAAATGACATTCTCTCAGCGGTAACGATTGTCAAAATATCAAAAATGTATGAGATTGACAAGCGCTATCGAAAAGTCACGTGGTCAATCCCTTACATTTGACGTGAGCGCTATCGAAAAGTCACGTGATCTCTTAGATTTGACAGCGCTATCGAAAAGTCACATGATCCCTAAAGGTGGGTAGTGACCTGTGTTAAGGGCCATTATGGTGTGTACCCACTATGTTCACGCACCTCTTGCGCTCCGCGCTCCAGCAACTGTTACACATAGTGGATGTGTTTGCGAACTTGGTTCGCACTTAGTTCGCAAACGTATCCATTATGTGGAGCAGTTGCTGGAAGGAGCGCGGAGCGCAAGAGGCTCGCGAACATAGTGGATATCCACCAAAACGTACCATTCTAGGCGAGCACGTAACATTAAGCCGTGTCCTAAAATTCGTGCAACATGCTCGTTTCAAACTCTTTGCTCGCCCATGCTCATGATTCGCAAGACTGGCAATCACGATGTTTGGCGAAGAGGTTGTTGGGATCTTTGATTCTACTAAATTATTTTTGAAATTTTCTTTGTCCTACTCCTACTCTATTATTTACAAGAAATAAACACAATGTAGCCAAATATCGATGCGTGTGGCTCAAGTTGCACTCGTCACGACTTGTCGCAGTGTACTGACTGAACCACGTAACACTCGAAGAGATTTGCCAAAAAATCGACAACAGGCGGAGCACTCAAAACGAGCCACGATCGGCTCTTTGCTCGCATGTTCTTGCTTGTTTCCACGAACTGACCTCACAAATGCTCTCTTTGTAACATATGCATTACATTACGCCCCGTAAGACTGGTGAGTACCCACCTTTAAATTTTGAAGTATGGATAACGTTTGACGTATGTCACCGGAAAATGGTAAACTCCGTAAGATTATAAAACAACTTGAGAGGTTGTAAACTCTCGATAAATTTCCAACTGAAAATTTGGAATACTTTTTTACGCATCAAAATTTGATAGTCTATATTATTTCTGTGCCGGTCCGAGAAATTTTGGACTGACATAAACTGGCGACCAATCAGCACTCTGGTCCACAATTTATTTGTTTTGGTTAGTAGTAAAACTGGATACTTGGCGCCACATTGGTCTTTGTTGGTGTGAGCTTATATCTGAACAGACCAATGAAAGCCTTGTTTTCAGGTTTACTATCACACCAAAACAGATAAATTACGAGACTATAAAATTTTGATGCGTAAAAAATTACTTCAAATGTTCTGTGGACAATTTATCGAGAGTTTACATCTCTCAAGTTATTTTAAAATCTTACGGAGTTTGCCATTTTCCGGTGACATGGACATTCACTGACGTTTATGGGATGTGGGTTTGTGTATGTCGTGGCCATATCGAAGAATTGGCCACTTCATTGTATGGCCGAAGTTAGTTTAGGTTACATTTGAGGGAACTTAGGGCACCCCGACACGGATAGGTTAAATAGCTTCAAATTGGATGGCATCATACAATTCATGTTAGGTTCCTTTAAACCCTGTTGTCCAAGTTAGGATTGAAGCGGTCACATCATGAAATTGTCAAATTGTACGATATGGCGACAACAATTAATATCTATATTTGTCGTCGCCATATCGTAGAATTTGGCCAAGTTTGTGGACCGCTGTGTTCTAACACAGCGGTCCACAAACTTTGTTGTCGCATTGTACGCTTGGAGAATTTTCTATTTTGAGTGGACCCCTCCCCGCTGTTTTAATGTTAATTTCACATACATATTGTTTCATTCGGTTCTATACTTCTAAACAAATACGTATATGTATACAACAATATTATTAAGTGAGTGTCAAACTGCATAAATGGGATCCAGTATCGTGGCCCCCATTTATCTGTCACGCACTTCGATGCAAATCTGTGTAGACCCCTAGAGGTCCAGGTAGACTATTAAGGAATGACTGAACTAGATTGAATGTTGAATGGAATGATTTTTTTATGTAGATTACAAATAACTATGCAGCATGAATACAATTAAACATTTATTTTTTTAAATTTATTTACAAAAAATAATAATTAAAAGGTATATAAAGTAAACTAAACCCTTAATATCGATGTTTTCTTAAAGTATCCACTTCAAATGCATTGTATGAAAATAATTAGGTTTCCAGGAATGAGAAACCCGTAGTTTCTATTAGAGGTTATTCTTGCTGTCATTAATAAATGTTTTTTCACGATATTTGTAATAGCACTAGTATCATTACTGACTGGCTGGTGTACTTATGGTAGAGATGGTTAGCACGATTGGTTCAGGTGATGGTGGCGTACACCTGAAAAACAATACAATTTTACAAAGGTTTTTCATGTTCAAGGTTTTTCAGGAAAATGGTTCTGAGATGCATAGCTGCAACACGGAAGGAAAGACAGAAATGGTTACAATTCGGAAGAATGGGATTCCTGACTTTGCAATTAATCTAATCTTTAAAACTAGCACCATTTTACAACTTGTTTAAATAGTAGTTACGAAGGTAAGGGAACGCAACCGTTATCAACTTACCTATTCCCGAAGGGATCATCATCATCATCAGCAGTGTACCAATAGCACGCTTTACACGTACCTACTATGCGAATCAACACTGAATATACGATGGACTATTGCGTTTATAAAATTCACTTACATATATTGGGTTAGAACCAGCAACTTAAACCTTCCAGGCTTCAGTGAAAAGACGAAACCAGGCTCCAGTAGATTAATTTTACGAATAGCTGGCGCGTACTTTACATTCCTTTTCTTTCTATAAATAAACAGGCAGAAACTTAGAAAAAATTGGTTTCACAATAAAAGTTTAAAAGCACATGTACCGCTTTTAAATTATGCACAAACGATTCACTTACCTAGATTATTATATTTAGTATAGGATTTTGTAGACAGTCGGTTAAATTTTGCCAATAAAATTATCAATTTCGCAATATAATAATGTTTTGAACCATGTTTGACATGTCCGTCATCGAAAACCATAAACTAGAACAATAGTTTTTATTGAACAAGCGCAATCGCCAAAATATTGACAAGCGGCATCGAATCGAAGCCGAAGCGATCCTTCGTCACGCCAACGCTATCGAAATCGAAACGCTTCGTAGCGATTGACACTTGTCTAGAGCCCAAGTGCTGAACTCGGTAGTCGGCTCGTATCTATGTTGTATTTGCACACTGCACTATTTATCACGATAAAATTTGTCCGCATAAATGTCAGAAGGAGTAATTAAACGTCGGGGTCACCAATGTAGGGGTCTCTAATGTGTCCGTTTCTGGGTAATAAATTAAACGATTTACACTGATAACAAAGTCTATTTCTTTCACACACGATTATACAATACCGCGGTTTGGCAGGGACTGCGGGGCCGTCGAGTGGTATCCTAGTTCTCATATTGCATCTTGCTTACCTAAGCGCCGGCCCCACAGGAGTTTGCACGATTTTTGAACAACCATGTAGAGGTCGAGAGGTATCAACATCTCGACGAGCAA
This sequence comes from Mamestra brassicae, assembly GCA_905163435.1. Classification (NCBI taxonomy): domain Eukaryota; kingdom Metazoa; phylum Arthropoda; class Insecta; order Lepidoptera; family Noctuidae; genus Mamestra; species Mamestra brassicae. The sequence goes on along the minus strand of LR991004.1, from coordinate 11,011,859 downwards.
TCAAATGATCAAATCAATATGAACGGCTCTGATACTAAAATATGCCCTTTTTGGAAATCTGAAAGATCAAATCAATATGAACGGCTCTGATGATAGTGTAACAGTGGGTATAAAACAAAAAGTGAACTTCAATCACACTATTTAATTAAAATTACAAGTTCGTACAGGATTAGGATATAGTAACAGCTTGCAACGTTTTTAGCAGCAAAAGAGGGCCTTCAAGTAGCTGGCAGGCAGTTTATAGCATTTCCCCCACCGGAGGCGTCCGGTAGATGGGAGTGGTGGCTTGGCTTGGCTAGGGTAGGCTGATTCGTGTGGCGCGCTGTGATTGGCTGAGGCGGTGGGCGTTACATTCGGCCGTCCTGAAACAATGATTGCTCCCGCAATGGGAGAAGGCTTGGTTAACTTTCAAGTAGGTCAATTAGGGGTTCAGTTTCAAGTTGTTCATCAGAACTGCTGGCACTGTCAGATATGGGAAGCGTACTATGATAAGGTCTTAAGGAGTCGGCTGCAACCAGACCTGTAAAGGCTTTGTATCCTCGGAGTCCCTTGCTACTTCGAATCCTATATCTGTCATTGCCAACTACCTTGGTTATAATGTACGGGCCTGAATAAACGTCGTCAAGTTTAGTATTCACTTTAGTTGCACTGCTTGTGGGCGCTTGCCGCCAAAGAACTAAATCCCCCTTTCTATAGATGCGGCTTGTTTTGCGTTTCTTATCATAGTGGCGTTTCATCTTATCGCTTGCTATCCTTAATCGAGCACTTGCTTTGTTCCGCCTAATCTCCACTGGCTCACAAAATATATTTTCATTACTAACAACATCGCAACGTGACCTAGCATTTTTGGTAAACATTAAATCATAGGGTCGGTAGGTTGTACTTTCATTCGCAGTATTGTTAATACCCCAGAGAATATCAGGTAAGCTATTCGCCCAATTATTAGAAGCCTCGCTAGGGTCGGTGGCCCGCAACGCATTCAATAGGGTCATTAGTACGCTCAACTTGACCATTGGCTTGCGGGCATGCAACAGAGGTCAAAATGTGTCTAAACTGTTTGTCAGTTGAAAACTTTTTAAAATATCTGCTGGTAAAAGCCTTCCCATGGTCACTTACAAGTTTATCAGGGTATCCGAATAAGCTAAATATTTTTTTTTAGGGTTCTAATAGTTTCCACGGAATTGACTGTGCGGGTGGGCTCAGCAATCACAAATTTTGTAAAAGAATCTGTCATAACCAACATATACTGATAACCTTTTGCTGTTTTGCAAAACGGGCCTAAATGATCAACATGAACCATGACCATGGGCTCTGTGGGTTTAGGAATAGGGAACAATTTCCCTTCTTTCTTTCCATGATCACTTTTGCCATAGGCACAATGAAGACATGCAGTAACATACTTTTGAATAAAGCGAGTCATTTTTGGAAACCAGTAATCTTTTTTTATTGCGCCTTCAATGTGTCTTTGATGTTGCCTTTGTTTATAGTTTTCACGTGGCTTTCACGTCAGGTAATTTCTAAAAGTCAAGAACTTAGTATAGAATGCAAGAGCGAGCTTGCAAATTTTAGCACCCCATCTTTGTTTGATTTTCTGTTAGCCATTCAAATGGAAGTGACATTTTGACTCATACAGGAAAGGTCCAGAACTGAGCGAATGTGGAATTGAAGAACGAGCGAAGAATCTTTCTATTCGATATAGATAATTGCCCCCACTTCAAATCGTTATACAGTGCGGCGTGGATCGCCTAATGCGCCAACCCCCTCATCGCTGTCTGTCTTACGGCCGATGAGGGGGTTGGTGGTCAGACCTTTCCAATGTGGTTTTATTAGTAGATCAGTGATATTATTGAGTCCTGTGAAAGTGACATTGTGTGAGTCAACAGAAAAATAAAAACACAAAAAAAGAAACAGTATATCTATAAAGTTAATACATAAATCAACCAGTTTGACTTTCACCCTTGATTGTCCTATGGAGCAGGACCAGCATGTTTCCAAGCATTCTTATCCTGAATGTAATCTTCTAATTTGTATAATGCTTGTTCACAAAGTGTACTTTTAACATGAGTTTTAAATTTTCTTTCATTTAGTTCTAGATAATATGTCAGAAGGTATTTTGTTGTAACATTTAACACAATACCCCATGAAAGAAGTGTGGACTTTAGCTAATCTAAAAAATGGTTGATCTAATTTGTCTTTATTTCTAGTATTAAAATTATGTCTATCACTAATTTTACTAAAAAGATGTCGGTTTTTCCGCACATAGGTACATAATATTTTCATAAATGAATTGGCAAGGGACTGTCATAATATTAATCTTTTTAAAAAGTTCCCTAAGAGAATCACGGCGACGCAGATTATAAAGGGCTCTGACAGCTCTCTTTTGTAAAATAAATATGGATTCAATGTCAGCAGCCCGACCCCACAGCAAAATACCGTACGACATAATGCTGTGAAAGTAACTAAAGTAGACCAAACGTGCGGTTTCTACGTCTGTTAACTGTCTTATCTTTCTAACAGCATACACGGCTGAGCTTAGACGACCCGCAAGAGATGTTATATGAGGCCCCCATTGTAATTTCTCGTCTAATGTGATACCTAGGAAAACCGTCTGATTAATGAACTCCAGTTTTTCTCCATTCAATATGATGTCACATTCGCTACTTTTAACATTTGGTAAAGAAAATCTAATAAATTTAGTTTTTTTTTTTATTTAAAACCAAGTTGTTTGCCGTATGATGAATAGAGCTATTGACGTCGTCAAGATTTTGTGAACGTCGGTCTATTTTAAATATTAATGATGTGTCATTCGCAAATAACACCATCTTTGGTTGATTTTTAAGTAATTGGGGCAAATCATTTATGTAAACTAAAAAAAGGAATGGACCCAATATTGAACCCTGAGGAACGCCCATTGTCGTTTCCGACCCTATTGAGTTTACACCGTTTATCTGAACTTTAACCTGTCTGCCCATCAAGTATGAACTAAGTAAACAAAGGGCTCTATTCCTAATCCCATAGTGCTCAAGTTTCAACAAAAGCGTCTCATGGTTAACGCAGTCGAACGCTTTCGAGAGGTCGCAGAATATTCCAATGGCATCTTGCGACTCTTCACAGGCGTTAAAACTGTTCTTTATTAGGGTGACACCGGCGTCAGTTGTACAACGCCCTTTGGTGAAACCGTACTGGTGTTCATGAAAGATGGAATTTTTATTAAAGTGACGTAACATCTGACTAAGCATTAACTTTTCAAACACTTTACTGAGAACTGGCAGAATTGACACCGGCCGATAATTGTTGGGTTCTTGAGAATCACCCGATTTGAACAATGGAACGACTTTACTGTGTTTCATGAGATCCGGAAATACTCCCTTGTCTACACTAGTGTTAAATATGACAGCTAAGTAGGGGGCAATAGTTTCAATGATAGATCTACAAACTTTTACAGATATTCCCCAAAGATCTTCTGTTGATTTAATTTAAAGATCTTTAAAAGCTTTTATAATGGCCTGGGGGTTTGTATGTTGAAACTTAAACTCCGATGGACATACCTTTACATTCTTTCTAAGTAAGTCAGCAGCGAGCGTGGATGACGAGTTCAGAGCTTCTGTAGTTTTAAGAGGAATATTGGCAAAGAAGTTATCAAATTCCTGAGCTACCTCTGCGTCCGAGTTTATTTGGCCATGTACAGTATTTAAATTTAATCCCGGAATCCCGGAGGCATATCCATATTCATATAAACGTGCCAGTTCATTGACCCCAGATCAATCTGCCTACTCCGATCACTGCTAATGAACCACGGGGCGCCCGTGGCCTTTCGGAGAAAACGGTTTTGAAGTACTTGCATCCTATGGATTTGGTGCGACTTTGCGTGCGCGAAGGTGGCACACACATATGTCATAATCGGGCGAATGCACGTAGTGTAGATGCGCAGTTCACATCTTAGGGACAGCTTGCTGCGTGCATTCAGCATGGATTGGAGCCTACCGAGAGCGAAAGTGGCACGTGAAAGTAGGTACTGTCTTTATATGCTCACGGAACGTAAGGTGTCGGTCGACGATCACGCCTAGATATTTGGCTTGCTTCTTTCAAGGGATCGGCTTACCAAACATGGTGATCATGCTGGAGGGTCTGGGAAAGCGAGACCGCGGTTTGTAGAACAAAACCACCTGGCTTTTCTCGGGGTTAACTTCGATCCTCCATTTCTGAACCAATCGCCTAGGGCGTTGGCAGACCGTTGAAGGGCTCGAGCTATGTACTGTTCGCTACTGCCGGAGCGGTACGTCCCGGAGGTGGTCGGGATGTCGCTGGTGTATAGCGTGAACGCTAAGGGCGAGAGCACACCGCCCTGGGGCACTCCGGCGCGAACGGGGTGGGGGGCTATAAGCGCACCTTCGATACGGTACCGAAAGGTGCGGTTCGACAAATAGTCTCGTAAGATGAGCACGAGACGATCTGTCACACCGAGTCGATATAACTTGTATATCAGACCGTTGTGCCAGACCTTGTCGACAGCTTTCGCTACGTTGAGGGCTCCCGTCACTAGTTGGTAGCGGTCGCTGATGTGCTCAACGATGCGGAAATGGTTGGCTCAGAAGCCGAACTGCTCGGGGGGATATTTCTTTTTTTTACTTATAAATAAGTCTCTCATAGATTTTGCCTAGGCTGTTGAGCAGACTGATGGGGCGGTAGCTGTTCCTCGTTTAGGAATACCGATAACGGTAGCTCCTTTCCACGATTGTGGAAACATGTTGTTGGACAGAGCGCCATTGAAGATGTCATCAACATCATCAGGAAAGCGGGGAAAAGACGGATCACCATGTTGGTGATACCGTCAGACCCAGGGGCTTTCCTGGGTTTGAGTCGGCCGATGATCTCCTTTAGCTCGTCTGGAGTGTCTAAGTCTTCGGGGTCCTCAACGGGAGGGAGGGAAGCTCTACGTTCAACTTCAGCATCCACCATGCAAAGATGAGCTTGGTCTACTGGTAGAGAGCTGGGAGAGCATTGTGACTCTAGGCTGTCGGCCAGACATTCGGCTTTCTCGTCGTCATCGAAGGCGACGGTGTTATCAGGGCGTGTGAGGGGTGGCATAGTAAAAACCTCAGCAGATCATAAATTCCTCAGAAGCTTCCAGAATGCCTGGTGGTTGGGTTCGAGGTCACCCAGTAACTTATCCCAGCCATCGTTACGCAGTTCAGTAACACGATTACTTACTTTACGCTGTAAGTAGCGCATGTGAACCTTGTTACTCTGACAGGGGAAGGCTCTGTAGGTACGGACAGCCGCGTTCTTCCGAGTCAACAGCTCACGCACATCGTCCGGGAGTTTTCAGCGATGATCGCTCACCGCCGTAGTCTCCCTCGAACATTCGTTCAAGACGTATTGCACGTAATCCGTGAAAGAGTCGATCGCAGCCATCGTGTCGGCGGCGGTCTCGATGAGATCGGGGACATCAAGACACCAAGTCACCTCACTCGGATAAGAATCCAAGTGAGGTGACTTAGTGTCTTTTAGCATTTCGCTTGCTCAGCTCCAGTCGGTAATCACTCGGGTCGGGGGGGTTGTGCGGGGTCCATGGGTCCTGATCTAGGAGCAAACTCGATGATCACGGGCCGATGCACACTGGTCCCAAATTAAAAAAAAGTGGACATTGATAGTAGACCGCTGATATTTTTTTTTATTGTTGATACAATGATAACAGATAAGGCAAAAAAATATTATTGTCCTACTTCAAATACTTTTCTATAAAAAAAATATTTCTTTTTTTTTTGTATAGGAGCGATTACATTTTACTCAATTTCTCAAAAACTTTAAGCGATGTCGAGATGGCAATCACATATGTTAGAAAACTAATAATTCTGAGTATTTGGCTCGAAGAAACTTATTGCTTATCTCTGCGTACTTTCGAGATAATAGTGACAGAAAATAACAATTTTTTTTAATGTTAATTGTTTGCTTTTTTTTAATCATAGCCTTACTCATATCACAATAGGTCCGCTGGCCAGCAAAATGGAGCTTCGACGCGAGTTTGCCGGGATAACAAGATGGCCGCCTCTCATGACGTAACGTAATACGGTCACGAATCGCGCGCGTACACCTCAGTGTACAACTAAATGTGGTTGCGATAAGACGTGTCCTTATTTTTTCTGTGCGCTTGAAGAAATGCTTGTTGTTTGTTCGTTTTGTTATTGTTGTATTTTGAATCTTTGGATTTTAAAATCAAATAATTTTTGTTTGTCTTTCTTTCGTCGAATTTGTTTTCGTAATTTTTTTTGTTAAAATCAAAGTCACTTTGTCTTTGATATCTTTGATTCTAATTTGTTTTCAATTTTCCTTAAAATTATAATATGTCCGCATTTGTCACCAACTTAGACTTATACGTTGTTCTTAAATCAGGAGGTGGTTTTAAAAATGTCGAATTTTTATTTAATGCCCTTATTGAACGTATTGGTGTTGAATTGTCTTCCGAAGATTTGAGTAATATTAAATTATTTTGTCGTAATTTTTCAAGTAATATCTCAAAAAGATGGTCTGCTTCCAGTAGAGCTCAAAAGACCTTTCTTAACAAAAAATCAGACTGGTTACAATCCCAAATAGTTTGGCCAAAATGTCAAAATATCGATTTAAGCAGCATTTTTAAAGTTGCCGAGGAAGTAATTCCAAATTTCGAAACGCAAGTGGATACTCATCAATTAAGTTGTGGTACAAGTAAAAAACCATTTGTTGATATATCTGATAAACAGAAGAAAAGGCGTTCTCTAACACTTCTAGATCACACAGAGGAGGAATTAGTTTCTGCTTTATGTGCCAAATTAAAAGAGTCTAAAAAAACAAAATTAGCAGCTATATTAAACGAACTCAGCCAAAACAAGGAAAAATGTGAGATGGTACATGATGTACTATTCGCTAAAAAGACTGACAAACCGTGTTTACCAGATGATAAAACGTTAGCGCTTTACACCTCAACAAATTTGTCAAAATGGCAATATCGAAATTTAAGAACTATTCTTGCTTCAGAGAAAATGTATGGTCTTCCATCCTATCAAAAGCTCCTGGAAGCTAAAAAAACTTGTTATCCTCCAGAGTCAGACATAACTGTAACTGAATCTGATGCTAAGATAAGACTTCAATCGCTTCTAGATTTGACAACCAATAGGATATTAAAAACAATTCAGCACAACTCTGCCGACAAAAAATCGCTAAAACTAATAAGCAAATGGGGTTTTGACGGGGCATCTTCTCAAAGTAATTATAAACAAAAGTCACACTCCGACGACACTAAAATTGACGATTCTTCAGTTTTCATGATTAGTTTGGTTCCGCTTCGTTTGGAAGAAGAGAGTGGTACTATCTTGTGGCAAAATCCTGCTCCCTCTTCAACAAACTATTGTCGTCCAATTGGCTTTATATTTGCAAAAGAAACAAATGAATTGATAAAGAAGGAAAGTGCATCCTTAGAGGAAGAAATTCGTAATCTTGATCCCACAATTGTAGATAATTTTGATATTAAACATGCTTTGTACATGACTATGATTGATGGGAAAATTTCTACTGTGATTTCCAATACTTCTTCTGCAGCTGTTTGTAATATTTGCAATACCCTACCTAGCAAAATGAATGACTTGGACTTTGTATCCAAAAGACTCATCAGAGAAGATATGTATAAATATGGTCTGTCTTCGCTTCATATGTGGATAAGATGTATGGAATGTATTTTACACATTTCGTACAACTTAGACTTCAAAAAGTGGGCTGCACGAAAAGAAGATAAATTGTTAAAAGAAATTAAAAAGAATTTGACACAAGAAGAATTCCGGGAAAGAACTGGTTTGTTAATTGACATAGTAAAACAGGGATATGGTACAACCAATGACGGTAACACGGCAAGAAGGTTTTTTGAAAATTATGAAGTATCTGCTGAAATAACGGGAATCCACCCTGATTTAATCAAGAGATTTGCAGTCATTTTACAAACAATTTCATCTGGTCAACTTATTAATACCAACTTGTTTAGGGAATATTGTAAAGAAACAGCAATGCTGTATGTAAACTTATATCCATGGTATTACATGCCTTCAAGTGTCCATAAATTGTTGATACACGGTGCTGATATTTGTGAAAATTTCTCCTTTATTCCGATAGGCATGCTTTCCGAAGAAGCTTCCGAAGCGAGTAATAAAGATTTCCGGAATGTTAGAATGGCACATACAAGAAAAATCGGTAGAGTTCAGACTAATTTAGACATTATCCACAGCTTTCTAATTAGCTCAGATCCTTACATCAGCCATATCAAACCAAAGTTTGCTCGTTTACATAAACAGTTGTTTCCAGAGGCTAGTGCTTTGATCTTGAACAATGAATTGCTTTCGTTGGAAAACGAGGAAATAGAGATTTCTCAAGAGAATATAGACCCAAATATTAATCTTTGACCATAATATTTTTTCAGAATCGTTTGTGAACATATTCAACTTTATGTTTGCAGCTTTATTTGTCTTCATTTTGATTGTTTTTTAGAACTGATGAAAGTACTCCATCAGAAAGGTCATAGCTTTTCAGTCATTAGTGAGCCCCCATAACCTCTTTTACAGAGAAGTCTCTTTTTATTTATTTGACATTACGCATACATTATAATTATGTGCTAAAGTAAGGCTATGATTAAAAAAAAGCAAACAATTAACATTAAAAAAAATTGTTATTTTCTGTCACTATTATCTCGAAAGTACGCAGAGATAAGCAATAAGTTTCTTCGAGTCAAATACTCAGAATTATTAGTTTTCTAACATATGTGATTGCCATCTCGACATCGCTTAAAGTTTTTGAGAAATTGAGTAAAATGTAATCGCTCCCATACAAAAAAAAAAGAAATATTTTTTTTACAGAAAAGTATTTGAAGAAGGACAATAATATTTTTTTGCCTTATCTGTTATCATTGTATCAACAATAAAAAAAAATATCAGCGGTCTACTATCAATGTCCACTTTTTTTTAATTTGGGACCAGTGTGCGATGGTCCGAGTTGAGTTCGTCAATCAGTTCCACAGAATGCAACCGTAAGTTAACATTTTTGAGGAGAGCGTTGTCGTGTACGTCGGAGCGATGACATCAAAATTGAGGGGCCCGCATAGATCAAGCATGGCTCTGCCTCTGGCATTGCTCGTGTGACTATTCCAGGAGGGGTGCTTAGCAATGAGATCCCCCGCCAGAGGACCAAGAAGTTTGGTTAGGTTATCTTTTATGGCGGAGGTGTTCTCTGACGGGATGGCAGGTGGGACATAAGTAGAGATAACCGTGATGGGTTGATGGCTTGTCATGCCCAGCGGCAGACAGAGACCTCAAGTCTGGAGAGAGTAGGCGGGTCCATAGGTATGCAGTACAGGGACGACCTATAATAAATTAGAGTCCCTCCCGTATAACAACGAGACCTGTCGTTGCAAACTAAACGATAGTTGGCAATTTTCGGGTCCCGATGGTAAGGTTTGAGAAAGGAAAGGTCTCTTGGACCAGAAGGATATCTAAGTGATGGTCGTGGAAGAACGTGGTGACCTCATCACGCTGGCGACTAAAGGGTACTCCCTTACTTCTCTTAAAATTGTTTGTCCGAAAATCATTATCCATAACACCTTTGCTATAAACTTCAGTAACCATAATGTTCAAAATCCCGAAATTTTGTTTGACAGAATTATCTTTAGTTCTAAAAGTATTCTGTCATAATATCGAGTACTATAATAATTGAATCTCCTAATTTTACATGAGCTAAAGTCATATGTCCTAAGTATTGTGTTAAATAACGTGTATTATTCCGAATGTTCATTTATAATATTTTTTTTAGTCCTAAAACATTTGCTAATAAATAGGTTTTAGTGACAGAAACGAATCGCTGTAAATCCGACTCCACGCAGTCTTGTCTGCCCTACCCCTAGAGTGTAATTTAAAATTGCGTAGGCGCGAAGGGACGAGGCGGGCCGCGAGTTGAGGAGGGTGGTTGTAACACTCGCCGCCGCGGCGGTGCTGCGGTGCTGAGCTTTACAATCAATCTGCGACGATAAACTCGCATGGGACCGCCGGAGCCCCGCAGCGCCGGAGCCGTGACAGAAACCATGCCTGCTGCATGTTGCATGCTTGCTTACATGCTGAATGCTTGCTTGCTTGCTGCATGCTTGCTTGCATGCTGTATGCTTGCTTGCATGCTGCTAAGAATATTTTTATTATAAATAAACATTATGTAATTTGAAGTTAGGACTTATAACTTTTATTGAAAACAGTTTTATGTCTTTTGTATATTATTGATTGTAATTTTTATGACAAACGAATTTAGGACATATAATATTTAGGGATTTCAATGTTATGGCATGTGATATTATGTGATATTAAGTTCGGGTAAGTTATCATTCGGACAAATGATGATTAGGACAAAAAAAGTTATGGCACTTTAAATTATGGATAAAAAAGTTAGGTGACACAATAGAGAACCGACTAAAGCTATTAGCGTTGAAGAGCCCTATCCGGAAGACCTTCGGTTTGAACCTACGCGCGGGGTTGGGAGCTATCCATTAAGGGTTCGACGTGGCGCACTACGTCGCCAAATTAGGCGAAGACAGAGGCGTGATCACCTCTGCACACCTTGAAAGCCCGGGCCATTGACAGGGCTCTTGGGGAGTAAAACACATTGTAGGTGACCCGGATGATGGTCCTGTTCACATCCCCACCTGCGGTTACCTTAGGAGTAGATGGAGGGGGTGGTGGTGCTTGAAGCACGGGGCGACCTCCCAAGGTTGCCCGTGTTGCCGTTGGTGGAGAGAATGGCGGTATGGCCACGTCCAGCTTCAGGTCCATAAGGGCCGGGGCAGGTGGAGGCGTGCCGGTGGCCTGATGGGCCTGGGGGCGGCAGTCCTTAAGGCCGGAAAATGGGCCCTATGGTTGCCCGTCCAGGGGTTCGGGCATTGGTCCCGGGAGGATTTCCCGTAAGAGTGGGGCACTCCCTTTGCTGACGCGCGTGGGCACGCTTCGCCAGTTTGGGGGAGGAGGACTTGGAGGCCTTGGGGCAGCCCCGGTACTTAGCCGGGTGCCCTATCTCGCCACACAGCACACAGCTGGGTGGTTCGACGCACTGGGACCGGTCCTTCGGGCGGGGGCAGTCAGAGGTGCCGTGGTCGTCCAGGAACTTGACGCAACGGGGCTTGCCGTGGCAATTCCGCTGCGAGTGCCCGTAGTTCTGGCCCGAGACTAGCCATCGGCACGGAACGTATTATAGTGCAGGCGTGTGTGTGCAAACACAGGTGCAATCCCTTTTCTATCAATCGGCCAGCAGCCCGTAGTTTGGAAGTTGGTGGTATTTAATTATTATTATTTAACTATTTATAGTCATGCGTTTGACCACTAGCTCACTTGATGGTAAGCGATGATGGGGTTGAAGATGGAGCACGCTTAACTAGACGTAACCGTAACACAGACTCTGGTAGGGAATTCCACGCCTGCTGTACGCACAATGAATGTGTTTCCAAAACGTTTTGTGCGTGTGGGTGGGATGCCCACCATGTACCGGTGGCGCATCGCCACACATCTTGTGGTCCGATGATGGAACGGGCTTTGCGGAATTAAACTAGGCAGGCAGTAGATTACTTTCGTCGCACACTCCCCAAAATACAACCGACAGCCTAACAACTCGGTGTCGATGCTCTAGACTTTGGCGCTTCGACTCGACGAGCCTATCATTGCCGATGATCCTCTTGACTCGTTTCTGAATTGATTCAAGGGCATCGAGCTAGTATATGGCAGATCCGTCCCAAAGATGAGAGCCACCGGTCGATTCTGTAAACATGTCGAAGTGAAGGCTTGGGTTTCAATCCATATAATCAAGATGGCATGACAGCTCACCTCGTGGTCTGCCGGTCGATTTTGTATACATGTCGAAGTGAAGTTCAACCGGCAGTTCACCCAAACCTTCACTTCGACATGTTATATAAGTAAAGAGCGAAAGAGGCACGCGAGCGTACCTTCTTTATGTGCTCACCGAACGTAAGTTGTCGGTCAAGGATCACGCCTAGATATTTGGCTTGCTTCTCCCAAGGGATCGGCTTACTAAACATGGTGATCGGGCTGGGAGTGGGTATGGAGAAACGGCCTCGCGTTTTGTCAAACAAAACCGCTTGGCTTTTTTCGGGGTTAACTTCGATCCTCCACTTTCGGAACCAGACGCCTAGGGCATTGGCCAATTGTTGGAGGACTCGAGCTATGCAGTGTTCGCTTCTGCCGGAGCGATATATGGCCGTGTCGTCGGCGAACAGGGCTAAGTGCGTCCTGGGGAAGGTCGGGATGTCGCTGGTGTATAGCGTGAAAGCTAGAGGCGAGAGCACACTGCCTTGGGGCACTCCGGCGCGAACGGGATGGGGGGCTGAAAGCGCACCCTCGATACGGTATCGAAAGGTGCGGTTCGACAAATAGTCTCGTAAGATGAGCACGAGACGATCTGGCACACCGAGCTGATATAGCTTGTATATCAGACCGTTGTGCCAGACCTTGTCGAAAGCTATCGCCACGTCGAAGAACAGGGCTCCCGTCACTTGGCCGCGTTGGAAGCGGTCGCTGATATGCTCAACGATGCGGAAGACCTGTTGGGCGCAAGAATGGTTGGCTCTAAATCCGAACTGCTCGGGGAAAAACAGGCTCTTGGCCTCGACAAAGTCTTTGAGTCGCTTATAAATAAGTCTCTCGTAGACTTTGCCTAGGCCGCTGATGGAGACGCTGAGGATGGGACGATAGCTGGTCGGGGAGGACTTGGGCTTCCCTGGTTTAGGGATACCGATAACGGTAGCCCCTTTCCACGATTGTGGAAACATGTTGTTGGAAAGAGCGCCATTGAAGATGGCGGTCATCAACATTATCAGGAGGCGGGAAAGAGACGGATCACCCTGTTGGTGATGCCATCGGACCCAGGGGCTTTCCTGGGTTTGAGTTTGCCTATGATCTCCTTTACCTCGTCTGGAGTGACGGGGGGCAGGGGGTCATCGGGGTCCTCAACGGGGGAGATGGATGCTCTACGTTCGACTTCAGCATCCACCATGCGAAGGTGAGCTTGGTCTACTGGTAGAGAGCTGGGAGTGCATTGTGCCTCCAGGCTGTCGGCTAGGCATTCGGCTTTCTCGTCGTCATCGAAGGCGACGGTGTTATCAGGGCGGTCAGTCAGCGTTACGCAGTTCACTAATGCGATTACTTACTTTACGCTGTAAGTAGCGCATGTGAACTTTGTTACTCTGACAGGGGAAGGCGCTGTAGGCACGGACAGCCGCGTTCTTCTCCGTCAACAGGTCACGCACATCGTCCGGGAGCTTCCAGCGATGATCGCTCACCGCCGGAGTCTCCCTCGAACACTCGTTCAAGACGTATTGCACGTGATCCGTGAGAGAGTCGATCGCAGCCGTCGTGTCGACGGCGGTCTCGATAAGGTCGGGGATCTTGTCCAAGTGAGGTGACTTTGTGTCTTTCAGCATTTCGCTTACTCGACTCCAGTCAGTGATCACTCGGGTCGGGGGGGGTTGTGCGGGGTCCATGATCTAGGAGCGAACTCCATGACCACGGGCCGATGGTCCGAGTTGAGCTCGTCGATCGCTTCCAAAGAATGCAACCGTAAGTTGACATTCTTGAGGAGAGCTACGTCGAGTACGTCGGGGCGGTGGGTGTTATCGTGAGGGTAGTGAGTGGGATGCATCGGAGCGATGACATCAAAACATAGGGGCCCGCATAGATCAAGCACGGCTTTGCCTCTGGCATTGCTCGTGTGACTATTCCAGGAGGGGTGTTTGGCATTGAGGTCCCCCGCCAGAAGGACGGAGGTACTCAAACCGAGAAGTTTGGTAAGGTTATCTTTTATGGCGGAGGTGTTCTCCGCCGGGATGGCAGGTGGGACATAGGTTGAGATGACCGTGATGGGTTGATGGCCTGTCATGCCCAGCCGACAGACGGAGACCTCAAGTCTAGAGAGGGCGGGTGGATCCATAGGGATGCAGTACAGGGACGACCTATAGTAAATAAGAGTCCCTCCCCTATGACAACGAGTCCTGTCGTTGCGAACTATACGATAGTTCGCAATTCTCGGGTCTCGATGGTTTGAGAAAGGTCTCCGGACCAGAAGAATATCTAACCGATGGTCGCGGAGGAACGCGGCGACATCGTCGCGTTGGCGTACAAAAGCCATTGGCGTTGAAGAACCCTATCCGGAGGGCCTTCGGTTTGAAACTACGCGCGGGAGGCGTGATCGCCTCTGCACCCCTCAAGGGCCCGGGCCATTGTCAGGGCTCTAGGGGAGTAGAAGGCGTTGTACGTGACCGGATGATGTTCCTGGTCACGTCACCGCCTGAGACTACCTTAGGAGTAGTTGGAGGGGGGGGGGGGGGGTGCTTGCAGCACCGGGCGACTTCCCAAGGTAGCTCGGGTTGTCATCGGTGGGGAGAAGGGAGGGACAGCCACGTCCATGAGGGCCGGGATGGGCTTTGGGGACGCTGCGGGCTGAGCGGGCAGAGCCGCGCTGGTGGCTTGAGGGGCCTGTGGGGCGGCAGCCCTCAAGGCCGGGAAGTGGGCCTTGTGGTTGCCGGTCCAAGGATTGGGGCGCTGGGGACTTAAGGTCGCCGGCAGCGCTCTTGTAAGTGTTGGGCATTCCCTGAGCTGGCGAGCGTTTGCACGCTTTGCCAGTTTAGGGGCTGAGGACTTTGGTGCCTTGGGGCAGCCCCGGTAGTTAGCCGGGTGCCCTGACTCACCACACAGCACGCAGCTGAGCGGTTCGTCACACTGTGAGCGGTCCTTTGGGCGTGGGCAGTCTGAGGTGCCATGGTCACCCAGGCACTTGACGCAGCGGGGTTTGCCGTGGCAATTCCGCTGTGAGTGCCCGTATAATTGGCAGCGGTGGCATTGTCCGACAATGCCACTGCGTGAGGGCGTCTCCACTTTGAGGCCAGAGAGGCCACAAATTTTGGAGGGCAAAGATGGGGTAGTGGCCCACGGTGGGGTCGCAAACGACCAACACCATGTCGTATGCGGCGCCACCACGGCGATGCATACGGTGGACCTGGGCCACCGGTATGTTTCGCGACTCAAGGTCGCGGCGGATATCCTCAACGGGTATCTCGCGAGGGACGTTGCGCACGACGGCGCGGGTTTGTTTCTCCTCCGCGAAAGCGAAGGAGTGGAACGGGATGTTCCTGGCTACTAGGAGCCTGTGGAGCTCCCGGAATCGGTCGCAGTAGGGACCGTAACCTTTAATGCCCGCTTGGATGGCACGGGCATTTGAGTATTTGATGCGGCGTTCGTTACACGCCGTGGATACGTCTGTCCACTTCCCCTTGTCGTGAATGAACAAGGGGGAAGGAGCGGACAGCTTCCGGGAGAGGGGGGCAGCCGGGGCGGCAATGGCCATGGGGCTGTGCGGGCGGCTAGCCTGTTGGGTGTTGCCAACAGGCGAGGCGGAGCGCGAGACGGGGGCTGAGGGGGTAGGAGAGAGGGCGGGGGAGAAGATGCCTTGACGGCTGTCTTCTTTGCTGCAGGTGCAGCCTCCAGTTTAGGGTTGCCCTTCTTCTTCCTCTTCCCCCCGGTGGCGTTACCACCGTAAGAAGAGTCCGAATCCGACGAGCGAGACTGGGAAGAGGGGGAGTCGGAGTCATACTCCGACATGGGGGAAGGCGAGCCTGACCTCTGGGCAAGGGGGATTTGGCTCTCAGATTTCTCACTGAGGACCGCTGAGGGTACCGGGAGTGAGCAATCCTAGGATTGGGCGAAGCCCTGAGGGGGCACTGGGGCGGAGGTCTGGGGGGGTATGGGGGCGGAGGCCTGAGGGGTTGCAGGGATGGTCATCGAAGTGATGACTTTTATTTTTGAGCGAACATCGTTCGCTACACGGGGGTCGCGTACGTGAGTGAGCAATAGCTCACATATTGCCGTGAAGGCTTCGGCCATTGCGGCCATGGGAGCGGTGGGATTGACCGCCTGAGGGGCGGCCATGTTGCTGTGTAGCAACTTAGAGAGCGGAGGCAAGGAGATGCCTACCTACACCTCGAGGAGACACGTCATACGTGAGCTCCTCGAGTGACAGCTTCCCCAAAAAGAACCCTCCCCTTGGGCGTTTCCTAGTGTTATCGCCGGTGAGAAGAAAGCCCAAACAAACTCACCGACAACACAGCTGTCTTGCCTGAAGGGCCACTATCCTAACTTCCCGGTGGGAGGTTCCGGGAATGAGTTCCGGTTCCTACTGGGTCTAGTGCGAAGGGGTAGACACACCCAACCGACACTAGGTGTATTGCTGTGGAGAGAACTCGAAGACTTAGGTTTGACTAGGAGATCCCCCAAGGCCAAAACCTAGCTCCCGACGTCAATTGACTGCTTCACGCCGAAGGGGATCAGCGGGTGTGTTGGGTCAACACCCCCTTGGCTTCGTTGGCACCGTAAGGTTTCCCACCAAGGACCACAAAACTGTGGTTTTCCCTGAAGGGCACAACGTTTTTTGACTGATTCTTGTTACGGAAACAGTAAAATCGTCTGCTACCTTGAAAGGCTGCTTCGGATTTATAAATGTAGTCGGCGACTACGGATGACGTCACGGCGAGAGCGGGACGGAGCGAAAGGGCGCGACACAGCAGGTAGCGGGCGAGCGGCGGAGAGCGGCACGACCGTCACGGGCGGGCGTCGGGAGAAGAGTGTTTAATTTTTTTTTTTTTTTGATGGGGACCACTCGCAGTTCAGCACGCTAGGGCTGGTGACTGCTTAACCGGACTATCCTGTGGTGGCCTTAAATGACTCTAAGGCCCCCAGCCAGGGCTTACAAACTAAATTAAAACTACATGACCGCTCACTAGGGCATCCCCTGTGGGATACGGACCTCGGCTAGCGGCGTCATTTTGGGAGGAACAGCAAGGGACAGGCTGGGTCATAACATTATTTGGGGAGTTTAAAACTACTGGCTCAGCGACACGGGCTGGCTCGGTAATCAAAGGTCGGGAAGGATCTTTACGGGGGCGTCGCGACGGGCCCCGACGGCGGGGCCTGAATACGGAACGCGGTCTGTTCTTGTGTTTCCTAAGAGTGCTGGTTTCCCTACGGCTCTCTTGGATCTGGGTGATGGCGTCGTCGGGTTCGACGAGGGTATGCCGCGGGCGGCGAGTCCTACTGATCTGTGAGGCGGTGTATCGGGTAGCCGATGCGATAAGGGGATTTTGGTGTTTTGAAGCAGTTTCGATGAAACGCTGCGATAGTCGTTTCATGAACTGCTTCATTGTCGGGATTTTGAGGTCGACATGAAGTCGTTCGTTCCTAATGAACCACGGGGCGCCCGTGGCCTTTCGGAGAAATCGATTTTGGACTACTTGCATCCTATGGATATGATGCGACTTTGCGTGCGCGAAGGTGGCGCACGCATACGTCATTATGGGGCGTATGCACGTCGTGAAGATGCGCAGTTTACATCTTAGGGATAGCTTGCTGCGTGCATTCAGCATGGAGTGGAGCCTACCGAGAGCGAAAGAGGCACGCGAGCGTACCTTCTTTATGTGCTCACCGAACGTAAGTTGTCGGTCAAGGATCACGCCTAGATATATGGCTTGCTTCTCCCAAGGGATCGGCTTACCAAACATGGTGATCGGGCTGGGAGTGGGTCTGGAGGAACGGCCTCGCGTTTTGTCAAACAAAACCGCTTGGCTTTTCTCGGGGTTAACTTCGATCCTCCACTTTCGGAACCAGACGCCTAGGGCGTTGGCCGATTTTTGGAGGACTCGAGCTATGCACTGTTCACTTCTGCCGGAGCGATATATGGCCGTGTCGTCGGCGAACAGGGCTAAGTGCGTCCCGGGGAAGGTCGGGATGTCGCTGGTGTATAGCGTAAAAGCTAGAGGCGAGAGCACACTGCCTTGGGGCACTCCGGCGCGAACGGGATGGGGGGCTGAAAGCGCACCCTCGATACGGTATCGAAAGGTGCGGTTCGACAAAAAGTCTCGTAAGATGAGCACGAGACGATCTGGCACACCGAGTTGATATAGCTTGTATATCAGACCGTTGTGCCAGACCTTGTCGAAAGCTTTCGCTACGTCGAAGAACAGGGCTCCCGTCACTTGGCCGCGTTGGAAGCGGTTGCTGATATGCTCAACGATGCGGAAGAATGGTTGGCTCTGAAGCCGAACTGCTCGGGGGGAATCAGGCTCTTGGCCTCGACAAAGTCTTTGAGTCGCTTATAAATAAGTCTCTCGTAGACCTTGCCCAGGCCGCTGAGCAAGCTGATGGGACGATAGCTGGTCGGGGAGGACCTAGGCTTCCCTCGTTTGGGGATACCGATAACGGTAGCCCCTTTCCACGATTGTGGAAAAATGTTGTTGGACAGAGCGCCATTGAAGATGGCGGTCATCAACATTATCAGGGAGGCGGGAAAGAGACGGATCACCCTGTTGGTGATGCCATCGGAACCAGGGGCTTTCCTGGGTTTGAGTTTGATCATCCTATGATCTCCTTAACCTCGTCTGGAGTGACGGGGGGCAGGGGGTCATCGGGGTCCTCGACGGGGGGGATGGAAGCTCTACG
This sequence comes from Mamestra brassicae, assembly GCA_905163435.1. NCBI lineage: Eukaryota > Metazoa > Arthropoda > Insecta > Lepidoptera > Noctuidae > Mamestra > Mamestra brassicae. Next base: position 10,993,314 of record LR991004.1, on the reverse strand, counting down.
TTCGACTTCAGCATCCACCATGCGAAGGTGAGCTTGGTCTACTGGTAGAGAGCTGGGAGTGCATTGTGCCTCCAGGCTGTCGGCTAGGCATTCGGCTTTCTCGTCGTCATCGAAGGCGACGGTGTTATCAGGGCGCGTGAGGGGTGGCAATGAGGTGACCTCAGCAGATCGTAATTTCTTCTGAAGTTTCCAGAATGCCAAGTGGTTGGGTTCGAGGTCGCCCAGCATCTTGTCCCAGTCAGCGTCACGCAGTTCTTTAATGCGATTACTTACTTTACGCTGTAAGTAGCGCATGTGAACTTTGTTACTCTGACAGGGGAAGGCGCTGTAGGCACGGACAGCCGCGTTCTTCTCCGTCAACAGGTCACGCACATCGTCCGGGAGCTTCCAGCGATGATCGCTCACCGCCGGAGTCTCCCTCGAACACTCGTTCAAGACGTATTGCACGTGATCCGTGAGAGAGTCGATCGCAGCCGTCGTGTCGGCGGCGGTCTCGATAAGGTCGGGGATCTTGTCCAAGTGAGGGGACTTTGTGTTTACCAGTGTTTAATTTCTTTTTTTTTTTTTTATGTGTGGCTTCTCGCAGTTCAACCTATAAGGTTGTCGACTGCTTAACCGGGCTTGCCTGTAGTGGCCTTAATATAATATTAAAGCCTCCAGCCAGGGCTTCGTTTAATTTCTAAAAACACCCTACTTATATACAGTTAGGCACTAGCAACTATTTACAATATACTGATCGACCAATAGCAACGCGCCGTAGGGCGAGCCGCGTGCGGGGCGCGGGATGCTGTGTTGCACACGGCGCAATTGGTCGTGAAAGCATAAATATGAGTCGCGCGCCGTTTCGCTTGGCACCGTCGTCGAGAGAAGATTGAAGACTAACGACGCAACGAGTGTGTCGTCCGCCTCATCTGTCCCGTGTTCATCTGTGTGCCTTTGCTTGCTTTGTATGCGCTAACAAACCGCTTCTTTCGAACGCCCGAACGTGTGTGCGGCGTTGTGATGACGCTCGTGCTTACCATCTTGTTTCTGAGTCAATGCGTACACGTCTTTTTCGAGACGATTGCTTCCTGTTTCTTGCAGACTGTCAAAAACGTGGTAAGGTAACTGTTTCGGTGGTATTTGGTAATTGGTTCGGTGGTATGTGGTAACTGGTTATATGGTGACTGTGTGACGGGTACTGTGTCACTACAAAAGCAATTATGATGAAGAAAAAGTTTGTATGTCTCTCATAATATCATATTAATATACCTAATAAAGCTGAAGAGTTTGTTTGTTTGTTCCAACGCTCTTATCTCTGGAACTACCAGTCAGATTTTTTGTATGATTGTTTGATAGCCACATTCAAGAGGAAGACTATAAGCTATACGGGAACGCGAATAAAACGGGATATGCGCGTACGAAGTTGCGGGCAATAGCTAGTCTATTAATAAAACTAAATTGAAAAAGTCTAACCGCCATCCCCCTCATCGCGGCCGTAAGACAGATAGCGATGAGGAGGTTGGCGATCCACGCCGCAGTTTAGGTACAGCGATTTGAAGAAGGAGCAATAACTTCCCAATCGCCACCCAGTGGTAACTTCGGGAATTTTAAATCGGGAATTCTATGCCAGATTGCCACCAGGTGGCAATCCAGGGCGACTGGAAATATTTGGGATGGGCGCGTACAAACGCCCCGCAGGCACCCGAACTCGTCGACGACTCAGTGCATCTGCATAGTCGTCGGCCATTGAGCAAAACAAACTGCGAAACCCCGAAGCTCAAATCCTGGGTACGCCCTTGACTGGTGGTAGGTTTCGGCCGATGGCTTGTGACCACCCACTGGGCAAAGAATTACCGCCAAGCGGTCTAGCCGCGTTCCGGTACGATGCTCAGTGAAGCCAATTCAGAGGAGTTGGGTCGAAATAGTTGTTCCAATGCAGGGAGACCAACCAGGCTCACGCTGATATGGGCCTATCGATAACTAGTCGTCGCGGAGGGTAGCGGGATCCGAGATGCGATGCGCCGCTGGCCGAACGCAGGTAGTTGGGGGCTACTTGGGCCCCATTGTGCTAGCCACATGTAAAAGGCTGCCCTGCCAACTGTCGAAAAATCCCGGAATGCACCATCGTGCTGGTTGGCGACCAGACGAGAGGGCCCGATGCACATTCCCAGGGGGGCTCGGGCGTCCCCGCAGTCTCCAGACTAAGGTGTGGCATTGCATAGATAAAGGGTTTACCTGGTTTTGATAATGTAACGATTAAAGTCTTCTTTTCCTCCATAGCTTTGGAATGTTTTCGGTAACCATACATTAGTTGAAGATGCTAAGGGCCACGATACAGCATTAGGCCCAAGGTGTTGTTAAAATCTTATATTTTAATATTTGGTTATTTGGCCTAAAAAAATACCACTTTGGTTCTATGCCAGGGCTGGCCAACTTAATTAGACCCAAGTTTTATTTTTTACTGATGAAACCCTCTACTAGCTACCAATTATATACTTCATCAAATTTTAAATGAAACAGTAGGTACCTATACTTCTGTTTACAGTTATGTAGTATTTTTTAATTTTTTTAACCTAACCTATTTATATAGTTGCGCATTCTGTTATAGGTATGTATTTATATTTTTTGCTTTGCCACGATCGACTGGACTAATAGCCGCGATCAATTAGTAGATATTGATTGACAGTTGGCCAACCCTGTTCTATGTAATTTAAAGTCCTTAACAGTGAAATCAAAGTTCTAAAAAGACAATTTGTGACAGTGTTATTTGATTTATTTATTTTTGCTAGTTATACATTGGTAAAAATATTTAATGCTATGAAACAATCTGACTTAGCATTTGGTTGTAACATTAAATTCATGCATAACAGATGCATGGGAACTAATGTAATAATTATGTAGTTCCCAAATTGACAAGCTACTTGATAGGTTGTAGCCATTAAGAGATTGCATTACATGCATTAGTTATAGTGTTTAAGAGAAACATTTAACCTGATGCAAAGCTTGGAAATGAACCAGTAGTACTTTATCTTATGTTCCTAAGAAATAAAAATTTCCTACAATATTTTACACTTGATCAAGTTAAACTATTAAAAAATTAAGCAATTTTCTGTCACATGAAATCAGTTATCGACTAATTACACAGAAATAAAAAAATGAACCTTTACAATTCAGACACAGAATACAAGTTTAAAAATACATTATGCCCAGAAATATAAACAACAAAAATGCAAATAATGGTTCACAAGAGGTCAGAATAAATGATTGGTTGTATTATAGCTTGGGCATAAGACCGCTTACCTAAACCAAGACATGAGTAAAACTAGCCTTAATAATACAAAAGCAAGTTTAACTTTTTTAAAGGCCACAATAATTTAGGTAATATGATAAATAAAAGGGTGTTACCCTCTATATGGGTAATTGAAGAGCTATGTAAAATGAACTTACTTATTCACCCAATCTACAATAATAATGCACAAAAGACTGACTCTGAGCACAATAAATGCAATTATACAAATCTAAGATAAACACTAGCATAGTATTACTTAAATTGAAGTCAAAATTAATTTTGATGCACATACATCATCATTGCTTATTTAGAAAAATCAAGTGAAACATAATATTATGGTATAGTGTGGATTAAGGTGAGAAATAGGTAGATTGGGTCTATGGAGAAAAAATTCTGAAGAGAAACTAGAAAGTGCTTCCCTCTGGTGGCTGTGACAGCTTCATGTTTTCCTTCAATGTCATGAGACGTCTCAGTTCCTGCAGAACTGTCTTGATTGTGTAATCACGTTGCCATCTAGCAAGAATTGGAACTTGTCTGTTATCCACCTGTACAAAAAATTAATATGAGAAACAAGAATATTGATTCTATTTAAATAACATAGTATCATTAGTACTTACAAGCCCAGTCTGACTGTTGACACAGTTCATGTTGATTCTAGAAATAAAGCGTGCAGTAGGAGGTTCATCAGGGTATCTGGTACCACACTCAATTTTAAGTGAATACATCCTATTTTCATAAGGCGTCTGTAAAAGAATTACCAATTACATTGAATTGAATACTTAAACATATTTTCGTATTTTGTTTAAAAAATAACAACTGAATTTTTACCCTAGGGGGGCCAATTATCATGCCAGTCCAATGAGTGAGGGTCATATCATCGTCGCTCTCGAGGCCCCAAGATATGGTACCATCGCCCACTCCCTTTTGGCCTTGTTCAAGTTCTTCTAGAAGACGAAAGTTTCGAGGAACCACTGCCCAAAAAAAATAGTATGATTACAACAATGCAAAACATAACAGTCGATAAGCACAAAGTAATTATGCACAACTTGCAACCACATAAATCTTTTTATCAAATAAAACAAAAACTTACCAACGCCTGATGACGGATTCGCCATGATCACAATTTCACCGGCGCGCACTATCTAGCGAAAATGGTGTATATTTTCAAGATTTAGTAAGCAGGCATTTACCATGCAAATCGTTTACTCGCTTTTAGCAGCTGAGCATCCAATAACTAATAATTACAATAAATGATAAAATTTATTCCCATTTATTCCTTGATTTTTTCACTCAAAGAGAAAAAAAGGAAGGTTAGCAGTTTTTTGTTGACTTTGACAAATGTCATTACTCTGTACTCTATGGCGAATTAGTTTTTGACTCGGTCATCCTTGGTCATCCTCTACCAGTATCGTTTCTTCGTGCACATTTTTTTGTTCAATTTTACTGCTGTTGTAGAACTGAACGTCAGAAATGACTTATTTAGTACACCAATAATTTTATACGAACAAATAGAACACCACAAGATAGTCCGGTTTAACAGTAACCAGCCTTAGTGTGCTTAACTGCGAGGTGTCTCCGTCAAAAAAAAAGGAACAAATGAAAACAATAAAAATAATTATGTTGAGATCGGAGTTTTTGTACGGAATTTTGTCGAGTAAAGCTGTTTTAATTATTCGTAAAGTGATTCCTAGTGGATATTGTGATATAAAGTGGTAGTTTTGTGTCACATGTGTCCACGCACCTGAAAAATATGTGGAATAATTGAAACAGGCGGGAGCTGAGAATTTTATAATACCGCAAAAAATTCAAAAGACTATAGCCCTTCGGGGTAAATAAAAAAAAAAATAAAGAGATCATCTCCGACTTCCAAAGCTAATCGCAATTTTAGTCGCTGGCCATTTTCTGTCCACACTGTTTTTAACCATAACTGATTCATAGACATAATGCAAAGTTCACACGCAAGGACATTAGAAATTGCGTCTTGATAAAAAAGAGAAAAAATGTTTTTGGTTTTTTCTAAAATCAACCCCTGAATTCGATGGTTATTGAGCTGACACAGATTTTTTCATAATCAACCCTCAACGTGATGAAGAGCGCAATAGTTGCGCTGATCATGTGGTATCAGTTTCAAAAAGCCTGGGTAATTAATGAAAATCGTTAAGATTAATTTTCCAAAACTACCCTTTGAAGTGGGCAGAACGGCGTTGAATTTCGTGGAATATCTTCATATGCGCGGACGAAGTCGCGGGCGAAGTGCCAGTCAAGTACATTTTACTTATTAGTTCCGAATTTGCAACCTTAGATGGCATAGTCAACGCCATGCACGTTCCCTGTAAAATATTGTTAGGTCGTCCCTTTTAGTAGACTTACGCATATCTAGTAGTTCGCGACCGGGAGGGCTCATTTTAGTTCGCAGCTCCTTGGCGAACTAGTTCGCTCTTTTAATTCACCAGTTTCCAACTCAATACTACGTGACGGGAGCTGACTGAATTAGTAAGCTGAGAGAAAGACATATCATTCGCGCTCTTTGCAGTTTTCTGCTGCGCGCGTTCCTTTGTTTGTATAGTAGCTATTTTACAGTTATTTTTATTCTACGTACGTTGTGCTCGTATTAATTTAAAAAACTACACACTCTTTTATAAAAAAAAGAAACAAACGACTGAACATAAATAAACACGAACGAAGCAAGAGCTAGGGCTCTTGCTTCGTCCGTGACGCGACGCGTCTTTGAAATTAATACTTGAATGATCTCGAATAGGTCAAATGACGTCACAGGCGAATTTGACCCCACGAACGTTCCGTACTAAAATACGTAAACTTCAATAATCTATTTCTAAGTCATTTACTAATGGATTTCAAAAATGTTTTCATGATTGATTATTTTGATCTATATTTTATACGTTGACTATAATAATAACAACAACATGAAACTTCTCCATTGCTTATAAAATATACCTACTAAATGACGTGTTTTTTCTAAATTTGTAAATAATTGCTTGTATATTGCATAGCGTTGAAAGATGAGAAGCACTTCAGTCAGTAAGTGAGCGGTGACGCAACTAGGTAGGGCAGCTCCGTGCTCCCGCTCACTCTCGCTAAACTATTAGGTCGGTCATTTTGAAGGAACTAAAGAGCGGTGGATCTGGGACCTAGTTCGCGTAGTTTGCCTGTGGGAGCGCTCTTATGAACTAGTTCGTTCGCGAACTACACAAGACCACCGTTTAGGTATCTACACGTCAACAGGGTTTCTACAGAAGTTTTTTTTTTTTGTCGGGGACCTCTCGCAGTTCAGCACGCTAGGGCTGGTTACTGCTTAACCGGACTATCATGTGGTGGCCTCAAACGTATTTTGAGGCCCCCAGCCAGGGCTTACCGCTCGCTAGGGCATCCCCTGTGGGATACGGACCTCGGCTAGCGGCGTCATTTTGGGAGGAACAGCAAGGGACAGGCTGGGTCATAACATTATTTGGGGAGTTTAAAACTACTGGCTCAGCGACGCGGGCTGGCTCGGTAATCAAAGGTCGGGGAGGGTTATTAACGGGACGTCGCGACGGGCCCCGACGGCGGGGCCGGAAAACGGAACGCGGTCTGTGTCGTGTGTGTTTTCGAAGAGTGCTGGTTTCCCTACGGCTCTCTTGAATCTGGGTGATGGGGTCATCGGGTTCGACGAGGGTATGCCGCGGGACGGCGAGTGCTACTGATCTGTGAGGGAGTGTATCGGGTAGCCGATGCGATAAGGGGATTTTGGTGTTATGAAGCAGTTTCGATGAAACGCTGCGATAGTCGTTTCATGAACTGTGTCACTGTCGGGATTTTGAGGTCGACATGGAGTCGTTCGTTCCTAATGAACCACGGGGCGCCCGTGGCCTTTCGGAGAAATCGATTTTGAACTACTTGCATCTTCTACAGAAGACTCACAGACTGCTATTATTTGAAAAATATCGTACGGCAGAAGTCGATTTTTTTTTTGTAATTTGGCAACACATTTCTAAAATTGACGTTTGTCTAACCTCAAATTCAGATCAGGTTAATTTTGTTTGTTGCATGGAATAAAACACCTTTACAAAACTTTCACTTATTCAAAGCTAACTGTTTTCCATGACGCTGCAACTACTACGCGTCATACGTAATTCATTTGTCATACCAACTGAGGATTGTTCGCATTATTTCGGTCGCCATTGCAAGTTCTTACGTAGCGAATACCGTTATTCGGAGCGGGGGTTGAGACGCGTGAGGGGGGTTCGTATCAGCAGCGCCGTTGGAGCGCGAGTTCACTCTGTCACTCGGTCATTACGGTATTTCTGTACAGCGCGTCCCACATTTACGATCGTGAAAGAAAAAGTGACAATGCCCGAAAACAAACAATTTCAGCGTCTTCCTCGATTCGTGGTACCCAAACATTATGATTTGGAATTGGTTCCGAATCTGCAGGAATTCACATTCACTGGAAAAACAGCAGTGAAAGTATCGGTAAGTGGAAATTTCATTATTGACGATGCAAAAAAAGGTTTCCATGTGTCTCGCTAATCTGATCGTACCAATTGCCTTTTAGATATTGAGTTCAACGAGTGAAATAGTGCTAAATTGTTTGGATTTGGAGCTGAAAAACGTCAAGTTGCAGTATGAAGATGGAGGTACGGACTCCATCACGCCGTCCGAAGTTCGACTTAACGCAGCAGACGAAACTGCGACCATTGTGTTTGATAAGCCACTCGAGGAAGGCGACGCGACGTTGCATTGCGAGTTCAAAGGCGAGATCAACGACAAGATGAAGGGTCTGTACCGCAGCAAGTACCTGACGCCTGCTGGCGAGGAGCGCTACGCTGCAGTCACGCAGTTTGAGGCAACAGATGCTCGGCGCTGCTTCCCTTGCTGGGACGAGCCTGCCATTAAAGCTACATTTGATATAACTCTTGAGGTGCCGGCTGACCGAGTAGCTTTATCTAATATGCCTGTTAAGGAAGAGAAACTTAATGGTGAAACGAAGAGGATTCACTATGATACTACTCCTATAATGTCAACTTATTTGGTAGCCTTTGTTGTGGGTGAATATGACTATGTGGAAAAGAAGTCCCGTGATGGAGTACTAGTAAGAGTTTACACACCTGTGGGAAAGAGCAAGCAAGGTGTATTTGCTCTGGAGGTGGCAGCACGTGTCCTTCCTTATTATAAGGAGTATTTTGATATAGCCTACCCACTGCCTAAGATTGACTTGATTGCCATAGCTGATTTCTCTGCTGGTGCTATGGAAAACTGGGGCTTAGTTACATACAGAGAGACTTGCCTGCTGGTGGATGAAGAGCACACATCAGCTGTCAGGAGGCAGTGGATAGCTCTGGTGGTAGGCCATGAGCTAGCCCACCAGTGGTTTGGAAACCTGGTCACTATGGAGTGGTGGACACATCTTTGGCTAAATGAAGGCTATGCCTCTTTTGTTGAGTTCCTTTGTGTCAACCATCTATTCCCAGAGTATGATATTTGGACTCAATTTGTCACTGAAAATTATATCAGGTATGTATGATGCATAATACTTCTAGGAATGTTGTTGAAGTGCTGCACTATCACACAATACTTTATTGTATTTTTATATATATATTTAACTGTACATAGTAAATCAATATGATACTTGTATTGTTTAATATTTTTATCCACAAGTAGATAGTCCTAAGAACTACAACTAAGGATTTATTCATCATTTCTTTGTTTTTCTGAATGTTTATCTTGTTTTCTTTGGATTGTTGCCAGCTATGTAAACTGTAAAGTCATTCACCTTGTAAACACAAGAGAACAATAGAATTATTTTATTCGGCCATAACACTTCAGTGCTCATCCATTATATATGAATGATTGACCTACATTGATATTTCAGAGCATTAGAATTGGATTGTTTGAAGAATTCACATCCCATTGAAGTTCCTGTAGGACACCCATCAGAAATTGATGAAATATTTGATGATATATCCTACAACAAAGGTGCATCGGTAATACGCATGCTGCATAAATACATTGGTGATGATGACTTCCGTAAAGGCATGAACATTTATCTCACTAGACATCAGGTAAACATGTTCTATCTAACTATGTTTTTTTTTCATAAGCCACTTTATGAGTTGTTCGATAACATGAGATGCAGTATTAACTAGTACACAAGAGACACTTTTTTTTTACAAAATACCACCATCTATAAATATATTCAGTATCTTAGAGTTGGTGATTGTAACAAAAGCATTGTTTCATATTATAATGATAACATTAGGTGTGTGCTATCATAAAATAATAATTATTATTATGTAAGTACTTGAATATGGAAACATGATCTTTTCAAAGTATAATAAAACACATTACATTACAGTATCTATTATTATTGTCAGTATCTATTATTATAATATTCTATACTATATATACTATCAGTATCTATTATTATAATATTCTACATATCTAAATATTTTGGTGTAGGTATATTGTGCACCATAGGTGTTAATCATATACTTAATTCTACTACTTTATGTCCAGTACAAGAACACATTTACTGAGGATCTATGGGCTGCCTTGGAGGAAGCCTCCAACAAGCCTGTTGGAGCGGTGATGTCCACATGGACTAAACAGATGGGATTCCCTGTGGTTGAGGTTGGTGTCGCAATTTAGGTACATTTAGACAGGTAATTGTAATAGGAATAGTATCACTGCAGTGTGATTTATTGGCTGTTGATGCTATTTACTTGTATATGTAAAAATTACGAGCAATTTCTCAGGGGTTGGGTATGAGCTTGATTTTAATATCATTTCTATTTTGTTTAGAAAGTGAATAATCCGTACAAATATTTCAAATAGAGAGAGTGAGTTTTGTAAGTTTGTAAATACACATGTTGAGAGTACTGCATCAATTTGAAATGAAAATATTTTAAACTATGTCGTAATTTAGGTCAGCTCAGAACAGCAAGGACCAGACAGACTTCTTAAGCTGACACAGCAGAAATTCTGTGCAGATGGTAGTCAAGGAGGAGACACACTTTGGATGGTGCCTATAACAATCTCAACACAGGAACAACCTTCAAAGGTAAGTTTATATTGCATTTTTTTTTCTACATTTTTTTTTTATTTATATTAAATCACTGCTGGGCAAAGGTCACCATTATGTATATCTTTGCATACCCATTTATCTGCATTTAAATTGTCTAGTCTCTACTTTCTGCCTCCTCCCCTCCCGATTCTCCAATTGCTTGGAACAATGCCCTGCAGCCATCATGCGTGTTTTGTCCAAGTCATCCTTTTTTGTAACACAGAACCATTATATCTGTTCTTCTTTCACCCAGAATACTGTCTTCCTTTTCCCTTTTTTGCATGCTAAGTCGAAACCATTTCAACTTAATGATCAGTCAGTTAACAATTACCAACATAAATTAAAAGTAGCTTGACAGTACATTGGATTAATAATAACAATTCTTTATTTCAGACCATAGATCCATATAATGTTAGTATCACCGTAACCTTAATTTTTAGTAAATAAAAATAATTAAAATGGACAAAATGTATGTTTACCCTTTTAAATTATTAGCTGTGACCTTTTTAGCATAGATTTGATTAAATAGCCTTTCCCTAATTATGGTCAATTGGTTGTGATTTGTAAAGCAAAATTAATAAAAATTGTGTTGAAAATAGTTGTATTAAGCAATTAGTACTCATAGAGATTTCAGGAATTGTTGCGAGCCATAAAATCACAATTTAAAAGAGTAGATAAATCTATTATAACTGGAAAAAAGAGTTTGTGTGAACATCAACAGTCACATGACATTGTCAGTGAAAGCGTTTAGGGCAACCTAAATGCCTTCTACCATTTCCAAGGTGTATTTGCTCCAGCTTTTACATAATTAAGAGTATGTATATGTGAACTGATTCATATACTTATTTGAGTTGTTTGTATTTCAGGTAGCTTTATCTACTGTGTTGGAAAAGAGAACACAGGATGTCGTGTTGAAAGACGTCTCGGACAGTTCCTGGGTCAAGCTCAACCCAGGCACAGTAAGTTTAAAATGACGATTTATTTTTATTGCTTACTAGCTGCCGCCCGCGTGAATTTCGAATTATCCCAAGGAAACATACTCCCGGGATACATATCCAATGTGTTATTACAGATTATAATCTACCTCTGCCAAATTTCATCAAGATCCGTTCAGCCGTTTCGACGTGATTGAGTAACAAACCATCCATCCAAACTTTCGCATTTATAATTATAGTAATAGTATAGATGTATGTCAAAGTCAAAACGTTTATTCCAATTAGGCCATTAAAAGGCACTTTTGAACGTCAACATTACAGTTAAAAGAATATGTATAAAAATAAACCGACTCTACTGTATGTATGTAAGTAAATCGGGCGGGTTTCCGCAACTCCTTGACTAAGCGCGTATTTTGCGTGCAGGTGAGACAAATGTGTCATTCGATCCACTCCAGCTCCAGGAAGGCAGCCTTGGTGTTACCAACTATCTCACAGAGGAGGTACCTGGGTTTCCGAAGTACTTAGCCCTGTAATCAGCGATTACCGGGCAGCTGGTACTAACCAGGTGTGTTGCGGTTTCGTCCTCCTCCATGCAGGCTCTGCAGAGTGGGCTGTCAGTGACCTGCCCGACCTGCCTGACCGTGTTTATTAAAATACCCATGGCTAGTTGTGACGGCTGTGACTGTACGTAACTGTTGTTTAGTAAGTCTTAGGGCTTTTTTCTTGAAACGGCTATCAATAGAGGAAAGTGCCTCTTTGGCATGCCTACACTTACCATGGTCAACCCATAGCTTGTGATGCTTGTCACTGTTGCGTTTCCTTACCAGATTGCGTAGGTATACGAAGGGGAGTGGTACGATGGGTTCAGGTCCGATTGTTGCCATACTCGAGCCCCTAATGGCAAATTCTTCCGCTGCATCGTTGCCTCGGGATTCGCTGTGTCCCTTGATCCATTGAATGGTTACTTTATTTTATCTACCAGCCTGGTTCAGACGTTGGTGACACTCGAGAATCAGCCCAGAGTTAACTGTGTGGCTGTTCAGAGCTTGCAGGACGGCCATGCTTTCCGAAAGTATGCGTATTGAGTGGTCCCTAACTGCCCTGTTTATGATGGCTGCACACCAAGCTAGAAACACTGTGTTGTGGACCCCTAATGGTGTGGCTATATGAATGTTCGTAAAAAACAGGTACTGGCACGGGTGCGGGAATCTTCTCAGAGGATTCTGAGAAGATTTCCGTGCCAGTACCTGTTTTTGATCAAAATCAAAAAGTCATTTATTCAAATTAGGCTGAGTGCCAGCACTTTTTGAACGTCAAAGTTCTACATAAAGACAGTCCCCCAAAACGCCCGCCCGTCACTACTTCATAGTGTTGTAGCTGGGAAGAAGTGGCACAACAAACTCCCCAGCAACACATCTGTCTGTTAAGTTTTAAAAACTTGAATTTATACAGTAGTATGCAAAGTATTTTACAATACATGACACAGAAAATAAAATATTCAAACTGTAAATCAAATTAAATGAAATTAATTGACACTTGGTAACTAGCACACTCCATTAAGCCATCAGAAATAGACAAACTCTAGCATTAACAAGTAAACCAAACTAATTATGCCTCCGGGCATAAATGGTGTGCCCGCTTACACATGCAATAGTATAGTCTTACAATAGGATTGTGACTGGAGCCACAAGTGATGAACTAGAGCCAACATAATACTAATAATAAACAGTAGTTTAACGTTATAACAACAATAATAATAAAAAAAATACTTTGACCAGCAAGACAATCAGTCACCACAAGCAGCACTCGTTCACGAGCATAACGCAAAGATCAGCCATTACCGCCCTCGCCATGTTTGAGGGAAGGAGGTAACCTGATCCCCGACACTACCGCTAGCAGTGGCATCTAGGGGAGCATGACGAACTTGCCGGTTGATCAGGCAAAAATAATATATAAAACAGCTATGGACAACAGTAGTTCATCATATGTTGCAATACAACTCATACATAAAAACAATTGTAACAAGTAGATTATATCAAAAAAGAAAAAAATAAAAGATAACTGATCAGTACGGTCAGAGAAAAGAAATAATGATGTATATATGTATTACATGAACTCATATAACCTGTTATAAGCTAAATCATATAGAAAGAACATCAAGTATAACAAATATCTTGCGTTCAACGCTGCAACCAACAATTCTTATCGTCTAAATTTAATTGATAGAATAGTATGCCTTAGAACAAAGGTTAGATTTAACTCTAGTTTTAAATGCATTAAAAGGCAAGGCAAGAAAAGAAAGGGGTAGTTTAGTGTAAAAACGGATTCCGAGCCCCACAAACGAGCCCTGGATCTTACGGAGACCGTGGGAAGGAGCATGTAGTTTGTGCTTGTTTCTGGTATTGAAATTGTGGATATCGCTGGTTTTAGTATATAAATGTATATTTTGCCTAATATATAAAATGTTTGCAAAAATGGATTAAGATGCCACAGTGAGAATACCAATCTCTTTAAAAAGTTCTCTTATTGAAACTCTTGACCCTAGCTGGTATATTGCTCGTACAGCACGCTTTTGCAAAACGAATATATTCTGTATGTCAGCAGCCCTACCCCACAGCAGGATACCGTAGGACATTACGCTATGAAAATAACTGAAATAGACTAACCGAGCTGTGTCAACGTCAGTGTATTGTCTAACTTTCCTGACGGCATATGCGGCAGAACTGAGCCTTCCTGATAGGATCCATTGGTGAAGACCCGCAGCTCTGTGGGGCACAGTGTGGGCAACGGTGATTCTCATGCAATTGAATTTTGTATTTTTAACTGACTTCAAAACAAGGAGGAGGTTCTCTATTCGTCGGAACCTTTTTTTATTTCTATGTATGTTTCTCGATTACTCGAAGATGGCTAGACCGATAGGGTTTTTTTTTGTTTGAAAGGGTATACTTCCCAGGTGGTCCCATGATCATCAAGTCAGGATCTGATGATGGGATGATTCCTGGAGAATGGTGTATGGGTGGATTCAAATTTTATAGGCACACATGAAGCGATTTGGGTAGTTTTTGGAAGAGTACTTTCTCGAAGTGGTCCCATTTCAATTTGGTGAAGATCTGATGAAGAACTTCGGAGATAGGCAACGGAACTCCTCAATAAATGATAGCAAATGGACTGGGATTGCTGAAATCTCTTGTCCGTCTATTGTTTACACCAGTTCATAACATAACATCACGCCGGTACGCTGTGAAGGGCAAATGTAGTGAAAAAAAAACTTTTTACAAAAAAATACAACCGATTTCAGTAAAAAAGTTTTTTATCAAAGAAATTGTTTGGGTACCCGGTCATTGATTGCTTTTGTTATGGGGAGTTCATTGTTGAGCTTCTTGAACAAAGCGGTGTATCGTGTCTCTTCTCTTACTCCAGAGATCGAGTGTCTTAAGGCAGACTGCTGCCATCGTCGCTTCCTATTGTATGAACAGGTGGTGCGGGGGGAGTTCCACTATGACTTCCAGCACCGCAGTCGGAGTAATCCTCTTTGCATGCTATGTAGTTTGTTTACGGCTGTAATAAGCTTTGTGCGGGTCCACCACTTATTGCGCTGTGCAGCCACAGTATTATTTTGGGAGATAGGCCCCACTTACCTATCATTTTCCTGCATTGCCAAAAGGTGATGCAATGCCCTGTTAAGGTAGTCTAGATGATTACTCCAGTTTAGATAACCTCGTTAGATAACTGGAGTTCTGTGATTGCTAGAATGTGACTAATTCAGTTTTAGTGGGGTTTACTGAAAGATCATATTCTCTGCACCATCTCTCCACGATGCGTAGTGCTTGCTGCGTGAGTTTGCAAATAGTTCCAGTCACCTTCGCAGTTACAAGGATTGCGAGGTCATCTGCATAGCCTATTATATAGTAAGGATGTGCGTTGAGTTTGGTGAAAAGGTCATTTAGCTTATCATTGCCGATGATCCTTTTGGCTCGTTTCTCAATTGACTCAAGGGCATCAAGCTGGTATCTGGCAGATCCGTCCCAAAGATGAGAGCAGTACTCCTTACACGATCGAACTTCCTGAACAGCTGTTCCGGCGTGAAGTATCGTCTCACCTTTGTCAGGATCCCCAACTTTTCGGAGCTCCTTTCATAGAGGTAAAGGCTAAAGTAAATAACCAAAATTGAGGGTAGATGTTAACGTAACACCAAGAAGCTTAAGTTGGTCAGTTATCGGCACGGTTACACCTCGGAAAGATGGAGCTGGGTGGAATTGGCTCCTTTTAGCGGAAAAAAGAAACGCAGCTTAGCAGCATTGAACCTGACCAGATTGGCGTCGCCCCTTTCAGAGCCAAGTAAGGACAAGTTCAAGCGCTCAACCATAGCCTCTCGCAGAGACCGGATCTGCGACCCACCGGCAGCAAGTTCGTCATGCTCCCTTAGATGTCACTGCTTGCGGTAGCGTCGGAGGTTGAGTTACCTCCTTCCCTCAAACATGGCGAGGAGGGCAATGGCTGATCTTTGCGTTATGCTCGTGAACGGGTGCTGCTTGTGGTGGCTGGTCGCCTTGCTTGTCATGGTTTATTTTTATTTTTGTTATAACGAAAAACCTACAGTTTATAATAATAACTACGTTGGCTCTAGTTCATCACTTGTGGTTCCAGTCACAATCCTGTTGTTAGATTATACCATTGCACGTGTTGGGCACACCATTTATGCCTGAAGGCTTAATTAATTTGATTTACTTGTTAATGCTTGAGTTTGTTTGTTTTTTTGATGGCATAATGGAGTGTGCTAGCTAACAAGTGTCAAAAATTTCATAAAATTTGATTTACATATTAGACATATAATTTTCTGTGTCATGTTTTGTAAACTTTGCATACTGCTGTATAAATTCAAGTTTTTATAACTTAACAGACAGAAGTGGCGCAACAAACTCCCCAGCAACACTGCTGGGGAGTTTGTTGCGCTACTTCTTCTTCCCAGCTAAAACAATAGGGGCACTGTTTTTATGTAGAACTTTGACGTTCAAAAAGTGCTGGCACTCAGCCTAATTTGAATAAATGACTTTTTGTTTGTACCAGCTCGTGCGTTGGACACGTATCTCGCAGCAACAGTGCTCTCGTCTGCGTACCCAAAGGTACCAGGCTTTAGCATCTGCTATAAATGCCGGATGTCTGGATATTAATGCCAGAGTTCCTCAAGAACTCCGGCATTAATATCCAGCAGACCGGACGAGCAGCCATCTATGATCACTCGGATAGTCTAGTCCGATCCCTCAGGAAATCTGCAATCCAATGACACAATCCGACGGGCAGACCGAAGGAAGTTAGCTTACCAAGATGGCTATCGTGCCAGACCCTGTCAAAGGCTATCGAGATGTCAAGGGAGACCGCAAGTGCCTCCCCGTGGTTATCAATGGCCTCACTCCAGATAGTACAGTACTTAATTTTCCTTCAGGTTGGATACTACCGTACGCGCTACCCCGCGTCGATGTTGGCGCAGTTGGTGACGGCCATCCGCGACGGATCGCTGCCACCACTCGACCGGCTCGGTCTTCTCGACGACTGTTTCGCGTTGGTGCAGGCCGGACACACGCAAACCGCAGAGGTATGTATTTCACATCAGTTAAATTTACAATATGTTCTTTCAGATCTTTAGCAATAAAAAATACATTTTTATTTTTCAGTCTTTGAAACTTATTGAAGCCTTCACCAATGAAACAAACTTCACAGTATGGTCTTCAATCTCTAATTGCTTATCGAAACTGAGTGCCTTATTCTCGCATACACCTCTTGACAAGCCCTTGAAAAACTATGGCCGCAAGCTGTTTTCAAACATCACTCGACGTTTGGGATGGGACGCTGAGGAAAAAGAGAGCCATCTCGATACTTTGCTCAGGAGTTTGGTGCTCAACAAAATGATTAGCTTTGAAGACCCAGATACTATTAAAGAAGCAAAGAGTCGGTAAATAATATTGTTGATGATATTTTTTTTATTTTATTGAAATGAGCTTCTACCACGTAGTTTCGTAGCACAATAATTGCTAATGATATTGATTTGATGCAGTTTCGAGAAACACCTGTCGGGCGCGTGCACGCTGCCGGCGGACCTGCGCTCGGCGTGCTACCGCGCCGTGCTGGCGGACGCGGACGAGCCCACGTTCCAGCGCTTCCTGGGCCTGTACCGCGCCGCCGACCTGCACGAGGAGAAGGACCGCATCAGCCGCGCGCTCGGCGCCGTCAACGACCCCGCGCTGCTCACCAAAGTGCTGGAGTTCGCCATCTCGGTAAGTACTAAATATGCAGCTGGAATGACCGCTGCGTACCTACGTGATCACACACAGATGATAGTACGGTGATATGCAGCAACAGACTTGTATTTGTGCGCGGATGCAACACACATTCAAGAGTGAAAGTGAAAATAATCACGTATACAAACATAGTCGCCGAACCAGTAATTTATAAAATATTCAAACAAAAATAATAAACCGGTAGTTTGTGAATATTAGACAGAGTACGATATAACAAATGAAAATTCTTAGCCATTTTCTTCATTACTTTTACAGGATGAAGTGAGGTCCCAAGACACTGTATTCGTAATAGTTTCGGTAGCAGTCAGTAAAAATGGTCGCGATCTTGCTTGGCAGTTCTTCAAGGATCACTGGCAACAATTTATGGACCGGTATCAGGTATGTTATTATTGCGACGTACAATGTAATAACTTGAAAGTAAATTACGGCTTGTTTGTTTATCGATAATTATAATAGTAGCTTACTGTAGCTCACACGATTGTTTTATTAATTACAGGGTGGCTTCTTGCTGGCCCGGCTAGTAAAGTCGACAACGGAGAACTTCGCGTCGGAGAGCAGCGCGCAAGAGATCGAGCAGTTCTTCCGCGCGCACCAGTCGCCGGGCACGGAGCGCTCGGTGCAGCAGGCGCTGGAGACCGTGCGGCTCAACGCGGCCTGGCTGCGCCGCGACCTGGCCTCGTCCACCGCCTACCTGCAGTCCTACCACTGAACCTCGGTACATCCCCTCTAACTTTACGATTCTAAGCTTACTTTATAGATTAAACATAACCTGCCGCTGAATTTACTACTATTTTGTTATTACCAATAGTAAATTATTTGCAGGACCAAATGATACAAGACTGAAAACTACAACGAAATCTACAGTAATGTTCATCTAGCATTATTTATTTTCAATTACTTTGTAAATTATATAGTCTATGGAACGAAAAGTTATCATAATGGAGTTCAACAGTTTCAGTGTGCTATATTTTTGAATAGTTTGAGTAAAGGTGATTTGGTTATTTTTTGTTGAATAGAAATTATAATTCAATAGTTTAATGATTTGATTGTATTGCTAAATTGATATTTGAACTGTAGTTTTGTTAAAGATGTGAGTCCGTCATCCGCGCGAAGCAGCAGCGACAGAAGTATAAGGTGAGTCACTGTTATTGGTGCTCGTCGCTAGTGACGAACTCACATCTTCAAGGTTATTGTAATCGGTCAAATAAGTGTATGCTATACATGAAAGCTAGTAAATTTTGATATCTAGAAACTTTAAAGAGCAGCATTGATTTTCATTACTGGATGCATTTGTTTTTACTAGGCGTTAGTGCATTGTGTTATTTACACTCAATATTGATGCTGAATGAGCTATTTTTAAAAACATCCATACTAAACACATGAGTATTTTATACGAATTTAGCCTTCTATGAATCAATGTTTATCAATTCCAAATGGGCTACTATAGCACTATTGCTTGCCATGTAAGATAATTAAGCTACTAGATGTCTACTCAAATGTGGTACAATAAAATAGAATAACATATTTTGCGGTTAGTTCGACCTACAGGCCACTTATTTTTTTTTTTTTGTAAATTTGTATAAATATTATTTAATTTTTGTTAGACATGTTGAGTGTTTTACTACTGGTGCTGAGTGCATTTTTGTTTAGTTTCAGTTCTGTAGGACCAAGTAACAATTTTAATTTTTCATTCAACCTTGTTTGTTTTATATTAAAAATTGCATTATATTTTAATGTAATTTACGTGAGGATATAATAATTTCAAGACGCATTATTTTATTTGTAGTGAGTTACTAATTAAAACTTTATATAAAATGAGAAGCGTTATTTTAAGTATTTTTATTTGGAATGGTTAAAAACTTTATAGTTATGTAAAATAATGCGTGTTCAAATCATCCCAGTTTATTTATTTATTGACATGCAAGCTTAGTCAAAATTGTGATTTTGGGGTTATAACAATTTTAAAGTTACCATTAGTGTCGCATTTGTTGTCATCACTGATTTGTTTTGTAAGACTGTGTTATCGCAATAAATCGTACAAAATATATTTTGTTTTATTTATATTGGATACAGCATTGAAGCCTTTCCCATCGTCAGGGCTGGCCTTAATCATCTAAGCGCCTCAGGTGAGTTACGCGTTTGGGGCTCTTTTATTACAATAAATTATAATTTAAAACAAAAACTCATTTTTTATTTTGTACCATATGTCTTTTATTTATTGAGGGATAAACAACCTATGTCGCCGGAAAATTGCAGACTCCGTAATATTGTAATAAATCTTTATTAGATTGCAATTTCTCGATATAACGTTTTGTTTACAATAAATCCCATCCAAATTCAATAGTTTCCAATATATCCGTGTCTTAATAAGAAAAAATAGTTTACAATTTCATGCGATATTTTACAATCTCACGGCGTTTGCTATTTTCCGGTGACAAATATTTTGGGAAAAAATCACGAGTTTTTAATAGAGAAAACTTGAAATGAAAATTTAACTCCAAGACTACCGCCACCCCACCAATGGCATGGTATATCTCGTAAACTACTGGAGTACTAATTTTCTATGTAGGTTTGAGGAAAGCGACAAGCTCCTCAAACTTGGAATCAACATTGAAAGTCATGGTCCTGCTGAACGAGCGCGCGTCAGTAATCATCGTTGAAATCTCGGTAAATACAAATGTTTCAGTTCCCCTTTTTCGGCGCTCGTGGTGGTCCTGCTGAACGGAGCGTGACTACCGCCGGACCACCTTCAAGATCGATTTTCTAGAAAACTACAATGGTACCAATTCTGTTGTTCTAGTGCTAATTAGTACCAATTGAGTACTAATTATTTCCCAAATATGGAAGCGATTGGCGTTGGTGGTCCTGCGGTAGTCACGGACATATTCAGTTTGGATGACAATACATGGGTAGCTGTGTGACGTTTTCTAAATCCAACATGATGGAACACCCAAGATGGCGGACTAATTATTTTAAATGCATTCCTTCAATATAGGTATCAAATAAAAGGGCTTGCTGAGAGTAAGTCGAAAAATAAAGTGGCGTCACTCTAAATCCAATATGGCGGACTAAATTTTAATGCTTGCCTACAATATGGGTCCTACAATTGAAAGGACTTACTGAGAATACGATTGCTAGTTTAAAACATATATTTTTCTTTTCGAGTCGATATAGATTGTTTGGGCCGTGTGGCTTTTTTTTTAAGGATGGGAAATCATTCCTCTTTCCACTCTTCCCAGAGCGGAGGGGGTGCAGTCCTAGGTTCGATTCTCGGGTCGTGCAAACCTGGGCATTTATGCGGCTCGTCCACCCTTAGAACAGGAACAATTTCAGGATATAGTAACATAGGATATTGAGTGGTTCAGACACATGTTATTTATTAATAGCCCTACCTCCATTCCTTCCACCGCCATCGGTCACAATTCCGCGCTTCTTATGCCTGGTTTCTGAGGTACTTTATCGGTCGTTTATCTGTCTGTTACGCTATTGGTTGGTTATTGGTTACCGGACAAATAGACGACCGATAAAGTACCTCAGACACTGGGCATGAGTCGTAATTGTTATATTATTCTTCAGCACATTCAATTTAACGTGGTTGATAGGTATAATGAGTGGATAAAATAAAACATTTTATAAAACAGTACATCTATATTGCACTATAACATCTCACTGAGTATTGTACAAATCGTGTATCGTTATTACGAAAATGGATTATACTAAAATACAAACATTACACAGTGATGCCAATTAAATAGCTAGCGGGTGCATTATCACAACACAAACTAATAGGTACACAAGAACATAGGGCACGCGCACCTTGCAACACACCAACATTACGATTTATCAGAAACAGATAAATCAATCGTTTGGTAGAAACGACACTAGAAATTGTATTACAGTAGGTAAAAATAAGATAACCGGCGGCGGCCATTCTGGCGTTCAACATAAGCATTGCGGGTGCACTATACAATATTTAGAATTTAACATAGTCTAGAATTTACTTTGATGCGATTTTAAATAATGTTTACTAGTAATAATTCGTTTTCCTAAGTCACACAATGTGAATATTATTGCGCCTTGTTAAACTATTGTGTAAACTAGTTCAAAGAGCTAAGATTAGACGAGCCAATACGCTTCCCAAACATTCACGTTACGAGTTTATTACATAGGCTTTAATCTATTGCTTGTACGTAATATACATATAATTTTAATTACAACCTTTTATAATGCAGAAGTCAGATCTTTCAACAACATTAAACTTCATTATTACATATAATAGACTTATAACCAGAGGTAGACTATATTTACCTAATGTTCGTGGAATTAAGTAACATAGAGTTGATAATATTTACCTCCTCAAAAATCCCGGAATCATAATGACGATTGTATCCCGGGATTTAAGAAATTGCAAATTACTTATTGCGCTTTGAATACGTTTGAACAATATGGAAGAATCTTATTATGTTTTTAGAGTTCCATGCCTACTCTTTCTTCTTTTGATTCATCAAATCAATAATTTTTAACAATACTCAAAATCCAGTTCATGTTTTTATAATCCCGGGTTTAAATTGTCATGATTCCATTTATGATTCCGGGATTTTACAGGAGGTATTATCAACTCTATGTTACTATCTTCCACGAACATTAGGTAAATATAGTCTACCTATTCCGATCTCTGCTTATTATACGTTATTTATAATTATTATTTACAAAAAAAAAACAGTTTTACACATTGAATGGTTCACACACATATAAACAGATCCAAAAGAGGTACTATAGGGATGTTTGGACATTCAACAGATAAATTTTTGATACGGCTGTTTCTATATGTATACATACATCATTATCTTAACACTAATTACTATTATATATTTTCACTGCAACATACATGTTTGGAAAATTATTGCTTAGGTTTGGTACTGAATCATGGAATGTCATAGAGTTTTTTAGAAGTGCGCTGGTAAACAACCACAATGAAGATGTACTAAAGCAAGACTGCCCATGCCCCGCGGGTCCCGACTGACCCGCCAACGCATCTGAATTGGTCTGCCAACAGCGACCAACGAGCGGATAGCGATAGTCTTTACAAAACAGATTTCGCACTATTTTTTTTTCTTTTTAATACTTAAACTTATCGTAAATAATTGGGGATTAGACTGAGATATGGAGGACTCTATTATGTAAAAAAGAACACCTACCTATGTAGGTACCAATTACCCATGTTTGCAAAGAAATTAACGATTGATTGATTGACAAGTTTGGCAATTATTGCCCAAACGAAATCGTTTCTGAACTGAGTTTTGATATTATGTAGATTGTAGATTAATAATAAACTATTACCCATAGCATTTAGTTTTTCTAGATAGATATGTCCCATAACTGTTAGTTTTTTTTACAAGATGACCCGCTGGTTGACAAGGAATCAAAATTATGGGCCACTTTCAAAATAAGTTGGTTTGCCTTGCACTAGAGGCATACTTGTAACTCGTAACATTATTTCGTGTTTCAGTTTAGCAGACATTTTCCAAACATTCTGTATGACCAAATCGTAACTAGCCGCACCGCGGTTTATTGCTTTATAATATATTACTGCAGTTGCAGTAGTTTTGCATAAATTGACAAATTTAGCAACATCTCTATATATACCATATTCCTAAGAATGAAGGCAACTTTAAAAATACTGTAAGAGATATTTCTAATTATAATTATTAAACAATCCATTCTTAATCTGGATGTTGTCTTGTCTAATTGCTTTAAAATATTGGCTTTATTGTTTCTCATGTGTCAATAAGGAAATCAAAATAATATATCTACAGGACAAATAAAACATTGTTATAGTTAAATAATACTATCTGATTATGAATTTCTTATCTTGTTTCCGAACAGAATTCATTAGAGATTCTTACGTATATAATAATCAAGCCTACACTAATGTGAGATCATTTTTCAAGCAGTCTCCAATCAACGAGGAATAATAAAAAATAAAAATAGATCTAGAGAGTGACTAGTATTGAGCGCAATGTTTTTTTTTCAGATCTAATTTTTCAATTTCATACACATTTAACCTTTTGAATGCCATTGTTACTTATAGATGACAAGCAAGCGCGTGCCCTGGTTGCCAAACGTCACAAATATGTGACAAAAAGTACGGGGAATTTGTGGCTTGGCGTCGGAGGCACGCCGCCGATGCGTTTATGCTCTGGCGTTCAAAAGGTTAATGAATCACCAATAAGTATTGCACACATTTTGAAACGCCACATTTTAAAGCAAGTCGACGTCCAAAAGGGCTGTTATAGTTCAGATTTTAATAACAGTAGGCTTTTATCTACTCAACACTCATATCTTTTATTCTTCGTACCAGGTGTATAGTACCATCAGCATTAAATACATGCAAAAATATTCAACTCTCTTTTTATTCAAAATATAAAATATTCTAGCTTACAGAAATATATAAATATATTTTACCGTTTTAAACGGTTGCAAAGTAGTATATACTTACAGGAGAGTCAGCTAGTTGGAATATTAAAATTGTTTAATGCTGACTGTACTAAGTTACGTTAAGTACAGAGAAATAAATTCTGTACTTACTTGCAGTACAAGTAAAATACTTTAGTATTATTTCGGACGGTATTATAATAGCGGTATTTATTCGGTACAGCTTAGTGCCCATGCATGTGTTGCAAGCAAAGACCGCGGCGTGTAATGACAGTCAACATATATGTTTCCTAAGTATCAACTTAACATCAAGATTGTGGCAGTCAATACAGACCGAAACTATAAAGTAAGCCTGTTGTTTATTAGTTTGTGCAACATACAACTACCTACAGCTAAATATCCGGTTGTCTTGCACAATGTCAAACACATAAAAAAAGTTTTAAGTAATCCTGCTTGGGTATACTTGGCAAAGTTGATACTTCATGGAACATACTGACTTTACCTCAGTTAGCGGTCTATGTTTGTAACACCAGAATAACTTTAATAAAATAAAAATGTCAAAACAACTAATCAATGAAAAGTTCTGATTTAGGTATTATGAGCATTACTTCTGCAAATGTCTTATGACATCTACATGGCAATATATTAAGTCATTGCGTTCACTGCATGCAGTCATTAAACGAAAACACTAACAATTACAAGTTAGAGTAGGTATATAATATTATTGTTTACATTTATGTAAACAATACATTTCTGAGCAATCTTAATTTGAATAAGATTTGAATTACAGTACATATTATATTGAATTACTATTGAATGCTATTTGCAAGTAACAGTCTAAATATGAATACATAATTACAACAACAGGTAAAGATTTAATATTTGTATGTGATTAAGATTATTATAGGTACTGCGTCTTCTGTACTGTACTATAAGTACACTATTCATCTAGAAACAAACTTCACGCTGTTACTGAAAAGAACAATCTACATCTACGAACAAACACAACGAATAATAAAAGTCGAAGCGTAATTGTCAACAAAATCAACGAGCAATTCAGTTCCAAACTCACTACATTGACAATATTATTTCGAGTATTCGAACGAAAGAACACACATGCAAATAAGCCAATTAGCTGCGCTTGCGTAACGCGTTGTATTCCTGCAAGTGCGGTGATTGGGTCTCGGCAGGACAGATAATGGTAATTGGTTCGCGCGCCTGATGCGTGGACGATGTTATGCATTATATGTGAGAGGATAAGTCATAATAAAAATGATAACATTTTTGCACTATCCATATTAGTTAGATTAGTTAGTTGTGATTTAACTAAACCATTCTTGAATATGCTTATTAAAAATATTGAAATTCGCGTGTTTTTAAAAAATAAATTTACATACTTCTTAATGTGTTGTACCTACGTGTGATTTAGCTTTCCGTTATAACAAATGTTTAAATCGTCACTTCTAAAGTGTTTGCTGCATAATTTACTGCATTTACTAGACATCCAATCAAATCCGTTTATTTCAAAACAAACCACAGTTACCCATTTTTTCGCTGTACTTATTTTTTCGGGAATCTTTGACTTAAATTGTATGATAGGGTATTTGACTAAAACATGAATTAGTCCGTCAGATAGATTTCCAAAAAATTTGGTCACGTGTTTTTTATTTTGACACGTAAACAAAACATCAAAACATGAAGACGTTACAGTTCGTTGAAAACTCGTGTGACGTCACTTACCAGTACGCTTTTTACTGGAAAGTGACGTTACAAATCCCCACTCCTTATCTTTGAAGCGTTTTATCTTCGTATTTTTTATTGATTTGATAAAATAAAAAATACGTTACCAATATTTTTCGATAATATAACTGACGGACTAAATAGAATCATATTTTTTACCCAGGCAAAATTATTATTATACAAATGCATTTTATCATTTTTCCTTTTAACTAAAAGCAAAAACCTGTCAAGTTCAAGAGACATTTCAAAACGTGTAAAATAAGCTTTCATCTTCCGTTCATGTTGCATAACACTTTCCAGAGTCGCAAGTATAGAATTTTAAAATGCTTATATAACATATGAAAAGTGATTCCAGCATTCTTCATAAACGTATGGCTTCTACACCACTTAACAGTTGCAGTATTTAAACGACGCAAAATACAAGAATAATCTCTAGTTCGATCTAGCCTGTCCCTAGCTGTCCTCCCGCCAGCGACACCCTAAACCGACGCTCTTACCCCGGATTGTAAGGTTTTAATAAGCCCTGGATGGAGGCTTTAATATTTATATTAAGGCCGCAACAGGTAGGTAAGTCCAGTTAAGCAGTCGACAGCGCGGCAACGCCTACCGCGGTACGTTACCCGTGGTGCATTTTTAAGCTTGAGTAACATTTCTTGACTTTTATTATTCGTAGCCTTACATCTAATCTAGGTTTTATGAAGTAGTATTTTTTTCAAAACTTAAAAAATAAAATAAAATAAAAAAAGAACTGACTAGAGACAGAGATAGTTAGATTTTTGTGAGATAGTAACATGAAAATAGCTGCTGTAAAAGAAATTAGTCTTTCATGCCATCTACATTAGATTTTCCGTATTCTCAATTGTGACTGATTTCGTTTTCAAATATTCCATTGTATTATATAGTTTGCTGATTATACAGATCAGAAACCTATTTGACGGTACTATCGGACTCTGCAGGATGACATTAAAACTTTTACGTTGCTTGTTCTGTCACAAGTTCACAACGCAATACTGAAATACACAGAATCGAAAAGGACATCTCTAATTAATAACATTGTAATTTGCAGTATTTACAAGAATTAAAACAATATACAGGAATACTATACTGTTTTTAATAAATTACAGTGCCGGCATAGTACTTGAATGATTGTATGCACTGTAGATTTTATGTACATTGTAGATTTTATTTACATAATTTATTTATAATATTTAAATAATCATTTCGAGAATTATTATTCTTATTAAGTTATTAGCAATCTATTAATTACATTTAACTAATGGACACCACCAAATCTTATGATTTGATTTCAAATGAATTATAAATCTACATCATTATACATAAAACACACAAATTATCTAATAAACGCTTTCCTTACAATATTA
The DNA here is from genome assembly GCA_905163435.1 of Mamestra brassicae. Lineage (NCBI taxonomy): Eukaryota > Metazoa > Arthropoda > Insecta > Lepidoptera > Noctuidae > Mamestra > Mamestra brassicae. The sequence goes on along the minus strand of LR991004.1, from coordinate 10,966,195 downwards.
AAAATATAATAATATATCTCACAATATATTTTTAGGTATTTAACCTTGTTACTTTTTGGAAACTATAAATATATTTATAGTTACTGTATAGTTGTGTACTTTTACTGGGAAATTCATTTGTTTATAAATCATGTATTTTATAAACAAATATTTTTTTTGTAGTTTGGAAATCATTTTATGCAAGGTTTAATACTCTTTAATCTTAACTCGTAATTAATGAAGTCACGTCGGTAAGTAAGTAGTTAAGAGAGAAGATTGTTGGCTACAGAGCGGGCCGACAAAATATGTACAACCCTGTCTGATGCGAGCTTTGACCAATCAAAGATATTACGAGATTAGGTTTACCCTTCCTTTATAGACCACGACTGTATACATCACAGAGGTAAGCAGTCGCAAGATGATGTATAGTGACCAAAAAATCTTAATTAGATATACATATATTTTTAAATCCATCTCGACATGACATCACACAATTTGAGCAATTATTGTTTAGGAATAAGGTAGGTTGTGAATAACATAAAATCTAAAACGGAATAGAGATCAAAACAGTCACTAAAGACATATTAAAAAAGACTCGAAACTTTTTAATAATACTCTAATTATAGAAGCGATAGAAACTATTAAGCATAATTGAAAAAGTTTATTTTAAGAACTTGTAGGTAATTGGTGGGGATATCGCTTATAGTATAAGTTCTTCATTTGTCTGAAAGTAGGACTAGAAGCGTGAAGACTTGTTTTTACGATAACATAATTCGCCATTGACTGACAGATAGATCAACACAAGTTACCTGCACTACAAACTGCAAATGATATGGAGTTAGAAAGTCGACATTCCGTGGCATTTCTGAAGATAACTTGCAACAAAAACACTATGTTTCTATGTCTCTAAAATTTTTCTCACATTTGAAGTACTCACATTCATTTGAGTGACAATATTTTATAGTACAGAAAAATAATGTCTCTCTTGTGATTTGCCATCATGTACCTTTTTCACATATATACAATTAAAGGTCCATCTTAGGGTGGTTCACATTTTAATTCCTTGAGTGTCCACAGGTACATTTCACATCAAACTGACTTGCTTTAATGCACGTCAGAAAGCGACTGTAAAAAATTCGAACAACGCTTCAATTTTAAAAAAATGCACTGTAACTTTGGTGCAAACTACTTATTGTGTAGCTAATTTAAAATAGCACAAAATGCGATGTAAAATGTGTAACAGGTAATATATTTTTCCGACTTGACTTTATTACGTTAACAAACACGGAGGAGCGAGGACCCCGAGTTTTGTCCTGAACATTTAAGAAACACATAGTAAAAGTCATCAAAAACTGCTTCAACTCAACCTTAATTTCCACACAATAGACATCGACGCCATATTTGTTTACGAAATAATGCAAGTGACGAAAAACACAGTTTAGGATAAATGCGGTTTACATAAAAGAAGACTATAGTAGCTTACTCTATGATGAGGCATCTCGGTAAGTGTTCGTGCAGATAGTCGAAGAGTTCGGGCGATGCGCCGGGACAGTTCGTCAGCTCCAGTTCACGCAGCTGCCGCAGCTGTATGAGGCTCGACAGACCGCCCGACGTGAGTAACGGGCACCCTGCGAAATTGTTATGTTTTCTGTTTATGTATCGCCCGAAAACAGGAATCAGACGTGTAGGAAATAAAGGTTGAAGTGCAGTCGGGACCCATTCTAGAAAGTCAGCCGTCTAGTCTGTGGATTGGAGTAATCTGCAATGTAATATAGGTATGTGCTCTCAATTCACTAAGCCTCCATTTCTAGAATGGGTCCCGAAAGCACTTAACTTAAGAATCTTGGCGATTAGTGCAGTCGGGTATGACGACTTTCTTGTTTTAGGGTTTTTTCATTTCCAAATAACACAGAAGCGCAGTCAGGTTTTTAAATTACCATTTTTTATATTTTTAAGTTATATTATTGTTTATTTTGATATACCCAGTGTCACTCTCACAGTAAATACGAATCTAACGACACCTCTCAAGCTAAAATCCACCGAGCCGTTCAGGCCGCACAGCGTGCCAATCCATTATACATACATACATACTCTCGAAAAACATAACCCTCCTTCTGGCGCAGTCGGGTAAAAAACCGGCCAAGTGCGTGTCGGAATCGCGCGTGAAGGGTTCCGTACCAACGTCATTATTATAATCCACTATTATGCCGCTAAAATCTCCTTTAATTTTCAAATATAATTTTACTTTATTTTACATGTCTTTGACAATCTCGGGACCCGGGGATCCCGGTCGTTTGGTAGGCGTAAGAGGGCTCGAATCCAACTCAGAGGCCCCGTTAGATATTCCAAGTGGAATGAGGCACCAACCGACGATTATACCTGTATGCACTATGAAAGTATACCCAAGGACAATCCCCGGTAGGTGTAGAACTATTGCAGAATATGAAAACAAAAGATGAGACGCTTATGGGATTGGGTGGTTTAGAGGACTCATTACAGTATACTATAGTAGAACTTTTGGCCCCTGCCTGACCACTGACAATATACTGGACTTTGAAATGGCAGGAGATGACTCTCAATAAATGGGACCCCGGAAAGGGTTGCTAGCACAAAGTGACGTAGTACCAAGGGGGCAACATATCCTGAGGTGCTAGAAGAGTGGAGACGTATACAACGGCTATCAGGAAATCCCGGAAGTACGGTCAAGATTCCTTTCAGCATCTTACTGGATTACACATCCTTCTCCCGAGTACGTTTACTCTAGCGAACCTCCACTCAGACCAGCCAATTAAGGCAAGAAAGAGGTGGGAGCTCCGTTCCTTGTCAGTGTTCACTCCGGCCAGACAATAAAAGCAAGCCGGAGATGAGGAGGAAGACTTCTTTCGGGAGATCAGGGTCCGTGGGGTCGCTACTGTCGCTACAAAATAAAGTACACAAATCCCTGTGGATTTGTGTACTTTATTATTTTTAGCGAATATAGCAATACAAACTCTGTGAGCATTTCAAGTCTACCTGTTGCCATTATTAAAATCGAGCAAGAAACGACAAAAAAAAAACAAGTTTCTAGTAAGTGAGTCCCCTTTCATTCTGAATTATTTGTTTTTAATTTTATTATACTTTGAAAATGAAAATTTCAACTGTCTACCTATTAAGGTGTATGAGATACAGCCCGCTGACAGACAGACGGAAGGACGGATAGCAGAGGCTTAGTAATAGGGTCCCATTGGCCTTTGGCACTTAACCTTAAAAAAGCTGCCACTGTAGTGTACGCTAACTTTGTGAACAGGGCTTGAAATACATTGCTTTTTTATTTTGATGGGTTTGCTCTTGACTCTAGTCTGGGTCGTAGATGACAAGAAACAAAGTCGACGTTTTGATTCAGCATAATTTGTGTTGAAAACATGATAAAGTTTAAGTATCATGTTGCAACTAAAAATAAAGTTGCTGCAACAGCGCATCTTTGAGCTACTAGAATAACGTGGGGTCTTAATAAATGTTTATTTGATTTCGTGAACTTACCTGCCAAAGACAAGAGCTGAAGCGAGCGCATGCCACACAGGTGTTGAACTCCAAAATCACGCACTTGAGAGCACCAACGTAAGAACAGAGCGACCAGAGACTGCATAGTGCTGATGTAGCCAACGCCGATGTCAGTTATGTGAACACATCTGTAAACAATGAGGTGATATATCTTTTACAATGATGGATATTTTAATGATTTAATGTTTACGAGAATTAAGTGTCTAGTTAGTTTCAGTGTCTAGGATGTGCCGACGTTAATTTTCAAAATGCTTTTGTTAAACATTCTGAAAATCATTTTTACTGAAACATCTCATCTGCCTATTCCTCTAACCATAAGGTTAGGTTAGAGGAATAGGCAGATGAGATGTTTACACGTTTTCTAGAATATTTCAGCCATTAGAGGTTTGTTCAAGAATGAGATTAAGAGGTCCCTTGAGGAGGAAGAAGCAATCACTTATTCTACAACGTCATCTAGTAGAATCGGATTTGAACAAAATATCTGTCTGTATGTTTGTTACGCTTTCACGTCCATCAATCGCCAGATTCGGGTAGTAATGTATCTGGATTTGGTTAATGGCAATAGGATTTCCCGAACCACATAGGACTTCTAAATAATTATGGTACTTATAATAAAAAAAAGCGTAAGAAGGTATAGTAGGCGCCAGATAAATGTGGAATAAAGTACATTGACCTTTCCCTAATAACTGTTCATAGGTACCTGAACAATTAAATATGAATCGTTTTTCATTATTAGACAATGTTAAGGATCACGAGAGATGATGATTCGGGACAGCTTTGTGTCATTAATTCCGTTTTTCAAATTAAAAATGTCAATAATTGTAGGTGGGTCAATGACCGTTATTCCACGATTATCTGGCGCCTACTACAGGTCATGCTAATCTACAAAAAACAATCCACAATAAACAAAACCTGAAGAGTTTGTTTGAACGCACTAATCTCTGGAACTACTCGTCGGATTTGGAAAATTATTTTTGTATATGATAGCCACATTCATGAGGAAGACTTCACGGGAATGAAAAAACGAGATATGCGCGTACGAAGTCGCGGGCAAAAACTAGTGTATTATGAAACTAAAGCCCAAAAGTGATTTACTGGCTTCAAGACTGGTAAAAATGTTCATCTAATACCTGTCCAGTGTAAGTTCTTCAAGATGGTTGAGATCACAAGCGATATACTCGAGGGCGTTATCCGTGACGCGCGGACACCAGCTGAGGTCGAGGCTGCGCAGCCGCGGCAGGTTCTCAGCCAATAGCTCCACGCCTTCGTCCGTTACCTTGCTGCAACCGCTTAGAGACAGCACCGTCAGGTTCGGTAGGGAGTGCACTGTGGAAAGAAATGGCGCATCTTGACACTGTAGGTGGAACTACCTACATCTGTGAACTACACAGAGTTTTCTCACTCAATAACCAAAGGTGGTCTAGTAAGAAAAAAGTTCAGGCTTTTACTATTTCTACTTTCTGTTTGGAGATATGGAATTGAACTGTTAAAATAACACCATATTACTTGACATGGGATGGGGATGACGCCACCTGCAGTACAAATGTGCTACTATGGGCTCTATTAAGAAAAACCAAGAAATCAGACATGTTTTGGGTATTATTAGATCATTTTTATAAATTATTAGAAAACATAATATTGTTCTAATTATGAGCAGACGATAAAAAGCATTAGATATATCTTACTTTTGCAAAAACGTCTAAATACATAATAATATAAAATAATACTTATTATAAAATTACCTAAGTTTAATTTAAATACTGGCGTTGTAAATTCGTATTTACAGTTCTCGTGAACGTGCTAATACTAAACCAGGTAAGCCCTCCTAAGGGCCCTTTAGGCGAGCTAACACGGCTGATGACCCTTGACCTTTTTAAACACGCGAGGCGGCCGGGATCGCCTCGAAATAATTGGCTATTGTCTTTCTTAACATAGAATTTACAGGTATTCTTTTAATTACGAATGGAGTCATTGTGTTATGTGTTGTTTATGTAAACGAAAAATACTAGTTTGCGACTAATATTTTTTGTCTAGGCACCTATAGGTAATTAAGGACTATTATTGTGTCATATGCTTCAGATACGAGGCATTATTTAATACACCTGCGTACTAGAATTAGACAGCTCTATCCTAGATAGAGCTGTCTAATTCTAGTACGCAGGTGATATAAGAAGAGTACAAAAAAGAGATTACTTTTACAAACACACAAACTCTACTACTCTCTACTTTAGTACAAACTCTGCATATATCCTTCTAGATATGGACAAAGGCCAACGAGACGACTGTTGCTCTCCACGATAAGTAAGCTTCAAGAACAATATACACCGATACCTATTTTTTTTCAAAATTATAGAAAGTTTATATACTATATAAATCATTTCGTCGTTTTTTGAAAAGCATGATCTCATAGCTAGAGAACAATTTGGATTCAGGATAGGTAAATCCAGTTATTTGGCGATTTATGACGTGATTAATAAAATTCTTTCTTGTGTTGATGCTAGAACTCCAGTGGCGGCCTTGTTTATGTATATGTCTAAAGCATTCGACCATGTAGATCGTGGTATACTACTAAACAAATAAGAGCATTATGGGGTCAGAGGAACTGCATTAAACCTATTACAATCTTATCTCTCTAATCGCAACCAAATAACAACGCTAGATATGCTACGTCCGAGCTCGAAATTTGAAAGAACATACAAGCCACGACCTAGGAAAACTACTTGTGGTGTTCCCCAAGGAAGCATTCTTGGCCCTCCATTATTTAACATTTACATAACTGATATGCCTAAAGTAAAGTCAGTAAACATCAGATGGTCTTATTTGCTGATGACAGCACTATTTTATTATCTAGTTATGACATTAATTTTAGACAATATACTATTATTTTACTATATGTAATCTTATCTATGTTTAACAAAATAAATGATTGATTAATTCTCACACTTAAAAGGTAAAAAATAATTCTTACCAATATTAACAACGCCGTGGTTGGTTAGCTCCCAACAGCTGTGCAGACGCAGAACACTGAGTGAGGCACTCTGCTTGGGCGAGAAGTAGCCCAGCGCCGCATCCGTCACGTGATACGCTTGCAAAGAGAACTCGTACAGCGACGGTAGCAGTTGTGCTACTGCTCCAACCTGCACGAAATTTAATCAGTTTATATTTTAGAAATTCAAAATCTTTTGAGTTCTTGGAAATTGTGCAAGTATGGAATGCGAAGCTTGAAGTTATTAAGGTTCTGGTTAACATCAGATTCTAATAAGGGCTGGTAGTTTTTGTCTGTTGACAAGAATCCGCGTCTTTATTTACACTGTAGTAAACAATCCATAACAGGTATCCGAATATGGCTGCGTGTTACATGCACCGTATACAAGCGCCGTAATTAACAGCGATAAGATGCGAACAGCGTACGCTTATTAGAGGCCTAATACGAGACACGTGCCTCGACTGTTCTTAGCATTATGACTAGCCACGAGGCACGCTTCACGCGCTGCGTTCGCCACGCACTGTGTGTGCATGTAATAAGTCTTAAATTATTATGTTAATAGCTTCATGGAAAATTGAATGAAAACACACCAAAAGGAGTATTCCATTACTCTCGCATAGACTCTACATGGCTAAAGAAGATTGAGACTATAAAGATGTTATGTGACATTTATTCAAATGAAAACTGGCCAAGTGCGAGTCGAACTCGCGTGTAAAGGGTTTTGAACGAAAGTCATTTTTGTAATATGTTATTTTAACACTATAGACTTCTTATAGGTTTTCCTGTAATTTATAGGTAAAGAACAATAATCTGCATTTTTTTTTCAACATTTTTGGCTCAGTAGTTTCGGTGGTTGCGGAATTATTATTAAGATGATTTCCTATCCTTAAAAAAAAAGTAGTTTCGGAGATAAGGGGAGAATGGCAAATTTTTCATCTAACTTCTTGAATAACTTCAAAACTATTTATTTTTCTATATAATTATGAAAATAATATAATTGAAATTAGTTGAAACGGCTTCTTTCATTTGATATGTCACACAGTACAATTTCTGGTTTGTTCAGACAGACAGCCAGACAGACACCCAAGTCATCCTATAAGGGTTCCGTTTTTTACGGATGTCGGAACCCTATAAATGATCATCACCTAAGTTGTGAAATAAGGTGCTTCATCTAAAATGGTACTTACAGCTTCATCAGCTATGTTAATGCAATCAGTAAGCGTGAGTGAGACAATTCGTGGAGTTAGGCATGCCCACAAACCAGCCTCGGTTATTTCATTGCATCCAGTTAGTTCTAGCTCAAAGAGGACCTAAAAAAGATTTTATTTGTCAGTTTAAGTAATTTTAAATTATTTTCATAATTGGAAATATATATATTCAAAAAGTTGCATGCAAATTACACTGTTATTAATCAATCTTTTAAGAAAGACGTTCTTTTGATTTTAGGTGCCCATGAGTATAAAATGCAAAATCAAAACTTTTTAGTAAATTAAAATAGGTGGGTTACCTGAAGGTGATCCAAAACAGCTTCCAGCCCTCTATCAGTTATTGTACATCCTTTTAAACCAATAGCGTGAATATGATGAGCTGACAAAGGGAATTGCCTTATAAATTCATTTATATCATCATCACAAGCAGAAACTAAGACGACTCCACGAATACCCCTCCTGACTAGAGAATTGTAGAACCTCTGCATACAGCACACTGTAGCAGAGCGTAGCTCGCGGCAGTCCAGCACCGCCACGAGGCCGGTCCACCAGCGCGGCGACGAGTACAGTATGTCTCGCCATCGGGTACATACTTGTGCAAGTGATCTTCTATCATTGGCATTGAAGTACAGAAAAAACTTCTCTAAGAATCTCTCTTCAACTACAAATTGATTCCAAGATAGAGGCCGGGGTGAAGGTCTGCGGCGGCGCGGCACCCTGGGCGCGGCGGCGGCGGCGGCGGTGGCCGGGCCGCACAGCGCATTGGCGACGCGCTCCACGACGCCTGGGGAGCGCTTGCGGCCGCGCAGGCCTAGCCCGGTGATGCGACGCGACAGTTCGGCCGAGGCTCGCTCCACGACGCCCTGCGCTGACACTGAAGACATCTTCACCTTGACGCGGCGAATAGTGTCCGCCGCCGGCCGGCCGCCGCCCGACCCTGCGCCTCCCGCGCCGTGCTCACAACCCGCCACCGCGCTACTATATAGAAATTTGGTAAAAAAATTTGGGTGAACAAATAGGTGGTAGAGAAATTCCAATGGAATGTTTTCCAGCTTTTTACTTTATTTTGAATTTTCCCACTCCCGGACACAACTCAGCCCTGGGTCCTGCTTCCATTTCTCTTAGTGTTGAGCTTAATTTCAACAATTCTTGAAGGAAGGAAGAAAGGAAGGAAGGAAGCAAATTATTTAAAAGATGAATTAATTTTAGATGATGTATAGGGAGAAAATGGGTATAACTTTGGCATCACCTGATTGGATAGTTAGAAATGGTGCATTTTAAGCTATCCTAAATTATTGATGTTACTTCTCGTGATTTTCCAAAACTATACACAAATTCTGAAGGTACAGTATTAGAACTGTTGACCATTTAAACCAAGCTGATTAGCAAACTCTGCTGTGAGATAGATGGTGCTTCAACACATTTGTGACTTTAATATCTTTCTTAACCTAATGAAAACTCAAGATTTTTGTAATCCCAAAAAAAGGTTTACACTATTTACTAAAGTTTTGTTAATTTCTAAACCTACAATCTGTTACAATAACAAAAAATACTAAATTATTACTAATTCAGTTTCTAGCATAATGTAACAAGACTTAATTCTATTCCAGTTGATTTGTAGGTTTTTAAAACTCATTATTTTGGTTTGAGTGTTTTAGGAGCAGACAGATTACTTTAATAGTTGGCATTCCTTTCTTTATATCCACAAGTTCAAGGGCCTGTAGGTTATTTCAATGAGGACCTGTGTCAAAATTTGTGTAGTTTTTTCAATATTAAATTTTATTTAAAACTTTACATACATCATAATCTCACCTGCGCCTATAAAATGGTGTTGCACATATTTATTCTGCATCAATTTAAAAATAAGATAGGCTTTAAGTATGCTAAAACATCGTAAGGTTTGGGTGAGCTATTTCAAAAGCACTTAGGAGAAATAAAACAATACCTTAGTCAATCTAAATAGACAGAATGTGGATCAGTACTACAGTTTATCAACAATGACAGTTTTTTATCAACTATTTTTGAAAATATAAAAATAAATAAAAAATCGATGCGCGAGTTTTACCTTTAGGATCTTTTCTGAACAAAGAAAAAGCATCGTTCGATGTCTGCACTCTTGAGATTTAGTAAAACTGTAATGTTATTCATTCAACTTTGTAAATATATATCAGGATTTATGAAAATTATTAACAAATCGCACGAGAAAAATAATATGTACAAAAACGCTCGCGAACTCACTACTAGTGTTGTCCAGTCCGAACGTCATCGGGAGTTCGGGAGCGGGGCAAATTTTATGTCAGTGTGTGTATTTTCACGACAACTTTTATTTTATTCAATTGTAAACATTATATTTTAATTATATAATAATAAAATAAAATATACTTTTTAAAATTTTAATTCAGACAGCACATGGGTTCGAATTTTACTAAAACAAGTCATAATCAACCCTAAAGAGTTTGTCAACTGGAAATAGTTTTTAAGCACAAAAGAAGGTAAGTACCTCAGAATAAACTGTAGTGGGTACGGGGACAAAAAATATAACACTAACGAATGGGTTTGAATGAACAGAGAATACACCACCGATGGTGAGATCAACCCTTACATTCATAGACACGATTTCAAACAAATATTTAGTAAGCCGTAGACAGAGAATACTATTGAAAACCCTATTACCTCTCCTACCCTGTTCAATGTTCAATAAAGTGTATATGTCACCGGATAATTACAGACTCCGTAAGTTGTAATAAATCTTTATTAGATTATAAAATAAAGTAAAAAAAATTAAATATATTTATATTGTATATTAATATAGTTTTGTTTACTATTAATCCCATCCATATTCAATAGTTTCAAATGTATCTGAGTCTTACGAAAACATAGTTTACAATTTTACGCGATGTTTTACAATCTTACGGCGTTTGCAATAATGTTCATCATGTGTCTATTATTAGTGTCATGTCATCATGTCATATCCATGTCTGTCTGACACTGACAGTTGTTTTTCGGTTTGTTGCGGTTGCTTGTGTATCCGTTGGTTTTTGTAACCTATAAATAAACTTTTGACCGCCAAGTCAAGAAATTAATATAAAATAACTAATACTTAAAAAATTGTGTAATGTAAATAAGCGTACGATTCCGAAAGCGTTGGTTTCGATAATAGTTAGAAAAATCTTAGATAACTATGGAGTTCTTGGAGGCTATGCCAGTTACTTTCAAAGAAATTACACCAAATTACAGTTTACCCGAAAAGTGGAAGGAAATTATCTTGAATACAGGTATTTAACACTTTCTACCTTTCTTTATCACTCACATGATTCTGTACTTGTTGCAAATTGACAATATTCTTCTTACAGGAGGTACCCATAGCACTTTGCAAGACATCAAATTGCCTCAAAAAGCTGGTGGATATTGGTACAAAGATTCCAAAAAGGTCTATACTCGAAATCGTTTTATTTATTGGTGAGTTTGATATAATTTGGAAAAGAAACACAAACAATTATCAGAGATGATTGATCAGTAGGTAGTTTTCTATTAGGTTTATTTAGTACTGGGTTTTTTCAATTATTAATGCTATATAATTTCAAAAAGTTGTCATCGTTTTATTATGCTTGATATCATGGTGGTAGGCAGTAGGTACAGAACACCACCTGCTATGATCATGAATCCATGACACACCTCTTGTTGCTTGTTATTGACTTTTTATTAATGAATAAAAGATACTCTCTATAGATTCTCTGTGCAGGGGCAGATCCAGGACTGTCGTTTGGAGGGGGGGTTTTGATCCCATTGAGGATGGGTTAAGCAAAGTAAATACTAAAAATCATGTAACATTTTATTTTGCTTAATGCATAACAAGCCTCCTTGGATTACTTATCATAAATTTCTCAATAACTTTGGTAGGTTGTAGACTATCAAAGAAATCTGGGTCTTGAGTGCCTTATCCCTCCCTGGATCTGCCAATGTCTCTGTGTGTACTTAAATAATTAAATAAACAGTCCTGCTTTTGGCATGATATAAACATATACTTTTATATTTTAACTTTAACAATCAATTGTTTTGTAATTCTACTTGTAATAACAAATTCTGTATAGTTGTATCCTATTCTTCTTTTTAGGCAAACAACATCGGATGCAATAGAGCTTTCAGAAGCATCCCTAGACATAAATCTGTCATCAGCTAACCTGAGATGTAAAGTAGCGCCAGGCACTCCTCCGCTGAGTAGTCTTACTGTGTATGAGAGGAGTGCATCCCGTGATGTGGTCATATTGGCTGCCACTGTCTCGTCTGTACACAGGTTGATATTCCCACATCCAGGGACTTTAGACAAAAAGGTAAAGCATTGGTTACTTATATGCTATATAAAAACTTTATTTAGACTTTGTTTACAGATTTATTAAAATTTTGCTAGAAAGAATCAATGTTATTGTTATATTGGTATACAGTGTCTGGTAAATTTTTATTTGAAAATTTTAGATAAACACAGTGTATATTCTGTGGCAGTTTGATTTAGTTAATAAATTTAACCCCAATACAATTATTCTTCTGTTACTTTTTTTTGTAATCATATGTTTTGACATTTTTAGTCTACATTTGGATCACTGAGCAGTTCATCACCATCAATATTTCATGATACAAGTTCTATAAACAATCCAAATAATTACTTCATCCTTAACCAATATTCTAATGCAAGTAAGTATAGCAATTTATAAACAATGTGGTTCTTGTAGGTATTAGGTAGGCTGTCGGAAAAAATGTGATCTAAATAAGAAACATGCTTTGTCTACCTATCCTGCTAAAATTTTACTATAAATGATACATGAGTACATGGGTAGACCATGATCTGGATTAGAATAGAGAATACTTTTGATTCCAGTAATATGTTCCCATTGGATAATTTTTGACTTCTATGCGGGAACAGCCACAGAAAAAAGCTTCTTAAACATTTGTGTCTTAGTAGAACAACTAAAATGATTAACAAACGTTTTTTCTAGCCACTGGTGTTGCTCACACATGTGCATCCTTATTACGAGACAATGGGGAAGCAGTATTTGCACTTGCATTTGGGCATGGAGGTGAAGGAGGTCTGTTGCTTGTCAAACTACCCATGACTGGGTCAGCTGTAACCACTGTGTTGAAGCGAGAGTCCACTGTACCGAGGTTCTTGTCAGGCATCACAGGAGCTTTGAGGTAAATTTATTTATAATATACTTCTGGACACATCTATTGGCCCACCTTAGAGTTTAGGTTTCGATGGCCCCTACCGAAATATGATTGCTAGATTGAACAAAAACTGTTGATGCAGTTTTAAACCTGATACATTTTACCATCTTTTTCGATCGTATTGTTTTAAATTTGAATTCAGAATACCATACGACATGGAGCTACGCCTAACAAGTCGGATATGCGCCTTGTTAAAGGCAATTGATTTTTGAATAAAAAACATGTTTTATCAAATAAAGGTTTAATTTAATAACGCGTGTTGCCTCCATGGGCATCTACCACAGCTCTCATACGATTAGGCATTGAGTTTATCAACCGCTCTATGCAATTTTGAGGGATCATCTCCCATTCCTCTTCTATGGCAGTTTTCAACTCCTGCATCGTCTGGGCAACTGGCTGACGAGCCCTAACACGTCTTTTTAGCTCGTCCCACATGTGCTCAATGGGGTTCATGTCAGGGCTTCTGGCTGGCCAGTCCATAACTGTGATGTTCACATCCCGAAGATATTCCCTGACGATGCCGGCCGCATGGGCTCTTGCATTATCATGCATAAAAAGGAAATTTGGGCCCACATAGTCCGCGTATGGTATCACGTGAGGTTCTAAGCACTCACGAATGTACCTTTCAGCATTTAATGTTGGCAGCCGTGGTCCTGTAACAACCTCAAGTTGAGTTTTGCCGCTCGCGGATATACCGCCCCAGACAGTCCATGAGCCACCGCCATAAGCAACCCTCTCTTCAAAGCAGCATTGTGCGAAACGATCTCCCTTACGTCGGTAGACCTTCTTCCTTCCATCATTGCCATGTAACACAATTTTAGACTCATCAGAAAAGAGTACACGGCTCCAATCTTGCTGTGTCCAATTTAAATGACTGCGTGCGAAATGAAGGCGTGCTGTTCGGTGGGCTCGCGTTAGTTTGGGCCCATTAGCTGGCTTGTGTGGTACCATATCGCGTTCTTTTAACCTTCTCCGAACAGTTCGAGCGCTCACAGATACTCCGTGGAAGTCGCGAAGTTGGTTTTGTATCTCAATGGAGGTAAGGTGACGATTTCTCAAGCTGGTCGTCACGATGAATCGATCCTGCCTTTCAGTTGTGACCCGAGATCGTGGCCTTCCTTGGCGACGAACAAAGCCGCCAGTCTCTAGGTACCTCCGATAAACATTTTGAACCGCAGATCGACTTAAATTAAGTTGAGCACTCACGTTTCTTTGGCTGTGTCCGGACTGAATATGTGCCACAGCTTGGGCGGCGACTTCAGGTGAAGTATCCATAGATTATTGATAGAACCTCACCTTAATGTTAAGAATAAGTAATGTTTGTTGCAAAACCAAAGATATCAATCACTTTTTCAAGAATTAAATCCAAGTAAACCAATAAAACCAAGTTTTCTTAGTATTCAATTGTTTGATATCAACAAACAGGCTCCAAATTGTCTTTTGTTTCTTTAAATTCTGTGTTCGAAATTCAAAAAAAGACTATTGAATGAAATTGTGAATGTGCCAGGTTCAAAACTGCATAAAAACTTTTTGCTCGACCTAATATAAAATTTTAGCTAGGACCAAACGAAACTGAAAATACAAGGTGGGCCAATAGATGTGTCCAGAAGTGTATTTAGTTTTTATTAAAATTCATCATCAGCCTAAAAGAGTGAATAGCAACAAAAAAATTGCCACATAATGTATAATTTACCTAGCTTTTGCCCGCGACTTCGTACGCGCATATCCCGTTTCTTCTCTTTCCCATAGGAATTTCGGGAAATCCTCTCTTAGTGCTCCCCTGCACTCCCCAAGAAACATACATTCCGAATTTCAGTTTTCGACGGCCAGTAGTTTCGTTTAAGAGTTGTCTGTCAGTAACACACTCAGTAACAAAAGAATTTGATTGATAATGATAATTTTTGTAAATGTTAAAATCTGACTAAAAGTGTTGAATTTTAGGGGCAAGAGTAGCACAGATGGTGTTGAGACCTATGGAGTGGTGCTGACCAGTGGCTTAGCTGTGGCAATATGTGGCGACACTTGCCTCCGAGCGTGGCCGTTGGACGAAGGTGGCGCGCCGATTGCTGTGTCCACACCACTTTCACAAACTTTAGTCAGGCCGAAACCACCTCGTAAGACATTTCATGACCTTAATTTGTATGAAATTGCTCTTGCATTCTTTGCTTTTATTTTGGACCTAACAGGGCTATTATTGGTTGTTTATTGAAGTTATACTTCTTATGGCGCGATGGAGAAAACTGATGAGAGTGAATTTTTACGATGCGCGCGCACACCGCCATCTGAATTCTACATCGTGAAGTTAGTTCTAGGTGGCATGAAAATCGATAACTATGTTCAAGTTGTATATTCTAGTATTTTTTGATTGTCTTTTGTTTCTTTTATGTTTGAATTTCGAAGAAGAATGTGGTTTTAATTTCGAAGAAGAATGTGGTTATAATTTCGAAATAAAGCGCCATAATATAAGATACAAATATTTTGATAAAAGTAATTGATTAGACACTAATTTTTCCCGCGGCTCAGCTCCTTTTATTCTATCCTAGAAGATTTTATTGGAATACGATGATTTTTCGAAGACAAAAAACAGCCTCTTCATGAATGAGTTTTCTTAATCGGATTTGTATCTACAGTAGAACGGAACAAAGAATTTTACCGTTTATGATAATAATTATTAGTATTGACTATTTTGAAAAAAGGAGTCTCGTAACTTATATGTCATTGTAAGTAGGTACCCATAAACTTCTCAGGTACACACCATCCAGAATAGAAAGTTGGTATTAATTTCAAATACTACTAACAAAACATTCGAATCAAAAAAAAAAAAAATTGCATGATTTTTGCCCTATTTTATGAACAAACAGTTTTAAAACTATGAAACGTATCAGTTATTTAGCGTAATAGACTTATTTGGCGATCGTTCGAACGCAACAAATTGAAGCTGAAAACAATACAAATATTTTAAAACTTTTATATTTTTTTAGTTGTGAATGTTTTTTTTAGTTATTTTTTTTTCATACGCCAAAGAAGTATAACTTCTAACGCGTGTACATAAGTACACACACTCTTTTCTTTTTATTTCAATATTATTATTATTGTGTTCTGTTTATAAACCTGTTTCATTTTCAGCACATGGACACATGTTACAGAGAACAATTGGATCAGATGGAAATGTTATATTGGTAGCATATTTGTCTTTTCCTAATGAATGTGAATTCGTCGTTATGAAAATGCACGACGGAGGTTCCGGAGGCGTGAGGTTTTCGCATATTAGCCGTATTTTTGGACCTCAGGTAAATACTGTTTTTTTTTTTCAAACAATATTATTACTACATTTTCTTGTGCTGTGTCTTATTAGTACAATATAATTTGTAGCTGGATCTCCTTGATTATGCGATCGGTTATGGAGATGGGAGCAATGTCATTTGGGCGCTGTGGAGTCAACCTGATGGCGATACTATTATTACGAGTGAGTAGACGTTTTAAGGGTCTAGTTGAAATAAATGAATTGATTTGACTTAGATGACATGATGCATATGCAATGGAAGAGTGCACAGATTTATCTAAAAGTTCTTTGTCTTTCCTAGGTGTTTTTGTGGGTGCAGAAGCATGGTGGCGCGCTGTAGCAGGTCGCGAGGCGGCGGGCGCACTGCCAGTGCTGGGCTCGCACCAGCAGTATCGGGACCGGTTGTTGGCTCCCGGACTCTTTCCACCAGCTGTCATCCGAAAGGCGCTTGTTGTAAGTGTAACACGTTTTTATCCTTTCAAGTAATTATCTAACCCAAAGAGACTAAATTAGACAAATTGGTTTAACGTAGTCAGTAGTCTGAAGACTGCATTAAATCAGTTGAATGCATTTACAGTCCACTGAAGGAATTACCTGATATGCATGCAAGCAATTGGAGGGGACATCTCTCCAATCACTTGCCATTTTGCTGCAAAGATCAACCCTCCGCCCAGCCTGAGGGTCTTACCTTAACCTGTCCACTACAACGATCATCAGTTGTCCTGCTAATAGCCAAGCCATTGTCAGTTCAATTTTGTTATTCCTGTGGGCTATGTCGGATCGCCACTCGAAATATTCTATTTTTCAACAGATCTATAACCGCACTTGGGGCAGTAACGACACGGGTGGCGAGGGTGATCTGGGCGACGCGGCCACAAACGCGGTGCAAGCACGATTGAGGCATCTGACTGCACGCACCGCCTCGCCAGACCACGCGCATCTTATGCACAAGTATTTATTTATCTGATTATTATACATAGGTTTAAAGAACTTTATTTCTCATAAGAACAACATAGTTCACTTAAAATGAGATTTATAAATTAACTTAAACTAAGAAACACTTTTTTGCTCTAGTATAGGTATACAAAAAATATATATGTATTTGTTAAGTAGGTATACAAAATAACATGACAATGTACATAATTATATCAACTGTCGTAGGTACAGTAGGTACTGACAATATGCGATTTTAATTTATTTTTAAATATGTTTAATTAGTACATTCCTTTATGTCGTTTGGCAGGTTGTTGTACATTGGTGCCTCATAAAGAATGCTTTTTTTGACGTATGTGAGTGTGTGTGGCTGGGTCAGTTGCAACGTGTGCTTGTTTCTTAGGTGATACTTGTGTGTCTTTTGAGTGAATGTAATGTTTGAGTGGATATTGCCTGTAATTATTTTTTTAATTAAGGTACAAGTATTGAACACATACAATTGCGTAAGGTTAAATAGTTTAGTCTTTGAATACACTTCCTTTGTAGGTGTTAAGTAATTGTAATGAAATAGTGTTTTTATGATTTTGTTTTGTGTAGTTTGTGGCTTTTTCAAGTTATTTTTGGAAGCTTAGCCCCATATTTCAATCAAGTATTCTAGGTGTGTTTTTACAAGTGAGTTGTATATCATTATGCGTACTTTTCTTGGTATGCAGTTAGCGACTTTCCGAAGCGCTCCTAAGACTGAGTTCAGCTTGGATCTGATATGGTCAATTCACATGTTCCCTTCCCATGTTAGTTTATCATCCAAATAAAGGCCAAGATATTTTTCTTTACGAGATCTTTGTATTACATTGTTGTTTATTGTTAGTGGTGTAAAGTTCTGTAATTTTTTATTTTTTGCCGTGAAAATCATGTACGAGGTTTTTGATGTATTAATAGTGAGTAGGTTATAAAGGAGCGCATTGAGCGCATCTAGATCGGTCTGGGCATCGGCTATTGAATTGAATGACCAAAGTAGAACAAACAAGTATCATCTGCATAAACGGTCAAATGTCCAGTTAATCTTTAATGTTATTTATAAAATAAGGCCCCCAAAACTGTTCCTTGGGGAATTCCACAACAATTTTTTTTTAGATTGCTGTTTAATTTATTTCCAATTTTTACAGTTTGATATCTGTTTTGGAGGTAGGAAGAGAATATGTTCAACGGTTATTCCTATGTTTTTTAATTTATGTAGTAGTTTTACATGGCTAACGGTGTTGAAAGCTTTTTTATATCAATAAATATACCGAGTGCTATTTGTTTTTATCAATGTTTGTTTTTATTTCTGTTATTAAATCCATTATCATTTGGTTTCAAAGCAAAGAATATAATTTTTATTCACGTATTTCCATTCCTTTCTGACCTTTTAAAATTTAACTGTCAAATAAATCAACGTGGTGACAATTCACAAGTAATAGCGCTTTTGATACCTATGAGTGCTGAAACCTGAAAGCAGATTTCTGGCTCAGGGAATGCCAGAAATAAAACGATAAAGGTAGTGATCTATCTGTGTATGATTTGATTTCACCCTTAGCCCTTACTAATTAAAAACTTGATGACTTTATTATTTCGCGTTTGTTTCAGATGCTGGTCAGATTTGTATAGCTGGTGCATGCAGTATATGGAAAGTTTGCAGAAGCCACTCGGACTCATGGTGTCGAAACAAGTAAGAAGAGTTCCAGTAGATATACATTATTTCAGTCCCTAAAATATGTTGAATGATTCTGTTGTGACGTCACAAGGCGAAGAATGAATCATCTTAATGAGTTTGTACTTAAGTGTTTGTAGTTTCCAGCTAAAGATGTCAAGTCACACTTATTTACTTATTAATTGCCTACCTGGCAAAGCCTGGGTTTACTAGACACTACTGCATAACCATTCAGAGAATACAAACTTGATATTATCTTTTTACCATAGGAATCTGATGTGGAATGCGGTTGGTGGTGCGCTGTTGTCCGTCGAGCCGGAATATCGCTCATCTGTGAACTGGAGCCGCTCGAGAGAATGATGCTGTCACCGGACGTACCAATGCTCGACGGCACGCACGGTACGTTGATCATTTTGTAGTTTTTATTCAACAGCACATTCAAGATTTTTTAACTCTCTCTCTTTGTATGTAGATTTTATAACCCTTCCTATTTTGAACTGTCCGCTAAGGGCCCCTGTGTGGTTCTGTTCCTTAAAAATCTTAGAGCACCGGTACATGGCGCAAGTTATCCGTGTAAGTTAGTAGCGTCCGCGCTGCCTGCGTTGTACGCAGCAGATGCCGCCTATCGCAGAGATAAAAGACTTAGTTCTTAAATGTGCACCGCTTATAAAATAGTGGATGTATTCTGTAGGTGGCGAAACAGGCGAGCTGTCGGCCGACGCGGTTCGCGTAGTTGTAGCAGGAGCGCGCTGGGAGCGAGCTGCAGCCGGCGCAGCCGCTGAGCTAGAGCGGCGCCTGTTCGCGTGCGTCGCGCCACAACACCGCCTGCTGCCGAGGCTGCTGCACCTTCTGCTCGCGCCCAACCCCACGCAGTCGCAGGACAACCCCGCGCCCGTGAGTGTTAGTGTACTGCTGAGCTAGAGCGGCGCCTGTTCGCGTGCGTCGCGCCACAACACCGCCTGCTGCCGAGGCTGCTGCACCTTCTGCTCGCGCCCAACCCCACGCAGTCGCAGGACAACCCCGCGCCCGTGAGTGTTAGTGTACTGCTGAGCTAGAGCGGCGCCTGTTCGCGTGCGTCGCGCCACAACACCGCCTGCTGCCGAGGCTGCTGCACCTTCTGCTCGCGCCCAACCCCACGCAGTCGCAGGACAACCCCGCGCCCGTGAGTGTTAGTGTACTGCTGAGCTAGAGCGGCGCCTGTTCGCGTGCGTCGCGCCACAACACCGCCTGCTGCCGAGGCTGCTGCACCTGCTGCTCGCGCCCAACCCCACGCAGTCGCAGGACAACCCCGCGCCCGTGAGTGTTAGTGTACTGCTGAGCTAGAGCGGCGCCTGTTCGCGTGCGTCGCGCCACAACACCGCCTGCTGCCGAGGCTGCTGCACCTTCTGCTCGCGCCCAACCCCACGCAGTCGCAGGACAACCCCGCGCCCGTGAGTGTTAGTGTACTGCTGAGCTAGAGCGGCGCCTGTTCGCGTGCGTCGCGCCACAACACCGCCTGCTGCCGAGGCTGCTGCACCTTCTGCTCGCGCCCAACCCCACGCAGTCGCAGGACAACCCCGCGCCCGTGAGTGTTAGTGTACTGCTGAGCTAGAGCGG
Source organism: Mamestra brassicae (assembly GCA_905163435.1). Taxonomy (NCBI): domain Eukaryota; kingdom Metazoa; phylum Arthropoda; class Insecta; order Lepidoptera; family Noctuidae; genus Mamestra; species Mamestra brassicae. Next base: position 10,945,760 of record LR991004.1, on the reverse strand, counting down.
CGCCTGTTCGCGTGCGTCGCGCCACAACACCGCCTGCTGCCGAGGCTGCTGCACCTTCTGCTCGCGCCCAACCCCACGCAGTCGCAGGACAACCCCGCGCCCGTGAGTGTTAGTGTACTGCTGAGCTAGAGCGGCGCCTGTTCGCGTGCGTCGCGCCACAACACCGCCTGCTGCCGAGGCTGCTGCACCTGCTGCTCGCGCCCAACCCCACGCAGTCGCAGGACAACCCCGCGCCCGTGAGTGTTAGTGTACTGCTGAGCTAGAGCGGCGCCTGTTCGCGTGCGTCGCGCCACAACACCGCCTGCTGCCGAGGCTGCTGCACCTTCTGCTCGCGCCCAACCCCACGCAGTCGCAGGACAACCCCGCGCCCGTGAGTGTTAGTGTACTGCTGAGCTAGAGCGGCGCCTGTTCGCGTGCGTCGCGCCACAACACCGCCTGCTGCCGAGGCTGCTGCACCTTCTGCTCGCGCCCAACCCCACGCAGTCGCAGGACAACCCCGCGCCCGTGAGTGTTAGTGTACTGCTGAGCTAGAGCGGCGCCTGTTCGCGTGCGTCGCGCCACAACACCGCCTGCTGCCGAGGCTGCTGCACCTTCTGCTCGCGCCCAACCCCACGCAGTCGCAGGACAACCCCGCGCCCGTGAGTGTTAGTGTACTGCTGAGCTAGAGCGGCGCCTGTTCGCGTGCGTCGCGCCACAACACCGCCTGCTGCCGAGGCTGCTGCACCTTCTGCTCGCGCCCAACCCCACGCAGTCGCAGGACAACCCCGCGCCCGTGAGTGTTAGTGTACTGCTGAGCTAGAGCGGCGCCTGTTCACGTGCGTCGCGCCACAACACCGCCTGCTGCCGAGGCTGCTGCACCTTCTGCTCGCGCCCAACCCCACGCAGTCGCAGGACAACCCCGCGCCCGTGAGTGTTAGTGTACTGCTGAGCTAGAGCGGCGCCTGTTCGCGTGCGTCGCGCCACAACACCGCCTGCTGCCGAGGCTGCTGCACCTTCTGCTCGCGCCCAACCCCACGCAGTCGCAGGACAACCCCGCGCCCGTGAGTGTTAGTGTACTGCTGAGCTAGAGCGGCGCCTGTTCACGTGCGTCGCGCCACAACACCGCCTGCTGCCGAGGCTGCTGCACCTGCTGCTCGCGCCCAACCCCACGCAGTCGCAGGACAACCCCGCGCCCGTGAGTGTTAGTGTACTGCTGAGCTAGAGCGGCGCCTGTTCGCGTGCGTCGCGCCACAACACCGCCTGCTGCCGAGGCTGCTGCACCTGCTGCTGTTCAACAATTTTCCCAAGTAACGTTTAGCAACTCGCGTACACGCTTTCTAAATGACCAGAGCCAGTGCGAGTTTTTTAACGATCGCATTAACGTAAACGTTCGCTTATGTCAAATTGTATGAAAAATTAAGGATTTTCCGTTTACCCTAACGCGATCGAGAACGTTTAGAAACTGGCGCTAAGGCCACAGTTAACATTTCTGCATCCAAACCCTAGACTCAACCGACAGATGTCTTCAATCGTGCATCTATTGTTGATGTTACGACTTTGCTGTTACTACCGTTTTGATGGAAGCTAGACGGTTCCAAGTAAAATACAGACTTCTGATTACAGACTTTGACACCGCAGCAGATTGATGACCTGACGTCAATTCTGGAGCCGATCAAGGACCTACAGAGTGCAGTGCTCGAACTAAACGATGCACTGAGGTTGGATGTGCCTGAAATTGATACTACCAAAAGTGAATATTTTTGTGATGTGCTATTGTGGTATTTGAGTTTACCTATTAATTTATTTGCTTTAATTTTTTTTTGTTCTTGTTTGAGCAAAGCCTTGAACATGCAGAAGAGGAATACAAAAATTGATGTCTATGATTTTGCAGATGATGAAGAGGATACGGGCGAGTACGACGGTTTACTGGCAAGCGATCTCGGAGTAGCCATTGTGACTGAGGCGATACGTCAGATGGCAGAGATGAGGTACTGAAACTAAACAAACATGACTCACACAATATTTACCTATCTATCATCTGTGTTTACCTTAGATATTTTTCATATTGATTGGAGTTATAATAGAAACTAGAGACTCACCCTGGCTTCGCACGAGTACAAATTACACAAGTTATTTTTTTCATGAAATGAAACATATTATTTATGTAGGCCATGGATGGCAGTTAAAAAATATCTTGTTTTATTTTGAGACATAAGTAAATGTCTTTGGTTTTTATTTGGAGGAACTCGTGGCTAAAAGAATAACAGCCATACGGGTCGATCAAGGTTAAGCAACGCTTGTCAAAGTTGGTCTGTGGATGGGTGACCATCTTAACATACCGAGTTTCCTCTGTGCCTCGGAAAGCACGTTAAGCCGTTGGTCCCGGCTGTCATTTGTATATCTTTGGCAGTTGTTACGGATTGTCAGAAGCCAGTAAATCTGACTCCAGTCTTGCCAAGAACTACCGTGTTACCCAGTTAAGATTAAAGGATTTGTAATTGGCTTTTTGATTAGCTGTAAGTCCTCCATGTTCTAAAACTAAATAAATAAATTAATACATGGGTTGTGGAGGTCTGGAAGGCAGCCGCTCCTCGTAAAATACTGGTATTCAGCTGAATCCGGTTCGACTGGAAGCCGACCCCAATATAGTTGGGAAAAGGCTAGGCGAAACGTATTTACCCGCAATTTAAATACGTTTATCATTCTATATTGTAAAAAACTATGTGATTCAAAAGTCGTCACCTAGAGTGTGTAAACTACGTCCGAACCGATTTTGTTGTTTGTGGCAAAATTGTTCAGTTAAATCGTGGTTTTCCTTTAACAAAACCATTGCAAGAAGCCTATTTATATTATTTTGGATTTCCGGTGTCAAATCAAGATAAAAATTGAGTTCCTCATGTGATACAGGTTAAAATAGATGTCTGAAAGGTAAATCAATGATATGGAGAGAGCCAACTAACCACATAACCGATTTTATAATTACAAAGAGATTGTTCTAAATTTATTGCAAAATTACGCGCGTATGGGTGTAAATCTCCTGCCAGGGTTGCGGAATTTGTTCGAAAGAGTCACTGCAGCCATGGAACGCAAAAATAAAAAATAAAATGGGTGTAAATCTGGGCCTGCGGAAGGCGAGCTTTGGGTAGATCGCCGTCCGATAATAATCAGGCCCGGGTCGCCGCGCACCGGCGCGTTTTGTTCTGCGCGCCTCAAAAAGATGTCAGCATAGGAGACAGCCCGCTAAGGCCAGAGCCTACCAGTTTCGCAGAATTTGTTCGAAAGCAAAGCAAGCGAACGCAAAGGGCATTATGAAGAACACGGATGGGTTTTATAGATAAAATATTTGAAAAAAAAAACTAAAATAACCCACATTTGGATGTAGTTTTCTGTAAAAAAAATCTTAAAAAATATTTAAAAAACTGTAATTTATCCTAGATGTAGAGACCCAAAGTAACGTAACCAAATATGTTTCATTTCTTGAACAAAAGTCATGTAAACTAATGTTATGTACATAAATAAACTTTCCTCGTTTATAGCTGATTCTATTAGTGGGCACGGTATCAAAACCCGTTGCGTGGTTGAAGTAAACGGACACGCAGACAGACGCAGAAAGCGAATTTGTTTTACATTATCTAGACATGAGACTATCTTCATTTAATATTTACGCTAGATGATGCCAGAATTATTTCCTAACACACAGTAACGTGTATCATAGTCTCATCATAGTCAGCATAGTTGATAGCGTGGGAGAGCAGTTCCGATTCGTCTAAATCCTGAAAAAATCTGTACTTCCTGCTGATAAAACCGACTCCCTAGCAATTGCCTCTTAAGTAATAAGAGCGGCTTTGTAATATACGTATAATATGTTTCTGTAGGTCTCGCGTAGTCCGCGGCGCGGTGTGCGCGCTGGGCGCGTGGCGCGGCGCCGGCGGCGTGCCGGGCGCGGGCCACTGCGCCGTGCACTGGCAGGCGTATCGCGCGCTGCTGTGGCTCCGAGCTGCTACTCTGCAACCGCAGTAAGTATTCATTTTATCTTCCTGCCAGTTCAATTTCCGTTTTTAGTAAACACTAGCACTTCGCCCACGACTTCGTCCGCGCGGATTTAGTTGGTACTCCACAAACTTCAATGCCCGCTCTACCCTCTTTAGTTTTGGAAAATTAAGCAAAACGATTTACATTAATTACCCAGTTATTTCTGCTGCTGATTCTGTGGTCTCTGGATCAGCGCAACTATCTACCCCGTTCACCTCGTCAGGGGTTGATAATGCAAAAATAGTTAGATCTGTTTCAATTATCCCACTTCTAGTTTGTTCATACCAATTCCCACGTAAATTGAAGTAAGCAATAATGTCCTCCCCTAAAAACGTCATCACCCCTTTTCGCCCCTTAAGGGGTTTAGTTTCGGAAAATCCAAATATTTTATTCTTATATTTTTTATCCAAATCATTAATGCCGTGTTTCAACTTCATCGGACCAGGCATTAAGATTCTCCCCAGTTCGCTCAAAGCGCAACATGTTTCTTACTTAGAGCATTTTATACCCGTCGTAACTTTGAAACAAAAGGTCCGATTTGAATCATTTAAAGTGTAATTTACATGTACATAATCAACCTTCATTATCAAACAATTTAAATGGATAAGGATTAATAGTTTGCTATCAAAATCATCACTTTTTCGGTCCAACTGGGCTTTGATTGAATAATTGTAACAAAAAGCGGTCATTGTGACTTAACCATAATCATTTTTTCTAGGTAATAATGAGTACTTTAATTATCTAGTACATTATTTTTATGTATCATCAATAGTTTTCGCAACGCATGCGATGAAAGACATTTTATGACAATTTTTTAACACCTTGGGTTAAATTATTTAAGTTTTAGTAGAGATCCCTAATTATTTCTGGAATTAAATGTAGCCTATGTTACTCGGTGAAGATGTAGCATTACTAACCTAAGCTGCTGCTGCTGCTTAAGTTTCATTTTTCATTATGCTCTGCTCTTTTTCGTTATTTTAAGTAATTCAACAAAAAGATTAATTTTCATCTTTATTTCTTAAAATACTGAGTCTCACTTACTCTTAGATCCGAGGAAAATCTATAAGAAGTTTTAAGGTTTTATTTAACATATGTTAAAAAAAATATGATTCCTTCGAAACCTATGGTGCGACTCGCTCATGTAAAACAATCAAGTGTCTTATGTTTATAGGGCGGCAGGACCATCAGAAGCATTCCGCCTCAAACTGAGCGCGTTGGGAGCAGAAGCTGGGGGCGCAGAAATAGGAGGAGCATCCCGCGGGGGCGCGGTGTGGGCGTACGTGCGCGCGGCGGGCGGACGGCGCGCGCGCGCACACCTGCAGGCGGCGCGCGCGCCCACCACGTGGCACCAGGCGCTGCCGCTGCTGGCATACCATCTCGCACATCAACTGTATCCTTATACTGCACGAATCCATCTGGATATATCTTCTTTCTATGTATCTATATGTTCATGAAGACTACAGGTCATTCATTCACTGACAATCTCGAAAATGAAGATGAAATTTAAAATGAAGAAAAAAAAAATCGATTCATGCGCTACTTCAGCGTGAACGTTTGTCGAAGATCAAACAACATCAACATTATATCATTTACGTGATGTGACATGCCACCGTATTATTTTCTCATCAATGTCAATGTGTATATTACTTTTTAAGCGATAGCTCGACAAAATGATTTTCCTGAACAAGAATACAGCTGGGCAGTAAGCGGGGGCTTCGAGTTCAGTTGGTGGCTGGCTAGCATCGACCAGCCGCGTCTGGTGCAGAACTACGTCAACATGCTGGAGCCCTGGTGCGAGTGGAACGCCTGCTCACGTTAGTACACTATTTTCGGTTAATTTTATATATATGTGATTGGTAATTAAGTGCGTTCCCACAAATGGTAGGTTTTAGAGCTAATTTGAAATCACCAATCCCTTTTCTCGCGACAAAACGTAGCCTATGTCCTTCTCCAAGGTCTAATCTATCTCCATACCAAATTTCATCTAAATCGTTATTGATAACACTTATAATATTAGTATGGAAAACCACATCTTTGGAATTTAAGCGTCGTAAAGTTCAAGCTAAGAAAAGTTCTTGAATCATCTCTTCGTTATTGAGGCAGTTTTCTCGACATTAATGTATGGCACTTGATATACAAATTATATTACTTATACACTTCCTTGTTTAATAAGCTTTCTAAAATGGTATTAAATTACCCAACTGCCACATGTTGAAAAAATAAACTAAGTACTTTGATGGTTCGATGTACGCCCTGCTTATTGCGGATTTTCTTAATATCGATATGTGATGATAGCTGTTTGACTTAGTGCGACTGGTTGTGGTCGATTAGATTAGTCAAGATATTGTTACGAGCTTGGGATTCGTGACAATAAAACCAGCCGATGAAATAACCAAAACAGACACTTTAATTAAACAACACTAATTACAACTTTAAACTCACTAATTATAAAACACAACTTCACTTCTGATCACTTTAATCGCTTTCGAAGTATTCGCTCGTATCGCAAATCTAAATTCTGGAAAGTACTAGTAGTTGGGAAGGCCTATAGAGGTATGCGGATCAGAGAGTAAAGTCCTGCATACCTCTACTGGATATGGGAAGATCCTCCGACCAGACGGTTGTTGCCAGGTGGACAACTGCCCGACAGTTGATATTCGGACTGCAATGCAGGATTTCGTTGGTTGTTCATCGCTGACAGGATAGATGGCGTTGCGGTACAATCCAAGTACTGCCTTGTCGGAAACAATTAAGAAAGCTTATTAAACAAGGAAGTGTATGCTGCAATTTGTACGTCATGTGCCATACATGTATTTCGAGTTAACTGTCTCAATAACCAAGAGATGTTTCAAGAAATTTTCATAGATTTTACTTTACGACGCTTTTTTTCCAAAGATGTGGTTATTTTTTTCAAAAACTGTTATTTGAAGGATTTGTTCGTTTATGAGCTATCCGAAAAGTATCACTTGAATTTTTAGTGTGGAATGGATTTCACACCATTAGCAGTTTTTGGTCGTGAGGCAGAAAATTTCTTAAATAAACTTAAAATTTTCGATTCCTCGAAAACAACCCAATTTGAACCCTAAGTTAGCTGGGTCAAAATCGTTGCAAATTAGATCTAGAACATCCCATTTGAGGTAACGCACTCAACTACCAATCACCCTAAAAAGCTCACTTATTCTAAAATTGCTAGCAAGCCATAACATACCTATTGTCAAGGAAGACTTCAATATTCTATTACTTTTTCTCTAATTGGTAATACTGTTCTTTAAAGAAATTTCAACTTAATGACTGTCAATAAAGTTGATTTCAGAGTGATAAGACAGTAGGTCCTGTCAGTCCAAATATACTGGTAATACCTACTGTAAAGTTAGGTTTTGTAGTTATTTTTCCAAAACAAATTACATGTTTGGAAACTTAATTACGCACGCACAGTAAGCAGTGCGTACCTCCACTAGTTGGACCTACCATTTACCACAATTTTAAACATTGCTTTTGCAGGTCAGTTCATCCTCGGTCTCGCTCTTCTCGACCTCGACGATGCTGAGAACGCATACACAGCTTTCTGTAAGGCCGCTAAAGGCGTGAGCACTGAACCGTTCTTGAGACAACTTGTGGCCGCGCCGGACGCGCGTCTCACGCAACATCAAGCACTCGTTCTTTATTATATGAAGGTTTGTTTAAATTAAATCAGAAAATAAATTTATCCATCGGATTACAAGACTTGTTTCGGTGTTTAAAAAAAATATAACATATCTTAACCTATTATGTTATAGAAGTATGCGGTATAGGGTGTAAAGACCCGCAAACCTCCATTGAAAAGGGAGGATCCTCCGACCAGACGGGTCGGGACGGGACACCCAACAAACAACACAATAATACAACTTAATAATCAACTTGTATGTCGGGCGGTTGGAGATGTTTGAATCGCGCAGAGAATGTTGTTACCGCGGTTTAATACTTTAGTCAGGTCTTTAGTTCGTATGTGTCGGCCATAGATGCCACTACAATGTATTGGTCCTTTTCCACACAGTTTACTTTCTTGGAGTGCGGACATTTAATTTAACACTTTGTTTCAGGTGATAAAACTGTTCGAAATACACGACGCGGGCGCTTGTGTAGTTCGACTTGCAGAAACTGCCATCAGCATTGCCGACAAGGACGATCCGAACTTGGTGAGTATTCTGTATAGCATTTCGCCCGCGACTTTGTCCGCACGGATTTAAAAGGTACTCCACAAACTTCAGCTCGCACTTCACCCCTTTCAAGAGGAGTTTCCTAAAATCATTTCTTAGCTGACGTCTTCTACCCATAATCTACCTCTGTGCCAATTTCATCTTCATAGACGTAGTAGTTTTTGCTATTTTATGATTAATCAGTGAGTGAGTGAATAACACTTTTTTAATAAAAAAATACACTGACAAAATTTAAAAAAAATCAATGATACAGTTTTAGTTTTCATCAACATATTGAGCCCAAGAATCCACTCCATTCGATTTTTGAAAAAATATCAGTTACGGTTTAGGTGGGTAGGTTTAGTCAGAAATCTTAAAAATAATTTGTTACATATAATGAACACTTTCCTTTAGCCACCAGTAGACTGCTGCTGCAAACTTAGCGTCGATCGAGCATGACGTTCTAGACTCCGTGGAACGCCCCTAGATGGCGTTGGCGTCCCGATTGTTCAATCGACTAACGTATTTGCGACATATAGATGACATTGGAATCTTTTTCTTTTCTTGTCTTGTAATATACTATTCGAATCTTGTAACCAATCTCTCTTACCAGTCAGCAACCTAAACTTTCTGTTGTTTGCCTCCTTCACATCCTGATAAGTGCAGGCTACAGGCGATTGTGCTTAAATTACATCGGGCAGAAATGAATTTAAACCTGATTGAGACATGGCTTATGCGAGCACTTTTGACTGCGTAAGCTAATTTCAGCAAATATTGATAGATCAGCAAGTTACTCTGAGAATATTTCTGTAATTGTATTGTTTTATAACGTGGCACGGGTCACGAGCTACACAGCATAGAATGTATATGTATATAAATGAAACACCATGATTCGAGATAGAACAAACGAGTAGATATTTTTCTAGAACACATCTCTCCAGTCAGTAGCGTAGCTGGGGGGGGCGTAGCGCCCCGGGTGTCACCCGTTTAGGGGTGACACCCTAGAGGTGGGGTGTAAAACACCCGTACCCTCTTAATTCTTGACCTTTTTTACAAAACAACAAATTGAGTATGAATGATCAAAAGAGAATTAAAACTTTCTGAGGTGGGGTGCAAATATGTCCTCAGTTCTTGACCTTTTCTTCAATTTTGGGTGACACTCGACCGTTCGTAGACTGGTTTTGTCACAGTCAGGTGTTCCCCTAAACAAGTGGCGCAATGAATCCTGTCGGAGATGGGGTACAAAATTTTCGAGCTCGCTTCGCTCGCTCTTACAATAATATCGTTCTTAATTACTGAGCTTACCCAAATCAATCAACAAACTGACTTCGAAATAAGTATGAAAATGAAACCTATCCGAGGTGGGGTTCAACATTTTTTGAGCTTGGCTTGCTTGCTATTAGCACATAAATTCTATTGCTATCCTCTCGTCAACTAGTATTAGCGGACTAATAGTCCCTATAAGAAACAACTATGTTATAGAGGTATGCAGAACTGAGTGTTAAGTCCTACAAACCTCCATAGAAAAGTGAGGATCTTCCGACCATACGGTGGTTATTTCCGGTGGGCAACTGCCTACCTGAATGTATTGATGAATAAGTTAGCTAGTTGGCTCTTGATTTTTTACTACTGTTAATATGTATATGATGTGATTCAAGTGTCCAGTGGGTTCAAAGTTCAATCCTTTGTTAGAGAGACGTAAGTTACGACTGTTTCGATTTGAATTAAACGTGAACCATAATCATTTTTGACGTATTTTCACTACCGGTTTTTGCTTGAGTTCGGTCAACAAACATACTCAATATCACTAGTAAACGTTTTTATTTACATATACATGCACATTGTAAGTCATAAAAGTCTAATGTTTTAATTGTTAGCTTTTTTACTCGGTTTTTTATACTGTTTGTCACTTCATTGAAGATAATTATTTTTCCACAACAAGATTGCCATATACGTGCCAATACCTATTTGTGTGTCCTTTCACTGATTCACTTATGTTTATCACTTAAATACTGTTATGTATATTATTTATAAAAGATTTTGAATCACAGAGCTGACGTTTTCTTGTCCCGTCATTATACGTTCGAGCCGAAAGCGAGGCCTTTATCAACATTCCTGAAACAAAATTTGCGGCGAAAGGGTTGCGACTGCCGACATTAGAATAATAATATCGATTATTTATAAAAAGGGGCACTTACAATAAAATATCTTAATTTTTCTAACGACCACTGTTGCTAATTTGCCTTAACTAGGATGAACCTGTGCTTCAGGCTAGAAAGTGCTCATATTAACTTAAAATAATAAATTAACAATAAATCAACTGACTATAATAAAAACTTAAATTTAAGGACACATTATGTTTCAATCAAAAAGAAGACCTTCTCGTCTCTACGTAACAGGTGCTTAGTAAATTTTGCACAATTGTCTTTTTACAGCTATAATAATTTAATTTATAGATACTTAGTTTTCTATTTAATCTATTGTACAGCAGGCTTAGCCAAGTTGACAATTTACAATCGATAACGCTATTAGAAAACTAATCAAATGTATGGGAATGACATCATCTCAGCGTTAAGTCACGTGGTCAAAACAAACGATTAGAAAATTCATAGTCAAGTCAACAACTTATCGTATCGTTCTAAATGATATAATGAAATGTAATCTTTTCTACAACGTTGACCGCTACATCCCATATAAATGGTAGCCATGTTACAGTTTTGACAAGCGCTAACGAAACGATGTCGAAGTTTTTGAACGATTGCTAAGCGGTCGCCAAGACCCAAGAGTTAGCGATAAAAAAATGGCGCCTTTGTTATGAATTTTACGATTCAGCTGTGTTGAGAACTTGAGACCGAGATGTATTTTGTTTATTTACCATTATTACGGACTATATTTACCATTTAGCATTTAAAATGCATGCTTTAAATATGTTGTGGTGTGCTCATAATGAAGAAGTGTGGCTTAGGCGCCGAAAAAGGGACAAATCGTCAGTGCATGGAGACAATCAGCGAAATGCCGGAAACTTTATTCGTGCATCAATTTCGGCTAGACAAAATGACTTTCCAAGGTCTTTGTCAAGAACTCCGTCAAAAAAAGTCATTAAAAGAAACCAACGGGATACCCCTAAAAGTTAAGGTCAATATTCTTTTTATTCTGACTGATAATATAGTATTAGCACTTTTTTATTACAATACCTAGCTATCATTTCATTTCCTAAATAATGGTGTTTTTGTAGGTGTGGTGCGCTTTGAGTTTCCTAGCCACAGGACCGTATCAGCACATTGTTGGCGACACTCAGCATCTTGCTCAACGCACAGCTAGTCGTTGCATCAGACAAGTTGTAAATGCTTTGAACCACCCTGCTGTCATGGCAAAATGGATTGATTCAAAACAAAAGTTCAGCCCGCGCACAAAGTACACAACTATGACTTTGACGTTAGTTTGACGTTTGCAGGGTCGCTCGCCATAGACTAAAAATAGGTTTTTTCTAAAGACATTGTAGAACGGGCGATCGACTCAATCGTGTCAACTTGGCTACCAACTTATCGTTTTAAAATCTCTTTTGTCAAGGCGTTAATGATTGTAGAAAGAGATTCGATACGAAACGTTTGTAACTTGGCTAGGACAGCAGAAATGAACCTAAAAATGTAAATAATCTTTTTACAAAGACATTTTTGAAAACGCATAAGAATCGCAAACAATATCATTCCGTCTCCTTAGTATTTTTGGTGTTGTATGAAAGCATGGTGTGCTGTTTTAATACCAAGGGCGTAATGAAAAGCTGGCGAACAGTCAGTACGTTGCAGGATTTGTATACGAGATCCCCCACGGATCTCCTCTACAAATCCAAATAGAGAAAGGAATGGAAATTGGCTCTCTGAGGTCTTTCAAGAGGGAGTAGGTGAGTTTAAGGTGCTCCACCCCATAAGGTGATACAGTATTGGATTACAGACTGACCTAGAGCCAAATAAACTTGTGTGGTTAATTTTGAATCCGATATCGGTCGAAAAACATAGATTAGTTTGCGCACTCTTTTAATCAGACTTTCAATATGTGGTCTAAAAGAGAGTGTTTCGTCTATTATAACTCCGAGATATTTAATGTTGCATGTTTGGAGGATAAATGGACAATTGCATGTTCTTATTTAGTGGAATCCACATTTATGGGCAGATGAGGATAACTAATGTTTAATAGAGGCTTCCGCATGGAAAAGTGAGTATATTTTGTCAGCATTTAATGTTAGTAAATTGCTTTGAAGCCAAATGACTAACAGTATTGAAACCTGACTGACCGTATTCGTACAATTCTTTACTGGTTTTAGCGGTAAATACTAAGGCCGTGTCGTCAGCAAATGAAATAATTGTGCCATGTTTAATGTTTAAATTGCACAAATCGTTAATATAAATCAGGAATAGGGTGAGGCCCAGAAGGATTCCCTGGGAAACACCAAACCAGTATTTTTTTTGCTCATGGGTCGTAATATCGTCTATTCTAACACATTGACATCTGCCGTCTAGGTAGACAGCAAGTAGTTTTTGCGGTGTTCCCCTTATTCCCATGGCCTCTAATTTGGTAAGGAGCATAGAAACAGATACTGTGTCAAAGGCCTTCGCTAGATCAAGGAAGATCTCCACGGTCTGGTTTCCTTTGCAAATTCCTCTGAGACATAATCGATGTGGTGTACCGCATCGGCTGTGGATAATTTGGCTCTAAAAACAAATTGCACCGATGGTAAAAAAGTATTTTTTCGAAATAGTTAACTAGCCTGCTGTTTACAATCTTCTCCAGTACTTTAGATATTGAGGGGATTAATGATATTGGCCTATAATTATTAACTAAGTCTTTCTTCCCGGATTTAAAGATAGGGATTACAATATTGCTTTTTTTAGGCATGTAAGAAAATGCCTTCGGAAGAACAGATACGAAATATGTGTGTTAAGGGAGCTGCTAATATTATCCCATCCCACTGCACAGTCGTCTTTTAGTCCACTAATAATTGGGGTTATTTCGCCCTCGTCAATGTCCAGCAAGCCAAAAGAATTTAGCGCGCACCCATTATGCAATTCTTGGGAAGGTAATTGAACACAGTAATTCTTAGGAATGTGTTCGGCAAGTTTTCCCAACATTCACGAAAAAGTTATTGAAAAGATTGACTGATAATAGAGATGAACTGTTAGTTATCTATCAATTCGAATTTGATTCACGTTGTTTTGACATATCGCACAGTGAGAATGAAAGTGACCGAACTCAAAATCTCAAAATTTTTGGAAGGTTTTTTTAATGATTATTTTATAAACTCTTAAGCTCTTATTTTTTCTAAACAATATATTGGCATCATAAATATGTAAATAGCTTTCCATTTGAAAAAGTTATGACATATTTTATTGGAAACTCCCTAAAATACGAAGTCAATTTTGTGATTTCCCACAAAATGCAAATTTCGTGTTAGGTCACTTTTATTCTCATGGTGCGATATGAGTGACGTTCTTAATATGTTTTCGAATTAGGAACACATCCGTGTTCCTAATTCGAATCCGTAACGACAGCCAATAATCTACAAATGATATACCAGCCGGGACCAACGGGTTAATGTGCTTTCTCGTAGAAGTCTGGGTATTTAAGATGGTCACCCATTTATGATAGTGATTTGCATATGTCGCAGGCCATGTTCCAGTGGGTGGTGTTCAAGTGGCACCTGGCGGGCGGGCGCACGGCGCGCGCGCTATCGGCGGCGGCCGCCAACCCTGCGCCGCACGCGCGTCACGCCGCAGCCGCCACGCTGCTCACCACGCTCGGTACGTATTACTACATGTTGTAGCGTAAACAAAAAAACTTCACTTTAAAAACGTATAATTTACCAAATCGGTAAAAAATAGGAAAATGTTAAAATAGGTATGTCATTAAATAGTAATAGTTTATATCTTGCAACCAACAATAAAGCTAGCACATTCCGACAAAATTAAATCTAAAAAATACAACTGATGCACACTTGAGTAGATAAGTCATACTAAACGTAACGTAACGTTATTTAAGACAAATTATGTGAGACAAGTCCTTAGCATTAACCTAAAATATAATATCATTGGTAGTTAATCAATGGTTAAAAAACAACGACAACAATATATGAGACAGCTCACTGGATTACGAAAATATTGAATTGTTTGAAAAGTTTGACAGCTCTGAACACATTGACGGTTGAAAAATCGTTATACTATTATAAAGCTAAAGGTTTTAGTAATTTCAGCAAACGAAAAATAAATTGTAGCTAGAATTGTGGCGTTTATATCTCGCCCAGCAACTTTGCATATCATTCGGTTTCTTCTTAGTTTTTTTTTCAAAGGGGTTTAAAATATTGTCACGAAAATATAAGTTTTTTAAATCACCTCATACCTTGCTGTTTGGTGGTGGTAGTAGGTGCCGACGAATACAACTATAAAGGCGTTGATTGCCAGCAAAAACGTGGTAATTTACACTTCGACTCATAAGTACTTGATCAAATGTCATTGGGTTTTTCCAATCGAAATTTCGAAAAGTGTCAGCCCGGAGTTTGGAAGTTGGTGGTGTGACACCCCCGTGCCTCGGAAAGCACGTTAAGCCGTTGGTCCTGCGCCAGATCTCTCTCCGGTCGTGTTGGGTTGCCGTCCCATCGGAATATGAGAGTAATGGAAGAAGGAATGGAAGAGAGAGTGCACCTGTGTTTGCGCAAACACTTGTGCACTATAAAATGTCCCGCGCCGATGGCTAGTCTCGGTTGAGATTGGCCGCCCTGGCCGAACTCAAACTCAAAGCATTTATTTCAATTGCACGATTACAGGCACTTTTGAATTGTCAAGGTCGGTCTGTCCAAAGAGATGAAGCTACTTGCACGTTCGAAAGCGTAGATCTCTATGGAGAAGAACACTTTTTTAAATCAATGTTTTTTTACAATGATAAGGTTACATCATCTCTCATTTCTAACGTACATGATGTTTTCATAGATATACCGACAAGGTAACGTCATGATGTTAATGTTTTTAAACAGTTATACTTAGAGAAACCCTTAGAGAATCACGCCGGCGGAGATTGTTAATGGCTCTTATGGCATTTTTCTGCAGAATAAATATTGACTCAATGTCTGCAGCCCGTCTCCATAGTAAGATACCGTAAGGCATAATACTATGAAAGTAACTAAAAAGGACTAGTTTCGTGGTATCAACATTTGTAAATTGGCTAACAGTATATGCTGCTGAGCTTAGCCGTCTTGCAAGAGATGACAAATGAGGACCCCATTGTAGCCTTGAGTCAAGCGTAATCCCCAGGAAAACCGTTCTACCGACGAATTCGAGTTTCTCCCCGTTGCTATGTCACAATCACTACATTTGACATTTGGTAAGGCAAACCTTATGCACTACGTTTTTTTCCATTTAAAACCAAATTATTAGAAGTGAACCAATTGTGGACCTGCAGAAGGGCGTTATTTACTTCGTCAAGATTATTACTACGTCTGCTTATTTTATAAATCAAAGAAGTGTCATCAGCAAACAAGAGCATGTTTAGCTTGTTTTATAATAAATGGGGAAAATCATTTATATATCTAAACTAAAAATAAAAATAAGAAAAGACCCAAAATCGAGCCCTGGAGGACGCCCCATTTCACGTTTAGTCCCGAGGAATTGACACCATTTATTTGAACTAATTGTTGTCTATCATTCAAATAAGATTTGACTTAGTGTAACGCTGTTTTGCCTAGTCCGTAATGCTCGAGCTTCAGCAATAATGTTTCGTGATTACCGCAATGAAATGCTTTAGACAGATCGCAGAACATACCTATGGCATCTTGCGCCTCTTCCCACGCAATGAAGATATGTTTTAGTAAAGTTACACAAGCGTCAGTTGTACAACGTCCTTTTGTGAAACATACTGTTTATCGTGCAAGATGTTTTTCGGGTTAAAATTAATAAGCATCACCTTTTCAAATATCTTGCTGAACACTGGCAACACGGATACTGGTCTATGATTATTTGTGTCTTTACTGTCCCCGGATTTTGAAAGTGGTATCACCTTATTGAAATTGATTAGGTCGGGAATGACTCCTTGATCCACATACAATATATATATTAAAGCTAAGTATGGCGCTATAATCTCAATAATTCAGGTACAAACTTTGATAGACAAGCCCCACAGATCTTCTATCAATTTAATTTTGATTTGTTTGAAAGCGTTTATTACTACTGTGGGGTTTCTATGCTTGAAATTAAATTCAGTCGGGCAGGCTGAAACGTTCGCCTGTAATAAATCAAAAGCAAACGAAGGCTTCAGTAGTTTTAATTGGGATACTGGTAAAGAAATTAACAAATTCTTGATCAACTTTTTGGCTATCGCCAATAAGACCATAAGAAGTATCCAATGTGTAATCAGTATTATTTCTTTCTCGAAGGCGAGGAATTTAGACCGAAATCAGTCAGGAGGACTATACTTGATTGGCACTGGTTATTTAATTTTATATTCAAATTATCATAATCGCGGCTGATGACACCAAAGTCTTCTTGTCAATTCTAACTCCCACTCTTGTCAAAAAACTCTTTTAAATTAGAAACATCTATCGGACCAGTCTGACAAATTAAAAGGTTCTGAAAAAAAGCTTGTAGCGTATAACGGTGTAAAATGCAAGTGGCACCTGGCGGGCGGGCGCACGGCGCGCGCGCTGTCGGCGGCTTACTTACTCACCGTTCATCCTGACTTATGACCTTAATTTAAACTCTTTAGACCAAGGCATCTTGTATATTATGCGTATCAAGTTTCATTCGAATTGGTTTATTTATTTCCAATAATAAAGACTTTCATGTTCGTATAAAATGCCATCAAGAGTAAACGCAAGCCTAGCTGGCAGGCTAGGCTTGCCGAGAAGACTGACTCAAGACACATTTGCTGTCAAATACTCCAAAAAGCAGACACTGATAGTTTAAGTCAAGTAACGCTGCTAGGTATGCGCCTTGCTAGAAGTATTGAATGACATTGTTGTGGCAGCATCTCGTCGCGAGCTGGGCGCGCTGGTGTCGTGCGCGGCGCTGGCGGGGGACGCGGAGCGCGCGGCGGCTGCTCGCGCCAAGCTGCACGACGCGCACGCGCACAACCCCTACTACGACTTTCTTTACGCGCTGCATGTGTCGCGACACCATTACAGGAAGGGTAAGCTTTTGAGTTCTAACTTCTATCATGTTCTGTGTTTTCTTATCATTCATCCAAAGCAGTACAGCAAGGGTTTCGATTTCGAAGAGTGTTGATGGTTTAATAACAAAAATTCGAGAAATCATCTTTTCATTAAGATGGCTTCTTTGCTCTCTCTAGAAGGTCAGAATAAATAGTTTTTTTAGGCTGGGATAATACACCTAAGATGGCTTGATTCGATCACTTCAAAGTTTGCATTGTAAACGATTATTGTGTTTTTATTAGCGGCAGCAGTAATGTACGAGCGTGCGGCGCGGTGCTATGCCGAGAGGTCAGGCGGTGCAGCGGCAGTGCGGCGGCGCTGCCTGGGCGCCGCACTCACGTGCCTGCGCCTCGCACAGCCCGACCACGCCTTCCTCGCGCGCCCCGCCGCGCAAGGGAAACATCTGCAGGTATACTATACATAATGTACGTGCGGCGGCGCTGCCTGGGCGCCGCACTCACGTGCCTGCGCCTCGCACAGCCCGACCACGCCTTCCTCGCGCGCCCCGCCGCGCAAGGGAAACATCTGCAGGTATACTATACATAATGTACGTGCGGCGGCGCTGCCTGGGCGCCGCACTCACGTGCCTGCGCCTCGCACAGCCCGACCACGCCTTCCTCGCGCGCCCCGCCGCGCAAGGGAAACATCTGCAGGTATACTATACATAATGTACGTGCGGCGGCGCTGCCTGGGCGCCGCACTCACGTGCCTGCGCCTCGCACAGCCCGACCACGCCTTCCTCGCGCGCCCCGCCGCGCAAGGGAAACATCTGCAGGTATACTATACATAATGTACGTGCGGCGGCGCTGCCTGGGCGCCGCACTCACGTGCCTGCGCCTCGCACAGCCCGACCACGCCTTCCTCACGCGCCCCGCCGCGCAAGGGAAACATCTGCAGGTATACTATACATAATGTACGTGCGGCGGCGCTGCCTGGGCGCCGCACTCACGTGCCTGCGCCTCGCACAGCCCGACCACGCCTTCCTCGCGCGCCCCGCCGCGCAAGGGAAACATCTGCAGGTATACTATACATAATGTACGTGCGGCGGCGCTGCCTGGGCGCCGCACTCACGTGCCTGCGCCTCGCACAGCCCGACCACGCCTTGCTCGCGCGCCCCGCCGCGCAAGGGAAACATCTGCAGGTATACTATACATAATGTACGTGCGGCGACGCTGCCTGGGCGCCGCACTCACGTGCCTGCGCCTCACACAGCCCGACCACGCCTTCCTCGCGCGCCCCGCCGCGCAAGGGAAACATCTGCAGGTATACTATACATAATGTACGTGCGGCGGCGCTGCCTGGGCGCCGCACTCACGTGCCTGCGCCTCGCACAGCCCGACCACGCCTTGCTCGCGCGCCCCGCCGCGCAAGGGAAACATCTGCAGGTATACTATACATAATGTACGTGCGGCGACGCTGCCTGGGCGCCGCACTCACGTGCCTGCGCCTCGCACAGCCCGACCACGCCTTCCTCGCGCGCCCCGCCGCGCAAGGGAAACATCTGCAGGTATACTATACATAATGTACGTGCGGCGGCGCTGCCTGGGCGCCGCACTCACGTGCCTGCGCCTCGCACAGCCCGACCACGCCTTGCTCGCGCGCCCCGCCGCGCAAGGGAAACATCTGCAGGTATACTATACATAATGTACGTGCGGCGACGCTGCCTGGGCGCCGCACTCACGTGCCTGCGCCTCACACAGCCCGACCACGCCTTCCTCGCGCGCCCCGCCGCGCAAGGGAAACATCTGCAGGTATACTATACATAATGTACGTGCGGCGGCGCTGCCTGGGCGCCGCACTCACGTGCCTGCGCCTCGCACAGCCCGACCACGCCTTCCTCGCGCGCCCCGCCGCGCAAGGGAAACATCTGCAGGTATACTATACATAATGTACGTGCGGCGGCGCTGCCTGGGCGCCGCACTCACGTGCCTGCGCCTCGCACAGCCCGACCACGCCTTGCTCGCGCGCCCCGCCGCGCAAGGGAAACATCTGCAGGTATACTATACATAATGTACGTGCGGCGACGCTGCCTGGGCGCCGCACTCACGTGCCTGCGCCTCGCACAGCCCGACCACGCCTTCCTCGCGCGCCCCGCCGCGCAAGGGAAACATCTGCAGGTATACTATACATAATGTACGTGCGGCGGCGCTGCCTGGGCGCCGCACTCACGTGCCTGCGCCTCGCACAGCCCGACCACGCCTTGCTCGCGCGCCCCGCCGCGCAAGGGAAACATCTGCAGGTATACTATACATAATGTACGTGCGGCGACGCTGCCTGGGCGCCGCACTCACGTGCCTGCGCCTCACACAGCCCGACCACGCCTTCCTCGCGCGCCCCGCCGCGCAAGGGAAACATCTGCAGGTATACTATACATAATGTACGTGCGGCGGCGCTGCCTGGGCGCCGCACTCACGTGCCTGCGCCTCGCACAGCCCGACCACGCCTTCCTCGCGCGCCCCGCCGCGCAAGGGAAACATCTGCAGGTATACTATACATAATGTACGTGCGGCGGCGCTGCCTGGGCGCCGCACTCACGTGCCTGCGCCTCGCACAGCCCGACCACGCCTTGCTCGCGCGCCCCGCCGCGCAAGGGAAACATCTGCAGGTATACTATACATAATGTACGTGCGGCGGCGCTGCCTGGGCGCCGCACTCACGTGCCTGCGCCTCGCACAGCCCGACCACGCCTTCCTCGCGCGCCCCGCCGCGCAAGGGAAACATCTGCAGGTATACTATACATAATGTACGTGCGGCGGCGCTGCCTGGGCGCCGCACTCACGTGCCTGCGCCTCGCACAGCCCGATAACGCCTTCCTCGCGCTCCCCGCCGCGCAATGGAAACATCTGCTGGTAACGGCAAGTACGCCACCACGTATCCAATGAGGAGTGTCGACGCCAGCTCAGCATTTGCCCGCTCGAATAGGCCTCGCGAGGAGCAGCCGCCTCGAATAGGTAGGCGTAAATATATTTTACAAATTATAACAAAATTTAACATTATTTTATAATCATTTGCAGGTTATCGGGCCAGAGGAGTTAGCTGCAGAACTTCGAGAGGAAGACCCTGACTCGCTCGACCCAGTGCAACAAGCTCTAATTAGTAAGTTTTGTCACATTATTCATTTCT
The DNA here is from genome assembly GCA_905163435.1 of Mamestra brassicae. Lineage (NCBI taxonomy): Eukaryota > Metazoa > Arthropoda > Insecta > Lepidoptera > Noctuidae > Mamestra > Mamestra brassicae. The sequence goes on along the minus strand of LR991004.1, from coordinate 10,925,261 downwards.
CGTTAAAAGTGACAGAAAATATGTAGAAGGTATAAAACTATTATTTTTATTTATCACAGAAGGCGATAACATAGATTTTGATGCGTTGTACCCAAAACTGAAAGATGCCGATCCAGAAACACTACTGGCTGTCCTAAAGAGAGCAATAAGCACAGGGCAGTTCCTACCACACTGGTTCCTTCAGAGATACATGGTATGTATTAAGGAACAATGTCTAAGATTGTATTTATTTTGAATTGGGCGTTGATAGCTGCGCCACAGTATTTTACTTTTGTAGCTATTTTCATTTTCATGTGTAATGTGTAAACTTAAGTTGTTTCAAATAAACTTTACTATTATTATTGATTGTTACTTGAAATAAATAGTGTATTAGACGTTAACCTTTTGAAAGCAAATGTCACATATACGTGACAAGCAAAGCGCGTGCCTTGTACGCCAAACGTCACAAATATGTGACAAAAAGTACGGTGAATTTGTGGCTTGGCGTCGGCGTCGGGGGCACGCCGATGCGTTTATAGTCTGGCGTTCAAAAGATTTTATTTTAGCACTTTATCGGCGTGATTAATATGTATACTTACCCATACGAAATTTCAACTTTCTAGCGCTAAGCATTTCTGAGACAGACGGAAATGGCGGAACTATAAGAGTTCCTTGTTGACTGCGGAACCCTAAAAACGTATTGTACCCTGAAGTGTTAATTAGAAAGCTACATAAAAGCATTGCAATGATGCACAGGAAGCGGACGGCGCCGGCTGCGTGCGCGCGCTGCTGAGCGGCGGGCGCGCGGCGGAGGCGGGCGCGCTGTGCTGCGGCGCGCTGCGGGCCGCGCTGCACGTGCTGCTGCCGCGCTCGCCCGCCGCGCCGCGCTGCGCCCCCCTCGCCTTAGCCGACTTGCTGCTCGCCGAATTAGCGCTCCACACCGCTGATCCTTATGTCCAACAGGTAACTAAACCTATCGCATTTCATCACGTCATCGTCAGCCTAGTCTTCTCCCAACTATATCGGGGTCGGCTTCCGTCGAACCGGATTCAGATGAGTACCAGTATTTTACGTGGAGGGACTGCCTATATGTGGATTTTCAGGCTTCTGACAATCCATAACGACTGCCATAGAAAAAAAAAACTTGAAATGACAGCCGGGACCAACAGTTTAACGTGTTTCCCGAGACACAGAGGAGTCTTGGTCAACCATCCACAGGCCGACCTCGGCAAGCTTTGCTTAATCCTGGAAATCTCACCGTGCGGCTGTTATTATTTAGAAACTAGATAACATGGTTGGTGTAAACTTGGTTAAACTTCCCTAAATTAACCCTCCTTTGCCATTATGTCGAATCAGTTAGTGCGATTTTTGTAGTTCAATGACCAAATGTTTAGGGACTCAAAGTCAAACTCAAAGCATTTATTTCAATTAAACCATTACAGACACTTGAATAGTCAAGGTCGGTCTGTCCAAATAGATGAATCTAATTACACGTTTCAAAGCGTATCTCTATGGAGAAGAACGTGCAAGAAACTCCACGACGCTCGCTCAGCAATATGACGCCTGCGCTAGCACCATTCGGCTCAACCACTTTGAAGAGTGCCAAATGATCCAGAAACATCAGCCAGACTTTTAAGTGAGCATGACACTCCCAACCGCCAGGGCACATTCAAGTCAAAGAAAAATTATAGTTAAATTGAGTCTATACAATGAAAATTTGATGGTCTTACAATATTCAGCGAGTCTAACTGCTAAAAGATTAGTTTGTGCGCCCTAATGGCTTTGGAGCAGCCAAGCATTTTTATCTTCAATGTAATCTTCCAACTTATAATATGCTTGCCTGCATAGTGTGCGTTTAATACAAGATTAAAATTTTGTTTCATTTAGTTCTAAAATCTGGGGAGGTATTTTATTGTAACATTTTAAACAATACCCCATGAAAGATGTGGCTATTTTAGCAAGTCTGAAACCTGGTTAAACTAATTAGTTCCTATTTCTAGTGACATAGTTATGTCTGTCGCCTCGTTTATTAAAAATATGCAGATTATTTCTAACGTACATGATGTTTTCATAGATATACCGACAAGGTAACGTCATGATGTTAATATTCTTAAGCAATTTCCTTAGAGAATCGCGCCGGCGGAGATTGTAAATGGCTCTTATAGCTCTTTTCTGCAGAATAAATATCTCACTAAATGACTCAATGTCTGCAGCCCGTCCCCATAGTAAGATACCGTAAGACATCTACTATGAAAGTAACTAAAATTACTAGTCTGTAAATTGGCAGATTTTCCTAATAGCATATGCTGCTGAGCTTAGCCGTCTTGCAAGAGATGACGAATGAGGACCCCATTGTAGCCTTGAGTCAAGCGTAATCCCCAGGAAAACCGTTCTACCTACGAATTCGAGTTTCTCCCCGTTTAATGTCACAATCACTACATTTGACATTTGGTAAGGCAAACCTTATGCACTTCGTTTTTTTCCATTTAAAACCAAATTATTAAAAGTGAACCAATTGTGGACCTGCAGAAGGGCGTTATTTACTTCGTCAAGATTATTACTACGTCTGTTTATTTTAAAAATCAAAGAAGTGTCATCGGCAAACAAGAGCATGTTTAGCTTGTTTTATAATAAATGGAGCAAATCATCTATATATCTAAACTAAAAATAAAAATAAGAAAAGACGCAAAATCGAGCCCTGGAGGACGCCCCTTTTCACGTTTAGTCCCGAGGAATTGACACCATTTATTTGAACTAATTGTTGTCTATCATTCAAATAAGATTTGACTAAGTGTAACGCTGTTTTGCCTAGTCCATAATGCTCGAGCTTCAGCAATATTTTTTGTGATTAACGCAATCAAACGCTTTAGACAGGTCGTAGAACATACCTATGGCATCTTGCGCCTCTTCCCACGCATTGAAGATATGTTTTAGTAAAGTTACACAAGCGTCAGTTGTACAACGTCCTTTTGTGAAACCATACTGTTTATCGTGCAAGATGTTATTCGTGTTAAAATTAGTAAGCATCACCTTTTCAAATATCTTGCTGAACACTGGCACCACGGATACTGGTCTAAGATTATTTGTGTCTTTACTGTCCCCGGATTTTGAAAGTGGTATCACCTTATTGAATTTCATTAGGTCGGGAAAGACTCCTTGATCCCCACACAATATACATATATATTAAAGCTAAGTACGGCGCTATAGTCTCAATAATTGAGATACAAACTTTGACAGACAGGCCCCACAGATCTTCTGTCAATTTAATTTTGATTTGTTTGAAAGCTTTTATTACTACTGTGGGGTTTATATGCTTGAAATTATATAATAATAATTCAGTCGGGCAGGCTGAAACGTTCGCCTGTAATAAATCAAAAGCAAGCGAAGGCGAGGAATTTAAGGCTTCAGTAGTTTTAATTGGGATACTGGTAAAGAAATTAACAAATTCTTGATCAACTTTTTGGCTGCTAATAAGACCATAAGAAGTATCCAATGTGTAATCAGTATTATTTCTTTTGGTTATGTTCGTTTCATTATGTATAGAGCCTTAGCTACCTTTATTTTTTTAAGGATGGGTAATCGTCAAATGACTTCTTCTGCTCTGGGTGGAGCGGAAGGGCGTTTCAGACTCTTACTGACTAAAACCCATCCGTGTTCCTTCTAAAGCCCTTTGCGTTCCAGGGCCGCGGTGACTCTTTCGAACAAAATCCGCAACCCTGGCAGAGCCTTAGCTACCTTACAAGTATTTTTATACATTTTTGAGTAGGTAAATACATACATACTTATTAAAAGTTTCAGTGTTAATATAAAGCTTAAGGCCATATAGCTCGTGAAGTGGTCCCCTACTTTTCGTCCTTTAGTCGCCCAGTCACTAAATAAAAACTTAGGGCAGATAGTTGCTTTCTTTTTAAACGTATTGTGGAACTCAGTTTCGACTACAGAAAAAAAATCTTTATATAAAATATTACCATTGTCTATCGTACTTAAATTGCTGCTTATAGCGCTATTTAATTTACCAGCTGTTATTGGTCTGCATTTTATCTGCATTTGCGGATTGGTATTGTGACCACTGATCGGAAGGGAGACAATTCACAATGGCTTTTTCCAAGTAGTTGAAGCAAACAAAAACATTATCAATACATGTAGCAGTTGTTGTAGCTGTTCGAGTTGGTTCTATGAACACATTTGACAAATTAAATGATTTAAAGAGATTCAATAAGCGACTGCTATCTGAATTACTTTCTAAAATATTGATATTAAAATCACCACAGATAATCAAAAATTTATTACCAGTAGCAAGTTTTGCCAAAATATCTTCTATCACTGACTCAAATATAGAATAGTTTTGATAATTTGGGGGTCATTAAATGCACACTATGACATGCTTATCTAGCTCAACACAGGACAATTCAATGTTATGTTCAACCGACAGTTCAACTATATCTTTACGAGTTTTAAATTTAATAGACCCTTTCATTTAGATAAGTGAACCCCCACGCAGCATTGATTTTCGGTTAAAACAACTGCCCACACTATAATGATCATAATTAATAAACATTTCAGAATCCTTTAACCAATGTTCAGTAATACAAAAATGTTAAACATTGTTTTTTCTAAAAATAATTCAACTTCCAATTGCTTCGAAGAATAGCCTTGTATGTTTTGAAGGTATAAGGTGAAGGATTTCTGCTTAGCTCCATTATTTTGAGTGCTAGGAGATACCTTGTTGTTGATAAGTTTTAGCGAAATTGCCTATGGTACCATCTGTTGTCTTATTACCTAGTTTAAATCAGAGCCAGCAACAAGACAGTACTATTACTAATTGTGGTGCTAATATCAGAGTATTTCGACATACTAATTATGTCTGAGTTAATATTAAAAGCTAATAGCTTCGCTATTTGACGTCTAAAACTAATGGGCTGATACACAGTATCCCTGTTCGACCTAATTTTATCAACAAAATTGTTGATGTCAAAAAATAAACGATTGTCGCTGTAGTGACTGGCTTAAAATGCATATGCTTATTAAGCCTGTTTATGTACTTATTTTGCCTATAAGATAAGTGCTTAAAGTATGGAAAAGCATACAGAATTATCTTTTTACAATTGATTTTCAATAGATTAGTGATACTAACAGTGATATCATCTTTTTAAAATTTGAACTATTCCCTACAAATACACTAATAATGGCATTTGAATCGTATTCATTCACAGTTATCGAAGACAGTATGCTTTGATAGGAAGTCTGAGTTGTACAATAGTTTTGAGTAACAAAAGGAAGGCTAACTAACTTCCCTACTATACTACTACAGATATTCTATTTCACGAAGTCCGTTTGGCTCTGGTTGTAGTAGTGACGTGTAGTGATAGGCGCGCTAGTGTGTGTAAACGTAGGTAGCGTTAGGAAAGAAATCTGACACGCATTATATATTTATTTAATAAATTATATAGACAATTTAAGTAAATAATATTTAGCTATTAGAATGATAAGTTGCAGAGAAAAGAAACAACAGTTGAAAGTAAATAATATTTTTATTTATTACAGAGAAGAAACAAAAAAATCAGCACTTAATCACTATCAAATTCAATTTCTGATTCGCTTTCGTCAGAATCGTTCCCTAAGTTAATTATGAACTCAAAATCCAGGTCGACGTATTTTAAGTATTCTTTTTAAATTTTTTCAACATGAGCACAGGTTTTTTGCCATGTTTCACTGGTTACTCTATCCAAGCTTTCAAAGATCAGTCTTTCCATGTTCCTCATGTTTTGTTCGATATTCTTTGATGCGATATAATTTTTTACAATACCCCAAATATTTTCAATAGCATTTAATTCTGGGTGATAGGGGGGAAGACGTATGACATCAAAACCCTTGCTCTTAATAAAATCATCAATTTTATACGTTATGTGTTCATCTTTGTGTTTTTTTATAATATCGTACAATTCCAATTTAAGGAGAGATTGCTCAAATGCTATACCCTTATCCCTGAGCCATTGCTGCATGTCTACTTTCTTTGTAGCCGACGTCGGTAGTTTTTCAGTCCGTGTGTTGTGATATGAAGCATTGTCTAAGACAATGACAGAGCGTGGGGATAAATTGGGTAAAAGTTTTTCGTTTAGCCATTTAACATAATTATCGTAGCTCATATTAGAATGGTAATCGCCAGCTGTTGAGTTGGCTTTATAAATCAATGAAGCATTTTCAATAAATCCATCCTTTGTACCCGCATGCACTAATATAAAGCGAGTGCCTGTGCTAATTTTTTTTAAGAATGGTGTACTCTCTTTCTTTTGTGCCCAGGTGTTGTTTCGCACGTGTGTTGAAAGGACATAACTTTCATCGGTGTACACAATTGGGCGACCTTGACTGCGATATTCTGACATCTTCTTCAAAAATTTTAAACGCCATATTTGTATATCATGACGTTCCTTCAAAACTTTACGGTGATTCTCTGTTTTACGCCACTTGTAACCTAACTTCAGTAACAATTGACGAACAGTTTCGATACAACCATCAAAACCAATTTTTTCATTTAATACATTTTTTAACTTAGCCAACGTTGGAATTTCTTTATGGATGACATGGAAATTTTGTATAGTACTGCGAACAACATCGGCTATAAAATTATCTATTTCTATCTTACTATCCCGCTTTCTTCTTTTCTTCATAGGAGAAGTGAAATTTGATGAGCAGGATGGCAATTCCTTCTCTTCTTTTAATATCCGTTGAACAGTTTTCATAGAAACACCTGTAGCCTCAGCTGTACGCCTTGTAATATCTCGTAAATGAGACAAATCACAGTTAGGTTCCGCAACTGATTTTGTGAATTCATACTCTTCTCGCAGGAAATGATAAACGCTAGCTATCATGCTTCGACCCTAGAACAAAACCAAATCGAAATACCTATTTAAGTAACAAGTTTCATAATATTAGATAGATAAACTCTTAACCCGGCGGGAGTGTGGTGGGGTGTAGCATACCCCAGCACTAGTTTACCTACGTATATTTTTTTAACTGAAAACAACTAGATTTCGCGGCTTCGTGTAGCTGGAGGTAAGGGGTTGCGGGAGGGGATAGTGGCGTGATCTCAGTGTTACGCCGGCTGGTGATTGGAGTGCACGTGCGTTAACGTCCGTGGGGTAAGTCACACCCCGCCACATAGTTCGCGTATTGTTTTCGTTTTTTTTTTTTTAGTATATGTATTTATGTATACTTTCATTTTTTATAGTTTTTGAATAAAAATGGCACTGGAGGCAGATGAAAGACGTATAAGAAGCATTATTGATGAAGTTTTAGCCGAATCTTCAGATGAATCAAGTTCTACCGAAGAATTTGATCATTGCAGTGAGCATGACCTTGAATCTGATATAAATCTGATAAATCTAGTAAAAGAACAGAACCAAACTACGGAGGAATCCGTAGTTTGGGATTGAGTTTGTTGAATAAACATCTGCAGTTGCGACAAACACAGAAAAATATCCCATCTAACATTCGCCAAAGAATTTCTGCACAGATGGGGGAGCCATTGCGCCCAGCAGTGGAAAACAGTTCCGGACGATATGCTCGATGTGCGGATTGTCCTCGAAAAAAAGATCGGAAGACAAAACATGTCTGTGCAAGCTGCAGAAAATCACTGTGCCTAGAACATGCAATATTTTCTTGCAAAAATTGTGCTGACGGCGAGGCCTTTTACTAAGATATTCCATTTGATTCTATAAGTGGTTTTTAATTTTAATTGAAAGAAGATCTCATTTTTTGTTAATTTAGAAGCTTTTATTTTGTTTTAATTATTACAGTTGATTTTATGAATATTTTAATAGCGCAAGTAAATTTTTGTCACCAAAAAGTTGTCAAATTGTTCAACTACTAAGTAAGTAATAAAAGTATTAAAAATATGTATTTATTTGTTTAATTACTTGTTATAGGGATTCTCATTCATAATACTTAGGAATAATTTTGTACTATTTTGGAGAAATACTTAGATAGAAGACGTTTTGTTCCGTGGGGTATGTTACACCCCACCACATACTCTATGTAATTTTTCCACACCACACTCCCGCCGGGTTAATAGCACACAAAAAGTAGTAACAATAGTTAAAAAAAAATGTTACCTCACTGTGGACAACTTTTCTGCGTTTACTTGCCATGCTGACGTTACTCTTTGAATTTTTTAGCGCGGAAACAAAACACTAGTGACTCTGACCGCGTCGCGATCGTGACTGAGCGCTCCCGAGGTTACGCACACTAAAACAGTGTGCACGTACAGACCTTACAACATTCATAGTCAAACGGACTTCGTGAAATAGAATATCTGTAACTAACTAATTTCCCTAACCCTCTTCCTATACTGTCTGAAAAAATAATTGACTGACAACAAACCTTGCCACTAGGAGTGGAACTACTGTGCAATGAATGGACCACTTGAGATAATTCTTGGACAATAAGAGGAATGTCTTGGATCGTGAATATTTAAACAATCGCAGTCTATGGCTTGATATAAGCTGCTCAAAGCCATCAAAGTTCAGTAACGCCAGTTTTGCACCAGATAAACATAATATGTAACATAATTATGCCTGCAGACACTCATCCCATCGTTAAAATATCATTGCGCTCATCGTACTTGTGACGTTCTTTATTTTGAAAATCACACAGACCACGCTGCATTGAACATTGTACTTAATGAAATTTAAAAAATATAATGAACTATACCCCTAGCACGAATGTTTTTGATGTATAATTACGTAATACCCATTTCGCACATAATATTTATTTGAATTGCATACTGTATTCATATTTATGTGTGATACAAATTGAGTAGGTACGTTGCATAAAATTAAACCAAGATACTATGGGGTTGTAATTTTTATATTCAAAATTCACTTACGTTAACGCTACGTCAAAACATTCGTGCTAGGCCCGCTGCTCGTATGTGGCTTGGGATAAACACCTACAAACGTTAAGCCTTGACAGTCCAATACAAAGGGCAATAAATAAATTTAATTCTACATAGTTGTTGTCGTTGATAGTTGGGTCCCATTCTCAATATCGATAAGATAATAGACAAGGCCAAAGTCCATTAACTCTCGTTAATCCATCAGATACATTTCCGAAAAATATTGGACAAGAATTTTTATTTTTTCACAAAAACAAAAAAACGGCCAAGAGCGAGTCGGACTTGAGAGTTCACCAAGGGTTCCGTACCATAAACCGAAAAAAACACGTTTCTTGTATGGTGGGCTCCCTTACAAGAAACGTGTTTTTTCTATCATTTTTAATTTAATTTTTATTATTTGCGGCAATAGAAATACACACTGTAAAAATTTCAGCGGTCTACCTATTACGGTTCTTGAGACGGACAGCGGAGGCTTAGTAATGGGGTTCTGTTGGTTACCCTTTGGGTACGGAACCCTAAAAATGTAGACATACTAACTACAAACGGATACAGTGCGTTGAAAACACGCATGACATCACGTCGCTGGTTTTTTTTTTACCAAAGTAGTGCCGTCACGCATGTTTTCAACGCACTGTATCGTCTTCATTTTTTGTTTAAGTGAAAAAATACATATCCAAACTTTTTGGACATCTATCTGACGGACTAATTCGATTTTTTCAGTAAAATACCCTATTAGGTATGCTATGGCCCTATCTTTTAATTCCTTGCGGGGTTTTTCAACTCTATTCTACTTCCAGCGTGTTGGAAACTTATCTTTCATCTAGCTTTACGCGTCAACATTAAGTGTCGGTTATTTACGACAAGCATTTATCGATATCTGAAGTACCTATCAATTCCTAATTGCAAAATAACAAAAGAAGTTTGGGTGAACTATTGACCTAGTTTGACTTCATTTGTTTGGTTTATTTTACTTTATTGCAATAATATGATCGTTGTTTCAGGTTTATAATGATTTAGACGACCTAGTAAAGGAGTACACTAAAGTCGTGATAAGGATTTCCAACGATATGAAGCTGGCTCGACTGGAACACGCTGTGAACTAGTGTAATGATTGTTATTAATTAAATAAAAAAACGCTTTTAAAAAAAAAATCGTTTTATTAACAAAACAATAAATACAAAACGTTTTAATCCGTCACCTCCTTTAAAACCACCTTAGCGTAGTAATTTCTTACACCATAATAATAATTATTATTATTTACTGACCAAAAATCATCATTACGTCACTCCGTGACGCAAGTGATGTGTGGGTTATTGAACTAGGAAATTGCCTGTAAATCCGTGTTTTCATTCACACCTCTATTCAAATGCTTAAGCTTACATATTTTTTTTTCGTATAGCTTAGATAAATACAGTGAAAAGTTAATTTTATTGAGCCCGGTATAAATGTAAGTGCGGTATTGTCAAAATGGTGCGATAGGAAGCGTCGAAGTGTTGTAGTAGAATCATACAAAAGCCCTTAGAACATCATAATTTATTAACACACTTGACCCATGGTTCTGTATGTTTGTCTGTATGTGGTAAAAGATAGAGAGCACCAAATATGTTTTATAAAAGTCTCCTTCAAACCTTTTTGTGACCTTTTCTGATTGTTTCGTTCATTCAAGGAGACTGATAATATAGCTAGGTATTTTTGAACTTGAGTTTATACATACAAGTGGTTTCCTAATAACCTCAACTTAACACACCTATGTTAAGACAGTCAAGGTCGCATGATCTACGTATTTATAAAACTGAGGTACCTACATGGTAATCACGCGTACCTACGTTATCGCTACTATCTACGTAGTTTGAATTATTTTGCGCCAAACAAAATAAATCGTTAAGTATAGCAAGTATTTCTTTTTTTTGCAAGTATTTGGCACATCTTAATTGTCTAATTAACCGATTGACGTGGCAATGCAGCCAGTCTCTTGGGCACATTACCAGCTGACAGCGTTGAGGACGAATTTTTGATGCCAATTTTAGTTTGTTGTAAGTTTAGTGTATTTGTTAATTTAGTAATTATTTTTGATATTTTTTTACTATGTAATAAATTTATTTTGTGCACTAATTAAATTAACCGATTGTCAATATATTCATGTTTTTAATAACAAATCCACTATTTAGGTTTATTAACCTTGATTGGAATATTTTTAAATCCCATACAGTGATGCATAAACTCGCGACCTTGTGTTTTCGTAACTTTGCAATAGCTAACGAAACTGGTTTTAAATTGCTTGATGTGTTTGTTAAATTAAGTTCCCACATGATATGATCTTAATAAACATTTTAACGTCTAGCCATCCTTACTCTCATTATAGTTAGCACTAGTCGGACAAGCTTCTCGTAAATGATAAACATAAGAGCAGCTGTCATGATTGTTTGCATTAGTTTAGCCTCTAATCCACGGAATGCTAGTGAGGGCTTTGATTTTACATCTCTATACAGAGGTTTTAAACTTGCACCAGCGCGAAGCTTAGATTGTACCAATTGAAGTGGATAAGTCAGAGTTGTAGCTACTGCTTTTGCAACAGCACCTACAAGAAATGCAGAAAATGTATCAAACATACCCTTAGATACTAGATGCCTTTTTAAAGCTTCATAAACCATAAATTGAATTGCTGGATTTGAGACCAGCAGTAAAGAGGGCACTGTTCCTGACCAAAGTCCCTTGGCGCCTTCCTTTTTAAAAAGATCTATAAGTCCTTCTGTTAAGCTGTTGTAGGTCGTTTTTTCCAGCTTCATTCTAGTGTTAACAACCCACAAAGGTGAAGTAAGAAGAACGTTTATACTGCCAGCAATTAAGCCAAACATCAAGTCTTTTAATGCAGATGTATCCTTTGTCGACATTCTGCGCAAACCATGGAATGTATAAAAATATACGAAATTCGATACGGAGAGAGACTGCAAGACAGGTGCCAGGCCGCGGTATAAAGACTCCATTCCTTCTTCACTCGCTAACTTCAACAGGAGTTCAAATGAGGAGCCTTGTAGCTTATTGGAATCTTCAACTGAAAACAAAATAGCAAAATGTTATTGTCGGTGAAAATCCAGGACCATACAACAAAAAATTCAAAAAGCATTGTAAGTAAAAAATAATGACTTGAAATAGAAGTGTTTCAGCGCGCGCATTTGGTAACTATATGTAATAAATTTTGTTTCCCATGCTTGTAGAAATCGCCTCTGATTGGCGAAAGCTGTCCTTTAGTTTTCCTTAAGGAATGGAAAATGTTGAGTATCGACAATTCACCACATGGCGGACTGGTTGGATCGAGATCGGCACACGCGTACGGATTAAAAGCATAGGTAGGTAGATTGTTCAGGGAAGGAAAATACCTTGGTTAAAAGTGTACAGCTAGTTAATATTATTACTTAATTGTGATGGTTTTATTTTTGAGCTATCTGCTCAGGGTACAGGCGCGCGCACATTCAAATATTTTTAAGGTTTTGTAGTCAACAAGGAACCCCTACAGATTCGTCATGTTCGTCTGTCCGCGGTTTAACTCGGAGACGCTTAGCACTAGAAAGTTGGAATTTGGTATGAGATACATATTAATCAAGCCGACAAAGTGGTAAAAATAAATTTAGTTTTGTTTTTAGTTTACCCCACGTGAAATGGCGATGATTTATTGTATCGTCTATCCCATGGTGTGGAGTGTCGTTGGATAGGTTTATTAAAAATATTACAGGTGTGTGAAAACCACTTTTTCATCCAAGTATCCGTTTGCGAAATATTAAGCTTTAAATTGCTAATCTTTGTTAGAGTCAGTCCCCTCTGCCAGCTAAACGGTTGTTTTTGGAGACGTGAAAAAATTCAAGGTAGTAGAATGTATAACGAATTTAAATGGAAAACTATTACTGCTAAGTAGACTTTACAAGTTAGGTATCGAGTAATAGTCAACCAACCTATAAAATGTAACTCTACTCCTAACTTAAAATTTCGTAATATAGGTATCTATAGAAAATGACTTAAGACCAAGTCCTTGTAACTTTGCAATCTTATAGTAAAATAAGCTATTTATATTTTATCATGGTTTACGACACGGGTAACTACAGAACCCTTCACTGTGCGTGGCCCGATACGCACCTGGCCGGCTTTTTTTTTTCATTCCTTTTTAGGGTGTTTATTTTCAGAGTTATGTGCAAAATTGAATACTAACTTTGTGCAATGGAACATACACGATGTTATCAATGTTATTTAGTTTTAAGTGCACTGAACTTCTTTGTTTGAAGATGCAACTTAAACATAGAGACAGAAGCAGTGAACGCATTTTTAATGGGGTTTCCAAAAGTACATGGTTACCAAAAGGAACACAGCAAACGAAAGCTAGAAGCGTTACCTACTTGAGAAGAATTGCTTATTCTGCTGTAGAGGAAAAAAAAATCTTTCATAGGGAATAATAATAAGTTTAAAAAAATGAATATACGGATAATAATAATAATAAGTTTATTAATGAAATGGGAATGAAAACGTAATTGATTGTATTACCTTGTATTCTGGATCTCAATGTATCCAATGGGTAAAACACAGCCATGCCGACTACGCTGCCCTGAAATAATCGATAAAAGGGATTAAGATTCCGTATGTTAAGAATATACCTATTGCTTTTATTAAATTATGTATTATTTCCAAGTCATGCGTTTTAGAAATTACTCATTATCAGATAGTAAGTACGTACCGTAGCTCCAGCAATAGCATGCACTAGAGTTTCGTAACTAAATAATGAGGGTGCCATTTTAACTTATTATAAACTGCAAACCACTCAAATTAAAATAACATCAATCGAGATTCATCGCACTTTGACCCTGCCCCCGTTAAGTTTCCTTGAAAATATAATATTATATTTTTTTTTGTTACATGACCATCACAATCAGCGTAACGCACTATACTGATACATAGATTAGACATAATCACTGATTAATTGAATGAACAAGAACGGTGAATGAGACATCAGAGAAAAACCTCTGAGCATAAAAGAGACTGTAGTCTGTGGTCTTTGCTACTGAACTTTTGACAAATGCCAAGGCAATTGACATGACGGCAGTTTTTTGGCGGGATTTTGTCGAGTGAAGTTTAGCGGCTGTTTGAATTATTCGTAAATTGATTCCTAGTGGATATTGTGATGTAAATTGGTGTAGTTTTGTGTCTGAAGTGCCCACGCACCTATAAAATATGTGGAATTATTGAAACAGGCGCGATCTCGGGTAAGTGGAGCTGAGAATTTTATTTTTAGTATTGACTTCCTCACTCGAAACTTGCCGAGAAGGCCGAATCGATATATTTGTTACCAGATAGGTACTCCAAAACCATTAGAATGTGTTACATCCGCATTCTAATGCAAAACAAGAAATGACATAAGAAAATAGTCAAAAGACTTAGACCTTCCCTTGGAGTAAATAAAAAAAAAGTTGACATTGACGTTTGTTAGAGTCTTGTTTCACTGCGACCAGCCCAAAATTAATTATATTTATTTATGTAAAAAGTGGCCAAAGCTGATTGCTCGTTAGAAAATAATGTTCGAAAAGCTACACTAACTAGTTGACCAATTTACAATACGATTATCTTCCCTATTCTTTAACACTGCAGCTATCATCAGTTCTTGTTTTGTGTCTGTCTCAATAATTTCAAAGCTTGGATTAGATTATAAACGATGAAGGTGTTTATGTCGGAAGATAATCTTTGTGCTCAGAACCTACTAAAACTAGTGTCTCATGGAAATGCCATAGTTGCTGAGATATTAAGGCTAAAAGATCACAAACCCACTGCTTATCTGTAAGTCCACTACTTATTTATTCACCAAAATTTTGACCGCAGTTTGTGTTTGCTTCAGGGTGACAAAAAATTATAGTTGTGCAATTAGTTTTGCAGGTCTCAAATTGATATTAATATTGGAAACTTTACAGATTAGACAGTAAAGAAGTTCTTCAAAAATACCAGGATGTCATCATGGATTTCAGTTATTTTAAGGTCTCAGATGCTCAAGAAAAGAAAATAAATGTGAATCCTGTAAGTAATTAAGAATAACTAACTCAAATAAATAAATACGAAATGCTGACCATGGCAAGCACTATTTGCTGAACTGTGTTTCAAAAACAAACAAATTCTTTTCAGAAATTGCAAGATTTAGATGATGAGTTGAAAGAAAAATACTTAGAAATAATTAACAGATTTTATTTGCTTTTTGAGAATATTTATCAATACATTGTTGATTTAAACTCATTTGTGGATCAGTTACATGATAATACTTTTATCCAGCAAAATATTGAAACGGTATTGAAGGATGTAGAAGGTAAACAGCTTTTGGTAAGTGTAATTTTTTTAGAAACATCTTTAATGCACATGTTAGTTTTTTACTATACAAGTTATTGTAGGCAGGTATAGTATCCTATTTTTTGTATACCAAGATACTGCTAATGTCATTGGACATTTTTAGTTAGAATTTAAAAACAATATTAAAATTTTTCAGTGTGAGAGTTTATACCTTTATGGAGCTATGCTTCTGTTATGCGACCTTTACATTCCGGGTCCAATGAGGGAAAGACTACTTGTAGCATTTTATCGCTACAGTACAAGCCAGTCACAATCTAACATTGATGATGTCTGCAAACTTCTGAGAGATACTGGCTATGATCAGTATAATGGAAGAAGGCCTGCTGATTATCCTGTGGAATATTTTAGGTAAACCTTGTTCATAAATTTATTTATGAACAAGACAATCTTTATGCACAGTAGTGGTTCATAGGTGCACTTACGGCCAATTTAAATAACGTATCTATCTTTAACCAACTGTCAAATTAGCTACCAATAGTAGCTGTAATGTCATTATACAAAGGCAAACTTGACATTTCAGCGACTGTTGGTAGCTAATTTGACAGTTGGTTAAATGTAGTTATGTTATTGAGACTGGCCATTAATGACTTAATACAAAATGGCATGCTCTACCAGTCAACTATTGTGTTAAAAAAGGCAACACTACACTCCTACATTAATTTATATACCTATTTTTTTATTATTTTATCTGTCTAGGTTCTTTTTACTTACATTGATTACCTACTTTAATGTGTTATGTTTCAGCCGAGTCTTCATTCGTCCTGAATTTGTTGAGAAAGTTGTAGGAAAACTCCGTTCAGAAGACATTTACAATCAACTGGCAGTTTACACAATTCCAGAACATCAAGCATCGGCATTGGGCACACAGGCCAGTATGCTAGTTATCTGTTTATTTTTTACTCCACATTATCTACACTCAGATACATCTAAAATGAGAGAAATTGTTGATAAATTTTTCCCCAGTAATTGGGTCATTCCAGTTTACATGGGTGTTACTATGAATATAATAGATTACTGGGAAAATTTCAAAGCAGCTAAATCTGCCCTTATCAACACATGTAATGGCAAGATGATCAAAGAGATATTTGCTAAAAGAGGTGGCTCTGTGCCCATGCTGACATCCAAAACTCACCAACTACTCAAAGAAGGAACACTCACTAATGATTTTGTTTTGGACAACATAAGCAAAATCTTGAATCTCTTGTTAAACTCCAATCTTGTGTTAAGATGGCTTCTTCTACACAACACAGATGTGACATTTTATGACAACAACAAAAAGAGTAAACAACTTAAAGAGCTTGTATTGAAAGAATCCAATTATGAACCATTGAAAATTTTGGAACTGTTAATAAGTACTGCAGAGCTGGAATTAAAAGTCAGAGAGATTTTAAATAAATTGCTTGAAAATAGGGATTCCTCATGGAATACGAATAAATCTCTTGCTATTGAAGCTGTGGACAGTTTATCTGAACTTTTCTCTGGAGCTAAACCTGTCGCTAAAATACAAGAAAATGAACAGTTGAAACTTTGGTTTGATAATATTTCTAAACAAATAGCATCTCTAGGTGAACCTAGTTCATCAAAATCTATAAAGAAAGTAACTCAACTTCTACAAGCTTTAGATGAGGTTGAAGAGTTTCATGGCATAAAGAGCACTTCAACAATTGTTCAGTATCTGTCTGATAGTAAAGATGCATTGAAGAATCTTTTGAGGGCTGCTTCCTTGAAAGAAGATTCCTTAGTTACTTTGGAGACGATTGCAGACGTCAGCTACGCTTGGTGCACAATAGATTTATACACAAAACATATGCAAGATAGTATCAAGGAGAATCCAGCTGTTACCAGCAGACTAAGAGCACTGTTCCTCAAGCTAGCTAGTGCAATGGAGATTCCTCTACTCAGAATAAATCAAGCTCACAGTGATGACTTGGTGTCAGTATCACAATATTTCAGTAATGAACTGATTAAATATATACAGAAAGTATTGCAAATAATTCCAGAAATGGTTTTCAATATTGTGGAGAAAATAATTGACTTACAAACTTGGGCAATAAAAGAAGTGCCAACTAGACTGGAAAAGGAAAGATTGAGGGATTACGCACAGTTGGAAGACAGAATGGAAGTAGCCAGACTAACTCATTCTGCATCCACATTCACAACAGGTTTGTATAGCTTCAATTGGAAAATTTGACATTCTTTCCTTACATTTATTATTAGCGCTCTTCAATTGGATCTTTTGTTTTTAGGAATTTTAGACATGCGCTCTACATTGGTGGGTGTAATAAGAGTAGACCCCGCCGAATTGTTAGAAGAGGGTTTACTGAAAGAATTAGAGAGACACATCAGCAAGAAGTTTGTAGAGTTTTTAGAACCTCAAGCGAAAAAATACCAACCAACTGCAAGTAACTTGATGTCGCGACTTCAAAAGTTGGCTGATAGTATGGATGGCTACAGACGATCTCTAGAATATATTCAGGATTATATAAATATTCATGGTTTAAGAATTTGGCAAAAGCAGGTACATTTTTAAACTCCTTGTTAAAGTGCATTTAATTTGATCCGCCCCGCACTTTGACATTGGAACAATAATCTTATAACGTCTTACATTGGCGATACCTACGAATAACAAAAGCTCGAATGTACCGACACAAGATTAAAGAATTATGAGAGCAACAGTTCATTATCTTAATGCATCAAAATCAATTTTGAAAAGGAAATAACTTGCTTCAATACAAAGTTTTTTTGAATTTTAAATTCCGAGTCCAATCAAAGTTATAGTTCAAAGAGCCCCGGAAAAACGACAATTCCATAGGTAATGTTTTCGAGATTTCGTTATTTGAGCAAACGACATTCGATCATACGAGAATAATTTATTATTATTTAGATAACAGCAATCATTAACGAGAGTGTCGCTAAGGAGATTAGTTTCCGGAAGGGAGTTACATTGTATAGTCCCTCAGCTGGCTTCATGGGCAGCCTAGCACGACAAATACCGCAGTTAGTAGACGCAAGGTAGGTACTTACGAAGAATTTGATACTTGGTTAATATGTATGTTTAATTCTAAATAAAATAAAAAGTAGACTACCTAAGTAAAAAACGTATTGTGGTGTTTCAGAATTTGCACATATGTCAATATATGTGCAGCCTGGTATGATGTAAAATCTCATAATGAAATAATAAATAACAAAACTTTCGGAAAATTGAATGATGCTATTGGAGTAGTGGGTCTCCATGGATTAGATACATTATATGGTTTTATGGTCAAAAACCAAATGCAAAATGTTCAAGATATATTTAGGCAAGACAAGATGCTTTTAGGGAATATGAGTGCCGATATGAAAGACATGGATCAGGTTATTACTAAAGGATATAAAACATTCCAACAACTATCAGATGTGCTAGTTTTGATAGGAACCTTGCAGATTGTAAGAAGGCATATTGCATACCAGTTGAATACGAGTTGCAAATTTGACTCGGCGCAATTAGAAGCATCACTAAGGACCATGAACGAGTAAGTGAAATGGGGAATTTAAAGCTAAAGACAAGTTATTGACAAGAAACAACATAAAATAATAATGAAATTGAACTTTCAGGTCCATCATTAACGAATTGAAGATATCAACACATTCTGGAACACATCCTAAGGTATCGTCGTTACTAATGCAAAACCTGGAAGAGTATTTGGTGAGATGTGGGATATATGATCCATATGATAAAATCTATGTGAAACATGCGCAGGAATTGTTGAGTGCTGAAATGGGACGCATTCTTGTTGCACTGTTAATATCGCAATTACCTAGAATACAGCTATGTTATACAACAGGTACCTTTATGTTAATTTAAGGCCGCTATCCCACTGGTGTTTTACGAGCGTTGGCGTATCTCAAACTGTTCCCAAAAAGCAACGTTAACGTTGCGCGCTCGTAAAACGCCAGTGGGATAGTGGCCTACTACGTATTTCGATAAGAAAATTGTGCTATAGATACCAATTTCTGGCTTTGGTAATTACGTAATACTCTTTAAAAGTAGGTAGGTTCTATGATTATACATACATTTCAATATAGCCTCGTGATGGTAAATCCACCATATTTCCGCAATGTCCTTGATATTTACTCATTTTAATTAATAATAATAATAATTGTAGATATGTTTATTTTTTACGAATATAATTTAACTAGTTGAAGATGTGAATTTGCGAGCTATGATAATGTCATTAGATAGATCTTAGCATTGTGTTTGTTAACGCTATCAGTTTTAGTGGTTTTCTGATCTTATCGACTCGGAATTTCCGTAACTCCAAGAAAAGCAAAAAGCAATCTCCTAGAGTACGTACGTTTTCCAAAAATATTTCGAGATGCCTAATAATTATGGGTACCTACACTGAATTCAAGTTCTGTATTACGTTATTGATGCCTTTTTAACTTTTTAGGTGATCTAATTACGCGAAGAACAGGAGACAATATAGATGGGTATCCTCTGTTGGTGGGAATCTACTCTTTGTTACGCCAAAGTAAAAGTGAACATGTTGATATTTTTGTAGATTCCTTATGCACATATGTAAGGTTAGTAACTTTGTTATAAATTTAATTTTTTTGCTTAGCTTAGCGATGGAAGTGTCCGACCGAAATTAGTTTTTAACGGTCGAAACCGAAACCGAATTTCGGCTTCGGTCTCAGTTTTGGCCGAAACCGAAACTTCCCATGTTTCTTCGGAATAATAAAGAAAGTAAGTAAACATTTTTTTTTAAAGTTGTATTTGGATTTAAAATTCAAGGTACAAAAAAAAACTTAAACAATTCATGACACGACTCATGCATGACTGAGCGCAGATGCTACAAAATTACAAATCGTCCCTCGCAGTTCAGTGCACCGAACATGTCCGATCGCATCACGAAACCTCCCGAATGTAGTTTCAGTTTCAGCCGAAACCGAAAGTTCGGTCGGACATTAATGGAAATCTAAATGGGGTCGGTACAAATTCGGCGTCCAGTTTGGACCCAGCAGTTCCTTTGACGTGCAGCGAGACATACATACCTATTACATAGAGATTAATCTAAGGGTCTGGAGGATATGTTCCCTTTACGTCGAGTCTTAAAGACTTCTTCTGCAAGGATACTTATGTTGACGCTTTCTATTCTCTTTACATCGAGTCTGGAAAGGTACAATCTTAACAAAAATGTAAAGCGCTATGTGAAATAAATGTAATATTTAGTAGAATTGTCTGCTAAAAATTACATTTATTTCACATAGCATGTTTCCGTCCGCTGCGCAAGGGCCTACCCAGGATTTGAGCTTGGGGGGGCAACTCATGCCTGTTTCGCTGGTTGTTGTGCTCCATGGCCGACGACTATGCACTGTGCCGTCGACGAGTGCGGGTGCGGGCGTCCGTCCCTAATATTCCCAGCCGCCCCCCACAATCGGGAATAAAATTCCCAGTTCCCAGCACGTGGAGTGCAGTAAGCTCCCAGTGACCCTCCGAGTGTCGGTTTCACTGCGAACACAAAGGTGGCTCGCAGTGTGCGCGACGGCCGCTTGTGTAGTAAGTACATAAGCGCGAGCTTCAAACGACTCCAAACTTCCATTATGTCACGAGCACTGCGGATCCGGGAGCTCGTAGCTCGATACGCGGTGACCGTGGACGAGCCGTATTCACTTGCAGGTTGATACCGTATCAGATACGTTACATTTTACACAGCTAGGTGAGTACCCACCTTAATGTCTAACTGGAACAGCAATTTTATTCAATTAACGAGGTTTTACCTATTCCTTAAGCCCACTTTATAGTAATTACTAGCTTTTCGTTTTTTCCCGTTCCGTTATGCCTGTCTCTTGAATGTGGGTATCATATAGATATAATATACAAAAATAATTTTCCAAATCCGACTGTTAGTTCCAGAGATTAGCGCGTTCAAACAAACTTTTGTATTATGTTAGTAAAGATACAGATTAAAATAAAAAACAATACAAAAGGTTTGACTTTATAATTTAGATGTTTCAAACCTTTTGTATTGTTTTTTCAAGGAAAAATCATAGATTAGCCACTCAAAAACCCCTTAAAACAAAGTATCCTGCAGTTCACTTCCTTGATTTGATGTCAACTGAACTCCCAAGTCTAAATCAGTGAAAAAACCAAAGAAACTATATTTTCTTATACACACAGCTGATGGCACAATAGGCACGACCTAAGCGCGCCAGTCGTGTCATGAAATAATTGTTCACCGCAAGAAATTTTCGAAACTGGATGCAGCAATAAATCGGTTAAGTCATTTGAAGAGATCTAATAAAAACAATCTCTTAAATTTCAGAATAAAACATTTGGAATCGTCAAATGATGGTGCTTCTATTGTAAGGATATTGCAATTGTTTTCGGAGACATTCAATTATCCTTTCAACAAACTCGAAGATAAACTTCCTCTTATACTGCTGACACATACTCTTCAAAAGTAATATGAAATTAAGAGCTTGTAGGTAATAAAGAGATTTGTTAACTTTCATAATTATATCTTATTTGTACATATATATAAAGGTACATAATATATTTTATGAATGAAACTTAAGAGTTTTATTTTTTAACATTATTTTCTCCTCTTTTGACTTCTAGCTTTAACCATCTCTCTTTTCATTCAACTTTGTGTTTTATCTCTTTTTAGTTATAATTAACACTCATACCCACATTTATGTAAATATCATTATGTATTTGGCATCCTAGTGATTTTATCTTAATATATATATTTCTTGTGTATGTTACTGAACTCCTCCTAAACGGCTCAACCAATGTTGATGAATTTTTTGTGTGTTCAAGGGGATTCGGGTTTATGGATTCACACTTGGACCCAGTAGGTGGCGCTGCAATCAATTTCTATAATTTTTCGTCTGACACAATGCAAATGTTTGGACAGGATGTCTGTCGGGACCACTAGTTTATATATGTCACTGGAAAATTGTAATAAATCTTGATTAGATTATAATTTCTCGATATTTTTTAAATTATTGTTTTCTATACAATAAATCTCATCCAAATTCAATAGTTTCCAATTTATCCGTGTCTTAATTAGATAAAATATTTTACAATTTCACGCTATATTTTACAATCTTATGGTGACATAATTATATATATCCCACAGTTAATCTGTGAACAGCATAGTGGGTTGTTTTATTTATCAGTTTTATATTGTAGCTGCTAATCATTTGAATAAAAATAAAACATGATGATACAATAGTGAGCATCAACCTGACGAGAGCTGTGAAGTGACTAGAATTTGTTACTGTGCACAAGCTGCTCATGTTAAGGCCTGCATAAAAGCCACCACAGAAGGTCCATTTATTTATAATTTTGTCTTGCAAGTTCAGGATTGAATTGTGAATTGTATTTTGCTTTAATTCCAGTATCTTTTTCAATTTCTGTATTTAAAGGTTTATGAAGACCCTTCAGAAACAACTCGGTTCTATATTTTTCTTGTTGCTCACGTTTTAGTCGAGCTTCTCTAAGCTTTTGTAATTTTTTTTCTCTATCCTCATCTTTAGTCTTGTCTTTTTTGTGTTTCTTTTTCTTATTTTTATGTTTTTTGATAGATTGGTTATCTGTTTTAGTTTTATCATTAAGTATGGCCTTCTTTTTGTCCTTATAAGTGTTATCATGCAAGTGTTTAAATGCATTCATTGGATCAAACTTCTGCTTCTTTTTCCAACCTACTTCTCCATTTTTTTCATCAGGCTCTTTTATTTTGGGTTTACCATCCTGATCTTTCAAAACCAACTTGTCAAAGGTATCTTTAATATTACTTGATCTGGAGGCCCCAGCTGTCTCTGGTGGTACCTCATACCAATTCTTTTTCCCAAGAGCCTCATTTGTGTCTTGTCCAAGATATGTCAAGTAACCAATTTTTTTCTCATATTCTTCCTTCTTTTCCTTTACATCCTTGTCATGTTCCTTATTAGTGGTTTTTACAGCATCTTCAAAATTTGCAAATAAGTTGATATGTTCAACAGTTGCTTTTTGTGTAGGGTCTGGTTCTGGCTCTTTAATTCCATATTCCTGTAACTTTTGCTGGCTTTTATGTTTTAACACACTAAGTCTAGCCTCACGGTCAGCTTGCTCAACCCTCAACTTTTCTTGTTGCTCTTTTTCTGCAGCTTCTGCTTCATCTTTCCGTACTCTAGCAATATTCTCCTTTGTTCTTACATGCCATCTAAAAACAAAATTGTCGAATAAATAATATTTCATACCTTAAATAAATAAAAAACTCTTTTAATAATTAAAGTTTTCATATAACACACATGTTTTACTTCAATAATCTAGAAACTAATAAGGTGATATTCCACACAAGATGCATTTATTATGCTTGTTTCATTGATTAGTTGGACATTAATTGATTGTACATGGAATGAAGTTCAGACCACAAATTATTATTAAAAAAATATTTGAAATCATATTATATGTATGATAATTTACCTTTTCTTTGGAAGGATATTCATTCTTAAATTATAATCCAACTGCTAAAATTGAATTCAAAGTACTTCAAGTTAGTTTTACTGGTGATTCGCGTTCATAAGTTCACACTACCTACTCGAAGTCTCAAACACTGCAGAGTCTGCAGACAATCAAAACCAACATGCCATGTAAATGTCAAAACTTGTCATTACGTCATTACGCAGTAGGTAGAGAGGT
Organism: Mamestra brassicae; assembly: GCA_905163435.1. Lineage (NCBI taxonomy): Eukaryota > Metazoa > Arthropoda > Insecta > Lepidoptera > Noctuidae > Mamestra > Mamestra brassicae. The sequence goes on along the minus strand of LR991004.1, from coordinate 10,901,349 downwards.
ACACTAGGTACTACTATACATCTATGGTATCACTACACTTTTTTGGTATTTAATAACCTGGCTACTGAGGCCTTTAAGTAAAGTATTTAGTTTTTCATCACTTTGTTTCGTATTAGAATGCGAATGTAACACTTTCTTAAGTTTGTTGGAGTTGTATTTGACTACCTCTTTCTCGACAAGCTTCGCTACAATAACATTCTCAGCTCCACTTTACCGAAATCGCGCCTATTTCAATAACTCCACATATTGATTAGTTCCGTGGACACTTGAGACACAAAACCATACCGATTTTATACCACAATATTCACTAGGAATTAAAAGACCATTAATTAAAAACAGTCACTAAATTTAACTCTAAATCACGCCAAAAACTACGAAGTACCACACTACTACATATTTGTCATTTAATGATGATGGTGCGGTCCATGGGTACGATAAGTAGAATACGTCTCACGTAAGAAGTCTCAAGCAGTTATGCAGCTGAATGCTAATCTAAAAAAAAACTAGCTATATTAGTTTATTTCAGTCTTCTTAGACAGACTTGTGAAGCAAGCTCTAACTAACGACTGACGAAAAAAGCTCATTCTCCATAAAAAAAAATTGTTGTAAAGACACTCGACAAACTTGGCTTAGATGGCTTGTATCTCCCTGTAGGGGGCCCCAGTGTGGCAACTGGCCTGACGGCCCATAGTATCGCAGTGTACAAGCACTGCCTACGGCCACGCGGTTCTAAGGGCCTCGCAGCTTAGTTAATACTTCATGCAAAAAGAAATCCAACTTATCCGAGTCTATCAGCAATTTTTTTTGAGCTCGCTTTGCTCTCTCTTGCTATCTAAATTATTTTCTATGAAATTCAACCAAGTAACGTACCGATCTCCTACTCTAGTAAGTATTGTCAAGAGATAAGCCGCGGCGGTATAGGCACTGTTATTTTTGTACGTTACGTTAGCTCTTACATCCATGCTTTCCGTTCGATCTTTCAATTTAGTTGTGCCAGTAATTTTCCCATTTTCACCCAAATATTTACTATTTTTGCATAATAAGTCAAATATCATAGAAAAGGATAAATCAAAGAAGTTCTTCACACAATCGTTGTTTACTGAATAAAAGTCTCTGAATATTTCTCTATCACACACATACATTTTAATTAAGTACTCTATTACACTTGCAAAGTGAAGGTTTGGGTTTACACAACAATGTCCTTTTGATCTTATAGCAGATGGGTAAGTCCCTGACTCAGTTTTTGTTTTTTTTTTTTTTGAGTGGCGTCTCGCTGTTCAACCTACATATAAGGTTGTTGACTGCTTAACCGGGATTGCCTTAATGCCTCCAGCCAGGGCTTATAAAAAACTTACAAACTAAGCGACTACACGCTAAGGGCACCCCCTGTGGGGTAAGGGCCTCGGCTTAGGGCGTCGCTGGGGGGAGAACAGCTAGGGACGGGCTGGATCGAACTAGAATTATTATTAAGGGGCGAATTTAAGACTACAGGCTCAGCGACGCGGACTGGCTCGAGCAAGGGTCGGGGCGGATTTTGACGGGTCGTCACGGCGGGCCTCGGGGCGGCGAGGGCGGTAGGTCGTGGTTTGCGAAGAGTGCCTCTCTTTGCGAGTGTGGTCTCTTTGCGACTCTCTTGGAGGAGAGTGGTAGAGTCGTCGGGCGTGACGAGGGTATGTCTCGGTCGGCGTACCTTGGAGATACGGGAGGGTTCGTATCGGGCGGCCGATGCGATAAGAGGGTTACAGTGTTTTACAGTAGTGTCGAAGAAACGTTTGGCTATGCGTTTCATGAACTGCTGTATTATGGGCAATTTGAGATCTACATGTAGAGTCTCATTTCGGACGTAGTAGTGGGCACCCGTGATTTTGAGCAGGAAACGGTTTTGGAGCGTCTGCATCCTGTGGAGATGACGAGGCTTTGCGTGTGCAAAGACGGCATCAGCGTACGTCATGATGGGGCGGATGACCGCGGTGATGAGTCGTAATTTGCACTTGAGTGACAATTTGCTACGGGCGGACCCCCAGGTATTTGGCTTGCTTCTCCCATGGGATCGGCTTGCCATACATGGTGATCGGACGAGGGGGAGGGGGTTTGTGCCGTGGTTTCGTAAAGAGAACCGCCTGACTCTTGTCGGGGTTAACCTCGATTCTCCATTTCCTGAACCATCTGCTCAAGATCTTTGCAGATGTTTGGAGAGTGCGAGCGATAGCGTCAGGTTCGCGACCGATGTAGTAAATGACGGTGTCGTCGGCAAATAGGGCCAACTGCGCCTTTTTACTTTTGGGGATATCGCTGGTGAACAGCGTAAAAACTAGGGGGGATATCACTGAGCCCTGGGAGACTCCTGCTCGGATGGGGTGAGAGGACGAGAGTGCACCCTCGATGCGGTAGCGAAAGGTGCGGTTCGACAAAAAATCTCGCAAGATGAGCACGAACCGGTCAGGCACGCCGAGACTTTGTCGAATGCTTTCGCTATGTCGAAGAACAAGGCGCCCGTCATCGAGCCACGCTGGAAACCAGCGCTTAGATGCTCGACGATGCGGTAGACTTGTTGGATGCACGATTGTTCGGTTCGGAAACCAAACTGCTCATCGGGGATAAGACTCTTTGCTTCGGCATAATCCTTGAGCCGTTTATAAATAAGCCTCTCGTAGATTTTACCGAGAACGTTGAGTAGACTGATGGGCCGGTAACTGGCGGGATCAGACTTGGGCTTGCCTGGTTTGGGAATACCGATAACGGTGGTCTGTTTGCATGCTCGGGGTCCCTGACTCAGGGGCGTGCACTCCTATTTATAGAGTCGTTGGCTGTGGATTTCATTGGGAAGGCTTGGGTTAGGCTTGGTTTTGGCTTGGCATATAGGCATTGGCATTGGCTTTGGCTCAGGTAGTTGGTACGCTGTGATTGGCTGGCAGGGCTGGGCACACGGTGCCTTATTGGCTGGCAGGGCTGGGCACACGGTGCCTTATTGGCTGGCTCATTGGCAGGCTGAGTGGCTGGTCGCTAAGCTGGTGTTCCACCGTGTCGGACTGGCCATACATTCGAGGTGACGTTTGCCAGCCGGGCAGCCTACGCTGGCCTCCAAGATTCTGAGGCTTACCTTACCTTAAGGAGGCAACGGAAAGGGAGAGGGATATTTCAAGTGCTCTCCCGGCTCCCAGCAGGTGCACCGGGCGGAGGGCAGATAATGCTCGCTTCCGGCCCCCCTAAATGGGTTCAAGGACCACGAACTCGGGGTCGTCCGCCGCCCCTCTTCATATAGGACCCAAGGTGGTGGCGCGTATTGTTCTACTCTTAGGCGTCGCGGGGGGAGGTAAACACCTCAATCCACCAGCTTGACCATGGGGCCCACAAAGCCGGCCCGCATCAGTCGGGGGCTGCGTTTTAAGGACTCCCGTAACCCGCGGTGCAAGTGTGCGAGCGCCCTAGGGTTTATACAAAACTTCAAGCCGTTAACAAAAAAGATGGCTTGTATCTACCAGAACTAGAACAACATACGTCTGTGACTTAGGTCTGTGGCTTAAAATTGTCACATGTGTTAAACTTATAACGGATGTTCTCCATATTTCGGTAAAGCAAAGTGCTTGCAAGCGTATCTCAAACAGTAAAAAGCTTAAGCCAAACCCAGTTGATACAAACTTTTTTGACCAGTTTTTGCATTTAGTCGAGTTTCCAGTTCTCTTAGTCGATATTCAATTATGCCACGACGCTGATGGGTGGTCTCTAGTGCGTGTTTGAATTATCTGTACTAATACAGAATGATTGTCTATGGTGCTCGTAAACGTAATGGACGTTCAGACGCAGCTCAAAGCAAACTTTGACTTTGTTGAATTTATCGTTATCTAAACTAGGTATTGTTTGGTGATATTTTTTACATCCTAGTGATACTTGAAAATAAGCATGTTAATAACCTGATATTATTAAGGCTCATCGCTCTGACGTTTGCATTCGTCAACATAATTTAGGTTATCCTATTAAAAGCAACAATAAACCTTTTTCGTTATTCTAGTGACGGTATTGGCAAAATGGAAGCTGTAAAAGAGCCTCCTCTTCACAATGTTCCCGTGGATGTCATGAAAATACCGATTGTATTTGATGAAAAAGACGAAAACGCCGTGGCTTCGGTAGCAACGGATGTATGTCACAAATCAAACGGTGTCGCGGTTTCGGAATCGGCAGAAGTAGCTGCAGTAGAGAGTAACACTGCACCCAGCGAAGATAGTAAATGTGAAATTGAAACATCGGCGGAGGTGACGAACGAGGCACCAGAAAGTGTTGAAGAGTCGGCGGTATCTGCCGTGTCTGAAATTGATAACACAACAGATCTTATTGTTAGCGTGTGCGTAGCCGAACAAAACAAAGATCCCGCTGATGATCACTCCCCCATTATTACAGAGTCGGCAAAAGACGAAGTTGAGGACTTAGAGTTAAACAGCAGTACGGAAGAAACCCAATTAGAAGAAACCACCATTGAAGAAGACAACATTAGTGAACCGCTCTCTGAAAGAGTCACTTTTCAGACTGAGATTTTTATTGAAACAAATGATAATGAGGGGACACAGACTATCACAGAAGAGACAATTATTGATGTTAATGATTCCAATAATTTACTTAGTGGACTTGGTCAAAATATTGAATTAACTGAGGCTTTACGCTCATCTGATGTTGCTGGTAGTGCAGAAAACAATAATTGTGCTGTAAGACAGGAAGTTTTCAATAAAGAGGAACTATTGGACATCTTGGAGGGGAATGATGAGGGACAACCTGAAACCACAGTTAAACCAGAATTTCACAAAAGTTTTAATTCTAAAAAGTTTCTAGAAACACAAATAGCTTTAGATCAGCTTTCAAGATTGAAAAGAACCCCACAAAAACGCAGTGTTGATCGACTTTCTAGAATAAAAAAGAGTGATAAAGTAGAAAAAAGTGGAAAAGACAAAATTAGTAAAGCTAAAAGTGACAAAATAGTAAAAAGTGATAAAGCAGAAAAAGTTGTCAAACAAATTCATTCACCAGATCAAAATGAATCAACAGAAGGTAAACCCAAGGAAAATATAGTTAATGTTCTGGTTCAAGAGTGGGATGATGAAGAAGCCTCTGAAGCTGATAAGTCCAACAAATTGCAGGAGAATGAACCCTCCGTAGAAAGTATTGAAAAAGTTAAGCCACAAGAAAGTGTTACTAAAGAAGAAGAGGAAGCATCTGCCAGGACTTCTATTGATTCATCAAGTGATGGGAAAACTCCAGCTTTGAATAAGAGCAGTGATGAAGGCCAACCACAACGGAGACTTGGTAGAGTTATAAAGAAAAAAGTTATATTCGACCCAGATAATCCTGACACTTTTACAACAAAAACTAAAACTGTTATCAGAAGCAAAGAACCGGAGGAAGATAGAACTCCACCTAAAAAAATCAAGACTGAGCAAACTCTCCAGATGGTTGGCAAAACATCTTTGACAAAAAAGTTGCAGTGGAAAAAGCCTTCTCCTAAAAACTGCAAACAGAATAAGCGGTTAACTGAGGTTGATAAATTACTGATGGATGAAGGAGCTGTTAATATGATATACCAGTTAACCCCTGAGGCACCAAAAGGTAAAAAGAACATGAAAACCAAAGCAGAATTTATTAAAAAATTACAGAGCTCTACGCCTGACTCAAAAGAAATGAAATTTCGAGAAAGGAAAAAGGAATCAAAGTATGAGGAAGGAGAGGCTAAAAAAATCCTTGGGGGCAAGCACAGGTCCTCTCTGAGTAGTTCAGTCAAATCACCATCAGTTTGTGAAGACTTTGAGGCACACAGTGCTGATGATTCTATTATATATAGACGGCACTCATCAAGCTCTTACTCAAGCTCGTGTATGAGTCCCCGACGGTTGAGTGATGTGGAGACAAGCAATCAGGGTGGCTCAGGTAAGGTACAAGCTGCTCAAAGTGATGTTCAGAACCAGCCCGGTACTATTATTGGTAATCGCCCGATAGCTGACATGTTCATGTCAGACCACATAGATGCTGTCAAGACAGACATTATAAATAAAGATGATTGCATGTCTATAAAAGAGAAACTAAATTCTAAGTTAAATCTTGCCTTAAACAAGAGGAAGCGTGACAATTTCAAACCTGAAAAACCATCAAAGCTGAAAAAAGTTATGAAAACTGGTGAAAACACAGCTGTAAATAGTGAAGATTTTAAATACTTGTCTATCAACTTTGATCAAAGATTAGCTGTAATACGTGTTCAGAAACCTGGGTCCAACTGTAATATTGAGGTAAGTTAACAGTATCACCTCCATGTAAATTGCAAGACTAAACGCTAAACCTACTTCTTTTTTGAATATGAAAATAAATAAAGCAATTTTATTTATCCTTCACAGATAATAAAAGAGTTAGAAAAAGCATTACAATTGATTGAATCAAGGAAAGACATATCAGTGACCCTGTTAGCATCTGAATGTGGCACTACATATTCAGACTTAGACTTAAGACCTTTATTGAATGAAAATATGGACAAATCAACAAATTTTGCTTATGAAATGGCAGAATCTATTAGGTAAGTTATTAATATGTATTGTTTCTTTAGTAAATCTTTTTAATTTTCTGCATCTGAGATAACTGGTCAGAGAAAATATCTAATTTACACTCTAAACATTAGTACATTATTTATTGTATGTCACAAAATGTGCCATAATATTTCAACAAGACTAAAAGGTAAATCACTTTATTCAAATGCATTTTGTTTATAGCTATGTGGTAAAGGATCTAGCCCTATAGATAAGAAAGGTTTAAATAACTGATACAGATGTACAGTTCACACATAGTAGTGGAAGTCAATTTCTATATGAAACCTTGTTAATTAACTAAAAACTCTGATCATTCTTTTAGTTATAGCAGAGTGTCTGCTCAGTTAATATTACCACACTATTTTAATATTGTTCTTGACACAACCCCTCCAATCTCCATTCAAGCCAAAGTTACAAAATTAAATCTCAAATCATTTACAGGTCCCTCTTACAAGCAGTGGAACAACATAGCAAGCTTTTATGCGCGGGAATGAGTGGCCGATGTTCTGGCATTGGCCTCGCGCTGATTGGCCTCAGCGACGTAGCACTGGCCTCCGAACGAGCCAGCTTCGCCATCAGCCCCAAGTCACATGTATCGGTTGCACCAATAGAGCCTGGAGTATCAGCATTCACTACATACAGACTTCTGTCTCAACCTTTAGTAAGTCCTGACATTTTTTCTAGTTGTTTTTTAAGACATAAAGTGTATCTTTTTTGTAGAAAAAGTATTTTGGGTAGTTGCTTTGAATAAATGAACACTTCAAATTAAATTTCCATTCTACTTTAATAAAACTTAACACTTCTTGTTGCAGTTAAACGACTTGATCGTTTTTGGGCGTCGGTTGACCGCGTCTGAAGCCTTGAAAGCTGGTTTGGTGAGCCGCACACTATGGCCTGATAACTTCAACGAACAAGTCCACACTATCGCTAAAGATATTGCTGCTCAACCTGCTCAAGTAAGTTAATAGTCTTCATAGCTGTAGTCATCTTCTATGCGTTGGCAGTAAGCTTTCCACCCCCTCCCGGCGTAAAGCAGTTCCGAGATGTGTGTGTGAGTTATCCCTCCGTTGTGCACACATATGTGGTGTCTAGGGCACAGACAAGACTGGTAGAGAGCGTTTAAATCGTAGTTGACGTTTCCACAAAACTCGCCGGTCTTGCACAGTGCAAGTGAGGAACATCGATATGTATGATTGGTGTCCTCACTAGAAATCAACTTCCAATAGTTGGGGTTCCTACAGCGACAACTAAACGTTATGTTTGGTGGGACCAGCTGCTTATTGACGTGATGCATTTCTTCCAGCTCATCTGGATTCATACGTTGGTAGGTCGTGACAACGTTGAGGGCGGTGTCGTTCAAAGCACATTCTGGCCAGTCAGTGGTAGGGTGGCAGAACTGAAAGAAAATTTTATTTTAAAACTAAAATCTTGTTCCAATGGTATTGAAGCAACTACGCGCAAAATTCCGTCCATACACCCTGCAGGCCTACACGTTAGGCAGTCTAACGGCTCAGAAAAATTGTCGCAAATAGTATTAAAGGAGCGGCAATATTTACCTGTAAATAAGCTCGATTGTTCAGTTCAACGAGACTGTCGTTGTTCGTGCGGGTGTCGCAGCGCATGCGGCGCGCGCAGCGGCACAGCCGCACGAGCGCAGGCGCGCGCCAGTACCGCAGTATGAGCGCAGAACACGCCTGGCGCGGATTGCATGACGGCAGGCTACGCTCACTCTCCTCCTAATAAATGGATATTATAAAGACTTCAGTAGCTTTAGTGCGAGTTTTTTAACGTTCTCAGTTGAGTTAACGTAAACGTTCAAATATATGTCAAATTTTATGAAAAAAAAAAGGTTTTCCGTTATTGTCACTAGACGGCGCTTGTTCAGTTTCAAATTGACGTTTTTCACTGTTCTCGACAATGACGTGCGTGTCATGGCCAATTGGCCATACTGAACCAAAAAAAGCTAAAGGGTTGATGATCAAAACCTCTTCAACTGCAAGTCTGACCTTTATTATGGGTGTGCTTACTGCTAACCCGGAATAAAGGTCAGACTTAGTAATGGTAGACGTATTTACATGTATAAGGTAGTCCTTCAAAATGATAGGGAGAGATATCAGACCTCGGTTTGGAAAATGTGGTCACCAAAAAACTCCTTTTCAAAGTTTATGTAGATTATTTAAATACTTACGAGGCCATAATAGTACAAAACAGGCTCGTCGTTGTCGTCGCTGGGCTCTACACAAGTACACAGCACTAATAACAATAGTATGTTGAGCCACATAGTAATTACTACTGTAATGCATACTAAACTCTCATAACTAAGCTTCTTAATAGGTCGCAACCCATATCGATAAGATAACCTTGTAACGAGATATTAACTAGAGTGGATTTGTTACGACTAACTGAATTTAGTATTGTAGTATCGAGTAAACTACGGCTATTTAATACAAAAAAGGTTTCTACATTCAAACATATGCAATCAAAATGCCTCCGTATCAAAAAGTCCTATAAAGGTACAATTCCGTGCATCGATGCACGGAAAATTGTACCTTTAGCAAATCGACCTATTAGCAGAACGTCCTATTGTCAAAGTACAGTTATGCTGAAAAAATACTATTTGTTTTTCGTCATGGCTCTTTATTTAGTTTATTTCAAACGAAACGGAGTTTACAATCTCGTGTTCCAAGTACAGAGGCCTACTTACGGAGACTGTGGTAGAAGCAGAAGTTCGGAGATGGGCTGAAATCTAGAGCGGCCAAGATTCACAAACTATCAGGACACCAGAAATAATGAAAGTATTTCCGGAGTGTAAACTTGAGCGGTAAAGATTTAGAAACCACCAGGAGACCAGAATCATGAATAAGAATTTCCGGATGGAGCCGCTAGCAAGATAATATTTTTATTGAATTTCACTCTGAAAACCCAATTCTAAAGAAATCTACGCAGACGAAGTCGAGGGCAGAAGCTAGTAGTGAACAACTTCCATATTATATTAATTGATCGCGAAAAAAACATCTATAAATAAAATCGGTATATAATTGTAAAATTTTAAATTTATATTTATGTGTGGTATGACTGTACTTTTCCCATTCTTGTTAGGAAGTTTTGATACGAAGGCATCAAAATAATTATCATTTTCCTGCCGCACTTAATTCGGAGTCGGCGCAGCATTTCTTCTTCAATGTATCTCATCCCATGGCATAGATACTTGGAGTACATATTTATTTTGTTTATTGATTTTTTCCACCTAAAGGCTTTGGGTACATGTCATTATGTTTTATTTACAGAATATTTGGCTAAAAAAGCAACTGCTGAACATGAAGAAGAGTGGGTCGGAGTCTACATTCCTGGCGCATTTGGAGAAGGAGCGAGATCTGCTTGTAGAGTACTGGACCTCAGTCGAAGGGCAGGACATCTTGCGTGCGGCGTACAACGCCTAAACTTTTACTATTATTTTACTGACGGTAAATGATATTAAATTCAAAGTAACCTTTTTATTCATGTGTTGAAATTTAACTGTTGATAAAAAACCACTAACTGTTTATTGCAACAAAAAACATTTTGTCCATGAATAAAATAAAAAAAACCAATTAAGAAAATATTTGCATATCCACGGTATTCTTTTGTCACAAGCCAGGGGAGATATATTCATAAATTATTATACAATGGCTGAACATTAAAGTGAACGACAAATTGTCAGACTGACATCAAAATTACTGTAAAAATATATTATGCGCCCTACAATCACATGGGGATTAGGTATTGTGTAAAGACTGCTATTAATGAGAGGGTATATAAGCAAAAGTGTGAATGCATACGAAGTTTAGAATGGTTTGATATGTTTTTGGCAGATTTAGATTCTTGGTGTTAATTATATTTTAGTCATAGAAAATTATGTTACGTTATAGATGAAATTGTTTATGTCCTTGTTTTAGATTTTTATCAGTTTACTTATAACTTAAGTTTTAGCATAATTTTCTTGTTTCAGCCAAAGTTCACATTTACGGCTTTATTTACAAACATTTTTGGTAAATTATGTAACTTTCTTGAATACTGCGACAATACATTTTGTTACACATAGGCACAGTCTGAAACAGGAATATAAGAAATGTTAATAGGTAAAGCAGTAAATGTTATTTCATAATAAAAATGGGTCTGTCCTTGGTTATGTGTATTCCAGTTTGAACTTATGTAGTATTCTTCATTCCATTTTGGTATGGAACCTAAACAGAATATTTTAATAATATGTACATTCTTGTTTTAATTCAATATAATATTGTTGAAATCCTTCTATTACATGTATTCATATTAATATAAGTGTACCTAGCGGTAATTTATTTCTTTTTCGTTAAAATAAAGTGCCTTTTATGATATCGAAATCTAATATATATTTTGATTAAAAACTAAAATGTACTATAAATATAAAATAATAATTAGAGTACTGACCATATGAATGATTTTAAATACGATTATAATTGGTGCATAAGACATCACATGAATTGAAAGTTATGGCCACATCCTTACACACCCCAGCTAGATGTGACATATTTGAGGAAAAGACCGATTATCGTACATAATTATTGATGAATAAACGTGGGCAGGTTACGTGCATGAGATGCACTAGAAGTGTTGCACTTTCACGACATAGTACAAACAATTTTAATTGTGTGGTAGGCGAATGTCGCGAATAGTATAAAACGTTATTCTAGCACTATTAGGTGTGTTAGTTAATAAAGATTACTTTGGATTGAAATGATAGATGTGTAAATACTTCGTGGTGAAAAGGGTTCGACTAATATGTTAAAATAAAGATTGAAATATTATTATATCTCGATTAATTCGGTAAGATTGTTGATTCAAATGAAGTTAAAAATGTGTACATAATTGATTTAATGTTGACGGATTAAATGCTTTTTAATTGATGTGTCACCTTAATGTTTAATGATACGGTATAGGAAACGTTTCCACCATGTGTTATTTTATCGTAGTTAGTAAACGACCCATGTAGTTATGTTTAACCTGTCTTGCTGGTTCACTAATGTGCATCATTAACTTTGCAATATTCATAAACTGCTTTTAAGTATCATTAGCAAACCGCTTGAAATATTTAGATTTCCTTCACCATCTATTGCATTAAAATGTTGTTTGTGATGTCATCAATGTTTCGTCACCACATTAACTTTAACTTATTGTTAAAATTGCTCTTTCGTAAGGTTCGTATTTCTATATAATATTATACTACGAATAAATTTTCAAGTTCTTTGTAAATGTGTAATAGTTTGATAGAAACAACGGAAATATATACCTACTGATATTCTTACAGTTGGAATATCGACACCTAACACTTCTGTTAAATCTGTATAAATGTATCATTTGGTTTTCCAAAGCATATTTTATTTCTACAATAAAATAAGGATAGAAGCATACCTGGTTATTTTAATTATATTTTTTCAAAACCAAAACCTCTTTGTTTTCATTTGGAAAAATAACTTTGTTTGAAATAAATAATACATCCATATAGTAAAGATCATTTAATTTATGGGTTAAATAGTTTTAAGTCACAGAATTATGTCACATCAGAGCATGTGATTAGTGTAATTATATTATTAAGTACTGTAACATGTCTTTTTATTTCTTACGTTTCTTCGTACCTCTCAAATAGACAACTCATTACCGGGCTACCTACGGTTATCAAATCCGTAAAACGATTATGTAGCTTCGTTTCCTTTAAACCCTTCAAGCAGAAATAGGAGCTCGGCACATGCTCAACTGAACATTAAGCATTGTAAAGAATGCCTAGGCAAAGTATAATAAATAAGTACCTACCTAAATATTTTATTTCAGATCAAAGTATAAAATCCATATGTTGTTAGTAAAAGTCTTAACCGTATGTTAGTAAAAAAACACTATATACAACATTGAAACGCCTGACACCTACGCGTACATAGGATGCTGTGGGAGCTAGCACGTATTCTACCGAGAATAGAAGCTCACCGTTTCCGTATAATGGCATGAAAACCATCAACCCTGGCCTCGGTGAACAACCCGGAAGCGCTACAAAATCGTGGTAGACCCAACAGCATCCTGAATACATTGTTATACTGGACACGCAAGGCGTTGTATGTCTTCAGCGTATACCAGACCCACAGAATGCACGTGGAAAAAGACTGTCAGAATGCTCTGAAAAGGGTTATTTTGACTTGCGTCGTACAACGTGCAAATTAGCATATTAGGTACCTTGGGCAGACATCGCCCTGCGTTCCCTTTCCAGGTCATCATTCAGGTCTTGAGTGACCCATTTTGCTACTACATTTTGTGCCTGCCTTAAATACCAATTCACATTATTTGTATTGTACCCGAGTCCCTGAGTGACTGCGTAACTTTCACACACCTTAACAAGACGCCAGAGTGCTTATTGATCGACTCAGCAGCACCATGTCGTCAGCGTAACTTAATAATAGTATAAATAATATTTAATAACGTCTTAGCCATTCTAATGAATGTATAGGTATTCTACAGATATGGACCGGTATCATGTTAAAAATTGATACAATCATCACGATTTGCTGTGCTGTTTTTCTAATAATATTGCTGCAGATAATTATCATTATATTTAATTTCCTATGACATTAATTTTATGGCTGCTCAATATCACATAACTTTGCTTAGGTATCAATTTAGTTACTTTTGCCGACCACTAGCTGACAAAATACATTTTGGAACTGAACAAAATTTATTTCATTAGCTGACCGTTTAATGTCCATGACTACCCCAGGGCCACCAATGCTAATCGCTTCCATATTTGGTAAATAATTAGTAGGTACTCAATTGATACTAATTAGTACTCGAACAACAGAATTGGCACCTTAGTAGGTAGTTTTCGAGAAAAACGACTTTGAAAGTGGTCACGCTCCGTTCAGCAGGACCACCTTGAGCACCGAAAAAGGGGGCATGCTACAGCTATTCTAAATATACAAATAATTAGTACCCTTATATGTGATTCATTTCGTAAAAAAATCAGAACAAACATTTGTATTTACCGAGCAATCAACGATGATTACTTTCGCGCGCTCGTTAAGCAGGACCACGACTTTCAATGTCGATTCCAAGTTTGAGGAGCTTGTCGCTTTCCTCAAACCTACATAGAAAATTAGTACCCTGTTAGATAAAATTAGTACCCAAAATTAAAAATTAGTAGGTACTCCAGTAGTTTACGAGATATACCATGCCACTGGTGGGGTGGCGGTAGTCACGGTGTTAAATTTTCATTTCAAGATTTCCCAATAAAACTCCGTGATTTTTCCCAAATTTATACAAAAATTTGTACTAATATAGAAGTTATAGTGACCGAAAATTCAGAGACTACCTTCAGTCGATTTCTTGAAAACTACTAAGGTACCAATTCTGTTGTTCGAGTAGGTACTAATTAGTACCAATTGAGTACTAATTATTTACCAAACATGGAAGTGAATGGCGTTGGTGGTCCTGCGGTAGTCGCGGACGTGACCGTTTATTATATATATAGTGTGGTTGGAATGATTCTACTGTAGTAGAATCAATCCAATCACACACTATCTCGATTCCAACTTGTGCTCTTCGCTTGCAGAATGTAAAGGAACCTAACTCCTAGCGTATGTCATCTTTCCCTTTCTGTGCCCGAGTTCGCTCTTGGACTAATTTTATTGGTTCTGTTGGCCCCGAATACCCAAGCTACAATACTTCTTAGGTTTGGGTGAGCACAAATAAAACCAGATTATTTTATGATCGGTACACTTTACTAGTTATCACACTTTCTCTGCTACATTAGAAATAATGGGCTTAGGTCTAGATTTGAATAACAATTTCTTCTTGACAATAGCCTTGATTTTGTAGCTTGTTTTATCTTCTACAACTACTTTTTCGATGACTGCCATCGGTTGCTCAAGTTTTTGTTCTTTGCCATTGAGGATGTGGTGGCCGAGAACTAAAACTGGGTGTTTGTTTCTGTTGCTGTAATGCAGGTCACCAACTACCGTAGCGTCTGTTATCCCCTCCTTTTTCGTTTGAATGAGACCCTGAAGCTCCACTATCGCCCACTCTGGTACTCCGCCGTCAGTTTCATTTTTACTGAAAAAGATGGAAAGCCTCTATGAAAATCAGCTCGATAAATTAGAGCGGACGGGGAACTAAATAAAACAAAAATGGATTGGTGTAAGTGGAATTTATTGTCATAGTGAATGAGTAGCTTGGATTTCTTTTTAATGTAATGGCATCGAAGCTGTATGCAAATGTTGAATGTTGCTATTGCTTAAATTCGTCTCACGACGGGTCATACTCATAATGCAATACTAGGCCGCATAATGTATCGTAGGACCGACAGCGGTGAATTAGTTGGCGACGTACTGGTGGTGTTAGTATCGGAACTTCTTGAAGAGCGGGTGTTTCTGCGCGTTGGCGTTGCGGCGGTGCTCGAAGTACAGCGCGTCGTCTGCGCCCGCGAGCGAGCCCAGCGCGCCCGGCCGCCGCGCCACGCCCGCGCCTCCCACGCCTCCCTCGCGCTCCTCCTCGCACTCCGTCTCTGACGCCGCCAGCACCTGCACATATGCAATTTTGTAACCAACCCGCCCCGGCTTCACACGACTAGCGCGGCATATATGAGCATATCGAAATGATTTTTAGAACACCTTCAACAATCATCATCATATCTTAACCGTAATTCATTGCTGAAAACCGTATAAAACAGTTCGGTAGTTTTTGAGTTCAGACAAACGCGGCGGAGGGACTTCGTCAAGAGCGTACCTAGGATTTCAGCTAGGAGGGTGGCAGCTCATACCTGTTTCGCAGTTTGTTGTGCTCCATGGCAAACGACTATTCACTGAGACGACGACGACGGGGTGCGGGCAGGGCGTTCGATCTTGCCCATCCCGAATATTCCCAG
Source organism: Mamestra brassicae (assembly GCA_905163435.1). Classification (NCBI taxonomy): domain Eukaryota; kingdom Metazoa; phylum Arthropoda; class Insecta; order Lepidoptera; family Noctuidae; genus Mamestra; species Mamestra brassicae. Next base: position 10,885,875 of record LR991004.1, on the reverse strand, counting down.
TCGAGCAGCAGACGTCCAGGCACCCCATGCCCCATGTCGAGCACCAGATGGCAATCGGGAATAAAATTCCCAGTTGCCATCGGGCGCGTGGGAAGTTATTGCCCCTCTTCAAATCGCTATAAGTACACTGCGACGTGGATCGCCTACCGGATTACGGGTTTACGACGGCTATTGCTACCCCTAGCTGGGTACGCCCTTGAACTTTGTTTTATTATATGAAGTGATGAAAGTGATAGTCTCTGTGGGTTGACCTGGTACGAACCAGCTTACTACCGTTATTAATCAAGAATTCATTTTGTTTGTGACTTCAGAAAACAAGTTAAAATACGAACCTGCTGAAGCAGCATGCCCTGCTCCTCTCGTGTGCCGTAAAATAAGTCCGGCTCCGTATCCATTCCTTTTAGTTCTGTGATGACCTGAAAACACGTAAATTATTTATATGTAGCCTAAAAACTAAAAATCTCAACACCAGTGAACAAAGTGCTAAAGTATCTGAATTAAGATGGATACAATTTATGGCCATCTACTTATAAAAAGAAATAAAATTGAAGTGTCTGTTTGTAATATCAAAATAACAGCTCAATGCATATGAAAGTATATACAATACCTATAACAAATACACAATTTTAAAATTGTTTGTGTATCCGTCTGTCTGTTTGTTATGGCTAATCTCCAGAACAGCTGAACCGATTTTGACGGGACTTTTACTTGCAGATAGGTGATGATGAGAAAAAGGATTAGGGTTCCATGCAAAAAAATAAAACCTGTCACAATACTATTCACGCGGGCACGGGAAGACAGAAGCAAGTTACTCCTATATTTTTAAAGTTGACATTTGTATGTATCTAACGCCTTCATAATTATTTCTTCAATGTTTTTGATGGGAACATCAGTTCACAATTATGCAGGAGATACTATTAACCTTGTAACTGTATCCCTGGTTGACAAGAAACCGTTGTCGCTTGCGACTGTAAGCCATTTCCAGGGTGTCTTGTGATACCAGTGTGTAGAAGAATGCGTTGTACTCCTCCGCTAAGGCACCTTTCTTAGCTCTCAAGATACGACCTGTAATCAATATTTAAAATAGGTTAGCAAATGGTTCAATTCTCATTCAAGATGTTATCTTTATAACATACTAGCTTCTGCCAGCGGCTTGGCCCGCATGAATGTCGGAGATTATCCCATACTCCTGGGGTATTCCAGATTATAATCTACCTCTGTGCCAAATTTCATCCAGACTCGTTCAGCCGTTCCGGCGTAACAAACATCCATGCATCCATTCATTCAAACTATCGCATTTATTATGGTAATAAGATAAAAGGATTTACCCAATCGTTGAGCTTCCTGTCGACGTGAACCACCATGAGAAGAAATTTGAATCAACACATTTGCTTCTGGCAAATCAAAACTGGTATCAGCCACTTTACTGACAAAAATCGTGTTCACTTTAGGGTTAAACTTAAAGTTCTGCAATATCTGAATCCTCTCGCTCTGTGACGTGGGTCCGTAGATGTATGGCTTGTTCATTTTGACGGCGTAGTGTCTAAGGGCGAACACGTTGTCGGAGAATACGATGGTCTTGTCGCCGCGTCGCTCGTGGTATCTCACTAGGAACTGACAGGCGCGGAACTTTGATGGATTCATTACGTACAGCAACATTTTCTTGTTAATTCTGAAAATAAGATTACCAAAATAAAACAGTGCTGAATGGGCTTTTCAATAATGAATCATTATGTCTGAACAGCGACTAGCCATAACGGAGCGGGGATATAATGCACAAGTTGTCTACCAATACAGCCGCATTCCCTCTTTCCTCACTCTCGTAGTTTGATGCAGCTATTCATGCGTAGCAATAGAAACGACCCAAGGGATGTTTTATGAGCTGTTTCAGTTTAAAAAACCAATAAAAATTCGTAACCCTTCCTTTGCGGCAGTCCAGTAACTAAATCTGAAGTACCATCTTGCTGCTTAAAAAATATCCACGCACGTCACCTGCGCTCCGCATGTGAAGGCGATCACACGCATGTGCGCGAGGCCGTTGAGTGCACCGACATCACACCATGTATCTATTAATACTATTTTAATTTTACAACATAGGTAATTAGGTATATGATGCCTATTTGTATAAATGAAGAGTGTCGCTTACTTCTGTATGAGATATTCCCTGTAGAACTCGGGCGTCATGGGGCACCACACCTCGGCGCACTGCACGCGCGCGATGTACCCGTTGGCCTGCAGCTCCAGCCAGTTGGCCTCGTACAGCTTCGGCCCGATCAGGAAGTTCAGGTCGGCGATCTTGTCGTCCTCACGAAGAAGAGTCGCGGTTAAACCTACGACAACGAGCTGGTGTGAGTCCAACACTTATTTTTCGGTACGGACATTGACATAAAAAATCCCCAAAATCGGCAATCATAATAGTACAAAGCCGCTTTAAGCTATCTTAAAGTTCAGCCGTCATTGCGACCGTTATATGCCGTAACCGCTGTCTTATGCTGAATACAAACCAAGCAAACCAATGAGAATCCCTTACTAGAAGCCTAAGCTTTAGATCGACACTACCTGTAGGAATCTCATGATAGCCTTTACCCAATTATATTGGGGTCGGCTTCCAGTCTACCCGGATGCAGCTGAGTGCCAGTGTTTTACTTGGAGCGGATGTTCTATCTGACCTACACACTTCAGTAACTGGATAACACAATACCCCTCGGCAATAATGGTTTCAGATTTTGTCGCTTCTGACTATCCGTAACGACTGTCTCTAAAGATCTTTAACTGACAGCCGAGATGATGAGCTAACGTGCTTTGTGAGGCACGGAGGAGCCTCGGTATGTCACGGATGGTCACCCATTCACGGAGCGATTTTGGCAAGCAACCCTTAACTTCGAAGATCGACCCGTGTCGCTGTTAATATTAAGCCTCGAGCTCCTCAACAGTAGGAATCTCACGATACGCGGTTTAAAAATGAAAGTCGTAACAAGAGACTTTCTTCCCTGATTGCTCACCCAGCTTGGCGTGCGAGTGCACGATGGTGAGCACCCTGCGGAACATCTTGGCGGGGATGGTGTGCACCTCGTCCAGCACCACGAGGCCCCACTCCTGCGCCTGCAGCCACTTCATGGTCTGCTCGGCCTCCCACGAGCGCCGCTGTCCGTGCGTGATCATGGAGTACGTCGTGATAAGGATGCCCGCGCCCATCGGCTTGTCTTTAGCTTCTGATGTGAATCTATAACAAGAAAAAATAGAATTGTAGTCTTGTTGTTCTTCTTACATTCCCTCTGCGACGTCTAGAGGGCAGGCGCCGTACAATTATTAACGTCAATTCTCTTGGCAATTTTTATTACTGAAAACTAGAACGTGATAATTAAAAATGTGTTGCTCTGTGCAAAATAAAGTTTTCACGCTTGCGCACCATGCACACCGCCGTCACGCCCACCAGCGACTTGCACTATCAGTAATACCTGCAGATCATGCTGTCGTCCGCGGTGGACCAGCACTTGAACTGCTGCTTCCACTGCTCCACGGACACGCCGGAGTTGCACAGCACCAGCGCACGCTTGCGCACCGTGCACACCGCCGTCACGCCCACCAGCGACTTGCACTATCAGTAATACCTGCAGATCATGCTGTCGTCCGCGGTGGACCAGCACTTGAACTGCTGCTTCCACTGCTCCACGGACACGCCGGAGTTGCACAGCACCAGCGCACGCTTGCGCACCGTGCACACCGCCGTCACGCCCACCAGCGACTTGCACTATCAGTAATACCTGCAGATCATGCTGTCGTCCGCGGTGGACCAGCACTTGAACTGCTGCTTCCACTGCTCCACGGACACGCCGGAGTTGCACAGCACCAGCGCACGCTTGCGCACCGTGCACACCGCCGTCACGCCCACCAGCGACTTGCACTATCAGTAATACCTGCAGATCATGCTGTCGTCCGCGGTGGACCAGCACTTGAACTGCTGCTTCCACTGCTCCACGGACACGCCGGAGTTGCACAGCACCAGCGCACGCTTGCGCACCGTGCACACCGCCGTCACGCCCACCAGCGACTTGCACTATCAGTAATACCTGCAGATCATGCTGTCGTCCGCGGTGGACCAGCACTTGAACTGCTGCTTCCACTGCTCCACGGACACGCCGGAGTTGCACAGCACCAGCGCACGCTTGCGCACCGTGCACACCGCCGTCACGCCCACCAGCGACTTGCACTATCAGTAATACCTGCAGATCATGCTGTCGTCCGCGGTGGACCAGCACTTGAACTGCTGCTTCCACTGCTCCACGGACACGCCGGAGTTGCACAGCACCAGCGCACGCTTGCGCACCGTGCACACCGCCGTCACGCCCACCAGCGACTTGCACTATCAGTAATACCTGCAGATCATGCTGTCGTCCGCGGTGGACCAGCACTTGAACTGCTGCTTCCACTGCTCCACGGACACGCCGGAGTTGCACAGCACCAGCGCACGCTTGCGCACCGTGCACACCGCCGTCACGCCCACCAGCGACTTGCACTATCAGTAATACCTGCAGATCATGCTGTCGTCCGCGGTGGACCAGCACTTGAACTGCTGCTTCCACTGCTCCACGGACACGCCGGAGTTGCACAGCACCAGCGCACGCTTGCGCACCGTGCACACCGCCGTCACGCCCACCAGCGACTTGCACTATCAGTAATACCTGCAGATCATGCTGTCGTCCGCGGTGGACCAGCACTTGAACTGCTGCTTCCACTGCTCCACGGACACGCCGGAGTTGCACAGCACCAGCGCACGCTTGCGCACCGTGCACACCGCCGTCACGCCCACCAGCGACTTGCACTATCAGTAATACCTGCAGATCATGCTGTCGTCCGCGGTGGACCAGCACTTGAACTGCTGCTTCCACTGCTCCACGGACACGCCGGAGTTGCACAGCACCAGCGCACGCTTGCGCACCGTGCACACCGCCGTCACGCCCACCAGCGACTTGCACTATCAGTAATACCTGCAGATCATGCTGTCGTCCGCGGTGGACCAGCACTTGAACTGCTGCTTCCACTGCTCCACGGACACGCCGGAGTTGCACAGCACCAGCGCACGCTTGCGCACCGTGCACACCGCCGTCACGCCCACCAGCGACTTGCACTATCAGTAATACCTGCAGATCATGCTGTCGTCCGCGGTGGACCAGCACTTGAACTGCTGCTTCCACTGCTCCACGGACACGCCGGAGTTGCACAGCACCAGCGCACGCTTGCGCACCGTGCACACCGCCGTCACGCCCACCAGCGACTTGCCCGCGCCGCACGGGAGCACGATCACTCCCGAACTGTGGGATACGATATGTATATTGATAAATAAATTGATATGGCTTTTTATGGATTATTAGGCGAAACTTTACCGGAATCCAGTATAACAAACGGTAAAAAAATTACGCTCAAATTATGTGGCGATAGACGAAACCACGCAAGATACAATCAAACACCTAACTAAACTGCACGGACTAAACCTAAATCAAACTTCAACCTTAATTCCTTTGTATGTATTTTTTGTTTTCGAAATGGAAACTATTTTCTTTTGGCACTGATTTAAAGCGGCAGTTGAATATTGTAGAATTGGTAATTAAAAATTACAAAATGCATGTTTATAAACAAGTTCAGCAGCCCTACTATGACGTGCCAATGCCATCCAATTCCGATGATGTAAACGGGATAGTGCTATTCGCTTTGTATACCTCCGTCTCCCTCTTAGAGCGGAATCATTATCGTTTTAAGACTTCATAGCAGTATAAACTGAGCAGTAAACTAAATAGAAATGATTCGTAACAGTTATTTATGATACTAGCGGTAAATTGGTTTTTACAAACGAGTACGAGCCACGAGTTTTTTTAACCAATTCCCGCACGCGTACCATACGTTTTTCAACACATTTGCGAGAAAACAGTAGGTTACAAACTTTTAGTTTTTAGATATCAGTCGGAAAGTCGCAACAATCTTTGACGTTCCTTATATGAAAATAGCGCGAATTTGCAAATGGCACCACGTGCGCGTGGTGAAAATTAAAACTACATTTTCGCCTCATTTTCTCTTTATTATTAAAATGAGACAAACGTATTGAGCAAAAGCGCTTCCAAGGAGGTTCGATCATTCAGCTTTTTTTTTCTAGTCATGTGTAACTCCTTGGTGGAATTCTTATATTTTTTTAATGGTAATTTTAAAAAAACCGTGAAGAATACGCATGGCGCTATACACCGAGTGCGGTAAAATAGGTACTTAGATGAGAGTACCTATATTACCGCACGTTCCAATGTATGGTGCGTAATTTTTAACTTTCGAACAGTTTACACAGGCGTCGTAAATGCATTTTTTGAGCAAATGTGTTGAAAAAAATATTTAAATGGGCCGTTATTAGTAGGCAGTAGGCAGTTAAAAATCGGAATTAGTCGGTAAGAAATCTCTTTCTAAACAGTTTTTAAAAAACTGGTCAAGTGCAAGTTGGACTTGCACACGAAGGGTTCCGTACTTTAAGCCAAAAAAAACATGTTTCTTTTATTCTTAATTTTATTTCATTTAAATTATTTGTTGTTATAGCGGCAACAGAAATACATCATCTGTGAAAATTTCAACTGTCGGACAGTTAGTAATAGGGTCCCATTTTGGGTACGGAACCCTAAAAATGAGCTGGTAAAATGTATCCCTTGTTTATTTTAGAGTGTAAATTTTAAAAAACTCACCCCGCTCTGACCTCATGATTTAAAAATAGAATCTCTCTGTGACACATGACGGTCTGATAAACCGCGCTCGCTTCGCTCGCAATTTATATGACACTCTTTAGCTTCTGTCCCCAAGTCTCCGGTGTCCCCGAGTCGGGGTGGGAAAAAGTCAGATCAAAAAAAAAAAAAAATGTCGATCACCTATGCGCTGCGGTGAACGTCATCTATGCACCTTTTCAATCAACGTATGTTCAGGTGTTACCGCTCATCGTTAACCGACCAAATTATTTATACTGCCCATTCCATAATTTTACTGGCCATTCATCTATTACACTGCTTGAATAACTTTTAAACCTGGATTGTAGGATGTAATAACCACTAAATTTTCTTTTTATTACTGTTGCATGTTATACTGCCCATTCATTTCTTCAACTTATTATAATAACATCCCTAATGTTTAAATAACAGTTGTAAAAATTATTACCCTTTTCTTTTATTATTAAATTGCGATACTAGACGAATAAATTGGCAATAAATCTTCATCATGAAAACACAAGTAAATAAAAAAATTAAATGTAATTACCGCGCCCGACCATTTCCGAACATCTTCCGAAGGCTCTTCTCCTGGTAGGGTCGCAGCACGGCGGTGGGCTTCAGATCTATGTTGATGTCAGGGTTGATGGTGTCATTGCGGAAGTCATACTCCGCCAGTAACGGGTGCTCCAGCTCGATGCAACGCTTTTGTATCACCTGTAAATAGCAGGGTGCTAAAGGTTGTTATAAACTATGTTGAATTTTCTTGCAACATTGTGGATCGTCCTAGTTTTGTTATAAATGGGTTCAAGAAGGGGTAAGTAATAAATTTATATTATTTTTTATACAGGTTTTATTACAAGTTACCCTATCTTCCTTGACTTGGCATGCAATTGTTTTACAGTAAATTACAGAACTAATGAAACCAGTGGGGGTTGGTGACTAATAACCAGTGGAACTAATAGGAGGAAACATTGGTGTAGAATCTTAAAAGGAGTGAATGATATTGTGACAGTTAACAGAGGAGAATGGTAGAAGAAAGCGTGTTACGCCCACCCCATGTACCATGAGCCAAGGGTTACATCAGGACGACAAAATTTGCCTGTTGTAAACTATGTCACCTCGATCTTGTCTGGGTCGACTTCGAAAGCGACGGCGGTGTTAGCAGTGATGTCGGTGACCTCGTCGTCGTCATCTTCCTTGTCTAACTGCTGGTAGAACTGGCTTATGTCGTCCGGAACTGCGCCGTTAGCCGCCGGAGGCTTTTCGCTAGTCTCGCCTGGGAAAATAAAACATGTGGCAACAACACGCATAACCCAAGCCTTTTCTCCATAGCAGTATGTGGAATCTACAGAAGACCATCTGCTATGATCGAAAAAGTGCTCATAATAATGATACAGGAATGTACAGCGTGAATACGAAAACCAAAGATGTATGCACATTTAATGGCATAGATCAAGAAGTGTGATAGCAGTAACAGATCAGTCATTTTCAACTCAGATTAAGAATATTGAGGCCAAAAAGTTAAAACATGTTAAAACACTTGTCTCACATGTTATCACATTACCTGTCGTTGTGGTACATAGAACTAGATGGACCTGTGTTGGTACCAACCTGGTTTAAGAGCCGTAGTCGGCTTATCAGGCAGAGCGGAGGACAGGAAGTCGTCATCGCCGTCTCGTCGCAGCCTGCACTGCTGGATCACGGGATCGCGCAGAAGCTTCTGTAACACCTCCACATGCTTGCTTTCCACCAGATATCTATGAAAAACGCACCCTCATTACAATTTGTAATTTGATACTAGCTTTTGCTCGCAACTTCATAAGCGCATATACCATTTGTTCCCGTTTCTGTATAACCTATAGCCTCATGAATTTGGCTATCATATACAAAAACAATTTTCCAAATCCGACTGGAAGTTACAGAGATTAGAATGTTCAAACCAACAAACAAACAAACTCTTCAGCTTTATTATATTACTATAATAAAGAAGTATAGATGTACCCTTAGTTATAAAACATTGATTTCAATAGTCCATAATGCCAGAGCCCAAAGAGTTACACAGGCTTGGCAGCACCATGCCATATATTTTTATTATCTGCTCAAATGAGTGACAGAATAGGATTATGATTGTTTATTATGCTAAAACTACAATCTGTTCTTGTTATGGCAACAACTCAACTTGTAAAGAGCTGTTATCATTGCTGAAAGAGCTCCTCCTCCATGCATGCTCTGCACAGAGGACTGTCTGTTATACCTATTGTGTGGAAATGCTTATTCAGTGAGCAGTGTCCGGTGATGGTCCCTGTCACCATTTGCAGGTTGCCCCTATCCAGTTGCAGAAAGCGCTTGGTTAGTTTTCTGTCTAGGAGTGGTATAGTCTCCTTGGACTGCCTGCAGCCTAGTGCGGAGGCCCACCAGCAATTTGCTTGTGTGTGGGTATGTTCTTGTAGCCACGTGTGCAGCTGGGTGAAAGAGAGTGGCACTATATTTCCTAGTGATCCGCTGTGACCTTTAATCCACTGCAGCGTCACAGTGTTGCGATTTGTCACCGTGACGCGTTCTAGTGCATTGTGGCATTCTTGTATTTGTTTCGAGGTGGTGTAGTTTCTCTCTAGGGATTGGAGAACTGAGGTACTGTCAGAGCATATACGAATATGAGTTTCCGTGACTCCCCTGGCTTCTATGGCATGGATCGCTAGGATAATGCCCATGCATTCCGCCTGATAAACAGTGTTGAGCTTTCCTAGTGGTCTGGATACATAATGTCATTGCTCTTTACTTACCTATTGTGTTTGAGGACAAGCTTCACTTTGCCATATGACAGTGTACACAGCTGTATGAACTCTATGATGCCAGCTGGTACAGCACACTTACTGAGCCTCTGTAGGTACTCAATAATGTCATTAGTCTGTAAGCCTACTGACACAGCAGCGTAAAGACTGTATGCGGTTAATTTGTACTCATGTATGTGTTGAGGCCTGGAAATAAAACAGACTTCATAAGTGTTGCTTTCAGTTAAATACAAATTATTGTAAATTACTTAAAAATGCTGGACATTTGACTATGATAAACATTCTTATTTAACACAACTGTTGAAGAGACAATAAAAATAAATAAAACTCATTTTGATATAATACATACCTACACACAGGCTCTGCTATGGCAATCAGGAAATCATGAGCATGTTTGTAAACTGGTGAGAATGCTTCCAAGAATATGTGACCATTTGGTGCCACCCATAGAGGACGGCTGGAATTGTCAGCCTTCAATGCCATTTGACTTCTAGAATTAGAAATATTTTCAACCAATTGAAAAATCTCATTTACCAGTGTTAAACTTACAAAACAAATTGTAAAGCTCTAGACTAGTCAAGGATTGTATGTCCAGTGAATTTTAAGCATCATCAGCTCTCACTGCAATGGCAGTTTGGATACTGACTGCTACATAGTTGGAAAAGGCTAGCCAGAATAACATCACCGTCCTGACAGGTTAATATTTGACCACAGTTTGAGCTATGTTAAACACAGCATGAATATAGCTCAGATTATCTTTTCCAGAACAAGACAATTTAATTTTACCTATAATCTTTGGCACCGAATTCATCTTCGGGTACTTGATCATTTTTTTCCGCATCCTGCATGGCAGCACCAGGCACACCCACATTCTCAGTATTGTCATCATCCACAAGGTCTATGGTCATTTCTTCTTCAACTTTCTTTTTCTTTCCTGTGAAGAACAACATTATTGAAAATAACCGTCTATGAAAAACATGTTAATACTTGTTTGTTGACATGAAAAACATTGTGCAATAGCCATATTAAATTATGCTTCACAATATCTAAAACTAAATATAGGGATTATCATAAACTACAATTGATGGTGGTAAGGGAATATCACCATACATCCCAAATCCCAATACACAGTAACACAATATTTAATTTATTGCTTGTAGTTTTGTTCAAGTCCATTTTAAAAAGAATTAGGATTTTAAGCTTGGGATGAAAATCATAGCACACCTGATCTGTCACTTCCTGTCCTTGAATCATATTTTTTTAACTTCTTTGGTGGTCCCATATTGTGACCTTAATTTATTTTGAAAGAAAAAGTTGTTTTTCTTAGCTTTTGTAGAATGAGCAGGTCTCACCAACACCTAAAAATGAAGAATATATGTAAGGGATACTTGATAACATTTTAATTATGATTTCTAAATTGTTCAGAATATATTGGACGATTAACAACTAGGAAAATTCCATAACATACCAGAAATGCAAGAAAATTCACTTCATAAATTTAGTTTCATTGTACTTACCAGTTTTTTTGTTTATTGACGTAATGAATTGGAATAATACGCGGCAACGTAATAATTAAGACTCGTATAATCAAATCTGCTTTATATAAAATATTTGGTTATTTTCTCAGAGTTGCTGAATGTGTTTACCAGATTTGGTGACAAATTCACAAACACTGGTGGACGAGACGTTGCGTGACAGACATTACACTGCTAGAGTTGACAGTTAGCATCTTTCACCTTGACGCTTGCTGTCAAATTACACAGTGTATTGCCATAGTTATAACAGTGAAAGTGACAGGGGTAGCCAGTGAAATTCAAATCTTGCGTTTTTTGCATTTCGCAGGGTCACAGTGTTCTTTTGCCGGAAAATCGGACATGTTATTTTTTTAAAGCCAGTGCATAGAGAATTCCACAACAAATGCCCGAGTAAAACTCTCGCGTGGATAACTTTTATAGTTTTTTATTTGGTGCTATCTGAATTGTTGATCCCGGAATTCGCAAAAATACAAAATATAAATAACTTTGAATACTTACATATGAAACAAAAATTTCTTCTTTAGTTTGAAAGGCCTAATGATAAGCTAAATTACAAGCGTTTTCTAGATGTCCTACGACCGAGTGACGAATAAATCGCAATAAAGTGATTTTTGTTTTTATTTTTTTCTGGCTGTTTTTTTGATTTGGGAATCAGCACAAATCAGTTTGTAACTTATATGCATTATAACAATAAAAAAAGGAATGTATGTTGAGGAATTACAATTGGCGACCGTAACAAAGATGGTTTTGCTGAGTTATAATAATTAAAATCATCAATACGGGTTATATCAGTTCATCTTATCCCATTGACTTACTTTTTGATGAAATAACCAAAATAAAAAAATGGGATTAAATCAACTTAAGAGGGTTGTATTGATGATTTTAATGATTATAAGTATGTAAATAAATACGTGTTACGGTTGCAAATCATTCATTAACCATTGAATAGACATTGACCGGCAAATTGCATAAGAAATTAGAATTTTGCAGGCTACCCTGGTGCTTCCACCTTTACCCCGAAGTGTAAGCTCTTTCCGCTGAATTCCTCAAATAATATGCTGAAATGGCCAGTAGGATCACAAAAGCTGGCTATAACTTCATTACATCCAAACCTATACTGTCCCACTGCTGGGCAAAGGTCCCCCATTGCTTTCCAAAGCTCTTTGTGTTTTGCCATCTCCGGCCAATCCATTAGGAACGAGACTCGCCCAGTCTCATATCAGCCTCGCAGACTTGTCATCAACATAAGTGATGTCTGTCCTAGATTGTATTGTTGTGTTGACATAAAAACAATATTACAAAAACTAAGTCTGTGACTTCCACTCACCCACTATCTATAATCTGAAAAAAGGGCAAAATGCAGAGATGAGGAAATGTAGACATCCAGACCATCCAGTCCGCATGTCGGGTAGTTCAGATGAAATTAAATATAATAATAATAATATCTTCGGACAACTCACACACGGTCATCTGATCCCAAACTAGGCAGAGCCTGTACTATGGCAACCAGACAACTGATAAACATACTTATATATTTCTAAATACATACATATTATAGACAAATTACACCCAGACACAGAACAAATGGTCATGCTCATCACACAAAGATTTGTCCTGGGTGGGAATCGAACCCACGACCTGGTTATAATACGATCGTTTCAATTTTTTTTTTGTCTTCGAGAGTTTGTATTTTGTTAAATAAACAGCGAATTTATTTATTTTTTGTCAAATGAGTCTTCAAGAGTTTTTCCCCAAAGGCCAAGGCCTCAAAGATGTCGGAAACTGTTCGTAATGTAGGTACTTCTATTCGCTGAATATTGAATGTGAATACTTATCTATACAACTTGATAATTTGTTCGTTTCTGTTTGTTTACAGTGTAAACTGTTATTATTTTGAAGTTATATACATAATCGAATAGAATACTAACCAGTCAATGTATATTTGCATGTTCCTGATAGTTATTTTCGCCGTTATAGGGATATCTAATTGAACTAAAAATAAAAACGCACTTCTTGAACACTATTATTCGAGACGAAATCGACGTGTTTGATAGATAATCAACAGCAACAGATGTCAGATCGACTCTGATAATCAATTTTGACACTTTTTTTTTTTGTTTACTTCGAAGGGAGGGCTATGGCTTTTGACCTTATTGCCTTGTATTACGTCCTTTTAATTTCTTGTTTTGCATTAGAATGCGTATGTAACACATTCTAATGGTTTTTGGTATACCTGGTAACAAATATATCGATTCGGCCTTCTCGACAAGTTTCGAGTGAGGTAGTCAATACTACAATGAAATTCTCAGCTCCACTGGATCCTGGATCGCGCCTGTTTCAATTATTCCACATATTTTCCAGGTGCGTGGAAACTTGAGCTGACAGATTTCTTTTTATTTTTATTTCTATGAATGATGAACAAATTGCAAAGACGAATAATTACAAAATATTGTTTATGGTGATGAATGAAACTTACTTTAAAGGTCTGGGATAGTTTTTACGGGGACGTCTCGGCGGCGAGGACGGAAAACGGAACGTGGCCTGTGTTTGTGTTTCCGAAGCGTGCTGGTTTTCCGACAGCTTTGCTGGATCTGAGTGATGGTGTCGTCGGGCTCGACGAGGGTATGCCGCGAATGGCGAATCCTACTGATCTGAGAGAGAGCGTATCGGGCGGCCGATGCGGTAAGCGGATTCCGATGCTTTACTGCAGTCTCGATGAATCGTTGGGATAGACGCTTCACGAACTTGTAGTGACACAGTACTCTCACGCATTACCTTACCTCCTTCACAACCGTTACCAACATATAACCTTTACTAGTTTTACAGTACTTCTTTCAGAACCGTTACCAGTTACCACATAGAACCTGTACCAGTTTACCGTACCACGTTTACGACACATCTGTTCAAGAAACAGAGAAGAAAACTGTCACGAAAAAGACGAACAACTCTGCCAAATACTACATCGATCACGTCACACGCGCGCGCCAGATCGCTCTGATAAGAGCGTTTTAGTGAAGATATCACGACGGGTCTTCGAGATAGCAGCGGACACGCGACGACGCAGTTAAACACGCACGCAGATATCTTCACTCTTCGACGACGCCGAGCGAAAAGCCCCGGTACTTCGCGCCGAACCATATTTATGTTGCGCGTTGTTATTCGTTTTCGAACAGGCGCGTGCCAGACGAAGCTCCGCACTTTGATATGCAACCCAATGACGGGCCCGTGTTTACGAGCCGAGGTGTGCCCCTGCGGGCAGGGGGCCTAGCCCTGTGACCGCTCGCCAGGTCCCCTAACGGGGACGTAGCGACTTCCATCGAGCAGGTTGACCAGTAAAATATAAACATCGAAACGAGTAACAAGTTTTTCATTTATCACGTGTACCCGAAGATTCTCCAACTCCCCCTCCAAAAACTGTTTAAGAGTCGGGATCTTGAGGTCGACATGGAGTCGTTCATTCCTAATGAACCACGGGGCGCCCGTGGTCTTTCGGAGAAACCGGTTTTGAAGTACCATAGTGCGTCCAATGGAGCCGGTAACACTTTGCGTGCGCGAAAGTGGCACACGTATAGGTCATGATCGGGCGTATGCACGTAGTGTAGATGCGCAGTTTACATTTTAGGGACAGGTTGCTGCGTGCATTCAGCATCGAGCGAAGCCTACCGAGAGCGAAACGGCACGGGAGCGTACCGTCTTTATATGCTCACCGAACGTAAGGTGTCGGTCAAGGATCACGCCTAGATATTTGGCTTACTTCTCCCATGGTATCGGCTTACCAAACATGGTGATCGGGCTACGGGATTTGGGAAAGTGAGCCCGCGGCATGTAGAACAAGACAGCCTGGCTTTTTTCGGGATTAACTTCGAACTTTCATTTCTGGAACCAATCGCCTTGGGCGTCGGCAGACCGTTGGAAGGTTCGAGTTATGTCAGTGCTGCTAGTAGTTAATTACTTTTTCTGTGGGTTTATTCGTGGTGGCTGGGTGTTGCCCAAAGAGTAAAGTAATGGACCAAGATCCCAGAGCTGCCAGACCACCCTTATTTTCTCACTAACAAAACGTGTGGGATATTGGGTACGTGGGGTGTTTAATGGCACGTTGGGGCGTATTTCTCGCCCAACAAGAGCCTCGCCGACTTCGAGAGCTTCCTTGTCGAGTTGGGTGCCGTCGTGAACCGGTATTACCCTCGCCCGGTGCTGTTGCTCGGGCATCTCAACGCCATGTCTGCGGCGTGGGGATCCCCGGTCACCGATGCCAAGGGCGAGGCGTTGGAGGAGTGGGGCGGTCACGACCGGCTTGACCGTCCTGAATCGGGGCTGCGTCTACACTTGCGTGCGGCAGCGGGGTGGTTCTCGTCTCGTTCGCTTGCCTCGCTGTCGCAAGCCGTGTCCACGATTGGCGTGTCGCCGTGGAAGTGGAGACGTTGTCGGATCACAGATACATCCGTTTCGACGTCTCCCCCAGACCGCGGGCGGCCGCAATCCATCGGCCCCGTGAACGGACGGTCCGCGTTGGGCGCGCAAGCGCCTCAACAGGGAGCTACTCGAGGAGGCCGCTATTATGCAGGCCTGGATCCGAGAGTCGGCGTCAACCGGACCCGTCGTGCCTGTACGTGGAAGTCAGGCGCCAGTACACCCGATACCGGAGAAGACGTTGTCGAGTCCCTGACGCGGCTTCTTAACCGCGCTGTATGAGGTGTACCGCGCGGCTAAAGAGGCTCTGTGGCTGGCCATTGGCGAGGTGAAGACGCGAGCCAGGGAGGAGATGTTGGAGACTCTAAACGGGGATCCGTGGGGGCGTCCTTATCGCTCGGTCCGAGGGAAACTCGGACCATGGGTGCCCCTCTTACGGAGAGTCTCCAACCCGAGCTGCTGGAGGACGAGGTCGCAGCCCTCTTCCCGGCGCGAGCGGAGCACACTACGCCGCCGAGAGCTCTGCCCACAGCCGCAGAGCCCGAAGAGAACGCCAGCGTCCCAGAGGTGACAAAAGTAGAGTTGAGGGCGGCCGTGATGAGGCTCCGGGCGAAGAACACTGCCCCGGGGCCCGACGGGTTTCATGGCTGCACGTTGGCCCTCGCTCTGATGGAGCTGGAGCCCCGACTGAGAGGACTCTACTCGGTGTGGCTGAAGCAGGGGGGCCCGGGGGGGCTCACACGTGAAGGCAGCGTAACTGGCACCGGCCGCTGTCTCACAGGTGGTGAGCTGCATACGGCGCCTGGGCCTGGAGGTGGTCCTCAACAAGTCGGAGGCCACAGCGCGCCATGGCCGGCGCCGCTGCCGGGATCGCACATCGTGGTCGGGAGGCCTGTATCGCTGTCGAGTCCACCATTTCGGCCCCCACTTCCGGCAGCTGGCGCCCAAGTGGCTGGGCGCGGCTGGGGCGTTGTCAACGCTGCTTCTCAATCTGGGGGACCCGAGCACCGCCTGCAGGCGGTTGTACGTGGGGATCGTGCGATCGATGGTCCTGTATGGGGCCCCGATCTGGTCGGTTGACCTGACGGCCAGCACCATCCCTGTTCTGCGGAAGCCGCAGAGCGTGATGGCCGTCAGAGTCATCAGGGGTTATCGCACGATCTCTTACAAGGCGGCTTGCGCACTGGCCGGATCTCCGCCCTGGAACCTGGAGGCAAAAGTCCTCACGTCACTGCACCGGTGGCGCGAGGAGGCTCGGACGCGCGGCAAGCGACTGATGCAGCGACACATGGAGCTGCGTCGATCGCAGCAGCGCGAGGTCCTGGTGGCGGAACGGCGGAACAGGCTTTCAAGCCCTTCCGTTGGCCTCGTCACCATCGAGGCCATCCGGCCGGTGCTCGACCTCTGGCTTGGAAGAAGGCACGGCTCCCTGTCATTTTGTGCGACGCAGGTCCTCTCGGGACATGGCTGCTTCGGGAGATTCCTGTCGTATAGGCAGGGAGCCGGACGCTCGGTGTCACCACTGCGTCGACTGTCGGGAGGACACGGCGCGGCATACGCTGGCAGTGTGTGCTGCTTGGGAGGAGCCGCGCCGTGCCCTCATCTCTGTGGTAGGCGGTGGACCTCTCACTGCCGGCCGTAGTTCATTCTATGGCCGGCGGCGAGGAGTCCTGCGACGCGGTGGTCTCCTTCTACGAGACAGTTATCGCGCAGGAGGCTGCGGAAAGGGAGAGGGAAATCTCGACCGCTCTCCCGGCCCGCGTCGTCGGGCGTCCGAGGACGCTGCACTCTTCCGGCCAACTGGATCCAGGGGCGGCGGGCTTGAGGATGTCAGTCACCCCCCCTCATTCATTGGACCCGAGGTGGTGGCGCGTGGTGTTCCCATGCGCCCCTCTTTGAGGTCACGGGGAGAGTCAAACACCTCACTCTCCCCGCTGACACGAGGCGGCCACCAGCCGGGGATTACGGAAGTCGCATAGGTTCTAGCGATACCCGGCGTAGGTGGGAGATGGAACATCGGGGTGGTTTTAATCAGAAGAGTCTGACAGAAAGCCCGCCCCAGGGCGGAGGATATCCATGAGATTTCCCCCCGATAATAAAAAAAAAGGTACGTAAGTAGGATGGGTTAGGTACGTAATGTAGTGCAGGATAGTTGGTAGCTCTCAAAGTACACGCAACAGTTCATTCATGGTAATAAATTAATAATTTTATTTTTGATTGTATCTCCTGCGATTCCTGGAAGTCAGCTCCGTCGCTGACTAGCCAATCTTTTCAGCGATAATATCCTACTGGTTGCATTTCAAAAGCTGCTATTTATGTTTTATTTTTGGAATTTGGAAATGAAAATCGTTGTTCATTATTGGTAGGTCATAATTTAATGCAGTTTTCTTTTATTATTAAACATTTGCTTCTGCTTTTACTTATTAATATGACAAATGGAATATTGTTTGATATCTAGATTAAATATCTATTCTGTGAGACTATTTAAACAACTTTTATATTTCCATCAGCATTTTGTACAACGATTGCTAAAATAGCATTTTCGACACTAATTATAATTTTAAGGCAACAAAAAGACATGGCGGGACATAATAAAATGATAAGCTGCTTTTTAAGTATTAGAATACTTGTGACCGTAAAATAAAAAACAAAAATATAGAAATAAGAAAGAGAATTTCTATACTTTTGTCCTGTTATGCAGAATACTGTACAACTCGATCATGGGAAGATGTTCATTTCAGTTCTCTCATAGCACTGAGGAAACTCAATAGAGAGATTCGATTCATGCACATTGTATGCTACAATGTCATCTTCTGTTTGTGTGATGAACAGACCCCTCTATTTTAAGGTGTAGGCCACAACAATAGTTTCTTATATATTTAAGTATATACAAATAGTTTAAAATAAATACTAAATTGTCTTTCAATGAACTATTTATCAATCGCCATATTTAAACATCGAAGACAAACAATAAATATACAAAACAAATCAGTTTAAGTAATTTTAATTACTCATTTCTTTTAATATTTTGAACATTACATTATGTTTCAGTCCATAAAAATGGCCGCGTGTAGCACTCCAATGCTGTCAATGTAATAGATTCAATAAAATGCGCAAACTTTTGTGCCATTTTACTAACGATACAGACAAAGGATCGTTCACTCAGACATACAACGATACGAGACAACGATCACACGCACTCGCGATACAATGCACTACACTATCTCTTAAGTAACAACAACGTACTTATGTTATAGGTATTTGGAAAATAGGGCACATTTCAATTTACTTCCTTTGTTTGTATTGTGCTGCATACAATTCCACACAACGTTATAAATACGTGAACATCCTCAAGCTTTCATAAATAAGTTATAAAACATTTTTGGGATAGAATCAAACTACATGTGGTAGCGACTAGAATTTAACATCTAAATTAATATAATATCTTTAAGTATTTCTCATCATATAAAGAAGCTTGTGAAAATTGCTATATTTATAACTGTTTAAAAGTTACATCTATTGCGCCATTTTATTGTAAAATACTTAGCGTCCAGCATTGTAGCTAACTAACGGCAAGTGTTAGGCTTAAGACCCGTAATTGTATTAAAAATCAAAACACTTTTTGACATTATTATTATGTACAGGAAAAATACAAGTGTTCACTGCAAACTATCGATTTAAGTATGGATGATGAGGCGAGCGCCCAATACAATGCAATGGACTAAGGTAAACGGTGTTTCTTTGCATGTGTGTCAAACAATGCTCATGACAAAACACCATTTAACCTTATCTATTGATGATATCATGGATAGTAAACAAGTTAATGACTGTCGTGACACTTTAATAACGGCCGGCAGAACATATACTGCATACAGGTAGTGGCCGAGCGGTACTAATGTGTCGTACAAACATCAGGTAGTCACTGCGTGATCACTAGTGTGCAGGAAATGCAATGCCGACCGAATAATATAAATAATAAACAGCTAATTTAAAACTAATTCATTTAATATTTTTCTTTTTATGTCTATTTTCTAATGAGATTTCTATTCATCTGCATTTTAAATATCAGTCACTAATCGATAGTCAATTATTGTCAGCATGACTAGGTACCGACGGCGACACTACAGACAGTCGTGATACTGGATACAGACATACAAGGACTACAGGTAGGCAGGTGGAAGCAACTAGTACAGTAAGTATTATCGAGAATATTTCAACATAAATATGGAATGTAGCAAACACTCAATTGAAAAGACCCCCGGGTTCTGGCGTTCGGCCATAATTAATCTAATAATATTAAATTAGAGACAATATTTACAATAAAATAGTAACTATGCAACGTAAATTAATATTCCTTGCGTTTACTGTACTGATATGCATCTTTTACATACAATTATAAATAAATATAAAAGTTGTTTAAACACAGATTTATAGCTGCTGGATAGAAATTAAACTTTAAAATAGGTCACTTAAACATGAAACTGTACACTGCAAGACATCAGCTCATCGTCGACGGCCCCGGCTAATACCCGATATCATCGGGGCGGCGTCGAAAGATTCATTAAATATTATAATATACCTTTAATCGTTTCTATCTGAATCAATTTCACCTAAGACAACATACTTCAACGTAGACTTTATAACGTTATATCTTTTTACTTTATCTCAGTCTTAGTTTTCGCGAAACTCTTAGACGGCGCGAGGAACACGGGCCCGCGCGGCGGCTTGTGCGGCGGCGCGGCGGCGCGCTCCCGAATAAATAAATAGCAAGTCTATAATAGTCCGGGACGCTCCCGCGCGGCGGCTCGCCCACCGTCCCGCTAATGGAATGTAAGCGTGATATGGTCATGGCGCGGCGGGTGCGGCGGGTCAGGCGGGGCTGCGGCCGGGTCAGGCGGGCGGCGCCTCGGGCGGCGGCTCGGCGGCGCGCCGCGGCACCATGACGCAGGGCGGCGGCGCCGGCGCCGGCGCCCGCGCGCCCATGCGCACCCACCAGCGCGTGGCCTTCTGCAGCAGGCCGTCCTTCTTGCCGCCGCCGCGCCGCGCCAGGCCCGCCTCCGCGCCGCCCGCCCACTCCGGCACGTCGCTCACGCACTTGTTCGGGGGAGGCTGGAAGCTGCTTCTCGTCAGCTCGGCTTGCTGCAATTACAAAGGTCGACATCAGTCATGATGATCGTGTGAAGACGAAAGTAGTTGAGCCAAAAGCTGATAAAGCCCTAATGGCTTTATCAGCTTTTGGCTAAAGATTTATATTATCTACTGTATAGAAAACAAGATGTTGTCCCACTTGGTGGTAAGAGGTCACAACTGTTATCTGCAATACTAGAGGCATCTCTAATGAGTTGTTATATTTGAGATCAAGCTAACCCTTCAAACCGAAACTCAGCATCGCTGCTTCTCGACAGATAATACATAGTATCGCTTCTCAAGCGAGTTCGTTCACAAAGAATTTGGCTTCTACAAGTTGATGTTCGTTTGTGAACGAAGTCAGAGTGCGCTATAGTCGTTGCCTATTTCTCTTCTGCCGTTTTGGATTGCCATCTCATAGAACTATAAAAGTGAGGCAAGGGAGAATGCACCTGTGTTTGCGCATTAAAATATCTCCCAAGTCGATGGCTAGGCAATCAATTTGCCTAGACCTTGGCCTTTCCAAATATCTTATGGTCGACTTCCAGTCTAACTAGATGCCCCTTGGCGAGACCGGCAGTCAGAATTATCGGCTTCTGACTACCCGTAACGACCGAGGAGGAGTATATTATTACCTGATAAGGGACTCGTAACTGTAGGTGCACGTCCTGGCCGTACTCGCCGTCGGGCAGCTGTATGCTGGGCGGCAGGCCGAGCCGCTCGGCCGCGGCGGCGGACCGCGCGCGCGTCTCTTGCTCCACCATCTCTTGAAGCCGCCCCACCATGGCCTGCAACCTTTGCTGCTTCTCCCATTCCCTGTAACGTTACAGACATTCTATTATTACCGTGTCTTCATACGTATACTTATCAAGAGGTACCTAAAAAGAGTGGAACAACATTCATATATGGAGGTCAAGTGAAGCCCAGGTGAGCCCCAGGCATAGATGGCGAGACAAACGGTGACTGCTTCATGAGAAATTGTATCACAATTATAATAGCAGTGGTAACTATGGAGTTGGAGGACTTGACTTGCACAGCAGTTCCATCCATTTGATGGGCTGACATAAAATATTTTGCATAACCTGTTTGTATTTTTGTGGGGTCTAAATTATATATAGCTATAAAGCTATAAGATAGCTTTTAAAGTTGCATTTGCTTACACATCCAAAAGTAAATAAGGAACAGGTAAATGATTAAAATTAAAGAAAATGTAGAATAGATTAAGGTGACGTTGCAGTTGTTATTGCGCGTCAGAAAAACGTGAGCTACGCCTGTTATCTAAACCGAGAACGGTACCTATTGTGTTTTGAGTAAAGGCATAAAAGCATATGACGGTACTTACTAAGTCTAGTTTTAATAATATAATGACGTGTAACGAGAGGTAAAGTAACACCAACAGCTGACGATCGCTGGCTTTATCATACTGTAGGTATCATCATGCTTGTATTCCCAGATGAGTTAGACAGCGGTGTTTAGTACAATCAACTTTTAGTTATGTTGGTTGTATCTAGTATACAAGTAACTTAGCTGGCGAATTTGTTGTGGCATTTGCACAGGATATTTGTATTCTTACTGTAGGTGGAATAGTTGGTTGAAAGTCAACGACCATTGTAATTTTTTTTCGGTACAAGCTTACAACACCTTTCTCAATCACTGTAGCTCTTGGCAGCCAGAAACTACAGTGCTGATTAACAGAAAAGCGCCGAGGCTAATGAAGAAGCAAGGTTGAAGGTATACTCACAATGTGGAATGGTGGTGTCTGTGATCGTGCCGTAGGCGCGGTCCCCCCGGCGCGCCCAGCCGCTCCATGCCCGCGCACCCCGGCACTTGTACCGAGAGCATCTGCAAATCACAACACACTACTCTCACTTATGTGGTTATCCTCGGGGTTAATATTCTATCACTATAAGAACTACTTTCATATACGAAAGTAATTCTTATAGTGGATGTAGATGCCTTAATTGTCAAATCGCCAGCATAGTTACTAAAGGTCCTGGTTTAGATTTCCAGGACACTTTATAGTGTTTTTGGGTCATACATTCATTTCAGCTTCAAAAGAAGCTACTCAGTTATGGCAAACATGGGACCTAATCACATCATCAGAAAATAGTTGTAGGTGTGCTACAGAACATAACATCTACCCAAGCCTCACATTACTAGGCCTACAGCCGTGACGGCTATGTTTGGTCACAGCTAGTGCTTAGTTAATGGACAAAGGCATTGTTCACTTAATGGCTACTGTATTGACCTATTTACTGGTGCTAAATTATTTAGTTAACAAAGCTGATTGTGACTTATTAAATTATATATCATGGTTGTATAATGTTTTCTAGAATCTAATTATTGATTTGTTGTAACCTTTTGTCCAGTCATATTTCTGATGAACTTTGAAAAACACACGGAGAGAAAATGTGAGATGGCATGTTAGTATACATCTTATCCTGATACAGGAATGTTTATTACTTTATTTACTCCAATTAGCATTTAGATTCAGAACACAGAGTTCCAATAATACCTACCCTCATTAAGGAGGATTATATTTTATCTAAACAGGATATTGTATATTATTAATTGGAGTTAATTTTTCCTCAAGTAATATTAGAATTTTAAATGGAACAACTTATCAGCCAATTTGCAACTGATATGTACTAATATAATTTCAATTAATTATTCTAAATTGATCTTATACAGCATTGAAACAATGTTCTATATTTATGAAAAATATAACCTATGTTACTCGCTGATAATGCAGCTATCCATTGCTGAAAGAATTTTTCAAATTGGTTCAGTAGTTTTTAAGTTTATTTGTTACATACAAAAATACAAATCTTTCCTCTTTATAATATTAGTATAGAATTATAGATAATCAAGATAATGATATAATAGAGAATTTTAGTTTGAGACAAAAATCATTTAGCAAGCAGTACATTTTTTTTATTGATCATAGGATTCATTTTCTCTAAACAAATAATATAATTCTTCTCTACACTTGAAGAATAGTAACATTATTATCATAAATACCGATTTTAAAAGAC
Organism: Mamestra brassicae; assembly: GCA_905163435.1. Taxonomy (NCBI): domain Eukaryota; kingdom Metazoa; phylum Arthropoda; class Insecta; order Lepidoptera; family Noctuidae; genus Mamestra; species Mamestra brassicae. Next base: position 10,862,245 of record LR991004.1, on the reverse strand, counting down.
CATTGTGAACTGGTTCAATTTGAATGAAAATGTTTTTTGATTCTCAGATAATTTAAGTAGCAGTATGGTATACTTAAATTGGCTTACTCTTGCCAATTTAAGTACAACAACACTGCATTACATTTCTTAAATATTGTAATATATTAAGGGAATACCTTTTCATGATATCTAACAGTTCTGGTTCTATAATGGCAGTGAATCTTACCACAACTATTTAAACTTTGAGGTGCTTTTCTTGGTAATTCAAAATTTTTCACAGGTTTATAGTCCATTTATAATATCTTTGCTTTTTGTATAAGGTGCCTTGAAAAGCCCGAATGAAAATCGACATGCAGCAAATACCTGAATATGTACTCTTTTTAAGTATATTTGTCATTATAATCTGGCTACATTTTAATAATACTACAGCAATATCTTGTCATATTGTGTTGTGTGTATTGTGTTGTGTCTTGTTATATTTGTCGTGTCATATTCAATAATGTGACGTGTCAAATCAATTGAATAATGTTCTATTTAGATTAAGACTATTTTTACTGTTGATCAACACTATTTTTTTCCTTTTATTATTATAATTTACACAAGATAAGGGTATAACAATACTCAGTAGGTATATCATGTGTTTTAAACTTTGCTATTGATAATTTTTGATATCTTTGAAATAGTAAACAAGTATTTAGGTATAGAATGAAAGGTCAATGCACTGCAACATTCTTTTGTTTGGATGAATAATCAGTTATGAACCGAGAAAGGTGTTTGTATCATTGTGTTTCACAAATCTAACTAATATTTTGATAAGAGTGAAACATAAAAAGGCATCATTTAAATGATTGTACTTATCTGAATCAAAATATTAGTTGAAAAGGGCAATGTACTTAACAAATATTCAATGTTTGAGACCATTGCAAGCAAGCAATTTGATTCCTCACTATGTGAATCTCTGTCTGCTGAATCCAGTAAAAGCTTGCTAGTGAAGAAAGCATAAATCAAAACTATATTTGTAACAGGAATTTGAAGCTCTCCATTGTATGTGCTATGTCAGAAATCTCAATATTAGTATTTATTGGGTTCCTACAGATTATAGCCCACAAAGTCCACACAGTATTTTTATTATTTTGTTTCATTTACTGCATAATGTAGTTAACACTTCTAATAATCAGATTTCTAATATGGTAAGGATAATAAGACAGTGACATCTCTCAACATAACTTCTCGAGATCATTTAAGATTTTAAGTATTTTCTGGGCATCATTTAGCATCTATATTGCATATTCACTGATCTATGTAACTGCTACACATGTTCATTCTATCAGTGTTCACAATCAGAACAGAAAATTAACACCAGGATCTTTACAAATTTCTTCATATGAAATAACCTAAAAATTATATATTGTATATTGTAAATAACAGATAGATTAAACACTGACTTTAACAGACTAATTTTACTTAAATCATGTTGTTACTGAGTGCTACTTAGTTTCTCTCTAGATTCTGCATTATGATAACACAAATCAATCCTATTGAAATGTCATCAGTATCACCAACAATTTTATAGATTATAGACATTTTTATCTTTTTGTTTCTACTTTCCTTATCAAGATAACAAAATAATATAAGTAAACATGTAAAAGAGTAGTTTTATTACACTCTCCAAGGTAATATAACTAAGAAATAGCCATAACCAAATTCATGCATACAGAATGTAGATTTTACTCAACAGAAGCAATTATTCAAAGAAAATTCAAACAAATTGTGTTTACTACAGTGCAATGATAAATGATTTATCATTTAAGATTAAGAATACTATTAGTCTGAGACATTGTCTCATAATTTGATTCCTTGTACAAAATACCTAACCTTATTGTTGTGATAAGATTGTAATCAGTAATTCTCTACTTTACACTCAATATTGACACATTCTTTTTCTGAATGTTTTACTATCTTGAATTATCTAGTTTATGAATGAAAGGACATTAAGACTATCTTAATTTTTGTAACCTTAGAGTATACCCACTGTTTTTGATGAGCATATTTTCAAGTTGTGCACATATTATCGAGTTGGCATGTCACGACTATGATACAGCAAGAGGTGATTACGGAACTGTCTGTCATGAAAATTTATTTAAATTCACACAAACAACGTCTGGGTGTGACGTCGCTATCGGCGCGCCTCTTATCACTTGGCACGCTCCCGCCGTCTCGCGGCCATCCGAGTCGCCTCGGGCCTCACTCGGCTCCAGTACAAACATTCTTCTATTCTGCCCATAATCCACATAATATTTACTAGCTAACGCTTGAAAATTTTGCACGGCTATCAAGCCAAAAATAATGACAACGTACGTCTACAATAACTGACGTTATACTAGATTATTTTTGCAGTCAAAATAAATTACAACTATAACAACACTACTTACTATTTGAAACAGTGTCGTCCACAATTTTTGTAGGTTTTCCACCTATGGATGACAGTTAGTGATGGGCTTAAATCCAAATTCGATGGCACACTTATCGAGACACAAATAAGTGAATCGATCACGAACATAAATGTTCTTTTTGATAATTACACTACACAGTCACTGACATTTGCATTTTTGTTGAAGCTGTAAATATTTTAAACAAAACAATCACGGGGCACTATAGAGAGATTAGCGCGTTTACAATAATTAACTATCATTCACTAATAAATAAAAATATGTTATTCAAGGCATTAACACTATCAAAATAAAATTATTTATTAATTAAGAATAACGTATAAATTCCACTATCGCGTGTTTTGTGATGGAGTTTCTTAACTCCTTTTTTCATATTGGCAGAAAGACGCCTGCCATCGAGCGAGTCTTGTTGTTCAATGACGCGGACGGACGCGGCGCGGTGTTCGCAGTCGCGTAGCGGGGAGGACGGGCGGGCGGGCGGTGCACCGGCTGCCCCGATGTCGCCGCACACTAATGAGTTTGTAGTGTGTAACATTGCTCTCTCACACATACAAATAATCTGTCTAGTTCACTTTGTGTGCTCAATCGGTACTTCGGTATGATACGATGTAGCTAGTGCGAGTGAGTGTGTTTGTGTATGATAGTGAGCGTACCGTGTGTGTGCATATGAGTTGGCACACATGTAAGAGAAGCTCGATTGCTGCTACCGTCGTAGTTGTTATATATGCGCACCTATAACTGTAATAGTGAGCGATGACGCGTTTGTCGGCTCGCGAGACGAGACGGTTGGCATTGCTCAATGATCGAGTTGTAGTCATAGAATGTACGTAACCACTAACCAATAATCATAGGTGCTCGATTTTTTTTATTATAATTAAAATGTAGTTTATGCACTCCGTTTAAGCATGTTAAATTATTACTGGATCGATACCATTTATAAGTTACTAAAGGAGGTAAGTCAAGTTTCAGTTTTTTTTATTAAATTGTTATTTACTTTTACTTTTCAGGATAATGATGATTTATATATTTTAGGTCAATGGGATTTTCTACATCTGGTAATAAACTTCCCCTACCTGTACAATATTATGAACTAAAGTAAAATCATTATTAAAAGAAACAAACAAGACTGATGACATTGCGCCCTGACGAATTTTGATTGATAGAATTATTTCATTAAAAAAACAGAGATTTTAGGTCTCCCAATGGATGATTACTCAAGTGTATTTACCTTCCCCTGACTGGGACTATGATAGGAATAGTAGCGCATAATTTGAAAAAATATATAGGTCCAGTCTGTTCCAGACTAGCAGTAAGAGCCTGACTGTGTATACTTATAGTTCCCGGCTGGCCATCCAGGACCAACCACCCGATGTGAGAAGTAAACTGTAGGAAAAAAGCACCAGCTTCTTCGTCAAACTCCAGGAACATTTTCTTCTCGAGAATGATCTGCAGTGGCCTATTTGGAAAGCTTTCAACCGACTGCGAACCTGAGTAGGCAGTAGCCTACTCAGGAGCTTAGTTACTTGTAGTAAAGTCACCGGATATTTGCAATCTACTTAAGATTACAAAATATCTTGAGAGATTGTATATTCTCGATAAATTGTCAAATGAAAATTTGTTCTGCAATTTTACGAATCAAAATCTTCTATTCTATAATATTTCCGTGCGTTCCGCGAAATTGTGGCCCGACATAAACTGGCGACTAATCAGCTCTCTGGTCTAAAATTTATCTGTTTTGGTGTGATAGTTAAATTGGAAACTTGGCCCCTCATTGGTCTTTGTTTTCTGTAAATAGACAAATCAGAGCCTTGTTTCCAGGTTAGTAAACCTCTCTCACACGAAAACGAATAAATTGTAGACTTGTGCTCTGATGCGCCATTTTATGTCAGTCCACAATTTCTCGGAATGACTTCGAAAGATTATAGACTATCAAATTTTGATGCGTAAAAAAGTGTTCCAAATGTTCAGTTTTCCATTTTCCGGTGACAGTAACAAACAGGGGGTTTGACGATGCTACCCTGAATTACTGACTGAAATACAACAACCAGAGTAAATGCGGTGTTTCTGATTAGAACATTAGTGTTTTAAGTGTCAGTTCAAACCTAAAGAATACTATCGACGTCAAAATCAACTTAATCGGCCAACAACTGGGCTCAAAAAACAGTATAAAGTAGGTTACTTCGACTCGAAAGACGAACAAAGTAAAACTGGGCGCATGTCCTAGTTACTTGTGTAATGTTGTAATTTTGTGCCTTTGCATAATGGTAAATATGACGTCGCGGCGCTGGCATACCCATGTGTAAGATAGTGATGACAACGACTCACGGGGTTGGCGGCGGCGGCTGCGGCGGCAGCGTGTCGGCGGCGCAGGTGCGGGCGGGCCAGCGCACCCGCGGCCGCACACACCAGTACAGCGGCGCCAACGCATGCGCCCGCCCACCACCACTCTGAAAAAAAACATGTTTCAAATTATGAAAAAGTGAAAACAGATATTGCAAATTTTATCTTGATCGATTTTCACACTTAAAAATCGATATTATAACATTAGACATCACTATCTTCTGTCAGTGAGTTCTATTTTAACAGCTGGTTGATATTTCAAAAAATTAAACTAAAGAGAATTACTAAGACTCCGCTGTCCGTCCCGCTGTCTGTCTGTCCGTCTGTCACCAGGCTGTATTTCATGAACCGTGATAGTTAGACAGTTGAAATTTTCACATTTCTGTTGCCGCTATAACAACAAATAGTAAAAATGAAAAATAAAAATAAATAAAAGGGGCGATACAAGAAACATGTTTTTTCGGCTTATTGACGACGATTGATAGACGTCGATTCGATCAAACGGCGCATGGCTATCACCAGGTCCGCCAACGATTGGCTCAAGAAAATACATAATTATGTAAGTAGAAACAGAAACATCACAAGAAATTGCGACGGATTGTGAAACTTGCCGCCACCCCTAATGTGACGACCACGACCACTCTGCCAGAGTGTGACAACGAGGAAGATTTCGGGGGCCCTTATTAAAATTTGCTGTCTCGCGCTGGCTTACTCCGGCACTGAGTTGTTTTCCTTTCTGTTGAGAGTGAAGGGCCGACCGTCTCTAAAATTGGTTGGAGGTTTCGGGGCCCAGTCCAAGCGCCAGGGTATTGATTGCACACGGGCGCTACATAGGCTAGAGCCGCCTCAGCTTTGTCCCATACATAGAAATATAAAAAACAGTTGTTTATTATATCTATGGTCCCATACGAGGTTCTTTTCCTGTATGACGGGTGCTTTTATAAACATATTGCACTCATATACACAAACAGTCAGACCCGGAACAACCATGTATCTGTAGGTAGGGCTGCTATCGCCAAAATTGCCGACACCGCATAAAATCTTAAAAACCCCGTAAATTTGGGTGAAATTGCATGACATCCCCAACATCCCCGGACATCCCCAATACAAAAAACGTCGTTTTAAATAAAAAAAAGTTTAAAAATCTGTTCCTGTTCATTTGCAATTTAAAGTACAGCGTCGGCTATTTTGCTGCGCCGGAGTCAGCTTATAAAGTGGCTTACGATTACTTAATGATTTTTAACTAAGTTAGTTAATTTAATTAGTTTAATTTAGTTTTCATTAGTTGCTAATCTTTTCGATTTTCAATCTATCGAGTTTCCCTTGACACAAAAAGTGTCCGGGTTTTACCAGTTGTCCGTAAGCTGTCTCAAGCCGAAATTAGCGTACCTATTAAGCCTGGAACAGTTATAATATTTTAGTGATATTCTGTCCCATTGGAGCATAATTATTTTTTTGTACCTACTTGCAAACGCTGAGCCCATCCAGTTCCTAATGGGGGTTAACGATTGCCATCAATGGGACAATTTAGATTTCGGGCTACTATTTAGAAATTCCTAATGTAAAAACCTAATAATAGGTACCTATTATTAGGTTTTTACATATTCTGAACCTGCCTGCCTGATTTCCAAACCTAAGGGTATTCACCCTTAGGTTCACAAATCAGGTTATCGAATATTCACGTACTGAACAGATAGGATATCTATCGATTGCAGGACCTCAACAAAAATGCTTGCCATCTATGGATATGCTTTGTTTGGATTAGCTTGGATTTGGATTAGACATCGAATTAGTTCGTATACAATATTCGAATTCGGTCCGAGTTTTTGAACTCTAAATCCGTATTTTCACGAATTCGGATCGGATGCAGTGCGTAATCGCTCTAACATACAAAATTTACATAATATCTTAATTTGTTTATTTTAATTATTTGTATCCTGAATCTTTTTTGGCGTTAAGTTTAACACAAGAAAGTAAGCCGCCGAATTTAAACAAAGCATTTACACTGAACGGATGTTTTAAAAGTGAAATAAGAATTTCTAGTGGTTGATGCTGTATGTTATTTAAAGCACTAAAGCTTAGCCGAGTGCGATGTTTGGCCTTCAACGTTGTATTGTATTTTTATTGAGTTGACATGCATACCTACTTTATGTTAAACAAAATAGAAGGAAACCGCCGAACAATACGATATCTACACGTGGCTGACTCATGAGTCTGCAGTCTGGAAAGAGCGAATATATTACTATTACCTACTTATTTAGATATAATGTTTAGGTAAATTGATAGGGAAATCATTTCGCTCGTATCTGATATAGCAAATGCGATTAAAAAGTAGGTACCTAAGTATTCATTCCTTGATTACCAAAAAAGTTATCAATAAACAAAGAAATTGTTTGATTTGAACTCATTAACACTTAGCAGAGATACTAAAACCTACATAAAATAAGCAGCTGGTGCGAATATTAAGTGTTTATGTCTGGGTTTGAACGTTCGATTGAAAACACCCAAGAATCAGTCGATTTAAAAGGTCAGTGCGGTAATATCCTGATCGAAGGTGACTTACAGAAAATAATGTCATGAACTCGTGCCCGTTAACATTTTATTTTTGTAGTAGCACTTTGCCGGCGACTTCGTCCATGCGGAATTAGTAGGTACTTCAACGCTCCGTTAAGGGATAGACTTTAACGTGTAGTTTTTGAAAATTAATAGAATCAATTTATAATAATTAATTAGTCAGCCATTTTTACTGTTGATCCTGTGGTCTCAGGATCCACCCATCCCACCCGGACCAAGCATTAAGATCCTTGCTTCAAACACCACCCTCGCTGGGGGGTAGTTTTGAAAAACGGTTTATTTTATTTTTTGAAAATTAATCGAATCAATTTATCAGCTCAGTATTTGTATCAACTTTCAAGTTTATAAACCTAAAAAATTAGATTCTTCCATACAAATTTGAAACCCCCTAAATCGTGTTTTAGAGATAGTACTGAAAAAAATACTGGCAACATTTTATTTCACCTAGGCCCGTATTCGTACCAAGTTTCAAGTATATTCGCCCAAGGAATAAGTTTTTTCATACAAACTTCCACACCCTATTTCACCCCTATACGGGGAGAGTTTTCTAAAATCCTTTACTTAACTTAACTGACGTCTCCTATTCATAATCTACCTCCGTGCCAAATTTCATCTTCAAAGATCCAGTAGTTTCTGAGATTTCGTGAATAAAATAAGTGAGTGACCTTTCGCTTTTATATACATAACTGTAACTTCTAAACGAAAGTTTCGATGTTAATCATTTAAAGTCTAATTTAAATGTACATACCTTAATTATCAAATCATTTAAATGGATAAGGATTAATATCATGTTACCAAAATCACCACTTTTCCATTCTCCCTGGTTTTGATTAGTATGAACTAGTATGAATAGTTTGAACAAAAAGCGGTCTTTGTGACTTAACCATAATAGTTAGACATACGCTCGCGGACTTTTTTATAGGTAATAATGAGTACTTTAATCATGTAGTACATTATATTTATATATCATCAATAGTTTTCTCAGCGCACGCCAAATACTGAATTTATTAGGCAAAATGTTGGTACTTTGGGTTACTTTATTGCAATTTTTGTAGGGATCACTATTTTTTTGGGAAGAAACGAGAGAATTTTTAAAATCGGTTGAGTAGTTTTTGAGCCTAATCGTAACAGACAAACAAACAAATTAATCTTTCCTCTTCACAATATTAGTTTAGATTTAAGCAGGGTAATAGGAACAGTTTTTAATTGAAGTTTTATGTGAAATACTGACTTGGTCACGCAAGTGGCCGTTGATGACGTTCAATAGTGTAACGTAGAGCTATTGAGGAGCCAAGTAGGTGGTACACAGTAGCTGTAATTTAACTTGCTAAGTTGCCAAAGCCAAGCTGTGCTATAAAATATGATAGTGTTAAATTATGATAAATGCTCGGTAATATTGTTTTGTTATGTATGTATGACACAATGTTCGAGTGCGTAAGAGTTATGAAAGCTGTCATCATAAATAACAGGCTGACGAAATCTTGAACGACTTCAAAAGAAGTAGTTTTAAGTGGAAGGCTGGTTTATAAGCTGAATTTCAGTGGGTAAATAGCGTTTTGTTTCCTCAACAGATCTGTTTAGATGTTTTGTCCCTGATGGGCTTCAATTTATAATATTTTGAATGTATTTCAATACTTCATAAATTCATGCGTTAATCTCATATACTTTAATCTCAGCAGCTGATAGCTCAAATAAGAACACGATGTGTCATGCTTACTGAAAATAATTCTGCCGTTGGAAACTGATTGTGATATAATAATTTTGCGATTAAATATCAGCATGTAGTTATCCACAGTTTCAATCATATTATAGACACTAATATCCTTTATGAGGGTAAAAGCACTCACGATTAAAATAAGTTTTACAAAAATAAATCAGCAGTTTCATACAAAATCCAGCAAAATACAGCTTATATTTATCGATTTTTCAGAGTTTGTCTCATAGTAAAAGTTGTTTAGAATCGGGAGTGCTTTCACTCCTTTTAAGGTTAATCAGTTTTTTACAAATATGGCGATCCATGATGCATGAGTTTGTTAGACATGAACCTGCGGTTTTAGAAAGATTCCTTTTTTGTTGCCTCTACCAACCTCTTATCAGTTTCTGATAAAATCGATAACACATCGTTTCTTTAATACGTAGATGAATCTTTACCAGAACAGATATTGGTCCTCAGTCTTCAACTCCTCATTATTACGTACTAGTTGCCGCCCGTGGCTCCGCCCGCGTGATTGTCGAAAATTATCCCAAGGGAACATATTCCCGGGATAAAAAGTATCCTATGTGTTAATCCAGACTATAATCTACCACTGTGCAAATTTCATTAAAATCCATTTAGTGGTTTTTACGTCCATACTTACAAAATTTCGCGTTTATAATATTAGTAGGATGGCAATGGGTTCAAGGTCATTGCACCAAATAAGCTTTACAACATTGTAAATGCGTGCAATTCGACTTATGAGCGTTAACATTTTTCAGCAATGGCGTAGAGCGGGACATCGCCCTGAATAATAATTAACATTTTAAACAAAGACAAAGAATGCAACTTTGTAAACATCAGCCGTTTTTGTAAGGAATTGGCTCAAGTACCGAGACGTATTTAGGAGGCTCGTTTACAATTAAGGCGGATTGCGTCAGTGTACGTTTTGGATCTCTTATCCGGCCACCGGTTGAAAATATATATTTTTTAAACAAGCTTTAAATTGTTTTCTACTCTTCAAGCCCTTTCGTTGTGATACACATATTAAGGGGAATGAAAAAAAAATGTAATCCGCCATCTTGAAGCAGCGGCCATATTGAAATTATTACAATATTGAGTATTGCACATTGTATTGTCACCAGAATAAAGGTGTATGCAAAATTTCAGCGCTATCGGATACCAACAAATGGCCGAAAAATGGTTTGCAAATTTTAACTGACAACTTACATATGTACATACATACGAACAGTGCAAGTTAAAAAAAAAACTAGTAAATTCATCTCCCTACAGACCAGCTGTCATCGGCCATCCTATTATAGTAGGCGCCAGATAATCGTGGAATATCGGTCATTGACCCACCTACATTTATTGACATTGTTAATTTGAAAAACGGAATTAATGACACAAAACTGTCCCGAATCATCATCTCTCGTGATCCTTAACATTGTCTAATAATGAAAAACGATTCATATTTAATTGTTCAGGTACCTATGAGCAGTTATTAGGGAAAGGTCAATATACTTTATTCCACATTTATCTGGCGCCTACTATAGTAGATCTCAGCCAATTTCCTCATCGTGTTTGTATAACTGGGATGGGATGGGATCACATTGAAAAACTTCTTCGAAGAATATGACGCACTGTATTTTTTTTCTGACTTCTACTATTTTATAAAATCTGTGTGGAGTTCCTTATGACTCATGGAGGCGTGGAGTTTCGTGCATATATAATTTAATGGACTATCCTCCAAACTAAGTCTCCGGTAATTTTAACCGTTTGGTCATAGCGCTGAAGCAAAGTCGAACGTAACCTGATTGGGACTTGACGAGTGGCTTCACTTTTCGGAGACTATTCTCATAAAACCCAGTTAATAAAACAGTCAATTAAAAAATAGAAACCGGTTTACTAATACTAAAAAACACAAACCCGATCAAAGAAAAAAAAACAAGAAGAACAGTTGATGTCACACAAAATATAATAAAATAGGGGGATGCTTAATTTTTTCGTAGGCTCGTAGCTCGTTACGTAGCAGGCGCGTAGACGTGTCGTAGCAACGTAGATCAACACACCGTCAGTGTGCACTGCAATTAAATACGTAGCTATGCTTCAAGGCTCGCAAACGTAGTCAAACCAAAATGTAAAAATGTAAAATCCATTTTATGTGAATAACGATGCTTTATTTTCGTAATCAATGTCAAAACATTCGTTATAAATTCTTAGGTTAATGCAGTTTCGCATTATGTGCCATTCTATTTTTGCTGGAGAGTTTGTTTGCGTGGTTGAGCTAAATTTAGCAAAGCTTTATCAGAATATTTCTCTTGACGGCCGACCGGAGTAAAACCGAGCGCACGTTTTCATAACTTAATTGTATGGTATGTACCGTTGAGGGATACTTTGTAGGAGCTATTTTATATTTATATGTATGTATATTTATAAGTCGGCTTAGCCCGTAAAATCTAGCCTATAGAAACTTAATTACAATACATTTAAGAGCTTTTACTGTTTTGTGTTGTTGCCATATATAGTAGTTATCCAATTAAAACTTACATATATCCTAAGTATTGCTAAAAGTACATATAAAGACTACCGTCGACGTGCGATAATTGTTTTGGTTCTATGAAGAATTTACCGATGAAACGTGTTTCTTTGCTGACGCGATGGCCTTGGTGCAGATGCTGGATATAATCTAAGGTATGAATGAGTCCAGGGATGCGTCAGTCGCGTCACATCCCGCGCCAGCCCGCGAGCCGGATCTGCTGCAGGAGCTAGCGCTGGGGGCTCCGGCGGCGGTTGAGGCCAAAACAAACGGCATGTGGTCGCGCGTACTCGACAAAAATTCGACATCGTTCGCCCAAGAATGCACAGTGCGGTTATTTATAGAAGTTGGGAGGAGCGCGGGGGCGGCGGCGACGTCTGGTGTCGGTCTGCCGGGGCCTGCCGCCGATCACCAAAATAGCTTCTCCAGCTGGCGGTACCTGGCCACGTGGCGCGAACTCGCTCGCCGAATGCTGGCTTACCTGCCTCAGCCTTGTCAGCGACCACTCTGCGCCACGTCGGAGCTAGTCTCGTCAGCGCACCGCTTCACTAGACCGACACTTCTAAAATACTTCATGTTAACGAGGTTGAATTGAAACACATAAACACATGGGCCCACGCCGACGATTGAATAGACAGTAATCCGGTGCCAATTGTGTAATTGTAATTTGTAGACAATCCGACGATATTACAGAGTCAATCAAAAGCGTGGTCGACCGGTCGTATTGAACTTGTTCAACTAGAACTGGATCGTTTCCTCACTCTTGAGGGTTCATGAAGTATGGCAAGGAGGCGTCACGCGCACATTAAATAAAAATAATCTATTAAATTTCGTAGTACACAAATTTACCAAGGTGATAGCATTCTAGTCATAGGTTTGATAGAAATCACAGAGATGATGTGAAAAACATCAACGTGGTTGTAACCGCCTCGTAATCGCGATATAAAGCATGAAACTAGTTTGAATTCAATGCAAGTGTAGCATTCGAATATCATAAATCATTATGTAGGTACATAAATACATTTCTTATCAGTACCAGACGTGACTGAAAACATGGCGGAGAAACGAAAACACATTTTTAAAGTTTGTCGCGTTTAGTGCCCTGACGGCTGGGAGTACGGAGAGTGCCAATTATCACGTTGGGAATCAACTATCTGTGCGTCGCAGACGACTGGTGCTCTGTACCTACTGTGTATGAGTATTACGATGTTCACTACTATACCTGTCTTATATCTAGTATAGGTACGTTGTTTCCGCAAGAACTTTAGCATTATGGATCTATGTGAAAACGATATTGGCTACTCGTCGTTTGTATTTCTTGAGGAACCTTTTTTCGCAAATAGATAAGAGGTTTTCGGGATGAAAACACATTGAAACAAATAATTAATTTCGATATAAATTGAGAGAGAACAGTTGATTAAAGCACGATGTTCGCGAGACACTATACATTTTCGTACAAGCGACCCTCGCCGAGCCTGCCTCGTGTATTGGGGCCGGTGCTAGATTAATCTTCCGAGTTATCTAGCTCTGTTTCTTTATCATGTTCTGCGTATTTTCCTATGTCTGAGTCATAACTAATAATAAGTGTTAAACAGCTACGATTAACCTTTTGAACGCCAGAACATAAACGCATCGGCGTGCCCCCGACGCCAAGCCACAAATTTACCGTACTTTTTGTCACGTATTTGTGACGTTTGGCGAACAGGGCACGCGCTTGCTTGTCACCTATACGTGACAGTGGCGTTCAAAAGGTTAAAGGTGAATCAAGCCAGCCATGAGAAGATTGCAGGTTAATACTTCTAAAGAGGTAATGCATAATATGTAATTCGATCCGGATAAACAAGAGACTCTTTATATAACTGATCAACAAAGTGATTTGCTGTGAATATTTATACTTATATATAACTATGACTTAACTAATATTATAAAAGGGAAAGATTTATTTGTTTGTTACGATTTGGCTCAGAAACTACTCACCTGATTTTAAAAATTCTTTCACCATTAGAAAGCTACATTATTAGCTTAAAATAAAGGCTACATTTTATTTTCGAAAAACATAGAGATCCCTACGAAAATTGCAATAATATAACCCAAAGTAGCAAAATTGTGCCTAATATATTCATTATTGATGAAGATGACACCTAAAAATGTACACATGATTAAAGTACTCTATCTTATCTAAATCTAAACGAATATTATAAAGAGGAAAGATTTGTTTGTTTGTTTGTTACGATTTGGCTAAAAAACTACTGAACTGATTTTTAAAATTCTTTCACCGTTAGAAAGCTACATCTTCATGAAGTAACATAGGCTATATTTTATTACAGAAATAATTAGGGATCCCTACTAAAACTTGAATAATGTAACCCCAGGTGTAAAAAAATGTCATAAAATGTCTTTCATCGCATGCGCTGCGAAAACTATTGATGATACATAAAAAAAAGTACTACACTAATTAAAGTACTCATTATTACTTAGAAAAAAGTCCACGAGGCTGTATGTCTAACTATTATAGTTAAGTCACAATGACTGCTTTTTGTTAAAATTATTCAATAAAAACCCGGGTGTAATTAATGTTTTTGATAAAAAATAAGAATGACAAATGTTTGGTTTTTCGATAATAAACCCGTAAAGGGGCGAAAACGGGTGATTTTAAAGCTTGTTTAAATTTACGTGGAAATTGGTACCTATGAACAAACCAAAAGTGGGATTATTGAAGCAGATCCAACAATTTTTGCATAATCAACCCCTGACGGGGTAAACGGAGTGTACAGTTGCGCTGATCCTGAGACCACAGGATCGGCAGCAGAAATGGCTGGGTAATTAATGAAAATCCTTGTTCTTATTATTCCAAAACTAACCTTAAAAAGGAGGTAGAAGGGGTGTGAAAGTTTGTGGAGGACCTACTAAATCCACGCGGACGAGTCGCAGGCGAAGTGCTAGTATGGTTTATAGATGCTGATAATTAGTAATGGGGCGAAGCAATCCCGTCAGTGGCACGCGAAGCGCGACCCTTGTCTATTCGAGAACATCCAAATATTCATTTAAAATAATGATCATACAGTTTAGATAATGTACCTAATATCGGCTGTAATTTATGAGGAGTTTTAAATTACTTATCAGTATGTACGATAGCGCTCAATCTAACCGTTGAAATATGCATGAATCGACACGCCACTCGATTTGCACGTGTAGAACTAATGTTATAATACTGAAGAAATCAGCAAGTATTCATAAAGACGTATTAAAATTCCAAACCCCTCGTGGATTTCGGGATTAGAACCAACAGACATTTGCTTACGGGAGCAATCTTAAAATTTTGTTGAAGATACATTCTTATCTGTCTCTTTCATTTATCAAGAAAATGTATGAGATCTACCTTTAACATTTTGGTTGTCTCCTAAGGTATTATTGGTATCTTAGCTTTGCAGAATAATATCGCCCAGACCGAATTCCCTTTCTCTAAAAGATTTTCTGGACTGTGACGTGACTTCTTTATTATTACGACATTAGTGGACACAGATACGTTACTATTTCCTTCTTTGCTACAAAACTATGGGAACGTGTTTCACTCCATTGACTCTACCAAGACTAGGCGATAACCAGCTGATGTACGGCTACGTTTTTATTGTGCCTATTATCATGAGTTCGGCTTATATTTATCTTGTTTATCTTAATGAACAAACCCAAATCTTTAAATATAGAACAATGCTGACCTACTTATGCTTAAAATTGTATAATAATATGTCGCAGTTTTACAACGATAAGTGAACTCTTTTGCGCAGTATGCATGCTTAGAATAGTTTCAATCAAAACTGTAAACTGCGAAGTATTTCTGTTCTCACTGCTGTATATAAGGATATTCTCGTAGCACCACAGAAAATGATCGTAAAGAGCGCGCCGAATAAGTACAAATATGTGCAAAATTCTAAGCCGTATTTGATAAGGGGGTGGCCTGGGGTGTGGGAGGCTGGCGGCCTGGCGCTCGTCTAGACGCGGCGTAATTAGGAAGGTGAGCGTAGGCAGACGCGGCAAACCCGGCCCGCCCCAAGCCGCGTCACCTCTAATTAATATAACAGGTAAATTACGCATTCTGGGTGCCAACAACACTGCTTTTAATATCCAACCAGTCGTACTAACTAAACAGTCCTAGGAGCTTCCTATTGACAGTCACTTTGACCTTTTAAACCCTAGCGATTCTTGCTATATAATTGTTGCTTACCACGAGGGAATGTACCAACATAAGTGGATGAATAAGTTCGTAGTAACCTGTGCTATTGGAGTATCGACTGAATTCTAGAGCATCGTAGCAGCATGAAGGAAATTTTATTTGTATGTACTTGTTAGGTATATCGGTCTGTGTCCCCGAAACGGTTCAATGACGTGTCTCGCGGATTTCGACTTATTTATCTCACTATTTCTCTGGCATATCTACTGTACCTATTCACGAGTACATAAACTTTATGTAATGAATCTTCTTGAGGTTGTGTTGATGAGAATGTAGAACAGGATGCATTAAGTCGAAGTCTGAAGTTGTAATAGCCAAGTTGTTTGTGTATGGCAAACAGACGCATGGCCTACTGGCCATTTAATTTTGCTCGTAATCTAAAAATAAACAAAAGAATAACTTCGTAATTCTACAACTATGGTTGTTTTTAGATAGACAGCAAGACATCTCTATTTTTGTAATTTCCGTCTTTTATTAATGTTCTAGATTTGTTACTAGGTATTTTATTTGTTCATTAATGTCGTGCTGTTTCAGGTGACGTACGACTAATTAAAAGATTATAAACACGCAAGAGTTTCGTATTTGAAAATTATATCGCCAAAGTTTTTTTTAAAGGAGACGTTTTGAACGTAGAATAAGCTTCTACCGGAAAGAAAATTCATTTTTAATTAAGATATTATACGCGTAGTTAGATATAAGCATGCTGATGTGACCAGCGGTAAGTATATTTATTGGGGTGGAGGAATAACTGACGACCACAAACTGTAAGAGGCAAGATTGGTACTAAACTGATGAGGATGCTGCTTGATGAGTTTAGGTCTGTAGGTTGTCTTCATGGTCAGGATTTAACTACAATCTCCGTTCATTTTGGAACCAAAATTGCGATTTCGTTTTCTGGCGTTATCAGTGAGGTTACGTCAAAGCTACGTTCGAAAATGGCTTCGGATGTTAACACTGAATCAAGTTACGTATCGAGTTGTTAGCTTTATCTTAAGTTTACTTCGAATTATTGTTAAGGGGGTTGGGCTTTAGCTAAATAATGATCGGTTGGGTTAGGTCAGCTCTAGGAATGTACCTTTATTGGTTTAGCAACCTTGTTACGAAACATTAACCGCGTGCTAACCTACAAGACCGCGTAGCAACACGCTGAAAAACACGCTATGTATTGTGTGGCTACAGTGTATGTACATTATGTAGGACAAGACATAATGTTGTCACACTGCCTACATAGATGATACACGCGCGTGTCATTGTCTTTCGGGACGCTGCGAATGACACTATGCTGAAGGTCATTACAACAGAGGATGTGCGGAGTAATGGTCGTGTTCCTCTGCGGAGCGAGCGACGGCCGCGCTGAGATGCTGCTAATGCGAGTTGTTTGTCAACGTCGGCGTGGACTGGTGCGCCGGAGCCGCTCGCCGGTCGCTTGCTATAAATAAATAACATAAGCAGCGCGCCGCGTCATCGCCGTCACTTCGCGCGAAATACGGTCGCGCAAACAATTGCCATTGTCTATGTGAATGCAACGCCAGCCGATGTTATTCAGGGACGTAAATGCATTAAGGATGAATGGCGTATGTCGTAACGTTTTGTTACGTTGTTGATACGTTTGTGTTGTCTGTCTGCCTTTGACGAAATATGTGCGACTTATGAGCTTTCATTTGTTGTGTCTATAGGCAGCAGACAAACTTGTATAGTGTTTAAGCCATTAATTTGGTTAATGCTGTTGTAGAATTAGTTGAAGTTATTTAATTGCTATGATGCGCAACAATCAGACGTGCCCACACGGTGGGATTTGTCCGCCCGAACAGAAATGGCTAGCTGGAAGATAGTATATTTACAGGCTAGTAGTGTACAGTTGGTATAAGTCGGGACTCGGGAGAGACTGGTGCGGTAAATAGCCGGTTATTTCCATCGATCCCGCGGCCCTCCAACTAAATCCTTAGAGTACGACAACATTGTTGTGAGGAGTGACTACTTACTACGAAGCCGCTTTGGTGATAAATTTATACATGGACGCTAGCAAGATTGACAAATTTCGGCACTTAGCTACTGGTAAGTTAACATGTTATTGGTTTCTCTACAAGGAAAATGTTCAATCGTACCTAACACCGAAAAGATTTTCTCGTAGGAGAAATTTTCTAAACATTTTCTCGAAGATTTTTGAGTCTGCTTATATAGTGCCTTGTTTTGGATCACTTTAATGACAAAGAATCCAAAAGTTCAAAGGTAACGGTCGATCTACATATAACGTAAATTAATTCACAGTAACAATGTTCACTATTACATATTCATTGATGTGTTACAGATTTGGTTTATCAAATCATAATCGCAAACTCGAGAAGATAACAGATAGGTCATGGTCGGAGAAATCAGGTTAAGTTCTTCGTAACAAACATGTTAAATACATAATTTGTATTGTATGTTATCCATATAATAGGCGGGTATGTATAGTTGAATACGTATACATATGAATCTACATTTACAAAACATATGTCAAGGATGAAGCATTACTTCGATATAATAATTTCACGTAACGAAATATGTCGTGCCGTAGAGGTGGAAATCACTTCAGTTCGTATTGTTGCGTGTCAGTACTTCCATACGTTTCTACATATGTGCACATACTTTTACAAAATCAATTTGAGGTCGAGTATGCAATAGGTATCGATTTTATACCGTGAGGTGGGACATGGGCGGTACGGTGCGGCGTAGCGGGTGCACGCCGCACGGGTGGCGCGTAACGGCCGCGCGGTCGCGTAGGGATGCAGCAAGAATGCGACACGGCTGGTACGCGCGCCGTTCTGGGCCGATGCCCGCGAAACTTACTAGTATAACTGAAAACTGGAAAACTGCATAGTTTGACACAACACTAATAATTGACGAACTTATATTCGACTTTGTTGTTGGCTAGCCAGATCTACGAAAAAAACCTGCCGACTATTAGTGTGTTTAGAAGAAATCCTATATTCGGCGTGTGAGTCATGATGTTTCTATTTTGGATACGATAGTAATGATGAAGAGGTTGCTGGCTGTGATCGCTCACCGCGCGTTTCGCAGCGCCGCCAGTGCGGTTGCTCGTCGTACGGAGTGCGTAGAGGCGAGTGGTCGGTGCGTGTGGGTGCGGCACTCGGTGCTCTCGGTGGCACTTTCTCCGTGCACCAGGTCCGGTGAGCTGGGCACTTCGTGCATATTTCCCCGTCATTTTTGCGCGCGCATGAGGCCGCAAGCGCGGTCTCGATTGTTTTCGTCGTGTTTCGCGGGTTATTTCGGGCGCGTGCGCCGTAGCAGTGCAAGCCACTCGCGCACGTCCGACTGTCCACAACGCTACCACTACAACACTTGATATTCGATCGTCGATGTAGTATATTGTGATTGAGCTGTAAATTAACAAGCATAGTATTTGTGTTGGAAATATTTAGGGACATTCTAATTGCGTTTATTTCAAATTATACGTTTTAACTTCGGAGATCTATAATAGCAAACTCAATATGCTTGACCTAAATGCGAGTTAGTGAATACAGGTGAGAGTAGAGAATCAAAACGTTTCCATAAGTTCTATATAGTTAATGTATCTATAGAAAATGACACATACATGATTTGTTACACTATTTCGATGATCCTATATTGGCTCATTCGTTAAGGCATAAATTATAGGCAGTTAAATTCTAAGATTTCATGTTCATGTGACATAATATTACGCCTCTACTTCCCAAAGGGTAAGGCAGAAGCATACAGTTACAGATAGGACACCCACATTTCACAACTTATATTAGGTCCCATGGATTAGGGGGACGAGTGTTTTCCTTAAGTCTAAGGCATTCAACTGTGCACAATGTTATGTTCTTGAGGTCGTACCTTTAGAAAAGTAAGTGGCCCCTCTCCGTGCGTGGATTATAAAAAGAGAGTTACGATCAAGAATTGTAACGCCTACCGCTTATACATATAACTATTCAAGGATTACCTGGCTACGCTTTATTTAACTGTTAACCGGATTCAACACATTTTGGAGCTGAATTTATTATAATATGAACATCTCGTAAGTCTGAGTGCGAAACGTTGAGCTCAGGGGTAGCGGCGGTCGTAGGTCGTCGGCAGAGGCCGGGCCCGGGCGTCGGCCCCACGACCCACTTCCTCCCTGAGCCCCCCCCCGCCCGCCTCCCGCGCACCCCGCGGCTGCCCTCCCTGTCCCACACTCCTTTATCACAGTGATAACAAGAAGTCGGCACTCGGCCTGCTCCTGCACTAGTCCGCATCCAGTCGGTGCGCGATCACCAATCGTTATCATCTGTTACTTGTTTCTGTTTACTATACACTGGCTTATTTACACAGTCGAACACAAAAACAACTTTACGCGTAAAAAAAGCTGATCCGATACTAAGAAGAGTTAGCATCACATTCACATCGCGAATACAATGACGTCATCGAAAATATCTCGCGTATTGTTGCGATGACCCAACTCAAAAGCGGGGTTACCAGATTTTTTACTCGTGTCTAACACGAGCTGAGATTTATCTAAGCTGCTTTAAAACCTGTCTTGGTTAATCGGATTCAAACGATATTCGAAATGCATAATTCACATATGAACGATGTAATAGTGCAACATGGCTGACCTTTCCGTGAATCTGAAATCGTCGCGACGTAGCAGGCGAATATTTACAATCGATCGCGGGGTATCGAATCGATCGGTTTTAAGAGCGGCGGAGGCGATGGCGCGTGTGTTGTTGATGTAAATATTGGGCTAGGTGTGGAGAGCTGGCGGCGGGCGCGGGCGCGCTGGCGATGCGACCGAGGCTATGGTGTCGCGGTTGGCCAGAGGGCGACAGGCGGCTGTGTCTGCGGCGGCGGCGCGGCGCGTTCGACGACCTACCGTCTCAAGGCCGCTCTTACACGTGCCAGCCGTGCCACCGGGCGCTTCCTGCCGCCGCCATAACAAATCTCTCCCCGCCCCACACCCTCGCGCCATTCCGACCAGCTCCTACTACCGCGCACGCATCCGCCAAATCCTTGATGCTCACAAGGAGTCCTTCCCTAAACCAATCATCCAATTATTTAATACGATTTGAGATGCTCCAGTATTGAGAGTTTGACATAATAAACTCATGATTCGCTGACTCCATATGAATGTGCTTTCGGAATGGGATTTATGTTTAAATGGTTACATAATAATTAAGAAAGTAACACAATGCAGGTGACAGCCGGCGACGCGATTTTATAACTGAATTCATAAATTTTATATTTTATGCGAATGACAAAACATAATCCACCTGTGCCTAAATATAAAACAGCGAACGCAGTGGTATGAATTACATAAGCATCGAATAGTTAGATACTTTTTTTATTCGATCGAGTATCTTCGACAGACGAATGAGTTTGTTTGCCTAATTATCTTAAAACTTTATTCGTGTTACGTCACGTAGGTTCGCGACATTAGACACTAGGTATTGTATTACCTAGACTGTTAAAACAAAAGATCACAGTTCATTTGAGAATCTATTATGTTATGAACTACTAGTAAGATGCTTGACACTACATTGTGAACATTAGCAATGGTAAGGAATGTGGCAATGACCGGAATTTGCTGTAAAGTCTGCATGACTAAATTCTAATAGTGTTTATACAGAAGTACTCAGCGCATCCTGGACATGCACTTAAACATGCTGATTGTTCAATACATTTTATAAGCATTTATTTATTTATTTATTTTTTTTTTTTGACTGACCTGTTGGTCGAGTGGTTAGTGACCCTGACTGCTTAACCGGAGGTAGTGGGTTCGATTCGCACCCAGGAAAAATCTTTGTGTGATGAGCATGATCATTTGTTCTGTGTCTGGGTGTAATTTGTGTATAATATGTATGTATTTAGAAATATATAGGTATGTTTATCGGTTGTCTGGTTGCCATAGTACAGGCTCTGCCTAGTTTGGGATCGGATGACCGTGTGTGGGTTGTCCCAGGATATATTATTATTATTTGCTTAAGAATCGTTAACTTAGTTTCTCTAATACCGAAAAAAATATCCTCATATAAGCTTAATCCTCATTCTGCCTATTTTAGCACGAAAACGTTAACATGTCATTTGAGTAGGTAATGATAATAATTTTGTTACCTAATAATAAAATGTGGGAGAAGGTTAAACCCATAAACACCCCCGCACCACCCACACATCGACAGATTCTTAGAAGTTGTCGACAAACAGGTGCACACCCATACACTTAGCTAATGAGAATGACACCATAATGACTTCCCAGCTATTGGTGGTC
Source organism: Mamestra brassicae (assembly GCA_905163435.1). Classification (NCBI taxonomy): domain Eukaryota; kingdom Metazoa; phylum Arthropoda; class Insecta; order Lepidoptera; family Noctuidae; genus Mamestra; species Mamestra brassicae. The sequence continues at coordinate 10,840,180 of LR991004.1, read as the reverse complement.
GCCCGTAGGAGTACTATTGTGTAGTTATTTGCGTACATACAATAAGGAAAAATAAGACCATCCAACTACAAAAAAATATGGCACACATTAAAAAAGGAAACGTTTGTCTTGACATATGATGCCGATTCTTGGCTCAGCTGGTGGCGCATCGGGAATCTTTTAATTGAGAAAAAATAGCGGCTTCAATGCATTATGATTCTGTTAAGTTATCAAAGGCTACATATAGGGATCTGCAAATTTTCCCGTTTTCTTCGAACACTAATGTTTGTAAAGTTTATTGCTATGCTGAAAAACCCAATCGCAAAGTGCCACGTAACAGATTTTTTTTTGTCATTTCTATATGTCTCTAGAGCCGCACAGAACGATTTATTATTTTATTTTATTTAAAGGAGAGCAATAAAGGCCACAATTCCATTAAAAATATTGATACTTAGAGCGCAAAAAGCGAAGAAAGTTATGTCGCGAAACAGGTTTAAATCGCGCTCGATATAATAATAAGAGAGAATCACAGGCTCGAAAAATCCTGTGATTAACCGATCAGAACAAATTGGTCTCAACCCTAAATGATATCAGGGGGAAATGGAATAGACTCGACTAAACTGAAGGAGTGTTAGTCAGAGGCATGCAAACTAAATGTGTAACCACACCAATCGATAGATTCTCGATCGATGTTAGAATGGATCGACCGACATCGATCAATGTCATCGATCGGGGATCGATCTAGGATCGATCGAGGATCAATCGATTGATCAGGTGGCACCCTAAGGAAAGAAGGATAGCGTATGATGTCTTGTCTGTTTTTCGAAGAAGAAGGAAGACCGATATTTCCATTAAATGTGCGTCCAAATCTCTGTATCGCAGCAGAAACAGAACTGTACGGGGCCCCAGCTACTATTTCAATTTTTTTTAAGAATCGATAAGGATTATACAATTTGAAGCTCTTGTAACCATTGGACTAATAAATCTGGTATGGAAATCAACGAGTAAACATCCGCCCCTTTTTAGTTACAACGGACCGTCGCGTCGTAGCTCCGTAGCATGTTACTTGCAAGGCACAACAGATTGTTGAAGCACCGTAGCATGCTACATATATGGTGACCTGTAACACAGGTTTTTCCCAAAAACCTATATCAGGCACCAGTCTCTCACAAGGTGGAATACAGCCGGTACCTTGTGAAAGCTGACTTAAAGTTAACTTTAAGTCAGCTTTATGAAGAGAGAATAAATGACACTTATTATTATTATTATATATAGTTGCATAGCGAAACGGACTATTGGAGGACCGTAGCGTTCTACACGCTATGGCTATGGGCACAACAGTTACTACTATTCAAATGTATAGTTACAGCTCGCTAACACAACGTATCATCGTAGCACTGCGAGTGCTATGGCTACATGCTACGGCTACGTGCTACGCGCAACAGTTACATCTATTCAAATGAATAGTTACAGTTCGTTAACGCAACGGATCATCGTAGCACCGTGAGTGCTACGTGCTACGGCTACGTGCTACGCGCAACGCAAAACAAACAATTTCACGCCCCTTATATTCGAAGTTCGCCAAACAAAAATTAAAAATGAATTTAGTTCATGGACGTAAATATTACAAGAAAAATAGACGATGTTTGTAACTACCACAGTTTTTTAGAAATCAAAATTTGTGCTTTACAAACACTTTTCAGTTCTAAAAGTTAGAATACAAAATAGAAAATAAAACTTTCAATCAAGTTCGTAAATATCTTTCAGTGATCACACTAAAAAGCAGGAAACATTTAATTTCCTCACTTCAAAACTGCTCATCGAATGCTTACGTTACAAACGTATCGCTTTGTTGGTCGTAAGTAGGTAGTATGTAGTAGACACATCAATCAAGCGCATACGCATAACGTGAGTGAATACATTCGAAGAACATACTTCAAAGAGCCAGTAGATTTTGGGATCGTTTGAAACTTTGTAGTACACATGCGTTGAAGTGAAGTCGGCGCAAGTTGCTAAGTATTCTCGAGATAAAAGAACAAACTCGTACGCACTGTGTTGCTTTGTGTTATGGTTATGGTGCCACACAATGTAATGCCCCGATGGTTGTGTAAAGAGCTGTACGATGTGGTTTGTTACTTGTGAAACGGACGAAGTCACTCCAAGCGTTACATTTTAAGCTTTGTTTTTTCGTAAAATATTTTTTTTTGTTGTGATATAAAAAGCACAGATAATTCTGTAAGTTTAGTAGAACTACGTGTTATAAAGAGGCTGTTAGAGTACTCGTCCCAGGGTGTCAGATTCTCATCACTCGATATCAGTTCTAGGTTCTAAGGCTGTTAGATTACCCATCTCTCGAAAATTTTCCGGTATTGATACGAAAATAACGATATATTGAAAAGTAAATCATCGAAGATAGCAGTTCTTCCTCATTTAACAAATGTTATTAAACTTTGATCCTACACGAGATGACATAAGAGTAGATTACGCACCGAGGGGATAAAGCAGTGTATTATGTCACGGGCGTGAATTTGAATTCCGATCGCAATGAAGGACTCGACAGTTAACTCCTAGTGTAGCGAGGGAGTTTAGAATTTATTTAATTCAAGAATCCTGAATGCAGCGAGAGATTTATGCCAGCCCAAGGTAAATACACCTTTATCCCTGAGGAGCATACTCTACGTTTCAAACCAACTGCCGGAAAATTGTGTTAAAGCCATGAAGAAAGGTGGCTGTTCACCGGGAGCGGCGCGGGTCGGCTTCCATGCAAGGAGCAGGTCGCGCATTCAAAGCTGTGCCCCCCCCCCCCGTTCACCGACGGGCAATAATATTGTACTGGATTTCGTTATAACTCAAATATAAAGCCAATTTTACGGCACAGAAGGCCAATCAGACCAGGGCCATGAGATTAGAGGGTCTATGAAACGGAATTCTTTGTATATTATTGAGAGTATGAGTAAATTTTATGAAGGTCTTTCCCCTAGGGAATAGTGGCAAAATTACTTTTGTATAACTAGGGAATCAGGTATGATAACAGATAAGTATCTTACAAACAGCAAGTTCTGATACCTGACATTTGTTATACGGAGGGAGAGATAGCATCGGCCAAAATATTAGTCACATAATCCTCTAAACAGACCAGATGCAAATGTCGTTCGTGTATTGTGTATTCGCCATACAAAGAGATAATCTAAATCGGTTTAGTAGTTATGACGAGGTAGTGAAGCTGATATGAGTCAAGAGTATCTGTCGTGGTAATAACGATATCCTGTTTGATACGCACTTCAATCAATTATATGTGTTCTCTGACATTATTTATTTAAGCTGAAATTCTTCTATTAGGAGGTCCTGGATTTGTTTCACTTTGGAAACATTTCCATGTTTCATATAGTGTCTTCAGCATGGTAAAGGCCCTTAACATGGTATGCAACAGATTATGAAGCTTGTCACGGCTTATACTTAATCAATGCCAGCATGATGGATGATCTACTTGTAATCCGAACTTAGCATAATCTTCGCGCATTGCGAGCAATAATCATAATCTAAGTTAAAAAACTACTTTCTGCTTCTGGTTAATATAAACTGAAATAAAAATGGAGAGTTTCTGAAGCACTAGTTTGACCTAGAAAGTTTTAGTAATTCAATTAAGCATTTTAAAGTTCCGATGCTATCTAATAGAGGAAAATATCCGACATTACTAGAATCTACTTACGTACTAACGATGAAGTGGAGATAATAATTAGATAATATTTGAGCTCGAATGGAAGTGATTATGTCGGCAATTACAGAGTATCGATATGGCTTTATTGACATTGTTGGAGCTACTGACGTAAGTACACATCCGACGTTCATTATAACAGTGCACGGACGTTGATAGTTCTAATTAAGTCTTTTGCGTAAGTTTTGCCTTGATTGTATTAATTAATTAATCTATATTCGGGACTTCGGTCAGGGCAGTTAACATTAATAAAATATTACTAGTAGTGGTGTATCACATGCGTCGTGAATAGGGAAGAAATCAGTATGTTACGAGTAATTCAAAATATTATCATTATGTTATGCACATTATTGATTAAAATAACTATTCCTCGGTCACTTATACCTTTACCGTTGTTTATTGTAGCTCATTATGTTAAATAGTAGTCAATTAAATTGATAAAATTATCGCAGCTACAAGACCTTAGACATGGGCTTATTAGTGAGCGGCCTAATTAGCAAATTGAATCACGCTTCAATGTGCCTATCGGTATTATTCGCGTGTGTGTTAACTTGTATGTACACTTATCGTCTCTAAATTGCCTCTGTGACCTGTCTGTTCGATATATCTTCATTTTATGGTTATGATTCCGAGAAACGCGTTTCAATTGTTGTGTCTTGGTTGATATCTTGTGTTGTTCGGTACCTACAGGAATAATAAGTGTTGCGTGGAGAGGGGTCGGTTGCGCAGTGCGTGTGGCAATGCTGGCGAGGTGCGAGGGACGGGGGGGGGGGGGGGGGCTGAGGGCGAGGGATGCAGACGAAACCTTCGCCGTGATGACCCACATCCGCGCACACCGCCCCGCCGCTGCGCCCTCTGACGCATTCCGTTCCCTAGTTTTCAGTGACATTAATCCTGATTTTATTTTTGAAAATATAGTAAAAAATCTAGTAAATACTGTAGAAATATAGTGAAATAGAAAAACAACACACTGTGTTAAATGTTAACAACAATGTAGATGTTGCGATGAAGCTGTGATGATAGCATTCTTTTAAAAACATCGATTAAATTGATAGTGAAATTATTCGTAATGGCAATGCTGTGATGGAACGTATGTATGTACCTAAGAAAACGTTTACATAGTTAAGAACCCAAAATGGCAATGAAACTTGGGCATAACTATGGTTCTGGAATTTATATTAAAATACCAAAGAAGGAATAATTTTTAATTTTAAACATTCTTCTTTTAAATCGTTGCCACTAAATACCACTTACCTAATTAAAAATATCGTTTGGTAAATATTTATGTTAGCCACATCCATAGCGTTGTTTATTTTATACCAACTGATAATAATGTTATCACAGTTATCAGTTCAACACACCTACTTAATGACTTCAGTTCCACGTCTGCATGGTATGCTGTGTACAGTACATTCCTTGTATTTTCGGTGATAATAATGACACATTTTTTTAGTGAAGCATCCTTATTTAAGTTTTTTTATATAAACAGCAAGGCAATAAGTAAATCCCCCGTTAAATTCGTTCAAAAAAGTAAAATGATATTGAATGAAATGTATTTGTTTTTTGTTGTGGTACGTTTAATTAGGCGTCGTACCACGTGCTTTATGGAAAGTCGAAACGAGTAATATTTTGAAGAGTAACCGGATCAAAACCATAGGCAAACACCGGTGATGAGGTAGAGTAAGGGCGGCGGTGCGGCGGTGCGGGTCGCGGGCAGGTGTACTGACCGGGGTGCGCGGGCGGCGGCGCGGGCGGCTCGGGCGGCGGTGACGGCTCGGTGGTGTTGGACGGCGCGCTCGCGCAGGCGGCCGCCGACGGCGCATCTTCTGCGGCGCGGGCGGGGGGCGGCGGCGACGGGCCGGGGGGAGGCGCGCAGAGCGCGACCAGCCGCAGCAGCGCCACGCACCACCACCAGAGCACGGCGGCCAGCGCGCGGGCAGCGCGCCCGACGCGGCCCGGGGCCCTCTCGCGACCGAAATACGCGCACCGTTGACTCGTGCACCGGCGAGCTCGCTCCCTCACCCGGGTATTCGTGCGGCGTCGGGACGGCTGGCGAGGCGACGCGGGTGCGCGCGCGCGGCCACACGGCGACTGGGGCGCCGCTCCCGAGAGCGTACGACCGCGCCCGAACACTATTTCGGGAGCGACGCTCCGCGCCGCTGCCGCCGCCCGCCCGCCGCACGCTGCCAATTTTACGCGAAATTGCGGGCGGGCGGTGATGCGATATGTACCACGCCGCGGCCACCTGCAGCTGCGCCACCGGTGCGCTGCTCAATAACATTCTGTGAGGATTTGCCTTTTTCATTGAGAGGGTTTTTTTGCGAGGAGGTGCTGAGGGCGCGGACCCGCAGTCGCCGCCGCCGCCGCCGTCGCCGCCGCCCGACACGTGCGCCACCCGTCTACTCAAAATAGTCGGCGGCGAACGTGCTGCTGGCCCGTGTCAATAGATACAATGTCGCAGCTATTGGCAAGGAAACAGAGACTCGCACTATCTCACTGTCTCGCGCTCTCTGTGTTGTGAATTCTTATGCACGGTTTATATTTAGACGTAAAATTATTTCTGATATAGATAGGTGTTTGACATTACGTTGAACTCTCATACGTCGGGAAGCTCCACCTGTATAAATATTCTGTGCCACAGGAGCGTAATGTTTGAAATGTTATTTAGCGAATCTCTCAAGTAAATAACTACAACTCAGCTAACTACGTGAAACTAATTACGAAATTGTTTCTACAATAAATATTTAAAAAAATATTAGACTATGTATATCAAAATTTACAATCTGATTATTTAAATTAGAATATATGGACATAGTAACGCTTATTTTTTAATAATGAGGTCTCTCTTAAGACAAACTTAAAGTATATTTTTATTAATTTAGTTTTGGACTCGGTTAAGAATCATTTTAAAAATTCTTAACTTGGGTCTGATTAAAGTTAATTAACAATTAGAACAAACCACAAATGTTAACCAGATTTAAAAGATGATCAGACATTGGTTGAGTATTAAGTTCCTAGAGAGAGGCTAAAATAAGGGAGCTTTATATAAGGGTAACAGATAACTCCTTAGATATGTTGTCACCGGAAAATTGCAAACGTCGTAAGATTGTAAATATCGCGTGAAATTGTAAACTATTTTTTTTTAATAATTTTGGATGGGATTTATTGTATACAAAACGATTTTTTCATAATATATCGAGAAATTATAAAGTTATAAAGATTTATTACAATCTTACGGCGTCCGCAATTTTCCTTTGACAGATATTACCACCGGGTGGCAAACACCAAAGTTTATACAAAATCGCGAGAGATTAAAAACTCTTTCTGAGACGAAAGAGATTTCAATCTCTCGTGATTTTATACGACTCGGATATTTAATATATCCGTGTGTTATACAATGTATTGTATGTATTGTATATGTTTCCCAAAAGCGACCCCCGTACTCAAAATTTATTTATTTACGTAGCGCGTCCACGTTTGGGTAACAGAAGTTCATACGTGTACGATATTTCAACAGAATCGGTTCAGTAAATTCGGAGAAAATTGGCTGTGACAGACGGACAGAGATCCGTTTCTTACGGATGTTCGGAACCTTAAAGAATCACATTTTTTCGTTTAGATAATATGAAGCTTACCTTTCCGAAACAAACCATCAAAACCAAATGTTTTTTTTTTGTTTAGCGTATCGAAATTAATGTCGGATAGAAATTCTTTATAAAAACATTGTATGATGGGTAGATATGTAGTCGTACTTAGTTATACCAACAGAAAAGTAAATTCCTTGTGAAAATAATTTGAATGTCGAGAAGCATTTGGTGTTCTATAGTTTCTGCTTTCCCCCATGGGAAAAGGCGTGAGTTTATATATATTATTTAGAAACCTATTATTTATTCAAACCTACATAATGTGCAATAATTATAATCACAAAATGGTACTATAATTAGTATTTATTTGTGGTTGAGGGATTGGCTGCTGCGCTGTCTTTCGCGGGTTCGATTTCCGCACGGAACAAATATCTGTATGGCCTACAGAAATTTGTTCCGGGTCTGGCTGTTTGTGTATGTGAGTTTGTATGTTTGTAAACGCACCCACGATACAGGCGAAATTCCTAGTGTGGGGCAACGTTTAAAAAAAGGAAAGAAGAATTTATATATACCTAGTTAAATACATAGTTAACTACAAAGCAAAAGGCTTAAAACTTGCTCATAATAAGCAGTTCTTTATCAGATCTTGATGGTCCTATTTAAATTTCGTTAATATCTGATGAAAAACTTCGAATAGATATAGACAGCTAAATAGATATGGACTGGGTTGGAATTTCTGGGGGGTAGCACTTAAAAGTGAACAAAACAAAAGTTTTTTTTGTTCACTTTTAAGTGAACAAAATAAAACCACTACAATGTACAAAATAACTTTAATTTTGGAAGACGGTGTCAAAAAACGAAGAAACCTTACGAGAAACATAAACTTCCAAAATGTTATTTCGTATCGAGCCTTTCATGTTAATACCTCACATGACCAAGTCACAAAAAATACGATGGCGATTTATTCGCCATTTTGTTTTTTTATTTAATATCTTTATGGCCTGTGTCACTCAGTATACCACGGCTAATGATTCCTCATTTGTTAAAATCCATCAAGCGGTTCAGGATGCAGGGCTTGTCAAAGAAACCCCACCTAAAGACTTCTATGAGCAAAAAATTACATGTTAGCCACTAGATCGAACATAATGGTGATGGTACATTATTTTACTACTTTATTTACTGTATAATCCTAGTATATAAGTTTCAACCCCAAACGGCTCGAAATATAACTACCAACGAAGTTATTATATCTCCGTCGCTTGAGGTTCTCCGAAGCTGCAGCGTCAGCGCCAGCACAGAACAACGAGCTAGAAAGATGGTATTTGCGCAAGCGTATCGACACAAGTAGCGTCCCACATCACACTAATGGCCTACTCATCTTCCATGGAAATAACGACATATCGTCCGGTCTCTTGCCATCGGCGTGTGGCAGGCCATTGGGTTCTAATACAGCCGGAACGCCGACGGTGACTAGAGCTCGTCGGATGATGTCGTTAATATTCGCGTGCCTCCTTCAGAAAATGTGGATGTGTCCCAAGAAAATATGCCTTTCCCTTCAGTGAATACAGACGTGATCATAAAGTGATTATGTTGGATATTCCCAGTGTGTGCTAACTTGCTGAGTTAGGAAAGCTTTGGAGGTAGTAGGTGCAATGTGCTCATGTGACATCGAAGGCTGCGCTAGGCGGCGGCGAGGCAGCGCGCGGTCACTGCACTGAGGTCGCGATGCACCGGAGCATGTGGCCACTCCGCGCCCCCGCACCCCCGCAACCCTCGCCGCGCCGCACAGCCTTGTGAACAATGCATGGGAGAACAGCGGATTTGGCTGTATTAACCACTGGGCCGAAGGGTTTGAAACACCTAAGCCACTGGGAAAAAAACCATGAATCTGGCCCAATCCAAATTCCTGAAAAAAACTTTATGAATTTTGTATATACCGCGTTTCGCCTGAAAGGGGACTCCAACCCAGGACCACACGTTAAATAATCGCGTGAACAATAGTGAAGATAGTTATGAACAGTGTGAGATTGTGAAATATAGGTACAATAGCTTCCTGAAAAGTTTAGTCTGAGTACTTTCAATTTTAATTTGCGGTAACCTAACTCTTGGAACTAAACGTAACATCGCACGATGTTACGTTTAGTTATTCCTTGTTTTTTTGAGCCATTATGTTTTTTTAATCAGTTAAACAGTTTAAACGTAACTAAAAAATCAAAGCAAACCAAAAACAAAAGCTCCTTCATACGATTTCATTGTCTGCAATGCAAAGTTGTCTGTTTCTCAATAACTTCAGATTTTCGAAAATTCCCAATAAAACTTTCCTACAAATAACGTCCGTTCAGCCATCCGCTCCTCTTGTATCTTCAGGCTCTTGGTCGCTCGCACCGGTTACTTTAAATTTTCATTAGCACGGCGGACCGCCGCCCGCCTCTCGCCGCCCGGCGCCGACGACGTCTGCAATTACATTTCGCAATTTACAAATTGTCTTTTTATTTACGATGTATGCTTTCGTGAACACTTGCTTTATCCTTAACTTACTTTAATTGCTCCTTTGTTTTACTTAATGTAAACTATAAACATAATATTTTTTTAAATAATGTTTTTTCAAGTGTTTAAAACAATTAATTTTGATTAAATAAAAACTTTAAAAAATCTTATTCACTTGCTTTTAATTCGAATAATAAACACTATGCCAAGTAAACGTTTCGTTTGATGACAGGAAATCGAAATTAGTTTATTTTAAAATATTTTCATGCTGACGCGTTGATGTCTTTTGTTCTATTGACAATTTTGCTAACTTTATTTATTGAAATTAAAATAAACTAAAACAAGACACGTTATGGTTTTAATATGACAAATGTGTTTAAGAATTTAGCTTTATTTTCTCATACGCTTTGGTTCATAGGTAAACACTGCTGCAAGTTCTACGAATTAACTTGTATTGCGCTATTAATACCGCACAGAAATACGTGTTATTCAATTCGAAGGCTTTTCGAAAACCGCAAGATTCCCTCACCAGATTATATAGTTTTTGTAGACCGTAGACGATTCTCTAATAAGACATACTAAGCACGAGTGCTACTCCTACAACATGTGGGGGACCTGCAGCCTATTTCATATAATTCATATGCGGCAGGTGACAATCCGGCAATTTTGTAATTTTCTGTCATCTATGTATTTTCTGCTTTGTTTGAAGCAGGAAACATATGAAAGAAAATCACACCTTTCAATTGTTTTTTGTTATTTTTTTCGAATTTCTCGCATTGTCAGTTATATTAATCTAGTTTTTGCCCGCGATTTCATACGCGCATATGCGGTGTTTTCCCGTTCCCGCAGGAATTTCGGATAATCCTCTCTAGTGCTCCCCTACACTCCCCAAGGAACTTACATGCCAAATTTCAGTTTTCTACGACCCCTAGTTTCGGTTGTGCGTTGTCAGTCAGTTAATCAGTCACTCGTCAGTCAGTTACGGAAGAACTTCATATATTAGGTTTGAAAGGGCCCCTACATGACGAGGCCGATTTTAAACAACTGATTCTGGAGTGTTGTTTACACTTAATTAATTATTAAGGAATTGTATCATTTCTGTATATATCGTGGTAATCAATACCACGATATATCAACCTACGCTTAACGATTTACCTTGACAACTACAGGGTGTTAAAAAAAATCAACTGCCTGAACAGCAGTTTATTTTAAAACAGTTGTTCATACTGAAGAGTACAATGACCTTGTTTTTGATTTTCGTTATTCCAGTTATACCTTGTATAATATGTCATCAGTGTTTATTCACTGATGATTTGCGATCAAAAACCTTGACTGCATTTTTTGAACTTTTTATTTTATAAAGTTTTATTTTGCATTATCTTATTATTCATTTCTAAAAACAGTTCATCAGACTATAAAACTAACAAGTTTTCATCTTTATTTAGGATAGTTGAAAAGTTTGGTGACATAGCTGTTTCTTACTTCCAACTTTTCAGGTGCGTTTATTTTGCAAGTATAATGTTATGAAGTCCTCTGCTTCCGTCCTCATCGCTTGTAAGTTTCAGGTCCCGCAGTTAGAGCCATGGCGCATAACTTCCTCGGTTGTTGGCGGCAGGTTCGCACTCATACAAAGCGGTTGAGCTCCTCTCGCCGCTGAACTAAGTCCGTCTGCACTTTGCTGCCTTTATTCCGGATTCAGATGCAGAGCCTTATTCTGTGAAGTGTCACGCGCGTGACGTAAAATAAGCTGTGATGTTGATGTATGATTTTGTTATATTTTTATCTACTTTTTGTTTTTGTAATATTTAGACGACGGCGAAGCAAAAGGAGGGTTATAGATGATGTTCGGTATGTATGTATGTTCATCTGTTCCCTCATAACGTCTAAACTAGGTACTTGTTTATTTTTTATCGCATGTTGCGCATTTAGTTATCACAACTCAATGTTGTCATTTTAACCCAATGGTTGACGGGTAGATAATGCCTGGTGGCATTCAGTAGGCCTATGTACCTATGGAGGTGTTGCTGTAAGGTTCACGGTTGAAGGTTGCGCCATGCTTAAAGCGGCGTATATCTACGCTACTGCTGAAATAAGCCTTTATTTACGAAATGTATTGCGTACGTACGTAATAATGCTTTTAAGGGTTCTGAGAATGGGTGACGGTTGGATTATTTTTAAGGGGGTGCATTTCAAATCCCGGCCTTTGTACGCGCATATTCCATTTTTTCCCGTTCCAGTAGATATTTCGGAATACCTCTCTTAGTGCTCCCCTGCACTCCCCAAGGAAAAAAGGAACCTACATGCCATATTTCAGCTCTGCGACCAGTAGTTTCGGCTGTGGTTGTCTGTCAGTTGTTACTATTATCATAAGAGAGTATACTGATATTGGTGGTGGTAAAAAAATCAAGAATTAAATATGTCAGCCAAAGTCAGCTCCAGTAATGGAGCTTGTTGTTTGACTCACGTTCCTCCCAACCTAACATGGCGCAGCCGGTAACTAAAGAATTATAATAGGACAATAGTTAACAGTGAGTGCGATAAAGTCAAACAAACGAAACAACAGTGCAAACAAACAAATTATAATAATGGAAACAGTGCTAACACCGCCATCACCGTTCAAATATGATGAAAACTCGATCGATGTGGCATCTGGTAAGTTGAGTGAGTTGGGAGAGATGAAAGAAGGGTTTTGCGATATACTTCGAAGCGTGTGTTTCTTAAAAAAAAAATAAAGAAGTACAACTCAACGTCTTCCTGCACATAGTTGGCGAGCGATGCCGCGAAATATTGGAACAAAGTGAGGAAGTGACTTTAGACGGTGCGTGCAAAAAGATAGATTAACATTTTAAAACGAAAATAAAATACCGGCGGAACGACACAAGTTTTTTACACGAGATCAGCAACAAAATTAATCAATTGATCAATATGTGTTTGACTTGCGAAAATTGGCCAAGACTTGTGAGTTTGGAAATTTGAATGATGATCTTATAAAATACCGACTCGTATGCGAAGTAACAAGCCCTGCAATAAGACAAGCGGACTTTCCATTAAATAAAGCCTAAGAGATATGTCAAGCAGCAGTGGTATCCAGAATTTACTCTGAGAACATAAGCAGGAAAAATATGCAATTGACATCCTTCAAAAGGATAGTACATGAAAAGAAAAAAAACAGATATAGGAATTACGGCATAATATTAAAATAACATATGGAGCTACATTGTCTTCAAGAACATGCATCTGCTGCATGAACGGAGCGATGCGATCACGCGGTGAATACGGGGCGACAAGGTGCCCGGCCTGGCGCAGCAAGCGCGGTGGCGCCGCTGACGCCGTTCGTCCGATGCAGCAGCCGACGACGAACAGAACGCGCACGGTGATTCAGTGTGGCAGATGTGTGTGGTGGATGTGGTAGTATGCATGAAAGGATGCTGGTCGAGCGTAAGCGGTGTCTACGGTGTCAAAAATGAACCACTTCGCAAGTGTGTGGTGTGTACTCTGTGGATGAATTAGATGAAAGGTATTTTTTGCATAAAATAAAGAATTTAATGATTGGACTACAGATTTGAAAATTTATAAACATGGCATTAAGTTCAAGCTAGAAACGGGTGCAGATGTGAAATGTGCTACCCATGCGATTTTTGTCCAGGTGAGGGATATCCGCTGTTAAGTTATCTAATACTAAATTGAGTGTATATTCAGGTGATCTAATTACCATTTTAGGGAAAACACATTTAAAAGTGTACCATAGAAATAGGCTATATTTATAGGAGTTTAAAATTGCAGATGTTATTAGTACACCAATATTAACAAGTTATGCATGTGTAGAAATGAATTTAATTAAGAGAGTTATGCCTGTGCAGAGCTCTGATATCAAATATTACATTATTAAGTTATGTAAACGTTACAAAGATGGTTTTGAAGGTGTTTACCGGGAGAATATAATATACAACTCAGAGACGACGCCGTCCCCGTAGTGCATGTGCCTCGTGAGTTGCCATTTGTTATTAGCGAGGATGTTAAGAAAAAATTGTTACAAATGGAGTCACAGGGAGTATCAGTCAGTCAGGACACGGTGGAGCATACGGTGGAGACCTGCCCTGCTTGGGCTGAGCACCGCCGTGTCCTCGTCGAGGCGATCAGCGGCGGCAACCTCTCGCGTCCGGCCCTGGTTGAATCCATTGTCCGGAGCGAGGAGGCTTGGGAAGCGGTCACCTCCTTCTGCTAAGCAGTAATGCTAGCGGGCCGCGCGAGGGAAAGGTAAGGCCTTCGCCCCAACCGTCGCAACAGGAGAAGACGCCCCAGGCGTCGGGAGTCGCAGGGCGATCCCCGGCCACCGTAGGCGCGGTCATGCGGACGGTTCCGCTGTCCGATCACCACCAGGCCCGGGTCGATGGCGCGTTGTGTTTAGCGCTAGGGCCAAAGCCTGCCAGGGTTGCGGAATTTGTTCGAAAAAGTCACCGCGGCCCTGGAACGCAAAGGGCTTTAGAAGGAACACGGATGGGTTTTAGTCAGTAAGAGTCTGACACGTCCTTCCGCTCCACCCAGAGCGGAAGAAGTCATTTGATGATTTCCCATCCTTAAAAAAAAAGGAAGGTGCAAGTGCATCCCATGCAACCGACGCGGCGCGCGGCGCCCATGGTTCTGTACGCCCGTATGAAACTTGGAATCCTTATAGCATTACTCTCCGTGTGTCTATCATGGCCAATTTGCTCCGAATCTACCTACTGGACCAATTCAGTTCTTTGTTGCCCATGCAAACTTATGTGACCCAAAGTTTTTTCATAAATTTGCAATTAAAAAGCATAAAGTTATTTAACAAAATTGATTTAAAAATAGTACTTTGCTAATAGATTACATGTAATCATTGCAAGTCTATAGTTTTAAAATACCATATTAACAATTTAAGTAATTATGATTTGATCGGAACCCTTCTCGTGCGAGTCCGACTAGCACTTGGCAGGTTTGGGCAAGTGTGAGTGTTACTGACGGTTTGTTTGCAACCTCTTGCGTCTTTTTCATAATCAGTGTTGCGTAAGTTTTGCGTGTTAATAAACCTGTGTTAAACACTGGTTTATTAACACGCAAAACTTAATAATTATAGGCTGTAAACAGCCTATAATTATTTTATTTCTGTGTCTAGTTCCCAATCTCATATTGCAACGTGTGAGGTTTAATACAAAGCATTATAATATAAATATGCTGACAAGACAATGTAGAGGTATTATGCGCTAGCCATGCTATTAGATGTTCTTTTCGGGAATTTTCTCCTTTCATTGTGAGCTTAAAATCTAGCACCTTTGTATTGTTCTGTACTGGGTGTACGTAGTTGCATGGTAGTTGACAGGCGAGCGATACTGAACTTGCGAGCAGCTGCCTTTGTCCTGGGCACCGAAGCATCATTTTGTGAAGTGTAGAGCATAATCTACTTTTGTGGTGAAGATTTTGCTTCTCATTTAGCAAAAAGTAGGTAGTGAAATAGGACGGTCATTAACTCATTATGTTGATACAAAAATAAAATGTTTAAACATCGAACGTTAAAATTCGGTACACATTGGTGAAAAACAAGTAGAGTGGAGTGAAAGGAAAATATCGAACACAGGCCAGTGAAAAGAACAGAGAGATATGTTGTTTTGTATTTATTGTTATCTTCATGAAACCTAACAATTAGATGTTCGTTTTGACTGCATCTCTTTGGTATGTATGAAATGGTCAAAGTATACAAGTTTTCATAAAGAGTTTAATGTACACAAAATGTCTGCAATTGTTAGCTATATACATTACACTTGTCATGACAGACCAAATTACCGAAGCTCGAGGTGAGAATCCAGTCAAAGAGTGCATTATGAAGACTGATGCAACCTGGCTCTCGAATGTTCATATTTTTAACGAATTGACCAAATTGCCCGCCTGCAGACGGCACATAAACCGTAAACGAAAACTTGTTCTGTCTGAATATTCAGTCTTAATTTGCTTAATAAAAATACTTTTAAGCTGTTGGAATAAACCTGAAAGTTAAAACAAGCGGCTTGTTCTAGAATATGTCTTCTACGATACATTTTCTCTATCACACATGTAAGTATTGGGTGCGTGAGAATGGTGCAGACCGAAAAGGAAGTGTAGCCTTTTGTTTGAGCTGTATCGAACGAGTTGCATTAAAGAGTGGGCAGTATCGTGTAATCAATCCGAGTTATCTGTTTACGTGTGGAGCGTCGACCTCGCGCCCCCTCCCCTGCCCCTCCCTCCGCCGGGGCCCCGCACCGCGCCCCCCCTCCGGCCCGGGCGCCACCGGGCCGCGCTTATCGCTCGCTGTGCACCCGGTGTTCCGCTTTGTTCTCAATTCCACGCTGACTTTGTACACACACATATTCGCAATTAATTGAATGCTAATAACATATTTTGCTATTGTCTGAGTGCCGTCTGAGCAGGGTGTAATATCCATAATTGGGCTATTCAAGTATTACGCTTTAGATGCTGAAGCCCCTAACTAGTAGTATCTTTCGCGCAATGCATAAAAAGCTCTTAATCTCTTGAGCCATTTTAAATGTAGATGACAATAAAGCATATTCTATATATCTCTCTACCTTTGCAGTCTGTTTGCAGTTTTTGCAGTGTAAGGAATAATTCAAGCCTATTTTGATTAACGTTCAATCAAAATAGGGTCGCAAATGCTTCTCTTTCCACCTCTCTGTTGTCTCTATCGTGTCATCACCTACTATTTCAGCTTGAATATTTTTTTTCCATCCAGACATGCGATATTATTTTAATCAGTCCAGGTTTGTTTATGTCTATGGTTTTCTGATATTAAATTAGTCTAGGTTTATTTAAGTCTTGCATTGTGCGTCCTACTTCACTCTATGTATATTGTTATTGTTGAACATCCATGGCATTACAAAACCCATACCTTGTCGTCTTGTCATTTACCCAGTCACCAGTCACAAGCTTGCGGGTACATGGTCATGAGTAGAATAGAATACTCATTATTATGTTCACCATTTAAGTTACAGAAAAGACGGAAGAAGTAAACATTACACAGGGTGATGCAATGAGTGCACAGTTATCGCTAGAAGCTATCTTTTAAAGACAATCTTTGAATAGATTTAATAGAGAGAAGGAGATACATATAATTTTTGTCGTGTTGTTGCAGTTTTTGGTAGACATTTCAGTTCACACCAATCTCACTAGTTTAAAAAACATTATTACTAGTAATAAAATGAGCGCTGATCAAGATTTATATCTTGTAAATGCCATCCGTCTCTCTCGTCTCGTCTTCCAGACGAATTTTATTATTTTTAGCATAGCTTTATAATATTATTATATCTTTTAGTATCTCGAAAGTTTACATGGCACTCTTTATATGATGTATTTCGTCTCAGACTGTCTGCGGTCTTGAAGTTTTATTAGTGTCGTCTAGTTTGTCTAGTCTAGATATACGAGTCATCTAATAAACGATATTAATCGAGGCAGTTGAATTATTTGAAAACTAGCATCTATCCACGGCTACCTTCGAGCATTCAGCATAATCAGCATTAACAGTATCCTCGATAATAATGTTCTCTATCAGTCTCGGAATATTCGTAATCAGATCAGTATTACCCAAGATTACAAACATACAAACAACTTAAGCTATAGATAAGTCGAAGAGATCATCTTCAGTTCGCAATTCAAAAGAGATACATTGACCGAGCGTCGAGCGTGTTGTTGTGATGCCCCGCACTGTCTAGACTATATGAAATGTTAATAACAAAGTGATTGGGACTGCCAATTAAATTAATGTCGAGGTATTTATTTCGTCATGTAGCTCCGAATTCTTCATTTGATTTGCCATTCTTAGATTTATTGTCGTCATCGCTTTATAATCTTCTTTCATTGTAGCCTTTGATATTTTCTAATTAATAATTTCTTACCAGGCGATTAATCTTCGTAGCTCTACTAATATGGAAATGGTTTCATTTCTTTAATAGACGCTTTTATGAAATTATACATAAATCCCTCTTTGGGCATGAAGAACCGAATTTAAGTCAATCAATACTACTATTGTACTGTGATTTAAAGGTTCTTAGATTATTCCTTGTTCAGAAGTTATGTCATTAAGTACTACTGCAAATTGTAAGCGTCAAATATACTATGTTTATGGCGGTTTCCAGAAAAAAAAACATGTAGCGCGTTTCGACTTTCGAGGATGTACAGTCGCTACATATGTACATATAAGTAAAGTGACGTACACCTTGCGGGTCGCGTTGCACTGCAAGTTTAGCAACCCGACGCCTCCCCGCGGCGACCGCGGCCGCCGAGAAAAAAACCAACCGACTTCCTGCTCGGTCTCGACCATCCGACTTCGCAACTTGATACAATGTATGTACTCTATACTCATACACATCTGTACATAAACGTTTTTTTTTACTCATTTTATAAGATTACCGACCTTTATTGTGAGTGTGTGTCGATTTGGTATTTCAAAACGTTTATTTTTAATTGAACACGTCGTTCTATTAGTTTTTTTGTTCAGTAGAGTCAGTAGACATCGGTGTATTAAATTTTATGAACTTGAACTTCGTATCAATAGTTTATACCCTGAATTTAGTATAATGCAGGGTATCGACCCCACCCGCATGCAAGGGTACAAACAAGAATTTGCAAACTAACAACTGCAGCGTTAAACTTGTTTTTTTGTGAGCCGACCTTTAAAAACGTCGAGTCATATTTCCAAAAGGATGCATTAGAAACACGTAGGTAATGCAATGTCCGTCTGAGAGGCAGAGGTCAGCTCCAGTCGCTACAGACTGCAGTTGGTGCGCGTGTGTGTGTGTCTGTGAAATCGGGCGATGCACCGCGCGCCTGTGTGCGTGGCAGCGCGCGGCGCAGCCTCCATGCGTCTGCGGCCTGTCTAGACACCCCGCCTCCCCTGCCGCGCCGCCCGCGTCGCCCGCACCCCGCCCCGCTCTGCTGTGGTTAACACTACTTGCTAACAATTTCATTTGGTCAGGCTTTAATATTATCCTATGTGGTTTCGTTGTAATAGTTTATAATGTGCTGATGTAATAGCCATACAGCACTCTTATGAAATCGTTGCGTCTTTAAAAAAAATACGCTTACCTTTTTTAAGTGACGAAAGCTAGTATAAATAGGACCGTAGTAATAGGTAGTATAAATTGGACCGCGTGTTTTAAACTGCTCTGAAAAAGAAATATTTTTTTTTGCGTACTCAAGGTGTCAATCAGATTCGCGATTTTCAATCAGATTTGCACTAACTACTTACAAAATTATACATTTTAGCTTTCATAAAAACACATTTAAAAGGCCGTAACGGACAACTAGTTCTTTATCATTCCAGATTTATATCTTAGTCTTATTACCAACTTCTGAACTAATTACCGAGATCCGAACATATAATGCAAGATTTTTTTTTTTGTGATAATTTTCGATACAAATTATGATCACAATAGGTAATGAGCTAGCTGGTAATCTGTGTAAGAATCCGAGTACGTACATGAACAAGTGTTGTTGTTATTAGCGATGGATCGTAAACACGTCATTATGAGCATTCCTGAAAGCTCTAAAGCTCACACATGTGTGACTGCAAGATATGCTTTATCGCGCGGGACTCGGCGGAGGAGGCGGCGATACCGCGATAAATTGTAAACTCAAGAATATAAGCAGCCAGAATTGAAACTACGGAGATATGATTTTAAAACAATGATGAAGAGAATTTTAATTAATGTTTTTTTTCAGCAGTTATGCTGAAAGTTGTTTTAGGTGGAACAAACGTTTTGTTTATAAACTTAAAACTCGTCTTAATACTTTTGGTTGGGTTTTCAAGTATAGCACAGTTTAGATAGATTAATTTTAGAGTCGGGTACAATTACGGATCAATAGAACGTGAGCTCTCCACCAAAGTTACAGAAGCAAAAAGTGCAGTGTCTACGTATTGCTAATTTCTACTCAATTTTAAGTACACAGGTACCTTTGTGTGTGAAATCCTTTATTTGCAAGCTCGGCAGGGTGCAGACGGGCAAAAAGGTTGAAGTAAGCGTAGAATGAGATTAGTCTCGAGCCGACTTTGCGAGTTGCAAGCTGCGCCGGCCACCGCCCGGCACCCGCTCCGAGCAACGTAATAAATAAGAGGAGTCGATACAATGTTGCGGTGTACTCCGGCCCGGTACCTATAACTATGTAGTGAGATAGCTATACGTAGATGTGGAGGCACCTATGTGGTGTGACCACCTGCCGTGGCCTGCCGCCCGGTGCAGGCGGGACGTAACCGCCGATTTCATATTACAATTATTATGAGTAGTCAGTTGATACTCCAGGGTTTTGGTTATTCTTATAAAATAATAATTATACAGCTTTAGTTTGTTTACAGTGATGACGTATAAGTAAGACCTGAGTTGGAAGAGACTCCAAGAGACACACGTATGCAAAAGGATTATAGTTCTGATCGTTCCTCAATGCGTCAAATGACTTTAATAATGAAAACGGTTGCCTGTCCAATTTCATTACTGAGATTATCTGTTTTTCTTAAAAAAAATATGAAAAAGTAAAGATAGCAAGTAGCAGATTCAGTGATGATTTCATAGTCATACGGGCTGATGATGATTTTACCGACTCCATTTACAAGAAAAACATGAATCATGCTCGCTGTAATAAACATGCTTTTGTAGTTTAAACAGCAATTTAGCTTAGTGGCAAGCAAATAATATAATAATTAATAAGTGTCCGGTATTAGTCACCAGACGTGTTTGGTGTACGCACGTCAATCACTTTTATCTAAGCGGACAGATAACATGCACATTGCTCGCGTTCGTCAGCATAAGGAAAATATTGCGTTAGCAGAATTTTGTAGCAGAAGGAAATAGTTTTTGAATTTCGGCCTCCAATTCTAATTCTTTCTCGGAAAAGCGTTCAGCTAGACAAATTTATAGCTCCCAAAAGAACAAGCCGAGCCGTCTGACATCAATTTCTGCGAAGTTTATAATAAAAGACACATCAGCGTGGACCTAGACTAAACGTGAAATACCTGCGGTGCGGGTGATTCAGTGAAAATAGTCGGAGACGACTATTAATTCTAAATTACGTCACGTAATCGTCGATTGTGTCGGGAGCCCCGTTTCGGTGTCTGAATAAATATGTGAAAGCGGTCGCTTAGCTCACGACCTCCTGGAATAGTCGTCTAGACACATACTCACACTCTAGATACGTGCTGCTAAATAGGCGGGCTTTCCCCTCGCCGCAAGCACGCTGATGATCGCCGCGTGCGTCACTGCAGTGCAACTCATAAAACTACCTAGTTGTAACCAAATCCAATTGAAGTGATTGCGTAATAGTGTCCGTGGATACAGCGGAATCCCGTCTAGACGGATCACACCACTGAAAAAAAAAACAAAACGACACACTGAACAGACTAAAATTAAATAAGTGTTTTTATTACCAAAATGTTTTGTAGTTGTTTGTGTAGCAGGCCAAAGCGGATCCTTGTTTGATTTGTAATGTTACGCTTGATTTTGTTGATTAAAGAATTCGCACCTACAACAGTGTTGCAGTCTGTCTACTTTAGCAATTTTATATCCCTAATAAATTAAAGATTTAATGAACTTATATTCGCAGTTCGCATTGAAAGTCCGGCTCGAGCTCATGAACCTGTTCACCTCGTCTACCTGAGCGTGAAGCTGACACATACGAACGACACTTCATATATTATGTATTTATACTTGTTGAGTTTCAGGTGACCCGGCCAAGTGCGCGGGTTGGTTTAATTTGTTTCGTGAAATCGTAGCACACCATAAGCAAATTTTAGGCATTAGACTAACATTTTTAAGTACATATTTTTTAAATATGTATTCGCTGTAATGTTTTACTTTACAGCGTTATTTTTCACTCTTATTCAACTGGCTTTTAATATCCCACACATGCATCGGGTGAAACAAATGACGTCGTTAATAACAGTCGGACGTTGCGTTGGTCTTGTCTGCTGGGGCATCAAACTTTACAAAATGAAAATGCAAATAAAATTTTGCATTTTCGCTTTACCTAAACTAACGAGATCCGCTATACAAGTGGATGGGTTTAACAGGAAAAACAATTAAATATTTGTTTTGAATTCCCATGTTATATTTAATTTATTTTCCAAAGAATATAGGCTATAAGTGTATAGCGGTGTAAGATATATTTCGCGACGAGGCCCTTTGTTTTGGATTAGTGCTAAGTGGCGGACTAATGATTGTCCTCCAGACGTGTCGTAATCACGACCTTGGCCTGAGGCGCACTCAATATTACTAATATGCGTACATTTATTTTTGTCCTTATTCTCGAGCTTTTAACAACTGCGATTCGAGAGGGCACGGTCAATGTCGCTGGTTCTTTTCTTATTTTACCGTTCGGTTGTAAATTATTCCAACTTCAGAATTAATTACAACAGGATACCTTGAAATAACTTTAGGCTGATGGCAATGTTGTTTTAAAGCATTATGCACTACAATTGAAATGTGTTTTCAATGTCACGATAGCCAAGCAGAGGTTAATGCACTTTACATGCATTTAGTCGTTATGCAGATAGCAAGATTGATCTAGGCTCGTCTAACTTAAAGAGATGCAACTGAATTTTAATTCAGATAAGAGAATGCTCCTGAAAAATTGAGCCTGCAAGAGGCTGATGATCCGATCGATTGTTTGTGTGCTGTCAACTATGAGTAGGTAGGTACGTGATTTATTAAGTTTAAAAATGAAATACGAGCATGAGAATGAATGAGCATGTACAGTTTAATAATGTGTAGGTATTGTGGGCACAGATCACGTGTCCATGGTGTAGGTACTGGCTGCAGTAGGCAGACGCGGCGAGCCGAGCCCCGCTCGTGCCTGTATTAAAAATTCGTCTGCGGCCCGTCTAGACGCGCTCCGCTTACATTGTGTCGTCATCACGAACCAGCCACAGCCCACCACAGACATCCACTCAACTTATGCATCTAGCTCGTATAGAATTAGGGATTGATTTCGGCGTCTGAGAATAATGTACCTATGTATTATGTATCTGTTTGTTATTATAAAGTCCGCTTAATACATTCCGACTGGCCACTGGCCGGTGTCTAGACGAATGTTTTGTGTACTATTGTAATTTTCGCCCGGTGCGGTGCATGTTGATGAAATACAGTTCGAAGAAATTTCGTCTGTTACCTATACGCTAATAAAATGTATTGTACTAAATCGTTGATGCTTAGCTTGTTAGTTGGATGGTAAGATTTCCTTTTATGAGTCTAGTGGTCTGAAAAAGTTAGATACTATTTTTATTATGCGCAATCACGTTTAAATAAAAATTCAAACATAAATAAAAAATGTAACGTCCGACAGGCGGCAATAATAATAAATCTTATATATTCACCGTTTTAGCATCTAAATGAAAAATCCTATTCATCAACAGCTTCAGTCTGACACGTGGCTGGGTAGTTAGGACAATTATGTATTTGCAAACGTAAAACTGTTTAACATCGTAATAATTCAACTAAAGGTTTCATGTACAATGTTACCTTTCTCATTAAAGTTTACTTAGTACACCAACTGAATACGACCGCAAGACTATTTCGTATCTAAAATTTAAATGGACGTCAGACTGGCTGGTTAGGAGCGTAATAAACTAGTATTTTGATTTGAATTCACCAACAAAGCACTTTGCTTGCATGATGAACATAGTTCTCGTATAAAATACAGTCATGTCTAGTTTACAAGTCGTGGTAAGTCGCTTGATAATTTAAACTCTCTAGACACCCCTCGTGTACGAGTCGACGACTCGGCGCTCTCTCCGAGTTGACTCCTGACGAAGTCGCTGCACCTCTGTGCTGTCTGTGCACACTGCACTGTTTGCGAATACCTAGCTCTCTTGTTAGTGTTGTGTCTACAGACGAACCCCGTTTTGTACTCTTTATGACCATTACGAATTTAAGAGCGTCAAATATGAAAATAAATGATGACATTAATAACGTTTCAGTCTTCGGAAACCTAGTACGTAATCTTTACAGCCACAGTCAACGCTACGTAATTGCGGAGCCTCGGGTGGAGAAGAAACCGACAAAACTTTTTGTAAGAAAATTAGATGGCGTCGAAAATAACAAACCGTCTCGTCTCACGCCCAAAGTTATAGATAGCCGTAACTAAAGCCGTTTCTAAAAATCGACCAATTCAAAACAAAAAAAATGTTAAACAATAAGGAGTTTGTAGCTGGGCACGGCATCCGAGATGTGCCTGAAGTGTCTTCATTTTAAATTCCATTATCGTCGAAACATTCGAATACATAAATATGGGCCTACCGCTAACATTTCTTGTTTATAATATGACGTACATATGTTCACAGACATGGATGCAGTGGATCGCCTATTAAAATCTAATTTGAAATCGTTATGGCTTGTGTCTGATATGAATCTCCAGACATGATTACATTCATTTTTATTCATAGCGTCGTGCAGAGTCGACGATTGTAAAAAGCCAATGGCATTTGGTGCAAAATATATGGTGTGTCAATCATTATAATATTCAATGCACATTCGGCTGTTCGCTTTTTGTGTGGTAGACAATAACAAGAGCATATGCGCGGCTTAGCCGAGGCGGATGGCTCGTCTAGACATACAATTCATATTCGTCTATCCCCAGACTGATCTTGATCGGCGTCCGTAAAAAATATTACAGTTTCGTGGAGCTGCGGAAAACAGAGACGTCAATTAACAGCTGTAAATTGTTCGACAGTTTGCGCTCAGACACAAGTGTGCAACTTTACTTGTTTGATTGCGATTCGTGCTCTTCGGGCTCTGCCATTGTGTTCATGACTCAGTATGTGGTACAAAATTTGATATTTTGCATAAATGCCTGTCTTTGTCATAATACCTGTAAGTGATTCATTCATGAAGTGACTCATCTGGTTTGGAAGTTGACCCGGAATGGCAAGGGGATGAAAAAAATCGAATGTCCTCTGTCTTCTTACATTCTTACATCTACGTGAGCTATAAAGAGCTCATGGTCATATATGCCGTGCCAGCATGGTGGTAGCCGACCTGATTATCCAGGGTCATATACCAATTACCTTACCGTTAAATAAAAGGTTTTGATTTCAATCAAGAAGAACAGTCGGTAATATAATCCACCAACCCTTATTAAATGAAACTTTTTCTTTGAAAGATGTTTTGAGAGATTAATTTCCTTCCTTTTCCAAATAAAAACCCTTGTCGGCCTCAATCACAACAAATAAATTTAGTAGGTAAGGGAAACTTTAATTTATAAATTGTTGAACATTTAACACCTCCTCTATCTATCTATTGTAATTTTCATAATAGTATACATATATTATTGCCGTTCGTAGCCAAGTCATAGCCATGAATCTAATGCTGACACATTCTACAATGTCGAAAATCA
Source organism: Mamestra brassicae (assembly GCA_905163435.1). Taxonomy (NCBI): domain Eukaryota; kingdom Metazoa; phylum Arthropoda; class Insecta; order Lepidoptera; family Noctuidae; genus Mamestra; species Mamestra brassicae. Next base: position 10,815,028 of record LR991004.1, on the reverse strand, counting down.
AAATACTGACATACCCCACAATGTCACCATAATCCGACAGACCACTTTTGCTATAAAATTGCAATATTTATATTATTTCTTGAAACATCTGTGTCCAATTTATTAAATAACGAATTATTAAAAGCTGCATCTTAAAAGGAGTTGTGTTGCATCGCGTCCAGTTTTCCAGTTGATCTCGAAAGTGGACGTACGTAGTGTTCAGGTTGGTTCATTATGTTATACTTGCTTAGTGTCTGGCAGGTGGTAGGTATGTAGGGTTGGTCGGTTGGTCGCAGCGGCCGCTGCACCTTGTGGTGGAACTGGTCGGTGGGGTGGCGGGGCGCGGGGGCTCGGGGCTCATCGACCTCGGCGCGAGCGCTTCCACGGCGGCGCCTGCGTCGCGCAAAAAAGCGCCTAACCCAAATTTCGGTAGCCGTCTGGCACGAATGCACGATCTCTCCCGACGGCCGCGCGCTGGGCGGGTCGCGGGTCGCGGTTCGCGGGCGCAGCAATTCGGCTGTATGTAATCAGCTCGCGTGCGCGCGGCTGCAGCGGCCTTAATCAAGCTGTTGGTCACGCTTGTGTCACACTTTTCTTTATGAACAATTGTTTTGCTACCAATAACAAAACAAGCAGGCTTTCCATCCCAGTCCAGTTAACTAGTAACTCTGCTTCTGTATTTAGTCTCCGCTCTTTAAACTTAAGAATACAGAAATAGTGTGAAGCAAATAAAGAGTTTTTCAATCTCGAAAGCCTTCCTTTTCCTCCAGCACATCTAGCTGTGCGAAGGAAAACTCTTGAAAAATTGTATAAAACACGCAATCTTTATCTTTATGATTGAGATATAAAACTCTTTCATTTGATCTACTTTTTTTTAAATCTTTTTTATTTTATTTTCTAGTTTTTCCCCCAAAAGTAACCCCCATACTATTTTTTTCTATTTACATAACGCCTCCGTGTTTGGGTCACAGGTGTGTACGAAATTTCAACAGAATCGGTCCAGTAGATTCTGAGAAAATTGGCTGTGAGAGACGGACAGACAGACGGACACCCGAGTGATCCTTTATAGGATCACACGGGTATCTGTCTGTCTATCTAGTTCCGATTCTTATGGATGTTCGGAACCCTAAAAATAGGTAATCTTGAATCGATCACGTGAAGATATATTAATATTCATTAAGTACATACCTAGTATTATTTATAGTTTACCCATCAATAACTTGTTATTTTTCAAAAGACAATTATAGTTTCGTATTAAAATGAAATTGAGTACTGAATAAAGTATTAGTTCTTCTAGGATTGAGGATTGTTCATTTATGTGGTCTGCTGGAGTTAGGTTTAAGAATTTATTTATTTGGATCTCCAACAAAGGATATACAGAACAATATAAGTCACAGTGATACAAGTGGTTTTTTTTTACGTGTGCTCCTTCAGTTATAGGAGACCACAGCATGCCCATATAACTAGGTTTACAAAATTGAATTTGAAAGAATTCGGGCACATTTAAGTTCACCCGTTACTCAAAGTGGTTGATACTTGTATTGAAAACAAAAACAGGAATCTTTGGTTATTATAAAAAGGTTGAAGCACCAGACACTACACATATCGTTCAAAATAAACAAGCAAACTGAAATATATTTTATTCATTTCGTAAATTAAACAGTGCCAGCTGTTTTAAAAACTATAATTTATTAGCAGTGGAACATAAGCTTCCGCGTCCTTCAACTCACGCGTAGCAGCTGATTACAATAGATACCTAATTGATAATCCTTATCTTCCACGAAATAGCGTGATATCCGACAGCCAGATATAACGTGACACTCATACCTGTGCCAGGCATTTCCTATGTGATCTCTGGAATAACGACTTTAGTCACGATCAATTCGTTCTTCCTCCAAACATTAACGCCACGAGGCGCAAGGGAGCCAAGCATTATCATTTATCTTTAAGTGGATATGAGTTGTTATTGATAATAGATATGTTATATCGTTTATTGATCAAGACTTTCGAGCTAGACCATTTTTTGCGCCTTCCTTTTAGGCAATCAACGAAATTAATCGAGTTTTCTTTCAAGTAGATAAAATTAATGACTGTAAATTACTATTTAGTAACGTTTAGTGTTTCATTTCAATGGTAAATAATTTATCAAGTTTCTTTGGTCGGATCGTCTATCTGTCTGTGATTTAATACCTAACTTGAAGGAATTAACTGTATCTTTGATAAGTTTAATAAAACAACCACTATTACAGTCAATCTGCCGCCATCTCCCAACAGGGGTCGGCTTCCAGTCGAACCGGACGCATTTGAATACCAGCATCTTACATGAAGTGTCCATCCATTTGATCTCTACAACCCAGTAACTGAGTAACACGATATCCCTTGACAAGACTGGTGTCATATATTCTGACTACTGACTACCCAGAACGACTGTCAAAGATCTACAAATGACAACCGGGACTAACAGCTTAACGTGTTTTCGAGGTACGGATGGTTCTCGATATACTTTTTTTAAGGCTCGACAGGACAGGCCAGTAGGTCTTTGAAAGCTCCGCTGCACTCGTGACCCCTCATATTCATCACGTCGTTGCTTATACGATTCGCCGAAGAAGCTGTCCATCTTTTGTTTTTGATGCTTGCCGGCCAGATATTGATGGCTATGTACCTATGAAGAGAAAATTGCCGCACTTACTTTATTATCAATATAGTAGTACTTACTATACTAATGTACCTATAATTTATCGAGTTTATTACTTTAGAACAACAAAGGGATTTGAACTATTTTATGGAAGTAGGCTCAGTCATTTAAATTTGGAATGGCAGCTCACCTTATGATCACTTCACCCAAGCCTTCTCTTCGACTTGTTTACAGAATCGACCGGCAGGATTGACAGCTCACTTCGTGATCACTTTGACATGTTTAAATCGACCGGCAGGTTACTTCACCTCAGTTTTTACGGTAGTATTTCAGGAGAATAAACTGGCTTAATAGTTTGATCCATCCGGGAGTGTGCATAGTAAGGGCATCATGATACAATGTGACTGTTTTAAAACCGACCTCCGCTTTATAATTGATAAGGTCAAGGCCATACCAATATATATATTTTGGTTTAATGTGCTGTAATAGTTAAATTCCAGTATATTCTGATAATGGTATGTAATTAGATACATAACAAACGGTAATAGCGTCGATGAATCAGAGAACTATTCGACCTCTGCCATCAAAAAACATCCTTTTCCTTATAGTATGTAGTGTTTTTGGTCACTGCACACACTTGGAAATACCCGAATAATGATTAATTGCACCTTTGTTCTATGTTTATCGTATAAAGAGTTCGTTATACCAACACAATTAGTGTTACGCATTAGCGATACAATTATTTGGACTAGACAGGTACCTATAAATATAAAAGCTGATAACAATACTCGTAGTAGGTGTGAAGAGTAGACGATACCGATGGCGCTGATATGATGAACGCACACATGCATACGCATTCACATGTACCTACCTATAAGTATATGTTCGTGTACATACATCAAATATGTGAACTTCACACATCTGCAGTCGTTGCGGTGGTGTAGACAGATACGTTTCATCAATATTTCAGTTTCAGTTTTGTAGATCTCAGTTACATTAAAAATGCAATGTTTTTTATTTGTTTAAATATGATTTGTGTGTATCCGAAATGTTGTTGATTTATGTGTCTATATTATGAAATGATCTTGTCTAATTCTTTAAGCATGTTAACAAACTGGATCACTTGCCTTGCCTTTTGGAAGCGTTTAACGATGTAGAAAATTGTTTTACATACAAATAGCCTAAGAATGTTTTCAATAAGGTGCTCCCAAGGTAAGTTTCAGTAAGCACCTAATGAATTAGCATTTTAATGCCAAAGTTTAAGAGTTAGCTCGGTAAGCTAGTATTAGGGCTACCACAATGATCCCGTAGGCCTCATTTTCAAGAGAAAGAACCCTAGATGGGCAGTATACATCATCAGCTTTATGTCTTAGGTACATTCCTTTTCATCAACCTATTTTACAGATGACCCACGTGCACTCAATAGACCTCAAACAAAACCGACTCTGACAATAAATCGCAATCTTTTTCTTTTCGATTCGATGGTTTACTCCATAGATTTTTGGGCCCAGTAGGTGGCTACGTTAATTGCAGCGTCAGTGGCATTGTGGAACTGTGTTTATTAATGATAGCCATGAACCCATACGTTGGAGAACCCCAAATGCCCATGTCCCTGTACCACAGAATATATAATAGTACTACCCTGTACTTTGGGTGACTTAATTAATGCCACGCAAACCAATTGAACGGTAAAACAGGCCAGGAGATGGGTTTCAGTAGAAGTTCATGGCGACTCGCATAATACACTAAAAGTGCTTCAAAACTTGGCTCTGCTTGGAGCGAAGATTATTAGCGCCTCTATTATCTGCTATGTTTCACTAACTTGATGTATTGATTACAGATAAGGCTGTCTTTCAGAACGAAGCGTGCTGATAACGCTATCAAGTTGGCTGAAATGTTTTATCTTTAAGTTACCTTTTGGGTTCCGATCTTATGAAATAAAAAAAATCAAGATAGACCTTTCGTCTTTCGTGTTTTTTGTTTAGTGTTGATCTTTATTGTCACATTAAAGACGGTTACGATTCGCTGGTTTATAACAGCACAGTGGCCGTCTCTAGTGCATGCAAGTCTGATGGTAAGCTCTGATGACCCTCTTGTGTCATAATCAACTAATTGTCTCCTACTAGTTCAGGCTTGGGTATAGTAGCGCGGGATTGCATAAAGGATGTGGCATGTTCTGCCATGGTAGGTTTTGCTGTAGGTATGCTGATTTCAGCCATAGTCTGCGAGCGCCATCATCTTCCCTGTTCTTGCCGAGCAGACTCCAGCGTAACATAGACTAGTGGCTCCTGCCTGTGAGCCACTGGTCTACATAACTACTTACTCTGAATAAGATAGCTTACTAACAATATCAGCTATTGTTAGCAGAGATCTTTAAAATCTAAAAATACTCAATGCCTATTTAGATAAAGTGTTACTTATTATAACGAATCGTTGACCCCTCATTCCAGACCAGCATCAAATACCTTGGAATAATATTAGATGAGCGACTTGATTGGCGTCCACAGGTGATTGCTCTCACAAACCGAATTCGAAGGCTTATGTATATTTTTAAGAAACTCCGATCTACTGTAGATAAATCTACAAGCCACATGGTATATACTGCCCTCTGCCAATCTGTACTAACCTACTGCATACCTATATGGGGTGGTACCTATAAAACCCTTTTTCTTATGCTGGAAAGATCGCAGAGAGCAGTCTTGAAGGTGATTCATCATAAGCCTCGATTGTATCCAACCACTAATCTGTATGCTGAGTGCCGCGTACTGACCGTGAGACAGCTATACATTGAAAAAACCATTCTCCGAAGACACTCCCGGCTACCTCTAAATGAGATAACAAATAAAAAGCGCTCGGGGGCAGTTGTATGTCCCGGCGTTAGCTGCAGGACAGCTTTTGCAAGCCGCCAATATGAGGTCGCTAGCTCAAGACTGTACAATGAGGTCAATAAAATACTGGCAATATACAATCTCACCAAACGGGAAGTAAAGCAAAAGTTGAACAATTGGTTACTAAATTTGAACTATGATCAATCAGAATTGCTTTTAATAGTTAAAAAGTAGGTTGGTAATTATGGGTATTATAAGTGTCTTTTTTATTATTTTTTTTTATTCTGTTTTAAGTGTGAAAGTAGTAGATATTTATTGATATCGTCCTGTACAACTCTACATTAGGTTTATTTTCTTCTTTTTTTTCTTTCTTAAGCCAAACTTTGTATAACAATTTGTAAATTCGGGGTTGTGTCAAAGTCAACAGCTCACTAACTCCTATAATACAAGCTTGACTTAGTTTAGGAGTTAGGGAATTCCATAATTCTATGTGACGGCGTACAACCACTAAACTAAGACAAAATTGTTATTAGATTAAGAATTTGTTGTACCTTGATTAGAAATAAAAATATTATTATTATAAAAAATATTATTATTATTATTATTATTATTTATTCTATTTCAATAAACATCTGTCCATATCTCTCCTATTTAGGGTTGTACCTGCACTCGTTCGAGACAAAATCGATAATCCGGCCAGCGAGTGCAACGTATTCACAGGACTATCGTGACCGCACAATGTACCTATACATCATTATTGTCTGAAACGAAATGAATTGAAAATGTTGCTGTTGTTTACATATAGCGTTCTCACATGACTTTGTCTGCACTGCAGTTTTGCAATGATAAATGTAAGTAATGTTTTCAATTTATCTTTTGATGCAAGATAAAACTTCCTCTGTGTTTAAATTAAGATAAAATGTATGGTATTCTTAAAAATGAACTCTATGTACACTTACTTAGTTTTGTTATACCTAAAATAACTGTTCGTACTATTTATTTGAGGTACTATTAATATGGGCACAGTCGGCCTGTTCTATTGATTACAAATAACAATCATGTTATTGATTCAACTGAATGATTTAATCAATTGATGGTTCGGGCCCACGCGACACACTTTAGAAATTGTTTAATAATAATTATTACAATGACTAGTGATCATTTCAACCATTCGTATGAATCTTATGCCTTCCACTTTCATGAAATCTCTCTCGAAGTCTGCATACTTACAGCATGTGTCATGAAATATTTACCTATTTTTTGCTATAGCTCAGCATTTGCAACTTTTTGCTATCTGTACCTACAGGCGGTCTGCAAGAGTCGTATTATTTTATTTTTAACATATTCGAACTTGAAATTATGACATTACATGTACTTTACAAAAACTGAAGTGTTGGAAATTCATAACAATTAGCGCTTACCATCCAATTAAGCGCATTTTTTACGTTCCTTACTGTAGACAATGCGCGTCTAAATTATAGCTTGCACATTGCTCACCTATAATTATATCTATTAAATAAAATACCTCTGTATCTGTCTGTGCATTTTACATAACTTAATGAATGAATTGGAATTTCCCGCAGCGGTGTCGCCGTCAAGCGGCCGCTCCCGGAGTCAGCTCAGAATTAGCTAGGTACAGTTTCATAGACAGAGTTTAATTACATAGCAGACAATTATGCGCCAGACAGACGTGATAACTCTGTCTAGGTCATTTCGTTTGTACAATGAGAGCTAAAATAATTTGAGCATTGTTGGTACATTACTACTTGCCTACGTGAGAAATGTTTTTACTGCACATACGCATTGTTGGCTAGAGGGAAATCTTCAGGGAAAATCGCTACTCAAAAGAAAATTATTTTACGACACATTGAATGTTTGTTCTTTATTGTGCACTACATAATTAAAAGAGCTAACAAATAACAGGGTGATGCTCTGATCCATATGACGCACAAAACCAACGTCAGAAGAGTGCAGAACAATACTCATCTTATCACAAAAGCAAGATCATTGTATCTTACGTCTTGACCATATGTACGAGTAGGGACTACATCAGCATGTAGCAAACATTCGTCTTACTGATTGCAGTAAGACGAATGTTGAATGCAAGTTTTCAAGCGTGCCTCAATAGGCACTAACTTGCATTGCTGCGTTTACGTTTCGAAAGACTTGCGGTTGCGGATCTTTTAAAGAGTTGCGGATCTTAGGTGCGTGGATTTTTGTTATTCGCCAAAAGATCTCGTTTTTGAGAGGGATGACAGAAAGGGTAATAATTAATAAACCTTCGATCTGAGTATTCGGAGTGCCAATTCTATTAATTTTTAAGCAACATTCGCATTCCTTCTCAGTCGAAATTTGTCAAAAATTGATGGAAATTGTGTCTTTTTCACAGATTGAATGCGAACGTTGCTTAACAATTAGTAAAATTGGCACTCTGATCCACTAGACAGTGGCATGGCAACCCCCTTCACGAAATAACGAGCTTTTAAGCACAGGGCAGCTACGGTTATTGACGTCGCGCGTCGGTAGCAAGTGTGGGCTTGAGTTTGGGACTGTACCTTCCAGAGGCTCAGACATGCCACGCTACCACTGACAGAATGGCAAAGGTAATGTCACGTGACAAACGATGTCAAAATGTCACGTGACCAATCTCTTATACGTATTTTGAAATTTCGACCATCGCATTCGCTTATAGAATGACTACCACTACCGTTATGTCTAGATCAAGCTAGCACAAGAACAGGCCAACCATGTCACCATTGACTATGATATAAAATTTATTAAAAAGAAGGTGCTGATGCGGTTGTCACGTGTCTTTCTCACGGAACTAAAGACCACTAAGGTCTTTTACGTATTGTGTAATGCGTATATAAATTGAGTAGCCACAAAATTATCTACTTTATCTTACTTATGTCTGCGTAATACTCACAGGAAATGATAATGTAAAGAATTTGCTTGTGATAACAATTACGTTTTTCTCGATTGAAATGCTTTGGATTCTACGGATCGTGCTGGAAAAACAAATTCGCTAATAGATCATATGACTTGCTGACTGCAGAGTTACCCAGACCCAGGTCTTTGAAATAAAACTCATAAGGCGATATCCGTTCGCTGCTGTTGATGAAATGCAGCAGCAGTGGATTCTTTAGGTAATGCGTTGCCGGCATCAAACAAAGTAAAATGTGTCTTATGCTCCTGTAATTGATGTAAGTTTTCTTTGTTGTGTTTAAGTTTTGATAGGGATGAAATAGGTTAAACATGCTACAGGGAAGAAAGCTAAAACTATATATGGCAAGACCTTCTGAACAGCAGTTGCTTCTCTAACCATGCAGTTGCTTTTCTATTGATCAGAATATATCTCACAGGCAGGCCCTTATCCACAAACCTGTTAATTAATCTGCAAATTGTGTAATAAAAAGATAATAATATGTTATCAACATACCTACTGGATATACTTACCTACACATACATGGCGTAGTTCAATGACCCGAGGGTAATAAGAGGAGTCACAATTTCATTACTCTATACAATTTATTACTTTGCTTACGTAATGAAAGTACATTTACTGGAACGTGAATATGAAAATCGTTGGTCATGGTGAATGTCCTGGTTTTCTATTAAATTAGGTTATACTTATTATGAACACTGTAGACGAGAGGACACGGATAGCAACGTAACAAAATGTTGGTTACGTCTGGTGTAGAGAGGTGAACAGCCTAGGGGATGAATGTATTTGACAGCTCGTGTCGGATGGTGGCTATAGCGAGCGTGGCAAGGTTTACACCAGAGGGATGTCAAAAAAATTGGCTCAGTGTTTGGTAGAATTTATTTTCAATGTTAAAAAAAGTTTTCTTTCCCAGTCATTGCGGTTTAAAGCAAGTAGAAGTGCTTTAAGTAATTGACGTCCTTTTCGCTTTGATCGTGTATTGTTTTCGTAAAAGTCTAGAAAGTTAGCAGAGAGATGTCAGATAAGAAAACTTTAGCTCTAAATATCTATCTTTTAACGCAGCACGACTGAAAACTTTGGACTACGTAATTAAGTCACATAATTTATTGATGTCGGCCTAGTACTGAAAAAGCTTTGACTGGATTGATTTTTTAAACTATTCAAGGCCGTATTTTAAGTATCCATTGTAATGGCGTTGTTCTAAGCTATGTTGGGAATTTAATGGGAATCATATTCCCAAACAATAATTACTGAAACATTATATTGAGACTTTACTAAACTTACAAAGTTCCAATTAAGAAGCTTGTCTTTTCATCTCCTTTGATTTTGAAATTGAATAAAAATGAGAATAAATGGTGAGTGTGAGTGTGAATGGTGAGTGGTGAGTTTCAGCGATTTCAGAAGTGTTTTAATGTCTGTCATGTGAACGCTCAAAGTATCCCTCAACATCACTCTGAGATGCTGGATTTGTTTAGTGATGTTGCTTTGCACGCTGTCCTAGTTTCGGAAAGTTGGCTTAAGCCCGAACTTCCCTCTTCTTTTTACAGTCTACCCGGTTTTGTCCTTATTCGCAATGACCGCACGGGAAAAAGAGCCGGGGGTGTTGCCATTTACCTACGCAGCGACATCCCCTACAAAATCGTATCATCTTCGCCGGTGACAGTTAACGGCAATCCCGAATACTTAGTCCTTGAAATTGATGTCAAGGGGATTAAGGCCATTCTTGGAGTATTTTACTGCCCACCTGCTATCGATTATTTCTCCACTCTTGATTCTCTTTTTGATTCTCTTTCCTCAGAGTACAAACATCTCATATTCATGGGTGATTTCAACACCGATCTCTTGAAGGATAATTCTAGATCATGCAAACTGAGAGCAATCCTGGAATCGTCGAGTCTATCTCTTCTTACACTTAATCCGACTCATCATAATCTCGACACAAGTGACTCTTGGCTTGATCTCATGCTCACTTCCTCAGTAAATTTAGTTGCTAATCATGGCCAGATTGCGGTTCCTGGGTTATCTAGACACGACTTAATTTATCTGACGTATAAAATTAAGCCTCCTAAACAGCGGCCTGCCATTGTGTTCCTTCGTAATTTCGCGAGAATGGACAAGGACCAGCTCAATAGAGATGCAAGAGCTGTTGATTGGATCGATGTTGAACAGGCATCGACAGTGGAGGAAAAAGTAGAAATATTTAACAGGTTTGTACTTCACCTCATTGATGCACATGCACCTCTGAGGGCCGTCCGTGTTAAGCGCCCCCCGGCTCCATGGATCAACTCTGGAGTTCGTATGGCGATGAGACGGCGTGACAAGGCTTTTCGAAAATATAGAAGAGATCGCAGTGAGGAGAACTGGAACCTGTACAAGTTGGCTAGAAACCGCTGTAACCAGATGGTAAGAGCTTCTAAACGCCGATACATTTGTGAAAATGTCCTCAACTCTTCACCGGCTGATATATGGAAGTTTCTCAAATCACTCGGCATAACAAAATCCTCTTCTAATGTTATTTCTTCTAATGTGTCCTTGAATGATTTGAATAAGCATTTTTCATCATCGGCTATGCTTGCGGTTGCTGTTAGAAACAATACCATTCTTGATATTACTTCCACGCCAATCTTACTTCCAGATTCTTTCTCTTTTTCCCCTGTGACCGACCCTGAGATCCTCAAAACATTCAACTCAATTAAATCCAAGGCTGTTGGCTGTGATGGGGTCAGCAGAACTATGTTATCCTTCATAATTAAAAGTATTATCCCTATTATCACACACATAATCAATGCCTCCTTACAGACTGGGGTATTTCCCACAATCTGGCGTAAGGCCTTTATAATCCCCCTTCCTAAAATATCCAACCCTAGTTTATTAAATCACTACAGACCAATCTCCATTCTCCCTTTCCTATCTAAGATCCTGGAAGCAGTTGCTCTTAAACAAATATCTTCCTTTGTGTTTGGGAATAATCTGTTATCCCCATTCCAATCAGGTTTTCGGCCGGGCCACAGCACAGCCACAGCTTTGCTGAAGGTTACAGAAGACGTTAGGAATGGCCTGGAGAGGTCGAGATTAACGGTGTTAGTTTTAATAGATTTCTCCAATGCTTTCAATACCGTTGATCACGACATCCTCCTGGCTATTCTGTCTCAAATTGGGGTTTCTTCGTTGGCACGGGATTGGTTTTCATCATATCTTCGTGGTCGCCAGCAAGCGGTTCGTGCTGATCAGAACTTTTCTGACTGGTGCGGCCTGGAAACTGGCGTTCCACAAGGCGGTATACTCTCTCCACTCTTATTTTCTCTATTTATAAACTCTATTACCACGATTCTAAAATGCTCTTACCATCTGTACGCTGATGACTTACAGCTCTACGCGCAAACTGACATTGACAACATGGACAACTGCATCGCATTGCTGAATGCTGACCTTCTAGCTATCAGCGATTGGTCAAGTAGATTTGGGGTTACTGTCAATGTCGGTAAATGTCAGGCTATCCTCATTGGTAGTTCATATTTTCTGCGTAACTTGGACACCAGCCAACTGCTGCCGCTTACTTTCAACAATACCGTAATCACTCTTTCCCCACACGTTAAAGACTTAGGTCTATACATTGATGACCGGTTAAGTTGGAATAAGCAGATTGCTCAGGTTAGCCAGAGAGTAACATTCACACTGCGATCTCTCTATAGATTCAAGCATTTTCTTCCTTCTAGCACTAAAATCACTTTGGTCCAGTCACTTGTGCTTCCTATAATTGATTATGCTGATGTTTGCTACTCTGATCTATCCCAAGAACTTCTCAACAAACTGGATCGACTTCTTAACAACTGTATTCGTTTCATTTTTGGCCTTCGTAAATATGATCACATTTCTTCCTTCCGTTCTCAGCTTAAATGGTTGCCTATCCGTCAGAGGAGATCCCTCAGATCCCTCTGCATGCTCTTCACTATCATGAACGATCCTTGTGCTCCTGATTATTTAAAACAATATTTTAAAGTGTTGGGCAGTTCTCACAGTCTCAACCTTCGAGCATCTAAAAACTTACTTCTTCATATCCCTTCTCACCGCACCGGGTTTTTGTCTAATTCCTACGCTATTTCTACAATTAAACTCTGGAATATGCTACCCCTTGACATCAAGAAGGCGGAGTCAAAATTTTCCTTTAAGCGTAAAATCCGAAAACACTACTTAAAAGCTTGTCATTCTTAGTTGTTCTTCATCATGATTTCTATGAATTCTCTTAATCGGTATGATTATTATATATCATATTTATTAGTTTATTATTTTAGCATATATATGTATTTTATTAGTATTATATATATTATCTGTATATTCTTTCCGAATTGTTAAAATTCAATTTTGAATCTTATTTTTATTTATTGTACACCTACCACAATATAGTCTTTATAACCCAAAGGTTGACTGGTAGAGAATGCCTTGATGCATTAAGTCCGCCCATGTACCACTATTGTACATAAAGTTTAAATAAATAAATAAATAAATAAATAATTTAGGCCACCTATGAATGTTCGTTAAAATTCTAGATTGACCTTCAGCATTCTCACTTTATATTTTCTTCATCATTATTTCCTTTTTGTTGACATTACCTACATGGGTACATTGCCCCGAGTACCTATTGCCGAAGTTCAGACTCAAAGCACAAAGTCGCTTAGTATTTATTCAATTACGTCGCTTGTCTATGTCCTAGACTTTATAACGTGTCTAGACTTCACATAACATCTCGGCGTCATGAAATAGAACAGAGCAAAGACCTCGATTTAAAGACGTGAGAGAGACTCCACATGTGTAACATAAAGTAAACCATTGACATGAGCAAAATAAACGTTCTCGTCACCATGGCAAAATGAACTGTAGGATATGTAATTCCCAAAGGGGTCGGTGCAGTTGCATGCTACAGAGACTTTACTTTTGTCGATGAAGGACGAAACATTCGCAGGTGAGTCTATTGCAGGCTTCAACTACGAACTGGTAGCAACTGAGAATTATTATTTAAATGGAAAACTCAACACCGTTTCGCCTTGACATCGAACACGCTACGTTCGTCTGCCGCACTTCCGACTACAACAATGGTGTAATGCAATAAAACTCGCCAATTTTGACTGCTTTGTGCTTGTGCAATATCATTAATCATGAACCCATATTATGAACTATTGATTCCTCATGGGTAATTTGTTTCATACCGATACTCCCACATCAGAAACTATGAATCCGTCTGGCTTCATTGATTTCTATCTACAATAATCACCTGTTTCCTCTCTATCTCTCCGTGAATCAGTTTTAACTACAGAGCAAGTGGTTATTTTTTGCCCGTTTGAGTCGGATCCTAATCATATGACTTGTTAATTGCTATGTTATATGTTATTTATACTGTGTCCAACACATGATACAGCGTCCGCTACTGTTTTTAATAAAAAGTCTGTCTGGTTTCTTTACTCCTTTTTTATGATGAATCTATACAAGGTTTAGGTACTTATTCATATTGGCAACGCACCTCTAGGTTTTATTATAAGATCGTTGTTGAATATTTAAATTGAGAACTTTGTAGCCACAATATTTCATTAATTTTAATCATTTAGGATGGAGAGGGAGGGCGTGTAGGTAAGGTGTCCGATTCCGGCTGACCTACGAAATCTTTACGGATTCGATGACTGCGTTGGTAATCCCCAGGGTATTTCTCCGTAAAATGTCACTTGGGGATTGGGAAACGCCCTTGCTACGTCTTGTATGGAACCGAACATACTGGGCAGATGATTTTTCAAAGGTGCTTCGTATCTTTAATCTGTAGAAGTAGTTACTATTTATTTAAGGTGTTGAGCAGATTTTCGTCACTAGGTTGCACTACGTTACTTTTAATGCCAGTGTCAAAGTAGTGGGTTTTTGACATAAATTAGGGTTGAGAATTATCCATTCATTCTCTTTATTATGTACTTGTTTCGATTCGTAAATGTCATAACTTCTCTTTCTCTTACTTTAGATGCCAAATGAAACTGAAAGGTGAAACCGATTGTAGTACCTACATAGATGTGACATTATCTTGGCTGCACGATCAACGTTGAAATGTTCCATTAGGATATAATTATACTTTTAATTATAAATGATTGCGTTCTGATGTAGACGAAATATTGCATCCTTAAGTTAGTAGTTAGTACTAGGTTGGCGTTTTGCACTAACTGGGTTATTGTATGCGTTGTCATTGTCAACTCCGAGGCGTCATTCATTACTGTAAGTGTCAGTGAAGAGGATCGTCTATTGCTGTCGCTAATAGCAGATGCTTGGGCGAGTGATGGTAAACAGTAAAAGTAAATCTATTTTTGTTTCACTCTTGACCTTTCATTGCATGCTGTCTATTTATAAGTGATGTCTCATGGTCCCTCCGAGACTCGTCTCGTCACAAGCGAGCGTGTCGTGGTACAGGGGTGTCATGTGTCGCCTATGGTCACCGTCGATCGTTATCGTCGAGTGCATCGGAATACTGCAGCAATACCGTTTCAAAAGATAAGCTGCTGATCGAAACAGTCAGTGCATAGCTGTCGGGTGGCAGACGCGGGGCATGGGGGCGGGGGACACGGCGCGGGGCGAGGGCGCGGGGCAGGCGCCCGTCTAGACGCTACGTCACACGGCCTCGCGATACCGCGCCGGTAAACAACAATGTGCACTGACCGAATATGGCACCCGGCACGCCGGAGCGGTCACCGGTCACCCTGCGCCGGCCCACTGCGACGAAGCTGCAGTCAGGATGCACATGCACCACACCACCAGCAGCATTCACGGGCTGGTAACGCGCACAGCACACACATGTGCCAGCGACCGACTCGCTCACACCGTCACACATGTAGGCATATGGTACCTACCTGTGGTAAACTGCTGTGCTTTGATAATGCCCGTCAGAGTAAAAAACATTCATTCATAGGCAGAAATACTGAAATAAAATTCTCGTAAGAACGAATGTAGCTAGCCAAACGCATATTACGTGTACTTATTCTTAAAACCTAGTTTCGAGTTCTCTATTAGTAAAACAAATAACAATTTGTTGGTACTTTAATGAATGAACCCGTATGAACGTGTATGCTGGAAGTCGCTGTCGTGTCAATAGACGAATCGCTAATGAGTGGCGTTGTTACACGACTCGGTAATCGTGAAGGTCGTTGCGATGACCATCTGTAATTCAGGTGACCGCTTCAACAATAACGACTGATTTCGATTAGGTATAGTTATTGTTCAATTTCTATATAATTTTATATTTACGGCCTGAAAAGTCGTGGTAAGTTCATCGTCTGTCATTCAATTTTAACAGTGAATCACGTGGCAATAATTCCCCTGTGACCGTACATATCATCCCCAAATAGTATTAGCATCAAAGAGAGCAAATATTAATTAGCTTGTAAAAGTCCACGCATGATACACTTTATTGAGCATTAAACACGTAACACGGATGCATCGTATTAGTACTCAATTCCTTTCATAGAATGCTCAATGAATATAAAATTAACATTGAGCAGGTAACGTGATGTAAATCCACTGAGCTGTTCACTTTGAACGTTTTGTAAACATCTAAGGACTGGCCGCTTCAGCTCGACTCGCCGTGTAATATCGCTTTCAGTCCAGGTAAACATTCATATTGTTTTGGGTACGTCTACAACTGTTTGTACAAAACGAGGATAGCGTTCAGAAAATGTCTGCTGCTTATCTTGTTTATACGTTATCTCTGACACACCTAGTTACCAGACAAGTACATAGGCACACATACCACATACGCAGAAGAATGAAACAATGCGTGTCAATTTGCTATTTTTGGATCGAATAAGGTTAGTTGAGTACGTGTTGAGGTTAATTGATATTTTTTCCTTACGGAAACGAAATTCAGGACCGTGTAGAGTTTATTTACGACTATTTCTTGTCGAACCTGACAGGCAGAAGCGCGTAATCATGGTATTTGTAGGCGGCGAGACAGCGTCCGCTTATGCAGCACTATTGCGTGCTATAAATTCTGCGTTTAATGTTCGTACGTGGCCTGATAATAACTCATGATGTTGTAACACTGTAACCCTCCATTGCGTTACCCTGATGAATGCGTAATCACAGTGTTTATAAAATAATTTCATGAGTCTTCATCGAGAGCTGAACAAATTCCAGCACGGCCAGAGCGTTAAGCTCGTCAGTTTTATGTAACAATGCAGAATTATTCAACAAAGCAAACATGTGCCGGAATGTAGGCCGCACAGATATGTGTGACAATGGAGTCATTTTGCTCTCACAGCTTAGCACCGCTCGTAAATTACTTTACAAATGCGGTGCTCGACATGCGACGTGTACCAGATCTGGTTTAGAATAGTCCCCTCTGTGTTGTTGACTGGCGGAATAGTCCCCTAGTCTCTATACCGAGATTTGAGCTAAATTAGTAATAGGTGTTAGTTCAAGGTTCGAATTCTTTGTGTTTTTGCAATCGCGGCGAGCACTAGTATTAAACTGGAGATGTCGCCATAATGATCATGTCTGTATTTCTTTGTTTGAATCATCCCATGTCCGCCAATTCTGAATTCTTAGCTTAATCAATCTATTACTTGACATTTGTATGTTAGATTTAAAAATGTCATAAAAAATATTCAGATGTTTAAGTGTTGCAACTTGCAACTTTATAAATTGTTTATCTTCTATAACAATTCGGCATTACCTTCGCTTCAGCGTTACTTACCTATTGTGCAGTAGGTAGGTACTAAAGTGATCCTTACGGATTTCTTTCAACTTTCACATTGTCTGGCATTGTGTTATTCTAGTATGTCTCACTGTCTGCTTCATGTCTGCCGTTAGCAGGAAGTACATCGTAATATTCAGCATGATAGTGCGAAATTACGATCCGAGTTTGTATATTCCTAGTCCGTCCCATGTGACTTCATGTTTATTCATGTGCTTATATTTGTTACAAACTATAAACTTAGATGATTGTTGTCTTGTCAATATAACTAACAAACTTAGATATGCGTTATTGTTAGGTAGATTACAATCTTAATAATTTATGCAGACCTTAGTGACTCTGCGAAAAGTAAGGATTAAAGTTTGCAATTTATTTTGAATACTCATCACAAATAATGGGATTATTAATACCTACCCACCTACGTTTTTACATTTATGTTTGCCTCCGAAAGTCCTGACTTCATTATTGAATAAAAGGCTGGATACGAAATCAAATAAAGGGATCAAATAATGCAATCTAAGTAGAAGACAGCATTGGGGTTTTCGATCTAAAAAAAGATCAAATACCCTCTATACAGTAGCTTGGAAATAAAAATGGGGCACGAGCTCATAAATTGGGACAATGTTAATTAAGAAGGGTGGCTCCCTTTGCCAGCGACCGGTTTGGCAGACGACCGGGAAAAAAACATAAACGTAATTGAGGTGTCTGTTAGCCCTGGAGACGTTGCCCCTGGAATATCGTCTGTGTTTCGATTTTTATAATACCTTTCCTACCTAGGTAACTCAGCTGGATACCTAATAATAATTCGAAAATTATAAATAAAAAATAAGACACGTATGGCGCAGTGGTTGAGCGATTGACTGCAGCGCTGCGTGTCGCGGGTTCGATTCCCACACGGAACAAGATTGTATGGCTTACAGATAGTTGTTCCGGGTCAGGCTGTTTGTGTATGTGAGATTTATATGTTCGTAAACGCACCCACGATACAGGAAAAATTCCTAGCGTGCGGCAAAGTATAAAAAAAAAATGAAACCAATTCCACCCAGTCGTTGAACTTAGATCAGCAGAATATTACAATTTGTTATTATTGGACATCGTTTGATTGCAAACATTGCGTTTTCTCAATGTATAATTTTAACTATCTGAAAGCGGAAGCGTTAAGTGCACTCATGAAAGACGGAAGATTCGAGAATATAGTCTATTTACTTCATATAAAGTGTCGTAACTTTTGTTTAAATGGGTGTCTTATATTTGTGTAGGTAATAAAATTAATACCGACATACCTACCCAATTATAAATACCAAACAATGTGCAGACAATGTCAAATAATAATAAACTCATTACTTATTGCATATATGCATGCATAATACCTACCCAAACTTCCGTTATTTTGTAATACAATGCCATTATAATTCATAAATTTATACTATAGCGTAAAAGTGGTTAGTTTCAACCTATAGGCACTATCAACTCTTCAATATAAGAACTATAGTAGGCGCCAGATAAATGTGGAATAAAGTATATTGACCTTTCCCTAATAACTGTTCATAGGTACCTGAACAATTAAATATGAATCGTTTTTCATTATTAGACAATGTTAAGGATCACGAGAGATGAAGATTCGGGACAGCTTTGTGTCATTAATTCCGTTTTTCAAATTAAAAATGTCAATAATTGTAGGTGGGTCAATGACCGTTATTCCACGATTATCTGGCGCCTACTATAGCTTCTACCCGCGGCGCCGCACCCCGCGTGAATGTCGAAAATTATCCCGAGGGAACATAAGTACTCCCTTATTTAGTTTAGATATTCTAAACTATAATCTACCTTTGTGCCAAATTTCATCAAGATGCGATCAGCCATTCGCCATTGAGTAACAAATATCCATCAAAACATAAAAATTTCGCATTTATAATACGTACTTAGTATGTTCCTATGTGTGCGTCAGAAACAAACTCAATAGGCTATAATTTTCCATTATGTTACTGTTCTGTAAACATGCTGCCAAGTTAAATCAAGGACCGATTGCTTCATCCATATTATGGCAAATACTCCTATTTATAAAGCACGTCATGTTTCAATCAAAATAACTAATATGTTGTGGTTTTCTTCGCTAGTGTCTTGTTTTGCGTGGTTTGACCTAACCACTTAATACCTAATGTAAATTAGTAAACAAATGTCGAAAGAAGGACATTAGTGTCTGTGTATTTATAATTCTTTCAATAATTTAAAAGTTTACTGAGTGCTGAACCACTATATAAAAATATCAACCAGTAACTGTCCAAATACAGGGCAAAGGCCTCTTCTTATTAGTTGTCATCACCTTTTTTGTTGGTTTGGGAGGATTTCTTCGCCAAATGGTCTGCATAGTGCTTTCGTGTTGTAGAAATGTGGTACTCAAACTATTTGCAACGTCTTGTAGACAATATGACACGGAGAATTTATACTTCCGTTCCATTTTGTTGTGTCGGAGTATTAACTGTAATTCCAACCAGTGTTATGGCTAGCTTCGGAAAGCTGAAAGCTGTGTATCATATCATCCCATTGTTAAGCCGTCGTAAAGGTAGCAGGCAGGTGAAATGTTACTAATCTTGCAATTACTTTTCCTTTTTTCGGTTACGTAGTACGGTGTTATCATTATAAATTACATGATGTAAAAATAACCAAGTCACGATGCGATAAATTATATTATTTCCGTAAAGATTTGTCATGCCTCTATGTATTAATAAACAGAAGTCATTTCCTCACGTGCTCCATCACTTTTGGGAGGAGAATATACAGCGATAGATCAATACGTAGATCTCTGATTAAATTGTAATTTTGGGTCGTACCTAACTTAATCTCACCTTCTCTTTAGATGCCATTCATTAGTATTTCATCAATGTCCGGAACAGGATCCACTCACGGTCGTCTCGCCACGTCTGCGCTATTTGGGTCGCCACTACGATCACCTAATTATAATAAAATTATATATAATTAGAATGATATCCAGTCATAACGAGTAATTAATTTCATGACTTAACAATATGGTTTATCTACAACGATAACCATGAACCATAATGGCAATAACAGTAACAGATGCCGTAATCTTGAAAACGATAGTAGACAATTTCAAGACTATTGCATCAGACTTGGGAAAAGAGCCAGTCGATTATGTACGTATCATGTAGGAACATTACCGTCGTTACGCTAACTTACTTTCATGTACTTACCATAACACATTTGTAGGCAGTTAGAATAAATGATTGCACAATTAGAGGCAAACGAGGCGCTCCTCACATTAATAATGCGCTGCGGTCAATTTAACATTCACATTACCTTGCGATAGGACGCTGTCCGAAGAAACGGGCACACCTGTCTAGACGACGCGCACACTTCGACACGTCGCTAATGACACAAGGCTGAGCGATACAATGCATCTCCATACCGCACTGCAGCAACAACCACCGAGATAAACAACTCCACTATACAGATTTAGAAATATTCTCCATATAAATAACATCTTGTCGGCTATGTTCATCATTATGCTAAACTATTAGCTAATCTAACGTTATCCGTTGAGTCGTCTTACTTGATTAATTATGCAGATAGTAGGTTTGTAAATCAAATTCCACTCCTCTGAACAAGATGAATGTCAAAATGTAAACTTGTCAAAAGTTGTGAACTGTTAAACGTGCAGTAATTACACGCTTCCACGT
The DNA here is from genome assembly GCA_905163435.1 of Mamestra brassicae. Lineage (NCBI taxonomy): Eukaryota > Metazoa > Arthropoda > Insecta > Lepidoptera > Noctuidae > Mamestra > Mamestra brassicae. Next base: position 10,794,228 of record LR991004.1, on the reverse strand, counting down.
TCTTCCATAAAGTAAAAGCGTGAAGTCGTAACAATATTTTAGGTGACACATGTAATAAAACTTGCTCTGAAGTCTTGACAATCATTCGCTTGTGCCACCGAGTTTAAGGCGAGAAATTATAAAATTAATCTGAATTTTGACATCCTATCTTAGCGACTCTTATTACTGAGTATTTTATGAATTTACGTCTCTGAAGGGTTTTAAGGGCTGCGATAAAACAAAAGAAACTGTGGTTTGATTTTCCCAATGTAACATTTCGTTTCAATTCAACTTCGACTATCGATTAGTTCGCAACAAGCAAAACCTCAAATTACCTCATCATTCTTCAACGAAAAATAAAAGAATGATTAAAGACGCTTAAAATTAAAAGGCATAACATTGTTCGTAACAATATTTTAAAAATAGACGCGCGAACGACTGCAGATTCACTCGAGTTAGTAACCGTTGTTTCATTGTTTAGTGTCATGGCCACACTTTGACCAGTGAACAGCGTGAGTAGTCAAGGAAGCGGGAGCCGGCCCTGGCCGAGTTACACACGCGCGTATTCATTCACTACCACTCACCAAAAAGAACAATCAATACGACTACGGTACGCCTACGAAAGTTTCACCTAAAAATCACCATTATATACTAGAACGAGAATTAATTTTAAATTAGTAAAATGTGATCCAATTGACTTTGAATTAGTCATCGATTTATAGGAGAATAATCTGTGCAATTGGGCAATTTCTTAGATCATAGAAAAATAATATTTAGGTATATTAAATCAGTCCGTTAGATTTTCAAAAAATATTGGACACGTATTTTTTGCCATTTCAAATCGATAATATTTGGTAAAGATAAACGCATTAAAGTTGTAGAGTGGGGGGGCTGGTGACGTCACATTTGAGTAAAAAGTGTACTAAAATGTGAGGTCACCCGAGTTTTCACGCATTCATTTTTTTTCCGTGAATAAAGAAAAAATGAATGTCGAATATTTTTTGGTTATCAATCTGACAGACTAATTTGATTTTTTCCGGAAAATACTCAATCACTGAATTTATGATTTTTTCTTTTTGAGATATGGTTTTACTTACATAATGTCTCAAACCGGATTCGACAGTTAGATACCATGTTCAGCAGGTATTATAAATACAGATTAGATTTACCGTAAAAATTAAGTCTATAACTATAAAGAATTTCCTTTTGGACTTGAACTAAGACCAAACCAGCCAAATGCACATTTTATGGAAAGTCGGATTTTCACTCCAACGTGTGCCCCGAATTAGTAGCAGACTGCAAAAAAACTGTAGTGTAGTCGCACCTTTGTCTAAATAATGTACTTCCTGGCGAGTACCAGCGCGTCCGCTTTCGCCCTCAGCGTATGGAATCTAGCCAGACCAGACGCCACGCTCCGCTGCCTGAGAAAAATGTGTACCGACATAATAGCTTCAATAGAAATACTTCTAGAAATCACATCCAGCTAATAGCTCTGTGACGAACTAAATTTGATAAATAATCACTTTTGATAGACGTCTCCATTTGTCATTATTATGTAAGACTCGAGCGTAACATACACTTTTCTATAAAAAAGAATACAACCCGAGTCATTTTTCTTTGTGAACAGTGCTATTAAAATAATTGTGCTTTTGTCTACTTACGTACATTTTGCTGGAAGGTTATGAATGGCATTAAAACGCATTTTTCAAAATCACCTGCGTTTTTCTTGACATACTTTGGTACTAAATTATAATAAATCACAATTCAAATGGCCTTATAACGTTACAATCCTTAAGGGATCTGCAGTTACACTTTTTTCTTAGTAAAGGAATTGAAGAAATCTGAAATACAGACTATCTTCAGACTTCACAGATGTTTTCACGTTGACACCCCAATACAATATGTGCAAGGTATTTATTGCTCTTCGAAATTAATTGGTTTTAGTACCTACCTACCTACGGATAATTGATAATAATGATTAATTTTCAAGGTTGACAATGTGAGTCTGGTACCTTCATTTTTATCACCATATCACATAATTTCCCCAACTCAGACGATTCCATTATTGTATAACACAATGACTATGACTAATGATTTTACAAGATCATGAAGAGTCACGTAGGTAATAATTACATACCTATATTTGTCCACATTAGTAATGAACAGGTAAAACAAACCGCGTAACCTAATCGTCATATTATTAATTTCTTTAGAAAACCCGAACACCCTTCGAATGCTTCCACATCACGAAGACAGTAGACATTCGATTGTTTGCATTCGATTCGTTCGACATCAAAGTGACGTGACAATGAAGTCACGTGAGGCTTGCGACACATGGTAGGCGCCAGACGTCTAGACGGCCCGTCGCGTCACCTGAAGGCTCTTCAGGAAGGCCGCCAAAATTCCTCTCCCCAGCGCCGCCCGCGCCGCGCCGACGGCAGGCGGCCTCCACTTACCTATATACGGTACAGTTCACAAATCAACTAGCTAGTAGGCGCTACGTACTACACAAAAAAACATTACTTTAATGGTTTTCTGTTGATTGCTCAGACAACATTTAATCCTGAAAGCCGTTCGTGATTCTTGTATTTAGGTTAAATGTTGTAGGTTGGTAGGTAATCTCTTTAATAAAATAAACACCTACGAACGTTATGTTTTTGTTTTCCTGATGAATAGTTTCTTATCAGCTATCTAACGTGTTTGGTTACGCATTGGAAAAACCACACTCTACCTACGTAAGGCGAGCGTAAACACGGAAGTTTGGTATTATTGCTACGAAATGCTACGAAATGCCTACGATTACTCTGTGACTACTAAAATTGCAGACAAACTGAAGTAATATTTGACAAAAAATTACAATTTAAATAAGGTCACAGCTAGCAAAGTCGTGCGTAAAAGCGAGTACCTACTATTTAAATTACGAATTTCATTATGAGACTTTCTTACGAGCCGGCCTTGCCAAGGGTACACGAAGGGCCTTTTTAATTCAAGCTCGAAATTCACACATTGACATTCTCACGCAGTTTTAAATCATTTGATAACTACAGTTAATTGGTATGATGTAATATTGCGAATACTTATTTAAATTGGAAACATTCTGTATGATAATAATTTATTGTCCAAAAATAAAATGGCTCGGTCTCATTAAATCCGTCTGCTGAGCTGACATTTTACAATGTTGCGTCATTAAATCTGAGGGACTTGTGTCTGGCTGCTTTGTTAAAACGCAGTGTTTTACGGTTCTGTATATGTACCCCATTTTGAAGTATCTGTTTTACCTATGTCTCTACGACTTACGACTATCGCCGAAAAGTCTCAAAATGGGTTGTGTAAGAAACCAATAATTTTCGAATACCATAAGCTCCTCGACTTGTATTTAAGATAGTTTTACCTAACTATAAACACTTCTTAATTATAAGAGAATAGGTACCATATTTATGCTACGGCATCCAGCTACGTTAAGTGTCCACATTATGCAATAATGAACGGTCATAAAGTCATTAGAAATTGGGCATCAATATGTTAATGAAGCAAGAACTACATCAGGAAGCGGCAGTCTGCAGGTATTAGTAACTGAACTTCTCATCATTTCTGACCTTTTCCAAGTTAATTATTTCCCATTACGACCAGGGTGTGTTTTCTTGATCCGGTAACTTATTGATAGTTTATTGTATGTAAACATCTATCCATGTATATTTTATTTCAATGAGAAGAGTAGCATTACAATTCAGACCTGTTGAAAGGAAATTGGTTGACAACTGTTACAGTTCTGCTCGCATTAAATGATCTTATATTTGAATCCTGCCTAAAAATAATCCGCTGAAGGAATAAAATAAATGAGCACTTGAATCTATAATTTCGCTCTTGTCGTTTGATCTCCAGATAACCTCATTATTTTTCACTGGTCGTTACTAGATATTGAAGAAAACGTTCTCTCGATCGTTACTTATTTTATTAGTGGGTTACTGGAGTAAATTGAGCGAAAAGTTTTTATTTTTGATCTAATTGTGCCCAGGATTACATTGAATTTATTTTTATTTTGTATGTACTATTAAGATGGGTGCCTATCTACCTACACTTGATCGTCAATGTTGATTTACGATCAAGTGATTTACGATCAAGATTAACATTTTGGTTCATAAATAACCACAGTTCAGTTTTTGAAACTATGTGGTTGATCTGATTGCATTGAATACTCAAATCTGTAATTTATTGACCGATTCCTTCTCATAGATACATCAAGAATGTCACAAAGGCCGAGTTTTGCCTGGCTTATGCAACAAGACCAGAAAAGTGAGTTGCACAAAATTATGAAATTTTATACATAAGTGTGCGTTACTATTTGATACACAACCACTTGAAAAACAATCACTTCAATACCGAGTAGCCTTTGTTAAATGAAAACCACCCGCGTAGATGACTAGACGGTAATCAGACTATAATGTAAACAGTGAAGATAAGTGTCCCCAGTTGAATTTTTCCACTGCAATTACAAAAGGTGACGTTGACCTCATTAGTGGATTTAGTGGGTAGACAGAGCATCGCTGAACAAACACTAGCGCAGACAGTGAGACAGTGCAAACGAAGCGTATCAAAGGTATCAAGTGCTATCGACGCTGATAACGCACGGCCGGAGTATAATCGACGGCCGACAAATGTGTGACGAGTGATGACACCACTTGAAGATATTGCCATTATTTACTTAAGCATAACGTTAACCTGGCCTTTTTATTAGGGTTCTGTAGTCAACAAGGAACCCTTATAGTTTCGCCATGTCCGTCTGTCTGTCTGTCCGTCCGCGGTTTAGCTCAGAGACGCTTAGCGCTAGAAAATGAAATTTGGTATGGGTATCCATATCAATCACGCCGACAAAGCGGTTAAATAAAATGTTGAAATACATATTTTTTAGGGCCCCCTACATGTAAAGTGGCGATGATTTTTTTTATCGCCTTCCCCATAGTGTGGGGTAGGTAGGTCGTTTAAAAATAATGAGGGTTTGCCCCTCTGCCAGCTAAACGGTTGTTTTTTGGGACGTAAAAAAAATCATAGTAATCATATATGCTACTAGCATAATATAACGAATTTAAAAGGAAAACTATAACCCCTATCTAGGCTTAACGAGTTAATGAGTAATAGTCGACCAACTTATAAAATGGAACTGGGTAAGTAAAAAAATCCTAATAATTCCATGGAAAATTACTTAAAACCAAGTGCATTTGTAACTTTGTAATTTAATAATAGTTAAGTACTCTTTACTATTCTTCTGGCATGGTTAAATAAACTAGTTTTCTTTCTTTTTTCTTCTTTCTTTCACTGTGCGTGGTCCGTACCGCACTTAGCCGGTTTTTTTTCTGACCAACTGAAAATATTACAACATTTCATGTCTGAAAAAATCTTCACTCCTATCCTTTAAACTAGGAAGATCCTGTATCTTGAAGTATATTTAAAAAGGCCATTCTGCATGTTTTTTAATTCGTTTTACAATGTAGTGCAGTATCTTAACATCTATTTACACCTATAAACTACCAATTTGACGTTAACAAGAACTCATGAATATCTATTTTTTCCAGTTTTTTTAGGAGGAAGTATGCAACGCTTGCGTTTTGAGTCCAGCCGATGAACGTAGCGGAAGTAAACTGTACCGTGTCTAACAATTAATGTTTGAATTTATTAACAGTATCCTATAGAATTTAAATATATATTGTTTTTTTTTTATTTGTTTGCTAAAAAAATTATTCTATATCGTTGGTCGACGATGCCAACAATACTTACCCTAAGGAGGAGTCGTGGATGTACCTACCTACATCATTTCATCATATTATTGCAGTATACAAAATTGATAGGTATTGTTGCAAGTTGCATTGGTGACATGTTCTACTATCGAACCCACAGGGCTCCAAGGTCCTATTGAGCTGATCAACAAGCGATTTGCAACAAGACTGTAGGTATACATTAACAAGACACAATCCAAGCAATTAAGCGGAATGTGTGTGTGTGCGTGTGATACGTAGTGTACAGTAAAGGTATACGTAGTGTATAATATTTTTTGTTTCGTTTATGAGCATATCATTGCATTTATGCAAATATGTCTATTTTTAGGCTACGAATAACCAGACATCATTATTTGCAGCGGTCTTCGCTCGACACGTTTTATTTGCCAAACATCACGCGGCGACGATGACGGCTGTTCGCAATACAACGAGAAACCAATTTTTAAGCTCTTCAAATGTTTTAAGTTTTTGCGGATCAGTAAATGTCAGCTTAGGCAAACAAAAAGAGTCATAAACAAATTATTACGTGCCGTGTTTGTGGAAAGTCTCAACACGTCTTGCCAAACAGATGATGTATTTAATATTATATTGTCATCGAAGTTATTAGAATTGTGTTCAGAAGTTGTGTGAATGATAAATTATGTGTGAATCATTTTTAAACCTTGCTTAGGTACATTGATAAATAGCATTCTTATTAGAATTAGTGAAGAGTGCGAATACCAACTGAAACTAATTTTTATTTTCTTTTAAAATTATGTCGCTAGACTTAGACTCTCTAGGATTCGAAGGATCGCCAAACTGAAGTGGCAGTGGGCAGGGCACATTGCTCGCAGAACAGATGATCGATGGGACCGAAAAGTTTTGGAGTGGCGACCGCGTACCGGAAGTCGCAGCGTTGGAAGGCCTCCCACAAGGTGGACCGTTGACCTGGTGAGGATCGCGGGTAACGGATGGAAGCGAGGCGCACAGGACAGGCTGTTGTTGCGACCTCTTTCGGCTGATATGATGATAATGATGATGATGATACTCTCTAGGAACTTTCAACAGCCAATTCTACATTGAATAAACACGTCAAATAAAACCTTGCATCAAAATTGCATCAGTAAGTATGCAGCACATTATGTATGTGCCGTCACGCCCCAGACAACCTTACAATGCTATCTAAGAATCTCGCCATAGTTAGGTTACCTCGTTTCCTATTCAATCTCGGCGACTCGTATCATATCAGTGACAGCGGTATTACCGTCACGATTCCGCTGATAAACATCCAGGCTATGTACTTGACGGTCTGTATGAATTTCAGGTTCTCATTTAAACACACATACATAACACCGCGCCTCTACATATGTATACCTCTGCCTAACCTTACTAAGACTTGAGGTAAGGTAATGTCAAATTTTTGCAGTTTGGGTTAATTTCATGTAATAGGCAACAAAACAAACCCAGACTCTGGGCTGCCCCTGAAAAATTCCATCATTGATATCACTTTGCCCGATCTGGGAATCGAACCTCAGATTACCTTTTATAAAGTCAAGTAATTCAAGTATTTGCAGCTTTGGTCATAGGTGTGACAGAAAGTCAGGGGCAAAGTTGCCAATGAACGTCATCGTAACGCAGACAATTTGCATCAATTATTAGGTACCTACTTGATTAGGTAAGTGTAACCTTGCCGTGTTCAACAATGTTAGTTTTATTGCATGGATTAAGACGCAATTATGTGTCTAGAACATGTAATTTAGTGTATTGTTCTATGATGAACTTGAAAATCAGTAAGTACGTTAGAAACCAAATCAGGGGTAGTGTAATAAATGACAGCAGACTTCTAAGTTTAATTAACTAAACCCAATTAGTTAATGGAACTTTATGATTTAAGTAATCAATTAAGCTCAAACAATCTACAAATATGAAATTTTCGAGGCTCTACATACATAACATTTACATTCCAATTTAGTAATACCATCATCTTATCGATTTCACTTTCTTTGTTAATTAACACCGGACTAATGAATATTAATGATTAATTTGCTACAAAGACAGCATAGATGCGCATACGCATACAAAACCAAGTTACAAACCGGTGTTTTCCGGTTTTTAAGCAAGCGTTCCAACGAAATATATTAGGTTTAGATTATTATCCATACGTTCATAGTGTAACTGGTTATTTATTTTGCTATTATGTAATATAATTGTTGTTTCGTTTACATTTATTTCTTTCTTTTATTACTATTTATTACATTATTTTCATTCACTGACATGTTCGAGGAGTGTAGAATTTTTTTGTTTTGTTAGGCATCGCTGGCAGACATTTAGGGACAGGAAAACATACGATTAAAATGTTTAAATCTAGCGCTTACATTTGACTTAATAAAAGATTAAAATCATTATTTCAAAATAAATACAATGCCTAATAAATAAGTCAGTAAGTCGTCATTTGAGTAAACTCGTAGCGTATCTAGTCTAGCCAGACTTACGGGACTAATTTCCGGACGATTAACTTATAAAAGAATCCAATAACAGTCAAGTTGACCGATGTTTGCTAGACTTCCAGTAAGCCTAGACATCATTGTCTGCGTTTTTAGAGAGATTTGATTCAGGTTGACGCTCTGAATCGGCTGTAAGCCTAACTAACGAACGGGACGAATTGACGACGATGGTGAGCTTTGACCATCTATTATTATGCATCTCATCCATAGATTGAGATCTATGATCAGAAGTCGTCATAGGTTGTTATGTCAGAGCTTTTCCGTACAGGAAGCTTCCATGGACTAAATAACTTAAAGCTTACGGTCATCAAAATGGTATTCATATCGCATCGATAGGATACTTAAGCACAAGCTTGCAAAAAAAATCGTCTGGCAAAACATATCCTGAAAAACGCCGCTGGTGTTACGGCTTTTACACAATCATTCTGCTAGACACTATTCGGACCTATGTTCGCAGTCCAAGTATTTTATATGTAACTGACATTAAATTCTCGCTTCATGCACACTGCGTTTAATTATGTATTTTACATGTAGATGGTCGTGGTGTGTAGTTGCAGTCAGGTTATTACGAGGTGTCACAGGCCACGTAAACACGTCGGTGGTCAGCGGAGCGGCGGTGGCGGCAGACGGTGGCGGCGCGGTGCGGGCACGGCGCGGCTGACTCACGCGCCCGCTGTCTGCCCGGTGTTTGGCGCTGCCGGCGGCGGCCTCTGCGCGAACTATTCGCGCGCCCTCGCCCCGACCTTGCCTCGACACGGATTTATTGATGCGTCACCACGAGACACGACGCATGCCGCTTGACGGCTCGACTCAACTTACGTGCCAAGTTACGTGCGAGTTTGCTCAGCGGAACCGATTCAAGTAGCGGTCCACCAATTTACAAATATGAAATTTTCGAGGCTCTACATACATAACATTTACATTCCAATTTAGTAATACCATCATCTTATCGATTTCACTTTCTTTGTTAATTAACACCGGACTAATGAATATTAATGATTAATTTGCTACAAAGACAGCATAGATGCGCATACGCATACAAAACCAAGTTACAAACCGGTGTTTTCCGGTTTTTAAGCAAGCGTTCCAACGAAATATATTAGGTTTAGATTATTATCCATACGTTCATAGTGTAACTGGTTATTTATTTTGCTATTATGTAATATAATTGTTGTTTCGTTTACATTTATTTCTTTCTTTTATTACTATTTATTACATTATTTTCATTCACTGACATGTTCGAGGAGTGTAGAATTTTTTTGTTTTGTTAGGCATCGCTGGCAGACATTTAGGGACAGGAAAACATACGATTAAAATGTTTAAATCTAGCGCTTACATTTGACTTAATAAAAGATTAAAATCATTATTTCAAAATAAATACAATGCCTAATAAATAAGTCAGTAAGTCGTCATTTGAGTAAACTCGTAGCGTATCTAGTCTAGCCAGACTTACGGGACTAATTTCCGGACGATTAACTTATAAAAGAATCCAATAACAGTCAAGTTGACCGATGTTTGCTAGACTTCCAGTAAGCCTAGACATCATTGTCTGCGTTTTTAGAGAGATTTGATTCAGGTTGACGCTCTGAATCGGCTGTAAGCCTAACTAACGAACGGGACGAATTGACGACGATGGTGAGCTTTGACCATCTATTATTATGCATCTCATCCATAGATTGAGATCTATGATCAGAAGTCGTCATAGGTTGTTATGTCAGAGCTTTTCCGTACAGGAAGCTTCCATGGACTAAATAACTTAAAGCTTACGGTCATCAAAATGGTATTCATATCGCATCGATAGGATACTTAAGCACAAGCTTGCAAAAAAAATCGTCTGGCAAAACATATCCTGAAAAACGCCGCTGGTGTTACGGCTTTTACACAATCATTCTGCTAGACACTATTCGGACCTATGTTCGCAGTCCAAGTATTTTATATGTAACTGACATTAAATTCTCGCTTCATGCACACTGCGTTTAATTATGTATTTTACATGTAGATGGTCGTGGTGTGTAGTTGCAGTCAGGTTATTACGAGGTGTCACAGGCCACGTAAACACGTCGGTGGTCAGCGGAGCGGCGGTGGCGGCAGACGGTGGCGGCGCGGTGCGGGCACGGCGCGGCTGACTCACGCGCCCGCTGTCTGCCCGGTGTTTGGCGCTGCCGGCGGCGGCCTCTGCGCGAACTATTCGCGCGCCCTCGCCCCGACCTTGCCTCGACACGGATTTATTGATGCGTCACCACGAGACACGACGCATGCCGCTTGACGGCTCGACTCAACTTACGTGCCAAGTTACGTGCGAGTTTGCTCAGCGGAACCGATTCAAGTAGCGGTCCACCAATTTGTTCCACATAGGATTATTCTATTGAAACATTCGTGATTGTTTGAATTGCGCTATCTCGTTACAGAAGACATAATTACGACGTTGACAATGGGCGACGCAATTCGTGAGACAATTTATATAATGACGGAGATTATCTTGTATAAATTGTCATGGCCTACTTGTAAATATTCTACGATTATAAAGAAATATACAGGTTTCATAAAAGCTTTGAATATTTATGTAATCTTATCGTACTACCAATAAAATTACGGCATTTTTTATCAATCGCGATTTTTACATTGGTAGCAGAGTTAATAATAATTTAAGCTTGCTACGCCTTAAGATACACGTAGATACTACTTGGATTGTTTTTCTCAAAATATGATACGCTTTGGGTGGAGCGGAAGGGAGTGTCAGACTCTTACTGACTAAAACCCATCCGTGTTTATTCTAAAGCCCTGTGCGTTCCAGGGCCGCGGTGACTCTTTCGAACAAATTTCGCAACCCTGGCAGGCTCTGGCCCTAGCGCGCCCCGTCTCCTATGCTGACATCTCTTTGAGGCGCGATCCCACTAGGTATAAAAAAAAAATATTCATTAAGGATACCTACTGCCACAGTTTTGGAAAATACTACCTAAATGTCAAGTTAAAAACGCTCTTACAGACGAATAAGGTAGGTAGGTATGGAAGGTAGGCTATCTACAAATTGGCATCTCTACAAGGTACACAGATAAATAAGTATTTGTATAAATTACCCATTTCGTTATATTCTAATTAAAAAACTATATAAAAATGTAGGTTAGGTATAAAAACAAAAACTCCTAACTAAATTAACCCTAAAATATAGCCAAAAAATTCACGCTGTCGACTGGAAGTGTACCCAAAAGACTGGCGGCATTGCCACGTTGTATGGCAATGCTTATTCTTTGACCAAGGTAAAATAATTAGGTTTGGTTACGTTCTGTGGAAACCGAAGAGTATTTTATTACAATAATATCTTTCTCATATCTTTAAAAACAAAGCAAAACCAAGTTAATTTTTTAATACATATAAATAATAACAACCATTCACGCGTAAATGTAAAAGTTGAAAATTACATAAATATGAGATCGATATTTCAAAAAACTGCTTTGGATTATAAAAGTTACATCGGAACATTCGTTACCAGTCAGGTAGGCAGGTGACTGACGCGATGATTGCGACACGGTAGGCCGTGGGTCTGTCTGTCGTCGCGTCGGATGCCCAACGTCAGGTGCCCGACACCGCGTCGGATGCCCAACATCAGGTGCCCGATGTCGACGTCGCATGCCCGACGTTGAATGTCCGGCGGCCTTCAGCTTTCAGGAAGGCCGTTGTCAAACCCGCTCTACGAAAGCATGATTTACACGTCGATGTTGCGGAGAAATTATGTCTGTGTAGTTTTTTTAAAACAGTTCCGTGCCTGGAACTCTGTTAAGCGTATTTTCTCACCTGAGATAAATCATTGTTATGTCTGAACATCAAACGATTTAAATTTTATGAGTTTTGCTAGATCTTATTAAATTCTGCTTTCAGGTGCAGGTGATTATTTTATACACTGGGGAGTTTGTTGCGCCACTCCTTCTTCCCAGCTAAAACACTAGGAAGTGGTGACGGGCGGGCGTTTTGGGGGACTGTCTTTATGTAGAACTTTGACGTTCAAAAAGTGCTGGCACTCAGCCTACTTTGAATAAATGACTTTTGAATTTAAAATACACTTAATCCTGGAGACGTGTAAACAAAGACAGCCACGCCTTGTTGCTGAACATATGACGTACCTAGATCTATAGATGTAGGTGTGTAGTACCTACTAGGCTCTAGACTACACACGGCTACTACTCGCGGATTTAATGGCCCATAACCATATAGTGCGCCAGTGCGCCAGTCGACACTCGGTAGTAGCCCGGTAATATAATAGCAGCTATGTTAAGTTCTATTTTGTTTAAGGATCGTTTTACGATGTAAATGGAGAAAGAGGAAATGATTAACTTTAAATTATTATTTAATATTGGGAAAAACATTCCAATCCATAAATGCTTGTGACTTGTAAGTTTGTTACATAGTCTTCAGTCTCCTGAGAAAACAAAAAAAAACCGGGCCAGTACGAGTCAGACTCGCGCACCGAGGCCCGAGGGTTCCGATCGAGTCTTAATTATTTCCGAGTATACATTATCTATCTAGGAAGTTTATAAACTATGAAAGAAAAATATAGCAGTTAAGATTGAAGATATTCTAATATTCTTCCATACGACTTATTTTTGAACAGTTTGAAATGCTTTATATAAATTGTAGTTAGAAGTGTATTTTTTTTTTCATATTATGTTACATAAAATGTCACTAATGAAGCTTATTAAATATTGAACGCTGCGTACAGTAATAATTGGACCCCAGATTCACATAGTGTATGTTGTCATGGCTATGATGTATTGTTTTTGGTCTGTAGTCTGTCACTGTACTTGTCAAAATAAAATAAAATAAAATAAATAAATCAATGTACGTCACGGTCAATTCTTCAATCGAAAATATAAGTTTTTAATCGTATTTTTTTTTAATGATAAAACTATAAATTCCCAATTTTCAGACTTTTCCTGTATTTGTACTCTAAGATCTACCTTCTTGCCAAATTTTATGAATCTAGGTCAACGGGAAGTACGCTATAATTGTTATTTGATTCCTTCTAGAGTGTCGAAATATACGTTTTTTTGCGGCATAAACTGCCGTATCTTTTTTTAACGTTAATTTAGAAGTATGATTTTTTCACAGCTTCATGGGACTGTAGACCTGAGTATATGGTTTCAAGTTCAAATAGATTCCTTCACGCGTTTCCGAGACAAAGGGTCTTGACAGACAGACGGACGGATGGACGGACAGACAGAAGGACAAAAACGTGGTCCTAATAAGGGTTACATTTTTTTCCTTTTGAGGTACAGAACCCTAAAAACGAGTTTTATTGATCATTCAATGTTTTTTAACCAACTTCAAAAAAGGATTTTCTGTATTCGACCCGAATTTATATTTTGTTTGTATGGATTGACAGCTCGATTCATGTTCACTTCACGTAAGTTTACTCGGTGAGAAGTTTACAGAATCGCACTGCCAGTCCGATTAGAATGGGGGTTTCGCTGTTTAAAATGTTTTTTTTTTTCACAGGTAAATAGAACTGCCTTCAAAAAACACGAACTCAAACGTAAAAAATCATTTAACTTTAATTCAAGAAGTCGGTGTTAAAAAATGAGGAGACCAAACCAAAACACCGACTTCCGGCAATTAAAGTTACCTATTTCGGAAGATTTCTTATTTATTTGAAAACGCACTTCACTTGCATCGCGTCATTAAAATTGAATACGGCTTTTGAAGTACGAAGAGTTTTCGTTAACCAATTTTTCCTGTGTGCCTCCAGTGTGGCTTATAACATACCTACATGTGTGGGTACATACAATAAACATGCAACGGCGCTGTGGCGCTAGGGTCACCGCATAAACCTTTACAAAGATAACTCTGGCGAGTCTCTCTTTTACTGCCTCAATCGCAGTAAAACGTTACAGCTTCGGTGCAGGTTGACGCCAATTCAGTTTGCAGCCTCTTTGAACTTGGCCCCGTTCGGATTCAATTCAATCGAGGCCTATGCGTAACAATTAAGTTCTAAGTACAAGTGAGTTACTGAACAAAAATGAATTCTTGGTTTTGACTTGACTACATTGTGTGTAATGCAGTCTTTGATTGGGTTCTCTGTATATCCACATCTAGCTACTACAAACATACATTTAGAGATGTTTAATAAATAATCGACATTTCACTTATCTTAAGTGAAATAAGTTCTATATTAATTTATTTTTCAACTTGCCCTCACCTAATTCTCATCATAACATAAACATAGAAGTAACGTCAATTGGGGCATGGTTTACATAGAACATTAAATCATGTAAATTGGACTTACACTTGTCAGAGTCGTCTAGCCTTTTATTTTTAGGAATTCATCTAGTTATGTCGTTCCGTTTTAGACGTCGTAAAATGTTTAAATGAGAGGTCCGCGTCGGTTAGCGCTCGGGATGCATATTGCGACTGAGTGCACATTGCACGTCGATGTACAAACTTTGAGATTACGAGTGCGACGTCAATGCACGGATTATTCGAGAAGAGTGAATTGATGTGCTTAAGTGTGGGGTGAGGGGTGCGGCGAGGTGGGGGACGGTGCACGCTGCATTCGATGCGCCTCGGTTACAATGCACCCGGGCGCCGGGCCCCGGGCCCCGGGGCGTCGCCCGGCGCCCCCGCTGGCCATTGCCACCGATTTCACCAGCACTTACGAAGTCTTTGCATTACGTTATCCGATGGACATGTGAAGAGAAATCTGCAATTATCATTTTACATACCTGTATTCACCGCGGCGCTCAACCTCTACATCCGATTACACCACAGTGTAATCGGATGTAGAGGTTGAGCGCCGCGGTATTCAACCGTTGTTATGATTCTCAGGCATTGTGAGGAACAAGATTGTTGAGAGAACTAGTGTGTTAACCAACAACTATATTTTATGAAGTAGTACCTACAAAACTATTACAAATTGAAAATACAGGCACACTTAGTCGAAAATTTCGAACTAATATCTAGGTAAAAATCATCAACTCCATAGTTTACTTGCAGTTTCTTCAACATTTGGGTACCTTGCCTGTTCATTTTTAATTTGAAAAAGAATTATGTTCGTTTTATATGTTCTGTGACTGCTTTTATTAAAAGTACCTCATCTACATTTTACAATCTCCCATAGCGATGGATGGTGAAAATGTAACTGGCTTGCAAGTATTCTGTAAAACTATGTATTTACAAACTCAAATAAAATGGCCACTCGCTTCATTAAAACTTGCATATCAACATAATAAACGGACATTAAATGTTTCTGAAATAGGCGTCTACTTTGTGAAAGGTACGATTTACAGCACTTACGGCAATATATCTTCAGCTGAAACGAGCACTGCTAGAGAACAATTTGCTAAACCAAAAGATAGACCAAATAAAAGCAGCTCTCTCGGTCTCGCTATACCTGTAACGTCCTGTCCGGCTGATTTATAGACCGCTTCTAAATGGAGCGCCTAATGCTGCACTCCGCCGTGGAGGCTTTAATTACGATACTAGAATAATGTATGGAACAGACTTCCTTATTTAACCTTACCAACGTAACAACAAATGAATACCTCACTTTTAATAATACCTGCCGAAACGAAGGACGACGACGGAATGTTTCCACTTCAAAATGAACCGTTTTAGGCTCGAGCATAATTTCATTTATTTCTGTATAAGGTAATATTACAACCTTTATAAGTTCCTTTCAAGTCGGTGAGTGGTGTGGACAAATTGTGAAACTCGAGGTCAACGGCCTCGGGGCCAGGGACTCAGAAAAATGTTAAAGACGCCTTTAAAGCATTTTTGTGCATATTTGACAAAGCTTTACGAAGTTGCAATGCACTCCGTTCTCGAAAATGTGCAGTAATAAAAAGGCTCGATTTATCGCGCCCTGTCGTTATGGCCGACATATAAAATATTTGACAGTAAATAAATTACGTGTTTTATTGGCAAATGAATTAAGCAATCTTACAATGTATGGGACAGTAAAATTCGCTTAACTGGCACACATATTCGAGCTTGGAAATAAAGTTTCAGTAATGATGAAATAAAAGAAACAGCTAGGCAACTAGCTTAATTGCTCTGATCGTCTTCTCCGACCTGTCAGAAACTAGTCCGGATCGTCAAGCCAACGTTTTTTAGGCTTCCCTCCTCTTCAGGCACCCTCGGTGAGATGATCTTTGTCTTGGCTTGGTTTCACGAGTGTGACCGACCCTAAGTACGATAAGCAATTTACACGAAAATAGCATTTATATCAATAACTTTCTAATTATTATTTTGTACTTTGAGTGGTTATAATATATAATCATTAATAATTGTGAAAACTGATAAATTAGTCAGTACAGGTCTCTTCTATTATACCTAGTATAAGGGAAATCACAATGGCGAACCGCCCAGTCCCACTTCAGCTTCGCAGATTCATCTCCAACATCGGCGAAACCTTTCTTGATTTGACGCGTATTATTTTGTCGCAGATAACTAAATATATTAACAGGCGTAAATAAGTATTGCTCTTACAGATATGCACTTGGCTCATACAGATCATTTCAAAAGATTTATGTTTTTAAATCATATTAATATTGCATATTAATAGGCTGGTTATGAACACTCGATTGTTGAAAATACAAACCGTTTGATGTCCTCTTTTTCTTGAAAATACATGTATTTTCAACGCTGTTTCAGTAAATTCTAATTGATTAAAGTTAACCAAAAAAGCTTGTCCTAAGCTGTGTATGATGCAAGCATTCTTTAAGAGCTATCAAAAAGCAGTCTCTAACCTCTATTTTTCGACTGGAATACGTCTTTTATTTCAGTAAACAGGCGAATTCTCGTCTATTCGCTTTGAATTATTATCGTCTATACGTAAATAGTCAACGACACATTATTACGTAACCTAAGCAATGTACTGATTAAAAAGAAAACAAAGAGGCTCATAATAATTGAGCAGTACTTGTACATGACGCTGGAAATGTGTCGTCGGAGCGTTAAGATGGAAGTCCTGTTCGGGCAACGCTGCGTGAAAATCCAAGCGCAGCGCCGGATGCGCGCTAAAACACCAACCATGTTCATCGGTAGGTACTCCCCCACACCTGCATTCTACTTGTACCCCCTCTGAACTCCTTGTTATTGCATTTTATTTTAAAGTTAGTAAAAACATTATTGTGATCTTATTTCCAGGATAAAGTATTTTTATAAGCAATAGAAACACAAAATATAGAGTGGGTGTTTTTGACTGTTGTCAATTGTATGAAGTAGATTAGTATTTCGGCTCGGGTCGTGGGTCATTTTTAGCTAAGCTAGACAGTTTACCTAATGCCAAGTTATTTTTTTGTGTTTTAAGTTAAAAGTAGCGTTACGGTAAGTGGTAGCGAATGATGTTTCGAAGTTCTGACTACCACATTTATTCGATAACCTAACGGTATGCGGTAAGGTTATCTCTCTCTTTTCAAGCGATGGACTTACCTAATTAGGTAGGAACCAGGAACCTTTATTTTTATTCTGCTGTCAAATATCTAATTGAATCACTAGTCAGGTTCACATGAATGCAAAAGGATTCATGTGGCACTCTAGAAAGAGTGACAGAAACTGTGCAGTTATGAGTAATACAGACATTGAATATACTTATTAGTTCAAAAATGCAATATGAACCCATCGTTCATATTGCATTTTTCAAAAAGATATGATTTAGAACGAGCACATTGACTGGAATATCGCCCGAATTTCGGTACCAGTGATCAATCTTAACAAAAATCAGTAGAACGTCAAATTTACAGTTTAAAATTAAAATATAAGTGACGCTAGTTGTCCATTCGCAAAAAGTAGATTCTTATGGAGAAGAACGGACAAGAAACCCCATAGTTACTCTTTTCAAATATAAGTTTTACAATATTTTGTATACATAGGTACATTGATCAATTGATTATATTATGTGAGCACAATGCACCCAACATTACACTAATGTACAGCACACACTTATATACTAATAGGTACAACAAAGCAATACCAGCAGAGATAAAATTATATTTGCTAGTAGGTAAGGGACATGGTACTCACATATTTACAATATAATTAACATCAATGGATCAGTGTGTGAGTTAAATTACATATTTAAAAAACAGAAAGTACACCAATATATGTGTAGTAAATAAATCAACAAGTTTGACATTTTCTACTACACCCTCGATCGTCCTATGGAGCAGGACCAGCATGTTTCCAAGCATTCTTATCTTTAATGTAATCATCTAGTTTGTAATATGCTTGTTTACAAAGTGTGGTTTTAATATAAGTTTTAAATTTTCTTTCATTTAGTTCTAATATGTCACAAGGTATTTTGTTGTAACATTTAACACAGTACCCCATGAAAGATGTTCGTACTTTGGCTAATCTATAAAATGTTTGATCTAATTTATTTTTATTTCTAGTATTAAAATGATGTCTATCACTAATTTTGCTAAAGAGATTTCGATTTTTTCTTACATACATAATATTCTCATAAATGAATTGACAAGATACTGTCATAATATAAATCTTTTTAAAAAGTTCTCTAATAGAATCGCGGCGACGAAGATTATAAATGGCTCTAACAGCACGCTTTTGCAAAATAAATACAGATTTAATGTCAGCAGCACGACCCCACAACATCAGGCGCAGGACCAACGGCTTTACGTGCTTTCCGAGGTAACCCCCGTGGGTTGTCACACCACCAACTTCCAAGCTCCGGTCTGCTGCAGTTTATGGCCCTTTATGGGGCCCCAGTGTGGGCGCTAACGCTGAAGGGGCGACCAGCCCGCAAGCTCAACGCTTCCCAAAGGGTCATGGCCATCCGGCTGGCCCGGGAATACCGCACGGTCTCCGATAAGGCGGCGAGCCTCCTTGCCGGATTACCGCCATGGCATCTGGAAGCGAGCGTGGCGGGCCGCGCGAGGGATAGGAAAGGCCTTCGCCCCAACCGCCGTTACAGAAGAAGATGCCCCGGGCGTCGAAAGTCGCAGGGCGATCCCCGGCCACCGAGGCGCGGGCTTTGGACGGCTAGCGTTAGGTGGCTCGCAGTCCGATGCCCACCAGGCCCGAGTAGATGGCGCGTTGCGTTCCGTTAGGGCCAAAGCCTGTCAGGGTTGCGGAATTTGTTCGAAAGAGTCACCGCGGCCCTGGAACGCTAAGGGCTTAAGTAGGTACACGGATGGGTTTTAGTCAGTAAGAGTCTGACACGCCCTTCCGCTCCACCAAGAGCGGAAGAAGTCATTAGATGATTTCCCATCATTCCCAAAAAAAACCTCCAGTCTGCTACTGTAAAGTCCTAATGGGGGGAAACTGTGGGCTTTTTGATCTACCTGGTAATCGAACCCATTCGCGCTTGCGGACAAACGGGACAGTCAATGTAAAGTGTATGGTAAATAAGTATAAATTTACTAGTAGAATCAATGTAGTAGAATAAAAAAAGTCAATGACTTTGCTTTGATAAATGCATCGCAATGTCCTTCAAGAAACCTCCGTGACTCTCAAGTGCACACCTCGAGCCAAAACGGTATGATTTTAATTGTAACACAACACGCATAAGGAATGACAAACATTAATTTTAAAGTATACCTATGACTTGAAAGAAAAAAATTAGAGGTATATTTTCGTTCGCCAAAGTCACATTCACATGTCCTGGCCGCCTGTTGTTACTGATTAATAAAAGACTCTTATATAGCAAGCATTTTTTCAATTACTTATTATGTTATATCATTGTGGTTTTTTTCTTTTATATTCAACCGTTTTAAATATCTTAGAATAGTTTATTTTGGTTTTTTAATTAAGCAGACAATTCAATATGGCATTACTTTAAACGATAAAAATAACGAACGACTTTATTACGTCCCGTCCTACTTTCATTGAAGCCAAAAGCTGAATATCACAAAACTCTTTTGTCTTATACGTCTGATACACTTCGCCCGTAAAATACGGTTTTATAGCTGCCGATAGGAATATTCACTTATCATAAATTTGTTGTTTAAAAAACCAGGATTTCTTAGGACACCCGCATTACATTAATGTTGGTGTCTTTGTCATGAGTTATATTAATTATTATGTTACAGCTTTGACGATAATGCATCGTAAACGACGCACGAATGCAGCAGTGGAAGCGTGAAGGGGCTCTGTCTTAGTAGCGTAAGCGTGGTAGCTGCGTAAGTGCACCACGTAGTAACATTGTAGGCAAGTGTCGTTTCCACGTAGGCAATCGTCAAGCCGTGTAGGCGCAGTAGCTGCGTAAGCGCGGTGCATCGTTTCAAATGTAGGCAAGTCGTCGTAGCCATTTAGGCAATCGTCAAGCCTCGTAGGCGCATCGTAGCTGCGTAGGCGCGCCGTCGTAGCAGATTAGGCAAGTCGTCGTAGCCACGTAGGCAAGTTTGACAACCGCGTGGGCACGTCCGTCGCCGTCGTAGCTGTTAGGCAAGACGTTCTGATGATGATTCTTACAAAATTATGGATTAGTATATTATTATTTACTATAGTAATCTGTTAATTAATAGGTATTAACATTTCCTGTAACTTCAAAACACTACTTTAGGTAATAATACTAAACTATTAAATTGAAACAATTTTGTCCTCAACTTGTCGAACTTGCTATTTTTAATGTCGCATTTCATCACATCAAAAAAAGAAAAAAATCTCTAATTGATGACGCTATCATGCTATCAATATTTTGTGTTTACTAATTGACTAATAACATTTAAATCGGATAAAAAAGTCAAGTCAATGACCTTTTTTATTCATTTCAATATAAGTACATACAAATACCCAATATTTTAAAATATTTCTAAAACAAAACATTAAAACAACATTTTATCATATAAAAAGCAGTAGTCCGCCGGTGTCGAGAGCAGGGTCTAAGCTACCAGCGCGGTGTGGTTAGTGCTCCAGAGAAAGGAACCTCCTCATAATACAAGCCATATCGAGATGCACTGCCTTCTGTATCAGGCCCTTTATCCAATCACGTAACGCCAGCTTCGGCAGATGGTCGTGGAAGCTTTTGGCCATCAAGCCATCAGCCGTAACGACATTCAGCACAACCTCGTGTGCTAAGTCGAGATACTTGATTTGCTTCTCTTTCTCAGCCTTCACGTGGTTCTCGCAATGACTTGTTATTATTATCCTGTCTACTTATCCACATTAAAATTATACAAGCAATCATGCTTTCGCTTACTAGGAGGAACTGA
This sequence comes from Mamestra brassicae, assembly GCA_905163435.1. Taxonomy (NCBI): domain Eukaryota; kingdom Metazoa; phylum Arthropoda; class Insecta; order Lepidoptera; family Noctuidae; genus Mamestra; species Mamestra brassicae. The sequence goes on along the minus strand of LR991004.1, from coordinate 10,772,835 downwards.
CCTCTTAAAATATTTAAAATACAGATCCTGTAGGGGACTTTGTTTTATCTACCTAAACCCATGTCTATAAACAAATTAATTCAACAGCGCACCTACAATTAATGAAGCTGCAGGATGGATCGATAAACATAACTAAAAATTGAATGTTGGCTGCAGTCTGGCTGCAAAAAGTGGTCAATGTTATTGAGTGGCGGAGTCGTGGTCACGTGACGTCTCACCATAACACCGGCGACGAGGCGACGACCAGCGCCGTCCTTGCGGTGACACCTCGTACTTTACATTACTGCACACTGTGCACAGAGCAACGAGACGTCTCGGCGTGCACTAATAAAGACGGCTAGCTACACGGTTTACTCATAGAAATGGTCACCTCTTGGGGCCGAGCACGAATGTTTTTGACGTATGGTAACGTAACGTAAAATTGTACTATAATTATATATTCATTTCGCATTTAATATTTATTTGAATTGGATACTATATTCATATTATTGTTTGAAACAAATTGTGTATGCCGCATAAAATTAAACCAAAATACTATGGGGTTGTAGGTTTTATATTCAAAATTCACTTACGTTAACGATCAATTTTGAGTCTACGTGACAGCCGAAACTAATGCTTAGCGCACATTGCACAGGCACTAATATTTTTTAAATTAATATTGGTAGGCTTGCGATTGACCACTATCTCAACTGATGGTAAGCTATTTTGTGGTCGTCGATGGAGCACCCTTTCCTAGAAGTAACCTATTCACTCTTGTCAAAGTCAAAGCTTTTATTTCAATTAGGCCATTAAACTGACATTAAACTTTTGAACGTCATCATTTACAGTTCAGTAAAATAAAAGTATTAAATTAATAAAGTGTCTCTACTGTCCATTCGGAAAAGTAGATTCTTATGGTTGGACAAGAAACTCCATAGTTACTCTTTTTTTTTTGAAATAATGGTTTTAAACTTTGGTGTACTTACAAAAATTTAATTTAATTTTATGTAAGGACGATGCACCTAGAGTATGCTACTTATTATAGGAACAAAGTATTACCAGCAGAGGTAAATTTATTCATTTTCTAAATAAATTTAGGTACATGGTACTCACATATTTACAAATATTAGAACCATTAATTAAACGGTGTGTGAGTTAACAGAAAAATAAAAACACGAAAAAGAAACAGAATACCTATAAAGTTAATACATAAATCGACCAGTTTGATTTTGTCTACACTCTTGATTGTCCTATGAAGCAGGACCGTGTTTCCAAGCATTCTTATCCCATACTTAATCTTCTAATTTGTAATATTCTTGTTTACAAAGTGTTTTTAACAGAAGTTTTAAATTTTCCTTCATTTAGTTCTAATATGTCAGAAGGTATTTTGTTGTAACATTTAACACTGTGTACCCCATGAAAGATGTGTGAACTTTAGCTAATCTAGAAAATGGTTGATCTAATTTGTCTTTATTTCTAGTATTAAAATGATGTCTATCACTAATTTTACTAAAAAGATGTCGATTTTTCCGCACATACATATTATTTTTATAAATTAATTGGCAACTGACACAATATTAATCTTTTTAAAAATAAAATAAAAGTCCAATGTGATACCTAGGAAAACCGTCTGATAAATGAACTCCAGTTTTTCTCCATTCAATATGATGTCACATTCGCTACTTTTAACCTAAAGAGTCTTGACCTAAAGAGTCCCAGGTTTAAGGTATCAGATTCCACTCCTTAGCTGTATCTACGCACAATTAAAATATATTCTAACTATCCTAACCCTATTATAATGCGATACTGAGTTTGTTTGTTTGTTACGCTTTCACACTTAAATCGCCTAAACCGATTTTGATGAATTTTTGCACAGAGATAGATGGTACCCTGGAGACGGTAATAGGCTACATTAACGCGAGTGAAAGCAGACATAAGCTTACTCTTAGCGTGTCGATGAGTAATAATATGTGTTATTAAATTTTATTGGATGGCAAAACCAAAAGGTATGTTATGAAAATATTTAGTGAATACGACTCTAGGTACTGCCAGGCGTGGCGATTTCATACTCTGTGGATTGGTCATACTAACTCGTCTCGAAACCTGCACTAAGTACCACACAGTTCTGAGAAAGTCACATTCATGTTTCAGACATGAATGTAGTTAGTCTGCTATTTAAAAATGTAATAATCTTGCCAGACCTTAGCAAATAATATATAGCCGAGCATATAAAGAGCATCACTTTAAACTATTTTTTCGTTAAAAGGATTAAATTTAATCATTTGAATAGGTACTTTCAGGGTATAAAAGAAGTTATAGATTCTCATGTTTTTAGGTCTCAAAGTTGGGAAGCTCCCAGTCAGTCGATATATTGTCAGACATACTTAGTTCGATAATCCAGCTTAAAATGCCCACAACGATATACTTGGATGATCGAACTAATGGATAATTCTTTGGTACCAGAACTCATACAAATACTACTGACACGATTGTTAGGTACTCTCTAATATGTCTTTGTTCTTGTTTCATAACAGTTGTTCGTAAGTGTTTGATTGTACAATATTTCAAGTCTAATAAACAATTATTATTATTATTAATTTGAAACACTTTAATCAATAGATACGGTCGTAGTTATAGTATGTACACATAGCAGGACAAGCAGATTTGTTATAAAGTTATCTCTCGGTCTCGGGGACATTCTTTGTTGCGTTGATCGTTGTTGTCTGTTCAGCAGAGGACGTACTTATGTATACCTACAGGTAACTGGATGCGAAGCCACTGAGTGTATCAAGAACATGACAAATGAAACATACCTATCGAATGCTCAGCTCAACCGGTCTCACTGAGATAATTACTGGGTAACACGAGATTTAATTTTATCTACCTGTGAAAATATGCTTGTGCGAAGCGTATGGCTGGCTGGCTGTGAGCATCGGGTTGCAGACTTGCAGCAGTAGGGGGCGCGCAGGTCGGCGGGTCGCGCGGCGAGGGCGCATCGCTTGCAGCGCCCTCTGTGCCCTTGCCACGCACGTTGCATGCACCCTGTGTACCGCACAGCACAGCGGCTAACAGTGGATCAACTCCGTTTTAAAGTGGATTTTTTTTTTCGGCTATTTACATGGGTTTCTACAAAACGATTTGGAATTATGGTAGACCGTACCTAAGTAGGTACCTACCATAATTCCAAACCGTTCAATCTCAAGCAATTGACGAAATTAAGTAATTCAATTACTTGAGATGAATAATACAATAAAGTTTCATCTTTTCAATCGTAAACATATTCTTGAATCTATTGAATAGCTCTGATTGACATTAAGATTCAGAGTATTTATTTGTAAACATAGGTTACAGATACACAGGTGTGTGAGATGTTACATTTTTGTAAGTTCTCTATGCTTTGCCATTAGGCGTACAAATGTTTGTCTAAGTTTCAATTTTTTGATTTCACAATATCGAATAAAAATTATAGAAAGAGCTAGAGTGTTGTGGGTATATAATAATCTCCTGACAATTAATTCAATCTCAAATAAAAACTGTCAAAAAATAAAAATAGGATAATGTCAATTAATCAAATTAATACAAGAATGCCAAATAATTAATAAACAATAGTAGTAGTAGTAGTAGTAGTAGTATAGTAGTAGCAGTAGTATAGTAGTAGTAGTAGTATAGTAGTAGTAGTAGTATAGTAGTAGTAGTATAGTAGTAGTAGTAGTATAGTAGTAGTAGTAGTATAGTAGTAGCAGTAGTGTAGTAGTAGTATAGTAGTAGCAGTAGTGTAGTAGTAGTATAGTAGTAGTAGTAGTTTTTGTAAATATTTACAAAAATAAATGTCAAAAAAATATAAAATAGAAATATTGGATAATGTCAATTAATTAATAAGCAAGTACTAAATGATTAAATTATATCCAGAATGTCAATAGTAAAACTTATAGTATAATGTCAATTAGTAAACACCAAATAAATGCAAGAATGTCAAAAAAGAAATGATGATTTAAAGCTTATTATTTGAAGGAGGGATTATAGAATTATCATCCAGATAGTCCTTTGTTGAGTAGTACATTTATCGAATAAAATTTTCATAACAACACTTTTGAATTTGCCCAGAGTTAATGATTCAGGCAGCTTGTTAAATATTTTTTTTGGCTATACAAAAAGTACTTTTATTCACTAGGGCTGTTCTGCCATGTATGATTTCGACCTCTAACTTATTTTTGTCGCGAAACTTTCTATAGTAGCTTTATTGTGAAGCTATTTTGTATTGTGAGATGTGTGTTTTGACAAATATATTAATTAGTTTCATAGATTTACAATGATGGTAGGGTAAGAATGTTTTTTAGTCTTTTAAAGAACAGTTGACAACTGTCGGTGCTATTTAGGCCACACATAGATCTGATACATTTTTTTAGCCTTAAATACAGTTTCTCTATCAACTAAGTTAACCCAAAACATTATGCCATACCTAAGTGTTGATGCAACATAACCGTGGTATGCCATTAGTACCGATTCTAGGCTGACAGCATTTGAAAGTTTGTGAAGAACATATGCGAATTTTCTATTTATTTTTTTTTACAAATGTCATCAGTCTGTGTGCCTATTTTGAGTTTTAACGCAAATACGTAATAATTTATCTTAATTTGTGTTTTTATTCGTCGTCAAAGTTACGGCAAACACTCAACAACACAGTTTTATGATTCGGGATTTGGACTCAACATAATCCACCAGTTGTGAGGTAAATTCAAGTTTGGTCACGTTCTACAAGGATTTCCTCAATTAAGCACAGTCCAACTCATTGTAAGCAGCAATAACCCACTTTGCTTTCCTTTTGTTCTGCTTTTAAAGGCTATTTACCTTCATTCCCTCACGTTTAAAGATAAGGTTGGTTAATGAAGAAATCGCGTAGTTGTCCTACTAGTTTTCCTTGTCTGTGGCCATGCATCGACCCTCGCCCCCTCCGCTCCAGCGTCCCCTCCCCTCCGGCTCCGGTACGCTGGCTCGTCGTGATGCTGCATTTTAATAACGTTTTTGACTTACATGTCCAGCCGGGACGGGAAAACCGTTGTTTTTCTTATTTCATGTCATTCCCTTTACATAAAACTGCACTGATATTATTGGGTGCAGCATTCTGCGTCGATGCTGAATAAAACACAAGATTACTTACTATTTATTAGACTCTGTCTGTGAAGATTGAACTTGCAGTTTAATCTCATATTCATAAGATGTAGAGAACGGCCGCCCGGCCGTACTGTATTGGTAGGGATGTGGACGACCGATCTGTCAAATCCATAATGTATGTAGACTGTACAGGAAGGCTTATTTTGCGATTGTTCGTACTATTGCAATAGCACTCTTTGTTTCAATTAAATGTACCCACATGCTTTAAAATCCTACGTATGTAAGTACATGTGCCGACTGTAAGTCGTCCGCAGGTGTCTTTGGAAAGCAAGCCTTTTGCATAGTGCCCTATTACAAAGGGATATTGCCAGACAGATATAATTAATGCTGCCAGATGTACACATGCACTTCTGTGGAAATACATAAGTCGCACCGTATGTTACAATTTCTGTAAGAAGTATGTGTTCAACTAGTAATATGGCAACGGTATAACCAAAATGAGAAGTTCCACAAACCTCTGCTAGTACGAAAAAAAAATTACTTACTAAATCTAACTCGTCAGATCATGATCAGTCATCTAGGATCAAGATAAACGATGGTTTTTAGTTACTCATAAAATCTTGCCCTTGATAAATAAAAGTCTTTTATTTCGTTGCCGATTACAAAAAGAAAGAGTTAAATTCTATGTTAGCTTTTTATGTTATTTATTTTGCCCTTATACCAATTTATTTGATATCGGCGCAACATTTCTTCTTCTTCCATACTTTTCTGTTTGATTTCATCTCAGTTAGTACGAGCAAACAAAACATTCGTAATAAGGAACTGAATCGAATAGGTACCTACATCAGGTTGCGCATCCCAGGTTGTAGTATAGTATAGTGTACCACCTAAATCGGCGCGTGCGGTCGTCGGACCTCGGGCACACTTCGTCGTGTGGCAATCATAACACGTTCGCAAATTGATGTCAACGCCTCTTTGAACCCTCGCTTCACAAATTTAATTCAGCATAAGTACAACACTTTTGTATGCGTCTGCGCACAATACCTATTCAGATTTATTGAAGAGCTGAATCGGTAATCGACTATCTGGCCGGTCGGTAACCCTTCATTTTATCAATGCGCTGCCAATGGATTGTATTATGAAATGGACAAAAAGTGTTCTATAATACATCTTTGTACCTAAACAACACTTTTTGGAAATCTTTTGATGTATTTTTTTTAATTAGATACCTGGCACTCAGTTGAAGTAAAGACTAGATATTTAATCACATTTATATACCTATTTATTTAAACTTAATGTACAATAGCGGTACATGGGCGGACTTAATACATCAAGGCATTCTCTACCAGTCAACCTTTGGGTAAAAAAGACTACACTGCGGTAGTTTTTATTTAATACATAGTCATTTGAATAAAAAAAGGATGATTGAGGAATGCCTGAGGGTGTTACTACACCAATAGATCGATTGTCGACCGATGCCATCGATCGACATCGATCGACGTTGATCGATTGGTATGGTAACTCTCATGGATCGTGGATATTTATGCAAATTTTTAAAAACATCCGAGATTCTAAATAGGTACTTATTTTGTATTTGAAACAAACATTAACTCATTAACAACCATCATACCGCCACCATCATTAACCTATCTTTAATTTATTAGTGCACATGCTTTATTGTTAATAACAATTTGATTAGGTAAATATAACTTTTATTTATGACATAAACACAGTTTAAACAATCACAAAACTTTGAGGCCTAAAAACTAATGTGGCTGTTTGATTAGATTTAAAAAGCACACAACTCTGGTTATAGTTATGGACCACATTGGACTAATAATAATAGTTATCTGTGGCCACAATGTGTACCTAAATCAGTGCAATAAGATACGGTATTCGACTAAATATGTGGAAAAAATATTTAACAAGACCTATGTCTTTTTAAATTACACTCAATAATTTAGAATTGCTTTATAAATTGGTCAATAAAAAGTTTAGCAGACTCCAGATTCTGTATTATTTGTTTGGACTCCGTCGATAAAACGTTTATTTTATCAATTGATTCTTCTGGTATACGGCTTCTAAGTCTGTGAAAAGCTTCCTGTTCCGCTTTAATGCCTTTTTCAATATCTTTTTGTACCGGGTGTAGTTCTCTTACAAATGTGTCAATAACACTAGGATCGTTAAACATTTCATCCAATTCCGCAAACATGGTAGTAAAATTATATTGGATACCTTCTTTGATTTCATCTATTTTAGCTTGTATTAACTCGTCTACTACTGCGTTAACGCTGGAACTAGCACCAGTTTCAGTATCTTTTATTTTTTCTATTGGTATAACTGACAACTCATGCACGCCTTCTAATATACTGCCTTCGTGGTAGCCAAAGACATCTGTAATAGAATAAAGAATAAGTATGGGTACATGTATTCCACCGGGTTAGGTTATATTCTCACGATCTAGTCAAGCGGATAAGTCAAACCTAATCAAACCAAAGATATAAAACTACTAGCAACCGCCCGCGTGAATGTCGAAAAGTATCGCAAGGGTGTTCCCTTGTGATACTTTTCATAGCATGCTCCTGGGAAAAAATTATACTATGTCAACACTGAAATCGTGAAAAAAATCAACTGCCCGATATACTTACGGGCGCATAACTCGTGAAAATGTACTGAACAGCTCATTATTTTTTTCGCGATTTTGAGGTTGATTTAACATGCTATGGATGTTAATGTAGTTGGTTATTTTTATACATGTAACAGTGGTCAACAAAAAACTAGTTATGTTAACATAATTAGTTAATAAAAAAGTTATTAAAAAATTATAATTATTTCAGTTATCTTGTAATATGATTTTGAAGTAGTGCTTTGAGGCGAAAACTGAAGTTTTCAGGTGGTTACAGTCAAACTTGACAGAAACATTTTAACACTTTTTCCACATTATATAAGAATAAAATAACTCAGTTAGCTGAAAAACAGTTACTTTGTTGAAAAATTTAAAAAATCGGAAGTTACAAGCTAAAGGGAAAGTTTTGTTACCAGTAGTAGCTGTAACACAAAAAGTAGACCTGAGCAAAACTAAATAAATTTGGAATAACGGTAGGTAGGTAATTCGCAATTAGTAAACACATTACTTGTTAATTAATAATAATAATATTTTGGCACAACTCACACACGGTCATCCGATCCCAAACTAGCAAAGCCTGTGCTATGACAACCAGACAACTGATAAACATACGATATATTTCTTAATACATACATATTATAGACACCCAGACACAGAACAAATGATCATGGTCATCACACAAAGAAATCACAGTTAACTTTTTTAACATAAAATAAACAACAACAAAATAATGTAATTGGTATTGGTATTGGTAATAATAATAAATAATGATTTATTTATGTTATTTTAACAATTAAACTTGAATAAACAACGTTTTATAAACAATGACGAACACTGAGTTTCGGTGGGGCCGAAGGTCATTTCTTGGCCGAAACATAAACTGAAGCCGGAACTAGTTTTGGGCCGAAACTGGCCGAAAGCGAAACCGAACCTTTGGTCGGTCTTTAAGAAGTATATATTAGACGCCTCATATTGGCAGTATAGTCGTCGTTCCAAACTAATACTGCTGTTTTGTTGTTTATGAGGGCAAACTAGAATAGGTATAGATATAAATACATTCTAACATTTTTTTGAGATTACTTACTGCGTTTTATCCTTTTGTTACCACACTTCATACAATATTGTCGATATTTCTCTAAGTCTCGTTTCAGTCCAATTCGTAGGAAGTCAATTTGAGCAGTATTTTCTATTATGTTATATATTTCCGAGGAAATGTTAACGTAACCTAAATATTTCATGAAATGATGATAGTCATCTTGTAGACTTAAGATATCATACATCGTCATTCCAAACTGTTTTACTGCAGCTTCTTTTAAATTATTTTTTAGGTCTGAATTTTTTTGTTCATACAGTTTATCTCTGACTTCGAGCGGCTGATTTAAACCTTCGCTATATTGTGCTTGTTCCTCACTTAGCTTTTTATTTATGTAATCATTAAGATCTCTAAGTCTAATGCAATACATGCCAGTACGGTTTGAAACAATTAAGGAATTGTTAATGATCTCCTGTCCAAATCCTGAAAAGTTGCAATCATTTTAATTAATATTTTTTGGAAAACACAAACAGTTATTTTCGCTCATAATACAGAAAAAGCGATACTTACTGTTTTCAATGCTTATTTCTTCACAGTTAATTTTACAAATATTTTTATTCTTTTCCAATTGATTTAACGTGACCGCAGAGCCTTTTGCAACACCGTTAAAGTAATCTTCGAGGGTTTGAAATTGTTCTAACTGAGCCGCAATCTCCTCTACGTTGGGTTCTAATTCCTTTCTTCGATTAGTAATACTGTGCAGTACGTGTAGCATATGACCCGGACGCTCTAGGAATCGTTTCTTGAATTCTTGTATATCATCTCTATTCTTTTTAATTACTTCTGCCGGGTCAGGGTAGTAACTGTTTAAAAAGTTTTCCTTAATTTTTAATAATTGTGCCTTTTCTTCAATAAAATATTTTATATCGCTATGACTAATTATGCTGTGATCTTCTTCAGGGCAGTAATCTTTAAAATTATTTTCTGATTCTGGATTAAAATTATTCTCCGGGTTTTCATACCTTTTTTCCTCTGAATTTTCATTTGAATAACTATCCCAATTTGAAGTTGTATAACGGTCCGAATATTCTTCAAAACCATTCTCGGAATCTTCATTTGAATTACGCTCCCAACCAGTCAAAGCCATTTTTTTATGAAAATTTGTATCTAAATAGTCATCAACATTAGTATTTGAATTAAACAGTTCTGGTGCCGCGATGAAAATAGATCCAATAAAAATAAAGAAAGGAGAAAAAATCAATTTAAAAGTACTATCTGTCTCCCCTGAATAATCTGAAAATTCGTTGCTGTCCATGTTTTCTGAACTCTCAGACTCTGAATCCACATCCACTTGGACTGTCCCACAGAACGACGATACAAAATTTTGCAGGATAAAAAAGACAACAACGTGTTTACGACTAAACATGTTTACGAACTCTTGTAACACTTTGGCCGGAACGTTTAAACCCCAATCTTTTATATTAAGTCAGCAGTCATAAAGAACCAGAGAATTCAAAAAATGCTTGCATACTTTCAGATAAAAAGTACCTAACCACTTATTTTTACGATTCTTGCACCTACCTATTACCTTATCATCTGCCTAAAGCATTTAAAAAAACACGCAGTTTAATTTAAAATAAACTAACAGGAATTTGAACACCTACATACATACATTAAAATTTTAAGTAAATATAGATAGTATAAGATGCCTAATTTGTTTCTGTTTCTAGGGTAGGTACCCCAGGTGAGACATTTTATGTAAAAGCAAGTGCCATTGAAAACAATAGTCTAAAGTCAACTCTGAATGACCCCTGAAATCTTGAATAAAGGTTTGTAAGTCAAACGCGAATGCATTGCTGCGGGACGCGGTCAGGGTTGCCAAACGTTATAAAGCCGGACATAGTCAGGTTTTATGATAGATACAAGTCTGGCCAAGTTAGACGGTGTATAATTTGAGTTTCATCAAAAATATAATAATAAAGAAGATTGGATAATTAAAAATTTAATTACAGGTTAAGACGGTTTGAGCCCTGAAGATCAAAAACTCTATATTCACATAGAATGAAGTTGGACATTTTAAAAATAAGATAAAAAATCCTTAATAAATAATAGGTTAATGAGGTTTCCGGTGTTTCAACTAAACTGTCTGGTCGGTTCGGCATCCTAGTTTTTAGAGTTAGCAACAGCAGCAACCCTAGCCGCGGCCGCAGCACGCCAGGTGCAGTCGACCTCGCATGGTCGCCATGCCGTCTGCTGTCTAGAGGACACGCGGTCAGGTCGACAATCAATTCACATTTAACGTCACTGAATTCGACACCGAAAACTACTAGCCAGATCGCGCCGATAGACCTGAAATTATTAGCAACCTTATCTATACTAATATTATAAATGCAAAAGTTTGGATGTTTGGATGGATGGATGGATGTTTGTTACTCAATCACGTCAGAACGGCTGAACGGATCTTGATGAGATTTGGCACAGATATAGATTATAGTCTGAAATAGCACATAGGATTTCAGACTATAATCGAATATAAACTTTTTTTTCCAAGTGTATGTTCCCTTGAGATAATTTTGGAGATTAACGCGGGCGGAGCCGTGGGCGGCACCTAGTAAGTTATATATTGAGTACCTGCTTTCACTATGCCATTTTCCTGTTTACACGAACATTCAGGATTGGCAGACAGATTTATCCAAGACCTTACCTAAATAATCCAGCAGTTTATGACCTCCTGGGAAGCACGGCAGTAGGTTGGTATTACATTGAATTAACAAATAAATATCACAGGCATATCTAATAATTGCATCATCTAAAAAAACTTTTTTTACAAAAAAAATACAACCGACTTCCAAATAAAAAAGCTACAAAGTATAAAATAACTTTCATTTCGGAAGTCGGTGTTTTTGGTTGTTTTTCCATAATTAAACCGACTTCCGAAATTAAAGTTATTTCGGATTTTTATTTGGCAGTCGGTTTATTCATTTATTTAACAGTTTATGTACACACATTTAAAAAACAGAAAAGAAGAAAGAAAAAGAGAAATAGGTACAAAGGTGATGCTTATTTCTAAAGAAATCTCTTCCAGCATGCCTGCGAAAGGAGAGTCGAATAAAAGACACACCTTCATCGTGTGTAAAAGTTATACTTACGTAGAAAAAAGTAGGTAGGTAGATAGTTTTCGTAAAAAAAAAACACTGTTTTGTGGTGCCCCACACCTAACAACACCACTGGTAAGTCACATGAGACACGCATTTTCGACTACTTGGATGCTCCATTTGCCCCAGCTACCTATTTTGATTTAAAAACCAAACTACAGAACCGATTTTGATGATATTTATTCTGTGAGACCAATTGGAACGTATATCCTTTCACATGAAAAATGAATTTTTCAAATCGGTTATAAGTGACGGAGTTAAGAGGTAACAAACATGAAAATTAAAAAAAATTACAACCTCCTCCTTTTTTTGAAGTCGGTTAAAACACAATTTAAACTAGCTATTTCCCGCGGCTTCGTATGAGAAAATATACCGTTATTTCCCGTTCCCATAGAAATTTCGGGAAATCCTCTCTTAGTGCAAGGAACCTACATGCCAAATTTCAGCTTTCTACGACCAGTAGTTTCGGCTGTGCGTTGTCTGTCAGTCGCTCAGTAACGAAAGAATTTTATATAGGTATTAGGATAACTGAGATTTTCGAATTGCATCCGACACCGACAATAACAAATAAATCATTCGGCATTCGGCACACAAATGAAGCAACAAATGTTACATTGAGATTGAAACATCTCATTGAGTGACTCAGTTTCAATGAACGGCTGAGAGCGACGGCTTGTAGACTAAATAAACATGAAAGCACGTAAATATTTCCTCGTCTGGACTGCCTTAAGAAACCGAGACGCAGACAGTAAACACTACATTATAAGTACTTACCCAATACAAGTTCTTTGCAGTTTGCATTCATTAGCGTGATTTCTAATTGCATATTTTTGTATTGAAAAACCTGGAGGAACTGTTTCTCTGCAATAATGAATTAATGACTGATTAAGTATGTACCTAGTTCAAATAAGTTATTACTAAATCCATACATAATCATATTTATGTTATTACATAAGTTATTACTAAATCCATACATAATCATATTATCATACATAATCCATAATTACTAAATTGCGGATGAATAAAATTACTTATTTAAACGTTCAATTTACTTTAGAAGAATGAATTATGCGCTGCACTCTCGATGTTTTCGGGTATTCCGTTGCGCCGTTATTAATAATTATCCGATTATAACAAGAGAAACGCATGTATTATTTGCCTATAGTAGGGTTATCCCTTCGGGATCGAAACCGAGAAGCATAAGTGCATCGACATACATAGGGTGAAGCCAAACGAGAGTTATTTTTTGAAGTGGGAGTCGCGTAAAATGAGTCGCGGAATTTACGTTATATTCGGGCTCATACATTAGCCCTGTTTGTGCCATACGGCGACGCAAAATGAGTTGTCTGCTGACTCACGCGCATTATATCAACCGAATTGCGTCGGGTTGAGTCGTCAATATAAAGCATGGAACTGTCCACACATCAGTATTTCCCTATTTAGTGGATTTCTCTTTCTATTCTTTTTCTGATATCTTCTTCTAACGCTTCGCAAATGAAGAAAATTTGTAATGGTTTCATTGCACGACATAAACACCCCGTGCACACGTGGGATATTAACTGAAATTACGTCCGTCCGCCTGGCAGCCTAACCGGATTTCAGTTGAACGTAAATTGCGCAACTCAAAATACGTGACTCACGTCTAACAAAATTACGCTCGTTTGGTCTCGCCCTTAGCGACGTACGCTACGATGCTGCACGGAATATTCACATGGTCTACGAAACTGCTACGCGGCGTCTACGGGGCGATTACTTGGCTACGATGGCCATACGCGTGAAAAGCCTCTTAAGATTATTTTTAAGCATTGGCTATACCTAACAATTAATCCGAAAGTAATTGTGTCAATTTCTGTTTGTTCGCTTTCACTCCTAAGCCGCTGAACCAATTCTTATTATATTAGGTGTGGAGATAAATTGGACCTCAGAGAAGGACTTTTATACTTTTTATTCCGGGAGTAAGTTCAAAGGATAATTTCCGATTTCAACGCGGACGAAGCCGCTGGCAGAAGTTACTTATTTCTAAATACTTACTTACCTATAGGCAAGTAGGCAACTGAAATAACAAAACAAAAATAAAAATCTTTGGCCAACTCTTAGAAGAAGATTCCCGGGTCGAATAAATTTTCAACAGAACGGTCGTAAATTGAACAGTAGGTAGCGGGAGTATGACACATTGTGTAAGGAATCGAAAGCCCCGGAGAGAACTACATTATCAAAAAAAATATCTTAGACAGGTTATGAGTTTAGATCACGTAGAAAAAAGGTTCATTACTAACACGACCTGATAGATGCCTGAAAAAATAAAATAACATGCCTAGCTGGATAGAGCACCTGCCTACTTAATTGAAAATGATATGAACATAAAACAATACAACTTTTCAAATCAATACAATGTGACTAGACGTTATTGCGTGTATTTAACACGACTTTCAGCTTCATTTATCGAGTTTCGAGACGAGAAAGGAAGGGGTCGCGAGGGTGGCTGGGGGGTCGAGGGGGTCGTGATGACGCCGCCTGGGGTCAGACGGCGGCGTTCAAGGTTAAGGCCACCCCACCCCCGGCCCTCCAGCCGCACGCACGCCCTAATGATACTTATACACAACCCACTGACGCACCTGCACCCTGCACCCTTGGCGTCGGCTACACTTTACACCAAAGTTGGTTTTTCGATGTGTCATTGTCATCGATAACTTCGTGTGTATTGCAATCAAATTACAGTTGTTTGGAGTATTTTTAACTCTTTAGCAGCTTCATACTTAGTACTAACAAGTTTAATCCTTATTACCAACTTTTCTCAAAAAATAAATTTATTATCAAACCTGAATATTATTTTTAAACTTCTTAACCTATGTTATCTTACTGTTAGGCAAAGGTGACAACCATATTTTTCCAGCTCTGTTGCATAAAACCTAAACAATTCTATAACTCATTCTAAGTGTTACTCCCAATTAACTCTTTCAGGCCCGCGTGTACCAGCCAGAGTTATCGTATTAACTCCGAGTTACTTGCTATTATGTATTATCTAAATATTTGTTATTTAACCGTGTTAGCAAATAACTCGTGAGTTAAGTTTTTGGTGCAATCGGATCTCAGCCGTCTACATACAGATCTTCTCATCGTCGGTTTGCAATATTTACTGAACAATTGCAAAATCCACCCTGCACTTACATACAAGTTGTATGATGACATCATAGTGCCATATAGCTTGAAGCCGTCACTATACCGTTTCATTAGTCCTAGGACATGTCATATTAGCGTTAGCGCCATAACTTTGTTCCATGACTTTTCGTTCTGAATTAGCAGTGACCTACTTTGTCATTGTTACTTCTTCGGAATGACAATCCATACTATTCATACTAATATTATATGAAAATGTGCCTGCCTGTCTGTCTGTTACCTATTTACGCTTAAACCGCCAAACCGATTTAGATGAAATTTGGTACAGAAATAGATTAGACATTGGAGAAGGACATAGGCTAACTTTGTCGCGAGAAAAGGGCTTGAAGGGGTTGAAATAAGAGATAAAAGTTTATATGGGAGTCCGTCATTATTGAAGATAAAATCATGAAACTTTTGTATTTAGGCATTAGATAAAAAATAATAAACATAAATATGTTCAAGCGTTTTTGATTTAAATTAGTTTCTTAAAAAAAATAGTTGCCCAAAGAAACTATTCCACGCGGACAAAGTCGCGGGCAAAAGCTGGTAAGTACATAGGTTATAATGCATTTATATTTATTGTGTTATTTGGTTTGCATTGATAAGTCTACGTGTGCTCGTTAAAATTTGGCCAACGTTCGCATTAGAATTGCAATTCCATACTTAATATAATCTATAATTTTGCATTTGATTAAAACTAACAGAACTAGTGATGGATGTGTTGTATTGGATATATGTATATACATTCTTAATAGGCGGCAATATAAGTCTCTACAGGTGACTCTAGGTGTTTAATGTACGTCTGGCATATGTTAGCCAACACCTGAGCAAGTAACCAACTGCCTCTACTGTTTTTACTTCGGTGTGAACTCTAATGTATGTTCGTAAAGTTTGTAGAGAATAAGTCAACTCATACTGAATTGGTTAAAAGGTACCTGATATTGCACGGATATTGCAAACAAACAACAACGGAGACGATGAATTAGTAGGTATATATTAAAACGTGAAGGGCGGGCGAAAACGACGGAGCGGCACGGCGGCGACGACGTTGGCATATTATCAACCGTCGATATCGAAACGTTCAGCTATGTCGACTGCAGCTGCTGTGCTCTCCCTCCCACCTGTGCGTTCTCCTATTAGTGCGAGAAGGTATCATTATCGATTCCGTTTGAGGATGTAGGAAGGTATGTCGTACCTACAGAGCGTGCACAACTTTGCTCTGGCAGGCTGTCCGACGTCGCAGACGAAATGCTATTAAGTGACGTCATAGGCTACCTTGTGTAAGGGGACGCGGCGTAATAGCGCACTGCCGCCCGGCGACGCCCGCCGCCTCGCGCCCTCCGTACCCGGTGCGCGGCGCGGTGCGACCAAGCTCGTTATGTAAGCACGCATTCAATAACACATTCGTTTATCGCTAATGTCTCTATCGTTTGTGAATCCAATTACCACGTCTACGCTTTTCAGAATAGTGATGAAAATCTTTACAGTTTTAAGACGCGTTTCTGCTTTTCCACGTATCTATGTATCTACCATAACAGTTGCGCAACAATCGAATAAAGTAAAAATAAAGCAAGTATCACAAACAAAGGGCTTATGCAAAAATTGATGTAATGTTATACAATTGTAGGATATAATTAGCGAAATGGGACGTCAACGTAACGTACCTACTTAAGTACCTAACAGAATTCTTTCCCATATATTTTTTCTGAAATTTCAAACTCATATTGCAATAAGGAACTTGAAACAGGACTACCGGTTTAAGTGCGTTTGGATTAAGCCCTAACATCTCAAACGATAAAAGACTCAACAACCGATGCAATCATGGCAGATTTTGGTAAAGAGGAACTGTTCCATGATTTTTGAGAGTCATGAGTCAGTTGTGAACCGTCGCCGCCGGTCGACGGATATGAGTCCTTCCTCCGCGCTATCGGCCGGCACTTTTGTTAAATTAAAATGGATGAGGTTTAAAGTGGAGCGGTCGTAACTAACGGTTGGCGCGGCGACGTCTGTGCGCGATTGCGACAATCTGCCACGCGGTAGGAAATGGGACGCGCCGCCGCCGCGCCGCCACCGCCGCCCGGCCGCCGGCCACGACGCGTGGGGTCGCGCTCCCTCGCCTCGTCACTCAACCAGACTCCAGACTAATAAGGACTATCTATCTACAGCCAAATCTCCTGTGGTTCAGTTAACCGCCACAGCTGCTTGAGAGACGACCAAGCTCAGTGAAAAGAAAATATTTTAATAAACTACGAGCGGAGTCCGGTGTTGATCAAATTTATACATGTATGATGGTACTCGAATAGATAAAGTTACAGAGAAAACAATAAAACTAGAAAGCCTGCAAAAATACGAAGTCGAGCCTTTCCAAATGCCTACACTATTCTGTATACAGTAACTTTCATTTTCTGCACAATGAAAAACTTGGTGGTCTAGCAATTTTATTGCATAGAAACCTAACTACCTACTACAATTTCTCTTCCTTGTTGTGCACCAACATTGTGCGCTGTTGCAAAAAACTAGACAGAAAATGTAGAGAATAAAGAGCTCAATTAATCTTTGCTCAAGCTTTTCAGTTCTGGATTTAGCCTCCATGGGGTAGGCATGACATTCCTTGAACAGAATAGGTTCGAGAGAACCTTACATTAATTCTACGAATAGCATGAGGTAATGAGTAATGGTTGACAGTTTATGTTCAACATGCTTCTGAAATGTAATAAAAACAGTCGTAAAATATAAATTTCCTCACAGAAAAAATGCGGCTATAACAATTTTATGAAAGGCAAACACGTGTAAGAAAACAAAAGATTAGTTTAAATCGGCACGCGTCTAGCCCACCAGACACTACAGACATTAAGTAGTCAGCCAGTTATCAATTACAGTCGTCTGGCACAACGGCCCGATTACCGGGTCAATTTTTACGGTTGTTTTCGCCAAAAACGGATTGTACTATGAATGAAATTAGTGGAGAGTCACAAATGTTACTGTCTACTAGGATTTACAGCCAAAACTTTGTTGATATTTAAGTAATTAAGTTCGTAACTCGACGGGTATTCCAGATTCGCACAATATCTTACTCCGTGAAAACCCAGATACAGTTAATTATAAGCATCTTAGATCGGGGAAATATAAAAAACCAAGATTAATAAATTATCTATTTTTATTTGGTTGTATTATGATTATGTTCTATGCAGAATCACATGAACCTCCACACGGCACACCAATCAAAAGAAATCAGTTGAATGAACAACATTTTAAGACATCATATTCGTAAAAGTAGTAGTACATCAAAGCAATTGTATAGTAAAAGCATAATCTTCAAGTCTTGAAAATAGGCGTCTAGGTATATAAATTTAAATAATGCAATTCGTCTAGACTAGACGAAGTGCGCTCGCCGCGCGTGCCGAAAGGAGACCGTCTAGAGGTGAACCAAGTCGTAATGCAAGTGTTACTGCACTTATTGAGAGAACACAGCCACGACCTGCCGACTACTTAGCTCTATTACACGCACCAATGTCACACATCTAATACAACAATGTTCTTGACATATAAATACTTAGTTTAACTTTTCATAGCTACGTTAAGTCTGTTCTGTCTGTGACATTTTTAGTCTACGTTTCTGATGTTTACCCGTGGTCTCTAGTGATATCACATATTTCACAATCTGCTAACCAAAGGTAGCCTCGCCCATAGCTAAGAAATCCTGGTTATCACAATCAAATTGGAAATGTCTGAAAATCAAATATTCAAATACAATTTCGTCGCTTCAATTAATGTCATCTAATCAACGATTAACCTAGTTGCCACTTAATTAAACTAGGTTTACGCCTACACTTGTTAGTGCCACTTCTCGTGTAGGTAAACAAACTCTCAGACAATTATGACGTGCGTAAAGATAACGTTTTGTATTGCAGAGCAGGTGAGAACAGTGAGAAGCATTCCATTTTGCATTAATAGCGAACTTTTTAGCAGTACCTGTCCACAACAATATCCACGTCAATGTACCTCTTTGTATTTTTAGCTTTAGATTAGATGACGTCAAGTCGGTGGCGATAGCTGTTTGTCTAGTCTAGACAGCAGCGGCGTGGCGGCGTGGAGGACAACAGACGAAGCGTGCCGAGCGTCTGGAGGTGAAGCGAAGGCCTCTCCATTGCCTTTTACGACTAAATGCATTCTGGACCGTCTGGCCGCCTAGATCCTAGACGACTGTCAATTCAACAATGTTATATTTGCCATTCGTACTTATCGGCGTCTGTTTTATGTACGAAAAATTGCTCTATTTTATTTTCGTTCTTTATAAAAAAGTGCGCTAATCTTTGCAGATTTTTAGAAAATAACGTTTCTTTTTTTAAGCAATTGACAATATTGTTATTTAATATACCTAATCATCAATCTTAAATTATAGACAACTCAGGTAATCCTTTTCAGGAAAACAAAAATAAAAAACCGGCCAAGTGCGAGTTGACCTCGCGCACGAAGGGTCCCGTACCTATATCTATAAAAACGGCAAAAAAAAACACGTTTGTTGTATGGGAGCCCCCTTAAATATTTATTTTCTTGTTTTTTAGTATTTTTTGTTATAGCGGCAACAGAAATATGTACATCATCTGTGAAAATTTCAACTGTCTAACTATCACGGTTCATGAGATACAGCCTGGTTAAAGACGGACAGCCTAGTTACAGACGGACAGCGAAGTCTTAGTAATGGGGTTCCGTTTTACCACTTGGGTACGGAACCCTAAAAATGTCCTGTAAATCAAATCTGTAGCAGAATACTGGCTACAGATTTGATTCATAAACCTGTACAATATAGGTATCCCAAATCAGCTCATCAACCAGTTCCCTGCCTAGTAAATTAGAAGCGAAGCATCGTTTAAGTTAATCGAAGGCTTAAGGGCAATTAGTGAGCACATACACACTCGTGCAACAGACGGACGGTGATATTAATTAGTGGCGTGTAGGTACTGAGCACAGTGGGCGCGGGCGGCGGCTAGCGTGGCAGGCTGGCGGCGTGGCAGTGTGGCAGCGTCTAGACAGCCTACGCCCGCCTCCCACGCGCCGTGGGCCTTGCACCGCGAACGCACCCCTTTGTCACAGACTTCACTTAGCGTACCTACACTCGAACCTAACTCAAACATTTAGCTTTGTTTAAAGCATGACGACGCATACTTCGTTCTAAAGATGCAAATTGGCTTAAAGTGTCGTGTTTTTCCCTGACGTCCTTAATATACATGACTAATAATGACGATGGTTTGTGTTTAATCTGTTAGTGGTGTGACAAAGAATGATCAAAATACCTAACTATAATGAAAATACCTACGCAACAGATATAGGAAGGTTTCAGGCGACTGTTAATATCCGTAACTGGGTGTGTTTTACGAGTTAAGTACGTCATTAAAGTGCTGTAACTTTCACCCCTATTTAAGGTTGCGACTATTTTCTAATAGGAATAGGTACAAAGGCTAGGTACTAAACGTTTTCGAATGTGAAAACATTTAACTTTAAAGCTGAAAGTTAAAAAATATGGAGTGTTTAGAATATTAGAGTAAATATTCGATGAGAAAAAAATTAAGATGCATCCGTTCAATGCACTGCCTTCTTTTAACCGAATTGGATAGTTTAATCACCAGACAAAATAACGGTATCATAGCATAGTGTTTAAAAGTAGCTGCATTTAGTAACAACAACTATTTAACCAAAAAACAAAAACTGAGTGCAAACACTTGTGAGCCTGTGACTGACATCATGACATGTATGACTCATAGTAAGTGTATCATTATACGTTTCAAATTAAGATTATTTAATCTTGCTTCAAATATAGATACTGGTATTTCTCGGATCAAATAAGTAAACTCCTCCATTGGGATCGTACGTTACAAAAAAAAACATAATCCCTGATTTGCGTTTGCTTTTGAAGTAAAGAAAGAACATGAATAGTGAATAGGTAATTGCTACGTATTAGTGTTGGGGTGTTGGGGTATCAGTGAATTGCGTGCAGTTACTATACAGCCTATGTTTATATTGGAAGCGTCTAGACGCGGGGGCGGACGTGCGCAGAGGTTAGAGAGGTACGCTCCGGCCCTTTCCTTCACTACCCTTCAGTGCCGTTGTATGCGGAATTAGGTCACACACACCAACCTACATTTTTACCACAGTCTTACGAACCTAGTCAAAACGTAAAGAAGTTTTCAAGACGTCTCATGTTCGATTTCTTCAGGTAAAAGCTAAGCTGGACGCAAATAAGCAATAAGACGTCAACCCACAAAATTACTCAAAATGGGTTAAGTATACAGTGCCCTTAGAAATCAGTCAAAAAACATTTTTCAAAAACATTTTTACTGATATACACCTTAATTCTTTAAAAAAATCGGTATTTTTATTTATGTCAACGTCCTATGAACCTTACATAAATTCGCGATGAACTTCTAAGTGCCTTGACATACATTTTAACACACCTAACGCCACCTGTTAGTTCTCAATAGCAACTCAAGCAGCTTGACAAGTTATTGCGAAATAGACGTCACTGTATGTTTTGATTTGCAACCGGCCCATGACAGCTACTTTTTTAACAGTTTTTTTTGGACAATAGTACTTTTAATGTAAAATTACACAAGTGCATTGGTGCATTTAGATAATAAATTTAACTAGAAACATTGGTTCTTGTAAGGTAAGTGTCTAATTTGGTTTATTTAGTTATTTTTATTCATTTAATGGTAAGGTTATCTGTGTTTTCGGTGTAATTAAGTAGGAAGTATGCATTTATTGTGGATGAGACCTCTTAAATATTACAAAGTGGGTTAGTTCTTAGTTTATAAAGTGCAACAATAGCAAAACTCATAACATTAATGTTGTTTTCTGGCGCGAAACTCACATAAGCAGTTGTTGCAAAATGTTAAATCCACGATAGCTATAAATTTGTTTTACGCTTAAGTTACTTAATAGATTTTTGTAAAAATATCTAAGGCAACATTAAGCATACAACTGTGTATCATGATCTTTAACATATTTTTGCGAAAAAGTATAGAGTACCTACGAAATTTTTGTGTTGCTTCTGTGTTGAACAGTTTTGTAATGAGTGATTACCACCTATTCTATTGGAAGAACCCAAGGTTGTAGTCCCGCACTAATATAGCTATTTTTAATTGGATTGGGTTACGTATTGATTGTTTGTATTCTTACTAAACAATACCTAAGTAGGTATTTTTTAGTAAAAATACGGGGGCCTGGTATTGGGTATACCTACACGTCGTAAGATTTTGAGCATTGGTAGCTCAGTGGATAAGGACGCGCCCTTCATACGGAAGGTCGTAGGTTTGAATTGAACGTGCGTATTTCTACCATTAGCACGGTGATGAGGGAAAACATCGTGGTTAGAATAAGAGATTAAAAGGATGTAACTGGCCAGCTTTACACCCTGTACGGTTCTATATCTGTGATACGGCTTCTTCATTATCATGTAAAGTATAGACCCCAAATAAACATGAGCTAATTTTAACTTACTTCCATTTCAGATGTCCGCAAGCCGACGACAACGAATTAAAAATATATTTAACGCTTGTAGAAAAGAGTATAGTAAGTTAAATAATGAAGAAACCTGTCAGTCTACAGAAAACCATAATAATGATTCATCTAGTGATGTCAGAAGAACAGATCCAGTCTCTAAAAATACAGCTGATGATTCTTTAATTATAATTCCAGCAATTACAGATGAAGAACTAAATTTTGCTATACAATCGATTTCAAATAATACTTTCGAGGTTCCAGATACACTTGTGGTCGATTGTTCAATTGATATCCCACAAAATGAACTTGAAGAATCAGGACAGATGTCAAAAGATAAATATATTGAAGGCAAGAAAACAAACAATAGAATAACTGATAATGAAACTTCCCCAAAAGCCGGATTAGCAGTAAATATTTCACCAAAAAAAACGTTGATTACGTGTGTAACAGACATAGTCGAAGAGCGCAGTAATATGACAGATAATCTCCAAATACCGTCCAGGAACGAAAACGATATGCCTACTACTACGTCACCATCAATCTACGAAGAATACGTTATGAATATTGAAGAATATGTAACTGGACAAGAAGAAATAATAGAAGAAATAGTGGTAAGCTCAAATAACACGAAGGAATGTAATTTAGAAGATTTAGAATGCATAGCACAAGACAGAAATATTCCAAATAGCAATGAAAATGATATTACTATTAACATAAGGCATGAACAAGAAGAAATAATAGCACCAAGAACAGCAAACACAAGTCAGAATTTTGGACCGCGATTTTATTCCTTTACAATTACAAACTCCATTGACTGAAAGATCAGGTAACTCAGGAAAGAGACCAAAAAAAGGACGAAAGAGAAAAATTTAAGACCAGAATAGAGACATGAGAAAAAAAAAAGCTAACAACAATGAAGATTACGTTAGTGCAACGGGGAAAACAGTTCTATCTAAGGCGTTCAAAGGGAATGATTTTCAGTATCCGTGTCCTAAAAAATGTACTGAAAAATTAAGTACAGAAATACGTAAAGCTGAATTTGATAAGTTTTGGAAAGCAGGATCTTATGAGGCACGTTGTGCCTTATTACAGGGGTATGTGAAGGAATTGCATAAAAAGAGGTCTTATTCAGTTAATTCTAGAAGAACATTTACAAGAAAATACTACATACAGAATATAGAAATATGTAAAAAAGCATTCCTGAATACTTTGGGTATTAGCCAAGGAAGAATCGACCATGCTCTAATAAAAAACCGAAATAATGAATCTATTAATGATAAAAGAGGAGTCAATTCGTGAGGTAAAAATAGAATAACGGCAGCACAATTATCTGAAATACGAAATCATATAGAGAATTTCCCAAAATATACCTCACATTACTGTAGAGATAGCGGTACTTCGAATTATTTGGCTTCCAATTTGAACCTTCCCATTTTATACAACAACTATAAAGAAAAAAGCGACAATCCAGTAAGTTGTTCAAGATTTCGACTCTGTTTTATGAAAGATTTTAATCTTAAATTTAAGAAGCCCCAAAAAGACACCTGCTTACGCTGTGACACATTTAAAGCTAATATGACTGGGGCAAGTTCTGAACAAAAATCGCTTCTCAATATACAACATCGGGAACATTTAGAACACGCATATTCTTTGAGAGATCAGATGAAGAAAGATTTAGAATTAGCTAAATCAGACAAGTTTACAGAAACTTTAACGTTCGATCTGGAAAAGACACATTCTTTACCAAGACTGCCAACTAGTGTTGTATATTATAAAAGGCAGCTAAATTTATACAATTTGGGTATTCATTGTGGTAGTACCAATAAAGGTCATTTCTATGTATGGTTGGAGCACGAAGCAGGGAGAGGAACACAGGAGGTGGGATCATGTCTACGAAAATATATCCAAGAAAACTTGAAGCCTGATGTCACTCACCTGATACTCTGGTCGGATTCTTGTGGTGGACAGAATCGAAGCATCAAAATGGTTCTGATTCTTCTACATATTCTCCAAAATCATTTGTCTTTAAAAAAAAAACACTTCGGTTTTTGCAACCAGGACACACTTATTTGCCTAATGATTCAGAATTCGGAGACGTCGAATGCGTTTTGAAAACACATCTTCGTTTGTACACTGCAGAAGATTTTATGGAAGTCATGAGAAATTGCCGTAGAAAGAATAAGTTTGAAGTCACGAAACTTACAAAAGACGATTTCTTTTCTATAGAATCGATTCAAAATCAAATAACAAATAGAAAATGTGACATACAAAAACAAAAAATCTCTTGGCTAGACACATTTGAAATTGAATTGGTGAAAAATGAGCCAACGATGCTGCACATGAAATCAAAACTTACTGATGTCGCGAAAAGTATTGATATAGGTAAAGGAGGGAAAGGGCGTAAAAAACAAATAGACTTTGAAACTGCTTTACCATTGCTACACCCTGAAGTACGGGAACTGAGTACAGAAAAAATTAAAGACCTGAAAGATATATTAAGACTGATTCCAAGTGATGCTAAACCATTTTATAATTTTTTGAAAACTGCTAGAAATGGTGACTTCATTGATGATGTGGACAGTTTTGGTTCTACTGTAGATTTTGAGATTGAAGAATTTACAAGAGAAGAGTAGAGAGAAGAGAAGAAGAGGGCTGGATCTCCTGGACTTTTGTACTATTTTTTTATGTTTTATAGTGATTTTATTATTAAAAAATAATTATAATTGTGTGAGCGTATCAGTAATAACTTTTGAAAATAACGAAATGACTTGTGATGATATTTCGTAATTTTTAATCTTATTATGATATACACAACAAATGAATAGGATGATTCCTACTAAGTTTAAAAAAATAGACTGATTACCTACCTCATAATAAAAATATAAATTTGCCAAATACTTAATGATGATGATGATAATGAATAACTAATTAATAAAGAAGTGCAATGATAGTAAAATGATACATTAACAGAGTATTAAAAAATTAAGACTGTTATCTACTTATAAGTAAAATTAGGTACTTAATTAATAATTAGTGAAGAAGTTTCTAGTGCCTATTTTTGTAATGTTTTTACAATAAAGTTGATTATCTTTGAAATTTGGTTTTAATGATTCGAATATGCCAAAAAAGTTAACACAAATTTATAAATATTCAATAACATCTCAAGTGACGATAATTTGCTATTTAAACTCATTTTACAACTGTTATTATTTTTACAAAAGTATTTCAAAGCATTTAACGCATTTTCAAAATAATTACCATGATCAATTTGTAATTTTACAAAAACATTCTAAATCACTTGAAATGTTTTGGATATGTTACATAAGCTATCAAAAATTATGCAATAACATTTTTGTGGTTTTTCTCGTAATAATATATATTTTTTACTAATGTTTACATGCAAATTAATAAAACTAAAAACATTATTTTGAAATATCATCAATCATGTCCAGTATTCAGAAAATCTTCATACAAAGTTATTAAAACTTGTTTTGTATTTTCGAACGCCATTTTCTCCGAATGACAGTCAGGTAGGTTAACTCATTATTGCTTATTTGCGTCCAGCTAAGAAATGTTGATTGTAGTTAATCTTAACTGAATGGGTGCCTCCATTAAAATAAATGATACTTATAAACATATGCAGAACAATACTAAAATAACAATAAATCGGGTGGGTGAAGATAAGTAGTACAATGAACAGACATCGTCTGACACGTCCGGAGTCTGACCCGACGCCGACGTCGACGGCGGCACAGACGGTTGTTTCCGCTTACGATTTTATTGACTTATAAAATAAAACCTGAACGCTATTGCTTACAGGTCAGTCCCATTGACTTGCTTTTGATATCAATGTAATAAAACTGTCATACCTAAGTTTAAACGTCTAACTTTTATCAGCCGTTGCATTCGAGCATATTGGACGCGATGCCCCGGTATACCCCTATTTTACGGACGAGCAATCGTGAATTTATCTTCTTGAGAATAATATTATACTTATTTTATATCCGTAAAGTTAAATTTGTGATACTCATGATTTACCAGTTATTTATAGACTGAATTTATTAAATGTTTTTTCTAATAAAATTTATTGTATAAAATACACCTACACATGCACAACTTCGAGACGCTCACTGAAAAATATGTGGAGACGTCTATCATGTATCTGAAGTGTGTGTATACTTCTATGGATGTATACGTCTAATATGTGTTACTAATAGCGTCTAGACTTCGTTTAACACGAGCTTGATACTGTAGATATTAACACAGCACCTATGTACCTATATACATATAGTATTAACTTTGGCAGAAGGTCACACAGGTCAAGCCGCAAAATCTGTTTTCAAACAGATTCAATACATAATATTCGATAGAATTAGAGCAATTAGGTATTAGGTAATTTACCTGTATATCGAAACTACTTACATGTAAGTACCTACCTATTTTGATGACAACCAAATTGATTGTACTCTTCTATTACCTACCTAGTAAGTAGTAAGATGAATAAAGTAGTAGCGGCCGATTTTGAGACACTAGCAATACTAGTTTATCAAATCGAAGTCACTTCATTTAGGTACCTACCTACTAAGAGCAAGTTCCTGCTTATTTGTTAAGAGCAGTGATTTGGAAAGTACCTACCCATTGAAGATACTGACGTTAACAGCTTCGTCACGTAATTGTTAATGACTCAACAGTTGATAGCTGGACCCTGATTGTTAAGAAAGAACCTGAACCCTGTGAGAATCACAGACAGGAAGTCATTTTTTGTACATTAAGAGAAATGCTCTGAAATACATAAAGAACTGACTGCATCTACCTACATTGCAATTCTTTGTTGCAGATATCTGTTACGTGAACTAGTTCAATATTATGAAGAGAAGAGATTAAATATTTGTGACTGATAACAACGTAAAGTCTTTGAGAGCGGACGATAACGTTATCATTGCGGAGCGTCTAGACTTATGAAGTACCTACTTACTACTTACTATACGCAACAAGTCTACGGCATTTACTACATCACTGGCATAACTATGGGACTTAAGTACCTACTCTGTATACATATCTAGTTCTTCGGCATAAGTTTGCCAGTGTTATAACAACGCAAACTTTGAGTAAAGGATCTTCGATGTTGGTTCATAGTTGCTGCACGGCTTTGTTTGTTTTATCTAAATGTCGGCTGTAGGTTACCTTGTGCATTTTGAGTCAAGTTCTCAGGTTTTCGTATAGGCATCCTCTATCAGACATGTTTGAGAAATAATCTTATTCTCCCTACGGAGATGTTGCGTGGTCGAACAGAAAAAGGCTTTTTGCGAGATCTGGCCGCGATAGGCTCCTAAGCCTCGACATCTATAAATAGTGGCGATTTAAAAAATAAAAATCTTGTCAAGATAATGATTCATTGCGTTTCGCATTCTCGACATGAAGCGCAGTCATAACATACACCGTAAATAGTAAACAGCGATGCGTTGTGCCTTAGACATTCATTTTTTACTTTTTGAAGCAAAACATAGCGAATAAAGTAAGTTGCTCGCAGTGCAAACTGTCTGCCCTTCCGTCGCCCTTTGTCTGTCTGTCTAGGCTATCACGATATTCTAGTATGTATACCTACGCACACTTACACACCGCTACATGGACCCTTGAGCAGTTTGAGCCCACAAACACACTGAACTAAATTAAGTTCTAAACACAGTTGTAAAAACATAACTAATGATAACGTTATAAAATATTTAGGCCTAATGCGTCTAGTCTCTACACGTAGTTATAGTCAATTTTGCGTTTCTATTTATTTTTCAAAAATCTATACTTTTCATGTTAAATAAAAGTGGTGTCCATTAATTATGTACCTTTCAGAAAATGGATTTTAGTTTTCAATTAAGTTTTTCCCCATAGGTTTTCGAAAAACGGCTGGTTAGTTTGCTCAGCAGTAGGACAAAATAAGATACTTAGATAGATTTCCCAAAAAGTCCACCCCTAAATATGTACAACTCATAATCAACGTGTAAATATTACGCAAATAGAACCCACCAATCGACGAGTCACCAATTTTAATAAATTAAAGGTACAGAGAAAAGGACGTTTAAATTAAAGTCGAACCAGTATAATAATAAGGTTACTAAGCGTTAGTTTAGGGCGCCGAAGGTCACATCTTCTGACCTTTCAGAATAGAGCCAGCTATTCCATTCGCGTAAATGCCGTAGGTAAATAAAAGTAATATGCTTGAGAAAGTTTATAGGCTGTCTGGTCTAGACGTCCCGCCGAACATCGTCTCGCTTGACACAACACAGAACACGTCGCTAACAAAACTTTGAATTTGTAATTGACGTCGCTCTTGCAAAATAAAGCGGAGACATACCACTGCTTACAGTTTACTTACTGTGGAATGTAGACAATGATAGTTACAGGATAGATACTATTTCGCTGAAAACTTACCAATCCTGTACCTTAAATAACTACCTAACTGGCACCTAAATGTAGGTAGGTCTGAACTTTTAGAACCTCCACAAAACACGAAAGAGTTTTCAATTGGTGGAAAATCAAAAGTTTTCATTGTTCGTTTAATTTGGTATTTACTGAATCTATTCTCGTTTCTGACTTTAAACATTCATTTATTTAAGTAACTAAAACTTGGTATTACCTTAGTGGACTAAGATCCCAGAGCCCCCAGACCTTTCTTATTTTCTCTAATTTCTCAGTAACAAAATACGTAGGACAGAGAAGGTAAAGTTAGTATTTACTTTGAACGTAATACGCTTACCTTCTAACTTGGGCGACGACGGCCAATTTTTTTTTTTTTGATTGATGTATATAAAGTATTTCAAAAGTAAAGCAGGTAGTCTGGCATCCTCGCTAATCCTGGCAGACTTAGCTAACGTTATTAAACACATAGTAAATAAAACTATACCCACAATTCAGCCTTGTGAATAGATTTCACTCCAGGTGGCGACCAGCTCTTAGACTATTACAAAGACTAATTAAAGCTTTAGACCTGTAAATTGACCGTCGTCGGCCCAAGTGTACTTTTTACATTCGCATAACTGTACTATGCGAAGTACGTACTAACGCTACTATATCTCACACATTTCGTTACTGAGAAAATAAGTAAGGACGGGGG
Source organism: Mamestra brassicae (assembly GCA_905163435.1). Classification (NCBI taxonomy): domain Eukaryota; kingdom Metazoa; phylum Arthropoda; class Insecta; order Lepidoptera; family Noctuidae; genus Mamestra; species Mamestra brassicae. Next base: position 10,743,163 of record LR991004.1, on the reverse strand, counting down.
GCTCTAGGATCTTTGTCCAAAACTATTTCTTTCTGAGAACGTACCTAGGTATAAAATATACTTAGTTACAGCAACAAACCTTTTTGGATGCGGTATTTCCCGTACCTCGTTACAAAAGGCACGAAATCCGATAGTGGTAGTATACAGGGTGCGGTGGCGTGGAGTGAAATTTTCCACGGCGGCGACGGCGCGCCGCGGCGGTGGCGCGTTCTAGTGGCGCTGTGGCGTGAAGTTAGAAAAAACAAATAACGATTAATTACACGGTCAGATGTACCCCTTTCATATACCACTTGACCAAATAATTCCACTTTAAAATTTCAAAGCCCATTTTGGTTCCTTCCCCTCATCATCATCGTCAGCCTGCATCAGTCCATTGCTGAACATTGGCGTCTCCAGTCACCTGTCATTCATGTCGACTTTCATCTTGCTGTGCTTCGCGATTCACTCAGAAACATGTGGATACCTTTTCATCAACGGTCATCGATTCTACGCACATGGCAGTTATTTATAAAACAGTAGTTCTCTGCGGTATCCCCTTGATCCTCCGCAGCTGAGTTAAATATGAACCAAACTGCTAAGCTACAACATTGGCAAAAATCCTGCTGATCCTGGGTTTGGTTTTTTCACTGTCGCCTATTCATGTATACGCACATCTCAGTACTTGAATGTACATGGTCAATCGACTTGGCATCGCGGCTGAGACTTCAAATCAAACCGTCCTGGGCTCCTATTAAGGAGACCCAATTCCGTCATGATTCTGTTGTAGGAGAGGGATGGAGCTACACACGCAAGCATGGCATACGAATATGAAATTATGAATATTATTTACAAAGGTTAATTAATGTTCGCATTGACATTCAACCTTAACGTGATACAAAAAATTGCATCGCGGCGACGCCGCGCTATTGAAAATACACAGCGAAAGCGCGGCGGCGCTCCTGTCTTAACATGGTGAATTTCTCAAGTGAAAAGCGAAAAACACTGAAAGGAGTCTTGAGCCTGATATTGATGAAAACTAAAACTGCATCATTGGATTATTGAAAAAATCGGTTCCCCTAGTCAGGGATCGAAAAGGTTGATTTTGAAAAAAAAACACATCCTGTATTTATTCGGTCTAAGCAACCGAACACTTGCTAACGCAGCAGTTTACAACAATCATTGTACTTGTATCTAGGTGACAATTTTATTAATACTTTAATATCAGTAGGTACACTACCAGACATCAAACGGACCGGGTGCATTCAAAACATTTAACATAACATTGTACCTACTTTAAGACATTTTACATTAAACTAGAAGAACATGTGCTTTACCTACGACTTTGCACCTCGCACATAGTGGTGCTAAACGCTTTTTCTTTATTTATTTCTTTCTTCGGGTCGGATAGCGTGCGTTTCGAAAAGTAATCGCAAGTGTTGCGTATACACGTTATACGTACATACGGTTGGTGTGTTGTGGAGTAAGGTGGTATTCGGGACTGTTTGGTGACTGGATTACGCTCCTGATCCAAAGAGAACATAAACGGTGGTAACAGACCACGAGTAAGACCTTCCCATTATTTTCTACACCTTGGAAGATTTTACATCCTTAAACAACAGGCGCAATGGCTGAGGTTTACGACGTCCAACTGATGCTCGCATCAACATCGAACAGATTGGGGTTAATTTGAAGAAGACCAGTGTCCAAAGACAAACCTTCTAATACTTGAAAAAATCTGAAGAAGGCGATTAATCCTAAAAATGTGGTCTGTGGCTCATAGAGAAAAAACTACACCAGCACTAGAAATATCCGTTTTTATCGGTAACTATAACCAGTGGACGTGCTTAAAAGATTTGGTTCGAGAAGCATTCCGTCGCTTTCAAGTGCCCAAAAAATACAATTTTTAAAAGGAAAAGGCAAAGGGGAAGCTGAACGGTTCATCCAACATTTACCAATCAGCGCAGATAACTATTCCATATACTAGGATTCTCTGCATCATCGATACAACAACAAAAAGCTATATTCTCTTTTCACATGAACGTTCTTCCAGGATTGCCCAACAGCAGTCCTTACAACAAATCAAAAAACTACATGACACAACATTAGAATTTCTGAATGCTGGCCGTAATTTAGACATTGATACAACATCGTGGGATCCTATGGTGGTACACATCCTATCCCAAAAACTAGACTCTGACACGTATACATATCGATTGCATAGTCTTTAAAAAATCGCGGGAGCTACCAGTAATTCAAGAATTTCTAGATTTCCTGGAGACTAAATTCATCAGTTTGGAGGCAGCTCGTCGAAAACAAGACAACCCCCACATAAAGGGTCACAACCAACAACATTCCTCAACAGGTTTCAAGAAACATAACAACAGTGGGAATAATGGAACCTTGAAAAAGACACTACACGTGTCGAAGTTCAAATGTCCACAATGCAGTGGCGAACATGGCCTCTACAATTTCAAAACTTTCTTGGAAATGATGATCATGCCCACTGAACAAAAGATGGACATAACGCAAAAAATACAGGTGTTAATTGTAATTGCTTATTTAGCCATAACGGCAACCAGTGTACTTCAACAAAACGATGCCGCAAGTGTACAGCTTATCATAGCACGATATTACTTGACGCCTTTGAAAGGCCGACGAGCTCTCAAGTTTCTAAACATACTGAACCGACGGTCAGAGTCTCTAATGCATCACAGGATGGTAATGCAGAGATTTTGCTTACTATTGCTCTCGTGAACATGCGTGCTCATGGACCAGCGTTCGCAGATATCTTTAATAACCGAAAAGGCCGCTCAGTCGTAAGTTGTAGAAAGTACACCTACACTAGAAATACCCAGTAGTAGGCGCAAATGAGAACAACTGTAAAGGGTTAGTTCACATAACATGCGAGTCTATAAACAGTGACTACGCTTTTACAACAGAGGCCATGATTATGAGAAATCTACTTTAAAATCTCCCCAACCAAACATTATCGAAGCCTTCATGGTCATTCACAGAAAACATTACCTGGGCATTACTAGGTCTGTTGACTTGCTACTCGGAGCCGAAGTCTACGCTAACATTATCATGGAGGAAGTCATCAGGGGACTAACACAACATATCCTACCGCTCAGCAAACCCACCTGGGTGGTTATTGTGTGGAGGCTCAACAAAAATATTCCAATGTAACGTAGTTCTGCACAACTTGGAAGACATGCATAACTTCTGGGAAATTGGGGACATAACAGAACAGCCCAAACTACCTGTCGATGATCAGAAATGTATTATGTTTTACTTAAATACTACCAAAACTAGGAAATAAAACGGGCACTACGAAGTCAAGCTACCGTTAAAGGAAGACATAGAAAACAAGTTGGGTTCCTCAAAACAAATGGCTTTAGCTCAATTTCGAAATTCGGTGCGCAAGTTTCAGAATAACGAGACGCTAGCCCTACATTACAAAATGTTCATTGTTTTTGGATGAATATTTACAATTAAAACATATGAAGCTAGCTTTGCAAAGTAACATGATACCGGAGTGCTACTGCGCTACTTACCTCACCACGGTGTGCTACGAGAGGAATCGACTACAACAAAATACAGGGTTGTTTTTAACGCATCAGCGATAACATCTTCAGGATTCAGCCTCAACAATTTGATGCATAAAGGACCCAACCTTCAACAAGATCTGCAACTATTATTGCTAAAATGGAGGCAATACCAATACGCTAACAGCAGACATCGAAAAGATGTATAGGCAGATTCAAGAACATGAATTCGATCAACCTGTGCAAAAAAAATTTGGCGCAACAATGCTCAATGTCCTACACAATCTTATCAACTCACACCAGTAACATGTGAAACAAATACGGTTCCACTTTTAGGTCTAATGACGCTGAAGAAATTTACAGCAGAAAACAGAAAAAATACCCTGACGCGGCTCAGGTGTTAGACAAAGATGAATGACCTTGTACATGTGTGTCATTCGATAAAAAAGGTAAGAAACTCAAATCAGATTTGATGACCTTACTACATTCAGGAGGTTTTAACTTGCGTAAATGAGCCCTCAACGAACCAACATTAATCAAAGACATACCGAGTCATCATAATCCCGACACAAACATTGTATTCAATTCAAAATTGGAGTCAACCTCGAAAACATTGGGTATATGTTGGAACACGAACACGGACAAATTCTTCTAAACAATCTTCAAAGCCAACAAAACGCAACCTACTATCGGAAATATCAAAATTGTTCGATCCGTTAGGCTGGTTAACGCCATTATCAACTAAACTAAAATTACTGTTCCAAAAACTATGAGAAAACAATTTACATTGGGATGAGGAAGTTTCCGTTTCAACGATTGGGCCGAAATAAAAGCAGACCTAGACAACACACAGCTGCGAAGTACCAAGGTGGTTAAAAACAATAGTGATAACATCATTGAAATTCGTGGGTTCAGGTTCTACGTCACATCCACGAAGGCATATGCAGGCATAGTTAGTGGCGCCCCTACTCTAGGTACGCGCCACTAAGTTCCAATTTTATTTTAAACTAATCAATAAAAAACAACAAACCTTAACAAATAGACTAGAAATATTTCGATGGACGGATTCGAAGGTAACACTCACTTGGAAACAGGGTGAGCCTAACCGTTGGAAGGCGTTCGTCGCAAATAGGGTTGCCAAACTCACATAAACAATGCCTCCTGATTGCTGGCGTTATGTAAAATCATCGGATAATGCAGCGGATTGTGTTACATACACCATACATTGTGGGCTTGTGGTGGCAAGGCCCCCAATGGCTGAAAACATGGACTGTAGAAGATGAAACTGAAAAACAAATATTTATCATTAACGAAGAGGCCTAAACAGTCAAAGAACAAGTCAACATCGTGCCAGATTACACAAATTTCATCGATCATTTCTTAGAATAATACTACAGTACAAAGAAAATAACATATTTGGGTATGGATATATCGAGTGATAACACCTGCACGTTGCCGTAAACATTTGCCGAGCTATCTCACATTACAAGAGTTGCACAAAGCTAAAACAAAAACATGTGCAAAATAAGGAATTTGCGACGGAAATAGAAAAAATGCGCAAACATGGCAAGCGTTGGCTTAAAAAGCCAATTTTTAAATTATATCTCTTCATTGATCATAACGGATTGTAACGTGTTGGTGGGCGATTGAAGAACGCTAACATAAGTGAGGAGATGCGGCACCCGATAATCATAACACATAAATGTCGGTTGACGAAGATTCTCATCGACGAAGCACATCACACAGCAGCACACGGCGGACCACGGGTGACCCTCGACAAACTACGTCATTACTATTGGATAAAGAGTGGGAACAATGTTACCAAGAAGCAGATACGAAAATGCCTGATTTGCCGAAAACATGAATCAGGAAGACAGTATCAATTAATGGGCGATTTATCCGAGGAACGATGCAATAAAACAACGAAAGGATACGTGGTGGTCACAAAAGCCGTGCACTTGGTGCTGGTCTCGGACTTAACAAGCTTTGCCTTTTTGGCCGCGTTGAAGAGGATGGCAGCAGACGAGGTGCTCCACGACATCTTAACAGCGACCAAGGAACAAATTTCGTTGGCACCAGCAACATTTTAGAGAATGAATTCCAACAATTACAACATTTTTTTCTACGATAGTTTCTTAGCAGAAGTGACCGAAATGAAAATCGAATGACACTTTAATGCACCGTTGTGGCCGAGTGCCGGAGGCTTATGGGAGGAAGCTGTAAGACGCCTTAAGTTCCACCTTAAGCGTGTAATTAGTGAACAGAGACTCACATTTGAGGAATAGGTACTCGATTATTCTTGCTCAACTTGAACACTAGATTTCTGTGCTCCACAATAGAAAACCTAGAAAAACCTTTTAACACGACACACTTTATAACAAGACGCACGGGATTAACAGTTACTGAAACAGGAAGGGATGCCAGAACACGTTGGCATTTAATTCAGAAGCTATCCGAAGACATTTGGATGGTGGAAGTCAGAATATCTAAGGCAACTAACAGAGAGAAGTAAATGGCTGAAACCACTACAAAAATTTAAAATAGACGATTTGGTCGTCATTCAAGAAAACAACATACCTTCTGGAAAATGGGCTATGGGAAGAGTGGTCGATGTCCATCCGGACAGAGATGGACTTGTACGGGTGGTATCCTTAAAAACCAAGAATGGAATCGTGAAGAAACCTATAACAAAACTTTCCCTATTACTTATTAATTCGCCGGAAACAAGTGAACAAGAACATAAAACAGAAGAAAACGAACGAACACAAGACAGTCAAGAAAAGAACAAGAAAAAGTACACCGCCCGTGCCGCCGGTAAGATTGGGCCATGTCAACTTCATTTCTTTGGCCCCAGCATTAACATTATTTATGTCCACCGCAATCTCATGGCATGATGTATAACATTACATAATTAAAGAATATCAGACCTTATATTTTGATCCTGTGGCCAAAATGAATCTCATCCGTGACAAATGGACTTCAGCAGAGCACGACAGCGCTAGAAAAACTATTGACTCAATTATATAACACATGTACTAAAATAAAGAGCGGTGTTTGTAACATGATAGTGCCACAACTACAGCATGAGTTTCTCGAACTAAGATACTACAACACGCTCCTACTGACACTACAATTCATCGCACACTCCAGACAGCGTCGTTGACTTATCAATGGGTTAGGTAACGCGGCGAATTATCTCTTCGGCGTATTGGATGAACGTTTCACTGAACAATACGTACACGACATAGAACTCATAAAGCGAAATCAAAATAATTTAGCTAAATTATGGAAAAATCAAACATCTGTTGTAGAGTCAGAATACCACATTCTGAAACTGAACTGAAAGGATAATCCATAGGCAACATAAAACTATAAATCAACATTTAGATACATTGGGCAGATTAACAAATGGAGTAACATGAGTACAGTACAAGGACAGATCGTAACTGCATTGACTGAAACTACTTTGCTCCAAACACTTAATGTTTGGAGCAAAGTGGGAGACACGATACTTTGACGGACATTCGGTCAGTTCAACAGACATTTATTAACGCCTAAGCAATTACTACAACAAGAACTCAACGTCATTACCTACTGGCCAACTTACGGATGATCTAATGCTACCTGTCGATCACACTTATGTGAGAAAACTGTATCATCTATTGCAAAGAATAGCACCGAACACTGAAAAATATTACATATTCCAAATAAAATTCCCATTAAAGAAAAGAAAAGAAAGAAAACTAGTTTATTTGGCCCACACAATGTCGGTACAAATAAAAGGAAACTTAATTACATTAACATCGTGTGTTGTTGTCGGGCGCTGGTTTTCAACTGAACCTTACGTTGAAGTGTACGGATGTAAATCAGCTACATATATAAGGTGATAAATATACAAATAAATAGATATACTTAATAATATGTTAATGTGTAATAAACGATACATAATAATTTACTGTCTAGTGATATATAAGTTTGCGCAAAATAACAGAAAAAAAAGAGAATTGAAACAAAAAACACAAATATCATCTAATTCAATAAATAGATCTGAAATCACGCAAAAAACGGTTATTAATCAGTCTGCTGAAGATGTAGGTACATGTACTGCTAAAGAAGCCTGTTTACCATAAACGTAGTGACAACAACAATGGCTGCAGTCTCAATATGAGACTAGCCAATGTGAAGTTGAACAAACTTTATGTTCAATCAAACATGTGGGTACTGTAGAACGATCCTTCTGAGCATTTATATCACTGCTGCAATAACTATTCCATTAAAATAATTTGTGGAGAGCATATCACAGTCGACACCTCAACCAAGCAGGATTAATATACTTCGGACAAGGTTGTGTTATCAAAGAACAAGATTTTACCTTGCATGCAAACATAAAATGTAACAACAACATAACGGTGCAGTCAAATATTTACGTACCCAAGATTGACCAACTAAACATTATCAATGTGAGCATACTGATGGAGAAGGCCCACGACAACCAAACTGACGAGGACGAAGTAGATGATGTCTTGCTCAAAATCTACAAACAAATCAAGCAGATGAGAAAAAGCGACGTAGAACTAGATGAGATGTTGTCAACACATGACATCCATCACTACATGCTACATCCTCGTGTGGGTGGAGGCTGCGGGCACGGCCGTGCTCCTGTGGCGGTGGCAACGACGCCGCTTGCGAGGCGTGCTTATCTTCCCAGACATCGAACTACGAAGTGTTAACGACGCGAGTGCTAGTGCTTATGTGCTACTATATACCAAGACTATATACCAAGGCTGGCAGGCCCAGTGCTCAGAGTATACAGTGCAAGTTTGCGTGGTTAAAAAGCAAAATAAAGCGTGTTCACCAATCTTACACAAAAACTAGAGACACTAAGATTATATCTTAAGTGCTTCTCTAAACGCTATTTTTTCTTATTAATTTAAGAATCACCACAACATTAGGTTACTATCATCTTAACTAACGTGTACTATCATCAACTCATCTCAACTGCATCTTTCCTGCCCCGGAATATGTTCGGTCTCAGCAACAAAACACTTGCTAACGCAGCACTTTACAAAAATAATGGTACTTGTCTCTAAGTCATCTAAGTAAAAATTTTATTAACATCAGTGCATTACCAGACATCAAACGGACCGGGTGCATTAAAAACACTTAACATAACATTTTACTTTAAGACATTTTACATTCAACTTGAAGGACCTTTAATATACTCTCATCCAATAAGTGCTTTAATATTACCTACGACATTGCACGGGTGCACAGTATTATTACACCATCCGAAAGTAACTTAATGAAAATGCTATTTTGTTTTATTTTCAAAATCAATCGGTTCTATTCCTGGCTAGGAAAACCGATTAAAAAAATCCAATGATTGAGTTTTATTTTTCATCAAAATCGGGCTCAAGACTCCCTTTAAGTGTTTTTCGCTATTCCTCTTTGTTTCGGATTTGGCCATTAACGCACACTTTAAAAAATCACCCTGTATATAGGTAGATACTACAGTTACTAGTTACTGCCTAACTATCTACAAACGTCAACTCTTAAAACAGTTACCTAATAGTTCTTTCCGATTGCATGACATCAAAAGATTGAATAAAGTCTTCCTTCACCGTGACTTTTGATTGTTAAATGGGTATTAACAATTCGTTTTTATTGCTTGATCGATTCCATCATCACCCGAGCAACATTCTGCATAAGGAACCGAAGGGTCGGAAGCTTTATCTAGTAGTTTGGAATACTTGCAAGACTACAGTTTAGTTTTGACAACGTCAGCAATTTTTATACTAGTAGATATAATTTGAAATGGAAGCCCCAGCAGCACCTGCACCGGCTAATATAGGTGGTCGTCGAGAGCCTTCTACCGATCCTGTCAAAGCTCAGGGAATATTGTAAGTTTTTCTTTGTTATAATTTTAAAAAAAATGTTATAATTTTCTAGTTCCAGTCGTCGGAAAAAATACTGATTATTGTAGTTTTCGTAAGCGCGAAGTCCCGGCGGCCAGTAGCCGTTTCCTTGAAATAATGTATGTGTTTACTACAGGTGCACCTCTGCTTAATCCTTTAGGGATATAGGCCTGATGTTATGTTCAAATCCGGGGTTTGAAAACACGAATGATTGATAACACTGGTCAACAATAGTTTAAGTTTTGGTGCTAGGAAACTGTATTTAATTTTTTAACTTCCTACGTGTAGTTTTCTAGATTTTGACTTGTAGGTAAGTACAGGAAAAACAAATTTACTTACAGAGAAAAAACACCATTTATTACTTTATCATGTACCTACATAAAAACTTTATTTTCCGCGACTTTCGTGAATGAGGTGTATTGGGACAACCATGTTGCCCCAGCAGCAGTCAGCCATCATTTATACCGATACCATCGGCCTTGGTAGGTACCTCTCTTCTATCGTTTTCGAAGTCCTGGTGAAACCGCTCCCCTTATTCTAGGATATATGATCCAAGATTGTCTTGGAATTGAGCAAGATGACTGTAGAGGTAGGTAGTGCATGTGCAAGTGCAGATGATAGACACACATTCATGTTCTTAAAGTTCTCTAGCTTGCAAAGACTACAATAGTAGGTATACCTCGCATGTCATTTACAATGTTAGAGTAAGTAGTTATTTGACTAGTGATTTCTCAGAAATTACTGAACAAATGAAGTCCACGCAGGTCGTTCCAAATCGTTCATTGAACTTAAAAATTCGTAGGTAGGTATGATGATAGGTATTAAAATTAATGTATTTATAGAAATGTACCGATAAGTTAGCAACCCGCGCACATGAAAGTAGGTACTGTTACAGCCAATATTCAAAACTGAGGGTAGCTACGCGTAGGAAAAAGAAACATAAATCATTTAGTGATATCAATGAACACAGAATAATAAAAAACCATTAACTCTATCTCTGCACCTTTTTTTTTAATTTGATGACCAGTGTAATTTGCCATGGAGGTTCAAAAGCCCAAAAGTATTGCCACCGGTGACATTGAACTGAACAACGGTTAAATGGAAGGTTCCCAGTAGACAATTGGCTTCATCGTCGGTGGCATCGTCTTACGGCCCGTTTCAATAACGTATCTACCTTTAACCAACTGTCAAATTAGCCACCAACAGTAGCTGAAACGTCATTTTTGGCTTTGTAACATGACGTTTCAGCTACTGTTGGTAGTTAATTTGACAGTTGGTTAAAGTTAGATATACCGGCCGTTAGACAGGCTACATAGACTGAAAGATAAACTCAAAGATTCGGATAAAGCTTAGTTCTACCACTTCAGTGGGTCAGTTTCGTAGTGTCCGCGGAAGAAAAACTATTGGTTTGTTTTAAATCTTTTGGGCAGACTTCAATCAGCTGAGGGTGCTGTGTTATTGTGCATAAATAAATACTAGGTAGGTATTGGTTTCTTTTTAAATAGCTTCGGCTTTCTTAGCTGATTTAAATGCCCCATATTTCGAAAAGGGTTTAAGTAGACCGGCAAAAAAGCCATTGAAATGAAATTATCAATAAAGAAATTGCGATAAATAAGGGTAAGAAATGAAACACTTTAAAAACCCGACTCAGACGTTGTTAGATCAACTAAAAAAGAACGGAACAAACTTTTAGCCTAAATTCGTCTTTTAGCGTGCGGTGCGGCACTTCGACACGTGCATTTTGTAATAAAAACAAGTTTTTAATACCTATTTCAGGAATTCAGTTATAAAAAAATCGAAATCTGCAGCGAAGCTCTGGCCAGAAAGATGGTATTTTTATAGCAAAATAAGAGAAATACAGGAAGAGGAAGCAGAGAAATGTGGTTAGTATCCCTATTAGGTGTTTAGCATTTATTTTTAAAATGCTAAACACCTAATGAGGAAATTATTTTGCTTTATTCACCAATTTTTTTTTGTTACGTGTCAGGTATGACCGTGGAAGAATATCGTGCAGCCTTGATGTCACACAGCAGCCAACTGGAGCCCAAGCAGTACCCAGTGACGGTGGACCCATCTCCATTGCCTTTACCACCGACTTCTGCAGGTAACCATTACCTGAACCACCAACATAACTTTACAAGAGAACAGGGGCCCCAAAGAAAAGCGTAGCAAAATTTACAGTACAATTTGCACATGGGATGGATTTTGGGATCTTTCCTTTTGTAACTGAATAACTGACTAATGCCTGGTTTCTGAGATTTTTATCGTTCGTTTAGGTATCTGTCCGTTAACGCTATTTGTCATAACGCCATTGGTTGGTTCGTGGTTAACGGACAGATAAACGACCGATAAAGTACCTCAAGAAACCAGGCATAAATATGGCAGAAAGGACTATTATACACTTCCTATCCCCTTACGTGCTGCTACAGTCAGCGTCAAAAATATCTGACACAACAGACTGTTCAAAATGATCTCATCTACCGAGAAAATTAAACTTTATCTCAATTGGATAAAGCTCTTGTCAGAAGGACAGATGTCCTGTACTGTCTTCATTCTGAAACATTCCGTGTGTCATTAAGTTAATATTTAATTATCAATAGTTGTTTAGATCATTATGAACAATCTGTTCGTCCCGGTATAATTGACGTTGACTGTACCTACCTACATTATATAAGCATAGAAGGTATCTTGGAATGGGACTTTTTACATTTGGGTCAATTTATATTCCTCAAAAGAACTGAGTAGGAATTTATCACGTCAACTCAATCTTAGTCCACAAAGTTAGGGATATCACTATAGCTACATTCATCAAAGGATATCCCACAGTAATGAGACATACCATTCTTAACTATCTCTGTTGCATAAATCAATGACAGATATTATAAATTAAGAAAGTTAATTAGAACTTTTAAGTCCTTTGGAGTTAACGAGATTCAAAGTCCTTGAGTGTGAGCAAAGGTGACCGACTCGAGCTTAGTCGCAAAACGCAAAAAGTTAAAGGACCACGATATAAAAATGTTAAAAGTCTACAAGATATTTAAGAAGAAAAGAGAGATATAACTTTCCAATTGAAAATATTTTTATTAAGCCAAGTACAACAGTTTAAGAAGTTTTCCAGCGATGATTGGGCGACGCGCGCAGTGCCCTCTGGAGCGCTTCGGACGTCTGGTGAAAACCGACCGAGATTATCCGCTCCGCCCACCATTAAGGCCCGGACAAATTTACGACCCTTACAAGCAGACTGTTGTATTCTTAGGGTGCGTATACCTTACCAACGTGTGTATTTTAACGGCTTTAAGGCTTAGAACCCGTGAATTATATGTACTAGCTACAGTGTATCACTGTCTTCGGGAGCCTTGGGTTATTTGTTGTTTTTACCTACGTAACATTTTGCATAGAATATTATTGTTTTTTCTAGAGCAGGGCAGATAGTAATTTTAAGCTTCATACTTCGTAGGTAGTCGTAAAAACTGGCCTTAATTCAATGAAATATGTATGTGTTTCGTTAGTACTATAGACGGTTTAGTACTTCCTAAATACCATATTCATTGTCGGCGGGCAATGTTCTATTTAATGCACAATTTGAGACCTCCCTCTTCTCCATAAGAATCTACCTTTTCGAATAGACAGTAGAGTCACTTTATTAATGTAACATTATTATTTTACTGAACTGTAAACGATGACGTTCAAAAGTGCCGTTTAATGGCCTAATTGAAATAAACGTTTTGACTTTGACTGACTTTGAGAGTCCGAAAGGTCAGTCAGAGTCCTGTCTGAACTAGAGTTCAGTGCAAGTTCCAATTTCAATATTTTTTTCAAGTTCGTATAGATAGATAAATTAAACATTTATTTGGTACAGGGATAGAAAACACAACACATAAAAGCACAATTACATAAATCATAATATTAGAAAATATAAATATAAAAACACCTTAAAAAGAAAATGACAGAATTTATGGCAATCTGTGATATAACTGATAGAAGTGCCAAACTTATATCACACGTGTGATTTATGTTCGCCATTTTCCAGGAGTGTCGACGGTGACCCGATATCATACAAGTTGCCGCCGGCACGCTGCGAGATGACGGACGAGATGTGGGCGCGCCCGCAGCAGCTGACTGTGTCGCCGCTCGGCTGGGACAACTTGGAGCGAATCATGAACGAGACTGAACAAACATAATGTTGCGATCCCTTTGTAATGAAGCACTAAACTTTTTAAGATTTTCTACTTTAATTATTATGAACTATTTTTACAATAAGTAACTTTTTATGATAATTCTCCTACCTACGCGAAATCAGTCCAACATCTCTCTCGAAACTTCTTGCGCACTTTTAAACAATATACTGCAAATATCCTTCCTTATTCATATATTCCTATATTTGTCACCGGATTTGAATCATTGTAGAAGAAATGTTCAGTTCACAATCAGTCGAGAGTTTATAATCTCTCAGTATATTTTATGAACTTACGGAGTTTGCAACTATCCGGTCACATTTTGACCCCATTGTTAACTTGGAATGATTATCCCGCTATAATAGTGTTGGGCAGGTGACTGCATACATGAGACTGTTTTGATTGTTTCTGACTTTGTAGTAATGATTGCTCTTGCAAGCCATGATCAGCAAGGAAGTAACCACCCTCAAGTGCATGTGGATAGGATGTAACCTATGTACCTATCTGTTAACGATTTAAAAATAAACTCAAACTAAAAAGTTATTTAAAATGTCATTTATTTACATTATATGTGTCCATGTCGTTTTGTAGCGGCAATAGGCGGCAACTGTGAGACTATGTTTTCGGGCAGCACTTCTAGCGTAACAGCTTCATCCTTGTCGAGCCAGTGGAAATCAGCCAAGTACTACGAAAATAAATTAACAAGTTTTTACAACTGTGGCACTGGACGTGGGCCGTAAATCTAAGTTAGCAGGTAGGACGCAGTTTTCCAAATACACTTTCCGGTCATAAATATGGCACATCTAGTTTCAGGAGCTCGGATTTGAACAGCGTTGTCTCTGTCACTCATACCTCTGACTCTGTCTAAATATTGAAAAGCCATATTTAGGGTACCTACTACGTACAACCTCCGAGTGCCAATTCCACTCATTTTCAAGCAACGGCAAGCAACAATCTGTCAAAAATGAATGAAAAATGAGGTTTTTTTTGCCCTTCTAGTAGTATGATGTATTTGTTTCTGGGTATGGCGGATTGGGAATGCCTTTTCAAGTAATAGAACAAAAAAAGATTCTGATTAGAAATGTACCTATTTCAGCAAGCCATACAACATCCGATTCGAACATTTTTCTATGGGGGCTAACAACAAAATGGCGGCGGGGGGGCTATGCCACAAAGATTCTATCCTCTTTCAATATCATAACACAATAGTCGTAACCCTGCTGCTTGTTATTAAGAGGTAGTACCTACGATAAAATTTGAGGTGCCTTTTCTGATAGCAAAGATCTACAAACGACTGCAAAGACCAACGTTAAAGTCTTTCTGAGTGGCGGAGGAGTGTAGATATTTAATGAGTGAATGAATTCGACCTCGACAAGTATGGTCGCCCCATGAGCTGTTAGTATTTGGCCTCCTTACTGAATAAGAAAACAATTAAAGCTCATCAAATATTATGCTCACCTTAATAGGTACGATTTTTAGAGCGACGTTCCGACTGCCAGGTTTTGACTTTCTTTTAGCGACTGGTTCTGCTACCTCCTGTGAATAAATGAATAAATTGAAATCAAGGTACCAATTACTTCTGATATTGTACTAAGTCTAAGTAAAACAATTACATCGACAATAATGAGTCACCAATATTGATGGCTAAGAGCTTGTCGACCGATCTATAGGGGTCTAATATAGTGGTTCCCAAACCCTATTTGACCTAGGAACACTTTGATTTCTTTATTACTAGCAGGGACCAAAAATCAAGCAAAACATTAATCTTAAAATTAACTTTTATCATAACGATATTCAAAATTTGTACTACTCATACATAACTATTCTTTGAAATCAAAAGTTAAGAGGGCATTGTCTGTCACAGAAAACACTACATTACTGATAGAAACTTTTCGCAGACCAAATTTAGGTCCTTGCGGACCACAGGTTGGGAACCACTGGTCCGGGAAAATGGGTAAAGGTTATCCTTGTCACTCATTCGACACCTGACGACATGCTTGCACGGCTTGATAGCGATGTTCCGAAATCAAGCCTTGCACAAATTTTCTAGGAACAATAATTGTCTTTGTCCAGGACACAATCAATTAATACACATTTAAAGTACAGTCGGCTTCTGCGTCGTGGCGCCTTCTGGCGCAGTTAGGCTACAAATATCGTTGTAATATTATGACAGGATAGAATAGATAAGTTTACCTGTTTAGCAGTTTTCTCCATGATCCAGAGCGAGGTTTCGTCCTGGAACAGCACGGCGTCGCGCGTGGGATGCGCGCACACGGCCGACACGGCCGAGCGACGCGACAGCCACTCCGGTGGTAGTGCTGAGCCCGGCCACTTTGTGAAGCGCTTCTCTTTTAGCTCGTATTCTACTATCTAAGAGATGGGTATCAAAAGTAATGATTGAATATCAAGTTAAGTATACCTCCAGTATGCTGGATCGACTATTCTTCTAAAATTACCTTTTCAGAAATCAAACGCATTTATTTAAACAGAGTTTCACTAACTTGATCCTGTTTGGGGTAGCCAAATAAAAAAACGGCCAAGTGCGAGTCAGGTTCTCACACGAAGGGTTCCGTACCATAAACCGAAAAAACACGTTTCTTGTATGGGAGCTCCATTTATTTTTTTATTTAATTATTTTTTTTATAATTTTTGTTGCTATAGCGGCAATAGTGGTAACTGTCTACCTATTATAGTTCTTGAGAAACAGCCCCCCCCCCCCCCTAGACGGACGGACAGCGGAGGCTTAGTAATAGAGTTCCGTTGGTTACATTCTGGTACGAAATCCTAATCGGAATTCGAAGTGTTTATGTTTTTTACAGTAATTTTGTACACAAAACCTTCTGTAGTGATCTTTGCTGAGATTTTTAGCAATGAAAATGCTAGAATGAACAATGCACCAATCTGATACATAAGACAAAGGTCAGCTATAACATTTCAGATACTTATGCTTTAGTCAAAAGACTACCTAATGTATTATTTATTTGCTGAATACGAACAACCCATACAAAGAATTTCTTATGTTAGGTTTAAGGTAAGGTGGGTGGGGGGTCACTTACCTTCTGATCAACATAGGTCACAATAAGGTTTTCTCGTTGACTATCAACAGTCAATGCCGAAGGAACGCAATGGTACTTTGGTAAACTGATGTAGAACTCAAACTTCTTGTTGTTCTGTGTCCAAACGGCTATGGAACCAAGAGTGTCTGCTACCACTAAGTATGTTACTCCTTTCGGACTTCGCTTGGAAATGTAGAGGTGTAATATTGACTTGGCTTTCATATCTGCAAGACAATAATCAATTGGTATAAGTAGTAGAGTAACACAATAACTGAAGCCTGTGAAATAAATTACAGAAAGATTTTTAAATATGAAGATGGAAACAATCACACAGGCGATTCCTTCTTCGTAATGTCCAGGATAACTACCTCTTTCCTAGTCAGCACCTCTATCACAGTTAATAACCTTTCGCCAGTGTAAATCAGTGATATCAGCATTAAGCTTAGGTATATCCCAAAGCAAACAGCATATTAATTAAACAAATAAAAAACAGAGTATGACTCACATTTATCCAAAGAAATAGTTTGCACAGGCGTGGCTCCAGCCTCAGGGTCCACTTGAAGCACATGTAAAGTGGCGGCGTTGTGTGCCACCATCGTGCTGGAGTCGTCGGTGAACGCCACGCGGTCGCAGCCGCCCTCGGGCAGGCCGTTGATCAGCACTTTAGATACAGATATGTTGGACTGCTCTTCATCCTGCAATAACATTTATATTACTTTAAATAACTGTCAGTAGGTCAGGTAAGCATGACAACGACATCACTTTCCATTAGGTGTAGTGGTCAAACGCGAGCTTATCAATAATAATCAAAAGAAAGCAAATGTAGAAGATGAAACGCACAAAAGAAGTTAAGTGCTGACAAGGAGACCTCATTTTGGAATCAATATATAATGTATGCAGTAAGATTTGTTAAGAGATACAAGTTGTAGGATGCCTTACAGCCGCATCAAACAGTTCACATATTGATAAATGAAAAAGGCCCACCTGTTTTGTGCTAAGGTTCAAACAAAATGTGCGAAAGTGACATAGAAGCGTTTTTGGAATTAATAGCGTTACAACGCAATCAAAAATCTATCTATACAATTACTTAAAAATCGCAAGCATACTTACAGCATCCAATTTAAGCATCCTAACAACACTGGCTGTGGAATACACGACTAGCTCTCCATTAGGCGACAGTGCACAGCATCGTATCTGATTCTTCTCTTTAGTTTGTATGGTCACTAGTTTCACAGGCTTTTCTGTCAATTTCAAACTCTGTTGCTGTATGTTCTCTGCCTTAGCTCTGTTGATTACATCAATTGTTGAATCTTGTTCTAGTTCATTATTTTCTGTTTGACTGCTATCTAGTTTAGTGTTAACATTGGTTACCAACACATTACCATTGTTGGTTGCGTATGAACCTAGTTTCCATACTTCTAGATGACTGCTGTACCTGCAAAATGAATTCCAAAATAAAAATCATGAATCCTACTAATTAACAGGTGACAGTGAAGGTTACAAAAAAGGATTTATTAGAGTTGATTCTGACCTAAAAAACATATTGAAATATGTGCAGCTATGAAAGTGAAGGTTTACCTTAAAAGTAGTAATTTCTTTCGACTACAAACTGATGATCTTGGCGCTGGTATCATGGGCGGTAGCCTCATCACCCACTTCGGAGGATAGCTTGAGAACGTGAGGTAGCCATCAACACCAATTGAGATTAATTTCTCTCCGTGAATTACAAGTCCTCTGAAAAAAGTTTATCGTTTTTAAATTATCAACTAAATAATAGTATATCATAGGCATTATAGTTTCCCCTATAGTTACATTAATTGTAACTGAGAAGAAAATCAACAGTCAAATCAAATAAATTATCAAAAAGTTACATTTAGGCATGATTGACTAACAGACAATTTAGTTTATACTTTATAAGAAAACTAATCAATTGCAATAAATAGGGAAGGATAAAATTGTAGCCGTACCTGACATCGTGTTCATGAATATTTCTCTGCACATTCTTCACCCACTGAGCCTCAGTTTGTTTCCCAGTGTTCTTGTTGACTTTAATGAAGTTCATGATGGCGGGGTCTACCCCACTGCAGAACAGACTCTTCTCATCATCTGACACTGCTATTGACAGGATATCTGCTTTGTGTGTGGAGTATGATTCAAGCTGAAATTAATTAGGAAGTTTAGAGAATGGACAATAGCACAATTCAGAAGCAATTAGTCAGGCATTTTGAATTTAATGAGTATGATTTTACACTTCTCTAGCTTTGAGGGCCTGCTGCAAGGAAAGCACAAATGCACAAAGGAGTATATAGTGTGTTTTCAGACTCATGTGATGCCAATGGGTAAAATTAGAAATGTGTCAGCATGCCACTGCCTATCCTGCTCCCTTGAAAACCTATCTTCAAACATCTACCCAATTATGTGATAGTGATCTGGGTGTATTATTATATTCAGTCCAATGTGGTTAACATTTGATGGACTGTTTTAATTAGGAAATGAAATTAATCAATAAGCATTCTTACCTGATCACCTAGAGTGCTGTCCCAAAATATAAGTCTACCCAGACTGTCTCCAGAAACAATAGTGTTATCTGAGAGTATTCCAAGACACCAGACTATAACCTCTCTGCCTCTGCGACTCACCGACATGCGGGTTATTGCATGCCCTGTCTCCACATTCCACACTCGTATTGTGTTTATTGAACCTGAAATATATATTGTTTATTATATTGTAGATAGAGCAGTTCTGACTTTCATGTTTCTTTTTCCACATGCAAAAATGAATTTGAACAAATATGCCATAACTCCTTACCTGTAATAAGCACATTTCCTGTTTTGCTAAATTGGCAACACAATATTCTGCCTTCTTGTTTGTCAAATAGCTTGTTGTATACGATCTCATCACTATCCACACTGTAGAGGTTCACATAACCTTGTTCAGTTCCCACCGCTACAAGGCTGTTATCTGGACTCACATCTAGGCACCAAGCTGCATAGCCAGTTAGCAACACCGTAGTTTTCAGACACAGTTTATCTAGGTCCCATTCAATCAAGGCGCCTCCTAGACCTGTTGATAGCAGCCTATCCTTAACCCAACCAAGTGCCTCCACAGAACCATTCTTCACACCAGGAATGAACTTGACGAGATATGGCGCATAGGTTAAGTCCCATATCTCAATAGAGGCGTCACCTCTGCAATAGCAACCAAAATTATTATCAATTATTTATAATGAAAACATAAACATTGCATTATTTTGGTCGAAAACTTACCGCGCAACGGCGATGTGTTTGCTGGTTTTATTAAATGAAACGCAGTTGATCGGTTGCGGTTTCGCATTATAGTATCGAACTCTGTGTACTTTGCTAGCCATTGCAAGAACTACAGTATTTAGACCATTAAAATCACATGCAGAGTACACAACACATAACCTCCAACCAACATTACACACATGACAATGACTTTGACAACTGATTGTCATTTTTCAAATGTCATGTGTCAAAACATTAACATTTATTTTGGATTTCATTACCTGGCTACTGAAGCCTTTAAGTTCAACGTTTAGTTAGCATTGCCATTCAACGCGGCAATGCTGCCAGTGTTCTAGGCCCTTTTGCTATTGACAGAGATGTGGATGATTTTATTATGACCAATGATTTGAAAATCAAGAAATTATGTACAAATAAATGCGTATAAGAAGAAGAATACGCATTTGTACATAATTTCTTGATTTTATCAGTCTATCCATTTTTTATATTTCTATGATTCATTACGAATGCGAAAGAAACTCTATCCGTCTGTTAGAGCTCTGCCTCATTAGTGCGTTGCGTTGCGTCAACGCTGCGTCCATCTATTTCAAAATGACATGCGGGACATGCTACATTAAAGCGTTGCGTTTTCAGGATGTATCAACGGATCGACGGACGAAAGACGACGCTGGGGGGTGATGCGCTGCGCTGTCGGAGCTCCTGTGCGACGACGGACATTTCTCCATTGGTTCCACTGCTAGAGGGGCAAGCGAGACGTGCGTACAAGATATTTTTTTACCTCATTATGAGTGTGGAGGATATCAATACAGATTTTCTCATCTCCTTGGTGCAGAGAGACCGATCATATGGGATAAAGGTGATGAACAATACAATGATAAGTTTTTTCCGATCCATTGTAGAGAATGACTGTGGCGCGCGCGTCGGCCTCTTGCGCTGCGACGTCGTGCGTCGTCGCAACGCAGGTGTGGCATCCAATGCGTTGATCCGTTGCGGAGACGCAGCGCAACGCACTAATGAGGCATCGCCCTTACCTTTTCACGTCATATCGGCGGAACGGATTTAGGGACCGGATCCCAAATAACGATAGGAAGGGTTTACATCGTTGTCGGGATCTAGGACTTGTCCTCAACAGCCGGTGGAACTTGGTCGAGCACTTTCATCTCCTAAACTGGGGTGGGGTGGGGCTGTCTTCTGTTTTCGTCAGTAAGAGTCTGACACTCCCTTCTGCTCCGCCCAGAGCGCAGCCCTAGAGCCAAAAGGCGCATATCACTCAGCTCCTGGTTGGTTACTCAGGTTGGGTGTTGCTGGAACACGCCAAAGATATGGTAAGAACACACTGGGCGTTCAGTGTTTTTTGTCCGGGACTTTACTATGATGTATTTACACATTTGCAGTACATAAAATTCAGTAAGAAAGTCTAGCTAGCAGCTTTAAATTCCTTTAAAACACACACACACAGAAGATGGTGGAACACCTTTGCGAATCAATAAATGTGATATTGACTGAATGGAAGGCAAAGAGGAGGATTTTAATTTTACACATTATTTTAATCTCTTTGTGTTATATAAACTAATAAAACTATTATTTTAGCTGGAATACCTTTTAGGCGTAGGTTAAAAATGTGTTTTTTTTTAATTCCACGGTGTCTTTAAGTCCGTGTATCCAAGCTTTCCTTACAATAAAAAAAAAAGTAAAAATCAAGTTTCGAGGATTGCAGTACGAGTACATATTTTCGTAAAAATTGTGATTTAATTATTAGATATTTGCATACTACGTTATCTAAAGTTACATTTTTGAATAATGGGGGACGGTCAAAGTGAAACTAAACCGTTACTAAGAGATGGTAAGTATTTAATTGGTTTTATTGTTTTGACAGCTGATGATTCAACTAATAGTTCTTGTGATTTTGTTGCTAAACAATGGAACAAAATGGTTCTAAGCAGCGGCTACGTAGTTTATCAAAATACCTGCGTTGTGCAACAGATTTACCAGTTATTACATGATTGGTTACGTATTTCCAACACGCCAATGTAATATTTTTGTATGACAGAGGAGGTAAATGTCAGCACAATATCTCCTATTGGACCTGACGAGCTTCCTCCACCGTACCAGCAAGCGGGAATGCCGATGGTAACATGCCGCGTGTGCCAGGCCATGATCGACATATCTGGGAAGAGGGAACAGCATGTTGTCAAATGTTCAGAATGCAATGAAGCCACGGTATGTAGTTGAAGCTAAAGTTGTTCGTTTTTTTACTTATGAAACTCTTTCAAGTCTACAAATTAGTTTAGGTCGAAATGCTCCACTTATCATGACTATCTTATTGATTATAATATTTGTAATTCTTTTCTTTGTTTATCTAAGTTTTTGTTTGTTCTTGTTATTAATCAGTTCACTGACTCATAGCTCTGCCAATTATTCTACTATATGTAGATTATGTATGTTTTATTTTTACCGTTTCATCTTTTTAGCCTATAAGGAATGCTCCACCTGGAAAGAAATATGTGCGCTGTCCTTGCAACTGCTTGTTAATTTGCAAGTCATCGTCACAGCGCATTGCATGCCCCCGTGCAGACTGCAAGAGGATCATCAACTTGGCACCATCGCCTGTCACTCCACCTGTGCCCACCTTACCTGGAATGTGCAGGGTCATCTGTGCTCATTGTCAGGACACATTTCTGGTATGTGCAATTTTAAGCATACATTCATTTTTTAAGGTTGGACATTGGAATATTATAAAACTAATCATACCAGTTTGTGTTTCTGTTAAAACATTCTACGTGTAACTCAGTGTTGTAATGTACTATGGTCTAATTTATTAAACATTTCACAAGGAATGAACCTTTAGGTTGAGCATTCAAACATAATTATAATCTAAATTATTAGATTACAGTATTATGGTAGCTTTTATCAATCATAATGTAATTTTGTTACTGGACAGTTACCCTCATATTTTCAATTTATAAAACAGTGTACAGAATTAAAGGCAGTGTGTGTATACTATACACACTATTGTATTTTGTTACCATTGTAAGAGAAAGAAAGTGTTTAAGTAAATAAAAATGTCACCTTGTAAAAGGTACATTTTTATTAAACCTTTTTACTACAACATTGGTATGATCTGCAAATATTGCAGAAAAAGGCCATAAATTATTGTTTTTATACATAAAATTTCTCATAAAAAAGCCATCCAGTTTGTTACACATTGTTTTGACTAAATTATATGCCTGTAAAAACTCAAATCATGGGCAAGTTCAATAATTTGAAAATATTTGAATAATTACAATGTTTGCTCACTGTAATAATATTGTCCTTATCTGTTTATTGACACTGATGCAAAATATATCTTGTTGTGAACTTATAATCTTTAGCAAATAGGCTCATTTTCACAACAGCTGTTTTTACATTTTACAGGTTAGTAAATGTTAGTAAACATTTTTCTAATTTTTAGGGTTCCCAACCACTATATGGAAAAAACTGAACCCTTATACAATCACTTGGTTGTCTGTCTGTCTGTCCGTTTGTCTGTCACAGCCGATTTTCTCCAAATCTATGATTTTCAACCAACTTCAAAAAAGGAGGAGGTGAGGTGGTCTCATTGTCACCATGTGAGAATCTGATGTGAGTGGTGGGATCCCAGGGAAATCGAGAGAAACCCTCAAATTTTATAGGCAGAAACAATGTTTTTCATATACTTTCGAACCCATTTTTTTCTGCACTATGGCAATCTGTTCGAAAACAATAAGACACTTGTTTGGTTTGAACTTCATGTCCTGATTATTTTTAGTGTTATCATCGAGAGCCAATCAATTGCTGAACTTTCCAGCAAACCCTCTTCTTAACTCAGTCTACTAATCTTTGGGTGAGACTGGGAATGCCTTGTCTCTTCAGTCAATTGTACTGTAGTCCACCCTCTCCACTTAAGGCCTGTGCGAGTTCGTTTGCATGAGTTGTTAGTTTCTCCTGGTATTTCAGGCTTGCCTGGATTATTTCCTCACGAACAGTGTTTATGCCTAGGTCAAGATACATGTATTTGCTAGCAAGAGTAACTTCGACATACTGGAAAGATTCCATAGTAAAGCACTAAGAACCATGATCAGTATACCCCAATGT
Source organism: Mamestra brassicae (assembly GCA_905163435.1). Taxonomy (NCBI): domain Eukaryota; kingdom Metazoa; phylum Arthropoda; class Insecta; order Lepidoptera; family Noctuidae; genus Mamestra; species Mamestra brassicae. Next base: position 10,719,117 of record LR991004.1, on the reverse strand, counting down.
ATTAGCAACTTTCGAACCCTAATCACATATTTGTGTCTGGTAATCATCACTTCATGTTTCTGAGCTGATGATGGAAGGTATAAGTCCGGATCTGATAGCAACGACGTCGATCGATAGCAACGATCGGCGGTTGATCAAATGTTTATGGCCCGGTATCCGTCAATCAGGCAAAGCTACCACACCAATCGGTCAACGTCGATCGATGTCGATCGATTGATGTTGGTGTAGACACTCTAAGAGATAACATGTACCTAGGTTCGTATGTACTAGCGTTTTACAAATATTTATATACTTTTTAACCAACTTCGAATAAAGGAGCTCAATTCGTCGGAATCTTTTTTTATGTATGTTCCCCGATTACTCAAAGATGCCTGTGCTGATTTTGCCCCATAGTCATAGCCTGGAGAAATCGAAGGAACTCTTAAAATTTTACAGGCACACTTGAAGCGATTTGGGTATTTTTAGATGAGTATTTTTTTGGAGTGGTCCCATTTCAATTTGGTGTAGATCTGATGAGGAACTTCGAAGACAGGCAACGCAACTCTTCAATAAATGATAGCAAATGAACCGAGATCTGTCCTGCTTGGGCGGAGCACTGCCGTGTCCTCGTCGAGGCAATAGCGGCGGCGCGACCTCTCGCGTCCGACCCTGTTAAATCCATGGTCCGGAGACAGGAGGCTATGGAAGGACGGAAGGAAGAGGTGGGCCGCGCGAGGGAAAGACCAGGCCTTCGCCCCAACAGAAGCAGACGCCCCGGGCGTCGAGAGTCTGCGTGCGGCGAGCTTTGGGTGGCTCGCTGTCCGATCAACATCAGGCCCGGGTTGATTACGCGTTGTGTTCCACGCGCGCCTCAAAGGGTTGTCAGCATAGGAGACGGGGCCCTCTAGGGCCAGAGTCTGCCAGGGTTGCGGAATTTGTTCGAGAGTCACCGCGGCCCTGGAACGCCAAAGGCTTCAGAAGGAACACGGATGGGTTTTAGACAATAAGAGTCTGACACGCCCTTCTGCTCCGCCCAGAGCGGAAGAAATCATTTGATGATTTTAAATCCTTATAAAAATAATAAAAAAACCCTAACCTCACCAATTATGTTCAATTTCCATATCTATAGTGTGGGATTATTTTTGCGTTGGGTTTAACTTCGAATTGAAAATCAATTCGACATTAAACCTAACGCAAAAATAACCCCAATTTGAAGAAGTCAATGGTGTATTACTAAAATAAAATCTAAGAAAAGTAAAGTGATATATTGTTAGGTTTATATCAATCCCAAAGCAAAGTAATACTATGAGCTGGTCTGGACTTGGTTTGCGAAGGCACATAAAGTAACTCCTTAACGGCAAATAACGCAAATGTGTAGACTGACTTATTTTGTGTGTAATGACAGCTTTGGAGTATCGACACTAAAAAGTCAAAAATAAAATCTTTTTCGCAAAGAAATACAACCGGGCTCCAAACAGAAACACAATATTTTTTTATGTATCATGTAAAAAAATATTCGTTCGGAACCCTTTGCACGCGAGTCCGACTCGCACTTGGCCAGTTTTTTGTTTATAAACATTCCAATCGAGCATTTTTTACTAGATATTAGCAGACGAAACAGAATCTGATCTGTGTTGAGTAATCTTACTTGTATCCTTTTTACTTTTATGAGTTATTGGAAATAACTAGCTTTCCTTCAATTTTTATTTTCGCATAAAAAGTAGCCCAAGACCATCTCCGGGTCTATCTATCTCTTTATCCAAATTCATTCAAAACATTTCAGCGATTTAAGCTCGCGTAACAGTTATAAATAAACTCACTTTCGCATTCATAATTTTACTTAAGATTAAACTGAAAGGCCTTTTGTACCTACGAGTACCTACCTAAGTGTGGTCTCATTGGCTCTGTATTAAGTGCATGAATTAACCTGCTTGTTAATAATGTCAGTCAACCACGAAATGTCCTTAGCATTTCTATGGCATCACAAAATTGGTTTAGAAATATAAAACCAACAACATCCTTACCATGTTTTCAAAAATACAGCATTCTGTTATTTTTTGTTTAAACCAAGGTTTTATTGTCTTCCATTATTGTGAGTATGAATGTGTCATATAAATATTTTCCTAGTTTGATAATGGCAAAACGTGTATTATCTGCACTACAATGACATACTTATTTTATGCGATATAGGGATGTAGAGTTCGTTAAAGGTCACTGACCTAAGATAAATAATAATTAATTTCGTAAGTATGAATGTATGTGTTGGTGGTGTTTCAGTATCAACTGCTGAAGAACGCGCCGGTGAGATGTCCGCACTGCCGCAAGGTGTCGTCGGTGGGCGCGCGCATGGCCCGCATGCGCGGCGCCATCTTCGCGGTGCTGGCGCTGGTGTTCCTGGCCATCGCGCTGGGCGTGACGCTGGGCACGCTGTCGGCCGCTAAGAGCCATGGCGGCGGCATCTACGTCGCCTACGTCGGCGGCTTCCTGCTCGCCTTCATCCTCGGCAGTCGAGCCGTCTACTACTTCGCCATGAAAGTGAGCACCATTGAGGGCCCAATGTAATAGTCGTCAAGTCACTCGACTTTGTGATAAAATTTGTATGACTAGAAAATATATTAATATAGAAAATTCTCAATTCCATATAGCATTGTTATAAGAGCTTGGTTTGCCGAGTATATGTAAACCATCTCAATATAGAGCTAAGTTTGTTCTATTTGATGATTAATTGGCGTTGACATTGCGTTAAATGTACCTAAAATAAACTTGGAAATAAAATTATGTTATTAAATCGAATAAAGTGTAGGTAAGTTATGCCCGATTCTAGCAGTGGGTGATGCCATTGTTTATGAATAATTTTAATATTGTTGGATACATTTTGACAAACAGTGTTGTATCTGGGATTCTAATTCATCTCTTGCTATTATGTGTTTAAATAGTTTGTTGGTATGTATTTATACTGCAATTGAAAAGCTCCATGGATAAAAAACAAAAAATAACTTAAATGGATAAGATCCATAAGGAATCTCACTTCCTTAAAAGAAATTTATTATCCAGATGTTGCAGTTAATAGTCATGTATGTGCTATAAACTAATTACAGTTTGTTTGATACTCATGATCTCTCTGCATTGTTTTTCAATGGCAATATAATAAAACACAATATTTAAAGGTATGAGATTATTATAATTTGTATTTAACACTTTACGTTAAATGTTCAAAATTTAGGAAAGGGTATTATTTATACAGGGTGATATTATTTTGCCTTCTAGATTATTTATTTTCAGATTTTTATAATTGAAGTTGTCATGATAATCAGCTGCAAGTCTATAAATATGTAACTACTAAATATGTAGCAATATGTAAATATTTGTATTTTCTAAATAGGTACTTTCGATCCACGTGGACTTGAAAAATATGATACATCAGTATTTTAAGTCAGTTTTAATAATTTATTGAGAAATATCAGCAATGCTCCTGTAGATTATAACTTCGGTCTACAGAATTTGTCACAACACGTTAAAATTTTCTTTTACACATACAAGTCCTTCTAATAACCTAAATTGATATATACCTACCTATTACAAAACATCATGTAAGTATCAAAGAAACTCGTTTAAGTTTCCATATTTAAATGAGCCATGTTTAAAGATTGTAAAGACTTCTCGTTCCCAAGTTTAATTGTACCGAATCGTATGAAAAGTATGTCATATAAAATAAATGCAAATATATTGCCTAACTTTTAGAATAGTAGACTGACTTCATTGATAAATTAAATTAATTCTGAATAGCTATCTATCAAGAGTCGTCGTCACTCATTCATTGTTGGTTGCATCGCGTCATTCCAAGAACGTTGTTTATGTAAAGTAACGTTTGTGTAGCCGTGATGCCCGCGCCAAGGGCAACAAGTACATGACGTGGGCATCGAGTGCTGTGAAATCGAAACCAGCAATATTTAGCTACTAAAAATTTAACAAATTCACTCATTAAAAAAACTAGTTAATATAGATGTGAGTATATAATTATAATCAACAACAAATATTTTGGTGCTGAATTTTATAAAGTTTAGATGAGTGACGGTGAAGCCTCACATACGCTACAGCATTCCTCGTGTTGATAGTACATGGCGTGTGTTTTAAATAAAGATAATGACCCTTCTTTGCAGTCGGGCACAAACAAACAAAGATTTTTTATAGTGTACACGAATACCGCGACTTTACTGATTATTTCGAGACGATTGAATATCATAGCTGCCATTCATGCAGAATCAAAAAGATCTTGGTATAAATACTTACGCCATTGTAATACTTACTTAAATATATTTTCACTAGTGTTGTCAGCGGCTTCGTCCGCGTGTATATCGGGGACAATTGCATTTTCCCACGGGATTTACCGGGATCTAAAGTCTCCTATGTCCTGCTACGGACATTAGCCCGCCCGTTTTGCCGAATTCGTTCCAACGTTACGGCGTGATTGATATATCAAACATAGACATTAACATTTATATATTTAGAAGGATTTTGCTAACTTAAATTACTGGACACACCACCGCGGGCGTGGATAGGATTTCAATGGCGAGTGTTCAAGAAGGTCTACATAACAATTTGTTTTCACTGCAACTTGAAAATACTAATTGCAAGAGGCTGGAATTAGTATTTTCAAGTTGGAGAATGGGTAAATAAAATAACCTTGAAATAAATATTTTGATACGCCTGCCTATTCGTTTGGTCTGTGTGTGCGTAAAACTATTACTCCGTGGTTATAATTATTTACCCTAAAAAAGTGATGCATCGTGTTTAATTTGTGTATAATTATGTAAATATTGAACACGGCAAACAGGAAAGTCGGGTTATCGTGAACAGGCTGTATTATGACGTGCACAAGTATCTGTACCTATTATTAAAACTTTTGCATTCTATTCGTGTTTTGTTAATTTTTATTTAAACAATTTGTATCGGAAGGTAGTGAGGGCTAGCAGTCAATGTTTGTGTTATTATAATTACATTGTATAGTTTAACTATAATAATCGAACAATATGTGGATTAAGTCTTAGATTATTTGCTTTCAGTAAATATTTATAGTACCACCATATAATAATACCATGTATAATTGATTATTAATTATTTCATGAAATGTTAGTGCTTTACACATGTATTTGTAGTTATAAGTCAAATAAATTGTACCAATCGACATCTCATTTGATCTTCTTTTTAATTAATACCACCACCACTTTTGAAGCAAAAAACGATGGAATAATGTATGTATTTTATTAATAATGATAACAAAATAAATTTAAGGTAGATACATTACCGTAGATATATTAAAAGGAGGCATATTTACCAATATTGAGAACCAATAGAAATCTAAGAACTTATAAATAACCGTGCACTTACGTTATAATTATGACACATTAATATTCTTTTGAAAAAGATGTAATAAAAGGAAACATTTAAATATACCTTGAATATAGGTATGTTACGTAGACTGGTACGTACTTTGTAAATTTCATAGTAGGTGTATTGTACTATTTATTGCAGTACATTTTCAGTACTTCTGCACTTTAGGATATACGAGAGATACAATACAAAAAATACCATCATTTTATGACCATTTCAATTTTAAAAACACATTGATATTTTTAAATAGTTTGTAAAGAATCTAACTCTACACACGACTAGACGAACAGATTAGACAAAATAGTCAGTGACAAATATCGGGAAAACGTTCCAACTTACTCTAATTAACGTATAGGTACTTTCTAAGGAAGGAATGTCTTTCGCACAACATACAAAGCATTAGTTAAATGCATTAAATCTAGTACCATGTACTTAAGAAAACGTGTACAATAATATGTTCGTACTTATTGCTAAAAGATATATCAATGCATAGAGAAGCTTTCAAATGGGTTTTCTAGGAATTAGCGTTGGAAAATGTTCTTAGATGTCCATAAACATCTAACCCTCGTTTACACGAGCGAAATCGACCGTCAAAAAGCGAGAGTTTCTGTGTAACTCGTTATCCCACTCAGATACACAAAAAGAAAAGGTACACATTTCAGTGAGAACGCGAAAACGAAATCTGTACAAGGATCAAGGCACACTGGCGCAGAGTTAACTCAACTGTGTTAGTGTAACTTCATGCCTTAACCCTAAGCATAAAGTTCTCACCGTTTGATAGACGTGAACCACTCGTGTAAACGCGGCTTATTACTATCTTGTATCTTGTTGTAATGGTCAAAAGATGTCGTCAGGTTTGAGGATTCGGGCTCCCGGGTATTAGTATATTAAAAAAATGTAACTGTTACCCCGTGTCCTGGCAGTAAGCGATCGTGGCGTTCCTATTATGTCACTCAATTGCTTGGAAAAACTAAAAGCACCCTCTGACGGCTCAACGAAACAATCGGAATTGCCGAATAAAATGAACGCGACGATCCCTCATAGAAGGACACGGCCTAAGCCGTGTGAACATGTTGGTGGTTAGTGGGACTTGTTGTAGGAGTCCTTGTGCTGATAGCCCGACACGTAGCCCGAGGCGTCAACGAGGTCCTTCCTGCCCGCGATGCCCTTGCCCTTGCCCGTCTCGTCGAACCGCTGTTTGTGTGAGCCTGTGTACTTGCTGGTGTCAGTCAGACGGTCCACTGCTGCTGCAGCTGCGGGCGATTTGGTGACCTGGAATTAAATAAACCTTAATTTAAGTAAGCGGTGCTATTTTTGTAAATGTGATACTTAGTGGATTACATACGCCTCCTAAAAACAAATATTTCTGAGTGTTTAATACTTTCAGAGGCCTTCGTATAATGTACAAAGGCCGGGTATAGTGGTTTATAAGATTCGGTGTATTTCTCAAAGTTCTGATTGAGAGAATACAGTTTGGGATGGATTGATAGGTACCAAAAAAGCCGATAAGGGAACTTTTATATTACAAAACTAATTTTCAGCAATGGGAACAATTTGGTAAGAATAATCATACGACTCTACGGAACCCTGTATCGATAAAAACTCAATAGTGTCGCTCTTTTCTAGTAATCACTAATCTTCTATAGCAGCTTGTTTTCTTTGTCAAAACAAGCACATAATTATCTACCACTAGCACTTCGTCCGCGACTTCGTTCGCGCGGATTTAGTACGTACTCCATAAACTTCAACACCCGCTCTTCTCCCTTTTGAAGGTTAGTTTTGGAAAATTAAGTACAACGATTTTCATTAATTACCCAGCCATTTCTGCTGTTGATTCTGTGGTCTCGGGATCAGCCAAACTTTCACCCCTTTAGGGGTTGATTATGCAAAAATTGTTAGATCTGTTTCAATTATTCCACTATTAGTTTTTCATACTAATTCCCACGTAAATTGAAGTAAGCAATAATGTCCTCTCCTAAAATCTTCATCACCCCTTCCCCTTTGAGGGTTTATTTTCGAAAAATCCAAACATTTGTAATTCTAATTTTGATATCTAAATCATTTATGCCGTGTTCCAACTTCATCGGACCAAGCATTAAGATACCTACTCCCCAGTTGGCTCAAACCGCAACATTTTTCTTATTTAGAGCATATTTATACCCGTCGTAACTTTAAAACAAAAGGACCGATTTTAATAATCTATTATAATTTATTTAGTGTAATTTACATGTAGGTACATAATCAACCTTAATTATCAAACCATTTAAATGGATAACGATTAATATCATGGTACCAAGTCACCACTTTTCGACTCCACTCTGGTTTTGATTGAATAATTTTAACAAATAGCGGTCATTGTAACCATACCCGCGCGGACTTTTTTATAGGTAACAATAAGTACCTCTCTATTTTTTAAAATATAAATAATATTGCCAATGGTGAAAGAATTTTGAAAATCGGTCCAGTAGTTTTTGAGCCAAATCGTATCAAACAATAAATAAATCTTTCCTTATAATAATATTATAGTTTACACCAGCACCTACCAGCGGCTTCGCCTGCTTGAAAACTAAAAATACTACCAAAGGAAAATACGCCCGGGATGAAAAGTACCCTATGTCCTATACCAGGAGAAGATCTACCTATGCGTTAAGTTTTAGCTAAATCTGTTCAGCCGTGAGGAGGTATTAAACAGACAGATAACTTACTATTACATTTATAATATTAGTATGGCTAGACGGTACATTACCGTGTTATATGAATGTATAGTATGTGATTGTGAGGCAAGGATATTAACAAAAGAAGCTAGATCGGTGTGTGTGTGTGTGTGTGTGTGTGTGACGTAGAGGAAATATTTAGGTAAGTAAGTAATTTTTTATAATGGAAATCTTAAACAGCTCTGTCTGTTCCTAAATGCCTATACCTTGACTTATAGGTCGATCAAATTCAAGGTCTTTAAAGTTATGAAGATGACAATGCGTCACTTTAAAAAACACTCAAACTTACGTGTGATGTTAAGCCTGGCTGTCCACAGCTCGTTAGCTTCTTCTTAATGTCGTCCAGCTCCACCTTTTTACTTTTAGCGAGATCTTCAAGGAATTTCTGGTAATCATCAATGCCAAGTTTCAGTGTCTTCAGTTTCTTGAAGTGAATCGCTGTGTCTGTCGTTGTGATCTTCTTACCATCGATCACCTTCGCCTGTTTCATCCATTTGTCGCTTTGTGACAGAGTTATTGTTTTGCCATCTGACTTTATATCTCCGAATTTGGAGAATGCTTTGAAAGCGTCCTGGAAAATAAAAAAATGGATAAGATCAATGGTTGGATCTAGGTGTCGATGTCAGTAGGCACTACCCTATATTATATTGTAGTAGAGCTTAGGTACTACGACTATGTATATATGTAAGATTGCGTGCATAATGTGACCAAGAGAAATAGGTTAATGTTGCAGCTTTGGGTTACTAACCTGTTGGTAGGTACTATTACTATAAGAATTTATAGGTATTTCGTAGATTTTTATAATCTTAAGCACTGATTTGTATATGTATCTAACTGCCACACTTCGAAGATTTCTAAGAACTTACTCTCGGTAGGTATCAAAAAGCACATACTTTTACCTATCCTACGTACCTGAAGTTCTTTTTTAAATCATTTTCATTTATTTGTCAGAACATGGTCTTAAGTTTACTTAGATTGTCTCATCACATTCTACCACTGGGCGTACAAATGCTAAATAGGTTACATTTGGTGATAAATTATTAGGTAATAATAATAATATTTCTAATAAAATTATAGTTCAAATTCAAAAAGAGATGAGAAATGAAACACTTAATTTAAATAATAATTGTACTACGCAACCCCACACTGTGCGTGGTCCGACAGGCACTTGGCCAGTTTTTTTTAATAGAGTTGGCCCTACCTGTTGATTTGGCTAATTAACTAGGTAGTATTAATTTAAAGGCTCGCGTCGAGTACTATCTCTTCTGATGATGTGGTCGACGAAAAAACAAAACATCTATACCTTTAGCGGAATCGCTTCAGCTTTGGCCGTTCCGTTGGTTGCGCCGGGAGCTGTCCCGTTCTCTAGCTTGACGTCCTTCACTTCCTGCGTCACCTGCTCCACCGCGGCGTCTGCCTGTGCTGCCTCCGACATCTTTAGGTATACTGAAATAATAAGAGATTGAAAACTAATTTATTTTGTCAAGCGATAGCGACATTGTTGTAACTGTTGGGAAATGGCAATTTTGGCGAAGCTTCACGGGAGTAAGAATGGCTTGGCCAACTACTTAGATTGTTATTTGGAGTGAGGATGAAAGTTTGTTAGGTAGGTATATTTTTCTGCACCACGAATGATGTGGTTACAATGATACGTAACTCGCAATTCAATTGATAACATTTCACAATGCCCTGCTTCACTGCTTCCTGAACTCCTGAAAGTTCTATTGTTAGGAGTTTAGCTCTTCCGCAGTATGCAGGATGTTGATTCTTATCTCTCGGTCCTTCCCAGGTAGGTATAACTGTTATCTATTTATCCACCTACCCAAGTAGGTAGGTAGGTAGTCTTCGACGTTTTTTAGTAGGACCTAGGTAAGAGGCTACCACATCGCTTTGCTTAGAGTGTCATCACTGCGATGCACCTATACCTAGGTACCTACCTAATGCAAAGATATTGAAAGCTGGCTTTGCAGGTTCAGACGTATCTTAACGATCTGTCGTCTAAATCTGTTTAGGTAGGTACTCTCCATCAGAACTTACCTACCTACGTACCTACCTAACTAACTAAGCTATCTACCTAGATACCTACCGAGGAGGCAATGTAGATAGGTACTTAGATAATAGCGTGATATTAGGTACCTAGGTAAGAACATACCTACACCTACCTATGCAAATTATTGTCAGGTCCCCGAATATCGAACACGTCTACGCATCTTCTTCAGTTCATACAAACGAATAGGATCCGTCCGTAATGAATCGGAAAAAAACATTCATTAAATCCTCGAATAATTATTATGATATGGTCAATTAACACTATTGCAGTTGATGACGGTCAAGGATGATGTCATACATAAACATCCAAACATACAGCTGTTGTCTATATGTATCGCAGCATATCGTAGGATAACGCGACTCGTAGTGGCTCACGTTCGAGTGCTAAAAGCGGCAATTACATCACTGACCTTGCCGACGAAACGATTTGCCGGCAACTTGCTGTAAACATCAGCTGAGATTTCAAACTTGCATTAGGTAGGTAGGTATGTAAGTATATAAGTGCTTAAATAAACTAGTTGCCTCCTACGTCTCTTCAGGTTTGTCGGTAACACAAATAAAACTATATTACCTAGCCGTTTTATTCAAATAAGGAAATGACTTTAATGCCTGATTTGGCAGACTGACCTCGGTGTCTGCTCTAATCCTGAAGACAATGTGGATATAAACACAGATTCATTAATCACTCCTTGACAAGCTTGTGGGGGCTCAAGAGGAACAATATGCTATTACACCTCCGCTGATTTGTCACTGTGGGTGCCCGTCTATTAAATCTAGATTAAATGATCTGACCTACACATGCTGGAGATCAAGGCTGATCATAAAATTCGACTTGATTTGTTCCAGGACCTGATGAATCATTCCAAATAGTAATAGGTAGATCTTTGCAATCTACGAAAATCAATCGTAATGAATATCAAGATCAACCTTATCGATTTTTGCACAATTCCTTCCTAAGGAAGTTTTATAAAATACTTGGGTACAAATAACTGCATTTACAAATCAACCTAAATTTTAACTGTTTAGGGGTTTGAAGTTCGCATAAACACAAAGGAGCGCCCTTGCCTGATATTATTTTTGACGTCTTTGTTGATTTTATTGAAAGTTAAAAAGTCGCAGTGCGCATTTCAATACCTGTCACAAGGACAAGACGTGTCTATGTGTGGAAATAATAGGTAATAATTTTAAATGTTACGGCGATTTGTTGAACTATTGGCGAGGTAGCAAAGCAAACCAACTGTTTAAATAACAAAAGTCGTTTTGTCTTAGAGTAGGGCAGGTAATTAATTCCATAGCCAAGTTCAGAATACGTACATCAGCTTAATAGGTACGGTAGTGCATTTATGTCAGCCGTACTGCCATACAATGGAGGTCGACGCCTTGGTGGCACCTCTCCGACCTACTTCTTGCTTTAACCCATATTTATACAATTCCGGTCATAGCTCTCTGCATGCGCGCGGTCTGTTTACACTGAGCTCATAGCTGCACCGCCCTATTCAATATTCATACACAAAACCGAGACGTGCCTTTGGAAACTGCAACTGCATACACTATCTAGGAAGTCCGTCATATGCCGTAATCAACTGCTGATAAAATTAATAACACATATAGTGAGATATCTAATCTTATCAAAGCAAAAAGAAAGGACATCAAAGTTATGAATTATGACTTCCACAATGTTTTTGAGCATTTAAGGTTCATAAAGAAATCTACGTAAGTATGTACATTGTCTACAGTACAAAATTATAAAATAGGTACCTATATGCCACCACAAATAAAACATGATGATGAATCCAGGAACAGGAACACGACAGGCACGTAATTAGTTACGTAAGTAGATACATAATATTACGTTCCCGTACAACTAGCATATTGTGTCCCAGTGACCGAGGATGACGTCACCCCCATTACCACTCGCAATAAATCCAAAACTGAGTCATTCTTATAAAAATATAATATTAGCATACGGATACGCCCCTAATATAGCTCGCGTTATTTAACTTTCCCCTTAGAAATCCACGTTTTTTGTGGACTTCCTTCGCGTGACTAAAACAAATCAGAATACACGTTGGAAGCGGGTTTTACAAACTGCTATTCACCTTAGACACAAGCCCTAGGTTCTAGGTTATAGACAAGGTAATACCTACAGTCCAGTAGGGACTGTAGACAGTATTATTTCAATATCGTTGAAAGACAAACGTCCTTAACATAATTATGCTTTGGTCGAAAAAGGCACAATAGGAGGCAACTCATTGCGCTACGTTCATCTTCGTACGTGATTTGTGTGTCTAATATGAGTTAAGGCTCACACATAACATCATGGAGCTATGTATATTTACTTGAGAATGATGTCATGTTAAAGATGACAGACGCTCTAGCTATTGGTCAAGTTGTAAGTAAGCAGCGAGCGATGCTTCATTAAAGTACCTAGTAGATACCTACCTGAGTGCCTATACCTTCCTAAATACTTTCGAGATTTTAGGGCAAATCCTTAGGATCCAGGAGCAAATACGACTATGGTTATCTAATTGTAATTTGTGGTATCCAGTTATTAAATACCCATAGCTCAAAATAATCGAAATCGGTCCTATAAATTTTTAAAGGGCAAGGTTTAGATTTAGTTTTTTTATTTTTATTTGCTCCTAGCGAGTCACAGTAGATATTTGAAAACTGTCACTTGTAACCACACCCTGAAGCTAACGGATATTTGATACCTTGAACGTTTAGCCGTGAACTTTGTTGTTTATTGTGTGTCAGGTTTTAAAACTAGAATATTTACAACGTTAAAAGCTTCAAGGCTTTCTTTGACTTACTTCTCTGACTTCTAATAATTTGGTAGTTATTTCTAGCATGAACAGTGAACACCTTAGGCGATGGTGCGAGGGGTGGGTGGCACCGAAAAGACAAGGCCAAGCCCTGCTGCAAGTATTAAGTTTGGTTGTTTGAAAATCTAATTAGATTTAGTTTAAACATTTCTATTAAAAACAAGCTGGGTTTCAAGGATTTCTTATTTCTGTTGATGTGACTGTTAGTAAAACACGCTATCAACTGCTAGAGAGACTACGCTTGAAAGTTACTAAGGCCTTCTATAACTGGAAAGAAGGGTTACATTAGGCGTGACTTGTCGTGACCTTTCTAAATTACACACGGAGTGCGGCAAATCAGATATCGCCCCCCTGTTAATAGCAAGAAGCCCTTTTCTGGCGTTCCGACGTAGCACTCACTACGGAACGATCGAAACACAAAGATTGTATCGAAAGGGATTTAGAGCTTTACAAGGTTCATTATTTCGCTGAAATTTATGAAAACACGCAATTAATTTAATTTTTGTGATAAACCATAATGAGTCAACTCCAGCTATAGACGCTATAGATAGGATACTTTGGTATTTAACGACGTCCGACTTTCATTCACTTTTTAACAATTAACTTTTGTATCATTATATCTTTTTAACTAATTCACAGAGGCATCTAAGTAAAAAATATTTAAGTAGGTAGTATCTAAGTAAGTAATTCTTCAGATAAATTAATGTTTTTCAGATTCCTCAGTAACTAAATTAATGAATTGAGAAACAGATATACCGCCATAAATCGGTAATGTCATATTCTACAGATTTGGGGATTTATTAAAATATTTAAGAAAATCTTAACTAAATTTTTAAATGAAAATGATTAAAACAGAGATACTTATTTCTTTCTGAGATTTAGGCTATGCCACTTTATGCAAGCGTCTGCTTTGAGGGCCAAGTTATTTTTAACCGTAACAGTATATTAATTCCCGTTTAAAAATTTCATGGTCCCTTGCTACTATTTTTTACTAATTTCCCTATAAGTATTATTTCGTTTTGCAAGGATTTAAAAAATGGGCCCTCGATCCAGATGACATATCTTTTTCCAATGAAAAAACTAAAACGACTTGATACTTGCTTATAGGTTGGTACATTGAATGTGCAATTAATATGAAATTGATAAGAACTTGTTGAACGAATAGTTTCGACAACTTTATAGCGAACTACCTTCACATTAACTACAAATGGAGGGAAATCGGGAAAGTGAGGTAGCGTGCGAAAAACTAGACAGAATGTGAACGGCCTTGCAAGTTTCTATATCGGAGTTGATAGCTAAATGTTCTGCATAAACTTTCCCTGCTGCCTACAATGCTAAGCAAGCTTGTTTCATCGGGAACATACCTGCCTACCTATACGGCGATATTTCACACATTTTACAACTTTTGCTGGTATATTAAATCTAAAGTTTGATTATAAAACTTTAGATTTAATATACCTATGTATATTAAATCTAAAGGGCACATATAAGTCGTTATCTACCTATGTCAATTTAAGAGACAAGAAGCAGATGATAAATATGTAGGTAAACTACCTTTTTGAACAAAAGGTACATATTTAGCATTAATTTATTAGGCAAGTGATTATAACTCATCTCATGAATTATGATTATGGTACTTTTTTTTTTTTTTTTTTTTTAGAATGGGAAATCATCAAATGACTTCTTCCGCTCTGGGTGGAGCGGAAGGGCGTGTCAGACTCTTACTGACTAAAACCCATCCGTGTTCCTTCTAAAGCCCTTCGCTTTCCAGGGCCGCGGTGACTCTTTCGAACAAATTCCGCAACCCTGGCAGGCTCTGGCCCTAGCGGGCCCCGTCCTCTATGCTGACATCTCTTTGAGGCGCGCGTGAAACACAACGCGCCATCGACCCGGGCCTGGTGGTGATCGGACAGCGAGCCACCCAACGCTCGCCGTCCACAGGCCCGCGCCTACGGTGGCCGGGGATCGCCCTGCGACTCCCGACGCCCGGGGCGTCTTCTCCTGTTGCGGCGGTTGGGACGAAGGCCTTGCCTTTCCCTCGCGCGGTCCGCCTCCTCCTTCGCTAGCATTACTGCTTCGCAGAAGGAGGTGACCGCTTCCCAAGCCTCCTCGCTCCGGACCATGGATTCAACTAGGGCCGGACGCGAGAGGTTGCCGCCGCCGATCGCCTCGACGAGGACACGGCGGTGATCAGCCCAAGCAGGGCAGACCTCCACCGTATGCTCCACCGTGTCCTCCGGGCGATCCTCACAGTGCTGACACCCGGGCGTTTCCTCCCGCTTAATCCGAAACAGGTACCTCCCGAAACAGCCGTGTCCGGTAAGTACCTGCGTCAGGCGGAAGGTGAGGACGCCGTGGCGCCTCTCCAGCCACTCCTCAAAGAGGGGCCTTACCGCCGCAATTGTGGCGTGCCCAATGATTATGGTACTTACCTATCTACCTAAAGCACTTTCACTGTCCACAAAGCAGAAACAATAGGTAATTAATTAAACAATCACCATTAAACACACCATAGCAGCCTTATTCATATTTTTTTTAAATCTTGTGCTTAGTTTAGCTAATGATTTATAAAATAAAATAAATGAAAGCAGATTCAATCCTATAAACCGTTCTCAATTCAACTTGTTGTGACACACAACGTGCTTTTACCCGCCGTTTCACTCCCGCATCCTATCCCATAAACACAAATAAATACATACAATATTTACTTCTTTATAAGCTGTTGGTCCCGGCTGTCATTGGGAGATCTTTGGCAGTTGTTACGGATTGTCAGAAGCCAGAAAATCTGACACCAGTCTTTCCAAGTACCTACCGTGTTACCCAGTTAATGAGTTGTGGAGGTCTGATGGGCAGCTGCTGCACGTAAAATACTGGTATTCAGCTTAACCCGGTTTGGCTGGGAGCCGACTCCAATATAGCTAGTTGAGAAAAGGTTACGCAGATGATGATTTACATACTTCTTTACAATATTTATATACCTATTAATTAAGATTGAGATTACGATATCCTAATTGATACGAAAAGTTGAGATCGAATCGTACCTATTAATAAAACTGATGCAAAATGTTCGCCAGATACCCATACAACAAGGCAGATAAAATGAATCTACATAATTATGTAAAAATAACCACTCATGGTATTACTCATGGTGTAGTCAAACAAAGTTAAGACTCAGTTAATGTGCATAGATATAATTTTATATTTACCTCCTAATTATGTCTAGCTGATTATACTTGAAGACAAGACGTGTACCTCGTATTATAGCCAAACCTTTAGTCTTACTTTAGCTAGTTGTTCTGTATTCCTAGTTCCTACCTTAGGAAGGTATCATTAGGTTCATTTTTTTTTTCTTTTTATTTAATGTGGGTTTGCTCTTGACTATAGTCTAGGTCATAGATGACAGAGACAAAGTCGACGATGGAGCGAGCTTACCCAGAAGAAGCCTGTTTAAAATACTAAGAAAATGCACGTAGGTCTAGGTTAACTAATAGTTCTACTATGAATACTACGGCGTATAAATATTAATTAGTTTAAGCTCGGAGCGCGGCTCTTATGCTTTTGAAAATCGATTACAACTATAAAAACTGGCCAAGTGCGAGTCGGACTCGGGTGCAAAAGGTTCCAAACGAATTTCACTTTTGTAACATGTTACTTTAACACTATGGCTTCTTCTAGCTCAGGTCTTCTACTATTGGCTTTCTTCTTCTAGCTAGATAAGCATGTTGTAGTATGTGTCTACAGACCTCCAAGTTATCTATCTGTGTTTGATTCTGTAATAGAAGATGTGTTAAAAAAAGTTAGTACTAGCAATAAATCAATAATTATATGTGGCGACTTTAACATTAACTTACTAGAGACAAACTCAAATAGTATCAGATTATTGAGTCTATTTAAATCATTTAATTTGTTAAATGTTTTTATTGAACCTACTCGAGTTACAGCTACTTCTGCGACTTGCATAGACAACATATTTTGTAATTGTGATTACTTACATAAAGAAATTGTAAATAAGCTGCCCTCTGATCACAGTGGACAATCAATAACGTTTTGCACCTACATTCCTTTACAAAAAATTCAAATTAAATTTAGACCGATAACAGATAAAAATTTAGAAAAACTTAATAATACTTTATCCAGTAAACTATGTGTCCAAAGTTTTAATAACATAGATGACCCAAATGAGTTTTACGCCGAGTTTTTTTCATTACTAAACACTGAATTTAATGACACTTTTCCAATTAAGTCTAAAAGTATTTACACTAAGTTTATATTTAGTGATTGGGCAACTCCAGGTATTCGCATAAGTAGGGAAAAGCTATACGAACTATATGGCTTAAAGCAACATGTGAATAATATAAGCTTTCATAAGTATGTTGCGAAATACTTACTCAAAAACATTTAAAAATGTATGCAAAACAGCTAAAGCTCTGTTTATTAGAAATAAAATAAAATCAGCAGATGACAAAATAAAAACTACCTGGAAAATAATAAATAATGAAACTGGTAGTAAGAAGAAGCGTGAAACTGAATTTAATTTAAATACTGTACATGACCCCATAAACTCAGATGCAGAGGTAGCTCAGGAATTTGAAAACTTCTTTGCTGATATTCCTCGTAAAACGACAGAGGCTCGTAACTCGTCACCCGCGCTCTCTGCTGCCTTACTTCGGAAGAACGTCAAGGTATGTCCATCAGAGTTCAAGTTTCAACATACAAACCCCCAGGCCATTATAAAAGCTTTTAAAGATCTTAAAATTAAATCAACAGAAGCTCTTTGGGGAATGTCTGTAAAAGTCTGTAGATCTATAATTGAAACTATTGCTCCCTACTTAGCTCTCATTTTTAACTCTAGTGTGGATCAAGGAGTATTTCCTGATCTCATGAAACACAGTAAAGTCGTTCCACTGTTTAAATCGGGTGATAGTCATGAACCCAACAATTATAGGCCGGTGTCAATCCTGCCGGTTCTCAGTAGGGTGTTCGAAAAGTTAATGCTTAATCAGATATTACTTCACTTTAATAAAAATTCCATCTTTCATGAACAACAGTACGGTTTCACGTTACGGAACATCTTTAAAACCTGGGAAGATTCAAAGGACGCCATTGGAATCTTTTGCGACCTCTCGAAGGCGTTCGATTGTGTTAACCATGAGACGCTTTTGTTGAAACTCGAGCATTATGGGATTAGGAATACATCCCTTGATTTGATTAGATCATTCTTGAAAGACAGACAGGTTAAAGTGCAGGTAAACGGTGTAAACTCACTAGGGTCTGAAATGACAATGGGCGTTCCGCAAGGTTCAATATTGGGTCCATTCCTCTTTTTAGTATATATAAACGATTTGCCCGAATTGCTTCAAAATCAACCAAAGATGGTGTTATTTGCTGATGACACATCATTGATATTTAGGATAGACCGACGGTCACAAAGTCTTGATGATGTCAATAACTCTATTCATCAGGTCCAACTTTGGTTTACGGCAAACAACTTAGTACTAAATGAAAAAAGACCAAATGTATTAAATTTACTTTACCAAATGTTAGAAGCAACCAATGTGACATCGTATTGAATGGACAAAAACTGGAATTTATTGATCAGACAGTTTTCCTGGGAATCACTTTTGAAATTGCAATGGGGACCTCACATAACATCTCTTGCGGGGCGGCTAAGCTCAGCCGCTTATGCTGTTAGGAAGATAAGACAGTTAACAGATGTAGAAACCGCGCGCTTGGTCTATTTTAGTTACTTTCACAGCATTATGTCGTACGGTATTTTGCTGTGGGGTCGTGCTGCTGACATTGAATCTGTATTTATTTTGCAAAAGCGTGCTGTTAGAGCCATTTATAATCTTCGTCGCCGCGATTCTCTTAGGGAACTTTTTAAAAAGATTAATATTATGACAGTACCTTGTCAATTCATTTATGAGAATATTATGTAAGTATGTAAGAAAAAATCGACATCTTTTTAACAAAATTAGTGATAGACATCAGTTTAATACTAGAAATAAAAATAATTTAGATCAAACATTTTATAGATTAGCCAAAGTACGAACATCTTTCATGGGGTACTGTATTAAATGTTACAACAAAATACCTTGTGACATATTAGAACTAAATGAAAGAAAATTTAAAACTTACATGTTTTAATGTAAGTTTTAAATTTAAACTTTAATTAAATTAATTTAACACTTTGTAAACAAGCATATTACAAACTAGATGATTATATTAAAGATAAGAATGCTTGGAAACATGCTGGTCCTGCTCCATAGGACAATCGAGGGTGTAGTAGAAAAAGTCAAACTTGTTTTATTTAAGTACTGGTGTACTTTCAGGTATTTAATATGTAATTTAACTCACACACTGATCCATTGTTTTTAATTATATTGTAAATATATGAGTACCATGTCCCTTACTAGCAAACTTAATTTCATCTCTGCTGGTATTGCTTTGTTGTACCTATTAGTATATTAGTGTAATGTTGAGTGCATTATGCTCGCATAATATAATCAATTTATCAATGTATGTATTCAAAATATTGTAAAACTTATATTTGAAAAGAGTAAAACTATGGAGTTTCTTGTCCGTTCTTCTCCATAAGAATATTTTAATTTTAAACTGTAAATTTGACGTTCAAAAGTGCCTTTTAATGGTCTAGTTGAAATAAATGAATTGACTTTGACTATAGGTTTCCCTGTTAACTACTGGGTGAATGTTTTAAATGTGCGTGGATGGCCAAATCCGAAACTATGAGGAATATCGAAAAACACTGAAAGGAGTCTCGAGGCCGATTTTTCGAAAGCTAAAAACGCATCATTGGATTTCCGAAAAATCGGTATTCCTAGCCAGGAATCCATCCCGTTGTTTTTGGAAAAAAAAACCTCACCTGTATAATAAGGTACCTACACCATCAAGTTCTGGGAAGTAATATAACGCATGGCAAACTATAACTAACATTTTTACACGACTGCCCAAAAAAGGAGTAGGTACTTATTATTAAAAAAATACTTTTTGAATTTCTCACTAAACCTATTACCTAAACCGTAACTTATATTTTTTCAAAACCCAATGATGCTGGAAGTATTTTGTATAGGTGAAATACTATTATCTGCATTTTTTTCAAAATTTTATGTCAGTAGTTTCGGAGATAAACGGTTATTTTTCATTTAATTTCTTGAATAACTTAACTACTTACTTATTTATTTTAAAATTATGAAAAAGTATAATTAAAACCCTCAAAATAAGCCCTTTCATTTGATATGTCACACGGTAAGTACCTACCTATAGATTGGAAAACTTTTTTTTTATTTTCTAGTTTTGGTATCTTCCAAAAGTGACATGCTCAAGGTATATTTATTTATGCAATGCGTCCGTGTTTGAGACACAGAAGTTCATACTTATGTGTAGGTACCCAATTTGAACATAATCGGTTAGAAGATTCGGAGAGAATTGGCTGTGACAGACGGACTGACGGACATCCGAGTGATCATATAAGGCTTCCGTTTTTCACGCATGTTCGGAATCCTAAAAAGGTTTTACCGTAAAATCTTGCTCATAATTTCCATCTCAATAACAGCAGCTTTCTTTAAAAAAATCTATGACTGCCATTAAGTCATAAAAAAGAAATTAAACTTAATGGCATCTTCTAAATTTTCAGCAACAATTGCCGGTTTTATTAAAAAAAATTGAAAGCCCCAAAGACATTTTTTTGTTTATTGTTGACATCAAGAATTAAATGCTATGCTTAGTTGAGTTAAGTTACGTAGGTACCTTACCTACCAATTTTTGTAAAATAAATCTGAGTTCGAGGTTCGAGTGCTTTATGTGTCACCGAAAAATTGTAGACTCCGAAAGATTGTAATAAGTCTTTATTACTTAGATAATAATTTCTCGATATATAATTATTATTAATTTAGCCCATTATAATTTTGGCACATGTGGTGTTTACCTGTAAAAAATCGTGACACTACACCATTGTTTTAAACTAAGAATTTTGTACCTAATATTTTTGGTGTTAACAATTGTTGGTGAGCCTAATAAGTAAATAAATAAATATATATTATATAAAAATCGTTTTGCATAGGTACAATAAATCCCATCCAAATTCAATAGTTTCCAATATAAGTAACCGTGTCTTATTATGAAAAAACAGTTAACAATTTCTCACGATATTTTTACAGCATTTCAAGTAACAGTCAAGATACCTAGGTATTTTGTTGCGTTATTATCTACATTTACCTAATCAGCTGTGACCAAGGAATGTGGTAAAACTGAAGTGGTGAAAGACTTGTGTGCGTTTCGATGGACGACCACAGCGATACTAAAAAAAATAATTGTAAAAGTTTATTCCCAAAACGATAAATTTGTCAAAGCTAAGGTTAAAAAGTTATAAGGGTTTGAACGTGGCCGCACCATTGGAAACGCACGGCCACAGAGATCTTCAATACGAAGCGTTGCAGAGACGCAGGGGCCGATATCTCGCTGAAAAAGCATCGCAGACGTCTGAAGTTTGGATCGCCGTGGTTGCGGCCTACCTACAATGAATAAGCTGCTAGTCTAGTGACATTCACTGATCACAAAATATGAACCGAACCTAAATCACTAAGGCATTTAACACAATAGACGCTTCTCACTCAGCTATTGTTCCCATAAACGTAACATGTTTAAATTATTTTGTATCAGTGCTTACGTATATGTACCCACCAACGTTAGCGCTCTTTGTTTGCTTGGTTACCCTGAAACCAGCTAAACACGACATTTAAGACGAGAAATGTAAATACTAAATACCTACTTTGGTTACCTACATAAGTTGCTGCATAGTTTTCAAATTAAGTAAGTATTAGTGAGAACAAAAATGATGTATTAGCTCCGATTCCTGAAAACATACTTTTTTAAGAGCAGAAACTGTAACATTGCCGAGTTTTGTCTTTTACTTCTATGTAGTGGAGTAGGTACGTAAGTACTTAATGTCTGATGTACCAACATGTCCAGATGCTGCCTACGCTATGTAAGGATATACTAGGTAATTTTACGTCAATATAAGTCTAATCAAGTAAACCTCCTTGTAAAAGTTTAAACTTCAATAGGTATTCAACAATTAGGTATTTGTAGTAGATATAATTAACTGAAATGACATCACTGCCACTATCATTAACTACTTGACAAAAACTAAATTTAACAATATTGTTTCGAGGAAAATCGTTTATGCTGACAAAAATGTCTGATAGATATGCGCATTTTCTACAGCAACGTCGTATTGGTAGCCAGATGATATCATCTCCTAACATAAACTTTAAACAGGCTTTCAATAACGACTTGGCCGCGTTGTAAACTCAGCAATATACCCATAGCAACTGTGTAGACCTGGGGCTGAGCTATTTGCATTTAGAAATCTTTTACTAGGTACCTACCTATATCTATAGTTTCATACCTAAATAATAATACTTAGGTAGGTATGCATGTAGGTACATGTATTACCTTGTGTTGATGTCATCGAAAGCTGTAGGTAATTCAATGTAGAAATATATTAATCTACGTTAATTTATCAGCAATATAGGTATATAAATTTATTACTTACTGAAATAGATCGCAAATTAATGCAATCAATTTGGCATTCAAAAAGCGAGCTTGCTCGTTAATCCAGACTATGGATAGGATAGATACGATAGTGTGGTAATACGCACCTACTTTTGACAATGTTTGTTGCGAAACCACGCAGCTTATGGAGTGATTATCAAAATGTTAGCGTTGTTTAGTGTTGACGAAGGTTGTACCAACTACCGTGACTATTGATACGTCTTGTTATCACATAATTGCACGATGAATTTTGAGTGCGCCGATACTACTCCAGATAAAGTGTTTATCGTCAGGAAACTTTTCAGCGTTTAATCACTTATTTACGGTTATCGTAGCTGTAATAATTAAATACATCCAAATATTTGTGAAAGTGATGCAAGAGCTGTGGAAATATTTTTAGTTCTGATTGATGGGTATACCCGAATACATTTCCGCGATTGTGAAGCTAAAAATAGAGGCCTATGGAGAAATATGTGTATGAAAGCTGGAACAAATTGATCCAAAACATTTAGATACCTAATACAATTCCGAAATCGTAGATGGATGGCAAGTTAGACGCGTAAGGGGATATTAACACCCCTCAATGTAGCCGAAATATGTCACCCCTAACGCTTTCTTTGTTTTCCTAAAACAATCGGGGCGAGCCTGAGATGCGACTCTCGTGATCGCTCTGGTACTATTAGCGCATATAAACCTTTTGGTAAACGTTAGGAAAATATTTATGATGCTATAAAATAAGGTCCATAAAAAAACGTAAAATTAGCAGGGATTCTTTTGGATTTCCATCGTTTTGGAGAGGAATCATCGCTTACGGACAGTTCCCCGCTCAAAAGCGCAACGATTATCTACTATCATATTTTAAGAAGACATTACATATATATTAAAAATAAATTCAGACTCACATCAATGTTTCAGGATATGAGCGAAATGAATGAGATCACATGAACTAGCGTGTGCGGAGCGAGCGCTATTGGTGGCGGCGCGTATCTGTCGCGGTTGCACCGATACTGGCAGCGGCGGCGGCCTGGCGCGAAACAGAGGGGACGATGTTGACAAGCCCGGAGATGCGCGGTGAATTGCGATACTGTAGTACGCATGCGCTGCACAACGTACAGCCATACCGTGTCTGCCGTACGGATGCCGTCTCGATGGCTTGGGCCTAATATACGCCCCATGAAGCGAACACACACACAATCTTATAATTCCTTATAACATCGAGCAGTTACTGCATCGATGGAGTTATCTTGTCCCAATTCATTTGTGTGCTGGCATTCTAATTTAAGCCGGATATCTTACGTGCCTACAATTTGGCAATTTGTACAGTCAGCAAGAGTTAGTTAGGTACCATTCCAATTTTTAAATCATTCTCTGGCCGAATACTATAATTTATGAAAAGATGTCACATTACAATAACCAATGATATTATAATAATATCATTGACAATAACAAAAACTATTGATTATTATCTACATTATATGCTAGAAAGAAGTGGATCGTATAACTTCAGCCAATTTTATTCAATGCAATACTGAAAGTTATGTGTGATAATTTACTTCTAGCCTGACCGACCACATTTGTTGCTGACCGTACCTATACATATATAAAAAGAAGACTTACTTTCTGATCGACGGTTGGTGCACTTAATAGCCATGGTCTATCTATACCTAGTCCTTAACCTAGTGAGCTCAATAAAACTTTCACAAACGATGTAAATATTTTATTAAAAGCAACATTGTACATTATATATTCCACAACTGTAATAAAATATTAATTTATATCTGTATACGAATGAACACATATAGTGACGAGTCAATTAAGCCATTTTAAATAAAAAAAATAATTCTTATTAAAAAAAATAAGTTTAACTATACAGGGTGTCCCAAAACTCAACGTCAAGCCGAAACGGGGTGACAGGATTGATCATAACCATCACGAGAAAAATCTGAAAAAAAATCTATCCCATGCAGTTTAAAAATTATGGGCATTTTAAGAAAAACCTAGAAATTTGATCAAACTGTACCATTTTTCGGTTATTGTGGTTATTCTTTTTTATTTTTGTTCATTTGAACTTTGGAAACGTAATCCTAAATAACATTTCTAGAATCCCAATAAAAAAATAATGACACAATTGCCTCAAGTTTCCGAGAATTGAGACTATTTGTTAAACTACGAATTTAAAATTTTCAAGATTCGTCGACTTTGACAGGCCCTCCTATAAAAAAAATGTACTAGAGTGCCTTGGCAAGTGGCATTAAAAGTTGGCGCATTTAATCAGAATTCTAAAATGGTACAATACTTGTTAGTTCCATACAATAGAAAAGAGTAAAAAAATTAAAACCTCAAGTAACCCGATTTTTGCTATCAGATTTTACTCAGTTAAAATGTTTTTAATTCACACAAGCTCTAGGTAGGTTCTTAATTTTAAGACAAAATGATGAGAGAGATGGATAATGGGTATGTTCGCCATGAGTGAGCGAGACAGATAGTGACGCCACGCATTGAGACGGAGATGCGTCGTTTAAAACGCACTAGTTTCAGCCAAGCAAATGGCTACGCTACCAGTCCGACACCAACCAGTTAGTACGTTTCGCTCATTCGTCTACTGCGCACGTTCGTATTCGCTTGTGTTGATTTAGTACTGACAACTTTGGCTTCTCTTTTTGGACTTGAATCTTTGTGAATTGGACTTGTTGATAACATACTGGTTGGTGTCGGACTGGTAGCGTAGCCATTTGCTTGGCTGAAACTAGTGCGAATGAAACAGATAGATGCCATAGCATCTATCTGTTTCATTCGCACTCGTTTAAACGACGCATCTCCGTCTCAATGCGTGGCGTCACTATCTGTCTCGCTCACTCATGGCAAACATACCCATTATCCATCTCTCTCATCATTTTGTCTTAAAATTAAGAACCTACCTAGAGCTTGTGTGAATTAAAAACATTTTAACTGAGTAAAATGAGATAGCAAAAATCGGGTTACTTGAGGTTTTAATTTTTTTACTCTTTTCTATTGTATGGAACTAACAAGTATTGTACCATTTTAGAATTCTGATTAAATGCGCCAACTTTTAATGCCACTTGCCAAGGCACTCTAGTACATTTTTTTTATAGGAGGGCCTGTCAAAGTCGACGAATCTTGAAAATTTTAAATTCGTAGTTTAACAAATAGTCTCAATTCTCGGAAACTTGAGGCAATTGTGTCATTATTTTTTATTGGGATTCTAGAAATGTTATTTAGGATAACGTTTCCAAAGTTCAAATGAACAAAAATAAAAAAGAATAACCACAATAACCGAAAAATGGCACAGTTTCATCAAATTTCTAGGTTTTTCTTAAAATGCCCATAATTTTTAAACTGCATGGGATAGATTTTTTTTCAGATTTTTCTCGTGATGGTTATGATCAATCCTGTCACCCCGTTTCGGCTTGACGTTGAGTTTTGGGACACCCTGTATGTAGTAGGTACATACAATACGATAAATACTTATATTTTATTAAGTATAATCCCCTTACCTACATATTATTGTTCTACATTTAGGCATTGAAGGATCCCTTCATATTCGATTTTATAAGTTCTCACAATCTTTTCAAGGATAGGGAAACCTTAAGTAAGTATAGAAAAAAATATATAATGTATTATAATTTCACTGGGACTGTGTAGATTAATGGAGAAACAAAAATAAGGTTGCATTAACTTTGTCGATGTGTCATGCTCATGTATGTCACCAGAAAATTGCAGACTTCGTTACATTGTAATAAATCTGTAGTAGATTATAATTCTCGAAATATTATATAAAAATCGTATTGTATACTTACAATAAATCCCAGCCAAATTCAACAGTTTCCAATATATCGGTGTCTTATTAAGAAAAAAATGTTTACAATTTCACGCGATATTTTACGATCTTACGGCGTTTGCAATTTTCCGGTGACATGCACATACATAGCATTAGCACTTGGAAATATCTTATAGATAATAATATAAAGATACTGAACACTACTATTATATTTTATACCTACATATTTGCAGTGGGTGTTGGTTATTAATGTTGTTAGTACATAATCAAGATAAAAAAAGTAAAGATATAAACCAAAAGTTAAATTACTGACGCAATCTAGATAATTGAATTGTGACACATTATGTGCCTTGCAACTTGCAGTCGAGGATCGATTTGCTGCTTGCTTATGTAAAAGTAGAATTTAGTTATTTGCATAAAGAGACAAGTAAATAATCCTTTTTGAATCATCTTACACGTCGAAATGATATTTTATATAAGGAGACATACAACTCTGGAGGAGTTAGGGAGAATGTACCTACCGGATAAACGGCAAGACTAACTAAGGGTGTTACCACACTTATCAATTGACAGTTCCTGCTTAAACAAAAGCTGCTTAGCCAATCGAAAAATTTCATTGATCGACGATTAAAGGCAGTTTTTTTGGAATAAAGTTCTTTATCGCACGGTACGGACTTGGCGGATGGGGGCTAGGCGAAAAAAAGTGTAAGATTTTTCCGCCACGACCCTCTCTTTAGTGAGGATTCAATTCATTAGTTATTTCTGCGTTTCATTTAATTGCTCTCAGACGCTATTAATTCATTCATTTGTATTTGTAAATCAATAATTAATTAATTTATTTATTTAATAATAATATACTACGATAGGAACTTTGTTCCAACCGAGTGTTTTTATTTTATTTTTGCAATGAATTATTTTATTTTCAACCGTGTGTTTTTTTTCAAGCTTCTCAACGACGGTTACTTTGGCAAGATAGATAGATTACTCTCTATGGTAAGATGTAGTAAGTAGTATGCAGCTATCGAGTCCACAGACCTAGTTGGTAGGTACTCTTTTTCTGTAATATGTGCCAAGCTTCTCTATCGAAGCTCAGCACATATTCCAGAAAAAATATTATTAAAACAATTCCAAGTATCACATCACGGAGTCAAGGCTGCAATAAAAAACAGAAAGAAAAACAAAATGGGGGATATCGTTATTTTAGCCTAAGGTCTTGAGTGCTGCTAGTTATGCTACATTCAGTAGTAGATGGATTTTCGGTGCAATGGATGATGGTGACGTTTTAAAATAGATACATACGTTATGACAAATGAACATAGTTCAAGGAAGGTGGGCCCCATAATATTGCTTTGCTTTTTAAAATTTACCTATATCTATGTAAAAAAATCACAGATTAATAAAACACAGTAAGCGCGCTGGTAACGACATGAGTTAAATTAAGCTAGATAATAAAATATAAAAGAAATCTCTTATCAGATTGTGCTGGTTAATAAATATTGTACTTATCTAATGCATTTTCTATTTTGAACAGTATTTTGTAACTTAATAATACATGTGTATACTGCTTATACTGCTTATGAATAACTACCCTTGCTTTAGAATTGACCTATGCTTTGAACATTCTACTAGAATTGTCTACGAATTTGTCTATGTTGTACTATGGTTGTATAAGAGATAGAAGGTCGCCTAGCTTGGGTAGGACGACGTCGGGGAGGGGCGGAGTCTTGTCGCTGCGCAGCTTCTCTAACTCCCGGGCGTTAGTGACGCCTGACATGACGAGCAGCGTCTGGAAGCCGCAGCGCACGCCCAGCTCGATGTCAGTATTACATCTGTAAAATTATGGAAAATAAATGGGTTATTAAGCTAGTAGCCTAGCCAGGCTGTGGGCACTAATGGAACGTCTTGTGCAATCGAATTTAAATTCTATAGTACCTTGAACTTTATTGTTGCTTCATAGTATTCAAATTCGTTTGCAGTTCAAAGTTGAATAATGGCAATTAAGGCTGCACGCAAAGTATCGCGATAGCATATTAACTAGAGAAAATTGCGATTTATGGTAATAGCTCCATCATAAATGATTTAATGACTATTCCAGCATAATGGTGAACTTGTGTACATTTATAGGTAACCTTGTGGATTACAAGCAATATGTTACAAAGAGAAAGTGATCATACCTGTCTCCAATCATCAATGTCCTAGCAGGATTGAGTCCACAAGACTCAAGATACTTCCTCACATAGCTGTGAGGCTTCCCAAGAACCAGAGCTTTTCTCTCTGAACATGTTTCAACAGCTCTGACAAGTGTGCCAGTACCAGGCACTACAATAGACCCAGCCTTAGGAAACCTTTCATCAGTATTTGTAGCTATAAACAAGCACTCTTCTGATGCAAGGTAGGAAGCTGCTTTCATGAATTTTGGGTAGCTGACATGTTCATCAAAGCCAACTACCACAGCACCAACTTCTGGGTCTAATTCTGATGGCTGCATTGATTTGAAGTCTGGCTTCACATGGTCTGGCTACAATACAAAAAAAATACAGTTGAGTTATTTGAGCAGGGTTCAGTGTTAACAGTTATCTGAATTCAATGATTTTGAAATAAAATAAACTATGTATTGTTTTGTCACAATATTATTGACTGGATTTCAACTTCATTTTATTACTGTTTTAAATCTGATATTCAGAAACCGGACAATCTCCCTGTTTTGAATTTATATATGTCACCGGAAAAGAGTAAACTCCATAAGATTTATAACTTGAGAGATTGTAAACTCTCGATAAATTGTCAACTGAACATCTGGAATACTTTTTTTACGTGTCATTTGACAGCCTATAATCTCTCGAAGTCATTCCGAGAAATTGTGTACTGACATAAACTGGCAACCAATCAGCTGCAGACAGACAGAAATTCAGACTTGTGCTCTGATTGGTCGCCATTTTATTATAATCCACAATTTCTCAGAATGATTTCGCGAAATAGTAGACTTTCAATAATATTGATGCGTAAAAAAGTATTCCAAATGTTCAGTTGACAATTTATTGAGAGTTTACAATCTCTCAAGTTATTTTATAATCTTACGGAGTTGAATTGAAGTTTGGAACTCTAGATCTTCTAGATGGAAAAAAAAAATATAAGATGGAAAGTGGCAATTCTTTATTTATTTAAACTTCATGCACAAAGGTAAAACGGTGGACTGAATGCCTAAAAAAACACAAAAATTTACAATAGAGTCACTATTAGATACTAATAAATGTTTTAAACTCACCCCAACACCAATATGCCTTATACCAACAGCTTTCAATTCTTCGCCAATGCCATTGGATCCTAGTAAATATACTTTCTTGGTAAACCCAATACCTTTCAGGTAATGAGCTACTAAATAAGCTGTTGAAAGGATCTCTTCCTGCAATAAAACAATACTTCAAAATAAGAAAAGCTAAAAATATTTATTATGTACTCATTACTGACTATGGCTAGCATTTTATCCAACTTCTTTATAATAAAATTATTATTAATGAACAGGGTGAATGTCTGATGTGACATTGAGGACACAAGTATGAAAGATGGCCTTTCACTGGTCTTAAATTTGTGTTGTTGAGGGTTCTGTAGCTTATAGACCAGACAGGTCCTAAGGTTATTTACTTTTAATATTGCTGAAAATGCTTCAATTCTATAATTCTTCCATATAGTTTAAGTTTTTCTTCACTTATATTATAAAATAAATTAAATACCATACCTGACTGGCAATAAAGCCCAGTTGCATTGCTTTGACAGCAAACTCACTGCGAATTTTAGTAGAATTGTTTGTCACATAAAATATTTTTTTTCCTAACTTCCTGAAATAGTTCATAGCATCCGCTGCACCAGCGATGGCATTGTTATCGATCCATAGTACACCTAGAACAATCATGATTGATGTAGAGAAAGAAGTCATTATTAAAGACTTGCAATCTCGCATTGAGCTACATTATGGGCAGAGTTGAGTGAAATAATGCTTCGTTATAAACATTAGTTTGGTGATTTATGTTGCAACTGTGTGTTTCTGCTAAAGTTTCCGTTTTAACATATCTGAATATAAACTTGAGGAGCAACTAACAGGGAGCTTTAATTTACACATATCATTGTAGAATCATCTAGGAATAGTTAGTAAAGATTTATCTTACCATCACAATCAGTTAAAACTGTATCAAAAGAGTCTAAAAACTCTTGAACTTGATCTTTCGATGCTTCTTGAAGATTGAATACCGCTGATTTAAACATGGTGCCACTTGTAGTGAAATTTCTAATTTTATGCGGTACTGTAACTTTACCATATACTTTAGGAAAATGCAAGCCGTTAATTTTAAGGATCTGATAAAGCAATTTATGCATTCCGCGCTAGCAAAACTTTATAGAGGGCTAGGCTAGGTCAAATGTGTCAGGTCAGCCGTCAGCCCTTATCATTTACATCATTTGACGTTTGTTTGAATTGATAATACTGTCATTATCAGCATTATGACACTAATGAATACAACTAACTTCAGTGTGGGATTAGACGATTAATCGAATCTCTATACACACAGCGACTGAACATACTTTCCATTCTCAGTTACTTAACCACTGATCGTTACTTTATATTTACGAAAATAATGAAATTATGAACGAACTGGATAAACCAGTTGTGTGTAACAAGCTTTACGTACAGGCAGACAGAGCGAAAATACAATGATGTGCACTAGCTGCACTGGGTTGCAGCACTGAGACACCGATTTACGTCATCGTCACGTTGATTTCTGCTACGTTTTCTAAGTAAAAAGGAGGTAAAAAGGCTTCTTGCCGAGTAGCGCCACCGACGTGAATTTTCCTGAAAACTGGCATTGAACGCACCCCTATGATTTTATACGAAATTGTCTGACACCTTTCGCTTGTCAAATGAACTGTTAATGTCAGTGACAATAAGTAGTCAGCCGCTTGTATGTTTGTTAATGTTTATTTACATTCACTGGTTTATTTTTATTGAAATGTAAATTTAACCTTTTGCGTGTCTTAACAGATTTTTATCGTCCAATCCTGACCAAGCCCTTATGTGTAACTGTCCGACTTAAGACATTTGGAGCATTTTTTCTTATGTCGAACTGTGTAACTTAAGACACGCAAAAGGTTAATACGAGTAGAAAAGTCCAACGAACTGTGGACTTCACATTGTAATTATTTAGAAGAATTGTATTATAAAAGAGAACAAAGAGTGCACTTTTAGTCATATTATATTCACAACGACCTTGGTAGGACATCAAGAATTAGATAAAACTGTTTGGACTTTGATCTCAGCAGACTTTGGACACAGGACTTTGGACCAACTAAAAATCAAGATTAAAGATATAAAAACGCCACGAAGAGAAAGAAAACGTTTAAAATTATATTGACATCATTCCTGGTAGGAAGTTAAGAATTTTTTAACTCCATTTGGATTTAAAATTCAGTAGACTTTGGACACAGAAGCCTTTGAACTTACTAAATATCAAGATGGATATCAAAGAGACTATTATTGAGACTCATCAAGGAGGTATTAAAATTGTTCAGTACAATAAACCCAACAAGAAAAATGCCATAGATGCTGTGATGTACAAGCGAGTGATAAGCATCCTGAATGATGCAGCAAATGATGATAATATTTCTGTGATGGTACTCACAGGTACAGGAGATTTTTACAGCAGTGGGAATGATTTCTCTAAACCAACAGATAGTACAGGCAACCACTTAAAAATTCTTAAGGATTACATTAATGCCTTTATCATGTTTCCTAAGATACTGGTTGCAATTGTAAATGGACCAGCCATAGGTATAGCTGCTACTACATTAGCACTATGTGACATAGTGTTTGCTTCTGAGAATGTAAGTTTTTTATTAACTATCTAATCTAAATATGTAAGCTTATAGGTTTGTACAAATTTGAATACCTACATTTTCTGTTACAGTCATACTTCTACACACCATTCACGAAGTTGGGCATTGTAGCAGAAGGGTGTTCAACATTTACATTTCCAAGAATTCTTGGAGAAAGAAAGGTAACTAGAAGACAAATTACACAGTAACATTCTTGTCACCCTGAAGCACCACTTCCATGACCTGAGACATCTTTTTCAGACAATGGTTTTGCGGCACCGAATATTGTTGATGGATCTCCGCGTTACCGGAACGACTTATTGTGAGTTACAACATATTTCCGCATACCCAAAGCAACAGGTTGCACAACTGTTTGGCTAACAACCTGTGCGGTATGTTGCAAGGAGCATCCAGAAAGAAAGTCGCATCTTGGGATGGCTTGCTGCGAGTAGGTTGTGTCTCACAGGAATAAGCTGGTGTTTTGCTCGTAAATGTCATTGAACGCATAGCCACGACAGTATCGCCGTGTGAATAACCGTTCAATGCGTTGATATTATGTAGAATGAAGTGCCAGGGCGATAATATCGCCGCGATATACTCACTCGTGGAGGTGGCGCCTAATTATGTTACCTAGCTTTTCCCATTGTACTGTATAAATCCAACAAAGTAATACTGTTTTCTTAATTCCAGGCACTTGAAATGTTACTATGTAACTACAGGATGCCTGCTACAGAAGCACTCGAGTATGGGTTTGTCAATTACATTTATAAACCAGAGGATCTTCAAAGTAAGGTTTGGGACAAAATAGAAGAGGTGTCAAAGCTTCCTAACTACTGTGTGACAGCCACTAAGAAACTCTTGAGAGAAGCCGTGAGAGGGGAACTGCTGAAAGCCAATGATAAAGAGATGGAGGAACTAAATGCTATTTGGTTGAGAAATACAAACAAAAGCAAAATTTAAATTGTAGTTATCATCTACCTACCTAGCTTATTGCCAAACATGTTAGTGTTGGCTTCCAGTCTAACTGGATGCAGCTGAATGTTCATGTTGTTACACAAATATTTTAGGCCTATCAATCACGATGGTCATTGTAACTAGGTACATAATATGTTGCTTGTTATTTTGCATTTCAGGAGCATTCTTGAAGCATTTGAAACGCTATTGTTGATTTCTATACCTACCTCTTTAATTATGCATTTAACATTTTTTTATGTTCAAATAAAGTAAGCACGATTATATGTAACAATAGGAAAAAAATGAATGTTAGACAGTACTTACTAAATAATTTAACGAAGTTACGAACGCGCGTCCCTGATACCAATTTATACCTTATCACAATGGTCTAAGAGTTACGACGAGTGCTTTTGATTATTTATTTTTTTTGTATTTGGTTACCTAAACATCTAAAATTATTCACTTTGTATCTTTATAACTACTTAAGTATTCATAATATTTATTTTAAGTCTTATAAAATTTGGAATATCATAAACCAGTTTTATAAACAAGTATTATTTTGTAAAAATAATAACAGGTGGCATTTTGCAGTTTCTGCCTTACCTACCCATCTAATGCAGGAAAAGGCGTGAATTTACATACCAATACCATGAGTACTATGAGTACCTAGCTAGACGAATAATAGTAGGTGCTTCAAAATAAAACAATAATGAATCAATTTTGTCATTATAAGTTTAAATATATTTTTATCTTGTAAGTTAAGTACCCACTCAATACATATTGGGTCGTCTTTTACTCATATTCTAAATTTTGGCATATGTTCAATTGTATTCAATAAACAAACAGTCTTTAGAAATTTTGTGTATTTTTACAAGTTTTTATTTAGTTTCACTTGTCCCGTTGCCTGTCTGTAATCAATCTTGCAAGTTAAATTTGACACACTTCCCGGTATTCGATTGAGCTTCAATTTTGCACGCATATGTATGTCGCGTGACAATGCAATATTATGATGACATGGAGCTAATGGAGCTGGAAGGTGGCCATAGGAACTTTGTAATTAAACGACGCAACCGCGTAGAGTTTGGGTTCGTTTGATTCCTCTTGATGAATACTTTGGTCCTAGATAATAATATCCATATGCAACCCCATCAGATTATTACGAAATGGATAGAATGAATACCTAACGTTACAATTAATTAACAAAACTAAGTTGAACATGATTTTACTATAACTTACAAGTGCTACTAATTAAATAGATGTAAGTTGTTTAAATAAAATATAAATGACATACTTAACACTTTAAGTGCTCAAAACATCACATAAGTGTGCGTACTACGAATTACTAAGGACAACGCATAGGATAAACGCCGCTACGCGCTACGAACTACGCCGTAGTAAATCCCGAATCATAAAATAAATACCTAAGTACCTACTCAAAAGTTAAAATAATGAAAAAAAATAACAAGCTTTTACTAGGTTGTACTTAGGTAGCTGTACCATTGTACAAATCCATTTAATGATGAGTTATTCATCATACTCGGATCTAGGTATATTATATGTATAAGTACCTAAAAAAGCTGAAGCGTTTGTACCTTTTCGTATCTGGAAAAATCTTTTTGTAGGTATATGATAGCCACATTCACGAAGAAGGTCCTCATGAATGTTCCATGAATTAATGAATGAATAATAATATAATAATATCTTGATGAAAGAATGTTCCATGAATGTTCCTATACGGAAACGAAAAAAAACGGGCTCAGCGCGTACGAAGTCGCGGGCAAAAGCTAGTAAAGTACAAAACCAAATTACACTTAGTGTTATAATATTATATGAATGTAATGAATGAACTTACCTATGTCAACCATCTGAACCAACTAGACTAAAGCAATCTTTTGGTAGACGGTGATGTGTTTGTTACTCGTAAGTGCACGTTTTTTAAACCGTTAGAATCGATAAGCATTAAATAATTCTAAAATATGTCTTCGGTAAGTTCGAGCACCGCTTCTTTATCCGAATTCTTTCGTCCGATCAGGCCGAAAGGTTTGAGGTCAAGGGATCTGAGTAGCACGCGGCTAAATTTATTAAAGAAAGAAATACAGACAGATTTGCACCTGAAACCGTTACGTAAGTTATTCGAGACTCGTATTTAAATTGAGTTCCCAAAATTAGTTTAACTGGTATCAGGTGTTAAGTATCACAGCGTGATTGATTTCTACAGACGAATTATACGAGCTTCTGCAGACGGACCCTGTAAATGGGTTGACAACGGCGAAGGCTCAAGATTTGCTAGACTACTATGGCCCAAATACACTGACACCTGCTACAGAAAACGGGTGGCCAGTAGTGTTATTTAAGTCGCTGTGCACAGGTACCTATGTTTGCTCCTGTTTCAGAAATAAACGAGATAGTCCAACATTAGGTACCTACATTGAGCATGTTTAACGTTCCTAATTAGTTAGAAAAACATGTTATGGTTTATTTCCAGCAAAAATAAGAACGCAATCGATCCGGCTTGATTGATACGGCCAACCTCACGTTTCGAACTGCGAAAACCGCAATAATTACTGCTGTAAAATAAAGGCGAAGTCAAGTAACCATGCACGTGCGGTTACTCTCCTGACAATGGCTAACTTACTTTCTTTTGTGCGTAGGGTTCTCTATACTGATCTGGTTGGGCGCAGTGCTGTGTTTGTTGGCGTACGCAATCGAATCGTCAACAACAGCGGATCCTACTATTGATAACCTTTATCTCGGCTGCGTGCTAATTGCTGTCGACGTCATATGTGGGCTCTTCAGTTTCTATCACAATTTTAAAAGTTCCAAGGTTAGATTTTATTGTTACAGCTTACCCAAGTAAATTGCTATAACTAGGGACTTTAAATAAGTAGGTAGGTACCTATCTAGCATAGCGCAACCCCATTCTCTTCACCTAAAATCCGAATTTACCCACTCTACGGCTTAGACCAACGATTTAGGTACTTATATAATAGTTCACAAGTTTATATAAACTGCCACGTCTTCCTGTCGTTGAAACAAACAAATAAATAAGTAGTTCTATTTATAGTTACAGTCTAGATTACTTTGGTAATTTGAACTACCTACCTACTCCTAGTTAGAATGCTGCTTTGTAACTGGAGAACACCAATTGTTCCCGCCCACGGATGTCTCTGGAAAATAATTGAGCGGTAGTTTCATATCCTCTGTAACCATTTCTGTAACAAATCATGATGACCTTTATTCTGCCGACCATTACAGATAATGAAGACGTTCAATAGTATGATACCGACTTACGCGAACTGTGTCCGTGATGGAACACATAGCTCTGAGACACCAGTATGTGACATCGTCAAGGGTGATATCGTGCATGTACGGGCGGGAGATATAGTGCCGGCAGATATACGCATTATCGACAGCAAGGGATTCAAAGTAACTACGCATCATTAAAGCCGTATCTCTGTAACAGACACGTGCACACATTCTGTGTGATGAATAGTTATGATGCACGTGTTCTGGTCTAGTTCATAGTAGTGTAAAGGTTATCTCTTCGCAGGTTGATAACTCTTCGTTGACTGGCGAGTCTGTGGCAGTCACTCGAAGTAATACCGAAGGACATCAGAACATCCATGAATCGGGAAATGTTGCTTTCTTTTCGACCCAATGTGTGGAAGGCTGGGCGTTGGGTAAATTTGTACCTACTTATATGTCGCATTGCACCTTATAATAAAATTATGGTGTTTAAGATGTGGGTACCTATAACAAAAAACACTACAACAAACAAAAACACTGACTGCCGAAATTAAATTTAATTTCGGCAGTCAGTGTTTTTGGTTGTTTTTTCGTTTTTGACACCGACTTCCGAAATTAAAGTTATTTTATAAGTACTTTGTACCTAGTGTTTTTTATTTGGAAGTCGGTTGTATTTTTTTTGTAAAAAGTTTTTATTTTCCACTTTTTAGTGGTGATACTCCACAACTAAATTTGCATTATTTCCATAATGAGTAGTTGCGCTATTTGCCATTAAGGAGTTATAGTAAGTGTCAAGCGAAATTGCCGCTGTGAAGTTAGGTTTTGGTGACGACCGCGCAGGTGCAATCGCGTAAAAAAATGTTACGTTCGTAGAAGCAGTTTGCGATTGTAAGATAAGTAGGTAGAAATGCATAAGAAGATAAAAAGTACTACTAGGTAATTGAAAGTGAGGGACTGTGTTCACACCAAATAAATGAAAGCTAAATTTAAAGGAACAAAAAGAAATGTATGTAAGTACCTATAGTTGTCTTTTTGTGATACGATATTCCGTTTAGGCATATCGCCCAAAAAACTCACACACAAAACCAAGCAACAAACAACAAGTAACAATAAGAAGATAACAAAACAATAACAAACTAATTAAAAATAATAACAGCGTGTAACACTTGTGGCATCAACAGTCTTATTGCATTGCATGAGCAAGCGGGACACGACTAAGCGTCGAACGTATAGGCGACTGAGACGCCATTACTCGTGTTATCTTCCGCGAGACCGCGCGCCAAACCCGCGCATGCGCGGCGCGGTGTCATGGTTGTAAAATTGACTACTGCGCTGTCAACTGTAACGAACTTCAGAGGGGCAAAGTTGTTTGACACGTACTGTACTTTGTGTGACTTTATCGTTCAGTCCAAGTCTCATAGTTAAATATCTACTTTGCTTTGGGATTGACATTACTTTACTAGATTTTATTGATTTTAAGTTAAGGAGGTCACTGGTTTATCTTTGAAGTTCACTGAACAGTGCAAATGCAATATAGCTATAACTAAAGCCAATGCAAAAAGAATCATCAAGATCGGTTAATAAACCAAACAGATACCTAACCCAAAAACATAATTATTAATTTAGGTTGACTTGTTTGCATCTGCGTACCCCTTTAGAGCGTACCGGCGTGATGTTATGTTATGAAGTAGTGTAATCAATAAACAGACGTGCAATTTCAGCAATCCCGGGAGATTTGCTATCATTTATTGAAGAGTTCCGTTGCCTACCTCCGAAATCCATTATCAGATCATCACCAAATTGAAATGAGGCCAGTGTAAATAATAAAAATATAAAATAAAAATGTTTATTCAATTACAATAGGCATTTTGATACATATTATTGGAGATCACCTTTTAAGCAAGGAATTGCTTGTACTTATTAGGAGACTCCGCACTTCCACTTTTCATTTTTATGCAATTGAAATGTAGACAATGTAGGTAAACATGCTAAAAAAGTTTGGAAAAATACTCTTCCAAACAAAAAAGAACTATCCTAATCGGTTGACAATTGGCGAAAATATCGCTGAACAAATATTTTTCCTGGAATCGCAGCATCAGATCCTGACTTATACCTTCCATCATTAGCTTAGCAAGATAAGATTTTAAAGCAAATCAGACACAATTATCTGATTTGCTTTAGAAAGTATTTGAAAAACATGATGCCCTTAAAATTTGAGGGATGCCCTCGATTTGTTGCCCTAGGATCCCATCGTCAGATTCTGACTTGGTGCTAATTCCCATTGGCACCAAGTCAGAATCTGATGACGGGAGTATAGGCTTTCGAATAAAAAAAGAATCATCAAAATCAGTTCATAATTGACGGAATGATAGCATAACAAACAAACAAAAAAATAAACATATATAGACGAATTGAGAAACTCCTCCTTTTGGAAGTCGGTTAAAAGGATCCTGTATTACGCTTGAATACGTACATGGTTCCATGTTGGAGAACTGGATGGAATATTTCACGTTTCCAGAATAAGTGAATGAAAGTTAAACATACGGTACCTACATATATTTATCGCCGCCGTTTAAAACTTGACGTTTGTTAGTTATCTACAGTTCTTACAATACCAAGTTTTGGACACTTATCATTCTTGAGAATTTAGGTAGTTTCTTTGGTAGGATAATACAGCAGACATAGATAATACTAAGTGCTTGTAGGTAAAATACGTACCTAATGTGGTTGTGGTTTGAGTTGCAGGTGTCGTATTGTGCTGCGGTGACCTGACGGCACTGGGTCGCGTGGCCGGTTTGGCAGCGCGACTGACCCCCGCCCCCTCGCCCTTGTCCCGGGAGCTACGCCGCTTCATGCGTTACATGTCCATATGGGCTCTAGGACTCGGCTTCTTCATAGCTGCGGCGTCCCTAGCCCTTGGTTATCCTTTCATGCAGACTACCATATTCGTGATTGGAATAATCGTCGCCAATATACCTGAAGGTAAAGGGTCCAAAATTTTCTATAGACCGGTTACATTTCGGGGACTTCTCCGCCACCATCGAACACATAATTATGATCTACGATAAGGAGAGGTACGGATCAAACGCAAAACTACCAAAAATAAAAAAGGTATTATATCCCACAAGGAACGATATAAGCAGTAGGTACAAGGATGAAACGGACTTTAGCAAGCACTAAATTCGGCTCTACTTACGTACTTTTCTTGATGATTTAGGCTTGCAACCAACTGTGACTGCATCTCTTACGATAACTGCTCAGCGTATGGTGAGGAAGAACTGCCTGGTGAAGAATTTGGAGGCCATAGAGGCGTTGGGCGCTTGTACCATTATTTGCTCCGACAAGACTGGCACTCTTACCGAGAATAAAATGATCGTACAACACATTTGGACGTGGAACAGAGTTTTCTATGTGCAAGACTCGGATTTCAATAGTTAGTTATTTTTACTTTACAGTTTGATTGATAGGTAGGTATATTCGTATTTTTCTGAACTGATCATATTATCGTAGTATCTTGGAGCTATAACTCTATGTAGGTACTAAACCTAAGTAGGTACCTTTTTACTGCATAATAATTTTTAAGGGCTAACAATCGCTACTCGTAGCAGTCGCCTCTGCGGCGTAGGTCTCCCCTAAATCACTCCACACGTTTCTAACGCGCGCCTTCTGCATCCAGTCCGGACCATAACGTTGGGTAAATATATCTCGACATCTCTTTTTTGGTCTCCCTTGCATTCTTTTACCTTCCAGTGGGATCCATTCTGTGGCCCTCTTCGTCCATCTTGTACTATCTAATCTGCATAGATGCCCTGCCCAGTTCCATTTTAGTAATCTTATTATTTTCTTAACATCTGTTAATTTTGTTTTGCTCCGTATTATTTAATTTCTTACTTTGTCCAAATTTTTTATGCATAATATTTTCTTCTGGCATATTTTCTCCTTTTCTTTCCTCAACGACCATGCTTGGCATCCGTACGTAAGGCACGGTAGTATGGCTGTTTCATACACTTTTTTTATGTAAGTACTGTTTTCTTTGCTCTTCATAATTTCGTTTCCAAGCTATAGCTTTTCTTCTTTGTATCTCTTTTCAGAACAGTTTTAGAACGACATCAATTACCCTAGGTAAATTTAGTCCTAAACGTATTCTTTTTTTTACGTGACACTTATTATTTGTACTACGCAATACCAAGGGTTTCAAACAGGTCAGCACTAAAATATTGCTTTTTAATGGCCTTGTCCGAAGCATACTGGAGTACTGTAGTGTCGTATGGAGACCGCATTACGCCACTCATAAACTTCTCTTAGAAAGGGTCCAGAAGCGCTTTCTATGGCACCTCGCTTTTTCCAAAGGGAAAAGCAGCTGCCCGAAGTCCGGGTCGTTATCGACCCGAAGAGAAGTTATGGATGCCCTATTTATATTCAAACTCCTTAGAAAGCAAATAGACTGTCCTCAGTTGCTGGGTCTCCTCAAGTTTCGTGCCCCAACCCGCATCCCTCGAAATTCCATCACTCCGCTTTACCCGCCCTTGCGTAGAACTGCGGGGTGCTAACTCACCAACACCGCGAATGTGTAGGGTCTTTAACAGCTATCGACGTACACCACGATAGCATAGGAAAATTTTGTAAATTTATTATTGCATAACTAATTAACTATTCGCAAAACTAAAACATAATTTATGAATTGCCAATTTGTTCATTTAAATGCTTTTTAAGGTTATGTTGTTTTCTAACTATTTTCTAATGTAAACCAAATATTAATCTTAGTTTAGTTCAATGTATTTATCTGTTATGTTATTATATTACTTACTATAATCAGTAGGTACCTATTAATCATTTTTAATTGAATACACTTATTTTGATTTTGATTTATTTGTATTCACTAGTTTTATGCTTTGTTTTACATTATTTTTATCAATCAC
Source organism: Mamestra brassicae (assembly GCA_905163435.1). Classification (NCBI taxonomy): domain Eukaryota; kingdom Metazoa; phylum Arthropoda; class Insecta; order Lepidoptera; family Noctuidae; genus Mamestra; species Mamestra brassicae. Next base: position 10,677,806 of record LR991004.1, on the reverse strand, counting down.
AATAAATGTAATAGGTAATAGAAATGTATAATATAAATATACCTAATAGTGTATGTGGTGTTAGCCTGTAAGTAATTGTTGCACTTATAAATGTATAGGTATCGTGTACTTTTAAATGTATCTAATGTAATGTGTAAACAATTGTTGGCTAACCTAAATAAAAAAATATATATATATATTTGAGCTCACGCTCTACTACAGGCCCAACCCTCTGGCATTCGTGAGATAAAACTACAGCTTTTTTAGGTTATGAGGTAGCTAAAGACCCACCAATCAAAGTAATGTTACACATTGTTTACTTTCTTTCGTCCCATCGCTTTGATTAATACCGAATATTTACGACGACGACTTTCAATGTGAGCGTCAGGCGCAAGCAATGGTGCGTATCTCTATCTATGTGGCGTAGGTAGCGACGCGTGATGTGAGCGCTGCACTACCCCCCCCGCCGAAAGCGGACGCCGCGTGTCACTCGGCTCTCGCGGAATAAACTGGTAAATTAGGGTTCTTCATAACGGTCTTTTAAAGTTTAATACTCCGAACGAAATAAACGATAAAACCGATTATAACAGTTATTTTTAAACCGCCTTCCCAAGCCTTTTCTCTCCATTTGTTATTATTTCTGTCTTAGATGCGTTTAGTGACAGACCAAATTTCTTACTTTCTCTCGCTAGTTCACTAACCATGGTTTCCAAGACAATTGCAGTCTCAGCAAATACAACAATGTCATCCGCGAAGCGCAAATGGCTCAGAAAGTCTCCATCCACCTTTATGCCCTCGTTCTCCCACTCTAGGTACCTGAAAACCGACTCAAGCACCGCCAAAAACAATTTTGGTGATAATGGGTCTTCTTGTCGGACACCTTTTTGTATAGGGAACTCTTCTCCTTCTCTTTCTAATCGCACTTTAGCCAACATTTAGAGTAAACGCTCTTGATTAAATTTATGTACCTACCTTACCTTATATCTATATCTTACCTTGGTGTAAAAGTGCTGTCCAAATCGCATCGTAGTATCTATAGCAGTGGTTCCCAACCTGTGGTCCGTGGACCACTGGTGGTCCGCAAGGGCCAAAATAAGTCCGCGAAAGGTTTAAATTTTCACTCTTTTCACCTCAAAAATGTCATTGATGCCAACTGATTTTAAGTTTCTTTAGAAATGTGTCTTCTATGACACACACTTTTTAATTATCATTTATACTACAAGTTTTGAATATCTATTTGATATAAGTTTACATAGTTTTATTTTATTCCTGGTCCTTGCTAGCAAAAAAATTAGTGATCCCGGGTCAAATAAAGGTTGGGAACCACTGATCTACCTATAGGGAGTCGAAAGCTTTCTGGTAGTCGATGAAGCATATGAATTGTTTTTCCATACTCGTTAGCTTTTCTATTATTTGTGTAACAACCTGTATATTATGATCCATCGTTGAGTATTTTTTACGAAAACCAGCTTGTTCGCGTGGTTGATTCTCGTCTAGGATTTTGGTAACTCTATTCAATGACCTTCGAAAATATTTTGTACAGGTTCGTCATAAGGCTGATTGGCCTGTAATTTCCAAGTTCACACCGATCTCCCTCCCTTCTTGTGAAGCAGTGTGATTATGGACTTAGACCATTGCTCTGGCGTCTTCAATTCAATTTATTCATTAACAATTCACATTCTTTCCTGTACTTAGCGTGTCATTGAAGAGTAATACCATAAGTAGCCACATAAGTGGATTGAATTAGTTTGCTGATAAAGTGTACCTAAATATTTACTTTGCAGGTGCAGTGCAAAATAATCACGGTGAGTCAAAATTGTATATTTGATAGAAACACCAAAGTATAATGTAGGCTTATTAGGGGAAATCTGAAAGCCAGAAGGTGTCGCGGCAGACCACGCAGAATATGTCGAGCGAACATAAGCGAACCCCGGATGTTGCATGGGGCGGGGCGGGCCTTTGCCCGGAAGTAGGATGATTCAGGCTGACAGTAACATTTTACCTTACCATTATTAGATATAACTGATCCATAGGGCTGAGAAATAATGATAAGGGACAAAGCTGCGTGAGGTCAGTTCCAAGTAGGTAGGTACCTACAGTACCTATGTGAATAGGTACCTATACCTAGTAGGAAGATTTACGGTTGTCTTAGCTTTAATATAATATAAATATCCAGACGAAATGGTTTCTCTTTTCAGCGTTCGACTATTTGAAAATATGTGGTGCATTGTGCAGTAACGCAGACTTTAAGATTGACGGCGGCATTCGCGGTGACGCTTCGGAGACTGCCATTTTAAACTTCCTAATCAAATACAACGACCCTATCGGCATCAGGAGAAATTTCCCCAAAGTAGCAGAAATACCCTTTAATTCTGTTAATAAGTTTCAAGTAAGAGATAGCGTTTGAATACCTAATTTAGAATCATATTCATTTGAAAACATTCTAGATAGGTAAGGTGAGTGGGGGTAAGTCGAAATGGATTTTTGATGAGATAAACAGTGTTGATTTGAAACTGTTGTGAAACAAAGGGATTTAAGTCAAATGCATAAAACGATGTTTTGGGTAAAAAAGTATAGTCAACTTGTTTCTATAATATTGACAGCAATCTTTTTGAAACAATATTTTATGAAAAAAACGTTAGTAAAATTGGTCTTAAGAAAAAAAATATGTAGGGGAAAGATGAAACGCTGAAGGGGTAAGATTGAAATAGTGACTAAAATCGTATTCATGGTCATTATGCTTGTGTGGTGATCAATAAACCTTCTGCTTCAATAACCTAAATAACTTGAAAATCAGTAACATCCAATAATCGCATTCTAAATGCAAGAAAAAATAATTTATCAAATAAAATATATCGATCTTACCCCGTTGAAACGGCTGGCAGTCAGGGGTTCTCAACATGTTATGGATATTAAAAGAATTAAATAATCATGCTCATGCATGACTGTCAAGTCTAACTCGGATCGATAAATAAAACACACGTTTTCATTTAGTACCACGTAGCGTACATTATAATTTTTTAAGATAGGTATGTTATATAACTTAGCTGCTGCGTACATAGTTAATTCTTTATTCTCCAGTCTCTGTATTGCAATCGCTAAGTCCTCAGGAGTATAACAAGTTGCCCGTAACGATTTCCTTATATAGTTACGAGGCATGTTGATCCTAAAACAAAAATAAAAAAATTATCTATATTATTATACAAGTTGAAATTGCATATTTAGTGTTCCATACCGTGGATGATTTACAGATCGCAAATCAAGTTCTCTTTGATATTTATGTATAAAAAACAGAAATATGAAAGAAGCATACCTACCTAAGTACAGATACATTAACACAGTAATCAGCATAAAATGCCTGTATTCCCCGGAGGGTAAGGCAGGGTGTATCTTCTTATCGTGTTGATCAATGGCATTATATTTTTTCTAGACACTGGTTTATAAAAAAAATCTTCCGGTTTGTGAGGCAAAGTACTGACTTCACCACACAAACCAGAGGTGTATAGTACGCTAATATTTTGCCAGCTATGTTCAAGTTGTTTAAATTAAAAAAATATTTAAAACTTTAACCATGGATTCAGTAGGTACATAATTCTAGACACCTTAACGTAGAATTTATTCATCCGCTTAAAAATCAGCTGTATACATTGGTACATTTTAATCGTGTAGGTATTGCACTTATGTACAGAGCATCTGACTTTTTTTAAGCCGACAAGCGGTTTAACACTAGAGAGTTTAGAATTATGTACTAATTTCCTGATACAAGTTTTTGTTACGATGTTGTGGAAGGGATACCACAGTGTATTTCAGGTTGAGGACCCCTGACCTTTTGTAGGAGTTTCGTAAACGGGGTAAGATGGAAAGTTTTATATTATCATCTTACCCCGTCAAATTTTGCAGGGGAAAGTTTGAAAGGCACCATAAATCTTAAAATACGTGAAATATAATAATCACCACATTATAGAGCATATTACATTTCAAATCTAATTACGAATATCAAAACAAAATGTTTGTTACTTACCTGTGTAAGGAGATACAGCGAGCGGGGAAAGATTGAAAAACTCAATTTTACGCGGGAAATGTAACGTTCGGAGAAATGTCAAATAACACACGATCACCCTCACTTAGCGACTGACGCAGACTGCGGGGCGGGGCAAGACAAAATGGTGTCCACAACGATATTGCTAGCATTAAAAGAATTCCCTGGTATTCGGCGTTATTATACTTTTTTTATCTTTCCCCGTTTTTTATCTTACCCCGTCACCTTACTAGGTATTATCACACACCCAGTCCATCAATGATGGTAGGTATTTAAACGTGATTCATCAGGGACATTCCCCATTGAAAAAACCCAGCAGTACTTGACCTTCCAAAAGCAGCCAGAATCTACCGCGATTTTCCTTATTATTAGCATTTTATTTCCATAATTCAATTTCTAAAACTGGTTGATGATAATTTAGATAAAGATTTGAGATTGTGATTTTGGATGACGCATTATTATTAATACAAATAGGTCAGTGTGCACCTCGATACTTCGTCGGCGCAGTTTATAGTGGTGATGAAAGGTGCTCCGGAGATCATATTCGCTCGCTGTCTCACTGTGGCCACTAACAAAAAAGATATTGACTTCACAAATGATATGAAAAAGACTGCTGACACAGTTATCGAGCATTTAGCTAACACTGGTCAGTATCTAGTATGTCTATGCTTGTACTGTACCTAAACTGAAAGCGCTGCTTTCTGTTACAAATTGATTCTCGCTATGAATCTTTCCTGTCGCTATTTGTTTGCTACATATTAAATTTAGTGCGGTGTTGTGGTCGATCTCACATTAGCGCGTATAACAGAATGGTCATAAGTATCTAGTAACTACCTACCTACTTGGCCACAGCATCCTGGGTAGATGAAATACCTATGCGATTAACGTTTGTTCACCTAGTCTGCCAAACAGGTTTTCAATTATATTTTACGCTCTTAATTTAAAGGTGAAAGAATTATGGCTTTTGCTGATTTTATCCTGAGTTCAAAGGAATACCCACTGCACTTTACATTCGATACTGATATCATTAACTTTCCCGTGACGAATTTGCGTCTGCTTGGAGTTATGGGGCTCATGGACCCACCTCGAGAAGAGGTCAGTTGTGATTTATGATTTATTACTTTAGCGAGGTTGACGATTGCAAAGCCTGTACCGGTTTTTCGCTTAGAATTTTAACCTGGAAAAATATATCTATGGGTTTTGAAAGTATCGGGCTAGCTCAGGTAGTCAGACTATGTTAGAATCGACAGCCAGTTAAACTGATGCGGATTTGGTAGCCTGTCAATAGTATAACAGATTAGCCTGACCAAAAGGCATTGTGAAACACAAAGCCATCTCATCATTTTTACGTAGTAAAGTTCTGACAGCTGGTACCAAATTCTAACCAAATATTAAAAAAAAAAACCAGGCTTGTTCATATTTATCAGGTGCGTTCAGCAATAGGCCGTGTGCGTGAGGCTGGGGTGCGAGTGATGATGGTTACCGGGGACCACCCAGCCACCGCGCGCGCTGTGGCGCTAAAGGTCGGCATCGCCACTAGCGAAAAATGTCATGTTGTCACTGGCAACGAACTAAGAAGCATGACCCCCGAATTGTTACATTGGACGCTTGAGAAAAATTACGAAATTGGTAAGAAATCCGCACTTATCTATCCAAGTTACCTACTAGTTTGATATTTACACAAATCTTCAATCTTCTTTATTATAAAGTATTTGCAAGAACTTCTCCGACACAAAAGCTCCAAATAGTCGAGGCTTGTCAGCGTGAAGGCGGCGTGGTGGCGGTCACAGGGGACGGCGTCAACGACGCGCCCGCGCTCAAGCGAGCAGATATCGGCATCTCCATGGGCATTACTGGATCACAGGTAGCTAATCAACTGTTATACGTCATAATGTTAGATATATTAGGGTAGGAACTCATGTCACTCACCTTTTCTTTCAGGTATCCAAACAAACTGCAGATATCATTTTGATGGACGATAACTTCGCGACCATCGTGACAGGTATCGAAGAAGGAAGGAGGATCTTCGACAACCTTAAAAAATCAGTTTGCTACATACTTATTTCTAATGTACCTGAAGTCGCTCCTGTGTTTATGTTCATCTTATTTGCAATTCCTTTACCGTTGGGTAAGTATGATTTGTATATGTTTGTGGGTCTGTTTACAACGCCTGAAATAGAGTCATTATCTTGTTGAAGGTGTAATGACCATACTGTGCGTTGATTTGGGCACGGACATGTGGCCGGCTGTGGCGCTGGCATATGAGCGAGCCGAGACTGACGTCATGACGCGGCCTGTTCGCAACCCCGACCCTCTCGTCTCGGCTAAAATGTTACGATTAGTGTACGGACACTTGGGTATCATTGAATTCGCTGCTGGTATGTACGCCTACTTCATTGTCATGGCTGAACACGGCTTCTATCCTGCAGATTTATTTGGTAAGACGTAGGAATTAAAAAAACGGAACTCTTGGATTTAAATACACTTACGAAAACATAATAAAGCCTACTTGTCAATCTAGGTGTCAGACAAAGGTGGGACAACGAAGCAGTGAGCGACTTACAGGACTCGCTCGGGCAGGAGTGGACTTACGCGGAACGTAAAGAGGTTGAACGCGCGTCCCAAGCGGCGTACTTCGTAGCCGTGGTTCTCACACAAATGACGAATGGCGTCATTTGCAAGACCAGATATAACTCTTTGTTTCATGTCGGTGAGAGTAATGGAACTTCTATAATTAAATGTTGGGCTCCTGCCAATGTTAAAGCTCAATAATTCTTATATAACGCAATCAAAGTGAATATTTGACGGTGATTTCCAGGAATGAAGAATCAAATTTTGAATATGGGACTTGTATTTGAGCTGTTACTTTCAAGCGCCATCTGCTACGTTCCTGGATTAAATGATTTTTTCCACACTTACCCTCTTCGCCTAAAATGGTACTACTCATTATTTTATTTTTATTGTATTTTTAATCTTGCCAGCATTGATATTAAAAGAGTTTGATTACAGGTGGTTCTTGGCTTTACCATTCTGTGGTTTAATGTTTGCTTTCGACGAATTTAGAAAATACTGTATTAGAAGAAGACTATTTGGAGGATGGTATAATAAATTAACGTATTATTAATTTTATTATGTGACATAATATCTATTAAATACCTAATGATAAAGTTTCCTGTTCTCATTAAGCAATTATCATATAATTAGATTTTGCCCGCGACTTCGTACGCGCATATCCCGTTTTTTCCCGTAGGGGTTTCGCGAATTCCTCTCTTATTGCTCCCCTACAGAGTTTAGGGCAGCTACATGCCATTTCAGCTTTCTACGACAAGTAGTTTCGGCTGTGCGTTGTCTGTCAGTCACTCAGTTAGTCAGTAACGGATGGGTTTTATATATATTGATAACTACGCTGCATCCGCTGATAACAGTCCTATTTTTAGTATATAGACATTTTAATATTTTATACTTAGGTATCTATCAATAGTTTATTTATTCGGTATATCAGATTTTTCGGATATTTGATCGGTACAACGTACAATGGTGTTAATAGGTGAATTTCAAAATAAAACAAAGTTATCCAGAAAAAATTAGTTTACTGGATTTTTCACTTTACAATTCGATTTCACACATACTCAGATCTCCAAATAATACAAGTTAAACAGTTAAGTACCTAATTTAATGAGCAAAATAATATGACATATCAGGATCAGGTCACATTAACAACATCACAATAGTTTAAGGTCAGTGCACCACGGACCTCGCTTTCAGGAAGTGAGCGGACGCTACCTCATACTCTTATTGAATTACATAAAAACAATAAAATTAACTAATCAACATTTCGCGTTTTAAAGATTATTATTTATGTCTCTTTAAAACGCCCCTACGAAGTATTTGTGCCGCATTTTCACTTCCCGAATAGGAATGTTGTTTTTAATTCCTCTAAAGCGATTGATTAGCCCAAGCAATAAGTAGGAGTAATACCTTTCAATTCTTTTTAGAGACTTTAAAAACTTTGGTTTGGTACATTCACAGCAATGGTTATTATCATCATTATTAAAAACAATTTTAGATTAAACATCGATATTAACATCGACATAAAATGCGCTTGTAGACATAGGAATGATTTGACTTATCTTAAATTATGCAAGTACCCATTGAGGTAAGGCACGAGTAAGTAAATAATAACTATTTTAATCCCCTCTATATAAGTCATGATTCTAAACTAGTAAGCATGCAGTTCAATTCATAATAATTCACATAAATAAAGAGTAACAGATCAATAATCATTTAAAATATTTTGTTCTAACACATCGCCATTCTTTTAATTAGATACTGCTTTCATGGCTTGGCAATAACTAAAGTTCTGGCGATATTATACTTACGTAGCCTGACCATTTACTTCAAACAGCTGATTCTTTGATGTGCAGCTAAAACACTTTGAAATATTTACAGACTCCTCAACTCATCACTTGACAAACTACAACTTGCAAAATAGGAATTTAGTTCAAGGCAGTTTCAACTGTTTCATCTTGACCTTTATTTTCGTTCAGAAAGCTGTCCCGAGTTTCCTTATTATAATAGGTCTGGTACTGAGCCCCGCCCTTTTCGCCAGTCAGATATATTTCTCCATACGACAGCTCTCATTAAACTACTGTTTGAAGTAAGATGTCACAACTACTCTAATTTTACGTACCTACGAAACAATAGACAAAAGAGAAAGTTAAATATTACAAACTCTACAGTCGACAAAATGCATAGTCAATCAATTAAATTAATTAATAAACTCATTATTAGTAACTCATCTGTCTCTTAATTAGAATAGGGAGAGTAGATTAACAACAAATATTAATATAATATGAAAATATAACACCTATTTACATTACTATCATAATAACACTTTTAGATAAACGTTTTACTTAATGTCAGGCAAGTTTGATATGACCTATAAGTATCTAAGATATAAACAAGCAATATATTAGTAGTCTTTGAACTATAAATGATTTCAAACGATAAGTACATAGTCCACATTCACACTCTAGGTACACATGTGCACAATTTGGCTCAAATTTACGTATTTACTAAATGTTATAAGTTTAAAAGTTGTAGATTTCAAAATTGTTTACAATAAGCTCAGATATGCTCATAGAAAAGAAATAAGATTAACAAATCAAAGATATCTATCTAACATTCACAATAGCCCTAGACAATTTACATTTTAATATTTAAGTGACTGCTAATAGATTTTAGAATAAAGGGCATCCCTGTTATTAATTGCCGTTTTGTAGCTAGGTATTTAAAACGTGTCAAAAAGTATCATTCTTAATCCTAAATTATGAATTACAAGAAATATAAACGAATCTTTGATTTATTATTATTTTAAAATCTCAGAATTGTATCTTGCTTATTTGTCTTATTCTGGATATTTCAGATTGTGATTTAATTTTGTGTTTAACAATTCATATTACTACTTAATTGATCCATTTCATGGTACTATCATGTACATATTATATAGTCTTTTATTGGTTTAATATTATAAAAAAAATTCCCTTCACCAATTACTCCTACATTTGAGCGTAGAATTTTGAGCTAACATGGAAATTACTTTGCATTGCTTAGCCAACAACGAAATATATATTATAACAAATCATATTTACACCGTCTGCCATTTAAATCAAAAGCCTGTTACTTGGATTTGCTCGCAAGTGCTGTTTAAGTATACTGACATAGGTGAGGTCATGTTTGTTAGTTGTTGCGCATACGCGCGGCGAGGATTGCATTAAGGTTCGGCTGAGTTCTCATGTCCGCTATAGAATGTCTGGCCTTTATGAACGCCTCTTCACGAATAACTTCGTCTTGAAGAATGCATCCAATTATTTTAGCTACAATTGTCGACGGTGGAACATGAGGATTCCCTGAAATCGTACAAACTGAACTAAAATCTTCGATCTTGTGATAGTGTAAACAACATGAAAACAAATAAGACGTAAGTGCGGTATTGTTGTTTGTGGGCTGTGCGTCCATACTTCAGCGTCTCAATGTTTATTAACATTTCAATTGTAGCCATAACACAATGGACATTTCCTTTCAGTGATTTAAAGCGAGAATGTATAGACGTTACTGGCAGGAAATAATCTAGATAGAGGTAAGTAACGCGATATACATAAGACACACGGTTTTAGACCGATGTTTTAGTCACTAAACTTTTGGCTCGATGGACTTATTAGTGTTTAATAACACTAACAATCTTACAACAAAATTAATTTTAGAGAAAGTAGTTTTATTAAGAATGGGTAAAGCTTTTACATAAATACTATAAATAGTATCAGTAACAGCTTTTAGGTTCATTTTGATAAAACGTAATCAAGTACCTTATTTCTCTGTAACGAAAGGTAATTGATAAAATAATGATATTTATTTTGTAAATACGTTAAACATAACAGCGTCAACTTGGCTTACCAAAAACATTCTTAATCTTTTTTTCAAAACAGACACACAGTAATGTTAGGTACTTACTGCACTGCGATCTCAGGAACTTGATATGACCTATGACAACTCGAAGAAACGGGTTTCATAAAGCGGCATACAGGCGTGCAGTGTTCTGTTAGTAATTGTATTAAAATTGTTACTATTGTTAGTTATTAACTCCTTCACCAAATAAACCAGGAAAATGAATAATAAACAAGGTTAATAAATCAATGATATGTACTGTACCTATTAAGTGAGCTATTTTGGGACGCGAATGTCATTTTTTTTTACTATCTTGGGATCTTCCAAGAGCAGATTCTCAGCAGCCGTTTAAGAACAAACATTTTTATTTTATTTGCGTAGTGATTTATTGATTGGTAACTACCCGCGCCGGAGGCTGGACTAGCTAGACTATACCAATTTGAGATAATTTCAATCCATCGCCACTCAAGTTTAGCTTTGTGTTTTACGATTTTTTATTGACCATTTGTATATAATATGGGTTGCAATGGAAATTGAACTTGGTCATGAGGTATAATATTGACTTCGTTGTTCAATTATCTCGGATTCTGGATTCAAATACATATATTATTAGCCAAATCGGAAACTATGAGGATTTGCGAAAAACACTAAAAGGAGTCTCGAACCCGATTTTGATGATAACTAATAAGCCTGTATTATTACACCATCCGAAAGTGTCCTTACTAAGGATCTAATTCTGGGAAGTAATAACATATGGCAAACTAAATGAAAGCTCTCATTTTAAACACAAACTAAACTGATATATTTTCAAAATCAACCGGTTCAATTCCTGGCTAGGAATACCGATTTTCACACTTAAAAAATTCACCCTGTATACATAATATGTATACCATTTATCTAAAACAATTATTTAAATGAACTCCGCGTAACTTTTATCGGATTGAAACTATAAATGATAATGATAATAAAATATTATAAAGCTGAAGAGTTTGTTTGTTTATACTACACCTGCTTGGAAAGTACCTTGATACTTTATCAAATTTACGGTAGAAAGTACGTCATTGCATATCGAACAAATATGCGGGGAGAAAACGCATCTGAGCGGGAGAGAAAAGTGTATGAAAATCCATTTCTTACGTGGTTTTTCTTTTTAATTTTGGGTAAGACTATGCGCCGGTAACCTAAATATCAAAAGCCAAAAAGTTTTTACAGTGAGTTTTTATCTCCAAGTTCGCAAAATGACACTGGCCACTAGCTGTGTGTTGGATGGTGTCGGGCTGGCAGTGCGACCCTGCGGCGGCAGGATAAACAATTTGAAAAAAGAACATGTGAAAATTGCAGACGCCATTGGCGCCATTTCCAATTTGTGTGTTGTTTGAGGATTCAGTTTTAACTGCAACAATTTCAATATAAATTTCAATTAGTAAAGATTTCGTTTTTTATTTTCCTTCTAGGTGTAGTATAAAGCACTATGTATCACTCGAGAGAAACTGCGATTCCCGATCTTGGGTGTTTTAAAGCCCTCGCCTACGGCTCGGGCTTCAAACGACACCCTCGACGGTAATCGGTCACTTTCTCCTCTCGGTGAACAATGTACTATTATTTGGTTAAACGCGCTAATCTTAGGAACTACTGGTTCGAATTTAAACATTATTTTAGTGTTGGATAGCCCATTTATCGAAGAAGGCTATAGGCTATATAACATCACGCTACGACCAATAGGACTGGAGCATTAATGAAAAATGTGATGCAGACGAAGTTGAGCGGGTCAGACAGTAAATGATAAAAGTGCATATTTTAGTTTTTTATTTCCGATATGCGATGACCATAACTCATGGACCGTACTTTAAATAGCTCACATAATTAGAATCATGGTTTTAAATTTAATTTATTTATACATAAAATATGATAATATTACGAGATGCAAAGCCCTGTGTTCCAAAGTCAGTAAGGTTAAATAATGTTTATCCCAGTGAATTACTGAAATCTAAAAATAGAGTTAAGCTGATTATAAACGATTAAAATGTGTTGTTAGTATGCGTCATTCGATGGAGAATTTTTACTAGCAAATTGTACGCATATCAAAACAGCGAGTAGCCAGAATTAGGCTATTAGGTCCAGGTGGCAGTTTTTAGATGCGCGACAGTCTGCGACACTAAGTCACTTGAGATTTGTATTTAGAATATTTCAGTCATGGACTCTTGGTAGCAGTAATTAAGACATTGAGAATGAGTTCAGTTGGGAAAAGTAATAAAATATTTGAGTTATTATTTTTACTTGGTAATATGTATGTAGGTAAGCCACATTAATTGAATAATTTGTTACTCCCTTAGACATTTAAAAACAGATTAAGATAACACTTTTTTTTAACATAAAATCGAGTTTCGTTTTTGTAAAAAATCTCCATGGACAGACAACACAATCCCATGTTGTTAAATCAATTTACCCTTTGCATAGGTATTTTTTATAGATACCACTTACCAGTAAGACCTCTGTATCCAAATATACCGCAGTCATGCATACGCATTGAATGCTGCTCTTTTTTAATAAAATCCTCCGTACTTATGCCTTTGAGCTAAAATTGAATTAAAAAGTTAGTAAAAATAAACAACAGCACCTCATAATGACTTTAAATGGATTAGAAGAGGACAATACTAACTTTAGATGGAGCTAAAAATCTATCAGGTATTCTTTGTAATTTCTGCTGCTTTTCACTAGGTCCAAAGCCCAGAGCAAGCAAAACTGACTCAGCATCAACTTTTCGGGCTCCCAACACGTTTAGAACGGAGCTGCCACTAGATCCACTGTTATCAGACTGAAAAAAAATGTTACATTAAATAAATTGTAATCAAAGCTGTCGTATCATAAAATAATCTTGTTGGATACTGAGATTCAGTAATTCTGCGAGTGCAGGTGACTGTTACCTGGAGAGAATGATCTCTAAACAGTGGGTTTTTAAACTTTGGAGAATATCCCTCAGATTGTATTGAGTGGTCCCGCTGTAGTCTTTTAACACTTGTTCTCTGGGGAGTGCTAGTCAGTAGTGCACTATCAAGTGACTTCCTCTTCCATGCTTCTTTTAAAGGAACTTCTAAGTTTTGGTCATCTTCAACCTTTTCTTTGATAGGTTCTATGACTGTGTTTTCAGTCACTGATTCCTCTGCCTTGCTATCATCAGACTTGTGCTCAGTGATCTTCACTTCATCACTAGTGTTCTCAGTCTCGGATGCTGCATCAGCTGGCAAGGAATCCAGCCACTGTTGCACTGGACTACTGCGGCGCATGTCGTCAATCACTCCACTTAACCAACCTCTAACTTTCCTTTCTATTATTGTTGATACAGACTCATTAAAGGTATCTACAAAAATAATGATTATATTATAACTCAATAGTTTAGTGAAATTCTTATTGGTGGCATAAGCACACTTTTTTTTAAAGTAGGTAAATGCATGGATCTACAAATAAATTTAATTGCTTTTATTATATAAAAATTCATACGAACAGAATAGTAGACACTATGACATTTATTTTGTTTAAAAAAACAATCCCTTTATTGGTTTAAAAAAATTCAGACCTGTGAAGGTAGTATGTAGTTTTAATAAATCTTCATTCTTAGCTTAAATATGTATGATTTAAAGAAATTTTTATTCTCATTTAAAAACCATATTAACAATTTTACGAAAATATTAGATAATTTGGAAATACAGACAGATATAATGACACATTTTACAATACTTAATAAGCCAATACTAGCATAAATTACTTATACACCAAAGTACATAGAAATGGTAGAAAGCAGTGATCTGTGTGTTAATTGGATTTAATATTTGGAAATGGACATCAGTGTTTGTTTATGATATATATAACAAGAAAACACTACGGTAATGTAGCTGGTAAAACCAACCTTGCTTAAGATCCATCTCCAGTCAAGGTAACGCTGCATGCAATACGAGGAAGTTCATGAATTAACGTGCAAGATGCGTTCGATGGTCACAAATACTCTTTTAGTACCTACAATTTTCCAGAAACTTGAACTACATGAAAATATTCATGACTTACCTTGAATTAGACAAAATGTGTTTTTGAATCCTTCAACTAATTAAGCTCTGGTCACATAAATTTGATTGTCAACTAATAATTTAGCACACAAAGCACTTTTCCTGTTAATTTACGTCTGATTTAATCATTTACTCAATTTATTAAAAAATACGTTTTTACAGTCCACTGATATCAGCAGTGACATAAATCTGACTGATCTGACTGACGTTCACTGACATTCACACACACTGAATTCTGACATACCGTGTCTGTGACACTGACAGTGACACATCGGCATGGGATTATGTTTTAACTGGCTTTTATTGTTTACTAGTGACCCGCCCCGGCTTCGCCCAGATGTATATTTGTTTTCAAAAAAATATTTCATAAGAACCTTCTTCTGACAATAACAAACACAACAAAAAAAGAATAACGAAATTGGTCCAGCCGTTCACGCGTGATGCCGTGACCAAGGGAAATAGGGATTCATTTTTATATATATATAGATAGATTTTGTAACTTTTAACTCATTAACAAGGTTTTATTCTCCAAAATTTTCAAAATCTTTGTTTATTGCTTTTGGTCTCACACGTTTTTTCATCTGCACATCTGAAATTGGTCTCATTGCCATATACAAAAATAGAAGTATAACGAAAGAATCAATCATGGAATTACGAAGTACAATTGGAATGAGCAGTTCCAATCGTTTGCCATTAAGGGACTTTATATACAAAGCGGACAGGGCGCTGTGACGAAAATGTATGACGTGTGTCCGAGCGCCCGCCACGCTAAGTATATTTCGTTCTTTGACACCATATATTTTATCTTTACAACGCCATGGCCGCGCGCCCGTTTCGCGCCCTGTCCGTTTTGTATATCAAGTCCCTTAATGTAAGAGCCCGCGACGGTCAGGCCTTATTTATTTTATAAAAGCTGAAAGTTTCTCTGTGTGGCCCTGTCATTACCTCTCAATACGTTAAAGTGTAATGCTCAGTTTTTATATTTTTACTTGCAATAGTTGCAATAATATTAAAAGGGAAGAGAGTTTCAGACTCTTACTGGCTAAAACCCACCCGTGTTCTTCCTAAGGCTTTTTGCGTTCCAGGGCCACGGTTACTCTTTCGAACAATTCCGCAACCCTGGCAGGCACTGGCCTCAGCGGGACCCGTCTTCTATGCTGACATCTCTTTGAGGTGCGCGTGAAACACAACGCGCCATCGACCCTGGCATGGTGGTGATCGGACAGCGAACCACCCAACGCTCGCTGTCCGCAGGCCCTAGCATTACTGCTTCGCAGAAGGAGGTGACCGCTTCCCAAGCCTCTTCGCTCAGGACCATGGATTCAACCAGGGCCGGACGCGAGAGGTCACCGCTGCCGATCGCCTCGACGAGGACACGGCGGTGCTCAGCCAAAGCAGGGCAGACCTCCACCGTATGCTCCACCGTAGCGAAACAATATTTCATACTAATTTTCTTCCCATTACGTCTCATTATTTTTCCCTGAGTATGTACCAAGTAATGCAAAATAATGAAACTCATTTTTTTTTGTAATTTTGAAATAAGTCAAAATTTCTACACGAGGTACTTGATTATATTTAAGAAAAGTAGTTTTTTTTTATCCAATTTTAAGTTATAACTTAAAATTGGATTAAATGTTTTTTTTGAACGACCCAAAATTTTTTTTAAGACAACGCTTTGTAATCGTTTTTCAAGCTTCTAAGTATACATCCTAGTAAAACCTCTGAACTTGCACATCAGTGATAGCTCCAAGGTTAAGAAGAAAAAAAGAAAAATAAATAAATGCAAAAATTGGAAAAATTAAGAAAATGGCCTATCAGCGACATTTATGGCAACTGCTGAAATGGTGCTATGGCAACTAGACAACTGATAAACATACTTACATATTTCTAAATACATACATAGATATTATTCTTAGACAAATTACACCCAGACACAAAACAAATGATCATGCTCATCACACAAAGATTTGTTCTGGGTGGGAATCGAACCCACGACCTCCGGTTTAGCAGTCAGGGTCACTAACCACTCGACCAACAGGCCAGAATTAGTTAAAACATTATTGTAGTTTAAACTGAAATGCATATATGATCCTAATGGTGGAAAAATAAAATAAACATCTAGCTGGAGTTTTAGATACTTTTCACGTTAAATACAGGGTGCGTAGTGATGGTACGTGGCCTTACATTGGGCATAATTCCGATTTCCCTGTCGTTATAATAATACTGCGCTCGTATTTCTGTAGTAGGAGTAGTGGAGGATAGTAGGCCATAATAATATCTCCGAGTTGCTACTAAGTCAATGGGAATAATACTGGGTTCGATTCTCGGGCCTTTTTAAGAAATTTGCTTGAGAATCGAACCCAGTAACGCTCGATATCGTATTGGTACGTATTACTAGAAATTCAACCTCTCAACACCCTGGTCAGAAAATCCTGACTAGTGTTTTCTTATAGGAATTGAATTTAAAATTAAAAACAGGTAATTTATAATAAAAATCTGTTATATTATAAATAAAGAATATTTATTTTTCTATAAACACATTATCCTTTTATATCATCAATTGCTGACATCATTATAAATCGCGGATCGCATTGGGCTTTCGTCAACGAAGTCGAGTGCATGGATGGAGAAGAGTTCAGCGGACACGCCGCCGCGGCCGGCGCGCGACGCCGAGACGAAGCGCCCAGCGCGCGCGGCTCCTTAGCTAAACGATTTGTGCATTAAGGTTCCTGTTAGAGAATATTTTAATCGCTAAATCACATTTGGACACTAATATACATGTATAACTACGTTCAACAAGTGTCAATATTGAGCAGTACGAGGGGGGCCGCGGGAGCGCGCGGCGCGGAGCCTGCGTCACGCCGGCCCGTACACGCAGTCGCCGCGGCGCGCGCCCGCGCTCTCCTCGCCTGGCAGCACGGCGGCGCGTCGCCACTGGTCGCGCACGCGTTCCACGTGCTGCAGCACGCGCACCACGTTCATGCCGGCCAGCTTGCGCACGTCGTCTTCGCTCCAGTCGGGGTCGCGCAGCAGCTCGGCCAGCAGGTGCGGGTAGCGCGACACGTCCTCCAGTCCCTCGGGCGGCGCGTCGATGCCGTCGTAGCCCGCGCCCAGCCCCACGTGCTCCACGCCGGCCACGCGCCGCACGTGATTAATGTGCGCCACCACGTCTTCCAGCGTGGCGCGCTCCCCGCACGTTACTAGTTTGGCATAGAAATTGATCATGACAACGCCACCGTTCGCGGCAATCATGCGAAGTAAGTCGTCAGGAACGTTTCTACTCGAGTTGCATAGGGCTGCAGCTCCTGAATGCGAAAATACTACAGGCGCCTGTGACATTTCTAAAGCGTCGCGTGCTGTTTCTTCTCCCGCATGCGACAGGTCTACAATCATGC
Source organism: Mamestra brassicae (assembly GCA_905163435.1). NCBI lineage: Eukaryota > Metazoa > Arthropoda > Insecta > Lepidoptera > Noctuidae > Mamestra > Mamestra brassicae. Next base: position 10,659,891 of record LR991004.1, on the reverse strand, counting down.
CTAGCCGATTCATTTCACGGACGACAGCTCTTCCAAATTCGCTGAGTCCTCCGGCGGTGCCGGCAGCTCTTGCCCATCTTGTGTCACACGTATGTGTTACTGTTAGATATCGAGCACCGAGTTGGTAGAACGCCCGAAGTACGGCGAGCGAATCTCCAAGAGCGTGCCCGCCTTCCACACCAATAAGGGAAGCGATGCGCCCGTCACGATGCGCATCCAGAAGTTCCCCTGCATCGGTCACTAGCGCCAAATGCGCTGCATTCAATTCTACAATACGCTTGATAACGTCCATTTGTTCGAGAGCCAACTGCACTGCGTCGCGATCTCTCGCACCACATGGCACGTATGCAGACCAAAACTGAGCACCGACCTGACCGAGCCTCAGGCGCGGGATATCCGTGTGCGACCAGCGCGACCGCGCCCAGGGTTCGATTCCGTCAAGGCCGGCGCTCAAATTGAAGTCACCAATTTTATTATGTAAAAACTTTCGTACGTTCCACGCTAAGTCATTGTGACCGTCAACCAGCGGCGAGTCTCGTAGCATGCGACGAATAGTAGTGAGTCGTTGTTCAGGAGTGGCGCGGCCGCCGCCGCCGAGGGCGAGCGGCAGCGCCAGCGCGGCGCCGAGCGCGGCCAGCACGACGAGCGCCGCCAGCGCAATGCGCCAGCGCGGCCGTCGCGGCACTGTCTTCTCGTCCGAGCTGCCCGACGCCGACGCCGACAGCGAGTCAGGCGCCCACCGCCCGCAGCGCTCCGCCACGTCCGGCAGAGGGCCCGGGAACGTCATCCCTTCCGGCACCGCGGCCTGCAAACAGAAAAAAACGTTTTAATGTTATCAACTTTTGCAATGTAGAATCGAATAGCCATTTATGAAATATTTTATGATCTGATCACCCGTCTTGCAGTTATACATATTTTTATTTACTGAACTAATAGCGAATTATCTATTAATCAAGGCTCCGACATAGCAACGTCAAAATCGCGCCAACATTGGCCATTATGTACCTCTACATAAGCATCTCATTTAACTTCGACCCACTTTGACCTAATTGCGGTACCAATCAGATGTCTGTCAACTGTATTTTTCTTATTTTCAACATATGTAAAGGCCTAACAAGCAGAGCAGATAGGTCAACATAGTACATACAACATATACATTCAGTTGCTTTCACCTCAAATATAATATAGGTACTTCTAGTTTTTTTATTACAACAATGAAAATAAATACACAATTATATTACTTTTACTCTGAGTAGTAGGACACGAGCATGTGAAACTATCCACCAATAAGAAATAACCAAATAGGTAAATACAAATACAAAATAAGTAGGGACCTACTTGCGCTCTTTGCCAAACTATCCAATCATGCCATAGAATGTTTTGAAAACCTTTATCATGGATAATTATGTTTAGGTAAATTAGGTATATACATCCTTTATACCATTTACGACATATCTTGCCACATTATTATATACATTTTGTAAACAAACCTAGGCAAATTCAACAAGTAGGTAAATCCAGTTGGGTATGCAAGAAAATATACCTTACATAGGTGACTTGTTACGACGCCGCCCGTCCGCTTTATCCCACATCATGTTTCCTGATTAAATATAATCTTGCAGACGCGAGGCGGTTAAAGTACAATGGATTTAAATGACTGACACATTTACGTTGCTACGGCACACGAATTAACTAAGCGTTAACATATACATACATGCTGTATATTCATGAACGCCGTAATTAATTTATAGCTTACTGCTGGGAGAGATATTACTCGCATTTATGTGACTGTTTGTTTGTACCTACTATTCGTTTAGCACAATAGTGGAAAATGGACTTAGACCGTACGCGATAAACAATAAAAGGTAATCCCACCCGCAATTTTTCCACGACTTTTTCAGCGAGATTCCAAAGGAGAATATTGTAAGCGTTCATATCAGTCGATTCAGGCGTGACAATAATTTGCCGCGTGTTCAATTATACAAGGGGCACACACAGTTAGGGGACGAAACTGTGGGAAGGGGCGCAGGGTGAGTTTGAATAGCTTCTGACCCATTTACAGAGAGAACTGGCGCGAAGGCCCCAGTCGCCTGGATTTCAGTCTTAACTGAAAACCTTCTTTCTAATTACGATGCTCTTATTTTGCATTCTATGTTGCAGTCGTAATTAGGGTTAGATGTGTTCCAGCTCCAGCTGCCAGTTTACAAATAGCGGATTTTTAGTGATATGTACCTACTGATTTATTACTAATTTTATTTTTGTATTAAAATTGTGATTCTGTGACCGAAGTAGCTTTCTAACAGAGCTAATAGATATTTTTGTAAAAATCTGCTGGCATTAAATTTGATTCAGCCTAGTCAATTTAAAAATAGCATATCTGGTTCCAGTAATAAAATTAAAATAATTCGACAGACGTATTAGACTGCTTGTTCCACTAAATATAAAAGCGTTCTTCTTTTCCTTTTTTGCTACGTAAACAAGTTGTCAGCCTAGTGATCCACCGTCGCAAGTACGAGTAAGATGTGCCAATTTCAGACATTATTTCCAGCATCCACAAAACTCTATTGCACTATGCCATATTGTGCTTTGGCTACATCCAAGTACATTGCTCTAAATGTGCTCACAATGGTAGGTCAATGAAAGCTGATAACTATCGAATTGTGCAGAAATCTAATTATGTTTTTAAGTAGAGTATAGCATGAATATATTCAAGAACATAGATAGAAATAAAGTAGATAAATTCTACTGCCAATAATTTGTGTACCTAACTGCCCAAGTGCCATTACCTATCTACAGTGATTATTTAGGAAATTAACGATTGTCTAAATTATCGGATATTACTTAGTGGGCGGAGTTCATAATGGATTAGCTTTATTTGTAAACACAAAGTTACGCGAGTCAATTTCAAGTGGAATATTATAGCTCCAGGATCGCAGCGTTCCCGACTGTCGCCGACACTCAAAGTGAGACTTAACTTTTAGTTTCGCTTTCCCCAAAGGATTAGACGTTTACTTGCAGTTGATGAATACACAAATTGGACCAACTATTCGAATGCCTTTAGTCAGATGGTTTAATTTCTGGAGCAGTTCGGGCTGAGGCTGGCGTTATCAATAATTACAATTACTTAATTACTGGTTTTCCGAATTAGTTCATGAGAAAAAATAAGGAGCTCAGACAACAATGAGTAGGTAGTAAATGTAGAGATTCAAAGTCATTGACCGGCTTCATGACAACCGAAGTTAGTCGAGGGACGAAGGTCATCAATGAAAATTAGCGTTCAAAAGTCGCAATAAAATCGGCATTAGGTACACATTGAAATCATACTGCATAATTCATGAAAAAGTAATTTTAAAACTGCGATGAGAGTAATGTTTACTAGGAATTTGCGAGGGAAATCGCGAAAACATAGTCGTCGGGGCGAGGCAGGTGCGGGGGCGGAGCTGCATCGATTCGCTGCACGCCAGACAGCGGGATCGCAGGCCCGGGGCCACGGCTCACAGGCCACGGCCCGCGTCGCGGCTGTGGCCCCCACTGGCCCCCGCAACGACATAATGTTGCGTGAAATTTACGCCCCCATTGTAACCTTACCTACAACTAGCCGGTCGTCCGTAACACCTTCATGGAGCGCGGACCTGGATGTTACATGGACCGAGTGAGAATCACACACGTGACGTGGTCTGATATAATACGTTTTATTCTTTTTCACTGTTTCCTATCATCACCCTTCTAATAACTTCATCATTTATTTATTTATTTAAACTTTATGTACAATAGTGCATCAAGGCATTCTCTACCAGTCAACCTTTGGGTTATAAAGACTATCTGTGGTAGGTGTACAATAAATAAAAATAAGATTCAAAATTGAATTTTAACATTTCGGAAAGAATATACAGATAATATATATAATACTAATAAAATACATAATATATAATGCTAAAATAATAAACTAATAAATATGATTTATAATAATCATACCGATTAAGAGAATTCATAGTAAAAGTGTGTGGAAAGTTCATGGCTTTATCATGTGCGAAACAATATTTATTGGCGATCATTGGTCCCAATACTTAAGGCCAATGTACAATCGTCAATTTTTTTTTCTTCTTTCTTATTTATTCTTAAGAAAAAACAGCCTTTAAAGTAACAAATTGTATTATTTTTAAGAGATTGATTAGCTTAGCTTCTCAGATTAGAATTTAGAGCAATTTCAAGCCATCATAACCATCATATTCCCCCGTATGTAAAGTTGCATATAACAAACCTGCTCTTGCCATCCTGCGAGCGGATGTTTGATTAGTAGTCTCGCGCTCACTATCTACATAGTCAATTTCAATTAAGTCCATTAATTGTTGAATCGTTTCAAACTAAGTGCTTTGTGGCTTCCGCTATATCTACGTATCTGTGAGCGGCTTGATCTTCACTCGGTTTTGCTGTACCAAGTTATGGATTCAATTATTATGTTGGTGAAATGAATCGATGGTTGTTTAACTGGAAGGAAAGGTATATATTTTTTAACTTGAGCTTTTGGTCCAGTCCCTTTCCATTTTATGATATAGAAGGCTTACTAATATAATAATATCATAACAACAATTGCCGATTTTTTTAAATTTCTTCATCACCAAAATATCCATAATGGTAATGAATAGAAAAGGATATGGTTAAGTTACGTTGTTATTGTTGAAAACCATTAAACGTTGGAACAAACTGAATAATTAATTACCTTCATAGACATCTCATCTTTACCAGTGCTTCGTTTTGTAACTGTGCTTTTGTGTGTTGTGTTTTCTTTTGATGTTGTACCAAATGGTTCACCTCTCATCTATACTTTTATCAGTGTGATTTAAGAGACGATATGTATCTTGATTTTTCCCACATCTTCCCGACGACTTGTGTTCAACACAGATAAACTAAAATCACACACATGCAAAGATGATCGGATGCCGAGGCTGATACAATCAAGATCGCTACAACAAACCTACACTGATACAAATCACATATCCGAACGAAATCCCCCACATTTATTTCAAGAGCAAAAAGTAACGAGTTTCGAGATATGTGCATTACTTATAAGAGGAATGAACTTTACTTTCTACAAGTGTATTTATTGAATTCCGTAAAAAAACATACAATAGTGAAAAGAATCATGAGAAGTGGAATGAATGAAGGGAAATTTTTGCTCAGTAGTGGAATAGTGGATAAAAATATGCAAATAGCCTCGGCGTTGTGGTTGTCTCTAGCCAGTTCTTGAGCTCAAGCCTGGTCGTACCAGGCTTTACAGCTTTTTTTATGTTATTCTGACAGAACGTTTTTTCTTTGAAAGAATGGACCATGTTATGATTTAGCGGTATAAAAAGATGTAAGAACAAGAAACTCGACAAAATAGTGGTTGTAAGCAAAACTTTTACAAATGTTTTCCTTTATTTCATTCCAGTCAGTTTTTTTATATTTAATACCAATCCAGCTTATGATATACATGTGTTTTAAATAAAGTAACGTATACAATTTCGGCCTTTGCCTTACAGTGGTTCAGAACAGGCTGAAAATAAATTTAAAAAATAACGTAACCGTTTAACCTATTAAATCGACGAACACAATCGGCTTTTAATTTATTAACAGCACTTAATGTTTGATGGTGGTCAGCGCAAAACTTATTGGCATCAATATTGCGGTTCACACCAATTTACACGCGTGTTCACCGCAAACCATATCAATAATATGCGCAATTTAACCTTTTGCGTGTCTTAAGTTACACAGTTCGACATAAGAAAAAATGCTCCAAATGTCTTAAGTCGGACAGTTACACTTAATAGACTCGCTACAAAGATGTAGCAGTTTCGTAGACACGCTATAAAAACTTAGCTTTGCGTAGAAGTAATACTTCTGTAGGCGTGCTACGAAACCGTAGCGCTTTCGTCGACGTGCTACGAAACCGTAGCGCTTTCGTCGACGTGCTACAAAACCGTAGCACTTTCGTCGACGTGCTACGAAACCGTAGCACTTTTGTCGACTTGCTATGATACCGTAACTCATTCGCAGATGTGCTACAAAACCGTAGCACCTTCGTAAACCAGCTACGGAAACGTACCACCGTCAGTTATAGAACCGCTACAAGAACGGTATGCTTTCGTGGAACCACTACAAAAGCCAAGCACCATAGATGGTTGCGTAGTCGCAATTTGAAATTATAGGCACTTTGTTAAACTTGACACAGAAGTTAAGATTCGTAGTAACGCTACAGTATCAAAGCACTTTCATAGACTTGCTACGGAACCGTAGCACTTTCGTAGACTCGCTACAAAATCGTAGCATTTTCGTAGAGGTGCTATTTAAATCTAGCTCGAGATTAATTTCGATTAGCAAATTAGAAAACTTTATGTATCTAATTATTTTATTTGACGTTTTATTTTTCGTAGCAATTTTGAAAATGGGCTACAAAAGCTTAGGTTAGTCTAGCTAGCAGTTGGTACTTACGGCTGCACGGGTTAGTCAAGGTTGAACTAGGCTTACCGAGGTCAGCCTTTGGATGGGTGATCATCCATACCTTGGAAAGCATGATAAGCTGTTGGTACCGGCGGTCCTATGAATGAACTTTACCAATCGTTTCGGGTGGTCTAAAGGACGTCATCATAACGAGTAGTCTTATCAATGGGCATCGTATTACCCAGTAACTGGATCCTGGAGCGTAATAGTAGAATATGCAACAGGCACAAAAGACAAAGTGACAATTCATACAAAATAGAGGGTAATTTTACGAAAATGTGTAGTACGCACGAGATAACATTTTCCTAAAGTAACATTCTTCAGAACAAAGTGGCTGCTTATTGTCCGACGGACATTTTCGCCTTCCGCAGACATCTGAAGCGACGTTAAATTTAATACATCCCCGGCGCGTGCTATACGTGCCATAACGTATAAGTATAACATCACATTCTTGTATAAATACCCGCTGCCGGCGTCATTGTTTTAAGTAAATTCTCTTTTGGATGACCGAATTTTTTAACTAGGTCATCCCTTAAAATTAGATGGTGAACGCGAGTGAGGGTCCCTCATGAGCACACGGCTGCTCTAATGCCCACAAAGATAGCTCAGATCGATATCTCAATATGGACCGTCTGTTCGGAGCAGTGCAAATAGCGACTTGACAAGGGGAAAGATAAAACTTCTAAGTAAACCGCGGAGCACTTTGATGTCGGCTATACATAAACAGCGATGCGTGAACAAGGCGATATTTCTAACGTCAAGTTTCCCCTAATACCTAAGTACACCGAAAGGAACTCATAAAAAGGTACCAGGAAAATATTTGTTAAAACCGGCGAGCGGCGCGCCACTTACCCGCCATGATTAAGGAAGAGATATCTGATGTTTTCCTTCCTCTGAACCACCTCTTACCTGTGCCACTACATAAACGTTTCTCCGCACTAACATAATTTATTAGAAACGGATAGCAAACTATAGCTATCTAATACTTTAACGAAAACTAAGTCTTGGTAATTGATCAAGTCTAGACATATTTATACTATTAGGTAAATTACTGTGGATATTAACGTAAATGTGTAGTGCAGTAGTTACCGGTAGATGGATGCCGATTCTTTCAATTGGAGTCTTTCAGTAGGGAGTTTTATGCCCAGTTTTATGTTTATTTTGTAAAAATAATTAGTCACTATAGTTACTTAATTGAAATAAATCAAATGCACATTATCCTATTAATTATTCTATTAAGAATCAACAGTCTAGAATGCGACGCTTCTACTTACGTGTATGTTTGCGGATATTTCGACAAACGATTCATGGCGTTCCCATCGAGTGACGTTATCGAACACACAACATGTTATAGACTCGGGCAGTTTACTCTCACTCTAGATTGAATCATTACGATAGTTTGGTAGCACAATCGAGATAAATCTGATTCTAAAGTATGCTTAACTAGCACTTCGCCCGCGACTTCGTCTGCGCAGATTTGATACAAAGAATTTTCCCCTTTTCATCCGCTTAAAAGTTGAATTTCGAAAAATCCCTCTTACTATGCTCACTTGGATTATAAACAAAAACCTTCTGCAAAATTTCATGTTCCAAGTCCGAGTAGTTTCGGCTGTGCGTTGATATGTCAGTCAGCTTCCTATTTACATCTATATTTATATGTAGATCATTATTAATGTGTTCTCACATAATGGTAATGAATGGCACAAGTCAGCAGAAGTCTTTAAGTAAACCATTCACCGTTTAACCACGTCTCGGGACTCAAGTGTCGTGGCTGGCCTCTCGTGGCCAGGTGTAGAGGACGCTTTAGCGCTACAAGTCTGAGGGAACTCGCTCGTTAACTATTAGCTGGCATATTAAACTTGTCAAGTTATTCTATTATTCTGGGCGTTGCGGCACAAACTGTTGTGGGCTATTATGATTTAGGAATCTTAGATAGAAGATAGGCGATTTATTACCATACTGAGCTTATGAATAAAGGAGAAAGTAAAATAATTACTGATCAAATTGAGATGTGAATTTTATTTTATAATAATAAACTGTTGTTGTGCATATTAGCAAATAAATAATTATGATTATGATTAATATGTATATTTGTTCTTTGCAAGCAGCAGATATACAAAGTGATGCACCAGCAGAAGACCTTTTGATTTCTAAAACAAACCTCGTGGAATGTTGTTATATTTGGTTTTGAATCCCATTTAATCTGTTATCTATCCACATTGGAATACAGTATTTCCAAATATCCGTGATCAATTTAATCAGATGTTTCAATACCCGGTCACCGGAAATGAGACCGCGTAACAGATAAAAATAAAGCTGCCGAGTTTAAATGGAAAATACCAAACTGTTTCTGTTCGAAGTTTTACGCTGTTTAAATCTTAAATAATTATTACTACACTACATTGAGTTCGTACAATATAGAAGGAAGTTCGATGGAGGTAAGTAAAGTCGATAACTAAAATGCTACTCGCTAGTCACAAATATTTACATGATTGTATGTTACAGGCAGATAAACATCACATCGCGACGTAGTTGTTTTACAAACTCTGTATTATGCCCTCAAATCTATTCAATTTTATGCTCATGCTCCGTCTCGCGTGTATTTCGTACAAATAAAATAGGGGAACTTAGAAAGAATTGTGGCGGTAAATCTTTTTAGTGCAATAAAATTGAATGCCGACTGAATTGAGATGTAAAGTAGAGAAGTGTCCTGGCGATGGCGCCCCAAACGAACTCGCACGTGCACGAATTTATGAGCCCACAACCTAATATGCGACTGTAAATGTACAAATAGGCCGTTGTTTTTATATTGGTTTGATTATTCAATTTTTATGTAAGCCCTTTGCACAACGTAGAGAAGTAACTCGTAACGATTTCGTATTGGGGTTATCCTTCCTTATCTTCTTCTGATATATATAAAATTCTCGTGTCACAAGTGTTTGTAACCAAACTCCTCCAAAACGGTTTGACCGATTCTTATGAAGTTTTGTGTGTATATTCAGTAGGCCTGAGAATAGGACGTAAACTGTATTTCATATCCCTAAGTGATAAGGGTGGTCCAACCCATTTTTTATTTTTTTAGACAATTTTTTTTTAATTTAAATTTATTTATGATTTGGCATTAAAAAAATACATACACAACCCTAAATTTTAACCCTTCTACCACCAATGCCTATTTTTTAATAGCGATATTAAACAAAGTCGGGTAAGTTACACCATTTATATCTCAAGAACGGCTGGACCGATTTTGAAGATCTTTAGTTTGTTGGATATGTCCCTACCCCGAATAGTAGAATCAGTTATTCTTGACTATTTGTTTGGTAAAACACACTAATCCCAGGACCTACAGGTTTGAATTGAAAAAATCTTTTAGTGTCGGGAAGTCTATTTATTGAGGAAGGCTATAGGCTATATAACATCACGCTACGACCAATAGGAGCTGAGCATTCGCGAAAAATGTGACGCAAACGAAGTTGCGTGGGTCAGCTAGTAACCTATAAAATTATAAATGCGAAAGTGAGTTTGTTTGTCTGTTTCTGTTTTATGCCTGAATAGCGAACCGATTTTGACGAATTTGGGTAGAGAGATAGAGGGGACCCTGAAAACGATGATAGGCGAAAATAAAACTTGAAATCGAACGAGGCCGCCGCCAAAGGCTAGTTAGTAATATTATCGCCCTATGTATGGAGACTTCTGACATATTACCGCATCGTGTCAACGCGATGTTGATTTTGAGACAATCACGTCTATGTAATTAAATATACTTACTTATAAGAAATGGTTAAAACAACTATCCATGAAGAAAAATAACTGAAAGAAAACCATTTCAAGCATTCACTTTTAACCATTCACATATAATAATGTAATAAAATAAATACAAACAGCGAATTATATTGCGTTTGGCGTATAACACGACGGATTTCATAATTAATGAACATAACGAAACCAAGTTAGGTTAATCGCTTTGAGGAAGCGCCGACTGAAAACAACGCATAACCAAAGACAGATTGCGGTGAAGAATGTTGGCACTGCTGCCGCGAGCCTCCGCCGCTACGCATTACTGAGACGTGTTTGTGTTACCTTTACAGACCTATTTATACTTAGCTATTTACGGTATACATTGTCATGTAGATCCTACCTTATGTCAACGTAAAATTAGACCTACTATAAATGGAGGACCTTTCGTGCGTTAGGCGTGAATATCACATATAAAAAGGTGATGTACATTTTCTAGACAGGATTTTGACTTCATTAACAATTTCGTTCATAATGTACTCGATTGAAAAAAAACGATTGAATTAACAATCTGAAATACACAGATGAAAAAGGGAAAACAAACCACCAACCAGCCTGAACGATAACTCTGTCTGAATCACAATGTGTGATGCGGTTATCATTTACATGCCGCGAAAATAAATAAACAAACAAAGCCTCTGTACACAGGCAACCCTGATGTTAATTTATGTATTCACCACGTGCCGTCCAATTTAGTAATTTAAGCAAATTAGATAAAAAGCAAGCCTTTTTCCGTCTAAACCGGTTACTTACGCGCTCCTTGTTCGTGGCGGGGTGAGCAGTGGTGTAAGCTCAATATAAACGTCAAGTGCACCGCTTCAAGCCTTAGATATTAAAAAGTTATATAATTCGAGTTAAGATCAAAGTGACCCAATATTTTCTCCTTTGAAGACTCGCGTATAGCATGCAAACCTTTTCTTTGTAATGTTATTTTTGTGGTTTTATAATACAAATAATCTTTATTTGATGTTTTGAAATAAATAGGAAACAGAAAACCGTTTAAAATTGCAATTAATTTCATCCAAGCAGTATTCCATCTAAAAAAATAAATGTACCTTAAATTAAAAATTTACCCTAGATAAAATAAACGGCTTTTTCTTGAAGACTGTCGAAAGAACCGCTTGATACTATAATTCAATTTCTACCAACAGGATGTTGAAGATCCGGTTAGAATGTGACATACTGCACTCCGGAAGAAAACATCAGCTTCAGGGGAAATTAAGAAACCATCCAATGTGAGCGATGCCTCGGGGAAAGATAATATTGTTAGGGAACAGAAGCCTGTGGCCTGTAGGTGTGTTAGACAATGTCCTAGTGTTGCTTGAGAGACAAAAGCTAAGCTATAAGCGAAATACCTAGTTCAGTTAGGCTACCGGCTTCGTTGTTTAAGGTTGTTTCCAAATGCCAAAAAGGAGCGGCTACTAATTAGGTCTAATTTTCAACTGTCTATGAGAAAACCCACGTTTAGCTGAGAAATTTAGGTACGGGCCGCCATACCTGAATGTATACGGTGACTGAAACATTGAATAATGTAAAACTATAAACATACAAACATCCAAACACACAGATTACAAAAAGTTTAAACTACTTTGTGACGATGTCTGAACTAACATGAAGTGAAGCTGTCGGTACATTCGGGTGAAAAACATGAGAATGATTGCAAAATAATAAAAGTAGTGGAAAACAACTATCAAGGTTCAGTTAAGCTGTCAAATTTGTTTCGTACTCTTTGATTCTCATGTTGGTAGGTAGGTACTAAGTAGTTAAATTGGATCCTCTAACTTATGGATAATGATCATTACTTAAATGATTTAGGCCTACAGTATGAATACTGTAGGCCTAAATCAGTGTTGGCATCACATAGAATCAAATTCACGTTAATAATCACTAATGCTTGAAATCAAATTAAAACGAGATGAATGAGTTTATTATATTATGACAATTTCACTTTTTAACAAACATCAATGTTACATAAATCACAGGTACAAACCGAACACTACGTTATGCAGTTGAAATGACATAATACGAGCACTACAAACAAATCAGCGTGAAGACGGTCCCTAGCGGACCGCGGCGAGATCATGCGGGAGAGGGCCGGAGGATGCAAGCGGCGAGAGGCGAGCGCGAGCGGCGCGGCCAACAACACGTACGTGGGCGTGCGGCGAGGTGATCGCGCGGCACAGGCAGGCGTGCGCCGCCGGCACCACCTGGTAGTCCATGTAGTTCCCGTAGCCCATGTGGTCGCACGTGCACTGACAGGTCTCGATGTGCCGACGCAACTCCAGCTCGAGCTCCCACGGCGGCTCCATGAGCGCGTCGAGGCGGGCGGGCGCGCGCCGCGGCGTGCCCGCGCCTCCGCGCGCTGCGAATGCGGCCCCGGGCCGGGCGCGGGCCGCACCTGCGCGACGCCACCTGCCTCCCCGCCCCCCGCCTGGCGCGCTCCACCATACACCGGAGCTAGCGCGCGGAGGCGCCGGCGATGCGGCCCTCGCAGCGAGCTTGGGGCCCTACCCCCGGAGAGCGGCGGGCCGCGGCTCGCGCGGAGTGTCGCGTGTCGGCGCGCATAGCGTGGCGGCCGCCTGCCGGCTGGGGAATGCCGCGCCGAGCTCGGCCGGGCGCGCGGCCCGGGCGGCCCGGCCGCGCCGGCGCCCCGAGCTCCACGTGACAGCCCCCCCGCCCAGCCATGCTCCCGAGCTCTGCGACTCTCACCGCCGGACACGTCTTTCAGATGCACAATCGTCAACCATCAATTAACTCCGTGTCGTAGGTACATTACACGGAAATTGAATTGCAGATTAAAAGGAAAACCGACTCGCAGTCTCAAACGTCGGAAACCTGATTCACTGAAGTATGACGTTTGAGAACTGAAAAACATTGCAATGCCCTGTAACGGTTTGAAATAATTTAGAATATAAGAAAGTGACCGAATTTCTTGGGGTCGAGTAGATATTGAAAGAGTTTATTTGGAAGTGTTAAGCGATAAAAAAGGCCCATGAATGAAAGGAAACCATGGGCTTACATGTACCCAATTTCGACCTGAGGGTCAGGCTTTTGACCTAAGATGATGAAACTCAAAATCCTAATTGTAGATATGAAAGGCAGTATGTGTCTATCCAGGTACAGGTCCTGGGATGTCTCAACTGCTCTTACGTCCTTGTAAACAACACTACATCTAGCCTAGCAAAGCAATATTGACCTACGACCTACTGGCAAGTGTCACTACTCTTCTCTCAGGGAAGCATAGCTTAAAGAAAAGACGCCTATATTTAATAGTGGATGAAACAAGGCCGCTAATGATGATGACGGATGCTCTTCGAAACTTTTCATACCATAAGATTTTTCACGGCGTAACATTAACTTGAATCATCATAGTCGGTGGGTCTCTAATTTACTATATTAATTATTTTAACATTTGAAGAAAATTATGGTATCTGAATTAGAAGAATTATTAAAGTAGAACCGAAATTGTAGTAGGTAGGTTCTCAAAATAAATTAGAATTATAGTACTTAAGTATGATTTAAAACAAGTTTCAGGTTTTCGAGAACTCAATTCCTATTTTGTTTAGGTAAAGCATAATCTACGAATATACACATACATGTTACTAGGTAATATGTTTAAAATGAAGGGTTATCTGGCAGTTTACGTTTGAATGCGGTTCGAAAGTTAAATGTGAATCTCGTGTTGCGGTTTAGTTCGCAAGCATTTGAAGCACGCAGCTCAACGCTCCCACAAATCATGTTACAATTTCATAACTGAAATTAGTTTAATGGTGGAACGCCTTTACGTCTGTTATTATTTGTATTATTTATTTATTTATTATTTATTATATACTTTATTGTACACCTCATAATAAGAACAGGACAATCATACATAAAATAAGTGCACAATGGGCGATGTATGTTACTGATATGATAATAATAGGGTATCTAAGTAGGAAAGTAATTTTCAACTTATGGCTGACTATTTAAAACGTCAGATAACTTTTAAGGAAAGAATAAAAAAGGCGGTTTGACAGCTTTTTTATTTAGGTTTTCTTCAGAATCAAGTTATCTAAATATTAAAGAAAAATATGCCTCTAATAGAATGTTCATATTTTGTAATTACAATTAATGAAACGTATAGATCCAATGATAATATTCGTTCGTTCGTTGTTCTAAAAGGTAATAAATTATTAGGTCATACCGAACATAACGGGATTTCTACTTCAGATGTAGGTACACTCGTGTTTCTTGGCTGGATCTTGGAAAAAATCTTGAAGCTTATTGAAAAATGATGCATGCTGCACACTTGCATGTCACACAGACACCGTCGCCTCTGAGTTCTGTATTGTAATTTAAGCCATTTATAACCAAAGCTTAATTACTGGCTGGTCGTCAAAGCACAGCAAGTGCGAGTGACGTTCGAGATTAGCTGCACGTTATGTCCCAAACATATCGGAACCGTTTGGTTGGGATATAACAGTACAATGCTACAATTGTTGTAAAGTGCCTATTCCAGGAGAACTCATGTGAGCTCATGTGCCACACATCTACAGTCGTCATCTCCGTAATCATTAATCATTCGTCTGTGCGAACCCCGTTTGGTTGAAGCATCATCTCTACCATTCTCAAGCATCGTAATTTTTATTAAAGGAATTAGGACGCAGGTGGACTGGAGCCGAGAGGCTGCATGCGTGCGCAGCGCGCGCTGGCGGGGCCGTCGGGGCCCGGGGCCGCGCGCGGCAGTCGGTATGAGGCGCGCACGGAGCGTCACCGGGCCACTGCGCCGCGCCCACCCGGCCTCGGGCGCCACCTGGAACGTCCAGGTACCTCCCGTCGCCACCAAATACTACTACTCCGTCGTCTACTCATAGACCACATCCCGTGCTACATCTCTATAACCCCATACCCCCCGACCTCTGGGACTGCCAGGCCCCGAGTCAGTGTACTGTAATCACCTCGTGAATATGATCGCTGGAAGCTGGAACTCAACAGTTGGCTGAGGACTTGTTGCACGATGAACTCTGATCTTTGAATACATTAAAATGATTACCATCTACTAAAACATCGTTTAGAATAAGAATAACATTTATTTTTGCAGAAAACTCAAAATAAAATAAACATCGATATAATAAAATCAGTTGACAATGATCCATTTTGTTGATGTAGAAGCTTCTAAAACGAATTATGCAAATACATGTGTTTATGGAGTTAACCATTATATACTCAGTCATATATTATGTTTAGATCATAAAGTTAGTTGATTTGCTCGTTTATGAGTTTGTCCACTGATGACAACACTACAATGGCTCCAATCTACATTTTGTTAATATTCTAATATGAATACATGTTTATATTGGTGAGTCGTGAGACATCGTCGGCGTTGAATGTGTGTCGAGTACGTGACAGCCACGCGAGAAATCCGCGCGCTCTCACATATTGTTTTCAATTTCAGTACGCCAATACTTTTACGTAAAGTGAAACCGAATATGTACATATATCGTGGCATATGAACTCAAATAGGTCACAAGAACAAACACATAATTATGCTCCGCTCACAACAAAGGGATATTTTGTCATGATTTTGACTGATAAACAATCCCAAAATCTGTGGATCTACACTGTTATTCCTATAACAAATTTCATTTACAAGTTTGTTACGACACGACGATTAAAAATAAGATCGTAGACTTCGACGTTCATCGTTATGATATGTTTACGTGTACATTTTTGTGTTCAGGTGGTGAAGGGCAAAATGAGTTCCACCTGTTTATGGCACGCGTGTCGTGCGCTGTCAGCGGGCTTGCTCCTGATGCTGCTGGGAGCCGCCATGGCAGTCATAGGTAAAAACATTTTCCCTCAATGCTCTAAATAAAATACGAAAAGTTACATGCCGCGCAAAAGTTCGTAAATTAGACGTTCGGTTGGGTCACTTCGAACTTGTTTATTTGCATACCGACGATGTTTTGAGTTAAAGTGTTCGAATACAAACAACTGGCTTAGCTGTCGGAGCGGAAAAGTTAAGCAATTGATTGAAATCAATAGTTGAACTCCAACTGAACTTATTATGCAAACCATGTCAATAAATCGCGTTGTTTTTCTTTCTTATGTTCATGGTATGAAAGAAAATTGCATGTTGCAGGTGCTTTTGTATATATAAAACTGCGGTAGTATATAATTCTGATTACAGTTATAGTTGTAATATTTGCATATTTCACTTGGTGGAATGAAAATGATTAACATAAGCCTACGCAGGTGGAAAAATAAAGGCACACAGATCATCAACCCTTGTTCAGGTATACTACGAATGTCTACTGGAAGACATTTCTTGTGAAATAAAGCTCTTCTCGCTGTATATATAGCCCGGTCAATTTAGACATTCAAACTGAAAATCAGTAAAATTGTTCAGAACATAATTATAAATAAAATTTAAAAGTTCCCCATGATTCCCGGGTATGGAAAAAAAAATATTCGAGGTCAAAGGTAAAAAAAGTGAGTTTTTCGCGATTTTCAGCAAAACGGTAAGTTTTAGCATAAAAGTACGCTAGACAAAACTTGTAGACCTTAAAATTTTCTATAAAAAATGCATCAATACTTTTTTCCTATGAGCCACCGTTTCTGAGATATAACGATTCAAAAAGTTGTAAAAGTTGTTATCGTCATAATATGCACACGTTTCCACGCCACCTATACTTACTTAGCGCGTTTTTTTTAACGTGGTTTCCCCAGTAGGCCTACTCCACGGGTCACTTGTGATCCTGTTTAATTTGAAACTATTGCAAAATAACGGAAATTTGCAAAGATTGGAAAATTTAAAAGCGATGTAATTTAAAAAAAAGTGGTGAAGTTCATTCGCCTGATTCGAATTCAAATAAATAACTTTCAAATTCTTGTTCTTCTTCTTGATCTTCTTCACGTTCTTCTTCTTCATCTTCATTTGTGATGCAATTAAATTGCGTCAATAGCGATGTATCGCATGACACTTCGTTGGAATCAAACGAATCCTCAACTGTTGGTGATTCAACATTAGAGCACGACCGGCCTTGACAATTTGTGCATGCCAGAGAACAAAACAGTCCGACTTTTTTGCAACCACATTTAGCACTGCATCCCTTTTTGCAGTTGCAAAAAATTGTGTTCAACGGTTTTTCCGGCGTAGGTGGGAGTACAGTTTGAACTGGCTCTAATATATTGTTGACCAACTTCCAACCCCAGTCTGTAGGGTCTAGCTGATAACCAAGCCACACTTGAACTTGGTAATATACCCGAAAAAGATGTTGATGAGCAGCAACTGAGGTTGGAGGAAGACAAGCTAATTGAACTTGTTTTTTTATTTTTAGTATTTTTAACGAAACATGCATATCATCTGAACAGGTAGTTTTTTTAGGAGCTCCGTACATAGAAAGAAGAAAGCGGATACCGTTGGTGATAACTTCTTGTTCAGTTGAATTACTCTTATTAAAAACTTCAGCACATTGAACTAAATTTACTTTTTCAAACATTTTGAAAACTGCTGTTTTACCCCTCCTGTAAAATGCAGATGTCGTATCACAGCCAGTTATTGCGTGTAAAAATAGTACATTGTTGTTGGTGAAGATGTAGACTTACTCGTATTACTCACTGCTCGAACTGAAAAACAACATCGATCAACATCAATCGGATATATATACATCAAAAAGTTTATCTACTTTTGTAAAGTGTCAAAATCATGATCATAGTTAAATATCTACTTTGCTTTGGTACTGGATTTGATTGATTTTAAGTTGAGGAGGTCACTGGTTTACCTTTGAAGTTTACTGTCCGATGCAATTGCAATATAGCTATAACTAAACCCAACGCAAAAAGAATCAGCAAGATCAACAATAAAGTTATATCATTGATAACCCCTAAAAACATGTTGATTCAGATTGACTTGTTTTCATCTGCGTACCCCATCACAGCCTACCGGCGTGATGTTTTTTTATGAACTGGTGAATACAATAAACAGACATGCGATTTCAGCAAACTAATAAACTATTAAAGAGTTCCGTTGCCTATCTCCGAAGTTCTTCATCAGACCTTCACCAAATTGAAAGTTTGGAAAAATATTCTTCCAAACAAAAAAAGAATTATTCTAATCGGTTGACAATTGCCGAAAATATCGCTGAACAAACATTTTTCCTGGGATTCCAATATCAGATCCTGACTTATACCTTTATAATAAAAGTATAATAAACCTTTATCATCAGCTCAGCAAGATGAGATGTTGATTACCAGGCACAATTATCTGAATTGCGTTAGAAAAAATATTAAAAACATTGTATGTGCCTTTAAAATTTGAGGGTTGCCCTCGATTTCCCTGAGATTCATCTAATTCTGAATTGGTGCCAATGGGACCACCTCAGGAGCATAGACTTTCGAATAAAAAAAAGAATCACCAAAATCCTATCAAGTATACAACAGTTTTCTTCTACACTTTACGAAAAAATCTTGAGTCGAAAAATCGGCACATCTCAACCTATGTTACCAGCCGCAGGGCGCAGTGAGGCAAGAATTTCAGAGCTCATGTTACACGGTTTAGTCATGTTCCTACCAGCAATATTTATAATAAAAATAAACGTCCCTTACATGTTTGCCACGTCAAGTTTGCAATAGATCCGTGCCATTTAACCGCTCCGGGCGACGCGGCGTAACCCGTCAATAACAAAGCGGCATCGGTAGGGTTTCGAATATACATGTGTAGTATATACGTGATGCAATGTATGTGTTGCGGAGCAGCGCTTCCTGTCGCGCACGTGACAGTTTCCGGCTGGAGCCCCGGTCTGCGGCGGCGGCCCTACTTATTGATGGAGCTCCATACAACCGTCCCGGCCATTGTTGTTGCTGCGATCCATTTTCTGATTGCTGTACGCTAGCGGTCTCTGTAACTCTTTGACAATGATACGTTGACAATTCCACCAAACATTGAAAGAATGATTAACAAACTAAACTTATAACTCATAAATATTTCCATAATTAATTGTTGACACGTTGCTGATGTCACTGTAAACGATGAAACTTTGATTACCATTTAAATTTAAAAGAACCGTAAACCGTATGTTATACATGTCCCTAATGGAACCTAAGGAAGAGGAGTTTCTAAAAAAACGATGATACAACAAACATTTGCTAAAACAGACGCAAAGTAAGAACTTCCAGCTTTCATACCTTATTCTCCCCTTCAAAGGAAATAAGGAAAAGAAAGAAAAAATAAGTAGGGAAGAAAAGGAGGAGAAAGAAGGAAAATTCTTCGAAGGAATTCTTCTGCATTTAGCTAGGCCCAGCGTATGTTATGTAGGGAGTCCATTACCCGAACTCCCATTCGATCCGTGCTAGACCCAGACCCAGACTAGACTTAAGGCTTACGACTTCTGATATAATCAATGAATTTTTGATACCGCCAGTCTTTTGGGCACGTTACCAGTTTTCAGTGATACACATTTTTTGACTTCATATTTTAGATTTCTTTTAGTTTTAGTTAGTAAGAGGTATTTTTTTTATTTAAATGTAACTTTGTTACTTAACTGTAATTATAGATACGGTTAGTTAAGCATTTAACAAAATATTTTTGTGGTAAATAAATGAGACACTAACTTTCTTTTTTATTCTGAAGTAGATAATAAAGTTCAGTTCTGTCCGCTGTTCCAGGGTACTACGCGGACACGCTGTCGGTGGCGCAGGAGGTGCGCGGCAACTCTACGGTGTCGGTGAAGGACGAGGCGCGCGGCTTCCACCTCAACAACCTGTCCTACGCTGGACCCATCGTCATGGGCTTCGGAGGTAACTGCCCTCAGCAGTGTCTAAACACCATCATTATTACTCCACGGTGTCGGTAAAGGACGAGGCGCGCGACTTTTACCTCAACAACCTGTCCTACGCCGGACCCGTCTTCACGGGCTTTGAAGGAAATCATCAGCAGTGGCTAGACACGCACGCCCTTAGGCTCTAGACAAGTGAAATTCTATCAGCGATAGGATAGTCAAAACGTCAAAAATGTATAGGATAATCGATTGATCATCCTATAAACGTCTCTACCTTCTCCTACCTTCTTCTAATACCTTCGGTCAAAATCTGAAAACGCGCAGCAATTGTTACTCGGGCAAATCCCAAACGCACTGCGAACCGCATTACAACAATTATTTAGGAAATTGCGTAAAAACTACAGAAAAACCTATTCTACGAAAATGTGAGAATGCTCGACCCTCGTGGTGAGTTGGAAGCTCGGCTGATTTTAGACCACGGTGGTGGACGGTTAGCCTCGAACCACGATAGGGTGCAGACTCTATTGCCTAGACAGGCTGGTGATATATAAGTTAGGAGACTTGGGTTACACCAAAAGCGCCTGTAGTGTATGTTATTCCGTGGTAATTCGTAAGAGAGCAAGTATTATTTATTAAATTAAATATAAAATAGACTAATTAAGTATTTAATATTTGTGTGTGTGTGTTGGAGTGCCTGTGTGAATCTTTATTTATATTTTTTATAAGTAGCTGGTTGCTGTGTCGGAGCGGATCTTTTAAGAATAATTTATTGCAGCTTGGCGCAACTTTATACCCATTTCCTAATTCATACCTCGGCAGTTATTTGCCACTAACGTTTAGTTAAGGGAAACGGCGAAGGTCCCCTTTACACTCATCCAACTATTGGCCATTATTGACTTTTAGCTGACGCAAAACATTAATGGGGGAAGAACTGTTAATATTCACAGCTAATTGGTAGTACTATGTCTAAGGATTGTGTAAGATACTTATTTAGAGTTTAGGGAACGTGTTTTGGTAGAATCGTTGCAGTGCCCAAGTAGAGGTTCTGGGCTTTTAGGTCTAATATTACACGTAAGACGAGGCAATTGTTCCATGTCACGTAGAATCATCAATTAACGTAGAAGTAAATCATGAATTTATTAAGCGCAAACGCAACGCTCCCGTCATCGCCCTCATCGTCATGTTAATGTTACGAGCTTGGGGTTCGTGACAATAAAAACAGCCCATTAAATAACTAAAATGACACTTTAATTTAACAACACTAATTACAACTTTAAACTCACTAATTATAAAACACAACTTCACTACTGATCACTTTAATCGCACTTGAAGATCGCTTTCGAAGTATTCGCTTGTATCGCAAATCCAATACTGACTCGGTCGCAGACTACGCGCTCCTTATATAGGTAAGTTAATTCTAGAAACTTCTATTCTCGAAACATCTGGAAAGTACTCTTAACTACCGCTGCCGACTGACCAGATATCGAGAAGTGTAGAATGTTCTGGCATAGAAATGTCTAGATGGTACCTACTTGACTCTACTAGTTCTGCTAATCGATACTAGATATAATAACTAATGTCGTTATGTACCCGGCATTAGTTCTGACGCGTAACATTAATAAATACGCTTTGGAACCCTCTTGTATTATTAGCTTCATACTTTACATTATTGTTTTACTTATGTATTACTAACCGTTAATTCACAATATTAATTTTACCTTGTGTCGTCCTAGTCCCTAGCCTTACAGGGTCGGACAAGGTAGTCGTTTTGGAAATTCATTTCGTAGAATCGGCAGGAGAGTGGCCAGTTTCGTGACGAGCTCTACAGAACCGGGCGGATAGCGGAGCCCGGCTCCTCCTCGCAGGGGAAGCCAACTCTAAAAAACTATATGTAGGATAATTTTAGGAACAGTCACACTAGATTTAAACTTTACAAAATTTAAAAAAGAATTTTATTCATCGCAATTTCAATAAAATTACGCACCGCATGTGCTTGTTTAAATTAACAACCTCAGTCTACACTGTAGGTTTGGCGAAAATGTCGCTGAACAAACATTTTTCCTGGGAACCCAGCATCAGATCCCGACTTATACCTTCCATCATTAGCTCAGTAAGATGAGATGTTGATACCAGGCATAATTATCTGAATTGCGTTAGAAAGTATATGAAAAATAATACATTGTATGTGCCTTTAAAATTTGAGGGTTGCTCTCGATATCCCTAGGATCCCATCATCAGATTCTGACTTGTTGCCAATGGGACCACCTCAGCAATATAGGCGTTTGAGTAAAAAAAAAATCATCAAAATCAATTCATAATTGACGGAATGATCGCATAACTAAAATACAAAAAACTAACTAACTACTTGAACTTCCAAACATAAACTTTTAAAGTTAAACTTTTAAAAGTATAACTTAAATTGTACAAAATACAGTTCTGTTTTATCAGTCCTAAACAGTCATGCACTATAATATTAATAAATGATCATGTCGTAGAGGCGACTACGGTACGATAAAATGCGACGTAGCAACGCGTGAAGCTACGGCATAGCTGCGCGTGTAGCTTCGGCGTAGCAGTGCGTGTAGCTACGGCGTAGCAGTGCGTGTAGCTACGGCGTAGCTGGGCCCGCCGCTACACTGACTACGCCTCGTACCGGTTACGCAGATTGCGTTGTTACGCATCCATGAAAGATCTTTTAAACATTTTGATTAAACATTACGTGTATTTTTTAAATAAAACTAAACATTCATACCGGCTTCAATTAAATTACGGTTTTATTTTCAGCTTTAGAAGTACATTTTGCTAACAAGCTAACCTAAAAATAAAATGGAAATTGTTGAAGAATAATTGACGTTATTTGAACCACATAACATACTTGTTTCCAACTAAAGATCATAACTTATGACATTGTATAAAACATGTTTTAACTATTTTGTTTTGACAAGTTTCGTATGCTCATACTTACAAGTAGTTTTAACGACTACTTTGGGTGCCATTAATGAAAACATACATCATGTAGAGAACATATTTTATACCTTGATGTACACTCGCTACAAGCAACATAGCAAAGACTTTTTGTCCTCACATTATGAATCTACAACAAGGGTTAATCGTCATGATATGACGTAACATACCATAACATTACCCTATATTCCCCAAAATATATTTTTTACTTGCTTATAAAAGTTTTTTCAAATGAGGATTTCATATTTTAAATAATAATCTAACTACATACACTTAAAATTAAAATAAAAACTCCTAACTAAAATATGGCGTCAAAAAATTCGTCCGCATCGTTATCGACTGGAAGTGAGCTCAAAAGACTGGCGGCATTGCCACGTTGTATGGCAATGCTTATCCTCTGTTGGAGGTAAAAGCCAGCCCCTGGGGTCACGCGAAGTGTCAACTAAGCGTTTAGCAAGTTGTTAAGAACCATACTTGTTCGAAACTCGCTCACCAAGATCTTAATTCAAAATTGCAAAATGTAATGTTGTAAATTGTGTAACTAGATGGCGTTGGCGTCGAATCAGAAGTCGGTGTTAAGATTCTCCGCCATTTAGTTAGGCTCATGTCGTTAAGGTCCAATTTAAGATCAAAAATACAGATCAGTACATCAAGTCGGTTGTTTTATTTATACTCGACCTTACTTAATACACAATTAGATCAAGTTTAAATTATTAGCTGACCGTCCTCCGCGTCCGGGACTCAACATTGGTCCATCGAACCGGATAAAAAACCGTTTTTTAGTTCGTGCGCGGCCCGGTCCGCTTTGCCCGTGTACTCGCAGTGGATCGCTGCAGCAAGAGTACACGGTCCCCCGCATCGGCAGCGACAGCTTCGTCAAGTGTTGACGAGCTCTGCAGCAGCGGCAGGAAAGTGGTGACCAGAGGGCGCCACTTGCATCCAGATCAAACGGGAGGTGATCGCAAACATCACCCCCGCAGTTCAACGTGTCGTCACAAGAAGGACGTCACACCCCAGTTCAACGTGACATCAGAAAACTGACGTCATCACATCCAAGAGTTCAACGTGTCGCCACCAGGGCGTGCCAAAATCATCGTGTTGTGTGAGTGAAGTGCAAATTGTGAGTACATTTTATTTTATAAACAAAGGAAAGGACCATGAGTCAAATTGGGCTCAATGTCCAACAGAGATAAGGCATATGCCATTGTAAAGGATTTTGTTTGTACTTAAATTGTTACTATCGGCGCCACCTTCAATTCCTTTGCAAAAAAAAGATATGCACCTAAATAGGTTTTGTAGAAAAAGACAATTGGTAGTCGTAAAACTGTTATTGTTACAATAAATTCGTACTTTAAAATGATGGTAAACAATAGATGCGCCTGCGCCCGTGTGATTTATATACGATAGAAATATATCGTGAAAATGAATTAAATGATTTAGCAGCATGCAATATCCATCACCAAAATGTGTGGCTATTAAGAGGAAGAATACAATCCAGACATGTTCGAGCACGTACATATTACGTATATATTCTGGTCAACAGAAATGAAATAGGTCCAAATGCCATCGCTCATTATTACTGCTCGTGCCTAACAGGTAGACGCACAGTAGGAAGTTGTGCACATACCATTTCAATAATATGGTATCTAGGGTTAGGCAGGCACATACAATTTAATCCACCGGCAGGTCATCTAAACGATATTATTATTGATATTGATTGAAATATTTTTAACTGATAACAGCTGTTTTATTTTTTTACAAGCTGTTCCCCGCAGTGTCACCCGCTGCTCAGCCCCTAAGAGTCTTAGCGTGATGTTAATACAGATATATCGAGGAAGGCTATAGGCCTTCCTCGATAAATGGACTATCCAACACAAACGAATTTTTCAATTCGAACCAGTAGTTCCTGAGATTAGCACGTTCAACCAAACAAACAAACAAACTCTTCAGCTTTATAATATTATATGTATTTTTACACCTGGAATTAAAACTAGTCTAAGATGCCAAATAACAAACACTACAACTTCTTAACAGCATTACTTTGAAGGATTAAAGCTTATTTATGGTAAGAGAAAAATATTTATAGCAAAATAACCCCATGGATTCTTCGCAAAAATGAGTTTATATCTTTATATTTAGTGTCGTACAAGTATATTCAAAGTGATCTCATCGCTGTTGGTGGGTGAGCCCAGGCTTCATACATTTTTGCCCATGGTCCTTTGTGACAAGCAATTTTGGACTTTATTTCATCCAAGAGTTTAACTTAGACATTTGGTGAAGAATTTTGGACTTGTAGAATTTTAAGACTTAGAATATTTCCGCTTAGATTTTAATAACTTGTATTATGTTGTGCATGTTAATTTAGGACTTAGAATAGTTTCTTAAAAAACGACGGAACGGGGAACCTATGCCCGATTTCCGCCAGATTTAGTGTCATTTAAAACACTTGCATAATTTTAAGCAACTTTTAGGACTTAGAATAATTTTGTCAATATTGGACTTGTATCTTATTTCAAGTCAGTTTTGTTACTGTACAAAACAAACATTGTTTTTAAGCACTCGTCGTTGGTCTGTTTACATTAGTTTTGTTGATGTATTTTGAATTTATTCAACCTGTTTACATCAAGTTTAACTTTTTTAAGGTGGGTTTTTGATTTTGTCGTTAAATAACTGTCTCAAAGATGGAGGGATTAATTAACGTACTAAAAGGTTTACAAATTGTTATTAGTAAAGGATTAACAAATTTCAAAAAGAGTCCTAAAGAAAGATTAACGAGCGAATACATAGAAACAAGACAAGAATTGTTAGAAAAGGATTGGGATTCGTTTAAAGAAACCAATACTAAAATTTATCAAAACTTTAAATTAAATGATATAGATCAAAAGGTGGTTGACATGTATGATGCAACCGAAGACACTTATATAACGTTTAAAAGTTTATTAAAAACAACACATGATAAAATTAGACCAAGGGAACCAGTACAACCAAGTGATGGTTCTTCTAACAGTTCATTTAAGTCAGCAAGTTCATTAGTAAAATTACCAAAGATCGCCATTCCAATATTCTCTGGAAAATATGGAGAATGGACAACATTTCGTGATCTGTTTATATCATTAGTTCATAAAAATGAATCACTAGATAACGTACAAAAGCTACACTATTTAAAAAGTCATCTTTCGGGTGAAGCTGATCAATTAACAAGGAATACTCCAATAACTGATGCGAATTATAGTCAATGTTGGGATTTACTAGATAAGAGGTATAGCAACAAAAGATATCTTGCCAATTGCATATTAAAAAGGTTATTTGGAATAAAACGTATGCAAATTGAGTCGGCCACTTCATTAAAAGAACTTTTAGATACCACCAGTGATTGTTTAAATGCGTTGTCAAATTTAGGCATAAATGTGAGAGTGATACATGGGACGTTATTATTATACACATCGTGACGTTTAAATTAGATGCTGAAACGCGTAAACAATGGGAAATAAGCGTCAGCACTAGCATTTCCAATAATTTTCCTACTATTGAGCAATTCAAATTGTTTTTGGAGCAACGTTTCCGCGCATTTCAGTGCATAGAACCAAAAAAGGGTTCAGGTCACGGGGTCAATAACAGTTCAAACCATCATACGCCTAAGACAATGCTTGCCACGAACGCATCATCACACATTAAATGCGAATTTTGTTCTGAAGCTCACAAACTTTGTTTTTGTAAAAGGTTTGCAAAACAATCACTCGAGGCTAGAAGTGATTTTATACGGAAAAACAGAATCTGCTTTAACTGTTTAGGTAGTAACCACACGTTTAAAAGCTGTAAAAAGGACACCAGGTGTAGAATTTGCCAAAAGCGCCACCATTCGCTGTTACATATAAACATTGAGTCGGCAAATGAAGACCAAGACCCTGAAGCAAAGCCAACTTCTGATAGTGCTAGTCCTTCGACTAGTGCTAATCAGATAGTTACTTGCTTGTCAACAGGGAAGGTACCCAAACCCAGACAAGTTTTATTAGCCACTGCGCTACTAAATGCTGAGTCAAAGACGGGTGGGTACCAAACACTCCGAGCCTTACTCGATCAGGGTTCGCAGGCTTGTTTCATTACTGAAGCAGCAGCTCAATTTCTGAACCTGAAAAAGATTCCAATTCAAGGATTTGTTTTAGGATTAGGAGACAACAGGTCAACCATGACAAAGTACATGGTACAAATAACGATAAAGTCTCGCGTCGATTTTAGTTTTAAGTTTACGTTTAATGCTTACGTTTTAAGCAAGATCACCTCTTACCTACCAGAGCAAAGCTTAAGCACGGATGCTTTCGACTGGTCAGAGGTCAACAATCTGTGTTTAGCAGATCCAGAGTTCAACACACCTAACAAAATTGATATTCTGTTGGGTGCTGATGTTTATAGCTGCATTATTAAGGAAGGTTTAGTTAAGAGTCCTTCTGGTAGTCTTGTAGCACAGAGCACTAGATTAGGTTGGGTCCTGTCAGGTGCATTTGGTCCTGAAAGTAAAATATCAAATAAAATTAACGTAATGCATTGCAAGATGCAGGTAGATGATATTTTAAAGAAATTTTGGGAAATTGAAGAGCAAATTAATTCTAAAAGGATATTTACACCAGAGGAGAAGAAATGCGAAGAGTTTTATAGTGAGACTACTAAGAGAGATAACGATGGTAGATATATAGTCAGGTTACCTTTCCGAGACGAAGATCCTCCTTGTAAATCTGGAAATTCACGTGGCATAGCTAAATCGAGATTGCAAGCATTAGAGAGAAGATTAGCAAAGAACAAAGAGTTAAAAGAAAAATACACAGAAGTAATACATGAATATTTACAGCTAGGTCATATGAGGCACGTGAAGAAAGATGATAGCAAAAGGGAAGAAGCAGTGTATCTACCACATCACGCAGTCATTAGGGATGACACGACCACAACTAAAGTGCGTGTTGTTTTCAACGCCTCTGAAAAGAACAACAAAGGAGTGTCACTAAATGATACGCTGATGGTTGGTCCAACACTGCAGGCTGATTTACGTCATACGGTTTTAAAATGGAGAGTACATGCTATAGGACTTGTAGCGGACATAATTAAAACGTATCGCCAAGTTAAGGTAGCTGAAGAAGATGCTATGTTCCAAAGAATACTCTGGCGTGACACTCCGGATAAAGAGATACAAGATTACGAGCTTGTGACTGTGACCTTTGGAACAGCTTCTGCACCGTACCAAGCAGTTAAAACTTTACGTCAGATCGCTGTTGATGAAGGTAAAAACTACCCACTAGCTGCAGATAAGGTTTTAAATTGCTTCTACATGGATGACTTAATGACAGGGTGTAACAGTGTAGAAGAAGGCATTGAAATATGTAAGCAAATGATAGCATTATTAGGAAAAGGTGGATTTATATTACAATGTAATAGTAACAGTCAAGAAATACTTAAAAGAATAGAAACAATTGAAAACAATGAAGTTAAAGAACATCGAGATCAAACAAGAACAAATAGAAATAAGGACAAAACAATTAGACAAATAGATATTATACAGAACAAGGAATTAAAGAAAATAGAACACAAAGAAGAGAAAGGGTTAGAAATTAAATTAGATAGTACAATAAAAAATTTGGGACTTACCTGGAACCGCAACGAAGATACCTTCCAGTACTCGGTGAATCTTCCGCCGCTGACGACTGCACCTGTAACTAAAAGGACAATTATATCGGATATAGCCCGGTTGTTCGACCCGTTAGGTTGGTTAGCTCCTAGTGTGGTTTTAGCAAAAACATTCATCCAAAAATTATGGCTTGCAGGTGTTAGTTGGGATGAAGAACTAAACACTGAATTAATAAAGGAATGGAGTACTTACCGCGAAGAGTTGTCACTACTGAGCAAAGTTCGGATATCTCGTTGGCTTGGAACTAAGTCGCACGACGATCTCGAGCTGCATGGCTTCAGTGACGCCTCCAAAACCGCGTACTCAGCCGTGATTTACTTGCGGATAGTAGATGTTGTAGGCAAAGTTCATATTTCGTTGTTGGTTGCAAAAACCAGAGTAGCCCCCATCAAACAAATTAGTATACCTCGTTTAGAGTTGTGTGGAGCAGTTCTGCTGTCAAATCTTCTAATAGAAACAGCAGATGTCCTGAATATTTCTAGGGATAAAATCAAAGCCTGGACAGATTCCACTGTCGTGTTGGCTTGGCTTAACAGCCATCCAAGCAGATGGAAGACGTTTGTGGCGAATCGCACATCGGAAATATTGACCACGATGAAGGCATTTCAATGGTTTCATGTGAAAACCAAGGAGAACCCAGCAGACTGCGCTTCACGAGGCATTTTACCTAGTGCATTAATAGAAAATAGTTTATGGTTTTCTGGACCACCATTTCTAACTCTGAGTACAATAGTTTATAAAAGGCCAAATGATTTGAATATCGACTTCGAGGAAACAACAAAAACACACATTGCTGTAGTGCCAGAGCTTTCAATGTTTGAGCGGTATTCGTCATTACAAAAATTAGTTAGGGTAATCGCATATTGCAGACGTTTTTTAAGGGAAAACACGTTTAAACATAGTTATTTACATAAGTTAGAGCTAGAAGCAGCGTTAGAATGTTGTATACGACAAACACAAAAGGATATATTTACACTAGAATATTTACAACTACAGGACAAAGGTTATTTACAGTTAAAATCTAGTAAGCTCAACTCACTCTGTCCATATCTGGATGACAGAGGCCTCATTAGAGTTAGAGGTAGACTTGAGAAAGCTCCATTGAGTGAAGAAACAAAGCATCCAATAGTACTACCAAACTCTTGTCATCTTACAAACCTTATAGTGGCAGATGCACACTTAAAGACTCTGCACGGCGGTCCACAGCTAATGTCAAATTATTTGAGGACAGCTTACTGGGTCATAGGAGTCAGGAACCTAGTCAAGCACCATGTGCGCAAATGTGTGACATGCGCTAAATATCGCGCGAACATCAAGAATCAAATGATGGGTTCGCTTCCAACGGTTAGGTGTTCTCTAGCGCGACCGTTTCTTCATAGCGGTGTTGATTATGCTGGCCCTATTAACATTAGGACAACGAAAGGTCGTGGGCACCGTTCGTACAAGGGCTATGTATGCTTGTTTGTGTGTATGTCAACTCGTGCACTTAGAAGTAGAAGTAGTCAGTGATATGAGCACACAAGCTTTTTTAGCCGCATTCAGACGGTTTGTGTCTAGGCGAGGTCATTGTATCTGAATCAAAGTGATGGGGTGGTTGCCTACATAAATTCAAAACTAGTCCATAAAGTTTATGAACCAGACTTTCATGGTTCTGCCTCTGGCTTAATTATTGAACTACAGTCAGATGTAGCAATCGTCTGCGTTTACAGATCTCCCTCAAATGAGGATATTTCAACATTCCTTGGTTCACTTAATGAAATTTTACCCTCCCTAGCCAACTTTTCTACAGTTATTCTTACAGGTGATATAAACTTAAACATAGACAGCTATAGTTCTCCCTTAGAAAACCGCTCTCATGACTATCTTAACTGTCTCGCATTCCATGGCTTTTTACCGACTCACTGTCTACCAACCAGAGGAGGAAATTGTCTTGACCACACTGTTCTTCGAACTAGATTACCGTCTTCAACCTTCATTGTTGATTCCACCATAAGCGATCACTGCTCAACTATTCTTTGTATAAATTCAAAGCCTCGGCATAACTGCCACTTGACCACAATTTCACAGATCAACTATGCTGCCCTGGATCTAGCTATGGAAAAAACTGACTTTTCACATATATTATCCATGACTGATCCTAATGAAGCAACAAATACCCTAGTACAAACTCTCTCCCAAAATATCACCATGAACACAAAAACTAAAACAGTTCCAAAACGTAAAAGGATCTTAAAACCGTGGATTACCCCTGGACTTCTGAGGTGCATGCGAAACAGGGATGCCCTGCATAAAAAGCAAAAACATTCTCCTGACAATGAAATGCTTAAAATTACCTATTTGAGATACAGAAATTTTTGCAATAAAATCCTCAAAAAAGTTAAGAGACAGTTCGACTCTGATGAATTGACCAAAGCTGGACGTAACAATAAACTTTTATGGCAAACAATTAAGCGTATCACAAACACCAACATCACTACTCACATTCCCACAGAATTATTTTCCGCTTCCACTTCCCCGTACCAATCTGTTAATGAGGTTAATTCTTACTTTGCAAATATTGGAAAGAATCTTGCAGATTGTATTAAAAAAAATCAACCCTCGTCTCATCTTCTGGATCCACATATGTGCCCTGCGTGCACAAGTAGTCTTAACTCATTCGCTATTTTGGGAACAACCCCTGATGAGATAATCACTGTTATAAACTCCCTCAAACTGAACGCTGCAATGGGACACGATGGCATTTCCACGATATTTTTGAAAAGGTACTGCAGGCTTCTGTCACCCATTTTGTGCCACATTTTTAACCTATGCTTTGACACCGGTACATTCCCGTCCTCATTCAAATTGGCTATCATTCATCCTATATTTAAGGGAGGTGACCGTGGTGCTATAAATAACTATCGCCCTATCGCGGTGCTATCTGCCCTATCTAAGCTCATGGAAAGACTTATAAACAAAAGACTCATCAATTACCTTGAGACTAATAACCTGCTCTCAACCAACCAATTCGGTTTTAGGAAAAATAAATCGACTTCTGATGCGGCTCTGAAATTGATAACTGGTATTGTCGACAAGCTCAATCAACGCAAAAAATGTCTCACTGTATTTATTGATCTAGCCAAGGCGTTCGATACCGTTCCTCTCCCTATCTTATTATCCAAACTAGAATGCTTAGGTGTCAGAGATTTACAGCTTCAACTCTTTCGTTCTTATCTGTCAGGCCGCTCTCAGAAGGTCAAAATCGACAAATATTTAAGTGACGAACTGCCTATTGCCTACGGTGTACCGCAGGGCAGTGTTTTAGGTCCCACCTTGTTTTTGGTATTCATCAATGATCTCTGTAATATGAAATTAAATTCCGGAAGCATTGTTTCTTTTGCGGATGATACTGCCATCACTTTTTCCGACAGCTCGTGGTCTAATCTCCAGACTACAGCACAGAAAGAGTTTGATGCTGTATGTGGCTGGCTTGTGCCTCACTCACTTACCTTAAATGCCTCTAAAACAAAACTCATTACCTTCTCTCTCAACAGCACTTCACAACCTTCGACTCCTATAACCTTGCAAGCTCACTCCTGTCAATTAATCCCACCCAACTTCAGCTGTTCACTAATTCGATCTACTGATACAATTAAATATCTTGGTATAACTCTCGATAAGCATCTCAACTTTAAAGCACATACTTCTCTTCTGACTGGCCGAGTCCGCAAACTGATTTACTTTTTTAAAACCCTAAGACACACTGCCAACGCACATGTTATACGGTCCGTGTACTACGCAATGTGCCAGTCTGTAATCTCTTACTGTATTACAAGTTGGGGTGGTGCTGCAAAATCAATTCTCAAGCCTCTCGAAGTAGCGCAGCGAGCAATCCTGAAGGTAGCTACTTTTCGACCAATACTTTATCCTACGTTTGACCTCTACCAGAAATGCAGGGTTCTTACTGTTCGCCAAATGTTCATACTCAACACTATTTTGCAACAGCACACTTATGTTCCAGTCGCACATCGGCCGCCAATACCCAGGAGAAGAAACAGGGTATGTACTGTACCTCATACATACTTTACTTTTACAAAAAGATTCTTTTTTTATCAGGGACCATCTTTGTATAATAGATTAAATGCAATAATTCCACTGCAAACTTGTTGTAAAATGACTTGCAAAAAGCGGATTACTGAATTCCTTTCTACCAAAAACTACGCGGATACCGAATCTCTTCTCTTTTTGTAATAATAAAATAATTCATAATACACACTAACCATCACTCACACGCACACAAACACACACACACGCACATACACACATTTTAAGTATTGGACTTTTATGAATTTAATTTAGTTTTAATTTAGTTGTGAACAGTCTAAGCACTAATTTTGTCGTTTTTCGGGAAATGAGAGCTGATTGTCCTTAATACAGGCTACTAAGTAACCTAGCTAGGACATCAGATTATAAAATTTGTATTGTTACCTATGTGTTAAATTATCCCTAAGTTATCATTCTACCTTGTAACAGATTGTAAAACTATTTTTTTATGAAATAAATTATTATTATTATATTATTATTATTATTATTATTGTGCCAAAATATGGAGCGACAATGGCACTACGTTTGTAGGTGCCTCCCGAGTTGCAACATTTGGCATCCATTCAGACAGCAATAGCCGAACAGCTCGAGGCCAACGGTACTGAGTGGCACTTCATTCCTTCCCATAGCCCTAATTTCGGTGGACTTTGGGAAGCAGGTGTGAAGTCCACAAAGTTTCACCTCAAACGGGTCATTGGTGATGCTACTTTGACATATGAGGAAATGAGCACACTCCTGAATCAAGTAGAAGCTTGTTTAAATTCGCGTCCAATGAGCGTCATTAACGTTACTGATCCTGGTGAACTGATACCTTTAACTCCTGGACATTTCCTAGTTGGAGAGCCAATAGTAAATGTATCAGACAATAAGTATGAAAGTACAAATGTTAGTTATTTGTCACGGTGGCAATTTATTCAAAGGATGCTACAACCATTTTGGAAGCATTGGTCCCAAGAGTATTTGTCGAATCTTATGAATCGGTATAAATGGTCTTCTAAAATTCCTGAGCCAAAAATTGGTGACAGTTAGTTAAGGAAGACGATTTGCCGCCAAGTCGTTGGTTGTTAGGTCGTGTAGTAGAGAAACATCCCGGTGCTGATAATATCACTCGTGTAGTCACATTACGCACTAAATCCTCTACTATTAAGAGGCCAACATCCAAAATTTGTATTTTACCAGTTGCAGATCACTGAATTTATGTGTGTTATTTAGATTTACAAATTTAATGTTAGATGTTAAGATTTAAAGTAGTACAATTTCTTAATTTAAGATGTTAAAACGAACCTGAGATCAATTTTGTGTCAGATCTAGGAAGTAGTCCATGAAGGACATTCCTTCAGTAATGTCCTTGGTGGGCGGTATGTTAAGAACCATGCTTGTTCGAAACTCGCTCACCAAGATCTTAATTCAAAATTGCAAAATGTAATGTTGTAAATTGTGTAACTAGATGGCGTTGGCGTTGAATTAGAAGTCGGTGTTAAGATTCTCCGCCATTTAGTTAGGCTCATGTCGTTAAGGTCCAATTTAAGATCAAAAATACAGATCAGTACATCAAGTCGGTTGTTTTATTTATACTCGACCTTACTTAATACACAATTAGATCAAGTTTAAATTATTAGCTGACCGTCCTCCGCGTCCGGGACTCAACAAAGTTCTTTATATAACGCATGAGCACTCGGACCCCACGGTCCAAGAGTTTCAACTCCAAACGGCTCGAAAATATAATTGCCAACTAGGTTATAATATTTTCGCCGCTTGAGGTTCTCCGCAGCCGCAGCAGCAGCACCAGCATAGCACGACGAGCTAGGAAGATGAGATGGCACAAGAGTATCGACACAAGTAGCGTCCCATACTAAAGGCCTACCCAACTTCCATGGAATAAAAACATATCGTCCGATCGCTTGCCATCGTCGCGTGCCAGGCCATTGGGTTCTAATACGGCTGGTACGCCGAGGGCGACAAGAGCGCTTCGGATAATGTCGTTGATGTTTGCGTGCCGCGCTAAGCGACTCGCAGCCGTGGTGCCCGAGGCTGTTGTCAGCTTCGCCGCAGTGACAGCGATGAGGAGAACAACAGGATGCTCCTAAGCGAAGGGAAGCAGCGAGTAGGAAAGTGGTATCGTTGAACGAGGTGCCTATGTTCGACGACGGTAGTGCGTGAAGCCAGAGGCCCGACTCCAACTCACACACAGCCAGCAGTCGTGCACGCTCCTCAAAGGTAGCAAAACTGGCAATTAGTTCCTTCTGAACTTCTCTGCAGAGCGGCTCATCCCACCGTCTTTGGTATGATGGGTTGTCGTGTGGATTTTCATTTGGGCAAACGAGTCTCCAGGCATTCACAGTCTCGGCAAAAAACGCACAAGTGCACAGTGAAAGAACAAAACTGCAGTCGCACTTGCCCAAAGCTGAAATACAACACAACACAAACAGCAACAAATACAAATTCTTTGTTTAAGCAGTCCAGTCGTCCACGACTGATGAATGTATGAAATCTATAACCTATATAAATTTTGACGTTTTAATGTTTAAGGTTTCATCGTGGTGGCGGCGTGCGTGATGACGTTCGAGGCCCGTGACAGTGCTGCCAAGGTTACGCCGGCGCGGCCGCAGGTACGCACCAGCACGAGGCGATGGCTATGCTATGCTATATATGCTATGCTTCGTGCACTGTATCTATTTATTACTTCATGCACACACAAGTACAGAGGCAGCCTTTGGGCGATGTAGAGATAAAGTACCTGGATGACCGAGATGATGATGGAGGATTTTTTTTTTGGTAAACGTTTTCTAAAAATGAAACCTAGCTAGATCGATTAATCGCCCCCGAAACCCACTGCATACTAAATGTCATGAAAATGGTCGGAGCCGTTTCCGAGATTCATTCATCGAGATTATATATACATATATATAAAGGTATTAGATAGATACATATATACAAGAATTGCTCGTTTAAAGGTATTAGATAGATAGATAGTGGTAGGAGCAATATTAGGAAAAAAGGCCATTTCATGAGCGTTACTTCTAAAAATCCAAAATGTTTGGGAACAAGCTATAACTATCAATTTGAATCGAGGGAAGCTGAGTTGAGGTTTAGCCAAGGGTAGGAAATGTCTTAAACTATAGGGGTCACTCTCAAAAGAATATTACCTCTATATATTGTAGCCATTTTTTTTTCAAATTTCCTTTGGACACTGGCACAGGCAATGCCGCGGCCGCTGGCTCGTCGCGGACCGGCGTGCGCGGCGGCGCGGCTTGACACGCTGGGCGTGTACCGGCTGCCGCACGCGCTGCCTCTGCCGCATGCGCTGCCGCTGGCGCCATACCCGCACCGCCACCACCGGCCCACCCATCACAGGTACAGGCTCACACAACATTTACAAGTTGGTGCCGAATAACGTGGCAGTAGCGGTCCTTGTCCTTCCTTAACAACTTTAGGTAAAGAACATAAATTATGTAAATATCTCCGGATTCCTTCAAACACCGAAAAGTTGTATTAGCACTTTCAAGATTATGAACTCTCGATTTATTGTGAATAGTCTCCAAAATCTCACCCAAAATAGATAGTTTACTATAGTCATATTCGTCCGTATTTTATATATGTAAGAAAGAGTTTTCAATCTCACGCGTGTTTTTATACATTTTAAGGTGTTTGCAATAACCCGGTTTATCAGAGTACACTATTGACGACAACGATATCGTCGATTAAGAATTCAGACGCCCTTTTAGTTTTTTCATTGTTTAAATAAAATATGTAAGAAAGACAATGACCACTAGACATGTTAAAATGCACCAATGCTAACTATCGTTTGCAATATCAGATGTACACGCCTAAGTATTTTTTTAATTAATAGTCAACTATACACGCTCAACCAACTGGAAAGCTTACTCTATAAATATTTAACTTTATTTAATATACTACTCTATAACATACTACTCTGTCAAGTAAGTACCGGGAAAAGGTCAATAATACACAAAATGTAAGTTATTCCTCCACATTTATTTTATCGCCTTCAAAGTATGCTCCTTCAGAAATGATATACCTACTTAAGCCAACGAATAATCCAATCATCAAAACTTTTTTAACGCTTTTTCCGGAATTGTGTTCAGTTCTCGCCGCAAATTCTCGTTTATGTCGTCTACCGAATGAAAACGGGTGCCACGAAGTGGTAATTTGACTATAGGAAAAAGAAAGAAGTTGGCTGGAGCCATATCTGGTGAATAAGGTGGTTGCTCGGTGGTATTTGTTGAATTTTTGGTCTAAAATTCTTTCACAATGATGGCCTTGTGCGAAGGCGCCTTATCGTGGTGCAAAATCCAAGAATTTTCTTTCCACAAATCTGGCCTTTGTCGTCGAATTTGCTCCCTTAAACGCCGCTCCTTAAATACTCAAATAATATTCTTTATTTACCGTTTGACCTTCCGGCAAGAATTCCGAGTGCACAACACCGCGATAGTCAAATAAATGGTCAACATGACAGACTTTTGATCGACTTGGGCTTGATTTTTTCGGTTTCGGTTCAGTTGGAAGGCGCGAAAGCTTGTTGACTGGTTTGTATGTCAAACTCGTAAACCCACGTCTAGTCACCAGTAAAAATGCGTTTCATAAATGTTGGGTCATAATCGACTCGTTCTAGCATGTTCTCAGCGACTCTTATACGATTGAGTTTTTAGAGAAAATTCAGGTCTTTTGGGACTAGTCGAGCGGCAACATGTTTCATACCCAAGTGATTGTTTAAAATTATACGGATTGACTCATGAGACACAGAAAGTTCAGCAACTATCGCTCTCAAACTTGAATGAGGATTTTCAGTCACTATTTCCTTCACCTATGCGATGTTAACTTCAGTTGAAGATGTTGATGGCTTACCAGAGCGAGGTAAATCTTCTATCACATCTCGACCGCTTTTGAACGCATTGTGCCACTCATAAGCACGTGTTTTTGATAAAGTCGATTCACCATAAGCCGTACCGAACCGTAACTGTAATATTTCCAGCGACTCCGAACACGAAACTCCATTTCCGATTCAAAATTTGAGACTAAGTAAGTCTTGATTCGATGTTTATGTCCATAATGAAATTCGCAACACACACTAGTGATGATCCAAAAAAAACGGCACTGTATTTAATCTAAATGACAGATGCAACTCAAACTCTGCGCCAAAATGGAAAACACTTGTGCCAAACTAGCAACAAAAATAGAAATAATAAATAATATTTGAAACCATAAACAAATGATCAATTCCCGATACTTTTTTGACAGAATGTAGTAGGTACTTAAATTCAAATTTTGTGCATAGTAAGCACGCGCCGTTTACAAGAGCAACAATAGGACAGACTGTAGATATCCAGCCCCGTAGCTAAGCTATTTGTCGCTTTAACGCCTCAGCCACAGTTCACTAAAAAATTCATGCCATTGCTTACCGTGCGGCGGCGGCGATGCGAGAACCACCACTCGTGTTAATATAGCTCAACATGCTTCACGTTAAAAGAATACAGAAATACAGAGATACTTACGTGTCGCATCTACTACCTGAAGTCAAGTGGAT
This sequence comes from Mamestra brassicae, assembly GCA_905163435.1. Classification (NCBI taxonomy): domain Eukaryota; kingdom Metazoa; phylum Arthropoda; class Insecta; order Lepidoptera; family Noctuidae; genus Mamestra; species Mamestra brassicae. The sequence goes on along the minus strand of LR991004.1, from coordinate 10,621,592 downwards.
TGCCCTTCGTGAGATAGCGGTACACAGTCGCCACTCAATACTTCAACACACTTGACGAAATACTAGGACGATGATGAGGGCAGTCAGTGTATGTGACACAGAGTTGCTGGAGAGAGAGGGAAGATCCGCGCTCGGTTCGGCTCGGCACCCGACCTGCATAGTGCGAGCGCGCGCGCTGCGTTACCACCGAGCGCGCTGCGCCGGCCGCTGCGACGGTACGCGCTCTCCGTTGACGAGCCCCCGCAGTCAGCCGTTAGGTAATTTCACATACATCGCCAACACTATTGTTTTCATTTATTTTATCATTTCTGCTTTGTCCTCAGCTCACCCTTTGCAACCTAAGCTTGTATATGTTTTTCCTGTCGTTTTACTAGCAGTTTTAAATTACCTCCTTCTTGAAAATACAAACTTACCAAATTCTGCGCGCCCCGAGTTGTATCGCGTTTTAATGTGTTCCAAACCACGCGAGTTTTATATTAAGAAACAGGTACTTATATGACACCGGATTTTTGCAAACACCGTTATTATAAATTATATCATAAATCACGCGAAATTATAAACATTCCGTATATTATGAACAGATTGAATTTCACTTTTCATCTCGAAACACGAGATTTTGAAATCTCGCGAGATTTATTGATTTTTGCAATAATCCGGTGACACATAAGTACAGCGCGAATTAACGGTGCACTGTGTTTTTTTGCCTGAAAATCGGACATGTTATTTTTTTATATTTCAGTCGTAAAAGGTATCCGTTTCCTATTTCTTTATCGCCAGTGAAGTCCAGTATAAGAAAATAGTTTCTTATACTGGACCCCATAGGGGGTCTGATGACTCCAGCGCCCTGTGAAATAAGCCCATCATAGTATTTTTGCGGTTATCTTTCCGGCTGTTGTTCTCTCGGTCGTACCTATAAAATTTATTTCTGGAATCGCCAGCCTGTTCTAAGAGCACTCCTATAGGTAAAATCGACATACCAGGATTTTGTGTAATGTCACAGTCATGGGAAGCCAATTATATCCTGCAACATATTTGTAGGCTGTGTTTTTACAAAAGTCACCAAATTTTCATCAACCAGACAATGATGATAACGATGAAGATAACGACTCTCGACTAGATACTCTATATGATCAAAACGAATACACATCTGTCGTTATCAACAAAAGCGAGATTTGAATAACTTGTATTTAAATACAAGTTATTCAAGTAGGTTCCCGAGATTTTTTCAATGTCGTTTTTCTCTTTGTGACCACGGATTAGGGAATCCGTTTTTTTATTGTTATGAGCGCATATAAGTAACCGACTGATTTGTGCTGATTGCAAATACCCAAATCAAAAAACAGAGTCAGAAAAAAATAAAAACCAAAATCACTTGATCGCGATTTATTCATGCCTGGTAGGTCGTAGGACATCCGAAAACGCTTGTAATTTAGCTTAGCATTAGGCCTTTCAAACTGATGTAGAAATTTTTGTTTCATATGTAAGTATTCAAAGTTATATATTTTTTTGTATTTTTGCGAGTTCCGGGATCAAAAATTCAGATAGCTCTAAATGAAACTTTAAAATTAATCCGCGCGGGAGTTTTACTCGGGCATTTCTTGTGGAATAATCTATGCGCTGGCTTTAAAAAAAATAACATGTGCGATTTTCAGGCAAAAAACACACTGTGCGGTGTGGTAAGTGGTGCGTTGCAATGTGATACCCGCCAAGTTGATACTATCTACCACCGGTTCATGATATTTTATTCGGTTGTTGACTTGTTAGCGCCAGCGCGGCTGAGTCGGAGTGCGGGTCGCAGTCGTCGCTAGCGCTGGACCTGCACGGCAGCGGCGCATGCGCGGGGATCACACTACGCGTGCGCGACAACACGCGCCGCCGTCCGCTCGCCAGGCAGCAGCGCCTCAGGGACGATACCGTGCATCGTTAGTAATATCTTAGATGTTTGTGCAATTAGGGATCTGAAAATAAGTAAATGACTATGACTTCGTGACTTCAAAATTTCCAGCGCATATGTGGCGCCCATTCACCATCGTTTTAAATCTTTTGTTTTGCGAACATGAACGTAATATACATGGGTGTAGTAAGGTGTGTTTACACGGGCGATACAAATTATAAGTTATTTATTAGCAATAAAAAAACTTTTTTAAAACGACTCCCTCCCTCGCTTTCCCTGTGGAGGCGAGACGAAGTATGCCGCAGTTTCTAATTGCCGAGAAGTTGTTGCAAATTGCTACACTAATCTTCAGATTGATTGATCCATACGTGTTGCCGCGCAAAATTTGCCAGTGTAAGCGAACCTTTTAGGCTTTAAACGTACGGTATCTTGATTAAGAATTCAGATTCAATGTTTATCGTACGTTTGCGGCCAGCCTTAATACACCTATATTACGTTCGAGTCCGCCAAAGAAAAAATTGCAACGATGGTGGACAGGCGTCACGTTTACATAAGGTGCGTTAACACGGGCAAATTTTGGAGCAATTATATTATTGCTCGACAACACGTATGGATCAATCTGGAGCAATTAGTGGAGCAACATGCAGCAATTTCAATAAAATGCAGGAATTGTTCGGCAATATTATTTGTGTTAGCTTTAAAAAAACAAAACTAGTTTTGTATTTTTTTTTTTCAACTAATTGAATCATGCGTTGCCTAGTTTCTTGGAGTTTCTCCAAATCGCTCAATGTTGTCATTGCAAAAAAAAATGCCAAATTGTTGCTTGTTACCGTTTCCGTAAATTGGTTTATATTTTGTGACGTCACATTCCACCAGTATTGCCTATAATTGAACAATTTCTATTACCCGTGTATACGCAACTTTACACGAATAAGAGAGAAAACATCTTACTTTTTAGCATACCGATTGATTTTGAATCCCTGTTTTATAACACGTACTTTGCCAAAAACCGCTGATACTACCACGCCGAACGGCCGATGGCATCGGTCAAACGTTGGGTTACTCCAACAACAAGATTATTGTATTGAACTATGTTATTCCGGCTGTGGTAGACGCGAAGATCTTAAGGTCTCTTCAGCCACGTACTGAATCTGCATGTCTGCCTACCAACAGTGGCCGATTAAGGCGATTTTTGTCTTGCTTTTGTGTATGATTATTAATTTGTATTTTCTTTTTTTCCAGCAACTCCTGTGCCAAGTTTAAACAACATTAATAACATAGAAGAATCAACCTTCAGGTAATTATTTTAAATAGATTTCATGAATCCTTATTGACAGGGTATTTATAATCCAAATCATACCATAACACTGAAGCCTGTTAAGCTTTTTCTTTGCCTCGATTTTATCAACTAGCTTGTTTTGACTATGGAGGTGTTTTCAAACCACTGGATCCAACTGACCGTACGCAGTCGAGTCCTGCGTTCCGCGTTGGGTTGGCTTCATTGTGGCCAGTGCTTAATGGCTCGATGTATGTTTTCCTTTAGAACGGACGACGTAAGTAAAAACAATTTAGGATCGATGCATTTGTGCGTGGAGCAAGAGGAGTGCGCAAGCAGCGCCCCGCCCGCGCCCCCCGCGCGTCCGTCGCCGCCGCCCTCGCCGCGCTTCGTAGTGACATCACCCGCCGCGACTTCACCCGGCCCTGCCTCGCCCACCACCCCGCCGCCGGAGACCTGCATCACCATCGAGCCCACGCAGTCATCCCCAGAAGGTCCCCCTCCCACTGAGCAATGAGAACTAGCTCAGTCTCGCTCCGTCGAGACGCTCTATCTTTCTATAAGACCAGCCGACTCTTGTTGACACAATTTTGTATGAATTATACAAAATTTCAGTTACGATTAAAGAACAATGTAAGTATTGTACAAATACTACATACATGTGTCTTCATAAAATTGTCGACAGTTATTACCTATTTTTTAGACCCACTATTGTATTGTAATATATTGGTGTACCTACTATGCTATGATAAGAAAATTTACATGAACGTATAAGGCAGAAAGATGTAGGCCTACCAATTGGCGAAATATATTATATCTTTCAATCTAAATATTATGGTGCCGTAGCAAAAGAAAGATAAATATAATGTTTTAAGATGATGTATTGTAGTTGTATTAATTTATTCGAATGAATTTGGTAACCAATAGGAGTGTGATAAATGGCCGGAGTGTAGTTAATATATTACACCACAGTCTTGAAAGATTTCCTCAAACGGCATGCGCACTTACCGTAGTCAGGTACCATTCGTAGCACCTCGTAGCACCTCGTAGCGTCGCGTAGCGTCGGTTACCGTTCGGTTGTACCCAAATGACGATTGCTGTAGTTTTTAATGAAGTAAGGTGTTATAAATTGTGATGTTGCTGAGAGCCCGCACACGATGTCTTCTCAACGCATTTGACATGCTCCAGATAAGCAGATGGCAAAAGCGTCATTTCTGCGTAGAAAAGACGTCGAGTAAAGGTTCCTAAAATCCATCTGATTCAATGAGTGTGTTAACACATAGGTGCACATGCCTTATGACCTTATTCTGTTCTATAAAAATACGAAATAATAGTTCAGCACTAACCGTTCTTATAAATTAAATAAGATTGTAAAACAATAATCAATTAAATAACTAAATCCATTTTAATTTATCATCTGTTGTTAAATTAAAAGACTGATAAAAGCGAATTTCATAAAAAATCACATAATTTTACAATAAATATGCCATTAAAAAGTTGAATGTGGTACGTATATTCTCATTGCATCGCATGCGTAATATTCTTTTTTTAATATATTTGTAGTCATAAAGTTATAATTCTTAACGTTTTTTACAAAAACAAATGTAACTAAAGTTAGCTCATTACGTACTTAATTTTTTTATTTCATTTGAAAGGTTAAAAAGAGTTCCGTCTTTTTACTTTTTACAATGAAGCCCTGAAAACAGCTAAGTGGAACAAGGTGGTAATGCCAATCGAAACTAAAAAAATCTGCTACTTATATTTGTCAGCGACCAGCAGTGCGATTCTGTAAACATCTCACCGTGTGAGCTTAGGTGAAGTGAACATGAAGGTACCTACTGTCAATCCATATAAACATAGACTTGATTTTTTTATTCGAGATAATTTCAATCCATCGGCACCAACTAAGTATCGACTTCAGCAAAATTTATTTTAAGTTCATTTTTAAGTGACTACTTGTAATGAGCAGGACCTGAAAACAATGTATGTTGCAATAGAATTTAAACTTTGTCATATATTGCGTAGAGTTTGTTGTTAAAATTGAAAAATTATCTCGAATGCTGAATTCAAATATAGGTATTTTTAGGTAACCCTTGCCGTCAGACCACAGTATATTTAAAATTGGTTTCGAGCACAAATTTCTAATAAATGTGTGATTCAATTCACTCGAATACGTCTTTGCAAAGATACGTATATTTTAATAAGATGGTTGATAAGGTTGGAGGAACACAACATTTTTACGAGAATAAAGGTAGGATTGAAATGGGGGGGAATGATGTTACTTGACTGAGTACATTGAATCTTGATTGTTACGTCCAATGTCTATACCTAAATTATTCATACAGGTATTTTACGTAATAACGGATGTTTGACGAAAATTATTTTCTTTTACCGTTAAGTTAATTGTGAGAAAATATACATATAATGTGAAGATAATAATAATTACTATGTAAACTCGCTGAAGGCCTAACCTGAAGTAAACATTTGCTTTTTTATCTAAATGAATGGAACGTTAGTTAAAGAAAGGAGTAAGTAGAATTAGTGTTATAGATGTGATGTTATTGTATGTAAAAAATGCGGCGTAAAGCAACAAACTCAGGTACTTCTAATTCCTCTAGATTGCACACCTCCACTAGCTACAGATTCAATTAAATATAAAGAAGTCTACATAGTTAATTGATAAAAAAATATCAACATTCTATTTTGATGGATCCTCGTTCAAAGAGGCGCTAACTACCTACCTACCCTCAGGCACACCTTGGAATAAAATACAGGACACTATACTGAATAGACTAGAATAGAATAGAATACATAAACTTTGAAGCCCTTATTCCGGGAATTTGAATGTAGGTTACTTATTTGTAACTCTGCCCTCGTAACTGAAAATCGAGTAACTCATAATATCTATTTGTTCCGTAGCTAAAATAAAATTCAAATAAACGATTTAATCTCGTTTACTTCCAGTGAACGTTTTTGCGAAACAGAACAGTTTGAGCTTTTTTGTCGCCAGATGACAGATAAAACCAAAAAATCTGTCGGATTTATGTCCGACCGAAGTTTCGGTACTTATTACGATTTTGGCCTACTTTTTCCCAATGTTCTCTCTCGTTTAGGTTTCGGCCAAAAAGTGTTCGAATCTGGCTTAGCCGAAACTGATGTTTTTGGGCTGACGGTCTCGTTGGCTTGACTTTGTTGGCCTGACTGTAGAAGCGTGTGTTTGTAGCTAAGCGTAGGTCGGTTGTAAGCGATTAACTAATTGAAATCTTCAATTAAACTTAGTACTGTTTTTTATGGTCTTATAATTTTATTCGAGTCATTATATTTTTCAGTATCTAAGTTCCGATTTCGGCCAAAATTATGTAGAAGAGCTTAGGTAATATTCCGTCACGGTTACTTTAGGTACAGTTTTAGCTGAATATCGTGTTTCGGTCGGACACTAACAAATAGATATTATGAACACCTTTATTTAAAATGAACACATAATGGTACGAATTCGACTTTACTGAGTTTTGGGCGAGGAGTAAATAATAGCTTTTAAAATTGTGTACTCTGAATATCGCAGTTAGTATTTTAATTTAAAAGATCTTCATGGGAGGTAGACGTTCCATCGTGAACAAACTCTTATGCAAATCTGGTGGGTGTCTTATAAGAATGGACGTTACAGTCGTGTTCTGACTGATCTGCGGAATAATTGTACTTTTGTATTATAATAAAAACTTAAAAAGCGTTTTATACGGTCTGTAATTGTATAGAATTCTTGTATATAGATACGTAAGTAATTTTATAAAATTAGCAATGTGTACTCAATCCAAATGGTTGTTGTGATGTCTATTAAAATTGTTGATTATTTACTTCGCTTTATTAAGATCCTTCTAGATGCCGCCCGCGGCTCCGCCCGCATGAAAATCGAAAATTATGCCAAGAGAACATACTCTCGGGATAAAAAAAAAGTAAAGTATCCTATGTATTATTCCGGACTATATCGACCTCTGTGCCAAATTTCATCAAGATCCGATCAGCCTTTCTGACGTAATTGAGTAACAAACATCCATACATTCAAACATCGAAACTTTCGCATTTATAATATTAGTAATAAGTATAGATCTAATCTTAGCTGCCTCATCATCAATCTTGCCTTTCCCCAACTAGGTATGTTTAAGTAACTAACGCCAGATACGACGATGACGACGATAACGACGGATAGAAGGGTAGGCATCGGGATCAATTGGCCCACATGGGGCCTCACAGACACATCTTCGACCAAACAGTTTGAAGGACTTTCACTAGGTTTATGTGCGTACAGGGGCAGCGCAAGCTTCGCCGTCGGCGATGTCGGCCTTGCATGTGAGGGAACCTCGCAAGATGATGTACAGGATGTGAAGGACGTATTTAATAAAACCCTAGACACTATTGAATGACAAAAAACTATTTGGAAGAAGTAGGTCACACTTCCAATTGACACAGCTTCTGCTGCGAAAAGCTTATCAAAGTTTAAATTTTTAACCTTAGATCGTTAGTTGGGAAGCACGATTAGCGAAGAGAGAAAACTGTGCTGTATTATATAAATTAAAAAAAAACGGCTGGTGTTAACTAAGTCATTACCTTTAAAAAAAAACATAATTGTATACAATAAGCATCACTGTAACAATACTCGCTTAGGTGCACGAGTATAGGCACGCCACTTTTGCGGCGACAAGTACTCTCTTTGAGGAGTGGCTAGAGAGGAGCCACGGCGTCCTCACCTTCCGCTTGACGCAGGTAAAAAATAGAGATAAAATGCACATTCAATCTAAAAAAAACTACTTATTCACGTTATCGAAATTTCTGCAAAGACTTATTAAGAAAAATTTAAAAACATCATATAAAACCGGTCAACTTCAAAAGGTCAAAAATAATCCCAAAGCCTTATGGAAAACAATTAAACAAATTACAAATACCCATAAAACAAAACATAGCCCGGTGGAGCTACTCACAATACGAGTCATACCAAAATCCGCAATTTATGAGGTAGGCCAATTTTGGGAATGACTCTAGAAATTTTTAAGAATTACCTAAAAAATCGTAGGCAATGTATTAAAATTGATAATTACTTAAGTGATGAGTTTCTCGTGTCTTATGGTGTTCCCCAGGGGGGATCCTTTCCCCGACAGTATTTCAGATATACGTAAATGACCTCTGCAGACTGAGTCTCTGAAACGGTCAAATTTATGCTTACGCAGACAACACCGCAATTCTTGTAGACGGAATCACTTGGGACATTGTGAAAACAAATGCGGAGATGGCCATGACTAAAGTTATGATGTGGTTAAACTCGAACCTCCTTTAAACCTACAAAAAACTACTTATATTCCTTTTGCTATAAGACGTAACGCTAAACCATCTCCTTATTTTAGTATAGCTGCTCATTCCTGCACAAACCCTCCAACCCACTGCAGTTGTCCTCCGCTTGCAAGATCTGAAAGTGTTAAATACCTCGGAGTACAGATAGACGACGGACTGAGATGGGACCAACAAATTGACGCCGTCACCACCAGAACATTACGTCTTATACATATATTTTAGTCTCTCAGAGTATCCGGCGATCTAAAAGTTCTTAAGATGGTGTACCATGCACTGTGCCAATCAGTGATTGGTTATTGCATAGTTGCATAGGGCGGTGCCACAAAAACTAGCTTTCTGAGGGTGGAGAGAGCACAGAGAGCTATAGTTAAAGTCATGACGAAAAAGCCTTATTGGTATCCAACAACTGAACTATTCTCAGTCCTGTAAAGTACTTACGGTTTGTCAGCTTTATGTGCTTAAATCCACCCTTAGAAAGCACGCAGGCCTTCCACCTTTTACTCCAAATAAACGAACGTACCTTCCACCAAGTATCCAACACATGACTTCCTTCGTTAATTTTATACTAAGTACTCATATTTATAAAAACATGAATAAACACCTCAATAATATAAATCTTAACTCACATGCACTAAAATCTAAAGTAACAGAGTGGCTGCTCCTTAAGGATTACTCTTATACGGAGTCTTTACTTACCTATCTTGTGTCATTCACACCCACACACACACACCACTCCACACAAACACACAACACACTAACACATACAATTTTACTCCTTGTGTACCCATACAGTAGAATGACACAGTCCACTTGAGATAAGTTTTTGTTGATCATTGTAAACCAAGACCGTAAACTACCTCTTAAGATACAGGTTACTCACTGGACACGGTTGTGTCGGGAGCCACCTGTTTCGGATTTGGTGGGAGGACATGCCCAGCCGGTCGATTCTGTAAACATGTCGAAGTGAAGTCTTGGGTGAAGTAATAACGAGGTGAACTGTCAATCCATATAATCAAGATGGATTGACAGCTCACCTCGTGATCACTTCACCCAAGCCTTCACTTCGACATGTTTACAGCATCGACCGGCAGGTGACACCATTGTTTGGGATTTTATTAGAAACATATTTTTAGATCTAGAGGTCCAATACAATTTTTCTACAAGCGTTGCCATACAACGTGGCAATGCTGCGAGCCTTTTGGGCGCATTATGATCCAGTTACCCAACGAGAGCCTCCTCAGATGTTGGTTGAGGCTCTTGGCAATTATGCCATTGGCCGTCACGATTATCGGCACAATGACTGCTGTATTCACATCCCACATGTCGACAACCTTGCGAGCCAAGTCAAGATACTTAGTTTGTCTATCTTTCTCAGCTTTCACGAGGTTTTCGTCATGAGGGACTGCTATATTAAAATCACTGCGACGCTCTAGTCGGTCTATCACCACTATGTCAGGTTTATTGGCAACAATAGTCCTGTCAGTGATGATAGACCGATCCCAATACAATGTGGAATTGCAATTTCGAGAACTGGGTCGGGCACATACTTATAAGTACGGTACTTCAAGATTGAGTACTGATTCTACAAGATTGTTTTTGAGAGCAAGTTCCTGATGTAATATTCCCTAAGGCTGCATATCTCGCGGTTATGCGGGGTCTTAGCATTTAAGAAGCCACGACCCCCGCACTTCCGCGGGATATACAGCCTCATCACCGATGACCGTGGGTGATGCATCCGATTTGCGGTAAGCAGTGAGCGAACCCTCCTATCCAGGGCGTCAAGTTCCGGCATGACCCAACCGTTAAAGGCGCACCTTGTTTCCGCCTGATAAAAGACTATTTAGTACTTTGTTCAGGCGGCCAAATATCTTTATCAACCGTTTCATTAAAAGCCTAGCCTTTTCATTAAAATGCGCCGATTTTTCAGCGACCTAAGACATCTTTGGTTCATTATCGTTTAATGCCTTGCCCGTGTCACTTATGTCGCTGATTGTTTATTTGCGCCGTTTGGCGCAGTTCAATGAAAAGGCTATGCTTTTAATGAAACGCTTGATTAAGCTATTTGGCTGCAATAAATACATAGTACTTAATAGTTAATTGAAAATTTTAAGTTAGTTGTATATACATAAAGTAACGTTTAATTTTTCTACATAAAAATAAAATAAGTAAAAGAAATCGAAAGGGCGTTCTCTCGCCGAATTTGAAACAGGTGTGAACCTCCCGAAACAACCGTGTCCGGTGAGGACCTGCGTCTGGCGGAAGGTGAAGACGCCGTGGTAACGTGTTACGTAGGTTACAGCAGTCGCTCCCTCTATGCCAACATCACCAGAGCTCTGTCCACCGTGCCGCGATTTGCCGAGGCAGCGGATTTGACCCCAGCGTAATGCCTCCAGGCGCCCTTCGAGCAGATGCGCAAGGGGATCCCATGGTGACAATCCGGCTAGGAGGCTCGCCGCCGCGCTGTTCGATATCCCCGGGCAAGCCGGATAGCGCGTTTAAGTGGCGGACTGGTCACCGCCTAAGGGAACTCGCCGACACGGGGCCCATAAAGTGTCTTGGACCGCACGACTCACGCGTAGATCCAATTGGACCCTCTAGATTGAGCAGGAGCCGCTTGAACGCAGCCCCGGCTCGCCCGAGTTTGGAAACTAAACGTGAGACGAAGTTCCACCGGCTGTTGTGGACGAGTACTTCATTGTCGACTCAACGCCGATGTGACTTCTCCTACCAGTGTTCCAATGGTGGCGCGTTGTGAGGACCATTGCAGGGCCACCTCGAGACTCAATTGCCGGATCCTTTCGACGACTATCGCAACCCCGAGTGTGATTATAGCTCGGCCGCCGCCTGAGGTATTGCCTATCTACTGGTTAATTAGGTATAACTTGCGATGAAGGGCTTCCCACATGCCCTATAAATACATTATTACATCCGCATTAAAGCTTTAAACACATTACGAACTACATCAACAGAAATCTCTGCCCGTGTGTGATCCAAATCTCTACTAATCCTATCAAAGGTGTCACAACGGATAATCCATTGAATCTGGTTAGCATCGTGTGATATAAAAGCATAGGGCAAGCTGTAACAGACAGCAGTCAGTCAGTGCAGTGGGCAGTCAGGCACACTACCGAGGACTGCTCACTCCTTCCCAACATTCATTCAACATGTATAATCAAACCGAAAATTCCTACTATGATGCACACTTTGCACCTTTCAAGTAAGTATAACATTTTAAGATATATTTATTTTTTAACAATGTATCATCGATGATTTTTAATGATGGTTATGTAGGTCTGGAGGGCCGAGTGGCGTGGAGATGCTGGGCGAGGGTCTGACGGGGGACGACCTGGCCGCGGTTCCGGAGCACTGGCTGGCGTTCCCGGCGCCTCCGGCCAGCGCACACACCGCACTTGCGCTGCTTTACATATTCTTTACTGCAGCCGCTTTAGTGGGCAATGGACTAGTTATTTTCATATTTTCCACGTAAGTTTCGACAATGCATTTCATAATTTATGAGCCTTCGAAATAAAAAGGTCTAAGTATACACAGTGCTATTTTAGACGACTTACAAAGACCGCCCACTTAATTTACCCGACATAACTACCTCTAGGCGCGATTTTCCGTTTTTATTTTTTTAAATAAATTAATGGGTATTATAAAAATAAATAATTCATTAGAATTATTAAACACCCTACTAATATTGTTTACGTATCAAAATAATCTCGCTGTTTCATTTCGTGCCGTCCTTGTTCGCTCGCTCGCTACAGGATGTTTCAAACTGCGTTATCTGTCATGATAATATAATTAATAACATTTTCATTTATTTAACAATTCAATTAATTAATTGCTTTTTATTTAATGAATGTGTAGTAGTCATTGGATAGATGAAGTGGGCTGCCGTTGTAAGACGACTAAAATGGCACCGTGTGTATTTTTAAAGTTAGAAAGTGCGAAGTAATGGGCCAACGCAATTTATCTGTTAGTACTATCGACACGAAGAATAAACCACTTAGCCAATTATTATTTCTTTATTTTCAGAACAAAAAGCTTAAGAACCTCGAGCAACCTTCTAATCCTGCAACTAGCTATTTTAGACTTTATAATGATGGCGAAAGCTCCAATATTTATATATAATAGCGCAATGCGAGGTTTCGCCACTGGGACCTTCGGCTGCCAACTATTCGCGTTGATGGGCGCGTATAGTGGCATTGGTGCAGGCATGACCAACGCTTGCATCGCCTATGACAGGTAAAACATGACTGTTTAATAACAAAGCTGATTTTCTAAAAATATAATCAATTTGTCTATTTTACGGAGAAAGATACCAATTTAACGAACATCAGATTTAATTTTTAACTTAACGCTACAGGCATTCCACAATCACTCGCCCTTTGGACGGGCGATTGTCCAAAGGCAAAGTTCTACTGATGATTGCATTTGTCTGGATATACAGTACACCATGGGCTCTCCTACCACTCTTCAAAATCTGGGGCAGATATGTTCCTGGTGCGTTTGACTTAAATACTCTTTCACTTTCTGCGTTAATTAATATCTTCAATTCTAATATATTTTTGGTTGTTATTTCAGAGGGTTATTTGACGTCTTGTTCGTTCGATTACTTGACGAATACTTTCGACACAAAATTATTCGTCGCGTGCATTTTCGCTTGCAGCTACGTCTTCCCCATGTCGATGATCATATATTTTTACAGTGGAATCGTGAAACAGGTGTTTGCGCATGAAGCTGCTTTAAGGTACTGTTTTGAACGCCATTTTTTAAATGAAATGTGACCACGAATAGTGAACAAAATGGAAAAAATTACCAACGTTTTTGATTTTTAGAGAACAAGCCAAAAAGATGAACGTGGAATCACTTAGAGCCAACCAGAACGCGAGCGCAGAATCAGCTGAAATCCGGATAGCTAAAGCCGCTCTCACTGTGTGCTTCTTGTTTGTGGCATCGTGGACTCCTTACGGCGTCATGGCGCTTATAGGAGCGTTTGGAGACCAACAACTTCTTACGCCTGGGGTAAATATTTATGAATAGATACTTTAACTGCCAGGTAGTACTTAATCTGCCTTTCGTTCTCGTCTATTTGACTTCCGCGAAGGGAAACTTTAAAACTGACCATAAAAGTCTTGCTGGGGTATACCGCTTCGTTGGTCTAGTGAAAATGGTCGCAGCTGAGACATGACCAGTCCTAGCTGACTGACTAGCAGCTCGCTCAGCAATATGACGCCGGCGCTAGCACCATTCGGCTCAACCACTTTGCAGAGTGCCAAATGCTCCAGTACCATCAGCCAGACTTTTAAGTGAGCATGACACTCCCAACCGCCAGGGCAAGATCAAGTTAAAGAAAAATTATAGTTTAAGGTACACAGTTTCACACATGTGCCGTTAATGCATGAAATTATACAATGCTAAATTAATTGAGTCTATACAGTGAAAATTGGATGGTCTTACAATATTCAGCGAGTCTAACAACTGCTAAAAGATTAGTTTGTGCGCCCTACTGGCTGTGGAGCAGGACCAGCATTGAGCCAAGCATTTTTATCTTCAATGTAATCTCCCAACTTATAATATGCTTTCCTGTTTAATACAAGATTTAAATTTTGTTTCATAAATGAAACAAAATTTCCCCAGATATTAGAACTAAAGTTCTAATATCTGGGGAGCTATTTTATTGTATTATTTTAAACAGTACTCCGTGAAAGATGTGGCTGCAGCAAGTCAAAAACCTGGTTGAACTAATTGGTTCATATTTCTAGTGACGTAGTTATGTCTGTCGCCTCGTCTATTAAAAAGATGCAGATTCTTTCTAATGTCCATGATGTTTTCATAGATATATTGACAAGGTACCGTCATGATGTTAATATTCTTAAACAGTTCCCTTAGAGAATCGCGCCGGCGGAGATTGTAAATGGCTCTTAAGGCTCTTTTCCGCAGAATGAATATTGAATCAATGTCTGCAGCCCGTCCCCATAGTAAGATACCGTAAGGCATGATACTATGAAAGTAACTAAAATATCTCGCGGTATCAATCGCGGTAATCTGTAAATTGGCGGATTTTCCTAACAGCATATGCTCTTGCAGGACGGCTAATCCTGCAAGAGATGACAAATGAGGAACCAACTGTAGCCCTGAGTCAAGCGTAATCCCCAGGAAAACCGTTCTATCGACGAATTCGAGTTTCTCCCCTTTCAATACTATGTCACAATCACTACATTTGACATTTGGTAAGGCAAACCTGATGCACTTCTTTTTTTTCCATTATCAGCAGTGAACCAATTGTGGACCTGCAAAAGGGCGTTATTTACTTCGTCAAGATTATTACTAAGTCTATTTATTTTAAAAATCAAAGTAGTATAATTTCTGTGTGTCTTTGTTTTTGAGCGTAGGTATGGCACTCGTGGGCTGCAGCTGAAAATCAGCGTCAGGTGGTATACCTTGTGTTGCCATCTGGCATTATGCTGAGCTGAGGCCCTTTTGGCATTGTTGGTTTTCATTATTTATTTTGTTTAATTTTAAGGTGTTTCTGTTTTTTATAATGCCGATAAACACAATTTTCTTTTTTTCTTTCTTTCTTAAAGTGTCATCGGCAAACAAGACCATGTTTAGCTTATTTTGTAATAAATGGGGCAAATCATTTATATAAACTAAAAATAAGAAAGGACCCAAAATCGAGCCCTGGGGGACGCCCATTTTCACGTTTAGTCCCGAGGAATTGACACCATTTATTTGAACTAATTGTTGTCAATCATTCAAATAAGATTTGACTAAGTGTAACGCTGTTTTGCTTAGTCCGTAATGCTCGAGCTTCAGCAATAATGTTTCGTGATTAACGCAATCAAACGCTTTAGACAGGTCGCAGAAGATACCTATGGCATCTTGCGCCTCTTCCCACGCATTGAAAATATATTTTAGTGAAGTAACACCAGCGTCAGTTGTACAGATCGCATCTATTGCCTGTCCACACAAACCCTTTGTTAGAGGACCGTCACCAGCAACATGCAGTTTCCAAGTTATTTTAAAAAGATATACCTTCTTAGTGTCCTTTTATGTTTAAAATTATAAGCAAAATATTTTTTTACAGGTTACAATGATTCCAGCCGTTGCATGCAAAGCTGTAGCCTGCATAGATCCCTGGGTTTATGCAATCAGTCATCCAAAGTACAGGTACCTAAAACACGATACTAAAAATACTAGAGGAGTGTACTTGGTCGTATACCGCCTCTAAGATGTGCTCGGCTAACCGCACCGTCACTCTAGTGAGCCTATGAGTTTCCAACTCCGGTTTGAAGGACAAGTTTTTACAACTAGCTACTTACATAGGTAATTAAATAGGTTTTTTTCCTACGTGGGTAGGCTTGACAAGAAAACAATTTGATAAAGCTCCTTATTTAATATTAATTTTTAAATAGTTATTAATTATTTTCTTCAGTATATATGTGCTAAATAACTTATAAACCCACCGTTACGTTGTATTCTTCACCTTTCACTTTCTCTCTATCACTGCCACAACACTTGGACAATTTTTACCATAAACATGGACAGCAAGCTTGCATATAGTATGGAGGAACTGGAAAAGCTGTTTAGCTCTCGCATGCGTGAGTACGAAGACAAGTTGCACAAAGCTACAGCTGGTGCTGATACCTCTCACTTGGACCTTGCTTCTCTATCAATGGATTTCACAGAATTCAAGTCCTTTGTCTGTAAAACTCTTGCTCACTTTAAAACGCAAATAGAGATCTTGTCACTCAGCCTAGATAGTCATGAGACTGCAATGAGGAGAAAAGTCTTGCTGTTTCACGGTATCACTGAGAAGCCCGGTGAAAAGTTGAGTGACTCAATCGTGAGTATTATCTCAAAGCAGCTGCAGATTGATGACTTCAAATTGGAATATTTGAATGTGTGCCACAGACTAGGAGCCCCCAAGGGTAAAACTAGACCTGTGCTGGTTCGTTTTAGCAGTATGGAGCATCGTCGGTTGGTGTGGGACAGTAAAACGTCACTCAAAGGCAGCGGGATCACCATATCCGGGTTCCTGACCCAAGCACGGCATCAGGTATTTATGGCTGCCCGCAAGCACTTCAGCATCAACAGCTGCTGGTCTGCAGAGGGAAAGGTAGTTGTCATGACGCCTGACAAGTCTCGTCGGAAGATAGCGTCTATGGGCGAGCTTCACAAGCTAATCGCGCTATTTCCTGCTGCCTCCAGCGCCGCTACATCCTGCGAACCCGATCCAGCTACATCAACCTCGCCAGCAATCGCAGCCACATTGCCTAAAACCGCAACCCCAAAAGCAAAAGTTGTGAGGAAGGCCCGTCGCTGAGTTTGCGATCCCAGTAGACTCCTTGCAAGTTCTAAGTCGACGGTTTTTTGCAATGTAGTGAGTAATGTTGGTACACTTAATAATATGTTTCCTTTGTAAATCTACCCAAATCTATTTGCGCTATTTCCTCTTCCGCTGTTGGCAATGATAATCTATGCTCAAGAATGATCTCTCCTATTCTCCCTACTATTCTTCCCGTTTTGACCCACATTTTTAACTTTTCCCTGTTTTCTTGCACAGTTCCTGATGCTTGGAATCAAGCCCATATCATCCCGTTACCTAAACTCCCTAAACCGGTCTCTCTGACCGATTTCAGACCAATTTCCATCCTTCCTTATCTCTCTAAAGTTCTTGAGCATATTGTCCATCAGCAACTTTCTCTGTTTCTTTCTAGTAATGATCTCCTTAGTCCTTTCCAATCCGGCTTTCGGCCTGGTCACAGCACTGTCACAGCTCTTTTAAAGGTAACTGATGACATTCGCTGGGCTATGGACCACAAATCTTTGACATTACTTGTACTTCTGGATTTCAGTAGCGCCTTCAACTCTGTTGACTTCGATATCTTTCTTGGGATCCTTAAATCTTTCAATTTCTCTTCTTCCCTTATTAGTTGGTTCGACTCCTATCTGCGAGGCCGCTCGCAGCGGGTGCGCCTTGATGAATCTTCTTCGGATTGGTGCTCCCTTACTGCGGGTGTGCCCCAAGGTGGCGTTCTCTCTCCTCTTCTCTTTTCTATTTTCATTAACTCTATTACTAAAGTTATCTCCTCTAACTTCCATCTCTATGCCGACGACCTGCAGCTTTACCATCACTTTCTGAGGCAAGATGCAGAAGCCGCTGTAGCCGCTGTGAACCGTGATCTGATGTTAATTGGGGAGTGGTCGCGGTGCTTTGGGCTGCAAATCAACCCTAAGAAGTCTCAGGCCTTGGTTGTCGGCGGCAGATATATGCGGAACAGGCTGGATATTGCGGCGCTGTCTCCACTCTTGTTGAATGGTGTTCAGATTGAATACGCAAAGTCGGCTAAAAACCTGGGGGTGATCATAGACTCCTATTTATCGTGGACTAACCATATCGCTGAAGTCAGTCGCAAGGTGCACTACACATTTCACTCGCTAAAATGCCTCCAGAACTTTTTGCCCTTGAACACTAAAATCTCCCTTGCCCAAACTTTCATTCAGCCCATCATAGACTACGCTGATGCCTGTTATTTGGATGCCACCGAGAAGCTTTTAAATAAACTTGAGCGTTTGCAAAATATTTGTATTCGTTTTGTTTTCAACCTCAAAAAATACGATCATGTTTCAGGATTTCGCAAGGTACTCAAGTGGCTCCCTATCCGACTTCGCAGGAACTCTCGGATATTGTGTTTGCTATTTAACATCCTTCACAACCCTAAAACGCCTTCCTATTTGCGTGAACGCTTCTCCTATTCCCGTCCTTCTGATGCGCCTTTCAGGTCGCATCTTAGAAATCTCCTTAAATCCCCTCCCCACTCTACCGATTTTTATTCCTTCATTTACTGTGCACGCGGTACGGTTGTGGAATGCACTGCCGCTTGACATTAGGGAATGCAAAACTCTTCCAGATTTTAAAAGAAGAGTGAAAGAACACTACCTTTCGGTACCATCATAGTTGCATATTTAAAGTAAATATTATTATTATTATTCTTATAGTATTATTTAAGTAGTATGTATTAGTATGATATTAATTTTAGTCATATTTATTATAGTATGTACAAATACAAAAAACAAATACAAATACAAAAATCTTTATTTCTTTAACAAATTTCTTCTTATAATTAGTTGCTGGAGTCTCCTTTTAAGCATGTCAATATGCCTGTGTCAGGAGGCTCCGCTCTTCCTTAACGTATTAACAGCATAGCAAGAAACATGTAGACATAAGTTTTGTATTTTAATTATTAAGTAGGTAAGTAAATATATTTTTTTTTTTTATTTATTATACTTGAAGAAGTTGTGTGAATTTATAAATTAATTGGAGAGTGAGTGTGTAAATATGATTAAGTGACGAGTATATTAGACTAAGGTGTGCTGTAAGGTGTTATATTTAAAGTTTTTTTGTCTTTTTATGTTAACATAACTTTTACACACGATGTCTACATATCTTTTATTCGACTCTCCTTTCGCAGGTATGCTGGAAGAGATTTCTTTAGAAATAAGCATCACCTTTGTACCTATTTTTCTGTTCCCTTCTTCTTATTTATTTGTTAAATGTGTGTACATAAACTGTTAAATAAATAATAATAAATAATAGGATTAGGAAAAGTTTATCCAATTGTACCCCTACAATTGGACTACCATGCAAACCAAGACGAGCCGTTAAGAATTTTAGTTATTTTTTCTAATTACCTACATGTACTTCCTGAGGCAAGGTTTAAACCTTGCTTCTTATCCATGCTGCTAGATCTTAAGGAATGGCCTCCATAGACGAAAGGCTAGCAAATTCGCGAGAAAATATAATTAAGAAGTATCAAAATGTAGTCGAATTAACCTAACCTAACCTAACCAAATGCCTATCCACTATTTTCAGACAAGAACTGCAACGCCGCATGCCGTGGTTGCAGATCCAAGAACCGGATGATACCACGTCCACTGCAACCGGTAACACTGTGTCTAGCGCTCCAGCCGCAGCGCCTGCCTAGGCACGACCTATCATTTTCTAAATTACTTTAATTTAAGCTCAAAATGAGAAACACACTGCTAGGCAAAAAAGTAGTAAGTAAAAGGTAGATTGTTTTGTGCTTAAATATTCTATATCGTGTCAAGTCAAAGCTGTCTGCTGGCACTTTCCACTTAAACTGTTATGTTGTTGGAGCCTTTTTGCCTAGCTGTACCCTATTCCTTATTAAGCATGGATATGACCTTCGATAAAACGACAACGGCTTGTTTAACGGACTGGAATATTATATATTGCTAACTTTGTAATGTACTATATATGTAACTCAATTGTTTACATGCAATACAAATGATGAAGTCAAAGATATTGTTTATATTATTTTGAAAGAGCTTACGATCTATCCCCTGCTTAGTATATGTAGGTACCTATAGACCAGTAGGGACAGTGGGGGGCACGCAGCACAATGATATCCAATCCGCACTTTGACAATTCGGCTTTTTACAACGTTGCATGTGCAAAGAAATATCGCAGTGAAATATGCAATCCCCGGTTTGTGACATCAAAATTTTGATGTGTGGAAACTGTTTTCTGCAGTGAAAAGTTAGAATTTCGTCTCGGTTCACTAGGGTGTATTTTAAAAAATAAAAATAATAAATAAAATAAACAAGACACGTCGTGGGGGGCGGACAGGCGTAGGTACTGTACAATTGTACAAATATCTTACGCGGCTAACAAGGTAAAGGTGGCGATACACAATATATGGAGTTGAACAATAGGAGGAAATATAAATCTACGGTCGCTTCCCGGGGAGCGCCGGGGCGCATCTGGAGCGGATGCTGGATGCCACAGCATGCGAACCATCGGCGGTGAGGCGTTGAGCAAGCGGACTCTCACCGAATATTCTGTTACAGCCGGTCGCTGTGAACTGAACAGGCAGGGTTGGGCAGTATTTGAATAACTTGTAATTAAAATATGTAATTGTAATACAAATGCGTATTTGGTATTTGTATTTCAATTACTTATGATAAATTTAATTTTTAATTGGTATTTGAAATACATGACGCTGAGGTATTTTGCAGTTATATGACAACAAAATACATTTGAACATAAATAGCTTAGCAAGCTTAGTAATGGGTGCGTTCTGCAGAAAACAGCACTTGAGCTACCGGAAACAAAAATGCTAGTCTAACCTAACGGTTTTCGTATCGCAAATTATACATGCGAGATAGTTTTTTGTAATTTGTATTTTAATTAAAGCAAAGCATGTATTTTGCCCAGCTATGTGAACAGGTGGGTTCATAACGTACAAACTACAGCCAATTCCACGAGCGATGATACCAGTTCGTTATTTTCATCCATAACTACAACTCGGCCCCTCTTACATGACAAGACTAACTACAAGATCATCCATCACCAGCACGCTTGATAGTGTTGTGCAAGATGTCCACCTGGACACTGACCCAACACACACTACAAGCGCTAAAAGTATGCTTAGGCGATGGACACCTCACCTGAAATGAATAAGTTTACACTACGCACTTACCTTCGACTAACTGCATTAGATACCGACATAAGAACTTATCTTGAACCGTTGCACTTGAAATTTATAGAAAAACTAGCTGTCCCGCGCAAACTTCGTCTGCGTCATATTTTTCAGCTCCTCTCCTATTAATAAGCGTGGTATTATAATTATAGCCTATAACTTTCCTTAACAAACGTGCTATCCAACCAGTGCCGGACTGGGCACCCGAAATCGGCTCGGGCATTTTACGATCGGCCCTCCTCCACTCTCAAGAAAAAGGAAAATTACTAATAAATTTTAATTATATTTTTTTAATCATAGATGGGGGTAAACTTAACTTTAATTTTTCGGGGAGAGGCTGTTTTTTTTTTTAGTCGTATAAACTTTGGTATGGGTATACATATTAATAACGCCGACAAAGTGATAAAATAAAATTTAGAGTTTAGGGTAAAAAATCATCACCACTTTACGTGTAGTGCACGTAACTACATGTAAAGTGGCAATGATTTTTTTAATCTTCTATACCATGTCGTTGTCGTTTGTCGTTTAAAAATATTGAGGGTCTACTAAAATCATTTTTCCATCCAAGGATCCGTTTGCGAAATCTTAAGTTATAAAGTACAAAATTTTGTTAGAGTCAAGTGTCCCCCTCTGCCAGCTAAACGGTTGTTTGTAGAGACAAAAAAGTATCGGGAATTGTTCATTTGTTTATGGTTCTATATTCAATTTATTATTTTTATTTCGTTGCTAGTTTGGTACAACTGTTTTCCATTTTGGCGCTAAGTTTTATTTAGATTTTTTTGTTGAATCATCTTTAGTGTGTGTTGCGAATTTCATAATGGACAAAAACATCGAACAAAGAGTTTGTCTCAAATTTTGCATCGCAAATGGATATTCGTGTTCGGAGTCGCTGAAAATGTTACAGAAGGCTTAAGGTAAATCGACTTTATTAAAAACACGTGCTTATGAGTGGTACAATGCATTCAAAAGCGATCGAGATGTGATGGAAGATTTGGCTCGCTCTGGTAAGCCATCAACATCTTCAACTGGAGTTAACATCGCAAAAGTGAAGGAAATAGTGACTGACAATCCTCATTCAAGTTTGTAAGAGATAGCTGCTGAACTTTTTGTGTCACACGAGTCGATTCGTACCATTTTAAACCATCACTTGGGTATGAAACATGTTGCCGCTTGACTAGTCCCAAAAGACCTAAATTTTCTCCAAAAACTCAATCGCATAAGAGTCGCTGAAGACATGCTAGAACGAATCGATTCCGAAACAACATTCATGAAACGCATTTTTTTTGGAGACGAGACGTGAGCTTACGAATTTGACATGCAAACCAGTCAACAAGCTTCGGATTGGCGCCTTCCAACTGACCCCAAACCGAAAAAAACACTTCAAAGTCGATCAAAAGTCAAAGTCATGTTGGCTGTTTTCTTCGAATATCGCGGTGTTCACTGGGAATTCTTGCCGAAAGGTCAAACGGTAAATAAAGAGTATTATTTGAGTATTATGCGTCGTTTAAGAGAGCAAATTCGACGAAATAAGCCAGATTTGTGGAAAGAAAATTCTTGGATTTTGCAACAAGATAATACCCCTTCGCACAAGGCTATCACTGTGAACGAATTTTTTACCAAACACCCAACAAAAACCATCGAGCAACCACCTTATTCACCAGATATGGCTCCAGCCAACTTCTTTATTTTCCTAAACTAGTATCCGTTTTCATTCGGTAGAAGACATAAAAGAGAATTCGCGGCGAGAACTGAGTTCAGTTCAGTACCTACATTTTTAAACACTTTTTCCAGAATTGAGTTCAATTCTGGAAAAAGTGTTTAAAAATGTTTCGATGATTGAATTATTCGTTGGCGTACTTGTAGCATACTTGAAAGGCGATAAAATAAATTTGGAAGAAAAACCAACATTTTGTGTATTATTGACCTTTTCTCGGTACTTTCTTGAAGGATTAGTATAACGAATTTAAAAGGAAAACTATCACAGCAAAGTAGACTTTACAAGTTAACGAGTAATAGTTGAGCAACCTTTAAATTATACTTGGAGAAGGAAAATTTCGTACAAAAATCAATTCAGTTACCTTTGTCCTGCGTGGGCCCGTTTTTAACCGTTAAACCGTGAACTCAATTAATAAATTCATAGAGTCAAACAAAAAGCACCATTCAAGTCAGCAATTTTGACGGAACCCTTCACTGCGCTTGGCCCGACACGCACTTAGCCGGTTTTCCTTTCTGTTTAAATGGAATGTATGGTGTACCTTATGTAATGCTTGGCTGCGAGGTATTAACTATATTTTTCATATACTTTCTAATGCAATTCAGATAATTGTGCCTGGTAATCAACATCTCATCTTGCTGATGATGGAAGGTATAAGTCAGGATCTGATGCTGGGATCCCAGGAAAAATGTTTGGTCAGCGATATTTTCCCCAATTGTCAACCGATTTGGATGATTCTTTTGTTATTTGGAAGAGTATTTTTAGAAACTGGTCTCGTTTCAATTTGGTGAAGATCTGATGAGGAACTCCGGAGTTAGGCAACGGAACTCTTCAATAAATGATAGCAAATCACCCGGGATTGCTACGTTGTACGCTGTAAAGGGGTACGCAGATGCAAACAAGTAAATCTGAATTAACATATTTTTGGGGCCATATATTCGGTCTATAACTTTGTTTATTAAACGATCTTGCTGATAATATTTACGTTGGGTTGAGTTAAAGCTATATTGCATTTGCATTGGTCTTTGAACTTCGAAGATAAACCAGTGACCTCCTCTACTTAAAATTAATAAAAATCTAGTACCAAAGCAAAGTAGATATTTAACTATGAGCTGGTCTGGACTTGGACTGCGAAGGCATTTAAAGTAATTCCTGAACGGCAAATAGTGCAACCACTCATTATGGGAATAATGTCACTTAGTTGTGGGGTATCATCAATAAAAAGTTCAAAATAAAAAACTGTTTACAAAAAAATACAACTGACTTCCAAATAAAAAACACTAAACAGTATAAAATAACTTTAATTTCAGAAGTCGGAGTCAAAAAACGAAAAAACAACCAAAAACACTGACTTCCGAAATTAAAGTTATTTTATACTTTGTAGTGTTTTCATAAAGAAAAGATTCGAAACTAAAACAATACCATAGTGACACTGTCCGTGATTGGGCCAAGGAATCACGTTGTCCCATTCAAACTTTGCCCCCCTTTTTCACCCCCTTAGGGGTAGAATTTCGGAAAATCATTTCTGATCGAATGTCTACGTCAAACAAAGAACACACCCTCCAAGTTTCAGGTCTCTACGATCAGCGGTTTAGGCTGTGCGTTGATCCGTCAGTCTCACTCAGGACAAATAATTTTTTGTTTATAGATTATTACAAATCAAATCTATGTCATATTTTAGGCTTAATTTTCATGGTTTTAATTAAGTTTAAGTATTTTTAATTGTCGTATTTCCTTTAACTATTGTGGAAATATTTGAATTGATTTTGCAATTGCTTACAGCATTGAGGAGTGCTTAGGAGAGTGCGATTCGGGAATATCGTTACGTGCCGCCCAAGCTTAGACCGCACTTACCTCGTGGCTGCTCTGAATTAGCAGTTGTTATACTATTTTGATAACTGCTAAGACTTCACGGATACGCACTCGATAATGTACTGCGCGGCTGTAGCGGCATGCCTTGTAACTCATGTCAAATTGCCCAATGACAGAGTTACGCGACCGAAACCAGCCGTACCGGTCATGCAGGCAGTGCAAAATCGAGCGCAGTATTGGTGGGGCCCAGAGCGCTAGGGAGAGCAACGCTCGCCTAAGGTTTGCGAGGTCGCCTCGCGCTTTGTCAGGCGGGCGTTTTTGGGGACTGATATTGGTCCCCGAGACTATCTGTCTCGTGTCACAGAGCGCATCGACTTGCTGAAGTAGAAGGTAGGCATGGGCAAACCGTATTCGTAGGCGGCGAGTGGAGCAATACACCCAGAATCCCATATTCCAAAGTAACGAAAGATGGGCTTGGGACCAATCGCGAATGAGGTGAATTGAACCAATCGCGCCTAAAGGCGATAGTACATATTTTGATAAAGTTGCTGTATGAAATTGTTCACATCAATCTACAACAATCCGTCAAATCTCTTTAATAGCATTTCAACTTTATTGCCAAAGCATTAGGTTCAAGGTTGATTGGGAAAGTTTGACAGTTTCGGGTAGCTTGATGTGCTGATGTCTGTACAATGCGCCCACGCGCACAATAAAATTGTGTCCTATGCAACGAGCTAGTCTTTGAACGGATACTTATCCAAAAGCTCGTAAATAACTGCAGTAACACATTCGTATAGGTACGCGTAAGCGGTCGATAGCGCGAGCGGAGCGGAGTGACACAGTCTCCCCGTCTCAATGAAAATAACTCACGACACGACTGCCGCCTTTTTTTTAAGGATGGGAAGTTATCAAATGACTTCTTCCGCTCTGAAAGGAGCGGCAGGGCGCGTCAGACACTTACTGACTAAAACCGTCTTCCTTCATCCTAAAGCCTTTTGCGTTCCAGAGCCGCGGTGACTCTTTCAAACAAATCCCGCAACCCTGGCAGGCTCTGGCCTTGGCGGGCCCGATGCAGTTTTAAACCTGATACATTTTACCATCTTTTTACATCGTATTGTTTTAAATTTGAATTCAGAATACCATACGACATGGAGCTACGCCTAACAAGTCGGATATGCGCCTTGTTAAAGGCAATTGATTTTTGAATAAAAAACATGTTTTATCAAATAAAGGTTTAATTTAATAACGCGTGTTGCCTCCATGGGCATCTACCACAGGTTCTCATACGATTAGGCATAGAGTTTATCAACCGCTCTATGCAATTTTGAGGGATCATCTCCCATTCCTCTTCTATGGCAGTTTTCAACTCCTGCATCGTCTGGGCAACTGGCTGACGAGCCCTAACACGTCTTTTTAGCTCGTCCAACATGTGCTCAATGGGGTTCATGTCTGGGCTTCTGGCTGGCCAGTCCATAACTGTGATGTTCACATCCCGAAGATATTCCCTGACGATGCCGGCCGCATGGGCTCTTGCATTATAATGCATAAAAAGGAAATTTGGGCCCACATAGTCCGCGTATGGTATCACGTGAGGTTCTAAGCACTCACGAATGTACCTTTCAGCATTTAATGTTGGCAGCCGTGGTCCTGTAACAACCTCAAGTTGAGTTTTGCCGGTCGCGGATATACCGCCCCAGACAGTCCATGAGCCACCGCCATAAGCAACCCTCTCTTCAAAGCAGCATTGTGCGAAACGCTCTTCCTTACGTCGGTAGACCTTCTTCCTTCCATCATTGCCATGTAACACAATTTTAGACTCATCAGAAAAGAGTACACGGCTCCAATCTTGCTGTGTCCAATTTAAATGACTGCGTGCGAAATGACGGCGCGCTGTTCGGTGGGCTCGCGTTAGTTTGGGCCCATTAGCTGGCTTGTGTGGTACCATATCGCGTTCTTTTAACCTTCTCCGAACAGTTCGAGCGCTCACAGATACTCCGTGGAAGTCGCGAAGTTGGTTTTGTATCTCAATGGAGGTAAGGTGACGATTTCTCAAGCTGGTCGTCACGATGAATCGATCCTGCCTTTCAGTTGTGACCCGAGATCGTGGCCTTCCTTGGCGACGAACAAAGCCGCCAGTCTCTAGGTACCTCCGATAAACATTTCGGACCGCAGATCGACTTAAATTAAGTTGAGCACTCACGTTTCTTTGGCTGTGTCCGGCCTGAATAAGTGCCACAGCTTGGGCGGCGACTTCAGGTGAAGTATCCATAGATTATAAAGGAGCTAAAACTGTTCTAGGTGTAGCCTATTACCCTCCTACCCTGGATTATTTCACCGAATTCGAATCGGTACTTGAATCTTTGGGTTCGGAGTATGCACATCGTATCATCATGGGGGATTTTAACACTAACCTCCTTGCCCTCAACTCCCCTCGATCCCATACACTCCTGCATCTTGTCGAGTCAGCCAGTTTGCACGTACTGCTCTACTCCAACCCACTCATCATAATAAAGTAGGTGATGATACTTGGCTTGACCTGATCCTCACGTCTAATCCTTCCCTAGTTTCCACACATGGTCAAATTGATGCTCCTGGCTTTTCCCATCATGACCTTTTTTACCTGTCCTATGTCCTCAAACCTCCTAAACTTAAACCCTTATACCAGTACAGGAGTGCCTTTGCGCGGATGAATAGGGAGAAGCTCCAAAAAGATGCATCTAACATTGACTGGACACCCTTGCAGGAAGCTGACACAATTGATGACAAAGTTTGCGTCTTTAACAATATTGTCACCAGTCTGTGCGACACACATGCTCCTGTCTGGAAAGTTAAGTTAAAGCGTCCACCTGCGCCCTGGATGAATGAGGAAATTCGTATGGCAATGCGACGAAGGGACCGTGCGTTACGGAAATTTCGCTCTGAGGACAATTGGGCCTACTTCAAGACTGACAGGAATCGGTGTAACCAGGTGATCCGTAACGCTAAACGCCGCCACATTCTTAGAAACATCGCTTCGTCTTCTTCTGCTGATATCTGGAAATTCCTTGGCAAATCGCGGCATTCAGGCCTTCCTAATACAATTGGCTTGGACGATCTAAACCGCTATTTCTCCACTGTCCCTATGTTAAATAGTCTAACTAAATGTAAAACTATTGACTACCTTGCTGGTCTGACGCGTCCCAATATTTCCCCCTTTATTTTCACCCCAGTCGATCCGAGAGAAATCAAAAAGATCATCCTATTCATTAAATCCAAAGCCGTGGGCTGCGACAACATCAGTCGTCATATGATCGTTTCGGCTTTGGATCAACTTCTTCCTGCCATTTTCCACATCGTTAACTTCTCCCTTTACTCTGGTACTTTCCCTTCCCTGTGACGTAAAGCTCGAATCATGTTCGGCCCCTGCCTAAGATTCCCAATCCCACTCTTTCCAATCACTTTCGTCCAATTTTCATCCTTCCGTTTCTGTCCAAAGTGCTCGAGGCCTTTGTTCATAAACAGTTTTCCAATTACATTTACCACAACACCCTCATCAGCCCGTTTCAATCCGGTTTCAGGCCCGGGCACAGATCTCCTTAAAGTGACTGAAGATATAAGGCGGGGAATGGAAGACACTAAAGTTACTACTTTGGTGTTGATCGACTTCTCCAACGCGTTTAATACCGTCAGTCACACCGTCCTCTTGTCTATCCTTTCATATCTTATGGTTTCTCCCGAAGTGCTTGAATGGTTTTCCTCTTATCTTCGGGGGCGTCAGCAGTCAGTTCGTGCTGGAGACTCTTCGTCCGGGTGGTGTGAACTTGTAGCTGGCGTCCCTCAAGGCGGTATTTTATCTCCTCTTTTGTTTTCCATCTTTATTGATCTTATAACCACTGAGCTTCGGTGTGCGTATCATCTCCACGCTGACGATCTACAGCTCTATTGTCAGGCAGGTGTTGACAAATTATCGGATGCGATCGAGGAGCTCAACCGGGATTTGAGGTTGGTTAAAAGCTGGTCAGACCGATTCGGGGTGGCAGTTAACTCTTTAAAATGTCCTTAGGATAGAAAGTTATGACGAGCTATCTTGTACCTCGACCCATCATAAATTTATTTGAAAGTGCTTGGTAGTTGTTTATTTTATCTAATTAGTAGCAATTCACATGCTTCAACAGTAGAGTCACTTTAATAATCTTGTAAATATATATACAGGGTGTCCCAAAACTCAACGTCAAGCCGAAACGGGGTGACAGGATTGATCATAACCATCACGAGAAAAATCTGAAAAAAAATCTATCCCATGCAGTTTGAAAATTATGGGCATTTTAAGAAAAACCTAGAAATTTGATCAAACTGTACCATTTTTCGGTTATTGTGGTTATTATTTTTTATTTTTGTTCATTTGAACTTTAGAAACGTAATCCTAAATAACATTTCTAGAATCCCAATAAAAAATAATGACACAATTGCCTCAAGTTCCCGAGAATTGAGACTATTTGTTAAACTACGAATTTAAAATTTTCAAGATTCGTCGACTTTGACAGGCCCTCCTATAAAAAAAATGTACTAGAGTGCCTTGGCAAGTAGCATTAAAAGTTGGCGCATTTAATCAGAATTCTAAAATGGTACAATACTTGTTAGTTCCATACAATAGAAAAGAGTAAAAAAATTAAAACCTCAAGTAACCCGATTTTTGCTATCAGATTTTACTCAGTTAAAATGTTTTTAATTCGCACAAGCTCTAGGTAGGTTCTTAATTTTAAGGCAAAATGATGAGAGAGATGGATAATGGGTATGTTTGCCATGAGTGAGCGAGACAGATAGTGACGCCACGCATTGAGACGGAGATGCGTCGTTTAAACGAGTGCGAATGAAACAGATAGATGCTATGGCATCTATCTGTTTCATTCGCACTAGTTTCAGCCAAGCAAATGGCTACGCTACCAGTCCGACACCAACCAGTTAGTACGTTTCGCTCATTCGTCTACTGCGCACGTTCGTATTCGCTTGTGTTGATTTAGTACTGACAACTTTGGCTTCTCTTTTTGGACTTGAATCTTTGTGAATTGGACTTGTTGATAACATACCGGCAACTTTGGCTTCTCTCTGGACTTTTGTGTTGGCATCCTTTTTATCTACCATGCCTACGCGCTACACTTCACAAGAATATGCGAACATGCACCTCATTTATGGGGAATGCAGATGCAACGCAAGTGCTGCCGCTAGACTTTATCGTGAAAGATATCCAAATTTAGAGCGCGAACCTAATTATTTTACTAATTTTACTAACTTTTTTTCACTTTGGTAAAAGTGGCGTCACTATCTGTCTCGCTCACTCATGGCGAACATACCCATTATCCATCTCTCTCATCATTTTGTCTTAAAATTAAGAACCTACCTAGAGCTTGTGTGAATTAAAAACATTTTAACTGAGTAAAATGAGATAGCAAAAATCGGGTTACTTGAGGTTTTAATTTTTTTACTCTTTTCTATTGTATGGAACTAACAAGTATTGTACCATTTTAGAATTCTGATTAAATGCGCCAACTTTTAATGCCACTTGCCAAGGCACTCTAGTACATTTTTTTTATAGGAGGGCCTGTCAAAGTCGACGAATCTTGAAAATTTTAAATTCGTAGTTTAACAAATAGTCTCAATTCTCGGAAACTTGAGGCAATTGTGTCATTATTTTTTATTGGGATTCTAGAAATGTTATTTAGGATTACGTTTCCAAAGTTCAAATGAACAAAAATAAAAAAGAATAACCACAATAACCGAAAAATGGTACAGTTTGATCAAATTTCTAGGTTTTTCTTAAAATGCCCATAATTTTCAAACTGCATGGGATAGATTTTTTTTCAGATTTTTCTCGTGATGGTTATGATCAATCCTGTCACCCCGTTTCGGCTTGACGTTGAGTTTTGGGACACCCTGTATATATATGTATATATATATAAATTAATAAATGTTATGATTATTATTTTAATAAGAATACTTGACGTTGACGCTCCTGTGCTGCCACCTACAGTTCCTGCACGCTCCGTTTAGGACTACGTGCACGAAGTGGACTGTGCCATCTAGCGTTGCGATTGCGAATTTTATAAGTTCTGTGCTGCCACCTATTTTCTGCAGGTTCCCTAAGGGTCGATCGAATTTTGTGGACTTGAAAAATGGTGTGAACCGGGCTTAACTTTACTTTGTCTATTTGACATTAAACCATTTGTCAACTGAGTATATTGTGAGTGATAGAAAAGTCAATTAGAAAATAATGACACTTAACGATTAGGTACGACGTAATCTCCTGTGTTATTGTGCGAGACGTGTTCGGTACTGTTAAAAATAAGACAACGCTAACAAGAAATAAAAAAGTAATATTAAACTGATTACCACTCAATCAATATGGAAAACTGAATAATATCAATCAAGTAACAAATAAGCATAAATTCGTTCAATTTTCGTCATGGATAAACTAACATTAATATCAGGAACATTGTTTATGGCAGCGGATGTTTTTGCCATAGTAAGTCTTGCAATGCCTGACTGGATTATTACTGAAGTTGGAGGTAATTTACCTATAATTTATTAAACAAATTATATGAGTATGACTTCAACAATATTGCTTGCTTATAACATTACGACCTTGGTTGTTAAGTACAAAATTGCTAACTTGGCTTGATTTTACTTTAGACTACATAAACACAACAGCAGGCATAAGCACTACAGGATCCAATATTAGTATGGTTGAAATCTTTTTGACTTTTTTAAAATAGTTAAACATGTTCTATTGCAATTTAAATACTTATGTATGTTTAATGAGATCTGAAGGTCAACAGAAATATTTATCAATAGGATATAGCTGATTGTTAGTTGCTGTACATCATATGACAATGAGTTCAGCTACCTAGTAAAAAATATATTCCAAACCTACTTATTATCTACATTTGTATTGTTTTTGTACCGTTGCTCTATTATGTTTTTATGAAGTTCCTTATTATTGTTTTCTCTATGTTCAGGTGACACAAGACTTGGTTTGATGTGGTCCTGCATTACGCTGTACAACAGGCCGCAAGTCTGTTACACTCCTGATCTACAACCTGAATGGTTGCTTGCTTTAATTTGCATATTTATTGGATGTATATGCATAACCACTACTGTGATACTCCTAGCAAGCAGTCATTTTGATAGAAATGTCATACCATATGCACGATGGGTTGGATTTGCAGCAAGTATGATAACCAGTTCTATATGATCATTGAAGTAATAATGTAACAGATGAATATTTATAGTTTTTTTTTTTTCCAGTGGTAGTTTTTTGCCTAGCAGCAGTCATATTCCCAATGGGATTCCATGTGGATGAAATTGGAGGTCAACCTTATCAGCTACCAAACAGCCACCAAGTCGGCATATCATACATATTATTTGTTCTCTCTCTCTGGATTACTGTGATATCAGAACTATTTGCAGGAAAAGTGTGCCTGCCTCATTTTTAGGATAGATCATATTATTATGTAACCATATTTAATTTTATTGTAAAGTAATAATAATAAAAGTAAGTATTGTAAAGTAGGTCTACATTCTATGAATAGATTGTTGTGTAAAATAAAATAAGTTATAATAATTTATGGAGACAGTATTTATCTCTGGTGGCGGTCGACCCCTCCAAAACAGAACTAATAATGTTTACTAACAAGAGAGTTCTTGGACCTCATAAACTTTTCAACAACTAACACTCAAAGTTGAAGTACTTAGGAGTGATCCTGGATAGCAAATTGCTCTGTAACAAGCACCTTGACTTGAGTTTGTACTAAGCAAAAGAACAATCGCACTTTACCAATGCAAAAAAAATGTGTCATAGGACACCGAATAAACCTATGTTCAAAAAGCTACAGCATACCTACAAACAATAGGAAGAAAGGGATCAGTCAGGAGTCAATGAAGTACCTACGCATCTACATAGATGACTCAAGTTTCAAGTTGATGACTCATGTTTTAAGTCTCTTACTAAAACTTTATGGATTTTATTTTTTTGATTTGGTAATATTTACTAAAATGATTTTTCAGATACTTTACGAAATCTGGCTGATGGTCTGTAAGGACTGAGGGACTGCACTTTAAGGGCTGTAGTTTTTATTTTCAGTATTTGTTTACAAATTCCCACATTTGTTCTACAATATTGTTTTAAGTCTACTACTAAATCCTACGATTTTTATTTTGCGAAATACCGGTGTGGTCCCACAGTTCACACGCAGATAAAAATTCCAAAGTGTTTAGGGGCTGCTATAGACCGCAACATTAACTTTCACCTACCACTAGGCGAACCCAGCTCGATATTCCAATGCGAGTGTCTCGCCCTAACAGAAGCCGCAACAGCCATGTAGCGTCTAGGGATACACAACTACGCAATTAGATTTTGTATCTGACAGCCTGGCTGTGCTGAAAGCCCTAGAAAACAAAGTAACAGTAAATTAATCTGAGTGTCACCTAGCCCTGGAGAGTATATCGCTGTGTAACAGAATCAGCCTCTAGTGGATCCCTAGGCAATGATACCGCAGACGAACTTGCAAAGAGGTTCCGAGATAGTAGGGGAGAGCAGGATTCGTATAGTGGTGATATATCTACACTATCCAATACATAGACGTGTTCGCGTTTGGGTGCGTGACTCTCATACGCATAGGGTAACTACGGTGTTTTCACTGTCTGTAAGTTTTTTTTGTATTCACCTTTGCGCACGTATAGCTGCATTAACGCATTAAGTTTTGCTCGAATTAGAAGTGATAACTTGGTTTACTAGGTATGTAATTGTCACTTTAGGGTAAATATAACGGTAATTTTTATTTTTCTTTTAAATTAATTTGTTGATTTTTCGGGTTGGGGTTACCTTCGTACAGTTTTGAATGGGGTAGTTTCGTACTGTACGAATGCTCCCCATTCCTTACTGCGTGGCAGTAGAAAGATTGTTCACCAAAAATATTGTTAGAGAATCATGCCACGAATATAGGTACAATATGAAAAAAGGGGACAAGAACGAGAGAGGTAGATGAATGAATATGCAATGAAGTTTGCCATGTCCCACATATTTAGCTTCGAAAAAGATCAACATATACTATTTATCTATACAAATATAATAAAGTTGAAGAAAGTGTTTGAATGCGCTAATCTCTGGGACTGCCAGTCGGATTTGAAAAAATATTTCGTATATGATAGCCACATTCATGAGGAAGGCTCTACGGGAACGGAAAAAAAACGGGATATGCGCGTACGAAGTCGCGAGAAAAAACTAGTCTATGTATAATGTTGGATAGTAGAATATCATAAGATTAATACCCGTTACTAGAGTAATGCGTGCCTAATAGTAAAAAAAAAAAAACTTGATTACAATGGATTGACGGCTCGCCGGTTATTGGCACAGGCACAACCTTGTAGCAACTTGCTCTCAAATACAATCTTGTAGAATCGATAGTCAATCTTGAAGTACCATACTATATGTGCCCGACCCAGTTCAGGCAGAGCAAGGAGCTTCACGGACGCTTTTATCGGGTCCTACATGGGCCCGATGTAGACTTTTTAGCGTCCGTAGCCTGGCTGCGTTTTGGTGACCTCTTCGGGGAAGCCGAATGTTTTGTCTGTGCGATTATGGACGAAGTTATGATGACGAACAACTACCAGAAATACATTGTGAAGGACGGTACGGTTGACATATGTCGGGCATGTCACCGGCCCGGGGAATCCATCCGCCACATTATTCCGGTTGTTCTAGTCTAGCTAACGGAGACTATTTGCACAGGCACAACCTTGTAGCCAGGATTATCCATCAGCAACTTGCTCTTAAATACAATCTTGTAGAAACGGAAGTACCGTACTATATTAAAGGTATGTGCCCGACCCAGTTCTCGAAAATGGCAACTGCACATTGTATCGGGATCAGTCTATCATCACTTACAGGACTATTGTTGCCAATAAACCTGACATAGTGGTGATAGACCGACTGGAGCGTTGCGCAGTGATTTTGATATAACAGTCCCTCATGACGAAAACCTCGTGAAAGCTGAGAAAGATAGACAAACTAAGTAAGTATCTTGACTTGGCTCACAAGGTTGTCAACATGTGGGATGTAAATACGGCAGTCATTGTGCCGATAATCGTGACGGCCAATGGCATAATTGCCAAGAGCCTCAACCAACATCTGAGGAGGCTCTCGTTGGGCAGCTGGATCAAGGGTTTGATCCAGAAAGCAGTACTCCTGTACACGGAGCGCATAGTTAGGACCTCTCTCAGAGGCCCTGACCACCGGTACCTTGGACCCTGTTCCCGATACCGGATAATGTGCCCAAAAGGCTCGCAGCATTGCCACGTTGTATGGCAACGCTTATAGAAAAATTGTATTGGACCTCTAGATCTAAAAATATCTTTCTAATAAAATCCCAAACAATGGTGACACCTGCAGGTCGATGCTGTAAACATGTTGAAGTGAAGACGGGTGAAGTGATCACGAGGTGAGCTGTCAATCCATACAATCTAGATGGAATGACAGCTCACTTCGTGATCACGTAAGATACTGAAATGTTGGCTACCCTTCAAACGGTCAACTACTATTACTTTGTTTAAAGTTAATTTGTAATCTGCTCAAATTCTAATGATACCGTCCTTGACGACCGGCACGATGGGTGTTGCCCAGTCAGAACGCTCCACAGGAGAGAATGCCGTCTCGCTGCTGCGATCCAGCGCGTGCTCCACCGGCGCATCGCGCAGCGCGAACGCCAGCGATAGGTTGTGGCTATCAGTAAACACAGACTGGCAGGGAATTCCACTCCTTACTGTACGCACAATGAATTTGTTCCCAAAACGTTTTGTGCGTGAGATGTGGGATGCCCACCATGTACCGGTGGCGCATCTCCGTACGTATTGTGATACGATGATGGAACGGGCTTGGCGGAATTAAACTGCAATTCCGTCGGACACTTCCCAAAATGCACCGACAGGCTAGCAACTCGGCGTCGATGCTCAAGACTTTGGCTTCGACTCGACGAGCCTTATCATTGCCGATGATACTCTTGGCTCGCTGCTCAATTGACTGAAGGGCATCAAGCTGGTATCTGGCAGATCCGTCCCAAAGATGAGACTAGTACTCCATACGCGATTGAACATGCGCTTGATAAAATTTGAGCAGGTGTTCCCCGGCGTGAAGTACCGTCTCACTTTTGCTAGGATCCCCAACTTCCTGGTAGCCACTTGAGCCTTTGCCTCTATGA
The DNA here is from genome assembly GCA_905163435.1 of Mamestra brassicae. NCBI lineage: Eukaryota > Metazoa > Arthropoda > Insecta > Lepidoptera > Noctuidae > Mamestra > Mamestra brassicae. The sequence continues at coordinate 10,585,816 of LR991004.1, read as the reverse complement.
AAGGACCAAATTGAGGGTAGATGTTAACGTAACACCAAGACGCTAAGTTGGTCAGTTATCGGCACGGTTACACCGCGGAAAGATGGAGCTGGGTGGAACTGCACCTTTTTTTTATTTGAGATGAGTTTGCTCTTGACTCTAGTCTAGGTCATAGATGACGGAGACAAAGTCGACGATGGAGCGAGCAAGACACGCCTGGGTCTTAGAAGCATTGAACTTGACTAGATTGGCATCGCCCCATTCAGAGGCAGCCTGTAAGGATAAGTTCAAGCGCTCAACCATATATAACCTGTCGGAGGGACCAGATCTGCGACCCACCACCTCGTGCGTTGGACACGTATCTCTCAGAAACAGTGCTGTCTGCATACCCAAAGGTACCGGGTTTTAGCAGATCATTAATATGCAGCAAGAACAATGTTGCCGAGAGCACCGACCCCTGAGGCACCCCGGCATTAATATCCAACAGGCCAAACGAGCAGCCATCTATGACCACTCGGATATACCGATCCCTCAGTAAATCTGCAATTCAATCACACAATCCGGTGGGCAGACCGAAAGAAGGGAAGGCAGCTTACCAATAAGGCTTTCGTACCAGACCCTGTCAAAGGCTTACGAGATGTCAAGGGAGACCGCAAGTGCCTCCCCGTTTCTCGATGGCCTCACTCTAGATGCCAATGATAGCTCACTTCGTAAATATCTCTCTAGGGAGTCACTTTTTTCTACTAGAGTAACGTACAGCAAGCCCCTCACTTCGACATGTTTACAGAATAAACTTTTTTTTTCCTTGTGTATTATAGCGGTGATGTCAGAGTGGGATGTGCATCTGAGGGCCCATTTTTTGAACCCTTGCGAAACGAAATCAAGACAGGGAAATTAGTAAAAACTTAAAGCAAAGGGCCATAAATTTCTTAACGTGAATTAAAACTGTTATGATTGGGCCCTCAATCCAGACGCGTGCATAAAGTGGCATAGCCTAAATCTCAGTAAGTACTATCTTTATTTCGAAGACAGAAATCACATTTAGAAGAACGGACGACATGTTTAAATTTAATTAAGAAATAGTTAAAATCTTATTCTCATTTGCGTTAATCTATGAGGTTGAGCTTAGTCAATAGCGCTCACGTTTAAGAAATTCATGGCCCTTTGCTTAAGTTTTACTAATTTCCCTATAAGTCTTATTTCGTTTCGCAAGTGGGCCCTCAATAAACATATTACTATCATTTATATAGCCAATTTTTTAGCAGTGAGGTCATTTGCCCCCCCAAATATGTCATGTCAGGGATTTTAAATCATTGGAGATTTTTCCCGTCTACCCCCAGTGATAACAACTGGGAGTAGACGGGATTCGGTTGTATGTAGGTAATAGGGTGCATTACTGTTATGAATATACTTTGACCATTGGCACATCGGCTCTCCATCTCTGTTGTTATTCATGGTGTCTAGTAAAAATCAAACAAATAATAAAACCAGTATAATTTATTTATCTCTAAAATACGACTACTTCGCGTGCTTTAACCCTTTACCGGGATTACCGGTTAGCGTGCTTTTAAAAATATTTCATAATTATTATACAGTTAAAACTTGAAATAGGCATAAAATTACAATATTTACAAACACCGTATGACATTATCGTTAACACTTAGGTCCATTCAGTATTTACATCTACAAAATTAGTCTTTTGAGTCTTTTATCACTTTATCACTAAAAATGTTTGTTCCACTTTATCTCACGCATAATCTTGCATTTACTTCCTGTAGATCTTCTCCCAGGCGATATCTTCAATCTTCAATAAATTTCAGGTGAGCAACTGAATATGCGGCTTGGCTTATCATTCAGCCTTCACATCCTAGCAAAGCGCTTAAAATTAAGATGTTAATTATGTTGAGCGATGATAACGACTGGCTGACTGGCACGCAGCTAACAGCTTGCAGGTTATTACATCACCACGCAACGACACGCTAACAAACTAGGACGGACATCAAATACGGAATATTAAATGCCCGGAACAGCTGGAAGACTGGCCTTGCAATCTAATATTGATTGATCGCTGTCAGTATAACAAAGTGGGTATTGATTTAAGAATTCAATTCCCTTAGAGCTTGAATCGAACGCCAACTCTCGAATGATGAAGTCCACAGGAACACTTTGTCTGTAGCTGCACATATACAGTAAAAGTTAATAAAACACGACCAGCAATGCTGGCAAAATAATAGCTCAGATATAATGCGGCATAGTACCAAACCATCAGTTTACCAGGCTACTAGATGTAAGGGATGGTGGAAATTAGAAAAAATGTTCCATTGTGTAATCGCAATGTACCTTTGCTCACCTCTACCGACCACTCACGATAACAACTTTTATTATTATTTTATTTAAGCAGTCACAGTCGTTTTCACTGACACTGGGTAGTGTAAGTAAAAACGGGTATGCCTTCAAAACAGCAGCACCAGCACCATTCATGCGAGCACTGACCCACCCTCACATGCTCACTCGTCTGAGTGGTCCAAACTCAAGGTACCCGGTAAGCCTAGCCTGAACTTCTTGAAACAAGTGCTATTTGTGAGAATCGACAAAAGGGTAAAATCCAAGTAACTCTGTATGACTCCGGGTGATGAAAGGCCAGCTCACACTCCGTAAACTAGCCTTTACTGTTGCGTTCGCAACTCTCCGTTACATTATCATATTAGCAAAATAAAAGGTTGTTGTATTTTTTTTTTTCAGTTGCACACCATCCCTTTCACCCAATCCAGTATAACATCAAATTATTCTCTTTATAATTCTCAATGTCGAGTCGGCAGTTAATAATCATAATTACGCGCGCCTGCACCTGGGAGTCACAAACCTTGTTTATTTTATTTTACTAGATACTTTATATTTTAATGTTTATAATCAATATGTGTAAAACTCTTCAGTTACTGAGTGACTAAGTCACTGACAGACAACACACAGCCGAAACTACTGGTCGTAGAAAGCTGAAATTTGGGATTTCCCGAAAATCCTACGGGAACGGGAAAACGTGTTATGCGCGTACGAAGTCGCGGGCAAAAGCTATTTACATACAACGTGTAACTGAATAAACGCTAGAATAACTTAGGGGGTCATTGTACTCATCATTACAAACAACTTTCTCTATGGGACCAACTGATTTTTTTTCGCAATTTCTAGGTTGGTCCCATAGTCAAATTTATTCATAATGATGAGTACAATGACCCCTTCAGAGGTATTCTGTTTATTCTGTTACATGTTGTATATTAAGACAAAGTACCTCACGATGCCCTAATCACTGCGGTCTGAGAACGATATCTCAGACCTAATTAAGTTATCGACGTTTTCTTTAAGTAAGGTCTTGGAAAAGCTTGGGAGTTGTAGGGAGCTGATCTCAAACCCTAAGTTCAATAGTTTTGAAATAAAATAACAATTCTCCTACATTATTGCTCCATGAGTTCTTAGCCATAACAGTTGAATTTAGACTTTAAAATGTGTAAATAAGATGATAAGTTAAAGATGCCTCTGAGGGAAAACCCTGACTATTGATGTTAACAATTTCCACTAGTAAACATTCGCTTTTATGCAAAACTAAGTACGGCTTCTTGATAAGTTTTAAACTTTCTCGAAACTTGAGCTCAAAATTTCTTTCGCCCCAAAGGTGTCGGTTCATACGGGAGCTAAGAATATCCATACGCGACCGGCATGCGAGAATCGCCAACCAATGTTTATTGTTATTACATAATTATCATCTAGCTGAACACATGTTAAGATTTACTGACTAATATGGTGACTAGTGTTCAGCATTCAATTATTATTTCAACACCTATTAAAGATTTAAAAATCAGCCAAGTGCGAGTCGAACTTGCGCGCATAGGGTTCCAACGAATCATAATTTTACAATGTTACTTTAAGTCATATAAATGCATAATAGCTCTACCAAATTTCTACTAAATCGATTCAGTAGAATCAGAGCTAATTGGCTATGATTGCACACGTGAGTGACCTTATATGGATTCCGTTGTACCTATGGACGTTTGAAACTCTAAAAATTACACTGTGTTCAAAATAATTCTTGGAACTATTACCAAATGCCTCTTAACAGTTTTATTTCAAACTCCTTTTCCTGCTAATTCAACGCAGCTTTAATATACATAGGTTGATTCAAATTTAGTGATGTCTATCAAGTGCGCTTTAAGCTGAGCAGTACCCTACTCTTCAGCGACTCCAGGTTGTTCCGAGTCGCTATTAGGTTTGATTCTACCTATACAAGCACGAGTTTATCGTGCGCCTAATTTAATTAGACAAGCCATAACGGCATATCTGTAAATACGGGTAGGTACTTACAGATATGCCACAGACACAGATTGCTCTGCACCAGATCAAAATGTTAATTATATAATAAAAAAGGACGTACGCCTTTATGATGTATCTCAAGTATTGCTTGCGTTCTCGATCAACAAACCAGTCCATGAGATATCCTGCCATCAGAGGAGCTGTTTTATATAGCAAGAAAAATTTGTGCAGATTTCCTGTGGCCCAAGCACATCTTGTTTGTAGTGCATGTTTGATACACTCGTTTTCTCTATCTTCTTTTGAAAGAAACTGAAATATTGTGGTTAAATCTGAAAAGAAAATGACATGTAAAATTACTCTGATACTCAAAACTATCCAAAGATAAGTAAGATAAAGTTATCTACATTAATAAATTGTAAAAAAAAATGTAAAGTATAATCTAAACTAATATTATAAAGAGGAAAGATTTGTTTGTTTGTTATGATTTGGCTCAAAAAATACTGAACCGATTTTAAAAATTATTTCACCGTTAGAAAGCTACATCTTCACCGAGTAACATAGGCTATATTTAATTCCAGAAATAATTAGGGATCCCTACTACAACTTGAATTATGTAACCCAAGGTGTAAAAAAATGTCATAAAATGTCTTTCATCGCATGCGCTGCGAAAACTATTGATGAGACGTAAAAATAATGTACTACATAATTAAAGTACTCATTATTACCTAGAAAAAAGTCCGCGAGGCTATATGTCTAATTATGATGATTTTGATATCAAGATATTAATCCTTATCCATTTAAATGGTTTGATAATGAGGTTGATTATGTACATGTGAAAAACACTTTAAATTATTCCAATCGGACCTTTCGTTTCAAAGTTACGACGAGTAAAATGCTCTAAGTAAAAAAAATCCGATGAAGTTGAACCACGGCATTAAAGATTTGGATAAGGAAAATAAGAATAACAAATATTTGAATTTTTCGAAAATAAACCCCTTACGATGAAGTTTTTACGGGAGAACATTAATGCTTACTGCAATTTACGTGGGAATTGGTATGAACAAACTAAAAGTGGGAAAATTGAAACAGATCTAACAATTTTTGCAAGATCAACCCCTGTCGGGGTGAACGGGATGGATAGTTGCGCTGATCCTGAGACCACAGAATGAGCAGCAGAAATGTCTGGGTAATTAATGAAAATCGTTTTGCTTAATTTTCAAAAACTAAAGGGTTTTGAAGTTTGTTGAATACCTACTAAATACCGCGCGGACGAAGTCGCGGGCGAAGTGCCAGTATTACGGTAAAATTGTCATAATTAAGTAATTTAGATCTTTACGAATACTTTTATTTACAAGAACCTATGATGTAAAGCCTGCAATCATGATTTTATCAACAAAGTTAGCCATAGTTGAGTGAAAACTCACTACAAAAATAAAGGTAACATACCTAAGGTATTTTTCGTAAAAATATAATACAGTATCCTGTATGCTGTAAATTCTGGAGCATTGGATTTGCTGTCAGGCAATTCACTATACAGCATTTTAAGCTGTGTCTGACATTGATTGAACTCTTCATGATCACCTTTCTCTAGAGCAATCCGCGCATGCGTCTCATAAACTTCAACAGTGAAGTTGTCACGTATTCCTTGTACCTGAGAGAAAATATAATGGTTACATAATTACAAGATTATCCAAAAGTAATAAAATTCTTCTTGTTTATCATGTCACTTTAATAAAAGCAAATTTATGGCATTTTTTTCATAAATATTACAGAAAAAAACATCTTATTTTTAAATTTTATAATCTATCTCTTTTAGTTTTTGACGACACGCATGGCGCAATGGTTGAGAGATCGGCTGCTGCGCTGCGTGTTGCGGGTTCGATTTCCGCACGGAACAAATATTTGTATGGCCTACAGCTGTTTGTATATGTGACATGGTATGTTTGTAAACTCACCCACAATACAAGAGATTCCTAGTGTGGGGCAACGTTTTCAGAGTAGGCTCAATTTAAACAATTAAATGGTGGTGTATAAGATAAAAATACTTACTGTTAAATCCTGCCTGATTGATTTTAATTGATCACAAGCATATCTGTAATCTTGTTTATCTATCCATCTCTCTTTAACATTTTTGAGGGAATTTCTCAAAACTGGCACTGGCCGGACCTCACATGGCTCTGGTGCTTTAGTTAGTCGAAGGAATGACTTTTCAATATCTGAGCAAGTGCCTACTATGTGCATATTATTTATTTCATAATCGCCTTCACAATCCTGCATGATGGGCCTTCTTACTGTTGGTTCCTGTTTCTTGATTCCACCCTGCAAAGAGCTTGCTATGGAAGGAACATTACCTATATTATTACCAAATCTCTCAGCTCGTTTGAGCAGTTTCTCAGCATTACCCTGAAAATCTTCAACAACAAATTGGTCAAATGAAGGTTTCTTTTTGTTTCCATTTTTTTGATACATTTTATCTACTTTCTTTTGATCTAAAGACAGTCTATCCTTAACTTTCTGACGTCCTTTGCCCTTGGTATTTTTTTTGTCTTCTACCTCATCACCAGAAGCAGAAGAAGCACTGAAAACAAAACCAACAATATTTACACATCACACCTTTAAAGTAAAACTATTACTAAACGAAAATTTTCATGAATTGAGGTATCAATGCCATCTATCTAAAAACAGTGACTATTTTCTAATATTGGCTCCCCTATGAAATTTCATAATTACGGTTAATAGTTTTACTTTAAAGGTGCAACATGATTACATGGCTATCAAAATTGAAAGTCATTGAACTAGCTAACAATGTATAAGACATTTTGAAGTCAACACAGGAATCAATGTTTTCACTGAACAGTTATTAATTCCCCATAGGTATAAAGTCAAAGGAAATAGGTACAAAGCAGATGACGTATCAACTGGATCAATATACAACCTAAAAGTCATTAGCAACTTCCTAACTTTAAAATAAATTATATCAAGATAAACATACCTTAGCCTTTTTCTAGGAGGGCTCCTAGACCTTGATCTGCTCCTAGAGCTAGCACGTCTTCTGCGCTGTGGAGAGTTCTTATGACCGTTAAAGCCTCGAGCACCTAACAAACCCTTATTTTTTGGATGTTCCACAGCATTTTCTAACTTTTGGTACAAACTTAAAGTACCACGAACAGGTTTAACTGCCAAATTATTTCGTTCACTATGAACACTTGGAATTGGTTCCTCATCCCAATTCCTAGTCCATATTTCATCTTTACTGGCTGCAGCTGTTATTCTTCCTTTAAGACATATATCAATTTGGTCACGATCAAAACCAGATTTGCATTTTTCATAGCATCGTTTGATATATCGCTCCAAGCTATCAGGCCAAGAGCCTGCTGACCTTGATTTGAAAAAGTTTGAAGAATTATTATTTCTAATACTTTCTTCATCTTCTACATTCTCAGTTTGAATCACTTTGAGCTCTTCTGGTTCTGGTGGTTGAGGTATATCTTCAGTTGCCAAAGGAGGCGGCAATGGCACATCAAGTGGTGGAGGGGGAGGCTTAGGAATGTCTGGGGGAGGGAGTGGTGGCAGTGGAGGAGGATGATCTGGCAGTGGAGGTAGAACATCACTTGTGCCTTCCATTCTATCTTCATTAAATCTGTTGTTGTTTGGCTTCTTCCGTTTCTTTTTAGAAGGACCATTGTTATTTGAAAGTAGTGGATTTTCATTAAGAGTTATGGGCGCAGGTTTCCTAATGTTATTGAGGTTGAACCTGATAGGAGTTTGGTTGAAAAAGGGACGATTGGTGTCTAGGGGCGACATTCCAAGCAAAGGAGTTGTTGGTGGCGGCTTTGAGAATTGAGGATGACTAAGATCCAACTTCTGGTCATTATTTTGATGAAATTGATTTGGATTATTAGAAAACCCTCCGTTGTTGTTGGACATTTGGTTGAAATACTGGTTATAATACGGTGAATACATACCACCGTGATATCCATTGTACTGATGGTACATATTGTAGAGCCAGGGATTATGATTAGGTGGTAGACCACTTACAGTTTGTATCGGAGGTTCTTTTGGACTATTATCAGCCATACTGATTTACGATATATAAGCCTTGGTAGATATCGCAAATTATTGTTCGGTTCCTGTCAAATATACTCTGGTTGACCTTTTACAAAATGGCGATAAGTTCGTCAGTCATGTTACCCTTTACAACACTTTCTGCTGTAGCATGTTGCAGATTTGTGTGGCGGTTGTGTCCCCTCAAAATGGCGTCCGAATTGCACTGTCTTTCTTCATCCAATAAATGTGCTAAAAATCACTACCGATTTTGATCGAGCAATCACGCACAAAAGTATAATCTTCAAAGTAGCTATTGCATACAATTACAACGCATGCGAATGGTGGGCTGGGTGAAATCACGGTGAAATAAAATCGCTCAACTAAGATCACCAATTCACCAACTGCACTAGCGACAGCAAGACTAAGCGTGAAGTTGGAGCGAGCGAGAACTACTACCAAAGAGTATGATCTACCTACTCTTTGTTCTTGGAACGAGACAAAGAAAATAAATAAATCAATCAACCTTAGTCTATGGTCTGTATTTGATTTCTTGTCCGTGGTTGATATTTTTGGAGCCAGTGAATCACCATTGTCACACTTTTAGTTGCTATACTCTATGTGTCACACATATTATGTAGTATTACCATGGGCGTAGATATAGCTATCGCAAGGGTGGGTCCGCAGGATCGCCCGGAGGACACGGTGGAGCATACTGTGGAGGTCTGCCCCTGCTTGGGCTGAGCACCACCGTGTCCTCGTCGAGGCGATCGGCGGCGGCGACCTCTCGCGTCCGGCTCTGGTTAAATCCATGGTCCGGAGTGAAGAAGCTTGGGAAGCGGTAATGCTAGTGAAGGAGCCGCGCGAGGAAAAGGCAAGGCCTTCGCCCCAATCGCCACTAGAGCGGAAGAAGTCATTTGATGATTTCCCATCCTTAAAAAAAAATAAAGATTGGGTCCGCGGGTGTAAATAATTTTAGGAATTTTGTGGCACATATAATCCGTGCCGTGTCTGAATTAGCGTTCCCAAATGATAATTATAGGACGATATCGGTATGTATAATACATTAGCCACACACAAAAAAAAACAGTTTTTGTAAATTACTTTTTCTTTATGTTCAGTATGCACGTATGGGAGCTGGGTACTTTCTCGGCAACGTGAGATTTTAGAGCACCAGTCCATGTTGCTAATATTTGATGCGTAACATCATTCCTCTTGCTTTCCTGCAATCTGTGGGAGTGATTTCGTGAAATGTGTAACAGGAAGCCGAGGAAACGCGCGTTATTTGATTTTAACCAATGAGCGCGCCCTATTCCATTTGAACAATGAGCGCGCGCGGCTGTCATTTGGTACTTATAATGTTAATGTTTCTTTTTAGCAAAGTGAGACATGATGTTACACATCCTATGCGACTACTGTAAGACTCGCTCGTTTTTATTTTCTTTTTTTTTGTCTTCTACCCCTATAATGTTTCACGGTGCGCCGCGATTTTGAAAAAACCGGCCATGTGCGAGTCGGACTCGCGCACGAAGGGTTCCGTACCATTATCTCGTATCTGAGTTCTTTTTTGGTAAACGTTTTGCAAAAATGAAACCTAGCGTGATCGATTTATCGCCCCCGAAACCCCCTGCATACTAAAATTTTATGAAAATCGTTGGAGCCGTTTCCGAGATTCAGATTATATATACATACATACAAGAATTGCTCGTTTTAAGGTATTAGAAAAAATCATGTCTGTTATTTTATTATATTTTTTGTATTCGTTGTTATAGCGGCAATAGAAATACATCATCTGTTTCTGTGAATTTCTACTGTCTAACTATCACGGTTCATGAGATACAGCTGGTGACAGACGGACAGCGGAGTCTTAGTAATAGGGTCTCGTTTTAACCTTTGGGTACGGAACCATAAAAAAAGACAAATTGGCGGCCGGATAGCTATGTCACAAAGGTTCTAGACCCGTTTGTCAGAAATAATTCATTGCAATTTTGGAATGCAGAAAATGGAAATATTTATATTTATTATAAACTAGCTTTTGCCCGCGACTTCCTACGCGCATATCCAATTATACAGCTAAACCTTCCTCATGAATAACTCCATCCATTGGTGAAAACCGCATGAAAATCGGTGCAGTTTTTGAGTTTTTTGCGAACAGACAGACAGACAGACGCGGTGGAGGACTTTATTTTATAATATGTAGTGATAGTGATATTCAAAACCTTTTCAAATTTATATATATATGTAAGAGCAGGGGATGGCCCAAAGCGCTATATGGTCAGGGTATGGAGTAGTTAGAGAAAACAAGACAGTGTAATCGATAACAGGGTTTTATTCCACTATAAAAATACACACAGACAAAATAAACGATAATTATTAAAAGTACAGTCATTCGAACAGACCTTGGTCACAGTTCGTACAGAGTCAAAAGCAGTGCTATACCAGGTAAACCTGACAGTTTTGTCGGGAGCAGGAGCTCTTTCTTGAGTCGAGTTCAAAGACAAGCCTAAGACCAAGACGAAGACTGACCCGCACACCCTTTTTTTTGGAGGTGACCACTTAACCGGGCTTGTAACTGCTTAACCGGACTATCCTGTGGTGGCCTCAAATGAATATAAGGCCCCCCAGCCAGGGCTTACAAACTAAGTTAAATTAAAACTAAATGACCGCTCGCTAGGGCATCCCCTGTGGGAAACGGACCTCGGCTAGCGGCATCATTTCGGGAGGACAGCAAGGGACAGGCTGGGTCATAACATTATTATTTTGGGAGTTTAAAACTACTGGCTCAGTGACGCGGGCTGGCTCGGTAATCAAAGGTCGCGGAGGACTGACCGGCACATTTTTTTTTTGTGAGTGTCGTCTCGCAGTTCAACCTATGAGGTGGTCGACTGCTTAACCGGGCTTGCCTGTGGTGGCCTTAATATAATAAGCCTCCAGCCAGGGCTTATAAAAAACTTACAAACTAAGCGACTATACGCGGTACCCCCTGTTGGGTACGAGGGTACGAGGTCGGACGAGGGGGAGGGGGTATGTGCCGCGGTTTCGTAAAGAGAACCACCTGACTCTTGTCGGGGTTAACCTCGATTCTTCATTTCCTGAACCATCTGCCCAAGATATTTGCGGATGTTTGGAGAGTGCGAGCGATAGCGTCAGGTTCACGATCGGTGTAGTAAATGGCGGTGTCGTTGGTAAAAAGGGTCAACTGCGCCTTTTTACTTTTGGGGACATCGCTGGTGAACACCGTATAGACTAGGGGGGATAGCACTGAGTCCTAGGGGACCCCTGCTCGGATGGGGTGAGGGGACGAAAGTGCACCCTCGATGCGGTAGCAAAAGGTGCGGTTCGACAAAAAATCTCGCAAGATGAGCACGAGACGGTCTGGCACGCCGAGTTGGTAGAACTTGTAAATGCCATTATGCCTGACTTTGTCGAATGCTTTCGCTATGTCGAAGAACAAGGCGCCCGTCATCGAGCCACGCTGGAAACCAGCGCTTAGATGCTTGACGATGCGGTGGACTTGTTGAATGCTCGACTGTTTGGTTCGAAAACCAAACTGCTCGTTGGGGATAAGACGTTCGCATGTGAGCTTTGTTCGCGTCGCAGGGAAAAGCGCTGTACGCACGAATAGCTGCGTTCTTCTCGGACTTTCAAGCGGTGGTCATGGAACTGGAACCTCCCTTGAACATTTGTTGGACGGATTGTACGTGATCCGTAAGCGAGTCGATCGCCGCCGTCGCGTCAGCGACTGAGACGATGTGGTCGGGGATGTTGTCTAGGTGAGGCGACGTAGTGGATTTCGACCTTTCGCTTACTTTCCTACAGTCGATGATCACTTGAGATTGGGGTCGTTGGTCAGGATCGAACTGACCCGAGCGGGAGCCTAGATGCATGATCACTTGACGGTGGTCAGAGTTGAGCTCGTGTATCGTTTCTATATATTGTAAACGAAGGTTTACGTTCTTTAGCAACGCCACATCGAGAAAATCGGGCCTATGATGGGGATCGTGTGGGAAGTGAGAGTGAGGCATCATCGGATCGATGACGTCATAGTTAAGGGTAACCTTTAAAAACCTTAAAAAAGGGTTAGAGGCCCCCTCTAACCCTTTTTCGACGAAAATTTATTACATAAATATGTATATTTTAAAAGGTGGTTTACAATCCTGTAGTCTTAGGATCAGCACAACTGTTGTGCCCTTCACTCCGTTGGGGGTGGTTGATTATGAAAAAATCGTTAGATCCGCTTTAATTATACCATTTTTAGATGTTTACTGGCAACCTTTTTAATTCACCTAGGCCAGTATGTTTCAAATATATTCGCCGAAGGAATAAGCTTTTTCATACAAACTTCAACTCCGATTTCAACCCTTTACGGGGAGAGTTTCCTTAAATCCTTTGTTAAGATTGACATCTCTAATTCATAATCTACCTCCGGGCCAAATTTCATCTTCATAGGTCTGAAAGGTTCGATTTGAATAATTTAACGTGAACTTACATGTACATTATCAACCTTACTTATCAAACCATTTAAATGAATAAGTATTAAATCATAATACTAAAATGACAACTTTCCCATTCTACCGTTTTGAGTGAATAATTTGAACAAAAAGCGATAATTGTGACTTAACCCGAATAGTTAGACATAGACGCTCGCAGTCTTTTTTATAGGTATTAATGAGTACTTTAAATCATGTAGTACATTATTTTTATGTATCGTCAAAAGTTTTCTCAGCGCACGCCAAATACTAAATTGTCATAAATTCATAATGTTGCCACTTGATGTTACATTATTGCAGTTTTCGTAGGAATCTCTAATTTTTCGAAAATATGTTAAATAATGTAGCTTTCAAATGGTGAAAGAATTTTAAAAATCGGTTGAGTCGTTATTGAGCCAATTTGTAACAAACAAATAAATCTTTCTTCTTTTTATTTTATTATTTTATGTTTTATAAAGTTTTATAAATACACTTGGCTTACTGCATACTTCCATCTATGAAATATAGCAAAAAAAAAACCCTAAAATAATTAATCAACACGGAATTTAAAGACACGAATCCTGGGTACTCGTTGCGTCGTAGAATGTTCAATCAAATCAAATAAATGCCTTTACTGCTACATTTTGACCACTGAATACATATACCTATCTAACGGGATTTTGACAACGATCATGGGAAGAAATCTGATGATTAGTGCTACTCGAACGTCGTGAAATTCGCACATGAGGTTACGGTTGACTTTAACTGGCGGTTAGCCGTGGCCCTGACACTACTTGAGGATGGTGAAAGAGGCCCCAACACTGACAGATAGTGTGTCAGTGTCAACGGTTGCTGTCTGTCAAGCAAATGTCAATTAAATCATTATTGAGTTGATTATTTGTGTCATAATTTTATTTTGAATTGGTAATTTTGCTAAATTAGTGCCTAATAATGTAAGTTTTAAATTTAAAATACCGGTGAATGTAATAAATTCCAACTAAATCTTGCGGTTACTAAAGTTTCTTATTGTCTTGGGGTTTCATAAACTACGAACTTGTTATCGTGAAGATGAATAAAATGTAGGCAGTAAGAATTTCTTGTTTTTCGTACACTAATGATACACAACTTTTCTTACAGATAATTCAGGATTGCGCCGCCTACACGCTAGACGATGGATTTATTAAAAACACCATCTGTTCAGTCTTTGTTAGACTCTGACTTGGAATCAGTTGAAAGCCTTCAGTATTTGGATTTGGATATTGAAGAGGTGACAATAACTGTTAACTTACTAAAACGCGCTAAACTTAATATTTTCATACTTTACATTCTAATATTGATCTGCCTAAGTCTAGTAGCCTAGAATATATTCTGGATTTCCTACTTAATTTAATATTTTACCTCTAACAGGACCTTTTATCTACTTTATAATATTATCGCCTGTTACGCCCACCTCTCACTTTCATGGCAATCATTAATCAGTATGATCTATTGTTTCACATAATCAAGTGCATTTTATTATACAATACAATTACATACATTTTTAAATATTTGAAAAAAAATTACGGAGACATTTTAAAATATTACAAATAGAAGCCCACCAGTATCAAGAACAGGTTCCAGGTTTTAATTTTTGCTGTGCAATGATTATCCATTTTATTACCTAATATATATAGTATAAATAATGCAGTAATATTGTTCTTTGTTTATATTATACTAGCATTAGCCATCAGCTTTTCCCACATGGCAATATAAATTCAGGCTATGATCTACCAATTTGTGTGCCAATTTTAATAAAAAACAGTTATTAGGTGTAAACTAGACAGGATTGGTATTTGCAATTGTACTTATAGTAGATCTATCTTTGGCTTTTTGTGATTTTGTAGAATAATGAAAAAAAAAAACATTTATAATTTTATATTTTATTTTTTGAGCTATTTTCAAGATCATTGCGAATTACTACTCATATTATGAGAGCTGATTGACTGATAGTATGCAGTGATATGGGCGGACGACATTGTTGCCATTGCAGGTAGAACCTAGTTGAGGCTGGCACAGGAACGTGAGGATTGGCACAAGAGAAGAAAGGCCTATGCTCAGCAGTGGGCAAAGTCAGGCTGTGGATGATGATGATGATGCAGTGATATAATCGTGTTGATTGGTTGTCAATACTCAATACTCAGCTAGCTAAGCAGCTAGCGTAATGTTATAAATTGTCTCTCAGATAGCCAGCAGTATTGTTCAATTCAATTCATCTAAACCAACATAAATTTCATTTACAATTTTCATTATAACTTAGCCAAAGTGGTCACAACTAAGGCTTGAGTATCGGACCATTTTTTAATTTTGGAACTAGGTTTCAATATTAATCCGGAATTCCGAAGTCCAAAACTTCCTTCAAAAATGGTAAACAAAAAAACTTGAAGGAAGTCGGTCAAAAAACGAAAGACCAACTAAAAACACCGACTTCCGAAATTAAAATTATTTTATACTTTGTAGTGTTTTTTTATTTGTAAAAAAGTTTTTTATTTTCCACTTTTTAGTGATGATATCCCACAACAAAGTGACATTATTCCCATTATGAGTGGCATTATCCCTATTTTCCGTTAAGGAATTACTTTATGTGCTTTCGCAGTCCAAGTCCAGACCAGCTTATAGTTAAATATCTACTTTGCTCTGATACTAGATTTTATTGATTTTCAGAGGTCACTGGTTTATCTTTGAAGTTCATCATCCAATGCAAATCCCTCCCCGACCTTTGATTACCGAGCCAGCCCGCGTCGCTGAGCCAGTAGTTTTAAATCCCCTAAATAATAACGTTATGACCCAGCCTGACCCTTGTCCTCCCGAAATGACGCCGCTAGCCGAGGTCCTTATCCCGCAGGGGATGCCCTAGCGAGCGATCATTTAGTATAATTAAGCTAGTTTGTAAGCCCTGGCTGGGGGCCTTAAATTCATTTGAGGCCACCACAGGATAGTCCGGTTAAGCAGTAACCAGCCCTAGCGTGCTGAGCTGCGAGTGGTCCCCGTCAAAAAAAAAAACCAATGCAAATGCAATATAGCTATAACTCAATACAACGCAAAAAGAATCATCAAGATCGGTTAATAAACAATAAAGTTATACTGGAATAGATAACCCCAAAAATATGTTAATACAGATTTACTTGTTTGCATCTGCGAAGGGGTTCACAGCGTACTGGCGTGATGTTATGTTATGATCTGGTGTAAACAATAAACAGACGTACTAGAAAGTTGGATTGGATGATTTTTTTTTATCGTCTATCCCATTGTCGTTGGATAGGTAATCTAAACATATTGAGGGTGTGCTAAATCAATTTATTCCATCCATGGATCCGTTTTCGAAATATTAAGCTTTTTTGTTAGGGTCAAGTAAGTATCGTCCCCCCCCCTGCCCTGCCAGCTAAACGGTTGTTTTTGGAGGTTGTAGCATAATATAACAAATTTAGAAGGAAAACTATCACCGCTTCCTCGTCTTAACGAGTTGATGAGTAATAGTCGACCAACTTAAAAAATGGAACTAGGTCAACAAAAAAATCTTAATAAATCCATAGAAAATGACTTAAAACTAAGTGCATTTCTAACTCTGTAATCTAATAATAGCTAAGTTACTATTTTTTTGACAAGGTTTAGGAGATGGGGTACTACGGAACCCTACACTGTGCGTGGTCCGACACGCACTTGGTCGGTCTTTTTCCATGGTTGAACTATGGTTCAACAAAAACATTAATAATAATTAATCTATCAATCCGAATTATCTCATTTTTCTTAGTCTGTTTTTTTATTGTTTGGTTATTATATGGTTACTAGCTTTTTCCCGCGGCTTCCCTCGCGGAAATATAAATTTTCGCAAAAATAAAGTAGCCTATAACCCTATCCAGGGTCCCTGGATCTATCTCTATACCGAAATTCATCAAAATTGGTTCTGCGATTTAGGCCCGTAAGTGTAACAAACAAATCATTTTCGCATTTATAATATTAGTTGGATTGCATAAAATATCCATTCTCACCTCAGAGCTTTGAAAGAATATTGCTGAGTCATTTGATTGACTCATACAAAAAAAATCTAGCCAACCCTGAATTTATTATTATTGTATGGCTGTTTAATCTAAAATTAATTATTATAAACATTAATTTAAGATTAAAAATAACTGAATACTAATAACCTGTGTTAATCTGAGATGTACCTTTCAGTTAGATGAGATTGAATATGCATTGCCAGCAAGTGAGGCGCCAACATTGGCTGAAGTGTTATCTACAGAAGAGGAAGATGTTAAGAACAAAGAAACCAAATTCATTGAAGACCCTGCTGCTTGCTCTGCATTACAAGTGGAATTTTTACAAGGTGTATCACAACAGCTTCTGCAAGCACAAGTATGTATCGTTTAATTATGGCTAAATGTATGCATATTAACATAAGCATCTAAACTAATAAGCGTTTTGCTGCTTCTAATGACAGATAAAAAAATCAGCAGCAAAAGATAATGAATCAATTCCAAAGTGACACCCGAGTTTCGCTGCCCCCTACCTACCCACCCTAGCCACGCCAGTTGGTAACATAATACAAGCTAAAACTTTAAAATAAAAAACATATATTATGTTTTTCTTTGTTTATTAGGAAAGATCATCAGCAGGTGCTGCAACAGCACTTGGTGTGGGAACCGAGACAAAATTGACAGTCGGTACAGCACATGGTCACCTACTGTCATTTTATGAACAAACATTGAGATGGGTCTGTGATTTAAATACTGATCGAGGAGCCGTATCATGCTTGGCATACAATCAAGACTGCACTCGACTTCTCGCTGGATACGCGAGAGGTCTTATATGTCAGTACGAAAGTGTACGTGGAACTATATTGAGACGCGTTACACTAGGCGGAGAACTATGGGGTACTTTACGTGTCACGTGGGCTGGCACATCTGGACTGGCTCTCGACACGGGCGGATCTGTTTGGTTGATCAAGTTTTCGCGACCTCTAGGAGTACGATCTGCACGTTCTTCTTGCTTGTTCTCTGGTGCACGAGGAGAAGTAGTAGCGATGGCAGCTCGGGACGCTCGAATATTGGCACTAGCCACTCTGTCGCGAGTTATTATAGTAGCTGGAGGTCGGGCTGCGGGACTGCGGCTCACTGGCCCCCCGGACACTCTCCCAGTGCTAGAGTGGAGCGAAGCAGACGAGCGTGTATTAGTGTGTGCTCGATCGAAAACATTGCAATGGCTGTCTCTGAACATCACTGGCTCATCTATATCTCTGAAACCTATCCGGAGAGTGGAACTGGTCACAAGTCCATTATGGCTGGGCTGGCTTGGTGGTAATCTCGCAATTTTCGACGCTGATGAAAATCTAAGGCTGTGGGGAGACGACTATGATAAGCCCTTAGATCTTTCACACATGGAACCGGTCTATGCCTCTGCCTTTTTCAAGGTATGTACTAAGTTGTTGACTATTTGCAAGGGTACTCAATGACAACAACACTGACCAGAAAGTTTTGTCACACTCATAATAACTTGTAAGCAAGACTTGAAACCGGAAATGGATTGTTCCAGGGACACTGGACCGATGGACGCGTATCGCGAGCGATGTGTACGGCCGGCGTGAGTGCTCTAGGTGGCGCTTGCGTCTCGGTCGGCGCACTGTCGTTGCTGGGCCGGCGCGGCATCGTCCGAGTGCGGCCACGGCACCTACTTGCGAGGGCACAGGCATTCTTGTCTTCAGGACGGCATCTGAACGCATTGCGCTTACTATGTTCTACCCAGGGGACCGAGGCGATGTCTTTAGCTTATCAATTTATAGACAACATTTCGGAAAGACCACACATCTTGAGTAACAAGCAAGTTGCTGACCAAACTATTAAGTTATGTTTAAAGTATAATCTAAGGTGAGTTCAATAGGGTATTTGACTAAAAAAAACCAATTAAGTAGTCCGTCAGATACATTTCCAGAAAATATTAAACACGTCTTTTTTTCTTTTTTCACGTAAACAAAACATAAGACGATACACAGTGCATTGAAAACACGTGTGACGTCACTTACCCAGTACACTTTTTACTGGAAAGTGACGTTACAAGCCCCCACTCCTTAACTTTGATGCGTTTTATCGCCGTATTTTTTTTTAATGATTTGATAAAATTAAAAATAGGTACGTATCCAATATTTTTCGATAATATAACTGACGGACTAAATATACCTAATCAATTTTTTTAAATCCTGGTAACATCTATATAAATACATATATCTATACCGATGCAGTACCTAACTCTAAAAATACCCTGTACATTGTTCCCTTTCAAACCAACGTTCTGTAATGCCTTGGCCAGTTATTCTTAAGCACTTAATCTTTTACAATCTATTAGGGAGGGGTTGTGGAGTCGCTTATGGGAACATTGTTCTGACGAAAAAGTCTTCGTAGAAGCACTAGGTGACGCGGTAGCGCGAGGAGAATTATCAACATCTGAGATGTCACCCTCACCAGATTCCACGCAGGTGATTTATGCATTAGGAATTTTAATTTCGAATTACGATGAGACTTCAAAGTTATAAATAAGTATAATTCACACGGTATGTTTCTACAGGCATTGATTGAAAAACTGGCGGATTGTGAGCCGGCCTTGGTAGAGCGGGTCATAGCGTCGTTGCCGCTGACGTCCATCGATCCTCACCGGGCTAGCGTCCTCACGAGAGAGAAGGGCCTGTGGCGGGCGGTCGGCGCCATCGCTGCAGCACTCGGTAAAACTAAGCTAATTTACATGTCAACCATAAGTCAATCGTCCACTTTTGTGTATAGTAGCAAATATTTGTTTTTCAGCATGGAAATACATGAACTCTTAAACATAGCCGTAATTAACCTAAATAATAAAGGTGTGTTGTGCGGTAGGCGGCGGCGGCGGCGCGATGCGTTCGCTGGCGGCGCACGTGTCGACACATTGTGTACGTGCGGCATGCAGCTGTGCGGGCGGCGCGCTGGTGCTGGCGGCGGCGGACGCGCTGGCGGGGCGCGGCGCCGCCGGCCGCCCGCTGCCGGCGCACGCGCGCCCCTCCGCGCGCCACGACGCGCTGCATGCCTTGCTCGCCGTCGTAGAGGTAACTATGCTCCTACTATATTGTGGCGGCGCGCTGGTGCTGGCGGCGGCGGACGCGCTGGCGGGGCGCGGCGCCGCCGGCCGCCCGCTGCCGGCGCACGCGCGCCCCTCCGCGCGCCACGACGCGCTGCATGCCTTGCTCGCCGTCGTAGAGGTAACTATGCTCCTACTATATTGTGGCGGCGCGCTGGTGCTGGCGGCGGCGGACGCGCTGGCGGGGCGCGGCGCCGCCGGCCGCCCGCTGCCGGCGCACGCGCGCCCCTCCGCGCGCCACGACGCGCTGCATGCCTTGCTCGCCGTCGTAGAGGTAACTATGCTCCTACTATATTGTGGCGGCGCGCTGGTGCTGGCGGCGGCGGACGCGCTGGCGGGGCGCGGCGCCGCCGGCCGCCCGCTGCCGGCGCACGCGCGCCCCTCCGCGCGCCACGACGCGCTGCATGCCTTGCTCGCCGTCGTAGAGGTAACTATGCTCCTACTATATTGTGGCGGCGCGCTGGTGCTGGCGGCGGCGGACGCGCTGGCGGGGCGCGGCGCCGCCGGCCGCCCGCTGCCGGCGCACGCGCGCCCCTCCGCGCGCCACGACGCGCTGCATGCCTTGCTCGCCGTCGTAGAGGTAACTATGCTCCTACTATATTGTGGCGGCGCGCTGGTGCTGGCGGCGGCGGACGCGCTGGCGGGGCGCGGCGCCGCCGGCCGCCCGCTGCCGGCGCACGCGCGCCCCTCCGCGCGCCACGACGCGCTGCATGCCTTGCTCGCCGTCGTAGAGGTAACTATGCTCCTACTATATTGTGGCGGCGCGCTGGTGCTGGCGGCGGCGGACGCGCTGGCGGGGCGCGGCGCCGCCGGCCGCCCGCTGCCGGCGCACGCGCGCCCCTCCGCGCGCCACGACGCGCTGCATGCCTTGCTCGCCGTCGTAGAGGTAACTATGCTCCTACTATATTGTGGCGGCGCGCTGGTGCTGGCGGCGGCGGACGCGCTGGCGGGGCGCGGCGCCGCCGGCCGCCCGCTGCCGGCGCACGCGCGCCCCTCCGCGCGCCACGACGCGCTGCATGCCTTGCTCGCCGTCGTAGAGGTAACTATGCTCCTACTATATTGTGGCGGCGCGCTGGTGCTGGCGGCGGCGGACGCGCTGGCGGGGCGCGGCGCCGCCGGCCGCCCGCTGCCGGCGCACGCGCGCCCCTCCGCGCGCCACGACGCGCTGCATGCCTTGCTCGCCGTCGTAGAGGTAACTATGCTCCTACTATATTGTGGCGGCGCGCTGGTGCTGGCGGCGGCGGACGCGCTGGCGGGGCGCGGCGCCGCCGGCCGCCCGCTGCCGGCGCACGCGCGCCCCTCCGCGCGCCACGACGCGCTGCATGCCTTGCTCGCCGTCGTAGAGGTAACTATGCTCCTACTATATTGTGGCGGCGCGCTGGTGCTGGCGGCGGCGGACGCGCTGGCGGGGCGCGGCGCCGCCGGCCGCCCGCTGCCGGCGCACGCGCGCCCCTCCGCGCGCCACGACGCGCTGCATGCCTTGCTCGCCGTCGTAGAGGTAACTATGCTCCTACTATATTGTGGCGGCGCGCTGGTGCTGGCGGCGGCGGACGCGCTGGCGGGGCGCGGCGCCGCCGGCCGCCCGCTGCCGGCGCACGCGCGCCCCTCCGCGCGCCACGACGCGCTGCATGCCTTGCTCGCCGTCGTAGAGGTAACTATGCTCCTACTATATTGTGGCGGCGCGCTGGTGCTGGCGGCGGCGGACGCGCTGGCGGGGCGCGGCGCCGCCGGCCGCCCGCTGCCGGCGCACGCGCGCCCCTCCGCGCGCCACGACGCGCTGCATGCCTTGCTCGCCGTCGTAGAGGTAACTATGCTCCTACTATATTGTGGCGGCGCGCTGGTGCTGGCGGCGGCGGACGCGCTGGCGGGGCGCGGCGCCGCCGGCCGCCCGCTGCCGGCGCACGCGCGCCCCTCCGCGCGCCACGACGCGCTGCATGCCTTGCTCGCCGTCGTAGAGGTAACTATGCTCCTACTATATTGTGGCGGCGCGCTGGTGCTGGCGGCGGCGGACGCGCTGGCGGGGCGCGGCGCCGCCGGCCGCCCGCTGCCGGCGCACGCGCGCCCCTCCGCGCGCCACGACGCGCTGCATGCCTTGCTCGCCGTCGTAGAGGTAACTATGCTCCTACTATATTGTGGCGGCGCGCTGGTGCTGGCGGCGGCGGACGCGCTGGCGGGGCGCGGCGCCGCCGGCCGCCCGCTGCCGGCGCACGCGCGCCCCTCCGCGCGCCACGACGCGCTGCATGCCTTGCTCGCCGTCGTAGAGGTAACTATGCTCCTACTATATTGTGGCGGCGCGCTGGTGCTGGCGGCGGCGGACGCGCTGGCGGGGCGCGGCGCCGCCGGCCGCCCGCTGCCGGCGCACGCGCGCCCCTCCGCGCGCCACGACGCGCTGCATGCCTTGCTCGCCGTCGTAGAGGTAACTATGCTCCTACTATATTGTGGCGGCGCGCTGGTGCTGGCGGCGGCGGACGCGCTGGCGGGGCGCGGCGCCGCCGGCCGCCCGCTGCCGGCGCACGCGCGCCCCTCCGCGCGCCACGACGCGCTGCATGCCTTGCTCGCCGTCGTAGAGGTAACTATGCTCCTACTATATTGTGGCGGCGCGCTGGTGCTGGCGGCGGCGGACGCGCTGGCGGGGCGCGGCGCCGCCGGCCGCCCGCTGCCGGCGCACGCGCGCCCCTCCGCGCGCCACGACGCGCTGCATGCCTTGCTCGCCGTCGTAGAGGTAACTATGCTCCTACTATATTGTGGCGGCGCGCTGGTGCTGGCGGCGGCGGACGCGCTGGCGGGGCGCGGCGCCGCCGGCCGCTGCACAAATTGAATACATATACATACATATTTTGAAAACGCTTATGTTTATTTGAGAGCTTCTCAGTGGCAAAGCTGAAATAAATAAAGGGATATTGTGGATTTCAAGAATAGCAAAAAGCTCTAGAGCCATTTCAGCGAGTGAATCGTATAGTGCAACTTGAGACTGACTACAGTGGGAAATCATCAAGTGACTCTTACTGACTAAAACCCATCCGTGTTCCTTCGAAAGCCCTTTGCGTTCCAGGGCCGCGGTGACTCTTTCGAACAAATTCCGCAACCCTGACAGGCTCTGGCCCTAGCGGGCCCCGTCTTCTATACTGACATCTCTGAAGCGCGCGTAAAACACACCGCGCCATCGACTCGGGCCTGGTGGTGATCGGACAGCGAGCCACCCAACCCTCGCCGTCCACAGGCCCGCGCCTACGGTGGCCGGGGATCGCCCTGCGCCTCCCGATGCCCGGGGCGTCTTCTCCTGTAGCGGCGCGGTTGGGGCGAAGGCCTTGTTTCTCCCTCGCGCGGCCCGCCTCCTCCTTTGCTAGCATTACTGCTTCGCAGAAAGAGGTGACCGCTTCCCAAGCC
The DNA here is from genome assembly GCA_905163435.1 of Mamestra brassicae. NCBI lineage: Eukaryota > Metazoa > Arthropoda > Insecta > Lepidoptera > Noctuidae > Mamestra > Mamestra brassicae. Next base: position 10,562,504 of record LR991004.1, on the reverse strand, counting down.
TCCTCGCTCCGGACCATGGATGATAACAATGGCCTTGATTTTACTAATTAAAATAATTAAAATTTTAGTCATTGAAAATACTAAAAATTATGTATTGAAAAGACACATGACACTGCGTGACTCTTCGAGGGATATAGGCGTAACATCACGCCATGCTGTGTTATATGTCTACTTGAACGAAAATCGCAAACAAATTTATACTACGTACTGGTAGAGAAATGAACTGTAGAATAAATGTTGGTGTTTCAGAACGAGAACGGTGGGCGATCGCCTTTGAAGGTGATGGTGGAGCACGAGGCGGCGGCGGCCGTGCGGCTGCTGGAGCAGAGCGCGCGCGAGCCGCCCTTCGTGGGCCCGCTCGGCAAGCAGAACCGGCTCAGGGTCGCCCGCGCATTGCTCACCTTTGCACGCGATTTACCAGTAAGCGATTTTATTATTTTAACTTAGATTTGTACACAACCTAGTAAAAATTGTCATTGTGGTGCTCTATATCATAGTGGGGTATTTGTCTGTTTTTTTTTATTACGTGGCGTGTGACCATATTGAATTGAAAACATCCAGTACAAATTACATTTTGTGTGACAAGGATAGAAAAATAACTTCAAAAGTGTACTTTTCAAGTTATTCTTCTATCCGTGTAAAAAAAATATATTTATTTTTTCACAAATCTTAATATTTTAATATCATCTATCAAATAAGAAGTAATTCACTTAGATTTTTCAAACTAGTCAAATTGCTTGACATTTTTTTGACAAATAAATAACTTTATATCACGAATCAGGTTCTAATCAGTTGGTCAGTAGTTAGGTTATCCAAAATACCGTATTTTAGCTATTGTACGACGATAAGTTGTAGGCAATTTACCGTCGTTAAGGGTTCCTTGTTGATTACAAAAAGGAACCCTTATAGTTTCGCCATGTCCATCTGTCTGTCTGTCTGCGGTTTAGCTCAGAGACGCTTAGCATTAGAAAGTTGGAATTTGGTATGGGTATACATATTATTCACGCCGACAAAGTAGTAAAATAAAATCATGAACAAAGCTTTAAAGTACAAATTTTTGTTAGTCAAGTGTCGGGGCCAGCTAAACGGTTGTTTTGGAGACGTGAAAAAAAGTCATAGTAAGTAGTAGTATATATATATTTTGATTTGTAGCATATATACTTCTGGACACATCTATTGGCCCACCTTGTATTTTCAGTTTCGTTTGGTCCTAGCTAAAATTTTATATTAGGTCGAGCAAAAAGTTTTTATGTAGTTTTGAACCTGGCACATTCACAATTTCATTCAATAGTCTTTTTTTGAATTTCGAACACAGAATTTAAAGAAACAAAAGACAATTTGGAGCCTGTTTGTTGATATCAAACAATCGAATACTAAGAAAACTTGGTTTTATTGGTTTACTTGGATTTAATTCTTGAAAAAGTGATTGATATCTTTGGTTTTGCAACAAGCATTACTTATTCTTAACATTAAGGTGAGGTTCTATCAATAATCTATGGATACTTCACCTGAAGTAGCCGCCCAAGCTGTGGCACTTATTCAGGCCGGACACAGCCAAAGAAACGTGAGTGCTCAACTTAATTTAAGTCGATCTGCGGTCCGAAATGTTTATCGGAGGTACCTAGAGACTGGCGGCTTTGTTCGTCGCCAAGGAAGGCCACGATCTCGGGTCACAACTGAAAGGCAGGATCGATTCATCGTGACGACCAGCTTGAGAAATCGTCACCTTACCTCCATTGAGATACAAAACCAACTTCGCGACTTCCACGGAGTATCTGTGAGCGCTCGAACTGTTCGGAGAAGGTTAAAAGAACGCGATATGGTACCACACAAGCCAGCTAATGGGCCCAAACTAACGCGAGCCCACCGAACAGCGCGCCTTCATTTCGCACGCAGTCATTTAAATTGGACACAGCAAGATTGGAGCCGTGTACTCTTTTCTGATGAGTCTAAAATTGTGTTACATGGCAATGATGGAAGGAAAAAGGTCTACCGACGTAAGGGAGAGCGTTTCGCACAATGCTGCTTTGAAGAGAGGGTTGCTTATGGCGGTGGCTCATGGACTGTCTGGGGCGGTATATCCGCGAGCGGCAAAACTCAACTTGAGGTTGTTACAGGACCACGGCTGCCAACATTAAATGCTGAAAGGTACATTCGTGAGTGCTTAGAACCTCACGTGATACCATACGCGGACTATGTGGGCCCAAATTTCCTTTTTATGCATGATAATGCAAGAGCCCATGCGGCCGGCATCGTCAGGGAATATCTTTGGGATGTGAACATCACAGTTATGGACTGGCCAGCCAGAAGCCCAGACATGAACCCCATTGAGCACATGTGGGACGAGCTAAAAAGACGTGTTAGGGCTCGTCAGCCAGTTGCCCAGACGATGCAGGAGTTGAAAACTGCCATAGAAGAGGAATGGGAGATGATCCCTCAAAATTGCATAGAGCGGTTGATAAACTCTATGCCTAATCGTATGAGAGCTGTGGTAGATGCCCATGGAGGCAACACGCGTTATTAAATTAAACCTTTATTTGATAAAACATGTTTTTTATTCAAAAATCAATTGCCTTTAACAAGGCGCATATCCGACTTGTTAGGCGTAGCTCCATGTCGTATGGTATTCTGAATTTAAATTTAAAACAATACGATCGAAAAAGATGGTAAAATGTATCAGGTTTAAAACTGCATCAACAGTTTTTGTTCAATCTAGCAATCATATTTCGGTAGGGGCCATCGAAACCTAAACTCTAAGGTGGGCCAATAGATGTGTCCAGAAGTGTATATAATTTGGAAGAAAAATTATCACCGCTACCTAGGCTAACGAGTTAATGAGTAATAGTCGACCAACTTATAAAATGGAACTGGATAAGTAAATAATCCTAATAATTCCTTAGAAAATGACTTAAAACTAAGTGCATTTGAATTTTCTTTGCAATGTCTTTGCTGAAAACTTGAATATGATAATTAATAACGTGTACAGTAAGCGTCAAACAACTTTGCCACTCTGAAAGTTCGTCACAATTCGCAGCGCAGTAGTCTATTTAACAATCGATCTTAACACCGCGCATGCGCGGACTCGCGGAAGCTGGCGCGTGTAGTGGCGTCTCAGATACGTTCGATGCTTACTCGTGTCTCGCTTGCTCATAATATGCAATAAGACTGTCGCGATGTCGATGCCATAAGTGTTACACATTGTTATTATTTTTAAATAGTTGTTTTTGTTACTGTTTTGCTATCTTCTTATTAATGCCTTTAATGGCCCCACAAATTTATTTATGGAAGGAGTTTCGAAAAATTTGAGCGATAGTGACTGAGTAAATACTAAAAGACTTTATATTGACTACTAAATTTTATATTGAACTAGTTTGAGTAATGCGCTGTGCCCCCGCTTATGTCTGTCTTTGTGATCCACCTTCGACCTGCGACAGCAAGTTAGCTGGCTATACTTCAAGTGAGTGCATGTACCTCTAAATTTAGCTTTCATTTATTTGGTGCGAACACAATCCTCACTTTCAATTACCTATACTTATTACCTTCTCATGCATTTCTACCTACTTATCTTACAATCGCAAACTGCTTCTACAACTTTATTCAAGTGAGTAAAAAAAACGCAATTCAAGAACATACATATAATACGTATAAAACAAAAATATTTTTACGCGCTAACACTTTTTTACGTGATTGCACCTGCGCGGTTGTCACAAACACCAGAGAGGCAAAGATGCTTGATTAAAACTATATCTCTATGCAAAATTAAGTGTTGGAAAACTAGCATCTTTCCACTCGTTATTTATGATTTATTTGATATTTATTACATTATTTTATCTAGAATATTCCACGGCATTAGACTCGATATAGTATAGAATTCCATCGTGCATATCAAGGGCCATCCGTCTATTGCCTAGTAGACTTGTCGTTTTACTATACTACGTAGGATGGGCCGAATATTCCCAGTCGCCCCCACATGAATTGCCACCGGATGGCATTCGGGAATAAAATAACCAGTTGCTACCGGGTGGCGACTGTAAAAATGTTATTTAATTATCTGTGACTGTGACTGATGATTAGCTTTTGTAAGGTATTTTAATGATTGCAAATACTTTGATTATCTGTGATGCGAATTTACACAAGGTTTTATGATCAACTAGCACTTCGCCTGTGTCTTCGCCCGCGACTTCAAAAGTTAGTTTTGGAAAATTAAGCATAACGATTTTCATTACTTAATAATTACCCCGACATTTCTACTGCTGATTCTGTGGTCTCAGGATCAGCACAACTAGTCGACCCGTTCACTCCGTCAGGGGTTGATTATGAAAAAATGGTTAGATCTGTTTCAATTATCTCACTTTTTGTTGGTTCATACAAATTTCCACGTAAATTGAAGCAAGCAATAATGTCCTTCCCTAAAAACTTCATCACCCCATTTTCGCCCCTTTGAGGGGTTATTTTCGAAACATCCAAATATTTGTAATTCTTTTTTTATCGAAATCATGAATGTCGTGTTCCAACTTCATCGAAGCATTAACATTCTACCAGTTCGCTCAAACCGCAACATTTTATGTACATGATCAACCTTAATTATCAAACTATTTAAAAGGATAAGGATTGATATCATGATACCAAAATCACCACTTCTCCATTCTACCCGAGGTTTGATGCTTATGCTTACTTAATTTATACCTTCCATCATCAGCTCAGCAAGATGAGATGTTGATTACCAGGCACAATTATCTGAATTGCGTTAGAAAGTATATGAAAAACATTGTATGTGCCTTTAAAATTTGAGGGTTGCCCTCGATTTCCCTAGGATACCATAATCAGATTGTGACTTGGTGCCAATGGGACCACCTCAGGAGTATAGGCCTGTATAGGCTTTCGAATAAAAAAAGAATCATCAAAATCAATTCATAATTGACGGAATGATCGCATAACAAACATACAAAAAAAACAAACAGTCAAATTGATAACCTCTTTCTTTTGGAAGTGAAACTTTTTTAAAGAGCGTAATTTTTATGGTTTCGTCAGAATGACAACATAATAACGCTAAAATACCTAATAACGTCAGCTTAGCTATACCTAAAAGGTTTATCGAAAGTTTAAGAACTTTATACGTTTACTAGCTGAACCACGCAACTTCGTCTGCGTCGCATTTTTCATGAATGCTCGGCTCTTATTGGTTGTAGCGTAATGTTATATTATAGCCGATAGCCTTTCTCAATAAATAGACTTCCTAGGATTCAATTCAATTCAAATATTTTATTTCAGAATTACTTCCATACATTATTAGTAGTTGTACAACTTAACCTAATGTTAGTATTAAATTAAATTTACAATAATAAACAAGTGTACACCAGTTTATTTGGATAAGTGTGTCTGAACACTTACCCACCTTTGTAAGAGGGGAGAGTCCCACCGGTCCGCAAACACATCCAGGATGCCATTGGAGGAGGAAAAAAAAAAAAAAAAAGCGCATCGCTTTCGCATGATCGCTGCAAACCATCTACGCACACTTGCACGAACATCCCTGACGCGCTACATCGCCACGGCAACTCCAAAAGCATCCTGAATGCGTTATTTTACTGTACGCGCAGGTCGCTATACTTGGCCCGCTGGGTATACTTGGTCCACAGGCTGCACGTGCATAACGACTGGCAGAAGGCCTTAAAAAGCGTTTTCTTTACCGATTCAGTACAGCGTGCAAACCTGCGGGCCAGCATGTTGCAACGGACAGCCAGCGACCTGCGCTCCCTGTCTATTTTTACATTGTCTTTTAAGTCATCAGTGACCCAGTGGCCCAAATACTTAAACCTTGAAACCCGACCTAAAGGAGACCCAGAGAGTGAGAGTTCAGGCAGCTGTTCGTAGGTTAAAGTACCCGATTTAAAAAGCAACCATTCACTCTTATCGGTATTGTATTTGAGCCCGTTGCATTGCACCGATAGTTGGGCTCAGCAGCACCATATCATCAGCGTAGCTGATGTTGTTCACACAAACACCGTTTACGTGACAACCGATTTTAGTGCTACTGAGCCCACCTATCAGTTTGTTTATGTATAGGTTAAAAAGACGGGAGGAGCTCAGCCCCCCTGCCTCACCCTCACCCCACAATCCAACCCATACATATCAGAATAGGAGCCTGCCCACTTAACTGTATTGTTTTGACTACTGTACCAATATCTAAACAGTGATATTACATCAGCCGGGACAGTGGTATCGTGAGTGCGCTTATGCCAAAGCAGGTCCAAATCCAGGAAATATGCCATTAGAGGAGTCTTTCTGTCTGTATAATATTGGCCAGTCTGCTTGAGGCATAAAATTGCACTCTCCGTAGATAAGTTCGGTCTAAAGCCAAACTGACCATCCTCGAGAACAATATGCTTAGCTAGAATTTTATCAAGCAGACTATCCAACACCTTAGCACAGACAGTGGCAAGCGATATCGGCCTATAGTTGGAGATATCGGAGGCGTCACCAGTCTTATTCTTTATTACTGGCACAACGATAGTATTGCTAAGTTTTACAGGTAGGTAACTATGACTTATACATAGGTTAAAAATCATATCAAGTACTCGCGGTAAGTGTACTCCAGCGTATTTAAGATGTTCGACGCTGAGGCCGTCGTGACCGGGGGATTTTCCCCTAACCATGTTCCAATATACTTCTCGAAACTTCTTTAGCGGAGAACCCGACAGGAGGAGCCCTGTCACGGTCTACCCCGCGCTGCTATTTGACGGTTTGCTATAGCCACACAACCGCGAGTTTACATTAAAATGTTTTTGAAAAGCATTAGTTCTTGCAAAAAAAAAAAAAAGTTTATAATTAACAAATAAAAAATAGGGGTTGATTGTAGAGGGGTAAAAAATTTAGAGTAATATGAGATTTTTTACTCTGTCATGACAAAATAAATATAAAAAACTTGCCGAAAAAATTAAAGTTTATAATTAACAAATAAAAAATAGGGGTTGATTGTAGAGGGGTGAAAATTTAGGCTTGTATGTATTTGTGTATACTGTATCATAAAAAAATAAAAACAAAAAATATTGTTTAAAAAAAAAAAAAAAAATTTAGGGGTGGACCACCCTTAACATTTAGGGGGATGAAAAATAGATGTTGTCCGATTCTCCACCCTAGCCGATATGCACGCTAAGATTCACGAAAATCGGTCGAGCCGTTTCAGAGGAGTTCAATAACGTACACCGTGACACGAGAATTTTATATATTAGATTAGTACTTAGGGGCCATCCTTATACTTATACCTACTATACATACATACTTTTATACTTATACATACATACTTTTCACTACCTATAGTCAATTAATTGCTACCTTACTTTGAAACAAAATAAAGGGACTTCAATATGACCAGACATTCTGATATCAGGATAGCTGGTCAACTCTCCGTTTGTGTATACTATTCAAATTTATGTGATTATTTTTACTTTATAATTACTACCCTCACGTCTTTCAATGTCTACCTTGTAGCTGTATCATAATCATAAATCATTTATTTCGCCAGAGATATGATACAATGGGTGATACAAGAAAGTATGTAGTGTTTTACACATCTCACCTATAGGAGCCATGCGAAAATTTATTACTAGACTAACAAAAAGTTGTTTTCATTTGATTTTTTTACAGCGAATGGATTACGGTTCCTAAAAAAGCGAACTTTAGCGATAAATCGATTAGGAATTAAAACGTTTAGGATGTTACATAAGCGGTTGATAATAATGAATGAATGAATCTCTTCAAATGTTCATTTTTTTTATTAATTATAGGTTTCGTCATTTAGACGAAACCTATAATTAGTGCATTTCTATAAAGAATAATAGCGTAAATTAAAATTCAAGATAAACTCATTTCGTTATGGTGTAGGGATCGTCAACATTTTGTAAATTTTTGAGCTAGGATATTTTATGAGGTTTCAGAATACGTTGTGAATAGGTTTATTCACATTGTGCAGAAAAACTAAATAAATACTATTCATTACAGTGTTACATTACATTCTTAATGGAATCTTGTGGCACGTATAATCCGTGTACCTTTGTTGGGGGGGGGGGGGGGGGTCTACTCTCTAAGCACGAAGTCCGTAGTTTCGGGCTTAGTTGCGGGCGTGGTCTACTCCGTATCAAAACCACCACTCACCTCTGCTTCAAAAAACGTGTCAAAAGTCAATTTTCACAAATATTTTGTTACAAATGTTACGTTTTTTTTTTGAGTAACTTATTGTATAACGTCGTTTGATACGCGTGGCCATTTGTCAATGCAGTATCTCGGCTCCATAACGGCCTCGCCTTCGCCTCGGCTGCCATCACAAAGTTTGCCGACTTGCATCAAAATAACTTCAATATTTTTTCTGCCATTCACTAAGTACTCTAGTTGTTTTTAAGAAATTTGTTACAATTCAGTGAGTATACCTCTAGAGTCTATTCATGCGACGAACGCTTTCTTTTAGGATGACCTAAGAATTCGACTTTTCTAATCACTAACAATTTTTTTTTTTTTCATTTTTTTGTTTCTCACAAACACTGCACGAAACTGACCAAAAACACATACCTACACCTCCTCACAACTCTCAACAGGACATAGGCCTCCTCCAAGTGAAGCCACAACGACCGATTTTGTGCTTATCCTGATTTACTGTTGCTAAGCTAATCTAGCGTTAAAGTTTTGTTAATTGATATTTTTCACAGTACAGCAGGTCTGTAGGTTCCTTTAGTTACGTTTATCAGTATTAGTCATCAATAAAATTGTACTTGTCATCTGGTGTTATTGTCATAGAAATGAATATTTTCAATACCGCGTTAAATCCTAAGATTGACCAAGTGAATGCTAGTAAATGTTCGAAATTCGCGTTTATCACAGAACAGTTCAGACTTAACCAGTAAGACTAAAGCGCCATTTACATATATTATATGTAGTTTACATGAACATATTTTTCTTTCTTTCGATAATCGTATCTTCAAAAGAAGAAACTCCGTCCATGTAAATAACGCTTTAATTAATCTTTTATAAATTACTTGACTTGACAAAAGTGTTGTATCTTAAGAGAAATTAGCTTTCATTGTTATTCCATACTAAATCTTCGCGTATAACCCGACCAAATTTAGTTGTCAATGGTATTGAGCTGTTTAGGAGATCGAACCCCCATACAAGAAACATGTTTTTTCGGCTTATGGTACGAAACCCTTCGTGTGCAAGTCCAACTCGCACTTGGCCAGTTTTTATATTCTCTTCTCTTTAACGACTTTTGTAGAGCTGCGGTTCTATGTTTTCTACATCATATGAACTTATTATTTTCATTCTACGTAATGATATCAAGTTGAGTTACTGTTGTAACTCAACAACCCGACTTAATAAAAAACCCAAGAATATCCGCCGGGGGCTGCCATCACTTTTTTTAAATTTCAAAATAAATATAAATAAGAGTAGCAATAAAATATCTCCAATTATTCACGTTACTATAAAACTGCAAAAGAAATAGTTAATTTAATGGCAGCCCCGGACGTTTTAACCGCCGTGGGTTTTTTCAAATTTTTTAAATTTTGCTTTTTTGTATAAATTTCAGAAGAAATCACGAAGTTTTTAATAGGGAAATCGTGACTACTGCCACCCCACCAATGGCATGGTATATCTCGTAACTAGAGTACCTACAAATTTTTGATTTTGAGTACTAATTTTTTCTTGCAGAGTAGGTACTTTCTATGTAGCTTTGAGGAAAATGATAAGCTCCTCAAACTTGGAATCAATTTTCAAAGTTGTGGTCCTGCTGAACGAGATTTCTTAGTTAATACAAATTATTCAGTTTTTTTAAATTGTATACTTAGAATAGCTGTATGTAGCATGCCCCCTTTTTCGGCGCTCATTGTGGCTCTGCTGAAAGGAGCGTGACGGGCCGGACCACCTTCAAAGTCGATTTTCTCGAAAACTACTAAGGTACCACTTTGTTGTTAGAGTACTAATTAATAGATTACTAATTTAGTAAATAAAAGCGGGTCTGGTGCCGCGTCACATACACATTGACACTTTGGCTTTTGATGATTTTATGTAACCACAATGAAGGCCACGCGCGACCGTGATGTGCATTATAGGAAATGATCAAATGACTCCTTCCGCTGTGGGTGGAGCGGAAGGGAGTGTCAGACTCTTACCGACTAAAACCTATCCATGTTACTCCTAATACCCTTTGCGTTCCAGGGCCGCGGTGACTCTTTCTGGCAGGATTATCTACTCCTACGTGTTTACTTTTTTTTTCAGGAAGCCGACGACCGCGTGGAGATTCTGGAATTTTTGACAGGGCAATTGAATTCAGGTGCTCTGCCGACTGACCAAGAAGTAATATACAGCCTTCGAGAACTGGCCGCAATCACTAATTGCGAGCGAGCCGACCGCGCTTGGCTCGCGCTTCTTACCAAAGGACGTATGCAATGTGAGCTTTTAGAAGAGCAGTACAGCGCAGCCGACCAACGCCCGCGCGTTTTATGGCGCATAGATGCTACGCTAGGTCGGCATGAACGTGCTCTTACAGAATTTTTCAATATAAAGACACCTTCCAATGCCGACATAGATGAACTCTTTGATTACCTTCGTCCTCTGGTAGACGCAAATGACAATGCGAGAAAATTACTCGAATCACACCTTCCGGCTCTCATCTACCTCCGACCACGGGCTGCTGCCTGCCTAGCGGGCGACCACCTTCCAAACGCCGGCGCGTCGATCCTCCAATCAATGTCTAATGAGCAGGTCATAGAATTCGGCCAGAGTCTCCTCGAGGCGGGTCACTTGCGAGGTGACTTAGCTGCCGCTCACTTGCGAAACCTTTGTCGCCAACGTCCGAACGACGTGCAGTCGTTTCTGGCCGAAAACGTCGGTCTCGTTCGCCCAGAAGAGGCTCTGGAAATAGTCCGCGAAGAGGGCCCGCCCGAAGCCGAACCGTCTTGCCTGGAAGCGGTCGGCGACCCGAGCGCCGCCCTCGACGCGATTCTACGACTCGCCGCAAAAGAGGACTCTTCGCACTGGGTGGCCGCGGGCGGCGAGCTGTGCGCACGCGCCGCGCCCGGCTTGCCGCCCGCCGCCGCCGCCGACATGTGGGCCCGGCTACTGCGCAGGGCACGCGCGCCGCCCCCCGCGCTGCTTCTGGAGGCGGCGGCCTACCTGCCCGCGGCCGAGGCACTGCAGGGCGCCAACACGCGCGCGGCGCGGGCCCTGCTGGCGGCGGCGGCGGCGCGGCGCGCGGGCTGGGCGTGCGTGGCGCGGGCGGCGGCGCGCGAGGCGCACGCGGGCCTGGCTCGCGCGCTGCTGGCGGCGCGGCGCGGGCTGGCGGTGCGCGGGCGCTGCGTGCGCTGCGGGCGGCGCCTGGCGGAGCGCGCGGCGCGCACGGGGCACTGCGCGCGCGCCACGCACGCGGACTGCGAGGCGGAGGCGTGCTGCGGCCAGTGCGGACGGCGCGCGTGTGCGGCGGAGGTGACGCTGGCGCCGCGCGTGCAGATGCGCCGCTCTCCGCCGCCGCATGACTTCGAGCTATTCCTGGCAGCTCCGCCGAGGCCCGATCTCGAGGGTGCGTAATAGTAGTAGCAAAACATACTATGGATACGATCAGTATAGGAATATGAATGGCCAAACCATCTCCAAGACGCGTCGTGAAGATAAATTAATAATTGTTCCGGACTTCTGATAATGTCACTCGTGAGTTCGCACAGTAACTACATATAAAATTGTATAATACATTTGTACAAAGAAAGCATGGCTCATCGATATGGACGGACGACGGATGGTCATCGATCTAATTTGTTCCTATTTCTAGTATTTAAATTATACCTATCACTTATCTCAATAAAAAATGCTGATATTAGGTCCTGTATATGAACAGTGATGTTCGTAAACATCACTGTTCATATACCTAATATATGTCTCTGTGAATGTCTGAAGGCTTAAGATAAACTGGTGACTTGTGTCATACATACACCAAGATTACTTTGTGAATCTTCTTCTATCTTATCTTTATTTTTTGCGTTGCCCCCAAACGCAACACGCCCCCGGCCCCACTAGGAATTTCTCCTGTATCGTGGGTGCGTTTACAAACATACAAACTCACATACACAAACCAGACCCGGAACAACTATCTGTAGGCCAAATAAATATATATTCCGCGCGTCGAACCAGCGACACGCAGCAGTCAATCGATAAACCACTGTGCGAACCGTGCCGTCGATTAGAAAGAATAATGATTTCGACAAGAAAAAAAGAGTAATTATGAACGCTTTTTCACATATATGACCTTATTCGCGAGGTTATCTTCTGGCGTTTTTCGAAGTTGGTCGCACTAACTTAGCTAGGACAAATAGGTTTAAAAAAAAGGTAACTATGAACAACAATACGCGAGCCTAACGGTATCCAAGTTGCTCGGAGTTATTTGGCTTGAGCTTAGCCACTAAAAAAGACTATATTGCAAGGTGCTCAAGCCAAGGACCAAATTGCAATATGCCTTTTTGAAGAGCTGGTGGTTAAGTAGGTACTAACAGCTGAACGGTTCGATCTTCAAGGTAAAGGGACATTTTCCGACGTCGATCCATGGATTTGTGAACATCCACAGCGTCCTGAGACTCCTCCGTGCCACAAACGAGTCTCGACCGAGAAGCCGGGACCCAGGTGTCTATTTTATTATATTATTATGTAGATCTGAAATCGGTCTCGTCAAGAGATATCGTGTTTCTCAATGACTGGGTTGTGGAGCTCCGTCAGTCGCTCCTTGTAATGAATGATATTCAGCTGCAACCGGTCAGCCTGAAAGCTGTATTAATTATGAAATGGCTGGGCACTTTGACAAGTTGGCGTGTGTTAAATTTTTTGTAATTTGCCGCCACTAGTTTTGTTTGCCGTTGGTGACAAATGAGATAAAATATGTAAGTAATTTGTTACCAGTTAGACATACCTATGGCACAAATATGTTCCCAAATGATACCACCGGTATAGAAAAACAAAGAAATAACGCAAGCTTTATTATCTCCCTTCTGCCACAACCTCCGAATCTGACAAATTAATAATAAAAACTCGCGACTCTGGGGGGCTACTCTCTAAGCCCGAAGTCCGTAGTTTCGGGCTTAGTTGCGGGCGTATTCTAGTCTGTAACCTAACCACTAAGAATTAATGACAACACGATTTGACAGTACCTTCAAATCGTGCTGTCATTCGTTCGGGTTCGGAACTAATAGTAAGTCCGGTTTCGGTTCCGATAAAATCACCTTCGTCACATGTATAGTTTATTAAATACTTCAGGAGAAGAGACAATAAAATTGTTAGTGTTTTTTTTCAATGACATTAGATGACTGCATTAGTCATGTTGACCTTTACATAAGTGGACGTGTTTTCGGTGAACCTTAGGTATATGTAAAGAAAGACTTACCACTGTAAGTTACCTATATTATTATATTGAAATGCAATCTTCATGTAACATAATTATAAAGAATACCTATAATATATTGATTTGAACTTACCTACACGTTTATTATTCCTTGTTTACTACAACATGTTCTTTTTGACATCCCTTATTTTTAAGAAATGTATTGGGTGTTCATGATATGCATCTGGATCGAGAGCCCATTTTTGAAATCCTTGCGAAACGAAATAAGACGTAACCCGTAGGTATAGGGAAATTTGTAAAAACTTAGGTAAAGCAAAAGGTCATGAATTTCTTAAACGTGAATTAAAACAGTTATGATTAAATAACTTGGCTCTCAATCCAGACGCGTGCATAAAGTCATAGCCTAAATATCAGAAAGTACTATTTCTGGGTTTATCATTTTTATTTAAGAATTTAGTTAAGATTTTCTTAAATATTTTAAGAAATTTTCGAATCTGTAGAATATTACATTACAGATTAATGGCGGTATATCTCGGTCCCTTAATGCATTCATGTCTTTACTGAGGAATCTGCAAAAAGTGAATTTATCTGAAGAAATACATTAATACGACTTTAATATATATTTTTCAACACATTTGCTCAAAAAATGCATTTACGAAGCCTGTATACATTGTTCGAAAGTTAAAAATTACGAACTATACAATGGAACGGGCGGTAAAATAGGGACTCATCTAAGTACCTATTTTACCGCACTCCTCTTTGTATAGCGCCGTGCGTAGGTATCCTTTACGGTTTTCTTTATTTTTCCTTAGCCTATTGTGTCCCACTGCTGGGCAAAGGCCTCCCCCATATCCTTTTAGACATTCTTTTCTTGTGCCACCTCGAACCAGCCTTCGCGGTGTGCATCCAAGTCATCTCGCCACCGCTGTTTGGGCCGGCCTCGGCGATGCCGTCCATCCTCTGGCAACCATTGCGTGGAGACTTTTGCCCAGCGGTCATTATGCATGCGGCTGGTTTGACCCGCCCAGTCCCATTTTAGCGCAGCTTTTTTGCCTACGTCAATGATACCGGTTTTGGAGCGCAGCGTGGTGTTCCGTACTCTATCAATTCTTTTTAAACCTAAAATACTGCGCTCCATTGCCCTTTGACATACCCCAAGGCGGAACTTTTGCGACTCGGTAAGTGACCAGGTCTGAGCACCATAGGTTAGGACGGGCAGAATACACATGTCGATGAGGTCGATTTCCCTTTCTTGCCTGTTTTCGAAAGAAACTAACTGGCCCAAGTAGATATTGTAAAGAGGATATCCTTGTCTGCAGGTCTTTGGCAGACAAGATAGCCTTTGGAAGCGTCAGGTGAAAATTAAAAGAATTTGAAATACGAATGTGAAAATATGTTTTGTTTTTATGGGAGACTCTGGTTCCAACGTTCGTTTAAGGCAGATGCCAAATATATTCAAAGTTTTTAATCTCCGATGTAGTTTCATTTATAATAATCACAATAAGTAACACTAGCGGAGTCCCTGGTGTTACAAATGGTGGAGGTCCGGTTTTTTCCCGCGTGTGCAAGGCGTGACATTGCATGAAGAAACCCCCCATATAATAAAAGTATCTTAGAGGATTGCTGTATGATTTGATAATTGAGTCAGGCGCTGTACCGACGCCTGGAGTAAAGCTAAGTGGTTTTTATATTATGAGAAAAGATTGTGAAACGTCAATATGTTAATGTTTACCGGCATAGACCGAGTTTGTTTTGAAGATTTTTTAGTAGAGTTTAGATTCATCGCCACCGACGGTGAATGGCGAGAGAGCGATTACGCGCTCATATTAGGCGCATTTTTGCAAAGCGCAGCAAAACATTTTTATAACTACACATACCATGATGGTATTGATTTTGATGTGTTGTGCGATAAAATTAGAAACGAATTCCCGTGCAAATGCATGTCATGTAAACAACGTGCACAAAAGGCATCTTATGTTGAAACGACGACCGCCGTTGTATTTGAAAAATGCGAACGACAAGATTTCATAGATGTTGAGAATAATACACTCTTACATTCTAGCGTGATGACGAACGTCTCACAAATTGAAATTGAAAAACCAAACCATTATTTTAGTGTTTTTTGTTAAATAGTTTATTAATCAGTTTATTCTTTTTCATGTGGATACTGAAAATGGACTCGTACGTGCGTGAGGGACGCAGCCGGGCGAGGAAGAGAAGGTCACTTGTTCAAAGATGAAGACAGAATGTTATAGTCAGATAGGCTGAAGTTACTCCAGTTTGAAAAATATAAGTTAACTATAGGGAACTATGGCCCATCCTGAAGAGAGGGGAGTAAGAGGGCGCCATGGAGGTTGATGCCAACTCTGCTTACGGGGCATAGCCTTTCGCAGAGGGTGACTAGTTGTCACCATTGGTTCAACTGATATTGGTGACCCACAGTTGTTGGTTAATGTCAATTAATAATGTATATTTGATTTTCTTTGTTATGTGCGGATCACTGGAGTAGGTTCAAGAGTTAGGTATATTTATATTAGTATGACCTTCTTTTTCTCTGACTCGATAGCGTCCGAGGAATTTAAAGTTATAATATTATAAATTATAGATATAAATCCCATCTGGATGAATGTGAGTTGTCACATTATTTGTTAAAGCAACTGCGATGTGCCGGAGCTTTTCTAGCGGTTTTGCCCCGGCAGGGCTTCGGTATGACTGCGTTGTTGATAAGCACAAGTGGTGCATAGTAAATTTTAATAAATTAATTGATCGCAGGTCATAGTGTAAGCTGCTTCTATAGAAGCATACGCACCCCTGTTCGTCCACATCCGCTTATAGGTAGGGACATCTTATTAGGTATAGGTAGGTTACGCTTGACCCTTCCAAAGATTTGGAATAGATGATTGCGAGGCATTTCCTCTTATCCTCTATTCGTAGGGGCGTAGCTCATGTAAAGAGGATATCCTTGTCTGCAGGTCTTTGGCAGACAAGATAGCCTTTGGAAGCGTCAGGTGAAAATTAAAAGAATTTGAAATACGAATGTGAAAATATGTTTTGTTTTTATGGGAGACTCTGGTTCCAACGTTCGTTTAAGGCAGATGCCAAATATATTCAAAGTTTTTAATCTCCGATGTAGTTTCATTTATAATAATCACAATAAGTAACACTAGCGGAGTCCCTGGTGTTACAATATACTCATCGACATAGAGTATATCCTGCCCATCTACCTCGACCTTACGTTTGTTGCTGTTTGTCATTGTTTTAGTTTTAGATCGATTCATCGCGAGTCCCACCTTGAGGCTAGCCGTGCTCAGATCTTGGAGCATGGTCTGCAGTTACGACTATGTCGTCGGCAAAGCGGAGGTTCGTTAGTCTTCTAACTTTTTCTTGCCGACTTCGATGCCCTTGGTCTTCCATGATGCTGCCAGCGACTGGAATATCTCCTCGAGAGTGCTGGTAAATTTAGGAGAGAACGGGTCACCCTGTTTAACACCCCTTTGTATATTGAAAGAAGGTCCTGCAATATTAAGTTTAATGTTAGCGGTACTATTGTGGTATATGATTATAAGGAGATCTATATATTATATATATATAGATATATTTCTTTAATTGCAATAAAAAAATATAAGATATAACGTCCGTCCGTTATACATAATATAACGGACTCCACTCAGCTGTCGACTTGAGAAAAAAGACAAGTTACATTTTAATTAAAAAATAGTAAAAAATCTTATTCTAATTTGCGTCAATCTACATATGTGGTTGAGCCTAGTCAATAAAGACGGAAATATTGGGCTCACAATTCAAACGTTTAAGTAAAATTCAACTTTAATTTACTTTTTAACAATCTCTTTTGCATTAAGTACCTATATAATTTCACGCATTTATTTTTTCAAAACGAATATAACCATGAGTAATAAAGTAATCACTGATTTAAAGAGTCTAGGAGTTCCTTGCACGTTCTTCTACATAGGATCAACTCTTTGGAACGTGCAACTGCCGCGGTGGAGATAAGGTAGGTGAGTGTGTTTTGCTGTAGTTAGAACAACTTGCTAATCTTGCCGCTAGTGCAGCAGAACTAGCTTTATCTATTTTGACAATTCAAAAGTGCCTGTTAAAGGTCGTATTTGAAATAAAGGAACTAGATTTTGAAAATTGTACACATACAAATTGTGTACAATTAGATATGTTGTTTGCACAGTTTTGTATCGTGCGAGGTTAGCACAATGTATTACGCGGCCGCTCTCGGGGTTCCACACGCGGTTTACCTACATGACCGTTTTTCGATTATCGCGTCAATTATTAAAGGCCACTTGTGTGCACCTTTGTGTCAGCGCTTTCCTTAATAGTGGTGCGCGTAACAAACGTAATTGTAATGCTCCATACATTACAGAGAAAAATAATTTGTATTTAAAAATACACGTAGCAGCTAGAGGGTTAACCGCAGAATTTCGATGTAAGATGTAGAGGTAGTGAAAAATGTTCAGGGGGTTATTTTCTATAACGGCGGTTCCTTTGATATTTTGCGTCCGCTGCCGCCATGGCGGCCTCTCACTATGTTTGAGGCTTTAATCGACTTTTGATGCTGCTGACTATACCTAATTTGTAATCAAATCTACTACTTACTATTTTATTAGTACAGGGAAAATACAGATGGTAATAAAACAGCTGATAAAAAAAAAAGTATTTTTGCATATTTTTAATCTTTAATTATATTTACCTTACTGTCGCAGGGTCGTTACTTTAAATTAATCTTACTTAATTAATCAACGTGTATGTTAGCACATGACAACACTATTAAAATATTAATAAAAATCTGTTTTCTTTTGTCTGTAGTTGCAATGTGTACTTGTCTATTAAGTTTCGCAATGATTGATTATTTTGAAGTGACGCCCCTGAGTACGCTATTTTAGTTAGTACTTCTTAGTATAAGTTTAAAAATTAAATGCACACATTAAACCACTTCGAAAATTTTAACATATATGTCAGAACAAAAATGTAGACCATTATTATTTCCACAAACTATGAATACCTACCTAAAGGTATAATATTTTATTAATGTTAGTATGGGCCTACCGTTTAATTGAGACAGTTGCCTGAGGTAGCTGCTGCGGGTTGTTTTGTTTACGCCCGGCCACCCAGCGGGCGCAACTCTTAATTCTCCCGAAACATAACCACATCGGGACGCTACCTCACCTAATCTATTTTGTCAACATGCTCACTCCACCTAAGTTTGCACGGTGGGGACCGTGCAAACTTAGGTGGAGTGAGCATGAAGTGAACTGTCATTACATTTCGTTAGCATGGATTGACAGCTCGCTTCATGTTCACTTCACATAAGATTTCACGGTGAGAGGTTATCGAATCGTACCTGCTTGCACAATGATTTTAACATTACCGGAACACAGGCAAATTAGCCTAGTACACATTCCAAAAAAAAACTAACAGATCAGCTAGTTTTCAAGAGTGAAATCACACAAGACTTTATAAGCCAGAATCAATATTTTTCTGTCCATTTAGAGTATTCGTTAGCTAGAACGAAACATCTCCAGCAACTCTGCAACATTCATGTTGCTAGCACCTCGTGTGTAAAATATGTTGAGTCGTGTGTGGAAATGTGATTTCACCTTAAAGCTGAGTAACAGGCAACCATTGATAAATATAATTTAGCTTTAGCTACGACAAGTATGCATTACTGCGGAAAAACTATAGTGACTTTCCGTGTCGATTGAGAAAGTTAGTTTTCATTAAATAAAGTTCTGCTTAAGGAAAAAATACCAGTGTAGCCCGCAAAATTATTTTTTTTTACGTGTTTTGCAACTTCCAGCTCAGTATTAGTTTAGGTGTTATTAAAAAATATTCACCACCGTAACAAATATGCTTTCAACGAAGTATTTACATTAAAAACATCAATTGGTTTTTCATTTCAAGTTTACATAATCCTCAAGTATCCTGATTTCATGAAATAGTAATTAAATTCGGTTATTTATACTTACGAGAATTGCATCGTATACTTTGATTATTATAATTTAGTAAATACAATATTTATTACGAACAAAATATTTTTTGAATAGCATTACATTATACGGAGCCATGCCAAACGATAAGATTTCGCTTACTACACGAGCGCATCCCCCCTTAAATGTATTACAAAAGGCTACAAATCCAAGCCAGATACATCTACCTTATTTCAATCCAAACGGGTTTGTATTTCTATCAAATTCGGTTGCAATGGACTAGTTTTAACCTGCCTGAACAATTGAATTATAACCTACTTTACTTTACGGCTCTTATCTACGACCGGTTTCTTCCCGGCATTGGTGCCTTGGTGTTACAATTTACTGTCAAAATGACTTCTCTATGTTAATCGAGAGCGCTTATTGGATTTACTATAAACCAATTATGTAATCTTAAAAAGATCAGCTCCACAGTCTGACATCAATAGTTCTAATATTTTGGGTAGGTACGTGTGACCGAAATTATGCGACTGAAATTGGTGTAACACTATTTCCAGCAATAGGAGTGCGCGTCGGCCGACCGCCGCGGAGACTGTGAGACACGGACGCACTGAATCTATGTACATTCAAATACGGGGTGGCGTTAGCTAAAACAAGTCAATTTCATTCTTTCTGAATTGCTGCAATTATAGATTTCCCATTGCACATTAGTGATTTGAACTTCAGCTGATCCAGAAATGAAGCTGTATTTTTTTTTAATTTTCGCAGCTAAGCGAAACGAGTTTTTTTGCTAGCAATCGGTTTTTAAGTGGCCAACACTTTAAAACTGCGGTCCAAAATCAATTACTTTACAATAAAAGATAGTGTACATACCTACTATTTACATTTAAAAAGATTTTTTTATTTATTATCACGGTCAGCCTGTAATACACATGATATGTAGAAAGAACACATTAGAAAATAGTACGTACCGCCCAACAGTAATGGCAGACCGCAACGACACTTCAGCAACTCCTTTCAGTGTAGGTACTTCTAAATTCCTCATAGTTTTAGATTAGGCCATCCACGCACACTTTAAAAATTCACCATATAAGCTTTGAAAACCACAGTAGCTACTTAGTTCGCGCTAGTACGGTTAAACCATCGATCGGAAAATGCCATAATGTCCGTTAGAAGTGAAAATATCGTCCCTTGCACCAAAATCTTAATGAATCTGTACTGAGGTTTATGACAAAAAGTACATCGTATGATTACAATTAAGTAATACCTTTTGAACGCCAGAGCATAAACGCATAGGCGTGCCCCCGACGCCTAGCCACATTTTCGCCGTACTTTTTGTCACATATTTGTGACGTTTGGCGTACAGGACACACGCTTGCTTGTCACGTATATGTGACAATGGTGTTCAAAAGGTTAATTACTGTGTTTGATGATGACAATTGAACACAACAATCTCCATCTAGTGGGACTGCGCTGCGACGAAGGAGTGACAACGCAGCGCCGCGCATTGTTCTCTTTATTTTCAAAGGCAGTGTTGCCCACCCTAGATTTATAGTTTTAGAATATCTTTCCAGCTTTATGTTAAGGCCTTCAAAACAGTTTTTTTTATTTTATATTACTAGCGCTATCCGTTTTAAATAATGAGTAGATACTTGATACCTCTGTGATTTATTTAAAAGTTTATTTCGTTAATCTGATTTATTTTTATCATTACTGATAAAAAACAAAAAAAAACTTAAATACATTTTTTCTCTGAGATAGGGTGGGCAACGCTTATTGAAGGTGACACGTGCTTGAACGGCGCGGCGGTCGTTCCAAGGTCGCAAATTCGGAATACCTATTTTCATTATATTTAATAGGTAATTAGCACACCAAACTGTAACACTGTCAAATTAGAACTCTCCCTGACATTTTGTAGCAAAAGCCCCTTTTTAAATTTTAATTATTGGACTATAACGTAAAAGAATCATTTTAAGTCGTGTAACATGTGAGGGTCAAATTTGTGACATCACGTTCCAAATTCGAAACGACCGGCACTTTTAGTTTAATTAAACAACTCAAAACATGCTCTTTATCATAGCATATGTATTTCAAGCCTTAAAATACAGTAAATATAAATTTTAGTGTAATAAACTAACAATATTTTTACAGAGTTTGAAGTATTAGTTAACCTTAGATAATATAATTATGTAATTTTATTGTGTACTTATTTCAAATAAAAATAAAACTGCTTGACTATCCATACTGCCATACTAATATTATAAATGCGATAGTAACTTTATCTGTTTGTTACCTTTCCACGCTATAGGCTAAAAAGATTCGTATAAAACATTGCACACGAGTGAACCATGACCAGGATTTGGGCACAAGATAGGTACTTTATCCTGATGTTTTGTTCCCTTGGGATAATAAAATAGTTTTCAGGCGACTGGAGCTGCGGCCAGAAGTAATTAATATTGTTACATTGCATAGTCATGTTCAGCTTGCTATCAGGGCTGCGCAAGGTGCGAGGGGAAACGCTTTTTACGTGCGGCCGCCGCATATGATTACACTCGCACTGGCTATCATACTCGTCCGGAACCGCCAGCATGTGCGGCGGCCGCCAACATAACCTGGCCTATCCCGCAGATTAAACGGCATTTTCCCGGTATTCAATCAACACTACCACTATCCTTAAATACATCTAAACAAACATACAATATTACCTTTTTATTATATTAGTCTAGACTTCCAAGTTTTTATTATGGTTTTAGCTGCAGTTCCATGCAGTTTCACCATGGATAATTTTGATAATTGGGTTAATCGTATTTTTAGTTTTACTACTTCAAGGGCGTATTTTATAGATTTTGTATCTACCTTTTGTTATACGGCTACGTTAGGTTCATTATGTCAGTCTTTGCTTAATATTATATTACAGTGAAAACTCGTATTTAGTAAGAACAAGATTTTACTGCTTCAAACCATTTTGCACTTGTCGCCTTCGTTAGGTTTACAATTGGATGCCTCCCATCGCGTAAACCGTCCGTTTACGCGATGGGAGGCATTTTGAAATATGATATTAAATATCGATAAACATGCAAATAAGAGCATCAATATACATAAACATAATGACAAAATAAAAAGTTAATTGAAAAGCCGGCGAAGTGCGAGTAGAACTCGCATGCAAAGGGTTCCGAACAAATAAAAAAATATATTTTAAAATCGTAGAACTTTAATCAAAATTTTAGGCCCTGTAGTTTCGGAGATAAGGGGTGGAGAATGGTAAATTTTCATCTATTTTCTTGAATAACTTCGGAAAGGAATAGTTAAAAATTATAAAAAAAAATGAGACCCTTAGAATGGTCCCTTTGATTGGATATATCACACGGCAGAACTTTCTTATTTGATCCCCAAAGTGACCCAATTTTGAAATATGAAATGTTAAAACTACCCGGTATCACCAAAAAATCTAAAATCCGAACATGTTTATGTAACAAAGGCATCCAGTATTAACAAATAGTTTTAAAAGGTAAATAAGCGTTTTCACTCATTCGGGTTTTCACTGTAACTCATACTAAAAGACCACAAAAACATAGTTCAAATTGAGCCTCGTATCGTAATAATAACTTGAAGCCTGGGACAGTCATTTGTCTACAGATACGAATATGTAGGTTCCAGACCCTGCGCGACTGTACACACATACATACATGAACGTTATAACAATGTGGAAAAAACAATACATTCTTCAATAAAATAATTTCTATTTTTGAAATTTAACACTGCAAAAACCTTATATTATGATTCATTTGGTACATTAACATACCATTCCGGGAAAAGAAGTTTAAAAATTCGTTATTCAGCATCATCGTAACGCACTCTGCAAAAAATTAGAAAATAATATTAAGAAAAGTAAACAATTAAATTACATTTAATAAACTCCCTAAAAATAACATAAGGGCAGGAAGATGATGATGTAGTGTGTTTTTTTGCCTGAAAATCGGACATGTTATTTTTTTAAAGCCAAGGCATAGAGTATTCCACAGCAAATACCCGAGTAAACTCCCGCGTGGATAACTTTTATAGTTTTTCATTTAGAGCTATCTGAATTTTATATCCCGGAATTCGGAAAAATACAAATAAATATATATAACTTTGAATACTTACATACGAAACAAAAATTTCTTCATCCGTTTGAAAGGTCTACTGCTAAGCTAAATTACAAGCGTTTTCTGGATGTCCTACGACATACCAGTGACAAATAAATCGCGATAAAGTGATTTTTGTTTTTATTTTTTTTCTGGCCTTGTTTTTTGATTTAGGTAGTTGCAATCAGCACAAATCAGTTGGTTACTTATATGCGCTAATAACAATAAAAAAACGAAAACGAAAACATTGTAAGCAACAGTACACCAGTAACATGTCCGATTTTCAGGCAAAAAAACACACTGTGTGATGATGAAACTCCCTAAAAATACGATTGAAAAATAGAGGGGACAGTATTTATCTTCTCTCACATCATAAAGTTACGTAAAACTTTTGTTAAAATTCTATTTTAAATTTTATAATATTTACTGTACAGCTATAGTAGGCGCCAGATAATCGTGGAATATCGGTCATTGACCCACCTACATTTATTGACATTGTTAATTTGAAAACACGGAATTAATGACACAAAACTGTCCCGAATCATCATCTCTCGTGATCCTTAACATTGTATAATAATGAAAAACGATTCATATTTAATTGTTCAGGTACCTATGAGCAGTTATTAGGGAAAGGTCAATATACTTTATTCCACATTTATCTGGCGCCTACTATAGTATAGTCTTTATAACCCAAAAGTTGACTGGTAGAGAATGCCTTGATGCATTAAGTCAACCCATGTACCACTATTGTACATAAAGTTTAAATAAATAAATAAAGTTCCAATTATGAGATCCAAAGTTTCAATTCGAACAAAATTCAAAAGTTATACTTAAACCACACCATCAAATAGACTAGTTCGATCCAGCCCGTCCCTAGCTGTCCTCCCCCCAGCGACGCCCTAAGCCTAGGCCCGTACCCCACAGGGGGTGCCCTTAGCGTGTAGTCGCTTACTAAGTACGTAAGTTTTTTATAAGCCCTGACTGGAGGCTTTAATATTATATTAAAGTCACCACAGGCAAGCCCGGTTAAGCAGTCGACAACCTTATAGGTTGAACTGCGAGACGCCACTCACAAAAAAAAATAAAAAACCATCAAATAATTCAATTCAATTCAAAACATTTATTTCAGACTTTTCGGTCCATTGAGTGTTAGTACATTAAGATAACTTAAAACTATGTTAGTAATTTACACATACCTAGAAAATAATGAAATAACAAACAAACATTATTGGCCTACAGCACATGCAAACCTATCCAATGCCTCCAAATAGGACTATGGATGTAACCCGCTATTACACTCAGGTAACTGTTGTGCCAAAGGGCATGGAACCATTGTGTCATAGCCGGCGCTGCCATTTTGATTCATTCTTCTTCAAAGTTGCAGCGCATAATCTAAAATGCATATATGGGTAGAGGACACTTTAACAACACTTTAGGGTACCATTAAGCATTTTTTGTTTCTGGAAGTGTCCTCTACCCATATCAGGCCTCCGTCACTCCATGTACTTGCGCGCTATAATTACCTACCGCCCGACTGGGCGGTCTCGGTCCTCCGACGGACCAAATTCAGTATGGTTTTCGCAAGCGAAGCGCACGCACGTTTTTCAATTTTAATCGTTCGATTCGTTTGTACGCGTACCTACGATGACGCCTGGTGCCTTATGTGCAGTAGATCGCACGTTAGTTCGAGATGAGCAGTCGTCCTTTCGTTTTCCTTTCGATAAAATGAAGGCAAAAGCATGTAGCATCGGCTGCTTAAATAATAACAAGGATCCGAACATCTCGTTTTTCACACTTCTAAAGGACATCGAAAGATATAGTAATGCACGTCTACATGTAATTACTAATTAGGTAGGTAAGTACCTACCTACGAAATGTTTACATTTGTTATTCTTATTTATGTCACCCGTATTTACGTAGTTAGAATATTAATTATTATTTTTATAGTATAGTTAGGTATTTACTTACGTAGTTCCATTTACACAGCCAGGTTTAGCTTTGATAAAATATCTAAAGGTAGAAAAGTACCTATTTAAATAGTATTTTTGTTTTAAATATTTTGTGATAGATCTAGATAGACTACTCATAAATACAACAAAAGTATTAAAAGGTATGTACTGTATTTTATTTTTCTTTCCGGACAGCCCCAGTACTCGGTCAAGCGGCGTAGGTATGTTGCGGACGAGAACGGACACAAATTAATAACAACTCTCAAGCGCGGCGATTAAATGCAATTTAGCTTGCGCGTGGGGTTTCAAGTGATTTTGTAGGCTATTATAAAAGCGGCTTTCTTCAAGATCAAAGGAGTGAAGTTTCTGTACGTAGTACTTTTATATATTCTGTGCCCATATATGCATGTTAGTCCGTGCACCGCAACTTTGAAGAAAAATCAATCAAAATGGCGGCGCCGGCTATGCCACAATGGTTCCATGCCCTTTGGTACATATATAATCTTTTGTGACCCAAAGTTACACCCAGTACAGTTTTCCCAACTGTAACGGGTGACATCAAATGAATGGGCTCCTTGTTAGGGTCTTAAAAGTTTTTTTTTTTTCATAATTTGAAAATATTCCATTCCGAAGTTGTAGAAAATATTTGAAAATTGACCATTCATTCACTCGCACTTGACCGGTTTTTTTTATTTTAAGTTCAACTCCAATGAGTTTTTCTATCTTCAATTAGTAGATTTAAAAAAACCGGCCAGGTGCGAGTCGTACTAGCGTGCAAAGGGAACTTCTAATAGGTTTTGTCTGTAATCTATAGAGACCTATTAAGTATCTTTTTTTTTAATTTTAGATAAGGGGGGAATGGTCAATTTTCATCTATTTTTTTGAATAACTTCTGAATAGAATTTCTTAATATTATAAAAAATACTTTTGCGACCCTTGATTTGATACGGCATACGGTTCAGGAGGAAAAACATTATTTTTATATTTCTAGTTTTGAACTTTAATATTGCCTGGCTTTGGGTGTTGTAGGAGCGCGATATCACGGCTAGTTGCCTAACCTTTTGCAATCTACATACTTTTTAAACGACTTCGAAAAAGGAGGAGGTTATCAACAGGGTGTAGGGCACAGCAGGGAGACAATAGGATCAGCAGCAAAAGTGACTGAGTAATCATTATTATAAATTGTTTATATTAATTTTCAAAAACTACCCGTGACAGTCTGTCGCTTTACGGGGCGTTTAAGTTTATGGAATACCTACTAAATCCGCGCGAAAGAAGTCGCGGGCGAAGTGCTAGTTCATAATAATTAAAAAGTAGTCATCGCAGAATGTTCATGGTCAGAACTGTCTTTTGCCATACATTTCAAAAACTCGATAAAACAGTTGATTATGACCATATACGGTTTTTATTTCCCTGCAAAAAGCATGCAAACAAGCATACACCATGCATGAAGCGCCGGAGCCCCGCAGCGCCGGAGCGGGTGGGTCGCAGATGATAGTTTGGTTTGGTCCGCTTCGCCCCTTCGCGCCTGCGCGGGCTTAAATTACACTTTAGGGGTAGGGCAGATAAAACTACGTGGAGTCGGTTTTGAAGCGATTCGTTTCTGTCACTAACTTTTGTAGCACAACATTTCGACTTTTTAAGACAATATCTAATTGTTATGAGTCTTGTTACAATCATGTAAGATTTCTACATACATACTTACAGATTATAACCACTGTTTTAAGATGGTTTTAAGTTAAACGAAAATAACTTCTAAAAGCCAAAAATGTTTACTTTAATTTTGTGTTTTTTTGTTTTCTTCGTTCATTCACTCTGTATCGATTTGGCTATTTTCCGCTCGGCACCGTTTAAACGGGCCGACACGAAAAATCAAACCTCTCTTACATTTTGCGCGCATTTTATTTGAATTTTGGTAGTCGCATGTTTGAGACAAATATTTGCATCCGCATTTACGAATGTGAAAACACCAACATATGTACGTTACATCACTATTACATACATACGATACGGTCGAATTGATAATGATAACCTGCTTTTTTTGAAGTCGGTTAAGTTTTATGGTATATTTTTACGATTCATGAAATACATCCCAACGGACAACGAACGGTCAGCGGAGGCTCAGTAATATGGTGATATCCTCGTGGTATCCTCCTGGTACGGAACCCTTAATAAAAATATTACTACTGATTTTCCAAAACTATGAAAGCACTGACAGCGACAGTACTATGACGAAAAATAAGTAGGATTGATTAAACCTGACAACATGTTCTCCATACCGATCAATACTCCAACAGCAAATAATTATGTTTATTATGCACATTACCCACTGTTCAATTTGTTTGACTGTGAGAAAAAAATTTTTGGTGTTAAAATCTACTAATTGATGATTGAAAATCTAATTGGAGCTGCACTTAAATTAAAAAGTTATTGAAAGCATTATTTTGAAGGTGAAATTTAAAATGTTAGTTGAAACTTTTTATCTCATAATTGGAACCTTCACCCCATTCTATCTTTTCACGGGGGGTTTCCTAATATTCTTTCTTAGCTGACGTCCCCTACTCATAGTCTACTTCCGGGCCAAATTTCATTTTCATAGGTCAAGTAGTTTTCGAGATTTCGTGATTAGTCAGTAAATGAATGAATGAGTGAGTGACCTTACGTTTTTAAGAGTGACTGGTAACTGAGTGCGTAACTTGAAATAGGTTATTCTACAGCTGATCTTTAAATTACCAGTCACCTTGTATAGCTAGAGATAGAAACAT
Organism: Mamestra brassicae; assembly: GCA_905163435.1. Lineage (NCBI taxonomy): Eukaryota > Metazoa > Arthropoda > Insecta > Lepidoptera > Noctuidae > Mamestra > Mamestra brassicae. The sequence goes on along the minus strand of LR991004.1, from coordinate 10,534,346 downwards.
GAAATTCCGCAAGGTCTCCTAATGGTAGAAAAAAGTGTCAGTCGGACTCGCATAGGAAGGAAACCTTCGTCGTCCGACTGACACTTTACCGGTTTTTGCTAATCCTCCTATGAAGTCTTTTCCAAAAAAAAAAAAGAGTGATGGCGAAAACGTACATAATAGTGCACTACACCTACATACTACTACATACTATAATCAGTCCAGAAATCTAAAATCGCAGATATGCGTTACGTATTCGCTGCGCCGGATTTGTGAAGGACAAGAATAATAAAATGAACCTCACCTCTGACGCTGTCCACGTCTTTTGCTCAAACGACGGCCAGATGACGGGTCCTGCAATGTGAAGCGATTTGTGGTTTCTGGGGCCACTCTCAAGTTCCGAGAATCTACAGACCGAGCCTTGCTCACCTGTTTTAACCAAATATTTCATTTTGAGAAGAGGTTTTTTAGAATCTATAGACATCATGTTCCTCCTTCATCCTGGATATAGACTTACCTTATCCATAAATTTCTTTATCAACTCAGGACAATTTAAGTTATTTTCTGGTTCCCAAGAATCAAATTTACTTGACCATCCTTTCCAATGAATAAAGAACTCCCTCTTCCCATTCTTCTTGTGACGAACTTCTAATATGCGGTCAACCTAAAATAAGAAAATTGATTTTAGGGAGTATGCAAGGTTTTTTCCACTTCTATCAATAGAGGACAGTAAACGAACCTAACAAAATAATAAACATTTAAATTAACTACACTTTGTTGCCTCAAAAATATTATATTTAACTCATTGAGTAATAGAGCATGTTTTATTAAACTAAATTCCATAGAACAATAGTACATTGTTCACCGAGAGGAGAAAGTGACCGATTACCGTCGAGGGTGTCGTTTGAAGCCCGAGCCGTAGGCGAGGGCTTTAAAACACCCAAGATCGGGAATCGCAGTTTCTCTCGAGTGATACATAGTGCTTTATACTACACCTAGAAGGAAAATAAAAAACGAAATCTTTACTAATTGAAATTTATATTGAAATTGTTGCAGTTAAAACTGAATCCTCAAACAACACACAAATTGGAAATGGCGCCAATGGCGTCTGCAATTTTCACATGTTCTTTTTTCAAATTGTTTATCCTGCCGCCGCAGGGTCGCACTGCCAGCCCGACACCATCCAACACACAGCTAGTGGCCAGTGTCATTTTGCGAACTTGGAGATAAAAACTCACTGTAAAAACTTTTTGGCTTTTGATATTTAGGTTACCGGCGCATAGTCTTACCCAAAATTAAAAAAGAAAAACCACGTTAGAAATGGATTTTCATACACTTTTCTCTCCCGCTCAGATGCGTTTTCTCCCCGCATATTTGTTCGATATGCAATGACGTACTTTCTACCGTAAATTTGATAAAGTATCAAGGTACTTTCCAAGCAGGTGTAGTATAAAAATAATTGCCAGGCTTGCAAGCAAACTTTCTGACGGCCGTATCTCTACTATTTCGATAAAGCTCGATCTATTTTTTTTTGTTCAATCATTTTCCCGGCAATGATATGGGGGTATTCAGTCTACTCGATCACATGATAGCACGATCGATTTCAAAAGAAGTTGACAACACTCGTTATCAAGACTTAGCTAGATGAACTTTGTCCTCAGTTGCTATGGCTTTATTTGAGCAATTTTGTTAAAACGGGTTTTGATTAGTTAAAACTAGTCTTAACTTAAAGTCATTTTGCGGTGATATGATTTGTGTTCAATCTGACGAAATGTGCAATTGAGCATTTTAATTATTGGATATATCGTGGCCATATCGTAGAATCGGCCATTTCATGATATGGCCGAGGTTAGTTAAGTGTAGATTTGAGGGAACTTAGGGCACCCCGACACGGATAGGTTAGGTTCCGTCTTAGCTCCCGTCATACCATTCATGTTAGGTTCCTTTAAACCCTGCTGGCCATTTCATGAAATGGCCAAATTCTACTATATGGCGACGACACATACAACGATCCAAACCTGAAAATATACTATGGTCTGAAACAGTCCAGTGACTTGTTAGATAAAAAGCGTAAAAGCAAGGAAACGCTGGCAAACGATGAGATACCCCATTGACAAGAAACATCTAAAATATGTAACAACTCGTCTTAAGTCAGAACTCAGTGAAGACCAAAACATAGACAGGGAGATATCTCCATGCCTGTTTTGGTTTAGTAAGTTCAAATTATTCTCTCCGGCACGCAACAAGAGCTTAAAAGGCCTCTTCCAAGCACCAATACGCAAAAAAAACATTTTTAAACATTTTTGCTCAAAAAATGCATTTACGAAACATTGTTCGAAAGTTAAAAATTACGCACCATACAACGTCTTAGTACTTGTTGTTTGTTATATTTTTTTTTTTATGGATTTCTTTTTTAATTTCCATAAAAAAAAATTGAATGGCCCCTGTGGGAAATGGACAAGGGTTGTTGCACCACCCCGAGCGGGGGCAACGTAAGAAGCTAGCTCGAGAAGTGAGATTGAGGTATGCAAGTTGGAATGTTGGGACTATGACTGGAAGGGCCAGAGTTAGCAGAAGTATTAAAAAGAAGAAGAATGAATATAGCGTGTTTACAGGAAACTAAGTGGAAGGGAACAAAAGCGAGGGAAATTGGTGAAGGATACAAGTTTTTCTATTGTGGAAGTGACGGTAAAAGATATGGCGTGGCAATAGTGTTAGATAGTAAATTGAAAGAAAGCGTGATGGAAGTAAAAAGGATTAATGATAGATTGATATGTGTGAAAGTTATGATGGACAATGTGATGCTGAATATAGTTAGTGTGTATGCCCCGCAAGTAGGATGTGATGAAAGGGTGAGAGAAATTTTGGGAGGATTTTGATACAGCTATTATGACCATCCCCGTGCATGAGGAATTGATAGTTGGAGGTGATTTTAATGGGCATGTAGGAAAAATGAGAAATTGTTACGAAAGAGTACATGGGGGTTGGGGTTTTGGAAGTTCCAATAACGAGGGAGAGACGCTGCTGCAATCCGCAACTGCATTCGACCTAGCAGTAGCCAACACTTGGTTCCAGAAACGAGATCAACACCTAGTCACATACAAAAGTGGTAACCACATGACCCCGATTGACTATTTTCTAGTTAGGCGCAACCACATAAAGCACGTCAAAGACTGCAAAGTGCTGCCAGGAGAAAACTTGGTCTCACAGCACAGACTCCTGGTTATGGTATTAGCCCTTACCTCTTCCTGATGATAATTGACGCTCTGACGTCGGACATTCAGGAAGAGGCTCCCTGGTGCATGCTGTTTGCTGAGGACATTGTGCTAGTTGCCGAAAGTGGCATAGAGGTCCAGAGCAAATTGGAGACGTGGTGGCAAAGACTGGAGAGTGTTGGCCTGAAATTGAGCAGAACAAAAACAGAATACCTGTTCTGCGATTCCGGCGGTCTCTCCAGTCCTATACCTGTAGCTCTCATCGGAACGCCTATACCGATCTCCTCCGACTTTCGATACCTCGGGTCGCTTGTCCAGGGGGACGGCGATATAGACCGAGACGTAACGCACCGGATCAACGCAGGATGGATGAAATGGCGACAGGTCACTGGAACATCTTGCGACCCACGGATGCCCCTCAAGTTAAAGGGGAAAATCTATAAGTCCGTGATAAGACCTGTTGTACTGTATGGATCAGAATGTTGGGCTGTGAAAAAGACGGATGAGAAAAGATTGCATGTAGCGGATATGAGAATGTTGAGATGGATGTGTGGAGTATCGAGAATGGATAAAGTGAGGAATGAGTTAATTAGAGGTAGCTTAAAAGTGGCGCCAATAACAGAAAGATTGAAAGGGAACCGCTTATCTTGGTATGGTCATGTGAAGAGGAGGGATGAAATGCACGTAACTAAAAGAGTTATGAATATAAATGTGGATGGATGGACAGGGAGAGGGAGGCCAAAGAAAAGATTGATAGATTGTATTAGGAGTGATATGAAAGAAAAGGGAGTTAGTGATAGCGTGACGGTTGACAGGACAGAATGGAAGAAAAAAACGTGTTGCGCCGACCCCAAGTAACATGGGATAAGGGCAGGAAGATGATGATGATAACTCCAGTTTAACTCACTGTCTAGGCCCTAGACAGTAGACTCTAGGATTACCCCCAGGTATTTAACCTCGTTAGACAACACTGGAAATACTATTGGTTGCTACAAAAAATCCAAAGTGTGTGTCAAAATGCCTTTCTGGACATACAGAATACAGTTGTGGGGCAGGGCAGCCAATTTAAATATTGACATACTCCAAAGGTTCCAATCAAGTAATGCCAAGGATTATAACAAATGCTCCATGGTAAAGTAACAATAGCTTGCATTGGCACTTAAAATACCAAAGGTTCACGCAAAAATTCACGCAAACAGACAGTGCCTACAAAAATAGGATTATGACCCATCCTTTTACACTGGCATCAAACCAAGACATTAAAGACTAACCCCACAGGACCTGATACTATTAAAACTGACATACAATATTATAATATAACAGACTGATGTGGATGCACCAGTGGATGCATACCATCAAGCATGACTAAATAATATTTTAACACAAAAGATGCTGAAGGTCAATAACAAACAAATCGCATTCACATAAAAACTGATATTAAACATGCTTACATAAAATGAGACTACAAAAAAAAATTAACAACTCGCACTTGACCCGAAAAATTGATTTTAGGTTAAAAGAAATAAATAATGGTTCCTGGCAGTTTTCCTTAGAGCTAAAAATTTTATCCTGTGTATGAGATTTTATGAAATAGATTGTTTCCTTACTTCATACTCAGCATTCTCATCAGCTTTACTGCCATCCCAATCATTTTTGGCCCTTTTAGCAGGTACTTTGGTTTCTTTTTTTGCTTTCCTTTTAATATTCTTCTTCTCTGCTTTGCTCTCTTTGTTTTTAGAATTCTCTTTCTGTACATGAAAAGCAAAAGGGGCAAATACAAAAAAGTCTGGCAATACTGAGCAGTCTTAACATTAGTTATAGAAAGTACACTCTTACCTCATCATTATACTTGTTAATTAGTTCAGGACAGGATAAGGTGTTCTCAGGTTCCCAGGTGTCATTATCAGCAGAATAGCCCTTCCAACGTATTAAGTAATGAAGTTTTCCTTTTATCTTTTTGGAGTCTACCACTTTTTCAACCTAAAATATTTGATAAATTTTGGATGTTAGATACATAGTAATTTAAAATGCACAAAGTGAAAATATTGACATAGTCAGCGGCGGATCCAGGATTCTCGTTTGGTGGGGGCTTGACCACGCTGAGCTTTCAGCAAAGTGAACACTAAAGAAGCACATATCATTCTACTTAACGCATAACAAGCCTCTTTTTTTTTAAGGATGGGTAATCATTAAATGACTTCTTCCCCTCTGGGTGGAGCAGAAGGGCGTGTCAGACTCTTACTGACTAAAACCCATCCGTGTTCCTTCTGCAGCCCTTTGCGTTCCAGGGCCGCGGTGACTCTTTCGAAAAAAATCCGCAACCCATCTGCTTACATCTCTTTAAGGCGCGCGTGGAACACAACGCGCCATGGACCCGGTGGTCGGTGATCACCTTGCGACTCCCGACGCCCGGGGCCGTCATCTGAAGCGGCGGTTGGGGCGAAGGCCTTGTCCCTCGCGCGGCTTGCCTCCTCCTTCGCTAGCATTACTACTTCGCAGAAGGAGGTGACCGCTTCCCAAGCCTCCTCGCTCCGGACCATGGATGTAACCAGGGCTTACGACAGTGTTCCGCCCAAGCAAGGCAGACCTCCACCATATACTCTCCCGAAACAGCCGTGTCCGGTGAGTACCAGCGACAGGTGGGAGGTGAGGACGCCGTGGCGCCGCAATTGTGGCGTGCCCAGCGCTGGGTCGCCATAGTCGCCGTCTCCATAGCCGGATGGCCATGACCCTTTGGGATGCGTTGAGCTGGCGGGCTGGTCACCGCTTCAACGTAAGCGCCCACACCGGGGCCCGCACGATCACCGCATAGGTCCTCCGGCAAGAGGCGTTTGGACTACCTAGATTGGGCAGGAGCCGCTTGAAGGCAAGCCCAATAGACTACCAAAGATATCTCGGACTTTTGGGGGGCGCTTGAGCCTCTTGAATCCACCAATGGATAATGTCAACTGTCACCCTAAGTTAACAATAATTTTCCACCAAAAAGGCTCAGCCTTTTATCAGCTTATTTCACTGTTAGCAGACTTAATAATCTGCACAGAGCCACCTGTGATTGAAACCAAGAGACCACCACCTATAACACTCGCACTGTAACCATGGGGTAAAAGGATAAAGAGGAGTAAAAATATCTACTGCAAATATTTATCTTTATATTAGAGAAAACAACCCAGGTTTTGCCCAGTTTGAAGAATTAGGTATTTGTCATGTTAAAGCTTTTTTTTTAAAGCAGTAGTTGAAAAATAGGTATAGTAAAATAATGGGTGGATGTGCCGTGCCCACCCCAGGAAGATTGGGGCCGATTCGAAAGTCCAGGCTGGACACTTAGGCAAATAACTTCACAAATAATCAATCAAATAAAATCTACTACTGAGAAACCTACTAACTTATTATCTACATGATACATAGACCAGTCACTAAAAACATCGCTGGTTGTTAAACAAATGTATTTTGATGATTTTTAAAACCCATATTAAAACATGATACCCTAATAGTTTTGCAATGTCCGTCAACTGCGGTTTTACTTAGAGACTATTAACACTCCATTACACGCTCAGGTGGGACACACCTGAGCGTGTAATGGAGTGTTAATAGTCACTGATTGTTGCTTATTACTTCTAAAATAATACTTAGGTTCTGGCTGTCTTCCATAGCTACAGCAAGTATTCTTTAGAAATCATCAGCATCACAACAACACCTCCAGTGCACGGACGTGGTTTTGGCAAGTTTTAATGGTGTTGAGGTATGCCTGTGCCTCGTGCATGGAATATTATAACTATTAGAAGCATGACGATAATGAGCATTTATAATATTAAGATAAATATGTAGTTTTCTTCAAATTTGTTCTGATAATGAATTAGATCCAAAATGCAGAAGAAGTAGAAGAGACTGCAGATTTACTACTAGACTCTTAGCTTGACGCAACCCAGGCGGTAGGTAGAGTAGTGGACCCTCGCAGCCTTGGGCCTGGCTGTTACCGAAGACTCTTACTTACGAAGGCCTGGCTCTAACCTACATATTAAGTGCCAGATAGTCCATTCAGGATGCGAAAAATTCTCAAGTTCTTTTTGCTCACTCTGTAAGTCTAGACTGTCTATATTTTTGAGCTTTCCTGCATTAGTTAAAATGGTTTTTTATGTTCAAGTGTGAATGGTCAAAAGAAAATCAAACCTATCCGAGGTGTAATGCAAAAATTATTGAGATCATTTTTTTGCTCTTGAATTCAGTTTCTCAGTTCTTGGCCTTTCCAGTATGAGTCAAACGGCAACTTGTCTGTAACTATCTATGGCTAAAAGAAAATCAATTGCCAGCTCACTTTGCTCAGTCTTGCATTCTACACTAAGTTCCTGAGCACTTTCCTGCATCAGTGTACTTGTATGTATAATTTATTATAAGAATAAATGGTTAAGAAAAAATCAAATCTATCCGAGATAGAGTACAAAATTTTCAAGCTCATTTTGCTTGCGATTGCATTCTACACTAAGTTCTCCAGCCTTTCTTCTTGACTAATTCAAGAATGTTACTAAAAAAATTGGAAGTGTTAGTGGTGGGTGGTGGATATTAATCAAAATCAATATTTACAAAAATGAGGATGGTGTCAATAATTTAATCATTTGTATATTGCATTGTTTTCCCATAATAATACTAGTCACTCTACTAGTAGGTAGCAGTACAAAGAGAGTTGTCTCTGAGTAATGTGATGATGGAGTTTCTTGTCCGTTCTTCTCCATAAGAATCTACCTTTCCGAATGGACAGTAGAGTCACTTTATTAATGTAATTCTATTATTTTTACTGAACTGTAAACGATGACGTTCAAAAGTGCCGTTTAATGGCCTAATTGAAATAAACGTTTTGACTTTTTTTTTTTTTGACTTGTTAAAACTGAGGATGGACAAGCAGACAGACATGGAGAAACTAGATACACCAATGCCTATGCTGGTATTCAAATTTAATTAAGTATTAAAAAAAAACTTATTTAGATAGACAAAATGCATTGTGTTCTTCTAAAATTCCCTGTGCCAAACAATTACCTCAGGTACCAGGCATTTTGTTTAACTGATACAGTTCTCAGGTAAACAATATGCCTAACATAACTACACAGTTGGGGGGTCAGAGAGCCCCAGATGAGGTCTCAATCTCAATATATTCACAAAAATATTTAATTATGTAAAGGTTGCTGTTGCTAAGGAAAGTATACAAAAGGGAGGAGCAGTTGTTAATATTAATTTTGTTGTTCCCACTACAGGGCAAAAACCTCTCTACTTTCATTAAAAATTATAAAAGATTACAGAAGATCATGTAGAGCCTCCGACCCACCCTAGGTGAATTTAATGTTCATTTAAAACTCGGGAAAACAAGGGTTCATTTTAGTGATAAGGAATAAAAATTTGACCCTTTGATACTACTGCCCTACTGAAACTGAAATGTGAATGTATACAAACATGTATATTGCAATACAAACCTCATATTCCTCTTCGACGACATTTTTTTCTGATTTTCGTTTTTTCGATTTGTTTTTAGCTTTGCCTTTTTTCGGAGATTCTTTGGTAGAACTTGTCGAAACATTCTCAATTAGTTCGACATTTTCAGTCGATTCCGATTCGGGCTCTTTCTCATCTGGGTCAGCTTGGCGTTCAGCGTCAGCGTCGGCATCGGCATGTTCATCATTAACAACAGATCCATTCGTTGATGATATCACATCATCATCCTCTTTGCGACTCTTTGATATCTTACGCATTGTAGCAACGAATTCAGTGGTACTAATGTACGCTTACACCACGAATCCGGATGGTGGTAACGTAAAGGAGGGAAAATCCTACCTAGGTACTTACACAGGCCAAATTGCGTGGGTACGCTAAACACTTTGGTGGGCTTTCTTTTTTTTTTGCTAACAAAACCTCTATGCCTTAACTAGAAAATGTTGCAAGTTGTAAAATTAAAAAACGATATGTGCATTTAAATATTGTCTATGGAAATAAAAACAAAAGTGAAAGTAGTTTTTTGGCGGGATTTTGTCGAGTGAAGTTTAGCGGCTGTTTTAATTATTCGTAAATTGATTCCTAGTGGATATTGTGATGTAAATTGGTCCGCGTACATATATAAATACAGACACCCTATAGGTTATAACAGTTTTATCAATGAAAACTACAATCACTGTTATTTATTACAACAAAATAAAAAAATAAAAATTTCTTTATTGAATCAAAACAATCAGCTTCTCAGAAATATTTTTCTGTAGAATCTGTAGGTTTTACGGGAATTTGGCTTATATTTTCTCGTAAAGATCTCTTCAAATTCGGAGCTCGAAGTCTCATATCCATCCAAATCTGTGCCGAGTTGCTTCATGAATTCTCATCTGTTCAAGGGTTTCTTATTGTTCTTGATCATGTTGTGGCCATTACAAAAAAACTAACGAAATTAAAATTACACAATCAAGTTGCACAAAGCCTAAACATACGTCTCGCGTGTTGTACGCCAATAAGTCAAAAATAGCGGAAATTACCTTAGCGACACAGGCACCATCGGCAAGCTCCCGTCGGCCACCGAGTTGGCTAAACAGCACGAGCGCTAACTTCACTTGTTAGAAAGAGAAACAGAATTGTCGATTGCGTGTACGCCTCGCAAGCGTAGATTAGGCTTTTAGGGTTAATGTACCAACATATTCGCAATGTTTTTCGTTAAGAAGATTCGTGAGCGCCAGGCGCGGTCTGTGGGGGGAAGTCGTAGTTGCATGCCTGCCCCCCCCCCCCAAATCGAACACATCAATTTTTTGTTAAATAGCAGAACCACTAATAAAACATCGGATTTGTTCGAGCTCGCTCTAGCATCCTTTGTTTTCCAACTTACGCTGGAATCGACTAAAAAACATCTATTAGTATGATAAAAGCAAAATAGAACGTTTCTGCGACTTATACTAAAATTGTTCGAGCTCGCTTTAGCACCCTTAGCTCTCGGGCTTTCGGTTGAGTCGACAAAGATACAACACGCAAAAAAAAAACGTTTTGTCTTTGATAGGTTGGAAATGACACTGACAACTCTTTCAAGTACCTAACTAGGGATATGACACTAAAGGAAAAATCGATTTTTCTTTTCAGAAATAATCGATTTGGGAAAAATAGATTTATTTTACAAAAAATAGATTTGTGTAAAAATCGTTTTTCTTTCCTATTATTTAAAATAATGCCTGCTTTTTTTACTCTGCTTATGTTACGGTAAGTGTGATGAGTTGAAAATGATTAATTATTAATTATATGTCATTTTTGATAATTACCAAAAGTTACGGATCAAGTGAGAAATTTAATCACTTTTATCGGTGATTTGATTTTTAATAATAATTCAATACTCTCGAGTCCATCCGTCAGTCGGTCAGGTTGCGGATGAATAAATAGATCCTCAGTGAACCCTAAAATCGAATTTATTTGAATTAATTGTTAATAAAATTTAAAAAACGATTTTTATTGAATAAATAATCTTTTTTTTTAATTCGATTCGTTCCGATTATTTTCCCACATCCCTATAGCTAACTATACACATTCACTTATATCATCTAATGACTTTTACTTCTCAAAGTTCATCATTCAGAATCCATATCCATACCTATTTCCGAGATTTTATGAAGATAAAATTCTAAAAATATATCCATGGTTAATCAACCCCTGCGCAAATGCTACTTAAGTTTACGGATGTAACTTGTAGTACCAGCTATCTAAGATTGCTAGTGAAATACGCAAATAAGTGAATACAGTGCAAATGAGAATTTTTAAATCATGACAAGCCGAGGAAGTTTTAAAAGCGCTCGAATGAACTTTAAAGTGCAAAATGAACCGCCTGAATGTAAAGGTACCAAGCCAACCCGTGAGGAATCGTCAATACTAGAAGTTTTTGTTTTAATGATTGTGCACATTTGTAAAAAGATTTTGTTCTTCGACACCAATTTAAAAATAGCTGTTTATTTAGGAGCACTCTTTCTACTATCTATTGTTGCAGACGTATTGACTTTTCCCAAAACATACTTTTCAAGAAGTGATAACATATTTAATCAATATTTTGTGAAAATCGGATGGTTTTGGACACTGTTCATGACTGTGCCTTATGTTTTATTAACATCCTACACAATATGCTGTGGAAAGAGAAGAACAATCACAGTGGCTCATTTATCTCGACTTCTTGTTGCCACTGTGTTTTGGTCTGTGTGGACATCTGTTTTCAACATGATAGAGAGTAGTTATGGACGCTGCAATAGTAAACAATTTGAGAGCAAAATGTTATGCTTAAAGAATGGACATTTTTGGAATGGTTTTGATATATCGGGCCACTGTTTTATTCTTATTTATTCAAGTTTGGTAATGATAGAAGAAGCAAAAGCAATCAATGGCTGGGAAAGAATAAAAGACTATATAAGAGATGAAAAGTATGCTCGCAGTATTGATGATAAGGCTGCCAGTGTTAATCCTTTGAAGAATATTACTACGGATGAATTAAATATTTTAAAAATGTCATATGAGAATTTCACACCATATGTAAGAGGATTTTTTATAGCTATTGCTTTGTTGCAATTGTTATGGGATGTAATGCTTGTTTCAACAATATTATACTACCATATCATGGTGGAAAAATTTATAAGTGGTATTATAGCAATACTAACTTGGTTTGTTACTTATAGAGTATGGTATACTATACCAAATATTTTACCAAATTTACCAGGAGAAGGTATATTTAGATACAATAATAAGAACAAACCATTGCCTACTACACCCATGTATCGAAAGAGAAGTTCTACAAATGGTAAATATTTTATGGGTATGCCGATTAACATCAATCAAGATTCAGAAACCACTAAAGAAGAAGCCAAATAGTTTAATAGTCTTGAATATTTTGAAGCATGGGTATTAGTAGTATACTTAATGTTATTTGGGGTTAAATCTGTTTTAAATAAAAAGATTTGATATCTTGAAATCAACAGTAGGTATGGTTTATGGTTGGTAATTTTATAAACGATAAAGTGATGTTGATAATTTTATATCTAATTTAAGTATAAAGGGTTTTTATTTACAGTGGTCATTAATGATAAGTCTTTCTAGAGGCTCGCCAAAACGCACATGTATATTGCTGTGTCTATTCATGACAAAACTTAGTTCAAAGCTGAACTGAGTTAAAAAAATGTTATTCTTCTTTCGATTTTAGTTTTTTGTTTTTTGGGAATTCATATTTTAGCTACATGATTGATCATGTAATTCATTACAATGTAACTTAATTTTGTTTTATTTTTTTATATGGCTGTAGGTATTTCTGAAATAATTAACTCAATTCAGAAATGTACCCTTTAGGTATTTCGAATTCTTGTTTTATGGGAGCCAAAGAATATGAATTCTGTACATGATTCTGATTAAACTCAAAACTGGGAGTTTTGAGTTTACTGCTGTTTTTTTGCTGACTTTTATTAAACTGTATACTTAAAATTAACTTTTTTAGATTATTTTTTTTGAAAATTAGGCTGTTGCACAGCTTCGAAACTACTTTAAAACATGATGCACGAAAGAAAATACCTGAGCCATTTTTCATAATTTTATTACAAAATTTGTTATATTAATATGTATCTTAAAAACATTTCAAGTTAACAAGGCGAGTGATAGAAAAGTTTGAAACCAACGCATTTGCTATAGGAAACTTGCATCAAAATACTTTTGTGTAAAATGCAAAACCTATCCATAATTTAAAGTTAATCCTGTTTTGCATTTTTTTTGTATGTGTGTGACACCTTAATATTTATGCTGTGAGTTTTATATACTTGTTTCATGCTAATTTAGTATTAACTGGGTTTTAGCAAACATGACACCTAAAATTTAAAAATAGTAATTTTATGGGCATTGTATTAAACGGATTAATAAAAAAGGCGATTTTACATTTTTGAGTTTTTTTTTTGCGTACTAGTTTAGTTTACACCGATTTCTCCGTAATTACAGAGGGAACGGTTCATTTGGTAGAATAGGAAGCCCGCCATTTGTGATCCCTTACTGAATTTGCAAGTTCGCTGTCTAAAAATAATAATATAGACCTATTTTTTTTATTAGAGTATGGTGACGGTGTGGAACTCAAGTGAATCTTTCTTTCTTTTATAATCGATTTAAAAGAATTATTATAAAATAATACCGCCCGAAGACTCGACGGCTTAACTGGGACATGGCCTCGGAGACTCGGGCCTCGACCGAGAGGATTCCTAAGCGCATGCTTGGAGAGGGGCCAGTTTCCACTTCGTTGGAAGACTGGGAAACCGGTCCTCATTAGGAATCCGGGGCGCCCTGCAGACTCCATCCGCCGGCCCATCGTGCTACTCTACGAGGTGGGCAAGCTCTTTGAAAGAGTAGTTGCAAACCGTCTCGTCGGGCACCTGGTGGTGAGGGTAGGGCCAGGTGTGGCAGAGTACCAGTACTGTTTCCGCACAGGGCGCTCGACGGTGGGCGCCATCACGACGGGGGATGCGGTGTCGGGGCAGGGTCGTCTTGGCGATTTCTCTTGACATTGCAATGCCTGTAATACCCTGCCCTTTTTTTTAAGGATGGGAAATCATCAAATGACTTCTTCCGCTCTGGGCGGAGCGGAAGGGCGCGTCAGACTCTTACTGACTAAAACCCATCCGTGTTCCTTCTAAAGTCCTTTGCGTTCCAGGGCCGCGGTGACTCTTTCGAACAAATTCCGCAACCCTGGGTAATACCGTGCCCTCGAGTTGTATCTGGGACGTACTCCGGTACCACCGGATGCCAACCTACCTCCGTCGCGTTGTCGAGTATTATCTGATGGATAGTGCCGTCATCTACCCCGGTCACTGAGGAGAGTGGAACCGTCGAGAGATGTCACGACACGCTAGTCCTAGCGCAGGGGCGTCGCAACAGGCGGCGGCCGACGTTATGACATACGGGGTTGCGACAGTCGTTGAGAGGATCCGGCAATTGGGTCTCGAGGTGGCCCTACACAAGTCCGAAGCCATGTGCTTTCATGGTTCTCGGAATGGGCCACCATCGGGATCCCAAATAAGTTGGACTATACTTAGTCCAACTTTAAAATATTTTTTGTAATCCGACATATAGTTTTTGAGATATTTATTTAGGTATCTCAAAAACCAAATTTCGTACCTAAGTGTATTTGGCACAAATCGGCTGTGAAATATCAAAACCCAGTATCTGCATAAAACTAAATTTTACAGGAGAGCCGAAAAACGATTTCATATCTTTGACAGCGTGCCGTTTCAATACCATTAGTCGTACCTTCTTGGGAGTGATTGCAAAATTTGAGGTACATAACAGGCTTTATAAAAAAGTAGTTTTAATGCGTCTATCACAAAATATGTACGTAGAGAAGCAGTTACTAATAAAAACATGTTTTCTTAGACCAAACTTTTTGAGTGTGACAATTTCAAAACCTAGTAAGATCACTTGCTTTGTTTTCATCTAGGTCTAAAATATACTGAGCGGCGACTAAACGCAAATTAATAGACCTAGTAAGATCTCTTGCTTTGTTTTCATTTAGGTCTGAATTTGCTGAGTAGGAACTAAATGCAATTTTATAAACATAGTAAGAAACAACAAAATAAAACAACATAAATATGGCCAGTAATAAGCAGTTTTAATAAAAAAGATAAAAAAACAGATAATCGGAAACCAAACACTAAGTATTTCTTCACGGTAAAAAATCAAAAGATAATCACTCAAAATATTTGATAACAGTCATATTAAAATAACTTATTCGCTTATTAATAATTGTCCACCAAAAACCAAATCGACTGTTTTATTATTAATCGGCAAACTTTGCCAAAACTCCCTTCTGTTCATTGGCATAAGCTGTAATAAAGTTTTTACTACTTATGCCTTTCTTTTTACTTTCTTTAATAGATACCTCTTGGAATATTTTTTAAGGTTGGCATGGTCAAGGGATTGTGTTTTTTAATAAGAAAATCCAATTCGGAAAACGGAGATTCAAAATCATTCTTATAAAACATATTGCCAATTTACAAATTTTACTTCAACCAAAGAACTAAGCAAAAAATATTCATGGGATTAAGGTCATCATTGCGTCGCAGTATGGGTTTCTTTTTTACCCACTCATACGATTTTCGGACTTCGATAACTTCAATATTTGATCTGCAACCCAAAATTACATTCTTATAGTCTTCAAAATCGTACACAGCATCTTTTTTTTAATCTGCCTCTTTATATTACCATAAACTCCATCAGCTGACATATGAGTGTGACCTTTAGTTCGGTATTTCAAAGTCAAACTTTCTAAATTGCTAAACCCAGAGTTTATTATAGTAACAAGTGATGTAAAGAGGATTCAATTTTTATTTTGAGCTGTGCAATTATCACACCACAGTATTGTTACGAGCTTGGGGTTCGTGACAATAAAAACAGCCGATTAAATAACCAAAATGACACTTTAATTTAAAAACACTAATTACAACTTTTAAACTCACTAATCATTAAACACAAGTTCACCACTGATCACTTTATTCGCACTTGAAGATCGCTTCCGAAGTATTCGCTTGTATCGCTAATCCAATACTGACTCGGCCGACTGGAGATTTTCGCGACGTCCCCGCAAGGGGGCGTGGCAGGCGGGCGTAGGCTAGGCCTTTAATCCCGCGGCGTCGGGGTGTTCGTGCCCGTGATTACGGGCACGGCGTTGGGGTGCCATGTAGGCGCGGTTGGTGGCACGCGCGACTCTAGCATCACTGCGTGCCTATGAGTGTAGCTGTCAACTTGTGTTTCAGCAGGAGCGCCGCGGCACCGCCTCGCAGTGCCGCATCTTCACGTGCCTACGGCGGTCAGTCCCCGCCAGGTGAGACCTCCGGTTGCCCGGAGGAGGCCCGGCGAGAGACGACCAGCGACGTAGGCGACGACTTTAAGGCGCGCCTGCTGAGGATGCTGACCCCCGTCCGTCACGCTTCCAGATCGAGCCGGTCACGCTCCGAACTAAGGGGCCGTTCTGTATGTTTGGACGGTATTGTATTGTGTAACACCGTCCATGTCAGCGGATTGTCACGTACGTCCGCGCCGCACGGTCACCGCGTGAGTTAATGTGATTGTAGAGTCATGTGTGTCTGAGTTCGACGCGCGCTATGCCTATATTAACTTAGAACACAGCGCGCGCCGGGAGTATGTAGTGTGTGTGGAGTGTTTTTGTTTGAGAGAGTCGCGTGTTGGTGTCTGCGACTCACTCGGCGTCGCGGCGACCTTGCGAACGTGACTGCCCATGGTGAGTCGACGATCGATGGTCACCCCCAGGTACTTTACCTGAGACGACCAGTCGATGTCGACTCCGTGCAGTCTAAGAGGTGGTGGGAGGTGGGCACGACCGATGAGCAGCGCTTGTGTCTTACCCACGTTCACCGACAACCGCCATTTCGACAGCCAGTCGGGAAGCAGATCTAGTACGCGCTGCATTTTGACGGCCGCGTGTCTTGCATTTAGTGAAGTGCAGATGTACGCGGCGTCGTCAGCGTACAGCGCGAGGGTGCATTCCTGCGGCGAAGGGATGTCGTCGGTGTAACATGAGTAGCAGAGCGGCGAGACGCAGCTGCCCTGCGGCACGCCCGCTGCTATCGGTCGGGCGCTCGATAGAGCACCGTCGACCACCACCTTGAATGTCCTGTCTGATAGGAAGGAGGAGACCACTTTGATGACGCGACGGGGCGCGTCGGTGTGCGACATTTTGAAGATCAGACCGGCGTGCCAGACTCGATCAAATGCCTTTTCCATGTCGAGGAGTACTGCAACTGCGTGCTCTTTTTTATTTAGTGAGGCAGTAAGCAGGTGCAGTACCCTCGACAGCTGGAGCGTCGTGCTGTGTTCCGAGCGGAACCCAAACTGTTCCGGACGTGGAGTCACGTGTGGGGTGAGGTGTCGCAGCAGGAGCTGCTCAAACACCTTAGAGATAGTAGACAGGAGCGTAATGGGCCGATAGCTCTCCGGCCTCAATACGTTTTTGTTCGCCTTGGGCAGCATTATGACGCGCCCTTCCTTCCAGCAGGTAGGGACTCGGCCGCGGAATACGCGCTCCTTTTATAGGTCAGTTTATTCTTTAAACTTCCATTCTCGAAACATCTGGAAAGTACTCGTAACTACCGCTGCCGACTGACCAGATACCGAGAAGTGTAGAATGTTCTGGCAAAGAAATGTCTAGAAGGTACTTGACTCTACTAGTTCTGCCACTCAATACTAGATGGCGCTAGTAGTAACTTAATGTACCCGACATTAATTCTGGCGCGTAACACTGCCCCCTCCTAAGACATGCTCGTCCCGAGCATTATCGGTCCCATAATAACGCGCCAGTCGATCCACATAGACGATCTTAGGAGCACTTCTTGTACCTTTCTGTATACGGTAGGTCACGTCGTTAATTTTTGTCACAATCCGGTACGGCCCGTCCCATTTAGCTTGAAGCTTAGGAGATTTCCTAAGCTTCAAGCTAAATGGTTCATTTTACGGTCATAACGGGTTTTCATCTTTTCAGACATTTGCTGGCCCGATTGTCTGACGTGCTCATAAATGTCATTCATTTTGTTCCGCAAGTCATTCGCATAATCGGTTATATTGCGTGGGGCATCAGGTGGTATTCCGGTGATCAGATCTGCAGGCAGCCGCAATTCTCTTCCGAAGTTGGCGAAGGCTGGTGTCACCGATGTACTTTCGTGAACAGCACTTCGGTATGACAGCAAAAACGGTTGTATATGACTGTCCCAATCGCGTTGCCGGTTTTCCACGACTTTTGCCAGGTATCTCTCCAATGTCTGATTAAATCGTTCCACCATTCCATCCGATTGTGGGTGGTAAGAAGTTGTTCTCGTTTTATGAGTACCCATAACTCGACAAGTTTCCTGAAATATTTGGGACTCAAAATTCCTTCCTTGATCGCTGTGAATCTCCAAGGGTACTCCAAAACGACAGAAGACTTCATGAACTAGTTTATCTGCAACTGTTGAGGCTTCTTGATTTGGAATGGCGAAGACTTCCGGCCACTTAGTGAAGTAATCCATTACAACCATGAAATACTTGTTACCACTTTCACTTTCCGGAAAAGGTCCCGCAACATCTAGGGCTATCCTTTCCCATGGTGCACCGACGTTGTACAATTTTAATGCACCTCTACTGCGAGTCTGAGGTCCTTTTACAGCCGCACAACTTGTACATTTGCGACACCAGTCCTCGACATCGTCACGACAGTGGACCCAGTAAAACCGTTCTCTTATCTTCAGTAAAGTCCGTTTTACTCCCATATGGCCTCCTGAAGAACCATTATGGTACAGCTGTAGGACAGTCGGTACTTTTGCTTTAGTGACAACCATTTGCAAATGACAGCTGTCTCCCCGAGCATTTTCCCATTTACGGCACAGGACTCCATCCTGAATCACTAAGCTGTCCCATTGGGCCCAATAACTTTTTGTGATCGAACTCATCGCTGAGACGTCACTCCACGTGGGCTTAGGAACACTGGCCTTCATCCACTCCAGAATCGGCTTGATGTCCGAATCTTCCTGCTGTGCACATTGTAGGCTTCCCTTCCACTCGCTGCTGAGGTCTGTCTTGAGCATCCTCACAGGTACGACTTCTTTACCCTCTTGCCTAGTACAATGCTTGCAGTCTTCAGGGCAAGGTCTTCTTGACAATGCGTCGGCGTTGCCATGAGATCTTCCGCTACGATGTTCAATCACAAAGTCGTATTCCTGCAGTAGTTCAATCCATCTCGCAACTTGTCCTTCTGGATTTTTGAACTGCAATAGCCATTTGAGTGCAGCATGGTCTGTACGTAAATGGAATTTCCGTCCCAGCAGATATTTGCTAAAATGCTGCAAAGACTTTACCACAGCTAGCAATTCCCGTCTCGTGACACAATAGTTCCTTTCTGGTTTCGACAATGACTTGCTGAAGTAGGCTATCACAACCTCTTGATCGCCATTCCGTTGAGATAACACACCGCCAAGTCCGATATCACTAGCGTCTGTGTCAACTATAAATTCCTTGTTCGCGTCAGGATACCCCAAAATAGGTGTTCTGCACAGACGTTTCTTTAGCTCCTGGAATGCGACGTCGCAACTTTCATCCCAGCAGAAATGTCGCTTCTCCTCGGTTAGTTTGTGGAGGGGCTTGGCTATGTCCGCAAAGTTCTTGACGAATCGCCGATAATAGGAGCACAAACCCAAAAATGCTCTGACCTGCGTCTTGTCTTTTGGAATTGGCCAATCTTTAACAGCGGCGATTTTCTCTGGATCCGTGCGGATGCCTTCTTCCGACACAACATATCCCAAAAAGCTGACTCGACGTTTGAAAAGTGAACACTTCTTTGGACTCAACTTGAGATTTGCACTCTGGATCTTCATGAGCACGCGTTCCAGGTTTTGAAGATGTTCTTCAAACGTACGGCTCACGATGATTATGTCATCCAAGTAGACCAGACAAGCATCGCCAATTAACCCGGTTAGTACAAGTTCCATCAACCTTTCAAACGTTGCCGGAGCATTGCACAATCCAAACGGCATAACTTTAAATTGCCACAGGCCCTTTCCTGTCGAGAATGCAGTTTTCTCCTTGTCCTTAGGGTCGATTTCAACTTGCCAGTAACCACTTTTTAGGTCTAGCGTGCTAAACCACTTCACTCCAGTAAGCATGTCCAGCGTGTCATCAATTCTTGGCAAAGGATAGCTGTCCTTCTTCGTGACGTCGTTGAGACGACGATAGTCAACACAAAACCGCATGCTGCCATCCTTCTTTCTTACCAGCACTACTGGTGAACACCATGGACTGGATGAAGGTTCTATAACACCATCCTTCACCATTCCTTCAATCATGGTTTCCACTTCCTTTTCACGTGCTACCGGCAATCTCCTTGGTCGCTGACGGATAGGCAATTCTTCTCCTGTGTTTATTTTGTGTTGAACTAAGCCAGTCTTCCCGATGTCACCATCGTTTGAAGAGAAAACACTGGCGTACTTCAGTAACATCTTCTTTGCCTTGACCAGTTCATTTCGAGACAGAGCGCTGCGACAGTCGTCTAAAAGTGTGGTCACTTTCGTTTGTGCATCCTTGCTGAGGGTCCCAGTCGATAGATATTGGCATCGACGCAACCAATCCACTTCCTCGCAAGTAACAATCAGAGTGCCTTTTTCTATCATCTGTTCCT
The DNA here is from genome assembly GCA_905163435.1 of Mamestra brassicae. Classification (NCBI taxonomy): domain Eukaryota; kingdom Metazoa; phylum Arthropoda; class Insecta; order Lepidoptera; family Noctuidae; genus Mamestra; species Mamestra brassicae. The sequence goes on along the minus strand of LR991004.1, from coordinate 10,513,985 downwards.
TATCACTAAGGTTCAGGACACGTACCCCTGAGATGTCGGTGGCTCTGACCAAAGTTCGTGCCACTTTCCATGGAAGGTCTGTGTCTACCTTTTCCACGAGTACACAACGATGATTCTGCCCAGGATTCCGAGGAAGACTAACCGGCACAATCGTTTCCGATCTCGGAGGAAGAACAATCTTCTTTAGGCTGTACACATTTCCTGGTAACGCCCCTTCCATGAAAAGTTCCTCATGTCCACATTTCATAACTCCTTGATTGATGTCGATCTCACAACAATTCTTCCTCATAAAGTCTAAACCCAGGATGCAATCGTCCATTATATCGGCTACGACAACATTATGCCGGTATATTCCGTTGCCTAGCTTCAACTGCATCTCTCTCTCTCCTCGGACGGGTATACGCTGACCAGTGGCTGTTACCAAATTTATGCGGTCTCGGTTGTGTACGGAGTCCACAAGGAACCGACTTATAAGTTGGGAACTGACAACCGTGCGAGAAGCTCCAGTGTCTATAGTCAGCTTACAAGGCATTCCGTTGACCTCGCCCTTGATGATTAGGCTATTCCCGTCATGGGTTTGTGAGATCGAAATCCTTGGGGCTCTTTGAACATCAGCCAGCACCCGCCCCGCAGTCCTGGCTTTCACTCGTTTCCCTGCTGTTGCTGGGCGGTGCTGTTAGCCGCCCTACCCTCTGGAGATTGGCTACCTTCCCTTTCTGCAGTCCGCTTAGGGCAACTGGATCGAAGGTGGCCCCTTTCCCCACAGCCGTAGCACCTAGGGCTGTATCTTTTTAAACGGTCGCGAACTGTAGGCGCTGCAACCTCCCTGACGCGATGGGAACGATGATCCTGCCGCACAGCTTCCACCTCCAGTGCATGAGCCAAGGCGTCTTTAAGCGTCCCGTGGTGCCCGAGCCTCACAGCAGCTCTAACTTCAAGGTCGCGGATGCCATCGATGAATGCCTGTACCAGGTTCCCTTCGATGAGCGCAGGTACGGACTGGTAAGCTTTTCGAACCAGCTTTTCCACTTCAAGGGCCCACTGCTGCAGGTTTTCACTGTTTCGTTGCACGCGATCCTTAAGCTGCGCACGAAACACGTGTTCCAGATGAGCGTCGCCATACCTAGCTTCTAACGCCTCAAGGAGTTGCTCGTACGTCACTTCCTTACCGAGAGCTTCCAGGACAGTTAAGGCCTGGTCGCGCAGGCCTAGGGTGAGAGCAGTCATGGCCTGATTTTTACTCCAACCATTCGCCTTCATAACAGCCTCAAACTGTATTTTGTAGGCTGACCAGGAAGATGTCCCATCGAACGGCGGCACTTTGAATCCACGTAGCGAAGGTGTAGTAGCTACGGAAGTTACAATTCCATCCCCTACTTTAAGGTTGTCCAGCGTTTTCTTCACGTCAGCAATCACGTTGTCAACCCGATTATTCATTTGGTCGATTCGTGTTTCAGCTTCCGTCAGGCGGTTCTCATGCTGGATCACCTCATCTCTTACAACCTTTATTTCTTTGCCGAAAGTGGCGTGTAGATCCTTCATAACGAACATCTGTTCTTCCTGGCGGCGCGCCTGCTCCTCCTTGTCACGCTGGAGCTGTTCTTCCAACCGACGGGCCAGTTCCTCCTGTCGGTGAGCCTGTTCCTCCTGTCGGCGAGCCTGTTCCTCCTGTCGGCGAGCCTGTTCCTCCTTGTCTCGCTGCAGCTGTTCTTCCAGCCGGCGGGCCTGTTCCTCTTGCCGGCGGGCTTGCTCCTCTTGTCGGCGGGCCTGCTCCTGCAGCATCATCATCAGTGCAGCAAAGTCTGGAGCTGCAGATGCTGGAGCTGCTGTGGACGGACCGGCCTCCATGATCGGCAACTGGCCTTCCGACGTCTGCAGCGTTGTACCTCCAAAACGCCTCTGATCCGTCTCCTGCTGGCGTTGACTCCGGGTACGGATACCCTCCGTGTCGTCCTTTGGAAGAATCGGCATGATTTAAATATCCACTCTTCTGACACCAATTGTTACGAGCTTGGGGTTCGTGACAATAAAAACAGCCGATTAAATAACCAAAATGACACTTTAATTTAAAAACACTAATTACAACTTTTAAACTCACTAATCATTAAACACAAGTTCACCACTGATCACTTTATTCGCACTTGAAGATCGCTTCCGAAGTATTCGCTTGTATCGCTAATCCAATACTGACTCGGCCGCGGAATACGCGCTCCTTTTATAGGTCAGTTTATTCTAGAAACTTCCATTCTCGAAACATCTGGAAAGTACTCGTAACTACCGCTGCCGACTGACCAGATACCGAGAAGTGTAGAATGTTCTGGCAAAGAAATGTCTAGAAGGTACTTGACTCTACTAGTTCTGCCACTCGATACTAGATGGCGCTAGTAGTAACTTAATGTACCCGACATTAAATCTGGCGCGTAACAATATCAAATGATTAAGATCTCTTTCTTTTTCGATCATTGCTTTAATTGCATTAACAATGTCATTAGCGTCTCGTCCAGAATAGGCTTCATGCCATAGAACACAAATACTATTACTTAACATTAGTTTTATTTCTGATCGGTGCAAATGTCAAGTTGAAAGTTATCATTCTACTCAAGAAAAAGGATTCTTTGACTTTAGGCATGTCGGGTAACAACATAACTTTTTGTAAATCCATCGAATAGTATCTCACACAGGAAGTATTTTCTAGGGAGGCATCTTCTTGATACTTTTGTATTGTTTTACTTGCTTTAGCTTTGTGATCCTCGTATGCAGTTTTAACATCCTCTGGAATATCTGCACCTTCATTTATTTTAAGTCTTTTTTCATACAGCCCACAATCTATACATTTATCGCCTTTTTTAGTTAGTAGGTACTTTTATTCATAAAAAAACCTTGACAATATTATACACTGAAGCGTACTTACATTTCACCATGTTGTTCTTTTAAAGCACTCAAGATCAATTTCGACCTATAAAACTGATTTTTACTCATTTTTATAGACAAAAACACGCGCGTGCAACGACTTCTTCTCACTTACTAAAGTTGCGCGGGAGTTTTGACGTTTATTTCAACCATTTAATTGACTTAGTATCTACATGAAACATTTTAATCTTGTAATTTTGGCATTTTGAAAACGTTTACTGTAGATACTAGGTTTCCGACTTTGTGCAACTTCGTTATTGACTAATTTTTGGGAGTTTTTGCTATCCTAGTATGTGGAGAGTGGTCTATAATGTCGAAAAATGCAAAAACACGCTTATTTTTTAAAATTTGTCAGATACTAGGTTTTGAAATTGGACAGCCGACATGTTTAGAAGCTGGTATAGACTATACATAATTCGAGGGTTCACGGGCTATTTGTATTAAGCGACATCGTGGCCGATATCGAGTGCAAGTGCTTACTTACAAGGGTTTTTCAATGGCAATGGCATTAACAACCAACGCGATGAGATCGCCAAATTTGCATTACTAGAGGTACAGCTACGAGCAAAAGTATTAGGCACCCTACATTAAAGCAAGTTTTAAGGTGTCTTAGCATAACAAGTGTTAATAAAACTGCATTTTATGATTATAAATATTTATTAAATTATAGATAGCAATTAATCTTTTGTAGGTCCACCTTTTGATTTAATCACCGTAGCCACCCTTATCAGCATTGACTCTACCAGCCTAAACATTCAACATTCTTCTCGTGATATCTTTTTCAATTAATGTTATAACGCCGCAGTAGAGATTGTTTACTACTGATCAAATGTCTACGGATATTTTTCATTAAAATGGACCGAATGTGTTCAATTGGATTGAGGTCTGGTGATTGTGATGGCCATTGTCATAGTGGTCTGGTGATTGTCATAGTGTGCGCGGACTTGTGGCAAGTGGCGTTGCCCTGCTGAAATTTTACTTTGTCGGTGTTTGTATCGCCAAAAATTTGCGGTATCGACGGCGCTAGTGCTGTTCCCAGAACTTCAGTATATTTGGAATTCATTTGCCCCTCACACAACACCATTTCACCCACGCTGTCAGCAGCAATGCAACCCCGGATTATGATTGAGCCTCCACCGTGTTTAACAGTGGGAAACTGGGAACCACACATTCCGGGTTGTATTCTTCAACAGGCCTTTGCCTGACATAAGTCACACCGGGTGTTCCAAACAACTATGCCAAAAGAGAAAAAGTCATTTAATTTAAAATTAAATAATTTTGCTGGCAGAAAGTAATTTTAAAAACTTTGAAGTGTTTTATATTGTACATAAAGGAAATAACAATACCTCAAAGTTTGACTCGTCTGACCACAGCATGTTGGACCAATCTTCCATTAATCAATTCCTATGTTTGAGAGCCCACTCCAATCGATTCTTATTGTGTTCCTTCAGCCACTGCTTCTTTCTTGCCTTACACCCTTTTAATCCAGCTTTAAGAAGTCTTCGCCTCACAGTACAAACGCTCACTGTGCTGCCTTATGCTTCAGAAAAAGCTGCAGCGAAGCAGTTCTTTTTTCGGTCTTTCACTGCCTAATCATCAATCGATCTTCCCGTACTGTAGTTATTTTTCTTCTGCCTGTTTTTGTTCTATTTTTATGGTTGCCAGTCTCTTTGAAGTGATTTAAAGCATTTTGTACCGCACAACGCGAGCACTTATCTTCTCGGGCTATATTTACTTGAGACATACCTTGTTCAAGTAAAATCTTAATTCTTAGGCGCTGTTCAGCACTAAGTTCAGTTTTTTTGGCATGTTTAACACGTTAAGTGTTAATCTTCACAATTGCGATAGCAATAATTGCGCACAAGTCGTGTATATTCACTACAAACACTGACAACACACTAAAATTCCAAACTAAAAAAAAACATTTTCAAAGAAATATGCTCTAAAAACAGATCTGTGTTATAATATAAATATTTTTTTTGCCTTAATTTCGTCAAAAAGTGCCGTCGATACAATAGTAAAACCATAAAACACTTATCTGACCACTATTTATTGAGATGGTGACAAACTATAGGGTTACTTTATACTTTTGCAGGCGGCTGTGTAATGGTTAAAATTGTTTCACAACTTAATCAAATGTGCCAGAAAATGTTAAATATCATCGAAGTTCTGTCTGGACCCGGGTGGGGAGTAGGTACATCCCATACATTTAAGACGTTTATACATAGCTTTGATAAGGAGTCGTATGGAGTTTGGTTGTTTTCTATATGATAATAGTTTTAAATCAAGAGTTTATAAAATAGATAAGGTTCAAAACAAAGCTATGAGAACTATAGGTGGTTTTATTAAAACGACCCCTATATAATGGAAAGTGAATTATGTTTTCCTCCACTGTGTATCCGGCGTATGTATTTGGCATTTGGCATTTAAGTTCTGTTCTAAAGTTAAATCTTGGGCAAATTATGTCACTAGTAGGCTACTGGATAAACTTTGTACACTTTCAACAAATAGATACTGGCTAACTAAAAAGAAACCTTTGCTAATGACTACATTCAATTATATTAAAGACGAAAAAATATATTCGACTTGTCCTTTGGACATGTATAAGTTAAATATTTGGTGTAGTTACATTGATATTAAGTGTTATTAAAATTAATTTAAAAAGTGTCATAAAACCTAAAATGTCTTATGAAATTAATTTGTTAAGAAATGATGTAATCTTAGAACTAAACGAAAGATATGGTCAATGGTATAAACTGTATACAGATAGATCAAAAAGCACCGATAGGATAGGAGCAGCCTACTATGATCCAGTTGCTAAAAAAAGTGAGTGTTTTAAATCAGACTCCCCAATATCTATTCTGACAGCAGAAATGTTAGCGATTTCAGAAGCGTTGTCTTACGTTAAAACACTGATACATGCTTCAAATTTTGTAATGTTTACCGACAGCAAGAGTGCTGGCCACAGAGGTGTACCGATTGCCTATGATGTGCTGAGAAAAATACACTCACTTCTTTTAGATAACGTTAACATAGTACTGCAGTGGATCCCGTCACATATTGGCCTGAAGGGAAACGAGGAGGCAGATAGGTTAGCAAAAATAGGGTCAATTTCGGGTGTTGAAATTTATATTCTTCCGTTTTATTCGGAAATATTGCGTAAATATAAAAACTATTGTTATGATAAATGGAAAGATCACTTTAATGAACAATCAAACTAAAAGGTGTATGGTACAAGATCATACAAAACGAGCCTCCTCGTATTCCATGGTTTGATAGCAATAACATTAGCCGAGGTACAGTTGTAACTGCTCATCGGTTTCGTTCTGGACACACGCCATTAAGAGCTTTTGCGTATCTTATGCAAAAAATAAGTTCACCCAATTGCGAGGTTTGCGGTAAAAGAGAAGATGTACAACATCTTTTGATGGAGTGCGTCAGGAACGAATCTGAGAGAAACCAAATTATTAGGGAGTTAAGTATAAGAAGAAGGATAAATAGACTTAGGCATGTTTTATAATTTTTGTCTCGACCTTTGTCCCGTGAGGCTAAAATTATTCATTATTATTTAAGATTTTTGTTTAGTTTAGGTTTTGGTTAGTAATTCAAGATAAGTTTATGATGGGGCTGACATGAACTGAGTTCAAAAGTCCCTTAAAAAAAGATAAAAAAAGAAAAATTTGACAAGAACAAGAAAAGAAGTTTAGATGTTATCATTATCAGTTTAGTAAATATCATACAGCAAAAGTAAATAATACAGTTTTATCATAACTACCTACCCTATATACCTATTTTAAATTATATTTTACGGTAGGTACGGGGTGAAGGCACACAAGCGATGCAGCGTCAGCAAGAGGAACGTACGAAGGCCATTTGGTAAAAAATAAAACGTAGTATGGTTCATCAAACAGGTTTAGGTACCTACTTACCTATTAAAAGTTGAACAAATGAGTTCTAAAGTAAGCATAAATTTGCAACTGCGCCTCCTATTTCGAGCCGCCAATATACATCAGATTATATCTAACCTAACTTAAACTAAATTTTAAGATTCTATATATTTCGTATGACTATTAGAGGATACCTTGTGTAAGTAGGTACGGACGTCAGCACATCAAGCTACAACAATCAGTCTTTCTTAAATAGTTTTTCAACTTTATCGCTAGAGCAAGTTTAATGTTGACTGAGAAAACTTTGACAAAGTCAAGTCAAAGTCAAAACGTTTATTTCAATTAGGCCATTAAACGGCACTTTTGAACGTCATCGTTTACAGTTCAGTAAAAATAATAGAATTACATTAATAAAGTGACTCTACTGTCCATTCGGAAAGGTAGATTATTATGGAGAAGAACGGACAAGAAACTCCATAGTTACTCTTTTCAAATAATGATTTACAAAATTTGGTATACAAAAATTAATTTAATATTATGTGAGGACGATGCACCCAGAGTATGCTACTTATAAGAACAAAGTATCACCAGCAGAGGTAAACTTATTCATTTTCTAAAGAAATTTAGGTAAATGGTACTCACATATTTACAAACATTGGAACCATTAATTAAACAGTGTGTGAGTCAACAGAAAAATAGAAACACAAAAAAAGGAACAGTATATCTATAAAGTTAATACATAAATCAACCAGTTGGATTTTGTCTACACCCTTGATTGTCCTATGGAGCAGGACCAGCATGTTTCCAAGCATTCTTATCCTGAATGTAATCTTCTAATTTGTAATATGCTTGTTTACAAAGTGAACTTTTAACATAAGTTTTAAATTTTCCTTCATTTAGTTTTAATATGTCAGAAGGTATCTTATTGTAACATTTAACACAATACCCCATGAAAGAACTGTGGACTTTAGCTAATCTAAAAAATGGTTGATCTAATTTGTCTTTATTTCTAGTATTAAAATTATGTCTATCACTAATTTTACTAAAAATATGTCTATTTTTCCGCACATACATAATATTTTCATAAATGAATTGGCAAGGGACTGTCATAATATTAATCTTTTTAAAAAGTTCCCTAAGAGAATCACGGCGACGCAGATTATAAAAGGCTCTGACAGCTCTCTTTTGTAAAATAAATATGGATTCAATGTCATCAGCCCGACCCCACAGCAAAATACCGTACGACATAATGCTGTGAAAGTAACTAAAGTAGACCAAACGTGCGGTTTCTACGTCTGTTAACTGTCTTATCTTTCTAACAGCATACGCGGCTGAGCTTAGACGACCCGCAAGAGATGTTATATTAGGCCCCCATTGTAATTTCTCGTCCAATGTGATACCTAGGAAAACCGTCTGATTAATGAACTCCAGTTTTTCTCCATTCAATATGATGTCACATTCGCTACTTTTAACATTTGGTAAAGAAAATCTAATACATTTAGTTTTTTTTTAATTTAAAACCAAGTTGTTTGCCGGTCACCTGTCCAACATTGAAACAATCGTACACAATGAAACTTAGCGATATTTCCAAAACACGACGTTGCCAGATAATGCAGGATAGCAAGAAAGGACATGCTCAGGCCCCTCCCGCACCCGCCCAGTTTGCGAGCGCGCCGCTTGGGAGAGGACGTCTCAGGTGACACATAACGGATATTGCTACAAAAAAGTAAGAATTTTTCGTAATATTTGGTGTTTTTTTAGCAAATTATGGAAAATAATTTCGTATTGTTAAATATGACGTTGCATTCTGTACATTTCAAAGTGTCTTTTGACCTAAATCCGTATGAAAATAGTTCACATTTTGTTGCAATTTTCTAAAGGTTATAAAAAAATATCCTGTTGGTTTACAATGAAACGAAAGTATGTTGTATACAATGAAACAGTGTGCCATTGTGTACTATCTTGTTTCACTGTAGGCCATGTAGAAAATAATCATAACAATATTTTTTAAGCATAAGCAACTTCCATGCAGAAACTAGCGAAGAAGAGGAAGATATGGTGATATCTCAAAGTGAAACAGAACTGAGTGACATAGATGAAGAAGACGATGACTCCGATAAAGATTTACCTATGGTAACTGAAAAATTTAAACGAATCGATCGAAAACCCCAAGAAGTCGTTATGGTTGGTTTTGAAACCAAAAAACTTGAAAAATTCTACGTCGCATTGATTACTGAAATAATAAGTGCTAATTCATACGGTGCTTCTTTCTTGAGACTAAAAAACAAGAATGAGATGAAATTTTATAGCCCTGTAGAGCTATAAGCCAGATCTTTCAGAAATAAGACTGACAGACCTAAAGATTATTCTGCCTCAGCCAAAAACTAACGGCACCAAAAGCTGAAACTCGTTCTATGTTTTCCTCTTCGTGTATCACCGAAACTAAATTTGCGTTAAAATTTGGCTGTTTATTTATATATTAATAAGAAGTTATACCTAATTATAACGACTATGATTGTGATATTTTTTAATAATGAGACTGCAACTCGTACAGTACTGATTGTGATTCTGATTAGTTATAAGAAGAAGATAAATATTAGATTGTTTTAAGCGAAAAAATACTTAGTATTTGTTTTCAAATTTTGTTATTTTAAAGTTCTTAAGACCTGTAAGACAGGGACAGGGCGATTGTTTTTTTGTTAATCCTGAACCAGTAGGTATTACCTCTGTGATTGTTAATGTTTAAGTCTGATTAATATTATTATGAATAAAACATATTATTTTCATTTAAATTTCTTTAATTTACTGCTTACATACTTACCTAGTTGATTAAAAGCATACAAAATACTACCTACTAAAAACAGTTTCATTGTAGATTAGCCCTGTTTCATTGTAAAAAATCAGGTGTTTCATTGAATACACATATAGGGACACAATGAAACTAAGTTCATTTTTTAAAAAAAGCTTTTTCATGCATAAGTTATTAAAGTAAAGTAAAAATTTTAAATGAGATGCGATTACTAGTTAAATTGTCTATCTTGGTGCAAAAAATTAGACTCATAACTCGAGAAACGGCAGAGACAGGATGGTTTGAAATTTTGGTGTTTCATTTGTAAACAGGTGACCCTAAACCAATTTTGGACCTGATGAATACAGCTATTGACGTCGTCAAGATTTTAAGGACGTCGGTCTATTTTAAATATTAATGATGTGTCATCCGCAAATAATACCATCTTTGGTTGATTTTTAAGTAATTGGGGAAAATCATTTATGTAAACTAAAAAAAGGAATGGACCCAATATTGAACCCTGAGGAACGCCCATTGTTGTTTCCGACCCTATTGAGTTTACACCGTTTATCTGAACTTTAACCTGTCTGCCCATCAAGTATGAACTAAGTAAACCAAGGGCTCTATTCCTAATCCCATAGTGCTCAAGTTTCAACAAAAGCGTCTCATGGTTAACGCAGTCGAACGCTTTCGAGAGGTCGCAGAATATTCCAATGGTATCTTGCGACTCTTCCCAGGCGTTAAAAATGTTCTTTATTAGGGTGACACCGGCGTCAGTTTTACAACGCCCTTTGGTGAAACCGTACTGGTATTCATGAAAGATGGAATTTTTATTAAAGTGACGGAACATCTGACTAAGCATTAACTTTTCAAACACTTTACTGAGAACTGGCAGAATTTACACCGGCCGATAATTGTTGGGTTCTTGAGAATCACCCGATTTGAACAATGGAACGACTTTACTGTGTTTCATGAGATTCTGTTGATTTAATTTTAAGATCTTTAAAAGCTTTTATAATGGCCTGGGGGTTTGTAAACTCCGATGGGCATACCTTTACATTATTTCTAAGTAAGTCAGCAGCGAGCGTGGATGAGGAGTTGAGAGCTTCTGTAGTTTTAAGAGGAATATTGGCAAAGAAGTTATCAAATTCCTGAGCTACCTCTGCGTCCGAGTTTATTTGGCCATGTACAGTATTTAAATTAAATTTAGTTTCACGCTGTTTCTTCCTACCTGTTTCGTTATTTATTATTTTCCAAGTAGTTTTTATTTTGTCGTCTGCTGATTTTATTTTATTGCTAATATGCAGAGCTTTTGCTGTTTTGCATACACTTTTATATGTTTTTGAATATTTTGCAACATACTTATGAAAACTTATATTATTCATATGCTGCTTCAGGCCATACAGTTCATATAGCTTTTCCCTGCTTATACGAATGCCTGGAGTTGCCCAATCGCTAAATAAGAACTTAGTGTAAATACTTTTAGATTTTAGAGGAAAAGTGTCATTAAATTGCGTGTTTAATATAGAAAAAAACTCGGCATAGAACTCATTAGGGTCGCACCTAGTTCACTAGCCAAAGTATTTTTAAGTTTCTCCAAATTTTTATCTGTAATTGGTCTAAATTTTATTAGAATTTTTTGTAAAGGTATGTAAGTGCAAAACGTTATTGTTTGTCCGCTGTGATCAGATGGTAACTTATTTACAATTTCTTTATATAAGTAATCACAATTGCAAAATATATTGTCAATACAAGTTGAAGTAGAAGCTGTCACACGGGTTGGTTCAATAAAAACATTTGACAAATTAAATGAATTAAAAAGACTCAACAACCTGATAGTATTCGAGTTTGTTTCTAATAAGTTAATATTAAAGTCGCCACAAATATTTATAGATTTACTACTAGTACTTACTTTTTTTAACACTTCTTCCATTACAGTATCAAACACAGGTAGATTCTGGTAACTCGGAGGTCTATAGACGCATACCACAACATGCTTATCAAGCTCAACACAGGACAATTCAATGGTGTGCTCAACCGACAGTTTAACAATATCCCTTCTTTCCTTTGATTTAATCGAAGTTTTAATTAAAATTAATGACCCACCATGAATCATGCGTTGCCGGCTAAAATGACTACCTACACAATAATTTTCATAATTAATGGAACTTACTTGGTGTTCTTTTAACTAATGTTCTGTTAGGCAAACTACATCAAACTTGGTTTTTTCTAAAAACATTTCTATCTTCAGTAATTTGGAAGAGCAACCTTGAATGTTTTGAATAAATAATTTTAAAGTGTATTGCCCTCCCTTGGGATCTTTACAATGAACTAAATTGCCAGAAGATACCTTGTTATTATTCACTAATAATAATTGGTTATTTGAAGGGGTAACTTCTGTTGTCTTGCAGTTCAGTTTAAAGAATTATCCGGAGTGATCCCCACAGCTACAATTGAGGAGTCTAAAATGTCTGTATGGGTTCCATCAGGAAGAGAATACTCTATCTGATTGGTTGAGGCCTCCAAGAATGTTGGTATTACAAGTGGGTCCTCCTTCGTACACAAGGAATCATAATAATTAGTCACTATTTTGTTAGTACAACTAGACAACACAGACTCGTCACTTATCCTAATATTTGTTATATTAGCTATAACGTCATTAATATTATATGCTATCAACATAGCAATCAAATGTCTACATCTACCAGACAGGGATAAAGCTCCCCTTTTTTTTTTTGATCTCGGGGGGAAATCCTCATGGAAATCCTCCACCCTGGGGCGGGTGGAGGGGTCTGTCAGACTCTTACTGACTAAAACCACCCCGGTGTTCCATCTTCCACCTACGCCGGAGATCGCGGGAACGTATGCGACTTCCGCAATCCCCGGCTGGTGCCGGCCCGCCTCTGCGGGCCACCTCGCGTCGGCGAGGGGAGTGAGGTGTTTAACTCCCCTCGCTACGTCAAAGAGGGATAAAGCTCCCTGAGTTAACTTAAAACCACTAACAAACTTATTAGTGTCAAAATACAATAATTTGTCACTATGACGACATGTCAACAAGTGAATAACATTATTCAGCTTTAAAATATTATAATTTTGTTCATCTGAAAAAGTATCAGAGTAAGGAAAAGCACACAACATCAGCTTTCCTATGTTTAAATTAAGTAAGGAGTCAACACCATCCACTATGTCCTTTCTGGTAATACCAGTACTATTTCCTAACAGCAAAACCATTGAAGAATAATTATCTAGATTTGAATTTATAATTCTTTTAATCATTTGTTTAAAAGTTATATTATGATAACTATGATTGGTAAAACTATGGCTTAGGTAGTTGTGTAGTATTTTTCCAAAGCCAGAGCCCAATTCATCACAAAAAAATATAGTTTTTTTTTCCTGTGTATTGACACAGGTTTCTGCTGGAAGAGTCAGCACTGGTGGAGATAGGTCAAGTTGGGGCTGGGGAGATGATGGATGCAACCATCCATCATCTCCCCAGCCCCAACTTGACCAGCTGCATGAGAGATTATTTGTCAGGGACTCGTATCTTTCAGCATTGTACTTCACTAAGTTTAGTAATTCCCCTGCCTCAAACAAGCGCTCACTCAGTTGTTGTTGTGAACTCTCATATTTTGCATAAATATTTTTTAACAAATACTCCTTGTATAATAGATCATTTTGGAGGCACTGAGTATCGATATCATATTGTTCCCTACTTCTCTCTAGCTCTTCTCTACAGTTTCGGGTAGCTTGATGTGCTGGCGTCTGTACCACTACTGTAGGTACATACAGTAGAAATAAATAAGATCAGGTTATTGAAAACGGTCGAGATTTATTTGTTATAATAATTTACTTATTTATGCCAACATAAACAGACAAACTCAAGCATAAAAAAGATATCAAATCAAACTAAATAAGCCTCCAGACATGAAGGGCGTGCCCGCTTACACGTGCAGAGGGTAGAATTTAATAAAAAGATCTGTGACTCGACGCCACAAGTGCTAGGGCCATCAAAATTAAACATTAAGCTTAAAATCGTTATAACAATAGTAAAAACCATGGCTAACAAGACGACCTTTCACCACAAGCAGCACCCGTTCACGAGCATAACGCAAAGATCAGCCATTACCCTCCTCGCCATATTTGAGGGAAAGAGGTAACCCGACCCCCGACGCTACCACAAGCAGTAAAATCTAAGGGAGCATGACGAACTTGCTGCCGGTTGCTCAGGATAGAATAAAATCAAACAACTGTCGAAGTCACTAGTTAATCACATGTTGCAATACACTCATTATAAAACATTGTTATGAGAGTATTAAGTCAATACATTAAAAAAAAAACAAATAATTGACCTCTACGGACATATAAATTAACAAATATATGAACTCATATGTCATAAGCTAACTATGAAAGAACATAAAAAGCGAAGTATTAAAAACGAAGTATGTCTTGCGTTCAACACTGCGACATCGTCTAAATAATCATTGATTGAATAGTATGCCTTCGAACAAAGGTTAGATTTAACATTAGCTTTAAACGAGTTAAAAGGCAGCTCAAGATAAGAAAGAGGTAGCTTATTGTAAAAACGGATACCGAGCCCCACAAATGAGCTTTGGACCCTTCGAAGACGATGGGATGGTGCATGTAATTTGTGCTTTTTTCTAGTGTTAAAGTTATGGATATCACTGGTTTTAGTGTATAAATGTATATTTTGCCTAATATATAATATGTTTGCAAAAATAAATTGAGATGCTACCGTGAGAATTCCAATATCTTTGAAAAGTTTCTTAAGGAAACTCTTGACCCCAGCTGATATATTGCTCGTACAGCCCTTTTTTGAAACACAAATATATTTTGTATGTCTGCAGCTTTTCCCCATAATAGGATACCGTAACACATAACACTATGGAAATAATTTAAATAGACTAACCGAGCTGTGTAAACGTCAGTGTATTGTCTTACTTTCCTGATGGCGTAGGCGGCCGAGCTGAACCTTCCTGACAGGCTTGATATATGCGGGCCTCATTGTAGTTTGGAATCAACAGTTATTTCCAAGAATACTGCTGGGTCCACAGTTTCAAGCATCTCTTTGTTTAAGATAATATTCGGTCCTAGATTATTAACATTAGGTAAGGCAAAATTGATACATTTTGTTTTCTTAGCATTGAGAACTAGGTTATTTGTCGTAAACCAATCCGTAACCATGGAGAGAGCACTGTTTACGTCATCAAAATCTAGTCTATTTCTATCTACTTTAAAGACAAGAGAGGTATCATCTGCAAAGAGAACTACATCACAGATACCCTTTAAGAAAAATGGTAAATCATTTATATAAACCAGAAACAAGAATGGACCCAGTATAGAACCTTGAGGCACACCTAACTGAACTGGTAGCCCGGAGGACTTCACACCATTGATATCTACACATTGAAACCTATTATGCAAATATGAATCAATTACGTTAAGAGCTTCCTTTTGGAGACCATAATGAAGCAGTTTACGCAAAAGCGTATCATGGTGTACGCAATCATGGGCTTTGGAGAGATCACAGAAAACTCCAATTGCATTTTGCGAGTTCTCCCATGCGTTAAATGTGTTTCAGGAGAGAAACACCTGCATCTGTGGTTGAACGACCTTTTGTAAATCCATACTCCAGGGCATTTGACCTGGTTAGGTATGACACATTGTGGTGTAAGATGCGCGAAGCGGGAGTACCCGATGCCATAACAAATATGTTTCGGTATTGGTATGACCACCAAACAAATCAAGTCCAATGAATTATCAGAGGAGTATAGGTTGGACTGCGGGGTGAGACAGGGTGGTTTGACCTCGCCAGCGCTTCTCTACCTATACGTAAACCAGCTGATTGTCGGCCTCAGTAGCACACATGTTGGCTGTTCTATCGACGGTCTGTGTGTCAATAGTATTAGTTATGCAGATGACATGGTGTTGCTGAGTCCGTCAATTAGCGCCCTCAGGAAGTTGTTGGCGCTCTGCGAAGGCTATGCAGAAACGCACGGAACGCACGCTATAATGTTAAGAAAAACAAATTGCTTGTATTCAGGGTAAAGCGAAAAAAGCCAGAGCATGTCCCACCGATAATGATTAAAGGTGTGCCCCTGGAGAGGGTGCGTGAGTTTAAATACTTAGGACATAGCATAGCTTAGACATCAGCATCGTCTTTTAAGTCTTCAGTGACTAACTGAAGACTTAAAAGACGGTGCTGATATGGAAAGAGAACGGAGGGCGTTGGCTGTTCGATGCAATATGTTGGCCCGCAGGTTTGCACGTTGTACAACACAAGTGAAAATAACTCTTTTTAAGGCTTTTTGCCAATCGTTATACACGTGTACTCTGTGGGTTCGATATACGCAAAGGGCATACAGCGCCCTCCGGGTTCAGTATAATAATGCCTTCAGGATGTTGTTGGGGCTTCCACGTTACTGTAGTGCGTCAGGAATGTTTGCCGAAGCACATACTAGTGGTTTCAACACCATACTGCGAAAAAGGATTGCGTCCATGATGCGCAGAGTGCGTGGGAGCGTCAACAGCATTCAGGGGGTTATTAGTGATAAGCCGTGTTGCACCATCATGGCGCGTTGGGTGCATGTACATGTGCATGTACCCGGTGCGTCAGGTGAGTGCAACAGATATATGAATTAAAAAGAAAAAAAAAAGAAAAAAAAACTTTTAATATTTCTGTACTAACATAGCTCATAAGTTTGTATAATACTAACAAAATATGGATCAAGGTCTGAATTAAAGTTATTTTATTTTGTTTATTTATTTATATTTTGATAATCTTTGTTTTCATTTGTTAAGTACCTAGGTACTTACATATATTTGTAGCCTACTATTTTTTTCATTTAGCGTATAATTTTTTTAAAGATATATACAATTGCTACAACAACGCTGATAGACACAGCACCGGCAGCACCCAAATACGCTGGTGGTTGAGACATTACAATCATTTTAAGATGGACTGGCAGATTGGGTATTGTTTTTTTGAAGGATTCTCGTTGTTTCACACGATTAAAATAGTTTTCTAGTAAAGGACGTTTTCCTCCTTCCCAATATCTACCTTCATAACCAAGTTCCCAAAGACGTTGAAGGAGAATAGCTAGATTAATATCAGCGATACTGAAGTTTTCACAGCACAGCCAGTTACCTAAAAAAATAAAATAAGATTATTGTAAATAAAAAAAACTGGCCAAATGCGAGTCGGACGCGTGCAAAGGGATACGAACGAATTTCAATTTTGTTTTATGTTATTTTAACACTTATAGATTTTCCTGTAATCTCTAGGTAAAGAACAATTGGCTCACAAGTTTCGGAGATAAGGGCTCCTCTCCGTCTGTCTGTCTGTCTTTATCTCGGGAACGCGTGGAGGTATCGAGTTGAAATTAAAACGATATAAGTACTCAGATCTACAGTCCCTTGATGCTGTGAAAAATCAAACTTCTAAGTTAACGTAAAAAAGGTACTTCCGTTTAAGCCGCAAAAACGTAATTTCGACACTCAAGGGAATCAAAATTGACAGGGTAGGTTACTTCCCGTTGACCTTGATTCATGAAATTTGGCAAGAAGATAGATCTTAGAGTACAATTACAGGAAAAAGTCTGAAAATTGAGAATTTATAGTTTTATCTTATAAAAATCTTTTTTACGATTACAAACTTATATTAACGGTTGAAGAATTGACCGTGACGTACATTGATAACAACAAAGTTAAGTTTGTCCTTCAATCTTACCTGCTATATTTTGCTTTCATAGCTATTAAACTTCCGTAGGTCAAGTATACTCCGAAAAAATCAAGACTCGATCGGAACATTCGGAACCCTCGGTACGCGAGTCTGACTCGCACTTGTCCGATTTTTTTTTAATAACTTCAAAACAATTTATTTTATAATTATAAAAAAATATATTTAAAATCCTTAAATTAAGCCATACAATAATTTCATATGTCACACAGTATAGTTTGAAAAACTTTTATTTGCAATTTTCTAGATGGTCTCCCAAAAGTGACCCTCATATGTTTGGGTCACAGAAGTTCACATAAGTAGGTACTAAATTTCAACAGAATCGCTCAAGCACATTCGGAGAAAATTGGCTGTGAAAGACGGTCAGCCAAACAGACACCCGAGTGATCTTAAATAGGGTACCGTTTCTGACGGATGTTCGGAAATGTAAAAACAAAATTATGTGAATACTTGTCACTAATTTTTGTTTTTGAAACTGTGAAGGTTAGGTTAGGTTGTATTATTCCTATAAAAACAAACAAAAAGAAGATGGGCCAGTTCTGGCGGAGCGTGTAGAGGTGTCTGCCGAAAGCAAAATTTTGGGGGAAGCGGTCGCGCGGGGAGGGATTAACTCCCTCCTCAAGTGAGGAGGAGCTGTCGGCCGCAAAAGTGCCAACATCTCGGAGAGGTGGTCGCGCAGTGGTGCCACAGCGCGACCAAAGGGGTCGGTTCTTGCGGCCCGCTACGCCGATCCCGGCGGCAGCGGTCCGTATGGATCGACCCGAAGAGATGGAGAATTACGAGCTCCTGAGCGGCGATTCCGCTGCGTCTCCACTGCTGCTAGACAGTAATAAAGCGGAGGTCAACACTGCAAAGCGGGCGCAGCGGAGGGCGGTCGCGGTCGATGAAGTCGGCGAGCTGGCTCGACAAGCTCGAGAGCGGCGGGCCGCTCAGGCGGCCTCCGGGGAGGGCGTAACGGCGGCGACACTAAGTCGCCAGGTCCTGGACGCCGTGGACGTTGTCCTGAAAGTTGCCACGAAATCGGGCAGCTTGAAGGGCACGTTCACGCGCGCCCTGAAAGAGGCGGCTGACGGTATCAAGGAGGCAGTTGGGGTCCTCCTTGAACGAACTAGCTCTGAGGAGACGGCGAAGTTGTGGGAGGAGAACGGCCGTCTCCGAGCAGAGATGGAGGACCTTAAGAGGGAGGTCGCCGCACAGAGGGGGTCTGCCCCTCAACAGAAGCGTGCGGCTCCCGCAGCTACCGCCTCTCGGGCAGTTGCGGCCCCGTCGTCGACCCCTGCCACTGCACTGGCGCCCGATGCGGAGATCGAGAAGATCGTCCGTATCTGCATGCAGCAGTGCGGGGGCATGATGAATGCCCGCCTGGAGGCCTTAGAATCAAGGCTCCTCCCGGCCCAGAACCTCCGGCCACCGCTAGCGGCGGACAGGCGGAGGATGGAGGAGGCTGCAAGGCCAGGGCCGACGACCGTGGCGGCCAAAGCTGGTAAGGGGGGCAAAAGGCCCGCGGAGGGGCCCAAGAAGCCCGCGGAGGGTGCGTCAGCACCCCCTCCCAGCACAACAGCGACCCCGGTGAACGCATCCGACCCCACAGAGGCTTGGACGACGGTCGTCAAAAGGGGTCGAAAGAAGAAGACGGCGCCGCCGGCCCAGCCCAAGCCCGTGCCCAAAAGGAAGAGGAGGTCCCGAAAAGGTAAGGTCCCACGCTCTGCGGCTGTAGTTCTCACACTACAGCCCTCGGCCATCGAGCGGGGCCTTACCTACAAGGAGGTCCTCGCGCAAGCGAAGGCCAAGGTCGCGTTTCCCGACCTTGGCACACCGACCGGCTTCAGAATGAAGTCGGCGGTTACGGGGGCGCGGCTCTTCGAGGTGTCGGGACCTTCGGGCGGCGAAAAGGCGGACATCTTGGCCGCCAAACTGAGTGAGGTCCTCAATGATGAGGACGTCCGAGTGTCCAGGCCCGTAAAGACCACTGATTTGCGCGTCGATGGCCTGGACGACTCGACGACCCCGGAGGAGGTCGTGGCGGCCGTCGCTCGAGTCGGTGGATGTCCGCCGGGCAACGTGCGGGCGGGCGAGATTCGCGCCGACGCTGCCGGGCTCGGCACCATTATGGTGAAGTGCCCGGTAGCGGCGGCGAACAAGATAGCCGTCAGCGGACGGCTATTGGTGGGGTGGGTTGCGGCACGCGTGAAGCTGCTGCAACCCAGGGCTATGCGGTGCTACCGCTGCCTCGACGTTGGGCATGCAGGGAGGCCCGCGGGGCACGTTGTCGGTAGAAAGGCCTGCCTGCCCGCCCCAAAGAAGGGCAGTAAGAAGGCGACAACAAAGGCTGTCGGGGGCCCTTTACACCCCCCTCAGCCTGGTTGCTCTTCGGCCGACTCCCGGCCTAAGAATGGTGGCGAGGGAATGGATTGTGTTTAATGGCACAATACCTACACATATATACATTTCCTCCAGGGCAATATCAACCACTGTGCCAGGGCTCAGGATCTCTTACTCCAGAGCATAGCAGAGTGGTCGATCCATGTGGCTGTGGTCGCCGAGCCGTATTACGTCCCCCCCCGAGACAACTGGGTGGGTGACCTGGACGGCTTGGTGGCCATCATCGGCGGGGCTCTTGTCGACCCGTCCCGAGGTCACGGCTGGGTGGCCGCCCTCGCGGACGGCGTTGGCATTGTTGGGGCGTATTTCTCGCCCAACAAGAGCCTCGCCGACTTCGAGAGCTTCCTTGTCGAGTTAGGTGCCGTCGTGAACCGGTACCACCCTCGCCCGGTGCTGCTGCTCGGGGATCTCAACGCCAAGTCTGCGGCGTGGGGATCCCCGGTCACCGATGTCAAGGGCGAGGCGTTGGAGGAGTGGGCGGTCACGACCGGCTTGACCGTCCTGAATCGGGGTTCGGTTTATACGTGCGTGCGACAGCGGGGTGGTTTTATAGTGGACGTTTCGTTCGCTAGCCCCGCTGTCGCAAGCCGTGTCCACGATTGGCGTGTCGCCGTGGAGGTGGAGACGTTGTCGGATCATCGATATATCCGTTTCAACGTCTCCCCCCAGACCGCGGGGGGCCGCGCAATCCAACGGCCCCGCGAACGGACGGTCCGCGTTGGGCGCGAAAGCGCCTCGACAGGGGGCTACTCGAGGAGGCTGCTATTGTGCAGGCCTGGATCCGGGAGTCGGAAACGACCGGACCCGTCGACGTCGAAGAGGAGGCGCAGTGGTTCCACGGGGCGATGACGCAAATTTGCGACGCGCCAATGCCCCGGGTTCGCACACAACCCAGAAGGCGCCTGGTGTACTGGTGGTCCGCCGAGATCGCGCAGTTACGTGACTCGTGCGTGGAGGTCAGGCGCCAGTACACCCGATACCGGAGAAGACGTCGTCGGGTCCCTGACGAACAGGCCACGCGGTATGAGGTGTACCGCACGGCTAAGAAGGCTCTGTGGCTGGCCATCGGCGAGGCGAAGACGCGAGCCAGGGAAGAGATGTTGGAGACTCTCAACGGAGATACGTGGGGGCGTCCTTATCGCTCGGTCCGAGGGAAACTCGGACCTTGAGCGCCCCCGCTTACGGAGAGTCTCCAACCCGAGCTGCTGGAAGACGTGGTCGCAGCCCTCTTCCCGGCACGAGCGGAGCACGCTCCGCCGCCGATGGCTCTGCCCACAGCCGCAGAGCCCGAAGAGGACGCCAGCGTCCCAGAGGTGACACAAGCAGAGTGGAGGGCGGCCGTGACACGGCTCCGGGCGAAGAACACTGCCCCGGGGCCCGACGAAATTCACGGCTGCGCGTTGGCCCTAGCTCTGAAGGAGCTGGAGCCCCGACTGAGAGGACTCTACTCGGCGTGCCTTGAGCAGGGCCAGTTTCCCGCTCAGTGGAAATCTGGTCGTCTGGTCCTGCTCAGGAAAGCGGGGCGCCCTGCGGACTCGCCGTCCGCGTACCGGCCCATAGTGCTGCTGGACGAGGTGGGAAAGCTGTTTGAGCGGATAGTCGCAGCCCGCCTCGTCGGCCACTTGTGCGGAGAGGGGCCGGACCTGGCCGAATGCCAATACGGCTTTCGGCGAGGGCGCTCCACTATCACGGCGATATCCCGAGTGAGAGTCCTGGCGGAGGAAGCGGTGTCGCGGGGCGGTGTGTTGTTGGCGGTGTCTTTGGACATCTCCAACGCCTTCAACACCCTGCCCTGGAGTTGTATCCGGGAGGCACTACGATATCATCGAGTGCCTTCCTACCTCCGCCGCGTCGTCGGGGCTTATTTGGCGGAAAGGTGTGTCACCTATCTGGGACGCGTAACAGATGCCAGCGCCCTATGTCGTGCGGTGTTCCGCAGGGTTCGGTCTTGGGCCGCTCCTGTGGAACATCGGGTACGACTGGGTGCTGAGGGGTGAGCTCCGGCCGGGAGTGAACCTGGTGTGTTACGCTGACGACACACTGGTCACTGCCCGGGGAGCTCGCACAGGGAGGCAGCGTTGTTGGCGACGGCTGCGGTCTCACAGGTGGTGAGCCGCATACGGCGCCTCGGCCTGGAGGTGGCCCTCAACAAGTCGGAGGCCATTGTTTTTCATGGCCCCCGGCGAGTGCCGCCGCCGGGATCGCACATTGTGGTCGGGGGGGGGCCGTATTGCTGTCGAGTCCACCATGAAGTATCTGGGATTGTTGCTCGACAGCCGGTGGGATTTCGGCCCCCACTTCCGGCGGCTGGCGCCCAAGTTGTTGGGCGCCGCGGGGGCGCTGTCAACGCTGCTTCCCAATCTGCGGGACCCGAGCACCGCCTGTAGGCGGTTGTACGTGGGGATCGTACGATCGATGGCCCTGTATGGGGCCCCGATCTGGGCGGCTGACCTGACGGCCAGCACCATCACAGTTCTGCGGAAGCCGCAGAGGGTGATGGCCGTCAGAGTCATCAGGGGATATCGCACGATCTCCTACGAGGCGGCTTGCGCACTGGCCGGATCTCCGCCATGAGACCTGGAGGCGAAAGTGCTCACGTCACTGCATAGGTGGCGCGAGGACGCGCGGGCGCGCGGCGAGCGACTGACGCAGCGACACTAGGAGTTGCGTCGGTCGCGGCTGCGCGAGGTCCTGGTGGCGGAATGGCGGGACAGGCTTTCGAGCCCTTCCGCCGGCCTCATCACCATCGAGGCCATCCGGCCAGTGCTCGACCTCTGGCTCGGGAGAAGGCACGGCTCCCTGTCGTTTCGTGCGACGCAGGTCCTCTCGGGGCATGGCTGCTTCGGGAGGTTCCTGTGTCGCATAGGAAGGGAGCCGGACGCTCGATGTCACCACTGCGTCGACTGTCGGGAGGACACGGCGCGGCATACGCTGGCAGAGTGTGCCGCTTGGGAGGAGCCGCGCCGTGCCCTCATCTCTGTGGTACGCGGTGACCTCTCGCTGCCGGCCGTAGTCCATGCTATGGTCGGCGGTGAGGAGTCCTGGGACGCGGTGGTCTCCTTCTGCGAGACAGTTATCACGCAGAAGGAGGCTGCGGAAAGGGAGAGGGAGATCACAACCGCTCTCCCTGCCCGCAGCAGGCGCATCGGGCGTCGGAGGAGGGCATACGCTGCCCTCTTCCGGCCCCCCCTAACTGGGTCCAGGGGCGGCGGACTTGGGGATGTCCATCGCATCCCATTCATCCGGACCCGAGGTGGCGGTGCGTGGTGTTCCCGTGCGCCCCTCTTTGACGTAGCGAGGGGAGTTAAACACCTCACTCCTCTAGAAAAGTCCAGTAGAACCAACAAGGTACAACACCCCTCATCTTGTGCCGATAATATATTGTCCGTAACATCTAACAGAGCCGTCGCAGTGCTACGACCCTTCCTAAAACCTGATTGTGCCTCCGGTAGGATGTTATTTCACTCAAGGTATGCGGATAATTGGGCATTTACTACTTTTTCAAGCACTTTTGACAAGAAGGGTAAAATGCTTATAGGCCGTAAGTCCTTTATAGTGCTTGGGTTCACGACTTTAGGTATAGGACGCACAACTGCAATTTTCCAAAGTTCAGGAAAGGTCGACGTAGAAATTGAGTAGTTAATGATTGAAGTCAGGATATCTAAAGTTTGAGGGAGAGTCATAAAAAACATGTCAAGCGTGATGTGGTCAAAACCTTCTGCATTGGATTTACATTTTAATAAAAATTTTAGAATTGTAGATTGGTCAACGGTATTAATAGAAAAAAAACCCTCGTTAAATTTATGGGACTTGTAGAAAGCAAAACATGATGCTGGTGCCACACTATCACCAGGGACATTTAAGAAATGGGAATTAATCTTATCAGGGTCATTCAAATGAGAGGGTAATTCAGACATACTTTTGAAGGGTAATAAGGTTGACTTTAGATTTTTCCATAGAGTTTTGGGGTGGTGTATTTTACTGTTAATATTATATTTGAAATAAGCCACTTTTTCATAGTATAAGGACTTATTAACTAAACTTTTTAGCTCCTTGTAATACAACATTTTGCTCTCAGAAACGCATGTGTGCCTGATTGTGCAGGCACATCATAAGTTTGATGTTATCCGTTATCCATGGATACGACCTTTCCTTAATAATTTGAGTCTTACGTGGAGCATATTTATCAAAAAGCGTGATGATGTTTTTGTTAAGTTGAGCCACCATAGTGTTTACATCACCTGACACAGCTGGTGCAAGCCAATCAACTGAGACCATTTCCTCTTTGAACTTGTCTAATGGTATGTTTTTTAAATTCCTACGTTTTATAACAATTGGCGGTATTTTCTCCTTTTTAAAATGAAAAACAGCTGTTATAAAAGCATGCGCACCAAGCGCACTAATCCAGTCCACCTCAATGTCGCGCGCCTTGGCATCAGTGCACACCAGGTCTATAAGGGTCTCGCTAGTGGAAGTAAAATGAGTAGCAGATTGCACTAGTTGACTAAGGCCAAGAGTTTGAAGAAATATATTTAATTTGTTTGTTTTAGTGTCTGTTTGATTCAGACAATTAATATTAAAGTCACCCAAAAGAATAGTGTGTGTACAAGACGTTATAGAATTTATTGAACAAGTAAGCGCATCCAGAAACATATCAACATCCATCCATGGTGGTCTATACGCAGTGCCGATAGCGATTTTGAGACCATTTGTACTTAGAAGTAGCCACATTTGTTCAACTGCCTCATGAAGAGGGTCAACCGGGTGCGCATGGGTACGCACCTTTATCCCGCGCATGATGTAAAACCCAACGCCCCCGCCGCAGCCGCCGCGCACGCTCACCGGCCGCGGCACGTGCCGCAGCCGGTACCCGGGCACAGCGGGCGCGCGCCCCTCCTCACCCGTCCTCAGCCAGGTCTCATTTATTGCCATTATACTGACATCATGATGCTCCAATGCAGCGATAAAATCATCATGGTTAGTGCCTAATGAACCAGGGTTTAACAATCCAATTTTAAAATACTTTGCACTCATAACAGTGGAATAGTATCACCAATGAACACCATGGAATATTTAAAATACTGTCGATCAATGAGGTAGCAAGTAGTACATAGATTTTCGTAGTGATAACAACGACTTAATTTTAATGTAACTTCATGAGAAATACAAAGCGATGTCAAAATAGGCACACATGTGATTAAAATGTCATTAAATAATATCAATATTGTAAAAATTTGAAGTGCCATTGTATATATATAAGAGAGGGAACATGGGGAAGATGCTTGTGATAAATAAATACGATTACATATGAGTGAATATAATAAAAGCTTGTAAAGATGGAAGTTGGTTACCAACAAACGTGTGCCACCACGGAAAATGCCAGCCAAAATAATGCGCCCTTTAGGCTGGACTAACTGCAGCCCGGAATAATCAAAACAAATAATAAAGAAAAAGACAATAACAGACACGGATAGAAAACAAACGTTGTAAAGTGCGAAACAACGAATAAGAAATTTTAAAAATATTTTGAAACTAAATAAAATTCCTTTCAAACTACACCATTTCCAAAAATTCGGACCATGTCAATGTCAGAACGAATACGTTGTGAGGATATACCATCCTCTTTCTTTACATATATACGGCCGTCTTTGGTCCACACATACTTAAAATTATGTCTCTGCCCAGCCTCACGTGCATTAAAAAACAACTTTCCGTTAATCGGTGTCAGTCGCTCATTTAAATAAAACCGTCTCATAGGTCCGCGCAAGTCGAGGTCCGCCGTGGTGAGGCCGCGTCGCACGCGCGCCGCTCGCAACAGCTGATCGCGGGCAGCGCGGCGAGACAGTCGCACGGCGAGCGCGCGCGGCCGCGCCTGCTCCGCCGCGTCCGCACTACCGGTCACAGTAAAGTTGCGGCGCACCATGCCAATACGCTCTGCGTTTACTATTTCGCGTTCGTCGATGGTTATTCCCAGCTTCAAAGAAACCAAATGCACCAAGTGTAACGGGCTCTCATCTTTTGTTTCCGGTATACCCGTTATTATGACGTCATTGAGCAGAAGATCCTGATCGCGTTCATTCAGCTGTAATTTCAGCTCCGCTATAGTCTCCTCAAGGTGATGATGGCTCCTTCTCCTCAAAACGTTTCTCGAGATGGGAAACCTTGTCCTCGACCACACTCATGCGTTCCCTGCATAACCCGACATCAGCTTTTAAGTCCGCCATTTCGTCCCGAACTGTCGTAACTCCACTCTCATGGCACTGAGTTCCTCACGAAAACAGCGAATCTCGTAAGCTACGTTGAGCTCCCGAGAGCCTGTTGTTATTGGTGAGGGGGGTTGGATAGGCTGGTTGACTACTGGTTCTACAGTTGTTTGCTCAGCCACTGCGCTCTGGTTTACTGCTGGAGACTGAGTTTTCGAAAAAGGCTGGATGGTATTTGACGGGTTGTTAATTATGACACCGTCTGATGGGCCTTTGACAGGCGTAGCCGAGTTGTCTTTTCTCGGAATCTTCGCCTTACAGTCAGGACAAAGCCAATTAGGCGAAACCTTTGTTGATGTAATGCCAATGCAGGTGGGATGATACGACCCCGGGCACTTAGTGCAGCGAACACACTCAGCTCTGGCCATAAATTGACCGCAGCCACCACACTTCGCCATAGTCGTGGAATTTATTGTTGTGGTGTACGTTCGCAGTAAATTTTAGTATTAAGATTCACAGTCGAATATCTACTGTTTGTAAACACAATAGATATTAGTACCACCAGGTAATCACAGATGGCGTTATAACACGTACTGTAGAATGACAAATTGGTTACTTGTAAGTCCTGTATTTTTCAGTGAGCTTGATTTTCAACACAACCCAACTTGCACTGTACACCGTTACACTTTTAGTATGTGTGTTTTAATTTATTTTTAGCACTATGTTTTTATTTGTATAAAAGTTTCAACTGTTACCGACGTCCGTGACTCACTCGTCTAGTGACATTTTCAGTTGTTTTTTCTTCTGTTATTGTTTGCTTAATACCTAGTTGTATTTAGTGCAATAAGAGTGCAATTATGAAACCAAAAACAAGGCCCATTTGGAACTATTTTGATGAAATCGGCGACTCGAGTGCCAAATGCAAACTTTGTGAAAAAGTGTATTGGCGAAAAGGCCGCACAAGTACAGCTTTAAATATAACTTGCCTCTGTTTAATTTTGACTACTACTAAAGTACAAATTTAATAAAAAAAAATTAAATGTAAAATTGTGCTTTTTTTTCATAGTGTTAGTTAACGCTTCCGTTTCCGCTTCCGTTAAGATTTACTTTTGACATCTGTTTCCGTTTCTGCTTCCGTTATGCCAGTTCCGTTGCATCACTAGTACCTATATCTACTCGTGGGATTTATATGGATACCCAAAACAAAAAACAAATGATGATGGGCCAGTTATGGCGGAGATCGACGAGTCGTCTGCCGGAAGCGGCAGTGAGACTCAAGGAGGTTCACGCGCTCCCTCAAAATTCTGGGGGAAGCGTTCGCGTGGGGAGAGCTTAAACCCCTCCTCAAGTGAAGAGGAATTGTCGGCTGCCAAGATGCCGACATCTCGAAGAGGTGGTCGCGTAGTGGTGGGTGGACCATCCACCCGGCTGCCACAGCGCGACCAGAAAGGTCGGTTCTTGCGGCCCACTACGCCAATCCCGGCGGTCCGCAAAGATCGGCCCGAAGAGGTGCAGAGCGACGAGAACATGCTCGCTTACCTGAGCGGAGATTCCGCTGCGTCCCCGCTGTTGCTAGACAGCAACAAAGCGGAGATCAATGCTACAAAGCGGGCGCAGCGGAAGGCGGTCGCGGCCGATGAGGTCGGCGAGCTGGCTCGACAGGCTCGAGAGCGGCGGGCCGCTCAAGCGGCCAACGGGGAGGGCGTAACGGCGGCGGCACTGGGTTGCCAGGTTCTGGACGGCATGGACGTTGTCCTGAAAGTTGCCTTGAAATCGGGCAGCTTGAAGGGCACATTCACGCGCGCCCTTAAAGAGGCGGCTGATGGAATCAGGGAGGCGGTTGGGGTCCTCCTTGAAAGAACAAGCTGCCCCTACAAAGAAACGTGCGGCTCCCGCCTCTCCGATGGTTGCTGCCCCGCCATCGGCTCCTGCCCCTGCACTGGCTCCCGATGCGGAGACCATCTGCATGCAGCAGTGCGGGGGCATGATGAATGCCCGCCTGGAGGCCTTGGAGTCAAGGCTCCTCCCAGCCCAGAACCTCCGGCCACCACTAGCGGCGGATAGACGGAGGATGGAGGAGGCCGTAAGGCCAGGGCCGTCGACCGTGGCGGCTGGAAAGGGGGGTAAAAAGCCCGCGGAGGGGCCCAAGAAGCCCGCGGAGGGTGCGTCAGCACCCCCCTCCAGCTCAACTGCGACCCCGGCGACCGCGTCCAACCCAACAGAGGCTTGGACAACGGTCGTCAAAAGGGGTCGCAAGAAGAAGGCGGCGCCACCGGCAACGGCTCAGCCCAAGCCCGCGCCGAAGAAGAAGTGGAGGTCCCGAAAGGGTAAGGCCCCACGCTCCGCGGCTGTGGTACTCACACTACAGCCCGCAGCCATTGAGCGGGGCCTTACCTACAAGGAGGTCCTTGAGCAGGCGAAGGCCAAGGTCGCGTTCCCAGACCTTGGCACACCGACCGGCTTCAGAATGAAGTCGGCGGTTACAGGGGCGCGTCTGTTCGAGGTGTCGGGACCCTCGGGCAGCGAGAAGGCGGACATCCTGGCCGCCAAACTGAGGGAGGTCCTCAAGGATGAGGACGTCCGAGTGCCCGTGAAGACCGCCGATTTGCGCGTCGATGGCCTGGACGACTCGACTACCCCGGAGGAGGTCGTGGCGGCCGTCGCTCGAAGCGGTGGATGTCCGCCGGGCGACGTGCGGGCGGGCGAGATCCGCGCCGACGCTGCCGGGCTCGGCGCCATTACGGTGAAGTGCCCGGTAGCGGCGGCAAACAAGATAGCCGTCAGCGGACGGCTATTGGTGGGATGGGTTGCGGCATGAGTGAAGCTGCTACAACCCAGGGCTATGCGATGCTACCGCTGCCTCGACGTTGGGCACGTCAGGGCACGGTGCGCCGCCGCAACTGACCGCAGCGAGCAATGTTATCGCTGCGGTAAGCCCGGCCACAAGGCGGCAGCGTGCTCCGCGACGCCAAACTGCAGCCTCTGTAAGGATGCAGGGAGGCCCGCGGGGCACGTTGTCGGCAGAAAGGCCTGCCCGCCCGCCCTAAAGAAGGGCAACAAGAAGGGGACAACCAAGGCTGTCGGGGGCCCTTTACACCCCCCTCAGCCTGGTTGCTCTTCGGCCGACTCCCGGCCTAAGAATGGTGCCGAGGGAATGGATTGTGTGTAATGGCACAATTCCATTTCCTCCAGGGCAATATCAACCACTGTGCCAGGTCTCAGGATCTCTTACTCCAGAGCATAGCAGAGTGGTCGATCCATGTGGCTGTGGTCGCCGAGCCGTATTACGTCCCCCCCCCGAGATGATTGGGTGGGTGACCTGGACGGCTCGCCCAACAAGAGCCTCGCCGACTTCGAGAGCTTCCTTGTCGAGTTGGGTGCCGTCGTGAACCGGTACCACCCTCGCCCGGTGCTGCTGCTCGGGGATCTCAACGCCAAGTCTGCGGCGTGGGGATCTCCGGTCACCGATGCCAAGGGCGAGGCGTTGGAGGAGTGGGCGGTCACGACCGGCTTGACCGTCCTGAATCGGGGCTCGGCCTACACGTACGTGCGACAGCGGGGTGGTTCCATAGTGGACGTTTCGTTCGCTAGCCCCTCTGTCGCAAGCCGTGTCCGCGATTGGCGTGTCGCCGTGGAGGTGGAGACGTTGTCGGATCATAGATACATCCGTTTTGACGTCTCCTCCCAGACCGCGGGCGGCCGCAATCCAACGGTCCCGCGAACGGACGGTCCGCGTTGGGCGCGCAAGCGCCTCAACAGGGAGCTACTCGAGGAGGCTGCTATTGTGCAGGCCTGGATCCGGGAGTCGGCAACGACCGGACCCGTCGACGTCGAAGAGGAGGCGCAGTGGTTCCACGGGGCGATGACGCAAATTTGCGACGCGTCAATGCCCCGGGTTCGCACACAACCCAGAAGGCGCCTGGTGTACTGGTGGTCCGCCGAGATGGCGCAGTTGCGCGACTCGTGCGTGGAGGTCAGGGGTCCCTGACGAAGAAGCCGCGCGGTATGAGGTGTACCGCGTGGCTAAGAAGGCTCTGTGGCTGGCCATCGGCGACGCGAAGACGCGAGCCAGGGAGGAGATGTTGGAGACTCTCAACGGGGATCCGTGGGAGCGTCCTTATCGCTCGGTCCAAGGCAAACTCGGACCATGGGCGCCCCCGCTTACGGAGTCTCCAACCCGAGCTGCTGGAGGACGTGGTCGCAGCCCTCTTCCCGGCACGAGCGGAGCACGCTCCGCCGCCGAGCCCGAAGAGAACGCCGGCGTTCCAGAGGTGACACAACCAGAGTTGAGGGCGGCCGTGACACGGCTCCGGGCAAAGAACACTGCCCCGGGGCCCGACGGGATTCACGGCTGCGCGTTA
This sequence comes from Mamestra brassicae, assembly GCA_905163435.1. Classification (NCBI taxonomy): domain Eukaryota; kingdom Metazoa; phylum Arthropoda; class Insecta; order Lepidoptera; family Noctuidae; genus Mamestra; species Mamestra brassicae. Next base: position 10,483,698 of record LR991004.1, on the reverse strand, counting down.
GCACTCGCTCTGAAGGAGCTGGTGCCCCGACTGAGAGGACTCTACTCGGCGTGCCTTGAGCAGGGCCAGTTTCCCGCTCAGTGGAAATCTGGTCGTCTGGTCCTGCTCAGGAAAGCGGGGCGCCCTGCGGACTCGCCGTCCGCGTACCGGCCCATAGTGCTGCTGAAAGAGGTGGGAAAGCTGTTTGAGCGGATAGTCGCAGCCCGCCTCGTCAGCCACTTGTGCGGAGAGGGGCCGGACCTGGCCGAATGCCAGTACGGCTTTCGGCAAGGGCGCTCCACTGTGACGGCGATATCCCGAGTGAGAGTCCTGGCGGAGGAAGCGGTGTCGCGGGGCGGTGTGTTGTTGGCGGTGTCCTTGGACATCTCCAACGCCTTCAACACCCTGCCCTGGAGTTGTATTCGGGAGGCACTGCGTTATCATCGAGTGCCTCTCTACCTCCGTCGCGTCGTCGGGGCTTATTTGGCGGAAAGGTGTGTCACCTATCTGGGACGAGATGCAGATACCAGCGCCCCATGTCGCGCGCGTGTTTCGCAGGGTTCGGTCTTGGGCCCGCTCCTGTGGAACATCGGATACGACTGGGTGCTGAGGGGCGAGCTCCGGCCGGGAGAGAACCTGGTGTGTTACGCTGACGACACACTGGTCACTGCCCGGGGGAGCTGGCACAGGGAGGCAGCGTTGCTGGCGACGGCTGCGGTCTCACAGGTGGTGAGCCGCATACGGCGCCTCGGCCTGGAGGTGGCCCTCAACAAGTCGAAGGCCATCGTTTTTCATGGCCCCCGGCGAGCGCCGCCGCCGGGATCGCACATTGTGGTCGGGGGGGCCCGTATCGCTGTAAAGTCCACCATGAAGTATCTGGGATTGGTGCTCGACAGCCGGTGGGATTTCGGCCCCCACTTCCGGCGGCTGGCGCCCAAGTTGTTGGGCGCGGCGGGGGTGCTGTCAACGCTGCTTCCCAATCTGGGGGACCCGAGCACCGCCTGCAGGCGGTTGTAAGTTATAACATCGCCTTGGATGTATCTGTGATGGTGTTATAATAGTGAATTAATTAATAAATAATGATAAATTAATAATAAATAATTTTGTATTCACATCTGGAGTGACGCCATGCGAGAAGCTCGGGAAAGCGTTCGCCTTTCTCTTGACATCTCCAAAGGCTTTCGACAGGGTCTGGCACCCTTATTAGTAAGCTTCTTTCCTTCGGTCTACCCACTGGACTCCGAGTGGTTATCTAGGACTCGTCCGGTCAAGTTTTTTTTAGTTTTTACTTAGTTTAATGCTGTGGTCCCTCAGGGGCCGATACTCTGAGCAAAATTGTTTCTTGTTGTTCTACACATTGATGCTCTAGTACGTAAGCGTACATTTCGGTATGTAGACACGATAGATGGAGACTCTCATTATATTCATTATTGCTCACACACAGCATACAGTATTGTTTCTGAGAGATGTGATGTGCAGAAAGCGCGAGCTAGTGGAGTCGTAGTTACAGATCCAGTCTCTCGGAAAGGCCATGCTTGGGCCTCCTTGAAGGCTGACGCTGAACAAAAACCTAGAATTACAAAATTTTGGAATTCTAGGTTTGTCGAAATAACCTAGGCTTTTTTTCTCCTAAAAGGAGACGATTCCAACCAGCTCCATCTTAACATACATCAATGCGTGGTGTACCTAACTATGCCACTAAAGGACCATCTTGAGCTTCTTGGAGTTTGACGTCATCCACTCCCAGGTGCCTCAAAGTTGGGAGTCTAGCTAATGTGAGACGTTACATGAAGTACCGTCGACCGGAAGAGCTGTTTAACGGTTAACGGTGTTTAACAGCAAGCGATGGGTAGCTCGCCTTCCGACAAGGATTAGGGCCCGGGTCGACGACGCGTCGTGTTCCACGAGCGCCTCAAAGAGATGTCAGCATAATTCACGGGGCCAGTCAGAGCCGGTGCCTGCCAGGGTTGCAAAACAATACTGCAGCGTTGTTCGAAAGAGTTAAAGTGGCCATGGAAGGCAAAAGGCATTTGGAGCCGAGAAAGATGGGTGGGTTTTAGTAAGAGTCTGATGCTCCCTTCCGCGCCGCTCAGAGCAGGAGGAGTAATTTGATGAATTCCCATCCAAAAAAAAGGGTAGATATAATGTCCCATGATGAAATGACCTTATTACCAAACTCAAAGCACATCGTTACTATACAATAGGTTATGCAGACGACCTCGCAATTCTCGTGCCTGGGAAGGTGACTGGAACGATCTGCAACCTCACTCAACAAGCACTACGCATCGTGGAGAGATGGTGCAGAGAATATGATCTGTCAGTAAACCCCACTAAAACTAAATTAGTCATGTTCACTCAAAAGCGAGCACTAGGCCACTACCGCCTACCTAGCTCTTCAACACGGAACTCCAGCTGTCTAACGAGGTTAAGTTATCCTAGACAGTAAGTTAAACTGGAGTAATCACCTAGACTACAAACTAAACATTTGCCATAATAGTCAACAGCCATTATATTATACGACGTAATATTCATTTGCCCTACTCTTATTTGCTATATTAGTCACGTGCTAGAAGCTTTGTTTCTCATAAAGTCACTTACCATAACATCATTTATCATAATCATTGTAAGCCCTAATTATCACATGCCATAATTATCATATGCCATAACATCATTTGCCATCGACATTGGGTATGTAACGGTTGTTATATCAGGAGAAACTGGATGCAATCGGGACTTTAGGGCACTCCGACTCGGATAGGTTAGGTTAGAAGGGGATGGCGGGGTCTATTCGCTCGCTCACACGACCCCGCCATCCCCTTCGTGGTTATTTTTTTTTAAACAGCACAGAAGTAGGAGCCCCGCGAACCGGGGTCCGTCGACCAAGCCCACCATCAACCATGCATAGAACATTTAAATGTTATGTCTAATAATCATTATGGCGTTTAATTAAATATTATGTCTGATAATTATTATGGCACTTAAAAATACGAAAAACAATACGTATGGCACTCGTATCTTATGGTATCTAAGTTTCGGGCAATTAACAGTATGTCATAATGTCTTTTAGGGCAAACAAAACATTCGGGCAAATGAAATTCGGGTAAATGAAATTCGGGAATATGATGATTATGGTATATAATCTTCGGGTAAACAATAGACAACCCACGGGAAGTCTGTGGGTCAACTTTTCAGAATGCTGTTGGGACTGTCTCACAACTTTTATACGGTCATGCGGAATAAAATCTCATCCTTAATTACTAGATTGCGGGGCGGTGACAACAGTATTCTGAGGACAGTGGCGAGAATATCTACTCCTATTGTGAGACGTTCTGCGGGGGTGATGAATGAGTGAAATACTTTCCTCTCACTCGTGCCCCGTCCACATAAAGCGAACTCAAATAACATTGGATTTATAAATAAAATAATATATTTACTAACATTAATTATAAGAAATTTACTAACAAAGTGGATATTATGTTGTCCGAAATAAATAATTTATTATTATTCCGTTTATTCATTTTTTTAAAACTAATTTCTTACATTTTTAAATATTTTTTAAAAAATGCAAAAATAAACAAAAATATAAAAATAGTAGCCCACCGGTATCGGGAACAGGGTCCAAGCTACCGGCGGTCAGTGCTCAAGAGAGAGGAACCTCCTAACAATACGAGCCGTGTCCAGAAGTACCGCTTTCTGAATCAGGCCCCTGATCCAGCTGCCCAACGAGAGCCGGATTTTGGTCGAGTTTAGATGTTGGTCGAGGCTCTTGGCAATTATGCCATTCGCCGTCACGACTATCGGCACAATGACTGCTGCGTTCACATCCCACATGTCGACAACCTCGCGAGCCAAGTCAAGATACTTCGTTTGTTTATCTTTCTCAGTCTTCACGAGGCTCTCGTCATGCGGGACTGCTATATCAACAATCATTGCGCGACGCTCTAGTCGATCTATCACCACTATGTCAGGCTTATTGGAAACAATAGTCCTGTCAGTGATGATAGACCGATCCCAATACAACGTGCATTTGCCATTTTCGAGAACTGGGTCGGGCACATACCTATAGTACGGTACTTCCGATTCCACAAGATTGTATTTAAGAGCAAGTTGCTGGTGGATAATCCTGGCTACAAGGTTGTGCCTGTGCAAATAGTCTCCGTTAGCTAGACTAGAACAACCGAAAATAATGTGGTGGATGGATTCCCCGGGCCGGTGACATGCCCGACATAAGTCAACCGTACCGTCACACAATGTATTTCCGGTAGTTGTTCGTCATCATAACTTCGTCCATAATCGCACAGACAAAAACTGACGCTAAAAAGTCTACATCGGGCCCATGTAGTACCCGGTAAAAACGTCCGTGAAGCTCCTTGCTCTGCCATACCTCCCTGCGGTCATTAGTATCTAATACCACAGGTTTGCGCCAGTTTTCGTTAGCCAAGGATTGCGCAGTGAGGCCTTTGTCCACTGCTACCAGGGCCGTCTTTACCAGGGGGTGCAAGGGGTGCGGTGCACCCGGGCGCGGAGCGCCCGTGGGCGCCTGTCGAGTGCTGAATTATTGGATATTCATATTTCATTGAACTTACCGCCATTGCACAATTTTATATACTTGTTACTTACGACAAATGCGCAAGCAAAACAAAAATAGTCATCAACAATAATATTTTTTTTACTTTTATTACGCTTTTGGCGCTTGTCATACCGCATTACTACACTACACAAATAACAATTTTATTTAATATACACGCGCTCGGCAAAATCTCTAATCCAAAGAGAGTATATGTACGTTTGACACGTTGCCGCTTTGTCGCCCGCACTTGACGCAAAATGATTTCTAAGTCAATAGAGTGTAAGTTCATTTGAAAAGGGCGCGCGGCGCGACACCTGTGCGTCTCACATAGGCGAGTAATTGCGCCCTTTGACATTGCCGCCGGGTCGCCCGCACTTGAAGCAAAATAATCTCTAAGTAAATAAAGTGTAAGTTCAGTCAATTTATGTTGCGTCCTTCCTTTGACATAGCCGTCCGGGCGCTCGCACTTAAAGAGAAATGAACTCTAAATCACTACAATTAGGTGTAAGTTCATTTGAATTTACACCGCGGAGCGCGGCGCCTATGTAAGTGTCGGTCAGTGATTGATCTGATTTCTTCTTTTAAGTAATTGAATTCGTTAGCTCATTTCATTTGCGACAACCGGTGAATTAGCACGGAAGGTTTTAGAGAAAAAATAGAACGACTCGAGTACGGGAGTACCTAATTAGCAGGCAATAGATTTGTTATTGTGTCTGGCTTGAATTTGTGCCGCTGGGGCTCAAGTGAATAAAGGTAAGTCAATTTTATTTTTTAAGTGTTATTGTTAGGTACATTACAATCATTTTCATCACATCATCATTTGTTTATCAGAGAGAGTCATGACTGTTTTGTTTATTTGTTCATAATTGCAAAAATACAAATTCGTAATGTTAGTGATTGATAAAAAACTACTTACTTTATTTAGAACGAGCTTATGCCCGCGATCTCGTCCACGCATATCACGTTTCTTCCCGTTCCAGTTAGAATTTTGGGAAATGCTCTCTTAGTGCTTTCCTAAACCTCCTAAACTCTTGAAAGAATCACCATATTTCAGCTTTCAACGACTGGTGGTTTATAAAAAGATCCATTTCATTTCATCATTTTACAGGTTGAATTTATGAAATATTCTTTCATAGCACAGACACGTCAGAAGATAGACATTTACATTATGATTTTTACCCAGCTTATTAACCCAACGAATACCAATCTTCCATAAAAACTGGAACCACCCAAATTGTCTATTAAGGGTAATGGTGAAAGACTGGCATTTATAATAATTTACTTTGTCCAGTATTCGTACCAAGTTATGTGGAATATATGGCTCTCACATGAAAACTTTAACAGCCCGGTTCAAGGAATTAGGTTTTTCATACAAACTTCTCCCCCCCTTTTCACCCCCTTAAGGGATGAATTAAAAAAAATCCTTTCTTATCCGACGCCTACACCATAAAATTAATATTCCTCAAAATTTCACGTTTCTGCGATCACCGGTTTAGGCTGTGCATTGATCAGACAATCGGAGATAAGGCTTTTATATATATAGATAAAGAAAGAAAAATTAAATACTAAATTGAAATTTGATTTTATTGTAGATGACCGAATTAGGGGATAAAAAGAAACCATCGGGTGCTCAAAATAGAAAAAGGAAACTGGAGAAAGAAGAAAAAATTAAAAAGCTAACTTCTCCGATTGACTCTTTCTTTCGACCTGGTAAGTTCAGTCAGTTGGTACCATAAATAAAACATCTGAAGTGGCATAAATTAGTGACAGAAGTCGCTGGTGTATCCTGCCTGGGTTCGATCCCTAAGTTCCTACCTACTTATTATTATTACACTTCTTATTTTTTGTATAAGTTACCTGTAACTATATACGTAATGAGTCTTAAATAAAGTAGGTTTTTATGATTATGACAATATCTAATTAATTGTTTTTTGCGGATTGCGCACCGGATGCGCAATGGTTAGTAACAAACACTCGCTCTTGTGCCAAAGGTCTCGGGTTCGAATCCCGGCCGGTGCAATATTTATTTAAATACATACCTTCTCAGACCTTGTGTTAATTTTTTGTATTGTGTGATATATCCAACACGCGTTCTAATCGTGGAGATTATAGCAATAAATAACCCCATAGTTTTGGAGGCTCATGTCTAACAGTGGACTGGTGGCTTGTGTGTTTGTGATTTCTTTTTGGGGATTATGAATTATGTTTTTTCATGAAATAGCCGCAGGCGAGATCTGCCAATCGCAACTAAAGTATTTTAATTTCTTACTGTTTGCGCATAGAGCGTGCGTAAGCGCCTCGGCAATTCCACACTGAGCGCGCTCGCCTGGACTAACGGATTAGACTATGCCCGATTGCCCGCCTTAACTTTAAGGCGCTGTTTTAATGTCCTAAAATATTATTGCGTGGCCCTGTTACCACACTTGGTTACAGAAATTGTTGACTGTCTTATGTTTTTTTAGGTACATCTTCGTCAACATCCACCCGACAGTTAGAAGAGACAGTTAACTTGGAAGAGAAAACTTCTACGAGTATTTCACAAGTTCCAGCTCATACCAGTACCAGTACCTCGCCTGGCTCGCTTACTCCAAGTGAACCAATTCCAATTGTTAACCAACCAGCAACAGAACCAGATGTACGATTTCGTGAAAATGTCGCGAATGATCCTGCTCTCTGGCCGCAAGTAATATCCGATAATTTAAGATTATTTTTAACAGAACGTGGACCGATTCAGATAAAAAAAACCAACTATCCTTCAGATAGTAACATGAGGTCGTTTTCAGATACATATTACAGTAAAAAGTTACAAAACAACGAAATTATTCATCGAGTTTGGCTTGTATATTCCACATCTACTGATTCTGTATTTTGTTTTCACTGTAAGCTTTTCAATAATAATGTCACTGCATTTAATGCCCCCACTGGTTACAAAGACTGGGGGCATTTGTCGAGAAATATAGAACGACATGAAAAAAGTTCAGGGCACATATGTTCTTTAAAAAAATATTTGGATCTAAAAAATGACTTATTGAAAGGGCAAACAGTAGACTCGGTAAATCAAACTGAAATAGACCGCGAAAAAAAGAGGTGGACAGCAGTTTTGGAAAGGATAATCGAAATTATAAAATTTTTGGCAGGTCAAAATTTAGCCTTTAGGGGCACAACCGAGAAGTTGTATGACCCAAATAATGGTAATTTTTTAAAGTTGGTGGAGAGTATATCTGATTTTGATAGTACACTATCAGAACACATTGCTCGAATTCAAAGAGCTCAGCATCGCATGCCACATTATCTTGATCATAACATTCAAAATGAACTGATTAGTATAATTGCTGAAAAAATAAAAACGACTATAATTAGTCTTCTGAAGCAATGTAAATACTACTCTGTAATTCTAGATTGCACACCTGATATTTCACACCAAGAACAACTAACTGTTATTGTGAGGTTTATTTATTTGAATCCATCGACAAAACGCGCTGAGGTACGAGAACATTTTTTAGGTTTTTTACCTGTAACTGACACTACCGGACAAGGGTTGGCGACATATTTGTTAGATTTCTTAAAATCATGCGATATTGAATTAGATGATTTGCGAGGCCAAGGATATGATAATGGGGCCAATATGAGCGGGAAAAATATAGGCCTCCAAAAAAAATTATTGGACATGAATCCTCGTGCTTTTTACGTACCGTGTGCTGCTCACTCCCTAAATTTAGTAGTAAATGACGCCGCTAAAAGCTCATTGGAAATTACAAACTTTTTCTGTATTGTCCAAGAAATCTATGTATTTTTTTCAGCATCCACATCACGCTGGGATGTAATTATGAAACAGATACCTACTTTGACATTAAAACCTCTTTCAAATACGCGTTGGGAAAGTAGATTTGATGCTCTTAGAGCACTCCGTTTTAACATGGATAAAATTTACGATGCATTATACTATATTTTTACAAATAACAAGTATGACAGCGACACAAAAAACATAGCGAGTTCATTAATAGCCAAGTTAAAGTCTTATAGATTTATATGTTCAGTAGTTATATGGTACAATATTTTACTAAAGATTAATATTGTAAGCAAAAATTTGAAAAAATCGGACGTAATTATTTCAGAAGCTACCAAAATGATTAATTTGGTTAAAAAAGATATGGAGAAATACCGCACCGATAGTGCGTTTGAGCAGTTGTTATCTGGTGCGAAATTAATTGCTGAAGAATTAGAATGCGAAACAGAATTTAATGAAACTGCTCGTCCACGTCCCCGAAAAAGACATTATGAAGCTGCAGATGAGCCCATTTTAGACCCAACCAACAAATTTAAAGTATGTTTTTATTTTTTTCTACTGGACACTGCTATCTCGAAATTAAATGAGAGATTCGATTTGCTGACGGAACACAATTCAGTTTTTTCACTCTTCCAAAACATTGAATGTTGGAATAAATTAGAGATGCACGAAAAAAAATCTCAGTGTTGTCGGCTCCAAGAAAAACTAACATTTAAAAATAGATTTGATATTGATGGGGAAGATTTATATAATGAATTAAAATTGTTGCCAATAGTTTTTCCCAATGCATCAACAAGTACTCCCACTGATATTTTAAACTATATATATTCTAATAATTTAATTTCCTCATTTCCCAATACCTCAACAGCTTTGCGTATATATTTAACACTGCCTGTTACAGTAGCAGAAGGTGAAAGATCCTTTTCAAAATTAAAATTAATAAAAAATTATCTTCGTTCAACCATGACCCAAGACAGACTGACAAACTTAGCCATTATAAGTATAGAATCCAAAATTGATTTAAAAATAAATGATTTAATTAAAATCTTTGCCAACTCAAAAGCAAGAAAAATTGAGTTTGTTTAATGTTCTTGTTTGTTGTTTGTTTGTTGTACATGCAATAAATAAATAAATTATCAAAATTACGTGTATTGTGTTTTCTTGGTTGACTAGCCTCCCCATACCCCCCTTTGGCCCTTTCATACTGCAGTGTGTCGTCGGTCGCGTGCCACGCTGCAGTGTAAAAAAAAAAACTGGGGCGCAAGCTGAGTCCTGCACCCCGGCGTAGAATAGACTTAAGACGGCCCTGACTGCTACCACATCCCGATGCATACCCACGTCGGCCTCTAGGAAGAACTGCCTAAGGCTGCATATCTCGCGGTTGTGCAGGGTCTTAGCATTTAAGAAGCCCCGACCTCCGCACTTCCGCCGGATATACAGCCTCATCACCGATGACCGTGGGTGATGCATCCGATTTGCGGTAAGCAGTGAGCGTACCCTCCTATCCAGGGCGTCAAGTTCCGTCTGAGTCCATTTGAGTATGCCGAAAGAGAACATCAACACCGGCATGACCCAACCGTTAAAGGCGCGCACCTTGTTTCCGCCTGATAAAAGACTATTTAGTACTTTGTTCAGGCGGCCAAAGAAGCGCTCCTCCAACGATTGTTTCACGTCATTAGCATTGATGCCCAACGCTTCCGACATACCCAAATACTTGTAAGTTTCGGTTGAGCTGAGGGATCTAAGGTGTATGGAATCCGAGTTAATTATTATTATTACTTTCTGGCAATGCAGGAAAATAATAGGTAAGAAGTGGGGCCTATCTCCCAAAATAATACTATGGTTGTACAGCGCAGTAATTCGGCCCATGACCACCTACGGGGCCGTGGTGTAATGGCTCCGCACAAAGCTAGCTACAGCCGTAAACAAACTACAACACATGCAAAGGCTGGTATGCATGGCGACAACGGGCTGCATGAGGACTACTCCGACTGCGGCGTTAGAAGCCATACTGGGACTCCCCCGCTCCACTTGTTCATTCAATAGGAAGCTACGATGGCAGCAGTCCGCCTTAAAACACTGGATCTCTGGGGTAAGAGAGAAACACAACACACTGCTCTGCTCGAAGAGCTCAATATTGAGTTCCCCATAATAAGGGCAATAAATGACCCAAACAATTTATCTTTGATAAAAAGTACAAAATCCAACTGCATGAGGATCACCGCTGCGAGGGGCTGTGCCCCGCTGAGGTGCGGATCTTCACCGATGGATCAAAGACAGGTACTGGCACGGGTGCGGGTATCTTCTCAGAGGGTCTCAACATTCACATCGCCACACCATTGACACCATTGGGAGTCCATAACACAGTGTTTCAAGCTGAGTGCATGGGCATTTCCCTGGCGGCTTTAGCCATCCTAAAAAGGGAAGTTAAGGACCACTCAATACGCATACTATCGGACAGCATGGCCGTCCTGCAAGCTCTGGACAGCCACACAGTTGACTCTGGGCTGATCCTCGAGTGTCACCAACGTCTGAACCATGTTGGTAGATACAAAAAAGTAACCGATCAATGGATCAAGGGAAACAGCGAATCCCGAGGCAACGATGCAGCGGACAAACTCGCCAGAAGGGGTTCGAGTATAGTAGCGATAGGACCTGATCCCATCCTTCCACTCCCCTTCGGGTATCTACGCAACCGTAAGGAAACGCACCAGAGACAAACATCACAAGCTGTGGGTTGACCACAGTGAGTGTAGGCAGGCCAAAGAGGCACTTCCCTTTATTGATGGCCGTTTTACGAAAAAAGCCCTAAAACTTGCCAAACAACAGTTACGTACAGTCACAGCCGTCACAAATGGCCATGGGTCTTTTAATAAACACCTCTATGTCATAGGAGTCACTGACAGCCCACTCTGCAGAGCCTGCATGGAGGGGAACGAGAAAGCAGCACATCTGCTTCTAAGCTGCCGGTAGTCGCGGATTACAGGGCTAAGTACTTCGGAAACCCAGGTACCCTTCGTGAGGCAGTTAGTAACACAAAGGCGTTGCTGGTTTTCTTTGAGCTGGGTTGGATCGAATGACACATTTGTCCCACCTGCACGCAAAATACGCGCTTTGTCGTGGAGTTGCGAAAACCAGCACGCTTTACATATACATAATGTCCTATGATATTTTTGTTTGTTTAACCCAAATATTACACACAGTTTGGATGGATAGCGGACACTTGACCAAACCAAACATATCCACACTAACCAACATTCTCTCCTGTGAGTTGGGAGATGGGACCAGCATTCTGTATTCATATTGCAAAGCAGTTCCTAAAATAAGCTGAGCAGCCTTGACAAATGGACAGACGACATTTTAAAGCTTCACCCACTTAAAAGACGAAACTTGTGGCACAGGGTATTTCTTATTCAGAACTATGTTCTATCAGGATTAGAAGTATTCTGTGTCTTAAGTCTACCTGTTATCCAAATCCTTTAAGCATTTGAGATGTGACTGAACCAATATACAAACATTCCGAAAATGCCAATAGAAACAAGTATGAAATTACCTTCAGGTTGGTTTTTCAACTGCTCTTCAACTTCAGTCAAAACTTGATCAATGATTTTTAGAACTTTGGAGTACTCTTCTTCATTGGTAATTATTCCATGTTTACGGTCTTGTATCTCAGCTTTGTAAAGTAATATAGATTTAGCTTTAGGGTTTTCCTCAGCCAGCTTTCTTAAATTTGATGAATTACCTATGTCTCCATCTACAAATAATGAAATCCATTATTATAATTATATTGTCAATTCACATAAGGCAATTGCAGCTGATGTGATTGGTTGAAGCCTGCCATTACATTGTTAAATTTGTAAAACATATTGTTGGGTTGTTCATTATATTTGTTCAGAACCTGGGGGGTTGATATTTCTAATATTAACAAAAGTAGTCATTATACTTTTTAGGAACTATTTGAAAGTACTGGATAATATGAGCTTTACCAAAGAAGAACAAAGATGTTACCATATTTTATCAACTTATTAATAATTATTAGCAAGTATACTAAGCATCAAATAACTTTGCCACTCTAAAGTTCGTCACAATTCGCAGCGCAGTAGTCTATTTTACAACCGATCTTAACACCGCGCATGCGCGGTCTCGCGGAAGCTGGCGCGTGTAGTGGCGTCTCAGTCGTTCGTATACGTTCGATGCTTACTCCTGTCTCGCTTGCTCAATGCAATAAGACTGTCGATGCCATAAGTGTTATTTTTTAAGTGTTATTATTTTTAATTACTTAGTTGTTTTTGTTATCTTCTTATTAATGCCTTTAATGACCCCACAAATTTATTTATGGAAGGAGTTTCGGAAATTTAGAGCGATAGTGACTGAGTAAATACTAAAAGACTTTATATTGACTAATAAACTTTATATTGAACTATACTCTATCCGTTTAGGTAGTTAACTAAAGGTAAACAATCTTGATGTGTCTTTTTACACAAATTCATATTAAACAAATAAACTACTTTTCAAACTTATGGTTCAATTGATTTAGTATTTGTTACTGTTGTATTTACTTTGGTTTTTACTTGCATTTTATTTTTAAACTGAGTTTTTAAGTAAAAAGTTACATCAAGATTGTTTACCTTTAGTTAACTATCTAAACGGATAGAGTATAGTTTGGGTAATGCGCTGTGCCCCCGCTTGTGTCTGTGTTTGTGATCCACCTTCGACCTGCGACAACGAGTTAGCTGGTATACTTCAAGTGAGTGCATGTACATTTAAATTTAGCTTTCTTTTATTTGGTGCGAACACAATCCCTCACTTTCAATTACCTATACTTATTACCTTTTTATGCATTTCTACCTACTTATCTTACAATCGCAAACTGCTTCTACAAGTTTTTTCAAGTGAGTAAAAAAAACACTATTCAAGAACATACATAATATAATATGTATAAAACAAAAATATTTTTACGCACTAACACTTTTGTACGCGAACCTGCGCGGTTGTCACAAACACCTAACTTCAGAGAGGCAAAGATGATCGGCTAGCAGTATACAACAACAGTTTCAACATTTGAATGACTTAATGTATTGTGCATTAAATATTTTCAAGTTTTTCTTTCACACACATTTATGTGAGTCACAAAGAAGAATGGCCCAATAAAAGAAAATAAACACATTTTATGAGTGACACAATAAATTACTTGACGTGCTTTTAATATGCAAACATATGAGCTCAATAACAATTTCAATTAAAATATTAAATCACCTGGCTTAAAAAAGACAGATAACACACTTACTTTTAAGTATTTCTCGAACTGGCAGAATAAATGGTAGCTTAGGTGTACCACTCAAATGGGGGTGAAAAAACGAACCCACTGTAATCAAGCCAGCTGGTAGTGCTTCTAGCATCTCACGGAATCTATTGATATTATTTAGCACTTTAACCTCCGTAGACACATTTATCAATGGTGTTAATTCTAAAAATCAAAACAAGTTATCCGATTATTACTGCTTTCGATTTTGGGTTTTATTTTTGATTTTATTCGGAAACAAACCTGCATCTAAATAAAATTCCAAATAATCCAAAATTCTTGTTGAGTCTGGTATAACTTCATTTTTAACTTTTAGAACTGGGATTTCACCACGAGGGTTAATATCTAGAAACCATGACGAATACTGCTCGCCTTTTGTTATGTCCACAAACAAAGGCTCAAATTCTATACTCTTTTCGTAAAGAGCCATGAGAACCTGTGAAAATTACATTAAACTTCAGGTTATGTACAATCCTTGACTGGTAATAGAGTATACAAATAATATAGGCTCATTAATAATGATAGGTTGGTCCCCTCTGTCCATTCTGTAAAAGACCGGCTAAATTATCTTGTAGGCCTTGTAGCTTATAATAAAATATGATGAAAACTATTTAAATAAAAGGCGGGTTCGAGGATCGTGGTACCTATGTTTGCAATATATTTTGTAAAACACCAATTACACTAGGTACTTAAATGCAGTTTTGCAAAATGAACAAAAAAAACAAAATTATTATGGAGTTCAACCTCTGTCTTACCTTTTGTGAGTAAAAACTGTAATAATTACAGTAGAGAAAAATATTTGGCGATTTTTTACCGGCATTTGCATTCGTATTAATTGTTGGTAATGGTAGTTTCTCCAAATATTTTTGTACATAATGCATTTTTCTTAGTAATAAATTACAAAAAGAACACTAATCTAAGCCAGATAAATAATACTACTACATTTAACAACACAATTCTTCAAACTTCTACGCGGTTTTTTCGCTTTCAAGAAACTTACTACCAACTACCAACATAACAATGTAAAATCAGCTGACTGACAGTAGAAGAACAGAAAGTATCCGCCGGAAACACTGCGCGTACAGCGACCAGCGTTAATCTGTTGCAGATTGATACATGCTAGGTCCACATGCAGCAAAAAGTCAACCAGCGATCGTCGCTGACTGATTTCGCTAGTGCTTTACTTTGTAGTTATAAACAACATTATGTACAACAATGCAAATATGTACAACGTTTTTATTCCAATGAGAAAAAATAAAAGGAATTGTTTGTCAAATGATACGGTAGTAAAAAAAAGTTTATCGGATAATTATTTGGTAAACTTGTTGTTGTAGTGACAAATTAAATGACAAATCATGTTTTTGCCAATCTTTGCTTGTAAACTAAAAAAATATAAGTAAAAAAAATTTTTGGCAAACTGACAGGAAACCAATATTTTGAGGTACTCTGAGGTACGAACTATTTTGCTGTGCAATCAGTATTTCTAATAAGGATTGGCATTTTTAAAAAAGGAATTATTTTTTGATTTACAGTTGAATCCTAGCCGAATTATTCTGTTCCCTACGTAATTGCCAACTGCGACGCCTCACGCTACATTGGATAAACGCAGACCCTAGATGTCACAATATGAATAAAATCCCAAAATGTCACTTCTTTCTTCATCCATTATTTCTGTGTTGCCGGCTTGGATAGTCGATTTCGGATAAGGGTCTGCTACCCCAGTTACCCGTAAAAACGCTGCCCGTACAATTTCTAGCAATCTCTTCCAATTCTTTCGATAGCTAGCTCGGTTAAAAAAATATTACATATAGAGCCCTTCATTAGAAGAATACCGAGACCCCATTAGTTTCTGAAGGATAAATTTGATTTATTCTTTATATAAAATTTTACATAATAAGTTGGTGCCATTTAAGTACTGTACCTAATTACCTACTACGGTAAAACAGTTTCCCGCTGTAAAAAAAGTTCTTTTTAATTTGATTGCTGGCAAGTTGGCAACACTGTTGGTTTGGTTGTGCTTGCCAGATTCTTGAACTTCATGTGAATGAACAGTTTGATTGTTTCGTGTTATTTTTATTATTTTTGAATAATGTTATAATTTCATACATAGTAATGTTCTTTTAGACATAAATACTATGCTTGTAATGAAGAGTTGGCTTAGTAATTGATACCTACTCCCAAAATAAATTTGTTCAACAAACATTGAACTGAAAATGGAGGTCTCCAACAACACCGACGCCGTCAACCTTGGCGTTGGCGAAGTAGAAGCAGAGATTGGCGAGGAATTAAAACAATTAGAGGAAGGAAAAGATTTTGATACACGGAGTGAAGTGACTAGTTCATCTTCAAGCGAATCGAGTACACCAAGTATTAGTTCAGTGAGCACTAAATCCAAAGAAAGACGCGCAAATCGTAAACGAACCAAGTCATCAAGCCATTCACCTGTACAAAATAAACGACGATGCCTAACAAGCAGCAGCAGCAAAGTAAAGACATACGATTACATGACTAAGTTGAATTATCTATTCAGGGATACCCGTTTCTTTTTGATTAAGTCTAACAACGCCGAAAACATAACTTTGTCGAAAGCGAAAGGCGTGTGGTCTACACTGCCACAAAATGAAGCTAATTTAAATCAAGCTTACAGGGAATCCAGAAATGTGCTGTTAATATTTTCAGTTAAGGAAAGTGGCAAATTTGCTGGTTTCGCACGTTTAGGAAGTGAATCACGTCGAGATGTTGCCCCAATTTCATGGGTGCTACCACCTGGTCTGTCTGCCAAGGTTTTAGATGGTGTTTTCAAAGTGGATTGGATTTGTCGAAAAGAATTGCCTTTTAGTAGTACCCTTCACTTATATAATCCATGGAATGAGGGAAAGCCAGTCAAAATTGGAAGGGATGGCCAAGAAATTGAGCCTAAAGTTGCTGAAGAATTATGTAGGCTCTTTCCAGAAGATGAAGGTATAGAAATGACTCCAATACTTAGAAAATCCAAGGAATCATCAAAAAAAGGCTATTTGAAAAGTGGTGGCAACTACAGGACATATCGTGCTCCACTGTCTTCAAGAGGATCAAACTTTAGAAACCGCTTAAACTCATCTTCTAGGAGTAGGAGAAAGATGTTTATGTCTCCAAGGAGTCGAGTCTCATCAAGCTCATACAAGCGCCGCTCTCCATCACCATATATGAGAGAGCGCTTACCAATTTGGTTTGGAAGGAACCGTGAGAGTTATAACAGTGGTAGCTCTGCAGCTGAAGCCTACGTAGCTGAATATATGCGATCAATGCATCATCAGTTGCCACCATTGCCTTATGTACCTCCACCGGGTTTTAGTGGTGCACTTTCGACTTACGATGGAATACCTCCACCACCACCACCACCTCCTCCCCGATACTATGACTTAGCCGACTATCCTCGTTCTGTGTTGGTGTATGATAAACGGTCTTATGAACGTTCCGTGGATGAGTTTCTGTGGCGTACTTCAGATCGCTCTCGTGCTCGTAGTCGTGAACGTGAATCACACCGATCATACCGTGATCGACGATAAAACTGTATCAACCCCTAATGTATTGATATGATATCTGGTAATTGCTAATAAAAAAATTGTGTTTGAACTTTGAACTTTATTGATGAGTAAAATAATCTTGAGTGTTGTGGTGAACTATGATAGTAATGATTTTGAACTTTACTGGTATTAATTCGGACTGTTCCAATTAATTATAGGTAAATGAAATGGGACTAATGAAAAATAGGAGTGGAGTTATACATACTATATGTAACATAAGAAATCTCTATTTACAGGGTATATGATGGAAAATAGTGATGTGTTGTTTCTAAACTTAACTATTTTTCTCAGTGTAGTGAAAGTGTAACATTTGCCAAATAATAATATCATTTACTATGTAGTTATGAACTACATGTGTTCTTGGGTAATGTTACAGATGAATAAATTAAGCACCTTAATTATTATAACTAATTTTGTACAACTTAAAATGGTTGTGTGAATAACTGTGATATGATATTTCCACCTATTTTATTTGTTATATTATACAATAATGCTGTGCCTGCTTTGGCAAATACATATCAACCAAAGAAATAGATTCCAAATTTGAATTTTAATATATTTAATGGATGTATTATTCTTATCTTTTGAGTTTGTCCAGCATCATTTTACTTAATACCTATTTATTTTTTATTATTTTATAATCAGACCAATTTTATTACTGTAACTATATTTGGCTTACTATTTGATGCTCTTGGATTGTAATGTTATCTTATTGTTCTAACTCCCAGTTCAAAAATAGTAATGGCAGACAATGATGGTAGGAAGGATCAAGGCGATTACTGCAAACATAAACGCCACGAGAAAATACGCTAGGTGTGGATGCGTGACACGTTGCTCGCTGAGACTAAACGCCACACATCGCGAATCGTCTTGTGTCGCGAAATCGAGATCTCAATGTTTGCGTGAGTCTTATCAACGTGTGACAAAACATCTTACATGAAAGTAAGGCCGTTTGCGCAGGTTCTCCCTCTGAATTGTATGTAATGTAGACGCACCCCTACGTCCCATGCGTTTCTCAAATGACACCGTATTATCGTTGACTAGCACTTCGCCAGCGCCCGCGCCGATTTAGTAGGTAGGTACTCCACAAGCTGCAACGCCCCCTCTAGCCCTTTTTAAAGGTAAGTTTTGGAAAATTAAGCACTACGATATCCATTCAACGGTCTCAAGATCAGCATACTATTCACCCCGTTCATCCCGTCGGGGGTTGATTATGTAAAAACACCCCGTTCATCCCGTCAGGGGTTGATTATGTAAAAATTGTTAGATCTGTTTCAAATATCCCACTTCGTTTAGTAATGTCCTCCCCTAAAAACTTCCAGCACCCCTTTTCGCCCCTTAAGGGATTTATTTTCGAAAAATCCAAATATTTGTTCTTCTTATTTTTTTTATCTAAGTCATTAATTGTCCGCCGTTCTTGAACTGCATCGGACCAAGCCTCAAGATTTTCCAGGATTATAAAGGAAGGGTCCGATTTCAATAATTTAAATTGTAATTTACGTCTACATAATCTTAATTATCAAACCATTTAAATGGATAAGGATTAATATCTTGATATCAAAATCATCACTTTTTCTTTCCAACTGGGCTTTGATTGAATAATTTTAACAAAAAGCGGTCATTGTAACTTAACCATAATAGTTAGACATATAGCCTCCCGGACTTTTTTCTAGGTAAGAATGAGTACCTACTTGAATTATGTAGAACATTATTTTTATGTATCTTCATCATCAATAGTTTTCGCAGCACATGCGATGAAGGACATTTTATTTTTAAACCTTGGGTTACATTATTCAAGTTTTAGTAGGGATTCCTAATTATTTCTGGAAATAAATATGCCTATGTTACTCGGTGAAGATTTAGCCTTGTAACGGTGAAAGAATTTTTAAAATCGGTCGAGGAGTTTTTGAGCTAAATCGCAACAAACAAATCTTTCCTCTTTTATAATATTAGTTTAGATTAGTTTAGTTATTATTACTGTTCGTTGCAAGTAGACATCCGCTCGCTACGAGCGCCGGTCATGATTTAATATTTACATAATCGATAGGTTTTCCCTCAGATAATTATTTTATTACAAGCATCGAACTTGTCTTATGAGTCGTTAATGGCCAGTGGCGTATTTAATACGGTATTTTCTTAGATACAAGAATAGTTATTCTACTTAGTTCGTCTATTAGATTTTCAAAAAGTATTGGACATAGTTTTTGCCTTTCCAAATCGATATAAATTGATGCAGTTGCATCAACTGGTGACGTAATTTTATGATAAAAAGTGGTATGCCGGAACGAAATCGCGGGCAAAAGCTAGTAAAAAAATGAGTGTGCAATATTGTTTGGGAATCTAACGGACAATTATTATTTTTAGAAAATTGGCCAAAGTAGGTAGGTACCTTTGTATGCTGCCTTATCTAAGAAAAAACCGGCCAAGTGCGTGTCGAACCAAGCACAGTGTAAGGTTCTGTAGTTACCCGTCTTCTTAACCATGCCAGAAAAATAGTAAAATGTACTTAATATATTAATTAATATAAATTATATTATTACATTAAAAATGCACTTGATTTAATAGTAATTTTCCATGGAATTATTAAGAGTTTTTTACTTACCCAGTTCTATTATATAAATAGGTGGACTACTCATTAACTCGTTAAGCCTAGGTAGTGGTGATAGTTTTCCTTCTAAATTCGTTATATATGTCACCGGAAAATGGCAAACTCCGTAAGATTATAAAATAACTTGAAAGATTGTAAACTCTCGATAAATTGTCAATTGAACATTTGGAATACTTTTTTACGCATCAAAATTTGATAGTCTTACAATATTTAGAAGTCATTCCGAGAAATTGTGGACTGACATACAATGGCGACCAATCAGAGCACAAGTCTACAATTAATCCGTATTCGTGTGATAGTAAAACTGGAAAAAAGGCTCCCATTGGTCTGTTCAGATATGAGCTCACACCAACAAAGCCCAATAAGGGGCCAAGTTACCAATTTAACTATCACATCAAAACAGATAAATTGTAGACCAGAGTGCTAATTGGTCGCCAGTTTATGTCAGTCCACAATCTCTTGAACCGACACGGAGATATTATAGACTATCAAATTGTGATGCGTAAAAAGGTATTCCAAATGTTCAGTTGACAATTTATCGAGTGTTTACAATCTCTCAAGTTATTTTAATTTTACAGAGTTTGCCATTTTCCGGTGACAAATATGCTACTACCATGAATGTTTGAAACTAACAAAAATTTAAAGCTTAATATTTCGCAAACGGATCTTTGGATGGAAAAATGATTTTAACAACACACCTCACACCATGGAATTGGCTAAAAAAATCATCGCCACTTTACGTGTAGGGGTGCCTTGTAACATTTTTTTCTACGTTTTATTTTACAACTTTGTCGGCGTGATTAATGTCACCGGAAAGTGGCAAACGCCGTAAGATTGTAAAAAATATCGCGTGAAATTGTAAACAAAATATTTCTAAAAAAGGACACGGATAAATTGGAAACTATTGAATTTTGATGGGTTTTATTGTATACAAAACGATAATATATCGAGAAATTATATCTTAATGCAGATTTATTACAATCTTACGGAGTCTGAAATTTTCCGGTGACCTAATTTCAACTGTCTAGTACTAAGCGTCTCTGAGCTAAACCGCGGACAGACAGACGGAAATGGCGAAACTATAAGGGTTCTTTTTTGACTTCGGAACCCTAAAAAAAATGATTTATCTATCTTTAAAATTTCAGCGCCATCCTCGGATAGATACGTTTATTTGTCGATTTAAGCACTTAAAATACTTAACAATAATCGAGAGCGGCTTCAGACTAGTTAATTTTCTTTTACCTAGGTACTTTTATTACAGATATAGAAATTATTCAATGGATTTACTAGAATGGGAATAGGACTTTTAACATTTTAGGCTCAGTAGTTTCGGGGATAAAACAAACAACTTTTTTTTCCAATTTCTAATTTGGCCCCCAAAAGCAATGCCATGCTAAAAAATATATATTTGTATTATAAACAGAAGTTCATATTTTCAGAAGGACCGACAGGCACACGAGTGATCCTATAAGGGTTCCGTTTTTCATACGGACGTTCGGAACCCTAATTAAGCACGTTGCTAGAGGCAATCTGCCGAATTCTCCTCGCAATCTACCACCTCGGTCTGACCCTCTTAGCGTATGATTGTGAATACGCTACCGGTAGGTCCCTACAAACAGTTTAATGGTGATTTATAAAAAGAAAAATAAGATTACAGAAAGTTATAATTTTATTTTTTCACGATTTTATGTTACCACTGGCGGCGTGATTATTATATATACCCGATACCAAATTCCAACTTTCTAGTGCCAAGCGTCTCTGAGCTAAACCGCGGGCAGACAGACGGACTTGGCGAAACTATAAGGGAACCTTAAAAAGCACCATAATATTGTTACGAGCTTGGGGTTCGTGACAATAAAAACAGTAGGTAGTACCTATATAACGCTAGTAGTAACTTAATGTAGGTACCCGACATTAATTCTGGCGCGTAACAATATTCTAAGTCGGCAATTGTGACGTACGTTTACCGAACCCTACACAGCGCGTGGCCCGACACGCACTTGGCCGGTTTTGGTGGTGGGTGTTCTTCCCACAGGATGGCCTGTGCGCAGCGGAGAACTAACTGGCTACCTAGCACAACTACCTGGGGTGGTTGTGAGTTCGTAAAAGGGATGTCGAGAATCGCGATTCTTGGCTATATGTGTGGTATACTAGCCAACGAGCAGAGCTTGAGCGTAGTCGGTTTAAGGCCTCAATCCTCTACAAGCACTCTTATGATTTTGTTCGATAAGCAGCTTGTCAGTCAGCGGCGTCGTAGCTTTCCTGTATGTTCAACTGTCTCTTGTAGGACTGCCTTTGCAAGACGACAGTATAATAGAGACAGTTATTTAACTCTTTGCGACATGTTGTCCCAAAATCTTTCCATACTCGCCACAATTCAAATAGAAACCTTCTGAATGAAATATATATTACTATAGTACAGTCAGTTTTGACGTACTGCATCCCTGTTTGGGGAGGGGCTAGTAAATCAAAATTCATAGATGTTGAACGGGCACAACGCGCTTTAATAAAAATCATGTATTTTAAGAAATTGAGATTCCACACTGACGAACTATTTCAGATCAGTGATCTGCTCTCTGTGAGAAAATTATATATTATACAGACTATCTTGAAAATGCACAAAACTTTACCGTTCGACTCTTCTAAATTAACAAAAAGACGAAAGGACAACATCGCACAAATTCCCCAATCACGAACTCGGTTTGCTAGGATTCAATTAAAAAAACGTTCAGCCCATTTATATAATAGGATAAATAAGGAAATAAACATTTATACAAAACAATACTATGATTGCAAAAATTCTTTAATTAATTGGATAAAACTTTTAAATTATGATGAAACAGAAGCACTGTTAACACTTGTATCATGATTCATGATGCTTGTTCTGACCACTTAAATGGTTGCTTTTGCTTGCAACTGAGTGCAACAGTTTAAGCGTTGATGGGATAGTGGTAGTGCGGTAGATCGCACTCTCCTCACATCATATGTAGGCACACTTATTTTACACACACACACAAACCTGCTCACACATTCACACATATACACAATTACACAAACATATACTCACAAGTCACACACTCACACAAATATTGTTTGTAAATATAATAAAAATATTGATATTTGATATTATTATGGAAGAGCGGAGTTTCCCAACACAGGCATTACTTTGCTTAAAGGGAGGCTCCAATCACAAATTCTGTTCATGTTACTTTGCTGAAGAAATAAATGATTTTTGATTTTTTGATTTGATTTTGATTGATTTGATAATAGCCTAAGTGCTAGGCTCTATAATAAAGCCCACAAACAATTTAATATCCTACGCATTGACAAAGTACAAGGAGGTAAAACACAAGCTTAATTCCTGGCTAAAAACATTGAAGTATAGTGATACTACCGAGGAGCCTCATAACCACTGTACATTAAAATGAGATAGGTTTACATTACACACACTATAGGCTTAAAAACAAACAAACACATTTATACCCTTGCACACATTTTATTTTCATTTTTAACCGCCTTCAAAAAAGGAGCAGGATCTCAATTCGTCGGAACCTTTTTTTTAATTTTATTTTTTTTGTGTGTTTCCCGATTACTCGAAGATGGCTAGACCTATTTGGATTTTTTTTGTTTGTTTGAAAGTATACTTCCCAGGTGGTCCCATGATCATCAAGTCAGGATCTGATGATGGGATCCTGGAGAAATAGACAGAAATCTTCAAATTTTATAGGCACACCTGAAGGGATTTGGGTAGTTTTTGGAAGTGTACTTTCTCGGAGTGGTCCTATTTCAATTTGGTGAAGATCTGATGAAGAACTTCGGAGATAGGCAACGCAACTACTCAATAAATGATAGCAAATGGACTGGGATTGCTGAAATCTCATGTCTGTCTATTGTTTTCACCAGTTTATAACATAACATCACGCCGCCGCCGCCGCCGGTACGCTGTAAAGGGGTAAAAACTTTTTCATCCTCCAATATAATATTAGTACCTACTTTGTTCGCCCACTGCACGTAGGTACCTACCAATATTTTGTAACCGCAATACTCTACTACCTACTACTCATTATAAATGGATACCTACCTACTCTTTCCTAAGATACAAACAGGTTTCCTGCCTAGTTTAGGAAAGGGAGTCCTATGACCCATTTAATATTTGTTGTAGGTAGGTACTGGTGTTTCTTTATAGCATTTAAGGGCGCGTTTGCAATTTGGACAAAATTATGCTGTTTTTCGGTACATTTTGTGGCTAAACTGAACCAAATCAAATACAACTAATAACTTAAACACTTAGCTTGGTTCTTCATCTTCAAATGTGGGTAAAATTTTTGTTAAAAATAATAGTATTTTTTATTGTATAAACGATCTTACGATGCCGTTTTTCACAAAATTCACGATACTGGGTTGAGTTTCGGTACATTTTTGGGCCTATTATCAACGTATTTTTAGAATTCTAAAAATACTATTAGTAGGCAGAGTTATTAATTTCCAAATCTAGGTAAAAAAATTGCACAAAATCATACAAATATTCGCAGAAAAAAATAAAATCTGAAACTAACATTTTCACATATTTTGCTATTACGGATAATTCTTAATCGGTTGTAATAAGAGTTATTTTATTTTTGGTCCCTGTCTGGATTTATTCGACAAACATCGAGGTAATCCCTCAGTCCGCGCTCGGCCGCCGTTGTGAGTGGACACGTATCGCTTGCTTGCAGCAGCTCGTGTTGTAAAAGATCGCTATAGAAATACAAAATATTCGATAAACCAAATTTGATACTTGACAAGGTATAGTACATTGTTCACCGAGAGGAGAAAGTGACCGATTACCGTCGAGGGTGTCGTTTGAAGCCCGAGCCGTAGGCGAGGGCTTTAAAACACCCAAGATCGGGAATCGCAGTTTCTCTCGAGTGATACATAGTGCTTTATACTACACCTAGAAGGAAAATAAAAAACCAAATCTTTACTAATTGAAATTTATATTGAAATTGTTGCAGTTAAAACTGAATCCTCAAACAACACACAAATTGGAAATGGCGCCAATGGCGTCTGCAATTTTCACATGTTCTTTTTTCAAATTGTTTATCGTGCCGCCGCAGGGTCGCACTGCCAGCCCGACACCATCCAACACACAGCTAGTGGCCAGTGTCATTTTGCGAACTTGGAGATAAAAACTCACTGTAAAAACTTTTTGGCTTTTGATATTTAGGTTACCGGCGCATAGTCTTACCCAAAATTAAAAAAGAAAAACCACGTAAGAAATGGATTTTCATACACTTTTCTCTCCCGCTCAGATGCGTTTTCTCCCCGCATATTTGTTCGATATGCAATGACGTACTTTCTACCGTAAATTTGATAAAGTATCAAGGTACTTTCCAAGCAGGTGTAGTATAAATAATCTTTATACTTTTTTCTTTTTTTAATTTTGGGTAAGACTATGCGCCGGTAACCTAAATATCAAAAGCCAAAAAGTTTTTACAGTGAGTTTTTATCTCCAAGTTCGCAAAATGACACTGGCCACTAGCTGTGTGTTGGATGGTGTCGGGCTGGCAGTGCGACCCTGCGGCGGCAGGATAAACAATTTGAAAAAAGAACATGTGAAAATTGCAGACGCCATTGGCGCCATTTCCAATTTGTGTGTTGTTTGAGGATTCAGTTTTAACTGCAACAATTTCAATATAAATTTCAATTAGTAAAGATTTGGTTTTTTATTTTCCTTCTAGGTGTAGTATAAAGCACTATGTATCACTCGAGAGAAACTGCGATTCCCGATCTTGGGTGTTTTAAAGCCCTCGCCTACGGCTCGGGCTTCAAACGACACCCTCGACGGTAATCGGTCACTTTCTCCTCTCGGTGAACAATGTACTATTATACTACACCTGCTTGGAAAGTACCTTGATACTTTATCAAATTTACGGTAGAAAGTACGTCATTGCATATCGAACAAATATGCGGGGAGAAAACGCATCTGAGCGGGAGAGAAAAGTGTATGAAAATCCATTTCTTACGTGGTTTTTCTTTTTTAATTTTGGGTAAGACTATGCGCCGGTAACCTAAATATCAAAAGCCAAAAAGTTTTTACAGTGAGTTTTTATCTCCAAGTTCGCAAAATGACACTGGCCACTAGCTGTGTGTTGGATGGTGTCGGGCTGGCAGTGCGACCCTGCGGCGGCACGATAAACAATTTGAAAAAAGAACATGTGAAAATTGCAGACGCCATTGGCGCCATTTCCAATTTGTGTGTTGTTTGAGGATTCAGTTTTAACTGCAACAATTTCAATATAAATTTCAATTAGTAAAGATTTGGTTTTTTATTTTCCTTCTAGGTGTAGTATAAAGCACTATGTATCACTCGAGAGAAACTGCGATTCCCGATCTTGGGTGTTTAAAAGCCCTCGCCTACGGCTCGGGCTTCAAACGACACCCTCGACGGTAATCGGTCACTTTCTCCTCTCGGTGAACAATGTACTATTTCTAATCACGGATTATTATTTATTATAATATTTTATTTCGCTCTAAGTGACTTTTAGACGACATGAGTTAGATATGCCGAGTTTGGGCTCGTTTTGTTAGTTATGAAGAGACCCTACCACCGGACTTGATGGAGTCACCTGAAGGTGTACTTCGATGACTCCTACTGCAACTTCTAGATGACAAGAGTTACATATGCCGAGTTTGGGCTCGTTTGGTTAGTTATGAAGAGACCCTACCACCGGAATTGGTGGATTCACCTGAGGGTGTACTTCGATGACTTCTACTGGAACTTCTAGACGACATGAGTAAGATATGTCGAGTTTGGGCTCGTTTTGTTAGTTACGAAGAGACCTTACCTCCAGACTTGATGGAGTCAGCTGAAGGTGTACATCGATGACTCCTACTGGAACTTCTAGATGACAAGAGTTACATATGCCGAGTTTGGGCTCGTTTTGTTAGTTATCAAGAGACCCTACCTCCGGACTTGGTGGATTCACCTGAGGGTGTACTTCGATGACTTCTACTGGAACTTCTAGACGACATGAGTAAGATATGCCGAGTTTGGGCTCGTTTTGTTAGTTATGAAGAGACCCTACCACCGGACTTGATGGAGTCACCTGAAGGTGTACTTCGATGACTCCTACTGCAACTTCTAGATGACAAGAGTTACATATGCCGAGTTTGGGCTCGTTTGGTTAGTTATGAAGAGACCCTACCACCGGACTTGGTGGATTCACCTGAGGGTGTACTTCGATGACTTCTACTGGAACTTCTAGACGACATGAGTAAGATATGTCGAGTTTGGGCTCGTTTTGTTAGTTATGAAGAGACCTTACCACCGGACTTGATGGAGTCACCTGAAGGTGTACTTCGATGACTCCTACTGGAACTTCTAGATGACAAGAGTTACATATGCCGAGTTTGGGCTCGTTTGGTTAGTTATGAAGAGACCCTACCACCGGACTTGGTGGATTCACCTGAGGGTGTACTTCGATGACTTCTACTGGAACTTCTAGACGACATGAGTAAGATATGTCGAGTTTGGGCTCGTTTTGTTAGTTACGAAGAGACCTTACCTCCAGACTTGATGGAGTCAGCTGAAGGTGTACATCGATGACTCCTACTGGAACTTCTAGATGACAAGAGTTACATATGCCGAGTTTGGGCTCGTTTTGTTAGTTATGAAGAGACCTTACCACCGGACTTGATGGAGTCACCTGAAGGTGTACTTCGATGACTCCTACTGGAACTTCTAGATGACAAGAGTATGATATGTCGAGTTTGGGCTCGTTTTGTTAGTTACGAAGAGACCTTACCTCCAGACTTGATGGAGTCACCTGAAGGTGTACCTTAGTGACTCCTACTGGAACTTCTAGATGATAAGAGTTACACATGTCGAGTTTGGGCTCGTTTTGTTAGTTATGAAGAGACCTTACTACCGGACTTGATGGAGTCACCTGAAAGTGTACTTCGATGACTCCTACTGGAACTACAAACTAATCCATTGACATTTGTAAACATTGTTACCAACATCTTTACCATCAACCCGCTGAAGATTGTAGCATGTTTTTTTTTTCATTGTATAGAGCCAATCAATTTTGCTATATACAGTTTCAAGCATTTACGGCACACGCTCAAAACTATTGTTAATATATAAAGACTGTAAACTGAGTTTCTTGCACGTTCTTCTCCATAGGATCTACTTTGTTACTAGTTGACTAACAGAACTTGACTATTCAAAAGTGCCTCTGAACGGTTCCTTTGAAATAAATTATTTGGATTTGATTACATCTACTTTGTTGTTTTGATAATCATCACGTACAATCCCAAGTAACTACATAAAATCCGGTAAGGTCTCATTATTACCAATAAAACGCATATCTTACTCATGTCGTCTAGAAGTTCCAGTAGGAGTCATCGAAGTACACATTCAGGTGACTCCATCAAGTCCGGTGGTAAGGTCTCTTCATAACTAACAAAACGAGCCCAAACTCGGCATATCTAACTCATGGCGTCTGAAAGTTCCAGTAGGAGTCATCGAAGTACACCTTCAGGTGACTCCATCAAGTCCGGTGGTAAGGTCTCTTTATAACTAACAAAACGAGCCCAAACTCGGCATATCTAACTCATGGCGTCTGAAAGTTCCAGTAGGAGTCATCGAAGTACACATTCAGGTGACTCCATCAAGTCCGGTGGTAAGGTCTCTTCATAACTAACAAAACGAGCCCAAAGTCGGCATATCTTACTCGTGTCGTCTAGAAAATCCAGTAGGAGTCACCGAAGTACATATTCAGGTGACTCCATCAAGTGCGGTGGTAAGGTCTCTTCATAACTAACAAAACGAGCCCAAACTCGGCATATGTAACTCTTGTCATCTAGAAGTTCCAGTAGGAGTCATCGAAGTACACCTTCAGGTGACTCCATCAAGTCCGGTGGTAAGGTCTCTTTATAACTAACAAAACGAGCCCGAACTCGGCATATCTTACTCATGTCGTCTAGAAGTTCTAGCAGGAGTCACCGAAGTACACTTTCAGGTGACTCCATCAAGTCCGGTGGTAAGGTCTCTTCATAACTAACAAAATGAGCTCAAACTCGGCATATCTTACTCGTGTCGTCTAGAAAATCCAGTAGGAGTCACCGAAGTACATATTCAGGTGACTCCATAAAGTGCGGTGGTTAGGTCTCTTCATAACTAACAAAACGAGCCCAAACTCGGCATATGTAACTCTTGTCATCTAGAAGTTCCAGTAGGAGTCATCGAAGTACACCTTCAGGTGACTCCATCAAGTCCGGTGGTAAGGTCTCTTTATAACTAACAAAACGAGCCCAAACTCGGCATATCTAACTCATGGCGTCTGAAAGTTCCAGTAGGAGTCATCGAAGTACACCTTCAGGTGACTCCATCAAGTCCGGTGGTAAGGTCTCTTCATAACTAACAAAACGAGCCCAAACTAGGCATATCTTACTCGTGTCGTCTAGAAAATCCAGTAGGAGTCACCGAAGTACATATTCAGGTGACTCCATCAAGTGCGGTGGTAAGGTCTCTTCATAACTAACAAAACGAGCCCAAACTCGGCATATGTAACTCTTGTCATCTAGAAGTTCCAGTAGGAGTCATCGAAGTACACCTTCAGGTGACTCCATCAAGTCCGGTGGTAAGGTCTCTTTATAACTAACAAAACGAGCCTAAACTCGGCATATCTTACTCATGTCGTCTAGAAGTTCTAGCAGGAGTCACCGAAGTACACTTTCAGGTGACTCCATCAAGTCCGGTGGTAAGGTCTCTTCATAACTAACAAAACGAGCCCAAACTCGGCATATCTAACTCATGGCGTCTGAAAGTTCCAGTAGGAGTCATCGAAGTACACCTTTAGGTGACTCCATCAAGTCCGGTGGTAAGGTCTCTTCATAACTAACAAAACGAGCCCAAACTCGGCATATCTAACTCATGTCGTCTAAAAGTTCCAGTAGGAGTCATCGAAGTACACATTCAGGTGACTCCATCAAGTCCGGTGGTAAGGTCTCTTCATAACTTCAAAACGAGCCCAAAATCTGCACATCTAGCTCTAGTCATCTAAGAGTTCCAGTAGCAGTCACTGAAGTATGTTGGTATATTACTCCATCAATTCCAAAACATCAGTCAACACATTAAAAAAATCAAGATATAGTATTAGAAAGAGTACTAAAAAAAACATTAAACTTATCTAAGAAAAATATTCAAACTTGCTAAAGTATCAAAATCAGTTTAGTCACTCATAATATCCGCTGTTAACCTTGCATATTCGTGTGTGCGTGAGCCGTGTCAATGTAGTGATCAGATTCGATACCTATCTGTTTTGAGAACGCGTCCTTAAGTAGATAAGACAACTCAGTAGGGTCACCTGTTTACAAATGAAACACCAAAATTTCAAACCATCCTGTCTCTGCCGTTTCTCAAGTTACGAGTCTAATTTTTTGCACCAAGATAGACAATTTAACTAGTAATCGCATCTCAT
This sequence comes from Mamestra brassicae, assembly GCA_905163435.1. Taxonomy (NCBI): domain Eukaryota; kingdom Metazoa; phylum Arthropoda; class Insecta; order Lepidoptera; family Noctuidae; genus Mamestra; species Mamestra brassicae. The sequence goes on along the minus strand of LR991004.1, from coordinate 10,453,420 downwards.
TTAAATTTTTTAATTTACTTTAATAACTTATGCATGAAAATGCTTTTAAAAAAAAATGAACTTTGTTTCATTGTGTCCCTATATATCGCACACCTAGATGAAGGGTAGCACAACTCAAAATAATCCAAAATTGAGTTATTGCAATTATCGGAATCAGCGCCGAAAACTACATAAACTCCAAAGACACCTGTGTACAAACTTCATTCCTAAAAAACTAGATGGCGCTGTAAGTCAGTCTTTCTGAGTAGCTCCACGGTCACCCCCCACCAACAACAGTAACGCATCACCAGTTACGACATGTCAGCCGCAGGGGAATATGCTGTCAACTCGCACAAAGACTAAATTATTTCGACTTAGTTTTGTATTCGTGGCAAACCGCAGTAATAAAGCGTGAATTATTTTGAGTTGATTTTGTATTCGTGATTGAATCGGTCTTGTTTCTTGGGTGTTCTTCAAACTATTTCCACTTATACCAGTATTGTTGACGAATGTAAGTAATTTTTGTTTTACTAACTAATAATAGTTTAGTGTTGGTGAAATTATTTGGAACTATTTGAGTTGGTCTGTTATTGCTGGTTAAATTTAAATTCGCTCTTATTCTAAAACAATAAATGCTATTGTTTATTTTGTTATAGGAATATTTAGAGTTGCCTTTGTATTTTTGAAACTGATTTAATAAATTTTAATTCTTTAATAAAATACTGCAATTTATAAACTTTTTTGAGTTAATTTGGTATTCGTGAATTTTATTAACTTCGTATTTTTTTGCTACAGATGATAAGGGGCCGTGGCCTTTTACTTCTACAGAAGGTGATGGAGACCAGTTCAAATGAGCCTGAACGCAGTCATGTGGAGAAACAACTCCAAGAGAATTCCACAACACCTTCAAATACCACCATGGTGATGGAAGAAATCTCTGAAAATGGCACCATGGAGTCACAAAAGAATCCAGCAACGTTAGCACCACCATCAGCCAGCACCCAGGTGAAACCATCGTACTATATTTCTCCAGTTAACAGCGAATGTAGCGATTTAGACGATTCAGATGCGGATCCGCCCTTCAACCCACCTCCCAAAGAGAGCTACCGTCCATCACTCGTCGTTCCAAGAAAGAGGTATCGATCCTCCAGTACTACCTCGTCTTCCAGTTCTAATAGTCCCAACAAGACTACACCACCAACTCAACTCTGCAACTCCGTGCCATCTACCATGCCGGATTCTGCCAATCTTTTAAACGACAATCCGGTTACTGAACCATCCACCTCTCAACCGATCATAGACCAGTCTGCTGATCCTGAAAGCCTACAAAGAGGTAAAAAAAAGACAAGAAAAAGATCTCGTTCCTCCAGCTCCTCCTCTAGTTCTAGCTCATCCTCTAGTAGTTCCAGCAGCTCTTCAAGCAGCAGTAATACAGAAATAGGTAGTAACTCTGTGCCGTCTGCCATGCCGGATTCTCCCAATCTTTTAAACGAAAATCCACCTGTTGAAGCTTCTACTTCTCAACCGATCATAGACCAGTCTGTTGATCCTGACAGCCTTCAAAGGGGTAGGAAAAGAACAAGAAAACCAGCTGGTTGGCTCACAAATCTTAAGAAATCTCGTCGAAATACCGGAAAGGCTTATGTAAGTTCAACTAATAAGAGAGTCCCTGAAAGAGCGGTTAAGCCTCCATGCCACGATAATTGCAAATTGAAATGCAAATCTAAAATAAGTGAAGTATTACGCAAATCTTTGTTCGACAAATTTTGGGGACTAGGCGAACTTCAACGGCAAAGAGAGTTCATTGTAAGGCACACACAAGAGATTAAGCCTAAATATAGATACAGCAGTACCCAAAATTTTAGGGCACTAAATTCTGCATTTATTTTTGAAGTTGAAGACACTCGTATTAGAGTCTGCAAGACTTTTTTTAAAGCTACACTAAACATAAGCGACCAATGCATTAGGACAGCTCTTTCAAAACGACAGGAGGGCGGTTTCATAGAAGATGACCGGAGGGGTAAGCACGGACAGCATTCCACCATAGATAATGAAATAAAAGAAAGTGTCGTCACTTTCATTAAGTCTATCCCCAGAATAGAATCTCATTACCTTCGAGCACAAACAACGAGAGAATTCATTCCAAGCGAAAGATCACTTGCGGATCTATACCGAGATTATAAAGATCTACGCGAAAATGAATGTTTACCATTTGCTTCGTCATCAACTTTTAATCGTATTTTTAATACACAGTTTAATATTTCGTTTCACATCCCCAAAAAAGATGCGTGTGATCTTTGTGAAACATTCAAAAATGCTATCGGAGAAGAACAACAAAAACTGCGTGAGGCTTATGACCAACATTTGAAAGAGAAAGTGTTGTCCAGATCAGAAAAGGAAGCTGACAAGAAAAGGACAGATGTAGTTGTTGCAGTTTACGATCTCCAAGCCGTGATGCAATTGCCAAAAGGGCAAGTATCCTTGTTTTTTTATAAATCTAGAATTAATTGCCTAAATTTCACGATTAGTGACTTGTATGCAAAAGATGTAATATGCTTCTTTTGGGACGAAATCGAAGGCAAACGTGGTGCTGTGGAAATTGGATCCTGTGTACTGCAATATATACAAATGGTTGTTGAGAAAAGTACATCGGGTACCGAACTGGACCTTATATTTTATAGTGACAACTGCTGTGGTCAGCAAAAAAATAAATATCTGCTGTCTGCCTACGCATTTGCTGTTGCAACCATGAGAGTAAACTCAATTACTCATAAATTTTTGATTCGTGGTCATTCGCAAAATGAAGGCGATAATGTGAATAGCGTTATCGAAAAACAAGTTAAACGATACACTAAATCAGGCCCGATATACTGTCCACAACAATACGCGACTTTAATAAGAACAGCTAAAAAGACTGGGAAACCTTATCATGTGGAAGAACTTACACATGACAAGTTCTATGATCTGAAAGCCCTTCAAGAAGAATGGGGAAACAATTTCACTGTTAATGTTGACAGAGAACAAATAAAATGGCACGATATCAAACAACTTCGCGTTGAAAAGCAACAACCAATGTCATTTTTTTATAAAACTTCTTATGAAGAGACAGTTTTTAAAAAAGCGTTTGTAAGAAATCAAAGACGCACACAAGATCACCAATTTTCTCCAACTTTGACACAAGCGTATTTGCAAAAAATACCATTGGGTGCCAATAAAAAGCGGGACATTACGGAACTAATTGATAAGAATATTATTCCACAGAGTTACGTCAATTCTTATTACAAAAATGCACTAGATTTATAGAATAAAAATTACGCGAAGAAATTTCTTCCAAACAATACCTACATACATAGGTGTATGTCGGTATTGTTTGGAAGAAAATCTGAATACTTATGTTTTTATGTTTTTTGATAACTATAGATAATACTAAAAAGTCTGATTTAATTAAGTAAAACAGTTTACAATTCTGTCGGTGAGCCTGTAACAATACTATTATAGTTTTAGATGCCTATAATAGATATTAGGTAAAGGTTGAAAATAAAAGTCTGATTTAACTAATAAGTTTAATCCTCTCGATGAGACTGATAATAATAGAATAGTTAAGTGTTTTAGATGCCTTTATTAATGTTACCTTTTTGTTGTAGTTTTTTTTGGTTATTTAAGTTAAGTGAAAACAGATAATTGTTGGTACCTAGTACCCACATTTCTCATGCCTGTTATGTTGAGTAATAAGTACGTGTTTTTGTAACTAAGTCATTCTTAAAATATCTTCCAAAGACTGTGCTATTTATAAAAAAATATACTACTTTTCCTGTAGTTTATAGACTTAATGGTCTAGTACTGATTAAAGAGAACTTAATACCTAAATTATAAGAAAAATGTCTACTTTGTTAAACGTTTTACTAACCTGTTCAAAGTTTAATGGATCTCAAATTAGAATAATGTAAGGTGTTCATTCTATTTTCCGAACAAGTGATGTGTTTTTGATTATCTTTATTTGTTTGTTACCTTAATACAAAATAAAGATGTGTCTTAATTAAATATAATGTTTTACTTCATTATTATAATAATTATACAAATAATAATTTAGATACACTACTCTTTATGTAAAGATTTAAAAAAAATATATTCACATTAAGACAGGATTAATTTAAAAAAAATCACTAATATGAAATCAATTTGAGTTGATAAAAATATTGAACAATGATTTAGTCACGATTACTAATATAACACGAAAAAAAAATAATTAAAAATGTATACGTGTATTTGAAGGTAAGTAATTGTTCAAATTAATATCTTAGTAAAATAATATACAACCTCATCCAACAATCATTTAAATCGGTCAAATAGAAAACGAGTAAAACGTTTTTTGCTGTTCCTGAAAAAAGAGGTATTTTGAGTTGTGCTACTCTTTATCTAGGTGTGCGAATTATGTGTATTCAATGAAACACCTGATTTTTTACAATGAAACAGGGATAATCGACAATGAAAATGTTTTTAGTAGGTAGTATTTTGTATGCTTTTAATCAACTAGGTATGTACCTATGTAAGCAGTAAATGAAAGAAATTTAAATGAAAATAATATGTTTTATTCATAATAATCATTACCGTTATTAATCAGACTTAAACATTAAAAATCACAGAGGTAATACCTACTGGTTCAGGATTAACAAAAAAACAATCGTCCTGTCCCTGTCTTACAGGTCTTAAGAACTTAAAAATAATAAAATATGAAAACAAATACTAAGTATTTTTTCCCTTAAAACAATCTAATATTTATCTTCTTCTTATAACTAATCAGAATCACAATCAGTATTGTACGAGCTGCCGTCTCATTATTAAAAAATATCACAATCATTGTCGTTATAATTAGGTATAACTTCTTATTAATATATAAATAAACAGCTAGCAAAAATATTGCATAATTAAACCCGAAACTCAGCCAAATTTTAACGCAAATTTAGTTTCGGTGATACACAAGGAGGGAAAACATAGAACGAGTTTCGGCTTTTGGTGCCGTTAGTTTTTGGCTGAGGCAGAATCATCTTTATGTCTGTCAGTCTTATTTCTGAAAGATCTGGCTCTACAGGGCTATAAAATTTCATCTCATTCTTGTTTTTTACTCTCAAGAAAGAAGCACCGTATGAATTAGCACTTATTATTTCAGTAATCAATGCGACGTAGAATATTTCAAGTTTTTTGTTTTCAAAACCAAACATAACGTAGTCGCCTTCTTGGGGTTTTCGATCGATTCGTTTAAATTTTTCAGTTACCATAGGTAAATCTTCATCGGAGTCATCTGCTTCTTCATCTGTCACTCAGTTCTGTTTCACTTTGAGATACCACCATATCTTCCTCTTCTTCGCTAGTTTCTGATCTGATTGATTGCCATAACTTTAGTCTTCTTGCTTTTATTTTTTCCTTTTTTGTCACACAGAACAGGTCGTTTTTGTTTTCTTGGTTGCAGATTTTCTTTCTTGAGCTTTATTCCTTTCTTTTGCAATTTTATTTTTTTCAGGCGTGTCCGTCGCAATCATGCTTCTACCGAGCTTTCTTGGCTTGCGCCGTCCAGTTCGTGGGCCAGCCTTTAAAGGTGGCATAAACTCTTTAGGCGATTTAAAATTACCTTTGGTTCCAGAAGAAGAGCTTGCGGGAACACAAGCGTCGGGTGGCGGCGTAATTTCCCTGATAGTTGGTAAATTGAAGCTCTGTGAAGGTAAAATGGCTTCCTGTAAAAGATTTTCAATAAAAGGGTCTTCAAAAATACGCTCATCTATTTCTAATAAAGTTCTCCACCAAGTGAAGCTGAAAGTCCATCTTTCAGCTTCTCTTGGTGGAGAACTTTCAGCGTACGTAGCATCTGACGAGGGACTGCCAAGATTTATTGGCTTATGTTGCAAGTGTTCAGAGGAAGCAGAAACTTGCCATTCTGAGGATGGTCCAGACTGTTCTCTGTCATTGATTTCTCGGGAAGCACAAACGGGAAATTCTGAGGATGGTCCGAGCTGTTCTCTGTTGGTGGCTTCTGACGGCATGAAGTCGATTTCTTCGAAAATGTCTGCGTTGTATGGAAAGATTCCACATTTTTTGAAGGCTGCTGCAATATTCACTGGCGTCATTGCCTTCTGATATGCTTGACCCACACACTCGGCGATGTTGTAGATTGTCATCTGTTTACCTGGGTTTCTTCGCAACCACGAATCTACAGCACTGTTATAATAGGTCTTAAATGGTCCGTTTAAGCCCACATCAAGTGGTTGCATTTTGGCTGTTGTGTGTGGGTGCAGAGTAAGAACACTGACCTCAGACTGTTTGGCCAAATCTAAAGCGTCAATACTTAGGTAAGTGGGATTCATGATTGTCCATGATTAGTAATGCGGGGTTTTCACATGTATGTTTTATAAAGTGCTTCATGACTTGGACAAATAGCTCCGTATTCATCCACCCACTAGGGGCAGCAAGTCCAAGGGACCCCGGAGGTGCACCAGTCAACATAAAATCCTTGTAATTTTTCCTCGGGAAAACTAGAACCGGAGGTAAAGCTTGCCCTGAAGCGCATACAATAGCACAAGTTGTCACCAAAGTCCCTTTCTCACCACTAGTAATCTTGCCTAGATTGTGGCGTCCTTTGGGAGCAATGACTTTTTGTGGTTTTTGAACAGTGCTTGTAGCTGTTTCATCTAAATTGTACAGCCATTGCCGAAGGATGGGTGACGATACATAACATTTTACAGATTTTTAAAAAAAGTGTTGACGGTTTCTCTATTGAAGGCAGTAGCCCGCGCCAAACTGCATGCCTCAGGCTTTTTTAGTGATAAATCAGGATGCCTAGACCTAAAAGATCGAAGCCACTCAATGCCTGCCATTTTTTCAGACTCCCAGCTGACAGGAAATTTAATATTATTTATATGAGCCATCTGGTACGCAACGCTGCGAACGTCTTTACTAGAAAGACCATAAAATTTTGACGCGCAATCTTTGATGTATGCTTTAAGTTGAGCTTCTTCTTCTTCTGTAAATACTCTATTAACATTATAGTTTGGAATTAACCTTTGAGTTTTCAAATCCGTATCACTGACATTCTTATTCTTTTTAGCATAACGGAATAATGTGGGATAATGGACACTGCATTCTCTAGCAGCTTTTCTTAGACTCCATCCCTGCCTTTGAAGCTGAATAGTTTTAAGCATGTTAGCGGCCGAATGATCTCCTTTTTTTCTTAAAATAGCTTTAGAACGTGCCATCTAAAAAAAAAGACATTCGTTATAAAATATCGACAAAGTAAGTAGTTACTAGATACCTACCCAACTGTTCTAAAGAAAGCTTTAGGGAAGTTGCTTATGCTTAAAAAATACCGTTATGATTATTTTCTACATGGCCTACAGTGAAACAAGATAGTACACAATGGCACACTGTTTCATTGTATAACAACATACTTTCGTTTCACTGTAAACCAACAAGGTACTTTTTTATAACCTTTAGAAAATTGCAACAAAATGTGAACTATTTTCAAACGGATTTAGGTCAAAAGATACTTTGAAATGTATGTACAGAATGCAACGTCATATTTAAAAATACGAAATTATCTTCCGTAATTTGCTAAAAAAACACCAAATATTACGAAAAATTCTTACTTTTTGGTAGCAATATCCGTTATGTGTCACCAGAGACGTCCTCTCCCGAGCGGCGCGCTCGCAAACTGGGCGGGTGCGGGGGGGGCCTGAGCATGTTCTTTCTTGCTATCCTGCACTATCTGGCAACGAACGTCGTGTTTTGGTAATATCGCAAAGTTTCATTGTGTGTGTACGATTGTTTCAATGTTGGACGGGTGACCCTATGCCATGTACAAACTAGGTACTCAAACTCATTTTTTTTTCAATTAAACCATTTACAGGCACTTTTGAATTGTCAGTCAACAGTGATGAAACACGTTGAATGCGTAGATCTTTATGGAGAAAAACGTGCAAGAAATTCCACGGACACTTTTAAATCATTTTTGTTTTACAATGTTATACTTAGTTACTTACATCATTCTTGTTGAAATTAAGCATAGGTACATATATGTGAGAACGATTTAGAAAAAAATGCACGATATTAGCGTCCGGAGTAGGAAAAACAACTAATGATCCAACTCATGCGCCACCATCAGCTAGACTTTTGAGTGAGCATGACAATTCCAACCACCGGGGCACATTCAAGTCAAAGAAAAACAAAATAAAAGTAGTTTTAGGAGGTTTTAGGTAGGTACACAGTACTCACACATGTCCCGTTAATGCATGGAATTGTACAATGCTAAATAAATTATATTTTAAATTACAACAATGAAAATATACCTAATGTTCTTACCATAGAACTATCTTCAGCGGGTCCAACAAATTAGTTTGTGCGCCCTAGTAGCTGTGGAGCAGGACCAGCATTGAGCCAATCATTTTTATCCTCAATATAATCCCCGAACTTATACCTAATAGGTATGCTTTCTTGCATAGTGTGCGTTTAACACAAGATTTAAATTTAGTTTCATTCAGTTCCAATATATGGGAGGTATCTTATTATAACATTTTAAACGGTATCCCATAAAAGATGAGGCTACTTTAGTAGTTAAGACTATCCAATACATCACCAGGGTTAGGGTTCCAGAGTTAGGAATTGTTCGAAAGAGTTATCGCGGCCTTGGAACGCAAAATGCAGATGAAATACAAACATGACTGGGGGTTAGGCAGTCAAAGTATGAAACTCTCCCGCGTTGCCCAGAGCGGAAAGAGGTATTTGATGATATCCCAACCACAAAAAAAAAATGGTAGGTATTATTGGAAATCAACTGGAATGATGATGTAAATGATGAAATCCAACCCTTGCAGTGTTCCACGTTGTTCCTCGCATGGCAAATTTTTCTGTTGATTATTAGGTCGGCTGGTCGTTGGTGTCGATATTATAAAGCATGAGTGCCAGCACTCTGTGAAGAAGACTTTTTGGCGCTTTCTGCTCTTAGCCAATTGGAAGCAGACATGAAAATTAGGTAAGTAGATAGGTATTTATTAAAGTTGCAAGCGCGACATATGAAAGTTGCGAAATTCTATGGATCTTTAGACTGGATTTTAGGTACCTACCTTGAGGGGCAAGGGAGCACACAATATGTAAACTCGTAAAAGGAAGACGTACCTACCGTTACTTAGGTATAGGTACCTACATCTCTGCCTACCTGCCCCTTTGGGGTCAAGTAACTAGTAGGTACCTACCTATCCTATCACTACCTATTTATGAAAAAATATTAAAGCACAAAATTGTTTGCAAATGCAGCCCACTTCGTAAGGGTGTCCTACGTCCCGGTCAGTTAGAAACTTGATCAAGACACTTGAGTCCGATCTCGATGTAGGTAACGTTAGTTCGAAACACCCTTTTCCGAATCCCTATACCTACCTACATCTAGGTACCTAGTCTGAAATTTCATTCGTTCCTAAAATGCCAGATTTCCGAAACATCAGATTCCCAAAATGTAGTGCATGTTAGTAGGTACATGCACTTTTTGTGATACTTCTAATATCAGCATTCCCTCAGTACCCATCTCAGTTCTTCGTCATGTACCTTTTTATTTTCATCGTGTCGATACAACAGAATCATGACGGAATTGGCTTTTCATAGCCCAGCTCGGTTTGATTTGCAGCCTCAGCCGCGATGCCAAATCGATTAACCATGCATTCAAGTAGGACTGAGATGTGCGTTTAAATGAATATAGCTCCGGAATCATGACAGATCACCGTATTGGCACGTCATAGTTTTAGTGTACGCATCGGTCTCCGAATGGCCTTGATAAAACCCAGGTCACCATCAATATTCACATAACTTAATCAAGGCATTGTATTTAACTGCTATGCCTAGCTTATGGAGCCAAGACGTAGGGATGTTATGGATATAATATTTTGGATCTGGATACGGATATGGATATAGGAATAAAATTATATCGGTTTCGGATACGGTTACGGATATGTAATTATTTCGGATTATCCGTTAGTTTCGGATAGTTTCGGTTACGGATATTAGTTTAATTAATTACTTAACATAAGATTTTCTTGAATTAAGTAAATAAAAACTAACTAGTTATGAAAGAGGTTATGTTATGACGAGAAAAAACAAACAAGCTGCAAGATTCACGTGGCGCGCGAGCGGTGAAACAAATACTTGTCGAAACAATGTGTCGTTTTATTTAGACTCCGCCCTTTTACGAAACTATCCGAAACTTGTGAAACGGATACGGTTACGGATATATTTTTATTTCGGATATCCGATAGTTTCGGTTACGGTTACGAAGCTCCATAACATCCCTGCCAAGGCGTCACTCGCGTTACGTTGGCCCATAAGTAATCGGTAACTAAGCAAGCTGTAAAAAAATATTCTTGGAGTCTCTCTGAGGGATCGGATCCGAAACAAAGTGATCCTGCAGAGAACTACTGTTGTCGACATGGTTAACAGTGTAAGCAAGCTGAAGTGGTATCTAATGCACCGACTATGCGCCACGGATGACAGACCTGAGCTTTTGACCTAAGCTTACCTACTTGGTGTGATGTTTAAAGAACCGCACTGCTGCCATGCTGGACAAAGTCGCCGCACTTCGCCGGAGGAATCTATAAAACCCCATTTTGCCAAGTTGTGCTTGCTGTGGCTTATCTGGGTACGCACCCGATTGAGTCCTTACATATAGGCCACTGGAGTATAAGTACGTCAAGATGGCAGATCTTCCTGGGGTTTTAAGAAGTCGGTGATAGATCATGTTCTTCGTACAGCTTTCTATAGATAAGTGGTCTTGGATGGCCTGTTAACAGCAAAGGATAATATTCCGGCTCTATATACCTTATTTTTTAATTACTTATAAAGAAATATGTAGGTATAATATGGCACTCTCACTTATATTTTTTACGCAACGGGGACAACGGGCATAATTTAAAAAGCATATATTACAATAAATTAACGGGGGCATGGCCTACGGGGAATACACAGCGTATAAAGGGTTCCGAACGAATCTATTTTTTGTAATATGTACTTTAAGGCGAGCATAGCCCGAGCGCCATAGGCATTTAACGCATACCCCAGCCCCCGCAACGAGTAAGGCCGTTTTGAAAAAATTATAAATAGTATATTATATCTCGTAAAGTAATAGGAATTGATATATTGGTTGATGTTTTGGACTTTAAGATCTATTTAGTTAGATTCTAAAGGATTACACGATGCGAATAAATTTTCTCGATAGAAAAAAATTAAATTTGTATTTCAAAATTATGAAAAATATACTTTTAAGACCCTTATATACAATGAGCCTTCATTTGATTATTTGTCAAAATTAGTGTTAATATACCTAGATTATTTCCACCGTACGAGAGTGTATTCTTGTAACCTTGAACAATATATAAAAGTAGTCATTTTATATTCGTGCCAACATTGAAATAATACTTATATAAAAACCTAAATATACCTACATATGTATATGCCTACATTGCCTACGACAATTTTATTGGAATTCAAATCACGAAGGCTTTAACTTATTTTAGGGCGTTTTATTCAAATTTATGATGTTGATAGTTGCGATTTTTTTTTTTAATTTTATGATGTTTTAGAAAGTTGACATTTGGTCCATACCAAATGTCAACTTTCTATACCCATGTATACACTATACATAATTATTAATCACGCCGACCAGTGGTAAAATAAAATCTTGAAATACATGTTTTTTAGGGTGCATGTAAAGTGGCGATGAATTTTTTTTTATCGTCTGCCGGTCTGCCCCATGGGTTGTTGTTGGATAGGTCGTTTAAAAATATTGAGGGTTTGCCAAAACCATTTTTTCATCCAAGGATCCGTTTGCGAAATGTTAAGCTTTAAAGTGCTAATTTTTGCTAGAGTCAAGTGTCCCCCCCTCTGCCAGGTAAACGGTTGTTTTTGGAGACGTGAAAATATTCATAGTAGTAGCATATATAACGAGTTAATGAGTAATAGTCGACCAACTTATAAAATGGAACTGGGTAGGTAAAAATATCCTAATAATTCCATAGAAAATGACCTATAATAATTTTCATTCAGACAACCATTAATCCATAAAATGTACATTCTTTATATTGTTAGTAGGAACTTAAAACTATGTTAATATCTAATAACTAAGAGAGACTTAGTCCTCTGGGTGAGGCTCCACACCAGGCAGTGGGCTGTCTAACTTGTTGCCTATTAGGTACCTTTAGGATGATGTCACTGCTCCCACGCAATCTGCTTAGCAGTGAGGCTGTCAGCGGCGCCAGGTGGCATCAAAGCCGTCTGTGCGCGACTCGGCGAACATTGTTGACGCACTGCAGAAGCGCGGCAGACGTACCTAACAGCAGCGCCTTGTAGGCATTGTTAAACGGGATGCGCAGAGAATTGTCAGCCCTTTAGGTATAGGTACCTGTCCCTGAACCACAGGCTCAAAAGCAAGTGCATTTGTAACTTTGTAATGTAAATTATTGTATATTTTAGTACTTTTTACTAATTTTCTGGCATAGTTTAAGAGACAGGTAACTACGCAACCCTAGGTACACTGTGCGTGGTCCGACACACAATTGGCCTGTTTTTTTTCAATATTTATTGGTGATTACATGACGTTCATTGTTCCCCCTTCTGTTAATACTTACCTCAGGGCTGTTAATTCTTGCTGTGGTAAGAGTGAACAGTTGTATTTTTTTGAAAAAATAAACACATTTATTTCTGAGTCATTATATATTGTTTGTATAAGTACCTATTTGATTTATTTTGGTTACATGATACCTAAATAATCAAAGCATCATAAACTCATAATAATAAAAATCAAGTTTAAATATTGAAACATTTCAAAGCTACAACAAAAAATGGTTTTTCCCTTGCCTGGCCTCCGCTACCATGCCTACATATTGTTTACAATTCTGAAACTAGTCTGCTTTTCTGAAAATGCTTCACCCTAAAGTTTTTCTGATTAGATATTTTCATAATATGATGAATATGTACAATTACAGAATTAAATTCAGCTCAGGCCAAGTCGTCTATGTGTAAATACAACCGCATGAAAATAATAAACAGAAAATAATAAAGGTTGCTGTAATTAGAGATCATGTCAAGTTGTTCATGTGTGCTATCGACTCTCGATATCAGGGATCCGTGAATGTTTAGTCCTATTATGTAACAGGACATGGGAGGCTCGTGGATATTGTAAGGAGCTAGCGCAGGCGCGAGTCCGGATGGCGTCGCGGACGGGGCGGCGGGGGTGCGGGCGCGTCAGTCTGCGCTCGGCGTCTGGAGGTGCTTCGCGCTTCGCGCCGCGCCCCAAACAGCCGGAGCGTGGCTCGGGGCGTGGCGCTTACGTAAACACGCGTGGCACACAGCCCGTGTCGCAGGCGGCGCGGGGCCGCGCCACTGTCCGTCCTCGAACGACCCCATGTTGGCCCGCGCCGCCTCTTAAGTCTATGTGGATAGTAGCGCGCAGCCTGCCGCGCGGCCGCCGCTGCCACTGTCACCTCCGCCGATTAACGCGCTTATAGGTACATACTTTATTTATAACATAAACTATATTTGTGGAATCTTTTCAATGCAAGAAACAAATCAAATTAAACAACTTACTTAGCTACCAATAATTGTGTAACAAGATAATACAATAAACAGCCATCTACAACGACCCGCTTCATAGACGTATTGAGCTGTATACGATAAGGGCTTGTAGCCGCTTCATCCGTCGCGTTATCTTCTAGTACCTACCTAAAGGCTTCTGCTACTGCTTCATAATCGTGCGTGTGCTATCTATTATTTTCATTCAACTTCAAAAAACGTGTTTAACGTAAACTAATGACACTACTTATTTAAGTTAGGTAAGTTTTATTTATTTACTTGATTTACACTTGGTGACCAATATCAATAATTAATTATCTACTTACATGTATAGGTACGTAATTTGGTGAACTCCAGTTACTGTGCGCATACTTATTTCTAGTTATCGACCCCCATAGTAGATACAGGAATACGAATAAGTTGTATTGGTGTGTCAAATTTGATAGAATTTAATAGATTTATTGGGTGACATATTAGATGTTGTAGCTAAGTTTTCAGATTATTAGGTATTTAGGTAAAACTGTTTAAAAAAACAATAACTTTGGGTAGATATTGAATTTGTTTACCTACATTGATTATTGTCCAAGTAGTATGCCATTTTTCTTTTCTTTCCTCCACCAAAATGACTAAGACCATTGAGTAAGTAGGTACCTACTAACTTGGATCTGCTTTGTCTTAATTGATTTTACAAAATCAAGAGCATTGACTATCACGATATTGAACACTTTAAAAAAAATTAAATATTAGGTATGTTTAATCTCAATAAATAAATAACAAAAAACTTTTTTACAAGAAAAAAAAAGACCTAAATAAAAAACACTTCAAAGTACTTATAAAATAACTTTAATTTCGGCAGTCGGTGTTTTTGGTTGTTTTTTCGTTTTTTGACTGGACTTTCGAAATTAAAGTTATTTTATACTTTGTAGTGTTTTTTATTTGGAAGTCTTTTTTTTTCTTGTTTTTATTTGGAAGTCTTTTTCTTGTTTTTATTTGGAAGTCGTTTTGATTTTTTGTAAAAAGTTTTTTATTTTCCACTTTTTAGTGGTACCCCACAACTAAGTGACATTATTCCCATAATGAGTGGTTTTACTATTTGCCGTAAAGGAGTTTATTTGTGTGCCTTCGCAGTCCAAGTCCAGACCAGCTCAGAGTTAAATACTACTTTGCTTTGGTACTAGTTTTAACTGACTTTAAGGTGAGGAGGTCATTGGTTTATCTTAGAAGTTCACAGTACAATGCAAATGCAATATAGCTGTAACTAAACCCAATGCAAAATAATCATCGAGATCGGTTGATAAACAATAAAGTTATGCCCGAATAGATAACCCCAAAAACATGTTAATTCAGTTTGACTTGTTTGCATCTGCGTACCCCTGCACAGCGTACCGGCGTGATGTTATGTTATGAACTGGTGTAATCAATAAACAGACATGCAACTTCAGCAATCCCGGGAGATTTGCTATCATTTATTAAAGAGTTCCGTTGCCTACCTCCAAAATCCTTTATCAGATCTTCACCAAATAGAATGGCTCCGTTTCAATGTGAAGATCTGATGAAGGATTTGGAAAAATACTCTTCCAAACAAAAAAGAATCATCCAAATCGGTTGACAATTGGCGAAAATATCGCCGATCAAACATTTTCCCTGGGATCCTAGCATCAGATCTTAACTCATACCTTCCATCATCAGCTCAGCAAGATGAGATGTTGCTTACCAGGCACAATTATCTGAATTGCGTTAGAAAGTATATGAAAAACATTGTATGTGCCTTTAAAATTTGAGGGTTGCCCTCGATTTCCTTAGGATCCCATCATCAGATTCTGACTTGGTGCCAATGAGACCACCTTAGGAGTCTAGGCTTCCGAATAGAAACAGAATCATCCAAATCAATTTATAATTGACGAAATGATCGCATAACAAATTTACAAAAAAAAAAAACATAGTCAAATTGAGAACCTCCTCCTTTTGGAAGTCGGTTGAAATCTAATGCTGTTCATTGGTAGGTAGGTAAGCGCAGGCCGCAGCACTTGAGAACGGTAGGGCCGGTTTAGCATTTTTTTTTTAAAGTTCATTATAGCCCGAAAATGGTTTTAGAGGAAGCAAAATAAGCTAACTGGCAAAACTGCCTAGGAGACTTATTTTTCGATGGAAATTCAATATGGACTCGATTCCATCAGGACGGTAGGTGTCGGGTCAGCTAGTAGCCCCTTATCTTTGAAACTACTTAGGCTAAATGGTCAAATTTCCTCTGCTTTCTTAAATTTAAATTATTGTAATTTCATTTGAAACGACACAGTTTGAAAATCTTGGTTTTTCGTTTTTCCCCCAAAAGTGACCCGTGAACGCAAATAAAAAAAGAGTATAATGTGTACCAAATTTCAACTAAATGGGTCCAGTAGATTGGGAGCAATTAGCTGTGACAGACAGACTGATACCCAAGTTATCCTATAAAGGTCCCGGTTTTCATACCGCCGTTGGGAACCCTAAAAACCAGTCAATTGCGGGTCAGACTCGCGTGTAACGGGTTACGAACTAAACGCTTTTTTTTAACATGTTATTTTAAAACTTCTTATACTGTTCGCGTAATATTGGTAATGCTCGGTGTTCGTCTAATACTTTATTAACACATACATGGGAATGGTACCTAACGGCTAAATTTTTGAGAAAAACGAGCCAGTCACGCAAAAAGATCGATCAACTGGCGACTTAAATAAAAAATTGGAGATATTTTTTTAATTATCGCAGCTGCGATTATCACAAAATATTATCTATTATTTAAAATAAATAATAATTAAAATATATGTATTTTTTTTTGAGATATTGACATTTTTGACCTTAGGCAAGTAAATTCATGTTTTAGCTTTAATTGATAATTACTTTCTATTTGTCTTGTTTCCAAATAAACATTTTTCTTTCTTAATTTTTTTTTATAGGTATTCTTGAAAAGAAAACGCGTAATCAGACCGGGGACCCCATAACCCCAAACGGAACAAAATTGCACTAATAAGGTTACCTACTGAGGTGCTCGCATGAGATGGCGCAAGCTAGGGGGCCGACGCAGGTTGCATCCCAAACTGCCACACTACAGACTTAATATCTTCCACAGCACCAACTTAATTACTTGAGTAACTCAAAATTTTATAAAACTATTGAAAACCTCACAATAAGCCTCACATAATAAAAATAATAATGTCAAACGGTACAGTTTGAGAAAGGATTTTTTTTCTAATTTGTCCCTAAAAGTTACCTTATATTAATTTTTTTTTCCCGTTCTCGTAAAGTCTTCCTCATGAATGTGGCTATCATATACAAAAATAATTTTCCAAATCCGACTGGTAGCACTAGAGATTAGTTTGTTTGTTTTACAAGTAATCTATAGGTACTTCAATACTATTGAAGTATAGATTACTTGATTTACGTTACGCACGGACGCCTGGGTCTCAGAAATTCATAAGTTTACCATATTTCAACTGAATTGGTCCAGTAGCTTCGGAGCAAATTGGTTGTGATAAACGGACAGACAGACACACGATGACCCGAGTGATCCCATAAGGGTTCCGTTTTATTAATTTGGTCGTACGGAACCCTAAAATTTATAGAATATTTTAAAGCCCCACGTTTGCTGACCAGATTTTTCCCGCTGCGGGCAAACAAAACATTTGCCGCTCTTTACAAGAACACCGTATAAGGTACCGTAACGTAGAGATAGGGTTGGATCCGATTGAAAATAAAATAGGTTGTTGTTGGTCGTATCGGATAAAACCGTTTTGAGACGACTTCGAGCGAAAGTGCGAGCTCGTTTGAGCAAACAGGACCGAAGATCTATGAATTTTAATAACATTACCTATCTATGATGTTTTGAAAATTGTATGTTTTTTTTGTTGATGTTGAACGGAGTTTCACCAAAAGAACCAAGCGAAGCGAGCTCGTTTTGAGCTCCCCGGAGAATTACGAGAACCCATTTTTTATTTATTTATGAGTCCATCAAGTACAAAATATAAATATTTAAGACATAAAATTACTTTTCTACGAGCTGCCCTGATTTTTACCACCCCGGTTTTTTCCGGCACTGGACATTTGCCCGGCTTGCCCATCCTTATATCAGGTCTCGGGTGGACCTTATCCTTTGCACTATTGTATACTACGAAGTTTATGCATTATCGTTTTTACGATACAACGAAAACAAAAATAACACTGAAACAACGAAAAAATACGTTTCTTATAATGGAATACCCGTTATATTGTTACGCTTTTAATTTAAAGAGATCCGTACCCGAAGGATAACTAACAGAATCGTTTTATTAAACCACCGCTATTCGTCCGTCTGTCAGCGGGCTGTATCTCATGATGAACCGTAATTTAAAGATAATAGAAAAGTTTACAGAATGTATTTCGATTGCCGTTATAGCAACAAATAATAGTTTTATCTTCCTGTGCGAAAGTTTGGATGGTTGGATGGATGTTTGTTACTCAATCACGCCAGAACGACTGAACGGATCTGGATGAAATATTGTACAGAGATAGATCACGAATAGCATTAAAGTATTAAACCTCATATAGTGCTAATACTAAAGTTCTCGTATAACAACAAGTAATAAAATAACCGGTATGACTTACTTATTCTGAAATAAAGGAGAATTAGACAAAATGGTCCAACGACACATGAGATTAATATCTTCTGAAAGAGCTTCTTAAGTTCTTCATTTCATGTTACGGAAGCTAAGGTTAATTGTGTCCCAGTTTTGAAGTATTGAGGTAAACGTACACTAGCAGTTCAAAACTACTGAGTAAATGAGTGACGAACCGCGTAATCAACAGCATTGAGGCTAACACTTTCTGAAGGGGCGCATTGAGAACTTCTTTTTATGTTATGAAGACCATTGAAAGTGTCTCAATTCTGAAATATTGGGGTAAACGCATAATGCACAACAAAAAAAAAAACAATAAATTAAGATTATTTTCTAAAAAGGCGTCATAAGCGCTTTATTTTATGTTACTAATACTAAGGCCAATTGTGCCCCAGTTCTGAAATTTATGAGGATGAAAGGGTCTATTTATTATTTATTCATTTAGCTTTGATTACTCTCTGCACTTACAGTAAGTACCAACACATAGAGAGTCATAATCTTATTATAAATTAGATATTGCAAAAATTACGACGTTATTTGGTTAGTTAAGAGAGATCGAGTAACCAACAGCAATGAGACTCATATTATCTGAAAGAGCTTTTATGCTACGGAAGCTAAAACCATTATGCCCTTGTTTTGAAATATTAAGGTAAACGTACGCTGACTTTATTCGATCAGTTATGATATTTTTTTATATCTAAAGAACAACAATGTGGCTCATATTTTTCCAAAAGGGCAATTATTCTTCATTTCTTGTTAAAAAAGCTAATGCCAATTGTGTTCCAGTAATAAAATATTAGGATAAAAGTACACTGATATATTTTGATGAGTTAAGTTTAACTATGTGACGAACAGCAACGAGGCTGATGTTTTCTGAAATTAAGTTCTTATTGTATGTCGTGGGAACTTCGGTACCTATATTATATCTCAGTTGTGAACAGCCCGCGTAACGAACAGCAGTAAGGCTTATATTTTCTAAACGGGCTTCTTAAGTTCTTGACTTTTTGTAATTAAATGTCTATAGTATCCCAATTAAATTAAAGCTTAAATAAAATTCTCAGACACATTTTTCATTACAATTGGCGTTTAATAGAATGTTTAGAGATAACGATTCCGTCAATACTAATTTCAACTGTGTTGATTGGTTGGACCAGATTTCATAGAAAATTGACCATCATCCAAATACCTACATCAATATATATTTTTAAAAAGCTTTCATTTACCGGCCGTTTTGATTTTAGTAACTTAATTGTTTTCTATACTTCAAGCTTCTTCATTTGATACCCATATTAAGGTAGTTGAAAAAAAAATGTAATCAGCCGTCTTGGAGCAGCGGCCATATTGAAATTATTACAATATTGAGTATTACACATTGTATTGTCACCAGAGCTAAAGGTGTTTGCAAATGTTTAGCTCAATTGGATATCAACAAATGGTGAAAAAAGCAAATTTTGATAGTCAATTTACACACATACGAACAGTGCAAGTTAAACAAAAGCTTGTAAACACAACAAGTGTTTGCCTATTACAGTAGGTACAGTAGCCGCACTCGGCAATAGTGTATATTTGTAGAAAAATGTCAGTGAATTTTTTTTTGAAATTATGTGAGTAGTTTCGGAGATTTAGGAGGTAATCTACTGGAGGGAAACTACTCACATAATCTTAACTCAAAGATCGACTTTACTTACAAACTTTAACTATGAAAAGTCCAAAGAATAAACACCAGTTTCGAGTAAAGTGCGTTAACAAGTTTATTCCACATAAATTGCAACTTGTACTTAACACCCCAGGAATATCAAACGACGTTTTTCAACACACTAGAATTTATTTAGAGGGTACCAAACAAATTTGGGCACGGCACAATTGCGGCGGTAAGACCCCTCTTTGGGGAGTGGCGCCACGGCATCCTCACCTTCCGCCTGACGCAGGTAGGTACTCACCGGACACGGCTGTTTCGGGAGGTACCTGTTTCGGATTAAGCGGAAAGACACGCCCGGGTGTCAGCACTGTGATGATCGCCCGGAGCACACGGTGGAGCATACGGCGGAGGTCTGCCTGCTTGGGCTGAGCACCGCCGTGCCCTTGTCGAGGCGATCAGCGGCGGCGACCTCTCGCGTCCGGCCCTGGTTGAATCCATGGTCCGGAGGGAAGAGGCTTGGGAAGCGGTCACCTCCTTCTGCGAAGCAGTAATGCTAGCAAAGGAGGAGGCGGGACGCGCGAGGGAAAGGCAAGGCCTTCGCCCCAACCGCCGCTACAGGAGAAGACGCCCCGGGCGTCGGGAGTCGCAGGGCGATCCCCGGCCACCGTAGGCGCGGGCCTGCGGACGGCGAGCGTTGGGTGGCTCACTGTCCGATCACCACCAGGCCCGGGTCGATGGCACGTTGTGTTTTATTCGCACCTCAAAGAGATGTCAGCATAGAAGACGGGGCCCGCTAGGGCCAGAGCGAGAGAGAGGGTTGCGGAATTTGTTCGAAAGAGTCACCGTGGCCCTGGAATGCAAAATGGGCTTTAGAAGGAACACGGATGGGTTTTAGTCAGTAAGAGTGTGACACGCCCTTCCGCTCCACCCAGAACGAAAGAAGTCATTTGATGATTTCCCATGTTTTAAAAAAAAGGTATGAAACAAATTATCATTGAGATTCGCTGATTTTTTTTCGTGCGTCGCGCTCGTTTTTCATTGGGGCTGTCTGAGCCTGAAATTATAAATACCTATATATAAGCAGTTGGACAGATTAGGTTAGCGCCAACACTAGTGCTAGTAAATACACTTCATTGCGTGTCTAAAAGTGGTAGGGGCTGAGTCAGTTTTCAAGTCTAGTGTGTTTCAAATTAATCACTATATTATCAATGATAAGTGCAAAGTCTATAAATTAAAAATGCACGAATAAAAAGCGTACGGTCAAAGTTTCCGAAAATCGCCTTTTTTAACACAACTTTCAAATACTATTTAGTTTTGAAAAAAAAAAAAATCGACAAGTTCATTTCAAAAATCACATCTGTTTACACAAAAAGCTATACAAGTACATAAGATTAACTAATGATCAATTTAGGTAGTTCTCGAAATATAAGGGAAAAAATGCGTTAAGCGCATACTTTTATTCTATATTTGTGCGTGTGGTAGTTTTTGATAATGAAATGTTATTTTCTACTCAATACCAGCGTTGTCTGCTGATATTAGGTATTATATATGTTACCGGAAAATTTCAGGCTCCGTAAGATTCCCATCCAAATTCAATAGTGTCCAATATATCCGAGTCTTATTTAGAAAAAATAGTTTACAAATTCACGCGTTATTTTACAATCTTACGGTGTTTGCCATTTTCCGGTGACATAGATAATATAAGAATAAAACTGTTCCGAAAATAATGTGACACAAGAAGTAAAAAGATAAATAATCAGAAGTCCAGAACGATGATGAGGAATAGGACTAACAAAACACCTGAATGAATTATTAAATTCTATCATAATTTAAAATCCATGCGTCTGACTCTAACTACAATACCTAACAAGCAAAAACGCACCTTTTGTCTTCTAAAGGAGAGCGAAACAATTGGCCGAAATTCATTTGACCAAAGAATGTTCTCCCGAACAAGGCTCGGCTACCGGTTAAATTTTCAAACCGTTATTATGTACTTGACGCTAAACCTTTTCATACGGGTTTCGTTCAAATAAACGTCTTATAGAGTCTTTATATAAAGGTTTTTTCGGATTAAACGGTTTAGAACCATAAAAACCGACGCACGACAAAGATACGCCGCGCCGCTCGCCGGTTGCAATGCGTTTACCGACACGCTCGCGCGTCGTTCGTCGAATAAATCGGTTAATTTAAGTTCAGATAAAGTTATTAAAACGTTTACGCCCTTTAAAAAAGTTCGGAGTAAAACCGCAATAAACCAGTACTAACCGGTTCCGAGCCTTGTTCCCGAAGAGCGATTGGTCCAAACAACAATTGACTGAAGATCGTTTGAATGAACGATGACTCGTGTGGACATAGTAACGGTAACAGTACCTATTGTTATCGTGATGCGATTAATTATCTATTGTAGAAAGCGGTTTGAATAACCAAGATCTCCTTTCTAAAGTGGCAGTACTTTTTATATTAGGTTTAGGTCAAACAATCTATCGGGAAAACGTTCTTCGGGCGAACGATTATTCGGCTCGACCGGTGAGAAATCGTTACTAGTTTTTTTTTTGCGTAGAACGAGTTTTTTTCCAGGATAATTTATCTTATTAATATCAAGTCGACAATCCCAGCAATATGAGTCTTGAAATATCGATAATTATGATACATACCTACTGTTACACATAAAAGTACATTAGTCCATAATCACCTTTGGGAAATAGTGTAGTAACCGTATCGGCGAGGTTTGATGAGTCTTTTCTGCAATTTTATTGCAAACTGACTGTCAACTCGGCGTTGATCATTAGTCTTTCCAGATCTGAGTAAACCATACCAAAGATAAACGAATTACTTTGTAAGTACTTAAAAATAAGTGAGGACATGGGTATTTGTGGTGCTCTCGAGCTTAACAGGCAATCTATTACTAAGTTACAGCAACGCCAAGGGTTTCTGTTTCATGTTTGACTTTGATTCCAGCATCAAGAGTGAAGATGCAGACGCGCGCAGCGCTGGTGGCGCTGGCGGCGCTGGCAGCGCTGGCGGCGGCGGCGGCGACGGCGGCGGAGCGCGGCGCCGGCATCAAGGTGGGCGGCGCGGGCGGCGGCGGCGCGCGCGACGCAGGGCGCGGCGGCGGAGTGCGTGTCGGCGGCGACGGGCTGCGCCGGCCGCGCACCTCGCCCGCGCCGCCGCCACCGCGCGCTCCCTCCTCCATCACAGCAGCGCTTGTCGTGCCACACAAAGCCTTTGGCACGCGTGATTACACTAAGGCCGAGAAGGCAGCGCTGTCGAAATTGCCGCGTAAACTAAAACTCTTCTCGCACGTGCGCCTAAATATTACGCTTTCTACGCAAGGCTTGACGCCTAGTCCTATGTGTAAGTGATAGTATTATGAAGTACTCTTTAAGCCTAGATAACTTCATATCTTTCTTTAAACACGTCATTACAAACGCTGTCATTTCTAGTTTACTAATTTCTGAACGCTTTCAGCTATCCTGGATTCGCTATGTAAAGAATTTCTAGCAGTCAATGTGTCTGCTATCCTCTATCTTATGAATCATGAACAATACGGGCGCTCTACTGCCTCTGCACAGTATTTTCTACAACTCGCCGGCTATCTTGGCATACCGGTAATACATTTTATCTATGCATACTTTGATATAATCATGCTAATGAATGATATATTTAAAATTGTTAAATGGGATAAATTCAGATGAGCTGTTTTTATATGTATAGGTTATTGCGTGGAACGCAGACAACAGTGGTCTTGAGAAGCGAGCGTCGCATGCGTCGTTGCGGCTGCAGCTGGCGCCGTCGATAGAGCACCAGACGTCGGCCATGCTGTCCATACTAGAACGATATAAGTGGCATCAATTTAGTGTTGTGACGTCAGCGATAGCAGGCCATGACGATTTTATACAGGCTGTGCGCGAAAGAGTTACAGCCCTGCAAGTATGTATCCAAACAAGCAAGTCAAAAATTAAGAAATTACGGTTTGAAAGTAAATGAGTGTTGCAATAAAATAACTGATGCAATAACGTAGAAGATCCAAACAGAGCTCGAATGCTCGTTTATGCCACGGAAAAGCCGTGCCATGAATTTTACGTATAAATAAGACATCTTCGCTCAATAATAAGATTAAAACCATTAGTTATATATGTCACCGGAAAATAGCAAACTCCGTAAGATTATAAAATAACTTGAGAGATTTTAAACTCTCGATAAATTGTCAACTGATCATTTGGAATACTTTTTTACGCATCAAAATTATATATATATAATAGTCTATAATATCTCGAAGTCATTCCGAGAAATTGTGGACTGACATAAAATGGCGACTACTCAGCACTCTGGTCTACATTTTATCTGTTTTGGTGTGATAGTTAAATTGGAAACTTAGCATTGGTCTTTGATGGTATGAGCCCATATCTGAAAAGACCAATGAGAGCCTTGTTTCCAGGTTTACTATTATAATATGAAAACGAATAAATTGTAGACTTGTGCTCTGATTGGTCGCCATTTTATGCCAGTCCACAATATTCTCGAAATAACTTCGAGATATTATAGACTATCAAATTTTGATGCGTAAAAAGTATTCCAAATGTTCAGTTGACAATTTATCGAGAGTTTACAATCTATCAAGTCATTTCATAATCTTTCTGAGTTTGCCATTTTCGGTGACATATATATTAGGTTAATAAATCTGTAGTCTTCATAAATTCGTCTTTTCGTGTCTGTTTTGCTAGACGGTATTAAATTCCGTTATTTTTACAGGATCGTTTCAAATTCACGATATTAAACGCGATCGTGGTGAAGCGCGCGGCGGACCTAAACGAGCTGGTGACGAGCGAAGCGCGCGTCATGCTGCTGTACGCCACGCGCGAGGAGGCGGCCGACATCCTATCCGCGGCCGGCGACCTGCACCTCACCAACGAGAACTTCGTGTGGATCGTCACGCAGAGCGTGCTCGGCTCCATGCAGCAGCCCAACAAGTTCCCCGTTGGAATGCTCGGTGTGTTTAATTTATGAATCCTCGAAATATCATTAGTTTCGTCTTCTTGCCCTGGTCCTGTGTTACTTAAGGTCGGCGCAACTTTTTTTTTTTTTTACCATTCGATCCTGTCCTGTTCTGTCAACTGCGACTAACTGAAAACATCCATATATGTGAACAGGATGTTTCAAAAGTGCGTAGATGTTTTAAAACATGTACTGTGTTTTAGGCGTACACTTCGACACATCAAGCTCCTCACTGATCGCGGAGATCGCCACCGCGGTGAAGGTGTTCGCTTACGGCGTGGAGTCGTACGTGTCGGAGCCGGAGAACATCCGCTACCCGCTGGGCACGCGGCTGTCGTGCAGCGGCGCGGGGGCGGGCGAGGCGCGCTGGTCCACGGGCGAGCGGTTCTACCGCCACCTGCGCAACGTCAGCGTGGAGGGCGAGGCGGGCCGGCCCAGCATCGAGTTTACGCCCGACGGCGAGCTCAAGGCGGCCGAGCTAAAGATCATGAACCTGCGACCGGCTCTCGGAGAACAGGTTAGGCTGGCATTCAAATCACTACTGGTTCAACTGAAGACCGCCACGGTCTGCTGCTATAGCACACCACTTCTTTTTCCAAATTAAATACCAAATGTTCTTTGTACCCATACACTGAGTTTTGCCGACTCTTTTTATGTCCATATTCACAGTTGGTGTGGGAGGAAATCGGTACCTGGAACTCTTACCCGCGAGAGAGGCTGATCATCAAGGACATCGTGTGGCCGGGTGGACTGCACACGCCGCCGCAGGGCGTGCCTGAGAAGTTCCATATGCGCATCACATTCCTGGAGGAGCCGCCCTACATCAACCTGGCGCCGCCCGACCCCGTCAGCGGGCGCTGCTCGCTCGACCGCGGCGTCATTTGCCGCGTGGCACCCGAGCTCGAAGTCGCCGGGTGACTGCTTCATTCTTATATTTCTTACTATTATTTTATTTATGAACAGTTAATTATTATAATTACGTTTTGTTACATTTACCTAAAAAAAACGATAGTAGGTATGGTATAATAGTAGTAGCTATTGGAACGCATCATCTTGGCAGACAACCGTCGTGACCACTCGTAGCTGCTCTCGTCATAGTAGAGCTGCTCTGTCGTAGCTTTGTAGCACTCGTAGCTCCTCTACGTCGTAACACTCGTAGCACCACAACGCCGTAGCACTCGTAGTTCCTCTACGTCGTAGCACACGTAGTACCACTACGCTGTAGCTCTCGTAGCAATTCTACATCGTAGCACTCGTAGGTCCTCTACTTCGCAGCACTCATAGGTCTTCTACGTCGTAGCAATCGTAGATCCTCTACGTCGTATAACTCATTACTCGTAGCACTTTTAGCTCATCTAAGACTTTGCAAATTTAACTATAATACGTCTTAGCACCTACAGATCCTTTTTCGTCGTAGAACTAGCAGCCCCTCTATGTCGTAGCACTCTTAGCACCACTACGCCGTAGCCCCTCTACGTCTTAGCACTTGTAGCTCCTGTACCTCGTAGATCTCTTAGCAACACTACGCCGTAGCACTCGTAGCTCCTCTACACCGTAGCACTCGTAGCTCCTCTACGTCTAATTTCCTTAACACATTTGCATAATACGCTCCTATGCACTCTCGCTGGGGTGCACGTACTCTTCTAGTATAGTCAATGATATTTTGTATATCGCACGTGTAGGCTGGAGGCAGGCGCAGCGCACGGCAACAGCTCGCTGTACCAGTGCTGCAGCGGCTTCTGTATTGACCTGCTGCAGCAGCTGGCGGAGCAGCTGGGCTTCACGTACGAGCTGGTGCGCGTGGAGGACGGTCGCTGGGGTACGCTGCACCACGGCCGCTGGAACGGTCTCATCGCCGACCTCGTCAACAAGAAGACCGACATGGTGAGCACCAGTCATTGATTACTCAGTTAAACAAGATATGATACAGGCTATAAACAGAATGAGGTGAGCTTATTATTATTATGAGCCCGGGGCCCACTTTTCTCTGTCCTTTGCTTCCACCTGGCCAATCCTTTTTTATGAAAGGAGTTTAAAGGGTAAGTTTATAATAAAGATCTTTTAAAAAGACACACTTTTCCACAACGTTAACTTTGCATAAATCACTAATTGAGGTGTAAAAGGTTGATTTATATTCTTATTGTTTATTTAGAAATACGAAATGGCTTAGCAAGTCTCCAAAACTCACTTTGACGTTCATAAGTTACTTACATCGCTACATAAATACTAAGTTGAAAAAAATGTTGTTGTTATACAGGTACTAACATCGCTGATTATAAATTCAGACAGAGAGGCTGTAGTGGACTTCAGTGTACCTTTCATGGAAACGGGCGTCGCCATCGTAGTGGCCAAGCGAACAGGCATCATATCCCCGACAGCCTTCCTGGAGCCTTTCGACACAGCCTCATGGATGCTGGTGGGAGCCGTAGCCATCCAAGCGGCCACCTTCTCCATATTCTTCTTCGAGTGGTTGTCTCCCAGTGGATTTGATTGTTCAACTGGCAATAACTCAAAACGTGTTCCACAAAATCGGTTTTCTTTATGTCGAACTTACTGGATTGTTTGGGCAGTACTTTTTCAGGTAAGTTTCTTACATTCCTTTATGTTTCTATTAGCTTAGTCGATGATACGTTCGGTAGGACACTCGTACATACATTAACTTGTTTGTTTGAACTTACAGGCATCAGTGCACGTAGACTCACCTCGAGGCTTTACCGCCCGGTTTATGACCAATATGTGGGCCATGTTTGCAGTGGTATTTCTTGCCATCTACACTGCCAACCTAGCCGCTTTCATGATCACGCGGGAGGAGTATCACGAGTTAAGCGGGCTGGACGACCCACGGATAGCGCGGCCTATGACACAGCGGCCACCGCTGAAGTTTGGGACAGTGCCGTGGTCCCACACCGATGCGACCCTTGCCAAATATTTTATGGAGCCGCATGCGTACATGGCTCGGTAAGTTTTCACACTTTTTTCCTTCTTTTACGATTTTGATCTTGCTTCACCTCCGAAATTACGGCAACCGATGTTTTACCTATAATTACCTATTTTGTACATTATATGTTAAAGTTTGTCACTGAGCTCTATTTAGTGAAGTTAGAAGTTTGCTGATTTGATTATGCATTGCCTAAACAATTATACCATTGGAAAGAGTGCAATCAATACAGTAAAAATCGAAATCTATTTAATTTGGAGGATTTCAGTCGACATTAAAAAACAGCTGTAAGAAGGTTCCCGAACTCCCAATGATTGATTTCCCACAGAATTGAATACGATCCATTTGTTGAGTTATATAATTATTCATGAATCGTTTTCTTTTCAGGTATAATCGCAGCACCGTCAGCGCAGGCGTTACCTGTGTGCTCACGGGAGAACTCGACGCCTTCATATACGACGGCACTGTTCTAGACTATTTAGTATCTCAAGTAAGTTAAACTGGTTTTACCAAAATATTAGATGCTCAATGATGCCCATCCAAAGAAATCTTACTTAAATTATTCAGTTACACGTTAAGCACCAATTATAGAAACGACACTAAAAAAAACAGTATTATTTATTAACAATGATGGATAATGATGGATTTCTTTCGATAAAGAGTTCTACTGTTATTAAGGTTTTTATCTTAACGAGCCATAAAATTTTACTGGAATTTTCTTTTGTATTTTCAGGATGAAGACTGCAGGCTTTTAACTGTAGGTGCATGGTACGCAATGTCCGGTTATGGCTTAGCGTTTACGCGTAATTCTAAATATGTCAGTATGTTTAATAAAAGATTACTTGACTTAAGAGCCAATGGAGACCTAGAGAGATTACGGAGGTAAGTCACGGATCATCTTTAGATAATTAACAAGATAATCAATTAGTGTGTCAGACTGCTTGAAAAGTGTTCTTATTTTTACCTATTTCATGGATTTTTAGGGTTCCGAACAACAGTAAGAAACGGAACCCTTATAGGATCATTCGGGTGTAGTCTGTCGCGATCGCTCACCAAAAGGCAAAGTAAAAAAAACAACCACGAGGGGGATAGCGGTCTCTTTCACATTTATATGAGACTAACAAAAACAGTGTAAGGATGAATGCTAGCGCGAAAAATTAACTTAAACGTGACAAGTCATTCTATTTCGACTCCCCTAATACCGAGGGGAGTTGAAACAGTTATTTATTATGACGAACTAGGGTTGTATATTAAAAAAACAATTTGTGAATTTCATATATTAATAAAACCCTTTGATTTTGGTTGACCCTTTCAAAAGTAGTTAATTTTTTAATAAATAAAAATCAAAAATGAACATTCGTATTTTAAAGTATTTTCTACTCAATGTTGAGTTGAGGTTACAGCTGGAGGTAGTAGTCCCGAAGACTTTTTGCGCAATATAATCTCTTCTGCCGCGAGATTATAATATTTCTTGGCTCGCCATACCTCTGCCAGTTTTTCTTTAGTATTCAGTAAGCATGCTTAAACAAAAAAAGCGAAACAAAAAATTAACTTCATTATATTAGCAAATTTTCGTACAAAATAGAACCGAGGAGAGTTGAAACTCCCATCAGTAACAAAAATCTACCCACCCGTTATAAATTCTAACCTAAAAGCAAACAACAAAGTGACTTACACTATCACTATTAATTCAATCTTTAGTTAATGAGCTAAAAAGACGATGAAATCATACTTGTCGTTTTTTTTGGATATGGGTGTTAGAACTTCGCAACCGCGTGCCTTGAGGCGAGGACATAATACTGAGACGCCCGCGGGTGGTGGGGCACGGCTAAACAGCGATATTATCAGCTTGATAACGGTTATAGATTCCGTTATCCGAAATTGACGTTATTTCAATCCACCTCTGTTTCAAAACCCCTCGGGGGCCCCTACTGTGCCTAAAATATAAAAAGAATGCAGATAATAGTTGTTTACCTATAGATTACAGGAAAACCTATAAGAAGTATATGTATATTGTGTTAATGTAAAATTTTACAAAAACCCGCCAAGTGCGAGTCAGACTCTCTTCGTAGTTCCGTACCATAAACCGAAAAAAACGCGTTTCTTGTATGGGAGCCTTCTTAATTTTTTTTATTAATTTTTTTATTTTACATTACATATTAGTTAAATTTTTAAATATATCTGTATAATTAAAAAAAAATCATTTAAAAATATAAAAATAGTAGCAGCCCACCGGTATCGGGAACAGGGTCCAAGCTACCGGTGGTCAGGGCCCCTGAGATAGGAACCTCCTAACTATGCGCGCCGTGTCCAGGAGTACTGCTTTCTGGATCAAACCCTTGATCCAGCTGCCCAACGAGAGCCTCCTCAGATGTTGGTCGAAGCTCTTGGCAATTATGCCATTGGCCGTCACGATTATCGGCACAATGACTGCTGTGTTCACATCCCACATGTCGACAACCTCGCGAGCCAAGTCAAGATACTTAGTTTGTTTATCTTTCTCAGCCTTCACGAGGTTCTCGTCATGCGGGACTGCTATATCAACAATCATTGCGCGACGCTCTAGTCGGTCTATCACCACTATGTCAGGCTTATTGGAAACAATAGTCCTGTCAGTGATGATTGACCGATCCCAATACAACGTGCAGTTGCCATTTTCGAGAACTGGGTCGGGCACATACCTATAGTACGGTACTTCCGTTTCTACAAGATTGTATTTAAGAACAAGTTGCTGATGGATAATCCTGGCTACAAGGTTGTGCCTGTGCAAATAGTCTCCGTTAGCTAGACTAGAACAACCGGAATAATGTGGCGGATGGATTCCCCGGGCCGGTGAATGCCCGACATATGTCAACCGTACCGTCCTTCACACTTGTACATCAATACCGGCATGACCCAACCGTTAAAGGCGCGCACCTTGTTTCCGCCTGATAAAAGACTATTTAGTACTTTGTTCAGGCGGCCAAAGAAGCGCTCCTTCAACGATTGTTTCACGTCAGAACATTGATGCCCAACGCTTCCGACATACCCAAATACTTATAAGTTTCGGTTGAGCTGAGGGATCTAAAGTGTATGGAATCCGAGAGTTGGGTTCCTTGGCCCGAACCCTGCAGTAATGTGCTGAGAGGGTTGAGGGCCAGACAGAACCTCAGTGGACTCAGACTGTCGCCCTGAAATATGCCACGCTCGATCCTTGTCGGGTCGCTGTTCGCCTGGATCTGTTGATATCCTGAATATCGAAGGACCGTACTCCATTGCCCCATACACGACATCAGGAAGGTGGGTAGAACTGCATCAACTTTATACAGTTCCAGCACCCTCATGAGTCATGAGCCATGTATGTGGCACTGAGTCATAGGCCTTCTTGTAGTCTATCCAACATGTCGACAGATCCCTTCGGGAAAGACGTACCTGTTGGCTAATAGCAACATCGACGAGGAGCAACTCCATAGTACCGCGGGACCCGTTCCTACATCCATTCTGAGAGGCAGACATTTTTGAATTACGTTCAATATGATTGTTAATCTTTGCTCTCAAAATGGATGTAAGAACTTTATAGACCGTCGGTAAACACGTGATCGGTGTATAATTTTTAGGCTCCGCGGTACTCCTGATTTATGGAGCGGGTGGGTTATTCCTGTTATTATTAATTTTATTGTTTTTATTTGTTGTTATAGCAAAGTTTTGATTTTCAAAACGTCTATTTCAATTAGGCCATTGTACGGCACTTTTGAACGTCATCATTTACAGTTCAGTAAAATAATAATATTAAATTAATAAAGTGACTCTACTGTCCATTCGGAAAGGTAGATTCTTATGGAGAAGAACGGACAAGAAACTCCATAGTTACTCTTTTCAAATAATAATTTTACAAAATTTGGTATACAAAAATTAATTTAACATTATGTGAGGACGCTGCACCCAGAGTATGCTACTTATAAGAACAAAGTATTACCAGCAGAGTGTGGAGCATACAGTGGAGGTCTGCCCTGCTTGAGCTGAGCACCGCCATGTCCTCGTCCAGGCGATCGGCGGCGGCAACCCGCGTCCGGCCCTGGTTGAATCCATGGTCCGGAGCGAGGAGGCTTGGGAAGCGGTCACCTCCTTCTGCGAAGCAGTAATGCTAGCGAAGCAGGAGGCGGGACGCGCGAGGGAAGGCAAGGCCTTCGCCCCAACCGCCGCTACAGGAAAAGACGCCCCGGGCGTCGGGAGTCGCAGGGCGATCCCTGGCCACCGTAGGCGCGGGCCTGCGGACGGCGAGCGTTGAGTGGCTTGCTGTCCGATCACCACCAAGCCCGGGTCTATGGCGCGTTGTGTTTCACGCGCGCCTCAAAGAGATGTCAGCATAGAAGACGGGGCCCGCTAGGGCCGGAGCCTGCCAGGGTTGCGGAATTTGTTCGAAAGAGTCACCGCGGCCCTGGAACGCAAAGGGCTTTAGAAGGAACACGGATGGGTTTTAGTCAGTAAGAGTCTGACCTGCCCTTCCGCTCCACACAGAGCGGAAGAAGTCATTTGATGATTTCCCATCCTTAAAAAAAAAGGAGGTAAACTTCATTTTTTAAACAAATTTAGGTAAATGGTACTCACATATTTACAAATATTGGAACCATTTATTAAACAGTGTGTGAGTCAACAGAAAAATAAAAACACAAAAAAGAAACAGCATATCTATAAAGTTAATTCATAAATCGACCAGTTGGATTTTGTCTACACCCTTGATTGTCCTATGGAGCAGGACCAGCATGTTTCCAAGCATTCTTATCCTGAATGTAATCTTCTAATTTGTAATATGCTTGTTTACAAAGTGAACTTTTAACATAAGTTTTAAATTTTCCTTCATTTAGTTTTAATATGTCAGAAGGTATCTTATTGTAACATTTAACACAATACCCCATGAAAGAACTGTGGACTTTAGCTAATCTAAAAAATGGTTGATCTAATTTGTCTTTATTTCTAGTATTAAAAATGTCTATCACTAATTTTACTAAAAAGATGTCTATTTTTCCGCACATACATAATATTTTCATAAATGAATTGGCAAGGGACTGTCATAATATTAATCTTTTTAAAAAGTTCCCTAAGAGATTCACACACACGACAATAGAAATACACACTCAGTGAAAATTTCAACTGTCCACCTATTACGATTTCTGAGTTACAGCCCGCAGACAGACAGACGGAACCCTATAAATTAAATTCGTTCGGAACCTTTAGCACGCGAGTCTTATATTGGGGTGCGCCAAAGTTCACCTAAATTTTCAACTCCGATGGTTGGAAATCCGAAAATGTTCTTTCTAACATTTTTCATCCTAACAATCACATTTCCTAACTACTCTGTCTCTAATGTTCATAATTCCGAAGCATTCAACTTCATAATGTCAGTAGCAATAAACATCTATTATACTTTTATTTGTTTTCCTATATTTTCTCAACATAACCATCTTTTACACTATTATTCAAAGTCATATCTTTTTTGTTTAGATTTCTTTTTATTCATAATAATCAGTATTA
Source organism: Mamestra brassicae (assembly GCA_905163435.1). Lineage (NCBI taxonomy): Eukaryota > Metazoa > Arthropoda > Insecta > Lepidoptera > Noctuidae > Mamestra > Mamestra brassicae. Next base: position 10,420,137 of record LR991004.1, on the reverse strand, counting down.
TATACATAAAGCGTCTTCTTTCATTTTATCTATAGCGGTGTGTACCTGCAAAGATATCCATAGGTTGTTAGTAAATGTTTCTTTCTGAGTATGAGTGAAAATATTATGGTAATTATGTTTAGGGATAAAAGCGACATTAATGATATTATTAACTAATTACAATTTTCGGAAACATGAGTGTTATGAACATCGCCGGTAGCACTACAAATAGTATGAATGAAAAATTTTAGGAAGAGTGATCATTCGGATTACAAATCATTAGGAAGAACAATTTCGGGTAAAGATTTAAAATACACTTTGCTAGATTGTCACTAGAGACAACTAAGTTCAGATTTCCAGAAAAGGTATGCTTCGATACTATAACCTACGCATGTTTCCGAATCAGGACAAACCTCGCGCCACAGGGCAAATCTTCTGAGATTTTACTGCCGCGCTTTGTAGCGCACTAAGCATTGCGCGTTGTATGAAGTTTTCTTTTTGCGGAGTTACTACATACTGTTGTCGTGGATGACAATAATAAATAGGCAACGGCTTCCACGGTTGTCACACTGTATTAAATCGCAACATCGCGCTTTCGTATTTCTTATGATAGAGTTTGATTTCCAAAAGCGCTACATACATTCTTGGGATAACTTAGGCGCTAGTATTAGACCAGTACCAGTATCGCCTTAGTATCGTGATTGTTTCGCTGCCAAGTCGCCGTGGGTGACCTCCCAAATACTTATGTAACTACAATTTACATACTTAGTGAGTAATCAATTAACCTACAATACATGCTTGTCATTACTTACAGATACTGGATGACGGGGACTTGTAAGCCTAATAAACAAGAACATAAGTCGTCCGACCCCCTGGCGTTGGAACAATTTTTATCAGCTTTCTTGCTGCTGATGGCGGGTATCCTGCTGGCAGCACTACTGCTGCTGCTGGAGCACGTCTACTTCAGATACCTGCGTTCGCACTTGGCCGCGTCCAGTGCGGGCTCGTGTTGCGCGCTGGTATCTTTATCTATGGGTATGAAACACACTGTTTTTTTTTTAATATAAAAAACAGGTTATTGCTGAGAGTCGTAACTTGCGCCATTTAAAATGATTGAGGCTACCAAGATTGATAGTTCTTATCATGCCTCTGCTCGTGGCAGAATAGATGGGTACTTCAATGAAAGTTTAATATTGTTGATAGGTCAATCCCTCACATTCCACGGCGCCGTCGTTGAGGCGGCGGCGCGTGGGTTCGGAGAGCGGAGCCATTGCCGCTCCGCAGTCTGTGCTGCACAGGTATGTGTGTTTATCTTTTATATTAAAATAAATGAATAGGAATACATCTTACTTAATTAGAGTAGTAGTAGTAATTTTTGGCATTGGTGTCGATTGACTTGTAATCAATTTCTTCTCGTTTCGATCTTGGATGGTGCAGGTGGTTGTTGTCACCATCTGCACCATCCAAGATCTAAGATTTAATACGAGCACGACGGGCAACTTAGGAGGTGACGCCTGTCTTGTGATGGTGCTCCACACTGGCACTGCGTTTGGGATGGGTGAAGAATGCCTCATTTGGCCAAATTAGTTTTACAGCGGCCAACCTGGGTCCGCAATCAGTGCAGGTGTTAGTTCGTGTCCATACAGAGGGTGGCGGCTGTCTCGTTCCTGTTTCCCCTTCTCAATGCATGCAGTCATTTCGCGGCGAATAACTATGCCTGCCAATGGGTACAACATCGTGAGGGGGTTGGTTTTAGACACCTAGTTCCGATGCGATAGGTATCATTTAGCGCTATGTCAACTTCTTTAGCATAGGCGGAACGATGCCACACTGGACATACGAGACATAGGCCGGTTGTGCGTAGAACCTGTGGTGAAGCTCCCCAGCTAGAGTATGTCAGGCGGTGCAGGATGATTTTTCTATTCCCAACTATTTGTTTAGTTTTTAGGCAGTGAAACTTAAATCTCAGCCAACCTATCCAAAGTAATGCCCAGGTAGCGGGATTGAGAACAAAGTTCTACGTCAACGCCTTACCATGAGATATTTAAAGCCCTGTTTGACTGACGGTTGCGGAGGTGGAAAACACAGGACTGGGTTTGGCCGTAGTGTAGTGTGCAGTGCAGTGCTCCGGGCCTGTAGGGATTGCCGCCCCCATAAATTAACGGAAAAAGACCAAAACATTTTATCATAAAATACAATACAACAGTGTGATGATGTGGGCTGAGAATGATGAAAGAAATAAACACCATTCATTAAATATTTCACATTTATAATATTAGTAGGACTAGCCTCTACCCGCGACTTCGTCTGCGTGAAATTTTGTACTGGCTCTAGAGAGCTCTACTCCTAATATAGCGTATGTAAAATATCTATTCCTGCCCCGGAAATACATCTTCATGATTTTGATATTCTGGTAGTTACTGAGTATTTACCGCTCACAATTCCAGCCCCGGAAATACTTTGGCATGTTTCTCTTGTCTCCTGGTACTTGGAAATCTTTACGACGACGACTAGTCCCGGAAATATATACGACGTGTTTTTCGTCTCCTGGTACCAGCATCGTAAGCTGGGGTCCTGAGCGCCCATGGCAGGATTTGAATTTTGCGCCCCCAATTCTTATTTTTGCCTTACTAATGGGGAACACAAAACGAGGGTGTTTTGTCTTTGCCCGCTCTGTAGCCAAAACAAATGGATTGATTTATCTGACAAATGAGGTATCTTTGGATTCGCCTAAAGTGCCGAAATGTCATAGGAATTTTAAAGAGAGGAAATAAGTCAGCGGCCGCCGCCGCGCCGTAACGTAAGTAAAGTCGTCTTTTTTCCTGACATACCTAATCATGTCAAAATAATATTATTACATAGAACGTGTCCGCGAAAGAATTTTCAACTGTAAAATGTAGTAGTAATAATCTTAAAAAGTTTATGTAACTGTTTTTATTTCAAATTAAAATACAGATATGGATTTTTTTTTGAAAATAATTGAAGTTTACCGCGCAATATTTTGTTTTAGCAAGTCTTCGGATAGGTCGGAAATTATTTTGTCTATCTATTCGGATATTGGACGTTGCTTACGAATTACACAAATGCAGTTGTATGCAAGAGCGAGCAAAGCGAGCCCCAGATTTTTAACATACCATCTTGAATAGGGCAGAGAAAGCCAAATTCATCCCAACTTCAGTCTTTAACGATATTTTATGCTCCTATACAATGGGGACGCTTAACTAAAGATTCGGCTCTGAAAAAGGAAAACGATTTTTGCAGGACGCCTTTTTGGTTTAGTTTTAATTGGCACCGCCTTGCTGCCAGAATAGTGCAGTGCTAGATTACTAGTTGCTGTTTACAATTAACCAATAAATACAATATATGAATTTACTAGCATCAGCAGCCTCTTTTTATGCGAAGTGAAACTTAAAAAACAAGATTTATCACAGTGGCACTCACTAGCCACTGCTTTTCGACCAAGACAGCCCGCTTCCCGACAGAACAACTGGCGGTGGTTGGGGTAGTAGGTACAGACCTACAGGCTATATATACCTTGTGAATTCACTCAGTGTACAAGCAAAAATGTCTAACGCCTTTGCTACAAGGTTCAGAATGCGAAGCGCCCGCGTCTGAGGCGCCTCATTCAACAGATTAGTGTGGTATATTAGCTTATGGCTATCGGCTTGCACCCCCTTAAACTCTGCACCCCTGCCTATTTTCGTTGCGAATCCGAAAACGAAGAAAAAGGTAACAATTACGAAAAATTGCAATTTCATTGGAGCCATCTTCTGACATTGGCCTTGACTGGTTTGGCTCTGCGAGCGTCGCCCTCTTCCGCTCTTTGATTAGCGCGAGCCGAGCCAGACTTGCAAACAAATGAGTTGTAGTTTTTGTTAAGTGTTAAGTTAGGTACCTACGCTTTTTAAAAAAAAATCAGGCATATAAAGTCGGTGCGAGGTGCGCCCCTCGAAGCCTGCCGCCCCGGGCCATGGCCCTTTTGGCCCAAGGGTAAATACGCCCCCATGCCGTAGTGCACTTTCGTCGTAGAATTTACCAAGTGCTTCCAGAGTTTCCGTCAGTTTTTCTTCGGACTCTTCGAAAGTAGGTGTCTGAGCGGCTAGAGCAAGATCATCTGCATATAGAAAATGTTGCGGTCTTGGAGAGCTAGGCTGGTCGTTCGTATAAATATGATGTATGTATGTTATATATCAAACACAATGTAAATTATTCGTGATAAATAAATTAAACAGGGCCGGGGCTAGCACGCTACCTTGGGGGAGTCCGTTTTTCTGACAGCACCACCTACTTTTCCCGTTGCCAAGATGGACCGGAAAGCGTCAGTTTATCAGGATAGTGCTAAGAATATGCACGAGACTTATATCCTTTATAAGTTCGCCGACATTTAGTAGTAGACGTTTAATGCTGACTGTATCATATGTCATATCCAGGAAACAGCTACTGGTCATCAAAACCAGCGGCTTTGCCATTTTTTAGGTTCTTTATCCCGCAAATCACGCCTGTTAATGCCTTACTTTTATCGGTGGTATTATTATTTTCTTCGTCTACGTTGGACAGCTTTCTGGTTTTGGATAAGCGACGACGCATTTACCATTAAGAAGAAGCTGGCGCCAATCAACCAACATGATTGGTTGGTTGATTGGCGGTCACCTGAGCCGGGTTCAGAGCAAGAGGGTTGTCAGTGAGATCGTGGATAGTGTTCCAAGTTTTTTTGCTGATGTGTGTCATGTCTATTCTAGTGACTACAGACATCCATTTTCTCCTGCGGCTATCACCTACTTCACGCATTAAGCAGTTCCTCGCAGAGTTCTGGTTTTAATTCTGAAAATGGGTCTGTATTGTACGACTTTTCGTAATCTGCAAGGAGTGAGGTGAAATCCTTGTTTACGCAGTACGGCAACCTCGCGGTATGATGTGGCTCGGAATCTATATTTCGTCAATGCCATCGGAAAACATTTGCCAGTTGCCTTAATGAAGTTGAATCGTCACTTGGAAGGCAGTTAGAGGTTTTACGGCGAATTTAACGCTAATAACGGCAATTGGCCTATGTTGGGAACTTGGTATAGGTAGGCTGGTGCACTGTCTTAGTACAAAGAGGGCCAATATTACCGCTGGCAAAGATCAGGTCAGTTTTGTAGCCACGGCGCCATCAGTCGCTGTTAAAGGATGCTGGTAGTTTGGCATTGTGTTTTAAGGTAAGATTAACTCGAGAGTCGTCAGATTTGCAGGCCGTGTACTGTACAGCAGTTTGTTCATACAAAAACAGCGCTGCCATACTTTACATGAGGGATTTCGGCTGTAATTTCAGCTGATCATGCCGTATTTATGGCCTGGGTTGTTCACTGTCGCGGTGAGTTTCTTGAACGCAGAGTATATCGCAACATAAGTCCTGACACAGAGTCCCAAGGAGCTGAGCCTTGTTGCTTGAAAAACCTTATTTATCAATACATACTACATTCAGAACTGGTTTAGTGGTTGAGAAACCAGAGTTGGCTGATGAAAATACCGTTAAGGTTGGCGCTGATAAGTGCTTTTGTGGTCGAGTTTGAGTTTGAGTCATCGTGGTGAAAGGATTAGTCAGCTATCTGTGTTACCGAGTGCTAGCTGTCCAGAGTGCTCCGGGCGTTTAGAATCGCAAAACGATATTTTTAACGTCGCTCCTTTCATGCCCCCAATTCCTCCAAACTTCTTTCATGCACCACCTCCGTGCGATGTGATTTATTAAGAGAAGTCCAAGTCGAGTATCGTCATACTGTCAGCTTATTTACATACTTGGTAAGATAAATCTCGGTAGAGCGACTGTACTCATGGGCACGGATGTTTCCGTAGATATGGCGAGCGCGGCACGAGCGCGACATCGCCGTGGCGCGCGCGCGGCAGCTGGCGGCAGCACTGGCGGCACACGGGCTGGCCGCGCCGCCACGCCGCCTGGCGTCGGCGGGCGCGCTGCTGGCGGGCGGTCGCCACGACGCCACACACGTGCGCACGCTGCGCCCGCCCGCCGACCTACTGCCCGATCTCGACAGACCGCTCTCTTGCGGCGATTTACGCTCAAGGTATTAAATTGATCACTTTACATACATACTAGTGTCCGACTGAAGTTTCGATATTGGCTACGACCCAAAAAAAAAACTTGTTTCCTGCGAGCATATATTCAGCTTCACCGAAACTTATATGGAATCCAGATCCACTGTACACACTTCCATTCGGTCCATAGGCAGCCCGGCTCCACACAAAAGCACAGAGACAACCTAGCTTCAAAAGTTTGCTTGAATTATTCATTTATAAAAAAACCAATCATGCAGTTTTAGGTTTCATCAAAGTCGAGTCCAAACGCTTTTGAATTATTTTTCAGAGTTTCGGATAAATGGTCATCCACGCGCACTTGAAAATTCATCCTGTATTATACATATAATCTTGTGGCTATTGAAGATTTCTTGCAGAAAGTAGGCAAACATTGTTGTTGTAACTGTAGTTAAATCGGTGATGTAAATCAGGAAAAGTAAATGGCGAAGTGCATTTCCTTGGGGTACACTCTTGATGGGTTTGACTGTTTTCGGTACGAAAACAGTCAAATCTGTCAAAGTCGGAAGTGGACACTATGTTTTCATTGATTGAATATTTGTATTTTTTATTAATAAGTAGACTGTGTTTATCTAAATTTCCCATTACGCGTTTTATCAGCGTACCAAAATAATGCTATGCAGGTACGCTGCCAAAAGTAAGGAGTAGATTTTTTTTTTTTTACAATTTTTACAATTTACGATCTGCTTTAGGAATAAATAGTTAAGTTTGGGTAGAAATCCACTGTTACACTGGAAACATTTTTATTTATTTATCGATAAATTATATCCTAGTATTGTATTTTTCAATCTTTCCAGAGAACGGACGCGAGTAGAAATGGAAACAGTGCTGTGAGGCGTATATAGCGCCACCCTATTTCAATTCCTGAAGGCTGTTCTTACACCAAGTTATACAAAACGAAATTAGTTATACCTAATGTTAAAATACGGACACATAAAAAAACGTTGTAATTATTAAATAAACTATTACAATTATTAAAACAGAGAGCTGGACGTAGATAGCGAAGCGTTGTTGTGGGACTCGCGCACGGTGCAGGCTGGGCGCCGGGCGCGCGCCCCCGTGTTGTCTACTACAATAAAATATATTTTTTGGACAATATAACGTGTTTTATTGATTAACGAATAAGTGTATCTTTTGGGCACAAAGAGGTTCTCTTATTTCGAAAATCCTTTGGGTATTTCCAAAATATCGGGTACCCATTATCCAGTTTCCAAAACTCCCCATTTGTAGTTTTCGCTACGATGATATTTGTTATAAGCCAAAGGTTTTCTATAACATTGGTAAATCGAAAAATTCATTTTCGACGAACTCTATTTCTAACCGACTTCAGGAGGAGGTTCTCAATTCGACTGTTTTTTTTTGTATGTTTGTTATGCGATCATTCCGTCAATTATGAATGGATTTTGATCATTATTTTTTATTCGAAAGCCTATACTCCTGAGTTATTACCAAGGTACTCATTGGTACCAAGTCAGAATTTGACGGTGAGATCCCAGGGAAATCGAGGGCAACTCTCAAATTTTAAAGGCACGCAATGTTCTTTCTAACGCAATTCAGATTATTGTGCTTGGTAATCAACATCTCATCTTACTGCGCTGATGATGAAAGGTATAAGTCAGGATCAGGATGATGCTTGGATCCCAGGAAAAATGATTGTTCAGCGATATTTTCGCCAATTGTCAACCGATTTGGATAATACTTTTTTTGTTTAGAAAAATATTTTTTTAAACTGGTACCATTTCAATTTGGTGAAGATCTGATGAAGAACTTCGGAGGTAGGCAACGGAACTCTTTAATAAATAACAGCAAATCTCCCGGAATTGCTGAAATTGCATTTCTTCACGCCGGTACGCTGTGAAGGGACGCAGATGCAAACAAGTCAATCTAAATTAACATGTTTTTAACCGACGTTGATGATTCTTTTTGCGTTGGGTTTAGTTATAGCTTTATTGCATTTGCATTGGACGGTGAACTTCAAAAATAAACCAGTGACCTCCTAAACTTAAAATCAATCAAATGTTTAACTATGAGCTGCTCTGGACTTGGACTGAAAAGGCACACAAAGTAACTCCTTTACGGCAAATAGTACAACCACTCATTATGGTAATAATATCACTAAGTTGGGGGATATCACCACTAAAAAATAGAAAATAAAAAACATAAAAAAAATAACTTTAAATTTCGGAAGTCGGTGTTTTTTCGAAAAATTAATCTGAAAGTTCGCGAGCGATTGTACAATTTTTCACCGATGCCTCCAAATTATCGGATTCCAGCTGCACTGGTGTAGCGGTTTACCATAGCTCCAAAAATTGTTATGCAATTTAAATTTCAGCATTTACGGGCGAGTGCGTGGCCATTTTAGAAGTATGCATTTTTATAGAGGTCCATAGCATCAGTTTCGGTGTCATCTTTACAGACTCTCTTAGCTACTTGCAAGCTTTGGAGCAAAATCCTTTTAAAAGCAAATTCCACAGTTCATCTTACTCGAAATTAAAAATTCTATTCTTTCTTGCGCCCAAAATCAGAGAACCGTTCATTTAGTCTGGATTCCGAGCCATTGTGCAGTCGAGGAAACGAATATGCTGATGCGCTCGCTAAAGAAGAAGTTACGTCCCAATCAATTGACTTTAAACACTTCCAATAACAGGGCTATGATTTGCTAAGTCTTCCAAAAAAGAGCTTACTTACTGTCTTCATGGCAGGTGCAGTGACAAGATTGAGTAAACTTAAAGGCGCCTATTATCACGCTATTCAGCCTAACTTTACCCCTGAGCCTGGTTCTTCCCCTTTAAAAAGGTATAAAAATGTTATTTCCACTTTATGTCGCCCCCGAATATGTCATTGATGTTGTTTTCCGGTGTTTCTTCATAAAATTCGGGTCAGAGATTCCTCGCTTTGCGAATGTGGGTTGGATGAAGGTACTTTGAAGCACATTTTCTTTAACTGCTAATCATATGATTTGTATAATAACTTTCCGGCTTTATTAACTCACTTCCCAGCAAAGCTTCTAATCGAGTTGTTAGTTGGAAGTCGGTTGGCTTTTTTTGTTTTTCACTTTTTAGTGGACATGATGAATGGCACCGGTTTTTTATTAGAAATTACTCAAAATATTATCAAACCAAAAGAAATATTTAATGAAAGACATACATATATTAACGCTTGAAACAATAAACTTAAACAAATAAACATAAAAAGTTATCAAAAAAATTATTCATTTTTATACAAAAAATCCTGCCTACTATCGAATTTCGGCATAGCTTTCCTTGATGCAAGTTTTGCATGAATTATGCCGTCCCTTGCTTTTTTATCACATGCCGACATTGCAGCTTCTGTCACTATCTTCACACTTCGTTCAACCGCTTGTGTATGACAAGGCAGCCTCAAAAACAACATCGTTTCGTCACCTTTTTTTTCTATTATTTGAATAAGTTCGTCATTCGTTTGATTTTTTAGAATAGGAGGATCAAAGTTGGTTTCTTGCGAGTTTATTAGATCAATATCAGATTTGGCATCAAAATTAAGTTCAGGCACTTCAAAAGTGCGTGGTAGTTTTCCCGTTGTAGGTGAGCTACGTGCTTTTAGAATTCTTCTAGCTGCAAGTTCTCTTATATGCTTTTCTCCATCTGTTAACATCGCCAATAGTAAATTTTCAGGGTGAGCAAAATATGCGTTTCGTTGAATAACAGGATCTATGACTGCTTTTAATGCACTTGATAAAAATCGCGAACTTTCAATAAATTTCCAAAGGTGTCGTGATCCATCTTTACATGATGAGTGGGTCTTTATTTGGAACCACACGGGAGTATATACTTTTACAATGTATTGAGCTAAAATAATTAAATTAGTTGATGGTGTTGGCGTAGAAATGTAAAGACGCAAGATCCGGTTTGCCTTAGTCAACCAACGGGCATGTGACATTTTTCCAGGTGATTTATTTGCTAAGTCATCTGCACAACTTCCAGTAATTACTGCTAAGGTAATTTCAAACAAATATTTTTGGTCCGTGCTTAAGTCATCAGGTTTTAGCGTTGGTAATTGACCTGGTATTGACTCAAATTCAACTACAGCTCGCGTTTCACACTTGTCCAGCAACTTACCAATTGGACCATTGTACGTAGATGGACCAGAAGTTTTACCATCGAGATAATCGAACAAATGCCTCAAAGGCAGTTCATTTAAATGCAGCATGCAAATTATCCATTGCAAAGGTCTCTGAAGTCTTCTCTCAAATAGCCTTATAACACCATTAAATTTACCCGTATTTGTCACTGTTCCATCACATCCAATAGCCAGGAGGTCAACAGTACTAATATTTTTGGCGGACAGAAGAGCGTTTATTGATATCTCAATAGCCTTTGCAGTTCCTTGTAATCACGTCACATACCCTACATAAATGGACTCCGGTTCTTTAATTACAGAAACGTGTTCTTCAATAACTACTTGATTGTACCTTTTGGTTCCCTTCTTGACTATCTTCAGGGTTTTATCTTTCCGCCCATCAAAATATAAAGCAGGCAAGTTCAAAGGCGCTTGATTCTTCATAAGCGTGTCGCGTGTTTTCCTTCTCTCTCTACGCAGTTTTGATTTATCAATAACGATATCTGACGAAAGCTCGTGTAAAACTGCAGAAACAATCGCAGCACCAGCTCTATCGGATACTGCATAACGGTCACATATTTGCGACAAAACTGGTAAACTTTTCATGCATTTTTTATGTTCCGTAGTTCCTGAGGTAGATGGTAAGGGCTCTTCTGTTTTTTTGTGTAGTTTTACCGGATGTGAAACACTTGTATCAGAATCACTACTACTTGATAAAATTAATTCTTGTTCTGGCATTTTGGATGGGTTGTTATCGCTCTTCAGACAGATTTTTTTTTTAACCTTGCTTTCGAACAAACTTTTTATGTAAACTTTTTGTTCGATTGCGATCAATGCCGCCGATTCTCATTTTTCTCTCACCCCGTTGATCAATCAAAAAGTCGTGTTCTTCTTTAGGAACTTTAGCTTCTCTGGGACAATTGCACTGACTTATTATCTTGCATTTGCATGAACAAATATCAAACAAAATTTCGCTTTGCTGCAAGAATTCAGTTTTTTTCTCAGTTGCCAACCTTTTCAATGATTTGATGATATTTTTGCATTTGGAATGATAAGCTTTTAAGAGCTGAATGACTCTTGTATGCGAGACTATAGGGATTGACTCCTTTTGCCATACTCCTTCTACTTTCCGGGTTACAATTTCTGCAATTACGGAAAAGGCGGGCTCTTTGTTGCTGACATTTTTAATTTTCACCTGTAGCCTATTCCACTCATAACATTTCATGACATCCTGGTATGTTGGTAACACGTTTTCTTTTATATCTTCTATAGTTCCAAATATAGGGCACTTGTGTGGCTGCCTATTATTTGACATAATGGAAAAAATTAACTTCCGAGTCCTAAAACAAAAATTACACATTTTTCAATTTCACAAGATTTTACAAAAAAGCTAGCCAAATGATACATGAATTCTCTGAATGTACTTACCCCAAAAATCTTCTTTTACTAAACAACACAATTTATATAACAAAAGTAACGTGTGTTCTAATGGATATTGCTTAAAACATTAAACTAAACCCAACGTCAAACGTGTAGCTTTGCGCGGGCTGTTCCACTTAAAATAATTAGATAATATTTTAAAGGGTTTATAACGATACCTAACTACAAAATATTTTTGCCCACCCTACCACGCAACTTCGTCTGCGTCACATTTTTCATGAATGCTTGGCTCTTATTGGTCGTAGCGTGATGTTATCTAGCCTATAGCCTTCCTCAATAAATAGGCTTCCTAGGATTAGCGCGTTCTACCAAACAAATAATCAAGAATAACAAATTGATCGAGTGGTTAATGATAAATTATCGACCGCCGAGAGTACAAAATAATTAAAGTACTAATATAGCTATTAAAAAATAGGGGTTGGTGAAAGAAAGATGACAATTTAGGGTTGTATGTATTTTTTAATGCCACATTATAAAAAAATAAAAAAATTGTCCAAAAAATGAAAATAAAATATTAGGGGTGGACAACTCTTATCACTTAAGTAGGGGTATGAAAAATAGATAGTAGCCGATTCTCAGACCTACTGAATATGCATATGAAATTTAATAAAAATCGGTCAATTCGTTTCAGAGGAGTATGGTAACTAACATTGTGACACGAGAATTTTATATAAGAAGAAGATTACACCCAGACACAGAACAAATTAATGATCATGCTCATCACACAAAGATTTGTCCTGGGTGGGAATCGAACCCACGACCTCCGGTGTAGCAGTCAGGGTCACTAACCACTCGACCAACAGGCCAGTCATGAGATGGCGTTATGGTGAAGCAGCTAGTGCTGCACCTCCCACTTGCAGAAGGTGCTTTCTCTTCAGTCTTTTCCCCACCGCTGACTGGTTCCGTAGTTTAGCAACTAGTGGGTTCGGGTGCAAGGTTAGGCGCTCCTTTTGTTGTTTTTTGAACCGTTCAATTTCAGAGTATTGAATTTGAAGGTATTCGAGTTTTTCGTCGTTCTTAACGGCTTCAAGATCGAGTTGTAGATATGTCTTATGTGAACAGAGAGCACAGAGTTCACCGAAATGACACCGCTAAGCCGAGGTCCGTATCACACAGGGGATGCCCTAGCGAGCGGTCATTTAGTTTAATTATAGCTAGTTTGTAAGCCCTGGCTAGGGGCCTTAAATTCAGGCCACCACAGGATAGTCCGGTTAAACAGTAACCAGCCTTAGTGTGCTGAACTGCGAGTGGTCATCGTCCAAAAAAATAAAAAAAGCGACCAGTCAGTATTGGATTTGTGATACAATCGAATACTTCGGAAGTGATCTTCAAGTGCGATCAAAGTGATCAGAAGTGAAGTTGTGTTTTATAATTAGTGAGTTTAAAGTTGTACACTAAGCGTCAAACAACTTTGCCACTCTGAAGTTCGTCACAATTCGCAGCGCTGTAGTCTATTTTGGGCACGCCACAATTGCGGCGGTAAGGCCCCTCTTTGGGAAGTGGCTGGAGAGGCGCCACGGCGTCCTCACCTTCCGCCTGACGCAGGTACTGACCGGACACGGCTGTTTCGGGAGGTACCTGTTTCGGATTAAGCGGGAGGACACGCCCGGGTGTCAGCACTGTGATGATCGCCCGGAGGACACGGTGGTGCATACGGTGGAGGTCTACCCTGCTTGGGCTGAGCACCGCCGTGCCCTTGTCGAGGCGATCGGCGGCAGCGACCTCTCGCGTCCGGCCCTGGTTGAATCCATGGTCCGGAGCGAGGAGGCTTGGGAAGCGGTCACCTCCTTCTGCGAAGCAGTAATGCTAGCGAAGAAGGAGGCGGGCCGCGCGAGGGAAAGGCAAGGCCTTGGCCCCAACCGCCGCTACAGGAGAAGACGCCCCGGGCGTCGGGAGTCGCAGGGCGATCCCCGGCCACCGTAGGCGCGGGCCTGCGGATGGCGAGCGTTGGGTGGCTCGCCGTGCGATCACCATCAGGCCCGGGTCGATGGCGCGTTGTGTTTCACGCGCGCCTCAAAGAGATGTCAGCATAGAAGACGGGGCCCGCTAGGGCCAGAGCCTGCCAGGGTTGCGGAATTTGTTCGAAAGAGTCACCGCGGCCCTGGAACGCAAAGGGCTTTTGAAGGAACACGGATGGGTTTTAGTCAGTAGGTACTCGTAAATGAAACTACTTAGGTTGGGCAGAAACGTGAACCGAACTTGACTGATCTGAACTGTCGAACTGTACTCTCTTTAATTTCTAAAAACACCCTACTTATATACACTTAGGCACTAGCAACTATTTACAATATACTGATCGACCAATAGCGACGCGCCATAGGGCGAGCCGCGTGCGGGGCGCGGGGTGCTGTGTTGCACACGGCGCAATTTGTCGTGAAGGCATAAATATGAGTCGCGCGCGGTTCGCGGTCCTTCCCCTTAATAATAATTCCAGTTCGATCCAGCCCGTCCCTAGCTGTCCTCTCCCCAGCGACGCCCTAAGCCGAGGCCCGTACCCCACAGGGGGTGCCCTTAGCGTGTAGTCGCTTAGTTTGTAAGTTTTTTTTTTATAAGCCCTGGCTGGAGGCTTTAATATTATATTAAGGTCACCACAGGCAAGCCCGGTTAAGCAGTCAACCTTATAGGTTGAACTGCGAGAAGCCACTCACAAAAAAAAAAAAAAAGTTCGGTCCTTTTCGCTTGGCACCGTCGTCGAGAGAAGATTGAAGACTGAAGACTGCCTCCAACGAGTGTGTCGTCCGCCTCATCTGTCCACGTGCTCATCTGTGTGCTTTTGCTTGCTTTGCATGCGCTAACAAACCGCTTCTTTCGAAGCGAACGCCCGAACGTGTGTGCGGCGTTGTGATGACGCTCGTGCCTCGTCGTGCTTTTTTTTTTTTTTAAGGATGGGAAATCATCAAATGACTTCTTCCGCTCTGGGCGGAGCGGAAGGGCGTGTCAGACTCTTACTGACTAAAACCCATCCGTGTTCCTTCTAAAGCCCTTTGCGTTCCAGGGCCGCGGTGACTCTTTCGAACAAATTCCTCAACCCAGGCAGCCTCGTCGTGCTTACCATCTTGTTTCTGAGTCAATGCGTACACGTCTTTTTCGAGACGATTGCTTCCTGTTTCTTGCAGACTGTCAAAAAACGTGGTAAGGTAACTGTTTCGGTGGTATGTGGTAATTGTTTCGGTGGTATGTGGTAACTGGTTATATGGTGACTGTGTGACGGGTACTGTGTCACTACAATGCCTTTAAGGCCCCACAAATTTATTTATGGAAGGAGTTTCGGGAACTTTGAGCGATAGTGACTGAGTAAATACTAAAAGACTTTATCTATATTGACTAATAAACTTTATATTGAACTAGTTTGGGTATGCGCTGTGCCCCCCCGCTTGTGTTTGTGATCCACCTTCGACCTGCGGCAACGAGTTAGCTGGCTATACTTCAAGTGAGTGCATGTACCTTTAAATTTAGCTTTCATTTATTTGGTGCGAACACAATCCCTCACTTTCAATTACCTATACTTATTACCTTCTTATGCATTTCTACCTACTTATCTTACAATCGCAAACTGCTTCTACAACTTTATTCAAGTGAGTAAAAAAACACTATTCAAGAACATAGGTACATAATATAATACGTTTAACAAAAATATTTTTACAACACTTTTTTTCGCGATTGCACCTGCGCGGTCGTCACAAACACCTAACTTCAGAGAGGCAAAGATCCTTTGCTATAGTGGGCGCCAGATAAATGTGGAATAAAGTACATTGACCTTTCCCTAATAACTGTTCACAGGTACCTGAACAATTAAATATGAATCGTTTTTCATTATTAGACAATGTTAAGGATCACGAGAGATGATGATTCGGGACAGCTTTGTGTCATTAATTCCGTTTTTCAAATTAAAAATGTCAATAATTGTAGGTGGGTCAATGACCGTTATTCCACGATTATCTGGCGCCTACTATAGCAGTGTAATTAGTGTTTTTTTTTTAAATTAAAGTGTCATTTTGGTTATTTAATCGGCTCTTTTTATTGTCACGAACCCCAAGCTCGTAACATTATGATAAAAAAAACCTACCCGAGATGCCCGCTCATAGCACACTACATCTACTGCTTTTATCAATCAGTACCAGCGGGAAAATTGTCCACATTGTTATCATCATTACTAACAACTAACAGTGATGCAAAAACATTCCGAATCTGCGGCACCAATGGTAATTCCACCCGAATTTAACGATAGCTACAATTTATGATATTATATTAATGGTGATGATACAGTATTTCTAGGGTGACACCACTATGCCCGCACCGGGTAACTCCAAGTAGAAAAAAAAAGAACAAACAAACAAACTGTTCAAAGGGGGACTTAATTTTCATTCTCAAGTCCTCAAAAGAAACTAAATCTGTGACCAAATTGACCGATATTCGAAAAATAGAATTTAAGTGATTAATCAAGTGGATTATCCAATCTTACATGGTTGTGAATACTTGTGAATAAATCAGTGAATTGTCGAATGAATAGGGGGTTGAAGGACCACGGTTGTTGGGCTCAGAAAAAAAAGATGATTACTCTCTGGAAGCTAGCGATGTCAATGCCAACATGACAAGAGATGTCAGGGTCTCTATCTGTCCATGTCAAGCTGCCGGTAACTCGATGACTGTTAGAAATTGCTAATGAAGCTGATATTTAACATCTTGTGCTTTATTTATAGTACATTAACCATATAAATTTAATAATGTCCAAAGATATAATTGTTCTTACGCCCAATGGAAGAAGGCAAAAAATACACTGTACTCCTGATACGAGTATTTTACAGGTATGAAAAATGCTCCAAATAATAATATATTCAATGATAATTGAATACATTTTGTTCCACTTGCAACCACTTATTAGTTAAGTGTAAAACACAATATTCCCATTTGTAATGGAATACTGTGTTTATTGTAAAAGTATCAAAATATACTTGCTGCATACTATCTGGATAGGTAGCCAATACCTATGATGAAATCGTTTGCTATGTCAGTCAGTCACATTGTTTATTGCAAATGGACCGATATTAAGCACTGTTCTATGTCAACATTCGCCAGAGAAACAAATTGATTCTAGTTGTGCATTCCAAAAGGTCCAGCAATATAGTTTTTGCAAGTAATGCCTCATTGTGTACAACACACTTCCATTTTCCGGGCGAAGTTAACCTTTTGAACGCCATTATCACAATATGTGACAATCAAAAGCTTACCCTTTACACCAACGTCACAAATATGTGACAAAAAGTATGGTGAATTTGTGGCTTGGAGTCGGGGGTCCATGATTCGCTTATGCTCACCTTCAGAAGGTTAAAACGAAATAATGATTAACAAAAAATAATGCACTTTTTATTATTATGTTTAATTATCTTTTCTGCTTAAACATAATGATATGTTTAATTATTATAGGTGTTGGAAGATGTCTGCCAGAAGCAAGGTTTTCAACCTTCTGATTATGATTTAAAACATCATAACCATATTTTGGATTTAACAACAACAGTCAGGTTTTCCAATCTTCCCAACAAAGCTACACTAGAAATGGTAGAAGTTGACAAGAAACGGGAAGAATTTAATGTCACAATTGGATTGCAATTAGAAGATGGTAACTTGTGATACTTTCAATCCTTTCTTTATCTTTTTTCTTATGGATAAATCTTATATTCTTAAAAATGTAAACAAATAAATAAATTAATTGTATATTCAATGTTTTTATTTGTAACAAACCAGACTCTCCAATTATGGAGAACATCTGATTTGTTCTGCAGTCTCTTACTAGGTCAGTGTTCTTTCTATTGTTTGAGAACTGCTGAGTGCTGTACATGATTGTTCTCCCTTATAGTTCTTCTGATTGCAGTTAGTTCAAATTTTATTGACAAACAAGATTAAATACAAGAAATGTTTTAAAACAGTTAAAACAACTTGATCATAAATTTAAATTCCTCTTTTGCAGGTGAAAGAAGAACTGCAGATTTTGCGCCGAACACATCATTATATGATTTAATAATATCACTGGCCCCAGGAGAACTAAATTCGTTGGAGCAACCTACCGTTCTGTACATGCGTCAAGAAGTTGTGGGTGAAACTGCACTCAGAGAAAAGACTTTGAGGCAGTTAGGATTAATAAGGGGTAGAGCTATTCTCAGGTTACTAAATAAACAAGCTGAAGCAAGGTAATTAGTTAATTACATGAAACAAACAAAATTATCAAATTTTTATATGATTTTTAATTTTAGATTTCCCTTCTTACTATATACTTCATTTATAGACAAGCTAACGTTTCTGCTTTTTATCGTCGACCAGTCATTGATGAAAAAGTTCCAGATGGGAAAAAAGAAATAAAAAAACAACATACAGAAGACAACCCTGTTTCGGGACCTTCAAAAACAAACAAACACAATCAAGAATTTTACAAACCTGATATTATACAGAAATACAAGGAAAGTACTGTCCAACAGATAAAAATAATAGAGCCTAATGCTGTTGAACATGTTGAAAGTTTATCTCAAGAACAAGAGACAGTGATTAAAGAAGAAAAGATGGATGTTGATGTAAAAAAGAGTGAATTGCCTTTCTCTTCTCAATCAAGAGAACATTTAGAAAGACGACTAAGAATTGAAGAAGAAGTCACATTTGTAAGTATTTTTTTCTAAGACCTATTTTTTTACTATATGAGTAGTATGTTTTATTTATTTGCTCTCATGCACACAACACATCACAATTTATGATTGTCGGTTTTACACATAAACCCTGTTAGCAAACAAACAAATGATGGCTCGCTGCTGAGTATGTGAGTCATCATTACTCATGATTAACATAAATATAAATTAATTAAAAAGAAAGGTCATCAACAATATGCACATTGTGTAAAACAAATGCCAATAGTGTGTAAAATATCAAGAGAACAAAAAATACAAATATAATTAATAGAATCTAAATAACATAGTACTATCATAGTTTAGTTTTGAATACAAATAATAAAAATAGTAATAAAAATAAAAGATTACAACAAAAACAGCACAAAAGAAGAATCATTTATTGATAATGTCATTTAAAATTATTTTTAAACTAAAATTAAATTATGTTAAGTCAGTTATTTATTTATTTAAACTTTATGTACAATAGTGGTACATGGGCGGACTTAATGCATCAAGGCATTCTCTACCAGTCAACCTTTGGGTTATAAAGACTATATTGTGGTAGGTGTACAATAAATAAAAATAAGATTCGAAATTGAATTTTAACAATTCGGAAAGAATATATCAATACAATACAATAGAAAAAAGTAGGTAGGTACATTTAAAATATATTTTATGTCACTAATCAAAGTAGGTACATGTCATTGGTCTCACCAGGTCGCTCAGATTACCTGCATCTATTACGTTATATAGTACCAACTTCCAACTATGGTTGACACCTGATAAATTTGCATTAACGGTCATTGACCAACCTATATTTATTGACATACTTAATCCGGTAACAAAAATAAAGACAAAGCTTTCCTGAATCACGGTCTATCATGATCCTTACATTTACTAGTAATGAAATACGATTAATAATTTATTGTCTTGTACACCCATTTAAAAAAAAATTGTTGGTCTTACGGTGTTGATGTTTTAACTGCTTATATTATGGCTGTTGATCTTAAGTATCAAACCCCTCCTACAATATGGGTAACAAATAAAAGGGCTTGCAAAGAATAACTCAAAAAATAAAGTGACGTCACACTAAATCCAATATGGCGGACTTCTAAAGTTTGAAATTTAATTTTCAAGCAGATATCTTCAACCGATTGAGCTGAAATTTTATATACACGTTCGGTTTGGAAGACAATGCATGGGTAACTGTGTGACGTCATTCTAAATTCAACATGGTGGCACACCCAAGAACGCCATCTTGGTTGTTAGCGGACTAGTTATTTTTAATGCACTCCTACAATGTGGGTATCAAATAAAAGGGCTTCTAAAGAATAACTCGAAAAATCAAGTGACGTCACTCTAAGTCCAATATGGCGGACTTATAAAGTTTGAAATTCAATTTTGAACCTAATCAATCTTCAACTGATTGAGCTGAAATTTTGTATACACGTTCGGTTTGGAAGACAATGCATAGGTAATTGTGTGACGTCATTCTTAATCAAACATGGTGGCACACCCAAGATGGCGGACTAGTTTTTAATGCACTCCTACAATATGGGTATCCACCAAGCGCCTTCTGCGACTGGATAGGGGCAGCCTGCGAATGGTGGCAGGGACCATCACCGGACACTGCTCACTGAATAAGCATTTCCACACACTAGGTATAACAGACAGTCCTCTGTGCAGAGCATGCATGGAGGAGGAGGAAACGGTGTCGCACGTGCTCCTTGAGTGCACAGGCGTCGCCGATATACGTAGACAAACGATAGGAACACCAAATTCACTCACAGACACCCTGAACTCTTTAGGAGGACTGATCTGCTTCTGGAGGGAGGTCGGCTGGTTGGAATGACGGCCGCCATGGCCCACGCACAATGGTCCAACATCAGGACTAAGTGCGGAAACCATACCCCAATAGATAGATAGATGGGTATCAAATGATAGACCTTGCAAAGAATAACTCGAAAAATAAAGTGACGTCAGTCTAAATCCAATAAGGCGGACTTCTAAAGTTTGAAATTTAATTTTGAAGCAGATATCTTCAACTGATTGATTGAGCTGAAATTTTATATACACTGATTTTATATACGTGTGACGTTACTCTAAATCTAACATGGTGGAACACCCAAGCTGGCGGACTAATTATTTTTTATGAATTCCTACAATATGTGTATCAAATGAAAGGGCTTGCTGAGAATAAGACTAAAAATAAAGTGGCGTCACTTTAAATCCAATATGGCGGGCTAAGTTTTTAATACTTGCCTACTATATGGGTTACTATCAAATGAAAGGAATAACTGAAAATACGAATACAAGTTTAAAAAAATAAGAGTTTAAAGAATAAGATACTGAACATAAACTCCGTTACTCCATTCCGTCTGGAATTTGTGAGAAACGTGTCCAGCCATACCTAAAAAGTAAAAAACAAATTAAAACTAAAATAACTTTTTTCAAAAGCAAGCTTTTATTTAAAATGTACTAAAGAGGAAAAAAATAAACTTAACTTTAAAACTTTTACTATCAACTTATAACGTCTTTACACAATTTATATGATATAAAAGCTTGTCGCAAAACACACTTGTTGTGTGATAGACAAGTAACTTAAATAACTTGATGTGATTGATTTTAACTATTAATTTTTTTTCATAAATCGGTTGTGTTTCAAATAAATGACTTTTTCTTTTTCTCTAGTCCTGTGAAGCTGTTTGCTAGGTCGATGGATTGACTGGGCCAGTATGAATCAAGTTTAAATTGTTTATAGTTTATTTTTCCTCCTAGAGTTCCGAAATCAAAAGGCAAAAATGGAACCCTTATAATTTGGTCCGGTCTGATGTTCTGGATGTTACACAACTATTTTACTAGGAGACTTTTGGTACTATATTGATGAATTATGGAAGAAACGTATACTCTATGTACTGCATACCAATGTTATAGTCGAATCACTGAGTGGGGGATAAAAATTGATATTGTGCATTCTTAAATGTTCATGTCGAGTTCGAAAACCTGCTTTGTGAAATACCTAGATATTAATCGTGTATTAAATAAAAACTTCTTTTTGCATTTAGTTGGGAGCTCAAAAAGCTGTAGCATTTATGCAACCAGATTTTGTAGAAGAGGATATTGATGACCTGCCAGACGACTTTTACGAATTAAGCATAGAAGAAGTACGAAGATTGTATCATGACTTACAGCAAAATCGTATATCTCTAGAAAATACACCACTGTTAACTTCAACCAAACAAAAGGAGTTTGAGGAACAGGTAAAAAGATCAAGCTATTACGCTATATTCATGGCAATCATTTATAATTATAGCGCAACGTCATGTCCTCAAGAACAGTCTCGATTTTGATGTTTTTTTTAGTAGGTACCTACTTAAAATCAGAAATGTTTTGAAGGTGGTAAAGAAGTAATTATATTGGTTATAAAACAATACCAACACCTGAATAAATTCAACTGTTCTTGAGGACTTGTAAAAAGATTTGATGGAACTTATTATTATAACCCAAAAAATCAAAATTGATTAAAAAAAAAAATTAAACTGTAGTCCCATCTAAACGCGAAACGGTTTCTATAAGTATTGTTAAGATAAAATCCGGTTCTCACCTATTTATTTAATTTGTACCAATTCAGGCCGAATACGGTTAAGAAGGGTGGTACCTAATACCTGATCAAACAGGCCAAGCGATCGAACGAACGTTAGCGAGTGGGTATAGCTAATACCGCACCAAACACCACACGCTCGCTCTCCTACGCTGTTATTTCCACAAAAAGTGAAGCCGAGAGAGTGTCTCTCAGTATCAGAATGTATCCAATATTATATAAACTGAACTGAAAATATCTTTCTTTTTTCCAGGCATCTCTACAAAAGCTCAATTTATACAAACATGTGGTGGTCCGTGTACAATTCCCTGACCATATAATTCTTCAAGGAATTTTCATTCCTACAAACACGATCGAGGATGTCACTAATTTTATAAAAGAGCATTTACGGAACCCGAACAAGAAATTTCATACATGTAAGAAACTATTGTACATTATTAACAATCCAGATTCTCCAAAACGATGTTCTTGAGTACGTTTACGAGGCATTTCATTTAAACTTTAAATTCCTAATCTACCCACATAAATATAACAAATGCATGCGACACAATATCATTTTAATATTACTAAAAAATATTTTTTATTTTATACTTTACGTAACTCCCATTAGATATATATATGACCTTACATCATAAATTTACTTTGAAATGAGGTATACTTTTTTCTATTTAGTTAGACCTTTTGCATTTTCCATAGGTCGCTGTTATAAAATGTTTAAAAAATAACTACAAAGATCAGCAGTTATACTTTAATTAGATAAATGTTTAATAAAATAATTAAATCATAATACTCACGCTCAGTCCGGTATCATCAGATATTGGTGATATATTAAGTCCGCTTTTACGCAGCGCAATAATATTCGTTTTCATTTCAATATTAAAATTTCCTTTCTTTTCAAAATGAACTACTCCGATATTAGATTTAACACACGTTACTAACCCATAATAAAAACTAACCAACAACGTTCTATTTAGTCACGGTGTATGAGTTAACTGCATCTGCCTACCTTCATATCATTTATTTATGTAGGTTTCTATAGGTATCATCATAAAGTTTTACGAGTTCAGTGAACGAGACGAAAATAACGTCAAACTAGCCAATCGCGTGGTTATCCAACAAATTTTTAATACATTATATAAGTATCACATGGCGTGAGATTCGAAATCGCGACCCACTACGCATGAACGTGTTTACCCTAATACAGTAACCACTTAGCTATCAAACCGTATGCCCTAATGGTTGAATTGATGAAATACACTTCTGGACACATCTATTGGCCCACCTTAGAGTTTAGGTTTCGATGGCCCCTACCGAAATATGATTGCTAGATTGAACAAAAACTGTTGATGCAGTTTTAAACCTGATACATTTTACCATCTTTTCCGATCGTATTGTTTTATTATTTATTATTATTTTATTAAAATTTGAATTCAGAATACCATACGACATGGAGCTACGCCTAACAAGTCGGATATGCGCCTTGTTTAAGGCAATTGATTTTTGAATAAAAAACATGTTTTATCAAATAAAGGTTTAATTTAATAACGCGTGTTGCCTCCATGGGCATCTACCACAGCTCTCATACGATTAGGCATAGAGTTTATCAACCGCTCTATGCAATTTTGAGGGATCATCTCCCATTCCTCTTCTATGGCAGTTTTCAACTCCTGCATCGTCTGGGCAACTGGCTGACGAGCCCTAACACGTCTTTTTAGCTCGTCCCACATGTGCTCAATGGGGTTCATGTCTGGGCTTCTGGCTGGCCAGTCCATAACTGTGATGTTCACATCCCGAAGATATTCCCTGACGATGCCGGCCGCATGGGCTCTTGCATTATCATGCATAAAAAGGAAATTTGGGCCCACATAGTCCTCGTATGGTATCACGTGAGGTTCTAAGCACTCACGAATGTACCTTTCAGCATTTAATGTTGGCAGCCGTGGTCCTGTAACAACCTCAAGTTGAGTTTTGACGCTCGCGGATATACCGCCCCAGACAGTCCATGAGCCACCGCCATAAGCAACCCTCTCTTCAAAGCAGCATTGTGCGAAACGCTCTCCCTTACGTCGGTAGACCTTCTTCCTTCCATCATTGCCATGTAACACAATTTTAGACTCATCAGAAAAGAGTACACGGCTCCAATCTTGCTGTGTCCAATTTAAATGACTGCGTGCGAAATGAAGGCGCGCTGTTCGGTGGGCTCGCGTTAGTTTGGGCCCATTAGCTGGCTTGTGTGGTACCATATCGCGTTCTTTTAACCTTCTCCGAACAGTTCGAGCGCTCACAGATACTCCGTGGAAGTTGCGAAGTTGGTTTTGTATCTCAATGGAGGTAAGGTGACGATTTCTCAAGCTGGTCGTCACGATGAATCGATCCTGCCTTTCAGTTGTGACCCGAGATCGTGGCCTTCCTTGGCGACGAACAAAGCCGCCAGTCTCTAGGTACCTCCGATAAACATTTCGGACCGCAGATCGACTTAAATTAAGTTGAGCACTCACGTTTCTTTGGCTGTGTCCGGCCTGAATAAGTGCCACAGCTTGGGCGGCGACTTCAGGTGAAGTATCCATAGATTATTGATAGAACCTCACCTTAATGTTAAGAATAAGTAATGTTTGTTGCAAAACCAAAGATATCAATCACTTTTTCAAGAATTAAATCCAAGTAAACCAATAAAACCAAGTTTTTCTTCGTATTCGATTCTTTGATATCAACAAACAGGCTCCAAATTGTCTTTTGTTTCTTTAAATTCTGTGTTCGAAATTCAAAAAAAGACTATTGAATGAAATTGTGAATGTGCCAGGTTCAAAACTGCATAAAAACTTTTTGCTCGACCTAATATAAAATTTTAGCTAGGACCAAACGAAACTGAAAATACAAGGTGGGCCCATAGATGTGTCCAGAAGTTTACAATCATTTGCAAAGAAATGTGAGTGTGTGTGTCTTTAGCTTTGACTTTACTTGTAAAAGAAGGTCGTAAATTAAACCGAAGTGCTAAACTATTGCTTTGTATCATTGATTCTGCACTTTTGACCGATACTGTACCTTTTTTTTTTTTTTTTAAGGATGGGAAATCATCAAATCGACTTCTTCCGCTCTGGGTGGAGCGGAAGGGCGTGTCAGACTCTTACTGACTAAAACCCATCCGTGTTCATTCTAAAGCCCTTTTGCGTTCCAGGGCCGCGGTGACTCTTTCGAACAGATTCCGCAACCCTGGCAGGCTTTGGCCCTAGCGGGCCTCGTCTTTTATGCTGACATCTCTTTGAGGCGCGCGTGAAACAACGCGCCATCGACCCGGGCCTGGTGGTGATTGGACAGCGAGCCACCCAATGCTCGCCGTCCGCAGGCCCGCGCCTACGGTGGCCGGGGATCGCCCTGCGACTCCCGACGCCCGGGCGTCTTCTCCTGTTGCGGCGGTAGGGGCGAAGGCCTTGCCTTTCCCTCGCGCGGCCCTCCTCCTCCTTTGCTAGCATTACTGCTTCGCAGAAGGAGGTGACCGCTTCCCAAGCCTCCTCGCTCCGGACCATAGATTCAACCAGGGCCGGACGCGAGAGGTCGCCGCCGCCGATCGCCTCGACGAGGACACGGCGGTGCTCAGCCCAAGCAGAGCAGACCTCCACCGTATGCTCCACCGTGTCCTCCGGGCAGTCCTCACAGTGCTGACACCCGGGCGTGTCCTCCCGCTTAATCCGAAACAGGTACCTCCCGAAACAGCCGTGTCCGGTTAGTACCTGCGTCAGGCGGAAGGTGAGGACGCCGTAGTGCCTCTCCAGCCACTCCTCAAAGAGGGGTCTTATCGCCGCAATAGTGGCGTGCCCAGCGCTGGGTTGCGACAGTCGCCGTTTCCATATCGCCATGGTATCCTGCCGGACGATATGGAAACGGCGACTGTCGCCGTTTCTACTCGTCACCTATACTGTACCTAGGTGCTTTATTTTGTAGTTTACAACCAGTTTCGAGTAGAGCCTAAACGATTCTGTATTTTTAAAATAATAAAAAAGAGAGTTGTCTAAGAGTAACGCTATTAATCTCTCTGCTGTCATCAGACCCTGTCGTAGCTAGCGTGGGTGACACCCGGGGCGGATAATGTGATGTCACCCCACAAATGTACCCCCTCCCAAAAATTATGGGTTGCGACTTTCGTTTTGGTGACGGCAGCCGCAAACTATTTTTCGGGGAGTTTGCTTCATTAATAGCGCAGGTAACTTTGTTGACTATGGCATAGTCACTATGCGGGTAAGCTGAGTAACTAAGACAGATATGAATGTAAGATCGAGCGAAGCATGCTCGAAATTTTTTTCACCTCGCCTCAAAAAGTTTGATTTTCTTGATTATTGTTCATCATCATCATATTAGCCGTGTCTCGCTTCCATCGGTTACCCGCGACCCTCACCAGGTCAACAGTCCACGTTGTGGGAGGCCATCCACCGCTGCGTCTTCCGGTACACGGTCGCCACTCTAGAACTTTTCAGCCCCACTGACCATCGGTTCTGCGAGCAATGTGCCCTTCCCACTGCCACTTCAGTTTGGCGATCCTTCGAGGTATATCGGTAACCTTGGTTCTCTTGCGGATATCGTCATTCCAGATTCGATCACGCAAGGAAACTCCGAGCATTATCCTCTCCATTGCCCTTCGGGTGACTTTAAACCTTCTGATGAGGCCCATTGTGAGCGACCACGTTTCAGTTCCATAAGTTATCACTGGCAACACGCACTGGTCGTAGACTTTCGTCTTGAGACACTGTGGTATATGAGACGAGAAGATGCCACGCAACTTCCCTATTATTATTCATACTCAAATAGAATTACCTTTGTTGACAGTAGTTAAGTTCAAGAACTTCTTAGTTCGCTTGAGGGTAGAATGCAAGAGCGAGCGAGAGGCGCAAGATGCCATAGGAATCTTTTGTGACCTCTCCAAGGCATTTGATTGCGTAAATCACGAAACCTTGCTCCTAAAACTAAAACATTACGGACTAGGTAATCTTGCTCTCAGTTTAGTGAAGTCGTACTTAAATGAAAGACAGCAGCAAGTTCAAATAAACGGTGTTAATTCAAGGGGTTTAAAAGTCAAAATGGGGGTACCACAAGGCTCAATATTGGGTCCTTTCCTCTTTTTAGTGTATATTAATGATTTACTCCATCTTTTAAAAAATCAACCAAAGATGGTGTTATTTGCTGACGATACGTCCTTAATTTTTAAGATAGATAGACGTTCTACAAGTCTTGACGACGTAAATAATGCGCTACAGCAGGTCCAAAATTGGTTCACTGCGAATAATTTAGTATTAAATGGGAAAAAAACCAAGTGCATCAGATTTGCTTTACCGAATGTCAAAAGTAATACTTGCGACATAGTATTGGACAAAGAGAAACTTGAATTCGTCGAAGACACGGTTTTCCTAGGGATCACGCTTGACTCAAAGCTACAATGGGGTCCTCATTTAACATCTCTTGCAGGACGGCTAAGTTCAGCAGCATATGCTGTCAGAAAAATCCGTCAATTTACTGATATAGATACCGCGAGGCTGGTTTATTTTAGTTACTTTCATAGTATAATGTCTTACGGTATCTTATTATGGGGACGAGCTGCAGACATCGAGTCTATATTTATTCTGCAGAAAAGAGCCATCAGAGCCATATACCATCTTGGTCGGCGCGATTCCCTAAGGGAACTGTTTAAGGATATTAACATCATGACGGTACCTTGTCAATACATATACGAAAACATTATGTATGTTCGGAAAAATATTCATCTTTTTAATAAGATTAGTGATAGGCATAATTTTAATACTAGAAATAGGAATAAATTAGATCAACCCCGATTCAGATTGGCTAAAGTACACACTTCTTTTATGGGATATTGTATTAAGTTTTATAATAAAATACCACGTGAGATTCTCGAACTGAATGAGAAAAAATTTAAAACATGCATAAAACGCACTCTATGTAGACAGGCATATTATAAACTGGAAGATTATATCCTTGATAAAAATGCTTGGCTAAATGCCGGTCCTGCTCCACAGCCTCAGCCGCTTGGTTCCACTAGTTAGGTTTTATATTTGGAAGAGATGCTCACCCTCTTTTATGTCTAATAATAATACTATTCCGCATAATCTTATATTATGTTTGGAATAAACTTTTCTTTTTCTGTATTTTCAGATTGATATTCATAGTTTTATATAATTTAGAAGCAATTTTTATTTCAAGTTCTGTAAATGTGAGAACCCTGGACCATTATGTTAATAGATAGTTTCCTTGTTTGACATGAAATAGCAGGGGCAGTTGAGGGTGTGTCATGCTCACTCCAATGTCTCGCTGATGGTGGCGCGTGTATCGGATCATTCAGTTCCCTTCAAAATGGTTGAGCTGAATGGTGCTGATGCACGCGTCATGTTCGTGAACGGGCGCCGTCAGTGGAGACTGGTCATCCCTTGGTTGCCACTGCCTCATTTTAATATTTCATACTATAAATTGTTTTTTTTTCTTTCTTTACATTGTTCTCATATATAGAAGCAACAAAGTTTATGTAACCAGGATTTTTGTAAACATAAAATTATTTAAAAGAGTGTCCGTGGAGTTTCTTGCACGTTCTTCTCCATAGAGATCTACGCTTGCGAACGTGCAAATAGCTTCATGTTTTTGACGGACTGACTTTGACAATTCAAAAGTACCTGATAATGGTTTATTTGAAATAAATGCTTTGACTTTTTTTTTTTTTTGAGCGAAGCGAGCTCAAAAATATTGGCACCTCACCTCGGAAAGATTTTATTTTCTTTTGATCATTCATTTTGTTGACTTGTACTGAAAAGAACAGCCTCAAGAGCTAAGAAAGTGCAGATTGCAAGAGCGAGCTCGAAAATCTTTGTACCCCACCTAGGACAGGCTTCATAGCGTCACCCATTTAGGGGTGACAGCCGACCGATGGAGTTTCTTGTCCGTTCTTCTCCATAAGAACCTTTCCGAATGGACAGTAGAGTCACTTTATTAATGTAATTCTATTATTTTTACTGAACTGTAAACAATGACGTTCAAAAGTGCCGTTTAATGGCCTAATTGAAATAAACGTTTTGACTTTTGACTTTGACTGTGACCAAAAAAAGTCAAGTATGAGTGGATAAAAAATAGTTTTCTGTACTTCGCCTGAAAATATAGTCAAGGAGATATGTTGTTTTAGCCAACAATATTGAAAAATAACACATTTTCGTAACACTTCAGGCTTCAGAAAATCTATGACCCAACTCTTTTGGGCTACCCTAGCGCTTTCACATAAACGGACAGTTTAGCTACTATGTAGCTAGTATAGTTTGTCATACAATGCATTAATATAAATATTATTTTACAGTCATCACACCTCTAAAAGAAACTCTCGACCCCAAAATGACGTTACTGGATGCAAAATTTGTACCTTGCGTTCATATGCATTTTAAGTGGATAGAGGAAGACAAGACAAAGCAACCGTATCTGAAAGATGAGATATATGAAAAGAAAACTGCGTCGGACGCAGCCAGTATCTTGGCTTCTAAATACAGGTAAGATTCAGGTTCAGGGCTGTCTTGACCCATGCTGAAAACCGGATCACAGGATCGGTAGTTGAGCTCCATAGTGATGGAATCATACTACCCAACCCAGTGAAACTAACTTCGCTGATGTTATGTAATAGAAATTTTCCAAAAAGAAAAGTATGATAGAGTGAGCGAAGCAAGCTCGAAAACTTTTAGTCCTCGGATAGCTTACGCTGTCGAAAGAAAGTTTATTGTAAAGTACGGATCCAAGAGCGAGTGTAGGTGTTCAGAAAATTTTGCAGCCAGTCGCGGATAGGCAAAATTTTCTTTTAACCATTCAAACAAACAGAAAGCTACGTTATTAAATTATGCAAAAAAGCTTTCTTGTAGTTGTAGAATTTTTTTAGTTGAGCGAGCGTAGCAAGCTCCAAAATTTTTGAAGATTTCATCTTGCGAGCGAAGTGAGTTCGAAAATTTTTATATCCTGCCTGGTATAGAAGAAAGAAAAAGAGTTTATAGGTTCGACAGAAGTTCGTCTGAAGATAGTGCACGGTTCGAATTAGTCGTTTTCTATGGAGAAAAAATATTATTGGTACCTTTATCAACGCAAATAGCACCCAAAACAATGATTGTTAGAATTTTCTTCTGTCTATTTGTCTGTACGTTTGTGCACGCTAATCTCAGAAACGGCTTTTCCGATTTAGATGTGGTTCTCACTAATACATTGTGGTAAGCTTCAGCTTAGCTGAACATTTAGTGTTTGTTTCATGCCAATCGGTTCTTAAATAAAAAAAATATGCCAATTTAAAGAATCACGTCGAACATTTGTTAAACTATCTATATCTATCTATTCTTTCTCTGTTCAGTAGCATTGACTGAAACTTTACTAAACTTCAAAATCTTAAAATAAAAATGTCTGCCCCAAGTAACAATTCCACGCGGACGAAGTCGCGGGCAAAAGTTAGTTCTGAATAATTTGTGAAAGTTATGCTGTCTTTTTTTTAAATATCACTTACACTCACTGCTTTGAGTGTAAAGTGGCTACTTACTACTACTTAATTCTCGATTATTTTTGGTCCCTGAACCCTGATTTTTTATACACTAGCTTCGACCGCGTGGTTTGTTGATAAAAACTATCTATCCTGCGTCCTTCTCCAACTGAACTCGTTACATTGTTACTTTTATACCTACAAGCATGTAGCTCGAATTATTCGACCACAAGTGTATGCAACCAGTCTGTTTTATTTTCTAGGGCACCATCAAGAAGAAAACAGGAAGATGCACCCCAAAGTTCTACAGCTTCCACATCTAAAAGTAGCAGATTGCCAAAATGGTTTAAGAACTGAAACTTGAAAAAACATGATGTAAGTGCGGTGATCTTGTGGCTTAGTCTGTAGGTACCTACTATGTAATGTATCAGTTCATCTCTATTATTTACTTATTAACTCATAAATTAAATATGTAGTAAATAAATGTATGTAGGTACTGTACAGTTACGAGCAATTAAATGTTTACGTTGAATTTGATTTTTTTCTGTGCTAGCTAGCATAATCCCATCGGCATATTAATTCGCTTCCCCCGTTCGTTCGTGCCCGATGATATGATGATGATGATGAATGTCGCGTCGTACCTAACTCCGATGAAAGTGGAATATGTAGGACCAACCATCGCCATGTTGATTGTTATTCAAAGTATTTCAAAGTTGCAACGGATAGGTAGTAGAAGACACTTAAACAAACATGAAATCTCCAAGGCTGAAGTATCCTACAAAAAAGGCGTTGTTGAAAGACATTTGGAATTAAAGTTCTCATAGAAAGATCTTTGCCTCCAAAAACCTATCTCGGAAATGTGTCGGTAAGGTGTACCATGTCTACCCTTATTTAGATTCAGGATGCGTGAAATATATCTGTACCTAGTTCATGCGGCGTACGTTAAAACCTGTAAAAGGATTTTAAGTAGGTACCTACATTTCGCAGACTGATTACCATATCGCCGTCTGTTTAACAAAACCGCTACCTAGTTGTTTTACAAACAGATCCGTTATATTTATTTATTTATTTATTTATAATAAGCACACCAACAGCACTGTCACTTATAATTCAAATAAAATTACATTCAAAATCGGCATTTCAGTAACCATGCAAATGACAGGTATGCATGACATTGAACATAATGAATATTAGAGACAAAAGGAAAAACTAAAAACTGCGTCCAGCATACCTAAATCCTGAACACTACAAAAAACAAAATAATTTGAGCTATTAAGACGTACATTGTTCGCACTGTTTGAAGAGGGAACGTCTGTATGAAGCAAAACTCATAGAGAAAACTTCGATAGGGTAATCCGTCAAATTGGACCTTTCATTATATAACCTTGCCATACGTGTTAGGGGGCTATTAAAGGTGGCATTTAAGGTAGATATAGGCAATTGAAAAATGTGATGATGTCGCTTGCTACGTTGGCAAGTCCTAAAGTTAAAATAGTTAATCAATTGCGCATCTATGGAACCATTTATAATTTTATGAAGTGTAAGTAAGTCAGAATGGATCCGCCTTTCTTTTAAACTAATCATCTTAAAATGCCTTATCCTGTCATTGTAATCAGGTATAGCTTTTCGGATCCCATTCTTCATACATAGATACCTTACAAAACGGGCCTGAACAGATTCAATATTATTAGTATAACTAGAGTAAAAAGGAGACCAAATAGTGGAACAATACTCCAAGGAACTCCTTACCAGTGCGTTATAAAGTAGAATAATGCTACTATAATTACGGAAAGGCATGCGAATTATAAAGCCGAGCATTCTTTTAGCCTTAGCAACTACAGTATCTATATGATCACGAAAGGATAGGGATGTATCAAAGAGTACACCTAGATCACGGATGACTGATACTCTGCTCAGAACTGATCCATCAATATGATAATCAAATTTAACGTAATTCACTTTATTCGTGAAAGTAATAGTCTGGCATTTTTTAACATTGAGCGTCATTCTGTTGTTGAAACACCATTGTTGAAGGACATCAAGATCTCTTTGAAGTTTCATACAATCACCCAGGTCTGATATCCTGCAGTATAATTTTAAATCAGCATAGGCTAAACAATTGCAATTTATTAAATCTAAAAGATCATTCAAAAATACCAAAAAAAGCAAAGGGCCCAACTTAGAGCCCTGTGGAACACCAGAGCCAGGAGAAAAAGGCACAGATTCATATCCCGCCAAGGCAACTATTTGGGAACGATTAATTAAATAACTCTCGAACCACCGCAACAGAGAGCCATGAATGCCAGCGCAATTCAATTTCATAGAAAGAATTGTCAAAGGCTTTTGCAAAATCTGTATAAACAGCATCAACCTGACCCCTAGCTTCAAAGGTGTTACCAATGAAAGTAGTGTAAATAAGTAAGTTAGACATAGTAGAACGGTTAGAGACAAAACCGTGTTGCTTCGAACTAATTATATGACGGAGATGAGAGTAAACTACATTGTATATAAGGCCCTCAAACATCTTTGCAAATTGTGATATAATACAGATTGGTCTATAGTTAGTTACGTCATTCACACTACCAGATTTATGTACGGGGATAACGTGTGAGATTTTCCATAAATCGGGAAATGTACCTTCCTTAAGGGATTTATTGTATATCATCTGCAATGGCACAATAAGGGCGTCCATGCAGAGACGTATAAAAATAGGAGGAAGTCCATCCGGACCAGCTCCTTTATTAAGATCTAACTTTTTGATGCTATCTCTAACGTCATTTTCAGCAATCCCAATGGAATACATAGTGTAATTGGACGAAGAATAACCTGGAGACAAGTTACTAGGCTGTTGACTAACACCGTACACAGATGCAAAATAGTCTGCAAATAAATCAGCCACACCACTATCAGCCTCCCCAACACGATCACCCCACGAAACCTGTTTAGGAATACCTCTGAAAGTTTTCTTTGACTTAGTATAACGCCAAAAAGCTTTCACATTTGTTTTTAATTCACTCTCAATCCTTTCTATATAATTTTTAAAACAGTAATCCATAGCTCTCCCAGCTCGCATTCGTAGGGAAACAAAAGCATCATAGTCCCGAGGGTTTTTGAACCGTTTGAAACGAATCCTGTACTTGTGCTTTTCTTTAAGAAGTTTAACTAACGAAGCCGAGAACCAAATTGGATAACAATTATTTTTAGGTTTACCCTTCGGCGTGTATTTATCTATATTTTCCCATAGTATATTATAAAAAGTCAGAACAAAATCATTACAACTCAAATGACAATAATCCTCCCAATTTACTTCACGCAGATCGCGAACACATGCCTCATAGTCCGTTTTAATGAAAATATATTTAGACTAAGATATTATTATTTAAATTAGAAGTTGAAGTTTTAATAAGGGCTAATTCTAGCGGCGGATGATGCACATCTGGTTTACTAATGGGGGGTGCACAAGAAACAGAAAGACTGTAGTTTTCATCCACTAAGATGAGGTCTAAGATATTATTATTTTGATTGCAGATATTATTCATTTGAAGAAACCCGGTGATGTTTATGAAGTCTCTTAACGCTAAATATTTAGGGTCACTAATTCCTAGAAAGGGATCATTAGATTCAAACCAGTTCACATTAGGAAGATTAAAATCACCAAGAATCAAAGTAGTGCAATCCGTATAACGCAAACATATTTCTTCAGCCCTGGCCAAGAATTGGACAAAGATATGGCAAGGTATATAAGACGGTAAATACACAACACAAATATTCATACAGACACTACCAGCACTAATACACAACCACATATCCTCAACGGAGGTTTGCCACTCCGTTTTATTAACAAAATTAGATTTATTACTAATAGCTACCAGTAACCCACCACCATAACTTTTAGAGTACCTACAAATCTTTAAACTGTGCACTACGGTCACGGCGTACAACAGTATATCTTTGATCAAAGTATTCCGAGGATAAGAACGAGACATCTAACCACGTTTCTGTCAGACATATTATCTGTCATCGAGACGTCAATTAGTACAGTCACGTTAATTCTGCTCCGTAACTTAAATCCAAAATCTTAGTAAAAAGTTATTGTACGACTGCGTGCTGTCTAGACACTCAAAGACTTCCCTATGGGCTGCAATCACATAATTTTCTAATCGATTAAAGTGTGTTTAAATGTGTTAATAGTGAAAACCAAAGTATACTGTGACGGTGATCAAACAAAAGTTATTTTGTCGCAAGTTGTTATTATTGAACTACTAGTTGCCGCCCGCGGCTCCGCCCGCGTGATTGTCGAAAACTATCCTAAGGGAACATATTCCCGGGATAAAAAGTATCCTATGTGTTATTCCAGACTATAATCTACCTCTGTGCCAAATTTCATCAAAATCCATTCAGTAGTTTTTACGTGAAAGAGTAACAAACATCCATACATACATCCATACTTACAAACTTTCGCCTTTATAATAGTAGTAGGATTTCCAATCTACCGCCTGTTGTTTAAACTTCGTGTTGTCATCACACCGGACTCATAATTTCGAGATTATTAAAATAGTCGTGTTGGCTCTAAGCGCTAACGTACTCAAGGTGTTGCGAGTTCGATTCCGACAAATAATACTTTGTCTTTTTGGATTTATTGTCCTATTTGGAAAATAGACTGTGTATTTAAAAAACGTCTAACTGCGATAAATGTGGATTACCAGTTAAACACAATGAAAAAATCACATGTTTCAATTGCGAAATCATCATATATTAAAATGCGTTAAACTGAGCGCTACTGCGTACTACGCGACTCAGTAAAGCAGCACGTTCTAAGTGGAATTGTCCGAGCTGTTTATCTGAATATGAGCCTAACAAATCGACGGCTGAGGCAATTGGTGAAGCTCTGAAGGCGAGGACGATAGGATCAGTGACATACGACTTGTTATACGGGAGGAAATTCGGAATACACTGCGTATTGAAGTGAAGAATATGATTAGTGGCCTTAGATTCGAAATGGATGAGTTAAAGAAACAGATTGATGAATTGAAGTTATCTGGGTCCTTTGATATCTCTCAAGTTAACGACTTAAAATCTGAACTAAAGGGTGTGCAACGTGAGAACACTGAACTTCGTTCTCTGAACTCCGATTTGCAAAAGACTATGGCTCAACTGAAAACGCAAATAAATTCTCTTGATCAGAATACGCGTGAGGCGAATCTTGAAATTCACGGATTACCTGAAAATAGGAATGAAGTGTTACCGTCCATTGTAACACAATTGGCTAATGTTGTGTCATATGCCCTAAAAGACTGCGATATCCAGAAGTCCGTTAGAGTGGCCAGTATGAACAACAAGTCTCGCCCGCGCTCTGTTATAGTGAAGCTGCGTAGTCCTAGATGTCGCGACGAATTTTATTCGGCAATAACAAGATACAATAAATCTCACTCTGAGGTTAAATTGAATACAAGTCTTTTGGGTTATGGCGGTAGTAAGGAGCAAGTTTATGTATCCGAGCACCTTTCTCCGACATATAAGTCTTTACATGCTGCTGCACGTCTTAAGGTCAAAGAAAAATCATATAAGTTTGTCTGGGTTCGCTACGGTAAAATTTTTGTATGTACAGGGGAGAATTCGGGTACTATTCTAATTAAGGATGAGCAGAGTTTAGAAAAAATTGTATAATTATTTGAAAAATTTTCTTTAGTTCCTACTTGTCATGTTCACTTTTTATTTAGGTACTTACTTTAATGGATAGTATTTCCATTTTTTATCAGAATGTTAGAGGCATGAAAACGAAGTCACATGAAATTATAATGTCAATTTTAAGTTCTGACTATGACATAATATGTCTGACAGAAAGATCTAAAACGTCTGATATAAAACTATTCACAACGTCCAGCAGGATTATCATTGCGCTACGTTTAACAAACCTGCTCTGTACCTACGTTTAGATGCAATGCAGAATTACTCATGTGCAGTCACAACTCACAATAGGGATTGATGTTGGGCGACCATATTGGAAAATGAAATCTCGAAAAGTTTTTATAAAAATTTATTTTAATGGAAAGAAAACCAGTACAAATAGGATTGGTGTATAAACGTTATATAAAAATACTACAATACAATAACTTCATTATACTGCATCTGTTTCAGTACTGTAGTCGCTGCAAATCGCGAGTGCGCGTTATGACCCTATATTATATTGTAGTCTGTGGTTATGACTTTAAGTCATAACGCCTCTCGCACTCTTATAAAAATACATATTATATTCAGAACTAAACTGTACAATGTACATACCACTAGCATACCTAAGTACTTATGTATAATTATTATAACACTAGTGTCATCGTTGCTCGAAACAAACGACTAATGATTTTTATTCATATTACCGGCTTTTGCCCGCGACTTCGCACGCGCATATTCCGTTTTTTCCCGTTCCCGTAAGAATTTCGAAAAAATCCTATCATAATGCTCCCCTAAGCTCCCCAAGGAACCTAAAGCCAAATTTCAGCTTTCTACAACCAGGAGTTTCGGCTGTGCGTTGTCTGTCAATCAGTCAGTAACGGAAGAATTTTATATATTATGAGGATTGAATAAAACCGCTTTTCGTGACCGTCTGTGGGGCCGCATACGCATCGCCTTTTGATGATTTTTTTAATTGTGTGTAGATATGTTATCCTTTTGAACGCCAGAGCATAAACGCATCAGCTGCCCCCGACGCAAAGCTGTACGCCGCTGAATGCCTAATTCAATTAAGCTTTAAAGTGCTAATTTTTTGAGTCAAGTGTCGTCGTCAGTTAAACGGTTGTTTTTGTAGATGTGAAAAATTCATAGTAAGTAGTAGCACATATAACGAATTTAAAAGGAAAACTATCACCGCTACGTAGGCTTAACGAGTTAATGAGTAATAGTCGACCAACTTATAAAATAGAACTGGGTAAGTAAAAAATTCCTAATAATTCCATAGAAAATGACTAAAACCAAGTGTATTTGTGACTTTGTGTGTAATAATAGTAAAGTACTTTTATTATTACTATTTTTCTGGCATGGTTTAGGAGACGGGTAAGTAGGTATGGAACCCTACACTGTGCGTGGTCCGACATGCACTTGGCCGGTATTATTCTTTGTTTCCCGACAACATGAATGATTTTTATTTAAGACATTTTTTGTCATAATAATTGTGTTATTGCTTGATTTTAAATAAAAATGTTACTTAGGTATCAGTTATCGTTATATTAACCTAGAAAGTTGTTTCATGTCATATGTTGGTAAAAGTTGGTCATTTCGCGAATTAGTCTTTCCTAATAGGTCCTTTCACGAATTAGAATTCAATTTCCTTTTGAGAGTTAGCCTTTTTGCGAATAAGTCTTTTTGAGAATTACTCCATTCGCGAATCAGTCTTTTCGAGACTCGGGTGCCATTTTGCGAATTTGGAATTATGCGAATACTATGAGGTGGCCGCGCGGTTGAAACGGACACGACTAAATAACCGTTTGTAACGTTTGACGTACAGGACGCTTGCTTGTCACGTATAACATGACAATGGCGTTCAAAAGGATAAAGGCATTTACGATGATGCATTTCAGGTTTGCGTTACATTTAATTAAAAACGCAATATTTTTATATTATTGTAAAATAACTGATTCACAAAATAATAAACCAAGTAGGTAGATTTTACAAATGGTTTCTCCAGGCCAGTCAAATGTAAAAAAAGTTTAAATTACTGATGACATAGTATTTAATTTTAAACATCCAAATTATAGCTGTATAAATGAGGGTAATGTTCCTAATTTACATCTCATGGGTTTTATTGTTTCATACGACTCATTGGCGCTACCAGCGTCTCTGTTTTTATCGTAATATCTATTTTCACTGTTCACACTTGTTTTTTCAATATTCTGAGGCACTTCTGGGGTTTGGTGATATTGTTTATTAACATCCCTTTGACATACTTGTGCTTTATTGTACTTATTTCTGAACGAGTCTCTTATTTGAGAACTCGGTTTTTTCTTCTCTGTAGAAATGTTAATATGGCGTTGTAAACATTTGCTACCTTTCTCACAATACCCCTTCACAAAATCTGGACAAATCTTAGTCTTTTCATTTAATTTTACATGCAAATATGGACATTCTAATTTAGTACAAGTTCCTTGTAAATAGAAATAACAGGTGGGCATTTTCTTCGTGGTTAAATCATGTGACAGAAGGCACTCTTCGTCGTGACAAAGGCCTTTGATAAATTTTCGACAAATGGAAACGTGTTTTTTGTCATGCAAGTACTCACATTTCCCACGCGCATTTCTAAGACATTTTCCGAATTTCCGGAATAAGGGGCAAGGTATATTATTTTTCTTCAAATTTCCTTTTGTTTTCTTTATTCTTATTTGAGTCACTATATTGGATTTATACACTTTTTTAGGAGTCTCTTTGTTTATTTTTGTTTTTATTTTGTCGTGTTTCAAAGGAATCACATTATTGCAATTTATAAGTTTGAATTCATTCATTTTTCTATGTACCGACGAATTAGAGACCTTTTCAGAGATTTTTGTCTGAAAATTTGTTTCAAAACGTATCAAATTATTATTTGTAACATTTTTAACATTATCTAGATTTCTTTTTATGTCTTTCCATGACACAGTTTTATACTTGTTTAATTTGAATGTGTTTTTAACTGGTTCATTTAATGGTTTATTAGTAACATTCTGTCTAACTAAACAATAACGAGATTGTGCGACTGGAGCTGGCAGCACCGATGGTTCCTTGTACACCGATGTCTGCTGATAAGTCAGTGACCTACTGACGGGACTTTGTACGTCGACAATTCCGTGATCATTGACTGAGGGTGAAATGCATCGATTACTAATACCAACACTTCTTGATTTCACAAAATTGGGATTAATGAAAATTTTGTTCTTATTTTGTATGGTACTTTGACCATTTGATACAATGTGGGAGAATTTTGGATTAACATACATTGTGGCACTGTTAGGAAAATTACTTATCGGCCTGTTGAAATTCGGGTTTATATAAACCTTATTTTTATTTTCCAGATAATTCATATTTAATATCGCTTTTGTTTTATCATTAACAGCCATGTCAACTCAATGAGTACTGAAAGTATTTATTACCACTTTTACAATTGATTGTCTCTATTAATACAGTTTCGAGGGATTTTC
Organism: Mamestra brassicae; assembly: GCA_905163435.1. Lineage (NCBI taxonomy): Eukaryota > Metazoa > Arthropoda > Insecta > Lepidoptera > Noctuidae > Mamestra > Mamestra brassicae. The sequence goes on along the minus strand of LR991004.1, from coordinate 10,380,636 downwards.
CTATCTCCTGAGATAAAAGGTCATTTAATGAATCTAAGATACTATCAAGCTCGGATTTCTTATCTCCATTTATCCACAGGATGCTCATATGGAACGCGGGATTCTGAAAAAGAATGAAAACAAATTATGTTACAAAATAGTCTGCTTATTTTTAGAGTGTAGACCTGTTACACAGCCTTAGAAGGGGTCTATCAAACTCCTAGGGTCGGTTCACATAAAGATGCAAAACTGCTTAGCGTCTTTTTAAAATGGCGAAACAAAATAGAACTTTATACTACACAAAAGGATACACATTTCAGAGAAGGTATTAGGTCTGTTTGCCTTTCCCTCCGTCTTTAGACACACATGTGGCCGCGTATAAATAATCTAGGTTCTAAACATTTCGTGTGAAATTTTGCAGGCTAGTTTCTTGTATTGTTATTAAAGGTACAGAGAGAGGCAAGTGCGTGTGTGTCAATTTGCTGTCGAACATAGGATCCGGACGTTTTGAGAATATATAATTCCTCAAATACTAACTCATATCTCTTGTCTCTCTTGAACCTACTATTATGAGACCGGGAGCAGAAAAGTCCATAAAACAAGTCAGATAGTACGCACCTCATAGAATGTAGGCAACTGTAATTCAGTCAGAACATCATCCACTTTTTTTGACACATTTAGTAAGTGTTTATTTGTAAATGGATCCACATCAAGAGAAATAAATGTCCTTGACTGATCGTCGTTACAATATACTTTCACTGCAGCAAACCCAAGGTCAAAACTAAAAAATGAAAATAATAAGTAAGTGTTTAATAAAAGCTGCGGCGACGAGTCCTTGCGGATAAGGTGAGTAGAGAGAGTGAGCAGTTGAAGAGGTGTAATCGCAAAAAAATAGAAGCTTAGATGGTTTGGTTTGGTTGGATGGAAGACATCTATGTAGAAACCCCCTAAAAGAACTCCAACTGAAAGGATATAAATACACTGATGTTCTTTGGAAATGTAAAAGCGTAGCACCTTTTAAGTATTCGCCGTTAGCCAGACAAGAACAACCAGAGATAATATGTCTGATGGACTCTCCCGGACGGTGGCATGCCCGACACACGTCAACCGTCCCAAGCTTTGTAATATGCCTCCGTAGTCATTCGTTAGGATAACTTCGTCCATAACCGCACAGACAAAACCTTCAGTTTCCCAAAGAGGTCTTCTTTGGGGTATCTAACGGGCCTAAGAGCCCGATAGAAGCGCCTGTAAAGTTCCTTGCTTTTGCCATACCTCCTTGCGATCATCCATAGTATTACAGGTTTGCGCCAGTTCTCTTTAGCCATGGATAACGGGTTGAGTCCCTTGTCCACTGCGACCACGTCTCGGTGCAAACTAACATCAGCTTTGAGAAAATATTCTCTGAGACTGCACACCTCGCGGTTGTGGAGAGTCTTGCCATTTAAAATTGAGACCATTCTCATCACTGATGATCGTGGGTGATGCATCCGATTTGCGTTCAGCAGTGTAAGTGCCCTCCTATCTAGGGCGTCGAGTTCATTTTGAGTCCATTTGAGTACTTACTTATGCCGAAAGAGTACATCAATACGGCATGACCCAACCGTTGAAGGCACGCACCTTATTTCCGTCCGACAAAAGCTTTTGAAAACCTTTTTCAGGCGGCCAAAGAAGCGCTCCTTCAGCGATTGCTACATGTCAGCACCGTTAATGCCCAACGCTTCCAACATACCCAAATACTTGTAGGTTTCAGTCGAGCTGAGGGATCTAAGCTGTATGGCATCCGAAAGTTGAATTCTCACGGAATACATAAGCTCCCCTCTTCACACCCAATTCCATCCTGATGGCGCTACTGAAAGTTTCAGTTACCTTCAGTAGCTGGTTGTCTGTATCGGTTTGAGTCAGGCTGGTGACCAAAATTAGCTACCTATTTGCTACATTTTTACTACTTATAGTCAATTAATTACTACCTAACTTTGAAACAAAATAAAGGTACTTCAAAATGACCAGCCATTCTGATATCAGGATAGCTGGTCAACTCTCCGTTTGTGTAAGTCAAAATCAAAACGTTTTTTTCAATTAGACCATTAAACGGCACTTTTGAACGTCATCATTTACAGTTCAGTAAAATAATAATATTACATTAATAAAGTGACTACTGTCCATTCGGAAAGGTAGATTCTTATGGAGAAGAACGGGCAAGAAACTTCATAGTTACTCTTATCAAATAATGGTTTTACAAAATTTGGTATACAAAAATTAATTTAATATTATGTGAGGACGATGCACCCAGAGTACGGTAGGTACTTATAGGAACAAAGTATTATCAGCAGAGTGTAATCATACCCAAAATCCTTCACTAACACCAGGTTTAGAAATAACAAGTCACATTTAAATTCTTATTTTATTGTTCAACAAAATCACAAAACACCATAGTTTCAAACACAGTGAGCACTTATTACGAACGTTTATATGACTCGACGGTTGGCAACAGAATGTACGTCCGTAAGCGGAGTCGAGTAATTTATAAACATGACTTTAGTCAATTGAGCTACTATACCATAGCAAATAATGCTAGCAAACTTAATTTTGCTAGCTGTAGTCAAACTAGCTACTATTTATCCTTTAAAATAATTGTGATAAAATAGAGTGATTAAATAGGATTGTTTACAAGAGGTAAACTTATTCATTTTCTAAATAAATTTAGGTAAATGGTACTTACTCACATATTTACAAATATAATATGCTATAAGCTATTCAAATTCGTATTATTATTTTTACTCGAGTAATTACAACCTGATGGCTACCCTCACGTCTTTCAATGTCCACCTTGTAGCTTAAACAAGTCAAAGTTATGATCAAATGAAATTTTTAACCAACTTCAAAAAAGAAGGAGGTTCTCAAGTCGGTTGTATTTTTTTTATGTATGTTGCCTCGTAACTCCGCCATTTATGAACCGATTGGAAAAATCAAAAAAAATATCTGAACGGATATACCTACTTTCCGATTGGTCCCATAGAAATTTCATCAAAATCGATTCCGTAGTTTGGTTTTTAAATCGAAATAGATGGAAAAAATATTTTGATTTCCTGTGACTTTCCTTTTTGGTGTTGTAAGGTGTGGGGTAAGTACCATGAAAAAGGGAAAAATATAAATACTTTTTTTACAAAAAAATACAACTGACTTCCAAATGAAAAAATACACTACAAAGTATAAAATAACTTTAATTTCGGAAGTCGGTGTTAAAATACGAAGAAACAACCAAAACATCTACAAAAAAAAGTTATTTTACAGGGAATGGATTACGTGTATTGAAATAAAGCAATTTAAAACGGTTACAACAATGTTTCTTGGAATACACCCATGGGTTTGACGCAAAATGTGCACTTCGCAAAATGTCATCATCATCATATCAGCCAAGACTTCCACTGCTGGGCATAGGCCTCACCCAAGGAGGGGAGGGGAATGCCATCATCACCACGCTTGGCAGGCGGGTTGGTGATCGCAGTGTAGTTGTTGCACACCCAATGCACAGAAACACGGAATGCTGCTGCCCATTCTCTGTTGAATCCCTTAGTCGCCTCTTAAGACAACCACGGGAAATGATGGGATGGTGTTATTCTTTTACGTCCGACATCAAACAAAGAACAAATGTGCACTCCTCAAAATGAGTGTAAATTTTCTCACAATGGTCTCGAAACAAAAACTGTTTGCTTACACTCTGCTTTTTATTATTTACTCCTAACACACCAACAGGAATGTGAAAATCTTCTAAAATAACAACACGTAAATTAATCATATTCATTTTCATATCTTTATTTGCATTCCATAATGTGTGATCATAGCTGTTCATATAACACCACTGTTCTAATAGGGTATTAGACTAAAAAAATCTAATTAGTCCGTCAGATAGATTTCCAAAAAATATTGAACACTTTTTCTTTTGTCAAGTAAACAAAAAATAAAGACTAAGTAAACAGTTTTGCCTGTAATCGTGTGTGTGTGGTCGATTATTATCAGAAGGGTCGGCAAAGTAAAGTGCGTGTTCTTGGTTCGAAGTTTATTGAACGACTGTCTGACTCCAGTGAACTTAACAGTATATATACAGTAACTTAATCTAATGTGCCTAAGATTAACTATGATTATTGTGCCTACGCGCTACAGTCCTCCCCCCTTAGTTGAAGCTAAATTTTATTGTTGAACCCCAATACTAAATTATAACTATTTATATCTACGAAAATAAAAGTACTTAAACGCTACGGTTGCACTATTAGCGCGCACTTTTCACTTTATGCTACACTATAAGCTGGTTTAAGATTGATGCGGGTGGTTTGTCTGCATGATGGGCGGTGCTATATCGTTGGCGTGCTGTGTGATAGCGCGGCTGATTCTTGTCTCTAAGGCGCGCGGTTTCGACGCGACGTTTGCAGTATCGCCACCCCACGTAGAGTACGCAGAGGATTATGCCTGTGCTGATTAAGAGGACATCTTGAAGCTGTTGCTGAAGTTCTTGTCCTCAACCTTGGCTTTGCTACTCGCAGCTGCGCTGTTTTGTGCTACGATGGTCATTTTGCTGTCTGGTTGGCCCATTACAGAGTCGAGGTGTTTTGACTTGGGTGATGCGTGCTTGTTGTAGTGTGGCGGTGAAGTGCTGGTGTGGGCTGTGGTTGACGACAAAGTGACGGTTCACATGTTGAATCTCACGGTCTTCTTAACGATGCGACCTGATCTTGTAACTTGTTGTGAATCGGGCTTTGTTGTGTCGGATGTCGTCGTATGGCTTGGCGGATGCGGTATTGAGTGGCGTCTTATCGCTCAACGTATGTGGCGCGTCGTTTTGAGTGGTTACGGTGCTCTCCGGGCGTGGGACCAACACGTCGTCATACCTTAATAAATAGACTGGTTTCATGCGATCAAGTGACACCGTGATTTGTTTACCTTTACATTCCAACGTATAGAATTTATTATGCCGCGATAAGACTTTGAATAGGCCCTCATACGGTGGCACTAGGGCTCGCTTTGCCTCGTTTCTAATAAATACATGAGAGCAAGCTGATAAATCTTTGTGAATGAATAAGTTGTTGTTTGTGTTGCTATGTGAGCTTGAAAGGCTAAGATTTGGTACTGATGATAAAGATTGCGTTAATTGTTTTATAAATTCGCGATCGTTAATATTGGATGTAGGTTTAGATTGGAATATGTCGCCGAAGTCTTATATTACTACCAAACAAAAATTGTGATGGGCTATATCCTAAGTCTATTTTAATCGCTGTACGTAAACCTAAGAGTATTAATGGCAATTCATGTACCCATAGTTTGCAATCTAAGCATTTTGCCATAATAGCGGCTTTTAAAGTACCATGTAGTCGTTCGACCATACCGTTCGCCTTTGGGTTATACGCTTTTGTACGGATGCGTTCGATACCGAGTACTTATAATATTTGTCGAAACAAATCGGATTCGAATTGACGACCTTGGTCTGAAGTTATTCTTACTGGACAACCGAAACGAGCGATCCAATGTTCAACGAACACCCTAGCAATTGTTTCACCTGTTATTTCTTTTACTGGTATAACTTCAGGCCATTTCGTAACTATCTATAATGGTGACGCAATATTTGAAATCCTCAACAGGAGGTAAAGGTCCTATGATGTCTATGTGTATGTGTTAGAAACGGTTTCCAGTGTTAAATTCGCCTAAAGGAGTTATTGTGTGGCGTTGAATTTTACTTTTTTGACATGGAATACACGTTTTAACGAAATTTTTGACATCGGTGTTCATATCACCCCAAAAGTACTAGATTTAACTAAACTTTTCGTAGTAGCGACGCCGGGGTGACTCACGTTGTGCAATGTTTTGATTGCGAGTTCCCGGAATTGTTTAGGTAGATAAGGACGTATATCGTTCGTAGATGTTTCGCATGCTATTTTTATCTCGGTGTTGGGCATAGTAATTAATTTAAATTGAAGATTATTACGTTTGCGTAGACTTTCTAATTCAGAATCACTTTTTTGTAATTCAGATAATTTTTGGTAATCGAATAAAGATGGCATGGTGATCTCTTCAATTCTAGATAAGGCGTCGGCTACTGTATTTTTATCGCCTTCTATATATTTAATACTATCGCAAAATTGAGAGATAAAATCTAATTGCCTCAAACGTCTTGGAGAATCTGATGGCGAAACTTTTTTTGTTAGTGCGAAAGTCAATGGTTTGTGATCTGTTAAAACGGTTAGTTCTCTACCTTCAATCATATGACGGAAATGTTTTATTGACATGTATATAGCTCGAAGTTCTCTGTCGTAGGTACTATATCTTGTTTGGCTATCCGTCAGTTTTTTTTAATAAAATCCGAGGGATTGTAATTTTCCGTCGACTTTCTGATTTAAAGCTGCGCCTACACAACTACCAGAAGCGTCTGTCATTAATACTAAGGGTGCGGTTGCGTCTGGGTGGGCTGGCATGACTGCATTTTTTATGAGTTGTTTACATTGACTGAACGCTCTTAACGCGCTTTCGTTCCATGTAATCTCAGTTTTGTCGCGTTTTTTTGAGTTGTGCAAGTACGCGTTAAGTGGTGCTTGAATCTCTGCGGCTTTTGGAATGCTTTGCCTGTAGAAATTCATCATGCCGAGAAAACGTCGAAGTTCCTCAATTGTTTTCGGTTGCGGATAGTTATGAATAAGTTCTGTTTTTTTTGCACTCGGTTTTACGCCCTGTGAATCGATATGGTAACCGAGAAAATCTAATTCAGATTTACCAAATTCGCACTTATTTGTGTTAATTGTTAAACCATAGTTATTTAAACAATTTAATATTGTTTCTAGATGTTGTAAATGCTTAGGTTTTGATTCCGATCCGATAATAATGTCATCTAGATATGGGAATGCGAAATCTAGACCTTCCAGTGCTTTATTAATTAATCTTTGGAAGTCTTGTGCTGCGTTACGTAACCCAAAGTTCATTCTTGTAAATTCGAATAAACCGAATGGAGTTATGACTGCAGTCTTGGGAATATCTTCCGGTGCCATGCGAATATTAAAATAGGCTTTTCGCACGTCAATCTTAGAAAATATGGTTTTGCCTCTGAGTAGATAGGTGAAATCAAGTAGTCGCGGTAATGGGTAACGGTCGGTCGGTTATAGTTTGTGCGTTGAGTCTACGATAATCTCCGCATGGTCTTATTTCACCATCTTTTTTAGTAACACACACAAGTGGGTTGGCCCAAGGACTATTTGAAGGCCTACAAATACCTAGTTGCATCATTCTTTCGAATTCAGCTTTCGCTATTTTGTATTTTTCTTCGGATTGAGCAGACGTACTTTTTCATGAACCGGGGGACCGGTGGTATAAATGTGGTGTTGTACGTCATGTTTGGGGTCTGTCATAAAATTTTCTAGTTTGGTGATGTTAGGAAACTTTTGTAAGATAAGATGGTATTCGTCATTGACATCTATTGAACGAATACTCGGTTCGTTGGAAGATATTACGTTTGTGGTGCGCGATAACAATGTGACTTTGTCGACTAATTTCCTACCATGTAGGTCTACCATAAGTTTGTTTGCGGCTAGGAAATCGGCACCTATTATCGAAATACGTACGTCGCCTAATATAAATTTCCATCTAAATGTACGGCGCAAGCCTAAATTAACCGTAATGACTTTTTCATCGAATGTCTTTATTTTTGTGCCGTTTGCTGCATATAACACATAGTCTGACGTCCTACACGAGTTTTGCTTATTTGCCGATTAAATATCGCACACCTGTTGTAGTGTCTGTTACACACAAACGATATGAATGTTTGACACCGGCGACGTTATTTATTCGTGCCGGTGTCTGAATTATTTTTCCGAATTTTGTGTAGGACGTTTGCGGCAATTAATGAGATCTCCGCATTTGCGCGCATTATTGCCGTAGACGTAGTGATAAAAACACAGAAAATTTGAGTCGCCGGGTTTCGCGGATTGGTTCAAAAACTTTTCTCGATTTTTTTGAGAGTTTTCGCGACTTTTGGAACGCGGTCGATACGGGCCGGAAGCTTGTCGGTTTCGTCCTCGCGGTTCGTGATGATTTTTTTCGCCTAGTTAGTTATTTAATGCTGAAATTTCCAATTTCATTTTGTTTAGTTCACTTAAAATTTCGGAAGTATTTTTTTCTGAATTCTGAGAAGGCTTCGAAACGGAAGCTATCTCAGACGGTTTGGTATTCTCCATAATTTTATCAGCGATTTTGGCTAGACTATCTAATTTTACATCATCTGAATCACATGCCGTTAAGACGGCTCTAACAGAATGTGGTAGGCGCCCGGTCCACAATAATTTTAATGTTTCATCTGGGACTCGGTTTTTACCTAGATTTTGCATTCGTCTAAGTAGCTGTGACAGTTTTTGATCCCCGAGCTCTATCTCGTTTAAGAGTTGGTTTAGTTGTTTAGTTTCCGACTCCTCGTAAACGGAAATTAACCTGTTTTTTAGGGTTTCAAATTTATTTGATTCGGGCATGTTTTCTAAAATATCACTAATGTCACTTAATTCGCTCTGTTTTAGCCTAGCTATTAAAAGTTGACTTTTGTGGAGGTCACTTGCCTTTTGAGGGTCCACGATGGCGCTGAATTGGTGGAACCAGAGCCTCGGCCGGTCTCGCCAGAAGTCCGATATTCTCGGTGTGATGGTAACTGCCGTCATCTGCTGTGGCTGCTCTGGGGTTGGTGGTGCAGGCGTAGACATGGCTGCAGGCTGTGGTTCAGCAGCGGCTTGATAACGCGGGTCGTTTATCGCGCACGGTTAGATTATGCGAGAGTTATGAGGCGCGCGCGTATACGTCGGGTCACCACTTTGCCAGTAATCGTGTGTGTGTGGTCGATTATTATCAGAAGGGTCGGCAAAGTAAAGTGCGTGTTCTTGGTTCGAAGTTTATTGAACGACTGTCTGACTCCAGTGAACTTAACAGTATATATACAGTAACTTAACCTAATGTGCCTAAGATCTATGATTATTTTGCCTACGCGCTACACAGTTAATTGAAAACTCGTGTGACGAGTTGCGTGTGGGGTCACTTACCTACACACACACACTTTTTACTGGAAAGTGACGTTACAAGCCCCCACTCCTTATCTTTAATGCGTTTTATCTTCGTAATTTTTTATTGTTTGGATAAAATAAAAAAATACGTACCTATCCAATATTTTTCGATAATCAGACTGACGGTCTAAATAGAATCATATTTTTAACCCAGGCAACATACCTATTGAATGTACTTTTTTTAAATTAACAACACTTGGTTAATTCGAAGAAACATTTTTTCTGAGAGTACAAGTGAAATTTTTCTAACCGACAGTATTGCGTGTAACGTATCAAAAAATTTATCCTGGCGTTACGTTGGTTCGGTTGTCTGTGTTGTAGTCGTGTTTTATGGTTGTAAAATACATAAACGTATTCTCATGACTATTTCTTCGTATGTTGAGCAGCGAGAATGATGGATGAAGAGGATTTACAAATTAATACGAATCATTAATACTGTCACTCCTTTATAGTCCTTCTGACCGATTTCGGCCATGGCGGACACTCTAAACCGAGAGTAGCCATCGGCGCGGGACATATTATAGTGCACAAGTGTGTGCGCAAATACAGGTGCACTCCCTCTTCCATCACTCTCATATTCAGATGGGACGGTAACCCGGCCCGACCAGAGAGAAATCTGGCGCAGGACCAACGGCTTAACGTGCTTTCTGAGGCACGTGGGTTTCACACCACCAACTTCCAAACTCCGGGCTGCCACTGAGAAATTCGTATCGGAAAAGCCCAATGACACTTTTTGCCCGACCTGGGAATCGAACCCAGGACTACGAAATTTGTACGGCAACAAAAAGAACCGCAGCGCCATCTACGACGAACTTACAACGAAATCCTGCATCGGGCAAGCAAAGTTCTCCGTGCGATTTGAACATATACAACAGTCCGAATATCAAATATCGGGCAGTTGCCCACCAGACACAATAACCGTCTGGCAGGAGGATCTTCCCATTTTTCGGTGGACGTATCGGGACTTTACTCTCTGTACCGCATACCTCTATTTACCAAGTTAATGGGTTGTGGAGGTCTGGTAGGCAGCCGCTCAACGTAAAATACTGGTATTCAGCTGAATCCGGTTTGACTGGAAGCCGACCCCAATATAATTGGGAAAAGGCTAGGCAGATGATGACCGCATACCTCTATAAAGAAACTACTGTTATCGTGCAAAATAAAAATAAAAAAATATTGTAAGCAAACGGTTTTTATATTGACCGATTGTGATAAAATTCACACTCATTTTGAAAAGTGCACATTCTGCGTCAAACCTCTATTGAATAGTTTACACAAACGGCGAGTTGACCAGCTATATTAGAATGGCTGGTCATTTTGAAGTCCCTTTATTTTGTTTCAAAGTTAGGCAACAATTAATTAACTATAGATAGTAAAAAGTAGCTAATAGGTAGCAATTTATGGTCACCAGCCTGACGCGAACCGATACAGACAACCAGCCATTCAGACGCACATGAAAATTGTTAGGGGCAAAGAGTTTCAGGTCATCCATATAAAGAAGGTGAGATAGGGCCTAACCACCTCTTCTCAATCGAGCCCCAGGTCTGAATCCTCCAGCAATGTGCTTAGATGATTAAGAGCTAGGCGGAACCAAAGTGGACTCAAACTGTCGCCCTGAAATATTCCCCACTTAATCCATACAGGCTCATCATTCCCTTTAATTGGTCTTCATCCTGGATAGTGAAGGACTGTTTTCCATTGCCTCATACATGACTCAAGTAAGGTGCGTTGAACTGCATCTATTTTGTACAACTCCAACACTTTCATGAGCCATTTACGTGGCAGAGTCATAGGCCTTCTTATAATCCATCCAACATGCCGACAGATCGTTGCGGGATTGATGAACCTGTTGGCTTATGGCCATGTCTACGAGGAGTAGCTCCTTAGTGCCTTGGGACTCCTTCCTACATATTTCTGAGAGGTGGACATAATTGAGTTACTCTCAATGTGGTCATTAATTTTCGCTCTCAGGATGGATGTTAGAAGATTATAGACCGTAGACTAATAAGTTATCGGTCTACAATTCTTAGATTCGACTTATTACTTACTTGAGGTAGGGCTTATGGAGCAGGTGGGTTATTAGAAACTGCAGTAGCAATAAAATTAGTTTATCAATAAAATTAACTTAACTCAAAACCCCACTACTGTCTAGTAGTGGGGTATTGAGTTACATTTTTGCTTGGACGCCCACATTTTCGCTTAAATTTTTTTAAAGAGTAATGTTTTAAAATGGTTAAGTAGGTACCTAAATATTTAGTTACCAACAAAGCAACAACAATTTCAACAATTAACAGCCTGAGCAAAATACATCTAGTATTTTAATTGCTTCTTTATATTATAAAGTTTCTACAAGTTATATTAGAGTACAAAACTCTTATTATGGCTTCTAATACCCTGCATACTAATGCTCTCAATCATAGCAAGAAATTATACATTAAAGCTTCATACAATAACTTACCTTTCAACATTAGTGAGGCATTTGTGAAGTGATGATCTGAATGTTGATATCAAATGATACTTCAGTACAAAAGTTTTAGACAAACTGATATGGAAATTATCACAGCGATGACATTGTCCAACTTTTGTTACTATTGCTTTCTCTAATTTTTCAATTAAATCCTGAACAGCATCATTTTGACTATCTGAAACATAAATAATAAATATAGTCCAATCATTTTAGCTTTTTAAAACCCCAATCTACGAAAAAAATCCAAGTGAGCTGAATTTTGGTTTATATTCCGGTGTTTTAATGACAATTTGAAAAATCGACATTTATATTGTGCCAACTAAAAAAGTTATTAAGAGTCAAAGGTGACACAAACACAATAGTGAAAGGTGAAATAATGACTGGACTAATAAACTAGTTTTTGCCCGCGACTTCGTACGTGCTTATCCCGTTTTTCCCGTTCCCGTATAGCCTATAGCAGCGTTTCCCATTTGGTGGTGGGTCGGGACCGGGTAGCGGCCCATAAAAATAAAATACCGGGTCGCAGCATTCCTGCCTTGTTTTAAAAATATCACTAAATAGGCGATACCGAAACATTAGTAAAACATTTTTAATCTAATTTTTAATATTATAAAGAGGAAAGATTTATTTATTTTGTTACGATTTGGCTCGAAAACTACTCAACTGATTTATACATTCTTTCGCCATTAGAAAGCCACATTATTTACTTAAAACATACGACTATATTTTCTTTCGAAAAAAGTAGAAATCTGTACGAAAATTGCAATAATTTAACGAAGTATGTAGTAATTTTATTATTTTTAAATTATAATAAATTCATTATTTGGCGTGCGCTGTAAAATGATTTATGATACATAAAATAATGTACCTACTACTTGATTAAAGTACTCATTATTACCTATAAAAATTACTTGTGACTTAACCATAATAGTTACGACATATGTGTAATTATTATGGTTAAGTCACAATGACCGCTTTTTGTTCATATTATTCAATCAAAACCAGGGTGATATGGAAAAGTGGTAATTTTGATATCATGATCTTAATCCCTTGCGATGGTTTTATAATGAAGATTGATTTGACATTTTAAAGTGTAATTTACATGTACACACATGTAAATTACACTTTAAAATGTCAAATCTATCAGATATAAAAATGCTCTAAGTAAGAAAAATGTTGCGGTTTCAGCGAACTGGGGAGAATCTTAATTGCTTGGTCCGATGAAGTTGAAACATTAATGATTTCGATAAAAAAAATAAGACTAAGAAATGTTTGGTTTTCTCGCAAATAAGGCCCGAAAAGGGTTAAAGAAATTTTTAGCAGAGAAAATGATTGCTTGCTTCAATTTACGTGTAAATTGGTATGAACAAACAAAAAGTGGGATAATTGAAACAGATCTAACAATTTTTGCATAATCAACCCCTGACGGGGACTGAACGGGTGAACAGTTGCGCTGATCCTGAGACCACAGAATCAGCAGCAGAAATCACTGGGTAATTAATGAAAATCGTTGTGCTTAATTTTCCAAAACAAACCGTTAAAAGGGGCCATCTATCAGCCATGTAGTAAACTAGCAAAATATTAATTTGGCAGGGAAAAACGTTAAATAAACGTCCATATATACCGATACGGTTTTTTTTAAATGGTCACTTTTATTTTGCTACGTATTAAAAGTTTCACAAATAACTCAAGAATTTGTTTGGAATTATTATTATTTTCTCAATAAATGGCGCCAGAAATCAGTCAACGCGACGCTTAGCGTTCTATGAAGTTTCTTACTAAATTTAAAAATTCAAAGTCATTTGATTTTGTGGATCGATTTTGATGAAATACGCTTAACCTTTTGAACGCCAGAGCATAAACGCATCGGCGTGCCCCTGACGCCAAGCCACAAATTTACCGTACTTTTTGTCACGTATTTGTGACGTTTGGCGTACAGGGCACGCGCTTGCTTGTCACTTATACGTGACAGTGGCGTTCAAAAGGTTAATGTTACTCAGGATAACACTTAATTACCTAGATTTCAAATTCTATCAGTGGTTTTTGCGTGATGCTTCCACAAATATGACAAACAGACAAAAATTTCCTATTTTGTATTCTATGCTTTTTTCCTACCGTTTCTCAGAACTATTAAATGTACAGACACGGCAAATCTATATTTTATTATATGTATAGATAAAGATATATTGTCGTAGGGTCATCTACGTACAATTCACATAAACAAACGTGGCCCAGTTTCCTCGTACATGTGGAAATGTTCGTGATCTGCCACCATGAAGCTGTGGATCATCGATGTGTGAGTCGGAAGGCACAACTGGTACTTTGCTCAAATCAGGCGTAGGAAACTTAGGTCTGAAAGGAAAAATCATAGTTTTGTTAGTTATTTCACATAGCGTAGCACCTGAATTGCTTGTTTACACCTTAACTGGTGTACTAGTTTTGAAGCTGAATGTATATTGTAGAGCAGTAGGTATTCATCCATGAAATTGTTTTAAATCATAAGCAATGTTATAGAAAATGATTAAGTTTCTATTACCTATCAAGTTCACTGTCTTTGTTATCTGTTTCACTATCTTCTGAATTCGATCCATATTCATCACATATATAGGATAATGCTGACATTAGGTATTATTGAATGTATCAACACGTAAAAAATACCACTGTACACTTGTTAACCCAGGAAAATATGATTAAATTTAGTCACGCATTATAGTTGAGGATCCAAGTAAGATCGACCTTCATTTCTTCATATCTTTTTTTTTTTTTTTTAAAGGATGGGAAATCATCAAATGACTTCTTCCGCTCTAGGTGGAGCGGAAGGGCGTGCCAGACTCTTACTGACTTAAACCCATCCGTGTTCCTTTTAAACCCCTTTGCGTTCCAGGGCCGCGGTGACTCTTTCGAACAAATTCCGCAACCCTGGCAGGCTCTGGCCCTAGCGGGCCCCGTCTTTTATGCTGACATCTCTTTGAAGCGCGATCTCACTAGGTATCAGGTACGCTGCTATCCTGGATCAGGCGATTGAGTACCAACCTCTTATCGCTGTCCCGTGTGATAAGACACCGAATAAATCTATGTTCAACAAAGTTAGCATACAAACAACAGAGGAAGAAAGGGATTAGTCAGGCAGCAATGAAGTACGCATCTACACAGATGGCTCAAAAACTCCAAAGGGTTCAGGGGCTAGAGTACAATCCTTAGACCTGAACATTAACTTTCACCTACCAACAGGCGAACACAGCTCGATATTTCAATGCGAGTGTGTCGCTCTAACACAAGCCGCAATAGCCGTAAAGCGTCTAGGGATACTCAACTACGTAATTAGATTTGTATCTGTGACCTGGCTGTGCTCAAAGCCCTAGAGAAAAAATAAACGAACAGCAAACTAATCTTTGAGTGTCACCTGGCCCTGGAGAGTATATCGCTGTGTAACAGAATCACCCCCCAGTGGATCAAGGGGCACAGTGGATCCCTAGGCAATGATGCCGCATACGAGAGAGGTTCCGAGATAGTAGTGCTACGCTCGTACCCAATCCTTCCACTACCTTTTGCTCAGTTTCGTACATGGATTCGCCAGAGATCAACTGAACTTCATAACAACAAATGGCTACAGACTGCAGACAGTCAAAAATGGCAATGCCAAGTCTACATCCGCAACTAACAAAACGACTACTCAGCCTAAGTAGAAATAACCTAAGAACAATAATAGGGACAATCACAGGCCATTGCCCCCTAAACAAACATCTCTTTAACACAGGCGCCACGGACAGCCCAATCTGCAGGGGTTGCTTTAACGCCAAAGAATGTAGAAATCCTCGGAATGGTGAGGTCGCTTCACGAAGCCTGTGAAGCTCCCAGGAAACTTCTGTGCTTCTGGGCTGGCTTCTTAGCCAGGACAGCTACGCACAACGGACCGAATAGGAGTCTAAGTGCGGAAAATGGAGTCCCTACTCTACTCTCCTCCCGTACACTCCCCAAGGAACCTACATGCCAAATTTCAACTTTCTAGTACCAGTAGTAGCCGTGCTTTGTCTGTCAGTCACTCAGTCACTCAATCACTCAGTCACTAGTAACAGTTAACAGAGTTTTACATATTTTGATGAATAGAAAAGGAACAAAAGACATAATACTGATTACACATTGTTGAGTGATAAACTGATAACCAACAAGTTGCTCAAGAATTTGTAAATTGTTCTTAAGGAGTCTTTCTGGACCTAATGAAATTCAGTAAGGTAATACCACTTTTTAAAATCGGGGACAGTAAGGATATAAATAATAGACCAGTATCCGTGTAGCTAGTGTTCAGCGCGGTATTTGAAAAAGTGATGCTTTATCATTTCAACATGAATAACATCTCGCATGATAAACAGAATGGTTTCAGCAAAGGATTTTGTACAACTGAGTGCACTGATGCTGGTGTCACCTTATTGAAGCGTAAATCATTAAACATTATTCCTGAAACGTGGGAATTGCAGACTGGGCAAAACAGCTTTAAGCCTTGTGAAATCTTAGTTAAATGATAGACAGCAATCAGTTCAAGTAAATGGTAAACGGTGTCAAATCGTCGGGATTAAGCATGAAAATGGGGGTAATCTACGCCTCAATTTTAGGTCCTTTCTAATTTTTAGCATTAAAAAAAAAAACTCTTTTTCAAAAAAAATACAACCAATTTCCAAATAAAAGAAAACACTACGGTTAAAATTTCCATTATGGA
This sequence comes from Mamestra brassicae, assembly GCA_905163435.1. Taxonomy (NCBI): domain Eukaryota; kingdom Metazoa; phylum Arthropoda; class Insecta; order Lepidoptera; family Noctuidae; genus Mamestra; species Mamestra brassicae. The sequence continues at coordinate 10,364,399 of LR991004.1, read as the reverse complement.
CCGTCGATTTATGGGGCGGAGGGGGGAGGGAGGGTAGGGGGGGGAGGGGGGCTACCCCCCTGTACCATCCCCACCCCGCGGAACCCCATGGTTATGGAGATATCCATGGTTAAAGTTTCTAGGTTAGAATCGAAAATATCCATAAATATCCATCGATTTGTGGGGCGGTGAGGGGGGGAGGAAGGGGGCTACTCCCCTGTACCATTCCCACCCCGCAGAACCCCATGGTTATGGAGATATCCATGGTTAAAGTTTTTAGGTACGAATAAAAATTTCCATAAATGCCCATTGATTTATGGATAGCTTCCCTTTTTTTTTTTTTTTTTTTTTTTTTTGATCTCGGGGGGAAATCCTCATGGAAATCCTCCACCCTGGGGCGGGTGGAGGGGTCTGTCAGACTCTTACTGACTAAAACCACCCCGGTGTTCCATCTTCCACCTACGCCGGAGATCGCGGGAACGTATGCGACATCCGCAATCCCCGGCTGATGGATAGCTTCCCTCTCCCAACCTAAAAATTTGAAAATGGCGTGCTATTTTCATATTTGTATGGAAACTTTAAAAAATTATATCTCGTAAACTGTGAATTTCCGCAACTTCAAAATACGTAAAAAGCTTTATATTTATGAGTACTATCTACAAAAAAAATATGAACTTCCAAATCGACGGTCCATAATGGAAATTTTATCCATCACTACAAAGTATACTAATTTCGGAAGTCGGTGTTTTTGGTTTTTTCTTCATAATATCCAATTAGAAATTGATAACACTTTAGTAGTTAGCACATATATGAATTATTTCAACAAGAACAATGTAACCACAACTTAGTGACAATTTTTTTTTTTAGAAGAGTGTCTGTGGAGTTTCATGTACATTCATCTCGATAGAGATCTACACTTTGGAACACGCAAAGAGCTTCACCTCTTAGACTTGACTGACCAACTTGACAATCCAAAAGTGCCCGTTAATGGTTTAATCGAAATAAAGAGTCTATTTGATATCCCTGCCAACCAAGTAGTGGGCAGAAGCTTAGAATTACTACATAATGCATGCTTTTTTTAGCATAATTACATAATTGTATTGTTAATCTTGATTGCTCGTTCAGAAAACGTAAACAATTTTATTTATCGAAGATGACACTTGATACGGCGACGTGAATTTTAAAAGTAGTGGAGGCAGGCTATCGCCCAAGAGTGAGACAGCATAGGCTAGGAGTAAAAATAACTTAAAGAAAAACCAGTAAGTAATTTTCATCATTTATGCAAAAAATGGATTTCGTGTCTTTTGACAACCATTTTTTGCTATCTAAAATGATTACTGGACCATTCACACAGCACTGCTACTATTGTAATAAACAATACTTTATTCCGATGAATACCTTCAGAAGGAACTTTTCCGCAGCTATGTCTTTATCCATTCTTATTTTCCTGGGCTAAATTATGGTCGAAAGAGGTATTAAAGACCATGAACACTGGGATGAACACTTTTTAAATTAAAATTATCATGTACGTACCCTTGAAATACGCGAAGTAAGCTGTCGTTCACCACAAGTAACTGACAAATGACACTGACATTTTTTTTAATTGACCCCGTCAAGAAGACTAAAGTCTTTTGACCATATTGCCTAGTCTTCCATCCATAATTTCTTGTGTTTTGAATTAGAATGCGGATGTAATGGTTTTTGGAGTAACAAATTATATCGATTCGGCCTTCTCGACAAGTTTTAAGTGAGGTAGTCAATCTATATATAAAAAAATGAATCCCTTTCTTCTTCAATCATTCCCTTGGCCACGGCATCATGCGTGAACGACTGGATCAATTTCGCTGATTACTATGAAATTCTGTTTCAATTAATCCACATAATTTCCTAGTGCGTCGACACTTGAGACAAAACTATAGTACGCGTCAAACAACTTTGCCACTCTGAAGTCCGTCACAAATCGCAGCGCAATAGTCTATTTTACAACCGATCATAACACAGCGCATGCGCGGTCTCGCGGAAGCTGGCGCGTGTAGTGGCGTCTCAGTCGCTCATATACGTTCAATGCTTTGCAACGGCGAGAACGGAACGCGGTCTGTTTTTGTGTTTACGAAGTATGCTGGTTTCCCTACAGCTTTCTTGAATCTGAGTGATGGCGTCGTCGGGTTCGACGGGGGTATGCTGCGGGCGGCAAATCCTACTGATCTGAGATGCAGCGCATTGGATGAGGCCGAACGGTGCTGGAGTGTCGACTGCATACCATAAAGGCGTGTTGGGAGGCCTGTCACAAAGTTAATCGGTGACCGGTGTGGGCAGTGGAAGTACATTGTATACGAGAAGCACCGGATCGTTAGATGTGGGTACACTTGAGGGAAGTCTATGTCTACCGGAGACGTCTTTCGGCTGAATGATGATGAAATAAACGGTATGTTTTTGCTATATTTATGTGACATTTTGTAACGCGTTCATATGCATTGGGAGAGTCTTCTTCTTCGTCTTTCTTGACATAGCAGTTGTGATTATCATGTAGCAACTTCTACAGGAGCTGAAATTAATCGCCTCATAATCATTCGCTCACAATCGAACATACTAGTGCAAAACGCATGCACACATCGCAAGAGACCGCCTACTGCTGTACTTATTTGATCGGTCCATGGCAAAGATGATTTACTGTGGCTCAATTTCATCTTCGCTTAAATTACTTTTATATTTCTCATAGATTCCTTTGAAATTATTTAGCCATACTTGTACATACTAGTCAATAGCGACTTCGTGTCGTATCGTGACAGTCGCCTGATTTTCCGTATACATAGCAAAGACGAGAGTGCAATGCAAGTAAGATACACATATTATGTACCCAACTTATGTACTGCCGAGGTCGGAAATGTGAACGAGATCATATTGCGGACTGTATTCTTTATACAGTACAAATCTTACGAGCATGAAACGTGCGAATATAGATTCTCAGTTTATAGTGTAGTTGTGCTGTAAAATTCTAAAACTTGTTTGAATATCCACTCGCCAGGAAACGGAATTACGATGGCTAAATTGATGTTTGATTCCTAGGTAGGTCGACATGGAGTCGTTCGTTCCTAAAAAAAACACGGGGCGCCCGTGGCCTTTCGGAGAAATCGGTTTGGAAGTACGATTTTGGGTGCGCGAAGGTGGCGCACGCATAGGTCATGATGCACGTAGTGTAGATGCGCAGTTTACATCTTAGGGACAGCTTGCTGCGTGCATTCAGTATCGCGTGAAGCCTACCGAGAGCGAAAGCGGCACGTGAACGTACCGTCTTTATGTGCTCACCGAACGTAAGGTGTCGGTCGAGGATCACATCTAGATATTTGTCTTGTTTCTCCCAAGGGATCGGCTTACCAAACATGATGATCGGGCTGGGGGGACTGGCAAAACGAGCCCGCGGTTTGTAGAACAAAACCGCCTGGCCTTTATCGGGGTTAACTTCGATCCTACTGTAGCCACCACTCATCACAGCACGTTTTGACATCATCGTAAAGAAACAAAGAAGCAAACAGTTCTGAAAAGAACTCTTTATCACATTCCGACTTTCTGTCTAGAAGAAACAGTACAGTTCTCAAAAGAACTCTGTTAGAGAAATAGGACAGGCACTGCTGAAGACACGCCGCTGTCGTATTTTCGGTATTCGGTCGCCGGCGTCACCACGCACGTGGACAGCAGGAGACAGTTCCACTCGCCGAGGGCCGCGCGTTGAAAAAGGGCGCGAAACTGCGCATCACCTTTATTTATGCTCGCGGCGGGCCGGACTCCCGCGCGCCCCGCGACCCGCGACCTAACCGACTCCAGCGACACCGTGCGGATCGTATTGATAACGAAGTGCTGTGATGTGATTGGACAAGACTTTGTGAATAGTTAGTTAGTAATTTTTTATTGGTTAAGCTCATATTTGTAATTATTGTAAATTGTATAAAAGCAGGCACATTCGGAAAATAAATCATTCCGGTTCGATTCGATCATTCGATTCCATCTTGTACTCTTCAACACTCCAACCATCGACTACCAAACTACATTTCCGGAACCAATCGCCTAGGGCGTTGGCAGACCGTTGGAGGGCTCGACCTATGTACTGTTCGCTACTGCTGAAGCGGTATATGGCCGTGTCATCGGCGAACAGGGCTAAGTGCGTCCCGGAGGTGGTCGGGATGTTGCTGGTTTGGTTCAACAAATAGTCTCGTAAGGTGAGCACGAGACGATTTAGCACACCGAGTCGATATAACTTGTTTATCTGACTGTTGTGCCAGACCTTGTCGAAAGCTTTCGCTACGTCGAAGAAAAGGGCTCCCGTCACTAGGCCGCGTTGGTAGCGGTCGCTGATGTGCTCAACGATGCGGAAGACCTGTTGGGCGCAAGAATGGCTCTGAAGCCGAACTGCTCGGGGGAATTAGGCTCTTGGCTTCGACCAGTCGCTTCTGAATAAGCCTATTATGAGAAGGTATTCTCAGGGAATATTTATTGAGAGTCACTGGTTAAGGTTGTAAAACGTTTATTGTAAAGTACACACAGTTACACTGATTATTGTTGTGAGATTTGGAGTAAGACATTCGAGGACAATTTAGAAAAGGTTGCTAAAGTAGGTTCACTCTGCGCGGGAATTAGCTTAGCGTGTAGTACGCGTGGCGCGCGAGCGACGGCAGGCAGCGGACTCCCGATGCGCGCGCAGTGGCAGCGCGCGCGTCTCCCGTGTGGGAAAGAGAACGCGATATCTATTTTATAAGAATCTTGACGGGACGCGACCGCGTGACGCCCTCATTGGCCGAGTATCGGACCTTTGGGTTGCTATATACTCCCCCTTCAGTTCTGGAGAACGTCCTCGCTCCTGGACTGGTATAACAACACCAGCATTAGCTGGGCGTCCGCGCTTCCGCTTTGGATTAACGGGTTTTGGTATCTGTCCGTTTTGGTCATCGCTACCTCGGTATCGCGTAAGGTCTTCGGAATGATATTTTCCTAAATCTACATTTGGTTGTTCTGTGCTCGCGATGGTGTACGTTGTTGGGCTTACCTTCTTAGTGATTTGGTAAGGGCCATCTCGGCGAGGGTAGAACTTGGACGTGAGGTCTTTTGAACCTTTACTCAACAAATGTGACTTCAGCATGACTAAATCACCTACCTCGAATGCGTCAGAAGCTCGGCGAGAAGCGTCGGCGTACTCTTTCGTCTTGTCCTGCTGGATCTCGACGCGCTCCCGAACAGCTGAGAGTGAATGTAGGAAGTTTTCGAGGTAAGAGGTAACTTGTGGGACAAAATTTTCTTTAGCTCTGATGGCACGAAGGTCGTGAACGACCTCTGTAGGTGACCGCATTTCTCTACCAAAGGTCAAATAAGCCGGTGACTTGCCTGTTGTGCGACACTTTACGCTATTTAGAGCAAAACGAATCACTGGCAGCTTCTTTGGCCAAGAGGTGTGATCATCTTCTACGAGATGGGCCAACATTGCCTTGAGGTCGCGGTTTTTTCGCTCAGCAGGGTTAGCTTGCGGGTGATACAACGGGACAAAATTTTGTTTGATGTCTAAAACTGACATGCACTGTCGCATTACCGCAGAAACAAATTGGACACCGTTGTCTGAAATGATCCTGCGAGGTAAACCGAACCGCATGAAATATTCCTCAATGAGGACATGAGCACAGGCCTCTGCTGTAGCTTCCTTTAGAGCAAACAGCTCCGTCCATCGGGTAGCAGTGTCTTCAATAAGAAAGACCCACCGCTCCCCCTGGTCTCCTTCAGGCAGTGGGCCGAACAGATCCATGGCCAACACCTCGTTGCGCTGGTTCATAACTGGTGTCTGCAGTAAGCCTGGGGGTTTGGTGTTCGTAGCTTTGTACCTTTGGCAGTGGATGCAGGCTAAAACATAATCGGTGATTATTCTCCGCATCCCTGTAAAATAATATAGCTGTGCTATCCTCTGGTACGTCCGGTCGATGCCTGGATGGCAAGCTGTTTGAGAGTCGTGTAACTCTTTCAATATAGCTGCAATTTGAGCGGCAGGTATGACTAGTTGAGGGGATTCACTCTCAGAGTCCGGGTTGAAACGGTACAGAACTCCTTGATCCATGAGGTAGCCCCTTTCTAACCATCTTTTAGATGCAACCTCATCAGGTCCTTCTAGCTCTTTAATAATCTTATCCACTTCAGGGTCCGAAGTCTGTTCTAGGCGAAGCTGACTAGGTGACTTGGCAGGTAGGTCGCAAATAACAGAGCAGACACCGCAACTATCGCTTGTATCGCTGGAACAAATCGGTCTACTCAGCGTATCGGCAACGACATTCGCCTTCCCTGGGGTATATTGGAATTGGATATCAAAAGATTGGAGCTTCAGGGCCCAACGGACTAATCTACCTGCTGGTGATTTAAGTGATAGCAACCAGCGTAGAGGCTGATGATCACTGCCAATCACGACTGGTTGACCGTCTACGTAAGGCCGAAAACGCTCTACCGCCCACACTACAGCAAGTGCTTCGCGCTCCGTAGTGGAGTAGTTGCGTTCAGCTGCGTTGAGGAGTCGGCTGGCATACTCGATAGGCCTTTCCTGTTTATCGTCGCCCTGTAACAAAACTGCGCCTAAGGCGTAGTTACTTGCGTCTGTTCGCAGAATAAAGGGACGACTGAAATCAGCTTGTATAAGTATCGGAGCTGAGGTCAGTAGACTCTTAAGCTCATTAAATGCTTGGGTCTGTTCTGAGCCCCAAGACCAGACTTGACTCTTTCTAGTCAGACGCGTCAAAGGCTCAGCGACTTTCGAAAAATTTGGTATAAACTTTCTGAACCACGAGCACGTTTGCAGGAAAGTTCTCAGGTGCTTCAGGTTACCTGGGACTTTCATCTCGAGGACAGCACTCACCTTATCTGGGTCGGTGGAAACACCTTTTTGTGTTATGATGTGACCGAGATATTTTACGTTCTCACGGGCAAAAGCGCACTTTTCCCTATTAATATTGAGGTTAAACTCGGTCAAACGTTTAAAAACTGCCTCGAGGTCTTGGAGATGCTGTTGGTATCCCTGAGATATTACCAACAGATCGTCTAAATAAGCTAATAAAGTTACATCTTGTAAAGCAGAGCAGGATCGGAGACGGTCAATAAGACGCTGAAAGGTGGCTGGTGCGTTTCTGAGACCAAAAGGCATTCTCTTAAATCGGTAAGTACCTAGAGGACAGACAAAAGCTGTTTTGTCCCTGTCAGCTTCCCTAACCATAACTTGCCAATAGGAAGATCGAAGGTCTAGCGTGCTCATGTAGCAGTCCCGTTTTGTGCTCTGAAGTAACTCGTCGATGCGTGGCATCGGATATGTGTCAGCTTTGGTGACGGCATTCAAACGCCTGTAGTCGACACAGAAGCGAATACCACCGTTGGACTTCGGCACCATCAGCGCCGGTGAACACCAAGCTGATTCACATTCTTCAATAATGTCATCTTTTAACATTTTATCTATTTCAGTTTTCATAACCTCCTTTTTTGAAGGATTTAGCCGGTAAGGAGGAGTAGCGATTGGAGGATGCTCACCTGTATCAATCCGGTGTTCCGCATACGGTGTTGGACCTCCCCCTGCTAGAAAAATCCGTGCGTGCCTGGTGAGGACGGCAGCGAGAGCTTGTCTCTCAGCTGGTTTAAGGTGAGTACCTTCATCATCCCTAAGAATGTCTGTGGAGGCGCAAGACACGTCACGCGAGAATGGTTCGAATTTCAAGTTATATTTTCTTTTATCAAAGTTACTGAAGTACCAGATTTCTTTGTGAAAATCAATAACTACTCCCGCGGTGGTTATAAAATCGATGCCTAATAATGTTTCGTTATTAGTCGACTCGGGAAAAATTAAAAAAGGTATAGTAATGGCTACCGCTTCTAAGCGCACTTCTAACGTTGTTGTGAGTACATCCATTGAACGGACTACACCGTCGGCAAGCTTAACTTCGCGTGTCGAAGAGTTGAGGGGATGACCTTGACGTAGAAGGAGAGTATATAGCGTATGACCCGCAATACAATGTTTTGCGGCCGTATCTATTAACGCGGAGCCGTTAAACCCTAAAATGGAGATATTAAAGATTGGCCGTAAATCTCGACCAATAGAGGGTCCCGAACGATCTATACACAAACATACATCGGTTAAACACAAATGGGCATTACCCTTTACATTAGTATATACAAAATTGCAAAAACATTTTTGTCCATTAACTTTTTTTTTACATAAAATATTACACGAACAATTTTGACCATTCTCCTTTACATTTTTACAACAAAAATTGGTAGAACATTTTTGACCATTCTCCTTTAAATTTTTACAATCAAAATTGGTAGAACGTGTTTGGGCATTCTCCTTTATATTATAAGCATGGACATCGCATGAAATACACTCATTCTTATATACACATTCTGGAACCATATTTGCCCTTTGTTTATTTAAAAAACTACACACATTTTCTTGTGGAATAAAGTCGTTTATATTAAACGAAATAGGATACGAAACCACGTCATCATTATTACACTTTAAAAGAATATTATTATTATTGTTTTTAATAGAGTTAGACGCGCGAGATTGAACAGAATAAAACTTTGAACACTATGTTGTTTATCAGTTTTATCACTCTCACCTGGGGTCTGCAATGCTTGCAACTTACGGCAGTGCTCCTTGGCGTGGCCGAACTTCCTGCAGTAAGCACAGGTAGGCCTCTGCTTCCTTGTGGAGTCCTGTTTTGGTGGAGCAGGCACGAGGGACGAGGCTGGGACAGGCGCATGCGGAGCGGCTGGATAGGGCGCGGGCGGGGCGGGCGTGCCCTGCGCCGCGGTACCGGCGTTCGCGCCGTCGTTGAACGTGCGCGGGGGGGCGCGTCTGTTATCACGAGCGGGCGCGTTATCACGCGCGGCGGATTGTGTAGCCGGCGTTGATGTTGACTGCGGTTGTGTTCGCCGCTCACTCGCCGTGTGTGTCACATTGGTCTTTTCGTCGAAGCAGTCTTCTACATTCCGTGCTAGGCGGAGTAATTCGTAGAAGTTATGACACTCTTCTCTTCGTAGCCTTTTCCTTATTCTGCTGTGGAGGAGTCCGTAGGTCATAGGGGAGTTGTGCTTAAGATGACATACTTTTAATTCAACACAAAGATTTTTAATAAAATAAAGTCATATGAGATCAGAATCGTTCATATATTATTAAAATGTTTCATAATCAACTAAATTAAAACAGTTTTAAAACAATCAACGTAACTTAAAATTATAAAACAAACAAATATCACATAAAGGTCGATGCGTGTAAGATGACATAACAACAGTATAAAATGACATAATATGTCATCTTAGACTTAAGTGGTATGTCATCTTTAACAATATTAATTTTTAAGAGCAAAGTTCACAGATAAAATTTTTCTTTTTAGCAGGTATGCCTGCGCATAGTGTATGACACCAATTAGAGCAAAGTTGACACTTCACCCAATGTTCTTTTGGCCTAGATTGGCTAAATAACTCATTGCAGTAAATGCAAGCTGGATCATCGTTTTCCTCGTCCTCATTAGTGTAAGGATCCTCTAAGTCCTCGTCATCATCCTGAGCTGACTTCGTCAGCTTTTGACCTCGCGTGGGTCTAGATTTTTTAGGTGCAGGTTGGGGTTCCACATTCTCATTATCAAAAATAACACGCTTCGTTTGTTTTTGTTTTTTAAGAGATTGACGATTTTCCTTTTCTTTTTTCTTCTGTACTGCTGCTTTTATATCACTCATAAATGGACTAGCTGTGAAAACTTGCGCTCCACTGACTTTTTTGTTACCTCTTGTCTTTCCTGTTGAAGCAGCTTTTGGTAGTGGTGATATTTCTTTAAGTATGCACTTTGTGGTGGATTTTTCAGTGTGCAAAAGTAGATGTCCAGTTTTATCCCCTCCACAGATTGTTTCTGGAATATCTTCGATGCCTATTGGTTCCAGCCCAATAGCTTCGTAGCTTGTTTGCTCTTGACAACCTACCTCGCCTACCTGACTTTGTTCTCCGAATATTAATAAATACGTAGCGTCATTCTGTGACAAAATTGTTGGGGATGAGTGACCACTTTCAACGTTTTTAGAAGTGTCACATCTTTCAAAATTAATTTGCTCATATGAATTAGCAGTTGCGACCGCCATTTGTTCGTCAATGTCAGTAGATTCTGAGGAATCGCACTCTTCATGGTTTACTCGGGGTTGAGATGAACTACTTGCAACTGGCTCATCTTCGTTAGTCAGTTCATTTTCAGTAACTGCACTAGGTAAATACAGGTCTTCTGGAAAAATGTGTGGATTAAAGGGATAAATTCCAGATTTCTCAAAACCACTGGTTATATTTCTGACAGAGGCTGCAATTTCGTAGGCTCTTCCAAAAAGTTGAGCAACTTGATATAGGCCTATAGTTCTGCCAGGGTGGTTCTTCATCCATGTTGACATCTCGCGGTCATAATACGCCTGAAGTGGACCAAAAAACGATAAATCAGTTGGTTGCATTCGATGAGTGCAATGGGGAGGAAAACAGAGCATTACCACACCGTTGGCCTTAGCAAATTCAAGCGCATCCAGGTTTTTGTGACTGGAATGACCGTCAAGAATTAGCAATACCTTATTTGCTAAAGAAGCATTCACAAAAGCAACAAAATGGCGCATCCACTTAAAAAATAAGTCACCAGTCATATATCCGGAAGGGTGGCACAACTCTAAACTGCCTGGTGGAATACCGTTAAAGTATTCGGCCTTGTAGTTTTTCCTTGGGATAATTAGTGCAGGTGGAACGTAATTTCCGATAGCATTAGCACAGGCAACAACTGTGAAATGTTCACCACGTTCAGCACTAGTAACAGCACCGACTTGTTTTTTCCCTTTGGATGCAAACACTTTTGGTGGCTTTTGAACAGTGTTGAGTCCAGACTCGTCCATATTGTAAATTCTATGTGCTTTAATACCATTATCAGTCACCGTTTTTTCCAAAAGGGAAAAAAATTTCATTACTTGAGGTTTATTAAATGCCCTTGCTCTTGCAGCTGAAGTTGGTTCTGGAGCTCTGAGAGAGATATTTGGGTTACGTTCTCTAAACCCTTTCAGCCAATCCCAGCCAGCTATTTTTTTATTCTTATCAAATCTGTGATCCAGTCCCAATTTTTCCGCAAATTCGAAAGCTAATTTTCTTATTTCGGTTGTATTAAATCCAAAAAGTCGACTTTCGAACTCGAGCATGTGATCTACAAGCATTTTTTCCATTTCTGCGTTAAAAGTTGGTTTAAAACGTCCAAGATTTACTGGAGTTCTATAATAATGGCGACGAAGAGTCGCTTGTGGCACATTAAAATGTTTCGATGCTAAAAGCCAACCCATCTTATTGTCCTTTACAGCCTTAATAGCCTCATTCATGTCTTCTTGAGACCAACTTTTCCGCGTCGATTTTCGTTTGTAATTGCCAGGCATCCTGTATAGACAGCAAAGAAAAAAAACTAAGTATCATCATCATCTGTATATTTATATTATAAGGGTTTTTTTAAGGGTAGAAAATGTAGAAATGGTCTAAAGACATGTCCCGGTCTAGATGGAGCAAGAGGGCGAGTCAGAATTTTACTAACTTCATATCTGTGTCCTTCAGAAATTCCCCGCGGTTCTAGTCCGCGGGCATCGGACCTGCCTGAAAATCTCTTTGAGGAACGCATGGTTCACTACACGCTGTTGACAACAGGGCTCAGTCCGGTGAGGACCTGATCCAGCCACTCCTCAAAGAGAGGACTTACCGTCGCCGACATGGCGTGCCCAGCACTGGCTTGTGACAGTTCACCATTTCGCCATGAGATCTCGCTGGTACTCTGTCCACCATGCCATGACTTATCATGGAAGAGTATCGCCCCTGGCGTTGCATTTCCATGCGCAAATCCCGCATGCGTGCAAGGATTGTTGCCTCCAGATCCCACGGTGGCAGGCTATTTCACAAGGGTAAGATGACATGGTATGCCATCTTAAACCCACGTGCCTTATGTCATCTTACCAAATGGGTAATGCAAGTTTTATTTAATTTTAGTCTAAAAGTATTTTAGGTTAGAATACGCCTTTTTAAATATTTGAGCCACAAAATAGTCCTAGTTTATAATTAAAATTAGTTAAACTAAAATATTCTTACCTTACGTGTATTTTCACCACTAAACAAAAGCCGATCAAATATTTTTTTTACATTAAAATTACGAAAACATTCACTACTTTACAATCCGCGTGCATATTCCGCCATATTGAACTTTAACACTAGCGGCACCTACAGGAACTCTCTAAAACGTCACGGGTTCGCTTTTAGCGCCAATATTTAAATCGATATTGAGAGTGTGTCATCTTATCTGACTATGTCATTTTAAGCACAACTCCCCTATCTATTTGAGCAGATTCTGTTATGTCGCCCTTAGGCAAGCGTGCGAAAAGGGCGCGAATGCGCGCGACGAATATGTCGGTATTTTCTTTGTCCTGCGGCGTGGCAAATATTTCTATATATATACGATGCGGTGGCCGGCGGTCACCATAGGCACTTATTAGGTTTTCTTTGGCTTCCCGCCATGACGACACGGAGTATTTTATACCTTGCCACCACGTGGCCGCTTCGTCTTTAAATAGGTAGGCTAGGCCGCGTAGGATATTTGAGTCCGAAACCTGCGCGCAGTCACTATAAGCCTCTATAGCGTCTATGAATGCTTCAACCGACTCCTTTGGTCGGCCGGAAAATGTTGCTTTGCAGCGGGCTAGGGTGTTGTGCCCTAGTAGCGCGAGTGATTCCGGGGTGGATGCATTCGCCCGCGTCACCGAGTTGAGCAACTCCCGGAACGCTTCGGTTTGAGAGCGTTGGAGAGAGGCGATAATCGTCGCCACGTTTTCTTGGGAGAACGTAGCGTTTGCATCGGCGTGCGGTGAAGAGGACGCGTTGTCGCCATCTTGGTTGGCGGACGCCGCTGGCGGTGTGTTTGGTCGCGAGAGGCCGGGGAATGCGTCGTTTGCATCATCTCTCCGACTCAAACTAGCCGCTCTGCTCCTGGTCACTGGCATTTTAGTTCGTCACTACAAAACTTTGAATTCTAGACACTATGCACTAATATTGTCACACGAAAAACACGTTGAGCGCCACATATGAGAAGGTATTCTCAGGGAATATTTATTGAGAGTCACTGGTTAAGGTTGTAAAACGTTTATTGTAAAGTACACACAGTTACACTGATTATTGTTGTGAGATTTGGAGTAAGACATTCGAGGACAATTTAGAAAAGGTTGCTAAAGTAGGTTCACTCTGCGCGGGAATTAGCTTAGCGTGTAGTACGCGTGGCGCGCGAGCGACGGCAGGCAGCGGACTCCCGATGCGCGCGCAGTGGCAGCGCGCGCGTCTCCCGTGTGGGAAAGAGAACGCGATATCTATTTTATAAGAATCTTGACGGGACGCGACCGCGTGACGCCCTCATTGGCCGAGTATCGGACCTTTGGGTTGCTATACTATTATATATTTGGCCTAGGCCGCCGAGCAGACTGATGGGGCGATAGCTGGACGCGGAGGACTTGGGCTTTCCTGGTTTAGGAATACCGAAAACGGTATCTCCTTTCCACGATTGTGGAAACATGTAATACAGAACACCATTGAAGATGGCGGTCATACCCAGACTGTCAGACCAAGGGGCTTTCCTGGGTTTGAGTCGGCCGTTGATCTCCTTTACCTCGTCTGGAGTGACGGGGGGCTGGGGGTCTTCGGGGTCCTCAATGGGAGGGATAGAAGCTCTACGTTCAACTTCAGCATCCACCATGCGAAGGTGAGCTTGGTCTACTGGTTGAGAGACGGGAGAGCATTGGGACTCTAGGTTGTCGGCCAGACATTCGGCTTTCTCGTCGTCATCGAAGGCAACGGTGTTATCAGGGCGTGGTATAGTAGTAACCTCAGCGGATCGTAATTTCCTCTGAAGTTTCCATAATGCCATGTGGTTCGAGGTCACCCAGCAACTTATTCCAGCCATCTTTACGCAGATCAGTGACGCGGTTACTTAATTTACGCTGTAAGTAGCGCATGTGAACCTTGTTACTCTGACAGGGGAAGGGACTGTAGGCACGGACAGCCGCGTTTTTCTCAGTCAACAGCTCACGCACATCGTCCGGGAGTTTCCAGCGATGATCGCTCACCGCCTGATTCCCCCTCGAAGTCCGTTCTATGATCGGCGGCGAGGAGTCCTGGGACGCGGTGGTCTCCTTCTGCGAGACAGTTATCGCGCAGAGGAAGGCCGTGGAAAGAGAGAGGGAAGTCTCGACCGCTCTTCCGGCTGGGTCCAGGGGTGGCTGACTTAGGGATGTCCGTCGCCCCTCATTCATCTGGACCCGAAGTGGCGGCGCGTGGTGTTCCCGTACGCCCCTCTTTGACGTAGTGGGAGGAGTCAAAGTCTAGTTGGCAGGCCTTGGTGTTAGTGTAGTTAATGTTACGATCAACCCACATCTTGTACATTCAGGACAAGGCGGTGGGCGTTGCTTCCTCTGAGTGGTGGAAGCGGATGCGTGGGCGTTAGGGTTGAGTGGACGACGGCTAGACTGCGTGGCGGGGGCAGTAGAGGAAGAGGGAACGGGGGAAAGAGAAGATGCAACGGTCTTCTTGCCCTTTTTGGATTTGGAGATTTCCCCTTCTACCTCTTTCCTCCGGTGGTGACTTCGTAGCCATCTTCGGAAGAAGAGGCGTCGAGGACAGCTCTTCTGAATCGGAAGGTGAATTGGAACATGACATGACATAATCCATGTCCATCAATGGCTCTATTGTCTTAGGGACAATAGGTTGTTGGGAAGCGGTCGGCGCGGCGTCTATCGTCATCGGGACAATAGCCGGTTTCAACGTGGTTTATTTAGGGGCGGCGGCGATGCCTATTGTCTTGTTGACAATAGCTGGTTTCGCGGAAGGGACAGCGGTGGCGTGTAGGTGTATTATCTTTGTGACAATAGCCGGTCTTGGTTTCGCGGAAGGAGCGAGGCCTGACACTCTGAAATTAGGTACTTTTTCCCATTAAAGAATCAGATAATCGTCCGCTGCCTTGAAAAAGGCGATTTCGGATCTAGGTTTGTAGTCGGCGAAAACAGATGACGTCACGGCGAGAGCGGGACGGAACGATGAAGAGCACTACACAACACGATAGCCGGCGAGCGGTGAGGAGCGGCACGTCCGTCACGGGCGAGGAGCGGCACGTCCATCACGGGCGAGGCGAGCGTCGGGCGGAGATTAGAATCACTTTTCTGGCAAATACTATATTATAGAGCAGTTAACACTAATTCCGTGGTGCTGGTTGAGCACCACTTTGTTTTGAATGATAAAGTATGAGCGATTTTCGTCATATGTGAAAGATCCCGCAAGATGTCGCAAATTCGCAATCGCCATGATCTATGCATTATTCTTTTAATCTACAATAAAAGGTTAACAGATTTAAGATTGTGAAAATAATGAGTAAAAGCATTCACCAAAAATTTAAAATATTGAATACTTTTGTGTATCCTGGCGACGTCTGTGCCCTAAAGGAGCACGTGCGCTACCGATTCTTCCGCCTCCACATGCTCTGCACAGAGGGCTGTCTGTTATACCTATCGTGTGGAAGTGTTTGTTCAGTGAGCAGAGCCCGGTGATGGTCCCCGCCACCATTCGCAAGCTGTCTTTGTCCAGTCGCAGAAGGCGCCTGGTTAGTATCCTATTCAGGGATGGCATAGCCTCCTTGGACTACCTGCAGCCTGGTGCTGAGGCCCTGCAGCGTTCTGTTTGTGTGAAGGTGTCTTGTAGCTAATTGGGGAAGATTTTGTAACAAGAAGGCGCCACACGTATGTCGAACTATTAGGCTAAGTTCAGATGAACGCGCGACGACGCGCGCTGCCGCGCGATTCTACAGATGGCGGCGCGACAGTCTAGCGTGAACATTCAGTGAGAATGGACGTGGAGGAAGCAATTTGCTTTTCTTTTTTTCTTCTGAGTCACCATGGTCACAGAAAATTAACACTAATTCTTCCCAAGACCTTCTTTTTATTATTCTATTTGAATAGTCCTTCGAGTTAAGATTCCAAATCGCATCTCTTTTTTCAATTTCCTCTATTAGTAAATCCATTGTTATGTCGTCCTCCATTTTTTTCGTCGCTCCTTGCGTCCGTCCTCCTCAAACCGCGCGGGTCAACTGAACAGAGTGTAGATCTTAAACCGCACGGTGGCGCGCGGATCAACATCTTCCGCGCGGTGCATGGCGGTGCGCGCGGGCACGCGCGGTGACGCGCGGTCATCTGAACTTTGCCTTACATTTTATTCGATTCAAAGAGTAAAGCAAGAAGTATGGGGATTCGACTCTATACTCTGTGCTGTTGTGTTCACAGACTACAATGTCAAACTTGATAACAAACTAAAACATTTTTTTTTACCATAGATGATAGGTACTACAACTCTCTATAGACGCACAATTACTAGCTGTCTGCTGTTGTCTAATTATTGTCTTCTAAAATCTTAAAAGGAAATCAGTTTACCGAGTGAATAAAGTACTGTTTATAAAATGTCAAGTAAATGTAAACTACCTGTAGAACCCGCCAATGATGATACCATACAGTGTTTGTTTTTTTCTCCTAAACTTGTTTCGAATCTATCATTATGGGAAGACTTGTGTCGGCAGCTCAATAATTCTATCAAAATCATAACTAAAGATTATATTTGGCATCGAGATGAGTTTCAAGTGTATGCTCCTATTACAAAAGATAGCATTACAGGTAAGCCAGTTGTTGCATCAAGGTATAATAATTTAAAACTCCCATCTACACTTTTTGTAAGTCTCAATAGTTCTTAGGACTAATCTTTAAAGAATTTTACCATGTTAATTGATTATCATTACTTGATTGCTAGAAAGGATCCCATTTAATGTTGTGTACATTATATCTTTATAAAGTATTGTCTAAGGCAAGGCACATTATGTGAGGAGAACCCCTCACTGGATCCTTTAATCTACTAATTTTTAAGCAGGATTCACATCTCAGTCGCAATCTGTCAAAACTAGGGAAAATGAGGCTTTTTTGACAGTTTGCAATTAATGACATGCGAATGCTATGCAATGCTAATGTTGTTTCAAAATTAGTTGAATAAGCACTCAGTTATAAACCCTTATTACAGTCAATATTTTATTAAATATTGTTCTCCCACCCCACCCTTTGCAGCTGAATTTTCAGACTAGTAAGGTGGTCAATTGTCCTGAATTTTGTGTTAGTACTTAGTAAGTTTTATATTGATGTATCATTCATTGTTGTTTTTAATATTTACAGGAGTCCCAAACCACCTTTGCAGTACTACTTGTTTTGGTGATAATCTAGAAGATGAATGGTTCATTGTCCATGTTATTTTAGAAATTTCCAAGCAATTCAAAGATTTAATCATCCAAATGAAAGACAGTGATGGTGATTTTCTTCTGATAGAAGCTGCAAACTGTTTACAATCATGGGCCAATCCGGAAAACACAGAGAACCGAGTAAGTAGACAAACAAATTTGTATCCCATCAAAAACATCAATGTGAAAATGGGAGCCAAGTTCAATATTAAGAATATGTGTGATTGTCAACATCTCTAACAAAAGAATTGAGAGCTAAATGGGTTCCAAGTATTGCAGATAATCCTGAAATATTATTCATCTTTTATATACCAGACAAACTGTGCGTGGTGGGTCAGTATTGTGTCAGATGAGTACAGAATGGAAGTTGGTAAGAGGGAGGAGGGGTTGAGCTCGCCTCTGTTATTAATCTGTATATCAAACGGCTGAGCAGCACACATGTTGGCTGTCCCATTGACAGTATATGCATCAATAACTTGAGTAACGCGGACGACATGGTGTTACTTAGCCAATCGATAAGCAGACTGAGAGAGCTACTTCATGGTCAGGGCGACCGGTCAGTAAACCAGGCGGGCCACCTGGTCAGCTGTCGGGACCGGTCAACCGTTCAGCAATCTGAACCAGGCCGGTCAACTGATCAGCGATTGGACTGGTCAACTGGTCAGCGATCTATAACGGTAGGGCAAACAGTGTTCATTTTATATTTGACGTATGCAATCTCTTAATTCTTCTGTGTCAAAAGCCATATTAATTAGTAAAAAAAAACAAGTGTGCTCTCGTGCGACACGCGCGTTGAACTGCCCGGACCGCCGCTGACCGCTGCCCGCCTGCCCTCAACCGGGCAGCCCTTCGCGTCCGGGTCCGTGGCGGTGAGGAGCAATATGCTTGCCCGAAAGTTTGTTCGCTGTACGGCAGACGTCAAAGAGAGTTTATTAAATAAGCAGTCTGTCAGTCCTCCTACTCGAACGGTCTTTGGTTATCATATACGCGCCGAGCCTACAACGTCCTGCGCATACAATACAACGACGCTTTCAGGATGCTTATGCGGCTACCGCGGCGTTGTAGTGGGAATGGGAATGTTCGCTGAAGCTCGCACGAATGGCTTTCACGCCATCATGCGTAAGAGAGCGGCTTCCCTACTACAACACTTGCGCAACACTCGTAATGGCATCCTGAAAAGGATTGTTGGCAGGCCACCCAAAGGCACTGAAAAACGAAATTAAGAACTAATAATATTAACATAGCACATAAGAAAAATCCGTTACTAAGTCACTAACAATGTATGTACTGATGGTCTGAAATAAAGATATTTTAGTTATTTATATATGTTATGTGCAAGTTACGGTTGAAGAGGAGGGATGAAATGCGCGTAACTAAAAGAGTTATGAATATAAATGTGGATGGATGAACAGGGAGAGGGAGGCCAAAGAAAAGATGGATGGATTGTGTTAGGAGTGATATGAAAGAAAAGGGAGTTAGTGACAGCGTGACGGTTGACAGGACAGAATGGAAGAAAAAAACGTGTTGCGCCGACCCCAAGTAACATGGGATAAGGGCAGGAAGACGATGATGTGCAAGTTACGCCATCTCATTCACAGACCTTAAGCATGTTCCAGACGGATGTAATCCAGCATCACAACAGAGGTGACCTTGCTTTTTGCCATCCATCTAGACGGCAGATGTAATCCAAATTTTTATATGACCTTCAACGTACTTGCGAGTCTTGCGCGCTCCCCATCCGCAGTTCGAGCACGTGGATTACATCCGTTTAGTCGGCGGATTACATTTTACCATAGTTGTGCTAAGGTAGCAGCGGGTGCGCACGTATACGGGTGCAAAATGTCATCCACGGACCAGCGGTGCGAACGCGAAATTAGAGGTGAATTGATCTTTACTAAGAGATTTGTCATGGCTATGGGATATTACCTACGTCTGAAACTTATAAAAATGTTTGTCAAAAGAAAACCGGTTGGGAGATATTACTCCAAAAGTAAAAAGAGTTGGACCAAAATGCTAACGAAGTAAATGACAAAAAGAAAATTGACACTAATTTCTACAACTTCATACGCGAGCACGATTCACAGTGAAGTTCGACCGTGTTGGTGCTTGGTTCTGATCCGTGTAACCGAAACGTAATTAGGGGATGAAAACCAAGCTCTCCCAAGGCCACCTCTGTTGGGACGCTGGACTACATCCGCCTGGAACATGCTTAAGTGCGTCATACTCACTACCGACGTTCGTATATGCCCAAATGTTTAAACGTAAACGAAGCAAAAATATAGTATGTAAGGAACGTAGTGGAGGCTTTCTCTAGGTGGTTGTTTGCCCCTATTTGCAAAAGGCGAGCATTTATATGCGTGTGTCCTATTGCCACCAAAGTATGAAACTCTCAGTTGTGCACCGAGAGTCAGTCCGATTCGTTCCTAATCGGTTTTTAACGGGCTAAAAAAAAGGTTTTCTATTCGACCCTTATGTACAGATCACACACATACAGCACATCAAACCACGACAATCTGTCAAATTTCTTTAATAGATTATCAAATTTATCGCTAAACCATTAGGTTCAAGGTTGATTGGGAAAAATTGTCATTTTCGGGTAGTTTGATGTGCTGACGTCTGTACCTATGAAATATTGTTGTAATTGCATAATACTCGTCTATGTTATTCTATGTGGGCTGCTAATCAGGCGAAAAAAATCACAACTTAAATCTTTATAGTTCTTACTACTTCTTTTTTTTTAAGGATGAGGAATCTTTAAATGACTTCCGTTCTGGCTGGAGCGGAAGGGCATGTCAGACTCTTACTGACTAAAACCCATCCGTGTTCCTTCTAAAGCCCTTTGAGTTCCAGGGCCGCGGTGACACTTTCTAACAAGTTCCGTAACCCTGGCTTATAGTACTACTAGTAATAGGTAATTTAGTATCGGAACGCGGGGAACGAAAGCAAAAAAAAAACCAGTCTAATGACACTGACTTCCGAATCCGATACCGAATAGAGTATTTTGTATTGTTTTGCTATTAATTCATTGTTTAAGCCAATATGTATTTCTAATTTTGTGTTCTCTTATGTTTCAGGTTTTCATTTATGACAATCACATTCATATAATACCACCAGAAGTGGCACCATTAGACACCAAGTTAGAGTTACAAAACGCTTTGAGAATTATTTATGAAACACCACAGTTAACACTTGCATCTAATGAAATACAGCAAACTATATTGAATCGTATTGGAAACTATCCTGACAAAATAAACGAACATATTCATAAAGCTGTGGTGAAGTTGCCTTCCGATCTTGCTACGTTATTAACGCTAAAACCTTCACTCCTTGCACCAATCGTTGATGCATATTGTAACCACGACATTATAGATGCAAAATGTTGCAAAAACAAGGTTTTTGATGACTATGTTACAGTCGAAATAAAATTTACGAAATTTTTATATGCTACGTTGATGCATTCAAAACTTATTAATTTTGCTAAACAATATATTGAAAAGGAAACTGATAAGAAAAACGTTCTTGGTCTGAAATTAATGTGTGGGTATCAGATTATCATGAACAGAGTTTCAGAAACTGACATATACTTATCAAAAGAATATAATCGGTTTCTCAATAATTTAAAGCAAAATGGATATTTTAAGAATAATATTGAGAAGTCTAAAGAGTATGACCACCTACTAGAAAAAGCACAGCATTATTTTTCAATTGTTGAATGTCCTGTAAGTTCTAATGTATCCCGTAAAATATCAGGACTTTTAGCATCAGATGACTTCGCTAGGGTAAAGAAATCACTACAGAGTATGACATCATCTGAACAACTGAATTATGTTGAAGATAATGAAGACTGGTTAAAAATACGTCCAGAACAATTAAATGAATTGTTGCAAACACGTTACGGCAAGAAATCCAAACTTAAAAGTGATGATTTAATAACATCACAAAAAATAACAGACGAATTGTCATCTTTTTTGAAGCAAACAACTGATTTTGAAGGAATAGAACAGGACGGCAGGGAAATACCCGAAACGGAAAATATTGAATTTGAATCAGATCAATTTGTATCATGTATAGAAAAAATGTTAAAGATTTTAAGTACCGGGGGTAAAGAGGACATTGAAAGTGACAGCAGTGATGACGACTTTGATAATATGTATTACGAAGATGATGAAAATGATGATGAAAATGATGATGATGATGATGATGACTGCGATAGAGAACTTCAAGCCAAATTACAAACTGACTCAACTGAAACTTTAAAAGACAATAGAACTGTCCTCGGGAACATTATTCAAAGTATGAAAGAAGAAAAGGCGTCAACGGGACCATCAAGCAACTTAATGCGGTCTCTGGGGGTAAGCAAAAGTGAATTATTGGACTCTGATGATGACTAGGTCATAAAACATAACTATAAAATACACATAAATGTAGGCATACTATACAAAGTTGTGTAGGCAATTAAACAATTTCTTACTAAATATTCTTTCAGATTCCTTTATTTTTAATATAAAAAATACCCAGAAATAATCCATAATACCCTCAACATATAACCTCATACCAGGCTCAAAGATGGGCATGAGCTCCTCCAGCTGTGACTATGGTTTCCCCAGTTATGTAACTGGCGTCATCTGAAGCTAAAAAGGCGACTGCGCCTGCAATCTCTTCAGGTTTTCCAAATCTTTTCATTGGCACGATGGACAAACTTTTTTCCTGACCTGCTTCAGAACTCGTGATCTGAGATAAAAGAAAATATCGTTTTACGGCCGGTCTCAATAACGTATCTACCTTTAATCAACTGTTAAATTAGCTACCAACAGTAGCTGAAACGTCATGTTTATAAGGCAAACATGACGTTTCAGCTACTATTGGTACCAAATTTAACAGTCGACGAAAGACGTTATTGAAACCGGCCGTTAGTGATGAACCTCGTGCAACATTAGACACGAATCCATATCGACGTTTGACGGACTATTTGTTTGAAGAAGCGACTCTTTAAATTGGGCGATTTAAATAAACGATCGAATGGTATCATAAAAGATTTCATATAAATTAGGGTAAACCACCCAATCGTTGGGACTTTAAGAGTGGGCTTCATGTTAGTCTGAAATTAAATTACCATAAAATCTCATAAGTAGCTAGTAGATAAAACATGTGACAGCATCAAAGAAAATACTATACTTAATCTTTTTTTTATGACCGCTATTATGTGATTGAATAGTACCTATTAAGTAGACATTTTGTACTTAAATCCGAAAGACTACAGATTACAGAACATCCTATTATTGGCATGTAGCAGGAGATAGCCTATCATTAATGCGAAATTGTAATTTTTAATCGTGCCATTTTTATATTGTCCTCACTATATTGTTTTACGTACTCTAAATGAATAAAAAATAACCCACTATTAGCCCTCAATATTCTATTATGGGCAGTATACTGCCAATAATTTGTTTTTGCTATTGGCAATGGGTCCAATAAAGAGATTTTGATGAAATTATTGTTCCATAATTAGGTATATTAAGAGTATGTTAAGTAAAATGAGATAAAGACATTCAAGAAATAATCTTTGAATCTACTACCTAGAGGTGTAATTAAGTATATCTCAAATTATTTCGAAAGTATCAATTAGCCGAATAGCTGCGATATACGGTACTATAGTAGGCGCCAGATAATCGTGGAATAACGGTCATTGACCCACCTACAATTATTGACATTTTTAATTTGAAAAACGGAATTAATGACACAAAGCTGTCCCGAATCATCATCTCTCGTGATCCTTAACATTGTCTAATAATGAAAAACGATTCATATTTAATTGTTCAGGTACCTTTGAACAGTTATTAGGGAAAGGTCAATATACTTTATTCCACATTTATCTGGCGCCTACTATATAACGCTCTCACCTTAACAAAAAACCAAAATAACTGCACCAAATCACGAGTACAAAATGTCAGGTGTTGTTTCTAAATTATCAATATTATCATATTGGTTATTGGAACAGTTTTACCAATTTTTAAAAGAAAAATAATAAATGTATACCGAAGTTGAATACATCTACGGTTTTCTTGTTTTTTCGAACTAAATTCTAAGTTCCAATATGAAGCATTGCCAACGATTGAGTGGTTGGATTGCCAACGAATGGATGACTATTTATTTTTTTTGCAAATTCTGAATTTAAGTAGCAACATTTTGAATAGGTTTTAGGTATTAAGGTCTGCCTCGACTGAAAAATCCTATGAATAAATTGACAGTAACTATAAATGGTGCATCAGCCAAATAACGTTTCAACCTTCGAAAAACGGGGTGGATAGAAATGCAGGTGTGAATAAAAACGATTTTTTATTGAGATTTTCATTTAAATACCATATTAATGGTTTCTCAGAAAGGAAACATACCTACATAAAAAAAAATATTTAAAAATTGGAGTTCTTCATTGCTGCAGACAATATTTAAACAACGTGAAAATTCCAATCAGTTTCGTTTTTATTCACCCCTGCATTTCTATCAGTTTACCCGGTATCAAATAGATACTTACGGCAGAGGCAAACTTCGTAGCAACTATCCCAGGAGCAACGCAATTGACTCGGATGTTATCATGGACAATTTCATTTGCTATTGCTTTGGTCAGACCCAAAAGGGTTGTTTTACTGACACTATACGGGCCTAGAGGCTGAAACCAAGTAACATTTTTGTTGAACAACTGTAATGACTATTAAGCTGATAAATTATTTTATTTAAAAATATTATATCAGGCACATTGTAGATAGGATAGGTAACAGGGTATTATTGCGAGTCACCTGGAGACGACTGTGTAATACGTGGGTCGCTGTTGTTTCATTATGTATCATGGGTTGCCGCAAAAGTGAATTTTGAATTTTGGTACGCAATACATATGAAATCCTGAGAGCCAAACACGGACGCGTTACGTAAATAAATACATTTTGAGTATGGGGGTCACTTTCGGGGGCAAATGAAAAAATTAATAAAAATAAGTTTTACAAACTGTAACGACCCGCGACCGTGTGACATATTAAATGAAATAGCGCATAGTGAGTTTTCATTTTTTTTAATAGTTTAATAGTTTTGAAGTTAATTGAAGAAATCTCTCCCCCGAATCTACTGATATTTTCTATTGTATTTATAATTATAAAAATGCAAATAATACTATACCTACCCATCTTAGATTACAGGAAAACCTATAAGGAGTCGTATAGTGTTAAAGTAACTGTATGCCAAAAAAATGAGATTCGTTCGGAAGGAACCCTTTGCACGCGAGTCCGACTAGCACCTGGCCATTTTTATTTAAGTTGTGGATTCTCGAAAATAGAGAAATTTTATTTTATATTTACCTCCATTGGTTGATACCCTGCGATTGACGATATAAATACGATATTTCCCCCTCCTCTCTTAATAAGTTCGGGATACGCATCTTTTGCCAATAGCCAGGCGGATTTAACATTGATTTCGAATATCTTGTCCCAAACAGCCTCATCAGTCTAGAAATACAATAACACTAAAGGCACTTTGTAATCAGCTTATTTCTTGGCTCACTGTGTGAGGTTTGTATCTTTACCAGAACATTACCAATAGATCGTCTATGACGAATTCAGAACTGGTTTTGACTGATCCGCTGGTTTTCCTCACTTACCATTGACAAAATTGTCAATGGTACTTCCACCTCAAAGTGAATTTCGCACCTTAGATCAGCATAACTTATACAAAAGTTTTGTCTATCTAGCAAGTTTCTTTCTTTTCTCAGTACTTAGTATTTTTACACATGGAATAGCTAAGTAGTAGACCACCAAGGTCTTTACCAGTCTCGTTGGTTGCCAGACTCTTAGGGAAGTCAGCTAATTGAGACAGGTGTATTAACGAACTTTGTCTCATAGCGAGATAAAGTTCGTTCGATCATAGTATAAAACCTACTTACTTACCTCTAAAATCGGCGAAACAGCAGGATTTACTGCAGCATTGGAAACAAGTATGTCAAAACCTCCGAATTTGCTTTTCGTCTGAAATAATAGCCGAGTCTGAATTAGCCTCAACTCGTTTATACTTCATTAAAAAGGTAAGTAATTGATGCCAATAATGCAGGTTGTGGTGGGCGTGAATGGCAAAATCAGAAATTATAAGGAATAGTGAAAAATATTCCAACAAATCTCGGGCCCGATTCAGATGAAAACTAAAAATGCACCAATGGATTTTTGTTAAATCAATATTCCTAGGGAATCGAACCAGTTGATAGTGAAAAAAAAACACAGTAAGTACCTCGGTATTATTATCCGATTGTATCTACCGAATAAGTATGTACCGAAGTCAAACATAGTTACGCAATCGGATGGTGTAATACTGAGACAACTTTGGGAATTGCTAGCTAGTCCTCATAGGTTTAGGATTAGGCCATTGACGGACACTTGAAAAGTTCACCTTGTATAGGACATAGGTACCTACCTAATAAATAGGTACCTTCTTGTAGTAGGTATCCATACTTACGACATCAAATAACTTCTTCCGATGATCTGCGTTTCCTACGTGGCATACAACGCCCTCAACCGTAATGCCTTCACTGCGTAAATTTTTGACTGCTGCTTCCACATTTTTCTCCTT
Source organism: Mamestra brassicae (assembly GCA_905163435.1). Taxonomy (NCBI): domain Eukaryota; kingdom Metazoa; phylum Arthropoda; class Insecta; order Lepidoptera; family Noctuidae; genus Mamestra; species Mamestra brassicae. Next base: position 10,338,462 of record LR991004.1, on the reverse strand, counting down.
TCTACTGCTTATCACAACAGAGGCTCCTTCATTTCCCAGACGCTTAGCTATGGCATAGCCTATGCTAAAAAGTACGTTGTTATTCTATTAGAAATACAAATCACCATATTTCCTTTTGCTTAGGTAGGTAGGTACTCCGTAAGTCCGAAAATGTTACGAACTCTACCCTGATCCTACGAATAACACAGGTTCTCACTGAGGCCCAAAAACGCCTATATAAGTAGGTACGTACTGTAACGAAAAAACTACACGGCTCCCAGAAAATGTACCGCAGCGAAAATTTCATAACTGTAGGTAAGTACCTACTGTATATCCTGTTGGACTTACCTGGCTATCTACAAAAGTAAGTCGGTGAAAAAAATAGATTATGTAGGTAGGTAATTGTACTGCTTCGGTTTTCTAAATCTTAATTTTTGAGCTAAATATGAAATTAAAATAGCCAAGTGTTATTTTATTTCATTATTATTAACCTTCCATTATTATATGTAATTCTAAAACGCAGATATCAAATCGTTATAGGTACCTACTCGTATAATTTTTGTCGCTGCCTGTAGGTACCTACTTACCTACATAATCCCTTCCCTTAGTCCATTCCCAAAAATGCGTAACCAACTACTACTTAGTTGGTTACGCATTGTTGGGACAGTGGTAGACAGAGATTCCTACCTACCGATGTAATGTAATGGTAAATATCTAAAACTGGGCTTTGACCCCGGATCAAACTACAAATTGATAGAAATCCAATAGTGTAGGTAAGTAGGAAGGAACCTGTCTTATTATTACCTATGGATACCTATATAATGTGTTTTTTTACTTCTTGGAGTACCTATTTGATAGATAGATTAATTTAATTGCACGTATTTAGTGCAACCAAAAAAAAAATATTTAAGTATAAGGTCAAGTTGACTGACATTGACAATATGCCGCTAAGATACATCAAAAGTCAATAACTCACCCTTCAGTTGAGGCTGTAACTATTGCCACTTTTCCTTTAAACCTACCATGTGCTTCCCGAGCACTTAAGTGATACGGGTTCAGCTTAATCAAATTATTTGGCTTTGACATCATTTTGATTGAATGAAACATAATTTAGTTTCGTGCTTCGGCAGTAAGTCTTTCGGTGCCTAATATCTCCGTGATTAATAGTACCTACCTACTGTACAAAATGTTTTTGCGTGTGACATACGTAATCTCGTAATAAATATTTATCTACGTACAAAGTTTAGATAAAGATACATAGGTAAGTAAGTACCTATTTACAGAACTTGTAATAAAAAATGAGGCCGCTGTAGGTACATTAGTAATTTTTTAAGTAGGAATATTGTTTTGTGGCTAAAGCTAGGTTTACACATATGAGAAATAAAAACAAACAGAAAAAAGGAGCATGGGAACGGTTTTACACTCGCTATGTAAATAAACGAGATGACATCTCGCAATCAGCGAGTCGCTGACTGTTTGAAAATTCATACATGAGTCAATCATGGAATCTATTGGAAAGCTAGAAAGACTGACTTCGTTAACTAAATATCACACTTCTGCATGGCCACACTTAAAACCGTTGCCATTATGAAAAAAACGTTTTTCATAATGCCCTTGTCGGGCCATCGGGAAGGACGTTTTTTTGCAACTAGTTTGCGATTTTACAGTTGCGCGACTTCTTATCACTGTGCCGGGTTGCCTATTAGTAGTAGGCATGTATTTATTATTATTGTAAATAATTAGGCTTTAACATCTTTCCACTCATTTAATTATTTTTTATTTGATATTTATTACATTATTTTATCTAGAATATTCCACGGCATTCGATTCGATATAATATAGAATTCTATCGTGCATATCAAAGGCATTCAAGGGCCGTTCATCTATTGCCTAGTAGGATGGACCGAATATTCCCAGTCCACATGGATTGATTTCGGCATTCGGGAATAAAATTCCCAGTTGCTACCGGGTGGCGACTTTTAAAAATGTTATTTAATTATCTGTGACTGATGATTAGTTTTTGTTAGGTAATTTAATTATTGCAAATACTTAGATTATCTGTGATACGAATTTAGGGTCAGGTGGCCAACAGTGAGCCAGTAGTACACAGAGAACCAGTATTAGTATAACCTAAACTAGTGGTTACCGGTTTATGCAACCGACACGTAGAAACGTGTCGCGTAGGTACCGCGTCCCTCGCTCCCCAGTTGACGGCGAGCGCCCGCTAACAGCAGCCATGTGGTGGGACGTTTTGTGATTTCCCGCGCAAAAAGTTAAAAAAGGTGAGTTTTGTTTTTGTTCCTCAAACTAGTGGTTTATTAGATTTTCTTACTGTATTTACTACACATATAAAGTTACTCTTTGCCAATCTTATGGTTATTATGTTTTTAGTATAACCTAATTCATATTTTTTTTATTATATCTCAACTGTTAAATGATGTAGGTGGTACACAGGGACTCAGTATAGTAGGGTATACAGTGAACCGTGGTTCATTGTGTAGGTACCACAGTTACATCGACATTCGTTATTAAGATTTATATCCTTTTATGCTTTAGGATGGGTCGAACTAAAGTTACCAAACGGAAGATAGGAAGGCACAGCAAAGAAAACATGCAAAAAAGATTTTTTTTTTCTGAGTGAAAATGAAGAAGGAGAAATAATTTTGACTGATAATTTTTTGCCTTTAGGTACCTCAGGACCCAAAAACGGGATATGATTATGTCATTATTTTGCTAGAAACCGAGAAGAAAAATAAAATATTTTATGTCATTATTGTGTAATATTTAAAACTTAAAAGTAAAATTTACCATAAGTTTTCCGAGCCGATTGAACCGGATTGTGCAGGAGTGACAAAAAAAGATATTAAATATATTTTGCCTAAACCAAAAATAGAAGGAAGCAGTCGTCGCCAAGCGACGTTTAAGTTCCCAGTCAATATTTCACTTCTGAAGTTTAATTATTAGTTAGTAATAGTTTCAGAAGTGAAATAGCGATTCACTTTATTAATTGATTATTTTCTAATAATTACTACAATATTGAGACTGATTTTATAGTAGGTTTGTAATTTTAGTAGTTTTTTTAATTACAGTGTAAAATAAGTTGACAGCATTTAAGTTGATCTCAATTACTTAAAAACCTCATTTTTAGAAAAGAATGTGCAATGTGCCTGTATTGTTAATTTTGTTAAGTTGTTGATTATTTTGATACATTTTTAATAAATATTTTTGGAAATATGAAAAATCTTGTGTTTTAATTAATGAGCTTTCATTTACTCCAATGAACACGGTTGAAATATAACTTAGCTTCGTTTTAATACGACATGATTCACTGTATCCAACAGTGGTTCACTGTGAACTTCATCATGGATCAGTGTGTACCCAATAGTGTACACAGTGAACCATTTCCCATTTTTTTAAAAACACTGTAATGTCAAATCTATCAGTTTTTAAGCTTAAATTTGTAAAGAAACTTATGGTCTGATAGACACTGAATCGTATAAATGAAAAAAATTAACGTTAAATTCGAATATGACTGCATGAGAAAACTTCAAATTTTTCGTGGTTCAGTGTTGGCCACCTGACCTACAGGTTTTTATGATCAACTGCAGCACTTCGCCTGCGACTTCGTCCGCGATTTAGTCCATCAACTTCAAAGGATAGTTTTGGAAATTAAGCACAACGAACCTTTTTCGCCCCTTTTGGAGTTTATTTTCGAAATATCCACACATTTTTCATTATTTTTTATTGAAATCATAGTATTTTAATACCCGTCGTAACTTTAAACGAAAGGTCCGATTTGAATAATTAAAAGTGTAATTTACATGTACATTATCAACCTTAATTATCAAACTATTTAAAAGGATAAGGATAAATATCATGATACCAAAATCACCACTTCTCCATTCCACCCGAGGTTTGATTGAATAATATAAAGAAAAAGTAGTCATTCTGATTTTTTAACCATAATTGTTAAGACATATACCCTTGTGAACTTTTTTATAGGTTACAATAAGTAGGTACTTTAATCGTGTAGTAGGTACATTATTTTTATGTATCATCAATAGTTTTCTCAGCGCACGTCAAATCATGAATTTATTTCCTACTACTTTGAGCTACCTACATTATTTTCGTTTAGATCATTACTTTCTCGAAAATAAAATATAGCCTTTGTTTTAAGTTAATATAGCTACCTAATGGTGAAAGACGTTTTAAAATCGTTTGAGTAGTTTTTGAGCTAAATCGTAACAAACATACAAACAAATATTTCCTCTTTATTTTTGTTTAGAAATTTCTAGTACCTACTCATATGCTGGCGCATAATAAAACGATATCTAGTAAGAATAAGAATTACATTTGTTAAAAGAAAATAAGGATTTTCTTTCCGTACCTATCAATACCGTCAGAACGAAGATTAACGAAAAGCAATCAAGATCTTACGAGGTCTTTGGAGAGTTGGTACGTCTTAACAAACTGACGATGCGTAAGGTCAAAAGCATCATTACAGTAAGGTAGGTACTCTTGACGATAAATGTCTATTTCTAACCCTTGCAATGTCAACCTTGTGGGACAATTCAATGAAGTCCATATTACACATATATACAAACATAATATTTTGAAGGAAGAAAACGAAAGCAATCCTAGAATCGATGCGGCAAAAGTTGCACTTTCCTTACTTATGTTCAACCGCGAATTTTGACAGATAAACCGCTAAAGTTCAGCTTTGATTCGATTCGAACAAGTTTAGTGTCAAAAATTGTGTTGATGTTACGCTCATATTCGATTTTGCTAGCGGAATAGGGTTTTGGATATTGTTTCGATCGATCGTTGGCGTCACCTAAAACGTAACCGTAGTTGAATCGTTGTTCATTAGTAGAATGCGAAAACGCATAAAAGCCGTAATTCAGCTGCGGTTCCATTACGATTTTTGAACAATTTTGTTAGTAGAATGGGCCCCCTGGGATACCTTTCCTCCGAATTCCGATTGTGGAAATATTGGCGGGATTTTTTTGGAGTGAAGTTTAGCGGCTGTTTTATTTATCTGTAAAAGTGTAAATTGATTCCTAGTGGATATTGTGATGTAAATTGGTGTAGTTTTGTGTCTCAAGTGTCCACCTGGAAAATGCGTGGAATAATTGAAACAGGAGCGATCTCGGCTAACTGAAGCTGAGATTTTTATTGTAGTATTGACTACCTCAGTCGAAACTTGCCGAGAAGGCCGAATCGATATATTTGCTACCAGATACTCCAAAAACCTTTAAAAATGTGTTACATCCGCATTCTAATGCAAAACAAAGTGTGTTAAAAACTCAAGACTGTGACTGAAGGACTCAGTATCCATGGTCAGGAAAAGATTAAAAAAAAACAATTGTCAATGTCAAGTTATGATACATCATATGCTATGATAGTAACAGATAGTAAGTACTGCACACGAAACGAACGAAATATCAGTTTCATTCACAAATGAGGCAGTTTTGTAACATAAAAAAAGAAAATGTCGGCAATAAACTATACAGATTTAATAGTATTCATTTGAATTTTGATAAAAAATACAAAATGAAACATCGTTAACATGGCGTTAACTTTAATAATAAGAAAATATTATTATAAATATACAAAGTGTATAGTGGTAACAGTTTTACTTTTTTTCTTTGTACATATTTTAATTGCAATTAGTTTATTTCCGTCTATAAACGATAATTTATTGAAAAAAAATGGTTATATATCCACTGCTCGACAAGTAGTGGGTGAAGTTTCGGCCAGGAAGAACAATATTGGTTATAGTGATGATGAAGACTTATCTTCAAATAATAAGAATCACAACAAGCTTTTGACATATCTAAGGCGAGAGGAACTGGACTTCCAACCTCCTTGTGAAATAAAGAGTAGAGAAGCTATATCTGCTATTCACCGTGCTAAAACACAAAAATGCAAACAACAAATTGTCAATAAAACATGCCTTATACAAAGTGGACACTTTTATCCTGAAGAATTACCTAATGGTTGCCTTCGTGGACAGACAACTTATGGCAAATATCTGGGATGCTATGCAGATGAAAAGAAATTGAGGTTGCTTACTGGTTTCTATGGCAATTATGCAAACACTAATTCACCAACTGCATGTTTGGATATATGCATACAAGCTGGATTTCTGTATGCTGGAGTTCAATATGCGTAAGTTTCCAGCTTTTTTTTTATTTACTTTGCATTTAGTTCAGGATAGTAAATTATTCAGGACTAAAAACTCTTCTCATACAATGTAACCTTCTTTATAGTATGCCCTGTGAAATTAAATAACCAACTAGTAAAAGAAAACAAGGGCCTCCTTGCTTATTTGGCAATTTTGCTAAATTAAAGGGTTTTGCTTCATAATCAAAATACCATTTTCGACTACCACAAAAGATAACAAGTAGACTTATTTTTTAAATGAAAAGCGCGTTTCCTGTTAATATAAATAATGGACTTAAGGTTAAATAAAAATAAATAAATTATTGATTTATTTTTCAGGTCTGAGTGTTTTTGTGGAGAAAATTTACCACAGGCTTCAGCTGCTATTGGTGATCACATGTGTGACATGAAGTGCCCTGGAAATGTATCGCAACATTGTGGAGGTTACTTCACTATGAATATTTATGAAACTGGTTTATCTAGTAAGTTATTTTTAATTTCAATATTTTATTTCTTCTTATTTAAAATAATTGACTTAAACTCTTTCAGAAAAATAGAAATAAAAGTTTTAAAAGTTTAGGATTATACCTACTTATGGCTAATTTAAAAAACAGTCAAGATACCTAGGTATATACAGAATGAATTTTTAAGGTGTGCATGAATGGCCAAATCCGAAACTGAGGAATATCAAAAACAGGGACAGGAGTCTCGAGCCCCTGATTTTGATGAAAACTAAAACTGCATTAATGGACTGGAACCAGCAATCGAACCAGTTCATATTGAAAAACAAAACACTAAGGATCCAATTCCGGGAAGTAATAATACTTAGCAAACTAAAGGAAAGTGCTCATTTTTAACAAAATACACCTTTAATTTTAAAAAAAAAACCCAACATATTTTTTTCTCAAATATCTTGTTCAGTTTTAGTTTTCATCAACATCCGGTCCGAGCATCTATAATTACATCATAGGATTTTTTTTTTAAATATCTGTTACGATTTAGGTACATCAGGTAGGTTTAGTCAGAAATTGAAAAGTAAATTGATAAGCTTGCCTTTAGTTTTCCATGTGTTACTATGTTACTACTTCCCAGAATTGAATCCTTAGTAGTGCCACTTTCGGATGGTGTAATAACACAAGGTGTGTTTTTTTTTACAAAATCAACGGGTTCGATTCCTGGCTACGAATACCGATTTTTTTTAAAACTTAATAATGCAGTTATAGTTTTCATCAAAATCAGTCGTTATCTTTAGTTTTTTTTACACTTTCAGTGCCCAGAACTCAGCATATGGGTCGAACAATAATTTGTTTGTGTGCCCACGAGTCGTCGCTACATATAACGACGACTCGGCTGCTGAGTTCTGGGCACTGAAAGTGTTAATATAATCAGTTTGTATTGCATTAGTCTGTGGATGTAACACATTCTAATAGTGTTATTTGGTGTATTTGCTGCTAAATATATCGAGTTGGCCTTTTCTGCAAGCTTTTGTGAGGTATTCAATGCTACTAAAAAAAAACAGCTCCGCTTTTCAAAGATCGCACTTATTGGAAATGAGCCACAAAACTACACCAATTTTACATGACAATATCCACAGTAGGAATCCATTTGCGAATAATGAAAAGAGACTCGTTTCGACCGAAAGGAGTCGTCTCGACCTAACTCCTACTTTTCGGGGTACATCTGTCCCTGTAACCGATCGGCTCGAGCTCCTAGGCATGGAGCTGACATCCAGTCTGAACTTCGGTGCCACCATTGAGCAAACCCAAGCCCAAACTGCGGCCAAAAAGCTGGGCAAATAGAGTGAAGCGATACTTCACGCCTGGACAGCTTTTAACCCTTTACAAAGCACAAGTCCGATCCTGTATGGAGTATTGCAGCCACGTTTGAGATGGCTCAGCTAAATACAAACTTGAGGCGCTTGACTCGGTGGAACGCAGAGCTAAAAGGTTCATTGGCGACGTAAAACTGGTGGATGCCAAGCTTCACAGCTTGGCTCATCGCCGCAAAGTTGCCTGCTTGTCGGTCTTCTACAGATTGTACTTTGGGGAGAGTGTCCAGGAACTCCACGACCTCATCCCACCGGCCCCCTTCTACCATCGGACATCTAGACGCACTGCAAGTTACCATCCCTACCTTGTTGCTATTCCACCGATTCGTTCGCACTAAACGTTTCCAAACGTCTTTTATAATGCGCACAACAAAGGGGTGGAACTCTCTGCCTGCGTCTGCGTTTCCTAACGCATACAACCCTAATCTATTCGAAATTAGAGTGAACAGGCTTCTGTCATCTATGCGCTGGACTAGAGTCAAGAGCAAACCCATATTAAATAAAAAATTTGACCTCCACTCAAAAAAATCGCACCTAAAACTTCCAGTTAATTTGTAAATGTTACAGTGATAAATGATATTTATTTTTGCAAATAGGTTACAAGTAACTCTTTTACACGTCAAACTTCTTTTTAAGTTATTATAATCTAGATGAGGCCGGTGTTTCCTAGCTGACTACCCTGAGAAGAAACACCAAAACAAACTCAGGAGTCTCTTTTGAAGTCCATACAATGGTCAAAAACATTTGAAAACCATGTAGATTAGCGTCTGAGGTGGTTTTTTGAGGAAAGCACCACACACAGGTTTGAGTGGACCTGTCCAGATAGTGCAAGCATTTATCAGTTATCGTGTAGCTCAAACTTAGAACTTTAAGGAGCTCAACGGTTCGACGAACAATACCAAAGTAAGGACATTTGGGTAGGCCGCATAAAGTAATCAAACTGCCAGACATCATGAAATGAACCCGACATTATTACAACCTACATAGTTTTCACAATCACAATACGTCATATGAAACCATGGAGATTAGATCCTGAGTTGGTCTTTTAAGGAAAGTACCTTACAGATTTGAGTGGTCCTGTCCAGTCAGAGCAAGCATTTGTCAGTTATCGCGAAGCTCAACTCAGGACTACTAAGGAGCTCAGCAACTTGACAAACTATACCAAAGAAAGGACATTTGGGTAGGCCGTACAAAGCACTCAAACTGCCAGGCAATGTTAAAATGACTCGAAAGAAAAGTAATCTACATAGTTCTCACATTCACAATAAATAATAATATATAATAGGTACTTCTTAAAGTACTTAATCATGTCAAAGTATATAATAATTAAAAAAATAAAGAAATTAAATGTCAAATTGTAGAGACGTAAATTTTCATAAAAAATGTCAAAGGTAACACAAAAAAAATAGACAACCAAACAGAGAAAACATAAATAAAAAATAAAAATACAATAATTATAATGTACATATTGCATTGGAGCAGCTCAATCCCAGGCCTTTTTATCCTCAAGGTAATCTTTTACACGATAAAAAGCTTTCTGGCAGAGTTTATGCTTTACAAATAATTTCAATTTTTCAATTTATTTAGGCTTAGGTCTTGAATGTAACTTGGAAGTTTATTATAAAAGCGTATACATTGGCATCTAAATGAGCCCCCTATTTTTCTTAAGCCTTTTTTTTTTTTTTTTTTTTTTTTTTTTTTAAGGATGGGAAATCATCAAATGACTTCATTCCGCTCTGGGTGGAGCGGAAGGGCGTGTCAGACTCTTACTGACTAAAACCCATCCGTGTTCCTTCTAAAACCCTTTGCGTTCCAGGGCCGCGGTGACTCTTTCGAACAGATTCCGCAACCCTGGCAGGCTTTGGCCCTAGCGGGCCCCGTCTTTTATGCTGACATCTCTTTGAGGCGCGCGTGAAACACAACGCGCCATCGACCCGGGCCTGGTGGTGATCGGACGGCGAGCCACCCAATGCTCGCATTTTTCTTAAGCCTGGTTGCAGAAAAAATAAATTTATGTTTGTTCCTAGTATTTACATTATGGTTTTCACCGTATTTTTTAAACAGTTTAATATTTTTATGTGCATACAAAATATTTTCTTTAATGTACTGATAAGGCAAAGTCATTATGTTAATATCTTTAAATTTTTCTCTGAGGGAGTATCTGGGACTTAATTTATAAATTGAATGAATAGCTCTTTTCTGCAAAATGAAAATTGTCTGGATATCAGCAGCATTCCCTTATAATAGAATACCATACGACATGACACTGGAAATAACTAAACTAAACGGGCTGTCTCTAAATCAGTTAAATTCCGATTTTTTCTGTCACCGTATGCAGCATAGCTAAGTTTTTTCGATAATTTATCTATATGTGGGCCCCACTGAAGCTTAGCATCTAAGGTTATGCCTAGGAACACAGTAGTATCTTCTGGACTAAAATCTTTACCCTTTATAAGCACACTAGTTTCCACTTGCCTAACATGAGGCTATATACATATATAAGATTCAAGTTATTAACATTAAACCAGTATACTATTTTTGAATGAGCTCTGTTTATATATCAGTAACCGATTGTATTGAAGAAACAAAAATGGGCCGAGAATTGAACCCTGAGGGACACCCATTGTTACTGCAGATCCGGGAGATCTTTTTCCGTTCACGTCAACTCTCTGAATCACATCTCTTAAGTAGGAGGTAAGAAGATCCAGTGAGGAATTCCGGATCCTGTAGTGGTGTAGTTTCCTGATTATTAATAATAATAATCTTTATGTCGCAAATTTATATAGTTCACAAGGTGACTTATAACTAGATAGTAGTAAAAGTATTGTACTATAGGTACTGATTCTGTCTCCCAAACTAAGCGGAAGCTTGTATTAATGTTCATGAAACAGAACGCTATCGAATGCCTTAGACAAGTCGCAAAAAATACCCAGGGCTTGCATTATAAATATGTCCTAAAAGTTCAACATTAGTTGTTGAACGACCCTATTAAAACCAAACTGTTTAGTATGAAGTAGTTTATGTCTGTTAAAAAATCTTTGCAACTGCTCTAAAATAAGTTTTTCAAATATCTTACTAAAGGTGGGTAGCACCGAAATAGGTTTATATTTAGAAGGGTCAGATGTACTAACCGCTTTAAACAATGTTATTACTTTACTATGATTCATTAGGTCAGGAAACTCACCATGATCAATACAATTATTAAAAATAGGTGCTAAAGTAGAAGCTACAACGTTAATAATGGACTAAGCAACGTCCACTGAATTATCCCATAAATCTGCAGTCTTTTTTACATTCATGGTGTTAGATGTTTTAATAATATCTGTACTAGTGACACGTTGGAAATTAAATTCGGAATCGCAAACTTTAACATTTTCTTTAAGGAGACACTCTGCAGCAGCGGGTGATGAGTTCAGAGATATGGTTGATAATATGAGGATCTCTGAAAAAAAGTTTTTAAAAGCCGTGTCAACCTGAGAGTCAGAATTGATTACAATGCCATTAATTACAAGGCTGTAGTCACTACATCGATTTGTAGACCTTCCTGTTTCACTTTTAATAATATTCCAGGTGGTTTTGATTATATTATTACTATTTCTGATCTTGTTACTCAAATAACGCGATTTTGCAATGCAACAAACAAAGCTTTTTTAAATAATTTTGAATAATTTCTAACATAATTATGAATTAAATTCAGCGGTATTTACATGTGCTCTTTCACCATAGAATTCATAGAGCCGATTCTACTTTTATGAATTCCCACCGTAGCCCATTCAATATAAGCTACATTACTGCTAATCGATATAGTCTTGGGGTATGAAAGTCGAATTGAATTGCTTACAGTACATATGAAAAAAACCCTCATATAGCTTATTAGGATTATCTGTGGTAGTGAAAACTGGTAAATTATTAATGATTTTAGTTTAAAAAGTTTCCAAACGATTTGCAGTTTTTGGGCAAACAGTGATATTCTTTTTAGCCACTTTGTTGTTTTGGTTTAGGAAAGTAATTATTTGCTAGCTATGATCAGAATCTAGTAAATTTATGATTTATGTATAAATATTATCTATGCATGTGGGACTAGTAGGGGTTATTCTTGTAGGCACCAAAAATAAGTTAACAAGATTGTGGGACTGAAACAGATTTATAATTTTGCTGCTTGAACCCGACTTTTCTAATAAATTAACATTAAAATCACCGCAAGTGATAATATATATATATCATGTGTAAAACTTCATCCATTACCTTTCAAAGAAATCATACAATCCTGAAGGGGGTCTGTATACACTTAATACAATAAACTGCTTCAATTCTATACAGGCTATCTCAATTGTTCGCTCAACAGATAGGCTTATAATATCCTTGCGTTCCTTAAATTTAAGCTGGTAACATACTAAAATTAATGTTCATGTATCATGTTAGGTTAGGTTAATTCTGCTGAACGAACTACCAATCTGGTGCTTACTAAAATTGAACATGAACTCGTGGCTTCTAAGCCAATTATCTGCAATACAAAGAATATCAATATTTTTTCAATTTATAAATAATTCCATTTCCAAGTCTTTATTGTTAATTCTTGAATGTTTTGGCGCACCAGGTTGAGACGATTTACTGATTTTAAAATATTATTTGGTTTGCAAGTTCCATTAATATTTTTTGCATTATTGCTAGAGATTGCCTCTGTTGTCATAATTTCTAATTGAAATTACCAAAAATGTCAATGTTTGACGCCAAGTTCTTGGCAGAATTATTATACATGTCAAGGCATTGCTCAAAAGAATCATCGTTTAGCCAAGTTCTTGGCAGTTATGCAAAAATAATATGATAGCGAGAAAGCTATCTGTCTTCTACAATTAGCAAGGTACCTATCAACACGTTATCTATCTTTTGTCAAAGTAAAACGATTACAATGTAATTGTTAACATCTATTAAATGAAATACATTTCTATTATAGGTAAAATTATGCAATGTCTTATTAATATTATATTATTGCCTTTAATAAGGCAAAGCCAATATTCATATTTTACAGCTCAAAATCCATTCATTTCATTCATACGCCACGCAAAATACGCGCATAGTCGTGGGGTTGCGGAAACCAGCCCGTTTTACATAGTTCACACCACTCACTGACGTCAGACGCACTCACTTGATTTGTGATGAACTTAATGCCCTAGAATAGGTTTAAGTCAAATTTGATTTGTTTTAAGATTCCCTGTTATCATACATTTCATTTTTAAATCCTCAAAAGAATAAAAATCTGTTTTCACACGAGTATATTTACATGAAACCACATTTGGAATAATAATATTCTTCTATCTTTTAAGACTTTATCAAAAGTGCTGCCACCTCCAATACATTGTGGCCACATAACGGCTTAAACTACCTCAGAAATGAAAAACCGGTCAACTGTGAGTCGAACTCTCGCATACGAAGGGTTCCGTACCATTAGAAAACCTTGCTTCTTGCAAAATTTCATGACTAGCCTGTAGTGGTCGTCACACTTAAGTCATCAAGGGCCATATAGGACAATGTGAGGTATCACTGCGGGCCGCACATTCGTGGACTGGGTAGTCCGCGGCATGGGCGTGCTTACCCTGTAGACAAACAGACAAAGCCTACCCTACCACAACAACGGATAAATAAAACAAATGCATTTATTAAAACTATATAATAAAATAAAACAAAAATATTAAATAACTCTTAACTCCTAGTAAAATGCTTATAGCAACTTGTCGCGCCTGTAAGCGGCCCGTGTGACGTAACTCACACTATAAATGTACTACGAGACGCTGGCTAAGGCAAGACTTCGCATTGCCTACAAGTAATTCATAAATGTATGCATGTGTGTTTATATTTTCATGTGTATGAACAGCACACATGTATAAATATGGGCGTTTCTTAGGCCCGAAGGAGCCGGCCAACGCGTGTCGTGATTGGTTACGCCACAAGGTTTACGCACAAAACGTCAATTTCCTAACCAATACAGACAGTTATAAAAGGGTAGTATTGTCAAATTTATACATTTCCTACCCTTAATGTGCAACTACTGCACGCTACTGGTCCGCGGTCGTTCACACCACCAATGAGGGTTTCCTAGATAATTTACGCCACCAGTTGGCGCCACATAGGCGAACGGTCCTCTACCTTGAAAAAGTGACTTTGACGTAAACATGATGTTGATGTCAATTTAAAAAATATCAGAAAACATTAGCGTTTTGACAGGTGCACGGTCCTGACGCCTCAGTGCTGCCACCTGGTGCTCGTCATTTCAGGAAACTCTCATTAATTGACATGATATGAGCTGTGAAAATTAAAGATTTTGTATATCAATACAAAATAATATATGGTGCAATAATGTAGGTAAAAGCAGCCTGTGAAGTCGTCTGTCTACAAAAAAACATTGCCCACTAAATTTGTTTGCTAATGTCACGGGCCGTACAAATATGGTCCGCAGTTTGACGAACCATTTTTTTTTGTGTAATATCATCATGGATGTCCTCCGTCTTGAGGCAGACACCTACTGACTAAAACCACATGTTGTTCTTGTCTTTTGGCTGGGATGCGGTGGAGTGACGAGAAGGAACACGAACGGGAATGCAAACGTGTACCCACACTTTCGCATTCTCCACAATCACCCCGGCAGTTTGACGACCTCTGCTCTAGGCCATATTATAGGTATTGAATCGGCGCGGCGCACAGTATTCGAACTAAAGCCCATTTAGCGGAACAAATTAATATACCAAAAGTCATCTGTTGCATGTTATCATGGGCGCCTATTATATATATATATAACCTAACTTAAAGTAAGTCATTATAGCCCACGAGCGGCACCCGTCGGCCTCCGCTGGCAGGTGCAGGTCGCGCAGTCAAAAAAAGGTTCCAAATTCTAATCACATTATTGGGTTATGATGAAATTCAGTACAATATTATTGCCGGGTGGACGGGGGCACAGACGGCACGACGCGCGCCGCTCGTGGGCGGCTGAAAAGGAGGCTGATAATCTTCCGATTTGCCGACGACTTTGTCCTTTTCGCCCCAATAGCTCTTGAACTCAAGACGAGCATGGTCTTGAGTTTTGAGCACGGCTAGCTTCAGGGTGGGACTTGCGATGAATCGGTCCAAAATCCAGCTAATGACTAATAGCACCCAGCGTAAGGTCGAGGTATATGGGCAACAACTACCTACATTATGTCGCTGAGTACATCTACTTAGGCCAGTTAGTTTCTTTCGAAAACTGACAAGAAAAGAAAACCGGTCGCCGGATCGAAAACGCCTGGGAAAAAGCTACTGGTCCTTGAAGAGAAATCTGCCGATCTCCTTAAACCGCAAACTCTTCGACATGTGTTCTGCCCATCCTAACCTACGGTGCTCAGACCGTCGCTTACCGATTCGCAAAAGTTCCACCTTGGAGTTTGCCAAAGAGCAGCATTCTGGGCGTAAAAAGACAGGACAGAATTCGAAATGGTGTTTCGAATTCTGTTCCCGTTTCCGAACGCAGAATGGTGCTCTGCTTTCGAACCAATTACAAAGTCCATAAATTATGTTATTATTCCCATAACATAATTTATGGACTTTGTAATTGGTCTGAAATAAAGTAAGCTGCCAGGCTGACATGGGATTGGTCGGGTCACGTAAGCCGCATGCGCTGACCGCTGGGCAAAAGTCTCCACATAATGGCATATAATAAAAAAAAAGTATTTTTAAAAGCCAGGGAGGTGCAAGTGCACCTTCTTACCCCGGCGCCCATGCATGTTATGATTAGTAAAATTCAATATCTGTTTTGACATATCAATCAGTGAGCTTGCAAGTCTCGACGGCAAAGATTGTGTGTTGGTTTTACATAATTATAAAGATTTGCGTTAATGTCAGGATGACTACATCTTCTAAAGGCATGTTTTTACTTAAATCACTATATTTTTTTAAAGTTATTGCGTGCGTTGGTTTTTATGTTTTTAGGGTTCCGAACATCCGTAAGAAACGGAACCCTTATAGGATCACTCGGTCACAGCCAATCTTCTCCGAATCTTCTGGACTGATTCTGTTGAAATTTGGGACACATATGAACTTCTGTGACACAAATACGGACGCGTTACGTAAATAAATAAATTTTGAGTACGAGGGTCACTTTTGGGGAACAAACACGAAAAAACCAAAAATAAGTTTTTGAAACTTTACCGTGTGACATATCAATAATAAATAAAAAATGCAGATAAAAAGTTGTTTTCCTATAGATTACAGGAAAACCTATAAGAAGTTTATAGTGTTAAAATAACATGTTACAAACATGAAATTCGTTCGGAACCCTTTGGACGCCAGGCATTTGGCCAGTTTTTAACGGTTTCGTAGTCAACAATAGTTTTGCCATGTCAGCCTGTCTGTCTGTCCGTCCGCGGTTTATCTAAGAAACGCTGAGCGCTAGTAAGTTGAAATTTGCAATGGGTATACATATTAATCACGCCGACAAAGTGTTAAAATAAAATCATGAAATACATTAACTATTTTTTCCATCCGAGAATCCGTTTGCGAAATATTAAGCTTTTAAGCGCTACTTTTTGTTAGAGTCAAGTGTCCACCCACCCCCCACTGCCAGCTAAAAGGTTGTTATTAGCATATATAACGAATGTAAAAGTAAAACTATCACAGCTAAGTAGGATTTACAAGTTAACGAGTAATAGTCGACCAACTTATAAAATGTAACTGATTAACATACTTGTATTATAATGTTATAATCATTATTTTCCTTAATTTCATTAGAAATAACGCTTCAGTTGCCACAATCGTGAAATTACATAAAATCATTTTCACTAATTTCATTGGTCATAATCGATCAACTATCATAATAATTTTAATCCATAAATTTATTTGCTATATTCTTCATTTTCAATAATGGCGTTTTCCATAACATTTATTCACCATAATATTCATTTGAACTCCAATTCACACCATCATAATTACTAAAATTAAACCTAATCTACCAGGCATTGGCACCAATTTTTAATAGGTATGTAGGTACCTTAACTCCTTATACATATTATCCAGCTATCCATTTAATTATGAATTTTTAAATTTCATTCACTGTAACAAAAGTCGAGGTGAAAACCCCTGTTTTCACCTCGACTTTTGTTACAGTGAAAGAAATTTATAAGTAGTGGAGTGCCTAGGGAGGCATTCCACTACTTTTGTCTCGCTAGAAAGGCCAAATCGAATACTGTGCGGCGTTGCGAACCCTTGGTCTTGGCGCACTTTACCAGTATTTATTATTTGTTGTTATACTTTAACATTAGCACTACGTATATACGTAGTGTGTGTAGTAAAATGGAAATACAGCCAAAGCCATAATTAAAAAACCATAATCCAAAGTTCATAATCGGGGATTGATCTTACCTATATTGGGGACATACACAAATAAACTTTCAGCCTTTATAAAATAACGAAGGTCTGATCGTCGCGGGCTCTTACTCTGTAGGTAACGAATTGAATAACATTTCGAAAATCTTGCAGAAAACGTGGAATTTTGCAGATTCGATTTTTGAAAACAAAATTATCCTGCGAAATAAAAATGTTTATTTTAAATGTTTAAATTTTGATTTACAGAATTTACGCCTAGAGTACCTAAAACAACGAGCATTAATGAAGAACCCATTCAAATTGTGTTCCTATTGACACTGAATGGGCGCGCACTGAGACAAGTACATCGACTGATTAACGCTTTGTACCGAAGCAATCATTACTTTTACATACATGTTGATAAGGTAAGTCAGACAGAGCATTAGACCTTACGCACAAACTAAAATAGGGAACATACAAATGGAAAATGCTTGTTGTATGGATTAATATAAAAATACTTTAAAAAACGATTTTAATTAGTTTTTTGTTTTTTTTTTTTAAATTATATGCTATGCAAACCTAACTTAAAGTACGTCTTTATAGCCTATGAGTGGCGCCCATCGGCCCCCGCTGCAAGGTGCAGGTCGCGCTGTCAAAATTTGGTTCCAAATTCTAATCACATTATTTATAGGTCATGATGCAATTAAGTACGATATTATTGCCGGGTGGACGGGGGCACAGCTTCGGACACGCGACCTGCTTCTGTGGGGGCCGACGCGCGCCGCCCGCGGTGAAAAGCCACCTCTCTTCATGGCTTGAGTACAATTTTCTCGCCGTAGGTGTGAAAAGTAGAGTATGCTCCCCAGGAATAAAGGCGTCTTTGCCTTGGGCTAGCTTAAATCCCTCGCTACATTCAGGATTCTTGTATTAACTCCTCGCTTCGCTCGTGAGTTAAACTCGGAACTCCCTCGCTACACTCGGGAGTTAACTCTCGACTTCATTGCGGTCGTCATATTGAATGCCGAAGCATTCAATATGACGCCCGTGACATAAGACAATGCTTTACCCGCTCCAGAGCGTTCCAGAGATTAGCGCGTTCAAACAAAAAAAAAACTTATAAATTATAGATATTGTATAAAATACTTTTTTCTATGTGTACATATATTTTTTTTTAGATAAATAATAATTCAAACAAAAACTCAATGGTTCCTTTTTGCAAAGCTTTTTTGTGTGGGTTGGTCCCTTGTTAATTTATTACCTTGGCATAATTTTAAAACGTATTTCTTTCATAACTTTAATGAAGATAAAAACAAGTGTTTATTGGATTATCAACCAAAAATTACCTAATTTGAATACGAATGGTAATTTCTGTCCTAGAATCCGACGAAGTTGAGACCTATCGTAGTTTTCTTGTCATCACAAGTAGAAAAAGAAAATAATTAGTTTTTATTTATTTCGTTGGTTAACCCATAATTATATGACCTTAATTATTTCTTCATCCACTCTTAACTTATTACAGTAACTATGGAATTTCTTGTCCGTTCTTCTCCATAAGAATCTACCTTTCCGATTCGACAGTAGAGTCACTTTATTAATTGAATACTATTATTTTACTGAACTGTAAATAAACGCTTTGACTTTGACAATAAATGGTAACCATCAAGATTATTCAAAAATACCCAAATATGATACTTATGGTGAAAATAACTTTTCTATACTTTGCTTGAAGGAATAAGATAATTTATTTTAGGGATGCCGCCAATAGTTGCTACAGTGAATAGTCGAATACTCGCCATTATTATTCAATTAAAAAAGGAATATAAAAAATTAATTATTTATTCTCAAATAATAATATTATACTTGTTGTAGTAGTCTCTTGAACTTACTGCACCACAATCTGCCCCTTTTGGACTTTAAATTATTAATTAAAAAGCCTAACTAATTAAGTTCAACATGACTGATTTTTGGCTATCTTTTTTAATGATAATAATAACAAGTGTGTGTTTTTTTTTAAAGATTAATAATTGTTTAATTATTATTTAGTCTATAGTTACCTGTTCATTAAAAGTTTTTTTTATTATTTAGACAACTATTCGCCGAATGTCGAATAATAAACACTATTATTCGGTATTCGACAATTAGTAACAAAAAATGTCGAGTAATGCTTGAATACCGAAAAATTGCGAGTATTCGCGGATTTCTAATTAATTATTGTTTTTTTTCTGTTTAAACGTCAAAGGATCTAGTATAGGTATGTCGGATTTGTGTCGGAATAAGGTCAATTTTGAAAGGGTCCTGAGTCCTGACCATTCTTCTTACCTACGATTCAGTTTAGAATTTTTTTTGCCATATTCATACTATAACAAAATTATATCTAGATATGTTATGAAAAAACTAATCGAATTCAGAAAATAATAATAAATTACAGTAATCTTTGTGAGTATCACCGACTTGGATAAATAATTTTATCAGAGAGTTTATTACACACCACAAATTCAAAGTAGATGTTGTAAGTCGAGATATATCAACAAGGAACCAAGTAATGGAAGTATTTATAAAATGATTATCCCATTTTATCTTATATGCCAATCAACCCATGCGGGTTGGTTCTTTTTGGGCTCTATATAATTAACATAAAAATAAAAAATACAAGGGACCATGTGGAATGGCACTTTACGAAAAGAAACAATTTCGTAGATTTTTTAGATTGTCCGTTAGTTTATTGAACAACTGATGTTATGTGGATTGGGTAACACGTAATGAAAATGTTTTGTTCAGTCAAAATCATCAGATCATTGTGATCATTATAGGGTCTATAGATTAGAATGTGGTAGCTTTCTGTGTACTTAATTAACTCGGTTTTGGCCTGTGTGTGGAATGGTTCCTGTTTGCATAAGTAGGTCCAATTATTTTCGATCTATCAGTTCATCGAGTTTTACTTTTTTATGTAAGTCGCACGCTCCTTTGTGATATTTTGGGGTAATCAAGTTTGAATGAAAATAATTCTAAATGCGAAATCCAGTTGTTTGAATCACGCAATATACCTACAGATTTTAATTATTAGTAATGACTTTTACCAACAATGCCCAGTTAATAGTAGTTTAACAGTGTGAAACTAACAAATGAGTGCTTACAACACTATAAAAATAATATTATATTTTTGCGACTGCGACCTTGCATAGGGTAAATTGATTACTATTTCAGTGGTTTTGATTATCAACACGTTAATAATTAACGATAAAAAAGAAAACTATAACATAATAATTTGATAAAACAGTAGGTGATGGTGATGAAGTAGCATAATTATTAAATAAATTAACTTGAAAAACATATTTTAAAACCAATATTTTTTGGCCTCACTCTCATTCACCAAGTGTCTAGAATGTAACGTGCATGAAGGAACTTTGTTCCAAAAACTTATACCCGACGGGCGCGATCGACTGGAACGGGTTGGGTTTGGGGTAGGCCTGTCCTTAAATTCCTTCGATGTAGACCAACTCGACTGCGTCTGATGTCCTGTACCTGTACTATAGGTTCCCGTACTTGCTATCTTCGGGATAGATTGGGGTTAGGGATGTTTGCTTACCATAAATGAAGACGCAGAATATATTGTTAACATTGCAGTTAGATACTTTTTGCACTATATTTCGTGATAGATTCTAATTATTTCTTGCCAATGACTACAAATTCTATAATAAATTAAACTGAACTGTTTATTATCGTACAACACTACTGTAACGAGGCCCTCAAATCGCTAATTTTCCCTCGGGCAATAATGTGATTTGAATTTGGAACCTCATTTTGACCGCGAGCTAGCAGCGGAGGACGACGCGCGCCGCTCGCGAGCTATAATGACGTCCTTTAGGTTAGGTTTGCATGAAGTTTTATTTAACCGAAGGTTACTTTAACTACTATATTATATTTTGTGTCCGTTTCGACCGCGCGGCCATGACTTTTTTTTTTTTAAATATGCCAAGATTTTGTAAAAATTTGTAAAAGTAGACTCCCAAAACCATAAATTTGTCAAAGCTAAGGTTAAAAATTTATAAGGGTTTGAACGTGGCCGCGCCATTGAAACGCTCCGAACCGCGCGGCCACGGAGATCTTTAAAACTAAGCATTGCAGAGACCTGAAATTTTGGTAAGTAACAGATTGAATTTGTAAAAAATTTGTAAAAATATAGAAAAAAATCCTGGGCTTATATTTTAGGAGCTGTAAGACTAATACGCCATGGCCGTGCCATTGAAACGGTGAAAAACACATTTTCGCCGATATTTCGCTAAAAAAGCAACGCAGACGTCTGAAGTTTTTTGTAAAACCCAGATTTGAATTTGTCAAAACTAGTAAAAATAAAACAAAAAATCCTAGGTTTATATTTCAGGAGCTATAAGACTAGAACGCCATGGCCGCGCCATTGAAACGGTGAAAAAATACGTAATCGCCGATATCTCGTTGAAAAAGCATCGCAGAGGTCTGAAGTTTTTTGTAAAACCTAGATCTGAATTTGTCAAAACAGGTACAAATGCAAAAAAAAACTCTAGGTTTACATTTCATTAGCTGTAGACCGGAATCTTAAATACGTCTTGAATATGTCGATAGGGTGACCATGGCTTATTGTTAACAGAAAAAAATTCACCTATTTTGTTAGATATTATATCTTAAGGATTCTTAATGAAATAAAAATGGAACGATAGTATACAAAACCACGTTTATTAGTTTAAAAATCGTTGTTTGTTACCTGAAAATACTTGTTTTGAGTAGACGTGCGAAAACCATAACAGATAACTTTGCATAGCGTTCGTGATGACTAATGAGTATAAAATAGCATAATTTGATGAATAAGACTTTAAATTCTGTCAGAAATAACCCCCGTAATTAAGTCATGCATTTTAACATTGAATAGCAGGAGCATAGGAGCGAACGAAACGCGCGGGTGCAGCGCGGGAGACGAAGGCTGGCTGTCTAACCAATCACAGCCGTCCAAAAAGAGATATCTCGCCGTCACACCGTCTTCCCCTGCCAAAAACTTTTTCTCGATTAGTCGTCGTTTTACGTTCAGTTAATTCGTACGTAGTACTTGCTGGTGTTTTAAATTTTGGCTTTCCTATGGACTTCGATTTGTGCACTGTTTTGCACATTTGTTATTTTGGCATTCCTATGGACTTCGATTTGCACTCTGTTTCGGACATTTGTTATCTTTGGCTTTGAAAAACGTTCTGCTGCTGCAATCTGGACTTCATTACGCCTCAGGATTTGATTACTAATTAATACTTCTTATCAAGGTAAGTAATTCATACTACATACTCTCTTACCATTTTAGTCAACCTATGTAGTTGACCTAACCAAGTATTGTAATATAATAATATTTGGGTACCTATTTCAATACTGGTCGCTCAATCAATCGTGATGAAATCTTTAAGCAAAAAGGTGTATTTTGTATCTAAATTATGTATTTGGCAGATGTTTTAATAATTAATATTTTTGTCGGGAAAAACTACTGTTTACAAAACATTGACTCTTTGACACCAAACATTCTTTAAAAAAAACTTGCTGAGTACTTGACACTTCTTGATTTCAGCTCATCTACATATATCTACACTAATATGATAAAGAGGAAAGATTTGATTGTTCGTTTGTTTGAAATGAATAGGCTCCGAAACTACTGGACCGATTTGAAAAATTATTTCACCATTAGAATCCTACATTATCACTGATGAACATAGGTGATAGAAACTTGACTCAGAATGATGAAACGTCACAATGACAATAGATGCAACTGGATCATTTTTCCGAACGATCAAACTTCCAGATGGATCTCTGCTAACGAAACAGATGTTTCTCTATGTTGCCATGGTAACGTCTTCAACTATTAAGTCGACAGCAATTTGCCAATTGATTACTGATAACCACACAACGGATTCTGTATTGTCTTGGTTGAAAACATGGCACAACGAAGTACGTACTGCCCCTCACGAGATTGTAACTGACGACTCTTCAGCGTTAATAGCAGCAAACGTTCGGGCTTTTACTATTTATCAAACAGTCCGAAACTATCTACGACAGTCTTTTCTTGTTTTAATGGGTAAGAGCAATGATTTTCCTCAAGTATTTCTAAGATTAGACACAAGTCACTTTGTCAAAAAAGTATACAACTTGCGATGCTTCGATAACGTTGATATAAATGTGATTTTTTTTTACATTCGCAGTATTTTATTTGTGAAAGAGTGTGAAAATTTTGAAATCATAAAAAATGTGCTTTGTCATATAATAAAAATTTGTACGTTCAAATATGAATGCTCAAACAATGAGACTTGTAAAATTTCTATGAAATACCTCAAATCTTTGTGTGTCAAGATAGAAAACACAGTTGCGGAAAACGACAAAAAAGATTTATCTGAAAATTATGTTACAATATCTGATGATGCCAATATTTTAGATTGGTTTGATGAGCTTGTGAATAAAGAAAAAAACTTGGATCAAACCATAAACAAAACAGAAAAACCAAATGACTATTACTTACCCAGTCTAGTATCAACCCTTAGAAGGTTTAATGATAAAACTGCCTCTGTGGAGCAATGTCATGTGTCCTTTTTACAAATCGGAAAATAAGATATATATTGAAAGTTATTTTAAAACTTTAAAACACCTATTATTTGAAACACGCCTGCATAAATACAACGTGGATGAATTTATAAGTTTTCACTACAATTTTATATTAGGGGAGACAAAAATAGCCGCAAAAAATCTTGACATAACTGTAGGAAATATAAAAAAACAAACTAACAAGGGCCGAAAACGGACGCTACGAAAAGAAAAATACACACAGTGTAAAAAAAATGAAAATTAACACAAAACAGTCATTTTCTTCTGATTCCATATTTACAGAAAAGCCATCATATACAGAAAACTGGGGGGGAGAGGAATATTCTGCGAAGAATATCACAATATTGTTTATGCGAAATGGGAATTTAGTAAATTCTATCAATAAAAGTATGACCATTACACATGTGCGTTTGACTCCGTTTCCTTTTTGTTAGCTTTTGGATACAAACAAAACGTTCACATTCAACAAATATTTAATACATGCACAAGCAAATTAATCCGCGAATTTATAAAAATATTAACAGAATCTTTAAATTTTATTAGTGCTTATAAACTACGAGAGGAAATCATTGCTAAGTATTATAAAAGTGAAAACAATACTTATGGATGTGACAGTAATATGGCTTTTATATTTGAACACATACTTTTAGAGTACTTATACAGTGCCAATGTAATTAAAGAATGTTTAACCGAAACGTGTGCCAACCACTCTAAAAGAAACATAGTATTTTTATCGATTAATATAGAAATCATCAATTTATTCGGAATCGGAGGACTGGAAGATGCCGTCATTATCGATGACTCGGATTTAAAAAAAATTTTAAATGTAACAACGAAACCATGAGATTTACATACGAATTAGGGAGCATTATTTTATTTGATCTTAATGGCACAGACAAAATCAAGCTCGAAGAAATACCCCATTATATCAAAATAAAACAAAGAAAATATGGACTGATAGGTACTGTGGAATATGTCCCTCCGGTTGTAGGTCTGATCGGTCACTACAAGTGTCATTGCTTGTTAAATAATTGTTTTGAACAAACTATAACAATACATAATTGAACATATAGTCTTATAGATGATGATTAAGATTTTTTGTGTGAATTGCCAATTATTTTTTGTAAGAATTTAGAGAAAGTCTTTCGCCATGAGGTCCTATTTTATAAGAATTATATCTTAGCATAAGAAAATAATCTGTGATTTTAAAAGAAATATATATACCTATCTTAGTGTAAGCAAACAATCTGTGATTAATGTGATTTTTAAATAAGAAATATATATTCGTACTTAAAAGAAAATAATCTGTAATTTTGAAAGAAATATATATATTTTTGTAGTGTAAGCAAAAAATCTGTAATTAATGTGTTTTTTTAAATAAGAAATATATCTCAGTACTTGAAAGAACATAATCTGTGATTTTGGAAGAAATATATGTGTAAGTGTAAGCAGACAATCTGTGATTAATGTGATTTTTAAATAACAAATATATATTAGTACTTAAAAGAAACGAATCTGTGATTTGAAAGCACACATCCGTGTAAGCCAAAAAAATGTGATTTATGTGATTTGTGAAACAAATAAACATGGTTTTGTATACTATCGTTTCATTTTTATTTAATTAAGAATCCTTAAGATATAATATCTAACAAAATAGGTGAAATTTTTTCTGTTAACAATAAGCCATGGTCACCCTATCGACATATTCAAGACGTATTTAAGATTCCGGTCTACAGCTAATGAAATGTAAACCTAGAGTTTTTTTTTGCATTTGTACCTGTTTTGACAAATTCAGATCTAGGTTTTACAAAAAACTTCAGACCTCTGCGATGCTTTTTCAACGAGATATCGGCGATTACGTATTTTTTCACCGTTTCAATGGCGCGGCCATGGCGTTCTAGTCTTATAGCTCCTGAAATATAAACCTAGGATTTTTTGTTTTATTTTTACTAGTTTTGACAAATTCAAATCTGGGGTTTACAAAAAACTTCAGACGTCTGCGTTGCTTTTTTAGCGAAATATCGGCGAAAATGTGTTTTTCACCGTTTCAATGGCACGGCCATGGCGTATTAGTCTTACAGCTCCTAAAATATAAGCCCAGGATTTTTTTCTATATTTTTACAAATTTTTTACAAATTCAATCTGTTACTTACCAAAATTTCAGGTCTCTGCAATGCTTAGTTTTAAAGATCTCCGTGGCCGCGCGGTTCGGAGCGTTTCAATGGCGCGGCCACGTTCAAACCCTTATAAATTTTTAACCTTAGCTTTGACAAATTTATGGTTTTGGGAGTCTACTTTTACAAATTTTTACAAAATCTTGGCATATTTTTAAAAAAAAAAAAACTTCATGGCCGCGCGGTCGAAACGGACACTATATTTTCGGCTATATTATCTAAGAGTATTCTAAGTCGGGATAGAGGTTGATGCACCTCTCCGTAAAGCCCGTGAGATTCCTATTTACTATTTGGGGTTGGTTTCCCTAAATTCTGAGCCTTGTCATACTATCTACCTCAGGGTAGGTGCATCATTCCCCTATCCAGACACACAACTGTCAAAACCGCCCCTCTTAAGGGTGGCAACAGTGCAAGCTCAAAAACCAGGAAGGGGAAAAAATCTGGATAAAGCTTTCGGATTATCTGAAATCCCGGATATTTTTTTATGTTTAGTTAATGAAGGTGTCTGTAAATGGTGCTTTGTTCGTCCACTCGATTAACTTTACGTGTTATTGTCCTGAGTGGGTATGTGTGAAATGTTCAAAATCTGTATACCTAAGTACCTCCTTTTACCAAATACCTAACCATAAATACCTGTTAAAAAAACATTGTGTTCACCCTACCTATCTATTTTATTATAGGTACTGTAGAAAAAATACCGCAAGAATATCTTATGTTTCAAGGGGAAAACAACAATATAAAATGAATTTAATTTTCATCATTAGGCACTTACGAAATTAGGTTAACTTATTCTATTACATACGTTCCATAGTTTTACAGCTTGCTTCTGAGAAGGCACAGTAAAATAATAAAAAATATGACATAGAATAAACCACAGTCAAAATATAAGATAATTCAATCTTGAATGTATAGGATTAATAGTACCTACCTATTACTTATTTGTTTCAGCGTCAAGATTTTTTGCACAGGAAACTAGCTGCCTTAGAAAATTTCCCAAATATAAAATTAGCCTCAAGTAGATACTCTACCATATGGGGTGGTGCATCTTTGCTCAAAATGTTACTTGCAGCTATGAAAGATTTTATAGCGTTGGGATGGAAATGGGATTTTGTTATAAACCTGAGTGAAAGTGATTTCCCTATAAAGTCATTAGAAGAATTAGAAAACTTCTTGTCTGCAAATAAAGGTCTTAACTTTGTGAAGTCACATGGACGAGAAGTACAGAGGTTCATCAAGAAACAAGGTCTTGACAAAACATTTATTGAATGTGACACGCATATGTGGCGAGTTGGTGAAAGAAAGTTACCAAGAGGTATCGTAATTGACGGAGGAAGCGATTGGATTGCATTGTCGCCAGAATTCGTGTCATACGTAGTTGGAAAACAAGATGAGCTCTTAGCAGGATTGGATGTAATATTTCAACACACTTTGTTACCAGCCGAGTCGTTTTTCCATACAGCATTAAGAAATTCACATTTCTGCGATTCGTATGTCGACAATAATTTGCATGTCACCAACTGGAAAAGAAAATTGGGGTGCAAGTGTCAGTATAAACATGTGGTCGATTGGTGCGGCTGTTCTCCTAACGATTTCAGAACAGAAGACTGGCCTAGAATTCAAAATACTCAAGACCGACAGCTATTTTTTGCTCGCAAGTTTGAACCTGTAATAAATCAAGAAATAATCAACAGAGTAGAAAAATACATTGGATTTAAGGATCACTATTTGATGCCGAACTTAGAGGCATATTGGCAAAGTATATATAATGTGGAAGATTTGACAGCTAGTTCAGATGACTTAATAATAACTCACGCTGGAAGTATTGTCAGACATAACGCAAGAATCCTTTTAGAGGAAGGCTGTAGAATAGAACCTGATGAAATCATTGAAATTAATTCTTATAATTATGCTGATATTTATAAGGGAAATTTAATATTACATAAAGCAATTGTACATGATCACATAGAAATATTAATAGAGACTTGGTATAAACCTAAAAAACACATAGACTTAAATTTCGAAAATGCTTATGTAGATAATATTAAATTGTTTAAAGTAAGTTCTGATTATGATCAGAAAGAAATGACTTTTAGAAATTTTGCTAATGTTTTAGGTCCTTTGTCAGAACCCGTTTTGCTTTATGAATTTTCAAGTCAAATAGGTAAGAAGAGTGACAATTTAACGATAATTTGGTTGGATCCTACTGGGGCCATTGGTGATGTTAATGTCCTACATGTAGATGAAACTAATCTTACAAATTTTATAAAACCTAACTTCAAGGCACCACTCTTACCAGGAATTTGGAAAGTAGGTTTATTCGAACAAAATGAAATAATAGTAGCAACTAAGTTTCTTATATCACCTCTAGAATATTTCTCTGGTAAAGACTTGTCACATCTAGAATCTAGTATAATTCACAGTGGATCTCAAAATTCATACAAAAACTTTTCAAATATTAAACCAAAGAACTTTCTTCCAGGTTATGAAGAGAGTATATTGCTACAAAAAATATCTCAGTCAAATATCCAGAGAATAAACCAAGACTTAAAAGAATGGATAGATGGACTGAGTTTAGAGTTTTATAATGTATTAGGTTCATGTATCATGTTAAATAACGAAATCAAAGATAAATTAATATGTGGACATCATAAATTAGAAAATTGTATTTCAACACAGTGGAGTTCCTTGTCTCCGGATCCTAAAGGTACAATAGGAAAACTAAATAAGATTAATGGGCGAATGGAAAGAGTATGACAAATAAATATTTTTGTTTTTTTTTTGTATTAACTAATAATATACGTATCTGCCTGTCTAATTTGAATGCACAAGTAGTACATCTTGAAGTGTGTACTAATGTTTTTCATTACACTCAAGAAAGGATTGCGAACCGAATGCGAGGATGTAATGAGACGTAAGTATTTTAAACTCACGAGGAAACAAAAAATAAAATGAACAAATTATTTTGTAACTAATATTTGTTATGTTATTTATATGGCTCACGGCTTTATTTCGAAGCCACCGAATAGTTTTACGTAGGTATACCTAACTAAATCAAAATGAAATGCTGGTCGTTGGTAAGCGTATCGATCACTTGCTAATGGTATTTTTTATTTTTGTTAAAATTGAAAAATTTATAAACTCCCAAATAAAGTGGAGGTGCTTTTTTCTGTAGGTTTTTGTATGAATTAAATTTGGACAGAACATCGTCTGTTGGGTCAGCTACTGGTACCTACTACTAGAAAAAACTGGTATAGGACCTGTTTAATTTCAGAACAATATCGTCTCGGCCTTCATTATGGGTGACAGGCACCAAAATTGATTGCGATGTATAAATGTTTGTATGGCGATCTGCATGATCTTTTAATGTTAAACTGTTGACAAAAATAAATATTTTGTGAAATATAACGTCGATTTTATAATCCATTAAATGTAATTCTGTCCTCTCACTTTAACTTATGAACCAAGCTTCTTTAGTTTTAGAATTCATGTGCAAAGTTTCAGATGACTGCTAATCATCACGGGAGCAGCATAAGTTCCTGTTGTATTTTTTCAACGACCTACTAATTAAAATTGGTAGGTACCTACCATGAAAATTGGTAAGTAAATACCTACTTTTTATTATAATTGAAAGGCTCGCGTTTGACTACAATCTCACCTGAGGGATAGCGTCGATGTGGTCAACGATGGAGCACGCTTGCCTAGCTATCAGGAAACACTGACTCGGACAGAGAATTGCTGTACACTGTTTTGTAGGAACACTCCATTTTGCATAAGTATTCCTCGTTGACGGTTAAATATACCTTTGTCGTTACATCTGAAGTATTATTACTACACACCACTTCCCCGCTACAAACTTTAGTGTGCGGTCGTGGGATTGGCTGCACTGGGTGATGGGGCCCGCTGAGCATGGCGTGCTAATAATAAAGTCGGAAGTGCACGCGAACTTACGCGTATCTCGGACTCCAACTCATA
The DNA here is from genome assembly GCA_905163435.1 of Mamestra brassicae. Taxonomy (NCBI): domain Eukaryota; kingdom Metazoa; phylum Arthropoda; class Insecta; order Lepidoptera; family Noctuidae; genus Mamestra; species Mamestra brassicae. The sequence continues at coordinate 10,308,414 of LR991004.1, read as the reverse complement.
GGGACTGGAACTGTGAGGTTTCAAGTCGGTTGCGTTCTTCCCAGGTGGATGGTATCCATTAGGATTAGAAATAACTATAAAGGGGTGTGTAGTTAATAAGTGTTCACTCACTGGGGTTTTGGGGTATTTTTCGATTTATTGCTAAATATCTCTAAAAACAATGCATAAGGGCAGGAAGATGATGATCTAAAAACAATGCATCTATATTCAAAAGTAGGTACTTACCTAAACAAATTTTTTAATGTATTCTTTAGACTAAAAACTAGCTAAGGGCCGTATGCATCAGGCATTTTTTTTTTTATCACCAGTAGGTTTCTAGGATATTGGCTACTCAGTAGTAGATACATGTTTTTTATAATAACAACTACCAAAATCTTTTTCATGATTTATATTGTGTCCCTTCGTCCAGCATACTCACCATGGAATCCTGATATTTCATGAATGTCAAAAAACTGTTCTGAAATAGTGCTAAATAGTGCCCAAAGGAAAAAAATAGTGCTCTTGTACTTGCGAAGTTATAGCCATAGTTCGATGAGTATGCTGGACGAAGGTTTCGCCCAGCATACTCACCTCCGTCCGGAGAATCTGTATACGCTTCAAACATAATTCATACTTCAAAAAATAGTTCCCAAATAGTGCCAAACGGTGCCCAAAAAGAAAAAACAGTGCTCGAATAACTTCGGAGTTATAGGCTTCGTTCAGTGAGTATGCTGGGCGTAGGTTCTACGCCCAGCATACTCACCTCAGTGCGCGAATATCGAACGAGCTATAGGTACAATTTACGTCTCAAAAAATTGTGCTTGAAATAGTGCCCAATATCAGTCCAATTTTTGCTTGACTTTTGACCTAGAAAACCATTAAATTTGATTGTAAACTTCTACATACATTACATTGAGTACAGTCGAATACAATATTATTAACTTTCTTTCTAACAATTTTTGTCTTGTGTAAATTATTAATTGTCTATGTAAGGGAGTATTTACTTTAGAATCGCAATATTATTAATTACACATTATTTTAATAATACTTTATAATAATATGATTAAGCCTTCGCGCGTCGCATGGGACCCCGGTAGCTAGGAACAATGATTTTATATATTTTGTCTAGATCACGGCGCTTGAAGGATTAAGATATCAAATGAAGTAAATCATGCATGAAAAATAAAGTTGCTGTTATTAATGCTTACATTACAACTGACAAAATTATTCAAAATAATCATTTTCCGGATCAAGGACGGTACCACAACGTTTACGGAATTGACCTGTATTCCTCATGTGATAAAGTTCAATATAGTGTGGCAGTAATGGATGCACGTACGGTCAATAGGTATGGGGCTTACGACGCGCGGCGCCCGCGACGCAAATGAATATGTTTATGTTTAAATACTAGATGGCGCTGCCCTAACATCTTACGATTATTAGACAAGACTGATCTGTATTTTGAAGGTGATAAGGGTCCATTTTGTGTCACAAAGCGACGCGCGGCGCCCGCGACGCAAATGAATATGTTTATGTTTAAATACTAGATGGCGCTGCCCTAACATCTTACGATTATTAGACAAGACTGATCTGTATTTTGAAGGTGATAAGGGTCCATTTTGTGTCACAAAGCAATCGAAACGAACAAGCGCTTCTCAGTTTCTTTGTTTGTTTACTTCGTCGCACATCATTATAATAACGCCGGCTTTTGAGTTTGACTACATAGTGGGTTGCAAAACCAAACAATGTGTTGGTGATGTCATTATTTACCTATATAAAATTGTGTATCTAGTACGTAATCAATATAGGAGCTGCACCCAAATCAGTAAGTATATTTCAATTTATAATAGTGGCATTTAACTAAATTGATTTTACACTCATTCATTAATTGCACTGTAAAACTAGGTAGCAAGCGAGTTGTTTTTTACAAAAACACGTTCATTTTTTCGTTGAATATGACACTGTACACTTAAAATTAAGGACATGCTTAAGAAGTTTTAAAAATGGGTACCTACTTAGTTACTTTTTTAGGTTTGATGTAGGTAGGTACACACATAATAACGTAATGTCACTTGTTTGTTTATCTAATTGGATCTCAAATACCTATTTATATACCTACTTCTGCGGAGGCCTGGTTTTATCCTCCAATTCTACTGGAAATGAAACACTGTCTTATTTGCTAGGATATAATTTACTTTTCTTCAATTTTTTTATTACAAGCTTGTCCTCGTTACCCGTCAGGATCTGTTCTCGTCTTAAGTTCACGTTAGTTACATTTCAATATCGAAATAGGTAGAATCAGTCAGCGCGAGCGTCGGTAGTAAGTATAAACGTAACTATAGAATTAACACAGATGTATTTTTTAGATAATATGACGTGAAGTGAAGACTATTACCGATTGTCATCCGGCGAATGCACTTAAACTTTTAAGTGTCGTCAACCTATTCATCACATTTTCTATGGGAGTTGTGACTTCGGGAAATCGTCTTCAGCCTCGTGTTTTGCCCCTTCGCTATTTATAATAGAAATCACGCTAAAATAATGGAAAACACGTAAGTGCTTAAGTACCTTTAGAGGAAGGCTGGAGCCTGTCATACCTATATTAAATTATTTAAATACGTGTTATTTTCAGATTATCTTGAAGACACAATGTTTACCACGTTAGAAGACAACTTTTTCTGACTCGTACTGCGTGAGCGGTGGGGCCCGTTATGTTTTTTACATCTATAGTTGGTATTTTCAGGTAATATAGGTAGTATAAGTACACAAGTGTTCATAATGTTATTGATGTTGATTTATATGTTAGTTAGTTAGTTGTTATTTCATATTATGTTAATATTGAAAACAAATGGCATAATAATTTGTGATAATTCTTGTGAATCTAACGACATGGATCAGCAAGGAAAACGAGGGCCTAAACCAAAGGTTTCATTAGAAACGCAAAAATTAGTAATTTCAGAATTCAAAGATGACTTTTTTAAAAATATTCCTTCCGCAAATGACTCAATTTATAAACAAATTCAAACACGGTTAAATTACAAAATGAGTATTAAATCAATCATATTAAGCATAAAACGAAATTACGAATACTTTTTTGGTGTTGATAAAAAAGAAATAATTCGTAATAATGATTCTAATTTGATAAATCAAAAGTCTACATCGTCATCAAACGAAAGCATTAATAGTGTTTCGGAGAACACCAGTACGCATACATTTTATATGGATACAATAACTTGGGATAGTATTAAGCCTCAAAGGTATTTTTATCACCGAAATAGCAAAATCGCCCCTGGTAGTCTGTATAATGTCAGACGTAAATTAAAACCAAACCAATGGACTAATGTAATTCAAATGCATCTATGGAAAGAAATAAGATCTTTATGCACTTGGTGTTTTAAAAATAATATTGTGAAAGACAATTACGAAATCAAATGCACAGGATATTGTAATCAATGTCACGCAAAAATAATTATAACAACTAACTTAGAAACGGAAAATTTAATTAAACTAGAATGTTGCATAATTAATGAAAATAAAAAGTACTCTCATAACACCAGTAAAAAAAACCGATTACGGTATTACCAAATAAGGGAATTAGGTGAAAAATTACAACACGAAGCAGCAGCTTCTATAAGATATAAATTAGCCTCAACTTTAATGAAGAAAAATGACAAGGAACCTCCAGTATTGCCAAAATTACAAACACTACATCGAATTAAACATGAAAATAAAAAAGTTGATGTTTTCCATCCCAACCCAATATTGTCACTTACTTGTATGTGTGTTTCACCACCTTTTGATAAATGTGTTAGATATGTTTCTGCTTTTCCATTTTATACATTTTACTGGACGGACGATCAAAAGAATTATTATAAAAAATGCCAAAAAGAGTTTAATTATATTAGAGTTTCTATAGACGCAACAGGTTCTATATTTAATAAAAATCTTCGGCCTGTCGTCAATGAACACACACAACTATCTCAAGAGTCGCAAAGTCCTATATTTTTGTATGTTATGATGACAGATACAACCGTTAAAAGTAGCGTGCCAATTTCACAGTGTATATCAGAAAGTCACTCTTTAGATACTATTGCTAGCTGGTTACAATCTTGGTTGGCTAATGGAAAACCTCCAAATGAAGTAGTAACTGATGATTCCGCAGCTTTAGTAGGTGCGGTGGTAAAAGTATTTTGTGGTTATAAATCCACCTCTGACTACTTAAATACATGTTTTAATATTTTAGAAAATAGAACCAAAAAAATTCCAACCTGTTATGTTCGCCTTGATACTTCGCATTTCATAAAAACATTGTACAATCAAAGTATTTTCAAAAATATAGACACTAGAGTAACAAAATTTTTTGTTGATTGTATGATTCTGATTAAAAAATGTGTTTCATACGGAGAGGTAAAGAAAATTATAGAAAATGTTTATATTATAGCAAATAATAAACACCGCGGCAGTAGAAATGGAAATTTAACACGGTGTGAAACGGCGATTTTAGAATTAAAAAACCGGATCAAAACTAATTTGCAGGAATGTGAAATACAAAATGTAGATTCGGAAAATCACGTTCCAATTAAACATTCTTTATGGGAGGGATTAGATAAAGAAGAAAACCCGCTTCTGAAAATGTATAAAGATCTTGAGGAGAAAGAAGATTTAATTAAACAATTGTGTGATCAAGAAACTGAAATCGAAAATATTTATTACTTGCCGGAAATAAAGGACACTTTGATTAGGATTCTTAAAAAACTTCCACTATGGGGAAATATAATGATGACTTATTTTAACAGTAATTATTGTACTCCAACCAGTTCAAATGTAGAAAGTTATATGAAAGACGTAAAAAAGTTATTTTTTAAAACAAATTCAAATAAGTACCGCGTAGATGAGTTTATTATTAAACACGAGCCTTTGATAACCGGTTCCATACGCTTAGCCAAAAGTGACTTGATTGATGTTCAAGAAGGAACTGAAAATATTGTCGATGAAAAAAATGAAATAAGTGACCATAACACACCACAAATAAATAGTCTCGTCAATGATGAATCATTTTATGAAAACTCAATTTTTAGGAGCGAACCAAATTATATTGAAGACTGGCGGGGACTGGTGTCTAAACAGAAGAAAAATAAAAAACGAATCAATCGTCGTACAAAATTACATATTTTACAAAACGGCAGTGTTTCTACTTCAGGAACATACAGATTCACGTTTATTAATACGTGTGCTTTTGATTCCGTGGTCCAAAGTTTTTCAATTGCATATTTAGATAGACCTAATATTAGAAAATATATCAATGATAAAAAAAACGATCTTTCACAACTGACCAGAAGTTTGATCACGTATGACAATCTAAAGAAAATCACTAAGAAGGCTAGAAAACCAAAAGATATTTACACTACTCGTTCTAAGGTATTGGCTAAAATATATGATACTGTGGAATCCGATTTTAGTAGTTGCAAAAATTGTGAGTGTAATGTAACTTTTATAATAGATAACATACAAAGTTATGGTTTTTATAGTGCTAATAGATACTTAAATTGTACAAACCAGAACTGTGAAATCAATAAAGGTTCTGGCACAAAATGTAGTTGGATTCCAATAAATGTAAACATATTGACGACTCAAGGTATTGGAGCCCTTAATGAAGCTCTATTAGTAAATGATACTGAAAGGAAATGTAAATACCAATTATGTAACGGTAAAAACGCATACAAATATGAAGTACTAGACTTCGTATTTATTGAAATTAATACTTCAATTGAAATAGAAATTGATGAAATTCCTAAAGAGATCATAATAAACGGTGACACCTTTAAAATTCTGTCGGTAATAGATTTTACAAATGGTGAATCAGGACGCATGGGGCATTACAAGTCAAAGTGCTATCGATTGCTAAAGAGAACTTGGAACTGCTATGATGACCTTAGTAAAAAAGTTTGTAGTAATTCCCAATATACTGTACCACACTGCATTATTTATACGCGAATGTAAGATGAAGATCGGTCCTAACTTGTTAGTTCCTATTTTGTTATTGTTTGTTTGTTTTTTTTTTGTTCTTGTAAAAGTTATTTTATTAATAACTTACAGAAATGTGATTATAAACTGTGATTGTTAATTTGTAATTACTATAGGGTATTTAATATTAATAAAAAAAACGTGATTATAAACTGTGATTGCTCAATTTATACTTATTTGTAAGATAATTTTATTGTGATTAAAACGTTGTAGCAGTAAAACAAAGTACAAGTACCTACGTGTTATATTTTAGAAAGTTTTACCAATATTTGGCTAAACATTTTTTTATATGTATATTATATACAATATTAAAACTACAATTTTTTCTATTTACATTGATTATATTATGAATGTTAACAAAAGCTGTGAACAAGTTAACTAGAATTCTGATTACTTTGGCCCTTTAAATAGTAATAAATAACGTAAGTAATTAAAAATGTTTTTTATTGCTAAACCTTTCATTGATGAAACTATTGGAAAGAGTTTTAAAAATTTGTATAACTATGTCACAGTACTAGTTTTGACTGGTTATAAGTTTTGCCTGCAACATATATACAAAAAGAAACTGTATAATTTCCTTTTTACAATTTTTCAAGATATTAATTTTATTGGCTGCAAATGACTGTTTTTATTCAGACAAACACACAATGCAATGAAGTAATAGACTTCATTTACGCTTAAAGTTTCATTCATTTATTATTATTTATAAAATATATAATAATGCATTTAATCGAAAGTTTTTGACATGTGAGAAAATACCATAATTATTTCCAATAACATGAAGTCTACAATTAGAAAGTTTAATATTTTTGTCCAAAAACATGTGTCGACGACTGTACCCCATTTTACGTTAGTATGTAGAAGTTTACATTAAAATTTAATGGTTTTCTAAGTCAAAAGTCAAGCAAAAATTGGACTGATATTGGGCACTATTTCAAGCACAATTTTTTGAGACGTAAATTATACCTATAGCTCGTTCGATATTCGCGCACTGAGGTGAGTATGCTGGGCGTAGAACCTACGCCCAGCATACTCACTGAACGAAGCCTATAACTCCGAAGTTATTCGAGCACTGTTTTTTCTTTTTGGGCACCGTTTGGCACTATTTGGGAACTATTTTTTGAAGTATGAATTATGTTTGAAGCGTATACAGATTCTCCGGACGGAGGTGAGTATGCTGGGCGAAACCTTCGTCCAGCATACTCATCGAACTATGGCTATAACTTCGCAAGTACAAGAGCACTATTTTTTTCCTTTGGGCACTATTTAGCACTATTTCAGAACAGTTTTTTGACATTCATGAAATATCAGGATTCCATGGTGAGTATGCTGGACGAAGGGACACTTTATATTAGGTACTGTGTTAAATTATATTATGATTGATTGTTTTATTTACAAAGCTTATTTGTTAACGGACTTACGTTGCCGGTTTTAGTGCAGTCAATTAAGAGGTTCAACCACGATTATACAAGCTGTAAACTTGTATGAAGATCTACGTAAACCTTTATTTTAGAATTGAAAAAATTGTGTCATAAAATCACGGGACCGCGACTTAGATATGGTCAAACCCTCCAATTCCCGGTTAAAACCTCTAATTTGACTGGACTATTTACGTACATACATTCAATTACGAACAATTTTATTCTTGCTAGCCAGTCCACGGACCTTTGTATCTTTTAGCAACGGGCTAATTGTGTTAGTTTGTTCGGAGATTGACAGTAATCCCATATACAACCTGTACCTAACAGTTAAAACGCAATACCTCTTAAGGCGTCATTGTACTCATCATTATGAACAACTTTCACAATGGGACCAACACTGGAGTCGCAAAAAAAATCTACTGCCCCATACTGATACATTTATGTGCGCATAACTCGACAAAATGTACTGAACAGCTGATTTTTTTTTCGCGATTTCGTGGTTGATCCCATAGTAAAAGTTGTTCATAATGATGAGTACAATCACCCCTTCAGAGGTATTGCGTTTATTCTGTTACACCTTGTATGTTAGAGATACAAGGTGTAACAGAACGTCTCGAATTGGTCTGTTTAAAATGCGCAAATGCTCTGATATGTAGCTTTACTCAAAGATCCGTAGAGAATACTGGAAGTACCTACCGTAACTATAATTTTAAAATAAAAAGTTGGTCACATTTTCATTTGAATTATTTGCTGAGTTGCAATTTTGATTAATCCGTTGAAATCTTCGTGCAAATGAGACCTCCAAAATTTACATCTACCCCACACAATGGCAGGATAATTTGGTGACGAGATTCCTTGAAATATTCTTGCTATACTTCTTCCAGAAAAATTACAATCTTTGTATATACATATGATAGATCGAACATCTGATATGACTCTCTCCACATCCAAGGGTCTTTCTTCTAAATTAATATGATCTGGTAAATGATCTCTTTCGAAATAGTTTCTTATAGTACTTTTTAACTCATCAGAAACTTTAAAGATAGTATCGTTAGATAACTGTAAGTTTGCCAATGAATAATTTCCAATCTTGTGAAAAGCGATATTACATTCTTCTAACTGGTATAACCGCGCTTTTTCTTGACAAATTACAGAACTGTGTAAATCATCCAAAATACTATCAAGTTCTGTTGGACTGAGATCTCCTCTAGCTCTGATCCTAAAACCAAGAGTATTAAACTCTACTTTCAAATGAGATCTTTGTGAGGTCCCTGATTCAGTATTCCACTCTAAATTTTTTAATTGGTACTTAGTAACACCACTTTCCCAGCCAATAGCTGCTGCTACCTCAATGACATTAAATTCTAGGACACTGCTAGTCATAATTCCAGGGTCTCTCTTGTTCTCTAGTAATAGTGCCATTGCCAGTGGTCGACATATCTTTGCTGCATCATGTATTTTTTTCGGACCTCCATAGGAAGAAATTTTACAGTTTATATAAGCATTATTTAGAAATTTAATGTATTGTTTAGGATGAAGTTCAACATAACATAACAGAGTAGCAATATTTTCAGAAGGCAAATCTAGTTCTTCTACTGTTGCATCTGTAGGGATTCCCACTTCATGACCAGTACAATAACTATGGGTTGAAAGTTTGTCACATTTAGCACATTCACATGGAATAAACATTTTTGAAAGTAGTTTTCTTACTGTAGGTCTATCAATAGAGTTTGCATGTATGTGCTTTAGAAGTTCATTTTTGTCACTACTACCAGTACTCAAAATTACATGGCAGTATGCAAGTTTGCCATCCCTACCGGCTCTTCCAACTTCTTGCACATAAGATTCAAAACTGCTGGGCATATTAAAATGTATAATACATCTTATATCTGATTTGTTTATGCCCATTCCGAAAGCAACTGTTGCAACAATTATTCTTAGTGTGCCATCCATGAAATGTTTTTGTATTTTTTTTCTCTGTGCAGCAGACATGCCAGCATGATAAGCTTCTGCAATGTAAGACATTCTTTTTCTTTTGTTTTTTTTGCTCTCCATATTGACTTTACCACTTTCTTGTAGACAAGATCTTAACACAGCTGCAACTCTTTCACACTCATCTCTCCTTATACAATATACTATTATTGCATTAAATTGTATTATTTGTTCTGATAACAAGTATGACACCAGAGCTTTATCTTTATCTTTTTCAATAGAAACTGACAGACAAAGGTTATCAGGCAGGGCTGGATTCCTAATCACTCCATTAGTCCCATCAGGGATATTGAGATGACTGATTATACTTTTTATAGTTGTCTGACTTGCAGTTGCAGTTAATCCCAGAATACAGTTTACTTTTAATTTTTCTCTAAGTACTCTGCAAATCATAAGATAACTTGGCCTAAAATTATGACTCCATTGTGATACACAATGTGCTTCATCTATGCATGCAAAAGCAATTGGAGGGAGTGACTTGAACAGACCTGATATTCCATTTGATGAATCACCTGCTATTAAGGCTTCAGGAGATATGAGAAGGATATTTAACAAACCATCCTTCAAACACTGCAAAATTTTACCTCTCTGTGTCTGAGATTGATTTGTATGGTAACATCCTGCCTTTATGAATTCTGGGACATTCAACACTTGATCCTCCATAAGAGAAACTAATGGAGAAATTACTAATGTGATACATCTATATTGTAGACTATAAAGATAAGCAGGAAGTTGATAACATAGTGATTTTCCACCTCCTGTTGATAAAATGAGTAAAGTAGACTTCCCACACAAAATTCGCTTTATGGCATTTTCTTGTCCAGGGCGAAATGATTGATGGCCAAATTTATCAAGAGCTTGTTTTACGTCAACTGAAATATTTCCATCATTAGTATCATACAGAGGTTTGATGCAACTGCCATCATCATTTGCTGAATTGGCTAACATTTTCATGAAAGAATCTGGAATTTGACTAGGTTCAAAAGTAGATGAAAACATAGATTCATGTAATTGATCAGTTATTGATTGATTACTGCTAGAAGGTTCAGATGCATACTTTTGCATATCTTCCAAAGTAGGAATATCATTTTCATCGTAACTATCTAATGGTAAAAGTGTTTCTCCCTTATGTGACCTACAGAACCTGGCCATGTGCCCAGTTTCTCCACATTTAAAACATGCTATTTTACCAGACTCAGGAAATTCCATACCTCCATGGAGGCTCTTCTTCTTACTTTTCCATAGCTGTTTTTTGTACTTGCTATAGTTCATATTTTTCTTTCCTCGTACAAACACTTTTTTCTCAATATTAATTTTAACAAAGTTCTCATTTAGCGTTCCAGACTTGATTTTACTTTCTAAGCTATTGCTCTCTTTGGATTGATTAAGTAGGTCACATTTATCAACAGAGTTAACTGTCTTAAGAACATTGGATATTTGCAAGTGTCGAGGCTGTATATTTTTTTCTAAACCAAAAGGAATATATTCTTGAATATCTAGTGGTTGATTTTCTACAATGGTATCATTATTTTTACATTGATTCTTAGTAATATGCTTAGTCGCAGTAACTTGCCCTCGTGTTATTCTTGATTGACAAGGTTGGTGTTGCACAATATCTTCTACAGTAACACTTTCTATCTTCCGCTTCTTCAGAGCAGGTTTCAATTTGTCACTGACAATATCTTCATCGTCTGACTCACTGTTTTCAACATAGTCACAATTCTTTTCTTTTATTTCCAAAACCTTTATGTTTCCTAATCCAAATTTTTCAGGCTCTTTTGAATGTTTAGTTCCTTCTGCCACAATACCAGTAGCTCTATCAAGCCATGCATCATTTAAATGTCTTATCAATGGTTTTACTGTTAAGTCTGATGTTCTAGGTACATAACTACTCATTGCAATATTTTTACTGATACAAGGTACTTCAGATTTTTTTAATGAACTATGTATCTCAGGATTCATAATTAATTCAGTAGCATTGTGCATATGGTCTTGGCTGTTGTGTGTTAATAATTCAATATTAAAGGATTTGTTTGCACATGCAGGCTGACTTCTAGGTAATGTAAGCTTTCTTGGGTTTCTCAGAGAGAACTTTCGATTTTGGAAAAGTTTCTTGGATAAATTTTCAGTAAATGGAGTAAAAGTGTTACCATTTTGTTGAAGATCTGAATTTGATAATAACTTCTCTAACTCTTGGCCACTAGGTAGTGTAGGAATCTCCGGTTGTGGGCTTGTAGCCTCACTGGTAGTGTGTTCCAGCTGATGTGCAGGTTCTGGCGACATAATGGGCTCATCGTCAATATCACAAATTGACAATGAATTCTCAAGTGCATTGCTTTTAAGTTGGAAGTATTTCTTGTAGGCATATTTTATTTTCGCCGGCGCTTCCTTGATATCGAATTTCGTAGGTGTTCGACAATACTTTAACTTGAAGTCTTTTTCCCAACTTTTAACTATGAGCTTACATTTCAAATAAGCTTTGTCTTTCTTTATTGTTTCAATAATATCCATATCACAATTAGTTATGTCACTGGTTTTACTAAATTAGTTAAAAATAGTTTTTATTTGTTTCGTGAGCAGTCAGTAAATAGGTAAGTACAACTTTTGGCGCCTGCCTGATTGACACTTTCTTTTTTTTTAAGAAAAGAAAGTGAGAAGGCTATAATCTTTTGACCATATTGCCTAGTCTTACGTCCTTAATTCTTGTCATAAATATGCGGATGTAACACATTCTAATAGTTTTTGGAGTACCCTGGTAACAAATATTCGGCCTTCTCAGCAAGGTTCAAGTGAGGTAGTCAATACTTCAATAAAATTCTCAGCTCCACGAGGTCGCGCCTGAAGTAACAATCGGGAATAAAATTCCCAGATGCCACCGGGTGGCGACTGGGAAGTTATTGCCCCCGCTTCAAATCGATGTACACTGCGGCGTGGATCGCCAACCCCCATCGCTGTGTCTTATGGCCACGATAAGGGGGTTGGCGATCAGACTTTTCCAAAGTTTCCAATGGCGAATTTGGCGATTTACGCCGCAGTGTACAGCGATTTGAAGTGGGAGAAATAACTTCCCAGTCGCCACCCGGTGGTAACTGGGAATTTTATTCCCCGTTGCCGTGGCAATCCATGTGGGGCCGACTGGGAGTATTCGGCCCACCCTACGTAGTGTTGTACATCTACTTGGCACTAGATGGATGGCTCTTGATATACACGATAGAATTCTATACTATAACGAATCGAATGCTGTGGAATATCTATTTAAAGAGCAAAGATTTATTTGTTTGTTATGTTTTGGCTGAAAAACTGCTCAACCGATATTAAAAATTCTTTCGTCATTAGAACGCTGCATTAGTATCTCAAAACATAAGCACAAAAAAATAGAGATCCATACGAAAATTGCAATAATGTAACCCAAAGTAGCAAACATTTTTTTTTAGGCGCAGTTTTATTGCTTCCTTCAACTTAAACAAACAAAAAGTACTGGTAAAAAGCACAGTAATATTTGTTATAAGATAACTGCCATTTTATCAAACTGTTTCGCCACTTTATACAAAAGCTGTTATCAACACCCACACAATATAGCCTGACAAATACCTATTCACATATGGCTGAATATGTCCAGTACTTCAGTAAGCCTGCTGTCAATTCACGTGGAAATTGGTATGAACAAACTACTGATTGTCAATTTTTGTATAATCAACCATGATGGGGTGAACGGAGTGAATAGTTGCGCTGATCCTGAGACCACAGAATCAGCAGCAGAACTGCATAACTTTTTAAAAGGGGGTAGAGGGGTTGAAGTTTGTGGAGGCTTAGCAGGGCCTCCGCGCGGATGAAGTCCGAAGAGAGTTCCACTCCTTTGCTGTGCGCATTATAAAAGACGTTTGGAAACGTTTAGTGCGAATTGGTGGAATAGCAACAAGGTAGGGATGGTAACTTGCAGTGCGTCTAGATGTCCGATGGTAGCAGAATCCAGCTACAAAAATCAGCTGGGATGCCATAAGCAGGAAGATTGCTGAGAAGACTGCGTGCCAGACCCTGTCAAAGGCCTTCAAGATATCAAGCGATACATCAAGTGCTTCGCCGTGTTTCTCGATGGCTTCGCCCTAGCAGTGCGTGACATACACAGGAAGATCGCCAGTCGACCGTCCCCGGCGAAAGCCATATTGACAGTCACTGAGGAGATCATTGTCTTCAAGGTAGGTCAGCAAATTACTGTTTAGTACCCTTTCCATAACCTTGCACAGAATGGAGGTAATGGCGATCGGTCGATAATGAGCACGGTCTGCACGGTCGCCCTTTTTTGGCACAGGTTATACATTCGCAAGTCTCCAGGATTTTTTATTCTCACGTTCTAGTTTCCAGTTAAAGAAATTGCCAAGAAAATTGACGTTTATTTTTTCTTCTAGGGGGGGGAGGGGGCTGCTACCCTCCCCTGCCCCTAGCTGGGTACGCCCTTGAATACAGCCGCTAAACATTACTCGACAAAATCCCGGCAAAAACCCTCTTGAGACTTGATAGCAAGACAGAATATAACAATATTCTAATCAATTATACAAAATACGGAGGCGCCGGATGCTTTATTCTATCCTATATTTCTCTATGGCAATTGGCGCCATAGTGTTGCCAGTGTTACTCTTGTAACATTTTGTATTTTATTCGGCTAGTGCCGATCGGGTAGGTTCGTACTCAAAAGTACCTACGAAATGTTTAATAATGCAAATAAATATTAGGTCTTTAATTAAATATGAAACTACCGATTTGTATGAACGCAATTAAGAAAATTGATAAGTATTTCCATTTCCATACAATCATTTTTTCAATTTCAATAAAAGGCAATTTCGGATGCTCTATTCTATCCTATATTTCTCTATGGCAATTGGCGCCATAGTGTTGCCAGTGTTACTCTTGTAACATTTTGTATTTTATTCGGCTAGTGCCGATCGGGTAGGTTCGTACTCAAAAGTACCTACGAAATGTTTAATAATGCAAATAAATATTAGGTCTTTAATTAAATATGAAACTACCGATTTGTATGAACGCAATTAAGAAAATTGATAAGTATTTCCATTTCCATACAATCATTTTTTCAATTTCAATAAAAGGCAATTTCATACAACTCCTATTATTCAAAGGATGTTAAAATATTTTAAATATCCTGGCTACTACTAATTATTACACGGATTTAGAGCTGCATCTTCTCCATCCAATAATAAATTAACTAATATTGATGGCCGAAACCCGACTGACAGACTTTTTCTCGAACATTCATCTACCTACATAATTTCGATTGCTTCCTGTTTCTTGCACTGTCCAAAACGTGGTAAGGTAACTGTTTCGGTGGTATGTGGTAATTGGTTCGGTGGTATGTGGTAAACTGGTTATATGGTGACTGTGTGACGGGTACTGTGTCACTACAATTTATTCGATTTTGCCGCCCAGCTGTGCCGATTAGGTAATGCCAACCCGAATAAGTGTTTAGCGCTCTTGACTAACGTTTGGGTTTAAGGACTTCGGAAAAAGTATATCGTAAAACGAAACGTTTATTTTGATGCATCGTCCTGTGTTCTATCTCTTTGCAACACACTTGAAGAATGAAGCTATCAAACAATAGCAGGGAGCCTACGAATTTCAAGGAGTAAAAAAAAACAGGGTTGCTGGTCAATTGTTTGATGAGACTGACTGGCAAAATGTGAGAACGTTTTTTTTTGTACAATAAAATACAATCTACTTCCACCTATGAAAAAATAACTACAAAGTAGTTAATACAAAATAACTAATTTCAGAACTTCGTCTCGAAAAGCGAAAACGTTTCTACAACGGTTTTTGAAATCAAAGTTATTTTGTAATGTTTTCTATTTCGAATTGGGTTGCTTTTTTTGGAATAATGCACTTTCGGTGGTTCGTCCCTTACAACTACAATTAAATACCTAATTAGTACATTAGTCATTGATTTAAGTACTATAATTAGGTACCTTTCAATCAGTCAATCTAAACATATCTACGCTCTGTTAGCCTTTATGGTTTCGGTCTGTTGTCCATTACAGGTTCCAAGTATTATATAGTAGGTAAGTACTTTGATTTGGGATTGACATACCTTACAATATCATAATAATTTTACATTTCTTATTATAAAACTTTGTTGAATTAGAGGAGGTAACTGGTGTATCATCAAAATTCCATTTCGTATTTAATTCCTTCTTCTCCACATTTCTTCATCAGATCTTCACCAAATTTAAACGGGACCACCTTGGGAAAACATTCTTTCAAACAAAAATATTATACATACATAATTAGCGGAAATATCGCTGAACAAACATCCGAATAAAAAAACACACTCAGTAGAATTGAGAACATCTTCCTTTTTTGAAGTCGGTTATAACTGACTAAAATTGACTAAAAACTGACTAAAAAGTAGCGTTATCACTGAAAAACGACTTTAATTTTCGTAATCTAGTCCTCGGTGCTCGACATATCTAATTCTTAGTGATAGCTTGTGAGATTTGTTAAATCAGCCTTAACATTTCTGCTTATGCCACAAGCTGCGAGTTAACTACGTAAGTAAATGAAAAATCACGGCATTAGTTACTTTTGGCCTACTTTTACAAAACGGTGCCGAATGAACCACATGGATGACGGAGGTCCAAAAGGACATGAGGAAGAAAGATGGGACTTACGGAAAATGATTGGATGAGACCGAAATAAATGGTGTCACATGATTGGGAAAGCCGACCCCGCATATCGGAGAAAGAAGGGACCAAAGAATATACAGGATGATTTTTTCAAGTAATTATGGATTTCTAATTCCAAAACTATTAGTAATGGCGAAAAATATCGAGAGGGTCAAGGGTACAATAAATCTGAAAAAGAAAAGTAGGCTACGTAATTAACCCACTTACGACTACCGTTGTTTTAAAACAACGCTTGGAAAAATAAATTCTCAGATCCAATGTGGGCTCACCGTACAGATAAGAACAAGAGACCTCTGATGCTACTCTCAAGCTCATGAAGGAGAAGCAGAAGATGGTTCTGCAGTCTTCAGACGATGCGTGCAAATATCGGGAGCTCAATAGTCGTCAATATGCCGGAGGTCGCTTTTCAAGGACTTGGAAATCTTCCAAGTCCTTGAAAAGCGACCTCCGGCACTTTTAAAGACGCGATGGAGTGGAATAAGGGCTCCAAGGTCTTTGCAAGAGAACTTTCTATTGGGCAGAGCCAGCTCACGAAACTGAAGACCGACGATGGTAGAACCATATTCGCCAAATCGGAGCTTCTGAGGGAGATCGAGACCTTCTATGGGCAGTTATACACGTCAATGACTAAAAACACTGCGAATCTAGATAACGACCCAAGAGCTAGGTTGACCCGCACTATACCGAAGACATCCCGGACGTCAGCCTGTATGAGATTAGGATGGCTTTGAAGCAGCTTAAAAACAACAAGGTGTCGACTGATGACAGAATTACGGCCGAACATCTGAAGGTGGGTGAAAAACCGGTCCTTAAGGCCCTTCAGAAACTGTTCAATTCCGTCATACTCGAGGGGAAAACGCCACAGGCATGGAGCAGAAGTGTGGTGGTACTCTTTTTTAAGAAGGGCGACAATGCCCAGCTTAAGAATCACAGATCCATCACACTTCTGAGCCATGTCTACAAGCTGTTTTCCAGAGTCATCACGAACAGTATCGCGCGCAGGTTTGACGACTTCCAGCCTCCCGAACAAGCCGGATTCCGAAAAGGCTTCAGCACCATAGAACACATACATACGCTGCGGCAGGTTATACAGAAGACCGAAGAGAATAATCTGCCACTCTGCTTAGCGTTTGTGGACTACGAGAAAGCCTTCTTATTCTTCCCGAAACGATTCCATCGAGACTTGGGCTGTGCTGCAGTCTTACCAACGGTGCCAGATCAACTATCAGTAGGTACATCGAGGTGGGTCGCGGGTAGCCGATGGATGCGAGGCCCACAGGACCGATTGTTGTGGCAACACTTGGGAGAGGCCTATGTCCAGCAGTGGACATAGGCCTCTCCTAGTCTTTCGGCTGATATGATGTTGATGATGATGAAATGTGGGAAGTTCAGAAATATTTTTTCTATGTCATTCTGTAGCTAAGCGTCCTGTCAACTTATTACGAGTTTTACGAATCAGTTTAGATACGCGTTTTGCGTGTGATACTGAAGTTAATCCAGCTGTTTTTCATGATGAATTTTCCGGGTAAGTATAAGCTATTCATTTTATATTATTATATCAGAGCTTTTATAAAACATGAAGGTTTATATCATAACGATATTCTAAATAATAAAACAATCAGGTTATGACGGTTTTTTGTTCACGCAATTAGCTGACGAAATTAGTGTTGTTTATAACCTACAATAGTAGAATGTACTACTATACCGCAGCATTTAGTAATGTATAGTATTCGTTTTTTTATTTATTTATTTAACAGTTTATGTACACACATTTAACAAATAGATAAGAAGAAGGGAACAGAAAAATAGGTAAGACCAAAGGTGATGCTTATTTCTAAAGAAATCACGACAAGTTATTAAGTATATTTTTGTGTTTAAGCAGTTATGAAATCTTCACTTGCATGAAATTATTGAGGAGTTAGAGAGAAATGCAAATTGTCCTGTACCCAATTGTCTGAATTTCCTTCTGAAAACTGTAATGCTGATATTACGGACGAAAATTCTGGAGATGATATTCAGGTACTTCCTTCACAATGTACCTGGTTCGCAGCTTAGAACTCAAGCAGAAGTTCAGAACGAATCATCGGACGATAGTGAAGACGGCCATTTGCCATTGTATCAACTTTCAAAACAGTAACGAATCGAAGTTCCAAATACAAGTTTTTTTCAGCCCCAACAACCTTTTAAAAATTGACCAAATTTGAGTTTACAATATTGTCAGATTTGTGGAAAGTCCACAATTTCTTCGTCGTTTTGCCTACTTATGTAATTTTGCGTCAAGCCGCACCCGATCCAATAAAAAGAACGACTCTGGAGATAACGTTATCCTATTTGAAATATTTCAGATGTATTCTCGGTGTTCTCTCTGCAAGCCGGTGCGGCTCAGCTTTCAACTTTCCTCTCTGAATATGGCTCGAAAACCGTGCATCATTTGCTCCGACTTGTGGTACTTAAATATAAAATCAAAGCTGTTCGAGGGTGAGCTGGCACGGTTTTTGAGCAACTATAATCAAGGCGAAAAGTCGAAATCTGAGTGCAGCTTTGTTTAAATATTCTGTTTATCTTGACAGAACTGAAAAAATAAAACATAATGCAGAAAAAACTACACCCAAGCAAGCTGCTAATGCCCTCCACCAAAACTTTTGCTCCTTACCTTGTGCGGGAAGTTTGATTCAAAAGTTAACAAATTCTTTGCTCACCTGTAGGTACAGTGCCGTTCCATTACTAGCTAGTTTGCGCACTCATCACCAACCAAACTGTATAGTTGGCTCGGTGTGCGCACTAGCAGCCCGACCCGACTAAACTATCGGCCGATAGAAAGTCTGCCTGCGGGGGCTCTTATGGACACTGCACGCACACTGCCATTGGTAGATTCCTTTCTCTGTGATTTTAATAAAGCTCTTTTCTCTTCTCGCCACGTTGCAATCATAATCGGAAGAACTATCTCATTAAGCAATTGTTTTTGTAGATTGCAAAGTATGCGTACACGAAATAGAGAAGAATACGGTTGGCAACCCTATTTAGAGCACTAGTATCACATCCACTATGGTAAATTTAATAAAAACAATGCTTCAACATTCCCATTGGCAAGTAGGTATATATTATTATAAAATTAATAGAATTTACAAAGGTGGTAACCAAGTTTTTGTTCTTGAATATATTAAAAAGTACTTAAGTACTGACATAATCACTTCTCGCGTTACTAATATCTATTCTGCTTCTTAATCTAATATCTTCATACAGATAGCGACACAAAACTATTGTACTGAGCAATATTTCTTTTCAGGATGTCAGCACACAAGCCCAGCACTCTTTCAAACCTGAAAATCATACATTAATGTGAGAAGGCCTTTTTTTTAAGCATGGGAAATCATCAAATGACTTCTTCCGCTCTGGGTGGATTGGAAGAAGTCGAAAACACTAGGAAATCTAAATGATCGTCCAAAATCAATCCTTTTCATTTACATAATTATTAATTTTGGTGTAAAATAAAATATCCCTGGTATACAGTGTTGAGTTGAGCTGCACGATAACTGACAAATGCTTGCACTGTCTGGACAGGTCCACTCCAATCTTTCCTCAAAAGACCACCTCAGACTCGGACATAAACCTAGATGGTTCTCTTACAGCTTGAATCTCTTTAGTATTACATATTTTTTATGAATGAATAATTTCAATTCCATTATTTGTAACTATTTACTGATTTAAAAGAGTCTCCGTGAAGTTTCTTGCACATTCGTCTCCATAGAGATCTAGGCTTTGGAACATGCAAATAGATTTATGTTTTTGACTGACCAACCCCAACAATTCAAAAGTGAAATAAGCACTTTTACTTTGTACGTTGCATGTAACAAGCTTTCGCAAAATTAGGTTGGTATATATAGTATATTTTCTATTTCATATTCACCTGGCACGATCAAGCTTGACACATTTAAGAGAGCCGTCAGCGCGAACGGTTGCTGCCCGTGGTCTATCTAGCAACAATGCGATCTCTCCGAAGTAATCCGAAGGCCCCAGTCGACCCACTTCTACTGCAGAACCTTCCCCCTGGCCACTTCTTTGTTGGAGCACGACTGCAGTTCCTGCAAAACAATTGATCTTCTTCTGAATTTGTCAATAGAAAATCTTAAGAAGTGGCTTCTATATTCAACTGCAAATGTAGGAGTGTAATCGCAAAAAAATGTGTTACAACTACATATTAACGGTTTTTAATGGTTCCGTAGTACACAAAGAAACCTAAATGTTCGTCTGTCTGCGGTTACGCTCAGCACTAGAATTGGAGTTTGGTATGGGTATATATTAATCACGCTAACATAAATTAAAAACTTGCAAAAATATTTTTTTTGGGTAAACCGCTACACGTAAAGTGAATCTTTTTTATCGTCTATCCCATGGTGTGGGGTGTCGTTAGATAGGTCGTTTAATTAAAATGGTGAGCGAAAGCCACTTTTCCAGCCAAGGATCTGTTTGCGAAATATTAAGCATTAAAGTTCAATTTTTTTTTAGAGTACTGTGTGCTTCTACAACGTCGATTTTACAATCAATAAAAAATACAGAAAAAAACTTGTTAAGTTAATTATCGGGTCATATTTTTAAGAAAACGATTTTTCGAGTGTTTCATTGTTTTTATACGCTCAGGAAAGATCCATCGAAGGTTCTGAAATGCCTTAAAAAAATAAAATAAATGCGTTAACCTATTAAATCTCACTACTTTTATAGGCCGAATTTTTGGGGATACTTTTCACATTTTTGTTTTTTGGGTAAAATTTACTAAGTAGGAGAAGGAAAATTTCGTACATCTTCAGTTACCATCGTCCCGGACCCGTTTTTAACTGTTAAACCGCGAACTAATTAAATATATTCATAGAATCAAACAAAAAGCACCATTCTAAGTCGGCAATTGTGACGTGCAACTACGGAACCTTACTTCTCGCCAAGATTCTAGGTGAAATATCTTTTTAAACTCGCAAATAAATCAAACCCCTCTCGGTTTGATTTATTTGCGAGTTTAAAAAGATTTTGCAAATAAGGCCGTATTTTTGTTTGCATTGACTTGCGCTGAACCGCTTAGCACTGGGCTACGGTCTAGTTATCCCTAGCTAAAACTATAATTTTAGTTATCTCACTAGCCACTTAAAAACAGTAATGTCAAATTGACGTAACTTCTAATGGACTAAGATCCCAGAGCCCCCAGTCCTTACGTATTTTCTCAGTAACAATATCTGTGGTATAAAGTAGTGTTAGTATGTACTTTGTATTAGAGTAGTGTTAGTTTTTATGTTAGTATGTACGTAAGCATTCCTGCTAGCTTGGTCCGACGACCTTATACAGGGTGAATTTTTAAAGTGTCTGTTGATGGCCAAATCCGAAACTATGAGGAATATCGAAAAACACAGAAAGGAGCCTCGAGCCCAATTTTGATATGAAAACTAAAACTACATTATTGGATTTTTGAAGAATCGGTTTTCCTAGCCAGGAATCGAACAGGTTGATTTTGAGAAATAAAACACACCTGTATACACCACCCGAAAGTATCACTTATAAGGATCAAACTCTGGGAAGTAATAACATAATTACAAAGTAAAGGAAAGTGCTCATTTATAACAAATTACTTAAATTACTTTTAAGATTTCCGACTAATCCTACCAGATATCGAGAACTGTAGAATGTTCCAGCACAGAAATCTAGAAAAATTTACATGGTATGCACTTATCGTATAAACAAAGAACACTCCTACTATAAAGAACAAAATTACCTTCCACTATTATGTAAAAGTCGTTGCCAGGTTCACCTTGTCTGACAATGATCTCGCCGTCAGTGAAAGATACAGGTTCTAAGGCGTCTGCAACTGTCAGGCGTTCCCATTTCTCTAAACTTTCTGAAAAATGCATCGGATTGAAATAGTGAGACTGAGCCTCTGTTATGGTCATGTTCTTTTATTTTGGTAATGCCAATCCACGTCGAAGAGTTCGGTTATAGCCTCGAGTCAACCACATGGAGGTGTGGTCATCCTTTGGAGAAACAGCGTGTTTTCGATATTAGCGACCGCAAGTTTACGTCTGCCAACAGCTGGGACAACTTCACATTATCACTGCAACGTTGAAAAGCCTTAGGCCTCAACCAGAGTGAAGTGCTAGCAAACGTATGACACCGCCCCTTACGTCCATACAGAAGTGGCTATGGCAGCCGGCGGGCACCTAGCGCGACGTGACGAAACGGATATTGCGAATTTGCGATAGTCTATTGTGAATTCAGAATTCAAGATAATTACGGTTTTTTTAAATAAAAAAATGGTCACCATAAGCTCTAGGTACAATTTTATGGTAAGTACAACAGTATAATTATACATTCAAGAAAGTAGAAGTATTAATATCGCTTACCTAATATGGAAACGCGCGACAAGAATTCATCGTACATGCGTCTCTTCCTAATAGTAGAACCCATTAATATACGGCGGTACGAGTCACGATCCAAGCCCCACAGCTTTAGGGAAGTGCGTGCGCGTACAGTGGCTGCTCTCGGTGTGCCGTATATCAGAGCCAGCTCGCCAAAACTGCCTCCTTCTCCAATAGTTGTAACAGGTTCCCCATTCACAAGGACCTAAAGATCCATAGATTAATATAGCTATTAATTTTAAATTATTTACTTGTTTGTTTTTTCTTACGAAATTAACGCTCACTAACTTCTACTTCACCAGAGTCAATGATGTAAAAGTTATCTCCTTCATCTCCCTGTCTGATAACCGTCTCGCCAGGTAGACACTGGACTGGGAACATAGCGTCAAACATATCCGCCCGTTCAGATTCGTCCAAATGGGTAAACAAAACGTTAGAAGCTATAGCACGCGATAGAGCACCCATTGTCTTGTAATCTTTTGGCACCACCTAAAAATTAAAGCTTAGTTAGCACTAAATGTTTGATTTATTTTAAATTACTGGCAGATGGACACAAATGGATTCCTGTTATTGGTCCATCTGTCTTTAACATGTATAGATGGATGGACAGTGGATTGATGTTTAGATGGCAGTGTAAATACACTGCCCTGCACTTCCTGACCCCTTTTAGAACTATGACGGAAATTGTGAAAATGCTGCACAGTCGGGATGTTTCTTTTGTTGTTTTCTTTATAAAGTCAGCACATAATACTTTTGTAAGTAACAGTCCTCTTTTTACTGTAACTGTACCTGAAATCACAATGATTGATGAAATAACTTTAAACAGCCACAGACAATATCTCCACAGTTTTGAAGTACGTTACTATAATGTAATTTTTTATTTATTTATTCATAGTTTAACTTTAAATTGTATTGTCCCGAAGTAATTGGATTGCAAAGTGATGGCCTGAAACACAGGTTTAAAGTAACCTAGATCGGGCGGACCGCTATCTAACATTGCAATTCCGAACCACCGTTAATTGCACGTTTAATAAAAATATCTTAGTTTTAGTTTATTTTTAGGCACTATAATTATGTGAAAAATGTTATTACTATTGGCTAAATGCACACTTTTTAGACGTTTTTCTTTGCATAAAATGATTATTATTTAATGGTATTTTTAAGATTCAGGTGGAACTTGCCTTCTTGACGTAGCTGGTAGCATCCTCCTCTGTAACTGGTTCAGCACTAATGCCGCCACGTCTGCGCGGTGGCTGGCCCCCAGGCACAGGCAGTGGAGAAAGTTCTCCATCAGCTTCACCTTCCGATGCAGCTGCTGCAGCTTGTGCAGCCTTCACTTCATCCTAAAACAAAATTGGTATAGAAAGCCACAAAGACTGAATTGAAGACAGAAGAGATGAAAAGATTAGATTTAAATATAATTTTTGCTGGAATTCGACAATACATGTTTGTTAAATCTTCAAAACAATTATTTTACCTTTATTATTGACAAGTTTTCGGAATTAATTAGTTATTCATTATTATTTATTTATTTCGATTCCATGGAAATATCGAGTTAAAAAGTAACAGCTATAGGTAACAGCTATGTAATTTCATTAAACGACAATTTCATCGGACCAAGCATTAAAATCTTTCCATACAAACTTTAACACCACCTGAACGGGTCCATTGGGGGAAGTTTTGAATAACTATTGATGTCATTATTTTTTATTTATTTAGCCTAATATTTGAACCAAGTTTCAAGTTTATAAACCTAAAAAATAAGATTCTTCCATAGAAACTTTAAAACCGCCATCGAATTTTGGGGGTAGTTCTGAAAAGCTAATAATGGCAACCTTCACTTAGGTCAGTATTCGTACCACGTTTCAAGCATATTATCCCAAGGAACAAGTTTTTTCATACAAACTTCCACCCCATATTTCACCCCATTACGGAGGGAGTTTCCTAAAATCCTTTCTTTTTCATAATCTACCTCCGTGCCAAATTTTATCTTCACAGGATACAGCAGTTTCTGAGATTTCGTGAATTAAGTCAGCGAGTGACCTTTCGCTTTTATACATATGTCACCGGAAAACTGCAAATGCCGTAAGATTGTAAAATATCGCGTGAAATTGTAAAATATCGCGTGAAATTGTAAAATATCGCGTGAAATTGTAAAATATCGCGTGAAATTGTGAACTATTTTTTCTTAATAAGGCACGGATACATTTGAAAAGATTGAATTTGGATAGGATTTATTGTATACAAAAGGATTTTTTCATAATATATCGAGAAATTATAATCTACTAAAGATTTTTAACAATCTTACGGAGTCTGAAATTTTCCGGTGACATATACATAACTGTAACTTTTAAACGAATGGTCCGATTCGAATAATTAAAAATGTTATTTACATGTACATACATAACCAACCTTAATTATCAAACTATTTAAATGGATAAGGATTAATCATGATACCAAAAACACCACTATGCACAAAAAGTAGTCATTGCGACTTAACCAAAATAGTTAAGACATATAATTTAATTCAGGTAACAAAGACCCATAACATACTTATATACTTACCTTACAGACTATCATACATATTTATAAAAACCACAAAAATATTAATAAACTATTGTACACGAAGTGATGGCGTCGTGTTGCTGCATATACTATCGCGGACTTTTTTATAGGTAAGAATGAGAACTTTAATCATAATATGGTACATTATTTTTATGTATCATCAATAGTATTCTCAGCGCACGCCAAATACTGAATTTATTAGTCAAAGTTTTGCTACTTTTGGTTACATTATTACAATTTTCACAAGGATCTCTATTTCTTTTTGTTAAATAAATTATTTATCTTTCTATTAAAAGAAAACATGGTTAAAATCGGTTCAGTAGCTACAGAGCCTATTCGGTATAAACAAACGAATAATAAAATCTTTGCTCTATATATACTGATTGGTCTTCTGGTTTAATGTTTTCAAGTACATTAGAAACTAATTAGCAATTAAAAATTTGTTCATTTAATGTACAAAGTCGGACATCACATGATCCTAAACAGACTGCTATTATGTTTGTATTATTTGAATCCTTCATTCAAAAACAAATACTTATGGAGAAGATGTTTATTAAAAATATGTCTACTTGCCTTCATTAACAGGCAAGATTTAGCCATATCTGCCGTAACCTACAGTCTATGTATATAAGTATACAAATGAATGTGATCCACTTTATTTAAATTTTTATAACTACTTATTAACAATTTTGTACTACCAAAATCCTAGGTAATAGTAGCACTGTTATAATTTTAAGTATGACTGCATCAGACTTTCTCACAAACTAATCATTTAACAAACAAATGTGTAATGATGAGGAAAATATAATGTTTATGGAAGAAGTAAATATTTTCCTTATTATATTCTATTATTATGTGTTAAATAAATATTCCACTATGTTACAGGACAACCTGATACTTTTTGGTAAATAAGGAACATTACTGCAAAATTCCTACATATGCAGGGTATAAAATTATCAGCAAGTTTTTGTATAAAATGTTTACTTAATTTTACAATAAACCTTATTACATGAAAACTTTAGACCACTAGAAAGACAACCAATTCAAAATGCAAATTGGAGGTAAAAAGCCAACCATCTTGAGATGTAGTGCAGGTATGACATTTAATCAAAAAACTTAAAATATATGAGGCTTATAGATTTCAGGGTTAGGAATGAACCCGCTTTTTTATATTGGGGGGAAATCTTCATGGATGTCCAGCGTATGCCTTGCCGTGTCCTCCCGACAGTCGATGTAGTGGTGACACCAAGCGTCCGGCTCCCTGCCTATGCTACACAGAAATCTCCCGAAGCAGCCATGGCCCAAGAGGACCAGTGTCGCACGAACAACAGGGAGCCGTACCTTCTCCCGAGCCACAGGTCGAGCACAGGCCGGATGGCCTCAATAATGACGAGGCGGAAGGGTGTGAAAGCCTGTCCCGTCATTCCGCCACCAAGACCTCGCGAAGCTGCGGTCGACGCAGCACCAAGTGTCGCTGCATCAGTCGCACGCCGCGCGTCCGCGCGCCACCGGTGCAGTGACGCGAGGACTTTTTCCTCCAGGTCCCAGAGTGGAGATCCGGCCAGTGCGCAAACTGCTTCGTAGGAGATCGTGCGATAATCCCTGATGACTTTGACGGCCATCACCCTCTACGGCTTTCGCAGAACAGTGATGGTGCTGGCCGTCAGGTCAGCCGCCCAGATCGGGGCCCCATACATTGCCATCGATCGCACGATCCCCACGTACAACTGGGTTATTGTTAACACTGATATTAATTTAAAAATAATATGACCAACTTAGATTAGAGTACATGAGTACAAGGACTAATTGATTGTCATTGTCAGGGAATGAATTTAGGGAGATTACATTATAATTTTTAATATTATATTATGGTAAAAAAATACGTAACTGAAACTCTTAGCCATTGTAACATAGATTGCAAGGAAATAATAGCAACTGTTACATGCTTGTAAACACAGCTTGGGCATTATTTTCATGATCTCGTTAGAACTGCTGAGGAACACAAAATTTCACAAAAGAAATACAGATATGCATTAAAAAAATCCCTCAACTTGCTGTTCCAACGCCAGGTTTACAAACCTTATATTTTATGTTTTAACAGTTGATGAATTGGGGCTTGATAAGGTTCCAGGTCCTAAATTTGTGGGATGGACAGTCAAAACATAAATTACCAAACTCTATTAAAAATATTGAAACATTAACTACTTTTAAATACAAACTCAAAAAATTCCTGGTACAATCAATGAATTCCTAAATGACAAATGTCTTGACGAAAATTATATTTAATACTAGCTGTACCCACGCAACTTCGTCTGCGGTCACATTTTTCTTGAATGCTCGGCTTCTATTGGTCCTAGCGTGATGTTATTTAGCCTATAGCCTTCCTCCATTAAATAGACTTCCCAACACTAAAATATTTTTTCAATTCGAACTAGTAGGTCTTGGGATTAGCGCGATCAACCATACAAATAGTCAAGAATAACTGATTGAGTGGTAAATAATCAATTATTATCAACCGCCAAGAGTAGAAAATAAATAAAGTACTAATATTGCTATTAAAAAATAGGATTGTATGTATTTTTAAATGCCACATCATAAAAAAATAAAAAAATGAAAATTTTGTCCAACCCTTATCACTTAGGGGTATGAAAAATAGATAGTAGCCGATTCTCAGACCTACTGAATATGCATATAAAGTTTCATAAAACTCGGTCAAGCCGTTTCGGAGGAGAATGGTAACTAACATTGTGACACGAGAATTTTATATATATGATTATAATAATGCAAGAATAATGATTAATTATGACAAATGACAATGAATGAATGTATAATTATTTTTTTTTTCTCTAGTGGTAATTAATATTATGTTTCCATAGTGATTTTGTGTACTATGATGATTTGAACTATATAATTGTAAATTTAAATATATATATACATGTTACAATGATAATTTTAAGAACTGAATTTCCAACTGTGACAAACAATAAATAAATCTGAACCTGAACATTCATTTAGGAGATAGTAGCCAGGATAAGATTGTTAAGGAATGTAGTGAAAGGGACCCATGAAGAGCCAAATACATGTGCCCATGAAGCTCTATACTTAGCTACATACCTTTTTGGAGACATTGGTAGTAAGATCTTCGGGTAAGCACCAGATAATAATGTTTGTTACCATAAATCCTAATGAACTTTACTCACCCTTTCTAATTTTTGAAAATACTGTCTCAAAAAGGCCACAGGGTTTTCAGGCTTGTTCACACATAACTGCACTATACAATCTTTTAACAATAATGAAATGTTATGACTCTGAATATAGTTTTCACACTCATGTAAACATTGTTCTTCTTCCATTTTTTTTTACCACAATCTGAAATTCAAAGAGTAAGTATGCTGTCATATACTCAACTATGAGATCACAACTTCTGTGGTTGTTTACGATCGGAAAATAGATAATAACATGCAAGGCTATCGAGAAAAAACTAAATTATAAGAATCGCGCAGTGAGCTTTTTGTTTCTCTTTCTAATTTTTTTAATTATTAAGCCGTGGTTCTTTATCTGACACTTGACAGCATGACAGCCCAGAACCATGACAGTCACTGTCACAGAATGACAGAACACACATACCTACTCTAGGCCATTCTACGTTCCTACCAACTATTTGTACTATGACCTAGGGCATTGACTAAATAATTTCTATATTTGCATGTGAAACATATCATTATCATAACTCATTAGGCTAAAAGGGCATAATTTATATTCCTCGTCTATTGCGAAAAATAGTTTGTAAACGTTCGTTTCATACTAATGGCTGGAATACGCCTGCTTTGTAGTAACACAAAAGCATGCTTATTTCAAGCAGATGCTACATGGTAGTATACCATGTCCATATACCATGTAGTATCATGGTTGTACACTGATATCCCATATATCGCTATACCATCCCGGGCCCCCTGGCTTGTGGGTTGTCACCCGGGCCTTTGCGGCCCAGTCCGA
This sequence comes from Mamestra brassicae, assembly GCA_905163435.1. Classification (NCBI taxonomy): domain Eukaryota; kingdom Metazoa; phylum Arthropoda; class Insecta; order Lepidoptera; family Noctuidae; genus Mamestra; species Mamestra brassicae. Next base: position 10,279,353 of record LR991004.1, on the reverse strand, counting down.
CCCCAGATACCATTAACACGTGTATACAAAAAGAGTATACTAAACTTGTCTTTTGAATGAGTGAGCTACGAAAAGAAAGCTGGTCTATTTTTACATGCTAACTAAGTTGGTCAAAGGTAGATACGTTATTGAGACTGGCCGTTAAATGTATTGCAAGAACTAATATTATAGAACTATAATTTATTTATTCCTCAAAGATGCGTACATTGTAATTGCGAATTTATTGAACATATTGTGTATTCACATTCTCGGAGAGCATGCTGTAATAGCATGTGTATTCCAGGTTTTATGCAAGCCCGCTGCGTCACACTACTTGTCATGTCATTCATTTTGAAAACAAAGTGCCCATTCCATGAGTTCCATGAGTGTTGTGGGTTTGGGACTGTGTTGTGTTGTTGATAAAACCTAAAAATACTTCATAGGACATTCGTAGTTTGATTTAGATAATGTGCAGCTACGTAATTTTCTATTCAAAATCAGCAAATTGACATAATTTCATATATTTCTGAAAAAGAAAATCCGAGTTAGCAACACTGATTGTGACTTTCTATGAGCTGTCTTTAGTCTGTGGTAGGTAAATGAATTTGTGAAATTGTGAATATATCGGTCGAAGATGGAGGCCGCTGAATCGGAAGCCGGTGTTAAAACTCATTTGAATAATGTTTTATCAGAAGAGGAAATCGCTAATTTGCCTTCTCTCGTTGCGGGGAAGATCAACGCATATATTGATTCAACATTTGAAGAATACTTAACATCTAAAGCGCTACATGAAACGAATAAATCCCAAATTGGTAAGTAAACCGGTGTTTCCTGACGCTTACATTCAATGCTTCATTTTCTGTAACGAAATAGGTACTTGAAATCATTAGATTTTTTGTATTCTAATTAGGCTACCGATCAGTTTTCCTAAGTGACTATACTTACACAAATTTAACTTTGTGTTGTATGGTAAAAATATTCTTCCATTGTTTTAACCTTATTTTCCTGTCTCAGATATCTTATTTTGGTTTAAGTTCTACGTTGGTAATCGTTTATAATACTACAGTTCGTAATGCTGATGGTCAATAAATGCTTATTTACTTAAATATTTACATACATGTGGTAACTATTCTTCTTTAGTGATGCTAGGCATTACCTACATTTATCAACCTATTTTCTCCACATATATTTACTAACTTCACTATCCAACAGTAGCTAGTTATAGTTTTGTATCTTGAGACAAGTCATTTGTTTAGTGGTCTTCCGTTACTAACTATTACATGATATTATCAATTTGCTGAACAGGTTTTTCATAGGTTTAAACTCAATTAAATATCTAGTTCATAAGTAGCTTTGTTGGTACTAAGCACGTAAAGGCTTAGGTAGGTATCATCCTGCAATTTCACTACCCTCTATTTGACCAAAAATGGTTTCCATTGGTTTCATATTCAATTTATACAAATGTATAAAATCTCAAAACTTAATTTCATACTAGCAACCCACACCTGCTTTGCATGTGTGCATTGATGACATGTCTAAACCTCAAGATTTTTGTGCAATATCTAAATTACTTGTCACAGATAACCTTAACCTTATTCCCTATTGCATCCGTTTTCTTTCTACACTCTTTGTTATCTTACTTGTTAACCATTAACAACCCCCACAACCTCCAGCAATATTATTAAACTAGTGCATGCATCTTTACACTTTGACCATTCATAAACCTTCTCCCGATCCCTTGATGAGCCAAGCCTGCTGAAATCATCATAGGTATGTTTACTACTCACGAATGGTACATGTATCTGTATATCATGTATATACAATCTAGGTGTACATAATAAAGAGTATTCTATTCTATTCTAGGTGTACATAGTAAAGAGTATTCTATTCTATTTTATTCTAGGTGTACTTGTACTTCTGGCTGAGTGTTATGCACTAGTTTCACAAACATATAACAGCCAAGCCATATTTTACTGAGATGGATAGTTTGTAGAGTTAAGCCTTCTAGAGTTAGATAGAGGTAGGTAGGCTTATCTCAGCACTAGATCTGATAACTTTCAGTAATCAATTTACATGAAATGTTATTAATTGTGGGATGATAATTCCTGCAGCAATTGGTGATACTACTTTTCAATTTTTTTGGGTTTCATCCTATGAAATACAAAACCCTTATAGGATCACTTATGTGTATGTCTGTCATTCACAGTCTGTTTCTCTAAATCTGAACCGATTAACACTTTTGATGCCCAGAACTCAGCATATGGGTCATTGTAATATGTAGCAATGACTCGGTTGCGAGATGTGGGCCCCTAAAAAGAATATTGTTGGACCCATAGGCTGAGTTCTGGGTACGGGAAGTGGTTGAAATTTGCTGGAACCGGTCCACAAATTGGTGAACATACTTAAAAAAAAGCAATACACAGTCAAACAAATAACCTCCTCCTTTTTTGAAGTCGGTTAGCAATCGAATTAGTCCATCAGATAGATTTCAAAAAAAATATTGGACCCATATTTTTGCTTTTATCACATATACGCAAAATAAGGACGATAAAGTGCATTGAAAATACGCACTTTGCTGGTTAAGATTGTACCATCATAGTGACGTCATTTGAGTACAAAATACAAATACAAATTACAAAAATATTTATTGGAACAGAAAAACAGTTTACAAAAAATTGTGTTAGTTAACAACCGCATTAGTATGGAATACTGTGTCGCGGCCATTAGTGCCCTCCTCCAAGAGGGGAGACGACAGCGTTCCAGGCATATACACAGGAAAATAAAAATAATAAAAAACAAAATATATGTGTTTTAGATGTTGGAGAATAAAATTTAAAAAGCAAAAAACGTCATTTGAGTAGGCTGCATAAAGTACTCAAACTGGCAGAAAATCGTGTAACCTAACCACATTGTCAATAATTATGATAAAGTAGTATTATGGGACACTTCACACAGTTTATCAATGTCAAAATGTATTATGCAAGGCTCAAAGATCGAAAACGCGAAAAAATTGCTCACAACGCGTTGTGGTGTTTTTAGGGTTCCGTACCCAAAGGCCAACGGGTATTAAGTAGACTCCGCTTCCCGTCCGTCCGTCTGTCAGCGGGCTGTATCTCATGAACTGTTATAAGTAGACAGTTGAAATTTTCACATAGTGAAAAAGTGTAGGTAAAAGGTAGGTACGGAACCCATTATGCCCCGAGCCTCGTCGAGGCGATCGGCGGCGGCGACTTCTCGCTTCCGGCACTGGTGCAATCCATGGTTCGGAGCAAGAAGGCATGGGAAGCAGTCACCTCCTTTTGCGAAGCAGTAATGCTAGCGAAGGAGGAAGCGAGCCGTGTGAGGGAGAGGCAAGCTTCACGCCCCAGCCACCGCAGCCCTGGAATGCAAAGGGCATTTGGAGGTACACGGATGGGTTTTAGTCAGTAAGAGTGACACTTCCTTCTGCTCCGCCTGGAGCAAAAGGAGTCATTTGATGATTCGCCATCTTAAAAAATCTACCATATGCAAGTGCGAAGGGTTTGTTTGCAACTGCCTCTTCAAAGCCTACCGGCGTGATCAATAAATAGACATGCGATTTTAGCAATCCTGGGAGATTTGCTATCATTTATTATTTATTTTATTTTATTTTGTTTCTTAAGAAAACTTACAGCTAGGATACAGATAGTTGACGAGTTGAAGAGTTCCGTTGCCTACCTCCGAAATCCTCATCAGATCTTCACCGAATTGCAATGGAGCCAGTTTGGAAAAATAGTCTTTCAAACAAAAAAAGAATCATCCAAATCTGTTGACAATTGGAGAAAATATCGCTGATCAAACAAATGTCCTGGGATCCCAGCATCAGATCTTAACTTACACCTTCCTTCATCAGCTCAGCAAGATGAGATGTTGATTACCAGGCACAATTATCTGAATTGCGAAAGAAAATATATGAAAAACAATGTAAGTGCCTTTAAAATTTGAGGGTTGGCCTCGATTTCCCTAGGATCCCATCATCAGATTCTGACTTGGTGCCAATGGGACCACCTCAGGAGTATAGGTTTTCAAATAAAAAAAGAATCATCAAAATCCATTCATAATTTACGGAATGATCGCATAACAAACATACAAAAAAAAAAACAAACAGTCGAATTGATAACCTCCTTCTTTTGGAAGTCGGTCGGTTGACTCCATTTTAAATTTATTTATTTTGGTTACGCATCCGTGTGTGTGTACCAAATTTCAACAGTATCGGTCCAGTAGATTCGGAGAAACTCGACTGTGACAGACGGTAAGACAGACAACCGAGTGATCCTAAAGGGTTCCGTTTTTCCACTAAGAGCTTCGAAACTCTAAAAAAAAAAATAAAGACTAAGAGAGATACAGTCTACAGTGCAGCTTTGTAGCGACCCCACAGACCCGATCTGCTGGAAGAAGCCTTGTTTCTCATTTTCGGCTTACCTTTAACGGCAGGTCGAAGTTAACATTCTCGAGGACCAGAGCACCTTCGAACATGTGCATTTTCTCTCGGTAAGATGTGTGTCTTACCGAGAGAAAATGCACATGTTCGGCGGATGGAAGTGTAATCCAGTAAGATGCTGGTAGAGTACTATCTTGAACGTACATCCGGGATTGTCCTGATAGTTGACAAAAGTTGACCACGTCTTTTTGTAGATCTTCGTAAAGTGTATGAAATTAGACATAATTATAGCTCCTGTCGCATCAGAATAGGATGTACTTACGAATTTCTAATGGTTTTACGACGTTCATTTTGCCATTTACATACATATAGTAAGCTAGCACTTAACTTTTCGTTAAACTTGACATGTCAATGCGATACGTGTAATCTTCGTGGCTCTATTATTCTATCTGTATATCTATTACTAACAACCGTGTAGTGGTATGGTGAAATCAAGCGGTGACGGCGCGCTGGCGGGTTTTACGCGTCTCGTATACACAGCGCAGAGGTGCGGCGGCGGGACGGTGTCGGCGCGGCGGCGGCATCGTTTACACGAGCACTTGTAGACAGCTCTTTGGGCTCTGTAACTTAAGCAATGAGGTCTTATAGGCTTCACGCCATGTCATTGAACTAGTGAAAGTATATGGTATCAACAATATAAAAGCATGGGTTTTTCGAGACATCTTTCGCGTCCTCGCTGTAAGAGCGTTTTTCTGAGGTTGGATACAATGAGCAACACTCAAATTCACAGATCACACTTTAGTAAAAAAGTGTTTCATGCAAATACAAATCTGTGAGCGGTAATAATCAAATTAACCTTTCTCTGCGTAAGAGTGAGATTCCTGTTGGTTGAAAATGCTATATATTTCACCATAGACTGGACTACTAGTCTTGGGACTGAATATTGAACTATGTCTGGTTCAACTAAACTTATTGAAATTTCAAATTATGCCTTAGCTTCTAATTATACCTAAAATATTTTGTATCATAATCGTCTTTTTGCCTTCTTCCATGTAACTTGGGTCATAGAACCATACAGTACACATTACATATATGAGAAAAATAATTAGGTAAAGCAAAAAGCCCTTTATAAATACCTTAAAATTTTATCCATTTCACTGTTTCAGGGGATAAAGTGTCAACATTAGAAGCTCAAATTCTTGAAGTCACAGCAAAATATGACGATGCCGTAAAGAAGTTGTCAACTTCTGAAGAAACCATTACAGAACTAACACAGCAAGTTGAATCGTTGAATACGGAATTAGAAAAAGCTCGAGATAAAATAACCCGCCTGGAAAATGAAATTATTTCTTTTAAAAGTTCAAGGGATGCTGCTGTTGATGAAAGAAATGACTTGACAAGAATATTACAAAGGCGCGATACAGAAATTGAAAGATTAACATCAAGTGAGGCTGCCCTATCCCAACAATTACGTGCAGCAATAGATGCCAAATGTGAAGCCCTGGCATTAAATGATGAAATACAAAGCAAAGAACTTTCCCTACAATATCGCGAAAAACGCATTGAGCAGGAAAGAACTTTACTAAATTCACAAATAGCTGGGTTGACAGAGGAAGTAAATCGGCTAACTTCTGAACTACAAACAGTAAGATTAAATAATACCAGTCGTTCAGTGAACTTAGAAACCCAGCTGGCTGAAAAAATTGAGGAATTGAATGCTGCAAATGAAACTATAACTCAGTTAAATGATGTTAAAAAAAGTCTTAATAATAGAGCTGAAAGTCTTACACAACGCTTGCTGGAACAAAGGGAAATAGAAAATAAAATGACAGAAAATTACAAAAAAGAATTGGAGGCTAAAACTAAACTGGCAGATTTGTTCAAAACCATGCATGATGATGCTGAAGCTAAAACGTTAGAGTTGACTGAAGGTATTTCAGAATTGCAAAAGTTGTTGAATGAAGCAACTGAAAAGTATGGTGAATTAGAGACCAAATATAAACAAGCTGACTTGGATCATGAAGAATTAATGGAAAAAAAAAATGAAATTGTAAGTTCTTTAAAGAATGAATTAGAACATGCAAATGACTTATTAAAAGCGGCTAATGCTCAAAATCTTGATATGGCTTTAAGTGACTTAGCTCCTTCGGCAGCAACAGCTAGTAAACTTCTGAAATCAGGTATGTCTCTTACTCAGATATACTCACAGTTGGTTAAAGCTACTGATGAACTGACGCAAGAGAAGGAAGAAAACAGACGACTTAACATTACCATCAACACAATTGTTCAGGAGTTGGAAGAAAAGGCTCCTCTACTACAGAAACAAAAACTGGAATTTGAGGAGGCATTAGAAAGCAATTCAGCTTTGTCCCAACAAATAGATTCTCTAGTGATTGAATGTAATAGACTTCGAGACGATTACAGTGAATCATCTAAAATAGCTAATCACTACAGTCGTGAAAATGCGAAACTTAAAGGTGAATTGGCTGATTTAGGAAGACAAGTTTGTTTCTTGTTGAAAGAAATAGAACACAGTCGCGGGGGTCTATTACCAAACGGTGATCATGATTCCTCTCAAACTACTTCTAACACAACTAATTCATCAGACTTAAGCTCGTCAAGAATTATTTCTAAAACTTTAGTAACATTCAGTGATATTCAAGAATTACAATCAAACAATCAGAAACTTTTGCGAATGATTCGTGAAATGACTGACAAGCAAGAGGAATTTGAACGCCACAAAGAACAATTTGAGAGTGGCGAAATGCAGAACAAAATAGAATCATTGAAAAATAGAGTGGTTGAGTTAACTGATGCTCAAGAACGTCAAACGAAAATGGTAAATGGCCTTATCAGACAAAGGGACATGTTTAAGAAGCTTTACCACGATCATATGAAGGGTAAACGTCATGAATTGTCGGCATTGGAGATCTCAGAGTTGGAGAAGAGCGGAATATATTCAATGGACACTGCACCTGAAAATGTTACTAAGCCTCCCACTCCAGAGGTATCTTCATTTGAAATAAAATACAAAGAAACGGAGAAGCAATTAGAAATGTTGAAGGAAGAATATAAAACCTATAAAGAGGAAAAAGTAACAAATGAAAGAATGTTATTTGATCAAATTGATAATATGAGACAAGAGATAGGAAAACTCACGGCTGCAAACAGTAAATGTGCTTCAACTTCAGAGTACAATAATGAGAGACTTAAAATTTTGCAAACCAATATTACAACTTATAAAAAACAAATTTCTTCCTTAGAAGAAAAGAATAAAGCATATAATGCAACCATTGCTAAGCATGAAGTCTCTTTGCAACATTTAAGGGACGAAGCTTTAAATGCTCAGAGTAAACTTGCTGCAGCTGAAATTCAACTTGAAAATCTAAAACTTGAACTCAAACTGCTTAAAGATGCTGAATTACGTATTCAAACTGAAAAGGAAATGTTAAACAGGGAAAGACAGGGCCAGTCTTTACTGTTGAAAAATTTGGAGCTAATCAAAGCCAGTTTAGAGCGTGTCGAAGTTGAAAATCGTGCCAAGATCGAAACAAGGTTAGATGAAGCTACAAGAGAATGTTCTGCTTTAAGAAGAAGACTTCAGGAAGAACAAGACCGTTTTAGAGAATTAGCAGATCATCTCAAACGGCAAAAGGATACTGCAAAAGAAAGAATGGAAGAAGAAAAGGGTGCAGCAGATAACTTAAGAAAAGAAATGACAGAAATGAGACAAGACTTATTAGAGAAAAGCAAGGCAAATGAAGAACTTAGCAAGAAGCTCAAAGTGGCCCTTTCTCCTAATACGGATGGGTCATATGATACTGTTAAAAAAATAAGGGAACTAGAAAATAAACTGACTGATAAACAGGGAGAAGTTCAATCTCTCCAGGAGCAACTAAATGTAGCAAAAGAACATATAACGCAATATTGTGATATTTCAGAGAGTGCTGAAAAAGAATTGAAAGCCCTTAACAGTGAATATGAAGCTTATAAAACAGAAACTGAAGCAAAACTGACCAACTATACCAGTAAACTACAAAGTTTGGAGGATAAATGCTCAGAGCTAGAAGCTGAGCTGTCACTTCATGCCAATGGAGAGCATTCTAATAGTAACAGTGCATTGAAAAATGAACTATCTATTCTCAAAGAAGAATTGAACAATGCTTTATTCCAAGCAAATGGTTATCGCACAGAGCTTGAAGCTGCACGCGCCGAAATTACTAAGTTGTCAGAAGCTGTACAGAATGCTGAAGAAAAATATACGCATGAAATGATTTTACATTCTAGTGACATACAAGTTTTATCTCATGTAAAAGAAGAATTGTTAAAAGCACAAAATCAAATAAATGAACTGACTGCTTTAAAACATCGCACCATAGAAGATTTGGAAACGGAAAAGAAATGTTGGCTAGATAGGCAAAAAATACTAATCAGTGAAAATACCCAGCTAACTGAGCGCTTGAAAGACTTAAATGATCAAAATGCTCTATTACATGATCAAATACAAGCGTTAGGTACACAGCTGTCAGTCACACATGCATCTCAATCACGATCCGAGAGCTTTAATGAATCTGCGAATGATTCTAATATAAACATCTCAGTAAATGAAGAAGATGGAAAATCATCAGAACAATTGTTCCAAATAGTCAAGTTTTTAAGGAAAGAAAAAGATATTGCTATGGCCAAATTTGACATACTACAAGCTGAAACTATGAGACTTAAATCACAGTTAGAAATTGTTGAGAAGCAGCTTGATAACACTAAATTGACTTTAGCAGCAGAGAGAGAAAAGACAGAAGTGAGCATGGTAACTGTGAATAGGCAATCAGATATTTTGAGAAAAGTTGAAACATTAAATGCCTTGACAGATAGTAACAGAATCTTAAGAGAAGAGCGTGACGTATTGTCCTCCCAGGTCGAAGAGCTTGCAGCAATGGCTAAAGCTATGGAATCCCAGTTGGCACCTTTGCAGGATACAATTTCAGATCTTTCATCGAAAAACGAAACTTTACAATCAGAAAATAATGCTCTGAAGGCAGATTGTGCGAGGTGGAGAACCAGAGTGAATGCCTTAGTTGAACGTGCTAACAAAACTAGTCCTGAAGATTGGAAACGACTTCAAAATGAAAGGGAAACCCTAGCAAAAATGTTGACAAATGAAAAAGAAAACGTCAGGAAGCTAAATGAGGAACTGAGTGGTATTAAAATAGAAAAGACGAGAATAGAGGAACAGTATTCCATGCTGTCAAGACAGCAAAATGCTTTAGCAGAGGAAAACAAGAAACTTAACGAAGAATTACAAATTCTTAGAGATGATATGACTCGCGTTACTGAAGAAGTCACAAAACTTAAGACCGAGCATTCCGCAATCGTCGCTTCGAACGCAAAATTAACGGATGAACTTTCTAATAAGGATGCATCATTAACTGATATCAGGAACAAAGAAAATCAGATAAGGAAAATTGCAAAGAAGTACAAAGCCCAATATGAGGAGCTGGTAAAAACGGTAGAGGAAGACAAGAAAAAGAATGAAGGTGATGTTGCTGCTGCTGATGCCGCATTAGCTGAAACTAATAAGAAATTCGAGGAACATATTGCAGAGCTTCAAGCAAAACTCGACGCCGAAAAGGTGAATACAGAAAAATTAAAACAAGAGCTAGAAACCCTTCGGACGGCAAATATGGAAAAAGAAGAAAAATCCAAACAAGTTTTGAAGCAAGCCAAAAGTAAAATTGTTCAACTAACTGAGCTCAAAAATACGTTAAGCAGAGAGTTAGACGAATCTCGTAATAAAATAGGTGCTATTGAGCAAAGTACACGCGATGAACAGGATGTGAGATTAGCTCTAATCAAATCTCAATACGAGGGTCGTCTCTCACGATTAGAGAAAGAGCGAAGTGAAGCACAAGCTGAAAAGTTGAGAGAGGTGGAAGCGCTGCATCAAAAAGTAACTATACTTCAGCGGCAACTCGCAAGTCAAGCTTCGGCGTCAAAACAACAAGCAACTACTGAGAAAACTACCACAGATCCACCTACTGCTAATATAAAACCTATGGCTGGTGAGTAAAATCATTATATTTCTTATTTGTGTAATATATCTCAGCAAAGCGACTCTTCAGAACAATATGGACACCATATCCCAGGATTTTTTTGTTTTAAATGTCCTTGACCCTTAACCACTTTCAGTGTGCGCCGCCACTTTACAGATAATCAAATTGTTTATGTAGTTACTAGCCAACTTCCATAGACATTAGTTCTAAGTCCTTTAATTAGAAAAACACCTAGGTCAGTTTTCTCATTTTTATGGACAGCTACAAAAAAATATGTCAAAATTATATTAATAAAAAATAAAAAATAAACTGTCATAAATCAAATTACCATGCAACTTTGTCCAGTGTCCTTTAATGAGCACACAAAGTATATTGTTCATAACACGATTAGGTGTAGCCCAGCAAAGTGTGACAGCGAGTCGGCGCGGGGGTGAGACACCATTGGCATCAATTCGTCCGATGGCACAAGTGGGACCGACTGCACCCCACGACGCCCACACCACAGAGTACATGCCGGCGTCATCGTCTCGACCTCTCCCTCGAGCTGCTGTAGCGGGCTCTACGGCGCCACCAGAGTCTACTCAGGTTAGAGTTAAGCCAATATGAAACTTTCCCCACAAGCTTTAAAACCCACTTACTCCTATTTTTTAAATGAATTAATTAAAAATTACAATTAAATGAATTAATTAGCACAACTTATCGAAAAAGTTTAAAAATTGTAGTAATAAGCAAGTAACAGTGTCAACAAAAACAGTTAAAAGAATTTTTACAGTGATCATTAGTTATCTTTGTTACTTAAAAAAATAAATTTGGAACGTATGTTTTTTTTTTGCCAGGATACTTCGAATAACATCGTCAAATCTTTTCTTGTAATATTTATTGAAGACTAGCTTTTGCCCGCGACTTCGTCCGCGTGGAATAGTTACTTGGGGCAGACATTTTTATTTTAAGATTATGAAGTTTTGTAAAGTTTCAGTCCAATGCTACTGAACAGAGAAAGAATAGATAGATATAGATAGTTTAACAAATGTTCGACGTGATTCTTTAAATTGGCATACTTTTTTTATTTAAGAACCGATTGACATGAAACAAACACTAAATGTTAAGTGACCACAATGTATTAGTGAAAATCACATCTAAGTCGGATAAGCCGTTTCTGAGATTAGCGTGCACAAACGCACAGATAAACAGACAAAAATTCTAACAATCATTGTTTTGGGTGCTATTTGCACACGGTAAAGGTCCCAATAATATTTTATTCTCATATATCTTCCACGTACAGACAGCGATCCGTTACATTATTATTATATGTGAAGATAGAGAAGAAAATCTAAAGTGCCCTTTTTTAACGCTTCGTTACTTGCTATTCCACAATTTATCGGGATGACTTCGAGAGATTATAGACTATCAAATTTTAATGCGTAAAAACGAATTCCAAATGTTCAGTTGACAATTTATCGAGAGTTTAGAATCTCTCAAGATATTTTATAATCTTACAGACTTTGCCATTTTCCGGTGACACATACATTAAACTATTTCGGTCCTTTAATTTTTTTTTTAGGGCATGCCAAGCACATCCTTCTATTCCTAAAGTTATTTATTTGTAAAAATCTAGAAATGGTTCTCACAATGGTTAGACCTACGTTTTATTGCAAAATCTTCTCATAATTTGTAGTTTTTTCATGGCAAATTCAGTCATTTTAGGCAAAATTGTACTAACGAGTGTGGGCGCGCGCTGAGCAATTTGCCGCCGGACGCAACCTGAAGGTAGGAACCCTTAATTTCTGCAGCCGCTATCGCTCTGATTGTGCTCCAACTTGCAATACAGAAAGGTCAGCGATGCGGCGGCAAAATGCTAATAGTGCCCACTCTAGGGTTAAATAAGTTATGTTGTCAATTAAAATGTACGTAACAACTATGTATATTGCGGTTGTAAAAGTAGACTGAGCCTTATAGCTGAAACTGATTGCATATTCAGATAACATTTTCGGACATTTTCAGGATATGGATACCAGTGAGGCTGGCATGGGCAGTTCTGGTTCTAGTGACAGTACGGCACAACCCTCAACACATTCTCAAGCACCTCAACAGGTTTGCTTGATCTTCCTCTAAGCAATTAAATTTTATAAACATGCTTTTTTAATGAAAAAAAAAATAAAAAAAATGTAATATTTTATATATTTAACGAATTAACAGTACAAGCTTTTATTATTGATAATATACCTTTATAAAGTCGTCGGATTTTTACTATTTAAGAAATGCCATTGAAGAAATCCTAAAGCTGAAAGTGCACGTTAATATTATCATAGGCCGTGGCGATGGTGATGCCGCGTATCGAGCAACCCAGCGGACCTGCGTCCGGCAGCGTGACGGGCGTATCCACTGCCAGCTCGGCAGCGGCGTCCAGTGTGCCAACGCCTGCTGCATCCGCAGCCCCCATTGCAGGTATTTTACCACAAGCCTTAACTTTCATGTATCATCACTAGACCTTTAGGGTAAAATTACAAGGTGCCCATGATTCATGGTGAATGTGCGCAATGATAGCACCAAGTACACTTCGCACCATGTAAGTTATCAAATAACTAGTAGTGAATAAAACTGATGTTTTAAAATTTATTCTTTATTTTAAATATGAATATGGACCTTGTATGGTCTGCAATAAAGATGTATTATTATTATTATTCTGGAGTTTACAAACACTGGCGCTGGTGCGCGCCAAGCAGGAACATACAGGGTGAATTTTTAAAGAGTGAGTGGTTGGTCAAATACGGTACTTTGAGGAATATCGAAAAACTCTGAAAGCAGTCTCGAGCCCGATTTTGATGAAAACTAAAATTGCATCATTGGATTTTTAAAAAATCGGTATTGCTAGCTCAATAATCAATCGAATCGATTGATTTCGTCCAGTCCGTGGCCATGTCATAGAATTGGCCATTTCATGATGTGGCTGACTATTTCACGAAATGGTTGTGTATAATTTCATATGCTTATAATTGGTTCGCATTAACATTGGCGTGCTCGCTACCAGACGCCATTGCCGTCCCTTCTCTCTAGTGTTGTCCATCCATCATTACTAGTGATGTGCTACTTCTACTTACTTACTAAACATGTATAATACAGGTAGTATTTCATGAAATGGCCACCTAAAGCTGACCATATCGTTTAAACGTCAACGTTTGATGATATATCAATCCACGTTTTGCCATATCATGAAGCCATATCATGAAATGACAACTTCAAACCTAACTCCCCCGACGGAGCTCCGCTGCGCGGGGCTCGTATTTCTGTCAGCAGGATTTAAAGGAACCTAACATGAATGGTTTTACGGGAGCAAGAGTGAGCGAGCGACACTCTAGCTCCCGTCATACCATTAGATTAGAACCTACATAACCTATCCGTGTCGCGGTGTCCTAAGTTCCCTCAAAACTAACTTCAACTATGTAACCCCGGCCACATCATGAAATGGCTGTTTTCTTCAGCTGGCGTACTATTATTAGCCTTTTATCTGAATTATTGTCCGCCGCCATAATGCGTCACAAAAACGACATCAGCACCTCTAACGGTGGATAATGTTACTATCTTACGATATAATCACTAATATTTGATCATATTATGAAGTAGCGGTGAGTTGAGCTGTTCATATCGACAAACGCTGATTATTCATTTATGTGGGCAGCGGGGTATTTTCCATTTCATGAAATGGTCGGTCACATCATGAAATGGCCAATTCTACGATATGGTCACAACATATGCATACATATGAATACTTAAACAGTTTTGTGCCATTCTATTGCGCTCCAGAAATGGAGGTGACCGCTGTTGGTGTATTGAAAGTGATAGTAGAAAACTGTTAAATAGGAGCAACAGCAGCACCGTCAACTTCTGGGCCGGTATCACAAGCATCAGCTAGCGTGAGCACGTCTCACGCTCCTCCTGGCGTGAGCACGTCGCAGCCGGTAGTCGGCGTCAGCACGTCGCACGCACCGGCCGGAGTCAGCACGTCACACGCGCCGCCTGGAGTCAGCACGTCGCACGCGCCGCCCGGTGTCAGCACGTCGCACGCGCCGCCCGGAGTCAGCACGTCGCACGCGCCGCCCGATGCACGCCCTCCCAAGCGTCGCTTGCAGCAACGACCGCTCGCTGCCAAGAGAACAAGGGTACAAGTACGTTGTATGTCATTACGTTCGATATCATCTCACTATAAGCACGAATGCGTAACTGCTTTGGTGCTATTATATATAAGACCAGGTTCTGCTTAAATCATGAAAAGGTGTCACGATTTAAGCAGAACCTGGTCTTAAACATTGTCAGAATTCACTTGATGTGCGCATTTGATAATCGAAATGAAGATAGACGTTAAAGAGGGAAAAACTAGTAGGCCATTTTTTATCACACATTGGATTACCAGATAACAAAACATACACTCATACGGTGAATAACAACATTTTATTCGACTGAAGACAATCACAAACCAAACGTTGTTTTCTAAGATAAAAATAATTGTTAAAATCACACTATTTTCACATACACATAAAACAGATTTCGCCATGCGAGGTAGAAACCAACGTGGCTCTATGCTGAACTGCTGTTTAACATTTACCGACTTATCCTTTCTTTTAGTGAATGTATAATTTACTAGCTTCGTCTTGTTGGCTGGTGGGCCAGATAGTTATGTAATTTGGAAAGCTTGCTAAGGCTACTGTTACAGGTAATGTTATGGGACACCAGCGGCGGCTCCTCTGTCTCATCAAATATATACATTATTCCTTTAATTAAACACTGTTGTCAATTTTAAAAATTAATTAATTATTTTCCAATACTACCATTAAATCGGGGGTGTAACTTCGAAAAAAACGATATCTGCGCGGACGAAGTCGCGGGTGACGTTTCCAAATGAGGTGCAAAATAATGAGACGCTCGTACCTACATATTTCTAGGATGGTCACATGAAATAATAACAGTTATAATGTAAAGGTTTTCTTTAACTGTCTTGAAATAAGTGTATTTGAGATTATTTTTGTATGGTTCAGGGATTTGAACGGTCAGTGGAAGTAGAATACCAAGTACCGACTTCGTCACGCTGCGATCAGGACGACGAGGGCGTCATCGTCGTAGACTCGGAAGAAGACGACGAGCGATGCACTGGCACTATGTATAGGGTATGGTTTTACCCAAGCATCGATTACTTCTATCGTGACACGGGAATAAGAAATTAAATTCGTACTTTTTAACATTCATAGGAGGGAGAGGAAGAGGAAGAGGATATGGAGGAGGAACAAGAAGTTGAGGCCGGCGAGGAGGAAGAGGAGGGGGAGGGAGACGACGCGGAGAACGCCGCCCGACAGGTACTTAACATGTTGTGCTGCAATTACCACTTTGATCAACAAATATAATTTTATAACTATGAAATGGGTTACATAAATCATCAAGGTGAAATATTTATTCACGTGGACATTATGTGTAAGATGAAATTGAAGAGCGAAAACTAAAACTATAAGGCATAGAGAAGTAGTCAAATATATCAAGCAATTCGAAGTTAAGTCCAACCAATTTAAAGTTAAGAAACTGTTGATACTAACAAGATGCATTCCAAGACAATTTAGTATAGTGGATTCTGCCAAACAAGTCAAATCAAATCTTATGTTGTCCTTACACGATAATCGTTAAGTACTTGTTAGTTTACTAACTTGTTATATATATCTCAACACTGCTAAGTGTGTCATTTTAAGCTTGGGCCATTTTAACATATTTTATAAAACATTTAAATCTAGAATCTTTCTGTTACTTATTTTGTACTATATTTGTTTTACTATCATAAAACGTGAGCAACGCCCCTTACAAACTGTAGTCCAACTCACATTTTGTCCAGTATGCCTTCTAGTCTATGTTGATCATTGGGTGGCCATGGTTATAATTTGTCCAACCGCAAACTAAATCTCGCTATTATAAACTATTATAAACTTAAATATTTTTCTTTCGGTTGTAATGGAATTTGAACTTTGCCATGTTGACAGTTAGTGATTCCAAATAATAGTAATCAGCTAAGATCTGAATTAAATTCGAAATGACCTATAGTTTTAAAAGTATGATTGTGAGTACTGAAGTGCGGTGTGTGGTCCAGGAGTCTCCGGCGCAGTCCCCCGAGGCGGGCTCGGAGGAGGGCGGCCAGGCGGACAGCGAGCCGGCCGCGCCGCACCAGCAGATCGAGGCCATCAGCAGCGGCACGGAGCGTACGTCTTCATACATTTCACGTGCGAGCCCTCAGGCTCTACTATGACGGGCTTCCTGCTTGGCTCCATGGTTTCTTTGTAAAAAAGGGATGATGCTATTCGTCCGATATAGCACCGTCTCTCTTTCTCTCTCTTTTGTCGTCTAAACAGAACCATGATATGTCATAGTATGGCCCTGCTCTCACTACGATTCACAGTTTTCACGTTAAACCTTAAGCCTACTGCACACTTCGAATCCCACATTTTAACTATCTTCAAAAAAAAGAGCGAGTTCTCAATTTGGTTGTATTTTTTTATGTTTACCTTAAAACTCCGTAATTTAAGAACCGATTTGAAAAATTCTTCATTCTTTCATGTGAAAGGATGTACGTTGCAATTGGTCCCATAGAAATTTTATCAAAATCGGTTCAATAGTTTGCTTTTTAAATCAAAATAGCTGGAGGAAATAGAAAATATATCACCCAAAGTAGCTGTTGAAATACGAAGAAACAACCAAAAACACCGACTTCCGAAATTCAAGTTATTTCATACTTTGTAGTGTTTTTTTTAAATTGGAAGTCGGTTGTATTTAATTTTTTTGTAAAAAAGTTTTTTTTTATGCGTACGTACCGGTATGTACAGGGTGATTCTTACAAATTAATGATATGGAGCTAATATGCAACCATTTTGGTCTCGGTAACTTGGGGGCCCAATTGGGTGTTGCTAAAGTAGTTTTCTTAGTAGTTGTTCCTAACGTAAATATCGTTATAACTGCGTCTGCTTTCACGATACTGAGCTAAATGCCTATATTTTTTATTATTGTTATTAAAGAAGAAAAGGAAAAACAAAACAAACATGAAGATATTATGTTTTTGCGGTCGGGTTTGTTATTGGATAGTTATCCCTGATTAATGTTTATGTGTTTCAGCATAATTATATGTTATTGAACTTAATTTTGGTTTGTTTTTAGAAAGCGGAGCGTTATCTCTGGGTGGTAACAACGGTGACGACGGTGACGACAGTATAGTGCCATCTACACCTACACTTTATGTACCGAGACGCAATGACGGGTAAGGATAAGGGAGACTATACAGGGATATTAAACAGACTGGCGCGTGCCGTACGCACGTGCTCATTCACCAATAGGAGCGAAGATTTCGTTCGGTGACAAGATCCGACGCGTTTCTTATTTTGTGTCATTTGTTTCTCGTAAATCAGTCATACCATGTTTCGTTGCGCTTTTCGTATAAATATTTCAGTTTTGAGTGTTATTGTTAAATTGTGAATATACAGTGAGCACTGTGTGTTAAGCGAGATTTCTGCAGTTGATTGATTATTTAAAAGCGAATTTTCAATGTCACCACCAACGCAAAGTGACATTTGGAGTTATTTAAATCAAATGAACATAACCTGGAAAAGGCTGATTGTAGATAGTTTTAGATATAGTAAAATACTGGTATTCAGCCGGTTTGACTGGAAACCGACCCTAATATTGTTGGGAAAAGGCTAAGCAGATGATGAGTTGCAGGCATAGTTTGCGGGCCAACAAATATCCGCATCCGCGGATGTGAAAAATTCTACAACCGCAACATCCCTGTCAGTACATTGTAACCCACGTCAATACGCGAGCGCACGGCTGATAGGTAGGTACTTAAGCGCGTTTCGCTTAGCCGCGCACCGGCGAGTAGCTGTGGCTATCAGGATCAGTTTCAAAATAAACATCTTAATATTAAAAAGCTGAAACCCGCTAATCTCTGGATGTAACAGTCGGCTCGGAATTGTAAAATTATTTAAGTATAGTATATAGCCACATTCATAAGGAAGGGTGTGCGGGAACGGGAAAAAACGAGATGTGCGCGTACGACGTCGCGGGCAAAAACTAGTTAGTTATAAAACTCGTTTAAGTATTTGCACATTGAATAAAAAAAAATCCTATAAAATTACACGGTTCACACGCTTGGCACTTGCCGCAAATTTCGAACCTCCACAAATATTTGGCTAAATGTAAGGTATGTAAGGTTTCAAAAATCGCCATCCACACGCTGGCGCGAGCGCTAGTAAATTCTGAACAGACAAGCATAACGGATATCAAGCTAGTTTCGGCTATAATTCTGAAGGTTTGTTGAAGTTTGGCAAGAGTGTGGATTCGGCTTAAAACTTTCGGTTGGTAACTAAGATCACACATAAGTGAGCTAATAGGGAATATGCACGAAAAAAATATTCAGTATCTATAAAGTTTATCTAAAAACATACAAATATAATACTAACAGTGAAAATAGAATTAAAATTGATCGAAAAAAAAACGAGATTAACAATTTAAACAAATATATTTATATATCTGTCATTCTCGCGAAGACGCTGTTTAAAAATGATTTCATAATTGTTTACTAGAGCCAAAAAGTATTTAATATAGCAAATACAAAAAATACATGCATATTCTTCATTGATACCTGTAATACTGATATCTCGACCGACGTTCGCATAACAAGAGGGTTGATTAGTCGATTCTAAATTGAAAATATCTATAAAGAAGGGTTTTTTCTTGAGTGGTCTGTCATAGGGTCAACTTAGCAGGTTGTTGTCTGGTTATTAACCTTTTGAACGCCACTGTCACGTATAGGTGACAAGCAAGCGCGTGCCCTGTACGCCAAACGTCACAAATACGTGACGGTAAATTTGTGGCTTGGCGTCGGGGGCACGCCGATGCGTTTATGTTCTGGCGTTCAAAAGGTTAATATAAATTAAAGACTTATATTTTAATGACTATAAATTGAAGAGTTACAGAAAAGCGTTAATATGTGTTTGTATTAATAGAGGATAATTGCGCAGGTTCGGCGAGGCAGTGGTGTCGCCGGTGGGCGGCGCCGGGGGCGCGGGCGCGGGTAGCGGGCAGGGAGCGCGCTTCACGTTCGCGGAGGCGGCGGCGGCGCACCTGGACACGCACGCCGACCTGGCCGCCGCGCTGCCGCCCGCCGCGCCGCCGCGCATAGCACCCGACTCCGACGAGCGTCAGTACACTATCTTATACACACACACCTAACACTTGTTCGCGGAGGCGGCGGCGGCGCACCTGGACACGCACGCCGACCTGGCCGCCGCGCTGCCGCCCGCCGCGCCGCCGCGCATAGCACCCGACTCCGACGAGCGTCAGTACACTATCTTATACACACACACCTAACACTTGTTCGCGGAGGCGGCGGCGGCGCACCTGGACACGCACGCCGACCTGGCCGCCGCGCTGCCGCCCGCCGCGCCGCCGCGCATAGCACCCGACTCCGACGAGCGTCAGTACACTATCTTATACACACACACCTAACACTTGTTCGCGGAGGCGGCGGCGGCGCACCTGGACACGCACGCCGACCTGGCCGCCGCGCTGCCGCCCGCCGCGCCGCCGCGCATAGCACCCGACTCCGACGAGCGTCAGTACACTATCTTATACACACACACCTAACACTTGTTCGCGGAGGCGGCGGCGGCGCACCTGGACACGCACGCCGACCTGGCCGCCGCGCTGCCGCCCGCCGCGCCGCCGCGCATAGCACCCGACTCCGACGAGCGTCAGTACACTATCTTATACACACACACCTAACACTTGTTCGCGGAGGCGGCGGCGGCGCACCTGGACACGCACGCCGACCTGGCCGCCGCGCTGCCGCCCGCCGCGCCGCCGCGCATAGCACCCGACTCCGACGAGCGTCAGTACACTATCTTATACACACACACCTAACACTTGTTCGCGGAGGCGGCGGCGGCGCACCTGGACACGCACGCCGACCTGGCCGCCGCGCTGCCGCCCGCCGCGCCGCCGCGCATAGCACCCGACTCCGACGAGCGTCAGTACACTATCTTATACACACACACCTAACACTTGTTCGCGGAGGCGGCGGCGGCGCACCTGGACACGCACGCCGACCTGGCCGCCGCGCTGCCGCCCGCCGCGCCGCCGCGCATAGCACCCGACTCCGACGAGCGTCAGTACACTATCTTATACACACACACCTAACACTTGTTCGCGGAGGCGGCGGCGGCGCACCTGGACACGCACGCCGACCTGGCCGCCGCGCTGCCGCCCGCCGCGCCGCCGCGCATAGCACCCGACTCCGACGAGCGTCAGTACACAGCCGCATAAACACGGATAACTAATACTTGACGGCACTAAATAATTGCCTCATCACACGACGTTCATGATGATTTTATAATGTGCTGTCGAACGAAAAGAACATTGGCTTAATTATTTAGTAGAATATTCAAGCTTTAAGAATGTTTACTATTTAAAATGAATGCTTATAAAGGCTTTGAAAAAATTAAGGTCTAGTCGCTATCTATACAGCAGACTTGCTCCACCTTTTTGAATTACTTACTTTGACAGTTCAAAAGTGTCTGTAAATGGTCTCTTAGAAATCAATGTTTTTGAAATTGGTTCCTGTTCAATGTAGGTGCGGAAGGAGGCGAGACAAGAGACTGGGAGGAGTCACGAGTTGAGGAAGAAGCGACCGCTGTCAGTTCACAGGGCAGTGAACCTTCTTCCCCACATCAAGTATGTAAAGTTCATGTTAAGTGTGTACCACTTTCAACATAATATAGGGAACGTGCACGACGAAGGCTCTGCCAAATCCGAATCATTTACGATACTTGACACTTCACGTTATAAAATAATATTTTAGTAAGTGAAAATGTATTGAAGTATTTTTGGATGCTAAAGTTAAAGTGGTGCTTAACCTTTTGAACGCCACTGTCACGTATACATGACAAGCAAGCGCGTGCCCTATACGCCAAACGTCACAAATATGTGACAAAAAGTACGGCTAATTTGTGGCTTGGCGTCGGGGGCACGCCGATGTGTTTATGCTTTGGCGGTCAAAAGGTTAAAGTTATTTATACTTTGTAGTGTTTTTTATTTGGAATTAGTTGTATTTTTTTCTGAAAAAGTTTTTTTATTTTCCACTTTTTAGTGGTGATACCCCACAACTAATGTCATTATTCCCATAATGAGTGGTTGTATTATTTGCCGTTAAAGAGTTACTTTGAGTGCCTTTGCAGTCCAAGTCAAGACCAGCTCATAGTTAAATATTTAATTATTATAATATTTATTTGCTTTGGTACTACATTTGATTGATTTTAAGTTGGAGGTCACTGGATTATCTTTGAAGTTCACCGTCAAATACAAATGCAATATAGCTATAACTAAACCCAACGCAAAAAGAATCAAGATCAGTTAATAAACAATAAAGTTATGCCTTAATAGATAACCCCCAAAAACATGTTAATTCAGATTTACTTGTTTGCATCTGCGTACCCCTTCACTGCGTGCCGGCGTGATGTTATGTTATGAACTGGTGAAAACAATAAACAGACATGCGATTTCAGCAATCCGGGGTGATTTTCTATTATTTATTAAAGAGTTCCGTTGCCTATATCTGAAGTTCTTCATCAGATCTTCACCAAATTGAAATGGTACCAGATATTCTTCCAAACAAAAGAATATGTATCAAAATCGATTGGCAATTGGCGAAAATATCGCTGATCAAACATTTTTCCTGGAATCCCAGCATCAGATCATGACTAATACCTTTCATCATCAGCTTAGCAAGATGAGATGTTGATTACCAGGCACAATTATCTGAATTGCGTTAGAAAGAATATGAGAAACATTGTATGTGCCTTTAAAATTCGAGGGTTGCCCTCGATTTCCCTGAAATTCATCATCAGATTCTGACTTGGTGCCAATGGGACCACCTCAGGAGTTTAGGCTTTCGAACAAAAAAAAAATTATCAATATCCATAATTGACGGAATGATCGCATAACAAACCTCCTCCTGAAGTTTAGGGTAGGTAAGGTACTAGTGAATCAATACTATTTTCATTGGTTTGATTTCAATATGTATAGTTATCACTAGCACTTCGTCCGCGCGGATTTAGTAGGTACTCCACAAACTACAACGCCCGCTCCACCCCCTTTAGTTTTGAAAAATCAAGCAAAACGATTTTCATTAACTACCCAGCTATTTCTGCTTCTGATTCTGTGATATCTGGATCAGCGCAGACTATCTACCCCATTCACCTCGTCAGGGATTGATTATCCAAAAATTGTTGGATCTGTTTCAATTATCCCATTTTTAGTTTTTTCATACGAATTCTCACGTAAATTGAAGAAGGCTTATTGCCTAATTAAATTTCAAGCCATCCCCTAAAAACTTTTATTTTCCAAATATTTGTTCTAATTATTTTTTTATCCAAATCATGAATGCTTTGTTTCAACTTCATCGGATTTTTCTTACTTACGGCATTTTATAACCGTCGTAACTTTGAAACGAAAGGTACGATTTGAATCAATTAAAGTGTAATTTACGTGTACATAATCAACCTTCATTATCAAACAATTTAAACGGATAAGGATTAATATCTTGATATCAAAATCATCACTTTTTCTTTCCAACTGAGCTTTGAGTGAATAATTGTAACAAAAAGCGGTCATTGTGACATAACCATAATAGTTAGACATATGGCCTCGCGGACTTTTTTCTAGGTAATAATGAGTACTTTAATTATGTAGAACATTATTTTTATATATCATCAATAGTTTTCGCATCACATGCGATGAAAGACATTTTATGACATTTTTTTACACCTTGTGTTATATTGTTCAAGTTTTAGTAAGGATCCCAAATTATTTCTGGAAATAAATATAGCCTATGTTATTCAGTGAAAACGTAGCTTTCTAACGGTGAAAGAATTTTTCAAATCGGTCGAACAGTTTTTGAGCCAAATCGTAACAAACCAACAAATCTTTCCTCTTTATAATATTAGTTTAGATAATAAGGGGTTACCATAATCTAATCTTTTTATGACAATGTTTATAATTCACTTGGGTCACTACCCGTACTAAGTGTCACGTTTATAAACCTAAAAGGTAACATTTTTCATTTAAATTACAACTCCCTATTTCACCCCTTTACGGGAAGAGTTTCCTAAAATCCTTTCTTAGCTGACGTCTCCTGCGCATAATGTTCCTCCATGCCAAATTTCATCTTCATAGGATAAGTAGTTTTCGAGGTTTCGTGATTAATCAGAACGTGAATGAATGAGTGACCTTTCGCCTTTATATAATATATAGATATGTTTTGTTGTACATAATAAAGACAGTCAAACGAGACTAAATCATGGTAAAATTGTTCATAAATTCGATGTAAGAAATGTGATTGTGTTACCTGCTGACGAGATTTGCGTTTCTTCCTTTTAAAGAGCCTCCTCGAGTCTTTAACTCGGTTTGCAACTGAGACACAGACCATGTTGAATACATAGTTATTAACAATTTGTCACAAAACGCGTTAATGTGATACTTTAGCGAAGACCTAAACCAACTGAAAAGCTGACATCTGCAATTAGCTTTGCGTTTTGTTCCCCATTGCACCGATTAAAAATGTTTAATTTACTGACTTACTTGTAAAACTCTATCTCTTCTACAAATACTCCAAAAAAACATGCCAGTTTATATTTATTCCCATCTAGTTATTTATATTCGCGGGTGTTAAATTATTGCGGGATACATTTTGACGTACTACTCTACTCATACTCTACAAGTAAACGGCAAATATAATCAGATTTAAGAATGATTGCAAAGTTAGCCTAATTTTCGACTGATTTACTGGTTTAGTATGACCCATTTCCAGGAATTCACCTAATTACCCTGTCAGAGCCATTACTTATTTAAATTCAAAACCATTAAATGTAGTTACATCATGCCTTGTCAGGTCAGTCATGTTTCATTTAAAAAGTGAAAGGCACTTAAACGGTGCCATAGATAAAACTAATTTCATGTAGGTACCTGACAAGAGTGTTGCCTCGATAATTTTTTATTTAGACCAATTAAATAACAAGCAATTCATGCGGAAAGCTAACCAGTTTGCGTCATTAATTTGCATGCATAACATACTTAGTTCTATTTTAAATTATGGCGGATGATGCTATTTTGTTACGAATTCAAGTCTCAATTGATTTTCGCTGAACCTTTTGAGTATACGAATAAGAAATCTAAAACATACAGGGTGTGAATTTAAAGACGGCCCTGAAAGCGAATGTGTCATTTGAGCAAAACTTGGTAGCATCAAAATTAAGAGTAACTCTGCTCCAGGACTCGCTTCAACTTTAAATTCTTCACTTATTAAAGCCACTCATTCACGACGGGGGATGCGGTGTCCCGGGGCAGGGTCATCTTGGCGGTGTCTCTTGAAATCGCCAATGCCTTTGCCCGGGCTTTCTCGGGGACTGATATCAGTCCTCTAGATTATCTGACCCGCGTCACAGAGCGTATAGACTTCCTGAAGCAGAAAATATATGCATGGGCAAACCGTATACGTCGGTACAAGCGGCGAGTGGAGCGATACACTCAGAATCGCACATTCCAAAGCAATGAGAGGTGGGTTTATAGGGCTTGGGAGCGACCGGACCAATGTGTGACTGATACGCGCCTACCGGATGATGACGTCATGTGTTCATTCTGGCGCAACATCTGGTCGGTGCCTGTCAGTCACACCGAGAGTGATCCAATCAATCTCGGGAGGTCGAGCGCGCGTGCGATCCGGTACCAGAAATAGGGGCAATTATCATCAGCCTCCAAGATGTAGCTCGTGCAGTCCGTCCGTTGCCTAACTGGAAATCTCCAGGGCCGGACGGACTGCACAATTTTTGGATCAAATGGTTTACAGGATCGCACGCTCGCTTGGCGTCTCAATTCCACTCTGCCTTAGAGTCAGGGTCGCTGCCCCAGTTCCTAACTACAGGAATAACCCACCTGCTCCATAAATCAGGTAGTACTGCGGAGCCCAAACATTAGAACACGTGATTTATAGACCAATCACGTGTTTACCGACGGTCTTTAAAGTTCTTACATCCATTTTGAGAGCAAAGATTAAACATCATATTATTGAAAGTAATTCAATCATGCCTGCCTCTTAGAATGGATGTAGGAACGGGTCCCGCGGTACTAAGGAGCTGCTCCTGATCGATTTTGCCATTAGCCAACAGGTGCGTAGTTCGCTATCCAGGATGTCGAAAGATCCAGGTGAACAGCGACCCGATCGAGCGTGGTATATTTCAGGGCGACAGTCTGAGTCCACTGTGGTTTTGTCTGGCCCTCAACCCTCTCAGCACATTGCTGGAAGGTTCGAGCCAAGGCTACCGGTTGACACCCACGGTCATCGGTGATGAGGTCGTGGCTTCCTAAATGCTAAGACCCTGCACAACCGCGAGATATGCAGCTTTAGGGAGTTCTTCTTAGAGGCCGACGCACAGTGGTCCGGAAATCGAGCTCCATACTCATAGAAACTTAAAGTAACGGATTTGAAAAAAAAAAAATTGTGGTGGCTTTAGAATACCTCCCTTTATGTAATATTAACGTATGGATGGTACAGGTCACTCTACGCGTCAGAAAAAAAAGTTTTACGTTTTTTTTGTATGGGAGAAAACACTAAAAGTACATTTTTTCGGAACTGTATGGAACTGTAAGGCTGGTGCTCATACGAGCTATAGTCCTATACACGGCGATCAAGATGACATACAATTCATGTGCGTTTAGGTGCGGCTTTTTTTTTTTTTTTTTTTTAGGATGGTAAATCATCAAATGACTTCTTCCGCTCTGGGTGGAGCGGAAGGGCGTGTCAGACTCTTACTGACTAAAACCCATCCGTGTTCCTTCTAAAGCCCTTTGCTTTCCAGGGCCGCGGTGACTCTTTCGAACAAATTCCGCAACCCTGGCAGGCTCTGGCCCTAGCGGGCCCCGTCCTCTATGCTGACATCTCTTTGAGGCGCGCGTGAAACACAACGCGCCATCGACCCGGGCCTGGTGGTGATCGGACAGCGAGCCACCCAACGCTCGCCGTCCGCAGGCCCGCGCCTACGGTGGCCGGGGATCGCCCTGCGACTCCCGACGCCCGGGGCGTCTTCTCCTGTTGCGGCGGTTGGGACGAAGGCCTTGCCTTTCCCTCGCGCGGTCCGCCTCCTCCTTCGCTAGCATTACTGCTTCGCAGAAGGAGGTGACCGCTTCCCAAGCCTCCTCGCTCCGGACCATGGATTCAACCAGGGCCGGACGCGAGAGGTTGCCGCCGCCGATCGCCTCGACGAGAACACGGCGGTGCTCAGCCCAAGCAGGGCAGACCTCCACCGTATGCTCCACCGTGTCCTCCGGGCGATCCTCACAGTGCTGACACCCGGGCGTTTCCTCCCGCTTAATCCGAAACAGGTACCTCCCGAAACAGCCGTGTCCGGTAAGTACCTGCGTCAGGCGGAAGGTGAGGACGCCGTGGCGCTTCTCCAGCCACTCCTCAAAGAGGGGCCTTACCGCCGCAATTGTGGCGTGCCCAAAATAGACTACTGCGCTGCGAATTGTGACGAACTTCAGAGTAGGCACGTAATTTTTTTTGAAATTTTGAATTTTCGATATGTGATTTTTCAAACCTTTGCCATCGTTCAATGACTTTGCCGATCGATTTACTTATATTATTTTTGGATTTAGCCTGCTAATGATCTTTATGATAACAATAATTAAAAAGATTTTGATAAAATACGTTTTTTTGCATAATTTAATTCCAAGATTTAACTCATTTGTTAATAACTGTGATTAAGCTTGAGAACAATTAGATACTAATGACCGCAGGGAGGTAAGGCAGAGCAAAGAGCTTCACGGACGCTTTTACCGGGTCCTACATGGGCCCGATGTAGTCTTTTTAGCGTCCGTAGCCTGCGTACGCCTCGTAGCGTTTTGGTGACCTCTTTGTTTCATTACTCATATTACTAATTTATTCAATTATAAATTTAATGAAAAAATGTTCAAAGGGGCAGAGCCAAAATGGCGCGCTATGAAAATTTAAATATGCTACTTAATAATTGTTCTGTATGGTGTCGGACGTAAAAGAATAGCACCATCCCATCACTTGCCATGGGTGTCGTAAGGTGGGAGGTAGGGTGCTTAAGGGATTCACCAGAGTATGGGCAGCAGTATTCTCTGTGCATTGCAACAGCTACACTGCGATTGCCTACCCGCCTGCCAAACCTGTCGATTATGGCAAACGAATTTCAATTATGTTACATGTATGTCATTTTAATAAATAGGATTTCCTGTAAACTTTAGGTGAAAAACTATTAACTGCATTTTTTTACAAAACTTTAGTTCCAGTAGTTTCGGAAAAGGGGTAATGGTAATTGTTCGTTAAATTTAACGAAAAATTACCATTACCCCTTCTCCTATTATATAATTATGAAATTAGTTAATTAGTTTATTTATATAAACTACACTTCTGGACACATCTATTGGCCCACCTTGTATTTTCAGTTTCGTTTGGTCCTAGCTAAAATTTTATATTAGGTCGAGCAAAAAGTTTTTATGCAGTTTTGAACCTGGCACATTCACAATTTCATTCAATAGTGTTTTTTTGAATTTCGAACACAGAATTTAAAGAAACAAAAGACAATTTGGAGCCTGTTTGTTGATATCAAACAATCGAATACTAAGAAAACTTGGTTTTATTGGTTTACTTGGATTTAATTCTTGAAAAAGTGATTGATATCTTTGGTTTTGCAACAAACATTACTTATTCTTAACATTAAGGTGAGGTTCTATCAATAATCTATGGATACTTCACCTGAAGTCGCCGCCCAAGCTGTGGCACTTATTCAGGCCGGACACAGCCAAAGAAACGTGAGTGCTCAACTTAATTTAAGTCGATCTGCGGTCCGAAATGTTTATCGGAGGTACCTATAGACTGGCGGCTTTGTTCGTCGCCAAGGAAGGCCACGATCTCGGGTCACAACTGAAAGGCAGGATCGATTCATCGTGACGACCAACTTGAGAAATCGCCACCTTACCTCCATTGAGATACAAAACCAACTTCGCGACTTCCACGGAGTATCTGTGAGCGCTCGAACTGTTCGGAGAAGGTTAAAAGAACGCGATATGGTACCACACAAGCCAGCTAATGGGCCCAAACTAACGCGAGCCCACCGAACAGCGCGCCTTCATTTCGCACGCAGTCATTTAAATTAGACACAGCAAGATTGGAGCCGTGTATTCTTTTCTGATGAGTCTAAAATTGTGTTACATGGCAATGATGTAAGGAAGAAGGTCTACCGACGTAAGGGAGAGCGTTTCGCACAATGCTGCTTTGAAGAGAGGGTTGCTTATGGCGGTAGCTCATGGACTGTCTGGGGCGGTATATCCGCGAGCGGCAAAACTCAACTTGAGGTTGTTACAGGACCACGGCTGCCAACATTAAATGCTGCAAGGTACATTCGTGAGTGCTTAGAACCTCACGTGATACCATACGCGGACTATGTGGGCCCAAATTTCCTTTTTATGCATGATAATGCAAGAGCCCATGCGGCCGGCATCGTCAGGGAATATCTTCGGGATGTGAAAATCACAGTTACGGACTGGCCAGCCAGAAGCCCAGACATGAACCCCATTGAGCACATGTGGGACGAGCTAAAAAGACGTGTTAGGGCTCGTCAGCCAGTTGCCCAGACGATGCAGGTGTTGAAAACTGCCATAGAAGAGGAATGGGAGATGATCCCTCAAAATTGCATAGAGCGGTTGATAAACTCTACGCCTCATCGTATGAGAGCTGTGGTAGATGCCCATGGAGGCAACACGCGTTATTAAATTAAACCTTTATTTGATAAAACATGTTTTTTATTCAAAAATCAATTGCCTTTAACAAGGCGCATATCCGACTTGTTAGGCGTAGCTCCATGTCGTATGGTATTCTGAATTCAAATTTAAAACAATACGATCGAAAAAGATGGTAAAATGTATCAGGTTTAAAACTGCATCAACAGTTTTTGTTCAATCTAGCAATCATATTTCGGTAGAGGCCATCGAAACCTAAACTCTAAGGTGGGTCAATAGAAGTGTCCAGAAGTGTATAAGGGTTCCGTTTCCTATGGATGTTCGGAACTTTAAAAATTAACTAATCACGACCTTATACGCAGTAACCATTTATTTTAATTAAATACTTTCTCTTGCTTGTTTAAGTGTTCTCTACCCATATTGAAATGCATGTTAGATCGTGCGCTATACTTTTAAAAAATATATCGAAATGGCGGTGGGGGTGCTATGCCGTAAAGGTTCTATCCCCTTTGGTACACGTATGAACTTCTGTAACTGTAAATACAATTATTGTTTGGGAATGGGGTCACTTGGTGGCGTGGACAAAATAGAAAATTAAAAAAGTTTTTCTAACATCAAATGAAAGGGTGTCATTTTTTTTCTTTCTTTTTTGTTATTTTAACATATTTAGTTTTGATGATATTTAGGAAATATTGAATTGAACTAGTTCATTACTTATAGATTACCGGAAAACCTATAACTAAAATAATATTTATTTGACTATAATCGTCAAAAAGCAGGTGGCAGAAGAAGGGCGGGAAGCCGAAGCAAGTGCGCCGACGGGCCTGGCGCGTCGAGCTCACGCGCAACCACATGCGCACTCCCCTCATTCACCACATTCGCAGAATCAGCGATGGATGCGCGCCGCAGGTACTTGTAATGACTAGTATTTGCTTAGTTTTTCTAAAGCTTTGTTTGACTTAATACGAGCCTATTTAATAAAACGGGCAGAAAAATTAAATATAAAAAAAGACTATATTATGCTAGTTAAGACGCTACCGACATGAAAGGATATCAGGTGGTTGTGATATTTCGTAACCCTCTGCACTTTCATTGCCTCAAGCAAGCCTATGACATAAATAACAGGCACATCAGTTTGTAAAATACTCATTAGATATTTACTTATTTATATATGGTGTAATAAATACCAAAGTGTATATAAACTGATTATAATAATTATGATCATACAAGCTTGTTTAAAAAGGGGAGAGGGGAAGAACTCATTGGGCATTAAAAAATTCGTCCATATTGCTGTCAACGGGAAAAGTACCCAGAACATAACATTGCAACATTGGACCCAGCTGCCCAGCAGCTTGGTACGTGACGATGGGAAGAGACAAGCTGGTCATTTCTCCTATAATTTACGTGACCCTAGAGCTGACTTGTGCTTTAAACATAGAATTAGCATTGTCATTCATCGCGGCAATGCTACCAGTTTACTGGGCACATTACCGGACTACAGCAATGTGGAAGAATACTTCGACGTCTAA
Source organism: Mamestra brassicae (assembly GCA_905163435.1). Taxonomy (NCBI): domain Eukaryota; kingdom Metazoa; phylum Arthropoda; class Insecta; order Lepidoptera; family Noctuidae; genus Mamestra; species Mamestra brassicae. The sequence goes on along the minus strand of LR991004.1, from coordinate 10,248,565 downwards.
GTGTATTTTGTTTTGTTCCTCTACGGGATGTTCCAGAAGTGCGTGGTAATATTTAAGGGTGATTTTGGGCTGCTGAGTTCCAAACAAATCACTTTTCAAGCAGTCTGATGCAATTGGTGGCATCTAATCTGTGATTAAACTAAAGTAAATGCCACCAACTGTAACAAACTGCTTGAAAAGTCATTTTTTCGGAGGTTTTAGTCGTTTTTTGAAGTTGAATTGTTTGTTTGTTTTGCTATTTTGTCCATTATACAGAGTGTCCTGTAATTTATGGATAACCTTGAAATGGCTTAAAGTAAAACTTATGGCCATACAGAAAAAGACAAGTATATAAAAAAAACTATTATTTTTTGCCCTATTCTACTTTATTGAACACTACGACTAGTAATGAATGAAATTCATTTTTTTTTTGTTTTAATATCAAACACTTCTATTCTAATAGATACATAGTAAATAGTAAGACTAGTTTTTGTACTTTTTTTTTAATATGCAAGTTCATTTATTTTGGAAAATTTGCATAATTTTATTTTTTAAACAAAGTCTAAATATCTTGGGTAAAAAAACAATGTATGAATACATGTTGGTATCAAGTAAATTTGATAATGGTACAATACATATTTGTATTTGCCTTAAATAGTGAATAATTGCTAATAATGTTGAAAAGGAGAAAAAAATACTGAAGCAATAAAAAATTAATATGGGAACTGTTGTTTTAATTCAGTACTTGATCCTTAAGAATTAATAAAAAAACACATCAGGCATTGATGATTAATAAAAATAACTTATTTAAACAAATTGAAACTAAAAGGTCAGAAATTAACTACATAATTTGTACTATTTATGGTAGATACTACTACCATAAACTACTACTGCTATTTATGATAGATTTCTTTTTCGTATTTTTTTTCTGTATGGCCATAAATGCTACTATAAGCCATTTCAAGGTTATCCATTAATTACTAGACACCCTGTATGAATCAGCTACCCAACATCACGTTTTATATAGGTAACCATGCACTTCTGGATCATCCTGTTTATGTTTATAGTTACGTTTAGTATAAATATGTAGTTAGGTAAATATTTATGTTATTCATGCGCTTATGTTGTTATGTCCTGTTACATAAATAAAAAGTGTTTAATTTATATTTATAACAAACACAGTAAAATCGTTATTTAGCTACAACTATTGTAGGGGTAAAATACTTCTATAAGATTATAACACTCATCAGTGAATTAACGACCACAATATTATGTAAATTGGGTTTTTTAACACGAAATAAATGTGCTGTGGAAAGATGACGCTGAAATATTTGAACTTGTATGTATTATCTTGCAGCTGTTTAAATATAATTAATGTATAATTCACAGACAGCGAGAGTGGAGCACGTGGCCGTGGCATGCGATCCCGTGGGCGACCTTCCAGGAGATCCCACAATTATATGAGGTTCTAAGTTTAAGTGTAGTTTTAAGACGAAAAATCCTATTACTTACATCAAAAATTTCTTCTAATTCTGGTAAATTAGTAATTTTCTTAGTAATAAAAAAAAACTTCGATGTTGCTATTTCAACACGGTTATCAACTTTCATTTACATATATTTAAATGTATGGTAAATGTACTGTAATTAACTGACGTAAAATAAAACTGTCTGCAGCCAAATTATTATTTTGCAATTAAATACTACCGTCATAAGTCCATCCCTTTATCGAAAGTCACGTGTTCACCAGTTGAAACATGCGTCGGAGTTTCGGAACTTGTGTCGAACTGAGAAAAGAGAAAATAATGTAGAAAAACAGGCGTAGCAGGGCTCTAAGGGTGCGTTCCACCAGAGATGTGCGAGGATGCGTAGCCAATAGATTAAAAACTAATAGATTCGCTTCATTTACCTAGGCTGTAGCGAGGTTCATCTCTGGTGGAAACGCACCCTTAGACCACTCTATTTTGGCTTGCGTTTTTGTTTTCCTGTAAAGCCATTAACAAGAAATGTGAATAAGAGTTTCCACCGGGAGTATACGCCTATAATTAATGTGTAGTTCAGCTTAATTTAACAAAACGAGAAAATGCACATTCTGTTCCCACACTGACAAAATATTTTTTGTGTAAACAGGGATACAGCATTCGTGGTCGATCCACACTGAAATATTTGATAAAGTATGCCTAGTTCCGGTCCTTTGTCCTTTTAGTTGAAACGTACCTTAATAGCTTTAATATTAAAATGATATCAATTAATGAACACGTCCAGACGAGAAGTGCAGTACTGACACTTGCGATGTCCTTTCACATCTATCTAACAATATAGACAATAAAATAAAAACGAGCAACAGAATAATACACTAAGGCGCCAACAGGGAGTGTCTCGCGGCAATATACTCGATGAACGTGTCTCCAAACGGCGATATTATCGCGGCCAGTTCGACTAGGAAATCGTCAAAGAAACGCTGCGCGCCCGTCACGAAACACTGCGTACTCGCAACGCGGTCGTCTCGAGGCGCAACCTTTCGCAGTGCACTCGTTTCAAAACTTTTTCAAAAAAACAAAATATGCAACGATTTTCTGTGGAAATGCAGAATTTCGTCGCGACTCTTGACGAGTTGTTGCGTTCATGCGGCGATCCGTCGCGAGTTGGAACGATAGCAAGGTGGACTCAGGGCGATTCACTCGCTTATGGAGATGGCGCCTTACAACGTACGTAAACCTCCGTACTGCTCCATCATCACTTGTCAATCATCGCATCGGGATCAAATGAATGAGCCCAAGCACGGTACGTCTGCTGCAAAATTAAGTTGCCGAGAAATTTGGCGGGGTAGACACTTTCCGGGCTGTAGCTTCAGATAGATAATTGAATACAAAAAGAATAAATATTATATTTAATCTAAACATTATTTTAATACTTCGCAAAAACTGAAGAAATTAACCGTGCTGAAATAAAGACATGTTATAATATACGAAATAAATGGAGTCTAACGATTTACATAGTTGACTTTTTTGAATGTGTAGGCTTAGATTTGAACCTAGTTGAAACCCTTTGTTTTCAATCATTCGGTATGCAAAAGATAAAATATTCCAACCTTGTTTAAATTGTCTATTTCAAATTGATTTATAAAATGACTAAATAGTATTAAATACATTCAAAATTTTATGAATGTTTAAAAAAATACCAAGGTAATTTGAATAAGATAAATATATGATAATTCAACGCTAAGTTAAGTTTTGAGAAGTTAAAATTACAGCAGATGTTTGGACAATTGGTATCTCACATAACATTTACATTTTAAATAAGGTGAATTGAACAAAACTTAAATTTTGCAATGTCATTCTTACTTTATACTATGTTGTGTATTTTTACTAATTTTTAGTAGTCATTAAAGTAATATCTCAATTTGGTTATTATTTATTAATTTTGTTATAGATGCCATAAAAGTAATCCTATTTTTATCAAGTGTTAGTAATGGACTTTAACAACCTGATTAATATCTAATAATATGTAATTCTGAAATCCAAATCGAGATAATACTTTGAGAGAAATATTAAGTATAAACTCCAACCTTAAAATTACTATTAAATGTTTCACCGAATATTTGTCTATTAGTCAGGCTATCGCCAGAGCAGTATATTCTATGATCTTTAGAACAGATCCTCTGCTTAACAATGGGCCAATATGACATTGAATAATTTGAATACTTTTTCCAGTGGTGTCAGTAATTACTTCCATTTGTAAAAATATATTAAAATGTAATTAAATATAAGTTGAAGAAAATAGTATTATTTTGAATTACGACTGGGTGACGTTTGATGTGAAAACCTTTTACGAATGTTTATTAAACTTAATCCCACGGGTTACCGTGTGTTCTAAAAATCACTACTCATCTTAAATTACAACGTGAATGCGCAACTTGCGACTGACAGATATCAAACATACACGGTTTATGAAGTCACACACAATATCAATATCGGTTCTATTTGTTTGGAAAAAGTATAGAATTCATTACCTTATACAAGCGTCCTGCCACACCTGTTACAAAAATACCACTAGAAACAGCATTTTTTGCAATTAAATTAACAGATTTTTTATCATCGTCATATTTAAAATCATACACCAAAAGAATTCAACATTAGAATGAAAAAATATTTCTGAACTTTTGGCCAATGAAACTCACATCTTTATTTTATTTATTTGTTCTATATCTACAACTTTATGGACAATCCCCAATTATATGTATAATTACTAGCCACAACCAAAGGCTTCGCAGTTGTAAAATTATCCCAAGGGAACGTACTCTCGGGTAAAAAATGTCCTCTATCCTTAACCCACGACTTGATCACCCGGGTGCCAAGTTACATCCAAATCTGTCAGCCGTTAAAATATGAAAAGGTAACAATCAGAATATAGACGTTAATTTTGTATTTCAAATATAAGTGTGTTGTATGGATTAGTGTTATTTGGCGACTTGGTTATTGCTCATTCTATGTATACGGATGGTACTCGGAACGAACATACGTCTGGCTCTAACGTATACGTCAGAGCATGCTACCGGACACTGGTGACGACCCGGAAGTGCCTCACACGAAATTATAGGTATGAACAATTTCAAACAAAATGCCATACAAAACCCTGACGAGACATGTCCGTGACTACCGCCGGACCACCAACGCCATTCGCTTCTATATTTGGTAAAAATAAGTACTCAATTGGTACTAATTAGTACTCGAACACCAACATTGGTACCTTAGTAGTTTTCAAGAAAATCGACTTTAAAGGTAGTCACGCTCCCTTCAGCAGGAACACCATGAGCGCCTAAAAAGGGTGCATGCTACAGCTATTCTTAGTATACAAAAAATTAATACGCTTTTAAGTGATTAATTTCGTAAAAAGGAAACTGAACACTTTCGCGCGCTCATTCAGCAGGACCACGACTTTGAATGTTGCTTGTCGCTTTCTTCAAACCTTCAAAGAAATGGAATACTAATTTTATCATGCGGGGTACTCAACCCTGCATGATAAAATTAGTATTCCCAATTTCAAAATGCACATTCCAGTAGTTTACGAGATATACCATGCCATTGGTGAGCGGGTGCCAAAATAATACAATAATTAGTACTCCTAAAGAAGTTATAGTGACCAAAAATTCAGATTCCTAAGTGTTGTATTCTTAGAGAAATTAGCTTTCATTACTTTTTCATACTAAATCTCCGCGTATAATCCGACCGAATTAAGGTATGCACACACACACACATCTAAACAGCTCAATACCATTGACAACTTAATTTGAAAATTTAACACCGTGACTACCGCTACCCCACCAATGGCATGGTATATCTCGTAAACTAACTAGTGGAGTACTAATTTTGAGTTTTGAGTACTAATCTTATCTTGCAGGGTACTAATTTTCCATGTATGTTTGAGGAAACGACAAGCTTCTCAAATTTGGGATCAATATTCAAAGTCGTGGTCCTGCTGAACGAGCCGCGAAAGTGATCATCGTTGGTTTCTTTTCAGTTCTGTTTTTCGACAAAATATTTGTGTCCTTAGAATAGCTGCAGCATTCCACCTTCAAAGTCGATTTTCTCGAAAACTTCTAAGGTACCAATTTTGTTGTTCGAATACTCATTGGTACCAATTGATTACTAGTTATTTACCAAATATGGAAGCGATTGACGTTGTTGGTACGGCGGTAGTCACGGACATTGACGAGACTATAAACAGCGCGATTCTGTTAACATGTCGAAGTGAAAACTTAGGTGTAGTGAACGACACCTCACGCTCACTCCGCCTGAGTATTCCTATTCACGGTGAGACGTTTACAGAATCGACCGGCAGATCTATGATAAATTAGATTTTAATTTTTTCCACCCCTTTTAATTACATTTTATGGTTCGCAGTACCTAATAGTCTTTACTGTATCCCCTTATGGCTGCAATAATAAATGATGCTAGGAAGTATTTAACAACTAATTTGTAGGTTTAAGTTTCTCCAACATCCTTTGAAATTAAATACCTGAGTAGGTACCTTGCGTAAGTAGGAATAACGCTTGGTGTAAAATTGGTCAGGTCGTGTCAGATTTTCATCCCATCGGACTATGAGAATAAACGAACAAAGAGTTCACCTGTGTTTGCGTATAAATGTTTTTTCCATTCATGATAGAATCTGGCTTATCCGCTTTGTCGACTCAGTATGTTGGTATAAACGACTTAATTGAACTAACGATAGATTGAATACTCAACAGTCCATTGTTTTTCAGATAAAATACCTCACACAAAAAGCCTGTTGTTATTCAAGCGGGTCCAATGGACCCAGTCCTTGACATTTTGATGTATAATTATGAAAATTCGACGTTTGCGACTTTGCTGCACTTAGTACTTTTTAACCAAGTGTAGTCAAGCAAATGACGACTTCGGTAGTTGGCACATGAACGCTATACCTAGACGTAAAAGTTGCTTGTCCGGTCCGGTCCCCGGACTCGGATCGATAAATCTTGTCACAAAACCTTGCTGGAATTGAGTTTATAATTTAATTTTTTTTAAAGATTTTTGTAATATATGTATGTCACCGGAAAATTGCAGACTCCGTAAGATTGTAATAAATCGTTATTAGATTGCAATTTCTCGATATATTATGAAAAAAACGTTTTGTATAAAATAACTCCCATCCAAATTCAATAGTTTCCAATATATCCGTGTCTTATTAAGAAAAAAATAGTTAACAATTTCACGCGATATTTTACAATCTTACGGTCCTTGCTATTTTCTGGTGACATTATATACGCGTGTTTTCGTGAATATAAAAAAAAAATAGTATTGTAGTCAATATCTTTCTTTATACATTTCTATATAATAATATAATAAAGCTGAAGAGTTTGTTTGCACGCGCTGATCTCTGGAACTACTAGTCGGATTTGGAAAAAACGGGTTATGCGCGTACGAAGTCGCGGGCAAAAATAAAAAAAGTCGTGCTAGGCCCTCTGTAACCGAGTTGCGGAATTTGTTCGAAAGAATCACCTCGGCACTGGAACGCCAAGGGGGAGGTACACGGACGGGTTTTAGCCAGTCGTTTGATAATTTCCCGGCCTAAACAAATATTAAAAATGCCCTCTGTAACCAACTCCTGAGAAACCTAACATTACTCAAGTCCTGTCAAAACTAAATCTCGATAGCAGGCGCAATTTTGCTAGGAATTTTGCCATACCTAACTTATGTTCACTTAGGGATGACATAGATTTTTTGCTTCATCCTGAACTGAATTGAAAGGTTAATTTTTAATTATTCTGCCACATACGTTCCTTGCAGTACCTAAGTACACAGCTTCTACTAAGTCTGAAAATAGCTAAATTTTAAGTAGGTACAATAGACGTTCATCGGAGTATAATCAGATTTGAACTTAATGGCAGCTCATAACACGGGGGCGAGACGTAGCACGGAGGTTGGTTGTTGCTTTTGCTAAATTCGGAGTTATTAGAGACATCAGATGCTTAATAGGGATTATTACTGAGTACAAAAACTATGTTTTTTTTTAGACTGTCAGATGGATTATAGAATAATATTGGATACGCATTTTTAGCTGTATTAAATCAATTAAGATTGACGAAGATAAAACGCATTAAAGATCAGGAGTGGGGGCTTGTGTCGTCACGTTTAGATAAAAGTGTACTTACCTACTGAATTACTCAAATGTGGCACAAGTTTTCAGCGCTCTGTATTGTCTTCATTTTTTTGTTTATGTAAAAAAAGGAATAATGTGTTTTGGCAAAGGCACTGCGATTCCTTTACCTACGATTCGCTTAATTCGAATTGTGTAATACATCATCAAAGCGTTAAAAAAACGGTGAACGTGATTTGAGACATTAGGTGTACCTACCTAATTATTCCACAATTCGGAAGTCGTGGTTTTATGCGAATCGGCGCAAAGGAATCGCTGTCTTTGGCGCAAAGGAATCGCTGTGTCCTGGCCGAAACGCATAACACAATCAGGCCGCTGATATGAAGGAGTCGCTGAGGAAATGGCTTACATTCATGCTGACGCAGGTGTTCTCCGGACATCAATGTAAAGTATCTGTCTCACATACGCCGGGAGCTGACGCCTGGTTATTTAATTCACTGCTCAGCACACTCTGGAGCAGTGTTAGCCTAGATAATACAGCGCCGAGACTTCGTGCGGCCTCTAGCTTTCGTTCATGATCGTAAAAACAGAGGGGGTGGTACGCCGAAGCTGCCTTTTACGAGGAGATATTCGCAAAAGAATGAATATTTTCTCGTAGGTATTCCTACAGGCTAACATCGGAGCGGGGGAGCGTGACGTCCTGCGTAAATTCTCCAGCGCCCGGGCCAAAATATAAAAACACTGTGGTATACATAATATTATCTACTATAGCTCTTGGTGGTACATAGTCGAACGTTTTCCTCAGAAAATCAATAAATAGCTACCTACATAAATAATATTTAAACAAGTGATAAACAAAATCATTACATTGATATCGAGGACCCTTAATCCAGACGCTGTCAAAAAAAAAAACATTTACAAAAAAATAGGGTGTGCGTTCGCGCAGCGGAATGTTGTTGAATTTAAAGATATTAATTATGCAGATATTTAGTGTATGACGTCGTATAATTGTGTATGGTAAAAAAAAAATTGTGTACGCAGCCATTGTGGAGAAATTCACCAAAAACTGATTCCGCTGGGCGAACGTTGTCCTGGCGGAACTTATTTTAATCCATAGACTTTAGAAGAAAAGAGGTGTGTCCAAAAATTAGTGTGTATTTGTGTGTAATTGTGTATGTATGAATAAAATGAGTGCATGCATAAACTTCGGAGAAATTCAAGTTTCCGCTACGCGAACGTTTGGCCATTAGCTAGTTTTCATATAAAGCGCTTACATAGAGAGCTGTAGATTTTTACATACGTTGTTTTGAATTTGTTTATATTTGTTTAAAAAACAGATTTAGAAAAAATCGTAGGACTTAAAAGATAAAAATATAAACGTAAAATACACTTAATAGGTCTTAGTTCTTAAAGTATGCACTTTGGGGTCTAGATTTTCACGTTTATACAAACCTTGTAAGTATCTGAAACATGTTGCCAAGTATCAATGATGTTCCGTTAGTAATTAAAGAGTTAAAGGACAATTTTACCATGAATAGATCACTGTTTACAAAACAGTCAAATATCACGACGTTCTAAAGGAATTGCATGGTAAAATGTATGCCAAAAATTAGTTTATTCATTCAACTATTCACATGCAAAATTTCATGTCATTAAATTTAGTAATTAAAGAAATCAATTAAAATACTGACGAAGCATCGAAAACCTACATAACCCGACCAAGTTCGGATAGCTACAAAAAAGCGGCCCAGCCATATATCTAAGAGACGTTCTTAACCTTCCAATATAGTATTTACTAATATGGTACAGTTCCGTACACAAGCGTTAGGAAAAAATAAAACAATTGCATTTCTTGAATTAAAAATATTTTTTTAATAATAACCCAACTATCTACGATAAAAACAAATCTTCAATTAACAAGTACTTTTCTATTTAAATATCCGTGTACAAAATTTTTTTTATTAAGTACATACTTAATTATGTTTCATTACACACTTAAATAAGTAATTATAATAACGTTAACAAACGCTTGCAACGACAGCAATAAACTTAAATGTGTTTTAACTAACATAGGTTTAATAAACGATTATGAATATAAGGGTAAGTAAAATATTTAGAGCTTCAATAATAAAATCACAGATTAACAATCTCAGATCACATAACTAGACTATTCAGTTGTTTAGGTTTGAGAGTCTGCCTAATATAAAAATAAATCAACATTTAAAAAGTACTTATAAAATAAAAAAGGTATTTACAACTCAATACCAATTATTAAATGAGTAGCAAATACAGAAAAAGACCTCAACATTTCTAAGTATAATGTACACTAGCTTAAAAAAAAATCACAGATTAACAATCACAGATCACATAACTAGACTATTCAGTTGTTTAGATTTGATCAACATTAAGAAAGTGCTTATAAACTAAAACATTGGTATAAAAAAGGTATTTTCAAGAAAATATTCTTAAATGAGTAGCAAATACAGTAAATAACCTCAACATTTCTAAGTATAATGTACACTAGCTTAAAAAAAAATCACAGATTAACAATCACAGATCACATAACTAGACTATTCAGTTGTATAAATTATTGCATGAGGCATTATGTTTTTGGAACTATTTTGAATTTTGCTACATAAATCGTCGTAACACTGAAATGATTTATTAGTGTACGGGGGTCTCGAACAATGCGCCTTGTAATGACCAATACCTGGCATTTGTAAAGGTGGAACATATTCAATAATAGCCAATATTAAAAATAGCTTATTATTTATTTCAATATTACGAGGTATGTCCTCTAGATTTATGTACAAATTATGTAGTTCAAAGATAATTAAATCATTTAAATCATATTTAAAATCGACAGTGCCTATTCCACAAAAATTACAAATAGGAGGATTGTCACTCCTCATACCAGATTCTACAGACTCTTGCAATTTGGCAATGCCTTTACACTTAATGATATCAATGTTTAAAGGTAGGTATTTACATTTAAAATTGCTGTCATTTATGGAAACAAGGCATTCTTTATTTGAACAACATTTCTTTCTGTTTCCAGAAAAGTATGGCAAACAGATGTCTTCAATTATTTTTGTGACATTGCATGCACAATCTATAATTTGGCACTGTCTTGCATCAAGTGTATTGTCATTAACATTAAACAATGGATTTAGTAAAATTTCTCGTTTTGCGTATAACGTTTTGCAATAATTCTTTTTCGTATTAGATAATAGGATAAAAAAACGAGTGAATGAATCTTTGCTAATCAAGGAATCTATAAAATTACGGAAAGAGATACGGTCAGTATATGCGACTGCGAAAGCTTGAGCCACTGCGTCAAATGCACAGGTATTAGTCACTACATTTTTGATGTCTTTCGATATTGATACGTTACCATTTTGTAAGATGTAAAGAGGCTTCGACGAGATAGTTTTTGTGTTGGGAATAACTAGACCTCTCCAGTTTTCTATTTCAACAGGATTGTCTTGAAAAATAGATTGCTCCTCGAAATCACCTATAATTTTCGTCTGTTTAACTTGATTTAAAATCATATGTTCATTCTTATTCTTAATTATCTTAGTAGCAGTTTCAGAATATTTAGCTTTATTTAATTTGATCATTCCATTAATGTAAGTGTAATGTTGTATTAAAAATTCGTCTAAACGTATTCGCTCCTGCTTTGTATTGAAATATATGGTCTTTATATCTTTGAAATGATTTTCAACATTTGAGCTACTCCCAACATTTCTAACATTACGAAAATACTTATCCATAACGCCACTCCACATTGGCAACTTTCTCAATAGTCTTTTTAATGTATCATTTATTTCTGGTAGATAATATTCGTTTTTATGTTCGTTCGGGTCAATTAACATTAAATACAATTTTTCGGTTTCTAGAATATTGTCGTAATATTGAATGAGTGGGTTTGTACCTGCATTGTTGGTGTCATTCTTTTCATCGGCTAATACAGAACATAATGCCTCATCATCGTTACAGTTATCTAAATCTTGGATGTCAACCTTATACTCGCTTATATTCGCTAAACACGCTACAGCTTGATCATATTTCTTGCATGAATGCCCATCTAAATCTAGGGTTACATATTCATGTAAAGATACAGTAACGATATCTTTGATTACTGATTTGACTTCGTCATAGGACTTAAGCAAGTGATTTTTTTTTATACAATTTATATAGAAGTATTTACATTTTTCTGTCGCTTTATCGAAACAGCTTTGTTTGTATAATTTTTTGAAAAAATGAGACTTATCCAATCTAATGTAACATGCTGGTATAGAATTATGTTCACCTTCTAATATCGAAAAGCACTGCGCTAAATATTTGTTTGTGTCGGTGTTTAAAAAACTGCGACATATTGCTCCTAATAGGGCAGACGAATCATCACTGATAATTTCATTCGGCGTATTACGGTTACGCGCCCATGTGCTTAACCACGTGGCTATGGTTTCAGTAGTATGGGACTGGGACGCCATATAACATAAAGGTATACTTGTGTTTGCAGTGTATGCCACAACGGCATACAAAAAGGTATGTTTGGGTTCTTTAGTTCTTAAATTATCGTTAACATTTGGCGGTGCAATTACTTGAAAAATCGAACCGGTTGCATCGATGGATAAAACGATGTGTGTATTTTTTAATACTTCATCATAATATTTACCTTGTTCTTGGGTCCAAAAATATAAAAAAAACGGGACTAAACTAAATTTTTGAACAAAAGAATCAAAAGGTGGACTTTGTGACATAGCATAAATGGAGAGAATTGTATTCTTATCGAATTGGAGTGCCCTTTTAACTTCGTGTCGTATACGCCTCAAAGTACTTAATTTCGGAAATGTTGGAGGTTCACATGGATCATTTATGCCTATAATTTTGTCTGCCATCTTGGCTCTAACTGCTAATGCCTTATTATGTTTTAACATTACTGCTAATTTTTGTTTTCTTACAGAATTAAGTTTATTCTTTATAGTCGAATCATGGACAAAATCTTTTTTATATCGGCTTAGCAAACAAGTAACATCTATGAAATTACTAGTTATTGGATCAATAGTGACTAAAATATTTGCTCCACATTGGGTACATTTGCCATCACATTTGATATTATTTAGCTTTAAATTTGAAGGAACGTAATTGCTTTTAAATGAAAAAGTGCATTGAATATCCGTTTTTGCCCATATGTGGTCTTGTAGCTCATTCGTCCAATTATTTTTTAACAACTTGTGATTTGTTGGTTCTATATTTCTGTACTCATAATAATCCATTAGAAATTTTACTTGAACTTCATCAGATTCGTCTGTAATATCAACATTGTTTTCATCAGAATCATCAAAATAATGTTTACTGGTGGGTATGTTTTCACAGTGGTCAAAAAAATAATTATAATGGCGTTTAATTGACAATTGTATGGCAGGTTTCTTCATGTGGTAATTAAATAATTCAGCTAACTGCTTTTGTATACTGTCATACACTTCATGGCTAACAGGAGGAACAGATTTAACAAACGTGTCTTTATGTATTCGTACTACTACTTTCATATTATTTAACGGTATAGTACTTTTTCTGCCGGCCATTTTAAATTTTTCCTCCCGTCGGCGTCGGTAGCGCCGCGCGATGCGTTGGATCAATTGGTTTGGTTTGTAGAATTAGGTCGTTGAGGTGTTCGCTTCTAGTGAGATTAAGACGCCATTATAATCTGAAACATTCATAAAAAGTATACATTTACATAGGTACATGGATTACTACATAAAGATAATGAAAAATTGTGATACTTTATTAGTTGCTTTCCTTTTAAGGGGAGTATGTCTTAGTGATATAGAATCATATGCATAATTAATTATTGAAAAACAGCCGTTATTGCCATCTCTACACATAACCCCACAAAAAGAAAGTCAATAATAAACATCTGCCTTATACGTATATGTATTTTGCATATTGGTAATAAATATAAGGTGATTATTCAATAACAATATTTATTTTCAACATTTCGTTACAATCTAGTCGGTCGTTTAGTTAATTCAGTAGTTATTCTGTAATTTTCTATTCAGTAGTTTGTCTTTAACCAGGAAAAACATCTACTTGGTTACGATTTTATTATAATATATTACTACTATTACTATTATACTTTAAGGTACACACACCAAATTAATACATAAATTTTACAATAAAAAAATATAATGTACAAAGGCGAGCTTAACTCATTAATGAGTTCTCTGACAGCAAACCTAGAGCGAAAGAGAGATAGTTCTTAACAGGACAGAAAACAAGTGTACATAGTAAGAAAGGGGGGAAAAAAAAGATAAACTACTCTAATTATAATATTATAGGTACCTACATAAAATAAACTACAGATAGAAACTAAACAAATAACAAATACATAAACATAATATATACTCAAATGATACATACTTATAAATATATACTTAAACTACAGTTTATATTGACAAAAAATGTTCCAAAACTACCAACGAAGGGCTATCGCGTAACGAATGAGTGAGTTCCACAGACGCACAGCACGAACAGTGAAAAAGCCATTATAATATGTCTAGTATAATTTATTATTATGAATTTAAATTCTAAATAGAATTAGATCAATCTGTAGATATTAACTTGGGTTTATGGTGTCTGTCCAATGTTAACGTAACACAATTATTATAATTTATATGCCTCATAAACTACGTAAATGAATAAGTGTATAGTTATTAATTTATTATAAAATCTTACCTTATATCTGTGATCAGCTTCTCACTATCACTGACTCAATATTCCTACTACATAATTACCTATGTTAAGCTTCACTGTTACACTATAACATTAATAACACACTTTGTCAATATTATTATTATCGAGAATTGGCGATGCATAGCAAAACAACAGCGCATACGCACATTGTCCTTGACTGCACATTTGTTTGTGACTGGGGATAAAAAACAAAATCAGGTTCAAGTTCAACAGCAAAAACGAATACGCGCGGGCCGCGGCCAATGAAAACATATTATTGCCCTCTCTTTTCTTCAAGGATGGAAGTACCGTTTCAAGCGGGAAGCCGCGCGCGTCCTGTTCGACTAGCAGTTTGTGGAATATTCCACAGACGTTAAATTACGTGCGTTCACAAGAATATAATTAAATCAAAATATTAACTTTTAAAAAATGTGAATACCTATCGGAACTCCGGAATTATTCCAGTCAATTCTGGAGCTGAAAAATCAGAACAATTGAACAAAAATTTGGTGTACAAAAATAAATGACCTTTAAATTATATCGAAACAACAATTGTGTTATCACCTATACCAATTCAATACCGGTATTATACGGTAAATTTTGGGATGTTACCTAAATATATTGCATGGACGCTTTTTTGTAGCTATCCGAACTTGGTCGGGTTATGTAGGTTTTCGATGCTTCGTCAGTATTTTAATTGATTTCTTTAATTACTAAATTTAATGACATGAAATTTTGCATGTGAATAGTTGAATGAATAAACTAATTTTTGGCATACATTTTACCATGCAATTCCTTTAGAACGTCGTGATATTTGACTGTTTTGTAAACAGTGATCTATTCATGGTAAAATTGTCCTTTAACTCTTTAATTACTAACGGAACATCATTGATACTTGGCAACATGTTTCAGATACTTACAAGGTTTGTATAAACGTGAAAATCTAGACCCCAAAGTGCATACTTTAAGAACTAAGACCTATTAAGTGTATTTTACGTTTATATTTTTATCTTTTAAGCCCTACGATTTTTTCTAAATCTGTTTTTTAAACAAATATAAACAAATTCAAAACAACGTATGTAAAAATCTACAGCTCTCTATGTAAGCGCTTTATATGAAAACTAGCTAATGGCCAAACGTTCGCGTAGCGGAAACTTGAATTTCTCCGAAGTTTATGCATGCACTCATTTTATTCATACATACACAATTACACACAAATACACACTAATTTTTGGACACACCTCTTTTCTTCTAAAGTCTATGGATTAAAATAAGTTCCGCCAGGACAACGTTCGCCCAGCGGAATCAGTTTTTGGTGAATTTCTCCACAATGGCTGCGTACACAATTTTTTTTTTACCATACACAATTATACGACGTCATACACTAAATATCTGCATAATTAATATCTTTAAATTCAACAACATTCCGCTGCGCGAACGCACACAAAATAGGTAGGTATTTCGCTGAAAGAATGGTTACTTCTCAAGATATTCGCTTGCAAATATTCATAGTACCAACTGCAGAACATTTAGGGTGACCATCAATTAGTTTTGCCGAGGACTCAC
Organism: Mamestra brassicae; assembly: GCA_905163435.1. Taxonomy (NCBI): domain Eukaryota; kingdom Metazoa; phylum Arthropoda; class Insecta; order Lepidoptera; family Noctuidae; genus Mamestra; species Mamestra brassicae. Next base: position 10,232,668 of record LR991004.1, on the reverse strand, counting down.
CGAAATACAGAAACTCTTTTGCCGGGATTGAGGGACCCCTTTTAATTGCTAAATTTTTGTTTTTGTTCTACAAATTTTTGGATCTACCGATCCGAAAATTTACTAGTTTTCGACAACTTCTACTGAATCTAATAGAAATAGTTTTTCAATTCACGGGTGGGGCCCTCATTCCTGACGGACATCCAATTGAGTAGGTAGGTACTAATTATTTACCAAATATGGGAGCGCGTGGCGTTGGTGGTCCGGCTGTAGTCACGGACATTGTTTTATCAAAATACCGAAACCAATGACGTCGACCATCACATTGTTTATAAATCACTTAGTAAGTATCACTTTTGGAAAAAAATACTGGCTCAAGTAAGGTATTTTGGGTTCCCCTCGTAAGATAATTAAGTATTTTATGCCACCAACCCAATCCCACAGCCTTCAACTGTACCTTCCAAAATATGCCTAATCATGTAGGTACCTACTCAACTCAACCAACAGTACAACTTGAGAGATAGAGTGACATTAAAATTTAATTTGTTGGTAGGTAGGCAATGCTTTCCAGATATTTTATATTTCTGAAAAGCGTTGCCTACCTACCAACAAATTAAATGTTGGTATAAACTGTATTGTTTCAAGTATGTAGGAAATTCAGAACAATATTTTAGTAAGAATATTCTGAACATGGTAAACGTTAATGTGTGAGATTTCATCAGGCAAGTTTGATATTTGGTGTGTTTTATAGCGATTAAAATGCTTGTTTCTTGGATAAACCACTCAAATTCTCAATTATAGGTGCTGATAGATATACCTACAGAATGAAAATAAAACAATTTATTTTTATTTATGTTTATTGTATTAATACAGGAATAATTATATGCCTAAACCGAACAAAGAATTAGAAACATTGCAATATTTTCTCCATTATGTGGTATGTAATATTATCATAACACAGTGTGAAAGTGCCAATAATTATATTAATCACCATTTTAACATAATACATCATCATTAAGCTAAACCTTAAAATTAAGTTTCACCATATGGTCAGATAAATCAACACAAGTACAATAGGTATTAAAATAATGAAATTTTCGTTTTAGAAAGTTAATAATTTCCATAAACATTTTCATCAGAAAATGCTATATAAAGAAAGAAATCTTCATCATGATGCTCTTGATACAGAGATCCCATTGTGGCTGATGTCGGAGGAATTACATTGTTGACAAAGAAGAACAGCGCATCCTCTGGTCGTAGATGAATACGTTTCCTGATCAGGAAATAAAATTGTCCGACTGTGAGATCGGATGGCACCAAATATTTCTTTTTGTCGAGGTCCCCAAGTCTAGCCTTCGGGGCTTTCTCAACAATTACCGGAACACGGTCAGGATACTTCCTGCGAATTTTTTCGCCTTCAGTCTTTCTCTTTTCAAAAGAATGTTCTTCTTTATATTGGAATTTCATGTTGAGATGTTGCGCACTCCACAATTTTCAAAACTATCACCAATAAAGTCGGATCTGATATCTACTGCGACTTGTTTTTTGTTTTTGCGTTATACGACTATGAAGCAATGACGCAATCAGCTGATATGACAAGCAATACAAAGAATACAAAGCATTTTTCTCTTTTATATGTTGGCAATCAATTTTCCTTGAGCCAAATACAGACTTAAACGCTCAATGCTGTGCTTGTTTGCCAAAAGCCTAATAGTTGAAATTGGTCTATAGTCACCAGCGACTAAAGTCGCCGCGTGTAAACCTAGCTTTACAGATCTGCGAAATAGGCGCGACATTAAAAAAACATTAGAACAGAAAACCAATTTAAGTCCAATAACACGACGATATATAACAAATTTAACTTTATGAGTGTTGACTTTTAAAATATCGAAGAAAAAAATACGTGAAATTCTTTTTCTTCGATATTATTCCACGAAATTTAGAATTTTCCTTCTTTTTACTTGTGCTTTTTTTATAGAGATACTTAAGTATTATTTCAAGAAAACTCAAATTATCTCTTGTCGTGTTCCAGCTAGTCCGCTAACATTATCGCATTGCATTGCAAACATCTCACCATGAAAATTAAGGTGAAGTAAACTGTCAGTCCACAGCTAAATACGTGAAATTACAGTTTAGTTCACGCTCACTTCACAAAATTTCTCACGGTGACATTTGAACAGAATAGACTAGCTGTTATCTATCTTGGATGAAATCATTCACCATGATCGTCATAAGCGTCACCGCAGTCGAAAAAAACAGCATGAGACTGAAAATAAATTAGGTAATTTATACATTTTACATTTTTTAAATATATGTTTTACATCCATAATCGCGTGCAAAGAGTTCCGGACGAATTTCACTTTTGGAACATGTTACTGAGAACTATTATTTGCCCCAAATGCAAATAATGGTTCTCAGTAACATGTTCCAAAAATGAGATTTTCTCTTTTATATGTTAGCAATCAATTTTCCTTGAGCCAAATACATACTTAAAACGCTTAATGATGTGCTTGTTTGCCAAAAGCCTAATAGTTGATATTGGTCTTTAGTCACCAGCTACTAAAGTCGTCGCGTGTAAACCTAGCTTTACAGATCTGCGAAATAGGCGCGACATTTAAAAAACATTGTCATTCCACAGCTAAATAGGTGAATTAATTACAGTTTAGTTCACGCTCACTTCACAAAATTTCTCACGCTGACATTTGAACAGAATAGACTAGCTGTTATCTATCTTGGATGAAATCATTCACCATGATCGTCATTAGCGTCACCGCAGTCGAAAAAAATCAGCATGAGACTGAAAATAAATTAGGTAATTTATAAATTTTTCATTTCACATTTTTTTAATATATTTTTTACATCCATAATCGCGTGCAAAGAGTTCCGACCGAATCTCATTTTTGGAACATGTTACTATACACTGTAGAGAACTATTATTTGGGGCAAAAATGAAATAATAGTATTGAAGTAGGTATAGATTAAGTATGACAGTATTAAAATTTAAAAAACTCCCGACAATAAATCTTAAAAAAGTAAAAAAAAAAATATCTTTATAGTTTGATATAGGTACGATTCTTTGGGCCAAGTGTCTTCTCCTCGTGCGACCGCAAATTTTTGAAATAACATACTTAGAATAGCAGCGGTCCCCCGACACGATGACGCTTGGCCCAAAGAATCGTACTTATATCAAACTAAAAAGATCAATACATTATACTTTTTAAAGTTTTCTTGTGGGGGGTTTTTTAAATTTGTAATTCAACTTTTATTTCATGCTTTTTAACACACTTTATATGGGTCGCACAATAATTTGTTTCTTGTCGCCGCTATCTACATATAACAACGACTCGGCTGCCGAGTTCGTGTGCCCACAACTCGGCAGCTGAGTTCTGGGCACTGAAAGTGTTAAACTTAATTTACCTATGATGTACTAAAAGCTAAATAAATAACCCACATGACAAATCATCTTTAGCAGAATTGCAAAGACTGAGATGTAGTAATTGATACTCTCACTTGACAATAGGGTTTCCATGTCCCAATTTTCTTATCAAACGAAGCTAACAACACTCTCTATTGAGTCATCAATATTCTCTTTCAGCGCGCTTTCATTTGAGACCCCACTCGAGTATATTTGCAGACAGTCGGTAATTCTTCCCCACTTTCACCCCCCACAACTTTTAAACGGCTCAACTGATTTTCATCAAACATGTCTAAGAACACTCGCACATAAGTCACCTTAAATACAAAAAAAAAACTAAATTGAAATCGCGTCATCCGTTCGGGAGCTATGATGCCACAGACAGACAGACACACACACAGACAGACACGTCAAACTTATAACACCCCTCTTTTTTCGTCGGGGGTGAAAAAGTAGGATTGATGTTATTAACTTATTACTGTGAAAAATATCATTTGTTTTACTCTCCCAGAACCGTCCTTGTCCTACACGGACTAGCAGTGCGATTCTGTAAACGTCTCACCATGCAAGCTGCAAGTGATCACGAACTGGACGGTCAATCTATACAAACAAGTTGGAATGTCAGTTCACATACCTTTTTTTTCTCATGGATGTCCTCCGCCCTGGGGCGGCCGGGAGTCTGTCCGACTCTTACTGACTAAAATCACCCCGGTGTCCCATCTCCCACCTACGCCGGGGATCGTGGGAATACGACTTCCGTAATCCCCGGCTGGTGCCATCCCACCTCTGAGCACCTCGGGTCCGGATGAATGAATGGGGGGCGACGGACATCCCCAAGGCTCCCGCCCCTGGACCCAGTTAGGGGGGACGGGAGAGGGCAGCGTATGGCCTCCTCCAACGCCCGATGCGCCTGCTATGGGCCGAGAGAAGGGTCGAGGTCCCACTCCCTTCCTGCATTCTCCTTCTGCGCGATAACTGTTTCGCAGAAGGAGACCACGGCCGGCAGCGAGAGGTCTCTGCCTACCACAGCGATGAGGGCACGGCGCGGCTCTTCCCAAGCGGCACACTCTGCCAGCGTATGCCGCGCCGTGTCGTCCCGACAGTCGACACAGTAGTGACACCGAGCGTCCGGCTCCCTGCCTATGCGACACAGGAATTTGCCAAAGCAACCATGCCCCGAGAGGACCTGAGTCGTACGAAACGACAGAGAGCCGTGCCTTCTTCCGAGCCAGAGGTCGAGCACCGGCCGGATGGCCTCGATGGTGACGACGCCGGCGGAAGGGCTTGAAAGCCTGTCCCGCTATTCAGCCATCAGGACCTCGCGCAGCTGCGACCGACGCAGCTCCAAGTGTCGCTGCATCAGTCGCTCGCCGCGCGCCCGCGCGCCCTCGCTCCACTGGTGCAGTGACGCGGACTTTTGCCTCCGGGCGGAGATCCGGCCAGTGCGCAAGCCTCTTCGTAGGAGATCGTGCGATAACCCTTGATGACTCTGATGACCCTCTGCGGCTTCCGCAGAACAGTGATGGTGCTGGCCGTAAGGTTAGCCGCCCAGATCGGGGCCCCATACAGGGCCATCGATCGCTCGAATTCCACGTACAACCGCCTGCAGGCGGTGCTCGGGTCCCCCAGATTGGGAAGCAGCGTACATAGCGCCCCAGCCGCACCCAACAACTTGGGCGCCAGCCACCGGAAGTGGGGGCCGAAATCCCACCGGCTGTCGAGCACCAATCACAGGTACTTCATGGTGGACTCGACAGCGATACGGACCCCCCGACCACGATGTGCGATCCCGGCGTGTCGTCAGCGTAACACACAAGCTGCACTCCCGGCCGGAGCTTGCCCCTCATCACCCAGTCGTACCCGATGTTCCACTGGAGCGAGCCCAAGACCGAACCTTGCGGAACACCACACGACATGGGGCGCTAGTGTCTGCCATCACGTCCAGTGGCGGATTAGCCATTTAGGAAGAGTAGCAAATGCTACGGGCCCCGCGCATTTGGGGGCCCCGCGCTTAGAATCAGGTATAAAACATGTGCCGAAATTCAGCGCCATGGCTCTGTCACACACACGTCCTAATTCCTACCATACCAACTGAGCGATAGCCGTTATGCGAGATGTGACGCATATTTTCCAACCTGTTAAAGTCTCTAATTATGTTTGTTTATGTATGGTATGGGTCACACTTCGCGCAAATAAACTATTTCAATTTCTTTTTTTTCTAGTTAGCATAGCATACCTTATGAAATCTAAGAATCCCTGGATTCGGTCCATATAGACAATGTAGGCAAAACCTAAGTAAAATACTCGCATAGGTCGAAGAAGTTTAAATTTTATTTTTTCATTTTACGAAAGTTTTAGGTTTAGAACACCCCTTAGTTATATTTGCTACAGGCCCCGCGCTGGCTTAATCCGCCACTGATCACGTCCTAGATAGGTGACACACCTCTCCGCCAAATAAGCCCCGACGACGCGGTGGAGGTAGGGAGGCACTCGATGATAGCGTAATGCCTCCCAAATACAACTCCAGGGTGATGAAGGCGTTGGAGATGTCCAAGGACACTGCCAACATCACCCCGCCCCGGGACACCGCTTCCTCCGCCAGGGACTCTCACTCGCGATATCGCCGACGAGGCGGGCTGCGACTATCCGCTCGAACAGCTTTCCCACCTCGTCCAGCAGTACTATGGGTCGGTACGCGCACGGCGAGTCCGCAGGGCGTCCCGCTTTCCTGAGCAGGACTAGACGACCAGATTTCCACTGAGCGGGAAACTGGCCCAGCTCCACCTCATACAGCGCGGCTTCTTCGTCAGGGACCTGACTACGTCTTCTCCGGTAGCGGGTGTACTGGCGCCTGACTTCAACGCACGAGACGCGCAACTGCGTGATCTCGGCGGACCACCAGTACACAGCGCCTTCTGGGTTGTGTGTGGACCCGGGGCATGGACGCGTCGCAAATTTGCGTCATTTTCCTGTGGAACCACTGCGCCTCCTCTTTGACGTCGACGGGTCCGGTCGGCGATAAACGAATCTAGGCCTGCACAATAGCGGCTTCGTCGAGTAGCTCCTAGTCAAGGCGCTTGCGCCGGGTTTGGCTGTTTGTTTTTGTGACTTTGTAAGTTTGGAAACGCACCCACGATACAGGAGAAATTCCTAGTGGGGCAACGTTTAAAAAAAAAAAACAAAAAAACACGGTGATATGTTGACAGAAAAGACCCTGTAGCGCAGCAGCGGCGAACTGATGTCATGATGACAAAGGTATATTTAATCAGTCAACGAGGAATATGAAATATGTAATGTATTATGATGACTAAACTAAAGGGTACAAGTAGTGGTCTATTTAACTTATATGAATCTAGTCACAATATAAATATAGTTCCTAAAGAAATCGTGCGGGGGCGCGCAGTTCACCATCATCTTATTGGCGGGCCTTGCAGACCGCGTCGACGGCTCAGCGGGGCGAGCGCGGTGTATTTGCACCGCAAACAAATATTGCGAGCTGGCGAACGGATGTCTTGATGTATTGCAGCTACAAACCGGTAGGCCCGGGTCGACGGCGCGTTGTGTTTCACGCGCGCCTCAAAGAGATGTCAGCATAGTTGACGAAGTAGCGGAGGCCTCCACGCGACGAAGCCCGCTACGTTAGTGCGGTACGCTAGTGCCTGCCAGTGTTGCGGAATTGTTCAAAAGAAGAGTTACTGCGGCCTTGGAACGCAAAGTGCATTTGAAGGAACAAGGGTAGTTATTAGTCAATAGAATAGTCATTTGATTATTTAACATTTGATTTCCAACCCAAAAAAAGGGATCCCACCATCTTCTCCTCGGTCCTTCGCAGTCAGCCGTGACTCTTTCTTGATCTGGCAGGGCTCCAAATGCTCCAATCGAGATTGGGGCCAACTGTTTAAAGACAGCCAGTTCAATTCCACTTATGTTTTGCAGCAGTTTGGGCTCCATCTTCATCGCATGTGAGTTGAAATTCTAGTTAATCTGGACTCACTAAGTGCAATGAGGCTTGATTATCTACATCTAGACATATAATTACAAAATAAATATTGATTAAAATATAAATGATTCCGTTAACCGGTTTTTTTATGTATGCTAGTCACACTGTTTCTTTTTGGTTGCCTTGCCTTTGCTTTTACCGTAACGTGCCATCCATCCATGTGCCATCCTTATCCCGCGCCCGAACGAATTGCCCGATACTAGCGCCTCTCAATCAACGCATTTGGTTTTAGTTCTTCCTTCCTTTGCTTGTTGCTTGCCTTTTTGGGGCTTTGGCGTGGGTTGTGATTTTCTGTTTCTTGTCGATTTGTGATACCTTTAACAATATGCGTAAACGAAAATCAGTAAAGAAGAATGACGATGATTCTGATGGTTCAGAACCGGCAGCGGAACCTGAAGAATTTCAAGACTCGGGTGAAGATTGGACGCCGGACGCCGATTCTGTGAGTGTACCCGAAACTTTTCGCAAATAAATTGCTATTAGATTCAGCAAAAATTTTTTTTTCATAATATTTATTCCAAAATATCATTACCAAGGTTTCCCAATGTTTTTGTTGTCTCGATGAAAATAGCTGTTTCAATGTTAGGTTAAGTTGATTACGCTGAAAGAGTTAGTGGCATTCTAGACTAATATTTTTAGCTGACACTATATATTGTTAAAGTCGGTTTTAATTAAAAATTATCGTAAAATGTATTTTAATAATTTCTTGCCAGAATGAACAGCCTGGACGTGGAACACGGAAACGGACATCCAAGGTGGCTGTGAATAACACCAAAAAGAAACGCAAAAACTCTTCATCTGAGGAAAGTGAGGGTGAAGGAGAGGAAGACGAAGAAGCTGAGGATGAAGAAGGGGAACTAGATGAGGAGGAAGGCTCTGATGATGAGAAAAATGGGTCTGATGGAAACAAGTCTGATTCAAGTCAGTCTAAAGATGTACCCAAGCATTTCCATGTAAGTGTGTTAAGTATAAATTCTGCGAATAAGGTCTAAGTTTTGCCATAATATCCAATTCTGAAGGATTTATAAATCTTTTACAGTCGGGAAACTTTGTATTGCTAAAATCTGATGTCAAATGGAATGGAGATACTGTCACCTCTAAATTGGATGAACTTAATTTGTGGAAAATTGATGGAAAGGCCCTGCTGCAAAAGTTTATCCCAATGGAATCAAGTGGTAAAATACTGCACAAATGCACATGTGTGGTAAGTATCAAATACATTTTTATTTGTCATGCTAAGCATGCAATTTCTTTATAATGCTTTGTTAATTGGGTAATTTTTATTTACCAATGTACTGCAGTAACTGAACAAAAATATTACAAGTACTTCTAGTCCATGGGCCCTTAGATTTGCAAACTGAGGTATACCTAAACATCACTTATTCAATTACCTTCTATCTTTGATGTAAAATCATTAGTACATAGACACAAAAACGAAAATAAAGTGGCAAAATCAATATTTGGTTGTAACTCATTTGTAAAGGAGGATCTACATCTGAGCATTGTGTACAAACTGCATGGTCCACATGCATCTTAGAACCATGGTAAAAAGCACCTTTGGACATGTTTTTGAATAGCTCACAAACTCTTACAATGGTGTTTGTTAGTCAGATGTGTATCATACTTAAAATGTTTAGTAACTAAAGTATTTGTCTAGTCTTGCTGTTAGGTAGAAAATAATTCAAAACAAAAAAGAAGATGCTGATTGGATTAAAGACTATGTCATTACTTAGTCTCTCAATGAAACAAATTATTGTGAAAAGTATTTGTTTTTTGGGTTCTGTACCAGCATGGTGAAAGAGGAACCATTATTAGATATTTTAAATATTAAACTATTTGTACTGTCAACTTGAAAGATTTTTTTTGTATTTGTGGATAAAGCCACTTGGTCTCTAGAATGAAACACTTGTTGATCTGTTTGTAATGATCTCTAGATTGGTAGCAACAATTAAAAAAAAACAAAACTAAATAATGAACAAATGAAATTAAATGAAATATTTATTATTTAAATTTACAGTACTCGGGGTGGAATGTTGACAACAGAGATAATTATTATCCTATCACTGAAATATTGGACCGGAATCCACGCACAGACTCCAAGGAAATATGTGTAGCATTAGATCTAAATGATCTTATCAAAGTAAGGGACAAGTAAATCCATGGTATTTTTTACTTAATTCAATTAGATAAGTGAAAGTAAATTAATTAATATTTCTTTAATTCCTAATTACTTGCGTAATTCAACTTCATTCCAGATTACTTTGTGTAATATTTTATAAGCTGGGGATTAAATGTTCAATTCTACAATAGTTTTATTGTTGGTTTTATTTAAAAAAAAACCCTAACTTTAAAAAGTCCAATTTTGGTGCTAGGTTGTAATAATAGTGTGGATCGCCCGGAGGATACGGTAGAGGACTGCTCTGCTTGGGCGGAGCAACGCCGTATCCTTGCAGCGGCGATAGGCGGCGGCGACATCTCGCGTCCGGCCCTGGTTCATTCCGTGGTCCAGAGCGAGGGGGCATGGGAAGCAAACACCTCCTTCCGCGAAGCAGTAATACAAGCGATAGAGGAAGCAGGGCGTGTGAGGGAGAAGTAATTCCTCACGCCCCAGCCTCCGCAGCAGAAGAAGACGCGTCTCGCAGGGCGAATCCCGGCCACTGTAGGCGCGGGTCTGCGGATGGCGAGCGATGAGTGGCTCGCCGTCAGATATGGACCGACGGACGGCGCGTTGTGTTCCACGCGCGCCTCAATGAGATGTCAGCATAATTGACGGAGCCCGCTAGGGCCAGTACCTGCCAGGGTTGCGGAATTGTTCGAAAGGGTTATCGCGGCCCTTAAACGTAAAGGGCTTTTGGTAGATGGGTGGGATTTAGTCAGTAATTTTGACACTTCCTTCCGCTCCGTCAGAACCAGAACGGAAAAAGGCATTTGATGATATCCCATTAAAAAATAAAAACCAGCCGAGTGCGTATCGGGCTACTCGCAGTGTAGGGTTCCGTAGTAGCACGTAACTATAGTAGGCGCCAGATAAATGTGGAATAAAGTACATTGACCTTTCCCTAATAACTGTTCATAGGTACCTGAACAATTAAATATGAATCGTTTTTCATTATTAGACAATGTTAAGGATCACGAGAGATGATGATTCGGGACAGCTTTGTGTCATTAATTCCGTTTTTCAAATTAAAAATGTCAATAATTGTAGGTGGGTCAATGACCGTTATTCCACGATTATCTGGCGCCTACTATAACAAGTTTATCTAACTAATTACACAAATAACAACATAAAATTTTCCAAGAATATTACTATCACATTCGAAAAGGTTTGGTGCACTTATTTCAAAAATCACAGTAGTATTTGTTTAGCAGCTATAGTTTTTGAGATTTTTTCAAACTACCCGTATTTAAGGTGACGGTGCCTATGTCAGTTTCAACTATTAAAAAAGTAGAATCAGAAATTAAAAAAAAAAAAACTAAAAACAATGGCTACGAAGAGTAGACATTGGATATTTCTGGCGTGTGTACTGTTACACAACGGTAATAAGTATGGTTCTATACCTATAGGACATTCAACTTCTGTAAAAGAACAATATGGAAATATTTCTTTAGTGTAAAGAAACTGAAGTATGAAGAGCACAGCTGGAGTGTGTAGATTTGAAAATAGTAAACTTCCTCTTAGGACAACAGGCAGGTTATACTAAATACTCGTATTTCATAAAATGTTTGGGACGGTTGTGACAAAAACGACCATTGGACTCAAAAGGTAATTGTTGACGTCCGTGACTACCGCAGGACCACCAACACCAATCGCTTCCATATTTTGGCAAATAATTAGTAAGTACTCATTTGGTGCTAATAAGTACTCGAACAACAGAATTGGTACCTTAGTAGTTTTCGAGAAAATCGACTTTGAAGGTGGTCACGCTCCGTACAGCAGACCACCATGAGCGCCGAAAAAGGTTTTCTAGGTATACAAATAATTAGTACCCCTAGATGTGAATTATTTCATAAAAAATCCACTAAAACATTTGTATTTACCGAAAAATCAACGATGATTACCTACTTTTGCGCGCTCGTTCAGCAGGACCACGAGTTTCAATGTTGATTCCAAGTTTGAGGAGCTTGCCGCTTTCCTCAAATCTACATAGAAAATTTATTACCCTGCAAGATATACCCATAATTCAAAATTAGTACCTACTCCAGTAGTTTATCTCATGCCATTGGTAGGGTGGCGGTAGTCACGGTGTTAAATTTTCATTTCAAGATTTCCCTATTAATCATGATTTTTTCACAAATTTATACAAAAATTGGAACCTATAAAGAAGTTATAGTGGCCGAAAATTCCGATTCCTAAATGTTGTATTTTAAAAGAAATTAGCTTTAATTACTTTCCATACTAAATCTCCGCGTATAACCCGACCAAATTAAGATGTTAATGGTTTTGAACTAATTTGTAGATTATTGTACACTCGTGCACAAAATTCACCTTTAGTAAATCAAGATCGAATTATATTGCCACCGCTTCATATTAAATGGATCAAGGGGCACAGCGAATCTCGAGGTAACGATGCAGCGGACAAACTCGCCAGAAGGGGTTAGAGTGTGGCAACGCCCAGACCGGACCCATCGTGCCACTGCCCTTCGGGTACCTACGCAACCTGGTGAAGGTTAAGGAAACGCACCAGTGACATACATCACAAGCTGTGGGTTGACCGCGGTGAGTGTAGGCAGGCCAAAGAGGCACTTATCCCTTTATTGATGGCCGTTTCACGAAAAAAGCCCTAAGACTGACTAAACAACAGTTGCGTTCAGTCACAGCCGTCACGACTGGCCATGGGTCGTACTCCGGAAACCCAGGTACCCTCTGAGAGATAGTTATTATAGTAGGCGCCAGATAATCGTGGAATAACGGTCATTGACCCACATACAATAATGACACAAAGCTGTCCCGAATCATCATCTCTCGTGATCCTTAACATTGTCTAATAATGAAAAACGATTCATATTTAATTGTTCAGGTACCTATGAACAGTTATTAGGGAAAGGTCAATAAACTTTATTCCACATTTATCTGGCGCCTACTATAGTTAATAAACTAAGGCGTTGCTAGTCTTCCTGGGCGAGCTGGGGTGGATCGAATGACAAAGCCGGTGGGACTTTCGTCATTCGATCCACCCGATGCACGCAAAATACGCGCTTAGTCGTGGAGTTGCGGGAACCAGCCCGTTAAAGTCAAAGTCAACGTTTTACATACATTACCGTATCGTACCGAATAACTGAACCCTCGTCTCAGTTAGGTCTCCCGTGTACGGGCGGCCCGTACGGGTCTCCCGGACAGCTGTGAAACCAGCCTTAGTAATTTTTTGCGGTTGGGTTTTTTTGATATACATAAAGTTTAATTGTAGTAATTGACAATAACCACTAATAGGTAATGAAGGTTGAGGAAGGTCCTCCTGTGAAGGAGAACTTAAATCTATACAGAGAATGATCATGGATTATGTCAACATTGTCAACAACTCTTTTTCAGTAATTTGTCATTATTTGTATCTCAATTTTTAAACTCAAAATCTTGATGTGCAATCCATATCCTTTTTGAAATTTTTGATCTTTGTTAACTTCATTCCCTACACACAATTTGTTCAATTTGACCACACAATTGGTCAATGTTGATTCTGTTTTGTTCCCAATTAACACAGTGCTCATATGAGTGGCCTACCTACTTACAAAACAAATCACTAATAATAATTATCATTTAATGCTATTGTTAGAAAAACATCAAAAGAAATGGAATAATGATTTAATATTTTGCACTAAAATGCATTTAGTCATTTGTGGTGCAAGTTGGCCTTAGAAATCAAATTATAAATTTCTTAGCATTAAGGACAGCGTCATTAACTAGTTACAAATCCCCTATCCTCTCGAGGGCTGAGTGGGCTTAATCAGATGTGATACCATTGTTTTACTATTGTGTCTGCTATTTATAGCTGCAGGTTTATTCCAGGTTATTTTAATGTGTGAGGGGGTAACCAAAGGATGATGCTGACTGTACATTAGCAGGTTTACAAAGAAAACATATTTATAGTTCCTAAAAAAGATTTAATTAATTTTAACTGCTATTTACTACTAAATATGTTACATTAAATCATTTTATCATGAAATTACCATGGTCGTACAGGACTCTGACTGGCATGTGTTAAAATGTATGTATTTAATGGTTTAGGTTTCATTGCCATCTGTTTATGACGGGGTGACTTGGGACAAATGACATACAACCTTTCATCTCTAACAACAAAATAACATGATTTACATCTCCGGCGCAAGCGCCCTTTTACTTTAAAACCACAAATAGAATTTATCATCGGGAGTGAAGGCTGCAATAATCGCTCTCTTGCAAATTGTTGAAAAGTACTCAGCATCGACAACTGTACCTGACTTGTTGGAAAACTTCTAACAGATGATAATGTTTTCACCATGGACATTATTCTCTGCATTTTCCTGTAAAAATCAGTTTAAACATTTTCATATCGCAAAATACCGACCAATTAAATTTTATTAAAGAAAATTCGATTTTTTATAAGTAGCGGAGAATCGTGACCGATAGAAAGTTTGGAGGGATGCCTTTGCTTAGCAGTGAGACAATGCGGCCTTATTGTACTGAATGTTATCTAGTTTTTATGCCAAAAATACCTGTTTTAGGGTGAATAAACAAGACCAATAAGTTTTTAGGTTAAATTACTCGACGAACTATCTTGATGGATGTTATGACACTGACACTGACAGACACTCTGAATCGGAATCACTTTTTTTTTTTTATGGGGACCACTCGCCGTTCAGCACGCTAGGGCTGGTGACTGCTTAACCGGACTTGGAATCACTACTGACTGGGTCATTATTTATGTTCTTTTTTCAGTAAAATAAAAAAATACACTGTTCACCCGCGTCAATGAGAAATGAGTGAGCTATCCTGTTTTATCAAGTGCCATAGAAAAAGCGCGCGACACAAGTTTTTTTTTGTTTTTTTTAACTTTGACATTATTTTGGCTTGACATGTTATGACTTGTGACTTGTTTTGTTAGACATACAATATATATAAATAATTGGGATACATACATGCATTTCATGAAGCTAGACATTAAACAGGATTACAGTAGAATTTGCACAAAAACAGTAGAAAACAGGGATATCATGGTGAAAACTGTAGGGTTGGCAACACTGCAGACACTATTGACTTAGTTAGCTTTGTCTTAGTGATGGGAGAGTCGAGTTATAGGGAATGTGCACAACGAAGGCTCTGGCACCCGGTAGAGCAAACTAGAATCATTCGACACTTAAAATAATCAATTAAAGTGTGAAAAATAACACTTAACTACTTAACCTTTTGCGTGTCTACCACAGATTTTTATCGTCCAATCCTGACCAAGCCCTTAAGTGTAACTGTCCGACTTAAGTCATTTGGAGCATTTTTTCTTATGTCGAACTGTGTAACTTAAGACACGCAAAAGGTAAGCGCAAAATATATAATAATGTGTGGAGCAATATACGAAGACATTTTTTATAGCCTTTCTTGTTTCCTCGGTTTGCGATCGACGTAACCTGCTTCTCAATCGCTCCAATTCTTCCAACGCTATGCTATTATGTGGGTTGTTAAAAATTTTTCTTTGATCTTTTTTTATTTAATATGGGTTTGCTTTTGACTCTAGTCTAGGTCATAGATGACAGAGACAAAGTCGACGATGGAGTGAGCTTACCCAGAAGAAGCCTGTTCACTCTAATTTTGAAGAGATTAGGGTTGTATGCGTTCGGAAACACAGACGCAGGCAGAGAGTTCCACTCCTTTGCTGTGCGCATTATAAAAGACGTTTGGAAACGTTTACTGCGAATTGGTGGAATAGCAACAAGGTAGGGATGGTAACTTGCAGTGCGTCTAGATGTCCGATGGTAGAAGGGGGCCGGTGGGATGAGATCGTGGAGTTCCTGGACACTCTCCCCGAAGTACAATCTGTAGAAGACCGACAAGCAGGCAACCTTGCGGCGATGAGCCAAGCTGTGAAGCTTGGCATCCACCAGTCTTACGTCGCCAATGAGCCTTTTAGCTCTGTGTTCCACCGAGTCAAGCGCGGCAAGTTGGTATTTAGCTGAGCCATCCCAAAGGCTGCAATACTCCATGCAGGATCAGACTTGTGCTTTGTAGAGGGTTAAAAGCTGTCCAGGCGTGAAGTATCGCTTCACTCTATTTAGGATGCCCAGCTTTTTGGCCGCAGTTTGGGCTTTGTGCTCAATGGTGGCACCAAAGTTGAGACTGGTTGTCAACTCCATGCCTAGGAGCTCGAGCCGATCGGTTACAGGAACAGATGTACCCCGAAAAGTCGGAGTTAGGTCGAAACGACTCCTTTTTGCGGTAAAAAGACATGCTTGTGTTTTGGTGGCGTTAAAAGAGATCACCCCACTGGGAGACAAGACTTAAGGTCAAATTTGTCCGCTCTACTATGGCCTCTCTCAAGGAACGATCTTCTTTCTCGCTGGTTTTTGCGCTAGACAAGTATCTCTCTGAAACCGAACTGTCATCTGCATACCCAACAATACCAGGCTGAAGCAGGTCATTGATGTGCAGCAGGAAAAGAGTTGCAGAGAGAACAGACCCCTGAGGAACTCCGGCATTAATAGCCATGAGGTCAGAGAAGCAGCCGTCAACGACTACTCGGATCGACCGTTCACTAAGGAAGTCTGATATCCAGCTACAAAAATCAGCTGGGATGCCATAAGCAGGAAGCTTGCTGAGTAGACTTGCGTGCCACACCCTATCAAAGGCCTTCGAGATATCGAGCGATACAGCAAGTGCTTCGCCGTGTTTCTCGATGGCTTCGCCCCAGCAGTGCGTGATATATGTACACAAGAAAATCGCCAGTTGACCGTCCCCGGCGAAAGCCATATTGACGGTCACTGAGGAGATCATTGTCTTCAAGGTAGGTCAGCAACTTACTGTTCAGTACCCTTTCCATAACCTTGCACAGAATGGAGGTAATGGCGATCGGTCGATAATGAGCAGGGTCTGCACGGTCGCCCTTTTTTGGCACAGGTTGTACATTCGCAAGCTTCCAGGATTTTGGCACCGTTCTTTTTTCAAGAGAGAGGCGGAACAAGCGTGTCAACACAGGAGACAGTTCAGGCGCACATTGCCTCAACACTCTCGCCGAAATACCGTCAGGCCCGCTGGCCTTGTTCACGTCTAGACTGCACAATACTCTTCGTACCTCTTTCATGTGAACTGCGATCTCCGACATCGAAGAGTCACAGTAACGAGGTACAGTTAGTGGTTGCTTGGAGCCAGCGTCCAGACGTGAATTGCTAGCAAAGAGAGATGCAAATAAATTTGCTTTCTCACTTGCAGAGTGGGCCAGCGACCCATCAGGTTTCAGCGTTGGTGGTATAGTGGGCCGACAAAAGTTCATTTCAACCGCTTTCGAAAGGGACCAGAACAGTTTACTACCCGGAGGGTGCGATGCTAGTTTGGCCCCGATACGTCCGTCATGGTCAAAACGTGCCCCACGTAGAACTTGCTTGCAGAACTTAGCGGCAGAATTAAAAGCTCTCTTCCTCGCGCGAACCCTGCGTGCTCTAACTTTTTGGTCGCGGGCCTTGACCCAAGCTTGGTAGGCAGACTCTTTTCGGGCCTCAGCGTGGGCGTACTCTGCATTATACCAAGGCCGGGTTTTGTGACCGAGCGGGATGTTCCCTGCCGAATCACGTCCGCAATCATGTCAGCACAACAAGACGGGTCACCCGAGGAAAAGCACACATGCCGCCATGGATAAGACGCAAAAAAGTGCCGCATCTCATCCCAATCTGCTGACTCGTATCGCCATACTCGTCTCGTGCCTCTAGGGCTCTCATCTGGAGGAGAGCAGGTCGACACGGATTTCACCAGGCAGTGGTCAGACGTTCCCAGCGGGGCTGAGACCGATACTGAGTGACTGTTCGGATCAATTGTCAGCAGAAGGTCCAAGCAATTGGGTGTATGGCCGTCAACATCCGGTACCCGTGTTGCCACATTCACCAGCTGGGTTAGATCTAGCGTTAAAGCAAACTTGCGCGCTTCTAACCCAGCATGGTCAGTTTTCTGGTACGGGAACAACCATTCTTTGTGGTGGGCGTTGAAGTCCCCCAGAAAAATGAGCTTCGCTGTTGGGTACCGTTGTTGGGCTTCGTCAGTCGACTCCACGAGGAAATTGAACAGTGCTGTTGTCTCCTGGTCACCACTGTGCGATCGGTAAACGCCGATGTAGAGAAATTTCTCCACGCCAGTGTCCACAAGTAGCCATATGGCAGAAAAACCCGATTTCTCAAAGCAACGGAGACGACGACAACAAATGTCATCGCGGACGTACACACAGACCCCAGCCTGCTTCTTGAACTTGTGTTCAAGAGAGTAACCCGGGTAGTTGAGGTACGCCACGTCCAACGGGGTTGCTATCTTCGTCTCCGTCAGAAAAAACAGGTGCGGCTTCTCGGCCTCAAGGTGATGATGGACCGGATCGAGATTGGAGTGCAACCCCCTGATATTAGTGAGGTGCACTTTAAGTGGGAGGAAGTGCAGCCGTTGTTTACCCTTTTTCTTCTGTTTTACTTTTGTCATGTTATCGAGTAGTTGGGGGGAAAAGTCGAATTGTCGAGGCGCTGCTCAGTGAACCAAGTGGAACACTAGAGCTAATCAAACCTATGGGGAACTCATATGGAGACTGCGGGGACGCCCGAACCCCCCCCGGATATGGCCACCGGGTCCTCCCATCCAGTCGCCGGCTGGCACGGTGGAGCATACCGGGATTTCTCGCGAGTTGGCGGGGCAGCCTTTGGCACGTGGCTGGCGTGCTACTTGGGCCCCCTACTGACTGCGGTCGGCCAACGGCTGGCACCGTGCTTCGGATCCCGCTACCCTCCAAAATGAGTTACCCGGCAAGTGTTGCCAAGAGACCAAGACCGGTTCTGAACAGCGCAACTGACAACTTCCTTCTCCCCCCAAAGGCACTGGCACTCCCACACACCGACGGAACACAGCAAGCTGCTTGGCGCCGGAATCCGGTGGGATGGTGGTCGCGAGCCAGGCGGCTCCTTGCGGAGCCTTCCACCGCTTAAGTGAGATCGTTCAGCCGTACCACAGGCAAGCCTGTGGTGCCGTTGCCCGGGGTGGACCGCTAGGAGGTAGATCCCAAACCACCCCAAAATATTCTATACCTACGTAATGATATTGAGGGGACCCCGGGCAGTTTAGTCGTAAATACTTATATTATTACTATTGAATAAACTAGATCGATATGTAGTACAATGTACAAAATAACTAGGTACCTATGCTCTCTAAAAAGTTTGAAATGAATATTTTTTTTTGAAAAATACCACGACGGTTATAACGTAAAACGTTCTTTAAGTCGAGGGTTTTAAATAATTTTAAAACCCTCTACCTTAAAGAATTCATGTACCGAGAGATAACAAACGTAAAAAGCTTTTAAAATTAGAGTTGATCTCTCGTGGAATCGGTTATATTAACAATAGAGTATCAGTTTTCATAGCACTTCCTTACGTACCTATTTGGTTCTCGAAGATATAGATGTGGCAATAACATATTGAACTACCTTTTATTAACTTAATAAAAAACCCAAGAATTTTTTTTTTTTTTTAAGGATGGGAAATCATCAAATGATTTCTTCCGCTCTGGGTGGAGCGGAAAGGCGTGTCACTCTTACTGACTAAAACTCACCCGTGTCCCTTCTGCCGCTGCTCGTCTCGACGAGGACACGGCGATGCTCAACCCAAGCAGGGCAGACCTCCACCGAGTCCTCCGATCCACACAGTCTAGCCACTCCCCAAAGAGGAGCCTTATCGCCGCAATTGTGACGTGCCCAGCGCTGGGTCGCGATAGTCACCGTGTCCATACCGCCATGGTATCCTGCCGGAGCTCCGTCCGCCGCGCTGCAATTTACCGCGGCAGAGGAGTTTCGCCCCAGCGAAGCGCCTCCACGCGCCACGCGTAAACGTGCGCGAGGGCTCTCGCTTCCAGATTCCATGGCGGTAATCCGGCAAGGAGGCTCGCTGCCTCGCCGGAGACCGTACGCTGCCGTCCTTACGAAAAGTGCAATAACTCGAGTTTTGCCCCAAATTGAGTTAAGTACATATTCGGAATCTGCAGAACGAGATCTATATATTCTTTTTAGAAACTTTTTACGTATCTATGACGTAGCCGGTTTTAATACTAAGCATAACTGCAATATGTAGGTCGGTGCTTTATGGTTCACATATCAAGATCGAAATAACTATAGATAGGAATAACTTACTAACGCTATTAAGTAGTTTTACTAACTATATCTGCAATAAGTATAGTTAGTACATTTACAATTAGCATAGTTCGTCATTTGTAATATTCATTTACTAGTTATAAGTGCAATAAGTTTGAGTTATTGCAGATATGATACGGAACCTTATTTACGCTACTAAATAATGTACTAACTATTTCTGCAATAAGTAAAGTTATTGCATTTATAATTACCATATTTCGTTACTGTGATTCTCATTTACAAGATATAAATACAATAAGCTTGAATTATTGCAGTTATGTTATGGGGTCTTATTACTAATTATGGGAAGAAAACTAAAATTATTGTAGTAAGTAGATTTATTGCATTTATTTGTAGGAAGATTAAACGAAAACAGTATACCTACGCGAAATAAACTGCAATACATTCACCATTTATTGCGTTTATAACTAGCACCAGGGGGTGAGAGGGGTACGAGGGGAGTAAAATATTTCGTCCAAATGCCAGTCGCGGCTAGGCATCGATTCGAGTCGGACGATCACAAGACATTCTCATATCTAACGAATTTAATATTACCTACTTATTTAATGTTTACATGTCACGGGCGTTAATATGCTATGATGTTATGAGCCAGTACTACTTTGTTTAGTTATTAAAAGACACACATTGTTTTAATTAATTAGTTAGTGACTAACAAAAATATTATTTTGCTTTATAATAGAACAATGAAAAAAATAACTAAAAACTTGCTATTAGACGTAGTTGCAAGGTAAATGACGTCATAGTGGCACGGCATGTTAGGAGATATCATTATTTTTTAATAACTCAGCAACAAAATAGGTAGTATGTTCGGGTTCATGCGCGCATTACGCGCAAAACGCTGGCCGGCCGCCCGGTAGCAATGCGAGGTAGGTACCTACTATGCTGGAACGGTTGAACTCATAGAACTGATTTTTTTAATTTGTTTTTGCGATTTCTCACCGTATTATAATACTTTTTAAATACACTTTTCTTTTGTAGTAGTTTTCTATTGGGTATTGTTTTGTGAATTCTTTTAAAGGTTGTTTTTTTTCTTAAATTGTCACAACGGGACATTTTGAATTTCGTCTAGATTATTTCAACAACATTGCTTTTGTTTTTTTCTTTTGTTTTGATGTTTTTTTCCGATTTAAGTAGGTATAAAATTAGTAGGAGTCACCTATATCATTATTCACCTTACGTTTTATTTTTCTTAAATATACGTTGAAATTAAGTAGCTACCTACTTAATTTCCGGATAAAACCAGTACGTTCTTCTACCACAAGACTTTTTGTCCCTAAGCAAAATATTTCTTTTCTTCAGGCATGACCAGAAGAGACAAAATTCTTTTTTTGGCTATATCGCAAAATCAAAACCCAAAACCACATGTTTCTGAACCATTTGAACCTACCAACCACCAGCTGATTCCAAGGCCATCAATAATTAAACCGACTGCAGATTTTTTTTAATACGACCTTTACCAGACATACTCTAAAGTGCTATGAAACCCGATGAAGAATATGACAATATTAACAGAGCTGTAAATTATTTTAAAGATTCCGACGACAGTGTCATTGATAAAGACTACTGCCCTGATTTTATACTTTCAGATTCTGATTCTAATTCACCAATTCGTATATACACTAGAAATAAAAAATAAAAACTCCTAACTAAATTAACCCTAAAATATGGCGTCAAAAAATTCATCCGCATCGCTGTCGACTGGCAGTGTATCCAAAAGACTGGCGGCATTGCCACGTTGTATGGCAATGTTTATTTTTTGACCAAGGTAAAAGCCAGCCCTTGGGTCACGTGAAGTCTCAACTAAGCGCCTTGAGAGATCTTTAAACAAGTTATGTGCACTCGGACCCCAAGACCCGAGAGTTTCAACCCCAAACGGCTCGAAAATATAACTACCAACAAGTTTATAATATTTCCGCCGCTTGAGGTTCTCTGCAGCCGCAGCAGCAGCGCCAGCACAGCACGAAGAGCTAGGAAGATGGGATGGCGCAAGAGTATCGACACAATTAGCGTCCCACACTAATGGCCTACCCATCTTCCATGGAAATAACGACATGCCCCGTCCGGTCTCTTGCCATCGTCGCGTGCCAGGTCATTGGGTTCTAACACAGCCGAAACGCCGATGGTGACAAGAGCTCGTCGGATGATGTCGTTAAGATTCGCGTGCCGCGCTATGCGACCCGCGCTACGGCTGCATGGCAGGCCGTGGTGTCCGAAGCTGTTGACAACTTCGCCACAGTGGCACCGATGAGGAGAACAACAAGGAGCGCCAAGACGCAGGCAGGCAGCGAGGCGGAAAGTAGTATCGTCGAACATGGTGCCAATGTTCAACGACGGTAGTGCGTGAAGCCAGAGACCCGACTCCCACTCACCCACAGCCAGCAGGCGCGCACGCTCTGCAGTAGTTGTTGATATGGCAATAAGTTTTTCCTGAACTTGCCTGCTGAGCGGCTCGTCCCACCGTCTCTGGGATGAAGAGTAGTCGGTTATTTTTATTTCTAGTGTATATAGTTAGTTAAGTAGGTATTTATGGAATAAAAAATGTGTAAGTGCCAATTCGTATTAAAACACATCTGAACACAAATATAATGAGTAGACTTGGCTTTACCGAAGACAGTTTCATATTCAATCGGTGAAAGGAAGAAAAATAACGTTTTGCAAGCTTCTATTAATTCATATTTGACATAAAATGATAAAACCTCTGTTTTTCTAATAGTAACAAATTACAACTTTGTCGTTAAAACTTGTCTCTTACTTATGAAAACTGCAATAAATAAGAAACTTAATGCATCTTTGGTTAGGAAACAGTTCATAAAAAAAATATTCATTGCTACTTAATAATGCATCATGTTGGTTTCCTAACCATTAGTGCAATAAATAGGTTACTTATTGCGCTTATGACTAGTAAACATTCTTTCTTAATAGTAATAATACTTAACATTATAGTTTTTGTTGTTTTTTATAGCGGGAATAAATGCGGGAACAAACATTAAGTATCACGTAATATTCTCTACATTGTTACATATCATGTAGTGAAAGTTTCAACTCGATACCATATTTGGTGATGGAGATACAAACAAAACAAAAAAAAAATCTTTAACCGCGTTTTTCTCGAAATCAGGTTTAACCTAGTTATTGCACTTTTCGTTAAGACGGCAGTACGGTATCCCCGGGCCAGCCGGATGGCCATGACCCTTTGGGACGTATTGAGCTGGCGGGCTGGTCGTTTCTTCAGCGTTAACGCCCACACTGGGGCCCCATAAAGGGCCGTGGACCGCACGATCACCGCAGAGAGCCTCCGGCAGCAGGAAGCGTTAAGACCCTCTTAGATTGGGCAGGAGCCGCTTGAAGGTAGCCTCGGCCCGCTCCAGTCTGGGAGCCAAACGTCGGAAGTGCTCCTCGAAGTTCCACCAGCTGTCGAGAACGAGTCCCAGGTACTTGATCGTCGACTCGACGCCGATGTGAACCCGTCCTACCGTTACTTGGGATCCCGCTGATGGCCTGTTCCGAGAACCATGAAAGCACATGGCCTCGGACTTGTGCAGGGCCACCTCGAGACCCAATTGCCGGATCTTTCCAACGACTATCGCAACCCGCGTGTCATCGCCAGCTACGCGAAGTCTTAATGTCAAGAGACACCGCCAAGATGACCCTGCCCCGGGACACCGCATCCCCCGTCGTGAGGGCTCTCACGAGCATGATGGCGTCCACCGTTGAGCGCCCCGTGCGGTAACCGAACTGGTTCTCCGCTAGATCCGGCCCCACCCTCACAAGGTGCCCGACGAGACGGTTTGCAATTACTCTTTCAAAGAGCTTGACCACCTCGTCGTGCAGCACGGTGGGCCGGTAAGCGGGCGGAGTTTATCTCGCACCAATTTGTAAGGGCGTCTAAACTATCGCGATGTATAACTATTGGTTCGAAGTCGCTTTCGAGTTTTGTTTATCACAATTGTTATTCTGCCATTTCTTGATTTTAAATTTATTATTTTTCATACATCGATTGTATTACCAAGACAAACAAATTTCGCTGCGGAAAAACCAAAAAAATAAATTTAGTTTTTTTTTTTTAAATACATTTTTTATACTTAAATATAAAGCCTTTACTAACAATGTATAAAAGATTTTACAAAGTATTATAAAAAAAAAACAGAAATTGATAAATGGACCAAATCGGTAGCCGTGTGGCACTCTTGGGTGGGAAACAAAAAGAGGACGATCACCAAAAGGATGGGACGATGACCTGAGAGCGGCTGCAGTGGTAATGTGGAGAAGAATTACTCACAATCGGAACCTGTGGATGGATTTGGGGGAGGCATAAGCTAAGGCAAAACGACCTTATCCAATGTTAAAAAAATACTAAAATATTTTATAGATTGTTAATAAAAACCTATAAGTATAATAGTTGTGAAAAGCAAGTCAGAAAGTAGTTGTGTTCTCCTGCACGGGTAGCCTTTGCCATCTAGTGTTGCAAATTTTAAACTTTCAAAAGTTATAAATACTAGACATTGACACATCTGTGCTGCTGCTCGGGAAAAAAGCAAGACTATGTTGGTACTGCTTTATCCCGAGACGTGGAGATGACAATCCCATCAAAAAGGCCTTACTATCCCCGACCGTCCACGAAGAAGGCAACAACAACCACCACACTCAACTGGGAAGAGGGTTGGAAAAGTACTGAACAGGAACTTGGTGTTTTTGGGGATTTCTACCATCATTTCGATACAGACGAGTTTCCCGAAGTCGTCTTCCATGTTTCTTAAAATTAAAAATTTTCAACAATAAATATAATTTTATGTATTAACATACAAAACAAAACCATAGACCATTTATGAAAAATTATATAATATATTTCTGAATATCTCCCGACTGATCAGGTATCTTCTCGATTGAGATTTCGGGATACGTTTGGTTCTTCAAGACTTACAGATCTGAAAACACAAACAAAATCATAGTTAAAAGGAAATCCAAATGCATTCCATTCATTCATTTGTAAAAAATGTCATCGGCCCAGCAAATTTAACAATTTTTTTTAAATTACGTTTTTCAAAACCTAGAGAAAATACAAGATGCAGTAAGGTCGTGGCGGAACTTTTGGCGATTTTCGTCTGTTCTGACCTGTTTATCCTGAGTGGTATTATAATTATCCATGGAGCACAACGCGCCATCGACCCGGGCCTGGTTGTAGTCGGACAGCGAGCCACCCAGGCTTTTTCGCGATTTCGGTGTTGGTCATAATGGTTCATAATGATAAGTATGAACGTATGTAATGACAATGACCCCTTAAGAGGTATTGCATTTATTCTGTTACACGTTGTATTATAGCCACATTCACTATACGCTATACGGCTACACGGCTATACGGGAACGGAAAGAAAACGGGATATGCACGTACGAAGTCGCGGGCAAAAGATATTAGTTTAGATAAGTCGATTTGTCCTAAAAGCGATTTTCGGGTGCACATCAGAAAACATTACCGTGGTGATTTATAATATTATCGTGCGAAGCCGGTGCGGGTAGGTACGATATAAATGTATTAGGATTAAGGAGGAATGTGCGTGGCTTGTTGTAGAAGTAATATTAATAAATGTCGTTACACTTTGTTGATAGGTAGGTAGGTACTGTTTCGATTGAAAATTGTTTGGAGACTGATTGTAAAGTTGTGATCTCAATTACCTAACCACTTAAAATTAAAGTTTTGTTTAGTGAATTACTAAAGTAATTCAATGTATTACCGTTGACTAAATATTTTTATTAGTATGTGTTGTTTAATTTCGTCTAAGACACAAATAAACAAGCATTTCCAAGTCTTTTTCTGGACTACCGAAGTGTAGGAGTTTCCCGGTACTGAGTATGCTCTAGTACCGGGAATCCTAAAATCAAGTTCAGTTCCGGTATTGCAAACCCTAATACGGTAGCGTCTTAAAATATAGAAAGCTAAGGAAAGCTTATAAATACACGGTTTCTTACCGAATTGCCTCAATTACGTTATTAACATCTTGATGAGTATGAACGGGCTCAATATCAACGTTTCTTTCATCATCACTAATTTCTATGATTTCTTCTTCAATTGATACATGTAGCACATCGGGAGATTCCTCATCATCACTTTTAACTTGTCTTTCAGTTGTGTCATCAGTCTTGATTCCAGCTATTCCTAGAAAATAAATGTTCGCAGTTAATATGGTAGAATAAGTAGTGGATTCGGGCGAGCCTAGACAGGCACCTTAATTTGTATAATTTTTCATTACTACTACTCTCAAAATGGGGAAGGAAAACATTTGCATAGTGATACCGGCATTATCCACAGAAAAAATCACATCCAATCCACCTGGGCCCTCGTGGTTGATTATGGCCACTCCCTCTCACAAAGAGTAGGCCTGAAACCCAGCAGTGGGAACCTAATTAAAACCAGTAACCCTACATAAATGTGTAATTTATTGAATTTCATATTATTTTTCATCTCCCTTGCCATTCTCTTAGTATTTTCGACTGTCACGCGGTTAAGCCGGTGGTAGAAACTAGTTATGTATGTTATAAATGAATCATAAATTTATTTTTAGTAACATTAATACCATTTGCTGAAGCAGTAATTAGGTCCTCACGTGTAAATGTGACAGGCGCAAGTGTCCGACCGGAATGCGAAGTCTAAATTCAGGTCGAAAACAGCGACGCGTGCCCTGGTGAAAGGCTCTGCGATGGATCGATGAAATAATCAGAAGGTAGACCTTCGTTTATGAAGTTACAACAGAAGCTTACAAGCTTCTCTTGCCAAAAACTGCACCTTTCCGAGGTTTATCGGCATTTAGTCTGGAATACTGAGCTACAATATTGTGCTTTGGGTGGCTAGGTTGTTTTCACGTTTCGCCCTTTCTTTACGGCTTGCCAATAGTGATACGAATTTCTGGAGGAGCAATGCCGATCAGTGGATACAGCTTCCATTCCGGGGTCGGTTTAAAGCAACCAGTAGAAATCAGGCACGTCCAAGGGAGCATGCTGGACAATTACCGCGACTGCGCTTTGTGGCTATAGAGGATATTTAGTTGTTTAGTCTTGGTTTTTACTTGTTTTTCCCCTTTGCACACTGGTGCAAAGGGGAAAAACAAGTAAAAACCTAGACTGCACGGACTGCCGTGCAAGTTCTACAGACGGTGCCAGGCCAGTAGTCTTCGGTAATCCTTGAAAATTCCCCGGAAGACGAGCACTTATGCACATTTCTAGTTTTTACGTTACACACCTAACATAAAACACATTATTCTAAGAACAATTTCTTTAGAAAAATCGCTTTAATTCCTTTCTGCAGGAATGTAAATTGAGCCTAAGGGTTCCGTTTTTCATTCAAACGTAAATAATCCTGAAAACACCAACGATAGTAAATATGTGGGGCTCATATCCTAAGTAGAAGTAATAGTTATTATTTGATTCTACCACATTGGATTGGTTTCCGCACTTAGTCCTGATGTTGGACCACTGTACGTGATGTGTTCTTGGATTTCACCACTAGCCATTTTGCAGTAGTAGCTCGGAGTCTGGAGTCGCGCACGGTTGTAGGCAATAGTCCCGTAGTAGTAGTTGATGGCAATTACATGGGACTTAAACAAAGCTACCGAAATATGGTTGTTTACCTTTAGACGGAAACATTGGCGTATCTCGTCTTACTCGACGACGTCTCGTTTGGTCACTTCTCCTGACCTGTGTCATGCTTTGAAAATCAATGTTGTATAAAGTTCCAGCAAGCAGCAAAGTACAATCTGGGTCTCCAGCATTGAAAGCACTTTCTAATTCAAAGTTACTCCGTTCATCATATTTCCACCATCCTAAAAAAACGAAGTTATTCAAATTAAATCTTGGTCTGCACTCGAAGAATGACTTGCAATGGTTTCGTAAAAAGATAAAATAAAGTTCGAAAGGGTTGACTCGCTATGTTATTAATATTTGACGGATGTAGCATTAGTTGTAACCGACAACCGTTTGTAGTTTAATATAGGAATAAAATCCTAAATAAAATTCTTCCGTTACTCAGTAACTGACAGACAACGCACAGCCGAAACTACTAGTCGTAGAAGCTGAAATTTGGCATGTAGCTTCCTTGGGGAGTGTAAGGGAGCACTAAGAGATTTCCTGAAATTTCTAATGGAAAAAACCGGGATATGCGCGTGAAAGTCGCTGGCAAAAACTAGTGATAGTATAATACGTAATATTTTCAAATTAAATAAAAGAATTATTTTATTATTATATAAAACATATGGAACAAAAAGCAATGATTAATTGGTTATAGATAAGTTTTGGAATCCCTATTTTTTTAGGTATTTGTGCTTAATTTGTGGCGAGGGGACGCCGCACACTGGTCCCAAATTAAAAAAAAGTGGACATTGATAGTAGACCGCTGATATTTTTTTTTATTGTTGATACAATGATAACAGATAAGGCAAAAAAATATTATTGTCCTACTTCAAATACTTTTCTATAAAAAAAATATTTCTTTTTTTTTTGTATGGGAGCGATTACATTTTACTCAATTTCTCAAAAACTTTAAGCGATGTCGAGATGGCAATCACATATGTTAGAAAACTAATAATTCTGAGTATTTGGCTCGAAGAAACTTATTGCTTATCTCTGCGTACTTTCGAGATAATAGTGACAGAAAATAACAATTTTTTTTAATGTTAATTGTTTGCTTTTTTTTAATCATAGCCTTACTCATATCACAATAGGTCCGCTGGCCAGCAAAATGGAGCTTCGACGCGAGTTTGCCGGGATAACAAGATGGCCGCCTCTCATGACGTAACGTAATACGGTCACGAATCGCGCGCGTACACCTCAGTGTACAACTAAATGTGGTTGCGATAAGACGTGTCCTTATTTTTTCTGTGCGCTTGAAGAAATGCTTGTTGTTTGTTCGTTTTGTTATTGTTGTATTTTGAATCTTTGGATTTTAAAATCAAATAATTTTTGTTTGTCTTTCTTTCGTCGAATTTGTTTTCGTAATTTTTTTTGTTAAAATCAAAGTCACTTTGTCTTTGATATCTTTGATTCTAATTTGTTTTCAATTTTCCTTAAAATTATAATATGTCCGCATTTGTCACCAACTTAGACTTATACGTTGTTCTTAAATCAGGAGGTGGTTTTAAAAATGTCGAATTTTTATTTAATGCCCTTATTGAACGTATTGGTGTTGAATTGTCTTCCGAAGATTTGAGTAATATTAAATTATTTTGTCGTAATTTTTCAAGTAATATCTCAAAAAGATGGTCTGCTTCCAGTAGAGCTCAAAAGACCTTTCTTAACAAAAATTCAGACTGGTTACAATCCCAAATAGTTTGGCCAAAATGTCAAAATATCGATTTAAGCAGCATTTTTAAAGTTGCCGAGGAAGTAATTCCAAATTTCGAAACGCAAGTGGATACTCATCAATTAAGTTGTGGTACAAGTAAAAAACCATTTGTTGATATATCTGATAAACAGAAGAAAAGGCGTTCTCTAACACTTCTAGATCACACAGAGGAGGAATTAGTTTATGCTTTATGTGCCAAATTAAAAGAGTCTAAAAAAACAAAATTAGCAGCTATATTAAACGAACTCAGCCAAAACAAGGAAAAATGTGAGATGGTACATGATGTACTATTCGCTAAAAAGACTGACAAACCGTGTTTACCAGATGATAAAACGTTAGCGCTTTACACCTCAACAAATTTGTCAAAATGGCAATATCGAAATTTAAGAACTATTCTTGCTTCAGAGAAAATGTATGGTCTTCCATCCTATCAAAAGCTCCTGGAAGCTAAAAAAACTTGTTATCCTCCAGAGTCAGACATAACTGTAACTGAATCTGATGCTAAGATAAGACTTCAATCGCTTCTAGATTTGACAACCAATAGGATATTAAAAACAATTCAGCACAACTCTGCCGACAAAAAATCGCTAAAACTAATAAGCAAATGGGGTTTTGACGGGGCATCTTCTCAAAGTAATTATAAACAAAAGTCACACTCCGACGACACTAAAATTGACGATTCTTCAGTTTTCATGATTAGTTTGGTTCCGCTTCGTTTGGAAGAAGAGAGTGGTACTATCTTGTGGCAAAATCCTGCTCCCTCTTCAACAAACTATTGTCGTCCAATTGGCTTTATATTTGCAAAAGAAACAAATGAATTGATAAAGAAGGAAAGTGCATCCTTAGAGGAAGAAATTCGTAATCTTGATCCCACAATTGTAGATAATTTTGATATTAAACATGCTTTGTACATGACTATGATTGATGGGAAAATTTCTACTGTGATTTCCAATACTTCTTCTGCAGCTGTTTGTAATATTTGCAATACCCTACCTAGCAAAATGAATGACTTGGACTTTGTATCCAAAAGACTCATCAGAGAAGATATGTATAAATATGGTCTGTCTTCGCTTCATATGTGGATAAGATGTATGGAATGTATTTTACACATTTCGTACAACTTAGACTTCAAAAAGTGGGCTGCACGAAAAGAAGATAAATTGTTAAAAGAAATTAAAAAGAATTTGACACAAGAAGAATTCCGGGAAAGAACTGGTTTGTTAATTGACATAGTAAAACAGGGATATGGTACAACCAATGACGGTAACACGGCAAGAAGGTTTTTTGAAAATTATGAAGTATCTGCTGAAATAACGGGAATCCACCCTGATTTAATCAAGAGATTTGCAGTCATTTTACAAACAATTTCATCTGGTCAACTTATTAATACCAACTTGTTTAGGGAATATTGTAAAGAAACAGCAATGCTGTATGTAAACTTATATCCATGGTATTACATGCCTTCAAGTGTCCATAAATTGTTGATACACGGTGCTGATATTTGTGAAAATTTCTCCTTTATTCCGATAGGCATGCTTTCCGAAGAAGCTTCCGAAGCGAGGAATAAAGATTTCCGGAATGTTAGAATGGCACATACAAGAAAAATCGGTAGAGTTCAGACTAATTTAGACATTATCCACAGCTTTCTAATTAGCTCAGATCCTTACATCAGCCATATCAAACCAAAGTTTGCTCGTTTACATAAACAGTTGTTTCCAGAGGCTAGTGCTTTGATCTTGAACAATGAATTGCTTTCGTTGGAAAACGAGGAAATAGAGATTTCTCAAGAGAATATAGACCCAAATATTAATCTTTCACCATAATATTTTTTCAGAATCGTTTGTGAACATATTCAACTTTATGTTTGCAGCTTTATTTGTCTTCATTTTGATTGTTTTTTAGAACTGATGAAAGTACTCCATCAGAAAGGTCATAGCTTTTCAGTCATTAGTGAGCCCCCATAACCTCTTTTACAGAGAAGTCTCTTTTTATTTATTTGACATTACGCATACATTATAATTATGTGCTAAAGTAAGGCTATGATTAAAAAAAAGCAAACAATTAACATTAAAAAAAATTGTTATTTTCTGTCACTATTATCTCGAAAGTACGCAGAGATAAGCAATAAGTTTCTTCGAGTCAAATACTCAGAATTATTAGTTTTCTAACATATGTGATTGCCATCTCGACATCGCTTAAAGTTTTTGAGAAATTGAGTAAAATGTAATCGCTCCCATACAAAAAAAAAAGAAATATTTTTTTTACAGAAAAGTATTTGAAGTAGGACAATAATATTTTTTTGCCTTATCTGTTATCATTGTATCAACAATAAAAAAAAATATCAGCGGTCTACTATCAATGTCCACTTTTTTTTAATTTGGGACCAGTGTGCGCCGCGCCGATGCGTTTACGCTCTGGTGGTCAAAAGGATAGGTATGGACTTAGCACTGCTATCACACGTATGAAGAATCAAAATTGATTGAAAAACTAACGACATTTATAACAATAAATTGTAAGCAAATATAAATATCGCGAAAACGTCATTTTCTATGGCAGTTGTATGGATATACATACTAGATTTTGATGTCAGAGTCTATGTCGGGCTTTTCTTTCTAATTATGAAATTGGAAGCTTTATAACTTTGTTGCTGATGAAGATAGTCTAGTCTAGCCAAACTGTAGCTGGTCTCCGGAATGAGCCTCGCTGTTGGACAAAAACATATCAAATTGATGTTCATGGAGGGATATATGCCAAGACCGTCAGGCACATACTATCGCAGATTTCGATTTTCAAGTAACTACATTAAACAAATACTATAAAACTGGAATGACAAAACTGTTTATATTTTTATCTTTGACGCCCTAGTCCTACCTAGACTGCTTCATGTCTATCTGTTACCTTGGTTGTGATGCTAATTCGTCACATTACTTATTTCGTCGCTATCCCTAATACGTCTCATTTACTAATACGCCATTTTATGTTCAGTCGCTTTCCTAACTCGTTTCATGCTTTATTTCATTCCCAACTCGTTCGACGCTTATATTCAATGTCCAATTAGGTACCAAATAATAAAGCGCAATATTGTTCCCAAATTCAGAAGACCTCGTGGCTAAATAATAAAAACTGCACGGGTCGATCTTCAAGGTTAACCTAAGCTTGTCGAGGTTAGTCTGTGGATAGGTGTCCATCTTAACATACCGAGACTCCTTCTCGGTGCGAAAGCGTGTTAAGCCGTTGGTCCCGGCCCTCGTTTCTAGATCTTTGGCAATCATTACGGATTGTCAGAAGCCAGAAAATCTTACACCAGTCTTGCCACGGGCTACTGTTTTACCCAATTAATGGAATGTGGATGTCAGATAGGCAGTCACTCGACGCGCCATTTGATAATTGTGATTTTGCACACTTGTAAAAGACTATATTTTTTAAACGTTTCTTCGTTTTCTAGTTGCAATTCAAGGCACAAAGTATTAGATGCTCCAAAAGTGTTTCTTCTTTCTAGCCATTTTTAAACCAAACATCTTTTATCCGCTTTTGTTTACTTAATTCTTGTACTTTGAAGAGCAGAGATAATTAAAAACACTCTCGCGCGCTGCACTCATGATATCGACATAGCGACTGGCTGAACTCGAAATACGATTCTGACTTTCAAATTTTGTTTACACCAAAACATCCAGTACCTATTCAAAGACGACGCATCATCGTCATCGACTTGTGGTTCGATGAAAAACAAACGGTTTACGAACAAAGGAAAACGTTTAAAGTTTGACAAGCATACATCAGAAAACAAGTGAATACAGGGTCTTTTAAGGGCACCAAAAGTTCAAGACACAGCGACATTTTGAAAATTATCAGACAAACAATTGCATTCAATGCGGGCACAGCGGGCGCAATAACAGTTACACGTTTCAAAATCTCCACCCCGTTATATGTACTGCAGTGTATGTCGTAAGAGTATCCAACGAGATAAAAATGGTGCAAAAAATATTCTGCTGAAATTTTAGTACACCAAGTTGCCGGTCAGTCTTTCGTCTGCCGGTACTGATATGGGCCTTGTGAGCTTTTATGGAAGCGCGTTCATTATCGTAGCCCTTCAAGTCTGATCTCAGGTTTGAAAGGTTAAGCCATCAAAAACAGACAAACTCAAGCAATGATAATTAAACCATACGAATTAGGCATCCAGCCATAAATGGTGTGCACGCTTACACATGCCATGGTATAATCTAACAATAGGATTGTGAATGGAACCAGAAGTGATGAACTAAAGCCAACATACAACAACATACTGTTTATTAACAACATAGTAATAATAATAAACAGTAACAATAATAAAAAATAAGGATTAAAAGATTTGTCGACATGCTGGATAGACTATAAGAAGGCCTATGACACAGAGCTGGTGCACATGGCTCATGAGGGTGCTAGAGTTGTATAAAATTGATACAACGCTACGCACCTTCCTGATGTCGTGTATGGGGCAATGGAGGACATTCCTTCGCTATCCAAGATGTCGAAGATTCAAAGGAATAGCGAAATCGGTAAGGTTCGAGCGGGATATATTTCAGGGCGATAGTTGGAGTCCGCTTCGGTTTTGCCTAGCCTTGAATCCTCTAAGCAAACTGCTGGAAAATTCAGGACAAGGCTATCGGTTGAAGAGAGGTGGTCAGGTTATATCTCACCTCCTTTACATAGATGATTTTAAACTCTTTGCCCCCAGTAATCTGCAACTGATGGAGCTACTGAAAGTAACTGAAACTTTCAGTAGCGCCATCAGGATGGAGTTTGGTGTGGACAAATGTGCGGTCATGCATGTAAAGTGTGGGGAGATTATGAAATCCGTGGGAACTCAACTCTCGGATTCCATAAACCTCAGATCTCTCTCTTTAACTGAAACTTACAAGTATTTGGATATGTCGCGCGTGTAACGTCTATGCGTTAGATATCAATGTTACTGACATGAAGCAATCGGTGAAGGAGCGCTTCTTTGACCGCCCGAAGAAGATATTCAATAGCTTTCTATCAGGTGGAAACAAGTTGCGCGCCTTCAACGGTTGAGTCTTGCCGGTATTGATGCACTCTTACGGCGTACTCAAATGGACTCACACGGAACTTGACGCCCTGGATAGGCGGGTCCGTACACTACTTACTGCATATCGAATGCAACACCCACGGTCGTCGGTATTGAGACTGTATATCTCGCGAAAGCGTAGAGGTCGAGGCTTCTTAAATGCTAAGACTCTCCACAATCGCGTGATATGCAGTCTCAGTCTCAGTAGCTGTCGACGTGGGTATGCATCGAGATGTAGTGGCGGTGGACAAGGGACTCACCCCGCTCTCCTTGGCAAATGATAACTGGCGCAAACCTGCGGTGCTTGACACTAACGATCGCAGGGCGGTATGGCAGAGTAAGGAACTTCACGGACGCTTTTTCCGGGCCTTACATGGGCTCGAAGTAGATTAATTAGCGTCCGTAGCCTGGCTGTGTTTCAGTGATCTCTTTAGAGAAACCGAAGGTTTTGTCTGTGCAATTATGGACGAAGTTATCATGACGAATAACTACCGGAGATTTATTGTGAAGGACGGCACGGTTGACATTATGTCGGACATGTCTGATAACTTACCAATATGGTCAGACAAAAAAAAATTATATGAACTCATATAACTTGTACTTACCATTCCTGCCCTCATAGAACCACTGGTATACTTCCTGGGTGGGATTTATGTTATCTTGTTCAACTTTAATGGTTCCCAATAATATTGGATTATCCAGGTAAGTAGGTGGTATATCTGCTCGGCACATTGCACACTTTTTACTTTGGAAAGCAATTCCCTGAAATAAATAACTACTAATTGACTAGTTGTATTGGTGGTGGTTGTGGCAAACATCCATTTTGTAAAATAAGATGATCTGACTTTTCTTATATATTGTTATTCTGTAATATTATTTATTTATTAAAACTTTATGCACTAGTATAAACACTACAAAGGCGCTCTATTCTTTTATTAATTGTTTGTTGCTGTTATGTTTTGTCTGTGTCAGATAAATGTATTCTATTCTTTACTAGCTGCTACAGCTACTGCCCGCATGAATGTCGGAAATTATAGGGAACATACTCCTAGGATACAAAGTATCATATGTGTTATTCCAAACTATAATCTACCTCTGAGCCAAATTTCATCAAGATCCGTTCAGCCCTTCTGACGTGATTGAGTAACAAACATCCATCCAAACTTTCGAATTTATAATATTAACTAGCGGTCCCGACAGACGTTGTCATGTCCGAACGTTTGCTTTGTGTACGACGAAAAATTATAGAAATCGATTGCAGCGCCACCTACCGGGTCCAATTGTGAATATAAACCATTATCGAATCCCCTTGAACACACACAAAAAATTTAATCAGCATCGGTCCAGCCATGTTCAGTGGCATACACACATATACAAGAAATATATTTATTAATATTAGGATTTAGTAGAACTTGTATAGATGATGAAAAAAAGTTTTGTTGTGTTCCTAAATCATGTGTGATATGTTTCCCTAGATAAAATTTGGTTTACAATGTATTTTTAGGGAAAACTAAAAATGCTCAAATATAAATTACTGTATAAATATAAAATACTGTATAAATATAAAATACTATAAGTATAATACTCATGAAAGAACCTATTTGAATAAGAGACTATATTAAACAATCGCAACCTTAGCGGGTGGCGAGCAGGGCATCTGTCTGGGCCACGCTTTTGGAAGGGCCTTGCATAAACCAAGTTCAAAAAGCCTTTCAAATGTTTTTATCAAAAGTTCAATTGCATTATATTTTTGGCAATAAAATGAAGTTATTTCATAGTAAGTCATAAGTAGGTAATAATATAAATAGTATAAGTGCCATTGAATTTGTCTGTCAACAAAGGAATTTATTGTATGAATACCTAATTTCAACTCATACAAATTTAAAAAAGAACTACCCTACCCCTGACTAGAAATGGACTCAAAACTTACCTTCACACAGAGAAAACAAAATACATGTCCACAGGGTAACTGTGTTGGATGATTACATTTTTGTAAACACACAGCACAATCCAATTCTGGAAACAAATAAAACATGTACTTAGTAAAAATTAAATGATGATGAATGATTGCCCACAACTTGGCAGCCGAGTTGTTATTATATGTAGCGACTCGTGGGCACGAACAAATTATTGTTCGACCCATATGCTGAGTTCTGGGCACTGAAAGTGTTAAGCTGCAAGCCTTTCCTTTAAAAAAAGAACTTAGTAATTACCTTTAATCTTACATGATGGACAGAGAAACCCATTTTTAGCATGTAGAAAAGCTCATTGGTGTCAT
This sequence comes from Mamestra brassicae, assembly GCA_905163435.1. Taxonomy (NCBI): domain Eukaryota; kingdom Metazoa; phylum Arthropoda; class Insecta; order Lepidoptera; family Noctuidae; genus Mamestra; species Mamestra brassicae. Next base: position 10,196,259 of record LR991004.1, on the reverse strand, counting down.
GTATGATGATGATAGGCAGAGGACAGCCTGATTCTTATTGACTAAAACCACATGATATTCTTCAACTACCTTGGCCAGGGTGGTGAAGTGCTTGTAAAGTTCTTTCCCCTGCCAGGTAGTATTCACCTGTATGAATTAATGTCAACCCCTTACCATCTACAGTCACAATAATAATCTTAGGTCTCTCTTACATCACAGCCACAATAGTAATCTTAAGTCTCTCTTACAACAGTCCATTTCACACTACCATGAATATTTAACCATAGGAAACTCATTAGTATGTATGCACCCCCAGAAAAGTCATCAGTGCTTACGTTAAGTGATTAAGTATGTTACTTGTGGTGGGCGCAACAAGTTTCCTTTCTTTCTCCCCCAGTTAACCATCACGCTATAATTCACTTTCTTTTATTATGTTCTCTCCTCAAACAAACCATCATCTTCATCAAATGATTCTTCTTTTATGCCACCGTTTTACGAACTGAGAAATTATTCAAAAATTTGAACCTAGAAGTGTGTCAATTAAAAATGCTGACGCAAGTTGTAGAAAATACATGAAAACTTATGTTATTTACAACAGCAGACTTTTTTGAAATACTCACCAGATTTACAGCAATTATTATCGTTTTCGTTCATATTGTTGTTCTCTTATAACAGAAAGATCCCACTGTTTGGATATTATAACAATATAATTCCAGTGTTTTGTTTTGATTTCTCCCAATTCCATTTGTACACCATAACAATTAAATAAACGCAAGTGCTTCAATTATCAATCCATGCTACATATATAAATTACCTATTTCAATACTTATTTTAGACACGGTTCGGAAAAATATGTTTTGTTTCTGTACGTCTGATTGAGTTGAGATTATAGATAGACAACATTTTTTTTTTCTTTGGCTTCCCGCGTTTTGAGCATTTAGCCAATGTCACGTTAGGTTTATAAAGGTAGGGATTGTACGGAAACGTAATAAAAATATAATACTATTTTATTTTAACGGGATTTGGGATAAGACAGGACTTATAGGATCAGATTTATGATGGATGAGCAAATTGCAATGACGAATAATATATAGGGTGTTGAATGAAACAATACATTTACATACAGGAAAACTATTTGTACAAAGTAAAGACAGTATTGACGTAGGAAAAGGAATATCAAGGGATAAGAGGTTACTGAAGATGGAAGAACGTTCGTGTAAGAGACAGGAGAAAAAAAAAAGTGAAATGTCGCCTACATCTGTGCCACACAAGCAAATGGGATCGTCAATAATATGAAATTTGGCAAGATGGGCAGGGGAACAATCATGACCCAGTCTCATCCGTATTTTAAAACAGAGGATGGCATTTTGCCAAATTTTGCCCTACCAAACCATTTTTTTTCCGGAATCTCGGGTTGAATAAGAGAAAAATAATGTCCCTTTGATGACCTACTACTGATATCCCAAGCTACATTCCAGGTGTTCCGAAGAAATCTCTTAGGCAATAAGTAAACATTTTATATGGGTCTAAGTTCCCACAATGCACCGCATCACCGGCCAGAGCGTCAGCGACTTCATTGCCATGGATTCCAGCTTGGGCAAAATGCAAACACAATGCAATGCAAATTGCAGTGTGTTACCCTCAGTGATAATTCTGAATGCATGTTCTCTTATTATATAAATTATGGAAAGCTGCCACTTATCTTCGTAAGGGGATTTATTGATGGCTAGAAGAGCACTTCGAGAGTCAGTAAAAATTATAGCTTTTTTGAGCTTTAAAAGACAAATATATTCTATGGCTTTTAAAATGCCTAAACATTCCCTTGTAAAAACGGAAGTCTCCGGAGGTAGTTTTATTTTTTGTACGATGTTGTATTAAGAATGGTAAGTACATACCTATTCCAACACAAGCCGTCGGAGTATGTTTGGCAGCGTCGGTAAAGATGTGGTGGTGTTCTAAATATTCAGTCAGAAAATGGTTAAAATTTAAATGGTAATCGGGATCTGATATACGCACACAGTCATATGTTATTTTGGGACTGAATTGTAAACTCTCGTAAGAACTGTTGAATATGGGGAGTTTATTGGAACGGTGAATAGGAGAAGATAGTGAAAGGATTTTTTTGTAGCTGACAATTAAACAAGGAGCACGTTTATGGGACCAGTAATCTGATGATTCCATCTGCAACATTAAAGTGTACAGGGTTGGAAATTAAAAAAGGAAATAAACAAGTATTTGTCAGATAGAAATTGTCTTCTAATATACACTTCTGGACACATCTATTGGCCCACCTTACATTTTCAGTTTCGTTTGGTCCTAGCTAAAATTTTATATTAGGTCGAGCAAAAAGTTTTTATGCAGTTTTGAACCTGGCACATTCACAATTTCATTCAATAGTCTTTTTTTGAATTTCGAACACAGAATTTAAAGAAACAAAAGACAATTTGGAGCCTGTTTGTTGATATCAAACAATCGAATACTAAGAAAACTTGGTTTTATGGGTTTACTTGGATTTAATTCTTGAAAAAGTGATTGATATCTTTGGTTTTGCAACAAACATTACTTATTCTTAACATTAAGGTGAGGTTCTATCAATAATCTATGGATACTTCACCGAAGTCGCCGCCCAAGCTGTGGCACTTATTCAGGCCGGACACAGCCAAAGAAACGTGAGTGCTCAACTTAATTTAAGTCGATCTGCGGTCCGAAATGTTTATCGGAGGTACCTAGAGACTGGCGGCTTTGTTCGTCGCCAAGGAAGGCCACGATCTCGGGTCACAACTGAAAGGCAGGATCGATTCATCGTGACGACCAGCTTGAGAAATCGTCACCTTACCTCCATTGAGATATAAAACCAACTTCGCGACTTCCACGCAGTATCTGTGAGCGCTCGAACTGTTCGGAGAAGGTTAAAAGAACGCGATATGGTACCACACAAGCCAGCTAATGGGCCCAAACTAACGCGAGCCCACCGAACAGCGCGCCTTCATTTCGCACGCAGTCATTTAAATTGGACACAGCAAGATTGGAGCCGTGTACTCTTTTCTGATGAATCTAAAATTGTGTTACATGGCAATGATGGAAGGAAGAAGGTCTACCGACGTAAGGGAGAGCGTTTCGCACAATGCTGCTTTGAAGAGAGGGTTGCTTATGGCGGTGGCTCATGGACTGTCTGGGGCGGTATATCCGCGAGCGGCAAAACTCAACTTGAGGTTGTTACAGGACCACGGCTGCCAACATTAAATGCTGAAAGGTACATTCGTGAGTGCTTAGAACCTCACGTGATACCATACGCGGACTATGTGGGCCCAAATTTCCTTTTTATGCATGATAATGCAAGAGCCCATGCGGCCGGCATCGTCAGGGAATATCTTCGGGATGTGAACATCACAGTTATGGACTGGCCAGCCAGAAGCCCAGACATGAACCCCATTGAGCACATGTGGGACGAGCTAAAAAGACGTGTTAGGGCTCGTCAGCCAGTTGCCCAGACGATGCAGGAGTTGAAAACTGCCATAGAAGAGGAATGGGAGATGATCCCTCAAAATTGCATAGAGCGGTTGATAAACTCTATGCCTAATCGTATGAGAGCTGTGGTAGATGCCCATGGAGGCAAGACGCGTTATTAAATTAAACCTTTATTTGATAAAACATGTTTTTTATTCAAAAATCAATTGCCTTTAACAAGGCGCATATCCGACTTGTTAGGCGTAGCTCCATGTCGTATGGTATTCTGAATTCAAATTTAAAACAATACGATCGAAAAAGATGGTAAAATGTATCAGGTTTAAAACTGCATCAACAGTTTTTGTTCAATCTCGCAATCATATTTCGGTAGGGGCCATCGAAACCTAAACTCTAAGGTGGGCCAATAAATGTGTCCAGAAGTGTATAAGGAGCTTCCCCGCATTCGACTTGGAGTGCATTAATTAAATGGGGTTCGATTTTATTTCGAGATTATTTCGGGTGCTATGAAAAGCACCCGAAATAATACGTAAAGCTTTAAACTGGATGCGATCCAATTTTTCAAAAGCCATAACACTGCCAGGTTCCCGAACAAACAATCCAAAATCCAGATTGCTTCTGATGATTGCGTTGTAAATAAGTTTAAAAGAATACGGATGAGCACCCCACCACACACCAGAGAGCCATCGAAGCATGTTTAAGTGGTTTTCACAATTTCACATTTGTTAACAAAATAGTCGCAATGGGGAACACTGCTTAATTTAGAGTGTAATATTACACCTACATATCGGAATTTATCTTCTACTGACTAGGTCTTCCCTCATACGCAGATTTACTAAAGGAATGTTTTTCTACCGGGAGAATAAAACAGCCGCATTTATAGACGTGGATAAATCCAAGCCATTTAAATTTAACCATTGTAGCTGCAATACATCAAAACATCCGTTCGCCGCTACGCTTGGATCACTAGGGCTCCCGCGCCGGCTCGCAATATTTGTTTGCTTTTAAGTTAAATACAGCAGTCCTTATACTCTGGAGTTTAGTCATACCGTACCTACGTGTTTTGTAGGAACATTATTATATTACAAGGGCGTACCCAGCTATGGGCAGAGGGGGGGGGGGGGGGGGGGGCTTCAACTTTCTTGGCAATTTCTATTACTGGAAACAAGAACATGAGAATTAAAAACGTGTATCTCTATGCAAAATGAAGTGTTGGAAAATTAATATCTTTCCATTCATTAATTATTTTTTATTTTAGATTTATTACACTATTTTATCTAGAATATTCCACGGCATTCGATTCGATATAAGTAGTATATCGTGCATTTCAAGGGCATTCAAGGGCCATTCACCTATTGCCTTGTAGACGTACGTACACGTAGGATGGGCCGAATATTCCCTGGCATTCGCGAATAAAATTCCCAGTTGCTACCGGGTGGCGACTGTAAAAAAAAAATCTTGCAAGGGAAAAAATTCAACTCCGATGGGGCAGTCAAAACCGCCTTCAAAGATTTTATTGATTCCCGTCCGAATGGTGTTTTTAGTAAAGGGATCAATAAACTACCTATGAGTCTATGGCAAAAGTGCATAGATAACGATGGTACATACTTTGATTAATTAATTATATTAAATATAATAAGTATAAAAAAAAAAAAGATTTTATGTTCCTCTCATACAAAACGCCAATTTCATATATAAGGACCTAATATTATTTGTATGAACAGTTGCGCACTACTTCCGAACCAAATCCGAGCTGCGTCCGAGAAAAGAGGCAGAGGGGCCGGGGGGCGGGGGGTGACGTAACTCGCCCCTGTTAGTACTTAGTTGGATTTACTAATCTTAAAACAATTTAATTGGACAAGGATAAGGAATCATGGCTGGGATAGATGGCAATTTAAATTGTTAAGACTTTACAAATTAATTTTTGGTTAAACACGGTAACACTGATAAACACGATGAAAGTATACGAGATAAAAGTCGGCGAACATCAAAGAAACGAAGGATGGATTGTGTGAAGTCATATACCTATATATAAATAAGGCCGCACTGTCGGCGTTCGAGCAGCCAGTTTGATCCAGCCCGTCCCTAGCTGTTCTCCCCCCAGCGACGCCCTAAGCCGAGGCCCGTACCCCACAGCGGGTGCCCTTAGCGTGTAGTCGCTTAGTTTGTAAGTTTTTTATAAGCCCTGGCTGGAGGCCACCACAGGCAAGCCCGGTTAAGCAGTCTACAACCTTTTAGGTTGAACTGCGAGAAGTCACTCACAAAAAAAAGGCGTTAGAGCATTCACGCTTGAGCCGCTGGATAGTACGGACCTTTCAGTGACGTAGTTACGCTGTTCGTTGAACAAACGAAGTTTGAAACAAGTTGTGAAGTTTTCTTTTGAAAAACCAAAAGTCGTCAGTTATGATGACGTCACACTTTTTAAAAACGCCACGGAGGTTCTTTCTCCGTTGTATATAAAGGAGGTTATCACGGATTTGGATCGGAGGTAGTGCGTAAGCAATATCCGAGTTCGGCCCGAGTTTTCTCGGACAGTATTTTGACGGATTCTGCAACCGCTCTAACTGATATTTTTTCAAAACATCAATGATGCAGTTGTAGATTCTTGGGCCCGATGTCGATGGAAACTAAAACAGCATAAGTAATAGAATTTTGAAAAAATTGTCAGATGCTCACTTTCCTTACTTATAATATTATAATTGAGAAAGTATCTGTCTGTCTGTCGCGTTCACGCCAAAACTCCTGAACCGATTTAAATGAAATTTGGTACGCAGATAGTCTAGAGCCTGAGAAAGGACAAAGGCTACTTTTTAATGCGAAAAAAGAGTTGTAAGGGGTTGAAAGGGGGGGGGGGGTGAAAAGTTGTATGGAAGTATCGTCATTTTTAGAGCTAGAAGCTTGAAACTTATTTTTAGGCTGTTTATAAATAAATATATATAACATTCAACGTTTGTAAAAGTTTTACCCTCAAGGGTGTAAAATAACAATAGGGAATAGGGGATGAAAGTTTGAATGGAAATAGGTATGTAAGGTTTATTTGAATGTTTTATAGGTACACAGATAGAAAGCCTGAGAAAGGACATAGGCTACTTTTTATTGCGAAAAACGCTTGTAAGGGGTTGAAAGGGGGATGTAAGTTTGTATGGAAATATGTAAGGTTTATGTGAATGATTTATAAGTTTCCGACAAGAGAAAAAATATTAGAGCTATTTTGATGTAACATTTACGGGGTCATTACCAAATTTGAAACTGAGGTTAACGCGATTAAGAAACTTGCCAAGCACCGCGCTGTACCTACACAATGAGCGCCTTATGTATGTATACCTATACTTAAATAATTTATAATAAGCTCTTTGCAGGGAAACACTGCAAATAGCTCATTAAAGTATTCATACGTATGAGTCTTTTTTGTAAAATAATTAGCCTGAATTATTAAAAATGGTACCCAAAGACGCGGACGATTTCGTGGGCACAGCTAGTGATTTTATAAGTTTTTAATTAAGAAAGTGTTTTGTTAAAACTGAGCACTTTCTTTTAGTTTGCCATATTTCATTTCTTCCCAGAATTTGATCCTTAATAGCGACACTTTCAGATGGTGTAATAATACAGAGTGTATTTTTTTTTCAAAACCAACCTGTTCGATTTCTGGCTAGGAAAACCGATTTTTCAAAAATCCAATAATGCAGTTTTAGTTTTCATCAAAATTGGGCTCAAAGTCAAAGTATTTATTAATGTGAGTTTTGGTGATACAGTAGGTCTTATAGTTAGGTTTTGGTAACTCAAAAAACTACCCATTAGGGCATAGGTACACTATTTAAGAATATAAAAATTTGAAATCGGTATTACACACAAGTTAACAACAATTGCAATTTGGAATACAATCTATTTGTCACATTTTGTTAAGAAGGAATTCGTCAATGGTATCTATAGTAGCATGAAAATGTTTTTATTAAATATAAAAAAAATGTTTAGTCCCCGTTTAAATTCTGTCAAGTTTAGATATTTAATGTCATTTGGTATGTTATTGAATATCTTCGGAGCCGGGGGCGGTCTTTGAGGCTCTTAGACATAATCCGTGACGATATTCTTGTCTTGTCGATCTATAGCGCTGCGCTTTTTTCATGTATGTTCACCGATTTCTCCCCCATTTGTGGACTGATTCTCAAAACTATTTATTTATTTGAAAGAGTCCTGAGATGGTCCCATTGGCACCAAGTCAGGATCTGATGATGGAATCCCAGGGAAATCGAGGACAACCCTCAAATTTTAAAGGTATTAACAATATTTTTCATATACTTTCACGCAATTTAGATAATTGTGCCTGGTAATCAACATTTCATCTTGCTGAGGCCTGAGCTGATGATGTAAGGTATAAGTCAGGATCTAATGCTGGGATCCCAGGAAAAATGTTTCTTCAGCTATATTTTCGCCAATTGTCAACCGATTTGGATGATTATTTTGTTATTTGGAAGAGTATTTTTACAAACTGGTCCCGTTTCAATTTGGTGAAGATCTGATGAAGAACTTCGGAGGTAGGCAACGGAACTCTTCAATAAATGATAGCAAATCACCCGGGATTGCTGAAATCGCATGTCTGTTTATTGTTTACACCAGTTCATAACATAACATCACGCCGGTACGCTGTGACGGGATACGCAGATGCAAACAAGTAAATCTGAATTAACATATTTCTTGGTTATCTATTCGGGTATACCTTTATTGATAATTAACCGATCTTGATGATTCTTTTTGAGCTTGGTTGAGTTATAGCTATATTGCATTTGCATTGGACGGTGAACTTCAAAGATAAACCAGTGACCTCGTCAACTAAAAATCAATAAAATCTAGTACCAGAGCAAAGTAGATATAACCTATGAGCTGGTTTGGACTTGGACTGCGAAGGCACATAAAGTAATTGCTTAACGACAAATAGTGCAACCACTTATTATGGGAATATTGTCACTTAGTTGTGGGTTATCTTCACTAAAAAGAGGAAAATAAAAAACTTTTTTACCAAAAAATACAACCGACTTCCAAATAAAAAACACAACAAAGTATAAAATAACTTTAATTTCGGAAGTCGGTTTATTTAGTTTGATTTAAAATTGTTTTTATGCTTGAGTTTGTCTGATTATGCTGGCATAACGGAGTGTGCAAGCTTAAAAGTAGCGAATTATTTCGTTTTAGGTTTTTCCGTGTTACCTTTGTTGAATTGTTTTTTTTGTAAGAATACTTTGCATAGGTACTCATATATGTGTTGCTGGGGAGTCTGTTGCGCCACTTCTTCCCAGCTAAAACACTAGGAAGTGGTGACCGGGCGTTTTGGAGGACTGTCTTTATGTAGAACTTTGACGTTAAAAAAGTGCTGGCACTCAGCCTAATTTGAATAAATGATTTGACCTCAGATTTTCGGATTTGGCCATCCGCGCACACTTTAAAAAATTCACATGTACCTAGATATGTATACTAAATCCATACTTATTAATATTATAAATGCAAAAGTGTGTCTGTCTGTTTGTCTGTCTGTTACCCCTTCACGCTTATAGGTACCTACCGCTAAACAGATTTAGATGAAATTTGGCTCAGAGATAGATTAGACCTTGGAGCAGGACATAGGCTACCTTTTGTCGCATGAAAAAGGATTTAAGGTTTTGAAATATGGGATAAAAGTTTGTATAGGAGTCCGCCATTATTGAAGCTAAAAACATGAACCCTTGTATTTAGGCAATTGATAAAAAATAAATAAACATAAGATCAAGCGTTTTTGAAGAATCAGTAGGTATCTTAAAAATAAATAAAAATGGCTGCCCAAAGTAACTATTCCACACGGACGAAGTCGCGGACAAAAACAAATGTTGAATGAAGCCAATAGTCCATTTGGTTTTGTCCTTAGCATGTATCAGAAACGAAACGTTAAAAGTATGTAGGTACCTATATACTAATTCCATGCGTGAATAATACTGTATATTCTATGAAAAACATGGCACTGTAAATAACATTTGGCGTTGACAGAGTCATTCATAGATTAGGAATATTGTGTTGGACGTCGCGGCATAACCCAATCGGCATTCGTTTTTATTAAACAATCATGATTGGGTTGGTACTTGTTTATTTTAATAATTAATCAACTAAAAAGAAGGTTTTTGATTTCGCGCACAAACATAAACCTTCCGTTTGGTCCGGTGAAGTTTAAGACAACCTGTCTTTGTGCACGTCTTGGTACACGTACCTCGTCTTTTACATAAAAATCTTCTACGTGTTTAGCACCAGTTAGCAAAATCTTATTTGCATCAGTCGCTTAACAGTAAGGTACTAAACAGTTCAGGAATTATTGATATAGCTATCTTTTTATCATCAACGTGGGATGTTCTTACCACGGGCGCCGGCAGAACTACTTACATATTTTCAGTGGTGGTTTCTTTAGGAAATCGCCTCATACAGAGATAGAACTGACATAATCACGAGAACTAGAGAAGAAGAATGCAAGAGCGAGCTCGAAAAAAGGCGAGGTGTTTTTTTTCTACTAGGACCTTGTCTTAGTCTAGGTTCTAGGGATAACATTCAAGAGAGTTTGCACAGCAATGCAGGCTGTTATGTTAGAGCCATAGTTCCTCCCAGCAACTATGGCTCTAACATAACAGCCTGTTTCTGTTCTGCGGAAGCCGCAGAGGGTGATGGCCGTCAGAGTCATCAGGGGTTATCGCTCGATCTCCTACGAGGCGGCTTGTGCACTGGCCGGATCTCCGCCGTGGGACTTGGAGGCGAAAGTACTCGCGTCACTGCACCGGTGGCGCGAGGACGAGCGGGCGCGCGGCGAGCGACTGATGCAGCGACACTTGGAGCTGCGCGAGGTCCTGGTGTCGGAATGGCGGGACAGGCTTTCGAGCCCTTCCGCCGGCCTCATCACCATCGAGGCCATCCGGCCAGTGCTCGACCTGTGGCTCGGGAGAAGGCACGGCTCCCTGTCGTTTCGTGCGACGCAGGTCCTCTCGGGGCATGGCTGCTTTGGGAGTTTCTTGTGTCGCATAGGCAGGGAGCCGGACACTCGATGTCACCACTGCGTCGACTGTCGGGAGAACACGGCACGGCATACGCTGGCAGAGTGTGCCGCTTGAGAGGAGCCGCGCCGTGCCCTCATTTCTGTGGTAGGCAGAGACCTCTCGCTGTCGGCCGTAGTTCATGCTATGGTCGGCGGTGAGGAGTCCTGGGACGCGGTGGTCTTCTTCTGCGAGACAGTTATCGCGCAGAAGGAGGCTGCGGAAAGGGAGAGGGAGATTTCAGCCGCTTTCCCGGTCCGCAGCTGGCGCAACGGGCGTCGGAGGACCTGAGGGCATACGCTGCCCTCTTCCAGCCCTCCTAACTGGATCCAGGGGCGGCGGACTTGGGGATATCCGTCGCCTCCCATTCATCCGGACCCGAGGTGGCGGCCCTCCTTGACGTAGCGGGGGGAGTCAAACACCTCACTCCCCCCGCCAGGTGGCCCGCAGAGGCGAGCCGGCACCAGCCGGGGATTACGGAAGTCGCATACGTTCCCGCGAGCCCCGGCGTAGGTGGAAGATGGAACACGGGGGTGGTTTTAGTCAGTAAGAGTCTGACAGACCCCTCCGACATCAAAAAAAAGGTAGGTACCTAACCTACCAAAGCTATGTTAAAATTCAGATAGGAAAAACTGAATAACCAAAGATAACGGTAGTCGCGTGCGCAATAGTGGTTTCGATCCCGGTCACTTTTTTAATCCCGGTATTTCTAGTTAGTCTACTGATAATCCCAGTACTTATTCCGGGATTGTGGACGGGTAATAAAAAGTTAGAGTTATATAAAATCAGTTATTTACTTAACTATATTTTATTTACTTACTTATTTAAACGTTCATAAAATAATCATGTAAGACGTTAAATTTCCCGAGGCTCGGAGGAGTCTCGGTACTATGTGATGGAGCACCCATCTACGGATCGACATAGACTTAGGCAAACGATGCTCAAATCGAAGATTGATCTGGGCGGCTTATTCAATTACGAGCTACTCTTAGTAAGTACCTAAATAGGTACTACTATGAGTATGATTTGCTTTACTTCATTAATTGTATTTAGAATTAATAAAGTAAAGAAAATCGGCCGATTTTAGAAGAAGGTACATTCTTCCTGGATTTATTTATTAGCTTTAAGAGCCGGTGTGCTGTGAATAGAGGAGGACGTAGGAGAAAGGTTGGAGCTTCTGCCCCCTTTTGCGATCGCCACAGCACCAGTTTGGCACTCCTCCATTTTTGCTCCGTCTCCTTTGAAAAGAGTAGGTAGGTACTTGATATATGAGATAGATGATACTTGAATTCAAAATTCGAGGTAATTTTAATCCATCGCCACCAATTCTTTTTACTTTCACTTTAGTGTTGTGTGAGTATTTTAAGTTAAGTACTTATGTGAAATGGAATTTGAACCTTAATAGAAAGGTATTCGTGTATGACAAAGAGTTAGTTGTGCCAATATTATATTTATCTAGAATTCTGAATTCAAAATGAACGCGGGCTCCGGCTCCTTGTCTATTCTGCACAGGAAATCACCTCGAAATAGCCATGCCTACCCCGAAGAGACCCTGTGTCAATAACCGGAAGTTAAGAAAGCCGTCGTCGTTCGCATTCTTAGATATAATATACTTTTCTTTTTATTTGTTTGTCCCTTACATAGCACGGGTGCAATATTTAGCATCCCAGCCATATTAAATCCCATAAATGATTAGCATCAAAAATCATGTTTTCAACACACTTACTCGAAAACTGGCTCTTACCTTTTCTCTTTTACGGTAATGAAGAGTTTTTCGCACTCGTGCGGAATTGTATAACTCAGGTAGTCAGTCTACCTACACAAAAATCGAACTCGGCGCACGATAAATAATCCGCGAGCCATATCTCAAAATAACTTTTTACTTAATATTATGTTGATTTTTTCCAGTAAGTGTGTTGAAAAACGTCGTTTGATACGCCCGAGCATTTGTAATTGCAGTCTCTAAGGTTCACAACGGTCTGTCCTTCGGCTCGGGCCCCTTGGTAGCAATGACAAAATCTCACTTGCATTGAAATGTACAGCTACTACATATTTTAATGCTAATCATTTATGGAGAATACTAATAAGTGCTAAGCCTCCTTCTACATAGGTTCATTATTTATTCTCAATGAGTGCAGAGTTAGAAAATACCTGCCTAAGCATATGCTTGGCGTTTTATCGAAGCTGAATACGTTGAAGACAGGCAAAATGAATGCTCACAAAGTTACCAAGACAATCGTCACATCGCCCTGTATTTACAAACCTGTTGGACCTTACAGGTTTGTTAGCTTTACATAAGTTGGTAATTTTATTTTAAGTGGACATAGGTTTCTAACAAGGTATACCAAGGTGTAGGTACCCTACAGGTTTACACTCAGGGCCGTCTTATGCCTTTTGGAGGCCCTGGGCACAGGATAACGGGGCCCCTATGACTTGAAAAAAAAATCTACTACTACATTTATTCAACTGTTCATAAAATCACATTAAATTAAAATATAATTATAATATTATCCGGAACAGAAACTCTTTTAGCATTTACAAGTTGCTTAAAAATCTAAAGAGTGAATTAAAGCTATTTTTCGAATTCTATTTTTAAACTAATATTTTATTAGTCGTCGGTAGGTTATCTGGTAGAAACTAGGGGGCCCCATCGACCATGGGGCCCTGGGCACTTGCCCTGAGTGCCCAGTGGATAAGAGGGGCCTATTTACACATGTAGGGTGATTAGTGGTAGTGTGTCACACTTACCATGTCCTTAAGCCCTTTATAGCTTAGGCTAAAAAGTACTTGTAGGCACCTATTGTTTGTTTTCCAGATTGTTTAGATTGGATTGCTGTTTCGTTTAGGAGCTCAAGAGGAGGAAGTACAAACTCAACGATTGTCAAAAATCATCTGCTCTTACAAGAACTTGGACTAAATTACAGGGAAAACATTTTCATTTAAGTAATCAACTATCAATATTATATTCATTTGATAGCTGATTAGATGTACATGCAGGCATAAAGGAATGCAAAAAAATTCAGTGGACATTGGAAATGTTTGTGAGTGTGGTTTGGATTGGATCTCATCCCTACTTATATTTTAGTCACGAATTTACCAAATCGCCCCAGTTCCAGAAGTCAGACAACGCCCTAGTTGTTTCCAAAACGAACTTAGAGATTTACAACTATTCCGTCGGTTTCAGCCAAGCAATATTAACGGACAAAACATTATACGTATCTGGCGTGTTGGGCATGGACCCTCAGGCACAGTTGGTATGCGGCGGCGCCGAGGCACAGGCGCGGCAGGCTCTCGACAACCTGAGGCACGTGCTGGAGGCCGGCGGAGCGTCTCTCGAGTCGGTCGTGAAGACTACCATCCTGCTAGCTCGAATGGACGACTTCCAAGCAGTAAACCAGGTTTATGCAGAGTGTAAGTCCCCACCTACTTATTTGTTATTTTTTTTCAACTTTATATTATTCGACAACATAGCTACAAATGATCGGCTATTTGTTTCGCCGATAGTTATAGGTTCCTATTTATTCGAATAGAAAAATATTGATACGCTAAAATTAAGAGGAAAAATGTGGTCGGAGAGATCTAACTGTAAAGCTTAAAGGTTCTTACACAGGCGAAATGGTAAAACCATAAGGGGTCCTTGTTTTACTACATAATCCTTCAAATGAAAGGGATATGAGACTGAATTTTTAGTGTTTATTTTTGTATATAGATGCCCCTAGATTTTAAGTCTATATCTCCGCGATCTATCTGTGTAGGTATGGTCATACGTATACAGAGTATGTTCTTAACTATTTGGAAAATAATAAATAATGAAACAGGTAGGCTAGCAAATACCATCCCACACAGATAAAATACGATTAATAATACAGGTATCACCAAACTAAAAGTCCTGTTTGAGTATTTAGTGACCGAACCGAACGACCCACGATTGTAGAAAATGCTGTAACTTTTACCACTAATGCAATGAAATGTACATTAACATCGGGAGACGAGGAAGAAGGAAGGTAAAAATAACGGTGCCGGGTGAATTAGCTCATGATGCTGGATAGACGGATTTATACAAGAATTGTCGCAACGATTCAGGAACCATGAAAAACCATCCACAATATTTTGCAAATTATTGAAACAAAGTTTATGCACGACAAAACTTTAGATGACGCTCTGGCTGTAGCAGTGGACAATCTGATACAAATTTACGATGACTTTAATAAGGAGCAGGTTTTCCAAGAAATGAAAAGATTCTGCAGGCACGTCTAAGTGCAAAATAGAAATCCCAAGAAATCTTTCAATCATCAATATAATATTGTAAAACTCTTCCGTTACTGGTGACTGACAGACAATCGCATAACCGAAACTACTGGTCGTAGAAGCTGTAATTTGGCATGTAGGTTCCTTGGGGAGTGAAGGGAGCACTAAGAGATTATTTCCCAAAATTCCAACGGGAACGGGAAAAATGGGATATGCGTATGCGAGGCTAGTTTATAATAAAATGTGACTTTAGTGAATCGTTACACTGTACATCGCTTATAAATATGTACTTCAATAATTCTTCTTGACCATTTGTTTCGCAGTTGCATTATGATTCATGCGAGAGGTGTTTTACCAAATTAATTAAAAAAGGATGTCTTACCTAAACTTATGTCCGTGCTTTTAATTTAAACAAAAATTTCAAAGAAATTGATTTCACTGAAGGAGTTCAGGCACGAAAACACATATTAAATATGCTTTAATAGACACGTAGTCTTAATAAAAATAAAAACTACCAATTATTTTATTTTTACTATTCAGTTCAACGATTCGATAGGCGATACAAATTTCAAGTTAGGCGAGCTGCACACCACCAAGATTTTAAGGAAATGAACATAAATACTTATCGTACAAATGGGAATTGAACAAAAAGCTTGTAAAATTACATCAACTTTTTACATAAGGGGCTGCATTCAGCTTTGACGCCCCAGGCGTTCAGCTTAATCCGCCACTGTCTTTGGCATATTTGGAATATCAAACTCACTCACAGAACTACAAACTGTTACAAGTTTGTAGTTCTGTCATTGAAACTACTGTCTATGGACCAAGACCAGTGAGTATTTCACATGAAACAATCATCAAATCGGGTGAGGTCCCTCCCCGACCTTTGATTACCGAGCCAGCCCGCGTCGCTGAGCCAGTAGTTTTAAATCCCCCAAATAATAATGATATGACCCAGCCTGTCCCTTGCTGTCCTCCCGAAATGACACCGCTAAGCCGAGGTCCGTATCCCGCAGGGGATGCCCTAGCGAGCGGTCATTTATGATAATTAGCTAGTTTGTAAGCCCTAGCTGGGGGCCTTAAATTCATTTCAGGCCACCACAGGATAGTCCAGTTAAGCAGTAACCAGCCTTAGTGTGCTGAACTGCGAGTGGTCCCCGAAAAAAAAAAAAAAAAACCAATCGGGTGATTGGCAATGACCCAACAATTATAGTCATTAAAAATTCCATCTTTCATGATTAACAGTACCTACTGTTTCACCAAAGGGCGTTGTACAACTGACGCCGGTGTCACTCAAATAAAGAACATACTTTAAAGCCTGGGAAGGGTCGCAAGACGCCACTGGAACATTCTGCGACCTCTCTAAGGCGTTCGACTGCGTTAACCATGAGACACTTTTGTTGACACTTGAGTACAATGGGATTAGGAATAAAGCCCTTGATTTACTTGGTTCATACTTGTTTTACAGACAGGTTTAAATTGGTGGTACACGATGAAAGCTCACAAGGCTTGGAAATGACAATGGGCGTTCCTCAAAGTTCAATATTTGGTATATTCTTTTATACACTACGTTTTTTAAAAGTTGACTAAGTCTTCATGTTCCAAAATATTGACTTGGTTGGGTCGAGGACGTTTTCGTGCAGAGGAAATGTAAGGTTGTTTTCGCCATTGTGAGGGGCTCCATACTGTGAGCTTTTGAACTTCCTTTTCAATAGTTGCATGCATTGAATCTACTGGCATGTACGTATGTCCGGGAAGCAAAAAAAAACTTGTAAAACTAGTCTCTAAACTTTTAGATTGCTTGAGGAACTGATTAATAACATACAGGACTATCGTGTTTTTGTTTAGTCCCACGCAAGAATCACAGTAAAGAATCAAATGTTTCACCTTTCTTTTATCAACTTCTCAAGCCAGTCTTTTTTTTTCTCTGCAAACCTAAGCTCCAGTAGAAATTGAAAATGGAATTTCCTTTTTCTTCGGAAGTATCATAACAACCCTTTTTACCTATATTCGGCTCACAAGGATTTCGTCCCAGTTTAGTACTGAGTCTCCTTCTCTGTTTTCGTAGCTTTTACCTCCATCCTAAAGTTGTTTCCGTTGCTTTCTTTTATTAATTGTGTTTTTCTTCTTACGATTATTTATAACCAACATTGTCTTCGTTGGCTGCTTTTTTACTTGGTTTTTTTCTTTTTTTTCTTAGGACTATCGCTTGCTTGAATGAATCTGATTCATTACAGGACCACTTATCGGAACTTCCTCCACTAAAATCCATTAATTCATCTTCTGACAAAAACTCTACGTATAAGGCGATAATCAAACGATAATCTTTTACCTTTTGTATTTTGTTTCATTCCTGGAGTTCCTTTTTGGACGCAGGGAGCACAAAGCTGAGAGCTGAGTGTCTCCGTAAGCAGCAGGTGGGTAGCTCGTCGTCAAGCACAGGATTTCATCAGGACGCAGGGAGCACGAAGCTGAGGGCTGAGCGTCTCCATAAGCAGCAGGTGGGTAGCCAATCGTTAAGCACGGGATTTCATCAGGACGCAGTACCCCGGTGTTCAATCTCCCACCTACGCCGGGGATCGCGGGAACAAATGCGACTTTCGTAATCCCCGGCTGGTGCCGGCCCGTCCCTGCGGGCCACCTCGCGTCAGCGGCGGGGCGAAGTGTTTGACTCCCCCGCTACATCAAAGCACCGGCCGGATGGCCTCGATGGTGATGAGGCCGGCGGAAGGGCTCGAAAGCCTGTCCCGCCATTCCGCCACCAGGACCTCGCGCACCTGCGACCGACGCAGCTCCAAGTGTCGCTACATCAGTCGCACGCCGCGCGCCCGCGCGTCCTCACGCCACCGGTGCAGTGACGCGAGCAGCCTCCAGGTCCCACGGCGGAGATCCGGCCAGTGCGCAAGCCGCCTCGTAGGAGATCGTGCGATAATCCCTGATGACTCTGACGGCCATCACCCTCTGCGGCTTCCGCAGAACAGTGATGGTGCTGGCAGCCAGGTCAGCCGCCCAGATCGGGGCCCAATACAGGGCCATCGATCGCACGATCCCCACGTACAACTGACTGTAGGCGGTGCTCGGGTCCCCCAGATTGGGAAGCAGCGTTGACAGCGCCCCCGCCGCGCCCAACAACTTCGGCGCCAGCAGCCGGAAGTGGGGGCCGAAATCCTACCGGCTGTCGAGCACCAATCCCAGGTGGGATTGGTGCTCGCCACTTCATGGTGGACTCGACAGCAATACGGCTCCCCTCCGACCACGATGTGCGATCCCGGCGGCGGCGCTTGCCGGGGGCCATGAAAAGTTATGGCCTCCGACTTGTTGAGGGCCACCTCCAGGCCGAGGCGCCGTATGCGGCTCACCACCTGTGAGACCGCAGCCGTCGCCAGCAACGCTGGGCAGTGACCAGTGTGTCGTCAGCGTAACACACCAGCTGTACTCCCGGCCGGAGCTCGCCCCTCAGCACCCAGTCGTACTAGGCAGGTGTTTCCTGGCCTAGCTGACTAACCTGAGCAAAATCAGAGACCAAAGTCTCTTTCAACGTCCATACAATCCGTAGGTACGGGATAAATCATATGAGGACCATGCAGGTTATCCAAGATAACCTGCGTGGTCCTCATATGATCCCTGAGGTGGTCTTTTGAGGAAAATACCACATAGATTGCAGTGGACCTATCCAGACAGTGCAAGCATTTGACAGTTATCGTATAGCTCAAACTTAGAACTTTAAGGAGCTCAACGAATGCTGAAGTTGCATGATAGAACAACAGGTGATGCTTCGTGACCGAAGATCTTATTCCTTCTTTAGATGTGCGTTGTCCCTCTTATGCTCTTGACCAGCTCCGTGATTTATGGCTTTTTTATTTTCGAATAAGGTGTGTGATTGAATTCTAGAGATTTTTTTTTTCTTTACTCAATAATACTTTCTCGCCAATTTATTTGCCTATTTTTTTTCTGACTTGCCTATCATTCCCCTGTTCTTTTTACTTGATAAAGTGAAACACATGAACAAATGAATTGGCCAATTAATAACATAACATCAAGCCGCCCCCGAAGGGGTACGCAGATCTGTAGGTATAGCAGTAGTACACCCTTACTTCACCAGTTATGTTCAATTTCCGTGTTTGAGGATATCTATTCGTGTACCTATTAACTTTTGTGTCACACCTCGCTGAATTGGAAGTAGAGTTAAGTTGTATTAACTGGCACATCGTAGGACTATCGGAGATCCGTAGACAGGGAGAGGAGACGATAACCCTCGATAGTGGCCGCTTGTTCTATTTCCGAGAAGGACACCAACCATCCCAAGGTGGCGTCGGGTTTATGGTACACAAGTCACTCAGGAGCAGTGTTGTGGAATGCGGCAGTGTGTCGGCAAGGGTGGCATACCTTATACTTAAGATATCAGAAAGGTACTCCTTAAAGATCATACAAGTGTACATATGCCCCAACGTCCGCACACCCTGACGACGAAGTCGAGGCCATGTACGAAGACATAGTGAAAGCTATGTCTCGTACCAAAACATTCTACACTGTTGTTATGGGTGACTTCAACGCTAAAGTGGAAGTGCGAGTCGAGAGTAGGGCCATTCGGCTATGGGCAAAGAAATCACAGAGGGCAAATGCTGGCAAACTTCCTCGAGGCTCGGGGGCTTTTTCTGATGAACTCTTTTTCCAGAAGAAGCCTCAAAGGAGGTGGACCTGATGAAGCCCCGATAACGTGACAAAGAACGAGATCGACTTCGTTATGTCCGATAAGCGCCATGTATTCAGAGACGTATCAGTAATCAACAGGGTAAATACCGGAAGTGATCACCGACTGGTTAGAGGTACTCTGAATATTAATGTCAAGATCGAAAGAGCGCGCTTAACAAGGTCGACTTGCCGTGTTGGAAACCACTGAGGACATTAACGATGCCGTCGAAGGCCTGGTACGTGTCATTCGCGAGGTGGGCTCTAAACACTTTCGACCAATGAGTAATGGATGGAAATCGGTACTTACCAGCGAGACTCTGGGATTGATGAGTAAACGACGAGAACTCCTGAATGCCACACCGTCTGAGCGTCAGGTACTTAACAGGGAGGTCAAGAAGCTGATTAGACGCGACACTCTGAGCGCAAATACCCGATTCATTGAGCAAGTCATAGGGCAGAACAAAGGCTCGAAGGTATTTGCCAAGCCCAATACCTCCCGTTGTCACCTGACGAAACTCAGAACGTCACAGGGCACCACCGTCACCTCGAAGCCAGAGATACTCACTGAAGTCGAAAAGTTCTACGGAGACTTATAAGCTCAGAAAACATGCCCACCTGCAGCCCACGGCGCGGATGATCCACGGGCTAGGCTTTCACGCCATCTCACAGACGAGCTTCCCGACATTGACATAGGTGAGATTAGAATAGCTCTCGGACAACTTCATAACAATAAAACTCCGGGGGATGACGGGATAACCACAGAGCTGCTCAAGGCAGGTGTAAAGCTCTTCAATTCCGTCATCCACACTGGCATAACACCGGAGGCACGACGCGGGAGCGTGGTGGTATTATTTTTCAAAAAGCTTAAGAACTACCGCCCAATTTCACTCCTAAGCCATGTCTACAAGCTGTTTTCGAGGGTTATCTCGAATCGTTTCGCCCAAAAGTTTGATGACTTCCAGCCGCCGGAGTAAGCCGGGTTTCGAAAAGGCTACAGCACCGTGGACCATATACACACCCTTAGGCAAATAATCCAAAAGACCGAGGAATATAATCAGCCTCTGTGCCTAGCGTATGTGGACTACGAGAAAGCCTTCGACACCGTTGAGACCTTGGCTGTCCTGGAGGCCATGCAGAGATGTCTCATCGAATGCCGCTACGTCGAGGTGATGAGATGTCTGTATAAGGCCGCAACAATGACCGTCCAAGTACAAGAACAGAGCACAAAACCAACCCAACTGCGTTGAGGTGTAAGACAAGGAGATGTCATGTCTCCGAAACTTTTTACGAACGCGTTGGAGGACGTTTTCAAGACGCTTAATTGGAAAGGACGGGGCATAAATATCAACGGTCAGTACATCTCGCTCCTCCGATTTGCGGATGACATTGTCATCATGGCAGAATCTCTGCAGGAGCTGGAAGGGATGCTGAACAGCCTGAGCGATTCTTCAAGGCGGGTGGGTCTCGGGATGAATCTGGACACAAGCAAAGTTATGTACAATGGTCATGTCCCCCCGAGACTTGTAATCGTAAATGGCGCTACCCTCGAGGTTGTGCAGGAATACTTATATCTAGGCCAAATTATACAACTGGGGCGGCACAACTTTGAGAAGGAAGCGACTAGAAGAATGCGCTTGGCCTGGGCGGCCATCGGGAAGCTACATATATGCTATACGGTATACGCTATACGCTATACGGTATCTTTGAATCGTCGATCCCACAATCCCTTAAGACCAGGGTCTTTAGGGACCAGTGCGTCCTTCCCGTAATGACTTACGGAGCCGAAACCTGGACACTCACCATAGGCCTGGTCCACAAATTCAAGGTTGCTCAGCGTGCAATGGAGAGAGCAATGCTCGGGATTTCTCTGGTGGATAGAATTCGCAACGAAGTCATTCGCCATAGAACTAAAGTCACCGACATTGCGCGTAGAATGAGCATGCTGAAGTGGGCCGGCCATGTCTGTAGACGGACAGACGGTCGATGGAGCAGACATGTGGTAGAGTGGAGACCGCGTATGGGCAAACGTAGTGTGGGACGCCCTGCGGCACGATGGATCGATGATTTGAAGAAGGTGGTTGGCAGCGGATGGATGCGGACGGACCGTTCAAAACCGGGATGGTTGGCGATCTTTGGGGGAGGCTTACGTTCAGCAGTGGACGGCAATTGGCTGATATGATGATACTTTGTAGTGTTTTATTTGGAAGTCGGTTGTATTTTTTGTAAAAAAAAGATTATATAATATAACTTACTGCAGCTGTTTGTTTAACTTTTCTTTTTTTATGATTCGGTAATTCAGTGTTATTGAAACTTATCCTTTTTTGCATATTTGAAACATTGTATGACATTGACATCTTCATTTTAGCATACCTAACTCTGAAACATCTTTTGTTCCCAAAAACTATGATTATTGTGTACTTAATTTGATTCTTCAACTTCTTATCGGCAAACATACCAATCCGCTTATCTTTTGTTGAATATAAATTATGTTTATGAGGAATGAACTGCTGACCCCGTTCGCATAGTGGCGCTCAGTAAATTTATTCACGATGAATGCGCAGCCAGAAAACATTGAACCTCCAAACAAGACAGACGCTCCACCGAAGACAGACGCTCCACCGAAGGCGGACGCTCCACCGAAGGCGGACGCTCCACTGAAGGCAGACGGTCTACCTAATACGGACAATCCACCCAAGAAAGACGCTCCACTCAAGACAGACGCTCCGCCCAAGACAGACGTTCCACCAAAGACAGAAGCCGCACGCAAGATGAGTACGCAAAAGGCAGATGATGCATCCAAAACAAATGCTCACAAAGTTACCAAGACGATCGTTACATCCCCAGATATCTATAAGCCTGTTGGACCTTACAGGTTTGTTATTTCTATTAAATTATGTAGTACTTACCTATCTATGAAGGTGCACTCAAACAGATATCTTGCTGAACTACAAATAAGTAGGTACATTTTACAGCGGGAACGGACCCTTGGACGGTAACTGCACTATCTATAATATCTGTGCCAGTGCACATAGGATAGGATTTCGTCGCATGTGCGGTTGTGACTGTGAGGAGCAGGGTTGCACAACATGCAATAATTAATTGAAATAACTGAAAACAGTGCACTCATCATTATGAACAACTTACGCTTTCAGCCAGGCTATATTAGCGGATAAAACTCTTTACGTGTCTGGAGTACTGGGCATGAACCCTCAGGCACAGTTAGTACCTGGAGGCGCCGAAGCCCAGACGCGGCAGGCTCTCGACAACCTGCGAAACGTGTTGGAGGCCGGTGGGGCTTCCCTCGAGGCCGTCGTGAAGACTACTATCCTGCTAGCTCGCATGGAAGACTTCCAGGCAGTTAACCAGGTTTATGCAGAGTGTAAGTACAAATCCAGAATTTCCACGAAGAATAACATGTTGTCGAATAATATCAAGTTGGTTATCAGCGAAATCAAAATATTCCGAGGCCAATAGACTTCAAACAACGAGTGTTGTTTCACAATTGAACACTTAATTAGAACTAAGCGTTAATTGTTGCGTGTATACTTTCATTGCTAAGTAAATGTATACAACGTCACTTCGAACTGGCGTTGGCGTCAGAAGTTTTTTTCAGATTATTCATTAAAAAACTGTTATTATTATTACAATTGACTGAATAAACGTAATTTATCATTCGCAAGGCTATCTTTGGCTCGCTTAAAAGGTATCGTTCTCAAACGGTGTACACCGCCTTCGTAATTTTTTTATGGACGTATTTAGGTACCTACCGCCAACCGTGCGATAACAGGGAACAGGGCCGCAGTTCAATCTTTCACTAGTGTTGGTTAGCAGTGGGCAGGCAAGAAGATGAGACTACGGCTCAATTTGTGTGACATTTCAATCCATCTGGTTTGGCCACTTTGAACGTGCGGAGCAACGCTATGGCAATGAAAAACCGTGTCCAGCCGGTCTATTCTGTCAACGTCTCACCAAGTTTTAGGTGGAGTGAGCGTGAAGTTAGATGTATAGATGTCACTTCACCTAAGCCTACACGATGAAATGTTTACAGAGTTGCACTGCTGTTCATGGACGAGTGCTCTTTCAAACATATTGTACCAAGTTACGGTATTATGTGTGCAGTGTGGGTAATCTTTCTGCAGTAGGTATAGTAAAACATTATCTCACATCGATTTATATGTGTCCCTGGAAAATTGCAGACTCCTTAAGGTTGTAATAAATATTTATAATTTTACAATCTTCGGCTTTTGCATTTTTCTAGGTACTACTGCAGTCATTTCACATCTAAAAGTCGTATCATTATCACATCTCACGAAATGTCTCTGTTGCTACATAGGATTAGTTTTAGGTACTAGGTAACTATTAAGAGTGCTGATTCTGTCTGGACGTGGAGTAGATATAGGTATTGATAGTTTAAGGGTGTTTTTTATGTTACAGACTTCCCAAAAGATTTCCCGGCGCGCGCTACCTATCAGGTGGGTAAGCTTCCTCTGGACGCGGCGGTGGAGATCGAAGCCATCGCACTCAGTGGAGACCTAGTCGTCGCCGAGGCGGGCCCCTGCCCTTGTGCAAAGATTTAGTGCAACAAAAGTTCATCCGTCGTTTTAGTACCTATGCCGTGTATGTTTGCTTCGTAACATAATTTTATTCAATTTGTTAGTTTGTCTCTTTTTATTCTTTTTTTTTTTGGATAAAAATATGTTCATCAACAATATACCTACTTATTGTTTAAATACCTAGATAATTTACTGACCTACCGCTATTATTGTGAAAGAAATGTTTGTTTTTAATACTTACTTAAATACCTAAATCTTTTTTTATTTTCTTAAGAGTTTTTCTTCGTTAAATTGTTTGAAGGCTACAAGGGTCAATGATAAGGTCGAGCTCGACCAGCTAAAGTTGCAGTTATTACAAACTATACGCTTTGCCTATCGTGAATCGAAAGAATAATTTGTAGTTTCATGTTCGGAACATGCAGATCGAGCAGACTGGAATTAAAATGACAACACCATCTCCTGCCTATCTATTGTTGGGTGTTGTTGTTGTGTCGACTTCCACTATCAGATTGCCCGGATGAAGCTAAATTGCTGTATTTTACAAGCTAGGTACCTACTTAGGCGCCATCGCAGTCGCAAACAAAACAGTAGGGACCAACGGATTAATGTGCTTTCCGAGGCACGGCGGGGTATCGTCGTACGCACGTGGATAGTCCCTCATCTACGGATCGGTCTCAGCAAGCTTTGCTTATCCCTGAAGGTCGATCTGTGCGGCTGTTGTTTTTTAGCCACGCACGACCACGAAATACTTAGGTTTTTCACGTGCCTTTATAAAACAAATAAAATTGCATATTTTAAATTATCCCTTACTTTAGGTAGGTACCTTTTTAGGGTTCCGTAGTCAACAAGGAACCCTAATAGTTTCGCCATGTCCGTCTGCCAGTCTGTCCGCGGTTTAGCTCAGAGACGCTTAGCACTAGGAAGTTGGAATTTGGTATGGGTAGGTATACATATTAATCACGCCGACAAAGTGGTAACATAGAATCTTGAAAAAACAATTTTTTTAGGGCAAAAATTATCGACTCTACGTGTAGAGGGGTAATTTTTTATCATCTATCGAATGGTGTGGAGTCGTTGGATAGGTAGCTTAAAAATATTGAGGGTGTGGGAAAACCATTTTCCATCTAAGGATCCGTTTGCGAAATGATAATTTTTGTTAGAGTCAAGTGTGTGTGTCCCCTCTGCCAGCTAAACAGTTGTTTTAGGAGCCTTGAAAAAAATCATGGTACCGATTTTGAAAAAAAATTCACCGGTATAAAGCGAGTAACATAGGCAATATTTAATTCCAGAAGTAATTAGGGATCCCTAATAAAACTTGAATTATGTAACCCAACGTGTAAAAAAATTATATAAAATGTCTTTCATCGCATGCGCTGCGAAAACTATTGATAATACTTACAAATAATCATACTACATAATCAAAGTTCTCATTATTACCTTGAAAAAAGTCCGCTAGACTATATGTAACTATTATGGTTAAGTCACAGCGCTTCTTGTTAAAATTATTCAATCAAAGCCTAGTTGGAAAGAAAAAGTGATGATTTTGATATCAATATATTACTTAATCCTTTATTATCCATTTAAAAGGTTGATTATGTTTTTTTTATTATTTAATAGGTGTTTGCTCTTGACTCTAGTCTAGGTCATAGATGACAGAGACAAAGTCGACGATGTATCAATGTACATGTAACACTTAAAATTATTCAAATCGGACCTTTCGTTTCAAAGTTACGCAGGCATAAAAATGCTCTAAGTAAGAAAAATCCGATGAAGTTGAAACACGACATTAATGATTTGGATAAAAAATAAGAATAACAAATAATTGGATTTTTCGAAAATAAACCCCTTAAGGGGCGAAAAGGGGTGATGAAGTTTTTAAGGGATGACATTATTGCTTACTTCAATTTACGTGGGAATTGGTATGAACAAACTTAGTGGGATAATTGAAACAGATCTAACAATTTTTGCAAATTCAACCCCAAACGAGGTGAACGGGATGGAAAGTTTGTGGAGTACCTACTAACTAAATCCGCGCGGACGAAGTCGCAGGCGAAGTGCTAGTGAATTATAAAAGGTAAACTATCACAGCTAACTAGGCTCAAAACGTTAATGAGTAATAGTCGACCAACTTATAAAATGAAACTGGATAAGTGAAACTTTGTTATCATTTCATAGAAAATAACCTAAAACTACATGCACTTGTAACTTTGTATCCTTACAGTGAAGTTCGTACTGAATTTGGTCATTGTTTACGGGACGAGCAACTACGGAACCCTTCACTGCGCGTGGCCCGACACGCACTTGGCCGGTTTTTATACCTTTTAAAAAAGAAGTACCTGCTTCATTTCAAAGGCCGACGACCTTGCATGCTGCTGCCAACCCTGCTTGTACCTTATTACTTTATGGGTACAGTACCTAGGCCGCACGTCAGTGGTAACAAGCACGGCATGAGCAAAAGTTTGCTTTTATTCTTTTGAAACTCAGTACTACGTTAGGCCAGCTCAAGGTCCTATGTTATCAGTCCCAGAGACGCGCAACGTGTGGTACCTAGGTGGAGACAACTGCTGGTCAAAGGTTGCGTTGCCTATCAGATAAATTTTTGAGACCTAACCGTTTCATTGAAGAAACTTAATCATTACTTAGGTATGCATTTAGGTATTGCAAGAAGTAAGAAATGTAATTTAATCAGCCAGATACCTAATGTCCCCACTACTGGGAACATACAGGCCTTCTCTTTGTGAGAGTAAAAGCTTCGTTACCTCAAATCATTCGCAATATGCTGGTTTTCTCACGATTGTTCCTCCACCACGTACGTATTTTGAAGCAATTATTAGTACTTAATCAGTTCTTGGCGTGTTGAATTCACAATACAATGCAGCCACGCCACGTTTTTCCATGGCTTCGCTCCAGTGGCCTCCAGTGTATTTTTCCAGGATAAAAAGTAGCCTATGGCACCTGGCGACGGTGTCTCTCCTTTCAATTTAAATATAGAAATACTACTAGTTTCGGAGCTTGCCTCATACATCTTTCGTTCACATCACTCTACCTCTTTATAATAACTAGTGTAGATGTAACCTATGTACTATGTACCTATGTGTTATACTTATTGCTTACGGCTGATTTTGCGGCTGTTCTATTCCTGGCTCATGGATGACTGTCAATATTCAGTTCAAAGCCCTTTATTACCCTCTTTTATCAAAAAGTGGGTACTATTTCCACACGCACTTGGCTGGTTTTCTTTTTTTAGTTTTGTTTTCGGGGTTACTCTGAAGTATTTTATAAGAACTTCGTAATATGAGATTAACTACATGCAGACCTATTTATTCAAATAAATAAGACACTATTTTTAAATCTGTGACCTAGAGTGGGTGGTCATGAAAACGGTAGTTTACAGCACGGCGCTCCTCGTGCAACTTACGTAAAGCTCGCCATGCACGAAACGATTAGTCTGGTAGATAGCAAGTCCTTTCATGTGAAGGTCGTAAACATTTAAAAGCCACCTGATAAAATGTTTTTCATTGATAGAAGATTGTACTTATTAGCTTTCTGAATAAAGCTTCTATCAAATAATTATGGTCTAGACTTCTCTGATAGAAATCCTAATACGTGCCTGAGTACCTACACCTAGGAGCCACGGGTTGCCGCCGGACGGACCCGGCCAACTGCTAACCCACATTATTAAGTAACATCCAACCTCTGCAAGGGTCTGGAACTCCTGGTATAACGACATCGTTAGTAACCGTTAATATGGATGTCGCCAAAACTCTTCAACTTCCCCACAACCTTCAAGCAACTAAAGTGAAGCCATTGAGAGGCACGGGGACGCGCTTGCAGTCTTCCTCGTCATCTGGAAGGCTTTTGAAAGGGTGTGGCACGAAAGCCTTATTGGCATGCTTCCTACCTTCGGCCCAATGGAATGAATGAATTTGATAGGATTATAGACTTCCTGAGAGATCGATCCATTCGAGTGGTTATCGATAGCTTCTCGTTCGGCTACTAATTCTTGATGTAGACATTAATGACTTCTAAAGCCCTGGCACCTTTAGGTGTGCAGACGAAAGCACTGCTTTTGGTTAACAATTTCACGCGATATTTTACAATCTAACAACGTTTGCAATTTTCCGGTGACATATCCAAGGTGTGAGCCAGTGGGTCTCAGATCCAGTTTGTCCGAGAGGCTATAGGTGAGCGCTTGAACTTGTCCTTGAAGGCTGTCTCCGAATGGGGCCATGTCAACTTGGTCAGGTTCAAAGTTACGCAAGGAGATGTCTTTGAACGGAACCCGTGGGGACGCCCCTACAAAATGACTGTTAACGCAGTAGAGTTTCCAGCCTCAGCTGGTGGAGGACGTGGTGAACGCTATGTTCTCTTTGCGAGGGGAGCATACTCCCCGCCTATGGCTCCGCCACCTGCGGTGCTCGATCCAAACCACAACGACCATGGCGACGACGACGCTCCGGAGCTAACCGAGGTAGACCTGTGAGTGGCGGTAAACAGGCTGAAGGCCAAAATTACCGCCCAAGGACGCGACGGCTTACTTGGGAAAGCTTGGGTCTTGGCCTCGGAGGCTCTCGGGCTTCGCCTAAGGAGGTATCTAAGCGCATGCTTGGACAGGGGCCAGTTCCCACTTCGTTGGAAGACGGAGTAACTGGTCCTCATAAGGAAGCCGGGGCGCCCTGTGGACTCTCCGTCCGCATACCGACCGGCCCATCGTGCTGCTCGACGAGGTAGGCAAGCTTTTGAAACAGTTATTGCAAACCGCCTCGTCGGGCACCTGATGAGGGTGAGGCCAGATCTGGCGGACTTGGCGGCGTTTCGGATTCGGCGGGAGGACACGTCCGGGTGTTATCACTACGAGGATCGCCCGGAGGACACGGTAGAGCATACAGTGGAGGTCTGCCTGGGCGGAGCACCGCTGTATCCTCGTCGAGGCGATCGGCAGCGGCAACCTCTCACTTCCGGCCCTAGTTCAATAAATGATCCAGAGCGAGGAGGTATGGGAAGTACCTAGAGAAAGAGGAGACGGGCCGCGTGAGGATGAGGCAAACCTCACGCCCCAGCCACCACTACAGAAGGAGATGCCCCGGGCGTCGGGAGTCGCAGGGCGATTTCCAGCCACCGTAGGCGCAAGCCTGCGGACGGCGAGCGTTGGATGGCTTACCGTTCGATCAGAACCAGGCCTGGGTCGATGGTGCGTTAAGTTCCACGTGCGCCTCAAAGAGATGTCAGCATAGAAGACGGGGCCCGTTAGGGCCAGTCTGCCAGGGCTGCAGATTTTTTTCAGAAGAGTCACCGCGGTCCGGAACGCAGAGGGCACTCCGAGGAACATTAATGGGTTTCAGTCATTAAGTCTGACACTCCCACTCCGCCCAGAGCGAAAGGTGTCATTTGAAGATTTCCTATCCTTAAAAAAAAATCAATGGAGCACTATGTAGCTACCTACTGCCCTCATCCCTGGGACGTAGGTATGTGCCAAATGCCAACTTGATGCTCTTGAGCCGACAAAAAACACGGCCAAGAGGCTCAGTGAGGTCAAAGTCTATCAATCTAAATTAATATAATAAAGCTTAAGAGTCGGATTTGAAAAATTATTTATGTATTACTTATATGATATTCATGAGGAAGGCTGCCTAATAATCCTGCCTTGCTGCTACGGGAACGAGAAAAAACGGGAGATGCGTGTACGAAGTCGCGGGCAAAAGCTATCTATAAAAATAAAAAAACGATGAATTCTAGCAATGGCGACTTTTTATCTGCTTAATAATTCTCGGTTTGGTGAATGGGAGCTTATGAGGCGTGAGTAAGGCGGAGACGGCATAATTTATACGTGTATGTTGGGGCCGAGGCGCGGGGTAGCGGCCGTAAGCCAGGTATTGCGTGTGTTTAAGAACAAAGAGCTTTTGCCGTTAACCGGCCACTAAGCTTTATTTGTTAACCCCACTTACTTATTTATAGCAGGCCAATTATAATTAAAACAAAAGAATTGTGCGCTAATGTAGAGTTCTTTTTATTATTCACTAGCTGACTAGCAACTTGCCCCGGCTTCGTGCGGGTCCGTTCAATGTCTGATCTGGCGAGGCATGTCAGGCAGCATGGGTATTCTGTAAAATAAAAATAGGTTCGTCACCTTTTGGCATTGTATTTTAGCTTGCTCAGTTGCTCCGCAGAAGATATTGCAACATTTCTGCTTTAACTACTGATATTGTAACAATATCAGTAAATTTACTTTCATCAATGAACACGTCATACTTATTATATGCCCGATTTTGATGTTAACAAAAAATAAGCGTGGGACATATGTTATTACTTCCCAGAATTTGATCCTTTATAGTAGCGACACTTTCAGATGGTGTAATATGTATAATAATACAGGGTAACTATATTTTTTTTTCAAAATCAACCATTTCGATTCCTGTCTGGAAATACCGATTTTCCAAAAAACCAATGATGCAGTTTTAGTTTTTATCAAAATCGGGCTCGAGCTTCCTTTCAGTGTTTTTCGATATAAATATCGTCGTTGATACGCGTGGATATTTGTCATCTCACACTCTTTACGCCGCCTCAACTGTAATGACAAACTTCACCCGCTTGTGAGCGTTGGTCGACTGAGTTTAATATAAAAATCATTACATTTCAAGTAGGTATCGCAAAAAAATAAGTTGGCTGACATGCAACAGACGACTCGTTGCATGTCAGCCAACTTATTTTCAACCTTATTCAAAATAAAGCAAATCGGTAACTATCTGCTTTGTTGGTAAAACTTTGTAAAATAATGGGCACACATTATTATACAAACTGACCACCTTCCGCTGAAATAATATTATGCCAAATTTGTTTTCATGAGAAAGGAGCTAGGTTTCCGTGTCTATTTATAATGGATTGGATGGATTCCCATACTCTCTCAATGAAAACATCGCGCTGTAGAAATATACTCATGGTATACAAAACAAATGTACTTCCCTATGAGTGATTGTGATTGGGATAATGTAGCTTAAGTGGAACGTGTTCGACTTCATTAACCATCACGTCTTCAAAATTTCGCTGGCTACCTTGTTCTACCCTGCAGAACTCTTTTCATCGCTGGAATGCCAGCAGTTTTGGCACGTAGAGATGGGAAGAGGCCAAACGGGATTACCATAATGCCTTGTAAGTTAATTGGCCTTTGGTGTGGGATGCAACATGTGTCGACATCTTTGCGCAATCTCATATTTTTAACACGGCGGGCTGTGCTAGGGCGATTGTTCCTGGTGCACACAATCTCAAACGGCGCAAATAACAATGTTATTGGGTGTTACATGTATGTTTGAGAGCCATTCGGGGTTGAAAGATTAGGACCATGGGGTCCGAGTCCTCATCGAGTTTTTCGTGACGTCAGCAAACGGTTAGCCGTCTCTTCACACACGCACGTGGCCAGAGGGCTGGCCGCTCTTTTTTTTTTAAGGATGGGATTCATCAAAAGACTTTTTCCGCTGGGTGGAGCGGAAGGGCATGACAGACTTTTACTGACTAAAACCCATCCGTGTTTCTTCTAAAGCCTTTTGCGTTCCGGGGCCGCGGTGGCTCTATCGAACAAATTCCGCAACACTCTATCGAACAAATAGGGCTGGCCGCTCTTGCGTCCTTTTTAGGGTTCCGTTGTCAACAAGGAACCCTTATAGTTTCGCCATGTCCGACTGTCTGTCCGCGGTTTAGCTCAGAGACGCTTAGCACTTGAAAGTTGAAATTTGGTATGGGTACATTTTTTTTTTGGATTAAGTATCCCCTAAAAAAATATATATATCGCCACTTTACGTGTAGGCCACACGTAAAGTGGCGATATTTTTTTTTATCGTCTATCCTTTGTTGTGGGGTGTCGTTGGATATTCGACAGCCAATTTTGCATCCAAGGATCCGTTTGCGAAATATTAAGCTTTAAAGTGCTATTTTTTGAGTCGTGTCCCCCGCCCCCTGCCCGATAAACGGTTGTTTTGGGAGACGTGACAAAATCCATGGTAGGAGCGTATTAAAATTATATAGGTATACCTAACGAATACATATAAAATACAAATATAAAACTACCTATCACTGCTAAGTAGGCTTTAAAAGTTAACGAGTAATAGTCGACCAACCTATCTAAGCGTAATTAATTGCTATTTAGTATTTTTTGTATAAGCTCTCTGGAGGAGCTCGTGGCTAAATAATAACAGCCGCATGGGTCGATCTTTAAGGTTAAGCAACGCTTGCCGAGATTGGTCTGTGGATGGGTGACCATCTTAATATACCGTACTCCTCCGTGCCTCGGAAAGCACGTTAAGCCGTTGGTCCCGGCTGTCATTTGTAGATCTTTGGCAGTCGTTACGGATAGTCAGAAGTCAGATAATCTGACAGCAGTCTTGCCAAGGAGTACCTACCGTGTTACCCAGTTAATGGGTTGTGGAGGTCTGGTAGGCAGCCGCTCAACGTAAAATACTGGTATTCAGCTGAATCCGGTTTGACTGGAAGCCGGCCCCAATATAATTGGGAAAAGGCTAGGCAGATGATGAGTATTTTTTGTATAAAGTAACGTTTCATTGTACTAACCTACTAGGGGACAAACAATAAAACACTTCATCAGATGTTTTGTCACCCGGACAACCATTAAAATTCCAGTATAATAGTGATTTATTTAAAAAAAAATACTCGCATGTTTGCTTAATAATAAGATAAATGCGACATATGCCAACAAACCACATAATTTTCTTTAGAACTGCGATTATTGGTCTGGGACAAAACATAGTACTTACAGGACAAATAAAAGTTGATTGACCCATTTAACAACCTATGTAACTGGATAACTAAAAATTTCGTAAATTAACTTCATAGAAAATGGTTGAAGACAAAGAATGGTTGAATGGTTGTGGTTGTAACCTTGCAATCGTATAGTTAAATAAGTTATTTATTTTATGTCATGGTTTACGACACGGGTAAGTTCTACGGAACCCTACACTGTGCGTGGCCCGACATGTACTTGGCCGGTTTTTCATTTAACAGCCTAAGGTAAACGTTCGTTCACCTTACTCAATCGTAGTTCAACTAAGTTTAGGTAAAATCGGTGACTGCATGTTAGTTTTAATAATAGGTGGGTTATAGCTAACTTCCCTAGGATTATAATGATTGGAAAATTAATACCCACTTCGTAAATTAATTAAACGGAAGAAAGGACTTTCACAAACCATTTGCGAGCTAAAGAATGTAGGTACTATGACTATGTTCGTTTAATAGGAAAAACGCGATGGGGGTGCGAGGTCAGTTTAGCGGGCTGCCTCCTTCCATAATAGGTAGGTAGCTACGATACGATCTCGGGGAGTCGTGGAGCCCAGTCCATCGCCAGTCGACCCGAGTTGCCGCGGACGGCTGGTCAAGCGTCCGCCGGGCAGCGAACAACATCGCGGCCAATTTTTGCTCAACATCTTCTACGAATTCGTCTTTGTTTTAATGGCCGCTGACTAACTTTGTACTCTCTCGATCATGGGCTGTACCAGCAGTGCTCCAAACATGATCAACTCAAGTACGGCAGGTATGGTAATGTGGCATTTGGAGAACCCTTTTCATAGTTATAATAAGGTTGCAAAGAAGAGTAGGTGGGTACCAATACCAAGTTATTTTCTTTTTCGTTTTTCTTTATTTTTATCACAATAACTTGGTGTTTTTTAGCAGGTACCCCGGAAGACAACCTAATGAAGGACTTTGTGCGGTTAAAAATCTGTATTAAAAAATAGATATTGGTACCTAATAATACCATACCATAATATATCTAATAACAATATTAATGTAGGCTTATTTGATACTTTAGTTTAAGGCTTCACATACCCCTTTTCTTGTTCTTTCTTACACATTATTGTTCGCAGTTCTGCTGGAAGACATTTCTTTAGAAATAAGCAGTAGGTAGCCTTTGTACCTACTAATAATTATAATGGTGTATCTGATACTTTTTCTGTGTGTACATAAATTGTAAAATAAATAAATAAATATACTTAATGGTCGCTTAAGCTTTGACAGTAAATTGAACACTTGATTAAGAACACACAGTTTAAAAAAAATTAAAGTTAGGTACCTAGTTATAATTTTTCTTTGTTTTTAAATCATCACCAACCCATTTAGGTAAGTATCTTTACGTAGATACGAAAGGCACTGGTCTTCAATTAGTGTATTGAATGGTAAGGCGGCAATTGGAGATGGTATGGAGATAGTGAAACCTTTAAGCGCCCTTGAATGGCTCTTGGTTTCAAGGTAGAGTTCATGTAAAATGCCGCGTCAAGTCCTGATTTCTGAACCCCTGTATAAATAATACTCTGCTCAACAATGAAGATGCCAATTTGTGAGTGCTTAGCTTTAGATACGTATTACCAACGTGTTCGTGTTATCAAGTTTGGAAGCGTTGAGACTAGATCATCTCCTTCATAATATCCTGATAAATTACTTATTGTAAGATAAAAAACTTATTTGTTAACGTATTTGTTGTATTACCAAACGAAAACTTATTTGACAGTCAAAAATGAAATATATCATAGTCCCACATACAAACTAATCCTGTGTTGGTGAGAGGACATTAGAAAATATACCCTCAAGTCGATACAATAAATAAGCAGCTGACTGTTAAATGCACAAAGGCCAACCTCTAGTCAAGCTCTTAGTTTAGCTGGACACCATTTTTGTAACTTTGGGTGTTTTAGCCTTACTATAATACCTTAGCTCATTCGCACAACGCGACATGTAATTAATCAGTAGGTACTTGTTTAAAGAGGGCATTGAAGTGAAAAGTAATTGAAATATAATTGACAAATAAGTAAAAAGAGAAAAACGTAAAAACTAAATGTGATCTGTCTACTGGGAGTGACTGAATTGCTCATCTTGTTTAATATGCAAGACTTAACGTCGTAACTGTTATGTTTCAGAGAAAAGCATCCAGTCAGAAGAGGAAATGAGTGACGATCAGTCGAAAGATATAGAAGAAATCATTTACAGAGCGGGAAATGACGCAGTTGACATAACCGAGCTTCCAGCGTGTGATACTTTAGCAGAACATAATGTACATGTAGTTAGAAATAGATCTACTCCTAGTTTTAAATCAGAAAAAGGTATTGTTGCCCTTAACGCCTTTGATTTGGCATCATGTTGGCTTGGCATCGATTTACTCACTTATCAAAACTATTCTGTGGATTTTATTCTTAAGGATATCAATTTACCAGAAACTAGAAAGCCTTTTCGTGTAGCCTAAACCGACGAGTTAACAAGTGTGGGTACCTAGATATCGTATTTAATGCAACGTCATCTTTTTTGGTAGAAAGGTACAGTGGACTGCACGTTTGAGGTGTTACTTTGACCTTTAGCTGGTGTGGGGCCTACTGTACCTGGGTAGGTACTCACTCGCACCTTATAGATGGGTAAAAGATAAGTACGTTTAATAATACAAATAGACACCAATACCAACTGTGCCTACATTCTACATCCCCATGTATAAGAAGTTCTTTTTAATATTACTTAATAAGTAATTAGGTACCCTTACTAAAGAGTTCACGAAAATAAAGAGTACCTATACCTAGGTAACTATTGTGTGATAAGGCGCGTGGCATGTATGTATAGGGTAATATCAACACGGCAACAGACTTTCTTAGTTTTATGTTGTTTGCATAAATATCTAGTCCGACCACTGTCAGTGACCTTGTCGACATATCATGTTTAAAGAACCTTGAGTGAACTGCCATGGTGTCAGCGGGGGTGTTTTTAAATAACATGATTGATACAGGACTCGGTTTTTCAGGGAACAATTTTTTTTCAGAACCTTTTACCCTGTCTTTCAGATAATCAAGAGGTCGATGTAAAGGTCAGTAAAACGGTTTCAAGAGATACATTACACGAAGAGGAAAATGTACCTAAATTAGAACAATTGGTTGAGAAAGTCGTAGTGCTGCATCCTTCAGAAACGGCCAACGACACGCAGCCAGATGCAAACAAAGCTGAACAAGCAGAACAATCGCAGAATAATCAAGAACATAAAGATAACGGCAACTTAAAAGAAAATAATGTTTTACAAGAAAATGAAGAGCATTCTGACTTAGAACAGGATAATCAAAAGTTAGTATAAAATGTCATTACGTAGCTACTGAAAAAATATCGATCGTGGATATTTCAAATGTCGTATGGAATACCTAACTTAGGCCGCTGATTAAACGGCGCTGTTCAAGGAAAAGGCTAGGCTGCCAACTAAACGGCTGATTAAGCTAATTGGCTGCAACTACCTATATTGCTACGAGCCTTTCTGATTCTCATTCGAGTAAGATTAAATTAATCAAGAAAAACTTAGTCCCTATTATTTACCTAAGATGAAAAACCAAACAATCACGGAAACGTAATTAATATAATAATCAACCATCATTATTCATTAGTCATGATTATGGCTTGACCGTATTTAAAATCGGGAACTAATTTTTTGAGCTGTTGTTTAAATATTCTAGATGATATTATGATCAGTTGGAAAACATATTGAGCAGTTATTTAATTTAATGGCGGTTGATTAATTATTGCGACTGTAAAACATGGACAGTAATTAAAAATCAATTAGTCGGTTATTTTATCATACAATGTCAATTCTAAAAATAATTGAGCAGTCCAATAACTGAATGAGCAGTAAAAATGATGGAATGAGCGGTTATATACATATATTTAAATAACAGCTCAAAAAATAGTTCCCAAAAAATATTAAGGCAAAAATAAGATTTTTGGTTAGGTTAAAACTGTGACCGCCTACGCACGAGCCGAGCGAGCGAAGCGAGCGGTGCCGCGGCAGCAGCCGGCGAGTGCTAGACACGACTTGCATTAATAGAAATAAAGATATTGTTTTTGAAATTAAAGTAATTTAATTTTTCATTTAAAAAAAAGTACTTTTTTTATTTTATTTTACCACCTCATTGTTTATAGAATTGCTTAGAATTATATTTCTTACCGTCAAATTCCAATTTATTACTGCCCACACGTAACCGCTCGTTCAATAATTTTTACCGCCCATTTAATTATTTTCCTGCTCAATTATATATTCACTGATCCATTTCATTATTTTTTATTACTCATTTTTGTTTACTTTACTGCTTAGTTGTAACTGCTGAACTAGTTTTATAATTTTAGCCATTTATAATTTTCCACTTACCAAAACTGCTATTTACAACTGCCTCTTTAAAATCAGTGCCTTTAAAATCGCCCAAAGTTGCCATACTGGGCATAGTAAAGTAATATAGTTTAGTTAAGCTGATAAGAATTGCATAAACTCACAAAACAGAAACATTTTTATTTACTAAATAATTATCAAAAAATGCAAATTAACGAAATATTGGTGACCATTATTTTTAAACCATAGGAAGGTTAACTACGGATCAAAAAACTCTCCCTAAATGACTCAAACTTAGTCATCAATCGGAATATTTTTTCCCTAGAGACAAGGGCATGAAGATAATGATGATGACTGCTACTAAATATGTACTTGTATAATTGTATTATTAGGGACGACCATCCCGAGGAAGCCCTTAGCCCGAGTCAATCCGAAAGCAGTCGCGCGACTCGGTGGGAGGCCCTAGCGGACGTTGCTGCTGAACTACCCCCCTCTCTTACAGTCGACCCATTAACAGGGCAAATTTATGCGGTTTCCAAATAAATCATTTACCTATTCTATTTATTCGTTTTTTTAGTACCCTTTTAGGCTGGCTACTGTATTGCAGAATTTCGAAAGAGTCACCGCGGCCCTGTAACGCAAAGGGCTTTAGGAGGAACACGGATGGGTGTTCCTCTTAAAGAGCGGAAGAAGTCATTTGATGATTTCCCATACTTAAAAAAAAGCCGATTGCCATTCTGTCTATAGAGCCTTTTTGTCTAGGTCTATAGTGCTTGTTTGTCTTAACCACTTCCTGAAGTGAAGGATGCTGAAATGTGGTTAACACAAATAAGTTATGTGTGTGTATGTAAACTAGTTCATGACAAAGCACCAGTAGCTTAAGTGTAACAACTTGCAGTCACTCCCATACAACAGCCCGATTTACATTGGTCAAGTGTTTAGCGAAGTTGATAATACAGTTGTGTAAACAGATAGGACAGTAGCGTAGTCAACTTGGCTTGCAAGCTGCCTAACAAGTAGATCCAAATAGAATCAATCTTTTGCATTTTATATTTTGGACAAGTGACACGCCTCGCGCGCCCGCTTATTCCCCCGCGCGGTACTTGACTCGCCACTTGGCGTAGTATAAACAGTCAAATTTATTAGTGTAAGTGATCGGCAACAAGACGAAGCGCGTGTACTGTTTTTTTGTAACATTATAAACAAAATGACGGCTAAATGGTCCGAGACCACAACCTGTGCAGTTTGTTAATGAATATATAAGTCACGGATTATTATGGAACTGCAAAAGCCCGTTGTATAAAATTAAAAATGCCAGGGAACCAACGTCGGAATCATCAAAGAAAGAGCGGGTTTTGGTAGTCCAAAAAAAACCGGACAAGTGCGAGTCAGACTCGCGCACCGAGGGTTCCGATCGAGTCTTGATTTTTTCCGAGTAGGAGGTATGTACATATTTACAAGCACTCTCATTCATTACCTACTCTAACAAAAATATATTAGGTAAGATTGGACGACAAACTTAACTTTGTTGTTGAAAAAATGTTCTCCCATACATACATCTATGTACAGACGCCAGCAGATCAAGTTTCAACAATCTGTCAAATTTCTTTAATAGATTTTCAACTTTATCGCTATAGCATTAGGTTAAGGTTGATTGGGAAAATTTTACAGTTTCGGGTAGCTTGATGTGCTGGCGTCACGATCAATTCTTCAACCGAAAATATAAGTTTGAAATGATTTTTTAAATGATTAAACTAAAAATTCACAATTTTCAGACTTTCCTATACTTGTACTGTAAGATCTATCTTATTGCCAGATTTCATGACTCGAGATCAACGGGAAGTACCCTATAGGATTCCCTTGCGAACGTCAAAACATTCGCCTTAAACCGAGCATAAACGGCCTTATCTTTAGATTGCGTAGACTTACGGCCCGTTTCAATAACGTATCTACCTTTAACCAACTGTCAAATTAGCTACTGTTGGCAGCTAATCTGAGAAGTTTGATTTTTTCACTGTTCCAAGGGGTAGCGGACTTGAGTATTTGAATTAATGTCAGGTCGATTCCTCCCACGCGTTCTTGAGAAAAAGGGTATTGACAGACGGACAACAAAGTGACCCTATAAGGGTTCCGTTTTTGCCGACCAAGACGCGGCACCCCAAAACTGAGAAATACTTCGCATATACATATATAGAACTACCTGTAATTTTGTTTTAGCTGGTATTGCACTTCTCAGAACTGTATCTGATTTTTGAATAACGTGTTCAACTTTTTGATTAACCAATTGAATGATTCCTCTGTCATACGCATAGATTCGCGATATTCCTTGTTTGAGTAACCAATTGAATGATTCCTCTGTCATACGCATAGATTCAATAGGTGGTTCGTTGATTAATAACGCTAGCACTTTGCGTTGCCCTTCTACCAATCCATTTGAATCCCAAAATCGTTTTGGTTTATGTATTTGGTACATTTCTTCTAGCATTTGCTCCAAACTAGTGGAGAGAAGTTTGCACAAACCGCACGTATTTAACGTCCATTGCGACGGAGAAATGCCACTCGACTCGCTGTAGTGTAAACAGTCACTGTCCAGGCGCTCGCCACTCGCCACTGTACCTGCACGTGCACTCGCCACTCTCCTTGACCAATGTAAATCGGGCATGAAGAAATAAACTCACTGGTGTTTAATATTGTGTCATACAATAGTTCCACGAATATTAAAAACATTAAACAGCTAGGCTATACCTTTTTATCGACATGTAAGGTTTATAAAGTTCTAGAGTTATGGAGCTTGGCTAGAGTCGAGATCTGATGAGAAAGGGAAGTCCAACTATAAGGAATGTTTTTGGAAGGAAAAGGCTATTATAGTACCGCCACAAATATTATACCGTAAGTCGTAGGAATTAAAATTACCCTATTATGGATATAATACTTTTGGATCACGCGCGTCCGCGTAGAGATATGAGCGAATTACTGCTGGCAGCGACCCATCGCAGCATATAACGCTGCCGCGCGCAGCTCAACTCCGCTCTAGTCATTACACATCCCTACTATCTAGCCAATGCGCATAGCTTCTGTGTGGATACACAAATTATTACACTATTGCTGCTGAGCATCTCTCCTTTCCGCTTCGCATATATATCCTTTCGCGAAGTCAAAGTCTAAGTGTTCTATATTTTTGGCGTCGCACCACAACTTATAATTCTGAATGATCGTGACTGACGTGACCTACTTTGTTAATCACCAGGGCTAAATGGTTAGCAAGGTTCTTTTGGCCTATAAATGAAAGTTTTCTCCTGTGTTTTTATAAATCTCTTTACTTTATAACAATAACATAAACTAACTATAACTGATCTTTACTTTCATCAATGCCAATCCATTGTCTTTTGAGGTCCCTCCAAACACAATGACAAATAAAGAAGACGGCTCAAGACTGTCCCATATTGACTTTATCCACACATTGATTTTATTAATCATTTCAACTTCTTTGTCATTGCAAATCTCAAGTTTCAAATGGGCCATAGTTAAGTTATAATCAGTAACAGAGCCTGTGAATGCTGTGATTACTTCTTCTACATTGTCAACAGTTACTAACTTTATCTTCTTTGGATTTCCTTTTTTTAGCTGTGCAGACATGCTCTCCTTTGCTTGGGTTAAGTATGTGTGATAATCACCAGTAATATCATCACAGCCTATAATAACAGAGGATTTCTTCTGTTCCAGCATGTGGTTAAATATTGATAAGGCATACTGTGGTGTTTTTACCATATTAATTATGTTTTCTTTAAACTTTTCTCTATTTGTATGTACAGCATCTCCAAAGTCTATGCTTTTGCTTAGTTTCAACTGCACTAACTTGAGTGCTGCTAAGGAATCTTCAGTGGAGCAGTGACCTTCCTTACCCATTTGAATGTCTTCTTTCAAAAATTCTCTAGCTAATGTTTTGAGTTTTGGTTTGCGAGTTCTTTCACCAGTAAAGTTGTACAGTAGACTGGTGTCTATTATGTAAGGATGCATCATTTTCAAAGCATGCAGATCTGTGTTCAATGACTGGCCCACTAAAATAGCGTCAGGAGGTAGTATTGCTCGTAAATCATTCTGGACATCTTGAAGACGTTTGCTTACATTGTTTAATAACGATTTTGTGATACCTGAAAACCTGGTTAGGTAATCGGTTATATCATTATAAGGCTTCACTAAGGACTCATATATAACCTCATGCTTTTCATTAACTACTGATATTCTAGTTAGTTCCGAACCAGCACTGGTTAAGCACATTTCACAGTCTACCCCAAACATTGGAGATGTAATAGTAACAGGTGCATATTCATCTTTTGTGAGTACATAATCAGCATATGCAGCACTTAATTTTCCTTTCAAAGGTACTGGATAGTTTTCTTCAATCAACTGCCAGGCTGACAACACCAGTTGAGTTCTAGGAAATTTGTCTTCACTAGAAATGATGACCTCATTTGTGATTCCATCTCCAATAGGAAACACAGCCTTTATCATTATCATTAAATCTTTCCTTGCTTCAAGTGCTAAGTTCATACTTCCATACTTTTGAATAATTATATCCTTCTCTGCCTCTGATAATGGCACTAGGGCAAGTTCTTCAACAAGTGAACCTCCATAAACTGAAGGTGTCAAAATTTCAACACAATCAGCGAATATCTTTTTTGTTTGATTAAATTCATTGGCATATTGTTCCCATTGTTTAACAGATATACCTTCTAATATCAAACAAGCAGTTTTTTTAATACTTTCACATTTATCTAACACATACCAACGTGGAGATTCAGTTAGGTTGAGGTTTCCAAGTAGTGAGTGTAGTAACAAATATTGTATATCTGTAAGTGTTAATGGGACCCTTTCACTAGCTGCAGTTGATAAAGAAGCATTCTCACCATTAGCCTTCAAACGGAAGTTTGGTAATGATTTCTTCCGTTTTTTTAACACTTTAGCTGATGATTTAATATCTTCTCCATTTTTTATTGCTGATTCAGTATCTGTAAATCAATAAATGAGTTAATTGCAGCACTCATACCATAAGTACCTAGTTCATCTCATTTAAAATAATAAGAAATAACAATAAAAATTTGAAAACAGTTTGCAATACAGAAAAAAGGACATGAAATTACATTTTGTATGCTCGAAATGTTACCCTTGTATGAAATATTATAACACAGAAAACATGTTTCTACTAACTACTTTTAGGTTAGAAACACAAAAGCAACTTTGAACTTACGCGGTAATATAATTAATCTGTACGTTTCATTTGTCATGGAAATATTTTTTATACATTCCGCATCTCGATCAGTTTTTTTAAAACAATTCAAATAAAGAGGACTGAAGTAGATTCTCAAAAACATATATTAGTTTGTACTTACTTTTTTCCGATTCGTTATGAGCACGTCGCTTTTTAGAAGCAGTAGTAGTACTCATTTTAACTAACTATACTTATAAACCACAAACGAAAATAAACACACACTATATTTATTTAAAAACTATATTATTATTCGTCTGGTACGCATTCGGGTTTGTTGACACATACACCATGCATAGGTACTACATAATAAGGTTGACAATGACAGTTGACATTGTTTTTTTTTTTTTTTTCCTGAATTAGTATTTGACCATATTGCCTAGTCCTTAATTTCTTGTGTTTTGCATTAGAATGCGGATAACACATTCTTATGGTTTTTGGAGTATCTGGTAACAAATATATCGATTCGGCCTTCTCGGCAAGTTTCGAGTGAGGTAGTCAATACTATAATGAAATTCTCAGCTCCACAACTGAGATCGCGCCTGTTTCAATTATTCCACAACATGATACAACTCAAAATGCAATAATTGCTCATCTTGACACAAGTAAGAAATTGAAGTTAAAATAAAATATGGCTAAGTTTTTTTTTGCTAAAAAAATATTTTTTTATACTTAGCACAGAATAATTTTTGTTGTTCAAAAATAATTATGCAATAGATTAGATCAAATGTCTTTGAAGTTCGTAACCTTGTTATCAACCTTCCTCATTCTTCAAGTTTGAAAAAGAGAAATAACATAGACAAAATCAAGAAAACACGTTTCACGAATTTATTGTTTGTTATTGGAATATTTGATATGAACCATAAAGTACAACGCAAAAGTAACATTTAGGCTTCGTTCGCACGAGAATAAAAAAAAGCGTTGTGTTAAAACCCCGGCGTTGGCGCTTTTAAAACGTTCTCGATGTGAATATTCATACGAACGATAAAAATAACTCGTCTCGGTTCTCGCTTCAGTTAGTCGTGAAAATGGTTTCAGTTAAATTACTAGCAAATAGCTTACTAACAAAAGGCATTCTGGGTACATCCTCTGAATGAACCGAGATACTTACAGTAGGTAATGGTGGCATTAGGCTTTCAAGCCCTTCCGCCGGCCTCGTCACCATCGAGGCCATCCGGCCGGTGCTCGGGAGAAGGCACGGCTCCCTGTCGTTTCGTGCGACGCAGGTCCTCTCGGGGCAAGGCTACTTCGGGAGATTCCTGTGTCGCATAAACAGGGAGCCAGACGCTCGGGCTGCATTGTTGAAATGCGGGCTGCATTTCAACATCTTATAACAATGGATATACTGACTATAAATAAGGAAATGTATTACTTGTATTCTCCGCTTGTTAGCACTCAGCCTCTGCTGCAACTGCACTGTTGTTATAGTTAACCTGGAAACAATGCTCCCATTGGTCTGTTCAGATATGAGCTCACATCAACAAAGACCAATGAGGGGCCAAGTTCCCAATTTAACTACCTATTACACCAAAACAGATAAATTGTAGACGAGAGTGCTGATTGGTCGCCAGTTTATGTCAGTCCTTCCCGACTTCGAGATATCAAATTTTGATGCGTAAAAAAGTATCCCAAAGTTATTTTATAATATAACGCTAATAGCAAGCTCTATGTGGCCACGTCCCGACCCGTCTCCTAAACCATGCCTGAAAAAGTACTTAACTATTTTACATTACAAAGTTACAAGTACTTGGTTTTAAGTCATTTTGTATTGAATTATTAGGAATGTTTTACTTTTTTTTTTTATGGATGGGAAATCATCAAATGACTTCTTCCGCTCTGGGTGGAGCGGAAGGGCGTGTCAGACTCTTACTGACTAAAAACCCATCCGTGTTCCTTCTAAAGCCAGTTCCAGGGCCGCGGTGACTCTTTCGAACAAATTCCGCAACCCTGGCAGGCTCTGGCCCTAGCGGTCCCCGTCTT
This sequence comes from Mamestra brassicae, assembly GCA_905163435.1. NCBI lineage: Eukaryota > Metazoa > Arthropoda > Insecta > Lepidoptera > Noctuidae > Mamestra > Mamestra brassicae. The sequence goes on along the minus strand of LR991004.1, from coordinate 10,151,919 downwards.
CTGTGCTGACATCTCTTTGAGGCGCGCGTGAAACACAACGCGCCATCGACCCGGGCCTGGTGGTGATCGGACAGCGAGCCACCCAACGCTCGCTGTCCGCAGGCCCGCGCCCACGGTGGCCGGGGATCGCCCTGCGACTCCCGACGCCCGGGGCGTCTTCTCCTGTAAGGAATGTTTTACTTACCAGTTCCATTTTATAAGTTGGTCGACTATTACTAATTAACTCGTTAAGCCTAAGTAGCGGTGATAGTTTTTAAATTTAAATTCCTTTAAATTTCCTTTTAAATTCGTTATATATGCTACTACTCTGCACTTTAAAGCTAAATATTTTTCAAACGGATCCTTGGATGGAAAAATGATTTTAGCAAACCCTCAATATGTATATCTAAACGACCTATCCAATGACACCCCACACCATGGAGTAGACGAAAAAAATACATCGCCACTTTACAATTACCACCCTAAAAAAAAAATTAATATCAAGATTTTATTTTACCACTTTATCGGCATGATTAATATGTATAAACATACCAAATTTCAACTTTCTAGCGCTAAGCGTCTCTGAGCTAAACCGCGGACGGACAGACAGACGGACATGGCGAAACTATAAGGGTTCTTTGTTGACTACGGAACCCTAAAAAGGTTGAGTATGGCTGCTCTAGGCACTGAGCAAGCCTCCTGTCAGTGTGTTCGGCCTAATGAAAATATCAACGTCAGACACATATAAATAGGTACTATATCAGCAGGTACTCCGGTACTAAGTTGGTACAGATAAACATACATTAGAACATTCACAAAAAAAAAATAACAATACAAGAAATGCTTTCGGAAAAACTTTATTTTGGGATTCTCCTAAAGGTAACCTTACAAGAATATTGTAACTACCTTTTACTTTTAATATCTTAAAACTAAGGTATGCTTAGGAGCAAATTTGAATTGGAACAGGAAGGTAGCATGACGATAGCATAGAATATTAATTTACTAACAATAGTGTAACTATACCAACAAGAAAAATAATTTCTGTACTTTTACAAGGGTTTTGCCTGATTCTTTCAAGCAGCCAATGTTTTTTCTATAAACGCTCTCATATCTTTGAGTTCCGCCTCTGAAGAGCTGTGTGTCAATCCTTGGTATGTTGTAAATTCAACATTTTTCATGAATGTTTTGAGAAACGAGGCCGTCATTTGTCCCCATTTAAATGGAACTACTGGATCACAGTCACCATGGGCTTGGAATATCTGAAACAAACACAAATTTTATATGAAAGGTACTTTAAAGTTTGTTCAAATTCTACGTAATTTAGGATAACCGAAAGAAAATTATTAGGAGGAAAAATACAACGTGAACTTCCGTTTTCATCAAAACACACATCTTTAAGGGTTCCTTATTTTTCGTGCAGAAATTCTCACAGACCAGTGGGCTGTTGAGTGACCCTGACTTCACACGCTGCACCAAAAATCCTAACTAACATTATAAATGCAAAAGTTAGTTTTTTTGTTTATTACGCTTTTACGCCTAAATCGCTGAACCGGTAATTCCGGTGTACGTTACTCCAACAGGAAAGTGGCTGCTAGAGAGCTGCATGGGTGGAACATATAATTAGAGCGTAATCTGCTGTGAATTTGCAGCACATGAAAAAAATTGCGTTGTCGTTTTGAAAAAAAAAAAACTGTTCGTACTGGAGTAACGTTGTTCCAGCAGGAAAATTCTAAACGTATGATCGGAGAGAGAAATATTGTGCATGGGCAAAGAGCTTATATTTGTACAAAAATGTGCGCCGAAAATTTAATTTGTGCTTCTTCAGGTTTTCGAGATATTGCATTTCCTGCTGGAGTAGCGTTTTGCGTGTGAGTGAATATTAAGAAAATATTTATAATTTCCAAGTAATTGCGCTGTTTTGAAAACCCGAAAAAATATAGCAGCGCAGTGAGAAAACGTATAAGCTCGCTGATATCTGTATTCGTTCCTTCTTCACTAGCTTTTGCCCGAGACTTCGTTCGCGCATATTTTTCCCGTTCCCATAGGAATTTCCCATTCCCATATAGCCTTCCTCATGAATGTAGCTATCATATACAAAAATAATTTTCCAAATCCGAGTGCTACTTCCAGAGATTAACGCGTTCAAACAAACAAAAAGCTCTTCAGCTTTATTATATTAGTTTATACACTTCTGGACACATCTATTGGCCCACCTTGTATTTTCAGTTTCGTTTGGTCCTAGCTAAAATTTTATATTAGGTCGAGCAAAAAGTTTTTATGCAGTTTTGAACCTGGCACATTCACAATTTCATTCAATAGTCTTTTTTTGAATTTCGAACACAGAATTTAAAGAAACAAAAGACAATTTGGAGCCTGTTTGTTGATATCAAACAATCGAATACTAAGAAAACTTGGTTTTATTGGTTTACTTGGATTTAATTCTTGAAAAAGTGATCTTTGGTTTTGCAACAAACATTACTTATTCTTAACATTAAGGTGAGGTTCTATCAATAATCTATGGATACTTCACCTGAAGTCGCCGCCCAAGCTGTGGCACTTATTCAGGCCGGACACAGCCAACGAAACGTGAGTGCTCAACTTAATTTAAGTCGATCTGCGGTCCGAAATGTTTATCGGAGGTACCTAGAGACTGGCGGCTTTGTTCGTCGCCAAGGAAGGCCACGATCTCGGGTCACAACTGAAAGGCAGGATCGATTCATCGTGACGACCAGCTTGAGAAATCGTCACCTTACCTCCATTGAGATACAAAACCAACTTCGCGACTTCCACGGAGTATCTGTGAGCGCTCGAACTGTTCGGAGAAGGTTAAAAGAACGCGATATGGTACCACACAAGCCAGCTAATGGGCCCAAACTAACGCGAGCCCACCGAACAGCGCGCCTTCATTTCGCACGCAGTCATTTAAATTGGACACAGCAAGATTGGAGCCGTGTACTCTTTTCTGATGAGTCTAAAATTGTGTGCAGTGATGGAAGGAAGAAGGTCTACCGACGTAAGGGAGAGCGTTTCGCACAATGCTGCTTTGAAGAGAGGGTTGCTTATGGCGGTGGCTCATAGACTGTCTGGGGCGGTATATCCGCGAGCGGCAAAACTCAACTTGAGGTTGTTACAGGACCACGGCTGCCAACATTAAATGCTGAAAGGTACATTCGTGAGTGCTTAGAACCTCACGTGATACCATACGCGGACTATGTGGGCCCAAATTTCCTTTTTATGCATGATAATGCAAGAGCCCATGCGGCCGGCATCGTCAGGGAATATCTTCGGGATGTGAACATCACAGTTATGGACTGGCCAGCCAGAAGCCCAGACATGAACCCCATTGAGCACATGTGGGACGAGCTAAAAAGACGTGTTTGGGCTCGTCAGCCAGTTGCCCAGACGATGCAGGAGTTGAAACTGCCATAGAAGAGGAATGGGAGATGATCCCTCAAAATTGCATAGAGCGGTTGATAAACTCTATGCCTAATCGTATGAGAGCAACACGCGTTATTAAATTAAACCTTTATTTGATAAAACATGTTTTTTATTCAAAAATCAATTGCCTTTAACAAAGCGCATATCCGACTTGTTAGGCGTAGCTCCATGTCGTATGGTATTCTGAATTCAAATTTAAAACAATACGATCGAAAAAAGATGGTAAAATGTATCAGGTTTAAAACTGCATCAACAGTTTTTGTTCAATCTAGCAATCATATTTCGGTAGGGGCCATCGAAACCTAAACTCTAAGGTGGGCCAATAGATGTGTCCAGAAGTATATTATACATAAAAAGTTTTAAAAGTGTGTTTATGCATGCGTTATCAATTTATCATATTATACAGGCGAAAGTTTGTGAATGGTGTGTGTGTGTGTGTGTGTATGTTTGTTACTTTTTCATGCGCAAACACCAAATAAGATTTGGTTTGCAGGAAGCTGACATAGTTTTCTGTGTGGCTCCGTAGCCTCGCATAAATTTTTGGTGCCATATTTACTCAGTGTCTCAGTAGCATTTATTTATACTTTACAGATCTCGACTATCTGATTCACTCAGTGACGGTGTGCTGAGACTATTCACCCGCTAGTAAAACATAAAAGTTGACCTATGGCTGTCACATGTAGCAAATTTTATCAATTTTCTATTTTTCACATACTCAAAAATCCCATTCCAGTAGATACTGTTAAATGTAGAATTATATTTTACTGTAGGGTATTGCGGCTCATCATGACCAAAGTAGAAGCGTTATGTGGCCCAAGAAAAAAAAAGGTTGAGTCTAGACAGTGCCATTCGAACAGTGATAATAATAAGGCAAACTGCCACAAACAAGGCTTACTTCCTCTACCAATCAACCTTCATTTGGGTCTCCCCAACCATTTTTTTTTCACGCATAGGGTATCAACCATAGACACATTGACGATAAAAAATCCTACAGTATCTTGGTATTGATTTTGTTTCCTTTTTGCTGCTGCCTCTTTTACGATCGACACTGTCGCCCAATAGAAGGCAAAGCGTCTGAAGCAAGGTGGACCACGTTCCAAATTAGATGTATGTAGGTAAATATATTTAAAAAAAAATCTGGAGGTGGCATTTTAGTATTTCGGCCCCCGTCAAGCCACAGCAAGCATAGCGCGCTGGAATGTAACCGATTCGCGAAGTGCCTAAAAAAAAACGAGAAAGCACATTCACGCGTCCCTATCTATATGTACATGTTTATTATAATTTACTCTAAATTTATGAAAATATACAGCGTGAAATTTTAATGGTTGTTTTCCCGCAGCGAAATGAGTTGGTCTGGTAATACAATCGATTTATGAAAAATAATAAATTTAAAATCAAGAACTGGACGAATAACAATTGTGGTAAACAAAACTCGAAAGCGACTTCGAACCAACAGTTATACATTGCGATAGTTTCATGCAAAGCAGCCGCGGTCGTTGCCCTTCGCGTATCACCCAGCTGATACACTAGGTACCGAATAAGTTAACACAAAAAGGATGCCGCGCACGATGCGCAGGGCCTACGTCACGTCTAGTGAGTTACTATTGCTTCTCACGCTTTCGAGTTAATGAATATTTTTTATCATATTTGAAAACAAAAACCTTTTTATTTTTTTTGTTTTACATTAAGTTTCGATAGTACCTACTACTGATGGCTAATTGTTCTGCCGCGGGAAAACAACCATTACAACTTTAGCGTGTAAGTAGAGTGACAAGTCAGAATGAAGGACAGATCACTCGACCGTTGCGGGGTCAGGCGCATGCGTTTAAAAAAAAAAAAAATGTGTTTATTAACTTAAAATCTTTACAATTAAGTTGCCGGGGCTTCCCAGGAAGTAATCCGAAGATACTTGTGTTGGGAAAAGCCTCGCTCTCCCTCGATTTACAGATCGTTAAAAGTTACACATTTTATATAAGAACCAATAAAGAAAAGAAAAGTATAGTGTAATAAAGAGTGTGGTGCGTGTAAGTGTGTGTTTATGGCGAGTTTATGTGTGTGTGTGAGGGTGTGTGTGTGTGTGTGTGTGTGTGTGTGAGTGAGTGAGTGAGTGAGTGAGTGAGTGAGTGTGTGAGGATGTGTGTGTGTGGGTGAGTGTGTGTGTGTGCATATGCATGTGAATGGGTCTCATACATACCAACTAATTTATTTAGTGTCTGTGTGTATGTATGAAGTTCAACCTAGAGTAACCAAAATATCCTCCACGCCATCGTACTTAAGTGTGAAGAGCCATTCAGTCAAGGTCCTCTTACACTCATACAGCTTCATAGGGTAAATATTGAGGATGCGATTAAGTTTGTTATAAACGCGTGGCGCTTGAGCTACATTTTGGCGGCTAGCAAAAATTGAACGTGATACGTATGTAGGGGCTACCAGATCACACCGTCTTTTTTGAGTTTGGCCTGGTGAAAAGGTAATATTTTATGATGTCTTAGCACCATGTGAAGTATATATAGTTTTCTGACGGAGAGCAGCTTAGAGCTAGCATATAGCGAATCAGTAGAAAACCTATAAGGCTTACTGTACATGACCTTAATCAGAGATCTTTGTGCCCTCTCTAGATCTATAAAGTATGATTTGGCTGCTCCACCCCATACCGAGATACAGTATGTGATTACCGATTGGGCTAGCGCAATATATACTTGCTTCTGAAGCTCGGTACTCATAACTTGTCGCAGGGATTTGAAGACCCATATGAGTTTTCTTACCCTCCCTATGGTCACTTCCAGATGTGGGTACCAGCTTAACCGCTGATCCACAACAATACCCAGGTACCTGACGGATTTTTCCTTCTGGATTGTTGGACAGCTACAGGAAGTTTGGGTTGGAGTACGACAGGAGTGGATTCTAATGTTGAAGTCAGGCGCAGGCTGAGAGTTTACGTATTTTGTGAAACAGACGTAGTTTGTTTTTTGGGTGTTTAGCGTAAGAAGATTCTCGCTTAGCCAGTGACTAACTCTAGCCAGTCCCCTCTCAGCCTCAAGCCTAACTTTATCCCAGGTCTTCGCAGAGAAGATAATAGCGGTATCATCCGCGTAGGACAGTATTCTCGCACCGTTGATAATAAGGTTGCAGAGCTCATTTATATATATCAAAAATAGCGTCGGGCCGAGAACACTGCCCTGCGGGACGCCAAACGTTACCCTCTCCTCATTACTAAGGTAGTTTTCGATTTTTACCCCCTGGTGTCTATTTTGAAGGTAACTGCTGAGAAGAGAGAGAGCAGAACCTCGAAATCATAAGTTCTCCAGCCTGTGTATAAGTTTGGAGACAGAGACGGTATCGAAGGCTTTCTTGAGGTCAAGGAAGACCACTAGGCATTTGTTCCCCTTATCTACTTCCTTGGTTATAACAGATGCAAGTTCTTCAGTAGCATCCTGGGCTGACATTCCCCTCCTAAAACCATATTGAGAAGACGATAGCATGTTATACTTAGTTAAGTATTTTACGATTCTATCGTTCAAGAGCTTCTCAATGATTTTAGAAATGGAGGTCAACACAGAAATTGGCCGATAGTTGTTAACGTCGTCTCTATCTCCACTCTTATACACAGGGGTAACAACGGAGCGCTTAAGAAGGTAGGGGAAGGTACCTGTGCGAAAACATAGGTTGGCCAGGTCACAGATCAGAGGGACTAAGACTTCTTTGGCTTGCTTTAGAAATAGGGTAGGAATTCCGTCCCAACCTGGTGCACTCCCAGAGTCCAAGGATAATAATATATTTTCAGCTTCCTCCTGAGAGGTGTCCAACAAAACAAAAGAGGTCAGATTAGGGCTGACTATGTTAGAAGATTTAGAGGGAATGAAGCTATCTATGATGTTCTTTGCTAGAGTTTCTCCGATGTGAATAAAATAATTATTAACATAGTTAACCGAGTCTTGGGGACATGATTTAATCTTTAGAAGGTCGCCATTTGAGCTCCTTGGTTGCTTATAATTAGTGATTTCATTAATGGTTGACCACAGTGCTCGAGGGTTTTTAACAGATGTTTTAATTTTATCTCTATTGAATTTATTTTTAAGTTTTTTTAAAAGGTTCCCACAGAAAGTCCGATATCGTGTGTATGTTATTATTAGAATTTGATTGTGGGGGTTAGATTTTAGTTTAAGGTAGATTGTATTCCTTAGTCTAATACAACGTAAGGCACCTGCTGTGATCCAGGGTTTAATGGTTCTTTTGCTGTTCGTTATAATTACAGTTCTAGTGTTGGAAAGCGTGCGTTTACGTTGATATAAACCTGTGTACCTACGTCTTTTATGTCAATGCCATCCGTAGAAAATTATATGTAAGGGAAAGAGCAAGACACGTAAGTAGTAATATGCAGTCGTCAGTCAGTCTGCGAAAAAACATAATTCGCAAGTAACATTTCAGTTAATTTTATTTTCTTTATGATCTTTGTTCATCGCACATTTTTTTTAGGTCGCCCTTCATAATTTCGAGTTCTTGTTAACCGAAAGCTAAGCCTTCTCTTTATTTTCTTATGCTAATCCCAACACTCCTTTGCCACCCTCATCTAGGTTCTCCCAGCAATGCTTGTTTGCATGTTATGATTGTATCCATAGATTTTTTATATTTCTATGATTGTATCTTATCAACTTCTTTTTAATCCTACTTTATCAATATATCGCACCTATCTAGTTATACACCTACTGATTAACAACTGGGTCTTATATTTGAATGTACCTTTACTTTTTCTCAATTTTTAAATGACTAGAGGTACAGTCAGTTACCACAATTAGCTGACCCACCTTTGCATAAATGGTTGAGATTCAGAAAACTTTTTTTTCAGAAAATGAATCGATAGAATTTTATAATTCTTTTATATTTCATTTACTTTGCTCAAATGTAAAATATAAAAGCATTATAAAATCTTATCTTTCGGCTGATATATTTGTTTATATATAAATGTCCGTATAGGTCAATTATTTGTTTTTTATGTAGGTATTGACTTAATACTCTCATTACAATGTTTTGATTGATGATTTAATATTGTTTTTATGCTTGAGTGTGCTAGCTTACAAGTAGCGAATAATTTAGTTTTAGGTTTTACGTGTATGTAACCTTTGTTGTATTGTTTTCTTTGTAAGAATACTTTGCATACCTTTGTATAAATGCTAGTGCTTCTAACTCAACAGACAGATGTGTTGCTGGGGAGTTTGTTGCGCCACTTCTTCTTTCCAGCTAAAACACTAGGAAGTGGTGACGGGCGGGCGTTTTGGGGGACTTTGACGTCCAAGTCCAAAAAGTGCTGGCACTGAGCCTAATTTGAATAAATGACTTTTGATACGAATACCCGACAATATTTGGTATGAAAGTTGTTTTTCAGGGTCTCGTACCCAAAAGCAACCAACGGAATTTCAGACTAAGCCTCCGCTGTCCGTCCTAGTCAGCTGGCTGTATCTCATCAACAAATGGCTTCTTCCGCTCTGGGTGGAGCGGAAGGGCGTGTCAGACTCTTACTGACTGAATAAAACCCATTCGTGTTCCTTCTAAAGCCCTTTGCGTTCCAGGGCCGCGGTGACTTTTTCGAACATATTCCGCAACCCTGGCAGGCTCTGGCCCTAGCGGGCCCCGTCTCCTATGCTAACATGTCTTTGAGGCGCGCGTGGAACAGAAGGCGCCATCGACCCGGGCCTGGTGGTGATCGAACAACGAGCAACCCAACGCTAGCCGTCCGCAGACCCACGCCTACGGGGGCCGGGGATCGCCCTGCGACTCCCGATGCGTCTTCTACTGTAGTGGCGGTTGGGGCGAAGGCCTTGTCTCTCCCTCGCGCGGCCTGCCTTCTCCTTCGCTAGCATTACTGCTATGCAGAAGGAGGTGACCGCTTCCCAAGCCTCCTAGCTCCGGACCATGGATTTAACCAGGGCCGGACGCGAGAGGTCGCCGCCGCCGATCGCCTCGACGAGGACACGGCAGTGCTCCGCCCAAGCAAGGCAGACCTCCACCGTATGCTCCACCGTGTCCTCCGGGCGTATCCTCACAGTGCTAACACCCGGGCGTGTTCTCCCGCTGAATAATAAACAAGTACCTCCCGAAACAGCCGTGTCCGGTGAGTACCTGCGTCAGGCGGAAGGTGCGGACGCCGTGGCGCCTCTCCAGCCACTCCCCAAAGATGGGCCTTACCGCCGCAATTGTGGCGTGCCCAGCGGAACCGCAATAGCTAGAAACTTGAATATTTCAGAGTGTATTATACAATACTGCGATTAGACAACACATAATAAAAAAAACTGGCTAAGTGCGAGTCAGACTCGCGTTGCAAAGGGTTCCGAACGAATTTAAATTTTGTATCATGTTATTTTTACACTATAGATTTCTTATAGGTTTTCCTGTAATCTGTACTGAACTATCATCCGCATTTTTTTCAAAATTTTAGGTACAATCGTTTCTGAGATAAGGAGGGTACGGTCATTTTTTCATTTCAGAGGTTAGGTACACTCGCACAAACACACACACCACCACGCACAGACAAGCACCCGCACAAACATGAAAACACCTTTTTTTTTTATTTTTTGATCTCGGGGGGAAATCCTCATGGAAATCCTCCACCCTGGGGCGGGTGGAGGGGTCTGTCAGACTCTTACTGACTAAAACCACCCCGGTGTTCCATCTTCCACCAACGCCGGGGATCGCGGGAACGTATGCGACATCCGCAATCCCCGGCTGGTGGCCCGCCACTGCGGGCCACCTCGCGTCGGCGAGGGGAGTGAGGTGTTTGACTCCCCTCGCTACGTCAAAGAGGGGCGCACGGGAACACCACGCGCCGCCACCTCGGATCCGGATGAATGGGGGGCGACGGACAGCCCCAAGTCCGCCGCCCCTGGACCCAGTTAGGGGGGCCGGAAGAGGGCAGCGTATGCCCTCCTCCGACGCCCGATGCGCCTGCTGCGGGCAGGGAGAGCGGTTGTGATCTCCCTCTCCCTTTCCGCAGCCTCCTTCTGCGCGATAACTGTCTCGCAGAAGGAGACCACCGCGTCCCAGGACTCCTCACCGCCGACCATAGCATGGACTACGGCCGGCAGCGAGAGGTCACCGCCTACAACAGAGATGAGGGCACGGCGCGGCTCCTCCCAAGCTGCACACTCTGCAAGCGTATGCCGTGCCGTGTCCTCCCGACAGTCGACGCAGTGGTGGCATCGAGCGTCCGGCTCCCTGCCTATGCGACACAAGAACCTCCCGAAGCAGCCATGCCCCGAGAGGACCTGCGTCGCACGAAACGTCAGAGAGCCGTGCCTTCTCCCGAGCCACAGGTCGAGCACTGGCCGGATGGCCTCGATGGTGATGAGGCCGGCGGAAGGGCTCGAAAGCCGGCCCCGCCATTCCGCCGCCAGGACCTCGCGCAGCTGCGACCGACGCAACTCCAGGTGTCGCTGCGTCAGTCTTTCGCCGCGCGCCCGCGCGCCCTCGCGCCACCTATGCAGTGACGCGAGCACTTTCGCCTCCAGGTCCCACGGCGGAGATCCGGCCAGTGCGCAAGCCGCCTCGTAGGAGATCGTGCGATATCCCCTGATGACTCTGACGGCCATCACCCTCTGCGGCCTCCGCAGAACAGTGATGGTGCTGGCCGTCAGGTCAGCCGCCCAGATCGGGGCCCCATAAAGGGCCATCGATCGCACGATCCCCACGTACAACCGCCTACAGGCGGTGCTCGGGTCCCCCAGATTGGGAAGCAGCGTTGACAGCGCCCCGGCCGCGCCCAACAACTTGGGCGCCAGCCGCCGGAAGTGGGGGCCGAAATCCCACCGGCTGTCGAGCACCAATCCCAGGTACTTCATGGTGGACTCGACAGCGATACGGGCCCCCCCGACCACGATGTGCGATCCCGGCGGCGGCGCTCGCCGGGGGCCATGAAAAACAATGGCCTCCGACTTGTTGAGGGCCACCTCCAGGCCGAGGCGCCGTATGCGGCTCACCACCTGTGAGACCGCAGCCGTCGCCAGCAACGCTGCCTCCCTGTGCGAGCTCCCCCGGGCAGTGACCAGTGTGTCGTCAACGTAACACACCAGCTGCACTCCCGGCCGGAGCTCGCCCCTCAGCACCCAGTCGTACCCGATGTTCCACAGGAGCGGGCCCAAGACCGAACCCTGCGGAACACCGCACGACATGGGGCGCTGGTATCTGCCGTCACGTCCCAGATAGGTGACACACCTTTCCGCCAAATAAGCCCCGACGACGCGGCGGAGGTAGGGAGGCACTCGATGAAAACGCAGTGCCTCCCGAATACAACTCCAGGGCAGGGTGTTGAAGGCGTTGGAGATGTCCAAGGACACCGCCAACAACACACCGCCCCGCGACACTGCTTCCTCCGCCAGGACTCTCACTCGCGATATTGCCGTGACAGTGGAGCGCCCTTGCCGAAAGCCGTACTGGCATTCGGCCAGGTCCGGCCCCTCTCCGCACAAGTGGCTGACGAGGCGGGCTGCGACTATCCGCTCAAACAGCTTTCCCACCTCGTCGAGCAGCACTATGGGCCGGTACGCGGACGGCGAGTCCGCAGGGCGCCCCGCTTTCCTGAGCAGGACCAGACGACCAAAACATGAAAACACCTGACACAACATATCACAATACACCCTAACACACATACTGAGGCGTTTATTTTGAGTTTATATATTCGGTTAAAAGGCTAATAATTTAACTACCTACCCTTGTTTCTCCTAATATAATATAATATAATTGCTCCTTATATCAAAAAAGTGCTAAGATCACATCAGTACCACTCATATATACAACTGGTCTTGTTCCTTCCGTGGGGACCAGGTAATTTGTAATACAGACATTTTCATGCCTATCTCAGACACCAGCTCCTCACATATTCTAGACTATGCACATACCTTTATTTAAATAGATATAAGTAACATTGTAATATGTAAGGTTTGTTTTGTGAGGAGAAATAAACATTATTATTATTTTTCGTCAAATTTCTTGATAACTTCAAAATTAAAAAAAATGTAATTAAAATCCTCAAAATAAGTGACCCTCATACTCTAAATTTATTTTTTTACGTAACGCGTCCGTGTTTGGGTCACAGCAGTTCATATGTGTACCAAATTTCATCAGAATCGGTCCAGTAAATTCGGAGAGAATTGACTGAGACAGACAGACACCCGAGTGAACCTATAAGGGTTCCGTTTCTTAAGGATGTTCGGAACCCTAATTAATAGAGAGACCAAACAGTAAACGTGTAGTTAATGGCATGGAACCCTTCGTGTGCGTCCCGACTCGTAATTAGCCGTTTTTTGTCTATACCTACCACCATTTGATATACCAGACAGGATTGTTTGTTGATTAGTAAAGATGTATGCCTATTAGTAAAATCTACGAAAATAATACGAGAAGAATATATACTTAATGTAGTTCGGTTAGGTAAAATTACATTAGATATACAATATGTGACCAAGTGATTAACCTGGTCTTCCTGTAAGTAATAAATATTGATAAAATTAAATGGATAGAATACAATGAATACCTTTAGGTATCGTGTTCAGTGTCATGAATGTTGTGCGAATTCCTGAAACTGAGTTTTTACATCTTAAAGTGAAACCTTAATGAGAATTCGCCATACATTTTTTCAGGGAACAAATCTCCGTAAATAAACGTTTTTTGCAGTAAATAAAGTATATTAAGTCTAAGTATATGACTTATTACTGCCGCCAAATGACATAAAATTATATGGCAATTAATTAATTATATGGTTGTGTGGGTGACCTGAATCGCGCTATCTGACAGATCTTAGTAGAACAATAGAAAAAAATAGTTGAACCAATTTAGGAATAAAAAACAGAGCGAACTTATGGTCTTCAAAGCTGGATCCAAGTGTCCGATGGAGATTCCACCGGTTAGGTTAGGTTCCGATCTGCCGGGAGGACACGGCGCGGTACACGCTGGCAGAGTGTGCCGCTTGGGAGGAGCCGCGCCGTGCCCTCATCTCTGTGGTAGGCAGAGACCTCTCGCTGCCGGCCGTAGTCCGTTCTATGGTCGGCGGCGGGGAATCCTGGGACGCGGTGGTCTCCTTCTTCGAAACAGTTATCGCGCAGAAGGAGGCTGCGGAAAGGAAGAGAGAAATCTCGACTGCTCTCCAAGCCCGCAGCAGGCGCATCGGGCGTCGGAGGAAGGGCATACGCTGCCCTCTTCCGGCCTCCTTAACTGGGTTCAAGGGCGGCGGACTTAGGGATGTCCGTCGCCCCCCAGTCACTCATCTGGACCCGAGGTGGCAGCACGTGGTGTTCCCGTGCGCCCCTCTTTGACGTCACGGGGGCAGCCAAACACCTCACTCCCCCCGCTGACGCGAGGTGGCCCGCAGAAGCGGGCCGGCACCAGCCGGGGATTACGGATGTCGCATACGTGCCGGGGATTACGGATGTCGCATACGTGCCCGGGATTACGGATGTCGCATACGTTCCCGCGATCCCCGGCGTAGGTGGGAGATGGAACACCGGGATGGTTTTAGTCAATAAGGGTCTGACAGACCCCCCAGGGCGGCGGACATCCAGGAGGATTTCCCCCCGATACCAAAAAAAAAAAGTTAGGTTCCAATGGAGATTAGGCTGTGCGGAATGTCCTTGAAGCGAGTACCAAGTTTTAAATACCTTGGTCATATTGTAACGTATGACCTGAAGGACGACGCTGATATTGAACGAGAAAGAAGTTGAATGTTGAATGATTGCCTGCAGGTTTGCTCGTTGCTCCAAGCATGTCAAAAGCACCTTGTTTTAACCTCGATAGCGTTCAAAGTGCGCGGCAGCGGCAACAGTCTCCTTGCTGTCGTTGCCAACATTTGCAACGACAGCAAGGATCCTCAGCAGTGAGTCAGAGACGAACAAGAAGACTTGAAATTAAAATAACGTAAACTAAAAAAAAAACAACCCAAAAATCAATCTCCACAAGTATCGATTCGATTTCGAAAATTCTTTCACTAGATAATACTAAGCGCGACTATCGCTTAGTGCCGCTTATTATCACCACTTTTTAACACGAAACAATGCATGATTCCTGTAGGATAGTTCACGAGAGCGAAGCCACGGGAAAATGCTGATATAGGCCAAAGCTTGTTACTGCTACTTATAACATCAGTTAAATATTATATAAGCAGGGTGAACAATAGATAATACAGTATTAATCATCATCTGACGAGCCTTTTCCCAATTATATTGGGGTCGGCTTCAGTATTAATATTTTATATAATTAATAATTGATACCCATTTAATTTGTACAGTTTATCATCTGACGATTGTAATATCGGCCCTTAGCCAAATAATTTAATTCAATTAATTATCAGAGGTCGGAATTAGGTAGAGTTATTTATGTTCTTGCATCGAAATGTTGATATTAATATGGATCTTCCCGGGATTTCTAAAAGACAATCCCGTGTGGCCAACAATATTACAAATAAATAATAATAATTTTTCTTTTGTTCTCACAAGCTATGTAGTACGAACTACAAATGTGACAACATCGCGCGTGTGCACATTGGAATTTTGCAACTTCGGACATCCGATGTCGTTGATGTTAATTTGGCAACGTCGCGCGTGCAGTGGTTGAAATTGTGTTAAAGTTAATAACTTTTTAAATTAATAAATCACGGGCTTTTTCTGCTCTTTTAAAATGAATCTTGGGATTTGAGGCATATCCACTTTATTCATTCGTTGTATGAAATCAGTATAAGTACATAAATAACTATTCCTAATTCCGACCTCTGTTATACATGGGCTCCGGTCTTTTCCGGTTAACTTCTGAATGGTCCGATGACGTCTTTCAGCTGGTCGCACTTGCGTGTCCAAAAAAATCGGCCCACCCCGTGGGTTTATCATGCCATAAACCAATAGACCAACTATTGGTTTATGGCATGATAAATCAGAAAGTAAAATTATTAATGAGCTAGTTTCAATACTGTGTAATAGACAGAAAAGTATGGTTTCCATAAACTTTTATTAAAATATATTCGTTTTTGTACTTACCAGCATGTCTGTAGGAGCCTTTACTGCATCCGGGAAGTGTGCATGTCTCGGTAGCCAACATGATAGAGACATGATTCCAGCTAGTGGTTCTGGATATGTCAAACCGGCATGAAGTGCCAATGCCCCTCCTTGAGAAAACCCACCCAGCAGTATCCTATTGGGTAGAATGCCGGCCTGAAATATAAAGCTGGTTATTAATATCAAGAGCTTTTCAAACAATATATTTGTAACCGGAAAATTGTAAACGCCGTAAAATTGTAAAACATCACTTGAAATTGTAAACATTTTTTTCTCAAAGATCATTCTCGTTAAAAATGTCAATAATCATAAACTCAGGGTTTTTCAAAGTTAAATTACTCCGTAAAGCCAGGAATTTGTGAATAAATAATTTTAGTACCACATTAAGCATATCTTTAAATTGTATTTGTATAGAACAAAACATTGAAAAATGATAATAATTTAAAGATTTTAGCTTATTTTAAACTCATCTGTTTGGGCTTTTGCGGGAAAGCTGAATTTCGGAATGAAATTTATAAATAAAAATGAGTCGTGGAAGTCTGGAAAAAATACGTGTAAAATGAAAAGTATATCGTCGTGTAATATCGTTCGTGTAATTGTATAAATAGAAAAGTAATTTTACTTCATTATGTCCCTAAAAAATATTTTCTTAACTAATATTTTGCTAAATTTTACACACTAAAACATCATTTTTATTTGTAGTTAAAGTTGAAATAACTCAGGCAAACAAAAATCAGTAAAAAAAAAAATTACATTAAATTATGATAAAGACCATTTAAAATTTCAAAGTTACTAATAAATAACGTAGCACCGAGTGGTGTCGGTCGCTAGTTCAATCTAGCTCTAGCTACCCCTCCCCAGCGACTCCCTAAGCCGAGGCCCGTAACCCACAGGGGGTGGCCTTAGCGTGTAGTCGCTTAATTTTTAAGTTTTTTGTAAACCCTGGCTGGAGGCTCTAATATTTATATTAAGGCCACCACAGGCAAGCCCGGTTAAGCAGTCGACAACCTCAGGTTGAACTGCGAGACGCCATTCAAAAAAAGCAGTGTCGGTCAATCGCACTGTGGCGCTCTTTGAGGTAGGACCTGTGTCGCTCACGCTGTCGCGTTGCCATCGGTCGACAATAGAAATAAGTAGTTGCACCGGGGAATCATACTACACCTAACCCATTTGATCAGTATTTTTTTTTTTATAATATTACATTTGTTTTATTATGTACATTCGAATTATAAAGTAACTAATGTAGTGCGCTTTTATTTTTATGTGTAATACTTTATGCTTTAGGTAATGGGCCGAAAAAGTAAAGTCTATTATATTATAGAAGTAAAATGTCTCATTCCCATACAGCAATCCGTCAAAAAAAAACTGAAATGGGAAACCTTTATTTGATGGTGAAAATGTCATTATGAACATTAACCATGACTGGTACTACTAAGTTCAGGGCCAACTAAATATTGCAAATAAAAGTGTGTGTTTGTTTGCGGTGTAAACTAGTCCTGAATTTCCAATATAAGTATTGAAAAGTTATAAAGATGATATGTTTTGGAAAGAATAAAAGATCCTTTGTTTGACAAAATTTTATTATGAGATTGTTCTTCCTGAAATAATTGATCCCAGAAAAAGCAGATCAATGCCACTGAAGAAAATTATTTTATTATTTATACAGTTTTTTTTTTAAATTATTCACTGAACAAACAATAAGCCTTTATTTAATTTCCCACCTACTCATCCTGTGCGCAAAAATGAAAAAGCTATCTACACTAACAGTCCAGTTTTTTATTCGAGTTGAAATGACATTTACAAACGTCAAAATTGAATATAACTTAGCTTGTATAAAATGCCCTGTTGATTAAAAATCGAAACTAGTGGAAAAGATAAAAGGATGCTCAAATCCTCTAATTTAAATAAACAATACATTAATTACAACATTTTAGTTTAATTAGAAGAGAATTTTAGGTAAGAAAGGTTGTTTATGGAAAGGCAAAAAAAAAATGGATATTTCATGATCCAAAGGATCTAAATGGATTGGTTGTTGATAAATTCCGCACTGTGCAGCAAACGCTTGTCTGTGCCGTGCAAATGCACACAGACACATTGGGAGCTAGTCTATACCTAAATTAGCTCTTAATAAGACACGGATATATGGGAAACTATCGAATTTGGATGGGATTTATTGTATACAAAACAAATTTTTCCATATTATATCAAGAAATTACAATCTAGTAAACATTTATTACAACCTTACAAAGTCTACAATTTTCCAGTGACATATATGTATATTTTTTTCATTATGAGACCAAAATAGTAATAAAAGCCCTATATCTATACTAATTATAAAGCTGAAGAGTTTGAGTTTGGTTGTACATCTCAGAAACTACTGGTTTGAATTGAAAAATTATATTAGTGTTGGATAGCCCATTTATTGTGGAATGCATATAATATCACCCTACAACCAAAAGGAGCTGATCATTCATGAAAAATGTGACACAGATGAAGTTGCACTGGTCAGCCAGTTATTATATCCATGGCAGTAATGAAAACAAGAGGTAATCCTGCCATTCAAACTTTAGTAGATTTCGCTCCTACTCCTTAGTAGGAGCGAAATCTACTAAAGTTTGAGTAGGTAGATATAGTATGTGGTACCACCTACTTATCAAGCCAAAAAGTGTCAAACACATAGCAAACTACTGGAAATTTTTAAACTTTAAAACTGCTGAGCTTGTTGTATTTAAATATAGATAGTATTCATATATTTGTTTGGTTATAATACCTACCATATTGATCCCCCTTTGATATTATAACTTCTTGAAATAGTGTTGTGGCCTAAAATATCTGAAGAGAACTACATTTTCAACTTTGGAAAATTGGCAGGCTGTCAGTGAGTAGCTTAAAAATGTGGATAAATCCCACATTTTACCAATACAGAAATCACTTCAAAAATATAAAAATTTCCATTTATTCATATAGGTTTCCTGTTTATCCACTAAGCCTTATCTGTATAAAATGATAACCTTGATTACAACTTATAATGTTTTATAGGTACTTACTTTAATTTCATTAGCAATGAGACGATGTACATGATCAGTCGCTCTTAGTATTCCCTCTTCGTCTTCGGGAGCCGTGGCATCGAGCGTCCGTAAATCAAACCATGATGGCATTCGAAAGCCTGCGTTTAATGTCACTGGCATCGTCGCGGCAGTCGGACATATCACCTTGACGTGAGGACCACGTACAGCGGCGATGGTATTTGCCCAACCATGGCTGAAATTGTAAAGTCATAATTATTTCCGCCCATATGATGACCGTCTGAATAATATATTATGATCTTTATCATATAATATTTAAATATACGGAAATAAGCAGTACTTAGATAAAAACAGTTATACTAACCCAGTGTCACCAAGACCATGAAGAAATATAAGCTGAAATATACATAGATAATTATCAACAATTTAAAAATCAATAAATTATTTAATCTAAAATAAATTTAGCTTACTGAAGCCGTTTGTTTGGCTGTGGCAGCAATAATTACGGGATTTGGTTCCATTCTCTAAACAATATATTAAAATCAATACTTTTTCCTGCAATAGCAGAAGGGCCAACCAACGTTCAATCAACAAAATTTTCCCAATCTGGCTGCAGGATAAAGGTAGCTAATTTACTGTCAGTGATTGATTTTGACTGGACTTTGCCAGTGTTGCCCATAACATGTTGAAGGGTTTCGGCTGCTTCCATCGTTCAAGTGCACTATGCGGCTAGTTACAAACATTTCAGTATGTTAGCTCTACTTCGCTACTCGCTAGGTGGCTTTAACAAGATCTAGTATTACTAGAGTTTTTCTCGAAAGAATCATGGGTGATATTAGAGCTAATGTTGTATTGTTTTAGGGTTAGAGTTTGAAACTACTGCCGTTTTGACGTCCTGTCAATCACACATGTCCAGAAATTAGCAATGCGTGTGCACCTAGCCTAACCTGGGACCTATCAGAACTAATTGGAGTGCAGCAGTAGTTGCAGGCGATGTAGCCGCAAATCTAAAAGTTGCAGTTGAGAAAGGCTTGAGTTTATTAACAGTAGGTTTGAGTATGTTATAGAAATAATAATATAATGAACTGGTTCAAGGCGGAAATAAAATCACGACATATTTTTGGATTTTATTACCTATAATAAGTGAATATACGAACTTATACCAATGCGATACGTCCAGTCACTGCAAATTCGCAAAGGCCTGCGTCTGCGGCACTATGAACGAAACGATTTACTTGAATCGGTTGTTTTATATATTATAGAGATACACTGTATACAAAAAAACGTCCCCAGAAAAATAGTACTTACCTAAGAAGTTGTCATTTTTCTCACTGGACTTACAAGATCAAAAGTTGAAGTGGGCTTGAGGGACAGTACCCTGAGTACAGTAGTAGATTGATGCTACAAGTTTTTTTTTAATGAATACAACCTATTTTATCTAAACTTTGTTTCTTATTCAAAACAACTCTCTTCTCTCTTTCTTCATTTTAACCACACTTCAACAGAAAACCTTTTTACAAATGACTATTTAAATGTATGCATGACATTGGTACATTTGGTTGCCTTTTTATGGTTCCGTACCCAAAGGGTAAAATGGGACCCTATTACTAAGACTCCGATGTCCGTCCGTCTGTCTGTCTGTCCGTCTGTCACCAAGCTGTATTTTATGAACCGTGATAGTTAGACAGTTGAAATTTTCACAGATGATGAATTTCTGTTGCCGCTATAACAACAAATACCAGAAAACAGAATAAAATAAATAAGTACTTAAGGGAGCTCCCATACAACAAACGTGATTTTTTTTGCTCGTTTTTGCTCGATACGGCAACAGGTAGACGCTTGAAATATCCATAGAATATTGAGTAATATATTCACTTTCCCTTCCCTGTCGCTGGCTGTGCCATGAAACTGGTCCTCCTCCGTAGCAGCACACTACTCCACTAGTGGATCTTCCTGTTTCAGAGTATCCACCATGGTATGGTATCGCTGTATGCAAGTATGCGACTGTAATCATCTGTGCGTCCAAAAATAATTCCAAGGGATGTTGTCCCTTCAGTTCAGTTCAGTTCAGTCTGCTTTTGTTGGATTTCCAAGGACCTGGAAATAATTCGAATGGCATAGGCAATATCAGGATGTATGGCGCCCATCAAGTAGGCTAAAGCTCCTACCGCTCGGGATGGAAACCGCTTGCTTTCACTTGAGTTATCATTATCATCCTCAGAGTTGGACACTCTATCTAGGCGTTCCAATAGGATTGTATTCCGATATGCTAAATATTTCTAGCACTGTTTTTGTGGAAGAAGTTTGATGAATATGAATGGTGCCATCACTGCGTTGATTTCATTCCATTCCGAAGTAAAAGGAGGCAGACTTCAAAGTCTTCAATATGTTAAGGACGTCTTATCGTTGATCTGTCTCGTAAATTAAACGTGTCTCCAATGAGGGCTCAACAACCTCTAGTCGTTCATTAGCATCCGTAAATTCCTCCTCATCCTCTGTTGGTATCACGTCATCCTGAACTTGGTCTCCAGTAGTTTCTGCCTCTAGATCAAGTTCTACCGCTGTCCTCGGAAGAATAGGGATACTTACTGGTTGAAATCCGGAATTCGACATCTGTCTGGAACTTTATGTCTCTAGACCTCAGAGTTTTTTTTCCATCCCAGATGCGAAAACCATCGTCGTTCTCATATCCTATTAACAGCCCTTTAATCGCCTTTTTGTCAGTTTCTTACGGCTTGGACTTGGAATATGTACGTAACATTCACTCACGATATATTTTTAGGTAAGTTATCTTGGGTTTCTTTCCATGTTACAACTCGTGTATGGCACTGTCAGTCGATGCTGAATACCGTGCTTTAGAAGTATCTTTCGAACGGCTTCGTTATCAAACTCACCCCCGTTGTCACTAAGTGGTGTCTTCATAACATAGTAGACCAAGCGGTAGCTTAAATAGTCGCCTTTAAATAATACAAAATACTTATACCTACTTTGAGATGCTATCTGCAAAAGGCCCCACAGTCATCTGTGTAAATCAGTCGACCCTGGTTTTGTAGCTCTTTGCCTTCGCATTTTGAATAATCAATTTCAAGTTCCCTCTTAACAATATCACGGACATGTATTTTGTTTTGATGCGCGAACCGTTCATGGTAGAGTTGTAATAGATTCGAGCCAGTTATAATAATATGTTGACCTCCATCAATTATCTTCGTTTTATTGGCATAACAATCTTCATGTCCAATTCGTAAAGTCCTCCGTAATGAACTCTCTTACCAACAACTTTAGTCATGCCTTCAATGTTTAGTTTGCGCTCTCTAGTCGTCGACGTAAATATGCTATTCTGCATCCTGTCTGGTGCAGCCAATGTCGAGAACAGATTTTTGTCAGCGATGGTACTAACCATACATCTCGGAGTGTTATCTGCTCCCTCTTGCCATTGACATTTGATTCTACCACGACTGTGCTCTTTCCTAACGCTAGAATTGAGGATCCATCTGCGGTTGTCACTTCATGATCTGAATCCAATTAATGATATTCATTGAAGCATTCTCTGCTCACTGCTATACGTGTCGACGCACCATTATAGACAAACTAGTGGTCGTCTTGAGCTTGACTCTCCGAGCACGCATTTACCATGAGCGATATCTGTTGTACTGGTTTTATTTTCCAATGCCTATTTTTGTGCTGTAATCCATATAGATTCGCGAACACTTTCTTCTTTTTCCTTACTGGGGCCAATAACCTCTAAAAAATTATGAGACTGTGCTAATTGTTATGGAATAAGGATGAGTAAAGTTTACACGACATTAAACTGTCTGTTAAAATATACCTAAATGTTTTTTTCCATCCATATAAACTCGTGTGAACTTTACTCATCCTAATTCCACAACAATTAGAACACTCTCATAATTTATAAGAGTAAAATCTATTAGTAAATCTGAATATCCCTTTGCATTTCAATTTCGCGCGTTCCTGTGCTTTAGCTTATTCATATAAATTTGAATCGACCTACACTTACTTACCAATCCGGTACACGACAAAAAGCTTACCTATTGGCTATTCGTATTTTTAATTAATCATCGTCTTACTGCCCTTATCCCATGTTACGTACTTGGGGTCGGCGCAACACGTTTTTTTCTTCCATTCTGTCCTGTCAGTCGTCACGCTATCACTTACTCCCTTTTTTAGTTACATGCATTTCATCCCTACTGTTCACATGACCATACCAAGATAAGCGGTTCCCTTCCACTTTTCCGTCACTGGCGCCACTTTTAAACCGGTACCTCTAATGTACTCATTCCTCTCTTTATCCATTCTCGATACTCCACACATCCATCTCAACATTCTCATCTCCGCTACATGCAATCTTTTATCATCCGTCTTTTTCACAGCCCAACATTCTGGACCCGTACAGTACGACAGGTCTTATCACAGATTTGTAGATTTTTCCCTTTAACTTGAGGGGCATCCGTGGGTCGCAAGTTGTTGCAGTGACCTGTAGCCATTTTATCCATCCTGAGTTGATCCGGTGCGTTACGTCTGGTTCTATATCATCGTCCCCCTGGTCAAGCAACCCGAGGTACCGAAAGTCGGAGCAGATTGGTATAGGGGTTCTGGTGAGAGCTATAGGCATAGGACTGGAGAGAGCGCCGAAATCGCAGAACAGGTATTCTGTATTGGTTCCGCTCAATTTCAGGCCAACAATCTCCAGTCTTTGCCACCATGTCTCAAATCTGCTCTGGACCTTGAGACCGTTTTCGGCGACCATCACAATGTCGTCAGCAAACAGCATGCACCAGAAAGCCTCTTCCTGAATGTCCGACGTCAGAGCGTCCATTTTCATCAGGAAGAGATAAGTGCTGAGAGCCTACCCTTGGTGCAAACCGACTGCCACACTGAAGCTATCAGTGCCATGGTGCCCACTACAGACCGAACTTGGGTACTGCATCGACTGTGCATCGCTCGGATCAACTGCGAATTCTTCCCAGGCACACCTTTCTTCATAAGGGCACACCACAAAACATCACGAGGCACCCGGTCATATGCCTTTTCCAGGTCAACGAATGCCATGTGCAAGTTCAATCTGTAGAATACAATAAACAAATTTACCAACTTAAAGTTCAAATTGACAGACAACTAAATTGGCAACTTCAAGCACAGGAAATTTGCAAAAGGATAAATAAATCGGCACATGTCCTTTCAAAGTTGACATTCAAACTACATTAGTAGCTTATTATGGTCTGGTTAAATTAATTGCCAGATGTAATGAAAAATGGAACAATCCAAAACTTTAAACAGAAATTAATAACAATTTGTAACCCGCCTAGACAAACTGACTTACTATTCTTTATTTCATTCACTGCTACTCTCACTTCATCTAGACTGACCGTCCTGACTAACCCTTCATTCAATGGTTTACTGTCTAAAACACCACTCCAAATATTTTCCTCATTCATCAGTCTTTCAAAATAGCCCTTCCTTAATCTTTTCATCATCCGATAAAAGAATTCCAGCTTCATCCGTTACACATCTTATTCGACTAACATACTTCACCTTCCTCTCTCTGGCTCTAGTATGCCAGAACATGTATTTTTCTCCAGCTGAACTGTCCAGTGTCTCGTACAATTTGTCCTGAGCTTTTGCTCTGGCTATTGCCACGGCTTTCTTAGCTTTTTTCTTTAAAACATTATACTCATTCTTTTTTTGAGCTTTCCAACTAACGCTTTCCAGTTCTGCACTCTGCTATTCCTTGAATTTCTTCTTTTTTCCTTCAACACTTTCTGTATTTCTGTCGACCACCAACATGTATCCCTCTCTAGTCTCTATTGTGCCCCTTCTTTTTGTCTCTCCTAAAATTTCCTTCGCTGCTTGACACCCAGCTATCTCATTAATTCAGCTTTGATTTACACTTCGATCATTCATGTCTTCCATTTCTATCATTTTGTCTACTACTCTATCTCAGAATTCCTACGCACAAAAATTCTTCTCTCACATATGTCATTTTATCGATAATACAGCGTCAGGAATCTGTGCTGTGAGACCAATTCTTCTCCTGGCAGCACTTTGCAGTCTTTGACGAGCTTTATGTGGTTGCACCTAACTAGAAAATAGTCAATCTGGGTCATGTGGTTACCACTTTTGTATGTTTCTGGGTATTCATCTCTCTTCTGGAACCAAGTGCCAGGTCAAATACGATAGCGGATTGCAGCAGCGTCTCTCCCTCGTTATTGGGACTTCCAAAACCCCATCTCCCATGTACTCTTTCGTACCAATTTCTCGTTCTTCCTACATGCCCATTAAAATAACCTCCAACTATCAATTCCACATGCACGATCATAATAACTGTTTCAAAATCTTCCCAAAACTTCTCTTTCACCCTTCCATCACATCCTACCTGCGGAGCATACACACTAACTATATTCAGCATCACATTGTCCATCATAACTTTTACAAATATCAATGTATTAGTAATCCTTTTGTACCTCCATCACGCTTTCTTTAATTCACTGTCTAACACTTTTCCCACGCCATTTCTTAGACCGTCACTTCCACAATAGAAAAACTTGTATCCTTCACTAATTTTCTTCGCTTTTGTTACCTTCCACTTAGTTTCCTGTAAACAAGCTATAATCATCCGTATTCTTTTTACGTCCGCTAATTCTCTGGCCCTTCCAGTCATAGTCCCAACATTCCAACTTGTATTCCTCAATCTTATTTCCCGAGCTAGCTTCTTACGTTACCCCCGCTCGGGCTGGTACAACAACCCTAGTCCATTCCCCATAACGGCAGGATTCTGCCCCTGCGCGTCGCCTGTGGGGTAGGCTCTAACCCAGTAGCACATTTTATTTCGACCTAACATGTTGCTAAAGATTAGGCAAACGTTTTACAGTCGGCTGCCAGCCTGACACCAACCCTCCTTGGGAATGCTGTTGCTGATGGTTTACCCGCCACCTGACGGGTGACCTAAGGTGCTGAAATATTTGCACGGTCTCTCCTCCTACGACACCCATGGGATGAGATGGGGTGCCAATATTCTTAATCCACCACACGGAATTAAACGTATTTTTAATAACATTATAAAAAAAATATCCGAATTTATCCGTACAATTGCGGAAACGAATGAGTGCACAAATCGGACAGGATCGAAATCCCTGTATTATTTCTCTTCGATTTCTGATAATAAATACATTTGAGAAAAAAATAATATTGGTAGAAATCACCAATATTTACTCCTCCAGAGGCTCCGGGCCTGCCACTCCTCATTGTGTAATGAGGTGTGAAACTAGCCGATACTTATCAATATGGTAACCCGTGATTATCAAATAAGATAGTGTTTCTAAACTTGACAAAAGCACAACCTGTGTTATACGAACGAATGAAAAATGTGTTTGTGATTTGAGGCCAGAATATTCGTATTGGTGATTGTTACATAAACTTATCGGATCTCTCTTTTGCACTCGTCATTTAACTCAGGCCCACTAGCGCTCATTGATTAGATACGCATTCTTGACATATATATTCATTGCTTGTTATTTCTTGAACATACAGTGGACTTCTTTTTATATTTTGTTGAATTTTGTTACAATGGATTCAACTTTACGTGAACAAGTCATGATAAATCAATTTGTGCTAGCAGCAGGATGTGCTCAAGAACAAGCAAAACAGTTATTGCAAGCTGCACACTGGCAATTCGAGGTAAATTTATAATATATGTAAACAAACAGTATGTAATCATGAAATGGCTGCTACATATTTTGATTTACAATAGCCTTTTTACAGATGTCACACATTGTTATCAAATAACAAGTACCCAGTTCATTAATAAATTGTATTGTATTTTAGGGTTGTTAAGTATGGGATCATATATAATTTAGTTCAAAATATTATTTGTTTCTGTCTGAGTAACATAATATGTTGTTACGATATATATGTATTGTATATGCTAGGTACTCGTTAATCTGTAAACATCTTATTATTGATATTGACCAAATAACACGCAATAAGCGAACGGAGCCAGTAATATAACCTTGATGTCAAAATAACAACATAAAATGTATATGTTCATTCACTGTTACTACTCCTGGGACTGTACATTGTAAATAGCTAATTAAATTTGTCTTATATGCAAATCCTGTTGTAATATAAGTGATGTCTTTAAGATTTTTTTTATGTTTGTTGTGATTAATTTACACATTTATATTTAATTTCTGAATATCTGCCTGCCATTCAATGGTATTGTATTAGATTATTTTATCAAATGCAGTAGTACCTCAGTACATTCCAACAAGCTATTTGGTAAAGAGGCAGATATTTTAACACTAGATGTTAAGCATACCTGTGTACATAGGCAGTGGGTTATTTTCCATTTCATGAAATACAACCATTTCTTGGTTGTCATCAATCATTTAATGGTTGTCCACATCATGAAGTAGGTACTCAATTCTATGATATGGCCATGACATGGATATTATTATGCTGTTGGTGAATGAAGTGAACTAAATAGTGTGAAAACTGTTTATAAAAAACTGAACAAAATATCTAAGTGTTATTTTAACAAAATATGTAAGAAAGTGTTATTTTACTTGATAAAGTTTTCCACCTAGACTCAAAATTTAGTAAACCAAAGTCCTACTGTTACACTGCTTGTCTATATAGTTCAAGCAAAGAGATGGTAATGACAACATTGTAACCCATCTGTTCCATGGCTGAGTTCCAATACAAAAGCAAAAAGTTATCAACCAAAAACCTTACAAACATCTGCACATATTGAGCTCTATGACTTTTCAGATCGAGAAGTGGTTTAGTGAAAAAACCACTTCTTACAAGTTGTAACTAAACAAAAATTAATAAGTCATTTTCACACACTGTTCATATAAATAGGGTGGATTATTTAAAGGAACCTTAACCTAAACCATTGGCTCTGATTTTTCTTTGAGGTAACCCGAACAAAAGAAGTCATGAAAAATACACAACTTTCGGAATTTACTTTCCATGCATTATGTTAATTTACTTTTCAAAAGTATTAGCAGCATATTGTAAAATATTGTGGATAAGATGATTAATCAAAAATGAAATGTTTGGAAAAAGTATTTTGAGTTTCTGATCACAGTGGGTCAAAAAGATTTTTTATCCTTATTAGAAAAAGGTTTTTTTAGTATGTTGTTCATTTCTGGACAGTCTCCTATAAACATTTTCATGCAGCTACTTGGCAGACTGGGCAGTAATAGCAGGGTACCCTAATCTTTGTTAAGGAATCCTGCCATAGCTGCCTAGTCTCAAAAATCCATTCTGTATAAACAGCTAAGAGCAAGAAACCCTTGCCCTTTTCCTTCTGTGTTTGCAGGGATCACTTGATACCTTTGAGGTTGATCACCGTCTTTGTATGTCTGTGAGATTGTGAAGGGATACGGTGTAGTCCCTAGATCTATACAGTACACATTTTTAATATTATAATCTATTCAATTTCAGACAGCATTATCAATATTTTTTCAAGAAGTGGCTATTCCTGCTGGGGCTAATGGAATTGCAGCACCACACTACCGCCAGGTATTCTATCTGTTATTGCTAGCTTGTTTTTAACTTAAGGATTATCAAACAACTATCTTTTTAAACATTTAACAAGATGGTATCCATTTTTCAAAAAAATTGTGTCAGATTTTATAATTCTACAAATAAGAATAATAAAAAGAGAAATATTACATTATAAAGTCAGTGAAAAGGTTAATTACTCTGGTTTAAGTTCACAATATTGTGATACCCCAGGTGAAAGTTGTTAATTCTTGTCTAAGGAAAGAGTTATCAAGATAACATAATAAAAAAAAACTGTCACATCTGGTTTAAGAAATATATGCGAACTTGCAAAATGGTAAAAGTCTTAGTTTAAGTTATTTTGTGAAACAAAAAATTGTTGGACGAAATGATCTTCCTATTCGTCACTCATACTTCGTATCCTTTTAGGGCAAATTCTTAAAAATCGGTTGCAGGAAATATAATGTAATCTTAGTTAAAAAAGAACTGGAAACTTGATTTTTATTAGGGTTCCGTATACCCGTAGGGTGGGAACAGGAACCCCAATAGCAAGCCTCCACTGTCCGTAAGTCCGGCTGTTTGCTACAGGACTGTATTTTAACAGATAGACCCTTTAAATTTTCATAGAAGATGTGTTATTAGCCACTACAACAGCCAATAATGAAAATAGTAAAAAGTTAAGACTACTAGTTATTTTTGTTTTAGGACCCCTTGAAGTTCTAAGACAAAAATAGGTTTTTTTATCGGCATTTTTGATGTTGTTTGATTGAATTTTCTCCGTATTGTATTACGTAATACATAAAAGCATCAAACTTTGTATGTGTAAAGTACAGTATGGTAATACAAGCAAAATAGTTTAAAAAATATGTATAAATTAAAATCAGTCAATTGCGTGTTGGTGTCGTGCACCAAGGTTTCCACTGCCTCTTATTTCCACACTCGCTTTACTAAACCTTTAGAGTAGTACTTGCCGTTGCCTTAGAATCATGAAATCCGCAAAAATATTTATTGTGGAATAGTTCGGAATATTTCGCATACGGGTCCCAATTGCACTCGCACCATTTATGTAATCCAGATAATGAAGAAACGCATTTTTTAACGAACTGCAATTGAACTGCTCTTTAAAAAAAAAACTGTCCACAAACATAACTAAAACTAGCAGAACTTAGTTAAAAAAAAATTACAATTGAAATAATATAAGTAGGTATTGCTTGACTCGAGAAACTGGCCATCTAACTAAAGCTATCACGTTGGGTAGTTGAAAAAAATGTTTGACCGTAGAAAAAAAAAAAGACAAAATAATGATAGAACATTATTTTGCGAACACTTACATTATTGAAAGGTAGTTAAACACATACATCTATCTATATATATAAAAATCAATTGCTGTTCGTTAGTCTCGCTAAAACTGGAGAACGGCTTGACCGATTTGGCTAATTCTTTTTTTGTTTTGATCGCCAGATTACAGGGAAGGTTTTAAAACAAAAAAAAGGGAAGTAGGGTAGGTATGTAGGGTAGGTAGAGTAGGGTAGGTAACGGTTGACGGTTGTTGGTGAAGGGAGCGAAGCCGCGGGCACAGCTTGTAATAAATACGTTTCTTGCAAGGTATATAAAACGTTAATATTTGTAAACCAGTGTTATTAATATAATGGCTAAATTATTAAATCAATATTTATCTGAGGTTGTATTGACTATGCGTATAATAACAGTTTTATTACATTAAAAAACAGATTAGGTATCTTACCAATCAATTTAATATTATGTACCCGGAAAATGGCAAACTCCGTAAGATTATAAAATATCTTGAGAGATTGTAAACTCTCGATAAATTGTCAACTGAAAAAAGTATTCCAAATGTTGGAATTCCTTTTTACGGAATTCCTACTAGAGTGTGATAGCCGTATCATTTTGTTTCCTCGAAAACCTTTCAACTACATCTCTATACTGCGACGCCTTGTTAAATCGACGTCTTGTTACTGCGATATTTCGTTACATCGAAAAACTGTACTGCGAACGATTTTACTGCGTAAATATCATACTTCGAAGCCTTGTTCAATCTTACTTGGGAAAACTTACTTCGGACGGATCTTACGGCGATAACCAAATATATCGATTTTCTTTTTCAAAACAATACCCATCCATTTTTAACATTTCTTTTGAAGCAGAGAGCGCCATCTGTCTGTGAATATAAGTGTTTAAGTAATATTGTAGATCATTGCAAACTTCGTCTGAATTAATTTCTAGCACATTAACATATACAAATTGTTCCTTGTTGTTTTTTAATTTACTAGCACTTCGTCCGCGCAGATTTAGTAGGTACTACACAAACTTCAAAGCCCCCTCTAACCCCTTTTTAAAGTTTAGTTTTGAAAAGTTAAGCACAACGATTTTCATTAATTAATTACCGAGCCAGTTTTGCAAAAATTATTATATCTGATTCAATTATCCCTTTTAGTTTGTTCATACGAATTTCCCTCTTTTTCGCCTCTTTCGGGATTTCTTTATCATTAATGCCATGTTAAACTTCATTGGACCAAGCATTCAAAATTGTCCCCAGTTCGCTCAAAACACAACATTTTTCTTACTCAGAGCATTTTTATAGCCGTCGTAACTTTTAAACGACAGGTCCGATTTAAATAATTTAATTTACATGTACATAATAAACCTTAAGTATCAAACCATTTAGATGGATAAGGATCGCCCAAATACCAAAATCACCACTTTTCCAATCCACCCGGGTTTTGATTGAATAATGAAAAATTCATGGAGGTATGCTGTACAGAGAATAAAGTCCCGCATACCTCCACTGAAAATGGGAGGATCCTCAGAACCAAACGGTTGTAATGTCTGGTGGGCAACTGCCCGATGGTTGATATTTTGACTGTTGATCAAATCGCACGGAGAACTTTGCTTGCGCGATGCAGGATTTCGTTGTTAATTCGCCGTAGATGGCGCTGCTGTTCTTTTTGTTGCCGTACATATATCGCTTCTTTGTTTTTCATGTGGCATTGATGTCGCTACAGTTTCGTAAAAGCCATGTCGATTACTATTTAATAGACGATACGATATGATGTCATGCCTCAACTTTATTTTGGGTTCTGGGCAATCGCAGTTTATCGTTCGTATGTATAGACCACAATTGAGGGGGGATTTGGACATTGGGTAAGATCTTGAAATGGAGACAGATGTACTATTACTAGCTTGGCACATACGTTTTCCTAAAACATAGTAAGTTTCAAACCACTCTAATGCTTCTCGCTTCTTCTGGTTGTACACTTTCTTTAAGAGTGTGGAGAACTAAGAGAGGACTTCCCGAAATTCCTCCGGACACGGAAAAAACCTGGATATGTATTATAAAACTTGCAGTTATTTTTTGTATACATTTTAAATGTTTACAAAGGTACTTACATACGTAGGTAGGATTTAATTTGAGTTGTTACAGTGACATTGGACAGGTAATAAATGTTATCCTCCTCCGCAGCCGACTTATGAAAATTTCCTTTTTCTATCAAGCTAGCTAAGCTGTTGGTTGAAGCTAGTTTAAAATAAGAAATGAATGATTGAACATGAAATAATGATTTCAGCAACTGATGACACCATGCAATACTCCAGCGACTCCTCCCAACTTCCCCGATGCGCTTGCGGCGTTCTCGCGCCTGTCGACGACGGGCAGCCCGAACACTGCGGGCGGCGGGGTGTGTGCGGCCGCGCCGCCCGTGTCCCCGCTCGCCACGCATCCGCCGCCGCCGCCGCCACCACCACATGTACAAATGAGCATGTTTCCTGGCACTCCAAATCCTCAGACAAATTATTCGTCAATTTCCTGCTCAACTGCCGTAAGTTCTAAACATAATTATACGCATTATCTTTTTTTAAGTCTGCTAAAAGTTAAAAAAAAGTAAATCATACTTTTTTTAAACTAATAAAAGTAATTTTTTACACACTCGATAACTTCAATGAAGTGTATTTCGAACTCGTGCGCAAAAGTGCGACAGCCAACCCCCACCACTATTTGCTATATCAGGCTGGTCCGTGGTCAGCCCCCACGAAAATCGACCAACGCGTCCGAAAAAAGTCCTTGAGCAGAACTTATGTCATAATATTATTTTGCATAACAGCGGATAGCTTAAAGTTCATAATCGTTTGGCAAACACTCATCCATACTATATACTATTTATACAGAGTGAATGTTTAAAGTGTGCGCGGATAGCCAAATCCTAAATTATGAGGAATATCGAAAAACACCGACAGGAGTCTCGAGCCCGATTCTGATGAAAACTAAAACTGTATTATTGGATTTTCAAAAAATCGGTTTTCCTAGCCAGGAATTGAATCGGTTGATTTTGTTAAATAAAACACACCTGTATCAAATTCTGGAAAGTAACAACACATGGCAAACTAAAGGAAAGTGCTCATTTTTAATAGTATAATTTTGGTTACTTACCCAATGTATAAACACATCCATGTCTTTTTTATCTCATAATTCTGATAAGCGCGGCGGGCTGCGAGTGCCGGCAATATACTATTTTAGGTCAAAATTAAACCACTTTAATCAGTGTTATATTTGCTTGGATATATTTGGCTAGACGGTACTGAACGCTGTGTTAAAATTTGTCCATCTAGTTTAATGGGACTTCATAAACACGCTGAAATTGTAATGATGGTTTTCCCGCAGCAGAACGATTAGCCATCAGTAGTACTATCGAAACATAAAGTTAAACTTAAAAATAAAAATGTTTTTGATTTCAAATATTAAAAAAGAATATTCATAAACTCGAAAGTGTGAGAAGCAATAGTAACTCACTAGATGTGACGTAGGTACTACTGGCAGAGCAGCGGCGCCGACAAAGTGAAAAGCGATTCATAAAATTAAATGTAAGCAAAATAAGCTCTCGCGCGTAGTTATACGGCATTAACTTGCCTCCAAGCACGCGGCGAGTGAGGCCCCGCACATCACGCGCGTCATCCTTTTATGTTATACCTATCAGCTGGTTGATACGCGAAGGGCAACGACCGCAGCCGCTTTGCGCGAAACTATCGCGATGTATAACTATTGATTCGAAGTCGCTTCCGAGTTTTGTTTATCACAATTGTTATTCTGCCATTTCTTGATTTTAAATTTATTATTTTTCATAATTTGATTGTCATACCAAGACAAACTCATTTCGCTGCGGGAAAAAACCGATTTCAGCTTGAATATATATCAATATTATTACTAGCATTTCACCCGCGAATTCGTCCGCGCGGATTAAGTAGGTATAGCCCTGGCACATCAAGGTACCCGAAACTGTAAAATTTTCCCAATCTACCTTGAACCGAATGCTTTAGCGATAAAGTTGAAAATCTATTAAAAAAAATTTACTGACTGTTGTAGCTTGATGTGCTGTCGTCTGTACTCCACAAACTTAAACGCCCGCTCTACCCCCTTTTAAAGATTAGTTTTGGTAAATTA
Source organism: Mamestra brassicae (assembly GCA_905163435.1). Lineage (NCBI taxonomy): Eukaryota > Metazoa > Arthropoda > Insecta > Lepidoptera > Noctuidae > Mamestra > Mamestra brassicae. The sequence goes on along the minus strand of LR991004.1, from coordinate 10,118,470 downwards.
AGCAGAACGATTTTCATTAACCACCAGATATCGGAATAGGTAGACCATATTTTGTCTAATGTTCGTGGAAGTAAGTAACATAGAGTTATATAAATGGAATCATAACAATTAAAACCCGGGATTATAAAAACATGAACTGGACTTTGAGTATAGTTAGTTACAAATTATTGATTTGAAGAATGAAAAGAAGAAAGAGTTGTGCGAAAACAAAGCTATTTAATTGAACAGTTTTAGTAGGTACGGAACTCTAAAAACATAATAAGATTCTTCAATATAATAATTTTGTTCAAATATATTCAAAGCGCAATAAGTAATTTGCAATTTCGTAAATCCCGGAATACAATCGTCATGTTTATGATTCCGGGATTTTAGAGGAGGTATTATCAACTCTACGTTACTTACTTCCACGAACATTAATTAGGTAAATATAGTCTACCTATTCCGATATCTGTACCCAGCCATTTCTGCTGCTGATTCTATGGTGTCAGCATCAACGCAACTATTCACCCCCTTCACCTCGTCAGGGGTTGATTATGCAAAAATTGTTAATCTTTTTCAATTATCCCACTTTTAGTTTGTTTATACCAATTCCCACGTAAATTGAAGCAAGTAATAATGTCCTCCCCTTAGACTTCATCACCCGTTCGTTCCCCTTTAAGGGTTTATTTTCGAAAAATCCAAACATATATTTTTATTTTTTTTCTTCATCAACTTCATCGGACCAAGCCTAAAAAAACCAAGCCTAAACCAAGAATCTTAATGATTCTCCCCAGTTGGTTCAATTCGCAACATTCTTACTTCGAGCATCTTTATACCCGTCATAACTTTTAAAGGAAAGGTCCGATGTGAATAATTTAAACTGTAATTTACATGTGCATAATCAACCGTAATTATCAAACCATTTAAATGGATAAGGATTAATATCTTGATACAAAAATCGCCATTTTTCGATTCCACCCTGGTTTTGATGGAATAATTTGAACAAATAGCGGCTTGTGACTTAACCATAATAGTGAGACATATACCCTCGGGAACTTTTTTATAAGTAACAATGAGTACTTCAATCATGAAGTACATTATTTTAGTAATCATCAATAGTTTTCTCAGCGGACGCCAAATAATGAACTTATTAGGCAAAATTTTGCTACTTTGGGTTACATTATTGCAAATATAGAATCTGTACTTTCTTCGAAAATAAAATATAGCCTATGATTTAAGTCAACAGTAGCTTTCAAATGACGAAAGATTTTTTTAAAATCAGTTCAGTAGCTTTTGAGCCATATCGTAAAAAACAAACCTTTCCTTTATAACCTTTTGCGTGTCTACCACAGATTTTTATCGTCCAATCCTGACCAAGCCCTTAAGTGTAACTGTCCGACTTAAGACATTTGGAGCATTTTTTCTTATGTCGAACTGTGTAACTTAAGACACGCAAAAGGTTAATATTATTTTTAGATGTATATCGATACATCTAAATTAATTTTATGAAGAGGAAAGGTTTTACTAACATTATAAATGCGAAAGTGTGTCTGTCTGTTATTTCTTCACGCTTAAACCGTTGAACCAATTTAGATGAAATTTGGTATAGAGATAATTTGAGTCCCGAAAAAGGACATAGGCAACAACATAACTTTTGTCGCCAGTATAGGGCTTGAACGGGTTGAAATAGGAGATGAAAGTTTGTATGGGAAACCATGAACCATTGTATTTAGGCACTTGATAAAAAATAAATAAACACATGTCCAAGCATTTTTGCAAAATTAGGTTCTTAAAAATAAAAATGGCTGCCCTTATTCCACTGGGCAGAAGTAACGGGCAAAAACTAGTTTATCATACATTCAAAACCCATTATTTTGTAAGTCAGAATCATCTCAAGGCATAAATTTAATATCCATAATAATTTAAAAGTAGAACAATCATACATATCGTACGAAGTTCACAGTCAGAATCGTTTTTTGGCATACATTTCATATAGATAATCATTAAAAGATAGAACATTTACATATCCATAATAATTAAAAGAGACATCTATCGTTGCTTAATTCATTATTTAATTATCTTTCTGCATGTATTAATTATCACTCAATAATGCATGCAAGCCAGCATGCAACATGCAGTAAGCATGGTTTCTGTCACGGCTCCGGCGCTGTATGGCTCCGGCGGTCCCTTACGAGCTTATCGTCGCAGATGGTTTTTACGCAAACACCTGCTCCTTAGCTCGCAAGCCGCCTCGGCTCTCCGAGCTTACGCGGGCTTAAATTACACTCTAGGGGTAGGGCAGACAAGATTACCTGGAGTTGGTTTTGCAGCGATTCGTTTCTGTCACTAACTTTAAAAGCACAACATCACTTTAAGACAATATTTTAATTTAAGGTTAATAATGCTATTTAATAGAAATGCCAATATGGCTATTAAAATTATTTCAAATTAAATTCTGCCATTTTTATAGTAAGTATGTGAAATTGCACCAGATAATCGTCGCTCTAAATAAACGTTACGCTAAAGGAAATTATGCAGAATTTTAACTTTGCCAAATAAAATTCTGCCATCTTAAAAGTATGCCATGTAAATTCGGGCATATATAAACATTCAGCCAAACAATAATTACTAAATAATTTTTAAGATAATGCCAAGTGTGTTATGCCAAATAAATTTCGGAGCATCAAGATTCTGCCAGATAGAGGGAACCACTCACAAAAATGTGTTACTAAATATTTTTGTTTAACATATTTAAATTTATTTTATTCCGTGAAGTGTGTTGAAAAACGTTTTTGATACACGTATTTTTAAGGCCGCTTCATATTAGAAGCCCGGGCCGAAGGCGAGGCCGCTATGGAATCGAGAGATTGTGTGTGAATTTTGCTCATTTGCATCAAAATGTACAGACGCCAGCACAAAGCTACAACAATCTGTCATATTTATTTAATAGATTTTCAACTTTATCGCTAAAGAATTAGGTACAAGGTTTATTGGGAAAATTTGACAGTTACAGGTAGCTTGATGTGTTGTGCGTCTGTAATTTTATTAATTTACGGCAGAAGTTCTTAGCTTAGTTGATGTAGAATTGGGACTGCTTAGGCGGAGACGATTTTAGTGATTTCCTCGCAAGGCCATATATGTAAACGAGAGTTCAAATATTTCAGAAATCATTTATTTTTCATCACGTAGGGATCTGTATAGATATAGATACGCATACGATGGATTTTTGTGATATGTAATGTATTACGGAAATTAAACAAACTGTGTTTGTTTCTTTTTTTCAGATGTGCAGCGAAAACATGCCAAGATAAATTTGAAGATATTAGTTTAGGAGCATCTATAATTTATTTTTCTAATGGTGCGCAATGTGAGCTGTGGAATTGTGTATGAAATGTATATTACTTTAGTAAACACCCTATAGCAGCGTTGGTTTGCTGGACAATATTTGGGGTGCTGTACTGTAGTCAATCATGTTAAATTTATTACAAAATATCGTATCTACATTATAATTATGTATACAGTGGTTTCAAAATGTGCACAATAAATCCTATGAATTGTGTTAGTTTTTGGTAATTGAAAATTATATTGTGATTGTAAAAAAATATTGTAACAGAATTGTAATGTAATCGTAAATAATTATTACTTTAATAACATACAGAGTGAGAATTTTGCTTTAGCTTCTAAAGTTATTCGTCGTACTTCGGTAATTATTTTTTAGTCATAATGTGTAATTAAATAATATTGACACCCGCCATACCACCAGGATATAACTAACTAGACAATTAATTCTAGTTACTTGTAATAATAAGTGTTGAAAAATACAAGTTTACTTTGCTCTTGAATGCTATACCTTATCCACAATTCTGTACCTGAGAAGCATATTATGTAACTAAGCACCAAAATGCAAACTTTACAGGAGAAAGTTATTTCTCAAAAAAAAAACTGACAATCTTGATTTGGAGAAGCTTGTGAGATAAAATGTGCCAACATCTTGGAGAAAATAATTAATTAACTAATAACTACGCTATTAAACTTTAATTAGGTAACAATATTGAGATCACTAGCGTTTCCAAACGTCTTTTATACTGCACATAACAAGGGAGCGGAACCCTCTGCCTGCGTCTGTGTTTCCGAACGTGTATGTCACCGGAAAATGTCAAACGTAAAATTATAAAAAAATTTAGAGATTGTAAACTCTCGATAAATTGTCAACTGAACATTTAGAATACTTTTTACGCATAAAAACTTGATAGTCTGTAATATCTCGAAGTCATTTCTATAAATTGTGGACTGACATAAAATGCGACCAATCAGAGCACAAGTCTACAATTTATCCGTTTTCGTATGATAGTAAACCTGCGATAGCAAAGGTGTGGTTCAACAAAATCTCGCAAGATGAGCACGAAACGGTCTGGTACGCCGAGTTGGTGTAGCTTATAAATTAATCCATTGTGCCAGACTTTGTTGAATGCTTTCGTCATGTCGAAGAGCAAGTGGACCGTCATCAAGTCACGCTGGAAACCAGCGCTAAGATGCTCGCCGATGCGGTGAACTTATTGGGATATATGCACGGGTGTTCGGTTCGAAACCAAACTGCTCGTCGGGCATAAGACCCTTTGCTTCGGCATAATTACCTAGAACGTTGAGTAGATTGATGGGACGGGAACTGGCGGGATCAGACTTGGGCTTGTCTGGTTTGGGGATACCGATAACGGTGGCCTGCTTCCATGCTTGGGGGAACATGTTGCTTAATTAATGTGCCATTGAAAATGGCAGTCATTAGCACTATGAGTTGGGCGGGGAAGAGTTTGAAGACCTTGTTGGTGATGCCGTCGTATCCAGGGGCCTTTTGATGATATCAATCAACGCGTCGGGAAGGCAGAGGATTATCAGGATCTTCGACTGGTGGGACCGGAGCTCTACGTTCGACTTCAGCATCCACCATATTGAGATGAGCTTGGTCTACTGGTTGAGAGCTGGGAGAGCATTGGGACTCGTAGACTGTCGGATATACATTCCGCTTTCTTGTCGAAGGCGATACTCTTGTCGGGAAGAATGAGAGGAGGGGCATTGTGGCCTCTAATTTGAATCGTAACTTTCTCTGAAGGTACAAAAAGGCAGGATGGGCTCGAGTTCGCTAAACGTCTTTTCCCAGCGCGCGGGACGCGGCTCAGCAGTGCGTTCCCTCACAGCACGCTGCAAGGTGCGCATGTGAGCTTTGTTCGCGTCGCAGGGAGAAGCGCTTTACGCACGGTTCGCTGCGTTCTTCTCGGTTATCAGAGAACGCAGTACATCATATTCACCGACGCCACTTGGACCGCTTTCTTTCAATCTCCTTTAACATCTTTAAATCTAGGCAACCATGGATTCAACAAACTTTTTGACAAGGCAACCTAATTTAGAAAGAAAGAAAAATGTTAATTTATGACTCGCACAAGACAGTTTGTTTGTCTGTCTTGTGCGAGTCATAAATTAACATTTTTCTGTGTAAAATAAATTATAAGACTAAGAATAATTTATTGTTTTTAGAATTTACAATCGATAAGTTGATTCCTGGAACTCACAGTAGGATTCCCTGTGTCGTGAGATCCAGGCTCCTTCGTTCCGTTTACATTTATTGCTACGTACATGTAATGGGTATTATAATTAAAAACCAACAGTAGGTACAAGAAAAGACACTACAGTATAGTCATAATAATATGGTTGGATTGGGAATAAAATAAGCTTTATTCTCTCAGCTGATCTCGACATTCATAAATAACTTCTCAAGGAAGTTGAAAAAAAATCTCAACATCCAACCTGCCAACCTGGGTGGGTAGGATGGCTAATGGCTAGGTTGGAAGATATAGTAGTACCTAGTAGGTAATAAGTAAATTTTGCCGCTCTGGGCAAAAGCCCGGCTTGCCTCCCCCCAGCTCGGGCCTTGACAATTGTAGACTTGTGCTCTGATTGATCGCCATTTTATGTCAGTCCACAATTTCTCGGAATAACTTCGAGAGATTATATATATAGACTATCAAATTTTGATGCGTAAAAAAGTATTCCAAATGTTTAGCTGACAATTTATCGAGAGTTTACAATCTCAATCGTTTTATATGTAGGTACCTACTTATGGAGTTTGCCGGTTGCCCGGTGGCATACCTATATAAAACGATTTTTTTCAAAATATATTGACCAATTATAATCTAAAAAACATTTATAGAATCTTACAGTCTGCAATTGTTGTTGTGTTAAATTATTTTTATTATTAGATAGGTATTAATTTTCCAGTGACATAGGTACACAGACAATTATTATGTTGTCATTCATGGCCCCATTTGGTCCCCATATATACTGAGCCAACAGAGGTTCATATGTTCGGCGCCATTCGGTCTGCTCTGAACTACTTATAAAATAAATATGATTAAGCAGTTGACTATCTCTGGCGGATGCACTACCGGGGATGAAACATGAAACGTTTGTCAAGTCAAGATTTAGGTATTTAGGTCTGCATTTAGTTTAGTAGGTATGACGAAACTAAATATTGACATAGCGTAAGGCGTAACAGATTATTGAAATGAATTTCCACAAAGCAGCCCCTGATTCCATTACTTTGATTGATGTCCTGAGCATCAATATTTAGGGCACTTCCTTTAAGAGGCTTACTTTAACTTTCTTCCCAGTAGCTACAGGTAGGTTCTGATTAATAACATTGCAAGGTTTTTTTAAACACATATTTAATGGCATGATTCAGATTCTGGATCACCAACTTCTGGGATATCTTCTGACATCTTTTTTGTCTCTAGATTATTTGATATCTCATCCGAAAATGTTGCATTATAATTAGTTTCAAGTTCCTCATTACTTTCTATTGGACTAATAATATTTGAATGCTTGCTCCTTTTAAATATGAGCTAGAAAAAAAGTATAAATTAGTGTAATAAATCTATCAAACTCAATTGAGAACACTTGGTAGGTAGGTACTTTAAAATATCTTAAATTCATTCATTGACTATTTCGATTTCTGTAATCATGGTTTGAAATGATTATGAACTATATAGCAGAAATGTATGTCTGTTGCATAGGAAGTGTTCTGGAATGTGAAGACTTCCTTTGCAATTTTTGACGTTTTTGCTAGTTAAATAAGGAACATACCTTGTAAAACTGAGGTTTCTCATAAATCCATAATAATACAATAGAAGCTATGATCACCGTTATGGCGAAAAGTAAATAATTTGTAGAATAAGTATAGGCATCCAAGAATATACTATACCAACAACCTGCGCTAACACGCACCATATTCTTGTGCAAAGTTTATCATAAGGTAAATATTACTCTAATAAATTTTGGCCTGCTTATGTTGAAAGTGCGTATTATAGCGTAGATAGTGTAGGTGGACTCTGAAATTCTAACTCTCAAAAACTTCATAAGTAAAGTTACGATTTGTGTTTGTCAGTACTGTGTCATAATGTCACAACATTTCAGCCTTTTTTAACCAACATTGACATATAGAGATGGGTAGCTAATTTAATAACTAGCTAAATTTCGGTTATTCCAGTAATAACCACGGCTGTGATAGCTCAACATGATAGAGCTGGCTATTGGCTAGCAAGAAAATACGACCGGTTTACGGCGCACCGGGCAGCCGTCATAGCGGGGTAGCCGCCGGCAGCAAAATTGTTTTTTTTTTTTTTAAAACGTTGCGCCACACTAGGGTTTTCTCCTGTATTGTGGGTGCGTTTACAGACAATAATAATCTCACATTCACAAACAGCCAGACCCGGAACAACTATCTGTAGGTCATACAATTAATTGTTCCATGCGGGATTACAACCCACGACACGCAGCGCACCAGCCTGTCGCTCAACCACTGCACCAACCGTGTCGTCGAAAAGCTAAACTAACTAGTTGTCGCCGAAACAAGGTGCGCGAAATCGTCGCAAACTTAATTCGGATTACTAACCCACAACGGATGAAGCGAGCATGATATTCGATTATTTAGTTTCGTTAAATATCGATAGTTTTGATGTGAAAAATCTCATGAGGCGGGTTAGACCTACTGCTGGCGTGGCGGCGCATCGCCATGTTGTGTATCGCCACGCTGTATGATATATTATGTAGCCGAGATATAGAGGTAATTTTTTTTTAATCTTAACATTTTATTTATGATTATGACATTTTATTTCAAAGTCAAAGTCAGTTTACTTCCATAAACTATCCTTGTAAGCATATTATCTGTATGTAAGACGCCAGCACATAATTTCTTTAATAGATTTTGACAGTTTCGGATAGCTTTATGTGCTGGCGTCTGTACAAAACTAATTTCGATGTTTCACATCTGCCAGGCATTTTCCGCGATTGCTCACTCGTTTAAATTATACTATCGTTTAAATTATGAAAGTAAACAAATATAGGTATGTAGGTATTTATAACGAAATCATTACCTACACAAATCATGACGACGAGCAAGAAAAGCTAGCGATATCAGTCGGTTGGTGACCCATCACCCAGATTCAAGAGAGCAGTAGGGAAACCAGCACTCTTCGAAAACACATACGACACAGACCGCGTTCCGTTTTCCGGCCCCGCCGCCGGGGCCCGTCGCGACGTCCCAGTAATAACCCTCCCCGACCTTTGATTACCGAGCCAGCCCGCGTCGCTGAGCCAGTAGTTTTAAACTCCCCAAATAATGTTACGACCCAGCCTGTCCCTTGCTGTTCCTCCCAAATGACGCCGCTAGCCGAGGTCCTTATCCCACAGGGGATGCCCTAGCGAGCGGTCATTTAGTTTTAGTTTTGTCTTAGTTTGTAAGCCCTGGCTGGGGGCCTTGAGTCATTTAAGGCCACCACAGGATAGTCCGGTTAAGCAGTAACCAGCCTTAGTGTGCTGAACTGCGAGTGGTCATCGTCAAAAAAAAAAAATCGGTTGGTGAGTTTTAATGGTGTCCTGTCATATGAAAAAAAAAAAGAAAGAGTGTGTGTACTTATGTACACGCGTTAGAAGTTATACTTCTTTGGCGTATGGAAAAAAAACATATTCACAACTAAAAAAATATAAAAGTTTTAAAATACCTATTTGTATTGTTTTCAGCTTCAATTTGTTGCGTTCGAACGATCGCCAATTAAGTCTATTACGCTAAATAACTGATACGTTTCATAGTTTTAAAACTGTTTGTTCATAAAATAGGGCAGATAAAATGCAAAATTTTTTTTTGATTCGAATGTTTTGTTAGTATGTATCTAGTATTTGAAATTAATACCAACTTTCTATTCTGGATGGTGTGTACCTGAGAAGTTTATGGGTACCTACTTACAATGACATATAAGTTACGAGACTCCTTTTTTCAAAATAGTCAATAAGTACTTACCAATAATTATTATAAACGGTAAAATTCTGTTCCGTTCTACTGCAGATACAAATCCGATTAAGAAAACTCATTCATGAAGAGGCTGTTTTTTGTCTTCGAAAAATCATCATATTCCAATAAAAACTTCTAGGATAGAATAAAAGGAGCTGAGCCGCGGGAAAAATTAATGTCTAATCAATTACTTTTATCAAAATATTTGTATCTTATATTTTGGCGCTTTATTTCGAAATTAAAACCACATTCTTCTTCGAAATTCAAACATAAAAGAAACAAAAGACAATCAAAAATACTAGAATATACAACTTGAACATAGTTATCGATTTTCATGCCACCTAGAACTAACTTCACTATGTAGAATTCAGGTGTCGGTGTGCGCGCGCATCGTAAAAATTCACTCTCATCAGTTTTCTCCATCGCGCCAAAAGAAGTATAAATTCAAAAAAACGAATCACACATTTTCATTTAAACATAATGTTAGGTACCTAAGTAAATTTATAACTACTTGATAATGTTATCACTTTACAAACTATTCCTTCTGTAAATAACTCATTTGTCAAATAATTGAAAGACGACATTTCACTTGACAAAGTAATATTTTTATAATGATATTAAGAGCTTTAGGTATGTACCATATTTTACGCAAAAAATAAATATTCTATTCTATTCAACCAGTTTCACTCATTAGCCAAGTAGCCGGCTAATCAACTATGAATAGCCGGCTAGCTCGATTATTGTCAACAAATTGTAGCTTCCCATCCCTTTGAAAATATTATGTTGTCTCTGTAATTGTTAACTTTTTCATATTTAGGCGACTTGGCTAATGAGTCTTTATAGTATAAAAATTCGAATGTAATGCACATCAAGGTACACGAAACTGTCAAATTTTCCCAATCAACATAGAACCTAATTATTTACCGATAAAGTTAAAAATCCATTAAAGACATTTTACAGATTCTTGTAGCTTGACGTGCTGGCGTCTGCCAATCCTAAATACTCCGAAAATCATTAGAATGTACCTACGCCTGTACATTCTAATGATTTTATGTCATCGCATACAGAGAACGCTTTTCGGTTGTGCCGAATAAATTAACACGACAGTCGCGTTTTCGAGCGACGATGGCTTTGTATTTAAAGTTAGACGTGTTTCTTAGTTTTCTACGGAACCCTTAAAAAGAGCCAATAATGCCGGGTTGGTACTTACAGACTTCGAGCGCATGATCCGCCATTCGAAAATACGTCCACTCTTTCGTGAAACGTCTACATAACACAACCCACTCTTTCGGTTTCTTTAGATTAGTCCGTTCTCGGCATAGGCACGCCTATGCAAGCGTCACTAGGTACATTCTAAAGTCATGAATGACGAATGACTGCTGGTGAGTGATGGAATTCAATCGAGACGAGACGCTCATTCTTACATATACGACGATGTAATATTATAGGCTGATATACTAACCTATTACCCAATCCGTGAAAATGTAAAAAAAAATGACCCATTCACTTAAAAGTCGTAGGTACTAATGAAATCTCCACATTTTCTTCAATCAATTTCATGCAACCATCAATCACTGCAGTGACTAGTGCGCATTACACGATAGGTTATCTGTCAGTCACAGCCTTGACTGTGGTTAAACTGACAGCAAAACCTAACGTGTAATGGGCGCCTAACATACGAGCTCGTTCTCGCTCCACCCCTCTGATATGCCACTGACATCTTGAACATATTTATGGTCCATATCTGAATGGTAACAACGGAACCCTATTATAAGCCTCTGATGTCTGCCGGACTGTATCTCATGTAATATAATAGGTGTGTTATGTATTATTTAGCGAAAGTGCGCTGTCCCACTGCTAAGTCGCTGAACCGATTTTGATGAATTTTGGTACAGAGATAGATGTCCGTGACCACGAACGCCAATCGCTTCCATATTTGGTCAATAATTAGTACTCAATTGGTACCAATTAGTACTCGAACAACAAAATTGGTACCTAAGCAGTTTTCGAGAAAATCGACTTTGAAGAAATAAATAGAAAGAAATATCTATCGCTCTTTAATCATATTCATTGAACAACACAGAAGGTACAATACAAAAAAAAAATATATTCGAGTACCATTAACCTGCCCACGTCATTAACTGAGTTATCAGAGGCCATGCATGGGTAACGACCATAAATTTATGTGCACGAGTGTACAATTCTTATCAGCTCAATAACATTGACAATGACAACTTAATTTGGTCGGATTATACACGGAGATTTAGTATGGAAAAGTAATGAAAGCTAATTTCTCTTAAAATACAACACTTGGGAATCCGAATTTGGTCACTATAACTTCTTTATAGGTACTAATTTTTGTACCAATTTGGGAAGAAATCACAGTTTTTAATAGGGAAATCTTAAAATGAAAATTTAACACCGTGACTACCGCCACCCCACCAATGGCATGGTATACTACTGGCGTACTACTCTCGTAAACTACTGACGTATGTACCTACGCATTTTGAATTTTGGGCACTAATTTTATCTTCCAGGGTAGGTACTAATTTTCTATGTAGGTGTGAGGAAAGCGACAAGTTCCTGAAACTTGGAATTAACATTCAAATTTGTGGTCCTGCTGAACGAGCGCACGAAGTTATCATCGTTGATTTCTCGGTAAATACAAATGATTCAGTTCTGTTTTTTTATACGAAATGCATCACATTTATGGGTACTAATTATTTTTATACTTACTTAGAATAGCTGTAGAATGCCCCCTTTTTCGGCGCTCATGGTGGTCCTGCTGAGGGGATCATGACTACCGCCGGACCACCTTCAAAGTCGATTTTCTCGAAAACTGCCAATTTTGTTGTTCGAGTACTAATTGATACCAATTGAGTACTAATTATTGACCAAATATGGAAGCGATTGGCGTTCGTGGTCCGGCGGTAGTCACGGACATCAGAGATAGATGGATCCCTGGAGATTTTTTGCGAAAATCTATCATAGGTACCTACAGCTAATATTTTTATATTTAATAGTTGAATTATTTTCGTTGGTAGGTACTGGTGTTAAAATTAGCTTCTGCCAGCAGCTTCGCCCGCGTATATGTCGGAAATTATCCCAAGGGAAAATACTCCCGGGATAAAAAGCTTAAATGCTATTCCAGGTTATGATTGAGTAGGTTATAAACATCCACCCATCCAAACTTTCGCATTTATAATAGAAAGTAAGATTATTAATCAAAGCAGACTAAGTAGGTAAGGGACATACGGCATCCTAATCAATGTGTCGCCTGTACCTACCTGAAGATCGGGACGTCCCATCCAAATCGCAACGCCTCACAACCACTGACAACTCAAATCTCAATCAAAGACCAAATTACAAGTGTGGGTTATTTAAATTTAATAATAAAATTACATCAACTATTTATAATCATTTACTATATTTTTTAGGTATATAATTATTTCCAATCTAAATTATTTGTCGGTTTTATTACGTACTTTCGTAATAAGAATAGAATGACCAAAAGAAATAACTAAAATCTAAAGTATAAGCTTACATTAAACAAAAAAACAGTAGATAAACAGAAGATGTTTGAACACTGCAAAGCGAGAATGTAATTAAATGTCTGCATTGGAGTAATTGCAAAATTTTGAGGAATAAGGTTAGGTTAGGCTGCAATGCCGAAAAACAGAGGCCTAATTGACCAACAAACAGGTTGTTTTCAGTCACATATGTTTTTGTTCCCGGTAACTGGGAAAATTTTGTTTTGATCTGGGTATGAGGTTCTTATATTTGGTAGGTAGGTAGTTCACATACTTAGTTATAAAATATATTATATGTACATCATTTCAGCCATAGATGACATTTTTTTTGGTATGTGTACCAATGTTTCAAAATAACTTGCTAATTCGTCAATGGTGACATCACAGGGTGGATTGAGAGCTTGTTGAGAACAGCTGCCAGCTCTACTACTCTGTTGTTTTGGTTCCCTATGCTCCTGTGAACTTGATACATCATGCTTCCACCATTTACTCATACTGTTTTCATTGGCGGCTCCATTTTGTACATTAGCACTAGACGATATTTTCAGCTGGTTACAGTTATCAACAAGTGTGCATAAACTTAGTGGGTCACATTTCTCGACTTCTGTCAAATTTTTACTTGTTGATTCTAGGCAGTTCTCTGTTTCCAATTTAATGACAGCACTACATTTTTTTAATATATTCAATACTGGTTCTTTGAGTATCTTACTATGTTTCTTTTTATAGATTCCAGGTTTAAGTTTTTTTTGAGAGGAACAAGAGCATCTTGACTCTTTAGGAAGGACAGTATTCTTGGGAAAATTTCTTTTCTCCAGTGGGTTTATATATGTATGTTCATTACTTCTATTCTTACTTAATTTTAGTGGTTCTATTTCTAATCGTCCCATTTCCAATCCTAGTAATATGTCTTCTTTATCCATGATTTTAAGTTCTGCAACAAAAAATGTGACTATTTGTTAATCTAATTCACTCCACTATGTAACACTACTATAAATATAATAGTTATATTATTGTCACATTTCTCAAAACGATTTTATTTACCACATGTTACAACATTGCTACTTTACACAATAACATGACAGCTAAAAGTATAAATTCAAAGTTATTATTTATGATGTTAAAATTTCAAGCAGTGAAGCACTATATTAAAATAACTGCAAAAAATGCCTATAATTTTTAAATGTTTGCTTTGCAGTCTTTTCTTTTGATTAGATAATTTGCACGTAAACAATAAGTTTGGAGAATAGTGTGCGTTTGTTTGTTCTAGAATGTAACAACAATTACCTGCATGGTGTAAACACAATATTTAGACGATGCATGTGGTTGTCGATATATTTATTTTTTCGTACAGCAGCGCTTAGTTATCAATGAGTAATATTGAGTATTGGCGTGCTTTGATTAAGGAATGCTTTGTTTGTTTATGGATAACTTACCAGTAGTCTTCTTGTTCTAGTTAGTATATTTACGACGCCGTTTGATAATAATAACATAAGAACAATATTCACTTACATAACACTGATATGTAGGATTTATGTAAAAACTGAATCGTATGTTTTGCTGATAATAAATTGGACATTTTATTTTGTTTACGTCATGGTCGTCATGTTCATCTGTGTTGCTGTTTAGTTCCTACTCTGTGGTTTGGTTTCGGTGGGTTCACTTCAATCAAAATACAGGTACGTTCATTTGATCTTTTTAAATAATGATTTAGTAAGATTGGCGGACTTGATCATTGACTTGTATAAGTCATCACAAATACAAAAGGAACTTTTAATAGTCGCTGAATGATTATTAGAAAAATCATTTATTCGCAAAAGTAGGTACTAGGCTTTTGTTTAAAAAGAGCGAGCCTTACAGTAGTCGCATATGATGTACATCTTGCATCTCAAATTGGTAGTAAACATCATTAAAATTATGATAATTGTTTTTTTTATATACAGTGTGTCCGGGCATGGACTAGCGATATTCTAAATACTTAAATATAAACTATTTTAAAGTACAATTACACTCTAGGCTTGGGTCCAATACACTTCCCCGCTATGTGGCAACCATTTTGTTTTTTTTGTTGAAATATGCTCTATGCGAGTACAAAAAAAATCATAAATCTCGAAGTTTTAGTCATACTGAGATAAAAATAGGCTTATTCGAAAGGTAATAATATTGTCGACCATCTGCTTTTTTTTTACTAGATCGACAGATTTTGAGCTAAGCTACAATACAACATAAAATTCACAACTGTATGTCTAATATTTTAACAGTTATTGTTGTTTGAACATAGCGTATGCGCAAGCACAAAAGGCCTTTGTCGGAACCCTAAACAGGAAATCATTAAAAACACATAACATTCATATTGAATTTTATTTAAAGTTTTTTTCAATATTAAACTATGATTAAAATATCTAAAGCAGTTGCTCAAAGTGGCCACCTCCAGCTTGTAGACACACTACGGCTCTCTGTGCCACCTGGGCTGATGAGCGCCTAATTAAATCCAAATCGGATCTAATTTCTTCGGCGACTGCCATAATTCTTGCGACGAGTTCTTCCCTGGTGTTCGGAACTGTAGCGTATACTTTTTGCTTCATATGACCCCACAAAAAATAATCTAAGGGTAATAATTAATACCTTTCGAATAAGCCTATGTTTATCTCAGTATGACTAAAACTTCGAGATTTATGATTTTTTTTGTACTCGCATAGAGCATATTTCAACAAAAAAAACAAAATGGTTGCCACATAGCGGGGAAGTGTATTGGACCCAAGCCTAGAGTGTAATTGTACTTTAAAATAGTTTATATTTAAGTATTTAGAATATCGCTAGTCCATGCCCGGACACACTGTATATATATTATTCTTCGTTACAAAATAAATGATAGATTTTTTAGTTCTTGCAAGCATTCCACTTTGTAGTGTATACTAGTTCCATGCTTATTCGTCAGTTTGTAAGTCGTGTCAGCTGTCAACTAAGTGTCAGCTGAATCATGTCTGAATATTGGGTAGAAAATTCTTGTCTTCTAATATAATTTCTACACCTCATATTCTTGAAAACAAACACTAACTGGCATCAGTGAGAGAGAGGCAGAGACACACAACGAGATTAAATTCAGTTCGAAATCAGTATTTAACGTATTTTGCTTGTTAATTAGTAGAATAATGCCTTGCATTCAAAAAGACATATTTTGGATCGGCATAATATGTTTCATTAGCTTTTGTTACGGAGAACACTTGAAGTCATCATCTTCATCGAGTGAACAGAGATATGCAATATTTACTGAACCACACGCTACATTGCACGGAAATGCATACGCCAATAACAATCACGATATTCTGTCAAGGCCGAAGCGAGCCAGTTTACCAAATCAGAGTGAAACTAGTTCTAGTGAATCGCCTGTAAATTCTACATTAAGCTCTTCAACTGAAAGTGTAAATATTGCTACAGAGAAGAATGATAAAGAATCTTCCATACTATCAGTAGTGCTTGTAAATATATCTTCATCAGCGACTCCAAATGCCTCAGTTGTGAGTCCCTCTGATGCAGCACCATTGCCTGAAAAGAGCTCTGCAGAAGATGAACACAACAGTTCTATGGCCATATTTTTTGTGCTATGTGTGTTGGCACTAGGCATTTTACTTATTCATCTCATGCTTCAAACTGGATTCTCATATCTTCCTGAGAGTGTTGTAATAGTGTTTCTTGGTGCTTTAATTGGCATGATTATCAACTTGATGTCCATTAAAAATATTGCAAACTGGAGAAAAGAAGAGGCTTTTTCACCAACTGCTTTTTTCTTAGTTCTGTTGCCACCCATAATTTTTGAATCAGGTTATAATCTCCACAAGGGTAATTTTTTCCAAAACATTGGATCAATCTTATTGTTTGCTATAGTTGGAACTGCTATATCCGCATTTGTCATTGGTGCTGGAATATATTTGCTAGGGTTAGCTCAAGTAGTTTATAAACTCAGTTTTGTTGAATCATTTGCATTTGGCTCTCTGATATCAGCAGTAGACCCTGTAGCCACCGTTGCAATCTTCCATGCTCTTGATGTGGACCCCGTACTCAACATGTTGGTGTTTGGAGAGAGCATACTAAATGATGCTATTGCTATTGTGTTGACCACTGCTGTTTTGGACTCTAATGATCCTCTCATGTCCACTGGGGAAGCAATTCTTTCTGCAATTAACAGGTTTTGGTTAATGTTCTTTGCATCAGCAGGCATAGGAGTCTTGTTTGCACTTGTTAGTGCACTTCTATTGAAACATGTTGACCTGCGGAAGAACCCATCTCTTGAATTTGGTATGATGTTAGTATTCACTTATGCTCCGTATGTGCTGGCTGAAGGTATTCATTTGTCAGGTAATTATTTCATTCATTCATTTTGTTATTATAATAGTTGTGAAAAATCAGAGAATGGGTTTGATCAAGCATAATTATTTTGTTTCAGGAATAATGGCAATATTATTTTGTGGTGTGGTAATGTCTCATTACACACATTTCAACTTATCAACGGTGACCCAGGTCACCATGCAGCAGACTATGAGAACACTGGCATTCATAGCTGAGACCTGCGTGTTTGCCTACTTAGGATTGGCTATATTCAGGTATTTTATGTTTTATTTAATATCACTGTCACTACTATTCAACATTGAGTACCTAAATATTTGAATTGAGAGTTCTAGAAAATTACCAAATTTTTGAACAATAAACTCTATGTTATACCGGACAAAGTCGAAATTCTGTTGCAATCCATAGTTTTAGGGCCTTTAATATAAATTGTCACTTAAACATCAACTTTAAAATCAATACTTGAGTCTGTAGATTCAATATATCTTGAATTATAAATTCAAGTATGTATACCAAAATAATTCAGAAAACACATTTATATATTTTCAGCTTTAGACACCGCGTGGAGCCAGCCCTGGTGGTTTGGAGTATAGTCATGTGTTTAGTCGGCAGAGCTGCTAATATCTTCCCACTTGCTTTACTTTGCAATAAATTCCGTGAACATAAGATAACTAAGAAAATGATGTTTATCATGTGGTTTAGCGGTAAGTAGTATCTACTCTATGTTCGGGTATTGTTCAATATGAAGCTGCACTTAAGTTGAATCTTTAAAGACGCCACTTTGTACGAATATCGAATGGCGCATGAATACTATTAACGAAAATAAAAAAATAAATAATATACTATACTTATTTACACAGACCTAACAAAAAACATAATTATACACCCAATTAAACATACAAAGTCGCTTCCCGCTGTCTGTCTGTCCCTATCTATGCTTAGATGTTTAAAATTACGCAACGGATTTAGATGCGGTTTTTTTAGATAGAGTGATTCAAGAGGAAGGTTTATATTATGTGTAATACACGCATAATATAGTAGAGAAACACTGATACTTTTAGAGGTTTCTAATGTGATGTCGTAAATACACATTTTTTGCGCTTACATTGCAAACGCTTGCTGAACCCTACGAGATAGATCAAAATAATGTACTACAGTATTGTACATCTTTAAAAGGTGTACAAATAAGTCCGCGATGGTATATTTCTATCTCTTAGGGATAACCCACAATAACTATTTTTTATCCTTTACTTTTTACGAGTAATAATGGCTTATTTACGAAGCGATTTTAAGCAATACAGCATTAATCCTTACCCAATTAAGTACATTAAATACATTGTGCATGTACAGCATGTTATTTCAATGAATATTTTCGAAGATATTACAGTTTGAAAATGCAGGGACATAGCAAAACACTGACATATGACAGTGTTCCAAGTTACTACACATGGAACCAGAGTTCTAAAGCCGTAGTATATTTAGTATCAGCATTTTGCACCCGTGCGAAGCCGGGGCGGGTCGCTAGTATCTAATAATTTAATCTAATATTGAATTCCTTGAATTGCTATTTAACCCTCTTCCTCTCCTTATTTTGCTGTGCACGACAGGGTCCATATTGATCTTTTACTTTGTGAATACATATGGAATGCACAAAAGAATTGAATATTTAAGATAACGAATTCAATTATGATTATAATTAGGATTTTTCAGCCTAAATTGATAAATTATTATTGGATTGCACACCTATATTCTACTCAGTCCCGATTTTCTTTAAGATTTACCGTAACACAGGTACATTTTGGCAATTGCCTTTTTTATCGGTGGTCGAATAGTTTAGAGATAAGGATAGAATAAAACGTACGAGGAAACTCGTATATACAAAAAAATTAACCGGCCTCATTAGGTTGGTGACAAATAATGTCAGCTGCTAATATCAAATAATATCAAATTTAAACAGCCGTCTATGTGGGAACTATGAAAGTAAATAAATAAATAATAATCCACCTGTTACATTTTACAGGATTGAGAGGAGCTATCTCCTACGCTTTATCACTTCACCTGGGTTTCTCCGACGAAACTCGACATGTGATTATAACTACAACGTTAATAATCGTCCTATTCACGACTCTATTCTTCGGTGGATCTACAATGCCTTTATTAAAATTTTTGAGAGTAAGTAAATATTTAATAAGCAGGATATCAATTCTGAACCAAGTGCTGGGGAGCTTTCGTGACGCAGCTTTAGACATAATCTATACTAATAATAATATAATATCTATATTAATATTATAATGAGGAAAGATTTGTATTTTTGTATGTAATGAATAAACTTAAAAACTACTGGAACGATTTGAAAAATTCTTTCAGCAATGGATAGCTACATTATCAGCGAGTAACATAGGCTATATTTTATCCCCGTACTCCCTCGGGAACGGGAACTACGCGGGTGACCGCGTGACGTCCGCTAGTACATTAATAGAGGCGTTTATTGTTCCACTTGTAGACATTAGTCTAGAATAGGTAAATTTATTTAGATCGTCAGTTTCACATTTTTAATGCAATTAAGTTTCATACTGTGACACTGAATGTGTGGTGAATGGAGCGTACAAATTCAGACTAAGGCGACAGGATTTAAATATACAATTTTTTTATAGGCCAATAAAAAATCAAAGCGCTCGAGATCGTTACGTAAGCAGAAGGAAGTAAGTTTATCCAAAACAAGGGAGTGGGGCCAAGCTATAGACTCGGAACATTTGTCTGAAATCACGGAAGAGGAATTAGAGGTAAGGCAAAATGTACTCATGAAACGCATGAACATTATTTGTTAAAAACTTTCGGTTCTATCACCGTCACGGCTTTATCAATTTTGATTACACAACTCCCATTACATTGAAACTTTATCAAGGTTGAGTGTTGAAACCATACGTAGATCTAACGGTTGAAAATGATTAAATGAAGGTCATTCAGCAATCAAAAGCTATGATTTAGCAATTGGCTGAAACCACATACAAAAAGCAAGCAATATAAATCGTTAGTAGGAAACCTTGCAGGCAATTTCTCCTGCTACTAAATATTTTATCGTTTTTTTTTGTACCTAGGTATGTGGCCTCAGTTATGTGGATGTTTGTCATGAAAAATACATTTCTAGGAATCAGGGTCAATTTGAAATAATGACATTCAATGTCATGACCGAAAGAAAAATCATTTTCCAACAAACTCGAGAAGTGGTTATAGGCTCAGTCAGTTCACAATGTTTTGGTTTTCGTTCGTCTGTCGAAGTGCTTTTATTATTCCAATTTCTTAAAACTTTTTTTTTTTAATCTCAGCAATGAGATTCAATCCATTTGAGGCCCAATAGTTTTGTGAATAGTTAAACTGGGCTAATAAATTAAAAATCATATTTAATTAAATATTTCATCAATTAACAAATTATTACTTACTTATTTGTACTTTTAGGTTAATTATTCCCATGCAACGCGACTGAAAGGTTTCGTGAGGTTAGATATGAAGTATCTGACTCCATTCTTCACCAGGAGATTTACTCACCAGGTAAGAACGTTTACTAGATTTATATTTAGCTCGTTATCTGTTGCTGCTTTTTAGGGTTCCGAACCTCTGCATGAAAAATCGGCTAAGTGCGTGTCGGACCACGCACAGTGTAGGGTTCCGTAGTTACCCATCTCCTAAACAATGCCAGAAAAAAAGTAAAATTTACTTAAAATATTATTAGATTACTAAGTTACAAATGCACTTTTTGTTTTAAGTCATTTTCTATGGAATTATTAGGATTTTTTAAATTTAAAAGTTGGTCGAATATTACCTACCTACTTATTAACTCGGCAAGCCTAGGTAGCGTTAAATTCGTTATATATGCTACTACCATGATTTTTTTCACGTCTCCAAAAACAACGGACTCTTAACAAAAATTAGCACTTTAATATTTAACGGATCCTTGGATGGAAAAATGGTTCTAGCACTCCCTAAATATTTTTGAATACCTATCCAACGACACCCACACCAAGGGATAGAAGATGAAAATAAAAAAAGATTCGTCGCCACTTTACGTGTCATATTTGGATATAGAACGTCATTGCGTCAGAAAATGAGAGGATCTGATTCTCTTGGGTGATCTCAGCTATCTCTCTAGTTCTTCTTTATGAGAATCAGTGCTCAATGGACAACGCGGCTTATCTGCTTCAGCCTCTTTAATAATATCTTCACAAACGTTCCATATCCCACCCACATCTCGAAGCGAAGCTATAGCGCAAAATTCAAAAAGTATCGATGTATCGGCAAATTTAATATCGCCGATATATCGGTATCGGTATCGGATGCATCCCTATTTGATAATTTTGAAAAAGATTGAGGGATACCATTGCCGTGGATAGTTTCTCTCTTGTTGGATTATAAAAAACTAGCTGAAAATTATCCCTAGGGAACATACTCCTGGAATAAAATGTTAGTTATGCTGTGTTATTCCAGACTATAATCTACCTCTGTGCTAAATTTCATCAAGGTCCGTTCAGCCATTCCGACGTGATTGAGTAACAAACATCTATCCATCGATCCATCCAATCTTTACTTATAATATTGGTATGATTACTCCTAATTGTCACCTACAAAAATAGAATCGTTTCGAATTGCGCTTGTTTCCTCTGTCTGACCAGACCTAATAGATATAACATATAATGTATGTTTTAAACGCTTCTTTCTTGTTTCAGGAATTAAAAGATTGTAAGAGCCAAATGACGGTTCTAACCAACCAGTGGTATCAGGCTATTAAAATATCAAATGATCGAGAAACTGATGAAGAGGAGAGTCTGCAACAAAGCTCACATTCTAATTCACAGACTAGTCTTCAGCGAGGTGTATAAATAAATTAACCAAATCGTAGAGAAATGGAAATGAAATGTGATAGGCTTCGTATTTTTCTTTACACTTGAAAACACTTAAAAGTTCATATCTAAATAAAAAATAAAATGATGATGTAATCGAGACGTTAAGATATAATTTTAAGGTGCATTATATAATTTTCCCATAGTTAGTTATTTCCCTAGAGCGGTTTTACATTTGTTGAGCTTTATATAAATTACTGAAGAGTCTTTAATTTTACTATAAATTTTAATATTTCTTGACATCAAGTTTAGCTATTTCATTATTATATTTATTGTAGTCTTAGCTTTTGGAAAACATAGGTTTTATTAAATAGAGCAATTACATATTTAGTGAACATTATAAACAATCATCCGATTCATATTCATCCGATTCATATACAGCCGGTTGATTCTGTAAACATATTGAAGTGAAAGCTTGGGTGAAGTCATCACAAAGTGAGTTGCCAATCCATGTTATTGAGATGGAATGACAGCTCACTTTGTGATCACTTCACCCAAGCCTTCACTTCGACATGTTTACAGAATCGAACGGCTGGATCAATTCAAATTAACTATATGCACAGATGAGCGGCTGTTGTACCGCAGATTGAAATTAAAAGTATTTTTTATTGTCATTAGCTCATTAGATATACGACATCCATTATGTTATCTGATTTGACCCTGTATAACTTATCCCTGTTATGATTGCGCCGATAGCTCAGTATTTACAATTCAAATGATTTAATCAAGCAGATGTATAGAGTGTAGAGCAAATATGCAGGCACTTTTCGACACTGTTTTTACATAATGTAAGATAAAAATAGTTTGGGTTAGTATCAATTGTACAATTTTAGTAACATTGCATGTGTGAAAAACATTTTCGTTTGTTTAAGTTAGTTAATATTATTAGTAAAATATTTGTAACTTTAACAGTGTGACTTTGGATTCACTAGCAATCTTTCAGGGGAAATAAAAGTTTGTTGAGCACGAGCAAAGCATGTGAACATGAGGGTACTATTTTTTTTTAGTTCAAGAGTTGATAAGGGACTAAATATTGGTAATATATCAGAGTCAATACTTTTACCCCTGTAACATTGATAGTGAATATTAAAAAATGATGTTGCAGGATAACACCAGGGTTAGGCCACCTTATGCCGTATCATGGAAAGTAAGAAACAAATCGAAACAATATCTAGGTAATACCTACCATGATTTTTGCAGAGAAAAAAAACAGCTCAAATTAGTTTTTGGTGTATATTTTATAGCAAATAGAAATTTTGAATTGATTTGAACATTAAGTAACGAAAATCGTTTTTAGATTCTAATAATCGGGCCTACATTATAGTTTATATTTTAAATTCTGATTCCTATTTAGTATTATATTTTAGTCAAGAAATGTGATACAAGTATATTGAGAAAGGATTAGTATTATTAATTACGAAACATTGGGCGCCAAAGAATTACGTGTTTTTAAACTATTACTGCAGACAAATCATGTTTCAGTGCCTTTAGCCAGCACTGAAGGCGTTGCTTACTGTGAGGCAACAAAAGGCGCGGACTTTGCGAACCATCTGAGTATCAATTACTATTTATTTTTCCAGGCTATTGTAGATTTGGTTGTGTAATGTAAAAATACACATTAAATGTGATTTAGTTATAGTTACTAATATAATATGTACTTACTTAAGTGTTGTTAATTAGCTTTAATTCTTAATCATTTTCTCAATGTAAAGCAAAGTATTTCTTCATAATGCATTTGTAAAGTTTCAAATATTGAAACAATTTTTCTATTAATTTTTAGAAATTATATATCTAGTTGATACATGGTGTCATATTTATTTATTGTAAAATATATTTTTAAAGGAAATTTATTTAATTAAATGGCTACTGTAAAGGAATAGCTGTTGTAATATAGCATATTTTTTATTTTAAATGTAATAGTTTTTACAGTTCAAATAGTTAAATTATAAATCATATTATGAGCCAGGCTAAGCAGCTGTAACAATTTTTTTGTTAAGATAATACTGAAACTGCCCTATTAAATGTTTGTATTATGTGCAAATGCATAATTATTTTGTTTATTTAAACCCATTAGGATTTATTACAAAAAGTTAGTATAAGTAGAAGAGTGTTTTACATTTAACTTCAAATCAATCTTCCTCATTTTCCAAATTGATGTGACTTCCAAACTTTCCATAAAGGTGTGCTTTTAATTCACCCATTTGGGATTTGAGCTCCTCACATTTGCCTTCAAGGTCATTTATTTCATTTAGCTTCTTTAATTTGGCGTCATCTAGTGATTTCTGGAAAAAGAATTGCATGGTTAAAATCTTCTAACATTAAAGGAATCAATTGCTTCATGCTGATTCATTCAAAAGGATAATATTATGTTTTAAGTCTATTATAAAAAACCGATTCTTTGTTGCAAAATAATTACGACTACTCGATTCTGACAATATTAATAGACAACAAATTACAAATCAAAGATCAGTGTAAGTGTGTGAGTTGGGGGGTTTTCGAAAGTTGTTCTGGTAAAACCGAGACACTTCTTTTGTTAAGGGAAAGTCCTCCTACTCCTATGGCATTAAGTCCGCCTCTGTACATTTGTGTGCGTAAAGTATTAATAAAAAATAAATAAACTTGATTGAGTGCAAATTAAAAAGATGAGCAACAAATGAAAACTACGGAACCGCTTATATTGCAAACAAGCTGTAATTTCATTTACTAAAAAATGTTTTTTTTTTTTTTAAATTTAAAAACACTTATTTGGGGGATGTCTGGGGAAAATAATTTCACCCAAATGTCCAAGGTTGTTAAGATATTGTCGGCAATTTTGGTGATGGCAGCCTTCCTTGAGTAAGTTGAATACACATGCAGCATTGACCATCAATCAACAATAAAGATTAACATACTAACCAAAGTGTCTTCAAGCCCTTGACAAATGAAAATTTCACCGATGAGGTATGGGATCTTTTCACCATCATCGGCAAGACTGAGTTCTTCTACAGCTTCTTCTAAATTCTTCATATCATTCTGTTTAAGTTTCAGTTCTT
Organism: Mamestra brassicae; assembly: GCA_905163435.1. Classification (NCBI taxonomy): domain Eukaryota; kingdom Metazoa; phylum Arthropoda; class Insecta; order Lepidoptera; family Noctuidae; genus Mamestra; species Mamestra brassicae. The sequence goes on along the minus strand of LR991004.1, from coordinate 10,093,356 downwards.
CTTTGAGGTCGTCTACTTTGGCGTTTAAACGAGCAAACTTGTTTATTTTCTGCTGATCTTCGAACGAAATGTGAACATCTGAGTCCTAGAAACATAATTATAATTTAAAAAGTGACGATAATAATTATTATAACATAACCTCACATCATTGAAAACGTTAACGTACTGGTTGAAAGGTGCCTTTTCCAGAATTCGCCATTGTATGTACGTATCACTGCAGTGATTTTATCAAGTTAAAGAATAAGCTTCACCACTTTTTCTGAGTTTTATGTGACAGTTTCTGAAACCAGACCTTCTGGAATTTGAAGTGATTAAGTGACACTGACAGATCGACATTCGACAGTTCCAAACTGAATATCAGGTCTGTCAGTGTCACTAAACTCGAACTGTAGTCGTCAGGCTGACAGTGACAGTAGTTTATGACATGGAATTAGTATAGACGCCAGCACATCAAGCTACCCGAAACTCAAATTTTACCTAACACTTTCGCGATAAAGTTGAAATTTGACAGATTGTTGTAGCTTGATGTGCTGGGGTGCGTCTGATATCATATAAAGTTATTTGGTATATTTTCATTTCAATAACGTTTACCTACAAGATGTAATAAACGTGAGTTATACCAACTGGTTGATATAATTCTTTAGATATAACATTTATGTACTCTAAAACTTATTTCGTATAATGTTATTGGATATAACGTTTATTTAATCGAAAATTCACCATTCATCTATTGATACCATCTTTATGGTTTACACCGCGATTCAAAGCAATCAGACTCGGATGGGTTAGGTTAGAAAGTTAAGGCGGGAGCGGAGCGGAGTGCCAGATTCCCTCTATTGTTGGTGATGATTTGGGTTAGGTTGGCTTAGAACAGTGACCATTAACGCGCGAAGGCGAACGAGTGAAGCGAGCGTGTTGCGGGAGCGGCGTGATAGAAACGAATGACTGCAAAACCGACTCCTCGTGGTTTTGTCTGCCCTACCCCCTTTTTTTTTTTAAGGATGTGAAATCATCAAATGACTTCTTCCGCTCTGGGTGGAGCAGAAGGGCGTGTCAGACTCTTACTGACTAAAACCCATCCGTGGTCCTTTTGCAATTTTGAACCCGCGTAGGTGCGGAGGGTCGAGGCGGCGCGTTAGCTGAGGAGCAGGTACCTAGTTTTAGCACTCGCCGAATTTGCGACGATAAGCTCGCGTGGGACCGCCAGAGCCCCTCAGCGCCGGAGCCCCGTGACAGAAACCATGCCTGCTACATGTTGCATGCTTGCTTGCTCCATCCATGGTGTATGCTTCTTTGCATGCTTGCTGCAAATGCAGGTCACATAAATAGCATCATTGTAAACCGAGTCGAGAAAATTAGGGTTTTTGGCACAAAAAAAAAGGAACTAAACTAAAACTCCAAACGGATCTCCAATAGAAAGGAGATGTTTACCTACTATGTTTATGACGGACGCCCCGGCCAGCAAGACCTTGAGTTCTTGCAGGCAAAACCATGAGGTGAAAGAAGAATGAAGGTCTCAATTTTTCTGACTAAAAATTGAGACCTATCGTATTTTTTTGTCACCAAAATAGAGCAAGAATATGTATATTTTTTTTTCGATTTCGATGGCTCATCATATCAGCCGAAAGACGTCCACTGCTGGACATAGGCCTCCCCCAAAGGGGGGGAGTTGCCATAATCAGCACGTTTGTCAAGTGGGTTGGCGATCGCAGTGTAGCTGTTGCAATGTACAGAGAATGCTGCTGCCCATTCTCTGGTGAGTCCCTTCGTCGTCTTACGACACTCACGGGAAGAGATGGGATGGTGCTATTCTTTTACGCCCGACACCGAACAGAACGATTTCGATGGCTAACGCAAAGATATTGTGATATCGGCTTGAGTATTTCATAAGACAAAGTATGGAAAAGTCATTCTTCATCCACTTTTATAAGTAGACCTGTCTATGCCAAACTGGAAAACTAAGGATGGCACACTAAGCAAAGCGAGCCTTGAACATTTTTAGTTCCTTGTCCAAGAGGATACGTTGCATTATAATAAAAATATGAAAAGGGGAAATCTCCGGGCCACGACGGTCTTAGTATTGAGCACTTGCAGCATGCGGGGTACCACTTGCCTAGGGTTTTGGCATTGCTGTTTAACCTGTGTATTGCACACTCCCACTGACAGTATGATGAGGACGGTGGTTGTACCAGTAATTAAAAACAAAACGGGTGACTCATCTGACCGGTCGAAATATAGGCCTATCTCTTCAGCAACGATTATCGCTAAAGTGCTTGACAGTGCGCTGAATGAAGAAACTCAGATGTTTCTCTAGCTGCACGGCTAGAGAAACATCTGCGTTTGCACGATGCACAATTTGGTTTTCCACTTGGCTTATCTAGCGAAAGCGTGTTTGTTTGCCTTAAGCAGACTGTCGGGTACTACGCTGATACAAGCACACCAGTCTACGCGCCAGTCTAGATCTTTCCAAGGCCTTCGACCTAGTCTAATACGACATTTTTTGGGATAAGTTAAAGGCAACAGGGATGCCCGTGGAATCGCTGAACGTTGTTAGATACTGGTACGGTAGCCAAATAAACATTGTAAGGTGGGGGAATGAGTCTTCGGTAAAAGTTGGCGTGTGAAACCAACTTCGCTGTTGTTATGTAATAGTAATTTTCTAAAAGTATGATAGAGCGAACGACGCGAACTCGAAAATATTTGAACACAAAATAATGCTAATAATAGGTACAACAAAGCAGTACCAGCAGAGGTAAAATTAATAAGTTTGCCGGTAAGGGACATAGTCTCAGTCACTCACACATATACAAATTTTGCAACCATTGATTTATACAACGTATAACAGAATAAACGTAATACCTCTTAGCGTTATTCTGTAACACGTTGTATACTTAACAGCAATAGATCAGTGTGTGAGTTACATAACATATAAAAAACAGTAAGTAAACCGTACATATATAGTAAATTTCAACAAGTTTGACTTTGTCCACTACACCCTAGATTGTTCTATGGAGCAGGACCAGCATGTTTCCAAGCATTCTTAACTTGAATTTAATCATCTAGTTTTTAATATGCGTGTTTACTATGTGTGGTTTTAATATAAGTTTGAAATTTTCTTTCATTTAATGCTAATATGTCACAAGGTATTTTGTTGTAACATTTAACACAGTATAACATGAAATATGTTCGTACTTTGGCTAATCTATAAAATGGTTGATCTAATTTATTTCTATTTCTAGTGTTAAAATTATGTCAATCACTAATTTTGCTAAAGAAATGTCGAGTTTTCCTTATCAACATAATATTCTCACAAATTAATTGATAAGGGCCTGTCATAATATTATTTTTTTCAAAAAGTTTTCATAAGAGAATAGCGACTACAAAATAATACTGATTCAATGACAGCAGCCCAACCCATCAGCAAAATACCGTACGACATAATGCTGTGAAAGTAACTAAAGTAGACCAAACGTGCGGTTTCTACGTCTGTTAACTATCTTATCTTTCTAACAGCATAAGCTTAGCCACCGCCCACCCCGCAAGAGATGTTATGTGAGGTCCCTATTGCAATTCTCGTTTAAAGTGAGTCCTAGGAAAACTGTCTGATCAATAAATTCCAGCTTTTGTCCATTTAATACGATGTCACATTCGTCTTCTTCTGAAATTTGGTAGAGTAAATTTAACACATTTGTTTTTTTATTTAGTACCAAGTTGTTGCGGTAAACTAATGTTGGATCTGATGTATAGAGTTATCGACGTCGTCAAGATTTTGTGACCGTCGGTCTATCTTAAATTCAATGATGTGTAGTCAATTCATCAGCAAATAACACCTTCTTTTGTTGATTTTGAAGTAATTGGGGCAAATCGTTTATGTAGACTAAAAAGAGAAATGAACCCAATATTGAACCTTGCTTTTCATTTCAGACCCTAGTGAGTTTACACCGTCTGCCTGGACTTTAACCTAGTCTGTCTTTCAAATCAAAGGATGTACTGTTAATATTGTTACTAACAAACAGATGGACTAAGTCTGAATGGGGCACCAACCGACGATTATCTCTGTATGCACTTTGAAAGTATACCTAAGGACAATCCCCAGACCGTACGGGTCTATTGCAGAATATAGGAACAAAAATGAAACGCAATGGGTTTGGGTGGTTTAGTGGACTGATAATCGTATACTATGTTAGAACTATTGGCCCCTGCCTGGCCACTGATAATTAACAAAGCTTTAAATGGTAGAGGCTAACTTGCACACTCAATAAATGGGCCCCCGAAAACGGTCGCTATCACAAAGTGACGTAGCGCCAAGGGGGCAACATATCCTGAGGTTCTATAGGAGTGGAGAGGTATACCACGGCTATCAGGACAATCCCGGAAGTGCGGTCAATATCCCTATCCCTATCTTACTGGACTATACATTCTTCTCCCGAGCACGTTTGCTCTTGCGAATCTCCACTAACCAGCCAATTAAGGCAAGAAAGAGGTGGGAATTCTGTTCCTCGTCAGTATTCACTCCGACCTGCCAATAAAGGCAAGCCGGAGATGAGGAACAAGATTTCTCCCGGGAGATCAAGTCCTTGGGGTCGCTACTGCCCAACAGTTCGCCACAAAACTGCCTTGCGGATTGTATCTCTCTTTATCTGGCCCCTCAACCCAGGTATGATTTCAGGTTCATTGGGGCGCGCAAGCCCCACCACAACGTCAACGTAGAGACACGGCAGCGGGGTTATTATTATTCTTATTCCTAATCTCAACAGGCTCGAGTTTTAACAAAAGCGTCTAAAAAAACGCCATTGGAATCTTTTGCGACCTCTCAAAGGCGTTCGATTGCGTTAACCATGACGCAATCGAACGCCTTTCGAGAGGTCGCAAAAGATTCCAATGACGTTTTTATTTTTTTTTTTTTAACTGTTTAACCGGACTATCCTGTGGTGGCCTTAAATGAATATAAGGCCCCCAGCCAGGGCTTACAAACTAAATTAAAACTACATGACTGCTCGCTAGGGCATCCCCTGTGGGATACGGACCTCGGCTAGCGGCGTCATTTTGGGAGGAACAGCAAGGGACAGGCTGGGTCATAACATTAATTGGGGAGTTTAAAACTACTGGCTCAGCGACACGGGCTGGCTCGGTAATCAAAGGTCGGGAAGGATCTTTACGGGGTCGTCGCAACGGGCCCCGGCGGCGGGGCCGGAAAACGGAACGCGGTCTGTTTCGTGTGTGTTTTCTGAGAGTGCTGGTTTCCCTACGGCTCTCTTGGATCTGGGTGATGGCGTCGTCGGGTTCGACGAGGGTATGCCGCGGGCGGCGAGTCCTACTGATCTGTGAGGGAGTGTATCGGGTAGCCGATGCGATAAGGGGATTTTGGTGTTTTGAAGCAGTTTCGATGAAATGCTGCGATAGTCATTTCATGAACTGCTTCAATGTCGGGATTTTGAGGTCGACATGAAGTCGTTCGTTCCTAATGAACCACGGGGCGCCCGTGGCCTTTCGGAGAAATCGATTTTGGACTACTTGCATCCTATGAATATGATGCGACTTTGCGTGCGCGAAGGTGGCGCACGCATACGTCATTATGGGGCGTATGCACGTCGTGAAGATGCGCAGTTTACATCTTAGGGACAGCTTGCTGCGTGCATTCAGCATGGAGTGGAGCCTACCGAGAGCGAAAGAGGCACGCGAGCGTACTTTCTTTATGTGCTCACCGAACGTAAGTTGTCGGTCAAGGATCACGCCTAGATATTTGGCTTGCTTCTCCCAAGGGATCGGCTTACCAAACATGGTGATCGGGCTGGGGAAACGGCTTCGCGTTTTGTCAAACAAAACCGCTTGGCTTTTCTCGGGGTTAACTTCGATCCTCCACTTTCGGAACCAGACGCCTAGGGCGTTGGCCGATTGTTGGAGGACTCGAGCTATGGACTGTTCGCTTCTGCCGGAGCGATATATGGCCGTGTCGTCGGCGAACAGGGCTAAGTGCGTCCCGGGGAAGGTCGGGATGTCGCTGGTGTATAGCGTGAAAGCTAGAGGCGAAGTTGAGCTTGGTCTACTGGTAGAGAGCTGGGAGTGCATTGTGCCTCCAGGCTGTCGGCTAGGCATTCGGCTTTCTCGTCGTCGTTGAAGGCGACGGTGTTATCTGGGCGTGTGAGGGGTGGCAATGAGGTGACCTAAGCAGATCGTAATTACTTCTGAAGTTTCCAGAATGCCAAGTGGTTGGGTTCGAGGTCGCCCAGCATCTTATCCCAGTCAGCGTTACGCAGTTCATTAATGCGATTACTTACTTTACGCTGTAAGTAGCGCATGTGAACTTTGTTACTCTGACAGGGGAAGGCGCTGTAGGCACGGACAGCTGCGTTCTTCTCCGTCAACAGGTCACGCACATCGTCCGGGAGCTTCCAGCGATGATCGCTCACCGCCGGAGTCTCCCTCGAACACTCGTTCAAGGCGTATTGCACGTGACCCAATGGCGTCTTGTGAATCTTCCCAGGCGTTAAAGATGATCTTTATTACGGTGACACCGGCGTCAGTTACAACGCATCGAAATTTTTTACATCCCGCCTGGGATAGGTTCGACAGAAGTTCGTCTGAAGTAGTGCACGGTTCGAATTGGTCGTTTCCTATGAAGAAAAACCTATAATGTTAATTACATTGGCGGCCCCAATGAAGCGGGGGTCCTGGACAAGTGCCCCCCTTGTACCTTTATGGTAAAGACGGTACTGGACGGGCACTTTCCCTATACCTCACTCTCCAATGAATATTGGATAGCCGTCATTGGGGAGTGAGACAAGAAACCGATCGGGGATTTTATAAAGAAATCTTCGTTCTCCTTTGCCTAACAAAATACATACATAGGTAAAATCTATACTATATTAAAATGTAGGTACATCTTGTACTAACCTAAAAGTGCTACTTATTTATATACACACATTTAACTAATAGATAAGAAGAAGGATACAGAAAAATAGGTACAAAGGTGATGCTTATTTCTAAAGAAATCTCTTCTAGCATACCTGCGAAAGGACAGTCGAATATAAGAGATGTAGATGTCACCGGAAAATTGCAGACTCCGTAAGATTGTGATAAATCTTAATTAGATTATAATTCCACGATATATTAGTGAATAATCATTTTGAATACAATAAATCCCATTCAAATTCATGAATTTGTAATGTATTCGTGTCTTAATGAAAAAAAATAGTTCACAATTTTACGTGATATTTTACAATCTTACGACGTTTGCAATTTTCCGGTGACATAGACATCGTGTGTTACCGTCATACGTAGAAATAAAACAATAAACTTTAAATAAAGCATACATAAAATATATGACTAAAATTAATATCACACTTATTCCTACTAAATAATTTTATAAGATAAATAATAATATATAGGTACTTATATGCAACTATGACGATACCGAAAAGTGCTCTTCTTTTAAGAACTGTAAGAGTTTTGCAGTCCCTTCAGGCGGTAGTGCATTTCACAACCGTACCGCGTGCACGGTAAAGGAGTAAAAATCGCTAGACAGGGGAGGGGATTTAAGGAGATTTCTAAGATGCGACCTGCAAGGCGCATCAGAAGGACGGCAATAGGAGAAGCGTTCTCTCAGGCAGGAAGGCGTTTTAGGGTTGTGAAGGTTGTTAAATAGCAAATACAATATCCAAGAGTTCCTTCGAAGTTGAATAGGAAGCCAGCTGAGTAGTATGTTTCAGGTAAGGTAAGGTTGAACACAAAACGAATACAAATATTCTGCAAACGTTCAAAAGTTTATTTAAAAACTCCTCGGTGGCATCCAAATGATAGGCATCAGCGTAGTCTGTGATAGGCTGAATGATGAGTTTGGCAAGGGAATTTTTTTTGGTGTTCAAGGACAAAAGACTCTGGAGGCATTTCAGCGAGTGAAATGTGTCGTGCACCTTTCGACTGATTTCAGCGATATGGTTAGTCCACGATAAATAGGAGTGCATGATCACTCCCAGGTTTTTAGTCGACTTTGCATATTCAATCTGAACACCATTCAACCAGAGTGGAGATAGCGTTGCAAGATCTAGCCTGTTCCGCATATATCTGCCGGCGAAAACCAAGGCCTGAGACTTCTTAAGGTTGATTTGCAGCCCAAAGGACCGCGACCACTCCCCAATTAACATCAGGTCACGGTTCACGGGAGAAACAGCGGCTTTCGCTTCTGCCTCAGAAAGTGATGGTAAAGTTGCAGGTCGTCGGCATAGAGATGGAAGTTAGAGGAGAACACTTTAGTGACAGAGCGAATAAAACTCAGTCAACTCAGGATGGATGAAATGGTGACAGGTCACTGAAACAACTTGGGACCCACGGATGCCCATCAAGTTAAAGGGCAAAATCTGTAAGACCTATCGTACTATATGGATCAGAATGTTGGGCTGCGAAAAAGACGGATGAGAAAAGATTGCATGTAGCGGAGATGAGAATGTTGAGATGGATGTGTGGAGTATCGAGAATGGATAAAGTGAGGAATGAGTTCATTAGAAGTTAAGCTACCTCTAATCTCTAAAGTGGCGCCAGTAATGGAAAAGTTAAAAGGGAACCGCTATAGATAGAGAAGATATTTTGTAATCTTACGTAGTTTGCAATTATCCGGTGACATCTACGCTTTTATATACTTTTCGCGCTTTCTACGAATAATTCAATAATATCTCGAAGACAAAACAATCGTAATAAAGGAAAACTGTATAGAAGTTGTAAAACAGTTACGGATAATATGAATTTGATTTTAGACGAAAAACTAAATCACCTCGAACAAAAATACAAAACCCTAGAAGAACAATTTGAAAGACAAGTACAAAGATATATTGGAGAAACAGGCAAGAAACCGAATCATAGTATTATTTTGGCATTGAAGAACAAACTCACCCTACTCTTACTCGGATTTAGAAACGCAAAGTATTCATTTCATATCAAGATTTCTCGGAATTAAACTAGATCGTAAAGAAATTCTCAGAAAAATAGGGAAAATACGGAAAAACCAAGGCCCACTGTGATGACACTGACCACGGTTAGTAAGAAAATTGAAATTTTCAAACAAAAGAAGCTATTAAAGGATACAAACTACTACATTAAGGAACCCACAACATATTCTAGAGAAATGGAGAATGCTACAAACTGAATAAAAACACTCAAACTTACCTTACACAAGGCAACAGTTTCAAAAAAGCGATAAAATAACTCCGAACAAATAAGACTTGGATCGAGGGATTAAACCAATTAGGACAAACAACACACAACCGTAGAGAAATAATAAATATTGCTACGGAGTTTTATGAAATCCTTTTATTCTATAAATACACAACAGACAAATAACAACAAACAGGACGCATACAACAACCACAAAAACCTAGAAAATAATATAAACTATATCGACGAACTGGAAATTATACTAGCAGCTAATAAGTAAAAATTGGAGAAGACCCCAGGCCTAGACTTCATTACTAATGAAGCAATTAAACATGGATGTAAAATACTAGCATCACCACTGGCTTCATTATTTAATTTAATACTCAAAATTGCGAACACACCTGCACAATGGTCAAAATTTATTATAATCTTGCTCTATAAAAAAGGGAACCCTAATGACATCGACAATTACAGGCCAATCAGCCTTCTACCAAATGTTTACAAACTCTTCTCTTCCATAATTAATCGAAGAATATCTGTAACTTTAGAAAAGAGACAGCCCATAGGGCAAGCTGGCTTTCGTAAGGGATATTCAACCATAGACCACATACACACTCTGGATCTTATTATTGGAAAGTACCAAGAGAACCGAAGATCGCTCTACACAGCGTTTATAGATTACCAGAAGGCTTTTGACACAATTTCACACGCAAGTTTATGGGAAGCATTAAGTAAACAAGGAGTAGAAAATGAGTACATACAAGTAACAAAAAATGTATACAACTTAAGCGTCAGTAAAGTCAAACTGGAATCAACTGGCCCCGATTTCAACATCAATAGAGGAGTGAGACAAGGGGATCCAGACTCACTATCTCATAAAATATTTATTGCAGTACTGGAATCAATTATAAATCAATTAGACTGGCAAAAGTACGGCTTGTATATCAAAAGAGAATACCTGAGTCATTTGAGGTTCGCAGATGACTTGGTACTGCTATCTGAAACCGGTGGTAACTTAGAGCGCATAATACAGTCATTACACGAAGCTAGCAGACAAGTCAGATTAGAAATAAACTTGACAAAAACAAACACCATGACCAACAGTTATAAAAGAACCATCTCACTAGAACACAAACCATTACGGTACGTGGAACAATATATCTACTTAGGAAAGCAGATAACAATGGAAAGCAATAGCAACGAACTAGAGGAGCGCTGAACAAGAATTACGTGGAATAAGTTCTGGAGTTACAGAGAAGTAATGAAAAGTAACATGCCAACAGAAGTGAAAAAGAAAATGATGGATACTTGCATTTTACCATGTTTTACATATGCTTGCCAGACGTGGAAATTTACGAATAACGTCAAGAATAAAATAATAACGTGCCAGAGGGGAATGGAACGTTGCATGCTCAATATAAGAAAGACACACAGAATTCGTCATACAAAGATAAGAAGCATAACCAAAACAGTAGATGCGCTCAAATATGCTCAAAGATTGAAATTCAAGTGGGCTGGCCACGTAGCACGACTTTGAAGATAAGAGATGGACATCTAAAGTAACTACGTGGGACAGTCCACAAGGCAGGCGGCGCGTCGGTAGACCGTACACGCGCTGGGAGGACGACATTAGAAAAGTCGCTGGACCGCACTGAATTTAAGTAGACTAGTATTCACAATTATATTTGTAGTTGTAGAAGTAGTACTTACTCACCTAATATCCTATGTCCCCTAGATAGGGCAGAGGGCGCCACAGTAATCCGCCATCACACAATAAGCTACACGCTTCACCTCTTTCCACGTCAATTCGATGCTCGTCGCTTCGGCCAACATGTCGCCGTATGACGGGGACAACCACGCTTCCTTTTCCCTTCAGGATTCTAGTCCATGGCCTGTTTGGGAATGAGATCGGAATTCCTCCGGAGCGTGTGACCACTTACGACTCTTGATCTGGCGGTAGATCGGGCTCTCATGGCATTTTTCCAACACCTCTACATGAGATATGGTCTCGGGCCAATAAATTTCGTGGATGCGACGAAGCCATCGGTTGACGAATACCTGGATTTGACGTGAGATTTCCTTTGTAACCTTTTAAGTTTCGCACCCGTAGAGCAGCACAGATTTGACATTGGATCCGAAGATTTTGAGTTTAACCCTTCGGATCTGTTTCCGTAATTGCCAAACCGGTCTTAGCTTCGCGAAGGTAGCTCGGGCTTTGACGATCAATTTAATGAGAAGTAGTAGTAATTAGATTGGGTTAAAAAATCGCGCGCGCGGCATAACAATTTAACAAAATTTTGTAATAGGTACATATGATGATCCGGATTAAAAGAGTGGCCGTGGAGTTTCTTGCACGTTGTTCTCCATAGAGATCTACGCTTTGGAACGTGCAAATAGCATCATGTTCTTGACTGACCGACCTTGCCAATTCAATAGTAGCTGACAATGGTTTTAATTGATATAAATGCTTTGAATCTTGAATAAACTAAACACAACAACAAGAAAAAATAACATAACACACAAAAGTAAAGTTAATGGAGGAGATTTTGTACTCACATTCGTATACTCTCAGACATTGCCTCAGTTCTCTAATTCCTAGGGAATTAGAGAACTGCACTACCTCGAAACTCATACAAGAATGCCACAATGCGCCAAAACGCGTCACGGTGACCAACCGGAACACTGTGACGCTGCAGTGGATAAAAGGACACAGCGGATCATCATTTCCTAATGATCCTCCTCCTCCTCCTGCACAGGAAACAAACCAGGCGTCTTTGCGAATGGACAGAGGCAGCCTGCGAATGGTCTATCACTGGGCACTGCTCATTGAACAAACACTTCCACACGATAGGTATAACGGACAGCCCTCTGTGTAGAGCATGCACGGAGGAGGAAACGGTAGCGCTCGTGCTCCTTGAGTGCAGAGGCGTCGCCGAGATACGGAAGCAAACACTAGGAATACCGAATTCTCTAACAGAAATCCTGAATACACTGAGACGCCTGATCTGCTTTTGGAGGGAGGTTGGCTGGTTAGAATGGCGGCCACCATGCCTAACGTACAATGGTCCAACATCAGGACTAAGTGCAGAAACTGTCCCCGATAGAAGGATAGGTGCGTCCTGCAATGGCCTTGTTGAGCGGTTATTAAATAAAAGTAAAAAATACTTCAGTATTTTATATTTTTTGGTGAATGCTGAAACTCACAATCATAAATCTATTAACCTTTTGTGAGATTTAAAGAATAATGCACAGTTCATAGCGACAGCGACACTTAGCAGGAAAAAATGGCAAAAATCTTCCCCATTGAATCATAAGAACAAATTAAGAAATAAAAATTATAATCACATTATAAAGACAGAAGTTTACACTATGCCTCCTATGCCACATTCTATGCAGTCTATGTCACACACAAGTACCAAACTACCTTCTAATAGTAGATTATGCATTGAGGGGATAAAGCAGTGTCTTATGTCACGGGCGTCATATTGAAAGAATATCTGAGTTAACTCTCGAGCGTAACGAGGGAGTTGTAATTCACGAGCGAAGCGAGGAATACAAGAATACTGATTCCAGCCTGGGAATTAATCTAACCCAAGGCAAAAACACCTTTATCCCTGAGGAGTATGCTCTACTTTTCACAGCTATTGCGAGATAATTGTGCGCAAGCCAAATGCTGGCTGGCACCCGCGAGCAGCGCTGGTCGGCCCCTTGCTGCGAAATGCTTGTAGCTGTTTTGTGTACTTATACATACATTTGTTATTTAAGCATTTAACGATTGTTTATTTATGGTATTTACGATATAGACAGTAAAAGATTTTGTAGTAAGACTGTAGTGATAGAGAGAGGTTGTGTAGTGATACTAGAGATATTCAGGTTTTCTTTCTTTACACATCATGCCATATGCCATAAAAATAGCTACATCACTTCAATACAAATTTTCAATAATATACCCAAAGAAATAAGGGCCTTTGAAACATTTTAAATCCAAACTACATAAATGGCTGGTTGGTAATTGTTTTTATAGTTTTAAAGAATTTACTGACAAAAAAGTAACAGACAAATATGGTTACTGATAACTTTAATTATTCCTACCTACTTAAATTGCTTTATCACATATTGTTAAAATTTCAAATTAGTACCTACTGTACCATATTTAGTGTACGCATACAGATGTACCTGAGAGACTTGCTAGAGTAATTGAAATTGAATTTATATAATAACTTAATAATTAATTATTGTATCACAAAACATTAGTTTTATAATTACATAACATTCGTTCTTTTTGTGAAAAATTTCTCAAATATTTGTATGCCAGTAAATGGCAAAATATGTTAGATCATAGTTCTAAAAATATGACCTTAAATGTACCATGTTTTAAATGCAAATAAAATATTCTTATTCTTCATATCAAAAGTGGCTAGGGATCAAGTACGTTTTATTGATTCTTTTTTTAGTGAATTTCATCATTTCATTCATCTATTGACTTAAGAATTTTCTTTAAATTTTTAATTAAAAATAGAAAATAAATAGAGGATTCCTATAAAATTGATATTGCGTTTTTACAAAATCAGTACAATATCTGCATAGGAACCGAACGTCGGAATGTTTCTAGCTAGTTCCAGGCACTGTGGCTGTCGCTCTTGGCACTACACAGAGCGTCATAGTGTGAGCGTGAGAGTTCGACCTATAGTATCCCGCTTTCGTAGGGCCCGTTTACAATAGGCTTGGTTTTCCGATGAATCTCGTTTCGGTATGAGGCCGAATACAAGACGTACACGAGGTACACCTCTGGACGTCAAGATCGTTTGAAATTATGTCAGCAAGTTCATTCATATGTAGGGGGAACAATAATGGTGTGGGCCGGTATTTAGATTGGTGGAAGAACTGATCTCATTTGGATCAGGGTGATTCGTTTCGACTAATGCACGACGATGCACGTCCACACACGGCTAAGTTTTGCCGATGCTCGCATCAACATTCTACCGTGGCCTGCTCAATCGCCAGACCTAAACTCAATTGAGCACACATGGGATATGCTCCAAAGAAGACGTCTGCTGAGTATGGATGCCGTGCATACTCCTCTACAACTTTTAGACTTGTTAGAAAGAACGTGGGCGGCCATTCCTCAAAGTGATTTTGATGAACTGTTTTTAAGCATGCCAAATCGCTGTGTGTCATTCGTGTCAATGGTGGAAACAAAGTTTTTTTTTTTGTTTTATCTATATAATAAAATTTTAAAAATCCTCATTTTAGCCTTTTTGCCATTTAATTGACGACATTAATTTAGTTAATTTGCTACAATTTTCAAAAAATGCAATTTTTCTTAATTTTTACAAAACCATATGCAAACAAAACAAACAACAACAAAAAAAGAAGGAATAAAAGAGAGAAGCCAGTCTGGAAGACTAGATTTGGTAAATATTAATTAGCTATTTTTTTAGTTTAAAATGTACTGGATCCCTAGACACTTTCGAAGAGTTTAGATGTGGAAAGTACTGCTTAACTTAAATTAACGACTTGTTAGTTTAAGTCCCCCGTCATTCTGCGAGTTAATAAAAAACTGTCGAAGCCGATTTCTGAAGGTGGTGAAGGCTCGTTGCCGCTAGAATTCCTTGGTATTAGACTTAGAAAGGGAAATTGATGTTTTGAATTAAAGTGGTTCTCAGTCTCATGAACCACCTATGTACGGTCTGATTAAACGATTGGGTCTTCCACGCGTATCTATGCAGTCAATTCGCTTAGTTTGATGCTTTACCTGCATAGTAGTAGTTGTGGAGAAGTCTTCACTGTTACCTGAGCATACACCGCTATGTATCTGAGGTCTATTGTCATAATAAGTGAATGCATTACGGCAGTGTCGCGCGACCCCACCACGTTCGGGCGACGTCGCCGGCGCCTACGACGAGCCGCGCCGCTCACTCGCGCGCACTTCTACATCGAACGTCCAACATTACGCGCGCGACACTACCAGAGCTCTACTTTTTTTTTGTGAAGATTTAATTGCGTGATGGAGAAGGAGCATCAACCAGATTCCATGGCGACCATCACCATGAAACCGGAATACCCACCATCTGAAGTGTACAGCACGTCGGAGCCCCCACCGGTATGATAATTTCCGTTATTCTCTTTGAATAAATGTTAAACACGTAACGTGTAGCTCTGCTGGCGGCCCGTCACCGTCGTGACTGGGAGCCGCAGCTTTGTTGTTTTACATATTAAGCTACAGTAGGAACGGACTTGGAAAGCTGTTGTTATTTCATAAATATGACTTTAGGTTGTGCGTCGATGAAGTCGTAGCCTAATAGGTATGTGCTATAAAAGCTGTTCTCTTCCTAACTAATCGAAACTTTCGTGTTTGACAATGATCATCTTTCTCTAGTGATAAAATATATAATAATTGAGTGGTCTACTAAGTGCGGGATATAACTGCGGGAAAGCGCCTTTCTCTCGGACTGTTGCCAGCGAGGCCGCTGGAGCGTAGCGGCTTCTTAGTTGTTTGTAAACATGCTTCAACATTGATGTTAGCTATACTGAAACGACCCCTAACATCTGTATTACAGATTATTTGTTTGCTTTGAACCTACTTATACCTAGGATTCATTTTACCTCCTCGATATTTTCATTGGTCATCATAATTATTTACGAAACATGTTGTCAGTTTAGGAGTCGTCCAAATTTGTTAGGACCTACTTAATTGGTGCTTGAGAGTCACTGGTTTAGATGGGTTTAAAAATCATAAAAAGTATGCTTCAGTGAACTTTACTTAGTAGTCTGGGAGACAGTGGTCCTATGTGGACATAATTTCTTAATTTCAACTGCTTACCTGTTAGGATGAAATACATTGGTTGAACATCACCTGTACTTCTTGAAGAAGTAGACAGAAGATTTATTAGCGTATTCCATTTGGTTCTTGAAACTAAGTATTTTTCTAGGTACATGCTAGGTAGATATTGATTGATACCGAAGTATAATATTTTACCTAGTAGGAAATATCTTAAAGTAGAGCCACTTTATAAACAAAAGCGCAGAACTATGTTAATTGTTTTCCTTGAATGGTGGGCGTTAACTTGATCAACACCTAAACCGATCCGTATTTATCAGGTTTATAGAAAAATTCACCAAGGGTGTTATATTGAATCCACAGCGTCATGTTTGTTTGTAGGGGAACTCCCAAGTGCAGTAAAGGGTTGGAGTTGATTCGTTACTACCCTAAGGAGTTCTAGTCTTAAATCTCTAACTTTACTCTAGAGTGAAGTTAGATATTTAAGACTAGAACTCAAGTGCAGTGGGTATTTTAGATGGTTTTTAGTTGAGGATCCAAATTCAAATCACATCAATAACCAGTGGCTAGCCTATAATGACCCTTAAGTACGGTCAGGTTTGCATGTCAAATTATTGGACATTTTCAAGCAGGTGGTGTGATGTTTACTTACATGCCAAAGGTGTTGTAAAGTTAATTGAGTCATAAACTGAGAGTTTTTGTAGTTTTATGTCTTTTAACTATGCTAAGCTTAACTATACTCAGCAATCAATTTAACTATGAAAATAAGTGTGTGTTGGGTTTATACGAACCTATGTATTAAAACAAATATCCCTTTCCGAGAATTCTAATATCTATGTTTACGTGGGAAAAAATCATTGTTCCATTGTCTCTGGCCATCTATTAACATAGCCTTCGCCACTTATAATGGTTATCACGCAACTTCATCCTAGTCTACTAAATACCTATTTAAATACATGCCTAACTAGGTATACTGTGACGTCAGAAATTGCACCTCCCGTACATAGTAGGAAGCTATACGTCAGCAACATGCTTGACCAACCTAACGTACCGTAGTGGAATATCAGTTTTTTTAAAAGCGTCGTAGGAAACGCATGAGCATTTGTCATTGCACTCTTGGTTCCATTGCGCATCACGACCCTTCAATGATACTTAGTAATGAAAAACTTTGCGCACTTGCATCAGAATGTTGGCATTTAGTACTATTTCGTATCAACAATTAGCCTTTTTGCGGGTTTAATAACCGATTACGATATTTCTTACTAAGAAATGTCAATAAAAAACTGCTACTTGCCCAGTTTAGGTGTCGCTACTGTCATTGGTCCAGGACCGCCGTGTCACCCCCATATTTTTGTTTTTGTTAGTATTGGATATGTTAGTTCTTTTGAAAACAATCGTTTATCACGCCCCCGCATTCCTTTAGTTAACATAGGGATATGTTAAAAAAATAAAATAATGAGATAGCTCTGCAGGGAGAAAATTGGGAAGCTCGTAAGCTTCTGCGAAACATACATCTGCACTTTCAGCAATAGTAGAGACTTATTTTCCTCTACTCATATCTAAAAATTGCAAAAATTGTATTAGTTTAATTTAAAGAAGTCGGTTAACTAAACAAAAACTACAACATAATACACAAGTGAGTTTGTTTCTTACTTATTAATGCCCGGCTTCAATAACGTCATGTTTGCCTTTCAAACATGACGTTTCAGCTACTGTTGGTAGCTAATTTGACAGTTGGTCAAAGGTCTACCTTTGACCAACTGTCAAATTAGCTACCAACAGTATTGAAACCGGTCGTTAGATTCATGATCTCTTCTTCGTACAGTTATTTTTCTATATTTTTAATATGCCTTTTTTAAATAGGGGACTGCGATAGGCTGGGTTGATTGATACGTTTTGTAAATTTCGCGGGAATTTCCATGTTGCATGTTCACTAGTTATTATCACGTTACCTAGGGATGTGACACTCGTATCGTCGCATCACAGGTGACAATTTATAGATATTGGGTATTCCCGCTAAGAATTAGCATACACGTTGAGACTAAAATATTGTACCTAAGTAGCGTTGGAACATAATTATAATAGATCGAACAATTTTCAAACATTTGCGGTTAATATAATTGCATTTCAAAATTGTTAAACGTAAACTCCTAGTGCTAGGAAAATTAATATTTATGTTGATTACAAGTAATTCAAAATTTGACCTTGATCTCACGGCAATAAGATAAAAGGAAAATTAAACTGAAAATAAATGCGTCACATTGCAATAATTTTCACTGGTTTTTTTTTTGCCATGAAACCTTACAATTGTTTGTTGGCCTGTTTTTTTGCGTTTAGTGGTTTTTGACATCGTAGATAATTTCAGTGTAAGTATGTGTCTTGTAGGAATCTACACTTAAATTGTTCAGTTCAGAGTTGGAGGCGTCAGGCGTAGAAAACCTTGAATTGCCATTGAAGGTAACCAGAACCTCTCTAGATTGTTACACACCAGTTACAGACAAGTTATAGAGTAGGTACCTAGGACTAGGTCAATCACATACCTAGTTTTGGGTCTGAACTATTTTGAATAGAATAACTTTACAACCATTTACAATCATACTTATCTACGTAACTAATATTTACTTATGGTGTGGACCTTGAGTGTAATGACAAAATAAATGCTCACGCGTATCAATGACATTTTTTGGTGTTGGTACCTATGGCTGATTGCGACCCGCGAAGCTGCCTAATATAATAAATCTCTTTTTGTTGACATGTCTTTTTATATTGGACCGCCTAGTTAGAGCATATGTAGTTGTACCTATAGCCGCACTTACCCACACGAGTACGGGTATGCAAAAATGCAAAGTAAAACCTGTGTGAATTACGCTGCAATGTAAACCTTAAAACGGTGCAATAAGAGAATGTGTGCTGAAAAAATATAAACAGCTACAATCTGAGTGAAATCGTTATTGGTCAAACGGTTAGTCGAGCAAGTGGACACAATAGCGCTTGCGTCACATTCGAGCCGGACAGCTCGCAAACTAGATATTTGCACAAAATATACCTACACAGGCTTATAAAAACATAATTGTTAACACGGAACTCGCGGCTGAGAATGAGTGCAACGTCAACGTTTTAAAGTGGAGATTCACGTAGTTATTGCGCAGGAAGCGTTCTCGATTATGACGGCAAGATGAGATTGGTACCTACATGATGATAAGGAGCGCTATTAAGCAAATTATTGCACAATTATCGTTTGACCGTGCCGACTCGTAACTGGGACCGACTGCAATCTTTTACATGCATGTAATGATGCTTTCGGACATGCTTTTGGGTAATTTATTGTGCCTGCACTAAAAGTTTTCACGGCTTTCCGATGAAGATGATTAATTATTGGTCGCTCTGGTTGTTTGTGACAGGCTTAGGTATATGAGCTAGCTGACTGTTATTTGTGATGTCTTAGGTTTAAGAGTTGAAATTATGGTTATTGTAAGTAGATTTACGGTCATCGATGGTGTGTGTTGCATTGGGCTAGGTCGAGGCATTTTTGTGATTATGCCAAAAACAATTTGAGCATGTACAAAATCTTTCGAATAAGATGATTATGGAACAAAAAATTTCGACGCGTGACACGTTAGAAATTAATCGTATTACACTACACAGCTCAACTGATGAGTCTTAGTCAATTTCTTACGCTTGTCGCGGAATCACAGTTGACAGTTGTTAACAGAGTCTAAAGGTTTATACTAATTGAAACAGCTTAATAGACCTTTCAGAAATGATTCCATGGTAAATATTGTTCATATTATTATATTAAATTTAAAAGTGCAATGCAATGACCCCTTATACAAGACGTTTCAAGTTACCAATTTAAAGTACACCTTGTAGAACCTGCGTAACATTCGCACAAAAGTGCGATTAGGTACGAAAGTCTGGAAAGTCATTGACCAGCCAGCTGTAGCAAATAACACTTCGATACGGTTTAATGAAGATGTGCTAAACAAATCGTAAGATTGAAATCGACATCATTTTGTAGCGAGCTAAAGATGATGAATTTCTCAAATGCAACAGTAGGAGCACTTTCACCAGGCTCCCCCGCTCTCCCCCCTCCTCCCCCCAGGGACCCGCGTGCGCCGGCGCCGACGACGGCATCGTCCGCCCCTACCCGTCCACGGTTATGTAATTTTTGTGCTGGTACCTACCTACTCGAGTTTGTTAGTAAATCACCGGTTCACTAAGTACAGCTCGCTAAGGACAAAGCACTCCCAGGCTATTGCAGTTGCGCTTTGATATAATGAATTCTCATGTGCATGTAGGTATTGTGTGGGAGATCTATGTTATTGTATTAATAGCACAAAAATGTTCTTTGTTCAAATATATGAAAGTGCCGCTGTGAACTTTCTTTAAAAATATATTTCATTAAATGTCTCTTTGAGTTATATGTGTTTATTTTATTTTATATAAAAAAAATATATAAACAACATCTTTCAACATATACAGAACGTACCTACACGAAAGCTCATACAAAATGTATACAGTCCGCCATTGGGATTTTCCACAGAACAGTAAAGAAGGTTCCTTCTTCACTTTCTTTACTGTTCCGAAGGTACCTGTTCTGAAGGTACCTTCATTACTGTTCTGTGGGATTTCCCACTAATTGAAAGACGTAGGTATGTATTATGTACAGACGCCAGCACATCAAGCTATCCGAAACTGTCAAATTTTCCCAATCAACCTTGAACCTAATGCTTCAGCGATAAAGTTGAAAATCTATTAAAGAAATTTGACGGATTGTTGTAGCTTGATGTGCTGGCTGGCTGTCTGTACTTATTCGTACTTTTTTCTTTGTCCCGGTGTTTGGAAAAGAACATTAAAACTCATCACAAATTAAACGAAACTCAATTGAGACGATTGGCTTTTGAAAAAATTCAAACAATGATTAGCAGCTAGGTAACTCGTGTCAATTTTTCGTTAATTTTCTTTGCGGAACTGGATCGAAGTCGCAAATTACAAGTTTATTTTGATTTCTTGCAACAATAAAGAAGTAGTATGTATTCTCTGTATCTGTTCAAACCATATAGATCACAATTTTCGACTATGGCGTGCCTCCTGGATGCTCTATATGTCATTAATATCGTGTGAGGTTTTCTAAAAATAGATTACCTAAGTAATCGAATATAATCGTCATCTTTAGAAAATATTGAAAACTATTGTCGCTGGGGTCTAATAGAAAATGAACAGTCATGATTGATGTGGCCTTTATTTCATAATGAATTGTTCTATTCACCTGTTCTCCGTAAGCAAACAAATAAAATTATTCAAAATTTATGTATATGGTTTTCTGAAAAACAATAATTTTAGTTTCTTTCTGCTGTAAATGCCTATATAAAAATCCGCTCTGGGGCAGTAAATGTTGCCCATGCTCTAACTGCTTATTTGTGAAAAGATTAAACCTATTCTATGGAATATTTAATAGGTGCCAAGTAGCTTCGTATAATTTGTTAATTCCAGTGAAGCTTGTTTATGTGATTGATTTGTGTAAAATATGCCAGAGCTACTCTGGAAGTTGAAAATTATCCCAAGGGCACATACTCGTGTAATAAAAAGTACCCTGTTTCCTATTCCAGGACATGGTTTCCTCGCGTACCAAATTTCATCTTAATTCGCCTTTAAGACGTGACGAATAAATATACTCATTTTCGCATTTATAGATAATATTGTCGACGCCTAAAATATTTTTTTTTCAATGAACATATATATCAAAATTTTGTTTAGAAGCTTGGACTGCTTCTTTTATAAAATTATACGATTTATTTTCCGGGTATGGACTTGTTTATAATCATACCAACAACATTTTTATTACTAACATGTCGCCTACCCGGAAAAGAATGATGAAACTATATGATGTATCTCACTTGTAGCAAATAATTAGCGAGTTTCTTACAAATACAATGTGGACACATCGACACGACAATAAATGAAAACACTGGCAGTAGGTACTGGTTCATAGGAATAATCTGAAACTATTATAAATCCTGACACCGAAATTCAAAATAAACTTTCCAATTATATAAAACGTCAAAAAAACTTCAAACTAGTCAAGGATAGTGAATATCCCAAGCAGTCTGTTGCAGTTAGTGACATGACAATCTGTGATTTATTGTCTTGTGTTTATTTTAGTTATGTTTATTAAATATGGAAGTGTTTCAGTTGTTTGTCCGCAAAGGCTTTACCAACAATATTTCCAAAGATATTGAAACCACAATGCAACAGAAATGGTGTGAAAACATTTGCACGAATTTAATTTGAACTAATCCAGAGCCTACTAAATAGGAAAGATTTTCGGGAAGAAATTCTGCTGTCTTATATTTTAATAGTACCTACTTGTAGCTGTATTTATAGTCTGCGTGTATGTACACGCGTTGAAATCTTTATTTAAACCAAGATGACATCTCTCTTGACACACCTCGACCGCAATTTGCGCGGAGAGTTTTTCAAAAGTGCTTTTAAAGTGGAAAATTCACACGTTATTTTTTTCACAAAATACACTGTTCTCGTAAACGATGAACTAAATTGTTGCCTCGAAATACATAGCAAATGACGACTATTATTTAAATGGAAGGACGACTTGAGAACACAGCGTACTAAACTGAGGTAGTGAGAGTTTCAGTTTTTTATTTGTTAAAGTTAAACTATTTTTCGACTGATAGTTTATGAACTCATAAAAAAAAAATAACCACATGATTGGTTTAAATACAGCCTAGCCGATTCTTTATTCTTTTCTTTACATAATTTGACGTAAGAATCTGCTATCAGATCAGTAATTTAACTGAAGATGGTAATTTTTTTATGAATACGGCTGAAATATTTTTAAGTAGCATAGTTTTTTTTTAAGTAGCCTTGTAGACGACGTTGATTAGGTACTTATGCTTATTTTTTGTGGTGAATCCCAATCTATTGTATTTGTAGTTTAGTTCGTGGTTCTTCTCTATTGGTATTGCTATGAGTATCCTATATAGGTCTTGCTAGATGACCTCGGTCAAGTAGATATGTATAGCAGCTCTAAAACATACCATGCAGGAGTTACCACGATCGGTATTTGAATAGAATGTTGATTTACTCCGCGTGGCGGCTTGATGGGACGATTTCGTTGTAAGCGTATGTAATGCAATGCGGCTATAATGCTACAGATAAAAAACGAATAGGATTTATATATGCATATTTGGTTACGAGATGTTTTTGATAAAATCATGGTTAGTGTGAATGTTGTTAGGTACCAATGCGAGGTTATTTTACAATGATCAGCGATTTTTTCCAGGCATACTGTAGGGAACAGCTGATTTCTTTTTTGGGAGTGTATTTTAGTATAAATCGTGTCTTTAATTGAAACTTGATCCCTGGAAAAATTAAGCTGGTCATTGCAAAATAACCCTGTACCTATATAGACTCGACCAAACAATATTACTTCTAGTTAAGTGTGGATTAAGTATACGGCCATAGGTTGGTACAGTTTACTCAGTTCGAAGATTTAAATCACAGTTTTACTTTCTGTTATTG
The DNA here is from genome assembly GCA_905163435.1 of Mamestra brassicae. NCBI lineage: Eukaryota > Metazoa > Arthropoda > Insecta > Lepidoptera > Noctuidae > Mamestra > Mamestra brassicae. Next base: position 10,069,889 of record LR991004.1, on the reverse strand, counting down.
TATTACATAACAAAAGCTTTGTTGGCGTGAAAAAGTTTTTTGTGACATGAGTAGGTTGTTAACTTTATAAAGTTTAATGCAACAGCTTTCCAAGATACTATGAATTATTATCCAATTGCTTTTAGCCTTTACCCTCTTCCCAACGCTAGACAGATTGATTGATCTATATATATCTTTTGATTGTGTTATATGCAGAAATTGGAATAGGTAGACTATATTTACCTAATGTTCGTGGAAGTAAGTTACATAGAGTTTAAGAAGAGAGACGATTGTATCCCGGGATTTAGGAAACTGCAAATTAATTTGCAGTTTCCTAAATCCCGGGATCCCCTACTTCCACGAACATTAGGTAAATATAGTCTACCTATTCCAATTTCTTATAGCGCTGAATAGATTTGAACAAAATTGTTATATTGAAGAATCTTATTATGTTTTTAGAGTTACCTACTAAAACTATTTCTTCTTTTGATTATTTAAATAAAAACTCCTAACTAAGTGAACCTCATAATATGCATTCAAAAATCCTTATCGCTGTCGTCTGGAAGTATGCCCAAAAGACTGGCGGCATTGCCACGTTGTATGGCAATGCGTATCCTCTGTCCAAAGTCAGCCAGCCCTCGGGTCACATGAAGTGTCAACTGGGCGTTATGATAGATCTTTAAAGAGAAATACGATTTCTATAAATGAATATGTTTGTTGTTGTCAGGCGTACCGGCAAAGGGTGTCATCTTCAGTACAGATCGCGAGGATCGCGGCGCTGACGGTGGTGGCGGCGTCGTTTATCCTGGGCGCGTTCATCCTGGCCTCCAGCTGGGTGGCGGCGCGCGCCTCGTGCCACCAGTTGGAGCAGCTGGACGCCATGCTCGACAAGGAGCTCGCGCTCGAGGGACGGGCGTACGGGAACGACGCCTTGCTGGCGGTAAGTACCTACTATAGATTAGAGTACTAAGATTTCCTCATCTCCTCGCCTTTATTTGTACGGAGAGCCAAGCAGACGTGTGTAAATTCGTGATGATCCTCAATTTAGTTTTTTAGGGTGTCACATCCTAGGACTCATTTTATTTTAAGGGCACTATTACTGGTTAAAGGACAAGCAAAAGTTCAGACCTGTAGGTCAATTCTCGTAGTTAGAAAACGTTCAAATTCAAGTCGCGATATCATCTCAGCGACAATCAATGTTAAAAACTTGTCAACTCAAAAATACAGGTGTTTTCGGTCTTCCTTAAAAATACAGAAATTGCCCCTCTGTGATAGTTAATCCCAATAAGGGTGATATGATTTGCCTGGTTGGTAGTCAACCATTAGTGCAACTAGTTGCTGTAGTAAAGTGCTCGTTCCCACCCAGTTTACGAAGAAGCTACAACCACAGCATGAACATGGTGAGGTTAAGGCAGAACAGCATGATAGCGTGGCAGAGTGCCAGCCCAGGCTATCTACTTACACATCTGCTGCTTTTCCCTCACGACCTTTGTACTAGCAGTTATTATCGACACGGATATCGTACGTCGGAGTTTATACATTTTAAATGTTTAGAGGCAACCACTTTCAATCCTCAACAACATTTGGAACGAATGCGCTTAAATAATAATAAGTTATCGTTCGAAAAGTACGCGTTAAGGCCGATTTCCGAATTTAGAACTCAGGAAAAAGTAGAGCTTGAAAAATACTTCATTCAGAAAGTGGTGGTGTGGAATGTTTCTTATCTAGTCTACGGAATCCTTCCATCCATCCGAAACCTTTAGATACTTCTGCAGATACAGGTATACTGAGCAAACACGTACATATGTCTGTGTTCCTATATACAGATTTTGTAAAGTTAGGTAATTCAGGAATGTACTCGTAATGTAGAGACGTAGTAGGAAAACTAAACATTTATAGTGAAAGCAATCAGGCAAAGCTTATCGATACGCAAGTTAAATACGTTAATAACAATTGAGTATGTTTTTCTATTGTATAAATGAAAATTCAATGAAACAAAAAATGACACCACTGAACAGGGTGGATTAAATTGAATAAATAATGGTTTTAAATGTTTATAATAGTCCGAATTCGGTTCTTCGGAAAAAAAAAGAAAAGTGACCAGGATTTTTTTTGAAAATTCAGAAAAAGTGTTTTCAATTATATCTTTGTATGAATTTAGGCGAAAAACTATGTTTGTCGGGTTAGCTAGTAATGCAATAAATGTCTTTTGTAAGTGTAGTATACTTGTCGATGCGTTCTGGTCATTAGGTTTAGTTAGGTAGTTAGTGTTTAAAACAATCGGGATTAGTACTTATTATTTCATATCAAATCAATTCGTATGTGAACAAATAACAAGAAACGCTGTGTGTAACGTGTTTTATTATCATTAACATTGAAGTGGCCGCAAACGACGATATCGATTGAGTCTGCAGTTCACGAAATGAAGAGAAGGCACGTTTCTCGAGACGAGCCATGCCTACCTGCGTGACTTTCTGTATATATCGCCTTTTTACATGAGTTCTGTTACTTAATGTCGAAGTTATGTAATATCTAATATTATCAGATAGTTCCTTCTAAAGAGATCATTGTGTTCATAAATCAAACAAGCTTCTGCCCGTGGCGCTGCCCGCGTTAAAAGATTTTATTTTCCCGGAACCCTTATCTTTTTTCGAAAATAAAAGCAACCTCAGTTACTTCTTATATATAACATAAGCTATCTGTCAGTGAAAGTCCGTCCAGCCGTTTCGGAGATTAGCCGGAAAAACAGACAGATAGACCAAAAAAGAAAAAATTAAGTATCGTATGCATTTTAGTAAAAAGCTGTTATTTTGACATTTCGATTTTATTTATTTGTTCTAGATTTTGAAGATCTTGTAGATTGTAGATCTTTAACGAAAATATTAGAAGATTATGTTTTGACGTTACATAACATTTCTCAGAAAAAAGATAACAAGAAAAAGCTAGCAATCAAGTCATTAAATGCAAATGTACTGAAAGCAAGAAAGCTGTCGGTTACATTATGTCATATTACCTGTAGTTAATGTGACAAGAGTATTACACTGTCGTGCACTAGCGAATATTGATTTAGTAGCCACAGCGCAGTTCCACACTGTTGCAATTTATTTCAACATTTAATGTACCTACACGTCGAATAGGTATTTAACAGTAATTACACTTCTTGTCAGGCTTCAGTATTAATGAATATCTTGTGTTTTTATGTAGTTAATTTTAAGAAACCTTGGATTCAACATCATTAGTAACTGAGTTTGCCACTTGACATTTTTTATCATTTTCATGTGTGGCTGTAAAAAATGGCGGTGGATAAAATAATGTGAATATTAGATGAGATTGTCATCCGTGACTTGTACTTAGTTATATTTGATGTTTAGCCGAGTTATGTAATCTTTGTAGAGATGTGTCGGTTCCTTGTACACGCTGGTACTTAGTCGCTATAATTGCTGTGCGTCGAGTCATTTAACAATGTAAAGATGGCGATAGCAATACTATGGCTCGATAACGAGTATTCACACCTATTATTATCATATAATGATGATGGGAAATCGATCAGTTGTCTGCTAAGTCTTAACTTTCAAAGAAAACAGGAAAAAAATATGTCCGTTTTTAGAAAGGATTGGTTTTCTAAGAGTACATAGGCAATTAGGCATGTAATAAGTTTTTGGTGTGTGAGAAGACGTAAGATTTGCTGACATTAATTCCATTTTAAATAACAAATTATCTTTATACCTATTCTAAATATCACCTTCGATCAACTAGGTATGGCAATCGTTTTATGAAGTCAACAATCGACTCCTGGGTGACCTCCATTGCAAAATCTACGAGTAAAGATTCAAAGAAAAGGTTCACGATTTAAATCAGATGAAGATTCACGTTCTAATCGTTTATCCTCAAAGATCCTTTATTAACTTTCACTATGTATCTTGAACATCTTCCTATGTAGGTAGGTATTTGAGTCGTCTATGACTGAACCGAGCTTGATTTACCAGCCCTGAGTCAATATATCATGGCAGTGTTCGCTTAGATCATCAATGGTGCTGCTGAACAGGAGGGAGGCTCGTGTTTAATGGTGGACACCGACCCGACGTGACACTATGATGGCTGTGATGTAACATGTTACTGACCGAAGCTCCGCGTGAGTTAACAGGTTACACGTTGTTATAGGTCCACAGTTCCAGGCGATGAGGAAATATCGTAGCGCAATATTTACTTATACTTGTATGTAACGTAGGTAGGTACACATATGTTTGTAAGTTTCCTTCGAGCCCAGCGAGCAATGAAGAGGTACCGAGTTGCGCTGCGACCGGATCACCTTGAATTTCCACACAGAACATGGATGGAGTTGACTTGTGGCTTTAATCTAACGATTTCTGTATCGTACTATTGCGAAAGTTGATGTAGGATCTACCTATCTGTCATTTGGAGAGACCGTCGCAACTGGTAACTTAAAACATTTTGTTGTTCAGCCCGAGGCTAGGTCTCTTAGTTTCTCGTGCCTTTCCGAGAACTTTGTTTAGTAAACACAGTAGATATACATTACATAGACTGTTATTTTCTCCGTTTCTTATTGTTCTCTCAATACGATTATTTTGACATCACAAAGATGCAATTAATTTGAATGGTTGAATCTTGAGGTTGAATGATGACTCAACGAGAACCTCGAGAAAACGAATAAAACAGAGAGCCATGGATTTTATCTATTTAACTTCAAAGTTTAAACCTTTGAGATAGTCATAACAGTCGGGTACAAAGATTTGTCTCCCTGCAGGCAGAATCCAAGTCATCAAAGGATTGCAGTGGGGTTAAGTCAAAGGTCAGCGGCGCTGTATCTAGAGAATTTAATGTGTGATGCACAAATATCTGGCCGGGGTCGGTGATTATGGATCTGTAGCGAAAGCGGCCGACGCCGGGTCGACGACCCCCGGGCGGCATCACTTCGTGACACATGGTAATGTTGTGTGGACTGATGTGCGTTCAGTAAGGCACGCACTCGTCACCTGACAGACTTATCGCTTTGGTTTCACATGGCATTCATAATATAAGATGAATGAAATATGAGAGTTTAATCCGATATATCTGTGTCAACTTTATCGAAAGTTACAGCCGTAAACAGGAAAACCTATAATAGTCATTCCGAAATAAATATTGGTGTTGAAACATAACTGTGTGTGAGTAAAGTGAATGTCGCCATATAGGTACCACCGCAAACAAACAGCATTCAAAAATGAAATGAGCAGGATTTCACGTTCTGCTTTGTTCATACGAGCATGACGTGTTGCCAATATTGTGGATGTCTATGAATGAGACAAAGACTGACCGTTTGTTTTAGCGTAGTAGTCATTAGACTGTCTGTGGATTTTGGAAATATTTTTCACGTATCAAATATTTTTTAGGTCAGAAGTTTACACATAATGTGTTGCAAGTAAAATATGTATTAGATTACATTGTAAGACAGTCAAAAACAAATAAAAGAAAGCAAATAAAAAATCTATTCAAATCTTATATTTCAAGTAACAGCGGAACATTAGTATTGAAAACCCGTTTTAGTTTAGTTTTATGGTTTTTACGTATCGATAACCGTTAGTCTGTGAAGTTCCACTAGATAATTTAAGTTGACCCTGCAGTTTTATAGTTTCGAAAGTATCACATGTTATAAAAAATATTTCTACGATTTCCGTTTGCATGTTTCAGTTTTTTTTAATTACCGTTGCCTAACAGCTTGGTAACATAAGCTGCTAAAATATACTGTAGGTAGCGCGTAATAATAACTGTTGTCTGTGTTAGTGAGGCGCCGATCAATAAGTAGATATTGTTGTTTGTTTCAACGACATCGAGACTTTCAATAGTTTCAATAGCAGGAATTTCTTTTTCTTTGTTTTCTTTCTGGCCTGTAACACATTCATAATGTTGTTTGCCACAGACGACATCATGACATGTATCGCGTTATTCACGGCCAGACTCTATATTTGTTTGTTATTTTTGTACAGAATCTCATTGTTATGCCGAAGGTGTGACACGTTAGGTATCGGCTCTGTAAGTTAAAGCTCCGACATTTTGTACTATATGTACCTAAGTACAGCTCCACAGTAGTTGAAATTGTTGTCAAATGACATCACAGCGAAGGCGTCACTTGGACAATAGGTTCTTCCGTCGTAAATCTAAAATTAGAATCGATTTATTTACTTCAGCAATGTCATGTACACTGATGAAGCTTGTTAGCGATACAATTTTGCGGTTAGTTCGGCCTTAAAGTTCATCATCATCATCCTGTCATCTGGAAATTACGCCAACGTAATGTCTATAAAAATAGATGAAATCCTAACAAACTCACATATGTGAACTTGACTGGTTCTGATACACCGCTTGAAGTTTCAACATTATATTCATCGACACAGGTCGTTGATCTTATTATATAAACTCTTCCAATTGGTTACGATTTCGTCGTCGATCATAACTAACTTTGTTGATTCAACTTTGAAAGTAGTAGTTCGCGTAATACTTATAAAACTTTACTCGATTTTCACTGTGTTCAATCGATTAGGCTTATCTAGTCAAAATAAAAGATTAACCTCAGGAGCTTTCTTACATTGTAGGGTTTAACAAAATACTGCACAGCTAGACTATTCTATAATCCGACTCGTATTACTTAAATTGAGTTTTATCTACTCCATTTTCATCGTTTCGAGGCCGAGGGATTGACAATATGTTAAAAACACAGTGACAGCTGAACTAGTTTTCACAGGGTTTTCTTTCATAAGAATATCTACTTTTAATGTTTGCTTAGCCGTCTTCAATGGCTTCAAGAATTACAAAGCCTTCGTAATAACATGTCAGCCATCAAAAGCTTGATAACGGTCAGTGCCAAACATGGGCCCGAGATACCCGTACCCGTAGTAGCGTAGTGGTCGTGCTCAGGATGTGAATGGATAATCCGGGCGTCCTATTGTAGCCATGGCCGTTGTTGTGGCACCACACAATTATCCTTTAGTCCAGTCAGCTCTCCCGCACCCGGAGTTACATGTATTGGTGCCGACACTTGTAATTAGAAAGCAACAGCTTATATGTAGGCCTATAGGCTTCCTATAAGTGAACAAGCAGAATACATCACTATTTCTCTTTAGCAAGTAGGTTTTCAGAAGATTTGATGATAGTTCTCAGTAATTTACCATTCATTTTGAATCATAAATTCCTTATTCGAATTCTTCAGAATTGTTTTTAAGGATTTTCGTACTTCGTGTCGCAGTTAAAAAAGTTATGGCCACGAATCGTGTTTTAATTTTAACTGAAAAGGCAATTATGGCAGTTTTGAAATGTGGGGTTTTTCGTTACTTGAAAGCATGAACATTATGATCATATCATTACAAAATGAATGTTAATATTAGGTATGTGTCGAGTTTTCATATTTGCGTCGTCGATATAATTTAACGTTTAATAAAGTTTGAATCACCGTGTTTTTGGCAATGCCGGCGAGTAGAAATGTAAACACTCAAAAGGCGTGAAGTCCTTGAGTCAGTCGCCGTGACCGATTGTATTGAAAATTAACACGTACTTGGCTTGCTTTCATTACAATGAGAACTTTACAACGAACACTAGGACAAAGTCTTGATTGTTCGGTTTTATGCTCCTAATTGTTTCAGCAAAAGGTTCTGGTAATTTCCATTATATCTAATTAGTTCGCTAACCGTTACTCAACCAGCATTTCGTAAAGTCTGTCTCCTAACACTTATCAATGTCAAAATGTTCAGCCTCCGGAGAACAGAATGCTCGTTGAACGTGTAGGGAAACCCTTTGATAAAAGTTTTTTAGCACACTTAGTAAGAAGGGCGCATAGCCCTGAGCGAGTTCGGTTCGGGCAACAATCGGATGATACAAGCCTATGATTTTTTATCTGCATCATGATTTTACGTTCGTATTGGTTATATTTATTAGCATTGAGATTTAATTTGGAGACAAGTTGGGAGTAAATAGTTGGTACAAACAATGTCGTTTCTGCCTGTCTATATCTCCACCTACGTCTTCTGAGCTACTCAACTGATTTTGATTCGGTTTTCACAAATAGAAAGAGTGATAAACGAGAGAGCTTTGTGTGTGTTTATAATTTGAACACGTGCTAAGCCGGGGCGGGTTCACTAGTTGTCCATTATTGAGCACTGCATAGCCGATGCATCTAGACTTTATTTATGAATTACCTTTACTGCGTAAATTTTCAAAGCAAAACAAAAATAGCCGTACTTATGTCTAATTCATGTGCTTGTCCACGTGTGTGTGTGTTGAGCGGAAGCCGGCGATTTTCCGCGCACGCGCATCACAATGATCCTCCCCGCATCCGTCCACCCGTGCCCGCGGTCCTGCCCACTGCGCTGTCATCGTCTAATTATTGACTCGCCATCGTACTTTAATTAACATTCTTTCTGCTCGGGTGATCCCAACAAGTGCTCTTGAGACTTGATCATCATAAGATATGTTATTATATGTAACTAGCTCCGTCTTAGATGACTACGGGCTCGCGTGGATTCATCCATTAACGGCCGGTTTCAATAACGTATCTACCATTAATAGTAGCTGAAACGTCATGTTGGAAAGGCGAACATGACGTTTCACCTACTGTTGGTAGATAATTTGACAGTTGGTCAAAGGTAGATCCGTTATTGAGACCGGCCGTAAGTTGTCACGAGATAGGTAGGTATGTCGATAGACAGAATAAAGTTCACTAAACCAAAATTGCTAATTCTGTGGGTAAAGTGGCGGTCTTATCGCTGACAGCTATTAAATTAACTACCACGTATTTTCTTATCGATTAACAGCGTATGCATGGACATAAATATATTACGTTTTCTTTTATTTTTAAATAGTCCTTGATGAAACCATGCGCTAAAAGTTTCTTAAGGCCATCGAGAGAAACAGAACGTCCTCTTAGGTCATAGACAACAAACAACTAGCTTATTGTTCTCGGAAGACTCGATGCTATTGATTTCGCCATTCGAGGCTGCTCTGAGAACCATTGATCGCCCTGGGGTACCTAAGTCTCTAGTTACATTATTGCAACCTGCCGGGAACACGGACGCTCGCGCTCCGTCGTAGTTATTTCCTTGCTTAGTTCTTTTACTTCCTGTAACTAAAAAGGGCTTTTTCCAGCAGATAAATATGGTTTATTGCTATAATAAATAATTTTAGTTCTTTTATCCTTTTGTGGCCGTAATGTGATATTGTACAAAGATATTATATCTAATTGCACTTGCTAATTAAACACGCACGGCGATTCTCGTGATAATCAAAGCTTATCTTTTCAAAGTAAATACTTGATTTACATAAAGGTATTTGTTCACCCAGCACACTATGTTCATGTTACACAGTTTCATTACAACACTGTAAGGATTATGCCAACATTGTTTTCCCAGATTGTTCCCAACTATATAAAACAACTAAGTTAACAGTTCTGAATACCCGAAATACAGCTAAACAAAAACACACAACTCAGTCGAGAAACTTTCTTAAGAAATTAACTGGTAATCCATAGTAGGCACCTACCTAGCCACGGCAGGGGGGAATATATAGATAGTAGAACTATATTGGGTAACTACGTCGTCGTTTTCATTGACTGCCCAAGTAATAGTAGGTAGGTGCCTGCCTACAGTACCTACGCAATCTATGATATTCGCAGTCGGGCCGTGTAGGACGTAGGTTCCCTGTTAAGAAAAACTAGAGCAATGTTCAACATTGGTCAATGGTAAAGCATAAGTTCCAGGTACCTATGGCGAAAGTTATTCGAGCAGTTTTAAACTCATTTAATTTTTGTTCCATCACCTTATAGACGACGACTCCGAAAGCATGTACCTAAAACTAATAATCTATCGAATCTGAGACCAAATTTAGTCTTTCTGACCACAGCTAATCTCGAAAGTCTAGGGTCCTCACCATACTTATTTGGTTACCAAACTGAAAGTTAATTCTTACTCATATGTTGTAGGCACTTGTTTTTGGGTCCGTGAAGTACCTGCATCAAGCTACTTAAAACTGTAAAATTTTCCAAATCAACCTTGAACCTAATGCTTTAGCGATAAAGTTGAAAGTCTATTAAAGACATTTGACAGATTGTTGTAGCTGGCAACTGTACATATTCACCCTAACTACTTTGTTGAAATTTTATTTGGCAATTATAATAATGATGGTCATTGATTGGCGAACATGTATCATTATGTGTGTTCACAACTGACCTTTGTGGCCGGGCCATACAAATTATACATCTAACGTTATGTTGGTGTCGATATACTTCACCGCGTCTGAGGTATCCAGTGTCTAATTTCATTGAATATTATTTTGCGAATATTGAGGACATATTGAACATACGAGTAGGTATTTCTTACAATCCCTGTGTTCTTTGTGCTGAGCAATAGAAAAGGGAAAAAAAATCGCTGTAATCAGCCTTTAACTTTCCCACAGTGCACTGAGGGCTTAGTGCGAGTTTTTTACCGTACTCGATCGTGTTAACGTAAAACTTTGCTTATAATCAAACTGAAAAAAGGTATTCCGTGAGTGATACCAAACGGCGCTTATTCAGTTTCAATTCACCAAAAAGTACACATATATACACAGTATACATATAGCTAATGGAAAGGGTTGGGTGACGATGACGCGAGTTCCATGATTTTTATTCACCCAATAAGTGCTTAACGCGCCTAAAGAAGTTTTCACTTCAAAAACTCGCACTCGGGTCTGGTCTCCTCTGTGTCAGACGGAGTAGGTCTTACTTAATCTACCCCCCGGGCCCAGTGCGGTTTGGCACATCTTACGAGTCTTCAACATTTTTGGTTCCACGACATGCTGACTTACTCACGATGTTTTCTGTTGCCGTTTTGAGAGCAAAACGAAGTGCCTGCTTGGACCGACCTACAACTTGTGAGTCGGAGCTGCTACCACTGGTCCACCACTGCTCTTCAAGTCATTCACATAAACGAATACCTAAAATTTGTATTCATAGTGCAAGCATTGCTAGCTGCTACTTGTGTATTTATAAATAATGTTGCGTACAGAATGCCAATAGCACTGGGCAATTTTATGGTATTTACGCACGCACAACTTATTACAATACACAATATTAATAGTAATTGTGACCTAAGTTAAGCGGTTTCTCTGACTACATTTAGGATTCTTTGTTCATAGACGATTGCTTTCTGTCTTCGCGAGAGGCGCAATTTCCTTGTTATCACGCAACGTTTGGTGCGGCAAACAACAATAACTATTAAATGTTTAAAACGTTTCGTAAATCCAGTAAAAGTGTTGTGGGCGTAGTGCACAATGCGACAATAGTTGTCGACGTAATCGCCGTTTTCTATCAGTTGCGGTCGCAAACACTTCGCGCTCCGCTGCGCCCTGCTACTTGACAGCGCACAGAGCATCATTTGCACACCAAGATACGAACATATCTCCGTGAAATCCGACAAGTTTTCCACAAGAATGCATCACCTGTCAGTAGCGCAGTAGTAACAGTACGACGCACTTATCTTCAAAGATGACTAAACTCACGAACCACCTGTATTTTATATGCAATTGACTGCTAATTGTCGTATTTTCCTCAGATTTCAAAATGCTTGCGTAGGCGTGAGTCTCGTGGCATGCATAATTTTGCGAATTCGATAGACCTCTCAACAAAGACACAATCCATCTTGATTTGCGTACAATCAAACTGTAAAGAGAGCCTTGATTTTTCAAGTTCGACATCGATCGTTCGAGATTAATTTAAGCGGCTGTCTGGACTGGGATCGACCGCCTTTTACTCTTTATCTGCTTCAGTTGGATTATTTAGATTAATACATTATGAGGTGCACAGATATTTTACTTTATTAAAACCAAGCCGGATTTTGGCAATAAGCCAAGAATGGTTGTACATACCAAGTATGTTACCTGCACCTAAATTATTTTATAAAATGAAGCCACAAAACAGAAACTTCTTCGGTAGGTTTAAATGACCTTTGCAAGTAAATAAATAGTCAGTGTCCATCCAATACAATCAACTTAATTATTGTTTTGAAAGCGTATCGAAACGTTGAAAGGGTCCTCCAGTTCATTCGTTTTGTATAACAATCGTCGGCTGTCCGCTAGGCTTTGCACTTTGTTATATGTACGTTGTTTTAAGCATATTGCATGACTGTGGCCGGCCAACTGTAGTTATTATCCAATGAGAATACAGCAATTGACATGAACAATGATGAGACGCGATACCGTGTGGGTAAATACATAGTACGTGAACATAGGCTACGTACTCGGGTTACACAAGAGGTTGTCTGTTGGCCGCATGCTAAAGGCATCCGCCATTTTGCGATGAGCACTTTGATGGTTTTTGCGCGAAAAGTGAGCGGCGAGGTTGGCAATGCTTCAACTTTAATTTGTTGTAGAAATTACGATTTTGCAAATGTTTCCTAAATAACTTTAATCGACTTATACAAAAAGTGGTAACGTGGAAAACAGCATTGACACAGTCGCAGTAGGTTAACGTTTCTAGAACTTGCAGCGACTGCAGGGAGTCGTTAGTGCCAGTTGCCACAATAGGAGTTAAGCGTGACCTTCATATTTGATTCGATTTGCTGATTCAGGCCTTTTAGTTTGGGTTACGTAATTACAAACTACTTGCAAGTGATTTGAAGGCAATATTCTATCTCTCAAATCAATCTATATCTTCTTCTATCATTTTCAACTCTACGTGGAGCCAGAATAACAAGTAAACCTATTAGAGTGAGTAGGTAGGTAGTAATGTTGTGATTTAGATGTTTATAAATGTACTTCTCTAGATGCGTTTGAATGTAGTTGAGGGTTATACTCGATTTTTATTTGTGGTTTACAGTGATAAACCACAAATAAAAAAAAACTGGTATACAGGATGGAGACGACGATACGACAATAAATCAAAACACTGACAATACTAGTTCATACGAAAATGATGTCTTTTATCACAGATTTTAGTCACTAACTGCGACAGACTGCTTGGAATATTTCGTCAGAATAGTAGTCACTATCCTTGACTAGTTTGAGTTTTTTTTTACGTTTTATATACCTACCTTATTGGAAAATTAATTTTTAATTTCGGTGACAGACATAATAGTTACAAAATATCCCAATGAACCAGAATTGCCAGTATTTTCATTTATTGTCATATCGTCGTTTCCACCTTCTATATATATATATATATATATAATGCTTTGTAACTCCCAGACGATGTGCGTGAACTGTTTACTGAGAAGAACGCGGCTGTCCGTGCCTACAGTGCCTTTCCCTGTGATAGTAACAAGGTTCATATGCACTTCTCACAGCGTAAAGTAAGTAATCGCATCGCTGAACTGCGTAACGATGGCTGGGATAAGTTGCTGGGTGACCTCGAACCCAACCACCTGACATTCTGGAAGCTTCAGAGGAAGCTACGAATTACGATCCGCTGAGGTTATTATTATGCCTCCCCTTACACGCTCTGATAACACCGTCGCCTTCGATGACGACGAGAAAGCCGAATGTCTGGCCGACAACCTAGAGTCCCAATGCTCTCCCATCTCTCAACCAGTAGACCAAGCTCACCTTCGCATGCTGGATGCTGAAATTGAACGTAGAGCTTCAATCCCTCCCATTGAATACCCTGAAGACTCTCTGCCCCCCGTCACTCCAGACAAGGTAAAGGAGATCATCGGCCGACTCAAACCCAGGAAAGCCCCTGGGACTGACGGAATCACCAACAGGGTGATCCGTCTTCTCCCCGCTTCCCTGATCATGTTGATGACCGCCATTTTCATTGGCGCTCTGTCCAACAACATGTTTCCACAATCGTGGAAAGAGGCTACCGTTTTCGGTATTCCTAAACCAGGAAAGCCCAAATCCTCCCCGTCCAGTTACCGCCCCATCAGTCTGCTCAGCGGCCTAGGCAAAATCTATGGGAGACTAATTTATAAGCGACTCAATGATTATGCCGAAGCCAAGAGGCTAGTTCTCTCCGAGTAGTTCGGCTTTAACTTCAACCACTCTTTTTTTTTCGACAAGCTTTCGACAAGTTCTGGCACAACGGTCTGATATACAAGTTATATCGACTGTGCCAGATCGTCTAGTGCTCATCTTGCGATACTATTTGTGGAACCCCCCACCCCGTACGCACCGGTGTGCCCCAGGGCGGTGTGCTCTCGCCCTTAGCGTTCACACTATACACCAGCGACATCCCGACCACCTCCGGGGCGCACTTAGCCCTATTCGCCAATATCACGGCAATATACCGCTCCAGCAGTATCAAACAACCCCTAGTTCGAGCCCTCCAACGGTCTGCCAACGCCCTGGGCGATTGGTTCCATATAAGCAAAAAACTACAAATAGAGGATCGAAATTAAACCCAAAAAAAAGGCAGGCGGTTTTGTTCTACTAACCGCGGGCTCGCTTTCCCAGTCCCCCCAACCCGCTCACCATGTCTGGTAAACCGATCCCTTGGGAGAAGCAAGCCAAATATCTAGGCGTGATCCTTGACCGACACCTTACTTTCGGTGAGTACATAAGACGGTACGTTAACGGGCCGCTTTCGCTCTCGGTAGGCTTCACTCGATGCTGAACACGCCCGATTATGACCTATGCGTGTGCCACCTTCGCGCACGCAAAGTCTTACCGGGTCCATAGGATGTAAGTACTTTAAAACCAGTCTCTCCAAGAGGCCACGGGCGCCCCGTGGTTCATTGGGAACGAACGACTCCATGTCGACCTTAAAATCCCGACAGTTAAACAGTTCATAAAACGTCTTTTCCAATGTTTCATCGAAACTAAGTCAAAACACCAAAACCCGCTTATCGCATCGGCCACCAGATACCCTCCCTATCAGATCAGTAGGATTCGCCGTCAGCGGCGTACCCTAGTCGAACCCGACGACACCATCACTCAGATCCAAGAAAGCTGTAGAGACCGTGTTTAGTTTTCCAGCCTCGCCGTGACGTCCCCGTAAAAACCCTCCGCAACCTTTACTTACCAAGCCAGCTCGCGTCGCTGAGCCAGTAGTTTTAAATTCCCAAGATAATAATGTTGCGACCCAGCCTGTCTTTTGCTGTCCTCCCGAAATGAAGCCGCTAAGCCAAGGTCCGTATCCCACGAGGGATGGCTCTAGCGAGTGGTCATTTAGTTTAACTTAGTTTGTAAACCCTGCCTGGGGGCTTTAAATTCATTTGAGGCCAGCACAGGATAGTCCGGTTAAGCAGTAACCAGCCTTAGCGTGCTGAACTGCGAGTGTAACCTATCAAAAAATGGCTGTAATAAATAATAAAGGTTGTCATTATTAGTATTTTACAACTGCCCCCAAAACACGATTTAGGGAATGTTACAAGTTTACTTTGAAGATTTGCATTCTTTGGTTTAATAAACTTGAAACTAGGTACGAATAATAACCTAAGCACCTACATAATGAAAGTTATTGTTATTCGTTTTTCACAACAGACTACTCCCTTAGGGGGTGCTTGTTTGGAAGAATCTTATTCATAATGTCAATGTATTCAAAACTTGGTACAATAACTGGCCGGTGTAAATAAAGGTTGTCATAATTCGTTTTCCAAAACTACTCATCAAAGACGATTAAGGGGGTGTTAAAGTTTTTATAGAAGATTTGAATTCCCTGGTTTACTAAACTGAAACTTTTGAAGTAAATAATAAGTGTTTTAATTTTGTAATTCCTAAAGAACTACAAGTTTACAGAGGTTTTCTATACGATGTGTACTAGGACTATGAATATTTCGTAAATTCAACATCTAAGAGCTTAAAATGGGTTGACAAAGTTTGTATGAAATAGTTTTGTTTGAGGTCAGCATTAATACTTAAAACAAGGGTTTTTAGATCAAGCTCTTTGATATACAGCGTCATTCAGCGTTTTTTTTAAATTCAATTCTTTAAAGAGATAAAAGGTGTGTCAAAGTTAATGTAGTCCATGGCCTGGGATAGGGTATAGAACACTTTAACTCACGGGAATATGTTCCCTTGGTATTATTTTCAAATATCACGCGGGCGAAGCTGCTGACAGAAGCTAGTGGAATCTAAAACCAAAAACCTGCAGTATCAGCTAAATGGTCGAATAAAATTGCACAATCATAATAATTATGTTGTTATCCGCTTGGGGAAATGTTAAATCGTTAACATCTGCTTAGCTTTACGGGAACTGAAAGTTTTGCTGCCCTATTTTATTAACTTAACATCAGATTGCCTCATTTCTGTATTATGTTCTTAAGTTGCAAGACAAATTGTCAGACATTTAAAAATATATAATTTTTTGTGTATTTTAGGACGAGCCTCTCCCTATAAACGGTGCGCACGCGCTGCATGGCGTGCCGCCGCCGTCAGCATCGCCCGAGCCACCCAGCCGAGCGCCTGAGCCAGCCAACCAGCTCAAAGAGGACGCACTCAACCATGCCGAGTCCAAGATCGACGAAGACAAATTACAGGTAAATATGTTTTCCCACACGCTCGCTGCTTGAATACTAAAAAGTTTGCATGTCTATATTGTTGTTTGCAAGATTTGTGAATAAGGATAAAGTGGGCTAGAAAGAGTTCCATGAAACCAGCTTCGAATATTGTATTCAAATTAATGTAGCATTGACAGACTGTAAAAGGTGTTGAAATCACTTTGGTTTAAAATACAAACAACATTGAAAGCACTGTGCAAATAAGCAGCATGCCTCATCAGTAGTCTTTTAAGTTATGGTTGTACTCTCTATTCTTAGAAATTGTGGCTATTGCTCTTTGTCTGAAATAACGTTCCTCTTTTGTTCTAAGATTTCTAGAACATACGCCTCTCAGTTTTATATTATTTGAAGTAATAGTAAAAGTGCTGTCGACTTATAACTGATTGGTTAAGGCCAGCCAGTGGTTTCTCTCGGTAGTTTTACGCGTGAAAGGCCTAAGAAAATTTAATTCGAGTTAGACGCAGGTCATCTACCCGCTCTAAGTTAGAATTAAGTAGAAATTTGAATGGAGATAATTGTATTATTTACATAAGTTATTGATGCGATTAGAGCTTTGTTACGGTTTAAGGAGTGACGTAAAAGTTACGAGAACGTTACTGTACTGACTGAAGATGTAGGTTTTTTAGAAATGTGCATGTGTCAGTGGGTGCAAGTGGTGACGTCAGTCAGCTTTCACTCGCGGGTGTGTGGGGGGGGGGCGCCGGTGTGCGGCGGGAAGGGGGCAGTCGGCGACTGTTGCACCACGACTACGTGAAAGCGACCACTTTATATTATTTGTATTGCCCAGATATTGTCGAGGAACGCAAAATGACATGCAGATTACAGATATATGAAGGTTTCGAAAACAGATGACTTATAGACATGACGAGCTTAGCTCTGTGATTATTTATTACTGCTTTCTAATGTCTTAATTTACTCTTCTTGCTAAACAGACACTCTTTCTTATGTAAACGTATAGGCAAGAGTGGTTTCAATATGCATCACCTACAATATCTATCTGTCCCATTTGTTCGAGTGACACACGCTGTCACGTCTCTAACTTGAGTTGTCGTTTCAAAAAGCGGCACTCAGCTGTCTCTACATAGTGACCCCGTAACACGGGCTTACGTCTAGACATTTGCGTTCATCGTTTCACTGTTATACAAGGAGTTCATGAAACTGGCAGCGCATGCAGATGAAATCAGCAATGGTATGAGGCAGGAGCCGAAAACAATACGCTAGGCCTGATATTCTTTTAATACAATAATAAGATTTGCATAGACAGGCTGATTCAACGATGAGCTATCTATCCGAATGTTAGTAATATTTACAAACGGAGGGCGGTGGAACAATGGTGCGCGGGCGCATTGTCTCGCGCAGGATGTCCGAACCATTGTACCGCGCAAACAGCACAGAACGAGATATATTATGTTCTTGTTTCACACGATGCTTTTCCATTAAGTGTTAAATGTAATTTAAGGCATAATCTTTATGACACAATAATATATCTGCATACATACATTCACGTCGCAAGATCTATCTTAAATCAATGCAATAAATGTCGCTGCTTTCGCTTCCTTTCCAGTGCAGGTGTTACGAAAGCGAAAGCTTCCTTTCTAGGGCTGGTCAGGTCAAATGTGTGAGAGGTCAAGTCAGCTCCTGAGCAATAACGTCTTTACTGTACACCTAGACTTACCAACTAGGAAATGAATGTATTTGCAGGCATTCATTTCCTGAGTTTCTTGTTCTAATGTGGCATAATTTTACATATTAAATTGTGAAGATCTATCGATCTATTTATTGAAAGTTGATTGACAGACAGATGCGCAATTTATTTTTGTTGCTTATAGTTGGTCCTGACTGACGTTCAACGCACAACCAAAACTACTAAGTCTAGGAAGCTGATATTTGGATTATTGGTTTACTTTATGACGGAAACATCCGATAAGAAAGTATTTTTGCAAATTACAACTTTAAGGGGGAGAAATGGGGCTGGGGGAACTTTGTATAAAAGTCTTTGTTCTTTGAAGTCGACATCTACCCGGACGAAGTCGCAAACATCGGCTGGTTCGAAATAAGAACTTCAAAGAGAATTATTTCTTAATTTTCTTAATTTCTCAACGTTTCCAGAAAATCGACGACGAAAGAAATGACTCGCCGAACTCAGCGAGCGACGACAGCTCGGAGTCTGACAGTTCGGCCGAGGAGGAGGACGAGCTCGACGCCGTGCGGCCCATGCTCAAGCTGCCCGTACAGTTCGACCTGGACGAGCTGGCCGGCGCTTTCCTTGCCAACAACAACCAGAAGTGAGTTCCCTAATCAATAGCTTACAGCTTTAAATTTTTTTGCTGCATTTCTTTACTCTATAGCAGCTATAGAACACCACCCTTGAATATGACCACGCACTTCTGGAACACGCTGTATATTATTATTGCCTTTTCGCAACAATGACGGGCTCCGCTTCCAGACTAATCGGATGCAGCTGTCTACTAGTATTTTACATGGAGCGACTGCATATCAGCCTGTCGATTCTGTAAACATGTCGAAGTGAAGGCTTAGGTGAAGTGATCACGAGGTGAGCTGTCAGTCCATATAAACAAGATGTCACGTGATCACGAAGTGAGCTGTCATTCCGTCTTGATTATATGAATTGACAGCTCACCTCGTGATCACTTCACCCAAGCCTTCACTTCGACACATGTTTACAGAATCGAGCGGCTGAACTCCACCAACTAGTAGGTAACTGGGTAACACGAAACCCCTTGGTAAGACTAGTATCTATCAGACTGATTTTTCAGATTGCCAAATTGTAATGCTCGTTAAAAGGTTATTGTCCTATTGGTTCAAGACTGTAAACAATACCTCAACGCCTTGGGCCAATGGAAGGAACTAAAGTTTATTTCAATGTTCGACTAACATAGACAATGATAAAGCATTGTACTTCATTAACTAGTAACCATACACATACCTATTTACTAACTAATTCGTGAGGTTATTATTCTTTTTTTTCTGATAATCATTTCACACACTAGTAGTGTGGATAAGTTAACGTGCGTTAGAAAGCACACGAGTACTCGAGTAGGTGCTAATATTTGTTGAGCTTCTAATGTTACCTAGAGCGCCTGCCTTGTTAGAACTGCAATGCACAATGGTACAAACAATCAGGAAACCAGTACTTCAGTTACAATGCTTTTAAAACTTGTCACATTAATAAGCTTCTAAAACTTTCCACTATGTAGGTATAAGGTGGGTTGTCATGTTCTACCCTGTAGAGGACACAACTAAAACGGGCACTTACGTACTTAATCTGGGTACTACACGGCGACGCGAGGATTAAACAAGACGCTGTTTCATGCGTTTGTTGTTCGTTTTACATTATGTTCCGCTCTGACGATCGTTATGTCAGGAGCAAGGTCAAGTTCCTCTTCAGAGATACGCAGCAAACGATGGCTTGGATCAATTTGTTGTACAGCCTTGTCGAAAGTTGTGCAATAACCTCTAAACGAGTAATCCATTAATCACGGGTCAATTGTGTCGTAATCAATAACGAACACCGTTAACGTTTCCAAATGTTTGTTTGTTTGTGCTGGTTTTGGTTGACTTTGTTAATGTTTCAAAGGCCCGATGAAAAGTTTTTCCGGAAAAGAAATTCAGTTCGTATGTACATACATAGGTACCTACCTAATGAATTGTCCTTTTCAGAGTAGACTTCTGACTGGACTGGATTAAAAGTGAACAAGATTAAACTAGCGAAAATCTGTTTCACCTACAAAATGCTCGTAAACATGAAATGGTACCAAATAACAGTTGGTCACCTAATTAACAAAATTTGAATGCGAATGAGACAACTGGTGCTCATTTCAATGAGAATATCTATCGCGAAGTACCGTACTAACGGACACACCCCAAACGTTAACATGGAGAGAGAGTGGACATAAAAATCAGTAGAACAAAGAGAGGTCACAGTGATGTTTCTATTATTGAATACTTTGTGTTAGCGACTGTTATTATATTAATAGACGGAGTTTTCCCCAGAGCGAGGTGCTCGGTTCTTCCTGTGTTCTCATATTATAATGTTTGGAATAGTGGTGTAACAGCGCCGGCGCTAGGCGGAAGGAGCCAGAGAGACTTGTGTAATCACATTAATACGAGCGCATTGGTAATCTGCAGGAATATGTTTGAAGTGACCTAACGCGGCCAGATCGACGATGCACTCCGATGAATATTGCAGCGATCGAAGCGTTTCATTTATAGAGAGATAGGCAATCATGCTGATGTTACATGCATTGTGATACATACACTTGATATTTTTTGTTAGTTTATCTTGCTGGAGACACACGACTACGTTGCTATTAGTCAGACTGAGATTATGATAGACTGAGATGATGTAATACAATTAGGTCATGTTATACAAAGCTACTGCCAACGCCTAATAAAACAAAAGTATTTGTTAAGAAATGAATGGTGGCACGTAATAACACTATTAAAGCTTGAAGTGAAGCTAATTGTAGATTTTCATCACATTTCATCGTAAAATGAACATTCTTTACATACATCGGCACATAAATTCAATGATTGCTGCTCTATATTAACAAATCGGTCGCAGTAAAAATTCACAATGAAATGAGAACCCCGAAAAAAGGTTTATTTTTACAGTCAGAACTGAACCTACATAAAAAGTAGCAGCCAATCAGCCGTTTTGATTATTGTTGTTTGTTCTAGAATGGCTGTTTGAAGGTTATATAAAAAAAATCCTTTGGATTAAACATCATTGAGGAAAAATCTGGTTTTGAAATTAAAACCGTTATAAAATGAACGTGTTTGTTTGTTTCCAGGGGTCGCATGAACTGTGTGGTGGAGAGGCGTCGCGACGACCCCATGGAGAGACGATTCCCCTTCAACATCCTCGGAGCATTCGCCCCTCGCAGCGCACTGGCTGAACGCATCGCCATCATCTGCCACGGAGGCGATGAGCTGAGGTAAACCGACACATCAACATATCGTAACATGAAACACCCACCGCTGAACCTTGGTTCTTCAGACGGACTAAAGATAGAAATAAAGTTGCTAATGTAGAATCGCGATCTCTGTATGTTGATTGATGAAAAAGTGATGCCCATCTTTGCAAACAGCAGTTACAATTTTTAACTCCCACGGGAGGAGAGAGTGTAGCTTTTTTAACAACACGGCACTGAAATTTCTCCGCAATCTCAACACCGATAAATAGCTGTACAACTTTCTCCACAAAGGTTACATCCAGTCTTTGCACTCAGTTAGGTAACCGTTCGCCTTGAGTTTCCTTCGCATTGTTTTTGTTTTCGATTACGTTAAAGACAGGTTTGTCATTTGTAGCTGACCTTTATTAAGGTAGATCAAAGATATTGTTATGTAATGTCGCTTCGCAGTCGTGAGCATAATATACGTGTATGTTTAATGAGTAAATACTGGTACCGAGGGCTAGCTTCGGCTTGTTACGAGTACATACCAGAGAAGGTTGATATGTTTTATTTCAATAAACCATAATAAACTACGGTAAAAGTGCGTAAAAACGTGTCTTAGTTACGTATAAAACATATATAACTGACAATACGGATTAAATTCTTTTGTTGAGTCTTTTGCGTGGCTCGCATTGAAATGCGGCGGAGTGGACCGATTATTCCTGTTTCTTAGAACCTCTGAAGGCTTGGCGTTCCATTCTTCGTGCTTTATTGTAGGCACCGTGTTTATATTTTTTGTATGGCCTTCTTTAAGTTTGAGATTTATACGACAAATACTTGTATGGGAGGCGAAGGTCAGGCGTAGGTTTAAGTCAGGCGCCTTTGTGTACAATAATAGGTACATTCAGTATGATAATTGAGTCACAAAAAAAAACCATTGTGTGTATCATTCGCTTTGACATTAAAAAAACTTACATGTTTGTTAAGTAATTTCTGGCACAAGTCTACATTTAAATGCAGTCATTAGAGACTTCATTACCTCACAGACGCATGTCTTCAATGCTGATGACAAAGTGAAAGGCGGGTAGCCCGCAATAGAAGGAATCCCTAAGAGCATAGTTGTAAAACTTTATCAAGCAATAATACACTTGGGAGTTGGGAGCCAACGACTTACTTACGCAATGTACTTTCATTATATCGCCGATCGAGACTTCCTTAGGTCAAATTTGCTACCTGAATATAGTATACAGTATATGTAGTTTTTTATTCAACCAATATTGGCCTTTAGCTTGGAAGAGGTCTCCCCCATAGCCTTCCCGGTTTGTTGTCTCCGAACAATCTCGTAAACGCCTCGTGACATACTTAGACATTTTATAATTTTATCTGTAAGTTTTCTTACCTTTAAGCAATTGTGTTAATTTTGGTAAACGGAAGTGTACCTATTTCGCTGTAGTGATGGTATTTTGATAGAAGCAGTTAGATTTGCTCCAACTTTGTGGAACACCACTGTGTGGTCATCAGTAAATTGACAATACTGTAAAAATGAAAATACATTTTCCACAAGCAAATCTCAAAAACGTTAACTTACTTAGATACATATCTGAGTGCTCACTTACAGAGACTCTTACTTATCCGGACCCTGACTTCCACCCTTTCAGGTTTAAGGTGCTTTTATATCTTTGCATCCATGTTATCTCTTCATCATCTTTGATTGACTAGTAGGGGGTGCCGAAGGCATTTATATCGCCATGAAGTTTATACAAATGGTTAATCAAAATAACATATTTATCCAAATTGAAGCGATGCCAAACATTCGCTTTTAATTTTGTTGAGGAGCAATTTTTTATCAGAATATGTCGATGTAAGTACTTAGTTAATCGCGTAAAGCGCTCTATCTTTTACCGTCTAGACCATGGTAGAAAAAAAAATGCGTTGGTTTAACCTTCAAAGTTTGACCTGAATATCGGGTCTATGATAGTATCTTGAAAACCTACTCTACTTAATCACAAATTGTTACTGTCCCTTTTACATACTTTAGTTAGGTATATACATACGTAATGTACATTCTTTTAATTGATGAGAATATCACGTCACCCTCTGGACTACGGCAGAAATCACGGAAAGAGCGTTAGTTTTAGTCTATAACGGCTTTGTGTTCCTGAAAATCTCCTACATGTGACAGTGGTAGAACTTTATCAAGCTATAATACACCCACATGAGAGTCAAAGTCTTACGAGTACATAACTCTAGAAATATACACCCAAGGAATCCTGTTTGAAAGTGATAATAATTTGAACCGAAGACACGTTTTGAATTATAATTCAGGGAAGTTCAAAGTAGGATCGGATATCTTATTAGTTGAAGACAAAAGGAGTCATTAGCAAACGTAAGTGATGTCTTATATCTGGGCTGCGCCTACGGTAAGCAATTAGCTAAGTGATAGTAAGCAGTAGTGGTACATAATGTAGATATCGGTACAATGTGATTTTTGGGTAATTGAATTTAAGGTTATTTGTTGGCCTTTATTTATATAAAGTATTGATTTTACTGTTCCAAATTGGGCGTTGGGTAAGCGATTAAGTAAATAGATCGATTGGAGAAGAATTAAAGAATACGCAGTTGTTGGAAATCAGCTTTTAAGTAGGTACTACGTAAATCCAACATAAAATCTACCTATGTCTAGTCCAGCCGCTTCATCTTCAAGAGCTTTCTCGAAATTATCACATTGTATTAACTGGTTAAATAATTATTTTTGTAAGAGAAAACTTTATACTTGATTGTTCAGGCGCCTCTTGTTGCGCGTGCGTCACGCCTGCCTACCCCATCGTCGTTCCGCTGGATTTTATTTCTGCATAACATTTTTAGGGCTTCTTCCACTTAAGTGGAGTATAAAAGAACGAGCTTGGAGTTTACTATGCACTTTTACTGCCAGGCCGTTTAAGTGCTGGTAAATTAATTTCCTGCTAATTCAAACAAAAACGGTCTTTTAGTAGATTGCAGTACAGTTTCAGGGGTACAAATTCTGTTAATTTTTCTTATTATTTCCAATCGTAACCCAATTACTTTTTGACGGTTCATATAAGAAACCAAGTTCTTTATTTGAAAGATACCAGATGATGATGAATCATCTACCTTTCCGCTTGTCTAACCGCCGCAGCTTTACCAATTGACACTACGTACATGAGAACTTGTCAAACCTTAGCATGAAAGTAGGGTTTGCCAACTTCATTAAGTCGGAAACCGAGTGTTGATACGTGAACTATGAGGTAACTGGATGCAGGATTGTAGAAGTACTTTTAATCATAGTTTCTTAAGAGTCGTTCGAAAATATTGATGAGAGATGTTTGTTTCAGACCAATGAACTTCCCGGAGCCCCAGTCGCAGGTGTTCGCGTTCCCACTGACAGGTCCCGTGCGTCTGCCGCTGCGACCCCAGCCAGAACGTGCGGCCGCGCCGCCCGCCGCCGGCCCGGGACCCCAGGGACCCCGCATGCCTCCAGGCTTCATGCCTCTTAGCCACCGTCAAGCACCTTTCCCCCTGCCTGTAAGTACCTAGCTATAAAAATAAGCATCGGTGCGTTATACTTCATCGAGATAACCATTCTTTGTCTCCTTAACGATAAACTTAATATTCACCGTGGAAATCTACCGGTTCATTCTGAATAATATCGCAGAGAAAATCTTGTAACAGACTTAATATAAGCCCCGGAAGCTGCGGTCACCTTGTGATGAACGAGTAAGGCATCTTAATGCGAACATCACAACTTTGTAATTGACCATAATAGCTTGCCTCGTCTTCCGGAGTCATAAAGAATAAATCATTATATAACTAATGAAATAATGGACGAGGAACGAGTCTGCTCGTAATAAATGTAATGGCGACATGAAACGATTATATTAGGTACAAGTCTAACTAAGTCGTAGGGTATTGTCAAAGAGAGAAAAGGGTGACTTGTGACCCTTGCTGTAATCGTACCTTTGATGTGGTAGAGAGGCACGTAATATGAATTGGTATTTGGGTCAAGTGAGACCGTGATTGCTGGGATTATCCTACGATCGTGTCGTTTATCGACCAAGGGCTCTAACAGTTTCAGCCGGCGCGATGGCGGTCTCAACGCTTGTTTCGATTCGCAAATTTTAACACAAAGAGGGTTAGTAAAAAACAATCAGAGAGACAGGCTTTGAACTTAAGTTTGTGATTCCAAAGAATTCAAGGTAAAAGTTGGAATCACTTCAAAATATTTTCTCATTTGAAATATCAAAATGTTCGCTTGGCTAGGAGATTTTTCAAGACGCAATGGACTACAAAAGACCGTTATTAAAATTGAATTCACTGTTAGATTGGACATGCATCCATTTTTTCATTAACAAAAAGCCATCAGGCATTGGTTTGACGAATCTCGAAATGGATTCTGTGAAATATTGGAAAAAGGATTGTGAGTCCATTATACAGATGACACATGCCGAAAGTTTTTCAGTAAAAATCTACATAGGAGAGTATTCATCAAATTAATGGTTGTCTTCAAACGACATGCAATGTCGAAAACTGTTACACACCGGCGAAATCAAGCCCATTGTGTTCCTTGAGAGTCCGTACGTGAAGTTCTTTGGGAGACGTCCGACAAATGATTTCTATTGTTATTGGTGATGCGTGTACTCGTGTGTATTTCACATTTCAGCGGTTTAGTTGTTGCCACCCAACATTAACAACTGCTTACGTTCTACCTCATGGTTGTGGTTTAATGTATGTTTTGTTTGTTAGTATTTATATTATTTATTTTAGTAGGTGGATTTCAATTAATATTTACCGGGTATATTGTTTGTCTGTAGGTAGAGTAGTTAGTTGAATAGGTAGTTGAGTCTCAGTCAATCAGTCAAGCACTTGCGCATACAATAACTATTGCTAAAGTGTGTCTAGGCAGTCTATATATGAAATATGTTTATTTTTTATATATGTGCTGGAAAAGTACCAATATGGAGATGTTCGGCAGCACTATTAAAGTAATGTATTCGGGTCGCAAAGCGCCTGAAGTGCTGAACAATAAAAGCGATGTGTTTCCGCACAATAAGTGCTTCACGGCGAGCACCATTTATTACCAACGTCTGTCATGTGTTATGGCGCTATAATAATTTTATTACGTCAAGACTTAACACGATTGACGCATCTTGGTAATGTTTAACTTTAATTGGTGCCAAATACTACTGAATAAAATTAATAAATGATTTACCTACGTATGTAAACTACCTATTAATTAAATCAATGTTTTTTCTAATTGTTTCCTGTAATTCTCAAGTGATCATAACATACAAATCACTTATGTATGACATAAACTAGGTACATTGTATTTCTTGGTACCGGTCGCTTAAAGCTTTTAAAAAAGGAAACCCAGCTCAATCAATTAGCAATTAGTTTTTTCACCTTACTTTTTTTTTTCAAATTCAAAATTTCCTTTGTATCATAAACATGGGAAGTACCCTTAGTAGTAGCTTTGTCTCACTTTTCATTTTTTCAAGTATGCTGGAGCTTGCAAGCGCGTTGCTGACAACATATCTCATGTGTAATTTAATGCATAAAAAGCCACACCCGATAATATACAAATAGTATCATAGGCCATGCAAGTATTTGATTTATGTAGAGATCGAACGTGCGACCTGTACTTGTCCTTAGACATACTAAACTCTTACTCAGGTACGTATATATAGATACAAAAGTGAGTTATGTACAGCACGCACATCTTGTGAACACAGCTGAGATTCGCAGCAGCGCATAACTTCAAGCGATTAGCTTGGAGCAGTGGCGGCCATATCTCTCGCTCACTGTAACAACCCGCGCGCGCGACATCTACTCTCTACATGTTTCTCTTAATTACTAGATCGGCATGGGAAAACAATGATTAAAACTGCTCATATAATATAATACATGACGGAATTTACACAAATTATTTACAAGTGGAGTTTCAGCACTAGGTTTCAAGTAATTTTTTTAACGAAAATCTTGAGATTTTCTTTTAAATAGCTAGTATAGTAGTAGGTATCTTAGTCTAGTCGAGGCAAGAGTTACTGTTTAACATGAGGTTCTGGGTTTGAAGCCCGGGTCGGGCAGTGTTATTTGGGTTTTTCATCTGAATTCAATAGCTGCCCCGGTACTGGATTAGTGCCCAGTTGATGGCAATAGGCTTGCTCCCGATTAATTGGGACTTACACTAAACTTGGTATATGAGGGTGCACTTTATAGCTTCACCTTAGGCTGATCCTTCCAGGAATACAGCTATATATTACCTTATAGGAAATATATTTATTCCATAAATACTTAACTAACTATATACACTAGAAATAAAAATAAAATATAGGAATACATCAACTTCGAACAAGACTGAGTATAAATTCAGATTGTAGGGTCAGTCGGTTTGGTTGGGTAGATAGAATTGAACTAGCGAATAAGTTGATAACGACGTGATGAGGCCGATGCGACGCCTGGCTGCGGCGAGCCGCCAGTGTAATTCAATGAAGTCGCGCAGTTTTACAATCTGGAGGACTACCGGCGTCGCATGCAGGCAAACCCTTGCCACGTACACACGCTACGTTGGCATAATTCGTATGAAAACTTTTATCACCTCTTTGATTTTCTCAGTTGCGAAATTCT
Source organism: Mamestra brassicae (assembly GCA_905163435.1). Lineage (NCBI taxonomy): Eukaryota > Metazoa > Arthropoda > Insecta > Lepidoptera > Noctuidae > Mamestra > Mamestra brassicae. The sequence continues at coordinate 10,041,898 of LR991004.1, read as the reverse complement.
CCCTCAGGCCATCAACATCCCATCCCATAGAAACATATTATATTTTTTTCAATGCAACCCCAAAAAGGTTGTGGTCACAGCCACCCGAAAATCGGCCAAGTGCGAGTCGGAGTATAAACTCGCTCGTGGTCGATATGTGCATTCCTAGAAAGCAGATAGTTACAAAATATATGACGCCCTTACAAAGATTTATTTGTACACTGTATTGTTTCAAGTAGGCAAAGCCGTGGGGCGAACACTAGTAAATTAATAAACCTGTGAAATGTTGGTTTGTTTGCTCACGAAATTATAAAAGTAAATGTGTCTTTGAGAACCTAAACTACTGAACCGATTTTGATGAATTTTTACAACTTCGAAGGAGATCAAATTAAACGAAAGCAAGTATACATTTTACATTCAATTAATTTATTTATTTAGAAATAAAAAGAGTTTATTTGCGACAAGCAATTAGTTGCTTACTTATATTACAAATTCAAGCTTACGGTTCTTTTTGGTGAAAAGGTTGATAACAATTTTATCAATATCTAGGTTCACATCTTTGAGGCACGCAATCAAGATTTTACTCTGCGAAATGTAAAAAACGATATCTCTGGGGTGGCCATGCTCACCCCGAGTTGCCAGTATTTGTATGAAATTTTATTGTGGAATGCCTTTCACATTCTCTTTTTTATTTGGCCATCTAGAGTTGGTATTCATTTATAACAGTTAAGTTCACTATCGTTAATGAATAGCCGGTACACGGACGTCCTAAGTCTATTAGGGTTGTGGGCATGCCCATCGTGCCCACAACGGTGGATCCGCGCTTGATAGCAGGTAAAATCGGGTTTCATATTCAGGGGTAAGGGTGCGTTTCCACCAGAGACGTAGTTTGTCTGTCCTCCAGCATCTTCTACGCCGTGTCCAGTGTCTAGTGTCCAATGTGTACCCGACATAAAAAAAACAGCTCAGTGAAGGTCGGACTAGCACACTAAGAGTTCCGTATCAAAAACCGAAAAGATCATGTTTCTTGTGTGAAGGCTTCGGGTACGGAACCCTAAAACTATTTAGAAATTTGTCCGTGTAATAAGTAATAACACCTTATTAATTCTCCATAGCGATTAGCTAAAATGCCAAGCTCCAATGTAAATGTTATCACCGTAAAAGTCTTGATTCTACAAATCTCACGACTCTCAAACAATACCTGAGTATGAACTACTACGTGACGAGAGTGCTGTGGAAATGCATAGCATAAAGTATTATTGCAGTCGCTACGGTAATATTTTCATTTTATTTTCATATTATCTGATCTTTTATGTACCAACCTACCTTCGCATGGTTTAGAACCGCGGCCTGTTGTAGTATGTACTATAATTATTTTGATTGATTAGCATTTTCGCCCTTTCTTTTTTTCTTATGAGCATATATTAAAAATATGTTTTACATATTGTAACCAAAAATAATTTAAGTAAGTTTCTTTTATAACATATCATATTGTTTGTTTTTATTTTATGACAAAATTCCTTGAAAATTCCAATATCGGTTGATTTTGATTAAAAACTTTGAATGAAAATTTATACTTGCGTAGTAAAACAGTGTTAATTAAATTAGAAATAACGCAATGTTCTAAATCTAAGCTAAAAAGAAAAAGTCCATCATAATATTTCGAGAGGCAGCCTGAATGAAACGAGCTGTGCCTATATCAGGGAATAAAATTCTTCCATTAGCTCACGTTCACTTTACACAGAATTTTGTAATTATGTTTATAAGCAAAATAGAACTTTTACGATTCTGTTGAAGACTATATTTGGCAGTACACAACATCCCACACTTTCTATTCTCAGCTAACATGGTCATTGTGTGAAAGCGGCGTCGGTGTTTTGATTAGGCACGTATTATGAGAAAGAAATTATTCTGGAAATATCAATCATTTTGGGCTTTTTCTTCCATAATACCTTAAGATGTTAAACGTGTACGTATGTAGGTTGAGAAGTACTTAAGAACGTCAGTTTACCAATTACCTTATCATACTGTTACTAGGTTACACCTTATAACCGGGAATATTAATAATATGATATGGACCCTACTTAATGCAATTGATAATGCGACATATTTGTCAGAAAAATTACAAACCTAATTGTCACCTTTTCATGACAAGTGCTGTTTAATAAAGAATGTTATAAAATTGACGAATTGTCTGAATTAAATAGGCCCTGTGCTACTGGCGTACTTATGCCGTACACAATGTACCCAACACTGGGATACATAGATACTTAGCTGCTTATCCTTTTCTATATAACATTTGCATGACTACAGAAACTGGAAACGTTTACGAACAGACTTTTCACAAAAACCACAAATAGCTGATACACCAGTTCTCGCCTTGTGAGATTAGCATCGAAGTTAGTACAGCCGGGGATTGCGGATGTCGCATACGTTCCCGCGATCCCCGGCGTAGGTGGGAGATGGAACACCGGGGTGGTTTTAGTCAGTAAGAGTCTGACAGACCCTGAGGATTTCCCCCCGAAATAAAAAAAAATGGTTACTGACACCTACTTATGAATTGTTTAGTAGGTACATTAGGTCCCAGTTTTCCGTCAGTTTGGTAGTTAATCAGGTGCGTCTCAAGGCTTTGCCCGCTGAAATCCATTTTAAATCAGCTTTATTCGTTACCAATTATGTCAGCAGATTTGGGCTCTGTTTTTGCTGAAATTGGAAGGAATTTGGATGGTCTTATTATTATTAGGAGGCTTTTGCTTGCCGTTTTGTTTTCATTTACCGTGACCAAGGGATAATCTTCAGTTTTTCATAGAAATTTTTCGTGATTTGACAGCCTAAGTTTAGTTAAAATAAATGTAAACCTATAAAAGGTACGCACCTAATAATTATTCTGAATAATGTTATAGTCGCTGGTAAGCTTAAAATATCCTGTCTGAAATTAATATAATGATGAGGAAATTGAGTTCCTACGTCAAAGGTTTATTTCTAGACCCAGGGTATAATATTTACCCCTAGGTTTTCCCGATCTGAGACGGCAACTGTTATCGCTGTCAATATAAAACCTTTTGTATTTCCAATAATGAGACAGCATGAGTGTTCTGGGTGTATGAAATCGTAATAAATATCTCACCGGGTTATTATAAACGTCGTAAGTTCATAAATTATGACGTGAAATTGGGAACTCATTTTTCTCAATAACGCACGAATAAATTGTAAACAATTTGGAATCAATTTGGATGGAATTTATTGTATTTAATATAATCTGCTCACAATATATGGAATAGTTATAATCTAAAAAGGAGTTTTTACAATCTTACGAAGTTAGCAATTATCCGGTGCCATATACTAAGTTTCCTTTATGATATGATGTCACAAGTTCTTAACAATATATTAATTAAGTGATAACTAAGGGTATTCTTGTGCGCGCGTGCTGCCGCAAGATTAGGTATATGTTATAAATAGGTAATTACTAGGTGCTGAAAAAAGCAGTAATTTATTAGGTAGGATGCAATTATTATCTGCCTATTCCATGAACCAGTTTTGTATGGGTAGGCATTGTTCGAAGTGACAAAATATGTTGCAATGTATGCACAACTGTATGATATCTTAACTTACATTGTAAAGTGTTATAATAATTATCAAGGATCATCTCTAGAAAACGAATCATATAACGAAAATTAGCTTCATAAATTATCGCCTAGTATCTTAAGTTAAATTTTATCCCGGAAAACTGAAAGACCACGTGAGCAAAGCCGTGAGACGGTGGGAAAAGCTCAGAGTCATATACCTAATGCTTATAATACATTAACGATATAATGTGCAACTAGGCGTGCACTGAACTGCAATCGTAACAAAAATCTGTGAATGTGGTCGAGGACATATGAATTACGATCACTTATTAAATACTTGCCACTTACTGTACCTACTGCCAACGTACGAGTATCTACGCCTACATGTGTTCTAACTAGCTAGCAACCAATGTTAACAATAATAATACCCACTGAATATTTTCCTTACGTTATTTTGTCGGCAGAGTACATACTTTAGCTTCCTTTGCTGTTAAAAATACCAACGTTTTCCGTGAAACACCGTCCCGGTTTCCCAAACATATAGAAAAGCTGCGCAAAGAGAAAGTTTCCTTCAGATCCGACCACGCGTCTTCTTCCCCCGCCAAGTGAAAGAGAAACGCTTTTTGTAATAGTACCTATCGCGGGTACGTTTCTATGACTACATTTCGTTAGATAACCGAACACAATTTTCCTTTAAATCTTTTAAAGGTCGTCTATTTTTATCAGAATTCAGTAAAGATAAATCAACGGTATTTATGTATCTAACATTTTATCTACAAATGATGTTATTCACGTCAGTCATACTCAGGAGAAAATTTTCTTGTTTTCTACAAAACATCGTGATTTTCCTTTTAAGAGATTTCGCATTTGTAAAAGAAAAATGTAAGGTAGCAAAGTGTAAAACCGTGTAGAATAAAGCGGACTATTTCAGTAAAAAAGGGTATTGTAGCGTGTCGTCCGCGCCGGACCCGCAACCCACAGAGGCAACAAAGTAGCGCATCAACAATATCAGCTTATCAGATAACGTTTCACACAAACGTACAGAACTTTATGGTTCTGACAATGTCGTCTATGTATGTGAAAGCAGAAGGATCGTATTCTATTTACATGACTCCGTGACAGCCATCTGGTTTCTTCATTTTATCCACAATTATGATGAAATTTCACACAAAAGAGATGCTTTTAGTGTACCCAAAGGAGCAAATAAGGCGAAATGCAAAAATAGATATCATTTTTCAAATTTTCTCCATAAATGGCACGTTAGCAGTTTGTTTTCGTGGTTTAGTTGACACGGACAAGGTTATATGGAAATAATATTATACCTTGCGTTCTACAGTGTGAGTAATTAATGTAGTATTTAATTCTGGCTTAAATTGCAACTCTCTAAAGGAACTTTAGTAAGTGGCAGCGCCTGCGGGAAGTTTGTGTCCAGTAGTGGAAGTCTTTCAGCTGAAATGATATGATTGCGTTACTACTTACTAGAGCGTCATTATTAATTGAGTTGTGTGTGATAGAGCAAAATAACAGAGAACAATAACTAAGGTCCTATTCTTACAACTACTTACAAGTAAATTACAACGTGGCAACATTCTACTGTCCAAAGGTGTGTGACAAAAAGAACAAGTATTTTAAAAGGGTTGCTACTTGTCGCCGCAGGGAACAAAAACTAGCTTGACCGGTGTCGCTCCTAAGATAAAAGTACACCCAGTAGCTATTCCTATGTATTCTACCTTTATCTTTACGAAGATTCCTCTTAACTGACACCCCTATATCGAAGTTTATAAGTACCATAGATCTTTAATTACCTGATGACTATTATGTTTTTAAATCTCCCGGAACATCTGCTAGCACTTTATTCATAGAAAGTTTTATTTTAAAACAACTTTCTTTTACGATGAAAATATATTGCTCAATTAATTTATTAATGTTAAAGCGTAGTGAGGTAGTTTTTTTTTTTTGGACGGTGACCTCTCGCAGTTCAGCACACTAAGGCTGGTTACTGCTTAACCGGATTATCCTGTGGTGGCCTCAAATGAATTTAAGGCCAGCCAGGGCTTTTTTTTTTAAGGATGGCAAATCATCAAATGACTTCTTCCGCTCTGGGTGGAGCGGAAGGGCGTGTCAGACTTTTACTGACTAAAACCCATCCGTGTTCCTTCTAAAGCCCTTTGCGTCCCAGGGCCGCGGTGACTCTTTCGAACAAATTCCGCAACCCTGGCAAACCCAGCCAGGGCTTTAGTAACTTTTTTTTTAAACTAGCTAAATTAAACAGTGAGGCAGTTTGTAGCAAAATTATATTTATTAAAAAGGTTCCTGCAGGAATGCTATGTTGTTGCTACATCGCCAGGTTTTCGTCTGTAATACGGTTAGTAAGTGGCAGTGATATCAAGCTCATGTGAAAAAGTGTCTATTCCTTGTACTCTTGAAGATGGCGTTGCGACACTATTCTTGGGCGACTAAGCTTTCTTCGCTTAAGCTCCATTGTGTTCTTTAAACCTAACATATTATTTCGGCACGTGGTCACAGACAGCACCCACGCATTTCGTGCTTTCACTCTTCAGAAAATAATATGTCATGTAACAGTCAATCATTCTCACACCATTAAGCTGATGTATAATATATAAACTTTGCGAGTGTAGTATATTATGTCGATGTGTGAGTATTTTAAAAGCTCCTGGGCCGCGTTGCTTGAGTCGAAAATTTTGCAAAAATCAGGGTCGATCGGTCATTGGCCCGAGTCCCCGACACTGGTTGCAGCGTGCACATGTGCTTATGCAATCACGAACGTTCCGGTTTTGGGCTCACTTTACTTGTTTTACCCTTTCATTTATCATTACCGAGCACGCCAGCTAAAAAACGAGCCATACCATAAAACACGGTCATGTTGCCTCACGTTGCGTGTGACCATTTACGAAAGTGCGGAAATTGACTTATTATCTAGGGAACATTAGTTACATTAAAATGATACCGGCGAGAAAGCGGAAAGCAAGTCAGGTACCTCGGTAGTTTTTTCGTGCGCTAAAGTATTCGACAGAGTTATTTTTCATATGAAACATAATGTAGGAGTTCAAGAAAAATTGTTACAATAACATTTATTACAACAAAGGTAACCGGAATAAAATTCCACCTCCGAGTATAGTAGAAAAATGGGCACGTTGGCACTCAAACGATTTTCTTTATTCCCATTGCTGTTTTTATGTATTCGTTTTTCCTGTTTACCTTCCAGCGATGTTTTCTAAGAAAAAAGAAATGAATCGGAAAATCGCATGGTTGTTCTTAAAAATCTTAGAAATGTAAAAAGTTCAGCTTGTTATCAAATATTTACAAATCAAGATATTTCAACAGAAAGTAGGTAGTAACATATTATTATTCTTCTTGGCAACTTTCGGAACGACTTAAATTTGAATTGATAACTAGTCTTATTATCAAAAGACTAAAATCAATATGTCGTCGCGAAACTATAAATAGTTTTATTTTCTTCACCTGTGCGCTGCTCTAGGCGGTAAGACACTCAATAGCCCCGAAGCAACAATCCGAAGTAAAACACCGATTTGTTTTGTTCACCGAGCTAGTCGGGTTACTTTAAGTAATGGATGTTTTCAGAAAGCTTTAAAACTTCCACTAATTACAAAATGATAGAATAAAATTCATGTTTCACACTTTGCTTTTGATTTACATAAACTGAGCGAACTGAAGCTCTAACAATTACGACTAAAACTTTTCCCTAATGAGGTAATACAATACACGCAGATCTGTTGAATTGAACTTGATATAAAGTTTGAGCGATGTGACACTTTATCTTACTTTGCTAGGGACAAGGGTGAAGATATGAATGGAATGATTCAAGTCACGCGAGTTCAAATGTGTGTTGTGCGGGTTGTGTGGGCCGTGCCCCCATCCCGCCCGGGCGGACATCTCGCGGTGACAGGCGCTTCGACGCCTCGCCCAGGCTTGCTGCCAGGTGTGGGGTGGGAGCCAGGCATTTGGAGTTTGGACACGGAGGGAAGGCGCGCGAACGTAAACAAATGTAAACGTTCCCGATCACAACAAACAAACGGGTGTGGAGTGGAGACGCTCAGCCTCGGCTCGCCTCGTGCCGAGCGCCTCGCGTCTTGTGCCTTTACTCGCTCGCGGGACATCTGTTATAATTAAGTTTTAATCACCGATTAAAGGTGAAGGCCTCGTTAATCCTCCAAGATTTTGTTTCATACCTCGCATAGTTTTTGCTTGGTTATTAATTAATAAACTCGTCTGTAGTAAATGTGTTCCGTCGTCGGGTAGATTAATTAGATAAGAAAGATGAATCACTACTACTATAAATATACCGACATATTAGAGTTGGTATGATAAACAACATAAACCTGCTTACACGACGTAGTGTTATTATGCTAACGACGGGTGTTACATAAAACGATTTGGATGCTAAGCTATTGATTAGTTCCAGGTAATAGAGCCTTAAGTAATAACTGAGAAAAATATGTTGTTTCATGTTGTCCCTTTAACTCTTACAATACTGACGTTAAGAGTTTGTAACAGAATCTGTAAGTACGGTTTGTATATGTAGATACAACTGCATATTTTACTTAAAGCTTTGGTTTATTGATAACGATCCAGAGCCGCAAGAGTCGGATACCAGACCTTTACCTCTGCATAATTGCTCATTATGTGACCTACAGGTCTATAAAGTTCCACAGAAGATACCTATGAAGAGTAAACTTATAGTCACGTTATCTCACGACGACTCATTTACTGACATGACATTTACAAGAATACATTGAAGGGGCTGTCTCGAGTTGACGCCCGGACAAGACATCTAATGAAATAAAAGAAAAATAAATTCTTCGCGATGTTGAAACGTATCAAGTTTAGTTCGGGCAGTTTGTCACGCTACCAGACAATTGAGTTCCACCTATTGGCCGGGTTTATTGCTCAGGAAGTCAGGAGTCATGGCAATAGTTTGTGCACATGACAGGTCAAGTTCTCTTCGACTAGTTAAATATATTCTAAACTTCCTGCTCCAAGTAATGCGGCAATTACTATATCTACAACATCCCACGTTGATATCACTCATAGATGATTACGTCCAGTATGATTTATGCGCTAAATAATAATATTATTTAATTTAGATCTACATTTAGTATTTCAAATTAATAGGTTAGGCCTTGGATAGGTCAGCTCGGTATACGTATAAATGCAATTTGTTTGTATATTAATTATGAATTCATTTATTCTCATATTGTAGCTTTTGTTCTTTATTTGTGACGTTCGATTTTACAATTCTTAAAATATTCATGAGTAGTCGTAATTCGTATTCTTTGGAGTTTTAAATGGCCAGTTTATGTTGTGTTGTGGTCGCCTGTGCAAGCTAGTGAGGATGTTGAAGACATAAATAACAGATCGGCACACCGAAGAAGCGTTTTAACAAGATCACGTAGTAAGCGCGCTCGCCACTGCGATATTTCGATCAGATATGAATGTTTTTATTTCTTTTTGTATAGTAGCACAACAAACAAAGTTTCAAAATATACTAACTTGATAAATCACTGAAATGTTTATAAGTTCATTCTAATTATTCGCATACTATCGAGCCCTCAGCCTCTGCCTTTCAGGTATTGTTAAAGCCTTAAAAGATTTTGCTTGCTTCAGTGTAGGATATGTTAGCTTATGCCAGCGGCTTCGCCCTCGTGATACTATAAAATTATTCCTAAGGAACATACTCCCGGGATGAAAAGTCAATGTACTATTCCAGACTATATCTCTGTTCAATGTATTCCAGATCCGTTCAGCCGTTCTGGCGGGATTGAGTAACAAACATCCATCCAAACTTTGGCATTTATAATATTAGTACGGATAGAATGGATACCTTTTTTGATTCGTACTATAACGTGATACCTATGTGAAAGTTTCTAACGTGTTGTACAATATTATGTGTGATATCATGCAGATCAATCGCCACTGAAGGTTTTAATCTAAAAAAAGCTATACGAGATAGACGTCTTCGTAAAAGTTTGATATTACTCATCATAATATTCTACAACATGATCTCTAAAGGGAAGAAAACAAATTCATTTTGAGATAGCGCAGGGGAGCTGTTGGCTACTCTCACTCTAAATGAGCTCAGATGGATGAGATCTGATCACAAATGAGGTCAACTCGCAATGAAAATAATGAGTTATTTACTAACCAATTTAGCTTGACAGACGAGGAAGTATTTATAATGGATAATTTTATTTAAACAGATGGCTGTGTTAGTGGCCGGGTCTTGTCCTGAATAGTCGTTGTACAAATAATACGTGTATGTATAGGAGTGCCAGTACCGCTAATGCTTGTATTGCTGGCGAATAGCGGGACTAGATCGTGAGAGTACCTCCTAAGACAATAATTAGGTGTCAGTCGGCCAAATCGTTCATCTCACACAGAAAGTTAACTGTACATGACGTTTTTACACGTCTGTCTGACAGCTCAACTATTGTCGAGGGGAAATAAACGTTCACCTTTGTATCTTTGAAAGGCATGAAACGTTGAGTGACACCTTTCTAAAGAAAGGTATAGGTACTCTGTTTTGCTAAAGGTATACTTAGTACTCTTTGAATAAGAATATTGGATGAACGAGTAAATAATAACATTCGAGAATATACAAACAAAATGACAAGGTACTGTTAATTATGAGTTTGTCGCATGAATAGTGTTCTTGTCTTGACACTGTATATCGATCAACAATTATAAAAATACAATATGTAGAAGTTTTGGACAGATGAAAAATTTTACCAATTATAATAAATAATGTGTATTACATAAATTGTACTGATGGAACTTTGACAATTATGGGTCGATTTTCAGGCTGAGCAAAACTGATTTGAATATTCTGCTATCCATAAATAATAGCTCGGTCAGTTACAGTATTCACTCTGATGCTCGGACGTCTACTAGATGAAATGCGACCGCAGTCCGCAACTCCTGTGCTAGTCAAAAGGTATATCTCTAGCTAGGTACATCTATTTAATCCATAAAAGATCAAAGCGATGTGAAAGTCGGTTTGCCAGATACTTTTAAATGTTAACAGTCTAGGTCGATTTTAGGGTATACCTTCTTTAAATTCTTGCAACTGTAAAATGCGTATATTATAGTGTGGTCTCTTCTTCATGACGACTTTCTTTCCAACTGTATTTTAAAAGTAAAATGTAACTTTTCCCGGACTCGCCCACATTTTTATTTTCAACAGTTCACATGTAGCATTTATACGCTTTCTTATGAAATCGCATAATGCTGCGAGCATGAGGACTGTTTGCTGTTTGTTTCAATTCAATGTATCAAAAGCTAACTGAAACATTTTAAGATAAAACTGGTAGGACTGTATTTAAGTGTAGGTATTAGCCAGTATAGGATACTGCTAAGTCAACCCACTTCTTGAAAGTTAGGTGTAGCATAAATCTGTAGCTATAAATATGATGTATATATTATTATTCTGTATATATGATTATCTTAACTTATGTTGAACCAGCAAATTCACCACACGCTATCAATCAATAAAGCGTAACATAAGTAAACATTCTGATTCCTTTTAATACTTACTTACGTTGAAATCTGTCGTCGTAAAATATTAAGATGTTTTTATTATTGGAGCGTTTGAGTGACAGAATCTGACAGTAATTGTGTAGGAGTAGAGGGCGGAGGGTAGCTGCGCGGTTGAAGGCGAGGGGGCCGCTGAGGGAGTACCCACATCTTACAGTGGCACAGACTGCACGTCGACAGTTCGCCACAACTCTGACACCTTGACGACAACTTCCAGTTACCACAACACACAATTACGACATCGTCAACATTCTGACTATCGCTTCCTAATCTCTTTGTTTCGATACGTTCTACTGATTCGACTCGTGAAACTCCACGTGAATACCACGCAAATACATGGATACTGCGTGTATTCCGTGCCCGGCTACGTATGAGGTTACCGTCAAGGTTCCTTGCACATATATATATTCGGAAGTATCCAGCCAGCTCTGATTTGAATTTAACTTTAAAAAGATAAACATTACCTTGGAGTTCTCAGTTATTTAATGAGGAACTTTATGGAAGACCGTATATTTTTATTATAGAAAATAACTACCCAACATTGAGTTTAGACGTGTATTCAATGTTAATAGACTGTATTAAAATTGATGCCTTCAAATTATACCAGCTGGGAAATTCGGCTACACCGCATCAGTTCCAATAGAATACTAGTGATTAGGCAAGTTTAGAGACGAGCTACCACAGTTATTATTTATAGGTATTTATTTTGATGACTGTTCATGTTATACTATTGATATTACAATATTAAAGATTGCGTTATATTTTTTGGCTACTTCGAGTTTGGTTTTCCGCTTTTTTGTTGTGTATCTAATGATGTTAGCATATTCACAAGCAAGCATCGTCTGCTGAAGTTGTCTGAGTGGTGATAATTTATTGGAGCCGAGTGACATTTTGTTGTTTGGACACGACTTTGATTTTCGCAGCAATTATCTTCGAACATGTCACTTTATAACCAAAAGCTTATTATAGCGCTTACCGAAAACTTTTTTATCTGAAATGTTATGACGTCGAAAGTTTATTTATCTGCTGAACAAAGAGTCTTCAATGATTCAATGAAACTAAACTACATCGTAAATCTAAAAACTTCAGTAAGCTTTAAGCCGTTCGGCACCACGAAAGTTACCATTATTTGCAGAAATCGGAGTCTATTATCTCACACAGCCTGCCTTTTGTAATAAAGACAAATTAACTGTTCTCTTTATGTTCGTGAGTTTTGTTTGTTAGTTAGCTTTTCAAGAAAACAGTTTCGATACGAAAGTGTGTTGATTTGATTTTCGCCGCTGTGACGATATGAGAAGTTAACCGCGTTAAGCTAATTATTTCCAATCGCTCGGCTTGAGCAACTATTGTTTGAATAAGTAATTACTGTAGCAGTTCATGCATGGCTTCAGAAACTAGTCAGTGTTCAACTTTAATGTCTATGAACAGGCCTGGCTGACACCAATTGTAGCAACTGCATTTTAACCTCGCATACATTATATTTCATTGTTCCCATTACTAAATGATAGGGTCTAATTACTGTAATACCTGGAGGTATCCGGCGTGCGAGACTCTTCGTGCTTACACGCGATGTCTTGATTGTGTTATTGGTACTTTGGTAACTACCTATTATGGAATATCGCAGATTTCTGCATAGTACATACCAGTACATACGTTTCAAATACTCTTGTACCATTAAAAATATATAAGTAAAAGATATCAAATGGATACAAAAAAAATTCTTCGAGGACGTGACCTTCGTAGATTAATTCTCTGACGTGATTCTATACTCACTATTAAGAATACTATCAATCGAAGGTTTTCAATTGAAATTTAAAGTTTTTAAAGTCAGTACTTTCAGTAATGACTTTAAAAATAACATTAAAAAAATATCTGATTTGATTATTCAGGGGTTGCGCAAAAATTATCATTACAGATTCCGACTGGGATATGGATATCGAATTGGACTAAGTAAACGTTTTCACGTGAATCTCACAGTTAAAATCAAAAATATTTTTAAATATTATCGTGTATTATCTAATAGTGTCTATTACATAATTTCTAATTACACTATCGTCGTGCAATTAATACTAAATCTATTTTCTGTCAATCGTTGCCACTAAACCGTTCAGTTAACGGCATAACTTGAGCGTTCGATCACAGCCACTTCATATAAATAACATAAACTAAAACAGTCTGACGCGGCCGGGGGATGCGCGGCGCTCGAGCTAGTCACTGTGCCATCAGCGCAGCCTTGACATTTGTGTGCGCGGCGGCTGGCGGCCACTAGCCCCATCGTCGGAAACGGTTATAGCTCGGCACTGGCAGGTACGGGTACCGCGCCGGCACCCTCACGTTCTCCAGGTTGTATCCCCGCCGCTGCCGAACCAGCGCGTCACTCACTTGCTTGTCCACGTTTCTTTTCGCCGGTGTCACTATACTTAACACATTCGATTCAACTAACGTATTGTCATCGGCTATGTTGTTTACCGGCAACGGCCTGGTGATGAGCTTCGCTCTGTTCTTATGCGAGGCGACGAAGTCCTCGTTGAGCACGTAGGGCTGCGGGCGCCTGTGCAACTGGTTGATCCTGGCGGCGTCGATCTCCCTCTCGTAGCCGAGGCGAGCGGGCGCGGGCGCCGCCAGCGCGGGCGCCGCGAGCGCGAGCAAGAGCGCGAGGCACGCGTGCATGATGCGGTGTGTGTCGAGAGTATGAGCCGCGCCGCAACTACACATTTTTATATATACCAGCGATCGATACCATTCGTGCCCAATTTGTGTAGGTTCTTATTTATTTTTTTGTGATCGCTATGCTCGAGACGCTCTTGAACTTGGCAGCGCGTCGCGGCGGGTCGCCTGGGCCCCGCGGGTTCCTGCAGCGGGCGCTGCGAGCGGCTGTCCGGCGCGGTGCAATTATTCGTATAATTTGATGCACCGGTGACTACGAACGCTCATGAACCTTGTTCCACTTACATTAACCAACATTAAGTGATGTTGTTCTCACCGGCACAAGGCGACCGTTACATAGTTAAGGTGGACCTATGTAGATTGTTATCATTCACTACGATATCAATCGTGATTAGGTGTTTTTTTCATTCATTTGGTATTGGTTTTTGATTATTTGCCATACGTACCCAATTTATTAGAACGGGACCTAAGTAATAAAGTTTGCTAGGTATTCTTTGTTTAAACATAATTGGAAGTGTGTTTATTTACACAGAGATATTATTTATACAGTGTTTACATATTTAAAAGTTTAATTTGTGTTGAGACCACCTCAAATTGCACATTTACAGACATAGAGCACGACTTGTTCAAGGATAATGTGCCGACAACTGGTAAACAGTTAACGCAGCTACATAGTTTGTCTTACGCATATTACCTTACCTTACTTGTACTTGTTACTGATTACTTGATTAGTTTGGTATTTTTACAAAGATGAACCTTCTTGTGCTTTGGTGTTTAATGCAACATAGAGAAATTGCGGATGACATGACGGATTAGTCGGAGAAGGCGATACCCCAGGAAGAGTGCAAGAGACCCCCACCCAGCAGTAGGACAATACGGGGTAAATAAAAATAAAAGTATTTTTTCGAGGCATGACAAGACATGGCTAGTAAATTTAGTGTTTCCGTTCGTTACGTTTTCGTTCCTTGAAGTTGTTAATTTGACACACAGTCGATGTGAATATGCGTAGTACCCTAAATACTTTGAAAGTGTACGGATAGATAATTTACACAAACCCTAGTTATTGGTGATATTGCAGTTTTCCAGATTTCCCAGTTCGCATAAAGAATATCTAGACAATAATAGATAGCCTTTATTAGTTGCCAATATATTGTCATAAGGAAGTAGTTTCATAACGATTGAAGATCCCATTGTACCAACACTGACAACGTGGTTAAAATTAAGTGTGCAATAACAATATGTCGCACGCAAGTGACGCACATTGCAGCATTGGCAGCGGACTGGTTTGCTGGTCTGATCTAGCATTCTATTCTCCACTGTAATAAAATATTGATTGTATTGTTGTTGAATACTTAAGAAAAACGGGCCAAGTGTATGTCGGAGTACCACATGAAGGGTTACCATAAACCGAAAAAACACGTTTCTTGCATGTTTTTTTGTTATAGCGGCAATATAAATACACACTCAATAATAAATTCAATTATCAACCTATTAGTTCTTGAGATACAGCCGGCTGACAGACAGCCGGACGGACGGACAGTGGAGGCTTGAGATTTGACGACACGGTTGGCGCAGTGGTTGAGCGATTGGCTGCTGTGCTGCGTGTCGCGGGTTCGATTCCCGCACGGAACAAATATTTGTGTGGCCTACAGATAGTCTTTCCGGGTCTCGCTGTTTGTGTATGTGAGTTTGTGTTTTTGTAAACGCACCCACGATACAGGAGAAATTTCTAGTGCCCTACACTAGAAATTTCTCCTGTATCGTGGGTGCGTTTACGCATTTGGTGGCAACGTTTTAAAAAAATAAATAAATTGATATTGTTTGCTCACAACAATATGTAACACTTTAGTCACACTTCGCGACGTTTAAAAATACCTCGTTCTTTTATATGTATGTAATCGATTTTACTCGAATGTCCTTCCTTCTAACGAATATTTATAAACTTCTGGTTTCTTCATCCTAATTTGGCAGTGGAAACTAATAAACGATTAATTGCAGCATTAATTTAATATAGAAAGCATTCGGAACCGAACACTCGAGGCCGTCTCCAAAACATATGAGTGTAGAAGCCTAGTAGTACAATATGATATGTGCGTATGTATACAGGAAGTACAGAGCCAGCTGTCGACCTTCCGAGATCTGTCTTGGTCCGGTGATTACATAACAGTCATTTGAGTAAATGAATAAAGATAAAATAGACGATAATGTATATATACTTACGGTAAACTGAATACATTTTCCACGGTTTGTAGGAAAACTTTAATATGCGTATGCGTTACGTTTGGACGAAAGTGGCCGGGCAGGTTTGCGTTTCTATCACTGCTTTATTCAAATGTTTGTCTAAATGATTATGCTAATATAATGACAAATTGGAGATATATACAAGCTCACAGACATTTTAATTATACTTTCGATATTCATCGCTTTTCGCTTTTTATTTTCTTTAAACGGTCGTTTAAATTGCGAGTCAACTTTGGAATGAAATATAGCCTTCAAAATTATTGAACATAAAATAAACGTCATATAAAATTAATGACTAAAATCAAATATTCAAAGTTAAAAAATACACATGCGATTCATATAGTAGCCAGACAGATCGAAACATGAAATAAAGCATTTACCGGGCAAGTAGAAGCAAACAAACTTAATTAGCATATGTAACGCGTTAAAATATTATGTTCTATTTATATTAAATGGTAATGAGTGAACAGGTTTCGGTTAGTTAGGACGGAAATCGTTTTATTGTAAACGGAAGTACAGTTAGCATGCATGCGGATGGTGGATGTGAATGTGGCTCGAAAGGAGTGGAAGCGTCCAAGGCGAGGAGCTGCGGACGAAGCACCTCGAATCGTTATCAGCCGATTGCAATATCAATTCTGTATGAAAATGTTTATTCAAAAACTTGCAGTTGCCTAACTCGTGTGTGGTCGGATACATTTAATTAGATGACATTTACGTTGTTTTTTATGATTATTGAATATTTGTATTCTCGGTCACGATCACGATCTTTCTCTTTTAGGTATTATTGCCTGAATGTTTTGATTCGTACAATAATATCGTACCGGTATTATTAAAACTGTTGAGATCCTAATTGTGAGATACCCCTTTTTGGCTTATTAGGGAAGTTAACTTATACTTCTGCGAAGCGAACCAAAATTCTTCCCTCGTAAGCCAAAAAGCCAAAAAGGAGTATCTCTCAAGCTCTCAAGCTTTCTTCTTTCATAATCTCTTAGCAGTCATCTTAGTAGTTACCTCCGTTATAGCCATTCCAAATAATCCCCATTGTTGCTATGTAAATATTTATATTAGATCGATGTAGAGCAAGCAAAGCAAGCAATCTTTAGATTTAGGAGTGTTTTGATAAAATGAGTTACTCGATATGTTTGATGATGGTTGACACAGCTGTGGGTGCAGGTGAGCCATCTAATACTGTGGTAAAACGAACAAACAACATTAACATGTAAGAAACTGGTAACAAGTGTAGATATGTCGACGATAGGAACGCAGAGCCTGTTTAAAATAAATCCGTCGGCGAAACTAATGACGCTAATTAATTCAATCATGCTTGTCTGCTTGATAACGAAGTGGCCGGTGCCGGTTCTCTGCGATCAATTACATCTGACAATGCTCACATCGCAGCTCGTCGCCACATCAGCACAAAGACTGAGGAGCCAACGCACAAGGATGCATGGACAATACTGTGCTCGTCGCTGTTTCCGTGTTTTTGTCTCGTTCCGCATCAAGCGGCATCATCATTAGAATATTAATATTCGTTATCCTAATTCAATGTTCGTTGAGCTTCTTTGTCCACAGAACGGTTAGGTTTTTGCTCCGAGATCTTTTGTTGCTCTAACATTTAGCTTGTTGCGTCTAAGTTTGGCTGGATCGGTACCGGATCAGAGTTCATGTTTCATTTTTGCATATTTAATATCAGATGCCTTTGTTGAACCTCCATAGGCCAAGGTCTAATATTTTATCTTGACAATGTCTTGAGGAGTGATTTCTGATCTCTCTCGGTGGGTGTTTATTAGTTTTGACACATCGGTGTCTGTGAGGCGTGACGCGAAGAGTTCGTCGGCTTTGTCTTGCGCGGCCGGGCAGGCACGAGCGCGTCCTCGGGTGTCAGCGGTCATTGCTTCCTGATCGCCCGTGTTTATCTCTCGAAGATGTGACGCTCCCGCTGCGTTTGCGCAATGTACGCTATGCATTATTCATAACCGACATGATCGTAACTCCATTATCCTTTGTCCCCCGATAATTTGATATTACAATGCTAATGCACTTATCATAGATAATATGGTGTCGTATTAGGTGACTCTATTATCATGGAAATATATTTGTCGAGGTTATATTTAGAGGCCTTATAAAATATGCAGTGACCACCACTGTAATAGAGTTTATTGGGTTAATAAGTTTCAAGTAAGGATAAATATTTATAAGAATAGCGCTCTACATGATTGTTTCTCTTCTTGTTTAGATGCCTTGGGACTCGTCGGAGGAGCAGATGGGCGGGCCCCGTGAGATGCGCATCCACGTTCAGCGCGTGATCGCCATCCCCGCGCCGCACAACATGCCCCCGCCGCCCGAGACCATGGGGCCCTTCGCCCCTCCCCCACCACCGCAACCACAGGGTCATGACCAGAACGAAGTAAGTTTCACAAGGGAGAGGATTGTAAGCGGACTTCCTCCTATCTGTCGTCGTACTAGCCTCCTCTTTGACAGATAGCAGTGTATATCGCATGCTGATCTGGTTAACTGAATATAGTGCGCTTCCTTGCACTTCCATGGCTGATGGTATCCAAAACACAATCAACTGAATGTGTAGTCAACGCAGTGAGTCGTATACAGCCTGCTTAATAAACAGCAGCAGGCATGTTTGTGTTCGACGAACTATATATGTTTTAAAAGCTTGTGTTTATTTTGGAAAATGCTACACAAACTATAAGGTTGAAAATGAACGGTGTGAAAAGGTATGAATGCTATTATTTGAGTACTAAAACTATATTTACCGTTTTAAACAAAATTTCTAGTACTTATTATCTAGGGCCAACATATTGATTTTATTAAACATAAAATATATTTTATACTACACCTGCTTGGAAAGTACCTTGATACTTTATCAAATTTACGGTAGAAAGTACGTCATTGCATATCGAACAAATATGCGGGGAGAAAACGCATCTGAGCGGGAGAGAAAAGTGTATGAAAATCCATTTCTTACGTGGTTTTTCTTTTTTAATTTTGGGTAAGACTATGCGCCGGTAAGCTAAATATCAAAAGCCAAAAAGTTTTTACAGTGAGTTTTTATCTCCAAGTTCGCAAAATGACACTGGCCACTAGCTGTGTGTTGGATGGTGTCGGGCTGGCAGTGCGACCCTGCGGCGGCAGGATAAACAATTTGAAAAAAGAACATGTGAAAATTGCAGACGCCATTGGCGCCATTTCCAATTTGTGTGTTGTTTGAGGATTCAGTTTTAACTGCAACAATTTCAATATAAATTTCAATTAGTAAAGATTTCGTTTTTTATTTTCCTTGTAGGTGTAGTATAAAGCACTATGTATCACTCGAGAGAAACTGCGATTCCCGATCTTGGGTGTTTTAAAGCCCTCGCCTACGGCTCGGGCTTCAAACGACACCCTCGACGGTAATCGGTCACTTTCTCCTCTCGGTGAACAATCTACTAAAACCAACTGCTTATTTACACTCTCAAATGATAACAAAGCTTATTTTAATAGCCACAAGTTAGCAATTAAGGTCTTTATCTGTCTCGGCACGTACAACTTACTTTAAAGAAAAGTTTAAAGCAACAGAAGTTACGTGGTCTGGATTACTTGTAATGATTAAATTCACAATTGTATTGGGCAAAAGAAAAATATAACAACGCGAAGTACAGAAGTCAATGTTTTGTGGCTGTTTTTTATCGATTTAATTTAATTATTTTTGGAATAAATTAAGGAATTCGACACACTAATTTAAGATACAAGTAGTCCAATGTCGACAAACTTTTAAGAACATGATACAAAAAATACTCCGTTAGCAAGCAATTTACAAGTTCTGAACAAGTATTGAGTCGATGTTACACGGAAGCCAAAGTGTATCATTATATATGTATGGACGTGCTTCGATAATAGCACTTGCCAACTATTGAATTATTTAAATAAACACACGTTAAGAATCGTCATTATGTAATAATAAATATGTCAGGAATGTCAGGGAGGACTCGTTACATCGTAACTTCATAACAATAAGAAAATTATTAAAATAGACTTCATTAACATGGTACTTACTATTCATCATAGATATGCTTATTTGAAATGCATGTAGAATACGTAGATATCGTAATTTCAAAATTAAATGAGTATTTGTTAAAATAGTTAGCTGTTTTATTTTATTTCTTTGCAACTCAATTTACATAGATTTACAATTTACATACAAATACTCATTTAATTTCAAAATTAAATGAGTATTTGTTAAAATAGTTAGCTGTTTTATTTTATTTCTTTGCAACTCAATTTACATAGCATATTCAAGCTTGAAGTTGCACGGCTGAGTACTAAGCTCTAAGCTCCTGCGTAAAATGAAGAATCCTTTATAAAATATCTACAACAAAGGATTTACATATAAATAAACGAATGAATAAAGAATTTGCGAATTAAATTTACAAAAAACCTTACATTAAGATCACTGAAGCGTTTTCTCAGTAGAGGTTAAAGAACTCGGCTTGTTAACATCGCGGCGCGGTCCGTGTGCCTTAACGATTGTTAAACAAGGGTACCTGCATCGCTGTCAAGGATTGCGTATACATTTATAAGATTGTGGATGATTGATACCTTATTTTCCTTGTTTCCAGCAACCCACCGTGCTCCACCAATTCGTTCCTCAGTCTGCCCCCACACAAGAACTCGACCAGCCTGAGGTAGATCTTCAATTTCTTTGTTTTCTGTCCATATTAATAGTGCTGATCGCTCCATTCATCATCTCACGGTAGGTAACGATTATGACATTGCGGCTTGTCAATAAACTCATCAACTATACGGTAGTATGCATATTCGTGATTAACGATGTGTTAACGATGCTATTGCTCCAACAGTTAATTGACCATCACTGCAATATACATGTGTAGTACCACAGATAATAATATAATACTAGCGTAGTAATACGAATGCTTAATCTCTACTCGTTTAGACATCAATGCCAAATAGCTCCTTTAAACAAAATGATGATTTCCGTTAGCAGATCGTATTTCGCCTTGTGTGTGCATACGAAATTCGCACCAACTCGAGCTTCTTAATGTATAAATCATGTGAGTTTAACGGTTTCGATCGTAAGACCCACTGCGAGTACATTGTCAGTAATAATAAGAGAATTCTTTTGAAAATATATTTTGAAAAAAGAATTGCTATTTAGGTTACATTATACGTTATAGGTATCTTTGGTATGTCGTTAGGTACATACCTAACGACATACCAAAGGTCCCTACGGTACGGTGATATACATATATCACCGTATTTAGATGTTCAAGATGTTTGTATCCGTATACATACATCGGTAAAACTTATGCAATATTATCTAACGATTAGAATAATTTTCCTTTTTAGTAGGCCTTCGAATCTTGTGCTCTTTAGAATGAATTCCATTTAGTATTGGAACTTTATAAGTCCTTTATGATGTACAGGTACAGAAGATGCCCCTGGACGGAAATGTGCAGATGAACCTGCCGTGGAACCTGAGCCCCGAAGAGTTGCACATGATCCACCGCACCGCCGAGGACGCCGCCGCAAACCAGCGCCGCGAACAACAGATCGACAATGACATGCAGGAGGTAAGGACTGCTCATTGATTTGGAGAAGAGAAGAAGAGGGCCTAATGTAGTAAGGATTGCGACTAGAAAAGATGTAGGTTATAAATGTTATGTTGTAAATGCTTGCTGACGGCTTATTGTGATGTCACGTTTCCACCTGCAACCAGCTCGCATGCAAGTTGCATCACGTTGCAGGCTGTCGAGGTATCTGATCAATCGCTCGATCGTGCCCCGCAATGATATTAAACTTACATTACATGTGAGTAGCTTGTAAGCGGAAGCGCCGCCCAACACTATACAAGCTAACGTCATAAAAGCTCTTAACAAAGTGTCATTCCATCGGTGATAGCAAATGTACAAATGCCAAAACGTTTAGCATTGACAGTTGTCAGTAGCGCATGTTAATCCCCTGTTTTTTTAACTTTTCGACCGTCGTTATTGCTGATAGAACGTCACTATGTCTAAAACCTTAGGATCAAAAATATGCTTCTCCTTAAATTTCTACAGTTTGTGACTCAAATGGTAAGTCGTCTGTTACAATATTGAACAGAAAGTTTTATCGAATTCACCTATGTTATAACTTCAGTTTTGTCGATGTTAACAAATATCCCTAAATAAAATATAATTTTTTGACTACCGAACGTAACAGCGTAAATTTCGAATACCTCATTCGAAATTTCGTTGGTATGTCGCTATTTAAACAGCGAAACTACAGGGTTTCAGCCACAAATATGAAATATTTGATATTTAACTTAATGAATATGCGCAGTTTGATACATTTAAATTAAGAGGAAAATGATGAGGTGGTATACAGATAGTATACAGGTACCTGCCTGGTTATTAATTATTATCCTCGAATTGAATGTATTGAATGACACGACACGCGTTGTGTATTGTAGCCGGTCGCTCGTCAGAAGGTAACGCAGACGTGTATTGTTTATTTAAATATTATACTAGCTTTTTTCCGCAGATGCGCTCCCATAACCAGTCGCCCAAGAAAATCACATTTTTTTAAATAAAAAGTAGCATAGCGATAATGTAGCTTATATTATAGATAATGTACATATTTGGCCCAAAATTTTGTTGTTATTATTGTTTATTTGTGAATGTAGGTATCATTACAATTGGATGTTATTCACTTGGTTATATCGCTACACTCTACCCGAAGGCACATGTCAAAATAATATGATACAAAATTATAATAATATGAATTCCGAAATATCGCTTCCCGAGATTAACTTTACACGTTAAGAAACAAACAACAATATTTATCCTTTTATAATGTTAATAAATTAAAGCCGTAAACGTTATTACTAAATCAACAGGAAAAACATTCTTAATTTAGTTTGTATAGGCAAATACTCCAGTTTTGTCATTAGGTGTAGATTAGGTGCCAAGCAAGGTGGCCTTGGTGGTTAATGTGGTACCTATAGTTAAGCCTAACTTATTTTCTTAATAAAATAAAGAATATGCAAATAAATGTAGGTAGGTCAATGGCAATTCTTCCACCTTATTTGCTACCTCTAAAGTCTGTCAATTTGCACAAGTGACTCCAAGATTAACTTGTGTACCTACAAAACACAATGCTTACGTTAACCCCACGAACTATATACCTGGATATTAGTGAGACATGTATGTGTGTGTTCAATGCTGTATGCGAAGTGTCAGCGTGGTGCACTATCCTTTGTTTAAATGACAATTAGACGGTTCAGCAGATCGATAGCATACTGACCGGGGCTGCTGGTACAACTCGCAGTTCTGACCGCTATTGTGTCGTTTGTGGCAGAAACAGAATTCAAACAAAACTTACTCTTTTGCCCATTCACCGTTCTGTTTATTTTGAGACAGCGTTTTTACGCTTTGGTCTTATTCGGCCCTATTTTCTCTTTTTCTATTCATTTCTGTTATAGGTATTTAAATATGTCTCATACTTTATTCCGCTTATTTAGTTTTCCTTTTAAGTAAAATATGCGTTGACAGGAATTTCAAAAGAGTCATGGGTTGTAGGTACAGTAAAAATCTTGTAAGTTATCAATTAAATACAAGTGTATGCTTGCTTTGTTTATTAGAAGTTTTGCTAGTAAATTAGATTTCAACGACGTAATTTATCGAAGAGCTTTAATACACATTTACACAACTACGTCAACCTTCTTAGGTGTAGATATTTTGGTACGGTATAAACCATTACTTTATTTACAGTTTTTTGTGGCACTCGAACAAGTAGGCATTGCAAAATTGTTTGAACTGCTCCTGTATACAAGTATACATGTACAGATAATGTTACGTTAAGATGTTAGACCCGTTATAAATTGGCAATCAATAGCCACAAAGACCGCGAAGTGCAGGAAATTAACAGTATTGACTAGTCTTGTTAGTCTTGTTGAATATTCAATGTGTCTACTTTGTAGCACGCAGGCCGGGGCCTGGTTTTCAAGTTATTGCTATGGGCATCATTTTTTATTTGTTTGTTTTATATTAGACGCATAAAAAGTGTACCTACTAATAACTTGAAATTAACATAAGTTACGTTGCGCCCCCCAACCCTTGCCTTCGTGAAATTTTAAGTGATCTCCGCCACTCGCTGATTGTCTAGTCAGCAAACCTACCTACATTATTAGACGCTGAAATATTATTCATGTTTATTAAATCTGAGGTTCACTCTTACTTAAATATTCCCCGGTTTTACATTAAGCAGATCCTTCCCGACTGCTCTCGTGGGATAAACACCTGTGTGTACCTTTAAATCCTAATGTACTTGGTCATTTAATATTTTATACGAAACACTATCGCTATACTTATAAATAGAACCTCTTTTGGCTTTGTTTTGTCTGTTGCCTGCTATATATACTTACCTTAAATCTGACTCAGAAATGGAGGCAGATTTTCGGTGACATGTTCACTTAAGTTATAACTGGTGTAGGTGCCAACATTAATGTATATGTTCGTAGTACATTCTTATATTGTTATCCGTAGTTTATAAAAAGTTCGGTACCCAAGCGAGCGTATAGGCTTAGATTTTCAATACAGAACTATTTTAGTTAATAAAAACTTGTAAGTTTGGGAGGTCCCGCCGGCAGGGTTAAGCGAAAGTAAAGAATTTGTGCCATCTGGGACACGCTAAGCTTAGAGGTTGCCTACTTTCTAACTATATTTGGAGGATTGTAGAAAAAATGAAAAGAGCTGGAAACGTTTGGGAACAATAGGTACTAACTCCGAAGGAGAATGTATCAAACGTGAACTTACTTAAAAATACAACTGTTTACAACTAAATGTAGGATCTCATCTATTATCTTGGTTAAAATAATAGATAAAAAACGTAGTAGGAAAAAAACGGTAGTTATGAAAAAGGAACACAAAATTGAACTCAAAGCTTCGATAAGATGATGAGTAGGCAATTGATATATGAGAACATTATACCTACATTAGACACTGAATAAATTCGACTACTAGATTTAAAAATGTTTCATTTTTATAGTTTGCTACATATCACCTTAGGTGTATAGGTTACCATCACCAAATCACAAATTCCTTGTATCTTCCTACAAACTCAGCTCATACGCATTACCTTAACTTATTCCCTAAATGAACATATTAACTGTTGCAGGTGAAGACCATCGTGAAGACGCTGGCGGCGGCGGCGGAGGCGGAAGCGGAGGCGGAGGCGCGCGCACAGGCGGAGGAGCAGCAGGGAGACGCGCCGCGCGCCCCCCGCACGCTGCTGCTGCCACAGGACATGCCCATGCCCTCGGACGAGAGGCCGCACTGTACGTACAGATCTGAGATCTTCAGATCATCATCATTTCAGACCAAAGATGTCCGCAGCAGGATATTGGCCTCTGTGCTCGCTGACCGGTTCTGTGCTCATGCCAACACTCAGGGCGACTTTTAATACATTTTACCAGATAATCAACTCTGAAATATGAAAATATAACAGCTGCTCAGTTTATGATCGCATAACTCGATTAAATAAAGTCATTATCTTCATATAACTGCATTGCAACTTATAGCTGTAAGAAATCTACTAATTGCTTATTAGAAGCTTATTGTTTAGTCGACCCGCGACCGGGATCATTGATTGAAACTGAAACCTAAATGTAGCAAGCTTGCAGTTGAATACTGAGAATATTAAATATCCTTTGACTGAAGCTTTTCCTGGACCTGTTATAGAACTTTGTAGGTAGCATTTACAAACCTAATGGGTTACGTGAAACTGCACAAATTACTTCGGACAGATACCGGGAATTGTATATTTCACTACAGCTGCCTGTTCACTGGATATTCTGGTTACGGCGAAAACCGTTGCTTTATTATTACGTGGAAAATATCCTTTCATGTTATTGAAGCGAAATTATATTAAATCTGCATTCAGAGAACTCTGCACGTTTGCAGAAATTTTCAGATAAATACAAATTTAATATACAATATTATGATACGAACTAAGAAAACATTCACTGAGCTGTATTATATTATTGAAGTAGTATTAAAAACCCTTGTTAAAAGTTATCTTTGTTACAAACGTCAATAGAATAAATGTCAGAGTGGGAAGTATGTATTTAAAGTTTAATTAAGTACCTACATTGTATACTAATTCCAACTGTAACAAAGAAAAATACCTTGAGCTAAGGAGAGCTTCAACTTGAACTGTCATTAATTAACCACGTCTGACCTGTCAAGTGTGCTCTTGTAAAGACGTCTATAATATGTCTGTCTCACTGTCTGCTAAGTTAGTAAGACTTTACGTATTTCTAAGCTTGTTAAAAATTGAACTTTGTTAATTGGCAGAACTGTTAGCTACCTAAGTTCAACACAAACGAACGTAATCAATGTGTGTATTAAGTATATCAATCACTCATAAAACTTGAGGTACCAAAATCAAAACATGATACTTAACATTATTTATCTATTTTTATGACCAATAGATACTATCACTTATTCAGCTAGCAGAATCATAGTGCTCATTCATCCAATGTTTCCTTAAAACAAAATGAATGAATAGACACGAAGTCTACCACAAAAACACATGAGTCACATCAGTTCCAATAAATCAATGTCGCGTCGCTTTGTAGCTGAACCGACTTGTATAAAGTTTAGGTGAAGCACTTGTACATGCTCAACAATTAACTAAGTACAGCTATTCGAGCATTATTAAATTACAAAAAGATATTTTTTTACTATAAATAATGATTTTCATTCATGAAAATAATGATTTTCATTCATGAATATCATTTAATATTAATATCCTCCAATTAGAAGTATAGTAAACGAACTCATCAAAATTTTTGGACAATACCTACCTACTACGTTCGAACGGCACGTACAAAGAGTTTTATTTAAAATTGTATGCCACGTGTATGTCAATTTCAATTACGAGCTGTATTTCGTCGGGATACTCAGAAACAGTGGAAAAATACCATCTGTATTGCCACTAAACTGTTCGTATATATTTCGCTATCTACTTGTTGAGAGATTGTGAACTTCGTTAATAAGCATTGTTTGATTAATTATGGAACAGCATTTAAGGTCAAAAGAATTTCTGAACGAAACTATATATAAGTACTGTTGCGAAATTACTGTATGTACCTACAGCGATTAGTAATTAATATACATACAGGATGGAACTAACTAACTAATGTTTATTGTATTTTCCATTATGAATTAGTCAACAAAATCATAGCTAAGTGACGTCGTGGGCACGGGCCATCGTAGGAAATGAGTAGTACTATGCAGTATTCCAGTTAAGTCTACGTCGATGCCCGTAAATTCAAGTAATTGGGTCGTTCTTGCATTCAGTGATTCCTCATAATTGCTAATTAATGCAGGTCAATAATGTTTATTGACCTGAATTGTCTCATCATGTCTTGCTCTTGATCTTGCCCTAATTTGTTTACAAGAGCATTAAGAGAATGGGTTGTGGGGTATGCGAGCGTAAACTGTTCGTTGCTTACGGTCCCTATCTATTTATATTGTACGGGATTTGACTATCGTAACACTTTATTCGATTTTGTGCTGATATAATAATGGTACCATGTTTTATGTTTCTTGTAGATCTGCAGCCCCGCTCAGTCCGCAGCGTGGACGCGTTGGTGAACAGCGAAAAGCGCGTGAAGCGCTGCGCATGCAGCTGCGGCCCGTAGAGGCGCACCCTGCGTACGCGCACCGCGCTACTCTAGCGCACACGCGCTTCTCTCCGTCCATTTCTCAATTTCCCTTGTAACAGTTAAACAAACCTGTTAGTTAACATAGTAACGGCTTGTCTATAACATTTCTGTAAATAAAGTTGTTAATCCATGAGCATCCGACGATGGTCTTTAATTACCTAACGCTGCATAGAGGTTGTATTTATGGGAAATTTTAAGGATTGTTAAATAATTATAAATTTTATAGTTCGTTTGTTTCCTGTTTCGATGTACCTTTGAATTTCTATTACCGACTGTCTACTTGAGAATGCAATGTAAGGGTAGTTTCTAGTTTTAACATTAGGTACGTATGTTTAGGTGCATATGTACATGTTGTAATTGTGAGGGTGTAGGAGGAGGTCGGCGAGGCAATATCCATCTGCAAGATTAATTCACAAGCTCGAACACATTCTGTTCTGTTTGTTGTAAATTGGTTTTCGAGAAAATAGCTCTGATTTGTGAAGAAAAGAATTTTTGCATTTGTTTGGAGTTAAAATAGAAATGCATTTATTTCTGAAGGGACTCTTGAACCTTGTTTGCAAACCTTGCGCCTTAATTAACTAGTGGTGATATTGTAAAATTAAAATCAAATTTGTATTCTATTATTGTGATCCTAAATTAAATTTGTACTAGTTTTATTTGGCTGAAAGTTTTATTTGACTGCTTGTCCCGACAGACCTTGAACCTGGACACTCATCCGAGTATTGCTTGTTCAAGACGAACATAAAACCGACAGACACATAAACTCAAAATGTATAACAACCTATTTGTGATACTCAAACGTAAGTAGTAAGTGAGCACACAGGACTTTAACTCTTAATCCCCTTCTCAAGGATATCAAGCGGCACTCAATGGCACATTCGATGCGACTGAATTTCAGAAGGTATTGTCTACTTAAGTTGTATCAGTTGTCAGACGATTGGCTCCGGGATGCTTGTAACCCGAGGATAAAGTAGTTTGTGATCACTGCGTGGAGAAGTCTCTTTGTACCTATCTCGATAATCGATCACAGTTTAGGGTCAAAGCACACTGATACAGAGTCGAAGCGTCAATATAATAGCATAATTGACCCTTATTTCCACAACGTAATACACATTTGTCTATCAAGATAAATAAAAGGCGCTCGTATTCGGATGAATGTGTGGCGAGCAGACAGAAAAACAAACAGTCAACTGGCAACTACAAGTAACTCACTATGGCACATCCAAGAAAATTTGACGCTCTACTTCGACTCTACTCTACGTTAGTGTGCCTTGACCTTAACTCAACTTGAAGCCAGTTGAAGCTTTGTACCGTGACGTCACATTATTCATCCACATACTCGACGGGGCTTAGTGCATGATGCAGTAAGTGCCTTTATTGAAACTGGGATTTAGATAATATTAAATTCACGATAAACAAATCATTCGCTTGCCTTTTAACAGGATGTACGCCAGATATCTTTTCACTTTTTATCATATAATGCAAGGAAGCTCTCTGGTATCCCCAACGTTAGGTAAATGATTCAAAATAGCTATACTGTATAATATGAATAACTGGCATACACTTTCATGTAGTAGGAACGCTACAGTAGTAGTTGCGATGTATGTTGATGGACGTATCGTTCCTGCATGCATTCCGAACTCACTGGCCCGACATATCTTCCGACAGACAGGGATTACGTCGAGGTGTCTCAAACGTTCGCACACCCATCATAATCTCGAGGCAACAGGATTTGGGATAAAAAACAAGGACCTCAAAGTGCTACGTATTTGATACGCAATTTACATGAAGCAATGTGTTCTATAACTATCTGGAGGAAGCACTGTATGCGTACCATTTTTTATGTCTAACTATTTTAGAATTTGTATAATGAATGGAAAAATAATGATTTGATATAGTATTTTCACTAATTTTTTTGAGGGTTTCGACAATTAGACGGAAATCGGTAGCTTTGTTTATAAGATCACCTTTTATCCGTCTGCCACAGAGGTTTTTCTTGAGACCTACGCAACGTAGGATATTTTTAATCAAACATCGTTTAATTACCTCAATAGGGCAAATAAATGAAGCTGTATGTGGTTGTACCAGTACGTAGATCAAGTTAATGAAATCCCCAATTGTTAATTATCACTACAGAGTACCCAAAAACTGGCAATTTGATTTTAATTGAATCGTCGTGCGGTTGCGGCCAGAGACCACTAATGATTAAGTGGTTCGAACAGTCCAGAGCAGTTGGCGGACTCAAAGAGATCTCGAAACATAGCCAGAATCCTGGGAAAAAGGGTTTACTCCGCCATATTTGCAAGCTTGGATATAATTGATTGAACATGTGTAAACGATCGTTGGTTTAGTCATTAAGCTAACACTATACGTGGGCATATACTTTTGACTTTTGGAAGTATGAACGTCTTAAATCCCAGACATAATAAGGCAAAGGGGTAAATGATGAAATAAGAATAATAAAAAAAGTACCTACCTAAAGGCTAAAAATAACGTCCTTTTTTTTTTTTTTTTTAGGATGGGACATCATCAAATGACTTCTTCCGCTCTGGGTGGAGCGGAAGGGCGTGTCAGACTCTTACTGACTAAAACCCATCCGTGTTCCTTCTAAAGCCCTTTGCTTTCCAGGGCCGCGGTGACTCTTTCGAACAAATTCCGCAACCCTGGCAGAAAAATAACGTTCTAGACACATTATAATGCATAGCAGATTTTACTAGTTTAATAGCGTTGGTATTTCTGCGACGTTATAGCCAACATAAAAATATCCCAGGACTAGTAAACAGAGAGGGTTAGTACCTATCGCACAGTTCTCACTATTTCCCTACAAACACGCTTGCCCTCTGCTCAAGGGAAGCTGTTACAGGAGCCGTTTGTTAAAGTGTAAGTTCCTCGCTCAATATCGTTATGTAAGAGAATTACGAGAGGAAGGTGCTCGGTCCAATTTCCATTTCCTACTGCCAACATTTTCCTGCAGAAAGTAACAATACAATTATTGTATAACTTAAACTAATATGTTGTTGCATTGTAGATTGTATCAGAATTTATTGAAATAGTTTTTAGAAATAAATGATCTGCGCTAGATGTAGACGCTTTCGTCTTTTATAGTTATCAGTTTTTAGTTTCAGGAAAGAAAATCAATTGAAACGATATCTGGTGTTAAATAAATTATATTTAATTAAGGTACGAGTATTATTCGCGAGCCATGACGGCAGTTACACAGTAACATTCGTTATTAGTCAAAACCACTCACACGCAATCCAATCACAAAACTGGGAAGGAGAATGTTTTAACATTTCATATTCACATCAGCTAAACTATAGTCAGGTAATGTTTTTGATGACTGAGTCTTATTGTTATAACTGAATATTATTAAAATTATATATAAAACAAGAATCAACAAGTTCATGAGAAATCCTGAAATGTAACTTATGAGCAAAGTCATCAAGGACGTCAAACACCACAACTCCATAACATCTTTGGAAAATAAGTAAACGTTTATGGTCAAACAAAGTAAAAATGTGACGACTGCTAAGCTCCTGGCAAACTGTCTTTTTTTATCGGACAACACTCTGTACAGGATAGCGTTGTACAGCCCCGTGCCGATGAAGATTAGCGGCCATCGGAAGAGACTGCAGATCATCAACGTGACGTACCACTTGTCCATCAAGTCTAGCACGATGAGTGTGGTGCACACCCCGCTCACTGGGATAGGTATCAACCACGAACAAAACAGTACTCTATAAAAACTCATATGGCTTATTTTAACTAACACTATTATTAAACTATTATACATGTGTTTTATAAAAAAGAATACTAAAATAACTATAACAAAATCCATGTAAATTTGAAAGCAATATAAAATACTGTTGACTATCGCGTCAAGTGTTATATTACCTTGACAATCTAAAAACTTCAAAGTAAATATAATCCTTTTTATGAATCTTGCAAAAGTTAATTGCATTAACATTTGATTTCTATAATTTCTTCTCCACTTTTTCATTTTGATAGCTGCCAAAATTGATACTATTAATTCTATAGTAGTCATAACCAGTTCGATCACAACAAATGTCTGAAATAATGAATATTCACTATACAGCTGTTTTTCTTCTTGAAAATTAGTTCGGCCAGTTTCATTGGTGGCATGCTGTTCTTCTCCAGCACTTGCTGGTAACACTTCACTTCCATTGGACGGCGTGCCCGCAGCGTCCGGCGCCAGCGTCGACAACAAATCCGTAAGATTGTCGATGTCAACACTCGATGTTACAATTTCCGTCGACATTTTGACCACATGGACGTATTTTACTATTTCACCATGAAGCACGTCAGAAGTCTTGTGTATGTCCTGACACAGGACAGGCTGGCGGTTCAAATGAGACTGTAATGTGAAGCGGGAAACAACAACTTACATAGGGATATATTATTCATAGGTAAATGATACAACAACTTATTGGAATTTGCGGTTACCAGACGTCATAGCGGTGAGCGCGAAATACCCGAGTACGACTTGCTTCAACTGATTTCTTGAATATTATTATGTTATTCGTTTTCAGATCATATACATATGTATTACTGAAGCATTTAAGTCTAACAGTATACAAGATATTTATTTCAAAGCAAGCAGACGAATAAGTTATTTTGTCGTTTTCGGAATTTAATATCCTGCGAGTCACCTTTGATATCACGATATTAAATGCTATTTCATATTTATCCCAACCAGGTTGCTGCCTGTGCAATAGTGAATTTTAGTTGTGTTTGTGCATTTTAGTTTCAGTGGTTACATGAATATCATTAGTCATCAAGTTGGGAAGTTTGTAAATCGACTTAAAAAAAAGGAGGTAGTTCTCAATTCGTGTTTTTTTATGTTTGTTACCTCATAAAGACATTTATGAACCGATTTCATGTAAAAGGATATACGTTCCGATTTGTTCCATATAAATTTTATCAAAATCGGTTCTGTAGTTTGGTTTTTAAATCAAAATAGCTGTTGGAAATAGAAAATATATCATCCAAGTAAACGAAATTGCGTGTTTCGCTTTCCTGTGACTTACCAGTGGTGTTGTTAGGTGTGGGTGTGGTGGGTGTGTACCACTAAAAAGTGTAAAACAAAAACTTTTTACAAAAAAATACAACCGACTTCCTTTTTTTTATTTGGAAGTCGGTTGTTCTGCTGCATGACGGACCGAAAGTAATTATTTTTCCTCATCGTTTTTGTGACTAATGCATTTCCAGAATGCGCCACATTCTTGATAAAGTTGTAAACAGGAAATTGAGAAAAACATAAACCTAACCTAAAATCAGATTCTTTTCTGCAACACAACAAAGGTAAAAGTGGATGTTTAGCTACCGAAATGACTTCAACAGAAACTTGGCACTTTTCCTTAAGAAGTCCTTTAACTGCGCCAGATAAACATGGCAATTGCTTCGCGTGAAGGGTCCTTGCGAAAGCGGTGCGATCAATAGGTTTAAAATATGGGTCAAGCTCAGTGCGAGTCCTACACAGGCACGGAGTACAGTGCACAGTGCGCAGTACTCACCTGTGAGCGGTACCGGCTCTGTGTGCACACACTCTTGGTAATACTTACTGCACTCTCAATACATTCGTTATAAGTACGTACATTATTTACTTTGTGAACACTATTAAGATCTTACTTTTAAACTCAAGTAGGTAGGTGATGTGCTCAGTTACAAATGACGTCAAACAGCAAACAATAGAACTCGATACGTGTCCGACATTGGGATTGAGACAGCTTAAATGTTTGGAGACAGATAGGTAATATAGACATATTTTTTCTTGCAGATGAGGAAAGCACGGATTGTATACTAGTTGGCGTAATTCATCATTTTCGGTCTATAATTCCCTATAAAGGATCTGAGTTTAGAATCCGCTAAACAGAGAGTTTTTTGAATGAGACTTATTTACAAAGGATGCGTTCACTTTAGTATCAAGTTCTGTCCGGCTTTTAACTGCGCAGTACGGCAATAGTTTACGTAACTACCTATACGTAGATATACCGTACAGCTATTTATGTTGATTGTTATTCCAATTAGTGCTTCGATGCCGATATTGTACTCCGGATCATCCCGGCTAATCTGTTAGGGCTCGAAGCGTGATTTTATTACTACAAATTGGTACAATATTGTTACTATTCCATTAGCGGGAATTAATCGCAGAAATCATTTTAATCTTTATTGCCTACATTTTACGTACTATGTTAGCAATAGTTCACATAGCTATCAAAGGAAAGTTCGCATTCCACATACTTCGCAATTGAAACTATTTGCCAAACTTTTCTGCATAAGCGGATTACAGATAGTTTGGTGGAAGTGTTAAACCCAATTTTCAAAACTAATACGGTCAGTTTTCATGATTTCACTTTAAAATAAATTATTTCGCATGTCTGCTTAGGTGAGGATTGTATTGTGTTTATTCACACGTATATTTTTTATATGGATACATACCTACCTAAACTACTTTCTGTTAGAGCCGATTGCAGTAAATGAAAACATAAAGACATGAACATGTTCCTAATTGCAAATTAATTGCTCTAACAACATATAAGTAGTGCCTAGATATAGGGATTTTAGGTTGGCAAGAACTGGGTTCTCAGCGCTAAGTCTAACGTTGTCACAATCTGAGTCACAAGACAGAAGTCTTTTATGAACATTGAAGTAAAATATTATAACAAGACGTGGCAGACAGTTTGAGAAGAGAGAAGTAAAATACGATAAGAGCCTGATTAAAAAGTGAAAATCTATCGGCGAAAACGATTGTCAAAAAGTCAAAAATGT
This sequence comes from Mamestra brassicae, assembly GCA_905163435.1. Lineage (NCBI taxonomy): Eukaryota > Metazoa > Arthropoda > Insecta > Lepidoptera > Noctuidae > Mamestra > Mamestra brassicae. The sequence continues at coordinate 10,007,365 of LR991004.1, read as the reverse complement.
ATAGGATTGACATTCGCTATCGAAATGTCACGGTTACAATTTCAAACATGTTGATAAACTCCACTCTAATTTGGACAATTGTTTGGACAATGACTTTCGAGAATAGAATGTCAACTTAGGCTGTAGACGAAGTAACTTATTCTATCAGATATCTATTGCCATAAATTACAAATGTATAGGTTTTTCGAGCGCTGCCGAAATGTCACGTGGTCAATCCTTTACGTTTCAACTTCACCACAATCGTTATATCTGATAGAATTTCAGTTTGTCTCGAGACTTTTGCCAACAGCCCAATTAAACTTGCCTCCGTATATTCATCGAATGACTCATAGACGTACGCACGAGCGCTACGTTTGTCTCCTCGACTAATTCATCGGGAAAGTCAAGGAAGTCAATCACTTGTGACGAATGCCACGAATGAACTCCATGAAAATAAAAAAAAACAAGCGTGACTCAAATCTGTGTAATGACGTCTAGTGCAGGAAGTTTAGAATAACATTCATGTGACTCAAAAACTGAACTCCAAAATACCTAATCTATGCTATATCTATACCAATATTAAATCTGAAGAGTTTGTGTGTTTGAACACGCTAATTAATCTCTGGAAGTACCAGTCGGATCTGGAAAAATATTTTTGTATGATAGCCACATTTATCCCGTTCCCGTATAGCCTATAGCCTTCCGGCTATAAGCTATACGGGAACGGGAAACATTGTGATATGCGCGTACGAAGTCGCGGGCATACCTAATATAGCTAAACTAAAACCTAACTACTACACGATATCTAATCATATTGTCCTTGAATAAATAACACATTTTACGTAACCAGGAAAATAACATTTCATTATTATTTTACTACAATTCCTCGACTTACTAGTAAGTGGTTTTCTTTGAATAATGACTAGGTTTCATTGTGATTTTCTGTACGGTTCCTTGAAACTAGTATATTCCTTGCTTATGATAGTTTACGTTTTCTTCAGATTAGGTCTTCTGTGGTTTCTTACGTGACGGAGTAGTGGAGTGGCCGTCACTCACCACGCTCATTTCCGGTCGCCAATCGATAATCAGATCCATCGATGTGCACTCCGCTTAGATTGGATTTGCGACCTGTGGATATACGCCTTGGCACGCACGTCTACCTCTACCAAGTGATAATTCTCGTTATCCTTATAATCTTCATGTCGATGTTATCATAGAGCACCATTCAATATCACGTTATTCTTAACTGAACCTGAAAATATTATTGAAATTTGTTGTTGTGTAGTCTTGGAAAAAAGATCAGATACACCTCTGAAAGCTGGGTTAATAAGTAGGTATATCTATATATTCATATAAATGTAGAAGTATTGAATGTTATAGGTACTCAATCAAAATATTTACAAGTTCCCCAATGTTTTCGGCAGTCATCAAATATCTATGTAGGTATTGGGCATAGTTCCAATACAGAGCATTTTTTTTCAGAAAACTAGTTTTCCAGATCAAAGAGACCGTTCGTTTCTCTATTTCTTTGTTTTTTTTTAGTTTTGATCGACATTTACAATTTCTGATTCGCCTGCGAATAAGTTCAAACCGATTTCAAACCACTCCCGAGGGACGAAGGTTGCAGTCGCGTACAATTCGTCGTGTTTTCCTTTTATTACGTTTCATATCTAGAGCCCAATGTTCTAACTTGTTCGTACTATCTACTCATTTTATCACATGTCATGTTTGATGAGTGATAACATTCAATATGTATTTTTATCGTCGAATTGTAATAAAGCCTTATGATGAAGGTTGGTCCTGTTTATATTTTTTCTATGAACGTTTATCGCTTGTAATAATCTTCTCTGTTGTTGCTTCTGACGTACAGTTTTACGCGAATACTCAGAATTTGTATAACTTGATGAGAATTTTATGGCGTGTGTTAATTTACGCGCTCGTAACAGCTACAGTTGGTGTGTAATGACTGGGGAAGACAATCAGAAAGCTATCTAGTAGGTTGTTTACTTAAATGTTTACCCACATCCGACACAGACCCTTGTTGACATGGAATTATAAACTTTGCAGGTAGATATTATTATGACGGGTTGATTAAATTAAAAGCTTTTACGAAAATTATACCAAATGCTCTGTTTCCGTAATTAAATAAAGGTAACATGTCATTATTATAATAAATAAACCAACGAAATTACCAAAATTACGAACCTATTTTACTAAAATAACTTTTAGGATGTAAGTCGATACAGATTGCCTTCGATAATTTCTAGAATTAAAACATTTTCAGCTGCTAACTATGATAACTGCCGCCATCCGCGAGCGATCGCAGTGGGGAAGCTACGTTCAAATTAGTTGATTAATTGGATCTTGGACTCGTCGCTGCCGGGGCTCGATAAGGCGCAGCCGAACTGGGCACAGTGGCAAACAAAAGACTGTGACTTAAGTGACTCAGCGGACACATTACAATAGGTTTATACATAGGTATTAACATAAAATAATATAGCTTATTAGAAAATGCCATAACCCCCAGTCACGACTTTTAGCGGTGCGACTTGCGATGTCCGTCGCGGCAAGCGAAACATCATGTCATACAACGCACGACTCGTGAACGGAAACTATGAGACCGCCGCGTGGCTGATGTCGTCAATGGCTAGTACCTACACATACATATGATTGATTCGTCCGCGCGACTAAACGTTAGTGTTTCCATCGCCTAATAATCGCCAAACGGTCACTTTTCTAGATAGCACAATGATGCGGTACTTTAAACCACTTCTTTAATGTTTGTTAGCTAGCGCAAGACGATTGAGCGTGTAGTTTGTAACCAAGGCGAAAAACAGGAAAACGATAAAAAATTTGGCGTTCGAATATTCAAAGTACATATTTTACGTACATGAATGCGTAATATTGACGTCCCAATACCTCCATTTACCGGGTAAGGTGTCATCTATGTTGTTTACACGGACCCTGGTGCGGGACCCATCGACTTGACAAATTGCCGGCACCAGACGCTTGTCACGTGCTACGTTTGGATAAACTTGAGGAAAAGTATCACAATATTATTAGGTATAACTAGTAACTATCACTTAATGAATGTACTATTATGCGAACTAAGTAGGCACTAGTGTCGTTCAAATTCTGCTTAATGACATCAAAGAGTTAAAATTTACCTGTTTAAAAATAAAATTCTATTATTTACATTTAAGAAAGTAGATAGTCACGTACAGTCTAAGCTTAGGTACCCAGTACTATTCCGTTGTAGAAATAAACATACCACTGAATAAATAAGGATAATTGTTTTTATAGCAACGTACAAAAGCGTAAATTGGTTTTCATGCAGTTTCTAGTTTTCAATACAATGAGTAACCCACGCAACTGCAGAGAGCAGTGCAGTAATATTGGCGTAGGTGGTTGTAAATCGACCCACGCTATCGGTCATTAGTTCGCATCTATGAATAATATCACAGACTATCTTTAGTTCGTGACTTCAGGCGCGGTATTATTTTAGCTATATTTTAACCACACTGTAGCCTTTTTAATCCAAACGTGGACTGGCAGAGAATACCTGGTAGCATTAAGGCAAGCGATGTGCTTCCACTGTACATTAAGTTAATAAATAAATTGTTGCTTGATTCCGGTTAGAGAGCTGTTTCCATACAAACTTCCATACCCTCGTGTAACCCGACTTACTCGAAAAAGTTTTTTACGACTTCTTACTTGTTCTGCAGCGTATTTCAACTAAGTTTTAAGTTGTAAGTTTACACTGTCTACCTATTTTACAATTCTAGGAAAAAAATCTCAAGAGAATCTGCCCCTCTATTAAATAGCCAGTAATTACCTTTCAAACTTGTTTGCAACTTCATTAGTAAAGTGACTTGACTATTGACTGACCTTTAAGCGACGATTTCATTTGTGATAGATTTCATTTAATAACTGTGCACTGTGCATTTAGGTACATAGCATAATTCATACAAACTGATCATAATAAATACGTATAAACGTGAAAAAATAATAATTTGGCATAAATGTCACGGTTGATTCTTGGACGAACTAAAGCCCAGCCCTCTCATCACGTGAACAGTCGACGAGCTGCTTGCTGATCTCCCGGAACACTCTATGGGTACTCAACTCTATGGGTCTAATTTTTAAACCCCAAACAGCTCAAGCATACAACTCCTTGTAAGATTGTTATATTTCGGCTGTTTTAGGTTTTCTGCACCAGGAACAGCCGCCCCAGCAGATCTTAGAACTCAAACTGAGGTGAACACAAATAACCTTCATCATCATCTACCTAGCCTTTTTCTAACTATCGGCTTCCAGTAAACCCGGATTCAGCTGAATACCAGTAATTTACGAAGAGCTGCCTACCAGACTTCCACAACTCATTAACTGGGTAACACGGTATTCTTTGGTAACACTGGTTTCAGATTTTCTGGCTTCTGACTATCCGTAACGACTTCCAAAGATCTACAAATGACAGCCGGGACCAACTGGTTAACGTGCTTTCAGGGGCACGGAAATAAGCAACCTTCTTATTCTAATATATTCGAACGTTTTGATATAAAAAGCAAAACATGAAAGCAATTTTCCTTGTTTTATCGGGAACGACGTGGCAGTCAAAACTTTGCTAATCACCGTTCGAACGACCACTCGCTTAAGAATAAATTACCACAAGAAAGTTTTACGCCAAGTAATTAAGTTAGCCCAGTCAAGTTGGCACTTAGTAAATATATTCGTGCTGAAATCGGGCTAACTCTACGAGCCAACAACTACATGAGCGGTTCAAGTGCGGCAAAGTTCCGCGGATGCATGCGCGACTGCCAGATGTACTGGAACTTAGTAACTATGTGCACATATGACAGCAATTAACTCTGACAAGAAAATATTAAAACATGTTTCTTGTTTTAGGGGTAAGGAAGAGGGAAGCATCTGTCTAGCAGTGGAACGAAGTTGGCTAGCTACATGGAGTCTGATTGATTTGAGAAAACATACGCCTTTATGCTCTCGAAAACGTACTAAATAAGTTTAATAATAAGAAATACTTATACTAAAATGTTTCTTCTCTGTTCCTGTACTCATCTGTTCCTCATTACAGTATCTCCATCATCTGAAATCTTAACGTCTATACGAAACAAGACAATATTTGTAGTCATTCAAGAGATTACTTGTGCGGAGACGATCTCGGTGCAGTATCAGCTCATTTACTACGCGTTAATGTGTTATCCTCAAAACAGAACAAGTACAAGTTTCATCTAAAAAGGCCAAAAGGGTGTGGTTGGACCACATCACATTAATAAGCTAGTAGAAATCCATTCAATTTAATTAACACACAGATGTATATAAGTATAATTATAGCTTTAGTAACTGACGGTTTCAGGCTTGCTTCTGGGGATAAACTGTATTAAAACATAACACACACCTACATACATACATAATATGTAGCTTCTGGTATTGCAGCAGGGGATGTCGGTAATGACCAGACTATCCGGGCAGAAATAGAAAAAAACCGTGGTCCAGTGGTTATGTAAGTTGAAGGTTGTTTAATATTAAAATGTGCAAGCAGTAACAAATATATAAATCGTGTATATTTTTATATTTTCAGTGAAATACTTCGTCATGACCAGCAGTGCACCCTGAACGTGACCTGTTTTGTGAATTCTCTTCGAAATGTGCTGAAATTTTCCGTTCTATTTGTAAATTTTCTATGAAAGAAAGTAATGCTGCTACGAGGACTGCTACGATTGCTACGAGACGCTACGACGCTACGATTGCTACGCCCCCGCTACGAACGCTACGCCAACTTTCAATCGGCCGACTTTAAGTTCAATTAATTATATTGAAGTTGATTAAAATAAAAGGGCGCATACTACATAAACATACTTTCATAAAAATAAATCCAGTTAAAGATTGACCGATAGTTTTGTCTGCATTCTATGGGGGTGTAATGCGACTAACTATATCGAATTTATCGACACATATTCTATAAGTGTTTTTATGTGTTCTTATTTTTATTGTATTTACTTAACTATAAAGCTGGACTACACCTTGTTAACTTTCTTATCTAACTAAGAGGAAGTAAGTCCTTTTTCATTATCCTTATTAGTTACCACATAATCCTGAAAATATTTATTAAGCCTATATATTTCTCAGGAAACCAAATATTTCCTTAAAAAAAAGATTTCAGGCACGTTTCAAGTTTCAAAACCATTGCAAAGATTTTTGTCATGTTTTCCTTTTATAGAACTTGTAAATGGAAAGTCTGCATCTCGTTAAGTGCTTAAACATGTTTTTTATTTAGTTACATAACGCTGTTTGATCTTACATGCCACGTGTATCAGCATATTTTGTAAATAAACGTACTTTGTGTCAAGAATTGGAACTGTTAAGTGCTTTCTGAAAGACAGTCAAGGAGTAAAGCAAATTATAACATTCTGCCTCGCGCTTAAGTTCTATTCTCATAATGAAGATTAAATAAAAATATAGATGCGAAATGTTGTGGCAATAAAGCTTCCAAGTGAATGGCTATAAATCAATAATGTGATAGAGTTGTAAACAGAAGTTAGTGATTAAAAGAGGTTTGAGATCACCTGTCGCGTACACGATCAACAGGAAGGCACCCGGGCGAGGCTCGCAGGAGCGGAGAGGACGCCAGTCGCCGCCCAGCCGCCCCAAGCGACGCACGTGTCCTCGCGAGTGCCGCCCTGCGCCACGGCACGGTACTCGACTCACTTACGCCTCATCACGTACCAAATTCACTTACCCCGGTTTTGAACATCACTAAAAACAACAAACATCTTTCCCGAAATAGAACGTTTTAAACATTCTCGCAAATTAAGTTCGAATATCGGAAAAAGAACTGAGATCGTTCGAAGTTTACAGAGTGCCAGCGGATAGCGAAGGATTCTCCGCGCCCTCATCATGTATTTCGCTTGAGTGCCAACTTATATTTCGTAAGTAGTTTTGTTCAGAAAACATTATTATTAAGTTTGTTCTAATTTAAATTGATTTGCTTTGTTCATATAACGTCTTATATGTAAGCAAATAATTATGTATGTATGTTTATCAGTTATACAACTTTTTATTTGCATGTTTAACCTCTCAGTGTATGTATTATTTATTGCTTCTTGTCTTTTATTTTTTATATTTGTATAAATAAAATTAATTATCAATGATATTTTTCATTTGGCAAAAAAAGCAATATAAAAGTGCATTCTGCACACAGGTAAAGACGATGCAAAGCGCATAATACATAACAACATACAAGTAACAAACATCAAACGCACACAAAGAAACAAGACCTACATTCCGTTCATTAACAAATAAAACATTCTCGGTGAAGACATTTTCTTGTTTGTACTTCACAAGTTTTCCGATGAAATTGTATAAAATACTTGTTTATATTGTATTACTTTCATGACAAACAGAGGAAAGCTGGACGTGCTTGGGTTCTCCGATTTTCCTTTGCACCGTCCTCAGTCATGTAGGTGTATGTACATAGGTAGGTTCGTATGCCAAAATGTGAAGGCCGCCACTTAATTGCAGCTTTGCATTCGTTCCGCTCAGGGATGTGATTGGACACTTTAATTTGTAGTAGCCGTCGCCACATATTAGCACCTTTTGCCAACAGTCAAGCCTTAATACACACAAAGATTAATGGTAAAGCTGTTTTAAAAGTTAATTATATGCCAGACAGATTGTTTGCTTAAATTAACCTTAATGTATCAGAAGGTTTGCTGCGTTGCTGCAAACATATACCGAACAATGATTTGCAGGTTTCTGTAAAGCTCGCTTTAAAGTTTTTGCAAAAATCGTCGATGAAACCAACGTACATAGCAACGCTCTTTTTAATTATTCGTTCGCCGTTTCCATCGTTGACTATTTCCATTTATGAAACACGTCGGGGCGGGTGACTGTCGGAAAATTCGTAATTTCACTGCCGGACTCTCAATCTGAATACGCGCAAAAAATTGCAATTTGATACTATTCAAATTACAATGGACGGAAAAGCTTTCATTCAGAATATAATTTACATATTTCTACGAGCTAATTAGCTGTGAAATAATTAGCGGTGGAATCTCTCCAATCTTCTGATCTGGGAATTAGTTTACATCTCGCGGATATTATCACCGAATGGCTGAGTTTAGTTTAGACTCGGTAACTACTTTACTAACTAACCTCGGATGGATTGAATGACGATGATGACGAATGTTATATACTCGTTCTGTTCAAAACAGAGCCAACTTTCCCCCTTACCCATCCATCTGTATCTCTATCTATTCTCTATCGTCATCTTTCAGGCAACCCATCCATTAATCCAACATTCTTCTACTATTTGCAAACTAGAAACTTTCCTACCTGGATTTTGCTTAATGTTATTCCTCACCAAGGTACACACATCAATCAGTGTGCCGTGACATGGGTGTAACCGATCTTACAAACTTGGACACCGAGTAGGGCTGCCCGAGACCCCGTGAATTGTTTGATGTTCCTTGGACCCAATAACATTGCGTAATATCCGCTTTGCCATCAATGGTATCACAGGTTATATTAATTGGCGTTTCCTGGAACTAAGATGACATGGCCAGTGTGAGTATACTCGGAACTGTCCTTTCAATTAAACGACAGTTCCGAGTAGGTTTCAATACTCGGAATACATCAAAGAGATTATGAATTCTGCGTATTGGATGAATTAGTTATCTTATAAGAATAATAATAATTCTTTATTATCAGGAAACTAAGGCCCATAGATAAAATACACAAATATAACATACAAAAAATAAACTAATACATATTAATCTTACTGAATTAACTTGCCACAACTTGTGTGTCGAGCTACGCTGCGCGGTGTTGCGTAGCCTGCCGTGAAAACGTCGGTAGACTACACCCTTCGGCAAAACTCTGCCTTTAGGAACGTGTCGAGATGTTGTGTCGGAACCCGCACCACAAACGACTTGAAGTTGGTGTTGTGACGCTGTTCCAACTTCTCGGCCCTCAAGGTCCAGTTGGTCTTCACCTTCATGTACTCCACGATCTCCTCAACCTTCGTGGAGTGATGCAGTCGGGACACATACCAGCTTGAGGCCGCTACTTTTTCGTTTTTTCCCGTTCCTGTAGGAATTTCGGGAATCCTCTTAGTGCTCCCCAAACCTCCCCAAGGAACCTACATGCCAAATTTCAGCTTTCTACGACCAGTAGTCTCCGCTGTGCGTTGTCTGTCAGTCACTCAGTAACGGAAGAATTTTATATACTCTTCCTTCTCTACAATCAGAGATACAAATCATTAGCAGGTGGTGGATTAAGTTTTGAACCGTTTCTTGTCTCGAAAACTGGCTCGTATTCCACTATTATTAGGTACGGAATGCAGAATATTACACAAGTCTCTTTTTCCTTTTATCACTTCAAATGTTTTATTCTGGCCACAGATATAAACTAAGTTCAATGTGGTCAGAGGTGTGCGACCTTTTCTAAATCTCAGCAAAGAGGTGTTTGCCTTTTAGTTTTGTTAATATTCAAACTTGATTAATAAATTGAACATCATTAATAACATTAAATATTATATATATATTATTAAATTTACTTTTATTAACATTTGTTTTACATTTTTATATTTAAAAAACTTAAGCATCGGCATCACTGTTTTTAAAAAAAGCTGCGAGTCTTTTGGGGCATTCCGGACAAAGATATTGTTACAAAATATTATTCATGTTTGTACAAATATATTTATTTTTAAGAGTGAGTATGTTAACAAACGTCATATGATAAATTTGGTGATTTGTCATTGCAGTATGTCGGCCGGTATGTTGCAAAAATCTTTTAAAAAACAAATACACAAAATACTTGTAAAACCTATTGTTTACGAAATAGATTATTAATAATAATTATTAATAGTGATTAAAATAAAATAAAACCTATCCGAAGTGGGATGGCAAATTTCGCTTCTCTCGCTCATGCAATATAACCTTTCTTAGTTCTTGAGCTTACCTGCATTAGTCAACAGAGTTAATTATATTTCAGCATGAATAGGAATCAAAAGAAAATTAAAACTATTCAAGCTCACTTCGCTCCCTCTTATATTTACATCTGTCTTAGTTACTGAGCTCAGCCGCTTAATCAACAAAGTTACTTTGAATTAATTATGGATGATTCAAATAAAATAAAAAAACAAACTCATAAAAGTTTACCTTTTTTGCACTCGCCTTAGTTCACAAATTATAATGCTCTCATCAACCAGTACTCACGGACAATAATCCATAATATTGTCTTTAATAAACAGTAATGTAAGATAAATCCTTAAAAAAAGTCTGCGGCTTAAATGGAGCACTCCAAAAAATTAACGAAAGTCCCAACTTATAATTTCGGAGGTTGGGGGCTCCATGTATGAGGTGAGACCACATTATCTGCCCGGGTGTCACCCATGCAGCGAAGCTAGCTACGGTACTGACCTTTACTATGGGACCAACCCCGAAATCGCGAAAAAAATCAGCTGTTTAGTACATTTTGTGGAGTTATGCGCACATTTCAGTGTTGCTCCCATAGTGAAAGTTGTTCATAATGGTGAGTACAAAGCTTACTTAAGAGGTTTTGCGTTTATTCTGCTATATGTGGTATATTTGTAAATATCACGTAAGTAGTAGAAAATAGAACAGAACCTAATATGACATTCCAGACGTTCCTGGCGTGGTTACTCCAATATATTGTAGCGAAGGAGGCTTCTTTAAAAGGGTTTACAACATGCCACAGACTTTTAATATACTTCGGCTGAAGTTTTCAGTTCTTTTAGAGATAATAATGAAGTCTTGTAACTCCATTATTGTATCCGAGCCTAACTATAAGAAATGTGCGGAGACTTTGTTGAAGCCTTGACAAGAATTGCTCGTGATTTTCATAAAAGAGTACGACATTTTTTATGTTATAACAAAATAATTAAGTATGTTATCTAAATTAAATTGTACTTTAGGTAGGTATATATTGATTTAATTAAATTAACCTAAATCCGCGATATGCAAGTTAAATAAATACTACTAAAAGCTATTACTAATACTAAAAGCTATTGTGTTGTATATTTTATTGTATTAGTATGGAATTTGTTGATACTATATTTTAGTGTGTTGTTAGTTTAGTTCATTTTAATTCAGGTACCAACAGGAATAAATTCGAAATAACAAAAGACTACCTTTTGCCCGCGACTTTGTATGCGCATATCTCGTTTTTCCCCGTTCCCGTAGGAATTCGGGAAATCCTCTCCCCTACACTCCCCAAGAAATCTACATGCCAAATTTCATACGACCAGCAGTTTCAGCTGTGCATTGTCTGTCAGTCAGTAACGGAGAAATTATATATTAGGATTTTTTGAAAACTCATTAGTTTCTAATATTGATTGAAACATGCTTCACAGCCATGCGCTAAGCTTCAATACTCTTTTGATAACCTTTAGCTCCGAGTCCTACCGGATATTTTCATCACTTGTAATCAAATTTTCTGCTTCCTTATGGGATTTTGACGAATTCAAGCTTCGACGGCTTCTGTGTTGTGTACTTAGCGCGTGGGTGAGCTCTCTGTGAGTGAGTTAGAGCTTCCCAAAATATTACTGCTTCAAGAGAAATACGTTATTTAAATATATTTTGGACTCGCGTAGATAAAACGAGCTTGTGTTATGTTTTCTCCGCATATTTAATGTGGATTTCATCCGCGGTTCACTCGCGTGGTTATGTTTTCTTGCAAAATGTTACTGAAAGCTCTGTAAATACATGCATGAGTTCGCGTTACAAACAAAGTAATGAAAGTGAACTCCAAAACAATGTTGGGACTACAAAGTTGTCGTAAACCTTGATCACCGTCACATATTGAAAATCATAGCTATCAAAATGTACTTACTTAGTCATTTGTATGAGTAAACAGACTAAATTATGCAAGAAAGATAAAACATTCTCTGTTCTCAGATGACGCACATAAATGAAGAAAGCTTTTCGATTCGTAGAGGGGACGTGGAAGGTCGACCTCCACCCATCTGATAACCAATTTTAAAATTTTTGTTTTTTTATAACCTTCACCTTTTTTGTTAACCAAACTTTAGTTTCAACTGATAGTTTTTAACATGGAGAATATGCCTTTACCTGTTGTGCCTATTTCTGTTCATGGCTACCTGGCAAGCAGTTATGAACAGGTAAATCAATATAGTTAACTACACCGAACTGTTAACCAATAAAAATTGGCATCGGAAGAAAGATAATTAAATTACGAATAAGCATTACTTTTTTAAATTAAACATAGCCATGAACAATTTTCGCTAGGCAAGCTGTCATAGGCGTGTTTATCGTATGTATATATATAAAAAAATTATATCCCATCTTGGTTATCAGGTAGGTGAAGGTCGATTATCACCGTCTCTTAGACCAGATAGACAAGCGTTAGGTGGAATATTTGTAGCAACTAGAAGCCTAAAAATAATAGCTTTTAAGTCTTAAAAATACAGGTCAGAATTTTAAAGGAAATCTAGTTTAGATGACACTTAAAGCACGGAAACCGATTGTAAAAGAGGCAGAGGAGATGGACGCCGCAATTTACATGAAAGTTTATTTACCAAGTCTGCGTCGGACGCGAAGTGGAGGCTTTAATTAAACGAGCCGCAGGAAGACCCAGCTGACTCAAAAGATTATTTTGCAATTTATTTTATTAATATATTTGAATTCAGTTGTACCGAAACTGTTTCCTTAATTTTGGGAAGCCTGTTTTTGTTTCCGGAGTGAAATTCGATGATGACGAATAATGATTATGATGCTGCTGACAGCATCATACTCATTATCAGAAAATATTTTAGCTGTTTTAAAATAAATAAGATAGTAAATTAGTAGACTTCATTTTAATACACACACCTACACTCACTCTAACAAATATACTTTCACACACACACACGCAACACGCACAATACACTACACACTCACAGACACACCATTTTTAGTTTTAACATTTTCTCTATTTTAGTTTTTAAATATTCCTCTATGTACGTGAAGGCTTGGATGTTTACAAATTAGTGCTTAATAGTATTGTTTTAAGAGGGTGAGAGCCTGGAGATCTGTCATACAGGTCCCGAACCCACTACAGACTCCAGCTCTCACAAAGGTTACAAATTTGATTGAAATCATATGTCACGAACCAATGTCGGGACCTTTTGAGAGAAATAAATCAAATTATTATTATTATTATTATTCGTCAATCTCCTGCCTAACGCAAAATCGATGAGATCTAGTTGATGATGATAGCCTTACCTGCATCGTTTGTGGTTAAAACCGTATTGTGCCAGCTTATCGAAGTATCTACAATGCCATAAAAGTACATCCTCCGACGTTGCTAGCCCAGATTAGCATTATAATTGTGTTTGGTACCCTAAAGTTACATCATCCTTGCTTCTCGTTTGCTACGTGGAATCTATCAAAACACTTCAAAAACTGTTTTCACATTACCAACTTTACAGATGAAATCCCTATTCAGTTTGCTTGGTATATGTAGAATCGAGGTCTTGTCCGATCTCTACACATGAAACGGTTCCGAAGTTTTCGTATGTCTTTCCGATCGCCACCCGTCGGCAGTCAATATACAAAGGTTGTTCCAGGTATTGATTAAGCGACTTTTGTTTCCTGGACCTTCATTTTCTGATGAAAAGACTGTCCCAATTTTTCATGAGAGTATTGTTTTACGTTGTGCAAATAATGTAGGCACGTTCATGAATTAATGGATGTTGTTAACACAATGGGTATAATTTTATATAAGAACGTACGTTTATGAAACTTGGGGCTTTTTTGCATTGTAGCCGATACAGCACGGACGCTCGAACCAAAGTGAGGCTGTTAAGGAGTCGATAGATTGCAATGCCATGCTCACGAGTATTAAAGGCAATGCTGTTAAGAAGCCGATAGATTGCAATGCCATGCGCACGAGTATCAAAGGCGAGGCTGTTAAGGAGCCGATAGATTGCAATGCCATGCTCACGAATATTAAAGTTGAGGCTGTTAAGGAGCCGATAGATTGCAATGCCATGCTCACGAGTATTAAAGGCAATGCTGTTAAGAAGCCGATAGATTGCAATGCCATGCTCACGAGTATTAAAGGCAATGCTGTTAAGAAGCCGATAGATTGCAATGCCATGCTCACGAGTATCAAAGGCGAGGCTGTTAAGGAGCCGATAGATAAGACGAAGGGAACAGAAAAATAGGTACAAAGGTGATGCTTATTTCTAAAGAAATCTCTTCCAGCATACCTGCGAAAGGAGAGTCGAATAAAAGAGACGTAGACATCGTGTGTAAAAGTTATGCCAACATAAAAAGACAAAAAAAACTTTAAATATAACATACTATACATACATATGACTTAAATGAATATCATACTAATACATACTACTTAAATAATAATATAAGATAAATAATAATATATACTTTAAATATGCAACTATGATGGTACCGAAAGGTAGTGTTTATAGGTTTCATGTTTTATTTCTGAACCATGACGGGTTATATAACTGGGCGGCACGTCGACTATAGAGTTGTTTTCTATTTGTAAATACAACGCTGAATGAATTCGCAGGTTCTTCAATGAAGTCAAGTAAATTACAATCAAGCAATTTAGAGCTTGTAAGAGATTTCATTGTAAAACAATGTTCTCGACGATCGCTTTGCTAGTCGCTATCTCCGAGGCGCTCAGATTCGCTCAGTGTTATGTTTCAGAGTACACCTCCGTTTTGTTCCACGGAATAATTAATTCTATTGTTCGAACCACGTTTCTGAGAATGACACAATTTTGTTACCTGTGAAGTGAAGTCCTCTCACATGGAGTTATATAACAAATGGGGAATAATACATGTAGGATGTGCCGTAACAGGAAAGCAGCCCGAGAGCTATGAATAGCAGGGATTTGTTTTATAGATAATTTGCGAGATATTCGGGCAATTCGCAAATGTTGAGGGTTAGGAGAGCTTTCCGAATTTAGCTCGGATTTCATGTAGGTACCTACCTAGATACAGTTATAATCTTGGGCTTTTATCTTATTCGTAGTTGATGTTCATTAATCCGTCGATATTGATTCCGTTTGTCCATTTACATGCCTTTCGGCAATTTGAAATTCTTGCTACAAAATTACAACGAACATTCTTAATTGGATAGTAAGTTCCATAGCAACGAAAACGAAATGTTTTCTCTAATATTAAAATAACCATTACAAAAAATCGGACAAACAATTAATTGAAACAGAAAGTCGGTTCAGTCTCGTTCAGCTTTCAGAAAGGTTTGATAAAATTGGATATTTTCATCGTATAAACTCAAACCCAATAATAAATTTAGATTTAATTGAACCTTAATTTAGAACCTTTGACTTACATAGGCAACTGTTCGACGAGAGACTATCTATTTAATAAAATTTTAATTGAACCACCAAACGAAAATTACAAAAATATTCCAAATGCTTTGTTTCGTGATAGTGTAAACTGGATAACGTAAGATAACCTGCCTGAAACTTAAACTTATTTTATGATAGTAGTGTTTTTTTAAGGCTTGAACAATTGGGGACTGATTTTCGGTCTCCGGGGCCAATCATAAAGGAGATTAGCTAAGTACGTAGGAGAAATTATAGTGCATACGTTTGAGCGCTATCACAGGTGCACTCTTATGAAACGAACGGGGAGAGAACAGAGGCTTTACGAGCTTTTCAAGGCACGGGGTTGGCGCACCAAACTTATAAAATTCCAAATGGAAAACCATAGTAACATTTTTTGCTCAGAAGACCTTACGTTTAGCAGTCGCGCTTGCGACTGAGAGAACAATAAAATAGACAAAGACCCTTGTGTTATGAGCTGCATCACCTAAATACAGATCTATCATATGGATTTCAGACGAGACTACAGTACTATCGACGATAGACGATTACGACGATTACTTGACACTCATCCGCTACTACAAAGCGCGCGTGATCATAATGGACTTACAGTATTAATTAAAATCACGCATAGATAATACTGCTTTACAACTTAATTCCAGTCTTTGTATTACACGTATAATTAAGGATTAAACTGATGTTTTAAACGCATTATTTTAATTTGATGTTGAAAACCGCGATGCCGCTTTTGATTTTCATTAATTAATTGTAGTCATGCCATCTACTCATTAATGCTGCCTTTCGTTGTTTACCGTCGAAATAGACAGAAACGTTTGTTCTTTCCGCCCAAGGTGTGTGGTATGATCAGTAGCTACACATCATCGTGATCGTTGTTCAATTGAAACAATTAAGACATATTGAGTGCGACAGGGTTGCTAGTCATCGTGTTTAGTTCAGATGGTTGGAAGCAAAACACGTATTAGCTTACTACCGTCATTACCCTAAAAGATCACCAAGGAATCTTGGTCATATTCACGAGTAGGTGCTAACCACCGCATTAAATATCGCCAATAAGTTAAAAAAAATACTTCAGACAGTTTTGCTACGAAAGCCCTGATCAAAGTCACACCGTATACAGTAATTAAAGAAGTAAGTGTTAGAAAATAAAGAAGGAAAAAACATTAATTTGACAACAGTCTATCAGGTACTTACACAAAATCATTAAAGAAAATGCATCACGGCTGTTGAAATAATTGAAGTCAGGGTTGCGTAATAGTAATAAAGTTACAGCTCAATTAAAATATTTTTGACGGACACGTCGACGACGGTCACTATGAAATGCGCGGTAGGATTTTTTTATGAAAAACTCATTTTAACGAAATGAAAAGCGGGCGAGCTGAGAGTGGCCCTGGGGGACAGCGCAGCCATCTGGGGAACCCGCCTTAATTTGTTCATTAACCCATGAACAGGAGGTGACCCGTTTGCTAAATTCACACTTTTAGCTATAGTTACTGCGACTTACTCAGCCCAGAATGACTTTCGATGTCAAAGCCTTTCTGCGATCTTTAGTATTTTGCCCTCACTAACTAGCCAAGTGGCATAGATCTTTAAAGTTAGGTACAAGATATTTAGAAAGGTAGTCGTGTGTTCATGTAGTTTATATGCCGAAAATGATGTCACAAACTATGTTAAAAATTTAAGAATAAATAAGAATAGCTAAGTACCAATTTAAACTTCTTCGTTTTACCACTTCTAATTGCAATTTGCAATAGGAGAGTGATACCAAAAGCAGTTAATGTAATAGTGGAACAGTTAAGCGTCCCTGGATTGAAACCCTTCGAATTTTAACCCAAAAAATACTTGAGGATTGCTTTCAAACTTATCTATTTCGAGCAGTAATGGATTTGCTGTTAAAGACGCAATAATTTTTTGCTTAAGTTGATTCATTTATAATTCAAATACTTGAGTCTAACTTTTTAATGAAAGTATCCGAGTAGCAAACGATGAGAATGTCATATAAATCACAAGATTATTGATTTTATTTAACTCCTTTACATAGCCTCCGATCTCTATATTTCAACAATGACAAACTCACATAACCACGGTATATTTGTATTGTGGTTAGTGTTAAGACAGTGTTAATGACTAGATTAAGAGATAAATTGGCAAATAATAGAGCGGCCATCCCATTCAGTGCAGGACGGAAACCTCACCGTTCGTCGTAATAGCGTAGTACGTTTAAACAAAGCCTTGCCTAATCAAAGCCCAGTAGGCTGTATTGTAGCGCGCTGGCCGGGGTCAACTCCCAATATTGTTGGTACTGAGCAGGCGGGATTATGGCGGAGCATCAGGCCTTGTCCAGAGTAAACACGCGGTGATTAGTGCGGGTACGGGCGCGGAGGCGGACGCGTTTGTGTGGTCACAATGCATCGCGGATTGCTGTAGCAAGCAGTAGGAGGCTAGAAGTGGTATCTAAGTGTGAAACAATAGACTCGCTGTAGCGAGGCTACTCCCACACCACGCCCGCGATAGTCACTGCAGTATGAACGCAAACGATGGTTTCACTTTATGTTAGATACTACGCGTCTGCTTTAGCACCCACACAAGCTCCTCACCATGTCCGGAGTCTTAGACACCAAGCTTAATGGATTTACGGCTAGTTCCTCCTCGCAAATATACCCCGGCCCTCCTTGTTTACTTATACAAGGGCCAGTTTTTATAATTGTTTACACAACATTTTTCAGCTCACTAATTAATTCGGCGAAAGCTTTATCAACAGAAATGAATGAACGGCGGTAGGTATTTCGAAAATAATTATGTTGTATGAAATTCTTAAGCTTGTTGTGAAGGAAAAGCTAGGTTGTTTTCCAAGAATTTATTCTTTTCTTGCTGAAATGGTAAGTTGTTGTACCTAGTAAACAAGTAAAGACTTGATTACATGTATATGTGTTGACATATGTTGCTTCTACTTTTCTTTACCTACCCAACGTTTTGCTATGCAAATTGCATGTTCAATGGAATCCGCGACGATACCTAGAGATGAACTTACTCATAACACGGAATATGCATGTCATTTTTTGTAAATATCTTCAGCAGCGAAGCTTCAAAATTGATAATTTTAATAGAAAGAGAAGTCAAGAGAAGTATGACGTCAGCGACCACGTTGAAATTTGCTATAGAAAACAGCGTTTTCGAGAAAGGGCCAGATATATTGGTTAAAACTTGTTATTTCGTTTGTTTTTAGATGATGCAGTTTTCCTTTTTTATATTTATCCATAAACTGATCACAAATATTTGTTTCATGCATATTCCCAATTTATGTTATGCTATAGCAGTCCTCTGCTGGGCTGGGCATCTCCAATCGCACGCCACTCATCTTCAGCTACTGTCATCCAGCAGCTACTGGCCACTCACTCGACCTAGTGTGAGGGCGACTTTACCTTAGTGTACATTTATTCGCAGCCTCCACTCAAAGACACCGCTACCCAACGGTCATCTGTTGGGTCTCAAGTACAATAAATAAATAATACTCGAGAATGAGGGACGGGGGCAAAATAATGAATTTTCTCAATAAAAAATCTTATAGTGTCTATAAAATGTAACAAAAGGCATCCTTCTGAGAAAAATCTCTGAAAACATAAAATGTTTATGGCTTGGATTTATTACATGAAATATTGCAGCTTTTATAAACCCCGTCTTTAATTTTTAATAGCTATCAGATTCCTTGAGTTTTATCAATCGCTGGGTAACTCTTACAAGGTGAAATAATTGTTTGTTAGGAGCTCGAGTAGTTTTTATAGCTTTGGTAATGGATGTACCTACGTAGGATTACCATGGGAATTTTCAAAGTAAAATGAAACATAAATAATTAAAATAGTTGGTAGAGAGAGACATACATAACAGCACTGAAAAGACAAGACTTCTGTAATTGCGCGCTAATTTAGGCACCTGAAAAAAACTCATTTTAAACGGGCTTTTAGATAACTCTGAAAGCTGTTAATAAATAATCATTCCGGTAAAACCTACGGCGACATTAAAGCTCCGGAACGGACACGTTTTAGTACTAAACAATTTTGCTTTAACAGCCAATGGCCGGTATTGTTACGAGCCTCAGTAACGTGATTGTTTTCCGTGTGCTGTGTGTTTTCCAATACACACAATAATGCTTTTATCTACGGAATCTCGACGTCCGCTCTTTTGTTTACTTTAATTCAAGTTGAAACTAAAATAACGTCTATTTACCTTTATCTTATAATATCTTTGACCTAAATCATATTTTAATAACAAAAATAGTAGTATCCTACAAAATGTCTGTTCCTGAGTTCTACTCTGTCTAATAAATAAAGTTTGCAAATTATATTTATGTTATGAGGTAAGGATTTAAATCATAAATAACCGGCCATGTTACACACGGCACATAGACATGTGCAGAACTATGCCTGACACCATCCGACCTCAAACAATTGTTGTTCACACAAAGCCTCCCCTGTCCAGGGGAAACGTGCACATTTCATAATTAATGAACAGCAATATCCCTTCACGTCCATGTTCTGATACAAGTTTCAATAAAACTGTTCACCGTTAGACGAAGGGCTGGCAACCTGTCACTGTTCCCACTAACAGGGTGCAATGTTTCATTGTTTCCACCACAACACGGACGCCATTTATTCAAACACCGCAATTGTGCCAAACGTGGGTTCAATAAGTGTTTCGCCTTAATTGAAACTCAGTTTAAGCCGTCAAGGATAATAAGCCTGATTCTATGTGTGTAATGTGCCGACGACGACTCGGTGAAAGGAATTACTATCAGTTATTCTATGTGACGTAGATTTATATTTGAATTGTTTGATTCACGTTTGTATTTGTTTGTTTCAGGTGAAGTGTACAACATTTACACTGGTGTGTAGCGCGATAATGAGTGTACTGTGAACGTTTGGGACGGAACAGTGAAATGAGTGTTATTGGTTGACTGGATAGTGATTCAAATGAGTGTTTCATAAACCTGAGTGGTGTTCCGTAGCCATGAGTTTCTTGACGTCGCTGGGGCAGTACGTGGCGGGCGTGGCGGACAGCGTGGCTGGGCTGGCGCTGTCGCCGCGCCGCGCGCCCCCCTCGCGCCACCGCTCCGCCGAGGAGTCGCAGGCGCACCCGCCGCCACCATCCACTGCCACCATGAGAGGTAACTAAACTCATATTAAAAAAGTCGAATTGATAATGTGCAAAAAATGCAAATCAGATAATTTTATGAAATATAAGTTTGCAGCAAATATAACATTTCGACAGCTATATTTTATTTATTTATTTATTTATTTAACTGCCTTAAAACTACCATTACAGGTCTTAACCTAATGCGATAGCTAAGTCACACACCCAAACTTAAAATTAAACCACAAAATACTAATACAATACCTATTAAGTTAGTTTTTTGTAACAACGTGTAAACAATACTATTTTTGCGAATTCACCCCAGGGACATGTGTATATATCAATTTCGACCTGAATATAATTGATGGTGCGAATTGCTCGAGTCAGAGGAGTTTTGGCCAGCAAGTTGGTCCGGTCCATTATAAAATTTCGTTATTATTTTATGACCCGACAGTCGTAATTCTGTCAAAAGCTATTGGACTTGTGACAGCTAGGAACAGTTTGTATGGGAAAAAAATTTATAGTTTAAGCTTTCCGTGAAATTTTTCATAACTAACTTCCCTGGACACAAAGTAATAACTGGAAAAAATAGACAAATTGGTCACGCCATTCGAATTTTGCGCTTAGCAACAAGTGAAGCAGTGATTTTTAACCGACTTAAAAAGGGAGGAAGTTCTCAATTGGACTGGTTTTTTTTCGACTGGTTTAGTTATAGCTATTTTGCATTTGCATTGGACGGTGAACTTCAAAGATAAACCAGTGACCTCCTCAACATAAAATCAATAAAATCTAGTAAAATGACACATTGTTCAGTTTATAATGTCAATCCTATAGCAAAGTAGATATTTAGCTATGAGCTGGTCTGGACTTGGACAGCGAAGGCACACAAAGTAACGGCAAATAGCGCTTTTAGTTGTGATTGTGCGGTATCACCACTAAAACTGGAAAATAAAATACTTTTTTACAAAAAAATACAACCGACTTCCAAATAAAATACACTACGAAGTATAAAATAACTTTAATTTCGGAAGTCCGTGTCAAAAACAAAAAAGAACAACCAATAACAACGACTAAATGTATTTTTTTTTAAATTTATATAGATATAGGCCGTAAAATTAATTTCCATTTTGAATTTTGGAGACTACATTACATTGAAGATCCAGCTTAGAGACCTTTTTAGACCCACCTTTGACTTTGTTATCTAAAGTTTCAAGACGAATTTTACGTTGGCTCAACTTCAAATTCCATGAATTGTTAGCAAATTCAAAGGGTTACCTATTTTAAATCTGGCATGCCTAAAGGCAACAAGGTACACAACCCAAGGTACAACACCATTTTAATAATAATCATATTTTAAGAATCTCCATGATGTGGAAGGAGCTCGCTCTCGATGTATTTGACGTGGACAGCTTCAAGCAAAAAATGAAGAGTCTTCCTTGAAATGGGGAACGTACGTAGTACTTTTGGTATTGTAGATATCCAAAGGTGGTGTGGTATCGATTTTCCATGAGGTGGTCCGAAAAAAAAAAAGTTTGGAATTACGTGGAGTAATTCGAAACTTTTTTTAATTTTTACCCTTAATTTTTACCAAGATATTTCTGAATATAGGTATAGCTGGAATGTTTTTAGAGATGGGCTCTAAGGATTCGTGTGATGGCGCTATTGTATTATTAAAAACAAAACCAAATAATTGCAAAAACTATCAAACAAATATGATAATATATTGAAAACTCACTGAATTCTCAGTGGGTTTAAGCAATTTGTACAAATATTTACAATACCTACCAGATTTTCAGTAATTATAATGGATATGAATTTCAACAAATGAAAACAGATCCTTTTGTTTAATTTAACTGATACATACATAATTTTCCACGAACCTAGCGCGTTGTTCGCATTTTTCATTGATCGGTTGTTGAAGGTATCATACATAAATTATCCTTCTTTTGTTTATAAATCAGATATAATTTAATGAACTGGATGATGTAACAAATATGTATATGGGGCTCGTTGGTTTATTCCAAACTTGCTAAACAGCCGGCAGTTTTAAAAGCTAACGAATTCTTAAAGACTTCAAAGTTGTTATGTGCCAGATTTGGAAGTGTGTCGTCTTAAACATTCCTCTCGGCAGACCTGGAACTTTGAAAGAAAATGTTCAACTTTCTAAAATTAAAAATTGTGCTTACTTTCGCGTTGATTTTGAACAAACTAATTAAAAAACTTAGTCGATTATAATATTGAATTTTAGATACATCTTATCGTTTGGTTAGGTGTGGCCAATTTTGGATAAGAAGGCGTATCAATATGATCTTTACAGCAACAGCTGTTCAACTTTGGACTTAATCAAGAAAAGCCACGACCTCAAAAAATCGGTTCATCTTTTTAAGGGCTACGGATGCCTACCCACGTCGTTTTTGGTCTGGGGTTAAAATACTCGGACTTCTTACTTTCACTTACACAACAGAGTGGAATGTTTACGAGCCTGATTGGCATTGATTACAGTTTTATAGTACACAGATAACTACTATAGTAGGCGCCAGATAGTCGTGGAATAACGGTCATTGACCCACCTACAATTATTGACATTTTTAATTTTAAAAACGGAATTAATGACACAAAGCTGTCCCGAATCATCATCTCTCGTGATCCTTAACATTGTCTAATAATGAAAAACGATTCATATTTAATTGTTCAGGTACCTATGAACAGTTATTAGGGAAAGGTCAATGTACTTTATTCCACATTTATCTGGCGCCTACTATATTAACACTAATATTATAGTCTCGTATGGAGCTTTGGTTTTTTAAAACATATATAAGGACACCATGCAGACACGTTAGGTTAGATTAGGGTAGAGGTAGGACAGCCGGGGATTGCGGATGTCGCATACGTTCCCGCGATCCCCGGCGTAGGTGGCAGATGGAACACCGGGGTGGTTTTAGTCAGTAAGAGTCTGACAGACCCCTCCACCCGCCTCAGGGTGGAGGATTTCCATGAGGATTTCCCCCCGAGATCAAAAAAAAAAAGGGTAGAGGTAGGAGATCGTAACTTTTTCTTTTTGAATGGGTAATCATCAAATAACTCCTTCCACTCTGGTTAAGTGGAATGGAGTGTCAGACTCTAACTGACTAAAACCCATCCATATTCCTCCTAATGCCCTTTGCGTTCCAGAGCCGCGGTAACTCTTTCGAACTAATTCCACAACCCTAGTAGGCACTTGCCCTACCGGGCTCCGCTTACATCTCTTTGAAGCGCGCGTGGAACACAACGCGCCTTCGAACCGGACCTGCTCCTTACCGGACGGCGAGCGATGGGTGGCTCGCCGGACCAAGTCCGGTTAGAAATTCCAGATAGAAAAATTCCATACAACTATAATCCCAATCGGACCCAGAACCTCGAGTCTTTTTGTAATCACCCTAAATCACCTACATAGGTATTACAAAACTGTCTCCCCGCCGTCGGATTTTCATAAGGTTTTCAAGGTAATTCATTAAGGTTTTGGGTAACTTCTGATATATTACAATGATTGTTGAAGATGTCTTTACTTAAAGTCAGGTCTATCTTGCATAGGGCATTATCATGAGTACTGTAACATGTATTTGGTGAATGCTTTGTTGGTTGTCCTAAATAAATATATAAAAAAATGTCGCAAAAAATCGTGCCGACTGGGAGCATGCCTATATAATTATCGAAGCCGGAGTTATCTGCTAGTTGGTTGATAATAACTAATGTACTATCCGTATGCAGGATTCCCTCGTGTGGTACCAACGGAGGGAGCATCAGCGCTGAGCGCGCGGCGCCGCACGCTGGACTGCCTGGCACCCGCCCCGCCCCCCCGCCGTGGAGGCTCCCTGCGCGTGGCTCGCAACCAGCAGCCGCCCGAGAAGCCCACCATGGCCTTCTGCAAGAGGCGCCTCTCCTGGCCTGAAGTTGATAACTCCGTCAATTCTGGGTAAGCTACTAACATTTTTTTAAGTGTGTGCGCTACAGCTGAAGTTTCTTATTTTTATTTAGTAAATTGAAAGAAAGATACTTCAGCTCTCTCTTGAAATATAAGTGAAAAGTCAGTATGTTTGGGTGTTTATTAGTCAATCACGGCTCAACAGCAAAACTGATTTGGGTTGAATTTGAAACAAAGGTACACCTGGATTCATAAGATAGACCTTTCATATAATGCGTTATTATTCTAAGTCAAGGGCGTATAACGTGGGACCATTTTTGATGAAACCACAAAGTGAAATCGTTGGCAAAAGGTAGTCGATATGCCTAGCCTTTTCTTAGCTTTGTTGGGGTCATCCACTGACCGCAACCCAGTGATTGGGTAGCGTGATACCCCTTGGCAAGACTTGTCAGATGGAATAACTTCTGACTAACCATTTCGACTGCCATCTTCTGAATAAATGACATTAGGGAGCAACGGCTTAACGTTTTTCCGAGGCACGGAGTACTGATATATTATGAACGGTCCCCCATCCACGGACCGACCTTGGCAAGCTATGCAGACCAATCCGTGTGGTTGTTAACACTGAACTGCGCGCTGGCAAAAGTTATTCTAAAGAATAATTGCAAAATTCGTCTTAAATTAACATTAATTCGCTAAATCCACGAGTTGTATTTGTTGCCTCTAAATCCGCCGCTCAACAAAGGCTATCAAGACAAATAATGATATTGGGGAAATCACAGACTCTCGAAGGATATTAACGTGTTTCCACGGAAAGGGGAATTGCAAATTAGCGGTAACTCCTCACGGCCCTGAGACGAAACATGTCACGAATAGAGATTAGTTGTCCCCTGAACCAAACACTTAAGAACGTACAGTTGACGAACTCATTTTTCGTACATTTGTCGCACGTGAGCCAATTTTGTGAAGAGCTTCAAATTATTTTACACAATAAATTCAAATGATGTGCAACGAACCCCTCAGATACGATTTTCTTTGTACGCCATTCAAAGGCTTAGGCATATTCAAGGGTATGAAGCTCGCAATAGGTATTAATTCTAAAGAAATTCATTGTGTTAAATAAGATGTGAGCGATGTGCTGTCGTTAAATGAATCGATTTACCAGCGGGAGCTCCATTTGGGAGAATAGAAAACTTGATTAAACCAGCGGGTGCCTTATTTATGCTGCCACTTCAAATAAAATGTAATCATTTTTACCTTTATAGAAAGAGTTCACGAGATCAGATGCGCATTACTTATCTGTATGAATGAATACTAAAATGAAACTGCTTGACTTAATATTTATTTTATACTTATTAAATTTTCAATATTTTATCGCCGTTATCTAATGAAATCCATTAAGCGCTTTGACGAATCCGTATGCTACATAACGGAAACTTAATTCATTACGCCCTTGATAAGGCTTATCAGTGCAAACCAGCAAGTACAAACACTCGAGAGACCGCTTTTGTGAAAGGTACCTAATAAAGTCAGCCTGAGTTTCTGTTTGAAAGTTTTTCACCGGCGGCGGGGTCGCTCCCCCATTAGCGCGGAGTCTCGACATAAGTTGACACGAGAGATTTTCAATTAGATAAAAGCTGGCAACAGTGGCGCGATGATTGCAAAATAAAAGGCGCGGGATGAGGGGTAGTGCGTAGCTTCGTAGGTGCCGGAGGGAGGACAGGCGCGCGCGCGGGGGCCACGGGCGCGCGCGGGGCACGTGCAAGGACGTGCAACAGGTCGCCAGCTGACCTACTTACAATAATATTATTAATCACTGGATATGTTTATTGATTTGAGACCTGATTTATGCCCATATCATAGTTCGCCTTCGATCCTGATATAAATTAAAACTTTCGGACGGACGGCCAGCGCAGGCTTAGTAATCAGCCGCCGCTGTCCGTCCGTTTTGTGTAGGGGTTCTCTTGGCTGCGCCGGTACGGAATCCAAGAAAGACGAAAAAATAACGTTCTCTGTATGTTCCCTTTAACTGTTGTTGTTCATATTTATTGTTATCGCGATAATAGAAATATGTACATAATCTGCGTAAATTGCAACTGTTTAGCTATTACTTCAGAAACGGAACCCTGAAAATCTACCTATCTCGACTTTTCTTCATCTCAAATTATGCAACCCAAAACCAAAAGTAACATATGTACTAACCATTGACTTATAGATCATTGAGCCTTTCTTATCACCGACTGAACCGAGAGCAAACAAGCGAGTACCACAAATGCAACTAACGGCTTCCACACCATGGACCGCCACTTCATGGCCGTTGATGCGTTACTAGCTGTAAATGACGTATTACTTTTGTTTACAAGATTTTGACTTTTTTTTTTTTTAAGGATGGGAAATCATCAAATGACTTCTTCCGCTCTGGGTGGAGCGGAAAGGCGTGTCAGACTCTTACTGACTAAAACCCATCCGTGTTCCTTCTGAAGCCCTTTGCGTTCCAGGGCCGCGGTGACTCTTTCGAACAAATTCCGCAACCCTGGCAGGCTCTGGCCCTAGCGGACCCCGTCTTTTATGCTGACATCTCTTTGAGGCGCGCGTGAAACACAACGCGCCATCGACCCGGGCCTGGTGGTGATCGGACAGCGAGCCACCCAACGCTCGCCGTCCGCAGGCCCGCGCCTACGGTGGCCGGGGATCGCCCTGCGACTCCCGACGCCCGGGGCGTCTTCTCCTGTTGCGGCGGTTGGGGCGAAGGCCTTGCCTTTCCCTCGCGCGGCCCGCCTCCTCCTTCGCTAGCATTACTGCTTCGCAGAAGGAGGTGACCGCTTCCCAAGCCACCGCTCCGGACTATGGATTCAACCAGGGCCGGACGCGAGAGGTTGCCGCCGCCGATCGCCTCGACGAGGACACGGCGGTGCTCCGCCCAAGCAGGGCAGACCTCCACCGTATGCTCCACCGTGTCCTCCGGGCGATCCTCACAGTGCTGACACCCGGGCGTGTCTTCCCGCTTAATCCGAAACAGGTACCTCCCGAAACAGCCGTGTCCGGTAAGTACCTGAGTCAGGCGGAAGGTGAGGACGCCGTGGCGCCTCTCCAGCCACTCCTCAAAGAGGGGCCTTACCGCCGCAATTGTGGCGTGCCCAACAAGATTTTGACTTACCTACCTTTATGATTATTAGGCTATTTAAAATACATTACTCAAAGGTTCCATTTATTTTAATTAGAAGGCCTCAAAACCCAATTATTCATTTAAAATAGATACAACGAAACAACCAACCTTTCTAAAATGATTATTGCAAAATCCAGTATGATTCTATTTTCTCTTTGCAAAATCAGCATCTATAATTTGGCTATATTCATTGTATGAATATTCACTCGGGTGGCTACAATTATTTTATCGTGTTCGCAACGAAAACATGAAATTGTAACTTTTAATAGACATCGGAAAATATGAACAAAGTAATGTGAACGAAACACACACCGTTTTTCTCGATAAACAGAGATAAATGAGAACAGAGGAAAACTCCGCGGATGGTTTACACTTCACTTGTGCGTGGTGAATGGAACTGACAGAAATAAAAAGGTAGAAAAAGGGAAGAGGGATGAGGGATGAGTGAATCAATACAAATATTTATAAATAACTACATAAGATTGTGTGGGATGTTACAAGATAATACGTACATAAGGATACAATGTTTGTGCGACAGACGGTAACGAAGGTCTCTCGGATGACCGGAACCTTCGCGGATAGTTGCCTGTCCACCATAGAGTTATAGAGATGGTGCCCTACATAGACAAAGATGACGCTACGTCAAACAAAACTCAGAATAAATTCCTGCTCATTTAAATGTCTTCACAATAGATCTGTTGACAGGTTAATGGTCACAAAACCTTACTCAAAGTCGTATAGTTCACGACTTCACACACAGTTTGCAGTTACTAAATAATATGCTTGCTCTAATGAAGTTTCTTCTGAAGGTTGATTCGGCTAGACGGTATTGCGTTGCGTACACACTTATTACGGTTATGGGCTGTGTGCCCGCGCCGTTGAGGGTTAACCGACAGATTATGCCAAACACTAATCTAAATGAACCTTTGGTATTCAGTTACAAATGCTCGTTAAACCGGTTAATAACGAAACACTAACGTAACTCATATTCTAGGACCGAAATTTAAATTTTCACTAGACGCATTCAATTTCTAGGAATTTTAATACCATGCATAAGTAAGCAGATATATAAGCTGTTAGGTATTTACTTTTCCTAGGAATACCTAGCAACTGGACTGAGTTCTTTCGTTGTAAATTTCCCGAGAGAGCTTAGTCATGGATCACTGTGAAGGTTTTGGGAATCGTTTCATTTTAAAATATTTGCATGTTTAGTTCTTATTCAAATTCTTTGGATTTTTACAGGCAGTGTCCTTTATTTTTGTGAAGTTCTTTTAAAGGCGCGCCCGGCCCGTACGTGTGGAAAGATGAATGAATACGGAACACACAATCACACATAATACGATCTGTAAAAGTATACCTACCTATACAAGGGAAGTATTCTTTTCTTAAAAAGTATTCATGTATTTTATCCTGTTTTTGAGTGTGTTTACAGACTCAAAAACAGACAAATCTCATCTCACATAAGTAGGCATTTGCTCCTTGCGGGACAGGAATTTGGGACGCGTTACATCCTTGCCGTAAAATTACGGTAGTAGATTGCAAGTTCCTGTCTATCAATTTCATTATCAGCTCGTTAACGTCCAGTGCTGAGCGCGGGCCGCCCTCGGCACGACAATGAATGGAGGACCATTTGTTGTAAACTTGGTCACGCAACCTCCTTCAAGCCATAAAAACTACATAGTTCCCCGTAGTAGTTAGCAATGTTGCCAAATTATATCGTCCTCAGTAAATATTATTCAATATGTTCGATAGATACTACCTATATTTCTTGTGTCACAAAATTAGAGGTACAATTTTATTCTTAAGCTGGATAAGAAACACCACAACTGAAAAGAAGATTTATGTTTTAAAATCATATTCATACATTCTGCCTTTGATGGTGTCTAGTCAATACGCACTTCCAAGGGATTCATTAAATGGTAACTTATTTGAAATTTACGGTTATTGGTTTGCGGTGCTAAGTGCAGATTCAATACTTTTTTAAACTCCACTGGTCAAAGCCGGTCGATTCTGTAAACATGTCGAAGTGCAGGCTTGGGTGAAGTGATCACGAGATGAGCTGTCAATCAATATAATCAAGGTGGAATGACAGCTCACTTCGTGATCACGTGACATCTTGATTATATGGAAAGACAGCTCAAAATGGAAATGAAAAAAAAAAATGTGAGAGACTGCTTTGCGGTTTCTAGAAGTATTTTATAATGTTATCCAAATGCAAAAACGGGAGGATTATAAAAGTTCCCACGAGAATTGATGGACAAATTTTAACACAGCATTTAGTATGTCTATCAGAAGGTATCCATGCAAAAAGAACACTGACTAAAGTGATGGACTCGCGCCCCGCCGCGCCCACCGCGCGCACATTTGCTGTACCTATCAAAAATATGAGATAACAAAGACATGTATGTGTTTATGCATTGGGTAACCAACATTTTAAGTCTATTTTCGTTAGCTGTTTTTTTTTCTTATGTACCTAAGTATCTAATGCGTTTTTCTTATTTTTTTTTATCATTGTCTTTGTTTTGGTGGTCTGAATGATTTCTAAAAGTTTGTAAGTGTGTGTGTGAATATATTCGGTGAGTTTTTGTCTGCATCCATAAACTATTAGGTATAAAAGCAAACATGTCGTTGTAGGGGTCTGGGTGTAGAGGTTTACGGACTTATATTATGATGAAATTATGAAAGCTACACATAAAAGGAAAGCTACATCCATAGTTTCGTCGAGACTGCTCCATAAAGTTGGAACACGTTCAGCCAGCATGTTGTATTGTGGGGAATGTGTGAGAGTAGTCACAAACTGACCGTCACGAACATGTCGCGCGTTTCCGATACGCGTGGGCCGGCCTTTATGTCACCTTTATGTCCATTGTACCCTACCCTGAACCCGGCAAGCCTCTAACTATCTATTAAATAAAAACCTGTGTTACAAGTAACGAAAGGGTCCCGAATCAATTTTGATTTAATGTTGTAAAGTATTGATTGTGCCCTTGAGGTTTTGTGTTTTTGCGCTTTATTTAACGCAGTGGATTGTGTTGTCCTTGAATGACAACTAACTCACTACAGTGATTTTTGATGATTTCAAAATCAAACAGGGAGCAAGAAAATTATCCTCGTTTTGGCAGACTAAAAAGTAGACGCCACTTTTAAAACCCCTTCACGAGGATTACATTATTCATATTATTTATGATATATAGTAACCCATAAGTATCGAGTTTTCAGTGTAACTCTGGCACCCTAATAGGGTTCAGTGAGGGTGTCAGCAAAGTTCCGCGCCCCGTATTGATTGCCGACATCAATCAGAAGCAACTTGTTGTTTTCCACTTCGGCAGTAAATCACAACACCTTTGCGTGAAGGTCAATGTTACTGGTTACACATAACTTTGTGTCGTATGAGTTACGAGGATACACATAACTTGTAACGTACCAATGCTTAGGTGTAATGCAGAAACGAGTCCGAATTCAAATCCGCCTAGCCGTTTCCCAAGTATGTTATGAGTCGGTTTCCAGTCTAACGGGATGTAGCTAAGTACCAGTATTTTGCAAGAAGCAACTGCATAACTGACCTACACAAGCCAGTACCTGGGTAACGCGCTGCCCTTGGCAACATTGCTGGCAGATTTGATGGCTTCTGACTACCGTTACGACTGCCAACATTTTTCAAATTACAGCCGAGAACAACGGCTAAACGTGCTTTTCGAGACAAGGGTGAGTCTCGGTTTATCATGGATAGACAGTGACACCCATCTGAGGGCCGACCTCGGCAAGCAGTTCTTAACCTTGAATATTATCCTTGTTCTTATTATTTATGATAACATCAGATTTTTTCTGTAAACAGCCTTTTAAGATAAACACCGAGATAGTAACTTTTCACAGAATCTAAAAAGTGCTGTCAAACAAAGTGATCCCCAGTAAACTAAATCAGATTTTTTCACTAGCTCCCTTATTTTTATAGAGCTAGATATAAACTATTTAATTATTAGCTCGAACCATAATTATTGTGTGATTTGTGTTTCTTTCTTCTCTTGCTTAATATCCAAATTGCATATCTGGTAGGTACACTAAAATTAAAACTTTTGCAGTCCTAATGTTGTAGATAAATCATCTTCAATTACAGGAGGCCAGAGCTTGCTTTTGTAACTAAGTTAACGTGAAACTAAAATACAAACTCAAGCATTGCTATCAGACTTATACTAACGACTTATATTGACGAGTACTCAGCCGTTTACCATCAATATTAGCCAAGCCTAATATTTCGTCTTATCCATAGCACCACACTCGTATTTATGAAAGTAAATAAATAATGCGAAATGGTATACGTGATAAATGCTCCACTGGGCCGATTTAGGGATTATGGACGAATCACGAAATATAGACATTTAGATAGGTAAGTACCAGTAAATATAGGGTTATACAGAATAAGCAACGATCTAAGTAGGTACTTATTATGATGATCAGTGCTACTCTAGCAAAAATAAATAAGTAAATGGTTTCATGTCGCAATAAGAAAATTTTAACATGATCATCTACTTCAAAGTAATTTCAAGTTTCTTTTAAGAGTCATTTAAAGCCTATTAGTATTTTAAATCAGTTGGCACAAGTTCTTTGAGCAATTTAAATACGTAATAATTAGACTTGTGAAACAGTCGTTCAAAACAAATAAAGACCTCGGAGTTCGATAAAATGTTTAAGAATATTCATTTAATTAAATTTTCCATTCACGATTAAGTGACTGTTGTCTAAATGTAATTACAGAGCTTTGTAAAACAGAAAAAGAGAGACACCACATACTATAGGTATAGTATGTGGTGTATATGTGATTGAAAGCAATAGTGCTTGAGTGAGTGTGGGTGTGTTGAGGACACACTCACTCTCACTCAAACACTTACAATTCTTATTATTAATTATTTTTCTTCTTTTTTTTTACACTTTCCTTTATTGTTAGCCACGTTACTGGTGAAAACAGATTTCTGATTTTCGATCTACATATATGGAATCACTGGTCCCCAAGTCACAGGCTATAAACCTAGTTTGGGAGCTAGGGGACTATAAGCGCACTATTTTGTTGTATCATATTACTGTACTTGTAACCTTTGTAAAATAAGTATTGGAAATAAACATTATTAATATAAATAAACATTATTACTTATAATTATTACGTTTGGCTGCAGTGAAGTTTACTCATTCTCTTGCTCTGTTGTAATGCTCTAATCACCCGTTGTGTCATTAGGAAGTGACGGAGGGACCTCTTACTTACTCAGACCACACTGTTACACCATCGCAACGTAAACGTGCACACGTGACATGTACTCCTCAGTTGAATATACTCCTATTCAAGCCTTCAAGCCAGCCATCTTAAGTTACTTTCAATTTCGAGGACTAAGTTTCCTTAGATCTTCGATCCTGGGACTCTAACCTCAAATTTTGTTCACAAATATCCCGAAATAGAATAGAATAGAATAGAATACTCTTTATTATGTACACCATATAAGTGCGAAATGTGCTGAACATTTATTTTTTGTACAGGGTTCAAGACACAGACGGCTCGTACTTCGAGAACTTCACAGCACTGTCCTGGCGGCACGAGAACCGGCGCCTAGCTGCGCTGCGGCTGGTTGAGGCCCGGTCGGAGAGGGCACCACCTGCGCCGCACGACCTGGGCCTACCCAGCGTCTCCGCACAGCTGTCGCA
Organism: Mamestra brassicae; assembly: GCA_905163435.1. NCBI lineage: Eukaryota > Metazoa > Arthropoda > Insecta > Lepidoptera > Noctuidae > Mamestra > Mamestra brassicae. The sequence goes on along the minus strand of LR991004.1, from coordinate 9,974,129 downwards.
CAAGGAGCATGAACATCTATACACAGAGGTATGTTCTTATAACGGACATGATCCATCTTGTTACAGTTGTCACATGACAATGCCATTTATTGTCTCCGGTTCTTGCCAAGTTTCTGGTTCTTTGACATAGAATTGACAACGGGTACCGTACCGTGCACATAGCTTAAAAAATAAAGCTAGCTTACAAAAACTCCAAGCAAGATTAAATAAATTATTTGGAATTTGAAATGGTACTTACTTCTCATATTCAGAAAACACATACATACCTAATTGCCAGCTGAAAATGGTAGAAAAAAAATATTTGAACAAAGTTCCTTGGGTTAACCGTACCAAAAATTCAAACTGTAGCTTAAAATAGGCACAGACAATATATTCATCAAGGTACATTCTAATCGTAGCTAAGTTTTTTAATAAATCCCAGTTGAAAGTAAAGGTGACCCGAGAAAGTGCGAGAACCCAGGGGTCGTTAAATCTGTTGTATATGTAAGTACTTACGTATGTACATTCTACAAAGATTTGCAATGCTCCTTTATAGGTATTGGTCCAATTACGAGCTTAGCTTTGTCTCAGACATTAGATGCGGCTTTGCCTTTGACATCTGTAGGTATCTATCTGTTGTGAGTTTGACAAACTTTCAATCAGGTTTTTATGTATTCAGAATTCTTTGGGATTCTATTTAAAACGACTTGCAAATTTGGCTACAAGAAGTTTGACTTCGAGGGTGAGGCCGAACTCTAGACATAAGTTACTCCAAATAGGTTAATAAATGGAGCACTAAATTGAGTAGCTAATATTGTTTTTTCCAAATAGGCTGTTGTAAGAAAAAAACACCAATTATATTTTAGATAACAATCATAGATAACATATCATAGTTTGATATTGCTTTGAAATGTTTTTGTTCTACTGGCAAATATATAAATAGTGGCATATGCTAGAAATAATTGAACAAAAACCTAACGAAGCGTAATGAATAACTAGGTACTCTGTCATGGTTAATATGCGTGAATAGGATAATTGGCGCATTAGTTTACTAATTTGCATGTATGCTATTGCTATTTGCAGCGTTTAGTTTATGAGTTGGTCAAGGTGCGGTGGAATGAGGCATTTAAACCATTGTCACCTTTGTAACAAAAAACGCATCTTCGTTTGGAAAAAAAATAAAATAAAAAATGAATTATCACCAGAACAATGAAAATGTTCCTTAAATCGTCTGATCCTTTATCTCGAAAGTGTTAATTTTAGCGAGATGTAAAGGCCTCAAAAAATAATGACCTACTTAACTTTACGTAGAAGAGAATATTTCTATTGACAATTCGTTACATTTTGTGTAGCCATATAATCAGCGACCTAGCCTTTTCTCAAGAATATTGGGGTCGGCTTCCGTTGAAACCGGATTCAGCTGATTCATTTCAAATCAAAGTCTGACAACAGTCTTGCAAAGAAGTACTGAGTTACTGGGATCCACGTAAAATACTGTCATTCAGCCATGCGCGTGCAGTAGGCTACAGTAAGGGTAGGCCAGTCCATACATAATAGCCAAATGAATGCCAGTATTTTACGTGGATCCCAGTAACTCGGTACTTCTTTGCAAGACTGTTGTCAGATTTTGATTTTGAAGCCAAAGATCTAAAATGACATCCGGGACCACCGGCTTAACAACTTGTTTTCCAAGGCGCGAAAGGAGTTTTTTTTAGTTTCGGTATATTAAGACCACCCATCCACAGATCAACCTTGTTGTCGGCAAGCGTTGCTTAACCTTGAAGATACGGCCCGTGCGGCTGTTATTGTTTAGTCACGAGCTGGTGAGCCATATGCACACCTAAATACTTAATAAAAATGTAAGCGGCGCCTTTTTTTCACTTACCCAGTAATAAAACAGTAATGCAAGAACAAAAGAAGGTAGAATATCCACCCTAATTGAATACTTTGTCTCTTGCGTAACTATCTCGGGGCATGCAAAGTCGTCTTCCAGCGGAACACACATTCCATCACGTCAGCTTTTCCGTTACGGAGTCAGTTCAAAAGGTGATACTTAATATGGTGGAGGTAGCACGTGCGCACGTTTTACCCGAATATCCGCTTTCTTCTCGGATATTTTGTACCTTACATGATACAATATCGAATGAAATTGCCAGCTGATATGGATATGATCTTTTACAGTGTGCAAGTAGACATTTATTAACCACTAAGACGATGTATTAAGACCAGCTATGATTTCGAGGATAAGCGTGGGCGTCGTACTGTGATTGCTTTTGGAATCCAGCCAGTTTTGTATCCACAATGTAGTACGAGACTACGAGTATATTTGATATACCAGTATTCACTAATTTAAATTCCTTTTTAGACATTTTTGTGTGACTTTTTGCATTTTACCTTAGTACCCTTGCGAGGTTTATTTGCCCGATTCATAACCTTGAAAATATTTGTCCCACTAGGTGCTGTACTGCATCGAGAACGCAGTAGGAGCACCGGCGCCGGATGGGCAGTTCGCAGCTTACAAGGAAGAGGTGGTAGAGCACGCTCGGCGCGCGTTCAGGGTGTCTCCAGAAGTGCACGCGCGCGCCATGCGCTCCGCCGGTAGCGAGCGACCGCCCACCGTCGTGCTCGGCTGCTCCGTCATTGAGGCTGACGGGCTTGAGGCTAAAGATGCCAATGGTAGGACGTTATGAAAAAACTAGAGGTTGAATAAATCGTAATCATCCTTTGCGCCCAGACCTTATTTATGTCACCGGAAAATAGCATATTGCTTGAAATTGTAAACCATTTTTTCTTAATAAGATACGGAAATTTGAATTCGGATGGAATTTATTATATACAAAACGTTTTTTTTTTCATAATATACCGAGAAATTGCAATCTAATAAAAATTTATTACAATCTTACGGAGTCTGCAATTTTCCGGTGACATTTATAAAAGGGAAACTGACTGACTGACATATCAACGCCCAGGCGAAACTACTGGGTCTAAGAACATTAAATTTTGCACAATAATTTTATACAATCGTTTGCACTAAATCTGCGCAGACGAAGTCGTTGGCGAAGTCCTAGTCGAAATATTATTTGGGGTCGACGCATCATGTCTTTTTTTTTTCTTATATATTATGTTGACCCCTGAAATAAAAATTAACCTAAGTCAAACGAAAAATATGTTGCAAAAACGTTGAATTTAGTAACTAGTTCGTGAATAAAACTTAATGAATGGACTTATTCCGAAAAGTTTTCCGTCGTTAATACCTCGCAAGGTGAAGAAAGTAAACCTACGTTTAATAGAAGCTCGCTTGTTGCTCGCACGTCGCCCTTTATGAGGCCTTAAATCATATTCATAAGTGATGAGTGTCGCCTTGAATACATTTCATGACGATCCCTCGGTCGACTCACCTGAGGCGACATTTGGAACATTTATACTAATAAAAACATCTGTAATGTTTCATGATATTGTTGCTTGACATCACATAAAACTCATATACCTACTATGTCATTACTTTTTATGACACACAATAAATCACAATTCTTTACGTCTATACTACATACTTTGTCGCTGAACAACTTAAGAAGGCTTCGCGTACCTCTCACTTATGAAATAAATGTTTCCAACCCACACAGCTTTTGAACAGCTTTTGAAGTGAGGCAATGGAAAAACGCATAGGTATTATTTTCAAGATTCCACTATCGATGGTAGGAAATTATATTATTGTGGCGAGTAACAGCGGAAATTATTTAAAATGTTTGCGTGAACATCAACGTCGGGAAAATAAAAATTAAATTGTGTAACAAATAATGTCTGCGGCGCGTAGTGGGGCTGGCGTGATGACAGCTACGCTTGTTATATTGAATTACGCGCAAACGGTGGCGCGCGCCGAAACCCGCGCGCTCGCCCCGCGACGCATCTGCGACCAGCACGCCGACACCACTCACAATCACGACAAATTACATCACATTATGCAGTAAATGCTCCAAATGGAGGTTGTTTCTTCTTAATGCTAAAATAATGTTTCCATCAAACAACCACATTTTCTGCAAAATAAATACTGCAAAACGTGAAAGTGAAAGTTAAAATCAAATTTGTATTCAAGCAAAACTTTGTTTCGACAGCTTTGCAAACAGCTAGTAAAGTTGAAAGGTATTCAATTACGCTTCTCTGAGTTTCGCAAACCATATACATATCGAATGCTGCGGTGAAAACGAAGCGAAACGGCCATTTTAATTAGTTTTGTCCAAGAATTTTTGCTTTACAACGACGTTTTTTAAATTAATATTTGTTTAGTCTCGGCTGAAAAGAGGCACTCCATCTTTTTATTTGGCGTTGACTAAAAGAAGGCCTATCTATACGGTATTTGATGGACGGGTATCGGCTAGCTAGACGATAACATAATGGAAAAATCTAAGTTGAGATGGGACCTACAGTAGGTATAAGTTATAACTTTTCTTTACAGTAGGTCTAAGTTATAACAATTTTGGAAAATTGACAAATTATAAAATGTTTAAATCTGCGCGTTTTCCGTTGGCGCACTACGCGTCTCCTTGCTACGTTTTTGCTACGCACCGATGTATGTAGGTAGCTACGGCGTAGCACTCACTGCTACGATGGAGTTGCCTCTAGCCTCAGGTTTTAGGAACGTGTTGTAAAATAAGTTATTGTTAGACACTCAAGCCTTAATTTTTTTGTTAGCATATTGATATAATAAGTATTACATCCATTATAAATAGCTCTAAATATGTCCTAGAAATCTTTAACACTTTCAGTATGAAAAAGTATTTCTTTATATTGAACTGGTATGAAACCCTTTAAAAGGCGGCACTTTATACCACCTAGGGTTCAGTGACCCGTACTGCATGCTGGGGATCCAGCCAGCCTCGCTGCCGGCGTCTCCACGCGCTTCAGAAGACGAGGGACGCAAGCACGGCTTTCGGCTGAGCTTCAAGCGACGGGATGGTCGTCAGCAGCGGGACAGCCTCGGCAGGCTGCCGGCTCGGTACATACGAGCCACCAGTGTCAGGCCGCACACGCTGTCACCCAAGTGGAATGAGACATTCAAATTGTAAGTGTGTTATGCGTTCAGTTAAAAATCAAATCAAACCACACTCATTTCTAAGCACACGTGTTTAAAATACCGACTGAGTACACAAATTGGGTTGGATCTAGTACCATTTGTTGGGTTAAAAGGGTTAAAGCTGGTAGGGGTTGGGTCCCCGATTATAACTCTACCACTCTTATTAAAAGGTAATACATACTATTCAAGTAATTTATAAAATCTGTTTCTAACTTTAAATCAGATAAAAAGTGAAAACCTAAACGTTAAAATTGACAACCTAATCTGTCCCAATACCTTTATTGTTATTGTATGTGGTGTAAAATATCGTGCAAATCGATAAAACGGAACGTGAAAAAAGGTATGCTATTTGCGTCATGTGTCACTATCACCCATTTTCGATCATTCCGTTTCTCCTCGAGTTGCGTGGATGTATTCTCTATATTTAAAATCATCCTTTAAAGAATGTTAGTGTACCCCCACCTGATCGTACGTGTGTACAAAAGGCAATGATACTACTGTTACTGGGAGAACTTAGGATGCAAGAGCGAGCATAGCGAGCTCGGGACTTGGGGCATCCCGATTCGGACAGGTTTGGTTAGAAGGGAAAGCGAGCGAACTCAGACCCCGCCATCCCCTTCGTAGTAATTTTTTTGCTAAACCATTGATGCGACTGCAACTTTTTAGGCAACTTTGAAGGTAAGGTTACAATAATTTGTTTTCCTCAGAAACGGTGCGTTACCTTTTCACGAAAGTTATACCAGAAGGGAGGGGGCAACCTTCCTCCCTCCCACCCCTTATTATTCTTTCTTTCTCTCATCCCTCCTCCTGCCTATTGATACTAAATTTTTACACACAACTTATATGAATCACCCAATAACTACGCAAAACCAATCATTATTGAATTAACAGTGTTTTTCATAGCGATATCGACGACATATCGTCGGACGTGCTGCACCTGGACATCTGGGACCACGATGACGAGAGCTCGGTGCTGGACGCCGTGTCGCGCCTCAACGAGGTGCGCGGCGTGCGCGGCCTCGGACGCTTCTTCAAGCAAGTCTGCCAGAGCGCACGCCAAGGCAGCCAGGATGACTTCCTAGGTAAGTCCCACGTTTAAATAAAACTTTTGAAATGTTCCCTATGTTTGACACCTATCGGACGTCTGGTGCAGATATTACGGTAATACTGTCTTTGTTTTTGGAAACTTTTAAAGCTTTTAACTAACCATTATTAAAACTTTAAGTTATAAGTACTGTTCTAGGAATATTAAATTTAAGTTTTACTTCGGTCCGGCCTCTTTAATTTGCTTAATCATTTTAAACGTGATACACAGGGCTTTTTCTTTTCAGTAAAATATAATGGTGAGAGACGGAGCTCCATACTGGAGCTTTTTATCATAATATATTATTATTATTTTGTATTTTGCCTTGCATTTTTTACCTTGCATTCATGAATCTTGACTCCCGTATGATCATAATTGAAATGGATTTTAAGGGAAATTATTACAGTATTCCTAAATAAAATCGCTTTATTAAATACATACCTATCATATTTATTGTTCAGAATTTATTACATCGAAGTTTCTATGAAGAGTAGTGCGGTATGAATTATCTAGATATTTATGATGTAACTTTCGACAGCTCCGAACACGGTTAAATGTTGACCTAACCTTTGGAATTCAGTCTATTAGTGAAGAACTGATTAATTATTCACTTTCAGTTTTGAGTACTAACGTAACCGAAACTACAAGTAGATAATTTAAGTACTTTTGACGAACACTTTTCACTTTCTTTTAGATTTGTTGACGGTAAAGTCCACACAATACACAAAGCAAACAACACAAATTATGAAAATATTATGACCTACTCGATAATGGGGCAAACGTCAACAGTTCAACACGTGTAGTCTCGTAAGATACGAGACTACACGTGTTGAACTGTTGACTTGTGATTTTTTCAATTCTTATAGATGAAGAACGTTTATTCCCGGTTTTTGAAATTTTTATCGGTCGTTTATCTGTCCATTAACGCTATTTGTCATTACGCCATTGGTTGGTTAGTGGATAACGGACAGACAAACGACCGATGCAGTAACTCAAAAACCGGGCATTAGTGAATTTTTTCATCAGTTATTTCTCATAATTTATATTTGGAATGATCAATCGATGTATAAATTCTAAGAATCAGTTTACCATCCAATTTTAGCTAGATTGGCATCCATTAATTTCAGGACCGACCACTTACCAAATTAATTAGAATACGCTGCTATTATTACTGAACATATGTGATTTACAAAATTCACAAACATTACTTTGCCTAAATTGGACCCAGGTAGATTCACTTATTTAATTTAAGGGTACGAAAATTTAATTTTCAATCGACTGACGGTCCGTCTACTTCAACTCGTCAGACCGCAGTTTAGTCACGACATAACGTTGTAAGGCGCCTATTACGCGGTAGGTTTTAATGTCAGTTTAACCACAGTCAAGGCTGTGATTGACGGATAACCTATCTAATGCAATGACTATGGTTGCATGAAATTGATGGATGAAAATCTGGATATTTGTTTAATCACGACTTTTAAGTTAATGGGTCTGTTTTTTATACTTTTATGGAATGGGTCCCTGTCCTTTTTCGAATCCCGTATATCAGTCAATAGTACTTCGTCGCCATATTTAAGACTATTTTAAGTTTACGGTAATGTCGATTGAATTCCATCACTCGCCATTGAAGAATAACCAAAAAGAATTGATTGACGTTTGCATGATCGTGTAACGGACGCCTTACATAATGATTTTCGAAAGACAGCAAAAGTCTTGTGGTGCTCTGTATTTTCTCTCTAGATTTATGAAACGGAGAGAATTTAGGTATGTGTGTTCTCACTTTTTCGCGTTTAAACAAAAACTCATGTCTTCTGCTTAAACCATTGAAGAGTGCCATAAGGGAAATAGATACATTAAATATTTTAGTTCATTGTACATCTGACAACAAGAAAACCATTTGAATATGTATTAAAAAATGTTCGAAGCTATTCAAGTGACAAGTTAACTAGAACGTAGCGGTAAAAGGGACTAGCAGTCATAGAATTAAACTGAGGTTTGCCACGAGTTTAGTTTTAACAAAAGGAGAAACTGTACAAGCGATCGTGATGTCAAAGAGTAGAAGTTCTATGGGCTAAAAATATAAAAGGATATTTACCACAGACTTAATAATAGTTAAACACAGACTAATAGTATTCATACGAAATAATTGACTTGAAACGAACTAACCTACGTGCAGTCTGATTGCAGTTTCAAAGAACAAACTATCCAACACACTAATGAGTTCGTGTGTGTTACCATTTTAATGAGTTTGTGAATGCTCAAAGTATGTGGTACCTACCTACATTTGAGGCAGATATTTTGGTTTCACCTTACTTTTAATATTGTCTTAATCAAAATAGATGATTCTAACAAAATAGTTTGACTTTAGAATTTTAACAGTTACAGTATATGATAGCAACATTCATGAGGAAGGTTACAGGCTATGCGAGAACGGGAAAAAACGAGATATGCGCGTGCAAAGTCGCGGGCAAAAGCTAGTACAGAGGGCCTGGCACGAAATTTTAATTGACATATAGTAACGATAACGTAAATGAATTTTGAATATAAGAAACTGCAACCCAATTGTATTTTGGTTTAACTTTATGCGGCATACACAATTTGTATCATTCCAAAATAATTATTATATTTTATCATTCAAAAATATTAATATAGTATCCAATTCAAATAAATATGATGACCGAAACGAGTATTAAGTATAGTAAAAATTTACGTTACGTTACTATACGTCAAAAACATTCGTGCAATGCTCTCAGATATAAAGCCGTTTCTTATCCCACCGTAAGGGCGCGTACCCACTATGTCGCGACGATTTTTTTCATTTTGGACGACTGCCATACATTTTGTATGTAAAAAGTCGTGGACGACGGTTAATCGTGTCGTCCTATATGTGAACATATCCATTTAAATACACAAGCCACGACGCTTTTAAACGAAACGATAATCTGTCGTCGCGACATAGTGGGAACGCGGCCTAAGCGTGTCTTTCTAACACGCGCTTACTAAGTAGGTACGTACCATATCATGTAAATCGAGTATATTATTACTACTATCTGCTATAGTGTGGCTAACCGCAGATCCAACATATCTTGCTTTGGTTCCGCAATCCGCAACCGTTACTGAGACGTTACTATATCACGTTTTAAGCAGCTAGCTTCTACCCGGGCTTTGCTACCGTGACCGCTCTCAGAAACCGAACATTTTATTTTGTTGGTACCTATAAAAAGTAAATGTTGGCATAATGTCATACCTTTAGGTAGGTATGTCATAATTAAACATTTCCATAATCGTATCAGTACCTACTTGCAAATATTACAAGGAACAAACAAACAATTTAACAACTTTATATCTAATATTATATTAGTTTAGAGTACCTACCTACCCAGTTCTACCCATTATCTCGAAGTATTACAAACCAATATCTAGCGAAGTGAAGAAGCCTAGAAAAACAAGAGCTATACAAATAAGGTTATTTGTCTTATTGTCTACAAAGAGCGACTTGTAAAGTGTTCCCTGGGGCTCCGAGGAGGCTGACACGCGATCTGAACTCATCACACCTAAGTATTAGATATGAGCGCCGCGCCGGCGCGCCGTCGTCGCCGTGGATTGTCAATGGCGCGCCGCCGCTGTCGCTGGAAAAGGTACGGCGTTTTTTTGTTTGTTTTTATGATCAGGTGCTTCTACGTAATAGCTTAAGAAATGAGCAAGAGTTTCAAAAAATATTAACCTTTTCTAATAATATTCATAATTTCATATTCGAATGCCACGCTTACATCGTCCTGAGTAGGTCCGTCTCTCTCTTACAACAGAATCATGACGGTATTGGCTTTTCTCCCAGGTCGGTTTGTTTCGAAGGTCAATTGACCATACATTCAAGTACCTAATGAGATGTGCGTATTAATGAATAGCGATTTTTGGGGGGTACATTTCTCAAAATTCACTCCGTCCCTTGGTAATAACCTGATAAAAACTTGATCGGTATTTTTTGAGTTTATCGGTGCCAGCACTAAAACGCGGAAAATAAAAAACTTTACAAAAAAAAACCACCGACTTCCAAATAAAACCCACTGCAAAGTACAAAATAACTTTAATTTTGGAAGTCGGTATCAAAAAACCACACCAAAAACAGTTATTTTGTACTTTGTACCTAGCTAGTGGATTTTTGTAAAAAAGATTTTTTCTAACTTTATTGGTTCTTTTTTTTAACTTTACGTGACAAGAAAGAGCCGCGCCGGCACGCAGCCGCCGCACGGTGGGCTGAAAATCGGCTTTCATAGACTTAGGGATTTCAATTTGTAAGTGCTTGTTTTTATGTCGGATATCGCTTCTATTAGTCATTACTATGTACAAAAATGACACCCGAGTTAATTCTGCCCAAAAACGAAGGAAATATAATTTTTTTACGAAAAATTTGTATGAAGCTAGTATGAAAAATCGAATTATCTCCTAAACGGCATGTTTAACCGTATTATCCTTGGAGGTGGTCATAGTGCTAATTATTTATGATTTTTTGGTTGGCGATCGGACGAAAAATTTAATACCGTTTTTTTTTTAAAAATCGTCAAAATATTTTTATTTGTTTTTACGTATGAAACGATTCCTTTTGGTGTTTATGTTGAAGAACACGGACTTTTAACTACACGTAACATAAAATAGCATCACTCCTATATTTTCGTACACCCACACGTAGACAACTATGTTTGAGCTAGATAATTATCAACACAAAATGAGTTTTAAAACTTTTCATACAACCAAATGACCAATTGTTTACTCTTCTAATGAGTCCAAAAAGAAGTAATTAAGTAACTACACTGATTAGGTCTTCTAATGAGTCTTAATAGGTGATTTAATGATTTTCAATATCTCACGACAATGCCAACTATGGATTACATTCAACATTTCCTGATAAGTAAGCTAATTTGTTAATTAGCAGTGCTATGAGTTCTAAGAATAGTTAGTGACAATTATAGATTTTCATTAGCTAATGAGGAGATAACTAATGAGGGTAGTTAAATAATTATTGGCGTTTTGCAATAAAAGGGCTAAAGTTTTGTTTTATAATTTAATTTGTTCACAACTGTGTAACTGCTAACACTAAATCAGCGACTATAAAATCTTAGAATGGAAAGTTTAATCACCAATTTAGACTTGTTTGTTCTTCTACGAAGTGAGAGTACTTCATTTGATCATGAAGTATTGTTCAGTGCAGTTGTATCCCGCATAGGCGATTGCCTGTCTGACGAAGATCGTGTTGTTCTCAAAGAATTTTGTCGGAGATTTACGCGAGCCGCTTTACAAAGGTGGCAGAAATCCAACCGATTCCTTGATAATTTCAGGAGAAAGTACGAGAATTGGTGAGTTTTGTGCAAACTTTAGTTAATCAAGAACCAAGTGTTGATAAGGCACCAAGAGCGCCCTCAGTCTCTCCAGAACCGTCGACATCAACGTCCATTGGAACAATGACGAAAAGATCCCGTAAACCATTCGAAGATCTGGGAAGTAAACAAAAAAAGAGAAGATCTGATGAACACACAGGCGAAGATTCCAGTGAATTGGCATATGCAGCTGCAGCACGTTTAAAAGAAGAAGGGCATGGAGATATCGCCTCTGTCATCGAATACATGATGAAAAATCCTGAAGTAGCCGCTAAATTAAATGAAACGCTTAAGAAACCAGCGAAAACAATCATATTTACGCCAGACAAGGCACTTGGATTGCTTCTTTCGCTAAAACTCTCAAAGTGGCAATATATTACGTTGCGTGAGGCTGCCATTCGGGAAGGTGCTAAGGATATTTATCCATCTTACTATAAAGTGCAACAAACTAAGCTTGATTGCTACCCTCCGAAGCAATCAGTGACAGTTACTGATTCATCGGCTAGGATTACACTTCAAGCTTTACTTGATATCACGGTTACAAGAATCCTTCAAAGCCTTTCTAACGAAGAGCATAACAAGCAGTTGAAGCTGATATCCAAGTGGGGATTTGATGGTGCTTCTAACCAAAGCCGATACAAGCAGAAAATTGAGGGTGAGGAAGATGACTCGAGCATTTTCATGACCTCCTTGGTGCCACTAAAACTCATAGATGGAGACAACATTTTATGGACGAACCCAAAACCATGCTCAGTTTTGTATTGTCGTCCAGTTCAGTTTACTTTTGAAAGGAGAGTGAAGCAGTTGTCCTTGAGCTGAAAAAACAAATTGATGAAGAAATTGAGGCCCTTATCCCCACAGAGTGCAATAATAATAATAAGGTGACTCATCAACTAATGATGACGATGATCGACGCTAAAGTCTGCACTTACCTTTCTGAAGCTAGATCAAATGCATCGTGCTACCTGTGCTTAGCAAAGCCTACAGAAATGAACCGCTTAGATGCTGTAACATCAAAAATTGTGTGTTCGGACCTGTATGAGTTTGGCTTGTCATCCCTACACGCCCGTATAAATTGTATGGAATGTCTGTTACACATTGCATACAGGCTCGACTTCAAACGGTGGGCAGCGAGAAGTGATGAGCACAAAGAAATGCTACAGACAAGGAAGAAAATAATTCAAAATAAATTCAAAGATGAGCTCAATCTGTTGATTGATATAGTAAAACAAGGCTCGGGAACCACCAATGACGGGAATACTGCAAGAAAATTCTTTGAGTTTCCTAATAAAACCGCAGCTATAACCGGTTTGGATGAAGACCTCATCAAAAGATTTGCTGTAATTTTACAAGCAATTACATCTGGAGAGCAGGTCGATATAATAAAATTTAGAGATTATGCTCGCAAAACAGCAGAAAAGTACATATTATTATACGACTGGTACTACATGTCGTCAACCGTTCATAAGTTATTAATCCATGGGGCTGACATAATCGAGAAAAATAATATTGTGCCGATTGGGACTCTCTCGGAAGAAGCCTCAGAGTCTCGAAACAAAGATTTTAGGAGGTTTCGAGAACATCATTCGCGGAAAAGAAGCAGGCAGGATTCTAATCAAGACATTTTAAATATGCTTGTTGTTTCTTCGGATCCTTTGCTAAGTGCACAAAGGCCTAAGTTAGATGCCAAGAAAAAGCAGAGCTTTTTTGCTGAAACTCTCGACTTAATTCAATTTCAGGAAACTGAGTTCGAGTTTTTGGATATATCCAATCTGGATGCTGACTCAGAATTGGAGTCTGACAACGAGAGTGATAAGAAAAATTTGTAAAAAAAATATATATATGTACATATTTGTAAATTTGTATTTGAGTGTGTTTGGGTTTTTTTGTAATATTTAATGATATTTATTTATATTACTTTATTTTACAAATGCGTAGTGTTAATTCCTTAAATTAAATTATTTTGCATATAATATAACTTTATATGTTACTTTAATAATAATTTGATAATCTTTTTTTATTTAAATTAATATAAATGTGTCAAAAACAGCAATTTTTTTATTTCATTTTTCTTGATTCGTGTGTTCTTAATATTTGGGTTAATAACATATCGAACTTTTTAACTTGGACACTAAAAGGGATCGTTTTACATGTAAAAATAAATAAAAATATTTTGACGATTTTTAAAAAAAAAACGGCATTAAATTTTTCGTCCGATCACCAACCAAAAAATCATAAATAATTAGCACTAGGTCATAGTGCTACCTCCAAGGATAGTACGGTTAAACATGCCGTTTAGGAGATAATTCGATTTTTCATACTAGCTTCATACAAATTTTTCGTAAAAAAATTATATTTCCTTCGTTTTTGGGCAGAATTAACTCGGGTGTCATTTTTGTACATAGTAATGACTAATAGAAGCGATATCCGACATAAAAACAAGCACTTGCAAATTGAAATCCCTAAGTCTATGAAAGCCGATTTTCAGCCCACCGTGCGCCGTCGCGGAAAATTTCACTCTGCGCCGCCGCCGTCATAAATAGCCACGGCGGGCTATATCTACTAGGTATACTTATGTACTTTATCTATTCTTACTTAGTACCGAGAAGCTTATGCTTTGATCGTGTTTATTTTTAAGATTATTTCGGGATAAGATAGTAATAGGCTGAGATCCCAGAGCTGCCAGACCTGCCTTATTTTCTCACTAAGAAAATGTGTGGGATAGAGTATTGTTAGTATATGTACTTTTAACATACGCATACCAAATAGAAAAAAATCCTCACATACCTATGTATGTGAGGAATTTTTTCGTTAAATAGTCTTGTGTGGTATCAAATTGAAGAGATTGATGAGACGATTCGTGAAATTGTAGAAGGAGTCACTAAAATATGTAAATTTAAAAAACACTTAGAATGTAAAACTGGCCCGCTAAAAAATTACTTTTCAAGCAGTTGGTTGGTTGGTTTTTTTTTCTTGACTGCTTTGCAGTATTTAGATTAAATAAGGGAAAACATGTTAACAAAATAAAATCTTTTGCAAAAGAAACGGACACTTTAGATTTTCTTTTCTATCTTATAATAAAATTATTACAAAAAAAAGGGTTTTATTGATTCGACGATGTTATTTAGCATGTTATTTGAAGTATCCTGGCTGGAAAGCATACATTCCAAATTTAAAAATGTTAAATTTGGAATGTATGCTTTCCTGCCAAATTAACAAAGTTATCTAATGATCACTGTAAAATTGCTATATGAATGGCGCGAATTATTGAAACTGTTACTTCCTTATTAGTATTTTTTTAAACGTTTTGGATAATTTAAGCTAAATTCTTTAAAAGTGTTATTTTTACATTCAATACCTCTTTTTACGATGGTTGATAAAACGATAAAGGCCGGCAAAATCTTGAAGAAAGTTGTTCGTAAACTTACGTGTCTCAGCGGCAAAACGTGAGTCATTCATCTGACCGAGAGTGACATCGACGATATTGAGAAACCGGCGACGACAAAAGAAGACCAGGGTCGGGAAGAAAGCGATGCACAGAGCCACGAGATGACCGGTTTTTGGTAAGTTAGAAATTACCGAATACGGAGCGTACGAAGTTAATTTTCATAGAAAATGGAACAAATTCACATCGGTACATAACTCCTCTCATCGAGGAGGTCACTCTCGTTATTAGGATTTTACAGTACCTATTAAATTTTTTAATAAAAAATAATTTTAAAAATCTGCTCGTCTTTATTGCTGACCACTTCATATTGTTTGGACGAGTACCTACATCGATTTTTTATTTAATTCATCGAAATTTGGCAAAACGTTGGAAAAATTTATGTGACAAATTGCTAGAATTCACTTCACGCATATTAATTTACAAGATTATAACGATACAGTCTACGTCAAACAATTAAATTAACTGATATCGGCCTTGAAACGTTAAATTCCTTAGCTACCCGTTTTTTTTTGCAAAGGAGTGTATAAGTACTAACACCACTCGACTTGTAGGCAAGTCAGAGGCAATACCTAAACACAAATAAAATCTACATAAACCTAATAGCTGTAACACAGATTGATGAATGTTGCCGAAAGATTAACTGTAATTGATAGGAAACCTAATGAACATGTGCGATGAGACAGCCAGACGAACATATTAGATTTGCTTTACACTTCATTATTTCAGTATCAGTCAATGGCTCCATTCAGACAGTTACAAGGTTTCACGAAACTAATTGAAGAATATCAAGGGGCAGCTATTAATTTCTTTCAGCGATATTTACTTAGGTACCACCCACACTAACTTTGATGGTTTCTTTCAATTTACTAGATAAAGGAATGATTACAGTGATTAGTTTATTAATAGAGAGGGATAGCCAAAATTGTTGTAAAACTCATTTAACATTGTAATTATTGAAAAAGCGAAACTTATCGCAAAATCAAAATGAGATCGGGGGGATTGCTATAGTTAAAAAAAATATTTTTATAAGCAAGTGCGTTTAACACAGAGCTGGCTGGGGACCAGCCATTAATCATACTAAGTACAGTTTTTATTCAATCCCCATAATGCCTCACAAAGACAGCGAAGCAGTTAGTTGACAAATTATGTTTTTTATGGACACGTAACACGCAGAATAGTCTATTGAACTAATAAAACTTTGTTTATATTAAACTTATGAAAGTTTATGGTGATTTTGTAGTGTAAAACAATGTTTGAATTCAAATGAGAGGTGCAAATCGCCCCCTTGAATTCGAGGCAGTGGAGCCCGAATCGAAGTGCGCCGTGGTATGGGCTACCCTATATTATATTGTAGTGGTATGCGCGCCGAATGGAACCTTGTCTCTCGGGTCACGTCCACCGCCATACGTCAATGTTTGAGCAGCGTAATACCCACTCACGCACTCATTCCATATAAATCTGTTTATGGTAGTGTGAGGGTAATCTGATAACATTGCATTGGTCTTGTGGCATCGTCACCCTTTGACGTCAAGTGTCTGACTTGTGTTGATGAGAATCGATCGATACTAAGCCGAGAGTAAGCCGATGT
Source organism: Mamestra brassicae (assembly GCA_905163435.1). Classification (NCBI taxonomy): domain Eukaryota; kingdom Metazoa; phylum Arthropoda; class Insecta; order Lepidoptera; family Noctuidae; genus Mamestra; species Mamestra brassicae. Next base: position 9,957,587 of record LR991004.1, on the reverse strand, counting down.
ACTCTGTAGGTCATATAACTCTTGTGTATGTTACAAAATAGAACAAACTTCGTTAATTACATAATATGTACTTAAATAGCAAGTTTTTATTTTAATGTATCACTGTTTGATCTCACCTATAGATAATAATAATACAACTATTAATATTATATACTTTATTGTACACCTCATTACAAACATAGTAAAAACGTTTAAAAAAACAAGTGTACAATGGGCGGTCTTATCGCACAGGGCAATCTCTTACAGACAACCTTTGGATGGACTGAACGAACGTTAGATAAAGAAAAAAAATAAAGAATAAAGAAGTTAACTATCTACAGACTAATAATAATAACGTCGACCAGATTTTATTCATTTAGACACAATTGAAGTCCACATACTCGTAGCAATGTCAATCAATATGGCAGCAGTCTGAAGCTACAAAATCCCGCTTTTCAATGTTGACTTTTTCAAATCTCTTTTTGAGGCTTAGAGATGAAATGTGAATCCGTCAAAAACTGGATATGATGAATTGATGGAACAGAGAGTACCTGTCCACTGAATACTCCATATAAATTTTCAGACAAATTCCAGTTGTATCGGTTTATTTTTATTTGAAATGAATTTGTTTGTTCATTGTTGTCGAATTCAATAAGTTCAACATACACTGACCACGCTCGAGCAGTCTGAATGCAAACGTGGATCGAACAGTTTACATTTTCCATGAAGGTTTCACCTAGCACGAACGTTGTAATGACTTTCATATTATTGAACAGTCTATTGATTTTACTAAATTAATATCCCTTTTCGACTTTATATTAAAGGCTTTTACATTAAGGGATGACAGGTAAAATATAATTATATCAGGCAGCGAAACAAAGCTTCACAATATTAATGCATCAATTTAATTTCCATTTATTTTGTGAAAGTAATCGGCTTATGAAGCCTTCGCTGCAGAAATCTGTTGTTTTTCAGAACAGATATACCTCACCAATACTGTGCCGCTACTCTACAAATAAAAACAAATATTTTGATACTAGAAAATGTTTGAAATTCTCAACTTTGAAATGGAAACATAACTTCGTTAACTTCGCAAATAAAACAAGAAAGATTTAAAAATGTGGGCTGTTTTATGTTTGATATTTTCTGTAACATAATTTGACTTTTTAGATTACATCGATCAACTTTTCTGTAAATTTTTGCTGATGAGGCATCCCAACAATCCATCTTTTTAACATACATACCTACTCATTATTTTGATTTAAATTAAGAACGGAAGACATGGCTAAGACCGGGTTGCTCAAACGGTCAGTTGCCGTAACATACATACATACATACATCAAATAATTACGAATACAAGAGATATTCATTTAATATTCGTTTAATTAATATAACGAATTGTTTCATTTCATATAAATCGATTATCAAAGGTCGTTCGTAAATGGGCTGTTGATACCTATCAATGTAGATGTTACCTTAACACGTTCACTGCAATCACTGCGTTACCAGATACTTGAGAACTGATACGTACCTTGCATTCAGTGCGGGGGCGAAAGAGACAAATTATTGTTGGTGCGGGAGCTGTAAGGCACAGAAAAGAGACAAAATATTTTTGGTATTGTCTCGTCAATTATAACTAGATTTATATAAAACTTGTACCAGGTCGGTTAGACCTGGCTGCGATAGAACGTATTTTTTTATTTCAAGTGCGGGTACTAGGTCTAATAGAACTAGTAACAGAAACCTGGTACCGCACTGAAAGTTGGGTTTATTTGCAACAGTGATGTACTTGAGATAAGTTGTGTTTATATAAGGTAGAAAATATTGTAATTATATATTAAAATATTGTATTAATGTTAGCTTAGGTGGTAGGTACATATAACATATACATAATTTTAGATCATTGTGGACCCTCATACCGATAACCAAAGGCCTACCACATCTAAGATAAATATCATCGAAAATATATTAATCAAGCCCGCTGATGAGACTGTGAGTACTCCAGAACAGACAGATAACAATGATGATGATGATGAGCTTCACGTTTTTTCCATTCCACGATCTAACAAGCAAAGATCTCCTTACACACCTGTTTCGCTTCTCAGAAACAGACTATATATCGACTATAGTATCGACGTTCTTTAGCACATCACTAAAATTTTAGTAGTTCTGTGCATTAACAGGATATTATAGACCTGGCAAAGATTTCGCATTATTCTTAACATAAAGAATTATCGGATTTATCTACGGCAGCAGGGTTAAGACAAGCAAGTAATGTAGATTATATTCATTTTATTTTTTTTTCAAATTGGACATGTTTTCAATGACATATCGAACTTTTACATTTTGTCAATTTACCAGGCCTTAGAGCACTGGTACGCATAGTAGCAAAGGTACCAACTGGGTCGATACAATCTGGTAACGCATATATTGAAAGTTTGCTGAGGAGCTTCCAGCAGTGAACGTGTTCATCGTTTGGTACTTACCTACGTTAATTCCAAAATTTTCTGAAACAACACTGTGACGATAGTTAGCAACATTTTTTACGGTGCGTCAAGTGTGGTTGAAGCAACCCTGCCTTATTCTTATCCAGGCTGCGTGAACATCCCTCTCCGTGAGATCCCGTCGACAGGCCAGGAAGCCTGGTACAAGCTGGAGGCCCGCTCGCAGCGCTCGTCCGTGCAGGGCCGCATCCGCCTGCGCCTATGGCTGTCGGCTCGAGAGGCAGGCCGCCACGACGATGACAACTGGCAACAGGTAACAACGTCATTCAATGTCACGTCTGCAGCTCGTCAATTTGCCAACGCAGCGACGGTTCTTTGCAATCATTTTTATGTTCAGCTCTTTTTTAGGGTTCCATGAAAGATGTTTGGAACCCTAAAAAAGACATCGTGTCGACGCTTGTCTATCTGTATCTCTGTCAGAGCTCAGCCTTTGCCTGCGAGTCCGACTCGCACTAGGCCGGTGTTTTAGAAAGGACCACTAGGCTGTCTTTGGGTTTCTCACACAGATTTTCTAACAATAATTCTAGCGCTTGAAATGTGGTAGTCGAATATGGAAATGAATTTTAAAAGCTTCATTTTAAATGTAAACATAAATATTTAAAAAAAAATGTAAATACCTATATGTACCTAATCCTTGATGTCTACTTACTTAATTGGTTACAAATCGGATATAGCCTTTGTAGATTTACATTGACATTGAATAATAGTAGTTTTCTTGTTCGTTCCTTGACAAAAATATGGACATCACATCTGCACTACAATCGAAACTGCTGTGCTCCTCATTTGCACATTGATGTACTCACAGAGTTGTCCGCTGGCGCTGAAACAAATAAACATCTACAACACAAAAGTTATCTAAACTCAGATAGAGCATCACTCATTTGCATTCATCGTTAGTTTGTTTGGTTGATATATCAATGGAGTATTTTCAATAAAGAACCCTAAAAACAAAGTATTATAATTCCACGCAAAGTTTGATTACTCGAAACAAACAAAGCGTATTTATTAGAGTCTATGCATAGAGCCAAACAGACGTGAAATCGAAAACCAAAGCACTTTTCTTTTCCGTCCGAGTACAATAGTACATTCAAAGATGTGATTCTCTTCTTGCTTCGTTTAGCCTAATTTTATACTTCAGTAACTCTGATATTAATAACGGTGCCTTCTTAATATCGCAGAAATTCTTGGCTTAACAAGCTTTAATAAATGAACAATAAAGATAATCGCTCTGACGCGGATTATATCAATATTGCTGATCCACGGAGCCACTGCACCGTACATAAAACATTTTATTGGCTTTTGCAGCGAACCATTAGTTGATGTGTGATGTATAGGTGTATAGACGACTTTGTGTAGCAGCAAATATAGCGCTATCGTCAGGGCCGAGCCGCGTGTCGACCACGCTCCACCGCCCATGTTGTTATTTTGGATCATACTGCCTCTTTTATTTGCTTAAAAACCCATATCGATATAGATTTATCAGCTACAATGTCAAGTTATTATTAGGGCTTGAATTTCCCATCACTCTCTTCTTTAATAGAAGATAAACCTTTTTCTGGAACGCTTAGCAATTATTTATAGTCTGCATTTTGATTACACCGTGCTGCCGAAGTAACCCAGTCGCATTGACTGAGTCGCACTGAAAAAGCACCTATGAAGAACAAACTGGATTTATCGTGTAATCACAATTTCACTATAGTCGGACGTATTCACACAAAAAAATGTACTAGTCCGTTTAAAAAAGTCAATAGATCAACTAACTGTGCTTAACATCACATAACGAGTATTTCATATACCAACATACATATATCAACTACAGGAACCTCCTCGTATTTATAATAACTTAGATAAGAATCAATTTCCATTTAAGAATCTCTTACCGTCTCGATAAAGATTCTCCAGTGTCTCGATAACGTATTCAAAGTATTCAGTGACTGAATCTCTCTGTTAGCCCCGCGTAATCAACTGAGCGAGCGACTGAAGCGAAATTGCGATTACACGATAAATCCAATTTATTCCTCATAGGTGCTTTTTCAGTGTGACTCAGTCAATGGGACTGGCTTTTGTACGCTTCAAAAGTTTTCATATACTCATTTTATTATTTAGGTTTTGAGCTTTATTTATTTCTGATAAATCTCTTGTAAATGAAATATGTCGCTTAAGCCGGTCTCAAGGAGCAGAGTAAAGTCAATCAGACTCGGCTTTCCGCATTTTACTACTCTTTACTTTGTACCGAATGTGTTTACTCAAAGGAGCTGACTGAAAGAGTGCTTAAATTATTATTTCATAGAGTATTTACTTTCCATTTCCAAAAATAAATCGAGTGTTGCTTCTTTTCAGTTTGTAAATGTTCCATTAATAATACATTTTAAAAAAATAGGAATATTTAGTTGTAATGGCACAACTAATTCTCTTTTTTTTCAACATTTAGTAAAAGATATTCTGCATATCGAAATATTAGTATACTCTATATAAAAGCTATACATAATTGGTAAGGTGCGCCAACACGAGCGCCTGTTTGGCGTGCTGCTGGCTCACGAGGTGGAGCTGCAACGGGCTGCAGCCGCAGCCGCCGCCGCCGCAGCCGCAGCTGCCGCCGCAGCCGGGCAGCCCGAGCCCAGCGCAGCCACGCCCACGCCGCCCTGGGACGGAGATCTGTGCGGAGCTGCGCAGACGCTGCTGCACCAACACGCCATTCAAGGCGATCTGAGCGCGCTTCAGGCATCTATTGCGCGCTTCGCTGCAGCTTGCAGGCTCAATGCTGATGCTCCGCTTGACCCTAAGTAAGTCTTTATCTGACTACACCCAGTAGCAAGGACACACCCATTTAGGGGTGACACCAGACCGTTCGTCGACTGTTTTTGTTACGGTCGAGTGACACCCCGTTACGGGTGACGTAATGAAACCAGTCCTTAAAGAGGTAGGATACAAAAATATTCGAGCTCGCTATTACATTTTGTACTATCTTAGTTCTTGACTTTTTCTGTTTATGTCAACAATGCAATTTTTTTTTTGTAATCAAAAAGTTAATTAGAATCAAAAGAAAATAAAAATTATCTCAGGCGGAGTGGAAAAATTTTCGAGCTCGCTTCGCTTGCTCTTATATTAAAATCTGTCTTAGTCTCAGTAGTCAGCTTATCCGCAGTAGTCAACAAAGATGTTTTAAGCGAAAATACCTGCCTACCTAATAAATACCTTATCTAAGAAAATTCCTCAAAAAACAAATGAGTGTCAGAAATGGAGTCCCCATCCTCCCTCCCAAGAATCCCCTACCATCATCCTACCACTTACGCACCGGCCTCTACGGTATATGGGGTATTGCAATGAACTTGCTTTGCTCAAGGTATATGCACAAGCTGCTGATCGAGCTAGAACGCGCCTGGTGCGCCTGCGAGGCGATCTCAGGCAGCGGCAGTGGGGACTCGGGCTCGGGGGCATCCCGCGACGAGGAGCGCTGGCTCGCCGACTGCTTCGGCGAGTACGTTGACCGCGCGCTGCACCAGCTGCGTCTGCACCGGGATCTGTACCCTGTGCTGCACCAGTACAGCATTAACAAGTTAGTTGCTTATCTAGTTATACTTTAAAACGTGCTACTCATTTTGTACATTTAGGTTATAAAATATGTTGATTGCTTTTTTATGACACATAATTAGGAGACGCAATTGTTATCAAGTCCCGTATTTCGAATAATATGAAAAAAAAAATTAAAGGAAAGATTCTTTCTTAAAATTTCTTAAAGGTAAAATATAAATTCGTTTGGTTTCTAAGCTACTGCGGCATTAGTCTATTACAAACTGTACCAACGGTAAGCGAAAGCATTTTGTAAAGCAACTTAATAATGATGACCAGTCTCATGCATTCACAGAGTTATTTGATTGACACCAAAAAATGGTGGTGTTGTCAGCGTTTTAAAATCTATAATGAACAGGGTCAGTATTAATTGCGTGTGACGTCACTCACAAATCCCGCTATATTGAATTGAAGGCGTCCAGTACAAATTAAATTATTATAGAAGAATAACTTCTCTGTTTTTCGACCATTTTTTCACAAATCGTAATGTTTTAATATCATCTATCAAATTATTCATAAATTATTCATTCATTTGAAGTTTTCACACTAGTCAAAAACCCAAACCGACAAACCACTACTGCATTGTGTGGGTACCTAATTTCTAGAATTAATTTTAAAGCATCGCTGGAGAACTATAATTTGTCAGGCTATATCAGAATTGAATGGGTACTTTCCATTCCTATTTAGTCTCTCAAAGCGGGCTCTTATACGCACGAGATTCGATTTACTTGTGCTCGTGGCATCTGTCTAGATAAAACCTTTTATTCCGACTGTAGGTACCTACTTTGATATTCAACACTAAGAGCTAAATTAAGATCAAGAAAATTCAATGGTAATTTTATCTACTAATAGAAATGTATTTTTGTTCTAGTTAATTCAGCTCGTGCGGTTTGTTTTCGATAAGGTTTTTTTAGTTACAAACCTTTATTCATCAAACAGGGTTAAAATGTAAAATACCTTGGCAATTAATCAGTGTGGATTACCACAAGAATTATCGAATTATCTCCAATTTTCAAGAAGCGTTCGTATTCGCATCGCAATCGCGCAGAAACACCGATAGTTTTCCCACATTTTGATATATTTTCGATATTGATTGTCGCTGAGATTCGCCGTACTTTTTGTCACATATTTGTGAAGTTTGGCGTACAGGGCACGCACTTGCTTTGTCACGTATGTGTGTGTGTTATTCGAAAATTAACTCTTCGAAATAAATAAGAACTAACTATAGTAGGCGCCAGATAAATGTGGAATAAAGTATATTGACCTTTCCCTAATAACTGCTCATAGGTACCTGAACAATTAAATATGAATCGTTTTTCATTATTAGACCATGTTAAGGATCACGAGAGATGATGATTCGGGACAGTTTTGTGTCATTAATTCCGTTTTTCAAATTAACAATGTCAATAAATGTAGGTGGGTCAATGACCGATATTCCACGATTATCTGGCGCCTACTATATTTACATTCTTTAATATGTCAATATTTTTCCCCGCTATAATTTATATCTCAGGATGAATGCTTCCAATAATAGAGTTCTCGACTCTTTAATAAACTGCCTGTGAAGCATCGGAAGAGCTTTCCTTTCTGTTCTTCTCACGAAATCAATATTTCCACTAGGTACCTATGGTTCACCTTTGATGGTTACGTGTTGCGTGCAACGTCAACCTCAGAAATAAACAAAATAAATACCATGTTTCTTGACAAGTTTACAATAAAATCTACCCTTAGGGTGTTGGAATAATTGATAGGAGCAGGTAGGTAAACATAAGGAATACGAGTTGGGTCGGACTCCGTCGGCATTAATTTAACCTAACTACGATAAAATGTCGCTTATGATTTATTCGGATTATTAATTACACGACACCGCTACCTGTGTTTCCACTAAACATATTCAAAGCATAAATTACTAGAATATTTTGGGTACTTAACAGTTTACCTCATAATTATACGGCACGGAATGATATAATTAAACATGAATTAATTCATTGGTAGGTACTATTGTGCCTATAATAATTATGTATGTGGTAATGTAATGAATACGGAGCTGAAGATATCTTCATATCTTAAATACCGTTGTCGATAATCACAATAATATTGATTACGGCATGTGTGTTGTGCAATTAAAGGTAGCTTATAATGGTCCAAAATGCGCAATTAGCAAGATTGGTATGGAAGAAACAAGTTCTTCTTGTTGACGTTTGTACATGTATGAACTACCAACCATGAAACTAGGGAATGTAATGTGTCTAGGGTATAGAAATCGATAAAGTTTCTCGTGTTTGACTGCAGAGAAAGCCCCTCTATCGCTAGTGGGTCTCAAAGGTGTCGGTTGGCATGCACAGCATTGTTCTCTCAGCTAGTCACAACAAACTGCAATTACCAATCCATTTCTCCTTTAACAGTTCATTTGTAGTGGTTATTCCGACGCTTAGCATGTTAAACATTCGACGTATAAGAATGGGCCAGTTAAAAAATCAGAGAGCATTTTTCAGTCGATAGCTTGTTGACTGAAAATGGTATGGTGGTAACCTAACCACTGAACAATTTATTCATTCACCGACACTTTTGTTTTTTGTAACATTTAACTCACCATTCCCTGGTCTATGACTGAGGATAAGATTTCCAAAGGTAAAAAAAATATCCAATTAGGTTGAGTGGGCACTTTCAAGATAACTACTTCAGGAACAAACAATATTTCTTTTCTTTGTTATATTCGTTGAGACGTGGTGAAGTATTAGAAAGCCAGTGTTTTACATGAAGAGTAGCCATTTAATACCCTTTTATTGGCGATAAACGAAGGCTTGGTTTTTAAGTTCTTTGACTTTAGCCGTATTGATCTTCGCTTACTATTTGCAGGTATTTGAACTTGTTAATATTGCACACGATAGCGGTTTACTAGACTAAAAATAATTCATGTTCTATTTCTAGCCTGATGGCTTTGTTCGTCGCCCGCCATTATCGTATATCATGCATTGAGTCAGTCGCCTAGCTCATTAATGTCTAATCGTCAACCGTTCGATATTGTGAACGCTACATAAAATTGCACTCAGTTCACTCACTCACTACCAATTTAGTTCAAACATTCATGTAAAATATAGATAGGTACTTTAAGAATCTCTATTAGATAGCAATATAATTTAAATGGATCTGGTAACTTTAAATTGAGTTATTGTCTTTAGGTTGGAGTATCTGCTGCGATGCTTGAGCCAGCTTTCACAAATGAAGGCTTTCTGGCGATGCTGCCCCTTTAACAAGGAAATCAGGCAAGTGGAACCATCCCATTCCTCGAACAGTCATGTTATTGTTGTGTTTGTGTGTTATTTCAGGAATTATATAAAATTAATTTTGCGACTAAGTATTATAAAAGCGGATTTATTTCAAACCCACTGTTTCAAATAAATCTGCTTTTATAATATTTACCGTTACATGCTTTTCATAAAGGCTGAAGCTTTGTTTTTGTTATGAATGAATTCGAACAAAAATAAACTCTGTTGATAGAATATTACTTTTACAAATTCATTATTATGTAGAAATACCTACCTAACAATATGCCACAGAAAAACTTGAGACAGGAGCATAAGACAAGCGTAAATTATTCGGAAGAGACAGCGCGGCTTCATAGTTCTCGGAGTATTTTTCTCGAGATTAAAGTCAGCTTTTCACCCTCGCCAAATGAGTTGGGGGAAAGGATCTAGCACAGCATTTTCTAAATAATTGCCTTTGCAAATGGGGACGTTAAATAGCTGTGAAAATGAATCTGTGTGGTGTAGCCAGATTAGACTTTTTAAGACTGTTTTGTTTGAAGCCTTTGAGATTGAGATTCCCAAGGACCAGTGCGGAAGTATTCTTAAAAAAGTTTGGTATTTTATATCTCCCACGCTGACAAATTGCTAATATATCTAATCGTAAGGATTTATAAAGGGCAGACTTATGTTATAAGATCATGCAGAAGATATATGCCACCTTATTTAAAATCAACACAAGTACCTATTCTTCTTTATTTACTCTTGAATCCAGTGGGCACAGGTGCCACCATTATTGAATCCAGAACAAAAAGTCTGCAGTAAGTTGAGCAATAAAACGACAATAACTGTTGACAATAGGAGCGAGATCGTGAGCGCGCTCCGCAAAGGCACCTCGGAGTGGTACGAGGCGCTCTGCGGTCAGGACACGCACTCTGAACGCGGGGAGGACCTCGTCAACCTGATCACGCTCATACAGATCGACTTGCAGCAGGGACTCACCTACTACCATCCGTTGTTTGAAACGTGAGTTTAGATATTGGCATTTTCATTGAATGCTTTACAAAACAAAAAACTTTAGGAAAAAAAATATCTTACAACTTCCCAGAACCTAATTGTTCTATTTTACCTAAGCATAAAGCTTTATAGAATCTATAAATTTTCTATGAAACGTTCTATTTCTTACTTGTTTTATCTCTACATTAACTTGAACCTACGCTTTTAATCTTCTGGCTCGTACACTCTTATCTACGAGTCTAATTGCGGCTCAAAAGCTAACAGCCGGAACCAAAGCCCTTTGCCTAAGTTCCAAATAAGCGGTCTCCGCCGAGGACTCTTGAGACGAATTCGTCATAATTTTCCTCCTTCAATTGATTTAATCAAGATTTAATCACAGTTTATTATTGTGGAATAAAGGGAAGGTTAGCCTTTGGTATGTGTTAATATTTATTTATCGATGTTCAACCGCGGGTGTCCATTGTGTCCTCGCCCATTCTTCACGATCATCAAGTGAAAGGAACTGTGGACGGGAAGTGGTCGAGTCCCCAGCGATGTATGTTCATATTTTGCATTGTACGAAATTTCACATGCTTTTCTGTTGCAGGACCAATAACGTGCCGTACTTCAGCATAGTTTTCAACCAGATAGACAAAATGGTAAGTGGACAATTTGGTTACGTCTCGTTGGCTGGGCTGTAACGGGCCTGGCGAACTCGTATTGAATTAATGTCAAGAGCTGGATTTACTGTTACTAAAATTGACTAAACCTGTTACGGCTAGATTCCCGCTATATACATATAGAGGAAGGTATTTAAGGGTGCCGCTCATATTGTATAAGAACATTTGCTTTATTTTCAAAACCACGCTCAAATGACATAACGTTTACTTCATCTAGCAATTTATTTTACATAATTTTCACTTGATATTTATGTTCAGTTTATTTAACAACATATGTTAAAACAACATTTTCGTTCATTTAGTATACCTATTTTTATTTAGCATAACGTTCTTTTGATCTAATTTTCATTTTGTATAGTTAACATTTGATCTAACCGCTGAACAAATAGCGAGAAGGGCCAGCTCGGGAACTAAGGGCACACGGATAGGTTAGTTTCGTAAGTTTCGAATGGGGTTACGGAGCTTGAGAGAGCGAGCAAAGCGAGCGAACATAGCTCCCACAATTCCATTCATGTTAGGTTCCTTTAAACCCTGCAGATAGGAATAGGAGCCCCGCGCAGCGAAGCTTCGTCGACTTACCTCAGTCACGACCGTAATTTAAGCCGAATCTACATTCAATCAAATTATATAAAATGATCTTAGATCAAAGAAATCGTATACCTACAATATGAACATCATAACTTTTAATCATTTAGTTTCAGTGTATGTTACATCCACTGAACGTTATATGAAGTGAAATTATATCTTATGGAAGTATATTATAAGTTTTTATAGCAATAGATGATTTTAACAAATGAAAATTACAATATTAAAAATACTTAGACCAAACATTTCACAATCGGAATTTAAGTATACAATGATCGTTTGTTTACTCGTCTTTTTCGTTAAGTGATAATTTGACTTCGATATACTATGTTATACTATAATAGTATATGTATTTTAAAAGTAAGCGTACTACTACTGCAATATATAGGAGAAATTAAGCGCTATTAGAGCCTAGCTTCTACCTTTGTCCACGGATTCACAACTGTTGTTTCCCATGCTGCATATATAATGCGACAAGTGCATTCCGCGCTTCTTTCCCACCAACCATGTGCTTATCTTGATTATACCTTGCATATTGAAATGCCCATGGGAACCGGGTCATTGGAATAGCGAGGTTATCAGCTTTTGCAGTAATGACAAACAACACTTTGATTCATATTTAAAGGAAAAACATGCCTATAAATCCATTATGCCATCGAATAAAAGGTAAAGTAATAAATGCTTTATTAGCTTTTCTCCTTAAATATTATCAGCTATTACCAATTCGAGAACTCGACTTTTCCCCTGAAAATTAACCCATGCGCATTCGGAGGGAGATAGCATCACTTTCCTCCTTGATAAAGTGACCAATAAATACGCACATAGCTGTGAGGGTTATGAGGTGGAAATATGTATCAACTCATGTCGTTCACAAAGCCCTATAATGAAAATGTTTTTGTTCGTAATTTTTGATTTTTCATGAAAACGTGACTTGTTTACCTACACACGTTACATAGGTAACAACAAAGATTAATATCGGCAACCCTGCAGGGTAAAGAGATTACTTTCAAAATCCCTCTGGTGTATTAGGATCCGTTTCCGAAATACCTCTTGGTAAACGGGATTAGATTACGAGTAAAATATACATTGTTTCTAAAATAAAGGTTGTTTTTAGCTATCAGAAGATGTGAGACAGTGCGTGGAACACTGGGTGGTCGAAGGCTGGTGCGGCGTCGTTGAGGAACCCATGTATGACGAACATGGAAATGGCGGTAAGCTAATGAATCACTACCTATTATAAAAAGTTCTTCCGCCGCTTCTGTGTGTCTGTCTGTCTATATGTATGCGATAAACTCAAAACTACTGATCGGATTTTCATACGATTTTCACCGGTTGGAGTGATTCATGAGGAAGGTGTAGGTGATCAAAATATGACGAAGATATGATGATTGTTGAAGATGTCGCAAATATAATTAATTTAGCCGTCTGGGAGCTTAATCATTATATATAATGCTGCGCTACGCGTGCGGGGCGGATTTTTGTACATCATATGATTAGGTTTGTTACAATAATTGTAACCACAAATACTGAAGAAAACAATGTTGCTAGTAGGTAGGTACGTAACAATTTTGGCCTACGCTCATATATCCCTCTCAAGGGTTTTTGTATTTCTTACATGAGTGGCCCCAGACTATATCTAAGTTATGACACAGCGGTGCTATCGATAAAATGTCTGGCGAAAATATATCTACATAGCATCTACGTCGGTAACCTTTTGCTAAAATATTTGAGCAAAATACTATACGCTTTTGCACAGCATTTTTGCACGTAGTGCATTCAGAATTTTTATCAATTGAATTTACTTAAAACAAAAAGTAAAACCCTCGGACCCGCCGACTGCCGGCGCTCACCAAGCCATTGAAAAACAAATATCAAGCATCCCTTCACTGACCTATTCAAATAGCAACGGTGCTCCCCACACACACCGACTTCCGTATTCTTTACCGAAAAGGCCGAAATGCTCATATATTTTTCATGTAAAACGTATTGAAATTAAACTGACTGCTATAAATAGGTACTTGTGGCCAAAGGTCACTGAAAGATGCAATCTTCGAAAGGTCAACGTCGCCGCTATATTAATTTAACTTATCTATATTTAGGTTGTAAATTAATAAACTAGAGTCAAGCGAGGTATTACGGGAACATCTGGCGCCCATAAGCTTTGAAGGATGTATTATTAAATATTTAGCTAAACCTGGAAAATGATTAGCTTTAATGTTAACATAAAATGTAAATTTAAGAAATCGCCTGTTTTAATGCTGTGGTAATAAACCAAGTTATTAAGGAAGCTTATAAATTATTATCTCAGCTGTACCTACCTCAGTTTTCTGATGAAAATGCAAATCAGACCAACATAGCAATCGTCAGCATTGGTGCTTGATTTAAATTATAATAGCATTCATTCTAACCTACAGATCGATTACTCTGAGAGTCGCACTTACCTATAAGACTAAGTAGTAAGTTTAACTTACCTATAAGACTAAGTAAGTCAACCAAGTCATGATAATGAATTGGTTGACTGACCGCTCTTTAAAATATGTCATTCTTCGCTTCTTCTGCCAGGTCGATGGTATACGAAGACTTAGAGGCCTTGAAACAGTCAAATCGTTTTAACAGTAATAGGTTAATATAATAAGACGAATTTACGTAGGTTTTTCGAAGCATCAAAACTTAAAACTTTTATTTTCATGGTCATTTCCTACCAGCCAAGAAGACACGAATCCTTGATAAAAAAGTTATTTTTTGTGCTTTTCCCTGAATATTGGCATTCATTAAAATTTTAAGTTTTTTTGTGCACTAGGTGAGGTTTGCCGTATGAAAACCCAGTCATGGATTAAGCTCGCCTTTGTACATATTTGTATCTGTATGTTCTTGTGTAAAATAAAGAATAGGTAAGAATTCTTGCCCTGACCAACAGTATGCCTGGTGACGATAGCGAAGACGCTGCCGTTTGAAGTGCTGTCAGCCGTGCGCGAACTTTGCGCCGCGGCGTCGCTCGCGCCGCAGCCGCAGACGCATCCCCATGCACCGCACGACCCCCCACCACAGCTGTTGGACGCATACCTGTAAGTGCCCCTCTTTTACCTGTTTCCTACTAAAACATTGTGATTTAGGTACTAAGTTCTGCCGAAAGAAAAAGTAGACTGCGTAAGGAAAAAACTTCCTATCGGTGAAAAAAAAAGTAATCGAATCAGCCCTCATAGCTGCCAACGCCATCATAATTTCGTTGTGAAAGAAACGGATCTGTACAGGACAAATAGCACTATCCATTTTAGAAACGGATTCTTGACGGCAATGATCATCATAGGGCTGTATTTCCAGAGATTCCCTCGTTTTATAAACATACAATTTTACCTAAAGCTATATTAAACTAGTTTCATCACAGTCTAAATTTCTAAACTAAATAAAGCGCTGAGCGAGAAGAAATAATTAATGAAACGATGACAGATCTTTTATCGTATTTTATATCGAGATTTTCCGGGCAATATTACCTACCTATGTGCAATTTCAGGTTAAATTCTAACCGTCCTAAATTCTATTTAAATATATCCAATCGTCACGGACTCACGGCAGAGTCGAGTTATGAACTTTCCCATTTATCATATTAGTGGGATCACAAATCTGTTCGGAGATTATATTACGGTGAATCGATTAGGTGTTTCAGGAAGTTGTTCGAGTCTAGAATTTACAGTTCATCAAAGTGTCAGTAATGGACTGGTTTCGGAAATAGCTAGATACTACCTAGCAAGTACTTCGTAACTAGTCAGGCGGCCAAGCGTCTCGTCACGCAAGCGTGCATGCATGTATTTCCTATCGTGTGTTCCTATGTTTGAAGAATGCAGTGCTATTTTCCAGATAAGGGCATGAGTTTCCTACGCTACTATCCATCCTACTGTCAAACTATGTTAAACTCTCGAATATCCTGCAACAGCTAATAGATTCACGGTAATGCGATCTCCTGATCTGTCACAGCACATGAATGGACCGTTAACGTTAATCCGTTTTCCGGCTAGTTTACCGGCACACAGACTGCTAGTGACAAATGATTGATTAAAATCCGGACACAATGATAAAGAAGCCCGTTTCCAAACGAAATTGGATTTGATAAACAGATTTTGATGTTTGAAGCTCTTTTCTGTCTACGTTTTCGCTTCTGTCGCTACGAGTTATACGGGAATAATTTTATTACTAGCGTTGTAAAAAGATTGGCCAGTCAGCAGAAATGGTTGCGTGTAGATGGTATGTCTGTTGTGAAGGATCTTATCGTGTATAGCCTACTGTAGAATACTTAATTCATGAGAAAGTTTGGCGTTGACTGAGAACCAAAACTAAGTATGTAAACAGTCTACCCGAGCATTGTTAAATACACAATAACTTAATGTTCTTCAAATTTTCCCCAGCTACATAAATGGAAATCAAAGAAAACATCAAAGTTATTACTATTACACCAAACATCATGTTCAAATTCAGTAGAAACCGCAAAAACTACCTCACATAAAATATTCATTGCAACGAAAAACAGCGGGCTTTATTTATTTGGTCGAATGCGAGCGCAGAATGAAAGAACCAAAAGCTTCGTCAATATTATTTTCAATATTGTGTAGTTCTTTTTAGGTTTTGTATCTTAGGTTCGGTCCGAAGCAATTACACTATCAATTCCAAACTAACTAGTTGGACCGTGCTTTTATTTGCAGTATACCTACCTAGGTGCTCCATTAGCTTTGTTACGAAACCTCACCAGGTTTTGAGATGGTCGTTAAAGTCTTCGTCATAATATTCTACATATCACCCGAACTATAAGTTTTTGTTAAAGCACTGAGTTTTATAAGTCTTGTTAATGAAAAGAGTCTTATCAAAATCTGAACGGATTAAGTAAAGGAGTACCTCCTCGCAGTGTTCATGTTGCGCAACTCAGTAATTAGTGGTAATTAGCAGAAAGCGCTCACGAGGTTGATGATAGCAAGAGGACAGACTTCGTTTCTCTATGGTAATGTTACTGTGGTCGCAGGTGGTTCGAGCCGCTGATCGATCGCTGGCTCGCCGTCACCAAAACTATGGCGCTGCAAAGAGTTCGGGCAGCCGTCGAACTTGGTAAGTCTCGCATCATTTCTTATTTGTTACTTGTAGCATTACTTGTGTCACATTCATTTTCAGATGTGTCTAAGAGTATATGGGTTAATCCCGGGAGACGCGTGAAGGAAAAACTACAAAATAATAAAAAAGCTTTCTTACGTAGTTGGCATCTTAATACTTTTGTGCCATAGTCATGTCCGAATAAGTTTAGTAAGTAGCTGTCTCTTTATTAAAAGAAGGAAATTGAAATTACTTTAGCGATCGATGGCGACAGATGTAACTTATGAAAATGTTGACCCACCTGTTACCTGATTTAGAACACTATAAATAACCTTTTCAACACATTTGCCCAAAAATGCATTTACGACGCCTGTATACATTGTTCGAATGTTAAAAATTACGCACTATACATTGGAACGTGCGGTAAAATAGGTACTCTCATCTAAGTACCTATTTTACCGCACTCCTCGGTGTATAGCGCCGTGCGTATTCTTTACGGTTTTTTTTAATTACCATTAAAAAATATAAGAATTCCAACAAGGAGTTTCACATTACTAGAAAAAATAAAAAAGAAAGAAAGAAAGAAAGAAAGAATAATATTTATTTAGCACTTACATGAAACACGCACGGTACATAGAAATAAAATTATAAAAAGAAATGTAGGTATGTTAAGAACTAAATGTGTGTCTCACGGCTGTACTAAAAAGGTCCATTTCAGCGATATGTCAGACAGACTGATGCTGTCTGACGCTGGTCTGAAACTGAATGATCGAACCTCCTTGGAAGCGCTTTTGCTCAATACTGTTGTCTGATTTTAATAATGAAGAGAAAATGAGGTGACAAATGTAGTTCTCATTTTCATCACGCGCACGTGGCGCCATTTTCAAATCGCGCTATTTTCATATAAGGAACGTCAAAGATTGTTGGGACTTTCCGACTGATATCTAAAAACTAAAAGTTTGTTTCATTGCCTATAATGTACCCTACCTGTTTTCTCGCAAATGTGTTGAAAAACGTTGTATGGCACACGTGCGGAAACTGGTTTTTATAAACTCGTGACTATGGTCGTACCTATACTCGTTTGTAAAAACCAACTTACCGCACTTGTATCATAAATAAGTATTTTAATTTGTGTCACAAAACAGATTTATACAGTATCATCAATGCATAAGACTGGATATCACTTGAAACAAAATTGTAAAATAATGCCAGATTCGTAACATACATTTTATATTACACGAAATCCTACAAGTGGGCAATAAATGTATCACACACCTATTATATTATAATTACGGAAACACTTTTATGTAAATGCGTATAAACATGAATTACGACAATCGAGTTAATTGCTCGTAAACACACAAATTGTGAACTGTGAGTTACGAGTCGTAATTAAAATGATACAATTAAACCATGTATTTAGGTAACAGTTATTCAAGTAGGTCCATGTAAATTTGAGAAACTGAAGCAGTGATTATCTATTAGAAAACCTCAAAGTTGCAACCTATCTGTCCTTATCAAAGGAAAATATAACCTAGCGCGATATAAAAAGAAGTGATTTTCAAAAGAGGCAGTATAATTGTTGCGAAGGCAAAAGGCGAAGGTTCACACCCGCGCAGCGCGGCCGCCATTTAGATAAACATCGAACTCTAACTGTGCTGTAACACGAAACGTTTTATTGGACCGAGACAAATAAAGGACTGCTTGTAAATTGTTATTATACGTATAGATGACATATTTAAACCCTGCTCTGTCTGCGAAAATTAACGTCGAGATTCTTATTAAGGTAACCTACCTTTAATCTAAATTTCTAAACGAAAACTCTTCAAAGTGTGGCCAACCCTCTAGCGGCCGGTCTCAATAACGTATCTACCTTTGACCAATTGTCAAATTAGCTACCAACAGTACCTACCTGAATCGTCATGTTTGCCTTTCAAACATGAATTTGACAGTTGTTTAAAGGTAGATACGATATTGAAACCACTTATCGTAAGTAGCTATGGCTATGACCAGTGTTCTCTTATTCCTTTATACATGAGCATAAATATAGTAGTGAAGGTTAAACATCTAAAGCAGGCATTTATTGGTCCAATAAGAAATCCGATATCAAAGTAAATGACCAATTATAAGGGCCGTATCAAATAACAATTGTTAAAGGTCTAACCAATCTCTAATTGATCCTTAACCGACGATCATATCGAGTTCGTAGGATTCATTATTACTCAATTGTAATCGTGCCTTCAGCTATATTGGTTCATTGTGCTGTTCAAATCAATAATCTTGTTTATTTTATTTTTTATATTAACTTTCACTCTCGTATTTTTCATTATCTTGGAAGATAACATCGCATAACATTTTATTGTGTCACACTAAAGTATAAAGGGAAAGAGAATATGACTTGACGTGTGTTTCTAGATATTATGTGTAGGTATTCATTTTGATGTTGCCAAGTGAGTTCAGGTACTCTAACCTAGGATATTGTATTTGTTTATGAAATAATGTTGTTTGTCACAGTAGATATTGCGCAAATGCCCACTTTGTAGCAGAGATATTGTTTTCAGACCGCCCTGTAGAAGGCGAGCACCTCGTGAAACACAGCACATCGTCCGTGGACACTGCAGCTTGGTGAGTTTACTTTAAAGACATACCCGCACTCAATGGACTTTATACATACGTCCCCATATCAGCATGTACATATTACATTTTGATCCGAATATCAGACGAGCAAATCCTGCCTGCTATGATTTTCAGGTCACGCACCTGTTTAAGGGTTAGGTATTCAATACGCATTACCTACCTTATTGGCTTTTAACACTAACATTTTTATCAATAACCAGTTTGCCGTGTCGTTCTATACGGCAAACATGACAAGGGTACAAGTAAAAGCACTTCTACACCAAGTACTTATTTTTTTATATGATTAACTGAAACAATTTAGCAAGCTCTTCCGGCGTAATTGCCTGTTAACACAAAATACGGGGAAATAATCAGACAAGCAATAAAAACAAGAGCATATAATAGACAGAGTACGTGGAAATGTTTAAAAGCCTTTCTCGCTACGAAGCTTATTGCTTTACAGTTTAGTGCTTTCAACAGGTAATTCTAGAAAAATGTACCGTAAAAGATAAATAGCAAGCAAACAAAGTTGAATTTACCATTTAGTTAACTCAAATTAACCCGTGCAAAGTATAGCGTCGTAGGCATACATACTAAAGTCCAGCGTTAGCGGCACATATTTAACTTTGTCACTGTTATCTGGCTAAAAATGAACAGGGCGGCCCGTGCCCTTGTTTAAATAAGCTTTTTGTGCATGAGGTGAGCGTGTGTCGGACTTTCGTAACTTTTTTGCTTTCATGTTATATTTTTGTTATTAAGTCTGTAAATAAAACCATTACATCATTGTCCCTTATAAAATACGATTTGTATGAATAATGTAGTAAGTAGAGAACCCTTAAAGGAAAATGCAATAGGAAGTATGCCGCCGTGTATCGATCCTGGCTTTGATAAAGAGTCTCTCTAAAGGAGTTAAAACGATATAGGAAAACACTAGGCTACTTGAACCAAGTATACACTAGGTCCGCCGTCTCTCAACATTAAAGTTTTAACTCTTGCATGTCGGGAAACACCAAAACTAAATTCGGTTGTAGTTTATTTGTTTATGTGAAATGTATCGTGGAGTTCCGTGGCTAATATGTCTCTGTTTTGCCTTTTAACATTATTTCGTTTACCTAGTCTTATTCTAGTTTATATAGGGTCGGCGCAATATGTCTTCGCCCGTTTCTTGTATCCTACTCTTAGTAAGACTCTTTCTTCATTCCTTCGCATCTTATGTGACATGCCCATACCATGACAATCAATTTTCACACAACTTTTCAATCACCGACACAACTTTCAGGCTTCCTCGTAAACATCTTTATTCTGTACATTTTTTCGTTTGTTTAGTCTATACCACATGCGCCTGGTATGGCGTTCGGTGGGTGGTGCTGAGGAGTGCACTGCTGGTGGAAGCGTACGACTGCTGGAGGCTGCCTGTGCCACCGCCTTGCATTATGCAGACCTCGTGCATGGTGCGCTCGCAGACCAGGGCTACTATGAGAACCATGGTATGTGCCAAACGTTTACGAATATAGAATGTTTTGATTTTATGTACGCTGAGGGCTTTAGCAGACGTGTACTTTTAGCTCCGACAACATCATCTAGCTTCTGCCAGATTCAGTGTACCAGGATGACCGCTAACAGGTAAAAATGACGAGATATTGTGAATAAGATCACAACTGCCCCGATCACTACGTGACGACCACGATCGGTCAGGCAAGGCGGAGCGTAGCGTGTAGGCGTTGCATCGAGCTTTTCCAGCGACAATGTTACAATCGGGGATTGGTGATTCTATAACTAGCATGTCTGCTGAGACCGAAGTTCGCAAGCACCAGACGCTTTATGAGCTAACAATTGACTTATTTGTTTCCAATCATTGCGAACAAATGTGCCACTAAGCCGTCCCAGGCACAAAGTAAAAGTATTGCATTATTTGTTAACGTTCCTAATACCAGTTCATGATCCAATTTCCTTCTAGTTAAGATCGTCTGGAACGACCATCTATAAGTTCTATGGGTCTCTACAATTTTTGTCCTATTTGCAGTCGGTCTTACATAAACTTTTTTATCGCAGGTCAAAACAAAACGACAGAAGAAATCTGCACGATCGTGAACAACTTGGAATACGTGCGGCGCTCTCTAGCCGAGTACGACGACGAACACATGTAAGTGCGAGCTAATCTCTGGACCGTGAATATTGCGCTCTACACCTACGACACGACACGCTGTCAAGCACAAACTTCATAAATTCCACACAAACAAATATAAGTCTTACGAACACCGAACCAAAGCTTATATCAGCATACACTTCGCCTTACTAGTATAACTTACAGAAATTGTCATGCAGCGATTGATAGAACATAAAACGCTCAGCTGCACAGCGTCTTCATCCAAGCTGAAAATAATAACAACGTAGATGCCTGTCGTTCCGGAGATGTTATTTATTTAGTTGCCCTTAAGGTGCTGAAACGTTAAACGTATTTTCCTACGGAAGAACAAACAAGCTTCACAGTGAAGGAAAGCCTTTAGCCGGGGGTTACAGCCCTAAACTACAAATTGTTTAATAATGTTGTTATTGTAACTGAATAGCTTTGCGTAAGCTCCTGAGCATTTGTTTGTACGCAAAACATCCAGTTTCACGCGCCACACAGCCATTCCGAAGTTTTAGTGGTCCTTAAGAACAAATCGCCCCGGGATATAGCCATCTCGTGTTAATGGCCGAACTTGTCCCGAATAAACTGCTGTAGAAAATCTTTTCACATTTTACGACGTAGTACATCAGAGAGTACTTACAAGTTATAACGTAAATACTTACCACGCAGTTGCCTATAAATCTTTATTAAAAGTACAACAGCTTTAGAACTATCCCAGTTTGAGTTAAACTCAATCAAAAGTTAGTACATTACGAATTAACGATGTTTATAAATCAATTGATAGCAATTATAGCTGATGAGTTTATAACGTGAATTGAAGACTGTTTTATGTTAAAAGTATGTTTATGCGTGAGCGTTTGCATTTCAATTACCGATAGCTGACATACCAATTACCGATTTTCAGATGCATGTCATAACCTCTGATACGAGCTAATTAATATTTCACTCTGAATTAAATGGACATTGAAATTTAATATATTCTGCGGCTTTCTAGTCTGCTTCAGTGCCTCTTTTGTTGACGTTTCAGGCCAAAAAAATCGTCCCAGTCTCGGGCCCTGACTCATATTACATAGCTAAAGCTAGTTAATACTATCACAGGGACGTGTGACGTACAAAATACGCAAAAAATAATGGAAGTCCTTAGACAGCGCTCTATATATTCTGGGTAACATGATCACAAAAGAATAATGTTGTAGCTTAAACGACGAGAACGCGCGGCAGCTGGTGCGCGGCGCGCTCGGCACACTGGACGCGCGAGCGGCACGTGCCGCAGCGCCGCTTGCCGCGCGGGCACGACCTCCGCTCAGGAAGGCTGTGTTCCATCTCGCATGGTCCCCTGACACACTGCCAACAACACAGGTCAGTTGTTTACTAGGTTACTGAAACAGTTAACAAGGCGTGAATTCAAGGTTTGGTATAACGAAAAACTTTAAGTTGCACATTGCATCTACTGACTATGGTCTAACTCTAATCAGCATTGTCTATCACGAGTAGACAAACTTTCCAAATGGCAAATGAGAAATTATTTCAACCAGAGCGATCACCAATCCAATGACCCAGAATGCGGAGCTATTCTTAATTCAGTCTGCAATGTTCTCTTACCAATTAACTTCGATGAAACTACTGCAAAACACTCCCAATTCTAATTCGGCGCTAGGCTATAACTCCTCTGCTGGAGTTCCTGGACCAGCACCTGTCATCGCTGAACACGTGGCTGCTGCCGCGCGCCTTCATCCGCGCGCTGGCGGGCTGCTGGAGCGGCGTGCTCAAGGAGGTGTCGTCGCAGGCGGACGCGGGCGGCGCCGAGCGGCCGCGCGTCTACCATCACAGGCTCAGGGAGGCACTCGATCTTTTAGCTGAATTTTTCCATGCAGAAGGAAAAGGTTTGTTTTTTTATTTACTTGTAATTAATTCTGATAGGTACTAAATAACATATTATTTTTATAAAAATTATCAAGAATAATGTCACCCAATCAAAGAGTTAAAAGTTTCACAATGAAGTTACTTAGTAGCCATCCATTCAATAAAAGTCTGACAAGAGTGATTTCAACCAAGAAACTTTTCAAAATAAAATATTTCGTATATTACTTGTTAAAATGTTGACGAAGTTGGAACGAGGAGTTAGGAACTCTCCTACGGAGGTCGTAAGAGGCTTAGTTGGTAAACAATGGTTTATCGATATCTATTTAGGTCTCCCGATGTCGGAGGTGCACAATGCGGAGTGGTTTCGTGTGGAACAAAGGATGGAATATCACCAGGCGCCCACTGAGAAACTATTGGAGCTGTGGCTCGCTGATAGACTTGCTGAACAAACCCGGACACCGCTGCCCTCGCGCTATGGCTCTATACTTGTTCGGTCAGTACCATTCTGCTGAATATTATTTTAGCAAAGTTCTAAATTATGTCAACAGGATTTAAAACTACAATTTATATCCATTAAACAAAATACATAGAAGCTTCCCAAATGTTTTTTTAGCTTCGCTCACCTAATTTACTATCCTTTATATTCCTGTCAGTACATTTTTCTTACTTAGTTCACTCCCATTTACTTCTATCTCTAAAACTTGGTGTCTTCGTTTTATGTCTAAAAGGTTACGCTCCATCGCTCTTTGTCATGTTAGTAATTTGGATCGAGTACATTTCGCCGAATACACAAGTTTGACGAGCCACTGAGCCACAGCAGCCTCACTTTTTCAAGCTTTTCTTTATTACTTTTGGGTTTGTTTCATAACAAGTTTTTTCTACTGTTTGTAAAAAGGCTTTATCTAAGATGTTTTGTAAGACAAACATTGGTAAAATGTTTCAAGGATAGTGTTTGAGTAATGTTTTCAGATAATGTTATCACTACATTTTGCTGTTTTATTTTTTGGTTCTGCGAGCCAAACAAGAAAGGGGCATTTAAAATATCATTAATTTGTCCGACAGCCTCATCTCTCTCAGTTCACAGTTAAGATTGTTTTAATTCAAAATGGACAAAAGCATTGAGCGGAAGCTTTCCATTTGTGTGTTAAAAGAACAAAGAATAAATTCATAGAATTTCGTAAAAAAAATACGTAAAGCCATATCTAGCGTAGCTATAGCTTTTTATCGGAAAAATATTGTTTGTTCGAGCTAAAACTTCCATTGCGTACTTTCATTTTAGCAGGCTATGCAATATCAGTTTCGTTACTAGGAAAGAGATCCCACATATCATGTGTTTTTTCGTATATATTATTGCTTTGTTGTATTTGAGGAACATCTATAGAACATCGTTGCCTCTGCTAAGTGCTAAGTTCATATTTTATAGTATACTAATTACCTTTATTATCTATTTCTCATGAACCACTGCTTTACAAACATAATTACCGAAGTATCCTCCAGCTGCCTATTATAACGTTATTAAAATAAATCCAAGTTCAAAATACTAGGTATCCGTTCTACCTACCTCGATCTAGAACTCTTTTACAACTCTTTTGAAATGGATATCGGAAGATTTATAAGAACTTCGAGACTTCGCACTTGATCGGCTTTTTATTCGTATTTAGTTTCAACTTTCTTGAGGCATCTTATCGTGTTCGAGTTACTAGCTATATTAAATATAAATTGTAGGAAAAAAGGAAGGATTAGTAATTTTATTCCCTTTAAAGATCTTTGCGTTGTTTAAGCTTCTGAGAATTTTATTGAAAGAGGAGCTTGTTTTTAATGCTTCTAAATCCGGTTTATTGTACCCATCTAACGCTTACTACGTGAGGTATACGGTGTATAAGCGGTGAAGAGATCAACTAAATGAATCCTTTTGAACGTTTCATGAATAATTGTTCTGAAATTATCCCAGCTGTATAGAACAAGTGCAAGTGGAGTTGAAAATTTTCTTTATATTCAGGGTGTACTTCAACCATGACTCGCTGTGCGTGGAAGTGCTGTCTGCGCGCGACGTGATTCCGCTGGATCCGAACGGCTTAAGCGATCCCTTCGTAGTGCTCGAGCTGGTACCCAAGCGACTGTTCCCGAAGGCTCACGAACAAACCACCAACGTACAGAAGGTTAGACACTGGCAGAAATTAATGCTTATTCAATTGATACTTAAACTTGGTACCACAAGATTTATGTTTTCGGGCAGAGGAAGTTCTTACGATCGAGAAACTAAAAGATCCCGCCTTTTCTTTATTCAAATAAATTTCGACGTGGAGAATGTATCTGAGAAGTTAATCATCAGGCTGTGTTTGTCAGTGAGCAGAAAGCGAATCTTAATTTAACATTTAGTAAAAACATTAGTGTGATAGTATTGCAACACATCCTCGTTGCTGACAAAACACACAATGTCCAGAAAACGCTGAACCCAGTGTGGGACGAGTGCTTCGAGTTCGGCGTGTCGCTGGAGGCGTGCCGCTGGCCGGGCGCGGCGCTGGCGCTGTCGGTGTGGGACCGCGACGTGCTGACGGCCGACGACTTCGCGGGAGAGGCCTTCGTCTCGCTGGCGCGCGTGCCCGGCGTCAACAGCCACGCGCCGCCCGACCCGCTGCGCCCCATCGAGCTACCGCTCATGCAGCTGCACGATCGCAGTATGTATAATTTCAGTGGTAGTCTCATAGTAAAAGTTGTACATAATGATGAGTACAATGACTCCTTTTCAGATATTGCGTAAATTCTACTATACGCTGCATAAATTAAAGCGGAACTTCACATCAACACCTTCTAATTTCGAAGTGAATGTGAGACGTTGGTGGGCAATATCACAACTGCCAGAGAATCACATCACGTCTTTTTCTGTTTTCGGCGTGACTGTTTTCTTCTAAGGCACTACAGCATCGAGATATTGGCTTCCTGGATAACCGGCCAAGAGCGGGCCACGCACAGTGAAGGGTTCCGTTTACCCATTTCGTAAACCATGACAAAAAATAAATAGCAAATTTTACTATAACATCGCAAAGTTACAAACGCATTCCATAGAAATTTTTATTTATCCAGTTACATTTTATAAGTTGGTCGACTATAACTCGTTAATCTCACACCATGGGATAGACTGTAAAAAAAAAATTATAGTCACTTTATGTGCAGATTTTTTTCTAGATTTTATTCACCACCCTAAAAAACTGGTCCACTGCATTAAATCCATCCATCGGTTGCCCTATTGCCAACTAATAATTCTAAAAACAGCTTGTCATTATTTCTTAAAGGAAGCCCTATCAACTTTTAATTAACCAGTTATTAACAAAACGTTTCCCAAGAATGACAGCGTATTGATGATTCTGAATAAATTTCCTGTTACTTTATGTTCTAATTAATAACTCCAATTATGATTTCCTAAGTAGTTTCATAGTCATTTATGTTTTATATAAAATTAAACAAAATCTACTTCTCATTATATTTAGTTCAATAACTTGAACTTACGCTACATTAAAATGGGTAATATTCATCGATGAGATGAAAATCAGGATTCTGGAGACGATTGTGTTGACACTTTCAAATACTCTAAGTTAACTTTGTTTGCAGATCACCCCATCATACAAATCCTGGAGTCACGCACCACAGATAAACTGGCCATTGACTTCGTCAAGAAACAAAAGTTAAGATTCGCTGAGCAGTAAGTTGTCTGACAAGTTTCAAGTATCTGTTTCTTACTATACTTATTTCGTTATTTCTCCAACGTCCATTAAAATGTTGACAATATATACAAAATTTTACAAAAGGGATTCGATATTTTTTAAATAACACTTTAGTTATTGAGTACATACCTATTTATTATGATTAAGATGTATAAAAGTCATCAGTATTAACATATTACAAAGACTGTGTAATTAATTCTTCTACTCATGAGAGAATATGTATGTATAAAGTATTGTGTATGTGTAATTTCAATGCATTTTATATGTGTATAGAATTAGTACGCACCCTCGGAGCTTATGTCCCTAGTCGTTAGTCTCTATTAGAAGTTCCCGACCAAGTACTTTAAGGCCCGTTGTTACCATTTCATACGAGCTACTGTCTCCACACGCCTTCTTCTTTACATGGACTTTACTGATGCGCACTTTTTAAACCAAAATCATTATTACGATGTTAGTTGTTAAAATACAGTAGCATTGTCAACAATATATGTTTTATGTCAATATATAGTAGTAATTCAATTCACATAACATTATGACAAATGTCATTGGAATAGTATTTGATTGTCAGATTTAAATGTTTAGTATGTAATTAACAGTATCAAATCCGTGTTTTCTGAATATTTCCGATGAATAAATATTATATTAATTATTCCTAGATGTTAATGTCTCAATGTTTTGCTGCCTTATTCTCCTAATTGTGAACTTATTAGAATGCATGAAAACTGATGCTTTTAATTAATTCGTAGGTAAGTGTATTAAAGAAATTTTTGATGATACATAATTATATCATTCTTGATTTACATTTTATATCCAGTATGATTTCAAAGTATTTTGCGATTTGTTACGAACCACAGTCAGGTGCATATTTCACAGCTCGAGAATTAATAAGAAAGAAATCTTTTAAAATATATTGTGTACAAAATTTTATAAAACTTTATGCATAAAAATCGAGCTTTTCATTAACAACCGTCGCATCTATTACTTAATGAATATATAATTTTAAATATATTATAATATATATGGAATGCATTGTCTTCGACGACTGATTTTTCATCGTTAGATTTAATTGTATGAGATATATTTTATAACTATACGTGACGTATGTACACTGTGTATACAAGTATATTATTGTAATAGATGATGTATTGATGTTTTAAATTAGCAAATGAATATTATATATACCTACTTTATACATGTAACAATTAGTGTAAAGGAATGTTAAAGTTATTTGAGATGGATTTGTATTTAAAAGAAGAGAATGATTCGTGTTTAAGTGAAGAAAGGACGTGGCAGATTAATCAAATTTTATGAGAAGGGATCCAAGTTATAAAGTAGTAGGCAGCCTCTCAGCGGTGCGGCACACAAACTAACTAGCTAGAACGAAGGAAACGGTATACTAACAACGTCAAGGGTCCGGTTGGCCACAGTAGATATAATTCAAAATCTTATTTTAAATTAATGTGTGACCGTAAATTATTCAGTAAGAAAACCATACGTATAATAATATGATGATGTTGTAAACTTTCTGCGCTCCTGTGTACTTACCAACACACTGTAGTTGAAATTGTGATTAATGGATACCTACTCCGCACCTAATAGAAACCTCGAAACGTCATATCCAGTGCTACCCTAACCATATCGCTGAGCTTTTAACGTCTACCTAAGATATATGTATTTTAAACTTTATACCTGCGCAACGCGGCCACCGCGTCGAGATGCCAATCTTAGTAATCGATGCAGTACCGCCATGCCACGCTGTTTTTGATACGTTGGTAAAACGTACTTATATACTTATAATAGGCATATGAAAACAAAATTTATGATCCTTTGGCTAAACAAGACCATACCAAAAGTCAATTATTTAAAATAGGCTATTCAAAAACAACATATTTTACATTCAAAATCTATATATATTTTATAAAGTATTAAAAAAACTCACGAAAGAAGTCATGTGCCAGTGACATTCGACTTTTTTTATATGGAATCATAATATACAAAAACTTTTTATAAACTTTTCACCACCACTTTTGAAGTAGAAAGTGGGCGAGAAATATTTTGCGATTCTAATATGATGTAAAATGCATATCACACAGTCATGTTATATTTCTAGCTACGAAACTATTGTCTGCTTGTCTAGTTTACCTTATCTGTATAATTTAATGTGTGTTATTGACGTTACGCCAATCCTGTTTAGACATCTAAGAAAGCATTAGTGTTGATATCGATGTAACCATTCCACATATCTAATTGTGTAACTTATAGGAACCCGCTAAACCTAAACCCACTGCATTCTGGAACGAATTCATTCAAAAGCATACATTGAAGTTGTACGTACTATTGACACTTGTGTTCCTGGCTTTAATAAACTCTAACATTAAATTGGTATCTTAGTTTTATTTGTTCGATTAAAAACTCTCCCTAATCATCACACGGAAAAGGTTATTATGGACTAATACTGCTGAAAACTTGATATTTTTTTGCATTATATTATCCATTAAATTCGTTTTTTTCAGTAGGTATATTCTGGCCCAGGACGAATGTCATGATTTAGACCTGGTTTCAAAATTGCCAATTAATGAACTTTCAAGATTGTTATTTGTCTGAAGTTTTTTTTTCAAACTTCGCTTTTTACTTCATGTTATACTTAGAAATACGGACATTGATGGACTGACACATAATTAATGAACACAATGTTCTGATAATTGACTACTGACGCAACTTCGACCTGCTAATGGGATTACAGCTCGGTTAGATAGTTACGACGTTTTAATGGTCCCATAGTTATATGAGACTACAATAATCAATAAGTCCACTTTATAAAGCGGTTGAGACTAGTTTCCTCGTTAACAAACTTTATGAACCCTATCACGAAATAGCACGACGCCCACCCGATGTATCTACTTTCACAGACTCGCGATAAATTGAAGAATACCTTTCAAGACGCCGTTTAATGACTAGTTTAAATGAGAAAAATATTAGCGAGACGTACAAGTCTTCAGCATTTCCTATTGTTCGTTTTAATGGTTTCGAGTTTTTTTCTTTTGAGCTCAATAACTTTTTTAAACAAGGTACGAATATGTAGGGTAATCAATTCTACTCTTGATTCTGAAATAAATATTTTCAGGTTTTGAGTTTGATTACAATACCACCTTGATTGTTGCGACAGTGGTGAACATCACGTTTCAAGGCAAGTAATTTGAAGTAAATTTACACTAAGCCAGCCTATTTTTTATTTATTAGGCGCGTAGTTCCTACATATAGAAGAAGAATGGTAAGTATATATGTAGGTATAGGTATGTTATCAGCTTGTTCGAGTAGATGGAAACAACTGAATTGCGACCTCTTCTACACTCCCGAGCAATAAACTGTAATCACTTGACGAACTTCATCTGTGTGTTTTTACAATTTCTATGCAATGAACCATGGATTGTGGTAGATACTACCTAATTTTAGTGAATTATTGCAATAGGTCGAAGTTGTGGGTGAACGTCTAAATTAATAGGAAGTAATATGAATGTTTTGTGTTATCCCCTCTTGCCCTAATGACTGCCTATAAACGGTTTTTCATTGACCGAATAAGTTTCCTGATGTTTTCCTGTAAGATTTCCTGCCACTCTTCGACTAAAGCAGTTTTTACCCTTGTATCGACGCCGGAACTGTCTTTCTTTTACTGTCGGGAACAAGGAACACGTCCAACTCCAGCTCGTCTCCCATATGTTCAATCGGATTCAAGTCAGGATTGAAGGCTGGTCAGTCTAGTGTGTGAATACCGACTCCAGGTACTGTCGTGCATTAGCAAGAAATCTTTCACCAATAAACCCGGCCTAGCAGAATGTCGTTTCTGTTTCAATAAATATCCCCGACCACATCACACAGGACTCACCCCCGTTTGTCACAGTTTCGAGCAACGCGCGATTATGTTATTGCTGTTTATTGCTCGCGAGTTTATAAGCAAGACCTGCAGAAGCGAGCGATGGGATTGGAGATAGAATTTTGAGTGCTATCGACAATCACCACATGTCCACACCCACTTGTATCGTAACTAAAGTTAGGCTATACAATAATAATCTAGCAAAAATCTCCACTATTGCAGGTGAATTTATTTATTCTTCCGTTTCTGTTTATGCTTTGTTAAATTTGATGCGGGTTCCAAGTTTTTCATTGCTTCGGTGCTTTTCAGGCAGTCGCCACTGTTGATTCTGACTTTCAGGAATGGCAGTGGTTCGAGCTCGTCACTATAACTTCGACTAGTAAGTCGGGGTCAGTGATGAGCTTATCTAATTAATATTACACATCAGTCTATCGTTTACCTTATTGAAAGGATGCCATTTAAATTCTTATACGAATATGTGCATATGTAACTTTAGGTTTTAGAAGGTCTAAAGTAAAGTTGAAAAATAATTAGATAATATTGATCCAAAGTCAAAGTCAAAACGTTTATTTCCATTAGGCCATTATACGGCACTTTTGAACTTCATCGTTTACAGTTCAGTAAAAATAATAATATTACATTAATAAAGTGACTCTACTGTCCATTCGGAAAGGTAGATTCTTATGGAGAAGAACGGACAAGAAACTCCATAGTTACTCTTTTCAATTAATAATTTTACAAAATTTGGTATACAAAAATTAATTTTATATTATGTGAGGACGATGCACCCAGAGTATGCTACTTATAAGAACAAATTATCACCAGCAGAGGTAAACTTATTCATTTTCTAAAGAAATTTAGGTAAATGGTACTCACATATTTACAAACTGTAAATGTAACTTAAGAGTATAAAATCTTAAGCAACCACCAATTTTGTAAAGGTTAAGAATATCCTTATGCTCTTATCCTTTTTTATAGAATTCTCGGTACGCTGGGCGGCAGACAAGATATCCTCCATAGGTAAGCGTCCGCTGTATTTTAAACACGCGACCAGGTAGACGACCTGGTTTACCTAAAAGTTCTCTCAGTTATTTTTAACGGAAAATTACCATGCCAATTAAGTTTCTAAATAGATACCTAACATACAGTTAATACTGTCTTCCGGTAGGATAAAGGTGAAGAGGAAACTAGATAATAAATTAGTTTATTAGTTAGGTCGAGGCTCCATGATCGTTATAAAGTGGGCTTGTTTGCGGTCATGGGCGAACTGCAGCGGTTTATTGTGTTAACTCGTGTCTCCAACTAACTAAATAATTAGATCTTGACAGGATATGCCGCATACTACACTACATTATGCATTCCGAATGTAATTAGAGTCCATGTTCGAGGTTTATGATTCAGTTATACGGGAAGCGGGGAGTTGTTAGGGCCGCAGAAATAACAAGAATAGGAAATGTTGGAAGGAGAGAACAAATTACGCGCTATTTATAAAACTCGGAGAAAAATCATTTGTACCTAGGGACCACGTTACAAGCTACACCTTGGACCATGAAAAACATAACCAGCGTTCAATTATTACGCGTAATTGTGAAATGTGACTTTTATATTTATTTGATAAATATTCAATTATAGATATTCTTTAAGCGTGTACTATCTAGTAGGTATCTATACCGATGATATTCATATTTATCCCTTGATAAGATATACGTTTCGTGCACAGTGCCTAAAGAAAGACCTAGGTCGGTTAAAATTATGGTGTGTTTAAAACATGTTTTTTAGCATTATTAAATAAGCAGACAGCTAACGGTTATATCCACTGATTAAATAAAGAAACAAGGAGTAAAGCCTTAAATTACAATTACAAACACAGTAAAAATGTTTAGTTGAGATTTAATATGTCGGCTAAATGTTTATGTTGAGGCTTATAGGGCGCGAAGGCTTCTGAAAACACTCCATTAAATAAAGTCACAGTATTGTCGCTGTACTACATCTCTAGCAGGTGTGGGTAGAGGCAGTAATGGCTTTCGATCAATCAATAAACTCAGTTGTCGGTGGAAATGAAAAAACCTGCCAGCTGCATGTTCCGCTACATAAAATAAGATCTCGCACACACTAAATACAATACATAGAATTCAAATTATTGGACACCAAAAATACCACAGACATTATAACTAAGGGTGTATCAATCTCAATCAAACCGGTCTTATCACAATTAGTGATAACAATGTTATTTTACCTACGCTACGTTTCGAATCTATGTAGTATATAATCTATAGTACTTCTGGCTCTATGTATAATTTATCAAGAATTCCTAGAGCTGAGTTTTACCTAGTTTTTTTCTTAATCAACTCTTTCTAAGTCCATTCCGCTAACACGTCGTTCGCGGCGCTTGTCGTACGCGCTGGTAAGACAGGGTATTTATATGCAGATCACTTTAATATGCTAATATCCTACGAACCTTCTCTCTATGTATGCTTCTAAGAACCCCTTGTAAATTTTTATAAAGTTTTTTAGGGTAGCGCGTCCACTAACAATTCTCCAAGAGTAGCTAGGTACCGTTAGTTTTATTTTGTTATTTTAGTGAGCAGCAAGGTTTTCTGACAATCTAAAATCGGGAATATTTTATAATCTGTAGCCAGGTTATAACATATTACCGATACCGACTTCTTTTGAGTTCTACCCCAACGAGGATAAAGATTCACTAATACTACCTTTATAATTTTCAGAAAATTGAGAATATCTAACCTTACGTATACCTGCTTTAAGAACAGCAACAAGACTAGTAGACATCAGGCGTGATCGTTGATGAAAGACAGGGTACGATAAGTAAACCTAGTATCAGGTCATGAAACCGGAATATTTCACAGTATGCACATGATCACGTCATCCGGCACGTGCCGACTATTTTGCCGGAGGACCCGCAGCCTCGCCTCGCTCGCCTCACTCGCTCCCGCTGACCGCGCCGCCCGCTGAATTATAATAAGCCCCGTATCGACTAACTGTTCACAGGAATCTACTTGCCAGTGAAAGACTGCTACATTCAAAATGAATTTGCAATCAAGCAAACGCTTTTATTGTTTCGAAAAACAAGAATTGTGATGAGGGTCGGAAAATGAATTTCTGTTTTTTACCAAGCCCTGTTTCAGAAGTAGGATTCAGCTAGCAAGTGATATTTCTGCTTCTACAGCTATCTTTGACATGATATCGCTTCTATTTTTTGTGTTTATAAAAACAAGTACCACAATGTCATATACCTTAGATGTATGGATTGATCTACGAAGTATCTGCAGCTGCACAAATATGAAAAGAAAATGTGAGAATTTCCATAATTTATGAAACTATTCTCATTAAGCAATAGGTAGGTATATGTATGGTTTATGATTAAAAGCGAAAGATAACATTCATTCATTCACTCGCTGATTAATCACGATATCTCGAAAACTGCTGGACTAGAACTAGATTATGAGTAGGAGACGTCAGCAATGATGTGTGACAGGTGAAATAGGAGGTTGCGGTTTATATGAACAATCTTATTCCTTGTGCCAATTTACTTAAAACTTGGTATGAATACTAATCTAAGTGAATTACAAAGGTTGTGAATTAGCTTTTCAGGACTAAAGCTTGTATGGCAGAATCTAATTTTGTAGGTTTATAAACTTGAAACTTGGTACAAATACATCGTTTTTCAAAACTACACGTGTTAAAAGTTTTTATATGATAATCTTACTGTTTGTTTCTATTTACTTGGAAATTGGTAAACAATCTAAAAGTGGTATTTAACTGAAGCGGATCTAACGATTTTTTCATAATCAACCCCGAACGGGATGAAGAGAGTTGATTTACAGGGTTGCTTGAAGCTAAGGGGTTAGAGTGGCGCTGAAGTTTGTAGATTACCTAGAGAGAAATTCGTGCGGACGAAGTCGCGGGACACCTACGTAACTGGTAAATTGAATGAAAGCCTTTATGTGGTCGGATTTTCGCCCACTACGATAAATCCCATGAAAGTTAAACTATAAAGAAGGAACTCACTGAACAGTTTCTAAGTACTAATTTAATTCAGCAAGCAAAAGAAACCGCTGAAGAAAATGTTAGAAAAGAAACCTTTCTTTAATTATATTTATCGTGGGCTTAAGTAAACGTAGTGAAAATTGCTGGGTATTAGGAGACTAGAGAGCGTTACTAATGTAATTTGCGTCTGTAAATACGCACTTGTTCCTTAAGCTCAGTGGCCCAGTCCATTCAATCTCGCTGTAGAGCCGGCGCGGGATTCTCAACGCGAACGCCGTACAATTCCATTGAATAAAAGCTTTATGAAATTCTGTAGCTTTTGTCGCGCTACTTTTCTGAGGGGATTTATGTAGGTACCTAGTTATCATCCTTACTAACAGTGAACGCTAGATATGATCGCAGCGCTTACATATGTAGTTGCTACAGAAAATCTCTGCAGTGGTAACACCTAACAAGACATATCAAAAGACATATACAGCTATAATACCTCTGTATAGTATTTATCGTTTCAATCAGTAATCATATTAGAGACATGCGCAGTTCACACTATTCACACAATTTATTCTCGAGCTAGATCGTGTATGTCTTATCTTAATCTCAACAGAATTCCAGATAAACGCATATTTAGCGATTTTTAAATCTATCAATACAGTCCCTATATTTATCATATCTATATTTCACACTTGGTCCGATAGCAATAGTAGTTCATATTCATGAAAACTATTTTTCTTGAAATATTTTACCAACCTATAATTTGTTAGACGTTTGTCGCAGCCAATGCCGAGAAACGCGTGTTGCCTAGACACACAATTACTTTCCGCTCAAAATGGTATTTCTCTCGCCTCAGTAAAATCTAACTTCAAAGAAACAACGAATAACTTTTCCAGCAGTTATGATAATCCCGACCCACACATGTGTATTGTTCATACATCAAGTAGCCTCGACCCAGAATTAGAAGCCCGCAAGCAATCTTAGTAGATTACGTATGTATGGACAGTACGGAACCCGCTGTATGTTTTTCCAAAGTATTATTATGTTTATCTTTCGCTAAAAAAACTGCCCATTCACTGCCATTGTCATCGACGCGGAACAACATCGTCGACAAACTCCCTGATGGCAGCCCGGAGCCTATTGCCTTCGCCTCGGGCTACCGACCCTTACCTAACCCATCTTGGGACACATATGCCACTCCAAAATACTTACATTATATCGGGATTACACATTACTTACCTTTACCGTTATTTTGAGTAGTCTTTGAGGACCCCTTTTTTACGAAACGACCCTAATAAAGTACTTGAGTATTACCTAGTAGCGTAAGATATGAGTGTAGTTAAAGCCTGAAAAAAACTAGCTGAAAATAATATGCCTAAATCTACGTTACCTGCGTTAAGCAGGCCTCTTTTCCTATTAAACTCTTAAAAGTAATTAGATCTTCTAATAATTTTGTTTCTTTTCGATTATCCTTTCCGGTTGCTCTAATTCGGTTAGAGTAGGTTACGAAAGCAAAAATGTCTGTTTTTAGAAAGCGTTTTAATTTAAATAAAGTGAACTATCCATCAATCACGCAGTCGGGATCTATCTATCAAGCGGCGGCGTTAACGAGTGACTCGCGTGATGAGTCGACACTACCACTCTCAACGTAACATAACATACGCATTCAATATTGTTTTGAACAGTTATCAATCGCAAATTAATAACATTGCAGGTAATTTAGCATGCAGATAACATCTAATCCGTTTTGATTAATTAATTACGTATATTATCATTAAATGATGACTCACGATTTTTTGTTGTTATTTGACTATACTTGATGAGCATCCTTACCTTCATCATAATAAGGTATATCATCCAAGTGACTGATAGGTGATGCAATCACAGCATTACAGATTTGATGAATGCATTTACATATGATAAGCTGTTTATAGAAACGTTACCCATAGCAATCCACAGATCAGACTCACAATAACCATCACCATACCGGCTTGTCGACGGTTGACCTATTAGATATTACCGAAAGGAAAAAATGTTCATTTTAGTTTCTTTTTAATTACTCAATTAGAGTTGGTTGTGATGTGCATACGTCGCCAGCTTGTATTTATACGTATTTTCATTAAATTTCATCATTGTAGTCGTTAGTTTGGTAGGTACTTTTTGAAAACAAAACAAAGATACGCAGCAGGTGCTATCTACACAGAATACCACATACCCTACGTATGTTATGAAATAATTTCATTATGCATTCAGCCCGAAGAATCGCAAAACTGAAGTGGCAGTGAGCAGGGCACATTGCTCGCAGAACAGATGGTCGATGGGGCCGAAAAGTTGTAGAGTGGCGACCGCGTCCCGGAAGAC
This sequence comes from Mamestra brassicae, assembly GCA_905163435.1. Taxonomy (NCBI): domain Eukaryota; kingdom Metazoa; phylum Arthropoda; class Insecta; order Lepidoptera; family Noctuidae; genus Mamestra; species Mamestra brassicae. The sequence goes on along the minus strand of LR991004.1, from coordinate 9,920,392 downwards.
GTGGCGTTGGAAGGCCTCCCACAAGGTGGACCGATGACCTGATAAGGGTCGCGGGTAGCCGATGGATGCGAGACGCACAGGACCGGTTGGTGTGGCGGCACTTGAGAGAGGCCTATGTCCAGCAGTGGACGTCTCTTGGCTGATATGATGATGATGCATTCATAACATTCCTTAATGCACAAAGCAATTTCATTTAAGAGCTCTTGTTATTAAGCCCGTATAACTAAGTAGGGTAGAAAGGACTGTTAATATCAAAATTACCGAAACCAAGATTCATTTATTTCCATTTGTGTCATTCCACATTTTCCGCCGGGAGCGTAGCGGCGTCCCCCGGGCCGCTGGGCTCGCAGCTGGACTCTCCAAGAATATAAATTACATTTCATTTTACCACTTACAGTATGCGTGGAATTAATGCCCTTTGAAATCATTTCAACCGTCACAATATATTACAATTCAATTATTCCATACATTTAATAAGAATAAATGAACATATAATAAAAATACATATACCATAACTTATAAATCATTGGACATTAAAATGTATGAATTAGCCTAGTTAATAAAGGTTCCGGCTATAAGTCTATTTGCAATTCTAAACGTGTCTGAATAAGGCCCAATATTCCGTTCTACTGAGTCAAAAAAAAACTAAATGTTAATAATAACTTTTTAAATTTGCCAGTTCGTGAAAGCGGTTGGGCATTTAAGTTACGGTTAAGTTAGGATCCAGCTTCCAGTACGTATAACTGTTATGGACCAAGTAATAAATTGGGGCATTTTTCATTATGGCCGGGCATTATGAATTATGACAAGCTGCTTAGGACGAAATCAATAATCATAATATTTGATCTCCGTTATTTATCACATTAACTATGGAGTTTCTTGTCCGTTCTTCTCCATAAGAATCTACTTTTTGCGAATGGACAACTAGGGTCACTTATATTTTAATTTTAAACTGTAAATTTGACGTTCAAAAGTGTCTTTTAATGGTCTAGTTGAAATAAATGAATTGACTTTGACTTAGACATTGTCTAGACATTATGAATATTGCCATGTGGTTTGTGGGCAATATTGTAATGTAAGTTAAAACGTTAAAACTGTCTACTCTAATGACAATCAAAACAAGTTATGTATTGCTTGAGTGGAAAGAATGAACATCAAACTACAATCAACAAGTTGAAAAAAAAAAAAATAACCATAGAAAAAAATAATTGGCGTGATGAATACCTCTGTTAACACTTTTAGATTATTAAAAGGTAGTTAAACTCATGCATATCAATTTCTTGTAAGGTGTATAAAAAATGTGTAAACCAGCCTTATAAAAACCTCAAATATTAGTCCAACAACATAAGTTGAATAAAGCTAAGCACCAAACCTTCTAATTATATCACACTTGCGCTCGTACTCATTGCGATACTTTAAGGGTGTCTGGGGGATGTTTAGCCCCTTACGATGGGTCTGGCAGCTTACAGAAGGTATTGCAATAGTTTCTTGAGCATTATAGATAAAAATCAAAACTGAGAGTATAAGAGAACTTACATAATATTTTTGGGAGCTTTAAAGCATCTGGCACAAGTTACCGCCCGCGGATAGTGTCTAGCAGCATTAATTATTAATTTTAACAGTATTCTACGAAACATACATACAGATAAGCACTGAGACCATAAGAGAAGTACCTGGTACCTGGTACCTGTAAATTGGTCATCGTCCCAAGCTAGCAGGTTTCTCGGGACGATGGCCAATTTACACTCACTGTGCATATTAATACTATTTTATGCCACACACTTTAACTCTGAGAATATAAAAGAAGTCTGGCGGCCCTGGGATCTTGGACTATTAGGTTAAGCTATTCATGTTAGGTTCCTGCAGACAGAAATAGAAACCCCGCACGGGCTCCGTCGTCGAGGTTAGAATGTTAAAATTGATTGTTGTTCGAATTTAGAATTCGCACAATTAAATATTTCACATATTTTCGTCTCACGGTTTCCCTTTTCTATGAACGGCCTCAGCATCTGCCAGCTATAAATTATGAGTCTGATTATTGATATGGTAAAGTCCAGTTAATTTATGGTTTTTCCACACAGTTACCCAAAAAATGCATTAACGAAGCCTGTATTCATTGATCGAAAGTTAAAAAATTACGCACCATACAATGGAACATGCGGTAAAATAGGTACTCTAATCTAAGTACCTATTTCCTCCTCGTTGTATAGCGCCGTGCGTATCCTTTACGATTTTTTTTAATTTCCATAAAAATAAGAATTCCACGAAGGAGTTTCACATTAGGTACTAGAATAAATAACCTGAATGATCGAACCTCCTTGGAAGCGCTTTTGCTCAATACGTTTCACTTTAATACTAAAGAGAAAATGAAACGAAAGTCGAAGTTCTAATTTTCACCACGCGCACGTGGTGCCATGTTTAAATTCGCGCTATTTTCGGACGTCAAAGATTATGTCGCATGATTTCTAAAAATAAAAAGTTAGTTTCATTATTGTATTGTTTTCTCGCAAATATGTTTAAAAACGTTATATTACACACGTGTGGAAATTGGTTTTTACAAACTCCTATATATACCGCACTAGTATCATAAATAACTATTGTTTTTAAATATTGATTCTACGTTTGAAATAAAAATAACAGTAATAGAACCTGGTTTTAGTTACTCTGCCCTATAGGTGATAAGCATTATAAATAATGCCCGAACGATTTGATTATTTCAATAGTTGTTATCACACTGCCCCCTCATATTGGACATTTTTCAAACTGCGGGGGCATTTTTTATAATGTCCTATAATCACTTGGTCCATAACATAACTAAAGCTAATTTTATTCCGCAATAATACAATTCAAAGTTCTTGATAGGTTAATTTAATAAGGAACCAACATAGTGACCGTGTGTTCGTCACTATAAACCATGTTGTTATTTTTATCGAAAGCTAACCCGTAGCCGTTAGTTACTGATAGCCTTAAAACCAACTCTTTGTTTTCTTTGTCAATAGAATAGATTCCATTGTGCGCCACAAAATATGGTGTCCCACACGTATCCGTAGAAGCTCCACGAATACTTATGTCATTACCGTGAACTAACGTAGGTGATTTACATCCCTTCTGCAATATAAATAGTCCGGATGGGTTAACGAAATATAAGTCACTGTTGGCGTCGAATACAAAGTGCTGAATTATATTTTCCTTTGCCTCCGACACCAAGCACTTCGATTCGTCTTTGTACACGTACAGGTTTTGCTTAGCCGTGTCTACGAAGTACAAATAGTCGTTGAAGTACATATCGAAGATATCTGTTTTGTGGACAAGGGCCGGCATCTCAATGTCCTTAGAAGAGTAATTGTATTTGTATATTCCGTCGCTCCCTCCGAGGTACACGTTACCGGTCGCCTGGTCCACCGCACTCGCGAAGCCATTACGAAGTCGAGGTACAATAGAAGTCAACCCAGTGTCTATGTTTAACACCACCGACTGAAAACTTTGATCCGAAAACTCATCCGCATTTATACAGAAAAACAAAGTGTTCCGATTCCTGTCTATTGAAAATTTATACGGTATATTCACGTCCGCTAGTATCACATTCTTTTTGTATGGTTTACCACATATTAAAACTAAATCTTTGTTATTTGTAATCATTATTAAAAATCATGGTAAAACAATACAAACAAATAATTTAAAAATTACTAAAAAACTTTTTCTATTTGAAATGATTTTCCAGATGTCATAATCTATCGATGAATTGTTGTGATTCGGTAAAGAGTATTGATGTGAGCATAGACTTAAAAACTTTTACTATGAAGGTCAACGCTTGGGTGCTACAAACTTCATGCTATAATGATTATGCACCGCAATCTTATAACAACACTGGACTATGATAACTAGTATTATAATATAATTTTAGCGTTTTATCTTTTAATCTATATCAATCACAAACACAGAAGTCTGGTGACGCTAGAGGTCACAATAAAATTAAGTTATTATCAAACAGAAGCGGTAATGTTGCAGTAAATCACGGGTCCATTGCAGATGCGGTAAACATTCTTTATATCTGTGCCCTCTTGTGAAATACCACATAGCAGCACGTCACATAATTCAGTAGCCCTTTTTCTCGCTTTTTACACAAACATACGTGACATCAGGCAACGCGCCTTGCATATCCTAGAGATGACTGGAAAAAAAATCAACACAGTTCTTGTTTTTATCGAATTTGTATTTAATAAAAATATATTTGAGAACAATCCTTTTTGAAGATTAGACGTTATTATCTAATACGGTGGCTTCATAATCTTTAATAATACTGGTCACTGAGTCATAGACTAACTCCTTTGCGTTGATGCCATAGATAAAATCAATGTGGCTGAAGGTAGTCATTGGAACTTTGTACCTTATCGGTCTACTTAATTCTCTATATAGCCTATCAACATCATTCACATGAGCCAATGGGTCGCTGTCGGAGTAATGAAGATACACAGGAGCGGTAATCTTAGATAAGTCATAACGCGGAGGAGTAAAGGATCCATACTCCCTATAGTTGCCTAGTCGAGATCCCTGGTCGTAGCGACGGAAGTGTCCCGCGGCTATTCCTTGTCCATAGTGAGCAAGTTGCCTTACTGAAATACCAGCTGGTGCATGTCCCATAATAAGGGGCAGCATAGTCTGAAATAAAAAGTATTGTTATAATATCTTCCCATCTCTCGCTTGACTCGAACCTAGATACCTAATTTTATAATTGCAACCTTGTCAACTTTTGGCAATCAATTTGAACTTACCGAGTTATGCTGTTCTTTATTCCATCCTCCCATCATTAATATAAATGTACTGCATATGGGTTGGAATACTGCTCCATCACGGCAGTACTTGGACCCAAACGATGAGGTGAAATCATTGCTGGGTAAAAACTCGCCGATGCCGATTAAAGAAGCAATGCTCTGTAAATATAAAGATCTGTTAGACAAAGCCTGTTAAAAAATAACGAACATACAAAACTGCTCTCCTTTGTACTTGAACTATTTTATAACTGTGTTTTATGTAGATTTTGGTGTACAGACGCCAGCACATCCAGCTACAACAATCTCTCAAATTTCTTTATTAGATTTTCAACTTGATCTCTAAAGCATTAGGTTCAAGGTTGATTGGGAAAATCTGACAGTTTCGGATAGCTTGATGTGCTGGCGTCTCGTCTTTACAACAAAGTATTAAGAATAATCTATACATATAAAATGCTTTATCCTGAATGACTGACTGACGGATCAACCCCCAGCCTAAACCGCTGATCTGAGAGACCTGAAACTTGGAGGGTGTACTCTTTGTATGACGTAGGATTTTTGAAAATTCATACTTTAAGGGGGTGAAATAGGGGTTGGAAGTTTGTATGTAATCTTATTCCTTGAGCTAATGTACGTGAAACTTGGTACGAATATTGGCCAAAGTAAATAAAAAAGGTTGTCATTATTAGTTTTTCACAAAAAAAAAAACAAAAACACGATCATAGTATTTTAAAATTTGTATCTAAGATTCGTATTTCTTGGGATTAATACATGGAAATTGGCACCTTAGTTTATATAGAAACAATTTTACAAAGAGGACTCCTTTTTAATGTGTACACGGAATATTAAAGCATATTTTGTAAATTCAACTGCATCGTGAAGAGGGATGGCAAATCACACTTCACACTATATAGGTAATCACACTATCACACTTATATATATATGACACTAATATTATAAAGGCGAAAGTTTGGGAGTGTGTTGTTGTTATGGTAGTGGTGGGAGTGTGTGGTATGTTTATTACTTCTTCACGCACAAACGGCTGTCCGGTTTAGATGAAATTTGGTATAGGGATTGTTTGAGTCCCGGGAAAGGACATAGGACAGATAGTTCCCTTGGGATAATTTTCGACATTCACGCGGGCGAACCCGCGGGCGACAGCTAGTTCTATTATAAAACATAATTATGTTCGACTTACTTCAATCCTATTAGCATGAGGTGACACGAACCTCAGAATGGGACTTTGGTTGTGCGCCATATAAGCAACTGGTGCCAGAGCGTGCATTGTGACAATCTTGTCGTTATATTCCGGTCGCATTGACCCCAACACGAAGAAGGACGTAGTGCCCTGCGAGTGACCCACATAGTGCAGCCTTTCTTCTCCAGACACGTCTAACACATAATCAATGACAGCAGGTAAGTCCATATTTCCTATCTGTTCCCAAGAGAACCGCCAGAAGGCCGTGCTCAGTAAAGCATCAGGGTTCAATCTGACGTGCTTGCGGGAGTAGTAGTTACCGCGGGCGTTACCCATCCAGACATCGTATCCTTCCTCAGCGAGGATGTATGCTAGAAAAATAACTAGTATTGAGTATTGGCCTCTAATTTGAAAAATGTGACATCTGATTTTTAGAGCTGTGGGGAGTAGGGAGGTGTGTGGCTGTCCAAAAGGGATTAGTAATTTTCGTAACTGAAATGAAGCTTTCAATGGAAGTGTCCTACTCGACTACTCAAATCCCAACAACGAGTTACTGGAATCTAAAGTATATTATTCGTGACAGGTTCTTACCCAATGCACGGCCTGGACCCATAATAACATAGTCAGCAGAAGATGTCAGCATGCCATGCATGATGAAAACCACAGGTTTCTTCTGATTTGGCACATTGTTGGCGTCTCGTCCATGAGGGATTCGGTGCAATTCCAAGATGTAGCCATCCGAGGTCGTAACAGAGTGTACTTCCACTGGATAGCGATATTTTCTGATCAGATCAGGCTGAAATAATTGATACACAAAATGTAACTCAGGCGTTGTATTTAGTTTGTTAACGGTCTGGGTTAAATAGTTTAACAACTTACCACGTCCAGGAGAGCATCTTCGAAGACATCGTCTGAATACCGCGTGTCAATGCTTTTCAACCATTTCTCCGTGCTTTCAGCTTGAGGAGATCTCCTGGCGGCAGCCAAAGAGACGCATGTGGCTAGGACCACTAACAACCCTGCTCGTAACATAGTTCACATGCAGCTGGGAACTACTCACCGTAAACAACGATATATTCCGTCTTTTATAACTTCTGCAGATCTGCGATAAAGGTTAAGCTTTGATAACGATAACAATCAATGCTAAAATCTGGATAACGCTACAATAATGTGTATATCATCAAGCAGATCGGTGACTCACTGATGTACATAACAACTATTATGTACTAGTACATAATAGCTACCGTACTGTTCGCACGTCATTAAGATGTTATCTAATTACCGCAGGGGTCAAGTGTAGGTACTAACCGCAGTACATACAGAAGTCACTTTATTTGGCCGAGTATTTTAAAAAACGTCTGTGTCCAACTAAGCAGGTATGATATGCATATTCTACACATTTATATAAGTCCACGATTATATATATTGGGATACCCTTGGTAGTTTTTATTTATTTATTTTATTTATTAGGGAAAACAAACAGTGACACATTACATGTTTTATAAAACAATACAAAAGAAAATGATCAAAAGTGTCACCAACAACATTTTCCACGAAATACACATAAAAGATCTCTGCAAAGCATGCGATTGTAACTAAAGGCCTTAATTAAATAACCAAAAAAAAACATATATTTTTTTAAACAATTAAAGATATTTTCATTTTCCCGGTTGACAATATTTTTCCCAGTTATGTTTTCTAAACAGTTATGTTTTAGTGAGGAAATCAAAACAAAAAACCGGCCAAGCGCGTGTCGGGTGACGCACGGTAAAGGGTTCCGTAGATACCCCCTCCCGTCAACCATGACAAAAATATAAGTAGCAGGATTACAAAGTTACAAATACACGGTACACACACAGTCTTAAGTTATTTTTACTAATCCAGTCACAATTTATAATTTGGTCGACTATTATTCATTATCTTGTTGAGTCTAATTAACGGTGATACTTTTCCTTGAAACTTCGTTAAATACAACGTGTGACAGAATAAACGCAAAACGTGGAAATGGGTCATTGTACTTATCATTTTGAACAACGTTTAGTATGAGACCAACAATGTAATCGCGAAATAAAAATTAACATACATTTCTGTGCGCAATTAACTCAACAAAATTAACAGCTGATCATGCCAAATTACAGCTTCGTAGCATCACCATGTCCGTCCGTTACGCATAGACTATTGATAGTCTCTGCGTAAAACGGACGGACGGACATGGCGAAACTATAAAAGGGTTATTTGTTTTACTAAGGAACCCTAAAAACATTTCGTTTCGTAAAAGAACTTTAATCGAAAGTCTGTGTTTTGGTTCTTTCTTCGTTTTTTGATACCGACTTCCGAAAATAAATTGGTTTTATACTTTACACAGTTTTTTATTTGGAAGTAGGTTGAATTATTTTGTACTTACTTTATTTTTTCACTTATTAGTGGTGAGACCCAAAATTAAATTGACATTATTCCCACGTTAAGGAGTTACTTTGTTTGTCTGCGCAGTTCAAGTCCAGACCAGCTCATACTTAGTTAAATATCTACTTTTCTTTGGGATTGACATAAATCTAGCAATCTCACTACTACATTTTATTGATTTAAAGTTGAGAAAGTCTCTGTTGCTATAACTAAACCCAACGCAAAAAAAATCATCGAGATCGGTTCATAAACAATAAAGTTATGCCCAAATAGATAACCCCAAAAACATGGTCGACTTGTACACATCTGCGTACCCCTTTACACGTAATGGCGTGATGTTACTTTATGAACTGGTGTAAACAATATACAGACATGCGATTTCAGCAATCCCGGGAGATTTGCTACCATTGATTGAAGAGTTCTGTTGCCTATCTCCGAAGTTCTTCATCTAATTGAAATGGAACCAGTCCGGAAAAATATTCTTCCAAACAAAAAAAGAATCATCCAAATCGGTTGAAAATTGGCGTAAATATCGCTGAACAAACATTAAAAAATTAAAAAAATAACATTCAGTCGAATAGAGAACCTCCTGCTTTTTTTGGAAGTCGTTTAAAAACTACAAAACCACTTCACTTTGCACGTCAAAATATAGTAACTAAGAAAGGTGTCTGGAAAATACCTATATGAAAGTACTCCTATGTTCTAACAGATTCAGGAACACCTTCTATATATAGTGGAGTTAATAAATATTACATTAGCCCCAATGATGCATGGGGCGCTACGCAACGCTACGCGCGCCGTAGTGTAAAGAATCTATGACTATAAAAAGTTCCACATTCATACCTACCTTCAGCTTGATGATGCTGGCATGATTTCAAGCTGAACTCCAATTCTCGTATCTAAAAAACGTTCAGATACAAGTCTCAATATCATCTTACAATTACATAGTATCAATTGATGTCAAGATCTTGCCAACATGTTAGCAACGGAATTACCCTCTGGTTTTTATTCATAAACATAGGCCATTAATTAATTATGAAGTTAAGTGTCGGTCAACAACACCCCGCTACGAGATAAGCCGACAAGTTCGGATTTTTTACAACAATGTGTGGCGGAACAATAATTGTCATTTGGTTAAGGTGGTGGCCCAAGTGACAATTATTGTTCCGCCACAAATGTATTGTAGGTATGTTACTAAAATATGATGTGCTTTTGCTAAGATAATAATTAATGATACGAGCCAACTGAGCCAACTAAGTGTTTCTCGTTAAACCGAATTTTATAATACCTACGAGAGCAAACAAGCTCTCGTAGGTATTATAAAATTCGGTTTCGGTGACCCATCAAAACAATTGCCAAAAATTATCGTTGCACTTATGTTTTTACTAAGATACATATTGCGATCACGTACCTATATGATTCCTTTACAGCTAGAGTGATGCTCTAGTAAGAGTTGTACTATTGTACTTATAACAGTGAGATGATTGGAAAAAGCCCATTTACATACCTTCACTCCAATATTACTCCAATCCTTTGACGTGGCGTGTATGAAATTCTTCAACTTAATGGACCGAAGGCTTAAAGAAGCAATAACATCATTCCACATCTAGTTAGATCAGACGAACTCTTTATCTTCCGTTTTCCTAGCAGCTACAGCTAGTTAGAATGGACTAGTGAAACGGAACAGGCAGACAAATGTTGTTTACCATTCGTCCGTGAATCACAGTCTTGTTTGACGTCCAAGAAAGCGTCGAGCTTAGAGAGTGCTAGGGATAGGAGACTGGGCTTTAGCGACGGTTATGGTCCCAGGCATTGCCTCATTACGGCTATAGTTTAACGGTGCAAAAAGATGAAACACAACTTCGTCGAATAGTTCAAGAGCTTCTGTTTTCTCAACGGAAGTTCTACAGAGATAAGAACATCCTATGTCCTAATCTAGGATATGATATACACACGGGTATATCAAATTCAACCTTAATCATTAAAAAACATACTTATTAAGAACCAAATCAAATTTCATCCTTAAACATTAAAAAACAAACTAAAACTAGGACCCTAAAGTGGTCAATTTAGAATTATGTAATTGCACGAACTACATAATTTCAGGGCTATTGTGTTTTCGTCTTCAATCAAATAGGTCCCTATACCAACTTTTATAGGCATTATTTTGAGTAAGGTTTCCTGAATACCTAATTTATGAAAAATAAAACACACATGTATAGTTTGAGGGGTGTATTTATTAAATGTAGGTACGTAATTGGATGTAATATACATATATTGGAATTCGGTAATCAAACATTATCTTCGAATCCTTCCATTCCTTCGAAATCTTCAATTCCTTCGAATGCGTTGGCATCCATAGCCTTAATGAGATTGATAACTCGGTCGTAGATTAATTCCTTTGCGTTAATACCATAAATAAAATCAATGTGGCTGAAGCTACGCATTGGAACCCGGAACTTTCCTATGGGTCTACCTAGTTCTCTGAACAATCTATCGACATCATTGACATGTGCCAATGGGTCGCTGTCTGAATAATGCAGGAACACTGGAGTGGTTACTTTAGATAAGTCATAACGCGGAGGACTGAAGGATCCATACGTCCTGTAGTTTGATAGTCGAGAGCCCTGGTCGTAGCGACGGAACCCTCTGTCATTGATTCCTTGACCGTAGTGCGCGAACTGCCTGACCGACGCACCAGCCGGGGCGTGACCGAAGATAGCAGGCATCATTGTCTGCAATCAAAACATAAATAGTCATAACTCAGAAACAATTGCCTATCTTTACTTGTAGTAAGTATTTGTTATTAAATAACTCACCGTGTTATGCTGGTCTTCATTCCATCCTCCAATCAAGAACATGATGTTGCTGCACAATGGTTGGAACACTACTTCATCACGGCACGCGGCCTGGCCGGCCCATGTGAAGACAACGCTTTTAGGCATGAACTCACCGATACCGATCAAAGAAGCAATGCTCTAAAAATCACAAGAAAATGTTCAAAATAAAGGGATAGATTGATAGTAAAATTATGTTCATCTACGTGTGAGGTACTTACTTCAATGTCATCAGAATAAGATGCCAATATTCTTAAGAGAAGACTTCTGTTGTTAGCCATATATGCGACTGGAGCCAGTGCGTGCATAGAAATAACCTTGGCATTATATTCCGGACGCATGGATCCCATCACGAAGAAAGACGTAGTGCCCTGCGAGTGACCTACATAGTGCAGTCTCTCTTGTCCAGACACTTCCAAGGCATAATCGATCATGGTGGGCAAGTCTATGTTTCCTATTTCATCCCAAGAGAACCTCCAGTACGCCGTGCTCAGTAAAGCGTCAGGGTTCAATCTGACATGTTTGCGGGAGTAGTAGTTACCGCGGGCATTACCCATCCAGACGTCGAACCCTTGCTCGGCAAGAATATATCCTAAAAAGATATATTGTTTTTTAATTGACATAACAAAAAACATAGCAGCATACATTCATTGAAACAACTTTGTGAACAAGTTAGGACCGCCGCAAATGATTTGTGGTGGTAGACACTTACCCAAACCTTTGCCTGGGCCCATGATGACTAAGTCGGCGGATGAAGACAGTAGACCGTGCATCAAGAATACCACGGGTTTCTTTTGGTTTGGAACATTGTTGGCGTCTCGCCCATGAGGGATACGGTGCATTTGCAAAACATAGCCGTCCGAGGTCGTCACATTGTGAACTTCAACTGGATAACGATACTTTCTGATCAAATCAGGCTGAAATAATAATTACTTGTATAGTACGAATATGTTTTATTAAATGTTATTAATATAGGAGCAATGAAGTTAAAGAAAAGTATTTTAGCTCTTTAGAACGTCGAGATGTTTAAGATTCTATGATGTAATCCACCACACTCGTATAAACGGCAATAGCTCAATCCGTACTGTGCCCGAAACAATATATGTATTAATTACCATTTGCAGTGTATTAGTACGGAGTACGTCAAGTGCCTTTGTGCCAAATATTGAATGCAAGAGCATAGTCACCCCTTCACTTACCTGCGTAACATTATACAAAATTATAACTCACCACATCTAAGTTCGCATCTTCGAAAACGTTATCCGAATAACGGGCGTCAACATTCTTCAGCAACTCCTCAATGTTCTCAGATTGAGGAGAGTTCCTGGCTGCTGCCAGAGCCACAAATGTGGCTATCACTACTAACAACCCTCCACGTAACATTGTTCACATGCAGCTGGTAACTACACATTGTGAACAATATAAAGTTCCTTCTTTTATAACCTTTGCGGAATTAAGATAAAGAATTTAAGCTTTGATAAAAAATAACAATCACTGCTGAAATCTGCCAAATGGCTAAAATAATAAACAAATTATCACGCAGATAGACACCTACGTACGTAACCTTTACTATGTAAATAATATCTATTGTGCTGTTTCTGCGTCAATTAGTATCTTATCACATTCTCACAGCAGTGGAGCCCGTGTTTCCGCAGTTACCCGCAGTTTCTATAGGCTGATTTACACATTCATTTGTTCTTCTTCCATCGTATCGACACGAACCATTGTGCCTGTTTGGTCCATCAGCATAAAGGTAGAGGGACCCATTCATCTGTTAATTGAAAGTGAATGGAGCATACGGTAACTCAACCGAACGCAGGCACGAAACCGGGGCGGTTCGGCACCTCCGAGAAGTAGGCGTGACGATGGCTAGGGGACCGTGACGATGGGTGAGCTTATGTGTTCCAAAGTTGTTCTGCCCAGTTAGTTGACCACGAACTGCGGGGAGTTCACTACTCAGGATGGAAATCTCCACGGAAACTAGACATTTATAAAATGCACAACTGATGGCGCAGTAATAGGGACTCTCACTCTCTTTTCCCTCACCGTCATAGCTATCTAACCTAGGACCCCATGGTCAACAGCCGCACTTGCGCCACGAGGCCATCGAGGCCGAGCTGATAACAATAATGCGACGACGGATAGGTAAGTACGGTGATATCATATTTTTACGACATTTTCTAGAAAACAGCGTGAGGTAACCCTATTTTTCATGCATTATAATCATCCTCAATGCCTTCCAAATATGAAAGGAGAAATTTGCCCAGCAGCAACTTAGGATTATAATATGCCACTTTGTGGTGTGTGGTTTGGGTTTGAGTCATCGTGACAGAAAGATTAGTCAGCTAGACTAGACAAGTAACATGCAACTGCTTACACGCCTATAGCGTTCTTTATTTCAATCACAATCTAATCCTCCATCGCTTCTAAACTCTGAAAAAATCATCTGCTCGAAAACGTAAATAACGCAATTATTGTTGTTGATCGGACAATATGAAAACATGAAATAAAAACAATTGCATTTCTATTCATTTTGTGGTACGTAATTATTACCCCACAGTATAACGTACAAGTGCGTCGCCGAAGTCCGTAGCAGCTAATCCTAACTTGTTTACGCTACGCGTGCTACGAGCTACAGGCTACGGCGTAGGCATACAGGCAATTATTCCTAAAGAATAATTTCACTGGCAAAACATTAATGTTTCTTCGTATTAAATTTTGTTCCACTTCCACGAAAATGTCGCCACACGACATACTGTGTTCCAGTGTTTCTTTAATGAAAGGTATTAAATGTAGTCTTTAGTAGCATTCTAAATATTTTCCAACGCAGATATGTGCCCAAAAGTCTTCTCAACAAGCTATGAAGTTGGCCTCGCGCAGATAATTATTTTTTTATACTGTTTAGTTTTTAATTTTATTTTACTAGTTTGTTAGTCTTGTGCGAGTCCCAAATAAACATTTTTCTTTCTTTCTTTCTTTAAGTTCTATTAAATTAGCTTCAGAAGTAGAACAACTATATGTCTTAGGAAGGACAAGTTCAGCTTCGTACATAAACAAGCTGAAGTTGGATTGAATCAGCTGTAATAAAAAGTTTGTGCTGTCATACAACTTGCTCCCGTTTGTTGGAGCTTCCACCTCAGAGTACACATCTTAGACGCGCTACGTAGTAGAGCGAAGTGTCTATTTTTCGCATTGCTTTAGGCTTCCATTTACTGTCATGGGCTCATTTTCGAATAAGCTCTCGTTGTAACATTTTCCCCTTTCTGTGGCCGCGCTATAAATAATAACGGTAAACGTGTGTTTTTACTTATACGTACCGACAATCAATTCTATTGAATAGCAAACAAATAATTCAAATTATTTTGTAGGTAGGACCCCAGATAAGATAAGGTCAATTATTATAATCCTTTCACTGTAACTATACACATATCTTTCCAGCCTTAAGAGTTGTCTCTTCTAATCTTTATTTGCATGAAGCGCCTGACGTCGGTCCTCTGCAAGATACTTAATTGTCGATTAGCGATTCAGGTATTAAAAGGTGGCCTGGACATAATATATTTAAGTTACCTAAACTACCCTAGCCTTTGACACATAATTTTATAAAAAAAATATTTTAGCCTTTTTTTTGGATGGGTAATCATCAAATGACTCCTTTCGCTCTGGTTAAGCGGAAAGGAGTGTCTGTCAGACTCGTACTGTCTAAAACCCACCCGTGTTCCTCCAAATGTTCCTTGCGTTCTAACAATTCCGCAACCCTGGCATGATCTTGGCCTAGGCTTAACATGGCCTGGCCCTTTATGGGGCCCTGATCTGGGCGGCTGACCTGACGGCCAGCACCATCACTGTTCTGCGGAAGCCGCAGAGGGTGATGGCCGTCAGTGTCATCAGGGGATATCGCACGATCTCCTACGAGGCGGCTTGCGCACTGGCCGGATCTCCGCCGTGGGACCTGGAGGCGAAAGTGCTCGCGTCACTGCATAGGTGGCGCGAGGGCGCGCGAGCGCGCGGCGAAAGACTGACGCAGCGACACTTGGAGTTGCGTCGGTTGCAGCTGCACGAGGTCCTGGTGGCGGAATGGCGGGACAGGCTTTCGAGCCCTACCGCCGGCCTCATAACCATCGAGGCCATCCGGCCAGTGCTCGACCTTTGACTCGGGAGAAGGCACGGCTCCCTGTCGTTTCGTGCGACGCAGCTCCTCTCGGGGCATGGCTGCTTTGGGAGGTTCTTGTGTCGCATAGGCAGGGAGCCGGACGCTCGATGTCACCACTGCGTCGACTGTCGGGAGGACACGGCGCGGCATACGCTGGCAGAGTGTGCCGCTTGGGAGGAGCCGCGCCGTGCCCTCATCTCTGTGGTAGGCGGTGACTTCTCGCTGCCGGCCGTAGTTCATGCTATGGTCGGCGGTGAGGAGTCCTGGGACGCGGTGGTCTCCTTCTGCGAGACAGTTATCGCGCAGAAGGAGGCTGCGGAAAGGGAGAGGGAGATCACAACCGCTCTCCCGGCCCGCAGCAGGCGCATCGGGCGTCGGAGGAGGGCATACGCTGCCCTCTTCCGGCCCCCCTAACTGGGTCCAGGGGTGGCGGACTTGGGGATGTCCGTCGCCCCCCATTCATTCGGACCCGAGGTGGCGGCGCGTGGTGTTCCCGTACGCCCCTCTTTGACGTAGCGGGGGGAGTCAAACACCTCACTCCCCCCGCCGACGCGAGTAGGCCCGCAGAGGCGGGCCGGCACCAGCCGGGGATTGCGGAAGTCGCATACGTTCCCGCGATCCCCGGCGTAGGTGGGAGATGGAACACCGGGGTGGTTTTAGTCAGTAAGAGTCTGACAGACCCCTCCACCCGCCCCAGGGTGGAGGATTTCCATGAGGATTTCCCCCCGACATCAAAAAAAAAAAAAAAGGCTTAACATGGCCAGGCTTTCAAGCCCTTCCGCCGGCCTCGTCACCATCGAGGTCATCCGGCCGATGCTCGACCTATGGCTCGGGAGAAGGCACGGCTCCCTGTCGTTTCGTGCGACGCAGGTGCTCTTGGGGCATGGCTGCTTCGGGAGATTCCTGTGTCGCATAAACAGGGAGCCGGACGTTCGGTGTCACCACTGCGTCGACTGTCGGGAGGACAGGGCGCAGCATACGCTGGCAAAGTGTGCCGCTTGGGAGGAGCCGCGCCGTGCCCTCATCTCTGTGGTAGGCGATGACCTTTCGCTGCCGCCCGTAGTCCGTTCTATGGTCGGCGGCGAGGAGTCCTCGGACGCGGTGGTCTCCTTCTGCGAAACAGTTATCTCGCAGAAGGAGGCTGCGGAAAGGGAGAGAAAAAATCTCGACCGCTCTCCCGGCCCGCAGCAGGCGCATCGGGCGTCGGAGGATACGCTGCTCCTTCCGGCCCCCCAAAAGGTGGGAGATGGAACACCGGGGTGGTTTTAGACAGTAAGAGACTGACAGACCCAAGGCGGCGGACATCCACGAGTATTTCCCCCGATATAAAAAAAAGGCTTAACATGGCTACCCTAGAGACGGACTCAATAGGAACTGGGTCGGATACGGCCGCAGTGAATGATGGGGCAGGACTGCATGATATCAATCGGGACTTGACCGATGGAACGTGATGAACTGCGCAAGCCGTCCAGCATCCCAGCCAAAGTTAGTCGAAGAACTTCGCGTTGTTTTAATGAGAAGAGCGGATACGCACTGAATCCGATCCGAATCCGTGAAAATACGGATATAAAAACTCGGACCGAGTTTGGATGTTGCTTTTCGTACTGCATCCGATTCAAATTCGTGAAACTATGGATCTTAAGTCTGAAAATCTCGGATCTAAATCGGATATTGCTCGCACTAATCCGATCTCTGATTCAAATCCATGCCCCGCTGTCGAGCCGCGCGGATATGTCCTATTTGAATCCGAGGTACGAAAAAACGTTCATACAAACTTCGGTCCGTCAATATTCCTTCCTAATTGGAGACACTCGGATGACGGAGAGAAATCGGGTGACAGAAGTCGGATCTAGTACGATAACTACATACAAATAGATCCTTGGCTACTTCGGAACGTATTTTCACGGAGTCGGATCGGAAGCAGTGCCGTAACGCTCTAACTGCTCTAGAGACCCCACCGACCGCACCAGAGCAAAGAGCAGCTACGGTGCGAATACGCTAAAAAATTGGCTCAACTAGGAATTGGGATAATCACATCGGAGTTGTACCAAAATAAATACATGTTTTTGATCGAGTTTGTATTTTATTGAGCTGATGTAGTTGGTCGATTATACATGATCGTCTAATGCATTGGCGTCCATAGCTTTAATAAGATTGATGACTCTGTCATAAACTAATTGCTTTGCATTGATCCCATACATAAAGTCAATATGACTGAAACTGCGCATTGGAACCCGGAACTTACCCATCGGTCTACCTAGTTCTCTGAACAATCTATCGACATCATTGACATGTGCCAAAGGGTCGCTGTCTGAATAATGCAGAAACACTGGAGTGGTAACTCTCGATAGATCATATCGCGGAGGACTGAAGGATCCATACGTTCTATAATTAGCGAGCCGAGATCCCTGGTCATAGCGACGGAAGGCTCTGCCGGAGATTCCTTGTCCATAGTGAGCGAGCTGTCTTACTGACGACCCAGCCGGTGTGTGACCGAAGATAGCAGGCATCATAGTCTGCAAACACAAAAGTAGGTATGGTTTTAACTTATGCAAAAAAAATAACTCTGATAAAGTAATTAGGTATGTATTCGGAAATCTATGCTCGCATCTGTCTCCCTGCATAAAAAAAATGAAATGGGAAATGCTCAGAAAAATCAAGCTAGTACCCCGCCTAGTCTAAAATGCTCAAACTTGAGAAGCAGTGGGTGGAGCACATTGCTTGTATAACGGATGGTCGAAGGATCCCAGACATAGATTCAGGGATGGCAACTGCGCGAAGATGTGGCTTGGGTGCCTACCCCACACAATATGGACCGATGACGCGGAAAAGTGCTTTATGTAACAAGCACAGAACACTGGAAGAAGTGGTGACACTTGGGGGTCGCCTATATCCAGTTGTGTACAGCTTGCGACTGAACATTGACAATGTAAAAAGTATGAATTGGCTTCGGCCGTTCTATTTAAATAAAAAATGAAGTACCATTCCTTACTTACCGAGTTATGCTGGTCTTCATTCCATCCACCAATCAAAAACATGATGTTACTGCATAATGGTTGGAGTACTACTTCATCGCGGCATAAAGCCTGGCCTGCCCATGTGAAAACAATACTTTGAGGCATAAACTCGCCGACGCCGATAATGGAGGCAAGGCTCTAAAAATATACATAAAAGATATTAGTTTACCACATCAAATACTTGGAATCAAATACCAATAATTACAATATAAGAAACATAAAAAGGGTACGATTTCTCGCTGATTAACTTACTTCAATATTATTAGAAAAAGGTGCTAAAATATTCAAAAGAAGGTTTCGATTGTTGGCCATATAGGCTACTGGAGCCAGTGCGTGCATTGAAATAATCTTGGAGTTGTAAGCAGGTCGCATGGATCCCATCACGAAGAAAGCCGTAGTGCCCTGCGAGTGACCCACATAGTGCAGCCTCTGTTCTCCAGACACTTCCAAGGCATAATCAATCATGGTGGGCAAGTCTATGTTTCCCATTTCATCCCATGAGAACCTCCAGAACGCCGTGCTCAGTAAAGCGTCAGGGTTTAACCTGACGTGTCTACGTGAGTAGTGGTTACCACGCGCGTTACCCATCCAGACGTCGAATCCTTCCTCGGCAAGGATGTATGCTGGAAAACAAATAAGAAATGGTTGAGAGTTAAATTGATTTTTTAATTTTTAGACTCAGTCAGTTTTGGATATGAGGGGGGGGGATGGACATTTTTATCTAATTTCTTGAATAACTTCAAAATTATTTATTTTAAACTTATGAAAAAAATATATTCGAGACTCTCACAATTCACCCATTTGATACGTCATACAGTACAGTTGGAAAAACTTTTTTAAGTTTTCTAATTTGCCCCCCAAAAAGTGACCCCATTTTCAAAATTTATTTATTTTTGTTACATATCCGTGTTTGGGTCACCGAAGATTATATTTCAATTTTTTGTATACCAAATTTCAACTGAATCAGTGCAGTAGATTCGCAGCAAATCGGCTGTGACAGCCGGACAGACAGACAGACAACCGAGTGATCCCGTTCCGAAGGGTTCCGTTTTTCCATACCTATAGAGGTTCGGAACCCTAAAAACATATTTGATTCATAAACACACCCACGTTTATGGATCAAATATGTCATGCGACAACACTCCACAGCCCGTGTGGGGTTAAGGTTAAGGAGTTATCAATACTCTGAGGACTGATACCGTGACTCATGGCAAAACATTCCCTAGCTACACTACCAAAAAAGTCACACAAAGACTTAGTTAGGGAGATAATAAAAGTTAAAGTAATAGGGAGATATAATAATCTATCTATTACTTTAACTCCACAAGCCTGCAGTCTAAGGTTAGATTGTGGTTCTTACCTAAACCAGAGCCAGGGCCCATGATAACAAAATCAGCAGAAGAACAAAGTAGACCATGCATCACGAAGACGACCGGTCTTCTCTGATTTGGCACATTGTTGCCGTCTCGTCCGTGAGGGATACGGTGCATTTGCAATATGTACCCATCCGAGGTCGTCACATTGTGAACTTCAACTGGATAACGATACTTTTTGATAAGGTCAGGCTGCAATGAAAATTACAAAATAATAATGTAGAATAGGAGGAGTTAAGCCCAAGAGCAGAACTAACATGATAATGTTGAACACAGTTCTTACTCACCACATTTAAGTTAGCATCTTCAAATACATTATCCGAATAACGTGCGTCTATGTTCTTCAACAATTCCTGAATGCTGTCAGCTTGGGGCGAACTTCTGGCAGCCACCAAAGCCACAAATGACGTGGCTAGGACCATTAACAACCCTTCACGTAACATTGTTCTCATAAAGCTGGTAACTACTCATTGCGAACACCAGTAGGTACCCACTAGTCTTTTATAACTTCTGTAGTATTAAGATAAAAAGAAATAAGCCTCGATAACACAACCAATCAATCCTAAAATCTGGTAAATGGTATAATAATAAATCGTGTGGGTATCGATAGGTGCAAAATAACAAATAGGTAGGTACTCGTAAGTGGGTATGTTTGTCACCACCGGTTGCCAAGAAGCTTTCTTCTCTCTGGACTAAATGGTATCCTAAAACAAACGGCCAAAAATTCAGGGCGCCTAGATTTAGTCATCATCTGCCTTTTCCCAGCTATATTCCTGCCTCCCAGCACTACTTGTACTGGGGTGTTAAGAACATTTTAATCACGTTTTCGCAGACATTTTAATAAAACTAGGGAGATGATGCGACTGGTCGCATAAAAAATTAGCAAGGAAGTGTAAGGCGATGCTCCTGAATGTATAGACCTCGCAATCTTGGAACAACCAGACTGTAGATAACATCATTACGGCAACATTGCTGAAGGAAATATTGCTACAACCAATGGTGAATTAGATTTAACATAACGATTAAGGCTTATCAACTTTAATCACCTTTTGGAAATGGCGGAAATAAGGGCACTTCCATGTGTAGTATTAAACTCGACCTTAAACTATTCTAATCCCTATCTTATCTCTTAAGTGGATTGATCTAATAAGTGTCATTCTAATAGTAATCAAAATGAATACCGGGTACTACTACTCAAACTGTGGTATTTTTGTAATTGTTTTGTAACTTGCAAATCTTTTGATATCAGTGAATCAGTTAAAGGAAAAAATTGTTGATTTGACAGCAGGTGCTGAAAATTAAAATACTTAATCTATTTTCTTCTATTGAATAGCCAACTATTTTATCAGACGCTTGCGTTGGCACAAGGAACGTGCATTTTACGTTCTCCTTCTTTTTGTCTCGATTGACTAAATCAAATTTTGTCCGACCAGTATTGAACATGTTGTACAGCTTCACATCTTGGATGGTGCTGGTGATTGTGCACGACGGGCAATTAAGAAGATGATACATGTCCTGTGAAGGGGCTCCGCACTGGCACTGCGTTTGGTTTCGGTGATGAAGTGTGAAGGCGGGTTAAACTGAGGGTCAATATAGTCTTTATAACCCAAAGGTTGACTGGTAGAGAATGCCTTGATGCATTAAGTCCGCCCATGTACCACTATTGTACATAAAGTTTAAATAAATAAATAAATAAAATAGCCATTCAACAAAAGAGTATGTTTCTGTACGTGAAAATGATTTCACTGACAGAAACGTACGCTTTTGCTGTAATGATCGGATCAGCACTTCTAGAGATTCCCTCCTACAAAGAAACAAGGTTACCAGTTTACAACGGTTGAGATTAAAAGTTATCGCATACTTATAAACTCGGAAAAGGATCGACACCTACACACCAACTAAGGCGAGCACGTAACCGGAGCGCATCAGCATCTCCAGCGCTCAACTAGGCTTCGGCTGGACAACGCCGCATTTACGGCAAGGCGTCGTGCCGTAGTTAGTTGAGATTGAGACTTCCTCTCAAAGGTACGTAGGTATAATGGGCCCTCCCATTATACCTATGTACCTTTGAGAGGAAGTCTCAAGACGAGCGGCCAGACGTAAGCACGGTGATGATGATGACGACTTCCCGTAATTTTGGGGAACGCGAGTTCACCACGCACCGCATGAGGTTCGAGAGATTGTCCCAAGGCGAGGCGATCCCTTTACGATACCTACTAATTATTGAAGTAAATACCTAGAAAAACAATCAAAGAAAGTAGGTACCTTTCTTTATTTTTTTTCCGGCTCGAGTTGAAGCGGTGATGATCTGATTCCGTTGACAACCTTTACTCGTCGAGTAAAGGTCGTCATTTGTTTGGTCATCAGCCCGGTCACTTAGTAAGCAAAAACAAAAAAAAAACAAAGGGCGCAGTTAACCAACAAATTTTATTTTACCAGAGTAAATTCATTTATTAGGTAAATCTATTTGGTGATCAAAACAATATGATGATAACAGCACTAATGATTACAGCAATTCACATTCGGTCATTAGCATTTTCAGCGGGCAGTTGCGCACTTTATTTGAATAAAATAACATCATAGTGACAGCGTCCTTTTGAAATGGACTACCTACTGGAAGTGAGATTTTTAGTATATATTGTGGTATTATTCTTTAATACCTTATTTAAAAACACTCACGAGTATTTTGTTTGATTATATATCACTTCGTGAATGTTGATGTGTAAATGTATATTTTCAGTTTATGGATTCATGTTTTGCAGACTTTGCACTATTTCACATTTGTTATGACTTTATGACTGTTTTTAACCCTGGATACATCTTATTGTTGTTCTATATAGTGTGGGATGTAAAAGAATAGCACCATCCCATCACACCCGTGGGTGTCATAAGAGGCGACTAAAGGACTCACCATAGAATTGGCTGCAGCATTCTATGCATTGCAACAGCTACAAGCCGCGCTAATAACTAGTCGCGGTCTGGGGCAATTCTTTGCTCCAAGGTCCGTTCACTCATTCGTTCCTACATTGGTGACCTTATCCTGAATGACAGCAACTGGATGCTGTCTTCTCTGATGAACTGATTCCTGACTCTTGAGTTGGAGATCCTTTGCTGTCACCCAGCGCAAGGCCGACTCTTGTTCTTGATCTCCTACTTCAAGCCAAGAACTAACTCCGCTGCATGATGTTGTGGCCGAACCAAACTTTGAACTACTGCCTGCTTCATGGATGATGAAGGATACTGGATATCAAGATACCAAGGTTCCAAAACTAGGATATGAAGAAGTCCTCCATAATTTGTGCGTTGCTGTTCATCCTGACATTACCAACTCGGGTGAGCCGTAACGTTACAATATATAGAAACTACTGTAATAATCTACTTAAGAAACTTAAAAAGCAGTACG
The DNA here is from genome assembly GCA_905163435.1 of Mamestra brassicae. NCBI lineage: Eukaryota > Metazoa > Arthropoda > Insecta > Lepidoptera > Noctuidae > Mamestra > Mamestra brassicae. The sequence continues at coordinate 9,897,242 of LR991004.1, read as the reverse complement.
AACGAGATCAACTACTATTATCTAAAAATAATTCAAAGAAGCTATGGACTACCATTAAAGAAATAATAAATAGCAATAATCAAAAACAATTGCCATTGCAACTACTGGCGGCTGAAAATAACCCTAACGATGCAGTAAATAAAATTAATAAATATTTTACAAACATTGGAAAAAAACTATCAGACATGATACCCACTCATTTACCTAATTTTAAAAATGTTAATTATCCTTCACCTTTAAAATCTTTCGTCCTCCTACCGACCGATAATGAAGAAGTTGAAAGAACTATTAAAGCATTAAAAAGTGACTGTTCTCCTGGATGGGACCAGATCAATGCTAATGTTTTGAAGCACATCTCTAAATCAATAGCACCTGTTCTTACCAACTTAATTAACCGATGTTTTGATGCTGGGATATTCCCAGATGCTCTAAAAATAGCTGTAGTGCACCCGATTCATAAGGCGGGAGACAGGGGCAGTGTCAATAACTATAGACCAATAGCAATCCTAACAACATTATCTAAATTATTTGAGCGATTAATTAATAATAGATTAACCAAATACTTAGAAGACGGGAATATACTCTCGGACTCACAATATGGCTTTAGGACAGGTCGTTCAACCAACAACGCAGTGCTTGACCTTGTCAACTATTTGGTTAACAAAATGGATAACAAAAACAAATGCTTAACAATTTTCCTCGACCTGGCAAAGGCATTTGACACTGTCTCTGTTCCCCGGCTTGTGCAAACGCTAGAAAATCATGGCATCAGGGGTTCCCCGCTGAAATTACTTACGGATTATTTAAAAAATAGAAGCCAGTACGTAAAAATTGGAGATCATATTAGTGACAAAGCATCAATAGAATTCGGAGTGCCTCAAGGCAGCGTATTAGGGCCTACGTTGTTTCTCTGCTACATCAATGAACTCTGCTCCCTAAAAATTAAAAACTGCCGTATTTCCGCGTATGCAGACGATACTGCCCTTACATTCTTCTCAGACTCATATAACGAATTGTTTGCGCTGGCACAGGAAGGTTTTAACACAGTATGTCACTGGCTTTCCACAAATTCTCTCACTATAAACGAAGATAAAACTAAATACATTATTTTTTCTATTCATAACCGTACGGACGTAAATAACCTAACCTCAAACATAATTGCGCATAAATGTAATTTTCCTCCAGCCCTCAACTGCAACTGTTCTGTCATAAAATCTATTAAATGCATAAAATATCTTGGAATTGAAATAGATGCCAACTTAACATTTGAAAACCATATACAGTCTCTATCACAGCGAATTCGTAAACTTACTTACATATTTAGAGAGCTTCGTGGTGTAGCAGAGAAGCAAACCATACGGTTGGTATACGAGGCTTTGGTACAGTCAGTTCTAAGTTATTGCATCACTACATGGGGTGGTGCTTGCAAAACAAAACTGATAACGCTAGAAAGAGCTCAAAGACTTATTTTAAAAGTAAGCTTTTCTAAGCCTCGTTTATACCCTACCTCTAAACTATACGAAGAATATCAAGTGCTCTCAGTACGACAGCTCTACATATTACTTACCGTTCTACTTAAACTTCCTAACATATCGGGGGAAAGAAAACAACGCATAGCCACCACGAGAAGAAACTATGATATATGTGAGTCCATCCATGTAAATACTCATTTTGCACAAAGATTTTTCCCTTACAGAGGAAATATGCTATTTAATAAACTAAATAAGATAATTTCTATATCCAATTGCAATAAAAATGAATGTAAAAATAAAATTAAAAAATGGCTATTAAGATTAAATTATTATGAAACTGAAAAAATTATTGAAGTGGCAAGGTAGTTTTATGTTTGTATAACGTATATATAAATAAATGTAGCATGCATAGCACGTATATTGAAACATTCACACACACACACACACACCCTCCCACACACACACACACACACACATACAAACACCATCATACACCACATACACCACATACACCATACACACATTTAACATGTACCTACTCGCTGACTTATAATTTGCATAAATATTATGTGATGGGGGGCCTGGAGTTCTATAGTACAGGCCTAGGCTTAGTTTAGACTCCAGATCTCCTACAAATTACATTTACGTAACTGTCAACCTGTATATTTAACTTTAAGATTGTCCTCGTATATAATGTGTAATTCGTGGAGATGAATAAACATTTTTATTATTATTTTATTATTATTATTATTATTATATGCTTAAACTAACAATCAAACCTAGTCAATAGATACCTATTGTAGGTAAATATAGGTACCCTTATCTAAGAGTATTATTTCTTGGCAGCCATTACACATGATCTACCTACTCTACGTTAAAGAAGGCTCCACATACCCGTGGAATATAAGGTGAATGATAAAGATTTTTGTATTGGGTTCACTTTGTATTTCTATATTTAAAATTAAGTTAAACATGATTATCAAATACTTAAGCGTCCATGGATTTAATAATGTTGATAACTGTATCGTAAACTAATTCCTTGGCATTGATACCATACATGAAATCAATATGACTAAAACTGCTCAAAGAAACCAGAAACCTGCTCACCGTGGTACCAATTAGTTCGCTGTACAGTCTATCAACATCTGCAACTTCCGCCAATGGGTCACTCGATGAATAATGAAGAAATACGGGAGCGGTAACTTTAGATAAATCATAAGACGGAGGTGTGGTGGACCCATACTTAATATTATTAGCTAGTGGAGAACCCTGGTCGTAGCGACGGAAGCCTTTTTCCGCGATCCCTTGGCCATAATGTGCGAGCTGTTTTACTGACACACCAGCCGGAGTGTGACCGAAGATCACGGGCATCATAGTCTGCAAACAAAAATAGACAACGAAATCGTTAAATAGGATCCCAAATAACTATGCTAAGTATTTATTAAACTAACTTGAATCAACTATACTTGCCTCATTAAGTTGGGCTTCGTCCCATCCACCAACCAAAAACAAAATGTTACTGCATATTGGCTGGAACACTACTTCATCACGGCATAACGCTTCGCCAGCCCAAGTCATGATAATAGTGTTAGGCAAAAACTCACCAATACCGACCAAGGAAGCGAGAACCTAAAAAGTCAAGTAAAACAAATCAAACAAACATTAGCAACACATACCTAAGGGAATTACCTACGCATATATGTTAGACTGTTAACTAACTTACTTCAACATCATTAGAAAAAGGTGCCAAAGCATTCAAAAGAAGGTTTTTGTTGTGTGCCATATAAGCTACTGGAGCCAGGGCATGCATTGAAATAATCTTGTCATTATAAGCTGGTTGCATGGATCCCATCACGAAGAAGGTCGTAGTGCCCTGTGAGTGACCCACGTAGTGCAGCCTCTCCTGCCCGGACACCGCCAATGCGTAATCGATCATACTGGGCAAGTCTATGTTTCCTATTTCATCATAAGAGAACTGCCAGAAAGCCGTGTTCAGTATAGCATCAGGGTTCAAAGTAACGTGCTTGCGAGAGTAGTAGTTACCACGAGCGTTACCCATCCAGACATCGAATCCTTCCTCAGCAAGTATGTATGCTGGAAAAATTACTGGTATTAAGTAAAATTTTGTAAATTCATTTTTGTGAGGTCTGAGGTGATTAGTAAAAATAATAGTGTTAATGTACGCTATAAAAATAATAATTCCTCTTTTTTAATTTAGATATCCCTACTGAGTAGTTACCTTCTTATAATAACATGTAGGTAGGTAAAAGTCGTTTAGAAATAATTAATACTCATAGATAGATATCCCAAAAAAATATGTTTCACCTATGTAAATTTTTCATGTTAGATTCAAATGATTACCTAAACCAGAGCCAGGACCCATCAAAACAAAATCAGCAGAGGAACAAAGTACACCATGCATCACGAAGATAACAGGTCTTTTCTGATTGGGAACGTTGTTGGCGTCTCGCCCATGAGGGATACGGTGCATTTGCAAAATATAGCCATCCGAGGTCGTCACACTGTGAACTTCAACTGGATAACGATATTTTCTGATCAGATCAGGCTGAAATAATTATAACATTAAAAATTTGTTACATGAACGAAATTCAAATACAAAACAAATACAATTCGAATATAGATCTGGGTAGGTTAGAAAAAATAGGCAGGATAGACCACAAATGCTGAATGGACAATGTGAAAGATTATGGCAGATGAGATTTAAGAGCTGAAGGATAATAACGAGTACCAACAAAAGAGAATAGGAATAAAGTGAACAATAGCAATGCGACGAAGGAAATAATAACGCCTTGAAGAGACCAACAACGGAGGTTTGAATCGGTTATGGGAAAGATGGCAAGAAGCAAAGTTCTGAAAAATGGCTACTTAATAAAAATAGGAATAACAAGATGAAGGAGAACAAAATACATGTTAGTACTTAGAAGATATTTAGCAGTAAACCAGCTCAGCGAAGAAACACGTAAAAGTAGATGAGATGGACCTACTAACATATTCGTACCTATAAGCAGAAAAAAAGAATTTAGGATGCAGTAGAAAACCGCGTCTATGGTAAGTGCCCAGCACTTAGAATTTGGATGAATAACTACCTATAAAACTTAGGTAAACCGGTAGGAAAACCCAGGAGTACAAATAGGTACAACCAACATTTCGTTTTTGAACACAGCTCTCACCACATCTAAGTTCGCATCTTCATACACGTCATCTGAAAACCGCGTGTTGGTATTTTTTAACAATTCCTGAACGTAGGCAGCTTGGGGAGAACTCCTGGCTGCTGCCAGAGCCACACATGTGGCTACCACCACTAACAACCCTGCACGAACCATAGTTCACATGCAGCTGGAGGAACGACTCTTTTTTAACAATAATGTTCCGCCTTTTATAACTTCTGTAGAATTAAGATTAAGAATTCGTTAAGCTTCGATAGCGATATGAAGCAATCCCAAAATCTAGTAAATGCTATTATAAAATCGTTTAAGTGCATGTGTAAGTATACATATCTAGAAATAATAAGTATTAGGTACTTAGGTAGGTACAGTCTGCAACGAAAGGCAACCAATACTACATCACTTTTAATATTAAAAGAAATAGGACAATATGTAGTAGGTTAAGTGGCCGCATAATTTTAAATTATTAGCGAGTGCGCGACTTATACACCTTCATGTAATCTGTTACCTCCCGATATAAATCATCCACCCTTTTGCGCCGATATAAGATATAAAATGACGTTACAGACAATCAATCCTGTAAAAATTGTAAAGTATAACTATTATAAAGCTAATTACGAACTCATAAACAAAGAATTGGCCGATATAGATTGGACTAATCGTTTGCAGGGGTTGTCATAGGAGGATTGTCTGAATACTTTTTACGATGTTATTTTCAATGTTATAAGAACTTATACACCCTTTTCTAACTCACGGTCATCTAAATTCCCTGTGTGGTTCTCTAAATCACTAATTCGCATTTTCAAAAACAAGAACAGAGCCTGGGTTAAATGGAAAACGTATAATAACATTTCGGACTATGAACAATTTTCGCTTCTAAGGCATAGGTTTCAGGTCTTATGCAAGTCAAATTACGCTGATTACCTGAATTCTGTTGAGGACAATGTTAAAAAGAACGTAAAATACCTATGGAGCTATGTCAATAATCGTAAGGGTAATGTCGGTATTCCTTCCACTATGTTTTTTAAAAACCGGACATCCAGTGATCCGGATGTGATTTGCGATATGTTCATGGACTACTTTCAATCAGTTTATGAACCCTCAAACCTAAATTTGAACGAATGGCTACCCCCTGAAGAGAGTAGTGACCAATGCACTCATATTACTAGCATTTCGTTTAGTGAGCATCAGGTCTTGAAGTCATTGCAAGCTTTAGATTCCACTAAAGGTCCTGGACCGGATCAACTACCCCCTTATTTCCTTAAAAATACTGCTAAGAGTATATACAGACCCCTGCACATTATATTTAATATGTTTATATCAGAGGGCACCTTCCCTGAACAATTTAAAAGGGCTAATATAACTCCTGTATATAAATCAGGGTCCAAACAAGAAGTCGAAAATTATCGCCCATAAGGTCACCTTTAGGACCATCCTCATCACTGGGGGAGGAGGGTGTGAGTGGGGAATATGTCGGTACTAGAATAACAGCCAGGGATGTATCAAAGGCGGTGAAATCGATTTCCAGTGGCAAGTCTCCTGGTCATGATGGATTAAGTGTGGAGCATGTTCAGCACGCTGGACCTCATATGTGCAGAGTGTTGGCTATGCTCTACAACTTCTGCATTTCACACTCATACCTGCCTGCTGATATGATGAGGACTATTGTAGTGCCTGTAGTAAAGAACAAAGCGGGAGATTTGTCAGATATATCCAACTACAAACCTATTTCTTTGGCCACGATAGTTGCAAAGGTGTTTGACAGCATTCTTAATACACAATTAAACAAATACATTAGGTTGCACGATAACCAGTTCGGGTTTCGGCCGGGTCTGTCTACTGAGACTGCAATATTGTGTTTTAAGAGTGCTGTCAAGTACTATACTGAAAGAAAAACCTCCGTGTACGCCTGCTTCCTCGACCTTTCTAAAGCCTTTGACCTGGTCTCTTATGATATCTTGTGGAATAAGATGAGATCATCCCGGATACCGTTGGAGCTTATTAACACCTTTAAGTATTGGTACGGGAACCAGGTGAACAACGTGAAGTGGGCAGGCACGCTGTCGGACCCGTATAGGTTGGAATGTGGAGTGAGGCAGGGTGGGTTGAGCTCTCCCTCCATTTTTAACCTGTACATTAACGGACTGATCGAGGCGCTCAGCAAGCAACATGTCGGTTGTTACATTGATGGCGTCTGTTTTAATAACATCAGCTACGCGGACGATATGGTGCTGCTGAGCGCCTCGGTCTGTGGTCTCAGAAGGCTGGTGAATATTTGTGAGAGCTATGCAGCTGATCATGGGCTGGTCTATAATGTGAAAAAGAGTCAGTGTATGGTTTTTCAGGGTGGGCATAGAAAAGTAACAGCAATGCCTTCCATAAAACTAAATGGGGTTATTTTAGAAAGAGTGGGAACATTTAAATAGTTAGGCCATTTGGTGACGTCTACCCTGAACGACGAGGCTGATATAGAACGGGAGCGGAGGGCGCTGTCGGTCAGAGCGAACATGGTTATCCGCAGGTTTGCGCGATGCTCAGCTGAGGTGAAAGCAACGCTTTTTAGAGCCTATTGCACCACGTTGTACACGTGCAGCCTGTGGACTGACTACACGCAGAAATCGTACAGCGCCTTCGTGTCCAGTTCAATAACGCGTTCAGGATGATGTTGGGGCTCCCCCGCTATTGCAGCGCGTCAGCAATGTTTGCGGAGGCGCGCGTGGATTGTTTCCACACAACGATGCGTAAGAGATGCGCGTCGCTGGTGCGGCGGGTGCGGGGGAGTGCGAACAGCATGCTGGCCACGCTCGCGGACCGTTTGGATTGCTCCATCATTGTGCACTGTTGTGGGCGACACATATGACTTGTTAATATAATAATTGTAATTTTGTAATATTATGTAATTTATAATGATGACCTAATAATGCTGCTGACATTTTAATTGTGACTAATGTGTGTATTATTTTTCTGTAATTGAGTCTTGATACTTGAAATAAATTGATTATTATTATATTATTATTATATCTATTTTGTCTGCTTTGTCGAAGCTTTTTGAAAGGCTCGTTTATCAGGAAATACATAAGATCATTTACAAAATTATAATAGAACAACAACATGGTTTTATTAAAAGTAAATCTACAACTACTAATCTATTAATATTTACCGACTTTCTCTTTAACAATATGGATCAACAAGTACAAATAGACGCAGTGTACACAGACTTTCAAAAAGCGTTCGACAAATTAGACCACAATTTGCTTCTCACCAAACTTGCATTTAACGGCATACGAGGAGATTTGCTTCGCTGGTTTGCATCATATGTTAGTAATAGATCACAAAGGGTTGTTATCAAGGGATTCCACTCGGCGACTGCTGTCGTAACATCTGGTGTACCCCAGGGCTCAATTTTAGGGCCTCTTTTATTTATTTTGTTCATAAATGATATTGGAAATTGTTTCAAACACTCAAAATTTTTGCTCTATGCTGACGACCTAAAAATCTTTAAAGCTATAAGAAAACCTGCAGACTGTTGTCAGTTACAAGAAGACTTAAATCGATTCTCTGAATACTGTGTTCAAAACAAACTTTACCTTAGTATTTCTAAATGTTTAGCGATATCATTCACAAAAAATAAAAACGTTTTAACTCATAATTATAATCTAAACAGTGTAACTTTATTGAAAGCTCCATCCGTGCGAGACCTAGGGGTACTGCTAGATAACAAACTTCACCTTGATCAACATATTGATAACATCACCAAAAAGGCTTATCGTATGTACGGGTTCGTTATGAGATCAGCTACTGAATTTAAACACGCAAGCACTTATTTTCATCTCTATAAAGCACTAGTTAGATCTCAACTCGAATATGCAGTGGTGGTATGGAACCCTTTTTATAATAAATACGTTGAGATGCTAGAAAGAGTGCAGCGCAAATTCCTTAGATCGATGCACTATAGGTGTTGCCACAATTTCCCAACCTATAAAAATCTTCTTAATAAATACAATCTAATGAGCCTGAAGTCTAGACGTTTATATCTAGAAATTATGTTTCTTTTCGACGTATGCTATAACAGGTATAACTGCTCTGAGATTACTAATAAAATATGCTACTGTGTCCCAAGAACTGTTATTAAACGAGAGGTGCGCGCACGTCCTCTTTTTGCTGTGTCCCATTGCCGCACCAATGCTGGTCTGCGGGCGCCTCTACATCGCTTGTGCAAAAACTATAATGACTTTTGTTCAGAAACTACAGAATTAGATTTATTCTCAGTGACAGCAAATGGATTTCGTTAAGCTTTGTTAAAGAAACTTTCTTTAACAAAGCTTAGCTTTTAGGATTCCGATGTATAGTTATTCGAGCAGTCTAATTGTAGTCTTACTCGCGTAGATTGTTTATAAGTATAGTTTTATGAATTGTATATGCTGTGGATAACGGTGTGAGTTTCACATTTATATAACATCTTTATTTATATTATTTGTGCTGATATAATGTGATACTGTTTGTTGTCCCAAATAAATAAATAAAAAATAAAATAAAAATAATGAGGTCCTGCGTACGATTTCCAGGTGACACAGTGTTTTTGTATCAGGCATTTCCCAATAGCAGCTCGGAGTCTGTTGTGCCCGGTTGATAGGCACTCCCCCTATCAGGAAAAAATGACTGGTTGAAAAACCAAAGGAAAGTACACCTTTGCCTAGCCCTACGCGGTTGACATACACGCATGCGCAATGTTACATTTCATCATAGGTACCTATGTAACATGAAATTCTGAAAAGCAGTTTCGAATAATTTTGTTTCTGCTATTTAGATTGTGAACCAGCTGCTGGTTTCTGAATAACTAATACCTATTTAAATAATTGATAATTTAGTTTCAATGGGTTAACAATAATTTCATTACCTACCTGTCTTAACAAATGACTTCATGTAGATGGTAGAGTAATAGGATGAACAATTGAACATCCAAACTACATAAATCGATGGTGGGTTGTTGAGCCAGTGTTATATTATGTAGATGTGAAACTTCAGCAGCCTTTTGGAAATTTGGTAGTGAGACAAGTAGGGTGGATTGGATCCTGCTACGTATCAGCTAGAATCTCTTATATCAAATAATGGAGCATTAGATACAATATCAATGGCAAAGTGAATATCAAACAAAGTAACATTTTTTTTAACCTTTTGAATGCCATTGTCATGTATACATGACAAGCAAGCGCGTGCCCTGTATGCCAAACGTTACAAATATGTGATAAAAAGTACGGCGAATTTGTGGCTTGGCGTCGGGGGCACGCTGATGTGTTTATACTCTAGTGTTTAAAAGGTGAAGGCAAGCAAAAGATTAAACACAAACTTAATTGGTAATTACTACAAATTAATTTCCTATTTTTACTATCTAAGTATTTATTATAATCCCTGTCTTATCTCTTAATTCCCACTGGATTGCCTTGCTTGGTGACGAAACCATTATCGTTATTAGGATTAGGTGGGGATCATTATAAGAAGGCATTACTTTGACATTAAAATGGACATATTTATGATGTTATATATTTAAATGTAACAAAACTGATATTCAAATGTGCATTAGGTTCAATATTATTGTTGTTAAGTGCCAAGGGCGTACCCAGGATTTGAGCTAGGGGGGGCAGCTCATACCTGTTTCGCTGGTGCTTGTTGTGCTCCATGGCCGAGGACTATGCACTGAGCGTCCACGAGTGCGGGTGCGGGCAGGCCGTTCGTTCGCGCCCATCCCGTAGATTCCCATGTCGTCCCCACATAACATGCCACCAGGTGGCAATCGGGAACAAAATTCCCAGTTGCCACTGGCTGGCGACTGGGAAGTTATTGCCCCCACTTCAAGTCGCAGCACACTGCGGCGTGGATCGCCAATCGCACATGATGTTCCGCTCCTATTGGTGTTCAGCCTTATAATAAAAAGTTACTAGCACTTCGCCCGGAGTTAGTAGGTACTCCAGAAACTTCAACGCCCCGTTAAGGGATAGACTCCAACGGGTCGTTTTTGAACATTAATCGAAACAATTTATAATAATTAATTTATTAGCCATTTTTGCTGCTGATCTTGTGGTCTCAGGATCAGCACAACTGTTGTGCCCTGTTGAGGATTGATTGTAAAAATCGTTAGATCCGCTTCAATTATACCATTTTTAGATTGTTCATACCAATTTCCAAGCAAGCAATAATGTCATCCCTTAAAAAACTTCATCAACCCTTTAGGAGTTTATTTTCAAAAAATCCAAATACATATTATTATTATTACTTTTTATCAAAACCATTAAGGCCGTATTTAAAACTTCATCGGACCAGGCACTAAGATCCTTCCATAAAAATTTAAATACCACTAGTGGTTTTTCAAAACGACTAGCTACTTTTGAAAAACTATGTTATTATTTTTATAAATAACTAGCTGTCCCACGCAACTTCGTCTGCGCCACATTTTTCATGAATACTCGGCTCCTATTGGCCGTAGCGTGATGTTATACAGCCTTAAGCCTCCCTCAATAAATAGGCTTCCCAACACTAAAACATTTTTACAATTTTATTTATTTTTCTAATAAATAGTCAAAATAACTGATCGAGTGGTAAATGATCAATTATCGATCGCCGAGAGTAGAAAACAATTAAAGTACTAATATCGCTATTAAAATAGGGGTTGCTGATAGAAGAGTGAAAATTTAGGGTACATACATACAGTATTTTTAATGCCACATTATAAAAAAATAAAGTTAGGGGTGGACAACCCTTATCACTTAGGGGTATTCAAATAGATAGTAGCCGATTCTCAGACCTACTGAATATTCAAATAAAATTTCATAAAAATCGGTCAAGCTGTTTCGGAGGAGTATGATAACTAACATTGTGACACGAGAATTTTATATAAGATAATATAGTTTTTCAAAACTACCCCCCAGTGGGGTTTAAAACTAGTGAGTGTATAAACTTGAAACTTGGTAGTTCCAAGTTTATAAACTTAAAAACTAAAGATTGTTCCATACAAACTTGAAACCCCCTAAATCGTGTTTTGGGGGTAGTTCTGAAAAAAGAATACTGGCAACCTTTTTAATTTGCCTAGGCTAGTGTTCGTACCAAGTTTCAAGTATATTTGCCCAAGCAATAATTTTTTTCATACAAACTTCCACCCCTATTTCACCTAAAATTCTTTCTTTAATGACGTCTCCGTGTCAAATTTCATCTTCATAGATTCAGAAGTTACTGAGATTTCGTGAATAAAATCAGTGATTTTTCGCTTTTAAACGAAAAGTTCGATTTGAATAATTTAAAGTGTAACTTATATGTACGTAATCAACCTTAATTATCAAACCTTTTAAATGGATAAGGATTAATATCATGATACCAAAATCACCACTTTTCCATTCTACACTGGTTTTGATTGAATAATTTGAAGAAAAAGCGGTAATTGTGACTTATGCATAATCGTTGGACATATACTTTTTTATACGTAATAATGTTAAATACTTAAATAATTTAATCATATGTGGTACATTATTTTTATGTATTAGCATTTTATGTATTAATAGTTTTCTCAGTGCACGCCAAATATGAATTCATTAGGCAACATTTTGCTACTTTGGGTTACAATATTGCAATTTTTGTAAGGATCTCTAATTTTGGAAAATATATTATAGCCTATATTTTAAGTTAATAATGTAGCTTTCTAATAGCGAAAGAATTTTTATAATCGGTTGAGTAGTTTTTGAGCCAAATCGTATCAAACAAATAAATATTTCCTCTTCATAATGTTAAGTTTAGATTTAGATTACCTACGAGCTTTTGCCCGCTACTTCTTCGTACACGCATATCCCGTTTTTTCCCATTCCCGTTCCCGTATAGCCTTATAGCCTTCCTCATTATTTATAATTGCCACCTGGTGGCATTGCTTGCCCCCCATAGATTCCATGTTGGGGCGACTGCTAATATTCGGCCCATCCTACGTAGTGTAGTAGGTACGTCTACTTGGCATTAGATGGATAGCCCTTGATAGACACGATAGAATTCTTAGATTATATCAAATCGAATGCTGTGGAATATACTAACATCAGAGGGTTGCACTCCAATCTCGATCCGGTCTATCATCACCTTGAGGCCGAGAAACCGCACCTGTTTTTCCTGACGGAGACGAAGATAACAACCCCGTTGGACGTGGCGTACCTCAACTACCCGGGTTACTCTCTTGAACACAAGTTCAAGAAGCAGGCTGTGGTCTGCGTGTACGTCTGCGATGACATTTGTTGTCGTAGTCTCCGTTGCTTTGAGAGATCGGGGTTTTCTGCCATATGACTACTTATGGACACTGGCGTGGATAAATTTATTTTCATCGGCGTTTACCGATCGCACAGTGGTGACCAGGAGATAACAGCGCTGTTCAATTCCTACCTCGTTATGACTCTTCGATGCCGGAGATCGCAGTTCACATTAAAGAGGTCCGAAGAGTATTGTGCAGTCTAAACGTGAACAAGGCCAGCAGGCCTGACGGCATCCCAGCGAGTGTTGAGACAATGTGCGCCTGAACTGTCTCCTGTGTTGACACGCTTGTTCCGCCTCTCTCTTGAAAAAAGAACGGTTCCAAAATCCTGGAAGCTTGCGAATGTACAACCTGTGCCGAAAAAGGGCGACCGTGCAGACCCTGCTTATTACCGACCGATCGCCATTACCTCCATTCTATGCAAGGTTATGGAAAGGGTGCTGAACAGTAAGTTGCTGACCTACCTTGAAGACAATGATCTCCTCAATGACCGTCAATATGGCTTTCGCCGGGGACGGTCAACTGGCGATCTTGTGTATGTCACGCACTGCTGGGGCGAAACCATCGAGAAACACCGCGAAGCTCTTGCTGTATCGCTTGATATCGCGAAGGCCTTTGACAGGGTCTGGCACGCAAGTCTACTCAGCAAGCTTCCTGCTTATGGCATCCCAGCTGATTTATGTAGCTGGATATCAGACTTCCTTAATTAACGGTCGATCCGAGTAGTCATTGACGGCTGCTCCTCTGACCTCATGGCTATTGAGTTCCTCAGGGGTCTGTTCTCTCTACAACTCTTTTCCTGCTACACATCAATGACCTGCTTCAGCCTGGTATTGTTGGGTACGCAGATGACAGTTCGGTTTTAGAGAGCAACTTGTCCAGCGCAAAAACCAGCGGGGAAGAGGTTCGTTCCTTGAGAGAGACCATGGTATAGCGGACAAATTTGACCTAAAGCCTCATTTACCAGTGGGGTGATGACAATGTGGTCTCTTTTAACACCACCAAAACACAAGCGTGTCTTTTTACCGCAAAAAGGAGTCATTTCCATCTATCAGCTACTTTTCGGGGTACATCTGTCCCTGTAACCGATCGGCTCGAGTTCCTAGGCATGGTGGCTTCGGCTCCACCATTGAGCACAAAGCCCAAATAGAGTGAAGCGATACTTCACGACTGGACAGCTTTTAACCCTTTACAAAGCACAAGTCCGATCCTGCATGGAGTTTTGCAGCCACCTTTGGGATGGCTCAGCTAAATACCAACTTGCCGCGCTTGACTCGGTGGAACGCAGAGCTAAGAGGCTCATTGGCGACGTAAAACTGGTGGATGCCAAGCTTCACACCTTGGCTCATCGCCGCAAGGTTGCCTGCTTGTCGCCTTCTACAGATTGTACTTCAGGGAGAGTGTCTAAGAACTCCATGACTTCATCCCACCGGCCCCCTACTACCATCGGACATCTAGACGCACTGCAAGTTAACATCCCTACCTTGTTGCTATTCCACCAATTCGCACTAAACATTTCCAAACGTCTTATATAATGCACACAGCAAAGGAGTGGAACTCTCTGCCTGCGGCTGTTTCCGAACACATAAAACCCTAATCTCTTCAAAATTACAATCAACAGGCTTCTTCTGGGTAAGCTCGCTCCATCGTCGACTTTGTCTCTATCATCTATGACCGAGACTAGAGTCAAGAGCAAACTCATCTCAAATAAAAAAAAAAAAATACTTAAGGAGTAAAAAAATGTTAATTTTCCAACACTTTATTTTGCACAATTAGAAACGTTTTTAATTCTCACATTATAATTTTCAGTAAGTAACAGAAATCGCCAAGAAAATTAACATTTATTTTTTCTTCTAGGAGGGGGCAGCTGCCCACCCTGTCCCTAGATGGGTATGCGCTTGTTAAGTGCTAAAAATCATGTTTATCCATTACCTACTTTATAAAATAATGTTTCAGTTAGGTAAACCGGACAAGAAAATAACATGATTGTAAAGATAAATAAGCATTTAATATTTTGTGAAGGCATTCCAGAAACAGCCTAATTCCATGAGTTAACTTAAGCAGAGCTACAAATCATCATCTGAGTCAAGAGCGGCCCTCCTTCTGTCAAACTTCACAGTGCTGGTAGATTTGGGCATCTGTTGATTGAGAGACTCGAGGAGTTGAATGAGCTCTGGTTCTGTTATTTTATTACGAACCTGACCCATCTGGGCCATTCTACAGATCATATTTTCAACCATGGCACCCTTTTCTGGTCTACTGAGTTTGATTATGTTCACTGGAAAGAAAAGCATAAGATTATTATGATGACCTGTCATGATAATATAACTTCCGAGTGTGACGTCATCGCCATATGACTAAATTTATCAATATTATGTTATTACGTCTTGCTCTGGCGTCTTGACTAAGTGCTTGTGCAAGAATTGTGTGTTTAGCTTCCTCCATTTGCTGCATTCTTTCTTCCTGTTGTTTTGCATGATTGGGGTCGCCGGTTCCCTGAAATACATGAATTAAGTTTGAAATATGATAAAAATACCTTATATTTGTTAAATTAAGTAATATAAAAATAATTTACTTTAGAAATCGAAACAGATTGGGAGGTATCGAACTAAACATAACCTCCATCTATGATTCACACTCACCCCATGTTGAGCCTGTAGTTGAGCAAGCCGCTGTTGTCTAATCTTGTCTAATTCTGGGTCAGCCATCTTAATTTGTAAATATGTTCACAAAAATAAAAAGCTTTTTATTCAATTCGATATATTTCTTTCTTTGTTGCTTTCGTTTTTGACATTTAAGCAGGGCTGCCAGCAAATAAATCGCGGCTATACGGTTAAGTATCCGCAATTATACGAAATTTGATCGCATTATACATAACCATTCTTTAAATCGATTTTTCTTCATAATTTCATAAAACTGCGATCTTAATTTTTAACCAAAGTTGTCAATTCTAGGTCAACCGGAAGTACCCTATAGGTTTTGGGTCGAAAACCAATATGGTTGTTCCCGTTGACCTAAAATCACGAAATTTGGCAAAAACCAAGGTCTTACAGCACAAATAAAGGAAAAATTCCAACAAATTAAAAAAAAAGTTGAAAATTAAAGGGTGTCTCCATGACAGGTACATAGTTGACCGGTTTTTTTAGTACTTCTTAGTCACATTCAAATAAACACGACACTCCATCATAGTTGTAAAGTTGGCAATATCTTGTCTCCATCTCTGTTCATCCTTACAGAGTGAGCGCCATGAGATGAGTGGACAACTTCGAAAAAGCAAGAGGCGAACTCACGTTCCATTTCATGCCGTATTCTTTTGTATCGAATTATACGGAACAATCATGGATACAATAGTACACCGTCCGATTATACATATTTTCTATCCAATTATACGATCTGGCAGCCCTGCATTTAAGGCGGTGTTGCGTTCCGTTTCTTTTCTTGTGGCTTGAAAGATTTTGTGACATTCAGCATGAAGTGTGAACTGACTGTCTTCAACTCAACAAGTAACGCGACCCCCAAAAATTATGAATTCACCATTCATTTAATTTATATCTACCTGTTTACTTAGCTTTTCTTTCTTTATTTTATTTTTAGCATATATCCCGTTTTTACCGTTCCCGTAAAGCCTATAGCAGCCATATTCAAACTGCGGGCCGCGGTCCGCATGTGGCCCGTCTAGCTTTTCTGTGTGATCCTGTAGCCTAGCATATTAGTGCTTCAAACTATGAGTTTTTATCTAAGTTTAACTCCTAGATGATGTGCTGAGACTATTCACTTGGTAACAAATCGAAAAATTTGGCAAATGCTATAGGAAGTAGCAATATTCATTGTAACTACATTTCTTCAAACCATTCATGTAGGTATTCCAGTAAACACAGAGATTTTCATTTAACTGCAGGTTATTGTGGCACATCATGATAACAGTACAAATGTGGCCCATCATAACAGTACAAGAACTATGTGGGGAAGAGAAAAGGTTCTATAAAAAAGGGTCCTTCCTCATGTGGCTACCATATTTAAAATATATTTTTCCAAATCCGACTGGTACCTAGTTCCAGAGAATATTCAGATTTATAGCGCATAGCGTTGCCAGGCATCCGGATAAAGCCGGACACAGTCAGGCTTTTCGGTTGTGTGTCCGGCCAAATTAGACGGTGTCCGGCCTAACCGGCATTTGTTAGACTTTTTGAATTTGAGAATTTTTCTATAATTGCAATAGTATTAGTCCGTCTTCTATTGCAATGATAGAAATTAATAATTAATAAATTTAAAAAAAGAAGATTGATTCATACAATTCTATTGTTGATTCATTAGAATTTAAGGTAAATTTTATGATAAATGATAAAAAGGCCTTGTTTTTCTTTTTCAAAAAAATTGTCGTGTTATACTAAGACTAAAACATTAAGGGGGCCTTTTAATCCAAATGTTCGGCTAAACTGGCTGGTCTGTCCGGCTTTTCGTTCTGAAGTCCTGGCAACCCTATACGCGCATATCCCGTTTTCCCCCGTTCCCGTATCCCACCTGCCTGGCCTTTTCATGAATGTGATGTGGCTGTCATATACAAAAATAATTTTCCAAATCCAACTGGTAATTCAAGAGATTAGCGCGTTTTAACAAACAAACAAAGAAACACTCTTCAGCTTTATTATTAGTCGGCAATGATTCGTTGTCGTTCGGCAGCCGCGTCTCGCGCCACCACCACGCACCGCCCGCGCTGCACGTCCGATAAATAGGAATGTTGAATTATTTTAATTTTACATTATCTCCTAAAGCGTGAGTCCAAATTACATGCTATTAAAGCCAAAGTTTAAATTCATGATAATATAACTTTGGCTCGGAAGGATTAATATGCCTGCTTAATAATAATTATCGTAAATCACCTTTTATTTTTAATAAATTATTTGATCCAAAATACCTTAATTAATGTGGCTTATTTATAAGAGATAGAAATCTACTGTCGCGGACTTTATTTTAGATCTACTAAAAACCAATATCTTTATAATAAGTTCATAGTACTTACGTATAATTAGCCATTACCCCAGCGCACGCGAATAAAGTAGTTCCATGGCGATTTTTTTTTCAGACTTACTTTACAAATATCAAGAACTTTAGTGTACAGACGCCAGCACATCAAACTCAAACAATCTGTCAAATGTTTTAATCGATTTTCAACTTTATCACTAGAGCATTAGATTCAAGACTGATTGGGAAAATTTTACGGTTTCGGGTAGCTTGATGTGCTGGCGTCTGTACCTAATGCTAGATATCCTACAGCCTGAAAGTGGCTATATACAAAAAGTCTTTTTCCAGATATTAAGGCGTTCAAACAAACAAACAAATGAAACGAACTCTTCAGCTTTATTATTAGCAGGTAGGTAGGTATAGATTGTTCAAAACAAAATAAATTGCCTGCTCACGATAACAAATACAGCGGAGCAAGCAATCGCCTTCGCCGAAATCGGTCGGACGTATCACATCACCATCATTGTTCAAGAATATCCTAGTTTTCTACTTAGGTAGGTACCTAAACCAGTCTACCCACTTAACCTTTTGAACGTCAGAGCATAAACGCATCGGCGTGCCCCCGACGTCAAGCTACAAATTCGCCGTAATTTTTATCACAAATTAGTGACGTTTGGCGTACAGGGCACGCACTTGCTTGCTTGTCATGTAGGTATACCTACGTGACACTGGCGTTCAAAAGGTTAATAAAATAGTCCGGTGCTAGCGGCTCATGGTCCAGCAGACTCAATAGTCCTAATCAAGCCCTTATTCTAACTCCTTACCGAAACCATCTTTATTACCAACGAATTCGGGTCTGTCGATACCACGGCCTATTCCAATGCATTGTGTGATGATGATAAATTGAAGACACGATGACTGATGGTGATTTCCGTGACTACCGCAGGCCCACTAACAACTAATTAGTACCTACTCAATTGGTAGGTACTTATTAGTATTAGTACTCGAACAACAGAATTGGTGGTTTGGCATTGGTGGATTTGGCTTAGTAGTTTTTGTACTTTAACTGTTTATTACTACATATTCCGACATACATTGTGTTCAGTTCAATACTGTTGACAAATTAATTTGGTCGGGTTATAGGTACGCGGAGATTTAGTATGGAAAAGTAATGAAAGCTCATTTCTCTTAAAATACAACACTTAGGAATCTGAATTAACGGTCACTGTAACTTCTTTATGAGTACTAATTTTTGTATAAATTTGGAAGTTCTTAACAGGGAAATCTTGAAATGATAATTTTACACCGTGACTACCGCCACTCCACTAATGGCATGGATTATCTCGTAAACTACTGGAGTAGGTACTAATCTTGAATTTTGGGTACTAATTTTATCTTGCAGGGTATATAGTTTTCGATGTAGGTTTGAGGAAAGCGACAAGCTTCTCAAACTTGGAATCAATATTGAAAGTCGTGGTCCTGCTGAAAGAGCGCGCGATAGTAATCATCGTTGATTTCTTGGTAAATACAAACGTTTCAGATCTGATTTTTTTACGAAATGAATCTCATATAAGGGTACTAATTATTTGTATACTTAGAATAGCTGTAGCATGCCCCCTTTTTCGGCGCTCATGGAGGTCCTGCTGAACGGAGCGTGACTACCGCCGCCGGACCACCTTCAAAGTCGATTTTCTCGAAAACTACTAAAGTACCAATTCTGTTGTTCGAGTACTAATTAGTACAAATTATTTACCAAATATAGAAGTGATTGGCGTTAGTGGTAGTCACGGACATCTGATGGTGATGGGTATTTAAAGCATTGTCGTTAAGTTCGTGTTACTACTAAACAAGGAAGATATTATGGGACCTCCTATCTTTCACTATATTATAGCCCTCAAACTACTCAAAACTTGAACACAGCACTGGACCTGGGAATCGAACCCATGCTTCGCAGCCGCGCTTCTTATTTTTTTCCCGCCCGCGAGAAGCACACAACCGGTACTAAAGGAAAAAGCGTCTACCAGTGAACGTCTTTCAGCTGGTTGGCTAGGTGATAGTGTCAAAATAACTAAACCATAATTTTATAAATTACACAAATACACATTAGGAAAAATTAAAAGTGACTACTAAAATTGCTTATTTTTTTATTTTACGTAACATTATCGTGCCACTGTAGTGTTTGGTATTCAGTTTTTCCATTAGCATTGCAAAAGGCTAAAACAGCTAATTTGTTAACAGCAACAGAAAGTCTTCCAAATGCTACAAACTCTGCAGGGCTGATGGTGGCAGTTTGGT
This sequence comes from Mamestra brassicae, assembly GCA_905163435.1. Classification (NCBI taxonomy): domain Eukaryota; kingdom Metazoa; phylum Arthropoda; class Insecta; order Lepidoptera; family Noctuidae; genus Mamestra; species Mamestra brassicae. The sequence continues at coordinate 9,877,053 of LR991004.1, read as the reverse complement.
CATAAATACAACGCACCATGTATGTTGCATGAAATCTCACTGGGTCTCCTGAAATTTTAAATAATGGACTTCTTATCAGTACAAACTGCCAAAAGATTATAAATATCAAATGTAAATAAAGAGGCTTCTATTTAATACTTTGAATGCCAGCCAGTGCCTGTGATGTCTTGAAAGTTCATTCACATTGCTGGCAATTTATTATTGTGTAGACTCTATCAGATCAAATAAGCCTTGGCAGCTGCAGTCAATGACTTAAATAAATCATTTTGTCATTATGTATTTTATTTACCAGGGTATAAAAGGTAGTCACAACCAAACTTTGATCCATTTGTTATATGATGTCTTTTTTCCCATAAATTCTTAAATATTCTGTATTTTAGAGCACCTTTTCCTTCTACAACACTGGGTTTTAAGACATCAATATTGACATTTTTCTTATCTGTAACAATAAAGGTTTATTTATTTATTTATTATATACTTTATTGTACACCTCATAATAAGAACAGGACAATCATACATAAAATAAGTGCACAATGGGCGGTCTTATCGCACAAGGCAATCTCTTCCAGACAACCTTTGGATGGATTGAACGAAGGGAGATTTAGGGCTGTCAGTGTACAAACGTTTTAAACAATACTAATTTGATATAATAATATAAAATACATAAATACAATACCAATTTATATACTAATAAATATATATATAATATATATATATATATATATTATATATATTTATTTTGAAGAATGTTGAGTATTCCTGTCTGTCATTAAAAAATTGTTGAATTAATAATACCTGTAGCTATGTAATGTTCTGTTGGTAAGTGTATTAAAACATGTGCAGGCGCTAGCTTTGGCAATTTATTTATTTCTTCTTGTAATAATGTTTGCTTATCTAACTGAACATCTGAAAATAAACAATTCCATGTTAGTTTTGCAGTACTATAGCAGCATCAATGTCGCCACATGAAAAACGAAGAAGCGAAATTTGTACAGCAACAAAAACCGCAACGCCATCTATCCTGTCAGCGACAAATCACCAACGAAATCCTGTATCGCGCAAGCAAAGTTCTCCGTGCGATTTGAACATACACAACACTCCGAATATCAACTATAGGGCAGTTGCCTACCAGACACAAAAACTGTCTGGTCGAAAGATCCTCCCTTTTTAATGGAGGTTTGCGGGACTTTACTCACTGTTCCGCATACCTCTATAGTACTTCTCATGCTAGTCTGCTACTTGGTATTGCAACAAGTACTGTCTGAAATATTTTGTTTTTTTTTTTGTGAATTTAAGCTATATTCGTATATGTCATGAACATAGCCACACAAATTAATATAACATGGGAGACCGGGTTATCACGAAAATATATTCTGTCAAAAAACAAGCAAATTTATAAAGTTTTTCACAAAAATCACATAATATACTTATTAATTTTACGTAAAAACATCCAAATATTGTTATTTAATTCAATATGCTTGTTCATATGCACTATAATCAACTGGTTACATAATCCACCGGTGAAAAAAAAAATTGTGGTGGCAGATTAGTGAGAGAGTACCTACTGTATTTACAAAACTAAGTTTGGCAGGACATCTGTATATTATAACTAAGCCTGAATAGGTACCAGTTACTCCTTTGGACAGTAGCTTTTGTCTCTTCCCAGCAATAATAATGTCTATTTTCTGTGACAACTGATCTATTTTCCGTTTCTTCAATGCTTCAGTTTGTTCTGCTAAAACACTGTTACAATAAAAAAATCATATTAGAATTTTGTAGGGCAGTAATGTATATTTTGGTAACATGATGGTTTTACACTTGTCTGTCTGTCAAACTTGGTTGACCAGCCATCATGTGTAAAAAACTCATAACCAAAACTTCATTTGCCACAATAACGCCTTGGTTCTGATATTTACTTTTGTTCCAGATCTTTTATTATCAGCTTTTCTTCATCTGTAGGTTTTCTTGTAAAGTTTGGTAATTCAAACAACTCACAAACACCCTTTTCTACTAACAATGCAGCTTCTTCGGATGTCAAAGCCATTGGTAGTCCTAAAAATATTAAACATAATTGTAAAGATATCAGACAAGGTTAATAAACTATTTTTCACAATATAATAGGGTGTATTATACAAGGGTGATTGGCACATACCTAAAAAATCATTTTGCCTTGGAAACGACGGTATGGAACCAATTAGTGAACCACATATTCGATGACTCGCACGTAGAGCGTACCAATCTAAGTTTAAAACAAACTTTAATACCGCAAAAGACAGTAAAATATAATACCTATGTATCAAACTTTACTACCTTCAGAATTCCATACATATGCAATCCCATTTTCAACGTAAAGAGATATCATCGTTCAACTTTAATATCGTCGAATTTTACAATAAACCATGACACCATAAAATTAAATAATAATTTCACATCGACTTACACAAAACAAAGAATAAATAAATATTAGATTGACGTTTCAAGTCGTTTTTTTTTTAAGTTTACCCCGAAGGAAAGGCTATAGTCTTTTGACCATGTGGCCTAGTCTTACGTCCTTTTCTTTTGTGTTTTACATTAGAATACGGATGTAACACATTCTAATGATTTTTGGAGTATCTGGTAACAAATATATCGATTCGACCTTCTCGGCAAGTTTCGAGTGAGGTAGTCAATGCTACAATAAAATTCTCAGCTCCACTTAACTGAGATCGCGCCTGTTTCAATAATTCCAAATATTTTCCAGGTACGTGGACACTTGAGACACAAAACTACACCAATTTACATCACAATATCCACTAGGAATCAATTTACGAGAAATTAAACTGAAGTTTAGCGGCACTTCAGTCGACAAAATCCTGCCAAAAACTCCGTTTCAAGTAGGGAAGGTACGTATTTACGCGACCAAGTTTTTACACCAGGTATTTGCTTCCAAGTACGTACACCAGGTACCGACCCGAAATACTTGCAAGACTTCAAAGTATTTTATACGGCTACTCGGACTCGCTCCGTCTCGGGGCTCGACGTCCGGCCGACTCCGACTCTCGCTCGCCGCACGATTTCGCAAATGCGATCATGCTCCTTATTTGTAAGAGACTACAGGACAATTTCGCATGCAAGTATTTTTACTTTAATGGTTTATCTTTGCAAGTCTTTTTCTGTAAACGCCATTGTGCTCCTTATAAATATGACTTCAGGGTTCATTTTCCTATGCAAGTATTTCTACTTTAATGGTTTATCTTTGCAAGTATTTATTTGTAAACGCGATTGTGCTCCTTATTAATAAGCCATCAGGGTTCTATTTCCTATGCAAGTATTTTTTCTTCCAAGGGCTCTTGGATGGACGGAATAGAAGTAGAAACTTTTATCGTCTGTAAGTAGGTATTTATTTGTAAAGGCGATTGTGCTCCTTATTAATACAACATTACGGGTCAATTTCCTACCCAGACAGAAAATACTTGAAAGTCTCCCGAGCCCCAGTTTTCAGACCTGGTTTCTTAAAGGAGACCAACTTGGAAGACTTGGTACTCGATTTTGCAAGTACGACACATGCCTAGTTTCAAGTCGAATATTTTGTGTTTATTTTTTTGTGGAGAAATGAGTGAACTGGCTAATGTGGCATTTAAGTCAAGTAAAAACTGAGTTTTGCTTCAGACACACATCCTGATTTTTGAGGTTGATTAGGAAAATTTGACAGTTTCGGGTAGCTCGATGTGTCTGTACATAGCGTACAGCAACCACTTACGATTTTTTCACGCGTTGTATAAGATTTTCTTGCAGTTTGCGGTGTATTTTATGTTCTCAACAACAGCTAAATGGTACACACTTATCTTATCTGTGCTCCACTATTCCATTCTGTCTGTGCTCTGTGACCTGTCTCATGTGTATTGTCAATGCTTGTCAATAACAGCTGTGAAGTGTGAGCTGTTATTTGAAAATCAAATAGAACTTAAAGTGTAACGAAAACTTAAAGAAAATAGTAATTGTTACGAGTATCACACTAAATAAAACTTGAATTGATTGGAATTATCGAACTTTCTTTTATTTAAATTTCTTTCTTTTCTTTGTTTTTTATTGTAATAAAACTTCTGTTAGTGACAAATGTCTCAGTCTGTGTTGGTTACATAATAAAATTCTAAATAATGGCAAGCAGAAAAGTCTTAGTTGGTATGTACGCTTATCATAATTTTTTTGAGGCCTTTAATGAGCCACCTTTTCTGTCAAGTCGTAAAATCTGAATGAGGTAGATAAATGACGGACCGTCATTTAACCATAACATTGCGCCGGTAGATATAAATCGATACCCACTTGTCGTACACACCTCCTTTTTTCTTAGGAACATCACAGTAACTTTTGTAAGCTATTTTATTTATAACATTATCATTTGCCCAAACCTGGTACTTATGTAAGTCGATTCAAACTTTCTGGCTGATTCTTAGAATTGAATAGTATTTTTGTTCAGAAAATCTTTCTAACAACTAAGCCATGGATACCACAATCTAAAAGTATAGCTCTTTGTATGGCTTGACAGGTCAGAAAAACTACACTGAATGAATTTTTGGTGTCTTACTTTTCAATAATATGAATTTAATATACACAATAGGTACCTATATTTTGTGTGAATAATGCAGATTATTTATTTACTAATAGAAGGTAACTTCAGAGCAATAATACCTCTAACATTATAATTATACCAAACATGCCTTGTGACTAGGGTTGTGAATTTTACTGTTTTAATTTAGGTGGTGGCACTGGCTTCATCGGAAGTCATTTAGGGGAACTTCTAACTTTAAAGGGCTACAATGTTCTCAATGTCGCCCGTATGCCAGCCACCAATAACATCTCTTGGACAATGCTGGAGCAATCAGGCTTACCCAAAAGGTCATTGGCTGTTGTCAATTGTGCGGGCCAACAATTCATGGACTTTACAAAATCCTGGACACCTGGGTAAGGCATCCCTATTTATTAACCATGTTAATTTTGTCATCAATCAAAAACTCAGCAAAACATAAAATTATAGGCCAGTAGAATTGCTAACATAATTATGGAACCATACGTAGATCTAGAAAAATGGAACTTCTATAGGATAATTTGTGTGTCTGTCCGTCTGACTGGTCAGTCTTTATAACTCTCTTACCTTATATAAAGACTTAACTATAATTGATATTCATTATTTCAGGTTTAAACAAAATGTCCAGAATTCCCGAGTATACACAACCAAGGCCCTAGCTAAAGCAATAAACCAAAGCAATGACAAGCCAAAGGTTTACGTTGTGCTCACGGGTGTGGGAGCTTATGAACCTTCAGAGATCAACAAGTATGATGAACTCAGTCCCACCACAGGCCGTGACTTTTTCTCTAGACTCACTGTTCAGTGGGAAAAAGCTGCTCATGTGGATCCACCTGTAAGGCTTGTAAGTACATAGATATATAGCAAAACAAGCACAATAACTACATATTTTAAAAATTGTACCCCTGTCGCGTCTGTGCATCTGTTTGTACACGATAAACTCAAAAACTTCCGAATGGGTTTTCATATGGATTGATGGCTTTAAGTGTATAATTCATTAAAGGTTTCGTGATTATTACAGTTAGGTAATAAAATTGAATTTAAGGAGGATTGCATAGCTACATTGAACTATTTTAACACCACATTAATATGGAGTCTGCAATGTTTAATTACCAAGTAGCTAATGTTTTCCAGGTAATAATTCGTTCCGGAGCTGTGCTGGGTCGCTGGGGAGGTATGATCAAGAACATGTTCCTCCCGTTCTTCCTCGGGCTCGGTGGTCGCATCGGCAGCGGCAAGCAGTACCTCCCGTGGATCCACATAGACGACCTCACGCGACTCATTCAATTTGCAATCGAAAATGAATCTGTCACCGGTGTGCTGAACGGCGTGGCGCCGCAGGTTATCACCAACGATATTTTTACTCAAGTAAGTAAGAGGATAATTATGTAAAAAAAATATATAAATAATTAGTCACTATATTCTATCTCTAGTGGCGCGCATTTAAAGATTTGGCGTCCCGGGCCATATATTAATTTGGGGTAGCTTTAGAGCAGAAGTTTAAATACAATTTTCGTTAGGACAGCATGTAGAGCCCTTGGTTTACTTAGTTCATACTTGATGGGCAGACAGGTTAAAGTTCAGATAAACGGTGTAAACTCACTAGGGTCGGAAACGACAATGGGCGTTCCTCAAGGTTCATTATTGGGTCCATTCCTTTTTTTAGTTTACATAAATGATTTGCCCCAATTACTTAAAAATCAACCAAAGATGGTATTATTTGCGGATGACACATCACTAATATTTAAAATAGACCGACGTTCACAAAATCTTGACGACGTCAATAGTTCTATTCATCAGGTCCAAAATTGGTTTACGGTAAACAACTTGGCTCTAAATAAAAAAAAAACTAAATATATTAGATTTTCTTTACCAAATGTTAAAAGTAGCGAATGTGACATCATGTTGAATGGAGAAAAACTGGAGTTCATTAATCAAACGGTTTTCCTAGGTATCACATTGGACGAGAAATTACAATGGGGGCCTCATATAACATCTCATGCGGGTCGTTTAAGCTCAGCCGCGTATGCTGTTAGAAAGATAAGACAGTTAACAGACGTAGAAACCGCACGTTTGGTCTACTTTAGTTACTTTCACAGCATTATGTCGTACGGTATTTTGCTGTGGGGTCGGGCTGCTGACATTGAATCCATATTTATTTTACAAAAGAGAGCTGTCAGAGCCCTTTATAATCTGCGTCGCCGTGATTCTCTTAGGGAACTTTTTAAAAAGATTAATATTATGACAGTCCCTTGCCAATTCATTTATGAAAATATTATGTATGTGCGGAAAAAACGACATCTTTTTAGTAAAATTAGTGATAGACATAATTTTAATACTAGAAATAGAGACAAATTAGATCAACCATTTTTTAGATTAGCTAAAGTCCACACTTCTTTCATGGAGTATTGTGTTAAATGTTACAACAAAATACCTTCTGACATATTAGAACTAAATGAAAGAAAATTTAAAACTTATGTTAAAAGTACACTTTGTAAACAAGCATATTACAAATTAGAAGATTACATTCAGGATAAGAATGCTTGGAAACATGCTGGTCCTGCTCCATAGGACAATCAAGGGTGTAGACAAAATCAAACTGGTTGATTTATGAATTAACTTTATAGATAGGTATACTGTTTCTTTTTTGTGTTTTTATTTTCTGTTTAATTAATTGGTTATTAAGATTATCTGTAAATATGTGAGTACCATTTACCTAATTTTTTTTTAGAAAAGGAATAAGTACCTCTGCTGGTTATACTTTGTTCTTATAAGTAGCATACTCTGGGTGTATCGTCCTCACATAATATTAAATTAATTTTTGTATACCAAATTTAATAAATCATTATTTGAAAAGAGTAACTATGGAGTTTCTTGTCCGTTCTTCTCCATAAGAATCTACCTTTCCGAATGGACAGTAGAGTCACTTTATTAATATATTTTACTGAACTGTAAATGCTGACGTTCAAAAGTGCCGTTTAATGGCCTAATTGAAATAAACGTTTTTGACTTTTGACTTTTGTACACAAGCAAGCAGAACCCTGTAATGGGTTTTCTAAAGAGATATTGCTCACGAGGTCAACCAATAAGTACTAAACTTAAAATTACATGAAATAAATCTTTCTTAACTATATAAGCAAAAGGACTATATTTGCAGTGCACAAAAAATTAAAATCACAATAAAATATTAATTAAACTCAAAATCCACATTTATGAGTCATGTTGATAAGAAATGTTCCCTGAAGAAACTACAAACGAAGGGAACGAAGCGTAAAGTGTGTGTGGGTGTGAAAAGCAAGCTCAAGAATTTTAGCACCCGCCTTCGATAGGTTAGAAATTCTTCTGATAGACAATAAGTTTGGGGTAGCAAGCTAAAAGAACATATAAGTGCTTGTTTCAAGAAAATGGGTGCGCCCGCGTCGCCCCAAACATTCTGCCGCCCCAGGTTTTGGCTCTATTGGCTTAATGGTAAATACGCCACTGATTCTATTCAGTATAGAATAACTGCTGTATGCAATCCTGTAATTTGATGATTTGGAGTCGATAGAGCCGGTCGAGAAAGCGCCGTTTAATGTTTAAAACAAACATGTACATGTTTATTATTTTTCAGTCATTCGCCAAAGCTTTGAGGAGACCTGCCTTTCTGCCAGTACCCGAGACCATTTTGAATTTGTTGCTTCACTATGAGAGGGCGATGATAATGACTAAAGGGCAATACGTCGTACCAAGAAGGGTTCTAGAATATGGATTCAAATATAAGTACGCAGATATTGACGAGGCTTGCAAAGAAGTCGCTCACCTCTGGCCGAAGAAACATCCTCTTAATTGAAAAATGTTAAATGAGGTATTGATGGTTCTTGAATTAATAAAATACTGTAGTGTTTTTAACACCTGGATCAGAGTTAATTATGTTTTTAAAATTGCATTTTTTTTGTTATCTCTGCTCTCATTATTTTAGTTTCCTTATTTAAAGTAATTTTGAATAACATAGGTAAGTACATAATTAAATTATTGTTAACTAATAAATACATGTATTTTTATTGTTTTTCCCTACATTTTCAGCCAAACGCACGCACGGTCAGTAATGAAAGTCACTAAAATCGGAGAAGATACTGAATTAAAATCGGTGCTCAAGTCAAATTATACTTTAATTTAAATATTACTAGCTAAGTCTAGTCCTAGGCTATATCTAGTTTATTCTGGATCGCCTTGTTATGACCGACTTCGCCAGATAGTGTCTGGCTACACTTAAGCTTTATTGTTACCAACTAAACCTAGTCCTCGCCGGTTATATCTAGTTTATTCTGGATCGCCTTGTTCTGACCGACTTCGCTGGGTACTGTCTGTCTACACTTATCGGGTCGCCTTATTCCGTTTGACTTTACCTAGATTCCGGCCCCTCGTTTTCAACTACCTTTTACTATCCTTACTGCCTGCATAGAGTTCAAGCCAACTAGGTACTCGCGTATTTGTACCCTTTTTTTGTATCTCTGGGCGGAGCGGAAGGATTTGACAGACTCTTACTGACTAAAACCCATCCGTGTTCCTTGTAATGCCCTTTTCGTTCCAGGACCACGGTAACTCTTTAAAAAAACATCTGCAACCCTAGCAGGCTCTGTCCCTAAGGCATCCGTCGAGTGTTTACGCGCGTGGACACGTGGATGTGTTCCGTGGGAAAGCAACGGTCCCCGTCGCGGGTAACCGTCGTGGAGACCGGCTTATTTTATTTACGCAGTGATACGCTAGTTCAAAAACCAACCGAGAGGTCGGCTGGTAGAAAATGCCTTAGGCGACTTAATGCCTTAGGCATTTTCTACCAGCCGCCTTTGTATTGTTTTTACTACTGCATACAATTTTAATAAATAAATAATTAGTACCATTTGAGTACTATCTAATCTTTTACCAAATATGGAAGCGACTGGCGTTGGTGGTTCCGGCGGTAGTCACAGACATAGACATTTTTCTTGGGTTTCTTGCGTGCGTGCGGCCCGTATCACATAGAATGAACAAGCCCATGCGTGTTGCCGATGTCGGTCACCGCGCGGACTCCGTCGCACGGAGGCTGGCATCGATGCGCGGGCGAGGTGCCCGCCTCCCCGCGACTGATGCCTGCGCGAGTCCCCGCAAGGGAACACTTATATGGAACCGCGCGGGCGTCCACTTTGCGCAGTTTCAGGCCTTCTATGCTGACATCTCTTTGAGGCGCGCGTGGAACACAGCGCGCCGTCAGCGACCTGGACCTGTTTCTGGTCGGACAGCGAACCACCCAACGCTCGCCGTCCTCAGGCCTGTGCCTACGCTGGCCGAGAATTGCCCAGCGACTCCCGAAGCCTGGGGCGTCTTCTTCTGTTGCGGCGGCTGGGGCGTGAGGTTTGTCTCACCCTAACGCGGTCCGCCTCCTTCACTAGCAGGCTCTGGCCGTCTGCTACGCTGACATCTATTTGAGGCGCGCGTGTAATAGGTACAACGCGCCGTCGACCCAGCCCTGGTTCTGATGGGACGGTGAGCCACGCGTAGATGTACCCATTTTACATTCCTTCTTTTCCTCTTCTTGAATATTTTATGTAGAATAGCTTTTGACTTACTGAGACGTCGAGTCAATAGGCACTCGATGGATGGCTTTTAGGCGAAACCGCCAAATGGACGCTCTATCTAATGGCTATTCAAAATTGAAGTACATCGATGCTATGGAATTTCAGCAATTCGGACGTTCGATCTGGATGACTTTGTGGAATTAGCCATCGGGTATTTATGACATTCGAAATCAAGCAGTAAATCCACCATACTTAGGGTGTTACCAAACCAATCGATCGATCGTGGTTCGATGTCATCGATCGATGGTAGAATGGATTAGTCGACGTCGATCGATCAATTATTTATCGCCCGGTATCCGTCGATCAGCCAAAGTTACTACACCAATCGATCGATTGGTGTAGTAACACCCTTATTTTGTTCGACTATAGATAGGTAGGTACCTACTCAGTTCTTTCAGCAAAATGTCCAAATTAACTGTGCCTAGTCCAGGCATAGTAGATTACTACCCATAATATGCTACTATAATGGAGCACGATCAAAGTAAGTGTCTTTTATCACACTTGCTACATTCCAACTTAATTGTTCTGAACACTAGAGGGTTAATATAAGACAAGCAACATAATTTTTCAGAAAAAATTTATTTCAAAAATATGTTTTTATTTTCTTGTTCTTATCCTTAACTTTGAACACAACATGGAACAGATTTCAGCTTGTTCAAGATCTAAATATTTGATAACCTAACTTAATGTAGTAGGAATTACCTAATCATTTGTTACCTATAAGTACCTAGGTACACAACATTCGTATAAAACTTACAAACAATTATAACAGCTTATATTACGTAAACATTATATAAATTGACCTATCTAAACGTATATTAACGTCTACATATAAATACCTATACTTATTATAATAAAAACTCTTCTGGACGACGCTCGGGAATTGGGAATAGAAGATCTCTCTAAAACAAAATGGCCGCAGATAACGGCAAAACTTTTGAATTTACTCTACAATTTGTTGATATTCTGTGAACATTGTAACAAGACAACCCTTCAGGAATGAGTGCATCGTTGTGGGCCGGAGTTTCTTTGAGTGTAGAGTATGTTTGAAGTTCAGTTCGGAAATTGCTCGTGTTCAAGGGTTGACGGCCTCGATCTGTGCGAACCTCTCGACCAGCTTGCTGACGAACTTGCGCAGGATGTCTTGGCGCATACGCCCTACGTCCAGGACCTCTTCGTGATTGGCCTCGTCGTTATTCTCATAGCTTGTCACACATTCGTTGGTGATGAGGGATAGCGCGAACACGTTTAAGTCGCAGTGTCTTGCTGTGATAACCTGGATTATAAATATTTTGTTTTAGGTACTTATTTAATCAGAATCTATTCGTGGTCATAGGCTCTTTTTGTAGGCTGATATGGCTCATGTCGTTATGATTGAATATAAGAGCTGCCTTTATTCGCTATTCCCTGTGAAGAACCCTCAACGATCAACAATCGCGAAAAGAAACAAGAGTAACGCAGGCAGTGTAAAACTCAGAATACGTCTGTTATGCTTAATTGATTTACCTCGTGAACGGTGGACATGCCGACGGCGTCGACTCCGACCATCTTCAGCATGTTGAGTTCTGCGACGGTTTCGAAGTTGGGTCCTCCGAGACACGTGTACACGCCCTCTCGCACTATGTTGTGGATGTTCAACTCTTTCGCTATCTGTAAACAAGAAAAAATCCATTAAACAATTATTCACACGGGATCCGCCATTGACGATTCGTCAAAAAACAAGATACGTCATGGCGGATCGATGTCCACATTGCATAGGTACGGAATCGTGTTTTTATCGATTCGTCAAAATATCCAAATTGCTGTTCACACTTCACATTCGTTTTGTGATCCAGAGTTCAGTCTTGGATGAACTACCAACCATCTGCTAAAATCTTCTTTTAAAATTATACATATTTCCCGACACGCTTTTGTTTTAGCAGCTTTGTCTCTATATACTTACCTACATTCAAAATTTGTTCCATAAAACTGGTCTGTCTTTTACTGTAGAAATCAAAACGTCTCAAAATTTGTTCTTCAAACAATTTTCACCGTTTTTGACATATACATAGAGATATATACCTATAGATACATATAGCGTAGCGCAACACGTCTTCACAAGTCAAACAAGTGTACTGTGCGGGCGGGGCGGAATCCATCACAAAAAAATCACGATTCATGTATTTTGACGAACGTGATTTTTAAATAAAAGATGATACGTGAATTAAGACGACGTGTCTTTCATTTTTCACGTTTCACACGGGCATTTAAAAAGCATTACCAGAGCCAAAAAAAAGGAATCGTGAAAAAAAAACGATTCGTCAAAAAATACGAATCGTCCTCGTGGGAATAAGCCCATACTAACTATTATTATAGGACAGTCATATCTAACACTAGAAATCGCTAAAATCGCAAACTAACGACCAAAGAAATACACTAGGTACTGAAAAAGAAATGAGGATTTTGGTTTTATCGTCTTATCAAGTTCTGCCTACTCAATTACTCATACTCAGGTAGTACCTACGTATTTAAGCTAAGTAGTTTCATAATCTTTTTGCACGTTTTTTAGTTCCGTGAATTTTGGAAAAACCCGCCACCTGTGTCGGCACCATTGATCTCTGGTCGGCCCTGCATGGTTTTTTTGTAGCTGTGTAGTTTGTAGTGATAAATCAATACGTATCGCTTAGGTATCTAACTAGTACCTAAATGGATATAGGTACCCAATACAAAATAATCAACAAACCCTATTTAGATTAAGACCATGCCTGTTATCTAACAAGTCAAGACATTTTTTCGTTATCGTTAAACAAATTTAGTCATTTTTAAATTATTTAATCTCCATTTGTTTAATCCACACGATAAATAGGTCTATAATATAAAGGTCTTATCCATAAACGTGTCGTTCAATTAAAACTCACGTGCAGTTTTATTTGTTGGAATAAAAATGTCTGAAATGTCAATGATCTTCTCGATGTTGTTAATAATGACCAAACCAGTATTCTACTTTTAAGCACTAATGTATCAAGTGCCCTAACTAGGCAAACAGGAAGGTGTCGCATACGACATTACGCAGCTTATTTTGTTGTGCGTCAAGTTGTAAATCGTACCCGCGACCCCTGATAACCTTGGCTCTAGTTATGTTAATGAAACCCGGGTATTTACAAACCGTTTTTAAAGGATGACAAAGGATCTGATTGGGTACGAGTTATCTCAAATCTTTAAGTACTTGCATATGCCTTTTAAAAAGACGCACATTTCAGGTCATAAAGTCAAAGATTAAGACTCACGTGCAAGAAAATGTGTAACGGTGTTACGTATTTGTTCTATCTGACATACCCCCCGTGACAATGTCATTAACGGCAGATAACAGACAGATAATTACTTGATACCAAGGGCATTTCATAATTCTGATGGTTGGACTTACCTCTCGGGCAACTTTTCTGTATTCGTAGTTGTAAGCTTTGCTCATGGGAGGGAAGCGAGGTCCGAACCTTTCGTCATTGGGTCCGTGCAGGGGGTTGTTGCCGGCAAATCCCATCATGTTGATGTGGTCTCTCACGATCATGATGTCACCAATCTTGTACGAAGGGTTCAGGCCTCCAGCCGCATTGGTAGCGATCAAAGCTTTGATACCGATGAGCTTCATAACACGAACTGGTAGGCAACACTGGAATTTTGGAAAATAGTCATCATGATTAAAGCATTTTTCATTGGTTTTCCTGTAAACCTACTTAGTCTTATCGTTAATCTTTCACAATAGTAATTGTCTAGCTACGTTCTGATAGCACCAATAAACTGTCTGTTTATTTTTGAAATCACGTTTTTGCAGTTTGGAACTGCACTTTAAAGCCTTTCAGTTTCTGAGTAATCTGACAATGTAGTTGGTTAAATTATTATTGTTACTCATTCATAATATTTGGTAGAGAATACTGATATGACAAAACATGTTGATAACGCGTGAACAGCTGCTCTGTTAAACAATGTAACTGATTAGATGATTGCCCACTGTTGGCAGAATTTCATTGATCAATTCGCTCGAAACACATTGATGCATGATAAATTTGACTTTAAGCTTCAATCGGCGTGTGTCACACGTGAGCAATACGTTGAGCAATATATATTTTTTTACCGTTTAATAGGTATTTAACCGCATGACAAGACATAAGGTGTGGGAATATCCCTTTCGTCAATTACCCCGTAGGCTTTTGTTTAGGTAAAGGTAAATGATAATAAGCTGGACTTGTGGACGCCTTATTCACCTGGGGCGTGGGTGATACCACCGAGGGGAATGATAGAATGATAGGTTTGCACATCTTTGTTTGTTTCATTTGAGGTCAGAACGCTCGCGCTCTAAAAATGAAGACGATTGACAAGACGCTGAAGTGCGAAGATGCCAGCCATTTTTCTGCTGAGATTTATTTTATTTATCAGCTTCTGCGTTTTATATTCATGACATGACATATTAAACGGTCATAAAAAGAACAAGAGCGTCGGTCGCGGATAGTATTTTATCTTAACGTGTTCGTTACTCTCCATTGTAATGCTCACAACAAGAGATAACCCCACTGCTGGGGGTCGAGAACGCTTTGCATCAGCCACATCCAGATACGGGTAAGACGACGAAGATGAGAATTTTCCGTAGATTACAAGAATATTTGTTTATAGACGCATAGTTTAGTAGATATAAGAGATCGTAAGACTTTAGGAAGTGTTACATCATTGTTATCGGCTCTTGATCTAGTAGAGAAATAATGTTTTATTAATGTTATTCACACTGTGATTTGTGTGATGTTGAACAGTGTTTTTGCTATTTTAAAGACCTAAGCATAGCTAGACTCGCATAAAACATTGGGGAGGAACGAAATATGGAAGTACCTATTAAACACATCGATCCTTATCAAGACTTGATGCTTGCAGCAAGCCTCCTGAATCATAGGTACATTTCCACTCATTCCATCTTAGACTTCATTCGAAATTGCGTTCATAAATTTATATTTACCTTCCACAATGGGTATCCCTCATAATAGTGGAACCGTCCCTGCATCGCCACCACGGGGATCCCGTTGATCTTGCCGAACACCAGCTGGCCATGGTGACCCTCGACTGTGCTTATGGGGAAGTTCGGGATGTCTTCGTATGAGATAGATTCTGAATCTGTGATAGTCTCAGCCAAGGATCCTGTGGAAGATATGAGAAATAAATTGTAGTTGTGTCGCTTTTGACCACATTTGAAGTGCTCTATTGTATTGAGTAAAGAGTCAGACTGCCCATCTTTTTCCTTGCAAAACCAAAATTTTATTTGTTTTCCAATACTATTAATTTGAAAAGGCCGACGAACCAGCTGATGAAAAGTGGTTTAGCGCCGCTTTTAGACACTTGCCTGCATCACAGCGTCGCCAGAGAAAAGTTAAAATGGTTGTGTATCCGACTAGATTTCCAAATAAATCAAACAAGTAGATAGTTTGACTCATTACTGTTGCATACCGTAGCTATGCAAAGTGAAAATTTCAATACACGACTCCCTGTATTATCGAAATAATTAAATTTCCACCACCACTTTATACACAAAAAAACGTTTCATCTCAGTTGGTATTTTCTCTACATTTATTGAAAGGAAGTTAAATCTGCTTAAAGCCTCTATCGCCAAATGATTTGTTCCCTTTGCATAACTTCGTCAGTTAATAGTAGCGTGAATAATATATACCCTCTTTCCAATACGAACCCATCCCAGAGCCGCAAATAATGCCGATGTGTGGTTTCACCGATATGCGAGACAGCAAGAAGTTTGCGATCTCCAGCAGGGTTTCGTAAGAGTATCTGAAACAAGAGAGGAAATGGAAATCATCAGCATGAAACACCAGGATGGCAGCACACACAAATGCAGCACACTATGTATTCCTTTAGTTGAAGAAGGAGGGCAGAAAGACAGAGATTGCAACCGTTTCAGTAATGCTAAGTGTGTAAACATGAATATTTATAGCATTTAAACAGCTACATCATCTGATTCCTACATGGCCAGATCCATATGAAGATCAATTATTGTTTATGACACTATTTCATTGCAAGCGTTGCTCAGTCGTGCATTGTGACTCGGCCTAATTTATATGAACTCGACAGCAATCGCCGGCTGAAACGCCAGTAAATTGATGCACTTGGCATTAATGCGAAAACATGTGAGTTTCGTTAACAGTTGGTATGTGAAACTCAACATTTTCAGTGTCTTATGTTTTCTTAAGTTTGTTGGGATTGCGAAGAACATTATCAAACCTAAGTTTAAAGTGATCACCTGAAGGTTTAACGAGTATGCCTGGAGTGCAAGCTTCTCCGCCTCTATCATAATAAGTTAGGTACTGGTGAATTTCTATACTTACTTATCATTTTAATCACTTTATTTGCTTAGTACCTGTGTAATGTTTACCGTGCCATTTACTTAAAAAGGATATTGATTTGATAACACTGTTAACTACTATTACCCATTTATGATATTTAATTGGTTATCCACGTAAAGGTTGATTTAATTTCTTGTGTTAGTGTTCTATACCTAAACAACTTCAAGCTCTTCATCTTTCTAAAAAATCTTATTTAAACCCAGTTAATTTGGCTTGGTCTTTTATTTTTTATCAGAACTGAAGACATTGTTTACTCGTCGCTTTATCTTAACCATTATCAGTCAAGATAATTTCGAGATAACTTAACACGCCCCCGCAATTAAAATACTTCTGATAGCCGTTTTTAAATCACGTCTATAAAAAACACACTTATAATTATAGAGTAGTGTAGTTACATCAGCTAGTTGCATATTATTTATTATCTATGGACTTTTCCTAGACTTTTTTTCAGTATTCTTGTAGCTTGTCATCACCGGTCGCACCGTACTCCCCACACGATTGTATTGCATGTAATTTGCAATCTGCATCTCTCCGGGCGTTCGTGTCGGCGGCGCCGAGATGATTGTAGGCATTACTAAGCTATTCCGTCGAGGAAAAAACTCGTTCATTATAATTCTTCCTTGAATCTAATTTCCTTCTAATTTTAGATATTTGTTTAATTTCCTACTGGTTTTTGATTTTTGTTTACTGTTGAATACTAGACTAAAGTATGAGCAATTTCCTACAGCTGTTGAGTAGTATTGTTTTCGCAATAATTACTATGAATCATGCGCTTTGCTGGTTGCCCTCTGGGTAAATAAAGTGCTAGCTTTTCAGTAAACTAAATGAGAACAGCTAAGTAGCAGTCAAACAATAATAAGATAATGATTCCACTCAACAGTCCAACTATTTTCGAACTAGTAGTGCTAAGAACACGATCGCATTAAATGATCGGTCTGTTGATGTGAGTAGGTAATTGATAGATCGAATAGCTTTCAAGGATGGAGAAGTTTCTGAACACTGCAATTGATTGTTATTATCATTTAACCCTTGTTAACGTCTATTGGATCGTTAGAGTCACAATAGATCTCTCTAGAAATTATCGATAAGTTCCGATGAATGGAGAGCTGGGTACAAGTTTGGCAAGAAGAATTGGTGAAAGGCACGTCATTAATTGATCAAAATTGATTGTTGGGTACCTAATTGCTTTGCAAATTGTTTAACGATTAGTTACGCAATTTTAATATTACGTAGATAAACATTGGTAGATTACTAGCATACATAAAGTACTTAGGTATAAGAAAGCTAGGATGTGAAAAGAATATCAACTGAAAAGTTTAGATACAAATTAAATTACAGTTATTTAATTTGTAATGAACACTAGAAATATAATCCTTGAAATCACGGACCTACAACTTGAACTACAATAACACTAGACCTGAACATTTGTAAACACGAAGCTAAGTTACTCTGGTACATACCCTTTAGTCGAATTCCCATTTCCGTTTCCATTGGCACCGTCCGTTTCGACTTCAGGTAAAACTTTCTTCGCCGGCACGAAAGCCTTGGCGTCATTTATGTCATTCGCGTTAATAGGAGCCATCACTGCACTTATTTAATTGACTGTTGTTATTAAAAATGTTAGCGTACGTGATTATTGGTTGATGTCCGAGCATGTAATGCGCCGGACGATTGCCTTTCTCAGTTTTATACATTGAGTCAGTGGTCGCTTTGATACAGTTATCGTGGTACAAGTTCACTGGGTGTGTTAGTTTCAGCCAGTGATCAGTAGAAGGGTACGTCCTCGCTTATCGATGAAAAATAAGCGTTTAATCTACTTTTTATTTACTTAAATTAAAAATTTTGTTTTCGCGACTTATAGGTTAGATAGTTGTGATTGCACTGGGTTAAATATTACATCATTTTGGTTTATTTGTTCTTTTTGAAAGTGTAACTTTTAAATGATTTATTTGGCAGCAAATGGGCAAATGTCTGCTGCAGTAATCGAGTACGGGTTTGATTTTAGTGCAAAACAATTTTATTAATTTATAGGGCCTATTGTACATTTCATTGTTCCGGGTATAGAGTTTGTAAAGATCACGAATTTTAGTGCGATATAGAGAAAATTATTGTCAGGGAATAAATTATAGAACTTGAGAAACAAACGTTAAAAATATATAGTAGACCCAGTTATTCAAACTAAATTAACCAAGTGCCTGTCGACACTGCCCACCGTCACTAACACTGTCTAAGGCTGTGCAAATAGTTTTTAGAAATTCTTAGTTCAAGGATACCAACTTATTAAAATCCAGGCCTTATACGTGTCCTTAATATTATCGTCAAATTCTTGCTTACTTCATTTCGGTCCCCGATGAACTAATTGAGAATTAATGGACATCGTACAGAGGTAAGTACAAATATTTATACAAGATCAAGTTAGCCCAGCCAAATGCATAGTAGGTACCATAGGTAAGAACGTGAAAAAAGATTGATGCTAGGATTAAAAATCGACTAACCGCTTCCAGGATTTAAGAAGGCTGCCCAATTTAAGGAGTGCCTCCTCTTTACAAGTCATAAATGACTGACTTGCTTAAAAATACAAAAACTAAAAAAATATATATTAAATACTTTTTTGATAAGTGTAGGAGATAGGTATATCTAGCTAGGTTGACCCAAAGCTGTCTAGCATAGACTAAATACGGAAGACGGAAAACTGGACATGGTGGCGCAAATAGCAAGAGACCAATGTTCATAAGGTAGAGATAAGTAGAGCAGTAGATTGACTATCTACCTACTCTACGCCCTCATGATCGTCTTTATTTCCGGGGTGATCTAATAGAATCGAGACAACAACAATACCTACTTATAAATAATATCTAATAGTTAATAATAATTTATTTAACACACTTTAGACACAAATCGGCGTGAAGAAACCCATCAAAGAGAAAATGTCCCACTCCTGCCAGTCCCCACTCCTTCGAATGGGACAGTTCATGATGGCTGAAAAAACGATCTCATAAATACATATATAAGGTGGCAGAGTATAATAATACGTATATAGAGCTTTGCCCCTTCTCTCTCTGCGTTTAAGTAACACTTAAAGTATGGAATATTTTGGATAATACAAGAAAAAACTCTGTATATTTATAAATACCGGTGTGATTTGACCTTTGCTCAAAATGTCGTGTCATTTGAGAGATGCTGTAATAAAAATATTCTAATCAGACATATCAATGCAAATCGGTTCTATACATCGAAGATATTGTCCAAATATTCACTAACTTGTTTTTTGGTATTGTTAGTTACACAATAACATACCAACGGAAACACTTGACTGATTCTATGTGAAATCAATGTGTTTATCAAAATCAAAGGAATTAGCACCTTTTCTTGACGATTTCAATCTTTATCTATATTTTAAAAGGAAACTGACTGATTAACTCATGGACGAAACTACTGGGACTAGGAACATGAAATTTTGCACAAGGCATTTTTTAGGATACTTGGTTACCGCGGCCTTGAAACGCAAGGATGCCCTTTGCGTTTCAAGGAACAAGGGCAGGTTTTAGTTAGTAAGAGTCTGACATACCTTTCCGCTATGCCCAGGGAAGTCACTTGATGATTTCCCTACAAAAAAATGAGGTAAGTACTAAAAAGAGATTTTAGGAAATTCAACCTAATAGGAAACGGAGAGACGGAGGAAAATAATTTGCACCTACAAAATCTGAGCAGACGAAGTTGCGGCCGAAGTGCTAGTTTTTAATATAGAGTTAATTAGGTTCCGTTTAATTATGATTAGAACTAAAACAATTTTGTTGTCATTATGACAAGCCCCCTGAAGATTAAACGGATGATAAAAATGATAAACAAAGATAACTGTGCATTTGAAACAGACGTATACAATACATGGCAAATAATAAGTTATGACACGTTATTTATTTCTAAGTAAGTAAGGTACTTAGGTACTTAGAAAACGATAATATTATTTAGAGGCGTTTGTTTTATCAAAGTTCTTCCTACGCATTTCATTATTGTTTGTCGATTGTTTTTGTGAAAGACAAGATAAAATAAATAGGTTAACCCGAACTTTGACATATTTGGGTGATCTACGTATGTAGGATTGTGCTTCAGAGGGAAGGACAATTTTATGCTGAGGGAAATGGAAAACCGACCATCGCACCGTGAAGGCTTCCGTAGTTACCATAAAAAATAGCTAATTTATAAATTTCATACAAAATGTTTGTAAATTTGGGGTCTTCCAAATTTACAAACATTATGTATGAAATGATTACGAAATTCTAGTTATTCAGTTACATTTTCTAGGTTAGTCGACTATTACCTGCTCCGTAACTTGTAAAGCCTACTCCAAAAACAACCGTTTAGCTGGAAAAGGGCGAAAAAACCACTGAGGATGTACGTTACATTAACATCAGCCAGTTATGTATGAAACTTCTAGATACATAAAGAAATATTATTCTCGATAAATTACGGCTTTCTATACACTGTACGCATTTTTTCTTGCGTAAAAACTTGTTTATCAAAATAATTTTGTATAGATATCAATGTGTGTCATATTTACAGTTCTCAGCATTTTTTTTTTTCACTTATTTTTTTTACTAAGTATTATAGAAGATATCCGGTGTAGAGTTTGACTGACGCAATCAAAACTTTGTTGACCGCTCTGCGGGTAGTACCTATACAAACACTAGTAATTAATAAAGATATATTTGATACTAATGAATCCATCAACATGAACCGTACATTGATTAAAGTTATATTGCAGTTTCGTGATGTCAACAACTAAAATATATACTGGAAAAGTACATTCACATATCTATTAGTACTGGCTTCTGCCACCGGCTTTGTCCGCGAGTTTTTCTAAAATTATCCCACTGTAACTTACTACTGGAATAAAAAGCCATCATAATCCAGACCATGTTCCATCCTTGTCAAATATTTTCAACCGAACAGGCGTGATTAATTTTACCAACCCTCAAAACATCAGTACAGACAAACATTTTCATCATAAATATTAGTAGAAAGTAAGATAGGAATTGGGCAGACGACATTATTGAACTTGGATGATTCTCGAATAGGAGCGGTATTGGTACATTTGGTACTAGTAAAGAGAGGCCTATGCACAGCAGTGGGCGAAGGCGGTCTGTGGATGATGATGATGAAGATGCGATTTAGAAAAGATGGGATTTTTCTACTGTGATGTAAACCCGAAAGTGCCTACACTTGTCGTAAGTATTTGGGATGTGTCGAAGACTAAAAGAGGCAAAACATTTTGTGAGATAGCTGCACCAGATAATAATGATTAAATGACGCAGAATGAAATGCGTGGGGTCATCGTGATAATTTCTGATTCTACGATTGGACTTCGACTCGATATCTTCAAAATGATATAAATACACCTTCGTGTATTATTATATTATTATTATATTATATAGCGAGCGAGCGAGATGCAATTTTTTTTTGTACACTGCGTTACATAAGTAGGTATTCTATGTTATTAATAACGTACCCAAGTAGGTACCTACATCGTACATACCAACACAAATACATAGGTATAGGTAAACACATCTCAACAAAATTGTTAATTTCGTCTGAAATTACGTAGCTAAATGTTTCTCTAGATTTTTCCTCAAAGAATTGAACGTTTGAAAATCAGGATGGGTTTCAATTAGGACAAGGAATACCTGAATAAACATGAGGAAATTCAAATAACAACCCATAACATATTCAAACAGAGATTTGATCTTTTGAAACGCCCATTGTGCATATAATAAGTAAGGACGTATTCAGGACTTGACTTCACTTGGTTCCCTGTAGGCAGACACGATGTGGCCCCTCGTTGCGTTCTCAGTGTTCTTCCTCTTCTATTTGATAAAGCACAAGTTCAGAAGACCACGTCTCTATCCTCCAGGTTGCGTTTTAGAGATGGCTTTGAAATTAATATCTTAGAACATATTAAATCAATTGTACATTTTTAGGGCCAACATCTTTGCCGATTTTGGGGAACTTGTTATCCGTGGCATTTAGCTTGAGGAATCGTATCCCCCACCATACATTATGGCGGTCCTGGGCTCAAGAGTATGGGAACGTGCTTGGCTTAAGACTCGGGCTCATCAACGTTGTGATTGTCTCCGGAAATGACTTGATAAAGGAGGTGTCAACCCGCGAAGTTTTCGACGGGAGACCAGACGGATTTTTCTTTTTGATGAGATCGTTCGGTAAAAAGCTTGGTAAGTATTTTAATAATTTCCTATTTATTATTTTGTTCCAACATATTTCACAATGTTATAGAATACCGAATGACGCACAACTGTCTAAATTAGATTAATCTCTTATAAAAATGACATAAAGATTTCATCTACGTGGTTGAAACCCACGTATTGATTACCAACTATCGTATAACAATTAAGTTTCGGTGTTACTGAGTTAATTAGTTACGAATCTATTTTTGGATGAGGTGGCTAGCGGTGATTTCTTCTTCAAAAGGACTCTTTATGCATTTTGTAGGGATCGTCTTCAATGATGGAGCTTCTTGGAGCAAGACAAGGCGCATAGTACTAAAATACCTGAAGAGCTTTGGATACAACTCCCGATTCATGGAGAACTACATCAGCGAGGAGTGTGGAGCCCTCGTTAAACTCCGGATGGGCGACGCCGGGCAACCGATATTAGTCAATAGCATGTTTAATATTACGATCGTCAATATACTGTGGAGGCTCGTCGCTGGGAAAAGGTCACGACTTTATTATAATTAAACGGGTTTTTGTTTATGATTTCTTACAAAGGTTTTGGCAATGAAAACGGTATATGGAGACAATAACCATGTCTAAATTAGCTGTGTCCGAATAGCTTACTAAGCCATCTATACCTGCCACACCTTGTGGCCAATCATCTCCACGACCTCTTCTTACAGACGATGATAAACAGAGAGAAGCAACCGCCAGGAACACATCACTTGTTCGCCAACAGAAATACATTCGTGACAGAAAAACCTCTAGATTCATATTTATATACGGCCAATATATGTATGTAACTTGAAACTATTTAATAACATGCTAAATCATTAATTTATGAATTCCAGGTACGATTTAGAAGACAGAAAGCTTAAATTATTATGTGATTTAATAATGAGGCTGTTTCGAGCAGTGGACATGAGTGGAGGCATCCTGAACTTTATGCCCTTCATGAGGCATGTGCTGCCTGGCCTGTCAGGGTACACCGAACTTAGTTCCATCCACAAGTCTCTACACGAGTTCCTGAGGGTGAGTTGATACAAAAATATGTAAAAATTTCAAGATGGCGAGGTCAAGTTCACAATAACAACATATCTCAGCAAATATGATAAGCTGTTATTTAGTTCAGGGACGGGTGTTTGCGTAAGAAACTCTGGATAGTGCTGACAGGTTTATTTTTAATTATTGTCTTTTTAGGGTTCCGTAGTGAACAAGAAACTTATAGTTTCGCGTGTGCGATCCATTTTTCCATCCAAGGATCCGTTTGTTTGCGAAATATTAAGCTAATTTTTGTTAGAGTCAGGTGTTGTTTTTGAAAAAAATCATGGTCACAGCTAAGTAGGCTTAACAAGTTAACAAGGGTACTTTCTTTTGACCTAGAACTATGAAATTTTGCAAGAAGATTGATCTTATAGTACAAGTACAAGAAATAGTCTGAAAATTGGGATTTTGTTATTTTATCATTTAGAAAAACATTTTTTTACGATTAAAAACTTATATTTTCGATTGAACAATTGACATTGACGTACATTGAAGTATCCGTCAATATATACTCGTCAATATATAATCCGTAATGTATACTCGGAAAAAATCAAAACTCGATCGGAGTCCTCGATGTGCGAGTCTGACTCGCACTTGTCGCATTTTTTTTGTAATAATAATGTCATTGTATTTATGTAGGTGGCCTTTAATTTGCACACAACTTCTGAAGCTAACTTTTTCTGATCCTATTTTTGTCTGAATACCTGTCCCCACATTTGCTTCTTTGTTTTGCAGATCCTTTGATATACATATTTGTACATTATAGCAACATATGATTAGACCCCGTTAATGACGTGCAATAAAGAGAATGTTAAAATTGAAACAATAAATTCACTAAGTGTTCTTTTAAATAACATAATAATAGTTTATCCGAGGTCGAGCACACTTCCTACAATTATAACAAGTAACTATATAATTTAATGCAATATTGTTACGAATGCGTTATCAACAGGAAACCATAGAGCAACATCAACAAAGCATCGACGTCAACAACCCGCGGGACGTCATCGACGCCTTTCTCATTGAACAGATGGAATGCAAAGACCAATTCTGTGCGTATACTTATAGTAACTAGCGAATAGCCTATAAATGTATTAGAATGGGTGGATGCTTGTTGATCCATCATGCCCCAAAAGCTGAATGGAGTTGGATGAAAGTTATACCATAACCTAGATGAGGACATAAAAAGAAAGAAAGGAAAGACTTTTTTATTGTTACTGAACAGACAAACACACAAATTACATACAATTGATAATATAGCTTATATTTGTCCCGCTAGTACGTTCCCGTAGGATTATTTTCAACTTTCAAGCAAACGAAGCCGCTAGAATAACCTAATTAAAAATAAAGGCCAATTATCTTCCAATAGATAACGTTGACGCAAAAAACTTGTCGAATAACAAACATCATGTTTTATCTCCATCATCAGCTACT
Source organism: Mamestra brassicae (assembly GCA_905163435.1). Lineage (NCBI taxonomy): Eukaryota > Metazoa > Arthropoda > Insecta > Lepidoptera > Noctuidae > Mamestra > Mamestra brassicae. The sequence goes on along the minus strand of LR991004.1, from coordinate 9,851,822 downwards.
CAAATGCCATCTTGACTTGACATCAATTACTTGTAATGAACACCCGAATTGTTTCGTTTTTAGGGTTCTGTAGTCAACAAGGAACCCTTATAGTTTCGCCATGTCCGTCTGTATGACTGTCTGTCTGTACGCGGTTTAGCTCAGAGACGCCTAAGCGTCTCTGAGGAAGTATTAGTACTTTTTACTATTTTTCTGGCATGGTTTAGGAGTCGGGTAACTACGGGACCCTACACTATGCATGGTCCGGCACGCACTTGGCCGGTTTTTTTTATAAGTAATCGTGAGAATTATTGTTTTTTTACTCAATTTATCGGCTCATCGGTAATTAAGTACATGTCTATATAATCAGGAACAGCGGACGTACTCCAAGACGCAGGAGGGGGGGGGGGCAAACATCATCACTGAAATTTGAAAAATATTTTATTTATTATTTTTATTGCAAACATATTAATAAAAAGTTTTGTTTTGAAGCGAGCTCGAAAATTTCTGCACTCTTGATGAACATCCACTTTATGTAGGTCGTCAGTAAGAGTATTCGGTACGAGCCTGGTCCTAGACTGCGCGGGCTACCCCTATCTACCCTTTCTGCAGCAAGCCCCTCAAGTCAGTACCGGTGGGGTACGGCCCGGCTGTCAAACGCCACTTCAAAATTCAAATATATGGCCAGTCTGACTCTGATAGCGTCCAACCGTGGCCTTTTTCGCTCCCCCCCCCTCGAATCATTTGATCCCCATCGCACCCCACTTCAGCGGTCCCTGTACTGAATGAAAATGAACACCATTACCAACTAATTTAATTATATTTATTTGTTTAAACGGAATCTGCACTTTATTAACTCAATCAATTTTGCGATATTTGCATCGGGAGTGCCACTAGGGCCTCATTTGAGCCCTGTTTTATTTGATTACTTCAAAATTATTTTTGCAACTCAGTTCAAATATCATAAAGCTTTTACATCTATACTTTTTTCTTTTATATAAGTACCATATGCTTTTCTAAATGTTGATGATTTATTAAGAATCCCTAAATCTAAAGACAATGTTTTCTACGTCAGTACTACATAATTATTATCTGTTCTCGCCTCCAGCTTACACAGGCTCTCTCTAGACAGGCTTGTTTAAAGGTGATACGATAATGCAATGAGCAAACTTCTGTTACTGACTGACTGAGTGAGTGACTGAGTGTATGATAGACAACACACACAGCCGAAACTACTGGTAGGTAGGTTCCTGTGAGAGTGTAGAGGAACACTAAGAGAGGATTTCCCGAAATTCCTACTTGAACGGGATAAAACGGAATATGCGCGTACGAAGTCGCGGGAAAAAGCTAGTTGGTATCTGAGTAAAATAAAATAAGACCTTCATCATCAGTTACAGAAGAGGAACTACAAGTGGTGTGCCTAGATCTGCTGGAGGCTGGTATGGAGACGGTATCCAACACGGCCGTGTTCATGCTCCTCCATATTGTGTGCAACGATGACGTACAGCGACGGCTGCACGACGAAATCGATGACGTCATTGGAGCCCTGAGACTCCCCGCTCTCAGCGATAGAACCAGGTTTACTGTTTTATTACTTTAGACTGTGTACAACACGGCTATGTTCATGCTCCTTCACATACATCGTGTCTAACGATGACGTACAGCGACGGCTGCACGACGAGATCTATGACGTCATCGGACCCTTGAGGCCCCCGCACTTAGCGATAGAGCCAGGTTTTTTATTTAATTTGCTTTAGAATGATACTCTTGTGTTTACTAGGGCGACATCTACGGGACGTTCACGCGCCTTCTGTCAAAGCCTTTTATAATAATGGAAAATCATCAAATTACTCCTTCCAGTGAGGGCGGAGCGGAAGGGAGCGTCAGACTCTTACTGACTAAAATCCATCCATATTCCTCCTAATGCCCTTTGCGTTCCATGGCCGCGATGACTCTTTCGAACAAATTCCGCAACCCTGGCAGGTCTGTCAACGCCTTTACGCTAAATTTTTCGTACATGTGTGTAGAACCAGTGTTATTTACGTATTTTTATCTGAAGTCATGAGCATCGCGCGGTTTTATTATTAGTCTTACCTACCCGTAAACATGGCTAGGGCCTATGGCATGGCCTCAGGATTTTTAACCTTTTGAACGCCATTGTCACGTATACATGACAAGTAAGCACGTGCCCTGTACGCCAAACGTCACGAATATGTGACAAAAAGTACGGCGAATTTGTGGCTTGGCGTCGGGGGCACGCCGATGCGTTTATGCTCTGGCGTTCAAAAGTTTAAACAGAATTTAGCTCTGCCTTTCGAGACCTTAATACATGGTATTTCTGAAAGCATAAATAGCTTTTGTGGTTTCACTGAAGAGCTAAGAATCTGGATATTCATATATGTAAGTTGCTGATTAAAAGGATGTTCTGTAAAGGATGGTGTATACCGAAGCAGTGCTCCTAGAGTCACTACGCATTTCAAGCGTCGCAGCTATGGGCATCCCGCATATGGCACTCGACGACGCACGGCTCGGCAATTATATCATACCCAAGGTAATGTTCCTACTTATTGTGCATCTGCATCACTACCTGTAGTACCTACGTACCAATGTATCATTATCTGCATAAGAAATGTTGACGCAAAATGAGATCAGAAATCAGCAATTGCCCTTTATCATGTTCTTTTTCATCATCACTACAATGAGGACTGTACCTTGACTTCTAATCATTTATTAGCATTATTTCTTTGTTCTAAGGCATTATTAAGAAGAAAAAGCAATTAAAATCTTAATTTATTAATTAAATTGAAGGCACAACTATTAATTAAATTGCATCGATTACTTAATAATTACTCTCTAACAAGGTTCTATATTTCTCAGGGCACGTTCATCTTATTGTCTATGTTCGATCTTCACAACAGTGGCCACTGGAAGGATCCTGAATCATTTCGGCCAGAGAGATTCATCACCAAAGAAGGGAATCTGATTCAAAACGAGTGGCTCATGCCTTTTGGAACAGGTTGGCTCTTTATAAGCTAAAATTAAAGAATCCTTTTCACTCTTCTATTTTTAATTTGAAACGTGAAGGTATGATTAAAGGAAACGTGTTTTGAGTCAAAGTCAAAATGTTTATTTCAATTAAGCCATTAAACGGCACTTTTGAACGTCGTCATTTACAGTTTAGTAAAATAATAATATTACATTAATAAAGTGACTCTACTTTCCATTCGGAAAGGTAGATTCTTATGGAGAAGAACGGACAGGAAACTCCATATTTAGCGTATGTGAGCCCTAAAAGTCTCAAATCATTCCACAAGAAAAAGGTCTTATTAATTTGTTAAAAAAAAAAGTTTCTCCACACTAGAAATTTCTCCTGTATTGTAGGTGCGTTTACAAACATACAAACTCACATACACAATCAGCCAGACCCGGAACAACTATCTGTAGGCCATACAAATATTTGTTCCGTGCGGGAATCGACCCTGCGACACGCAGCGCAGCAGCCAATCGCTCAACCACTGCGCCAACCGTGTTGTCAATGTCTTATAAACTTAGATCATAAAATTTGAAGTAACTCTCGACTTTATTTATTACTAGCTTTTGCCCGCGACTGTGTCCGCGTGGAATGATTACTTTGGGCAGCCATTTTTTATTTTTGAGAAACAAATTTTTCAAAAACGCTTGGACACATTTATGTTTATTTATTTTAATCAAACGCCTAAATACATAGGTTCGTGGTTTTATCTTCGATAATGACGGACTCCCATACAAACTTCCACCCCCCGTTTCACCCCCTTAAAGGATGATTTCTGGGATATTAGGTATAAAGATAGTTTGGGTCCCGGGAAAGGAAATACCTTTCCCGGGACTCAAATTATATCTATACCAAATTTCATTTAAATCGGTAATGCGGTTTAAGCGTGAAGAGGTAACAGACAGACGGACACACACTTTCATATTTATAATAGATATTAATATGGATGGATGGATATCATAGAAATATAAAAAAACTTGTTTATTATATCTATGATGGATATAGAGTGCCAACTAAACCGCTGAACTAAAAGTCTGCCTGTCGAACTCAGGCATGTAATCAACATAGTTTTTAATCACTCTTTATTTGTTTTTTAGGAAGACGACGTTGCATAGGCGAAGGGTTGGCCCGTTCTGAACTGTTCATGTTCGTAACTCATATTCTCCAAAGGTTCCGACTGAAGATACCAGATGGCGACACCGTTCCCTCTGTTGAACCTAATGATGGTCTCTCACTCTCGGCTAAACCTTTTCGAGTCGTCTTCGAAGCAAGAATATAAAATCTAATAGTTAAACGTCATCACGTCAGTATTAAATCGTGATAATAATGACTTAAAATGAATGGAACAAAACCGATTTACTTTGAATGTACCGACCGCTTTGTTAATTAAAGGTCGTTAACACCCGCAAAACTTGTTTCATTGACGACACCTAAAGAGTTATTGTGAAATTTCATACGACATTACGAATGGCTTGTTAATTATCTTAATTACAGTCACATCTCATTCCTACCAATGAGATTTTAATTACTATCAGAAAACATTTTGGGTACCTTAACTTATGGAAAGCTAATCAACTGCTAAACGCACCAGCAAAGGGTAGGAAACATGACTTAGTATGAATTTATTTAGGTAGGTACTTATAAATGAATGTATCAACACCAACAGGTTAAAGATTACTATAGAACTATTTATAAAATGCTATAAAATCAAGCTATTTAACGTTATTTGAAGTTTAGTTAGTTTAAAACTGCTACATATGACGCCCACAACAGATAAAACAAAGATATTGAGTGCTCGCTCTACGGGGGCGAGGGTCGCGAAGTCTCCTCACTGAAAATCAATGTGTATCGCGCATGCGTCGCAGATTTTCTTCCAGCGCTGTCAAGAGCGCCGGCGAAGTATATTGTTTATAACACAGTGAATATTAAATCTCTTGAAAACAAATCCATTCAAAACAAACGAATAACTTTAACGAAACCATATGCAAAATAACTAAATAGCCAGTGCATCTAACGTTAGGTAACTTCTTACCATTGAATTCTAGCGATGTGTGTAGGTGTGATTAATTGATTCTTGTATATTTTAAAACAAAAGTTTATGACGCAAAAATAAACGAACATGCCAATCCTTTATTTTCAACACAATAGTAACTGAACGTGTTGTCTAGAACATCAGTTGTAGCAATCAACTTGAGGTTCATATGTAAATAAACGATGTAGATGTTAGTGGTGTCGTAAGCTTGGCAAAATGAACGAGACGCTAGGTCGCGGGTACGCCCGCATCGAAGCGATCCGGGCTGCAAGGGGCGAGCCACTGTCGAGCATGCCGGACCCGGGGGCGCCGCCGCCGGACCGGTACAACTCCGTCTATCTGACGCTCTTTGTCGCAGGCGCTGCCTTCTTACTGCCCTTTAACAGGTAACTAGCATTTCTGTTATGTTTCCTGCTTGATAAGGAGGGAAATGAAAACTATGTTTTTTTTCCTCCTTTGCTGTTTTGTTATGATTACTTAAATCATTTTGAATATTTCTTCAGGACTCGTCGAGCTTCATTGACTCGGCGCTTTTCTAGTGGTTTACTGTTTATTCTGATTCTCAGAAGTTGCAGTGGTTGAGAGTAGTGTGGCGGGCTTTTCCCAAATAAAAGTATTATTTCACGGATCCTGAGAGAAGAGATGAAAGCGAATGTTAGCTTTCATCTCTTCTCTCTAGATCTATGAAAATAGATGAAAAATAGAACAGTTATTCCCCACTAAGCCTATTCCAACACTCTTTCATCTCTTTTCACCACAGTGTGGAATAAAAGACAGGTAAGAACGAACTTCTTACCTATCAGGTGAGAATGGATGTACCTAATGCTTGATTATCGATGAACCTAAGCTGTTTAAGTTATAAAGTTGGCTGTAGAACTCCTGAACGAAGCGAATTTCCGCAATATTTAAAACGCATTTTTTTCTTAAACTATTAGCCTATGTGGAGACAACAGGATTATTAGTTTGTTGGGCGCCATTAAACGAAGCCAAAAGGGTTTGTTGGGCGCCAAAAATGAAATAAATTGTTGGACTCCAATAACCAGCAGATTATTGGCACCCAACAAACCCTCTTTTCCCTTTGGCTGTGAAGCTTTTATCACGAGCACACAAGCACCCCTCACGTTCTAACATTCCAGTTTCATCATGGCGGTGGACTACTTCCAAATGCACTACCCCAACACCACGATAATGTTCGACATGTCCACTGTGTACATAGCGTCCGCGTGCGTCGCGGTCTGCCTCAACAACCTCCTGCTCGATCTGTTTACTTACAACACTAGGATCACTTTCGGTAAGTTTGGAATGGCATTATGCCAACTAAAAAAAGTGGTATTGCACTCTCCTGTTCTGTTACAGACGATTCCAAACAGTAAAACAGCCTGCTTCATAATATGAAATTTTATACCAAAGGATGATGAAAATAGTGATTTCCATTTTTATAATACAAAATGTATATTTGCTGTACATCATCAGCTTAAAAGCGTTGATGTGTTCGCTCAAAGGCAATAAGCCTCACGATAATTACGTCTTCTATTAAGAAATGTACATATAATGAGCAGTAGCAAACTAATAAGGAGTAAAATGTCTTTTCAATCCATACTGTGTAAACTTCCAGGTATCCTAGTATCCCTAGCGACGATGTTGTTCGTGGCAGTATGCAACATCGGCTGGGATGGGTTCTCGACGCGCGTGTCCTACACTATCAACTTGGTCGCCATCGGAGTGGTCGCGTTCGGTTGTACTGTGCAGCAGGCTTCCTACTACGGGTTCACAGGCTGCCTGCCACCGAGGTATACCCAGGCGGTGATGGCGGGCGAAAGTAAGTTGTTTTTTTCTAAACCCGTGTACTGACTACCCAATACTACAATTTCTTGTACCACTCAGCATTTATTTTAAAGTTTTGCAAGGGCTAAAAAATATACAGGCTGGTCGCACCGTGCTGTTTGTATAGAAATATGTAGCGCCGATGCTGTTATCACTGTAGCTTTATTCTTTAAATAAATTCCTAGGTGCCGCCGGCTTTTGGGTGTCAGTAGACCGCATCGTCACCAAGTACGGTTTCCGCCAGCCGCAACGAAGTACCTTTATGTTCTTCGTGTTCTCCATACTGATCCTGCTGGGGCACTCGATGCTGCATCACGTCATGATGCGCCATCCCCTCGTGCAACATTATCTGCGGCTAACCAACGAGTCACGACACAGGAGGCGCATTCAGCTGCACTTGAACCCTAATGAAGATGCTACTTTGGTAAGATATAAGATTTACAACTATTTAAATAACTTTTAGGTCGGTTAAGATAATGTGCTAATAGAAATAAAATGTGCCCATCAAGTAATTTTCTCTAACATAGGAAATTAAAAGTATACACACCAGCAAGATTTAACTCAAAATTGTGTAAAGCCTTTTATTGACGATTCTTCGTTTATTAGCAGGATGTCCTATTCTACTGACTAAAACTGTAATTATGTACTTAGTATAAATTATTTTAGATGGAGAGCGAGGCTGGGGAAGCAAGCTACGGCGTTTTAAAACTACAGAGTCCTGTACTCTCAACAACTGGACAAGGTAACACAGATTTTTTGTATTTCCGTACCTCTTCTATCCCTATGCATGCTCTTCACTATCATGAACGATCCTTGTGCTCCTGATTATTTAAAACAATATTTTAAAGTGTTGGGCAGTTCTCACAGTCTCAACCTTCGAGCATCTAAAAACTTACTTCTTCATATCCCTTCTCACCGCACCGGGTTTTTGTCTAATTCCTACGCTATTTCTACAATTAAACTCTGGAATATGCTACCCCTTGACATCAAGAAGGCGGAGTCAAAATTTTCCTTTAAGCGTAAAATCCGAAAACACTACTTAAAAGCTTGTCATTCTTAGTCGTTCTTCGTCATGATTACTATGAATTCTCTTAATCGGTATGATTATTATATTTGTTAGTTTATTATTTTAGCATATATATGTATTATATAGGTATATTATCTGTATATTCTCTCCGAAATGTTAAAATTCAATTTGAATCTTATTTTTATTTATTGTACACCTGCCACAGTATAGTCTTTATAACCCAAAGGTTGACTGGTAGAGAATGCCTTGATGCATTAAGTCCGCCCATGTACCACTATTGTACATAAAGTAATAAATAAATAAATTTGTAAAGCATTGACGCTTTCGCTAGGTTACCTTTTGAAAATAGTTTCTCATGGTTATAACCGTGCATTTCAGGAGAAATCGAGACCAACGCCTTCAGCTTCGCCAACCCCGTGTACTCGCCGACAGCCGTCGTCCCCGCCCCGGCAGAGGGCGCTGTGGAGCCCTTCCCTGACAGTGTAACTTCAGAGCCCTCGTCAGCTCTTCGAACACCTCGACCTTCCTACAAAGTAGAAGACGTCGTTTTTGAGTCGCCCGAAAGACCGACTTCCTGGAGAGCGTTCAAACGTAACAACTTATGAACTTTTTTACTTATTCAAGATTTTTATTGAATAGGTCTAAAGACCTAATCGAGACGTACGTACCTACTTTAATCGCGGTCGAATAAGCAGAAACAGAGACATTTGCAAATAAGTCCCATCATTCGGTCGTATGATCGTCGGAAGTCACATTATATATTCTTATTCTGTATTACATTCTATGTGGTGAAGTAGTTTCCTCGTACTCTTGGACACCAATACAGTCTGGACAGACCGGATGCACTAGAACTGCGTGCATGTTAATGTTTACTGAGCAAGAGCTGAAAATTGAAATCATACCTAACATATGTATTTTCTACACCCACTGGACTCATGAGAATCTCGGCTATTTAACAGGTGGAGTTTTGGCCCGCTGGGCGGTGGCTCGTGCGATCTACCCTTACATGGTGTCGATTGGGCTGGTGTACTTCACGACGCTCAGCCTGTACCCTGGCATCGCCTCCGAGGTGCCCTCTTGCCGCCTTGGAACCTGGATGCCCATCATACTAATGTCCGCCTTCAATCTCTTCGACTTTATTGGAAAAGTAATCACCTGGCTTATTTTTTTATCGCTTATCATGCTTTTGTGATGCGTACTTAAGACATTTTTCCAAAATTAGTTTAAAACTCAATCAGTCTTATTACAAAAAGCGGTTTAACTAAAAACCCAGGTTTAAACTTCTAATAACAACGGTTTAGACAAAAAGGATATTACAAAACGTGGTTTTGCGATAAACCATACACCAAATCATGGTCTGACGTTAAACCTCGCCGACCCCTAGTTTAACGATGGTCTAAGTCGTATCTGTCAAAGTTTGTCTTTCAGGTTATAGCATCTTTGTTATTGTTTTGTGTTGTTTTTACCCGAAAATGGATTTGAACATGATCGATTTGATGGATATTGAGGATTTTGAAGCCGCTGAGTTGTTGGAAGCGCCACGCCAACCCAACAGAAATCGTATTCGGATCAATTTCATTGAAGTAATATTCACTTTGAAGTAATATTTAGTTGACTTACTTTTTCCTCGGTACTCCAATTCTCAGACCGTTTTTTCTTTGTTTGGTCCATCACATAAAGTATTAATATTATTTTGGAAGAAGATATGTAGGTAATATTTTAAACAAGTAAGTATAACACACACACACACAACAAGAGGCTATTCAAGACTTCGCTAAATAATTAAAGAACTTTGCTTATCTTGTGATTGCTATAATGGATTCATATTACGCGCGAGGATGATACGTTTCGGTAGACGTACCTACGTTGGCATTTTATTCGTTATTAAAACGACATTAAAGTGTTACGAAAAAAACTGCAATCGACGACATGTTTATGTCCATGCAAAATAACTAATTCGCAATGTTATTAACACTCCTAAACTTAATTTAATCATTAGCTTATTATCAAAACGTCTTTTATGCGCATACGGAACGTTGCAATAGAATGATATCATGGTGAACGAATGATATTTGTAGTTATCTGTGGTTCATATTCAGACATTGGTTCAAATGACGGTACTAAGAAGATCAAGGTTTATTAAATTTATGTTTTGTAATACGGACAAATTTAGACCCTAGTTTTGCAGATAAGCCTGGACTTGATAGTACAAGTTTAAACCAAAGTTTATTTAGCTTTTTGTAATAAGACCGTTTGAAAATTCAATAGGTATAACTGTTAAGTCGACAATGTTGGCGCAGTGGTTGAGCGATTTGGTGCTGCGCTGCATGTTGTTGGTTCGATTCCTGCACGGAACAAATTTTTGTATGATCGACAGATAGTTGTTCCGGGTCTGGCTGTTTGTGTATGTGAGTTTATATGTTTGTAAACGCACCCACGCTACCAACAGGAGAAATTCCTAATGAGGGGTTAAAAAGAAAAAAAAGTAAAGGATAAGAAACTTACTACTTGCTAACTTTGGCACCTAAAAAATTTGGGATAGCATATTTTTTATCTTTTTTTATTTCCAACAAACGGCTCTTACAATGTTTTCGCCGAAACCATGTTATAAACAGTATTTTTTTAACATAGTTCTGGATAGTCTGTGACCCCCAAAACTAGACTTTTGCCTATATCTTGAGGGTCAGAGTTGACAAATGTTTGGATTCGACGAAATCGTTCAAAAATAAAAGTGTAGAGGTAACAGACAGACGTCTGTCTGTTACCTCTACACGCTTAAGCCGCGGAACCGATTTAGATGAAATTTAGTATAAAGATAGTTTGAATCCGGGGAAAAGGAATAGGATTGTTTTTATCCCGGGAATATGTTCGGGATAATTTTCGACGTTCACGCGGGCGGTGCCGCGGGCGGCAGCTAGTATAAATTAATATAGGTACTATCGACTCACAATGAGTGCAAATGACGAAAGTTTTTTCGTTCCTAGATCGCGGCTGCCTGGCCCTATGAATGGAGTCGCAGTCAGCTTCTGATGGCGAGCGGTCTTCGGTTGCTTCTTGTTCCTCTGATGCTGCTGTGCGCTGCTCCCAGGCATTCACCACATATCGTTGGAGACGTAAGTACATGTATCTGCTATAATCACCAATTTAAATAAATCTTTTTGTTACTCTTCTTAGTCCATTATAATGTTTTTTTGCAGGTCTACCCAATATTATTCTCCGTGGTGCTAGGTTTCACAAATGGCCTGTTTGGCTCCGTACCTATGATAATGGCGCCATCTCGTGTCGGCCGCGAGCATCGAGAGATCGCCGGTACGAATAAAAAGTAGACTTTAACCTAATCAATGGTAAAAATGGATGGTCATGGTGGCTAACCATGACTATCCATTCATCCACCCATTTTTACCATTTATTTAGAATTATTTTCAGCCTGTAAAATAAAGGTTTTGAAGTTTTCTGTGATCCATACTTTATGGTAACTTTCGCTCAGAATAGCGGGAGTTGTGGCTTGCCCGGGTTGCTTGAGATCTTTTTTTTATGAAGCCGAGAATTAATATTGCTTATATTACCAGGTAACATGATGACGTTGTCGTACAACGGCGGGCTGCTGTCGGGCTCGCTGGTGTCGTACCTGCTGTTGGGCATGCTGGGCCCGCCGGCGGGCGCTCCGTGCCGCGTGTACCCCACGCCCCCGCTGCCCACGCTCCCTCCCGCCACGCCACCCAACATCACTTACGCTGTCACCGTGTCGCACTAACCGCTAACGTAATACCTGACGCAAAACAGAGATGGCAGCACACCTTTAGACTGTTTTGGCGCGTAAAAACGAAAATGGGTTATCTGAAAAAAATGCGAATAAATACGAAACCAGGCAATATATTTCGCCTTAGCAACATTTCATTCGTAATTTTCAGAGTAACATCATTTTTGGAATTTACCCCAAAGCACAATAACGAAACCGGAACCAGTTTAAATGGAACTTAGTTTACTTAGCTACAGATTAAAGGTACCTACTTTAATTCTAGACTAAATAATGGATGTCGCCCGAAAACCTTTTTCTATAAAGACTATTGCCACCATGGTCCTCCTCCTATAACCTCTCATTGTGCCGGCTAACTTTATTGCTAAAATATACCGGTATTTAGACATGCATACGGTCTAGCGGGTCACTAAAAACACAAGCAAGGAAATCATTTCTTAGAGTCCCTTATTTTCAGTGGTTTATGTTCTTACAGCTTTATTGTTCATAGGTACTCATAAAAAGGCGCGCTTCATATTAATCCTGTATAGTGTCCACCAGTAGGTACCTACCTACAGAAAAGTTGCAGGCTTGCACCCGCCTTGCTGAAAGGAAGGTCATGCAGAATAGTGACCGGCTCTTGATCAAAGGAACTAACTTGTTCTTGTCCGAACTTATCGTCGCCTCATTTTAAATTATTAATTTTGCAACAGGCAATAGCCATTTCAGCCTTAATTACCTAGATATATAGGTACATATTTAACCAAGAAAAATGTTTTAGCTACTAGAAAATTCCCACGCAGTAAAAATCAATGTATATTTTCAGTAGGTACCTATAAGTATCTAATATAAATTATTTACAAAATAATTAACTACTATAAGTATACGGCCTTTCCATTGGACGTTTATTAATAAATTAAAATGGCAAATAACTTTGTATGATAAACATTTTACATCGTTTTCCTTTTTCCCTAAAACTAACCTACGGATGAGCAGTTTGCCGACCGATCGAACTAAAATACTTAGTTAGGTAATTTTCAATATATTTTACCTTTCGTGGGCGTAAACGTTTCCATCAGCAAAACTAAGTACTACGTATGTTCTTACTGGAACGTTCCGAATGGAACTCACTTTTTGCAGGGCGTATGAACTATACCGACATTCTGACGTATCTACCTATACTTCATTCCTTGTGGATTATGGAGCTGTAAATTATTTAAGGAAACTGTTAAGTTTTCCGCCGTCATAGTAAAGTAAGTATGTTAAATATTTCTTGTCAGCGAACTTTTGCTAATGAAGTTCAATAGGCACTTCGCATTGTTACCTAGAGTAGGTAATGAAAATAATAAAAATAATGGTTACAATTTTAAACTTGCAGACATTTTTAAAGTTAACTTGTACAAGTAAAATGATGATGCTGTCACTAATTTACGTATATTTTGCTTAAAACGGAATGGTAAATGGTTGTATTGTAAAATGATAAAACTTAGTGAGACTGAAAAAAAGTTAAGTGAGTGGAGTGACTTATGACTGTCGTATTGTAATGTATTTAAGAATGTAAAATATCAAACTATGAAATGGCTACCTCTTGCTTTTCTACGAAACATTTTTGTTCTACAGTGTAGATATTTGAATGTATTGTACATAGCACCTGTGTAAATAATATCAATTAAATAGATACATATCTGGATATTGCTTTGTTTTGATCTGATAACCCAGAAAGCTTGGGGTCCAAATTGGATTGTTTTTGAGTAATCAAACATTTTTAGGTTTTTCTTAGTCACAACTGGACCCCGGTCAAAAGCGTTACAAATTAGGTTAGGCATCCCATTTGAAAGAGCGCACTTAATTACCAGTGACCATGACCCTGCAGTCAATTCTCCCATGCTTTAATAAATTTGCTTGCTCTGTGGCACTTCTTAGCTAACAGTGTGACCGACACGGCTTAGGTCTGGTTCACATTAAATCGAACCGACAGTTTTACCGGGACGACAAAGCTGTCGGATGCACATTGGCATATGTATTTCAATAGCTCTGATCACATTAGGGCGACCCGCAGACGCGGTGCTAGGCGTCGACGACGTGGGTCAACTACAACGCGGTACTAAGGGCCTCGCAGCTTTGGCTTTCTTCTTCAACTCCGGAAAATTGTAGCAAACGCTCGCTTTGTTCGCACTTGCTATCTGAATTGTTTTTACTGTTGGGCTTTTCTATGAATTTCGACCGTAACGTACAATGTACCGACCTCCTACTTCAGTAAGTATTTTCAAGAGAAAAGCCGCAGCGGTATAGGCGCTGTGATTTTCAAGCACTCTATGCTAGCTCTTACATCCGTACTTTCCGTTCCATCTTTTAATTTATTTGTTTCTCGAATTTTCCTACATTCGCCCAAATATTTACTATTTTTGCATAACTAGTCGAAATAAAATACAACCTATTCGTGTCGGGGTGCAGGGTCGGATTGACCATACATTCGAAGTGGCTTTTGCCAGCTGAGCCCTAGCCCACGCTGGCCTCCACTATCCTGAAGCTTACCTCAAGCCAGATGGTTGGTAGGGTAGGGGCCCGCGCAGCCTAGGGCCCGGCTCTTACCGAAGACTTACTTAAGACCTATTTATATCTACTTAATCCATGGCCCATGGTATAAAATTGTCGAACTAGCTTTGCTTGCTCTAACATTCTAAACTCTCTTAATTCTTCAGCTTTTCTGCATCAGTCAAAAAAGTTTGTTCTATTTAAGGAAAGGGAAAAGTTCTAGTTCTAGCCCTTTCCTGTTGAGTCAAAAAGTCACTTCTATTAATCAATGAATGTCTAAAAGAAAATCAAACCGATCCGAGATGAGATGAAACAATGGGTTACAAAGGTTTGCGATCTCGCATTCTAAGCAATGTTTTTCAATTATATCATGATACCGTCCTGGGCCTATGGTTTGTGGGGAGCCCCTTCCGGCCCAGTCCGACACCAGCGGGGTGCGATTCGAACTCAACTGCATCCCACTATCAATTATGGAATCCAAACTGAAAAAAAACACTTCATCCTTAGGTAGCCCTAGTGGGCCTTCGCAAAATGCCAATCTTGCCCACATAAAATTTTAGTCTTGCCCCGCCACCCGGGTAAAACTGTCGGCGATGACACATTTACCGCACGTTCAGCCACGATTTCTGTTCGGATAAATACTTTTGAGAAATGTGAATATTTTTGATTCATTTCCCTTTTTTAACCGACTTCAAAAAAAGGAGAAGGTTTTCAATTCGGTATATTTTTTTTGTACCTATGTATTTTAGCCCATAACTCCGTCGTTTTTGAACCGATTTGAAAAATCTTTTTATGTGAAAGGATATACTTTCCTGTTGGTCCCGCAGAAATTTCATCAAAATCGGTTCAGTAGTTTGGTGTTTAAATCAAAATAACTGGAAAAAATATGTCATCCAAGTACCTAAACGAAATTGCGTATTTTACTTTCCAGTGGTGTTGTTAGGTGTGGGGTACCACTAAAAAGTGAAAAAAAAAAAACAAGACTCCAAAAAAAAGTTCAAAAGTGAAAACTAACTTTAATTTCGGAAGTTGGTGTTTTAGTATGTTTTCTCGTATTTAACACCGACTTCCGAAATTGGAATTGGATGTCGGTTGTACTTTTTGTAAAAACGTTTTTTTTATTTCTTTGTTTTAAAAAGTACTGGGGTAAATAACCTACACTACGTCAAGAAGTACTTTTCTAGGCTCTTATTTTTATCTTGGTTCGAAAACTCATCAGTTCATCACACGTAAATCACGCACTCCACGCATTCATCTCCTTATCCTTTCAATACAAATCAAACGAGGGGCATTTACATTTTAATCGTTGCCAAGGCAACATTTTTAAATCACTTGTTGCCCTATATACAGTATCATGCCTTTAAAAATCCAATTCCATCAACCTTATCGAATATATTCGAAGCACTAATGGTCATACCTATTATAATTAAGTTATTTTTAAAGATATTTTGTTATTTACGTAAAGACCTACCTTATTATGTGCCAGAATAAAATCGAACTTCGATATCCCAGACCTCTTGACTTGTTTTTCATAAATTATGTTCAAGTTATTCTGATGAAGGTAATTTCGTAAACAACTCATTACATATCTTCAACAATAATTATTTATTTGTTTTTAGGTAGGTACAAACAAAACATAATATGAGTGCGGTTATGTCTGCCTATAATAGTAGATGATATAGGTAACTAAAAGTCTATTTTTTTAAAGGTTCTACTTATTAGAAAGTATTTTTAAATATGGTGTCAATCGTACTGAAACCCATTTTTATACTTAACCACAAATAAGTGCGATAGTCTTAACTAAGTTGGGAAATTAACATTTCTTTTTACTTCTTAGGTAAACAAAAGTTTATGTGACATTAAAAATTGATAAAGTCATAAGTTTAATTAACATTAAGTAAATTGATAAGTTCATGGCAAAGGTCGTCCTATTTTTAAAGAGGTCTGTCAAACGAAAGATCTCGTTACTGGCGGTTTCTCGTACTTACTATCTCAAATAATCCAATAATTTAATGAACACACAAATAAGATATGATTTAGGAAAGTATTATGAATAAATAGCGATCTGCTCCGGCTTCGCATGGCACGAGTGCAATCTATATCTTCTATATAAAAAACACAAACTAAACGCACAGCCGAAACTAGTGGGACTAATAATAACATGAAATTTTGCTCAAGGCTTCCTTTTATTATGTAGGTGAGGACTAAGAACGGATTTTCGGAAGTTCAACCTTAATTTTATTTTTATTTTTTATTTTATTTATTTAAGGAAAAACAAACAGTAGCACAATAACAACTAGTCATAATATCTTAAATATTACATTTTAAACAATTATGCTACCCACTACGTTCTCCACAGATTACAATAAAAAGTATTTAAAAACTAGCTTAGACACAGATACAGTACCTATAAAACGGTCATTCTGGATTTTAATTTAAATATATATATAAAGGAAAAAAATAAATTTAAAGGTATGTTTGTGTGCGTACATTATTAATCATTACCCACGTTGTATAGCATTTTGCTGATCTCTTAGAGTTGCTTGGATTTGCTTCTTGAATGCATTTTTACTAAGAAAAAGAATGTCGATTGAATTAAACTCATGATTATATGTCTCAACCAAACGATGAAGTGGTGAACGCGAGCCAGCGTTAGATTTACAGAGGCTAGTAGCAAATAGACGTCGAGTGCGTACCTCACGTACATGAACTGTTCGAGGAACCAGGTAACACAGACTCCTAACTAAGTCCGGACAATCAAAATGATTACGGCACACATTGAATAGAGTCATAACTTCCAGAAGTTTCCGTCTTGACTTTAAGGTAAGAAGATCATACTTTTTAAGTAGTAATTGGTATGACATTTTTTTCCTAAAACATCTAAAATTCATTGCACGAAGGTATTTACGTTGTACCAGTTCTAATCTATCGATATATTTTACGTAAAAAGGGTTCCAAATAGGTACTGCAAACTCTAACTGAGGCCTTATTATAGATTTGTATAAGTGCAGAAAGGTGGAAGGTCGACGGAAATCCCTGGAAGATCTCATGACAAAACCAAACATTTGGTAGGCTTTATTTACAATTTTTTCTATGTGAACATCTAGATGGAGCTTCGAATCTAGCAGAACACCAAGATCGCGGAGAAAACTTACTTTAGTAATTGGCGTATTGGCAAGACGATAATCGAACTCAGTTATGTTTTTCTTTTTGGTAAATGTAATAACATGGCACTTTGGAAGACTAAGGTAAAGCTTATTAGAAGAGCAGTAGTTGGAGAAACGGTCTAAATCCTGTTGGAAGTTAAAACAATCGGCTTTATCAGAAATATTTTTGTAGACTTTTAAGTCGTCCGCGTAGAGAAGAAATTTTGAATTTTGAAAACAGTCTTTTATGTCATTAATGTATAAAATAAATAATAAAGGGCCTAAAATGGAACCTTGTGGTACACCGGAGGTGACCCGAAAAGAACCAGATTCAAAGCCATTAACAACCACCTTTTGTGTTCTGTTAGTTATGTAAGATATAAACCAACGTAAAAGGTCCCCTCTGATTCCATTGTAAGCAATTTTATTAAGAAGTAGTGTGTGGTCAAGTTTATCGAAAGCCTTCTGAAAATCTGTGTAAACGGCATCAATCTGCTGTCTATTATCGAGACTTTCAAACAGTTGAGACGTGAAAATGAGGAGATTGCTAATGCATGATCTGTCCTTAACAAAGCCATGTTGTTCATTTATTAAAACACTGCGAATGGCAGGATATAATTTATTATGTACCAGTCTCTCAAATAGTTTGGAAAAAGCAGATAATATAGAGATAGGTCGATAGGTCGCTACGTCATTCTTGGAGCCACTCTTATGAACTGGTACAATATTTGCATGTTTCCAAACTTCGGGGAAAATACCACATGATAGACATTTATTAAATAATATAAGTAAAGGATAGCATAATGTATCACACGTATTTTTCAGAAAAACTGAAGGAATCCCATCAGGACCAGAACCCTTGGTTGAATCAAGTGATTTTAATCCTTTATGTACTTCATCAAGAGACAGTTGCAGTTTGCATAGGGAGACATCGTGGCCAACATCACTAGATGGTGGTTCCCAAGAGTTATAGTCAAATGTTGATGGCTCATATGCAGACTGGAAAAATGTAGCAAACAGTTTGCAAGTAGTAATAGGATCACTAGATGAGACTTGATTGTAATGAACCGTGGATGGGATTTTATTTAAACTTTTACGGCTAGCAACGTACGTCCAAAATGTCTTAGTATTAGTAGCAACACTGTCTTCAATTGCGTTAATATATTTACTATAGCAAATGTCAGCTACTTTTTTAAATTTTTTCCTATTACTCGAGAACACTTCATAGTCACATAAGTTCCCATACTTCTTCCACCTAACCCAGGCTTGAGTTTTCTTTTTATAGGTATGTATGAGAGATTTGGAAAACCACTTGGGGTAATTAACATTTTTTGGCCGACATGTGGGTGTGTGCGATTTTATAATTTCATAAAGTTTTTCATAAAATGTAAAAACAGATTCATTAGGTGTTGAGTGATCAAGTAAGACATTCCAATCCACGTCACTTATATCAGTATTTATTTTGTTGAAGTTAGCTTTGTGATAATTTAGTTTGCTCTCAGCAGTACATTTAGGAATATGTGTGGGGTGAGAGAAAGAAATTTGTGCATAGAAGGCTGGATGATAGGTGTCAATAGGTAAAAGGGAGACATCAGGAGAAAATGTGACTGTATGGGTATTACAAAAAAATAAGTCTAAGATGCGTCCGCCAGAATTGAAAAAGTGGTTATATTGTTTCAAAACATGTTGTGAGCAGAAATTTGATAAAAAACGAGTTATATTTGTCAATTTGTTGTTCGCAGCATATTCCATATATGACAAATTTTTTACCCAAGCAAGTGAGGGCAAATTAAAGTCACCTGCCAAAATAATATTTTCTACGAAAGAGTCATCGCACAACACTGACAGAGAGTTAAGAAAAGTCAAGTATGTATCATCAACAGCATTGGGGGGAATGTAAGTAGCACAAATTAAATGATATTTGTTGTTTTTTGCGGGAACTTTAACTATCACATGCTCAGGCAAGGTTAACGGAGGCAAAAATGAAATACAGGAGGGATTTAATTCTTTAGATAAGGCTATAAGGACACCACCGCCATCCTTTTTGTTGGTGAGTAAACGGTTGCGATCGCATCTGAACACTAAATAGCGTTGATCAATAAATTCATTATCAGATATGTCTAGCGTCAACCAGGTCTCGGTCAAGATAATGACGTCATATGCATGCGCCATAATATTCAAATATAGGGTATTCAGTTTGGTCCTGATTCCTCGACAGTTTTGATAATAAATGGATATTTTACTATCATTAGCCATTCTTAAAACATGAGGGTATAAGAAAATAAACCAAAGGCAAAGAAATATTCACTTTGGAACTCATAAGTATACTTAAAATATGCGAGTCATACACAACTGTGATGTCAAACACAAATGAGAAGGTACAATAAAAGAAACCAAAAATAAAATAACATTCACTTCGAAACTGATTAGTATACTTAAAACTAACCAACGCTGAAAGCCCACGCGGTGCGTACTCGGCAGATAACATTAAAAAGTAGGTATAATCGACAGAGTAAATCATAAAAATCTCAAGCAACAATAAAAGGATTTTTTTCAGGTCTTGATTGTAAGACGCCCCAATTTTAACATCGTACATTACATTTAAAGAGGTTAGGAAATATTGTAAACAGTGAATTGTTATCCTAAGCAAATTAAGTACACAACTGTTTGCAAAAAAGTACGACCAATAAATATTTAGCCGGACATTATTGTTATACGGAACAGATACAACTAGGTTAAGGAAATATTGTAAACAGAGTAATGCAAACATAAGCAAAATAAGCACACAGCTGTTTGCAGAAAAATATAACAAAACAGTTAAACAGATTTTATCTTGATACTGGTACATTATGTTATAAAGTGATCGTTCTGTAATAAATACCACTAGCGTATTAGGAAGAATTATTTGACCTAAACTTATTACAAATGTCATCTTCAGAACGGATCGCAATTGTAGGTGAGTCATCATTCTCTTTGACCAGCACAGTAGCATTACGAACCCACACATACTTGAACTTGCTCGTCTTGGCAGCGTCGCGACATTTGCGAAATAACTCCTTATTACGAAGCGTCAGGTGTTCGTTCATATATATACGACATTGAGTCCCAGCGAGTCCTATACGATCTGTTGTAATACCTTTAGACAGCCTATAAGCGCTCAGTATGTTATCACGGAGTAGTCGGGAAGTAAACTTCACAATAATATTTTTCGGACGTAAGTTATGTGTGTGTGCGTGTGGAACACGGTGAATAGCCACTACGTCCCGCTGAGCTAAAGGTATGTTAATAGCTGCAGCAATTGACTCCAAAATAACCACTAGATTTTCGCTACGCTTTTCCGGCAAGTTACCAATTTCAACATTGCACTGCCTAGCCTGTTGTTCTAGGCGATCTATTTTATTAGTCAGTGTAACTATGGGCTCAGACGCAGAGTTAACGATCTTCGACTCCATTTCTTTCGTACGCTTAACGGTATCAGCAATGTTCGCAGAGTTGAATTCCACCGATGACTTCAACTCATCGACAATCTTCGTTAATACTAGATGTTTTGTGTTTAGAATTGATATGTCCTTTTTTGTATTGGAAAAATCAGAGTGTAATTCTTTCAACTCAGATTGAATTTGAGAGGAGGTAGTTGCTAAATTGTTAAATTCATTACGAAGATTACTAATATTCGAGTTGATATTGGAAAACTGGTCGCGTATTTCAGTGCTCAGAGAGCTCATAGATCTCTTAAATTCATCAGAAAGTGCAGAGATATCCCCTCTCAAGTCGCATTCTGGCAGCTTCCTCTTAAAGTTTCTCTGAGTCACATTAGGCTCAGCGTCGTTGCCTGAGTATAGATCAGGAACGGATTGGCATTTACTGCTTTTCGGCGAGTGTATCATAATGGAAGTGTCCAATTCGGCGATAATCAGCTGTTATCGAGGAATCTTATCAGATCAACTGATAAGCACTTGTTCCAAGAAGTTGTACGCCAAGCCGGTGAGTAAAAGAGATGAAAAATGATCACCGTTCCGTATTACTCGCGGGGGTGAAGGGGGCCGCACTCACGCGACTGTCACTGCACGAAGTAGTGTGAGCGAGTCAAAAATATAGTCCGCACTGTTTCCTCGCGGGGGTGAAGAGGGCCGCACTCTCGCGACACGCGCACTGTGACCCGTGCTTAATTATTTTAAACAAAATAGGTGTACGACGAAATTGAGTTTTTTGTCTTAGTAGTAAGGTTAGATTTTATATGGAACCGAACTACACAATTTAAGTAAAACTGATAATGCGTCTGCTCAAGCTAGTATGCGAAGACAACTTAAGGAGGGTAAAAAGGGGAAAATCGTTTAGGTATACATACAAAATCTGCGCAGACGAAAAAGAAGGCGAAGAAGGCGGGTGAATTGATTGTTATGTATATGTCGCAGCCAACTGGTTAAAACAGTCATTTAATTAACGGCCCAGCATCTTCATTGAACGGCGCCGGTTAAGCAGCGCCCAAAATGACATCCAGCCAATGCTTCTTATACAACATTTAATTAACGGGGTGACATAATTATATGCTTATATGGCTGTTCATAGAATAGTGTAACTAATATGTGACGAAAATCTATGTCTGTAACCGTCTCCATCTCTGTAGCAAAATTGATTTAGCGATTTACAAACAAAATCAACTTCGCATTTGTAATATTATCTAGGATTTCTTAGTTTGGCCCTCTGTAAATGAGACAACGTTAAATTAAACCTGGCTATTTCGGAAACTGGGTAAACCGAGTTTCCGAAATAGTAGATAATGAAGAAATCCTAGATCCCTTGAGACCACAGTATCCCGGTCTCACTGTAGGTAATAAGTGTAAAACATTACATTACCTACTAACTTATTTCAAAACATATATGTTCGTCTGATCCGAGAGCAATGTCCCTACGTCTGATATATGCCATTTTAGTATAATCTCCTTTGTCATTCATTCATAAGTGCCTATCTGCCTAAGGCGCATGTTTAAAGACATTTTTATTTAATGTTACACCAAAAAATCAATTTACTCTGTGCAAGCGGTGATATTAGTGCTTTAGTGAGCAATAATACAATTCTTCAATACACAATCAATTAAGTCGTGTCTATCGTGGTCTCGACACAATTAAATATTATATGTAATTTATGAAGCATTTACAATTACGAAGCAGCAAATGTTCTTTTTTTTCATGAAAATCAATTATCAAAGACATTGTATAACCTAAGTGAGTGGTGCATCCTGTCTATAACAAGTTATACATTAGGTATACTTATTTCGCCAGTCGTCAAAAGTCCATTAGTGAATCTTAATTAAAATATAGTCAAGGGGATTCCTAAGATAGACAAGTATACCGAAACATCGTATTCGCAGCCTAGACTAAGCGCTTAATAACAGTAATAAAAGCATAGGTCCGCGAACCATCAGCATGGATCTGCAACGTAGCAGCAGCGTAGGCCCGCGTAGCAGCAGTGTAGGCCCGCGTAGCAGCAGTGTATGCCCGCGTAGCAGCAGTGTTAACCCGTGTCAGACTCAAAGCATTTATTTAAATTAAATCATTACAGGCACTTTTGAATAGTCAAGGTCGATCTGTCCATAGAGATGAAGCTAATTACACGTTTCAAAGCGTAGATCTCTATGGAGAAGAACGTGCAACATACTCCACGGACACTCTTTTAAATGAATGTTTTTTAAAATGATATGGTTACATCAATCGTGTGAAAATTATACAAACATATGTGAGAACGATGTAGAAAGACTTGCACGATCAAGCTTCCGAAGTAAAAAAAAAGCAACAATTCAAGGAACAAATAATTGAAATAAGCCGTGGCAGCTGAGGCATGACTAGTCCTAGCTGACGGCGCTCGCTCAGCAATATGACGCCTGCGCTAGCACCATTCGGTTCAACCACTTTTAAGAGTGCCAAATGATCCAGCACAATCAGCCAGACTTTTAAGTAAGCATGACACTCCCAACCGCCAGGGCACATTCAAGTCAATAAAATAATAGTTTAAGGTACACAGTACTCACAAATGTGCCGTTAATGCATAAGATTATACAATTCTAAATTAATTGAGTCTATACAATGAAAATTGGATGGTCTTACAGTAGGTATTCAGCAAGTCTAACAACTGCTAAAAGATTAGTTTGTGCGCCCTACTGGCTGTGGAGTAGGACCAGCATTGAGCCAAGCATTTTTATCTTCAATGTATAACAATGTGGCAACGTAGGCCCACGTAGCAGAAGCGTAGGCCCGCGTAGCAGCCGTATAAACCCGTGTAGCAGCAACGTAGGCCCGCGTAAGAGCAGTGTAGGCCCGCGTAGCAGCAGTGTAAACCCGTTTAGCAGCAACGTAGGCTGTGTTGCGCAGCAACGTAGGCCTGTGTGTGTAGTAGTAGCAGAGTAGGCCTACATTTCGTAATTGCACATTTTACTCGTTGAATCACTGGAAGGATTCCAGTGATTGAAGGCTTCACAATAGGTAATGTTTTTTCCAGAGATATCTGTTCGTGATTTACACTTCCACCATGTCTTGTCAGGTCACACAATACTCTTATGATGTATGCAGATCTGTCTACTTAAAATACAATACACCTCTATCTACCCTTGAGGAAATGCCATGTATGTTCTGTAAGTTAGGTAGAATACCTAATTGCGTACATAGCTTGTTACGGGATTTAATAAAATTGTACAAGCTGACCTGTGACCTGCCTGTATCGGACACGTTTTAGTACACTTTCGGCGCTTCATCATAACTACCTATTGCAATGAGATTCGTGTGAAAATTACTTAGCCAAAATAATTAGGGTATAACCTACCTACCTCTGATTTCCCTCTGTGCATGTTATTTCGAACTCGCACCTAATATGGTAGCATTCTAAATTTTAGATTTTACAAAAATACGCATTAGGTCATAACTTTATGTACCCAAGTATGGCATTTCATTGTGAGCATATGTATGACACATGATAATGTGACAATAAACACGGAAAATATCTTCAAAATTTGGTTAGCTGCCACAGCCAAGTGACAAGTGATTTTGGTAGTAGGTATTTATAGGTATAGTCATTTAATTACTTTCCTGTTACCAGGGTTTCACACAAAAGTGGTACCTACCTACATATGTACATAACAGGTAGATAGTTAACTACCGATCAAGCTGGGACCATAGACATGCCCATATATGTATAGGTAGTTAAGTAGTGTACCTACTTAAATTTAAACCTTTCAATGCATCACGTCTCATACAATCATTCTAACCTTGATCGGGCTTGACCGTAAAGGACCGAGGTAGGACCACAATATACGCCAAACACCCACATTGACCTTTGTACCTGAACTTCAATATTAGCATCCGTTCTGGATGTTTGTGATTTACGAGCGTCAATCCTATCAGTTATTATAATTTATGATTCTCGGCTTCCTGTCAGGATGTGACAATACATTGCCGGCAATTGCATATCGTCTGCGTTTTATTGTTGCAAAGAGGATGCAACATTACTTTAGTTAGGTACGTACATGGGTAGGAAGGTAACTTTTTAATCGACATAGAAAATAGACCAATTACATTTTCACACATTTCAATTTTCACACAGGCTTCTTTCAGACCTATAGAGCAATTCATGCCGACTGGAATCGTTTATGGGCGTTACCATAGAACTTTGCAAAAATAACTTTTACAAGGTGTGATAATTTAAACACTTTGATTGTAAATAATAATTTAATGAACACTAGTATACATTATAATATCACAATTGAAGTGGCAGTGGCTTGAAAAGCCGCCGTGACGTCGTCAGGCGTTAAGTCGTCTACCGACGCTGTAGAGGGATGTATCCCTAGATGAAAACTCGAGTGGTGTGTTCAACACTGTCACGCTGTGCTATCTCTTGCGGCGACGCGTTCGGGACGCCTGTGACGAGCGCGAACTCCACTCCAGGCTGAGGTCGCTGGACGAGGGCGGCGTCTCCGGGAACTGCGCGTGGGACGTCCACCGGCACGAGTCACACGCTGACTTCGGCGTCTCCGGCACCTTCCCCGGCTTCCCACTTGGACTGTACGACTCCAGGATATGCTTGTAGGCGCACTCCGAAGGCTCAGGGCATCTGCCCCGCGCGGCACTCAGACGGGCCCGCACACAGGCGGTGCAGTAACCACAACTGTCTTCGCTAAGAGCACTGCGAACCATTTTGAGTAATGTGTGAATACGTGACGCACTGAGAGGACTGAAGCCGGTTGTCAGCGAGCGATGATATTTATGCGCCGCCGGGCGTCGCGCACGCGCCTGCCGATAACCCCGGCACCGCGCGGCGCCAGCTGCCGACCGCGCTAACTAGCAACTGCGGCACTGCCACAAAAATATCCCTTTACTTCATAATTACCTACCTACAGTCATGTAATCAAATACTGTAATGATTGGTCAGTGGTTACGTATCTCTGCTATTGCTATGTTAAACAAGTTGTATAAAAAAAAAACTAAATATACTTAAGCTTGTAATATTTTCATAACCTTTGTGAGTTTAATTGTACGTACCAATAATATTCAGTTACCTGCTTTAAATCTTCAAGGAACTTTGGCCAATGGAGGCTTCAAGTAAGTACCTACTTAGGTAAGTATATACCATATTACCTAAGTTGGTTTTCAGAATGTGGTGGTAGGATGGTCATAGTGTGTAGGTATGTGTGCTGTGTGTTTTTCTATCCAAGGTGTAGTCTAGTAAGCATAAGCTGTTGGTTAACCTTTTTTATAAATACCTACTTAAATAAATAAATTAAAAAATGGATGAACATCCTATTCTCTTTCCTCGACACATCAAACGACTCAATTATATCTAGGTAAGTACTAACGAAAATCTGTCTATTTAGGTAGTAACGTTAACATTTTACGTTACTAGGTAGGTACCTACCTAGATAGACAGATATTAGTACCTAAATAGACGCAGTTAAATCATTCATTATCGAAGATGATGTAGGTACTACCCAAGGATTCCAAGTTACCGTATACCTATCTAAGTAGGTAGATATCTATTCTGACGAATGTGGCGTGTGCGTGTGACACTAGTACCTAGTAAATTATCTTGGAATAGGTACCTAGTAGGTATCAGGAGATATTTTACGAGTTATTTATTGTTGCACATGGCTACAAACGGGGAGATAACGTAGGCACCTATCAAAAAGCGACGTAGAAGACCTGTCTGTAGGTACATCGGTAGGTACTATTATAATATCTAGATCTTTATGTGAAAAGTAAAGATATTGTCGGATGACGCCAGGAACATATTTTTCCTCATTCATTTGTTGCTAAGAGAAAATGATTGCACAGCTGTTCGCCTGTTCTTATGCAATTTTTATTAAATACAGCCTCGGCCAAAAGTATTGAGCACCCATGACATCTTTCAGTTTTTAAACATTTTATATACCTAGGTTTATTTTACTATTTATTAATTGAAAATTAATATTTTGTCGGTCCACCCTTTGCATAATTACGGCAGAAATTCTTTTTGGTAAAGAGCTAACAAGATTTTACAGTCTTCAGCAGTAATCGCGTTCCATTCTAGGCGCAGGTAGCGTTTCAAATCCTCTGTGTTGTTAATTGTGTGGCGCCTAACTCTACGCTTTAATAAACCCCATAAATGTTCTATGGGGTTCAGATTTGGCGACTGGGCAGGCCAGTCAAGAAGCTGTGTTATTTTCCCGAAACCATGTCATAGTGCGGGCAGATTTGTGGCATGGAGTGTTATCCTGCTGGAATTTAACACCATTCATGTTCGTGTCGCCGAATAGTTTCGTGAATGAAGGCAGCAACGCAGTTTCTAGTACATTTATGTACTTAGTATATTCCATGCGGCCCTCACACACGAACAATTCGCCAACTCCAAAATCGGTCATGCAACCCCAGACCATTATGCTGCCGCCGCCGTGTTTTACGGTTGGGATCACACTCTCTGGCTTAAATTCTTCGCCCACCCGGCGACGCACAAAGGTCACACCAGGTTTACCAAAAATCTGCACTAACGAGAAAAATATTGAGTTCCGGAAAAAAAAAATAACTTCATCTATGCGTTTGGTTTTTACCATTTTATATAATTTAGTTAGGGCATTAAATTGACTAACTCACCTCAAAGTTTGATTCGTCTGACCGCACAACATTTGACCACTCTTCAACGGTGAAAGTTCGGTGTTTTAAGGCCCATTTATACTGAGCTTTTTTGTTGTTGTCGGAGAGCCATGGCTTCTTTCTAGCTTTACAGCCTTTCAGGCCAGCTTCCTGAAGTCTTCTACGAGTAGTTCGAGCAGAAATTGATTTCTTAATTTGTTCTGACAACTCAGCAGCGAGCTCTGAAGATGTTTTTTTCCTATTTCTTAACGACTCTCTCAGTAACTGACGATCCTGACGGTCTGTGGTGATGCGTTTGCGCCCGGTTCTCGGTCCATTTTGATGTGATCCGGTAGCAGAGAATCGCTTAATAGCATATTGCACGGATCGGCGCGAACATTTCAGTTTTGGAAATCTCTATTTGTGATTTCGCTTCCTCATGCAGAAGCTGTATCTGCACACGTTTTTCTAAAGAAAGTTCGTTTCGTTTTGGCATATTGCAACGATAACACTTAAAACTTTGAAATAAAATACCAAAGGTTCACTAGATGTGTTCACAACGAGCGATGGTAGCGAACTGATAAATAAATAAAAAAATTGTAAAAGACACATTTTATTGCACCCAGGTGTTTTATTGCTAGCTGCGGCGTGGGTCATTGTTTTTAAATCTTTGTAGATGACCGACAAAAGAATACTTCAACAGTAGATTTGGTTTTCTCCCATACTTACCGTGAACGAGCGAAATTTGTAAGGTGCTCAATACTTTTGGCCAAGACTGTACGTATCAAAATTAACATATCGATCAGTAGACGTAGGTAGAACATTAGGTAGGATTGATAGTGTTAGTTATTCTAGATAAGGGCAGCTGCTCTACATCTCCGCCGGTTCTTACCAGTCCGTCATACTCGTTAGGGATCGTATTGCATTGATGCGATAAATAACTTATCTCTATTTACAAATAAATTGGGCGACGTGTGATCTATGAATTCTAATTCAAGCATAAAGAGGACACTATCAACAAACTGCACTGTAGATACCGTACTCATAAATACGAACAAGTCCATTCAGAAGTCCAAAGAACCGCGACTGACTTCGCACATATCAACCAATCCTAGGCTTTTCCTATCTATGTTGGGGTCGGCTTCCAGTCTAGCCGGATGCTCTGGATCTCTACAACCCAGTAGTAGTGTCATTTATTTTGGCTTCTGACGTCCCGTATCGACTGACAAAGATTTAATATGACAGCCGTGATGGGTGACCATCTTAACACATCGAGATTCCTCCGTGCCTCGGAAAGCATATGTTCCGAGGCACGGAGGAATCTCGATGTGTTAAGATGGTCACCCATCCACGGGCCGACCTCGGCAAGCGTTGCTTAACCTAGTAGATCGACCCGTATGGCTGTTATTATTAAGTCACGAGGTAAGTAAAATATGAAAACAAAGTCATTCCATCTCGCCCGTCTACGAACAAAACAAGAAGTGCATTCTGGAATCATCTGGACGAAGCTCTGCGACTCTGTCTCTTATCTATCCGGCAACATGGTGTAAACAACTCGACTATTTATAAAGTCCTGCAAATAACTTGACCACTTTGTGACCCATCGGGCCTATCAAAGCCTTACTCTAGGTCGGTGATGCCACACACAATGCCCCTTCTTCAGCATTGATAAATAAGATATATATACCTACATAGCTATCAATACCATACTAGACGAGATTAAAGCTATATTTAGGTGTTAACAAATGTTACACGCGTCGTCTAAACAAAGGGCGCAACAAAGTAGTCCCACTACTGATCGAGTCATTCATTGATTGAGCGCATGTTGAGCGCCCTTCGAGATGATGAAACTGGCGTATCTTGTTGCGAGCGGATTATAGCTCGGATATTTATTAGTGCATGAGTAACACGACAACAGTCTTGCAGACACCCAAATGATGTAATAAGGACAGATTCGCAGTGATCAAAATATTATTAAAAGCACAATATTTCCGTCAGGCATATTTTTATTTTTGTTTAAAATCATAGGAAATCGAACGATATTATTCCTACCTACTAAGTGAACAATTAAACATTCGATTTAAAAATATTTTAAAGTAAGTATTTTTATTAAGTACAGACGCCAGCACATCAAGCTACCCTGTCTCTCTGTGAAACTGTCAATTTTTTCCCAATCAACCTTGAACCTAATGCGTGAGCGATAAAGTTGAAAATCAATTTAAAAAAAACTGACAGAAAGTTGTAGCTTGATGTCATGATGTGCTGCCGTCTGTACATCGATTTTATTTTACCTACCTACCTGAGTCATAATAAATTAAGATTTGGAGGGGAGTGCCCGCGTACCCGTCTTATCACTTTATACAGAAAAAAAAAATGTTTCTCAAATGTTTGTCAAATATTAATTTTTAAATATGTCTGATATTGTGATTGTGTATTGTATTGTTGAACAGTCTTGCTGTTCACGTCATCAGAAAATATTTAAAAATTAATATTTTTACAAAAAGCTTTCTTTAAGAATAAGATCATTTGCACTCTAGATACTGGGAGATATTCGCACGTCTGAGCCCTCATTATAATTTAGAGAAAAAAGTAAATAATATCAAGATAAGAGGTCATTTACTTCGGAGTTTATTCAGAGTATAATGTCCATTTGTGTTTTAAGGTCACTTCAGTATGAGAACATGTTTAAGGCATGACTAGTGAAATAGAAGATAGTAAGACAAGACAAATTATCAATTATCAGAGCAGTGCAAACCGGCCTATTTTTACTACTAGGTATTTATAAAAGTGGACTGCTTATTTCTCTAGCGGTAACGAGTAACAACTAAATAAATAATGTCATAAGAAACTAATACTTAGGTACTACCTGTAGACGGATAAACGTCAATAAATTGGAAATACCTATAGACGGATAAACGTCAATAAATTGGAAATACCTAGTAGGAAAACTTGGGACTGAAGTCGGGACGAAAATGTTAACTTCAATAGACTCGCTTCGAAGTACCTACGCATTTTTTTTCCAAGTCGAGCAACCCTTAATAATATAAGTATGTAATTGTAGGTAAATAATAACTAAGTAATTCCTGAATAACATACCTTTACTGCGAGACAAACACAAAACAATGCACTACACCGCCAGCATGGAAATGCCAGAAAATAAGAATAGAAGAAAAAGTAGGAATACAATATGACAAAAGAGAAGTCGGAAGAGACGGAATAGATGGGCAGTGTAAAGGTTAATCCACACATACCCAGGCCGTGCCCGGACCGTGGCCCGTCAGCTCAAAAAATATCGGTGTGTACCTACCTACTGCGTACTTTTGAAATGAACTCGTTTACACACGTGCCCGGGTCGTGTCGGATCATGGTCCGTCCACGTTTTTTAGTCTTTGACAAAGGTTCGTATCGCTCAAACATTAAAAAGCAGTCAGTCTGCCTACTCCTAGAGCGTTAGCTCAGGTCCCGTAGACCAAAGTAGAACGCAGTTTTTTCGGAAAATTGAATAATACTTAACCTTATTGTCAGCTACTTTAAAAGAGCCTGCGGGAGAGCGCTCTCAACACGACCTGCATCGATTCTCGTACAAATTTTCACTATCTAACATTGTGCTAAAGTGTATTATTTAATTTTGATAATAAAAACCTTTGCACTCTTCTTTGGTCTGCGTGGAGCATTGAGGCTTTATGAAATGGTTTCACCGATTAGCCTTGGTGCACACTAACGGCACTCACATCATCGAAAACTTTTATGAATCTTAAAAGATTCCTTAATGTTTTCAGATGCTTAGGAGAAATATCTAGAACCTCCCTGAACTTTTATTTAGATAATAAAAGCACAATCAATTATATTATTTGAATGATTTGTAGCTCACCGTAGCCACGCATCGCGGTAAGTGTGCGCCAAGATTTAATCTACAAAATAAAGAATTAAAATGGGGCTATGTAAGTTCGTATGTTTATATAAATTGCCTGTTACCAAGTAATTAATTACATGTTAAAAAAACATGAAATTTAAGACAAATTTGTTATTTTACAGATATTGTTATCTACATACGTGATAAAGCAATAACTTTGTTCTGAGACAGACAAAACAGGAATAGGTACCGGTTGCCAACAGATAAATGGGTTTAAGTTCTTCGAAAAACAATTTTAATTTTAGCAACACGATGATCAAAAATAACTGAATTATCAAATGTTGCGTAATTATGTGTATTGTTCAGTGCTAATGAGCCATGGTCGGAGTTCGTGCACTTTACGCGCCTAAGTGATTAGTAAAATGCTTCACTTTCTAGTAATATTGTGATTATGACAGCAATTGATTTTATTTTTACACTAACAACCATCTAGATTGAAATCAGACAAATCACTTTTAAACAACAACTATACAAATCCAAACAATTTACTTGGCCTCTACTAAAACCATGCACCTAATTATACAACTAAAATTCATACAATAGAACAACTACCATTTATTATAATCATGAATTAACTAGCATTAATATTAAATATTTTACAAGTACAGGAAATATAGTAGAGACATAATATATTATTATCTATCATTCATTACAATTATTGATGTTTAATTCAGTTCCCTCATTAGAACACAAACTGTCACAGAGGTTATCGAAAGTATCACTTTTACAAAGAACACTCAGGGATTTGAGATAGTGGCAGAAGCGATTGTTCCTCTTCATGTTTGTGTCTTTCTGGGACTTCTCCAGCCTGCATATAGTTCGACAGGAGGGCCAGTAGTCTAACGCAAGGGCTCTCCTGTCCAAAACTGCTGCCGCATTCAGATACCCAGTCAAGCTGTTATGCCGTGACACAACCCTGTCTCTTTGTCTGAAACAAAAGATATTAAATGAAATTAGCCATTACATAATAACCTCACATTTTATTTGATAAACATAATTTTAATACGTAAAATCTTAAGATGTCAGTGACGAAATCTTGACCCTTGGATAATATAGGTAGTTTTGGCACCTAGTAACTAAACCTCTTATTAACTCACTCAGGAATGTTTTTTTGAGTATGTATGTGTATTGAATAACTTGTGTTTTTCTAATTAAAAATAACTTTATATGGAAGTGGACACCCGCGCGAGGTGCTCCCCCGCCGCCCTCTTCTACACAACACGCGCCGGCGGCGATCCCACTACATAGTGCAGTGAGATAAAATTTCGTCCAATTTGTTTAATAAAAATACAATCATTAAAATGGAACTCAGATTACTTTTTAATATAATACTCCAGAATCTGCACGACGCCTTGAGGTAGCACTTTTTACCAAGAAGCGGATGGTAAAGGTCGCCAGATAATGCCTTTTTCTAGGTGCAGGTGAACTTATTTTGCTACCACACAAAAATATGGTGTTTTGTGTGGTACTAAACAAGAATTTCAAATTGAGCGCGAAACAAAACGCATATATGACAAATTACGCTTGTGTCACATGGATGTGTTGCGCTGCTCAACGCCTCGCCTGGTCTCGATATAAAGTGAACCAAAGGAAAACTGATAAACATTCTAATTACCTGTGTAAAGTCATTCCCGGAAAACTTATTTCCGTTTTTCTTTCGCAGCTTAAAACATTCTGTGCTGTCTCAATAGAACTAGTCACCATTGTTTGACAAATCTCAGTAGTGACTTCATACTCTTTACGATAATACTCAGAGTTTTCTTTTTCTGATACACTATGCTCTTCAGGATAGCACCAAGGTTGTGATGTAATGTAGGCGCTAGTGTCAGGGTTGATGTGACTAAAATAGTCTGACAATGAGAAAGCATCTGCTGCATTAGCCATTGCTTCCAGTTCAAGGCAAACCTTATCCTTTTTCTGATTAGTGTTATTGTCAACTTTTTTTAAAGGATCAATGTTATGTACTGGAGTCAAAAGACCTGGCATACTCCACCAAATATTAAATAACTGTAAGGGACATGTCAAGTTTAACAAATTCGAATGTTTAGAAGCAAAATCTGTCCATATAGTATTTGTTTCCAGATCAACATTATTATTAACTGGTGTAATAGTTCTTCCTTCTGAATCATCATTTTCTGCCCAGGATGGGCATGAGCTTTCTTCATCAATATTGCTTTTATAAAAATCAATATTTTGTGAAGCTGTTTCATCCTCTGTAGATACCCCATGCACATAAGTAGGTATACAGAACTGTAAGTAATTTATGGTTTTTCTAATATCTCCTTTAAAATAATTTAAGAATTTGGCCCCAACTCCTGGCCAGCATATTCCACTATCTGCTAGACACATTATATCTAGCCATGTCCCAAGCATCCTCGGTAGAAGAGGACTCATCTTCAATAGTTTTCCATTTTGCAGGAATCTTTGCAAATGCGGGCACACTAAGGATGATGTTATCAATATGACTGGTCGTTTAGAGCACTGTACTAGCTGCACAATAGCTGAAGAAAATCCATCATCCTGATCAAAAACAATATCAGCATCATCAATTAGGATGAGAGATGAATCTGTCCTTGGACTTTCTTGACTACAAGTAGCACCACTTAGAACTTCACTTTTCCCTAATGACTTTTTAGTTTTCTCACCCTCATTTGACTTTTTTGGTCTTCCACGCTTTTTACTCTTTTTTGTTAAATCACATTGAAGTTTTTCTTGTGATTTCTGACTATTGTCTGAATTTCCAGTACCTCTATTCACCTTATGAGATTGGGTGGCTTCCTGCAAGTCCTGTAACATTATTTTGCCTGTCCTTCTACTGCTAGCATTAACTTCAATCACCTTCATGGCTAAATCTGAAGCAACAGCATAAACACTTGCAGTTTTGCCACACCCTGTGGGGCCAGTCAATACTAGAAGGTTGCTCATGGTCTTCATACTCTCTCGACTGTCTGATTCAGATTGATAGTAGTCTGATGAATCTGACCCAGGCTTTGATTTTGCTTTTGATTTCAATTCATTCTCAGTCCACAATACCAACCATTTCCTTAATTCTTTTGTAGTTTCAAAATTGCCAATAATTTTATTTGTTGAAGTAGCCTTGTATTTGTCAGTCCAATTTAATCTATCAGGGCTATCATTGATAACATCTACCATATCACTCATAATTTCAATACTGTTATCTATATCTACATAAGTACAGTCTTTAAATTCTCCCTTTCCTTTACCTTTTAAGTGCCGATACGTCCTATAGACTGGAAACTTGGGATGAAATTGTTTCATATACTGTAACAACATCTGTGTACTTTTCTTGTTTTTAGTGTCTATGTTACATACACTATTTGACTGATTAAGATGTAGCAACTTTTGAAATGCATTATTTTCATAAATTAATGGACAAGTTTCCTCAATCATATTCATCATAGGTATATTGACAACTAGTTTATTTTCCATTATTCCATTGTTTTGTTGGACATGAACAACAATAGGAAAGCTATTGTCTGGAGTGATGCAATTTTTTTGCTGTTGAATTATTTTTTTCAGTTTCTCTGGAACTCCGCTTTGTAAAAATTTCTGTCTAGCTTCTAAAGCAGCTAGATCAGACTGTTTAGATGCAAATATGGGAGCTAGTTTAGCTGGTTTCTTGGATGTTACTGTGTCCTTTGGAGCCTTTTCTTCTTTCTTGTTAGATTTTGGTTTCACAGCTTCATCAAGAGATGGTTTTGATTTTAAAAGAACAGGGTTTTCATCATTCACTTCAACTTCAATGTGCTTTTTCTTTTTTGGAGTAAAGATATGTAATTCTTCATCAGAGCTTGACTGTCCTGCATCATCAATGTATTTGACAGGTCTTTTCACCGACCTCTTTGGTCTGTTCTCAATTTTGACCAATGAATTTGTATTTTCTGACACAGTTACTTTGGTATCAAATTTAGTTTTCCATTTCCGCTTCTGTCTCTCACTCTTGACTTCAGTATCTTCAACCTTAACATCATCATTTAAAGGGACACTTTCAATTGAAGCAGTTTCAGATATTGGAACATCAACAATATCAAGCACTTCATTGACATATTCCTCTTCTTTTATTTTTTTGATATTTTCCATTGTTATATCTTCATTTTCCTCAATAATATTGCTAGTTACTCCAGTGATCATTTCTTTATTATTTTCTATAAAATCACTGGAATCTATGGAGTCCTTTTTTAGACTTAACTTTTTCTTCTTGCCTCTTTTTTTGTTTCTGGGTTGTAGCTTTACCTTTATAATATTATCATTTTCAGAATTAGTAGGAGAACATTCAGTATCTTTATCTACTTTTTTAAAATAACAAAGCATGCTTTCCTTTTTCTTTAAAGATGGGGATAACTTGTTAAGGAACTCTTGGTCTTCTTTAGGTATAAATCTTTTTACTGGACTAACTTTGCTAGTAATATCGACAGGATCTTCAATTGTATTAAACATATCCACTACAGTTAATGTCTGTGCTAGTTTCTTTGATTTGTTATTGTTAACAACTCCCTTGTATTTCGGTGATGATTTAGAATTTTCATCTTTTTTGGAAATTACCTTGCTTGTGCTATCATTTTCTTTAACTGTTTTAGCATCTTTTGAAATCATACTTTTTAATCTTTCTGCTCGCTTATCCATTTGCTTTTTAATTATATTATCCTGGTATTCTTCTTTTTCTTTGTTTCTTAAAGAACCTTTCGCTTCTGCCATTTTTTGTAGAAGCAAGTGCCTTTTAGCTTTAATGTTTTTTCTTTCAGCTACCTCTTCAATATCAGAGTTATCATTGCCTTTATCCTTTCCTGGGGAGTTAGTTCCAAGACTCTTATTTCTCGAGTCCATTAACAGTTTGAAGGCATTTGTATGTTTCATTTCTTGACTACTAGCAGCAAATGGAATGGCAATACTTTCATCTTGGATGTCCACATCTGTGTTGGAACACTTTAAGCTTTCACTTATTTTTACAGATTCCTTTCTTCTTACCATTTTGAAAAGGTAGTTTCGGGGTCTTAAGTCTTCAAACTCACTTATGTCACCTTCACATAAAATGTTTTGCTTTCGATTGTTTGGAGATTTTATAATAAGTGATTTAACCAGGATTTTCGATACATCTAAAATATCTGGATCCTCCTGACCATCTTGTCTAAGTTTGTACTTCTTTAATTTTCTTCTAAGCACTTTACTACATTTGTGTTTGTAAGTATTTTCCTTAGACTTAAGGATGTGTCTTCGTTGACGATTTTTACAGCAATTTATTTCAGATTCAATTACTGAATTAATATCGTCGATCACTGTGACGGACTCAGTTGCTGCCAAACTTGTCATTCCTTCCCTGAAAATTCCACAAAATCACTTTAACATTAATTGTAAACGTGTGTTGTTGATCAGACGTGCTCCCATTTGAAGAACTAGTGTTGATAGGTTGGATTTAGTGGTTTGTATTGAATTGTGTGCACTGCATTATCATAGAGATTACGTTTTAGGTACTTAAGTAGTAGACGAATAGATTTTGATGAGTTATTAATAAAAATTGTTATGAATACATACCGAAAATCAATTTGGCGGCATTATTGCACTTTGTTGTATATTGACAGCAGTTTCACTTTGACAGTTAGACATTGAAAACATTTTTAAGTTGTTCAGAAATTGCAGTGACACACTGTATTTTAGCAAATACTATGTTGTCCCCGTGTAAGTTATTGATTTCACACATCTTCCGATGTTTCGTTCTTAGTGGAAAGTAAAAGTTTTCTCGTGAAGTTTGTCACTGTTTTGAGAGCAGCAGTGAAGAAATTAATTGCACAACAATAAATGTCAGCCTGGGTTTACTATTTACGCAACGAATACCTGCTAAACCAATGGCACTAGAATACTTTTTACCAAAATTATACCGCTATTAGGATTTTTAGACACATGACTGAAACTAACAACAACTACAACGCCCCTCTGCCCAAGTCATTCAAGCCCCAAAGATCCAAGTAGCACTTTAAACCTATTTTTTTTGATGGATGATGTGAAAACTTCCGTTCGATTTAAAATAATATCAAATCAGATTGTTACTTCGAACTATTCGAGTTAACTCAATGAGTCTATACCGATGGCATTCTGATTAATCGACTAAAATAACTGTCTGTCTCGCTGTCACAACTGTCATTTGTCTGTCGACTGTCATATTGATTTTGAAGTTTTTGCGACTTCACCCGTAACCCGACGTGCTACTGATTGCAGCGCAGTCTTAAATTGAAAAATTGAAATGGCATCGAAAACGAAAACTTTCGTAACTCCCCTTGTTCGTCATGTTACGGTAAATATCTTACAATTTACTGATGCCAGCCAGCATAATTGAGATCGATTTCATTAAAATAATCTGAACTGTCAAACCCCTGTTATGTAAACCTTTTTGACATTTTCCGTGATTAAATCATTCTCAAACATGTGTTACTCGGCTTACAGACCAGGGGCTATGCACAGGCTGCGCCTGCTTTAAGCAATGACGCCAAGCTCTCAAAGACGATCCTGCCCAACAAAACTTTTGTTGCTGCCTTAGACAACGGGTCCCCGGTCACTCGAGTGACTGTAGCCTTCAAGTAAGTTCCTTTATTTAATTTGGGAGTGCATAGGTCTTCAACATATACTAATCACTGCTGGGAACGATGCTAAACATGAAAGTCTTTTCTTTAAACATGCAAGGAATTATCACCAGTCTTGGCACAATATTCATAAGATCTAAAATCTCTTTATAGAATTATAGTGATTTGCCATCTTTGCGTTTACCTTAGAGATAAGAGTGGTCTATTCTGTATTTAATTTAGACTAATTTGCTATGAATATTTTTAGGGTGTTGTTACATTATTACAAAGTGTAACATTCTATTTTCAGGGCTGGTTCACGTTATGAGCCTCAGCCTGAACTGGGTATCGCCCATGTGCTGCGATCAGCTGCCGGGCTCAGCACCAAGAATGCCAACAGTTTCATAATGGCACGTAAACTGGCACAGATTGGTGCCTCTGTGACCGCTTCTGGAGATCGGGAGTTTGTCTACTACACTCTTGAGGTAAATTTTTATATTTTATAGTTATTTCAAAGTAGTTGGGCTCAGAAGCAACTAACTGTATACAACTGCCAGTACTATTATAGTTTCAGTTTTTAATTTAAAAGTATGGCTTTGGAGTTTAAAAGAGACTGACCTCTGATTTCAATGTTTCTTCTCAGAGAAGTCAGCTAGTAAAAAGTGTCATCCAGTTTAAGTGACTATTAAAAATTGTTGTTTAAAAGGTTTTATTTTAACCTATTTACAAAATAAGTATCATTATCAAATAAACACTACAATATTTGAATACAAATAAGAATTGCATAACCTTTTTGACTTTAAAATAATATAAAAAACTATTATCACATCACAAGGATATTTTTCTGTTTCCTTCTTATCTAATGTATTAAGTGTGTGTTCATAAATAAATAAATAAGCTTTTGCCTTGCAGCAAATCATCAGAGAATAGCCATTTAAAATACATCTCAGGGCTAGTGTTGTAAATTACATTAATTGTATCTAAGGATGGGAAAATTAATCAACAAATGGTTGAACCATTTGTTAATTAATTACCAATTGAAATAAGTAATTAAACTTTTGCCTTTTTATGGAAAAAGGTTTTTGCCCCTGAAGGAGAAATAATTTGGTATTATTATTTCAAGGATACATTTGATCTCTTTCAGGCCACCCAAGACAATGTGGATGAAGCTGTGGCTATCCTGAACAACATGGTTAGTGCCCAGGAGTTCAGAGCTTGGGAACTGGCAGACAATGTACCTCGCCTTCAGTTTGACATTGCTGCACTGCCTCCTCAGGTAATTGTTTTTGAAACAAGAAAAAATATATTATAATTTTAAGGGTAGAGAATTGAGACTTATCAAGTTGTATGGAAGCATTGTTGGTTGGAAGTAAACATACACCTTTGTAACATACCTTAAAAAACCCAGGAATTTGCACATGATTAAATTTTCTGTTATATCTTTCATATGAAAAAGACAAATAAAGATGAAAAAATCCATTGCTTGCGATAATATCGCTTTCGCAGCGCGTTCCGATTGCGTAAAACGCGCCTCGATGGCGACTACAAAAACGTAGGGGCCCTTATGTTTTTCCTGTCTATTAGTTGTGTAACCTCAAACTTATTATTGTTTATAGGTCCGCGCAGTAGACCTGCTCCACAAGGCTGCTTACCGCCGCGGCTTGGGCAACTCACTCTTCATCTCACCCAAGAAGATTGGCAAGATTTCTTCAGAGTCACTACAGCACTATGCAGGCAATTTGTTGGCTGCGGCGAACTGTGCTGTTACCGTCATTGGAGACACTCAGGTATATTAGAACTCCATTTGATGGCCATAAACAAAGTCTCTGATCAAGTGTGCTGGTCTATATTCTTTAAAATTGGTTTAACCTTTTAAGATTTAACACCCTTCAAATTAGGAATTAGAAAACAAAAATAACATAAAGCTCAAAAATATTGTGATTAAAAACAAAACTTGTATTATTTATTATTACAGGAGAGAGCCAACATGATTGCTCAGAACCTCCAACTTGGCACTGGCAATTACAAATTCGAAAACAACACCAAATACTACGGTGGAGAGTTAAGGTAATATGACGCATGATTAAATTTACTTAGTTGCAATGTTTTCTACATTGCAAAGAGAATGTTAAAAACACCAAGGTACAATTCTATAGGTGTATTTGCTTTCTACACTAAAATGCTATTCACTCCTTAAATTTTTGAACTTATTATTTTTTTTTATATTTCTTTATTACCTAAATGTAGTATGATTCAAACCACATGTCAGCTGTGAAGTACGCTTTTGGTTGCACAGACCCCACGCCTCAACCCTGCTGTCATTTGAATTTGCTACTGCGCAGCGACAGCGATTCGCCTCGTATTTCGAGCCCCTATTAAAATTGTCTACCAATACCATAATTAAAATAATTGTATGTTTGATAACCAGGAAAGAAATGGGTGGTGATCTGGCGCACGTTGCCATTGCTGTCCAGGGCGCTCAGGCTGGCACACCACAGGCGCTCGCCTTAGCTGTAGCTGCCAAAGGTAATTAATTAGTGTGGTAACAATGTTCCAAAGGTTGTCTGCAAGAGATTATTGACCTGTGCGATAAGACTGCGCACTTTTATAAATTTTTGTCCCATGCTTATTATGAGCTGTAAAATAAAGTATAAAAGAAATAAATAATTGAAATGGGAACTCACAGGTACTCAATACATTATTCATTACATACCATAATTATGTGTAAGCCTTGTTTATGTACTGCACATGAAGAGTGATCACTCCTTTTGCTAAAGCCTTATTATGGTTTGTAAATAGTAAATATATAAGATCTATGGACGAGATAACGAATATTTTTGCTAACGGGTATAAATGGGCGGCGGGTTATATGGAGTGAAGTAAGTTTTAAGTATGAATGAATGGTTATAGAGTAGAAGAAGACCATACAAGAGGCGGAGACTATTGAGATAACAGATAACATAGAGATGTATGGAAAAAGACATGCTGGCCAGACCAAACAATTTACGGGCGTACAATAAAGCATAATATACTGTCCATCTATTTCAGCTCTCGGCAGCGGACCCGTCACCAAGTGGGGCGCATCCAACTCGCCCCTCGCTAAGGCCATCGGCAACGTGGGACCCTTCGCGGCCGCCGGCTTCAACGTGTCATACTCGGACAGCGGTCTCTTCGGAGTCGTGCTCTCCGTACCCAAGGATGAAGCCAACAACGTTAGTACCTATTTCGTTTTTTTTTTAAATAATCCGTCTTGAGAAATATGGTATTTTACTGAAAAAATCTAATAAGTCCGTCAGATAGATTTCGAAAAAATATTGGACACGTATTTCTTCTTAAACGCGAAACACGCGTGACGTCACGTAGCTGGTCAAAAAATAATTGTACCATCATAGTGACATCACACGTGTTTTCAACGCACTGTATCGCCTTAATTTTTGTTTACGTGATAATAAACGTATCCATATTATATCTGTTGGACTAATTTCATTTTTTCAGTAAAAAACCCTATTGTGATGTATGCTTATGCTTGTTCTGTATTTGAATAGACCTTTGCCTGTCAGAAACAAGGAGTTATAAATTATAAAACATTTCCATCTGTTACTAGTGGCCTGGTATTGATCTGGGTCACCCACCCAGATGAATTTCTTTATTTTTAATTTTCTTTCTTACAAGCCTCGCTCTGACAAACAAAAAAAAAGAATTAATTAGATCTTTCAAGTAGTTCTCAAATTATGGCGTGACCAAGTGAAACAGGGATTCTATTTATGTTTTATGTCACCGGAAAATCGCAAACGCCGTAAGATTGTAAATGTAAAATATCGCGTGAAATTTAACTTATTTAACTATTTTGACGATGACATATAATAGATATGTCACCGGAAATAGCAAATTCCGTAAGAATATAAAATATCTTGAGAGATTGTAAACTCTCGATAAATTTTCAACTAAACATTTGGAATACTTTTTTACGCATCAAAATTTTATAGTTTCTCTCGAAGTTATTTCGAGAAATTGTGGTCTGACATAAAATAGCGATTGGCGACCAATCAGAGCACAAGTCTACAATTTATCCGTTTTCGTGTGATAGTAAACCTAAAAACAAGGCTCTCATTGTCTATTCAGAGAAAACAAATACCAATGAGGGGCCAAGTTTTCAATTTAACTATCACACCAAATGAGATTAATTATACACCAGAAAGCTGATTGGTCGCTAGTTTATGTCAGTCCACATTTTCTCGTAACGCACGGAGGTACTATAGAATAGAAGATTTTGATTCGTATAAGAATACAGAATAAATGTTCATTTGACAATTTATAGAGATTTTACAACCTCTCAAGATATTTTGTAATCTTACATAGTTTGCAAATCCGGTGACAGATATATAGATCTATGGCACTCGGTGTTGATGGTTACTGTAACTTTTCACAAAAGCTGACGTTTAAAGTTAAACAAAGACCTGAGATTTGATGCCTAAAAAACCGGAAAAGTACTAGAAGTTTTGAAATAAAACTCATTAATCGATCATGAATATAATGTTCATGTTGGTTAACTTTTCATTAAATATATTTTGGACCCAGCTACTACATGTATTTTCAAATCATTTTGCCAGGCGGTGAAGGTGTGTGGCAGTTTCCTGAAGAAGGCATCACTAAGCCCGGAAGCCATCAAGGCTGGCAAGAGCCAACTGAAGGTGCAGGTCCTGAGCGAAGCCGACGCAGGTACATCCCTGGCCGAGTCGCTGGCTGCCCAGGGCTTTTACACTGGCAGTGTCAAGTCGCCCGCTGACATCGCTAAAGATATTGATGCCCTCTCTGCCAATGACATTCAACAGGTAAGCTGATTGGAGCGGTTTATTTCTTGAAATTTCTTGTACAGGCCTTCGAAAAAAGAATTTAGAAGTTTAGAAGTTTTTATCTTAAATTATTAACCTTTTGAACGCCAGAGCATAAATGCATTGGTGTGCCCTCGACGCCAAACCACAATTCGCCGTTTTTTTTATCGGCTCTAGCCGACGGTGGCGTTGGGCACTTTTTCATATGTCGGCTAGAGCCGACCGTGACGGTCAAAAGGTTAATATCCGTTGTGATTGTTTTAAAAGTAATATAAAATAGCAATCATATGATATCTATCACATCACACTTGCCAGAATTAGATGGTATAGTGTTTGGAGAGAAATAACTACAAGAATAGTGTTTCGAGACTAGCAATTTACATAAAATACAAAAGTGAAAAAAAAAAATACAAAAAGAAAACAATCAATAACAATGTTCTTCTTTGAAAAAAAAAAACTGCGCGTAGTTTTTCGTTTATGAATTTTTATTTCATCTCTACTATCATCCAGCAGTAATTCGTCATCATATTAACGTCCCAACGGCTCTGATCTTTATTGGAAGTATAGAATAGTAATATAGACTATGGAATAATTACAGAATTTAAAAAAAAAACTGAATTTACCAATAAAAGTTTTTTTTAAATATAGGTAGACATGGAATCTTTAATTAAACATATGCCAATAAATAAAACTGGACA
The DNA here is from genome assembly GCA_905163435.1 of Mamestra brassicae. Classification (NCBI taxonomy): domain Eukaryota; kingdom Metazoa; phylum Arthropoda; class Insecta; order Lepidoptera; family Noctuidae; genus Mamestra; species Mamestra brassicae. The sequence continues at coordinate 9,808,405 of LR991004.1, read as the reverse complement.
TGACACATTAAAATAGAGTTCTTATTTGCAATATATGGGTCAACATTTGCCAGTATCATATAAAAATTACTCAAAAAACTTTTTATTGCAGACCTGTGTAATTGATGCGACTTGTTCGTCTTGATTATTAACATAAAAAAATAAGATGTCTGCTGTACAGACATCTTATTTTTATAGTTCTTTCTTTTACGAAATTAAATTGTAGTTTATTTGAGCTCAGCAGCCAAGCAATCAAAACGTTGTTCTTACGAAATGACATGAAATTAAGCAAAATAGTTCCAAAATACGGAAGATGAAGATGCGAAAAAACAAGTATTATTTATAGTTCAAATTAAATACCATAACTATATGTATGACATTCAGCCAGTCCCAGCACTGAGATTGTAATAGCTGATTATACTATGCTGTTTTATAACTGTAGCTATTTATTATCTTTGTTTACAGGCTCTTTCCGCTGCTGGCGCGAACAAAGTTTCCATGGGTGCCGCAGGAAATCTTGCATTTGTTCCATATGTAGATGAATTATAAATTACACGCCTTTTATAGTTGTTAATCATTTTATTTAATAGTACGGAACATGATGTGAGAAACTACCAATATAGTATAATGTGACCATTATTGATTATAATTTATTGTTCAACCGAAATAAATAAATCATTACTTATTTTATACTATTTAATTTTACACTTGAGCGAAAGTTCGTACATACTACATCAGCGTGGCATCGGAATCATCATTATGAGCAAGAAGAAATAAAAGCGTACAACTAATCTAATATTACGATATTGGCACCACACCCTACACATGGCTATAGACATAGAGTATTAAGTAACTAAAAAGGAATAGAGTGGATATTACATACATCAGTTGGCACAGTGCTGAGCAGCAAGCCTTCGTGTTTTTTTTTGCCTGCCTTTTATGGTTTTCCCCTATGGATTTTCCCAACTCGGTGGTGCCTTTAGTCGACTTTAATCAACTATCTAGGCTTTCTCCACTATATTCTGGGTTCAAAAATGGTTAGGGCTTTCTTCTACACTATATTCTGGATTAAAAAAAGTCTGTTGTGCATTCTTACTGACTGTCCATGGTAGATTCAACTATTCTATAAAAAGTATCGGAATAATGAAAACGCGGATGTATGATGGGAAAAGTGATACAACGCTTGGAATGATTGACCTGCGCCAACTGCGCGCGCCTGCGCCTCGACTGTCAAAGCGATCTTTGATTATGGCTAAAAAAATATCCGGAGTTTAATCGTATTCGTATCTTATATTCAATGACAACGATGAATTAACTAGTTTCCTTCAAATAGTTTTTGTTTATTGCTCCAAGTTAATTAGGGGAGGATCGTGTGAGGTGTCCAGTGATTGTGATCGCCCATGTGAACTCAGCTTAACGCACCTTTGTACGCGCAGAAATCAATACCCGCCTTTTTTGTTTTGAATTTATTTTGATAATAAGAGGCGGCGAAAACAACATTTTATTTCTGGATAGATACTTTATTTTTGATACGACGTTACTTGCTTCATTGCAATAAATTCCTATTTGGTACCCGAATCAATCAAGCTGCCCGAAACTGACAATTTTTTCCAATCAACCTTGAACCCAATGCTTTAGCGATAAAGTCGAAAATCTAGAAGTTAGTAGAAATAAAGAAATTTAACAATTGTTGTAGCTTGTTGTGCCTACAGGATGTCATAGTTTCGCCTGTGTAGGTATACTAGGTAGGTACTTGAGAATAATACCCGCCCTCAAACTCAGTCAAGTCTAACTATTACGTTCTATTTTCTTTTTTCATCATTTTCATTTCATAAACTAGTAAGAAATAATTCTTGTTTTAATACTGCTCCAACCTTGGCTGATTTCGTATAAAAAGTATTATTAAGTTTAGGTACCTAGTTGGAATTACCTACGTAAGTTCGCACCCGTATACATCCGTAGGTAGCTAGGCAGGTAGGTAGGTACAGTAGGTACAATATTCAGCTAGACCAGGAATATGGATACAGTGCTGGGATATACCTGCAGTTGCCTGTTGGCTCAGCAATTTGGGAACTTTACAAACAATCCTTTAGCTTTAACTTTGATTTCGCCGAATGTCGAATATTTAGCTTGGCTCTCTGCCGAAGCGCAGAAGGCGATAATTGTATATTTCGCGGGTGACAGCTTCCAACCTGCATCATTGAAGTGTGTGCGAAAACACACACCGTGGGCGTATTTGTTTTATTTGCGAGAAGGTCGTGTCACAACACGCATTATTTGTTGACATCAAATTGTTTTTTATCATAACTTACCATTGATAGATTTTAAGTAGGTAGGTACATAATTATGTACTTAGTATTAAAATAATAGGTACCTATGCTGATTTTTTTAGAACGGAATTTTTATTTTTTCACGATTTGTTAGTCGGCCGAATATTATGAACCATTCGGCCGAATACCGAATAATAGAAAGAGTAGCCGAATATAATTGGCATCGCTACCATTATATCTACCTAAAGATAGTCTCGGTCTTCGATCGTCGTGCCAGTAGCCCGTACTAGCCCGCGATAAGACTGTTGCTGTAAGTTCGTCCCAAAAAAGATGCCATCCAGCTACATACTTAGCAGTCTCAGCTCCTCTTTAACATATTCAGCAAAGGCCTAAGCCATGGTACAAACCATTACCACAGGCAGTCTTTTGGACTATGGCTTATTTTCCCCCGACTGTCCCTAAAGATTGGCATTATTCTTCAGTTCAACATGACAACATCTTTTAAGGCCTTAAACACACAGGAGAACCTTAGACACTCTACAAGAAGCCTGAACGCAAGAAATAAACGCTTTACTTTTACTGAACTTTTACAAATGCAAAACAAAATGAAATTACCTAATCACATCACTATGCCGCAGAGCCCGGTTTGAAAATAATAATTACTACCAGTGGTGCCAGTCAATGGTCATCATTTTGGCCAATCTAAACCCAGCTTTCGACGCGGGAGTTATTTTTACGATTTAATAGTGCACAAGTGTGGGCGCAGTCACAGGTGTCCTCTCCCATATCAACGATATGTTATGCAGTTCAAGCGATGCTGCATTGGGACATATCGTAGCAGTCAGCAGCCAGTTGAATTTGCACATCTCAGGTGCAACAACTTATTCCACCACCAGTTCCACCTTTTAAATGACTACAGTTTGTACTGATGCTCACAAACCTGTAATGGTTGCACAGTACTGTACTTAGTCAGCCACTATAAAGAAAATCCCTTAATGCCTCCTTAGTATACCAAAAAACCCAGCAACTATTTGATAATTTTTGCTAATATTGTAGTGACCTAGTTCAAAACGCATCAAAGTACAAAATATATTTAGAACAAAAATATATTTATTTTTGCTGCTGTTTCATGAAACACAGTTTTGTATTACACTCAAAGTCTATACACATATTGGCTAAATTAAATATAATATGCTTAGAAATAAAGTTAGATTGATGCATTTGTTTATTGTACTTCAGCTTCCGTTAACAACATATTTGGAATTCCTTTTGAAATAGGGAACTGCCTTCCTGATTCTGGGCATGTCAGATTTCCTTCTTCAACCTCCACTTCTAATAAAACTTTGTGAACTTTCTTAAGCAAGTCTTCATCTTCTTCAAACTTGGGTTCTAAAGTTTTTGGAAGTCCCTCACCATGACCAATGCTATTTGCAGCAGCCCACAGAACTTCCCAGTCCAATTTTGGAATTACACGAGTAATAAATTCTGGATTGAAATCTACTTCTGTAACTTTTATATCTGTAGCATTAATAGCAAGTGGATATCCAGTCATTACACCTTTTAAACACTTCGATGTTAACATGTTATGTGTTATGAGTTTCATTTTCGGGCGTAAACTTCGTCGCAGTACTTGTTATTTATTCAGCAGGTAGCAGTAGTAATCGACCAAAATGTCTATATTTCCCAATATTCAGCAATTTTAGTAAACATCAAGCTGTTGTGTTATTTGTAGGTTATATTCCTTCATTTCATAAATTGTCACTGTCACTATTCACACTGGAGTCACACAAGCAAGTGTCATAGAGGTTTACGAGAGGACGTTTAGTCAATAGTGATGTAACACTTTCGGAGCACACAAGCAGAGTCGTTTACTTACTTATTATAGAACGGTTCCGGTTTGACTTTATAATCTATGATGGCAAGATTCGCTCGATTTAATTTAAGGCTGGTAACCTGGTGGCCTAGTTCGTCAACCTAAAATTTTGGTAATGTTGGTCTAATCTAAAAGATACCTAAAAATCGTAATTGTAGGTACGTTTCATATTTTTATGGAAATTTCTTGTATCATCATACTAAATTAACGCTTTTCGATATATAAATAACAATGTCTCACTTAAGTGATTGTGTATCTGAAAGAAATTTTGACGTAAATAGGCCATCGGGTTCACAACTTTCCACGTCGCAACCTTTTCGTTCTAAAAGTTCTCTCAATAATAGGATTCAAGAACATCAAAATCACAGCCCAACAAAAAAGACTCAAAAGCATTCTTCATTGTCACGGCATATACAATCACAAGGTGAGGCTGGAGTTAATTCCCAAACATTTACTAATTCGTCAATAAGTGATATATCGACACAGTGCCAAAACATAAACATAAACAGTGAAAATGATGAAGTAGACCAAGGAGACACACCTGCTTTTCCAAAAAGAAAACATGCAAGGAAGAAGGAAAGAATAAAAAATTTGAAACTACCTTCAACCGAAGCCATGAATAACACGCCACAACCGTCTGGGGCTCATGTGGGGCGACCAGCACCAAGTGAAATCGCATATTTGCATGAGTTTTTTTCCCAGCAAATAAGCCCCTTATATGCTACTACAAATTCAAGGTACCTTGAAAATCTTCGTCATCACCCACAATTTCAGGTATCCCAAAGTAATCAGTTTTTAATGAATACTCAGCATGCTGCAAGTTTGCCAAATACTCCAATTTTTCAAGCACCACAAACACCAACATCTGTGAGTATACCTAATTCTCCAGTTGTTCAAGCTGACATGACTCCCAAATGTATTCAAAACTTTTTACAACACCCATTACTCAGCAAGTCCTTTAATATGAGGAGTGGAGAACCATTTAAGTACATACCCATAAAAGGAGAAGAAAACATTGATACAAATGCAACTCCCAAACAAAAGAAGAGACACAGGAAAAGAGGAAAGGAGAGTGATGTGAAATTTGATCCTTACATATCAGCAGAAAATGTGGAGGCTGGTCTTAGAGATAATGTTTTGATTGAAGGTGTAATAAGGATAAACCCAAAACAATTCCAGCATGCTTATGTATCTAGTAGCAACAGAAGTGAACAAGATATTCTCATTGATGGATTAAAGAATCGAAATCGTGCCTTAGAAGGTGATATTGTAGTTGTACAGTTTACAGACAGTGATAGTGAAGACAGTGGTGAGGAAACTAAACAAAAGAAGGGAAAAGTTGTGTATATCAAAGAAATAGTTCACAATAGAACTTGCATTGGCACTTTGAAGTTAATGGCAGATAAAAATAGACAGAAAGCTTTGTTTGTTCCTCGTGATCTCAGAATGCCTAGGCTTAATGTACCATTCACTAGCTGGCCTGATAACTTTTATGTTGATGCTAAGAATTATGAAAATACATTATTTTTAGCCAAAATATCAGACTGGACAGATACTCGATTTGCTATTGGGAATATAATATCTAACATAGGGCAGTCGGGAGATATGGTAACAGAAACTAAAGCAATATTGGCTCAAACAGATTTAGATATTACTCCATTTGGTCCCGAAGTAAGACATTTATATCCACGTTTAGATTACACAATACCTGATGAGGAAATTGCAATCAGAGAAGACTGCCGCAAGCTGTGTGTGTTTAGCATTGATCCATTCAATTGTCGTGATATTGACGATGCTATGTCTTGCAGAGAACTTGAGAATGGAAATTATGAAATTGGAGTTCACATAGCTGATGTAGCCCATTTCTTAACAGAAGAAACTCCACTAGATGAAAAAGTGGCAGAAAAAGCCACAACAATCTATTTGGTAGAAAAAGCATATCACATGCTACCTGATGATCTCTGCATGCTTTGTTCTTTATTTCCGGGTGTTGACAAATTGGCATTTTCTGTTTTCTGGGAAATAACTGAAGATGCAAAAGTTCTTAGTCATAGATTTTCAAAAACAGTTATTAACTCTTGTGCCCAGCTTGCATATGAGCATGCTCAATCAGTACTTGAAGATAAAGAAGATGCCAAGGCAAGCTTTCCTGAAACATACAATGGTTTTGAGTTTGCAGATATATCAAAAGCAATCAAAATTATTGGAAGTATTTCTGCTAAATTTCGAACTAATAGATTTGATACTGGAGCTTTAAGGATTGACCAACCTAAAGTGGCTTTTCATTTGAATGCCTCTAATGGTTTACCTGATTCATTTTGGATATATGAAAGTAAGGAAAGCCACCAACTTATTGAAGAATTTATGTTACTTGCAAATATGACAGTTGCTGAACGAATTCGGGAAGATCATCCATCATTAGCATTTTTGAGATGTCACCCAAAACCTAGTGAATACATGTTGAAACAACTCGCTAAGTCCTTGAAACCAATGGGTATTGACTTAGATATTGACTCTGCTGGAGATCTACACCGCACCTTGTTGCAACATGCTGGCCCCGACTGTACAGATCAAGGCAAAGTGATGGTTTTAAACATGTTGTGTGCTAAGCCAATGACAAGGGCTAAATATTTCTGTGCTGATGGGTGCCACGATGATGACTTTCACCATTATGCTTTAAATGTTCCAATGTATACACATTTTACCAGCCCTATAAGAAGATATGCCGACATTATGGTTCACAGGTAAGAATATTTGTAATTTTGTATGTTTCATTTGTGTTTTTATACATGTTCACTAAAATTTTTCCTTTTTTTGGAAATGGTAAGTCCTATAGAAATACCTACTACATACATGGGAATTAATTAATTTATATTTTTCAAATATTTCAGGTTGTTGGCAGCAAGTTTAAAATACCGGGAGAACCCTACCTGGGAAGTTGACAAAGTCCGTATGATTGCAGCCCAATGCAACAAACAAAAATACAATGCTAAAAAAGCAAGTGAATTGTCTACAGAATTGTACACACTCAAGTACATTGAAATGAAGTCTCCAGTAGTGACTGATGCAGCTGTTGTAGAAGTGAGGGAGAAGTACATTGATGTCATAGTTATAGCCATGGGACTGAATAGACGAATCTTTTTCAACAATGTAAGTGCTTCATTTTCATTACAAATATACATAACATCAAAACTATTAAAATTGCTATTCAATCACTGAGGCAGCTATGCTAACTGTTGTAGATGAAAAAATATCCAATAAAATATCATCCATAAGATATAAAGTTTTTAAGTTGTAGTGCAAATTGATGATGTTATGTTGTTGGGGTAGATGACACTTAAGCAAACAAAACATGCCTTGAAATATGATGAAATATTAAATATATTATTATTGCACCATATTTGTAAAATATATTATTTAATCAGCTTTGTCATCGTTTTTCGCACGCACATATTTTTTAAGTGACGGTACTTTAATAAAATACCGGCCAAGTGCGAGTCGAACTCTCCCGCGAAGGGTTCCGTACCATAAACCGAAGAAAACACGTTTCTTGACAATTTTTATTATTTGTTGTTATAGCGGATTGCCGCTATAACAAAAAATTGAAAGTTTGACAGTTGAAATTTTCAGTGTGTATTTCTATTGAGAAAAACACACTGAAAATTTCAACTGTGTATTTCTATTGAGAAATACACACTGGAAATTTCAACTGTCTACCTATTACCGTTCTTGAGATACAGTTCGCTGACAGATAGACGAACAGACGGAGACGGATGAACAGCGGAGGCTTAGTAATAGGGTTCCGTTGGTTACCCTTCGGATAATAATAATAAAGCTTTATTTCTCTATACATTTACAGAGTTAACAAAAAATAAAAACAGAAATATTGAAAAGTATTTGCTGGTTTATGTAGTCCCTCTTGGCCAAAAAGCCTCCTCCAACTTGAACCATTCTTCGCGGTTTTTGGCAATTTGCATCCATTCTTCTCCCGCTTTGTAATGTCATCCACCCATCTTTTCCATTGCCGACCTACACTCCTCTTGCCAAATGGGCCCTTCCATTTTGTTGTTTGGTAAGTCCATCTTTTGTCCTGATATCTAGCTATGTGTCCTCCTGCCTATTTCCATTTTTGTTTTCGGCTATGCTGAAGTGCATCCGTTAATTTAGTTTTCTTGCGAATATCTATATTTCTTGTCTTTTGTATTTTCCTTAGTTTAAGGATGATTTTCTCCATGGCATGTTGGCAATACAAAATTTTATTTTTCACTTTTTCAGTATAGACCCATGTTTGGCTTGCATTTAGACTTGAGAGGATACGAAACCTTAAAAAGTGTTGCGCTACCCAGAATTTGGCAAAGATCGGATTATGAGAACTTCTCTTTTCAATTCCAGACATCTTGTCAGGATGACATTGTATACTATTATAATCTACACAAATATATACAATTTAAGTGTTTGTTTGTAATATCAAAATAACAGCTTTTTACTAAATGCCATGGGCGTGCAGTAGGCTACAGTAAGGGTAGGCCAGCCCATACAAATTCGTCCACATTCAAAGTGGACGGTTACATTTGATTTAAATATCCCACTTTTAGTTTGTTAATTCCAATTTCCACGTAAATTGAAGTAAGCTTTAATGTCCGCCCCTAAAAACTTCATCACCCCTTTTTGCCCCTTTAGAGGTTCTTATTTTCGAAAAATCTAAACATTTGTTATTCTTCTTTTTTTTCCAAATCATTAATGCCGTGTTTCAACTTCATCGGACCAAATATTAAGATTCTCCCCAGTGCGCCCAAACCGCAACATTTTTCTTACATACAAAGTTACGACAGGTATAAAAATACCCGTCGTAACTTTTAAACGAAAGGCCCAATTTGAATAAATCAAAAGTGTAATTCACATGTACATAGTAAATCGTAATTATCAAACCTTTTAAATGGATAAGGATTAATATCTTGATAATATAATATTAAATAATATATAGATAGATAAAAAAGTGATAATTTTGAATTATCACTTTTTCTTTCGAACTGGGCTTGATTGAATAATTTTAACAAAAAGCGGCATTGTGACTTAACCATAATAGTTAGACATATAGTCTCGCGGAATTTTTATAGGTAATAATGAGTACTTTAATTAAATAAAATTTTTATGTACTTATCATCAATAGTGTTCTCAGCGCACGCCAAATAATGAATTTATTAGGCAAAATTTTGCTACTTTGGGTTTATTGTAATTTTTGTAAGGACACCTATTTTTTTTTTCGAAAATAAAATACTTATAGCCAATTTTATTTTAAATTAATAATGGAGCTTTGTAATGGTGAAAGAATTTTTAAAATCGGTTGCATAGTTTTTGAGCCAAATCGTAACAAACAAACAAATCTTTCCTCTATTCAATGTTAAGTTTAGATGAATCTCCAAAATCATTAGATTAATCGTTCGTTAGTGCAAACATGTAAAACGTTTTTATTCCAAACATTATTTATGAGATAAAAATGAAAAAAAATTAATTGTTTGTCAAATAATAAGTTATTAAGAAAAAGTTGTTGCTGTTGTTTTAATGATGAAATGACAAACCATGTCCAATCGTTGCTTGTCAAGTAAAAATTTGTAAAATATTTTTTGGTGAACTGACAGAACACCGATGTTATAAGTTACATTTTAACTCGGGCGAAGCCACGGGCAAAAGCTATATAAATCCATATAAGGATGATATTTTCAAGCACTAGTTTTGCCCAAGTTTGCCAATAAAGGCGTAACTAACTGTGGAATGTTTAAGTAAATAATTAAACTAAGTCTTGGCTCTTGATTTGCAGGATTTTCCAGGAAAATACCAATGTATTAAAAACGAAGAATGTTCTCGACTCTCCAAAATGGAATTGACATGGACTGCTGCAAATGGTTTACCAGAAGTCAAACAGGTTATTCAGGTATTTTCCATTTTGCAAGTTGAACTATATAGAGGGGATGACATGATAAAGGTCGAAACCAGACTTGTTAGGCCTCAGGAGGCAACGCCCTCCTAATTTGAATGTATGGGTACATTAGTCAAAATGTACATAGTGGTCTCAATGTGTGATAGTATGTAATTTTATAAAATATTTTTTGCGGTGTAAAAAGATGTATCTGATCAATTGTGTTTTTTGAAGGCAACTTATCATAATAAATGAAGTTCCGTAGGTATACTGCTAGCAAATCATCTTTGCCTCTCTGAAGTTAGGTGTTTGTGACGACCGCGCAGGTGCAATAGCGTAAAAAAGTGTTAGCGCGTAAAAATAGTTTTGTTTTATACGTATTATATAAGCGGGGGGCACAGCGCATTACCCAAACTAGTTCAATATAGTCTTTTAGTATTTACTCAGTCACTATCGCTCAAAATTTCAAAACTCCTTCCATAAATAAATTTGGGGGGCCATTAAAGGCATTAATAAGAAGATAACAAAAACAAATAATTAAAAATAATAACAATGTGTAACACTTATGGCATCGACAGTCTTATTGCATTGAGCAAGCGAGACACGAGTAAGCATCGAACGTATACGAGCGACTGAGCCGCCACTCACTACACGCGCCAGCTTCCGTGGGACCGCGCATGCGCGGTGTTATGATCGGTTGTAAAATAGACTGTGCTGCGAATTGTGACGAACTTAAGAGTGGCAAAGTTGTTTGACGCTTAGTATAGAGACTTTCTTGTAGGTATTTTTTAACTTAAAATTAAGGTTTGTTGTGTATGTGTGTTATTTTATTCTGTTTTTGTATAACCAAATAATGTGTGACATTTTTTACATTTTACTATCATTTAATTTGACGATAGGTATTTATATCCTAATGTGTGTGGTAACTTCAATTTATTTTTGACTTTTTACGTAGTACAAGTAAAATAAAATGTTTTCTTAGTTTTATGGCAAAACGCTCAATCAACTTTTGAACACCGCCAACCGCGGCATTAATAAAATAATGAAATTGTACATAAGGTATTGTTTGTTATATTTTGCCTAATTAAATAATCTACTATTATGAAGTCGTTTTTTTCTTAATTAGTAATTAGCAAATTTATGTTTTACTACAATGTAGTAGTAAAACATAAATTTGCTTCATTATCTAAACCTACCTTCAAATAAATCAAATTGAAAGTATCTGTTTGTAATAAAAAAAATAACAGCTGTATGAATGTTTGCGCCAGCATGTTTGAAGCGATTGGACCGATTTTGATGGCAGATCACTGATGTTATAAGGAGTAACTGCTATAAGTACTTACCTACTTATACTTTTAATTTCGAAAATAAATTAGGGTGCCGCGCAAAAAAAACCATGAAATTGTCCTAGAAAAACAGTCCCAAATATTTCGGTATCCATCTCGTCGTCTAGTTTTCGAGGTACCTACATGCCGATAAATTTTACGGGTGTGTAATGTTAGATAATTATAACTATTTTAAATATAAATAACAACGAATGATAACAGGTTATTTCGTTTGATATACTTACTTTTCATTTGTTATAATCATCTATTGTTATAACAACTTATGATATACATCCAAGAGATATATTTTCATTTCATTTAAGCTTCAGTTGATATATCATATTGTTACGCGCCAGAATTAATGCCGTGTAGGTACATAACGACATCTCGTATCAAGTAGTAGAGTCAAGTACCTTTTAGTATTTTCTATGCTAGAATCTTCTAGGGTTCTCGATATCCGGTCGAATCGAGAACCCTCGAATTAACTGACCTTCATAGCTCGCGACCGAATCAGTATTGGATTTGCGATACAAGCGAATACTTCGGAAGCGATCTTCAAGTGCGATTAAAGTGATCAGTAGTGAAGTTGTGTTTCATAATTAGTAAGTTTAAAGTTGTAATTAGTGTTTTTAAATTAGTGTCATTTTTGGTCATTTAATCGGCTGTTTTTATTGTCACGAAAGTAACGTTTGTTTGTTCTTATTGTATAAAATTTGTCAACATTATATGCACAGAAATAGTTAATTATACGTCCTGCGTACTTATGGCCAAGTTGCCATCTCGAATAACATGTGTCATTTGGAAACGCCGCAAATCTAGTGATCATTTGTACATTCATACAATGTACATTCTCAAACAGGCTTAAATAACGGTCGTGACCAGGGCTTCTATTTCTGCCTGCAGGGTTAAAATAACCTTGGGCACGCCACTATTGCGGCGGTAAGGCCCCTCTTTGAGGAGTGGCTGGAGAGGCGCCACGGCGTCCTCACCTTCCGCCTGACGTAGGTTTCGGGAGGTACCTGTTTCGGATTAAGCGGGAGGACACGCCCGGGTGTCAGCACTGTGAGGATCGCCCGGAGGACACGGTGGAGCATTCAGTGGAGGTCTGCCCTGCTTGGGCTGGGCACCGCCGTGTCCTCGTCGAGGCGATCGGCGGCGGCAACCTCTCGCGTCCGGCCCTAGTTGAATCCATGGTCCGGAGCGAGGGGGCTTGGGAAGCGGTCACCTTCTTCTGCGATGGAGGAGGCGGGCCGCGCGAGGGAAAGGCAAGGCCTTCGCCCCAACCGCCGCTACAGGAGAAGACGCCCCGGTCGTCGGGAGTCGCAGGGCGATCCCTGGCCACCGTAGGCGCGGGCCTGCGGACGGCGAGCGTTGGGTGGCTCGCTGTCCGATCACGACTAGGCACGCGCGCCTCAAAGAGATGTCAGCATAGAAGACGGGACCCGCTAGGGCCGGAGCCTGCCAGGGTTGCGGAATGTGTTCGAAAGAGTCACCGCGGCCCTGGAGCGCAAAGGGCTTTGGAAGGAGCACGGATGGGTTTTAGTCAGTAAGAGTCTGACACGCCCTTCCGCTCCGCCCAGAGCGGAAGAAGTCATTTGATGATTTCGCATCCTTAAAAAAAAAATGGTTAAAATAACCTAACTTGAATGGGATCGCGGAAGCTAAGTTCGCTCGCTAACTCTAGCTCCCGCAATCCCAGTCGAACGTTAGTTCAAATGTTACAGATGTAAGTACAAGGCGATAATTAGATTAAAATAACGTTATTATAAATAAGAATATACTAAACGAACGTTACCGAAAGTTTTGTTTTAACATATGTTATTATTATACTAAACGTAACTTTAAATGAAAATTATGTAAAGTATAGTTTGATGAAGAAAACGTTTTGATATTTGAGCGTTACCTATAGCTAATAGAGCGAAATGTTTTATACAACATGACATGTAACAGAATAAACGCAATACCTCCTAAGAAGTCATTGTACTCATCATTATACACTATTTTATAAAAATAAAAAAAATATTTAAAGTACCTATAGAAGTCGTTAGAATAGTCGCTAGATTTTTAGAAATAATTTATGCCGCTGCCGCGCTGTAGATAACGAAATGTCGCTAGAGCTAACGATAAAGTCGTTAAATTGGCAACACAGCTCGCGGGCCATCTCGCCCCTCCGCGCCTACGCGGGCTTAAGTTACACTCTAGGGGTAGGGCAGACAAGACTACCCTGGCATCGGTTTTGCAGCGAGTCATTTCTGTCACGTACTTTTGTAGCGCAACATTATTGACTTATTAAGACAATAGTTAAAAATGCTATTTTGTGTATTGGTGACTTTAGAAATCAATCCAGCGCGCAGTATTAATAAACTGTAGGCGAGTCGTTCATGAGGTATTTCATACATAGTTGAAATGTCCAATATCTTAAAAAACCATTAGATTAATCGTTCGTTCGTACAAAATAATATGTAAAACGTTTTTATTCTAAACGTTTTTTTTATGAGAAAAATTAAACAAATAATACGTTAAAGTTTATGGGATAATTATTTCAACATAATGAAATGACAAATCATGATTCTGCCAATAGTTGCTTGTAAAGTAAAAATTTGTAAATTAATTTTTCGTGAACTGACAGGACACCATTTGTGACGCATGGCTAATATCTGCTTTTTTAAAGATTACAACTTTTTGGGACGCAGATGGAAGGTATTCTGTCTGTTCCCTTGATGCGTCTTACGATGAGGTTGATATAATCGGAGACGGAGTAATGTCCAAGTTGCGGTAAATAATATGTAGGTATTGGTACACAGAAGCAGTAGATAATGTTTATGAACACTATTAATTATGTAAATCTAACTACATACATATACTAAACTGAACGAACTAACATACTCCGTGCCTCGTGGTGGTTGAGAAGTAAGCGAGGGACGCTATAGCTATTGGTAGCGTTCCGAATAGACTCTTGTGTTGCCACTTAACAAGGGTACGTTCTTCCTTTAAATAAGGTGCGTTCTCACATATGCACAATACGTGACGCCGGTTTTTTAGTGGTTGGATTGGTATTTGGAGTTAGGTTTGATGTGGATGTGTGTGGGCTGTGTTGGTTTCGTCGGAGTGTCAAGGTCTACTTATAGGACTGGCGTATTCAATGGAAGGCTGGCATGACGCGATTAATGCTTACAGCGCCGTTTTTACCCTTAATGACCAAAGTCACTGTTTTACCATCGCTAGCGCGATCAACGACCGGTACGGACCCGTATAAGGTAGTTGTAAGGGGCGCCTGACTGTAGTGTTACGAAGAAAATCGAGAGTTGCCGTCGAGAGATCTTTGAAAGCAAAAGATGATGGGTGAGTATGACGAGATGCAGGGATTGGTTGTATAGTCAACATATTTTATTTTTATCATTAAAAAAAAAAGATGACAATGCCCCACTAGGATTTTTTTTTAGTTTACAAACATAAACTTACATTCACAAGCAGCCAGACCCGGAATAACTATCTGCAGGCCATACCTACAAATAATTATACCGTTCGGGTAACGAACCCACGACACGCAGCTCAGCAGCCAATCGCTCAACCACTGCGCCAACCGTGTCGCTAGATTTCATGTCGGAAGTTGAACGACAAAATCTGCTGGGTCACTCATACGTTCTGTTCGTATTCGCCGCGCAATCGAAATGTTTCTCCGTAAGCTAATCTCTCTTCACAGGTTTTGAATTTGGTTGATATGATGATGATGATATCAATCCCGTCCTCTACATGATCGTGTGCGTAAATTGTTATAATAATTTTGCATTTATCACCGACTCTTTCCCCGCGCTGCTCTGTTCCAGGCTCCAAAAAATCTGTGGTGGCCAAAGGCAAGGGTGCCAAACCATTTTTATGGACACCTGTACTTTTAGACCAATTCAAAACCTGTAAAGAGAGTCTAGCTAATGCCACTCCTCTACAACACCCGCTCCTCTACGCTTTTGTACAGCGCTGGGAAAACCCCCCTGCCCAATTGAACCAACTGTCTTTTATCAGTTAATTTACAACTGACATAAAGAAGGTATATACAGGGACAATGTCGTCGCTGACGCTATATCACGTGTTGACGCTCTAACATTCGAGCAGGCCTTTGAAAAACTTGCCCAATCACAGAAATTAGACTCAGGACTCAGATTTTTCCTGCGTTCCCAAGACTTAAGCCTGCAATTGACCAATGTCAATATTCCAGGAACCAACATATTTATGGCACGTCGACAAGCAAACCTCATCCCTATCTCCCGCATCCCTTTCGAGGAGAAGCTTTTAACAAGGTCCACAACCGCAATAGCCATCCTGGTGAAATAGAAAAATAGTTATTTGGGGCAGACATTAGTTAAGTAAAGTTTCAGTCAATGCTACTGAACAGAGAAATAATAGATAGATATGGATAGTTTAACAAATGTTCGACGTGATTCTTTAAATTTGCATAACTTTTTTATTTATGAACTGATTGACATGAAACAAACACTTAATGTTAAGTGAAGCTTACCACAATGTATTAGGTAGTGGAAACCACATCTAAATTGGATAAACCGTTTCTGAGATTAGCGTGCACAAACGTACAGATAAGCACACAAACAGATAAAAATTCTAGCAATCATTGTTTTGGGTGCTATTTGCGTTGATAAAGAAGGTCCCAATAGTATTTATTCTCATCGTCCATGTACAGGCAGCGATCCGTTACATTTTTATTAGATGTAGGTACCTATACATTAGCCATCGAAATCGAAAAAAAAAAACATATTCTTGCACTAAGTATTTCAAATGATAAAGAAAATAAGACGGGTCTTAATTTTGTCGGACTCAGGGTCAGAAATGGCGATTCAAATGAACTCAAATACGACCGACATACCTACTTGTAAGAATGGATGAAAAATAACTTTTCGATACTTCGCCTTCTTCGTTTCATATCTTTATTTATGCGTTAGCCATCATCATCATTTGCCTAGCCTTTTCCAAACTATATTGCGGTCGGCTCCCAATCAAACCGGATTCAGCTGAATACCAGTATTTCACATCGAGCGGCTGCCTACCAGACCTCCACGACCCATTA
Organism: Mamestra brassicae; assembly: GCA_905163435.1. Classification (NCBI taxonomy): domain Eukaryota; kingdom Metazoa; phylum Arthropoda; class Insecta; order Lepidoptera; family Noctuidae; genus Mamestra; species Mamestra brassicae. Next base: position 9,791,964 of record LR991004.1, on the reverse strand, counting down.
ATTGGGTATCACGGTATTTTTTGACAACACGGTTCTCAGGTTGTCTGGCTTCTGACAATCCGTTATGCGTTAGCCATCTATATCGAACAAACAACATCATATTCTTGCTCTAAGATAACAAAAAATATATATGATAGGTCTCAATTCAATCGGACACTGGGTCAGAAAGGACTATTCGTCTTTGCAGAATGTCTTTAGATATTTCTTTATAGAATAAAAAATAAACCAATGTTATAAACGTAAAAGTAACTAGGTAAGCTCTCTTTCTTGTTAAAACCGCCATAAGTGCTGAAACAATATTGATGAAACTTGGAATATTGATAAATTGTATCTTGGAACAGAATTAACACAAGGTACAACTATACTTTTTATCCCGGGAGTATACCCCCGGATAAATGCGGGCTTTAATGCGTTCGAAGCTGCGCACTGCACTTAGCACGCGTTTATGTAGTAGGCCAACGATTTATTTAAATTGGTTGTGATTTTTATTAGAATAAACACTGCTTTGACTAACTCTTAATATTTTTATGATAATATTATTAGAGTCCGACCGAAACTGGTTTTCCGGCCGAAACCGAAACCGAAACCGAATATTCGGCCCTGGCTTCAGTTTCGGCCGAAACCGAAACTCATGTGGTCAAGTATAAAATTCCTTAAAATACTGAAATTTGATGCATTTTACACATTATGCTGCATTAATTACGACATGAAATTAAAACACAGTATATTAAGTTTGATGTAATCATTTATTTATTTATAAAAAATATTAATAACATTTTTCAAATTAAGTTCTCAGGTGTTTATCAGTTATCAATAATCAAATCACAAATTGTTACTGTTTCATTAAATACTAAGTATTAGCAATTTGAAACCTTACTAATTAATACTTTGGTTTGCATATATTGTACTGAAAAGAATCATCTTTTTTCGGTACCTCTTATATAAAAATTATAATTACTAAAATTAGTAATTATTATTACAGTATTAGTTTCAGTTTCAACAGAGATAATCAAATCACACATTTAGAATTAACAAATATACCTACATCACAATTAGAAGGACAGTCATACTTACATTTAGAATTACATGACTACTTCCGAAATCAGTTTCGGTTTCGGCAAAAGTTTCGGCCAATTTAGGCCGAAACCGAAACTGCCGCCGAAACTTGATTTTTGGCCGAAACTCGGCCGAAACCGAAACCGAAACCGAACTTTCGGTCGGACACTAAATATTATGCAATAATAATTATGTCTCTTTGTCCCGGATCCTTAAAGATATAGTCCCGAAAATCCCGGTTTGTCCCGGATCCTTAAAGGAATAGTCCCGAAAATCCCGATTCCTCGAAATGGAACCGGTTCTCAATTAGGTACCTATTTGTGACCGGTCGCAACGTTTGGCCTCCTGTCAAAAGGGACAGCAAAGGGCACGAACTTGCGAGGCGTGACAACGCGCCAAGGTATCGCGACAGAATTTTGCCCCTCTTGGTAATTTCGAAATACCATCTGCTCATTTCAAACATGTACATATCGACATCGTCTGCCCCTTGCCGATTTGCAGCGAGTACCGATACTGTTTGACAGCTTTAGACAGAACCAGAAGTTGGCCGGCGGAGGTCAGGCCAATGCGATCCATCACTGCGGAGGAGGTAGCGGAAACAGTCACACGAGAATGGGTTGCTCGTTTCGGCGTGCCATCGATCATTACGACGGACATACCAAGGCATTCAGTTTGAGACTGATCTGTTTCGCCGACGGACAACACACTTTGCCTTTAAGCATACTAGAACAACGGCCTACCATCCTTGCGCCAATGGCATGATTGAGCGTGTTCATCGCCAACTCAAGGCTGCCCTCATGTGCCATCAAGATAATTGAGTACGCACGCTGTCTTTCGTCTTCCTTGGCATGCGATCAGCTTTCAAAGAGGACATACAAGGTACAGCCGCTGAATTTGTTTAAGGAGCAACACTTCGGTTGCGCGGCGAATACGAACAAACAACACGAGTGACCTTGCAGATTTTGTCGTTCAACTTCGACATGAAATGTCGACTATTTGACCAATCCCTGCATCTCGTCATGCTCAACCATCATCTGTTGCTTTCAAAGGTCTCTTGACGGCAATTCACGTTTTTCTTCGTGACAATACAGTCAGGCGCCCTTTACAACCACCCTATAAGGGTTCACTATTGGTTCATTAATTTGACCATGCAGGCGAGGCTGAACTAACTGCAAACATGTTTTCCAGGACCTGCCGGTCAATTCTGTAAACATGTCGAGGTGAAGGCTTGGGCCCGCTTGGGTAAAGTGATCGAAGTGATAACAAAGGGAGCTGTCAATCTATGTTATCAAGATGGAATGACAGTTCGACACTTCGACATGTTTACAGAATCGACCGGCAGGTTGAGCCTCAATTATTTTATCAGCAATAACCGCAACCGTTTCAAGACCGTTTTTTTTTCTATTTCCACATATTACCTATATGTAGTAGATGCCGGACAAACTGAGACGGTTTTCTGTCTCCCAAGTTCTTCGTCACTAAGAAGTTGTTTGACTCGCTGCTCTTCGGAAATCAAAAGGCGATACTGGAACGCGTCTCTTTTAAAAAGTTTAATAAAAAACTTTTTTACAGAAGTCGGTGTTAAAAAATACGAAGAAACAAACAAAAACACTGACTGTGTTTTTGTTGTAATACTTTGTTTTTGTTTTTTTTTTTATTTGGAAGTCGGTTGTATTTTTTTGCGAAAACGTTTTGTATTGCATTCTTGCCTTTCGGTTTCACTCTATTCTGTTCTTGGTAGAAAAGAAAAGAATCGGTAGGTGTGTGGCCGCGCTAAGTTGTCTTTTGTCGACGTAGGGAATGTGAGTAAGAGCAAAAGGTTATTTTTACCGACCTTTCATACATTGCTTCGTCGACTAACGCAGAAAACATAGACACTATAAACTAGCTAGCAGAAAAGTTCAAAAAACATGAGAAGTACGTAGGATAGCAAGAAAACAGCCGCAGAAAATATTGGTTTATTACCCTTCGCTTACCTACATTTAAATTTGGCATTCAATTTCAAACAACGTTTATTCAAACTGCACAGATTAAAAAAATAAATTATTAATAATCAAGGTGGGGCAAGTTTCCCATCCTTTTACTGTCCCCCAAGCAGGGACCGATATCGATACTCGAAGAATACCGATATCTTTAAGAAAATACCGATAACAGTATCGATATCTGGGATAAATACCGGTATTTTATGTCAGTAATTTGAGTAGCGATATAAAATATCGATAATTATATCAATACTCAGTACCGATATCAGGCTACAATGTGACGTCACAGAATCTTTATTGATGATTCCTAAGTAAATACATATTTATTACAGTCGCGAATCATATTTTGATCAAGATACAACCTGACACTGGCCTGCAAATCGCAAAAACGCAAGGAAATTTGATAATATCGGTATTATGGCGATACTTAAGTACCGATATTTATAGCGATATTTTAGTATCGGTTATCCAAATTATATCGGTATTCAGTCCCTGCCCCCAAGGTAGAGTAAAGATTTTTTTTACATTGGCCACATACGAGTCAAATCAAACTCAAATTTTCTGTGAAATTGCCAATGTCAAACACTGTTGTTCAAACTTCAAGGGTTTTTGTTTACATCGTTAACCACTTTACCCTTGTTTATCGCAATATTTCATTTCTGAACATGATGAAGACTGAAGAGCCCAAGGATTTAATTCTATTTTCAGAAAGCTTAAAAGATTTGTTACAATCTAATATAGAACTTACACAGTCTGTTAAATCTGACCTTGTTGATGTTGAGATTTTAGATGAAATAAAAAATATTGGTAATTATGAAAATGCAGGTGTATACTTTGGCCAAACTTTGAGGGACATAAAAATTGTTATAGAAGATGATGAACTGAGAAAACATGAAATATGTTTACAGTATAAAGCTCCCAAAAAGTTATTAATAACTACTGTGAAATTACCTCACTCTTCGATGCACAATCAGGAATACAAGTGTATCAAAGATATTGTAGAAACATTCAAACAAAATGTGAATGAGTTAGCTAGATATTTTTACGAATTAGAAAACATGGATCAGTCCTGTACAATCATGGAGCCAGTTAAAGGATCATTCAAAGATGATTATAGAAGAATATTTCTTGGTGAGTTTAGTGTCACTATATTATTACTTATAGGTACAAATAAATATCAGATTTTTACATAATGCATATGAAAGTAAATACAATACTTATATACACACAGTAACATAGGCTACATTTATTTATTACGAAAAAGGTAAGGATTCTGTGCAAAAAAAAGTAAAATCCATCCGGGTCTTACATGGGCCCAATGTAGATCGATTAGCGTCCTTAGTCTGGCTGCGTTTCGGTGATCTCTTTGGAGAAACCAAAGTTTTAGTCGCTTTATTGTGTGAAGTGAAGGACGGCACGGTTAACATAATTATGTCGGGCGAGCCACGTCCAGGAGAATCAATTCGCCACATTATCTCTGGTTGTTCTCGTCTAGCTAACGGAGAGTACTTGCATAGGCCCAACCTTGTAGCCAGGATTATCCATCAGCAACTTGCTCTGAAGTACTCTCTTATATCGTGATATACTAAATACTCTTGGTATACGCCCGACCCAGTTCTCCATAGTGGCAATATCACACTGTACTGGGATTAGTCCATCATCACTGACCGGACATTTCTTGCTGATTATTGTTATAGTGGTGGTGGACCGAATCAAGAGGCGTGCAATGATTGTAGACATAACTTCCACATGACAAGAACCTCGTGAAAGATAAGCATATCAATTATCTTGACTTGGCTCGCGAGGTTGTTGACATGTGGGATGTGAACTCAGCAGTCATTGTACCAAAAGTCGTGTCAGCCAATGGTTTAATAGCCACAAGGCTGGACAAACACCTTAGGAGTTCCCGATACCAGTGGGCTACTATTTTATATTTTTAAATGTATTATATTTTTTATTGAAATATTTAAAAATGTTATTTATAAGAACTTATAGTTAATTAAATAAAGGAAATAATAATAGTTTTTTTTTACATGGGCAAAACATTGGGCAGAAACTTTCATAGGTTATAGGTGTTTCATTAGTTGAAACAACTGGTATTTTGAAGTGTTTTGGTTGTTACGGTCCAATCTCTCAGTTATTGCAAGTTTATTAAAATAAATATATTTTTGTCTCTTCCAGATGATAGGACTTGGCTGCATGTAGAGGTGACTCCTGAAGGCTTAGCTACAAACATCCACCTTGTTGGACAGTCGGAGCAATGGCACAACAAGTTACAAGCAGGACTTCTGAATTGGGATCATGATAGAAGTATTGTTGATAATATAATGAGTATATTTGGTAATTTAATTTCTGTTTTTTCAACTATAATAATTCAGTTCAAATCATTTCAATGATTTATACATGATTGTAAATATTGCTTTCAGATTTAAGTCAATTCCCACAACCTACAACAAAACAATTGGAGCAACATGAAATGGTTGCTGAGGATAACAGCACAAATAACTTGGTTGTCTGTGGAATATGTTTATGTGATGACTTGCCTGATGCGCCTGGTCTACCACTACCTCTTTGTCAAAATACTTCCTGTGGGGTTTATTACCATAGGTCTTGTCTGTATCAGGTAATTTTGTGCATTTCATGATTTTACTGTCTCTATGTATATATTGGGATATGGTTTCCGCACTTAGTCCTGATGTTGGACCATTGTGCGTGAGCCATGGCGGCCGTCATTCCAACCAGCCAACCTCCCTCCAGAAGCAGATCAGTCGTCCTAATAAGTTCAGGATGTCTGTGAGTGAATTTGGTGTCCCTATTGTTTGTCTCCGTATTTTGGCGACGCCTGCGATGCCACACGTGCGATACCGTTTCTTCCTCCTCCATGCATGCTTTGCATAGAGGACTGTCTGTTATACCTATCGTGTGGAAATGTTTGTTCAGTGAGCAGTGTCCGGTGATGGTCCCCGCCGCCATTCGTAGGCTGTCCCTATCCAGTCGCAGAAGGCGCTTGGTAAGTTTCCTGTCTAGGAATGGCATGGTCTCCTTGGACTGCCTGCAACCTGGTGCCGAGGCCCATCAGCGTTCTACTTGTGTGATTTCCTAGTGATCCGCCGTGACCTTTTATCCACTGCAGCGTCACAGTGTTGCGGTTAGTCACCGTGACGCGTTATAGTGCATTGTGGCATTCTTGTATTTGTTTCGAGGTGGTGTAGTTTCTTTCTAGGGATTGGAGAAATGCGGCGCTGTCGGAGAGTATACGAATATGAGTATCCGCGACTCTCCTGGCTTCTATGACATGGACCGCTAGGATAATGCCCACCCATACCGCCTGGTATACGGTGTTGAGTTTTATTTATTTATTATATACTTTATTGTACACCTCATAATAAGAACAGGACAATCATACATAAAATAAGTGCACAATGGGCGGTCTTATCGCACAAGGCAATCTCTTCCAGACAACCTTTGGATGGCGGTCTGGATATTTTAATGTTGAGGTCGCTGGAGTAAACTCCAACTTTAGTTCCAGCACTTGACTTTGTCCATCAGTGTAGATTCTCAGCTCTTCGGGACCTGAGTGGTCATCCGATTTTTGTGTTAGCACTATGTTATAGTACTTTTGAAAATGGTGCATCTTTTGAGCTTTATCATTTGGTGATGTCATCATGGGTTGTCGTTTTGCGGCATCTTCCATGTTGCGTGTGTGCTTGATTCTTGAGTCTTTTCCTAAATTGCCAGATGTGCTTAGTCTGAAGGCTGCTAGGGCCGCTTCCTCCTGCACCATAAGGTGTAGAAGTGGCAGTTTTAGCATAGCCTGCAGGGCCGCAGTGGGTGCAGTTCTCTTACTGCCAGTGATTGCCACACAGGCAAGCCGTTCCAGCTTTTAAAGGTCTTGGCCGTGCGCAAGTCGGTCGTGGGCCACCAGACTAGAGAGCCATATGTGATTATTGGTTTGATAATGTTGGTGTATAACCAGTGGGTTGTATTGGTACTAATGCCCCAGTTCCTACCTAGCATGCGTTTGCATTACCACATGCATATACTGGCTTTTGTGGTGGTGTATTCAGTGTGCTTCGCCAGTTGCTTGTCCAGATAGATGCCCAGATATTTGGTTTCAGTTGAAATGCTTAGGGTGATTCGAAAAACCGTGGTAAATCCAGCGTTGGCGACTTCCTCTTCTTGATAAAGAGAACAAGTTCAGTTTTGGCAGGGTTCACTGCTAGCTGATAGTCTTTGCACCAGTCCTCTACTATTTTCAAGGCTTGGCGCATGAGATTCCATAGCGTGTTTTCCGTTTATTATTATGGTTTTGTCATCAGTGTAGCCAACGGTAAAGTATACTTTATAATTGAGTCTTTTAACTAGGTTATCTGCGACGAGGTTCCATAGTAGTGGCGAAAGAACGTCCCCTTGGGGGCAACCTTTCGCCACAATGGCCCTTGTTGTGTAATTTATTGTGACTTGTACAGCTCTTTGCTTGAGCATGATCCAGCCGCTCAAGTCCAAGCCGTGCTTTCCGCGGGCTGTGCTAATACTCTGAAACATGGTTTTGTCAAAGGCGCCCTCGATGTCAATGAAGACAGCTAATGAGGAGCATTTATGGTGTATAGCGCTTTCGAGCAGAATCTGTGGATTTCCGCGCGGAGTAGGCGTGTTGTTGTCTGTGGAATGGGTATTGGCGCAGGGGTCCATCCCGAATCTATCTATCACAGAGCCTCTCCAGGGTTTTCAGTAAGAAGGATGTTAGTTATGTTATTGGTCTGAATGCTTTGGGTTTAGTGTAATGTTTTTCCCGGTTTGGGGATGAAAATGACTTTCACTTCGCGCCATGCTAGGGGTACGTATCTGTGTGCTATGCAGGCTTGGTAGAATGCTGGCAGCCATGGTGTTAGGATTCTCTCCCCCTATTGTAGCAGGGCTGGGAAGGTGCCATCTAGTCCTGCGGATTTATATGGTTGGAAGGTTTTTATAGCCCATGCTATTCGATCTTCTGTAACTATATTCCGGGCTGTAGACCAGACTTGGTCAGCAGGGGTCCATCCCGATTCGCCTGCCCACACTCTCGAGAAGATTACAGTCTGGGAAGTGCGTTTCCAGAAGGACTCTACTGGTTTCTTGCTGTGTTTGAGTGTATGAATTGTCTAGTTTTACTATCTTGGGAAAGTAATTGAGTTTTATAATTACTAAAGATTTAGTCTAAAAATCGCACAATATGCCTCAACCCACAAACCAGTGCAGTATAATAACTAGTAGCCTTATAGACAGGTAACTTATGCTGCACATCCTAAGCAGTCTAGGATATGGATCATAAGCCACCTCCTATAAGGTAATCTAGATTTTCTATTCTATTTCTCATACCCAGCAATCCCTACTCCTGCCTAATCAATTATTTGTGAAATGTTAACAGTATATAGGTGCCTACATTTAATTAATAACTAAGTTTTATTTTTGTTTTTCAGTGGTTAGTGGCATGTGCTGGTAACCGACCTCCTGCGTTTGGCGTTGCAAATGGCGGGTGTCCCACGTGTCTACAGCCTATTACATGTAGTGAAAAAGATAACTAAAACTATTAAGTATAACAAATAATGTAGCAAGCATTGGCGGATCCAGGAGGGCGGGGCTAAGGTGCTTAAGCCCCAAAAGACCCAGATTACTCAAAAGATCTTTGGTAGTCTACAACTTAACGGAGGCATTGGGGAATTTTAGAAAAGTAATCCAAAGAGGCTTGTTATGCGTAATACTAAAAAAGCACACAATATTTTATTTTGCTAAATAAAATACTTATGTGCTTTTTATTATTTACTATGCTAAAACCCACAATCAGCGGGGAGCCACCCCCAGCCCCAAACGACAATCCTGGATCCGCCCCTGGTAATTAGTAATTCCGTTTCTAGAAAAACAATTATCGCAAAACTAAAGTGACAAATCGTACGCGCCAGTTGCATCACTTGAGTTGCGTTTAATTTGTGAAGCATCTATTTTCTTTTCAGAAACAAGTATTATATGTTAGATCTGTGATAAAGGATTGAAATTTAAATGCATGGCTTTTATTTAGTTCTGTTATCCTACCGATTATATCCTTTATTAATATGTGTAGGTACTCACTTTTCAATATAACACCAAACTACTTAAGTAGGTAATGGGCATCATGCATACAAAAGTGTACCTCATACCCCCACCTAGTTGGGTTAACATAAATAATTAGGAATTACAAAGCATTGCGAGTACTGAGTAGGTATTGTTTTGTGACTTTTTTGGGTTAAGGTGAAATTCTATTCATATTAGATAGTTCTCAGACTGAAAGTTGTTTTTTAGGGTCTGTCCGTCTGTCTGACAGCGGGCTGCATCTCAAGAACCGTGATAGGTAGACAGTTGAAATCAAATTAAATTAAAGGGGCTCCCTTACTTTCCCTCCCTTCGGTTTATTAAATGTTATGGAACCCTTCGTGTGAGAGACCGACTCGCACTTGGCCGGTTTTTATTAATCATGACTTCATGAGTGGAGTTCTGCAAGTGTAGGTATGTCACCGGAAAATTGCAGACTCCGTAAGAGTGTAACAAATCTTTATTAGATTATAACTTCTCGATAGGTATGAAAAAATCGTAATAAATCCCATTCAAATTCAATAGTTTCCAATACATCCGTCTTATTAAGAAAAAATTGTTTACAATTTCACGCGATATTTTATAATCTTACGGCGTTTGCAATTTTCCGGTGACATACAGTGCGTACGTTACTCAAGCATAATCTTGTCGCCAATCGTATCTTGGGTGTAAGAGATAATTAGTTCGTCAGTATTTCTAATTGTTGCGAATTTTTTTAAAATTTTGCCGACTTTTCAAGATTTTTTATTTTGTTTGTTTAGCGATGTTTTCGCCAATTGTCAACCGATTTGGATGATTATTTTTTTGTTTGGAAGACTATCTTTCCATACTGGCCCCATTTCAATTTGGTGAAGATTGCTGAAGAGCTTCAGAGATAGGCAACGGAACTCTTCAATAAACGATAGCAAATCTTCCGGGACTGCTGAAATCGCATGTCTGTTAGGTAATTGTTTCCACCAGTTTGCTGTGAAGGAGGACGCAGATGTGTGGTCATAACTTTATTGTTTATGAACCGGTCTTGATGATTCTTTTTGCGTTGAGTTGAGTTAAATATGTATATTGAATTTACATTGGACGTTGAAAGATAAACAAGTGACCCCCTCAACTTAAAATCTAGTAAAGTGGGATATTGTTAGGTGTATGTCAATCCTAAAGCAAAGTAGATGTTTAGGTAACTATGAGCTGGTCAGGACTTGGACTACGAAGCCACACAAAGTAATTCCTTATCGGGAAATAGCGCAACCACTCATCATGGGAATAATGTAAATTTAGTTGTGGGGTATCACCACTAAAAAGTTTATTTTTCATTTCATTAATTTACATTACCTACTCCTTTGATGAGTGGTTGCGCTAGTTCTTTTAAACACAGGTATTTGGAAATAAATATTGTCTACCTACATATTAAGTTGCACACTACTAGGGGCAAGTACTTACCTGTATATAGGTACTTGCCCCTAGTAGTGTGCCCTAATACCGATATCAATTAACGTAAAGGACATTTTGCGTAAATGAACCTTACGTTAATTGTCGTAGGGCTATTTTTGCATTTTGGGTAATGTCCCTTACGTTAACCTTTGATACTTCTGGTATCGATATGTTCAGTGAGCAGGGGCGTAGCTAACGCCGTATCAATGATACGAGGCCTCCAGCTAAAGGGGCCCCGACGTGTGGAAGCAATAAATCGTAATATGTTGTCCAGGCTCACAATCTCAAATTCGTATCAATGAGAGGCCCATAATGAATGAAGAATAATGATATGATAGAATGTCCAATTTTCTAGTTGAATCATGTAGTATAAATAAATCTATAATAATCAGAGATCGAAATAGGTAGACTTAATATACCTAATGTTCGTGGAAGTAAGTAACAGAGTTGATAATACCTCCTGTAAAATCCCGGAATCATGACAATTAAAACCTGGGTTTATAAAAAGGACCTGGGGACTTTGAGTATAGTTACAAATTATTGATTTGAAGAATCAAAGAAAGAGTTGTGCGAAAACAAAGCTTTTTAATTTAACAGTTTTAGTAGGTAGGTACGGAACTGAAAATAGCTGTTTTGGTCTTTGCCGCAGTCCGGTAGAAAAGGGGCCCCTAAAAAATTATGTCAGTAGGGCCCCATCGGAACTAGCTACGCCACTGTGCACACAAGATTTGATTTCGCAGTTGGCACAAAATTCGGGTGGCTAAAATCTTTTAAGGTTCCGCTTGCGATAAAATTGTAGGTCGGCCGCTAGCTAAATTATGGCACAAAACCCTGAGTTTGAACTTAGGTGTTTTTGCCTGGCGGTATGTTATTTGGTACCGTTTTTTAAAATGTTGGTAAAAAGTTGCAAATACCAATGTGAATAATATAAGAATCGAATACGAGTAGGTAAGTGCACAAACGCCCAAAGTGTAAACTGGTTTTTATCTTTGAACTGTTGCTGACATAGATGGGATAAATAGGGACAGAATATGATCATGGTACTGATTGCTATTTACAAAGACAATTTAATTTAGTGAAACAATTTATGCCTTTACTTTTTAATTAAAAATTACGTAGACATAATATTTTGTGGTTACATAGAATAATTCAGTATAAACAATGTTGAGAAATAATGCTTGCACCAGCTGTTCAAGTTTCTGTGATTGCTGATAAAACATTTTCCTTAAAACAATAATTATCAGTAGTTTGCAGTGGCAAAACTGTTTGAAACTTGCGGGCCTACTCCTGCAGTCTCATTAAACAAAAAACAAAAGCAGATACTCAGTACACAAAAAGAGTTCTTTAAAAATAAGATCTGATTTTACGTGACAATATAAATACAGTCCACTTGATGGGATCCATAAAAATAATTCATAACAATTGTTCATCTGCTATGAAAATGCTTGTTCTAAATTGGTTGATTATGGTACTTAAATTGTCACGACAAAACATTCAGTAGGCTATTTAATGAGTAAATTCATCACAACGGCACAGTGTCAAAAGTACGAGGAGTGAGGCTGGTGCTAGATCCAGGTGCTTCACCACTTTGAGGGCCTGTGTCTCGGCCCACATTCTGAAAACAAAAATAATAATATTATGTCCAATGTTAACTAATGACTATGAAATCTTGCTTATGATTAGATCCTTACCTTGACATGAATTTGATTTTTGAGCATTGCAGCACGTAGAATAAGCATAGAAGTTCTTCGTTGGTATTCCTTTCCCATGGCCAGACTTCGTTCAAAAGTAGTGCTTCTCTGATCCACATCTTTAGCATACAGGATTTTGTTGTGTGAATCAATACGTGCCTGGATTTGGCCATCTAGTATTAACAGCATCAATTCATCTTCCAGTGCAGTTACAGTGCGATTAAATGCAGCAGCCATCAGGCGCATGTCAGCTGACAGATAAGGGCTGAAGTACTGAATCAATGCTCTGTTCCTTATTTGCATGTAAAGCGAGTTTAGATGTGGAGCTAAATACATGTCTAACAGTAGATTATCTCTTATTTCATCCAATAGCCTTAAGCAGGAAGCATACTTAGATTCATAGAATTTAAAAATTATGTCACGTAACTGCGGTTCTAATTCTAAAAATAATTTAAAAGAACTGCTAACTATGACTTGCTTTTGTAATTCAGAACGATCAAATGTGGCAAGTGCACAAAGCCCACCATATATGGCAACATTATTGCTGCTAAGAAGCTCTGGGTAGTCACAGTGATCAATGCTGGCTGCTAAGAAGTGTTTGGCAGCAGACTTATACTTCTTTGTGGCCAACTCAGCTAGACCAGCAGCACATTTTAATCGTGTCAATACTGACTGGTTGGAGTCTTTGCCAGGAACTTCGTTGAAGTCTGGGGTGCCCTCTGCTTTAGACACATAGTTAAGAACATGAGCCCAGTTCTGCAAATACACTGACACTTTCACAACATTCAGACACATCATTATAATGTGTTTGCCACTTGTACAGTAATCTCTGGCTCTTGAGTAACACTTCAATGCGCTTGTTAGGTCACCACAATCAAGATAGTGGTCACCGAGGTCATCATGACCTCTTCGGATACTCTCCTTTATTGAGTTGGTTTTATAATTTTTAAGATCTGTATCTAACTTTTCCAACTTTATAGCAGCCTTCTTGGTTTTTGATTCGATCCATATAGTGTCCAGGACTGGGATATCTTGTGAGCCCATTTGCACTGCAACATCCGGCAAGCCAGCCGATGCTACTGCTTCAGCAAGCTTTTTGTGAAGTGTTTGATAAAGACTTACATTATATGTTGACATGACGTAAGAAATAGCCATTTTAAGAGCTTCCAATCGAAGGGAAGGACAATGGTCGGCTACAAACATCAGTCTGTACAGTTTAGCAAAACCAGTATAAGAAGCGGCGTACGTTTCCAGATCTAGAGTAGGATTTTCAACCACGTAACATTCGGTTTCATTGTTCTCATTATCTTCAGGTGGAACGTCCACCTGCATAGGTTCAGCTGTGTTCTGAAAATAAAGACAATGTCGTGATATTTGTAAGGCGCTTATGTCGAGCGATACAGACAAACAAAATAGCTAATTGGTTTGTAAAGGTTCTTAATTGAGAAATACATACCATTTCGAACATTTTCTATTGTGTAGTTGACTTGTAAAAGAAAATACGCGAATTCCACTGTCAACGCAGGAAACCAACCTAAAACAAAGTGTTTCTTTACCTATTTGTTGTTTCAAATCATTTGGATACGATAAAGGACAATATCCGAATTGAACACTCACTCAGTATATGTACACAAGATGATGATTGTATCAGTAATAATTATTATCAAAATACCTTTATCATTACGTTTCTTCTTGGCAGCGGCATTTTTCTTTTGACGAGGTTTATTCTAGTGTTGCCATTATTAACTTCCATAAAATATATATAAAGTAGCTTCCATTAATCTAACTCTATATTGTTTATGTAACGAACGTATAAAATCGACTAAAGTAACTTTCTTCTCAGTCCAACTGCTTCAAATCTTTATTGTTTAGTGGGCTATAATTTAGCACGCGAGGCAAGTGCACATTTATGAATGCCACATCTATCATTGATCTTTTGGTAATAGGAATCCTAGGATATACCAGATGCCAGTGTCCTCGCGATGTTGTGAGAAAACAAATTGCACAAAGGACAAACAAATGCCAGCCTGGGCTCGAACTGGAGTGTGTGACCTCCAACTTGTGATCTACGTCGGCATAAGTAGATGTCTACCGGTGGTGTTGTAGCTCACAAACTAGGACTAAATAGATACAAATTCTATCGTAGACTGGTTACGCAGAAGTTACTATACTCTGTGGGCAGGACTCCGACTCTGAAACAAATGAATTAAAACACATAGATTAATCCTGCGCATGCGGTGTGTAATATAATGATTAAGGAGGCTTATTTCACAAAACCTACGTATCCCACACAAGCTATCACATAAGCTGCTATAATAATAGGTCTGTCTGTTCATGTCGCAATTGTTTTCATTTCGTAGATGGCTCTCGCCTAAATGAACGCAGTGTCCGTTTTTATTGTATGTGTATGTCTTCCATCCTTTAAAACTCTATAACGTAACATGATTTTATTATCCTTTGTTGTACCTATGTAACTAACTATATTTGGCTCCCGACTCTAAGGACAGGTAACAACTTTTTGTTTTAATTCGCTAGTGGATGCAGTTCTATCGCTCACGTTGACACGTACCTACCTACTTGTACCTATACGCGACTCGTGGGCTTGCCACTTTGTTGAGGGTAGGGCCCTTAACAAAGTGGCAAGCCCACGAGTCGCGTATATAAAATAAAAAGCAATCGAAAGTTTTCAACCTATTGTAGTATTCTGTCTGAATTTAAGTTGCGGTGATTATAGATATAGAGAAGTAGCCCACCAGCGACGATATCTTTAGTCCCCCCCGCCCCGGAAAGCATGTTAAGCCGTTGGTCCTACGCCTGATCTCTCTCCGGTCGTATTTGGTTGCCGTCCCATCGGACTATGAGAATGATAGAAGGAGTGCACCTGTGTTTGCGCACATACCTACTTGTGCCCTAGAAAATCCCGTATTTCGGTTAGGCTACATTTCTTTTATTTTACTTTGTCAATTTACACAGAAAAATAACAAGTTTATTGAGGCATTGTTACAATTATTACCTACCTATTAATTAGCTTAACTTAGTGTCGGTCTGTTACTATTAACATGTCTATAAGTAGGTACATTAAGTCTTGCAGAACTTTTTAAACACCAAGAACATAACAATAATAAATATATCTTTAATTATTTTTTGACCCTCTGTGCCACTAATTCTACATCCCTTAAGTGGGGGCGCACCCCACTGGTTGCGAGTCCATGTGGCTAGGCAGGCTATGTATTAGTAGGATATGTTTCACCCACACTTGTGAGTCTTTTGGATAGACCACATCTATGTGAAGATTAAACAGCTCCTGAGCTGAAGCAAAGTAGATGTTGTCATCATATCAGCCAGATAAGATATAATGATTGATAGTATTTATTTATCACTAGCTTTTGCCCGCAACTTCGTTCGCGCATATCCCGTTTTATCCCGTTCCCGAAAGAATTTTACGTTCCCATATAGCCTATAGCATTCCTCATGAATGTGGCTATCATTTACGAAAAAAATATTTCAAATCTGAAGGGTAGTTCCAGAGATTAACGCGTTCAAACAAACAAACAAACTCTTCAGCTTTATTATATTAGTATAGATGTCAGGAACAGTCTCTTCGGAATATAGTAACTAAGAGTTTAAGATCTAAGAATAGTTCAGGAACCAATAAACGGCCGAGTCCCTACTTCCCTGATAGCTGCTCCAGTATTGAAGTTATTTTCAGAGGTTTTTTTTTTGCAACGGTCTTCAATACCTATTAATCTAGCTAACCTTCTTTTGTTCAGTAGGCAGAATGCAACTGCGCATGCGTTAATTTGTAAAATGTCGATTTTGACTTGGCCTGCTTGGACTTGTAGAACAGTCAACAAACCACCAACACAGTCACTTCGGTCCAAAATAAACAAATCATGTACGAGTATATTAATGGCATATTTGCAAAAATCACAAATATGTTTACTAAAATGTTCTTTAAATTCATGTCTCGTTATTTGTACATACAAAGAACACTACGAAAACTGATAAAAGGTAAGTGCCGATGCTGCCTATAAATATCCTGCAGTGTGAATGTATTTGTAGCTTCTGCATTAGTGCATATCTATTGTACCGTGTTGTGTTAGCCAGATAATCATCGCAACTGCATTATGCGGCTATAAGTAATAAGTACCTACCTATTTTTTATTAACTAGCATTTATGAAGGTAAGTATTAAAACAATGCGGTCTGGTCAATGCTCACCTAAGTCGCAAGAATTAAAACAATAATAAGTAGGTCTATAGTGTTAAGAGCTAAATGTGGTCTCGTTGGTACTCTTTGGGGACGAGGTCCTGAAACAGTTAGTTCTAGCTAGTACCTAAAATTATCAGTAGTTACCTTTGTTACATAACTTACATCTCAACCTTTTGTCCAATGGTTTTCCATTATGGAAGGTAGAAAGGTAGGCGATTTTTCGTATGGAATTTCCATACCTTATCGAACCGAAAAATCGCCTACCTCCATTTAGAAAGAAGCGGGCGAGGACGTTATGGATCCGAGAGTGCAATGACAACTAGGTACTCACGCATATCCAACCATGTTTTTCAACACACGTACAAAAAATATGCCTTATAATATTTTGTACATAAAAAAACATTTGTGAGGAATGATTTTATGACTTGCGGATTTTTTTAATAGATCGAATCTCTAGGGATTAGACCACATTGGATATTGCACTAGTGCACATATAAAAAGTAAACAAACGAGGCAAAAATGCACTGCATTGTGAACCTAAGAACAAAGCGTTTAGAGCTACTTTTTCGAGTACTTAAAATATAAAATAATTATGCTGACTATGATGTAGAAGTAGGAAAAGCTAAAGTAAGTAGAGCTGAAGTTTCAACTTACGCGCTAATCCTGATCGCAATGCATTAGTTTCTACTTATAATTGCATCATGCTTTTTTTGATTATTTTTACTAATGTGTTCGTGTTTTGAGGTACAGGTCAGATTTATACGTAGGGAGGTACTTAGGATAAGAATCACTTAACTGCTAATTTACTAAATATCTGATTGTGATAATCGGTTTCTATCAGCATATTCATTAACCTACACTGGATTCCAAGACTTGTTTCAAATAAAATAAGAGAACTTAACTTGTTATTGTTTTGAGTGGGACGAATGTCACTCTTTAGTTATCTTTGTAATTTAATAATGTGGGAATTACAAACAACAAGGTTTGGCAGACTGTCGGAGAAAATTATATTTAGACCACTTTGTATAACCAATGCGCGCGCGCAGTCGCAGTGTCGTACAAAACATCGTAGTCTGCTTACTTAACGATTGTGTTAATATTATTTTGTTGAGGTTAGTGGTTGTTTACATACTGAACAGTGTATTTCTATGTATATATTAATGTAGAAATCAAAGCAATCTCGAAAATAAGTCGTTAGAGCGGCAATATCACAGTAGATTTGTTCGATAGTTCTAATCAGATTGATTGTTAGGCAGTGACGCTAATTGTTGATAAGTGATACGAGTGAATTCGCATAAATTTTAGGTGGATGAGTGCAGTAGACAGTTGGAGCTTGACTCTGATGATGAAGGGAGCCTTGCTGTTGACCGTCGTGTATTTGTTGCGCTGCGAAGGTGCGGTGGTGGTGCGGTCGGAGGAGCACCCCGTGGTCAACGACCGCCCCATCATCGGGGTGCTGTCGCAGGAACAGTCCTTCTACCTGCACACCAAGTACCCCGAGGAGAACTACACCAGCTATATCGCGGCCTCCTACGTCAAAGATGTGGAGGCGTCCGGGGCTCGGGTTGTGCCTATTCTGTAAGTAATAAAAAACGTAGAAGATACTCATAGTTGCCGTTAACCTATACAGGTAACACCGTGTTTAAATTAATGAAGGTATTTATAGGTGTACACCTATAGGTACCTTCATTAATTTAAACACGGGTTAAATTAAAATCTTCAATTCATCCGTTTACCTACATACACATATAAATAACGTTACAGAATCGGAAAAGACCGCAGCTACTACGAGGAACTTCTGGGAAAATTGAACGGGTATGTACCTCTCTTCAGTTGTACTTACGAAATTCAGAGAGTAAATGGAATTTATGGAAACATAATTTATTATACAGTTCAAACAACAACTGCCTCAATGGAGTTGTAATGGTTTTCAATCAGGCTCTGGCCGGAATTAAGAGTGCAGAAAAGGTTTTGTCCCCAATTAGCTTAAAATTCGTAATGAATATCTATGTACTCTTATTTGTCACAAAACGATTTACTTGGACGCGATTTTATCAGGCTCACTAGATCAATCCGGATCCCGGCGATTTTTATCGGATCCGGTAGATAATCAAAATCTAGCCGGTAGAGTTTAGTAATCTACCGAATACGCCGGATAGAGTCTACCGGTTCGCCATGCGTGAGCAATTATTATATTAACCAAAATTCTGTTCAAAAGTAAAAATGTGTACCTGCCTCAGCATTGTCTGACCTCAAAATTCTAATAATTTTTGCCTGTTTTATATTCCAGAGTATTGATCCCCGGTGGGGCTACCTACTTCAACCAGTCGAACGGCTACGCCGACGCTGGCCAGCACATCTACGAGATAGCTCAGCAGATGAACGACGCCGGCGACTACTTCCCTATCTTCGGTACCTGCCTTGGCTTCGAGCTACTCATAATCTTAGCTTCGGGCCGAGGGTACCCGGAGAACAGGATCCGTTGCTATTCTTACTCCAATATTCCTCTTGATTTTACTGAAGGTGAGATTGGAATTGATTTAGATATTTGTTTATTTACCTATTCTTCAAGTAAATTCTACCTAAACATTCAATGTATTAGAAAAAACATTAAGATTGAATAGAACGAAGAGCTTAATCTAAAAGGAATTTCTGTCAGTAGACCTTCGACAGTGGAATTTGATGAGAAACGTAGTTAAGACGGACAGACAGTCTGTACCTATGTTAAAATAATCAAGGGAAACTGAAATTAGACTAAATGCAGTATCTCGTCTCATAATGTGGGATGTCATATAAAACTTCCTCCGCATCGCTGTCGACTGGAAGTGTACACCAAAGATTGGTGGCGTTGACACGTTGTATTGGAATATTTATACTTAACCATTACCTAAAACTAGATTTTGTGAGGAATTATTTTGTGTCTAATAGATGTTCGTTTGAAATTACTTCCAGATGCCCATTCTAGCAAGATGTTCAAAGAGGCACCAGAAGACGTATTAGACCTGTTGGAAAATGAAAATGTCACAGTGAATGCCCATCAGTTCTGCATAATAGACGAGGTATGTTACTGTCTTCCTGTATTTGACGGTGCTTTGCTGGACCCCGAGTACGCAGTTCCTATACTGACTATTCTTAGGGAGAGGGATACGGTGACCAGTGAACACAAGCCCCATATGCGCCCGTTATGCCTGTAGCATATGACATTCTGGAGAGAACGGTAGATATGAGAGACAGAGAAGCGGTCTACAAGGGCCAACATTTCTTAACGATAACTCTATGTATGTTACGATTGCCATATTTGCAGCCAGATACTGTAGCGGCATCAATGCAACAAAAAGAACCGCAACGCCGTCTGCGACGAACTGACTACGAATTCCTGCAGAGCGCAAGCAAAGTTCTTTGTGCGATTTGAACACATAAAACAGTCCGAATATCAACTAACGAGGCAGTTCCCCACCAGACACAATAACCGTCTGGTAGGAAGATCCTCCCTTTTCCAGTGGAGGTATGCGGGACTTTACTCTCTGTACCGCATACCTCTATACTGGTGACCCTCGACAAAGAACGTCAGCGCAGCCTTCGTGCAGCCATCTCATCATGACGTCGTCATCACTCCTCATCCTGACCTCAAGTTCATACAGCAGCCAGCCTGTACCCACGGCAACTACGGGTATCCTGACCACCAGCATGCAGCTGACGCGCATTCCTGGTCAGCACTCTCAGCCTCTCATCATCCACAACCTCATCAGCGACCTTGGCAAGCTCACTGCACCTTAGGCCAGTCACATGAAGAGCCACGAAGAACCTTTCCTGGTCGTGCCCAAGCAGTCACGTCACTACGTCGCACAGTTCCGACCCCCTAGAGCCAGCAGCCTAGCACCACCCCGACTTACTGGGGCACCGCAGACAGTTCTGACTCACCGAGAAATCTGCGACTTCCGGTTCCGACTCATTCCGTTCCGAACCAGACTTCCACTGGCCTGGCAAGCATCTCAAGATGTACGGACGACTCATCCACTATCGACCTCCGGTCTCCGGAGGAGAGTGATGTAGCGGCATCAATGCCGCCATATAGAAAAAACTAATAAGCGAAATTTGTACGGCACAAAAAGAACCGCAACGCCGTCTACGACGAACTGCGTCGCGCAAGCAAAGTTCTCCATGCGAATTGAACATATCGAATATCGGGCAGTTGCCCACCACACAGTTGACACAACAACCGTCTGGTAGGAGGATTTCTCCATTTTCAGTGGAGGTATGCAGAACTTTACTCTCTGTGCCGCATACCTCTATAATATTATAATGTCTCACTTACATTGGTTTGTCTGCGGCAGACGACTTAGGCGCGACGAAAGCGACATAGTTGAAGCATTGTTTACACGGTGGCGACTGCCGCCATCAGCTAACAATCGTCCTTGTCGGCTATGAAATGTCTTGGATGAAGTGGATGATTTGGGCTGTCCACAGTAATAGTTGTGTGTCGTATGTCTATGGAAGCATGTTCAGCTTGAGCCATAGGTACTTTTAGGATTAGTGATGCAGCATATTAAAGAACTGAGATAAACACTCTGCGCTTTTGTTTATGGTACCGGAACTGAGTTCAATTGGTAGCTCAGTTCAAATTGTACTTAGGTAACTCTCACATCGTTATTAGATATGTTTCTTAGAAAGTATTATTGTGACTACAAGTAATATAGGCTCATGATGTTATAGAAAAGTAAGGAATCGTACACAGAGCTTGCCACAAGTATGAGGGTAGAGAGCTCCTATACTTATGGTCCTATTTTTGTCATACTATAATGTAATCTTAAACTTACTTTTTCAGAACCTGATATCTCACAATTTAACGCACGACTGGCGTGTGACTTCTCATTCCAATGACGACAATGGAGTGAAGTTCATAGCTACCGTCGAACATACCAGGTATTACCAAAAGTACTTATCAAGCTGACTGTATAATTTAGAGTCCTGCCGACTCCCAAGAAAGCCATGAAGAAGATCTTAACAAGAGTGTCATTTTTACTTATTCGGTTTGGGGAATATACGACACTAGCTTTTGTCCGCGGCATTGCTCACGTTATTATAGATTTTCGGTAAAAAAAGGAGCCTATAATCATCTCCCCAAATCAATATCTCTACTAAAATTAATTAAAATCGGTTCAGAGATTTAGGTGTGAAAGTGTAACAAATGTGTTAGGGATACAGGAAGTCCAAAGAAACGATGACGGACTATGTGAAAGATGATTATATGTCGAAAAAGGGGGAGGAGACTGTTGAGATGACGACTAATAATCCTCCCGAACAAATTTCGGTCACGGTGGTCAACCTAAATAGAGATTAGCCAATTACGTGCACTCTTTGTCCCTTTACTCTCTGTTCCTTCACTCTCATATATTGATGGGAGACAATCCGATACGTGTTATCACACCACCGACTTGTAAATTCCGATCTGCTACTGAGAAACGATGGTCAATGGAGAAGTATAGAAGAAGACAAGCTGCGCCAACCCCGAATATGTCGGGATATGGGAAGGTTGTTAGGAATTACAATGATAACGAAAACACATTAATGTATTTACAGGTATCCATTCTACGGCGTCCAATTCCACCCAGAGAAGAGCTCTTTCGAATGGAAGTTGTCAAAGAAGTACCCGCATTCGATAAATGCGGTCAAGTCGAACCGTTACTTCATGGATTTCTTCGTGAAGGAGTGTAGAAAAAATCTCCATTCTTTTGCAAGCCAGGCGGAAGAAAACCAGTACGTGATATATAACTATGAACCTCACTTTACGGGTGTCTTGGGAAGCGCGTACCATCAATGTTACTTCTTCGAACCTAGAGGCACCGTGAATAGTACCTAATCAATGAATTATATTCAAAGTTAATGACAACGGCGATTTAATATTTACCAGACGATTATTCAAATACCATATTTTTGTAAATGTAAGGAATAAAATGTTTTTAGCGTTCTATTATTGGTTTGTTAAACTATTTTTTAGGTCATTACTTGGATACTATTTCCAACGATTATTCGTTTGTTGACGGTCGGTTCTCCAGATGTACCTATTCCAATCCTTTATTGCAACACGATCAGGCAATTGGGAGTTTGCAACTACACTAACTAAAAGTGGAAGAACCCAACGATGATATTCTTTAATTTCTAATTGCGTAGGTACCTAACACACAGCATCACAGTTTCAATCAAAACCGAAGAGAATTTCTAAACCATATGTTTGAAATCTACATTTTTTTCATAAACACAGCATAAAAAAAACCGCAATGAATAGTTCGGCTGTATTAACAATTTCAAAAGATTCGAGATGTAAATCGATTGCGTGAATTTTTGTGCTATGCAATTAGGTACCTCGTGATGCTGGCGATGTACGGCGATGCGCCACCGGTACATGGTGGAAATCCCACCCAAAACGTTTTGGGAACATATTAATTGTGCGTACAGCTAAAGAGTGGAATTCCCTGCCAGAGTCTGTGTTTCCTGATAGCTACAAACTGGGAGTCTTTAATTCAAGAGTGAATAGGTGACTTCTTGGCAAGCGTGCTCCATCTTCGACCAAATCATCGCTTACCATCAAGTGAGATAGTGTCAAACGCCTGCCTATTAATAGTAAAAAAAACATACTTCTTTGTGCGTACTTTCGTAGCGATCGGTCAAACGGTGACTCAAAAAATTACATAAACTATTTGCATAAGCATGGAACTAAAAACCTTATCAATCAGTCAACTTCGTGATATCTAGGTTGGTTTCCTTTTGAAAAACTGTTAATTATGATGGAGCTTTCTATTTGTTTCCATTGCACCTTCGTATCGATAAAAATCGGCTATGCGTATCCGGCTAGCCGAAGATTTCATTAGGCTTAGTTTGTGATACCCATTTGATGTAAAGTGATAACCGAATACAGACATTTGGACCACGGTGCTCGCTGATGTCTTAGCAATCCAAGAGGTTTCTTATTTTATTTCGTTTTGCTCTTTTAAATTGAAACACTTTTGATGTATGTACTATAATTCTTTATAGTAGGTACACAACAGTAGTAGAGTAGAATTTTCTTATTCTATTGTACTTTGTGATACTGCGAGGTGACTGATACTGGAAGGTAAACTTAGATTGTAAAAGTACCTGGGTATTAACTTTCGAAAATCGAAAGGGCTCATGGAGAGAGTAGGTGCTTTGGGCCTCAATGACCGTATTCAAGAACTTGCAACGATTCATATAGAAATCAAACTATCGGTAGGTAGGAAGGTAGATATATTTTATACTAGCTTTTGCCCGCGACTTCGTCCGCGTGGAATAGTTCCTTGGGGCAGACATTTTTATTTTAAGATTATGAAGTTTAGTAAAGTTTCAGTCAATGCAACTGAACAAAGAAAAAAAGATAGATATTGATAGTTTAACCAATGTTTGACATGATTCTTTAAATTGCCTAATTTATGAACCGATTACATGAAACAAACACTAAATGTTAAGTGAAGCTTACCACAATGCATTAGTGAAAACCACATCTAAATCGGATAAGCCTTTTCTGAGATTAGCGTGCACAAACGCACAGACAAACAGACAAAAATTCTAACAATCATTGCTTCAATAATATTTTTGCATTGTCCCAATAATATTTTTTCTCACATATCTACCATGTCAGCGATCCGTTACATTTTTCATATGTATGTAACTTTCACAAATCTAGGTAGGTATGTAGCAATGTTGTTTGCGATCATGTGGTAATTAGACAAAGATGACAAAACTTTAGTATTTTTTATTTTATTGATCCTATGGTCTGCCAGGGTTGTGGAATTTGTTCGAAAGAGTCACTTCGGCCCTGGAACGCAAAGGGCATTAGGAGTAGCGATGCCAGACGTATCGTATTTCTCGTCTCGTTGGGTATTTTAGGCATAGTTTAAAATGTCCTGGCGGCAGGACTGATTCTGTCCCATATTTGAACCGTGCTCCATTTAGCTGGGTTAGCTCAGAGACGCTTTGCACTAGAAAGTTGCACACATATTAAACACACCGAAAAACTGGTAAAATAAAATCTTGAAATTTCTTTATTTTATGGTTTTAAGGTACCCCCCTCTACACGTAAAGTGGCGATGTTTTTTTATCGTCTATCCCATGGTGTGGCATATATTTTGTATCTTTGGATAGGTCGTTAAAAAAATATTGAGAGTGTTCGGAAACCATTTTTCCATCTAAAAATCCGTTTGCGAATTATTAAAGTGCTAATTTTTGTTAGAGCTAAGTGCCAACTAAACGGTAGTTTTTGGACACGAGAAAAAAATCATTGTAGTGACATATGTAACGAATTAAAAAAAAACTATCACAGCTAAGAAGGCTTTATAAGTTAACGAGTAATAGTCGACCAATCTATAAAATGTACTTGAAGAAGGAAATTTCGTACGTGGGCCCATTTTTAGGCGTTTTTAACCGTTAAACCGTAAACTCAATTAATATATTTATAGAATCAATCAAAATGCACCATTCTCTGTCGGCAATTGTGACGTGCAACTACGGAACCTTACACTGTGCGTGGCCCGACACGCACTTGGCTGGTTTTTTTATGAAATCGATCGATCTATTTTCTTTTGTTTTATTAACGAATCGAATCAATGAAAACGATTTTCTACAGTTCTACAATAATTAAATATGCTATATTATTATGTTATCATGATATGACTTTCAGAAAATAACATCCTCTCCAAGGTACCTACTCTTTTTAAACTTTAAATCTGAAACAGTTTTCAAGTCAAAGTCAAACCATTATCAGGTACTTTTGAATTGTCAAAGTCAGTCCGTCAAAAACATGAAGCTATTTGCACGTTCGAAAGTGTAGATCTCTATCGAGAAGAAGGTGCAAGAAACTCCACGGACACTCTTTTAAATCATTTTATGTTTACAAAAATCCTGGTTACATTAACCTTGTTGCTTCTATATATGAGAACAATGTAAAGAAAGAAAAAAACAATTATAGTATCAAATATTAAAATAAGGCAGTGGCAACTAAGGGATGACCAGTCTCCACTGACGGCGCGTTTTGGAGTGAGCATGACACACCCTCAACTGTCCCTGCTATTTCATGTCAAACAAGGAAACTATCTATTAACATATTGGTCAAGATGCTGCACAATGTTTTAAGATAAGACATAAACATGGATTCTAACGTACGTTTTAAGATAGAAGACATAAATATGGAACTCTTCATATAAGCATGTATGAAGAGTTCCAAATAATCAGAAAAAGCCTGGAAATTGTTAGCACAACTTCTGAAGGGAAGAGTATGGGTGCGATTAAAAAGAGGAAGAAAGTCATCGAAGGGTTTTCCAATACGGAAATCCCTAACATTTTCCGAATTTTATCATTCTTTTTTAGTATTCCTAGCTCAATTTGTTTCGTGGAAAGGTTTTTTTTCTCAGATGGTATTTAAGTGAACTGATGTAAGAAATAAAATTTATGTACCCCTAATTTAATAAAAACCGTTTGAGTTAGGTACGATTATAATTGTATTGATTTTTAATGAATATAAACGAATAAAAATATATTAAAACTGACTAAATCCTCGCAAAAATATATAAAAAAACACTAAATAATTTTGTTTCTTATTTGTCCCGGTTAAAAAACTGAAATCTCGTATGTTTTTGCCCTTTTTAGCATTTGTCCCTAATAGATTGAAAAAAAATCTAGGAACCCTAATTTGGAGGAACACGGAAGGGTTTTAGTCAGGAAGAGTCTGACACTCCCTAGTCATTTGATGATTTCTCATTCATAAAAAAATGGTATTGAACACTGTCTTACATTATTTAAATTTTGTTCCAGAAATACTTCGAGATTGTCTTTCATTACAGCCAATGTCGGAGCGGACGTCCTATCGATCTGTAGAGATGCTCTGGATTTATTTAGGTTGCTACTTACGTTTATTAGGTACCATACAACACTTACCTAGCATACATTGCTTAAACAATATGTATAGGTTTAAAGATATTTATTCTCAAAAAAGACACAAAGTCACTTACATGAGAACAATGTTTACCTTATGCTAGGTATATTGAGTTCGTCAATAAAATAAATATTGAGTATTTCACTCATCCAATGCATTCCCATATGTGTAATTATTTATTTCGTTATTATTTATTTATTAAATATTGGGCTAATTCCTTCTTAAATGAGAGAGAGTGAGTGTACATTTTTTATGCATGACGGTATATTGTTGTACAACTGTGCTCCTTCAAATGTTAATTTTTTTTTACCGAACTTAGTTCTCATTTTTGGTAAGATAAGTAAACTAGCTCGACGTGTACTACGTTGGGTTACTTGCTTGACTTTAGTAAACGACAGATTTGTCTGTATACTTTTGTTGAGAGCTTTCCGGATAAAAATACAAGTGTTGTAAATGTATAGCTGTCTAATGTTCATTATTTTTGTTTCTTCATACACTGTGCTTGTTGATGTTAAAAATTCATTTTTATTAATTTGTTTTGTGCAACCTGGAGATTATCTAGCTTTGTTTTGGCCGCACTGCCCCATACTTCAACCAGATAAAGCAGGTGTGGTTTTACTAGGGTGTTATAGATGGTGTGACGCAATCTATGTGGAATGCATCGAACTATATTTGTAAGGGATCCTAGTAGTGACGACAGCTTTGTCCTTATATGTTCTAGGTGAGCATTCCACGATAGTGAACTATCCAATCTTAAGCCAAGATATTTTTCACAAGATTTTTGCTGTAAGGGAATATTGTCAATAATTAATGGTTCATGTGGAGGGATTATTTTATTTTTAGATTTGAATAAGATATAGCATGTTTTGGAGATATTTATCGTTAGCAGATTATATTGAAACCACGAAAATAGGGTGTTTAAGTCTTCTTGAACTTGGGGAATTAAATCATGAATGGACGATCCGAAATGAAATAAACACGTGTCATCCGCATATAAAGTTAGATGGATGTATAAATAATAAATTCCTTATAGCAAGGTTTTCACAAAGAGTTAAACAAGCACATGAGCACAAGTAAATCTGATCACAAAACCGAAAAAGTTACAGTTTTTCCTATCCTTTGTAGGGACCTAGGGACAGCCGGTGAGGTAAAGCTCCTTCAACCAATCAAAATTATTATCCATAGATACACACATATTTAGATTTCATCAATTTCTTAGGATTTCATTCATATCCTTGATTTTACCTTCTCATGTATTTTTTTTCTGTTTGCTGTCTGCTCATTGTTCTTCATATCAAGTTCATACTGTGTTACAAAATGTAGCGATCATTCGAGAGCCACTCCGTGACAACAGTCCAAGGCAGGAATACCAACGGGGGTATTACGCAGGTAGGTACGGACTACAGTCATTTGTTAAATTATAGGTCAGTACACCCTAAATAGGACCGATATGAGGAGGCCACAAATAGCCAACACGTCGCTTGTTTGTGAGGGCACATCACAGGCTTGTTTGGAGCGACGCGACCAGCGGGGCGTCAATGTTATTGAGAGGTCCAATCTGCTAAAATAAACCTAATAAACGAATACCGTTTGTATGTAGAAACGTTACATAATGAACAGTAATGAGTTACCTTTTTATGTGACATAAAAGGAATAACTGGCGGTAATAATGATGCTTCGAATATTCTTGGAACGAATACGTGCGTACATACAAAGGAAGCGGAGAAAGGTAAATATAGTAATGATATCATCAATCCCGTATCGTTAGCTAATAACAGTATTATGAACCAATATAATAAACAGGGGATGTGAACTTGGTACACTTTGTTCGTCTAGTTCAAGATCAGTGAACTCATTAGGGTCGCTTTGCAAATGTTGTGATCGTTAAGGGTGTTTTCATGCCTCCGTATCAAAACGTTCTATTCTTGAAATGGGCTATTAGCAAATCGTCCCATTCATAAAATGACCTATTAGCAGAACGTCCTATTGTCAAAGTACAGTTATGCTGAAAAATTACCATCGGGTTTTCGTCCTGGCTCATTGTGTACATTATTTTAAAATTAAAATTCAAACGAAAAGGAGTATTATACCTCAGGCGTGGACACAGAGCCCCGGAATCATGAAGAAGTATTTTTAGACAGACATGAGCGGTAAAACATCAAAAACCACGGGGCTGGAACCATTATGAGTGGTAAAGACTCACAAGCCATCACGAGATCTGATCATGGAAAAGGTTTTTCGGATGGAGCCGCTGGCAAGTTAATAATTTATTTTTTTATTTTCACTCTAAACCCAATTCTAAAGATCTCTACTCAGACGAAGTCGCGGGCAGAAGCTAATATTGAATAACGATCCAATTTATGAATTGATTGCGAAAATATATGTCATTATTTACTTGTAAAATTTTAAAATCTTTTATTAATGTGTGGTATGACTGTACTTGTCAGTTTTCCCCGTCTCTTGTTTTTAGGACGTTCTGCTAAGGTACGCTTTAGGACGTTTTACTAATAGGACTTTTTTAATCCGGAGGCGTTTTCAAAACCAAAGATTATCATATAGACAACAGCCGTCCATTCTTATGTTCATTTGTTGAATCAAAAGACAACACAGGATAGAACCTTAAAGGTGACCTGGATTTTACACGCTACACTTAGCGTGTGGCCACCTTTTTTATACGTGAGTGATGATGACCTTTAGATGTTATTCAATTGCCCGAAAAGAACCCTCCCTGACCTCTGAAATATATTGTCTTGCCTATTTATCTATTTACTTGTGGCTCGCCGTCCACATCAATATTTTCTTTTATAAAACTAGCTCTCTCCTGTTCACCGATATTTACCGATCACCGAATATTATGTGAAAATAGTTAAACAAATCGTTCGATGTGTTTCCAACGTTTAACTTTTAGATTGTTTATTCCAATTTTTGAGTCAATCAAAGTCAAATCTCCTCTCAAAACTAAATCATCCATTTATTTATACCCCATATGGGTTCTATTCTAGATAACGAAAAACACGTAAACCTTTTTATTAAGATTATGATTGGGAGTCTCAACTTAATCGGATCATGAAAAAAAAAAAAAAGAATGAGAATCAGCTTATTCTGATGGAAAAAACGCACAGAAACACTAAAAACTTTTCTAATTTTAATACATTTTTTTTCCTAAGCGTTAAGATTTTTCCACACAAACTATAACATCTCTTATCGCAATCTGGGAGATATTTAAAAAATTCAAATGACAAATCTTTTTATTTGTTTGGTAAATTTTCGTGCAAAGCTTTACCTACATTAGTTGAACCTAAACACAATAAGATTTTTCATACAAACGAAGTTTGAATGGGATCTCAACTCAACATTTCTAAGTAGACACGGAATACTAACCCACGAAGGCATTTAAATTCGCAAACTTAGGCCAGTCTACATTAATAAATAAAACGAAATGGGCTTCGATTATGAAAAATATATTGAGGAAACGATCGCCAATAAATCAGGGCCATTAATATCGAAGAAAGTATGAAAGAAGGCAATATTTCAGGGCGGTATCTTAGGGCGCTGTGTCCACAGCCTCCGGTCAATGGCACGCAAATCCAGCTTCCTTCGTCCTCCTCGGACTAAGGTTCAATTTGTTCATACCTACGTGACGACGTGTGTTTTCATTCTAGCGATAGCAGTCAATGAACTTGGATGAATGATTTTGGATACCTACTTAGTTGCTGATGCCCGTGACTTCGTCCGAGTAGATGTCGGTTATCGAGGTACACAGTTGCTCTTAAACCTTAAATTTCTAACATCCTTTCTTTGCAGATTCTTACGTTATGAAATAAAGCCAGCTTTGTAGACTAATTAGTTTCGGCTTTGCGTTGATAGCTTTTTAGAACAAATGATTTTTTTTTAATGTACTAATGATTGCCATTGTACGCTGATTGTTCAATAGATAATAGATAATTACCAGAGGCTCTGCCGAGAAATTTCCAATATTTGGAACATTTTTCTACGGGACACTCATTATTGTTTACAAACATTCTACCTAGTACAATATTCTACCTGCTGAAAATAACTCTTCACCAGTAATTCAACACCTCTATAGGATACTTATTACAGCTAGGTTTAAGCAAATATTTCCTCCTCATGATCCACAAAGACCTCCTCGAGGCGTCAAGTCATCGCCCGGCTGGCCTTGACTTTCACAGACATTATTAACGGTTACTAGCTTACACGGTACATCTACCCTTATTGAACTGAACCCACTGAGAATAAATAAACGCGATACTCGTGCTCCACATGTTGATTTTATCACACAGTCAATAAAAAGATTCTGTCTGCCTGATGTTGGACCTACTCGTAAAGTTGGCTTGTTGAAACGTAAGTCGAAAAGGGGTAATTGTGACCACGGCAAAGAATATTTTGCCATGAGTTTGCCCTGTGGATTTTCGGAACGTGGGTATCTATAAGCGACAAAAGATACATAGGGACATCAAGGAGCACAGTGATGTCTTCCTGAAGCTGATGATAAGTGATATGCCAAGTGTGGTTCTTTGATATTCATTGTAATGGTCTAGCTGTTGCCTGTTTTCATAAAGATAGCCGAGGATCGAGTGGAGCAGAGAGCCATTTTATACTCAGCACATTGTAATAGATTGAGCAGTAGCGATGATGATGTTTTCACTTAAGTGTTATTGGTGGAAGCGGCCCGAAACTAATACTTTTAGCAAAAGCTTTGATCAAACATCAAATTGCGGTTGAGTTAGTTTGCTCAGATTTCAAAGTAACAATTAAGATTTGCATAGATGATGAAATGTTATCAACAAGTACAAGTTATGTGAAGTCGCCAGAGCATGACTTTTTCCCCCTTTATCTTTGGAGCGTCATAAAGAAGAGTAGTTTTTCACCTTTTTTCTGAAAAAATGTTGAGAAAACGACTAACACAAGGCGTCAGTAACTGTCTCTAAGTTTCATCAACCCCTTTGATCCGTGACTATCCCCTGCGGAGCATAATGTGATGTTTTGAGAGCGCGATCGGTAGTTTTCCATGAAAGCTCAAAATAAAGTGCGTCAACTATCAGTGTGTGACGTGCTGAAGGAATACATTAATACATTTAATACATTAAGTGCGAATAACATTAGTGAGGCGTACGGCGGCTGACGACATCCGATTGTGTCGTTAATCAGACAAACTTGCTCTGATATATCCCATAGTAAACAGCATTCGGCCCGCGTAGAACGAGATCACAGCAAAATAAGCTATATTCATTTGGCACAGTGTTGCATTACACGCAACAATTGTATTATACATATGTCTTCGTGGCGACCGCGTGTTCAATATGCGGCAGCCATGCGTCGTCCGCGCGATTCTTGGCTATTACATGATTGTGATGGTTCTAGTATATAGAATACACATTTGCGGTGACACGCGGCGATCGCGTGAACAACGCGCGGCGCCCGCAAGTAAACTTTTGCATCGTCTAACCAAGGCCTTAATCTATCCTTATGTTTTTAAATGAGCACTCGTGCCCTTCATTTGAACAATATTGGTAAATGAGGTTGATTATTTGATCGTTGGCTGGAGTTGGTGATGCTGGAAGTAGCTGTTGTAACCCAGCTGCACTCCGTTAGACTGGAAGCTAACATCAACATAGTTCAGAAATAGTAGATTATACACCAAAGGGATAAAGGAGGGTCTTATGTCATGGGCGTCATATTGAATCCCGAACGCAATGAAGGATTCATTATTTGACTCCCGAGCGCAACGAGGGCGTTTAGAGTTTAACTCACAATAATAATATTAACAATAATAAGGCAATAATATTGTATTGAATTTCGGGCAATACTGTGATTTGAATTTGGATCCTCACTTAGACCGCGCTCGCTGCACCTAGCAGTGGAGGTCGACACGCGCCACTCGCGGGCAATTATGACGTACACTTAAGGTTAGGTTTGCTTGACTTATAATTTGACATTTTCGTGCAGGTGGTGTGAATAGGCAAATTGGTTGGAGTCGATTGTTAAACTGTCAAATATTTATTTGCTCAAATAGTTTATTTAAGTACTGTTTATTTGTAATATAATTATTGAATTATATTAAAAATAAACGGTAAATAAACTTTTACTACTTGTACGTTACATACAAAATAAGAAGTCAATGACACGGTGTGCCTTTAACGCAGATTATATAAATATGTTACTCTAGGCAAGTGAAGGTTTTGTGAGCGACTGTCACTCCGATAAAGATGTTCAAAAGGATGATTGATGCGCGCTTGTATACAAACTTGTGAATATGACAGCAATATACTCTTTACAAGCTTTTATGTTGTGTTCATATATAAAAGAAAACTTTCGTGTAATATATCGTCCTAGCTTTAATTAAGTTAAGTCTCTTTTAAAATGTGCTGAAGAATATTATAAACCCGATATAATAATAAAATAATCAACGATCAGAGCGATACCCAGGTACTTTTTTTTTAATGGTGGGTACCCAAGTGAATTTGTGATGGTTTTTAGGGTTCCGAAGTTAACAAGGAACCCTTATAGTTTCGCCATGTCCGTCTGTCTGTCTGTCTGTCCGCAGTTTAGCTCAGATACACTTAGCACTAGAAACTTGGAATTTGGTATGGGTATACATATTAATCACGCCGACAAAGTGGTAAAATAAAATAATGAAAAAAAATTTTTTAGGGTATCTACACATAAAGTGGCGATGAATTTTCCTATTGTATCACTGCAGATAAATACAATAAATCCCATTTCCCGATTTATGGGCAATCTCACACGTTTTCCCCGTACATAAATCTGGTAGTGTGAATGACGTAACTAACTATAGACTAATCTCTATTATTTCACAATTTACAAAGATGTTTGAAGGCCTTATATACAATGTAGTTTATTCTTACCTCCGTCATATAATTAGTTCGAAGCAACTCGGTTTTGTGTCAAACCGTTCTACTATGCCTAACTTACTTATTTACACTACTTTTTACGTTTCTTTACACCTTTGAAGCTAGGAGTCAGGTTGATGCTGTTTACACTGATTTTACAATAGCCTTTGATCGTGTTGATCACTCAATTATTTCTATGAACTTGAATTGTGCTGGCATTCACGGCTCTCTGTTGCGGTGGTTCGAGAGTTATTTAATTAATCGTTTTCATATAGTTGCCTTGGCGGAATATGAATCTGTACCTTTTTCTTCTGGCTCGGTGTTCCACAGGGCTCTAAGATGGGCCCTTTGCTTTTTTGGCATTTTTAAATGATCTTATAGATTTAATAAATTGCAATTGTTTAGCCTGCCCTGATGATTTAAAAATATACTGAAGGATATCGGACCTGAGTGATTGTTTGAAGCTTCAAAGAGATCTTGATGTCCTTCAACAATGGTGTTTCAACAACAAAATGACGCTCAATGATAAAAAATGCCAGACTATTACATTCATCATCCGTGATCTAGGTTTACTCTTTGATACATCCCTATTCTTTCGTGATCATTTAGATACTATAGTTGTTAAGGCTAAAACAATGCTCGGGTTTATAATTCACATGTCTAAACCTTTCCGTAATTAAATAAGGAGTTCCTTGTTGTATTGTTCAACTATTTGGTCTCCTTATTACTTAAGTTATACCTACTAATAATGTTGAATCTGTTCAGGCCTGTTTTGTTGGGTATCTATGTATGAAGAATGGGATCCGAAAAGCTATACCTGATAACAATGATAGGTTAAGGCACTATAAGATGATTAGCTTAAAAGAAATACGGATCCATTCTGACTTACTTAAATGACACAAAATTATAAATGGTTCCATAGATGCGAAATTGTTTAACTATTTTAACTTTAGGACTAGCCAACGTAGCAAGCGACATCATCGCATTTTTCAATTGTCTATGTCTGCCTTAAATACCACCTTTAATAGCCCACTTACACGTCTGGCAAGCCTATATAATGAAATGTCCAATTTAACGGATTACCCTATCGAAGTTTTCTCTATGAGTTTCGCTTCATACAGACGTTCCCTTTTTAAATAGTGCGAACAATGTGTTGCTTTGTTTTTGTAGTGGTCTGGATTTAAGTATACTGGACACACTTTTTAGTTTTTCTTTTTGTCTCTAATATTCATTCTGTTCAATGTCATGCATACCTGTCATTTGCATGGTTACTAAAATGCCGATTTTAAATGTTATTTTATTTGAATTGCTGTTTCTGTGCTTATTATAAATAAATAAATAACTTAAAGCATGGTCAAAGTCATACTGCACAAAAAAAGAAGGAATGCAATTTTATTGTATGCATGAACTCAAATATTCGTTAATTAATCCTGATCGTAGTTTGTTTGTAACGCTTTCACGCCTAAACGCTGAACCGATTTTATTAAATTTTGGTACAGGGATAAAAGAGACCCTAAAGACAGATATGGACTGCAATTTTATAGAAAAAGCTAGTCTAAAATAAAAAAATAGGTACAATCAAGTTCTGCACTCAGTTATGATACGGTATTAGGTAATTACGTACGTAAAACAGATTTGGCGCTTTTCATCGCCTCATTAGAACATATAAATATAAGTTAAGCTATATTATTCCTGCTACTCACACAGCAAAAGCGAAGGGATGCCGACAGTTTCTGCGTCATTATAAGGCGCTTACAAAGTTTTTACCCAGATATGAAAACAAATCCCGCAAACATACCACGCACGATTATCCGACCAACTTTGTATCATGTTTTACGATTTGTTGTGGTTTCCTGTACTTTGTGTACTTCTGTAGGCATGTCAATGACCCCAGATAGTCTGTGTAGGCTAAAAGGATTTTGCCGGAAATCATGCCGGTGACAAGACAAATCGTGTTTGGTGTTCTTAAGAAAATAATTAGGTGTTTAAAGCTTTTATGTTAGAATAAGAGAATAATGGAATTTTGTTTTCGTTCTGTATTTATTGGTTTAGATTAAAGGCCCCCGTAGATAGGCGCGAAGCTAGATATCTTACTATTTAATAGAAATTGTTGCATCTGTTGAATTGTTAATACCTAATTTGTCGCGTCGTGCTTGCTTTTTAAGTAATCACCTAAAACTCTGCTAACGAAGCTTATAGGCTTTTCTAGAAGGGGAATCACACTAGCATTGCAGCGGGTAGGATTCTTTCCACAGCTATCTTATATCATCTGGTAGATATGTTCAAACTTTAAATAGTTTGCGGTCTGCATAGCTTAAAACTAACTTTGGCTTAACTTTTGACAAGTGACTGACCTGACTATCTTAACTTACCTCTTAGTTTGCTAACAACACATTATAACTAAACCCCACAACAGTATAACCTAACCCCAAATAATTGATTACACAACAGTTGTCAAAATAGGTGAACAAGATTAAAAAATATAAATATAGACGAACATAGATCCTCCTCCTTTTTCTGAAGTCAGTTAGAAATACGTTTCTACCAAGGACAGTACCGTGGCAACCCGTCAAGATAAACCTAGTTATTAATAAGAGGGTAGGGTACTAATTTGAAATGACCGTCACCGTAAAAGTGAGGCAATGGCTAAATCTTGGGACGGAATTACGAAAAAACCAACCAAAAAGGTGGATAAACATGATTAAGTTAGATAAATATAGATAAAATTTGGAGCAGATAATTCATTTATAATTAAAGGTTCGACAACCGCTCTACATAAACCGCAGAATATTCAACGCTGTTGTATTTTTTATTAGGGTTCCGAACATCCGTAAAAACGGATCGGAACACTCGGGTGTCTGTCTGTCCGTCTGTCCGAATCTACTGGACCGATTCTGCTGAAAGTTCCTACACTTGTATGAACTTCTGTGACCCAAACACGAACGCGTTATATAAATAAATAAATTTTGAGTCCATACTCAAAATTTCAAAGTGAGGCCCATGCCTCACTTTCGGGGACGAACTAGAAAACTAATCTAATTGTACCGTATGACATATCAAATTATTGTGAGGAGGATGTTTATTATATATATATATTTTTTTTTTTTTAAATAAATGGTTTTAAAGTTATTCAAGAAATTACCATTTCCCCCTTATCTCCACAACTACTGGGCCTAAAATTTTGAAAAAAATGCGAATGCGTGTTTTTACACAGACTACAGGAAAACCTATGCGAAGTGTATAGTGTTAAAATAACATGTTACAAAAATGAAATTCGTTCGGAACCCTTTGCACGCGAGTCCGACTCGCACTTGGCCAGTTTTTGTTATCAAAGTTACTGCTCCGAGCTTAAAAGCTTTCATTCAAATCTAAAACATTTTTCAGGAAGCTTTTTAAAAAGCATTTTACGTTCTTTCAATATAAAGAGAGAAGAGTACTAGTTCGATGAACTTTTGTTGGTATGGTATGGTTTTATGTAATATTAAAATAACATCATCATCGTGCTTGTATTCTGAAAAGGGCTCGAAAGAGTTCCTGAGCGCATCCTGTTTCCAGTGTACTCTTTTACATATAGGTAATTTTTTGACTAGTTTATAAAGTCCCTAAATATAACAGGGCCGTTTAATTAAAATGACATAGTAGCATGTAAAGCAGGACCTAATTATTATCGAGAACATAAGGAAAGTAGGGGTAGGTAGGATGCTATGAATGGACCACATAAATTTAGCACCTCAAAAGTTTAAGTTAAGTTTAAGTGGTGGAATGAAACCGAATTATTTTTATTTCTTAGGACGTTTATTTATAATAATACTAGCTGGCCCACGCAACTCTTATTGGTCGTAGCGTGATGTTATCAGTAAATAGATTTCCTAGGATTAGCGCGTTCTACAAAACAATTAGTCAAGAAAAACTAACTGATCGAGTGGTAAATGATCAATAATTATCAATTGCCGAGAGTACAAAATAATTAAAGCCCTATATTGCTATTTAAAAATAAGGTTTGGTGATAGATAGGTGAAAATATAAGGTTGTATATATTTTTAAATGCCACATTATAAAAAAATAAAAATTTTGTCTAAAAAATAAAAAAATAAATGCTAGGGGTGGACAACCCTTATCACTTAGGGGTATGAAAAATAGATAGTAGCCGATTCTCAGACCTACTGAATATGCATATAAAATTTCATGAAAATCGGTCAAGCCGTTTCGGAGGAGTATGGTATCTAACATTGTGACACGAGAATTTTATATAAGATAATCAAACCAACAACCATTCGGGCGTACACTTTTTGACTTAAAGAAGAAAACTTAATTTGAATTGTTAACTTCTATGAAGCATAGACACCTTTATTGAACCACCAGGTTGCCATCAATAACTTAAACAAATTTGTTCCAGTAACCCAAAAAAGCTACTTTTTAAAATTGACAATATTAAAACGATAGACGAGGAGAGACAAATAATATGTATACACAAATGACAAGCAAACAAACTATTATTTGTTACATTTTTTACATTTGGCACATTGGGATCAAAATATAGTTTTTTTTTTCGTCTACCCTCTGGAATTTAAAATTCGTAATAATTGGTCATTCTTTATAATTAGTAAATACGACTTATTATCATAAAAGTACAAAACATGTGGCTATATTTGGACCGGTCCAAAGGTGGTACCTTCTTGAGGTCCATTGATGACAAAAAATACTCGTAAAAAATCCAATATAATATATATCGTGGCCGGATCATAGAATTGATCACATCATGATGTGGCCGATCATTTCATGAAATGGAAAATATCGGCTGCCCACATCATGATATGGTCTGGCCAGATCAATGATAACTCAGCGTTTAATGTTATCAACGCTACTTCATGATATGGTCAAACATTAATGATCAGATCGTAAAATAGTTACATTATGGGTGCAAGAGCGAGCGAAGCGAGCTCTTGACTTGGGGCAACCCGACTCGGACAGGTTAGGTTAAAAGGGAATTTTAAAGGTTAGAAGGGAAAATAAGCACCCAGTATTAGGAGTCCCGCGAAACAGGGCTCCGTCGACCGGGCCGACAGGACCGCCTAAGTTACGTTTGAAGTTGTCGTTTCATGATGGGGCCAAACGTGGATTGAAATATAATTTAAGGTTGCCGTTTGAACGTTATTGTCACTTTTCGTTGGCCATTTAATAAAATTTTCAGCCACACCTCGTAATGGCCAATTTTATGATATGGCCACGACATATTTATGATTAGACAAAATTTAATAACATTCATTGAATAACAATTAAAATGCCTTATATTTCATAGCAATGTATGTACACAGATAATTATAAATACAATGATTATTACTACGACTAATTGTCATGAGTAAAATTACCACATTTTGACAGTACGCCCGCCATTTCTTGCCACGTACCGCGTAGCGCAAAAACCCTGAGATAACAACAGGGTGCAACTGAGTCGCCAAGAACTCGTTTCGACTACTTTGGGAGTTGCCAGCTTGAACAGTTTTAGAAATACGTTGGTAGTACAATGAAATAGCTAAGTAGTCCAATGATCGCAAGCTTCCTCTTTCTAGTAAGTAAAATGACTATCTCCGGATATATCACCAGGGAATTCAATTGATCTCACCTATATAGAGCTTGAACCCGAGTGAACTTTGTAATAAAAATAAATCATATGCCTTGCAAAATCAAATTATAAAAATTGGCCAAGTGCGTGTCGGGCCACGCGCAGTGTAAGGTTCCATAGTTGCAAGTCACAGTTGCCGACTGGTGTTTTTGTTTGATTCTATTAATCTATTCGACTCAAACTAAAACTCGTAAACTTGTAAAGCCTACTTAGCTGTGGTAGTTATACCTATACTACTACCATGAGTTTTTTCACGTCTCCGAAAACAACCGTTTAGCTGGCATTGGCTCTAACAAAAAAATGCACTTTAAAGCTTAATATTTCGCAAACGGATCATTGGATGGAAAAATGGTTTTCGCATGCTC
The DNA here is from genome assembly GCA_905163435.1 of Mamestra brassicae. NCBI lineage: Eukaryota > Metazoa > Arthropoda > Insecta > Lepidoptera > Noctuidae > Mamestra > Mamestra brassicae. Next base: position 9,752,691 of record LR991004.1, on the reverse strand, counting down.
TCACTATTTTGAAACGACCTATCCAACGACAACCCACACCATGGTAAAGACGTTAAAAAAATCTGCGCCACTTAACGTGTATTTTTTTATCACTTTAGTCGGCGTGATTAAGATGCTATGATGCACTATACCCATACTAAATTCCAACAGCGTCTCTGAGCTAACTGCGGATAAACAGGCAGACAGAGGGATGGCGAAACTATGAGTATTCCTCCTGACTACGGATCCCTAATAAGTAGATTAACAAAATGTTCCCGAAAAATAATTTGCGATTCTTGAACCCCGATTGTTTTTCAGGCAAATTTATTTAAAAAGGAATGGTAATTGTATGAAACGATATCGGTTGCCCACGGTTGGCTGTGTTTTTCTTGGAATATCTGACGTTAATGATGCTTTACGTTCATACGGAACCCGAGCCTTTGCCCGTGGGTATCAAAACTTCACTGGCCTATTTATCAGTAGCATAGGTAATTGACTTTTACCGGTCAATGACATTGCGGAACTGAAAAAAGTACCGAACAGTTGTTATTTTAATATTATTAAGAAGGTGACCCGGTATTTTTCTCTTACTTTTTCTTTGTGATTTGAATTGTGACTTCAAAGTTGGAGGCTTTCAAGTTTTTCAGGCCGCCAAAATTTCCGCATTGATATAATTTGGTTACCTGATTCAATTATGTTTATTGTATTGTGTATTGCCCCATTTAGAAGAAAGAAAGAAAAAGAGTTTATTTGAGACAAGCATGGCGCATACTATAAAAAAAACGAATGCAAAAATTTATCGGGTTATGCAAGTTAGGAAGATATGCGTCACATCCGCGCAAAACGGTCACCGCTCAGCATAATGCTGGGACTCGTGTGCGAGACAGAGCCTCAGTGCTGGTTTTCGTCGACAGTCGCCATTGACTGAGAGACGTTGGCTGGAGCAACATAGAAAGTAATTAAAACTGAAATAAATAAACAAAAAAGAACATAAATATTATAACGGTATGGTATAATATTGTTTGCAACAAAGATCGAACTTTACTGTTTCAGTATCAATAAAATATATCTAAAATCACATATTAAGCGCAATTACGAACTATTTGCTGTCAAATGATTTTAAATATTGGCCATTCAACCCTGAAAAAATGTGTGAAGGCCATTAAAGTTTAAAGTAGGACCAAATGGTTTTGCTTTTCCTCATTTTTATCAAATTGGGCCGGTACGTATATACCTATGTATATTTCATCATAATAGAACCTTTTTTAACTTTTTCATAACATTTTTCTTAACTGTTGTGTTGTAAGACTTTTTCAATCAGAAATAATAACTGAAATGAAGAATAATAAATGTGAATATTCTTTTATAATGAAGCTATACAAGAAACTTTGCCTTGTAGCTGTTGCAGCATGTTGCTCCCAGCGACTTGCACTTAGGCGGCTTTTATGTAACTTTGACATATTATAAACGGTTTCCTGAAACGTTTACGTGTTCATAGGTAGGTAAAATCCTGCTTAAAAAAAACTTAAGTATTCGATAAAACATTCCTTAATCCTAGCACGTAGAGATGTTAGGCAGAACTGATGGAGCTTGTTTTATTTTATTTTTATTTATTTATTTGGGACAACAAACAGTATCACATTATATCAGCACAAATAATATAAATAAAGATGTTATATAAATGTGAAACTCACACCGTTATCCACAGCATATGTTGTTTGTTTTTTTTTTTTTTTTTGTTTTTGTTTCCTTTGCTTAAGATATTTGCATTCTAAAACTCACTTCGATTTTTACGAAGCAAGGCATAGCAAATTTTTGATATTGTTGTTATGAGTTACGGCGAGTTTAAGATAAAATTAAAAAGCCCTAATTTTTAAATATTAAAAAAAAAACAAAACGAATCCTTAAGAAAGTGTCAGTCCTTTCTACCTAAAAGTCTTTGTATGTAGATAAGCTGGCTGGTCTGTTTAGTTTTCCGCTTTTGGAATCTGGCCAGCCTATATGCCTACATGCGACAAATGTACGTATCAGGCCAAATTTCCATCTACAAGCAAATCTTATTTAAGTTTAATTACATTGCGGGCTATCAAGCGATTAGTTATAATTATTACACCTCGGTTGCCCGCAATGTAATGTTACTTGCATGCCAGCTAGTTGCAGGTGGAAACGTGGCTTAAAATGTGGCAAGGAATTATTAGAATGAACTCTATAGTACGACAACAGAGGTTTAATGACGCGTGCCGAACTAAACCTACTAAAACTTAGAGCTCTATTCTGTGACCATTAATGGCTTGATAATATTACCTGCTAATGGACGCGAGCACGTGTCTTATAGGTTCATTGTCACAGTTGGTGTGACGCACAAAATTGCATTCTTTGCACGTTCCTTGACATCAAGTGTCTTTGAGAGTTTCCCGACGCCGATGGCTTAATGGACAGAGTTATAAACAGATTAGCTAGAAACATGGTGCTTTGTTTGACTTGATAATAAAAATAGATGGTCTATCGCCTTTTCAATTGAACCATGACAGTCTCTTTTCTTTTTGGTGCATTCACTCTTGACAGAGCTCTCGTTGTTGTTATGAGGTATGTGTTGCACGCTTAGTTTTGCGGCTCTATACGCCAGTCTTTGACTGCTGCTTTCCATGTTCATTCGTGTATGTGATGGTTACATAGAAATATAAAAAACTTGTTTATTATATCTATGGATGGTTAGCTGTGGCTTTGAGTTGAGCAGTTCATTTCATTGGAGATATACAGGCAGGCTAATATGCAGACAAGCTTATTCATAAAAAGGTTTTTTTAAATGTTATCGTTCAAATCTATAGAAAAATAAATTTAGAATCTGCTGATCAGTATTTATATATATATATATCAGGATCGTCAACATAGCGAACACTGTAAGAAAAACTGAACATTTATACTAATACTATAAATGCGAAAGTGTGTCTGTCTGTCTGTTACCTCTTCACGCTTGAACCGCTGAACCGATTTAGATGAAATATGGTAAAGAGATAGTTCTTAGAGTTATAGTCTCGGGAAAGGACATAAGATAGTTTTTATCCAAGAAATCATCCTTTAAGGGGGTGGAAGTTTGTACGGCACTCCGTCATTATTAAAACCATGAATATTTTTTATTTAGGCACTAAATAAAAAAAAAAATTTCAAGCGGATTTGAAAAGTTAGTAGTAATTAGTAAATAAAAATGTCTGCCCACAGTAACTATTCCACGCAGAGAAAGTCGCGGGCAAAAGCTAGTTACTTAAATTAAGAATTATTTTATTGAAAAGATTGTTTTATTTGAATAATCTTGATAATGTCATCACCTTTACCATAAGGCACTCTAATGAGTCGTATTAGTGACGGGACAAGTGGAAAAGGGTTTTCTGGCACAGATACACTGTTAGTAGTCAGCGCGCGAGGCTTGCTCACAATCACATTACGAAGCGCGCGTGCCGCCAGTGGCCCACTGTGATCCATTTTTCACACGTTGCTATCTGCTGCATCGGAGTCAACCCTTTAATAAAGTTTTTAAATTTTGCTTTCTCAGCTATAAAGCTAGCTAATTTTAAACAAAAATAAACACACCTAATTTTATCTATTCTTTACATATTGCAAAAAATATTTAGAGTTATTTTATTGAGTTCAACACTTTTGTTTTTTTTTTTCAGAATGACCCGGTTATAGAAAATGTCTAGTTTTTTGATATTATTATAAGAGCTACGATCAAATACACTAAACACTATTGCAAGGTTCAAAGCTAATTTGACTGGCTTACAACTCTTTTGAGGAGTGTTGGTGGCAGGTGGTGCTTATCTAACATGCGACGTCGCCGTGTTAAACTTGGACTTCTAAAGATAGACAGTTCGTGGTGTTCTTCACAAAAGCTTCTGTAAATAGAATAGAAAACAAAGACTCTGCCTACCTCTGTTTGTTTCTGCGAATACAGCTTCTTTGATTATGATACAGTTTCCACTAACAGAAAGAGCGATAAGCGAGGGAGGTTTGTGTACACCTATTTTTAATTAAAATGCCGAGGCGGGTCACTAGTTTATTATATCATATAGCCTAGCATCAGTCCCACTATTTGTAGCGTCCCAAACGTCTCGCAGTAGGCGGATCATAAACTCAATTTATCTATTATGAATTTTAGAATAGAACTGGTGACGCATGATGTTTATTTACATTCGAATAAAGCTATATTTAGGTATCCCAAAGGGTATTCTTAATTGACTTACTTAATCAGAAGACACACATTCTGTTTGAGACTGATGAAGATAAATACAGTTTTAACCTTAATACTATGACATACGAACCAGGTGTTTGCAACACTTTGTTATTCATCTATAGCAGAATGTTACAAAAAGTCGAAGATGCGTACTTTGAAATAGAAAACATTCGAAATAAATTATTTCGCATTAGAAAACTGTCGAAATTACGTGCTTCAAAATGCTTCAAAATACAGTATTTCGACAGTGCCGAAATACTGTACATCGATATTTTAAACAATGAACTTCCATGATAGAGTCCGAAATAGGTAGGCTGGTACTCCATAGCACCAGACTAACTCGAGATGAGCTAGCGATTTAATAGCTATTAGCTAGTTACTTATTTCAGGTATACTACCTGAAATAACTAAAAAATAACTGAAAAATGGCCTACTGTCGATTATCTATTTTTTTACGGTACCTCATTTCTGTCAATATATATTATCATCATTGTGTCCCTCATTTTTCAGGGTCACAATGATATTTTCTTGGTATCTGTCCAAAGAAGAAAATACCGCTTGCCAAAACCAGCGAAAGAAGAAAAATGCAAGAGAAAATTCGAAGAAAGTTAAAATTATTTATTGGCATAAAACTAGTTGTACACAATTTCATGAAATTCTCTAAGTGATGGAAGACAACTTTTATTCACTTAGGTACTTAGTAGTATTTTGCTGACCTTTCGACAACTTACTGCTCGGCAAATAAACCTTTTCTACACATTTATCGCTCTACCTAAATGAAAAAAAAACTTAACCATCTCGCCATGAAATACCCATAGGATTATACTACAGTGTATCATATTACAGCATTGTATGTAGAGAGCATTGAACCCAATATGTTGACGCATCTTGGACGCGTTTGACGCAAGCCCGCTGAATGCGGCACGGGTGCATTCACTGTGAACGGGGTGGAACATTGACGCTTGCCACGAGAACAAAGGTATAGGACCGAAGCTGACATGTCAACCGTGAAAGCGAATGACAGCCACGTGTGGTGTTGGAAGGCGGAGTGCTCTAGAACCACAATAATTAAGGGCGCTTTTACACTATGCAGGTAACTTGGATGTAGGTGCTTGATATATAGGCTGTACGGTAGAGAATTCTGAGGTTTCATGAGACATTGCTGCTTTGTCATAGACTTGACTTCACTTGACAAAACAATAACATTTTGGGAAACTTTCATAGAATACATTTTATTATGTATTCTATGAAATTTATATTAGATATATAGGTAATAATTTATATATTTTATATATATAAAAATGAATCCCCATTTGCCTTGGTCACGGCATCACGCGTGAACGGCTGGACCAATTTCCCTAATTACTTTTTGTTGTGTTGGTTATTGCCAGGAGAAGGTTCTTATGAATTAACATTTTGAAAAAAAAAATACATCCGGGCGAAGCCGGGCCGGGCCACTAGTACCATATAAGTTATAGAAAATATAGCCTTAAAACATTACATAGGGTGACACTATGGGCGGCCTTATCGCTAACAGCGATCTTTTAAAGACAACCTTCGGATGTATTTAAAGTAGACAAGGAGATACAGTACCGTAGGTAGTATATGGTGGACTACATCTACTTACAAATTGCTAACTATTGCAGTCGGTAGACCTCTACAATCCTTGATATTTAAAGCGTAGGTACCTACAATAAACTCTCATATGAGAGTATAACCATGTTAACATAAAGCCATTACTGATAAATCGAATGAAATAGTTAATCAAAAACAATTTCAACTTGACATTTAACTAGATTGCACAATTTGATTATCTACATGAGAGGAGGCACTATATTATGCATGAATATTTTATTAGGAGCTTTACTGTGTGGTTCATTGTTACATTCAATAGAGACATATTAAAAAGCGAGATTATAGTATCTATATGTAGATATTAAGAGCACAGTAATTGCTAATAAAAATTAAATGAAGCTTCATGATACTGTTTTTTATTTTCTTATCTATATGTGTTACCTGGATTGTGTCTAATTATGTCAATCATTACTCAGGACGCAATAGCCAAGTAACTAGTATAGTGGATAAGCAATATTTTTTTGTCCGTCTAGCTGATGGTCGAACCTATATTTTTCCACTTTAGATGAAAGACGACTGAAAATGGGAGAGCCCATTTTCACACATTGTCTGCCATTGTACATACTTACATCCATTCTTGAAGAGTCAAGCTGTTCCCATAATTTCTCATTGATTGACTTTGTCCTGCGTAGCCAGCAAACGTATAACAAAGAAAAAACTGTACTGCTTATTTACCATACTAGTTAGGTTTCAAGTTTCCAATATGAAGGCAGTATGTGTCCGTGATAGCCAAAACTATGACAAAGAAAACATTTTGTACTACTATACTAGTCAGGTTTCAAGTATCCAATATGTAGGCCACATAGCACTATCCATGTTGGATAGAACTTCCCAACCTATTATAATAAAATGCTTGCCTCTCAGGCATTGAGCACAATGTAATGGGCTTCCAACCTCGAGTGCTTGGCACTCTATGACAACCTTTAATGACGTCATAAAGACCATACATTGAAGCGAAGGCTCCGAAACAAAGTAGGCCATCGGTTCCATAAATAGTAGCATGCATTGTGAAATATGAAAGGTGGCGCAGTACCTTGGGTTCTATTTATAGGCGGTTGCCGCTGTAGTGAGGTGGTCGGGTTCCGGAGCTGCTGCTCATTGACGCCAGCCCATCGATCGGAGGCGGGGCCCGGGCCTGCAGCAGCAAGCTCTGACCTAGTTTGCAACCTCAATGAAACAGGAGGGTGAGGGACCCCAAAGCCAAACAGAGTAACCCAAAGAAAAGGAAATTTAGGAAAATGTTTCATCTTTATTGTGGAAACAATTGGGTAGTAACGAGCTTTTGTGAACTAGTTACCATACCAATTTGAGTTTTAAGCACAATACAATCGAATTCGTTAACTACCAGAGCATGTGTACAGTATCAATTTAAAGTTCACAATTATTCTGTAGGTAATTGTAAAGTTTGTTTCAGTAGTTTTTCGCACACGTGTCCGTTTGGCACAACGGAGGGATGTACTTTAGGAGCATTTTTTAATTAAGACTGTTGAACTGAGTCAGTCAGTCAGTCAGTGTTGAGTTCAGTTGTTACTCAGTTATGTAAGCTTCGTTAATAGTTATAATACGCATTGTTTTCAAACTGTAAGCTTTTCGATGATACTATTGTCGTAAAGGTCGATTCCGTAGTTTTTCTAGTTCTCTCTCTCTGGCTTTTGAACTTTAAACTAATCCTTTTCAAAATTGGTTATTGAATTTCATATGAAAATGAAAACGCTAAGATTTATTTAAGAAATATGAAAACATTGATAAAAAATTGCTCAGTGAAATAGAAAATTGTGAGCGACGAATATGCTTGTTTTAGACTTGGCACATTTGGCCGAGCCTCCAAGGACAGTGGTGTTGGTTGTGCAGCGCAGGCCTGGGTCGTCGACCGCGCGACCCAGTTTCTCGTTGACGTCACAGCTACGCCTCCTGACGTCACTCGCGAGCCTCCGCGAGCCCATTCAAAACTAGATCACAGGCTCGGGGTGCACTCCACCTCACCTTCCCTCCTCAGCTACACAATTATCATCGAGGTCACAGTACTGGAAGTAACGCTGGAGGTCATTTCACCCTGAGTTTCTATTTATACCAGCCAAGCTAAGGTCACTGCAGGTATATAATTATGGCAGGAAATTTTCCTTTGAGAAGTTATGGAAAAGGTAATCTAGCTGATGACGTTTATTTAGCATTTTTTGGGTCGGAAAAATTATTTTAACAGCTTTGTTTCAGAGGTTTCTGTGTTGATCCAGAACAGCAGAACAGGCTGAAAAGTTCACACTATTGTTCGGTATATTTTTTATTTAGTACATTATAGTACATATATTCAAATTAAATATATTTTATAAAGAGTTCTATTTTGATTCGTTGTTGCTTCAACATAAAGTATATGGTGGCCACTTTTAAGCCATTTGAAATGCTTTACAATGACGTGTTTTGTTAATGGTTTTTCTTTTGCTTTTCGAGCAACAGTGAGTTTTTACAGAAAATCATGATGATCAGCTGAAACATCAACTGAATGTGACCCTGTTCCAATCTTTTGATCCCCAACATTCGTGTCTCAGCGGTATTTTAAATTGACGTGTGTTAACATAAGTATAAGGGTCTTACAACCACGAACATGTGCTTGAAACTGATCTAAGCCAATTCAAATCTATAAAGCCTAGAACACAAGTAGCAAATCCCAGTCTATATACAGAACAATCCTTGACATGAATAGCTTGGGTCGTGCCCTTTTGAGAGCGCAGCCGGAACTCCCAAGGTTCGTGCTATGAAAATATTCACTGAACGGACTGAATAATTTGTTTCAAGTAAATTACGTTTCAGGAGCAACTGTTAATTGATTCTGTCTGTATTCTGTGTGGTTTTGGCAGTTTTTAATTGTTAACTGTGGCCATTTTTACCAGATTGCTCCGAAAATAGGGTAGGTAATGATTTTAGTATTGAAAACAATGTTCGTAAATTGTGTTAAAAGAATGGTTAAATGATTGTGCCTGTAAGATAAGGATTTGTTTCAAAAATGGTCACGGCTTTTGGTTTAGGGCTCAAATTTTATTTATTCGTTCTTTTGCACCTTTCCTCATCATCATAGCCTAGCCTGTTCCAGTCAAACTGGATTCAGCTTAATACCAGTATTTTAAGTGGGGCGTCTGCCTACCAGGCCTTCACAACTGTTCTTTTTACCTTTCAAAATGTTCATACTCGTTCGTGTAGGTACATTGTTTTTACCTTCCGACATTCTACTCATTTACTTTTTGGTGAAAATTTAGTTGACGACCTTATGTCAATTAAATTTTTTACCAAAAAGTAAAGCAGGACCGGAAAAAACTGATTATATCCTTATATAATAAGTTTTTTCGGTCCTGAGTAGGAGTTGAGATACACCTCTAATCTTATTGGTTCTTCGAGTATTGGTTTTGGGTATCAACCTGTAATTTGCACACCACTACACAAATACAGGTCTGTACGTATAAAATAGCAGTCCTGTCTATGGGTGGGCGTTCGGAAGTTCTAAAGGTTTCTTTCTGCAGCCAGGTTGGATTATTCTTATCATTAGGGGATCTTGGTAAAAAGCCTCTGTCTAAGATTCCCTGAAATGTTTGAGGAAAAATTAATTTACATTTGCAAGATACTTTTACAATACATGACTGACGAAGTAAGAACATACCGCATAAAGACTTCAGGCAATATATTGACTTGAAATCTTCAAACAAATATAAGTAAAAGTCCAAATAAATCTTTGAATGTTGATGAAAAATGCAGTAAGCTCACTTAGTATGTATGGAATGTCTAATTCTTCCTGAAATGTCATATTTAAAATCGTAAGCAGACTTAAACACACACAAAACACAAAAAAGAACTTAAGTCTAAGTCTTAAGTTTGCAACATACAAATTATAAAGCTTTGGTGTACTCATTGTTGAGAAGCCTTATAACAAATAAATAAATAAAATCCGTTTATAAAAGCAATAAACCAGCAGATATAACTTCTCTAAAAAAACTTCAAGACAGACAAACTTGTTTTTAGATAGAACTTGTTATTAAACCTAAGATATTTCAAGAATATTTTGCCACGATTTTATCAAAAGAAGATTTCAGCTAAGAATTTCTAAAAATATAGGTTTAAGTAATTTATTTCGGGACCCGTGTAGGAGTGGCTCAATACTTTGCAACCTATACTTAGTACATTAATTACACAGACCAAAAAACAAGTTTTCCAGAGTAATATTTCACGCAGTAATTACTGTTGAATTTTCCTCTTTGTCAAATAGCGAAAAGAATAAGAAAGATAGTGTCTTAGTTCAGTAATCCACCCTCATCCAGCATCGTATCTGGGTCATGTGCTGTCCCCACAACTGTGGGCTTAAATTTTTTCCCATATAAGGTTACGACATGACCTAGCCCCACATACTGGGCCACGTCATATGTATCGCTCATCCCAACTAACATTATAAAATGGTTTGTGTGTTTGTAAGAGATAATTTATGTAGGTAGTTGGCTGATAACGAAAACGATTTCAGTATGGCATAGAAAGCGACACTATCTCTGATTGACATGGTAGATGTTTCTCCCGGATAGTGCACGATTCTTGTGGGTTCCCACGGAAGCGAAGTCGCGGAAAAAGCGTACCATTCTGTTAACGTTTATGGGCAGTGTTAATGCGAGTTTTATAACAGAAGGAGATTAAGGAGCTCACTGCGTTACCTTCGGTGGAGGACGCTGCCGCGCACGTGGAGGTCGTCGCCAATGTTTATGATTCTGTTTATGTTATGACATGTGTTAAGTTATGTCGGAATAGTGTGATTTCTTCAAAACAACATCATCCGGGATATCTTTCAATTTAAATATTTTAGGACGTGGGGAAAATTGATATTGGAGTGAGAAAAATCGTATTACGGTCTTCTGTTCTATTGGAACTACAATAATTTAATAAAAGTATATCTGAATTGTTCTAGAATTGCTTGAATTAATTTATTTTAAGAAAATTATGCTCCAGAGTTGGACACTGAATTCTTGTTGACCGGGGCACCCAAGGGCACGAGTTATAGAAATATTAAATTGAAAGGTACTCCATTGATGAGAGTATTATGAAGTTACAAGAAAGTCATAATACCGACATATTACAAAAGACACAGTAGCAGTAATAGGTGAAACACAAGGTGAGTGACATTTCACCCTTAGTTCACATAATACGTGAAAACGTAACAATTGAAATGTTATAATAGTGAAGTTCATTGTGACACTAGTGCTACTATTGTTATTTTGTCATCGGGGGTCTACGAACAGTGTGACCATTTGAAATGGTCATTCACGTCCAATTCTGGAGGTACTACTGAATTAGTAATACAGTAGTTTTCAATTAGCTTGTCAATGGAATAAGAACTGAATGCAAGAATTGGGGTTATAATGAAAGACAACTTTACACACATTATTAAAGTTCATTGTGTTATACAATATGGTTCATTGTGTTATACAATAAGGGTTCGTTGTATAATACATCAATATTAGCTCAATGGTAAGTTCAAAGGTCTTTGGGACTGTAAGTGTTATAATTGAAATGACGAACGTTCGTTGGTACCTACCCTTTAGGTCAGGAATGGTGAACCTACGGACCGCTTGCCAGCGATGATACAAAATAATTTAAGACGGCAAGCATGCCAAATTGTCGGTTATCGGATGAGTCGAGTTTAGCTTGTATTTTGCTTAACCTTATCTTTTATAATGCTTCCATGGGAGCCCATGGGAGCCACAAAAATATATTTATTAAGATAATAGGAACAACAAAAATAAATAATGCATTAGAATTATGAAAAATCCTGTTAGTAATGTTTACGTATCAAAACAATGTCGCCGTTAGTTCCGTCCCCTCCTTGGAACACGAGGCTCGGACTGCGCTCGCTACAGGATATTTCAAACTACGTCATGCGTCATAATAATAAATAACATTTTTTTATAATTCAAATTTTCATAAATATATATTTTTTTAAGTAATATATATGTCATTGGATAGATAAAGTGGGCTGCCGTTGTAAGACGACTAAAATGGCATCGTGTAATAATTTGCAACAACAGTAAGGAATTTCCAACAACAATGTTACGATAGACTTCGATTTGCATTTCGGGTCATTTCGAAACAATTGCCATTGAAGATAAAAGGACTGTTACTGCAGAAAAGTATGTCAGTCATTTTTTATCAATTGTCTCGGAAAATTTTACACAGCAGCGCCCAAGAAGCAGGATCCTCCTCCACCACAAGAACGCTCCAGCTCACTCCGCCAGACGGACTATCGAGTATTTGTATATTGAAGGTGTGCAGTTAGTGAGTCATCCTCCTAACAGTACCGACGTGGCATCTTGTGACTTTTATTTATTTCCAAAAATAAAAGATGAACTTAGAGGAATTCGTTTTTCGTCGTTCTTTACGGCTGTGTTTGAAAAAGGCGTGGAAGAGATCCCTAAAGAAAGTGAGCCCGTTGTTCAGTCAATGGTTCCTTCGCATGCGACGATGCTTAGAAAGGATCGGAGGCTACTTCGAAAAGCAATAAACATATTAACAGGCTTCTACATCATTCACCTTTTAATTTTCTAAAAACTGTCAGTGTGACCCGCATAAATGTGGATTAATTTGAAATGGATATAGATATGGAAATAGATTTTTAAAATAACTGCCCTGATGACCAATAAAGGTTCGTCATCTCTGCTTTAGGTACTGACACTATATCTATATGGATCCTTAATTAAATCTGACCACCCATTCATTAATTCATAAGCTCGCTCGTTGTGCAACTAAACGTTAACCATTAAACCATCTATTTATATTTTGTGAGGAAATTGTGATGAAAATTAAAGGTCAACTGATGGTTCAGATTACATTACATTGTGTAATACTCTATTATCTCATTTTCGCACTATTATAAAAAAACGATATTATAAACTCACGTCTTTTCCCGTGAGGTAGGCAGAAACTACAAAACGCCACTTGCTACTATCTTAAGATAGGTACTTCTTTTGTTTCTTTTACGAACTGACATCTACACCTCCGCCAATTTTGAGTAGATTACGTAAGTAGGTATCTGAACTTTCTACCAATAAGATCTGCGTGTCCGCGTGTCGTATGCCCTTGTCGGGCGTCTCTCGGTGTTTCCACTCACGAATTTAATAAAACTCTTTTGCCTTGAATCTTATGATTGCGGGAAAAAGAGTTAAGGAGTATATGAAAAGTTTGTGAAGACCTAGACGCCTCCTTGGTTTAAGAGACGCTTTGGAATGCGCCACTTTGAGGTTGGTCCATGGCCGCTCGAAGTGCTTTCATTAGTTTACTTTTATTAGGCCGTCTTGGTCTCGTATTAGTAGCACTGTCGATCAAGAAATTATGTATTTTATGATTAACTAGCACTTCGCCCACGACTTCGTTCGCGCGGATCTTGTAGGTACTCTAGAAACTTCAACGCCCCGTTAAAGGGGTTAAGGGACTTTAATAAGGAACACAAGGCTCGGACTGCGCGTGCTGCAGGATGTTTCAAACTACGTCATGCGTCATGAAAATGAATAGTATTTTAATAATTCAAATGTTCATAAATATCTTTTTTTTTAAATGAATGTGTCATTGTATAGATGAAGCGGGCTGCCGTTGCAAGACGACTAAAATGTCATGTATATATAGATGTAGCTGTAGGTACACGCAGAGAAACAGTAAGATAATAAATAATAAATATTTGTACCTACAAAGGAACTGCTTATTTCTAAAGAAATTTCTTCCAGCAGACCTGCGAAAATAGAAATGAAACAACAGTCAGTATATGTGAGATCTGTGCTATACATATGTGCATTACTCGGTAGTTTAGTTTATTAAAGAAAAAAATATTAACAATGTGAAAACTACGTAATTTAACTTCTTGTACATATCAAAAATCAGTCAAATTAAGGTTATTTTAGTTTCACACAATTACGAGATTACGTGTTAGGAACACAAATATAGTTTAAAAAAAAATCTGATAATGAGCTCAAAAGGCTAGGAGCACTGTCACATACGTCAATGCTAATAAGCCTCTGGCCAGTGTGAAATCAAAAAAAAAAAATCAAATACGATCGTGTCACATTTTGTCCATCAAGTAAAACGTGGAACACTAGTGTGACGTAACTCTTCAATTTAGCAGCCAAGGCACCCCTCCAGAGAGCGTAAAGCCAAGCTTTATTACTTTTTATTATATTGTAAGGCTTGAAACGGAGGAGCATGGTGTAACATCAGCGAGATGGTCACGTTTGTGGGCACGCAGCCGCCCGCAGACTTTAACCCTCCGCCGACGAAATAAAAATAACCCCGTCGCCCGTTCTGTTCGGCTAGTTGTGGCTGGCAGATTGTGAAATAACGTCAATCTCATTCACATTAAAAAGGTTTTGTGGGGAGTGGAGACCATTCTAGTTTTATGATTTATTTTTCAGCGTGTTTTTGCTGACTTTTTCTAAAGGAGGTTTTTGTTCCACGTGTCGTTTTTTTACGGCTTGTAAAAATAAACTAATTATTCACATTGCACATCACACGCACACATTATTGCCCGAGTAAATCAAACTTGCTACAGTACCTACATATATTAACTTTTAGATCCTATTAGCAATGATATACAAGGTTTCCATCCAGCAGTGAAGTATTCGTAGCGTTACGCTTGTTGAATCGAAATGACAATATTATAAGTTCTGTATAGCCTAGAAAATAAGCTTTCGTCAATTCGAAGAAAACAATTTCAAGTTGAGGAAAGCGTATTTAGTTCATGCTGCGTTCCTTCATACTAAGTAGTTTTTTATTTATTCAGTTTATTTCCCGGTTCTTAGTACTCAGTACTGCTTTTACATTCACATGCAGCTGACGAACTTTATATCTATTCATTCAAATCGATAAGTTCGTGGAACCTTCTCTTTGTGGCGGTAAATAAGAGGGGACTCTCTTTGTTAATATTAATGTTCAAACAACTTTTTTTTTTAATTTGAGATGAGTTTGGTTGGACTCTAGTCTTTTTTCTAACTTTCATGAATGTATAAACAAGCGTACGTACTTAATTATTGTTACTGTTATAATCGTTTTTCGAAGAAGGCATTTTTACTTATTCCAATTTTCGGTGACAAAAAATCTGCGTTTTGGAAAATATTGAAGCTGTTTATATTGTTTCAGATATTTTAAAGGAACGTTCACATTCACATCGCAATCGCGGACTGTAAAAAACGTTTCTCATTTTCACTAAATTATGACAATGTGTTGTGACGTGATGATATGGCAAATTGGAATTGAACAGGGAATGCGCCTTCCGGCTGGCTTAACTACTGAATTCTGTGGCATGAACGGAATATTTCCAAACAGCATAACATTTTATCTCTTCTACAGGATCTATCTCAATGCAAAAGTCATAAAAGGAAGTGAATTTTCTATCTTATCAGGAAAAGCTCGGCTGCTCGTGGTCACGTTTAAGGCCGCAAGTGACATCCGATATAATGCCTCGACTGTACCTAGGTTTACCTTTTTTTTTTTTTTTTGATCTCGGGGGGAAATCCTCATGGAAATCCTCCACCCTGGGGCGGGTGGAGGGGTCTGTCAGACTCTTACTGACTAAAACCACCCCGGTGTTCCATCTCCCACCTACGCCGGGGATCGCGGGAACGTATGCGACTTCCGCAATCCCCGGCTGGTGCCGGCCCGCCTCTGCGGGCCACCTCGCGTCGGCGAGGGGAGTGAGGTGTTTAACTCCCCTCGCTACGTCAAAGAGGGGCGCACGGGAACACCACGCGCCGCCACCTCGGGTCCGGATGAGTGGGGGGCGACGGACATCCCCAAGTCCGCCGCCCCTGGACCCAGTTAGGGGGGCCGGAAGAGGGCAGCGTATGCCCTCCTCCGACGCCCGATGCGCCTGCTGCGGGCAGGGAGAGCGGTTGTGATCTCCCTCTCCCTTTCCGCAGCCTCCTTCTGCGCGATAACTGTCTCGCAGAAGGAGACCACCGCGTCCCAGGACTCCTCACCGCCGACTATAGCATGGACTACGGCCGGCAGCGAGAGGTTACCGCCTACAACAGAGATGAGGGCACGGCGCGGCTCCTCCCAAGCTGCACACTCTGCCAGCGTATGCCGTGCCGTGTCCTCCCGACAGTCGACGCAGTGGTGGCATCGAGCGTCCGGCTCCCTGCCTATGCGACACAAGAACCTCCCGAAGCAGCCATGCCCCGAGAGGACCTGCGTCGCACGAAACGTCAGAGAGCCGTGCCTTCTCCCGAGCCACAGGTCGAGCACTGGCCGGATGGCCTCGATGGTGATGAGGCCGGCGGAAGGGCTCGAAAGCCTGTCCCGCCATTCCGCCACCAGGACCTCGCGCAGCTGCGACCGACGCAGCTCCAAGTGTTGCTGCGTCAGTCTTTCGCCGCGCGCCCGCGCGCCCTCGCGCCACCTATGCAGTGACGCGAGCACTTTCGCCTCCAGGTCCCACGGCGGAGATCCGGCCAGTGCGCAAGCCGCCTCGTAGGAGATCGTGCGATATCCCCTGATGACTCTGACGGCCATCACCCTCTGCGGCCTCCGCAGAACAGTGATGGTGCTGGCCGTCAGGTCAGCCGCCCAGATCGGGGCCCCATACAGGGCCATCGATCGCACGATCCCCACGTACAACCGCCTACAGGCGGTGCTCGGGTCCCCCAGATTGGGAAGCAGCGTTGACAGCGCCCCCGCCGCGCCCAACAACTTGGGCGCCAGCCGCCGGAAGTGGGGGCCGAAATCCCACCGGCTGTCGAGCACCAATCCCAAATACTTCATGGTGGACTCGACAGCGATACGGGCCCCCCCGACCACGATGTGCGATCCCGGCGGCGGCGCTCGCCGGGGGCCATGAAAAACAATGGCCTCCGACTTGTTGAGGGCCACCTCCAGGCCGAGGCGCCGTATGCGGCTCACCACCTGTGAGACCGCAGCCGTCGCCAGCAACGCTGCCTCCCTGTGCGAGCTCCCCCGGGCAGTGACCAGTGTGTCGTCAGCGTAACACACCAGCTGCACTCCCGGCCGGAGCTCGCCCCTCAGCACCCAGTCGTACCCGATGTTCCACAGGAGCGGGCCCAAGACCGAACCCTGTGGAACACCGCACGACATAGGGCGCTGGCATCTGCCATCGCGTCCCAGATAGGTGACACACCTTTCCGCCAAATAAGCCCCGACGACGCGGCGGAGGTAGGAAGGCACTCGATGGTATCGTAATGCCTCCCGAATACAACTCCAGGGCAGGGTGTTGAAGGCGTTGGAGATGTCCAAGGACACCGCCAACAACACACCGCCCCGCGACACTGCTTCCTCCGCCAGGACTCTCACTCGCGATATCGCCGTGATAGTGGAGCGCCCTTGCCGAAAGCCATACTGGCTTTCGGCCAGGTCCGGCCCCTCTCCGCACAAGTGGCTGACGAGGCGGGCTGAGACTATCCGCTCAAACAGCTTTCCCACCTCGTCGAGCAGCACTATGGGCCGGTACGCGGACGGCGAGTCCGCAGGGCGCCCCGCTTTCCTGAGCAGGACCAGACGACCAGATTTCCACTGAGCGGGAAACTGGCCCTGCTCAAGGCACGCCGAGTAGAGTCCTCTCAGTCGGGGCTCCAGCTCCTTCAGAGCTAGGGCCAACGCGCAGCCGTGAATTCCGTCGGGCCCCGGGGCAGTGTTCTTCGCCCGGAGCCGTGTCACGGCCGCCCTCAACTCTGGTTGTGTCACCTCTGGGACGCTGGCGTCCTCTTCGGGCTCTGCGGCTGTGGGCAGAGCCATCGGCGGCGGAGCGTGCTCCGCTCGTGCCGGGAAGAGGGCTGCTACCACATCCTCCAGCAGCTCGGGTTGGAGACTCTCCGTAAGCGGGGGCGCCCATGGTCCGAGTTTACCTCGGACCGAGCGATAAGGACGCCCCCACGGATCCCCGTTTAGAGTCTCCAACATCTCCTCCCTGGCTCGCGTCTTCGCCTCGCCGATGGCCAGCCACAGAGCCTTCTTAGCCGCGCGGTACACCTCATACCGCGCGGCTTCTTCGTCAGGGATACCTAGGTTTACCTAGGTTAAGTTCTGAGACGGTACCTATATAAATCGTAGTTGTTGATTTTAAACATTGTATTATTGTTATGGGTGAGGTGTAAGTGAATAAGTATAAAACAATGAACGACTCGAATGTTAACTTTAGTAGGAAAATCTCATGAGTTTAACTCATAGTACACATAGTACTCGTAAAGCGAAAATTATGTTATTAAATATAATTTATGTGTCCGCTCATCTCCATGAGAATCTTTGCGAAAGGACACTTTATTATTTCTAAATATTTTCTTTTTAATTTAAATATTGACGTTAAAAAGTGCCGTTTCATTGCCTAATTGAAATAAACGTTTTGAATTTGACTTTGGAAATATCTTATGAGATATTTAAAAGATTATGTTTTTAAAAATATACGAATACGGTGTAATGTATGTCACCAGAACATGGCAGACTCCGTAGATTGTATTGTGTCTTATTAAGAAAAAATAGTCTACAATTTCACGCGATATTTTACAATCTTACGGCGTTTGCAATTTTCAGGTTACATATATCTAATTGTTACAAACACACCGTTAGCCAAATTATGGCAGATTGAGACAGATAAAATAGAACTATAGAAAAGGTTCTCTTTACAAGAAGGTGGCAATTTCAACTTATTTCAACAACGTATAAACAGTCTATTAGGGTTAATAATACATGTTTTAATCATTGAAAAAATACATTAAATATATGTAGTACGAGTAACTGTCGTGCTATACCACGTTCTGTAAGGCATTTTCAACAAAGCGTTGGTAGGAAAATAATAAAGAAATGTGATAGTACACGTGAGCGATAGGTCTAGGTATTCTTTCCTATAAAACGTGTCGAGACGTCCAGTGGCGCTCAAATTTTTTTAAATAGTTATTTCATGTTGTATACATACATTCCAGTGTTTAAATACTCTCGAACGGTGGCCATTTCAGTTCGGTACTATCATTAAATAAAAAATCGGTGGTTCAATATAAGTTCTTTTACCTCAATATTTAAAATTAAAGGGTCAAAATTTAATCAAAATCTTGTAATTAATTTATCCAAACCACGAAGGAACAAATTAACGACCAATGGTCAACATAAGCCTTGGACCGAAATAGCTGAAGCTGGGAGGCGTTTGTTCATAATCGGAGAATACCGACTACCAGTAACAGTAACGAATTAAAATTTATTTGCTTTCGAAAGATTGTTACAAACAATAGATACCCTAGAAACACAGTGAGAGCAATTTTAACTATTTAAAAGAAAGTGAAAAAGCTCTCTCTTTATTTCAATTTTTTAGGCGATTATCTAAATTAACTTTTAGACTTAGGTCGGCGTCTAGGTGTTTCATTAATTTTCATGACGTTAATAATTAATCTTTAATAGCCAAGATTCTATATCTATAACATTAGTAAAAACAAAAACAACTAGTTTGAGTACCATTGACATTCAGGGGTGGAATCCTTTAGCGGGCGGCGCACCGCGTGCTTGAAAACGGGGAACTATAAGAATTTCTGCTCGGACATGGAAGAAACCGCGAGGCAGGAGGTTTTATGTAATTCTGAGCTTAGAATAAAACGGGCGTGGGCGTCTCGGTTATGCGTAGGTATTGAACGGACAAACAGCAGGACAAGAGGAATGAAAAAGGTAAATACATTAATACGAATCAGAGATATTGGTACCTGTATACGTTTTTATTAAAAAAAAAAACATGTCTACACACGTAACACCTACGCAACATCAAACTTTTATGCTCCAAAAGCTGAAGGGGTAGTCCGAGGTTTATCTTATATTCCACTGAGTAATAGTAGGCGAGCCAACTTTCACTGGGATTTTTTTAAAATTTTTAAATTTGAGATGGGTTTGCTCTTGACTCTAGTCTAGGTCAGAGATGACAGAGACAAAGTCGACGATGGAGAGAGTTTACCCAGAAGAAGCCTGTTCACTCGAATTTTGAAGACATTATTGTTGTATACGTTCGGAAACAAAAACGCAGGCAGAGAGTTCCTCCACTCCTTCGCTGTGCGCAATATAAAAGATGTTTGAAAACGCTTAGTGCGAATAGATGGAATAGCAACAAGGCAAGGATGGTAACTTGCAGTGCGTCTAGATGCCCGATGGTAGAAGGGGGCCGGTGGGATGAGGTCATGGAGTTTCTGGGAACTTTCCCCGAAGTACAATCGGTGGAAGACCGACAAGCAGGCAACCATGCGGCGATGAGCCAAGCTGTGAAGCTTAGCATCCACCAGTTTTATGTCTCCAATGAGCCTCTTAGCTCTGCGTTCCACTTTGTCTGATTTCTGAAGCGAATACTGCACACTGTGGGGAAGTCAAGCAACAACGCATGCCTATTTATTACGTATCTTGCTAAGGGTTGCTTTTAATTTGTAAGTGGCCAAATACCTAAGTGATTTAACCTGGTGGAATAAATATTTGATTGATCTTTTAAATGTAAAAGGAAATAGTAACATATTTAGGGACCGATTTTTAATTATTCAGATAACTTTTACCTGAGGAATAACAATAGCGGTTGGGCAGTTTCACTAAATCAGCCTTATTAACGGTTAGATTTAAAACCGTGTATACTGTCCTTATATACATAGTTAGTTTACGTCCTACGTCCTTACGTCCGTTAGTGTAGGTCCTAGTTACGCTTGACGGACTAGAATAAAAGCCCAAGTTAATTTCTATTGTAACAATTCCACCAGCTAATAGACCATAACGAACAATGGAATGTAACACTTATTAAGGCAAACAAATACCTTTCTAAGATAATTAACGAAATCTATATCTTATTTACGTTAAGTAAGGATAAAATAATACATAATTATTATCGAGTTGTACATCTGCTTACAATACGATGTCAGACAATACCGTTTTGTCTCTCGATTACTTACAAGATGAAACTGTATTAGTGATATCATTTCCATTCAGCGCTGAACTGAATACATACACTATGGATCTGACAGTAATTTGTATTGTAAGGATTATCTCTTCACCCACGATTGTGTATTTAATCAGTACTGATGGTGACTGGTAATAAATCTCGTGTTAACTTACTTAGGGATAATTGAGCTTATTAAAAAAATAATAACCATAAGCTAGTTTAAATACAGCTTTGCGGAATTCTAAATTCAAAATCTGAAAATAAAAATCTTATTAAAAGTATTTAAACTAAATATGTCATTAAAGTTTTGTTTATAAATATTATTAGTAATTTTAAGTATTCCCGAATGAGCACCGATTTTAAGAGCACATTATAAGCCAAGCACATAAATTGACTTAGATTTTTATCGAAATGTTTTATTAACGCCCCCACCATTAGAACCTAATCCACTGTAGGTGTTCAAAAGGTACATTTTGTTTAATTACTAATTGAGCACCAAGTTAAAATATTGATGGGTGCTTAGCTTTGGTGCTCAAACGGGAATACTTTATTGCAATGTTGAATGTTCTGATGTGCCAGTGTTTTAAGTTTTTTCGAAAAATTACCATCGCTGTCATCATTGCTCAAATCAGAAATAC
The DNA here is from genome assembly GCA_905163435.1 of Mamestra brassicae. Lineage (NCBI taxonomy): Eukaryota > Metazoa > Arthropoda > Insecta > Lepidoptera > Noctuidae > Mamestra > Mamestra brassicae. The sequence goes on along the minus strand of LR991004.1, from coordinate 9,731,306 downwards.
GTACTTTAAAGGTTTTAAGAGCACATTATAAGCCAAGCACATAAATTGACTTAGATTTTTATCGAAATGTTTAATTAACGCCCCCACCATTAGAACCTAATCCACTGTAGGTGTTCAAAAGGTACATTTTGTTTAATTACTAATTGAGCACCAAGTTAAAATATTGATGGGTGCTTAGCTTTGGTGCTCAAACGGGAATACTTTATTGCAATGTTGAATGTTCTGATGTGCCAGTGTTTTAAGTTTTTTGGAAAAATTACCATCGCTGTCATCATTGCTCAAATCAGAAATACGTACTTTAAAGGGTGTTCCAGAAGTGCGTGGACGTATTTAAGGGTGGTGTTCTTTTAGACGTTTGTTGCGGTAGCGTTTTATATTTTTCCTATTTGTATAGCAGATACAGAACACCACCCTTGAAAATGAAAACGCACTTCTGGAACACCCTGTATAGCAAAGCTGTCTCTTTCTCGGATTAGAACTTGATATTGGTTCAAATTGGTTAGTCCAGTCAGCATCCTAAAAGTTTTCCCAAAATTCTCATAAAAACTCGTACCCATGTCTTGAGATCTCCATGTCGCATGTTGCAATGATATCTACATCTATGATGAAACCTGCCAGGGTTGCGGAATTTGTTCGAAAGAGTCACCGCGTTCCAGGGGAACGCAAAGGGCTTTAGAAGGAACACGGATGGTTTTAGTCAGTAAAAGTCTGACACGCCCTTCCGCTCCACCCAGAGCGGAAGAAGTCATTTGATGATTTCCCATCCTTAAAAAAAAAAAATCTATGATGAAAATTGTAGAGCATAAAATTTTATATATGTTTGTAAAAGATGCATGCCGCCGGCGCTGTGCTTCTTCCCGCGGTCTTCATCAGGTCATCGGAACTCGTCTGCTCATTATCACACCGTAATCACTTACCCCGTTTACAAGATTCTGATCATATAACTTTAACAGTAGCGGTAGTTTACGTCTAATTATTTAATTATCTCTACAATTTCCAAACCTTTTGTTAACACATAATTTCCACATCTATTTCTGTTTAGGAAAATTTATAAAAGCTTTGTTTATATTAACTCAACCCTTAAATGACGTCAGCAAGATAAGAAGGAGTACCAGATTGTGTTATGATGCTGCGCCCACAGATGTTATCTCCGTTGTTTGGCCTATTTCACCAAGAGTTGTGAAAGGGGAGCACACACCAGCAGTTACTTTGAACTTTTTTTATGTATTAAGAAAAGATTTTTAAGAGAGGAGTGATATTAATAGATTACGCCCCCGCTTATAAGTTTAGGGACTATTGTATTACAGGATCGAGCTATTTTAAATTATGGATTAAAAGATAAAAGTCGATGCTAACGGATTATGGTTTAGAAGCAAATACGCATGGGAGATAATACTCGGTAAATTAAATCTCTTTTTCTAAGAAACAACATTTTTAACCTTATAAGTCATCATTTGTGTGCCTCACCATAACTAAACCAAAAGGTAGGTGCCACCACGCTTCTAACAAGCTTGCTACGATTTCGTAGCTCGTAGTACGCCGACGCTTACTACGCTGTAGCTGTCCGCTACGAGTAGCCGTAAACATTGATCGTTTATTCATGATGGATATTTATCTTGGAAGTAATAAATAAAGTATCTCGTCTTTGTTTTTGTAGGTACAACTTATATTAATTATAGCTCGTGTAGCTCATGGTCACTAAAGATATTAGTTTTACTTATCACGAAATTCGGAACTGATCAACCTACTTTTAGTTTGTCAGTGAAGTTCGGAACTGCGTAGCAAGGAATCCATTCAGTGTGATAATATTGAATGGAAACAGTATCTATTTCCAGAATGAGGTGATCCGACGGAGAACTAGGCTGGTCGTCACAGCTCATAGAATCAGCAAGCTAATTGTGCTAGTGCACTGGTCATTTTAGTCTTAGAACAGAATCGTTATCGTAGGGTGACCACGATGTGGAAAAGTGGGCTAGGCTGTAGACTATCTTCGCAAGTTGGGTTATTAGCAAGTTTGCTAAATACGTATATGCGGTAGATTTCTTTGATCTGATATATATGTATGAGATAATGATGATAAATTTATACTTTTTATGTGTTTTACAAATATTGTGATTACGAGTCTGATTATAAGTGAAAATATATTGAATTATTGAATACCTATATTATTTAACTAATTTCACTATTACATCATTACATGGAGCGTTTGTCAGCTTAAACAGAATATTGAGAGCTTTCTAAGTATTATATTTCTTTTTTTTGTATTTAATTCGAGTAAAACTTGTATCTGTAGGCAAGTAGGTACTACTGGTACCAACTGATTTGACGTTGGCTAGGTCACGAACACAGCGGGGGGACCTAATCATCTGCTCGTTACCATACAGAAGAAAATGATATTCATTAGTGTCGTTTCTTCAGCAATGTTAAAAGAAAGTATAGACAGCCTTCTTAAGAATAACTGACAAATATTTGTGGTAGTGGCGCTATCTTCTGAAAACAAATCGAAACATCTTCGTCATGGTGTTTGCTTGTGATATTAAGTAACGCGTGTTATAAGCACGCTGCGAAAACATGATTCCGTTTTGCAAACTTAAGCAATAAATTTTCATACAAAGAATGACGGAGGTTCTATAGAATTGCGGCCGCCCGCGCCTTCTGCGTCGTGCTTTTTTAAGTATTCTCTATTATGAGGAAACACAACCCCAATGTAACGTTTTGTATTTCTTTTGGTTTTGTGTGCGTTATTTTCTTATAAAGTAAACGAAGAATAATTCTGCGAATTTTGTTTCTCAGAGCTTTCAACGTTCAACCTTCTATTAGTAAGGATTCAAATTGAGAAACACACACCCCCCTAAGTATTGCATTATTTCACATGGTAAACTATAGTATTGTTTTATACATTAATCACCTAGTTACATATAAATCCTAACTGTCAATCAAGTATATTTTGTCGTTTTATTAGAAAAACAAAGGCCTCTCTCTACTTTTTCCACACAAATCTATATCGGCCTTGCGGGCCAGGCCCGTTAGAGAGCCTGCCAGGGTTGCGAAATTTGTTCGAAAGAGTCACCGTGGCCCTGGAATGCAAAGGGCATCGGGAGGAACACGGATGGGTTTTAGTAAGTGTTTGACACGCCCTTCCGCTCCACCCAGAGCAGAAGAAGTCATTTTATGATTTTCCATCCTTAAAAAAAGGCTTTCATCATTTGCCTAACCTTTTCCCAACTATAATGGGGTCGACACCCAGCACACCAAACTTAAAAAAGCCAGAAATTAAAACCCAGGTATAACTAAGTAATCAATGCAGCTGCGTAACTTTGTCGATAAGTCTCAAAATATGCCTAAATACAAGAAACCAAATAGAGGAAAAAATAGGTACTATTGTGGTACTATCGTGGTACTATCGTGGTACTATTGTTATTAACCGTTATTCAACAAGGGGGTTAAAACGAACACAATAAGCCCATTCTTTTTATTAAGAACTTTCGAAATTTTTATACAACGAATCTAGCCAGTTTAAGCAGCTATTTTCGTAATTGTGTTACTTCCGAAACTTTGAAAAAGGGGTTTTCTCTAACTTTTAAATGCCACCGCGAAAATAAAGTGGTTACGTTGGGAGCGTGCGTCACAGCGAAGCCCGTTCCTTCCGACTTGGCCTTTTGTGCAAGCTCGGGGCTGCGTGACCCCGGCGATCACGAGCCACGGGTCGCGTGTCTCGCCACATTGCCAGCTTTTAATTAATGTTGAAACGTTACGCCGTGTTACTTCATCGTTCAATTGTCACGTCTTAATGTCCCGCATTGACTGGGGGTAAGATGTTATGCAACTTTTTCGTAACCATGACATGTGTTACAAGGATGAATGGATGTTTATAACGATGACTAGATTTCAGGCTTGATTTATGTCTCAATTAACAATATTTCGCTAGTTGGCCGTTTGGGGTTGAAACTCTTTGCCCGTGGGGTCCGAGTGCTCATGCACTATTTAAAGAATTATCTAAACGCTTAGTTGATACTTGGGCTGGCTCTTACTTTAGTCAGAGGATTAAACATTGCCATACAACGAGGAAATGTTGCCAGTCTTTTGGGCACACTTCCAGTCGATAGCGATTCGGACGAATTTCGTGACGCCATAATTGGTTTACGTTATGAGACTTTATTTATATTTATAGTCTATATAGTTAGTTAAGTACTTATTAAAATAAATAATATTCCTATTTCAAACATTTACTTTACACGAATTAAGAACCATATAATTATCTATATGATAAAGCTGAAGATTTTGTTTGTTTGAACGCGTTAATCTCTGGAACTATGAGTCGAATTTGGAAATTATTACGACTTCGTATGCGCATATCCCGTTTTTTCCCGTTCCCGTATAGCCTATAGCCTTCTGGCTATCATATTGTGGCTATCATAAAAAAATAATTTTCTAAATCCGACTGGTCGTTCCAGAGATTAGCGCGTTCAAATAAACAGACTTTCCACTTTATTATATTAGTATAGTATAGATATTTTTTTTTTGTGTTTGTTTTAGATGCCTCAAAATGATGTTGCATCTACTAAATGTTTCATGTATTTATCTAAATTACATTAGCAAAATGCTAATAAACTAAACGAACAATGTTTACGGAAAGATGTAAAATCTATTTTCGTAGAATATATCTAATATGCATAGTCAGATTAAGTTAAGTGAATTGAAGACAAATCTCTACCAATCTTACAAAATTCACGCGCAATATCCGATTTATTAACATTTAAAAGGGCGTGAATGACAATAACAGTAATTCACTTACGCCCTTACAATCCAGAGATAGACAATTCTATTAAACGTTGTTTATAAGTGTCTCCTTTTCTGGCATTTACACGTATGATTGGAACACTTAATACAAACACATTTTCTTTTATTATCTATTTATTTTCGAACTGAAAGGAAGTACCTTAACGAGATCAGTCGAATGGAAGCTGTCGTTAGCAAATGTCAAAGAGACGACGTATATTGTACAATCTTATTATTTCTTTTATAAATGCCGCTGGAGGTGAAAAAAGATATGTAAAGATATGTCAAAGTGTTTTATCCATTATAATTTTTCACCTTTGAATTTAACAATGATAGGTAATGGGTACCATTTGCATTGTCAATAGTAAGCATCGCGTTTATAAATTATCTGTTTCTTTCTTAATGGTATGTGGTCACCGCCAACTTTCCCGATCTTTGACCCCTGACCTTTGAATTTTGTATTTTTCACGTCATACCAGCAACGTCACTTTAATATAAAAACAGAAAATAATAAAAAATAACAAAATATTTCGTCCCACATTGTGTCCATATCAAAGACTACAATAGTATACTGGTCCATATTGTGTGTTGTTTCATTTTGGAACGCGAATCATCAAGTGAAAAACCAATATTTGTTTCTCCTAAAATACATTTTGCACAGTCCGCAGTTGTATAATCCCTATTTCTAAGTAACCTCACTGCTGAACACTGTCTCTTAAGATACAAGTTATCCTAGTTTGAGAGGCAGGGCTCACAATATCTGTATACAGACTTCTGCAGCGTAGTAAGCATATTGTAATCAGTGTATACTATATGTGTTTCTTTTTTTGTGACAATAACTTTAAAAAAGAAGGCTATCTCTATCTGTTCGGCCGTTTTATAAAACCGATTTCCTCAATCTTTTTCTAAAATTAAAGGTATTGATGATTTGTCACCAAGCATAGGAAATCACCAAACTCTCACCCTTCTCAAGTCATACTCAGACGCGATTTCCTCCTGTGCATTTCTTAACTTTTTTTCCCTGTATCTGGATTTGATTGAGATACGCGGTCCGTTTTGGTCTAAGAACACTCCTTGGAACGAGTTGGAAGGAAGTTAGGTGTGAATATTCAACTTGACTTGCAATGCTGCGGAGCAGCACGGGTCCTCATATACAAAGGAGTACTCTTTATTATTTACACCAAATAAATAACAGAGACGATCAAAGTAGGGTATCGATACATTACATAGGGTTACACGATTGTCGGCCTTATCGCTAAGAGTAATCTTCACCGCACCTGTAGCCCTGGTATTTAAATGATATCCATTGGCAGCGGTGGTCACTTATCATTAGGTTGGCGCCTGCTTGCCACCATCAGATCAACTATAGACTTGAACTATAAAATAGCAATTTAGGCATTTTGGTGGCTAAGGTTCGCTCCTTTTTGCAGAAAATTATAATTTGGTCTGGCAAATAAAGTCTGTCCAGTCGAGTTTGACATTTGGCAGGTGTTACCCACACCAAAAAATATGGGGATACTAATAATGAGGCAATGATTAGTCAAAAAAATGCCCTTTGAAAAAGGCTTACGCTTGTTTAACATAATCGAACCCAGGTCTGCCGTAGGTGGTGTAACCTATGCCCTTAATTCGGTCATTACACCCAGTCATCCATAATGTATAAATAGCCAAAGAGTACACCATATTATATAACAAGTAGCCATTGCACTGAGCCTTACTACGGCTGGATGAGAAGGACATTACCAAGCCTTGAATAATGTTGGAGAAACCAGGTCATGGCAGGCGCTGAGATTTGCGCATTTTACTGACGCAATCCGCGATTCAATTGCAAATAGTTACTGAATGGTTCAAATATTTTTCAGGTATTTAAAGTCTTTCCTAGACAATTTTAAACAATCGACGCGATTGAATTTCTTTCGTTGGTTCGCGTAGGAAATATTGAAATGGCATACGCACAACATCGATTCCAATCATTATTTCCTGTGTATAATTTGAATTATGAAAAGTTGTAGTTGTGTGCTTCAGCTAAGTATCAGTATAATGAATTGTTCCATAAAGGTACCGCAAATTAAAAAAAAAAATCAGTCTTGTTTTTTCTGGTACCTACAAACTTATGCTGCGACCGCTATGACCCACAGCATCCCTAGGCCCAGCTAATTAATTGAGAGGAAAAGCTCAAGACACTGTAGTACAAGTTCTGCATCTAGCCTGTGATCAAAATGTGGGGTGACCTAGTTAGCGTTACTTAGCACCAATCGACCTATTCATTCATCATTCACGCGGGGCGGCGCGGGAGGAGTCCAAGGCTCGCACGATGACGTCACAATGTTGGGTTTAAAAATTACCCCCCCCCCCCTACGCTTCGCACAGCTGCAGCAGTCCTTTCACGTGACCTACTGACCCAAAATCCAGGGATCCAAGTGACGTAGGCAGTACACCCCCGGTAACGTGTTCCTCTCTTGAAACCCAACAGTTGTATCGAATGGATGGCAAAACTTTTTGAAAGGAGTAGGAACTGCGTTTTCAATGGAAGTTTCTACGTTAACTGTATCTAGTAGAGGTGCAGCACACGTGTGTGCGTGAGGGTGGGCTTGATGTGTGACTATATGCCCGTGGGTAAAATGGCCTCCCTTCGTGGTAGCCTCGCAGGCTTCACATACAGATGTAGCTATTGGAAGGCCGTTGTTCAAAGCTAAAATTAGACGTGTCAGAACGCCAAATACTGGTGTTCCATGCTTGGTCGTTATTCATGACTCAGGATACTTGATCGAATTTGTGGGCAAGATACTGAATGAGATTCCATTTGCTATGATTTTATTACTCGTTTTGGTACCACGTAAATAAATGAAGCTTTTGTTTCTTTAAACTTGGTTATGATAGTACTTAGGTACTTAATAAATGAGAGTTCATGAAATCTCAAAAGTTAAAAACAATTCGAACTTAGAAAGCTATTTTCTAAGATTTGTTTTATTCCATAAAATGTTTGACTTAAGTTTTATTCATTTACCTAATTTTAGTAAATTTGTTAGTAATGATAACTCGATCTTTAAAACAAGGAAGACCGGTTAGAAACTTCTAGATTAATTTCTAGATTCCAGTTCAATGTTATAGTGTTTTCAGCTTTTAACCTAGAATATATTTCTTCTACATATCAAGGTTTATTAGTCTTCCTTGAACACTATTTCTGTGTACCTTTGCTTGGAGGCGGAAGAATGAAGACTAATAGTTTTAATCAAGGTTGGACTTCGGATTCGAAGACTGATTGAGTAAAATACTACCGTTTGAGCTTTACACGTGCTTTTATGGTTTTATTTCTGTTCGGGAAGCAGCTTTTGGATGAAGGCACAAAAAACGATTGAATAAATATAGATAGTTTCATTTTTCGATAATGTGTTTCCAGTCTGTTAGTATTGAGGGGCCGCCAATAAAAGATTGATTAATTAGGGTATAATATCATAATTATTTTAATGTGATGCGAATGATAAATGGGAATGGTAAGGAGCTATTTGTAAAATAAAACGAACTTTCTTCTTTTTAGCGTGTTTTTTGGGACAATAGGACTCTTTTTGGTACAATAGGACTCACTTGACTTGACCAAGAACTTAAAAATACTAAATAACTACTTAAAAATAAATCAACAGTACAATTATTTGTGATTTTAGATAAATAATAAACAGAAGTCAAAGTCCCAGTACCCAAATTAGTAATTTTTAACATCATGCAATCACCTATCTTATGTTGACGTGCGAGGAGCTTATAGACCAACCTTACAGCTACTATCCCATTCCATGGTTTCGGTCTAAGGTTAACCATCATTATATCAGCCTGGAATGACCCACTGCTGGATACAGGGCTTCTTACTCGTGTGCCATGTTTCCCGGTTCTGTGCTTTCCTCATTCTGGTTTCCCTCGAATTTAGTGATATCGTCGACCTAACACGCTTTCGGATGCCCTTGGTTTCTAAGGCCCAATCTTCGCCACCATTATAGGTCTTAAGTTAGTTGTTCTTAATATAAGTGTGCACTGCCATGAACTTAACTGCGTGGCTGTAATTGACGTGTCGGTATAGTGCCTGTTTATCCGCGACGAGGCAGCCTGACACGCATACATTATGATAATTTATCACTCCGGCGTCAGCGCCCAGTTCCGCGTGCTCCGATAGGAGTAGGCGACGAGGGTGCTGCTCCGATGTGTGTGTCCATTGTTAAGTATCTTTATACTAATTGAACGTCAATACAGATGTTCTTCGTAAGTTTATGAAGGAATTTTGGAAGAACAAGGTGTAGCTAAATCCATATCTTGAGTCCTTTTATGAAAACTTTCTTCACACGTCTCGTCTCAGTTTTACATGGTATTAAACCAACACAGGATGTTAAATCAAGCTTTGAATGTCAACTCGATTGAAGAAGGCTTCGACGAGGTTGAGTCGAGTCGAAGTAATGCCTTAGAAATGGAACGAAACAAAGTAGAAAAAAGGAAGAGAGGGCAATGTTTCACAGTGTGACACAAGACAACATAAAAAGAACCTGTTAAACCAACAACAAGGGTTTACAAAAAAAATGAAGTACTTAATTAAGTTTTATTTGAGATGACTTTGCTCCTGACTCTAGTCTAGCTTTACTAATATTAGTACAGGAAACATTACCAACTCAGAGAAGCAAACCAACACATTCTTTGAACTACTACACATTGCTGTGAAAGGCGCCTTTACCGTGAGACAACGGACTCAGTCACCGTAAGCCTTGATCGGCCGATGAACTTATCCAATAATCTCCTTATTTCCACATAAAGTAATTTACAACGATGCGGAGTTAAGTACTTACGATATGATAACCCTTATGTAAAACAAATCGTGCGCCAATATTGTTGTGAAGTCATGTTTGCTCCAATATTTCGGGAGCAATTCCCTTTAAATCTTTTATTGAGCGTAACTCTAGCTATGATGGGTCTGTTTGATAATTTTCAGACGTGTTATCAATGTCGTTGACCTCTCTGTTTGTTGTTTTGTGGCTTGTTTTGTTTGACAGTGGTGTTAAGGAAAACTAAGTGGGAATTGAGTTCTTGGTGTCCGGTTAGTGACGGATTGGTGTATTTAGTAATGACATGTTGCTTTTGTCAAATCTTATCATGTTTGTATGAATTATAATTTAAATGTAAAATATATTATGTATGGCTCAGAAAATATATATTTTTAAGAATATTAAAACATGCATTTGAATAACCTACTTAGTTGAAATTGGCAGTAAGGAAAAACGAATAAGTGCATGTATTTTTTCGCTTTTTACAGTGATGAATTTTATCTGGTTAGATTATTGTGATTTACCATAGATACTCGTAGTATTCTAATGCCAGCTAAAAATCCATTTTACAATGACCCGCTGAACTCGATCATAATCGCCTAAAGACCCACTTGAAAGTCCATAACTCTATTCATACAAGAGAATGTTTAAAGTACTTAATAATCCATCAGTCAAAATTTGTCAGTGTGTTTAAACGCTGCATTTTTTTAAATTAATCCTTAAAGCAGTGGACCAGAGTAACCCTTTTATGAAAATTTACTGAATTTAGAATAAGTAGGTATTCAGTAATAATCTAGGGTTCTATGTCGCTGGGCTATTTCTACTGGCACACTACAGCGTTATGAAAAAATAAACCACAAAATTATTTTAAGTACCTACTGATTAGCAGAATCTTTATTCAAACTATAGAGAATTTCAGGCTTATTCATAAACAACATTTTCTATATGATTAGTTTGAGCACCAGGTTCTAAATTCAAATTCTATATAATTTGCAAAAAGACTAAGTATCCATAAAGCTTTTAATACGATTACATGTTTTTGATATAAATGTGTGAATAAATGACATTGTATCGAAGTCTATGAGAGTAATGAGTGTTAGATAACATACAGGGAAGGCGGAGTCTGTACGATCGATAGGTGCATCAGGTCGTTGACCCCCTGTCCAACTTCTGCTTAATATAGAGGTAGACTGTTTCGACTACCAGCCCACTGGCCTATAAATATGAAATGCCACTTTTCACTGCATTGCGGTTACTGTACCTTTCGTAGGTGACCGAGAGTTTTTAAAGTCATGCCTTTGTATGGCTACCTAACTAATGCAATTTTAATTATTTATCCAAACAGATTAAGTTACTCAACTTTTACATTTTGTTTGACTTAAAATCTTTAAAAAGGTATGACGTACCTAATCTTTGATCTTTATTCTTTGTATCTTCTTATCAAGTGTCGCTGTTGAGAAAAAGTGATTGAAGAAAAGTAGGTGTTTAAGCCGGAAAATGTTTATAAATATCTTGAAGGTACAAACAGTTTCTTTTGATAATGGAATGGAAATGTTGCTTTAAATACACTCTTGTGGTCGTGTTTTCGCTTCTTAAGCTCTCGCTGAATAAAAAAGGAATTACCCCTACATTGAGTGTTTCTACACTCAATGTAGGGGCAAAAATAAGAAACTTAAATTCAAAACCATAAAATTGAGTGCCTCAACCCGTAGTCTAGCAAAATGCCTGACAACAGTAATGGTCTGACGCTGGTTTTGACAACGTTGAGTGTACGTAGGTATGCATATCAGTTTTTTGAGGTAAGTTAGGTCACTCCAAGGAGGCTCAGCAGTGTGAACCTATCTAAGTACTAATAACTTAACCGCTTGCTATAATCTTGCTTATCATAGTCACCGTCTTCGCTTTCAATAAGGAAGCCTATTTGCTTTTGTTGAACCAAAGGACCTATAGTAATAACTGCCCCGAGTTCAGACATACAGCCTCATTTATATGAAACATATGATTAGTTGAAGATTGTTGATTAGCAAATTCTTTCAAATTTTTATAGAAAATAAGCTTCTGCTTATTTTTCTGCTTCGCTTGAAATTTGAAAAATATCCGAAAGGGTGACAAGTTTCATCCAAATCAGTTCAGCCGTTACGAGGTGAAGAGGTAAGAAACAGACGCGTAACAACTACTTTTGCAGTTATATTATAAGTATGGATTCAAAATAAGAATCTGCTAATTATGAACAAGGCCCAAAGTGAAATTCAATCAGCGCGATGACAGCGATTTTTGAAATGTCAAAAAAGAAAAAAATTGGTTGCGTGACATTTCGCTAGCGTATGTCAATATATCCATACATTTTGACGATCGTTGTCGCTAGTCGAATGTAACATTACTTAGGGCCCCTGGATATGTAATTGGAAGCAGAGTAACTGCCCTCTACTACTCGTATAACGTGGCGATACCATCATAATCCATTGAGAAAAAGGGACATTGCTTTCGTCCTATACAGATCCGATCTCTTTCTCACAATGAAATCACATTGACATTGGCACGCCAAATTAGGGCTGAAGTTTACAGTGTTTTCAATTACGACGGCAGAACAAACGAGCCCGAAATCAATTAAGCGTACTTAATCCAATCACAGTAAACTACAAAACTTTTTGGTTGCAGTTTTATGATCGGCTCACGTGTGAATGGTGCGTAGGCGTCTGTCGTGTGCGGCCGCAGCAGGGGAGCGACAGAGTGCTGACAAAGCTAATGTTTTTCATACGTGTAGGCGAAGCATGGAGTACCGACTAGTTAGTAAACGTGATTGTGGTAGAACGGTCTATTAGTTACACGTTTTACAGGAAATGTCGTTGTAATATGATCAGCGGGGAAAAGTATAATACGTGACTGTGTTTTGTTTTTGTTTGCGGTAGTTTTGAAAAAACAACAGATTTGTTTTCTATCTTTTCTGTTATTCATGCCTTTCTGGCAGTCTCATACCTGTCTGGCAGTCTAAATATTATTTATTTGGATCAATTTTTAATTATTATTTATTTGTTTTACACCTACTATAGTGTAGCCTTTTAAGCGAAAGGTTGACTAGTAGATAATGCCATGTTGCATTAAGCCTGCCTATGTACCACTACTGTACGTGATGTTCGAATAAAATAATAAAAACTGAAGAGTTGACCTCTTTACACAGGTCTTGCGCTCATTTTTTTCTGTGTTTATAAAAATTGCACCTAACAATTATGGTTTATGCAAATGAATACAACAACAACGACCTTAGGTTTAAATTATCTACACCTGCTCAAGTCGAAGTCAAGGTAGAATATTATTGTTTTGCCAAGTTTAGAACCAATAACAGTCAAGCTTACCGCGTTCTCGTTGCCTTGTTGGTCTAGATGCTAGCGCTACTGCTGAGCATGAGAACCTAGGTTCGATTCCCGAGTAAGGCAGTTTTTTTATGTTTTCCATCGGGTTAAAGAGATAACATGGCAGGTGCAAGAAATAAAAAAAAAATTAAGCGAAAGGAAATGTTAATGTCCTGTTGATACACCTCTGCTAACCCTTTGACGTATGACGGCGTGATGCTTAGAAAAAAATAAAAAGTGGGAAAAATCACGATCCCGATGAGCTTGACTGACTTTGAGACTCGTTTGATATAAAGGCACGTGATCCGTGGGCGTTCTAGGGTTGCTATGAAGATTTTAATAATGGTGGATTGACTTTTGAAGTACTGCTCCATCACATTTCAATTTCAATCATATTTCCGTTATAATAAAATGCAGTTTGTGCTCGGGTTGCGGGCATTTATTAGGAACAGTTGTGGATACCTACATCAGCTCAAGTCTTCAGTTCCTTAGAATCACAACCATCTGCCTAGCCTTCTCCCAACTATGTTGGGTTTAGCTTTCAGTCTAACTTGATGCAGCTAAATAATAATATTTAACTTGGAGCGACTGCTTATCTAACATTTAACCCAATAACTGGGTAACACGAATACCTACCTCTTAGCAAGACTGGTTTCAGATTTTCTGGCGTCTGGCTCGTTTCTAAGAATCTAAACTTTATATTAGATGAAATTGCTTGTTTGTAGGAGATAATCTTTGAAATTACTGATCCGATTACAAAGTATGTTTTAATGGAAAGCTACACTATCGCTAAGCCATAGGCAAGTTTTTTTCAATTTAAAGAGGCATTACTGCAACACGCCTCTTAACTTCGAAGGGGTGCACAAAAGTGAGAGGAACACTTACACTATTGTGTTTCGAGTTAAGTGAGCCAGTCAAGTTTTCAGAAAACAATGGCTTTGCTTATTGGAACTAAGTATGTCTTTTCTTCTCGTTTGTGCCTCCATGGTGACTATCATGGCATAGTTTTAGCTGCCGATTAACTGAACTGAATCCATTTACATGGCACATAACAAAGTGACCGAGCGATTAGCAACTGCTTTCCGTAGATATGTCTCAAATCTCGATTCCGTCGCTTTCGGTTTCCGCATTGAACTGAACAGAATACTTTCATGTTTCCCTTTAATTACCTAGTTTCGTTTGTGTATTTTTGTAATGGTTATAAATGCATCTAAGATACAAAAGAAATCCTTTTCCAAAAGGAAAACATCTCGCTCGCAAAGAATGGTCAATGATCAATTTAATGATTATGATATCATCATCATCTGCCTAGCCTTTTCCCAATTATATTGGGGTTAGCTTCCAGTCAAACCGGATTCAGCTGACTACCAGTATTTTACGTGGAGCGGCTGCCTACCAGACCTCCACAACCCATTAACTGGTTAACACGGTACTCCTTGGCAACACTGGTGTCAGATTATCTGGCTTCTGACTTATCCGTAACGACTGCCAAAGATCTACAAATGACAGCCGGGACCAACGGCTTAACGTGGTTTCCGAGGCACGGAGGAGTCTCGGTATGTTAAGATCGTCACCCATCCACAGACCTACCTCGGCAAGCGTTGCTTAACCTTAAAGATCGACCCGTGCGGCTGTTATTATTTAGCCACGAGCTCCTTAATGATTATGATAATTGTGGACATAATGCCATTCACAACAGCTATGAGCAGACAACCGTAAAAATGACTTTTATGGGTTTTCTAATTTGCTACTTGTTGATGTACATTTTATGATCTTTATTGTTTGTTTGTATTCGTAATGTTGGACAACGTAGCTTGTATAGCGATTTAAAAGTGAATTGGTAATCATTTCTGTAAAGCTATCTTTTATATCGTTTCATGTAGAACTGTAGATGGATAGGTTATGTTTTTTATTAATTACTTTATAGTGACTCCTTTTTAAAGGACTGACTAGACTTGTCCTACAAACAATTTAGTTTTCGTGTTAAAATTTTTGATCTAATGGTGTCTAGATTATCTTCGGATGTTAGCGTATTTATGTTTAAATGCAAAGTAGAAAAAAGTGTAAGATTGTCTTGTGATGTACTTTTCCATATGAAAGCTGTGTGTGTAGGAGGGCTTGCTAAAAGGTAAAAGGATTAAAAATCAGGAATAAATTTTCATAGATTTTATTTTAAATACGAAAACTCATGTTAATCGACAATAAAAATTACTTACAACTAATTGATTTAATATTTAAACTAGCTACTTAGTATACGGTAATATCAACTGAATAGTTTACTGATCAAATAGTAGACAAATAGTATATCTATAATGTATAGGTACAAATTCGAAACATTGTCAATTAGTGATGATTAAGTTACGTTTATATTTACGCTATGAATGTGGTGTGTTATGCTGTAACGAAGTACTTAAATTCCACACGGCACACCATAAATTGATACTATTACTATGTGTGACTATCATGGCATAGTTTTAGCTGCCGATTAACTGAACTGAATCCATTTACATGGCACATAACAAAGTGACCGAGCGATTAGCAACTGCTTTCCGTAGATATGTCTCAAATCTCGATTCCGTCGCTTTCGGTTTCCGCATTGAACTGAACAGAATACTTTCATGTTTCCCTTTAATTACCTAGTTTCGTTTGTGTATTTTTGTAATGGTTATAAATGCATCTAAGATACAAAAGAAATCCTTTTCCAAAAGGAAAACATCTCGCTCGCAAAGAATGGTCAATGATCAATTTAATGATTATGATATCATCATCATCTGCCTAGCCTTTTCCCAATTATATTGGGGTTAGCTTCCAGTCAAACCGGATTCAGCTGACTACCAGTATTTTACGTGGAGCGGCTGCCTACCAGACCTCCACAACCCATTAACTGGTTAACACGGTACTCCTTGGCAACACTGGTGTCAGATTATCTGGCTTCTGACTTATCCGTAACGACTGCCAAAGATCTACAAATGACAGCCGGGACCAACGGCTTAACGTGGTTTCCGAGGCACGGAGGAGTCTCGGTATGTTAAGATCGTCACCCATCCACAGACCTACCTCGGCAAGCGTTGCTTAACCTTAAAGATCGACCCGTGCGGCTGTTATTATTTAGCCACGAGCTCCTTAATGATTATGATAATTGTGGACATAATGCCATTCACAACAGCTATGAGCAGACAACCGTAAAAATGACTTTTATGGGTTTTCTAATTTGCTACTTGTTGATGTACATTTTATGATCTTTATTGTTTGTTTGTATTCGTAATGTTGGACAACGTAGCTTGTATAGCGATTTAAAAGTGAATTGGTAATCATTTCTGTAAAGCTATCTTTTATATCGTTTCATGTAGAACTGTAGATGGATAGGTTATGTTTTTTATTAATTACTTTATAGTGACTCCTTTTTAAAGGACTGACTAGACTTGTCCTACAAACAATTTAGTTTTCGTGTTAAAATTTTTGATCTAATGGTGTCTAGATTATCTTCGGATGTTAGCGTATTTATGTTTAAATGCAAAGTAGAAAAAAGTGTAAGATTGTCTTGTGATGTACTTTTCCATATGAAAGCTGTGTGTGTAGGAGGGCTTGCTAAAAGGTAAAAGGATTAAAAATCAGGAATAAATTTTCATAGATTTTATTTTAAATACGAAAACTCATGTTAATCGACAATAAAAATTACTTACAACTAATTGATTTAATATTTAAACTAGCTACTTAGTATACGGTAATATCAACTGAATAGTTTACTGATCAAATAGTAGACAAATAGTATATCTATAATGTATAGGTACAAATTCGAAACATTGTCAATTAGTGATGATTAAGTTACGTTTATATTTACGCTATGAATGTGGTGTGTTATGCTGTAACGAAGTACTTAAATTCCACACGGCACACCATAAATTGATACTATTAGGTACACAGTTCTTATAGTAATAGTATACCGTATATCTAGACCTACTTAGTTTCCAAAGGTGGAAAGGCACTATGCTTGATTAACCAAAATCAAAGTTTATACATTACAACTCACATTAGACCACTGCAGTACAAACATTACACTGAGTCTACAATATTATTAAACGATGTCAAAACGCATGCAGTTATGTGGCGATTCAAACAAGTACATTATAAATTGTGATTCGATCGAATTTTAGTCTAACGTAATTTAGATTGGTGTTCTAGAGTGCAGTACAGTTTACAAATTATGATAATATCCAGTGAGTAGATATTAGAAAAAGTGTCAACTAGTAATGTTTCACAGACCGACAGCTAGTTGCAATTCAGTACACAGTCTTATGTAGTGTTTAAATAGAACTAAACGAGTCACAGCTCAACATGCAGCCAGCGCTGCGGAGGTCGCCGGGAGCAAGGCACCTCTCCCGGCCCGCCTCGCTTGGTCCTCTATGAAGACATCGTTACATCGGCGCTTCGCTTATCGCTCAGGTTCGGCAATTATCTACTGATATGATGAGAACTTGCCTCTCTAGCGCTTTTATTCTACTCATAAATCTTAACCAGTCTTAATCTCCGCCCATGTCCGGCCCGAATGCTAGCTTCCTTTATCGGTTGAGGCCCATGGATGCACAGCACACCGTGTGGCGGGGCACTCTTTGAGTCGGCAGGCCGGAGAGACCGCGCACGTATGTGTAGGTCACAGGGGGCCGAAGGATCCGCTTCGGTTGTGTTTGCTTCTTGGGTGGCCGCGTACGTTCCGTTGGAGAGCTGGACTGAGACCGTGATGAGAGGGTCAGACTCTGGAACACTCGCCGGAGAGACACGGTGGAGCGGTGCCGACGGGGGCGGTCGGAGCCGTCGCTTCCGGATTCACTGACGGAGCACGAAGACCGGTCATCAGAACGTCCATTTTCACCAGATACACTTTCGTTGCTGCTCGAGCTGCCCATGGAGTCCGAGTCGGTAGCTCTTCGTGAGAGGCGACTGCTGAGAGCTTTCAGCAGTCTTCCGCCGCGGGGAGCCGAGATGGTTTCCGTCATCTCCTCGATGGGTGGACACACCACTATCTTCGGAGTGACAGACTCGCGGCGCGGGTTGTTCTTGGGTGTCCGCTGCTGTCCAGCCACGTTCACCGGCAGGTCGCCGACGAACTTCTCACTCGTCAAAAAGTTGATTCCCAGCTTATTTTTCATAAGGTCGACGTTATCACTTCCTTTTCAGTTGAAAACACAGTAGTATATTTTTCGATTTTGTTGTTACAACGAATTGTAACAAATGTTGTGATTGAAAACTTTTCCGTTTCTCGAGCGTAGTAGTGGAGTTAGGCGCGTAAGTTCGTTTCGTGAGGGTTAGTCGCGAACTGTTGGCGGGTGGGAGGCTGGCAAGGTTTATATGGAGTTTCCCGCGCATGCGTAGTGTTAGGCTCAATTGTTCATGCACCGGTACACGTAGATGCATGCCTACCGCCTGTCGGCATCACTGGGATGTCGCTATGGATACCTTGTAATGTCGCAAAATAATGGGGTGGAATTTTGCAAAACTTTAGCGCGACTGTTTTCACCTACTAATGGATTGGTTACAGAGCATACATTTTGAAATTTGTATCTTACTGGGGCTTAGGGGCGATAAGATAGATCCGGTATCTAAGAGAGATCAAACTGCTTTACAGGAAAGAGTTTTTATCATGATTATAAGTCTTTGCAATAAACCTTCATGCTCAAATACATAACGCCTTTTGATTTAAAGGCAGCAACAGAACGCTATTCGAATAATTGTAATTCTAGTTTTATAGGCGTTTGATATAAGAATGGGCTGATAATGGACTCAATCATAGTATTTAACTTAAGTGACTAATCTAATTAATGACTTTCGGTCATAATACTGCTAATGAACTTGACCGTTCATTAATCATGTCTTATTATTCCGTTCAATAGTATTTGTTTTGTCAACATTTAACATGGTCAAATAATGAAGATTAAAGTAGAGCATTTGACTGTGTGTTATTTTAAACATTGATCGAAATTCGAATTACTTGTAATTATAGGTCGATTTCGAAGAAGTTTGAAATCAATTTCAATGCAAGCTGTCTCAGATACTGTAGATAGGAGTAGTAGTAGACCGTAGACAGAGTATTCTCTGTCTACGTAGTAGACCTATACATTTCTTAAGAATCTGTAGTAATGATATTGACGATTCTATGCCATTGTTGTTATTAAGTAAAACAACGCCTTTTAACTAGTTGATGCCGAAGTTTTCAAAGAAGTAATAGAGTTTAGATTTGTATTTACATGTATTCTAAATACTAAAAGTAAATGTGTAAAGATATTTTGATTTACAAAATGGGAACCTTCAATGTAAAGAGCTAGATAATGACTTTCCTTAATCCGTAATAATTACTTCATCTCATTTTACTGTAATTCGTGGGGCGGAGAAGCTAAATTTTCGGTATTCGGGTAACAAGCCTCGCCTGAAATATTCCTACGCATTTGGGTGTTCAAGACATGAGCCTTGGTAATTAAACGTAGGTTTACAATACGGTTAGCGGGTAATTTTGTGTGTTTTTGTAGTCGTGTTTACCTGGCCAAGATTAGGCTTCTGCATTGAACGTATAACATCAGCCAAAGCTTTCTCACTACTGGGGTAGGCAACAAACAAAACTCTTTGTGACAAGGACTTGGTCATAATACACCACACGGGCCCATTGCGGGCTGGCGGATGGCTTCTGCATTCGTTGAACATTGATCTCCACATAAAAGCTTAGATTCAGAATTGAATAAAATCTCTTTGGGCCAATATTAAGTGTAGTTATACAATACGCTACACTCTCTATTCCGTGTTTCATATTATCTATAACATAAAGAGTCTACGAAGATCTATGCAGTATCCAGCATGTAGTTAACAAATCATGTGACGTATTAAGGTCATAAGTCATAACGTAGATCCCGTGGCGTAAGCCAAGCCACGTGGTTTTTCTTAACAATTTCTTAAGTCACAGGTCGGCACGTGACGTATTCGATCTCGTGCGATCGAATTAATTAATTTTTAATTGAACTTATTTGTCTCGATTCGATGGCACGCCGTGGTGTACTTGTGACGACAGCAGGTGATTAGACTCGAGTGTGGGATGGCGTTTCGAACCTTTTGTCTTTCAGAACGTGTCTCGGGAAAAATTATGCGCAATTTGATTTTTCACGTGGTTAGTACGCCAACAGACTCGTAACACTGTACAAAAGCGTGATGTTGGTGTCTGTTGGCGTAGTATCGGAAAGTGCGTTTAGATGACTAGGGTATGATGGGACTTTGAAACCGTGAGAGTTAAAGTTATTTTTTATTATGTTTTTATTTTATTTATTAGTTTGGTCGTCTTAAATGACTCTGCTTACTCCTTGACAGATGCTGGCGTGTTGTTATTGTTAGTAGCCATGCATGATCTATAAGATACGTTTGCGGTCAAAGGATTTCCCAAAACATAGCTAGCAACTGCTAACATTGCATTAACGTCACCTAAATTAGTTATCTGTTCAAATACTACTCTGTATCCATATACATATACTGCTATGTAACCATAAGCACTGCAACTATACAACTACGTGGGTACGTAGTTGTATAGTTGCAGTGCTTATGGTTACATGATTCGTATTTTAGCTTTATCTGTTGCTTTAATTTCTGAATACATTAGGTACTATTAATAGCCTTTTGTTATGAACGTAGAATCCGTATCAAAGCATCTGTCGACTTGTTATTGTTTACGTTTGATGCCAGAAAGACGCAGCCATCTACCTACTTACTTATTCATTTGTTTTCTGCAATATTGTCAGTGTACTGATTTTTTTATTTACGACAAAATTTTCGATTGCTTAAGTCTTAGGCTATTTGTTACATAGGTATACCTAAGAAGCGCTATATACAGAAGCTATCGATAAATCTTAATGTTAACTTAGTTTATCATTAATAAAATATACCGTAAAATGCTTAATTATTTAGTTACTCTTACTCTTGTTCGGCAGTAGATTATAATAGTTAGTAGTAGTAGTTAAAAATGATAAAATCACTTTTTTTAGTATTTATATATTTAAGGAAAAACAAACAGTAGCACAATAATAAATAATATCTTAAAATTACATTTTAAAACAATTATGCTACCTTGATTAAAATTTACAATATTTAAAAAACTAGCCTATGACTCAGATACAATACCTATACAACGGTCATTGTCCTAGAAGTATATCTGGATTTTTAAATACATATACTTATAAGAACGTGTTTTCTTCAATGAATTTGAAAATGTGTAAGTAATCGTGCGTACAACAATGTTGACAGCTGATAAAATCTTTCCTGAAGGCTGAGTGAAAACTTGCCGTCTGCCGAGCACGTTTTGACTCCGGTGCGAGCTGCCCCGTGACGGCGAACACGTCACGACCCCACGACTCAGCTGCGTAGACTTTTATTGCACAAACATAACTTTGTCGTGACGGTTGCTTGTCAACCATACTCTGTTATAGCACCCTAAGGCTCACTTTACGCTTTCATGCGTAGGGAGAACACAACTGATCTAATCCTTGATTTTTCGACGGACAGGTTCTAAAAGTCCAAGACCCCAAAGCCCACAGGCGTTACTAGTAACTAGTAGTGACGTAGTGTGAACGTAGTGTTAATAGTATGTACTAACGAACGTAAGCATACCTGTTAGGTTGAGCTGAGCTGACGGCCAAATGTTTGTCTCTATGTATTTCAAAGTAAACACTAACACTACTCTATCTCACATATTTCGTTACTGAGAAAATAAGCCATTTCTGGTGGCTCTGGGATGTAGCTTTACTAAATTAAAAACAAATCGTTAGTCAGCACCATTATGGAACTAGGAACTGCGAACTGTGTTTTAGGGATATTAAGGAAGATTGTAAAAGGTACCTAACACAAAACAGTGAGTTATTGGTCAAGAAACACCCAATCAATCAATTAACCATCAGCCGAAATACGTCCACCGCTGCACATGGGCCTCCCCCAAAGGGGGTTGCCATAATCGCCACACTTGGCAGACGGGTTGGCGATCGCAGTGTAGCAGTTGAAATGCACAGATAATGCTGCTGCCCGTTCTCTGGTGAATCCCTTAATCGCATCTTACGATACCCACGCGAAGTGATGGGTGCTAAGAAACATCCAATAATGTGTTCCAATTATAGATATAAATGATTATGTACATATGAATCAGGCAAACGGAAAGTTTTCCCAGCTCGAACCAGTCGACTAAACAACACAATACGTATAACTGGAGGCCTAGTATTACGCAACGATTGAAATGTTTGGTTTCAAAATCATACGTGGCTGTGACAGACAAATTTTAACTGAAACCGACGCCTATGTTAATAATAACAAAGTTACTTAATATTATTTTGGGTAAAGCATCTATTTTCGTAAAGCCTCGGAGGACAACGGTCATAATATTTGAGAGTCATGCAACATTATTTGTAAGCTAAAATACTAAGAGGCTGCGTAGACAGAAACAACTTGTTGAACATTTGCTGAAACTTCGCTTTGTTTCTTCCTCAGACTAGACTTAACTTTCAACGCGACTTTTGAAGCTCAAACTTGCACTTAGTAAAAGATAAAAAGAACAATACATTTACAAGGAATATTTTTTATTGTGTACCAAAAGTAGGTACTAACCCACTGCTTATTAAAAAAAAGACTTTAGTACTAAAAAAAGCAATACCCCTTAATAAAAGAAACCTAAAATTGCTACTTCCATCACGGAGAAATCGGTATTTCGTACAAATATACATACTAGAAAAAAAAAACACACGAATGGCTCATCTTCTCCTTTTTCGAAGTCGGTTCAAATACCTGCAGCCAAGTTGATATACAACAAAAGCTTAAGCATAGTAGCTAAAAAATAATGGTACAGAAATAAAATAAAGATCATAGTTTAGAAAACAGTTCTGGGCCAACATGTCAATAAGAATACAACCTTCTTGATTTAGGTACGATGTATTATTAGTATTATCTATAGTGGCTGACTATAGAAAACCTCTTTTCTTTTCTTAATTCTGAAATCCCTACACTATCTTTATATTATATATAGTCTTTGCTGAAATCCAAACGTCATAAACTCGACGTCGGATTGGTTGCCGGTCACCTAACATGACGTACCAAAAAGTGGAAATTTAAAAGCAATTTCTATGTATACTTCTATTACGTCATATCAGAAATGCAGAGCCTCATAAATGCGATTACTGCTCATTAAACAGTGTCACGTAAGCCGATCGGAACAGACGAATCTACCGGACTGGACATCGCCTATTGTATGAGCCAATTACATTGTGCACTATTGCATAATATTATCAGGGCTTTAGTCCGACAAGCCGATTATTTATCTAAATTTAGAAGCATCGTACTTATAGTTGTATGATCCACATACAATCCCTTTGTGGTGCCCATCGAATTGTGCTTGTGATTATGATAAAATGACATAATATTAATACTACTCAACATCTATTGCTAACGTTATGAACGCTATAATCATTGTACGCAAAGCCTGGTTTACACTCATGGGATTAGTAATATATTTGGGAGATTTTGAAGATACTCATAATTTGATATGTTGTTGGAATAATACGACCTGCTTTAGGATTTGGAGGGCTCGATTGGCCAATTGTCAGGTATTGGTTTCTTCTGCGTTACGTGTCATGGATTTGATACTCGTGTGGAAAAATATGTACTACCTGTTTGTCCTTATAGAAGAGTGTAGAAGACTTTGGACAATTTTGAGTAAAAGAAACACACACATTTCTTTACACGTGGTCTAGCGTAAACACATTGTCCATAATATTATAAGCTTAATTTGTCTGTAGTATTTCAATATACCTCTCCAATTTTGCCACATGTAGAGAACCTCTGCGCAACCGTACGATAAATAAAAAGTTGGTTATTTCACAAATTCGACGAGGCTTAATGTAGCTAAATGCTTTCTTTGTTGTTTATTTATAACACACCGCTAAAACAAAAGCTTTGGATTACAGCAATTTTATTTGTGGAATATTTAATTAATACATCCCCATCCCGGACGATATTTTTGAACAGGCGGTTACTACGACTTTTTGTTTCTAACTTAAAAATGTCCCGAGGGCCGTTGTTTAGAAGTGGGTATAAGGTTTAAATTATAATGATCTTTTCATTGTTACGTTAATGAATGATGTTAAGGTACAGGTATCTAGACCCTGAAGACACATTTAAATTAACGACAAATTAATGTTTTATACAACAAATAGACGATGATTATACCTAACGATGAATAATAAAAGCTCCTCAACAAAGTTAAACGGATTTAATTAAACAACATATTTCTAGAATCTAGTGCAGTGATATAGTTTCAAAGACAACTCGTTCCGTGAGTGTCCTTACGAGGACATATTACATTCAAAATTATTCCGAATATACGAGAATATATTTATCTTGAAATGTATTTTACGTGTGCACATTCCATAAGTTATTTTGTAAGAATGCTGGTGTGTCCGTGTGAGTGCATCATTATTCTGAGCATGACGGCTGAGTCGAGGGATTGGGCTATTTTAGTAAACATGCATTGTTCGACTGTTGGCCCACAGAACGACGACGGCGGACCAACACGACGCGACGCTGCCCCCTACATATTGATAGATATTGCTAAATTAACGATTTTTGCATATCGATTTGCGATATATTTGATTCAGCTGGTGTTTTATCTAAATTTAGGCTAATTTGACATAGGCTGGAATAGAATTCCAGTCATTTTGTTGACAGGAATATTACTTATACATTCCTGGTTCTTTACATAGGAGCTCGTGGCTAAAGAATAATAGTTGCTTGGGCTTGCTTGCCAAGGTTGGTCTGTGGATGGGTGACCATCTTAACATATCGAATTTCCTCCGTGCCTTGGAAAGCACCAAGCGTAGATCTTTAGCAGTTGTTACGGATTGTTGAGCTGAACCGGTTTGACTGGAAGCCGACCCCAATATGCCTAGTTGGGAAAAGGCTCAGCAGATGTAAATTCCTGTTTCTCTTCTTAATTCTTCTAAACCACGCAACTGACTCTGATACGGTTTTCATGAGGTCCTGGGTTCTATGCTCGTTTTGGTAATCGATTTTGATGAATTTTAGTACAAAGATAGATGGGACCTCGGAAAAGGTTATTGGCATTTTTTTTTTGTTTTTATGCGATTGAAGCCGCGGTTAAAAGCTGGTACTTAATATTAGAGATGCGATAGTAACTCTTTCTGACCGTCTTTCTGTCTATTTGTTTCCTTTTCACGTCTTAAGGGTTGACCAAATTTAAATGAAACACCATGGGGCAGACTGAATCTTCGATTAGGACTTTGAGCACTGTTTGTAACTGGAACATGGCCCCTTGGGATAATTTCCGAAATTTACGCGGGATTCACTGGCAGAAGCTAGAATGTTATAAATATATTTGTTGATGTACTTTATGCATTACTACTAAATGATTCACATTTTTGCAATGTCACATTGAACAGGTACCTAATGGGCCAACATTTATAGTAAAAAATCTGCTTGTCAAGTCGATCGTTCTCACGGATGTTATTCGATGTTCGCACCTACGTGTTACGATTCTTCAATATTTCATGTCAATTTTAGCGTACCTTTATCTTGATAAAACTTGATTGATTGATTTGATTGTTGAACACAATTTTGGAAAAAGCATTAACGCAGCATTAACGCTGACAATGTTTAAAAAAATACTTTTCAAATTTATTTTTTTAATTATTATTTAAAAGATATTACACCATTAAGGATTATTTAGAAGACAAGTCAATAGAGTCAGCAATTTGTAAGTTAAATTAATTAATTGTCATCGATTATTGTGAATATATTTGCACGCCATGTAATGGCATGATATGCTGAAGCAAATTTACTATAACACCACATTGTAGCATATAAAATATTTTGATTGATTATTTAAATTATTAAAAGATGTGATTTTGTGGTAGATGAAATGATTGAATGACGAACTAGATTACGATTCTGATAAGCCCTAATTTGGCCTTTGTAACATGGCAAGCGTCAGTAAATTCAACCTATGTGATATTGAATAGCGTAACGTTCATAGACGTCGTCGGTGTTCTACTCCGGAACAAAGGCATTCAATTTAAGCTCGCCAGCTTAGCATGCCAGTGAGTCTCCCACATCTATTGGCATTCGAGGAGCCACCAGATCGACCATACTGATAAAGTGCAGCTCGCACCGTATTGCGCAACACCCAACGAATATTCTTGACTAAGTCCGGTTCATACAATCCCAATCAAGCCAATGTGATAAAATTTTTTGCTCATCCAGCAATATGATCCAATAACAATTTAGATACTTTGTTTTTTTGGCTTGTACTGGTCCGTAACTCGGTAATATGTAAATATTGTGTTCGCAAAAAGCGATGTATGTTTGATTATACAGATAGATGTCGTGTCAATTATAGGTTCAAAAGATATTTTCGTTACGGCAAAAAATGGTGTAGATTTACTTTTTTAGTTGATAGACTTTTTAACAAATAGAAAATAATCACCGAAATTAAACATAAAACACATTGAATAAACTTAATAATAACCGAAATTAAACTTAAAACTCATTGAATAAACTTGCGATTCTAATTGAATTATCTCAAAAGATACTTAAGCATTTTATGTGACCAATTGAAATACCTACTAGATTAATGTGGCAGTGTTAAGTAAACAAAGCATTAGTTTTACTGTTACACAAAACCAAAATCCATTGATATTGTAAATGTAGCAGCTCAATCTACCGATTGATTGGTTGTCTAGAGCCTTTTCATTTAACTGCGCCGATTTGTCAGCGACCTAAGTAACCTTTGGTTCAATATCGTTTTATGAATTGCCCATGTCACTTATGTCGCTGATTAAACGGCGCAGTTCAATGAGAAGGCTAGGTTTTTAATGAAACGGCTGATTAAGCTAGTTGGATGCGACATAGATATGTCACCGGAAAATAGCGAACGCCCCTAAGATTGTAAAATATCGCGTGAAATTGTAAACTATTTTTTCTAAATAAGACACGGATATATTGGAAACTATTGAATTCGACTGAGATTTATTGTATACAAAACGATTTTTTCATAATAAATCGAGAAATTATAATCAATCTTACGGAGTCTGCAATTTTCCGATGACAGATACAAACAAAAAGAAATGATCACAAAATAGTATCGTCTATTTTCACGTTAGCCTGCAAATAAACCAAAAAATAACTCCTTGTTTATTTTTCAGCTGACTGTAGATTAAAAAAAAAAGAATAGCTACAACATTACGATCAAAATGACATTGCAGTACTGATCAATGGAGTTATCAATTAGGTACTTATATCTAAACTTGGCCAGATTTACATCGGTCATGTTGATATGAACAATAGCGTATTTATGACATCAGCTGTCGCAATGGGCTCCTAAGCTCATAACGTTGTCAGTAATATCATCGTGGAAGTGCGTGGACAGGTACCTACTCCATTGTATTTAAAGTTCAAGGATACATTTCAGGAAGTTCCTAACACATGTCCATTTGTGATACCGAATCTTGTAGATATTCAACGCGATCACTAAGTCGATTGTAAAGTATGGGGTTTTAGAATCTTTTATCTTATTCAGATGGTGGGCAAACATATGCTATTATGATCAAGGAAACATTGTCCAACTGAAATCTATATACTAATATAATAAAGCTGAAAAATTTGTTTGTGTGTTAGAACGCGCTAATCTCTGGAACTACTAGTCGGATTTGGAAAATTATTTTTGATGATAGCCACAGTCACGGAAACAGGAAATTCCTACGGGAACGGGAAAAAATACGGGATATGCGCGTATGAAGTCTGGGCAAAACAAAGACAAATAATAAAGTGTCTACCTTTAATCATTTCAGATTTTTTATCCCTAGTGCTGACCCATCTTATCGGATCTCGGATCACCCTAAATCCTAAACTACTTAATCAATTACATTTTTTCCGTTAATTTACGCAAGAAGAAATAAACACACTAGCTTTTTCCTTCGACGTCGCTT
The DNA here is from genome assembly GCA_905163435.1 of Mamestra brassicae. Lineage (NCBI taxonomy): Eukaryota > Metazoa > Arthropoda > Insecta > Lepidoptera > Noctuidae > Mamestra > Mamestra brassicae. The sequence continues at coordinate 9,703,370 of LR991004.1, read as the reverse complement.
CTATGGCTTTTAGCCACTTGTATGTGGTTTCAGATTTCGCTAATAAATCATTATCGTGTAACAGCCACAGAAACAACGTCGAGGGAAGAAGCTAGAGTGTAATTTGCAAAATATTTTAATAACTAGGCAGATAGACAAGTAGGTATACCGAATGTAATTAAAGCCTGTTGCATATTATATTGGATAACATGGACATAACGTATTATTATGCTAAAATGACTGTGTAAATGCATAGATTGGAATCAAGTGATACGATTGATACATGATTGATATGCACCATTTTGCAGTCTACCCAGATTAAATTGGTCCGTGACAAAATGCGGAATGCAGACCAAATGTTTATTTGTTATTTGTAAAAAATGGCGCCTTGAAATATCAGGATATACTGGACAAGTGGACACCCAGTACGAGCCGTGACAGTGATTAAGGGACACTTAAATTCCTGTCGCTTAGGCGACGAAAGCGAAAGTCACAAATGTAAATAAAAGAGGTATTTACGAGTTCACGCTGCCAAATGGTAATTGTATTTCTTTAAAAGCGTCGGCCTAGTTTTCTTTCAAAGGAAAATCAAATTTATTAGGAACTAGCTTTTGCCCGCAACTTCGTACGCGCATATCCCATTGTATCCCGTTCCCGTATAGCCTATAGCATTCCTCATGAATGTGGCTATCATTTACAAAAATATTTTTTCAAATCCGACTGTTACTTTTTTATTGAGGAATGGGCTAGCTTTTAACCTCGATCACGCCTGATGGAAAGCGATGGATTAGGTCTACGATGGAGCGAGCGTGCCCAGTAGATGCCTTACGACACTGGCACTCCCACGCTTCACAGCAGGCTGCTTGACTCCGGCGGGAGGGTAGTTGCGAACCAGGCGGCCGTTACCACTACCACTGCAAGGGAAGGATTGGCCAGTCTTATAAGGTCTAAAGTGAGACTGTCCAGGATGCGCCGAGCGCTCGGTTCAGTTGAGTTCCTGATGGAACAAATTACGCTACACGATGAGGCTCCTTCATGCATCCCAAAAAGGTAGTTTCTGGTAGTTCTAGAGATTAGCGCGTTCAAACAAACAAACTCTTCAGTTTTATTATATTAGTAAAGATAGATAGATGGAGGATAAAACTTTTAAGGTATCATCTTTGTAGGAACCGAATTTAAGAAATAGGTGAAATCATTAATGTAACATCATAATCTTTCCGACTGAATTTCAATAACGGTGGCCAATCTCATCAGTTAACCAAATACACAGGAGATATTTTATTATAATGCACAAGTGAGCGAGCGAACATACGTGCACTCTCAGTTCTTTGACTCTCATGGTACGATGGGACAGCCAATCCATCCATCCAACACGTCCGGAGCAAATCAAGCCAAGGACCAATGGCTTTACGTGCTTTCCGAGGCTAGGTGACACACCACCAAAGTCCGAACTCCGGGCTGCTACTGCAAAATTCCTAAAACAAAGAAATGCTTTTTGAACGACCTGAGAATTCAACAAAGTACTCTACGTTCGGGAGCCGCGCTTGTGGCCGCCAGACTATTGCGGTTATTACATACCATAAGCATGCTCCCCTAAATCTTAATACCTGAGCATGATCTGAGTAAGCTGTCTTTCTTGTCACTCGTTTTGGATAATGGCCCCATTTGGTAATTGCTCGATGATTCGGATTTATTCAGATTTTTGGTAGCTTTACGCAGCATAAAGTAGGGCATTAATTTGTTGAGAACCAGGCTCCTTCACTCTAGGGTATATCATTAATAAAATTAAAATTGCCACATGTGTCAATCGGATATGTGATATTTAACTACGTGAATTGTTTAAAGCCTCGTATCCACTAGGCAACATTTGACGCGCCACATGACGCACAACATGTTGCTCATCATGTTGAACGGCAACGAAGAACTTATATTTAGTAATATTGTTAATGTTGCGCGCCTGCTGGCAACGTCGCGCGTTGTTGTGCAAAGTTGCTGAACATGTTGGGCGTCATGTGTTACGCGTCAAATGTTGCCTAATGGATTCGAGGCTTAAGGGTCATCATGGACTCGAAAAGAACAAGAACTACATGAATTTGAAGAGAGTATTTTTTCATGTGGAACAATCCGAAACGAAAGTCCCAGAGAAACGAGAGTACCAGAAAACTGATTCACCTCTAGAGGATCACGCTACGAAATTCATCCTAAAAGCACAGCTACTTTTTAAACGTTGTCGATTCGGTAAATCCCCGGTTCCTAGCTTATGTTTTCACAACTTTCTTCTCACATAACCGCCCAATGACATAATAATCTTACAAGTTTATGCACATAAATTATGAAATTAAATTCGCTTAAGCTCACTCGTGCCTAAAAGATCAATATGAGCTTCATAAAAAGGGTATCCCTACAGTTAGAAAGTCAAATTAATATTTGTTTTGTTGAACTTTATTTGCTTACTGAGAATTTAAGTGTAATACAAGCATAGAATCCATAGAATTTAATTGTGGTCAATGGTTTGTTTAGAGCGATCCAGTTGGTTGGTGTGCAGTGTTCACCGCAAGTAGACGGCGCCGGGGACGGCAGGGTACGCGGAGTACGCCACTGGGGAGTACGCCGAGTACGGCACTACGCCGGCTGCTGGGTAGTAGCCGGCGTAGTCGACTCCGGTGGAGTAGGCCAGGACCTGTGGCTTGGGGTTCGGCGCGGCGAAAGCCACCACCAGCAGAGCGAAGAGGGCGAACTGTAAAAGAGTAAAAGATATGATTCAAGATTCACGTCAAAATAACAATTATTTAAGGAGGCGACACATCCTGAAAAGCTAATGTTCTGCTTTAAAATACAAGCGACGGTAGACATTAGAAACATATTTTAGGCTGATGTTTTTTAGTGAGCGTTTTATCCTCCTTACCATTATGTTAAAGGGTAAAATAACAAGATAGACATGCATAACTAACTTGGGAGGTCTTTGAACTTTCAGGAGCAATCAAAACTTAAATATAAAGTAAATTTTAACTGTGTGAATGAAACCCACTTCAAAAAGATTATCTAGAATATCGGGCCTCTTCTGACATCTATTAAGTATGAACTAAGTTTCAGCATTATTATAGAGGAAAGTTTCAGCCCGTTTCAACTTTAATTGTTTCTTAAAAAAAAATTTTTTTTAGGTTTCCCCCCTTTTCAAAGAAGTTTGAATATTAAAGTTTCTTAATGTTTTAATGATGAAGGATGACGAAAGAGAGTCAACACTTACAAATTTAGCGAACATGTTTGTAGAGCGATGCAGTGTACTGAATCATACTAAGCTTCAGTAATGCGAAGCTTATATAACAAAACATTAGCCATGATCTTTATAATACTTACATGATCTATTTTGTTAGGATGACAATAGTAATATGTCAACCAAAAGCGAGGGCGCGCTGAGGTCGATGATCTGCGGTTCTATACAATATTTACATCCTGACTCGCCTTGTAAGGAAACTGTATTGTTAATCCGTACATTACTTTGAAGCTTTTCAAGCGGCGACATATTTGTCCCATTATGTAAACTTGGGGACGAGCTAAGTCGCTCAAAGTGACTAAACATACACAAATTGCTAGTACCTAGTATGCTGTTAAAGTAATAAAACTGAAGCGATGCATAATTTATTCTTTTAAGTTAGCGTGTGGTAGCTTTTGTACAAACAAAGGCGCGCTACTTGGTAATGTAGAGCGCGTCTTCAGTACGTTTGTCTGTGCTCATAATTTACATTGATTCCCAACAGAATCATTTGTAAGTATAGGTTTTCCGTTATTGTTTGAGAGTCCAAGGACATGAGCCACCTATAAATGTTGAGGGAGGACTTGAAATAAAAACAGTACGAGTTTTAACCTTAGTGTATCAGGAGCCACCTGGACTTGTAAACAAATAAATACATACATATCAAAATGTTTGCCAAACTGGTGAGTACAGTTCATAGTTTTGTAAGATCTTGTTTTAAAGTTTTGTGTTATATTATGGTCCTTTTTAACTACTTCGGGAAATATACCAACAAAGCCCAATTGGCTGCCTTTCATCGAAAACCTACTATTTATATAAGTAAATATATCGCAGACTATAATTCTCATGAGCATCGATTACCGTAGTCGTACAGTAGGACTGTGAGATGCTATTATTTATCAAAACACATTTTTTTGCGCGTGATACAGTAGTCCTATCAAATATCGCTTACAAAATGTGTATTGAATGCTGAGGTATTAATTCCCAGTGTCCCATTCATAAAAGAATAATGTTTTTGATTTACGCAACAAACTTATGTCACGAGCAGATAACAATATTTGGGTAAAAGATGTTATATAAATGTATCACTGAGTTTATGTTTTGTCGATTTGTTTTTCTACCCAAGTTGACGATGATCACAACATACTTATATTAGTATTTTGGTTCCATGATGTAGGTACACTTTAATCAATCGTGTTCTAGTCGGGGATTCTCAGATTTTGTATGATTTGATGCAAGGTTATTTACAATTCTCAAATTCATTTATAGTTAAACATAGAAATAAATAGACGTCATAGTCATGTGTAGATTAAGGCTTAATATAAAAAAAAGATCAGTCATGATACGCACCCACGCTCGTATAAAGGCGTTCATATGTAGTGAGCCTGCGGGCCCTAGCCCTTGCTAAGCATTGTAAGGTCCTCGAATTCAGCCAACTTTGTAGATTAACTAGATTAGCTTTGTTTTGCTGGCCAACTATCCTAACTGTTATAATGGCCACCTGGCTCATGACTTACTGAGGCGTTGACTTCTCTAGTTTTGTTGTGTAATTAATTAAATATAGGGTCGAAATCAGGATTAAGTATTTGAAGTTATGAATTATTTATTTATTTATTTATTTATTTATTTATTCATTCATTATTATAACACCTTTAAACCTTAACCTTATTAACTTTTAACCTTATTGTAACGGTTTTTAGGCTAAAATAGAGTTTGATATGAACTTAACTTTCTTAATTGAAAAATCCGGGGCAGAAGTACCTCTAGCAGTGGCTACATAAGGTGTTGTATTTTTCTGCAGGCTGTATAAAACATGTCTTGTCTGGCTATACGTGTATGAGAAGAGTCCCTTTGGCCTGCTGTGGGACAGTAAGGCATTGGGGGGTGGTGTTGGGGAGAAAAGTGCTTGTCTTTTGTCGTATCGTGAGCAAGATTAAATCTTGGTAAATTGGTCTTTATAAAACAAAAACATAACTACTAGGCTTCCATACCACTGAATCTTGTCAACAAAGAAGGCTAACTATGGCAGTCCACGCTATGATTTAATAAGGGTTATTACTTTCTAGTTTACAGTTGTATGTTTTGGATTTTGTTGCACTACTTCTTCCCAGCTTAACACCAGGAAGTGGTGACGGGTGGGTGTTTTGGGGACTGCCTTTATGTAAACGTTGACGTTCAAATAGTGCCGGCACTCAGCCTAATTTGAACGTATGGTTTTTTATTTTGATTTGATCAGGATTCGATCTTCTCATATATTTTTTTTTATTTCCAGTTGATCTTGTTCGCCGTGATCACGCTGGCTCTTGCGCGGCCGCAGCTGTACTCCGGCTACGGTGGCTACGCCTCTGGCTACCCAGGCTACTACGGCTACTCAGGCTACTCCGGCTACTCCAGCCCCGTAGGCTACGGATCCTACGGCAGCTACGGAGCCTCCCCCTACAGTTACGGCTACGGCTACTACTGACCCTAAATACTTGTTAATGCCCCGATGTTTACGCCTAGCTATGTGATGTACCTTTATGTTAATTTCATGCAATATTATATGTTTTAAAAGTTATTGTTGTTTTTTATTTGATTCCTGTATCTATTATGTATCAGCTCCTATTTTAGGAAAATAAATTAAATAGGTATACATATATGCAATAAAAATAGGCAGAATCGATAATATTCATCTTCTTGAAAGGGCTACAAATTGTTTCACGCTATCCTCGAATGTTCTGTATTCAATTACTCGACACATTTAAATGAGATTATGTTAACTGACTGTTTTAAATAACCCGTGTAAGAAAATGTATTCTACATAGATTATCGAGTTCAAGCTCACATTCATACAACATTTATGATTATTAATAACAGGCTGCAACAATGTAACGAATGCCTTAGCAATAGCACCGATAGAGATGGATACCGCCTAACGCGGATGTCGATTGCCTATGTAATCTATGTATATGGAGCAGGTACATAGATTCATTAATTACACTGAAGATCAAGGACACTTTTTATCTCAGCGCGACAAGACTGCTAATCGGGGCGTGGTCGTTTAGATCTGTATATAAGCCGGGAGCGGCCGGCTAACATTATCACTTGTGACAGCAATCCCAAGTAACTCAACAACCATGTTCTTCAGACTGGTAAGTTATCTCATCACGAATATTATTTTAACAATATTTATATTTTCATCGTCAATTATTAATAATAATTAATCTTTATTCTGGATACCAACAAAGCTTACCATCAAATCAGGTTTTTCTCATCATTGACATTATAATTTTGTTCTTAAGGCTGTAAAAATTTTGGCTAATATTGGTCTTAGCTATTTCATGGTATAAACAGCAGGTACAAGCAGGTACACGTACAGCCTTTAACCAACTATATTGTGGTCGGCTCCCAGGCAAAACCTAAATAACTAAGACGACATTTTTCTAGAAGTTGCAATAATGTCATCCATGTTCCCCAAGGCAGACATGGCAAATTTTTATGTTCAAATAAAGTTATGAAAGGTCGGCCAAGTTATTAGGAAATACAATTCGGGTAAACGTTTTAGTGTCGTTTATCTTGTTAGCGAGGGATATCATCGCCGTAACAAGGGGACCGTGTCGTTTCTATATGGTCCACTTTCAGGGCTCTTGACCGGTGTACACTTCATCATAATAATATGGTTTAGTTTTATGGTTTCACTTACGAAAACGGTCAAAGCTGTCTCGGTTGTTGTTGGTTCAAAATTCTACAACATGATAGATACCGATTATGCCTCTTTTATTATTTATATTAAATTTAAGTTTTAAATGATAATTTCATGTAAAATCACCGTTGCTAAAAGTTACCTACTACAAAGCATACAATCGATTGGCTCCGCTGAAGTCCATTATAATTTCTAACAACACTTAATTACTGATGAACAAGTGAAAATATTATAAATGCTTGTTCAAAGGCTGATGGAACTCTTTGTAAAACTGTCATTAAGTATGCATGCAATTACCTCGAGTTATTTTGAATTTATCATGATTTTTATTGTTTTCGTGAAGTGAATTTGTGACATATTTGTGATGTGATTTCGACTAGAAATGGAATGATCTACGTTTTATTGTTGTCCATTTTATTTATCGGGTTGTATTTTTGCTTGCAGTTCGCTCTCTTCGCCGTGTTGGCCGTGGCTTTCGCCAACCCCAACCCCAAGCCTGAGCCCCAGGTGCTGGCCTACACCGCTGGAGCTGCCTATCCCTACGGGTACGCGGGCTACGCCCCCGTCGCCGCGGCGTATGCTCCCTACGCCGCCGCTGCCTACCCCTACGGCTACTCTGCATACTACGCCCGCTGATAAATTCACCAAAACTACTTTTGCTTGCTCAATGACACCGACTACCAAATGTTTGAACATTTTTTAATATAAGTTTTTCGCAAATGTTTTTTTATTTTATTTAATGTCATGTGCATGCTACCCACGTATTTTTGCTCACATGCGCGGAAGCTCCAGAATTTTGACAGCTATCAAATCGATGGCATAACCAATTATTTATTTTTTATTGAGCCTAATCTACATGTAGGACGCACGACACAATATTATGGCTGTCATTTTGTTTTTGTGCGACGGTGTTTAATGCAGGAAGTTACGATGATGTGTCTATTGTTCTAATAGTAGTACATAAATATATGGCTTTGGTCTGATGGTACTGCTGATGGTCAGAGATTGTTCCAGTATTTAGTAGAACCTCGACAAAATATTTTACTAGTGCCTAAGCTGCAATCCGAAAAACCGCCAACGAATCTTTGACGAAAACCAAAAACTTATTCGTATAACTTTTCTCGTTGTAGTATATAGTTTTACTTTTATTACAGAATTCAGTTTTATTTACAAAAATATTTTGTAAATAATAAAATGCCACTGTCATTATTAAAACATATTCGGTCCTGTTTAATAATTTGTCTGCCACAGGGTTACGTGAGCTCTATGTCAGCGGCAGATGTTTCAATGTTTGTGTCAGCCGCTATCATTCCTCGACGGCCAGTCCAATAAGGACATGCACTATAATGTGTTCTTACGTAATATTATGTCACCTAACTGGGAAACCTAATTCATTCTGACAAACATGGCGGAAAAACCATTTTAAAACTTGTTTTCTGGGATTTTTCCCGATCACAGTTTTTTTTTGTGTTTTATTTAATTTTGATGTAATTTCTACGACTGTTATGATTATTTTTGACTAAAACTAAGAAAGTATAACTCGGCTTGAATAGCGGTGATTCAATTTAAAAATATCGCTATTTGTGGAAACGGTTAGCCTTGGTACAGTGGCGTCTGTACCAACGCAAAACTTTTCCACATTTAGCAGACGCCAGCACACAAAGCTCCCGGAGGACACGGTGGAGCATACGGTGGAGGTCAGCCCTGCTTGGGCTGAGCACCGCCCTGACCTCACCGAGGCAATCGGCTTCAGCGACCTCTCGCGTCCGGCCCTGGTTAAATCCATGGTCCGGAGCGAGGAGGCTTGGGATGCGGTCACATCCTTCTTCGAAGCAGTAATGCTAGCGAAGGAAGAGCCGGGCCGCACTAGGTAAAGGCAAGGCCTTCGCCCCAACCGCCGCAATAGGAGAAGATGCCCCGGGCTAGTCGCAGGGCGATCCCCGGCCACCGAAAGCGCGAGCCTGCGGACGGTGAGCGTTGGATGGCTCGCTGTCCGATCACTACCAGGCCCGGGTCGATGGCACGCGCGCCTCAAAGAGTTGTCAGCATAGAAGACGGGCAGGGTTGCAAAACTTGTTCGAAAGAGTCACCGCGGCCCTGGAACGCAAAGGGCTTTAGAAGGAACACGAATGGGTTTTAGTCAGTAAGAGTCTGACACGCCCTTCCTCTCCGCCCAGAGCGGCTAACGACTTCTCATTTGATGATTTCCCGTCCTTTAAAAAAAAAAAAGCATATAAAGCTACCCGAAACTGTCAAACTTTCCCAATCAACCTAGAACCTAAAGCTTTAGCGATTAAGTTGAAAACCTATTATAGACATTTGAAAGATTGTTGTAGCTTGATGTGCTGGTCTGTAACAATGTAACATTCGTTTTGGTTCTCAATAATTTCATAAGTGCGGTGTCCTTTGTAGTCTATGGACTATATACGAAACAAGAAAGGAAGAACATAATTATACACGAAAAAATTGTAAAAAAAGTTAAAATTAAAGAAATATCATCTCAGCGACAATCAATTTTTTATTTGGGTTTGCTCTTGACTCTAGTCTAGATTATAGATGACAGAGTCAAAGTTGACGATGGAGCAAGCTCACCCAGAAGAAGCCTGTTCACTTTAATTTTGAAGAGATAAGGGTTTTATGCGTTCGGAAACACAGACGCAGGCAGAAAGATCCACTCCAATGTCAATAACTTATTAAAATGTGGGGAAATTGAAGGTGACTTTGAATTTTGACAGTTTGCGACTGCGATGCGTATGCGAACACTCCTTTAAAGATACCAGAATTGTCCCTCAGATCACAAATTAAACACAACACATAGGCGGATCGGTAATTTATTGCGCGATAAGAACTAAACGGATCACTGCCAATACTATTGAATCTGCGAGCAGTTACAGCTGCGTTCCGTAGTACTTGTACGCGATGGGTCCCGCGGGGTACGAAGCGAAGGGCGCCGCGGGGTAGGAGCCGATGTACGGGGCGCTGTACTGCAGGGGCGCTCCGGGTAGGGCTGCGTAGCCCAGAGCCGGGGCGTACGTTAGCGGGGCCCGGTACACGGCAGGAGTTAAGATGGCCGCACCTGGCTCGGGCGCGGGCGCCGCAAACGCAACCGCCAGGATCACGAGAAACGATAACTGGAAAAGAGATAGTGGTTAGTTTTTGGGTACAGAATTGAAGCCTATCGCTTTAGCATGCCTAGGACGTTACAGTCCAGTGTTCCCTATGTGGTACACGTGGCACAGTTCTGCCAATTCCATGCCTATGTGGTACATCAACTCAGTGTAAATCTATTGGCTCAGGTGTTATGGACTAGTGAAATAAGTTGTGTGTTATTTTATTACCGAGGGGACTGTGAACGTGCTATGTTAGTGAGGTATCTTAATAAAATATATTATGTTTTAATGAAAACAAACATAGACAAAATAACGATTTGCCACTTCTCGGCACTTAATTGATGTCCATCAAGAAACAATTGATTTTAAAAAAAAAAACAGTGTTTAGGTTGTCTATGAACCAGAGCTATGATTTTGTAGCAACATGTCTAACCAAACGATGCAATTATTGTAATTACAGATTTTGAGAAAACATAATATTTCAAAGAACAGAATTTAATTGGATTTGTATATTTTAATAAGTTTACAAAAACACAAATTAATGCTTCACTGTATATCTAGGTGAGTAGCATGTAAACATCTTTGTTGTAACATGAAAACATAATCAAACTAATTGAAATACGCCCATCATCTAAAATTTAAAGCCATAGGTAGTTCAAAAATTACGTTACAACGTACTAACATGACAAATATTAATATTATCAAAACGAAATACCTACCGTTTGAGACTTCTGAGATTTAAGATACATACATGTACTTATTTTTATTATATTCTTTAAAACAAAATGATCCCACGGGAAACCAAGGATTCTTAATGAAATTTTAAAACAAAGTAAATAGCCGTAGTCTTACCAGTTTGTGCATGTTGCTGGGAGTGGCTCGTTCACAGGGGTGAATGATGCCCTACGGAGGGCCGAAAGCATTTTTATACTCACGTGGATGCAACCTGCAATTGTAATAGCATTGACCTTCACAGGACGACTTTATGCAAGGACGTTAATTTTAGAACGAAAAGGTATTAAGATCTTTTTTACAGACCGCGAAGTTGAACTTTTCTTAAAGGTCAATTGATTTTTTTTTTGTGCACTAATTGAGTTCTAGGTGTATACTCATTTGTATGCTAATTTATTGCACTTATCTGAATGTCAATCGTCAGAAGCGTTGGGATAGTTAGTTATAATTTATGGCATAATGTTATTTAAGGAAAGACTGATCAATGTTATGTAGATTATAATTGTAATAGTATCGACCTAGGCAACAGGTAGTCGGCTATCACAATGTCTAGTAGATACTAGATCTAGTTTTATAGGACAAAGACTGATTTACAAGATAAGTATACTGTCTATTTAGTAATCTAGTTCTTTGTCAGAAAATCATGTGCCCGCGCCTTTGAAGGCTTTTTTTCATCGTTTAGATATAACTTTCTATCTGTCAGAAACGTATGTATTTTCTAGCAGAGCTTTTTTGATGATGATGAAGATTAAGGATAGAGTAGTAGATCACCAACATGCATGTTCACCAAGCGTGGTGATTATGACCATAATCCAGCCCAATTCCTGTAATATTTTAGATGTGAAAGTTTCTAGTATGTTTGTCAATCAATAACGCCTCAGTGATTGAAAGGATACCATCTTAAAATTCTTAACATACAGAGAACTCCTCCGTGGCTCGGAATGCTGCTGTTGGTCCCGGCTGTCGTTTGTAGATCTTTGGAAGTTGTTACGGATAGTCAGAAGCCAGAAAATCTGACACCAGTCTTGCCAAGAAGTACCGTGTTACCTAGTTAATGGGTTATGGAGGTCTAAGAGGCAGCCGCAGCAGGTAAAATACTGGTATTCAGCTGCATTCGGTTTGACTGGAAGCCGACCTAAATATAGTTCGGCTAGACAGATGTGGGGGATTGAAAGTATTTGGATGGGAACTCAGATATACATTGGCCTGGATTATGGGCGTCTCTAGCACGCTGTTACTAAAAGCTAGTAACCAATATTAAAACGATCGATGGCTGCCAATTTGCCAGATAAAAGTTATTTTCACCTCCAAATCTTTGCAAACATAAATAAAGAATGCACTCTGTATTTTTTATGCAGATTCTAAAGACATGATGGCTCTTTACTGCACTTCTATAACATAAATTATTTCAACAGAGTGGGTTGTTCTTATTGTATGAATAGTTAATGGCGTGCTTTGAGCGGAGTGCATGGCACCGACCACGCGGGCTGGCCTTGGCAAAGGAGCTATCTGTGAGCCGCTACAGATCGACTACTCACTAGACCTGTTGTTGCCAGTGCTCCAGTAATTATATAGAGATGATTTTTAGACAATTATTTTTTGGTTAGGCAAAGTGTTTTATTTCACATAGGCCTACACTACACGGGTACTCCTAGAACGCCAAAGGTGCACGGTTCGAATTGGTCTTTTCTATGGAGTAGAACCGTCAAAATTCTCCACCGTTACTCATTAAAAAAAAAAATTACCATATTTTACTATGTTTAATACTAGGTATGAGAGAACAACACAAAATACACACATTTAAAAAAATAAAACACAACTTGATGAAAGCATGAAATGCTTGTTAACTATTTGTTTTTCTGTGTTAGATAAGTATGTATTTAGTACCTATAGGGTAACAAAATGATATCTCAATTCATGACTTTCAAAAAGTAAGAGTTACCTACCTCAGTTTTTATTTTATCAAGCTGGTTCCCTGAGGCTTTTCATGATATTATTATGTTATTAGCTGGTAAAACATATTTTGGTCGGTTATAATAATATTGAGCTTTTTACAAGATAGGTGTCATTTGGATGATTCGCATAGTATATATAATTTAAAGGGTTCCGTACCTGAAGCGTAACAAACGGAACCCATATTACTGCACCCGTCTGTCTGTCTGTCAGCTGATTGTTTATTTCAAATTTTCACAGAGTATGTATTTATACTGCTGCTATGATAAAAATAATTAAAAGTAAACCGAGACAACAAACCAAGTAAAAAACAAGAAAGAGAGAGAGTTTATGTTACGGAACTCTTAATCCGAGTCCGACTCGCACTTGGTCGCTTTAAAACTTTTCAGGATCCTAAGCATATTATATTCTATTATCCTTATCTTAAGTATATTTGTCTTTTTCATAAAATGTTCGTTTCTGTCAACTGTTTTTTTAATGAGCTGGTATTATCCACTCTATATGTATCTATGTTATTATTATTAACACTTGCACGCGTCGTTACAGCTTGCAATAAAATAAGTTATGTGGCGTTTGTTGTGGTATCAAATCACTTGTTGATCGGTGACGACTGTATTTCAATTAATTATCCATTATTTCTATTCATGCACCTACATGTATGGTATTATGACTGTTTTCAATTACAATTTAATATATGATACCTTTTTACAATGGATTTTATTGGACAAGAATATGTTTTTAGCCTTATGAGAAACTAGGAAAGGTATAATTATGGATATACATATTCAATTATGTGATCATTAGATAGTGATTGACGTGTTAGTCTAGCGTTGCCTACATATTGTTTCCTGCTTTTTTGTATGATAGTTTCTTACCGATTACCATAACACAATAACCGTTACATTTATCGTGTTGGTTTTGATATTTAATAAACAAGCTTTAACTTCTTTTTTTTCAAATTACTTCTTCCGCACTGGAGGAGCGGAAGGGTGTGTCAGACTCTTACTGACTAAACCCATCCATGTTCCTCCTAAAGCCCTTTGCGTTCCAGGGCCGCGGTGACTCTTTCGAACAAATTTCGCAACCCTGGGAACAAGCTTTAGCTGGCGCGGCCTTTCTATTTAAGACGTAGCCTAATGGAAGTAAGCAATATTGTAGCATTCTACCAGTTAATAATATTTAATATTTCAGATCAATATTACGTCCAGATATTACCTCTTTACCTACAACATAAAATAGTTCAGATTGATCTGCCTCTCAAATTTTGATCAGTTGGTGTCTTTTCAGTTCAAGGGACTACAAATAAATATTCACAATAAACAACCACACTTCTTTATTATTAATAAAAAAAATAACAAACATAAATGCTTACAATAATCAGGAGTCCTATAGTACAATCAAATCAGTAGTCTTGTTTATCAATAGTTGTAACATCGGGATCGTTTAAAAGTTACCGTTTGTACACGTAACTGTAAGGGGATGGGTACGTTGGTGCATAGGTTAGAGGAGCGACAGGGGCGACTGGGGCAACAGGAGCCACAGGGGCGACGGCTGGCACAGGGTTGTACAAAGCAGCTAATTCTTCAACAGTGTACGAAGACCCATAGGCTGACACTGCGGGCAGTTGGAGTGGTGCAGAGTACGCTCCAGAAAGTGGCGCTGCGTACGATGCAGGGTAGCTTGAGTAGGCAGAAGAGTACGCCGTAGGGTACCCTGCTGGGTACGCTGTAGGATACCCTGCCGGGTACGCCGTAGGGTATCCTGCCGAGTACGCCGCAGGATACGCGGTCTGATACGCTGATGAGTACGCGGTAGGCAGTGGAGCAACGGCCGCTGGGTTGTAAAGTTCCGCTGCGGTGTAAGCAGCTCGGGCCAGGGAAGGAAGCGTGCCATAACTATAGATGTATGGCTTGGCAGACACCGATGCTATGACGGCCAGGACTGTGATCTGAAATGTAATTAATTACAATTGTTTTACAATAAAAATTATTTAAAATCAGATATAATTTAGGTATCTACCAGCAAACTAGAGGTATGCATACATTATTGTGAGGTACATTCTACATATACAACCTACATATGGTGGCATACATGGTCCTACATGGTGGTAACCTACATGGTCATTGCTGGTCTTGAAGAACAAAGGATGAGATTGACGACACTTACGCTAAGGTTAAAGTATGGTTAAGGTTTAACATTAGTTTACCTAACGTAAGTAGTCCAAACAGTTCACTCAACACATAAAAGAATAAATACATCCCAAGGTAGTTAATCTACTTACCAAACTTGACTTCGACATTTTGTAATTTTTCTTGTGAATATTTATTTCACTTGTTCAGTTTGACACTCTTCAATTTGCACTGACTGACATGAAAAATGTCCTACCTTATATATTTGGTCGAGTTTGGGGACACACATAAAGACAAATGAATATTTGTATGGAAGAAATGATTCTTTCAATAGTTTTGCCAAGGCCTTATTGAACGGCTCTTAGGGGAACAAAAGAATACATAATCGTAACGAAGAGGTGTAAAACCAGATACACACGTGCCAAAATTGTTGGCTATTGTCCTGGCAAAGTGTGGCGAGTCGGGGAGAAGACACAAAAGCCAATGAATTCATTAAAGCCTCTGTACACATGGTGAAAAATTTGCTGTGAAATTCACTTAATATCATTTATGGCAAATTCTGTGGGTTTTTAAACTTCTAGTGACTAATATTTAAAGTTCTTTCTGTGTTAGGCTTACGTACGGTACAGAGAAATACTATACTGAATGGTGTCTTGCGGTGAGAGGACAGTCAATTGTACCTTTTTATTAGTTGGATAGATTAGTTGCAGGTGCCGCGTCAGTGGCACTAATTAGATCTTCAAAAATGCAGGTTTCAGTCATCTTCTGGGCTAAGAGGCAAAGCACTAAAAAGCAAATACATTTATTTAAATCAAAGACAGGTTCTTAGAACACTTTTTTGATAATTCCAACTCCAACTGCTTTGAATGCCTGTGACGTATGGGAAGATAATGTCGCACGTGGGATATCCAACCATTCACTTACTCTCACTGCATTCATCTTCAAGTTTTGTCACAATTCCCCAAACCAATATCGTCCTTTTTTGATCGAACTGTTTTCTCACTTTCTGGCGGGACCCCCAGTACTTGATATTGCGCCCAGACATTTGTCAGATTTCTTTTAAATTAAACAACGTAATTCTCTTCATCCTTAGGCCAATAAGTAGATAATGTGGTGAATACAAATAAGTTGGTAATGTTGTGAAATGAACTTGTGTGCCAGTATTTGTTTTATTGTCCGATCACACCATTGCTCACGATGGGCTTCACTAGCCAGTTGCATTTTCTGTGTGTGTTGGTGTTGTATGGCCATGTCTTAGGTATTGTATCTTTTAGTTCTACATTAACAAAGTAAGTATTGGCGTAAATTCACTTGCCAAGTAATACGTAGCTAGGTATTTTGAAAAATCTTACAACGAAAACATACACCATTTTGAAATTATTGACAATCGTTGTAGCTGTTGGAATATCACTTGTCAAGAGCAGGTCACTGGCATATAAAACAACAATATTCTTTATTGTTCACAACGCTGCACTGCACTGTTTTGTTGACAAAAAAATTGCCAGAATTGACTTTACATAATTATGAATTTTTAGGATCATTACCGTCGTTGAGATTGCAATCATCTTCTGCCTAGCCTTTTCCCAACTGTTTTGCGTAATAGGTTCTATGCTAGAGTGACTTTTTACAGTCACAAAGAAGTAAGTGTTACAGTAATCCAATTTTTAAAAAAAAAACATTCTTTTCTTCTCCCGGAAAGTTTATTAAAAGTGACATAAAACGTATTGCATTAAGTATCAACGACGTTACAAAAGTTCAAAAACAGCATCGCATTGACTTTTTGAATAAGGTTTGGTAATGTATAATTGTATAAGAAGATGTTCTACAATCTTCTCAAAAAGTTATCGTATATTTTACAAAGATGTTTTTGTGGCTCGACCCACGTTCAAGGTCTTGTACGGAGATCACACTGAAAGTTTTTAGAATAGGCCAGTAAGAAAAGCAGCCGATGAAATTTCGTATTAAGAGGGATCCATAGTGGTAGTTCGCGAAATTTTAATTTTCTTGTGTTTTTTGCAGGTGCAGTGCACAGTGCAACAGTGCAGTGCAGCGTCAGGTTTTAACTTGATCAAAATATGATACGCGACCGTAACAAGTATGTATTTACATAATTATAACCATAAGAATATTCACTCATCATCATCAACTTAGATTTGATGCATATTATTTAGATTTCGGAAATCTTGGATGTTTCCATTAGAAGATTTGCCGAAAAAAGAGGGGCAGAAGACAAGGGAAAAAGATGATGGCCTCATTCTTTGGACGGACGGCGGACGGGTCATTTCGCAATAATTCTCCTAGAAGATAAAATGATTGTTACTGCAGATTGGTATGTCAGTCATTGTTTACCAGTTGTCTTGGAAAATGTTAGACAGCAGCGCTCAAGAAGTAGGATCCTCCTCCACCACGACAACGCTCCAGCTCACTCCACCAGATGTACTATCGAATATTTGTCTATCGAAGATATTGAGTCATCCTCCTTACATTCCCGACTGGTAATTATTATTTGTTTCCAAAAATAAAAGATAAACTTAGAGGAATTCGTTTTATGAACTCTGACGACGCCATGGCTATGTTTGAAAAAGGCGTGGAAGAGATCCCTAAAGAAGATGGGTCCACTGCTTCAGGCAATGGTTCCATCGCATGAGACGGTGCTTAGAAAGGAACGGAGACTACTTCGGAAAGCAATAACAATATTAACATCATTCTGTTATTTTATTTTATAAAAACTTTTAGTGTAACGCACGTATGGTCTTCATTTTCAAACCTGATTTGAGTCTTTCTGTGCTCAAGTTGCCAATCATATCAGCCAATTGCCGTTCACTGCTGAACGTAAGTCCCCCAAAGATCGCCAACCATCCCGGTCCTGAGCGGTCTGCATCCATCCGCTGCCAGCCACCTTCTTCAAATCATCGATCCATCGTGCCGCAGGGCGTCCCACACTACGTTTGCCCATACGCGGTCTCCACTCTACCACATGTCTGCTCCATCGACCGTCTGTCCGTCTACAGACATGGCCGGCCCACTTCCACTTCAGCATGCTCATTCTACGCGCAATGTCGGTGACTTTAGTTCTCTGGCGAATGACTTCGTTGCGAATTCTATCCACCAGAGAAATTCCGAGCATTGCTCTCTCCATTGCACGCTGAGCAACCTTGAATTTATGGACCAGGCCTATGGTGAGTGTCCACGTTTCGGCTCCGTAAGTCATTACCGCAAGTTGCCAAATCATTGATAAAATATTCGAGCCATCCAGACACGGATATTTTAGGAGTAAGTAATAGACTTTTTATTAAGTAAGTAATAAAAAGTCTATTACTTACTCCGACCTCTTCACAATACAATGGTCACTGGTTACCATAGTCAAGATGATTTCTCCCCAGTACAACCGATGTATTAATAAGTGACTGTAACCTTTTCCAGATGGTGACCTATTAAATAGAATGGGTCACTGGTTCTGCATGGGGAGAGGATGAATGCGATACGAGAAAAAATATATTGTGCTTATGTAAGTGGAAATGCGGGAGCGATCGGCTCATTGAATGCCTTCATGATTTTAATTATGAAAATATTAAAGTGCAACTTTATGTACTATAATATTTGTAGAATGATGAGAAATAAATTCCTCACAAACTATGTTTTTGGAAATTATTTTATCACTGTTGTCATAGAGCTGCTTTGAGCTCGTAGCTAAATAAAAACAGGCGCACGGGGGTTAAACAACGCTTGCCAAGGTCGGTCTATGGATGGGTGACCAGCCTAATATACCGAGATCCCTCCGAGTCCCGGAAAGCTATTAGTCCGCCTATCATTTGTAGATCTTTCATAGTCGTTAGGTACGGGTAGTCAGAAGCCAACAAATCTAACACCACTCTTGCCAAGGAATATCGAAATTCCTCCACAAACCAATAACTGTGTAACAACCCAGTTACTGGTTTGTGGAGGTCAGATAGGCAGTCGCTTCATGTAAAATACTGGTAGTCAGCTGCACCCGGTATTCTGGCTACACTAAAATCTAGCCTTTACTAGACTAGACTTTACACTAAAACCTAGGCTAGGTTCATTGATATTGATCTTTTTCTGTGTTGAAGTAAATAACTTATCTATTTTATCCTTCTTTAAATCTTAATATTTTACCTTCCTATTTTTTAATAATAAGTCTGTTTGTTTGGATGTTTGTTAATCGATTACCTACGACTGAAACGGATTTGGATGATGTTTGAAACTCAGGTGTACCACGACCTGGATTAGGATGCGTTTGTATCCCAGTAGTAATCCTGTGCGCTAATTTGCATTCACATTATTTCGTTGGCAAAGCCACAGCTAAAGCTTATCGTAATGAAGAAACTAATTTTGCAATTAGTACCAAATACCTACTAGACTTGGTCGTTAATGTCAATTATGTTTCAAAGGGGCTTGCGGGAAAATTCCTATGTTAAATCGATCGTTAATTCAATGTTAACGAGATTCCTTTGCGAGCGACAACTCAAAGAGTTTTCGGAGGTCAGGCTTCTAAAATCTGCTCAATCAATCAGTTATCAATCTTGGCTGTCATGAACATTGGCTTGTATTATTTATAGAAGGACGTTTATAACTAGAGTCCGATAGTCATCACACAGGGGCTTATTAAAATGTTTCGTTCTAAACAAACAATAACGACTGTGTTACCCTTTGGCGACATTAAAAAAGGTAAGTAGGTACATATGTAATTGTTTTAAGGATGCGAAATAAAAATCAAATTGGCGTAGTGATGACTGTATTTTTACTCTTTTACATCTAAATAACTCATTATTTGAAGATCAATAAAATAAATATTTTTCGTTTTTTCAAAAGGGGTCCGATTACAGGTAGTAAGAGTATGGGGAAGCGTAGGTGTAGGCGGAGTAGGCGACGGGCGAATATGCGCTGTACGCGGAGTAGGCGACTGGCGCGGTGTAGGCGGCTGCTACTGGCGCGGTGTACGCAGCGGCTACGGGAGACGCGTAGCTCAGGACCAGTGGCTTCGCTGAAGCGAAAGCCAGGAGAGCGACGAAGATCAGCTGTAGAAGAAAAAGTTCATTAAGTACAATAGATTCATCGTGTTGCACCGAACTGAAATATGTTGGGACAAGGAAAGGAAGTTGATGGCAATATATTATATTATACGTTTCTTCTTGTCATTTTAATTAATGAAAAACTTTCAAGTTTCATTTAATAAAGTTAAAAAAAAAATATTATAAAATTGGCAAGTAATAATGGTACCTATTTCTGATTTTGTCCTAAAGCTGGCAAAGTGCCTTTGAAGATTATTTAGTCTGAACTAGTACACTCATAAATATAACTAGCTACGACTCAAGATTACTAATGACTAAATTAGACATTTGATCTGCTTGCGGCAACGCGTGTAAATGTTAAAGGTAATAAATTTTGCGTAATGATCATGATTATTTGAAAGACAATACTGTCAACTTACTCAATTCAAGGAAGTTATTGATATCATAATTAATAAAAAAAAAAAAATATTGTGAACGCTTTGGTGTAAAAGCAGAAGCTTATAGTTAAAAGACTAAATTAATTTAAAAAAAATCAACTACTCACGAATTTGAACATGTTGGCTGTTGGTGTATTAGTCCGACAATACTGACTGATGGTGCGACTTCCCGCTAGTATATAAGGAGTCAAAGATGGCCTCATTGTGTTGGCAGAGCTCGGCGCCCGCGCACCTTGAGACGTGCGCGATCGGGACCCACGCGTGACGCGAATATTTTCATTGCACTTGCTTTTAGAATCTACAGGCTGTTACTTATTGGTTCCCGTAGTGCTTGTCGAAGCGAAGCTTAAGTGGTTTGGGTACCCAGTCCCACTTAAGCTTTAAGCTTAAGTGTGTCTGGGTATAACAAAACACACGGGACGAAGCACAAGTGTTGAGAGACCAATCTGAGCAGGCTTTTCTCAGCATGGGCTTGGCGTCAAAACGGATGCAGCTTGAACCTGTATGGATCGATACCCCTTGGGCAAGACTGGTGTCAGAATTTCAGGCTTCCAGCTACCTATAACGTCTGTCAGCGATGTAGAAAATGACAGTTGGAACCAACTGCTTAGTTCGAAGACACAGAGTGTGTTTAGAGAAGCAACGCATGTTTTCCATGACGGTTAACCATTAGGTCGAATGCCGAATCTTCCTCCCGAAAAGTCTTGACTTTCATGGAAACCACCTCCACGGGTTTTGAATATTGTGATAGTATTTTTAATCGACTTTGCTCCCGTGGCCTTATCTCACAATATAGCTTGCGACTCTCAGCGATAGTGTAGCATTGCATTAGTAGTGAAAGAATTTTCTTAATAATATCAGCTATTTTAGAGATAAAAAATAAATAAATATATTTTACCAATGTTAACATTGTAAGTTTGGATCATCTACGCACGTCACCGTACCTGTACTTACCCGTACTTTTGGTGTAGCGGGATATTAGCCAGCCGAGCCTCCGCTGGCTTCAGTTCTTTGGAATCCTTGATTTGTTATTGTTATTTACTTACATTTTGCTTCTGTAATTATGTACGAATAAATATTAATGATGTCATAAATCCATCGTGACCATTTATCACTTATCGACATTTTTTATTCATAAAAACTAAGTCTGTTTTCATTTAAATCTTTATGAACTGAATATTAAATTTGTAACGTTCATAAAATTGATTTATGATTGTTTCATTAGGCACGTGTTAATTGATAGAACAAATTAACTGCACTGGAAACATAATATTAGTGCGATTTAAATCTTTTAAAGGAATGATTTATTACTTTTTTTGTTAATGTTTAGTTATCTATAACTTAGGACTTACTTATCTACAACTTGCTCAGAGCAGTCACATGACCGGCAAATTTAGCTATTTTTAGATTGATGAACTTAAGGCAACGCGCCAATAATATGAACAAACAAACACTAATTTTTAAACAAAAGTTGCTTTTGTCCGCGGCTTCGATTGCGCAGATTTTCGCAAAAAAGTACAAAACATAGTAACCGACTTCAGTGTCTCATCGATATCTGCACCAAATGTCATCAAAATCGATTCAACGATTAAGGCGGGAAAGCGTAAAAAAACCATTTACGCATTTATATTATAAGTAGTTCCTGGCTCCGCCCGTGTGAATGTTGAAAATTATCCCAAGGGAACATACTCCCGGGAAAAAAAGCATCCTATGTGTTATTCCAGACTATAATCTACCTCTGAGCCAAATTTCATCAAGATCCGTTCCGCCGTTCTGACGTGATTGAGTAACAAACATCCACCCATCCTAACATCCAAACTTACGCATTTATAGGTAATATTAGTATAGAAATAGATTAGTTAGGATAGCAAATCATGCCTGTATTTTCCCGAAGGGTATTCGTCTGAGCGGTGCAAACTAGGATTCGATTACCGAACCCCGAAATTTATTACTCGACTTAAACCGGACACCCCCTGTATTTTGGCAGCAGCTTCGGCACGGTCTAATCAGGCCGCAAGGATCTCGCGTCATGCGTGTAGAACGTTCTATGTGCGCAAGCGACACTTGCGCGGACGCACGGACGCCGCCACTAAATTAAGTGCCGACGATCAAGGCCGCCATTACTATACCCCAACTTGGAATAACCTTGAACTTGATTTTCGTACGACTTTATTTTATATTGTCATGGCGCAATGTTTGTGATCCCTGAGTTATATGAGGTCGTCTTAGTACTGTCAAGGATTTGTACTTCCGTTGGAGGTAAACGTTGACAGGAAAGGTGTTGAGTTACTGTTTTCAAATTGTGTGTCATAATAGTATTATACCTGTAACCCACAATACGCTAGTGGTATATTATTTAAAAGATGTAAATGTAATTTTTTTATCCTACTACTATTATAAAGGCGAAAGTTTGTAAGTATGGATGTATGTATGGATGTTTGTTACTCTTTCACGTAAAAACTACTGAATGGATTTTGATGAAATTTGGCACAGAGGTAGATTATAGTCTGGAATAACACATAGGATACTTTTTATCCCGGGAATATGTTCCCTTAGGATAGTTTTCGACAATCACGCGGGCGGAGCCGCGGGCGGCAACTAGTATGTAATATGGAATGCAAACTTGTGACGTCTGTCAAGTTGTCTTTGACAGCCAAACTTATTTTCTCATTTTTCATTGCTTTTCCGGTTTCCCTAAATCAGTGTAATTGTAGGTACTTGTCTATCTTGTATGCTTTTAAGTGCATACCAAATAAAACGTGTTTGTTTTGGCCCTATCTTATATTTTAGACAAGGAATACAACGTGGTGGAAAATCACTCATTCGATTTAGCAGGATCCATTTTTCCAATGAGTTAAGGAAAAGTGAACCATGTCATTGGTTCACTTTATTACTGAAATATACGCCAAAAGACTAAGGCTTGGATGCCGAATGCAAGTGCTGCCATTGCTGCTGCAGCTATTGCTTGCCAAGTGCAGCAGGCCGCACCGCCCGGAACAAATAGCATACACATAGGTCTAGGCCAGTGGTTCCGAACCTTTATTTGACCCGGGTCCACTTTGATTTCTTTGTTGCTAGAGGGAAAAAAAACCATGTTATACAAAAAATATACTTATATCATAATTAAAGATATTCAAAACTTGTAGTATAACTATGCTTTGAAATCAAAATTAAAAAGTGTTGTCATAGAAGACACATTTCTAAAGAAACTTAGAATCCGTTTGCATCAATGACATTTTTGAGGTGAAAAGAGTGAAGTTTTAAACCTTTCGCGGACCTTATTTTGGCCCTTGCGTACCACCAGTGGTCCAGGGACCAAAGGTTGGGAACCACTGGTCTAGGTAAAAGTTCAAGAAACATAATGCAACATGTAACCCTGACACGTGTATCATCCCTCCAAGGTGCATTGTCAGGATTGTTGACTTGCGATGTTTGTCGGATTCGACGAGACCACATCACCTAAACCAAATATTGGATTTGCATAACATACTCGTACCTACCACGTGTGTGACGTATGAAACATAAACGAATCAACTAGAGTGTGTTGAGTTTCTGCCTACCCCCACGAGACAAGAGCGTTAGGTTATGTGTGTATGTGTAACATACCTATTATTAAAAATCTTAGCCCACAAAAGACCTCCGGTATATTTATTTGATCGAAGCGAAAACGAATAATGATTTTTAATTTTATTACAATGTTGTTATAAAAATATAAATTGTTATTCGTATTACATAGAGTATTAGGTATCACAGTCATGTAGGATGAAAGGTTTGTACGTCATTTTCAGTGACATCACAAAAGAAACGAAGCCTTTTCCCAGTCATGTTGGGCTCGATTTCTTGTTCAACAGGATTCAGTTGATAAAAGTATTTACCAGCAAAGCAGCTGACAGTGAAATATTGTATTATAAATAAAACCATGTACAAAATTATATAAGCATATGTGTCACAAATATGTAAATACTTACAGTATTTACATGACTCGGCTGCCCATCTGACCACAACATCCCGATACTTATACATATATGGTTACACCACGATAATTCTTGGTAAAACTGTTTGTAAGGCCCTCGGGCCTCTGACAACCTGTTACGCTGCCAAAGAATGGGAGCTAGGTGCTTGTCAAGGAAAGTAGAGGACTGGTATGTGATGGATGATCACCCATCACGGACCAAGCGTTGCTTAACCTGGAAGTTTGATCCGTGCGGCTGTAATTATCTAGCCTTGCCATATGAAGACGAAGTTGCTTATTGTTTCAGAGAACATTCAAATAGTTTTGTTTGTCCTCCTCGCGACATGATGAATCAGTAGGTTTTCCCGGACTCGGTTACAAGCCGATCGCCATTTGCATGCCAAAGAGACGGTAACATAGACATTAATATTTAATGAAACCCCAAAAAATAATGGCAACATGCTGTAGGTATACCAGAATGCACAATGCAGTTTAAACAGTGTGCAATGATTGTATTTTTAAAAGTCTTATTATTAGCATGTCCATTGCAAATTGACAGATTAAATTTTATGTTTGGCCCAGTACTCACCAACGGCAATACCATTCGCTGACGCAGCCGTAAGTCCAAAGAGCATGCGGTGCAAGACAAAAGGTGGGCCATGGACTGCGGAGCGACGCTACCTACACAAACACTGAAGATCGGAGCCATCCGAAAACCCTCACCTGAGGAGGTTATCTTTAATGCGGCCGACCTGAGTACGGAGTCTATTTAGAGTTTTCCAGGTAGGCCACGGCAGCGCATTCCCAGGTGGGAGGTTCTACGAGGGCCTGATGAAATAAACCATAAGTACCTATTAAGACTGTAAGCATGACAACAAGCACATAACCGCATTCACATTCAAATTAAATTATTTAATAATCAGCATACAGAAATACTTTGATGCGTCACAATGAATCGCTTCATGATTTCACAGTGGCCATTATGACGTCGCCATACACGACCGTACAATAAACACCCTCGAAACAACCCCGATGTGATGTAATACATCCATGGATGACACACAATACCCCGATTGTATCAACCTGCTTGTATTTCGCAACACGTCCTAAATACTAATATTAATTTATACGATTTTATTCTCGTTACTGTAATGTTCTAGTACCTAGTATTCTGCGAGCTATCTATTTTGGCAGATTGTGTCATGCTGGAATACCTGATTTATGTATACTTAGTACGCATCCCAATTTGTTACTCAATACGGATTGTTCAAACCGAGAGATATATTATTTGCTGCAATTCGCTATACTTAGCTATTTTGTGAACAGACATTTCTTGGTTTTACCATCTGGTCGCAATTGCTGCTACTGAGCATGAGGGTTTCATTCTTGAAACGAAATGCTTATGGAATTCCATCTGGAATTTGTAAGTAGCAGCCCGGAGTTTGCAGGATTTATGGCGATAGGCTTGTACCCAATAGAGTGGAGGTAATAATCTGCATTGGACTTGCCTTACCATCGGGGAATACGCCATGTTACATTTACTTGTCAAAAGGTATTTTGCCTAATAAAATGTAATCTAGATTGTTAATATAATTAGGAAATAAAATCAGAATATATCAAGAAATTATTTTAATTGTCATGTTGCTACTTATTTTATAAGGTATGTACAATTTTACAATTTGTTGATTATCTGTCGGTAAGTTTTCACTTGAGCAGGACTGGGGCTTTGTAGGCAGCAGCGACTAAGGGTGCTGAGTAGGCGTTGTATGCGGCAACAGGGGCAGTGTATGCTGCGGCGTAGGGAGAGGCGTACGCGGCGTAGGGGGCGGCGTATGCGGCGTAAGGCGCGGAGTATGCAGCCGTGTACGCAGCGGCTACGGGGGCCGTGTAGGCTGCAGCCACTGGTGCCGTGTATGCTGCTACTGGCGCAGCGACCAGGGGTGCGGAATACGCCACAGAGTGGATACCGGGCTTTGCAGCCGCAATGGTGAAGAGGGCAGCGAGGATAACCTGGAACAAGAAACAATGATAATTAAATTTGATGAAAATGAAAAAGAAAATCACTTTCATTAATCATAAAATGTAAAACCATGCAAAAAGGCCCTCAAATAAAAATCTGTCGGCACAAAAATGTACATGTTGTTTTGAATTTTAAGCACAAAGCTTAGGAATGAACTTGAGCTACATTTACATTATCAAATGCTTCTTCATTCTTTTAAGTAAAACTTTTATTTACCAGTTTGCAACTCATTTTCAAGTGTTTGTTTGTGTGTCTCGTAGTAGACAAGATGAGTGAATGATACCTTTGACTAAAGCCCAGCAGTTTAAATACTCAGGTGAATACGAAAGAAATTCTGCCACAATACGGGGGTGTGCCAACGTATCATGTGCAATGCTGCTCCGAATTCAAGATAAACATCGAGGATGGAGTTCAATGAAAGAGAACCAAGCTGTAAAGCCTCGTCCTAATACAAAACCAATCACGGCTTAGCGCCGAAAGAGGGCACTTTTTGGGTATTACCGAACAAATTAACGCGACAATCGCGTGGTTGCGTGATGATTGCTTTGTACTAGCACGAAGCCTAGACAAGTTTTCTTTTTAGGTTTTCTATCTCAAGTTATCCCTTTCGACCACTTAATAGACATGGAGCCTGGGTAACTGCGTGGCGCAGGAACTGTCTGGGCATGCGTCGCAAGAAACAAATTTTGTGGCTCAGTCGCTCGCTCCTTGACGTCAACAACCCTCCCGTAAGCCACAGCTTGCTTAGGCATTGTTTAAGGTAAACGATAAACCTTACAAAAAAATGTGTAATACATTGATAAAAATTACAATGAAGTTCTTTAATTCTAAAAATCTTCCACAAGAATACTTTTTTATTTTCTTAGTTCACTTGTGCATGCGATAAGTTGATCATTATTCAGGATGCGCGACTTCAGTTGCGTCAGAGGTCAGCGCGTGCGTGGCCGAGTGTCCACTGTTACAATGCTAACTCTAGTTGCGCTTGCGCATGCGTCTATGTGGAGGTCAATGCGCCTATTTAAACTAGATGAGTAATACAGATCAGTCATGAATGTGGCTTGCTGTTATTATTGTTGAGAACAAGGCATTTTCTAAAGTATAGTTTTGCCATAAATTCCAGGAAATCTGACCAAATGGGGTGTTCTCGACCCATCCTAAATACAGAGCCGGCGTAGATCCACTTCACAAGATATTTGTGATCATGTTTGTTGCCTATCATGTTTACCTTCTAGGATTTAAACGAAGCAATACAGCTATCCAGGTAACCAAATACTAGTAAGAAGAGTCAAGTTTCAGGAATACCTAATAACACCTGACGACCTGACGCAACTGCACTAGAATAAATTTGCACTTGTTGTTTTTAATCATTTGATCAACATGACAAGACATACGATCTTTCGGATGTATGTGATTAAAAAATAACTTTAATTAAAATATTTAGAGGAACAAACAATATCGTCGCTAAGCACAATATTAAATAGGTACCTAGGTTAAGTTCAGCGATGGAGGAGGCGGGCCGCGCGAGGGAAAGGCAAGGCCTTCACCCCAACCGCCGCTACAAGAGAAGATGCCCACCAGACACAGCAACCGTTTGATCCTACCATTTCAGTGGAGGTATGCGGGACTTTACTCTCCGTACCGCATGCCTCTATACTGGTGACCCTCGACAATGAACGTCAACGCAGCCTTCGTGCAACTACTTCAGCGTGACGTCATCATGATCATCACTCCTCATCCTAATCTCAAACTCTCAAGCACCGAGTCATACAGCCAGCCAGAACCCACTGCTTCTACGTGTACCCTGACCACCAGCATGCATCTGACGCGCATTCCTGGTCAGCATCCTCAGCCTCTCATCATCCTCAACCTCATCAGCGACCTTGGCAAGCACACTGCACCTTCGGCCAGTCACATGAAGAACCCCTCCTGGTCGACCCCAAGCAGTCACGTTACTACGTCGCACAGTTCCGACCCACTGGAGCCAGCAGCACCACTCCGACTCACTGGAGCCTGCAGCATCATCCCGACTCACAGGGACGCACTACCCCGACTCTGGGGCACCGCAGACAGTTCCGACTCACCGTGAATTCTGCGACTTCGATGCGATTTTTTGTAACTAGCTAAATGAATATTGTGAATTTCCTGTCCTGTTTTTTCACACTCCGGGATCTCAAGTTCGTTCGCCAATGCTTAGTGAGGTTGTGGGATCAATTCCCGGGTCGGCAAAGTGTTATAGACTTTTCCATTTAGAATTTCTCTGTAGCATCTTAAGGTGGGTACTGATCGGTGTTACAGCGCGTAATGTTTCGCGCAACGAGCACGAACAGGCGAGCAACGAGCCGCTCGTTGCTCGTTTCAAGTGCTCCGCCCACTGTCGGTTTTTTGGCGAATCACTTTGAGTATTACGCAGTTCAGTCTGTAAGTAGCGACAAGTCAGACATTTTAGCTGCGAGTGTCATGCGAATTTGGGGCACGGGTGAGCAAAGAATTTGAAACGAGCAGGTTACACAGCTTTTAGGTAGCTTTTACGTAACGTAACATACTCCCTGCGAATGGTACATTACGGCCTGTAACACCGGTCAGTACTCACCTTTAGAGTCTGCATTGTGCCTGGTTGATGGCAATGTGGGTTCCATTTCATGGCACTTAAGCTTTTCATGTGATATGTTGGTGAGTGTACGTGTGCTATTTATTTATTTAAAATTTAGTACAGCAAATTGGCCACGAACACTAAATTAAATTAATTATCTCTCACTCTTTCCTCTCACAGAACTGCGAACATTCTATCAATGTCGTTTTCCATTCATCAGCATACAAGTTCAATCTAGGTTTGGTCTCCACGAACTCAACGATGTTCGAGGAGACGTTACATTGAACTTTTAAATTGCTATTGGTAAATCTCTTCGTAATCCTCCGGGGAATGTGATATTATGTTGTCGTATTGGCTAACTGATATGATAGATGTTTGCTCGAAGGTTTGCACAGGAGTTCCGTGGTATGGTAACGCATAGCAAAACCCTATAGACAGCGAAATCCAATAACTGACCGCGATGGGAACAAACGTGAAATAGAGTATGTAAGAATCTTAGCAGGCTCCGTTTTGCCTACCCCCATAGAAAAAGGTCGTGTGTTTATGTATGTGTGAATATTTGTGGCCATATCATAGAATTGGCCATTTCATGATGTGGTCGAACATTTCATAAAATGGTTCTATTTCATGAAATCGCCAGCGAAAACTGACAATATCGTTTAAACGTCAACGTTTAGTGATATTTCAATCCATGTTTGGCCATGTCATGAAATACCTGGCCACATTATGAAATGACAACTTTAAACGTAACTTAGGCGACGGAGCCCCGCTGTGTTGGGCTCCTATTTCTGTCTGCAGAGTTTAAAGTAAAGTATCCGTGTCGGGCTGCCCTAAGTTCCCTCAAACCTAACCTGAACTAACTTCAGCCACATCATGAAATGGCATTTTTTCTTCTATTGGCGCATTAGTATGTATTAGCTTTTTTATCTGAATAATTGTCCGCCATGATGCATCACAAAAACAGAACAATATCCGCGCCTCTACATCATCAGCCGAAAGACGTCCACTGCTGGATATAGCCACATAACATAACATAACATAGAGTGGCGATCGCAGTGTACTGCAATGTACAGATAATACTTCTGCTTATACCTACTCTAGTGAGTCCCTTAGTGGTGAAGTGATGGGATGGTGCTATTCTTTTACGTCCGAGACCATATAGAACAGCGCTTCTAACGATGAATAATGTATGATATGATCACTAATATTTGACCATATTATGAAGTCGTCGTGTGCAGCTATTGATATCATTAAACGCTGAATCATTGATTTGGCCAGACCATATCGTGATGTGGGCAGCGGATATTTTCCATTTCATGAAATGGTCGGCGAAATCATGAAGTGATTAATTCTATGATTTGGCCGCGACATTAAATAACTATTATGTCAATTTTGATAATAGGTACATTTAAATAGTACGGTACCTGGATGATGATGATGGATGGTTTTCTAAAAATGAAACTAGTTAGATTGATTTATCGCGCCCGAAACCCCCGCATACTAAATTTCATGAAAATCGTTTGAGCCGTTTCCGAGATTCAGATTATATATATATATATATATACATTATACAAGAATTTCTCGTTTTAAGGTATTAGATAGA
Organism: Mamestra brassicae; assembly: GCA_905163435.1. Taxonomy (NCBI): domain Eukaryota; kingdom Metazoa; phylum Arthropoda; class Insecta; order Lepidoptera; family Noctuidae; genus Mamestra; species Mamestra brassicae. The sequence continues at coordinate 9,672,897 of LR991004.1, read as the reverse complement.
TAGGGGTTTCATAATACTCCTAAAAGCTTGTTCCTTTGTATTACTTATGTAAGGCTGAAGAAGCTACGAGTGTATAAAAGACTCCAGATAAAGTAGGATTCTATCAGCCGAAACGATGCTCTAAAATGCAAAAATATATCTGTGAGATTGACATGTTCTACTGAAATTTCACGTGGTTCATCGCTAATAAAATGTCACATTTTCTAAAGCTCAAGGCTCGCACAGAAAGGGTCCCGCTAGCGCCAGGGCCTGCCGGGGTTGCAGAATTGTTCGAAAGAGCTACCGCGCCCCTGGAACGCAAATGGCATTTGGAGGAACCCACCCGGGTTTTAGTCATTAAGAGTCTGATTTCCCATCCAAAATAAAGCTGGCACAGAAGCATAAGTATTTGCACAATAGAGAAGAGGCCTATCCGGAGAGCAAATAAAGATTAAAACTCTCTGTAGTCATAATTACAAACGTGTCGGAAAAGTTCTCATTACATTAACAAGCTCACCAGCCATAATAGTACTACAACAGTTTTCATGAATATGAGGTCATTTCTAAAACACGAGTGCCTCATCTGAGATATTAAAGTACAATACAGTTATATTTGTAGGTGCCCTAATAGTGAAATAGGTTAAATATATCTATATATGATGTATAAACTTTCTATGTTTTGCATTTTTACGTTTTCCAAAAGCACACCAATTAATTATTGCGAAAAGCATCTAGTAGGTGCTTATTTGGAATCATTGTCCATTTGTATAATATTGAGTTTTAATTGTAATAAAAAAAAAATGATGAACATAGCATATGTAGATGTACCTACAGCCGGGCTATTCTGCACACGGGAAAACGTAGGGGAAGTGAGCTTGAAGTGAACTATCGTTCCACTTCGATTAGATGGATTGATTCAGAGAATAGCACTGCCGGTAATAAGGCTTATCTTCATTTGTAGAGTTATCATTATACTCTTGCGTTAATCCCAAGAGACTTGGGGTTGGCGCTGCAAGTTTTTTCAGCGTAGTTGAAGTGTATGAAATAAAATGCAAAATTGTGATCGAGGTTATACTTTATTTGCTATCGTCTCCCTCGTTCTATTGTCATGTCTAGGAATAGTTGCCAGATGTGTCAAATTATTTCTTGAGGTAGTATGCGGCGTAGGGTGAAGCGTAGGGTGAAGCGTAGGGGTAGGCGGAGTAGGCGGCGAGTGGCGCAGTGTATGCAGAGTAGGCGAGCGGCGCGGTGTAGGCGGCCGCCACCGGCGCGGTGTACGCCGCCGCCACCGGCGCCGTGTACGCTGCGGAGTACAGCACGCCAGGCTTGGGCTCGGCCATAGCCACCGCCATCATGCAAATGAATACGAACTGCAAAAGAAAAAGCACACAATAAATTAGGTTTTCGTTTTTGTACGACTACTAGTTCATTTGATGATATCTTGGCAAAAAAAGTTATTTCAGCTTTAAGAGTGAGTCACTGACGCCGCTATAAGCGTGGCCACATACTGGGCACAATTTGTTTAAGGGTCACCATCGACTCAAAAAGAAGAAGAAGCTTTAAGAGTAAAATCAATTTTAAAAGCTGAGTAAGAAGTTCACATTGTTGGCATTGATTCACTATACAAGTACACTTTAAAACATTGCACGTTTAAAACATTAAAGGGATTAAATCTCGGTAATCTTTGTGAGTGACCAAGTAGGTAAGCAAAAACTCACGTATTTGAACATTTTGTTAGTTGTTGTCACTGAGCTGCTGATGCACTGAATGATATCAAAACTGTAGCACTGACCAACTTTATAGTAAGCACGAAGGACAGTGGACGCAATGTGGTAGAGGTTAAGCACTGTTTAGGTAGACAATGCGGACGGAATATTAATTTTGAAGTAAGCTTCAACCGAAAGTGTTATATGAAAATAATACGCACACGGCAACAAGTTTAGAAACCATAAATCTAGTTGGCACAATTTTTATTTGATAATTTACAATTTCCTCTATTTTAAAGATTTTAATATTAAAAGTATGTTAATTTAAAAACAAGGATATGTTTTCAGCCACGAAAATGTTTTTCAACACCATTACTCGGAAACTCATCTCGGAAACACATGGAATGACAGCTCACTCCGTGATCACGTGACATCTTGATTGTATGGATTGACAGATAACCTCGTGATCCCTTCACCCAAGGCTTCACTTCGACATGTTTACAGAATCGACCGGCTGCTGTTAGAATTCCATTTTTTAAATCTTTTTAGCTAATAAAACCACTGGTTCTTATAAGTGTAAGTTTGGGACGAACCTTTTCTAGGCAATTAATCGCAAGTGTTAATTGGCCGCCGAACTCACTAGATTCGACAGATCATGATTTTGTTTATGGCGTAATCTAAAATGATGTCGTGGTATAATTTAAACACTATAAGCAAATATTCGTTACTTTATTAATGGGATATGTTAAAATACGACAAAATTCTATCGCATTTTTAGGCAGCAAAAAGGTGGATATTTGGCAATATAATATAATCATGGAAAAATATCTGGACATTTTTCCTTAATAAAAGAATTATCGTTATTTAAAGTTGTATGCATCGCGTTTGGCCACCCTGTATGTGTTACAGCTAAGGATACGTATACTTGCCGCCAACAACCCGGCTATACTTGAGATTATTTTCGATAAGAAGCTTATGTTGGACGTTTTCGACGAATGATTTCATCTTAAGCCGGCTAAAAAGCACATTGGCCAAAACGCAACAGTTAATGAGTATTCAATGTCATCAAATCGTTTCTTATTATATTAATTTTATGACTGTAGAATGGCAGTGTTATAAGTATAAGTGTTGTTACTGAAGTTTTGTTTTATAATGGTTATGTTCTGCATTTTGTTATGTGGACTACCTCGAATAGCTTATTTAGTATACTGTCTGCTGATTTTATTTCTTAAATATTTAGTTCCAAAAGCATCTATCTACTTAAGTTTTGTTAAGAGACTGATTACTACCAAAAATTTTGAGATGAATAAAAATTTGGCACGGAGGTAGATCATGAGTAGGAGGTGTCAGCTAAGAAAGGATTTTTAAAAATTCCCCCCGAAAACTGGTGAAATAGGGTGTGGAAGTTTGTATGGAAAATCTTATTCTTTAAGCCGTTGTATTTGAAACTTGGTACGAATATTGACCCAAGTGAATTATAATGTTTTTCATCATTCGTTTTTCAGAACTATCCCCAAAGTATGATTTAGAGGGTGTTCAAATAACTGACTAAAATGAACAATAAATGATGTCATAATTTTAAATTATCCTCAATAGGTTTTTAAGGGGTGTTAAAGTTTGTATGGAAGAATCTTAACAATCTTGATAAAAAATGAGTATGTGTTTTATGATTTTTCTAAAATCAACCACTGAACGGGTGAAAAGGGCTGAAACAGATCTAACGTTTTTTTCATATTCAATCCACAACGGGGTGACGGGCGCAACAGTTGCGCTGATAATGTGGCATCAGCAGCAAAAAAAACCCAATTAATTAAATTCGTTGTGATTAATTTCCAAAACTGCCCTTTAAATTGGGCGAAAGGGGCGTTGCAGTTCGTGGATTCAATTCTAAATCCACGCTAAGTCGCGGTCGAAGTTAGTAGTTTATATAATAGCGTCCTATAAAAATATTTACAAAACATAACTCCATGCCAGTATTCTCGAAGGGTATTTAATGTTTCGGCTACCTAACATACATTTCTATGCGCATAACTCGTCAAAATGTACTGAACATCAATTTTTTTTCGCGATTTCGGGGTTGGTCCCATAGTAAAAGTTGTTCATAATAATGAATACAATGACCCCTTTTCAGGTATTGCGCTTGTTTTGTAACACGTTGTATAGACAAAAATGATATTTTTGAAACGTGGGATTTGAACGTTTCGGCTTAGGATATGTGTAGAAATAAAGTCAAAGTCAAAGTCAAAGTCAATTCATTTATTTCAACTAGACCATTAAAAGGCACTTTTGAACGTCAAATAAACTTAAAAATAGCCGGCAAAACTATAGCTTATTTTCGAGGAGAAGCTAATGTTAATATCTTTTTCTTTATAATCATTTTATTTTGGAAATTCCATATTTTTTTAGTAAACATGAACCTTAATAACTACGTTAGTATCTGAACATGCAGGTTGGAAAAATAATGGACGAGCGAGCAATGCAATTTCCCCGAAATGACATTCAGGAGACTGTTCGAGTCCCGGACCCTCTGCAGCAGCGACGCGGCACGCTTACGTCTGATCGCTGCGAAGCCATCAGTGCGCGCATCAGCAAACATTCCCGACGCACCACAGAAGCATGGCAGCCTCAGCAGCATCCTTAACGCATTGTTGTATTGAACTCGAAGAACATTGATAGCTTTCTGCGTACAACTTGTTCAGGGGCTACACGTGTAAAATGTCTGACAATATGCTTTAAAAATTACGCTAACTTTCACTTCACCCGAGCAAACCTACGGACAAGCATGTTGCATAGAACCGCCAATGCTGTTCGTTCCCTTTCTACATCCAGTTCATCTTTGATGCCCGCAGTGACAATATGACCGAGATATTTAAATTGTTGAACTCGAATCAAGATATTACATGCTAGTTTAATAGGACGAAAACTTTCTGAGGACTTTGTTCCAAAAAAAAGAACCTCACTCTTTTTGGCATTGTACGTAAACAGTGTTCCTCAACATACCTCTCACAAAAAATCCAATAGCTTTCTCCAGCCTGCTTTAGCCGGATAAACTTAAGTGAAACCCCTTGGACAAAAATGATGTAGAAATGAAACGGGTAAGAATTATAGAAAAAAACTTTTGATGTGCATCTTCATAGTTCAAGCAGTTTTCGAGATTTGAATGAACGAATGAGTGAACTTTTTCTTCTGTATATATAGATAACGCTATTAACGCTGCTAACGTCAGATGCGTAGAACTGGTAGCCGTCACGGTCTTCCCGGTCATATGACTGATCTGTGCAAGTTTAATGACTTAGGACGTACTTGATTCGTTAGCATAACCATAAATAAATAAAAAATCTGTTGCGTGTCCGGTCACGCACTTTGTAGGGTACCGTAGTTGTCTCTCCCGAAACAATATCAAAAATGTTTTTTTTGGGCCCAGTTTTGAGCGACCCCGTAAACCTGGACAATAAATAACATTCATGAGGAAAAATAATTAACACTAACAACTGAAGTTTATGAAACCAATGACATCACCAAAAAAATGATGAATAGCTATTAAAGGCCATAAGTAATTTAGTAAGTCCGCGCATGCACCAATACAATACATAAAGTTTATATAAATAAATTTGTATCATACTCATGAGAACTCTACACAAAATATATAATTCTATAAAACAGTTCGTTGACAGTTATTTGAAAATTCCTGTTTGGCTGAATGTTACTCGATCAAGTTATTTAAACACTAAACACCATTATGAAATGAGCCTGAATTTATATAAATATAATAATCGTTATATTACAACGCGATATCGCTATTTATCGCTACATTATTAAACTCGAAAGCGTGAGTAGTACTATCGAAACATAAAAATAACTTAAAAATAAAAATGATTTCTTTTTTCAAATAATTCGAAAATCGTGAGAAGCAATAGTAACTCACTAGAGTGTGAATTTTTTCGAAAGAGTCACCGCAGCCTTGGAATGCAAAGGGCATTTGGAGGAACGCATGGGTTGCCCTACCTTGGTTTGGTGATTGATTTAGAAGATACGGTGCTAAGCCCTTTGCTATCAATCTAAATGTAGTAATAGATACATTTTTGTGGTAACTATTCACAGTTACCCCCGTGTTAATGTATGAGCGTTATCAACCAAATAGGATTTGTCAGCTAATCTTTAAAACGGGATAGACCAACCGTAACTTTTATTATTGTAAGGCCTGTTTGCGTAAACCAGAATGTTAAATAGCAAATATTTCATAAATCCCGGGTTAACAACTAACTCGGAGTTAAAAATGTCTCTGGTTTGTACAAGTGGGCTTAAGTAGGCCTTATTAAAGGGAAACTTGTATTTCAGTGTAACAGCAGGTTTTGGCAGCAAATTAAGTGTGTGTGTAAGATGAAAGATAAAATAAGGTGTCAATATTATAATTTATTCAGTTATATAATTTTGTTTGTCCGTCGAAATTACTTCTTGAGGTAGTAAGCGGCGTAGGGTGAGGCGTAGGGGTAGGCGGAGTAGGCGGCGAGTGGCGCGGTGTATGCGGAGTAGGCGACCGGCGCGGTGTAGGCAGCCGCCACCGGCGCGGTGTACGCCGCCGCCACCGGCGCTGTGTACGCCGCGGAGTACAGCACGCCGGGCTTAGGCTCGGCCATCGCGGCCACCAGCATACAAGCGAATACGATCTGCAAAGGAAAAATAACACAATTAGTTCCTTGTTTTGTGTTCTGTTATTCTTTTAGATCACAGCGACCGCTACTTAAGCTTCGATATTGGAAGAATGCACTATTCCTGGATAATTTAACTTTCTTTGGCTATCACTAAGTTCTTAAAATAAACTAATCGTGATCTTTAATGTTTACGCACCATATATTTGAACATATTGATTAGTTTCACTGAGCTGCTACTGCACTGAATGATACCAAACATCTGATAGCTACGAACTTTATAGTAACTCGAGAAGGACGTATTCACGTAATGTGAGGTTAATCGAGAACACGGTAACGCACGGAATAATCATGAGTTTCCTTCAGCGAAAGGTGTCGATGATTGTCGATTGAATTTAACTAATTCAGACGTGACGAATAATTTATTAGCCACATATTAGCTTACTGATTTAGTCATTAATTTTGTCTAGTCTTATGATTGCATCTTTAACTAACTATGTCTTGATTTACGTAATTGATGGTGATAGTATACTAAACTTATTTGTGGAAAGGCAAAATAAAACAAGTAATTACTTATAACGTAAAGAAAATACCATCAGTAAGATTATTTGAGGTTTCGTTGAATATTAGAAGTGGTGAAAGCTCTTGGCACTTTGCCTTCATGTTGCTATTTCATTAATTATTTATATTATTACAGTGTTATATACACTAATACACCTATGTATTTCCAAGACTTTTTTCGATTAATAAAATGACGTGAATAAAATAGGGCCATGGGGTTCAAGTGCTCATTGAGTTTTTTGGGACATCAGCAAACAGTTACGCGACTTTTCACTTGAGCCGGGCCGTCATCTCAGTTCGTTTGTACTTTCAGGACACGTTACAATTATTATTACTCTTTACTATTTTAAACACTGATGCTCTTTAATTACTAATTACAATGGTAATTACGAAGATAGTTTATTATAAAGAGCCAATGGGTTTGTGTGTCAACACTACGTGCAACTGCTGTCAAAACAATAAATCTAAGTGCGACGTTCGCACACATCTCCATTCTTTGTTGTCCGATTACAAATAAAATTACTTACGATTATTCATATTATAGAAAAACAATCTGAATCGTAAATCAAGAAAATCAGAAAAAAATGTTTTCCATTTAATAATCTCACGCGCCGATAACTTGATATCTATATCCTCGGAAAATGGCAAACTCCGAAAGATTATAAAATAACTTGAGCAATTGTAAACATTTGGAATACTTTTTACGCATCAAAATTTGATAGTTTATAATCTCTCGAAATCATTCCGAGGAATTGTGGACTGATATAAAATGGCGACCAATTAGAGTACAAGTCTACAAATTATCCATTTTCGTTTGATAGTAAACCCGGTAACAAGGCTCTCATTGGTCTATTCAGAGGAAACAAAGAGCAATGAGAGGCCAAGTTTCCAATTTAACTATCACACCAAAACAGATAAATTGTAGACCAAAGTACCAGTTTATGTCAGTCCACAATTTCTCGGAACGGCACAGAGATATTATAGAATAGAAGGTTTTGATTCGTACAATTACAGAACAAATGGTCATTTGACAATTTATCGAGAGTTTACAATCTCTCAAGATATTTTGTAATCTTACGTAGTTTGCTATTTTCCGGGGCCATCTACATAATCAAATTGAATATGAGTATCTCTACTGGTTGACAGTAGTCAAACATCTGACGAATCAGTAACTTCTACTTATTTTGTTTTCACACTCTTGACATCTGAATTTATAAAAGTCGGGTCAGAAAGACATGAGATGCTTAAAAATGGCCTGATTACAGGAGGTGATTATTTTAAGATAAAATCGTTTTTTCAGGGTTCCGTATACAAACGTCAACGGGACCCTATTACTAAGCCTCCATTGTCCGTCCGTCTGTTTGCCAGCGGAACCGCATTCTGTCTCATGAACCGTAATAGATAGACAGTTGATTTTCACAGAGTGTGTTTCTGTTGCCGCTATAATAACAAATAACAAAAATAAATTAAAATGAAAAAAACCCCTATGTTTATGGGGCATGCGGTGGCTAACTTGTAAGAAATTGTTACACTAACCTTATTAAGTTAGATAATTACTGTCAATATTTACAGTGTAGACAATTGTTGGTTGGCAAATAAAGGAAAATAAAAAAATCATATGATTGATTTACAATAATTGTAACATACATTAATTATAGAATAGTAAGATAGGATTGAAGATGGAAGCTTGTAATGGGATTTTGTATCGCCTAGATTGGAAAGGTTCACTTATTTTTTAAGTTCTTTTATTTTTTTGCATAGTCTTGGTAGGTGTAGTTGGTTAGTGTTGGTGCATATTATATACACGGAGTTGTTTTGAGGTTAGGGATTGTCCTTAAATTTATTGACGGTGTCACGTTACTTTACATCCCGTTAATGCATTCAACGTTCACCTTAAATCTAGGCCTGGACAAGATTCCGTGACTGATGAATAGAGAAGATACTGTGTGAATACCTAGGGATTTTTGAAAAGACTGACTTTTATTTATAACATATACTTCTTATTGCTACGGTACAAGAGAGTTTATGTTTTTTTTTTAACAAATACTGTTCCACTGCTGGGAAAAGGCCTCCCAGGTCCTTCCAGAATTTTTTGAATTAAAAGATTAATATTCAAATTTCTACTTACTCGCGTCATAATGCAAAGCCAGCTATCTTCAATTCACGAAGAAGTCCATACTACTGTCAGATTTTATTTGATTAGCTAAAAATAAATGTATAAGCATTTATTTTGTGCTAAACAAATTTGGTAGACATTGTTCACATTGCCCACATAATGTAGGTATATGTTGCAAATCGATGAAAGTGAAACAATGTCGCATAACAAACCTACTGATTTACGTACTGGATTTAAACCAATGATTGCTGTTTATATAACATGCATAAAAAATCAAAGAAGGGTATTTTTCGTCTTTGTTTTTTATTTAAAGCCATATTGTTGAACACATACCTACATAATATAAAGCTATATTCACTGTCGTCATATAGCCTTTAATTTTTTCGCAGTTTATGTATTTTCTTAAACGAGGAGGATCTGCTTATCATAATTTATAGCTTGATGGACAGTCAGAATAGGCTAGCATGCCGTCAATAGTCCTATTACAATCAATGTCCTGAAACTAGATGTTTTTTGCATTATGCTGTCAATTACCATAAATAATAGATTAAATTGTAAAGTTGAAGAACTTGGAATGAATAATACTCTAATGGATAAATCAGACAACAAAAATAAAGGTTAATAATCTTATCATTTATTCGTTTGCGTTAGCGTGAAAATTGTTTTGTTTCTTCATTTTTTGAGGTAGTAAGCGGCATAGGGAGAGGCGTAAGGGTAGGCGGAGTAGGCAGAGTAGGCGGCGAGTGGCGCGGTGTATGCGGAATAGGCGAGCGGCGCGGTGTAGGCGGCCGCCACCGGCGCGGTGTACGCCGCCGCCACCGGCGCCGTGTACGCTGCGGAGTACAGCACGCCGGGCTTGGGCTCGGCCACAGCCAGCGCCATCATGCAAGCGAGAACCAACTGAAAAAAAAAAATAATAATATTATAACTTCTTTCGCATCTAAATGTAGATATTAGTTACCAATGATTTTTTGAGGTCTCTCAATGAAGTGCACCCTATTTTTAGCCTTATTCCACATAAGGCTGATAAAGCCCAGATAAAAATATACTTACAAGTTTGAACATTTTGTTAGTGGTTGTCAATGAGCTACTGTGAACTGAATGATATAAAATGACCCGATGCAACCAACTTTATAGTAAATGAAGAAGGACAGTGCACGCAATATGAGCAAAGCCCCGTTCTCGAAGCGGTGGCGTGCATCGAATAACGATCAGCTGGCCTCAGCAGCATGTGATAATGAAGAGCAAGTGACCATACAATGCTTTCCGTTTCATTATGAATGAAAATTACATGCTTATGTGTTTGATTAATTATTATTTGTAATATCAATATGATAAGATGGTTTAAAATAAAGTATTTTTTATTGTAAAAACCGAAAGACAATTCCGATGCGAGATCATAAATCTATGGTCCATCATTTCAGACTAAAGGCGTGCATTTCTACAAATTTCTCCAAATGTCGCCATCCTGACATCGTTGTGTTGAGACCTGTAAATCGTTAGGAATAATATTTTGCACCCACCACGTCAAATTTTCAAAAAATATTGGACAAGTTTTTTTCTGTTGTCAGGTAAACAAAAAATGACGACGATACAGTACGTTGAAAATTCGTGTGTCGTCACTTACCAGTACACTTTTTACTGGAAAGTGACGTTACAAGCCTCCTCGCACACCTAATCTTTGATGCGTTTTATCTTCACAATTTTGATAAAATAAAAAAAAAAATATCCAACATTTTAGGATAACCTAACTGACGGACTGATTAAAATCATATATTTTTAACCCAGGCAACATCCCTATTAAGTTAGTGTAAAATAATTATTTTATTTACAAATGACTGCTACTTTAAACCGAACATGCTGAAAAAAAGAACTGCGAAAGATTTATATTATGATGCATTTAAAACTTTGTAATTATTATACAAAATCAGATTTCTATTTTAATTTTTAAAAACCCTTGAAATTCACATTAAATCGAGAAGTTAAATATTTTACGTTTTTCAACTTACGACCTGATTTCATTTCCTTTAATGAAATTAAAAGTAAAAGACAACTCATTGACGTTTTTGATTGAAGAAAACTCATCAGTATTCGCAGCGTGGTAGTGAGTTCCTTTAACCTCAACTTGCGTACGAGCATGCGGCCTTCTTAAATTACTATAAAATTCCTTGCAGTCGCATCTTTCGTATCATTCAGTGCAGCACTAGCTCAGTGAAATCAATTCAAGATGTTCAAATATATGGTTAGTATTTCTATTTTGCAGATGTCACGTCATGGAATACGACCGACAGATTCAATACATGTTAGATGGCCATAATACCGTTTAATTTTCAAAACTAATGGTTCTTTATTTTCTTTACTAGATCGTATTCGTGTGCATGCTGGTGGCAGCGATGGCTGAGCCTAAGCCTGGTGTGCTGTACTCTGCTGCATACACAGCGCCAGTTGCTGCGGCGTACACCGCACCAGTGGCAGCCGCTTACACCGGGCCGCTCGCCTACTCCGCATACACCGCGCCACTCGCCGCCTACTCCGCCTACCCCTACGCCTCACCCTACGCCTCGCCATATGCCGCTTATTACCTAAAGAAGTAATTGGACAAATGACAACTGCAATCGAATAAATTAAAATATTTAGCGTAATAACACCTGTATTTTACTTACACCATTTTTAATACCTAATACTATGAAGCATCAACTGTTTACTACTCCGCTTAAAAGCAGTGGCCAAGAACTGGAAATAAGGGTATCAAAGAACCAAATAAAAATGAAGCTTTTCCAGATAAATCTGCAAAAATTCAGAAGATGGCCTGAGCTTTATCAAGATATTGGGACCACAAATAGTAGTGGCAGTTGAACACCGAAACCGTGGGGATCGAAAACGCCATAGTATCTTTCATCTAAAGTTTCTTGAGTAGCCAAAGAATCAGTACCAGATACGATACCTAGTAAGACCTTAACTTGTCGTAAGTTAAGGTATATATAGATATGGCGCTGTTGAGAGACCTGCATTATCAGTAACTAGCTCCTTCTCTATTGGGCTGTTGACTAAGCTTTTCTGCGTTAAGTGTCACGATGCTAGTCAAAGACATTCGATTTCATAACATGGCAATAAAGATAATATAAGTCAGAAAGAAAGATGAATATTTTTATTGGGTCTTAGAACTCACGACGTACATTGTATTATGACTGAAAAGTTCAAATCCATACTATATTTTAATATTTTAAATGTGAAAGTAACTCTGTCTGTCTTTTAACTTTTCACGTCTTAACAGCCGAATGGATTTGAATGAAATTTGGTAAACGGGTAGACTATATTCTGGAAAAGGTCACAGGGTATTTTATATCCGCATCCATAACATTGTTATTTTGGGGTTATCTGGATAAATTTGGCACTAGTATAAATTATTATAGTCTTTATATCTCAGAAGAATATTTCCTTGGGACGATTTCTAATATTCGCGCGAAGCCGCTGGATAGTAAAATATAATTGTTTCGGGTAAGACCTGTGTCCTAACTTAAGCACGATAAATAAGCGAGAAACAGTTTGTTTTTTCAAACTCTATCTCAGTTTCTTCAAAGCTACATAGGCGTACCATAAACAAAGCACAAAACTATAGTAGATTAAAGAATAACATGTTTTTAAGAACATTTATTATTATTTGTAAGTAGTTAATGGTTGTTTGAGACAAAACTCATAAAATACATACACTTACAAACCAGGTATCACATCGCACCTCTAGAAAAGTTAGAAGTCTCATCCCAAGGGTTATTTTTACAAGCTTTTATTTAACTTAAAATGTATACTTAAAAAATATGTATGTTTGTTGGTTTAGGTCAAATCCAGTTCCTCTATCATCCTACAGAGTTGAAATTCTAAACGTTGCTTTAGTTCCAATGGCTATGAATTCTAATGTTAATTTTGACCTGATTTTCTATCCAAGATTAGCTTCAGACGAACCAAATCCTCAACGGTCAACAGTACTGACACAAAACTTTTTATGATGTTGAGTTATGAAGGGTTAAAATTTTGTAGCTTGTTCTAAAATCCACCATGACGTGACTGCTGCATTCAGGTTTGGCTCCAAATGTGAGATTTCTTCAGCGGTCAACAAAAGAGACACGAAATTTTTATATCAGCATTCTATTACAATAACTTCCATTGTCCACCATGAATTGGCTGCTGCGTCTAGGATTGGCTTCATATGGGAGACATTTTAAGAAGTCAATAAAACAACACGAAATTTTTCAACATTTAATAAGAATAGGTCGTTCTAAAGTTATGACTGAAGAATATCTCAGATTGCTGCCGCCCCGGGTAATAAAGAATTTAGCCTATGGGTAAATAAGCTACTGGACAGGGGTAGGTAATATTTGAAGAAATTTTAATGCTAAAAAGAGACAAATATTTTTGAGACAAGCTTTTAATGAACTAAAAAGTACAAAATAATACTAAGATACGTAAAAATAGATCTTTAACATTTCCTTAAAAGCTTGAGGCGTGAACTTCCAACTTACACTGTCTTAAGGTTAAGGCCGGCACCAGCCGGGGATTGCGGAAGTCGCATACGTTCCCGCGATCCCCGGCGTAGGTGGCAGATGGAACACCGGGGTGGTTTTAGTCAGTAAGAGTCTGACAGACCCCTCCACCCGCCCCAGGGTGGAGGACTTCCATGAGGATTTCCCCCGAGATCAAAAAAAAAAAAAGGTCAAGCTCCGTAAGATGGTAATAAATATTGATTGGTTTATAATTTCTCCATATATGTATTATAAAAAAAGTTTTATGTACAATAAATCTCATCCAAAATCAATAGTTTCCAATATACCCGTGTCTTATTAAGAAAAAATAGTTTACAATTTCACGCAATATTTTACAATCTTACGGCGTTATCAATTTTCCAGTGACATATATCATTTATCTCTAACATTATGATCTACAATTTTTGCTTGGTCGATCAAACAGCTAACATAATCCAAAAAATAATGACGTATCTGTATACAATACGCGCGAGCTGTGATTTTGATACATGCACCAAAATCACTATTCTAAAAATAATAAATCAGAGTACGGGCAACGCATCTATACTTTATATATAATTGCCAAAAAGCAAGTAAAGAAGTAGACTGTACAGGACATATTTGTCGCTCGCGAACAGATTATGGACTAAATCAACTACAATGTAGGGTTTTGAAAAACGTTTGACGACATCGTGGCAGACCCCGGCGCAGATGGAAAAACGGGCTTGATGGCATGATTTGCCCACAGTAGGACAAAGTAGACAGGTTAGGAAGGAAGAAAGTGAGATATTTTGCCCCGCAGAACAGAACAGGAAATCATCGTGGAACAGAACAGGAAATCATCTAACAAAAGTAGACATCATTTTCAGATTTAATACCTACTGTATTACAAGTTGTTCATATTTATGAGCGCTTTTCACCCCTGAGGATTGCCCGTCTTTATGAATTATATTTTTACACAGAATGACTCAAACTTATTTCCATTACTTGACCAATAAGAAGGGATTGCAGTTCATTCTAATCAATTCATTCATGGAAATGTGCTACAATCGGTTGAAGTAAACTCATTACTATTCGTCTCGTGGCAGCAAGCTCGATGGACCTCACGTTTTGTCAAGTGCGTTCGGCCTTCTGATATTAGTATAAAATCGGTGTGTGTCGCATCTTTCTTATCATTCAGTGCAGCAGTAGCTCAGTGAAAACAATCAAAATGTTCAAATTTATGGTGAGTTCATTTACCTACTCAAAAAAAGATAATTTTAGTGAAATCAATATAAAATCGAAACAGCATGGATATTTAAAAAAAACTAAGTTATATTTTATAGTAATCTCAGGGCTTACCAGTGATTAGTCAAAATACATTTTAAACTTTTTGTTTTCTTCGCAGATCGTATTTGTGTGTATGCTGGTGGTAGCGATGGCCGAGCCTAAGCCAGGTGTGTTCTACTCCGCTGCATACACGGCGCCGGTAGCGGCGGCGTACACCGCGCCGGTGGCGGCTGCCTACACCGCGCCGCTCGCCTACTCCGCATACACCGCTCCACTCGCTGCCTACTCCACCTACCCTTACGCTTCACCCTACGCTGCTTACTACCTCAAGAAATAATTTGGACACTTTTGGCACATATTTTTGGACGTGACTTAAGAGAGAGGGAGACTTTAGAAAATAAAGTTTAGCCTCAACCACAATATTGGATTTTATTATCTATTCTAATAATTAACGAAAACCACTTAAGATGATTTTATCGGCATCATTTTATAAACAACTATACAACTATATGAACGTCTCTTCACACAGCGATTCGACTAGTAACTACGGCGCGATTCACGACGAGAAGCAAGCTGTCGCAGCATACTCGCCTCAAAATAATTTCTCCAAAACAAATGTGCAACGTTTAATTGTTGGCGCGGTAATCGGGTGGAAGAATAATTGTCACCGATAGCAGGGTTCATGATTATTCACTTGCTTGTATCGGTGGTGCCTATCCGTATGTCTGCTGTAATCTTTGACCGTAATAGATAGCCTGTTGGAATCGTACGACCAATCACCGCAACCATAGTTATATCTTGTGTAAAGTGAGAATTAAATACATGATCACAATAACATCCTCCCGAACGAATTCAATCACTCCTGCCAATATCGGCCTCAAGTTGCACAGTAAGCAGAAGAAGTTTTAGTGCCCAAGTGTGTATGGAGACTGAGATGCACTCTCTATTCCTTTACTGTCCGGTGGGACGGCAATCCCACATGACCGACGAGAAAACAGGCGCAGCACAAACGGCATTACGTGCTTGCCGAGACACGGGGTGTCCACACCACCAATTTCCAAACTCCGGGTTGCTACTGAGAATTTACTAATGGTAAAACCCAGTATCACTTTGGCGGATCTGGGAATACTAAAATATACTTGCATAAAATAATGAAAACACTGCATCTATTCAAATAACAAAAGGCATCATAATATTGGGCCAATCTGGCAGAATGCTTCAAAATTTATGTGGCATAAACCACTTGGCATAATCTTTTTAAACGAATATTTTTAAGGCACACAAATTATTGAATATAATAATTATTTATAAAATAAAGTATGCCTAGTATAGTATGCCTAAAAAGTAGGCATACTTTTAAGATGGCAGAATTTTATTTGGCATAATTACCTTTGGCAAAGTTAAAATTCCGCATAATTCCGTTTAGCATAACGGTTATTTAGAGCAATTTCACTTGGTTTACTATGTAGATGCCAGAATTTCATTTGGAATAATTTCATTAGGCATATTGCCATTTCTGTAAAATAGCATTTTTAACCTTAAATAATAATTAAAATATTGCCTTAAAAAGTCAATATGTTGTGCTACAAAAGTTAGTGACAGAAACATATCGCTGTAAAACAGACTCCACGTAGTCTTGTCAGCCCTATCCCTAGAGTGAAATATTTTGGGCATACTGAAAGTTTCTGGATTCTAATAAATAAGACTAGATATAAGACTAACGATACATTTATTGTTTTTAAAGTATATTCCCTCGCAATTAATTCACTTTTGTATTGGCTAAAACCATTGTTTCAAGCAATTGCACCAGTTTTCCTGGCTTTATGGAACGCATTCACCGCCGATTTAGGGCTCGTAAATCGTGTGCCTCTAAGTTTATATTTAATTTTTGGAAACAAAAAGAAGCCGCAGGGTGCGAGTTACGGGCTATAAGGCGAATGCTTCATCAGTTCCAAATTTAAAGCCTTCAAATAGGTTTCCGTTACCTTAGCGGAATGTGAGGATGCATTATCGTGGTAAAGGAGAACATTGCTTTGAGGACGCTTTTCGCGAACTTTTTCTAGGACTCTGGGCAAGCAAGTGTTTACGTAACACTCTGCAGTCGCTGTCCTTTGATCTTCAAGTAATACTGTAGTGTAATGTCCTGATTTGCCGAAAAACGAAGCAACCATTTTTCTACCAATGCTTCGACTTTTCTACTCTTAATGACTATCGATATGAAATAATAAAATTAGTTTTTATTTGTTCTAAAACATACAGACATTTAAATAACAAGGTGATACACTACAATACACTTAATTCTAAGTTCAGATATTGACCACCTGTGTCTGAACTAGATATATAAAATATCCGTATTTCAGACATCAGCGCTCAAACTTGGGACTTATACATATATTTCTATAATATTATTTAAGGAAGTGACAGATGTAGGATGTACAATTTTAATTAGTTGTATAGTGATGGCCTCCGGTGAGTTGAGTGTAAATAAGTGAGTGTGTGTGGGAGGGTGAGTATTATTATAAGCTACTTAACTACAGCCAACAGGTTTTCAGTCTCAGTGTAGTTTAGCTTGCGAATGTACTCTACTACCGTAAGTTTACATTTGTTCTTATTTAAGGGGTACATATCTATAAGATTATTCAGTCTTTCATACAGAAAAGGGCTAAGAAACAATAGTACCTACTTTTGAATGTATGGATGTTTGATGTTCGGTAGTTTATTGTGTGCGATGACCTTTGGTCTGCGCTTGGATAAATAAGAGGGTTTGTCATACTTTATATTAGCATGGTGCCTTAAGACTGCATGCAAGACATAGAGCTTCACAGCGGACAGTGAGGACTTCACAGGACTGATACAGAAGGTATGTTGGGAACAGGTAGGGCCGGAAAGTGGACTTGAGGGACACCGAAGGAGACAGGAAGGTCACTGCTTATGTGATCATTTATTTTCACACATTATGTACGGTCAGAAAGGTGGTCTTTAAATATTTTGAGTTGGTTCTCTGTAATGCCTATTCGTTCCAAATGTACAGAAGACGATTCTGACTGTGAACTTTCTGCGATATGATGGTTCTACTTTTTAATTATTATGGATATGAAATTTATGTCTAAAGATGATTCTGACTTTAATTTTCTGCGAAATGAAGTTTATGCTATTCTCTGTTATGCAAAATAATATTATGATATAAAAGTTCTGCTATTAATGGTAGATCCCATAATATTGCTTAAAAGATTTAATGAAATGTAATCTAACGTTGTACTAAAGAAAGTTGTTTATATGTTTGTCTGGAAGTACAGGTACCTACTCTTTAAAAATTATTTCACTGATATGCTAAATAAATCGCATAGGTTACTTTTATCACGATACATGTCAGGAGCGAAACTGTGAGAAAATAAATTGAGATTTCTGATATTTCCTGTACACGTGCCTTAACAGTACTAATGTGATGCTACATTCTATTTAGATCATTTACTGTAATTCAATTGACCATCATCGACACTTCATTGAAGGAAACTAATGATTATTCCGAGCGCAGCTGCGTTCTCGATTAACCTCACGTTGCGTCCTTTCGTCCTTCTCAAGCTACTATAAATTCATAGGTAACGCATCTTTGGCATCATTCAGTGCAGTAGCAGCTCAAAGAAAACAATCAAAATGTTCAAATATATGGTGCGTATATATTTCAGATCAGGACAATTTATTTTTAGGCCTGGAAGGATTAACTACTTAGTAAAAGTGAAATCACCTTAGAATAATGCCTTCCACCAGTGTCGAAGCTGAAGTACCGGTTGCTGTGGCCTTAAATAGGAACAGAAAATAAAGACTAATTGTGTTATTCACTCTGCAGATCGTATTCGTGTGCATGCTGGTGGCAGCGATGGCCGAGCCCAAGCCTGGTGTGCTTTACTCCGCTGCATACACAGCTCCAGTTGCTGCGGCGTACACTGCGCCCGTGGCAGCCGCCTACACTGCCCCGCTCGCCTACTCCGCATACACCGCGCCACTCGCCGCCTACTCCGCCTACCCTTACGCCTCACCCTACGCCGCTTACTATCTGAAGAAATAAGTAAATTTTCACGATACTCTAACGTAAACGAAAAAAAATAAAATAGTGATTAAACTCAATATTGTTTTAAATTTATTTTTAAAAACTATATTATATCCCACCAAGCACCAAGCACCAAGCCCCATGGCTCTAAAAGGCCTAGCTCTACACACCCTAGTTTTACACACATTATGGTCGTTAAATCTTCCGTCAGCTGATATGTAATAGTTACACAAACAGACCAGTAATGTAACATCTTACCAAATGTTTCTGGTCCCGTGTGATATACAAAGTGATTGGTAATAGGATGCGTTCTTTCAAATGGGATATTCTCAAATGGGAGCTAATAAGCAACGATTATATTAATTATGTCCCCGGTAACCTGGGGTCCAAATTGGGTTGTTTGCGAGTATTCGAAACAACAACGATAATTCCTCGAAATAAGGAATTAGCTAAAATATTTGTCTCCCTATGTGTATTTTAGGGCTCCGTAAGTTTTTATGAAAAATCGAAAGCCTTCTAGTACAGATGCCAGCATAACAAGCTAAAACAATCTGTCAAATACCTTTAATAGACTTTTAGTGCATTAGGTTTAAGGTTAATTGGAAAAATTTGGGTAGCTTGAATGAAAATGTGCTGTCTGTACCACTCGTATCTGTCCGACTGTCAAAGCCAATTTACTCCGAATCTACTGTACCTGTGACACCAATTACACTGATTTTATTTCATGACATATGCAGACAAAACTGCTCACTAATAATAATCCTCCTACCGAATTTCGATCACGGTGATCAATCTCAACTAGTGGTTGCATCTCGCAAAGTGGGACGTCTGATGGAATTAAATAAATAAGAAATGGAAGCAATCGTCTTTGTTGCACAACTATTTATTAACTATCAAACCAAGTGCGGAGGCAGAAAGAGCCCTTAGGCCGCTGGCTACATAATAAACCACCCCCAAAAAACAAATGTGAAAAAAGGTCAAGTCCCCAAAAATTCGGCTTATAAAAGTAGTGAGATCAATAATAGGCCAAGCATTTGGGGATCTGCAGAATGGTCTTGACTCTAACATGTGCCTTTTGGGAATACCAGTGAACAGAAAACTTGGATCTTTCCTGACCATGTGCGTCAGTTAAGTCATTTTTATGGAATTACTAGTGGCCCGCCCCGGCTTCGCCCGGATGTATTTTTTTTTTCATTTTTTTTTGCATAAGATCCTTCTCCTGGCAATAACAAACACAACAAAAAAATTATCAGCGCAAATTGGTTCAGCCGTTCACGCGTGATGCCGTGACCAAGGGAAATAGGGATTCATTTTATATATATAGATAGATACCATGGTTTTTGTCACGTTTCCAAAAACAACCATTCAGCTGGCAGAGGGGGGGGGGGTACATTTAACAAAAATTTGCACTTTAAAGCTTAATTATTTCGCAAACGGATCCTTTGATGGAAAAATAGTTTTACCAAACCTCCAATATTTTTAAATGAAACCACACACCAAGGGGCAGACGATAAAAAAAATTCATCGCCACTTAACATGTCCCCTAAAAGTGGCGATGAATTTTTTTCATCGACACCCTAAAAAAAAATGTATTTCAAGATTTTATTTTACCACTTCGTCGGCGTGATTAATATATAATATACAGGGTGTCCCAAAACTCAACGTCAAGCCGAAACGGGGTGACAGGATTGATCATAACCATCACGAGAAAAATCTGAAAAAAAATCTATCCCATGCAGTTTAAAAATTATGGGCATTTTAAGAAAAACCTAGAAATTTGATCAAACTGTACCATTTTTCGGTTATTGTGGTTATTCTTTTTTATTTTTGTTCATTTGAACTTTGGAAACGTAATCCTAAATAACATTTCTAGAATCCCAATAAAAAATAATGACACAATTGCCTCAAGTTTCCGAGAATTGAGACTATTTGTTAAACTACGAATTTAAAATTTTCAAGATTCGTCGACTTTGACAGGCCCTCCTATAAAAAAAATGTACTAGAGTGCCTTGGCAAGTGGCATTAAAAGTTGGCGCATTTAATCAGAATTCTAAAATGGTACAATACTTGTTAGTTCCATACAATAGAAAAGAGTAAAAAAATTAAAACCTCAAGTAACCCGATTTTTGCTATCTCATTTTACTCAGTTAAAATGTTTTTAATTCACACAAGCTCTAGGTAGGTTCTTAATTTTAAGACAAAATGATGAGAGAGATGGATAATGGGTATGTTCGCCATGAGTGAGCGAGACAGATAGTGACGCCACTTTTACCAAAGTGAAAAAAAGTTAGTAAAATTAGTAAAATAATTAATACGAATACGAACGTGCGCAGTAGACGAATGAGCGAAACGTACTAACTGGTTGGTGTCGGACTGGTAGCGTAGCCATTTGCTTGGCTGAAACTAGTGCGAATGAAACAGATAGATGCTATGGCATCTATCTGTTTCATTCGCACTCGTTTAAACGACGCATCTCCGTCTCAATGCGTGGCGTCACTATCTGTCTCGCTCACTCATGGCAAACATACCCATTATCCATCTCTCTCATCATTTTGCCTTAAAATTAAGAACCTACCTAGAGCTTGTGCGAATTAAAAACATTTTAACTGAGTAAAATCTGATAGCAAAAATCGGGTTACTTGAGGTTTTAATTTTTTTACTCTTTTCTATTGTATGGAACTAACAAGTATTGTACCATTTTAGAATTCTGATTAAATGCGCCAACTTTTAATGCTACTTGCCAAGGCACTCTAGTACATTTTTTTTATAGGAGGGCCTGTCAAAGTCGACGAATCTTGAAAATTTTAAATTCGTAGTTTAACAAATAGTCTCAATTCTCGGGAACTTGAGGCAATTGTGTCATTATTTTTTATTGGGATTCTAGAAATGTTATTTAGGATTACGTTTCTAAAGTTCAAATGAACAAAAATAAAAAATAATAACCACAATAACCGAAAAATGGTACAGATCAAATTTCTAGGTTTTTCTTAAAATGCCCATAATTTTCAAACTGCATGGGATAGATTTTTTTTCAGATTTTTCTCGTGATGGTTATGATCAATCCTGTCACCCCGTTTCGGCTTGACGTTGAGTTTTGGGACACCCTGTATATGTCTGTCTGTCCATTCGTCCGCTGCATGCCTGTCGTTGTGACTGTCTGTCACTTACTCCTATTTAAATAACAAAAACATATATTTATTTCCGATCCTGACCATGGATGGTATCGGGCTAATTAGAAACACATTAACTGTGCAGTTTATGGCTTGACAGTTGGACACGTTACCGTTATTAACCACAAAATATTCTATTTATTTGAAAATTATACAACAATACTGGACCTTCCAGAAACCGATTCCATTTTATGTTTTATGAGAAACAAATGATCTAATGGGCCGACCGAAAAACAATATCTTTAGAAATTCAACAAAAATAAAGCACATGTGCAGATTGTAGCGAGGACGAAACTCAAACGCTGCGGATCGGGCGTCGGAGGACGCTGCCCTCTTCCGGCCCTCCTAACTGGGTCCAGGGGCGGTGGACTTGGGATGTCCGTCGCCCCCCATTCTCATTCATCCGGGCCCGAGGTGGTGGCGCGTGGTGTTCCCGTGCGCCCCTCTTTGACGTCGCGAGGAGGTCAAACACATAAAAAAAGGACCACGATAGGGTGCAGACTCTGTAGCCTAGGCTAGTGATTCAAAAGTTAGGAGACTTATTTATTAATGTTATTAATGCAGTTAATGCCAAAATGAGAAGTGTGTATTGTATCATTGTAACTCGTAGGAGAACAAGTATTTATTTATTAAGTTAAATATAAGTGAGATTAAATTAGTATTTAATATGTGTGTGTGTTAGAGGGCCTGGGTGAGTCTTAAATTATATCCTTTCATACCTGAAGACTTGTGGGTAAAGACTCGTTCCTGAAGACTTATTCCTGAAAACTTATTCCTATAAGATTTAAAAGAGATGGAAATAAAATAACAAAGCCGTTCGGACGTTATTATGATGGCGGACTATTGCTGGATGATATGTAGGGATGAAATAAAAATAAATGAAAACCCACAAAAGGCAGTTTTTTGTATCTATATATTATCTTTGTTTTGTATTCTATTTTATTTTATACATTTGTATGTTACGTGAAATGCTTTAGTCTCAGAAAAAAATAGAAAAATGTATTAAAGGATTCTTAATCATTTAATTTTATTTTTGTCATGTAGATTTTGCTCTCCAAGCACTCTACCAGCTTATTTTGGTAAGTGTGACGTGATTGTGTCATATGATTGATGTTTAATATTACTTTTAAGATAATCACAACGAAACTAATATCAAGGAAAAAAAAAATACAAAAAAAAAATCGCAGACCTGTGTAATTTGCTGATTAATAAATAACACTAAAATATTGTACATGTATGAAGATTTTTCCCCAATATGTCATTTTCCATACATACAAGTGCCTCTAAAATCGAACTGTGGATTGAAATGTGACATTATTTATTTAAATTTCATTCAAATTCAATTGACAAACATCGATATTCTTGAAGGAAACTAATGAGTATTCCGAGCGCAGCAGCGTTTTCGATCTACCTCACGTTACGAGCATTTGTCCTTCTGAAGTTACTATAAATTTCGCAGCTATCACATCTTAGGTATCATTCAGTGCAGAAGCAGCTCAGTGAAAACAATTAAAATGTTCAAATATATGGTGCGTATACATTTTGTATCAGGACTAGTTTAGTAGCTCAGTGCCCCAGAAAGAGGGTAATATTTTTTGAAGGGCTGGATTGCAGTATAATTAATGAAAGTGAAAGAAAATAGTGAATTTACCTTAGAATTGCAGTCGCCTAGACTCGGGTCTCTTCCCTGACAGTGACATCTACTCGTTGGACAAAAGAAGAATAATAAAATTAGAAACGTGAAATTTAATGTGTTTCTTCTTTTATAGATCGTATTCGTGTGCATGCTGGTGGCAGCGATGGCTGAGCCCAAGCCCGGCGTGCTGTACTCCGCGGCGTACACAGCGCCGGTGGCGGCCGCCTACACCGCGCCGCTCGCCTACTCCGCATACACCGCGCCACTCGCTGCCTACTCCGCCTACCCCTATGCCTCGCCCTACGCCGCTTACTACTTGAAGAAGTAATTTCGACGGAAAAATTGAAAAAGCAACTGAATAAATTGGAAAATTAACCACCTTAACATTTTTTATTTACCACATCTGAGATTTTCCTGCCTAAAGGTTCATGATTCCCTTTTTTGTTTCAAGACATGATATCTTTCAATCCACACTGGGCCCGCCTGTTGGATTACTGCTCACTCACTCTTGCTGAGAGGATTATTGTTTTCCAAAGGCTATATTATAGAATGATTATACTATGACCACGCATAAAGTGTAAACAGCTAGATATTTTTGAACATAAAAATGTAGATAGCAGCTGTTTATGTGTGTAATAGACATTACTTTAGGTATATGTAAGCCAGAAGAGTAACATTATTTGAGGGTTGTACAGCGGTGTCTCGTCAGTAGGCTTCCAGTCTAACTGCAGATGAGTACCAGAATTTGATATGGAGCGACGGTACCCTTTGATTAGGATGGTTTCAGAGTTTCTGACTTCTGACTGTCTGTAACTTAAAAGGCTCTTACCTTCTAAATTACTTAACGCTCATCTTGCGAGACTAGTGCCGAACCGCACCTTTCGCTATTATATCGAGGGTGCACTCTCGTCCCCATCCGAGCAGGAGTCCGCCAGGGCTCAGTACTATCCCCCTAGTCTTTTCGCTGTTCATCAGCGACATCCCCAAAAGTAAAAAGGCGCAGTTGGCCCTATATGCTGACGACACGGCCATTTACTATACCGGTCGCGACCCTGACTCTATCGTTCGCACCCTCCAAATTTCTGCAAACATCCTGGGCATAATCTATGTGAACTTGGCACCCGATGTTTTATTTCTTTTTTCGTTTTTTTATAGATAAGTAGTGGATAGAAGTGAAGTGAAACAAAAAAACTTGTTGATTTGTATCTGGTGTAGGTTTCTGTTTTTTTATATGTAGTTTAACTCACACACTGATCCATTGTTGTTGATTATATAAATCAACGGTTGTAAAATTTATAAATATGTGAGTACCATGTGCCTTGCTAGCAAACTTAATTTTACCTCTGCTGGTATTGCTTTGTTGTACCTATTAGTATATAAGTGTGTGTGTGTTGTATATTAGTGTTATGTTGGGTGCATTTTGCTCACATAATATAATCAATTTTATTTATTCATTATTTATACTTAACTAACTATATACACTAGAAATAAAAATGTAATCAATTGATAAATTATGTATACAAAATATTGTAAAACTTATATTTTAAAAGAGTTTCAGTTTCTTGTCTGTTCTTCTCCATTAGAATCTACTGTTTGCGAATGGACAACTAGAGTTACTAATATTTTAATTTCAAACTGTAAATTTGACGTTCAAAAGTGCCTTTTAATGGTCTAGTTGAAATAAATGAATTGACTTTGACTATGCTAACTTTGTAAGTAGTAGTGGCAAAAAAAATAAAACATTCATCCTCCGACATTGTGAAATATCACTTTTTCCAGCTATTTCTTATAGAAAAACGTTCGTAGTGGATTGTAGTACATTTTTTTTCGTTTTTTGTAAAACATATATATATATATTTATACTTAAATATATTTTAATTGACTGCAAGAAATACGTGACTTTTAAAATTATTTTCGACTGAATTACTTCTGGTCTGAGGACTATATGAGTACTACACCACGCTGAAAATGACAGAAAAACGTTCACAGAGGTTTGTAGTGGACCAACTTTCGTTTGTAGTAGAACAGAAATTGATCAAGTCAAGATCAAGTTTGGTTAAGCAGTCGACAACCTCTTAGGTTGAACAGAGAGAGGCCATTCACAAAAAAAAAGTTACGTAATGGTTAGTCGCCCATCCAAGGACTGATCTCAGCAGTCCTTGATTAACCTCACTGTTATTATTTAGCCACGAGCTCTTCTGTCTACGCGAGATCTTTTCACATTACTCAGAAAATTAAAATAATGGAACTTTTGAATTAAAACGAAATATTTAAATAACAAAGTCAAATAGGCTACCAACCAGTTTCTAACACAAAAAAAAACTCATAAGTAATGAATGAGACACATAATGTCAAGCGCATCGCTAGAATTACTTATTGGGTTGCAGAGCACCGAAAAACGCCATTATTTTCGTCGCAGAGATCTTTTAATACATTTTCAAGCGAAAAAAGTATAGTATGTAGCTAAGTCTTTAAAGTCAAGTGTTTTATAAAAATATTAAAGTAAAAATGTACCTATATTTATCCTTTAGCTTGGCTAGCCTAGACATTTTCGCAAATTACCGCGACTAGTATACATATGAGACGTGGTGCCGACGAACTTGAAAGTTCGTTTTCAGGTTCCGTAGTCAAATGGCAAAAACGGCGACGGCGACGGCTATTGTCACCATATCTATGAAGGAAGGGAGGTGTAATATTGTTTGCATGATAAGATCATCACTTTTTTACTCAAACATGAGTACAATACATACAAAACAAATCGGGATGCAAGAGATATTAAACATTTAAACTTTTTTTATAAAGAGTTTTTATTTTTCTATTTTGAGTGGATACCCCACAACTAAATTGATATTATTCCCATAATTAGTGGTTGCGCTATTTGCCTTTAAGAAGTGGCTTTGTGTGCCTTCGTAGTCCAAGTTAACCAGCTCATATGTAGTTAAATTTCTACTTTGCTAAAGATTGATATAAACCTAATAATATTTCACTTTACTAGATTTTATTGATTCTAAGTTGAGGAGGTTATCTACTGGTTTATCTTTGAAGTTCTAATGCAAATTCAATATAGTTATAACTAAACCCGACGCAAAAAGAATCATCCAAATCGGTTGACAATTCACGCAAATATCGCTGAACAAACATACAAAAAAAAACAACTGTCGAATTGAGAACCTCCTCCTTGTTTTGAATTCTATTAAAATAACCTACTACACCTACATTTTACTGAGGGTTGAATCTCATAATTTAATAGATGATGGTGTTTCATGTGTTTAGAGAAAAAATCGCGTTTTAAGCCGTTTTTTAAGAAACACTGGGAACTTTTGGTGAAAAGGGCCGATAATTGCTAAATTATAGGCACAATTACTCAGTGAACACTAGTATTATAAAATAGGGTTTATAATGATAAAAAACCTGCTCATTGGTTAGGCTAGCGATCATTTTTTTGATTTTCAAACCCACAAACTATTATTAATTAACTATTACTAACCCGCAAATGGGAATGCTGTAAGGTCTTGGAATCGAACTCCTGACTGAGTAAAATGTGAGGCGTGTGCTGTTTAGTGCCGAAAAGCTTAGAATCTGGGGCTTTGTCACAGTAGTTATGTGAAAGCACTGCATAAAATGACTTCGAAAATGTATACTATCTAAGGTGCACTACGATAATACATTGCTGCAAAGGAGCGTCATCATGTTGTTGGTACGTCATCCCTGACAATAAAAATAAAAGTCTGAAATCATAACATCAATAAATTTATTTGTTCGCTATAGTATATTAATTAAACTACCACTCATTTGTAGTAGAACGCATAAGGTGACGAAGATACACTGTAGGAGTAAGCAGAGTACGCGGAGACCGGTGCAGCTGCGTATGCGGGGTATGTGAGCGGAGCGGAGTAAGCGGAGTATGCGGCGACCGGTGCAGCTGCGTATGCGGGGTATGTGAGCGGAGCGGAGTATGCTGCGGTGTACGGCGAGCTGTAGAACACTTGGGGTTCAGGAGCCGCCACTGCCACTGCCAGTATACAGGCGAATATAAACTGTGAACAAAAAAAAAAGTATTTTAATCGTTGCCGATGAATATGAGAATCGTTTCTTGCAGAGGGTCTCGTCGAATAAGAGTGAAGGACTGAATGGAGAATATCAGTCTTTGTCTCAATGTATATGACAAACAGTTATTTTCAAATTGGATTTAATTAGATGTCTGCAAAACTAAGCATACCTGCTGGACAGCTATGTTTTGGTCCTACAATTTTTAATAATCAACTTGCTTTTGTCATTGCAAATTTCTATTATACGTTCTAGGTACACATGGGAACATTGTAGGGGACTACAAAATCATATATTCTATTCGAATACATGTTCATGGCTACTGGCCATTGCCCCCTAACCAACCTTATTTTATCGTAGGCGCCACAGACAGCCAGACTAAAATATGGTTGGTTGCTTTGGCGCCGAGGAATCTGCCGTTTTTTTTTTTTTTTGAGAATGGATAATCATCAAATGACTTCTTCCGCTCTGGGTGGAGCGGAAGGGCGTGTCAGACTCTTACTGACTAAAACCCATCCGTGTTCCTTCTAAAGCCGTGCCGTTGCGTTCCTGGGCCGCGGTGACTCTTTCGAACAAATTCCGCAACCCTGGCAGAGGAATCTGCCGTCTTTGAAGTCACTCCACGAAGCCTGTAAAACCCCCAGCAAGCTTTTGTGCTTGTGGGCTGAGCTGGGTTCTCTATATAAGCCAGGATACCCACGCACAACGGACTGAATGGGAATTTAGAAAGTCATTAGGTACACTATTCTACTCGTTGCTACCCTTTTGCCACGATCCATCCAAATCTGTTCAGCTGGTGAGGTGTGATTTCTTAATAGACATCCAAACATGGAGGCTTTTACTATCACAATAATATCATAAAGGCGAAAGTTTATGAGTGTGTGTGTTTGTTAAAAAACGACTGGACCAATTTTGATAAAATTTGATATAACGGAAGCTGACTACTTTTTATTCCGGAAGTGTGTTCCCTTCGGATAATTTTCGACATTCACGCGGAGTATCTGATAAACCGCGGGTAACACCGCGGGGCGCAGCTAGTTTTTTATAATAATAATAATAAGGAGGAAGTCCCATAATCTGTTCGTTGTAAATCCCGATAAATAGTAACTACCTATTCCATCCTCCAAAACATGTTAATGGTTACGTTGTACCTCAGAGTATGTAGTTATAATAGGAAAAAAACACAGCTAATTTATTTAAATCGAAAATAATATGCATGTCTAGCTAATGAGGCGTGACTAAACAATTACATCCTTGGGCGAACAAGTATTCTGTAAAATTATTTTCATAACAATAAAATTATGAGTGAAGCACATCCTTGTTTATGACTACGTATGTAAAGCATAGACAATAAGAGAAATCCTTCATTTTATACAAGAATTATACTAGATATTTACAAGTAGTTTTAGAGCTGAAATATGTTTGTATTGAAGTAGAATCCATAGCTACAGTACCTAAAAGATATACTTACAACCTTATTCCTTAAAAAAAACCACATGATTAGTTGAAAACCTAACCAGTATTTAGATGCAGAGCCTTTAGTCAAATTTGAATGACGCATTTGAATTTGGTATCTACCATTTGCAGTTTAAAAAAATCATAATGTTACATTGTTTTTTTGAATAAGCCTGTTAGTACCTAAAACTTTTTAATTCGGTTTAAAAACCACCTTAGATCTAAGGTTAACTTTCAAGAACTTACTGCAAAGTTATCAACATCGTTCAATATTTCAATTAAACTAATTAAGAAATCAAAAACTATAGTAATTAAAATTAACACTGAAATTAAGGTAAATACATTATTGGATAAAGTTAATCCTTTCCATAAAGTTGAAGCGGTTTTTTAAATACAATAAATAATTTATGAATCTCATACCAAAATATAAAAATATTTTCCAAATCCATTTATCACTTGAAAATAAAAAGTATTTCCTGAAGACACTTTAAAATCAGAGAAAAATTGTTAAGATAAATTATTCACTCACCAATTTGTACATTTTGGAGGTTGTTTGTCACTAAGCAACACTGAACTAAATGATGACCACTCAGTGTCCGGACGCTTCTTTATAGCGGTGTCGAAGGACGATGCATGCATTGTGAGGAGTCTGTCCCATAACACGACGTAGGTATATGGCACACGAATAGTTTTCACAGCTGTCGAAGTAACGAGAACAATTTTTCTTTAAATATGATTATTGTTCAGATACTTCCGAGTCAGTTTCTGGAGTATTATGAGATGTACGTATGAGTGTGGTGTACCTATCTTTTCTAATAAACTAATATAGTAAAGCTGAAGAGTTTGTTTATTAATTTGAATGCGCCAATCTCTTGAACTACCAGTCGGTATTGAAATTTTTTTTTTTGTATATGATAGCAACATTCATGAACAAAGCTATAGGCTATTCGGGAACGAGAAAAGGGATATGCGCGTACGAAGTCGCGGGCGAAGTGCTAGTAATATTCTTCAATTCAATTCCATATTCGCCCAATTCTGTATGCCTCTCCTGTATGAGTCAAACTGTCACTTCCATTTATCTATGAATGGCTAAAATAAAATCAAACATATCCGAGATGTGGAGCTAAAATTTGCGTTCTATTTAAATATGATTACTAAAAAAAACATATTATTAATAATTTGTTTACTGTATTATTTTCCGATAATATCCCATCGAATTATGCACCCGGGTTTGTGGGGACCCTACCAGCCCAGTCCAACCCTGGGTGCTATTGGTCAAGGCTGAAAAGCTGAGATTAATGTGGTACATGCACCGTATTTTTCTCATCTCTGTAAGAAATTAGGAAACATTTCACTTCGAATGTGCATTTTTTTTTACAATTTGCCTGATCCTCTTTCAGTTACTCAGCCATCGAAGTTATTTTTTTTCCACTTTACTTTGAAATATTTTGATAAAAATATCTGAAATTTGACTGAGCCACTCCATGCAGGTTTGCACTATTGGATTTAGTGACTTTTATTAATATCTTTTCGCAATACAAGTATTTTTTTTTTTAATTTACTGATGAAGACAAAGTAATATGAAATAATTCTGGGTAGCGACTTTCGTTCTGTTGACAGCAGTTGTCGTAACTCTTTTTTGTGGGGTTGCTCCATATCTATTTGTGTTGAAGTATTGCTTCATGAGAGCATTAGAATTTAAGTGTTAAGGCGAGTTCATATAATTTGCTCTCCACATCGGAAAAGTTTTATGTTCTTTTGATAATTCATACTTAATTAGAAGTCGTCTTGTTGATTTATACAGAAAATCTCAAGTAGTAAGAGCGTTCACAATGCAAGAGCAAGCGAAGTGAGCTCCAAAATGATTATACCCCGCTTCGGGCAGGTTTCATTGTATCAGGTGCGGCTCGCCCCGGGTGACATCCGACATTGACAAAAAAAAACAGTCAACGAACAGCTTAATGTCAACATTTTTTTTTAATGATGGTATATCTTCAAATGACTTCTTCCGCTCCGGGAGGAGCGGAAGGACGTGTCAAACTCTTACTGACTAAAACCCATCCGTGTTCCTTCTAAAGCCCTTTGCGTTCCAGGGCCGCGGTGACTCTTTCGAACAAATTCCGCAACCCTGGCAGGCTCTGGCCCTAGCGGGTCCCGTCTTCTATGCTGACATCTCTTCGAACTTTCAAAATTCTTTCGACTTCGAAAGAGTCACCGCGGCCCTGGAACGCAAAGGGCTTTAGAAGGTAGTAAGAGTCTGACACGCCCTTCCGCTCCACCCAGAGCAGAAGAAGTCATTTGATGATTTCCCATCCTTAAAAAAAAAAAAAAAACTCGCATTGCTTGCAGCAAACGTGATTTTATGGCAATTGTGATCATCGCTGTCGCCGATGAATAAAAATGCTATGAAATCGCTGATGAGACTAATATAACTTTGTCACAAATAGTATATAGACCCTCTTAACTTATGTAAGTGTGGCTTTTTATTTCATTTCCAATTAATATAGTAAACACATTTAATAAGTTGTTTAATAGCAACCCTACAACTAATGGATTCTTATCACGCGTAAAATAATAATTATTGATTTGTTTTGAAGACCGCAGCGAATGAAAATTTAATTATAATGTCGAACATTAAAGAAAATCATTTAGTAAACGTTGGTCAATCAACGTATACAGTAACGACGTGATAATGGAGCAAATAGAAATTAAATTACAAATTTTGGTGAGTGAAAAATTTATTTCATCTTCGTAACTCTTCCCGGAGGTATATGTAAGCATATCATTGCCTGGGTCGATGGTGCGTTGTGTTTCACGCGCGCCTCAAAGAGATGTCAGCATAGGAGACGGGACCCGCTAGGGCCAGAGCCTGCCAGGGTTACGGAATTGTTCGAAAGAGTCACAGCGGCTCTGGAACGCATAGGGCATTTGGAGGAACACGGGTGGGTTAAGTCACTAAGAGTCTAACACTCCCTTCTGCTCCGCTCAGAGCGGAAGGAGTCATTTGATAAGTTCCCATTAAAAATAACTTTGGACCTCATAAAGTTTTAAGACCAATTTAATAACATACGACTGAAATTTTTTTTTAGTTTTTTTTTCTTAAGTGATTAATATTCGTTGTGTTTGTCTTAAAAGTAATATAAAATGGCAATAATAAAATATGACAATTTCCAGAGTTAATAGCTTAAGCTCAAATAACCACAATACTAAATTTGTATTAATTTTATGAGAGATAGTAATTTACATAAAATACAAAAGTGAAAAATAAAATACAAAACAAAGAAAACAATCAATAAAATAATAAAATCTGGTTGTGTTGGTTTTCGTTTATGAATTTTTATTTCATCTCTACATATCATCCAGCAGTAGTTTGTCATCATATTAACGTTGCAACGGTCTTGATCTTTATAGAAAGTATAGACAATGGACAAATGAAAGAATTTAAAAAAATCTGCGAATTTAGCAGTATTAGGTTTTTTTTACTACAAGTGGACTATATTATAAATTGTTAACTTTCTCATCCAAAAATAAAAGAAATGAAAAATTTAATACTAACAAAATAAAGGAACTTAACTCCGATCATGATGATAGTTCCAATAAAAGTTATTATTATAGTTATTATAGTTAAGTATTATTAAAAATGTAACACACATAAGAAAAATATTTTAGTTGTGGGAGACTGGTGCCTAAACTAAGCCGAAGCCTGTGTAGGTCTCCACCTCAATGCTTGATATGATAAGATAAGGTAAATGTTATGGAATCTTTATTAAAATATATGCCAATAAAAAAAATGTGACGTGACACATTAAAATAAAGTTTGCAATATATTAGTCAAAACCAGTTTCATACAAAATTACTCAAAAACTTTTTCATCGCAGTCCTGTGTAATTATGAGCTCGAGGAGCTCGTGGAAAAATTAAAACAGCCGCGAGGATCAAACTTCGAGGTTAAGCTACGCTTGCCGAAGTCGGTCCCTGGATGGGTAAACATTTATTACAAACCGAGTTTTCGTCCGTGCCTCGGAAAACACGGAGAGCCGTTGGTCCCAGCTGTCATTTGAACATCTTTGACAGTCGTTACGGATAGTCAGCAGGCAGAAACGGGAGCCAGATAGGCAGTCGCTCTGTATACTGGTATTCAGCTGCATGTGGTTAGACTGGAAGCCGAGCCCAAAATGGTTGGGAAAGGGTTTCCATAATGATCGATATAATTATATTATTGGGTAGCGATTAACAAAATTAAGACACCGTACCGAATAAAAATAAAAATGTTACGACGAAAAGTGGTACCTAATATAATACGTGATTTCATTAAAGCCTATTTCAAGCTGTCCTTGAGAAACATCCCTACCTATATTTTAACAACTGAACACTTGTCTTACTAAAAACAAATTAAAGTTTGATGCGATTTACAAATAACAGCTCCAATTCCTGCAAATGACTCTAAGTTTTCATACAAACTACCTATTTATCTACTATTATTCTAACTTTTCTACTATCAATATGTATTGTTTCAGTACTTTCTTATCGCTGTAATCGTCACATGTGAAACTCGTTTTCGTCACCCTGGCAGCATCTCCGTTGATGAAGAAGATTATGATGACGAAGATGCCGCAGGCGTTCCAGTTACCTTTGTGTATAATAAAATAAAAGTATCAGATAACGAGAGACCTCGAGCGAACGTCCCATTTAATCCGTACAATGGATGGAATCGTGATGGACGTTATACCCATTCGAATCCAGCAAATATAGGGCGTCTCGTCAGTTACAAAGATCTACAGACGAGCAAAGCAGAGCTCAGTCCATATACATCATACCTATCTCCCTCAAGACAGTATAGAGGCATGTATCCTGAGTATCCTGGAGCTTATGAAAAAGTTAACAACGATAGAGGGTCCTCACGTTATAACAGACCTTTATTAAGTTCCGAAGATATGGGATATCCGAATCTGCCTAGAATATCCAATAAAGTTGACTTCGATTCTGGATATAATGCTTATGATGGTTTTCAAGCTGCCCGCCCTGATCAAAATAAAGTGTATGTCGCCAACAGATCACCGTTGCAAAGATTTAGACGTCCGTCCAGTGGACAAGCAAAGATGGTACATCCTGGACCTTACGGCGATAGTTCCGAATGGACTTTCAAACAAAATGCTGCCAATGAAGATTCCTCCCCCAATAGGTATCTGTTAATTCGTTCTATGAGAGATAACTCGACTGTTCGCGAGAGCCCCTCTCTCGCTAACAGTCGAGTTCCAGCAGTTCCAGCAGTTCAAGATAACTTAGCACCGTACGATAGTTATGTTGATCCAGATGATTATTATGTGATCGATGTGAAGAAGAGATTTAAGTCGGATTACAATTTATTGTTGTGATGCCCAATAGGCAGCAAAGATTGAATGCTTGTGTGGCATATATTGAAATTAAAAATATAATAAATATTGTTGTTGTTTCATTTCATTTAACCCGCTTTTACCAGCGACTACGCCCGCGGGAAAGTCATCCCAAGGGAAGATTGTCATTGTGAATATTGTAATGTATTCAGAAGAAAATTAAATTCTTAAAAATTCATTGAACGTTAATTACAGTTTCTTGTATTGTATTCTTGTGATTGTTAAAGTGAAAACAACACTTAATCAGTTCGTATCACATGTAAATTAAGAAACGATTTGCTTGGAGGACCATGACTAATGGCGATTTAGTCGTAGCGTTAAAATCTAATATTACGCTACCTTAATAAGTTAGTATTGCTCAGAAACTCCAACATAATGAAAGATTTATACCATCCGGTACGTACAGCGTAGCTTAAAATACTCACAGTTCTACCTATTTCCAATTGAATCCCTTTCCTTCTTTTGTTTACATTTCGTGAAATTCATTTGCGTTAAAAATGTTGTAAATTGTAAGTAACAAAACAATGAACTAGAGTAAGCGCCAGATAAACTTGCAATTAAGTACATTGACCTTTCCCTAATATCTCTTCGTAGATGCCCGAAAAATAAACCCTGAATGGTTTTTAATTACTAGAAAATGTAAAGGTCACGGATAGATGTTGGTTTGGGGCAGCTTTATGTTTTGATTTTCGTTTTCTAAATTAAGAATGACAATAAATGTAGGTGGGTCAATGACCGCTATAGCAAGTTTATTTGGCGCCTACCGTAAGTTTTGTGTATTGTGTTTCAAATATAGTGAAGTAGTAGTAAAGCTAACAAATATCTGGGAAAACTAAATATTTTTTGAGTTGGCAACGTTTCTTTTGCTTTTTAGTTGATCCTTGTCGCAATTCTCATTACTGGACGAGCTGATGCAGTACTTGAAAGAAACCGCCGAGAAGGAGATGATGGGGGTTACTTGGTTAATCTTAATACTGAAGCTCAATTAAGTGATGAAATCGCAGGAGGTGGTGCAGATGAAGACCAAATATTGCAAGCTCCCAACGGTTTGTCTTTTAGTGGTTCAAATGAAGCGGGTGAATCGTTTGGAGCTGAAGCTAATGCAGTAGCTGAATATGATGGGGAAGGTCGATTTAATGGAGGCAAAAACCACTTTGTACCACCGTCTAGTGGCTTCGGTTACAGAAATCAATTAATGGCAGAAGCACAAGCTAGCATTTCGACGAAGGTTCAATCCGGTAAACAAGCTCAATACGCAGAACAATTTCAAGCTGATCCAACAGCTCAATCAAATCTACAAGCTCAATTTGAACCAGAAGCTCAATATGGCCAAGAGATTCAAGAAAATCAAGGGGTTCAATATATCGAGGTTCCTTCAGTTCTGTCACCAAGTCCGGGAATAATGCAGTATTCTTATGAAACTACTCCAGGCACTCAAATAAGTTATGGATTAGTAGGCCCCTCAACATATAGCGATAATCTGAAAAAAATAAATACATTCAAGGAGAACCCAATGCTTGTTCCTTATAGTAAATTATTAATCAAGTTAGGTCAAGAATCTGGGTCTTTAGATGTTGGTCAGAGTAATACAGTACCATCAAATCCAACTAATGCCTATGGAGGTCCTTTCGTAGGCACAATACCTCAACCTGACAGAGGTATGTATTCTTCTATACCCCATACCGGACTTGTATCCACAACTAATCAACAAAGCCTTCCAATGAGCGTCACGAGAT
Organism: Mamestra brassicae; assembly: GCA_905163435.1. NCBI lineage: Eukaryota > Metazoa > Arthropoda > Insecta > Lepidoptera > Noctuidae > Mamestra > Mamestra brassicae. Next base: position 9,636,616 of record LR991004.1, on the reverse strand, counting down.
ATGATGTATCTAAAACCTATCCTGACACAGTAGTTCAAGAAAACGATAATCAAACTCCTAATTGGAGTCCATATCAGAAAGGAAATCCTCCAAAAGGTTATAATAATAATCAAAATTGGAATCCGTATACTAAACCTGCTGAAGGTGAAACTTTAGTTCATGTGGATGGAGAAATTCAAAGTGGTGTAAAAACCGAAGCAGACACAGTAGTTCGAGAAAATGGTAAACAAAGTCCTAATTGGATTCCATATCAGAAAGGAAATCCAAATAAATCAGTATTGCAAACTGATGTTGTTTCTCCAAATAGTTACAATAATAATTGGAATCCTTATACCAAACCTGCTGAAGGCAAAACTTTAGTTCAACCGGACGGAGAAAATCAAAGTGGTGGGGGAACCTATGCTAACACAGTATATCAAGAAAACGATAAACAAACTCCTATTTGGAGTCCATATCAGAAAGGAAATCCTCCAATTTTTTATAATAATAATAATAATTGGAACCCTTATATCAAACCTGCTGAAGACGAAACTTTAGTTCAACCAGACGGAGAAATACAAAGTGATGGAAAAACCTATCCTGACACAGTAGTTCACGGAAACGATAATCAAACTCCTAATTGGAGTCCATTTCAGAAAGGAAATCCTCCAAATGTTTATAATAGTACTTGGAATCCTTATACCCAAACTGCTGAAGGCGAAACTTTAGTTCAATCGGACGGAGAAATTCAAAGTGATGAGAAAACTGAAGCACAATATAACGGTAAACCTCAATATCAGAAAGAAACTCTAGCTAATTCAGTAGTACAGATGAGTAAAGGATTAGAAGTAACTGATGCTAACGCAGCGACTAAAACATTTGCCGGATATGGTGGTTATTTTACCGATGAAACACAACCCACCTTAATTGGTCAAATTAACAGTGAAAATCAAAATGAACTTTCTACTCAAACCGATTTATTAGTACAGTCAAACGGTGGCTTCCAATATAGCGGAGAAAATAAAATACCTAGCTTAGCAAAAGCTGATGCAGATATACAAACAAATATTGCACCCGCATTTAGCGGAGGATCACCTAATAATCGGGATAATCAGTACTTAGCAGCTGATCAAATAAATGAAGGCATTAAATATGGAGTAGCTAAAAATAGTGAAAATTCTCTTTACGGAAATTTAAATAAATATAACGGAGGATATCTAAATGGCGAAGGATTTCAAGCAAATGCAGACAGTCATTTCGAAAATGGTGCTCAATTTGGTGCGGCAGTAGCCGGAAATAAAGTAGTCCAAGCTGGTCCTGTGGTTAAAGCTAGATTTGGCCAGACCAATCATTCGTCGCGTCGACCCTTGTTAGCCTTTACACATTCACGTAATAGATGGCATCAAGGCTAGGACTGTTATACGATTTATTCAAATTGAGAATAATTGTTTTAGGAAATATATTTCACTAATATCCTGACCTGACATTCAAATGATCTTATGGAAATCTATAAATACTTATACCAGCATATTAATAATTAATAGTAAATCTTAAACAACCTATATATAATCAGGATATTTTTGCAGTATGCTCCAGGATCCTTGTTTTAATTTTTGGGACCAACGTGGTCCAACATGTCCTAGAAAGGGCCTGGACGTGAGTGAACGTGTTCATATAAACCTTTAACAGCATAGTACGAACCATAATTATAATTATAGTACTGGATTGCCTACTATGTAAATAAGAGAGGTGAGAAGCACATGTTAGGTCGATGTGGCGACGCTAAGGGTATGGATATATCCAGCAGGTGACGCCTTTCGACTGAAATAGTGATGTTGGAAATAAAATAAATAGTCATATTTTTGAAAGTTACATTTGTAATTTTATTTAATTTTCAATCAACGTACTAAAAAAGAGTAAGGTCCTGTGGAGTAGTAAGAGGAAGAAGCTGCGGTGTAGGGTGAGGCGTAGGTCAATGGTGCGGAATACGCCGCTGCTGGATAAGCCACTGCTGGATACGCTGCAGCTGAATACGCCACCGCTGGGTACGCTACCGCCGAGTACGCCGACGTCAATGCTGCTAATGGACTTGAGTACACCAGATCAGGTTTGGGTGTCGCCATTGACACCGCTAGCAGGCAAGTGAATAACAACTGAAATAAAAGTAAACTAATTAACCTTTGATTTGGTCTACTGCTCTATGCGTTTAAGTTGCACAAAAATATCAAACCGCTTCAAGATTATTTACTCGTAACAAACATTTACGATAGTAGTGTAGATTTCAATGATTCACACAGTTCATTTTCATTAACAAAAGACATATCGTAAAGACATTTTTTCTTCGCTTTCCTTTCATATTTTACTCGTCTATAAGCTAAAGCAGCAAACATTTTACATCTTGCAAGTTTAAGTCTATAGACACAACATCGTTTTTTACGTTACAATTCAACTAAGTTTTTTTGAATAAGAACCGAAAACTAGATTAAAAAAATGATATGACATCACTTACCAGCTTTAACATTTTGACCGATGGAGTATAAAATGAAAAGAGTACCTACTTGTAGTGATACTAGACTAGAAGAGAGGAGTGTGATGTCCCACTGCGCCGGTAATGATATTATATATTATTATACTAGTTCATATTTTTTTGGAGAAACAGCCTTGTTTTACCTGACCGGAATAATAAATTCGGCCGTACAAAACCCAGACAATCCATATTTAGTTCTCGACTTAGTTTTTCTGAATTCTAAATTAGTGTGGAAATTTATTTGTTCCGTCAAAAAACAGCTCATTTGTTCCCCTGTCTGTTGGTTCCTCAATGGTATCAGCTGATTGTAATATAATTAACTTGACATCTCCTTTGATACTTAAAACGCCATGAAGCGTCGCAAGACGTAGGTATATGGAAATCGAAGATACAATACATTTGTGGACTAGTATTTACCTAGTTTTTCATTACGTAATAATATTACCCACTGATACCTGGCTTCTTTCATAACTTCTTGCCTATTTTCATAAAAATATTTGCCGTCGGAAAATTGATAGTGACGTATTCCATGGTTTCGTCAGAGTAGTGTTTGGTGCTATACCGGACGGGCGTGATCGACTGGAACGGGGTGTGAGTGTGTGTCCAGACGCGCTGACATCCTGTACCTGTACTATAATAATATCTTGGGACAACTTACACACGGTCATCTGATCCCAAACTAGGCAGAGCCTGTGCTATGGCAACCAGACAACTGATAAACATACTTATATATTTCTAAATACATACATATTATAGACAAATTACACCCAGACACAGAACAAATGATCATGCTCATCACACAAAGATTTGTCCTGGGTGGGAATCTGTACTATGGGTCCCGTACTTCTCGTGAACCGTTTTTCCTTCTTGTTATCTTCGTTGGCTGTCTTTGGGATAGATTGGGGTTAGGGATGTTTGCTTACCAGGGATAAATGAAGATTCAGAATATATTGTTATCATTGCCTTTAGCGATTTTAGAGAACTTTTTCGCGACTTGCACTATATTTAGTTATAGATTCTAATTATTTCTTGCCAATAACTACAAATTCTAAGTTTTAAATTGTTTAATATCGTATAACACCACTTTACCGTAGCGAGGCCCTCAAATCGGTAACTATTTTTAAGTTTTATTTAACCGAAGGTTTAACTTTAACAACTATACATTTTCGGCTATATCTAAGACTATTCTAAGTCGGGATTGATGCACTTCTCCGTGAAGCCTGTGGAATTCCCCGTCTTTTGGAGTAAAAACCACTCCTTTAACCCTCATCACTGAGGGGTTAGTAAAACGGAACTAGTGAATTTATCTATGTGTGTAACCTATTTACTATTTGATATTGGTTTCCCGAAATTCTGAGCCTTGGAGGCTGTCATACTATATACCTCAGGGTAGGTGCATCATTCCCCCTATCCAGATACACAACTATAAAAACCGCTCTTCTAAGAGTGGCAACACTATAGGCTCAAAAACACTGAAGGGGAAAAATCTACATTTTTATAAAATCTTATTTTGCGGCTGCCTTATCTTTCTGTAGACATGTTTATATGTCTGTATAGAGCTTAGTGTTAGGTTTCAGTTCAGATTATATAGAAGCTGAAAACCTAGATATTTTTATGGTGTATATAAATGTTTGTCCACCCGATTACCTTTTACGTGTTATTGTCCTGTATATGTATGTGCGAAATGTTCAAAGTCTGTATGCCTCCTATTTACCTCCTTTTACCAGACAATACCTTACCATAAATACCAGTTGAAAACATTACCTTAGGGGATGTGTCAGAGAATGTGTTGACCCTACCTATCTATTTTATTATACTTTAGAAATAAATGCCCCAAGAATATCTTATGTTTCAAGGGCGAAACAACAATAGTAAAATTAACTTAATTTTCATCATTACATAAGAACTAAAGCTTACTTATTCTATTACATAAGCACATATGAACGCGAGTTATATAATAAAAAAAACTGTTTGTGACGCGAACATGTGCCTTCATAATTTATAAATTTCACGACGTAGTGTATACTGGGAAGAAGGGGGATTTCAGTAATATAACTAGTTTGTACGGGACTCTCGATTCGCGAGTCAGACTCGCACTTGTCTAGTTCTTCAAGTTTAATGGTCATGAGATACCCATCATTACATCTGCGGAGTTTCGCTATTTGACCCTCTAATCTGATTTTGAAGCATTATAAGTTGTGGAGTCACCCTCACTGGATTCTGAGAAATCTAATTTTCTCGGTACATACTGCCGGGCCTCAACTGTTGACTCAGTGCGCACACTACAGTTTGTACAGACGCCAGCACTTCAAGCTACAACAATCTGTCAAATATGTTTTATAGGTTTTCAACTTTATCGCGAAAGTATTAGGTTCAAAATTGATTGGGGAAATTTGACAGGTTCGCTTAGCTTGATTTGCTGGCGTCTGTACACAAACTCACGACGAGGGTTGCTAAGCCCAGAAACCAAAAGTAGTTTAGACGGACTTTTAGGTCAAATGACTGGACAGCTTAAAGAGAAGCTACGCATCCTGGTTTAATATGTCCGGCAACCCTATTTAATATGGGTGTGTAACGATTGACATAATAACAAAATATCTAACGTTCACTTGACATAATTTCAGTTAACATAATTTCGTTTAACATAACGATCAGTTGACATAATGAATTATTGATATAATATCATTTTACCTAATTTCATATGAAATAATGAACATTTCCTATAATGCACATTTCACATAATATTCATTTAGCATATTATTATTTATATAATTTAGGAATATAATTTAGGAATACACTGAAATTAAATTCCTTCGGGCTTTGGCCTCTAATTTAAAACTAAAATAAGATGTAATATTTATGTTATGATTAAATAAATATTGTATTAATTTTTTTTTCTTCACTTTATACCCTATACACCTGCCACCCTCAACTATTGTTACCAGGAGAAACTGGATGCAATCTGGACTTTAGGGCACTCCGACTCGGATAGGTTAGGTTATTTTTTTATAAACCATCCAGAAGTAGGAGCCCCGCGAAGCGGGGCTCCGTCGACCAAGCCCACCCTCGACCATGCATAGAATATTTTAAGGTTTGGTTAAGTGCCATTTGAGTTAGGCTAGAACTGTGCCCATTAAACATGAATTTTAGGTCAAATGAACGTTATATTAAAAGAATATTATACATATTGAAAATTATATAAAATGAACGTTATACTAAATATTATTATGTTAAATGAATATTATATGATATGAAACATTAGGTCATATGAATTTATGTCATTTGATATTATGTCATATGAAAATTATGTCATATGAACGTTAGTTCAAGTGAAATTAGAGCATTTGTTATTATGCCAAACATTACACACCCATTTAATATATACCTCTACATCCTTGGTTATTAATTTGTTTCACTAGAACTTCACCCGCGACTTCGTCTGCGCTGATTAAGCACAAACAATCGCCCATAATCCCTTCTTATTGCTCACCTACATAATAAAAAGAAGTCTTGTGTATATGTATGTATTTAGATTGGGTACACCAACAGCAGTAGGTACACATATGTATAACATTTTCAAAGAAAAAATATTATTAGCGGAAACGGCCCTAAAGATTTTCATGAAATTTAGTATGCAGGGGGTTTCGGGGGCGATAAATCGATCTACCTAAGTTTCATTTTTAGAAAACAAAAAAAAAACCAGATACTTATATTAGTAATAGAATTTCTGCCTATTTCAGATATACCTACACAGCTTACACCGTGAGTCCATGATGAGCGACAACGATTAGTGTCTGAAATAAGTAGCTAAATTATTTAAAATAATTTGGCGCTTGTTATTTTTCACAAACTGACGGTCTAATGGCATTTAAAACTAGACGTCGGGCGATTTATGCCCGAACAATAGGAGCCCGAGATAAGAGATGACCTACTCATTTTAAAAACTATAGACTCTAATAGATACTCTATTACCAAATTCAATTAAATTTATTTGGAAACAATAAAAGTTGCGTTCGAGTATAAACATCATAAAACATAGACATTAAAATTACACAATAATTTACTTGCAAGCATAAGTACAATATCAACAAATAAGTAACTGGTAATTTAAGATCACAATACAATGATTAAAATAACAAATTAAATGCAACACAATAAAATACTTGGCGAATCATAACTCATCTATTGAGTAGAGATCTTTCCAACAGAAATGCCTTGAGCTTTGCTTTGAACCTGTGTACACTACGCCTTTCAAGACAAGAAGTAATTTATTAAACGTTTTTACTGCCCAAAATTGGATATTGTGGACTACGCTTAACCATCCAAATTGAGGAATTATTTTATTTCTAAAGTCTTTCTTCGTGCCCTTACCTGCCTATTTCGTCTAATTCTTCCAAGTCACATATAATTTTTAGAAGTGCCTATACATCTTTAAAGGCGTTTTAAAACCCGACTGATTAACTAGAACTAGCTTATCGATCTTATAATTAATGAGTGTTGAAACAGATCTAATTAATTAGTCACAGTACGGGCTGCACACAACTTAGCTCAAATTAACAACAGTTTTAATTAATATGGTATATAAGCCGCATTTTGGTTTGGAATCGCTGAGTTAATGGTTGTGACGATGTTACTGAAAGCAGTAAGTAACCTCTATTGTGGAAATGTTTAACTGTAATTTAAGGATATTTAGCATTTAAGGCTTTATTTATTAAAGCTTTGGAACCATGTGATTACAATTTAATTTAGATGTCATAGTTGAAACTAATCAAATGGTTAAAAAGTTCTTAAATAAAGCTGGTTATGTTTAGAGGGTCTACGACTCAAGCTATTTTTTAGATCTAATCACTTATTTGACAATTTCACATTAAATACATAGGAAACAGCATCTGGGTTATAAGTTTTTCCAACTTGAACAATTCAAGTTTTTCATATATGAACGATTACCATCAGATCTACATATGACTCGTGCGAGTTAACTTGACAAATGGCTCGACACATTTTGATTGACGTTTTGACAATATAAACGCGTTAGCACTGTTACCGTTGCGTTATTATATTATTTTCATCGAAATCGATTTGTTCAATTTAAATTAAAACATCAAAACATTCGAGACAGGTGTCAAGTTAACTCACACGAGTATAACCAAAAAGCGGATTGCTTGTTCAAAAATGTTGTTCTTCAAAAGCAGCCGAGAGGCTTCTGTTTTATTTGTTTTCTATTTTAATAAATTAAAAAAAGGAATTATGCTGCAGGTCGAAAACCTTCTTCCACATGAACAATATTTTAAAAAGCGAATTCTTTTTATTAGTAGCCAAGATTGCATTATTAGTAATTTACAAGTTGTAAAATATTTCAGTGCCTCATAACTCCTTTTTTAAGGAAATAAACCTTACAAAAAAATGTTGAGAAAGTACCGCGGGGTCGCTGTCCCCTTTACTTCAGCACAAATTTTACAACCGGCACATATGTTGTGAATATGGATAGAAGTCATCCGAAAGAAACTGAAAATTTAATTTCAGGATCATATTTTTTTATTCCAAGTACGTCATAATTCCTACGAACAGCGTCGCAACCTTATTGCAAGGATCCATGCTCAAGTTTCCTTTTATAAACTTGCTAGTTTATCTTAAAGATTTTCCGGTGGAACCATAGAATGTTTGTATGTTTTTTTTCACCTGATGGCAATCCATTATGTGGTCGACGATGGAGTACGCCTGCCTGGTACTAACCATTCACTCATGGGTTAAAGACCCCAGGTTGTAGCTATCAGGAAACAGGCTCCGGCAGGGAATTCTATTAGCTGTAGGTACGTACAATAAAATGTACAAGGAATGTTGTTCTCGTATAAGTTGAAGGTAATGAATGGGTCACCGGAAAATTGCAAACTCCGTAAGATTGTAATAAATCTTTATAAGATTAAAATATCCTCAATTTATTATGAAAAAATCTGAATGGGTTTAATTGTATACAAGAAGACCCATTCCGATTTAATTGTCTCCGACACATCGGAGTCTTAGTAAAAAAAAAAAAAAATCACACGATAATTACAATCATACGGCGTTTGCAATTTTCCGGTGACGTATGTGTAACAAGTGTTTTGGTCTATCTACGAATACATCTCACTAGCAACTACTTTTCAACATTGTCGTAAGTGTGCTAAGTAGTGAAATCTTTTTAAAATTGCTACGGAGTATCTTAAGCTTAAAAAAATATAACGAAAGGAATTAATATCGCAGTGTTGTGGATAAGCCAAATAGCTTGTTCGACTGTACATACATATTACCGAATTAACTTGACTTAACCACATTTCTCCCCAGTGGCTCCTCTTATTCGTGGCGTGTGTGATGGCCGTGGGTATGGTCGACGCCCGGCGTGCTCTGGTCCACCACCACAGACGACGCCCCATCATCCTGTATAACAAGATGCCACGCGTCAAGGTCCCCAGGAGAATCGTACTATAACCCCCAGGGACCACACCCAGAACGTGACGTCACCACGCGATAATATGATATAAATAAAAATTTCCAACTGGAATTTTGGTTAACTCATTTCCTATGAATCCAAACTTTCCCTTCCTATTTGTGTTCAAATTCCACTTAAACTTAGCATAAAATCATTTTGTTTTTGATACCTAATATGAACTTTGCATTTATCTTGAATCTAAGGTGGATGAACCTTCCAAATAGGTTTTGATGAGAACACAAAATTATTTTACTAAGACACTCAAAAAGTTAGTTAGTTCTCCGACTTTGTAGACTAAAACAACACAGACACTTTAGTCAACTTTATCAGAGTAGAACAATAAACGAATAACTTTACGACGACGACAATCTTGTGTAACTGCTAAAATAGGTCCGTGTCTTTGTGAAGATCTGACTTTTTTGTTGTTGTTTATGGTATTTAAATAACGCATTGGCGTAGAGAATTGACTGAGCATTCTCCGCACAAAAATTGCCTTCTGAAACTTAAATTTTGTAGAAAGCGAATAAGCGAATACTTTTCTGTAAGTCATAGTGACGAAAGTAATACTCTGTTATAAGTCGAAAATGATCAGAATTCTATCAAACTCAACTATTTATAACTACTTAATACTTATTTATTTAATTAACTTTTTTATCTTCAAGCTTTGTGTTTTTACATAAGTGGGAAATATTGACTGCTCGATCGCTTTATCTCTCTTCCCGTATTTACTTCATGCTCAGTTCATTCTCTATGTCTATGAGAAACATTGTCCTAAGTCCTTGATCTAATAAGTTTGACCGACGTCGGTGACACGGCGCAAGGCTGCGCGTGCTCATACTGCTTAATGGGCTGAAGGAGGATATCTCGGCGTTATCCGGTTACACTACCATACTCTGCATCGTAGTACACTTGACCATTGATATAAAAGAAGTCCCGATTGTCTGGTTATCATTGTACATCGGATATTGTGTCCTACAGTTTCCTACATCTCGCAACCAAATTCAACTATCGTAAAGATGTTCAAATACGTAAGTATAATTAAATATTCGAACTTTAGCTTGTAGATAAAAACTTTAAATATTTTATTTTATTTGGAAAAGTGTTCAGTGTGAAAACTTCATATTAATTCTTTTTTCTTAATGATTTTTGAGAAATCTTCGTAAATAATCATCGTCATCATTCGCTGGACCTTATCCCAATTTATTAGTTTTTATTTTATTTTATTAATTAGCTTGCATAATATAGACTTATCTTTTAACTGCGAGTTAGTTGCTAAGCCAAAGCCATTATGTATGACATATTTGTTAACCTCGTATTAGCTCTGGTTTGCGCAAGCGGGCCTTAGAGAATTAAATCAAACGGTTTTTTGTACTGCGTAAAGCGGCTCTTATTGCTACGACATTTAGGCGCTCTTGACGTCGAATGATTCACATAGACTCGTGCAGTACATGGCTGTACCAATTTTGCCCTACTATGTATATTTCTTAACAAAAATACTAAAACGTTTCCATTGCAGATGTTATTCGCTGCTCTCCTGGCTTTCGCCTCAGCCAAGCCGAAGCCCCTCGTGCTGGAGTACCCCGTAGCAGCTGCCTACACCGCTCCCGTAGCAGCTGCCTACACTGCACCCGTTGCCTACTCCGCCTATTCTGCCTACGACTATGCTCTGCCCTACTCTGCCTACAGCTATGCGGCCCCGTACACTTACTACGTACGTTGAGAGAGTAAGACTACGGATTCCATGAGCACTGACTACGATACAAATATGTAAATTATTGTCATATCGCACAGCAATCATCGAAATAAATTCTATTCGATACTAATATTTATTTTTTATTCTATATTTCCTGTAACCTTTTCTTCTGCAGCCATGTATGGGTCAACATATAACATATCTGGAAGGGTTAAGGTAGAGGTTTTACGCCTCTGCTTACGCCCACACTATGTCAGTTTTAATATGATATGAATGACCATAGAGTTCACTGTATTTTCGCATTGGTCTTTGTTAAATAGGTCAGGTTTTAGTGTTCCTCATTGTTCGGGTTCACATATTATTATGTATTCTGAAAGGTCAAAGGTATTATGATTCAATAATAGTATAATATACGTAATACAATTACTTTGTAATGTAATAATGCCGTAAGTATTTTATTGACTTGCTAATTGTGACGTGATTGTTCATTCATAATTAATACCTTAATTTCAAGGTACTATTGGACTTAATTGCTAAAGTTATTGTGCTCTACCTTTAAGGGCATTAAAACACGTTTTCAGCGTTACCAAACTAACAAAATACCAAGTATTTGTATGATGTCTTCGCAAATGTGGTTGCTATTAGGCCATTATTAAATAAACGTGCACATAATAGTGTCCAATTCATTTCAATAAGTACAGCCTACATTCGTAATTATTATTATGAGCTAAACATGTACGTCATAATATGGTAAACTATCAAGGCTGCGCATTTAGGGGGATATTATTGAAATGTCGAATCAAAATTGGAACACGCTCGCTAAATGAGCATAGGACGAAAAGTCGCTTGTTAATTTAAATTACGTGCAATGTTGGGGTGGATTCTATGGGCGTGCTAACTTCTAGTCGGCGTTGATGTCGATAACGTTGGAGATTAGTGATTTTATCGTTCGGTACGGTAATAAAGGGGCAGTATAATGAACGTCGCTGACGCCCGAGACGTATAGTGTGGAAAACGTGAGTGTGAAGCAGTCGTCACGTTAGTGCGCCCACATGCCGCCATTTATTACCAAATAAAGCTTTTATTCAATAAACTGCGCGCAGTTTGTTTTGCCCTGTAACTATAATTTATGTTGAGGTATTGAATTGAAGATCTAAATGTTTTGTTTTTCCTTCATTTAAATGCGAAAAAGCATCTCATTGGAGGTTCAGGGAACGGGAAACGGATCGCGAATCTTAAAGAAAATCAATTAAAAAATAAAAATTAAAAAAAATTTAAACAATGTTGTGAAGTAGCTATAAGATCTTTGTTTTTGCAAAAATACTAAGCACTGCATGTTTTGTAAGGGCCGATTTTTCAATAGTCAGCAACTTTTATTAGTAGAATAAATATGGCGGTTTGATATATTTTCGATGCAAAAGTAATCAAACAGTCATTGTATATATCGTACAATAAAGTTATCAGATTATTTAAAAACAAAACAAATGACTTTTATTCCCTAAAACAAACAAAAGTTTTTATGCCACTCCCACTACCACTACAGCTTAAAGCTACCACAAGGATCATAACCTCATTCCACCTGTTCCAGGAAAGCATAACCGCAATGCTCTTGTAACTCAATTTTCCGAGGAAACGCCGACAAGATCCAGACAGGCACGCCTTCGACTCACACGAGTTACCTAACGCACACACACCTGATGTGTTGCAATTTAATGCACTCCGCAATCCTACCCGTGGCACGTGACGAGCTAGGTAAATAGAGAGTAAACATCGCTTTGGGCCAAGCGATGACACGTGGAGAGTAAATTAACAGAGGAATTAATTGGTGTTAATATGAAGCGAAATGAAATTTATTTTTTAGGAGACGAACTGTTCGGAAAAAGTCTTGAACGTTTATTACTTGAATATCCAACGATAAAAAACAGAAGATAAAAACATGTAAATAAAAAGGCTTTACTTTTTCCTTTCAAGAGAAGTATTCAGTGACATTTGCAGTTGTTCTGCAAATGCCATAGACTATAACTCTTCGTGCGTTTATTGAAGTTCACAATCATTGGAAGTTATAGGTACATTCAAAGACGGCCTTAACATTTAAGACAAAGCCAAAAAAGAAAAACATTACAAAATACCAAAAAAGAAAACAATACGGTGATGTTATGGTATGAACTGGTGTAAACAAAAGACAGACATAAGATTTCAGCAATCCCAGTCCATTTGCTATCATTTATTGAGGAGTTCCGTTGCCTATCTCCGAAGTTCTTCATCAGATCTTCACCAAATTGAAATGAAACCACTCCGAGAAAAACTCTTCTAAAAACTACCCAAATTGCTTCAAGTGTGCCTATAAAATTTGAAAAGTTCTCTCTATTTCTCCAGGATCCCATCATCAGATCCTGATTTGATGATCCACCGTTTTTTATTGTTGATTGTCTTGTTTCTGTCATGCATGACTAATAGTATAATGGAATTAATATTTAAACTGAAACGGAATATATATGAAATCATTAGAATTTTAAAATCGTTTTTCATTTATTATTTTTTCAGATCAGCCACTTGGGCATACACCAAGTGGCTGATCATGGAATGAACATAATTAAGTATATAATTATATAATGAACACTTGTATGTAACCCCCATGTATCACAAATAAACGATTTGATTTATGTATGATCTCTGATAACAGTCACTGGTGAATGACCGAAATCGTCATGAAAAGGATAAATAATGGTCATTCACCAGATGTCTTCGTGGATGTTAACAGGGACCAAAGTATGTTAATGCTAGCACTTCGCCCGCGACTTCGTCCGTGCGGGTTTAGTAGGTACTCCAGAAGCTTCAACGTCCCGTTAAACGACAAAGCCAAACATTTTTTTAAATAATATGCAGATTAGGTATAGTTTTTTGCTTATACTTAGATTAAAGGGACAAACTTTAACTGGTAGTTTTTAAAAATTAATCGAAACATTTATAATAATTATTTTTTGTCAGCCATTTTTGCTGCTGCTCCTGTCGTCTCAGCATCAGCACAACTGTGCCCTTCACCCTGTTGGGGGTTGATTATGAAAAAATCGTTAGGTCCGCTTCAATTATACCATTTTTAGATTGTTCACAACAATGTCCAAGTAAAATGAAGCAAGCAATAATGTCATCCCTTAATCACCCCTTTAGGAGTTTATTTTCGAAAAATCCAAATACATGTTATTTATTATTATTTATTATGAGGTGTACAATAAAGTGTATAACTTTATTGTACACCTCATAATAAGAACAGGACAATCATACATAAAATAAGTGCACAATGGGCGATCTTATCGCACAAGGCAATCTCTAAAAAGCCATAATTGCCATTTGATGTTTTGAAAAATTTATTATGTTATTATTTATTTAGCTTAGTATTTGTACTAAGTTTCAAGTTATAAACCTAAAAAATAAGATTCTTCCAAACAAACTTGAAACCCCCTTAATTGTGTTTTGGGGGTAGTTCCCCCTATGTCATTCACACCTTTATGGGAAGTTTCCTAAAATCCTTTCTGAACGAACGTCTCCTATTCATAATCTACCTCCATGGAAAATTTCATCTTCATAGATCCAGTAGTTTTGGAAGAGTAACCTTTCGCTTTTATATACATACATAACTGTAACTTTTAAACGAAAGGTCCAATTTGAATAATTTAAAATTTAATGTACATAAATAATTTTACATGTACATTGATTATAAAATTACCTTACTTAACAAATCATTAAAATGGATAAGGGTTCATATATGATACCAAAATCACCACTTTTCCATTCTACGTTGATTTTAATTGAATAATTTGAACAAAAAGCGGTATTTGTGACTTAACCATAATAGTTAGATACGCTCTTTTTTACAGGTAATAAATAAGCACTTAAATCATGTAGTACATTAATTTTATGTATCATCAATAGTTTTCTCAGCACACGCAAAATACTGAATTTATTAGGCAACATTTTGCTACTTTGGGTTATATTATTGCAATTTTCTTAGGGATCTCTATTTTATTTGAAAATATATTGTAAGTCTATGTTTTATTTATATAATTTTTAAAATCGGGTGAGTAGTTTTTTAGCCATTTCGTAACAAACAAATTAATCTTTCCTCTTTATTATTTATTATTTATTGTATACTTAATAGTACACCGGTAATAACATAAAAAGAAAACTAAAACTCTTCCGTTAATGGTGACTGACAAACAACGCACAGCCAGAACTACTGGTCGTAGAAAGCTAAAATTTAGCTTGTAGGTTCCTTAAGGAGTATAGGGGAGCGCTAAGAGAGGATTTCTCGAAATTCCTACGAGAACAGGAAAAAACAGGATATGCGCATACGAACGAAGTCGCGAGCAAAAGCCAGTTTTTATTTAAACTGGATTAAACTCAGATAATGAATCCAGGACAAGATACGTTTCTGAATATATGAATCAACTAATATCCCACCTACACCTGTTCAATCTTTAGGGAAATTAAGATTTCTCAGTTACGGACTTCTCACATACGGCGGGAGTTTGTTTGTTTGATCCAATTTAGTGGATTGACTGATAGGCCATTAGATAGTTTGGGTAGCAACAGATACTACGCTGTTGGTATATTCCATTAATCACAAAACATATAAATGTTCCGTTACTGTTTGTTCTTTGGGTCAAGGTCGTTTCAAATACCTGTGCCAAGGACTTTTTAAATTCTACCACGACCCTTCGTTCACGGAAATAACTCACTTGTTAACCATTTTTGTTAAACCTTTTTTAGGGATTTCCCAATTAAATTTGTATACTGTAAAGGTAGGTAGAGCAGTGGTTGTCCAGTTATAAAGGCCTGGTCTTCTTCTTGGCGTCGTAAGGCTCAAAGTCGTGGTTTTGAACACAGACAAGCAATTTACTTTAAATAATTTATTTCTTCACCACTGCTCTTAAAGTCATGGAAGAAAACGTTCAAAAACCAGCATATAGCACAGCAAAAAAAAGCCGAAGACATATAACATCCATTAATTCAGCCCGTGTGGCTGTCTATGGTTCAATCCATCTCACAGAGAGGCCTGTTTACCAACAGTGGTAACACAGAAGGCTGATTAAGCCTTCAAATAAGAAAATATTGACTTGTTCAGTCAATATGCTCTTGTTCACAGCTGCACTTACGCCCTTGTAAAGCTACGTATAAGATAACCTGCCCTAAATCAACTTTAGACACTTATCAGTGGCTGGTCGACCGTGCATTCACCTAATTTAGTTAGTCACATCTTACCCTTCTGACCCAAGGGAGAAGTAGCACTGACCGAGTTTAGTCAGGGACGTCTTGACGGTTATTGACCTGATTGTGTGGAATCATTAGATACGATGATTTTATACGAAATTAATGATTGAAGGTAGAAGATTTCTAATCGTTTTTTTTCTAGTCAATCCTTACCTTAGCATATATACTTATTCGTTGATTATCGAATGTGTGTCTTCGCTAGATTATCGACTACTATGATCATATCACCTACAAACCTGGTGACAATCTACTGAAGGTAATTGTCACTGGCTAAGTCGAAGGCAAACAACCTAGAGGAAGAAATCATATACGCTGGTCATACCAAATTCAAAACCCATTGAACAAAAAATCCTGAGAAGTCATGCATGTCCCTCGAAGTACGAGCAAGTGGAGTGGAGTGGAGGGTCGAGAAGTTGGAGCCGCGTCACAACACCAATTTCAAGTCGTTTGTGGTGCGAGTTCCGACAAAACATCTCGACACGTTCCTGAAACGCAAGTCTCACCGCCAGCTGTCGCTAGCGATCGAGCTGGGCGAGCATCGTTTCACCTCTTATTTTTCGTTTTTCATACTTCGATTCATACCCCGAACTACCGAACGAAGTATGAAAAAAGGAAAAATGATGCTCGCCCGGCTCGCTCGCGTGTGGCATGTAGCCTGCGCTTAAAGGAAGAGTTTTATTTTATTTTATTTTTTTTGTTAGGGACAAAAAACAGTTACATGCCAAGCTAAACTAGAGATTCTATTATTAGTACAATACTTAGAAATACATGAAACACAATCTATTACATATTTATGTTACTACACATGTAACCCACAACATTGTCCACGAATTCACAAAAAAAGTTAAAAGAAAACAGACAAGTAGTGTGCATCGTTAAATACTAGTAAGAAACAAAAAAAAAAACATATAAATAAATACTTAAGTAATTAAGAATTAAGTAGCCGTATTGCTCCTGCCTTAAAACGATGTTTGGAAAAAGTAAATATGTCAAGCTCCATAAAGTAAGCGTTGTACGCAACAACGAGGCGACGAAGAGGCACGCGCACCCCAGCGTTAGTCTTGCACGAATTTGTGTGGAATAGTCGAGGCACACGTACTCCACGAAGCATGACAGATCTAGGCACTATATAATGTAGACTATTAGATAAAGGAATGCAGTCGAATCTATTATTGCATATACCATGCAGCATCATTACACCCAGAAGACATCGTCTAGATTCCAAACTAAGAACATTATAACATTTCAGCAATTGTTCATAGGAGACTTTAGGACGATAACATTTATAATTCATGGTACGCAAATACTTTTTCTGCACAATTTCTAGCCTATCCTTGTACTTATCATATAGAGGATTCCAAATTTGGACGGCGTTTTGGCCGAAGGGTGTAATCTACCGACGTTTTCGTGGCAGGCTACGCGACACCGCGCAGCGTAACACAACGCCCGCCGTCACTTCGTGTGTCTTAGTTTATATTTAATGTGTATTAGCATTTTGTTTGTCAGTTGCCTGACATAAATAAATAATAATCCATATAAATAAAAATGAATCGCTAAATGTGTTGCTAAGCGCAAAACTCGAGAACGGTTGGTGCAATTTCGCTAATTCTTTTTTTGTTGTGTTTGTTATTATAATGAGAAGGTTCTTATGAAAGAAAATTTTGAAAAATATTTACATCCGGGCGAAGCCGGGGCGGGCCACTAGTATCTAATAAAAGATAAAGTTTTTAAACTATAGTGTAGTCACGACCCCCGAAATTGGGTAAAAGATGCTAGGAGACCTACATACCTAAGTGTTTTTAATTTGATATTTTTTTTGTTTTGCGAAGACACTCTTTTTTACCTGATAGCTTTTGCCTGCGATTTCGTACGTGCATATCTCGTTTTTCCAAATCCGGCTGGTAGTTCCATGGATTAGTGCGTTCAAACAAACAAACAAACTCTTCAGGTTTATTATAATAGTATAGATTTAAAACACCTAGGACGCAATGCTCAGTTTTAAGATGAACGCAGAGCAAAAAGTCAAATACCTAATCCTTAACTTTTTACCAGTTTGCGAAAATTCGGGTTTCGTAAACAATAACGAATTTTCCCTATCCCTAATCATCCTTACTAACTTAACTACATATTGAAGATAACTCTTTGATTACACAATTAGTTATAATAAGCACTGCTCGTCTGGGGATAGGCTTATATTGAAACTTTCTCCTTTCTAATATCATAACAAAGATACTTAATCAAGATTTTAGGTTCAATTACCTAACATGTAGACCGAAACTTACAGAAAAGCTGAGAACAATATGGATGAGAGGTTTCGAAAAAAACTTAGGTATTTTGTACAAATACTTTTTCTTTTTTAAATCAAAACTTTGAATCACATTGTGAGTTTCAATGTTTCTTATTGCAGGATGATATGACAAGTCCAATAGGATATAAAACTACGAAAATGTAAACACAATAAAACTAAGGTTCTCCAGTTAAATTACATCATTTGATTTGCTTTTCTGTGGCCTAAATCTGATAAGGCAAGGTAATCGTGACTTGCTCATAATTGTGACATCTTGGTTACATTCAACTGCGACCAAAAATTAAGCCTACATAGGTACAAGTACCAGAAGGGAGATGATATTTTTCAGATGAACGTTAAAGGAAGAGAGATGAAGAAAGAAAATGGTCAATATATTTCAGTACCTATCCACAAAAATAAACGACTATAGTTACATTAAGGAACAATTTTTTTCAACAATATCACTTATGTTTTATAAATATACACTAGTTCAATGCATTCAAGAATCAATGAACGCAATATACTCGTATTATAAAAAATAACTGTTTTGTTTTGGACGAGTGAAATAAGCAATCATAGGTAAACACACACACACTGTGTTTTTTTGGGAATAAAATATCTCTGTGTATTATTCATTTGTACACCTACTACAGTGTAATCTTTTTAACCAAAATACTGTCTGGTAAAGAATGCCTTGTTGAAAAAAGGCCGCCAATGTACCACTACTGTACATAATATTTAAATTAATTAATAAACTACAAAACTCGTTTTTATTTTAGACAAAGGACTTTAATTATTTTAAGCTCAGATAACCTACTGTACAAAAGACTTTTATTTTCACAATTTTTTTTTTGGTAATTTTATGAATGGACGGACGACCCCCTAATTTATTTTTAACGAATCACGTAAAACCATAACACCTACATATAATTATTTTCAGGCCACTTGAACATTCGCTTTGAGAACGGGTCACGCATGAAATTTCGTCAATCATCCATGAAACTGTTCAGCACGTTTCAGTGATGACGTCAGACCTTCGCACATTTTTATCAACAACATTCGAAAGTTACGGACGGACCGTGTACGTCACGTTACGATGCGGTGCGCATATTGTGCCTTACAGCATCCTGGCGAACGGAAACTTACACGTTTGTGTTCGTCACAGACTGGAACGTAAGAGAAAAGGTGAATGTGTATTAAAATATAAAATACCGGCATTTAAATGTTCCACTGCAGGGTAAATGCCTTCTTTCTGTAAAGGGAAGGCAAGTCCATTAATCACCACGGTTACTCAAGACGGGTCGGCGATTTCCGACTTGTATTATAATCAAAAGTCCAGGTTTTCTTCACGATGTTTTCTTCACCAGTCTCAGAGGTGTTCACGTCAAACTGAATAGGAAAAGTCACACTGGCACAACAATGATTGAAACTCCGTCCACAATCATGAGAGGCGAAGCCTTAACCACTGTGCCATCACGACAGCGAATCCTAATTAGGTCCGCCGATATTCCAAGTAACAAACACCACTAACCAAATCGTTTACTGGTCAATCACAATTGCATTATGTTCTCAGCGGCCATTTTGAATCAATAATGGCTTAAATATATGTTTAATAAAGCTAATGGAAAGTTTCGCGATCCAGCCGCTCTTGAAAGTTTCCTTACACGCGTCCCCAGAGACTATTGCGTCAACACGGCTTTGTTCATTTGAAATCAACACTGTTGTTTAGAACTTTCTATCGACAGAAAAGCATTTGAAGGTTGCGGCATAGTCCATGCAAAAATATCAGATGAATACGTCTTGTTGATGGGTTACACGTTCCAGACGTCAATCAAAAACAAATGTTGTACACCTGCAGTGGGATTGTATAAAACAACTTCCTACTAATATTACAAATGTGAAACTTGAAAGTTTGTATATTGAGGGGTTTGTGAATTAATAACCGTATTTGGACGAATTTGTGTCATCGAGGCTTTGTAGTACTTACTAAAACCAATAGAATTAGACAAGGGCTTGAGCATTCAAAAAACATGCTTAACTTGTCATTTTCACCGAGTTGATGCTAGTTTCACTTGAAATGGTGTTAACTTACTGACTGATGTCTAAACATATAGTTCCAGCAAAGCCATTTTTAGAGCGGTATCTGATCCGAATCCGTGGAAATACGATTATAAAAAACTCGGATCGAATTCAGATATATTGCTTTTCGCATTGCATCCGATTTGAATTCGTGGAAATACAGATCTAGAGTCTAAAAAACTCGGACTGAAGTCGGATATTGCTTACGCACTAATTCGATCTCTGATCCAAATCCGATCCTCACTGTCGAGCCACGCGGATATTCTTGTGTCCGATTTGAATCCCAGGTAATACGAAAGCGTTCATACAAACGCTACTTAGCCGTAGTAGTGTAGCTTCGGTCCGTCAATAATTCTTTCGGATCGGATGCAATGCGTAACTGCTCTAAAAGGTGCCCTGAAAACGAGTAAATCTTTCAATAAATAGATACATCATCCTAAATCTTTCCATGTTAAAAAAAAAAAACTAATTAATAAATGTATTCTTAATGGACTGCGTAATCAAATGGTAACCCCCTTTTCTTTTGTTTTTAATACGTAACGTGTAATTGATGAAGCTACGTCTGTCTAACATAAAAAACGGTTATTAGCGTCTAAAAATCTTACGTTTACTGTAAAAATCCAAGCATGTGAGCCTTTGTCGGCACCACGTGGAGCATTCTTATTCAAAACTTACCTAACTACGATGAAGACGGTGCAAACATGTCCCATTTCCTATCAAAGAAAGTAAGTAAACCAATACTTATTTAAATTTTAACTCAGTAACGTAGATGAAAGAGAAAAAAACTAAAGAAACATTTAACAATAGAGAATTTTATAAAATAGTTAATAATGAAATACAGGTTACCTATATGATTAATCGAGTCCAAGTCATTGTTATTCGTTTTCTTTGTAAATCCTGTTTTCAAGGAACCTTATTTTTCAACGAAATTGGGGCACTGATATACATAATTCGTGGAATCATTTCTTTATTTTGTAGATGAGTATTTCGATTGTAAGAATTAAACTTTGGTTTCGCTTTGTGCGAGTTTCTTAATTCTTTTGGATTCGACTTGTCGCTATTCTGCAGTACTACGATAATTTAACTTTTCGTCGATCGATCGAGTAGATCGTCCGTTCTTAATGTCGCCGGAATATCGTTCATTTTTTTAATTTTATTGTACAATGAATCATCTTGATAATGAGTCGACAAGGAGAGCTATTTCGAATACGTAGCACACGTTGCAGTCAGTTGAACAGACAGTGAGACAAACACACCGTATTCATTCCGATATGTGTTTCCAGTCAAGTTTGAATCTCATTCGCAGATTCATCGCAACGCTTCTTAACAGACTGTCCTTGACCAAACATAACACGTATATGACGTGCTCTTATACCATATCTCCAAAAGAAAAACAAAAGAAAAATAACATTAAATTATATAGAAAAAAAGAGACGTACCTAGTTACATAAAATACGAATGTGGAGTGAACGTATCAGTTTGTAGGTGACAATTGTAGATGTCAATTGCAATCGGTGACGACAATTCCTGGCTGGACTGTCTTCTACGGACTCGTTGTTATGTAATAGCGAGCTGACCCGAAAGCTCTCCCTGGCTATATGTATCTGAATACGTCGAATAAGTGCGTTCTTAGTTGAAATATTGGTAAGTCATCATTTTCAAACCAGTATTGTTTCAATTAAAATGTTAATAGTTTTTTTCTTATACAGATAAGTAGTATAAGGTAAGGATAGTGGTATAAGGAGAAGGAGCTTGTGGCTAAATAATAATAGCCACACGGGTCGATCTTCAAGGTTAAGCAACGCTTGCCGAGGTTGGTCTGTGGATGGGTGACCATCTTAAAATACCGAGACTCCTCCGTGCCTGTTAAGCATGTGAAGCCGTTGGTCCTAGCTGTCATTTGTAGATCTTTGGCAGTCGTTATGGATAGTCAGAAGCCAGACAATTTGACACCAATCTTGCGAAGGAGTACCGTGTTATCCAGTTAATGGGTTGTGGAGGTCTGGTAGGCAGCCGCTTCACGTAAAATACTGGTATTCAGCTGAATCAGGTTTGGCTAGAAGCCGACCCTAATGTATTTGGGAAAAGGCTAGGCAGAGGTCTTTCAACTATGAAAATCCTGTATGTTAAAAGTCTGTTTTGATCCGACTGCCCCTAGAACCGATCGAGAGATACGCGACGTACCCTCCGTACATAATATTTTTGATGTATGCAAAACAACTGTTGTCTTTTAACTAATGGACACAATTCCCCATGCTACTCTTTTTTTAATAGGTACGTAGGTAGATATAAGAGTTATAAGAGTGACAAAGCAAGGCAAAATATCCTCCAGGCACATTGAAAAGACTTGACTCTCTTGGTTTTGTAGTCAGTATATAAATTT
This sequence comes from Mamestra brassicae, assembly GCA_905163435.1. Classification (NCBI taxonomy): domain Eukaryota; kingdom Metazoa; phylum Arthropoda; class Insecta; order Lepidoptera; family Noctuidae; genus Mamestra; species Mamestra brassicae. The sequence continues at coordinate 9,613,934 of LR991004.1, read as the reverse complement.
TATAAATCGGTACTAGTAAACAAGCCTACAGTTATCTAATCATCTAATCATCTATCTTAGAGATTACAATTGAATGATGCGAAAATAATTCCAATATATTCGAAGCTCATCCAGCGCTACGCACCAGATAACCTTTACCTACATAAATGTTCTGATACAGAGCAGACCCTACGTTCACGAACAGAACATGTAATCGCTTACCGAATCTTTTGTTTGCATTTAGTTGCCATTCTCTGTACAGAAATGTTTGTCACCATAATTAATATCATTGCAGACGTATAGAAGCTATTGTTGATGGAAGCTGAAATGTAACAGGTGTCGGGTCTCTCACACAAAAGCTATTTGTATTCGCTTTGAATTGACTGTCTTTGCCTAATCGCTTGCGGTATCTCATCGCAGTTCTCCTCGGAATTATAGTAATTATGACTTGAGACTTTTAATGCTCACTTAATTTAAATTGAAGGCTACAAACATCATCGTTAATTACAAACAGTAATTCAGTGCCATCAAAGGGTTTAAGGGTATGTAGGTAAGTCTTTCAAAAGCATTTTTAAACAAATCGTTTTATTTTAAACAGTAAACCTGAAATTGAAGTTATCAAAATATTAAAAGGAAGATTTACTGTTGGTGACACTGAAAAGAGAAAGGAGGTATTGAACCTCCTTACTGTTCAAATAAACTGTCATGGTGACGTTCGCGAGAGGGTTGTGATTTTTACAAGTACGTTGCTTATTAACTTTTTGGGTTAAAATCGCGCGTCACAAAGTCGATTTTTATTAGGTAATGATGACGAAAACGTACACAAAGTGACAATCTAACGTTTCGTTCAAACTTTACAGAAGAATTTTCAAATGCTTCCACCAAAACCAAACCAAACCAAAAACCAATAAAATTGGTATTAACTTAAATGTTGAACTTCTATGTTAGTTATAGTTATGAATGTTTGTGGTTGTCTGTTCGAATATCGATTTGTTTACAAGATGGACAAAGACAAAAAACGACTGAAAGATGGAGATATCACGTGGAGTTTCCAATGGTCTCGTGTTGTTTACAAACTTCTTAATTTTTCCATTCACCGTAGAGGCATTTTTTGTTGGTACTAACTTTCTTGATTGGTTATTTACGGTTAGCTATTGTATTTTGTTGTAAGTACTCAATTTGTCGTTCCGAAAATAGAATTTAATTACTTAATTTACTTTACGTATCTCCTAAGTTACGTTTTAATTTTATTTTAAGAATGGAAAAAAATATATTGAGCATAGTTTCTAAATGAAACTAAATCTGAATTTTATCGACGAGCTTATTTTTTGCTAATAGATAACAAAACACAATAGCCTACATTCATATTTTATTTACTAACGTGGAATCCTGTACTATTTTTAACTAGACTAGCCGCTATAGACGATATAGTCAATGCAATTAAAGTCATGCCTCTCCAAAAAACTGCTTCCTGACAAATTGCAAGATATGTCCACTAAATGTTCCTTATCTAAATGTTTTACGAGTGTAGTGAAAGATTTACAAGTACAGGTGAATTGCAATAAAATATGGGCGCTCTTGTGAATTCCGATGACTCCCGAAGGCAGAGACTTGGCTCGCTGATCACGCGTCGATCAATGCCAGAGACGTCGCCGAAGATGGCCGGTTGCAACACCCGCGGCGGTTGCGCCGTATATAACGTAGTGACCAACAAGCAAACAGTACGAGTCCTGTTCTAGCAGTACAAGCACAACAAACCCAACTTCCAAGATGATGAAGCTTGTGAGTATTCACCCTTTCGTCTTATTCAATCTGCCAAGGAGTTCAATGAAAGTGATGACAACATTTTCGGTTTCGGGTTCTTTTCTTAGGGGAAACCCCCATTTTCATAAGTCGTATTTTGGTCTCGTCCGATATAGGAAGGTCAGCCTTCAATATCTAGGAAATGATTAAGCAAAAACTATAAGGATAACAGAATCGAAACTTTCTATCAATACACCTCTACTTGTAGCATTGGTGACTAATCTGTCAGCAAATTAACCTTTTTTTTTTTCCATTCCAGATCGTTGTCCTCGCCGCGCTCGTCGCCATCTCTGCCGCTAAGCCCGCCTTGGTGAGCGCCCCCCTAGTCGCTGCCGCTCCCGCTGCGGTCGTCACGGCCACCAGCTCGCAGTACTACCACCGCATCAACAACGGACTTGCCGCTTACGTCGCCGCTCCTGCCGCCTACGTCGCCCCCGCTGCCGCACCTTATGTAGCAGCACCCTACGTTGCCTCCCCCTATGCTGCACCCTACGTTGCCGCTTCAGCCCCTCTCATTGCCTACTAAGCCATAGGACGTCCCTTCGTGAGCTCATTGTGATACTACGACTTAATTTTTGCACTGGTTGTTGATAATTATTAAAATGATTTGAAGAGTTTTTACTACCTTTTATTTCACCATTTTTTTTTCCTATTACATGGTTGTTTTTAGGGTTCCATACCCAAAGGGTAAAACGAGACCCTATTATTAAGACTCCGCTGTCCGTCCGTCTGTCTGTCTGTCCGTCTGTCACCAGGCTGTATCTCATGAACCGTGATAGTGAGACGGTTGAAATTTTCACAGATGATGTATTTCTATAAATACATCATCTGTGAAAATTTCAACCGTCTCCGGCAATAGTGCTGCTATAACAACAAATACTAAAAACAGAATAAAATAAATATTTAAGGGGGCTCCCATACAACAGATATGATTTTTTTGCAGTTTTTATAGATAATGGTACGGAACCCTTCGTGCGCGATTCCGGTTTTTTTTTTAATTAGGATAAATTTTTAATAAACGATAACGTGAGGGCCAATTCTACTAATGTGTAAGCAACATTTGCATTCGCATGTCAGTCGCAATCTGACAAAAATGTATGAAGATTGAGACTTTTGAGAACTGGCGCTCTGATATTTTTCAACAATATTTTATTCAGGCTCAACATCTGAAATACTTTCACTTTGTTGCTGCCTAAAAGGGCAATAGTTTGATGTCGTGTTTTTCATCCTTGCATATTTTATTAGTACTGTACCGTACGAAGTTCACACTGGTCGCTATTTGTTATACATTAACAAATAATATTGGACATGCATTTTTTTTTGTCATTACGTTTTGGTACATTTTTTACCTAGAAGTGATTTCACAAGCCCCCAATTCTGAATTTTGATCAAAAAATAGGTTTCAAATATTTGGTTATAAGGTTGACATCACAATGCTGACAAAAAGATTTTTTTTTAAATCAATAAGCATTAAAATTAGTATGTACAGATTTACTGGTACATGCTTCCCGAGGAAGAAGATATGAAGATCCATTTGTAAAACAAAATATTAAAAAGGATTTAATCAAACATAAAAATTTAAATTGTATAAGACAAAGAGGGAAAAATGTATTTAGCAGAAACTTCAGGCACATACATAATATAATTTGATTCTACTCTAATTTGTCTCTATCGGCACACTGTTCCCAATACCAAATATATATCCAAATAAAAATCGTAAAAGGCCCATAACATAGGAGAGGTGGCTTTATCTATACCATATCTAGACCTTTCATTATCACACTGTTACTACACCATCGTGTGGCCAGGTACAGAAGTCATCAGATCAAGCTATAAAAATCTGTCAAATTTCTTTAATAGATTTTCAAATTTATTGCTATAGCGTTAGGTTCAAGGTTGATTGGCAAAAAAGACAGTTTTGGGTAGCTTGATGTGCTGGTCACTCCATCTACTGAGGGCTTTAAGGACGCATCGGAACTACGCGAACTCTCCGAGGCATGCAGCTGATGTACTAGATAACAGGTTCTCTAAAACAATCAATTTTCTTTTTATGAACTTGATTTTGTCCTCAGTAAGTTTAGCTCTCGATCGTAGAACGAACTATGATACAGTCGTTCAAGCCATCCTGAAATCACGTTTACACGTGGTTCATGGAGTACCTAATTGCCTGGCCAAAATAGGTAAGCTTTGATAGTAACAAATTAACAATGCTCGTTCTTTGTTGACGCGAATTTAATTCACAATTATCTGATTTGAATATGCTGTTATGGTTATAAGTCCGAAGAGAGTTAGCTGATGAGCGGTAACTTGATCAATGACTCCAGTAAAGATAAATTTAAATGTCCTAATATTTTGAGTATAACTTGTATTGCTGGGGAGTTTGTTGCGCCAATAGGAAAGTGGTGACGGGCAAACGTTTTGAAGGATGTTCTTTATGGAGAACTTTGGCGTTCAAAAAGTGCTGGCTCTCAGCCTAATTTTAATAAATAGCTTTGATTTTGATTTGTCTATATATTGGTTTTCCAACAACAGATTTTGAGAGATCGGTTGAAGGAAATTCGAACTATTCCTTGAAATTCAAAAAATCGGATAACCGTGTTAGTTCCCGATGGTTCTTCGAATATTTTGCTCGGTAACCATCTTTCTAACCCGTATTTAACAAGACTTAATTTCTTATTCTAATGACCTCTAGTGTAACCCCTTTCAAGGAAGTAGGTCGAATTTACCTGTCACGCTGTATTGTAACTATTGCATGTTTCCCTTGTCATAAACTGCTAATACATGTTAGAATATCCCGAACCCGCCGTTTTGCTTGGTTGATTTTCGAAGATTGATTGATTGCTGACAGTTTTAATAATTGTGCTGCATACAATTGTATTCGCTTCTGAGTTTTTACTGTAACCACGCAAACATGAGCGTCGGTGCTGGAATGAAGTTCAATAACAAAGCTATTTAACGGCAGAAAATTATCGTCATGAATCATAACTATGCCATTTATTTAAAAAAAAAAAACTGTAATTTGTATTCGCTCCTCAATCTTCAGAGATTTTTTTATTGTGAGAACAGCTATCGGATTCTTAAATCGATTTCAATCTCGGGTAATCTATGACCCAACTGTTAGGAAATTGAGAAAATCTCTACCGTCTGAATCTTTTGATTTATCACGTACTGGTCTCTTGTTAAGAGAGTCCTCAATCGATTACTCAAATATAAGAATAAGATTACCAATAACCCTCTTGAAATAGTATTTGAATCATTTAGGCCTCCGACGGATTACCCTGAATGGCTGATATTGAAACTCGATTTCCATATCTATTATTTCTGCTTTTAAAGCTTGTTGGCTAAGTACCTGATATTCCTGACAAAATTTCGACCTGCATCACTATAAATGCGACTAGGCCATTTCCGAGCCGCGTTTGTTCTAATCGCTTTAATACATAAAGTTGTACTTAAATTAGAGATGCTACGAATAGTTATTTTGTCGAATACCGAATACCAAATTCTCGGCTAAGCTCTCGGCCGAACCGCAAATTATTAGGCAGTACCTTTTTTTTTTTCTTTTTTAAGGATGGGAAATTATCAAATGACTTCTTCCGCTCTGGGTGGAGCGGAAGGGCGTGTCAGACTCTTACTGACTAAAACCCAACCGTGTTCCTTCTAAAGCCCTTTGCTTTCCAGGGCCGCGGTGACTCTTTCGAACAAATTCCGCAACTCTGGCAGGCTCTGGCTCTAGCGGGCCCCGTCCTCTTTGCTGACATCTCTTTGAGGCGCGCGTGAAACACAACGCGCCATCGACCCGGGCCTGGTGGTGATCGGACAGCGAGCCACCCAACGCTCGCCGTCCGCAGGCCCGTGCTTACGGTGGCCGGGGATCGCCCTGCGACTCCCGACACCCGGGGCGTCTTCTCCTGTAGCGGCGGTTGGGGCGAAGGCCTTGCCTTTCCCTCGCGCGGCCCGCCTCCTCCTTCGCTAGCATTACTGCTTCGCAGAAGGAGGTGACCGCTTCCCAAGCCCCCTCGCTCCGGACCATGGATTCAAGCAGGGCCGGACGCGAGAGGTTGCTGCCGCCGATCGCCTCGACGAGGACACGGCGGTGCCCAGCCCAAGCAGGGCAGACCTCCACTGTATGCTCCACCGTGTCCTCCGGGCGATCCTCACAGTGCTGACACCCGGGCGTGTCCTCCCGCTTAATCCGAAACAGGTACCTCCCGAAACAGCCGTATCCGGTAAGTACCTGCGTCAGGCGGAAGGTGAGGACGCCGTGGCGCCTCTCCAGCCACTCCTCAAAGAGAGGCCTTACCGCCGCAATTGTGGCGTGCCCAATTAGGCAGTACCTACACTTAGAACTAGTTTCTGATTTAAACTTTAAATCAGAAACGACATGGTTCCAAGTGTACTGCCTACGCGCTACGTGACCAAACAAACTAACTACTATTTTGAATTGAGAATTTGTAGTTGAGTATTTGTCAAACTCTACTTTAGCCTAAAACTGTCAAACTTTGGATTTTTTTTTTGGCAATCTATCACGTATTTTGTTTTTACATAGCATGTAATGATGAAGGTCCTGAATCCAATATTACTGTCTAATAAAACTCGGCATGTAACATGGTTTGATGTTCATCCTCTTTGACTTTTTTTAACTTAATTATATCACATACTCACTGTGCGGTCGATTTATGGGGTGCTGCATGTCTAAAGATATATTTTTTATCAAAGTTAGAGTTTTAGTTTTCGCTTTTTTAATTTAGTAACCATCTCGCGATCACGCTCGATCAATGCCAGAGCAGCGTCACCGAGGATGGCCGGTTGCAACACCAGCGGCGTCTGCGACGTATATAACATGCTGACGAACAAGCAAACATTACGAGTCCTGTTCTAGCAGTACAAGCACTACCAACCCAACTTCCAAGATGATGAAGCTTGTAAGAATTTATCTTTTTTATCAAAATTAATTGAAAAGTGATTTTGTTCGAAAAAAGGCTCAGTGAAAGTTATAAAATGGTTTTCATAATAGTTTCCTCAGAAGAAGACGCACATTTTCGGTGTTTTAGGTAGTGTTTTCATCTAATACAATTTTGGACCTCAGCCATCAAAATGTAGTTCAGCGAAAGTATTAACTAAAAGGAAAAAAGCCAAACTGCGATATCAATACAGTTTTAGCATTGATGACAGCAATCTGCTAGAAACTGAATATATCCTATTTTCAATAAACAAAGGCATATTTCAAAGAACATTGTTTTTATTGCAGATCGTTGTCCTCGCTGCGCTCGTCGCCATCTCTGCCGCTAAGCCCGCCTTGGTGAGCGCCCCCCTAGTCGCTGCCGCTCCCGCTGCGGTCGTCACGGCCACCAGCTCGCAGTACTACCACCGCATCAACAACGGACTTGCCGCTTACGTTGCCGCTCCTGCCGCTTACGTCGCTCCAGCTGCCGCTCCCTATGTAGCTGCACCCTACGTTGCCTCCCCCTATGCTGCACCCTACGTTGCCGCTTCAGCCCCTCTCATTGCCTACTAAGCTATAGGACGTCCCTTCGTGAGCTCATTGTGATACTACGACTTAATTTTTGCTCTGGTTGTTGATAATTATAAAGATGTTTTGAAGAGTTTTTGCTACCTTTTATTTTTAAATTTATGTTGTCTTTTCTGACTTTAAACTCCAACTTCTGGTATACCTGTATTACTAGATACTGCCTTATAAATGGTATATATAAAACTTTTGGAGAAAAAAAAAATGATGATAGCAATCGTTTTTGCGTCATAAAACGAATATAAAATTGACTAAATATAGGCAAAGTACTACTTATTTCTTATTAACTCGTTATTTTATGGTAATGCTTAATCCGTGTCAAATTGCATGTATACGTATATGATCAATCAGGAAGTGTCTTATATTTTTTAACCTAAATGCGTGAGACCCAATTAATACAGCTTTAAACAAATATAGTTTTAAAACGAGTTACACTGCTAGTAATACTAATTCGTGAAACGTGACACTTATAAATTACTAAATTAACACCTACATTAATTTGATGGCACTTTAAAGACGGCTTATAGAAACCATGTATTCATATTACTCGAATGAAACTATTACATGAATCAAAAATAACTTCAGAGAATTACTAGTACCTACTTATTTTTAATAAGCAAAATTTCTTTAATATTTAACACAACTTTAAAGGTTTCTTCGCCGGTATTTTACCGCTATAATGGTGACTTAAGAACGGATAGGGATGTTTTGTATGTATACTAGGTACCTGACACCTGATTAAGTATAACATTCCAGAAACATTCCACCGCTGGGCAAAGGCGTCACCCTGGATTGGGAAACTCACGGTGACAGGTAAAATCAAACCTAATGGTGGCTTGGAACATTCCGCGACTCGCTGCACAGTAGTAAATTCATGTGATAACGGGACAGGGGAGGAGTACTGTAAGCAGCGAACTTTACAGACGTTATCAAGTTTGTATTGACCTGTAACAATTAGTAGGTACATGGATCGTACTGATTCGTGATATGTGTAATGTCTTTACCAACCTTCTAGATATGCGAAAAAGTTTTAGATCTTGGTGAAATCAATCACGGCTTAATGCCGTTTTGCATTACCTACATTTGGCACACAGCTAAAGCAAGCAGAAAATACCGTCAACAAATCTGGGTTCTAAAGGTACCTATAACATAACATAACATCACGCTGTATTTCCAAAAGGGGCAGGAGAGTACACCTCTGAAACACTCAAATTTCGCCATAAATATTAGAGGATGCAGCTCAGCTGTAACGCTTGCGACTAACGTGGCAGTTCAGCAACTTCAGGAGTACCTAGACATTTCTAACTATACCAAAAAAAACGATAACCGGATCATTTTATTTTATTTTCAGCCTGCCCTATCACACTGCAGGACTCCTGCCTTTCTTCCTTGCAATCCCGGCTTTAAAAAAGAAATTGTCGGGCAAGTGTGAGCCAATTTTTTTATAGACACCAAGACTTACTTAATTTAGACTTAAGAAATAAATGACTTATGCTCGTCCTGCCATCTTTGCCTTGATCTGTCCCGATGCCGCTGAAACACTAAAAAAAACTGGCCAAGTGCGAGTCGCACTCGCGTGCAAAGGGGTCCGAACGAATTTAATTTTTGTAATATGTTATTTTTACTTCTTATTGGTTTTCCTGTAATATAGAGGTAAAAAACAAAGATTTGCATTTTTTTTTTTAAATTTTTGTCTCAGTTGGTTTGCAGATAAGGGAATGGTCCGTTTTCGTGTCATTTCTTGAATAACTTCAAAACTGTTTATTTTAAAACTATGAATAAAATATAATTAAAACCCTCACAATAAGACCTTTCATTTGATATGTCACACGGTACTATTTGAAAACCCTTTTTTGAAAGTTTGCTCCTCAAAACGTGTCCGTGTTTGGGTCACAGATGTTCATGTTGTACGAAATTTTAATAGAATCAGTCCAGTAGATTCTGAGATAATTGACTGTGACAGATGGACAGACAGACAGACACCCGAGTGATCTTATAAGGGTTCCGTTTCTTACGGATGTTCGGAACCTTCAAAACAGTATTATATCAAACACAACTTTTATTACTTCAATCATCAATTATATACAAAGAAACTAACAAAATTCCCTCTCAGTAAAATGAATTGATGTTCGTAGGTACCTAATTGAATTATTTGTCAATGACAAGGTTTTTTTTACCAGGCTTATTGTCGAGGCTTTCTGGGAATTAATGTTAATGGCACAAGGTCCCTTGAAGGACTTCGGATTCCACTTTGTTTTGTTGTGAAAAATAGGTCTAGGTTGTCCCCATAGCTGGTACCCTGAACAAGAATAATTGGATACAGATAGGTACTATGGGTATAATAGTCCTAAGGTTTCCTATTTGAATATTTCACCATTTAATTCCGGTATGTAGGACATGTTATTCTTCTTGATTTGTTTGGCGCGAAATCTTGGAAGTTATTCCTGCAAAATAATACCTTTATACGGATTGTGCTTGTATGTTTTTCAGAGGCGCTTAACGGTTTAGGTTTAGGTTACTATCTTAGGTATTAAAGTTGTGCGCTCATTTTGTGTAATGAATAAAATAAACACGCTTGCATTAGTGTTTTTTATCTACTCCCCATAATGTAACACACACATCACACTTTGAGAGACTGATTTTAACTATTTGAGTTCATGACGCTTTCAATGCGCAGAAAATCAACTCATAATTTAATATATACGGCATCTAAGCAGTAGTTAATACTCCTAACCAATACTCAAAAATAAAAGGTGAAATCTTTATTTTTCCCATATACTCTATGCAGTAAATCTAGCAGTTATTTTTTATTGGAATATTTTCTGAAACAATAAGCGCCTAACAGCAGACTCACAGCATAACACTAAGAAGCAAAAACTAATAAGACCGATTCGCCAACCAATGTATGAGTAGGTACGCGGAGTAGTACCCTTCGAGCGTCTTCAATTTATTACCTCTAGTGAACAAATAAGAGTCATTTCAATTGAACAGGCGCTAAAAAACATTTAACTTTCCTCGGTACCTATACCGTAAACAAACGGGTAAATAAAGATTGACAATGATAGCTTCTAAAGTCTTCTTTAAATGAATTGTATACCTATTAAAATATCTCATTGACACTAAACTATAAAAAGTAGGTACCTAGAAACAAAACATTCTAGAACAAGGAAATACTTTATTACTGCCAAAGAGACACGAGTCTTCAATTAAGGCACAGTTGGCGCGATGCAGTGATTGGTTTATAAGTTGCTTACATACCTAGATATTTCATTCACTTAACGAATAAATCGCTTTTGTTGGCTTTCTTGTAGTCATGAATATTACAACGTTGGTTATATAGCTCTAAGCATTTTCAATGTCTAAAGAAAATGTTTACATGCAACAAATGTTTTAATTTAACAAAAAACAAAGTAGCTAATCCATCTGCTAAGTTAATTTAATAATATAATAATAATAATATATCCTGGGACAACTCACACACGGTCATCCGATCCCAAACTAGGCAGAGCCTGTACTATGGCAACCAGACAACTGATAAACATACTTATATATTTCTAAATACATACATATTATACACAAATTACACCCAGACACAGAACAAATGATCATGCTCATCACACAAAGATTTGTCCTGGGTGGGAATCGAACCCACGACCTCTGGTTAAGCAGTCAGGGTCACTAACCACTCGACCAACAGGCCAGTCAGAACCAGCCAGTTAGAATTTAATTTAAAAACAAAAACACTTAGGCGTCGAAGTATTCCTCCACATCAGTCACTCAAAAACGCGCCCAGAAAAGTGGCAGCATTGCCACTAGAAGTAAAAAATACGTCATTTCTTCAAATATTTCTAGAAAATCTATTAGCTAAACGCCGCCAATTTTCATTGAGTTTCAAATAAAATAACTTCTCTTCTGACAAACACAAATTAATTTTGGATTAGAACAAACGAGAACGTGCAATCGCCTCTAAGTACCCTTAAGTTAATTTATCAGGTGATTTCTATAATAACATTGTATTACTATTACAATCTCAAGGTTGTTTATAATAACAACATTTGACTAAGAACCTTGAAATGAACCAATGAAGCCCCTAATATTCTCTTAAAGCTTCTTTTACGTCAATCCATATAGCCTTATTAAAATAATTTCCAGAGCTTTGATTTCAATTTGATCGCTCTATTTATTAATAACTAGCTTTTGCCCACGACTTTGTATGCGCATATCCCGTTTTTCCCCGTTTCCGTATAGCCTATAGCCTTTCTTATATATGTGGCGATCATATACAAAATCATTTTTCCAAATCCGACAGTTCCAGAGATAAGCGCGTTCAAACAAACAAACTTTTCAGCTTTATTATGTAGATTTTGAACTTTTCGGTTTTGTTAGGAACATGTTATTGAAGTCTGTGTTGTCTTCCTACGCAGCGCATCTTTGTTTTCTGTCTTTTCGGTATTGTAGGAACATGTTTATATAATTATACATGTTTCTTACTTAATTAAGACAATTTTCAGTTTGTTCAGAAAAATGGGAAACTGAACAAAGTTCCTGAGTAGATTGAACCTGAGGCTATCCATCATAATTTTTTACAGTTATTGTCACTGTGATGATGTTGCGACTGCTGCTTACACCTTATGGAAAAATCAGCGTAACGATTTGAACTTATTTTCCTTAAAGTAAGGAAAACAATGTCTAAAATAACCTGTGTGTTCAGTCTACTGACGTCCCGCAAATCGCACACCCGCATATCTAATCCGCAGCAGATTTGCTTAGATATTTAACTAAGTAGCCGCTTATTGAATTGTACCGTAACTCGATCGACAACAGAACTGACGAATATATCAATTAAGCAACCTTAAGTAGGTTAGTGGGAGCGATAACTAGGCAAATACGAAATTACAAGTGTTGTGGTGTTCGCTGGTACTTTCCCAATGGCCCATCGTTATTATTCCCACGACGTTTTCAATACGATTTTTGTAGCCATCAAGGTCCGTGTCCTTACCCATTGTACCATTAGGTATTCCGCTACACCCGCCACGTTGCCTCACCACGATGCAAAATTTGTTACACCTATATAAAAGAGGGGGTCCAATATTCTAACGCCCGCATTATAATATCAAAAGCGGCCAGGACAGGGGCCTTCAAAATGATCAGAGCGGTAAAGTCATATTTAATTCATGAAAATGATAAAATAGTTGACATTGCGATTGACCTTTTGTGTAATGTGGAATTTTTGGTTTCAGGTATTGCTGTTATCGTCGATATGTGGTTTGGTGAGGAGCTCGGGAGTGCACGGTGATGGAGTGGCACACTTTGCACACGTGGCTGCTATAGGACCTGCACCGGTGCCCGGCCCGGCTCCAGTGGTCACAGCAGCTAGCTCACAGTACTTCCAAAGAACCTTTAACCGTCTAGTTGTGCCTCAAGTTGTAGCACATGTTGCTCCGGTCGCACCACCTCCACTGCAACCAGTGTTTCATGTTGCCCCAGCCCCAGTCCCCGCTCCCACACTATTTGTGGAACCTACTAGAGCAGTGCCTGTAGCCGTTAACCCACCGCCGCCTCAACCAGCTCCAGTTCAACCGAACGTAGCAATAGCGGTTGCGACAGCACATGCCGCCGCACCCGTCGCCACAATTCTGCTACCACCATACCCCTTTGGTTTTCCACCAAACTTTGGCTTCATACCTCAAGAACGACCTATTAACATACCTGATGAGAATAACAGGGAACCAACCACCGAGTCCACTACGAAAGCTGAGGCGACAACGACGCAAGAGCCCCAGGAAACGACGCCTCTACCATCGAGCAGTGACGACAACTTTGTGCAACAAGCTTTACCTTCCAACGAAGATGTTAACTTCAATCAGTACGGCCCACCATTGCCACCTCAAGATGAACAGTTCCCACCTAATCATCCTGGTCCGCAGTTCCAGCCGAATCAGCCTCGCCCTCAATTCCAGGGACAACCACCTCAGGGACAATTCCAACCCCAGCAGCCACGACCACAATTCCAGGGACGACAACCACAAGGACAATTCCCTCAGCAGCAACCCCGCCCTCAGTTCCAACCACAGCAACCACAGTTCCCGCTACAGAGACCTCAAGGGCAGTTTCCACCGCAACAAGCTCAGCCACAGTTCCCACCGCAGCAGCCACGGCCGCAGTACCAACCAGTGCCTCAAGCGCAGCAGCCGCGCCCGCAATTCCAATCAGCGCCGCAACAGCCGCGACCACAATACCAACCCACGCCTCAGCAGCCTCACCAGCAGTACCAGCCCCAGTCACACCCGCAACAGCCCCGACCAGTATACCAAGCACCTCAGCAGCCCTGGCCACAGCAACGCGTCAAGCCTCAGAAGCTAAAGACATCAGTAGAGGTCGTGCCCGTACCACTAGCGTACATCACTCCTCCACCACTTCACAAAACCCATGCCCATGTGAAAGTGGTAAAACATGTCTACACATTTGTTCCAGCCAGTCATGCTAAAATCATTGTCAGACCTGTAAAATCAAGGGCTGTTCGTCTGGTGAAGATAAAAAAAGTCCATCCCCAGAATTTAAGGGCTAATGCTAGAGACATTGAAGTCACTACCTTTAGTCCGTTTCCTAGGCCCAACACTAAACCGCCTAAGGTATAATTTTTAAATAGTCAATTTGTACACTTGTTAATAAAAATGCACTATGTAAATATGGTTAAGAATGAGATAACATAGATATATTTATACTTTTGTAAATGTTTGTTTTAATTACACACATTTCCTATGCCACACATTGTAATAGTCTCGGTCTAGGCCAACTAGACGTTATTAGTTGTGCAACTGTTGTGTTGGTCAGAAGACGTGCACGCTTTGTCAATGACACTGGACCTATAAAGTAATGTAACGAAAGTGACATTTGCATGACAAGCAAGGGGTTTTCCATGAATTTATTATCATGTTATGCGGCATAACGATGTACCCGTAATATTAATTTTGAATTATGCCAAGCATAGCGTAGTGGAAAAGCTGCCAGTCACACAGTAATAAAATGAGATTTCAGATCAAAACCAAGTTAAACATGTGGATGATTTCCTCAACGAATTATACGTTTAAGTATGTGATACGATGTTAAAGACTGATTTAATTTGCATTAGTGGAGACGTGCCATTGATGCTCGGCGATAAACCTATGTGTAATTCGTTGGCACGCTCAACGATGAGGAAAAAAATGTGGAAATCGAAACAAATTGCATCTTATTTATCAACTGGTCAAATGCGACTCGCATTTGACCAGTAGTATAGTAGTAGTATAGAAATGAAAATTTTATTCTAATGCTGAGATCCTACCTCTTTTGCGTATATTGAAACTTTATAATTCACGCGTCAACGAAACCAGTTAAAAAAGGATTTTTAATCAAATAATTTTTAGCAAAAATTATTAATAATAATAACATATCCCTAGTTTTTTCGATGCTATTTGGTGACCACTTTAATAAGATATTGCTTATACCAAGACAAGGCTCCTCTATATTAAAGTAGTAGGAGCCTTGAATCTGAGTCGTATCACTTATGTATTCAGCAGACGCGAGAAAATCGTGCGTTAGAAACACTCATACCTGATTTCCCAAGTACGCCAACATGATCGTGATTTTATGAAAAAATTGCTTTTTACGCCTTGATTAACCCATAATTTAGGTCTTATTTGCTTTAAGCGTCTTATTTGCTTTTGATGAACATCGGTGTTATTTTAATTGAGGATAGGTATCAATTAAATATTAATAACACTGATGTTCGCAAAAAAAGTATTTTCGCACTAAACAATCCAATATTCGTTTAATGAAGCCCGAACTTTCTGAATAGCGCTTTCTAAATACAGTTTCCGCGATACATCAGATCATATGAATCAATTCAGTCCATAAGAATCAGCATGGCGATCCACAGCACCGTGGCAATGCTGTGTTTTGGGCACTTATTTTTCTTTTTTTAATCATTCGATGCCCAATGAGTTCTTCCCCTTCCCCTTTGTATCCCTGTTGAACATTATTTCTTTTGTATTAGCGTATATACTATGTCATTTAAAGTCTGTTTATATCTGTAAATGAAATAAAATATAGCCATAATTCACTCTGTTGTAGTCTAAGTATTTACTTAAAAAAATATGTTTTTTTTTCGACAACTACATGACTTCAGGTGAAGAAATTAGCTTCAACAATAATAAAATATGCATATACTTATAATGTCAACGTGATATTATTATAAGATCTAATTGGCACTTTTCTCGCTTTAAGACGTTCTTGTTTCAGCTTTGTGCGACGGAAATAAGTCCCTAGAAGCTTTTCGAAGAAATGTTAATAGAAGATGAGTTCCTTGAAGAAACTATCTCTGAAGTAGAGGGATTGAAAGAGCGTGTAACGGAATGAGACGCGACCTTTTGAAAATAAGCATTGTTAAGCTCTGCAGTGGAATAGAAATTTCATTTGTAAAGTAGAAACTTACAACAAAAAACGATACGAATTGGTCAAATAAATCAAGTCGGAATCACACTCGAAGGGTCAGTTATCACGTTTTCAGGGCTCCAAACCTCTGTATGAAAAAATGGAACCCTTATAGGATCACTCAGTTGTCTGTTTGTTCGTCTATCACAACCGATTTTCTCCGAATCCACTGGACTCACAATCCTCTCTGTGTCTATGACTCCTCCACTGTGTCTGACTCTGAATCTCTGACTTCTGTGACCCAAACACGCGCCTTGACTATATCTCCGAAAATACTGAGCCAAAAATTATGATTAAAACACGGATGAATAGGCCTATAGATTACAGGAAAAAGAAATGATTACTATAAAAGTTCATGAGATGTAGATTTTAAAGTATCATTAAAAAGAAAACAATTGTTCACACAACACATTTACAGTAAATGTATTTCTTATGTCTGCATTTATAAGTATAACAATTACTTTTAGTTACAATTACTTATATCTGTAATTCTTGTTACAGCGGTAATAGAATTACGCACTCTGTGTCAACTGACTTCCCATTACGATTCAGGTTCTGTCTATCAACACGCTGAAAAACATACTAGGGTTTTTTTTTAAGGACGGGAAATCTTCAAATGACTTTTGCCGCTCTGGGTGGAGTGGAAGGGCGTGTCAGACTCTTACTGACTTAAACCCATCCGTGTCCCTTCTAAAGCCAGAGGGCTTTAGAAGGAACACGGCCCTGAAACGCAGAGGCGTTTCAGGGCCGCGGTGACTCTTTCCAAATTCCGCAACCCTGCCAGGAGACATTCTAGGCTTAGTTATAGGTTATCGTTGGTTACCCTCCTGGTACCGAATCCTATAAAGCGGGGCATCGTTGACATGGAAAATTCAGAGTACTTTCCACCAAAATAAAACTGATTGAGTATAACCTAAGGTCGTATGTATTCCTTAGAGGGGTATGCAGAGTGGTGCGGAACACATTTCCGCAAATTGTGTTCATATTTGCGCAAGTCCCACGTCATCAGGGTGGAGCTTGTTGCTATTTGCTCGGTAGATCTAGACTCCGGCTTGCTACCGAGAATTTTATAATAGAAAATTTCAGTACTGCGATCCCTCATCTTATGAAAACTAGTGAACACAAAAAACTCAGAGCCTGTCCTACAAAAAGGGAATCGTTTTACCACCATATTTTATAGATCAAAAGGTAAAAACATGTGTTCCCATTAAGTATTGTATTGTGTTACAATGGCTATTTGAAAACTTATCAATCACTCATTTAATGAGTCGGTCAAAGGTGTTTTTAAAAAAAAATGTTTTACCCATAACGCCTACTGAATGAATAATATCTGTCATACTTTTCTAATTTCGAAATTGTAATGCTTGTTAAAGCGTTAATAAACACTGGAAGACAAATTCAAATCATACCTATAAACCTACGCATGACGTTCGCCTTATAATATCTGTTCCCGAAGATCAAGATTATCAGTCGCATAGCTCGCATAAGATTTGATGACGAACACAAATCTGTGTTATGAGTTTATGTGTGACGGTGCCGATATAATGTGTCAACAAATAACATATAAGACGTAACGTTTACAATACGTCACGGAGACATCGTCTCCGGCGTAGCAAAGATCGTAGACGCGTAGCACGGAATTGATATTAGAATGGCGTAGCATCAGTTTGTTTAGAAAGAGACGATTCTCGTAGCAGAACTATGAATTTCTTTTAGTTTTTTTTTAAATAGGTTACGATGACAATCTATCTTAATTTATATTTGTCTAAGTTTTAAATAAAACAACAAGTATGGAATCGAATCTATAAATCAAGAGTGATTAATAATGTTGAAATGCCATACTTTAACACCATTCCGTGTGGACGTTTTTGAAAGGCAGTTTTTATGTATGTAAACTTTAATGAAATTGATGATAAAAAATGCTGATTCTAAGCCTAATTTGAAATAAGAACCTTTGGTTTAAACTGTGTCAGAATTTAAAAACGTTAATGATTTTTGAAAAACAAAACATGTAAATCACGATACGTATTAACATTACCAACACAACCCCCAAATAAATCTCCACTACACACACAATAAGTCTTCTCAAAGGCTTGATATAATGCCCAAAACTAGTCCAATAACGTTATCAGTCTGACCAGCTTTGCTGTCGTAACGATGTGCGTCCCCGTTGCGTGCCCAGCGTCTAACGAGGCGCTGCAATCGGTGACGAAATCGCACACAAGGTGAATCTTACACTACAGTATAAAAGGTAATGTCACCAAACTGCGGACATCATACTCACATCCTCTGTACAAGAGACAGACACCACTAAACCAATCAACATGTACAAAATTGTGAGTATTCAGATTTCACCAATTTATTCAAGACAATGCGTTTACTTTCGAAACTATCGGATGCACTTGGATTAATCTACAGCTAAAGCGATTTCCTTTACTCACTTTATTATTTTTGCTGATAATTTTAAACTGATCGTTCTGTTATTCCAGGTATTCTTCCTCGCTACCCTGGCTTTGGCCGCCGCCAAGCCCAGCGCCGTGGCTGCTCCCTTGGTCGCCGCAGCCCCTGTGGTCGCAGCGCCAGCACCCTTCGTCACCGCCACCAGCTCCCAATACGTCGCCAGGAACTTCAACGGCTTGTACGCTGCTGCCGCCCCATTGGTCGCCGCTCCTGCCCCTGTTGTGGCTCCTGTGGCTGCCCCGTACGTCGCCGCCCCGTACGCCGTCGCTCCAGCGGCTAGGATCGCTGCTGCTCCATACGTAGCTGCTCCCGCCCCAGTCCTACCCGCTTACGCCCGGTACGCCGCCGCTCCTTACTACGCGGCATCTCCTTACTTCGCCCCCTCTGCCCCCCTTATTGCCCTCAAGTAAATATTGACTGATACTTAGCCCATTTTTGTACTGAAAAATATATATTTATGACATACTTCTGATTTTCTTTTGTGAAATATAATTTACCCAACCCCTGGTATGGGAAAACAATAAAGGTACGTAGCAATGCTTCAAGCTTTCAAAAAACCAAATACTAAGAATCTATTCAACTCATCTTCACATTACAACTCAATCACTTATATTGGCATTGACACAATGTTTCACAATTAAATAATTACAAAAATCGATTAAACATCGTTCGTCTATAATCTTGTCACATCAACCCGTACAAGGCTAGTTGCGCATGTTATTGTGCGTGATCGTAGTCGTGTGGTTAGTTTCAAGGAAGTTCGCCCAGTCCTTGGCAAAAGTAAGTAATTTGCCTACGAACAAAACGCGGTACTTGTTACATAAAGAAGCCGCACAACAAAAGGGAAATTAGCGTGGCCTATTTCTGTACAAAGCGATAATGTTTTGATAAACATACCTACCTAAGTACGTAATCTCCAAGAAAAATACGTGTTTGTAGGTCTTCCCAGATATTGATATCAGCTTTCCGCAAAAAGGTATGAATGGAATGTAGACTAAAATTATCATAATTTAGGGAATGGATACAATGGTAACCTAAACGGCGAATGGCTGTACCTACTTGTAGGCTTTCCTTTATAATATTGTTGAGAAGGAAGTCTAATAGAACTGCGCAGTATGCTAGCTACTTAGGCACCCACACTGATTCTTGAACTAAGTGGTTTCTTTTTTTCTTTCTACTTTTTCTAATTTAGTTTCAATTCACGTTATATAAAGAAATAAAGCACAGACTTTATTTTACTGTGCGACTGTATTTTCTTAACGTTTTACAAGATACAAAATCACTTTTGACTTGTCAAGATCTGTCAGTCAAATAGATGAAGCTAGTTCTACCGCGCTAGCGATAAGAGCAGCGAGTTGTTCTGCAGTAAAACACACTCACCGACCCTATCTCTAGCTCGGCAGTTTGTAATACTTGTCGGGTTTGATGGAATAAAACAATTCAAAAACGTGTGGAAATATAACATGTTATACTTTATCTAACAATCGTATTAATTATCATCTAAGTGTAAATAAGACATGGCATCCATCAATATCAATCATGTAAATATGGTACAATTTAATCTTCAGGCTTTGTGAAATTTCTGCATTTATTAACGCGCTAAGTTCAATAGTTACATTGGTGAACTTCCGTTATTAGTATTTTCTAATGAATCTACTCAAAATAGACGATTGTTATATTCTTTAGTTCTAAGATTAACGAGTCTAATATTCCGATATAGGCCTTTTATACTAATAATCTACGGTGAGTAGGCTAGGGATTAAAACACAACAAAAGAAAGGGCTCTGAAAGTAAAAGCCTACGCCGATATACTACAAAGAACAAAGACTTAGGCACGGGAAGGTTGTTATTACTCTAATACTGAATAAAGTACTCACCTACTTATATTAAAGTACCTCTTTTGATATTAACATTTCACTTTCAAGTCACATGCTATGCGTGCAATAAGATTTAACCCTACGTCAAACGGAACGCAGAACGGGGGCGAAACGTGGGCGGGATTTTGTGAAGCCAAGATTCTACAAAACAATTTAATAAAAACAGTGAAAACATGAACACAATCTGACTGAGTGAGTCACGTGGACCGAAATGTGTTTTGTAAACTTTTCTCTCATTCTTTGCCATCTTGGAAACACGTGCTGCTTTGAAACAGGACCTTCTTAGTTTTCCTTTGTGTTAATACACAAGTTTAAGCCTGCGTAGCTTGTACTTGCTTTTACAATTCTGTAAAAGCATGTGGTCTTTAATTATGACTTTGGAAACTTTAGCTGCTCCGTTGGTCTCACGGTCGCAAGCGCGACTGCCGAGCGTGGAGGAGAGATTCCCAGGTAAGGCAAGAAGTTTAATTGGGTTTTTCCAATAGGAATTTCCCAGTAACAGCTCGGAGTTTGGAAGTTAGTGGTGTGACACCCCCGTACCTCGGAAATCACGTTAAGCCGTTGGTCCTGCGCCAGATCTCTCTCCGGTCGTGTCGGATTGCCGTCCCTTCTGAATATGAGAGTGATGGAAAAGGGAGTGCACCTGTGTTTGCGCACACACTTGTGCACTATAATAAGTGTATCGCGCCGATGGTTAGTCTCGTTTGAGATTGGACGCCATGGCCGAAATCGGTCAGGAGGGGGACCTCAGGTTAATTATGAGGAACGGTCGCTTCGGGCTATCGCTAATGAGGGTTCAACAAATGCGGCACAAGCTTGTAAAATGCAATCTTCTAAGGCTTACGTTAGTTTTATTAAACCATTGTTTTGAAAGTGAAGTTTTTCGTCGAATTTTGGTACCTTACTAAGGGCAACAGACTTTTCATAGCGTTTTCTGTACAACAGATTTAAAAGAAAACCTTGATGAGAACCTTTACTAGACAGGAAAATAATTATATGACAGTTGTGTTAACAAAACGGCTGCACCAACTACGTGCCTATAACCTATCATCGGTTAGTGAAAAAAGATCGTAAGGTAAAAAGTTGTCCTTATTAAAAAAAAAATAACACAATAAAAGTGAGAATTCTATTCTGCACAAAAGTTGGACCAGTACGGGCCAAAAGAAACCGTATTGGCATTTCAAATATAGTGGTTTGTTTGACGTAGTTCACTTAAATATTTCAGTAACGAGATCCTTTCCATTAATTAAAATCCAAATATATTGTAAAATTTCCAAGAATTTTCCTCACGCCATTTAAATTAAAGTCGATACTCGATATTACAATAGGCAAGTAATTTAAGGTGTATCCTTTCGCGGCACCATTTCTCCGTATCGGCGGCGCGCGCTTGTGAATGCCAATCGCTTCGACTAGTGACGCGGTAAGCAATTACAATTCGATTCATACATGGTGATTCTGTTCGCTGCGCATAATATCGAGGGCGTCCTTCATCCGTGGACTAATTCACTATTTACATAATTAGTGTTTCGTCTGCTTTACGACGTAAACCAAACTTTGGTCGTCTAAACATAATACTTCAAAGAAGCAACATTGTCAGTAGAACGTAATATGATCTGAAAATCCATTTCATGATGATAAAAATCTACGAGTACACTCGCTGTAATGCCACAGGCATTTATATCAAATCACATTTCTAGCCAATATTCGTCAGTTAGTGAAATTCGTGACAAGAGTTTATCTTGTCACGAATTTCACTAACTGAATATTTTAGAATAGAATAGAATACTCTTTATAATGTACACCATTTACGTTACAGGAAAGATAGATGAAGAAAACGTTACCTCTAAAAGCGATCTTTTCAAGACAACCTTTTGGTGGATTTTAGAGAAAAAAGGAAAGACAGTACTGTAGGTAGTCTTAGGTGTACCATTTAATAATTAAATAATAATAATAACCCATTTCAGTACACCCTGTGCACTAACACTAAGGTCTTAAATATTCATAAGGTTCAATATTTAAATAAAAACCTAGGAACTTGATGTGACATTTCAGTTTACTGGGCACTTTGTAAGTATAAGCCTTCCTTTAGAAGGATACTTATCAAAATATATATTAATAAACAAAAGGCTGTTTCACGGGTTCGACGATAAGACAGGTTCTAAGAATCTTTTTATTATGCCAGTATGCCTCCGGAGCAACTTAATGTGAAATACCAGGTACAAGGTTATTTACAAAGGCGTCGATTCGCAAAAGAGTATCAATCAAAAGATCTCTGTCCTTGGCAATTAAATTAATTATGAACTTTTCGTTAGAGATTTTCCGAGAATATCTGAACAAAACAAGATAAATTAATTGTCCATCGTCTTAATTACATGGTTTTATGTCATTTTTCGAAATACCATATCAAGCTTTAACGATAACATTCTCTTTTGCCGTTACGATGTCATTTAGACGCCATCTTAAAATGCCAAACAAAACAAGCGGTACCTCACGCCTCAACCGTTATGATATACCTGTGATTAATTTAAATTTAAATTCTGTCCAGCAGGTTGTTCAATTTTTAACAGATGGCGACTAGTAATTGCAGCAACATATTTTGTTTCAATTATTATTGATTCGATTAATGACACTTTTATCACGCATTTTAAAGTTGATTTTGAAGTTATCTGAAACAACTTAAGTTCCTTGGCAGCTAACCCGGTGGATAAGGTACAGGAATCTAGTTTATTATCTAACTAGCCATTATTATCTTAAGCACGAGAGCCGGTATCTTAGCACATACATTATGAACTGTCACAGTTAACCGAATTGTTGGTCCGACAGTGATATATCGAGCGGCAGTCATTTACCGAAATGATTGACACCCATTTATTTTATGCACATATCCTTAACCAGGAAATAAAAATAAGTTATAAATACGAGTAGTCTCTCGTCAGGTACCTTTGATGTTTCGTTTTTTCCTGTCCATAAAATAATAAATGTAAAAGAGACCACAGATTAACTGAGTAATTGAATACGAAGGACTGCTCCGTTGGTCTCACGGTCGCAAGCGCGACTGCCGAGCGTGGAGTTCTGGGTTCTATTCACAGTGACAGCCCGGAGTTTGAAAGTTGGTGGTGTGACACCTCGTACCTCGAAAAGCACGTTAAGCCGTTGGTCCTGCGCTAGATCTCTCTCCGGTCGTGTAGGGTTGCCGCCCCAACGGAATATGAGAGTGATGTAAGAGGGAGTGCACCTGTGTTTACGCACACACTTCCGTCCCGCGCCGATGGCCAGTCTCGGTTGAGATTGGCTGCCATGGCCGAAATAGGTCAGGAGGACTATACTACGAAGAAAAAGTTCTGGAGTGGCGACCACGTACCGGAAAATGCAGCGTTAGATGGCACAAGGTGGACCGATAACTTGGTGATGAAGGCCACGTGAGTCCGCTGACTGTGTGACGCACAGGACCGGACATTGGAGTAATAAACCTTCTCAAAGAGGATTTAGAAAAAAATGTTCTCCATGTTTACTACGCATTCCAAAAAACTTTTCCGCAAAAGGTAACTTATAAATGAATTTTATTTAGAACCGCCATTGCTACTTTTTAACACACCATCATTTCATTTCTGTTTACACAGTTTGAATATTGATAAGCAGTCTACAGTAATGTAGACTGCTTATCAATTATATGTGATTCACTGCTATTGGAATCGGCTCATAAATTTTATGATGTAAAGTTGAAATCGCCATTGTCTAAGCATCTGCTGAGCGACATGTTCAAAGTGGTACATAGATTGCGTAATCCAAAAAAAACCTCATGATCAGTGTAGCGAAACTTGACAGAGAGTTTTGACTTTAGTTTTCACTGCCAGATGAACCGAGAATTTAAAAAAGACATCTGCGGATTGTGTGAATCTCTATAGGCGGTGATTCATTTGCGAGCAAAACCGCCGTACGCCAACGAACTCGCAGGCCAAAGGTCTAAACCACCAATGGAACACTTAAAAGTCTGCGGACTTAAAAACCGGCGGATTTGCTCGCTGGCTCTTTGTGCATGCTGGATTCTAAGTCCGCGGTTTCTCTTGATGTAACAGTATACCCAAGGAACAAAGTAACTCCGTCTGGGAGTTTCACCTTCACTTCGCCAACGATGAGAGTAGACTGTTTGGTACGCTTATGGATCACCAACGCGAATCGACGACCCAACGAACCAACGATTTATACCGTTAGCTCGTTGGCTCGCCAATGAATCAACCGCTTATGTTGTAGAAAAAAGCTCTCGCAGTCATACCCTAACAGATATATTCTTATTTTCAGAATCAATCCAGATTTTCGACTTTTCGCCCCCAATATGGTTGCTCAAAAACCCTATCAAATCCACTTCTATAGTGTATATCTTTCCTGCTTGATGTTTAAGATTAAGTGAAACATGCACGTCGATATCAAAAGTCCATTCACAGTTAAGAAGTTCTGTTCCTTTTATTGCTATGATGATTAGTATTTTAATAAATCGTCAGTGTAACTTTTTGTTGAATTATGTGGAAAAAATGTTCAAGCTAATTTTATTACTTCCTCTAGTTTCCATATTGTTATGGAAATTATATGGACCGAGATAATTCTAATGATTTCTATTGATTGCTTACAGATGTTAATTGATCAGCGGGTGTAACAAATATATTTATTTACATGCAGAATGTCACATTACTATAAGATATGTGGCTAATGCACTCCGTGTTTTGTCGATAAATTATGTACTAATGGCTGTTGTCTTTCTTAATGTTAACATGGAATTCATTATCTATCGTTTATGTATAATAATCGAGTTACTGATTTGTAGTTTATTATTGTTTGTAACTTACTTATTTAATATACAAGATTTGGCTTGTATGTTTGGGTAGACTTAAAGTTTATCGAACTGATAGTATAAAGTTTTATCATGGCCTCGAGTGTCTTCATTGAGATTCAATTGGTGAATGAATTTACTAACTTCACCGAACTTTAACACGAGTAATCCTCAATGCCTGAGTCGGTATAAACATCCAGGGTAAACCAGACCTTCTAGAAGCCCGTTGAAAAAGGCGTAGGCACCAGTGAAACGACTTGTGTTGAAATGTTCTCTCCGACTTAAGAAACTTTAGTTTTCAATGAAAACGAAAGATTTTCTTGTAGGTACAATGTGAATAATAATTTTACTTCTAATCATTTTTATAATTTTTAGCACTACAAGGACATATGCAATAAAATAACCCCACATTTTGGCCCGAAAGGACACTTAACCGTGTATCTAATTGTTGAAATTATATAATATACCCATGAATGACCGGCACTTAGACATATTCGGTAACCGATGGTGCCCATACGGCACCTTATTGAGCATGCGCAGGTCCTGCCTAAGGAAAGTGAAACTGCCGGCTACCAACATAGACGTAATGCTTGCAACAGTATGAACTATATAACGACATGTAACACATTCATCGATACATTTCATCGTTGACACTCGACTGACCGAGTTCAGTTATCAAATTAATCACAATGTCCCTCACAAGATTAGTAAGTATTTGGATCATTGGAGATAGTTCTTCAAATTATAATAACTTTGAACTTTTATTAATTACTCCTAATTTCCTTCACAGGTCATTTCTGCCATCGCCATTATAGCTAGCTGCAATGCTAGCGGCATTGGTCACTTCGCTCCTGCCTTCAAGACTTTCAGCCCATCAGTAGTTCGGTATGCTCCATTCTACAACTTTCCGAATGGAGTAGGAGTGAGGTCTATACATGCTGTGGCCGCACCGGTTGCTCTGCCTTCTCCAGTGGCACGTGCTCCAGTGTTCGCAGCCCCGGCACCAGTGTTCCCGGCTCCTGCTCCAGTGTTTGCGGCGCCTCCACCAGCTTTCCCAGCGCCCGCACCGATCTTCTCTGCGCCGGCACCAGTATTCCCAGCACCCGCTCCCGTGTTCCCAGCGCCGGCTCCAGTCTTCGCAGCCTCAGGACCTGTTTTCCCAGCGCCTGCACCGGTCTTCCCTGCACCAGCACCAGTATTCCCCGCGCCAGCCCCTGTATATCCTAGATTTGCCCCAGCTTTCGCTGCAGCCCCCGCATTCGCCCGCGCTGTACCTGCTTTGCCAGCAGCGCCATTCTCTCCCATCGTAAGGCCTGTAGCTGTACCCCAGCCAGCTCCATTATTCGCGCCTGCTTTTGGTCCCGCTCCCGTGCCTGTGGCGAGGGCACCCATCAGCATATCCCCCTATGCTCCCGTACCATACGGCCCTGCGCCCATATTTAAACAGTTCGCGTGGAAATGAATTTAGTCTTTATTAATTGTTATAGTGTGAATGTTTTCTAGTTACCTAACGTACTTAGTCATTACTTTTTATACCAAATTTTGTAAATAAATTATGAAAAATTTTCACATGCATTTGTATTATCAAACCTATTCCATTATTTTATTTTATTCTTTATTTCAGGCAATACATAAACAATAACTATAAATAAATGAATATATATTACAATACATTGAAACTATAAACACGAAATGACGGATATATGTATGTCACCGGAAAATTGCAAACGTTCTTCGTTGTCTGATCATACTGCACAATTAATGACATGCCCCGTAAAGAAAAGTTATCACATTACACACTGGTACAAATCTAAACGAGACTATTGTGAGGATAACATAAGAATGTTAATAAACTGCATTGAAAATCTTAGCTTTACAGAATGCTACACAAATAGTGATCCCGAAAAGGCTTATGATAGTTTCTTCGACCAATTTAAACTATTCTACGATCTGTGTTTCCCTATCATAAATGTTAAAATACCTATTTTTCGGAAGCCCAAATGGTTAAGCAAAGGTATTAGAGTGTGTTCAAAACGAAAACGTCAACTTCTCTGGAAATATAGGTTAACGAAAAGTCCGCAGGATAAAAAATATTTTCAAGACTATACAAAAAGACTAAGAACCATAATTAAAAAAACACAGAAATCTCAGAATAACTACTTTATAAATGCAGCTACAAACAAAGCAAAAGCAATTTGGAAAATCGTAAATAATTATAAAACTGTGACGCCTAAGGAAGACATTAAGAAAATTAAAGTAAATGACAAAGTAATAACATTGCCGCAAGAAATAGCGGAATCATTTAATACTTATTTTATCGAAGACATTAAACCTACGCCTAAGGGAAACGATGATTACCTAAAAACAATGACATATAATAGTTGCAATTCAATGTTCATGAAACCAACAAATCCGTATGAAGTTGACCAGATAATAAAAGGACTTAAAAATACTAATAGTACAGGTTATGACAATATAGACACTAAAATTATTAAACGTATATCTCATCTTATAGCTCCAGTACTTAGCACCATTATAAACCTGTGCCTGGAACAGGGAATATTTCCCTCAAAACTCAAAATAACTTTGATAAATCCATTGTTTAAAAAGGAGGATAAGGAACAGATGAAATTTTATAGACCTATAGCCTTAATACCTGTTTTTGCAAAAATATTTGAAAAAGTTATTTATAACAATATATATAACTATTTTGAAGCCAATAACATATTCACAAAAGAGCAATTTGGATTTCGTAAAGGCAAATCGACTAGCGACGCGCTGTTAAATTTTTTAAAGACAGTTATGACAGGACTTGACAACAAAAAACAAGTAACTGCAATATTTATGGATATGTCAAAAGCCTTTGATCATGTAGATCATAATATCCTCATAAATAAATTAGAAAAGTACGGAGTGAGAGGAAATGCATTAAAGCTAATTAGATCATACTTAAAAAACAGGTTTCAAATAACTCAAATATCTAGAACAGCTGATGATACAAAATATGAACAAACGTTTAAGTCAGAGCCTAAAATTGTTAATTTCGGAGTGCCCCAAGGTAGTATTGTCGGCCCGCTTTTATTCATAATATATATCAATGACCTCCCAAAAGTCATAAATAATGAGATGATATTATTTGCGGACGATAGTACTGCTATTTTCACTGACCAAATTCAAGAAAATTATGAAATGGACATAAATAACTCCCTCGAAAGTATAATAAATTGGTTAGGGGCAAACAATCTAAAAGTTAACATTGATAAAACATGCTATATGTCCTTTGCAAATAAAAATAAAAAAACAAAAATTCTTCAAATACATTATAAGGGTGAAACGGTGAAGGAAGTTAAGACTATAAAATTTCTTGGCTTTCAAATTGACTCTGAACTAAACTGGAAAACGCAAGTCGACCATGTTTGCAAAAAACTAAATCAGTTTTCATACGCCCTCTATATGTTACGTAAAGTTACAAGTGAGAGTACTTTGCTGAGTGTCTATCATGCATATGTGGGCTCCACATTAAGATATGGCATCCTCTTCTGGGGTAATTCAGCAAACAGGGAGTACGCTCTTAAAGCCCAAAAAAAATGTCTCAGAAGTATATGTGGCCTTAGAGAGACTGAATCATGCAGACCAGAATTCAAAAGATTGAAAATCTTGACCTTACCTTCATTATATATATTCGAAGCGGTAATGATGGTAAAACGCGATATAGGTAGTTATGAAACATTGAGAAGTGCGAGACACAAAACGAAACTAAGAGGCTTTATATGTAGAACTGTAAAGTATAAATCAAGTGTGTTTGGGATGGGAATAAAAATATATAACAGACTCCCAATTTGTGTTAAAAATATCCCGTCCTTGAATGTTTTCAAGGTCAGGCTTAAAGAGTTTCTTTTAAGTAAAGCTTACTATTCAATTAATGAATTTCTGAATGACCGAGCTATTGACTAAATGTGTATAATATAATGTAATTTTAAAACAGCTAAATTGACTGTTTCATGGTATTATTATGACTAATTATTGTATGATTATAATTAAGATTATGAATCCAAAACCAATTTGACTATATTAAAGTACAAAGTGTTCATGACGTAATTTATTTTAATTGAAATTGACATGTGAATAATATTGTAACCAGTCATGTATTTTATATTAATTGAAATTGACATATAATTATTGTGGCCGGCGTAATTTATTTTATTTTTAAATGAAAATAACATGTATATATTGTAGTTAATGTAATTATGACCAGTGATGTATTTAATTTAATTTAATTTTAATAATTATTATTTTTTTAAACATTGTACACCCCATGGGTATGTTACAGAGATATTATTACAAATCATTATAAGAACTGACCATACACCTGTAACAAGCAATAAATGAATTTGAATTTGAATTTGAATTTGAAACGCTGTAAGATTGTAAAATATCGATTTTTTTTTAAGCGATATTTTTCTTATTTTTTTCTTAATAAGACACGGATATCTTGAAAACTATTAAATTTGTATAGTATTAACTGTAATGAAACGAGTTTTTCATAATATATCGAGAAATTTTAATCTAAGAAAGAATTACTCCGATCTTACGGAGTCTGCAATTTTTCGGTGACATATATATACGAATACATATTTCTATATAATACTGGTCATAAAGAAGTGACACAAACTTTTCTTGTATAAAATTCATGGCATGATCAATAATAAAAACAATTATTGCACTCATTCTAGAAAGAAAATCTAGCCAGTTATGTACACATAACTGAATAAAATAAAAGAATGTTTAGACATTCTTCAAAGAAACGTGTTGCATGTTTAGATTTAATTAACAGTTCTTTATGATTATTGTACATAACAGGAACACTCCAAGAAAAATAAGCAATTAAAGGCATGACCTGATTTCAAGCGTTTTGTAAACATTTGTTTAATAAATATACAGTAGGACACGAGGCACTTGAAAGAAACATTTTCATAATAAATTAGACACACGAGGCAAGAAAAAACTGAACTTTTAGAACAAGTTCAATATTCGAATAAACTTGGGGTCATCTTGAAACTACTTTACGAAGATTATTTCGTCACGATGACAGGAGCTTTACTCGACACTTGAAGAGGGTGGGTCACGATTTAATTCATTGATATGGCATCTATCACAACTTTCATTGAACTGTTCCGGCGACCCATGATCCATCTCTCGTAGGACAATGATCTGTAACATAATATACTTAGTTTTTGTCAAGTTATTTGTCTAAAAATAGATAAGTACTAGAATCAGGTGTACCTTGGCAAAATTCTGTATCAAACAAAATGTTGCGAAATTACAAGTATCACCTTTGTGCCTTCTCTTGCTTTGGTCTGTTTATTTTATTTGTGGACAGAAACTGATAAATAAATACGAGAAAATAAAAACAGCTGGAAGTCAAGGGCACAGGCCCTTTTACCCACCTGTGGGAAGATACAGGCTGACAGTAGCCCGTAATAGTTTATATTAATTCCATATTTAAAGCTAGGATACAATTTGCTTCACCACCCTCAGTACTCAAAGGTAAAATGTAGACAGCAAAGAATTCAAAATCATCAAGAAACTTGATTAAATAGTCTGAAATCATCTAGCATAAGCAGGTCTGCACTTATAGTACGTTCGATCAAAAGGCGCGCGGGTTGCGCTTCTTTTCTTTGTTAATGTGTGTTGTTTTGGAAATAATACAGTATTTAGCTATGAAACAAGAACCATAGTTATGAAGCGAAACCCAATAATGCAGTTTTTGCCAATAATGCCGAATTTAATCATTCGGGTTTAGGTATAAATGCATCATTCATCATTTTCCTGACTACGTCGCATAACTACATGCAGACTTTAGATGGAGTCAAGAAACTAATTAATAGTGTACTAACAATGAGTCCAGTTTTTAAGACAAGCCCACATTTACTGGTCTTGTTGTTATGCATCAAATATTTCAGAGATTGGCAATAAAAATACAAATAATTTTATAATAACATTTATTTTATAAAAATTATAAAAATATATCTAGTCTTTGATACATGTCTTTTCTATAAGAAGGTCAGTCGAGTGTTCTTTTCTAATCTATCGTACGTATGCTGGGGCGTAACCGAAGGGTCCGGCGCGAACCAGCGGAGATGCGGCGTAGGGGTAGGGGGAGGCATACGCAGCGGGAGCAGCGTATGGAGCGGGCAACACAGGTGAAGCGCCGGCGAAGTAAGGTCCGGCAGCGTAGGGGGCGGCAGCGTAGGGAGCAGCAGCGTAGGGAGCAGCAGCCAAGGGTGCAGCAGCGAAAGGCGCCGCAGCATAAGGAGCGGCGGCGTAAGGAGCCGCAGCATAAGGAGCGGCGGCGTAAGGAGCCGCAGCGAAAGGCGCAGCAACCAGAGGGTTAAGTGCCTTGCTGACCACACTGACCTGCGCCGCATACGGTGGGATGTTCTGGGGCACAGCATGAGCGTACCCTACTGCTGCAGGAGCTACTAGAGGCGCGGCCACCGCCACTCCACTACATTCCGCTCCAACGGTGAAAGCCGCAGCGATGAGTACGATCTGTAATGTGGAAATTATTACAATTATACAAATATATTCTGTAGAAAACCGTAGAATTCCAATCTTTAGACGGAAATACTTACAGATTTGAAGGAGAACATCTTGCGTGTTTTGGTAGTGGACCTTCCTTAACGAAAAGAGGATGTGAAGTGTGACTATCTAGAAAAAGTATCGTCTTTTTATACCTTGTTTATTGTGATTCAGATATCGTCCGACGAAATAAACATTTGACGTATTGCGGCCGGTCCATTGGGATTCGAAGAGGCGTGCGCGGAGAAATGGAGCACATTGGGAAACTTTTCGTTGTGAAACTTTTTTCTTTGCCGATGTGCAAATTTTTGCTGCAAGACATGTAGTTACTCAGTATCCTTTGTTCATGCAATTCTAATGAAACGAATTTAAAATTCATCAATCGCGATCAACACTCAAGATAAATATAAGAAAAATGTAACATGACTTATATTAAACTTTAAGGAAACGTCGATAATCTCAAAAACTTTAGAAATCTACCTGCTGCTGCATGCTACCAGGTGATCAATTATAAGAAACAATTATAGCAGCAACTATAACCACTGGGTTGATTGAGTAACAAGAGAAAATCTTCGAAACATTGCAACCCAATCACGTTGAGGAGTAATACCTAGATTTCCAAAAATACCTTAGTCCGATTGTCGATTCAGCTAATCGTGACGGTATGTAATACACTGACTCCAAACTTGTATCAATAAGCGTGAAGAGAACAAGACATGTCGTATAGTACTTACAGCAAGATGTCGTTGCATAAAATATACTTTTAAAGTGCGCTATCGTGCAGACAATCAAAGCAGGCTCCGGCAACAATCCACCTTTATCAAAGGAATTAGATTAAGAGAAGATTTCTCTAAGCCACCCTGACCCACTTCTTAATTCAGATAACAAGTTAGATTCCGCCTTACAAGCAGTTATGCGTATGACAATATGTGTTTAATGTTCCAGTGAATTTCCCTTTTGTCAATTACATAACGTGCAGTGAAATTGGTGTGCACAGAGTTCAAATTAGAATGCTCGGTCCGTCAACCAAGTCTGGGTCAAAAATCAACCGCGAGCCAGTGGCGATGTCCTGCGCATTATTTAGCCGCGCATGCGTGGTTCGTCCGCGGTATTGCTCAATGAAACGAACAGTAGTATAAAACGTGACGATGCCCAGGAGACAGCACAGTCCATCGGATTTTTCAGTGTAATCACTTGTGAGCAGTCACACATCCCAAGCAAAATGATCGCCAAATTCGTTGTGAGTGTTTTGTTCTCCCTTAATTCTTGGAATCGGTGCTGTTAAAGTTCACTCTCTTTCTCTATTTTCCAAAAACTACCAAAGAGTTTTTCATCGGTACATCAAAAGACTTCACCTTGCACTTTCAAGTTTAATGGGACCAATATAACACATTTCCTAGCAATCGTTAATATTAGAACAAGCGTTGACACGTCAACTAGTCACATTGCTTACCATGCCCAAATATTGATACAGGTCTAAAACTCGAATATCGTTTGAACTGTATAATGGGGGAATTATTTTCAAATTTCTGATGGAAATACTCAGAATGTAACATGAATTGACTTCTGAATCAATAGAAAGTCGAAATCAATCGCTGCCAACTTAGCTCTAAATTCAAGTCACCTTTACAGCGACTTTAGAATCGAGAAGCAATAACTTATTTGTTTTGTTCTGCAGGTTGTGTTCGCCCTCGCCGTCGCTGCTGCCAACGCTAGCGTAGCCGTCGCTCCTGCAGCGTTGGTCGCCCCGGTCGCTCCCGCGGCGTACGTGGCTCCTTACGCCAGCTCCTACTCGGCGCACGCTGTGAACCACGCCGTGGCTGCCCCCGTCATCTCAGCCCCCTACGTCGCCGCAGCCCCGTACGCCGCAGCTCCGTACGCCGCAGCCCCTTACGTCGCAGCCCCCGCCGCTCCCCTCGCGGCTCCCTCAGCACCCTACTTCGCCAGATACCTCTCCGCCCCATACATCCTATAAACGAATTTGGTGATATCATTGCCTAGTGACTTGCTCAGATAATACGTTTCCTAGTTATTTTTACTATGTATTTTGTTGATATACGAATTTATACATAGATTGAATTTTACTTTAAAACCTTATGTTTTTTAAAGAACAAACAGTGATTGGAATGTAGCGTTACCATCGTTAACATACAATGCGACCTGCTTCGATTAGTAATGAATGACTCTGACTTACATCAGGAGACGCCCGCAAAACTAAGCTATACTTGCTTCGTAACACGAGTGACGATTGGCCACTTGTGCTCATTTTAATTGGGACTAATCCCAGATTCAAGCTTACCCTACTCATGTAACTGCTTGCTTGTCTTGCTTAGTTATTTTATAAATACCCATTAGGTGATAACTTAGTTTCCTATGAAAATAGGTTTGTGCTATGACTTTGACAACTTGTTTCCTAGCACTAATCCGAAGTTAACTACTTATTATGGGTTCCTTTCAAACTAAGTACTTACACGCCTACTAAGACCCAAATATGTACCTACCTTCGTCAAGTTTATAATTGAAACAGGAATCCATCTAACGTTCCATAACGAGTGATGTTTTCACTCGTTACTTACCTACATATATTTCATTGACAAGGTCACAGATTGAACGATTTCTTGCGAAAAAATATTATGATAGACTATGCTTTTCTATTATTTTAACTTTGTCAAATCGATACGCATGTTTTTACATAATTTTCGAGGAAAACCAGCCACCTTCTTAAACATTGAATATTCTTCCCATCTTTTCCAAGAAGGCTTCTCGGGAACAAGGCCGCATTGTGCAAATTGGTTGCTCACTCATCTATACTATACTATAACAATATTATAAAGAGGAGAGATTTGTACTTTTGTATGTAAAGAATAAACTTAAAAACTTCTCGATCAGCGAGTAACATAGGCTATATTTTATCCCCGTACCCCTACGGGAACGGGAACTACGCGGGTGAAACTGCGTGACGTCCGCTAGTCAGCAATACAATGAAATAGAAACATAGGAGATGGATGATACTACAGTGTGAACATAATACAAGAGGGATAATTCCAGTATTTTTAAAAACATTTGCACCGCAGGCGAGGGTCAATAACACCTCTAATTTTCCTCACATTTTGACAATTTTGGTCTAAAAAAATTTACTGTCGCTGAAATCATATTCCGATTTTAAAGTTGAACGTTTTTAATACGAGGACTGGCCTACAGATGTATGTCCGTTAACGAAGCAAAAGAAGTAGGTACGTAAGTATCGCAGCAGGAGAATTTTGTGGTTTCTGTCTACCCCGATAATCCTCCCGACTGAATGTCGGTTACGGCCTTACGGTGGCCAATCTCAACAGAGATTAGCCTGGTACGCAGAGAAAATTATAGTGCACAAGTGTGTACAGGCGCCAGCACATCAAGCTACAACAATCTGTCAAATTTCTTTAATATATTTTCAACTTTATTGCTAAAGCATTAGGTTCAAAGTTGATTGGGAAAATTTTACAGTTTCGGGAAACTGGCGTCTGTACAAACACGACAACGCAACGAAATTGCACCAACCCACTATTTGTATGTGCATCACCCAAATGTATGCTGATAAGATGGCACAAAATGTACAGGCAGGCTATATATTTTGTGTGCGTAACGTATTACATAAATAAATACAATGCTAATCTCTTCAAAATTAGATTGAACAGGCTTCTTCAGGGTAAGTTCGCTGCATCGTCGACTTTGTCTCTGTCATCTCTGATCTAGACTACAGTGCAGTCAAGAGCAAACCCATCTCAAATAAAAAAGAAGTGTATTCTCTGTTCTTTTACTCGCATTGTCCGATACGACCGGAATGGGATCACGTGTAGGATGATCACATGAGGTGACACACCACCAACTTCCAAACTCCGAGTTGCTACTGCGAAATTACTAGTTTAAATCCCAATAACATTTTTTATATAAACTGGCAATCGAACCCAGATCCCCAGGCTTGGCATTCGCGCTTGCAATCATGAAACCAAAGGGGCTGCTACTCCATGGGCACAGGTGTACATCTTCCTACATAGAGGAGGCCAGTTTCCAGGCAGCCGGATCATTACAGGCTGATTAAACTAACCAAGTAAAAGTCTCCAGAATATTAAGGAACGCAACACAAAGTGTTTTTTGTGTCAATTTCCAATTTTAATCCAAGTATGAGGTGTCAATCACAAAGTCGATTTATGCAAAAAACAATTTATTTTCTTTTTTGAGAGATATTTGCAGATGTTATAAAATCACATTTTACACATAGGATACGTTTCATAAACATATCAATGCTACACTGATATCCTTTTACCAGTAATCCAGTACGTACTTCGCAATTTAAATCGAATTAAATTAGCATAAATGTTATCATGTATGATATTACACAGGTACAGATGTCAGTTAGTACACCTAATACTACGATAAGCTAACTTAAATTATTTTACTGTATTCACACCTGTTCACAAGGAAACTAGTTCGACATATCAGCACTTATTATCGTTATCAGTTTGCTTGAACCCACTTACTATGTTAATAAATGGTCTTTATATTTTATATGTAACATAGTTTATAGCTGGGGCTTTAATATTAATGATTTTAATTTAATATTTCTGTAGTAGGGCAGTAATTTCTAACGACTAAATTGTTTCTTAACAATTTTACATGAAATTACACTGTAGTTGGTCATTGGTTTTGGTTATGGTATGACGTTACAAAAAGATGGACGAATATGTAAAAATTCAAATGCCTGTATTTCGTAATAAGCCACATTTTTATTTT
This sequence comes from Mamestra brassicae, assembly GCA_905163435.1. Lineage (NCBI taxonomy): Eukaryota > Metazoa > Arthropoda > Insecta > Lepidoptera > Noctuidae > Mamestra > Mamestra brassicae. Next base: position 9,577,636 of record LR991004.1, on the reverse strand, counting down.
CAAGTAAAATCGAAACATTTTCGCAATTTATTAAGCTACTTAGCTTTTTAAGCTTAAAAATCGACTTCTAAATTAAATATTTTAGTTATGAACATGTCAAACCCTGCTTTAATGCCCGCGTTTGGCAGTTTTTCAAGTAAAATTAGAGTTTGACAGATAGGCACCTACTCAACTTCAAATTCATAACACATTTTTACTGAAAAAAACTATTTAGTTCGTCAGATAGATATCCAAAAAATATTGGATACGTATTTTTTTCTTTTTTTACCTAAACAAAAAATTAAGACGAAACAGTGCTTTGAAAACATTCGTGACTTCACTTCGCTGGTAAAAATTGTACCATCATAGTGACAATACACTAGTCACTAACACACATGACTCAAAAGGCGTACTAAAAGGCGTACTACATAAGCTAGAGATATTGATACTTGTAGATATAAATTAAGACAAAAGGTACAATATAACCAGGAGAATAAAATAGAAATACTTAAAATACCTACTACCAGGAACAGAAATAAGACGCTATAATAAGACACTTGTAGGTTTTCTTGTTTCATATTACGCCGGCAATACTACAAAACAGTATCTATTTCTATTTAAGGCAATACTTTCCGGCCATATAAAAATACATCTACAAGAAATACTGTCGTGACGCAAAAAACATGAAAAAGAACAAGCCTATTTCGAGAAGGCAGAGTGAAATAATGATCACGGGTACTAATTATAAATAAATGTATTTTGGTATGAATAAAAGAAATCTATTTTCGTTGTGTTACAAAAGCAAGTTTAAGCAAGTCCGTCTGACTTTTAGATTACTTTCGCAAAAAAAAGGGGTGAGCTTGTCACCAATAGAGAAATCCTATGAAATTAGTTAAAAATTAAACTTTTTCAAGGCCGTGAATTTCATCGTTGTCTCGGGTAAAAAATAAGTAATTGATCAAAGGATAAGCATATAACTTGGCAATGCGTGGCAGTCTTTTGGGCATACTTCCAGTCGACTTACTTAGTTAGGAGATTTTATTTTTATTTAAGTGAAGGAGAAAGTTAGTAATGTCCTTTGATTTATTTACATGACAATGATCAAGCAGGGCGAGAAGTCTCGACATAGTAACCGATCGCATAGCGGCCGAATTTAGTCGTTAAGTCCTAAGGCCGCCCGCCCGTACAGTACTACACAGTCAATCTCGAACGCGACCCACGAATCTGATCATCGATTTTGATCGTGGATCGCGAACTATCTTCAAAATGATTAAATTCTTAAATTCATTCGTTCATAGACAGACAGCTCCGGCTTAAGAGTTTATGAACATAGTGAGAGTTGACAGTAATTAAGGGTTTTTATTTCGCCCCCTTAAAAGGTAAAAAGGGGATGTAAGTTTGTCTGGAAGTTCGTCATTTTTGCCAATGCGAAATGCCATTGGGCACATTGCTTGTCATTGATAAAGTTGCATGCAGCTGATTTTATGACCTCTTGACAGAAAAAATCACTAGTAGGTTTTACTTATTATACCAAATATTTAATTTATATTGAGGAAAACGTGTATTATTTATTCTCTTGGAAAATTAGATCACCCTTTCTGCCATAGGTTGGAAAATTTGAACGAAAAACGGCTCGATTATCTCGATCACTGTTCAATCAGCCTATTGCAGTCCAATGCTGGACATACATAATGTATGTTGGTCTCTCTCAAGCTACGCGTCAACACTGGGTCCTCTGCCTTCCGTACCCATACTGTCTCAGCTACCTTTTCGTGGTCAAAGGTCTATACAAGCTTCGGAAATCCCGCGCTACCGTTGCCGATCCACAGTTACTTTACTACTTTAGGACTCGTCTGTCTCATCGGCTATCGGTCCGTCAACAACCCTGGCCGGCCCAAGATCACTACGCTAGTACATTCGAAATTGTGCACAATCGCACGTGTTAACCTTGTTTCAGTTGCTTTGTACTAAAAATAACAAGTATGTAATTTAATCGTAATACCTACAAATGTTCTAAATAATTCAGATCGATCCTAGTTATGGTACAGTTGACTGTGTCATACAGTATATGATTCAATTACAACATGTACAAGGCTGAGACACCGATTGCCGCACATAATTACAGTTCTTGGATACCTTGTAAAAAATAGACGCGATTTTTTAAGGGATTTACAAGCTTTACTATATCACTGATCCAATATCAATGTAAGCTATTTTGAGAATGAAAAATACAAACCACGATATGTCAGTTATGTAACCAAAGGATGGGAAATCATCTAATAACTCCTTCGAATAAATTCCGCAACCCTGGACTACCTTATTTCTTAATTTTCCGTAGGTTCCGACTTGGTTGTTGCGGAATTTGTTCGAAAGAGTCACCGCGGCCCTGGAACGCAAAGGGCACTAGGAGAAACACGGATGGGTTTTAGTCAGAGACAGTTTTACACCCCCGTCCAGAGCGGAAGGAAGGAGTCATTTGATGATTACCCATCCATAAAAAGTAGTAATATAATGTTATAAGTACAATATCTTTAAAACCTCAAAAAATTAAACTATGGTGCATTTCTTTAAGATTCAATTTTAAGGTAATTCACAAACAAAATAGCCATCTTTGTCTGCTTGAGCAAAAATACCTCAAATTCCAAGAGGTTTCTAATAAAAATACTGGCCAAATATGAATGAAAATGGGAAACGTTAATTAGCCATTAAAGTTTACTTACTTTTCTTTTTTTTTGTGCAGTTTTTGACGATGATCAGAGCGATTCGGTAAACCTCTCACCGTGTATGCTTGCTGCACCGTGAAGTGAACTTGAAGTGACCTGTCAATTCATACAAACAAGATGGAATGACAGTTCACTTCATGCTCACTCCACCTAAGTTGATACGGTGACATACTGACAGAATATACCGACAGTTCATCATTCGTTCGTGTGATATGTGACAGCAAAAAGTTTTTAATTACAGTATTTCATCATTTTGAATGAAGTAATTTAAACCTCTTCGACTGTCAATCCTTGTCTAGTTTTTCTCGTCACAGGATAAATAGGTCCTACGACACACATTAATAGTGTAGATTTCTATCAAAGGTAGTTCCAATCATTCCTTCCCGATTCTGCCTTAACAAACTTAGTGAACAAACTAACAATATTACCTTTGTAATATTAGTTTAGATAAAATTATGTATACATATGTATTTAACTAAAATGCAGTATTGCCTTTCGTATCATTTATACAGTTCCGCCGGACTGGAACCCGTTTTGCCTGTTCTAAGTTTAGACAGCTCTTTATTAAAGCCAGGCTTTCCGGCCCGCCTAAATTTATGTGGACTTGTAAATTACTCATATTCAAATTGCAACAAGCCTCAATGCGTCATAAATAAAATGTATATAGTTATGAGTTTGTTTTGTTGTTTGAACAAAAGCATAACTAATGGCAAAAGTCATATAACATTACACGAACTACTGGCCAAGTGCGGGTCGGACTCTCTCACGAACGGTTCCGTACCATTAACCTAAAAAAAAACGTTTCTTGTATGGCCCCCTTAATTTTTTACTTGATTTAATTTTTATTATTTGTTGTTATAGTGGCAAGGCAATAGAAATACATACTATATGGAAATGTCTACCTATTACTGTTCTTGAGAGAGAGACGGACACCGGAGGCTTAGTAATAGGGCTCCGTTGTTTACCCTTCGGTATACAGTACCCTAAAAATGACAGTTCGATTAGTCAAGAAGTTTCTATTCTCTTATTTTTAAGGAGCTTTCGCATTCTTATCGCACTCGAAAACTAGAACTAAAACTAAGTGAACAAACTAAAACACACCTCTTATTTCCCTACACTTGACAAGGTTTTGACATTGACGGTCGCTGATATGATATTGCGACTAGAATGGATTGCTTTTAAAGTTAGAATGGGCCCTTAGGTCACTAGAAAAAGTGAGTATTTTCAAGCAATCCATGAGATTGACATGCGCTACTGAAATATCACAATTTCCAAATACTTTGGACTTCTGATTTTTAACGTTTTAGTATACCTTGCAAGAAATTAATATAAAACCTTTCAATAAACTAAACGTGTTGGCTGAAATATTCTATCACCTCACTTTTTAGGATTCCGTAGTCAACAAGGAGCCCTTATAGTTTCGACATGTCCGTCTGTCTGTCCGTCCGCGGTTTAGCTCAGAGACGCTTAGCGCTAGAAAGTGGAACTTTGGCATAGGTATACAATTTAGGTAATTGTACCCAGTACATATTAATTAAGCCAACACAGTGGTAAAATAAAATCTTGAAATACATTTTTTTTAGGGTGCCCCGCTATATGTAAAGTGGCGATGAATTTATGCCAAACAAAAGACTTATTTTATGTTTTAACTCCGTTTCCTTGTTTGTTTTCCATACACAAATTAACAAATATAAGGTCAATTAAATTATCATAATAAATTGTTTAAAACTATAATTAATTAGCTAGGCCTGGTACCGACAGGCTTTACAACTTCCTTCCTTTTTTACATAAATAACACGTTTTGGTCGAATAAGGTGTTTCTTAAAATATATCATTAATTACTATTATGCAAAGGTGTTGTTTAATTCTTTATCGTAATTGAAGGGTTTGCATATTATTTATGGGTTGTTTTACGTCATGTTTTTCGCTTGTGTACGTTTTGTTTCAGTTTTCGCTGATTGGTTGACGCTTTAAATGACGTTCAAGAAGGAAGCTATTTTTAGTTCATCTTGATTACAAGAAGTTTTGTGTTAATTATTTTATTTTATTCATAGACATAATAATTAAAAATGTTGCATCTTACTCTCTCTTATATCTTTAACCAAAAAAGTTCACACAAAACTAAAGACTACTAGGCCAAAAACACTTAACCACTTATAAGTGGTTATATATAGTATAGATCATAAAAAATCTAATTTCAAAGTTAACATAAGCTGCGGTAATTGACACTATCTTAACTTGTATCGTATAATTAAGTGTTGTCATGGTGATATGATAAGATAACGAGTCAGCTGACCGACTGAGTACCTATAACAGTGTCATTGAGAACGCCCTGCCCTCCTTTGCTTGTCTACGAGCATCGAGTAGGCAATTTTCATGTATGGACAAATAAATTTTAGTCAACCTATATTAACTAAGTAGTAGTGTAGTCCGCGCGCTGCATTTTGATACATTTGATTGTCACATGTCATCCATCAAGTCATGAAGGAAAAAGCTTGTCACATAAATGTGACACTGGCGTTCAAAAGATTAAGCATGTCTGGACAGTACTTTTTTAATAGGTCATCGAAAGAAGAAGCTACTGCAATGTGTCCAAAACACACAACAACAGCATATAACTTGGCAAAATGGAGTTTTACCTACCCATTTCACACAAAATGTGAGTACGATGTCTAAAACGACCCACTCGTTGGCATCCTTACCTCAACCTGCACCATTGAGGACTTAATGAAATCCATTGATGCCGATGGTAACCGATAAACGTGGTCTCCTACGGGGTACATACTGATTAAGGGTCACCATCGACCCAACAAGACAGATATAAAATTTGAACATCTATGTTTTAAACAAGTAGTATTGAGACATAAAATACTTGTCTTGAGATAGAACGTTCCTATGGGATAATTTTCGACGAATGAGGTTGCTAGCATACAATTGCCAATTAAAAAAGTAACCTTTGACAAAAAGTGCAGTTCGACAAAAAACCCAGGTCATTCCTAGCATAAAAATTTAAGGAGAGCAGACAGAGAAATTATAATTGAAAAAGAAGACTGGCCCACTAGAAACTAATGACTGCTACTTAATTACCATCATCTGTGCAGTACTAATGTTAACAACGGTTCACCCTTGTTTGATAGAACAACGTTTGATATAATATTTTTTTTATTCGTGACTTTGTGCGACCCTCTACGTTCTTATTGCTATACAAAACTTTGATAAGATCCCAGTTAGAGTATGCCATCCAGATCTGGAGCCCGCTATATGACAAATACTGCTCTAGATTGGAAATGGTACAAAAAAAGTTCTTACGATCTATGAACTATAAATGCTATCATTCAAAAGTTCCTTATGAGCAACTACTGAAGCGATACAGCGTTCTAAGTTTGGAGTCTAGGCGATTACTTCTTGGTGTTATGACACTACATGGCTTATGTAACAATAAGTTCGATTGTATGGAGCTTACTAATCAATTATGTTACACAGTGCCCAGAACTGTTATCCAACGGGGAGTGCGCGTGCCTCGACTGTTCCACACAGACATATGTAAGACCAACGCTGGAGTACGCGCACCCATTCGTCGCCTTGTTGAAACATACAATACGCACTTTATGGAGCTTGACATATTCAGTTTATCTAACCAGCTATTTAAAAAAAAAGCAATAGAAATTCTGTCTAAAAAGCAAGTGAGAAGAAGTTAGAAAAATTATGTACCTAATATTGATCTGATTAAAATTAAAATAATATAGAATTAAATTATATGACTAAACAAAACATAATTGAATTAAACAAAATTTAATGTAATGAATTTTAACTGAACAATGTAAATTATATTATGAAGCTATCACAGAGATCCGTAATCTGTGAGCTCACACACACAGTGCTTCACTTCAATTATTTTTTTGTGAACATGTGGACAATGGTGTGGGTTGCATGTTTGAGATTTTAATGTTAAGAATTCCTTGTTTATTTTAAGCATGTAACTGTTTTTTGTCCCCAATAAATAAAATAAAATAAAATAAAAATAAAAAATATTACTAAATCGAACAACGTTTAAGAAAATCATCACTTTGTAAAATATCGTTTGACAGAATTTTCAGTTCATCGAATATTTATTTGCTATAACAACATTTGCGCTAATGATCAAAAGGTATAATGTTCATTTGATGTAATGTTCAGATGGTATAACCATGTATTTAACACTTAACCAAACCTTAAAATATTCTATGCATGGTCGAGGGTGGGCTTGGTCGACGGAGCCCCGCTTCGCGGGGCTCCTATTTCTGGGTGGTTTATAAAAAAAAAAACCAAATCTATCCGAGTCGGGGTTCCCTAAAGTCCAGATTTCATCCAGTTTCTCCTGGTAACAATAGTTGAGGGTGGCAGGTGTATAGGGTATAAAGAATAAAATTAGTGCATTTGAAAATTCGGCGAAATGAAATTAGTTCAAATAAAATTACTTCAAATAAATAATTACGCTAAATAAAAATTTACCAATGAATTATTCGGTCAAATGAATAATTCTTCGAAATGACTTTATTGCAACTAAAATTCGATTTAGTAATATTATATCAAACGTTGTTCTATCAAACAAGGGTGAACCGTTAACAACACAAGTTATATAGAACTGTTTCATACTTATTTTGATTGAAGTATCAAGATTGCTTGTATCGTTGTTAGTGTTTGAACATAACGTGTGTTTATTAAAAATACATGTAACTGAACTACCGAGTGTTCAAAGTACCGTTAGATTCATAAGTTTTACTTTAGATTATGGAGTTTTTTAACTACCTAATATAGATTAAAGTACGTATCTTACTCAGAAAGTCCTTTACACACTACTAGGTTTTTCCCCAGGCTTCGCATGCTCCTATTCCATAGGAACCGTTCGTTTTAGTGAAATAAAACGTAGCCGTCATCTATAGGGTAATTTTCTATTAGTGGAAGAATTTTCAAAAATGATACGCACTTCCATAGATTTCCATTTACAAACCTACAAACAACAAACTATTTTACTTCTTTTATATTTTAATTGAGATGAAACAAGCCACGCTGGTGTCAACTTGCTTTCCCGAGATATAAGCCTGTTTTAAGACACGTCGCCTCGAAAGAAGATGGAAACAAACAGCCTTAGTTGGCTTCCATAACTCCTTTTCATAAAGATCAGATATTCTATATCTGCTACAGTTCCACGTTTCAGACATTTATTTATATCATTTGAAGTTTCCTAGAATCCAAGCTTTGACAAAGAAGCTATACTATGCCTTGTATAGACTGTCTTACAATGGCTGCTACACCGACCAGTCTATTGATAGGGCCTATTGAATCATATCAGGAATCGATTCCAGAGAACCTATTGTGAAATACAGCTTGCTGGGCTATGAATACAGACACTGGATACATATAGGTAGCGTAGATTTATCTTGAACTGTTATTGCAATATTAAAATGAATATAGTGGTTTATGATTTATTGTTATCGGCCTATAATTTGATTGTATAACTACAGGGAGAAGGCCAAGAATGCAAATCAAGCAAACTCATTGAGGGTTTGCGATTTTAAATCTGACGATTAAAAAGATTTCTTCTTTCAGCGTAATAGTGGGTCCACACGATACAGACTTCCATAAACTTTAGAGACAGAATTTTATCTGTTTAACACAGCATGCAGACAAATATCGGTTGCATGGATTTTTTTATTCAGAGTTCAATGTGTGGACCCACTCTAATATGGGGAAGATCTACATTCACCAGTAGGTCAGTCAGTATCAGTCTGTGTGACATATCGCTGAAATGGACCTTTTTTAGTGCAGCCGCGAGACACACACTTAGTGTTTGGCATAACTACCTTTTTTTTGTTATTTTTACCGTGCGTGTTTCATGTACCTGTGCAAAATAAATTTGATTCTTTCTTTCTTTCTTTCTTAAGGTAATAAAGGACTTAAAAGAAGTGGAGGAACTAGGTATGTTATTTATTTCTGACTTCTGTTCTTCAAAAAACGCACATAGAATATCGATGATCATTATTTTTTATACCTAAATCATTATTTCAGTTCTGTTGCGACCACGTTGTAATTTATCGCACATAAACCGGAGTAACAGCTTTTAAACACACATGTGTAATTGTGTTTGAACCACCTTAACCATAAAATGTGATTATAAATCACTATTAGTCTTTTGAATTATATTAAACCGACAATATTATACCAACTGACCGCCAATAAACTGAGAATGATACTTAATTGGATTTTATTACTCTTACACAATTTGGAAATAATACTAGACTTCATTTATTGAAACTAGATTGGTCGTACTCATTATTCTTAAGTAAACACTATATCGTTTTTCGTTTTGAAAGCTTCGGATAGCGTTTCATATCGAGTTACCAATTCTTTGTTTTCTGTCTATGTATATTGACCAAATTGAATATGATTACGAAAGACAACAATAATGATGTAATACTTGTACAATATTGCTACTAACATTTCGCTGCGAATAATCAAACCAGATTGGAAGTAACTGCCCACTATGTTGACTTGAAAGGGCTGTTACGAAATGCGAATTCTGGGCTATTATACTTTAATATTTAGGCATTTGAATTGAACAATGCAGGTGAATAATATATCGTCAATTGATTCGAAATACCAAAATACATATATTTGGATTACGTGTAAAATGATTTGGGTCTAGCCCTTTTTTGCTGTCCATACCTAGTCTATGTTGTAGGCAACGAGTGACCTAGGCCCAGGCTATGGGTAGGGTTAGACGGATTTGGCCGGCCATGTGTCTATGAGGTATATAAGGCACAGTTAACGGGCCCTTAGTCACATTCGCTCCTACATCCTCCTTCTTCACTTACGGAACACCCCCATCCCTTCAAAATGTACAAGCTGGTAAGATTTGGCTTTTTTCTCAAATCACATACACACACCATCCCTAATAGGTAAGAATCTACAAGGGATAGTGTGTTTGTGATTAAACAAGCCATCATTGTGTTCGGACACATTGATGGGTTGTCTATTGGTTCTGGTTTAACGTTCTTACATTAAGCTCAGCTCGTGGCTAAATAATAACGGCCGCACGAGTCGATCTCCAAGGTTACGCAACGCTTGCCGAGGTTGGTCTGTGGATGGGTGACCATCTTAACATACCGAGACTCCTCCGTGCCTCGAAAAGCACGTTAAGCCATTGGTCCCGGCTGTCATTTGTAGATCTTTGGCAGTCGTTACGGATAGTCGTCAGAAGCCAGATAATCTGACACCAGTCTTGCCAAGGAGTACCCAGTGTTGTTACCCAGTTAATGGGTTGTGGAGGTCTGGTAGGCAGCCGCTCCACGTAAAATACTGATATTCAGCTGAATCCGGTTTGACTGGAAGCCAACCCTAATATAGTTGGTAAAAGGCTAGGCAGACATTAAGATCAGCTTAATCAGGTAAAAATAGTCATTTGATAAGACTTTTAGCTTTTCTCAAATCAGAATCATTTAAAACCAGATATGGAAGTTTCTTTCTTTAATAAGTCATTGCTTAAAAGGGATACGTAGCATAAACACAATAAAAAAGTTAGTTAGTCTTAAGCAACTGCAACGCCAACAAGAGCATAAAGCACGAGTCGTTTTCCGCAAGTTTAATTAACATAAATAATAGACATTTGCATAAAGCAGCTAATTGCCCTGCCACAAGGGTGTACGCGTACCAACGTACTCCAATTGTCCTCCAAAAGGCGACAAGTGTCCATGAATCACTAGCTGCCTATATTTTTAGTTTCCTCCATTTTTTATTGAGTGACATTCTCTGCAGCGCCAACGACCCGGCGAGGTCGTTCCAGTTGCCACCCGGTACTCAACCAGCCACGCTTTTTACATTCGATAATCAGTGCAAATAGCTCAAGCCAATACAATATTATGTCAATGTTCTTTATACTGCGACCGTGACAAAATTTATTTGTACCATAAACTTGGCTGGATTAAATTATTACTAAGTATCGTTCCGCAAAAAAATAACGAAGTTGAATTATACCTATACTGAATAGCTTCAAGCCATTTATTTTACTTTTTATTAACTCGTTGTCCAGTTGAAACGTTTAATTTGGGTGGAATATGTTATTAAATAAATATGATTTAGTTACGATTACTCTTTTAATTATTATGTGGACTCGATTTATTAGGATACGTCTTTTAAATTAGATGTATCCTGATTATCGATAATCGAATAGGTATCATTATAATAGTTTGATAATAATGGGTTTTATAGTTCGCACCGATGTCTTACACGAAATTAATCGATTTTTTAGTTTTTACTATAACCTCTATTATACAGGAGTGTGAATAATTACTTAGTTTTATACTTTAACTTGAAGGTCGTGTGATATAATTTTGCGAGTGCTATTTGCGTGATAGATACCACAAAGGCTCATTTGCATGAATCCAGTTTCAGTAAATTGCCTAATTATGGTTTCTGTTAAACCGACCACAGGCCGTGTCGACCACCAATTAGTAATCATTGGTCGATATCAAGACCTAACTTGAAGCTATTAATAAGTGCTATAGGTACCTCTATACTCAGAGTGAATAAATAGAGGAAAAAAGTACTTATATGTCCTAGTAATCTTTGTAAACATGGTTAAAACTATTGAAATACAATTAAAATTATTTTAGGAACTACCAATACAGTAAATTGATTTGCCAAATTCAATACGCATTCAGAACGCATGAAAAATTGCAAATTCTATTTCCCTTGAAATAAATAAGACTTCCCAAATCATTTCATCACGACTTAGCAATTAAATGAAATTGTTTCCTGCCGTTAGTAATAAAGGTTCTTACTATTCTAAACAGCTTATGTATTGAAATTGTTTTTTTGTTTATATATCTTTAAAAGATAACCTCCAAAAGTACAGATAAAATTATAAAAATGTATACCTTTATTGATAGAAAGCGTAACTGTAGTTAACCACCAGCAGAATAATTGCAGTGCCACAAGCAAAAAATATTTTTTTCTACCCAGAAAAGTGCATGATTCCTGTGCGAACAGCTGCGGGAGCAAAGTTACGGGCAAAAACTAGTTCATTCAATAAGTTCTAACTAATAACTAGCATTGCAAGCAGAATTGATGTCAAGAACTAATCGTCAATGGTAACTCAATTATATCGCCCCGTCTGGAAATGACTCGTGGTCTAGATAGCCATCAATATGTCCTCCTACTCGCGCCCTTTGCACATAAACTTTAATTGATATTAGTCATGCGAATCATACTTCAACGCCAAGTTAATGCTTTCGTAACATAAACCATTAAATACCGTTTTATATAGAAAAATAGCAGTTTCACATGACGTTGATGATTTATTTGGTATTGATTTCGTTGTTGTAGTTTATTTGTTTACAATTTTTGTGCAACTAGAACCATGTGAAAAAACCCTTTTTAATCAAAAATAAGTTTTTACAAGATGTGGTACTTATTATTTTATTAAATTATTTTAATACAATTAGCAGAAGTTTTTGTATCGAAATCCTTGTATTTACCGGCCTACGATGTTTGTTTGTATTCACGTATTTCAGTGATTTATTGGTATAACCTGATTGTTTTTTTAAGACCTTCGTTATCCAACAACATGGACTGTTATTTTAATATATGTAATAGGAATTATTGCTAGCACTAATATTTTTGTTTCTAAAACTTACGTTGCGACAATTTTGTCTTCGTATGACATTTTAATATACATATGTAGTAGGTATCTGCACTGGAGCATCATGAAGGTTGATCCAAACATATCACAGCCATGCCCTGGATGTGGACGGACCATGATCTGTCACCACGTGGTCTGACACGTCCCGGGACCGGATGTGTGTGATAGAGTTCATATAAAATGTGCGCACCAATATTTTTTTTTTACTGCGGACTGACCACAGCCCATCCACGTCTCGTGCAAGGCCCGGATATTTGTGGAACAACCTTAATTTGTCTAATAAAATCAAACTAAAACATAACAATTCTATTTTCAAAATAGGTTGGAAGAAGGATAACAATTAATAACAAAAGAAAATCAGTTGTATAAGAGTAATATAATCGAGCGATTGTTTCCAGAGAGCATATGCGAGGCGCGTGAGAGATCGCCACAATAGATCGGACAAAAGACGATCATTACGCCTGACCACGTGATCTTTTGTACCATTCATAACGGCTTCACCCTTTAACAACTTGTCAAAGGAAATTCGACTATCTGTCCCAATATTATATCGGTTTGTAGTGTATTTTTGTTCTATAGCAATTGTTTTATTGTGGAGGAGGTATCGTAATCTATTGTGGGTACTTACAATGCTCCATTCAATTTTGATTTTAATAAAGCGTAATATGGCAATTGAATAAGAAAATAATAGACCGCTAAACCTTCCCTTGAGTGACGTAAGGCAGTAGAGAATTAAAGTACCTATCAAATAAAGCCTTTTAAATGAAGAAAACCGGTTTAAAGAACTTTATTTCTCATTATTAATTATGTTACAATAGCTCAGGTAGAAGAAAATTACGTTACGGAGTCAGAAGCCAGAAAATCTGACACCAGTCTTGCCAAGGAGTACGCTTACCTAGTTAATGGGATGTGGAGGTCTAGTAGGCAGCCGCTCCACGTAAAATACTGGTATTCAGCTGAATCCGGTTTTTTAGTTGGGAAAAGGCTAGGCAGATGATGATGAGTGCAGTCTATATCACAACGCAAAATGCTAGTTATCACATGCTTTCAGCACTTAAAACTCACACATTCTAAGTTATATTAATACATTACTACAACTACTTCCAGGTCGTATTCTCCGCCCTCCTGGCCGTCGCCACCGCTGCCCCGGGCTACCTGGGTGGGTACGCTGCTCCCATCGCGGCGGCCCCCATCGCTGCCGGCTGGGGACACGGCATCGTCAGCGCCCCCATCTACAGCGCCCCCGCCGTAGTTAAGACCGCCGTACCTGTCGCTACTTCTTACGCTAACACTGTTAAGGTATGTTTTTTTTAATGACCGTGCAATATTTGCCCTCCATAAGATATAAATCAACCCATCAGATGAATAGGATCGAAAAAATTACTGTCTTTAAATAAAAATTACTATTTGGTATCACTTTAAAAGTCTGGTGTGCAATAAAAGAAAAGTCGATGGGAGCTAAGAAGTGACCTATTAAATAATAATAATAATAAGATAAGTCAGTGTCAGATCCCTGCTCGACAAACAGGTGCAATGTGCCTCATTATAAGCATAATCGTATTTTTTTTAGATTTACTACATTAAAAAATCAAAGAAAAAGAAGACACCCATTTTTTGGTTTGGGTTTCAACGCGTTGATGTCTTTTAGCCTAATTTTTTTTTTCAAGTTATACCTCGTTTTTTCTTTTACTTGTCATCCAATTTGTGAAATAAGGTATGTTTATTGATTAATCTGGGTAGAAATATTTCTTCATTTATTTAACGGTACAATACAATGTACAATAGTGGTATATGGGCGGACTTAATGCATCAAGGCATTCTCTACCAGTCAACCTTTGGTTTAAAAAGACTACACTGTGGTAGGTTTACAATAAATAAAAATAAAATTTAAAATAGAATTTTGTTTCGGAAAGAATACACAAATAATATATATAATACTAATAAAATATATGGGTTTCATTTATATTTCTCAAAATATAAATTAACTCTCAGACTTTAAATAGGAAATCATAAGTCAATTTTTGGAATACTTTCCGATTACATTTTACTTGGTATTGTCTTCCGTGCGATTTCTCCCTCATGATACTCGTACCTAAAGCTCATAATTGGTAATTTCCATTTTCCAGCTCGCATCTCCCGCGCTGGTAGCCCACGCTCCCATCGTGGCTGCGCATGCGCCGCTCGTAGCCGCCCCGGCCTACGCTCACGGTTGGTGAACACCCAACAACCAGGCCATCCCACCCAGGCCTCTCCCCGGATAGTGCAACAGTCAACATCTACTCCTGTATATTTATTTCTAATAGTTGTAAGACCATTCGGAATGTCAGATTGGAGCAAAAATCTAGCTCTAACGCGAGTTGGAAAGTTGTGCCATGTTTGGAATTGTAATTAAATGCAGTAAATTCTTATTTTTTTGTATTATTTATATCAGTTAAACAACCACAAAAAGTGTGTATTGGGTTGTTCCGTTTAAAATTTCTCAGTGCTAGCCCGGAATCTAGATTAGTTCTCGGTTGATGGCTCACCCCCATTAATTTAACTGGTAAAAGGTTGGTGTAATGCAAATAAACCTCTACCTTGCCCCTCGCCGCACAGGCTATTGTGATGTGTGGTGTGGTAACATAAAACAAATGTGAGATAAAAATACTTTACCAAAATAAGATAAGTACTTTTCCCTAGCTCTAGTCATTTACGTATAAAAATACATTCACTTAACTAAAATAACAGTCACTTTACTAGTTCTAGTAACGTTTTAACTGTTTACGGACTTAAGTCAGCCTCCATTAATCCAAGGGTCGGATACTTGTCAACTACTAATCATGCGCGGGCGCAGCGGACAGCAAACACAAAGGAGCCGATACGGAGTATTGAAACCGGTTCAGTTTTTGCGTATCATTATACTACCAGTAATTAGTTCCCATTGAAAAGGTCGCGTTTTTTTGTAGATTATTGCTGGTTGACTCCCGGTTTGGAAAAGGTGGCCAGATGATTATTAAAAACGTATTGAATTTATATGTCGCAGAACTAAATAATACATTCTTTGAGTTAAAATACATTCTTTTAGGATAATGCAAACAACAAGTTCAAACCTAAAAAATAAATAAAACCATTACTTAAAGAAAAGAATTAGAAAACAACGACAGTATTTTATAATTATACGTACCTACGTTTAAACTGTTCTTAATTCATGCAATTAATTAACACCTGACCCAAACAATTATTCTGTCTATCAAGGTATATAATGTGCAACTCAATTCATACCTACTCTCAATCTCTAACTAAACGAACTAAATCAAATTATGTGTCATTCTATTTAGCTGGCATTTCTCTAAAGCCTAAAGGCCACATCTTTAAGGATATAAATTACACGCCTACTTGTAATATTATACCTACATGTAAGCTTGCACTGGGCAGTAGATACGATGTCTCCGTTTACAGCTGTCAGATTCCGCATGCCGCGCCATGCGTAATGCTATGCTGCTGACACTCTTGATACATAATTATATATATTACTAGAGCTGCTGGTATGTGTGACAATGAATTAAGTTTATATGAGCACGAATTTTTCAAGAATTTCATATTTGAAAAGACCAATATACAATATACAATGTAATAAATAGAAACAAAAACAATTAATAAAACATAATAGATTATAAAACAGAATTTAAATCAGGAAAAATAAATGCTTAAAGTGACTTTTACCTTACATTATATCGCAATATTACCTCAATATAATTTTATCAACCTGCCTAGAGTTTTTCCTGCTACCTACGCCGCAATTTTGGCTTTCCGTCTAACCAGATGCAAACTGAATGCTTATTATTGAGGAGGGACTCCCTATCTGCTGACCTCCGCAAACCAAGTGTGTGGCAAACACGATACTCCTTGGCGGATGCTTGTCAGATTTTCGGGCTTTACCCGTAATGACTGTCAAAGAAAAACTATCATAATGAATTTTCAATATAATTGCTGCTGCATCGACAATCAAAGTCGAAACTTTTCAATATACTTTTCATAACTACGATTTGAATGCCTAATAAATACGGGAATTGTACCTCAGAATAGTGTTAGTCATAAATTAATGCCATAAAATTCTAATATTACGTGCCGTTTGAAATGAAAGTTTCCACTATGGAACTCATATTAATAAAATAACACGTGTTTTCCTAGATTTCAGACGAAAAGGGTCACAAATATGGCGATATTAAAGAAAATCAAAACCCAAAGAAACCAAGTCACTGATATAAAAAAGCACTTCTTAAATTTAAAGTTACATTCAATGCCTAATTTTCTAGAAAACAATACGTATTCACCACTCTATACATATACAAAGCATGCCTACGCCAAGTCGGACGGAATGAGCATGAAAGCGCGTCCAAGGCCGATCAAACCTTAACATTTTGTTAACCGGCCACACTGCCGCGAAAAAATAAAGTCCAAGTTTTTACGACGGTCACACCAACACACACCTACCTACATGTACCTACATACCATATCTCATTGCAGGTTAACATTTACTGCACTATATCTTATATTTTTTCCACAAATAGCAGAGTAATGGACACTTTATGCATGCATACTTTATAAGTAGTAAGTAAATATATAGGTATATTAAATTATGGGCATATTTTGAAACTTAAAGACAATGAAGTCAAAAGAGAAGTCAATCCTCAGTAATTCATTAATTTTCTGAGATATGCGTTAGTTGAATTGAAAATATTTTCTTGGATTATATAATGAATTGCAATTATCAGACTTGACGATAATTTCTTTTATCCGAATGGTGGCCGTTATTGAATGATACTATACTAATAATTACATTTGAAGGTTTTAACTCATACAATAGCAACTATGAAAAGTCCGAATTAGGTTGAGGTTTTTCTGCGTTTACAGTAAAATGTATAAGATGAATTGATATCATTTGAGTGTATCAGTGTATTGCTAAACAATACCGATGTATCTGTTAATTTCACATTACAAACTTGTTTCATTCATACTAACTGAGTGACTAAAAAAAAGTGTATTAGAAGCATATGCGGACTTAGACAGATTGATTCACGTAGATCGGTTTTCAATAATCTTAACCCTGCCATCACAATACATATGTACTTGTTGCGGCATTGCTGATAAAACGCGATATAGATAAGTATGAAACGTTGAGAAGCGCGAGACACAAAATTGAACTTAAAGGCATGGTAAAAGGCAATGTAGAACAGTCAAATTTTAATCGAGTGTATTTGGTATTGGAGTTAAAATCTACATCAAATACAGTCAAACTGTATTAAGAATATCACATCATTAAATATTTTTAAATTAAAGCTGAAAGAATTTCTCATATGTAAAACGTATTACATAATTCAGTTAATGAATTTCTTAATGACCGAATTATTGACTAAACTTGTTTTTGACTTATTTAATGTAAATTATATGACCGTGATTTATTATTATGTCCGAATATAGTATGTGCTTGACTAAAATTTTACATGTTAAACTTATATTTAATTTTCACTTATTTAATGTTAACTGCATGACCGTAATAATTATGTCTAGTAATGAATGTAAGATGAGATTGACTAAAAATTGACATGTTTAACTAATATATACTTATATATTTTTTACTGAATAAACGTAAATTGTCTGTAATAATTTATACATAATAATGAATGTAAAATGAGGTTGACTAAAGCAACCAATGCAATGGATAACAAACATCAACAATTAAGAGTGTTATTGTATTATTGGTAATTATTTTTATCATAGCCACTATTGTCATACATATAAATATTGTACACCCCATGGGTATGTTACAGTGATACAATAATGCTAATTGGTAGAACTAGCTTTTCACCTGTGACAAACAATAAATAAATGAATAATTATGAATGAATATGAGAACCTTTACTTGCTTTGCCTATGGTTCCCTAATGCCCACTTGCTCAAGCAGATTTATCTTTTAACTCAGAGTTTGTTGCTAACACGAGGTTAAATAACAAATATTTCATACATAATGGCCCCGGGTTATAACTAACTCGACATTAATATAATAATTCTGGTTTGTGCAAATGGGCCTAATAAAATTGCCATAGATTAGGGAAGAACTAATTTAAACTAGGTTAAGTATATGAAACTTAATATGAGCTCATTGATAGGGAAAATTTTGCCATTTGTATATTATTCGCAAATGCATAGTTTGTTACAATAAACGAATAGATATGTTCATGATCAAATACACAAGAGGTTCTTTAAGAATGCAACATTCGATTTATTGTCCCAACTTCAAAAAAAATTTACAAAATAATGTAATAAAATAAAGTTATTGCATGTACTGACACGAAACTTGTCGAACTTGACTTTCATTTCAGGACATCGCGGGCAGTATAAATACACTCGTAACCCAAAAGAAAGCATCAGTTTCATCTCATTCCCTTATCGTTCGCATCTGAATATACACAGACCACGATGAATTCGCTGGTGGTGTTCTTATCTGTGGTGGCGTTCGTCGCTGGCAAGCCTTCGGGGCTGGAGCCCGTACTGACGTCGTACTCGGCGCCAATCCTCGGTGCTGCGGCCGCATACGCCGCACCTGCAGCGTACTCCGCACCCGCTGTCTACTCGGCACCGGCTGCGTACGCCGCACCTGCTTTTGCGTTCGGAGCATCTGCAGTGTCCAGCCAGTCTCGCCTGGACATCAAGTCATCGCCAGCAGTGGTATCTACATCAATTGAGCCTATCTCCCGCACTGTGATCTCCGAACCCGCTGTGATCGCCGCTCCAGCCATCGCTACCGCCGCCATCGCGCCCGCAGCCGTGTCCAGCCAGTCCCGCATCGATATCAAGTCCACGCCCGCAATCAGCAGCACTATTGTTTCCGCGCCCCTCGCCTACGGCGCGTCCCCCATCGCTTACGGTGCAGCCGTCGGGTACAATGCGCCCTTCCTCGCCGGCGCCGTGGGTCCCGCTCTCCTGAAGACGGCGTTTGCTGCTCCCACTCTCTTGAAGACCGCGTACGCTGCTCCCGCTCTCTTGAAGACAGCATACGCTACCCCGGCATTTACCGCTGCCTACGCTGCACCCGCCGCCATCGCCGGCCCCGCTGTGCCCCTGGATACCCCTGAAGTAATTGCTGCTCGTGCCGCCCACTTCGAAGCTAAGGCCCTGGCTGGTGCCCACCTCATCAAGAAGCGATCCGCTACCCTGATCGCGTCGCCGCTGCTGTCCACCCACCTGGCCTCCCCGGTGATCTCCACTTACTCCGCCCCGTTGCTGTCAACCGTGCACGCCGCCCCCCTGGCGTACTCCGCGTCTCTCCCTCTGATCACCAAGACCTACAGTGTGCACCCCTGGTGAACGTCACCACGATAACGAGGAACTGTACCTCGGTTCAGATTTGACGAACGACAAATGATAAAATGGCTTGTAAATAAATAAATTTATAAGAAGATGTGTGTGTTTTTTTAAATCTAATTTAATAAGATTTGAATTTTAAGTTACAACGGAATACACTTTTCAGTCTAAATCATAAAATATTCTAGTACATACTTATATAGATGTTTGTGTCGGTACTTGTTAAGTTTCCTAAAGCCTACCTTAATTGAAAGCATCTAATATAACAATAACCAGGAAACCCCATGAACTTATTTTCAAGGATATTTACTTAAGACCCAAAACAAACAAAAACAAAGTTGAATATTATTTTATATGGACTAATAACACAATTCACTCTTTCATTGTTGGGAAGATTTTCATTTATTTCCGAGATATGAGACGAAAGCTGAGAGGCTATGTATGTACCTATAACGAAATAATGAGCACTACACAGTACTAAAAGTTGTCAATCAATTAGGAAGTCAATAAAACCTAGGATAACATAAATACACTCACATGAAATTGTATTATTTATTCAAATAATAATACTGATAAAATGGCCGCTTTTCAATATCACGAGTTTTAAGTAAAACTGCTACGCAGATAACAAAACAAAGAAGTTGTAAATCGTGATCGGTGTTCATTTTTGAACATTCAATTAAAAGTTTTGTTTTAAACGATTTAATTAATTAAAACTTTTTCGAATCAATCTCATTTTTTATGGGTCAGTGAAGAAGGAACGTGATTTGTTTCTAGACTTTCGAAAAAATTGGTCGGAACCAAAAAGTTCGATAATTAGTTCGGTAATTTTATGGCATTGACTCTTACGAATAAAAGAGTGGACGAGACTTGCATAGATATCATGGCACAAACTATTAAAAATCTTTAAAAAAAAACATGCGGGACAGTCTTTGGGGACTGCCATTGAAGTGAAAACTAAGTAACTTGTGAATTGTATCATCGAGCTATTAGATTATTATTTTTGAATTTGGAAAGCGTTCGGTGACAATGACGTAAGTTCCATGATTTTTGTTCACTTCAAGAATACAACAAAAATAATAAACAATAAAAAAAAGAATAAACAATAAAAACGGTTAAACATAGTATTATTTAAAGATTTTGATATGCACGTCAGCAAGAAATACACTGTGATAGCTACATGGTAAGTACGTCACGCAAGCTTTCAAACCAAATGAAACATGCACGAAATGTTCTACACTATAAATGTCAAGTTTGCCTTTTTATGAAGTAATTAAATAGACCTACGTGCTAAGATACTGACATTTATGTACATAATGCGAGCTGTTGATGCTATCACTCAAACTTCGAGTGTGCTACTTAGATAAGAAAGCGTGACACATTTGACAGACCATGTAGGGTAGGGCGGTAAAGCTGTGCACAGACTTGAAGGTAGTATTCTCGTAATTTTCTAGGGTTCCGTACCTTGAAAGGAAAAAACGGAACCCTTATAGGATCACTTCGTTGTACATCTGTCGGACTGTCACGACCCTTTTTGTCAGGAACGCATTTCATGTTGAAATTCATATAAAATATGTTGGGTTATTGCCCCTTAGAGCTCTGAAAAACACAAGGTTCTAAGATATAGATATAGCTTATAAGATATAGAATAATAAAGAAATATGACTATTTATGCACCATTTTTACGACATTTTTGATAATCGCAAGACGGCAAGAAGCAAGGTACCATACATAC
Source organism: Mamestra brassicae (assembly GCA_905163435.1). Taxonomy (NCBI): domain Eukaryota; kingdom Metazoa; phylum Arthropoda; class Insecta; order Lepidoptera; family Noctuidae; genus Mamestra; species Mamestra brassicae. The sequence goes on along the minus strand of LR991004.1, from coordinate 9,556,176 downwards.
AGCACAAGTAAAGGGAAAAGGTCTGAAATTTGTAAATTTGTAGTTTTTATCAAATACAAAAAACCCGTATACGATTACAACTTGTATTTGCAGTTGAAGAATTGACTGTGACCCTACATCTATGTATGGGAGAACAAGTTTTTAAACTGAAAAGTTAAGCTTGTCTTTCAATCCTACCTACTTATCTTTTTATCAAAGTAAAGACATTGCTTTCATAGTTTATACATTTCAGTAGGTAATGTAATAAATAGCCAAAACTCATATGTAGATAACATATGAGTTTGTACGGAGCACTCGGTACGCGAGTCAGACTCGCACTTGCCCAGTTTTTGCTTCTTTGGCAACCGAGCCATAATGACTATTCTGCCAGCAGTCGGGCAAATTGTTAGCAAATTGGAATCTGGATTTGTGGCAATAAGCTCATCCCACTTTTCTATGTGCTTAAACGTAACTGGGGAAATGTGTATGTACTACCTACATACAGTACACATTGTACACCTCTGCCCAGAAGTTTTTGCATTATCTTTTAACATTTTTTTTTTCTTTTAATGAAGTTTAAGTCTTCTCCGTTGTGCGCACTGCCTAAGTTTAAAAGCTTAGACTATTCCTAGCTTGTCAACGAATGCTTGACATTTTAAATGCCTAGGCGGGATTACTGACAATAGATTTTATTAATATTTAAGCCATCTTGAAAAGATACGACAGACCACTGATTCTGAGACACTGATGCACGACCATATTGTAAGTTTAAATTCACGCTGACTTGTGTTCTTTAGGTTTATTACTCTTGATTGTTGTGGTGCAGTCACGATTATTAGTACACCAGTCTTGCCAAGCCATAAATTCATCAAAATCAGTTCAGCCATTTAGGTGTTGAAGTGTAACAAACAAACTCACTTTCGCATTAATAATATTAAGTTCGTATTTCGAAAGTAATTCTTTCAGTCTGCCTGTATGTTACGCTGTCACGCATTATAATGAATTTTAATATGAAGATAAACTGGACCCGGGAGAACGATATGTGATACTTTCTAATTAGGGAATTCCTTTTCCTGGGCTAGTTTCTTTCTCTCACGCGAGTGAAGTCGCTGGAAGAAGCTAGAATTATATACCTAAAGTGATCGTTTTATTAACGTACTTGTGGCCCGCCCGGCTTCGCCCGGATTTATATTTTTATTCCAAATTTTCTTACATAAGAACCTTGTCCTGACAATAACAAAAAAAGAATTAGCGAAATTGGTCCAGCCATTCTCGAGTTTTGCGCTTAGCAACACATATGGCGATTCATTTTTGTTTATATAGATAGATTAAACTTTGTAACTATAACCACACAAAGGGTCCAAAAAATCAGCAGACGGGTACGCGCAGAAAGAGATGAAAGTGAAAGAAGGATAATTCAGATGGCGGGACGAGATGAATTCATTTTAAAAGCATTTTCCTATAATGCCATGAAACCGCATACAGTGGAAAGAAGGAAGGGAAGGATTTTCCCTGCAGTGGGACACAAATTTTAGGCTAGCAAAATAATTATTTTAAACTAATTGCCTAAAATTATCGTAAGTTTGGTTAACCTGATAATGCTTCTGTAGGCTATAATTACTGTTTTAAGCTATGCAGACGATTCTAAAGGAAAAAAAATAATGTCTGATTTTAAAAGGTTTTTCTGACAATGAGGTGATAAGATGATTGTAAATCAGCAAATCGGTTTCGAAATTTGGTTTAGCGCCAGTAAAATAACATATTTAGGCCTTTTTAAGACCTTAACTATTCATTGCATAAAATATCACTACATAAGCGGAAGGCCTTGTGTTTTTGCAAATAGAATAAGATTTTTTATTAATGTATTTTAGTTAAGTAGATTATATTAATTAGCGAATACTTAATAAAAAAATATTAAATTAATCATAAGGTTGTCGATACACAATGGATTTATTACTTTTGTTCTTCGAAAACGTGGCAAACAATGATCCTGAATTTAAGTTCTACGGTTACTAATAAATCAATTAAATGTCCATAAAAATGCAATAATAGATAATGTCTATTTTCCTAAGTGAAATTAAAAGTCTTGTAATACTAACTGATGCATAATTCACAATAAATCAGGAACACAAAGTTGTAGTAGTACAGAAATAATATAAATCAATGTTTCGCTTACTTTCTTTCCAATATAACCTTTTAATTCACACGACGAATCAAAAAGGTCAGCACTAAAATGGCATTGCAAATTTTCACTTGAACAGTTTGTATCCAGTGCTTGAAATGGTAATTAATGCTCATACACCGTTAATTTAATCTTCCTAAAAGTAAAATCCATTATTGCATTGATTCCTTATAATTAAGTGATTTCCATATTTCCAATTTTACTTACAAATAAATCGAAAAAATAAGAAACGACAAAAGGAACACGTAAGTAATAAATATTGTCATCTAATTAGGTTTTCCCACATCACCCACATACGAGTATCACAAGGAAGAACTAAACAAATCGATTGTCCAACAACAATATAACGCACACCTTGGATTTCACGCGACACTTGTCACTATCTGTAAAACGATTCCGGAAGCTAATCACACATAACAAAAAATGTTGCTGGAATAAAAATATTAGATGGCTTAAATATCAAGGCATAGATAGTGGTTTTGAAGGTTGTTCGGGCAGCACTTGTTTTGGCAATGAGTACTTGCGCTTCGTATAAAAGGATCCGTCACAGTGTGTTAGACATCAGTTGATCCAACTTCTTCAGTTCGCCAACAACACAGACCACTTCAAAATGTTCAAGCTGGTGGTGTTGCTCTCTGTCGCGGCGTTGGCTGCCGCTAAGCCTAGTGTGTTGGCGCCAGTGGCGTACAGCGCGGTGGTGCAGCCGGCGAGCAGCTCGGTGTCGCAGTACAGCTCCAGCGTGGTGCACGGCTCCCCCGCCGTGTACGCCGCGCCCGCCGTGTACTCTGCCCCCGCTTTGTACTCCGCTCCCGCTGTCTACTCTGCGCCTGCTGTCTACGGCTCGCACGTCGCCCTCGCTCAGGCTCCTCACTCCCCCGCCGTTGTCCTGGATGCCGTCAACGGAGTGCCCCTCGACACCCCTGAAGTAGTCGCCGCCCGCGCTGCCCACTACCAGGCTAAGGCTCTGTCTGGCTTCCACCACCTCCGCAAGCGGTCCGTCGGCGTCGCCCCCGTGGCCTACAGCTCGGTGGTGTCCCCCGTGGCCTACTCCAGCCCCCTGGTATCCGCCTACCACAGCCCCGCTGTCGTCTCCGCCTACTCCTCTCCCTATGTGTCCGCTTACACTGCCTACCCGTCCAGGGTCTCCGCGTACTCCCCTCTGGCCTACTCTGCTGTGTACCCCAAGGCCCTCAGCGTCCACCCCTACTAAACCATCCTAGTGAATCAAACTTGTATCTTGTAAATTCCTCAAAAACCAATATGTAACGAATCTATCACTGCCGAATTAAACGATTTTATTATTATTTGCCATATTTTATTTGCTTTCTTACAATTTGAAAATGATATTATTATGTGAAATAATTAACCTATTTGACTATGGTGTGATTCTTGAAATATCTTAGATAAACAGCTAGCTTATAAAGAAAAAAGAAAAGAAAGAATAATATTTATTTAGCACTTACATGAAACACGCATGGTACATAGAAATAAAAAATAATAAAATTAATGTAGGTATGCTAAGCACCAAGTGTGTGTCCACGGCTGCACTAAAAAGGTCCATTTCAGCAATATGTCAGACAGACTGATGCTGTCTGACGCTGGTGCTGAGGATTACAGGTGCGATCCATTACGAAGAGAAAATTATAATGATTAGATAGACATTAAGACACGATACTTACACCGTTACACACGTTGCCCTTACACTTATAATACCCTACACTTACTTATAATACCAACCTTTAACTGAATAACGGATAAGACTTTTTATCGTGTTAAGAGTCATCCTCATTGCCAATGAACCATTTTTATATTACTGATAAATAAGTCAACAGCTCAACAAATAATATAGCAAAATCTATTGTTAAAAAAAATGTTCTTACTTTATTTAAAATGCGGTTCAGCCCGCTTATTTTTTATAATTGAGGAAGTTTATAAACGCCTTGTTACCCCGGTCACGTTCACCTAATAATAATTTATTCGCTGTTAAGAAGTTCTTCTGTTTATTATAACTGCTGAAACCCAATTAAAATCTAAGGCTGTTTATTTTGGTGTGAGAATAAACTGATTTTAACTGTCCTTCACTTTTATTTGATTTGTTAAACTATTCCGGTTGTGTTCCTGATGCGGTACCTAGGTATATATGTATATACTATTACTTATTTTTTATTCGATTTTGTTTTCCCACATTCACTTTTTCAACGGTCATGAAATAACCGAATCTTGCTAAAATCTGGAAGAGTATAGCTGTGTAATGATTTTCACATTAAGTAACAACAAAAACGTAGGTCCGCCAGTACAACCACCAAGAAAAGCTTACCTGATTCCAATATTTCCGCACCGTTACTGATTTTAGCTGAAAGTCTGTCTTCAAAAAAAAAAATCATTCGTGCCATTTACCCTAATTTTCATTAGAACTTTTGGAGATCACAGTACGGCAAAAATTTTCAGAAAACCACATTATCAACAGATGCTAACGGCTCGTTTTTAGAATAAATTCGTCTCATCGAGGCGGTAGGTACTTGTATCACAAAACGATTATTTTTGTATACGAGTCGTATCAAAGCGAATCAAACGTTAAAATCAGTAGCTACCTGTGATTCTAATGATAACAGATTCACATAATACGCTATATATTTTAACTGGTTTAAAACATGGCAGTTTTGTTGAGCAACCACCTACTGAAGTCATCAGCAGCTTTAATTTCCGCCAGTGTACAAGCTTTCACACCGTTTACCTCTTCAAAAGAATTGATGTCATAGTTAAAATATTCTCCAAAATTACGTCAGTTTTATAAGGCTCGACACCAGTCACTTCATGAAAGAGTTAAAATAATAAGATTTTATTTTCATGGAGGTACTCGTATTAATTTGTGGGTTTTAAGCTAAAGAACAAATTCTGTGAAACATAATGGTGTGCAGTATATGGAATTAAAACATTGAAATTAAACCATGATTTCCACGGTTCAATAGGTTTGAATCATCGTGGTGAAAGGGATACTTATCTAAACTTTAGGATACAATAATACAATATAAATAATTATCACTTCTTTATTTGCAGACTTATTTATAACTAAGTACATTACAAAATTGCACGCTTCATACCTAATTTACAATACTGATAATTTTCATTCAGAAATATCACGACTAGTAGTGGCCGTGGCCATGGCTATAGCCATAACCGTGCCCGTAGCCTCCTCCCAGACCACCTTCGTAACCACCTCCGTAACCACCTCCGTAACCACCACCGAAGTGCAGAGGTCCTGCGACAAAGGACTTATGCAGAAGAGGTGCAGCATGTAGCACTGGAGCTACTACAGGTGCCACAACAGAAGTAGCGACGACAGCTGGCGAATGATGCACGTCCAGGCGAGACTGGTGGGACACTGCCACAGGTGCGACATGAGCCACCGGGGCCACATGTGCCACGTGGGCCACATGAGCTAACGGAGCGACGAGATGAGGAGAACGCTTCAGGATGTGATGTCCGTGGCCGGCGTGCCCATGTCCGCCAAGAGCGAGTCCACCATGGCCGAGTCCACCATGACCGAGTCCTCCATGACCGAGACCTCCATGACTGAGGCCTCCTAAAGCGAGTCCGCCATGACCAAGCCCACCGTGACCGAGTCCTCCAAGAGCAACTCCTCCATGACCAAGGCCTCCATGACCAAGTCCTACGTGACCGAGTCCTCCATAGCTTAGTCCTCCGTAGCCCAGACCCCCATGCCCAAGTCCTCCGCCGTATCCGTACCCTCCATACCCATGTCCACCGTAGCCGTGTCCAGCGTAGCCAGCAACCACAGGAGCAACCACAGCAGCGTGGTGGGCCACTACTGGCACTGCATGGCCATGACACAGACCAAGCGAAGCCAACAACACGACAACACGAAACATCTTCAACTTATTACTCCAAGATCACAAATCTGAACGAACTGCAGGAGCTGACTGACATTAGAACTTAATGGTTACCTTCTTATACCCCAAATGCTGATTCAGAGTGACAGGATCAAAGCTATTAATAAATCATGTCGTACCATTGAACATTGTGATTGTTGTCACAAAAAAGTTGGAATTCGCCAGTTTATTGCAACTGAATTGGTTTTTGTTAACACAATAGATAAAGTACGTGTTCATAACAAAGTTGTCGCCTTTCTTACAATAGACCCTGAATTAGCTTTGTGTGTAAACGCGTGTAAAAATAAAAATATTGTACGAATGAAACTATGATTCATCTGTGGTTATTTTGTAATAGCGCATCAATCATATTATGGTAATGTATAATGTTTGTAGAGTGCATCTCAATCCGGCCAGTGCCCCGGGGCCGCTGTGACGCAACGAGCGGGCGACCCGTCCCAGAGCCTCGGCCGAGAACTTGAACCCGTTGCGCCCGCGCACGACGTAACAACTACCGTTATGCAGCTATAAAGTAACATCCCATCTGCCTTTCGTACACACTTCAGGTTTAGTGCAAGACACAAAATGATTACGCTACTTTTACTTGTGAGTGCAATGTGTGTAGTGCATGGACAGATAGTTCCTTTGATATACGCTGCGCCGAGTGCAGTATCTTACCAATCCAGGATCGATATCAAGCAGAGTCCTGGTTTCATAGCTGGGCCGTTGATATACAGTCCAGCTACAACTCTTTATGCCAGTCACCAACCTGATGATAAACCTCGGGAGACAGTATTAACCCCGGTCTTCACGGCAGATACCATATTAACACCGGTAGCATTAAGCTTTTTCCATAATCTACCGTTGGCACGCGCTCTGGAGCATCCTATTTCAATAGATAAAGTACAAGAAGAAAATGCACAGAAAGATGCAGTAGCGCAACTAAACGTAGAACAAATCGATGAAGACGTTCAGATTGCAAAAACAACGGAAATTCCAGAAAACGAAAATACGGAAGGACAGCAAGAGATTCAAGATAAAAATTATGTAATAATAGCTTACGGTGACAATAACCAAGTAACGAGTACCACAGATAGGCCGAATACGGTTGGAGTCACAGAAACCTGATTTGATATAAAGTATTAAATAAAAACGAGAAAAAGACTGTACTTATAAAAATAACTATTAAATTTTTTCAAATGTCTGTAATGACTAAACTATTTGTAGCTTAAAATATTTGAGACTAAATTTTATAAAGTGATAAAGGTAAATTTTATTTGTTAAAATATGCGTTATATGCAATTTAAGCATTCAGGATGTCACAATATTAATTGATGAGTGATGGTTTTATTTTGTGTGATGTAATAAATAAGTTTCATTCTTGTCACGTAGTTTATTTCCACTCTCACTGTGTTAATCAACTAATTAGATATGCGTAACACTTTTCCCCAAAAAATTACGCATTGGTGTAAACTTTACAAGCCATCACATTTTCAACCAACCAACTATATGCTACCAACTAACTAACCAACTATTATGCGTTCGGAATGTAAACAATAGACCACGTTTTATCAACTTCACTGACTTCGTGACTGGTTAATACCAGTCACGAATTTCCACATACTTTCTTCTATTGTAACACTTAGATGAAACGTCAAATATGACCAATATTGGTGCCCAAAAGCCAATATTTCACGAACAATAACAAAAAGTACCAACGTTTGTCGTGTTTGATGTGTTTACAATACGGCTCAACATGCCTATTGTGTGGAAGCTCGAGCAAAAAACCTCTTTGTTCAGCTAAGTCGAGGAAATGTGTGAGTACAATACAACACATATTTAGTACACGTGACTCGAGGGGTGCATTAGTGCTGCTTCTTACGTCTCCGCCGTAAACGTGAGCTTCAAATACTAATTAATTTTCTGTTAAAATCTCTCTAGGTTTACGTTGAAATCGTCCACAGTTTTCACGCGATCTAGAGAAGTCAGAATTCTAGTTGACATATTTTTCTTGACCTAGGTAGATACTGACAGGATTAAGTCCAAACCTTGAAATATAAAAAAGCTTTTAAAATGTCAACCGTTTCGAGAAAATCGCCTACATAGGCTAAGGTTGCATTAAAATTATTTTACTCTTCTGAAAATTGGGGTGTTAGTCTAGATCGTATTTATTATATAAAACGAAAGAGAGATTGATGAATTGATTGATGAATTAATTGATTACCTTAATGACTCATTAGATCATTGAATACTAAGAAATATAGATGTGAAACATGTTACAATTGCTTCACTACTAACATGTGCCATATATCTAATACCAATATTATAAAGCTGAAGAGTTTGTTTGTTTGAACGCGCTTATCTCCGAAAATACACGTCGGATTTGGAAATTTCTTTTTGTATATGATAACCACATTCATGAGAAAGGGCAAAAGCTATACGGGAACGGAGAAAAAATAAGATAATGAGAAAAAACGGGATAAGCGCGAACGAAGTCGCGGGCAAAAACCAGTGTATGTATAATAAAACAATCGGATTCAGTAAAAACCTGCATCAGCAACTACCCTGTGTTGCTGATTCAGGTATTTACTACATCAGCGGATGCTGATGCTGATATGAATACATAACTTAAAAATAAAAAAAAATATGTTAGGTACTATAAAATTGAAAGTAAATGTGATTTTTACAAAAATACAACACTGTGCCGTATCCTTGTTTATCTACGTAAAATATTTCCATATAGCACTTTGCAATGGAGGAGGCATTATGAATTTGAATATGGTTTATTACTTCTTACGTTACTTGTTATTATTAAACTACACTCGTGATTCAATAACTCACTTTACGTCCAACCAATTTATGTTGACTAAACAAACAGCTGAGGGAACAAGTGACAGCTTTTTTTGTGTAACTGTCCATGTTGCTTAAAACTCCACGTGGCTTGCCCGTCTAAGTCCAAGTCCCGCCTTCCACAAACACGTCACGAGTTGAATGTCAGCATTAAAAATCAGCATCGAATGTTGCTGATGGCTTGTATGGGTGGATTTATACGAGTAATAAGGGATTTATAATATTAATTAGTAACATAAAAGTGGTGTTAAGAAATCCAGAATTTATTTAATCTTTCATGATTATAAATATGTACATTTGAGAACACTTTTTTACATTATGAACAATTTTGGATTTAGTCTTCTTCTAGAAGATTATACAGTGCGCATTGATATGTGATATCCTCATCTAGTACAGATGAGATACAGCAAGAGATGGGCTGGAGTAAGCGAGGGGGGTTTGGTAGGCGATAGAGGGGGAAGCATAGGATATGGAGGAGTAGGGGGTCTGCAGGTCGAATCTTGACTGATGGGAGTAAGAGGTGGGGGCGATGTAAGCGTTCAACAGAGCAGCTGATCGCTTCTTGATAAAGTGGCTGTAAAGGGGATGGGAGATCAGGGGCTGAGAGATCAGGGGAGAATGGGAGTAGATAGGAGCGGTCGCGGTGTACGTGGATGCCAGAAGTGGAGTGGTGGCTGCGTAGGTGCTGGGCGCGTAGTAGGTGGCGGCAGGCAGCACAGCAGACCTCTTCTTGATGAGGTGCACGGCAGGCACCGAGGCGATGGGCGCGGGCAGGATCGAGGCGCTATGGATCAGCGGCGAGTTGTATGTGGTGGCAGCATAGTAGTTAGGGTAGCTGGAGTAGTAAGCGGGCGCGGCGTACGTCAGAGGGAACTGCGGGGAGCGCTTCTTGATGAAGTGGGTGTACGCCAGAGGAGACTGGTAGAACAGCGGTGAAGGATGGATCACGCTGCTGTCCTGCCTTGCGATGGTGGTCGATCCAGGAGTCAGGAAGGTCGAGTATTGCGTGAAGGGCGCGGCGATTAAGGCACCGGGCTTAGCGGCTGCCACGGCGAAGAAGGCACACAATACCACCAGCTTGAACATGTTGGTCTGTATTGTTTGTTGCTCGGATGAACGACTGATGCCTTGATAATGTGTCGCTTCGTATTTATAGAAAGTATTCACTAAAGCTAAGGGCGATCTCGTTTTGCAAAACCGGTGCAAGTCGGTCATTCAGGAAGCTGATATTTAAAATCAACGAGGTCGTCCACAGCCCCGCCTGGTCAGTTCATCATCGTCGTAATGCTCTTGTTGCGATACATATGTCAACAAGCCAACAAAAGTAAACGAGACGATGCAGTCGACGCCCCTGCATGTAAATACCAGCCCGCTGAGAAATAAATATCAATGAGTACTGCGACGTAATTATGTAGGCATGCAGATTAAAATCTCAGAAGAGTACTAAAGATTAAGCTTATTAATGGAATCATAAAATCGTTAATTCTTATATCTATATATAAAAAAGGGACACTGACTGACATATTCACGCATAACCGAAACTTCTGGGATTGGAAACATGAAATTTTGTCAAGGCTTCCTTTTATGATGTAGAAGGTCACACCGAAAGTTTTTAGAAAAGGTCAGTAAGAAAGCAGCCGATGAAAAATTTCTGTAAATTTCGAATAGGAACTCTTTGGGAATCTGTAGACGTGTAAAGAATTCATACGTCATTTGTTTTTTTTTAAATTGGAGGCAATTTGAAAAGTGACAACAGGCACTTTTTGAATTGCCGCCAATTTGTATTGCGTCGATATGTATTTGACTAAAGAAAATTTTCTTCTCATGATATAATACGACTTTCGTTGTGGTCTTACTCAATAACAAAGTTACGCTATACCTTGATAAGCATTTCATGACGAAGCCTCATCCCGTGCCATTGTTAACAACTGGTTTAATGAGTTAAAACGTGGTCGAATCATCAGTATATACCATGAATGCTGTGCGGCTAATGATAGAAGCTGACAGATTCGAGCAGCTTTAGGCATCGGTATGAGTCAAGTACAGAAAGTCTTACATGAACATTTAGGCGTCAGAAAGCTTTGTACTAGATAGATACCTCATAATTTGACTGGTGCCGCTCAATGCTTGAAAAGTATAACGAAGGTGACTCGAATGCTGTATATTACATTGTCACAGGTGATGAAAGCTGGATATATTGTTATAAGCCCGAAAACAAAAGACAATCTAAGCAATGTATGTTTCCATCGAAGACTTGCCGACAAAAATAAAGGGCAGAAGTGAAGGGAAAAAGATGATTGCCCCATTCTTTGGACGGACGGGTCATTTTGAAACAATTGTCCTAGAAGATAAAAGGACTGTTACTGCAGATAGTTGGTCAGTCATTGTTTATTAGTCATCTTGGAAAATGTTAGACAGCAGCGCCCACAAAGCAGGGTCCTTTTCCACCACGACATCGCTCCAACTCACTCCGCCAGACGGACTATCGAATATTTGTATATCGAAGTTGTGGAGTTAGTGATTCGTTCTCCTTACAGTCCTCCGGCCAGATGCCAGATCGGCCATCTTGTAACTTTTAGGTATTTCCAAAACTTTGTCATTAATTTTGAATGTGACCTTGGACGACCGAGCTTGGGCACAAGCTCCTCTTCCCATCCGCATGGGAGGGCTCGGCGTCCGCAAAATATCTGGTATAAGTTTACCGGCTTTCATATCATTGGTCCACGGCACTGAGAAATTAATCAGGAATATTCTGGCTTCCACACTGGTTGATTTTAATGTGCCGTGTTTCACCGATATTATCGATGCCTGGAAATTCGCTTGCCCGAATACTGTCCAACTTGACAAACCATTTTCCCAGAAGCGGTGGGACGAGATAGGCAGAGTAGTTTAGAACAGCTTACTTACCACGTCTGCTACTACTGTTGAGTGTGCACGTCTGCTGGCTGTGGGAAAATGGGAGTCGGGTCTTTGTCTTCATGCCCTACCGTCATCGAACCTAGGCACTTTATTTGACGACACCACTTTCCGCCTCGCTGCGTTTAGGAGCTCCATGATGTCCTCCTCATCGCTGTCACTGTAGTGAGTTTGTCAACAGCCTCGGGCACCACGGCCTTTCTTGTAGCCGCAGTGCGGGCCGTTTTACGCGGCACGCTAATTTAAACGAAATTATCCGACGAGCTCCTGTCGCCGTCGGCGTTCCAGCCGTATTAGAAACCAATAGCATGGCACGTGACGATGGCAAAAGATCGGACGGCATGTCTTTGTTTCCATGGAAGATGGGTAGGCTTTATAGTGTGGGATTCAACCTGTGTCGATACTCTTGCGCCATCCCATCTTCCTAGTTCATCGTGTTGTGCTGGTGCAGCTGCTGCGGCTGCGGAAAACTTCAAGCGGCGTAAATATAGCAACCTTATTGGTAGCTATATTTTCGAGCTATTAAGGGTTCGGGCCGTGGGGCCCTTGTGCTCACAGCCTTTTCAAAGTAATTTCGACACTTCCCGTGACCCAAGAGCAGGCTTTTAATTAGGCCAGAGGCTAAGTATTATCATTCAACGTGGCAATGCCGCCAGTCTCTTGGGCACATTACCAGCTAACAGCGTTTAGGACCAATTTTTTGATGCTATATTTTAGTTTGTTGTAACTTTAGTTTATTTGTTCATATTAGTTTTTATTCCTCGTTAGATTTCTTATTTTCATGAAAAACAATATTAATTTAAATTTAAAATTGAGGCCAAAACACTCTGTAATTAGCACTGTTGTGCTAGTATAGGCAAATGATTATTTCCAAAAATAAAAGATAAACTTAGAGAAATTCGTTTTATGAACCCTGAAATTGCCGTGGCTGCGTTTGAAAAAGGCGTGGAAGTGATCCCTAAAGAAGAGTGAGCCCGTTGCTTCAGTCCTTGGTTCCATCGCTTGGTGATCCACGTATGTAACGTACTACTAAACTAAATATACTAAGAATGGATTTTTGGAAATCAACCAATAAGAGGGTGAAAAGGGAGAAAATTGTTGGTACTATATCTACGCAGACGAAGTGCGGCCAAAGTGCTAAGCAAATGTAAAAAGTTGTCTCTACGTGCGAATAGGTGTCAATACTAAAATAGCAAAATTCCAGTCCAAACCTTTCCAGAATGTTTCTGAAAATCTCCACAACAATGAACAGCTCAAATACGAACCATGAAAAGTTTTATGTATTCTTCTATTATATTATTAATTTTCATTGTCTCGTTTATTTCCATACAAGCATCGGACTGTTGCGAAGGGACGCTGTTGCTACCCTCCCGATTTCCAAAGGTTTTCTTGTGAATACAGGTTGAAAATGATTTGAATAATGTATTTAAGCTCATTAGCATTAATTACGATATCTCGTACGTATGGCGTGACGCCAGACGTTGTCCTACTTTATACAAACACAATCATTTTGATAACACCTTTCCACAACCGTCTCCACATTTGGTACAAAATTGAACAATAGGTTTATGTGGACGTCTATAGTACTTACTCCTGTTTCTATGGTACCTTTACTGTAGGAAAAGTTTAAATATTTTCTATATTTTCTACGAATTTGAGTTTGGAGGAAATCTGAATATTACGATGAAATAAGTATCGTCAGTGGCGATCGCAAGACACGAAAAATAGTAGTTGTTCAGTGCCGGAATCGAACGTGCTACTACAGTCCGAGGCGCAACAAGCTTTTTATTGCTCAGCCATAGCGCTGATCTTGCGTACTTTATTTTGCTAAGATAAAAACGCCGAAAGTACATTGTTTTTATATTAATTCAACTACACGTGAAAACAATGGTCCACATTAAAATATACAATGTTTTAGGTTGGGTGGGGTGTATCGGAATTCATCCATATGATTAGTAAGAAACATTAATAGCAAAACATAGACATGCAGCCAAAAAATAAGTAGATACGTCTTACGGTCGCAACTGCTGCGCATGAGGTCCTGGGTTCACTTTCCAGGTCAGGCAAATTGTTATTGGGTTTTTGTATCAGGATTTTCGTGCGTCTGGTTTTGCCTGGGCAATAGGCCCACTCCCTTTATATCAAACTTAAACATTACTGCCCTAATGTGGTTTTTGTGCTAAAGACACACCTCTCCCAAACCCTACGAAGAAAATACGCGTGCTACTTATACAGTGTTTTATATTATGAAATTCCATTTAAATGTTTAAATTGGTCACCAAGTGGCGTCAAAACCCACCATCAGCGTCCACTTCTAAAATCGATAGAAAGTCCTTATAATGAGCCAACATTTCGTCGCCAAGCAAGTCCCTACATAGGTGCGTTGTTTATATTGCGTCATTATAATGCCCTCCATTTCGGCATAGGGCACGAGTACCGCGTTATTAGTTTAAGTTAGTTAGTAGAGAACTGAATACTAATTTATAATCCTGGTTAAAAAGCTAATTTACATGGATAGTTCTCACGTAGACTTAAGCCAAACCTCCCTGCTATTAGCGCAGGGACTGAAAATATGACACCATTAATCATTTTCCTCCGAAACCTAAATTAAAGTAGGTACTTACTAGGTCTCTCAGTAGGTGTACGTAAATCAAAGCCATAAATACCTACTACATCAATTTTGTCTAAATGTATAATCTTGGTCCATGACAACTGACATTGATCTTCTGCCAAGTCGAAGTTCAAGCTTGGTCGCCTTACATACTCGTATTAGGTAGATCTATTCGCTGAAAAAAACAAAACAAACTCCAAAATTGTAGGGCTTTAATAATAGACGCTTGACACAGAGGTGTCACATCTCGGCTCGCACCCGACCATGTAATTACAATGTGCATAATTTCGATGTTCACAATATCTGCCGCTGACATCCACTCAAGCTGTCCCTACAATAATATTAAATCCGCATATGACCACTTAATTATTTCATTGTTTACATGCTGATAAAGAACGATCGGGTGAACTTTATGTTCTCGGACAAATGTTGTCCACCCAAGGGCAGCAATGTGTTCCGGCAACGCCTGTAAAGTCAATAGTCTCATTTTATATTAATATATAAGGCGGGCGCTACTGTGCACATGGATCAGTGCATCTGAGCTGAGATAGCAACACAGACCTTTCTACTTACAAAATGCTGAAACTGGTGGTGTTGTCCTGCATGGTGGCTGCTGCCGCAGCTGGGGCGCTGTTTTCACCCTACGCATCCTTTGCCTACACTACCCCCATCGCCTATTCTGCACCAATCTTGGCGCCCTACGGCAGTAACTACAGAGGACCGCTGTCGCTCGCTCCCGGCCAGCCCGCCAACATCCTGGCTGCTGACGGCAGGCCGCTCGACACCCTGGACGTGAACCTAGACCGCTCCGCACACTTCACCGCCAAGGCCCTCAGTGGCGGCATCCACTTCCTGAAGAAGCGCTCGGCTCCCCTGATCGCGCCGCTCAGCCACGTGGTGGCCTCGCCGTTGATCCACAGAGTGCCGTTCACATACTCCGCGCCTGTATTCGGCTCGCGCCTGTCCGTGGATTCCATCGCCTACTCCGGCGCACCCATCTCTCGTTACTGGTAAACGACTTCGCACACGAAAACGAGTAAAATAAAAATGAACTAATTACGTTAACTACCATTTGTTTTTTCTTTACTGTTTCATTTAGTTTCCATCACTAACGGCTGGTTTCAATAACGTATCTAACTTTGGTCAAAGGTAGATACGTTATTGAGACCTGCCATAAAAGAAACCTTTTTTCCGCATTACAAATGTTGTTATTTAGATAGACAGAAAAGTGGATTTTCCCAGAATTTCTCAAAATAAACAAAGATTTATTTTAGCATTCTCCAAGAAATGCTCCCTTGGAGACGGTCTGAGGATTTTTTAAGTTAATAAGTTTCTTTGGTCACTTAATAAAATTGATATGAAATTCATAATAGTAGAAGCATCTCAGAGCTAACAAAAATAAGGATGTTTGTGACAGTCAAATTATGTATGTAAAGAGAGATTAGTTTCATGTATGGTTTAAATAAAAATAGACTCTCTCTCTCTACTGCACTACTATATACACCAAGTTGACGTATCCTGAAACACAAGAACAGTAACGAGCCACAATGTAGAGAGGTTAAAAACTCTATCCCAAGTATACCTAATAGATGACAGACCAGCAGCTAGAAAAAATAAGCTTATAACTAACTAGCTTTTGCCCGCGACTTCGTACGTGCATATCCCGTTTTTTTCCATTCCCGTAGGATTTCCCCGTCCCGTATAGCCTGTAGCATTCCTCATGTATGTGACTATAATAAACAAAAATAATTTTCAAAATCGGTTCAGTTGATTACCCTACAACCTCACAACCTTAACCTCTTTATAATATTAGTATAGATAAATGCTTGCACTGTCTGGACAGGTCCACTCAAATCTGTGTGATACTTTCCTCAAAAGACCACTTGAGACATAAACCTACATGGTTCTCATATGATTTGACCAGTACGATTGTATGGACTTTAAGACTTTGACCTCCGCTCCGGCCTCATCTAGTTTAAAAATGACCAAAAAAGATTGACGTGTTAAAGTTTTATGTTTAACCTATTTACAAAATAAATAGCATTTATCAATAAAAATACGCTTCAATGCACAAAATAAGCCACGCTTAAACATCTTGACCCTACGACGTAGAAAGAATTGTAAATCGTATCGATATATTCTTTGCTGCGCTCCAGCATTCTGCATCCTGTGCGCGGTGGAGTGGTAGAAATCGAATGGACGGCGGCCGATCAAGCACGCTCGCTTACGCAGGATCAAGCTACTGCAAATTATTTTAGAAAATTCTGACAATTGAAAATTAAAAGAAATTTTGAAACGTCATCCTGATTAAATAATAATATCTAATAATATAATAATATCTTGGGACAACTCACACACGGTCATCCGATCCCAAACTAGGCAGAGCCTGTGCTATGGCAACCAGACAACTGATAAACATACTTATATATTTCTAAATACATACATATTATAGACAAATTACACCCAGACACAGAACAAATGATCATGCACATCACACAAAGATTTGTCCTGGGTGGGAATCGAACCCACGACCTCCGGTTTAGCAGTCAGGGTCACTAACCACTCGACCAACAGGCCAGTCAAAAAGATTGTTGACCATAGACGTTTAATGATCAAGTAAGGCAACATAAAAGCTACGGTTGGAAAGACAAACCATAATAATGGAACTATGGCCTACATGTAAGAATGAAAGGGTGTAAAGAATAATTTGTTTTATTTATTTTTCTGTGCTATAAGTGGAAGACATGTCACAATAAATAACTGTGGGATGGAGATTAACATACCTGCCGACATTGCAAATTATACAGTTATCAACACGAGATATTTATTCGTGATAAAAATCACTTTTAATACTAAAAGTCACTACTAACAGTTTTTCGGAGTCCGGATAGGCGTGTCAAATGAGATACAAAAATACATTATACATATTGTTAGCTATTGCTCACGGCTTTGCTTGCATGCACCCGACACTTGGGAATAAAATTCTAAAAAATTACGCCTCCTTATCTTTCTTTACTATTTTATTTAACTTTTGACAATTTTTATTTGATGACATTGTGAGATTTATAGAATTAATTTAATTTTGATCACAGCATCACTATTTTGTATGCCTGTCGGCGGAACATAGGTTGGACCAATCACTTTATATACATAAGACCATTGTACCCTGTGTTCACAAAATAAAATGAATTTTGAATTTTCAGATGTGAGCCAAACTGTATTTTTTTTCCAAACCCAAAAACTAATTTCGTTATGGACTTGCACATGTTAACTAACAACCCTAAAATAATTTAAATAAAAATCAAGTTAAGACTAAAACCCGACTACTTTATGGATTATGAAACAAGTAAATTTTGTGATAGTGATTTATTTATTTGGAAACTCAACAGCTTATTATTAATGAAAATAGCCAGAAAAACTATCAGAGTATAGCCGTGGTCATATGCCACGTACATACCTAACAAAACAATACATTCATACAGTAGTAATCGATGATCGCTTTAGGGCAGAGTGGCATACGAGCCCGGCCATCCTCTGATCTCTGAAATATTTCCTTTTTTTAAAAGTATAAAAAAGGGTCGGGTTTTAGTTTTTATTGCTATTAGAGAATGTTGCGAACATTTCAATAAAGTATGCTGAAAGAATTTCAAATCAATGTTATAAAATTTTCCCGGAAAAAAAATATCAAAAGAATCCTTTCAAACCCAAATTAACTTTGATTGCAAACGGGTTAGCCGGAAAAGTAGGTTATTTAAAAATCAACGGCTTTAAGCGGAAACGGTTTAATACATCAACTTAAATATAATAAAAAACCGCCCAAGTGCGACTCGGACTCGCGCATGAAGGGTTCCGTACCATCGCCATTAATAAAATACACTAACTCCAAAAAACACGTCCCCATACAAGAGACGTGTTTTTCTAAGTTTAAATTTCATTTCAATCTTTATTTTAGCGAATATAGCAATACAAACCAGTTGCCATTATTAAGATCGAGCAAAAAAAACGCCAAATAAACACGTTTCTTGAAGAGTACTATTTGTTGTTATAGCGGCAACAGAAATATACTCTCTATGGAAATTTCAACTGTCTACCTGTTACGGTTCATGAGATACACCGCTGACAGACAGACGTACGGACGGACGGTCGGGTCCCGTAGGTTACCCTTCGGGTACGGAACCCTAAAAATAAATGCTTACATTAAATCTATCTTTAATACTCAGAAAGCAATAAAACATAAATTTAGTACACATATCCAAGTACAAGACAAAGTTTTGAAAGAAACAGAGCAAAGGTGCACAAAAGTATTAAAAACTGCAAATCTAATAACGTTCAAATTTGCTTATTTTCGAACACCTCGGTACGAATACATACCTTCTACATACTTGTACTTGTAACATGTCACAAAAAAGGTCCAGACCAGATCAAACGCTTTGTTCGCATGAACTTTATTTTCTCGTAGGAAAGTAGTCTTTTCAGGGCCAGCGATGTATTCCGGTGTCGCCCATCAAGTTAATGTTTTCACACAAGTATATAAGTCGCCAGACATTGTGCAAATGCATCAGTGCATCTGAGCTGACATTACAACACAGACCACTCCTCATACATAATGCTGAAGCTGGTGGTGTTGTCCTGCATGGTGGCTGCGGCCACAGCGAGTGTGTTGGCGCCCTTCGCGCCTCTCGCCTACACGGCGCCCATCGCCTACTCGGCGTCTCTACTGGCGCCCTACGGCAGCAACTACAGGGGACCGCTGTCTCTGGCGCCCGGCCAGCCCGCCAACATCCTCGCAGCCGACGGCAGGCCCCTGGACACCCTGGACGTGAACTTGGACCGCTCCGCGCACTTCACGGCTAAGGCTCTCGAAGGTGGTGTTCACTTTCTGAAGAAACGTTCCGCTGCTCTGATTGCACCCCTCGCCTACTCTGCACCCATCGCTTACTCTGCGCCAATCTGGGCGCCCTATGGTCACAACTACAGAGGGCCGCTGTCGCTTGCTCCCGGCCAGCCCGCCAACATCCTGGCTGCTGACGGCAGGCCGCTCGACACCCTGGACGTGAACCTGGACCGCTCCGCGCACTTGACCGCCAAGGCCCTCAGCGGTGGCATCCACTTCCTGAAGAAGCGCTCGGCTCCCCTGATCGCGCCGCTCAGCCATGTGGTAGCCTCGCCACTGATCCACAGCGCACCACTTGCCTACTCCGCACCGGTGTTTGGCTCGCGCCTGGCCTTGTCTCCCATCGCCTACTCTGCTGCACCCATCGCTCAGTACTGGAAATAAACAGCCACTGGACTTACTAAAATAAACAAATGACCGAATCTTAAATCTTGTTTTATCACTATCACCAGTTCTTTAAAATATCTTGCTACAATGAATATTCAGGGCTTTGGTTACAATTTGTTATTTTTTTCCGTTCATAAATTAATCACTTACAAACAAGGAAATGTGCTGTATATGAATGACAGCCATAAGCGACGTTGTTTTAGTGCGTTCAAGGACGAAATAGCTGATATAATAAGCTTTACCAACTTGGCACATTCTTGGTTAGAATAAATAGGAATAAAATAAACTGTATACAAAATGATAAAATTAAAAAAAAAACTACGAAAACATCACACCAAAACAACAAAACTTCTTAAAATTACACGATCATTTTGTAACAAAATACGAAAAACATTTCTATTGCTCAGTTTTTCCTCACAGAATACAATAAAAGTGGTGTAACATCATAACTTATACCCCAGTATCAATTACCTGACCATGTTAATTGACAGGTTACCGGGAGACCTTCACCTATCAGCTTATCAGGTGTCAGCCACACGTAATCGAACAATTTGTTGCGTATGAAACAAAGATTGTGCGATCACACCTATGTTAAGGTGACAACGACATGTAATACTGTCGAGGTGTTGTCATTTACATTACTACGGATCTTGACAGGGCACCAAATTTGATGAAACGAGAAATTCTTGGAAGTAAAAAAGCAATTTTCGAGAGATCCATTGGAAATACGAGTTCATGGGTAAGTAATGACAACCCCACGTCAATCGAAATTTTAAATACGCATATCGTGATCAGAGTGCCCGTTCTACTAATTTTTAAGTTCGCATCCGCATTTCTGCTGCTAAAATTATATGGATTTTGAGGCTTTTTTGACAGATTGCGACTGAGATGCGAATGTGAACATTGCTTAAGAATTTGTAGAATTGGCCCTCAGTCCATGGATACGTGAGCACCCATTCACCTCAGCCCTTCCTCACCTCAGCAAGCATGTGAAGCCGTTGATCTTAGCTGTAATTGTGGATCTTTAAGTCTCGTTACGGGTAGTCAGAAACCCGAATTCCGACAACCATTGTTATCAGAGGGTATTAGTACCCAGTAACTGGGGTATGAAGATCAAAGAGGCGGCCGCTTCATATTGAATACTAGTACTGGCCTGTTGGTCGAGTGGTTAGTGACCCTGACTGCTAAACCGGAGGTCGTGGGTTCGATTCCCACCCAGGACAAATCTTTGTGTGATGAGCATGATCATTTGTTCTGTGTCTGGGTGTAATTTGTCTATAATATGTATGTATTTAGAAATATATAAGTATGTTTATCAGTTGTCTGGTTGCCATAGCACAGGCTCTGCCTAGTTTGGGATCGGATGACCGTGTGCGAGTTGTCCCAAGATATTATTATTATTACTTATTCAGCCGATGCGCCTCCGCTTTGGCGGGAAGCCAACACCCATAAATTGGAAAAAGAATGCTAGGCTGAATATGATTAAATATTTCTGAAAAACAATTGTCAACAGCCATTTATAATCGAACTAACTACCGCCCGCAGAAAAATATGCTCGGGATAAAAAGTAGTAGTGCCAAGTTTTGTCTAAATCCGTTCAGCCGCAAACAAACAAACAAGCAAACCAACAAACGAACTCACTTTTGCATTTATAATATCCGTAAGGATAGTTTGGAAACACAAAAATATTTGCAAAAATTCAGAAATATAAAAAGAATAATTCTATTTTATTTTTATGTAGCACGCAATACCAATGTATTTCTGCCAAAGTCTAACGTCAAATAGAAGTGTGTGATAATCTAATGTCGTAAATAAAAGTACCACCAAAGTTAGGAGATAGACATCAATACCAAAATTTTATAGTTTAAACTGCGTGTTACAATATTTAGATTTGTTTAGTATTGTTACGGTATACTAGATTTTTCGTAATGTTATAGATCTCGTGTTGTTTTAATCAATATGTTTTTGTGTGAAACTTCCATTTTACACAAAAATGCGGAAGTGTTTCTCAAAATGTGCCGTAGCCCGGAGCTGTCCATGCTCTTGCATTTATATTTCGGGACAAGCCCGCCACACATTCCCAATCACTGCAACTCCTGAAAGCTAGAATCAACAATGGTGACCACCAGAAAAACGCCGAGTCAATGAAGCTCGATGAGTCCAAGAGAAACGATTCAACTGTCTTGTTAACTTCCGGCTTCTTTTATGTACAATCAATCATTTAATAATAACGCTTTCTCACCAACAACCAACCTGTCCTTATTTTTTCCGTACGTCTTTCTAATCCCACTTGAGTCAGAAATTAATTTCAGTTCCTTCGCCACAGGATAAAACAGGCTCAGCCTAGGTAATGTTGATTTAGCAAAAAATATCAGCCAAATACAATTTTCATGCTACCCGATATATGAAATGCCTATTAAAATTTCCATCTTTTTGATTAATACAATATAATTTTGTGTTGTTTAAAACATTAAAAGCTTTTTATAAAACTCCATTCTTTTTTTAAATAGCTAGACAGACTAAATATAAATAGGCACAATATAAATTGCTGCTGTGAACCGTATGAAGTCGTGCAACGTCAATATAATATGGTTCTGTGCAAGTAAATTTACATTTTTAACGAATTTTCATTAAAAAAAATTATATATATTTAATTAATCTCAAAGATATTTTTTTGATTCTAAATATAGCTAGCGTGTATCACGCAAATTGAAACACTGGGCGTTCATATGCTATTGTCACTTTTTATTTCTAACTATCTTTTTGACAGCTCTCACCCCAACAGAACTTATTTTAAAGTCAAGGAACAAATAAAATAGATGAATATGGTCCAAAATTTATATATTTATCTTTAGTATTTACAAAATTTGGAGCACTATGAGGGCTAATTACCAGTGAGTGTAATGAGCAATGGGCGCCGCAGCGTAGGCTACGGGAGCCACGGCCAGGTGCGAGCCAAGAACAGGGGCGGAATAAGTGAGCGGCACTCTGTGGATCAGGGGTGCAGCGACCACATGGCCGAGCGGCGCAATCACGGGAGCCGAGCGCTTCTTCAGGAAGTGGATTCCACCGCTGAGGGCCTTGGCGGTAAAGTGTGCAGAGCGGTCCAGGTTCACATCCAGGGTGTCGAGCGGCCTGCCGTCGGCTGCGAGGATGTTGGCGGGCTGGCCGGGCGCCAGAGACAGCGGCCCTCTGTAGTTGTGACCGTAGGGCGCCAGGATTGGCGCGGAGTAGGCGAAAGGCGCGATCAAAGCAACAGAGCGCTTCTTCAGGAAGTGCACGCCCCCTTCGAGTGCCTTGGCGGTGTAATGTGCAGAGCGATCCAAGTTCACATCCAGGGTGTCAAGAGGCCTGCCGTCGGCTGCAAGGACGTTGGCGGGCTGGCCGGGCGCCAGAGACAGCGGTCCCCTGTAGTTGCTGCCGTAGGGCGCCAGTAGAGACGCCGAGTAGGCGATGGGCGCCGTGTAGGCGAGAGGCGCGAAGGGCGCCAACACACTCGCTGTGGCCGCAGCCACCATGCAGGACAACACCACCAGCTTCAGCATTTTGTATGAGGAGTGGTCTGTGTTGGTATCTCGACTCAGATGCACTGATGCATTCGTGCCGTGACAGACGCCTTATATACTAGTGTGATAAGATTAACATGATAGGCGTCGTCGGAATGCATCGCTGACCATGAAAAGACTACTTTTCTCCAAGAAAATAATTCATACGAACAAAGCGATATCACTCTGCTACCTTTAGAGTTAATATTATTAGGAAGTTCATAGGAAAAATTCGAAAAAAACAACGTCAAAACATTTTTATGAAAATATATTTGAGAAGAATATGGAATACTTCACTTTTAAACTTAACAGAAACCCATATCCAACTTCCTACCTTAGTGTTACAAAACCCTGAGTTTATTTAACATTAGAATAAATCACTACTTTTTGGAAGCTATGCGCAACCTCGCTTAACCCTTAGTCTAGCAACAGTTTGAGTTTGACACAAATATGACAAATTGATCAATTTAACTTATTTTATGAAATTTACTGAAATCCCTTGACAACGAAGTAATTCAGGTCGCAACGTGAGTATGTAGAGCACAAGACAAAGTTAGAGCGATGTAACAGAAGAGCCCATACTTAACCTACCAGACGGCTTCTCTTGTGACGATAGTTCAAATCAAATCAAAAGTCATCTATCCAAATTAGGCTGAGTGCCAGCACTTTGAAAGTGAAAAGTGTGAAAGAGCGGCCCGCCCGTCACCACTTCCTAGTGTTTTAGCTGGGAAGAAGAAGTGGCACAACAAACTACCCTGCAACACATCTGTCTGTTAAGCCTTAGAAACTTAAATTTTTACAGTAGTATGCAAAGTAAGTTTACAAACCATGACACAGAAAAATAATATGTCTAATATGTAAATCAAATTTTAATTGAAATTAATTGACACTTGTTAGCTAGCACACTCCATTATGCCATCAAAAACAAACAAACTCAAGCATTAACAAGTAAATCAAACTAATTAAGCCTCGAGACATAAATGGTGTCCCCGCTTACACGTGCAATGGTATAATCTAACAACAGGATTGTGACTGAAACCACATAAACTTACAATAAACTAAGTTTATCGTTGTAACAATAATAAAAAAAACCATGACCAGCAAAACGACCAGCCACCACAAGCAGCACCCGTTCACGAGCATAACGCAAAGATCAGCCATTGCCCTCCTCGCCATGTTTGAGGGAAGGAGGTACCCCGACCCTCGACGCTACCGCAAGCAGTGACATCTAGGGGAGCATGACGAACTTGCTGCCGGTTGTTCAGGCAAGAATAATATAAAACAGCTATAGGACAATACTAGTTCATCATATGTTGCAATACAACTCATTAAAAAAACAATTGTAATGAGTATATTATGCCAAAAAAAAAACAAAAAAAAAATATAGTAAAAGATCTCTGACCAATACGGCCAGAAAAAAAAAAATATAATATGAACTCATATAACTTGTTATAAGTTTTTAACTTAAACTCGGGTTCCGTAAAGTGAAGTTCTTTTTGTCGACTTTGTCAATAATAGCAATAATAGCCAATTGATGGGTGAGAAAGTCTTTTTATTTTATTTCCTAATTCTGGATTTGTACACTATCTATATCTGATTTTTTACCGAGTTTTATTTTTATTTCTCATCTTTACCGGGGCAAAAATTATCAGAACTTTCAATAAGTTAATAAAAATACCAAATCATAGGATTCACAGGGTTACCCAGGTAATGATCTCATGAAATTGTGTTTGTATGATATGTATGTGTGTGGCGATCAAAAGAAAGGGAAAATCTTTTGTTGCATTTTCTCGTGATAACAAGCAGGTAGGTGATGCAGGTAAGAACCTTATGTACAGCAGTAGAGGTGTAGGGTAGAGTATCTATCCTACACCTCACATACTGTTTGCATTGCGTACGCAGTACGACCAAAGTGTTAGGAGTGGTGTCGAACTTAAGACTTCTTACTCGCCAGCCTGCACCATAAAGTTATTTTCGCTTTGTTAACGTTTTGACTGAAACATATTTTTAATACTAAAGGCCGATGATGATGGCACTCAAATACTAAAGAGACTACCCAAAGATACGGAAACAAAAGACTCATCAAACTTGTTTTTAACCCATTCTCAGTAACGACTCATAGGCGCAAGATACCTTAAAAACATCAAATACGATCGCTAAAGCGACTGACGAAGAAGTTTACAATTCCGAAAAAGGATGCTCATGATCGAGCGAAATCGAAGAGTGTAGTCCCAACGGCTTCTTCAAGCTCAAAAAAACAAAGAATCTCCTTGTCTAGTATAAAACTATACTAACTATTTGCGCAACTTTATATATATAGTTAGTTATAAGTTTATAGTTTAATATAAACTTACCTTACCAAATCAACGTAACGTATAAATGAAAAAAACTCAATGTCAGATTCACTAAGAAGAGAACATTGTATCGCACCTTTCAAGTAAAACCGTTACTAAACGAAAATTTTCATGAATTGAGGTATCAATGCCATCTATCTAAAAACAATAACTATTTTCTAATATTGGCTCCCCTATAAAATTTCATAATTCCGTTTAGTAACGGTTTTACTTTAAAGGTGCGGTATGCCAATCCACTTCCATCTCAAAATCAATCATTGCTAGGTGAAAAACAAGATTAGGTGAAGAACAAGCGACGGGTGCGGCCACTGATGCTACAAACACAGACACAAACTCGTGAAACCGCGATACAAGTGGAAAAGCGCATACGTAGGTAACACAGTAGCACATACGTTAATATGGACATCATGCAACATCGATGCAACGAAAAATCTGGGGGTGTATAGATGGTGATTAAAGAAAAATGCTTTTTCCGAGTAACTCTCTTTATAAACTATAGGCAGATATATTGTCGAATATACTAAACTTTCTTTACACAGTATTTCACCAATGAGGTCCCAGGATACCGGCATGGCCCAAATGCCCCAGCGCTAGAGGAGCGACGGGTGCGCGCCAGCCGAGGTGAGCTGCGGCGGGGAGGGCCAGGGCTGCGGGCCCCAGTGCGTGGGTGCCGGGCCATGCGCCGATCAGGGGAGCCGAGCGCTTGCCGAGCAGGTGCGCGTGCGCATGTGCACCGGCTGCGGCGGCGGTGGCATGATCGACAGCCCTGGCGGTGTAGTGCACAGCACGGTCAGCGTTCACACTAAGGGTGTCCAAAGGCCTGCCGTCTTGAGCCAAGATGCTGGCGGGCTGGCCGGGAGCGAGCGACACGGGTCCCCTGTAGTTGAGAGCAGCACCACCCAGAGGCGCAGGCACCACGACGGGACCGGCGACGCCGACGGCGGGAGCGTGAGCGACGGGTGCGGCCAGCGCTGGCGCGACTAACGGGGCGCCCAGGTGCGCGCCCAGACCCCACGGGGCACCCAGACCCCACGGAGCGCCTAGGCCTAAACCGTGCAAGCCGAGAGCGCCGAGACCGCTGGGCTTGGCGGCCACCAGGGCCAGGACGGAGGACAACACCACCAGCTTGAACATTGTGGTCTGTGTTGTTTTCTTAGCAGAGAGCAACTGTAATTCTTACCCTCTAAGCTTCAGCTTATATACCAATCAATTTCGTAGGCGTACCTATTCCAGATACCTTTGTGACGTCAGCAAATATGCGGCTAGGCGTTGGCTGTAGGTCGCCGGTGGATAGAAAAGGACCATGGGGCGGCGCAGGCGCCACAAGCAGTGTCCGCCGAAGTTGGTTTTGATATAATGCAAAAGTCAACTCTATTCAAATCAGTATACATTTGAAAATTAACCTAGTACTGCCAGTACTTCCCTGTTCACCTTGAACGTTGATAAAGGGCCGTTCACTTGAGGTGATTACCCGCCTCGATGTGCAAAAAATCTAAATTACCCCTCCGCACTGCGAAATCATAATGAGAAACGCTCGTGTAATAGATGATGTCAATTAACTCACCCATCTTCGTTATAACATTAATTATAAATTTGGGTATTGTGAGGTAAAGGGAATGAGTGTCAATGACTTCCAACTTTAATTTGTTCAATTTGTAGACACACTTTAATCAAAATCTTACTTGAAACGTATTTTATTTTGGGTACAAGCGCTAAAGTTCGGTTATGATAAAATTGGGCAAATTATTTGAATTAGAACAAATTACGCAAAGGAAACATACTGAAATGGATGGCTAACTCTCCTGAATCAACCATGCATAGGACTTTTAGTTTTCCTTGGGCGTAATTTCTTTGAGATAATTTAGTACATTTGAAGAGTAGGAAGGCGCTTTTTTGCTTTGTCCTTTAAATTCAAATGACTGTACGTTCACAATTAACAGTAATTATACTGCGGTCAATGACCGACAATTTTCATGAAAACAAATACGTTTTCACTTTATAAAATCACATAAGACCTCGCCGGATCATTAAAAATGGCATCTGGTACCCCCAAGGGTCCGGGTCTAGGGTCGTATTGGTACTTAAGCAAGATTAATACTATTTCAGAGAGCCTTTTCAGAGTATTACTCTAATCTCTTCTAAGATTACAGGGATCACCTTTTAGAATTTAATATGAGCATGTTATTCGTTGTAAAATTCCAACAACAGTAGAACAAATGTTTGAAAAACGTAGCACACGCACACAAAGTGTTCTGTACCATACATCGGAAAAATCACATAGTGTAGTATTAACCTATTACTTTTTGTTATAGCGATATTGCGATAATTTCAGATGTCAACCTATTCAGGTACAGTTTCTTATCCATCGGATACGGAGCCTAGCCTAGCTACCAATTCTGGCCAGAATTGATAGCTAAATTCTAGAAACAACCTAAAACTTAACCCAGAAAACTAAATATCATCCCAAAGTTTTGCGTCGTGTGTTTTATAGTTATAAATAATTAACACGGAATTAAACAAATATTCATTACAAAATACGAGTTTATTGTAGAACATAATCGTTAAATGGATCGTTCATTGAACTCTCTCCTAATTACAACCCTTTTTATCGCAGTCCAGTGGATTTGAACTGCTGAACCCAAAATTAATAAAGTACACAATAACCACATCAGTCTGATAAAGTGTTTCGTAGCAAAAATATGCCTTGAATAGTGTCCATAATTGGAGTTCTAATTTATTTAAGAATTTGTAAAGCTTTTAAAAAACAAAGTGTGATAAATCACGTAGCTACAGGTTGTTTCAAGAAAAGTTTTTAGTCATGAAACATTGATTAAATGTCTATAGTCATACTTGGTCTTTTGTCAGTCTAAAGTCCTATATTTTGTCAAACTCCCATATCGGACAGTCGGATAATGCCCTCGAGTGTTCAATAAGGACAATTGTTCAAACAAACAAAACAAAATTGTCATTCGAGATTAAACGAGCAGATATGTTTAATCAGTTTTCTCATCTTCATAAATATCAAGCGGCATCTGAGGGTCTATGACCTGCATACATTATTATTTTATATTATAGCTACACATATGTATACATTCCTGAAAATGATGATTCGATTACCGAGGCCATAGTGGACCGTCACGGCAATCCAGTGTTCCGCAACCGCTACTGCTGTAGATATCTAAGGGTTCGATCATAGTGGACTGCCTCGTCGATCCAGTGTTCCGCAAGCGCTACTGCTCAAGATAAGGGTTCGATTCCCGGGGTCATAGTGGACTGCCTCGTCGATCCAGTGTTCCGCAAGCGCTACTGCTGAAGATGAGGGTTCGATTCCCGGGGTCATAGTGGACTGCCTCGTCGATCCAGTGTTCCGCAAGCGCTACTGCTGAAGATAAGGGTTCGATTCCCGGGGTCATAGTGGACTGCCTCGTCGATCCAGTGTTCCGCAAGCGCTACTGCTGAAGATGAGGGTTCGATTCCCGGGGTCATAGTGGACTGCCTCGTCGGTCCAGTGTTCCGCAAGCGCTACTGCTGAAGATAAGGGTTCGATTCCCGGGGTCATAGTGGACTTCCTCGTCGATCCAGTGTTCCGCAAGCGCTACTGCTCAAGATAAGGGTTCGATTCCCGGGGTCATAGTGGACTGCCTCGTCGATCCAGTGTTCCGCAAGCGCTACTGCTCAAGATAAGGGTTCGATTCCCGGGGTCATAGTGGACTGCCTCGTCGATCCAGTGTTCCGCAAGCGCTACTGCTCAAGATAAGGGTTCGATTCCCGGGGTCATAGTGGACTGCCTCGTCGATCCAGTGTTCCGCAAGCGCTACTGCTCAAGATAAGGGTTCGATCCCCGGGGTCATAGTGGACTGCCTCGTCGATCCAGTGTTCCGCAAGCGCTACTGCTCAAGATAAGGGTTCGATTCCCAGGGTCATAGTGGACTGCCTCGGCGATCCAGTGTTCCGCAAGCGCTACTGCTGAAGATGAGGGTTCGATTCCCGGGGTCATAGTGGACTGCCTCGTCGATCCAGTGTTCCGCAAGCGCTACTGCTGAAGATAAGGGTTCGATTCCCGGGCTCGGACATAGTGGTTTTATGTTTTTCCATCAGGAATATTGCAATACTGCACCTCCAGCTGTACGAAGGGAAGTTGCATGCTCGACAAATATAACCAAGAATACGATTCCCGACATCCCCTCTACAAACATCACAAGAGCACAAGAGCCGGATGAGTTTTCAATCCGAGTTTTTGAAACCTCAAGAACACCTGCCACCTGGACGTGATTGCTGTGACCTACATAATATAGAAAGCGCTCAATCGGTTCCACACCCAATTAGGCCACTGCAAATACAACTTGGCAAATTAGGGTTTCACTGGTACAACGGTACACTTCTGCCGAGCACTTCCTGGAATACAGGCTTGATATTATGTTATGTTAATAATAGTGAAAGAGTGGAAATTAAGGTGTTAAAGTCAGTAAATAAAAAACGATGATCACATTTTTAAATTCGGTTTTACCTTCTTATTAAAATTTAAACGACTAAAATAAAGAACAGTTAAAATACAACAACAATACATGCATATTCATCTTTATACACGAGCAATAAACAAACACATGAACTTGACATCGCGTGCTGCCACGAGAGTGTGACGTATGAACCGGTTGTGTGCGCATACGCAGACTTACGTACACCACACATATACCAGTTACACATACATATATTACCAACGAGTTTCGTTCAAGTTTTTGCCCCTATGGCTATGTTGACCCTGCCTCTTGGCATTGTTGAAACTGAAATTTCGTTAGAGAAATGATGAAGCGAGTTTTTGTTACATCATTTGCGTGTTTGGTTTTTTGTTAAGGTTTTTATGCTTGTTATAGTGTTAGTAAAAGTGAAAGTGTGCAATTTAAAAAGATGTTTGTGTGTATGTTTATAAATAATTTGTTATCCTGTACTTTACGTAGTCTTCCAATTAACATTCAGATTTGTTTCTTGAAAAAACTTCACAGAACCTCTCTCTCCTGTATCGGAAGATGAAAGACGACACCATCCCGGGGACGTTTAATTAATATAAATTATTTTACCGTAAATCGACTATGTCTACATAAATGAAGCGGACGCGATTTATTTTTGAAAGTTTTTTAAAATCTAGCTGGCTGGCTCGAAGTTATTTACATTTGTTCATACATCAAACTAAGAAGATAAACGATTCTGCGTCATAATTATTACACATCAAATATTTTTGCCTATTTACTCAAATGACTGACATTCCTTAAACAATATATATACATGATTGATTTGATATCGGTACGAGTATCTCAGCAATTTACTTTTGTAGAAAAGCTCCTTCAGAAGGAATTAAAAGTATTTCAGATTGATATGATGCTCGTGCCGTCATAACACGTTATTGTTCTTAATAATAGAAATCATATTTTATTCAATGACTTACATTACAGCAAAAATAACTTTTTGGTAAATAAAAAGCAACTGCCCAACAAGTTCGAACCCCAACCATTGCGCTTGGACCCTAAAGTTATTGAGTATAGAGGTTTATAGCTGCTGCAGCGTGTGAGTTACGGCCGGTTGCAATAACGTATCATGTTTGAATTTTTTTTTTTTTAACTTTGCCCCACACTTGGAATTTCTCCTGTCTCATGGGTGCGTTTACAAACTAACTCACATACACAAACAGCCAAACCCGGAACAACTATCTGTAGGCTGAATCGAACCCGCGACCCGCAGCGCAGCAGTCAATCGCCCAACCACTGTGCCAACTGTATCGTCAATGTATAGGCAAACATAACGTTTCAGCTACTGTTGGTAGCTAATTTGACAATTGCTCAAAGGTAGATACGTTATTGAGACTGGCCGTTAGTGTGTTGGTTAATAAATTTTCACTTAATATAACTGTTACGAGACAATAACTTTTAGTAATATTTTACAAACGGGTGGACGACCTGCACAAGCATGCAGGATACATGTAGCTATTCCCTTAGGACACCACCGAAACGTGTTAAACCACCAAAAACAACAATTCCTATTTCCTATTTATACCCTTTTTATGGGTGGGAAATCATCAAATGACACCTTCCACTCTGGGCGGAACGGTAGGGATTGACAGACTCTTACTGACTAAAACCCATCTGTGTTTCTCCTAATGCCTTTTGCGTTCCCGGGCCACGGTGACTCTTTGGAACAAATTCCGCAACTCCTATTTATACCCTGCATGCATGCTGAATGCATGATCTGTATTAGTATGATTCTATGACCACGGACCAGAATAAAGGTTCAAAAAGCACTAAAACGATTTAGCCACAACTTATACCGTTATTGGTATAAGTTGAAAGCTTTGTTTTTTATCAATCACTCTTCATCTTCAAACAACTGAAGGGACTTGGGTGAAGCTTTGGACATGGATATTCAATGCCCTTCGTTAGTATATGAACGTTATCGCTAGCATATTGGATAATTTCTTTCCCAGTGGTGCATTCCTTTGAAAAAAAATATCACGAGGGCAAAGCCGCGGTTTTAATCTAGATTCAAAATATTTCCCTCATCGACCTAAACATAATCTGAGTACATAACCATGGCTAGCCTTAAAAGTAGTTATCTTGTTTGATTTATACGTTTAGTGCCGTGGACGGAAGTGGGGGTGGGGGGCGACCAGCTGATGTAATGGAAAGTCAAATTACATCATAATAGTTTTATGGATTTATTGATTTAATCTATGTGGAATGTGCACATTGAATTTATGTTAAATTGTTTTTGTTGGGCCTAAACAATTGTTGACATGCATTTCGGATCTTATTATCGCATTTTTCACTTTAATTTGGATTTGGAGACTGGTATATATGCTTAGGAAAATTCTACACAAGTGTTGATGGCGTTGACAAGACATCGTAACACTCTGCATTTCAACTTACATTATCGCTTGATCTTTTTTCTCAATTATCTAGATCTGTTACTATTGTAGCTAACTTATACCAACCCTTATAGAAACGTCCAAATTCTAACTTATACAAACTTATCGTTCGCTTCCGCTCCTGCCATTGTCACAGCGTTTAAAACCCATCGTACTGTGAAATTTTAATAAGTAACATTCCTGAACAGTCGCGGGTCCATCGCGTCAATCAAAAAGGTTGAAACGGGAACAAAGTTGAACGACCTCTGAGGAAACTTGAATATCAGTAGCTACCTTACTTACATCCTGTGACCGGCTTCCGCGCAGCTGTGACAGGGGAATATTAATAGAAACGAGTATCTCGGAACTAATACATCAAAATATTGGCAACTACTGTTAAGGTGGCGTATACTTCACATAAACATAAATACGAGTGCCTTGTTGACAGAGTGGTCGCAAGCGAGACTGCTGAAAGTAGGTACGGTCAGAGGGCCTAGGACAAATGTTTTAACGTATAGTAACGTTACAGTATTGTTAACGTAAGTGAATTTTGAATTTAAAAAAAACTATAACTCCTCCTATGTCGCATAAAATTAAACCAAAAACACTATTTTTGGTTTAATTTTATGCGACATTCACAATTTGTATTATCCTACAAATTTTTGTGTGATATGTATTATCTTACAAAAATTGTGTATTGTGTAATATTCATACTAGGCCCTCTGACTCTAGACAAAGTGCCCTTCTCTTAGCGAATGCGATTCTCAAAAATGCAAAAATATAAGGGCTTTTTTTTTCGAGAGATTTTCGACAGTGTTTGTCAATCCTATACACTTTGGACGTTTTGATTGACAATCTTCCACTTGTCTAGAGTCTCTGGTGGATTCGATACAAGACCCGAAGCAAGTTTTGGGTTTATCCATTAACTTTTTCAGTAGCATACTCCGACCACGCCTATCAAATCAAAGTCAAAGCATTTATTAACTAGAGAAACTAGAGTCACTTATATTTTTATTTTAAACTGTAAATTTGACGTTCAAAAGTGCCTTTTAATGGTCTAGTTGAAATAAATGAATTGACTTTGACTTTGACTTTGACTTTGACTTTATTTCAATCAAACCATTAACAGGCACTTTTGCAATATCAAGGAGTTGGTCATTGGTTTAGAAAATTAAAGTTAATTTCCCGTTTCTAAACGTAGATCTTGCTTGCCCCTAATAAAAAGGAGTATCTTATTAAACATAATTTAAAACTCTGTGAATAATTTACCCTGGCTTAGGGGTATGATCATTTAAGGGTTTATTTGAGCCTTCATTCAGGTTCACCTGCTAAAGTAACAACAATCTTCAGGACATAAAAATACAGAATCAAACCCCCCGATGCGTTGCGCAGCAGCTATGCCTAACCAAGCCGTACTGTACGGCTCGGTTTTGTTTGTATTGATTGACAAATGCTCATTTGGCTCAGCTCATTCATCAATTCCATACATTTTTACTTTTGAAAAACGTTACAGCTGATAGAATGTCGTTTTGTCTTGGCTCTCACCGTTTTCTCAATCCGAAAGACGAATAGTTTACGTAATCAACTATTTTGTTGATATAAGTAACATCGGATTGATGTTATAACATTAAAGTTATGT
Source organism: Mamestra brassicae (assembly GCA_905163435.1). Taxonomy (NCBI): domain Eukaryota; kingdom Metazoa; phylum Arthropoda; class Insecta; order Lepidoptera; family Noctuidae; genus Mamestra; species Mamestra brassicae. The sequence goes on along the minus strand of LR991004.1, from coordinate 9,522,037 downwards.
GATGTTTGCTATCTTAACTAACGCCTCAGGTGGTGATCGATACTAGTGTTGCTGAAGCAGCTATTGATTTGTATACAAACGCGAATCTGTAAATAAATCAACAGTTCGGAGAAGACTCCTGCCTACGAGTGTATCAAGCAGACATAAACAACAGATAAGTCTACCGGCAAATATTATTTAATTAATTAGTAACACATTTAAGAAATAGACAATAAGAAGAAAACAGGAGAGAGAGGAGAGTCGAATAAAAGAGATGTAGACACCGTGTGTAAAAGTTATACGTTAAAATAAAACAATAAACTTTAAATGTAACATATCATAGAATACATAAATATTAGTAAAATAAATATAACACTATAAGATAAATAATAATACATACTTATATGCAACTATGACGGTACAGAAATGGAGTGTTCTTCCACTCTTTTGAAAACTGTAAGAGTTTTGCAGTCCCTTATGTCAGGCGGCAGTGCATTCCACAACCGTACCACGTGCGCAATGAAGGAGTGGGATTTTAATAGATTTTTATGATATTTAGAAGTCGTAGGGTGGGTAACTAGTTAGTTTAATAGAATATAATTATTCATCTGTGCACACTGACTACTTAATAGGATTTTCTTTTGGCAGTGCATTAAATACGCAACTGCCAAATAACAATGACCTGGAACAAATTTACATAGGCCAGCCATTATATGTTCCGGGCGGAAATCAAACCTGCTACCAGTCACTTAGCGCAGCAAAGTAATTATTCAGTTAGTGCGCCAATCGAATTTAAAACTAGTTCTCCCAATTAATTGTTATTTATGGTCACTTGATGATTTCGAGATTCAAAAAGTATCTAATTTAAACGTCAGCAAAAAAAAATACCATTTACCAATAGACACCACTCTAACTGTGTTTGCAAGTACTTATTATCCAATCAAGACTGTCCATTTTTGTTGTAATTACAGTGTACACTAAACAAAAAATCAACATTGAATAAACTAAAGCAAGGCCTTCGGTATAACGAATAGCATTCCGCGTCGCCATTGGACGCCATTCTTGTACAACTATCTCACATAATTAGCATAACGTTAACCTACTTTATAACGTAAATACTATCATTTTGAGGCTTATTAATCATCCTGTCGGTCACTTTTGAGGATAAGAGGCCACAACTTATTTCAATAATAGTAGTGATCAGAAAAACGACTTACTAGGCTCTGATTTAACGCCGTCTACCGCAGTCCACAGATGAACACAGGCATCTCTCAAGCACAAAACCCGGTCTTCCGCCTCATGCATCCAGTCTATCAAAGCTACCTTTTAAAGGCTCTCATTGGAGACGGCTCTGGATAGAGCTAAATGCAGATAGCTGTACTCCTGGAATTCCTGCATACCCCTTATATAATAAAGAGGTTGCTCTCTAAAGAGAGCTTACTACTTTTATCTTGTACCCTGGTCCTATAGTTGGAAAAAATTGCGGAAAAAAAGCTCGGTCAAACGCAACAAAAAATTATCCATTAACATATTTCTACCGATTTTATGGAATTTCCTTCCCCCCTCCTCAAGCACCTTGAATGGGCCGGAGTTTCATAAAATAATTATTTGGTACCCACATATTTTATGTGATCCTCAAATAAGTTCCCCATAACGTTAACCGTCCGGGCCGCGTAGTGCCAGACTGTATATTACCACAGACTCAGGGTTGCTCTGTGCCCGTAGGTAGTTTGCTTTAATGAATGAAGAGCATAGTACATATCAGCACAGGCAATATCTGAATCTGTTGAATTACATTTTGCTTTCAAATATTGGAGCAAAATACATGCGACAAAATACAGACAGCCACAATGACTTTTTATTAAACGAAAGCTTACGAGCTCGGGACTTGGGGCACCCCGACTCGGACTGGTTAGGTTAGAAGCGCCATCCTAATCGTGTTTTTTTTTAAACCCCCTGAAATAAGTGCATCGCGAAGCAGGGTGCCGTCGACCGGGCCCGAATGAAAAGTTTATTAGACATTTTAAGCTTAGGTATATGTAAAAAATTTCTGTACCGTTACAATGTTATCGTGATTAATTTTTTTAAATAATATGTTCGTCACATCCCTGGCGAATCCTGGACCAATTTCATTTATTTTTAAATAATAAACATTGTCCGTTACAATTGTGTTTTATTTTAACATAATCTGTGTTTCACAACCCTGCCAAATCCTTTGCTCTGCACCCGTTCGTAGTTTGCTTTGGAAATGACGAGCATAATGTAAACAGAGAATGTCTGTGTTGAAATACATTTTACTCTTTAGTGTAACGAGCACAAAGCGGTCCAGCACAAACTATGGATGTCTGTGGTAATATACAGTCTGGCATTACGCGTCTGGAGCAAGTTTTGTATGTTTATTACGTAATCAACATAATGAACACATTATCATCTCAGCGTAACTGTATGCGAACTTCAGCCACAAAATGGGCATGTTTTCAGTTCAATGACAAGCGTAACAAAAGGGAATTGATATAACGGCAAGGACTTCACAAATACTGTCCACCGTAGGTGTGCATGGTTTCTTGTTTCGATTCTAATTTAAGGTAACAAAAGTGTCCTTAGGCTACCACAGGATCTACCAAGAGGTATCGTGCTACCCAATAGCTGGGTTGTAAAGGTCTGACAAGCAGACGCTCCGTGTAAAATATTGGTACTTTTTTTTTTTAGGGATGGGAAATCATGAAATGAAGGGCGTCTTACTGACTAAAACCCATCCGTGTTCCTTCTAAAGCCCTTTGCGTTTCAGGGCCGCGGTAACTCTTTCGAACAAATTCCGCAACCCTGGCAGAAATATTGGTACTTACTCAACTGCGTGTGGTTTCGAACAATTCCGCAAACTTTGCAAGAACTGGCCCTAGCAGGCCCTGACAATTATGCTAGAATAGAAGCCTGCGTTATCACAATTTGATCAAGGCTTGGCATAAGATGATGATTCAGTAAACTGTATTCCATTTCCCCCGTCCTCCTCTCTCCTCTGTGCCTTCTTCCTCCCTTTCTTTTGTATCCTATTTCTCCAAGATTTGTACACCAAGATTGTTCCAACTGACTGTACCCGACGCAAAAACGACAGGGGGTGTGTGTTTGTGTGTGTGTGTGTCGTTCTGTCTGTGGCATCGTAGCTCTTGAACGGATGAACCGATTTTGTTTTTTTTTTAGTTTGAAAGTTGGATTAGTCGGGAGTGTTCTTAGCTTTGTTTGATTACGTTGTATAGATATAGATTTAACATGAGACTGTTACCAACTCCTAACAATCAAATGGATGACGTATTAGGATTATTACCTACTCTTATTATCAAACGCTTTTGATCTGAATAAGTTTTTATACATGGTATTCCATATTTGGTTACTTTCCTCTATTCTACCTCCTTCTTATCGCTTTACGGCCGGTTTCAATAACGTATCTACTTTTAACCAACTGTCAAATTAGCTACCAACAGTAGCTGAAATGTCATGTTTCAAAGGCAAATATTACGTACCAATGTTCGACGTCAAAAGCGATCGCAAATCATTGAGTTGTAACAACAATCGAATTGTAAAGTTTAAGCTGGACTCGTTTTGCGGGGGTAGGCCAGTTTATACTTAGCTTAGGCCAACTTACTACCTGTGTTGACGTGGATCGCCTTGATCTAGTAAGGCGGGTTGCCAACGCAACTACAGCACAGCTCATAAAAATGTCAAGAAATAATACCGTTCATAAGAATTATAATATTACTTAACATAGGGAAGCGTAACCTCAAACGTTTAGTTATTGTTTGATAAATAATATCACGTATATATACCTACTTAACGTCGAACTCATAAACGCAAAATTCCGTGAATGACGTAGCAAAAAATAAGGAAGTGAACTGTTTTAAATTAAATAGAGTTGATTCAGTAGGTAAGTAGGCTCACGCTAGCTGATAATCTCTGATTGACTTATAAAAGGTTAGTCTAGGTACAGACGCCAGCACAAAAGCTACAAAAATCTGTCAAATTTCTCTAATAGATTTTCAACTTTATCGCTAAAGCATTAGGTTCAAGGTTGATTTGGAATATTTGACAGTTTCGGAAAGCTTGATGTGCTAGCGTACAATAACCTTTTTGCACAAAATCAGGTTCATACTTTTTGGGTTACCCAAGTTAAAAAGTAATAATTCATAAGGCCACAGTAGACCATTGCCTACCCGTATAAAGGAGATTATATGACGTTATGATGTGAGCAATCGCGTCACGTCACGCGTCTTACACTACCTTTGTGTAAAGTGCTTCCCTTTAGGAAATGTCACTAACGGCCGCTTGCGACACATAAGTGTAATGATATTATTTATCGTGAACATTAAGAACGAAATTAAAACGAAACCAAAAAATCTAACTATTCTAACTTCCGTAGGTTAGAACACACCTCACTCTCCTCGCCGACGCGAGGTGGCCCGCAGAGGCGGGCCGGCACCAGCCGGGGATTGCGGAAGTCGCATACGTGGTTTTAGTCAGTAAGAGTCTGACAGACCCCTCTCCCGACCCAGGGTGGAGGATTTCCATGAGGATTTCCCCCCGAGATCAAAAAAAAAAAAAAAAAAAAGGGGTTCCCAAACTGTGCGTCGCGACTCCCTGGGGCGTCGCGGTACTTTCCCAGAGGCGTTGCAAACCACCACGGAAATGAAACGCACATGCTGTAACTGGCGAATAAAATTAATTTGGGAAGAATTTAATATTGTAGAAAAGAAAAATAGAAATGGAGTAAAGAAATACTGTTTTTCTGTTTTGAGAGGCTTTCTGGAAGAAAAATCTGTTGAAGATTTGATGCTAAGTTTACAATAAATATTTTGTCGCACTTATAGATATTAAGCACACATTTTTATAAATATTTTTATTTTCCTTCTCGTTTTCGCAAATGTAGATACTTACCTAGATAACTTGTTTAACAAGGGCTTTGCATAAAAATATAACAAGTAAAGGGAATCGCAGTCCCTAACATAGTTGGGAAAAACCTAAACTCAATCGCTTTGCTGTGAAATCATTTATGACAATAAATGATTTGAATCAACTTAAAATTGAGCCTTGAACTTTACAAAGATAATATAGGTACCACACAAATAACTGCTCACTCATAAAAAAGATTTACTTTTATTTCATGATTTCATAAAAGCCTTTTATCGACTCCGAATATCTTATCTGCAGGCACCGACGGGCAGTAACGATAAATCGCGCATGATATCAACAGCAAGCAACTGAGCTCTCAATGTTTGCCTTATAAGGCCGATTGCTTTATGTTACGCTTCGGTGTAACAGCAGGACGCTTTTATGCAAACGTGAGCGGTATAACGTATTGTTCGGAGGAACATGGCGGTTATCTGATCGCTCCAGTTTACCACAAAGGTATATTGTGCAGTACGCTCGCCCCCGCGTCCACTGGGCTTCTATTCTTTTAAGTGGGACAATAAAAGTTAATGTTGTACGTTCATTGTAATTGAAATTTGTTTCTTAAGAGAGAATGTTTTAAAGTTTTTGTAGCCCTGTGATTTCGCATGTGATTTGGCTTTCACGTATTTAGATGATATTCTAATTATCAGAAGCAAGATGATGAACAGCATCATGGATACTGATATATACATCTGCCTAGTCTTTTCCCAAATATTTTGGGGTCGGATTCCTGTCTAGCTGAGTAGTAGCTGCAGTATCAGTATTTTAATTGGAGCGACTGCCTTCCCGACCTGTACAACTCAGTAACTGTCAACCCTTCCTTAGCAAGACTGGTGGCAGATTCCCTGGCTTAATGACAGCCGGGACTTACGGCTTAACGTGCTTTCTGAGGCACGGTGGAGATAGGCATTCATTCACCGACCACCCTCAGCAACCGTTGCAATAATTTGCACATGTTAACCATGCATAAAAATTGTCAATGTCATTTAGTCGTACGTACTCATATAAACCACGCCCATTCTGCTTAAAGCTTAAAGTAGGTACAATTTAAACAGCTGCTGCATTTCCCATTGTATTCTGAACATGACTATAGCACTAGTAGGTTTCGATCACAGTGTATCGAACTTATACAATAAACCGGAATGTAAATAGATTCATGCATGTACTTATTTCTAATTCACTTTGTTGATAAGGAACATTAAGATAACAGTTCGGTCTAACCACAGCTTTATAAACAACATAATTACAGTCACGACCAAAAGTATGTTCTCACTTTGCGAAATTATAATGCGGATTTCTTGTAAAGTATCTGCAATATGTTGAAACATTACAATCAAACTGTGAAGATTTTGTCTCATACAACACCTCATAATTTTAAATCCATCAGCAGCTATTTCTTGAGGGTTTAACCAAAGAATGTATGCCTAAATACACCTTTTTCTCCTACTTTTTTAGCGCTATAGTTCTGTGTGCGTCTTGACCTCCTACACGATCATCTTCCCTCTCATTCTGTCTCTGGCCTCCCATCGCCAAGATGTTTTCAACTCTCAAGATGCTTTCAACGCTTCCGGGGACTCCCTCTAGATCTTTTCTGTTGCAGAGTCCATTTCGACATAATTTTATAAGAGTCTTAAGTACACCAATACAGTATTTAAAATAATCTCGTTGTTGTTGTAACTTTAATATCGATATTGTTTCATTTCTAAAGCAGAACGAACGAACGAACATTTCAGTGAATATAATTCTTGAAACATTTATTATTGACTCTCTCAGTGACGTCATCAAGAAACCTTTTTATAGAAGCCATTAACTCGGCTATAATAAAACATAAATATTAAATGTTTTTGCGCGAAATAAGTGAACGAAACGAGATTGAAGTCAACAGTAGATAACTATCATGTAGATTCTCTCAGATTTAAATAAAAGAATAATATGTCAGCAAGAGTCAAGTATTATACTAGCTATTTGTTGGCAGGTCTATTTTAAAACTATAATGAGAATAAAATTTATTTTATAAATTAGATTTCAAAAAATCTAATAATTTTACTAGCATATATCATAATTATTTTGTTCCCATCGCTGAACATCATCCGCATATCATCTTCTCCGGATAAGGCAGTGGGCTATAATCCACAGGTCCAGTGAGACTTAAAACAAAAGACGTTGACTTTGAGTCAGTCTGGCTACTCCTTATTTCTGGAATAGATATGTACCTAATTAACAGAATCGAGTTGTAAACACTGGAAATTAGAAGCCAGAGACTCAAATACGCAAGCCAAAATCCCAACATTTACGAGGGATAGGAATAAATCCTATCCGAGATGGGTTGTCCTTAATAATATTTTTGGGTTTCCACCGGTTGGAGGTTTTAGAGACAGCGTCCAATAAAGATAAATTGATTTGGGCGACCATTTAATCCCGAACGTCGTCATTTTGGGTTGTTCAGTAGGTAATCTTGCAAAATAACTTCGCTCAAAAAGAAACAAAGTGCCAAACTGCAAAGTGCAGCTCTCATTTGTAAAACAAAAGCGAGTCGGCCCTAGTTTTGTGACCGTAATAAGAGATAATAGTCCCACTTTCGACATGCTGCATTAAAAAACTAAGTACATAATAATACGCAACTACTACAAACTGTTGCCGTAGACAATGATAAATGTTGCTAGAGAGGAACGCGTTTCATTAGAGCTCCAAACAATATAAGTAAAACAGAAGACATTATTTTTTATTATTAACTCCATTTACACATTCGATTTTTCCCTATAAATTGATTTTTAATTGCCTGCAAATACAACGCATAAACCGTCTTTTTTCTTTTTTCGTAGTTTTCTTCAACACATTTTACAAAACATTATAAAAATATCTCAACGAAGCATCATCCTGAAGTGGAAATTTTGCAAATGCAATTTTAATAATATTTTATCGCGCACCTCATCCATCGCATTATTACAAATAAATAAAATATTACTTTTTATGGAGAATCGTCGAACCAGATCAACCTTAACGTTGGTATGTCGGTTGGCGAGCCATACCAGCCACGGAGGCTGCACGTCAGCTCTTGACACTCAGTGAAACTTATATTATTACCATTATTTCTTAATTATCATAGCTACCCCGTCATATATGGCCGAACGCTTTACTTGAACTTTTAATTCAGAATCCAGTTTTAGTGGTATTTATTATCTTATACACTCTCTTTTTGACACGTCCGTTGTTTTAATTAATTAATGGTGTATTATTTATAATTTAAGTACGATTGAATGTATAGAAATAAAGACGTTTATTGAAGTTGTATTCACACTTCAAAAATAGTTTTACGATCTACTTGCATAGACTTGGTTTAAGTTTATGCAAATTTCAACCAGCCCTACATTGCAACAGGTAATTAAATCTGTCCATTGCCATTAAAACTATACTAACGCCTCTCAAAACAAGTGCATTTGGCAATCAAATTAAATTATATTATAATTTTTACATATCGGGTACTAAAAAGCAATTAAAAGTAAAGTAGTTGATAAGCGATCTATTCAATCAGTTAGTTGCGAACATGGACAAGATGTGATGATGAAATTTATTTGAAACTTGCATTGGAGGCTCTAACAAAAGATTGAAGTAACTACTACTACCTACCTAATTGCTTACTGGAGCTAGATGGAGTGGAATGGACAATGAAGTAATTGGCTCGGTTAGCGCGTTGATATTGATATTTGACGCTAGTCCTCTAGGTTACGGGCTTTTAGGTTTTGGGATCAAATCCCATACGAAAAAAAAGATACAGATGTGTAATATAACTTCTGGAATCTCCAAACAGAATAGGCGCCTAGTAGGCAGTTTTTCAAAAAAAAGCCAATACACTGCGCAGTAAATGTATCAATACACGCTCCTTTCATAAAAAAGACATGTAGCTAACTGAATTTGACATCACATTTGGATACAACCACAAAATGCCATCCCCAAACCTACACGCCCTGCATGCGGATCATTATTACGTAAATACTAAAAGAACCACGTACTCATTACTGCAATTTCTTTCGTTTATGACTAAGATAAACTGTTACACTTTTATGTGAACACCATATAAGGAAGGTACTATTAAGATCACGTTGTCTCTCATGGAGTCACGGCTGACATAGCCTAATCCGTAAATGTCCTTTCTATATCATATACAATTTATATGAATACGTTCCTTTATAAAAAGTTTTATATTTCATCTTGATCTGACCTTAAAAGGCGTCAATGTTAAGTCCGGCTAATCTGCTAAGACTATCTTAGTAGGTAGTTTTTTAAATGTCAGAATAGCCAAAAAAGTTAAATGGGGAGTAAAAGTTGTAACAGATTTAAAATGCATTCAATTACAATGTACTAATTACCGCCTGGTATAACAAAAATGTTTCATCATCGTCATCATTCGGCCGATGACGTCAAATGCTGGACATAAGACATCGCCATAACAACCGGTCCGGTAACATGTGTGCTATGAACAAACCTTCAGGAATTCTCCAATAAAAACTTGCCGATATCCTTAAACTGTCTATTTCCGAAATTCGTTCAAAATAGCGATCGCCAACATTATTTTCTAGATAAGTATGAAGTAAATGAACAAAGCATTGACAACTTCGATTTTCACTAACTACACACACTATTATTATCAGCATGACCGAATACATATCAACTGCAATAAATATTAACCGATTATGAGCTTTGGATCTAACTTCACAGATGACAAAGAATTTAAACCAATCATGACATCCTGAGAAGACCAGACATCTATATTTATCTTTCAGTTATGTTCCTATTTAGTTAAAATGGAACTATAGTCGACGCCAGATGAATTTGCAATAACGGTCATTGACCCACATACATTTATTGACATACAGAAATACAGACATAAAGCTGTCCCGAATCGACATCTATCGTGGTACTTTACATTACTAGTAACGATTCATAATTTATTGTACAAGTACCTACGAAAATATATTAAGGAAAGGGCAAAGACCGTTATTGCGAATTTATGTGGTGTCGACTATAGTAGCTGTAAAAAAACGTTACCTTTTTTTTCTTTTTTTTTTTTAAGGATGGGAAATCATCAAATGACTTCTTCCGCTCTGGGTGGAGCGGAAGGGCGTGTCAGACTCTTACTGACTAAAACCCATCCGTGTTTCTTCTAAAGCCCTTTGCGTTCCAGGGCCGCGGTAACTCTTTCGAACAGATTCCGTAACCCTGGCAGGCTTTGGCCCTAGCGGGCCCCGTCTTTTATGCTGACATCTCTTTGAGGCGCGCGTGAAACACAACGCGCCATCGACCCGGGCCTGGTGGTGATCGGACAGCGAGCCACCCAACGCTCGCCGTCCGCAGGCCCGCGCCTACGGTGGCCGGGGATCGCCCTGCGACTCCCGACGCCCGGGGCGTCTTCTCCTGTAGCGGCGATTGGGACGAAGGCCTTGCCTTTCCCTCGCGCGGCCCTCCTCCTCCTTCGCTAGCATTACTGCTTCGCAGAAGGAGGTGACCGCTTCCCAAGCCTCCTCGCTCCGGACCATGGATTCAACCAGGGCCGGACGCGAGAGGTTGCCGCCGCCGATCGCCTCGACGAGGACACGGCGGTGCTCAGCCCAAGCAGGGCAGACCTCCACCGTATGCTCCACCGTGTCCTCTGGGCGATCCTCACAGTGCTGACACCCGGGCGTGTCCTCCCGCTTAATCCGAAACAGGTACCTCCCGAAACAGCCGTGTCCGGTTAGTACCTGCGTCAGGCGGAAGGTGAGGACGCCGTAGCGCCTCTCCAGCCACTCCTCAAAGAGGGGTCTTATCGCCGCAATTGTGGCGTGCCCAGCGCTGGGTTGCGACAGTCGCCGTTTCCATATCGCCATGGTATCCTGCTGGAGCTCCGTCCGCCGCGTAGCAATTTGCCGTGGCAGCGGAGTTTCGCCCCGGCGAAGCGCCTCCAAGCGCCACGCGTAAACGTGCGCGAGGGCTCTCGCCTCCAGATCCCATGGCGTTAATCCGGCAAGGAGGCTCGCCGCCTCGCCGGAGACCGTGCGGTATCCCCGGGCCAGCCGGATGGCCATGACCCTTTGGGATGCGTTGAGCTGGCGGGCAGGTCGCCCCTTCAACGTCAGTGCCCACACTGGGGCCCCATAAAGGGCCATGGACCGCACGATCCCCGCATAGAGCCTCCGGCAGGAGGCGTTTGGACCCCCTAGATTGGGCAGGAGCCGCTTGAAGGCAGCCCCGGCCCGCTCCAGTCTTGGAGCCAAACGTCGGAAGTGCTCCTCGAAGTTCCATCGGCTGTCGAGAACGAGCCCCAGGTACCTGATCGTTGACCCGACGCCGATGTGAACCCCTCCTACCGTTATTTGGGATCCCATTGGTGGCCTGTTCCGAGAACCATAAAAACACATGGCTTCGGACTTGTGCAGGGCCACCTCGAGACCCAGTTGCCGGATCCTCTCAACGACTGTCGCAACCCCGCGTGTCATCACTTCGGCCGCCGCCTGGTGCGACCCCCCCTGTGCCAAGACTAGCGTGTCGTCAGCGTAGCAGACTACGTTGACGCCGCTAGGGAGGTCGGCGCGCAGCACCCAGTCGTAGCCGATGTCCCACAGGAGCGGCCCCAGAACCGAACCCTGTGGAACACCGCACGACATCTCTCGCCGGTTCCATTCTCCCCGGTGACCGGGGTAGATGACGGCCCTGTCCGTCAGATAGGTATAGTAGCTGTAAAATGTAAAAAAACGTTACCTACGATGTACAAAAAACTTGCTGTATCCTCAAAGGTGTCCTTTAATGATCGACATTCGACTCTATATCCTTATTCCTCAATACCGGTCTTCGCATATTTTTTGCTGCCGTTTTTACTTTACAATCAACGTCTACATAACGTAACGTCAACGGAATGCCCAATTAAAAATGTCATGTATTAAACATCGTCTTTTCGTCAGTCTAAGCACATGTGACACACATACACAAGTGCAGTTTATACGTAATACATGCGTATTTTGGCCATTTAAAGTTTGTCTAATCAAAAATGCCGTCTAAGGATTTCAAAATTGGCAAAACATGAATATAGTATTTGACTAGAATAAAAAATCTAAATGAATTAATAGGTACTTATTTGGTAGATAATATTAAAACATTACGATTTGTGAAAAAAAAACAAATGGTCGAAAAACAGAGAAGTTATACACTTTTGAAATTATTCTTTTATCCTTGTCACACAAAATATAATTTGTACTGGCTGGCTTCAATTCAATATGGCGGGACTTGTGAGTGAAGTCACACGCAATTAGTGCTGTCTCTGTTTATTACAGACCAGTTTTTGCCTGCGACTTCGTTTGCGCATATCCTGTTTTCTTACTGTTCTCATAGGAATTTGGGTAAATCCTCTCTTAGTGCTCTCCTACACTCCTCAAGGAACCTACATGCCAAATTTCAGCATTCTACGACCAGTAGTTTTTGCTGTGCGTTGTCTGTCAGTTACTCAGTCACTCACACAGTCAGTAACGGAAGTCAATACCTTTTTGTATCCTAGAAAAATAATAGTGCATGAGGCAGAAGCAATACACGTTCGCACTATCATATATTTTAACTTCTATTCGGAACTGGCTTTTGCGGCGGCTTCACCCGCGTAAAAGTCGAGTACTATTGGAATAAAAAAGTAGTATATCCTAATTGAGGTCGAAATTTACCAGACAAAATATAATATAATATAATGTGCAGCACACAGGGTTTTTACATTAATATAATGAGAAGGGTTCGTAGGAAGAATAGGGTGCAAGACTTAAGAACTAAACTTTAATTAAAAGTCACTTTTACTGTCACTATTAGGAACTTAAAAAATAAGGTTGTTGATAATCAGATTTTTTCTTTAAACGATATATTACTTCTTGTACCTAGCTATAATAGATTTTAAGAAAAAAATCGTTCGAAACATTTTAAACGCAACAGCTCAACATAAGCCACCCACTTTATTGTTCAATTAAACAAATCAACACAAAGGTTTACTAAGAAAAACGTAAGTCGGATAACAAAATCCAATCATATTTATTCCGCTGAATTTCCTTATGTATTTCAATACTTTTTATAACACAACGCAATATGAAATGAGCTCATATAATTATATTTTATTCTTGTATTATATAATAGTTGTGTATTTCAGACTTGCTGTTTACCGCGTATTTGCTTCCGTGGCCAGAAAAATGAAACGGTTCATAGATAACCTTTAAACCGTAGATTTTTGCGGCACATTAAGAAGTGGATTTGTATCATTTAAATCATCCCCGTTATTTGGCCGATTCTCCTATTATAGAGTCGCCATATTATGATCTCTGCGAGAATAATCGTCAATTAGTTGTCAAATGAAGGGAAATTAGAGTTGGTTTTGACCTTTTGCGACTGCAATGCGAATTCAAATCTTTAAAAATACACGTCCCTCTGGTTACCACTTTTCCCTATTCCAGATATTATTACCTTTTACAAACAAACAAATAATAAGATCCTCTTTATAATATTTATTTCTCCTAAGCAATGTATATCAGAGCTATGCAATTAAATGGCCTATAAATCCGTCGCCGTCTCTTTATGAGTCGAACTAAAATACCAGCGATAAGCTAGGCTTGTCCACCGCTTACGGCTTGCATAAATGTCAATGGATAGTGTTTACTGAGCTATATTTGAACACATTCTAAGTACTTCAATTCCTCGTAAATCCGGTCAGCCACAATGGTATGATAGAGGCACTAATATCCAATAGCGCAGTCTCGATTTTCATTTCAAACTAGCTTTTCGACTTCGTACGCGCATATTCCGTTTTTTCCTACTCCCGCAGGAATTTCGGAAAATCCTCTCCTAGTGCTCCCCTACACTCTCCAAGGAACCTAAATGCAAAATTTCAGCTTTCTACAACCAGTTTTCAACTGTTTGTTGCCTATCAGTCACTCAGTCAATCAGTCACTCAATCACTCAGTTACCAGTAGCGGAAGAGTTTTATATGTATTGATAGGGTTTAGTTTTTGGGAAATATAAGTCCTACTACAAATCATTAAAAAAATCACTTGATCTTATCCAAATATATTTGAGAGCCAAACTTTCTGCAATATTATCACTCAGGTCAGCCATCGTTTCTTAGGTCTGGACGGTGGTGGAGGGAACTTATTCGTAGCCAATAAAATCACTCTCACAACTTTTCTCGCCAAATTGTCTTATGCCTTTCCCATTCTTCACAAAACATGTCTATACCAGGACCGCGGATTGCCACCCGACTATTAATAAGGATATCAATTATTCTGAAAGTATCTGGTAAAGAAAAGAAATTGAAACAAAATTTAATTGACAAGAAGTCATTTAAATTCAAAGCACCGTCGTACTTCAAGTCTATTTCGTTATCTGAGACGCCTGCTACCTCTATTTACTATTATAATCTCCACCTAATTATTAATGGTCATTTAATCACGTTTGTCGCATTTATACGTAAATTAGTCTGTAATGTACTAATTTTATACAATTCGTGATACATTCCTGACTTTATCGTAAGACTAAAAGCTCAATCGCACCTTTACTAATAGTGACTACTGTGGCTAGACAGACTTCACAGTCATAACTCATTTGTCTGCTCCAATGACTTTGGTCAATGGATGTGATATAAATAAATAACATGAATCAAAGTGCCACTGATCTTAGATGACCTATTTTGGACTTATTTCGGAAAGGGATCAACAAACCCGTTCCATTAACAACACACTTCCTTTTACAATAATATTCATTAAATGTGTTGTCAAAGTACCTAAAACAAATATTATAAAATAAGTACAAGTCTTAGAATTCGTAAACCTTCGGGATCAAAAAGTATTCCGTACAAGTTTTCCATAATATTAATTCTTCCAATGAATACATTATAAATTAAAGTCACTGATCGACAAATATCTGAAGCCATGTCTTACTTCATCTTAAATAGAAACGATAACTAACCTCCCAAGTTATCGGATCTTGCTCAAATGGGAAGGAACGGACCCATTTTAGTGTCAATGACCTGAAGAAAAGGTACACCCGACGGAAACGCAATGCTAGCCCAATGATAGTACTAACTATAATTACCAGCTGCAATTGACAGTTTACTCTTAAGTGGTTTAAACCTGATCAGACCAGCATCCTGTTGGGTTGTCGACCTCGGAAGGCCTCTCTGGATGCACTATTCACTAAACAGGAAAAAACATATCGTAAGGAAGACGCCAGAGGGCTATATCGAGCCTCCCAAGGAATCCACGATCAACGTCCTTATTGACCAATCTATAGACAAAACTCTAGTGTATAAATTGGAAATGGAACGCAAAACAACACGGCCTAGTTGCTAAATATGGATAACAGGCTTTTTGCTAAGTCCGTTAAGATATGTCCACAGGGAGTGGAGAATCGACCGAAATACACTTCCGGGTACGGAGTTACAAATAAACAGTTTCGTGAACCAAAGTAAAACTAAATAAACAATTTATTCGGGAACACGGGATCATAGGATATCGAAACATTTACCATTTATTAATAAAACCTATCAACTTAACTTAAATAACAACATTTCGACTTTGTCCGAGATTTGTTGATGTCAGCTGTTTTTTTGTTTTCAATAAGGCGCATCATCATTGTTGGGGAGCACCAAGCTCCCACTGAGTGAGAACGATTTATCAATGATCCGTCAATTAGGCGTAACTGAATAGTTAATTTTATTCAATCAGCCCGTATCTACTGATTGCTCCAAGGTGAGGCGTAGTGACTTCTGTTCGTACGCTATCTATTATGATAACGTCATACGGTTTGGCCCTGGACCAACACGGACAAGGATAGCATTTATCCTTCCTAATTCCTGATAAATGATATTTATTTTGTAAGTAACAAGTTTCCAAAAAAGATTGACGTGTAAAAGTGTTATGTTTAACCACATAAAACTTTTACACGTCAGTCTTTTTTGGTCATTTTTAAACTAGATGAGGCCGGTGTTTCCTAGCTGACTACCAGGAAAGTTTCAGTGTTTCTTCTCAGGAGAAGAATCACTGAAACAAACACAGAGGTCAAAGTCTCTTTTAAAGTCCATACAATCGTACTGGTAAAATCATATGAGAACCATGTAGGTTAATGTCTGAAGTGGTCTTTTGAGGAAAGTACCACACAGATTTGAATGGACCTGTCCGACTTTAAGGAGCTCAACGATTTGACGAACAATACTAAAGTAAGCACATTTGAAGGTAGGAACATACACAAAATATATGTACTCAGGTACGACTGCCTCAGACAGATGAGATTGTGAGCGATAATGCGTATCAATTTTAATGATGCCTATGTCAGAGCAATTTATATCCACGTGGCAACAAATAAGTTGGTTTCCACTAATGATTTGACTATATATAACTATGGATTATGGACTATAAATTAACTAAAGATTGTAGTATATACCAGAAATTACCTTTCAAATGAAATTTTGTTAGATTTCAAATGATAGCAAGATAATTTAAAATTAATTTAATTTTCTACCTAAATTTAGGGAATTATAGCAATAGGTAGTAGTAGTTGAAGTAATTTGGGAAGATAATAATTTTATTTACAATTTATGTTATTTACTCCTTAATATTCTAATGACTGCCTCTAAACGGTTTTTCATTGACCGAATGAGTTTGCTGATGGAATCCTTGGGAGTTCCTGCCACTCTTCGACTAAAGCAGTTTTCAGGTCTTCTATCGACACCGAAGCTGAACATCTTCCTCGTACCCGCCTTTTTAGCTCGCCTTCCAGGTACTGTCTCGTCACTGCAGCGGCGTGGCAGCGGGCACTATCGTGCATTAGCAGGAAATCTTCGCCAATAAACCCGGCGTAGGAGAGCACATGGCCTAGCAGAATGTCGTTGACGTATCTTTCTGCGGTTAGCCGTAAAACGTAATCGTGCGAATTGCACTCCCGGGCTTTTATAGACTCTCCCTCAACGATCGCTACCATGCAGGCACATACTGGTTTCGTCCGAGAACAGGACTTAGCTTCATTGCTTGTCGGTGGGTTGGAGATAATTTGGTTCCCGTGGCTGGCCTTTTTGGTGTCTAATTCGCTTCTTTGAGTCTTTGACTCACTGTCCACTGGCTGACAGCCCTCTCTCGAACTTCTTTGAGCTGCTGCAGGACGTCCGCGCCGTTCAGGTGAAGATTTCGAAGAGAAGAGGTGACAATAAATCGGTCATGTCTCACCGAAGTGCATCGCTGTCGTCCCCTGAACCTCTCGTATGCCTTGAAGACACAAGACTGGCTCAGATGAAGCCGTCGAGCGATAGTACGCTGAGACAACCCTTGCTACCAAACAATATTATGGTGTATTGTTTTTAAAATTGATGTCTTTTGTTTTTACGTTCCATGACATAATAATCTTTGATTTTGATATCGAAAGAGGTTGAAAGGTAACAAAATCAAATGTCAAAATTTTCAAAATCCATAGTTCATTGCATAGAAATTGTATAAATTTGAGCTGTATAAAATTGAGCAACGCGCGATAAAGTGATTTAAGTTTATTGCTCGCGAGTGTAGTTAATGAAGAATATTTAAGGCTCACGTGTTTACCTATAAGCTTGTGTTTTTTTATCACCATAAGGTACAGTATTTCCGCAAATTTTCAACGTAATTGAATAAAAAACAACCGACGCAATTTTATTTTAGAATAATTAATTAGAATAATTTCATATCCTTTATCGAACTTATCGAGTAGGTACTTATGTTCGTTTACGCTCCATTTTATAGTTAATGTTTGTTCTACTAATTATAGTCCACAAATAAACTAAAAGGAAATGAATACTTATCTGCCAAAGGAAGCGTGGCACTCACTCCATTTTCTCGATACGATTCGTCGTATTTTCGAACCCTTATAGTTTTGGTTTTGATAATACCAGAGAGCCCACATTCTCAGGATAAGATGTATAGTTCTCCTGACCGATTTCGGCCATGGCGGCTAATCTCAATCGAGACTAGCCATCGGTGCGGGGCATATTAGGTTGCACACGTGTATGCGCGCAATACAGATGATAGAGAAAGGGGGTGGGCATAAGATGTACATAGTGCGGGACTAACCAAGCACACTAGACGTAACCCTACATACTCAATAAAAAAGTATGACTTGTGGCTGGACTTTATTTTTGTGGAACTAGTGCCTGCCATAGCACAGTAGCTTATGCTTAAAACTCGCAGTCACTCCCTCACTCATCTCCCAGTATTTAGGGTTTGTAGAGTTAAAACTTCCAGAGTTATGTGGCTCGACTCGAGATCTGCTAAACATCGATAACGTTATGAGCTGGTTAGTCATGGCAACTAATTGACATAATGTTTCTGGTGGTATGATTTGGACGGAACACCTTTTTCTGATTTTTTAGTCAGTTTTCCACATAATGTTAGCCCATACATCTTACGAGTATTACAAACTTACTTTCATACTGTTTCGATGTAGGAAAAACAGTTATATATTTTGAGATACCTAAGGACTACAAGTTGACTGAGGCTGAGATTTTCGACATCCGGGTTTCCTTCCTTCTGCCACCACAAAAAAAAAGTGATAGAAAAGGGGCAAGTGGCCATAAAATTCTGGCTGTGGATTGTCATAACTAACTACGAGTGTAAATAAATTTAATTATTTTTTATCAAAACGAAAGGATACAAAGTAAAAAATGTGAAAATCTTGAAATATAAGTTTACTTTAAAACAAACAGCGTACGTTTATTGGTCGTATGTGGTCTTGTGACAAGAACACGGAACTATAATGTATTAGTAATCGAGTAATTCCTCGTGTTCTTGGACACCACTCCGCTTGACTGGGCGCGAACCTTTCATTGTCCGCGGCCGAAGCGCGGGCGCACCGACCGGGCTTCTCAATACCGCTCAATCAATTTGATCCCAATGTCAATGAGCATACGAATGATTTTCAATTACCCAATCTCATACACATACTTCACTTTTCAATGATACTAACACGCAGCTTTTGTAATAATAGTACTTATTACCTAGTAAATCTTTTAGGTCAAGCAAAAGCTACAATTGGCTAAGTATTATTAGATTAGTGAGCACTAAATTAGAGTCAAGGCACTTTCCTAATTTTGCAATCCAAAAAGAGTCAAACGAAGGCTGAAATACTTTTATAAGTTGTTATTTTAATTACTTTAAATATAATAGAAGATCCGTTTACATTTTTTTTTGCGTGAATGTAGAGCGTCATACATTTCGCTGACATCGTCGCGCACTACATACTGCGACCACGAAATTCTTAGACCATGTAATATTTGACCGCCACACACGCGCCGAGGTCACATTATTGACAAGTAACATTGTTCTATCTATGCAAGCTATGTTACCAACAAACATACCTACTTACGCCTGAAATTGCCTTACCTTTTAATTTATATCCGGTCAGTATAAATATAGCGGAGTGCGAGTCGAATTTATCAGTCGACCGTCTACGGTTTTGAAGTGATCTTCTAGTTCGTCAGAAAAAACACAGACCACGTTCACAATGAAATCGATGGTGGTGTTATTCGCTGTGGTGGCCGCGGCGTGTGGCTCCCTGGTGCCGCTGGCGCAGCCACCGCACCACCCGGCGCTCGTGCTGGACCCGCACGGCCGCCCGCTAGACACCGCTGAGGTGATCAACGCCCGCGCCCTGCACCTGCAGGCTAAGGCCCTGGATGGACACTACGCCCCCCTCGCGCACGCCGCCGTCGTGCCCTACGCCTCCGCCGTGGTGGCTGCGCCCGCCGCCGTGTCCCACCAGTCCCGAGTGGACGTGCACAGCAGCCCCGCCGTCGTGAGCCACTCCGTCGTCGCCCCCGTGCTGGCGCACTCTGCCTACGCCTCTCCGCTGCTGGCGCACTCCGCCTACGCCTCTCCGCTGCTGGCCCACTCCGCTCTCGGCTACGCCGGTCACGGACACTACCTGAAGAAGCGCTCCCTGGGACACCTCGCGTACGCTGCGCCCATCGTCGCCCACGTGGCGCCCTCCGCCGTGTCGCACCAGACCCGCGTGGACGTCGTCTCTAGCCCCGCAGTGGTGTCTCACGCCGTCGCTCCCGTCGTGTCTCACGCCTACGCCGCACCCGTCGTGGCCGTGGCTCCCTCTGCCGTCTCCCACCAGTCCCGCGTCGACGTGCGCACCAGCCCCGCCGTCGTCTCGCACGCCGTCGCTCCTCTCGTCCATGCCGCCCCTGTCTACGCTGCTGCCTCATACTCTGCCCCCGCGTACGCCCACGGATACGCCGCGTATGGCGCTCACGCTGGACTCCTCCACTCTGCTCCTCTTGCCCACGGCCACGCCTGGTGAACAGCGAAACTGACGAACACCTAAGACTATGAACCTAAGATGAAGTAAAAATAATAAAAAAAAAGTTATTTATAAAATAAATAATACGAAAAATTTTATCCGATTATTTTATTGATTACCATTTTAAATAGAACCCAATACTTTATAGTCAAAAACAGATTGTGTTTCTTCTGATAATTATTTCAACTGAAACATATTCGTAAAGACGAGTGTGTGTTGGTAAGTTTATACTTATTTATCTTACGTATGTATGTAGTTATAATGTTACTTAACTATTATAACTATAACGATTTAGTTAGGCTCCTGAAAGAGATTAGTGATTGTCTCTGTTTTAAAAGGCATGTAGCCCGTACTCTTCTTTGTAGTCTTCTTCTTCATATATAAAACAAAGCCGGGTTAGTTACACCACTTATAACTCAATAACGGCTGGACTGATTTTGAAGATATTTGATTTGTTGGATTTGTTTTTGCCAGAATAGCAAAGAAATTATTAAAACATTAGAAAAAATTAAGAAAAAAATATGTACAAAAATCATTTTCGAATACAACTTCATTTCTGATACATGACAAAAAAAAAAACACGGCAAAAATTAAGTCTGAGGAGGTACGCAGGACCACTAGTTATAATATAAACATTAAACTAGACTGGTGTTATTTCGTAGCCATTTTGTATTTGTTTCTTATTTGTTCATAAAAATGGCAAAATAACTGAGAAATTATGCGAGGTGGATGGGCAGGACTACATAACAGGACCCTTACGAACCTTTTTATAATAGGGAATACGTACCTACTGGTTGATTTTTCTTAATTCTTATGTCTTTACCTATGAAATTGCCAAATATCTGTAAGGACCGATCGTTCAATAAGTAATCAGATTTTTCTATGGTATTAAAATGTACTTATATTTTTGCTAGCTTTTTCCTGCGGCTTCGTACGCGCACGCATATCCTGTTTTTTCACGTTTTCTAAGGGTTGATTTTTAATCCTCCGATACTTGTTTTTTAACTGAAGAGTATAATGGTTTTTTGATATATTTTCTATCCCCAACTGGTATTAAATTTTATTCCTCAGGAAAAAATGGGCCCTAAGGCCTGAATTTTCAATTGTCAGATAACTTTTATGTGAAGAATACAAAATGGCGGTTCGACACATTTTCTAAACAAAATCTGTCAAACCACAATTTTTACTCCACAGATAAAAGTTATCAGAAGATTATAAAACCGGCTTCAATGCAAAGCTACCGTCAACCAAAAGACAGTTGGCCTTATGTATTCGTCTTCTAAATTTTCTTGACGTGCCACCAACTTTTCAATAACCGTGGCGGTTGATTGGTAAGTCAATACGATAAAAACTCTACAGTACCCATGCAAGACACTTATATTGACTGGCCTGTTGGTCGAGTGGTTAGTGACCCTGACTGCTAAACCGGAAGTGGGTTCGATTCACACCGAGGACAAATCTTTGTGTGATGAGCATGATCATTTGTTCTGTATCTGGGTGTAATCTGTCTATAATATTTATGTATTCAGAAATATATAAGTATGTTTATCAGTTGTCTGGTTGCCATAGCACAGGCTCTGCCTAGTTTGGGATCGGATGACCGTGTGTGAGTTGTCCCAAGATATTATTATTATATTTATATATCTTTGCCAATGACTCAAAAATGGAGAAGCTAAAATTCCTCATGTCAAGGCAAAACAGCAACAAGCCTAGGCAACGGACACTTCGCCATTACATTAGATTAATGAATTTTGATAAGCTCAGTGCAATTCTCACCATGATTAACTTATTAATATCTCATCATCATTGGAAATCTCATGCTCGATCCGATCTGTTGTCGCCTGGATGGCGAGTGTGGCTATCAAACTACAACTGATGGATATAAGCTTTGGACTTCCTTAGGTCTCACAGGACGTAACTACTGTTTATGATTTTAGTTAAGGACTGAATCTGAGCTGATTCTCATGAATAATTTCCAAGTTACTGACAAATTATCATAAATAGCAGCATAGTAGTATATGACTCAGAACCCATTTTATACTCTAAAAGCGCTAAAAACCTGGGCGTCCTCATGGATAGTAACCTCTCTTGAGAGGTTAAGCTCGCCTTTGTACAGGAACTTTTCTTCACTATAAATAAATAAGTTACTATGGTGTACAATAAAGAATTGAAGAATAATTTTGAAGTAAAACTTCATCTACAATATTTAAGTAAATTCTGTTTAGTAAGGAGTGTCGCAAAATGATTATGATCTCCGCCCTTGAATAAAAACGCCGTGATACCGGTCTCTCTCTGACCTTTAAAGTAGCGAGGAGCACTTTTTCTAGATTACAATAACACTTAAACCTACGAAACCCCAGATTATAAAAGTGTAATATTAATCCGTCATCTCTGGAATTTCATAATTCCTGGTAAACCTTTCCAACTTCCTCCGTACTCATTCTATCATAGGAACACTTTCTCACAGAATCAGACATATGCCTACATTTCCGACGTATTTTAGTTTGACCGCCACACACTCACCGAGGTCAATGCAAAGCTAGTTAAACAATGTAGCAACGATTTATTACGTCTGAAATTGCTTTACCTTTTAATTTATATCCGGTCAGTATAAATACATGAGCGTGCAAGTCAAAATTATCAGTCGACCGTCTACGGTTTTGAAGTGATCTTCTAGTTCGTCAGAAAAAACACAGACCACGTTCACAATGAAATCGATGGTGGTGTTATTCGCTGTGGTGGCCGCGGCGTGTGGCTCCCTGGTGCCGCTGGCGCAGCCGCCGCACCACCCGGCGCTCGTGCTGGACCCGCACGGCCGCCCGCTAGACACCGCTGAGGTGATCAACGCCCGCGCCCTGCACCTGCAGGCTAAGGCCCTGGATGGACACTACGCCCCCCTCGCGCACGCCGCCGTCGTGCCCTACGCCTCCGCCGTGGTGGCTGCGCCCGCCGCCGTGTCCCACCAGTCCCGAGTGGACGTGCACAGCAGCCCCGCCGTCGTGAGCCACTCCGTCGTCGCCCCCGTGCTGGCGCACTCCGCCTACGCCTCTCCGCTGCTGGCGCACTCCGCCTACGCCTCTCCGCTGCTGGCCCACTCCGCTCTCGGCTACGCCGGTCATGGACACTACCTGAAGAAGCGCTCCCTGGGACACCTAGCGTACGCCGCGCCCGTCGTCGCCCACGTGGCACCCTCCGCCGTGTCGCACCAGTCCCGCGTGGACGTCGTCTCTAGCCCCGCGGTGGTGTCTCACGCCGTCGCTCCCGTCGTGTCTCACGCCTACGCCGCACCTGTTGTGGCCGTGGCTCCCTCTGCCGTCTCCCACCAGTCCCGCGTCGATGTGCGCACCAGCCCCGCCGTCGTCTCGCACGCCGTCGCTCCTCTCGTCCACGCCGCCCCTGTCTACGCTGCTGCCTCATACGCCGCCCCCGCGTACGCTCACGGATACGCCGCGTATGGCGCTCACGCTGGACTCCTCCACTCTGCTCCTCTTGCCCACGGCCACGCCTGGTGAACAGCGAAACTGACGAACACCTAAGACTATGAACCTAAGATGACATAAATAATAAAAAAGTATTTATGAAATAAATAATACAAAAAAAGTAATATAATAAGTACTATTTTATTTAATGTTCCTTTGTTATTTTAAAACTGATTTTATTCACCGATTCCAAAGAGTCTGAACTCTTACAAAGAAACTCACATCATTTGTCACTTTACACTCTTCCAAAAGGATATTTTTAACTAATACCTAATTAAAATCAGTCCGAGTCCGTGAAGGATTTACATCCGTATTACAATGAATCGAAACTTGTTGAAGTATAAAACATTCTTGGAACTGTTCGACGAAGTATTTCTTATTTATTTAGTCATAACTGGTCATAACTATGTAAATAGTTTGCAGTAGTAGCATGTTGGTCTACCAAAAGCAATCATCTTTATTTGAACGTGGTTACAGTTAATTGATCAATTAATAGAAGCAAGTGAAGGCTTTACCTACTAAAATCGGCCAAGTTGAACTTGAGAACGTTTCGTTACTGTAAGGAAATTATTGTTTCTCATCAACTTCATAAAACCGTTTACAGAACTTCTTTCTAAAGTCCGTTTTAGCCTCAGATATTATTTTGAAAACTGCAAATGTCAAACTCCAAAAATTATGTTGCCAGCTTTTTTGATTAAAGTGACGTCTCGGAGTTCGAATTTATAATACCGACACTTTTAATAATTTGACCTGTGAGCAGAGTAGCAGTCTAATTAAATATATTATGAATTTTTAACTAAAACGAGTTCAACTTCTGATCGACCGATTTTGGGCGATCAGACTCCTTGAACCGAGTTCAAGGGCTATCGGAGATGGTCAGTGTCATCATTGTTTTGTGTATTTTATTATATAATTTTTATAGGCTTGGTGCTATAAAATAAAAATACTGTAACTGTTAACAAAATGCCTTGATAAAAATTGGGATGAAGATTGTTCGTCGTCTAAGATCGAAGAAGTCGCAAGAGGGAGGAACACTTCGATCCATCGACGCCCTTGGTGGCAGCGACTTTTTCAAAATTTCGCAGTTCTACCTGAATTTGAGTATATCGGAAATAAATCAAGCGATTCCTACAAATATTAACAAAAGCTATCTAAAAAGAATTTTATTACCTTTGTATATAGAAATGTTGCGGCATCAATGCGGCCACATGAAAAATAAGAAGCAAAATTTGTACAGCAACAAAAATAACCACAACGCTATCTATCCTGTCAGCGGTGAACTAACAACAAAATCCTGCATCGCGCAAGCAAAGTTCTCCGTGCGATTTGAACATATACAACAGTCTGAATATCAACTATCGAGCAGTTGCTCACCAAAGTCAAAGTCAAAGTCAAAACGTTTATTTCAATTAGGCCATTAAACGGCACTTTTGAACGTCATCGTTTACAGTTCAGTAAAATAATAATGTTACATTAATAAAGTGACTCTACTGTCCATTCGGAAAGGTAGATTCTTATGGAGAAGAACGGACAAGAAACTCCATAGTTACTCTTTTCAAATAATGATTTTACAAAATTTGGTATACAAAAATTAATTTAATATTATGTGAGGACGATGCACCCAGAGTATGCTACTTATAAGAACAAAGTATCACCAGCAGAGGTAAACGTATTAATTTCCTACGCTGTACCCGTTGTGCACGCCGTCCGCGTGCACAACGGGTACAGCGTAGTGAGCCAGAGATCGCTTCTTCAAAAGATGACCATGAGAAAGAGCGAGTCCACCGTGGGCACCGTACGCGGAGTATCCGTGAGCGCCGTATGCAGCGTATCCGTATGCGGGGGCGGCGTATGATGCAGCAGCGTAGACAGGGGCGGCGTGGACGAGGGGAGCGACGGCGTGCGAGACGACGGCGGGGCTGGTGCGCACATCGACGCGGGACTGGTGGGAGACGGCAGAGGGAGCCACGGCCACCACGGGAGCGGCGTAGGCGTGAGAAACAATGGGAGCGACGGCGTGAGACACCACCGCGGGGCTAGAGACGACGTCCACGCGGGACTGGTGCGACACGGCGGAGGGTGCCACGTGGGCGACGACGGGCGCGGCGTACGCTAGGTGTCCCAGGGAGCGCTTCTTCAGGTAGTGTCCATGACCGGCGTAGCCGAGAGCGGAATGGGCCAGCAGCGGAGAGGAGTAGGCGGAGTGCGCCAGCAGCGGAGAGGCGTAGGCGGAGTGCGCCAGCACGGGGGCGACGACGGAGTGGCTCACGATGGCGGGGCTGCTGTGCACGTCCAGTCGGGACTGGTGGGACACAGCGGCGGGTGCGGCCACCACGGCGGAGGCGTATGGCACAACGGCAGCGTGCGCAAGGGTGGCGTAGTGTCCATCCAGAGCCTTAGCCTGTAGGTGCATTTCAATTAGGCCATTAAACGGCACTTTTGAACGTCATCGTTTACAGTTCAGTAAAATTATAATGTTACATTAATAAAGTGACTCTACTGTCCATTCGGAAAGGTAGATTCTTATGGAGAAGAACGGACAAGAAACTCCATAGTTACTCTTTTCAAATAATGATTTTACAAAATTTGGTATACAAAAATTAATTTAATATTATGTGAGGACGATGCACCCAGAGTATGCTACTTATAAGAACAAAGTATCACCAGCAGAGGTAAACTTATTAATTTCCTAAAGAAATTTAGGTAAATGGTACTCACATATTTACAAACATTGGAACCATTAATTAAACAACAGTGTGTGAGTCAACAGAAAAATAAAAACACAAAAACCAGCCACCAGACACAACAACCAGCTGGCCGGCGGATCCTCCCTTTTCAGTAGAGGTTTGCGGGACTTTACTCTCTGAACCGCATACCTCTATAAAATAATTTATATTCCAGGGCGGGAAGTCTCGACATAGGTACCAATCGCCTACAGACCGAATTCGGTCGATAAGTGTTAGGCGGCCCGTACACAGTCAATCTCTAACGCGATCCACCTATCGACCGAATTCGGTCGGTAGGCGATCGGTACCTATGTCGAGACTTTCCGCCCTGGGCCAGATCATATGTACTCATATAAGATAATCCATGTAGGATAATGTAAGAGGTGAAAATTATATTGAAGAAATTAACACATATGTACATGTGTGTAATCCTGATAAGATAAGGATAACTAGGCCATATGAAGTAATCAAACTACCAGCTGATTCTGAAATCTTTACGCAATATTATAAAAAATAGGTTGCGGTACCTCACTGTTTTTGGAATGGATAAAACATGCAACTTTGGAAATGTCAAATTACTATCTGGGATAAAAAAACGAACTTTACAAAACACCACGCCTGTATTCCGCGAAGTATCAGGAGGTATACATAGTAAACCCATTAATTGCCCGGTATGTTCAAGCCCCAAGTAATAGGATGCGAGCTGATAACCATCACTCAGGTACAAATCCATACACCGGGTAGCTGCTGATAATTTCCAGATGGAAATACCCAATGCCTAACACTATGCTCGATCCGAGAATCGAGTCCAGGACCTCAACATTTTAAACCTTGCGATTATTAGCCCAACAAACCAGTCCTTTGGCGAATACCTATCTAAATGAATACAATAGAACAGATTCAGTTGTTACAAAAACAGATTAACATTAAGAGCAGTGCCTTCTAACAATGAGCTTGTATAGTTCAGAAGTAATGGATCACGGAATGCGTTTTATGTATCTACTCAATTAAATATATTTGCCAATTGCTAACCTTGTAGGATAGGCAATTAAAGTTCTGCAATGTCCTTGCGACTGTCGCTTCGACTACTTGCGATAGCTCATAGCTACCGAGTTAAGCACTATTATTATAATCATTATAACAACGTTTTTGGGATTCTTGTGTAATGATGAAGGGACGGCTATCATGGGGGGTTCTTGGGGGCTCTAGAATAATACCACTCAAGTATATTTTTTACATTAAAAGCCGGAAAGCAGAATTCTCCAAAAAAACAAAAATCTCCACTTTCATTCACAGGTATTTGAATGGGTAGGTATATTTATTTCTGTTCGATATTTAAAAAAATCAAAGTCCCGAAAAGCCGAAACCCCGTGTCAATAAACTGAAGAGCTTTGAGATAAGATAAGATTCCCTGTCAGGACTAACCCTCCCAATATCTGAAAAAGTTTTTCGCTTTGTGACAGCCTTTTCTAAAATCTTGTGATCAGTTAATTCAACAAATATGTATGTATGTATGTCCACTTAAGATATTCCCAAAAGAGGCATAAGTAACCAATCTGAATTAATGACGTAGATGCCCGTGCATCGAATTAGGCAACCCACGGCGACATACATTGTATAATGTAATAACCATGACGCCAAGTTGGGCTAGTAGTGACGCCCCCGTATACGTCACCTATGGGTAGAGCGCCGTTCTCGAAAGTTCCTGTTACGATTCACATATGACGGTGTATCTATTAGCATGTACATATCCAGTTGTAGCCAAATTCGTTATGCCATTTCTAGCTGATTTGTTTCAGTTCTTCGCAATATTAAATAAAAAAAGTTTTAGAATACAGATTTACAAGATATAGTAGCAAATGAAAAAGATAACATATAAATTATTATTTTATTATTTGTCTATTCATTTTAATAAATACGTATTAAAACGAAAACTACAATCATTTTCGTCGAATCTCAGTTTTGCTTTACCAAAGGGCAGCGCTCAGGTGATGAGGGGCGGTCCAGACGGCGGAGTGAGCGATAGGGGCGAAGTGGGGCACAGCAGGCGCGGCGTACACGGCAGCAGGGGCGGCGTACACGGCAGGAGCGGCGTGAGCGTAGGTAGACACCACCGCGGGCTTGGAGATCACATCAACACGGGATTGGTGGGACACCGCAGAGGGGACGGCGTGCACAACGGGTACAGCGTAGTGAGCCAGAGATCGCTTCTTCAAAAGATGACCATGAGAAAGAGCGAGTCCACCGTGGGCACCGTACGCGGAGTATCCGTGAGCGCCGTATGCAGCGTATCCGTATGCGGGGGCGGCGTATGATGCAGCAGCGTAGACAGGGGCGGCGTGGACGAGGGGAGCGACGGCGTGCGAGACGACGGCGGGGCTGGTGCGCACATCGACGCGGGACTGGTGGGAGACGGCAGAGGGAGCCACGGCCACCACGGGAGCGGCGTAGGCGTGAGAAACAATGGGAGCGACGGCGTGAGACACCACCGCGGGGCTAGAGACGACGTCCACGCGGGACTGGTGCGACACGGCGGAGGGTGCCACGTGGGCGACGACGGGCGCGGCGTACGCTAGGTGTCCCAGGGAGCGCTTCTTCAGGTAGTGTCCATGACCGGCGTAGCCGAGAGCGGAATGGGCCAGCAGCGGAGAGGAGTAGGCGGAGTGCGCCAGCAGCGGAGAGGCGTAGGCGGAGTGCGCCAGCACGGGGGCGACGACGGAGTGGCTCACGATGGCGGGGCTGCTGTGCACGTCCAGTCGGGACTGGTGGGACACAGCGGCGGGTGCGGCCACCACGGCGGAGGCGTATGGCACAACGGCAGCGTGCGCAAGGGTGGCGTAGTGTCCATCCAGAGCCTTAGCCTGTAGGTGCAGGGCGCGGGCGTTGATCACCTCGGCGGTGTCGAGCGGGCGGCCGTGCGGGTCCAGCACGAGCGCCGGGTGGTGCGGCGGCTGAGCCAGCGGCACCAGGGAGCCGCACGCCGCGGCCACAACAGCAAAGAACACCACCAGCGTATTCATTTTAACGTGGTCTGTGTTTGTGAGATTCGACGATACACAAGATCACTTCAAACCGTGTAAAGGCTGACTGATACTTTTCACTTGCTATTGGACTCTTTTATAGTCCGAGCGGTCAAATTATAAGCTGAGAATATACACAGTTCATAATTTCTCAGATCTTAAATTATATTAGGTAGTGAATAGCAATGTCAAGTGTCATAATGAAAGTAATCAGCCTTGCACTAAGGCAGCTTTTGCGTTGTAGTTAATTGTGCTTCCGACTCGGCAGCCGTGTAGACGTGTGATCATGGCTTAATGTTAAAGTAAAACGTAAAGCAGCAACATAATTTTAAAAATGCGTCAACATGCGTAATGCGGATACAAACAGAAAATAATATCAGTGATTAAAAGTATTCAAGTTATAGAGCGGTATTTCGCCGGCTACCTATGTAACGGCAGCGTTACATAACAAGTTTGTAGATAGTTAAGTTGTATTGTCTTTCACTTAGAGCAGAACCTAATCCTTAGACGTGGATCTATGTCACGCCCTACAACACTACACTACTTGAACATTACTATTTATATTATTCGTGTACTTAGAAATAAGAGATCATAGGTAATTTATCATAATAAATATTATGCCATATATCTGTAAAAAACACACACACGTTAGGGACCTAGTTATTAACATTCGAAAGCTTTCAAAAGTACAGTTTTATTAGATTGGGATGAGTATTTTAACGATCTCATTTTTGAAATTGAGCACATACCTAGGTAGGTATAATTTCTTTATTTTGATTTATCAAATAGGTCTTCCAAGAGTATTTTTTACAGTTATTTTATGAAACAGGTATGTAGGTGGTTACGCATATTAAAAAACTTATCTTATGTACGTACTCACAAAATAAGTGTGAGTGTATAATTACATGTTCTCACGCAGACTTGTTTCAAGTTTATTTGAGATCACGAACGGAATACATTTCGTTTGGTTTTCCGTCAAGCCTGAAACTAATTAATACGAGGTCTGCACATAGGTACATTACAATTATTATCACGCGCGTGTTTCTATGCTGAACGGACAGGACGAGCGACGAGCACGAACATACGTATATGGTTAAAAATATATTTAAAAAAACTGCATAGTCTGAAGATTAACTTTTGCGCTTACTTTTTTTAACGTTTTGGTTCGAATCCAGAACCAAATTTGTATTCATAGGGGCCGCTTACACAAATTAGAGTCATCTTTTAAACTTCGAGTTACTTGCTACCCTGGGGCCATATTTGATATTTAACCTCGTGTTAGCAACTTACTGTTAAGTACATATTTGGCCCAATTGGGCCTACGTCGAGTAGCTGTAATTCCGGATTACTAGCTAATAAAACCCGTAGATGCTGCTGAGTTTATGAAAACTAAATGACAAGGCCTTTCTGCATCAAACGAACGAATATACGTACCAAAATCACCATCATCTCATCGAAGTGTCGAATATTTTTACCTTCTGACCCATTTATTTCCACATTATTAATACATGATGTTCACCAAATATCATATAGGAGGTATACCTCTACATCATTGTAGATCCTGGCTGAGGATCGATTTTCCGAACAACTAAATCCCTACCTGATAAACACAAACAAATAAATATGGGTAAAGTCAAAAGGTTGCCTTCCTAAAGGGCAAAAGAAAAATGCAGCGACTGGAAAAGTAATCAATTGTTCCTGTCTTTCACACTTACTTCAGTGTACAGAGACCTTTGGAAATACCAACACAATACGTTAGTCCAACGTAATCAGAAGATTACATAATATATCATTGTTTCTGATCTAAATACATGGCCAACGTCCAGAGGAGTAAGATGGAAATTGTTTTAGTTTAGCTATTGAATTTGCAAGCATTCTTCTTAGTCTCATTCTCACACATATTATCTTCTTCTTTTAGTACCGAGACGATACATTCACATTTTTTATAAAGCATTGGATATCATCAAATGACTCCTTCCGCTCTGGGCTGAGCGAAAAGGAGTGTCACTTTACTGACTAAAGCCCTTTGCGTTCCGGGGCCGCGGTTACTCTTTCGAACAAATTCCGCAACCCTGGGGTACATGCACATAGCTCTTACTGTTTGGGCCCAGTAAGTTGCCACGTTTTCTACCGTAGGCGCGGCCCTACTGACGGCGAGCGTTGGGTGGCTCGCTGTCCGATCACCACCAGGCACGGGTCATGGCGCGTTGTGTTCCACGCGCACCTCAAAGAGATGTCAGCATAGGAGACGGAGCCCGCTAGGGTTGCGGAATTTGTTCGAAAGAGTCACGTGTGACTCTTTGTCCAGATAATAAATGTGGCCACGTTTAAAGCAGCGTTGGAGGCATTTTTAAGATCATTGTAGGTGCATGTGAATTATTAGGGGATTTATCTGTCCCTCTTACATGGTCGATTGATAAAAGCCATCATTAGCTATTCTATATAGTATCGACAGTTGGGTACCTACCTATGCAGATTATAATTATAATCAGCAAGGCTGCATTCATTCTAACATCTAATCGTACACTACATGAGCCACCCAGTAGTAGCCAACTTGCCGTCTGCCGCTGACTCGACAACAATATCATAAACTTTTGACAGGCACTCAAACACAGCTGTCGCTAAAATTAGCTAAACTAAATTATTAATGCAAAATGTCAGTAAACGATACAACATTCATAAGCAACTTATATATGTAGGTATGTACTTGGTTGTGTTCGGTTGGAGGTGAACACTATTTGTGACATTTTCAGAGGAAATGCCACGGGGTCGCGGCACTGAAAGCTTTGGGATAAGTTCTTACAGTGATAAAGCTATATTTTGTATGGCATACAGTGTGTTATGCTCCGGTCTGTATTAATAAACCAATTAGTGGTAATTGGTTTGTTGTACCTTGTTGACGGTGTATTCTCTACAGTAGCATATTTAATTTTACGATGATGTGCTATCGCTACACGGTCGTCATTCCACTCTCCTAAAAAGGTTTTGTGAATACTTTCATTGTGTGCACAGCTAGAATGCCCTGCCAGAATATATATTTCGTGATAGGTAAAATCTAGGCAAATATGCTTCGTCGTCGACGACATCATCGCTAAAGATCAGGTTAGGTTAGATTAGTGAGGAAATGCAATGCTATTGGTCTTGACTGTCATTTGTACAAATACAAATAGAGGTTTACTGTATTACACGGTTACTGGGTTGTGAAGGACATATAGGCAGTCGTTCTATGTTAAAACTTGTTCTCAGCTACTTCAGGTAAGATTGGAAGCTGAATCCGATATAGTTGGGAAAAGGCTAGGCAGATTAAAAAAATAACTGGGGCAGAATACTTCTTCTCTCGTGTCGTTACGCACTGTTCGCACCGCGGTAAAATATACGAGCCATTCAAGCTGCTGGCAATGTTCCTCGTAAATTTTATACATGATCTGAGCTTATTAAAACACTTCTTTGTAAAGTAGGACATGTTACAATGCGTGTCGTGCGTGCGTGTCTGCGTGTGAGTGTCCGCCTACGAACATCGCACAGGAACTATTTACTAAAGCAGTAGTAACATACGGTACACTACATATGATTAGTAACCTCGGCTAAGCATTTCCCCGAGATATTATAAACATACACAAACGACAGACATGGATAGAAATTACAACGTGGACTATACGAGTTATTCATGGTTCATCAAAGTTGGGAGAGAAGAAATCGAGCTTTCGAAGTTCTTTACAGACACTGACTGAAAGCTGTAAAAAGGATTTTTATACTACTTGCCTTAATACAGAAATAGTAGCACTTCCATGGAAACATGATCCTGCATGGAGTATTGCAGCCACCTTTGGGATGGCTCAGCAAAATACCAACTTGCCGCTCTTGACTCGGTGGAACGCAGAGCAAAAAGGCTCATTGGCGACGTAAGACTGATGGATGCCAAGCTTCACAGCTTGGCTCATCGCCGCAAGGTTGCCTGCTTGTCGGTCTTCTACAGATTGTACTTCGGGGAGAGTGTGCAGGAACTCCACGACCTCATCCCCCGGCCCCCTTCTATCATCGGACATCTAGACGCACTGCAAGTTACCATCCCGACCTTGTTGCTATTCCACCAATACGCACTAAACGTTTCCAAACGTCTTTTATAATGCGCACAGCAAAGAAGTGGAACTCTCTGCCTGCGTCTGTGTTTCCGAACGCATACAACCCTAATCTCTTCAAAATTGGAGTGAACAGGCTTCTTCTGGGTAAGCTCGCTCCATCGTCGACTTTGTCTCTGTCATCTATGACCTAGACTATAGTCAAGAGCAAACACAAACTAAATAAAAAAAATAAAAAAACATAATCTATCTATTTATTATGTATTTGAAAGGCTTTGTCCTGACAGATGGATCAACGCACAGCCTAAACCACTGGTCATAGAGACATAAAAATCCTCCAGGTATTTGCTCTATGATGTAGGCATCCGATAAAAAAGATTTTTTCAAAATTCCACCCCCTTGATGGTGAAAAGAGGTTTTGTATGATTTTTTTATTACTTGGGTCAATTCACTTGAAAGTTGGAACAATTATTGGTCCAAGTAAATAATAAAAGTTGTCAAGTTTTTTTCTACTTTTTCAGATTTTATTAGTGTCATTATTAGTTTTTCAATTTTCAATTACTTTCGTACGGAAAAATCTTATTCATTGGGCCAATATACTTGAAACTAAGTGCATATGATAACCAAAGTAAATAATAAAGGTTCTGATTATGAGTTTTTCTCAACTATCCTTATAAGATGATTGAAGGGGTGTTAAAGTTTGTATGGAAAATCATATTCCTTTGGCCAATGTGTGTGTTGAAATTTGGTACAAATACTGGCCAAAGTAAATAATAAAGTTGTTAACATTCGTTTTTCACAAGTACCAAGAGTGTATACATTATTACATACATATTACACATTTTTATTTAAATTTTATTTTGTGCTTTAGATTGCTTAAAATATCACCTTCCCCTGTCATATCCCTAGTAGCATATTTATACGCATCATTCCAAATTCGTCTCAAATCTGAAATGTTTTTCAATCCAACCGCCCCGTAACTTTTTGTCAATCAAATGAACCTAGACGCATCAGCCAAGTCAGTCATGGTGTTAGAACGTATTATAATTGAATTCTGAAATAAAATATCGTGTCTGTTTTATTGACCGCTGAGTATATCTCGCTTATGGAGTCAATCCTAGACGCAGCAGCCAAGTCATAGTGGACTATAGAAGGGGCTATAATAATAGAATGCTAATATAAAAATTTCGTGTCTGTGCTGTTGACCGCTGAAGAAATCTCACATTTGGAGCCAACCCTGAACGCAGCAGTCACGTCATGGTGGATTTTAGAACGTGCTTTTATAGCACGTTCGTTTCTAATGTGTATGTATATCAAATTTTGTGTCAGTATCGTTGACCGTTGAGGAGTTAGTTTGTCTGAAGCCTATCCTAGATGGAATATTAGGTCTTAATTATCATTGAAATTCATTGTCATCGGAATTAAGAAAAAAAAACTAACAAACATTAAAAATTTAAACTCTGTTGGATAAGAGGAACTTGTTCTAATTCAGCTTACAAGATTTAACCTAAACCAACAAACATACAGACATACATACATACAAACATTGCATGTTAAATTAAAAATTGTAAAAAGCGACTAGTTTATAATTCAAATCATGAGTTCATGACACGTACCTACCTACTAAAGTAACATGTGCATAAAATTTCATTACTATAGATATATATTTTTTCAATTACCATTAAAATAAATTTAAACAGGAACTATTTTATATTACTGGCACGTGTTGTGGACGTTGCTGTTGGTTTCATGACTGCATATATTCAAAGCGCACGAAAATTTTGGGCACAATCAGCAAAAAAAAGTACATATATGTAAAATATAATAGTCGTTTATTTACAAAAATACATACATCGTTTTTTTATTATAAAGCTTATTACCTAAATTTAATTTCATCAGATCCTATTACTCTTGGCGATTACCAGTAGGAAGCGTAGACGGAGGGGGCGTATACGGAGCGAGCCTCGAACACGGCGGGGGACAACACCTGCTGGGACACCACGGCGGGAGACGACTTGTAGTCCACACGGGACTGGTGGGACACGGCCGACGGAGCGGAGTACACGGTGGCGACGGGAGCGTACACAGCGGGGGCAGCTACCACATGCTCAGCCACCACGGGGGCGGAATAGCTGGTGACGACCGCGGGAGACGAGTGCACGTCCACCCGGGACTGGTGGGACACCGCAGAGGCACCGGTGTACACAGCAGGGGCGACAGCAATAGTACGCGCATCCACCACAGGCTCGGAGACCACGACTTCCACTGGAGCAGCGGCCAACACCGCGGGAGACGAATGCACATCCACCCGGGACTGGTGCGATACCGCCGACGGCACTGAGTATGCGACAGGCACGTACCCGAGTGACCGCTTTTCCACAGTAGCACTGGGAGCAGCCACGGCCACAGCAACAAGAGCGAACAACACCACCAACGATCTCATCGTGAACGAGGTCTGTGTCGGGATCCGAATGAGGACGATCACTTCTAACCGAACTCGGTCGACTGATGACCAACTTAAAATCGTCCCGCTATTTATACGAATGATAAAAATCTACGTATGTATGTCCGAGTTTGTTATTTGGGCGTCTAGGAATACAAAACCGACCGTCCTTGTCGTTGTCGCCTAAATCAGCTGCTGTTCGAAAAGGTCACACTTGTTGATACAGTTACGCCTAATGTAGGCCTGTAACGTGCCATACAATAATAACCAATAATGCCAGATAATGGATGGTTGACATTTAATGAGAATAAGTTGGTGACGATAGGCGGACCATATCGCAAAAAATCATTGCGAACTCGTTGTGATCTAGAAATATTTATTACTTCAAGGGCAAGCGATATCCGCCTCATATCCGCAATTAAGAGGTATTGGCCGGTGAGTAAAGTGATTGAATGGTACATAAGTAGTGTTAAATATTTATTAGTTTTTATGCAAAATCAAATAATAAGGAATTAATTTCGTATCAGATTGACATTTATAATTAAAAATTAATCAACTTCTGTTAACATAATTAACCTGGCATTTTTATTTAAAGATCACTTGTACATAACTAATGGAGTCAATAGTTAAACAGATACTTTGGAATATTCTTTCCAGTACTATGAAGATGTACTAGAATGATTTAGACCACAAATATTTGCTCAATACATATATTAGGGGTATTTTACAAGCGCCAAACGACTACGCTTTTATCTGCGAAAGCGGTTTTAATTTTTGTAAAAATTCATAGCTTTAAAGCACACCCACGTAGAATAAAGTCCCAGGCGATAGGGGCTGAGCACTATGCCATCAACCAGGCACGAAGAAGCTTACTGTCACTGAGAAGTTCCTGATGGATATAACTAAAAAATTGACTCGGGAGTCGAACCAAGACCTCACGCTTAGTAGTCGCACTAGCGAACACTCGACCAGCAAAGCTCAGTGCAAAAGCAAAATAATACTTCCTTCTAAGTGATAATATGCGATGGCCTTAGATTCTTTTATCGATATCACTGAAAGTGATGAGTGTTTTAAATGACAATGGCATCAATTTCAATGATTTAACTCGTTTATTACCGATAGTATTAGAGCAGCGATCGTTCAATGAAATTGATCCTGACTTCAACAGTTTGGATCTTCGAATTTAGCAATGCTTCACAGCCATCGACGTTTACTACATATGCTCGGTACAACTGCATTACCTACATAAGTTATAACTACATAGATTCTTATTTTATTTGTTCAATAAAAAACTCTTCCTTTATTTATTGAAACTTGGAAATAAAAAAAAAATTAGATAGGTATTCAACAGTGGTTCCAAAAAAACATGATTTTCTAGAAACACAGGGCAAATTGGATTAAAACGATGTTATAACCTTTTTTCCGACACGGATAAAAGTCAAACTTAAGGGTTTCCTCGTACTACAAATAATAAGCACTTACAGTTTTAACAATATATCCGGGTATAGCCATAGTTCAGAAACGCTTACGAATAGGTGTAATTTTTCCTTAAGTAAGGCTTCTATTTATACCTATGGCGATACCATCACCTTGAGCCTGCAAAAGCACTTCAAAAGTAAACCTGAAAACTATACACCCTCCCTGTTGCCTTCATTATCAGTGTCTGTACTCTTCCAGATTCATGGATGTACTTAGGGTGCGTTTCATAACGTATAAACTCATTTGGTCTAATTTCATTTTATTATCGTTCATAAGATATTATCAACGTGAGATATACCAACTGTTGATATAATTTCTTTACATATAACATTTATTTCTTCTAAAACTTATTTATTATAACTTTGTTTGAAATAACGTTTATGTAAACGAAAATAATTTGGTCTAACGTTTAATATATATAAAAAACGTCATTATGGTTAACACCCCGACTCAGAGTACCCCGACTCGAATTTTTAAAAACCACCCAGAAATAGGAGCAGGTAATCAGTTACTAGTTTCGTTTTTATATTTTTTGAGTGGTATGTCAAACGATTTTATTTTTAATGTATGTTATGTCAAACGATTTTAAATTTAATGTATGTTATGCTTAAGTATAAAAAATAGTTATTTTAAAATTATATCAATCGTTTATTATATTAACTAATCGTTATATTAAATAAAATTATAGCTTCCGTTGTTATATGTTGTAATTATTAGAGATTTTGTTGTTATATCATGTATTACTTACCCATGTACCTATATATGCTCCTCAAAAGTAGTAATCTATTCAGTAGGTACAATGATTTACATCGGTTTTTTTTTTCAACAAATTGCACTTTATATATTTTATCATTTATATACACACAGAAACAGAGAGAAAATAGATTATAGTGCACAGAGAAAAAACAACATAGACCCAAAAAAAAACCAACAAAGTTTTTCTTCAGAAATATTATTTAAACTCTCCTGCTAACCATGTAAAACGATAAAAATCACGTGTTCGTCTTCCAGACGTCGACAACATTTTGTCATTTACATACGTGCCCGTATTCCGTCAGTTTTCACCGACTTGTTCTTACTCTTTCCCCTATATTCGGCAGTGCTATTCTATTCTTAACTCCGATATCCGTATATTTAGTCACTAGCTTCTGCCAGTGGCTTCGCCCTTGTGAATGTCGGAAATTATCCCAAGAGAACATACTCTCGAAATAAGCCTATATGCTATTCCAGATTATAATCTATCTCTGTACCAAATTTCGTCTAGATCAGATCATCTAAAGGAACCTATGGTAGGCGCCAGATTTTGCACTGAAGAACATTGCCCTTTACCTAATATTGTCTTCTTGAGGATCACGATGGATGTTGATTCAGAAGAGCGTAATGTCTTTATTTCCGTTTTTGACATTAAGAACGTCAATAAATGTAGGTGGGTCAATGACCGTTATTGCAAATTTAATTGGCGCCTACCATAAGATATATGGTAGTAAGATATATGGTGGTATGGTATGACATAATGCCATTCGAATCTTTCCAAGCCATGTCGGTGTGCCCTAAGTCCCCAAATGACTTGGCTCAACCAACTCATTTGTCTAGCTGTTAAATCAAATGCCGAGATGTCATTTAGGCTGCTGACTAAACGGCGCCGTTCAATAAAAAGGCTAAGCAGCTAATTAATTTTCTGATTTAATCAGTTGATTTAGCTAGTCTTTTTCCAAAACAAAGAATGGGAAAAACTCGATCATAAACCGGTTTTCATGATATATATTATTAAAAATTTTGTTTACAGATATAGGTACATAA
The DNA here is from genome assembly GCA_905163435.1 of Mamestra brassicae. Lineage (NCBI taxonomy): Eukaryota > Metazoa > Arthropoda > Insecta > Lepidoptera > Noctuidae > Mamestra > Mamestra brassicae. Next base: position 9,482,776 of record LR991004.1, on the reverse strand, counting down.
TTATAACTCCATAAGATAGTATTATATGATTGGCTGTAATGAAAACAAAAGAAGTTCACTTTTGAAATCACGCCCTCTATCGCAAACAGGACTCACTAAATCAGTCTGTGGTAACCAAAGCAGACTAAAGTCAGCGTTCTATAAAAGTGAACGTATATTCGCGAAGCCTTTTTTTGACGAAGGCTGTATTGCTACAAACGGTTCAGTGCGAGACTCGGTTTTCTTAGTAACTAGTTTTCACGATAGATGTCGCTGTAGAAAAGTAGATTGTTTTATTTTGTTTAATTTAATATACATGTATTATAATAAAAACCTATTATTATTGTCCACTTCCATTCAACATTTGGGGTTAATAGTGAAAACAGAGAGAGAGATCGGTTGGCACATTATGCAATAGTTCTCATATTATTTTCTAAACCAAAACAAATATTCTAATGGCACTATCATTTCAATTGTTTCACATATTGTTTGTGAGAAAATATGCAGCATTAGCATAGATATGCCTCTTACTATTTTATCTTGATTGGCATGGGAATAGAAACAAAGAATGGGTCATGTTATTTTAATCAGTGCATATAATACCATATTTCAAGTAATTCTGTTCTGTTCACCTGTCTTAAATATTAGAAATCATTTTAGATATTTCGTTAATGTCCTTGTTGCTTCAAGCATAGGCGAAGCTTCACGTAAATAAAAATATATAATGATTGTTACACACGGACCTGTGTCAGCCTAAAACAGAAATCAGTCGTATATTATTTTTGGAAAATGTTTCTATATTTATTAGGTAGGAACTAGGAACGCTGTTTTTGTTACCACTGTGGAATCTGAGAGTGTACGGCTGATTTTATTTTTCAATCATTTATCAATTAATTTATTGCAAAGGTTAGTCAACGCTGCAAACACTGTAAGATTAACTTTACATAAATTAAAAACTATTTTAGTGCTACAGCACTTACAGACAATCACAATCTAAATGTATAAAACATTTGCAAGAAAAGGATTAAACAAGAGATTAGTTTACATATTTACAAATAATATACAAAGCCTTGAATCAACATAAGGATCTTCCTACCTGAAAACGTTAGTCCATATTAGGACGAAAGAACCAGCAACTGCCATAACGACAGGGTTTTTTTTTCAATTGTCTTTTGTCCAAGCATTGTTATTTTATGATAGTGATAGCCTATCAAAAGTGCCTATTAATTTTCCTCAATCAAACTTACGAAAAAACCCGTGGGTCACCGAGTGCGCGAATGAATAGGAGTCCTTGAAGGGAACCTTAGGGAAGCCCGGAGTTACGTGATGGTGGGAACAATCTGGGTCATCGATTTAATTTGCACACAGAAATCCGTGAGTCGTGTTACAACATTTTTTTTTTCATGTTCGCTGTTTTTGCTTTTAGCGCACCTTTTATTTGTGAAAAAGACAATTAATCACCTAGCGTTTTTCCAACTGTGTCTGATAGATCTGAGTATTCTACCAGAGAATCTACCAGTATTTTACATGGAGCGAATGGAAAAAAACGACATAAAATAATAAAAAAGGACGATGAATTTCGTTGCAAAAAAAACCTGCAACCAAGTTAAGTATCGGCACTAATGTTATTTTATACTGTTTCATTTAATTAGCACTTTTTAAATTTTGATGTCAAACACTTCCTGTTAATTTCCCTTTAAGATTTCACCTAGAAAGTTGAATGAATTACCTTCTGGAGGTCTATGCATCATGCTGTGTAGAACTACTTACAAGAAAAGCGTGAGTGTCACTGCGGCTTACAAACGAGCGTTGCTTAAGACTTTACGCAATCAATTGCATGCACTCAAGTATTATAAAATCATGTTCCTTACATAACGTACCATTGTTAGGGCTTAAGTATCTGAGAAACCGCGCATGACTTTGCAAAAAGAATGGAGTTCAATGGACAAAGCTCAATAACTGAGATTACTAAGCCAGGAAAAATACCTTCTTCCTTGCTTTGCGCAATAAGGGTATTTCAACTCGTATATTTTAATAAATAATTGGTAGACACAGCGACTCCACTCATTCTCTGTTCGATATAAAAAGGCTTGTCTTGGCCTTGTGCGCGGCACGTTGCAATACCGAAGCGCAATTCGGAAAACCCGCGTCTTGCAATACGAGTTCCCAGTAATTTACCAAAACATTTAATATTTCATGAGTTACTTTGTAACTTGATTAGCTACTTAAAATAATTGTTTGGGAAAACCTAGAATTTATTAGAATGCTGTTATGAAGTTAACAAGTTGTAACAGCCTACAATTAACTTATGTTAAACTGAATAATCAGGGCCTATAAAGGAAATTTTCATTGCATGTATAACTAGGAGTTTAGAAGTAAATTAGGCTTAAACGAAACACCCCAACGTATTTGAATAAACCACAAAATTATTCTGTAATATTTGCATAAAATTAAAATGCAAGTAATTTGTAGTTATATCATTATAACTGACCATTAATACGCCTGTACATTATTTAGCTTAAGATAAAATCAAAACAAGAAACAGTCGGAAGTCAGAACCAGAAGAAGACGCAACTACCAAAGTCATTGATCTTGGTTACGTAACAGTCAGTAAATTGCAGTGGAGATGCCATAAAAAATGTAAACAGCTAGTACTGAGGACTAGGCTCCATTTCCGTACAAGTACCAACCTAGTGACGTCATGGGTTCAACGCCCTCGACGCGGTAACTAAGGCGTCTGTTTACTACCTCCTCTAGTTTGATTGATTCTAAAGATAGAGTAGTGAGACTTCTTTTTTATTTTATGACGTGCACACGCCATTTGCGTACGACGTACGGCGGGTGGTGAGAGCCCGCGGCATTTCTTCGTCGTCCATTCATGTTTGAATTGATCAAGGCAAAGAGAAGTGACTCACTCTGTAGCAATTATTTACTACTTACAAGAAAGAGGTTCTGAAAGAATGGTTTTGCATACTTTCATTAGAAACAAAGTTGCTGCACGTACGTCTTTTTTGTATTTTAGTGTGGACCTACTTGTGCATATACACCAGAAGGATTTACATAATTTTAAGAGACAAGATGTAATGCATTTTTTTAAATCAAGAAATCCTTTCTTTCTTTAGACATCACAGATTACCTAATATCGTAAATGTTTATTACCATTTTTTCACAAATCAACACAGCTTCTCTTATGTAAAGTTATTCCAAATACGATCAATTCGTTGCACTACATTTTTAGATACGCTCGATTGGCACTTTACTGTGTCAGTTACGTATTTAATTAAGACAATCTTACATGAAAACTAGAAATATTTGATTACTACACGTGCCTATAACCGATTTTTATGTTTTTTTATGTATGTAACATATAGTAAGCATAATACAGAACTCTGATATTCTAAATATTGATGATTTCAAATTGCCATAAACACTCTACACTAGAAAAACATTATTATAAAAAAAATATTTTATTTAGAAATTTCATTCATAAAACGTTGTAGTCATCACTATTTCAGTTTAATACAAAGCTAACACATTCGCACACATACATACATAAATGAATATCATATATATCTAAGTGACACACATGCATATTTACATAATAAGTTAATCATATACACGATGACTCACTCACCATTTCTCAACTCTTCTGACTAAAATGTTACTTCTGTTAGTCCTCAACTATATCGGGCCAAGGACACTGTTATGAATGAAAGATTGCAATCATTAGCTTCCAAGAAAGACACATAAATATTTCTCAGTTACGGCTGAAGGTCTGCCAGAAAAACAGGGAAATTTATATGTAGGAAATTCTTGAAGATGTGACTATTTATTGTAGCTTAAAGGAGTGTAGAACGGAAGTAGCATTAAAACAATGACAATTTATTAATATTACGAACCCTAGTTGATAAGTTATTATTGTACTAACCATTGGACCAATTTTGTCAAGGTAGATAAATAAATAAATTATCATTATTATTATTAAAGTAATTTCAGTGAGATCCCCAAATGGAATTCACCGTAAATTACGTTAATGTTTTATAATGATTACTTATTTAATTAATTATACACATGTTACCACTGCATTTTGACATTTTAGTCGGTAAAGTATTACCTAAATGTACCAAATGGCGACACAGCATCTCAATTAAAATGATCGACTTTCAAATGCAGATGACATTTCACGATACCTCAGAATCTCCACAACAGCGAAGTACCTACAGTACAACTGACATTATTTGGCAACAAACCACACGCAAGTTCATTGAATAGAGCATTGAAGTCATAGAAATGGTTCACCGAACTCTTGCGCAAGTGCTTGGTTCGTCAGCGTGCATTGCGCCCGCGCAGGTCCGGCTCGCACCGCGCTGGAAAGCCCCTCTTGTGCAAGTCAGTGGTGCACAAATGCGCAGCTGTGACGAAAAAATCAAATCCTGTTTCTAATTAGCAACAACTAGATAATAAACATATTTGAAGTTTTTTTTAAATCTTGGTTAATGTTTTCGACATGATATTTTTGATAAAACCAACCTATTATATAAAAAGATAAAACTCATTTATCGTCTTAATTGCGTAGTGTTTTGATTGCATAGTGATAAAGATGTGCTAGCCATACCAAGCTACCATACCCATACCATTACAACGCACAGCACTGCACACTGTGACGAAATCAAAACAACAACAAAACCTATGTGGAGAGTAGGAATTAGTACTTCCAAGCAAATCCTATTATGAATTATGAGCGTTAAGTCCTTACACAACACGCTAAGCACAATAGGTGGCAAATCGCATTAGCTCAGCGTTACATAACAGATGCATTTTAATGACACAAACATTATTATCGTTGTGTCATTATGGCGACGCGTTGAAGTCTTTTGTACTAACATAATTGGTGGTATTATCTTCTACTAATAAAATAATATCAAAGTATGTAGGAGCGACACTGTGAGCTAAATTTTGCATATTTTATCGTTTATTCATTTTCATTGTGTTTTTAATGGAGCCGCGGGCGACAGCTAGTATTGTAATAATTGGACAATGGCCATTTCCACGTGTTTTAATTTTAGTGCCGTAAAAAAATTTTTTTTTTCAAAGATGACATCAAACCTAAAAAACACTGTTTAGCTTTCAAATAATTTCTAAAATTCAATCATATTTTACTGGCCTTCTCTTCATTTTCTTGGAGCCAGAGCGTAAAACATAGTTTCCTTTCAACATCACTTTCAGTCATTATCTCAGTGTTTACTTCCTTCCTAGTCATGTTAATTGACACACTATGCATCCGTGGTATCTTTTATCTACTTTACTTTTTATAGGCTCTCCACATTCACACACAACACTTTTCTTGTAACTTGACCTTAAGATTATTATTGGCTACTTCGTAATCAAAACATCTACTATTAGCACTTAGGTATTAAAATCTTTATAAAATGTTTGTCTTACTTTTTAAATCTTATCTTATTGATTGAAATTATCTCTATTTTATATATTTCAACGAAAAGTCACAGAGCACATCACACAATCCAAACAGTTTAGATAAAACTGTGTGTGTATTTCTCAATATCAACATCTTCACTATGTTGAATGCGAGTGTTTTCCTACACTCAGTTTCTAAATGAAAAAAATTGAAGTTAAGGACATGTCAAACTATGCATTATTTCCAATATTTTACAAGTTGTCATGCTACAGCAGTATTTGACTTATTCCCAACATCAAATTCTTAATTCAAAAACCTGGGAGATAGCGAAATTGAAATAGTTAATCTGTTTTGATTCAGTCTGTTTAGAGTAATGCTTCAAGCATATATAACTATGTTTATAGATTAAATGGGTACTAATCAAATAAACCTTATTTAAATCGGCTTACAAAAACAGCCTACTTATCATTTAAATGTTTTTCGGCAAAACACTTACAAAACTGCGAGTAGAAGTTACTGGGTCATCGTGCCTTATTAGAGAACTATGGTCCTGAGAAAGTAGCTTATTATCTTGATATGGAAGGGTGAGCTCCAACCAGGTGGGTGGCTTAATGTCTTGTTACCTAACAATAGATTCGTACGTATGTTTGTATGTGTCAAGCAATAGTTGTTTATATACCTACAAGCATATAAGTCAGGTGTTCCAAAGAAAAATGCAATCTGAACGTAATGGATAGAACAGCGGGATTTTTATCAGATTAGTTTCAATAGAATAGACTATTTATTTAGCCAAGACTTAACCTAGTTTTACACATTCAAAGTTATTCATAAAAAATCTATGCATGATTAGTTTAAATACTGGTTAACTGATTCTAAATTCAAATTCTCAATAAAACATTTTTTTATCCGTATATCCGTATTTAACTCAACGAATGATTAATATTATGATAAAAAAAAAGCGTTTATCGATCAATTGTTACTTATTACTCATAGTTTCTAACAAATAGTATTTTATTGGACCACTAGTCAAGCTACTTATTGATCGAAAAACGCACATTAACGAAGTGTCGGTGCCAAAAAAGAAGAATTATACAATGGTGCATTTACACAAATCGATTCCTCCCACGCCAAAAGTTGTAACATGTTTTTTCGCGAGATTTGATTTTAATACCTACTATATATAATGCGATATTATATAAATACATTCTCAAAAACTATATTTTCATAATTTTACAAAAAAACGGGTTTCTAACCCGCTAAAACTTATATGTATTGCGGCTAATCAAGACAACGATGAAGTTACAAAACTCCCTCCTAAAAAATCACAAATTTAAACATACGACCTAAGGCGCGGGAGGTGTCAAAATGGCTGAAAATTGTTGCCGCCTTTACTTCTACACTAGTCAGTTCCTAGATATTTTTTACAATGTACCAAACAATTTGGTTGAAATTGCACAAGCAGTAGTTTTTGGGTATATTTCTGATCAAATCAAAGCTCAATCATGTATTTGGCGAAGTAATGATTGCTACTTGCATTTTACCAACTTCAAAAAAAGGGAGCCTCCTTCTTGTATTTGTCTGAAAGTATTTTTTTTTTATTTACAGCCTACATAATTTGTTGTTTACAAACCGATTATTTTTTATTCGACATACAGAACCAATACAAAATTCTAATAAGTACACAAACTTACCCAATTGCAGCCCCAAAGCAGTGGTTGAACTTGTATAAGAGGATCTGTTTAGTCAAGTAAGCAGCAAGATACGAGAAAAGATGCGACTAGGAGAAATTCCCGAGTTACAAGCACCAGATTTTTTATTGAGACACGGGCTTGCTCTTGACCTCGATCACGCCTGAAGGAAAACGATGGATGAAGTCTATGATGGACGTATCGTGCCCAGAAGATGCCTGTTCACTCTGGCTTCAAAGACGTCTCCCTTCCTTGGGCTATATGTGAAAGGGAACACGGACGCTGTCAGAGAGTTCCACACTTTGGCAGTGCGCACAATAGATGTGGAGGAGAAGCGCTGAGTAGGACTAGTCGGGATATCGACCAAGTGCGGATGATACCCAGCAATACGTCTAGTATTTCGGTAGTAATAGGGCGATGGTGGTGGTATCAGGCCGTGGAGTTCCTGCGCACACTCTCCGGAGAACTCAGTTACTTCTATCACCAGTCTTCCTATTTTCGCGTCGATTGTCTCGACTTCTCCAGTTTTGTCCGACGAGTATGTGGCCACGTTAACCTCTTTCCAGGATTTGAATATAGCTAACAAAAGAGCGACGTAAGCCAAGTCCTAGATATGATATGACACCCCATTTGGCCAGATTGTTTCTACAGCGGCTAGACTGGACCTGCAATCGGTTACGAGCAATTAAAGGCTGTTCATATTCCTATCAATATGAACAGCTTTTAAACTACCTGTGTAGTACCCATATACTAATACTTAACACTATTTGTATATTGTTAGGTCTAATTTTACACAGTTTTTCAAAACGGAGTTCTTGATCTTCCCAATTGTATTGTTTTGATTTTATAATGTTGTGGTTAACATTGAAATAAATCTGTTAAAGAAAAAAAATTGCCGGATTTATATGTTGGAAGGATGTTTTGATTTTTTCAAGTACATTCCCTTCAAAAACTAATGCGATAAATAAAGAAGAGCGACTCTGTGGTTATCTTAGATAGTTTTGGCTTAAATATTATGTAATTCTAACGCCTTATCTGCTATACTTGGCAGAAAACCAAGACTACTACTTTACGATGAGGTAAGGAGTGGTTTTGATGTCAGTTTTCACTGCTGAAAACATACACATACCAACCTCTAATATTATAATGATCTTTAGAACTCTAACAATTTTCTCATACATATATCCGTTTGTTAACAAGAATAATACGAATACTACTTCATTCATAACCTATAAAGAACCCAAAATGGTAGTTTCTTGATACTTCAAATAAATTGCAAACATTGATGTTAGCATCCACTGCATGTATCAAATGTATGACATCAGTAACTTAATGTCAGTATTCAGCTTACGTTAACAATACAGATCCGCTAAGACGACCTCAAAAACCCATATTGCCAAACTTCTACTCGGAACATGAATGAACTAAGGGTTGATCAATGTTATGGCGGACGTCATAGCCGGTACCAAGAAAGCTCTACGATACACGTTCGGCGACCAGATGGAGGTAAGTTTAGACCGGTCGTTTCTTGATCTGGAGTAAAGTGGTAGGAGGCTGCGTCGATCGTCTTACAAAATCGGTCTGCGTGCATCTTTGCGTTGGTCGAAGTATAAAGCGACGTGGTGGTAGAAGTGGCAGTCATTCGGACGCAGACAGTGCGCCGGTAAACTTGTGAAAATTTAATCATTTGAAATAGTTTTAGTGACAAACAAGGAGTGAAGAACTTAAAAGTAAGTTTGAAGTGCTTCTAAAGTTCGGGTTCCTCGGTTACATCACAGGATTTGCGGTGAAGGAAACGAAACAAATATTTGCGGCACAATAACATACTCGTTTGAGAATTTCTCTTTCAATATCCGACGGAGAAAAGCAACTACCGCTGCGTCTAAACACATTCATTACGCAGAAATGGTGTAACTTATCATCTTACAGTCGTAATCATTAGTTCGGTGTGCACATAACAGTGATTTAATAGTTACAAAACGCATTATTTGTTTATGATATCGCTCATTTCATTAATTAACTGTGTTCGTTGTTTTAAAATGCCTGATTAATCATTTCAAAATGAATTCAGTAAGTTGTTGTTAGATGAATAATTATGTTACAAAACATAGCCAAATTCTCACGCGAATTTTGTAAGGAAACAATTCTAGAAATAGAAATAATTGCTCTCATTATAAGATTAACATACAATAAAAGTAAGTAGTTACCCAAGTAAGTGATCCTCGCGTAAACTTTCACTTTCCGGTAGGTTAGCTGTGCGACCGCGCCGGTCTCCACCACAACATCAGGAATATGTAAAACATTGCATAACAAGACCATGCCGCACTTAGCAGCGTGGCTTATAACATTTCCGCATTTATACTAAAAATTTTCTCCCTTTTCGAAATTATCAATCAAGCGACTTATTAGAGCATACAGTGGAAGTGAAGTTTCTAAATAACACTCAACCTTAATTACTCGTGACCTTTTATCTAAGCAAATATTTATTAGTTCCTAAATAATACTAATATTTTGTTTAGTGATACCTATTGTATCAGTTTTGTTACAACAGTTGTTATTTAATCAAACAAACATATATTAATTTTATACATAATCTCGCATCCAACAGGCTCTGGAGCACGGTGCGCGCACAACACTTTCAAACAGCGGTAGCACCAGATCACACGCCTTTCAAAATGCTTTTCTCACATGTTTTCTATATGTCACGTGCTACTGCGCTCTACTAACCGCGTATTCTAAAAAATACGGAAATATCAAAATGCGAATTTTCGCCTGATTATGCTGTAACTTGTTGCATAAAAAACAAACAAGATAGAATAATATCGGAAGTTATGTAATTATTATCGACGGTTACCGAATTTGTGACGCATCGCTCGAGACGCTCGCGGCTTGCCAACGAGCTGCTTGTCCCAGTTGCGCTCGACACCACGACACTGACACCAATATTAGGCTTTCTTTCATAACATAAAACAAAAGCTGACCTCGAAAACGTAATAGGTTACTTATGTGTTAAACAAACAGATTCACTCCTGGAATTATAATTGATACAATTACATAATAATCCCCGTGTCATGTATTAAAATCCTCGCGTAAATAAACCCAGCTAAAACTGTCAGATAAATTGAAGATCTATGGTAGTGTTTACAAAACACGAAATTAGCCAACCATGATACGTAGATCCGTACTTAGTTGGCTCTGTAGACATCGTGTGAGAGTGCTTTCGCGGCCCCAGTGCCCCACGCCTTCCAGTGCCTCTGCCCGCGCAGCCACCACGCTCACGTTATGGAGCCTTATATAACACAGACTGTCTGCGAAAGTAAAAGTGATTCTTCGCTTGCAGTTTCGAAACAATGACATGCTTTACAAAATAAGGATCAAATGACATCAGCGTTTTGATAGTTTTATTCAATTTTGTTACAGAACATGCGGTGGACAACGGTTACCTTTTTATTGCTACCGATAATATTCGGAAGTACGAACGCGGAATGGTCATGGGGTGGAAATGCAGACAGCAAGTCCGCTGACCAACCCGAGCAGAAACCTTCGGCTTTACTTGAAGGAGAACAGTTACCCGAAGCTCAAGAGAAAAATTTTGAATCGAACAGCACCGTGCTTGATGATATTGTTGATGAGCTGGTGAGCAGTAAACAAGGTAGAAGTCTGGGCGGCTTCGACGACGTGTACAGCGATCCCACGATCAAGGACGCCTTGGACGCAGGAGATGACGCTGAAGCGAGGAACCTGATCAAAGGAAGATTGTGTACTCTGGGTCTCATACAAGTACGTATTCAAAAATATATTTTTGTGGTCACTTTTGATTAGCTAAGTCTATGGTTATTTTTATTCATACATTAATTACATTACATTATTGTTCTAACCTTACAAATTTGTATCCTTTCAGTGCGAAGATGAAGACGCGCATGAAAAACGCACATACCTATCACCAGATGAAGTCATTTACGCCCAACCCGTCGACATCAAGCCTATTGGTAAACCAATTGCATCGATTCAGGTTCGTGGCCCTCCAAGACACTACGGCCCTCCTCAGCCTGTGCCCTACCCTCCGCGTCCCGGGAAATACCCACCTAAGAGGATCGGATATGGTGGCAATGCCAGACCCGGTTTCTCCGAGAAGTATGGCGTAGCTGGAGGCAATTTCCAATTCTCTCAGTCTCAAAGCAGTTCACAGTTCAACGGACAAGAATCTAACTTCGTTACCAGACCACCCATTTACCACCAAGCGACCCAAGGACCCTATGCTTATGAGAACACTAAACCTTCTTACAACAAAGGTTCATCTGCACAGTCCGGTTCCAAAACAGATTCCGTTGTCCAACAACACATCCATCACCATTACGTGCACGATGCTGACAACAAAGACCCCAAAGTGATCATTAAACCAGTTGCGATCCCTGTTGGATCTATCGGTCAGTTAAATTCACAAAGTCTAAACGGTTATGGATCACACTCACAATCTTCTTCTGATATCCTAACCGCAGGCGGCGGTGATTACAGTAGCATTTCTTCAGGAGGTTTCAAGCCCATGTCCGGAGGGTTTTCTTTAGAAAGCAACAACAAGCCGATCTATGAATCGGATACAATTTACGGATCACAATACGGACACAATTCTAACAAAGTTGGTCACAGTGGTAGCATTTTGAGTCAAGGCCTACCAAATCAGTATTCCAACAACGCTTTTGAAGACCAAAAGTTTGGAAACAGTCTCGGTGGTTACGCTTCTCAGAACACTGAATTTTACAAAAAAGAATTACATGTGGGAGGATCTCAAAACAACCTTTACAATCAAGGACCAGCAACTTTCGGGCAAAACAACGCATTTTCTGATAATTATCACGAAGCCAAAGCACAAGGATTTGAATGTGTATGCGTACACTATGATCAATGCCCAAGCCAAGAAGTGATTGGACGCAGAGATGACTTGTACTTGCCAATTGACCCGCGTAACAAAGGCAGCGAAATTGTAGCGTTAACTGAAGAACAATTAGATAGTTTGAACAAAACTGATGCTACTACAACCGCTGAAAAATCGCTTAACGCTACAGAGGGAAAGAACTTAAGCAAACGTGAAACCAAAGAAGATATTCCTGCAGAAGCTGAGAAAGAAGCTGAACCGGTAAGCATTAAACCCTCAATAATAGTTATAAGTTATTTATTTTGAATTTATACATCGCAAGTCAAGCTTTATCCCGGAATCATCTTAACATTTACCTCCTTCCTATTCTCAGCACTCACCTATAGAAAATCCTAAAACCTATAAAATCTTCTCGTGATTTTTATACATCATATCTAAAAGCCTGGGGTAACACTGTTACACTTGGATCAAATTATCTATGATAATTAAATATCGAAATCTAATGTAACAGTTACAAAAGATATACTAAACAACGGGCACTGACACATCTAACATTACATTAAATAATAGTTTCATTTATTGATATAAGTAAATATCACTACAGCGCTTCCGTCGATTGCCTGGCTTCAGCGATCATGGCGGTATTGACTACAAACATGTGCAGCCCACGTTTGGTATCTCTTTTGCCTTGCCTCCCGGCACCCCTGAGTCTCCCAGTCTGACTAATCACCACCCTTATAATCCCCACCTCGCTCCTTTTGGTCATGCTGTCACGGCAGGTGGTATTAATCTAGGAGTAGCCATAGTTAATCCGCTCCTCTCTCTTCAAATAACCAAAGATGAAGAAGGGGAAAAGATTTATAAACCTCTTCTACATTTCCATGTTACACCAAGCCAAGAGAAATTTAGGGCTGTTACTAAACTTTTCGATGACAAAAAAGCACTTCTGCTAAACAAGCATCACCATTACCATATGATTCATTCGCCGACGTACCCTATTCCCCCGAGGTATCCCGTACATCCTTGGCATCCAGCACCCCCTGCGCCGGTCTATCCTCCTCAGTCACATAATCCACATTATGGATATTCACCTCACCCACTCCATCCTACATACTCACATTATATACCCAATTATGTAGAACATCCACATCATCCACCCCACCATGGGTCTCCCCATCACACTCCTCACTACGAGGGTCCTCCACATCACCTTCCTCATTATGAAGGATCTCCACATCATTCACCTCATTCTGATGACGGGCCTTCAGTTTACTCCCCAAATTATGCTGATTACGAGCCAGTTCACTACAAAGAACACGATAATGCTATTCCTGAACCTTCAGACGGTTTCAATGACTATTATGATGAACATGGTAGGGATGATGGTGGTGAGGATTATCCTCAGGCCGAACAAAGAAGCTCTGATAATTATGGTAGGTCTGGAAAAGTAACTGTTGATAACGACCTAGGTAGTCACGCGAACCTCTCCGCTTATTCCCGCTCCTATGACTTTCCTTCAACCTCCCCTCGGGCAAACCCGGGATACCAAACAATCCGATTTCCTGACAAGCGAAAGAAGAGGGAAATCGATGTAGAAAATATGTCCGTAACTGTACTAGAGGTAATTCATGCACTATTCTTAAATTCCTCCTTTGCACCGCGTTTTAATAACTGGCTTGTAGATGTTTCAACCAATTTTTTCACGTGCAAAGCAATAGCTATTATGAATGGTTCCAAAAAAACAAGACGAAATTATGGTTCTAAGTTTGTTTTTATTATATTTTTAGCGTCAAGGTTATTTCGGCCGTCCACCAGTTCAGCAGTGCCGACAAAACCAAGTGTGCTGCCGTCGTCCCCTACAACCTCAGGCTGGTAACAAAGGACAGTGCGGCATAAGACACTCTCAGGGCATAAACGGCAGGGTCAAGACTCCTTCTTACGTAGATGGGGAGAGCGAATTTGGAGAATACCCATGGCAAACCGCTATTTTGAAAAAGGACCCCAAGGAATCTGTATACGTTTGCGGAGGAACACTCATTGATGGTCTTCACATTATGACTGCCGCTCACTGTGTTAAATCGTAAGTAGATACACTATAATTTCGTTTTTCAAATGTTTGTTGAGATAGAATAAAGAAATACATAAAATAAGATAAAAAAGAAGAAGACCTAGAAACAAAATTCATTGGTTACCTATCTTAAACATTGATCAAAGATTAAAATTATCTATCCTCATTTCAGTTACAAAGGCTTCGAGTTGCGAGTGCGCCTCGGGGAGTGGGACGTAAACCGCGACGTCGAGTTCTACCCATACATTGAGAGAGACATTGTTTCTGTCCACGTTCACCCTCTTTATTACGCCGGCACTTTGGATAACGACCTCGCCATCTTGAAGATGGACCATCCCGTCGAATGGACCAAATACCCCCACATCAGCCCAGCTTGCCTACCTGACAAGTACTCCGACTACGCTGGACAAAGATGCTGGACCACAGGATGGGGCAAGGATGCCTTCGGAGATAACGGAAAGTACCAGAACATCCTGAAAGAAGTTGATGTGCCTATTCTATCACAAGGCCAGTGCCAACAGCAGCTGAGGCAGACCCGCTTGGGCTACAACTACGAACTGAACCCCGGTTTCGTGTGTGCTGGAGGTGAGGAAGGCAAGGACGCGTGCAAGGGTGACGGCGGCGGCCCCCTGGTGTGCGAGCGCAGCGGTACGTGGCAGATCGTGGGCGTGGTCTCGTGGGGTATCGGCTGCGGTCAGCCCGGAGTGCCCGGAGTCTACGTCAAAGTGGCTCAGTACTTAGACTGGATCGCGCAGATCACCGGAAAGTTCTCGAATTATTGAAAAGAATGCTGTAGGCAGTCATTGAAAATTACGTGTATTTAAAACGAAATTGTCGACACCTAAACTGTATAAGCATCTTATATTTATTTTTAGGATCTAGATGTACTTATTTAATATTTATTACTTTTAAGCTTTGGGTGGTAATATCCAGAGCATCCGAGTAATTGCGTATGCAGATTTTTATATTTAAAAATAAACTGTATGAATAAGAAATTACATTTTTGTGTCATTTATGTACTTAACTCACCAAGTCACTTCCCATCTTATGAACCTGATTTGAATCCTTTTTAACAAAACATTCTGGCTACTGGAATTGTTCACATGTTACATGACAGTAAAAACGTCAAACAAACAACATTATAAGACAACCAAAACAAAAACTTGTATTGCTGTCATTGCTGCCACAACTGCTGTGCTCGCTAGACATAATTGAAATGACTGCCAGAGGTAAAGGCAAGGGAAATGTGCCAAAGTTCAGTAGCATCGTTGACCAGAATGATGCAGCAGGTTTCACTCTACCCGACAGCCTTCCTTGTTCCGAAGTTGATTTCCCAGTGCTCATCAGGAGAAGACCCAGAGCGAACTGGAAAGACATCGTCGATGAAAGTGATAAGTGGCAAAAACAATTAGAAGAATATCAAGAGAGCAAGAAAGTTGCTACACCTACGCCACCTTTTCATAGTAAGTTAGAAGTATCTAAATGTCGTGGCCATATTTTAGAATTTTCTTTCATTTTGTGAAGAAATTTCATTATGTGGGCGAAAATTTCTTGCACTGGTAGTATTTCATGAAATGGCCAGCTAAAACTGACAATATCGTTTAAACGTCAACGTTTGATGATATATCAATCCACGTATGGCCATATCAGTAAATGCGTGGCCACATCATGAAATCACATAAATAGGAGTCCCACCGCGAGGCTCCTATTTCTGTGTGCAGGGTTTAAAGCCCTTCGCCTTTCTGCTTCACTCAGAGCGGAAGAAGTCATTTGATGATTTCCCATCCTTAAAAAAAAGGGTTTAAAGGAACTTAAAATATCGGAAAAATTATTGTTCACCGCCATAATGCATCATAAAACAAAACTATATCAGCGCCTTAATTAAACGACTGTCACTAATGTTTGACCATAATATCATGAAGTAGCTGTTGATATATCCATCCATCATCCATGTTGATATTGAGTTATATTCATTGATCTGGCCAGACCATATCATTATGTGGGCAGCGGGTATTTTC
This sequence comes from Mamestra brassicae, assembly GCA_905163435.1. Lineage (NCBI taxonomy): Eukaryota > Metazoa > Arthropoda > Insecta > Lepidoptera > Noctuidae > Mamestra > Mamestra brassicae. Next base: position 9,466,734 of record LR991004.1, on the reverse strand, counting down.
CATTTCATGAAATGGTTGGCCACATCATTAAATGGCCAATTATACGATATGGTCACGACATACATATATTATTCCCTTTTGACTAACTTAGTTTGAAAATTATTAGCAAATCTAATCTAAGAATGAGCATGCAATGCAGCCATTGTTTGACTTAGGTATCTATAGTTTTGGAGGTCCGAGATCAAATCATATTGTCCTCTAGACTTTAATAGTATTTTTCCTTCAGAAACTGAAGCGGATTACATTAAGAACGAAGTATTTGTTCATCTCATACCGGCTTTAGTGAAAGCTCTGAACAAGGCTAAGATATGGGAAGCTTTTACCAGAGAGAAATGTTTCTTCAATGGCATAGACCACATCGTACAGGTAGATCAGTTTTGGGTTTAGATATCGATAAGTAGATACTTCAGTCAGGGAAACAAGCAGGTTAACACAGAAAGAAGAACTGATTGTTGAATGAAACTTGCTAGATATAGGTAACCTGCTTACTTTTATGTCTATACTAATCTATACTTATAATATTTTATTGCACATAAAGAGGAAGATTTATTTGTTTATTTTCAACAAAAATCCCTACGAAAATTGCGATAATGTAATTCAAAGAAGCAAAATGTTGCCTGTTGCCAGAGATTAGCGCGTTCAAACAAACAAACTCTTCAGCATTTTTATTTTTAACACTTTGCCTATACTAGGAATTTCTCCTGTATGTGTGCGTTTACAAACATACAAAGTCACATTCACAAACAGCCAGACCCGGAACAACTATCTGTAGGCCATACAAATTTTTTTTCCGTGCTGGAATCGAACCAGCGACACGCAGCGCAGCAGTCAATCGCTCAACCACTGCGTCAACCGTGCTATTATATTAGTATAGATAAAAAAGTCCGCGAGGGTACCAATATGTCTAATATATATTATGGTTAAGTCACAATGACCGCTTTTTGTTCAAAATATTCAATCAAAGCCCGGGTGGAATAGAAACTGGTGATTTGGTATCATGATCCTTATATATAATTAAGGTTAATTCTGTACATGTAAATTACACTTTAAATTATTCAAATTGGACTTTTCGTTAATAAGTTACAATGGGTATTAAAATGCTCAAAGAAAGAAAACTGTTGCGGTTTGAGCGCCCTACGTTTAGCCCTTTATTAGTTATTATACCTACTCTTTACTTTAGTCCCTTGATAAGTAATTTACACATTTACGTTTTAGTTAACTAAAAAAATAATTGAAGGAAGAATAATGTATTAAGGAAGGGGCTTATGATAACACGCTATAAGCCACGGGAGCCGGGCAGTAACGGAAAACGCGGGTATAATAAGCTAATTTGTAAAGCTCCACGCGAACGAAGTCACGGGTGTCCGTGCCCTATAAAGAGGGTAAAGGGGAGATGAGGTCGTGGAGTAGGTACCTACTAAACCCGCGCGAACGAAGACGCGGGCGAAGTCCTAGTACCTAATAAATTACTGAGAACTACCAACTTTATGGGTAGGTACCAAAAGTTACTTTTGCCTCTTAAAGGTACTGCACCAATGATAAGATCGAAAGTAGGTATATTGTTACATACCTGTTGATATTTTCTAGGTCCTGTGGAACAACAACCCTCGTTATCCAAGCCGTAAGGGGATTGACTTACATATATTCAACATGCCATGGGTCAGAGCAGCTCTTAAAACTAAGTATGAAACTATTATGTAACTTAGTAGAGATAAAAATAGATGTAGTCTAATGTGCTTTCATTCCGTTTTAAAATAGTCCAGTAAATTAAGATATGTTATCAAGTTGGACCGCAGGGGATGAAAAATTACTAATGCAACATTTTGATTTGATAAAAACGGGATTTTTCCCTATACATTTGTCGGGAAAAATCCCGTAATTATCAAATCAAAATGTTTAAAATACATGTGGATCGAAACCCATATAACTAATTAAAAACTAATGTGAAAAATTGAAAATCCTCTTTCATTATTTATTAATGACCGGAAATTTCTGCAATTAATAATGAAAACAAAAATATCAGCTTGTAGATTTCATAACTCCTTTTGATACGGAGTTAGGAATGCAAGAAAAATAATAGGCACAATACACAATATTTTTGTTTAGGCTGACAAATCTTATATAATACTATAATACTTAAAATAAACATCAGGCCTATCTCCACTTGTGTCGCACAGCACACGGTAATGCCTTTTATAATTATAAATACAGCTCTCAATTAATTTGAAATAATCCAATTATTTCAGTCCTCGTCCATTCTATCCAAAGTCCTGGCTGTGGCCCGAGGAATATGCTGCCACTCTCATACAAAAAACTGTGCGTCAGTACTTCATACAAAGACAAGAGGAAGTGCAAGAAATGCGCGACTTTTGGAGGGTAATCATCGGCACCTCCTTTATTTTACCACATTCGCTTGTTTATGAAAAGTTAGGGCTAAATGTCAACCCCGATGCAACGGCGCTATGACCAAATCTGCGAGCTACCTTTTGAACGCCATTGTCACCTATATATGACAAGCAAGCGCATGCCTTACAGGGCCAAACGTCACAAATATGTGACAAAAAATACGGCGAATTTGTAGCTTGGCGTCGGGGGCATGCCGATGCGTTTATGGTTTGGCATTCAAAAGGTTAAGAGCACTGTTCCTTTGTTGCTTGGGTGGTGTACGTAGATGCTACGCACGTTGCGTGTCTTAATTTCTTAAGGTGCGTTTACACGGGCAATTTTTTGAGCAATTGTTGCTCGGCAACACGCAAAGATCAATCTTGAGCAATTAGTGGAGCAGCGTGGAACAACTTCAATAAAATGCGGCAATGTGGAGCAACTTCAATAAAGTGGGGCAATTTTTTCGGCAATATTGTTTGTAATTACTGCATTTATTCCAGTGTTTTGTTTTTTTTTTCAACTGAATTACTCGCGTATTGCTAAGTTTCTTAGAGTTTCTCCATATCGCTCAATGTTATAATTGCAAAACATTTCGTCAAATTGAAGCGTGCTGCCGTTGCTGTAAATTGCTTGATATTTTATGACGTCACAATCGGCCAGTAGATATTGCTTATAATTGATCAATTTTCATTGCCCGTGTAAACATAACATTAGGAAATTTGTGTCTTACTCTCCACTTCAGCAGGGTGTCTAGTCTACCTTTCCACTACAGTCAAGCGTGTGCTGGTGACGCCATAAACCTACACAAAAATGCGTAGCGTGCCCATAGACGACACTATTGCGCTTTTAGGCTCTCCTGAAGTGGATAAATGAACTTAGTAGTAAGCAACATTGTAACCTTTAGGTAGTTGGTAATAAACGCTTGTCTGGACCAGACATGGTTGAATCTCCCTCCATACTTTACTCCACTGAGGTCCAAGATAAACTAGTACGGGAAGATCTCATGACTTCCATTTGAAATGATAATATAATTGATTAGCTACACATTAAGATTTATTTTTGTTTAGATCGTAGTCTATGATCATTGCCTATGTTCCAGAAACTTGAAGTGGAAAGCCAAAACCATGAAGTCTTGAAACAGAATCCCCTCTTGGCCAAAGCATTTGCATCATCATCACATCTTAAAAAGTAATTATTCGCCCTGATGTGAACAGACAAGCAATATATAGAAGATTGATGAAGGCAAATACTACAGTTTTTATATATTTTTATTAATTAACTCTCATTCATTCAACTAAATCGTGGAAGATTAAATATTTTAAATTTTGTTATCATCTACTTTATTTTATACCATAACTAACATTAAATACACATGTAATATTTATATTGTTTGTTGTTTCTTTCAACTAAGAGACACTCCCTCGTAGAGGGAGGGACTGATGGGTTTTCCAAGCCCCATTGTGAATGCTAATGTAGGCTTTTCATCACCTTTAGCAATCCTCTTCACTCTGTTAGGACTGTGATTGTAGGAGATAGGCATCGTGAAGTCAGACATTATCTAGAAAACAATTAGAAAACATACTTATTATTAATATCAAAACATTGTGAAAAAAACTGCCATTCTGATATACTCAGATCGATGAACAGATCATAAGTTGTGATGGCTTAATGTTGGCGTGTCAAAGAAGTTCTGTTTTAGGGAAAATAAACTTTCTTTGTACTGTTTCACTTTTGCTATGTGTCAACTATTCAATGAGGTCAGCTTGGTTATTTTATTAAAACTCAAATAATGTCACCAAGTACTTCAATAAGACTCTATTTTTCAATAGACATAACTTATCATTTTTTTATAAATAACGTGATTTAACACAAACATAAGATTCGGGATTCAAAGTATTTATTTCAAATAAACCATTTACAGGCACTTTTCACCTTTTGGTTGGTCAGTCAAAAGCATGTTCGAAAGCGTAGATCTCTTTCGGGGGGGTCTGTATGTATGCTTTTGCGTTTGTACAACGACATGCTTTGCTTTGCTTTGCTTGGTAGTATACATGCAGGCCTACCTTCCCGTTTCCTTCAGAGATGGGAAGGAGGCGTGGCGCTCCTTGAGGGAGAGCGCAACGGTCGTTTTCCTCTCCGAACCGTGACCCCTCTGTGACGGGGTGGTTGCGGACTCGGCCGTCACTAAATCAGCTGATGGCGAGTAGGAGAATAAAGTCACCTGCGCTAGGACTTGCGCAGTCGAGCGCCGTAAGCGGGGATAAAGGAGTCCTGGGGGGTAGAGCCAATCGGCACTGGCGGTAATGTGTCCGTGAGGCAACACGCCCCCTTTGGTCTGGATTTGGTAGAGGAAAAAAAGGCATGGGTAAAAACCAAACTCCACAAGCCCATTGCTCTTGTTCTGACCCTTCAGTTCAATACGCTCCTACAAGCCAGGGTAAGAGGAGGAAAAGGCTGACGCGCAAGGAGCGGCGTCATGAACGCTGACGGGGAGGCAAGGGGAAAGCCACCCAACGTAAGCAGGCTGGCGCCACTGGCACGGTCAACACGACCAAGCAAGGTAAGCTGAGCTGCTCAGAAGGGAAGCGGTCGCAGGCTGAGGCCGGCACTAGCCAACTAACGCCCTGTCAACCGCCAACTAAATCCGCAGTTCCGGCCGAGGTGGCAACCACGACACAACAACCCGATGGGAACGATCAGGCTGTGGCCAAGCGGGCTCTCAATGAGACTATATCACCTCGTGGAGAGCACAAGCGGCCGCGGCTTGACCTGACTGGCTAGACCAGACTTGGCTGACTGGTTTACCAGACAAAAGCTACGCCCAAGCTGCGAGTGCGTCCCTGAACGTCGCGATAACCTGCGACCAGAGGGGCATCATCAGCCAGGGAGTATCGGACCAGGTCTTAGCTGCTATTCAGAGGCAGATCATCAATGAGGCCTGCTCCCCTATGCAGGACACACCAGGGCCAACCTTCAATGCATAGGCAAGGCATAGGAGTCACTGACAGCTCACTCAGCAGAGCCTGCATGGAGGAGGACGAGACAGCAGCACACCTGCTACAAAGCTGCCTGGTAGTCACTGATTACAGGGCTAAGTACTTCGGAAACTCAGGTACCCTCTGTGAGATAGTTGGTAACACCAAGGCATTGATTGCTAGCCTTCCTTGGGGAGCTGGGGTGGATCAAATGACAAAATACACACTTAGTCGTGGAGTTGCGGAAACCAGCCCGAGTTACATACATACATACATCCAAGCGTAATCTCTAGGGAGAAGAACAGGCAAGAAACTCTACATAACAACATTAAATCATGTTTTATTGTAACACAAAAATCTTGGTTCCTTGTTGCTCCTTCTCCTTGTTCCTTGTTGCTTGTACATGTGAGGACAATGTAAAGGAAAAACAAACTTATTACAATTCAAAATATAAAGATTAAAAAAATAAGCCACTGGCAATTAAGATATGAACAGTCTCAACTGACAGTGCCTGTTCAAGAACATAGTTCGTTTGATTTCCAAGCACCCAGGGATAATATTATTATAATTTGCACTTACTTCCAGCCCTTTCTTTTCGTGATCCTTGATAATAAACTTCTTCATGAGTGGTGGCATCTCCACACTATTTGGTAGAATAACTTCTGGGAAATCATGTGCTTTCTCTACACCAGCTAACAATTTGGCCTCCTCATTCTTCGGTATTAGTTTATAATCAGGCTTGTAAGATGTACGATAAATTTCCGTTAAATTTGGTATTTTGCGACCCCTAAATGTTTTCTCAACCCACACTCGTACCCGGCGCCTTTCCTGAAAAAATAAGGAAAACTTACATTATGTGGGTTATATGATAGGTCATATAAAACCAGGTTATAGGTCAATAATGGGTTGTGGAGGTCTGGTAGGCAGTCGCTCCACGTAAAATACTGGTATTCAGCTGAATCTGGTTTGAATGGAAGCCGAACCCAATATATTTGGGAAAAAGCAAAGGCAGTTGATATATGATGACAGGTCATGAAGTGACTAAGAACAATTTACGCCATGCTTAAACAGTCTTTAGGCGCTGACCTTAAAAAGGCTATAATGGCGAATCGATTAACACAATCTGCACCTCACATTCACAGAAAAGTAGGACAGTGGCCAAGTCTGCTGAATGAGAAAGCTGACATTATTATAACTTTAAAACAGCTGAAAGATCTCTCACCTCATCAGGACATGTCTCAACTTTAACAATTTTCATGAAACTAGGTTCCGGGTATCTTTCAAAAACAGATCGAACAATAATTCTTCCGACGCCGAAATTCTTCAGGCTTCCAACAATTTCCCACAAAGTTTTACCTTTGAAATCAGTTGTTCGACCAACATATTTTATTACAGTCGAAGTCGCCGAAGACATGTTTCATTAAAAGAAATGCAGAGAGGAATTACCACGAACAATAATATCTTTTAACTTTTTGGCTTTTACTAGTTTAGGTTATGTCTAAAGGGTGGATAGATGACAATGACAGCAAAAATTCAGAATTGTCATTTTGACATTGACTTTATTTCTTCGCAGCAGGCACCACCATGGAGTAATTAAGTACCACACAACATTCTTCCTGTCAGAAATAAATAAATTTGAGAAATGAAGCAAAAGAAGATCCGGTAGGAAAATTCCTAATGCGCGTGAAAGGCAAATAGGGACATGAATAAAATGTTTTCATCGTTTCAACCTAACGATGGAATTCAATTTTTTTAAATCGTATGAATGCGCCATCTAGCGATGATTGCTAGAGCTGCTGCAATCTGGGAATATAATTGTGTTCCCCGTTATCGATAGATGGCAGTGCAAGCAAAGACTTGTCTATGCCTCGTTCTACTAAAGCATAGAAAGAAAAGTTGTAGCAAATTAGAGGCAGGTAGGTACCTACCTATCTTTTTTAACAAGTACCTAGGAACTGATGGTTCTTTCAATACTTTCGTTGGAAATCATCATCATCCTACGTCCTTAACTAATATTTTTTACTAAATACAGGCAATGACCAAGGTATTGTACCTACCAGTAGATAAAGAGAACTAAAGAAAAGTTGTAGCAAATTAGAGGCAGGTAGGTACCTACCTATCTTTTTTAACAAGTACCTAGGAACTGATGGTTCTTTCAATACTTTCGTTGGAAATCATCATCATCCTACGTCCTTAACTAATATTTTTTACTAAATACAGGCAATGAGGCAGACCAAGGTATTGTACCTACCAGTAGATAAAGAGAACTTCTAAGATAGATGTAAAACACCCGATTTATAACGTTTCTAATCAAAATTTTGCCGTTTTAAACCCAAAATAAATCGTATTAAACGGTTTAAAACTCGCCTACAAAAATAAAAGAACTGTGACTGGACTGGACGGACCAACTAGAACTAAACCCGCTAAGTAGGTACATAATTTATTATCAATATCAGTAGGTATATCACACATTTAAAAAATCTTTACACAGTATAAACTGTGTAAAGATTTTTTTAGGTACTTCTATCTCTACCTCGGTAAAATCAAGAAATTGTAGTTAAAATTAAGAAAAACATAGTCTAAACACCAACCGTTTATCGAAGAAAATGGTTTATTTCGGTTTCAAACAGTGTTTTTCGTTTTAAACGATTGGTTTAATTGGTTTTAAACCGGCCTTACATCTATAACCCCAGATCATCAACTTCACTTATCAAAGTCAAAGTCAAAGTCAAAGCATTTATTTCAAATAAACCATTATCAGGTACTTTTAAGTTGTCAAAGTCAGTCCGTCAAAAACATGAAGCTATTTGCACGTTCGGAAGCGTAGATCTCTATGGAGACGAATGTGCAAGAAACTCCACGGACACTCTTTTAAATCATTTTATGTTTACAAAAATCCTGGTTACATAAACCTTGTTGCTTCTATATATGAGAACAATGTAAAGAAAGAAAAAAACAATTTATAGTATGAAATATTAAAATGAGGCGGATTATGAATCTATAAAAGGATGTAAGTAAGTCATGTCCTTAGGTCAATGATATTATATATGGTAAAATCTCATTGGCTTATCCAATGAGATTAGTTAGGAAGCTATCTACATTACTTTTACTAGTACTAGTAAACGAGGAAGGTTATGTTTATGTGACATGGGCTAGTATAAAAATTATTGTGTAGTCATTTATTAATATCAAATTTGGTGTAAAGTACATGCGTGAGCCACACATATCTGGGTATTCATTCTTGAATGTGGGGGGTAGAGTCAGAAGAAAAATAAACAATCATGAAAAATCAACTTCAATTTATTTTCAATTTCTTATTTTGTTACTTTATGGAATTTATGCAATACAAATGTTGTAAAATATAATTACAATAGTTAACAGTTATTAAATTTTAAATGCAGGTTTTAATTATTCATAACAATGTCATGGAAAAGTCCAATTTTTGCTGACCAATTTATAATATTGTTTCTCATTGCCCATAATATGCCATGAAATGAATAAAACAATCCTTCATGCTACTTAGTGAAACCTTATTCTTCTACATTTTGCTAAATGAGGGTTTTGTATTGAACTATGGATTAAATCCCATTAAGCCCTAATGTTAAATATTACAGGCAAGTTTTAGGCATTTTAATATACCTGCTATTATAAAATGAGTAAATGATAAGTCACCATTACAATTTAAATACAATTTTAGAACTCAAAATGCCATGACATTGAATATTTGCTATGGCCATAAAATCACTGTTCATAACAACACAAAATATTAAAAAACAAATTTGCACTAGTCACTATCCATTAAGCAATCCCAATGTCTTAATTAGACTGCAATTAACAAAAATAATGTGTTTTAGACAATTAATTACCAAGCAATGAAGTAGCAGTAATTGTCACCTTTGGTGGCATTATCCGTATACCTTTGCTATGTTAGAATTAAAGAGCACAAGTAACTTGCACAGTAAAAAGCATTGAAACTCCTCAACAATGTGTCCAACGCAATCTCAGAGCATTCTCATACTATACTCAACCTGAGTCGTGAAAGTAAGGCGGCCAATCACCATTGGATCGGTTTTCACCAGAACTCTCAATTTATTTAGTGAAGAAGCTACCCTTCTTACGTCTAGATGCTTCTATTCCTACAGCAACCAGTGTGTGACAATTGCTAATTCCGTTTAAAATATACAACTTTGCTAATTCTTATCTTTACTTTCCAATTGTCACCGATAAACACAGTTGAAGTAGAATATAGAAACATACCAATCATAATTTTCTACGGTTATAACTGTACAGCAGTCACATTCCGTTGGCAAATAATTAAACATAAAATAAATATTAAATTTAGCTATAAATTGCCTAGTTACCAACCGGAATGGGCTTTCGTGAACACGCAGGTGGTGAATAACAAGTCCATTCTTACAAGAGGCCTGTATCCAATAAAAGTTACATCGCCCCACAATTAACTATTACTAAGCAATCGCAATAATAATTTAAGACATATTTACACATCATCGTCGGTATTCCACAATTAAATAAGGAACTTAAATTAGAATAATTTAAGATAGTCGGGATATTATTATTAATAGGAATCAGTCATTCAGTATCCACAGTGATCGAGCAGGGTCGATCGTCGTCGTCTCGTCACCGGCCGGGCGGCGCGGCGGCGCGGGCGCACGTGCGGGCGGCCAGGCCGGGCGCTGGGAACATATGTGGCGCGCCCGCGGGCCGCCGCGAGCAGCCGGCCCGCACCGGCCGATGCGGAACTTTGGACACACACGAGGTCGATCATCGACGCGAAAGCTTTCGGCTTGTAATTTGCCATGCTCTAAATCAAGGCTAGAAGTAACCTAGAAGTGTGAACTCGCCGTGTGAGGTACGAGGACGGGCGCTGGGCCCGGGGGCCGCGGCGGCGGCGCGGGCGCGACTCGGAGCTGCGGCCGCGCCGACGCTTAAGTCGTGTCCCGTCCATATGTACCGATGCGCACTTCGTCAATTACGCTTGCCCACTCCAAAGCATACGAATCGGGGTCTTCCAAATAATATGTACGGTTTGGCTGTAACAAAAACAAATTCAATTAAGTATATTTAGTTTATTTCTCATTCAGGAGTTTTGAATAACCATTCAGTTTTTTTTTCTATCTGGTGGGGTAAATTAAATAAACTCACCGTGTGCACTAAAAATATTCTGAAGTTTTTGGCTTCGACCCGCAACTCGGGTGACCAAGGGATCTCTCCCTTGAGCACCATGTTGGCTGGATCGACGTAAAATAGGCGCGGTCCTGTAGTGAGAAGCAGCATGCGGCGTCGTGGGAACAGGCCCTTCCGTTTGTCTACCAGGCCTTGCTTTAAAATGAGCTCTCCATCGACGAACTGATGCCACTTACTCTCCCGGGATTGCACTTCGAGACGACGACGTTTTTCTTCGGGACTGATGTTTAAGATTCCTGAAAGAAAAATGCTAAATTCAATCACATGTTAGAAAATCCAAGACTTTCTATGTATAATGTCTATAAAAATAATTAAAATTCAGTTCCCAGTGAATCGTAAAGCGAGTGCGTGTAGCTACACAGCTGATTATAAGGTCAACATTAATAAAACACGTAGGGCGTAACGAGCGAGTCATTCATGTCATGGCATAAGCGGTTGAGAATGTGGCACTCCGGGACGACGGCGACGTGCCGGAAGGTTGACGTCATACCAACTATAAAACCGTAAACCATACACTGACTGAGGACGTCCGTTCCGAATGTGTATAGCAGTGAATGCGATGACGTAGTGGCTACTCGTGCAGCGAGTGCAAGGATCAGATTACGATGCGCTAACCATGTTTAAATTAAATAAATCTCGTTGTTTGCATCAAAACTTATTTCTTAAATGAGACACAGCTTATTTTGGAAAATAATCACAAAATAAAACGTTATTGGACTCGGTTTAGTTATGAAACGAGAAGCGTTTAAATTTGCCAAGAATTCAGGTCATGGACGCACCAGTTGCCTCTTACTCGTCGCTTCACTGCACTCGCCCGAGACTTTGTAATTGTCCACATCGGCTACATACTCAACCTACTAACATCTATTTAGACTTCTAATATTTTCAAAAGTAGCTTATAAACCTTACGATGTAATTATGACAAGGTTAATATTATGATTTTGTAATGTGTATCATTTCTAAATTGAAACTAAAATATCCATGAAAACTTGATTACGAAAAGCTAGGAACAAACTAAGTAAAATAACTAAATAATCATAACAAAACTCATTACCTTTAGAGGTAGATAAGTCGAATTCCCACAGTCTCACGAGTTGCTTATTCCCCAGTCCTGGTTCAAGATGATCGGGTACATTGTATTCCTCTTCGAATGAACCTCCGGGTAGATATGGGCTGATAGTTGGTGGCGTCTGCTCCCACACACTGTCCCAGTCCATTCCAGCGAAGAACGGATGATTGCGAATGCTATCATAGGTTTCTCCCTTATCATTAGCCCCAAGTCTTTTTGTGTGGTCTAGTACCAAGAGCTTTTCCACGAGATCTTTTGCGTCAGCAGGAAAACCTTCTGGGAACTCGAAATCCATCTTGAGAATCTTTTGGAACGTGAGAAACTCTGTCGCTGCGCGGAATGGAGGCAAGCCCGAAATCATTTGGTAAATGATGCATCCCAACGCCCATAGGTCCGAGGCACGTGTGTCTACGCAGTCGTGTAATAATTCTGGACTAACATACTGCGGTGTTCCAACGAAGCTAATTTTTCTAGATCGTTCATTTTGCGCATCATTATCTGCATTATTAGGTGAGGCACGAATCTCTTCAGGCTCAAGGATTTTAGCCGTTCCGAAATCAGCGATTTGCAGGTGCATATTTTCATCTAATAATATATTTTCCGGTTTTAAATCACGGTGAATTATTCCCTTGGCGTGCATTTTCTCTAAGGCCATCAATAATTCAGCCGCATAAAATTTAGCTACATTTAGCTCAAAAGAGCCAACTTGATTAATGTAAGACAGCAATTCGCCATTTTTTGCAAAGGACAAGACAAAATACAGTCTTTCTTCGTCTTGAAACGTGCAGTAAAGTTTCACGAAACCATGAGCTACATTGAACAGCATGTTCAAAGCATCTTTTTCGCGTTTAATGTACTCTCTTTTCTTTTTTCGGATGATGTGTAGTTTTTCACAAACTTTAACTGTGAAAAAAGAAAATGAACAGATTATTTTGTGAAAAACATCACGTAATCAAAGTGTAATTCAATAGCTTAACATTTGTAGATTTTTAAATAAAAGAGTAAAAATAAAAATGAGAATTATACGTACTTGCATATTCCTTTCCACTATGAATATCCTTTGCAAGAAACACGGTACTGTAACATCCCTCGCCGATTAATTTGCCAAAAATATAGTCTTTAGCAGTTCGTTTGGTGGGCTTTTGTGCCTGGCTGGCCGCCGGCGAGGAGGCGGGCGCAGCGGGCGCGGCAGCCGCGGGCGCCGGTGCGGGCGCAGGCGCTGCTTGCATCTTGATTGGCGTCTCCACTATAGTCTCGGCCGCAGCAATTGGGGCCCGTAACTCACTAGACGCTCGACCGTTGATCTGGAATAATGAAAACACCCACTGAGTAAAATAACATTACGACTTATTCACGGAACTGTACGAGATCACAGACTCTCTAGTGGAACGTCGTGAGAGAAATGCGACGTCGTCGCGCTTCGAAAGCGTGCACTTGTTTATCGGCTGGCAGCAGCGGCGGCGCCGGCGGCGGCGATGGTGGCTACGTCATGCGCGGTGGGGGCCAGGGGGCAACGCGCCGTCTGCAGTGCCGGCTTCTTTAAATTTAGGTGACCGCTAAATACGTAAACAATGCTCCGAACTAGGTGAATTGAATTTGGAAAAAAACATCGCATTTAGGATAATGTTTACCTGTTTACAACAGTTTGTCAATGGAACGTCAAAATCTCAAAGTAAAAATAAACAATGTTTTTATTTCATGCATGCAGGTTTTCACACTTCCGATCTTGTAAAATGAACCTTTTTTGTTGTATGAGGTAACTTATTATTGAAAGTACTTAATATTTAATACCAAAGTATTGAAAATTTACCAGTTTCATAAAAACTGCCCAGAAAAGCTCTAGATAATAAAATGTAAGTTTTTAGCATCGAGGATTTAAATAGTCAAAATGTACCGGCGCGGCGCCACGTTCACTGGCCCCGTCTACAGTTCGATGATCAAATTTTTCGAGTTCGTAGCTTGAGTTTTTGTTCATTTTTACGGGGCCGTCGGCGGACAAAAAATGACGCTTCCATTCAACGTGAGTGAAGACAGAGATAGCTGCATTTGCAATTCTGTCTCGTTCTAACAACGCTGCAGAATACCCGCCACTTCGTGTTTAACGGTATATTAGCCAAAAACAAACTTAATGAAAAGCAAATGAAAGTAACTATAATTTTACTGTTACTTTGCGGGAATATCCATTCTTCAATTTTCACTCAACGTTCGAGTTTTTTGGGTTAAGACATTCTTTTGGTATTTGCGAAACCGTCTCGACACTTTCAGTGAAAGTTTTTGTGGATTCTGTGTGGGGCGGCATTTATTTCGAAGACTAGTGGAAAAAAACAATAGTAGGGTGTTGCGGGAGGCGAAGAGTTACAAACTATAATTACCACTAGGTCACAGCTAATTACGTGTGTCAGTTAAGAGATAAACAGTCCCCGAGGCTAGATATGACGACGGAAATACTAACAGCGGGCATAATTATATATTAACCTAGACCTAAAACACCTAGGTGACTAAACTAACCTCCAGGCTGGCTCCAATAACTCGTGTTGCACGCTTTGATCACGGATGGAAAGTTTCAGTCATCCTCATCACACCACATTAAGATACATTATTTTAGATAAAGGTATCTACCTAGTTTATTTACGTGTATTTCGAAAACAACTTACAATGTATTGATGATAAAATCAAAATATACGGAACACAATGAAATCTGCACTTGTGTATCACAGCTGCATGGTTCGTTGAAGTTTGTTTAGGAAGGAATGAGTCAGTAACAATTAAGCTTGGCTTTAAGCGCCGCAAATGGGTCTCGCATTCCGTGGCCGGGGCGCTGGGACAGGCATGCGGGCGGCGGTGTAGACCACCGTCGCAACGGTACTTACACTCGCATTCCCACAGCAGCGGATTCCACCGTCCACTAACACCGGCTTCATACCGACCTAGATCCCCTCCACCGAACCTTCCACAACACATTGCAATGCCGTTTCAACATACTCGGCTTTATGTAATGCTCGACATTTGTACGGACAAATACTGCACTTCCAGTATTGTGATTAGTTGATTACATAAGTAGGTACTTACGACGGTTTCTATATGAAAAAAATAATGAATGAAATAAAATGTGCAATAAAACGTCGTATCAAGTTCAGACGGATGTGGTGCATTCTATGTTTACCCCTCCTACAATCTACATCCGTTTTAGAGTTTAGTCAGCACACTGTCAGTTGTTTAACAGTTAACAACGTAACGGATAAGCTATTTTATTTGAAACTGTATTTACATTAAAGAAAAAGTGAAAGATGAATGAGAATTCCGAGTGCGTGATCATGAATCACGAAGTGTAAACAACCTTTGTTGGAGAACATTCAACAACAAGCGACATCCTTCGTCGGCTCGGAGTCAGCGCGCTCACAACGACCTCTAATTAATATTATAAAATACTAGTTGCCGCCCGCGGCTCCGCCCGCGTGATTGTCGAAAACTATCCTAAGGGAACATATTCCCGGGATAAAAAGTATCCTATGTGTTATTCCAGACTATAATCTACCTCTGTGCCAAATTTCATCAAAATCCATTCAGTAGTTTTTACGTGAAAGAGTAACAAACATCCATACATACATCCATACTTACAAACTTTCGCCTTTATAATAGTAGTAGGATGAGTCTGTCTACCTACGTTTACGTTCGTAAACAAAACTTACAAGTACTTAAATAATTTTTGTGGGTGCATTTTTGTAGAGAGGTATTTAAATTAGTTTTAGGTACCTATGTACATATTAACAAGCATAGAACAGTGCTACAATCTCATTGATGTCGTTTAGATACCTACTTATTTAAATGCCAATAAGTGCTAGTTTAGTTTAATTTGTTTACTTTCCTGTGAAATCAGTGTTTTTCCACAAGACACAATGGCACAAGCCCTACAAAAGTAATCGGGAAAGATTAAGAATGTGGGTGTCCACAACCTCCTCCGCAGAGTATTACGCCACACAAAACATCACGGTGACGTATGAGCAAACATTCTCGTGGCGATGGCGTCGGCGTGTCAATTTTATCTAGATAACAGTAAATGGGTAAAGGGCGAAGAGTAACAAAATATTTTGATAGTATATCTACGGGAAAAAACGTTTTTTTTTGGCATATTGGCAGGTAGTTGCGTAATTATTATAATTAAGCGTTCTTAATTTTGTAGGTAATGGTATTGTTTAACGTAATAAAGACAAGACTTATCAATCATCGATGAAAACCATCACATGAAAAGAACGTTTGATTTTTGTGCAGACACTTTCTGATGTAAATATTGGCGAATACACGTGAGCAGATCAGCACGTTATTGTAAAGGTCGTGCAAATCATGCATATTGCGCGGCACCAACGGTAACTGAACAATCTGCGTGTAAGGATACGTTGTGTTTACGACAGTTGTATGATTGCAGCCGTAACGGTCTGCTGAGCGCGGGGATCGTGAGGAGTTCGCAGTGGTAAACAAGCTGGTCACGCCGCCGACGCGTGAACAAACAAGTGCTTGGCCGCCCGGCCGCGCCCGCCCGCCGACGGTGTTTGTTTGTATCATACTCGCCGTTCACAACGGAGCACGGAGCCATCCAATGACACACACAAAAACAGGGCGAAAGTGTGCAATCACCGCTTTGCACAGCGAAAGTTTAAAAAAAAACGTATTTGATAGATTGTAATGTAGGTAAGACATTGCCACGTCGCTCTACTAGTGACTTAAATAATTTGTAATTAATTAATAGTAGTATAAAACTGCGGTTGAATTCGGTAAAATACTTGTTTATTTTTGATAAATAAACGTGTTATACCATTAAAAAAAAAATATTATTTCATTAACATAACATATTGGGAAAGCATTTTAATCCGTCGAGTCTTTTATAATAGCAAAAAATAACTTTCACATTACTATTTACTACAATAAAAGATAAACAGTTTCCACTTCAACTAATTCAAACTTACGCTGTTGAACATTATTATAAACAGACCGACATGGGGTACACATAAACACGGGCTACAGACAGTCATTGACCCTTACCTTAGATTTGGGCGAGGGCTGTTTCCCGCGCTTCGTCGAGCTAACGCCAAGTAACCGCAAAATCCTGTTAGCTGCTTCGAGAAGAGTTGCACTACCCCTCGATCCTCTTTTAACTCTGTTGGTCAATCCGCTCATTTCGACTTGTCTCACACTTGTAGTTTTCTACCGTTTTGTTATTGTTTGAAACGGTCAAAAACACGATCACAGTTCATGAAGGTTGGTTATTGTTCGTTAGCAAGAATAAGTGCACAAATAAAGTTCAGAAGATTTTTAAACACAAATAAAATTATGAGATATGCAATCAAGATAAATAAATAAACAACGATAATTTTCCGACGTTATTTGCACGCGTACGTCCGTTCGTTCAAACGGCGCGTTGCGGACTGACAACTTATACTGGAATGCAACGAAGCGACCTGACGCGAGCGGGAGCATTGACTACTACGTCTCTCTCTCGCTAGACAGAATAATCGCATCGGTCGGTGGGTATGTATGGGGGGAGTGGGGCGCGGCGGCGGCGCGCGCGGCATGGTGGAGTTGTGAGACCCCATTCCCCATTCGCAACCCACTCTACCCTCCGAGTTCAATCTATGTGTGGAAGGACCAAGCGTGGCATGTCACCCTCACTCGCTTCCTACACTCGAATACCACCTACCAAAGTAGGTATTTACCCTTCAAAAATTCTGCACTTGAAGGAAGTTCGTTCGAAGATAATTAAGAAATAAACATACCTAGCTAATTATTTTGTTAAAAATAGACTAAGCACCTGTAGTTCCTTTAAATCATAATAATAAGGAATATTTATAGATAAGTTTTGTCTAAGTAATATTATTTTATTCCTGAAGCTGATTCCAATACTAAATAATAAAATTCTTCAAGGCACTACCACACACCGCACGTGACTATTTTGCTAAAGTTCTAAGTAAAGGGCGGGCAGGTTCGAAGCAAGATTCTTCGAGTCGCCTCGGAAAAGTTCTCGGGGTGTATGTCGAAAGCGGGAAGTGGGAACAAATCAATAGCATGGAGCGAATGCACCACCGAATAGCGCCGAATGCATCTCATGCCATGTTGTGCACAATCTACGTCCACGTGGGTTTTTCTAACCGTCACAGTATCAAATGGTCCGTTTCATTCATCGCTTATGAAAACAATATTTTATTTAGTACTCGTCTACTAAGTTTTATGAAGAGCAGGATATTGAAGCACTTTGATTCTAATATTGAAAAAAAAAAACACTAAAAGCCTTCGCACCATTTCTCAATTTGACTACCTGTACATGAAAAAAAAAACCGTAAAAAAAGCAAGGTGTTACGAATAAGGGATGGGAATCTACAATAGGGAAGGGAACCTACTCTGTTTGAAGTTTTGAACAGCCGTCCTTTATTCTGTGATTTGTACCTGCGCGGGCCCATGCGGGTAGTTTGTGTGTATTATTGTGAAAGCAATGAGCCAGTGCGTATTGTTACTTAGTTATATTGTTTGCTTTTGAGATCCTAGTATTATTTTCGTATTTATTAATTTTTATTGCCTGGGGCGTTGTTTTCGTGGAAAGCCTTTTTTTGCAAGGCGGTGAAAGTAAAGTAACCGAGTGCTTTATGTATACTAAGTAATGATGAATAGTGCTAGGCTAGTGATTTACAAAATAAAAATATACTTACATATACTTTTTTCACTCTAACAAATGGTTTTTTTAGGCATTCGTAATTGTTATCAAAAATATTCTAAGCATCAAAGTTGTACGGAAATCAACGTTAACATGTACTTATTGATGGTAGATGGTATCAACGATAACTAAGTATATATCTCTTTGTGAGCTTATGAGGGTGCATCAAATATTCAGATCTTATCTGACTCGACATCGCATCTGGATAATGCTACTAAAATACATGCATATTCGAAAAAACTTCAGGGTACTAAAAAAGGTTTTTTTTTTGTTCAATGCATTATATGGGTTGAGTGGGCCGCAGCAGATGTTGGTAGCACGTGCACGAAACTCGTGCTGGCACACACATGTGCAATTGATTACCATCCCTGCATTCATGTAATATACACCTACAACAATATGCTACAAGTAATGCGTCAGTCATACAATGTCCATAGTCAATACCTTTTTCTTAGCGAGCTTATTCAGGGCTGATTTTTAGAGTTCCGTAGTCAACAAAGAACCCTAATAGTTTTCCCATGTCCGTCTGTCTGTCTGCCCGCGGTTAAGCTTAGAGACGCTTAGCACTAGAAAGTTGGAATTTAGTATGGGTATACAATAGTATATGGTATAGAAAAGCTTGAAAAACATTTTTTTTTGTGTTTTATCGCCTATCCCATAGTGTGGTGTGTCATTGGTCGTTTAAAAATATTGAGGGTGTGCGAAATCCATTTCTCCATCCAAAGATCCGTTTGCGAAACATTAAGCTTTAAAGTGCTAATTTTTGTTAGAGTCAAGTGTCGCTCCCCCTCTGCCAGCTAAACGGTTGTTTTTGGAAATGTAAAAAAAAAAACATGGTAGTAGTAGCATATAATATAACGAATGTAAAAGGATAACTAGTACAGCTAAGTAGGCTTTACAAGTTAGCGGGTAATAGTCGACCAACCTATAAGATTTATAAGTACTTGGGGAAGGAAAATTTCGTACAAATTCTATTGAAAATCGGCAATTTTGTGACGTGCAAATATGGAACCCTACACTGAGCGTGGGCCGACACGCACTTGGCCGGTTTTTTAAATTTATCTAAAGAATAAAAATGGTGATTTGACTTTTATCTTTATACAAAAGCTGTACTTACCACTAAATTAGTCCTCCCTAAAGTTTTTCGTACTTTAATGATTTTCGACACTATTATGAATTATGCATTCGCTTCTTACTTAGAAACAATTACATACTTAGATACAATTTCTTAATTATGTTGTTTACATTAAATTCAGCTATTTTAGGGAACAACGTGTGCAGATGAAAAAATAATGACGTTGTAAACGTGGGTTTTAAGTTTATGTACCTGCTTACGTACATACAACGTAAATGTAAATAAAAATGACTAGTGATATTGTGTTAAAGCAGGTGCTCTCAATAAACAAGTCTGTCGACGCGATACAAACGTGTCATTTTAAGTTTACTTAATTTTCGAACAGCACTTTACGATTCAAGTCAAATGGATGTAAAGCATCGCCAGGTGGATCAAACAAGGTTTTTTTTTTCGTTTCTGGGTAGCATGGCAGTCTGTCGCACGCAGTTGCAACCCCTGCCGGGCCAGGGCCCCGACGAAGCTACGATTCAAAACAAAATAAAAGCTGCATCGAACATTGAACCCACCACCTGGCTCTGTTTTTATAAATGATACGGTATCCATATGGGGGCAGAAAAAACACATATATTGGCTTCTCTATAAATTAGAAATGTTAGTTTTAGTTGAACAGTATTTTTTTTTCGAATCTAGATTCAGTTTATTTACCCTTACCGGTTACCATATTGCATTCTACACATGTCATGTGTCGTAATAAAATCAATGTTATTTACCTATATACTTATTACTATCAGCAGGTAGGTATTATCACTTACAGGTGACCGTGATGATGCTCAGGATTCATTAAAATATGTAAGTATGGCGCTGAGGTAAAATAACAAACTGATAACGTACAACTCAAATGATAAAAGAGGGACAACTACGATTCACTCCGTTCACACCTCTGGCAATTTCGGCGTAGGTGTATCGATATCACAACGATATGATAAGGATCGATAACGTGCGCGAAATCATGCGCAGATAAGGTTTATCACCTGAATAATAAATAATTACAAAACAAAGCATTTGATTGTCAACATAATATTTGAATTTGCATTTTATGCACTAGGAAAACGGGTCATGAAAAAGCTATAAACTGGGGGTCTTAAAGTCAAGAGAGAATAGACTACTTCTAGCTTTGAGGCGAGCGTGTTCCATGGTCGACCAAATGATCGCTTACCATCAGATGAAAAATACTGACTAAACGCGAACTTATCATTAATCAATATTAATCTTTACTACTGTAAGACGATGTGACAGACCACGTGTTAGATTTCGTATTTTCGCTCTCCTCTTTGTTCCATCTCCCTAAACTCCCTACCAAGAACCAGGGCAATCTGCTAAGATAGTTTCGCACATTATCTACAGTAGATAACCTATACTGTAAAAAGCATTTTCAATTCTCTTCTGCCTTAGCCCACACCCGACATACTTCCATGGCAATATCTTCTCTATTATTGAAAACACGTGCAAGTATGACAAGGTCGCACAACACTGTTGCAGGTTATTTAGCTATTCCAATAATATGTTATTTATATGCATTGTATGCAACTGTAACACGTACGTGTAACTAAATGTCATTGCCCTCGAATAAAATACTGAATCTTACACATGTAAGCCTGATGTATGTACTATTGTTTTGTTATTTATGAGCAAGTGTAAAATCTAATTATTGCAACAATATGCTTTAAAACTTCCGCGTGCAACCGAAATACTTAATTATTATAAGTTAGAGCGGTACCTAAGTATTTAGTGTTTGACTTTGATGTTGTACACGTATAAACCCGTAGTGTATTGTTGTATGTTCAATATGTTGTGTATGATATGGCAGTATTCGCGGTGCGAAGGCGCCTAGCGAAGGTTATCGACGTTCCGAAATGTCGTGGCTGCGGCCTTGAGTGGTCCTTTGACCCTCCATTGGAAGTAATATCCGCCGCTCTCGAACCACCTGCTCGAGTGCCCCTCGCATATTAAATATTTAAATCTTCAACGGTCTTATGGCATAAATAATACACACTTATTTAAACATAACACAGGCTACGTTCTTTATAATCAAACATTAGACTTTTCGCATAAAGGTTAATTAAATAAACCCGACGATAATTTTCATGCATCAATTATCTTGGCATTTAGGTACCTTCCTAGGTTTCTCAGACTTAACTACCGAAATAAGTATAGGTAATTGGGTATTTGCAATGCAATTATATAATTTAAGTTAAATAGTTTTCATTCAATTAAAAAGTAGTCTTTGTTCGTACACCTACTAGGCGCGCTAGATACAGAAATGCAGACTAGTTACCGTTACTAAAATTGTAGAGGTTACTTACGTATATCCATAATTACACGTGATACAATAACAACCTATATTATTATGACATTTGTACCTATCTACGTCAAATAAAATCCAATCACTTGCGTAGTTGGCGTCGCTACACAGTTTCACAGAATTTTAATTAATTATTTTGGCGACACACGGACTTGATAAGTTCGATGACCGATGAATGTATTCAAGGGCCTTAACCGTAGCTTTTATTTTCCTGATAACCTTCAATTTGCGGCCCCGCGGGTGAGGGGAACTCGCTAACTCGCAATGTACTCTTTATTTATACCAAGACACTGAACTAATGCGGAACACTAAACATATTAACGTTATAAATATGGGCAAGCCTTTCCACATACATGAATCGATTACATATTAGGCTCTGTCATTTTCGCGAAAAACGAATGGTTTTGTTGTTAGGTATAAATTTTCGCACAAAAGAGAATAGTTAAGACCAGCGGGAAGGATTGTATTTGTTTGGGCATTTTAACATAATTTATTAATGTAGGTCTTTATGAATAGAGTCGCTTAACACAAACAAGTGAATTGGTATAAAAATAATTTGTTGTTATTACACTATGTGTTTGTTTTTTTGGAACACGCCGATAAAGTTGTGTAATCTGATGCCCGAGTTCTATGTGAAGCTTCCTTTACTATTTAAGGGCTTCTTTCCTGTTCATGCCTCATTAAAACTTTAATTAACTATACTAAGGTACCTACTACCTAATAGAGGTATGAGGTATACTGACATGCATCTGAATGGATTCAATTTTTTACTGCAATATAGAAATCTAATAATGGTGTCAGTGTGACACTGATCAAATTGAGGGCACGCGATTGTCGATGAATGAATTCGTTATAATTATAATTAATGACGACGTAGTCATCGGCTCGGCATGCAGTGCGTCCCCGGTCCCACCCGCGGACAATATCGATAAAATAATGTACAGAGCATGTGTTGTCTCATCGGAAAACAATTAACGCATAACAAACAATTTAGTTGCGGTCACCGATAGTAGAGCGGGTCAAAGTACAAGAATTTGTGCCGAGATAACATTCCGTTTATCAACATCATGCACTTCCAAAACACATGAACATGTTTACACGTTATTTGTGCAAGCCTGGTTAAAAATAGACTTGCCGTTTATTTAATAGGTTAATCTGCAAGTTGTTTTTTTAAACCGATTAATGTAGACTGTTTTCTTGAACATATTTTTAAGAGAAGGCGAAATTATCGATGAATCCCCACCATAAGTATTGAATTATGTAATAATTAAAATTTAAAAAAAAAATCATCTTAGTAAATCACTAAAAATTAAATGAAGCGTTGTGTGACGCAATCAATGGTTGAAAAATATATAATTTTTCCCCTAAATGTAGGTATCATTCACATAAAATGATTATTTATCTTCTTTTTCTACGAATAAGAGGTTATCAAATCACGACAGTAAATTGCCCTTGTATTTTTGTAAATACTTTTGTACAGCAACAATATTATGTCAAATCTGAATAAGTTAATGAATGAAACATGACCTATTATTTAACATTGTTTCAGTGAGAAAATTAATACCCACTGCCTATTCTAGAATAGACAGTGGGTATTTAGTTCTCAAAATTATTATTAAATCTTAGGAAAGTGTTCAAGATTCTCGTTAAAATGAGGCTGCATAATAAAATTAAATATGATGTTACTCTTGAGGGATAACTTAAAATCCTAAAAAATCACGTGTAGGTATAGGTAATCTTACAAAGGAAACTATAATATAGTAGATGTCCGTGCAGTATTTTTATGAGTGTGAATCATTCTTGCTCATCTTCCTTATGATCAAAGACGTTAGCAGGCGCCGAGCAATAGATATCATATCGGAATGAGGCATTAGGTATCTACACAAAAAAACAAACTGGGATTTACCGACTCCGTCATCAACAGTTATATTTACCCAGTACGTATGACTATTGATTTGATTTGAAAAATAACAGTCATTATAGGTGACCTATAATCAATCAATAAACATTTTTTTAATTAACGTTTAAATAAATAAGACAGTGATAATGTGGCAGCCTTTATAAATTTACTTAAGCATAATTTCAGCAGCAAACGTCTATACACAGAATATTAACATAACTTGGTCCTTTGCGTAGGATAGGCTAAAAATAAATCTAGTCAAAGCACTGGTATTTTAGTCCGTCTGAGTTAAAAATAAGTAAGCCTTATAAACTGGCAAGACTATGTAAAGTGCAAGGCAAAAAGCGTGTTAAAAGTTGCTTCGCCAGCGCAGCGTCCGGGCGGCTCCACACACACATCATTGAACAGGGTTGACAATTTTGAAATGTTACTAACATTATCCAAAATCTTCTAACATCTTCTATCACTGGAATGATCATTTTACGTAAAAATAAAATCAAACGGCCACTTCCTTGTTTCTAGAGTAAAAAAATCTATCAGGTTAATAGTAGAGCCATTTTTCCAAAAAAAGCACCCTTCTCTTCAGAAGACATGGCCAGCCCTATACAAGCGGAATGCCTTCCACTCACAATTCCACATACTTTAATCACTTCCCGCGCGTCTAGACATCGACCTCTAGTTCCCACTTCTTGCTACGGCCAAATTAACTCTTAGGGCCACCTCCTAAGATCCCTATTACGTCGAGAGTAGCCCAACGTTAACGATTAATAAAAACGGGCTCGCTGTCCTCGGAAAGTGCATTGATCTCAAGGCGCGTCCTTCTGTGGCACAAAAATTGCTGCACGTGAAGTGGGCGTCTCTTTTGTGTATAAACACAAGAAATAAGTGCGAGCAGGACGCAGCAAACGTAGTAGGCAGGATGCGCGTGGTGAGTAGCGGGCAACGGGGCAATACACCCAAGCGGGCGCAATGAACGGCAGCCATTAATGTGGAAGTACCAAGCCGCATTTTGGCGCCAATACATCCGTTTAAGGAAATAAACAGAGTTCTTTAGATTAAATACCTATTTACCTTGTAACCTTACCCTTGATTCTGTAATCTAATTCATACAACACTTTTTAAGGAAATAGGTACGTTACCTAGGTACTTACTTACATTGAATAAGGTGCAATAGTACCTACCTACTTAGTAGTTGGGTGCTTCTGTCCACTGGAAGGTTACGTTGATCAATAAAACTGCCACATTAATTGTCATTATATATCTAGATTATAAAGAAAACCTATAAAAGTGTAATTTAATATTAAATAACAGTGATAGTCTGTGATAGGCAGCATGAAATATACGAGAGTAAGCACAACTTTCGCGCCAAAAGCGTGTGCTGCAAGATGGCGGCGACCACGTGCTCAACAAATACAAATAGGCCACGCTTGCTTACTACGATTTGTTTTTCTCCATATTTGAGCATGTTTTAATATTTTGTAGGCTCTACTATTCAAGTTTTCAATGTATTGTCAATCAATAATAGAAAATCCGCTTACTGGTAACATAATTAGGTACTTACAGAATTACAGATATATGTATGTAGGTATTTCGGTTCAATTCATTTCCTTCCTACTTTTTTGGTCGTTTTTCTATCATTTTACTTTTGTAATGCTTAGGAATAAATTATAACAATCTAGGTATATTAATCATAGGAACTCACAAAACACATTTATAAAAACTTTTAGCCCTTACAAAAAAAAAGGTTGCAATTTTTTTTTAAACAATGTACTATTTCTATAAATTGTAATTTTGCCGAATTCGCTTCTTGAAAAACATTAACCGCTCTAAGCAATTGACAATATGGACCTACCTGTGAAAATGAAACAGGAATTCATTCAAAATACATCACAATAGGTGCACAAGAACTATTTCATTTTTTCAGATGTCGACCCTTCTTGGAAAAGTATGGCGACTCGAAAAAACAACAAGTACAAAGGCGGCGGCGCGGCGCGGCATCGGTCGCGGCGAGGGCGGCTTCGTAATGTGCAGTTCTGCGTTAGAATGTGTGGGTACAAATTCCACGAAGGATGAGATGCCTACCGATACATTCAACTTTACTCAACCGGCTAGCCTGCCGGTGACCGTTGCGTTTGAAATTGCAAGCATGGAATCTTCACTATGCAGCTACGGTTTTATATTTCACGCGAATAACAACACGAAAGCGGTATTCACAAAGAATATATTTTAGCAAATAAGTAAATATAAGAATGTACCTCAAAATTGGTGAATACAGAGAAGCACTCAAGCGAAAAAATCAACGATCCGAACTGTCTGGCCGTTGAACCCAGAAGCAAATGGCAAAAAGCTGCTACACATCGAATGGAAATGTCTTGATCTCTAAAGAATTTTCATTTCCGGGAAAACTTTGGCTTGGAAAGTTTTAATAATGGGGATAAGTTGAAAACTTTAAATGTATTTTGAGTCATGTATACTGGGGGTTTCTTGGACCCTCGTGGTTGTATTCTTAATAACTTAAAGGAAACTCACTCTTAAAAGATTAGATTTGGTCTATTTCCCGTTGCATAACGGTATAGAGTTAACCATGTGAAAGCTGAATTCTACAAAGTCTGCCCGTCGGTATTAACTACATAGTATTATTATAAAGTTATTTAATTGATAATTGACTTTATTGTATTTTTTATTTGAAGAAACAAGTAGACACAACTTTGATTTAAAATATCCGTTTGCACAAAATGTATGGTCTTACTTTACGATATTTTTTCATTGTGTCTACCGTTAATCTCCGGCGCGCTTTTCACTCCGGTGAGAAAATAGTATCTACGAGTTCGTTCTCACGTAGAATCTGTCAAATATAATTAAGGAAGGCGGAATTAAACTGCCACAGCCTTGAAACAAAGAAAAACCTGTTTACTGCGCATTATTTTGGAGGTCCATGACCCACTGGGTTCAAAGCATGTACCACAATTTGCTACGCAATGGATATTGTTACGCAACGAATTTGTTTATTTCACAATTAAAAACTAGCGAAATAAATAATTTCTTCAATTCATGATGATTGTTAATTTGTACCTTAATTAATACCTGTAACTCACAATTTCACCATATTATGTCATCAACTGGTGACCAATCAGCTTATTTTTTTTTGTAGGGCGATGATTTTCCTAAAATTCATAAGCAATCTAATCATCACTGATACCCAATTAACTATTTTTTCGTTTTGGGCAATATCACAAGGCAACTGTATGTCCTCTCACAAACCCTCATGCATTTGTAACGTTAGATACTATAATCTACTTTTGTTCGACTTGACAGAAAACTGTTAAATAAATAACAGCTCCCAATTGTAACGGTATTACTAAGCTGTGAATTTTGAAGAAATGACAGTATAAAATTAACTGCTCTTGATTTATATATCATCTCTGCTAAAGGACAGGACGGGATGAATCAACTGGCGGGAATGCCAAACAGGTCTGCAAGGGTAAGTTCGGTGGTCTCAACTCTGAAGTCGCGGAGCCACGCATGCATGGCGCAGGCGCACCTTGGCCACGGTCGCCGGTCGTTCGCCGACGAAGCCCATTGCACCGTTCGCGAGACGAAGTTGCATTCCAGGCATTCCATTCTCGCCACTACACTAATCCACATTAGCTGGTAAAAGCTATTCTAAAAGCTTTTCATCTGAACATAATGTTTGAAGATTAGTTGCAGAAGTATATTTTAGACTACATTTTCTTAAAATAGTCTATGAAGAAATATTTTATTATAATATTGCTCATATGTACGTATCGTTTTTTCTTAGTACGCACTTAAGTAGCAGTAGTCAGTAAGATTGAAAGAACAAAGGCGTGATTCAGATTTCCGGGTTTGTTGGTATAGCTCTTTATTTATCTTGTGGGATGTCGAATTTTATAGATTAGTTTAGGGCTAATCATTCACTTTTAGGAAAGATGATTTTAAATCTTTTGTCTGCAAGAACTTAGGAGAAAGACACGGCTAAAGTAAAAACGGTAAGAAGTCAATAGCCTTTTGATCCAAATTTTGCAGATATTCATAGAAAAGTTAATCTTAAATCTTTTGTCTGTAAGAACCGGAAGGAGATAGAGACTGGCAAAAGCCAAAATTGTAGGAGGCCGTCTTTAGATCAACATTTTAGCTGATGAACTCTAAAAACCACATATCATTTTGTAGCGTAACGTGTCTTGACAAAATCTGCGCAGAAGCTTCACATTTAGCTTTATTCGTCAAGGAAGTACACTACTAGGGCACTATTAGTGCAGAATATAGTAAAGCTATTGTTTCGTCAAAGGCACACTTAGTGAGGGAAGTACTAGCGCGTTGGTATTACGAGGCGTGGGTGGTCCGTGAGTCACCGGGCCGCGTGGAGGCAGCGCCGGCGCAAGCTCGCGGATCCTATTGTCCGCGCCCATTCACGACCTAACAGCATGTCCCTGCAATGTTGCAACTACGCTGTCCTGATTTAATGAGTTATAAATTGATTTGAAGTTCCTAACTAGAGAATACAAATCACCTGATTGCATAAGAATGGCAGGTACCTATGATACTTAAATCATTTTGGCTAGCCTAGGCGATACATTAAAAATAGTATTACGGCTAGGTAATAGGTACTGTTTTCATATTATTGTTGATATCTTGATATCAGATTAATTGACCGAATAAGTATTTATTGTAGTTTTTCACCCAGGTTTTCAGATTTTCTCAAGGTTTTTCTTAGACTTTCAAAGTTATAGTTGGCAACACTGCCTCCGGGCCTCGCTGCTACGGCCCACATGCACATATTAAGCAACGCACGAACAGGCGTTCATGGTTACGGAAAGGTTTATTGCAACAATTAAGCCCCATTCATTCCCAACACAGATTTAAAAGATAAGGCATGTGAATGTGCCTCCATACTAGGAAGCTGCTGGGAACTACGTCCTATAGTTTTTGTACCGAGTTGAGTACTACAGATGAGTAATCTGGGATTTGTGATATGGACTCATCGCATCTAATGGTCGGTCGGACACAGACGGCATAAAAATAGAATAATCTTTTCTATGACGTAGACCCTCTTTGTGCTTAGCTCTTTTGTCATCCGGTAATCTTATAGTCAAGAATGGAATATGGGTTGCTTTTGCTTTTAGGGAAAAGGTTTGGGAATTACGTATCCATGTATTTTTATTTTTCAATAAGATAACCCAAAAATGAGTATTTGTGCTTCAGAGTATACAGGACACCAATTGCTGATCCATAGATACTTGCTTACTATGATTTTTCTGCTGTTTACAAATTGATATAAGGAAAAACAATTCAGACGGTTCAGTCTGTTCATTGCAGTGCAGTGCAGATAAATCGTATAGTAGTTAAGTCGAGCACAGCTATAATAACATGTACATTAAGTGTGCGCGTTATAATAAGTGTAGTGTAGCCGTGTAGGGAGCGTAGCGTGGCGTCGGAGCGTACATTCACCCAGCCGTCTCGGTCACAGCCGCGACGCGCCGCCCTTACCCGGCCAACCCTCGGCGGCGGCGGCTCGCTAAATACTTTAATTTCGTCCTTCCCCTGCCGCGGCGTCCCAGACGAGTCACGAGAGTACGAGGCGAGAGAACGACCGCCGATACGCCTTGTCTATAGTGAACACGCGGTGAATAGGGCGGGTGCGGGCGCGATTAGGGTAGCCACAGTACATCACGAGTTATTATAGCGGGAAGTAGAGGCTATAGGTATTTCCTCAGGGTAAAACAAAAGATGATCGCTCACTGGTAAGGCCGCTCCTTCACGTCATGTTAGGAGCCCACTATAGTGGACATAGGTACTTCGAGCCCGCCTTAGCAACCGCGCAAACTCTTCTCCCTGGCCCGAGCCATATTGTGCGCTACATACAAATACGCGTATAAAGGGCTAAAGGCAGTTGAACTTCGGGAGGTCTTGAACTTTTATTCGTTCCCTTTTATTGGACACTGCCCTAACGTTTCGCATACAGTTTATTTGTGTTATAGAACAATTCACTTTAGGTTATCATAAAGGAAAATAACCGTGTTGACAGTTCCCTAAGGTCTCCTATATGGTGGAGGCTTCGGGTACTTCACCATGAAGACCTTTTATATAAAGCACATTCAGTAATTATGTGCCAGACCTTGCTTAGCCTATACTTATCCGGCACCTCCACCATTTGGAAGCGTTAACATGATTCAGAAGACTTCAAAGTCTCTTACTAAATTCAAATAAAATTTAAATGGCATTTCATGTGTATTGATCGCAGATTCTATAATTAGGTATATAAATAAGGAAAGCTTCGAATCAAATCTAAAGCAACTCCGTGTTATTTTTCCCTCGACAAAAAAAAAAAACATTTTTGTTTATTATGGTCAAGTCATCAAAAATGAAAGAGAGAAGACCTTGTTGATGAGTCCGATCATTGACCGAGAAATATTCATAACATTAGTCATTCGAATGTCTTTGTGTTATTTATTATTCTTCGATTCATATAAGGCTGGAAGAAAAGTAAATACATATAAGAATGAATAAGTAGAAACATTGAGCATAAGATATCGCTCAGAAGCATAAATTGTTTTATCACAGTTTATTAACATGACAAAAGATTATGAATTCAACACATTGACTATATTGTGTAAGGGTGTTATCTCAATGATATAAATATTTATTATCTAGATTCGATGAGACATGATACCTATTATGTATATGTAAACAATAGATTTTGAGCCTTAATTTTGGATTTTGAGGATGGTGAAGCCGATAGAAAGTTACTTAACGCACAGGGCAGGATCAACTTAGGATGGATAAAATGGCGACAAGTCACTATCAACTTGCGACCTAGAGATGCCCCGCAAGTTATTTTTAGAGTTTACTCCTTAAGAAACGGTTTTCATATTTAGCCCGCGGTATGAAAATTGGTGTCGGACGTAAAAGAATAGCACCATCCCACCACTTCCCGTGGGTGTCGTCAGAGGGACTAGAACTAAGGGACTCACCAGAGTATGGGCAGCAGCATTCTCTGTGCATTGCAACAGCTACACTGCGATCGCCAACCCGCCTGCCAAGCGTGGCTATTATGGCAAAGCCCCGTTTGGGGGAGGCCTATGTCTAGCAGTGGACGTCATTCGGCTGATGATGATGATGAAAATTTTATGAGCAGTAAAATCGAGCGTTATCTAAAAGTGAGACGTTGCGTTCCTTTGCGAAACGTACTTTGCGCACCTTTCACTTCGAGATTATGTATGTGTGTTTATACAAATAGACTCAGTTTAATTAGGATGCTTTAATTTACCCTCTTTTTACATAAACTACACAACAATAGTTCTTAAGGAGTAAACTCCAGTCGTGCGTCGAAGCTGACACACACACTTTTTATTTTATTTTAGCGGCAATAGAAATACATACTCACTAAAAAAATATGTTTTAACTTTCTTTTACGGTTCATGAGATACCATGAGCCCGCTAACACACAGACGGAAGGACGGACGGACAGCGGAGGATTAGTAATAAGGTTCCGTCGGTTACCTCTTGGGTACGGAACCCTAAAATACGTGTTGCGCCAACCCCAAGTAACATGGGACAAAGGCAGGAATAAAATGAATAGATTTTGGCCCATCCTGTCACGATTTAGAGAATACTTAACCGACTTACAAAAAGGAGGAGGAATACCAACATCGAAACACCGGTCGGTTCTGTAAACATGACGAAGTGAAGGCTTGGGTGAAGTGATCACGAAGTGAGCTGAGGTGAGCTGTCAATCCATCTCGATTATATGGATTGACAGCTCACCTCGTGATCACTTCACCCAAGCCTTCACTTCGCCATGTTTACAGAACCGACCGGCAGGATGCGGTGACCATGTTTTGAATAAAAATGAGATGTGTCTGACAAAGGCAAGAAGGAATTAGTAACCCGTGGTCTAAAGTTCAAACACAATGGATAACATCAAGGTGCGGTTCAAAATATATTTTTTCGAAACTGAAAGTCATTTTCACACACAGGAAAAAATGTCATGGACCAAAACAATTTGCATGCTACACTCAATTTCTTTAGGTTCTAGCAAGAACAATTTCATGCTAGAGCCTAGAGAAATACCTATATATAACTATGAGCGATTAACCTGATTTCTTTGTCCAGTGCAGACAAGGATGTGGTTTTCAAACTCCGGACTAAGTTCGCAGAATGAACGAGTATTTGACCTTACCTTAATAAGGAGGTAGGTACGGTATTTTTATTTTACCTCCATTCTCCCACATTCTACTGGTTGTATTATTTACATAATAAATTCATTATTTGTATACCAGATAAATATGAGCAAGCTCTGTGTCCGTATTATTATTTTTCTCAACCGAAGCGACAAGTGGTTGAAGTGGTACGCAAATTAAACAATGGTGCGGAACCTTTCTTGCGAACCTCATTCGTGTTCGACTGGTTTTATAAAGATTTGCGTTCTAGTACAATACATCTTTAGTAATACCGCTCTTTATGTCCATTGTGTTAGCCAGACAGTATTGAATTTCCATAGTGACAATCAAAGCCATGATTTAATTTAGAAACCAGTAAGTCGAGCGTAGAGGTCGGCTAGCGTCTCGCCGCCTCGCCGTCTGCTCACCTTGGGTGAACCCAGCCTCACAGTACATATCCGGCCGTATCTTAACACATTTATATTTAAATGTAAATTTGTATGTTGGCGTCTCCCTCTCTAAGTGTACTAACGAACGTAGCACTTTCACTCGATCTGAATGAACATTGGTTCATTACAAGACATATAGTGAAACGAAGCAACCGAGTGTGAGTAAACCGAATATTGGTGACATCAACTACATAAATGTATAAGGAACCCTATGAGAAATGTGTCAGAGCGATATCTTGACTCCCACGCTTCTCCCTGGGGCGGTGCTATAGAGAGCATGCGGGCAGGCGGCACGAGTAGGATATAATTGATCAAACAATATTCCCAATAAGCCACAATCACATAAATCAGGGGTTCCCAAACTATTTTAATCCGTCGCGCACTTACACCGTTTAGTATTATGTCCCGGCGCCCTAGCATGCCAAAATAGGTTACAATTAATAATAGGTAGTAGGGAAAAATCAAAACAACCACAATATGATGTTGAATTTTTTTTACATATTGATAAACAAAAACGAAATAAAATACTAAGCAGCGAACGGAACTGTTTATTAAATGTTGTACCCGCGATACGTGAGTTTAGTTCCCGAAGAATGGAAAATAGGAGCGTCTTGCGGCGCCCTTATTTACTTAACGGTGCACCAGAGCGCCGCCGCCCGCGCCGCGGCGCACACTTTGAGAACCCCTGACATAAATCAAATAAAGGAAACGTGTTCACATGTTATCGGCTGTCAAGCAAATTACTAACAGCTACGTCGCTCACACAATAGTGCAAGTAGTATTGTAGCATAGTAAAGTGGTAGCACGTGTATGGCGATAAGAGTGCAAGATGCACGTACATGCCATCGTGTATACTTTATCGATTATTCACAGCTCTGAAAGGCCATAAACCTAATCTTTTGTTACATAACGTCTCCGAGTTCCTTAGCTAGGTATTGTACGTGTAGATAAATAAAGCTATATAAAATGGTGCGTGCGACGCGCTTACACGTGGTTTATACTATACGCTATACTGAACTTACTACATTAACCGCTTATCAGCTACAAGAAAAAATAATGGTGAGCACGGAAAACGAATGAAATTTTCCATTATCGCAATATAAAATGAAATCAAGCACGATGACGAAGTACAACAATTGCACGTGGAAGTGAAGGGAAGACTTTCAATCAACTCTCCTGCACGCTTTACTCGTATTGTAATAAGAATAACTTCATATGAACAATATTAATTCGATTATTGAAAGTCAAAGACTACTATCCTGCTGAACTTACGGAACTTGTGCTTTCAGGTTTTATCTGTGATACAATCGGCAGATTTTTTATGATTTTATCTCCACAAAGCTGATTTGTGGCGATAATTTCGATGAAATTTGGACAAAAAAAAATTTATTCATCAATAATACGTCTAGGTGCAAGATTGTGTGTAAATAAAAACTATAATTTATGTGAACAATGTCTAATACAATAATTCACACGATTAGTCTTATGCTAGGAAAATTATGACACCAATAAATCTTTAGTAAACATACTACATTTCGAAGAACGAAAATCAGATCTGCAGAGCAGCGTCTACTTTTTAAACAAAGGAGGTGGTTCTATGTTCGGCTGTATGTATTTGTTTTTTGTATGTCCACCGATTTCTCCTCCAATTGTGGACCGATTTTAATTTTTTTATATTCGAAAGCCTGTACTCCTGAGGTGCTCCCAATGTCACCAAGTCATAATTTGATGATGGGATACCAGGGAAATCGAAGGCATTCCTTAAATTGTATAGGCACATACAATGTTTTTCATATACTTTCTAACGCTATTCAGATATTTGTGCCTGGTAATCATCATCTCATGCTGCTCTGAGCTGATGATGGAAGGTATAAGTCAGGATCTGATGACAGAATCCCAGGATATAAGATCCCGATTAAGGGCAACCCTCAAATTTTATGGTCATTTTTAAACAGTATAAGTCGCATATGGTCCCATTCTCATCAGTTCAGGATTTGATGATGGGGTCCTGGAGAAATCTAGGGATCTCTTCGAATATAGACATTTCAAGCGATTTGGATATTTTGTTGGACGAGTATACTCTCGAAGTGGTCCCATTTCAATTTGGTGAAGATCTGATGAAGAACTTCGGAGAGGGGCAACTGCATTATATGATAGCAAATGGACCAGGAATGTTGATATCGCATGTCTGTTTATTGTTTACACCAGTTCATAACATAACAACACGCCGGGTAAGCTGAGAGAGGGTGCGCACATGTGAATGTCAATTAAGTTGTTGACTACTGACTTTTGAAAAATCGGCCCTAAACAATGTCAAAGTCAAAGTCAAAGTCAAAACGTTTATTTCAATTAGGCCATTAAACGGCACTTTTGAACGTCATCGTTTACAGTTCAGTAAAATAATAATGTTACATTAATAAAGTGACTTTACTGTCCATTCGGAAAGGTAGATTCTTATGGAGAAGAACGGACAAGAAACTCCAATATAAATATACTGTCCTATCCTCTAACCATAAAAATGTTAATCGCGTAACAAAATCCGGCTCGCAACGTCGCAACTCGCAAGTCCTCAAATGACGTTCCGTCGCCGCGTCGTCAGTGCAAGTCAATTGTCACGTACTTCCCTGTACATTGTGCTTAACAAAATGTTAGTTAAACGAGCAAACAGTACACAGCCTATAAAGCGAGTTCAATAACTGGCCGCCCGTTACAACAACTAAAAGTGAAAATAAAAAGCATTTTTACAAAAAAAAATATAATAGACTTCCAAATAAAAACACTAGAAAGTATAAAATAACTTTAATTTCGGAAGTCGGTTTTGGTTTTGCGTCTTCGGTTTTTGATCCGGTATCAATCTTCCGAAATTCGAAAATCCGAAAGTCGGTTGCATTTTTTGTAAAAAAAGTCTTTTATTTACATAATTATATTTTTTTTGAGTCGGCGTCCGCCACCATTACTGGGACGCATAAAATACAAACATAGACGCTTAAAATACTTCTCTCAGAAATAAAATGACGTTTCAGCTGTTTTTGTCACAGCCCCCGAACAAAGCAATTCTATGGACATTAATGTAGCAAGTATCAAGCCCTAACTGTGATCAATGGCCGCGCTGGCACAGTGCCTGGAAGATTTTGGTATTTATCTACGCATAAACAGAATCAAAGAAGTCTTGGTGTAACAATCGAAATGGAATTCGAAAAAAATAATATAAGAAAGTAAGTCGTGGTATTGTTGGCGCGATGCATCGATACGGCGGCGTCTGAGCGCGCGCGGCTCATGTTGCGGCTAAAAGCGGACTCGACACCGAAGCGCACGCAGAAATAAACGCAAACAAGCAACACCCAAGACCACGCACATATAAACCGATGTAGCTAACAGCACATTATCTATAAGCTGCAGAATGCAGCCATTACTATACGCCCATCCCGACTGCCGGCGCAAGGACGCTACGCAAGAAGCGCGCTACCAACGCTGCGAATGACGAAATATTTACAGGAATACTGCCAAAACGACTGAAGTAATTTGTGCAAAACAGCCAGCCGAGCATTTCCGGTAACTCGTCTCAACAGTAAACAAGGTGAACCTTTGCTTGTTTGTAACGCCTGATGAATTGTTTCAAACAAGGTTTGCCAATGACTGCGTCATTGTATCATTACCTGCGTATGACCTGCGTACTTCGCGAATTGTTATGCATTCCTAATCGTTTTAACAGACTGTTATTAGTAAGTTTTATAATGATTGGTTGGCTGATAATAACATTCCTTTATTTCTATTGTATAATTAAAAAGGAGAGTTATGATTACGACATCAATTGTTCGGAGTGACGTGCGTATGAGTAATCCTTCAGGTGAGCTTATTCATGACAATGCCAATGGTTCTGCACACGTAATGGAGCGATGATCTACAGTCGGCGCATTGCATATTTAAGAAGTACTCGTCGTTAATATATTTAGAAACATTTTCTATCAGCTGTGATGTGATGTAACATATTACTACACAAACACAATAATGATAATTTATTATAATAATTAGTGATAGCTGTGCAGACGATAAGCCCACATGTCAAGGATTGCGACAAATCATGGAACATAGATGTGTTTTTTTGTTGCAATGCATGGTTACATGCCAGGGCCCGTGCCTGTTAACTACTCAAGCAGAAAAAATGAGTAAGGACATCTAAAATTTGAATTATTCCACTTGCCCCACTAGCCACCCCAATAGTGGGACAGAGTGACAGGCCACATTTCTGGAGATTGCTGTGCCCCAATAATTCATTTAAGTGGGGCAAAATATTTTTATTTTGATATCTGTGTTCTTTCTTTCTTTTTTTAAAATTTTTATTAAAATTAAACTTTTTTCAAGAATTGAAGCTTGAATAAACAGCTAATGTTGACAGGCTGCTGACGATTTCATACAAATCATTACGTTTATTACTGCGCTGCATGTTGCATGATTCTAAATAGTACACAAGGCCGTAGCGCACGCATCCGCATTGGCGCTGCAAAATACTCAACATAAAAGGCATAGCGTTTTTGTCTATGTAGTGTGTAAGGCTATTTGTATTTTTGTATTTCCCATTATGCACTTGTTTGTTCTATGACATTTCGATGTTAAATTATTTATTGTATGTGTGTCTTTTATATTTTAATTTTTTCATATTTACACATAATTTAATAATAATTATTTTATTTGTATCAGTATATTACTATTTAGTATGTGCTCCGTGAATGTATCCGTGACATCACAGGCCCTATGCAGAATACCAGCGCTGTGTTATATACATATTTTTTTAATATCGCAGCATACGTATCCTGAGGCAGGGACCTTTTTGGCCTCGCACAGATTAAATGAATGTTGTTAGCTTTAGTTAATTAATAATTAGGTACTGTTAGTTTTTAATTAATTTTACTGTTTCTCTCTTATGTGAGTCCCAAATAATAATTTTTCTTTCTTTCTTTTAAACATCACAGACCTTGAATGTTGTAACAAAAAGATGGAAAGTTCCTTCGTTGTTTGTTTGTTCACGACTTCAAGTGCACACAGCCTATGCAGAAACCTTTTTATATGACTATTCAATAGACTTGGCCCATGTCTCCATTAGTAAGGAATGCTAATAACTGGGTAAACCATATAGGCATATAAGCTGGTAACCACTTACGGAAATGACACTTCATTCATTAATGGTCAGGTAGCTACGCAGGTAATACATAGAAGTGACACAATAAACTCATTTAGTTAATGCTGGTTTTTACATATTATTAAATAAATAACGATTTGAATCTCGCAACTAATGTGACGATCAGTGAACCTCAAATGATTTAATAGTGGCTTCTAAGTGCTTGTTTATCTAGCAGGGTGCTTAATTAAAATGTATAATTATAATGATATTCATAATATTATGAACACATCAAAGTGACCAATTAGCTTACTGAACTACCTACATCTCACTAGTTTGTTCGACACCTTTCTGGATCAACGTAACGCACAATGTTGGCGGCTCATCCAATGTGTAGGTACATCTGTCACTGTTACGCAGCTGATCACGCTAACATTCGTCGGTTATAGCTAGGTCGGTTCGCATTGCACTAGTGTACAGTAATTAGGGTAATGTTTACCGTTGCGCGGCCAAACGAATGAATCACTGGCTGCGTAGGCGCAGGCCCGCGCGACCAAATCAGTCGCCTTGTCACACTCACACGCTCTGTTTTTAACCTGACCTTATTATATATAATATCTTTATTGTTCTGTCAGTTCTCTGACAAAAAAATTGTGACGCCAGTAACCTAAAAAATCTGCTAACGTAATGTTGTTTGTCGTGACAATTTATAGAGCAGTATTCAGACGGGCGATCAGGGCTCGTGTGCGTGGCGCGTGCACATATCATATACCTACAAACAATGTGTAAAAGTTTGTTTGTCCGTTTATTTATTTTTGAAAAAAAAAAATATTATAGGTAGGAATCAACTTTTCAGCCAATCTATTATGTATTTGACTTCCGCCTCCGCATGTTGGCTGTTATGGCTCTCGTTTAGGACCTACTTCGAGCCTGACAAGCTTGACCAAAATAACAAAACGACTACCTGCATCAGTATCTGACGGTTTTGTAATAAAAATAGCGTTCATTCAGTCTGTATCACGCGATCAGAACAAAATTACATCACTGCTGGTACGCGAAACGTAAGTACGTCACCTCGTGATAAGGCATGTGTAACATAATTGTTGTATATTAAATACAGATGTGTCCAACATGCACGTAACGTGAAGTAAGCTGTAGTATATGGCGGCCTGGTCTCGTGATGTACAAGTCACACGCGCGGGGCGGCGAGCGGGGTGCGCCGGCGCCGCGCCAAGCTGCAGCGACGCGGCGCCCGCGCCGCCGTCGTCGTCGGCGAGGCCGCGTCATCCATCCATCACGGAGCTCATCATCCACTAATAATAGAACACGCCAGAGTATACTAGTGTTTCATTCTTCGAATTCCGCTCACAGTAAACAATATCGTCATTCTGGCCAAAACGAACCCAAGATATTCTGATCCTTTCCCGATAAATTCATTCATCCGGTTAATAAAACAGAAATTCAACGTGAACACTTGATAACCTATTTATCAGAAGGTCGTGTTTGTAAACATAGCACACGATTTTACTCACGCTCAAACTGTTTTATATCTAGAGGTCATAATTTTTTTAAACAGACAACGTGATATGTAGATGGCTTGTTATGAAACAACAACTTAATGTGTCTATGTTATTATAACAGTCCTGCTGATAGCATAACATTAAGATGAACGCGAAACATCTCTTGACAATGGAACACAATGAAATGAAAGGCGGATCCAATAAACAGTTGGTTATTTACAGTTCACCACAAAGTAAATAGTGGCTATATTATAGTTAAATACGGCATGTGCGTGTGCAGTGTACAGGGTACAATGATTGTAAACAGTAAACACGGGGCATCGCTCGCGAGTCGTGGCAAACAGCTCCAAGAATATTCCGCTGGACTCCGCTCTGACACAAACACATCAGACAGCACATATACCGGAAATACCCGACCGCGGCCTGCACCACATACACAAATACTGTACCTACACCAACACAATGCGATAACATTATTTTGGACAAAACATTTACATACTATAAATTATTGATTTTGTTTATCTCTGTTAGCTAGAAACGTTACGAGATATCCTGATTTAGAACTCATGGAATAGAACAAACGGGACGATGATGCGATCTTTGTTAGTTGTGCGACTTCCTGCCTGTGATGCATTCAGCTGATGTTGATGAGCAATAATATTAAAACCGGTAAGTGCGTGTCGGGCCGCGCGCAGTATAGGGTTCCGCAGTTGCACGTAATTAACAAACTTTATCTAACAAGTTTTCAATGGAATTTGTAAGAAATGTTCCTTCTCCAGGTACATTTTATAGGTTGGTTGGTCCGACTATTACTCATTAACTTGTAAAGCCTACTAGTTATACAAATATGCTACTACCATGATTTTATTCACGTCTCCATAAACAATCGTTTAATATGTAGTTTCGCACTTTAAAGCTTAATATTTCTCAAACGGATCCTTGGATGGAAAAATGGGTTTAACAGATGCATTATTTTCAAACGACCTCCCCAACGACACCCCACACCATGGGTCTTTGAGCCTTTTGATTTGATATGTCACATGGGACATTTGCAAAAACTTTTCTTTATATATTTTATTATTTTCCCCTCAAACAGTGACCCCATTTTCAAAGTTCATTTATTTTCGTTACGCATCCATGTTTGGGTCACAGAAGGTCATATGTGTACCAAATTTCAACTGAATCGGTCTAGTAGATTTGGACAAAATCGGCTGTAACCAACGGACAGACAGCCAGACAGACAGACCGACCGACAGATAACCGAGTGAGTATAGGAAGATAGGTGAGGTATGAGTTAAGGGTTCCATTTTTCCATACAGAAATTCGGAACCCTAATAGAACTTGCATAGCTATATGTTTCACGTAGGTTTATTCGTCAACAGTGAAATGAGCTCATCGTTTTAGGACAACAGGTAAAACATCTCCTAAAATGTAAAAATAGTAATAGGTAGTAAAGTCAACTGTTTTTTCAGAAGAGTGTCGTGCCCTGATAAATAAGGATAATAACAACTTCGAATTGTATCACTACAGGACGTGCTTTCGCCTCGATCCTAATATGGTACATACGGAAACCCACGAACAAAAATAAGTGAGTGCCTATAAAAACAAATATAATTATCAGATTGTGGCTTCCATTTCTAAAAACAACTTGTTGTGTTGCAGTCAGTTGATAACACTCGATGCCTAAATAAGCTCGTTCGTTATTTGACGTCATCATTTGGCATGGCAAAGTTTAACTCTAAAAATTAAACGTTGAGAGGACTTTGATAAACCGAACGAAATTATTTATTTTAGGAAAATTTACAGCTTAGCAAATACAGTAAGTAAAAGTTTATTTACTTTCATAAACACAAAACGTTTTGAGAATACTTCAATTGTGCGTATAACTAAGGAGTGGTGGTATTCCCTGCCAGAGTCTGTGTTTCCTGGTAGCTACAAAAGCGCAGACTGTCCATACCTGGGGAAGTCAAGAGTTACCAATTTACTTTGCGGCGAGCATGGTCCATCGGCGACCACAATATCGCTTTTCATCTTGTGAGATTGTGGTCAAATGCGATTTGAGCCAATCAGTAATAAATAATAATACATACTTTGCAGATTAGCCAGCCATCACGGAGGGCAGGCTCCAAGGGTCCGAGCACCTACCAAGTGTGTTGTTTTCACATGAGCACGTTAATATCCATGCTATTTGGCGTGGAGTTTTTGCGATGGGTGTCAGTAACCGGCCAGCCGACGGTCAGTCACCGGTATGGCATGGTGAGTTGATTCAAGGTCTGCGCAAATATGCGTGTAGGTATACGATCTACTAAGAACGTGTTCTTATTCAACTTATTGTTACCGAACGTGATATTTTTATAGCTCACCAAAACTACAGCAATTTTGTCATTTGTTTTCGCTAATTTATGGAAAACCGGGAAAACTGCAGTTGAGTTTCGTCTGTTGCTGAAGATCAAGACCGATATGACTGAATTAGTAAAGTCTGCGTAATATGTAATTTAATAAGTTTTTTTCATCATAAAGAAGAGTCTTGTGGCGTAGCTGCAAGTTGCCGTAGCAAACCGCTCAAAAATAATTCTGAGACTGCATCAAAATAGGTGTGACGTGTGACCTCTATAGAGAGAAAATGTAACAAGCAGGAACACAAACAAACAAATGTGACTGCAATGGTATAAACCTCTTTCCCGTCTCGTCGATTTGTAAACAACCCACTACTATTGAGCTCAAAATGTTTCCGAATGTAGGTAAAAGAGTCGTGACCTGTTTTTTGATAAATACATTGAAGTTGTTGTTGTTAGAGTCGTTTCATCTTTTTGGAATAGCTACAGCTAATCAAGCAGAGAACTGTTATTAGAATACAATCTACTGCATTAAGCACGTGATTAGTCCATTTTTAATGATTTTCATTGTTCGCATGTGATGACTTTACCTCCAAACATCTCAGCAACGTGACACTTTGGTAATATTTTTTTATTTTTGTTTAGTAATACTTTTTTGTTTAGTAATACTTTTTTGTTTAGTAATACTTTTTTGTTTAGTAATACTTTTTTGTTTAGTAATACTTTTAAAATATTAGTAGTTATATTTTTGGTTCTTTAAGTGTCCTCTACCCATATGCAGGTGATTTTTTTGAAGTGTGCGTGGATGGCCAAATCCGTAACTATGAGGAACATCGAAAAACACTGAAAGGAGTCTCGAACCCGAATCACACGAAAGCGGATAAATTGAAGACTTGTGCTCTGATTAATCGCCATTGTATGCCAGTCAACATTTTCTTGGCATTACTTCGAGATATTATAGACTCAAATTTTTATGCGTAAAAAAGTATTCCAAATTTTCAGTTGACAATTTATCGAGAGTTTACAATCCCTCAAGTTATTTTATAATCTTACGGATTTTGCTATTTTCCGTCATGTAATTTAAGAGTGCGCCGCGATTTTGATAAAAAACATAATGACGGGCGGGTAGCTCTGCCGCAAAGACTCTATCCTTATAAATATTGCAAGATACCTTTATTTATAAATATAGGTACATAAGTATTTTTTTTTAATTTTATTTATTTAGGGACAATGAACAGCTACAGTATAAAAATTTACCTAAAGTAAAGAATAAAAAATGCTGTTTTTTCAGATAAAGTCGGGAACATACTGCCAGGGTGACAACTGTTTACATGAATTTTCATACGAAAAATAAAAATCAATATGTATTTTGGCCGAGTCTGACTGCAGGATATATGCGTCATGATGATCATGAAAAGCTCGAATTACTGCGTATTGCTTCATAAGTACTTTTCAGAGAAATACAACAAGTGAACGCTCCGTTCAGAACGATTTAAATATTCTACGTTTATTTATCAGAACAAAATGATATAACAAAATTACGTTGATGCTAACATACTATATCGTACACTAACTGTACTTACGTACACGTTTTAAATTTATCACCCACTATGAAACTATGAAGGGAAACGAACGACGCGAGAAAACCCACGCGATAGTAACTAAATGTGACGGTGTATGTGTGCCGTGTATGTAATGGCGAGAACTGGGAACAGTGCGCCACTTGTCATAGTGGGTGAGCAGCACTGGTGAGCTCAGGGCCCGACGTGGGTACATACATACGTAGAGTTTTTTTTTTTTTTTTAAGGATGGGAAATCATCAAATGACTTCTTCCGCTCTGGGTGGAGCAGAAGGGCGTGCCAGACTCTTACTGACTAAAACCCATCCGTGTTCCTTCTAAAGCCCCTTGCGTTCCAGGGCCGCGGTGACTCTTTCGAACAAATTCCGCAACCCTGGCAGATACGTAGAGTACCACGGTGTTTACCTTCCCACTAAGATATTTCTTTTAATGTTTATACTTTTGGCAGCAGGATGTGAAATTCTTATTAAACAATGAAATGCCACGAGATGAGACATGTCACTGCGCAGTAAGTTTATATATTGTGTCAATTGAAAAATCATTCCGAATTTTAAGCTATCAACGTGGTGGTAGAGACGGTTTCCTGAAGTTTGTCG
The DNA here is from genome assembly GCA_905163435.1 of Mamestra brassicae. Classification (NCBI taxonomy): domain Eukaryota; kingdom Metazoa; phylum Arthropoda; class Insecta; order Lepidoptera; family Noctuidae; genus Mamestra; species Mamestra brassicae. Next base: position 9,423,289 of record LR991004.1, on the reverse strand, counting down.
GTGACTCAATATGAGCGTCTTGCTAGATGCATGCGTGTTCTGAACTAGCACTTTCATCACTACATCCAGAATGTAATATTAGTATACATACATATACGGGGGAACGCTCTGTGGTTAATCCAGTTGAAAAGTAGACAATCATTAAGAACTTATGCCTCGATAAAGCAACTAGAAACTGTACCAATACAAGGGGGCGTTACGAACGTTGTCAACTAGTGGCAATGGCCGTGTTGAGCAAAGTCGGTCGTTTCAATAAATGATATTTTGATTGACGGCGAACACAACGAGAGCGATGAGGCCACAAAACTCGAGCAGCGAGTAGTGAGGCCGTTTGAACAAACATGGCGCGTCGCCGACGCCGGGTGAAAGACGTCACAGATATACAAATATTGACAGTCCGCGCTTTTGTGTGCCGCTATTTAGCAACTATCATAATATACAAGCTTCATTATGAGGCGCCAAACTATTCAAGAAATAAAAAGTCATTAATAATGCGACTTATACATAATGTATTATTATATCTTCGCATATATTACTTGTGCTAGGTAGTATTTGCATAAACAAGGCTTATCTGATTGATATGAACCTTTCACTATCAAAACAGGTGGAGTTTATTTGTCGAAAGTAATACTTAATCATCAAAATAATTGGCATGAGAGGTACGGAAAAAAGTCTAATGTCTTAACCTCCAACAAAACAAGCATATATGTTATTAAGTCTTCATGGTTTGAGTGTTACTTAAAAATGTTTCGTTGTATAAACTGTATAGTTATCGTGGTAAGTATCTAGTTATCGCAGGGTGTTGTATTAACGACAGTTTATTTCCACGTGCGGGGGGCGGGGGCCGCGGCGCGACGCCCGGCGCCTCTTGCTGAAACACGTAAATAGGTTCAACGACCCCGACCTTGGCGCCGTCCACGCAAAGCGTATTGTCTTCGCTACACATATTAAAACAATAATTACATAACACAGCACACGATAACATTTTAAAACTAAAGCTGCTTAGAAAATAAGGTATTTTTTTGCGTACCTTGCTTGCTAGCATTTTATCTTATCTGAAATATTATATATTCCTTTCATAAACAACAGAACGTGATCGAGATTATATTAAATCTTGCAATAAGCGATATTTGTGCGTGTCGAAATATATGTAATAATAATAGCGTGTTTCATCAAAGCGCCATGTCATGTGGAATTTATAACAATAACGCGGGTGTACCTACTTTACCTGTCTGCAGGTTTTTAGGTCGAATATGATGTCTGATGTGTCAAAGGTTGGGCCGTGAGCCAATCAGAGACAATGGGACGTGGGAACTCCGTGGAGCCTACACGGTTCCCACGCGTGGTGCGCCCGCGCCGCTCTGTGTCGCGCACCGCGCAGCCACAGCCCCGGAAGCGGCGCATGCTATTATGTATTACCACAACACTTTCGTTTGATACGTTTTATGTCAGTTCAACTGAATTTATTTAAATTTATTATCAAACACCAAATCGTTATTGTCACGATCACGAAACGGATCTGTGATTGTTTATCAAAACCAGTTCAATGTTTTATTAAACAACATTAGTATTTAATTAGGTATTTTGGCAATTTCGCGACCGATAAATTGCGTATTAAAAACCAGCCTCTTGCGTGAGAAGCATTTAAATTTTATTTCGATTCATTCAAACATCTAAAGGTCCCCGTGGTTTTTCAAGAACTTGGTTTTAATCAAATTCCTACGCCGCACGTGAATGTATTTTGCATGTTTATAGAGAAGACTGAACATTATAAATAACTAAAACAAGTTTTCTACAAAAATTAAAAAAAATAAAAAAACTAGTCACTGAGAGCGCTTCAGCGACTATGCAACATGAATGTCACATTGACCGCATTTTAAATCATTCATCAGTGTCTAGTTTAAATAAAATTGTTAAAACAGTGACGTTTTTTATAAATATTGCTGAACATTAATTTAAAAAGTTTTCGGTGCAGAATGAAACCTCGGCGCCCGCGCCGCCAAGCTTAAACGATATCGATTCATCATCTTCACGTCCTCATAATATTTACGAAATGTTCACACCAAACTTTTTATGTTGCACAGTCGTAGGTACACTACCGCTCAAAGTATATGGCCACACAGAAAAAGGTGCATATTTTGTAAAAGTTTGCACAAATGAAACGTATTTGTTAACAATTCCCTAAAAATAAAACATTAACCGTTTTTAAGTTTAAGCCTCATTTATCTTTCCAGCTATTACATATAATATTTCTAATGACAGCCTCAAAAAGCTTTGGCCTTACAAAATCTAGGAGGCCAAATACTTTTGAACGGTAGTATATTTTCATGCATTACGAATATGAGTAAACGTGAGTTAACAAGGTCGATTGGGTCGTCATTGCATCTGTATTTCAGTAATAAGGCACACAAAAGACAGTATTCTCACGTCCTTATACGTCCTTCACGAGATCCAAAACATCGCGTGATCCCGCCAAGGCATTGTGACTGCTAATGACACGAGTTCTACCTACACTTTACACTATACACGGTGTTTACACGAACAGAAAACAGATAAAGCCAAATGAACAACAATTGCACAATAACATGTTATTCTGAGATGGAAACACAAAATAATTGCTGAGAATCATCATTACTGATTCCATGATGATGTTGTTTTCCAAGTCAAAGTAGCTAGTACAGCAATATTAAAGAAAAAAACGTTCGTTTGCTCATTTTGCATTTTTATTAGCAACAAAATCAACAATAAGTTTAGCTTGTAGTCTCGTAGTTAAAATTAACATTATTCTCTTTGATTCTCTTGCCTGCGTTTGATTCCTGTCAAAAATAATTTCGGATACTGATTTTAATTCAGATGAAGAGTAGTTTTGGTAAACTGGAAAGAAATCTGAAAAATCTGAATTTTATACAAATTCATCCACAATTTACATTTATATCACATCATAGAAAATTAATCGGTGGTATAAATAACGTAGCTATTGTAATAATGAAGAAAAGAACGATTAGATTATCAATTGTTATGAATAGAATGAAATACATAATTATTTCGTAAGAATTCGTTCAAGAACACGTGATCAGTCTCACGACGCGGCGACGTTATCTTTGGGCAGTCGGTTCCACCTTGGTACCAGACATACATATTCTCAGCGTTAAGGTTGTTGTGAATACCTTTTTTATATTGTGTAAATGTGTACTAAATAATTTTAATAGAGGACTTCTCTTTATCCTGTAATATTTTATAAACCAATCACGAATTCTGAGATTTATTTAGAAGTCATTCGGAAGCAAGAGCAAAGTGTTAAGTCCCAAGTTTCAGAGCACAATTTACTATTATACGCCTATGTCTGGAGCCAAAATTAAAGAAAGTAATTAAAAGATACTCCAAATATTAAAATGTAGGAATCTGGAAGTAGCTGAGTGATGATAAATATATAATTTAATAAGATTTGAGAGAGTATTGCTTGTAGGGGAGTTACCTTATCCGACTGATATGAACCCTTCACCCGTTATTTTCCAGTCTACTGGTAAGTACAGTAAAGTCCCGGGGGTTCACTAGCACCAGCTATAAGTCGCACCCAGTAAAGTCGTAGTACGCTCATGAATTCGTCTACCTCAGCGTTCAAGTACTCCGATATTAAAAGGGTCATGGCCTGTCTAGACAATACTATAGATGTATAATCTAAAAGTCTTGTCTAGACTCCAGACGTCTGTATAATTTGAAAATTCGGGCGAGAATCATTCTTTTTTTTTCTTTTTATTATTCGTTTAAATCAACGTTATACCGAATATTTGACAGTTAATGTCACAGTAACATAATTAACATCAATTGTAGCGAAAATATAAACATGTCAATTTCCTTTTTCCCTAAATAGAATCACAAGCCAACTTGGCTCAAATACAGATAAACGTACCACGTTCAGTTAAAACATAAAGCTTTTTCAAGTCAAAGAATTATTATAATACAAGGAAAATCTGTTTTATCGTTAGTTTACACTATGGAATTTCCAATTGTGTGATACCAAACGAATTCATTAAGACTACCGGCTTTATGATAGCTCGAAACCTACTGTAGGTGTACCTAAATGGGTTTGTTGTTGAATTCGGTAAATTAATTTACTTAACTACCTGTTAATTTACTTAACCACCTCTAGTATTTTTCAGCTTTTTTGGTATATGCAATACACATAATGCTACTATGCGGTATTTATGTTATAAAAATGTATATGAGAAGGATAATTCTGTATTCAGTTTTATATAGGCATAAAAATACTATAGAGGAAAAAACAAAGCTAATGACTCTGAAAAACCCCACAGAATATACAACCATGTAAACAAAGTTATCATTATACATAATATGTACCTACTTCAAATAAATCCTTTTGCAAAAATAACGGGCACTTTAGATTTTCATCTCAATCTTAAATAAATTTTAAACAAAATTATTTTTAATAGGTAATTCAAAAAAAAGCTGTAAAATTTCTTTGTGCGAATTGTTGAAACTGTTACTTGCTATAACTATTTTTTTTTAACTTTTGGTATAATTTATGCCAATTAATTCATTTCATTGATATTTTTACATTCAATACCCCTTTTTACAAGGCAAAAGCTTCATAAAAGTAGACTGGCTAAGCAAAAGCCGTTTCTAAAAATTAATGCTATGAAATCAGAGTTCCACCCTTTGTGTTGAAACCTATGACTAACAAACAGATGCTACAAAGTTTAAAAACAACGCTTTTAACCTTGAATGCACCCCAACATTGTATTCATACAGGAGAAGTTCGTTTCTGTCATTTCAATAGTAAGTACAGTTAAAAGTGAATACTACTCGTAGTACTCATACTATGAACGTGTAGGCATGCGCAAGCGCCATTGTTTAAAGACAGATAACCGAACGATCGCCGATAGAGATTGGCTTCGACAAAACATCCTGTTGTTATATTAAGAAATCTATAAAACAAATAAATACAATTAAAGTATTTGTTTGTAATATCAAAATAACAGTTTTTTCGCTTAATACATTTGAAAAAATAAAAAAACATTTTTTTTAAAAATTTTTTGTCTGTCTGTCTGCCCAGCTAATCTCCTAAACCGATTTTGACGGGACTTCACGGGCAGATAGCTGATGTTATAAGATTAGGGTTCCTTGCAACAAAAAAAAATTGAACTCATGAAAATACTTGTCACGCGAGCGAGCAAAAGCTAGTAGAATAATAAGAGTGTCTACATTATAGAACATACTATTTTCTATTAATAGACAATAACTGTGAGACCACTGTGACCTACACAATCAAATCAGTGATATTTTTGTGCAAAATCTAGATTAAAGATACGACCTAAGTGGGTTGTACACACAGCTATTATTTACAGATCTTTAATCTCCGTATAGTGCTCTACATTTCTTCTATGTAAAGGGATCTTGTTGTTATTGAGGTACTTAGCCGTTAATTATCATAGAATAACAAATTGATGACCCTAATCAAAACAAGTCACAAACACGTAAACAAACAACCATTCAAATGTATTTAGGTATAGGCAGTTAGGTACATACATTTGATTGAATTTATATATTAAATATCAATTTTAACTTACCGAGCTCGGGAACATATTGAGCACTAACAAAGGTTCCACAGTCATAATTACGCAAGTCAATTAAAAACTGCTGCATTTAATGTCACTCACTGATGAAATATTATTATTGAATGAGCACAGAAATTATTAGCCGCGTTACGAACCTGCGGAACCGTGGCGATGTTTGTTTACAAACTGAAACGGGGACGCGGCACCTTTTCTTGCGAAATACTTTATAAAGTAGTGACTAAGTGATGGCAAAACAAGTTGCGTCACTACTGAGCCCGATTCATGCGCCCTACACTTTTGAGGAATCCGCACCGAGTACGCTACGTGAATGGAAATCATTTTCCCACTGTACTTTGTTACATTGTGTATCTATTTGACATAAATTATTAGAATACACACATGACACATGCCTTATTTTAAACAGATGTCGCTGTTACGCCATAATCTGTACTTAGGAGTATAATCTGTAGTTTTCGTGGAAACTGGAGAAAAAGGATGAGTTTTAAATGTGCGACGGTAATAATTGCATGAATGTGAGCTTCCATGTATTAAAATAATAACATAGGTATAACATAAATAAACAACAAGTATGCATGGATGCTAAATGCCATATTTTTTGCAAAGACCTATTAGTGTTATTCATCCCATGTATTTGATAAAGCAATTACAATTTTCGGCAATAACATTTTCAGTGATCATAGATGATACAGGAAAAACGTTTATTTAATTGCATTATCGTTATATCGTTCTAGGAAAAAATACCTCGTTTGGGTGAGTCAGCACTAAACTTAAACTTTGTCAAATTCGGTATCAGTAGATTAATTGTACGTGCGTAGGTACTTCGAAGATAACTATGTTTTTAAAAAGAGGTTTAAACGAAAGTACTTGTAGTTAAAGGCCTAGCCGCGGCTTTTGATGTGGTTTTACTTAACTTTCTAGATAACAAGTATAACAACAGACTGTACTCAGTAAAATAAGCTCAGTTTTCTAACAATCGTTTTACTAGCCAAACATGATTACTCCCACAGTCTTCTGTTCTGTGATTCAACCTCAGGCAGCTTACAAACACAATCAAAGGTTACACTAATTTTCAAAATTCCAGACTAAAATCAATAAACTTATTTCAGTCTGAACAACTTTCTTCAAGAATGTCATAGTCAATTCCCAAAAAAAAAAGGATTTTATGTATATTTATTTTTCTAGATTTATGATATATTTCTCATTTTCTATGATCCATTCAGCTACCAAAACCCATGTTAGGAACGCAGGTACTATTGTTGGGCTTGAGGATATTCCGGGTAAAAAAGAGAAAAAATATCAGGGGCCTGTTGTTTTGCACTACTTAAATGTAGTTATATATGGTTTATTGACGTAAGTAGCAGCTTATATCACAAACAGGTAAACCAGTTGCGGTTTTTTACATGTTATGGTAGCTTTTATTTATTTTCATTTTAACCTTGTTACTCATTTGGCTGAAAAATATTGGGATGATGATTCAATTCGAATACAAAGTCCATTACTCCAGCGTTCAAAGTTACCTTCGTATGTACGTTAGAGAAATTCTTAAGCAACCATAAAATCACAGGCTAAGTCATATTAAAACTACAGTTTATCTTCTTCAAGCCATGATTCATTAAACACATCATCAACAAAGATTAGTCATGCTTTCGTTATTTATAACAACAAAACACTTCAGTCTTCGCTAAGATGAGCTATCTGGTTTTTACAGGACGATGAAACATCGTTTTTCTATCTGATTTCAGATTTGTCATCGACGGCGGCGTCTGTAGCGCCGGCGCCAACCAAGTCTTTACATTTATTTTCAAAGTTTCAGACTTCACGACCACTAAACTTATAGAGACGCAAAGCTCACTGAACTGAGTTATAAAGTACATCCAATACCAATCGTTTCCCTGACTAGGTTTTTCTCGTTTTAAAATAACTTTAGCTATAAATAGTGCGGTAAGTACAAAGTACCTACATTATTCTGTGTACAGTGCGATACACCGATGACGCACAGCTTAGCGGGGAAATCCTACAACCACAGCCATTTCAGAAATACCTTACTTATACAAGTTCTTATTATTTGCACATCTTTAAGATTGTATCAATATATTGATAAGAAAGATTAAAGGACTACACACATGTTATAAAAATAAATTAATTGCATATCAAAATATGCGAAACTAAATTCTCCCTAAGATAATGATTAGATAGTAGGTATGCTACGGCATACAGCGGGTACACGACGAGTACAAAGATAAACAATCACAGCTAAACATTTAATAAACAACGATACATAAGGACATAAATGTTAAAATTTTTATCTCATAAAAATATGACCGTTACATGTTAGGAAATCCCAACGCAAAGGAAATTAGTATTGGCCCTTAGAACACTTTTGCTAGCGATATTACGAATAGGTACGAACAAGTAACAACAACAAGGATTTAGTTAACCGTAGGCTTCAAACAAGTAAATTTTTGTTAATTGTTTGAACCTATTGTATAAGCGATTTTTCAAGTTTTAAAGCTGTTTTTCCGTATCGGTCTGGAAAGTAAGTTGTCAGATGCTTTCATACAATTTTCTCAGAACAGCTTTTTGCGTTTATCCAGTGTAGGTGTTGACTAAACGGAAATATCACAGTGGCGCCTCGCAGCAGTGTGAGGTGCATCGTCGACTCCACGTTCTACGCTACTGCTACACAGCGCCTATGCGCCGTCGGAGCTTAGGCGCTGCGTAGCAGTGGCTTTGACCCGTGACATAGTAGCGAAGTCCCGAGTACAAGTAGCGTAGGCACTGCTTAGCAGAACCGAAGGCTCGCGTCGCGTCGCTGTAATGGAGGACCGCGTCGTAGCAGCTCAGAGCGTAGGACCGCGTCGTAGCAGCTTAGAGCGTAGGACCACGTCATAGCTGCGTAAGTTCTGCGTAGCAGCGTATGAGCTTCCATGTATTTAAATAATAACATAGGTATAAAATAAATAAACAACAAGTATTCATGGATGCTAAATGCCATTTTTTTTGCAAAGACCTATTAGTGTTGTCATCCATGTATTTGATAAAGCAATTACAATTTTCGGCAAAACCTATTTCAGTGATCATAGATACAGGAAAAACGTTTATTTAATTGCAATATCGTAAAATCGTTCTAGGACAAAAAAAACCTCGTTTGGGTGAGTCAGCACTAAACTTAAACTTTGTCAAATTTAGTATCAGTAGATAATTGTACGTGAGTATGTACTTCAAAGATAGCTATGTTTTTAAAAAGAGGTTTAAACGTAAGTAGTAGTAGCCGCGGTTTTTGTATGTGGTTTTACTAAACTTTCTAGATAACAAGTAAAACAACTCTATTTATGAAATATAAATTCAGTTATCTAACAATCGTTTTACTAGCCAGACATTATTCAACCCACAGTCTTCTGTTCTGTGATTCAACCTCAGGCAGCTTTCAAATACAATCAAAAGTTACAATAATTTTCAAAATAATGAAATAATAATTATAAGCCCCCTAAACAACTACACGTCCTGATTGACCATCTAATCACGCGGGGGCGGACACACTAATGAGAGATAACTGGCGTGGCTAACGTGGCTCTGGACACCTATTTGGCATGGAGACTAGATCAAAGAAAATACGTATAGGACCGCTACCGGCAATCGTCGGGGCGCACCTGGGGCCGATGCTGGGACTGAGCAGGCGGGTTCTCCCCGATAAAAATACTACAGCCAAACTGACAGACAGACTATAGTAGGCGCCAGATAATCGTGGAATAACGGTCATTGACCCACCTACAATTATTGACATTTTTAATTTGAAAAACGGAATTAATGACACAAAGCTGTCCCGAATCATCATCTCTCGTGATCCTTAACATTGTCTAATAATGAAAAACGATTCATATTTAATTGTTCAGGTACCTATGAACAGTTATTAGGGAAAGGTCAATGTACTTTATTCCACATTTATCTGGCGCCTACTATAGACATAAGGGACGATAGTAGAGCAGTTACATCTGCCGAGGATGTTTCGCAGGCGGCGTCAGCTACTCAGCCTGCGACCACCAAGGCAGGAAAACCCAGAGTGCGCATGAAATGGACTAAAGATATGAACATATTCATCATGCGCACATCTATTTCACGTAACTTGAAGAGGACAAAACAATGTACTGCACACAACTATTCCAAAAATTTAAATTACAATACCCAGATATGATAGTAACAGAACAGAGAATAGCAGATCAAAAACGAGTTGTTTTCAGAAATAAGCTATTATCCGAATAAAAAAGAACTATAGCTGAAATAGCAAAACAACCTAGAAAAAGAAGAAAATATTCATTCTACACAACAAATTAACACCTTGCAGATAACCCAATCACTCACACCTTGTAATCTTTCCTCACCATACCAGACTAGTCCAGGGACTGAATATTTAGATGACCTACTAACCAACAACACACCACTCAGTAGTCAATCAACCAAAGATAATTCTGCATTAATAGAAACACAAACGGAATTTGACCCTGTTTTAATAAAGACATTAAATAATGAAATAGAAACACATTTGTTAAATTACAATGGAATAGATCCCGCATGTAGACCTTTATTACCCAAAATGCGACCAACTCGTAAATTATCGGATATCATTAACATATTTAACCAAAAAATTATCACGATAAACTTTCATCTCTAGAAAACTTATCCGATACGCATTAATTAATTAATTAATTTAGACAGGTCTAACTATAAAACTAGAATAATAAACGAGCCACCATGGCAAAAAGATTAGTAACCGACATAGATCTACTAAGAAAAGACATTCATGGATTAACACAATATAAAAATGGTAACACATCAAGAAAACTAGAAAACAAAGTCAAACAAATTATTGCAGAGACCAAACAACATAGCATATTTTTTTATAAAAGAATAGAATATCACTTAGACATATTAAAACAAAAACTCTTAGTCTAGAGCCATAGGTTAGCAAGATATAAAAAAGCCAAAGAAAGAAAAGATAATAACAGACTATTTACAACAAGTGAGAAACAATTTTACAGAAAGCTTAAAGGTAACGATTCCACAGTCATAGATACCCTAAAAGAGTTCTGGAAAGGAATATGGTCAGACAGCGCTGAACATAATAAAGAAGCGAGATGGATAAAAGAAGAAATAGATAGATCAGAAACAGTAGAAGAAATGCCGTTTTAAGATATATATACCTACACTTGAATTAAATAGAATTATAAATAAAACCCATACCTGGAAAGCTGCAGGAATAGACCGTTTACATAATTTACGGAAAAAAAGATTACATACACTACATAGAACATTAGCTGAACAAATTAATGATATTTTAAAAGGTAACCAAATTCTTCCAGGTTTTCTTACTAAGGGATTTACATACATGCTCCCAAAATCTTACAGAACCCAGGATCCCTCGCAAAATAGACCTATAACTTGCCTGCCAACTATGTACAAAATCATCATAAAATTGTATTACAAATACAATTGTTAAACACACCGAAAAATATAATACTCTAACTGAAAAACAGAAAAGCTGCAGACGGGGGCATATGGGTTGCAGGGAATAATTAATTATAGACTCTACTCTGTTAAAACACGTTCAAAAAGCAAGAAAAATTACAAATTGCATACATAGACTACAAAAAAGCATTTGACAGCGTACTGCACTCATGGTTAGTTCAAGTTTTAGAAATCTACAAAATCAATTCACTACTCATAAATTTCATACTACAAATTACATACACATATAATCATAGATGGAATATGTCAAACTTTTTAAACACACTATTAAAATTCTTATCCCATAAAAATATGACCGTTACATGTTTGGAAATCCTAACGTAAAGGAAATTAGTATTGGCCCTTAGAACACTTTTGCTAGCGATATTACGAATATGTACAAACAAGTAACAACAACAAGGATTTAGTTAACCGTTTTGTTAATTGTTTATGCCTATTCTGATAAGCGATTTTTTTTAAGTTTTAAAGCTGTTTTTCCGTATCGCCTTGGAAAGTAAGTTGTGGGATGCTACGAGTATAATAAAATTTTGTCTGAACAGCTTTTTGCGTTTATCCGGTGTAGGTGTTGACTTAACGGAAATATCACAATGGCGCCTCGTAGAAGCAGCGGTTCTTCGAAGCAGCAGCGTGAGCTCGCGTCGTCGATTCCACGTTCTACGCTACTGCTACACAGCGCCTATGCGCCGTCGGAGCTTAGGCGCTGCGTAGCAGTGGCGTAGACCCGTGACATAGTAGCGTAGTCCCGAGTAGAAGTAGAGACTCTGCTTAGCAGATCCGAAGGCTCGCGTCGCTGCAATGGAGGACCGCGTCGTAGCAGCTTAGAGCGTAGGGCCACGTCGTAGCAGCGTAGGCTCTGCGTAGCAGCAGCGTAGAGCGTTAGACCGCATTGTAGCAGAGTAGGTTAGGCTATGTGTAGCAGCAGCGTAGAGGGTATGCCCACATCGTAGTAGCGCTAAGCGTAGGCTTGCGTCGTAGCAGCGTAGACCCTGCGTAGCACAAGCGTAGTGCGTAGGACCGCGTCGTAGCAGCGTTGGCTTCGGTTAGATGCAATTTAGACACGCCGTCGTTGTTCGAATGCTAATCAGTGTATGCAGTTCTTATAAATAATGTAAGGACAATCTTTTTTCCAGTGGTTGAAGGTTGAGAGATTTCAGAACGTGACTAGAGCGCACAGTACTCGTATGCATTCTATCCATCACTTCACGAACCGTTGATTTCGAAGTTTGGGGGCGCTAAGTGCCAAACGTACTCGAATGAAATCTAGCATAAGTTTTGCGATAATTTGATAAAATGCACTCTGAAAACAACAGATAGTGAACCCACATCGTAGATACGAGGGACAGATAACGGATACTATTACTACACGTACACAAAAACATTTTTCAGGCTTTATGGGCTTGTAGTCTATAGCTATATTGTGTTCAAAATATTGTAAAGAGTAGTTAAGAATCCATATCCTCCAAAGAAATACTCAATATCCAAAGAATCCATGTTCGATGGGATGAGCGATATGTCAAGTCATCGGCTTATCTATATAATGTAAACAAAAGTGTATATATGGTTTTTGAGGCCTCCAGTAGACGTGTACACAGCGACCCAGTTGTAATGCAGAACGGGCTGCCACTCAAAAGAGTTTACAAATTTAAAAATTTATAAAGTGTCCCAGGTAGGGACACTTTATAACCGGAGACCTCAAAGACGACATAGATGTAGATCGAGAGCGCTAGGCCCTAGCGGTCAGGGCCAACATGCTGATACACAGATTCGCTCGTTGTAGAATTGGGGTAAAGATTACGCTGTTTAAAGCGTGTTGCCAGTCGTTCTACACGAGCGGCCTGTGGGTAAGGCGTACCAAGAGATCGCTAGACGCCCTGCGTATTCAACATATAATGTTGCTGCTTCAGGATGCTGTTGGGACTGCCGCGCTATTGTAGCGCGTCCGGTATGTTCGCGTTGGTGCATACCGATGATTTTTATTCCGTAATGCGCAAAAAAACAAATTCCATCTTGTCAAAAGCACGGTCTAGTTCTAACGGCATAATAAGTATGTTTAGTGAAAAGTACGACGCACCTTGGTTGTCGCACGCTGTGGAGGTGCTGGTCAGAAGACCCCACCAGCTAACCTTACAATTTTCTTTTTGTTTTTGTTTCTGTTTTTGTTTACTAGCAATATTTGTTCAGAACAATGTTATTAACAATTGGGCCTAGTTGCCATAAATAAACAAAAAAAATGTTTTTTATTTAATATCCATACTAATATTATAAATGCGAAAGTGTGTCTATCTATCTGTCTGTTACCACTTCACACTCAGCCGCTGAATCGATTTAGATTAAAGGTATAGACATAATTTGAGTCCCGGGAAGGACATCATCCTAATTTCAGGATCTCATGAAACACAGTAAAGTCGTTCCATTGTTCAAATCGGGTAATTTTCCCAACAATTATAGGCCGGTGTCAATTCTGCCAGTTCTCAGTAAGGTGTTTGAAAAGTTAATGCTTAGATTGTAGACTATCAAATTTAGATGCGTAAAAAAGTATTCCAAGTGTTCAGTTGACAATTTATAGAGAGTTTACAATCTCTCAAGTTTTTTTATAATCTTACGGAGTTTGCCATTTTCCGGTGACATATACATTGTATATATACAAGAATTGCTCGTTTAAAGGTATTAGATAAATTTTTGTATACCAAATATTGTAAAACCATTATTTGAAAAGAGTAACTATGGAGTTCCTTGTCCGTTCTTCGCCATAAGAATCATCTACCTTTCCGAATGGACAGTAGAGTCACATTATTAATTTTATACTATTGTTTTACTTAACTGTAAATGATAACGTTCAAAATTGCCGTATAATGGCCCAATTGAAATAAACGACTTTGACTTTAAGGGGTTCACCCCTTTAAAGTCACAGGGGGTGGAAGTTTGTATGGGGAATCAATAACCGCTGAACCGATTTAGATGAAATTTGGTACAGAGATAGATTAGACCTTGGAGAAGGACATAGGGTACGTTTTGTCGCGAGAAAAAGACTTGAAGGCGTTGAAATGGGGGGATGAAAGTTTTTATGGGAGTCATTACAAGTGGAGTCCGTCATTCTTTAAGATAAATTAAAGTGTTTAGGCACTTAATAAAAAATAAATAAATATATGTTCAAGCGTTTTAAAAAAAATGTATATTAAAAATAAAAATGGCTGCCGTAAAGTAACAATTCTACGCGGACGAAGTCGCGGGCAATAGCTAGTACCTATATAATAATAGAATGGAACAGTTTCCAAAGAACAGAAAAATACGTTATAAAACGCTGATAGCTCTCATTTCCATAACTTAGCACAAAAACTAATTAACTTTTCTTTGAAAGTTAAAAATAGCCACCAACATAAGCGGCAGTAAAAGAGCTAGAAGGTTGTACTATTACCTAGAAAATATAGCCGTAAATACGGCGCGCGTCGTGACCCAGACAGACGACCTTATGCGCAGCAACCTTCGGTATTAACGGAACTCGGCAAGTGAGGTACGTAGGCACGGGGTTACGTAAGGCTCGTGCGCCCCCCGGTCGCTGGCTCCTCAACCCTCAGCACGCCCACGCCCGCAGCTGCACTGCACCACGACCTTCGGCCTTTCCGCTGCAGCGTTGCTTGACCCAAATCGAACTGATGCAATGTTATATTATGCGAGCGAAATTCGAAGCACTAGGTTTCTATTGTGCCAGTTAATAAAGCGAACGTGAAAGTTTCATTCGTCAAATATTTTGGTGTCTCGAAGGTTATTTAATTTTATTATAAGAGAAATATTTCATGTGACACTTCTCTGCCAGTGGAACAGTAGATACCTACAGTTATCAGATTAGGGTAAGTTTACTCACGGAAAATCACGCACGACAGGGACACGGAAAATCACAACGATGCGAATAAATACCCGGATCAGAGACAAGTTTATTGCAAGTTTTTTCCTGCGACGGAATTGAAATTAAAGTCGTAAGGCTTCCGTGGGAGTAGAGCAGTGGGTGTAAAGTTCAGCGCCACCCACAGCCTCGTGCTGCAGGCTAGCGGGGCAATATCATGTTTAATGATAGTGCAGCAAACTTTACGTACCTAATTGTAACACTATTTGTGTTCTACCGCAAACTTAGACAAAGCTAACAGACAAACTGCGCAGTTACCAAACATCAATAAAGTTATTTATAGCGACTGAAAACATAGCAGGTAACATCAAGCCGAGAACATCATTACAGCGTTGCTCAATGTTTTTTCATTGTTTGTGTTGTATTGTTGAGTAAACACACGGTCATTTCGTACCCTTGCCGCGGGACGATTTAGCGTATTACTGACGTCATCATTGAAATAGCCTTAGAAGCAATCATAGAGGTTATACAAGCGTACAAAGTGCGCAATTTCCCACATCACGCCACCCGCGCCGTGCACCGTGAGCGAGCCAAGTGGGCGGATGTACCTTTTCAGTTTCAGGCTCTAATGAAAACATTGCGCAACCCTTCACTCACGTTACATTTAATGGGTTCTCGTTCAAATTTAAAATGTTTTGTTTAATATAATTATGATTTAAAGAATATAACGTCACGTTTTTTTTATTGCTGGGGTTTACTTCCGTACGTCAATGATTGTGACGCTTATACCATCAAGTTCGGATTACACTTACGTCCGCAAAATATTTATTTAATTCGATTTTTCAAAGACTTATCGAGATGTACAAACATTGCACAGGTATGAATTTGCAATTGAAGGTCGATATATTTTCTGATAAGTTAGGCAAACGGTATCAGTCGCTTAATTTAAAAAATCCTTATATATTTTTGTTTAACCACATGACCTATATTGCAGGTTCGGGAGTGAAGGGCTCCAGTACCTGTATACGGCAATAATAAATCACCCCTTTTACTAACCTGGATGTTGTTAAATTAGACTAAGGTATTATTTGAGGCGATTAGACAGAAGTGTTAAATCCTGTACCGAAAACAACAACCAATGATGCTAGTAAATACAGGTAAAATAAATTAACCTACGTACAAAGTCCAGCAATGGTGTCTGACTGACTAAACATAATACTTACAATTTTTCTAATAAGGAAAATAAATAAAAGTTGAACCCCTATCATTTGCCATCACGAGCTTGTTTACCTACCCACATACTAACTGCTTAGGTTCAACGAATAAGGAAACTATAAACAATTTGCACATTTGAGATTAATGTCAGCATTCCTGAAGGCCAAATCTACTAATTAACGTGTAATGCGAAGATATGACACTAAAATGAGATGCGATTTTTAAGACACTGGAAAATGGTATTCTGCTAACTTATCCAGCTCTAATATTTTCCGCGTAAACCTTTACGCCACGCTGGAAAATATTTGTGTTGACCCATACAACTGATACAACAGAAAAAGTAAGTAACCTTCGAGAACTAGCTCATGTAAAAAATCTTTTAAATTTTTAAAGAGAGTTCTCGAAAACGGAATAAAACCAAAGCTTTTTGTATAATTTTACCTGTTATTTTCGTGCTGGACATACAAAACACTATAAAACAACTCCAGGATGTTTTTCATTACTGTATTGTTTGTTACTTTATCTCTCGCACATTTCAGCTATGACGTACACCATACGATGGAAATAGCCAAACATCATCTTTTTACGAATTCATTTGTGATATCATCATGATTATACTAGGCACAGGCAAAGTTGACATACGGTGTCTATTTTCTAAGTATGTACAACAAGGTTTGCGCCACAAAGTATGTGTTGACTGTTGACCTATGTATATAGTTACAAGTGGCGCCAACGCATTAGCTCGCCTGTGGTTAGCTACAGCTTAAGTATAGTGCTATGCAACATAATAGGTTTCTTATGTTATTGTCTGTCCTTATCTCTAACCTAGGTACTACATAACCGGACATTATAAGTGCAATACGAGATAATAATTAATTTATATTTATAGAATACGTCCTTGCTTTGATTTAAATAAAGATTGATAAGGTATCAGCGATGCACAGGCTCTATTTTAAGATGATAAACCTACTTGCGTTCACGTTTCAAAACATTACACAACATGGTGACATAATTCTAGAAACCTAGTTATGTAGAACAAGGTATTTGATTAAATAACAAAGTTTCTAAGTAAGAAGATTATAATGATTTCCTTACAGCACTATAAGTGCAGTGTTACGTAAACAATGCTAAATGCATTCTGTTGTAAAGTGAAGGGCGTTATGTAGGGCGCGCCTAGGCACTGTTACGCACATGCAAATTGTGTACACACACAGGCTAGCTCCATTGTGCTCTGAGCTCCTAGTACTCACGTGAAATCTAAGATTAGCCGCCTATGTGGTTTGTATTGTTCCTGACATAATGCACAGTTTCAAATCGATATACGACGCATACTCGCAGTTCCCGTTATGAATTCATTCATCTTTCGAACGTGTTTGAAATAAATGGTAAAAACACGTGTCTGAAACAGTTTCAGACACGTGTTGGTAACATTTATAAGTAGGGATTCCAACTTTTTGTGCAAAAAATAAAGTATATTAAGGTCGGCGAACTAAAATGAACAGTATTTTAGAAAAGTAAACAGTATTACGTTTTTTGAGAGTTTTAAAACATATTTTTTGGAGCTTCTTGCACAATTTAACATTTTATTATAATTTAGCTTACTTTTTATGGAATCAATACAAGTTCTATTTCTGTAATCCCGCCACTGCATTCAATACGGAAAACACTCTTTCTGTGAAGGCTGAAGTGGCAGGAATATCAGCGGTCATAAAAACAGGATTTTGTATACTGTTTTTAACAATATGGTTGGGAATCCTGTTTATAAAGCTCTGTGTAGCATGAATGATAAATAAATGAGTGCAAACACACCATTTGACTGCACTTTTTGAAGGTGAATATTTGCAAGGATTGAAACATAATAGTTTTTTACCTGCACCCAGTGAACTTGCGAATAGTGGCTGGGTTCTTTTGAAATCACACCTAAAATGAGTAAACAAAAGCACACAATTTTGCGGAACATGGACAAACATTGCGGATGGACATAACGACATAATAATGTTCGTACAACGTTTTCCACTGATTGTGGAAACCCCACAACAGAACATTGTGCCACGTGAAAGTAAACAAACAGGAACTTTAATTACCTTATCTGGCTTGAACATTTATCTGAACATTACGATGTTATCGCTAAGTAGTGTAGTAGTACATACGGGAAAACAACCAAATAAATCGTTCCTTAGTGTAGTCATAGATCACTTCTATGAACCTTAGTACGCTGACGTCACTCAATTGTGCTAACTTAAATTAACTAGAAATCGCACTTCGAACTAGGCTATTTATCAGTTCCAGGTAACTAAAGTACTACAATAACAAGTCGATATAATCTGATAGACGTTACTAGTATTTTCACAATAACAAGTCACGGTATGTAGCTTATGAAATGAGTAACTTTCAAAGTTGTAACGTAACGTTTTGGCGAGCGAGACACAACAATACCGTAAGAGTCCTACAAAACCAATTGCCAGGTTGGACAATGATGGCACAGGCAGGCAACATTATTTTCCTCCTTTCTAAAATGCTCATCAAAGAATCGTCAAGTTCAAATAAAATTGCTGTTATTGTGGTCATCGTTGGTACTAAAATAGATGCATGACATCGTAATTGCAGAGTGCAGTAGTATAAGTGGGGTGGACGCCAACGTCAGGGGTGGCAAGTTGGCAAGAGGCAAAGTACGGCAGCGGGGGTAGACAGGGGGAGGGTGTACTATCGGACGCGCCAGGCTCTACGTCACTTACGGCGCCACGTGCGCGATCAATAGTGACGTAGTGCGAGGGGCGCGGGGGGCCGCGGAGCCTGCGCGCGCATCGCCAGCCAGCGACCTACTTACGATTACGTTTCACGTACCGTCTACGTAACGCGATCGAACTCTAGAATGGGGTGGCGCGGAAACACGGGTACGCTGGCGCAGGCGCGGGACGAAACTGCTAGACGATATGATCTGCAATTTTTTGCTATATAAAATTCATCAAGGATTCGACCATGAAACTTATTCTTCCAAAGAGCATGGATATCACGTTGTTTACAGTCTTTTCAGGCGTTTCACGTCACTCATCAAAACCCTTTTAGACGAAAAGTTAAAAGAAATATTTACCAAGGTTTACTTAATTACAGAAAATAAATGCGCTGAATATTTAATTCAAGTACTAGAAAAAGTAAAATTGTTATGTGTACAAGGTACAAGGCTACTACGGAACCATCGATCAATCGAACCACGTGGGTGATGCCACGTGGACGATTACCATTCCATGCTTTATTGTATTGTTTGTTAGTTAAATATCTGTTCTACTTTTTTCAGCTTTTTAAGTTCATAAGATAGTACAGTGCACTCAGGGGATAGGTTTCTTATAGTACATATATTGTTTGAATTGGTAACCTAATCTTAGCAGCGAATATTATTGTATTACTAGGTTCAATAATGTGACTTAACTTACTTTTTAAACTTTAGTTTTTATTTTGTATTAAGTATATGTAACTACTTGATAAACATCAAAACCCATTATATGATAACTAACCAATTCAAAAAAGCAAATAATCACCCCTCACGCTTTTTTTCATGTAACTTAAACAATCAGTTAGTTCCAAATAAACTATACACCAGAAAAAAAAACGATTTCAAGTGTTTATGATTAGCGTCTTTTTTGTGAGTTTATTTTTATATGGGCGTCACAAATTACAATACTTACTTAAAGTAATTAAACTGCCATCACAAAGTTATTATATTTTCAACATTGGTAGAGTATTTTGCTATCGTGCGGAATTACGAGTGCAATCACGAGTGGCGCCGCGCGCCGCCGACCTAACGCCGACAGCCGTGGCCCACTTGCCGGGCAGGTCAGCTAGTCGCAGGCTGCTGCGACACGGTTCATAACGCCATGTATTCACAACAGGACAAATTTCCCGCAAATTAAAATTCTCGGGAATTTGCCAGACTTGTCTGGAGATGTCGAAACTACGAAATGGTTTTCGTAGTTTTATTGACTTTTTATTATTATTATTATTACTTATTATTCACTTTCGACAGACATGCCGTAGGTGGCAAATTTTTGTTCTCAGTAATAAGGCACAAAAGTGGTCTGCCGTTAACTTTCGCAGGTATATAATAAACTTATTTGTAAAATTTATTACATATAAATTTATATTTCGACCTTCATTTTTCACGGGTTTTGCATGTGGCATGTTCCTTTTACAAGCAGTAATGCCATTTTAGCGTAGCTATTACAATCAATTTCATACCACGTGGTGTCGCTACAGTTGTTCGATGTCCGTAGCTGGGAATCGGATATCATGGAAACGTAATCGAAACCGTACTCGAAATAAAAAGTTTTGATTCTTATTATTAATACTCGTTCTTTTTCGTAGCACTTGCTACGCGGGTGCTACGAAGTGTTTTAACTATACATTAGTTAGGTCTATATTTTTTCTTCAATTACCTACTTACTTATTATATCTATCTTCAATTTCTATTTATTTTTTATTTTTTTTTAACATAGCACACTACATTTAAAAGGTCTAAAGATACCTAAAGAATTGTATTACATTTTTTTTTACAGTTTTATTTTTCCATACGAACTATTTTTGTGATTTCATGGAATAGTTCAGTGACACAAATTGATCATGATTAATTACTTGACTCTTTTGTGCTAATAATATCCTTATTCTGTTGTATTTCGTACGCTTGCTAATTACTAAATCCCCACGTGGTTTTAATTGTGGCTTGGGTCTTTCGAGGAACGTGTGGGTTTCTTATACATAGATAGGAACACGATAACAAGACTACCTACCTCATGTTTCAAAGGGTTTTTAGACTATAACTTTACCTTATTTTATTTATTTTTCCTCAAGCTTCTCTTCCTATTATTGGAGGATTATGTTACCTCAAAGGTAAAATCAATCAATTTGGCGATGTATTCTTTATGCTTTGCATGAATACTCGTATCTGCTTAAAGAATGGGTATTACATAATTGGTGTACCCTCGCAGAGCCCCGTCTGGCGAGCTCGTCGTAATGTGCCGTTGTCATGTCAACCCAACATAAAGATTATGGCGGGGGTGTGTGTGTGTCTGTCTTCTCTCTGACCTCCCCGTGTCGGTTCCGCCCTGATACGTCCTTAACAATTCACCAATATAACTCAAATCATTTTTGGGTTGCGAACACTGCTATATTTTATGGTTGTTTAGTAAAATTCAATTTGAATAATACTAGTCCTGATAATAACTGAATTTCCTACTTCCCTTTAATACTATACCTACTTATAAGTGTATTACGTAAGTAGCATTGGAGTAAAGCGAGTAGGACTGCATTGGCAAGTTTATGCACAAGCTGGGGTGTCTGCGTGCGCACAGCTTGGGCCCCGAGGAGCTGATCAATAAAGGGGACCCAAACAAACGAGCGCTGCGGCGGCGTGGGCCACTGACCTATTTACCAGCAAGCAGGCCAGCGGGTGCAGCAATATTACGGCGCCAACATACAGCTTGCATAAATACCTACTACCTCGGGGAAATGGAAAATCGACAAATGATTGCAGCGTGTCACCGAGTGGCTCACTGCCATTACAATATCGAAGAAATAGAAAACATTCCGAGAATACTCACCTTCGCAAGTTGGCAAGCAATCCGCACTCATACCTACCTTAAACAAACAAAACTTCGCACCTTATGTTTACTTACAAGAACCGTCTTTCCTTATTATCTTACTGGAAATCATAAGTCGTCAGTTTCTTACCATAATAATATTTATTTTCCTGTTGCAAGATTTAACAGGAAAATCAACGTGCAGAAGATTATGCATTTTTCCGCTAGATATAAATAATTATTGCCGTAGCGACTGCATACAAATAGTTTTACATTGCAATAATTGGCATCTAATAGTCATTAGAAACGATTTAAGTATAGAAACTTTAGAAAGCAATGATTGAGTGTGCTCTGCGTAGAAGAGTGGGCGAGAGAGTATTTAGTGTCATCGAGATGGCACTGCATGCTGATAATGTTCAACTGCTGATTAAAATAGAGTGATCTAAAACGTGACGCGCGAGACGCTGTAAGCAAAGGTTGTCGTATTATTAACACATTCTAATTTGGGGGAGCCACCGACCCAAACAAACCATCGCGAGCAGGTGACCTACATTCCGGCTGCGTCTGCTGGCGGCCGCAAGGTACGGCATGATTCACGCGGGAGGAGCGGCGCGCCCGCCGGGCCCTGTGCTCGCTCATTACACCCGGCTAATCCACCGGGATACGACTATACGAGCCTCTTCCACCTAATTTAAGTCGATTGTATTTAGATTTACTGACAGAATAATTTTATTGATCCTTGTTATGTTCAGTTTTCCGTAAAGTAACCGGAATGCAATCGAATTTGACATCACAATCGATATTCCAACAATACATATAATTATTATCATCATCAAAGATCGTATTCGGTGTTCCAATTTGGAAGTTGCCCCCATATCTCGTAGTAGTAGGTTGCAGGGCGCGTCGGTGGCGGCGGCGCCAGTGGGATGGGCATCACAACACGAGCCCGTATCAAACGTGGCTTGTTTTACTCGCTGACCCAGTTCGTTACGCAGTTGCAGCTCAGCGCAGCCGCATCGCAGCGCACTCTAACTTGAAAGCGTTTTTAGATGTAGCTTTATTTAGTTTTTTACCCCTGCCCTAAATCATTCACATTCCTCGGCGGACGTAATGGCATCATGTTATCCTGAATCAAACATTGAATATTTAATCAACTCGTACGTTTGTATTTCAACATCCATTTACAAATTGAATGATGAGATGAAACGTTCAAGATTGAAACATTTCCAGTTTTATTAAATTGATCTAAAATACCGACTCGGTTAATAGGCTAACTGATTTAATTAGTGGCATTTAGTTGTGTTGTTTACATTTTAACGTCCGCAGAACCCAAACTATGTTCCTACGAACTCAGCAATTGTATAAATAAGTCTTTATATCAAGAGCTCCCATTTAGATATCAATTACAGAACACAATATGTGTGTTATGTATTAGAATGGAATGTACGACTTAAGTTAAAAATATTAAAAACACCTATTTCGAAATCAGCTCTATGTGAATTACGTAATTACGTGTGACAACTCTCTAAACTGGATTTTTAAGTACAAAACTCGTTCTGTCGGCATATGAATGGATTTGGAATGTAACAATGCCGTGTACACGTGTACAGGTAACATGAAAAATGCACAGTCGCGACCTTAGCCCAGTTGTGAGCGGCGGCGAGGCGGTGGGAGGCGGCGTAGTGGAGCACTCGGCGGCTGCGTGCTGAGAAGCCCCACCAGCAACTGTGACACCATTTCGAAAGAGCCCGGTGTAGGTTGTCTTGATTGACACAAGTTGTGGTGGTCTTGAGTTATGTAGCCACTGTGGATCGCGTGTATATTACACGACACGATCACACGACGATTTTATTGCAGCAGGCATAATGGGCCGTCTGAAAATAGTTTGACGTTCTACCTGAACCCAAACCAAACAATATTATAACCGGCTGTTTATTGTACGACGACTTTGATGATAATAAAGCACTAAGGAACAGACAAAAACAAAACAACTGTCAACAAAAAGTATTTGTAAAGGTCGTGTTGAGCATAAACAAGCGACTGTAAACAATTAGATGGTTCCAGAAACTTATTTGTTACTTGAGTTATAAGAAAATAAAATGAATGCTAAGTCAACAGCGTATTATTTAAAAACGTTGAATGTTTTGTTTTCAACAGCTGTGCACATTTCAATGTTACGTAAATTGATGTTACAACGGCGGTAGAAGAAACGACGTGAGCAGAGCGGTGAGTGACACTGGAGGTGGAGCGAGCACGACTCGCGAGCGGCGACCTTGCCGTGGTCGTCCGAGTCAAACGAAACACTGCACCAACGCTTAACAAAAACACGGACTATGCACCGAACAAAACAGCTCGCAGATACTGACAAAAACTTGTGAAAACATCATAAATACCACTGAAGAAGGAAAAAATGTAAATGGCAATGTAACATTTTGAAACACAAAACTGTGTAGGTAGTAAGAACTGAAATTCGTTTCAATTCTAAAATAAAGTTAACCACAACTAAAGGAAGAGTGGGAATAAGGAAATGTCACAATGAATAATGGAACCCGATAGTTATGTAACAGTTAGCACTTAACAGTAAAAGTACTTTGATTACGGAACGTTAACGGGAACAGGCTGATATGAAAAGAGGAAAGTCGTCGACAATAACAGTGCGGTTACAAGTGGGCCAAGCTCAATGATAACATAGAAGGGAATTAATATACAACGCACGAAAATTCAAAGGAAATGTTTTCCCTGACGTATCGTTTGGTATTTTTATTAGGGTCCTGAACCTCTGCATGGAAAAACAGAACACTTCTTATAGGATCACTCGGTTGTCTGTCTGTCTGTCCGTCTGTCACAGCAGATTTTCTCTAAATTGACTAGACCGATTCAGTTGAAATTTGATACATATATAACCTTCTGTGACCCAAACACGGTCGATCGATGCATTATTATAAGACTAAGGACCATAAAAATAAGGCCAACACGGGGTTAAAAGTTGCAAGAGACCAAGGGATCAATTTGGTGCCAACGTAAACACGATCACGAACAGGAGCAACTAGTATCGAGTATCTTCAATAATGATGAAATATCGTTGTAATACATGTATTTTACTCACCACAATTAACTAAATCCAAAAACACATGTCATGAAACACAAGTCACGCCTAACACAAATAAAAACAAAACAACAAGAGTCATTTCCTTACAAGATAGATGACTCAAAATCCTGCCGACTTCAAACATGATAAGATGACATCAACCAGGAAAGTCCATTAGCATCTGAATACGGTATAGTGACGCGGCCTGCAAATTATAAATTAGGAGGCATACAACGCCGAGTCATTTTAGAAGAAACGTTATTTATTTATGCTATGGTGGGTTTTAGGTGACGGGCACCACGGAAAACATGACATTGCAGTTTTCTTTATTGATAGTTTTACAGTGGGTACATCCTACACATGTCATATCTGCTTGTGCAAACCATACAGCTTTCTGAACAAATTTTATTGACAAGTGGTTAATGAAATATGTATTAAACTATTAATTAACTAACAGGTGTAATTAACCGACATGCGGACTCAATGACAGCGTTTTAATTATATTCGCGAACACGTACAAATGTTTATTTTGATTTTACATCAGTGTTTATTTTAAAGAAGCAAGAAATGTTATGCGATGAATTCTTTTGTCTGGGTGTCGTTATCTTTTTGTCAGTTTAATAAATGTTAAAATAATTGTTCGATTGGAACTTTTGTACGGCGAATGAGGCAATCAATTTCATGATGAAAATGACGACCAAAATATATCAATATTGTATTTCAGTGATCATTTGCCTGCCTTTGATCAGCAGCTCAGGTTTGAAATGAGTTTCATGTTGATACATAATTGCATATGTTCCGATACACAATATAGATTACTCTTCACGACTTGACAGCTTCAACATACTGTTATGAAATGCTTCACGGTGGTTTAATAATGCCAACAAGCCAACAACTTGCTCTCAATAGCGTTTAAATAGCAAGCGCAGACAAGAAAGAGAGAGTCAATCGTAGCCTCGTTGTTGTTGCAATAGTTTTGCAAAAACACCGCCTCCAGCAAGGCAGTCGCCACAAGCGCGCGCGCGCAGCCGGATCCGACCAGCTGCTTACGTCCACTTCAACAAGTACATAACTAACCTTTACGTACCTACCTCACTGCAACTTATCTATTATAATTATTCATCGATATATTTTGTGGGTTGCACTTATAAGCACAAAATAAAAACATGATTTTTTCCAAATTAAAAGTGATTACATTATTTATTGCCCGATAATTCATTGACGTACGTACCAAAATATCGTAGAATTGGTATGATTTGGCATTAATTATCTACGGAAGTCCAATGTTCGTCAATGTAATTGACGTTAGATCTTGCAAACCGAATAAAGCGACAAAAACAACAGGAAAATCATACAGTAAACTATGACGGACGGATTTAATAAATTGCATCTAGTATTTAGATGTTGATTATCCTGGAAAGAGTTTCATGGCACTGGAATTTGTTCAGTGTGCTTGTAGCCCGACTACAATGCTCATCTCATGAGAATGAAACAGCTGTCTTGCAGTGATTCAGATTATTTTTAAGTTCATAAATATTGGCAACAATGATGTTTAATATCGGAAAATGTTAGAGTTATAATAAAATAATTGACGGAAGCTTTATCTATGTTAACTTACTGACGGTCAATCGGAAACGAAGAACATAATTTTAAATTACACGAAGAACAAATCAGCTCTTTCGGGCGGCATCGCTTTTCGCGGTCTCTTTCATCGTTTTCATTAAATCAGTAAGTCATTGTGCGACTGAACAAGCCGACAAAAAGAGCCGGTACACAGACCTGTCTTACTTGACACTTGACTGGAAAGCAAACAGTATCTGTAATCTGTATGAAGCAATGAAGGTTTCGCTGCGCCCGCGCCGCTGCCGTCAAAACAAGTTGCGCAATGCGCTCGCATTCCGCTTCTGTTGCGGATGTCACACTCACAATCTAGACGGTTGCGGTTGTTTCTTGTTTATTTGCTCTTCTCGTGCTTACAAGCATGACTGGTAGGTACTCTTTTAAAGTGGCTGATAATTTGCTAGCTAGTCTCTATTACTTTATGTATGTGAAATGTAAAAATAAACAAATATTATCTGGTCAGTTTTTATACTACTCGAGCTTGCTTTCTAAAAGCTAAACTTCGGAGAAAATATTTTACTGTTTCTAAATGTAGTACCCACACAAATGGTTGCAAAATAAGATTAATTACTCAACAAACGTTTTTCCGAAATTTTGTTTTCACGTTTCACGCTTATGGTTTGCCAGGGGAAAGTCTCAAGTTGTTAATTATAAAAGTGAGTTTACGTGGCTTCATTTCGGAAAATGGCGGTGGAACGCCAGGTGCGAGCAAGGGGCTTGTTATTGCAATGTTGTTTGTAAACAGGATCCTCGACCGTTACGACATAGTTCTGTTTCAAAACAAACGCGAAATATTACCGTTATGTAACTTAGAAAGTTCGCTAAATAAACTACCGTTCTATGAAAGAAGGCGAGCAAAAAATCCAAAACGTATTCTTTATTGAATGTTCACTTAGCTTGCGTTTGTTCATGTTTTTCTTTAACAATGGATAGATCTAAAATTAACTAGACTAAATAAAGGTTACCTACACGCATTTATGTGTGTTTAGGTACAGGTTATTCCATTTCCAAATATGTTTTTCTTGGAAACGGATCGATGAGAGTAGCGTGGGTGGTGAACAGTCTGACTAAACAGTTGACCTATAAACCATATGAATGACTTTATGTATAAATGTGGGGATCACAAACAACAACAATATTGACGTCCCTACCGCAAAGTGAACATAAACTGTATTTACACGATGAATAGCCTGGCCATTAAATTATATTTTTAAATTCCAGTACTGTTAGTGAGTTAACCCATAAACCCAAAACCTTTTCAACGGAAACTTGCAAACTCATTTGCTACATAGCATATTAATAACAAAAATATCTATAGACAAGTAGTCTGGAAATCTGGACATCAGATTATCATGGATAAACAACATTTGCTAGGGTGGTTTCTCAATGATTGCATATGACGGAGACGAGACATGGCATTCACGCAGGCGCGGTCACGTTTCGATTGTTTGTAAACATGTCTACTGACTGGTGAAGGTTACTTGTAACAACGACTACCAGGTGGTTTCACTTTACAATGCTGTCCGTTTTAATTTTCATGTTTTGGCTATGTTTAAACGACCGACACGGTTTTAATTTAGATCACGCAAGGTGACGAGGCTGAGGTTATAGTATTTTGTCTTTTACATCAAATTAAACTTAAACAAAAGAAGTAACACGAAATTAATTGTTCACTTTCTTTGCGTGAATTGCGTGTCCCGCACGATTAAACAATAAATTTAGTATACATGGAGAAACGTTGGTAAACAAGGACCCAAAGCGCCTAAACAAAAGTGACGCATCCCATAGAATTTCACTTGCATACCGTAACATAATGATTCAGTGTATACCACGCATTCTTCGTAAGACAGGCGAGTTACGCTACCATAAAAGGTTGTGTTTCTTACTTACCTCGTTCCGCAATACGGCCGCTTGTGCGTGTGACGCCTTAACCTAGTTGGTGACGCCCTTGCTCGCCATCTGCCCATGAGTTTGTTCCTGGATAGAAAAGAAACCTTATAAATATATCGATATTTTTATACATTAGGAAACAATACGAGGAAGAAATTATTAACATGGAGTACGAACATAATGAATCGTAGTAATGTAACGTAATGAGGTTTTGGCTTGAAGTTTAGGATGCCTCCTACACGTTTAGAATTCAGAATAGCTGAAGAGTCATAATAACATGATCTAGTAGCATCTTGCAATTGGCTTTTTAACTGAAAATGTCATTAGTAATTCGGTATAAATTATTTACTACAACATTGGAAACTATAGTATTTTATACAATAATTCAGTTTCAGTCTGAAAGATGCAGCAAAAGTTTATTTATAGAGAGCAGCGATAAAGCAGAAGAACATTCTGTTTGAACTACCAAACAGCTTTTAGGATAGTGTTGTATTCTATGATCCCCACAACGCCGGAAAACTTGGGTTTGTAAACGTGTGAAAATCGAAGCACAGGTAGGCGATTAGAATTCCTAAGGTTGCTTGAGTCAACATGTGAGCGCGCTCTAGGTCGCTCTAAGCAGGTTAATTAAAATCACACGTGAAAAGTGTTACATGCCTCAGGCTTTAAATAGGTAGTGTGTCGACTATTTCAGGCGCACAACAAAATGTAAACAATGATACACTTGTTTACACAGCGTTCTGCTAAAATTTTCCTTTATTGTGGCTCTTCCTACATTATACCATCAATGATTGGTTCGTAATGCATTGTTTTGCAACAGTCCTATTTTATATTTCAATAGTCTCAAATGCGTAGGTTCGTACGTATTCCTGTGACTTATGCTAGTTTTGACTAAAATTAAAATTAAACGACAAATCAAACGAATAATTCGTTTGATTTGTCGTTTAATTTTAATTATTTGTAGTGCATAATAGAGAGTTTAAATATCGTTGTACAAACAAAATATGAATCCCAAATTCCCTAAGATTGCGAAATGAAAAAGCCAGTTACTCTATTCCAATAAGCAGATGCTGTTGGTTTCTTATGCCGGATCCACACACTTGGCACTTGCCGAAAACTTTAAACCTCTTCAAAGGTATGGCTAGATTTAGGGTTTCAAACATCACCACCCACATGTTTGCAAGAGTGCTTAGTATGTTGTGGACAGGCAAGCTTGACGATAAGTGTCGGCTATAATCGTGACGGTTTGTTGAAGTTTGGTAAGCGTGTAGTTCCGGCTTTAAAAAACACTGGGCGATCTATGATAGATTTGAGGTAGGTAGATGGATTAGGCTGTCAGTTAGGTTGATAGTAGTAACAATACATCAGCTACCATGATGAACTACGATAAACCACCATGTCTGATCTCCCGGGAGATACCATGTTTCTCAACTCTGGATCGCCTTTATTGACCAGCCGGAGTGAAATCTGACAAGACACAGAGCTTCCAACCCTACCTTGCCTTGACTGATCGGTTTACCTGGACATTCGTAAGGGCAACCGTGCTCGGACGAAATAATTCTATCAGTATGATGCTAGTAGAGGTCTTGTGGGAAGAAGCGAAAGGCGGGAATACATCCTGAGAATATGTACCCGCCTTTTCGCTTCTTCTTCTTTTCGAGTCGATGGTTAACTCCATAGATTTAGCCCCAGTAGGTGGCCAAGTCAATTGCAGCGCCGCGCCGGTGACATTCATCAAATCCCCAAAGCCCAAAGTACAGGTGCATGGGCACTTGGGGCACTCCATCGTATGGCTCATGTTTTGAACAGGAGCACCGCACTGTGTATCCGACGGGTCTATGAAACCCCATTTTGCCAGGTTGTGTCTCCCACGGCCTATCTGGGTGCGCAACCGATTCAGTGCTTTCCATATAGGAAACTGCAGATCACGTCCAGGTGGCAGATGTTCCTGGGGTTGCAAGTAGTCAGGTGGTGGTGAATGATGTTAGCTTAGTCCCACAGCTTAGTTCTCACGTTAGGTGGACGGTCTTGGATGGCCTCTGTGCAACGAAGAAAACTCTTCCGTACTACTGGTGATGAAATACCAACCAACGGGTAGAGTTTATTGAGCGAAGTCGGTTTAAGGCAACCTGATACAATTCGACACGTTTCGTTCAGGGCGATATCGACTTGCTTTGCATGGGCGGATCGGTGCCACACTGGACTTGCAAATTCGCCAGCAGAGAAGCGTGCTAGCGACTTTTTTAGCTTATGAGTTTTTGTGTGCAAGTCACCTTCTGTAATTTTATTCGTGTACATCAGGCAGGGGCCATTTCTTCAATACTTCTAGGTATCTATAATAATACACGTTAGCCTTCGCAAGTTCCAAATCCGTAGTCTAATATCCTCGTGGATGGTTGGTGTGTCAATTAGAATGCGTATGGCTATAGACCCTGATGCTCCCTTCTGCCAACGCTTCGACTGAATGTTGTTTATTTTATTTTGTATAATTGTTCAGCGGTTTTTTCGCCAATGGCAACCGATTTGAATGATTATTTTTTGTTTAGAAGAACATTTTCCCGGACTGATTCCATTTCAATTTGGAGAAGATCTGATGAAGAATTTCGGAGATAGGCAACGGAACTTTTCAATTATCTGATAGCAAATCTCCCGGGATTTCTGAAATCGCATGTCGGTTTATTGTTTACACCACACTAGTTTATAACATATTACATTACGCCGGTACGCTGTGAAGGGGTAAGCAGATGTGTACAAGTCAACCATGTTTTTGGTGTTATCAATTCGGGCATGACTTTATCGTTTATGAACCGATCTTGATGATTATTTTGCGTTGGTTTTAGTTACAACTATATTGAATTTGCATTGAACGACGTTGAACTTCAAAGATAGACCAGTGACCTCCTCAACTTTAAATCTAACAAAGTGAGATAGTTTTAGGTTTACTTATGTCAATCCCGAAGCAAAGTAGATATTTAACTATGAGCTGGTCTGGACTTGGGACTGCGAAGGCACACAAAGTAACTTCTTACCGGCAAGTAATGCAACCACAACCACTCATTACCACCACTCAAAAGTGGAAAATAAAAAAACACTACGAAGTATAAAATAACTTTAATTTCGGAAGTCGATGTCAAAAATCTGGCCTAGTGCGAGTCGGACTCGCATACAAAGACGCATTTCATTTTTGTAGCATGTTACTTTCAAACCATAGACCTCTCATAGGTTTTCCTGTAATTAAACAACCTATAGGCAAAAAACTATTAAGTGTATTTTTTTTTAAGTTTAGATAAGGGGATAATGATATTTTTTTTCGTCTCATTTCTTGAATTACTTCAAAACTATTTATTTTAAAATTGTGAAAAAAATATATACTTACGAAACTCTCACAATACTCTTGTAATAATAACTAAAAAAAATTTTAGTTATATAATTTAGCCCCCCAGAAAGTGACCTTATTTTCAAAATGTACTTCTTTTCGTTACACGTTCGTGTTTAGGTTATAGAAGATTATATTATACTAAATTTCAACTGAATCGGTCTGGTAGATTCGGAGGACATCGGCTGTGACAGACGGAAAGACAGACAGACCACCGCGTGATCCTATAAGGGTTCCGTTTTTCCAAGTAGAGGTTCGGAACTCAAAAACTAAGAAATAACCAAAAACACCAAATTCTGAAATTAAAGTTATGTTGTACTTTGTAGTGTTTTTTCGAAAAAGTATTATGGATTCTTGCAATAAAATGAAAATCTCTGAAATTTACATTTTTTTACGAGCTTGTCGAGTACGGAGACGCGGGAAACATCTAGTGTAAAATGCAAATGTAAAAATGTTCGTACTTGCTTGCTTGCTCCTGTATCATTAACGGTTTATAGGAACCTGGATTTGACATTTGACATTGATGACATTGCTTTAGACTAGGGATGCCACGAATGTTCGGCAACTGCGAATTCGGTATTCGGCTACTTTTTTACTATTCGGTATTCGGCCAAATGGTTTGCAATATTCGGCCGAATACCGATACCAAATCATGAAAAGGTCTACCTACTTAACAAATAAAACATAATTGACCAAAACCATACTTGAAATCTGTCAGTGGTACCTAGGTTATGTTATGATATGATGAATATTGATGAATGATTTTTATTTTTAAGATTGATTCATCAAAGTGTGTTTACACTTTGATGAATCAACAAATAATGCGAGCTGTGACACGACCTGCTCGCAAAAGAAACAAATACACCCACGTGGTACCTAGTTACTGCACACACTTCAAAGATAAAATGTCGGAACCTGTCACCCGCGAAATGTATATTCGGCCGCCGCGCGCCGACCGACGCTTCGGCCGAGAGCCTGGCCGAATATTCGGTATTCGGTGTTCGGCAAAATCCCTATTCGTGGTATCTCTACTTTAGACCCGCCCTCCCCCCCCCCGGGCTACTGACGGGGATAGTTTATATATATCGAGATTCGTTACTTTTTTCCCCCTACGCCCATGAGGAGATAAGATACCTACTTGTTGTTTTATTATGTAGGTATCCTTGCGTATGCGCAGCAGCGGGCTCGATTCTATAAAAACACATTAGATAGGTATCCTATATTAGGCCACAGAGTACTCCACCAAACGATAAAACTATAATTTTGCAACAACTAGCAGTTTTAACTGTTAGTGGCCGTAATAGCCCGTGGCCCGAGACTTTTGATGTTTTGTTTTTTACTTACTTACCTACCTAAAAATTAAATAACCAGTAAGTACCATCTAAATAGGTAGGTACCTACTTGGTAATACAAAAATCTACGTACCTACCTAGATAACTAATTCTGCCTTGATTATTTCATAATCAATTAAAGGGTTAAAAATAACCTAACGTAGATAGGTACCTATACCTAACACATATTTAAATAAAGCAAAAAGCACCGCGAAGAACTAGACTAAATTAAAATATCATGAAATTATTGTTAAATTACTGAAATTGAGAGGAACGCGTCAAATTCGAGACGGAATTATTGATAAACAAACGACATTGACTTGACAAGATTAGATTCAAGGTCGTCTAGTCTAGTTATGTGGTATGAATTAAAGTTGGGTTATGTACGAATGGAAAATTGAAGAATTGCTGAATTAACTTCCAGTAAGCGGAGGCTTCAATCGTTTGGTTTTATATTCACAGAAAGTACCAGAATACAGAAAATAACACTATACCTACCATTACAATTTCAGCCATTGCAAAATGATGACCTCGATTATTAGATTTGTTACAGTTTTCAACACAAACATCAAAACTTATCGACGTCCAGCGATTTCGAATGTTTTCACTTATTCCCTTTATCGATTAATATGTACACACCATCACAATTGTACACTTGTACGTTTGGTTGCAAATTTCCTAAAAAAACAATCACTTAAAATTATTACTATCAGCCATTCAACCCAAAATCCAGCATGACTGACTATAACGAGAAGTTAGACATTGCGCCATCTGGTGACCAATTCTAAGATCAAAGGAGATGATTCCACAAAACAGTCCAAACGGAAAATATGTTACGTACCTATCAATCCGCGTAGGCGGGAGAGTACTAATATTTGTTTCCCGGTTCGGTGAAACTTTCGATAGATGGCAGTGGGACACATATTTTAGGCATTCTTGATTATTTCTTTAATACTTACCTATGTAATTTGACTCTTTGATTCAACTTGTGTCGAGAAATAAACAAAGTATTTGTAACCTCAGACAGAAATTAAAGTTTTGGGCTCATTTATTTTTATCTTCAATTCTCGTATTTAGGAGCTTTCGCATTCGCAAACTGACTTCTAATTACCCTATATTTGAACACTTTTGACGACGTGTCGTGTATAACAATCAAAATCAATTCACCTCCTTTTCTAAAGGATGTTCTTCTTCTCCTCTTTCAGAAGAGTAAACACTTACCTACAGAAACCAAAGTGGGGTTTTTTTTATCTTTGCGTGACTTCATGAAGAAAGTAGTATTTTTAGTTAGATAGGTAGGTAGGTAAGTACCTATCTATATGTGTGACTTGTAATAGATATAAATTGAGAATCATGACATAATTACTCATTGTACTGTATCCAATATAAATATTCACCGATTATATAATTATGTTATTAGATGATTGAGAAGTGTGTTTATTTTACAAAAAATAGAGGTTTCTTTGACCTTCAATATCTCCAGAACCAATGATTTCCCATTTAAGTACTTACTATATTTTTAATTTTATTTTCGTTTTCGTAAAGAGTCGTTTTATACCCAGTACATAATACAATTAATTATAAACGTGGAAAAGAGGGGAACGCCACTATCAAGTCTAAACAAAAATCGTAGATCCGGGACTGGAATCGAACTGCTAATGGGACCAAGTGATAATATGACCTACTGCGAAAACGGGACGAATTGCGCATAACCCGGGGACATGCATGCGTCTGTGTTGGCCCAAAGAAATTCATAAATGTACCAAATTTGATCTCGTTCGGAGAAAATTGGCTGTGCCTGTGACAGCAGACACACCGAGTGATCCTATAAGGATTCCGTTTTTCCTTACGGCTGTTGGAAAAAACCTGAGCTTTAGTATCTGACCCCCGGAGGGTACCTAGTTACCTACCTAGTTTTTACAAGATACACTACTATAGTAGGCGCCAGATAAATGTGGAATAAAGTATATTGACCTATCCCTAATAACTGTTCATAGGTACCTGAACAATTAAATATTAATCGTTTTTCATTATTAGACAATGTTAAGGATCACGAGAGATGATGATTCGGGACAGCTTTGTGTCATTAATTCCGTTTTTCAAATTAAAAATGTCAATAATTGTAGGTGGGTCAATGACCGTTATTCCACGATTATCTGGCGCCTACTATACCTAGCTCGTCAGTTAAATATCGTCGGATTTACGCTAGTTAGCGTATAGTGCCGATGTATCACGGAGAGCAAGGACTCACAGCGCCAGCACAGTCTAATGAAACGGGTAATAGTACCTACTAATAAACTCTATAGTAGGCGCCAGATAAATGTGGAATAAAGTACATTGACCTTTCCCTAATAACTGTTCATAGGTACCTGAACAATTAAATATGAATCGTTTTTCATTATTAGACAATGTTAAGGATCACGAGAGATGATGATTCGGGACAGCTTTGTGTCATTAATTCCGTTTTTCAAATTAAAAATGTCAATAATTGTAGGTGGGTCAATGACCGTTATTCCACGATTATCTGGCGCCTACTATACACACTCGTGCAGTAAAGCGTCGAGGCCACAATTTCTTGCATATCCTATAGGTATGGTGACCATATATCGAGCCTTTTCAGGAAGAACATCGTAAGCGCCAAAAATCCCAAAAAACTGTTTTAATATTAACCGCCAGATCTAATGATTTTGCATCTTATGAAACTTACTTTAGAGTTCAAAGTAGAAATGTAACTAACTTTTTTTAATTTCGAAATTTTCATCGTAAGTTACAACCCATTCAGTTTTTTTAACGTAACCTCCAGCGTCTGACAGATCGTAAGTATAGTACCTGTCGCTTACGATATAATATTAGATTAATAATTTTATTGCAAGCATCCTACTTGGCACTTACGATATTAAATTATGTAACGTAAGTTAAATACTTGTCGCTTGCGATAGAAATAAAATGCATTTTGCGTTTAGTTGTTTATGAACTTTAACATTATAATACTCAAATAAATTAAATATGATTGCATAAACTTTGAGTACTATAGTAGAAAAGTTACCTTGATACTAGATTTGTAAAAGAAATAACGAAACAGCTTATTATTTTGTGTTTAGATTTGAAAAACGCTAGATTTGAAAAAGGCGACAAGTTCTATCTTAAATATGACTATGATGGACCCGAACAAGCTGTTGATGTCTCCCTTATATTGAGGTCTCGGCAGAATCAACAAGCTATTCGTGAACCTAAAACTGCTTATACTGAAAAAATTCCCATCTCGAAGGCGAAATACGAAGCCTTAAAGAAAATGTGCGAAAAAGGTATCATACCAGAAGTTTATTCAAAAGAATATCTGGATTTGCCCTGCGATAGAAACACAAGAGACGTTTTACCTGAGACTGATGAAGACGAGGACTGATTTATATCTCATTTTGTATTTAATTTTTTATTCATCATCATCTGCCTGCCCCTGTCCCGTTTTATTTGGGGTCGGTGCAATACGTTTTTTTCTTCCATTCTGTCCTGTCACCCGTCACACTATCACTAACTCCTTTTTCTTTCATATCACTTCTCACACAATCCATCCATGTTTTCTTTGGTCTCCCTCTCCCTCTCCATCCATCCACATTTATACTCATAGCTCTTTTAGTAACATGCGTTTCATCCCTCCTCTTTACATGACGATACCAAGACAAACGGTTCCCTTTCAACTTTTCAGTCACTGGCTCCACTTTAAAATTTCCTCTAATATACTCATTTCTCACTTTATCCATCTTCGTCACACCACACATCCATCTCAACATTCTCATCTCTGCTACATGCAATCTCCAATTTTTTATTAATAAAGCTAATCCACTTAGAAATGCTTTGATTTTTTTTTACTTTATTGTATTTCTGACTCTTTTTCCTTCTCTGTCTAGCATAGTATCTAGTAAAAACAGTTTAAAACAAAAATCACAAAAAAAAATCTATTTTATGGTATTTAAGAATTATCGTAATCGACATACTCATTATCAGCTCTACCTAATAACGATCATCAGTTTTATCGTAAGCGACAAATGAATGTGATTATAGAGTACTGAGTCAAATCTTAACATTTGAATTAATAGGGAGGTGCCCATATAATACCAAGTAAAAATTTCAAATGGATACTATAAATATTTTGAGAAATATTTAAAAAAAACCTTCTCCTGTAAAATATGCAAAATGGCGGTTACGATCTTCTTCAAGGCTCGATATGTCCGTGACTACCGCCGGACCACCAACGCCAATCGCTTTCATATTAGTTAAATAATTAGTAGGTACTCAATTGGTACTAATTAGTACTCGCACAAAAAAATTGGTACCTTAGTAGTTTTCGAGAAAATCGACTTACTGACTTGACGACTGTAACACTAGCAGACTCACGCTAGTGCTACTTAATGTCATTAAGATAAATAAAACTATATTTGAGGTATAAACTTCATTATATATTTGGCATCTGCCTTCAACGAACGCTGCTACCGGAGTCCCATATAAAAACAAAACATATTTTCATATCCCTAATTCAAATTCTCTTTTACTTTTTGCCAGACACTTCCAAAGATCCACCTTGTCGGCCAGAGACCTGAAGCCAAGGAGATCCTCCTGACAGTACCTACCCTAATATGTAATTTATTTCGAAAAAAAATCTGAACTGTAACATTTGTATTTACCGAGAAGTCAACGATGATTAGTTTCGCGCGCTTTTCAGCAGGACCACGACTTTCAATGTTGATTGACTTCAGGTACTGAAAAATACATACCTACCTATTTCATAAGTCATTCTTTTATACTTACGTTATAAGCAACATATTTTTACTGCGGTAAATTAGGTTTTATAATACCCTTAGGTACGGCTTGCGGCAACGGTAAATTAGTAGAAAAGAAATCGATACGAAATACCCATCGCTCTTTAATTATATTCATATAAAACACACTGAAGGTGCTTACAATACAGAAAAAATATTATTCGAGTATTACCGACCTAGGTCATTAACAAAGGTATCACAGGACGTGGGTAACGACTGGTTATTTTTTTCTTAATATATATACACATATAATAATATATATTATTATCATATATTTGTATAATAATTATAGATATTGAACTGCTGTTATTACTATTCCGACATCCATAAATGTATGTGCACGAGTGTACAATCATCTACACTTCTGGACACATCTATTGGCCCACCTTAGAGTTTAGGTTTCGATGGCCCCTACCGAAATATGATTGCTAGATTGAACAAAAACTGTTGATGCAGTTTTAAACCTGATACATTTTACCATCTTTTTCGATCGTATTGTTTTAAATTTGAATTCAGAATACCATACGACATGGAGCTACGCCTAACAAGTCGGATATGCGCCTTGTTAAAGGCAATTGATTTTTGAATAAAAAACATGTTTTATCAAATAAAGGTTTAATTTAATAACGCGTGTTACCTCCATGGGCATCTACCACAACTCTCATACGATTAGGCATAGAGTTTATCAACCGCTCTATGCAATTTTGAGGGATCATCTCCCATTCCTCTTCTATGGCAGTTTTCAACTCCTGCATCGTCTGGGCAACTGGCTGACGAGCCCTAACACGTCTTTTTAGCTCGTCCCACATGTGCTCAATGGGGTTCATGTCTGGGCTTCTGGCTGGCCAGTCCATAACTGTGATGTTCACATCCCGAAGATATTCCCTGACGATGCCGGCCGCATGGGCTCTTGCATTATCATGCATAAAAAGGAAATTTGGGCCCACATAGTCCGCGTATGGTATCACGTGAGGTTCTAAGCACTCACGAATGTACCTTTCAGCATTTAATGTTGGCAGCCGTGGTCCTGTAACAACCTCAAGTTGAGTTTTGCCGCTCGCGGATATACCGCCCCAGACAGTCCATGAGCCACCGCCATAAGCAACCCTCTCTTCAAAGCAGCATTGTGCGAAACGCTCTCCCTTACGTCGGTAGGCCTTCTTCCTTCCATCATTGCCATGTAACACAATTTTAGACTCATCAGAAAAGAGTACACGGCTCCAATCTTGCTGTGTCCAATTTAAATGACTGCGTGCGAAATGAAGGCGCGCTGTTCGGTGGGCTCGCGTTAGTTTGGGCCCATTAGCTGGCTTGTGTGGTACCATATCGCGTTATTTTAACCTTCTCCGAACAGTTCGAGCGCTCACAGATACTCCGTGGAAGTCGCGAATATGGTTTTGTATTTCAATGGATTTTGGTGACGATTTCTCAAGCTGGTCGTCACGATGAATCGATCCTGCCTTTCAGTTGTGACCCGAGATCGTGGCCTTCCTTGGCGACGAACAAAGCCGCCAGTCTCTAGGTACCTCCGATAAACATTTCGGACCGCAGATCGACTTAAATTAAGTTGAGCACTCACGTTTCTTTGGCTGTGTCCGGCCTGAATAAGTGCCACAGCTTGGGCGGCGACTTCAGGTGAAGTATCCATAGATTATTGATAGAACCTCACCTTAATGTTAAGAATAAGTAATGTTTGTTGCAAAACCAAAGATATCAATCACTTTTTCAAGAATTAAATCCAAGTAAACCAATAAAACCAAGTTTTCTTAGTATTCGATTGTTTGATATCAACAAACAGGCTCCAAATTGTCTTTTGTTTCTTTAAATTCTGTGTTCGAAATTCAAAAAAAGACTATTGAATTTAATTGTGAATGTGCCAGGTTCAAAACTGCATAAAAACTTTTTGCTCGACCTAATATAAAATTTTAGCTAGGACCAAACGAAACTGAAAATACAAGGTGGGCCAATAGATGTGTCCAGAAGTATATTAAAGCTTTACTTGACGCATATAACCCGGTTAAACAGTTCAAAACTATTGACAACTTAATTTGGTCGATTTATGTATGGAAAGCAATGAAAGCTTACTACTCTTCAAATACAACACTTAGGAATCTGAATTTTCGGCCACTAGAACTACTTTATGAGTACTAATTCTTCTTGAAATGAAAATTTAATACCGTGACTACCGCCACCCAACCAATAGCATGGTATATCTCGTAAACTGCTGGAGTGCTAATTTTGAATTTTGGGTACTAGTTTTATCTTGCAGGTAACTAATATTCTATGTAGGTTTGAGGAAAACGACAAGCTCCTCAAACTTGGAATAAACATTAAAAGTCGTTGTCCTGCTGAACGAGCGCGCGAAAGTAATCATCGTTAATTTCTCAGTAAATACAAATGTTTCAGTTCAGATTTTACGAAATGAATCACATGTAAGGGTACTTACTAATTATTTGTATACTTAGAAAACCTGTAGTATGCGGAGCGTGACTACCGTCGGACCACCTTCAAAGTCGATTTTCTCGAAAACTAGGTAGGTAGGTAGGTAGGTACCAATTCTGTTGTTCGAGTACTAGGTAATTAGTACCAATTGAGTATAGGTACTAACTATTTACCAAATATGGAAGCGATTGACGTTGGTGGTCCTGCGGTAGTCACGGACGTCTTGTTTTCGAGGAAGCACATGTACACAATAGGTATTTGGGGACAACCCGTGGTTTGTATGGAATGGGTTGACAACGTCGCTTCCAGCAGTGGCGTCTTCATGCTGTGTTGTGTGGTGAACAATGACACGCGAGGTTAATAAAAGTAATAAAAAACTATTTAATAATCATACATTTATTATTCTGAATTTAATACTGTATTACATAGAAGAAATGCACTTCTTTGAAACATTCAGAAGACTTCCCTTTGGGACAGTTTTATATAAATATATTTTATAAATTGGATAAATATGTCGCTCGTGATAATATAATCAATATTTATGAAGATCTGCATTGCCACATACTTAAAAATCTATGTATATTTTTCACCAACTCTCAATTTTCGAAACTAACCCTTTGCTCGAAACTAAATCCTTAAATAGTAAAGCATAAAAGTACGATTGCCTATGAGATATCTGTTGGATCAATAAAATTTTGCAAATTAACAACAAATAATATACTCTACAGTTAGTGCTTATACTGCCGCTGCCACATAATTTGTCAACAACATTTTCCATCACATTAAAGAAAAATAGAAATCAATGAACAAAAAAGAAATGAACATTAAATTTTATCAATTCGGGTGACCGCATAGAAAGGCATTGTGACACATATCCAACATAGTGAGTACTCAATTTTTGAGAAAACACACAGCAAGAGAGAAGAAAATACTACCAATATAACCCTTTACCAGTTTTATCAACCAGCAAAGACTTATGATAATGAACACCTACAGACATCTTAATTCATTCAGTCAAAGTGGAACATGTATAAAATATTTATTAATAAGAAATAATCAGTCTTGTTTAGAGAAAACATTTTGTCAAAACGTTATCACAATACAATATGTCAGATATGATGTCATCCATATAAATCGCCTGCTACGCTACTTAGTGTTATTATCACAGTTGTTTAGTAGAGGTGGGTGCAGTACTTTGTACATAATAATACAGGAGCTACCTGCGATCCGCGACCATTCCGGACACGACACACGATGGCCAATCTAATTTACGCACGCATAACTAGCATGGCCGTCCTACCGCCACCAGTGACCTACTTCAGACATAATCCGATTAATAAATAGTAAAAAAAAATCTAACGACGACTTCCCTGGCCAGCTAGCATTAAGATTCATCTTTGAGACGAAATTACGCACATATACATCCTTTCATGGCAGTCTTCTCTTATAATGTACACAAAATAAGCCCGCATTTAAAACTCGTCACGAATGCGAAACTCACAAACACGTTGTTCACCCCTCTTATATCCGTTTATTAGACCCGTTGCTA
This sequence comes from Mamestra brassicae, assembly GCA_905163435.1. Taxonomy (NCBI): domain Eukaryota; kingdom Metazoa; phylum Arthropoda; class Insecta; order Lepidoptera; family Noctuidae; genus Mamestra; species Mamestra brassicae. The sequence continues at coordinate 9,381,433 of LR991004.1, read as the reverse complement.
TTACATCGTATCTCTGGGATGTTTCATAATACGGGGTTCTTACTATAGATAATAACTTTTACGTCCCATTGAACTGGTTCATTTTCGTCACCTAATGGTTAACGGAAAACTAAATTGAATAACAATAAATTATTAAATCTTACACCTATTATAATTATTATATATTTGTGAACGACTTGCAAGCTTTGTTGTCACAAACATTCTCGTGAAATTCGTTCAAATAGTCAAAAAATATATTTTTGTCTAGGAAACACATTCCAGACTTGGAAGTGTTTTTATGCATTTACAATTGACCAACGCAACGACAGGTTATATAGTAATGAAATATCACAGATTTTTCTAAATCTTTGGACAGTAACGGGCGTCTAAACAATACATATGTTATAACTTTCAGTATAATTTGTACCTATTGACTTTCTTATTAATAGCCTTTAGAACCCGTGTACGTACAAAGAAATCCAGTAAGTAACTAGACGACTTATCTGAAATGATGACATAAAAATAATCAAAAATAAGAACAAATCACTTATTTTGCTATGAAAGTAAACATTGTGGTTGATTATTTATCACGCACAAAATACTAATCTTTCTAAGTTAAATGCATGTTATATACACACTTCTACATTTTTGTGAATGGTAAAATGAGTTTTTTTATTCAAAGCCCAACTTTGTCTTAGATCAAATTGACACTGACTAATTAATATCCCTAGGCATAATATTCAAGATTATAAAGATCTAATCTTTAATAAAAAAATAACATTGAAATCAGTGACTGAAATGTCATTGACATCACTTTACATAAGAAAAATATTCACAATTTTATCTGGCAATACAGATTGTTACTATGAAGATATCAAAAGCATTTTCATAACGCGTTTTCTAATACTAAATTGTCCCATTATCCACTGGATTCAATCGTTAATAGTAAAATAATTTATACAAATTGTCTTCTCCCTAAATTTTTCATCATCTTCTATATGTTTCGTGCATTTCGTACATCATACAGACACCTTTAAAGAAAACAAAAGGCACCCGGGATTACACGAATGGGTACCCACACCAACTACTCTAGATTAAAATCTAAAGTGGAACTGAATTTTTTTTTTCATAATAATGTTCCACTACACAATCATATATTTTGGAAAAATTTTAATTCTCTGTTGGCGGCATCATTGCTGTTTATAAATATCGTGTGAAGTATTCACAAGAGCATACAGTTTTACATTTTGAGGATATCACAACTGCTCAAATATGCATGTTAACTGTTTTCTTGTGTTTCATCTATCTAACACAACCAACAGAGAATAATCTTATAAACCTAACACACATTATTAACATTAATTCAAATGGATCTGAAAGAGAATTCACAAAAGTTTCATCATTGTAAAGACAAAGTATTTATGATCTAAGGTAATCTAGTTGACAATGTAATTTTAGACATTAGTCAATTTGGTAAGGACATATTGTCCACACATTTAGTAAGTAAAAATAATTTTGAAGCCTTCATTCAGATCTAACAAAAAGATGAAACTAATAACATATTATTGACATCGAAAGAATCAACACCCCGCTTTGACGTAAGGATTATCTGATATTATAGCTCAAGTACCAGCGGAATGAGAGAGCTTAAAGGGAAATCTATGCTGAACATCAATATAACTATTAAGTCGATAATGCTATCGCCGTACGACTTAAAATCGGTTGTTTTTAGGTAGAGCTTAGAGGCGGTGTGTCGTCAAATACTTATTACTGCTGCACTGGAGCCGCGTATAGCAAAGGGCCAGGCGGCAGGTGCGCGTAGGGCCCGCCTACACCCACCGCAGCTTGGTAGCCGCAGGGACCACCGCCGCCAACGCCGCCGCCGTAGAATTTACCACCTGTATATAAAAATCCGATTAAAGACCACATTTATATATATTTAGGTAGAACACAACTAGATGTCTTTATTAAAAAAAGGCATCATATCAGATTTAGGGTGGGTTTCTGAATAGTGTTTTGAGTAATTGACAGGTTCCCAGGGTGAAATTTTTGAGAACTACTTAGGAAATCCAGAATATTACAAACCTAGCATCTCTTGATGATGTGGGTGCATCTGGGGGTAATGCTGTGGTGTAGCAAAGTGTGGTGGTGGAGATCCGTATGACGAGCCGGTGCCATTGGTCTTGTTACCAGCGTTGTTATTGCGGTACTGCTGTCCGCCATTGCGCATATCTAGTACAGATAAAATTGTTCAAATGAAATACTAGTAGTCTATCTTTTAAAAGCTGTCATGTGTGAACCAACCAAGGATTAATTTAAAAGATCTGTTGCTTTTAGCTCAATACACGTTTTTTCTACAGGAATTATGAGTTTGCTGTATCTACTTACTGTTGTATGGCCGTTGGGCATATCCATTCTGTCCATTGTATCCATTTTGATATCCATTATTATAACCACCCTGGTAGTTGCCCATAGATTCGAATACATTGGGGCTGGGGAAGGGCACTTGCTTTTGATAGCTGTTCTGCCTGTAACCCTGGTTGCCTTGGTTTTGGTTTGAGAATCGAGGGGCTTGTGGGTTTCCACCACGGTTTTGGTATGAGTTTTGGCTCTCTTCAGGGTTTGAATTGGCCATCTTGTTGTTCCACTGGTTATTCTGTTGTTGCCGTGGTGAACTGGCACCACTGTTGTTTTCTTTGCGTTGTTGCCAGCGGTTGCGACCTGTCAAGTGACATGGTTATTGTTAAAAACATTAGTTTCTTAAATATTTTTATTTACTTTTTGTTAATTTTATTACTTACTGGAGTTATTGTTGTTACTGCGAGCCATATCGTTCAATTTAGCTGGCGGATTCTGGCCAGTTTCCCGAAGCACAGCAAGTAGGCCGCGCGCTTGGCGGGCGTCTCCAGATGTGAAGTAGGTGTAAGCTGTACCTGACTGTTGGCAACGCCCTGTGCGACCTATAAGCAATTAACGATTTATCAGCTTTTTACTAATGTTACTTGTATATGGATTATTAATTAAAACATTGATGAAGTTTAAACCTTTAAAAATTAAGTTTTCGGGTAAATTAGCATATACAGGTGTTGTTCATGTAATTTATTCTACATTCTTGTGTCAACTGTAAAATGCACCACTTTACTGGTAAAACGTCGCGTGAAGATTAAGTTTTACCAACCAGTTTGCCTTTATCTATTTTAAATTAAGACTAGTAAATATGTATAAAAAATAACTAACCAATTCTATGAATGTAATCCTCAGAAGAATTAGGATAGTCAAAATTGATGACAAACTTGACGTCCTCGACGTCAAGGCCGCGAGCTGCAACATCTGTCGCAATGAGGATGCTCGTCGCGCCGTTTCTGAATTCTGTTAAAACTGCATCTCGCTCAATTTGCGACTTGTCGCCATGGATAGCAAGAGCATTGTGTCCCTTGCGACGTACAGCACGAGCAATATCGTCCACCTGGAATCATTATTGTCTTACTGAACTTATACTCTTTATGATTTAAGATGAAGGTATGAGATAATGGTTAGCAAATAGTACCTTTTTCTTTGTCTCCACGAAAACAATGACTTTGTTATCTCTCTCTTGAGAAATCTCTTTCAGCAAGTTAGTCAACTTTATCTCTTTTTCATGCTCTTCACAAACTTCAATTATTTGTTTGATATTATTGTTAGCAGACAGATTTAATGAACCAATGTTTACTTTGACGTAATCATTAAGGAAATCCTCAGCAAGAGCTTGAATCTCCTTGGGCCATGTAGCAGACCACATCAGCACTTGGCGATCAGGGCGAATTTGTTCAATGATCTTACGAATTTGAGGTTCAAAGCCCATGTCTAACATTCTATCAGCTTCATCCAGAACCAAATAAGTGCAGCGGCGCAAGTTAGTTGTGCCACGTTCCAAGAAATCAATCAATCGCCCAGGGGTAGCAATCACTATCTCAACACCCCTTTCCAAGTCTCTAGCTTGAGGTCCTTTTGGTGAGCCTCCAAATAAGCAGGTATTTCTAATACAGCCGCGTGCGCTGTAACTCTGAGCAACAGACTGAATTTGCTGTGCCAACTCCCTGGTAGGAGCAAGAATAAGAGCAATAGGGCCGTCGCCTCGCTGGATTCGCTGTTGATTTACAATGTGAACAGCAGCAGGTAACATGTATGCAAGGGTTTTACCAGATCCAGTTGAGGCAATGCCTACCATATCGCGGCCAGACAATGCAATTGGCCAACCCTGAGCTTGTATGCCAGTAGGCTCGGCCCAACCTTGCTCCTTGATTGTGCTCATTATGTGATCTGGGAAATTGCCTTCATCAAATATTTGATTAGGGCGTGGAATATTGTTGCCACTAACTGTTATTTCCTTGGAGACTCGGAACTGCTGCACATCTTCATCTGAACGACCTTCTACATTAGCATGAGGCTTGTAGAAATCTTTTTGGATTGGTTCAAGTTGTGATAAATCCCACATAGGCTTAACCAAACTGTCTCCAGGATGTTTAGTTTTCTTGCCCCTTTGCTTGCCATCAAAAACAGCTTGTTGCATATTGTTGGGATTGAAAACTTTTTTTGGTCCAAAGTTTTGTGGTCCATTCTGGTTATTATAATTTTTAGGACCAAAATTATTTTTGGGAAAACCTTGCTTCGGTCCACCAAAATCAGCTTTTCCATTAGCTCCATAGAACTGCATGTTTCCACCTGCTGCTTTATCACCTTCATAATCATTTTTCTTCATGGGTTGGTTGTTGTAGTTGGTTTTCATTTTGTTGAAATCTTTCGGTCCACCAAAATCACCTTGGTTTCCACCATTCTCATTTTTGAAATCGTTCCTCATTCCATTGAAGTCATTTCTGGGCCGAAAATTGGGTTTATTTCCCATGTTCCTAGGTCCAAAGTTTTTAGGCCCCCCAAAATCCATTCCATTAAAAAATGGTATTTTGCCGAATTGTTCATTCCGGTCTGGTCGAGGCCTGAAACTGAAAGTGATTAAATACATATGTTATAATAAAAGATTGTGAACTGATGATGCTGTGACCTCCAACTGTGTGCAAGTGATCACTTTTGATAATGCTTGAAAGATTAAAATAGCTTATATGTAAGTACTTACACACATGTTAGAAAAAAATAATTGTCAGTCAAGGTAAGGCATTTTGCATTTATTAGATGTTCACCATTTGGACACGAAGCTTTTACAAACTTCCGAATAGAAGATACAAAATTTAATTTCATGAATACAAGTCCATTACTAACAAAAAGAAAATACAGTAGAGCCCTACAGTAATAATCCAAAAACTTCCTGATCAGATGACAATGCTTTTCCAAACAGATGTTAGCTACTACTTACGTGTCGCTGCTACTTCACCCTCACAACATCCAACTATCAAGACTACAAAAAATGGTTGAATGAATCCATCCAGTACAGGAACATCTTACAATATAACCCTCATTGATGATCCCATACACGGTTGGCGCAGCAGCAGACCAGTATTTTTTTTTACTTTTAAATAATATATTTTGGTTAAATTCCAAATAAACAAATAGAAAACTATGTTAAATTATTCTTAAATAAAATCAAGATTTTATGAATCCTTTATAACAGTAACAGTATTAATTAAGTCTAGTCTTATCTGGGAAACTTACCTGTTTTTAACTGTATTTTCTGTTCAGGCCAGTTTTTATGTAGCTTTGTTCTGGTTATCTAAACACAGATTCCACTAGAGGCTCTACTATATTTAAACCACTGGTAGGTCAAAACCAACAAAAATTAAAAATTGTATTGTCAGTAAATGCTTTGTGACTTTAAAAACTATTTAATTTACCTCTCATCCAAAAAGACACCAAAACTGTAATAATTCTTTGTAGATAATACCTTACCTTTTCCTAGTAAATCTGTCTCGTCTAACAAATTATAATCAGAAAACATTCAAGATGGTTCTTACCTCGAACAGGTAAGAAGCATCTTGAATTACTTTCTTAAAAAATGTATTAAAAAATAGGCTGCAAACAACATGTTTTTTTTATTTTTAAACCAAACATAAATATGCTTCTGATAGAAGAGGTACAATATGAGTAGTACAGGGTCAGCATCACTCACGGCCTCTTGCTCACCAGCCCAGTGTTACCTGTAGGCTAATACTGACAATTATTATCTATTCAATCATCTATTACTATTATTGTGTGATATTCTACTGATAGCTTGAGACAGATTACTGCTGACAATAACAAACCCCACCCACAACATTGTCATAAATGTTGCATTTAAGTTACTCCTACACTCCAGGTAACCCTCTCCTCATATAAAGCTATGCATGTGTCTTGTATTATAGCACAATGATTGATTCCTTCCACTGAATCAGCTGATACCAAAGTGACCACTTTCTTGCTTATAAAGATCAAAGCTATGTAATAATCTTTATCCATGCCATCCCACCCCACCTTTAAGTGAAAGTACCATTTCTAAGTCTGTATTTTGCAATGAAAATAGACTTGAAATACAAACAATAAATCAGTGGACATTGTAAGATTTAACCACAATACTGGTTGTTTGTGTGAAATTAAAATTCCGGTGTTCCAAAATTTAGTGATGATTTTAGAATTGTATGCATTTGGTCATCTCATTTAGTTAAAATAGAAATGACATGAAATTGATGACAATGAGAAAACCTTGAAAAATGTTAGATAGTTGGATGGAATATGGCCATGTCAAAATCTTGTAATTTTTCTCGGCCACAAAGTTCAGGAACCTAGATCAGTCTAAAATAGCAAGTAAAAATATTCAATCTTGTTTTCAATTCTATCAGTTCCGCAATTTGAGTTAAAATGCTCTCAAACGACACCTGATTTTTTTTCAACTGCTCAACATTTTTAGAAGTACTTAGAAACGTACATAGAAGCAATCGTACTACCTACAGATGGATGAAATATCAATAAATTAAAAACGTGAAATCCCAATGATAACAAAAATAGGCAATATATGTGAACAAAAAGGGATATTTCCAGAAAACGCTTGTATTGATTTTCTAAGTGGGTTGCGTTCAATATCAGCTGAGCAGAATGAATGCATGCACTTCACAAAATGGCCGCCCGTGAAGTACACGATCGATAATGTGAGAAGAGAAAACCCAAAGAAAGGTGAAAAATTGAAAATCATGCCAGGTGCTTACATCGGATGCTGGTTGTGGAATCCGTTGTACTGCATCCTGATGAGTTGTGAGTTTTTCCTGTGATCTTATGAGGTGCTGATCGCTTGAGTAGGTATCTGGAACAAGATGATGACGATCACGCTTGAACAAAATTATATTGAAATAATAATAGGAATCTGATATTTTTGAACACAAACTAATACTGACCTCTCGATTAGAGAGAATTTGGGTTTATTAAAAATTTTTCATTCACTAGCGACCTTTCTCAGACCCGGCGAACGAACAACTCGATAATGGCCGCTGACCGGAAACGGAATTTTCCCAACTTTACCATAGCCTAAAGAACCAATCTTTTTTTTATGCTGGCAATATGATCCCAACAGAAAAGCCTGAAATGTGGTTTTCATAAGGGAATCTTAGACGTTCAACAATTTTTGTTTTCAATTCATTTTGAACATACTAGGACGGCCACGAAGTTACACACTGTTGCGATACTAACGACGCAATAGAAGCAGGACGATCCGATATTATCGACCGATACATACCTGTGGGGGAGAGCCTGTAATCGTTATCCAGGTTGATCATGTAAAAATCAGATGGACGTAATGTTACTATATATATAACAAGGGCGTACCCAGGATTTGAGCTAGGGGGGGGGGGCAGCTCATACCTGTTTCGCTGGTTGTTGAGCTTCATGGCCGACTACTATGCACTGAGCCGTCGATGAGTGCGGGTGCGGGCTGGGCGTTTGTTCGCGCCCATCCCAAATATAATTAAATAGTCGCCCAGATTGGTGGCAATCGGGCATAAAATTCCCGAAGTTGCCACCGGGTGGCGACTGGGAAGTTATTGTCCTTCTTCAAATTGCTGTACCTACACTGCGGCGTGGATCGCCAACCCCCTCATCGCTGTCTGTCTTACGGCCGCGCTGAGGGGAATGGCGGATAGACTTTTTCAATTTTGTTTTATTAATGAACTAGCTATTGCCCGCGACTTAGTACGCGCATATCCCGTTTTTTTCGCGTTCCGTTTAGCTTATAGCCTTCCTCTTGAATGTAGTAGTTCCAGAGATAGAGCGTTGAAACAAACAAACAAACTCTTCAGCTTTATTATATAATATGATATTATGAGGGATATACAAACTTTAAATATTTGTTCGTTTGTTAAGATTTAGCTCAAAAACTACTCAAACGAATTTAATGTTAATTTTCCAATTCTTCATTTTGTATAGAGTTTCACGTTTTTAATTCTCATGTTCTAGTTTCCAGTAATAGAAATAGCCAAGAAAATTTAAGTTTATTTTTCTCTTCTAGCGGGCGGTGGCAGCTGCCCCCCCTCTCCCGCCCCTAGATGGGTACGCCCTTGCTATATACTGACATCTAGATTACTATAAACTAAAAGGTTTGATCTCAGACCTTTCTGAACCAACTTTTTATTCAAAATTAAAATGAGTAATTATCATTTTGTAATACTAACATTTGATCTACCCGCTGAACAAAAAGAGCGAGCGAGGCCGGGTAGGGAACTTAGGGCACCCCGAAAAGGATAGATTAGGTTCGAATGGGATTACGGGAGCTAGAGTGATCGAGCAAAGCAAGCCAACTTAGCTGCCGTGATCCCATTTATGTTAGGTTCCCAATCTTGTTATGAGAACCGATGTCAAAACCACTGTCTACACTGTTAGATTGAAACCGCCGTTTTAAACCTTGTAGCATTGGCTTCTGAACGCAGCCTACATGCATGACAATGTGTCAAATCCAGAGGACGTCAAATCATATTGTTAATTGATTTTGATAATTTTGAGTTTGAGATTGAAATCCGACGATTCGCCGACGAAGACGACGCAGAATGTCCGTCAATCAATGAGTTGAATATAAAAAGTGAGAATTTAAAATCGCTAAGGAGGAAAATATCTAGTGCCGGTAATATATAATAATATAGAATAAACCAACAATTCTGCGATGTTAAATAATGATCCCATCGAATAAATCTCTTGTTATTGTAGATAATTTGAAGATAAATCAATAAAATATGTTTTGACGTCTAAAAGAACTCTCAAACGTTAATTTGTAAACACAAGTCTTTTATGTCTGTTATTGTTGAAGGCACACAAACATGGAGCAGGTCGTACTTGTTGAATTTGAGGATGCGACTGATAATTTATATCCAGCATTGTTCCAGTGCTTTACTATCATTCTATGCGGGTAAGATTTATCTAATTTAATACATAGTTTGCATTTTTTTTTGCTCTTGCTCCAGTTTTCAGCTTAGGATTGACTTAAATCGAGAAATTTAAACCTTTGCTGCTGTGCTGCGGTGTAATTATTACTTATCGTTTATTATGACTGGCCTGTTGGTCGAGTGGTTAGTGATCCTGACTGCTAAACCGGAGGTCGTGGGTTCGATTCCCACCCAGGACAAATCTTTGTGTGATGAGCATGATCATTTGTTCTGTGTCTGGGTGTAATTTGTGTATAATATGTATGTATTTAGAAATATATAAGTATGTTTATCAGTTGTCTGGTTGCCATAGTACAGGCTCTGCCTAGTTTGGGTTTGTATGACCGTGTGTGAGTTGTCCCAGGATATATTATTATTATATTATTATTATTCTATTTTATGAAAATGTTGTACATATATTTCTATTGAACTGATCTAAAAATAGATACAAAAAAATATTTTTTTACATGCCACAGACAACCGAGTCACCTTGCTGGGCACTGCTAAAGATGGCATTGTTAAAACTTTCTATATTGACCAGAAATATTAATGAGTTTCACCATTGTTTCATAGAAATTGATGGCCTCTGATAATTTTGACTGCCAGTGAAAGCTGAAACCTGTATTCAGCACAACTTGATCTGTGGTATATGCATAATTTTTAAATGCAATTATTCCATTAAATTTGTGTATTGCATTATCATCATGCATATGATTCATAAATAAATTCTATTTGTAAAGAATTATTACACAACATTATGGAGTTTAATTTAAATGTATTCAATGGACAGAATGTTACTCAATCATTTGAAACATCTTTTTTCAATGTATAATAATACAGTTTTTTTTGTACAGTAACATAACAGTATCTATATTGTCCACCTGGCAGGCCAAGGTCGCCTATAAATTTCAAATATAATTCAATTAAATATCTCAAATAGTCTTGTGTAGTTTCGCAAACAAACTATTTCATAAGAGCTCTCCTACAGACGAACTAAGTGAGCTAGGCCTCAGATCTGCTGCTCTTTAGTTCGTTAGTTCCTTCGATATGACCAACCTAATTGTATAGAGCAAGTGAGCAGGAGCGCAGAGCTTCTCAACCTACTTGCGTCGCTGCTAACTTGCTCACTGATATGCATCTTATCGATCAATGCAGTACAATAAACAAGCTACTATGTACAAATTTAGAATTAACACGTCATTTAGTTTATTTTATAAGCAAATTTCTACATTGAACCAATAAATCAATTAAATTAATATGAGTACAACATATGTAAAGTCAAATTTAATAGCAAAATAGCTACTTTACTAACAAAAGAAGTAGTAGTGCAACTCTAATCTCAAGTTGCTAGTAAAGAAAATCACTGGGATAAAACTCAAGTAAGATTTATTTTTCTAAAATAATGTAACATTTGATAATTTAACATTTTAGGTACATAGCAGGCCGTCTCAATGTCGTCTCGGCTACAGAATCTAAAGGCATTGCTACATTTGTGGGCACATTTGCCCTGCCATCCCTTATATTTCTGTCACTAGCCCAACTAGACTTCAGTACAGTCAACTGGACATTCCTAATTGCAATACTCATTGCTAAGGGCTTGGTATTCTATGGAGTTATGATAGTTACCATACTAGTATCCAAACCACTGAATCTAGGAAGAGCAGGAATTTTTGCTATATTCTGTACACAGAGTAATGACTTCGCTTTGGGATATCCTATCAGTAAGTATTTTTACTTCCTTATAATATGGAAATATGGCTTGCCTTGCTTATTTCTCGTTTTCAATGGAAGGTTTTAACTAGTTGCCATTAATTTTATATTTTAAAAGTTTACACAGTCTTCCCTTGAAGAATCTGGCTTGTCTTTTCTATTTAGCCTACTTATTACATTGACTTGAAAAGGCAGTAACGGTCTAGGTTTTAACAGTTTTTTTGTATGTAAATAACAGTTCGCCATTTGAATAGCTTTTCATATCTTATTGATAAAAGAGTCAAGGCTACATTATAACAATTAAGATAAAACACGTTTTAAGTGGACACACCTGATTATATTAAAATAATCAATGGCAATGACTTCAAAAACCTTAAAATAGAACAAACTTTCACACTGGTTTTTTTTACAACTTGCTATGACGTCTTAGCACATGCATATTTGAAAATTATACCAAAGTTAAAATTATATTTGAAATAGCCCTATTAAATTTAAGTAGATGCTGAGTATATTGGTTTTGTTTTTTCAGTAAGTGCACTGTATCAAAAAACGCACCCGGAATATGCTCTGTATTTATATCTGATGGCTCCAATCTCACTGGCAATTTTGAACCCCATTGCCTTTGTGTTGATGGAGATTAACAAACAAAATGATCAAACCCCAGTTATAACTATTGAAGGTCAATCAAAATGGTGTGTCTGTAGTGTAAAATTGATGAACCAGATAGCAAAGGGTATCGTCTTCAACCCAGTTGTGGTGATGACTGTTTTGGGTATTTTTGGTAATGCTGCATTCAAACACCAACTTTCTATTTACATAGAAGGCCTTTTGAAGGTAAGTTGACATTGTATTTATTTTATAACCACTGTTAATGATCTTGGGTGTAAGATAATGTAGGTAACAGCTTTTTCCCTTTTAGGGTTCCGAAAAACGGAACCCTTATAGGATCACTCCGTTGGCTATATGTCCGTCTGTCACAGCCAATTTTTTCCGTATTTTCTGGTCCGATTCTGATAGAATTTGGTACACATTTGAACTTCTGTACCCGAAACAAGATAGTGTTTCGTAAATAAATAACGTAGAAAAATTAAAAAAGAAAGTTTTTCAAATGTACCGTGTTACGTATCAAATGAAAAGGCTTAGGTATTGTGAAGGTTTCATTTTTTTTTTGATAATTTTAAAATAAAGACTTGTAGTTTTCAATTCAAGGAATTAGATGAAATATTACCATACTCCTCCTTATCTCCGAAACTAAGGAGCCAAAAATTTTGAAAAAAATGCAGATAGTAGTTCTTTACCTATAGGTTACAGGAAAACCTATATGAATTTTATAGTGTTATAACATGTCACAAAAATGAAATTCGTTCGGAACTCTTTGCTTGCGAGTCCGACTCGCACTTGGCCAGTTTTTTAATCCAAGGCCATGTCATTTATTTTTATTTGTATTTTTTTCCCTATACATTTTGTTAACAGTTATAATTTTTTCAGGTATTTGGCCAATCTTTTGCAGCAACTGCATTATTCCTGCTGGGACTCCGCATGGTGGGTCAGATACACAGGCTTAGGGGACCAGCCCTATTACTGCCATGTGTGCTCATCATGGTTAAGTTGTAAGTTATCTTTTTATCTGTTGTACATTTTATCTGCATGTTACGGTAACTATAATTATATTGCACAGTGCCCAATTACCAATTAAAACTGCCCTTGATAAGTGATAATCTTTTCGTCTTATTCATACTGATAGCATTTCAGCAACGATTTCTTCATGTTCTACATATTTTTTCTCGTTTATAAACAGTTACTCTCGAGTCAGTCCTGCGTGATTCCTAATGATGTGGTTTCATCAATCCAATTACCCTATTGAATAACTTTATTGTTGAAGAATAGAATGGAGTAGTAACTATAATTATATTGCACAGTGCCCAATTACCAATTAAAACTGCCCTTGATAAGTGATAATCTTTTCGTCTTATTCATACTGATAGCATTTCAGCAACGATTTCTTCATGTTCTACATATTTTTTCTCGTTTATAAACAGTTACTCTCGAGTCAGTCCTGCGTGATTCCTAATGATGTGGTTTTATCAATCAAAGTACCTACCCTTTGACAACTTTGAGCAGTAACCTTATGTCTATTGAATAACATTATCTTTGAAGAATAGAATGGAACAGTAACTCTTTATGTGCAGCATACCTATAAGTTACACTAATACTACATTAATTACACAATATTTTATTTTATTTTATTTGTTTGGGACAAAAAACAGTTACACGTTACATTTTAACACAGGTGTTTAAAATAATAGAAATAACAAACATGTAACCCACAGTATTGTTCGCGAATTTGTAAAAGAGACAGAGATTGACCAACGTGCACATATGATCCGCGATGATGCCTAGTTTCCGCTGACATTGGTCACTATGATCGAAATGATTTCAGGTTTTTTTTCATGTCTTCAGGCTTGATGTATTTAATTTTTCGGTAATTATTTAGATAAAAATACTTTAATATAATCAACTCAGCAGTCAACTTATCGCAGTACCTACAATGTGCCACAGCCCGATTTTCCGCCTTATGCATATGCATCCAGACTGATAATAATCAATTAGATATTATCTAAAAGACGACATTTATATTTAAAAAAAACTAGTTCTCATGTCGTTGACGCACATGCAATGCAAATGAAGTAGATGACGCCAAGCATGCGTATCTGAATAAATAAGTATGATTTATTCAATACAATAGTGTTGAATGAAAAGAGGATATCAAAAGAAAAGTGATAGATAAAGTTAGGCAGTTCAGAAGTTGAGCTTATTGGCGTTGTTTTTAGTTTTCTACTGATTTTAGTTGAGAACAAAATAAATGCATAAATAAAAGCATGAAATCGAATTAACAATGCCAAGCTTAGCTCCGAGAAGTGAAAATCGAACAGTGTTTTATTATTTTTAGACATTCAGTTAGCTTCGAGTAGGTTGGTTTATTGAAAATGGGGATCAGTTGCGTAGCTTAAAGGTTCCCTCAAACCAAACAGGCGCGATATGGCTTACAGTTACAGAACGCGGCCGTTAACATTATATGAAGGTTTAGAAAAAGTTCGGCTTTGTAAAGCTTCGCTCGTCGTTTCTGTCAGAGATTCTTCTTAAAACTTATTCTGCCATATTAGGACTAACTCCAGGTACACTTTTATGTTTATCGTTGTTTAAATTCAACGAGCGATCTAGCTGCGTGCTTAGTTCGCAAATAGGAGCCCCTTATCCAAAGAGTTAGAAAGTTCAGAAAAAAAACATACATTAAATAGATCAGTCCAAAATATGTTACAAAATGTCTATTTATTACAGAATCGTCCTGCCCGTGGTTATGAGGGAAAGCGTGAGCGCCCTTCACGCGGGCGCCAACGAATCGGAAACGCTGTCGCTCTCTACTTACGCCTTCCTGTATGGAACCATACCGACCGCGCCCGCAGTTTTCGTCTTCTCCAACTTGTACCAGTTGGAGATCGATTTGGTAAAACTTTATTTCTATTAGAAACTTTTCGTTACCTCGCTTCTTTCTCGTGTTTACAAACTACTTAGTAATGAGTTTTTCAAGCAGTTTCTGTCATCCAATTAATCTTAAACTTGGCGTACTTCAGTGAAAACGCAATAATTAGTGCACTATAATGCTGTGCCAGTCTCGCGCGCAGGTTTGACGACTTTCAGCCTCCCGAACAAGCCGGATTCCGAAAAGGCTGCAGCACCATAGACGACATACATACGCTGCGGCAGGTTATACAGAAGACCGAAGACTATAATCTATCCCTTTGCTTAGCGTTTGTAGACTACGAGAAAGCCTTCGATTCGATCCAGACTTGGGCTCTGCTGCAGTCTCTCCAACGGTGCCAGATTGACTATCGGTGCATCGGGTGCTGATTGTGCTGAAGTGTTTGTACGAAAACACCACCATGTTATTCCGACTTTAGGATCAGACCCCGAAACCTATCCTCAAGCGGCGGGGTGTGAGGCAGGAATACGTCATTTCTCTGAATCTGTTCACGGCCGCAATGGAGGATGTTTTTCACTAGAAAAGGCTATTTAATGTCAATGGCAAGTACATCACTTACCTTCGATTTGCCGACGATATAGTCAACATGGCTGAGACTATGAAGGACCTCAGTACAATGCTCGATGACCTCAGTAGAGCTTCCGTAAGAGTGGGTCTTAAAATGAACTTGGACAAAACCAAGGTCATGGTAAATAGCCATGCAGCACCCACTCCTATCAAGGTCGGAGACTCTACTCTCGAAGTTGTAGACGAGTACCTAAGACAAACGTGTAGGGCTTTACTTCGAGAAAGAGGTCAACCGTCGCTCCAAATCGGCTGGGCGGCGGCGTTCGGGAAGTTGCGTGGTATCTTATTGTTTCACATACCACAGTGTTTCAAGACGAAAGTCTATGGCCAGTGCGTGTTGCCTGTGACATATGGAACTGAAACGGTGTCGCTCACAATGGGCCTCATCAAAAGGCCTAAAATCACCCAAAGGACAATGGAGAGGGCAATGCTCGGAGTTTCCTTGCGTGATTGAATCAGGAATGATGATATCCGCAAGAGAGCCGAGATTACGACATAGCTCGAAAGATCGCCAAACTGAAGTGGCAGTGGGCAGGGCACATTGCTCACAGATGGTCGATGGGGCCGAAAAGTTCTTGAGTGGCGACCGCGAACAGGAAGACGCGTGATGATGATGATAGATGCTATTCTGATGCAGATGCATGCAGAAAATTGCCATCTTAACGCCTTAACCTCACAAGATAACACTATCTATCGTGTTATTAGAGTTACACTTGACCATGTATGAAAACTTTTATAGGCCGATCGCGTGACTATTATAATCCTTGTCTAATCATAATTTTTGTAAACGGTATCAGCGCACAAAGATTTGAAACGGTTTGTCCATTAAATTCTATTAGTGCCTAACAGTAATTATTATCATCGGGTCTACATCTACAACTACATACCTATTTAGACGGATTACTCATTAGCTTTATCGTGTTGTCGAATTGGTAAGATATTGTTACTAAATACTTACAACTGACCTATTAAATCATGAAAAACAGCCAAGTGCTAGTCGGACTCGCGTGGATAACGTTCTGAGCGATGAATATTGTTACGAGCTTGGGGTTCATGACAGTAAAAACAGCCGATATTATAACAAGTGACACTTAAATTTACAACACTAATTACAACTTTAAACACTTGTTATAAAACACAATTACACAATTGAACACTTTCGCCCTTGAGTTCGCTCGTATCGCAAATCCAATACTAACTGGTCGCAGTTTATATTTAGAGCGTCAGTTACTTCCAGAGCCTTCTATAGTCGAAAAGTCTAGATTCTAGACCTTTCGACAATAGAAGGCTCTGGAAGTAGACTCTAGAATGTTCGCGTAAATTCCGGCCGCGACTTACCAGGTGTCGAGAACTCTAGAATGTTTTAAGAGAGAAGTCTAGAAAATTCTTGACTCTACTAGTACTGCTACTCGGCACTAGATGGCGCTAGTAGGATCTAATGTCGCCAAGTGCCCGGCATTAATTCTGGCGCGCATTATATGTTGTCTACCATGTTGGCTAAAAATATGCACAATATTGAGAGATATAAGTTTTTAAGACCAACGACTTCTTAGTGTTTCCTGTAATCCATAAGAACTAAATGTAGGATATTTTTTATTAATTAAGTCACTAATATAGCAGTAAACGGAGATAAAGAGGGGGCGGGGGGAGAGGGTCAATAAAAATTTGATTCATTTTCTTAAATAACTGCAGATTATGAAGTTTTTGGTAATACCTATTGAATACTCAGAAACAAAAGATAATAGTTACGTGGGTCGTTCATGACTATTATTTCTAATTTAAATACGCCTGTACAGCTATACTACATATAATTAATAGAACATAAAGAGGCTCTGAAAACTTTTGAAAACAGAAAGGTCCTTTAACATGACACCTTATCTTTGGTTTCTTTGGTTTGGTGGTTTCTTTGGTTTTCTATACAATTTTAATTGCTCACATATTAATCTTGTTTCAGATGGCATCCTCCATGGTAATCTGCACATTCCTATCAGCCCCCATGATGTTTATGTCGGCGCAGATGATAGCCATAAACAAGGACTACGCGGATCAACTGAAAAAGTTTGGCTTTGACTTGTCTATAGTATCATTAGTGGCGTCGATTTGGATTCTCTTCGTGTTCACAGTCACTAAGAAGTACAAACGTATGCCGCATAGACTGACGCTGTGCTTAATTGTCTCGCAGGTAATGAAAAATACTTCCTTTATATTACCTAATGTAAAAAAAATATTATTAAAACTAGCCCACACTGTCCCACTGCTGGGTAAAAGCCTCTTCCATTCCTTCCCGAGATCTCGATATTGCACCTCTTCCTTCCAATTCTGAAGGAAGCCATCCAGATCGTTCCGTCAGCTCTTACGGCAGCCTCAATCTCGCGCGGTAAAACACAGGATTAGCGCCCTGAAACAGCAACAGTAAAAAAATTACGTCATGGAGTTTATTTTGAAGCTGTAAAGTTTTAAATTATTTAAAACGGCTATAAAATGGCACCAAATTGCGATAAGAACAGCTGATAACCCCGAATAATCGTAACAGAAACATTTGCTTTGATTTAGGTACATGTGTTTATAAGCTGCAGACATGTCAATGAATAAGTAGGTCGTTGCGATATTTAGACACAACAATCTTATTTTGTAAATAGAGTTTATAGAATTTGTGGTAAATAGAATTTTTATGCATTGGTTTTCTTCATACCAATTTTGTTTTAATTTTCTTGCTGAATTATTATATTTCTCACTTTAAAAAAATATTGTAGGCTTTTGCCCAAAGAGAACATAGGGTGAATTTCACACCAACCTCTTAAATTGTTTCTGTATACATCTTTGATTAACATTTCAGCTGCTCCTGGCTATAAGTGTGGTGTGGGGCGGGCCTCTCACTGCGTATACGCCATCTTGGCATGCGACCGTACAACAAGCGCTCAGGATATTCAGCATGTATTCCTGTTCGCTGTGGACATCTATGCTCTCAGTCGGATTACTGATGTTACAGGTAAAATTCTAGTCTGACAGTACCTGGTAAGGGTCTTCGTCACCAGGGTCAGTGTTTGTGAAGAATAGAGGAAATGGCCTGGAACCTATAATGTAGTGTGGAAACAAGTTCAAACAAAATGGTATTTCGACCCTGACAGCGGAAAAACAGCAACGAAAAAAAGAAAGAAAGAAAAATTATGTACTCCGCCAGATAGAACGAAGAAAAAAAACAAACCGAGGTACAAATAAAAAGTAAATCACGACCAAGCCATGACAGGGACGGACATTATCAACGCATTGTCAACAACTGGCTTTTAAATGAAAATAATGTCCGTTCATCACTATGTAGCTCATGGGCAGCATAAGAACCGAAAACAAAATGCCTATTAGCCTGTGCAAGAGATCTATGGTATATGAACGGCGTCAAACTGTTTCGCAAGGAAACAATTTCGGCGTTACCGTATCATAATAAGGCTTTAAATTCAGCAGTAACAGTTTGATATCTTTGTTCCAGAGTCGCGGACCTTGTTTCGTAGTGACACTGTGGCCGGTATTAGGGTTCGTTGCTTGGGGAGCTCCTATTGTGATGGTAGTAGTGTTACTGGCTACTAAAGGCAACGGCGATCTCGACTGCAAGGCCACCGACGCGATACGACTGTGTCTGCTTGTCTTCTGTATTACAGGTATGTTAAATGCTCTACTTTATTTTTTTTTAAATTTATTTATACAAAGGTACAGCAGCCGAGGAGTTCGTTGCTAAATAATAACAGCCGCACGGGTTGAACTTCGAGATTAAGCTGCACTTGCCGGGGTCGGCCCGTGGATTGGTGACCATTCATCACACACCGATTTCCTCCGTGCCTCGGAAAGCACGTTAAGCCGTTGGTCTGCTGTCATTTGGACAACTTGACTGTAGTTAGGGGTAGTCAGAAGCCAGAAAATCTGTCACCAGTCATGCCAAGGGGCACGTATTACCCAGTTACTGGGTTTTAGAAGTCAGATAGGCAGTCGCTCCATGTACAATGTACCCGCATTTTTTTAATACCATTTCGGCTGCATCCGGTTAGACTGGAAGCCGACCTCAACTTAGGGGGCGTTCAAGTATTACGTAACGCAATTTGGGGGGAGGGGGGGTCTTGTAAAACGTTACGATGCGTTACAAGGGCCGGAGGGGTGTTCGAACAACGCGTTACGTAACATTGTTTTTTTTATTTAACGCTAGCTCACTAAACATATTTTCGAGTTACACAGTCACTAAACAGTAGTCATTTTGCCAAACAAAAATAAACATCACTATTTTTCTTGAAATGACATTTATTAATTTAAAAAATTGGTAACATGAGAGTAGTAGACATAATTGTGACTTTTAGGTAAAAATTGTCACTATCCAAGTATATACGTAACGTTTGGGGAGGGGGAGGGAGGTACAGATAAACGTTACGGCGCGTTATATGGGGGGTTTACATATTTCAAGAATCTTCAAAAATTGCGTTACGTAATACTTGAACGCTCCCTTAGTTGGGAAAAGGCTAGTCAGTTAGATTGATAGATACAAAGGTACCCTCGAAAAAAGTGACGTATAGGCCTCCACTCCACTATAGCACACGCACAATATGATCAGCAAAAACTTAGTTGGTAGCAAACTTATCTCTTGCTGCCTGCACTTCATTCATAGAGTAGACACCAGATAAATGTGGAATAACGGTCATTGACCCCCATATTTATTGATTTCTTAATATCAAAAACAGACATAAAGCTTTCCTGAAACGACTTCAGTCGTTATCCTTTATGTTCTCCAGTACTGAAAAACGTTTCATATTTTATTGTTCGGTTTTCTACGAAGGGATATTAGGGAAAGGTTAATGTACTTTATTGCAAGATTATTTGGCGCTTACTTTAGTCGTATCTTCATTTGTTTTGTACTAATAATGATGTGTCACTTTGCTATTTCCGATTTGCATTATTAACATAGTATATAATATCGCAAAAGATAAAACTAGATTTTTTATTTTATCATGATGTCTTGATTGATCCTGTCGCAGGTCTACTGATAAAAATTCTTTTGAAATATCCAGCACCTTTCCGCTATTCTATCTATATATGTTCTTTTCTCTTTTGAATGTTTTGTGTCTACATAAATTATTAAAGAACCAGTCTTCTGTTGTACAGCATAGGTACGTGCAAATGCTGAGATGGTAACCCTTTCGGTATGGGCACGCTCAGCGCAATTCGGTACCTACTATTATTTCTGTTACCTACTTTGTCTTTGTTGCTGTACGTTTGTGTCTGCGCCGAATAAGTGTTTTATATTCTATTCTTTTTTATTCATAATATATGTTGATTGTCATCAATACAACCTATAGTACCTACCTATGGTAACCTATAGTATAGCCTTAGGGTGCATCCGCATAGGAGTAGGTAGCGTAGCGTAGCCGGTTTCGTTGTGCCAGCGCTTGCAAGTACAGATTTCAAACGTTTTTCCAAACCAGTAAGAAACAACGCCGACAAGCTTCGATCGGAATTGGTCGGAACGATTCGTGCTGGATTACCCCTCCATACCATCTGCTCTCTTTCAACCTGAATCTCTACCCTTAGTTTATTTTGTATCATCTTACTTTCATACATATTAAGTTCCCCAAAATACAGGTTGTACCTAGTTTAGGAGCCACCATCCACAAAATAACTGAATTCAAAATATTTACATTAAAAAAAATACTGTTTATAGGCATTCGTTTGACCACTATTTCACCTGTTGGTAAGCTGTAATGTGGTCGAAGATGGAGCACGCTTAGAAGTAACTTATTCACTCTTGACTTAAAGACTCCAGGTTGTAGCTATCAGGAAACACAGACTCAGGCAGGGACTTCCACTCCTTAGCTGTACGCACAATGAATGTGTTCCCAACACGTTTTGTGCGTGTGGGTGGGAGGTCCACCATGTACCGGTGGCGCATCGCCGTACGTCTTGTGGTCCGATGATGGAACGGGCTTGGCGGAATTAAACTATGCAATTCCGTCGAGCACTCTCCAAAATGCAACCGATAGAAAACCGACAGGCTAGCAACTCGGCGTCGATGTTCAAGACTTTGGAGGTTCGACTCGACGAGCCTATCATTGCCGATGATCCATTCAATCATTTCTATTGTTACAGTGACCACGGGTTGCCTGACCCTGTACATAAGGTTCAGAAGGCGCAGCGCACAGTTTGCATCGCTTTCGGCCGACATCGCCACCTCGTCAAGTCCTCGCGAAGAGTCTACGAGTCTTATCGATAACGCCGAAGCCCCTTCACAGACACAAACTGTTGCAGCTAATGGGAATGGGACTGGTAAATATGATATCTATTTCTAGCACCCCGCTCAGGGCTATTAATGGCCGTCATAGTTAAGTATTTTTTTACAACTTATCACACAAATCTTCTCATGTATAGCTGTTTTCATTAAATCGTATCAGAAATTCGTTGCGTGGTTTAAAAGAAGTTAGCAGAGAAGCAGATAGACAGCCAGCGAGCTTGTTTTGTACCTACTAATTAAACAAGCGATGTCATAATCAGTCTATAGTACCAGGACAAAATTGCACGCCTTTGAGTTCAATCCACAGTTTTTGTCATCTATCTACGATTTCAATTTCTCTTGTGTATATTCTTCTGTTTCATACAAACAAGGAACCTACTTAGCTGTTATAGATTTCCTTGTAGTTTGTTTTCGGGTACACTGTCAGGAGCTCCGAATCCATCATTAAGTCGGGCATATCTGAATCTCTTAGGAAGCACAAACCTTGTCAACACACTCAATAAATAAACAAACCTATGCCTTTTCAATAATTTGTCACCCTTGCAAAATTGTAAAAAACGTTATTGCTAGCCTAACTTGGTAGAACTATGTTGATGGGTAACCCGAAAAAGTAAAAGGTTAACTTCACCCCAACAGGACTTATCACTGTTAATAAATGATAATTATGTCTACCTGTATCATATTTAGGATGCTACGGAACCATAGCAACACCGCCATCGCCCAACAAGCAGCCTGGCTGTTGTTCAGACGACCCTAACTGTGAGAACGGACTGACTCCCTCCCACGATATTGAAGACATTGCTGATGTCAAGTAAGTGCTTGCGTTTTAATTTTTTTGTAAAGGCTGTTTTTTTCAAAAGTCAGATAATTTTTATTTGAGAGTAAATGTGGCGGTTTGACAACTTTTTATGGAAAAAATGACAAACGGTCAAAATTTCGTTTACTTGGATGACATATTTTTTCCAGCTATTTTGATTTTAAAAACCAAACTACTGAACCGATTTTGATGAAATGTCTATGGAACCAATCCCATATACTTTCCGATTGGTTTCATAGAAATTTATACATAGACATTTCACATGAAAAACGAATTATCAAATCTGTTAATAAATGACGGAGTTATGAGGTAACAAACACACAAAAAAAACATAAAACCGAATGGAAGACCTCGTCCTTTTTTGAAGTCGGTTAAAAAATGAAAGTCAAGAAATGTCGCCGACAAAGTGTTATTACACCGTTGCTTATCATTTTATCAGCTCCTTGATCAATGATCATCCGGCTCATCTGGCTGATTATAATGATGATGATTGACTTCCACAAAGAAACGTTAAATTCCAAAGATAAAAAACATTCCACCCACATTACAAAGTGAAATCACCATCCATGTAGGAGCAGTGCCGGATTAAGCCAGCGCGGGGCCTGTAGCAAATTTTATTAAGTGGCCCACTTCTAAACCTAAAACCTTCGTAAAATAAAAACGAAAATACCAAATTTATACTTTTGTGACTTATACGGGGTAGTTTGCACGGTTTTTGGACAACCATGTAGAGGTCGTAAGGTATCAAACATCTCGACTAGCAAGCCGCATCTGCTCAGCTATCAAGCTGAGCAGCGGCGGTGATCAAATCAATATGAAAAGCTCAGCTATCAAGTTTTCGCTCTCAATATGATTCTATGGGTGGCACAAAAATCGTGTCATGTCCCCCTCGAAAGGTGGGTACTCGCCTAGCCGTGTAGCATGTAACGTATCTGATACGGTATCAATCTGCGAGTGGGTACGGCTCGTCCACGGTCACCGCGTATCCAGCTTCGAGCTCCCGGATCCGTCCACGCGCACACTGCTAGCGGCATTTGTGTTCGCCGTGAAACCGCCACTCGGCGGGTCACTGCGAGCTTACTGCGCTCCACGCACGAGCGGCTCGCAGCAGGCTTGTGCCTACAATACATAATCTCTAGACTTTTGAACAACGTAGTTAAAGTAAAAGTATGACTTCCAAAGATCCGGGACTTATTTGCCCAACATTATGCGTGCTAAACTACATAATCTGCCGTTGCGGTTGTTTCGGGAGCTACCTGTTTCGGATTTGGCTGGAGGAGACTCACGGGTGTCACCACTGTGTTGTGGATCGCCCGGAGGACACGGTGAAGCATACGGAGCTTCGTCGAGGCGATCGGCGGCGGCGACTTCTCGCTTCCGGCCCTGTTGCAATCCATGGTTCGGAGTAAGAAGGCATGGGAAGCAGTCCTCCTCCCTCTGCGAAGCAGTAATGCTAGCAAAGGAGGAGGCGGGCCGCGCGAGGGAGAGACAAAGCCTTCGCCCCAACCGCCGCTACAGGATAAGACGCCCCGGGCGTCGGAAGTCGTAGGGCGATCCCCGGCCACCGTAGGCGCGGGCCTGCGGACGGCGAGCGTTGGGTGGCTCGCTGTCCGATCACCACCAGGCCCGGGTCGATGGCGCGTTGTGTTTCACGCGCGCCTCAAAGAGATGTCAGCATAGAAGACGGGGCCCGCTAGGGCCAGAGCCTGCCAGGGTTGCGGAATTTGTTCGAAAGAGTCACCGCGGCCCTGGAACGCAAAGGGCTTTAGAAGGAAAACGGATGGGTTTTAGTCTAGAATCTGACACGCCCTTTCGCTCCACCCAGAGCGGAAGAAGTCATTTGATGATTTCACATCCTTAAAAAAAGAACAGGCTCGTGCCTACGTACTTACTTGATACCGTATCAGATACGTTACATGCTACACGGCTAGGTAAGTAGCCACCTTAACATTTGTCACGCGCCGCGGGGTCCTTAAGAAGCGCCTGAGCCCATAGGTTTTGCTGCTTAGATTTCATATGACCGCTTGAAAGAAATTAAAGAAAAAGAGTTTATGTACGCGAAGTAAGACCAAACAAAATAAACAAAATTAGAGGCTTATACAGTTTGGGAAAATATGCGTCATAGCTGCAAATATCTTTGTAAGCGCGGGGCCACCCAATGCGCGTAGTTTTTGCTACTCTTGCTATATAGCTAATCCGGCACTGCGTAGGATGATATTTTACGCAGTCCTGTGGATGGACTTAAACAAGGCATTAAGATTTTGTGCTGCCAGGAGTGCCAGGTGTACAATAATAGGGTATGTTACTGAAGAAATCGAATAGGTAAGTCCGTCATAGATTTCCAAAAAATATTGGGCACGTATTATTTACCTATGTTTTCACGTAAACAAAAAATTAAGACAATACAGTGCGTTGCAAACTCGTGTGACGTCATGCGATAGAATACTCTATTTAGTAAAACGTGACGTCACCAGGTGCCACTCTTGAACTTGAATGCGCTATACCTTTATCATTTTTTATCGATTTGAGTTGGCAAAAAATACGTGACCAATGATTTTTTTTATCTAACCCTCGGACTAAATAGAATAATTATTTTTCTATCCAGTAAAATACCCTATTATGTTACGACCCATCGCGACGATGGAAGAAAGGCGAAATTAAAATATTTTTCACTCTATCCTGCATGCTCACCAGGGACTGCGCCTGTCCACCATCTCAGAAGCATCGTTGTACTGCCCCCGGGACGTGCCAGTACCTAAACGAGCTGGAGCGAGCGGCCGGCGCGCTGGGGCTCCTGCCGCCCGAGCAGTCGCGCGGTCGAGGCGGACAGCTGCTCAAGCACACCGTGCTCATCATCGTGTACAGTCTCAGCATGTTTATTGTGAGTATATATCTGAACGAGCTGGAGCGAGCGGCCGGCGCGCTGGGGCTCCTGCCGCCCGAGCAGTCGCGCGGTCGAGGCGGACAGCTGCTCAAGCACACCGTGCTCATCATCGTGTACAGTCTCAGCATGTTTATTGTGAGTATATATCTGAACGAGCTGGAGCGAGCGGCCGGCGCGCTGGGGCTCCTGCCGCCCGAGCAGTCGCGCGGTCGAGGCGGACAGCTGCTCAAGCACACCGTGCTCATCATCGTGTACAGTCTCAGCATGTTTATTGTGAGTATATATCTGAACGAGCTGGAGCGAGCGGCCGGCGCGCTGGGGCTCCTGCCGCCCGAGCAGTCGCGCGGTCGAGGCGGACAGCTGCTCAAGCACACCGTGCTCATCATCGTGTACAGTCTCAGCATGTTTATTGTGAGTATATATCTGAACGAGCTGGAGCGAGCGGCCGGCGCGCTGGGGCTCCTGCCGCCCGAGCAGTCGCGCGGTCGAGGCGGACAGCTGCTCAAGCACACCGTGCTCATCATCGTGTACAGTCTCAGCATGTTTATTGTGAGTATATATCTGAACGAGCTGGAGCGAGCGGCCGGCGCGCTGGGGCTCCTGCCGCCCGAGCAGTCGCGCGGTCGAGGCGGACAGCTGCTCAAGCACACCGTGCTCATCATCGTGTACAGTCTCAGCATGTTTATTGTGAGTATATATCTGAACGAGCTGGAGCGAGCGGCCGGCGCGCTGGGGCTCCTGCCGCCCGAGCAGTCGCGCGGTCGAGGCGGACAGCTGCTCAAGCACACCGTGCTCATCATCGTGTACAGTCTCAGCATGTTTATTGTGAGTATATATCTGAACGAGCTGGAGCGAGCGGCCGGCGCGCTGGGGCTCCTGCCGCCCGAGCAGTCGCGCGGTCGAGGCGGACAGCTGCTCAAGCACACCGTGCTCATCATCGTGTACAGTCTCAGCATGTTTATTGTGAGTATATATCTGAACGAGCTGGAGCGAGCGGCCGGCGCGCTGGGGCTTCTGCCGCCCGAGCAGTCGCGCGAGTTGTAACAGTTAAAATCAGTAATTGAGTTTGTAACAGTTAAAATCAGTAATTGAGTTTGTAACAGTTAAAATCTTTTAAAAACGGCCCCACATAAGACGATGGTAACTGAAGAGGAATTTGTATGAAGTTAACTTGTAAAACTTACTTAGCTGTGATAGGTTTCCTTTTAAATTCGTTATATATGTCACCGAAAAATGGCAAACGCTGTAAGATTGTAAAATATCGCTTGAAATTGTAAACTATTTTGTCTAAATAAGACACGGATATATTGGAAACTATTGAATTGGGATGAGATTGATTGTATACAAAACGATGTTTTCAAAATATATGGAAAAATTATAATTTAATCAAGATTTAATACAAACCCACGAAGTCTGCAATTTTTCGGTGATGTTTACAACGTGTAACAGAATAAACGCAATACCTCTTAATTTTTATCATCATTATGAACAACTTTTGCTATAGGACCAACCACGAAATCGCAAAAAAAAAGCTTACACTTTTTTTTTCACTTTTTAGTTGTTCACATGTGCTCACCCCTTCACAGCGTACCGGCGTGATGTTATGTTATGAACTAGTGTAAACAATAGACAGGCATGAGATTTCATCAATCCCAGTCCATTTGCTATTATTTATTGAGAAGTTACGTTGCCTATCTCCGAAGTTCTTCATCAGATCTCCACCAAATTGAAATGGGAGCACTCCGAGAAAGTACTCTTCAAAAACTACCCAAATCGCTTCAAGTGTGCCTATAAAATATGAAGAGTTCTCTCTATTTATCCAAGATCCCATCATCAGATTCTGACTTGATGATCATGTGACCACCTGGAAAGAAAACCCGTTCAAACAAAAAAAAATCACATCGGTCCAGCCATCTTCGAGTAATCGGGGAACATACACAAAAAAAAAATCCTTCCGACCAATTGATAACCTCGTCATTTTTTTGAAGTCGGTTAAAAAAATCTGCCTGGTAGTTCTAGAGCGCGTTCAAACAAACAAACTCATCAGCTTTATTATTAGTATAGATATTTCGCAAACGTATCCTTGGATGGAAATATGGTTTTTACACACCCTCAATATTTTTAAACGACCTATCCAATGACACCTCACACCATGGGATAGACGATAGACTGGGGGGAATATTTTCGCAGGATTTTATTTTACCACTTTGTCGGCGTGATTAATATGTATACCCGTACCAAATTCCAACTTTCTAGTGCTAAGACAGTCATGGCGAAACTATAAGGGTTGCTTGTTGATTACGGAACCCTAAAAACACTCTGTATTACACCATCCGAAAGTGTCTCTTCTAAGGCCGTGATTTGTTGGACATGGTGGCCGTGATTTGGTAAGATATGTGCATGAGCGTTTAAAGTAAAAGACACCCTAACCAACATTTAAATTAAGGTATAGTAAGAGAAAAGTCCATAGCCATTTATTTTCTTTGCCTCATTGTTTTACCAATTTCTATGATATTCCAGGGCATAACCTATACGACCTGGCGCATGATGCTGAAGGATGAAAGTGGAGTGTTCGTGGAGATTGAGTTCCTCGACATAGTGGCCAATTACGGACAGGCACTGGTTATGTTTATACTGTTCGGACTTGACCCTGAAGAGATACTGATACCTGCGGTCAGATTTTTGAAGAGCAAATGGTAATTAATGAAAATAATAAGGTTCTTGACAGCGAACTCGTAAATACCGCCGAACTAAATAATTAAAATCAATACAGAATGCTGGAAGAGATTTCTTTAGAAATAAGCCTTTGTACCTATTTTTCTGTTTCCTTCTTATCTATTTGCTAAATGTGTGTACAAAAACTGTTAAATTAATAAATGAATAAACGAATATTCATAATAATTTATGTTCTTTCCAATTTAGGTACGGTGGAGACACAGTGATTCTGCCGTCCATAGAAGATTTAAGCTTTGAAACGAAACACGTTTGTGACCAGTTCATCACGCATCACCTCGAACGCTGCAGGGAGGCCATTGCTAAGGATACCAGGTGAATATAACTTTTAGAACTATTATGTTAGCGTGTTGCAGCACTGCAATTAAATAGCCAAAGTTGAAAAACGAAAGACCCAATTTAAAGTCACGGACAGCTAAGGATCAAGTTAGAGGCAGCTAGGCTAAAACATTCAGCCTAATGATTAAATATTATTGATATTAAAAGGCTCTTGTATTGTACGTAATTTAGAGGTTCGTGTCAGTGAAGCTGTTTGTTCCCACTTGTTCAACTAAACAGTTCTAGGGTTGAACTAATGGGTTTTTTTCTCTAAATGATCTACGATATTAGGTGTTACAAAACAGTAGAACTTATGGGAGTCTTTATTCCCACTTATTCTACTTGTTCTATTCCACAGTTCTACGGTAGAACTAATAGGAGTTTTAGTTCTCACTAGTACTACGTTTCGATTTATTCCCGAATAGTAGAACTAGTGAAACTTTTTCTTTTAAGTAGATCTACTTTAAGAAATATAATACCAAATGAAAAGAGCAATTTAAGAAGAATATGAGGGCGGGCTTGCTAATGTACTGTTTACTAGATCATAAAGAAATCTGTAAAGATCTTTTTCTGCAGCAATTCACCATTTTTATTTTACTATCTCAGGTGGCGTATGCGCACATACAGAGGCGTGTTTCGCGGCTCCTGTTTAGTCCGCTGGCTAATAAACTGCGGCCTGGCTAAAGATGAGCACGAAGCCGTGCAATACGGACGACATCTACTGGATGGAAGACTCATATCGCACGTCAACAACGCCCACCACTTTACTAACTCACCGCTCCTTTATACGTTCAAGTAATCAGGCGACTGCTATTGATAGCATAAAGTCATAAGCAGATGGGGTGTTCTTAAATTAAAGATCTAAGTCAGACTGAGGCGAATGCGTGCGCTATGCAGGACAAAGTTCGCTCGCGTCGAATGTGGCAACTTGTATGATGGTGTACGAACTGGCGCAAATAATCACGTGATTTCCTAATCTATCAAACGACGCGCGCAGGTTAGTCCTGCATCCTCCGAGGCATTCGCTTCATTTTGAACAGCTCTATAAAACTTTGACTACTAAGCTAAGCAAACGGAATTGACGCTTGTCATTTAACATTCTCAATGTTACGTTATAAGATTTGGTTCTTTCACTCTGTCACTCCATTTGCTTAGTACTCTGTGTTCGACACACATTATGACAGTGAAAATGCTAATATGGGAATTTCTCAGTCTAGAATCTAATTTATATACATTTTAATAAGCAAGGACTTATATTAAAGTATTACTGTCCTTCAAGGTTTTATATATAATAGATCTTTAAATTCTAAACATGGAAATAACTTTTATGCTATTGCCGATTATACTGATTAAACAAGAAAATACTTTACACAAATAATTTATTATGTTGCAACATTAGTTGCTTTATTTTAATTATTGGTAAAAACTTTTCTGGTGCTGAAGTTGACCAAAAATTAACTTATTTATTGTTCTTTTTGCTGTTTTCAGTTAGTTAAATAGATTCAACGTTGTAGGACAAAGTTGTTGCGCTGTAGGTTTAATTTTGTGATCATGTAGACTTGTAGTTATTTTATTATTTAGATAATATTTAGGTACATTTTTATTAGTAATAATTTCACATGGTTTCTATATTATGATCTCAACAACATAAAATCAAACGAGTTTAGTTTTAAGCATTGCCTATCTATCTTTGTACTACCTAATTTATATTCTCAGTGGCTGTAAGTTGAAAGTATTTACCTAAGAGAATGTAAGTTTTATATGTTGCTTTTGAACTGGCCATTCCGGGAAAGATAATGTAATTTGAAAGACCATAATATGTAGAAGGCCGCCAACTTTACCTTAAATAAAATGTCTCAATAAAATTATTTAAATGCCCACTCAAGTCATTGTGTATGTTCATTATAGTAACCCAACAAAAAGGAAAAAAATATTAGTACCTATTACTAATATTTTATTGTCTCGATACTGGTACTCAGCAGCAGCCGGTTAAGCCAGAAGTCGACCCAAATGTAATGAGAAAAGGCTAGGCTATATTTTACTGTCTCAATATGAGTAAAACATTGTGTAGTTTATAGCTGACTTTGCCGATAAAATATCTTACTATGCCCTGTGATTCTGACGTAGGTAAATCATTTTACTGTAATTTTCCTTACTATGCCAAATCAAGTGAACACCTCACCTCCAAAAGCATTTTAAAACTGTACTTAAAATCTATATACTAATAATAAAGCTGAAGAATTTGTTTGTTTGTTTATACGCGCTAATCTGTGGAACTACCGGACGGATTTGGAAAATTCCTTTTGTATAATAGGAATGCTATAAGCTTTACGGGATCGGGAAAAAAACGGGATAAGCGCGTACGAAGTCGCGGGCAAAAGCTAGTTAAATTATATAGTAGAAAAAATGTGTTTTAACTTGAGTCTGTCACATAGACATTAACAACATGAACAAATAGTTTTATAATTAATCTTCTTGATTCACTCATTTAATTTATGATTAATTTTATAGGCTGTATCGTAAATGTGCGCATAAATATTTGTGATGTTCGGCTGTTATTGTTTGCCCTTGTTGTAGTGATAAATAAGAATATCGGAATTAACATTTATATCATAAGTGTAATTTATATAAGAATAATCAAATGTATTATCATATTAATATTCTATTGTTGTATTTTCTGATTGAGCATAAAAAAACGTTAAAAAAAATATATTTGTTGCATATACACACTTTGGTTTTTTTACCTGCACTGCGCTCATATTATCACAATAAGTACTGAGATAACAACAAATTAGGGTTACCACATACCACTCGGTACTATATAATACGGTACCGTGAAAAAAAACGATAAATATTCAAAGGAGCCTCGTGCCTGATTTTGATGAAAACTAAAACTGCATCATTTTCATTCCGAAAAACCAATATTCATAATGTATGAATTTAATTTAACTTTGAAAATGTTAATGGACTCGTTAATGATTACGTAGTTTTTTTTAGACTGGCCTGTTGGTCGAGTGGTTAGTGACCCTGACTGCTAAACCGGAGGTCGTGGGTTTGATTCCCACCCAGGACAAATCTTTGTGTGATGAGCATGATCATTTGTTCTGTGTCTGCGTGTATAATATGTATATGTATATTTAGAAATATATAAGTATGTTTATCTGTTGTCTGGTTACCATAGCACAGGCTCTGCCTAGTTTGGGATCGGATGACCGTGTGTGAGTTGTCCCAAGATAGTATTATTTCCTTTACTCATTGTATACACATATACCTAAATAACATTTTTAAATAATAAAATACAAAGATATAAAAATATAAAAAATAGTAGCTCACCGGTATCAGGAACAGGGTTCAAGCTACCGGTGGTCAGGGCCCCTGAGAGAGGAACCTTCTAACTATGCGCGCCGTGTCCAGGAGTACTGCTTTCTGGATCAAGACCTTGATTCAGCTGCCCAACGAGAGCCTCTTTAGATGTTGGTCGAGGCTCTTGGCAATTATGCCATTGGCCGTCAAGACTATCGGCACAATGACTGCTGTGTTCACAATCCACATGTCGACAACCTCGCGAGCCAAGTCAAGATACTTCCGTTTGTTTATTTTTCTCAGTCTTCACGAGGTTCTCGTCATGATGTTCTGCTATATCAACAATCATTGCGATACGCTCTAGTCGATTTATCACCACTATGTCAGGCTTATTGGCAACAATAATCATGTCAGTGATGATAGACCGATCCCAATACATCGTGCAATTGCCATTTTCGCCAACTGGGTCGGGCACATACCTATTGTACGGTACTTCCGATTCCACAAGATTGTATTTAAGAGCAAGTTGCTGGTAGATAATCCTGGCTACAAGGTTGTGCCTGTGCAAATAGTCTCCGTTAGCCAGACTAGAACAACCGGAAATAATGAGGCGGATGGATTCCCCGGGCCGGTGACATGCCCGACATATGTCAACCGTACCGTCCTTCACAATGTATTTCCGGTACTTGTTCGTCATCATAACTTCGTCCATAATCGCACAGACAAACCTTCGGTTTCCCCGAAGAGGTCACCAAAACGCAGCCAGGCTACGGACGCTAAAAAGTCTACATCGGGCCAATGTAGGACCCGGTAAAAGCGTCCGTGAAGCTCCTTGCTCTGCCATACCTCCCTGGTGGTCATTAGTATCTTATACCACAGGTTTGCGCCAGTTCTCGTTAGCCAAGGAGAGCGCAGTAAGGCCTTTGTCCACTGCTACCACATCCCGATGCATACCCACGTCCGTCGGCCTCTAGGAAGAACTCCCTAAGGCTGCATATCTTAGCATTTAAGAAGCCATGACCCCCGCACTTCCGCGGGATATACAGCCTCATCACCGATGATCGTGGGTGATGCATCCGATTTGTGGTAATCAGTGAGCGTACCCTCCTATCCAGGACGTCAAGTTCCATCTGAGTCCATTTAGTTAAAGGCGCGCACCTTGTTTCCGCCTGATAAAGACTTACTGAGTAGTTTATTCAGGCGGCCAAAGAAGCGCTCCTTCAACGATTGTTTTACGCCAGCAGCATTGATACCCAACGCTTCCGACATACCCAAATACTTGTAAGTTTCGGTTGAGCTGAGGGATCTAAGGTGTATGGAATCCGAGAGTTGGGTTCCCGGATTCCATAATCTCCCCTCGCTTCACATGCATGACCGCACATTTGTCCACACCAAATTCCATACTGATGGCGCTAGTTTCTGTTACCTTCAGTAGCTTCATCAGTTGCAAGGTGCTCTTTGCCCCCGCAAAGAGTTTCAAGTCATCCATGTAAACGAGGTGAGGTATGACCTGACCACCTCTTAACCGATAGCTTTGGCCCGAACCTTCCAGCAGTGTACTGAGATGGTTGAGGGCCAGACAAAACCACAGTGGACTCAGGCAGGCCCTGAAATATACCACGCTCGATCCTTATCGGGTCGCTGTTCGCCTGGATCTGTCGACATCCTGGATAGCGAAGGACCGTCCTCCACTGCCCCATACACGACAATATCAGGAAGGTGCGTAGAACTGCATCAACTTTATACAGCTCCAGCACCCTCATGAGCCATGTATGTGGCACCGAGTCATAGGCCTTCTTGTAATCTATCCAGCATGTCGACAGATCCCTTCGGGAACGACGAACCTGTTGGCTAATGGCAACATCGATGAGGAGCAGCTCCTTAGTACCGCGGGATCCGTTCCTACATACATTCTGAGAGGCAGACATTATTGAATTAGTTTCAATGTGACCGTTAATCTTTGTTCTCAAAATGGATGTAAGAACTGTAACTGTAAGTAAGAACGTGTTTACCGACGGAAACACGTGATCAGTCTATAATTTTTAGGCTCCGCGGTACTACCTGATTTATGGAGCAGGTGGGTTATTCCTGCAGTTAGGAACTGGGGCAGCGACCCTGACTCTATGGCAGACTGGAATTGAGATGCCAAGCGAACGTGCGATCTTTTGAAACCATTTGATCCAAAAATTTGCAGCCCGTCCGGCCCTGGAGATTTCCAGTTAGGCAACGGACGGACTGCACAAGCTACATCTTGAGGGCTGATGGTAATTGCCCCCATTTCTGATATCGGATCGCACGCGCGCTCGACCTCCCGTGTCCAATCACCCTCGGCCTCGGTGTGACTGACAGGCACCGACGTATACGGTTTGCCCATGCATCGATTTTCTGCTTCAGGAAGTCGATACGCTCTATGACGCGGGTCAGATAATCCCGAGAACTAGTATCAGTCCCCGAGAACGCCCGCCTCAATTCGCCGCAATTCAAGTTTTTATAACTTAACAGACAGATGTGTTGCTGGGGATTTTGTAGCGCCACTTCTTCTTCCCAGCTTAAACACTAGGAAGTGGTGACGGGCGGGCGTTTTGGGGACTGTCTTTATGTAGAACTTTGACGTTAAAAAGTGCTGGCACTCAGCCTAATTTGAATAAATGACTTTTGACTTTTACACTGCCAGCCAGATGACTGATACATTCCAATTATTTAACAAGTCTTTGTTTTTGTTTCTAACCTGTTAACTTCCAGAACCCAAACAAACGGCATAAAGGCATTTTTTTCACGTGCTAACGTATTAACGATTAACTTGCGTTAAATCTTCCGAAATGTAACGATTTAACATTTAACGAAGTAGACATTTTTAGTAACGGATTAGCGAATAACGAAGTTAACTATTTGATTAACGTTGCCCAGCTATGGTTATATCCACTGAAGCATTTATGAAATGAAATAATATTTTATGGAGTTATATCATAACATGTTCTAACAATAGATGATTTTAACAAATGAAAATTATATCAATCGTTATTATTTTTATTATAACAATGAATTAATCGTTGTCAATGAATTTTTCGTTGTTATAATAAAAATACTTATATCAAACATTACACACCCGAATTTAAGACATTACTTGGCATTGTCAATGTCATATTTAAGTTATGCATGTTGTGTTCCAAAAATAAAACATCATGATTTTATTATACTTATATTTATTCATCATTTTCTTGTTCCTCATTTTCATCCCCATCATCTTGTTCTGGGGCTTCCCACCATGTTAACAGCCCCAGTCCAGGCTCATTGATACCGCCAACTATCTTGTAAGGTGCTACTGTCTGTGTTGTACATTCTGTTCCTGGAGGTCCCGTGGGTAAACTTTCTTCAAAGGCTTCACTTGTAATGCGAAACCTTATTGATTCTCCTGTTATAAAAAAATAAGAGATTTGATTTAGTTGCTCTCTTTAACTGCTAGATCTTCTTCATTCTCTGGTCACAACTGAGGCCTGTTTTTGCCAAGAAACATCTTATGCAAGGAAGCACTCATATTGACAGTTATAGTCATAAACAAATAGCATATTGGGTAATCAGATGAGTTATTAATGTTTTACAACCATTCCTAGACAACAAAGTACAGTCTGATTTTTGATAAGAAAAAATTAACTAATTATAACTACCACTTAAAATCTAAGTAAGACCCATTATAAAATTACCAGAATCCATAAACAAATCATGTTTCTCTCCATCTTCTTTTGGGTACTCCCATACCCAAGCTTGATCTGTTTCATCAAATCTAGATGGATGCTGCATAGCATTTACAGGTATTAAAATGTCATCAAAGAATCCTAGAGTCACTGAAATATAAAAGATGTTTCACCAAATTAGCATCTGAGTATATTTTCATTTTTTTTTTAATAAACTTTACAAGCTAAGCTACTATACAAAGATCATTCATTTATCAACCTATGGCCTATCTATGGTAGTTAAACTAAAGTATCTGTTTAGATTGTATAATTATGAAGATATACTAACATACCGTGCACACCTTCCCGGCTACAATTTTTTATCTTTCCAATAAGTATTTCTTCAACAACAGGCCGGAAGACAATATATCTAAACTTAACTTCTGTATGAGATGAACCATCCCCAGGAAATATATATGAATGTCCAATGTCTATGATGTCGAATAAAGCTATGCATAATCCTACATTCAATACTACCTGAAACATTCAAATAATACAATGCATGTTAAGTGTAGCAAGTAGGAAATACGGCTAAATTATCCTAAAAAAAAAAATCTTTTTGGCTTCAACTTTAATTTCGATATAACATATCAGTTGCACTGAAATGTAATTGAAATATTGGTTCTTTACTTGCAAAACTTGTGAGGTTAGAACCATACTTACTTTATTAGCTAGTTTTCTATTGAGCAATGTTGTAATTGACTCTGTTAGACTTTGATGAAAATGCTCTGGAGTAATTCTGATCACATCCTTCATTTCTGCTAGTACAAACATTTTGATTTTCGGAAATAATGGATACCTTCATTTCAAAACAATGTTTGGCGGTCTGACTGATTTGTTGCTATTGTTGACTGTCAATGTCATTGATGAATGACAGCCTCTGCAACGTCCTGTCAGGTTTAACTATGGTAAGACCGCACTAGGCGCAACTACGCTGCAGCGGAGCGACGCGACACTATTTGATGAAGTTCGATATACCGCACGAGAACTATAACAGCGCCACAGTTTTGCCCGTTAGTTGGTCGGCAACCTCTAAACCATAGAGTATACTAGTAGAGACGTAATCTTAGTGTCACTACTTTGAGATATGCAATGAAGAAAAATATCAACCAAGTGCGTATCGAACCACGCATAGTGTAGAGTTTCGTAGTTACCCGTAAGCCAGGACAATAATAGCAAATTTTACTACGACATTACAAAGTTAGAAATACACTTAGTTTTAAAATCCGTGTAAACAAAAAAAAAACCGTTTAAAACCGAAATGACCCGTTTTTTTCGATTTAAAACGGGTGGTGTTGATTACTATGTTTGTCTTAATTGTTACTAAATTTTCTTGATTTTACTAAGGTAGGGATATAACGGAGTACCTACCTATAAACTGTGTAAAGATTTTTTAAATGTGTGATATACTGATATTGATATACTTAGCGGGTTTAGTTCTAGTTGGTCCGTCCGAGCAAGCGTAGGTATTACCTACCTAAGTTATAAAAACTATTTTGACAACTCTATTATTTTTTTTTTTTTTTCATTATTTTCAGTCGATATAAATAATCAATTTGTTTCGGTTTAAATCCAAACTCACACTCTCCCACCCTCGTTGACGTCGTCATTCGTGACTCCACGCCATAGTTGCCAGTTCGCCTACCTTACACACACATGCACATATATAAATTGCCGCACCACGCACGCACGCTTCTCACTCCAGGCGCGGATACAAACGGACGGCATTGTTTTAATGATGGCTTCTAATCTAGTGTATGTAATACAATATAATAAATAAGAATAGGTACCTACCCAGGGACTGAATACCGATATAATTTGGATACCGATACCAAAATATCGCTATAAATACCGGTATATAGGTATCGATATAATACCAATATTATTAAATTTTCTTGCATTTTTTGCAAAAAAAAGGTCAGTGTCAGGTTGTATCATGTAATAATTATATGTATTTACTTAGGAATCATCAATAAAGATTCTGTGACGTCACATTGTAACCTGATATCGGTACTGAGTATTGATATAATTATCGATATTTTATATCGATACTCAAATTACTGCTATAAAATACCAGTATTTATCCCAGATAGCGATACTGTTATCGGTATTTCCTTAAAAATATCGGTAATCTTCAAGTATCGATATCGGTCCCTTTGCCTACTTATTCTTATTACCTATATATCTACATACAGTTTTCGTCTATTAGATAATGTAGGTAATTAATTGCTCATAATGAAGTGTAAAACACTGTTCTTTTATTTTTGTAGGCGAGTTTTCAACCGATAACGATAACGTTTTAGACAATTTTTTGTTAGTTATTTTTTTTTATTGTTTATATACAGTAAATAGTTGAACATTATCTAAAAGATAAAATATCTAATCGAAAAAAAACAAAATATTAGTAAAACGTTATAAATCGATTGCATCTAAACTCACGGCCACTAACGCATAGTCCATAGATTGTGTGTTGATATGTGTGGTTTTTGTACTAGTAGACTGGTGTTGCCAGGGACAACTGGCCAGAAACGTATATAAAACCATAAAGAGAAATGAGTACTGGAATGCGGATTGAGCTATGAATGTATAAAAAATCATTCACTCAATCAAACTTGAAACCGGAAACGTTCGAGCTAGAATGTCATAATAATTGTCCATTTGTTAACCAATCATCATTCAGGCATTCACCAAGCGAGCCCAAGCTAAAATTCCTAGCATATGATTTTGTTGATGAAGATTATATTTGAGTCACGAGAGAGGATATTGTACAATTATAATTTAAGTACAACTCACAACTTGGTCTACAACAAAGATTGACTAATCACATCCCGTGTGATACCAATCGTAGTGGATCGGAGTCGGAGTGGGTCCTCAACTGATTTTATGATTCAACAAAGGAGTCATGCAAGGTTCGTAAAGAGTTCTGAAATTATATAGTGATCAACTATACTGCAGCTATTCTAATGTTGTCCTGCGAGATTACCAACAGCGTTAAAAAGTAAATAAAGTGAAATTTTTACTATAAGTACTAAACATTTACACTTTTCTAGGTAACAACAGAAACGATAGGTCCAGGTCGCCCCTGAGGATCGACAATGTCGGTCGCAGGCGTGATAATAGCAAATCTCAAGATTCTGGAAAATCCAATGATAACATGGGTAATGTTATGAGCCCTATGATGATGGCCAACATGTACCCACAAGGTACTTACTTTTTATCTTTGTTATATAACTAGATTTGCCCCGCGACTTCGAACGCGCACATCCCGTTTTTCCCGTTAGCATTCCTCATGAATGTGGCTATCATATACAAAAATAATTTTCCAAATCCCACTGGTTCCAGAGATTAGTTCGTTCAAACAAACAAACTCTTCAGCTTAAGTATTAGTATAGATTTAGATAACCTTTAGTACCTACCATAATCATGTTATATGGCTAGTTTCAATAACATAACCTTTAACCAACTGTCAAATTACCTACCAACAGTAGCTGAAACGTCATAATTGAAGGGCAAACAAGACGTTTCAGCTACTGTTGGTAGCTACTTTGACAGTTGGTCATAGGTAGATACGTTATTGAGACCAGCCGTTAATGTCCAACCTAAATTTGATTGTAGCTAACATGATGATGGCTGGTGGAATGTACCCAAACATGATGATGCCAGGGGCTATGATGGGTGGGGGCATGATGCCTAACAT
The DNA here is from genome assembly GCA_905163435.1 of Mamestra brassicae. Classification (NCBI taxonomy): domain Eukaryota; kingdom Metazoa; phylum Arthropoda; class Insecta; order Lepidoptera; family Noctuidae; genus Mamestra; species Mamestra brassicae. The sequence goes on along the minus strand of LR991004.1, from coordinate 9,342,526 downwards.
GCCAACTGCAGGAATGGAAATGATGCCTGGAGCAGGCATGGACATAATCCCACAAGCGGCTATGGACATGTCAGCTATGGGTGGACAGGCAATGGCACCTGCCGCTCCCCCTGCCATGGACATGAGTATGATGGGCGGCATGATGATGGACCCCACTATGATGGGAATGTACCCTAATATGGGTGGAGATATATCTAATGCGCAACCAAAAAAAGAAATTCTATTTAAGCATGCCAGGCTTATTCCTCCTGATTCAGGCACACCACAACCTCCACGCAGGTCTAAACCACCTGGTTGCCGAACAATCTTTGTGGGAGGATTACCAGACAAAATCAGAGAAAGCATTGTGAGAGAAATATTTGAGACCTATGGCAGGATCCATACATTGAGATTGTCAAAGAAAAACTTTTGTCACATTCGTTTTGATAGAGAGGAGTGTGTGGATCAAGCCATGATGATATCTGGTTATTGTATTAAACTTATTAACATAAAAGAAAAAGAAAAAGATGACATGGTGGAGGATGACGATGATGAAAATTCACACTCCACTTCTGGCTGGTTACATGTAGACTACGCTCTGGTAGGTACAATTATTAACATGACTATGTTAAAATTTTGTGAAATAATAATCATGAGCTCTTTTTTGTAGAGTCGCGATGACCAGAATGATTTTGAGCGGAGACAAAGACAAGCCTTGCGGGTTCAACAACAACATATGCAGCATTTAAATGCTCAAAATGACATTGTTAACCGCAACATGCCTGCCTATGGGGATTCACGTAGGAGGACACCATCACCATCTAGAGCACAACCATATTCGAATGCATCCATGATACAATTGGCAGAAAAACTAAAAAATGAAGAACATTTCTCAAGTACTCTACCAGTAAGTTAGTAATTAAAAACCAAAAGATAAAAAAAAAAAATTGCACTTGATTTATCTTATTCACTAATGAAATTAAAATTGTAAACTTATTACAGACATTGCTTGCTTGGTTAGAGCGTGGAGAATGTACAAAAAAGAATGCAAATCAATTTTATTCAATGATACAAGCAACAAATGCACATATTCGCAGATTGTTCAATGAGAAAATGCAAGCAGAGGAAGAGTTACTTGATTGCAAGGAACGAGTGAAGAATCACATTGCTAACGTGATAGAGCAACGTAAGTTTGTTTAGACATAGTATCTACAATTTCTCAATCACCATATCTGGTGAATGTGTGAAATGAGTGATAATTATGTCTCAAGTTCATCATTTTTTGATATTTATATATAATTTAAAGGTAAGATGGTCATAATGTTTTCATTTCAATTATGAAAACATTCAGTAGAAACAAAAATCTGTTCCAAAAGTTTTAAATGAAAGTGCAAACAATGTTTCTGTTGAAATTCTTGGTATTTTAAAGGTTGCAAGGTTTTTCCTCTCTTTACTACAATGTTTGTTTCGTTTGGACAACATTTATAAAATTGTAATTAATCTTTATGGAAAAGGTCATAATATTGATTTTATCTTCTTAAATCAAAAACATCAAAACACTCAATTTGTAAAAGATTTTTCCACAACAGTTACAGACCTATTTGTTTACATTTCATTTTAATTCTTTTGAAACAGTTTAAATAAAGCATTAATTATGCTAATTTGGAGTCCACACATTGAATGTTGTAAAATGCTTTTGAAGATAATGCTCAAACATTTCTGCAACTTCAAGGGTGTCACTCGCAAACAAATTAATGATATTTTCTTTAAATGGTCTCTCTTACAATCTGAATACTCAGTCAGTAGTCAACACATGGATTGCCCCGGTTCACCAGACAACTTCCAGCCATAAGTATGAATGAAAAACAACAGAACCATTGCTGAAAAGATGGATGCTTTTGTAAGTTATTGTGTCATGACAATTTAATTTTAACTTTTGAATGTTTGTACCAAATAATTAAATTCATTAGTTATGGAACTGAAAATAATACCAAGCAATCAAATTTATAAGTTATGGAACTGGTTAAAAATAAATTGTCCAAACTAGTGGATACTTGTGTGCATTGTCACAGTATCATATCATGCCACATCTATGCAACGCGAGGTGCAGCGTGTGCAACTGTGTGGACTGGCTCGTGACCCTCGCGTGTGATAGGTAGACGTATAACGCTGCGTACGACTCCGCCGTAATAAACCACAGTATGAGAGCCTGGGATGACCGGTCGATCGAGAAAATACGACGGTATGTTTTGGTCGTGAGACCAAAGTCGGATCTCTTAACATAATTTTTGTGAACCTCAGTCGAACAGGTGGCGAAAGTGTTTGCCGCATCGTCTCATCAACGCGTTTGGGATCACTTCACAAAACCTCAGAGAAAGAATATTGAGACATGGCAGAAAATGACACAGGTACTAACTAATATAGCAATTTTTGTTTTGATAGGAAGCAAAGGAAATTCCTGTTAGTAAATAACATGAACATGTATGTTCGTGATAACACTGCTTCACTGTAATAGTAAACAGTATATTATAATTTTAACACTTTGTGTCAGTAAGTATGAGCTTCCCGTAACCGAGAAGACAGCAGAAACAGGTAAATAGAAGGAGGAATGTAGTATTTTGGGGTATATTTTCTAAAAACGCGAATTGGACTATCCACTACATTTAGTAATAATATTTTTTCATTAATTGTTCACTAAACAAATATAAATGTTTCAGGAGTTTAATTCATTGAAAGAAGAGTTCTATGAGAAGTTTAACGACGAAGGAGATTTCAATGGTTTCAATCGAGCAGATAGCAATGAAGAAGTCCAACAGCTGAAAGTAAGTTAACTTATTAACATAATAATATATGGTTTGTTCTTCATCATTAACCTACAGCAGTCTATTGCTGGACATAGGCCTCTCCAATCGCACGCCAATCTCAATTCTCGGTAACTCTAATGAATAAATTCATTACCTAGCCTGAGTGCTTCCCACCTTACGTGTATGTATGTAACACGGACTGGTTTCCGCAACTCCATGACCAAGCGCGTATTTTGCGTGCAGGGGGGACAAATGTGTCATTAGATCCATCCACCCCAGCTCCCCAAGAAGGGCCACCAACGCCTTGGTGTTACCAACTATCTCTTAGGGTACCTGGGTTTCCGAAATACTAAGCCCTGTAATCAGCGAGCTTAGTAGCAGATGTGCTGCTGTCTCGTCTTCCTCCATGCAGGCTCTGCTGAGTGAGCTGTCAGTGACTCCTATGACATAGAGGTGTTTATTAAAAGACCCATGGCCAGTTGTGTCGGCTGTGACTGTACGCAACTGCTGTTTAGTATTTTTTAGGGCTTTTTTCGTGAAACGGCCATCAATAGAGGGAAGTGCCTCTTTGGCCTGCCTACACTCGCCATGGTCAACCCATAGCTTGTGATGCTTATCACTGGTGCGTTTCCTTACCAGATTGCGTAGGTAACCGAAGGGGAGTGGTACGATAGGTTCAGGTCCTATCGTTGTCATACTCAACCCTCTTCTGGCGAGTTCGTCCGCTGCATCTTTGCCTCGAGATTCGCTGTGTCCCTTGATCCCTTGACGTTGGTGACACTCCAAAATAGGACCAGAGCTAACTGTGTGACTGTTCAGAGCTTGCAGGACGGCCATGCTGTCCGAAATTATGAATATTGAGTGGTCCCTAACTTCCCTGTTTATGATGGCTGAAGCTGCCAGGAAAATGCCCATGCACTCAGTTTGAAACACTGTGTTGTGGACTCCCAATAGTGTGGCTATGTGAATGTTGAGATCATCTGAGAAGATTTCCGCACCCGTGCCTGTTTTTGAGCCATCGGTGAAGACCCGCAGCTCTATGGGGTACAGCCCTTCGCAGCGGTGATCCTCATGCAATTGGATTTTGTATTTTTGATCAAAGATAAATTGTATGGGTACCTGGTCATTCATTGCTTTTGTTATGGGGAGTTCATTGTTGAACTGCTCGAGCAGAGCTGTGTGACAACACCAGTGATCTAGTGTTTTAAGGCGGACTGCTGCCAACGTCGCTTCCTGTTGCATGAACAGATGGAGCAGAAGGCGTCCCAGTATGGCTTCCAGCGCCGCAGTCGGAGTAGTCCTCATGCAGACGTCGTTGCCATGCAGGCTAGCCTTTGCATGCGCTGTAGTTTGTTTACGGCTGTAACTAGCTTTGTCCACCACACCACGGTCCCGTAGGTGATTATGGGCCGAATTATTAAGCTGTATAGCCATAGTATTATTTTGGGAGATAGGCCCCACTTCTTACCTATCATTTTCCTGCATTGCCAGAAGGTGATGCATGCTCTGTTTAGTGTTTAGTAGTAGTAGTCTAAATGATAACTCCAGTTTAACTTACTGTCTAGGATGACCCCCAGGTACTTAACCTCGTTAGACAACTGGAGTTCTGTGTTAAAGAGCTTTGGTAGGCGGTAGTGGCCTAGTGCTCGCTTTTGTGTGAACATGACTAATTCAGTTTTAGTGGGGTTTACTGTCGGATCATATTCTCCGCACCATGTCTCCACGATGCGTAGTGCTTGCTGCGTGAGGTTGCAAATCGTTCCAGTCACCTTCCCAGGCACAAGGATTGCGAGGTCGTCTGCATAGCCTATTGTATAGTAACAATGTGCGTTGAGTTTGGCAATAAGGTCATTTATCACCAGTTTCCACAGAAGAGGGGGGAGCACTCCTCCTTGTGGGCAGCCTCTGGCTATTATGGCCAACTGCTACTCTTCCTCAAGTCGAACCACTCCTTTACTTAACATATTAGTAATCCAGTCAATTAATACCTGTTCTACACCGTGCTTGCGTGTATAGCAGTTCATTAATTTTTTTTTGTATTGTTTCAGCGTGAGAATGAAAGCCTCCAATTTCAACTGGAAGCATATAAAAACGAAGTTGACGTTATTAAGTCCGACGCTATGAAAGAGATGGAGAAGTTTAAGGCACAGTTTATCGCGCGACAGGCTTTACAGGGAGCCATTGAGAAAAACGTACGTTAATTCTGCATTTTAAACTTTTTTTCTGAGCCGACGGGAAACTAAGAGAGTTTAATACTTGATTAGTAATATCATCAAAATTATCTGGTAGAAAAGCGTTGCCTGCTCATGGGTTTTAAACAATTTTTTGAGGAATTTGCATTGCCAAACTTTACAGTTGGATACATGCTGGCCGGTAAAAAATGATAGCCTTTTATATTTGTAGCCTCCTCTGCCGTCGCCGATAGTGAAGCCGCCTCCGCCGCCGCCGCTGCCCGAGGACCTGGACTCGGCCGTGCACATCAAGGAGGCTGTCGAGGCGGGCTGCGGAGAAGCCAAGCTGATTGGAGTCATGTCTGCTTTCTTGCAAGTAAGATAGTTTGTTCAAGAACTAGCTGCAGCGGCGGCCTTTAACGTTGCGAGGCCCCAGGCGGCAAATCTTTGCGAGGCCCCGGGCAGCAGACCTTTGCGAGCCCCTTGCTCTTTTTTAAATTTATATGAATCGAAAATAGATATTTCTAATTAAGATTGCGGCTTTTCTTTATGCTAAAATTTTAAATGAAATCACAATGAGAACAAATAAACTCAACTCACTCTTGGCGCGAATAATCTCTGTTTCTTTCTTTTTCTTATACTTTTCAAAATTACAGCCTGTTACGGATGTTATGGAGCTCCGTAACCGTAACCGAAACGTATCGGATATCCGACATGTAACATGTAACTTGTGAAACAGGTATTATTTCACAAGTTTTTGATAGTTTCGTATAAGGGCGGAGCCTAAAATAAAACGACAGGTTTTTGTTTCACCCCTTGCGCGCCACGTGCGTCTTGCAGTTTGTTTGTTATTTCTAGTCATAATATAACCTCTTTCATAACTAGTTATTTTTTTATTTAAGAGTTATAATAACATAACATCCCTACCTAATATTATTAATATTATTTAATAATCCATGAAATAACTTCATTTTACTTTATTGATATATTGCTTAAAAATAAAAAACGTATCACACCCGTGGCTAAATAATAACAGGCGCACGGGCCGATTTTTAAGGTTAAGCAATGTGTGCCGAGGTCTGTCGACTATCTTAACATAGGTTAAGTTGGTTGGTTCCGGCTGTCATGTTCACCTTTGGCAGCAGCACGAAAATCTGACACCAGTCTTGCCAATAAGTATCGTTCCTGGGTAGTGGTGGTCCGATAGGCAGTCGCTCCACGTAAAATATTCGTATTCAGCTGAATCCAGTTTGACTGATAGCCGATCCCAATATAGTTGCGAAAAGGCTAGGCAGATGATGATGTAAGGTTTTTGAACTCGGGTTGCGCGAGGCCCCTGCCAGAGAGAGGCCCTGGCTGGTTGGCCCGTTAGACACCCTCTAAGGCCGCCACTGACTAGCTAAGCTATATAATAGATTAGTTTGCTATGACTGACAACACTCAACTTCATAAAGTATACCGCCTTCTTGATGCTTAGCAATCTTGCACTTGTGGTCATTCACTTGGACTGAATTTATTTTTAACAATAACGTTATTTTCCAGGTACATCCACAGGGAGCAAGCCTCGACTACGTAGTATCGTATGTCCGCGCTATCTTCCCGCACGTATCCCAAGCAACTATACACCATGTTCTACAGAAACACACGGATGTGTTCGAGCGGACCACCAGCGGCGTCGGTGCCAACATCGAACATCGCTGGTCCTTCGTTGCGTTTATTAAGGGTCAGAAAACATCTTAACTTCTTAAAAGAGGGGTACATATACCTCTGCATATCAGAATACTTCGCGTAGTCATCATATTATGTGCATAAAAAATAAAGGTTGGCGTAAGAACAAATAATTTATACTTCATTGGGTACAAAATGATTACTAAATAAATAAATAAAGCAATTTTAAAAACAATGTCAAAATTTCAAAGTTAAGAAGTTATGCTTATGAGCAGAGATCGGAATAGGTAGAATATATTTACCTAATGTTCGTGGAAGTAAGTAACATAGAGTTGATAATACCTCCTCTAAAATCCCGGAATCATAAACATGACGATTGTATTCCGGGATTTAAGAAATTGCAAATTACTTATTGTTCTTTGAATACATTTGAACAAAATTATTATATTGAAGAATCTTATTATATGTTTAGAGTTCCGTACCTACTAAAACTGTTACATTAAATAGCTTTGTTTTCGCACAACTCTTTCTTCTTTTGATTCTTCAAATCAATCATTGGTAACTATGCTCGAAAGTCCAGTTCATGTGTCATAATGCCGGATTTTAATTGTCATGATTCCAGGATTTTACAGAAGGTATACGAACATTAGGTAAATAATAGTCTACCCATTCCAATCTCTGCTTATGAGAAATCCACCTATTCTAGATGGTAGTCCTTATTTTAATAAAGTGTATTTAAATTAAACAAACGTATTTTTGAAACACTTAAAACTGTTATGGGTGTTCATGTTAGAAAATTATCTTTACCAATAAATATTGACAATTGATCAACTAGAATTTAAGTTTCATTGTTTATTTTTTTAATAATCCAAGGAGTTACTAAGACCTGAAAAAGGCATTTATATGTGATAAACTAAAATTAATTTTGTACTGAAACTGTTTTTACAGTAAGAAAACAACTAAATGTTCCAAAAATAGTAAGTAGCTTCAAAATGACGGAAAAAACTACTTTAATGACTAGTGTTTGTAGTGTATCTAAAATTAAGTTCATTTCGAAATAAACTGTGTTTCGAAACTTAATGTTTTTATTCAAAACAATATTATTTCAAGAACATTGCTGCATGTTCTTCACAAGCATTGCTATGATCAAAAAAATGTTGATTGCATATATACCTAACTCTCAGTTTTCTGTTGTGCTTGAAGTTCATTGATAGTCTGCATGTACTCTGCAGTAGCCTCCTCTAGGTCTCTATCGTTGGCTGTAGGGTCACTCTCAACGGCCGGTTCACCTTGGTTGCCTCCTTGTCGCATCTTCAATCTTATCTCTCTCATTCGAGCCTCTAAAATTCGCTCTCTTTTATTTTCACGATCCAAAACCTGAGGAAAAAACTATTTCTTAGCGTTCTAGTACACACCCATTTGTAACGTGGTAGTTTGTGAGGAGTACATTGAAAGATTAGCATCTACATCCCGCGTCCGGATCAATTCGTTGCAAGGTCTTGTGTAATAATATCTGTAGTACTAACGTGAGTTAAAAGTTGTTTGTCATTCTTGTCTGCTGTGCCGAGATTCTCCGATAGTTCAGCTAAGTATACCGTTCCTTTACTACTGCCGCAGGCTACTAGTAGACCCTGAAACAGTTTTTTTCAGTGAACACAACCGTCAGGTAAATTAATTATTTCTCAATTTAAGGCTAAGTAGGTACCATTAATGGCATAAGGTTTAAATAGCAATGATTGTCGCACGCTCTTGATATGCAACAAGTGTTGCTTATATGAATGAAAATATGTTGTTTTTCAATGGTTACTGACTCCTTCATGTGGGCGCAGACGGAGTAAGGGCTCATCGCAGAGCTGTGCCGTGACTAGCGGAGCGCTTCTTCTTCGTAACAAGTCCCAACAAGAGAGGCAGCCATCCCATTGTGTCACCAGCATCAGCGAAAACCTGAAGAAACCGAATGAATTTTAAACATGATCAGCTACTGATTACATCATTTAGTAGGGATTGCTTTTCAGCCCTCCTATACCTACGTAGAAGATAGTGCTGACCTATATTGGATTAACCAGCACCTTGAACTCTAGCATATATACCAGGGGTTCCCAAACTATTTTAATCCGAGGCGCACCTACTCCGTTTAGTATTATGTCCCGGCGCCCTAGCTTGCCAAAATAGGTTACAATTATACTAGACACAAAAATTAAAAAAACACCACAGTATGATGTTGAGTATTTTTCAAACATTGATACACAAAAAGAAAAGAAAATAGGTACTTGGCAGCAAGTGGGTTTTGAACTATTTATTATATTTTATTCCCGCGAATTTCTAAGTCTAGTTCCCAAAGAGGAGCGTCTTGTGGCGTCTTTCTTTACTTTCTACGGCGCACCAGGGCGCTTTGGGAACCCCTGATCTATACAATAGAAAGTTATTTATTTCCGCCGTTTCCGCGCCTTCAAAGGGAGCCATGCACTCAATGCAGGCCGTTATTTGTAGAATGAAAAAGTAAAACATTTGAATGAAACCAATTTGTGGCATTTTTAAATTGTAGTGTATTATAGTTCTGACAGGGTTGCGGAATTTGTTCGAAAGAGTCACCGCGGCCCTGGAACGCAAAGGGCTTTAGAAGGAACACGGATGGGTTTTAGTCAGTAAGAGTCTGACACGCCCTTCCGCTCCACCTAGAGCGGAAGAAGTCATTTGATGATTTCCCATCCTTAAAAAAAAAAGTGTAAGTATTGTTACGCGCCAGAATTAATGTCGGGTACATTAAGTTACTACTAGCGCCATCTAGTATCGAGTAGCAGAACTAGTAGAGTCAAGTACCTTCTAGACATTTCTTTGCCAGAACATTCTACACTTCTCGGTATCTGGTCAGTCGGCAGCGGTAGTTACGAGTACTTTCCAGATGTTTCGAGAATGGAAGTTTCTAGAATAAACTGACCTATAAAAGGAGCGCGTATTCCGCGACCGGGTCAGTATTGGATTAGCGATACAAGCGAATACTTCGGAAGCGAACTTTAAGTGCGAATAAAGTGATCAGTGGTGAAGTTGTGTGTTATAATTAGTGAGTTTAAAGTTGTAATTAGTGTTGTTAAATTAAAGTGTCATTTTTGGTTATTTAATCGGCTGTTTTTATTGTCACGAACCCCAAGCTCGTAACAGTATTATAGTTGTTGTTTGAAGTAATCGCACCTGATCGGATTCCATGCGCCATCTGTCAGTTTCGTGCGATGCGAATAAGTCCACAAAATGGCAGATTCTCGACAGTCTTCGCTCCAAACTCGAGCAGTCCAGTCCCCAACCGTTAGGAAGTTTTTGACAAACGTCGGGTTTCTTTGCAGCGCGTATACAGGACCAAGGTGGGCTTCGTACTGAAAAAAGGTGGTGAAACGCCAATAAGTAAATCAGTTAACCTTATGTGTTTTAAGGCGGGAACTTCTGTTGTGGAACTTACCTTGGTCGGAAGTTTTTCTACAGAATTCTTCCCTTTTCTATTACCTCCGATTACTAATCCAGTTTCTGTTCCTACCATGAACCTGCAAAATTGAGATAATCATTATTTTCATACATGCCTCGTGATAATGGTGAAAATGCCTTGGTCGAACTTTAGGTTTAGGTATCTTTTAAGAAATTCACTGTAGTAGTCCGTAATCCTGCCCAGCTGATGGCAATGGCATCGCCTTCCCTAACATATAAGTTGGGTTTACAGACCCCATTTCGCTAATCAGTCATATGCTCATGTCTCTGCCTATTCTTTCGGGGAACTCCGGCGTGATGTTCTTTTATCTTGTTATTTATCTATCGTCATAATTTACTTTACCTTGTCGGTATCGTGGGCTCATATTCAAGTGCTGAAATTCCAATAGCGTTATCAATACACTGTGTATCAGTTACCGCTTTGACGATATCTATAATCATGGAGTCGGTAGGCTCACTCATATTTCGTGTATCCCACCTGAAATAATATAAATATTCTAGATCTTATATGAACCTATGCATGAATTTTTCGTCTAAATGATTTGAAGACCACTCTCTCACCATTTAACAACACCGTCAGGAGATGCAGAGAAAAATTCTGCTCCAATTTTAGAATTGATAAAGAGTACATTTCGGGCTATGTCGCGATGCGCAACATGCGGTGGGCAGACCCCAGCTGGATCTCCGCCTTTCCTTGTATCCCACCAACCTACCTACAAGCAAGTGATTAAAAAAGGCACTGACTTTCTGTTGAGAGGCTCATCATCATTTGCAGTCTACAGTAGGTATAGATAGACCCTCCTTTGGTTCTGGCAAATGCGGCTCAATGAGGATTTCTAGGAAAATTTACGCCACCAGTTGGCGCCACATAGGCGAGAGGTCGTCTTCCTTGAATAAGTGACTTTGACGTAAACATGACGTTGATGTAAATTTAACAAATGTCAGAAAACATTAGCATTTTGACAAGTGCCTGGACCTGACGCCTTAGTGCTGCCTTTTGCTCGTAATTTAAGTAAACCCTCATTCATTATTACTTAACTAGGTACCTGTCCATTCATCATTCCTCCGATTATAAGGTGCGGATCACGAGGATTGTAAATAAGGTCCAATAACGGCTGTGGAGGTTTTATTACCAGCTCAGGTGCATTCGCGTTCTCTGCAATAACGATAAAGATCTAATGTTATGTACCTACTTACTCGTTTTTCCAAACAGAAAACGGACAGACTATTCATAAATACCAATGTCCCAAATATAGGAATACTGTGGGTTTCTTGAGTTCCTTGTTAGCTCAATATCTGCATGGGCTACTGCTAGTTTTGCCCCTCCATCTGCTTGCCATGAGAGTGACCGGATCGGTCGCCTTCCTTCCGGTTCTCGGTACACATTGACAGTATGACAACCGCTATTCTCTACCGGTGGAATCGTCGGCAGTTCCGTACAATAGGTCTCATACATATCTACTGCATTATTTTGGAGTATATTGTGTTCCATACTCTGTGGAAAAAAACTATGTATTCAGGCGCATAGTATCAAACTTAAATATTGTAGATTTTATGAGGTCGTAAACACTCACGTGACCTAAATGCATAACAGCATGAATGTAGGCGTCATCCTTCTCGATTTTGCGTCGATATCTCTGCGTTGCTTCAGGGTCATTCATATTGATGTCTTTAGGCCATCCACCTTCAACGTGGCTCACGCCGGAACTTGTGTATTCAGCTCTAAATTGATAAGCAAAAAGTATACCTACTTACTTCTGCTTGACCTTACAATACTCGATGAGTGGAAGTCATTACTTATTTTGGGGTAGCATAGCATGAACAGGGTGCTGATAGGTAAGGTCATGAGGTTGAGAACCAAAATCAGTTTATTTGAACTTTAACTTTTTGGTGGGACCAAAACCTTATTTATAACAACAGGAAAAAACTTGCTACTTAGGTAGGTAGGTAGGTATAGGACGATATTCTCTAGGCACATACTTACAATATGTTAGCTTACCTGACAGAATTGACCCAGTGTTCAGACATAGTGCCTGTATTCTGGATGGCAACGTTCACCGGATTGCGAAGAATGTAATCAGGATAAAACGCAGGATTATTAGGAATACTGACTATCATTTCTGGGCCATGATCTTCAAACAGAGTTTGTTTCCCGAATTCTTTCCTACGCCTTTTGTATTCGTACACAAGTTCAATCTTTTCCGGCTTTTCCATGATTGTAAGATTCAGTTCAATGAGGGAGTAGAGAATGTTCGCTTCGATAGCCTTTGTTAGATCGATAAACTTACGGGGTTACCTCGGCGATATGCTAATGTTTGGTCTTCAAAACAATCAATTAATTTTTTACAATGTTGGGTCTTTTGTTTTGAATAAGTAGTGGATAGATAAGGTATTGTCGATTTGCATTATATTAGGCAACGAACCTGTCTAAATATAGCTATCATCAAACTAAAATCTAATCTATCTAATGGGTGCTATTAGATCAAGTCATAAATAATAATCCTTCTTTATTTCTTTATAACTTTATGGAAAAAAAAACAATTAATTCAAAATTCTCAAACAATTTAGTAGAGTGGTATGGGATCAGCCTGCGTGGCTCGTCTTAGAGCCAAGACTATGAGACGTGGTGGCGAGGCTGCAAGTTTCACGGCGCATTGCTCCAAGAGAACAGCCCAGCGGACAGCTCCTCGGTTCTCGGCTGGCATTGCCTTCAACTGCTCAATCTACAAAATATATTCAATTTTTTTTTTAACCATCCGCGTGGTGTCCGATCATGAATGCCAAGTTCAATTATTAAGCTTCTTAGACATCCTTGGGAGGATACAAAAAAGTGCGCTATTTACGGAATATCCCAACGTGTCTTCTAGAACGTTGACAGGAAGCCGAGCATTCAACTCTCCAGAGTGGTCAGCAAAGCGCACCCGGATGTTATCGTCACTGCTATTGTCCCTGCAAAGCATCTATCGTTCAAAGTTATCACATTTAATTAGCCGAGTAAACAAGCACGTGTAAAATATAGCATACAAAGTGTCGAGTTCGTCCAAATCGAGATGCGTAAGCAATGCATGGAGTGACGCACAGAATGGCGCGCTGCCTGCGACTCGGTCGCGGACTTGTGACACGGACGCGGCGCATGAACGCTCGCCGCTCCATGCTGCCCATGCCGCGGCTTCGCCCCCACCTGTGTGAATGACGAACGAAACAATGTGCACTTGACAGACAAACAATGAGAGAGATAAGTTATAAGAAAAGGGTTTGGAAACTTAAATTATTTTTGCAAGTAATGGCAAGATTACCACTATCAGTGAATGGCCGAACTAATTTTAGATACTTGTCAAAATAAATGATGCAATATTAATTTGTTTACTAAAGAAACAAAATTGAATCATACCATGAGAAATTTTGAATAAATGTTGCAACGTTGTTTACTAAAAAGGTGTGCCGTGCTTATCACAGCGATAAACGCCCGAAAAATATTGCTTCTATTTGATGTCCGTCACCAGCTTTACATGGCACGTAAGCTACTAACAGTAGGTACGTCAATTAGTTATTCTAAACATCGTAATGCATCAGCACACTGAACTTCCTTAAGACGAGAAGGTAAGATTTGGTTTGTATAAAGTCTACGTACCTACAACTAAACATGCTTTTGCAAATAGATTTTATGTGTTTTTACGACGTTATTATATAACAAGCTCAAAAATTAGTTAACAAATTATAAAAAAAATAGTTCTTACAACGGTAGCGGAACATTTATCGAAAATTACACAGACACCGAAAGATTGCTAGAAATTTTGGTAAGTATGAAAATAATATTACCTAAGTACCTACTTCATAAATGAAATCAACGATGAAATGGTATTCTTGTATTGATCTAGCTAGTAAAAATAAATTACCTACTGTGTGTTTCAGGCCATCCCTTCATCACAGTTTAAATAGGTTAAATTGCGATGAAGGGATGGCCTGAAACACAGGTTTGAATAAACCTAGATCGGGCAGGGTCGCTATATATAGGTACATAATTTAAATTCCCTTTTAAATATCTTGTACCTGTAATGAATATAATTTAGCCATACACGAGTTTTAATTTAGGCACCAATTAAACCATTATATAAGACTACTATATATAAGTATGAACTATCTGTGGCTGTCATGAATATGTTACCGGCAATCTTTTTAATTCAGGTATTCTATGCATTGCCTAGGTATATTACCGGATTATACAGATTGTCGGTAACATATAGGTACACACCTCTTTGTAGGTAATAGTTTTGATCGCTATATTTGAAGGTGTGACTCACGCGCTGCTGCTTGGTTACGAATATACAGCCTAAGGGCCTCGGCGTCTGCTGTGTGTGGTTGGTGCGTGATCACAGTTTTCGCACACATTTGCACGCCAACCGCCCGAGCTCGCCAGGATACTCGAGCATCTGCTATGAACAGCACGCTTTCTAGTGGACGCCATTCTTCGGCTCTAGAAGGAGGACAAAGATATAGCATGGATATGTCACCGGAAAATAGCAAACACCGTAAGATTATAAAATAACTTGAGAGATTGTAAACTCTCGATAAATTGTCCGAGAAATGTGGACTTACATACACTGGCGACCAATCAGCTGTCTGGTCTAAGTACAATTAATCTGTTTTGGTGTGATAGTTAAATTGGAAACTTGGCCCGTCATTGGTCTTTGTTTTCTCTGAATAGACCAATGAGAGCCTTGTTTCCAGGTTTACTATCACATGAAAACGGTTAAATTGTAGACTTGTGCTCCGATTGTTCGCCATTTTATGTCAGTCCACAATTTCTCGGAATGACTTCGCGAGATTATAGACTATCAAATTATGATGTGTAAAATAGTATTCCAAATGTTCAGTTAACAATTTATCGAGAGTTTACAATCTCTCAAGTTATTTTATAATCTTACGGAGTTTGCTATTTTCCGGTGACAGATATATACTGCTACTACGATTTGTTTTTTGCGCCCCGGAGTAAGCGAAAAAGTTTGAAGACTACCGTTCTTATAGCTGCTCAAAAACACGTTTGTTTGTTAGTCATCAGATCAGACAGACATCATCACCGCTTTGCATCCGCATAGGGAGATATGGAAAGTTATGCCAAGTTTAGGGAAAGTTTATCCAGAACGGCGTCTTTTTTTAGTTTTAATAAGTAAATTTTGAAACCTTTGGATAGTGTTGATATCGAAAATGTCCAAAGTGATGGCAGCAGGCGTAGTGTTGTCCATGATCTCCACACCGCGAACAGACATGTCCACACCTACGAAAGAGAAAACCACCATTGGCTTAAAAATTGCAATTTCTCAATCCTCAATTAATTATTTTACAAGACAAAATAGTATACCAGCTCTAGTTTTTATAGTTTTCGCAGGTTTTACTGTTTTCACAACTACCAGTAAATCTACATAAACGTTGGTACTTTCATCTGGAAAGCCAAAAAAATAATTAGTTACTTAGATTCTTCTTCAGTTTATTCCACGCTGATGGTCATTTAAAATGTAAGTAGCGAAAACAAATAACGCACTTAATTAAATCAGAAATAGAAAACAAGAAAAGTACCTGGCAGTTTCAATACTTCAGCAAGCCCGTAATATCCAGAGGATTGTTTGGTAGGTATGTGCAGGAGTGGTAAATACAGGGAAAAAGCTTCGCCACTGTGGATGCTTACATCTGACATACCTTCGTTGAGGGTTAAATAGAACGGAGAAGTAACCTTCCATCAGAAAAAGTTATAATTAAAATAAAACCAGCCTTTGCCCTGAAGTGCGAAAGTTCGGCTGATTTAAAAATAAACACAGAATAAGGAAAAAAAAAACAGGAATGAAAAGCAAATTAGGTATATTTAATAGAAAAGGAACTCACTTGGGGTCTGTAAGTTTCGTTATCGCCGGTTTTCACGCAAATCTTTGGAGACGTTATTTCAACTAAAAAAATATTACGGTGAGTAGAAGATACAATGAAAATTAAAAAATAGGTACTTATATATTATTAATTAAATATTGGTGATAAGTACATAAATCCTTACCAACATCTCCTACTAAAAATCTTTCATAAAAAGTTAGGACAAAGTATTCGGAGCCCCAAACATCAACATTGATCGTGTCCACATCAGAGTCTCTTACTGTGAAAGATGTTACTCCTCTTGATTCACCACTTTTCTTCTTGGATCCGATAGTTCGAGGACTACTCTTTGCAATAACTATGCCGATAATCAAAGCATTTTTAATATTCATATTTAAATGATTTAATCTAACTTTTTGAACTCCCGCCATTTTTGACAATAGTACTGAAAAGAAGACAGACGATTTTTTTTTTAATACTGAGTCGAGACATTCCTAAGTCCTATTATTGGTCTGATTTAAATGGCAACACACTAAAATTCTACCTAGAGTATAGATTTTCTGTGGTCATTTCTGTCTACAGAATATACATACTTGGTTTCTGACGTCTATCTATAGTATCCTATGTCAAAGAATTAAGAAAGAAAAGAGCCGCTAAAACACGGCCGGCCAAAACTAAAAATATTTTGTTAATTGAATTCAATAAAAACTAATAAACAAAGGAGAAAATCTAAGAATCATGTTATTTAAAGCAGAATCTAGTTCATCTATTAAAACAAATGATTTTGAGCCTCGTGAATTGGAAAGACAGGATGTGGATTATACGGATTGTTCAAAACGGTTTCAAGAAGTGGCGAGAGATTTTTCAAAACAATATGCTCACATTTATTCAGCTAGACTCAATACATTTAGAAACATTTTGACTCCTATAGTCATGAAAAAGTGGTCGAATCGGCAGAAGATTTTAAAACTATGTGAACTTCGTGATAAAGGTACAACTTGCGTTATCATTGGAACACTGTTCAAGTTTCAAGATTTAAAACCTAGTATCCTGAAAGAATTATCAGATCAATTGGAAATCATACCTCAAGCTCCTAGGTAAAATAAAAAGAGGTTAAAACATAATTCTTTGAAATAAACACTTATTCTATAACAAGTTATTTGTTTCAGAACCCATTTTGTACATGATACAGATAGCTTAGTGTTGGAAGATGAGCTGCAAAGAATTAAACTGGTTGGTGAATGTATTGATGTCCATCGAGTTGTGACAGGTGTGGTTTGTGCATTGTTAGGTATGTTAATCATGATAATATATGCTATATTTAACATTATCCATAGTTTAAACTACCTACTATTTGCTTGCATTATCTTTTGTTTGTTAACCACAGCTCAGCTCAGCTTTGTTATTCATTATTTGTTGAGATCTTCAAAGATCATTCAACTCTATGAAAATAACCTTTTTGTTAAGCTAATGAATCTTGGAATTAAAACCTTTGCTAAGCAGTGTTGCCAACTCTACATGTCATAAAGTTATTAGCATACGCTTGAAAAGTTGCTAAATTATACCAGTATGGACTGAGCATTCCCTATCCAGGTATGAAGTAAATACAGGCGGCAAAGTATGAGAGAGAGACAAAACAATGCAGTCAGTAGTTATCTTTTTCTCTGTCATTACAGACCTACAGAAAAGAAACAGGTATTAGCAGCACAGTTGCATTGTATCTTTCTAGAGAGTGGTCAATTTTGTAAGGCTATCGCTCAGTCCATTTTTCTCTCTGTCTATGATCCCAGTAGACTGAGCGCTACGGATGGAAAGTGCAATTCTTTCACGTACCTCTAATTCTATATTGTTTTACATGCGTAAAATGGGACAAAACATTTTGCCCCATTCTACCGTGCGGTATATTTGTAATTGGTATAAAACAATTGAAAATTTAAAAAAACAGTTATTAAAGACTTGTCAGAATGATATCCGATTTCGGAATGCAGTTACAAATTTAGAGAAGATAAATTTCTGGGCTGAGATCTTGCCATATTTTATAAAAATAGTTAAAATACTTATTTATTTTTTTATTCAAGGTCTAGAAGTCGTTAGAATAGTCCCTAGATTTTTTTTGTCGCTAGACACATCATTGAAGCCGCTGTAGAAAACGAAATGACGCTAGAACTAAATTGGCAACACTGCTGCTAAGTAATCAGTGTTTAACGAAATAAATATTATGCATATACTACTAATTTTTTTTTTTAGGTTCTGAGGATGAGGATGGAATATTCACAGTCAAGGATGTGTGCTGGGCTGGCTGTGGTATTCAAAAACCATTACCAAAATTGAGTGCAGACAGGTATTCCACATACTTTTAATTTCTTGAAACATATGTAGATATGGCAGCTTTATCCTGGAGCCAACTCCAGTCTTTTCTAAAATATTTTATTTTGCAGATATATAGTCCTTATGTCAGGATTAAACACATCAAGAACAGCAGATCATATGTTCTCAATGCATCTGCTAATGGAATGGCTTTCTGGACTGTCAGGCACATCTGAATATCAGGAGGAAGTTTCTAAGATTGTCAGAGTTATAGTAGCTGGTAAGGAAGTCTTTTGTTCAAAATAAAAACAAAAGAGGTACTTTTAAAGTTGTTACCCCAGTATGGTAAATATTTTTTTTTTATATTATCAGGTGGAGTATTAGCAAGTCACACAAATGAGAGTGGTGTAAATGAGGCTGAATTCATTGCTGCAGTAGAATTGATGGACTCATTAGCAGCTGCTGTCAGTGCTGTTGCACCCCTAGACCTGATGCCCAGCAGCAAAGACCCAACTGGAATAATGTTACCACAGAAACCTTTTCACTATTGTATGTTTATTTTTATGGGATATTTTTATAAAAATGTAATTGAATGGATTAGCACTGCTTTATTTTGTGTTTCAGGTTTATTCCCTAAAGCCATTGAATACAAATCATTCAATCGTGTCACTAATCCATATGAATGTGAAATTGGAGGTGTGTATTATTGTTTTACGGACTGTTGTTACGTCACACAATATATTATCGGTTCTTACTATGTATTTGTGTTTTCTTTTAGGTTTTACATGTTTGGGTACCTCAGGTGAACCCATAAAGGATATCATGAGATACAGTAAGCTAGACAACACTTTGGAAGTAATGAAGAAAACTCTGCTGTGGAGAAACATTGCTCCAACTTGTCCAGACACCATACCATGCACCCCTTGCACAGAAACAGACCCTTTCATAATCTATAATTGTCCGGCTATTTATTTTTCTGGCAATTCTGCTGAATTTGCCACTGATCTTTATGAAGGTACTATTACTTATATGCTTTGTTTTCATATGACATAATGTGGTATCAAATGTCTAATCTGGTTTACTAAGTTAATTTTTTTTTTTAGGTGAGAATGGACAACGCACCAGGCTAGTGTGTATACCAAACTTCTGTGATTCTCTGACTGTAGCTCTAGTTAATTTGTCGAATTTGGAATGTTACAGCATGAAATTTTCATAGAATTATTGTTACACTTTTTCATTAAAATAATAACTACTTAATACATGCTTTATTTATTTTAAGGTAAACAAGAAATTTTAATAGGATTACAGGAAAACCTAAAAGAAGTCTAAAGTGTTAAAATAACATAATTATAACAAAATGAAATCCTTTGCACGCGAGTTCGACTCGCACTTGGCCAGTTTTTTTCCTTTGGTAGCCTACCTATCAAACCTACCTACCTATCGCACGGATTGTGCCAATATCACGTTTAGTTTCAAGTCCAAAAAAACACACGAAAATAATAATTATTATTTTGAACGGAATTTAAGATAGAAGGGCTATGTAGGATTAACATATTGATTACGGTGATTTCTGAGTTGATAAATGTATAGATAAAATAATTTCGTAAATAATATTGAATTATTCATAAAACTATCTTTTTAAATATTTTTAACTTTTTGAATAAAACGTTTTGAATGCAAGTAGTAAATAATCAAATAACATTGATTTATATTCTCTTACTACACACAAATCAATACTTGTAACACTGACGGTGTAGTGTGCATTCATAACGTAAAATAACAAAACAAAATCTTTATAATTCTGAAGAAAAATAATTTTTATATGTTATATCATTCAAACCTTTATTTTTGAAATAAGACTATATTCTGTAAATTATTTAGTTCATGATTGTGAAATACTAGCTTGTATTGCGTCATTCAGTGGAGTTTCCATCTAGGTGGCGCTACCGTCTGAGAAATGTATTTTTCTGTCTGGCAACTGTGTTGGTTTCCCGCTAGCTTGCTTTCCTCCCCCTGATCTTCCCCCCTTCTCTATTACTCATCAATGGCTCAAAACTAGTAGACGTGTTTAATTTGTTTTTCCGTGCTATTATTGTGTTCACGATGGGTTACTAGTACCTAAAGTTTGCACACCTACGTGTGCCGTCACACGTAATTAAAAATGTTGTAAGTAAAAGTTTTTTTTTAAGTTTTATTTTGGTACTAACAATGAGGTGTTCCCATATTGCATGCCCCGCTACCCAAATTCCATGAAATTAACACTGTTCAAAGGGTACAGCAGTTCGTGTTTTGTTACCTAGTCATTCATGTACTTGTTTGCTTATAACCCAGGTAGGTATGTACTTTTTCACTCTCGAGTATTGACATACATAGTTTTGGTCCAGTCCGCTTTCACCAAGACCAAAGTTATTGCTACATTCCGTAAAACAAATGCCAATCAGTTTACCATCTCAATATGTATGCTTGTGGTACACGCACGAGCGGATCACCAGTTCATAGCATCACGTTACAGTTATCAGCAATTTTGCAGCAACTACGAAAATCCGATTATTCATTGTAATGTTGCACCTTTTCACAAATGGCAATTAAATTATTGCGCACAGTTGCAATGAGCAGTTTTCATTTAGCTTTAGCTATTATTTAATCTTCCAATCATCTATTGAATTTTACCATTCTCGACAGCAATTATATTGACTTTTTCCTTGTTATAGAAGTTTAAAATTGATAAGAATCTATTATTCACAACAGCTTCTTTGTTTTGAAAAGAACATTTATTGCAATGTATCAATTAAAAAAAAACAGATCTTTTCTTCTAGTAATTGATTACAAGTATAGTAAAGTACTTGTATAATGGATTAATTATATTGTTATCTCTATAACCATAAAGAGGCCATAAGTTCGTTTGTCAGTGCATTACTCAGCAATGATTCTGTGGTAATGTCCCAATGTATGAAGTTACTCATTTGAACTTATTATTAAGTGAGTACTTTATGATCATTAAAATTGTATGTGAAATGACAGGTTGATAGAAGAAGATATAAAATCACACAGTGTTGTATGTAACTTGCATGTCCAAGTGTGTTAGAAATTAATGTATTTTGTTGTAATCACAACACAAAAGTATGTTGTGTTTGCTTGTGTGTGAGCAATTCCATTGAATTAAGTCTATTTTTTTTTATTAATGTTCACATCTGTGTGCCAATTCTACTAATTTTTAAGCAACACATTCACATTTGCCTGTCAGTCTCAATCTGTCAAAAATGTACAGAATTTGAGGCTATTTTGACAGATAGCAGTAGAGATGCGAATGTGAATGTTGTTTTTAAATTAGTAGAATTGGCCCTCTGCTTGCAATCACAGGAACACATTTAATTTAAGAAAAATTAAAATGCTATTAGATACTGCTAGTCATACATGATATGTTTGTTTTTTATGTTCTTTAGTCATTAACATGTACCTCGTCTGCTATTCATGTATGTGTACTTCAGTCAGCTTGCCGAGTATTGAGTCACTCACTTGTTTGGGATGTTACATTGAATTGCTCAATGTTGGCTAATAATATTGTATTGATTTGCATTGCAAGAATATTATTTCTACATTCAGCATATTAGATAGCAAACAAACTCATTCTTGGTATCAAATTCTTATGTAGTAAAAAAATCTGTCAATCTTCATAATGAATAAAAAACAAGTAGTAGGAAATATTTTTAATGAATTGTATTGACCTGATTATCATAACAAAAAGCATAAATGTGTTTGTTTAAAATAATATCCCAAAAAAATCAAGCTTATCTTTGTAGACATTAATATTTTTTATCTTTATTTATAAATTGGTGTTCTGTAAGTTGAAGCAAAAAAAAAAAAATAATAAATAGATCTTAATTTTCTTTACAACACTCAACAATTCTATGAAGACCTAGAATAATATATAAGTAATCATTCTCATATTTCAAAATTCTTGCAGCTAGTATATTTATAGTTGGACTTTTAATTGGAGGTATTCAGTAACTTGTCTAAAAAACACGATATACACTATTTAAATTTGTCCTGGAATTGTTAACAAACAATTATCTTCTATCTATATAATAAAAATGAATCGCTAAATGTGTTGCTAAGCGCAAAACTCCAGAATGGCTGGACCAATTTCGCTAATTCTTTTTTTTGTTGTGTTTTTTATTATCAGGAGAAGGTTCTTATGAAAAAACATTAATATCCAGGTGAAGCCAGTCCACCAGTAACTTAATAATAACTTAATATTCGAAAATAATTATAATAATATTCTTTATTGTTTTTTCATATTCACAATAGAGACTGGTGTCTGTTATAGGTAAAACCTGATCACCAGGCTTCCCCTCCATCGGACAACAAAATTATGACTAATGACTGTATTTATACCATTCCATGTTAGTAAACGTTAACTCGAAAGGTTTCAATAAACATTCTGTTACATTGTAATCAATGCCTTGTAGCCACAAGCAAACTTTTTTCTTGCATTCTGCTCTGGAAAGAGGATAAATTAAAAGCTGCTTTTTAGCTTATTATATAAATATGGACCCAGGAAACCGTAAAAATAATGTGCCAGGGGGTCAATTTAAATCTATTATACTTAATCGTCCAGACATCAGTAGTTCTCCTCTTACCTAGATTGTTTTGGGGTCGTAAGACAGTTCCGAGTGCTTCTTAAATAACTGTCAGGAGAATAAAAAGCTGCCTTACGGTCAGTACACTACAGCGCCCTGGAACTACTACAGAACTTGAGCGCTTTTGTTTACTGAACCAATGGGGCTGTACAATAAACACATACATCTATCCCTACATCAAACATTTTCGCGCGTAAATTACAAATAAACAAGGTAATATTCTAAAAAAAATTAAATGAATTATTGTATTGTATCTACATAATATTATTATATCTATTCGACTTTCACGGCGGTTGAAAACAGCCTAGCATTTCAAAACTTTGCGCAATCATGGTTTGTTCATGTTGAAAGTCAATGCAAACAACTAAAGTGTTGAGACATAGTAAGTTGAAATATTCTGTACGTGACTGGTACTAGCTCTGAGAATCTTAAATTGCCTGTAATTTAAACTAATTTGAACTTTATTTCAAAAGACATAAAAATCAATGAACTAGGTGGAGAAATAAACACGCTATCAATTATGACGTCAATGGCTGCTGTTGCAGTACATAGGTGTATGTCTGGCTGTAAGCTCACTAAACCAATGATGCTATGTAGTACTATAACATATTCACATAATTATTATGTATGTATTCTGCCCCTTAATCAGTTTATTGTCTGTAATAAAAAAAAAACATTTCTCTTCATTCACCATACAGAATCGATACATACTATTTATGAGAAGTTTGATTAGATACAGTATCGGGTTGTTACGTCCTCTATAGTCATAGATAACAACACAAATTATATTACATCATGTTCCCGTGTAGAAGCATACAATTTATTTCGTAATGGTCATAGACGAAATGTAAGTCCGCGCGGTTTTAGTAGGTACTCCACTAACTTCAACGCAACGCACAACGCACAATTTTTATTACCCAGCCATTTCTGCTGCTGATTCTGTGGTCTCAGGATCAGCGCAACTGTTCACCCCGTACACTACACCATTATGTAACATTGTTAGATCTTGCCAGGGTTGTGGTATTTGTTCGAACGAGCACCGCGGCCCTCAAACGCAAAGGGCTTTAGAAGGAACACGGATGGGTTTTAGTCAGTAAATAAGAGTCTGACACGCCCTTCCGCTCCACCCAGAGCGGAAGAAGTCATTTTTCCCATCCCAAAAAAAAAAGTTGATCTGTTGCAATGATCCCACTTTTAGTTTGTTGATGCCAATTTCTACGTAAATTATAGCAAGCGATAATGCCCTCCCCTAAAAACTTCATCATCCCTTTTCGCCCTGTTAGAGGTTTATTTTCGAAAAATCCAAACAGTTGTTATCCTTAGTTTTTAATCTTAATGCTTGGTCCGATGAAGTT
This sequence comes from Mamestra brassicae, assembly GCA_905163435.1. Classification (NCBI taxonomy): domain Eukaryota; kingdom Metazoa; phylum Arthropoda; class Insecta; order Lepidoptera; family Noctuidae; genus Mamestra; species Mamestra brassicae. The sequence continues at coordinate 9,318,272 of LR991004.1, read as the reverse complement.
GAAACATGGCTCAACTTCATCAGACCAAGCATTAAGGTTCTCACCAGTTCGCTCAAACCGCAACTTTTTTCTTACTTAGAGCATTTTATATCCGTCGTCACTTTTAAACGAAAGTTCCGATTTGAATCATTTTAAGTGTAACATGTACACAATCAATCTTAATTATCAATCCATTTAAATGGATAAGGATTAATATCATGATATCATAATCCCCACTATTTCATTCCATCCAGGGTTTTAATTGAATAATTTTTAAAATCGGTATAGTAGTTTTTGAGCCAAATCGTAACAAACAAACAAACAAATAAATCTATCCTCTTCGTAAAATTAGTTTAGATTTAGATTCGTTTAGATTACTTAGCATAATTATAATGGGTTTGCGTGCTGTTGAGCGGCTCATAACAGTCGCAACGCAACTATTTTACTATTCATGCGGCAAAAACCAGCTTCTGTAAGCAAAAAAAAAAAAACGGAGCCGGACCACGCCAAGTTCTGTAGTCATCACGTCACGTCATGAATATTTATAAACGCCAAGAAATCAAGGTCGACGACCAAACGAAAAGGGCCGCGTTAATAAAAAAAAATATGGATATATACGCGGCCGTTATCAAAATCAAAGTCTATAACGCTCCCTCTGTTCGGACAGAGGGAACCCCTTCTGTATTAGTGAGTGGGCTGTATATAATCCACTAAGGCGATTCCAGAGCAGTTTGGTAGCTGTCACACAGGTCTTCGAATTTCGAAATCAAAATGTCTTCGAAAACATGATTTTCTCACTATGTTTTCCTTCAACTATGTGACAATAATACAGTTCCAAGTATTTTGCAACGAAATAATGGCCGCGCGCAAGAATAAGTATATATGGTATAACTTAATTGTAGTACTTGTAATTCAATGTATGAACTGAATGTTGAATGTAGAGGAAAATAAAAACAATAAATTACTTATTGTATAAATTGCTACTCCATGCAACGCATGGGTCGGGGGGAATACCCACTACATGCAAACCCAAACTCGTGCCTTTTTAGGGTTCCGTAGTCAACAAGGAGTTTATAGTTAAAGTTTCACAATGTCTGTTTGTCTGTCCGCGGTTTAGCTCAGAGATGTTTAGCAATGAAACTTGGAATTTGGGATATACATATTAATCACGCCGACAAAGTGGTAAAATAAAATCTTGAAAAACAATCATGTGTGGCGCACCCTCCCATACACGTTAAGTGGCGATTTTTGTAGCGTCTTTCCCATATTGTGTGGTGTTATTGGATAGTTCATTTAAAAATAATGAGGGTGTGCTAAAACCATTTTTCTATCCAAGGATCCGTTTAGTGTGTGAAGTGCTAATTTTTGTTAGTCAAGTGTCCCCCCCCTGCCAGCAAACAGGTGGTTTTTGGAGTCGTGAAAAAAATCATGGTAATAGCATATATAACGTATTTAAAAGGAAAACGATCACAGCTAAGTAGGCTTTACAAAAGTTAACGAGTCGACGATCGAGTTAGAGATAGTCGACCAACCTATAAAAAGTACTTGGCAATTATGATGTGCAACTACGGAACCCTACACTGTGCGTGGTCGAACACGCACTTGGCCGGTTTTTTTAAATGGGGTTACGCAGAAACTACAGAACGCCACCTGTTACGATGTCTACATACTCTTTTTCTCTCCACTTCTGGGTTTACCACATTAAAAAATAAGTTTAATTTCAACGTAAAAACAAAATAGTAACATGTTTAACAAACATATCAGAAACATTTATTCAAGAGTTTCAAATATTTGAGATATTAAACAATGAAAAAAAGATTTGAAATGATAATCCACTTGATTTTATCAGTTCAGTATAGTATCAACAATCTTTATGTTTTCACAATATTTAATCCTTTGTGTTTGTATGTTACTTTGTCTACTATAAAGTGTGCTATATGCTTAACATCACAAATGCTTTTTTTGCAAGCTCTAATAGCTGAATAAGATCTTGCATGATTGTTTACACTACTGGCATTGCTATGCATGAGTACAATGGGATATCTTTATTTATTCTCCAATATTCTGACTAAAAGGTAATAAATACTGACTGCTGACTGACACAAAACTCATTTTCTCAATTCTAAGGTAAGGTGTCTACATCATGTTCTACTAGAAGATTGAACATTTACTCTGTTTGAAAAAAATATGGAGTATATATCTTTTTCAAATTATTTGTAATTAAAAATAAAACTTACGTATATGGAATAATTTCAACAACTTCCAAATGTATTTTTAAATAGCTTAATGTAGTTACAATTGTATGTTTAATTGTAAAACATGTTGATCATAATTTATTTATGTACTAATTTATATGTTTGTTATTTTTCAGTGCCGCCATGGCGCCCTCACCGGACAGCTTCGTCCTTCGACAACAAAAACCACCATTTTCATCGGACTCTGATCTCCCAGCACTTGTTTTTGATTCTGTGGTAAGTTAAATTTTAATTAACAGCACTTTTCTACTATAGCGGCTTATTACGACTAAACTAAAGATAAAATCCATCAAGCAGACCCAATATTTCATCAAAAGTTTCAGGTGTATGTTTGCACACAGATCTTGAGTCAATGGTATGAGATCCGATCAGGCATGATTTCTTTGTTTAAAATATGTAATCAATATTTTCAGAGTTTGCATCACTCCAAGAATGAGTGCCAGTTTTTGGGATCAGTCGCTGGCTTCGGCCGGCTCCCTTCTTACTAATGAAGAGTGCATCATCCTGCTCGATGCCGACATCGAACAGCTCTTTAACAACGAAGATGGTACGTATTATAGTCGCTGCCTTATAAATGGTTCATAAACGCAAGTCTCCGCACTAAAATGTGCAGACTTGTCGACGAACGATCTTCAAACTTAACGTGCAACGTTTTATTTCTGAGAACTTTTATCTGCCCAATTATGCTAAGCAGACTTAAGTTTTGTGTGGACCGGCTATTAGGATAAACGTTCAAAGCAATTACTATAATCGGAGCGGTCGGTACCTAATTATCCAGAATTCAAGCTCGGTAAACACAGTTATGTCTGTGAGGCCGCTTTATGGCATCGTGCCAAACTCCTTCAAAGAATTTGGTCAAAATTAGCCTTCTCATCGAAGTGATCTTGCTAACGCAATCGAAGTTTAACGAACCCGCTAAAAGTAGCTCTTTTTATTGTAGTACATTTCCCTGCTCTGATGCAAAACAATCTCTTGATTTGGGAAGGTACAGACGCCAGCAGATCAAGCTACAACAATCTGTCAAACTTTTCAACTTTATCGCTATAGCATTAGGTTCAAGGTTGATTGTGAAAATTTGGTTAGTTTCGGGTAGCTTGATGTGCTGGCGTCTGTACGATGGCACTCAGTATTCGCAAGAGTTCGACAACTATGTAAAACCCGTTGGTTTCGATTAAAGTAATCGACAACACAAAAAGTGATCAACATCATCATCATTGATGACACCTAAAACTGATCAAGTGCATGAGCTTTAGTTCTTCACTTCCTCAGTTTTAGGTTCTGTTAACGGAAAAATACATGACAAGAAAGAATATTCTTGTGAAATAAAAGTTGTGATGAGTTAATACATATTTATATAAATGGCGCCTAACACGATATAACTATACTAAGGTTTAGTTGTTATAGGTAAACAATCTTGATGTGTCTTTTTAATTTTTCTTATATAAAAACTCAGTTTTATAATAAAACGCAACATAAAACCAATTTAAATACAACAATAACAATTACTAAATCAATAGAACCATTAGTTTAAGCAGTAGTTTATTTGCTTAATATTTATATATATTTATGTCTTTGTGAAAAAAGTCACATCAATTTCGTTTATCTTTATTTAAGTCCTTTCTAGTATAGATATAAAAAAAAAAATGTGATGGAAAATGTTCTAGCGAAGTATCTAATAGGAAACAATTGTGTGAGTAGCAACACTTGACAGGATAAACATGTCAAATGATACACAATAAACATTGTCCATCGTCTATCGCACGAAAAAGGACGCTTTGTTATTGGCCACACAATATTGTCAAACAAATGTTGCTAAAAGCACCGTGATCAAAAGTTTAGATTATATACCAAGCAAATTCTTTGTGATGCTGGTGCAGCAAAAAGGTAGTGTTGTTAAAAGCTGCATGTTGTGACATATTACTGCCGGTCGATTCTATAAACATATCGAAGTTAAGGCTTGGATGAAGTGATCACGAGGTGAGCTGTCAATTAAGATGTCACGTGATCACGGATTGAGTTGGCATTACATCTTGTTTATATGGATTGACAGCTCACCTCGTGATCACTTCACCCAAGCCTTCATTTCAATATGTTTTATAGAATCGACCGGCCAAGCAGACATGTAGATGAAATCTCACAATAATGAGTTGTTATTTAAGTTTAGGTTTGAACCTTTTTATATTGAAAACCATTTTACAAAGTTGATATCGACATTGTTGCGCGTGATTTGATGAGTAATGAAAGGGTATGAAGTATGTACTTTAATTTTATATCTAAATCATACTCTTTGAAACGTGTTATGAAGCAACAGAATAAATTGATGAAACGGCATTTATCTTGTTGTTTCAACATACAGAAATGGGGCATTACCTATTTGAAACAAAACAAGCTGTTTTAAATTAAATTAGTTTGAATAATAATAATCGAGTGTCGGACCCACTGTATTATTTCATTTTGTGGTTAATAAGATGTGTTACAGTTCAAAATAACACTTGATTTTTCCTTCAAGTGGCATGTAGTTACAATTTTGTAATGTAATTAATCATGGTTAGCATTTTCCCTTATTGAGCCTCTTCTGGTATGTCACCATGACGACGTAAGATAGTTAATTGAATCAATTACAATAATAAAATAAGTAGTTTCTCAGAATTAACAGGATAGTTAGCTGTTTATTCTGAGTAACTTGCGTTAAACACATTGGAGGATCCGTTTGAATCATGCGCGTAGTATGGAATCGTTATTTGAAAATGTACTACTAACATAAATTATTTTACTAGATTTATAAAGATGTGCTCTAGAAACATCTTGTAATGCATGCTGAACAAAGGTCTGGTACTCTCCATGAGTGACGATGTTAGGAAGGTACACGCAACTGAGTAGGTTACTCTACAGACCCTCTTGATATTTGGGCCGATTAAGCTGAAAATATTTTAGTTTTGAGCACAGCTGATTTTACTACAAAAAATGTAATGAATGGAGATAGAAATTTAATATAAATATCATCATTATGTTTACTTCCATGACCTGTATGTAGTAAGTGCATTGCTGCTATGACTCAGACATAAGAAGTAACTTAATGCTTTGAAAATAGGTAGACTGTCGATTGTTCGTTACTGTAGGTCTTCCCTCGCTTTGGTACTCGGAACTGTGATTACTTAGTTTAACTTAACTTTATACCTTGTCAGACGACAAGATGTAGCCTGGATGACTGCCCAAGATGCGCCGGAATATTAAGTAGTAGTAATTCATGAGAATGTTCATTAAAAATGCAATATCCATTCGACATAGCTTGTAGAACTTACCTATCAGACTTCCGACCACATGAGACCATTTCAGAAAGACTTCTGAACATTCAGTGTTCATCGAGTGCTAGATGCGAATCTGGGTAGATAGAATGGAATGGATTTCGATAAATTTAGTGTTTTTTTTATATCAAATGGTATTTTAGCTACAATAAGCTCATAAGCTCATAGGTCATTAGGTGGTGTGCCAGTCGCATGATAGCATTACTTGCGATTTATATTTGATGCATAATGTCATAGAACTAGCAATGTTTATACAACAAAAATAAAATGTAAAAAAATTAATTTTATGTGATACAATTTTGGTGTAAAAAGTATATTTGGTCTATAACTTATTTAGGGGCCTTGAAACGACTTACTCCTGCTATGTTCGGTAGAAACAATCATAGCCTGATGAATCGCTTTAACTGTAATTTTATGTGGCTAGAGTGGACCTTGCTTGTAATACATTCTCAGGCGTTTGAGCAATTGTTTTGGTATTTTAATGTAACAAAATCTTGAAAGAAATTGCGGAAAAAGTGGTACCTAAATGTCAGTGCGCAATATAGTATACCAGTGATAGGTAACTGAACACCACACATGACCACGAGACATGTATCACAACGCGGGGGTTTAGGGAATATTTTAATTTAAAGACGTGTTTTTTTAATTGTTTTTTCCAGAGTTGGCCCCTTCTGACAAGGAATTGCCAGAAGTAGTTGTGCCAAGCCTGGCTTTAGTTTTGGCTTTGAATTTATGTTTTTGACTACCTCAAAAACAACTAAATTACATCTGTCGACTCAAATCGCACGATGAATCATGAAAAATAACTAGTTTTTATCGTATCAACGAGTTACAAAGTAGTCATTAGCCGAAAAATTGGAAATCAACCAATAAGCAGCTTGGATTTCACATATTTCAAGCCCCACCTACTGCACGGGATCGTCGCTCGGGAGCTCTGATGCTGCGACATTGCTTTATCATTTTTCTTTTATCGTTCACGTTAAACTTTTAAACAATTTAGTGGTTAAAGTCCGGAGGCGACACGTGGACTGTCACATGATGTGAATAGCTATCGTGTGCGTACATTGAGTACATTTTTTTGGTACTTTTCCTTATAATCTTATAATAATTATGTATTCTGGAGACTTTTATGTCTATTCTTAGAATCGTTTATTGATTATTGCCTTGTTCTCCTTCGTATCGAGTTCACGCGTTTGTCATGTTAGCTATCATAGTGGTATCAACGTTGACTATCATAGTGCGTTGGACTAGATCAATTAAGCCATGTTAATTATATTTCAAGACAACTCTTTTATACGATTTGCAGGTCATTTCGCTTTTTCAAGTCCCAGATTCAGTTTAAAAAAGTTAGATATATCTAGTTAGCTAGCCGAGCCTCTTCAGACTAGCAGTGACACTTATCGACTTGTCAATTCTATACATGATTCATTAATTTATTCATTTTATATTTACTTTCTGTAATTCTTACCCCACCTTCCCCGTAAATACCGCTATAATTTTATCACGCAGTGGATACGTGGCAAAGACTATATAATATACTCTATGGTGCGTGGTCACGGTGGCAGTTACGGTTTTAACAGTTTATTCTTGATTGTTTCATGTTTTTTTTTTTTTGGGCAGGAATGTAACAACGAAGTCCATAATTTGTGGTTGTGCCTGAAAACAGGTTGGCCTCCCGCGTGGAACCGGGGGCCCGTATTTTTTTAATCTGGCGCTGGGTACCAAAGTTTCGCAATATCAGTTTAATAATAAAAAATAAATGGCCAGATAGCTTTGAGTACATATTTACAAAAAATAACCGGACGAATCTAGAAAATTAAAAAGTTGGTATTCAAAATGAAATAATACTAAAGACGTAGTTAATGGTTTAAGCCAAATGTTTCGTCCAAAAGCTTTTTCAGGGATATAAAAGATGAATGTAATAAACTTTCAACTGGGGTAGAACCGCCAGGCTCTGGAGTACATAGATGTAGGTGTAACAAGTTGGTTACATAACAAATTGTTTGTATCGAAAACAACAGTGTCACGTACCTAATTGGTGCGCTCGCTCGCTCACAGTCAAACGTGTAGAGCAGCACACGCGCTATTAATCGATGACCTTATTTGGCACTGCCAGATAATGTATGCTCTCGGTAATCTATTGAACTATTTTATTGCGTGAAGACGTCAGCGTTTAACTGTCTTCAATGGAATTTTTGTACTGACTGATAACTATAATTGGCCTTATCAAGATTTGGTTCAAGTAAAATTTATTTTAGACATGTTTTGATAAGTATTATTACCTCTTCTGGACGTTCATTTTTCGCTTTGCTGGTATATTTTCATAATAAATAAAAAAGCTAAGATGGCACGTGCTGCTTTGGCCATGATACTGACTAATGGCGCAAGTGCAAGAAGTTCTTTTTCACACATAACACAATATCGCGCCTGTGTTTCAGAGGCACAGACTGTGTAGTACATATCTCCAAGTATGTTATATTGTAATTTCTAAGTGTAAGAGGGCAAGCCCAATGCCACAAACTGGGTACAGATGACAATGGGAACGGGGACTCAAAATAATGTTGTCATGTAATAGGTATTTTCAAAAATATTTACCTAACCGTTTCGAACCATACTCGTACTTATGTTGAAAAGATGCTCTAATGACCACTGGAGACCAACGCTGTATATTCACAGTTCTAGATAATTCCATAAATGATCAACGTGGGCGGGTTGACGTACACGTATTAAAGTTATACTGTTATATAATCGAACACATCTCCCTTGAGCAGCCGACGTAACATCCTGGAGTATAGCCGTCTTATCATAATTCGCGCCATTGTTATCAGCATCCATAATTATCTCGCGTGACCGTTTGACACAACTCTTATAATTAATGTGGTTTATTCCTGACGCGACAGCACCCCCACGAACTCACCTCATGCACAATGATAATGCGTTAGGTCAATTAGATTATAATTATATTCCACTTACGCTAAATATAATATTTATTAGGTACTAGGTGTTACACGCATCTCTGCTCGTGTTATGTTAAATGTGCTGTGTGATCCGATGCCTAAAGAAGACTTGCCTCGACACAACGAGATTTCATGTCTCATCTATTGGTCTAACCATCTATCATTTTAAATGTTTGGTGGAAGCAAAAAGCCGATTTTTTAAACCATACAGATAATTAAAAGAAACTCCGTTTATGGTGCACGACTTTTAGGCCTTTTGGTTTTAAGTTTGAGTTAACTGTAAACTATGGAGTTAGATCGCTAGATCATTAAATTCATGGTAACTATCATTGCTTATGCTTAATCTCACCCGGTCACCACCAGTCTGCTCCATCGAAAGAGCTTTGCAGGCTGTGGTTTCGGAACCAGGCAGGCATATTTTTTATGCATTTTTATTATTGCCACTGCTCTCAAAAACGGTTAAGGAGACCAACCCATACTAAACCCAAGAGTGCGTATACGGCCCTGGCCCTTCTCGCCTCACAGAGAAAATGAATTATTCCCAGCGGTAGGAACATTGTAGTTCCAACACGATGTGTGTGTTCTTTTATTATTGGCTTATTGTGTTATATATATATTTTGTCGTAAGGCTGTCTAAAATAACGATTTTGTGACACGTGGCGACACCTAAAATTAGTCATACGTCTGTCATCCCAATTTATGTGATGTTGGCGCATCATGTCCTTGCTAGACATATCATCTTTCACACATCAATCCATCTCTTTTTTCCCTTACGTTATGAACTCCGCTTCACATGCTCTTAACACGAAAATTGCCACATAAAGCTTAAATTAAACGGGAGTATTTTTTTTAAATATATAGCCAATACATTTAGGAGTCTCCAGACGTTAGTGAGAACTCGCAATAAATAAGTGGTAAGACCCAACTAGATTTTCGGGAGCCACCTGTTTCGGATACAGCGGGAGGACACGCCCGGGTGTCAGCACTGTGAGGATCGCCCGGAGGACACGGTGGAGCATACGGTTGAGGTCTGCTTTGCTCTGCTTGGGCGGAGCACCGCCGCGTCCTCGTCGAGTCGTCCGGCCTTGGTTAAATCCGTGGTGCGGAACGAGGAGGCTTGGGAAGCGATCACCTCCTTTTGCGTAGCAGTAATGCTAGCGAAGGAGGGGGAAAGACAATGCCTTCGCCCCAACCGCCGCTACAGGAGAAGACACGCCCCGGGCGTCGGGAGTCGCAGGGCGATCCCTGGCCACCGTAGGCGCGGGCCGGCGGATGACGAGCGTTGGGTGGCTCGCTGAACGATCAGCACCAGGCCCGGGTCGATGGCACATTGTGTTCCACGCGCGCTTCATAGATTTTAGCATAGAAGATGGGGCCCGCTAGGGCCAGAGCTTGTCAGGGTTGCGGAATTTGTTCGAAAGAGTCAACGCGGCCCTGGAACGCAAAGGGCTTTAGAAGGAACACGGATGGGTTTTAAGTCAGTAAGAGTCTGACACGCCCTTCCGCTCCGCCCAGAGCGGAAGAAGTCATTTGATGATTTCCCATACTTATTAAAAGAAAAAGACCCAACTAGTTAGAACCTAATAATAAGAGTGTATTTTGTTGATTGTAGATTGTAGAAATAAGAGTGTATTTTTCCGCTGTAAGTGACTTATTGATCAAATCAATTCAGTAAACCAAACCTTTTTTGATCTCGGGGGAAATCTCCATGGATGTCCTCCGCCCTGGAGCGGGCGGAGGGGTCTGTCAGACTCTTACTGACTAAAACCACCCCGGTGTGCCATCTCCCACCTACGCCGGGGATCGCCGAAACGTATGCGACTTTGGTAATGCCCGGCTGGTGCCGGGACCGCCGGGCCACCTCGCGTCTGCGAAGGAGTGAGGTGTTTAACTCCCCCCGCGACGTCAAAAAGGGGCGTACGGGAACACCACGCGCCGCCACCTCGGGTCCGGATGAAAGGGGGATGACGGACATCCCCAAGTCTGCCGCCCCTGGACCCAGTTAGGGGGGGCCGGAAGAAGGCAGCGCATCCTCCGACGTCCGATGCGCCTGCTGCGGGCCGGGGGAGCGGTTGAGATCTCCCTCTACCTTTCTGCAGCCTCCTTCTGCGCCATAACTGCTTCGCAGAAGGAGCCGTGCCTTTTCCCGAGCCACAGGTCGAGCATCAGCCGGATGGCCTCGATAGTGATGAGGCCGGCGGAAGGGCTTGAAAGCCTGTCCCACCATTCCGCCACCAAGACCTCGCGCAGCTGCGACCGACGCAGATCCAAGTGTTGTTGTATCAGTCGCTCGCCGCGCGCCAGCGCGTCCTCGCGCCACCGGTGCAGTGACGAGAGCACTTTCGCCTCCAGGTCCCAGGGCGGAGATCCGGCCAGTGCGCAAGCCGCTTCGTAGGAGATCATGCGTTAACCCCTGATGACTTTGACGGCCATCGCCCTCTGCGGCATCCGCAGAACAGTGATGGTGCTGGCCGTCAGATCAGCCGCCCAGATCGGGGCCCCATACAGGGCCATCGATCGCACGATCCCCATCATCGATTGCATGATCCCCAGAGTGAACCTAACCTTACCTAACATAATCTTATTTACTTAAGACCTCTTACCATCAAGATAGCAACAAGAAGTTATTATCAATACTAGGAAAAGGTATTATTAAAACGTTAAAAGTAAACATCTTACCCGTGAAAACGTGCCTACCAACTGTCACGTTTACTTAATTTTCAGTAGGCTACCGACATTAATCAAACCGCTTCTATATTATTATTTCATACATTTTAGGTTGATTTCTCTTTGTTATCCTTGACGATACAAACCAAGATACAATATCTCTATCTGCAAATAGTTATTAACTATGAAAAGAAAGGAACTAATACTGGTTGCCATGTAGAGAACGTGGGTGTGTCTTGATAATCACTTGCTTGGTTAGTGACTGTGGTTTGGAGATAAGAATAACGTCATCAAGCATCTTCTAAAAACATATTTGTCTTGAGTTACTGGCCTCTGCTCATGTTTTCAATTGCATATCGCCTGTTTGCTAGTTTCCATTATTTATCTTGTTTCCAATGAAAATATGTTTTGACATTTAATTTTATAACATGTTTGTCTTGCATACGGAATATTACGGACTTAAGGCGTGGTTATTTTAGTACTGTTTATTTTTTCCCTGCTTAAAATAAACTAGTTAAATATTTCAAGAAAACACCGATTATATAGGCTTGAATTGACGTTTTATTTGACGAATTCGGTTTCTGACGGTACATTTTGAAAAATAGAATGAGATATGTGTTGCGAGATCACTCACAAATATTTATTTTATGCATTTTTACTAAGAAACAGTGACGGCCAACTCGACTGAGGACACCCATAAAAGTTATTTAACAAAAAGCATTTCAATATTGCAACAAATGAATGATCGCAACCTTTATTTGATCAACCTTCTCATGCTTGTTACGGATTGTGGAAGCGTAACATTAAATGTAACACACATTGAAACCAATTCGCCTAGTTGCGGTGTTAAATTGTATGTTGCATTGCATAGCAAGCTATAGCTATTCAAAGATCATTTGGCACGTGGCCAACATTTTAACGAATGCCGATATCTTATTTCGTCAATACAATATCTACGGACAATTTCACAAAGGTTTACCAACAGCAGCCCCTAGACAAACTCATTCAAACGTCACAAGATCCTTATAGCACTGCTTACCAAGAAATGTAAGTGATAAGCCAATCTAAGATTCTATGTCAATAAAATTCCTTTACGCTGATTAAGGTTGACATTAACAAGCTTATTAAAAAAAATCAATAGAGAATTTGTATTTGGAATCCAGTATTTAAGTTTAAAAACTGATTAGCGGATTCTAAACTTATGATAAGTAATCATACGGTTATTTTGTATGAATAAATCCTGTAAGTTCATCAGTTGGATCATCGAAATGAATGTCAACTGTATTAAAAAATAATCTTTCAATTTCTCCATTGCAGTTAACCATCGATACGATGGAAGACATATATTTAACTTAGAATTTTCAGTTCAGAGGTAACGCTTGGTTTAAAATGATTACCAAAAAACTCCGATATTGTCAGCCAACAGAATAACCAAGTTTGTAATTTGAGTTACTTCATAGCTTTAAAATAAATCTTCAGTTTTTTTTTAAGCGGTTTGATAGAAAAGTTAAGCTCAAATAGTTGTCCTAAAGCTCAAATAATGTGATATTAAGGAAAAAAATATCGAAATAAAATGCTTGAAACCGAATGAATCTAACGTGACCCTAATGTTATATCAAGGCAATCTTAAAAAAATAAGGCATAAAATGAACAATGTAAAGATGTTTTTATAATAACAGAAATTATTGTTATGACATTATCGCTTAAGATTTAAAGCATCACGACATCTGGGCGTTACTTTGACGTAATATCGTGCGACAGATACCGTTCATATATATATTGACGTCTTCTCTCTTCACGCTGTATTTTGTACATTACTTATCTAAGCTACTTACCTTGAAGCTTCTGCGACTTGTTCATTCGCATTGCTCTAATTATTTTAATTAATTATTTTGGATAAAAATCAGTTTTGTCAAGTGTTTGAATCACAAAAATTGTGCAAAAATGTGTTGTTATAAAAGTAACGGAATGTGTGACTTGTGTAGAGAATTCCAGTTATCGCTGCTACAAAGTAAGAACTATATTTTAATCTGCATAGAAATAAAATAAATGTATGTAAAATCATGTGAATAAACAAAATAAGGAAAAAGGATAATATTTACGAATTGCGTGGATTAACTTCATAAACTTAAACAATTTTTAAATTTTAAGGATTTATTTTTTATTTTTATCAAGTGGTTATTTGCCGTCGATGTCTAAAGTAATAAAATAAACAACTCAATTTTAATTGCGCAATATTAAATACTGTAATTACGCACCACGATTTTTTAAAGCTTTCAATAACAATTGACTGTTGATGGTCAGCTGGTGCAAACATCGAACAAGTGCCAAGGATGTGTTAATATAGCTTTCAACTGTTTTCTAAACATGTTCTTCTTTGTCCACAGATCTGCTTAAAACCTTCCCAAGCGCTGCAACGAAGACGGAATATGACAGCTACCACCTTCACGACGACGTGTCGACGAGCTTGTACCCTCCGTCCCCACCGGAGATCAAGCCCAGCCGCGCCGAGCTCGCAAACGATCTTCTGCAGCAGCTAGACAACAACTGTAAACAAGGTAAATACCTACTTATTTATTTTTCTTGGTTGGTTTGCAGCTCCTTAGCCCACCACGCCTTCGAAGTTCTCCCAAAAGAATAAATACCTCCTGGAGATCTATCAATAAAGTTCTTTTAGAGAAGGAAATGTATCTGATGATTTAGCGTTATCAATTCAATAAGGCTTCGGTTTAAAATAACTCCAAAATGTTTGGCCTTTTAAGCCTAGTGGTGTTGATCAGCATCCATCGCGGAGTTTTCTTTTTCGCTTAGAAACTTACGCTCTTATGGATAGAGGTTCAACGATTGATGCATCGGTGCGACGTCGTTCGTGTAGTTTATTAGGGCGTTACTTATGAAATTTTATTAAATGGGCCACTTAACTTTGATAACTTCGGATTGACTTGAAATTATAAAAAAAAAAATTAAACAAATTTAAGCCAAGTCATTCCTTCTTCGAAATCAGTTATTTCTTTGTTTCTCTGTTTTTATGGTTTTAAAGATTTGAAAATGAGTTTTAACATGGACAACGTGCTTCTTATACAGCACGCAATATCAATGACGTATGCGGATTTAGCACTGCTATTGCACGATTTTTTCCAACCGAAGTTATCAAAGTGACCCGAAAAAAAAACTGGCAATTCCATGGGTAAATAAATAAATAATTTAAAAAAAACCATAGGTCAAAAATTATACTCAAAATTAATGTCTTAAAAGATATCAAAGACCACCTGAGTTAGTTCAGATGTTCATACTAATATGCTTAGGGGAAAATAGTCAAATTTAAAACAATTTTCAGCTAAGTATAAGGGTGGCTAATTAAATATGATACGTGACAATTTCTCTTGTACTGAATTGTCAATCATTTCGAAGCTGGCCGGTTGATGCATTAACAGAATCATGCAACTTTAGTCAAGTCTTCTCCGAAGTAAATAAGTATCTAAGTTCGTTAATGTAGTTATCTACTTTCCTTATCGTTTCCATGTGTTATTTGTAAAGTCATCTCGCGCTGTAAGGTCGTTTATCGGGTCCAATGTCTTAGAATATTGGATTTTTGTGTCCAAAACCATCAGCTTTAACTGTTTCCTGTCGATATTCAGGTTGATTCACATTCTGCCAGGCTTTTAATCCAATTTTTTCGATCTTGTGAAAGAAAAAATGTGTTATAAGTAGGTCAAGAATTTTACCTTAAAAGGGTTAAGTTTTTGCTTATATCAATATCCTTATTTAAAAGCTTTTTTTCTGACCTTGGCAATGGTAAAAAGGAAGAACAGGCTGTTTGTGATCTGCATTATTTTCAATGAGAAATAATCGGATTAGGTAGATGGGCTGTCAGCACATGTTACAACTTGTTTCTTTCTGCAAAATCATCATTTCATACGTGTGTTTCTATAATTAGGTATGGTATCAAGCTTTATTTAGAGTATCGCAAAATTAACATTGACACGCCACCATTATTTGATAACGTGTTAGACAGTTGTCACAATTGAAACTAATATCTTGTTTGAGGTATGCTATCAAAAATGAGATTTGGAATATTTATGTGTCAGCAACCAGGCACGGTATGCACGCATGCAGGAAACACTTCATAGGTAGTAAAAATGTTAAATAAGATTGTCTCTTCAGTGGGTTTTGTTACATATATTTGAGGTATCTATAAAGATACTTTACTTTATTAATATTACAGTCCAAAGTTGAAAAAATCGAAGGTGTATTTATTCAAATTATGCCATTATTTTCTTGCGTGATTTTTCCCATTGTTAACATAATGACTAAATGTAGGCATGTCCGATAATTTCAAGGCTGCAATCAAACTTAAGATTAAGTATAATATGATACCCTTAGATAGCAAGATGTGACACACCTCTAACCACTACTTGTCACTTAATGTTTGCGTGATTTTAGCCGACGTTATCAACGGTTGCTAATTAGCAATTAAAGTAGATAATGCACTGGGCTGCTCAGCTGTGGCAGCCAATAGGATAAATTGTGGCTTGCCGTTAGTATGCCTGATTGGTTAATGTTACTTGGTTATTACTACCAATCCGAATAATAGTGACGCAGCTTAAGCAGGTCTGATTGGATAACGGAGAGCCCGTATGTGGCAGTCGGGTTGGTTAGCTAAGCGGACTGTAAGGCCTGCTGGCTTAGTGCTTTGTCTGTGAATGATTGGATATAATATTTAGCTAAAACATTTACCATAGGCGCTCGCAAAACTTAATTTACAGCTTAAATGCGCGGATGGTAACATATAATTAGCAGCAGAAATTCGTTAGTTTATTTGCTAAATGGATATTCGGGCCCCATCCCAGCCAAGGCCAGAAGTAAAATCCTGAATGGAACAACAATCTTTAAAATGAAGCACGAAATTCTTTATTGGGTAAACAATAGTTCAATTATATCGCTTGAAAATGAAAATTAACTGTGGTCGGTTAATGAAATTCATTCGATACACATATAACTACAATTATTTCATTTAAACCCATTCATTTGAATAGCAGTTCTATAGTTCAAAGTTATAATAAACCTAGTTGGCATTTGAAAGACAATTTTAATATCATGAAATAAAAAACTGAGCAGCATTAATGCTAATAAAAAGGCACAATTACATAATATTTGAGCACGTGTTCAAACAGTTGAAAAGTATCCATATAGAAAGGGCCAACGGGCGCAGGTTGTTGCACTCCTGATTGTGACACGTTGTCGAGGCCTCGATCAATTACACTTACAAACATAACGTCGGCTACTGTCCACATTATGAACGCAATATAATGAAAGCACAGCTACGTAACTTTACTTTGGTTCAGCTGAAATAGGACATATTATGTTTTGTTATCGTAATAATTGTTTTTATAGATTAATGGATTTCCTACATACATCCCGTCATCATTACTCTAAGTAAATACGCAATCAGGAAAATAAATAACAGTCAATATTATTGCTACTATACAGATGTACTGCGACGATAAAAGAAATCAAGCATCTTTCATCCAATAAAAATCAAGTTGAAGTTTTGTATCATAAATTTATACTTCATGCTTGTATGTTCATTAGGCAGGAATCGAAGTGAAAATGTGAACGCAGCATTGCACATTGACGTTGTATTAATGATGTTGGCTGGCCGAGAGTAGTGGGGAAAGGCGCGGGGTCCGTGGTCGCGGCGACGTGCGCGCGCGCTCAGTACTAACCTGCGCCGCGCCGCGTTTGCTGGTGATCGTTCTTTGTTTTGTAACCCGTGACAATAAATTCGAGTCGAGAAGCACATTTCGAGCGCTCGCGCTCTCGTCTTAACCTATGTCTGCCACCGTCGATGCGCTGTCTGGACGCCGTTAGAATGAAGTGCCACTATCGTTGCATCTGGAATAAAGAAATAGTTTTCAATTCACAAAAGCTTGTTAAAAGACGTTAGTTCTCAGGTTCTGGCCCTTGAACCTTCAACGACGACCATTGCTCACACCACGAGGATTCCAGTTTTAGAATACCACTGCCCATATAATCGTATATCGTTAGAACTGTATTGTAGCAGTAAGGACATTTAAGGACATTCTTGTTTGGAAAAGTAAAGCAGTTTCTATAACATAATTGGACTTCGTGATGGCTCTGGCAGATATGTATGTTGGTAGGTGGTTATGGATTTTTCTTATTTTTATATTTAGTTGATATTATTTGTTTTGTTATTCATAGTCATTCTGGCGGAAAGGCGAACTCAAGGTCTTAATGCTCTAGTTATTGTTTTGTTCTTTGTGTAATTTAATGTTTATGTCACTGAAACTCAACACAACACTGTTTTTGTGTACGACCAGCGTTCAGCTCAAATGTTTACTCCAATTAAGTAACTGGACACATTAACGATTCGATTTGGAGCGATAACTCAACTGCGCAACAAACTTGTTTGTTTGTATAACAACATGGATACAGTTCAAGCTTCGCTTTGCCGGAAACATTATGAGTATGACGTACACCGATATCAATAAAAATTATGCTGATGATGTTGACTAAGGACAGTAATATTCATAGGTACTTGAACATATGAATCTATCAGTAATAAATACCTATTATAAATAAAAAGTTCCTTCAATATATTTTGTCGGTAGCAGGAGGTAGCTGCTTATTTATCATTTGTCAGATCGGTATTCATGCTGAAATTTAAGGTCCTTTGCGCAGAAATTATATCATAGTATGCTTAGGTTGTAGTACAAGTAACGATTTACAGCGTGCTCGGATTTCAGCTTCTAATTAATGCGAACTACTTGCTGGATTCCCAGCATCATTCAACTGTTTGTGTTTTATATGACACCTTTTATCAATTGTTAGCAAATTCTCGAAGAATAGTTTACGTCTAAGAATAGCTGTTCGCTGATAACTTGGACCGTGTTTTACTGATAAACCAGTTCGCGCACAAGGCGGCCTCGCTTGCTCGCTCGCCCAATAATTAAACGCCTTATTGACCACTTGTTTCCATTCCTACACATTGATACAGATATGACCTACCAATACACCTTTCGAATGTAGGATAAATAGTTATCTTGGCACGTATTGTAAACGTGACAATATATAGATAGTTTATTTTTTTTAATTTGATTGCCTTGGTCCGGTTAATTTTCATTGTCTATTTATTGAGCGTGTCCTCCACCGCTTCTTTTATATTAAAGTTGATGCATTGGATGTTAAAGGAAATTGTGCAAGAAAATTTAAAGGTTTATCCGTTCTCAACTCCGACAAACGCCTACGTTACGCTTCGCATGTGCTAGCGTAATAGAGACCTAATGTCAATTGCAAAACAAAGTACCGTTGATTGAATTGAGAGTAAAAAAACATGATCACTTTTCTGCTACAGTTATAAAAAAGCCTGATTCAAGACAACTTTATGATAACAAGGTCGAATCGACTATTTAGATTTTTTTAACATGAAATATTCCTTAATTTTCCTCAAATGGTAGCGGGTTTGATCACAAACAAGTTTTAAAAGATGTTGACATCGCTGTGGCGAACTTATCTAGTGATTTGCTATCGAGGGCGCGGTGTCAGCGAACTCTGATTGTGCAGGTTTATCTGGGGTCAGGGTGTTGCATCCGACCGAGCTGCTTGCTAGATATTTGTCGCTAACTTAACGATTCTATAATAGTCTAGTATACATACGAGAAAATACTATAGATGAAACATTAAATTGATGTTCTT
Organism: Mamestra brassicae; assembly: GCA_905163435.1. NCBI lineage: Eukaryota > Metazoa > Arthropoda > Insecta > Lepidoptera > Noctuidae > Mamestra > Mamestra brassicae. The sequence continues at coordinate 9,299,393 of LR991004.1, read as the reverse complement.
TTCTCCTCTTAAGGTCTGAGACACCAATCTGAACAATTACGTCCAATTGATTGTTGATTGCGCTGCGGCGACGGTCATCTCTGTTCGTTGCGCTTAAATTCTTGATAAATATTTGTCTACTTTTACATTTTGTGTTGCCACAGAATCGCTGTTCTGTGTTGAAACCGATTTCTGTAACAAACAACTTGTATTTCATTCAATTTTTTGGAGATCAAATGAATCACAGTAAACTTCACAAACATAGCAAAACAAAAATGCTTTTTATTAAAGTATATTATACTTTTAAGTCGTGTGACTCAAAAGTTTAATAGTCTTTAATAATTATTTTATCAACATCGAATGCGCCTGCTGATGACTTTGGTGATAGCTTGCTATAAACGTATCTGTAGATAATTTTGTGGTCCACGACCTAAAGTGGGTTGAAGATTATGTCTTTGTTGAATAATGGACATTTAATTAGGTATAAATAGAGTAATTAATGATCGAACAATGGATCATCACTTGTTCGGGCGCCTGCGTGCAACATGAGACAATGTTTATTTAGTTCAGGGTAGATACCTATTTTGCATCTTTGCCTACGTTGTAGTCCTAATACCAACGCTTTTTGATTTGAATAATTGATTGTCTTGCATAATTTGTTCATTATAATCATCAACGGAATTTTCCTAACAAAACTATCTTAATGATTGTTGAAGTTATACTGATGTATAACTTCAAAAATCATTAAGATAGCTTTGAATGATTAAATGATTTTATGTACACTTAATCGGTTATTACTTTTATTTTTTTTTCTTTTATGAATACCCCATAAAAGAAAAAAATGTCGGAAATAATTTAGTTCATCACGCGTTCTGTAGTTACAAGATTGACACCGTTTTACCAATCATTGCTTGTAATTGAAATTATAGTTCAATAATTAATATTTATTTCTTTTTGTTTACAGAGAATATCTTCTCCAATTGGCTAGAGGAGAAATCGGAGCTTCCCATTTTTGAGAACATCTCGCAAGTTCCGGAGCGCGTAGAGCCGCCACCTGCCGTGTCGCTGCCCATCGCGTCCGCCTTCGCTCCGCAGCCCACGGAGGACCTCCTCCGGGAGTTCGAGACCGTGTACGGCGCCGTCGAGTTGACTCACCTCACTCCGCCACAGAGCCCCCCCGGACCTGCGACTCAATTGCTCCTAAGCTACGCTCAACAAGCACAATGCGCCGCGTTCGCGCCCGCTCTCCCCCTCGTGCCGCAGGAGCAGTGGGCCGCGGTGGCCGCCGCCGCGCCGCCCGAGCTGGTGCCGCACTTCGATTGCGGCTACGAGGACGTCGATGAACTCGTCCGCCACCGCGCCACGCAGCTGGCGTCTCCGCAGCACTCGGGCGACAGCGCCAGCGTGTCGCCACAGTCGTCGCCTCCGTCGTCGCCGCGCTCATCCTACACCGACGATGAGTGGTCGTCGTCATCTCGCCCCAAGCCTTACTCGCGCCCCTCTGACGACCGTCGCTCTCGCAAGAAGGAGCAGAACAAAAATGCTGCGACGCGTTACCGCCAGAAGAAGAAGGCTGAGATCGAAGACCTTCTCAATGAGGAACAACAGATGCGCGAGAGGAACTCCAAACTCAGCGACAAGTGTTCCGACTTACAGCGCGAGATCCGCTACCTTAAAGGACTAATGCGCGACCTTTACAAGGCCAAAGGCCTTATCAAATAAACCACCACCGCCGCCACCTCCAGAGATCGGATACTGTCAATACGGCGCGACAGAGAAGCGCGCATTGTGAACCCTGTTCAAAACGAAGTTGTGGGAGTTTCGTATATTTTTGATGATAACATTAAGATATATAGATATTATTTGTATCTCAGATAAGCAGATCTAAACTCATCGAGCAGTAAGAACCATTTTTCATTAGTAGATGGATACAAAATAACACCATCAGAGAAAAAGGTGGCGCCCTTTCTCATCTTTCATTTTTCTTTCATTTTAGAGGATAGGTCGCATTCATTGTAATGAAAATATGAACTGTATACTTGTTCGCATTCGCGACTGCTCTATAAAGTATTTTTGTAACACCCATGTTTTAATCAATTGTTTGTTTTAAATCAATTATTTGCATTTTATTGTCATCTTATGAATTTTTAAAGTTTTATGTTTTCTTACAATATAAGGAATGCGACGGCGTACTATTTTTGTTTTATTTAATCATGACCACCAGTTTTGCAACAAACTACGCCGTTTGTTATGAGGATAACATTATTCAGTGCTAACGATTGTTGGAGGTTCCTGATAATCGACTTGCATAATAGCACTGGCCTCAATAATGTTCAATAACTTCAATTATATTGGTACTGAATTATTTATGAAGTAGGTATTAGAAACTTGCGAGGTATTTTTAGAATCCTGCGATAACTTATAATGTCTTTATTTACGACTTTGAAGCATTACCAATTAGTAAACATCAAACATTATTATTTAATGTAGGTAATTTTGTCGATAGGTGCTTTGAAAGGAATTAAGGGTCGATTTAGACTAACGCAACTGATAACGCTGGCTCTTCGGACAAATACATATCCTACAATCAATACGACCTAGCTGATATTTACTTCCAAAACTACTCAGCGACAATGTGAATCAACGCGGACTAAACAAAAAAGTATCGTTTCCACTCTTCAAGATTTTCTTCAAAGTTTCAAACTTGTCATTCTGCGAAATTGGACAGGATATGTGGAGTATGTATTCTCTGAACAATACAATGGACGGTTACGCTTAGTATACGATGCCTGTAGGTAGAGGTTCATACTACACACAAAATAATATGAATGTCTTGTAACTCGTAGTGACAGAGTGCAACAGCTACAGCTATCGTACGTGATCGAAGACGGAACGAGTGTCGGTAATAACTAATTAATTTTGACTCTGATTAGGCGTTTAAAAAAATCAACGTTTTATCTTTAATAGCAACTAACAGCCGTAAATGGTTTTTAGGGTTCCTTACCCGTTCCCCCAACACACACAGGCGGACAGCGGAGGCTTAGTAATAACTAAGCCTCCGCTGTCCGCCTGTCTGTTAGCGGGCTGTATCTCAAGAATCGTAATAGGTAGACAGTTGAAATTTTCAAGAGTGTGTATTTCCAATGCTGTTATAACAACAAATTATAAAAAATAAAGTGGGCTCCCATAGGTTTATGGTACGGAACCCTTTGCGTGACAATCCGACTCGCACTTGGCCGGTTTTTTTTTGCCACTGCAGAGTTTTACAAATACAAACATTTGGGTATTATCAGAAAATCACTGTCATGAAAGGAAAAAAAAATCAATTCAATGAAATGATATACACATTTCGTAGTTATAACTGTGTAGTAAAATATCAAAAGCCGATAAGTCACACCCCTACTCGAAACTGAATTATGAATGGCGCCAAATTTGAAATTTGAAATATTTACGTTTGTTTTAAAATTTCATTACAAAAATACTGGTTGAAATCGGTGATTTCTTTCATACCCCGGTACGTCCATTGACAAGTATTTTTCTAACTTAAGCACGTCCGATATAGCATTATGAATAATTGCTCTTTATTTGTTATTTTTTTTGGTTATATTAAATAGCTATCCTAAGTACGTCCTGTAATAGTGGGATTCGGCAAAACCAGGTAAGGCCATTCGCTATTTTTCAAAACCCGGAAAATCCATTGTTTATTTCAAACTCCTGTACATTTCGCTAGTGTACCTACATCAAACACCGGTCCATATTTAAACCGGTACCTATGTCCAGATTTTCGAGCTTAACCCTTTATTTATATTTTGTTTTTTTTTTTTCTATTTTAATATACCTACACAAACCCCTTCATGTGTGGTCGTTCAATATAAAAAACTCATAATATAAAGAATTACAGTCAAAACCATATTTCTTTCATTTCCCACTTTTCGCTTAGAGTGGAAGTAAGTACCGGGTTTTGATATTTAACTACCTACACAACTATTCTCCAGTAGGTACCTACATATTCGGTCATAAATAACTGCATAAAACCAGTTCAGGGCCTTGAATTTATCTTCTGTTGATTATCTGAATGTATTGTCTTTCTATGAACTTAGTAGTTACCTACCTATACTTAGTCTTCTTAGACCAGGCTGACAAAGTCAAGGCTTATTAATATTATCTTACATATTTATAATTGGAAAATAAATTAAAAATAACATGTCAACGTTTACTTAGAAGATAAATGGACGACTATGTCTTATCGTGGTATGTATATTCCCGACAAAGGGAAAACTTTTCCAATAATAGTGCGATAAGGGCGAGTTCAAAGTAGGTCGTAAGTATGCAAGCAGCGTACTTGCTAATGGCGTGAGGACAGGGCAAGGCCCTACGATAGTTGAGTAGAGGGTACCTCTTCGAACGACAACAACGTATTGAGTGCCGATACAAATTTATATTAAAATAAATTAGGTACGAATGGGACCAAGACAAAAATATTATTTTCGTTTGATAAATCATGTGCGCTTACCGTACCGGTTGAGTAGTACGGTAGGACCTACCAAGTCCCAAGGCTCGGCTGTCGGCTCAGACTCGCAAATAATTTGCAAGTGTGCCTGAATCTACTTTTATTACTGTGTGCCAAAAGAACAAAATATACTGACCTGCATCAATCTCTGCAGTGATAGAAGGCGTAGGTAGGGTAGGTTGCGGGCCTGCGGACGGCGAGCGCGGGTTTGCTCACCGTCTGATAAGTGCCAGGGCCAGCTGGGTCGATGGCGCGCTGTGTTCCGGGCCACTTGCGCCTCAAAGACATGTCAGCATAATTAACGAGGCCCGCCAGGGCCAGTGTCTGCCAGGGTTGCAGAATTGTTCGAAAGAGTTTCCGCGGCCCTGGAACTCAAAGGGCATTTGGGGAAACTCGGATGGGTTTTAGTCAGTAAGAATCTGACACTCCCTTCCGCTCCGCCCAGAGCAGGGAGAGTCATTTGATGATTCTATGGAGTTTCAGCTGTAGGATTGTGTAACCAAAAGTCGGTATAAACCGTAGTTATACGTTTTATCAGAAAATAATCTACATATTTTGGTTAAGTACCTATAAAAAATCAAAATGGCAGATTGACGATGAGCTAACCTATGCAACCTATGGTTATGTTACGTGGAAGCACGGGTACCGCCTCTATTGTTTTCAGGGGAGGATTCAGAGGCGTACCTACCTAATTTAGTTATCAGAATCATAGAATATTTCTTCTGTGGGATTTAACGCTTTTTATAAAGGAAAGGCTTTGCTCTGAATCTTATGTTGCCTTATGGAAAATGGTGTCCATGAGCGGTCAGGCGTGCTCAGATTTTGAATTTACTTTACTAGATGTCTATGCCCTCACCCATAGGCGATATAGAGCCCTCACCCAATACCCCAGAATGTTCTGATGCCCACCCCAGGCTATTTAGGGACCGATTCTAAATTCTAGGCTGAACACTTATTTAACTTACTTTTTTGTTAGAATAGATGCCAACAGTGGGGTCAAAATCGTACACGTCAAACCATTGACACCCCTTCTAAAAATTTACAATATGAATGAAATCATATTTTGCATTCAAAGCCACAAAATTGCTTCAACAGTGCGCAATCCCTGTCGCGTCATTTAAGTCTCGACTTCTATTCTTAGGATTAGTATTCTAATTAACCCAAATAATCAACGACGTGGACAGGGTGAAGAAGAGGATAGTAAAAAGCTTAATTTACCCGTCCTGGGCGGGGTATAAAATTTTTTGAAGCTTGCTTCGCTCTCTCTTACATACTTGCTTATCAAAGTTTTGTACAATGTATAAAGCTCATAAAGTATGAGTCGACGAAATTTCTTTTATGTCTGTATGGATAGCAAAAAAGATCCTATCCACCCGGGGCGTGGTACAAAAATTCGAGCTCGTTTCGCTCGCTCATTTAGCCTTAATTGTCAAAATTGTATAGGTACATAAATCGACAACATCAGCTACTTTTATGGCTGTATGAATAGTTAAAGAGTATTTTACCTATCCGTGGCACATTCTATCCGAAACCGTTTTTGCATCTTTAGTTCCCGAACTTCCGTTAAAGTCGACCAAGGAACTTCTATGTCGGTAGTTGGTAAAAAATAACTAATCTATGTCTATTCTAGATTCCCAAGCGGGATGATAAAAATTTTCGAGCTCGCTTCCCTCGCTCTGGGGTCTGGGGTCATTCTTGGGTCAGCAAAAAAAAAACACCTTAAACAGATGTTTTTTTTTGTTGATTCGTGTGATAAATAAGGAAATCTAACTTATCTGAGACAAGGTTCCAAAAAAAATTCGAGCTTGCTTCGCTCTCTCATATATTTTCACTTTTCTCCAGGCTAAAGCTTTTCCGCATAATACAACAAACGTTATCCATCCGAAATGCTTCATATTTCACCCCGCGGTTCTGCCCACGAGAACTCAAAGGTATTGTTGGCCGGGGTGTCATTATTTTAGTAAAGGTAAGGTCTCCTTTGTAGGAATGCAATGGTACCCATTAGGTACTATCCATCGATCGTGAGTAAGTCTGTAGTCCGATTTTCTCGACTTATTTTATAATTTGGACTTTACTAATAACCCCAAAGTTTTGCCCCCCTCCTCACGGCGACGGGCCTAAAATTTAATTTTTGATCGTGCTCACCGAAAAAACCTAGATACGCCAATGCCCTAACCCTCAAAAGCGTTCCAAACCAAGCGACATGACTTGAATAAACGAAAAACGCTAGATAGGTACCTACTTACATACATACTTATAGAGAGTATAAATGATATCCATATGTACCTATGTAGGTACATATGGATATACCTAATATAGATAGAAGCCCTCTCAAACTTAAGCTCCGTCGGCCATCTTGCATAAGTTGTGTCCGGTTATTTAAAATAAAATTACTCGTAGGTCTGGCAAGTTAGATATAGGTATTAGGGCTTTGCCGCTCTCTGCTCCACTGGCTATATTCATAGAATCAAACAAAAAGCACCATTCAAGTCAGCATTTTGACGTGCAACTACGGAACCCTACGCTGCGCTTGGCCCGACACGCACTAAGCCGGTTTTCCTTTATGTTTAAATGGAATGTATGAAGTATGTAATGCTAGGCTGCGATTTTCATAAAGAAAATATTCGAAACAAAAACAATTCCATAGTGACACTGTCCGTCAAACCTGTGCGTGTGATGTGATGAGTCTTGCCTATTGACAGTGGTGAGCGTAATTTTTTAGAAAGCAAGGAATTAGCCCAACGATGATAGCGTTGATAACATAAATTGAACTAGGTTCTCGACTTGACGGTAGAGGACGTTACTCTAATCGATGTTTTTGTTTTTTTAATAGCAAAAGAAAGTCGATCGCCTATCGGCCAGATGAGAGAGAGAGAGGCTGGGCTGGGTGTCCATCCCATCGCGCATTTGCCCAACTTGCACTATGGCCAGTTCGGGCCTAAGGTGAGCTTCCCAGCGCCTTTAAGGCTGTAGAGCATTTGGTTTAACTGTTCCACATTGACTCTGCCATTATAAAGATGTTGTTGGTCATACGGATATGTGGGATCATGACGTTTACGTTGATCCCCTATCCAGTCCAGTCCAAAGTTCCCCCAGTTTCTTTTTGGCAATATTATATAGCTACCCTTTATCTTACATTTCTAAGCACTTGGATGAGGGAGGTCTTCTTATCAGTAATAAGTCTTGTCAGTAATCGTGGCCGATGCCACGTAACTTCGATATAATTAAAGCCAATCAATACGACACCGATTCAGAGAATTCAGAACTACCCGCTTTTCAATGACGCCACATATTTTTTTCGATAATGATCCTCGAGAACATTTTGTAGACATCGCTCGGAAATTTAACGAGTATAAAGTTCTTCAGAAAGGTTTTGTCACCGTTATTCACATCATTTCAGCAACCTAAAACTGAATATAGCATATTTTGATTTTGACGCCGACAAAACTATCGGCGGCGCGCGGCGGCGGAGTGACTACCACGCCTCACCTCTAGTGTAGACCGCACATCTAATCTATTAATACCTTTTTTTAAATTTAATATGGGTTTGCTCTTGACTCTGGTCTAGGTCATAGATGACAGAGACAAAGTCGACGATGGAACGAGCTTACCCAGAAGAAGCCTGTTCACTCTAATTTTGAAGAGATTAGGGTTGTATGCGTTCGGAAACATAGACGCAGGCAGAGAGTTCCACTCCTTTGCTGTGCGCATTATAAAAGACGTTTGGAAACGTTTAGTGCGAATAGGTGGAATAGCAATAAAGTAGGGATGTGAATAAGAATCCGTTACCAATAAAATAGATACTATTACTAAGATATATAAGATTTTGAAATTTAAGAAAAAAGCAGGTAGGTACCTACCTACCGACCTAAGCCAAGACCCTATTTAAATACAAACTCTCGATAAACATTGAAACGTTTAATTAAAGCTTTCACATGAAATTCCAATTATAAGCTACCGATCACGATCCATTATTGGTGGAGAGCAAGTTAACTACATCAACCGTAGATACTATTACTTATTGGGCGGGCTATCAACCGCAACATTCTATTCAGTAATCCGCTTGACCATCGTCTGTTATTGTTCCTAATATCCGAAAGTCAACGGGTCGAGTTCGATGAATACCGAAATATCTAAATGGTAACTGAAACTAATAACAGAATAACGTCAGCTCGATAGTTGAATAGTCTTTAGATGAAAGGTGAACTGTGTTTAGGTAGGTAGGTACCTAGAGTAGGAACTTAACTAATAGAACAAAGCTTAGATAGATTAGGTACCTACATACACTTACCTACTTTATTGTACCTACACCAAAAAAAGTTACACCACCCTTCAACACAAACTAGATTATCTGGGTACAATAATATTAATAAACCATTTATTTTCAGGTTATAAATACACATAAATTACCTTAACCTAAGTATAGGTACATATAATCTATATATATAAAAATGAAGCCCTATTTCCCTTGGTCACGGCATCACGAGTGAACGGCTTGACCGATTTGGCTAATTCTTTTTTGTTTTGTTCGCCAGATTACAGGGAAGGTTATAAATAAAAAAAAAAGGTAAGTAGGGTAGGTAGGTAGGATCGGTAGGTACCTACGTAGGTAGGGTAAGAAAGTAGGGTAGGTAGGGTAGCTATGTAGGGTAGGTAGAGTAGGGTAGGTAACGGTTGACGGTTGAAGCCGCGGGCACAACTTGTAACATAATAATTGCAATCTTGTAAATGAAAATGCGTGAAGTGAATCCTGGCAATTTTACTTATATATTTTCGATTCATTCAATAAAATCGATGTTCTCGTCCAAACAATAAGAAGTGGTCAACAATAAAGACATGAACATTTTTTTAGTTTTTTTAATTTAAGAAGTTAAAAATATAATATCCTAATAACGAGTGTTACCTCCTCTTGCCAAATAAGAGCTTGCATCCTTCGGCGCATGCTTTCCACGATAATATTTATATTATTTATTTTATGTTATTTATCTTGTTAATTTTAGTATTTATTATACATTTATACTGTATGTATAGTTTATGTATTTGTATTATTTATTTAAATGTTTGTATTTATTAACTTTTTATTCATCATATTGCACCTACCGCCATTCTCTGCATCACCCAAAGGCGGACTTATAAGTGTTAATAAATAAATAAAATAAATATTTTATAACGTCTTGTGGATTACGTATTATCGTATTATTACTTTAATTTTAAGCTCCCTGATGTTTTGTGGAACAGGCTGCACTTCTCTTACCATTTAACCTCTACCCCTCTTTAGAACATGCCAGACGTGCTCAATTGGATTGAGGTCAGGACTTTGACCTGGCCAATCTAAACGACGGATCCCAACTTCTTACATAATTATACGTTTTCACTTCGCTAGAACGATGAGCGCGAACATTGTCGTAAAAATGGAATCATCTCCAAGAGCAGTCAATGCAGGTTGTGCATGAGAAATTAGGACTTCCGTTATGTACCGGTGTGCTTTGAATGTTCCATTTTCTATGAAAACTAACTCCGTGCGCTTCGTCGAATTAATAACTGCCCAAAACATAACGGAACCCCTCCGCTATAAGGCCTAATTTCTTCGAAACACACGTACGCGCCTCGTCTAGGGGAACGCTGTTCCACTGGTCATCGCAGCACTCGTCTAGGGGAACGCTATTCCCCTGGTCTTCGCAGCACTCGCCGGCGTCCATCCTCACCATATAAAGAGATTCTAGCCTCATCGGAAAACAATACTTTGTTCCAGTCATCCAGAGTCCATGATGCACAATTTCGGAGTAATTTTGGCCCCCGAGCCGGGCGGTAACTGCTGATATCGGCAGCCAAAAGCCTCCTCCTGACCGTCCACAAACTTACTTTTACTCCTCTTACTTCTTCAAGGCTCTTCTTTAGGTCCACATGAGACACCACGTCTTACGATTTCTTAACGCCTGAATTACTCGTCATCGTCTGGTCCGTTGAACGACTCACATTTAGCCGCTGAGACACGTCAGTTTGCAAACAACGTTCTTCAAGTAGCGCTATATTTTTTCCGGCCCTTATCGCTTTATCAACCATATCAAGTGGTAATGGATCTGTGGATCTAAAAATAACAATTCAATGAATTAATTAGCGTAAATAACTAAAAAGTTTTAAAATTTTAGTAATAAGCAAGTAACAGTTACAACAAAGCAATTTAATATCTACTCAGCATTATTTTTCTTTTGTTAGTTTGAAAATTCAAATTTGGAACACATGCTTTCCAGCTAGGATATTTAGAAAAACTAGCAAAATATAAATACACTTCTGGACACATCTATTGGCCCACCTTGTATTTTCAGTTTCGTTTGGTCCTAGCTAAAATTTTACCTGGCACATTCACAATTTCATTCAATAGTTTTTTTTTGAATTTTGAACACAGAATTTAAAGAAACAAAAGACAATTTGGAGCCTGTTTGTTGATATCAAACAATCGAATACTAAGAAAACTTGGTTTTATTGGTTTACTTGGATTTAATTCTTGAAAAAGTGATTGATATCTTTGGTTTTGCAACAAACATTACTTATTCTTAACATTAAGGTGAGGTTCTATCAATAATCTATGGATACTTCACCTGAAGTCGCCGCCCAAGCTGTGGCACTTATTCAGGCCGGACACAGCCAAAGAAACGTGAGTGCTCAACTTAATTTAAGTCGATCTGCGGTCCGAAATGTTTATCGGAGGTACCTAGAGACTGGCGGCTTTGTTCGTCGCCAAGGAAGGCCACGATCTCGGGTCACAACTGAAAGGCAGGATCGATTCATCGTGACGAACAGCTTGAGAAATCGTCACCTTACCTCCATTGAGATACAAAACCAACTTCGCGACTTCCACGGAGTATCTGTGAGCGCTCGAACTATTCGGAGAAGGTTAAAAGAACGCGATATGGTACAAGCCAGCTAATGGGCCCAAACTAACGCGAGCCCACCGAACAGCGCGCCTTCACTACGCACGCAGTCATTTAAATTGGACACAGCAAGATTGGAGCCGTGTACTCTTTTCTGATGAGTCTAAAATTGTGTTACATGGCAATGATGGAAGGAAGAAGGTCTACCGACGTAAGGGAGAGCGTTTCGCACAATGCTGCTTTGAAGAGAGGGTTGCTTATGGCGGTGGCTCATGGACTGTCTGGGGCGGTATATCCGCGAGCGGCAAAACTCAACTTGAGGTTGCTACAGGACCACGGCTGCCAACATTAAATGCTGAAAGGTACATTCGTGAGTGCTTAGAACCTCACGTGATACCATACGCGGACTATGTGGGCCCAAATTTCCTTTTTATGCATGATAATGCAAGAGCCCATGCGGCCGGCATCGTCAGAGAATATCTTTGGGATGTGAACATCACAGTTATGGACTGGCCAGCCAGAAGCCCAGACATGAACCCCATTGAGCACATGTGGGACGAGCTAAAAAGACGTGTTAGGGCTCGTCAGCCAGTTGCCCAGACGATGCAGGAGTTGAAAACTGCCATAGAAGAGGAATGGGAGATGATCCCTCAAAATTGCATAGAGCGGTTGATAAACTCTATGCCTAATCGTATGAGAGCTGTGGTAGATGCCCATGGAGGCAACACGCGTTATTAAATTAAACCTTTATTTGATAAAACATGTTTTTTATTCAAAAATCAATTGCCTTTAACAAGGCACATATCCGACTTGTTAGGCGTAGCTCCATGTCGTATGGTATTCTGAATTCAAATTTAAAACAATACGATCGAAAAAGATGGTAAAATGTATCAGGTTTAAAACTGCATCAACAGTTTTTGTTCAATCTAGCAATCATATTTCGGTAGGGGCCATCGAAACCTAAACTCTAAGGTGGACCAATAGATGTGTCCAGAAGTGTACAATCATACGGAGTTTGCATCCAGTGATTTTCAAGCAAAAATAAAATAAAAAACGTTAAGAAAGTTCAGAAACCTCCAATTTCGTTAAGGTATTTCAAGAAATATTGTCACCGATTTAGGTACTAAACCGGTCTCTTCGTTCTGCCAGTCTTCTCAAACCTCATGGGAACAAGGAGCTAGTTTATGTACTTACCTAAGTACATAACTTACTCTTTTTGAATTCCGTATCTATACAAAGTGTATTGCTATGTTCCATTGAGAAGTTCGTTTCTCAATATCTAGCTGATAGGTTACACCTACAAAAAAGGTGTAACGGCCGTGTACATATGGCATGGCATAAGTTAGTGTGAAAATAATTAATGAGTGAGAGCTACTGTCATTGCTGACCTACTAAATCGAGATTTCTGTTATAGCTGATGTAATTTTAGTTGCATCTTACAGCATATCAAAATAATACAACTTATCGGTATTATTTCTTACAACATTCTATTTATTTAGGTAGGTAGAAATAGTTGTAAACTTCCACGACCCATTGTACATCGGATCAGTCATTGACTTGACGGGTGGTCACGCGAGGAGCGATACTTCCGTCCGTGATTTGAATTGCGTAGCAATTTGTTCTAAATTTTTGTTCAAAAAAATTCAAATATGTCAGAGGTCAGGTTATAATGGTGATGTCTTATCAGTCAAGATCGATAAATCTGTCACTACCATATCCCAGTAGACATATAGTGATTTTGAAGACTCTGGGCATCCAACACCTGCCCCGGACAACAGCATGACTATGGCGTTGATGGTGGCTGCGAAACTAGAGAGATGAGAGCCTAGATGTCGTTTTGTAAAATGTTAGGTACGCAATTAATTCGTAATTGGTTATGTCTACTTTTTCTTCTCGAGTATGTGAGTTAATGCTAAGATTTTTCGGCCCAGTGGGTCTACAGGCAACGTTATGTTGAATTCATTAAGTCCCTCAAAGTGCAGGTGTATATGCAGTTGGGGCACTTCAATGTGTGGCTCATGTTCTAAACAGGGCCACTACACTCATAGAGGGTATCCGACGGGTCTATAAATCCCCATTTCGCAAGTTGTATTTGCACTTTGCAGCGGTTTTTCTGGGCGCGCAGCCGATTGAGTGCACGTGCAGTTTACGACCAGGTGGTAGATGAAAGTACCTGGGTTTCCAAGTAAAAGTATGGTGGTGATTGGTGGGAAGAACGTTTTCTTCCCCCGTCTTGGTTCTCACTTTAGTGATGTCCCATGGTATGTCCCAAGCTTTTGTGTTAAAAATGGTAATAAAACATTTACAAAGTGATTCTATTGTGATCAATACCTACCCTACCTACGTTTAATTATTATGTACAGGTAACCCAAAGTAACTACCTACTAAATACTTATAAACAAATAGACTAATAACATCGCGAAATTTTGAACAAATGCGTGTAAAAACAGAATCAGTCATTAGGCATCAAAAAATTCATCTGCATCGCTGTCAATGGCGAAAGTGATCAGAATACGGGCAGCATTGCCGCGTTGAATGGCTGGCAATGCTTATTCCTTGGCCAACGAAAATTAAAATTAGTCATATTGGCTTTATCTGTTTCGAATGCACTACAATTTACTACATCATGGGCGTAGCTATAGCTTTCGCAAGGGGGGAGGGGGGTCCACGGGTCCATAAATTGTAGGAATTTTGTGGCACGTATTATACGTGTACCTGAGTCTGAATTAGCGTTGCCAGCTCCAGTGTGTTAAATCACTGGACGGTATAGGTACAATACAATAGACATAAAAAAAAAGTTTTTGTGAATCACCTTTTCTTTATATTGCAGGTCAGTTAGCTCGCTTTACTTGGCATATAGCTGCCCTACACTCCGTAGGCGGGCACTCAGAGAGGATTTCCCGAAATTCCTACGGAACCGGGAAAAAACGGGATATGCGCGTACGACGTCGCGGGCAAAAGCTAGTAAAAAAAAGTAAAATTAAAAATTGCCTGGGTACAATTTTGGTGAGAAAATATGAAAGAGAAAAATATTTTATGGCGGTATATTATGAATGTTTAGCTGTATTCGTTTTTCTTGTTAAAATATCGGTAAAAGTACAGTAACATCGGGATATTTGGCGTCCCAATAAAACGGAATACGTCTAATATTCCGTCGTATGGGTACGGGTGCGGGTACGGGTGCGGGTACGGGTCATATACGCCTATGCACTAGATAAATTAAATAGTCTTTTATGAATATCTGTTAAGGTTTCCTAACCATTCTCAATGCATTGGAATAGTTTTTAACCGAATTCAAAAAGGAGGAGGTTCTATGTTCGACTGTTGTTTTTTAATGTATGTTCACCAATTTCTCAGCCAATTGAAGACCGATTCTTCTTTTTCCCATTGTCACCAAGTCAGTGCAATTTGATGATGGGATCGTAGGGAAATCGAGGGCAACCCTCAAATTTTATAGGCACATTGCAACGCAATTCAGATGAAAGCTGATGATGAAAGGTTATAAGTCGGGATCTTATAATGGGATTTACAGAAAAACACAACCGACTTCCAAAAAAAGCAATAATAATCTAAGGGTGAGTTTTTCGATCCGTACTTAACCAATGGTTAACATTTAGGTACCAAAATTTCGTTAATGTGCGTTTTTCGATCAATATTTAGATTGACAAATAATCAAATATATGTATAATTATTAGTTAAAATCTATTTAGTAATAGCTAGCAATTGATCGAAAAACGCATTTTAACGAAAATTTTATAACAATTTTAACCGTTGGTTGAGTTAATAGATATAACAAAAAAAAAATACATCGGGCGCAAAATAGGAATAATGAAATTAAAAAAAACATACAGTCGAACAGAGAACCTCCTCATTTTTGAAGTCAGTTAATAAGGTATCCATCTGTATAAACAAGGAATAATATGAAATACGGAAAAATCGACGTGTCTCGAGAATTGTGAAGGCAAAGGAAAATCACTTCTAAAGTTCATTCAAAGTATAGGTACTTTGCGAGAAACCACACAAACGTTGTATTCCTGGCAAAAGATAAGCTCATGAATAGATATCAAATTACATTGAATATAGGTACCTATATTTAAGAATATAAATATACTACCTACTCAATTTCTCATTTAGTTTCACCTGGTTAGTTAATCAAAAACAGGAAAAATAAAATAAATTTGTAAATATATACCTGAAGAAAAAATATACTATCTCTTACGTCCGGGATGGCCCTCTTCTCTTCGAAAGTTAACCCCATTGCAGTAGCGTAGCAAGGGGGGCGAGAGGGGGCGGCCCGCTCCGTGTGACACCCGTTTAGGGGTTACACCCGACCATTCGTTGACTTTTTTATCTCGGTTGAGTGTCACCCCTGTCGGAAGTGGGGTGCAAAAATTTTCGAGCTCGCTTCGCTCGCTCTTGCATTCTATACTCTCTTACTTTATGAGCTTTCTTCTGTATAAATCGCTTCTATTTAAGTATGAATGATCTAAAGAAAATAAAACCTTTCCGAGTGCAAAAATTTCCTTAGATCTTGATCTTTTCTGCATTTAGGGGTGACATTCGACCGTTCGTTGACTTTTTTGTCACGTTCAGGTTTCACCCCTAGACGGGTGACGCAATGAAACCTTTCCGATTTTCGAGCTTGCTTCGCTCGCTCTTGTATTCTGCGCGCTCTTAGTTCTTCAACTTTTCTACATGAGACAACAATATGAACTTTATTTAATTAAGTATGAATAATAAAAAGAATATCAAACCATCAGTCAACAAAGTTACTTCTATTTAAGTAAAGGTGATCAAAAGAAACTAAAAACCTTTTCGAGGTGGGATGGCAAATTTTTGAGCTCGCTTCGCTCGCTCATGCAAACTCTCCATGTGTAGCACCACATTATCCGCCCCGGGTGTTACCCATGCTAGCTACGCTACTGACTTGTTGTTTAAAAACACCCAGCTTTATTTTATCCCAACTGCGATATTTCCATCTACATTTCACAGATATTTTCGGCTCTTGTGCTTAAAATATGGCATGGATTAAGATATTATGTTTATAATTAAACATTTTGTGCGTAGATTTGTGCTTGATTAAAATAATAGGTCACAGTGACGTGCCAGTAATGACGCATGTTTTTACTAAATAAGTGTTGATGGCATTGAATTGATATTAAGTAAATATTGTTTATTTTTGTATCGAGTTCCAGGCCATCATTACTGAATACGATTGATCTAGAATTAGATTATTATTTTAGTATTATCTTTGCTGTGTTTAGGTCTCTATTACATGCAATATGTAATGAATAATATTGTCAGATAAATTGTAAGTTTATTGTGATTGCATAATTATATTATTATTTCCTAGTTTACAGAAAAACAAGTAATGAAGGAGATATCCCCACTTATTATTTAGCTTGCGTGGTGGCTAGTGCAGAACAGTTTTAAACTATATTTAACTTAGGCCCAATCATAAACAAGGGGCTTGCAACTTATCACTGGCGCACTGGTGCACGCATTAATGAGCTTCATACGGGTTTACTAATTACGAGGATAGCTTCGTTAAAGTTATGTTTCATAATTATGGAGAGCACGACAACGGTGTGTTTAATAAAGTTGTGCCAAAATTTGTTTTATAGGTATTTGTTTTCTATTATAATGAAACACTGACAGCGGAATGAGATAGTATTTGGTACGGAACGATTATACAATTAAGGTACCAAGTTTTTTTATGTTTTCCCATTTCAGCAATCTAGAGAAAATCTTGAAAACTACCTACTACACATAGGTCTAAGGTGCAGAACAGGTAACAGTAGGCACTATGTGAAAGAGCGGTTGCGCACTACGTCCGATCCGATTTCGATCAGAATCCGTCAAAATACTGTCCAAGAAATCTCGGACCGAACTCGGATATTGCTTAAGCACTATCTCCGATTGAAATCCGTGATTACCTCCTTTCTAGACATACAGATGATATGGCTTCACACAATCCATCCTTCGTTTCTTTGATCTTCCCCTACTCTTATCTCTTATACTTTCATCGTGTTTATCAGTGTTACCGTGTTAACCAAAAATGAACTTCTAAAGTCTTAAGAACAATGTAAATTGCCATCCCACCCATGATTCCTTATCCTTGTCCAATTAAATTGTTATAAGAATTTTGCAGTTAATCCAACTATAACAGCGTAAGCTACCATGCAGAATGTTCTACGACTACGCCGGACCGTCTTTTCACGGATACTGATCGGGTTCGGATCCGACGTAGTGCGTAAGCGGCAATTGTGCATGGTCTGATATTATACCTATAATAAGTGTGATAGAATATTTTTTATTTGCGTTAAACATGGCAGGCTGTCTGTACGTAACGGTCAATTAGATGCTTTGATTCCGATAACGCTTTAAGTTATTAAAATAAAATACCCAACAAATCGTTATTCAAATTAGGACTTCTACAGGCTCTACTCATTTTTTTTACAAACATTTCGTTTCGTTTTAAGCATACTTAATAAATAAAAAAAACCGGCCAAGTGCGAGCCAGACTCTCACACGAAGGGTTCCGTACCATAAACCGAAAAGAACACGTGTCTTGTATCCCTTTAATTTTTAATTTTATTTCATTTTTACTACTGTTGTTATAGCGGCAATAGAAAGAAATACACACTACACGCTCTGTGAAAATTTCAACTGTCTAACAATAACGGTTATTAAGCCCGCTGACAGATAGACACATTAATACCAGTGTTTTTATTTTTTGTTTTAATATCGAAAACAACAGTGTTGCCTTGTCATTTTTAAATGAAACCTATCATTTGGAGATATAGCAAAAAAACTATCTTTGAAAATAGGGTCGTACGAGGCCCCCGAGAGAGCCAAGAGCGCCGTCTGCCCTGCCAACGGCTGTACCCTACCATTTTATACAAATTGTTTTATATTTCACTTAAGAACGCATGTTTGGCTTTGGGATTTTGAAAAATACTTAGGAGTATTTTGTTTACTTTCGCTGTTGTTATAAGATACTTAAAGTTGACGTGGGTTTAGTTTAAAAGATGTTTGTTTGCCGCAATAATCTATATTCATCATCACTAAGCTAATATCATCATCATCATTATTATTGATAACCTGAATCGACCACTCCTCCGCAGAGGCCTGTCGTTTCTTGTCCCAGTCCCCATAATCAGGTGCTAGCCTCATCCAGGTTCTACGATGGCAACAAAGTTATCTGGCCACCAGACGACTAACACTTCTATCAGTCCTTGTACGCCACTTGGTCACTGTCCTACTTGACAAGCTTACTTAACTTATTTAAAAATAAAATGGCTAGTCAAAATGTTTTTGCTTTTACAACAATTATTTTTAGATCCAATTTAAACACTGATAGGTTTGTAAATATTCTCCCGAAATAAATGCAAACTACGACAATTTCCCAGTTTATTCTTCCAACTACCACGCATTTGTCAGTTTACCAGTCATTTAATAAAAAACCGGTGTTCATTTTGTTGTAAAATTGAGGAGGAGGGAAATCATAGGGTGCATAATCCTCCCACCCGAGTTGTTACTGGGAAAATGAGTGAAATGCAATGCTCGTAGGCGAACATGCCGATAACAAGCTTCTATTTCTGTAATGTTCCGAATAAAGCTGTGTTTTTTTCCTTATACGGGGAATTAAGCTGGAAATAGTTTTGTACATATGTGCCCACTACTTACTTTGTTGTTTGGTATTTGTATAGTCGTATGACTAGAACTTACCGAAGTGGTCCCGTATTTAATAATGTTAAGGGATATCAGCTGTTGTAACTTGGAATATTAAATAGATAATCTACGATAGGCTAACAGTAGTTGTTTCTTCGACAATTCCACACTTTCAACTCACTTTATTTCTTCTTCCCATTTGTAAAAAATTGTGAATGCCCATCCAACCCATCTATATTTAATGATGTTGTTTGTTTGGAAACATTAGACAATCTATGCAGAGAATCGGAGCTTGCTCAGCCAACTGATATCACTACTTGCAACCGTAAAATCCATTAAAATTTTGTAGGCAAAGCATCAAATCTCGAAGGTGATATTGCTCCTTCACTCCAGTTGATATTTGACAGCAAAATGCTAATAAACAAGCCCACTTACATAACATTACGCTTGTTACGCAGCGTACCAATTAGCTGCTCATTAACTTTGCATAATTAATTAATGATGCACCACTTTCAGTACCGTCAGAGGGTTCTTCTAGTTTAATTATTATTTTAATCTATGATATACGTCCAGGAGGGCAGAGAGACGTGCTTGTCGCTTAATTGTACGGATTATCGCGAATCTGTCGCCGGCGACACGCGATTGATGTCGCCTCTGCATTTACCTATCGATTACTCTTTGCTTGGGGCGTTACCGCCGCAAAGCCACTTACACGGCCTTCAATCTTGTACCTACCTGTACTTGTTTAACCCCTCAACCTTGAATTATTTTTTTATTCGCTACGATTCCTGTATGGGTCAAGGTTATCTCTCCCACAAATCTTCCAAGCTCTGATCTTCCTCGTATGTTAATTAACGTGTTTGATTTCACTAATTAAAATAAACTTTCTTAAACGTTGTAACGAATCGTATTGCTGTGTACCACGTATGTACATTGTACACCTCAACTTTATGTAAAGATTCATTTGTGTGATAAAGTGATCACACGAATATTTCTCTTTAATAATAATAAGAGCTACCCATACGATGTAGGTACATGATGAGCGATTTTTCAATTTCGTTCAGCGTAGGCTTTGTGTATTCTATAATCCCCTTTTCTACGAATGTTCGTCGAAATCGCAGTTGAGTTGAGAGATAAGATTATTTCACGTTAATCTTAAAAATATATCTTCATGAAGCCTCTTTATTGGTAGGCAACTGAGGAATAACATAGAATTTAGCGTATAAAATAATACGACACCCTCAGGATCATTATGTTTTTACGTCTATGACTTTATATTGCTTTTGCTAAAGCTGTATCGTTATCTTTTTTCTGATTGCTGATCTCAGACTGCCGCATTGCAACGTGGATACAACGTGCACATCACGCATGAGAAAATGCAGAGCAAGTGGATAAACTGCTTCTGCAGAGAAATTTAAAGAAAAATAAATAGTGCATAGCGCCCAAGGACCCCTAAACCTGTTATGTTTCTAAATATAAACAATGTGTAGGTGTTTATGAAGGAAAATGTAGCTCGTACTTTAGCTATTATTGAATTGCGTTCTAGATAGTGTTGTGGCCGTCACCGTTATGTCACTCTATTTATACACATGAAGAAACACAAATGTGTGTTTTTGTAACCTTTGAAAATAGTTGAACTTAAAGTACTGTAATCGACGTTGGATTCACAGTAAGTTGTAGGTAGGAGGAAAACGAAAACAAAAACAACCTTGGCTTCGCACGCTTTACGCGAGCTTTGTACCCCATTACTAAACATTCATTATACTGAGGTGAAAGCACAATGTCATGCTGATTCACGTTAAACTTGACTTTGAACAGAAACTGCTTCCAAGTGAGGTGACATGTGTCTGGCTGACGAAGGCTGCATCCGAAAGAAAGTGATGAAAAGGCTCACCTTTGTGCGTATCAAAGTGAGTGAGGATGCTGCAAAGTGAAGGACCCGTGATATTGGTGAGCGGCTGCGGGGCGGGGTTGTTGAAACGGGGTTGAGGGTGCGACGCGCGGAGGGCGGCTACCATCCGCGCAGGGCGGGCGGGAGGCACGTAACAAGTGAAGCGGGCCCGGGAGCAACAGTCTGCCGCAGCCCGGCCACGCGGCTCCACACACCTCCGTTACTCGCCCGCAGCGCGCACCCGCGTAAGTAGCGCTCACCCGATTTAATTTTTTACCTCAGTCCGGCTGCTGCCCGACCAGCTTGCCAGCACTCGCCTGCTCGCCCCGGCGCCCGGGCGGCTTGCACCGCCGCTCCAGCGCCTCCATTATCGCGCTCGTATAAGATATCGTAAACGCGCATTCATTCTTCAGTGAATGTCTACCATATAACTGTACCTGTTGAATGCATGACGAAGCAACACCCTTGACGTTTATTTAGAAATGTATCTTTTTTATTGTTACGAATATTTCTAATTAAGAAGTTAAGTATAGAACGTACCTAATTAATATCCGTAATGGCGCTGTCTGTATCGCGTATTGTTCCGTTCGGCTCTCTCCAGGTGTTCAGTATTTAACAACGTTGTCACGTCGCGTCATGATACCTGTAATTTAGAACTATAAAACGTTACAGTCATTACTCTTATCTCAGTTTCCTTCGAGCAGGAAACTCATAAAGTTGCTTCGGGTCCACCAGCCTGGGCGGCATCATTATAGTTAAGAGACGTAATGTTTGCTATCATTATTTATAACGGCGCTCATTTTTAAATTTCATTGCCATCTTTCACACAAACTATAAATTACAGTTACACATTATTACGTTTTTATAATGTGTGAAAGATTAGAAATGGTTTCATGTCCTTTTTATTTAAAAGAATGGAACCCTGTCCTTTGTTTTGCATTGTGATGTTCTACCTCGTTTTATCTAAAAGCTTCGCCGAATTGAACTGTATTAGGGCGGAGTGAACCTTTTTTATCCATTTGGATCTATAGTCTCGTTATTGCAAGGCGACGAGTCCGATAAATATTTATTAGTATCTTCTTAATGAAAGGGAATTAACATTGTTTAAAAGAGTCGCGAGAGAAAGAAGCGACAGAACAGAGGTAGCGACTAGCGACACAACTCAAGCACACCTCCGACGCGCGACGAGAAAGATTCACAAGTCGGAGATAAGATAACAATGAATGTTCGCAAACACTCGCTATAATTGGAAACCCTTGAAGTCCTTTTGATGTAAGACGACTTTATTAACGTGATGCACAAAGAGAGGGTTTGATTAAAGACGGAAAATGGAACATGTTGTGATAACTGTAACAACACGAAGTCTTTAATGTTTTAACGAAGAGGAGACAAGAGAAATCGCTTAAATAAAAATGTTTTTGGAGACAACTTTCGTGTGCTTTATTTGTTTTTCAAACAACAGAAACGGTTTATACGGGAAAAGTGTTTCGCCGACGCGATTTAATATTTTTATTTAGAAGCTATTGTATCACTAGTGAGAATTTTTATGTATGGGTATACGCAAAAGGTTATTCATAAATATACAGAACAAACTAGAACACAGTAACGCCTCCAGCCACTGAGTCGCATTATAAGATACCAAGAATCTCTGAACAAGAAGCTACGCATAAAAGTTACCTAGTGATGATGAAAAAGACTAACTTTCTAATGAATGTGCTGTCATACTTTGTTCATGCAGTGCAAAGTGGAGATAATGAGCATGAAAAATGTGTGCATTGTGACGGGAGGGAAAATAAACGTCAGGAACATTCACGACTAGCTCTCAGAATAACTGGAGACTGCAGGGACTTAGTTAACAGCTTCGAGCTTTACATGGAATTTAGACTATTTAGATCTAAGTACATTTGGAGAAATGGAATAAATCAGAGGAATATAAACACTAGTTACAGTGAAATTCTGCTGACACAAGGGGATGAGATTAGTAAATCTCTTAGACAGCTGCATGAATTTGACGTTTGCTGACGGGAGCAAGTTTGCAGCGTCAGCGGTGTTTTACTGTTCATTGTGTTTGTTGCTTCAACATTAGCATACAAGTCGGTAATTCGAGCACTTCAGACGGTTGTGAAGTCTGCTGTCAGAAGCGCCTCAAAATAAACGAAGCGGAGCCGAGCGGACAGCGTTAGTAAACCTGGCAACAACTAAAGTAAACCTAATTCGATGCGTCCGGCCAGGCGGAAAAGAGAGACTTTGCAGAAAACGGCTTTGAAGTTTAAGAAAAATATAAAGAGCAAGATGGGTAAACCATCGTAATCATTATATTTTCACCTACCTGTATATATATTTAGATGACCGGCTTTTTGGATTTTGTTGAAATAACCTTGTCAGGACGAGTTTAGTTCTCTTCGTATAGCGCTACGGTTGCTTCGAAACTTTGAAGAAGTGTAGACCAGCGGTGACCATATTTGTTGCAAATCAAGAACAAAATGAATGATTCGTTTGAAACGGAAAATTGTTATTTTTAAATAATGAAATAAATGTATTTAATAAATTAGCATGTTTTAATGTGGATCGTTTCTCCAATTATTCGTTAAAATCGCTCCGGGTGTTCCAACAGCTGTGAAATTTTCGCGTGAATTTTAATGTCACGAGCGTAGTTAATGTTTTTTTATGAGGATACTAAACGATGGGATACGTAATAAAGATAAATTGAAATAAATTTTGAGTACCTGCCTGTTTTGCTTTTCCGATCAGCACATTATTTGTGATTGGATTTCTATTGCCAGAACTACTTGCCCACGTCAATACTGTTATTGGATATAAGTTATTAAATACTTGGGGAGAGCAGATACGTCCAATTAGCGGACAGCTCCACGCGGATGCAATATTGATTACATTCGCACCACTAGTCACGTACTCTTTGTTTGAACGCTACGCCTACACGCCACTACGTTTGATACAGCCGCTCCTAGCTTTATGCTAGTTCTGATTATTTTGAATCAAAGTGATAAAATGGAACTTCGTCGTGTAATATCGATCAGTCTGTAAAAAAATAATTGTTAGCTTTCAGTATTCGTTTTATTTCGTCTTGTGGAGCATATTGCTAGTGCCGGTCGGGCCGACAGTAAAAAGATAAAGGCGAGCGGGCAGCGACGAACGCGGACAATAAAATGGGCTTATCGTTACAAAGGGTGTACTCCACCTGAAACGCTTCTTGTACGAAGGTACCTTATCTAATCTAATTGCTGGACCAGGGCGACTTTAGTTGGCAGCGCGCCGCCGCCCATACCCTTGTTACTTTGTTGTTTGACTGACGTTTTACACGAAAACTTATGCCGCAATTATTTATATTTCCGTACAGTATTAATTAATCTTACTCTGTAGGTACCTACATATGGGACGTACTTTCATAATCGCCAAAATGTACATGTAACTGTGTATTTAAAGTTTCGTGATAGTTTAGGGTCAACGCGGTCAACGATTCGGATCCACAGTTCTAATCAAGCCTTTGTTTCCAGTAAAACGTCCCTGCTATCGCGTTCGGTGTTGTGTTTGCTCATGCAATTTGTCTTTGTTCACGCGTTACATGCCCCGTCTGCGGTGTAACGTACACTACTTATGTATTACTTAGCACGGGCCACTATTAATATTAATTAAACTTGATATATTCGCAGCAAGTACGCAGGTACCTACTCACATTAATATGGGAACTGGTTCTATTTGCAACTGACAGATATGTAGGTGTTATTATTATAGTTTGTCTCATAACACGTGTAACAAAGATCACAACATATTTTAAATTAATATAACAAACAGAATCCCTTGTAATACCTAATTTCACCCTCCCTTCTTACTATCTTCTGCTTTAATAAAAAATCATAAAGAGTTGCTTTTAGTATACCCAAAGGGGATCGTGAAGATTAATTAAGAAAACAGCCGAGTGCTCGCGAGAGTATCGCAGGGAGCTGTTTCATAAGGTTGCAATGTTATTATAACTTATTTTTCTTTTTAACACTCAAAGTTATTTACAATCGCGGCGTTCGCTTTCATTTCTTTGTCCGCCATTCAGACCGAAAGTTTTAAATATTTCTTAAAGTAGGTTAAATGGAAATTAGTGTTGGACTTCTGTAAAGGATTTCGTAAGCGCAACATAATTAGTTTCCAAGCTTCTAATTGGAGTACATAGATTGCGTACGCGGAGTGTGTACATTATTAATTAATTCGGAACGTGTGTCTTATCATGCACACTTCGGTACACAACACCTTATTGATGCGTATTAACATCAATAATGATATATTCAATTATTATTTGAACATTAAATTAATTTACGTTATCATTGACACACTACCTCGCATTAATCTGTGGTTAATCTTTCAAAACTGTTGGATAAGTCTACCTTTCGCAGCATAGGGCTCTCATTTCAACTGACAGCGATTATCTACGTTTGCCTAGTAGGTATGTAGTAGTGTCTGTAGTAACATTTACAATGCCATAGATTTATGTTATTACGATAAACAGTTTCCTGTGAATAACCAACAACAAAACTTTCCACTTTGTTTAATAATATTGCATTAGTACGATGTTGACGTGACCCAGTTACAATTTCATAATAATAACAGCGACCTACCATTAAGGTGAAGACTAGTGTACACGAAGTCCAATAACGTGTGCACACAGTGTCCGCGTCAGCCCGACTCTGGCGAATGCCCGCGACTCCATTATTTACGAAATACTTCCCAATTCAAGGGACACACTCCAGAAATTATATTAAGAGGAGAATGAGATTTTACGGACTCATTTGTTAGGAGATTCCTAGTATTTTATGATCACAAAGGATGGGATTTTTATGGCTTCACTGTGATATTACTTTATCAAACGTTTTGGACGGGGTGAAGAGTATCAATTTCCTTCACCTTTATACCTTAAAGTTAAATGTTCTTGCAATGTACTCGTAGCTGATGGAGCCAGTAGCTCTGAGGAGTTTGTTTGCATACAACAGTTTATTGTTTGCTCTGATGAGCTCGTCAAGTAGTTTTAGAAGTCAGACACGAAACGGTTGGTGCGGTGCGGCAGAATGTGGGGGGAAACTTTGCAGAATTATAAACGCTTCTTTGAGGTGCTTCGGAGTTTATGAAATGGCTGATTTTACTAATCAGCCATTGAATGAGCAACCTAGCCTTTTCATTGTATGGCGCCGTTTCATCAGCGGCCGTTCAGTGCAATTAGCACACATCCCAGCATTTAATTAAGCAGCTAGGCAAATGACTTGGTTCAATTTCGTTTAGTGACTTGCCTAGTCAAGTCATTTGGGAACTTAGGGTTCCTATAAACTCTGCAGGCAGAAATAGCAGCCCTACACAGCGAGACTCCGCCGTCAAGGTTACGTCTAAGGTGGCCATTTCATGAAATGGCCACCTCAGACGTAACCTTGACGGCAATTGATTTTTACATGACACTTTTCAAAGATGAATCTGTGAACGAACGTTTTAAAGAAAATTTCACGTTTTTTACTTGAATAAAGAATTCCCAAAATTACCCTTTTCTATGAACGGCCCCGGGCCTAAGCATCTGACAGCTCTTTCATTAAATGATGTATTAAACGCATTGGCTGCATCTTTTTTAGGCCGCTGGCTGATTAAACGGAACGAAACGAACGAAAAAGCTAAGCTGCTAATTAAACGGCCGATTAAGCGTGTTGGCTGTGACATTGCGAAAAATTCAGACCTTATACGGATAATTAATTTTGTCTATAAATTTAGCTACGTTGTCATATAATTCTGTCAGGTGAATAAGCAGTATATAGGTAGGTACCTTCTCCTAATAACTGTATAATAAGTGCCTAAATTTTCCCGATAAGGAAATATGATTGACTAAGGAATACACGTTAATGGAAAGAGACTTTTATTCGCAGGAACACAGTTACGAATTGGTAAATCCTTCTAATAATAAGACTTTCTGCCAATGTGATCAAATATTCCAATAATACAAAATATTGGCACACATTTATTGCTATGTAGAGTGACGACGTTTATTACTAGACGTTATTATTTCTACAGATTATTATTCGTACGTGTAAGAGGTCAGAAATATTTTAATGATTAAATAAATATCAATTAGATACGTAGGGGTATGTTGCCATTTCCACCTACGGTTCCAACCGGTACGGTTCAAACCAACTTCAAAGAATCCGTACCGGTACAAGCTCACTTAAAAGGCTCATCAAAGGTACTGATCAAAGGTTTTTTGGCGATTATTCACCTCGTCCTATTTATCTTGTCTTGTCTTCTGAAAGGCCACGTACGACTGAATCTTCGCAAGCCCTCCCTGAAAAAGCTTGCTTAATACATTCTAGACAATTACGCAAGTCAATGTTAAAAGCTACGATAAAGGTACCCCTTTTTATTGTTTTAGGTTCAGGATCAGATAAACAATCTCTCGAAGCTTACTTGTTCAAATATATATATTTGGCTGTGTTACTCTTGTCGCGCAGGCATGAGTATCAAGGGAATAGCTGTGTCGTGGTGAAAAGATCAGCTGTACTCAGCAAGATTGGGACAGGGCTGACTGATTATGGCAGACACCAGCGCCCCATGTCGGGCGGTGTTCCGCAGGGTTCGGTCTTGGGCCCGCTCCTGTGGAACATCGGGTACGACTGGCTGCTGAGAGGAGAGCTCCAACGTGTTACGCTGACGACACGCTGGTCACTGCCGGGGTAACTCGCACAGGAAGGCAGCATTGCTGGCGACGGCCGCGGTCTCACAGGTGGTGAGCTACATTCGGTGCTTCGGCCTGGAGGTGGCCCTCAACAAGTCGGAAGCCATAGCTTTTCATGGCCCCGGCGGGCGCCGCCGGGGCCGAATCGCTGTCGAGTCCACCATGAAGTTCCTGGGATTAGGGCTCGACAGCCGGTGGGATTTCGGCTCCCACTTCCGGCGGCTTGCGCACTGGCCGGATCTCCGCTCTGGGACTTGGAGGCAAAAGTCCTCGCGTCACTGCACCGGGGGCGCGAGATCACGCGGGCGCGCGGTGAGCGACTGATGCAGCGACACATGGAGCTGCGTCGGTCGCAGTTGCGCGAGGTCGTGGTGGCGGAATGGCGGGACAGACTCTCACGCCCTTTCTCCGGCCTCGTCACTATCGAGAAGGCACGGCTCCGTGTCGTTTCGTGCAACGAACGCAGGTCCTCTCGGGGCATGGCTGCTTCGGGAGATTCCTGTGCCGCATAGGCTGGGAGCCGGTCGGTGTCACCACTGCGTCGACTGTCGGGAGGACACGGTGCGGTTTACGCTGGCAGAGTGTGCCCTTACGAGGAGCCGCGCCGTGCCCTCTTTCTGTGGTAAGCAGTGACCTCTCGCTGCCGGCCGTAGTCTGTTCTATGGTCGGCGGCGAGGAGTCCTAGGACGCGGTGGTCTCCTTCTGTGAAACAGTTATCGCGCACAAGGAGGCTGCGGAAAGGGAGAGAGAAATTTCAACCCCCCTTCCGGCCCGCAGCAGGCGCATCGGGCATCGGAGGCATACGCTGCCCTCTTCCGGCCCTCCTAACTGGGTCCAGGGGCGGCGGACTTGGGATTTCCGTCGCCCCCATTCATTCGGACCCGAGGTGGTGGCGCGTGGTGTTCCCGTGCGCCCCTCTTTGACGTCGCGGAGGTAGTCAAACACTTCACTCTCCCCGCTGACCCGAGGTGACTCGCAGAGGAAGGCCGGCCTGCCGGGCAATTCGAAAGTCGCATACGTTCCCGCGATCCCCGGCCTAGGTGGGATATGGAACACTGGGTGGTTTTAGTCAGTAAGAGTTTGACAGACCACTCCACCCGCCGCAGGGCGGAGGACATCCATGAGGATATCCCCCCGTAAAATGCCTCCGACCTCCGACCTGTGGTCCGCGTGCCATTGTTGGACCGCGTGTGCCTACCTACCAACATACCTATGATCCGCGAAAGGTTCAAAATGTATTTTTAACTGAATAATAAAATGAATGCAAACGGATTTAAAGTTTCTATCAGAAATGTGGTGTTTTAATGACAATCTTGTGTCTTGTGGTATGAGTTTATTTTTTGATCATGTTATCAGTTTATCTTATAGGCTTTTGGTCCCTGCTAAAGACAAAGAAATCAAAGTGGTCCCAGGCCAATAAACGGTTGCAAATCCTTTTTTTTTATCAAATGCTAGGAGCCGTTGTAGGCTATCGGTGAAAGGTATCAATTAATGTCAAAATGTATTTTGTACTTATGTGAGAACTTTAACTTTTGTCAAAACATTCTTAGAAGTTATTTTAAATACTTAACTGACACTTGTAGAATTTATCAGTTCGAGATCAAGAGAGTCGTTCAAAAGAAGTATCTCAATGTGCGGTCCGAAAATAGCTCTTACTTATATATTACTGCGAAATATACAGTTTGCGTCAGCCGTGGTTGTGGAACATGTCAGGTGAGATAGCGAGTCTCTGTGCCGACACACGTATATCGATACATTTATGATACAATTGCCACAGTGTCCCTGATTCAGAGCGCCACTCGTTTTATTTAGTAGCTCGCCGAGGAATGCATGACGCGTTTCTTATGTTATTATAAAACGTGTTGCATTCAATTAACTTGTTGAATAACAACTCAATAAATATGTAGGTAATGCGAGGTACAATCATATTATTTTGTATTGTTCTTGTTCTGTTAGTATGTTCCAATGATTTTGAAATCATAAGTATATAGTAGAGGATCTCAAATAAGATCGACCTTCACCCACCTGCTTACCAGATGAAAATTTTACTTTATGTTATAAAATATGTGCGAACATATTCTAATAGAGTTGCCGTAAAAAATATGGTCTTACTTCGGATCTAAGACTAATACGAAACATGGTGATGTGACATTAAAGTAATTTGTTACTTTGTTAAGGAAATCTGTTGAGTGTTGTTTTAAACAAAAAACTTTTTATGGGAGTTATTTCATTGCTGCTAAGTCAATTTTACTTTAAAAGGGAATAAGGAGCCGTTGGAGTCACTAAATGTCACAACATTTGGATATCGTGCAATTTTGGAGATTCACGTAAACCTTTCCTAAAGGCACTGTTGCGTAACCTCAATACGTCTCAAGAAGTTCGGTTGGAAAGGTCCAATTTAACATGAAATAATACGTAGTTTGGACAAAAATAAAATTTGGTAAAAGACCGAATCTTTACGTAACGCTGTACCAATTTCAGTGTAATAAAAGATTCAACAGTGATTTGATTTCGTAATAAAAAACCGGACAAGTGCGAGTCAGACTTGCGCACCGGGTGTTCCGATTGAGTCTTGATTTTTTCCGAGTATACCTACATTACCTACTTACGGAAGTTTTCAAATTATGAAAGCACTCTCATTACAGATCTGACAAAATTATAGCAGGTAAGATTGAAGAACAACACCGCAGCCCAGGAACGCAAATGGCTTTAGAAGGAACACGAATGGGTTTTAGTTAGTGAGAGTCTGACACGCCCTTCCGCTTCACCCAGAGCGGAAGAAGTCATTTGTAATTTCCTATACTTAAAAAAAAAGATTGAAGGACAAACTTTGTTCTTGAAAAAATGTTCCCCCGTGCATCAATGTACGTCAAGGTCAATTCTTCAACCGAAAATAAAAGTTTTTAATCGCTCAAAAAATAAATTATATGATAAAACTACAAATTGCAGACGTTTTAGGGTTTCGTACCCAAAGGGTAAAAACGGGACCCTATTACTAAGACTCCACTATCCGTCTGTCTGTCTGTCACAAGGCTGTAGGCTCTAGTGTAGGCTCTCATGAACAGTGATAGCTAGACAGTTGAAATTTTCACAGATGATGTATTCATGTTGCCGCTTTAACAAAATATAATAAAAAATAATTAACTTTAAAACTAAAGGGGCCTCTCATAGAAGAAACGTGTTTTTTTTGGTTTATGGTACGAATCCCTTCGTGTGAGAGTCCGACTCACACTTGGCCGGTTTTTCCTGTATTTGTACTTTAAGATCTATTTTCTTACCAAATTTCATGACACTAGGTCAGTGGGAAGTAACATATAGGTTTTGATTCCCTTTCGAGCGTCAAAATTTATTTTTAGATTGCGTTGACGGATAACAAAGTGATCCTATAAGGGTTCCGTTTTTTTGCTGACTGAGGTACGGAACCCTAAAACGCGTAACAACGACGGCCAAAAAAACATCAAAAATGTTTACAAACAATTTTGATATCCACTGACAATTTGGATTTGTATGTACACTAGTAAAAGGAAGCTATATTGGCTAGATTTAGAACAATCGAAAATAAATGGTTTGGGTGGGCGCGCCTCGTCGTTTGCACGCCCGACCCCTTTGCGATGATCAGCGAATTTTTATCGCCCCCATCCGAATCACGAACTAGGTGCATTTGTTACATCACCTTAGCTTTTATATCTATTGAAACGTGCATATTTTACCCCGTATTCTATCGAATTTCTCGAGTTTTACGAAAGGGTACAAATTCATCTCGTGTGGTTTATTCTCATGCGATTCGAATCGAGTCGTGGCAGCTCCATCTTCAGTGTTTCTTTATATTTAGTATGCAAATCACTTTGGGAACTTTCGCTGATATTTTTTAAAGTTCTACATTTATTTTATATTGTACCTAAAAAGTTGTGGAACAGAAAGAACTGGGCTCATGAATTTTATTACATTTATTCCGAACTTGGGTGCATAGGTAACTAATGAATTTCCTTTTTATTTATTTAAATCAATTATTATGCAATAACTTAGCTCTCCCTTAGTTTGTTTTTGAAGTTATACTTATGGCGCGATGGAGAAAACTGATGATAGTGAATTTTTACGATGCGCGCGCACACCGACATCTGAATTCTACATCGTGAAGTTAGTTCTAGGTGGCATGAAAATCGATAACTATGTCCAAGTTGTATATTCTAGTATTTTTTTATTGTCTTTTGTTTCTTTTATGTTTGAATTTCGAAGAAGAATGTGGTTTTAATTTCGAAATAAAGCGCCAAAATATAAGATACAAATATTTTGATAAAAGTAATTGATTAGACACTAATTTTTCCCGCGGCTCAGCTCCTTTTATAGAATAAAAGGAGCTGAGCCGCGGGAAAAATTTAGACCTAGACAGCCTAAACAGCCTAAACAGCCTAAACAGCCTCTTCATGAATGAGTTTTCTTAATCGGATTTGTATCTACAGTTGAACGGAACAAAGAATTTTACCGTTTATAATAATTATTAATATTGACTATTTTGAAAAAAGGAGTCTCGTAACTTATATGTCATTGTAAGTAGGTACCCATAAACTTCTCAGGTACACACCATCCAGAATAGAAAGTTGGTATTAATTTCAAATACTACTAACAAAACATTCGAATCAAAAAAAAAATGTTGCTTGATATCTGCCCTATTTTATGAACCAACAGTTTTAAAACTATGAAACGTATCAGTTATTTAGCGTAATAGACTTAATTGGCGATCGTTCGAACGCAACAAATTGAAGCTGAAGACAATACAAATATTTCAAAACTTTTATATTTTTTTAGTTGTGAATGTTTTTTTTTAGTTATTTATTTTCCATACGCCAAAGAAGTATAACTTCTAACGCGTGTACATAAGTACACACACTCTTTTTTTTTATTCTTGAGGCACAGGCTTGTATTTGTAGACTCATTTCATCCCTGTTTCATAAAGCAAAAATTATCAGTACCTTAATGAGCCGGTTACAATGGTCAAGCTTATTGATGCTATCAATATTCAGATATATTAAGGGATCCAAGGTAGAGGAAACACCAAAATCGATCCACACAGTGTGTTCAAGTACCTAATCCAAAAATAGTGCTGAAATGTACTGAAATGCGTGTCTGCTTTACATAATTTTATTAAACGATTCAAGATTTGTAACATCTGGTCCTGATCAAATAATAACGCCAATTTAAATGACGGATCCAGTCAATGGTCCGTTAAATGTTCCGATTTCTATTAAATGGTAAAGAATTCTTTGTAGAACCTCAGAAATCCTTTTTACTGCGATAAAAAGGGTTTTATCGTTGTTGGGTCAGCAAAGTGTATGTAAATGAGAACGCGCTGAGTTTTCACGAGAGAAATAAAGCGAAATTGACGTCTTGGGCAACATAATTCATAACTTTTAGTACGCCAACACAATGCTGCCTTGTAAAAATATTGGAGAAATTGATAATTACGAGATGTAACCTATGAAAGCTGGGAGTTTGTTGCGCTGCTTGTTCGCTACATCTTTTGTAAACAGAGACGCAGTAAAGGGGGGGGGGGGGGGGCAGGGGGTCATTGTCGGTAATAGTTTGTCATCATCATCATCATGTCGGTCATAAAGCCTTATTTGAGACAATTTCGAATACATTTTAAGTTAAATCAATTTAAGTTGTGAGTTTCAAAAATCAAAAGCGTGATGTTTACGAGTTCCCTTCCATCAGACGTAGTGATCGTAGCCCTGGATTTTACTTTCAAAATAGCTTGAGCAAACATTATATTATAAACCCACAGTACACTTCCACCAACATAATATCGGTTTTACATAAGCTCATGCACGCGTGCTTTTTCATTTCATACAAAATAGAAAATAATATTGTATTTTCAAGTCCCACGCTGTAACTGCAGTCGCTTTTGATCTAGAACTGAAATAGTTCTGCACGTGTACGGTACCTGAATGATATTAAACGCAGTGCTATATGTAGTACAAATGTACGTACAAAGTGAGCTGTGAGTCCATATAGTACAAATATAACGTCGCTCTGATGGCAGGCGGCAGGTATCGATTTGTCGGAGCATAGTGTATTTTGTAAGCATTGGACGTTTCGCGCGGAACGAGGCAATATCGCCGAAACCAGCTGTTCCCTGTAGTTAACTATCGCTTTTGCTTCTCCACATGTCAGACTAATTCATGAAAAAGTTTCACATGTGACTTATAATCTAGGTGCGTCTGTTCGTCAGCGTTTATTTACCGTGGGTTTTTAGAAGCAAAGCAGATACGGGGTAATTGTTTCAAGGCGCTATTAACCAAACTTCTTTTTTTTTCTTTTTTTCTTTCACTACTTGAATAAAAATTAGTGAACTATTAGACTTATTCTTCATAATTTTGCTGTCCTGTAGGCTGTTTGGAAAGGTATGTTGACCTTGTTATTTCAAATGTGATGTGTAAGATTTACCTGTCACACAGTAAGTACAAGTAGATTTGTATGTTTTGAGTTACAAAAGTCTCATAAGTTCTCTGAATGTAAAGTAGCAAAACATCGGAATAAAATCAGTGGCAATGTGTCGGGCGGTAATCTCGTCATAAATAAAAACGTCCAGGAAAATACAACTTGTATTCGTTCAGATTTGACTTCGGATTCATTCGAGTGTGAAGCTTAAGCGAACAACACATTCAGGGCTTCGGTTCTTAAGCTCCGTGACGTCATCAAGATTTCCAATTTACTCCGAGTTATTCAAAAGGATAGGGGTTTTATCTTCCGTTCATCTTTCTGAACTAACTTATCGCATTTTGGCGTTGACGACAAATTGTCACATAGCTGACATTTTGAACTGAGGCGCCTTGTCGGTTCGGGGCGGCATATTTAAGCCCGGCTGCTTACCGGCCTAAGGTAAGCAACTTCGATGTTAGAGAAAGCTTAGTAATTTTATCAACTAATATTGAAAAAGATTTATAAAGGGAGAGGAGATATAGATAGGAGTTTAAGAGGGATAAGCGATAATATCTATAGGCTAATCAAAACTACGTGGCTTTTTCATGTAAGTATATTTCATTAAATATGTGGTAAAAAAGGTAATGGGTTTGAATTCAAACCAAAAAAAAAAGAAATAGAGAGCTTTTCTGGGTTTAGCTTAGTGTTCAATGTACAAACAAGTACACGCGTACCGACCGTACCTACTCGTAAAAAAAAGAGTGTGTGTACTTATGTACACGCGTTAGAAGTTATACTTCTTAGGCGTATGGAAAAAAAATAACTAAAAAAAAACATTCACAACTAAAAAAATATAAAAGTTTTAAAATATTTGTATTGTTTTCAGCTTCAATTTGTTGCGTTCGAACGATCGCCAATTAAGTCTATTACGCTAAATAACTGATACGTTTCATAGTTTTAAAACTGTTTGTTCATAAAATAGGGCAGATATCAAGCAAAATTTTTTTTTTGATTCGAATGTTTTGTTAGTAGTATTTGAAATTAATACCAACTTTCTATTCTGGATGGTGTGTACCTGAGAAGTTTATGGGTACCTACTTACAATGACATATAAGTTACGAGACTCCTTTTTTCAAAATAGTCAATACTAATAATTATTATAAACGGTAAAATTCTTTGTTCCGTTCAACTGTAGATACAAATCCGATTAAGAAAACTCATTCATGAAGAGGCTGTTTAGGCTATTTAGGCTGTTTAGGCTGTCTAGGTCTAAATTTTTATTAGTGTCTAATCAATTACTTTTATCAAAATATTTGTATCTTATATTTTGGCGCTTTATTTCGAAATTAAAACCACATTCTTCTTCGAAATTCAAACATAAAAGAAACAAAAGACAATAAAAAAATACTAGAATATACAACTTGAACATAGTTATCGATTTTCATGCCACCTAGAACTAACTTCACGATGTAGAATTCAGATGTCGGTGTGCGCGCGCATCTTAAAAATTCACTCTCATCAGTTTTCTCCATCGCGCCATAAGAAGTATAACTTCAAAACTTTTTCAAGTTCAGTTCTGATTGAAAGAGAACATAATATTACCAAGTTTCGGGATGATTCCCGCTCTGTTTACGTATGCATTGTTTTCATTTAAATGTACCCTTGCCGAGTGACAAGCCTACCCTCGGGAGACGCACATATAGATAATGTTGCTAACTTGTCTCGTAATTTACGGCTGACACTTCCACTTTCAGAGCCTCTTTATAAGCGTTCTGCGAGTTATCCTTAAGTAATTAGTTGTGTTAAGCAAAGTTATGCACGATATAAATTGTTTAATTAAATGTGATATCATGAGTCGACACCTCTGGAGAGTCGACGTCTTGGAAGACCTGCCATATCGTGTTTTTATCGCGTTCATTAGGTTTAAAATACTAGTAAATATTTGTATGAAATATTTAGTTACGTTTGTAAGTCATGCTCGTAACCTCATTTCAAAGGAATGTTCTTTATTCGGAATAAATTACCATGAAAATAAATGGCAGGGTTGTTCGACGGCAAAGACATGACAATAATAGATAATGATCTAAGCGTGAATCTAACCTATTGAGAGCTTTTGTTAACTTTTGTTAAAGGTGTATGTTCTCTTGAGCAGTTTGTGTTAGCGAGCGTATCTTCGATTTAGCTGTATTGTTATTTCGCATAGTTTTGTCCAGGAATAAACTTCCTAAGTTCCTTTCCCTTTGTATAGAGAGTAACAGGAAACTAATAAAAGGAAAGAAGTTGAATAGAAACCATAACAAGATCGCGAATGACAAGTTAGACTAGTTGTGGCTAAAGATGATAAAATACCTATAATTTATTATCTAGAATGGCAGTACAAATAGCGCTAGCTCCACGGGTAAAATGATAGAGCGGTTTCTGCGAAATAGCGTTCACTCCTTCATTTTGTGATATACAAAAGAAAGTTGATTAAGGCACAAACCTAATACCGTGGGCGGGATCGGCCGGCGTCGTTAAGCTAACGTCTCGGTTGCCTAGACCGGCTCATGTGGAGTAATCAATCTATTAGTCGTAAGCCTCATCTGCCCCTTATTAGTGTTTTTATTTCCGAGGAAATTGAGTACGGAGTATTTGTATTGGAGAGAAAATCGTTACTCTTTTGTTTTGTCACGCTACCGTAACTGTTGCATCCTCGATCGGCTTACAAACCAAAACGCGAAAATCTTTATTTCTCTTGCCGAGTCTGGTGAATTCTTTTGTTCGTTTGAAGTGAATCTTCTTTGTTCGATTGTCAGTTTTATTTTTATGCTGTATCACAGAGTTATATACCTCTCATGACGTTCTTGCAAACGATTAGACTTTACCTACTTTGAACTTCAGTATTTCTGGCCATTAACATCTTGCTTACCAGTCTGTTATTAAGAAGTGTTAACAATCATTCACCTTACGTTAGATTTTAATCTTCAAATATAATGCTGTTCAAAGAAAATCCAAGAAGATAAAAAATCCTAAATAAAAACTGACCGGGGTCTCATTTTATTGAAGTATTATTAAAACAAAACGAAAGAGGTCGGCTCAGCGGAACGAAGGCAGCTGCCTCGCGTCAAACGAATATTTTGAGTGGCCGCCAAAGAAAATTCATTTCCTGCTGTTTCTTGTTCCGTAAAGTCTTTGCGAGTGCGAATTTAAGTGCAATTTCTATTCATTTATTTCATTAGCGAAGACAGAAACCTCTTTAAATTAATATGCATCTATGTATTATATAAGATGTCTGAAGCTCGTGGCTAAAATTATAACGGTAACTGTATAACATGTCCTGTTACCCAGTTACTGGGTTGTCGAACCGATAGGCAGTGCCTCCATGTAAAATACTGGTACACAGTAGCATCCGGCTATACTGGAAGCCGAGCCCAACATACTGGGGAAAAGACTAGGTAGGCAGGCTAGTGTGAAAGATTCCAGGAATTTGAATATAATTAGGTCATAGCATTGAGGGAGATTATTACATGAAAACGTAATTAAGTACATCATTATTATTTTAATTGGTGGTCTGAATAAACGTTTGCCATCGTTAAAAGTATTACGTTGTTATTGATCGCGCCGTCTCTAATAGAGCGGCTCAGTAATAGCTTTATTTCGTTTGATGACGTATAAAATTATTATTGGTATCGCAGTAGATATTCATTGAATGATAGATCATATTTGAAAAGGTACTTTTTAGCTTTCGTCAGGGAGTTTTATTTAATGTAACAGGTATTTAGTTTAGTTAGAAAATATATTGCTTGGTGAGCCTGAAGTCGCCGGTAGACCATTAATAAAATACCATGTCATTATGAATTAAATATTCACCTACGTTAGAGACTGGCGAAGCGCGAGTATCGACTTAGACTTCACTCTTCTTGCTTTAATAATTAATATCTATTTCCTACCCACTAATAGGTATTTGTTTCATTGTAGACTATTTTGCTTTAGATGCTGGTAACTGTGACTCTCTCAATATTTTGCAGTTCGATTGACGATTGGATTCATTAACTGGTGTTTCTTGTCATAAGCAAACTATGAAAATTAACAGTCAAACAACAACGACAACCTACCCAATTATAGGTATTCATTAGGTCCAAGCCGTGTGCTCGATGGATCTTTCCTCCGCCCAAAATTATGAGCTACCTTAAAATGTTTAGTTTCACCCTATTTTACCGTTTTAAGAAGGATTTTTGAAAATATACCCCATTTCCGAATAATTCTTCCTTGAAAATCACTTTCTTTACCTGCGCAAGAAACTCTAGTGCAAATGCTTCTAGAAAATCTAGACCCTGAAGTTTAGGTTTTGCGTTGTCTGTTAGATTTTTACCCACGAAAACATGATATTTTAATAATAATGTGTAAACAGTGTTCGTTTGATAAAAGGGCTCTCGCCTGAAATACCCTTTAATTTTATACAACGTGTAACAGAATAAACGCAATACCTGGAAAGACTCATCATTATGAACAATTTTTACGATGCGACTAACACTTCAGTGTTGAAATAATAATAACGCACCGTGTAAAACATTTACCTACATCCAAACATTATTACGTTTCTTCACGGTAGTAGGTAGGTACCTGAATGGTGTAAGCTCCAAAATGTAATTTGCATTAACAATAGTATTTAGTGGAATTATTTCAGTACGCGGGTATTTCATTAGTAGGAGAGCGTCAGATTGCAGCTTTGTTTACTTAATTTGATGTGGTGGACGCGAATTCTCCGTATTTGTGAATTTGCTTTCCATACTATTTTGGGAGCGTATTCAATATTGATCGGCTGCACTTTTGAGAGTAACCTGTCAACGGCGGGTAATAAAATTTGTCGTTTCATTTTTGGAACAGGCCACGTTAAAGTGGAAAAAATATCGCACGCTCAATTAACTTTTTGCAACTTTTTGTTAGTTCTTAACGTTGAAGCTACTTGAAATTCTAGTCACTTCGCGTGGAATGAGGATTTAAAGGAGGTATCTTTTGGATCTTCACACCACGGATTGTAAAACATTGTTTCTATCTAAATCCAAAGACGATTATCTTATATAATCCAACAAGTGCTAAAATAAACCCGTGTTACAATATAAAATAACCTGTCATACCCCGGGGGGCTGAAACAATTCAGGCAATGTCACTTCAATTATCCCCCGAACGCTTTGAATTCCTATATCTTTCCGTAAATTTAAGACAGTTCAAAAATGTGTCGTGTACCCTCATCAAAGCTAAGCAAACCTAACTTATTTAACATATTTTCAGGTACAAAGGGAGTCCGTGATCTGCCCTCAGGGTAAGTTATGTATTAACTATGTATAAGGTATATTTTTATTGTTTTAACAGCCGAGCTACGTAGCATCGCTTCTACGATGTTTCAGCGACAACCTTTTTTATTCACTGAAAGCTTTTACAAGATTCTGATATTCTATGAAACACTTAACGTGATTTGAGACGGGTTTACTTACTTGAAAGTATCGTCATTAAAACAATTTCCTACTAGCGAGTGGGTTGCATCGTGGAGTCATTTACTTTATTAAAATCAATGAATAAGAATATTTTATCTAATGAATCCTTTTAATAAAATATAAATTGTAAGATTTATAACATTATTGTTATCTCCAATTTATCTCTAGAAACGGTTATCTGTAAAAGTTAGCACCGTGATATGAATCTAGCAAGGTCGGAAAAATAGTAGCCATTGAGCGAGATCACGAGATCGAAACGTTTACGTCTCATAGGCGTTTAATCTGTTCAATGTGCCATTACAGTCACGACTTTGGCCATTCTTTCTTAATTTATGTCCGGCCGTCGAACCGTCGCTCTTTTGCCATCGTATCTAAGGGCCTTTTTATTTCCCACCTATGTCTTGCCTTAGATCTTGTGCAAAACACGAAAAGAAATACCTCGTAATAACATCACTCGGAGGTATACATTATAACGTTTTCCCCATTCTCACAAATCGTTTCTTCATCCGATTTTCCAATTATTTGGTGTATTAGATTTTCAATGTGGATATTATATGTTTTACCGCTGTTTGAGCTCAATTTTTTCACTTTCGAAAAGAACGCCAGCCTTCAATAATATAATTCGGTTTATTTTTTAGGCTTTTACAAATAACTATTCTGA
Source organism: Mamestra brassicae (assembly GCA_905163435.1). NCBI lineage: Eukaryota > Metazoa > Arthropoda > Insecta > Lepidoptera > Noctuidae > Mamestra > Mamestra brassicae. Next base: position 9,259,200 of record LR991004.1, on the reverse strand, counting down.
TAATTCGGAGCACGTTCTCAACAAAAAAGTTTTGGTTAAGTACATACAAATATACATATTATCTAGGAATTTACGAAATCAGTATCTATTGAAGATTGTTACTGAAGCCTTCGCCCTGGGCCAGGTGTCCTATCACAGGTAAACTTATTTTGAACTATGCAGAATCCTGAAAGCATAAATTTCTTATCACGATGTTCCTCCTATACTTATTTACCAGATGGTTTCAGTCAAATTGATCGAATGGCTTCGCCCACAGGCTTTTCCCCGAGGTACATTTTTTGCGGGGTTGTTTAAATATGTTATAGTCACAAGAGAGAATATAGACTATTAATTCATTAAAAGAGAGGTAGTTTTTATTTACGCTTAATAAACATGAGAGCAATATGTATATTATGTAGCTAGCAGTATATGTATTTGTAAGTAGAAAGATCGGTATGTTTTTACTACAAACGCCGCTAATGAGACATTTTTACATTGAACTATTGTCATAAATATTGCATTGAGTAAATGGCATTACCCATGTCAAAAATACCTGTACATAATATGCCCATCAATGGTTATCACCAACAGATAAAAATAAACAAAGTTTGCGCTCCTGAGGCTCGGCAGAGACAAGAAACGATTCCATAACTGACTGCCGTAAGAAGCGTTTCGTTCAAATGAAATCCCATTAAAACTTTTTCCATTAAACATTGTACTTTAGAAAAATGCCCTTGATCCCAACATTAAAGTTAATAATGGCACACGATTACAACTTAATTGCGAAATAACTTGATTCTGAAATCATGATTTCTTAACGTTTGACTTTTCTAAGATCTTGGTTAAGATTCCTATTGCTGAAACTTAAATTATCGAAGGACAATTATGAAATTGTAAACACGAATCTCTTATGTAACGAAGCTGTACAATCTGTAAAAGGAAAATGCTTATTTGATATTCAAAAGTCAAACGTAAAGATTTAAAAAAACATTCGTAAAGCGTTCGCTTGTATAAACCCCTTGTGCGCTCGACGTTTGTTAAACGGAAACACACCTTTATCGGAAAATCCTAACAGTATTTTCACAGTTCCTTCACGCTTCGATAGCCGATATCTATCATTTTGCTGTACCACTATGCAATAATAATTTCTACTCAATCGCGGAAGCCATGCGAGATAGATACTATAGGAAAAAGCTAGTCATAAATATAGGAATAAACTTGAATGGAATTGATTGTTTCACGATATCTAATATTCAGTGGGATTTATTTTATATGGAACCATTGTGCCAATCCCGAATACGTTATCAATGGACGCGAGAGCCATCCGATTTTTTTGTTTGAAAAACATACAATATCTGTATTTCTTTTGAACACGGTATGGATTCGAATAATTCAAGCAAATAATTCAGTTATGTAGTGTATTTATTCATAGACTAGCTTTTGCCCGCGACTTCGTACGCGCATATTCCGTTTGTCTCCCGTTCCCGTAGGAATTTCCCGTTCTCGTATAGCCTATACAGCATTCCTCATGAATGTGGCTATCATATTCAAAAGATTTTTTTTAAATCCGACTGGTAGTTCCAGAGATTAGCGCGTTGAAACAAACAAAAAACTCTTCAGCTTTATTATATTAGTATAGATATTGCTTTTACGTGGCATTTTACAGAATCAAATTTTTCGTCGAATTCACAGAATCCAATTTGAAATCATGAAACAATCATTCACTCTGAAAATGCGGCTGTCTGCATTCAGCGAAAAGTATTTAAAGTAAAAGCTTATTGATTTTAAATAAACATGCTACGTGTATTTCATATCTATGCGAATAAATAGCCGACGAAAGAGTCTGCTTCATCACGCTTACATAGGTCACGAATGAATTACGAAAAAAGTGAGGAATGTATTTGTGCCCTGTGAAGCTGCCAGCCGTCGTCGGCCAGGGTAAATTACCGAGTGGCTTTACAAATTATGCAAATGCATGAAGTACACGTGCTTTCGTCATTAAAATCTGACGCGCGGTTGACCCCGACTGATGTGCTACTTTTTCCCGGTTTGTAAACGTGAAACGTAAAGAACAAAAGCTAACACGAATTACAGACCGCTGTAATTGAGTCCCACATGTTTTATGTCCCCATTTCAATAGGGATTTATTTTGGGCAACAGTTCTAATGTAAGTTACGTATTACATTCATAAATAAACTATTCAAATAATAACTATTTCTAGGGATGAATTGTTTGACTGGCTTAGTTCGCCGCCTAGTAATGGTCGTTTGAATAAAATAATAATTCAAATAGAGCTTTTCGTCGTCAGTGTTGTAAATATGTATATACTTAGGTTATAAATTATTGTCGGGTTTTGGACTGAATGATTCTATTCAAAACTTCGTTAGTTTAACAAAAGTTCCAGGAGCGTGTTTATTTTATAATAACCGGTAAACGTTTTGTAGGTAACTACGTCAGCATGGTGGAGCAGCTACTTTTGTGCTGTGATAGTTAGGGGAAGAAGACTAAGTATCAACACAAACTTCAGCCGTGGCTCTATTAATTAGTACCTCTGAGTGTGCAGGCTCTGGCGCATCTGCTGGAACTTTTATAGTTATAACCGAAATAAAGGCGCGATTTTTTGGCCGCCATTGCGCTCATTAGAGAACTGATGTGTAATTAGCAGTCACTCAAAAGTTCTCAACCATTCATGACGTCATTAAGTTAGAGATAGTGTTGTAAATTGGGTTTTGATGAGTGGTGGTGTTTTAGATGCTTTAATATAAGTTGTTTAATTAAATAATATTTTCGATAGTGAAGACACGCCTTTGTTTGAAATCTAGTATACCTATTACTAATTATAAGAGATGATTTGCAAAATTATAATGATTACGAGATATCTTAGACGATGCGTCGCAAAAATCACCAAGACAAGGCCACGAAACACATAATTCTTTAGATACACACAAGTTTTTTTTCGCTGGCTCGTGGCAATGTCAGGTCCAAGATAAAAGAATTACTAGACAAAACATCGCAACTCGTAAATGTATTATCAGTTACGTGAACACTGTCCCTCGATATCATATCTTCTCTGATATAACGTTGTAAAATATGATTCGGTTCTGATCTTTACTGAATATTGAATGGTTATTCACCTCTTTATTTTCACTCGCCTATTGTGAAAAGATATCATATCTGCAAGGAATATTGCCATCGTGGTTGGGTCATAGTGGGTAATATTTTGTAATTGACAGGGAAAGGCATAGCCTATTCTTGTCACATATTCCCGTATCGACTTTTTAAAAGGCACAGAAAAAGTGAGGGCTATATTCATAGGCAGATCGACACGCGCTCCGCAGGTATTCCCGGTATTCGACGTCCGCAACGTCACTCTATTCGCTCTCATATTTTCTGTTCTCAGAATATTCAGTCAGCGCCTCTTTGGGCGGCAGCGCGTATTACTAGGTCAAGGTATCTTTACTTTATTAAAACCTGGAAATTATAAGTACTTCTTTATTAAATACCTTGCTTCTGGTATTAACGTACCAAGGAATAAAAATCCTTGACACAATTTAAAACCTAGCTATTTTTAATGCAATTTCCGTAGTTTTTAAAAAGTTTAAACTTAAAGCAAACGTCATTTTAAGTTGCATGTCACAGCTAACTATGTTGGTACTTAGGTAGTGCCGCTTGTACGGAACAGTGCTTTTGTTCAGCTTTGAAAATTGCGTTCCGCTAAAGCAAGGTTGACAGTGCTTTGAAGCTTGTTCTTCAAATATGGCTGGTTTTCAATAGGCGATTGTTTGACGAAACTAAAAATGCTAGCGAAAAGGTAAATTCATTCGGAAATGACTTTGATTCTCTTCGGATCCGAGTTGTGACTGACAACTGAAATAACTACTGACAACTACGCGTTTCGTGCTGTTTACACCAATTTCCGCGACTATTGAAAATCCGCAAGCGAATAAAACTACAAAAACTGTTAAATATCGTTGTGTTAACTGAAGGAAATAGAATAGGTACAGTTATGGTACCTAAACACTAATCAAAAACGTTGCTAGGTTAATAACATAACCTGTTACTGTCAGAAAAGTAAATTTAATTAGGAACCTAATTAATTTAGAAATCATTAACATCTCAAATCAAATCAAGTTGTAACGGAGATTACCCCCACGCCATTAATTTGGCGTCAATTTGATCCGATATTTTGCTAAAATTTTCGATAAACTGATCCTGTAATACGTAGGTTGATAAATGGATGATCCGAGTTGATGGATTTTTAATATTTTAAACCTACGTGAGTAAAAAGCCACAAAACAAATGAATACATACAAGATTAATGTATGCTTTCGTTTTACAAGCTTAAATTGCTAAAGTGGTATAAAGCTTTTCTCTAGCTAGTGTATAATATTTATTATACTTATATTTTATTATTGTACGAGCATAGTGTATCCGCGGCTATTGAAGCACGTAATGAAGTCGGCAACTGGAACACATAAACATGGTCTATGGTAGTCCACAGGCGATTACGTTATAATAAAAATATAGTATTAGAAGTGCTCCATTATACAGTGCAATACACAGAATTTATGAACTTTAAATGGAAAATTAACTTTCCTCACGATCCTCTGCTTAATATCACATTTTATTGCCATTGTCATGCACAATGGCAATAAAATGTGATATTAAAAGAATGTGATATTTTGATTATATTAAACACCATGGTGTTTAATATAATCTGAGACTCCTATACTACGACTAACCACTCGGGACTATAATAATTTCGCAGTGAGGTCATTAAGTCGGCTGTTATTGTGATTGTTATGACAATATCCCCCATTGTCGTTCATTGTAGCGGTCTATGAGAGAAGCCCTCTCTATTAGCTGTTTGAATTACAGTCGAGTATCAATTAATATTATGTCTGTAACCAGGGTTTTTATTGTACCAAAGCTCCTAAAACATTTTATGATTAACGTTAAACACAATATTTTCTTGAATGTACTAGAATCGGAATAGTGTTTGTTGAGGCGCGCACAGCGCTAATGGCAGCCCTAGGGCAGGCGCAGGGGAGCACGGATATCGGTCACACAAGTCGGTCATGGCCGTGCCTTCCTTTTAGCATCCGTTCACATTATAAATATTCCGTCGCCCACTGACCGACGCGTGACGTCACGCTGCAGCTTGCAGCCGCCATGTTACATCCATCACTTTTATATGACACGAGTACTCTTCAAGTTTTTGTAACTTAGTTAACGCTAGCTGGAATTTTGTAAGTTGTATAAAGTTTTGCGCAGCGAGAATTCGTGGTGCATTATTAACAAAACTGCAACACTGTACAACATTTTACGAACCACGCTAAACTTTGTTTATTTAGTTTCGGGAGAAAATGTATTATTACCTGTTATTACTGGTACATAAAAGCTGCCGTTTCCACGTCACGACATCAATTTAAAGATATCATTTGTCATAGTCACGTTTGTCGCGTCGGGCTGAGCTATTTTTCCTTTGTGCCACAACATATTTTTTTGCTAGCACAAAGATAGGCGTAAAGAATCGATTTCTGAATGGACCGCCTTCAGCGTTGATATACCTTTTATGATGAGCTAAGTATTGATTGATATGCAAATGACAAAGGGACGTCTCGCGCCTTCGTCTCTTGACGGAGAGAATATTACCTAACTCAACCTGTTTTGGTAGATAGTGTCAAGGATATGCGACGGGTCACATCTCAAGCTTTTGCTGCGTCTGCACTACTCTGACCTTAAAAGCGAAAATTGTTTTACTCTCCGTGTCCCCAACGGGTGTTAAGGGAGTGTTGATATGACCCTTCCAAATATTTTCAAAAGCACAACCCTTCTCCCGTTTATGGGCGACCTAATATGCGGTTGACCCCAAAGCTTTTAACAGTTTCAGCACTTTGTTCCTACTACACTCCAAATCGGCGTTGGAAGGTCAATGTCAGATGCCATAATTAAGAATAATCTTATTGCTAAATAAAGAAACCGATGTTAAATATTCAGGGGAAAGTTGGCTATGTGGGGCTTTGAGCGGCGCCCATTACCGGCTCGCCGTTTAGCGGCGTCTTGATACTTCTTACGAGTCATCTTTTATTTAAAGAGTGTTTCATTTCACTGTCCCTCGTCCACTCGGACTAATGGCAACAAGTATCTTTATAGGGTAGACGGAGGCTGGGTCCAAGATGTGCACTTGTGTGCCGTAATAGGATTAAGTATTTAGCTTGTTTTTCTTCTTTGTGCATTTAGATAGGAACAAACTTGTTTGATGTTACAAAAGATACTGTTACTAAGGATCGACAATAAATAAAAATCCCTGTGATTCAAACCTCTTAAACCACAGTACGAAACAGTAATCCTGATAGGATGTGAAAATGATTTCTGTAGGATACACCGAGTAAATTTTCGTGTGTTTTTTGGTCACCATACAAGATCCTAGGTTACAGGAGTTACAGAGGTAAACCACGTTCTTTACACGTTCTTATGTCGCTCATAATATATGACCATGTCTGCGAATGTTGGACAAGTATGTAGGAGAATGTCACAGGTATTTTGTGTTCAGTGGCCTTGGAGTGAGTTTTTACTGACAGTTTAAATACAAACTGTCAATTTGTATTTAAACTGGAAAAGCGTCGTCGAAAACCTTTTTTTTCTATAGAAATTGACAAAGCACAGCTGTTCAGCCTCACTTGTTCTGCTTTTACTTTGTATTTTCCACTAACACAATTGCCAGTTAAATGATATTTTACTTCTGATTCGGCAAAATATCTACGGATAATTATTTCAAGGATACCTATTTATAGCTTTTCCTAAAATCCGGAGCTTTGGTTAGAATTAAATCTTTTTACAATAATGATTCGTATCAATTATTAATATCATTAATGGACAAGTGAATTCTTCGAATTAGTTCTATTATTGTGATGTTTATTGTTTTTCTTTGTTATCGGACGATAGAATCAGTTTTTAGGAATATGTTTCTACAAGGAACACGTAGGTAGGAACACACTTTAAACATGATATCGTAGGTAAGCTTGTATATTCACATGATAGGGTATCGTACCAACAAGGATGCCTGACGACACGCTCAGTTGGAACTAAAGTCTACATTCACGTGGGCCGAATTACTAATTTTATTAACCGAAAACCACTCGTAAAGTAACCCAAGCGCTATCAGCCCTTCAAAACTCAAACATTCGAGTGTAGATTTTGTTAGAGTAAAATTATAATTCCCTAGCAACGTCGAGTTTTCTATAGAAAATAATGTATATTTAGTTCTGCCGTACCGTCTTTATCACATTTGTACCGTGTTTTTTTTATCCGTCGTCTCACAAGGAGGGTAATGTTTTGTCGGCCTACAAAAGCTATCAACTGCGAGCACATACACACTACCTCTCCTCCACGTCGATCAAGTAACGAGTTCCTGGCTTTACGAGCCGCGACCCGTCACAGGTGCATAATTCTCTTTTATGTACGACTTACCAGAGCCTGAGTTACCACGCTATTTCACTGTGACAGAAAACAGCTGCTGCTTGCAGATCTTGTCTATGAGACTATCTGATATTCATGCCTATGAATGAGCTTCAGTGTCTGCTAATTGGATTTAAAGCTAAGCGTACCTTTCTGAACGTATGATAGTGTTATTTGATCCGCATGTAACCTAGTTCCCACATAATGAATTAGGTTATGCGCAACTACTGAGAAGTTACAAATGAGGTCTCGTTTAATATGTGTTCGTAAATAATACAGCTTCCTCAAAGATGTTCTTTACACATATTCAACATGTATTGATTTTCAGCGCGGCTTCCCGCCCCGAATACATTGTTCCTCTACCCTTTTTATCATAGAGAAATTAATATTTGTACAGATATTTTTATCCGACGGCAATGTTCGAGGGATCTTGAATATTGTGGGAAAAGTTGGAGGGCTCGAGGTTTGTTACAATCTTTATAGATGTATCGTTGTTTCCTTTATTCAGACTTGCTCAAGTTATTTGTTCGGAATGGATTGTGGAAGATTTTCATTTTATATTTGTAAGTCGTGGCTTGAAACTTATGTAAATACAAGAGTTGCAGAGATTAGATGGTTTTTTATCCGCAAATCTTTTCACAACTTACGTGAATAGCAATTGTAATCGCTAGTTATGAGCAATACGATATCTACATTGGACCTTATGTTTAAATTGCGAATCACGAACAGAACTGTAAGGGGACTGTAGATGAATGGTTGAAAAACCTCTTACATTTTCTTTTAGGTATTTTACACGTGCGTAATAACGTTTCATAAAAAATATGTCATCCCTTTTCACCCATTTATAGTTCGTATTTCAGAAAATCCCTACGTCATGAAAAGTGATCGTTTCCTAAAGTTTATTTTTGTAGGTCCGGGGACGTCTGCCATCCATTATTAAGGTTTTCGTGCAATAATATAGATTAGGAAAGTTGAGGGATGAGGGCCTTGTGTGCATAAGTAGATTAGTAATAATATATCATCACTTAAGCCTTTGTTCCGGTGTTAACAGGAATATTTAATGGCGCATTAGTGGGTAGCCGCATGATTGATTTCGCTCGCACAACAGTTGGTCGCTGTGAACAATGAATACATATGGCCGGTAATGGTGTGACTAAATTATTTGGGCGTTGTCACACAATGGAACGGCGTAGTCGGCCCGATTAAATCGTCGCTTAGGTAATTATATGACCCAAATAGTACCAGTTGTTGCTCTAATCATTAAATATTTGCCGTACAAGGCAATTATACCACCTTAAGTTAGTGTTGAGCGTGACAGGTAGCCCAACCCGCCTTCCGTCACACACATACAAAGGTAATTCGCAATTTAGAATTTATTATTAACGCAAGGATCCTTTACGGTTTCCCTTTTCTTTGTTTAAAAGGTGATGATGAATTTAAATTACGGAAATAATTATGGAGTGCAGGTGTTATGTTTGAAATTAACATTGATCCACGTGCACTCAATTTTGTAAACATAGGAACAGTATGACTGAAGTAGTTTATTTTTATTGTCATTTTTTACTATGCTTAATTTCCTGACATAGCAGAGTATATATTTAATTAAATGAAATCTGTTTGAGGCAATGGCCTCACCACATTAATTCCATTTCTCTCTGTTTTGCTACTATTGAAATTATATTATGGAGGTATAACTTTTCTCAAATTTAGATTACACACTTCGTACAACGAGTATACTTGATGTAAGTCGATTATGAAAATTCCTTGTTTTAATGAATTCTTTGTTGTGTGATTGTGCACATTTGACAGCACATTTCATACTATGGTATCACCAGGCAGTGTAATCATAAAGGAATTCTTATTTACAAAGAGAGAATGGTTTCAGTCTCATGTCTTCAGTTGTGTAAATTAATTATTATTAATATTCAGTAGCGATAGACACACATCTCACAAAGCTTTATAAATATGTAGAAAAATCCTTGAAAATCAGGCTTATAAATTTGGTTTTGAGGGAAAAACAAAATCTTTCTTCCAAGTATATTGTTTTATGTCGGTGCAAGGGAGCAAATTATACACACAAACGTTTATACCTCTTCCTATTAGTGAAAACCGAATACCTTTGTTGCGTGGTTTAGAAGAAGTAAGCGGAGAGACAGAGGCAGAGTTCTTGTTCTATTCAGAGATTATAATTTTACACCTCTTTCACTTGTAGGATGTTAACTTCAGAATACTGTAACATGTACGATCTTGGAACTCAGCTATTATCTTACAAGTCTGTCGTAAACGCCCGCCATTGTGTCGCACTGCTCGTCAAATATCACGTTCAGGTGGAAATCGTTCATTATGCACACACACTCTCATACATCCACACCCCTCTCATACACACACACACACATCACACACACATCACACACAAGCATAATGAAGGATCTTGCGGGAACACTGTTATAATCACTGCGCTTAGCAATTGATGGGGTTATTCCTACAATGTGATATTTCCTTTTCTATGTTACGGCCCACCGCACGTTTGAGGCAAGATTAAATTTTAAGTATGACTACCGAATTATTGCGAATCTGTAACTTTCTGCGCGTTTGTGCGCGCTAATCTGAAAATCGGCTGAACGGATTCGGATGAAATTTGGCATAAAGATAGTTCATCACTTGGGTTATACAGGCAACATGTTGGCGACCAATCAGTATAAGAACTGTACACTGATTGGTCGCCAAAATGTCGTTAGTTTATGTCGGTTCACAATTTCTCAGAATTACTGCGAGAGTGACTATAAAATTTGATGTTTAAAATAGTATTCCAAATGTTCAGTTAACAATTTAAAGAGAGTTTACAATTAATCCGATTTTCTTGCCATGCCAAGTAGCGGAACATGGGGCACAGGAAGCTTAGGGCACCCCGACACGGATAGGTTAGGTTCGTTCGAATGATATGATAGGAACTAGAGTGAGAGGAACTTAACTCCCATCATACTATTCATGTTAGGTTTCTTTAAACCCTGCAGAAATAGGAGCCATTACTGAGTGACTGAGAAAAGAGGTTGTAGAAATCTGAAATTTGGCATGTAGGTTCCTCGGAGAGTGCACTAAGAGAGAATTTCCTGAAATTCCTACGAGACGGGAAAAAACGGGATATGGCTGGAAAAGCTAGTTTATAATAAATCGCGAAAGATAGTAAACTCTTTCTTCTCAATATTACATATGTATTACAAACGATCGAATTGGGATATACCATCCCATTACTCGTATTGTATTCAGTCATAATAATCTGTTTACAATATACTCGTATGTATAAAAAGTTTATGATCTGATCAAGATTTACCACAATCTTAAGGTTTTTGCAATTATCTGGTGCAATTACCAATTCAATAACGATATCCCATATTTGTCACCGGAAATTTGCAGACTCCGTAAGATTGTAATAAATTTATTTTATTATTTTTTTTTATTTTTTTTATTATATTATTATTTCTCGATATATTATGAAAATATCGTTTTGTATACAATAAATCCCATCCAAATTCAATAGTTTCCAATATGTCCGTGTTTTATTAAGAAAAATTAGTTTACAATTTCACGCGATATTTTACAATCTTACGGCGTTTGCAATTTTCCAGTGACATATAAAATTCAAGATGAATTAAATCTTTAATTTTCTGTGCACTTCTGTATATGTCTAAGGCTCATATTCCAAGTCTTGTCCTGGTTGTCCTCCAACTCGACTCCAACTCGAATCATTAAAGTGACAGCAATAGCTTGTTATTGATTGGCATTAATCGAGTGGTTTTCCGTTGTCAGTCTAGTGCCTTGTTCAAACTGACTTACAATAGCGGCATGCATTTAATACCTCTTTATGTATGATCCAATGAATGAGCCGTTGAACTGCCATTAACAAATAAATAAACAATTTAACTCCGGTAGCGCCTTTATTTTGTAGCAGTAAGGGCGGTTTTTGAAGATCAAGCGTGTCTCTATTACGATACCTAAACAAAAATGCAGTTCCGGAGTCAGGAACTAAATTGCTTTGCAGTTAAAAAACTCTAAAATTAAAATGGAAACCACTCTTTCCTTTAGTACTTTTAACTGCTTCTGGAGTGGTTAACAGCGCAAAAATTGTAATAAACTGGTTGGTCATATTTTCTTGGATATTCAAAATGTTCTTTCAATGCTTTCAGTAAAATGAGTTTCGTAATCAAGTCTTTATTCACGCGAAAATTTCCTGTAAGTCCTTAATGGTTTAATATACCTCCGAAATATTGTAATACTACTAATATGTAGCCATTTACTCCATATATTGCTGAATAACATCGGAAAAGCTTCTGGAAATATAAGTAGAATTACGTTTATTAGGAGTTTCAGGTATTAAATATATTTTTGGCATACTACTGCGATATATTTTTCTTGAGCTTCCAGCGAATTTAATATTTATATACCATATAACTGTCTATTTGCGTTTTCATTTAATCGTTTCTACAGATAAAAGTAATTTAACCTTTTCTTTGAACTGAGATAACAAGGCTGAAATGGATTTACATATTTTCATTATGATTTAACATTATTAAGTGAATAGTTTAATTCAATCATTTAAGAGTATGTTCAAGATAAATGTCTCAAATGTGTGTCGTCTCTGCATTCTAATACATCTTCTCACACCTCGTTGGAATGGTTCATTGTGCTACGGGCGTGTCGTAGCGCGTAGCACCATAGCGACGTAGCTCGTAGCACACCCGTAGCTCGTAGCGCTCGCGTAGCACCTGCCGCACTTACCGCAGATTACCGACCGCTTCCCCTTCTTAGCATAAAAAGTGGCGTTTAGATCGTCTTAGCTACGTTACGTTGCGCGTTGAGAATTCTCCTACAATGTTTACAATGACATATAAAATTATGATCCAAGTTTTACTTACATAAATCGAGAATGTGGAAAGTACTTTACGAAAACACTCTTCATATATATTACAGACGAAAGCGAAGATTATTTGTGTCGATACCAGTTGTTGGGTGTATCCGGACAAATATTTTGCTATGTAACCGCTCCGAAGGCTAATATCGTTTACTTGCCGTCGTACTGAAGGAACTCGAGTCAACTTAATTACGAGCTTCCTTTGAGTCTCTGCGCGGCAAACGGTGAGTCACTGCACAAACGTCGAAAATGTGAAAAACAATATTGTATCGCGAGATTAAGTGAATCAGTGTATCAAGATTGGTGGAAATCCGAAACTTTGACCTTAAAGATTTTATCATTGAACATTTTGTGGAAGATAATGATACCTCCGCATTAAGTTCCGCAGGGGATCGCTTTAATTTAAGGCTATCCTTTACAATGGGAGATAGCATTTCAAATAATGATCAGCGTTATAACTTCCTCTTTTATCGTTTTTGATGGATGCCGACTGTTGCAAGGGTTCGCCTTTATCATGATAATATGATTGTACTCGTTCTCGTCAGCAAAATCACTGGGGAAACTCTTTTTATATAAAAAATAAGAGAAAAGATTATACATGAAATCAGAAATGTTTGCAGTTCACAATTATATTGTGCTGAGACAATAGTGTACGATGTGTGATGAACCAAACACTAAGTGCTACATATACATTAACACATATTATTTGATCTACATAGTAGCTGCTCACCCCATTAGTATAATACATACACACATCCGTAATTACTCCGCTCTCCACATTCCGAAACCTTGATTAAAATCTAGAGGCTTAACTAAGGCGTAAGCCTTTTGTGTACCTTCATATGTTACAATAATGGGCACATATTCAAAACGGAATGTGGGTAAGAAATAGGGGATGATGAAATCAGAGTGAAGCATGGATGCAGCCACAGAATAGATAGCGACCTACAGAAAGCCGGTAATGTACAACGAGTGAAAGGATTTGAATTCGAAACGTCACGTTTTGGTGACTGTTAAAAATCAGCGTCGCGCTGTGGGTCCCTCACTTTCCCAGTCACGATTTGTATCTTACAGATAGAATATGAAAATAATTTAAATACCAGTACTACAAATACTACTACTACCTTCTTTTAACGTGTGAAAACCTTATACGTCCTCCACCCTGGGCATAGCGGAGGGTGCAGGAGTCTGCCAGACATTGCTGACTAAAATCACGCGGTGTTTTGTAGCTACCTTTGGCCGGTGCTTTAAGTACTTGCGCATTTCATCACGACGACCTACTAGAAATTTACCAGAAATGTTTGTTTTTTCCGTGTATCTTTTATAAGCAACAATTTTTTAGTTCCGAACCTCAAAAGGAAATAAACGGAACCCTTTTAGATAGGATGACTTCGTTGTCCATCTGTCGGTTTGTCACGACCTTTTTCTCTGGAACTCGTGGAGGTATCAAATTTAAATTAATATCAAATACGAAGGTCGATGGTACTTTAAATTAATTAAATTAAATTCCATTTAATTCGGACAGCAGTGATCCATTTTAGAGCTCTAAAAATATCAAGCTTATTATAGTAGGCGCCAGATAAATGTGGAATAAAGTACATTGACCTTTCCCTAATAACTGTTCATAGGTACCTGAACAATTAAATATGAATCGTTTTTCATTATTAGACAATGTTAAGGATCACGAGAGATGATGATTCGGGACAGCTTTGTGTCATTAATTCCGTTTTTCAAATTAAAAATGTCAATAATTGTAGGTGGGTCAATGACCGTTATTCCACGATTATCTGGCGCCTACTATAGTCAACGCAAAAAAAAATATACGACTGTTTATGCATCATTTTGCGACATATTTTGGTACTCACAAGTAAATTAAAACCTATGGAGTACTTTCCATTGACCGAGAATGATGAAATTTGGCATGAATGGAAAAAGTCTGAAAATTACTATTTTGTAGTTTTATTATATAATTATTTTTTTTTGCGATTACAAATTTATACTTGCAGTTGAAAAAATGACCGTGACATACATCGTATAGGAGAACATTTTTTTCAACTACAAAGTTAAGTTTGTCCTTTAATCGTACTTATTGTTTCATCAGAGTTATGAGAGTGTTTTCATAGTTTATAAACTTTAGTAGGTATGTAAACTCGGAAAAAATAGCGACAAATAACATAATAGACGAACTATATCTACATACGAGTTTGTACGGAACCCTCGGTGCGCGAGTCAGACTGGCACTTGTCCGGTTATTGTTTCGGTCAAAGAACATAGATGAATGGCAACCACGAGGGCATATGCATTTGCTGTACGTAGACGCGTGATTGCGTTTTCGCTTGTTGTATGGCTGGTCCATAACTGGAAGGTGATTCAGCGAGGTATGGCTTGGATTCCTCCTGAAGGATCTAATCCAGAGAGAGGACATCCGACAGATAACCAAAGATGTCGAGAAAACTCTCATAATAAATAAGGTAAAGTGAAATGGCCATATTAGCCATAGAACGGTCATCATTGTGGTACACTGCTAATTTTCAAATGTAAGGAAGACCGTCCTCAGGCTAGATGAAGCAAGCATTGACTTGATCATCTACTGTTTCTTCTGAGGCAGGCCTTCTGTATCTGTCTGTTCTGTGGTGTTGGTCAGGGAGGGGCGCACGCGGCGCTAACGATCCACCTGTGCGCTCTCTCCCCCCCCCCGCACACCGCACCGCGCTCACCAGCCGCCCACCTACATATATTCGTCCTACATTTTATTATCTTCCTACATTCAAAGCTTACGTCCCTCCTCACAGCACTGTTAAAGGTTCCCATCTCCCAATTTCTTTATACATAAAATTCCCGAATAAGAATCGGGCAATATAATCTTATGGAAGTGGAATTTCAATTCGCCCTTCTATTTATGTGCGCGACAGTTTATTTTTAGCAGACACGAGGAATATGAGTCTGGCTTCTTGTACTTACGACGTTCAGCTTCATCGCAGATTTGGGTACATTAATTTTCGTGTTATACAAAGTTTGCTTTTCTTTTCTTTTTGCTTAATCTTGTATGTCTAGTGACAGCCGTGATGCCAAATCCGCTTATGTACAAGGATCGGCAAATGAAACGATGTCGAGACCGTCGACGTTATCAATCATACTCGTATTATTCTGCGACAAAGTATTTTTTGTCATTTTCTGAGTGTGTATTTATAAGCACAATGTACGACGTTTCTGTAGGCGTGGGTATAATTTTAATTTGAACACGGGAAAATCCTTTAATACTTTCTGTAATACCAAAATGACTTTTAAAATAAAATATGTTGGAGCACGAACCAATTTAGCAACAATTTATTTTAGCAATATACGAACAATCGGGGATAAAAGTTCATTCAGCGATATGTTATCGTGCGCTAGGGTCGCCTTCCGAATCTCTAATGAACTGTGAATACCCGATCCCTGGAGCCCAAGCCTCCAGATGCCGACACAAGTAATACGCACGCCGCGCCCCCCTCCTCACTAACAATAGCTTCGACTTCATTTATAACTTTATAACAAACATTTAGTTCCCTTTTATCACGGCCTTCGTTCCCGTTAATTCAGTTTGTGTTCACAACTAGGTTTGGCAAATCTTTGACTTTATTAAATTTGTGAGATTTCGCCCGAAATATTTCTAAGTATTAAACGGAAAATGCTTATCTCAGTATTTATTCAATGTTTTAAAACGTGCTTTCATATACGGTGAGCGGCGACGGCATGGCCCATATCACTGTCTTAAAAAATGAAAAACATTTAGCTCATTACCCCTTCGCAGTGAACTAAACGAAACGACTTTATAACATTTTTGCTGAATAATAGCCAGACATTGATAACGAAAATTATCCTCATAATTTTTGATGACAACACTTTGACAACCTACAGGTACCTATAACGTAAGGTATGAACAAAATGAAGTGAAAGATATCCTGAAATTCATCTCCATTTAGCGACTTCATCGTTGATACTGATAAATCACGTTCTATCCCGAAGGCCGAAAAGATATTTTGAGCATTAATTTTTCGAATTCTAAAGATAACACAGGCAATGTTCAAAGACGACGTAATTCGTTTGCAGTCATATCACGTCGGGCAAACAAAAATCTGGATTATCCTCACCATTGATCGGTGTAGTCGGTGCTTGTTCTAAATTAAAATTATCCGGGCAGATGCAGGCAGTACGATTCCATGAGCGCGCCGTGTGGCCACACTAGAACGCTTCCACCGTACATCATAATAAAAATTTCACGTTGGAAATTTATTATAAGCCGCAAAAGCAATTATTTTTTTGTTCTGAACCTGCACTTTTACCGAGAGCTAAAGGGGAACGAATATGATGGATGCGAAAATAAAATGACGTGGAAAACAGAGACATGTTGGCATTTAGAAAATTAGAATTTACTTTAAGGACTCCGATTAGGCTTAGAAATGGAATATACAGAAATGTACTCAGGTACACTTTAATAGAAAAATACTCGTGATGAATCTGTTTGAAATAAGGTTTTGCTCATATTTTTTCAAATCTATACTTATAATTATACAGCTGAAGAGTTTGGTTGTTTCGTTGAACGCGCTAATCTCAGGAACTACTGGTTCGAATTGAAAAATTTTGTGTTGGATAGCCCATTTATCGAGGAATGCTATAGGCTATATAACATCATGTTTTCTCCGACAACCACGCAAACGAAGTCGCGGGCACAACGAATGAAACATAAATTTACGTCTGTCGTATGAAGAGCGTCATCTGCGTCAGATTAATTGGTATATAAATCCAAGGTATTGGTATATTCACTGAATTGTGTAACGCGAAATTATTAGTGTAGAAAGAGTGTCAGCTGAGTGCCAGCTACTTACCTTCGAGTGATTAATGGTGCAGTGACGTGTCATTCATCCGGCCACCGGTGCTCGCCGTGCTTCATCACAAACGTTTTGTTACTTTAAAACGATACTAAGGACTTATCTAATTTAAAAATAATCTGAACAAGAACCACTTAATTTACATGAAAATTTTAATTAACGCTGAACCAAGTAGAGAAAACAGGAAAATTATTTTAGCACGAATTAGCTAAAGAGAGTTTTCCAAGCTTCCACTTCATAGTGTCGACAAAAAGTAAAGTTCAAGGAGGGTAGGTCCACGTTTTTCCAACTCGTATTATCTACAATGATATTTAAATGAGGTTGTGTTGTCTGCGGAGCGTTGCACACAACTCATTCAGCGACAAGCGAGCTCCGATGTCCCCGGTCGTAGGCCTCCCAGCGCCATCCCTTCTCAGCCTCCAACTTTGCGGTAAAATTTATGACAATCTTCCTTTTTCTATATTTCATTAAAAGTTCTAAGTCTGAGGATTATGCTTCTCGTTCTTTGAATAATACTTGTCGTAAATTTCAATATTCAAAATGAATCGTATTACTTTTGGCTGCAGTAATTGGTCTCTGATGTTTTAGAACAATATTAAAAGTGTCCGCCGTCTTTTAATTAAGTCCGTCAAGTGGAGCTCGCTCCGCTGCGATCAATGTTCGTTCTTTAATTTTTGTGTGGAATCATTATAATTAAACGTCCATTACAGAGAAGGTTCAGATTGTTTGTCAAGCCATTGTACAAGGAATTATAATTGTATTTCTGTTTAAGTGATCACAATATAAATCAGATAAAAGTTAGGTCATCGTCAAAGCGGATCAATTTTATATCCCCAAATGTGTCCCTTGCGATAGACGCTGACAAATCTGAATTTCAAATGTTATTTCACGAAAAGCTAATGGCGACTCGTTTAAAAAAACATCAGCTGGTCTTACATACATTCTCCTTCACCGGAATGGGTATTTCGCGGCTATTGTAAAAAAAAAGTAATAATAAGCGAAGGTTTCGATTTGGTGGTGGTAATGTCGCCGTGGGAATACCCGCTCATAAAGTGGGCTGTGGCGCCAAGCCTTCGAACTTACGAGCCCTAACCCTCTGAATGCTGTTAAAATTTAACAAGTCCCTAAAATCCAGTTTATTGCACGCACTTTACCCAATTTATTTACATTTTATTTCAAATTTACCAACGTTTACTCGGGCCAAACAACATTTTCACATTTATTTACAATTAATGAAAAACTCATTATCAAGTATTCCACGTACGAACGAAATTAAATGATCTTAGTACTCGTTTTGTTCTTTTGGAACGTTTAAATGAGTGTTAATAAAATCAAAGACACAATAATATTTCAATTGAGCTATAAATATTCATTGGACTTATTGGAAGCGACGAAAGAATTAATTAATCAAAAAGAAATTAATAAGAGCCTTTTTAATTGGGGATGCCAATCCCAAAATTGACGAAGTGTTTTTAAGTTTTTAATTGCCGTTTCGAGTGCCTGTTTGGGGAAGCGAGAAGTCGAATGTTGAAGTTCAGCTTTTGTTTTTTTTTTTGTTTATCTAAATTTCTACTGCTGCATGTGATTTGTTTTTTTAGTAGTTTTTCCTATTTTAACGAAAATCCGCAGTCTTGTAGCACTGCCATGAAGAGCTACTGCCGACTTTACCACTTTTTCCAATTTTAACTGTTGCTCGTCTCTTATTGAACAGTTTTTCATTTCCTATTTAACAGTTCTGCGTAACATATGTAATTGTTTGTATATTTTGCGAACATGAACAAACAAATGGTCGTACTTACTTATACTTTTTTATTTAAAGCACGTTCAACACCGCTCGTAAAAGTATAATAACAGGTATTTTTGCGCTACTTTGTACTGTTTAGTCCATAAATAATATAATAATGGTTGGTCGGCGTCGCTGGCGTGGGTCCGTGGGTACGTATACATAGTATAATCGTGGCGGGACCGTGCCGAGGAGGCTGCTTAATTGATGCTCATCCTGTATTCAAGGGTACGGAGCCACAAGTGAATGTATTTAAATAAACTAAATCCAGCTTTCAGACGGATCTTTATGAATATTTTTAGCTTCTGTAAATTGCTCTTTCTTTTTTTACCCACGTAATGTCACGCCTACGGTTTCTGTCAGGCTTTTGAAAGCTTAGGTACCGTTACTGGGCTCTTGTGAATTAATTGGACACCTTCCAGTTTAACCCATTTGATTGCAAGCTAATTAAGGCAAGAGATTAGCCATTCTTAAGACTTTATAGGCTTGCAATTAAACGAGTTCTCTAATGCATAAAGCAGCTTTTTTTTAAACGATGGATGTCATCAAATGACTCCTTCCGCTCTGGGCGGAGCGGAAGGGAGTGTCAGTCTCTTACTGGCTAAAACTCATCCGTATTTCTCCTTATGCCCTTTGTGTTCCAGGGCTGCGGTGACTGCCTCGAACGAATTCCGCGACCCTGGCAGGCACTTTTTTTATTAAGGATGGGAAATCATCAAATGACTTCTTCCGCTCTGGGTGGAGCGGAATGGCGTGTCAGACTCTTACTCTCTCTCTCTTACCCTGGCAGGCACTTGAGATGCTCAAGATCCAAGACAGTAATCAAGTTTGTTAATCATCTCAGATAATAATGAAAGTCAGGGGAACCTTTAAAAAAGCAAACATGCATGCCTTTCATCATACATATAAGAGCATATTCAAACTTTTTATTCCCCGTATCAGAGAGCATACATAAAAAGATCTTTAATACTTAACTAGTTAAATGGCGACTCGCCGACTTTTCACTGTTGACATATATTGCCAGCATACACTACACAGTGCCCTCATTCGCGTGTTTTGAATTTGATCAATACATGGACGTCGTCGCCAACCGCATCAATTTAGCTTTAATGCGATTATTCGGACAGCACAGTGACCAGCCTAATGGATATTGATGTAGATACGAACCCGTCAGGTATCATAACTGCATATTCCTGAGGTATTTTTCCAGTCCACAAAGTCCGAAATCAAATTTTATCTGATTCCACAACTTTCCATGACGTTGTTTACAGTTTTATTAAATTCGAATGAGCCATTACGGGGGTTTGAGGAAATGCACCTTATATAACCACCGGTTTTTCGTAGAAATCAAATGTCGTTTTAGAATTATAGATGTCTTGACACAGTTCAACTTAGGTCATGCAAACCGTAGCTTAGGTCATTAGAGGTTGTTGATTTAATTTTAAAGTTGTCTTGTGTTTTCACGTATTACCTCCTCGGTCCGTGAATACGAACGGAAAAGTAATTTCAGTTAATGATTTGACACTTTTACGGTGTTTCCGGCTTGTAACAGGGCTATTCGTGTGTGCCTGCGCTTTATTAGCGCGATTAGGGGCCGCTTTTATTACGAATAGCCCTTTAAGCAATTAACCTAAAGCCTCCCTTATCTATGTATAAGTACGTTCTCGTTGAGAATACGAACTAAATGGAAAATTTGTAATTAGTGAAATGAGTTAATCGATAGCGGAGAGGTGAAAATTGCAAATGTGATACGATTTGCGTTGAATACATTTTCATTCCAATTAGATTGTAAATGTGCTTTGAAGAATATGGCCGTTTCAGTAGAGCGCTGTTTCAATCCGTCGCGAAATAATTGGGTTGGTATCATGATCTGACTATGCAAAATGCTGATAATTCTCTAACCACACTCTCTTATTTGTCTAATTATTTATAAACAAAGAACGTTCTTTTCTCGTCTGTGAACACAATCGGCATGGACGCTGGCCCTCAAAAGAACAAGTGCTTGTTCAGACGTCACTCCACGTCGAGTAAATTTAGCAGGGGCCGTCAACTCGAAATAATGTGGTGACTGGCCACTCGGCGCTCACTCACGCTCCGTACAGTTGACAGCGAACACGGACTCTGTACTCAAGCCAAGTTAATACCCCTGTCCTTGTTAGGATAAATGATTATAGCCAGACACTGGTAATTCTACTCGACCTTGACCTCCTACAAAAGCTGGATGAACTCGTGATTGAACCAAAGCATTTGAATAATAAATGTTAGCTGCGTCGGCAGCCCGCCTCGGTACAATTAATAATTTTGCGCGCTTGCATATTTAATTATCATCATTACGGTTTCATTCGCTTTAGCGTCTGGTAATTACAACGTTGATTAACAACTGAAATAATCGATAGACACTTGCACGCTTTTGAGGGTGTTGTGCTCCCGCTGGGCGTTTCGTACGTCTATCAACTTGCATAAACGTGGCTCGTCGGTATTGTAAATTACGAGTAATGTAATATGTCAAATTGATGATCAGCATTATTATAGTGAGGGTTCATCTAATTAGTCCTACTATTAATAATGCACGTGGAGATCATAAGCCATATTTCCTCACTGACGTTAATTACTATGTTCCATTATGGGGGTCGATATCCAGTAGCAGTGGACCTATTGGCATATTATCTTACTGGTACCTACAGATGTATCCATCTAGGTGAAGGGACATTCGTTTTACAAAGTTAAGGTACATATTATCACGCTTATCGTCCCTAATGGGTCAAGTTTCAATTAGGACTGAAGGTCTAATTGAAAACTAACTTGGAATAGAGTTGACGGGTAAGAGTTCGTAACGGACTTAGTAGTGACAGGTTGTGTGGCTGACTTACATAACATGTTATATTTAACCCGTAGATGTTTGTGGAACTCTTGTGATATCGTGCTGAAAGTTATTGTGTTGTTCCATCTAGATTTTTCAGTTTAGTCCGGGATCTGGGTTTGTGCTCGGTTGATGGCTTTAGGTTCGCTCCTGTTATATGGGATTTTAAATAAAATCTGTCGAAATGAAGGTATAAGTGCACCTCTACTAATGTACTCGTATATTGTGTGATGTTAAAAAATTGAAAACCTGCTTAATAAGACACCGTCACGCATGTACTACTCAGCTTCAAACCAACTTAAATTATTTGCGAATAAAATCCATCCATATCAATATTACTCATACTCATACAAAAATATTAGATAGACATTTAGGTACAAATTCCACAAGTTTTATTAGAATTTCTTTTGTTTATATAAGTTCGTATAAAACAATAAAAAAGAAAACATGTTGAAAAATATAAAACTTATTTCGAAGTCAGGCTCGAGTGAAACTGAAGGCAGAATATAACACGAAACGTCTGTCAGTTGACCTCAGCAACCCAATTACTGAAGCGTGCAATGTTTTAAGTTTAAAATGGTTTCCAGAATTACATGATGCCGACTTCCTGTACATTTAACGATTGCCATTAGGTTCGCGTACCAAGAATTCGCAAATATATCAATTTTTTTCATAGACTTTAAAGAAAATATTACTTGAATCTTATAGTAAACAAGATGAATTAATAAAATAATATAAAAGTATTATTAAAAATCTTAAAAAATTACGAAGTTATTTATTTATATATTGTATACTTTATTGTACACCTCATAATAAGAACAGGACAATCAAACATAAAATAAGTGTACAATGGGCTGTCTTATCGCACAAGGCAATCTCTTCCAGACAACCTTTGGAAGTTATAAGCGATTTAAACTGTAAACTAATATTATAAAGTTGAAGAGCTTGTTTATTTGCTTTAATGCGCATATCTCTAGAACTTTTTTTTTTAAGGATCGGAAATCATCAAATGTCTTCTTCCGGTCTGGGTGGGGCGGAAGGGCGTGCCAGAATCTTACTCAATAAAACCCATCCGTGTTCCTTCTGAAGCCTTTTGCGTTCCAGGGCCTCAGTGACTCTTTCGAACAAATTCCGCAACCCTGGCAGGTTCTGGCCCTAGTGGACCCCGTCTTGCTCTCTAGGTCTAAGAGCTTAGCCTAGGCGTTGATATGACCTTTACTTAGGTGCATGGTTTCAGGTGCATTCATTTTATAAAGTATATAGATTTTATGTCACGGAAATATTATGTTCCCTTGGTAACGCGGGTGAAGCTGCTGGGGAAAGCTAGTCTACCATTAAAAAATATAAATATCTATGTTTTTTAGGCACAATTTGCAACAACAACAACAATTAACAATCGGCGGGCCCGTAAACGATTAACTCTTTTGCGCTATTGAGTCCAAATTATGTTTAACGTTACAAGGATAGAAGCATAAGTTCAAAAGTGTGCAACTACTCTATTTTTCCATAGATTTTTTTGTTCTAAAAAAAAACCTGTTATGGTAACATTTATTTATTTATTTAATTCTGATACGAAATATCTGTCATGAAAAAGCCAGTATACAATAATTCAATTAAACCAAATAAATGATCGAATTTAAAAAATAAAAATCTGTTTTCTATCTCATAAAATCTAATAAAAGATCACAAACATCGCCGTGTTCAATATCATTTAGATTGTTTCTGCTTCAAAGAGCAACGTTATTAATTTGATTCATCAATTTTCATAGTTTCAATCTACTAGACGCTTTTAAAATTGCTTTTGTATTTTCAATTTAACCTTCGAATTATGTCTTTAGAAAGAACGGCAGTTATTTGTTCGTAAAACGTTGTTATCTTTTTTCTGTCCTAGAAAAGGTTAATTTCTGTATTTAGTCCTACAACATTCTCTAGGCTTTTTCCCAATTATTTTGTGTCGTCGTGGGTCGCCGGAACATGTCTTCTTCTGTACTGCTCTATTAGTCATATTTTCAGTAAAACCTCCTTTCAATTTACTCCTACAATTCTATGTGAAGTGGAATTTTGTGAGATATCTTATTTTTGACTTGGAATTGATTCCAGAGTTGCACCTATTCATCGACTGAAATTGCTAACCTTACATGCAGAAAAGGTAGGGTTGGCAAATATCGCTAGTAGTGTATAGCTCAGTACTTAGTAACAGAAGAGCCTATAATCTGCAGCGGAAACGACGTCTCAGTGAAGCCGAGTCTTAAAGATTATGCTGAATTTCGCGATAAACTGACGCGAGTAGCATTCACTACACTCCACGTTAAATATCCTACCTACACATTTCTTCCAGCCCGCTGGATAAGGAAAAAGGTCTCTTTCTTTAATATCTTAGAATAAAATTAAGAAGTGTTCAAATTATATCGGTCCACATTCACAGCCTTTTCTGTTTAAGATAACATAAAAGTTAACTTCGGCTGAAAGAAAGAGTCCATTATTTATATTAATAGAACCTCAGCAGTGAGCAAACCTCCATTCATTTATTTTACAATGTTTTTCCACAAAGTAAATGTCGCAAGGTATTTCCGTCTTATTTCAACACCTGACTTTTAATTATGTTTAAATGAGGTTTATTTGGCGGTGCCATATATCATGTCAAAACCTTTTACCGTTGATTTATAGTCACGTCACGAAACGCGGTCGAGGCCGTAAGCTATGCAGTGTATAAAACAATGCTACGATTCGCTGGGCCACCCGACACACTCACAGAGCTACGAAAATTCACTCTACGTTTATAACAGCTTCTGTTGCAGCGTCGTGCAACTAATATCGTCGACAACTACAAAGAAACCGGGAGTTATTGAGCACGTTTTCACTTTGTTCGCATTGTAGTGATTTGTCTTTGTACTTTTGACGCAAACGTGTATAAACGAATTCTGATTTCTGATTCTGTAATTAGGCCGCCGCTGAAGCCATTCCAACGTGTGCCAGTCGCGTCACGGTGGGCCTGTGACTACACGCAACAAATCTGTGTCGCTCGCAAGCTTTAATTTTGTCAAGTACGTGTCAGATAACAGGGAAGTCGTTTTGTGAGCTTGCGTCTCTTAATTGCGACGTACTCGTACGTACTCGGCAGTCGGCACATTCGAGAATGACACAGTTTGACTTCATTGAGGGACACAAGAGGCCGCTCTCCATCTTCACCCTGTTCCCGCCTCGCATGCCACTACATTCGCCAACTAACAATGATTACACACGACTATACGACGTAACTTATGTTTTAACAAATTACGTCGCCTTTATCCAACTTAATACGAAGTTGTGGCTCTCCCAGGAATTCGTACCCGAGTAAATAGCTATGCTATGTATGGGCTATAACTATCTGGCTTCAATAAACAATGTGATAAAGAGTTTCATATCGATTGGACCTTTGTTACTTATAATTAAAAAGGTTTGCTTTGTAATATCAGCTTAACACTTCGGATTTTAAAAACGCAAAGGTAGGAACGTAAATGTTGCGAAGCTACGTAATTATTAATTACAAAAGCCTTTCCCGAGCCTCTCTTAAAAAACACATAAAATGTTGCCTTCGTGAAATTACTTTATTTTATTATTACTTGTGATAAGAAATATTATTCCTTTGCAAACTCGGGTGTTCGTGTTGAAAGTTTCTCCAAGACTTTGAGGCTAGAAATAATGAATGGTGTACAGCCTCTGCAGGCTACAGCCAAAGAGTTGTTTCTTTGTAACTTGAATAAAATCCCACTGAAAAAGTAGGCGCTTATTCAAATTTCTTTTAATTTTCAGGGTTTAAGGAGGAAAATAAAGCGCCGCACAAAATATGCCACGCCATATAAATGTTTAATTTAAACATCTCTTGAATGTTTTCGGAATATTTCCTTGCCGCGGTCATTAAATATTAATGGGATTTCGCAAAAATCCATTTGTCATTTAATTATCATGGGATTTTTGAGTAAGACTGTGTCTCTTATATTTCATTAATATTTTGTGGAGTGTTTGTGGGCAAAGTATTTGATTCGTACAAATTTTAGTCTGCCAGCCCTTAGTTTAGGAAGTTCTTCCTTCGCATGTTTGAGAACCTTTACGGAAACAACTGACACACGGAGATGTTAACAGTTTACACCGTGTTTAGAGTAGATATATAGGCAAGGAACTTAAGTCTTTCGTAGTTACTACGCCCTAATAAATGTCCTAGCCAAGGAGGGGCAGGAAGAACATTTCATAAAACGAGCCGGAACATAAAGATTGATAGCAGCTAAACATGAAATGAACATTGTTATGCTGTTGTTCCGTCACCGCTTCCTAACTCGCGTATGTTGTCAATTTTGTTTGACTACGCGGTGCTCACGTCACAAGTTCTGATATTAATCAATACTCGTCAGGTAGTGCATACATGTTCATATTCCACGCTCGCTACGCCGCCGTATTACCGAATAATAGATAGCTACAGCAGTCGACTAGCTGAACCACAGCTAGAAGATTTAATTAAAAATCAATCAGGATTTTTAAATCAAACATGGTCGCTGGCAGGGCTATTTTCTTGTGTGGTGTATGTTACTTTTCTTCTGCCTATTCAAACAGACGTAGCTACAAAAGTACAGACACACCTACTCGTAAACTACCTTTGTCGACTTCGGCAGAAAAGCTTGAGAACGAAATATGAAGGATGCAAAATCTAGCGAAGCGAGCTCGAAAATGTTAGTGCCTACTTCGCCCTGGATATGCTAGTTTGTCTAAAATTAGGCCTAAGTGATCATTTTTACTATTCCTTGTTTTGTACATTTTATCGAAATCTCACCCCCGTCCGGATCCCCCGTCTTTCAATAAAATGTGGCCGGAGCTTTGAACAGTATCACATCAAAAAGATAAGTTTACTAAAGCAAATTTAACAGCCCGCTATTGGTCCATCTTGATTTAACCACACATTAATAATTCTGATTGTGGTTACAGAATATTCATACATTAATTCCACCTGTTTGTCTGGCTGCATCCCTACAAAACATAAAACTTTCGTAAATTATTTCCGGCGAGTAATTATTTATCTCTCCGTTACGTACGTCGAGATAATTACTTAATTATTAATCATTGAAAATTTGCACGTCCCGCATTTCATATTGTACTCGTATCATTTAAAACTCGTACGTACATAAAATCACTGATGTATGAAATTGGAGGATCGGAATTGTTATATTGACATGTCAAAAAAGTTGAGCGAGCTGAGTAATAGTCATTAATCTAAATAACTTATAATCCTCGTTTATTTCTAGATTTTAACTGTAGAATTTATCTTGTATCATTGACAGTGATAAACGCCACGGAACAGCTGTGCTATTTCAAGCACAAATAACCCAGTTCCCTAAAAGGTAGCCTGCTGAAACTAAGTAGGCCACCCGAAAATTTCGTATCAAAATTCTGGAAACGTATTAAAAAGTTTATCTACCAATTTAGTCGGTGGCAGGTACAGATATAGGTTACAATAATGTCAGTTACAATGTCGCGGGCGGCGCGCTACATGTTTATCCCTGTTCCATAATATTAGTAATAGAAATAAGCCGGGTGTACACTGGTCGCCGGCGGCCCTTCTCCTCACCTACCTGAATTTAATAAAGACACGAACATTGTTTGTGTTGTGTAACAGCCTATTGATGATAGATGGAATAGTACATTGTTCACCGAGAGGAGAAAGTGACCGATTACCGTCGAGGGTGTCGTTTGAAGCCCGAGCCGTAGGCGAGGGCTTTAAAACACCCAAGAATCGCAGTTTCTCTCGAGTGATACATAGTGCTTTATACTACACCTAGAAGGAAAATAAAAAACGAAATCTTTACTAATTGAAATTTATATTGAAATTGTTGCAGTTAAAACTGAATCCTCAAACAACACACAAATTGGAAATGGCGCCAATGGCGTCTGCAATTTTCACATTTTCTTTTTTCAAATTGTTTATCCTGCCGCCGCAGGGTCGCACTGCCAGCCCGACACCATCCAACACACAGCTAGTGGCCAGTGTCATTTTGCGAACTTGGAGATAAAAACTCACTGTAAAAACTTTTTGGCTTTTGATATTTAGGTTACCGGCGCATAGTCTTACCCAAAATTAAAAAAGAAAAACCACGTAAGAAATGGATTTTCATACACTTTTCTCTCCCGCTCAGATGCGTTTTCTCCCCGCATATTTGTTCGATATGCAATGACGTACTTTCTACCGTAAATTTGATAAAGTATCAAGGTACTTTCCAAGCAGGTGTAGTATAAATATTATTACGTTTGTGTCGGGCTTCACACCGTATGACACTTTTGTTTGTACTGAATTGCTTTATGCAGACGTCCGATACAATTTTGTGTCGTTTATCGCTGGCCTGCGCTGCAAGCGACATCTGCACAAGTTTTCTCAAACTGTATTTTCCGACTTTCATATCGGCTGAGTGCACAAACCTGAGTGCCGGGGGTCACATTAAAATGTATTTTAGCTAATAGGCGTGCAATGTGTAAGTCGGGTACACAAGGCATGATGTCGGTAGTTTGCCGGCGGCATCAGACAGGTTTCACGGCGTCATTATGCACGAGTAGTATTTACTGGAAATCTACGTATTGTGTTGCCGCGTCGACGTCTCTTTGCTCCGGCGCGGCGCAATAATACGTTATGCTTATTTGTTTTAATAACAGCGATCTCATTTTACAGTTGGACGAACCTGGAGTTACGGCCGAACATTTTGTCATTACCGTTCTACACGTGCATATTAAACATCCGAATTATAACGAGAGTTTTATTTGAGTTTTAGCGATGTTCGTTTGTTACACGATTCATGTAGCCGACGAAGGTAGATGGAATAAAAGATTGCGGTTCCATATTTGAACGTTGAATTTTCACACAGTATTTTGACATTTCAAGCTTTTTTTGTTTCTATGTGATATTAAAAGCTTTGATAGATCAGGAAAAAAATGTTATTTGGCACTGTGCTTTGACGAATAGACTGTTAAGTTTTTGATTTATCGGTACTTTTCACTTTCCACACTAACGACTTTATTAAAATCAGTTCTGTAGTGAAAACTGACCGTTAAACACTTCCATTTGCAACACCAATGGACCAATTTTACCAAATAAATATCACTAAGTGATAGGTTAATACTACGATTAATTCTACGTTCTGGTCGTCTACTTGAGGACTTGTTCAGACGGAAGTCGACGTAAGTTACTTTTTTTGGCACAAGCCTCGACCATCTGTAGTCTGCGATAAACTCGATACCCAGCAGTTGTAGGCACAGAAGGTCTGGACCATGTAGCTTGCCAACTTTCAACGCAAGATAAGGCAAGAATTGATAAAAAATATCTTAAGTAATAAAAGGTGGCGCAATTTCGCAAAATATTTCAGGTTCAGCCGTTTATAGCATATAATAATAATACAGGAAACTCATAAACAGGCTACTTTATTAATTCGCTTAAAAATCTACATCATCATGAGTAATACGAGTTTTTATGAGTGTTATGCATAATATCGTGTAGCCGCAAGGCAAACCTTGCTCCGGTATATTTTTGGATAGCTTTAAAATTTAATTTCCTTGGGCGGCGGGTCGTAGAGATATTTTGAGTGCGGGCGTGAAATCTGTCAGTGGAGGTAATGTGTGCCGCTGAAGGCGCGGCGTGTCGCCACCTCGCGTCGCGTGTCGGTCGCGGGGCGGTCGCGGGTCGGCGGCGTGCGAACGGTTTACTGGCGACGGATTCGATTTAATTAACTTGTTACACCCGCGTTGGCTATGGGCTTTGTCCAATATCTCTATTTGTTAATTAATGATGTTTGGATTAACGGATTTATTACAATAGAAGAGTAGGTACTCCAACTTATATAAAGACGTCCGAGAAGTGATCGTTATGCGCTAATTTGATGAGTTTTAATTTTGTATTTAGTAATTTAACTAGCTAAAGTAGGCACCTACCTACCTTTATTAATTAATCGAAATCAACAACTTTGAAAAATGACAATAAAAAATCATACAACTGTAGCTAATTGAAATTCAACAGATTAACAAACAGGTAGCTGCTGAGTGCATATTTTATGTTACCACCTCCGGGGTTCCCAATTTGGTGAAGCTTCATTGAAATTATATAAATGAGCATTAGGTTAGGTTAGAGCTGGAGGGAAATGCGAGTAGATTTAAGTAAAGTATACTTAAATCTACTCGCATTTCCCTCCAGCTTCTCATTGAGTGCGTCTTTTATTAAACGCTAACTTACCTAATCTAGTTCCTTACAAGCGGAATCTTGAATTCCTTAACATTTTTATTTCGCTACATTACTTCATTAGTGAGAGGTGCATATACTCGCACGGGTACATGAAGCAGTACAAGAGCATTCATAAAGCAAACGATTTCGATGAATAGCGGAGAATTTATTGATTAATTTTCATTGTATATCAGAAAGATGTGGGCTTTGCTGTAGCTAGCTGGCGTACTATACAGAATCAAGTAGCAACGAGGTAGATGCAATTATTTGTGAGTATCACAAGAAATAACCTTCATGACTCGTAAAGAAATTATTTTCACAATCCGCTTTGATATTGTGCGAGTGGAAATCGACGGTAAAAACGTTTAAAAATTGAAAGGCTTTACTCAGTCCAGGCGTGCTCGGTACTAGACTGCGCGCAAATGCCACTTGTATATACTTTTCCAAGCGAACGCAATATGAAAGGGTATACAAATATTTTTAAAGCGGGCGTGTTGTATTTTGATGCGGCCCGGCGCGGCGCGGGCGTGGTATCGACGTGACGTCGTCTCGTCGCCTCCACCACACACCTAAATAAAACGGAAAGGGAAACGGGTAAATTTACCTGTTTTTCCTTCACACGACCCACTATCTCTATAGAAGCACGAATACGTTCATAAATTAAGTCGCCAGCCATTTTTTTTTTTGAAATTGTTCGTCTTTACATACCTAGCGACATTTTTACGACGTTTGTACATGAAAATCGCGTGCCATGTGATGAAATTATTTTTCATTTATTAACTTCTAACTACGTGTCGATAATGTCACGAATGCGAGCGTGAACACGGCTCGTTATGTCACGGTGTGTTAGTTCTGTGTTCTTTATACGATCGGCTTTTACATGCGTAAAGTTAGTCAGCGACCTCGACAGACATTAATCTACCATCATACGAACAAAGGATATCAGTAACATAATAATGGAAGGATGTCACGGCGTAAGCGGACCATTACCGAGGAGGCAGCAGATCATTACGTGGTGTCATGGCCACGGTTATTATATCTAGCAGGAGCCATGAGTGGGAGACTTTTCTACGTAATTTGCAGCTCTGAGTGGCTGCCACTGATGCCCGGAAATTATTCTCCGTGTTCCAAAGCTCTTTGTATACTTCATGTCAGAGCGAAATCTTATTTTCTAATTTCGTCTCGTAAAACAGGAGCAAAAGGCCATTGCGGTAAGATATTGTGTGAACATTCCGTCGGGATGAAGTTAAAATCTAGAAAACCAATATCTTTCTATACATAGAAATAGGATTGTGAAAATATGATTTCCTTTTGCACACATATCGAGTTTACTGGGATATGTTGACATTAGCAAGACCTTTAAAATATGGCGAATTTAGAAAACATCGAAGATA
Organism: Mamestra brassicae; assembly: GCA_905163435.1. Taxonomy (NCBI): domain Eukaryota; kingdom Metazoa; phylum Arthropoda; class Insecta; order Lepidoptera; family Noctuidae; genus Mamestra; species Mamestra brassicae. The sequence goes on along the minus strand of LR991004.1, from coordinate 9,227,719 downwards.
ATACGATCCGTTGCTACATTAACTCAAGATGTAACTCTTTAAACTGACTAAACTAACTGACTTTATAGAAAACCTTAATAATGCTACCCAGTCCTCATTATTAATTATTTTCAGACATCAAGCTTTCTCATGCGATATAATATAATATTGAAACATAAATAAAAACTACGATACATTTTGAAACTTAAAAGAACTGAAGCTATATGTGCAGGAAATGGGGGCACGTCACGTTGCTTTCAGCAAGTTAGTGTAGCGACAGTTATTCGTAGTGGTGGCACCGCGCGCATCACTACTAAGTGGGGCGATATTCGGCCGGAGCCTCGCGATTTACTTTCGAGGCTTTCACTGGATTAGTATTCGTTCTCCGTCCCCTCCGGATATTAATGGATCTCATAATATATTGTGCAACACCCAGTGCCGAAGTGTTTTATGGTTTTGAATTAAATTTACCACTTTACGATATTCTAGTAAGCTTCTGTATTTCGCTAAATCTGTAAAGTGTACTTTTTGCAAATGGATTCACTTTTTAGATAAGTTATAATATCGTTAACATTAATTTCAGTCTAACTTAGACGGAGCCAGTTGAGCCGCTTCCTACCTTTGTAGGTTGGAACCGTCTCAAAATTAACTTAGCTAGGTGCTATGTCAATTCGTACGTTCAGGTATTATCCGTATTCTAAATGTCATTGTGATACGTGACACTGTTCGTTGATTTTGTACTAAGTAATCTTAAACCTAAAAAAACATAAGGAAAGTGCTTCAAAAACACATCAGTCGTATTTATAAATAATTATTTCCTAGGAAAAAGTTCATGAGTTTCCCCTATTTTACAAACGACTCTTGCGGGGTCAGCAGATCCATTACAAAAGCTATGTAAGTGTGATGTCATCACTAATAACTTCCGCTCGGAATTATCATGAACAAAGGACGAATGCCATGGTCGCAATAACTGGGAATACCAGTCCTGTCACCACAGTGTAGTATTCGAAGCACGTTATGGGGTTATCTGAGCATCTATATGTAAAGCCTTTGTTGCACGGAATACGGGTTGAAAGCGATGCATAGGCGGCGCGCTGGCGGACACTGGGGCGGTTGTATTGAAGGCTTGGATGTGCGACGATATAATGAAAGCGTGACTGTCGGTACGCGTCTGTCATAGCGTAGACTTTTCGTCATAACACATTACTTTTGTTGTAGCCACACATCTAGAAGATTAAGATTGCGCATTTCTTAGCCTACATAAGTCTCCTTGACACGACTTTTATACTGTGTTTTTGTTCAAGTCGAAATATATCTATACTTATATAATAAAACTGAAGATTTTGTTTTGTATATGATAGCCACATTCATGAGGAATGCTATACGATACGGGACCGGTAAATTTCTAAGGGAACGTAAAAATCGAGATATCCGCGTACGAAGTCGCGGGAAAAAGCAAGTTATATATAAAACACAAAAATTGTTTCTATCTATGTCCGTTATAGACTTTAAAACCATCCAACCGATGTGTCCCAAACCGGTTTGGGACCCAAACCGGTTTGGGACACATCGGTTGGATGGAATACCCAAACTTTGGGTAATGCGAGGACTACTGAAACGGAATGTGCGCGTGTCAAAAAGTTATTAATGTTCATTAGCAATAGACATACATCTCATAAAGCTTTGTTAATATATATGTAGAAAAATCCTTGAAAATAAGGCTTACAAAACTTTGAATTAGAAAAAAACAAACGCAGTCGCGGGCAAAAGCTAGTATGAAATACGAAATTTATAATGCCTCTGTTGTATGGCACGGCCATTAGTTTAAAGCACGTTTCTACTTGCAAGCAGCTTGCATGAAAGTGGCATTATATAGCGGGCTACCGAGGTATGATGTGATCAACTGCTCGATCGTGCCCCGCAATGCAATTAAAATCGCATACGGCTTGCTTGCAGCTAGAAACGCAGCCCAGGATTAAAAAACAACAAAAACCTGCTACGGTAGCAGCGGTCAGCAGTTTCTAGCTTGTACCATTCCACATTATACGGTTATGTATCACAGGCCTAACTAGCAACTTCCCCAATAACCCCCCAGCGTATGACGGTGACTAAGAGACGTAATTATAACAGTTAGGTTATGTGCATGCTAAGTGAACACTTACTCGCCTCACTGGCTCGCCCAACTTTATCTACTGACACTTCAGTTACTATCACTTACGCGTACGAAGTATTGGTGGAACATTTAACGATATTTTAAAAGTGCCGAGTATAATTTATTTCACTCTGGAAAGTTTTAGTTTCACGCATGTTTGTAGCACTAGTTATTTTTATGTGAAACAAATTTTATCTTTGTCAATTCCAATGCTTACATCAAATGAATCCGTAGCTTTGATTTAACAGCATTTTGGGAAATTCTGTTTCCAATTCTAAGAGGAAAACCTCTTCGAATAACACTTACTTTAAGTGGAAATAGAATAGTATGTACGCATGTCACAAAGGCACGTTTCTAGTTAAAAAACTGAAGAGCGCAGAGACCGATGTTATGTTGCTCATTCCGGTAAATTGGAGGCGAGCGAGAGGTCGGTCGGCAGGCACGGAGCGGACAAATGAGGAGGGCTCGTAAAGAGGTTTAATTACCCTCTCTTTGCTCTCCGTCATTTTAGCGGCCTACTTTGTTTTTATCCAACGTGAACAAAGAAAAAGAAAAGTAACGACATAATTTACCCAAGATTAGTACTATTTGAAAATCAAATATAATGAAAACTTCAAACGAAGCATAATAGCGTCTATCGTGATTTAAGTCAGTTTTAGAACTTTTTACAACCACTTTTAAAAGAACATACAACAGAACAACAACATGCGATACGGAGCGAGAAAATTAAAATATTTAATTTTTACATTTTAATTTAAGTTAGTTTTTATGTTGAACAATTTATGAGGCACTCTGAAAGTTGTTTTATATTTATGTTGGAGTGGAGTGAGTGGCTTCAACACACCTTCAAAACCTGCAGTAACTCGAGCATCGCACTCCCGGCCACATGGCTCTGCAGACGTGAATTAATCACTTGCCAATTATACGTATGTACTGAGTTGCACCCTGTTATATATTAACACTTAACATGGCTTTTACGGACTTATTTTTACCCTTATTTTACTTTTATGCGAACTGAAGCTCCGATTCTGTATAAAGTAAATATTTCTTATTTTAACAACGACGTGAAAGAAACTCGAGCCGAATAAAAAAGGAGAACATAAAATCACATTCTTGTTAAATCTCAAGCTCGAAGCACATTATCGTTTTGTAAAAAAATGTAAGTAGCTTAGTAGTCCTGTTTTACTTACACTCAAAAAGATTATCGCGGACAAAAATAATGATATTTGAAGTGCAAGAATGGCTCAATTTGAACCAGCTTCACAGTTTTACAATGCGGTGAATAATTTCGTGTTGCGACAAAAGATTTCTGCAATGTAAAAGCCCCGGAGTGACAAGCTTTTTCTTTAATGTCATCTTTAACTGGATCCTTTCCACTGCCGCATTGTGGAGCAATTTTTATACCAGGCGTTGAATTAGATCCAGAGGGTCAGGGGATTTTATTACTATTATCTAGTAACTTAGAACGAGCGACGCCTACCATCATAAAGACGAGAAAGTATAATTCGTTTACGTTGTAGAACCAACTTTATTCTCTCTTTAAAATATGAATATTTTTCTTCGCTACGTACAAATTATTGGCATACCTACCTTAAGTGGTATTTTAAAGTGGTGACGGAGACTTAGCATGATAGTGACAGTTACTAGCTTTTCGGTATGACAACATACTCCAAAAATTCGCAGCACTCTATGCTTCATACTACAGGTGCATTTTTAATTTAAATAATTGCAAGTATAAGATTTCTTATTCAAAATTATTTTAAAGTAACTTTTGGTATGTATTGTTCTCATGCACCCTACTAAACTGCTACTGAATCTGTACAGTTTATGCCTAAATGAAAACTTTAACTAGTTCAATTAAAAAAGTGTAACCTTATGTAAAACAATATTCGTTTTTTTATTTAATAATTGCAGGTGTTAAGCGATGGTCATTTAGTGTGATTTTACATCAGCCACGGTTTGTTATAATAAACTGTCTAGCTTTTATACGTAGTGATTTTATATGAAACGCTATAGCTATGATGACAGGCGTAGCAGTGCGGCTACTTGCTAAGCAGTGCTGCTACGTCCGTAGCAGTGCGGCTACGTGCATAGCAGTTCCGCTACGTGCGTAGCATTTCCGCTACGTTCTTCGCAGTGCGGCTATTTTCGTAGCAGTTCCGATACGGGTGAAGCAGTGTGGCAACCTGTATAACCGTGCGGCTACGGGCGTAGTAGTGCTGCAATATGCGTAGCAGTTCTGCATCGTGCGTAGCAGTGTGGCTACGTGTGTAGCAGTGCCGTTACCTGCGTAGCGGTGCGGCTACGTGCTTAGCGAGCGGCAATATGAGTAGCTTGTTAGCCAAGTGCATATATAGTTCAGCAGCTACGCGCGTAGCTGTGCTGCTATTTGCCTAACAGCGCGTAGCGGTTGTATCTTGTCTTGCTGCAACGCAACAAATCGTGGTGACTTCTTGAGGGCTATAAAACGCACGTGGAATATCTCGTGGAGTTAAAAAATTTGCCATTTCTCGAAACTTAGAAGGTAGTAAGTAAATAAATCAATTCACAGGAGGTATAATCGATTCCACGAAGCGCGGAAACTCGTTATTGAATGAATCATGTTTTCACTTCGAAAATTATTCCGACCGGCGAAATATGATTGCTTTAAGCTATATTTATTTAATTATATTATAAATTGCTTTGATGTGGTGTCTGTAAGTGGGTGGTTAGATCGTGTTCGCTCGTATACGGCGATGTGTGTGTAAGATAACCGAGGCTGTCGTCGACACGACAGATTAGCAATTACTCGCAGCCGATTGCGCGCAATTAGCTTACTCGAGCTTTCATTTCCTTCACACATCTTGTCGCGTGTTCATAGCGGTAGCCGGTATCTAACAACACTATTCTTGGGATTTTTATTGCTTAAAGAGCTCGATTTATCATCATTTGTGAGTCATGACGATCGTATAATATTGGAGCCATGACCTATAGTGGTTCTTTACTGTAGATTAATTACACTATGGGCTAGCTTGCACAGTGTGAGCTGCTGAATAGACAGTAGACAGATACTCGGATTGCCTACTCGTATGCCAGTAGTTCGGCTCGTCTTAACTGACTTCACAATGATAGTAGCTATAGTAGGCGCCAGATAATCGTGGAATAACACGGTCATTGACCCACCTACAATTATTGACATTTTTAATTTGAAAAACGGAATTAATGACACAAAGCTGTCCCGAATCATCATCTCTCGTGATCCTTAACATTGTCTAATAATGAAAAACGATTCATATTTAATTGTTCAGGTACCTATGAACAGTTATTAGGGAAAGGTCAATGTACTTTATTCCACATTTATCTGGCGCCTACTATAGTCTCTTGCGAGGCGCAGCACACAAACAATACAGGTTCCGCAACTACCTGGCTGACACTGGCGAACCACTGCCGAACGCGTCCGAACTTTACAAGTGTTTTCCGAGCTGCTGCCTTGTGCGAGTTACTGTCGGACGAGCAGGCGAGTAAAAACAAAAGAAATGTTGAAGTAACTCGGTTGCGAGCTACTATCCAACTCGCACGTGGCAGTAACTCGTAAGATACGTCCATACGATGCCAGTTACTGAGCTGCAGCTAATCGGCTGGCTCATTCACACGCACTGTGTAAAGTAGCCATATAAGTAAGTAGGCAGTCAACTTAAAAAAAAAAACAGTTCACAGAAACACAGATATCGGCTTTTGTTTTACGTGACAATAATTAGTCAATAAAAGGGGATCGTTTTCACGCTGTTTTTATGAACACGCCCTTCTGTTGGCGTGTTACGCGCAGTAGCCAACGTTACAGCGATTTTATTTTCTTGTTTTGTAGAAGGCTTTGTTAAGCGGGAGTGTTCGAGAACGGTTTAAATTGGCTCGTGAACAAGCGAGTTCTGCGTTACGCGCGATAAACACTCAATTTGTGGGGCGAGGCTGCGCATTAAGAGATGTTCAATATAAAGGGGGCGGGACTTAATGAAGTCATTTATACCCATCCTCTCAGCGTACTTAGAAATCACCGCAGTGATTGAGTAATATACGACTTTTTAGGAATTTAAAGTAAGTCTTTGAAAGGTAGAGGAATTTACAGCAAATTTCAGTGAACTAGTAAAAAGTGAGAGGGCGCCACCCGCGCCACGTTGTAAATGCCCTCTACAGTATTAATTTTACTTAGGCAGGCAAGGGTTTGTTTGTCTGCTATCCGAGGGATACAAAATGTCTTTATCGCGTTAATTGCGAGTCGTCTCTGGCTGCCAGCGGACCCTTTATGGTTTAAATTAAAACATTGTTACGAGCCGGTGCCTCACCTTAACTGTTCTAGAAATCTCTACGGGCCTCGAAGACTATTATAAATTTCGCGGATAATTACTCTCTGTCCTTTTACATTTGTGAATAAAGTGTCATCAAGTTCCTACGGCTACCATCAATTAATGTAGCTCAGCGCAGGTCGCTCCTTATCAACGCTGTACGGCTTTAAGTTCGTGTCAGAAGCAATTTTGTTATTATCTGTACTGAATAATATAAAGTGTAAGACGTGATAACAATCAGCGAGCGCTGTTCTACAATGTTACATGATTGTGTCGCGCGACAACAGGAAACGTTGCGCGACATTTTAAATAAAAACACAACGATCCAAAAAAACGTACATATATTAAATTAAGTTTAGTCGGTTTTCAAATAACTGAAAGTATTAAAGTTACTATTTTTAGCTCTTTTTGGTGCTTAAACGTTTATAAAGAGTGATGGTCGTGGGTAGCCACAGCGGATGTTCATAAATGTTCAGTGGACTGTGCCGAACAAGGGGCGCTTGCTTTTCACATTAGTTTTCAGTGCGCTCGTTGACGATAAAATTGAAATTTATGTGGAACTCGTAAAGTTTGCCACTTGGCTCTATATACTTGTAGGGGTCTTTGGCTTGGCCCACCTGTAGCACTTCACTAGCTAGTTAGACGTTACGGCCTCACGATGCCTCCGGGGTGTGCCCCAAGCGTCTGTACGTGAAAGGACTTAAATAGCTCCATTAGTAAGTTTATTCAGGACTGATACGCACGGTACCTACGCAAAGTTGCTCGGGTATACATGTGTACCTATGATTCGAAGTTAAAGGAATATAACATTTACTGAGAAATCCAAAACTGCACTGAAAGCTGTGTTTGTGAAAGTAGCCTCAAGTAGTTCTAATATCGTGCCTTCTGGGAATATTTTATTTATACCTAATCCCACCGACTTCTAACGAATGCTTTTTATTAATTTACTTTAATAGATTTTTTTTATATTAAATGTGTATTAAATGTGGGAGACTATTGCAAGGTTTTCGTATCCACTTCTTAAGACAATCAATTGTCTCAATCAATTGCTGATCGTCAAAGTAACGCACGCAAATCAACGATCATAAATAAATACTGATTATAAATCATATTTTTTATGGTGACTTATCTTTTCTAGGGTTCCGTACTCGAAGGGCACCTTATCAACGGAACCCTATTACTAAGCCTCCGCTGTCTGTTCGTCCGTCCGTCTGTCTGTCAGCGGGCTGTATCTCAAGAATCGTAATAAGCAGACAGTTGAAATTTTCAGTTTTTTTTTTTGGTTTTTTTAATAAAGCTATATATTTATAAAGGGCCCGTGGTCGCTCAAAACAAGGTTTGGTAGGTGAAAATGGGGACCACTGTCCAGTAGTGGCACACAATTAAAGTCAACAAAAAAAATTTATTGATTAACCTGACATTATTCCGCAGCGAACAATTTATTATCAAAATGAACAATTTTCCTTCAAAATCACGAAAGTGCTCTTAACTTATTAATGTATCTGTGGATAGGGAAGATTCTCGGTAGAAGCGAGTTAGTTTTCCACCTGACAGATCACGGGCGCGGCTGCTGCAAACTTGAGACTCTCGAGACTTATATAGAGGACTAAAGCCGATCCGAGGATAAGTGAAGGTCAAGGTCGAAATGATTTATCTTTAGACTAGCTTCTACTAGCGGATTCGTCGTGAAACTTGGAAATTATACTAATCCAACGTATCACGGAGACAAAAGTACTTATGGCAATAAAGACGTATGGTCTACCCGTGTGAAACGTTTCATACAAATTTGTTTAGCCATTGAGGCGTGGTTGATAAACAAACATCCCGACTTTCACTTTTATAACTAATTAAATAATCATAATTTCTGTATTCCTAATTAATCTGACATTTAATTGACTTGAATAATGGAAACATTTAGATATAATTATATGATTTTTATGTATTATACTACCTATTTATATTTGTAACGGTGTAAAGGCAAAACATGACTGATATAATTTCATTGTAACATCTTGCATGCCATGTGTATATACCTACTCATGTTTTAGACAAATAAATAATCTTATCTTATATCTTAAAAGGATGTAGATACCATTAGTAAGAAGTTAAGAGGTAAAGGATGACTCAAGCGTGATGAGATTATTTCGCTAATTTTGATAAGCAATTAGATACTTAACTATAATGGTTTAGTTAATGTTTAGGGTTTGGGACTTAGCTAACCAGATTTTGATTATTATTATTTCAGTATAATTACAATATAATTACAGTGTGGTAGTTTATATTTGCTAATGTGTAGTTATTTTCACGGAAACATCATAAAAGGGTTTTCGTTTGAGGGTTACGTTTCATTTTTCATAGCGATCATTTCTGAATTGTAATGAACTAACTTACTTACCCTACTCTATTTTACATTAAAAATTCACATCCGAACTGTTTTCGGCTCATTTTATGCTTTTGAGTGGTACCATTGACCTAAACTAGAGTCAAGAGCAAACTCATCTCAAATAAAAAAAAACCATATTTATTATGGATGTTATGGTTAGAAACATACAAAAATTAAGGTAAATCAAAAATAACGTCCTGCCAAGTTGATACTTGGCTAAAATGAGCACTGACCTATAATTCAAAAGAGCCTTTACATTGGCTATGTGAAATATTACCACATGGTCCTTTTACAGGCCTTTTTGACCATATTTTTTGTACATAGTTTTAGTAACAACATTGAAAAATTGTCTGCTCCTGTATCGCGGCAACCTGTCATGCTTGGTGGTTGGATGGTTTTATACATTGTGTAACTAGCGGCTCACCCCAGCTTCGCATGGGGTCAATTAGGACCACAAGTCTTCCTCGTTTGTCGCTCTTTCTGGTGGATACCGTATTAAAATCCGTAACTTCGTTTATAAGAAATAAGCCGGCAGACGCCATAAGCGACTTTGTTTTATAGTATAGGGTGCGGTTGATAGATTCTAAGTATACATGTATGTCAGTACCTAATCTACCTATCTGAAGTCCTAAATAGTCCGTAACGAAACCCACAAGAACTGATAGAGCGTCGTATTTGCCGCCGCGGCCGCATGGCCCAGCAATTTATCCCAAAACTTTTGATGGTGAGCGAACATCAACAACACGAGTAAACAACTTTACGCACACATATGAAAAAACTTCGTGTAGTTACAAGGAAAAGCGTGACTAGGCAGGAACACATACAGATGTATTCACAATTTCAGTTGCCACGTGCTTAGTTTTTTGGACGAGGGGAACAAATGCTTGTAATGGCTATGGCGAAGTAGATGTCGGTTATAAAAATTCACACGCAGTTTTTGAAGTTTCCTTCTTTTATAACTTGCACTTTACTTAATGAATAATGATAATCTACAATGTGTTTTTGAGACCAGCATTGTAAAACCATTTATAACTAGTATTTTTCCCGCGGCTTCGCTCACGTTAAAGTAGCCTATAACTGTTTCCAGGGTTCATCTATATTTGTACCAAAATTCAGCAAAATAAGTTCGGCGATTAACGCGTGAAAGCGTATCAAACAAACAAACACACATCCGTATTAAAGTATAATATAAGTTTGTGCTTAATATCGTGTTCCTGCACCTAGTACCCACTGCTGCTATTTCTCAAAATTACCAAACGGACGCGAAGCATCGCTCAACTTCATAGCTTAGTATTGCAACTTGCTGCCCGAACTAATTTGATATTTCATGTTTGTAGTTGTGGGAATGTTAGTAGTGCCAAAATTGAACATATGGAAATAGAGAAGAGCTATTTATACTGACAAGCAGTTTATAATTAATGAAGAGGCGAGATATCTCTGTACATAAAATTTTCTCATTACGAGTTTATACAGAACACAACCACGAAGTACCTACTTACTACCTGCTTAAAGACAGGCTAGAAAATAACAAATAATTTGCATGTGGATTCAGTGTAACAAACTGTAACCCTTAAAGCAAGTGTGATAGAATCTGAAGCGAGGCACAATATCCGTAAAGTACCTACGTGATGCCATATTATTTGAATGGATACAGTAACTGAAGTAAATTCCGCCCATGAGCATACAAATTGTATTCCGCGATCGGGAGGGATGGGAGGCTCACGATAACTGTCAGCTTTGCTTCAACTCAGCAGCGCATTATGATGGAGCCGGCGAACGAACGATACTGTTATTCTGTAAAATTGTATGAATCGCAACGAAGCGAAAACGATTTTATGGAATCGGATAGAGCATTTATTACTTTTCTATAAATATTTAACAGCACAAACGGAGAGTGAATTTATCTTTGACGGGGAACTGATTCGTGAACGAGTCCAATTTAAATGGCTTTTTCAGTCATTGTTGAATGGCTATCACAGCCCACGGGTCATTCACCGAAAAGTCAATTTAGTGATAAAAATACACGGGTGAAACGGCCTACCTTTGACATTTAACAAATCGTTTATCGTCAATGGCACACGTTTATTTACATAAATTATCTTTAAATTGTCAATGAATTCATAGTAAGTGGGGAAATTCAGACGCCCATAATAAATTTTAATGCGTGTAATTCTCCGATAACGAGGCAAGCGTCACCAGCCAGTCACGCTGAGCGCAAAATATATCGGCACAACGTGGATGCTCACAGCATTCAGTATTCATTCCCACAAAGTTATCGGTGCTCACCCTGCAGGGGAATGGTGCTCTATCCCCTGATAATAGACTCGATACATATTTATACTGGCACAGAAAAGTAGATATCGTTCATTTTAAGAAGAAAAAAAAACACGAATCCCGTTTGAATACCAATAAGCGGCGATCATCGATACCTATTCCTTTTCTAGTCGTTTGTAAAAAAATATCTTTAAGTCGTAGTTGGCTTCATTTGAATATTGTCCAACGATATTTAAATGCAAGAAAATTGAGTCTCAAGTGTTCTTGGGATAGTAATTGAGTATTTATGAAAAGGGCTATTATCGACATGAGCGGGCGCGTCCTCCCGGCTTCCTCTTTATTGCTTATAGGATGTTCTGCGTACAATGCCAATACAATATTCACAACGTACATTTTCCGCACTTTACTAACAAAGAAACAACACAAGTTGATGACAAGAGTCGACTGAATTTACTTTAATAAGCAATGTTTAAATGCACCTGATTTTGAACAATGCTTGTTACGTGAGCATCCGACGAAAGCTAAATTAATTATATAAGCGTTTCATTTTCACTGTGTTGCATAATGAGCATGATACGAGCTAACAAGCTTGCTATTTCCGTGTTCATTATTTTTATCGATTTACCTCTTGAATAAATAATGGGGGACGTACAAGTCACCAGCTAATAGACCGACAACCTGTCATTACTTAGAGAACCTTTTGACCCACTATTCCTTGTTACTACGTGGTTTTTTTAGAGCGTTCCTATGTCACTGTTATAAAGATAGGCACAGGGAGTTTTCTATTTAATAATGAACTTAAGTAGCTATGAAGTAGCTAAAGCAAAAAGCTTACATTATAAATAATGTAGACGATACCTACTCACATGATAAGTACGATAAGTACTGACGAAAATATTAGGTCGGTGGATATCTTGGAAAAGCTGCTCCAATTTTTCTTTTAATAAATAGGTGAGAGTGACGTATAAAGATGACTGATAGGGTGGTGTCGCCGCTTGCGAGACGAAATATTGTAAATCGTGTCACATCTTGAATATGTCACGAAAAGTGGAGTAACAGGTATCAGTTTTATGAGACGTAAAGTTACCTTAACAGAATTCGAGTTTATTAACAGAAAAAGAAGTTTAATAAGAGATTAATTTACTTTAGCAAGCGGGTACGATCTTCTTAATGAAATATAATATTGATGTAATAAATGTTTCGAGGAATTCTTTAGTTAAGTTAAGTTAAGCAAGTGAAATGGGGTGAGATGATTGGTGTGAATCTAACATTTCCCTGAATATTTTTGTGTAGGTTCCTAATACTAGCGCTTTGCACAGTTAAGAAGTACTGTCAAATGTGTTCATAACATAATTCCCTTATGGTTTCTGGAACGAAGTCTTCGAGTACCAGACTTTTGTTCATATTATTACTTTCAAACGTTGTTAATTGATTTAATTGTGCCTGCTTATGCATGTATAGAAAAGGAACCTCGTTCCACCCGGCTGTTCCACGACATGTCTCGATCTAAAAAATCTAGGTCAATTTGTAATATCCATGCATAAATACTTTACATTTGAATCATCATGTCGAGTGCTATTGGAAATCCCATTGGGATTCATAGAATTCTCATAAAAGCAGGAATGCGCACATTTCAATGGGAGGCCTATCAATCGTACCGTGCAAACTGGATAAAACAATAAGTGGAATGCTTTAACGATGCACTCGATATCGACATGTGGATGCCTACATGCGATCGCTGGAAAGCCAGTTAAAAGTGAACAGACTATACACGGGGAGGTAGCTATCGGAATTTTCAATAGACTCTAACTATAGTTAAAAAGGAATCCAGACAACGCTTGGGAGATTTTGATATCCACTCGAGTTTCAATACCGGAGATGAACACAATAGACTGGCATCAGATCGATTACGTGGCTATCTGTCTATTATTCTCAAATTAACTGTCCGTGTAAAGACATTCTTGGTAAGGCTGCCAAATAGATGGTACCTATCTGAGTTTAACGTACCTAACTGTGACAAATCAAATGCAAAGTTTGTTAAGCTAATTTTAAATAAGCATATCACGGCTTGCCTAATGAAGTTGCTACTAATCATGAGGTAAACCAACCATTAATAATACATTCCTAGCACGCGTAGCCTGAGAATGGTGGTAGTAACCCCACCTGTTACGTCGCGCATAAATTACCAGCAACATTCAACTACCCTCCACGTACGCACGCAAACAGAACGAGTGCCAAGTATCAGCGACACCGCAAAATTAACACTCCCTTGTGAATGACCCATAGCATTGACCACGCGCGGCGGAAACTTAGCTGAAACTACCCACATTGTGTTTACAAAATGGAAAACAACAACCGTGATAGGGCATTAGACGTGATTCTCTTTTTGTAGCGCACATAAACGAGGTAGGTGGCTTTAAGAATTAGAGAGAGAAACATGACACAGCACGCGGGGATATATAAATCTGATCTTATCGTGTTGTAGAATACGGCGCAAGTATGTGAACCGAGCACGTATGTACATAATGTAGCGCTCTAGGAAGCAACAAATTTACTGGCGCAGGTTCTCCAAAGGGGCGCAAAGTGCCTCCGTTACTTGTTACCGTCGCGGGGAAAAGATTTATGAAAAGAATAAGGAATTCACCGCTCTACCCATCATCCCACAAAGGACAAGACGTCAGGCATGTGATCGATCGCACAAAAATTGTGAAGACTGTAAATAAGTTTATTTACGACGTCACGCCGTCACATATGCAGATTAGGCAATTGTTTTCGTATATTCACCGGGGAAAGCGGTATATTACGTTTCTGAACGGTTTGTTGATAAAGCGTTTCCTCTCAGCCGTAAATTGTAAAACGATTTATCTACTTTGCTTGGAAGAGCCGACATTGTCTGCGACAGTTGCCCGATTTAAAGTGTGGCTGGGAGCTGAGCTCGTGTTCTCTCGGCAAAGCCTCCTCAAGTCTCGGGTTTATCTACGCCTAACATATGTTATGGTTTGCACGCACTCGTATAATTGTCTGTTCATGTGTGTTTAATCTGTAACTACCTACACTGAAGTTTTTGTTTATCTTGTTTTTGCACCATCTTTCTCATATCTAGATCGAGAGCCTTCATAAGTCTAGAGTGGTCGATCAAACCTTCTGCATTTAATAGCAACGTGATATTAAGGTTTCATAAAAGGTTTGAGAATACTTGAATATAAAACTGGCCTCTGAGCTTGACCTACTAAAAGTTTTGCTACTTATTTCTGCTCAAGAAAGTTATCCACAGTAATAAAACCGGCGAAGTGTGAGTCGGCCTCGCGCAGAAGGGGTTCCAAAAAGTACGTTTTTTTTTCAAACATTCTTTTACAACCATAGCCTCCTTTTTTTGTATTATCTTATATAGATTACAAGACAAAGTAACGAAAAGAACTTTTTTCTGCATTTCTTTAAAGATTTTGACACACAAACAGACAGACACACAGACACACGACTTTTATAAGGGTTCCTTTTTTATTTGGACGTACGGAATCTTAAAAAATGCAAAGTATCTCCATCAGCCGTCACCATTTTGCCACTTTAAAAAAAACAACTTTAATCAAAATCGTGATCAATTTCCATCCATGTTCTTTTCTGATGTTCCTTATTATGTTGCAACGACTGATGATGATGACGATGTGACAATTGTGACATCCTTCAGTTGTCGATCGGGAATGATTTTTTGAAGGAAATTATATCACAGTTTATTTACTCTGGTATACTTTCCTTGATTATTTGCTTTATTTAGCAAATAATCAGAATGGATATTGCGCGTTTTTCTTTCATACAGTATTCGGCATTATAACTGTTTAAATAAATCGTTATCGTTCGGAACACAATAAAAGTGTTGGAAGCACAACTTATCGCGATGGACAAAGTATACAGCCATGGGAAGAAAAAGTTCTCTCCGATTTAGAATATCCCATCAATTTCCCATTTTCTATTCGGTCTATTGCTTTGTGATTTATAAAATTCTTTTCAAAACAAGGTCTCAAATATTTCAGGCTACCAGATGGTATTGTGTAGGCACACAATAATTTATTCCGTTTATTTAATTTTAACCGAATTATTGTAGAAAATGATTGAATCCCATTTTCTGACAAATGCCAAACCATTATGCCAAAACTGAGTACCTATTTATAAAATAAGATTGTCGCGTCGAACCAGCAAAACGTTTTGATAGGAGAAGCTCGATTATCAAACGCTTCCTGCCTATACAGTTCTAACGCTCCTGAATGGTACATGATTTCAATAAATATGTATTTTCAAACACATTCAAATAAACAAGGTTTTCAGCTTCAAATCAATTCACTAACAGACGTTTGTCATTGGCAATTGCTTATTCAAAACCCGCAAACGGAAAAAGTTGGAAAAAATTATTTTTCGCTTCATTTTCAATCTTCCAAACCCCTTTTCTAAAACCGCCTACTTATTTTTAATCTACGTACATTTAAGGTAGGTACAATTAAAATGTTCAATGTAAGATATCAGGTAATGACATTTTAGAAATTCGGCAGTCACGGTAACGAGTTGGATCGTCAGCGGCTCAACTCGGCTCAGGTGAGCGGGTAATGACATTCTGGAGCGTATCGATCGCGCGGAAATAGCCGGCGGGCGAACAAACCTGATCTGCTGTCGCGCTCCGAGCCTCCGACCGACCGACGACCGACCAAACGCCCGACCGCACAACCTGCATTTGCCATTCACTTCCTCATTATCCCGGCGCTAAACGAAAATTGATAGTGAATAAACATGCCTTGTATCCTTTATGATGGTATCTACTAAAGTATCTGCAGAATATACTCGTAGATAGATAGTAGAGATTCTTCGCTTCAGGTCTGTGGGTTTTCTCCAGAACCTTCGTTCGTGAGACGGGCCATTGGGTTATCTTCTGCGTCGTATCGATGATTCCTTTCAATTCTAAGAGCAAAACTATAAAATGAAAAAATACGGATAGGAAAGGAATGGTTGGATGGTTCTTCCACACAAAGGAAAGCTTTTGTGTCGAAGAACCATCATCCTCGAGCATTTAGGACGAACAGTTTCGGACTATCAGCTTCTACTGCCCATTAGGCTAGATTAGATAGGTAGTGTGTGCCTACTGAAAACCCCAACCCTGGGTGAGACTCTAGCTAGAGAAAACACAAAACCTAGGATTTTAAACTGCACGACATCTTACTGCTTTTTGCCTGCGTTTAGGGCCTGACATCTTCCGTCTGTCTCGTTAGATATTCCGATATTGTAGAACCCATTACAATAGTCTATCATAATTGTTTCTATTATTCCTTACTTATATTCTTTACTATTTATATTTAATATTTAAATTCGAAAGTAACTCTGTCTTTCTGTCTGACGCGCTTTCACGCCAAAACAACTGAACGGATTTAAATGAAATTTGCAGACTCTATGCAGTTCTCCAAGAACTACATAGTCTGCTTAACATTAACATTAACCGTAATTCACAAAACTAAAAGTCTTGCAGTAGACACTAAAAGTCAAAAATTACAAAAACATCAGGGAACAGTGATCTCATTATTATCGCCAGGTTACATAATGCTCCACTCAACGCCGAAACCCGATGATCCGTCCTAACATGGTACAAAATTAAAGTCCAAAAATAAACATGATGTGGATGCCAAAGATTCTCGGTTGGATACGGTAGCACGTCATGATTATACCTTTGCCTTAGGTCCCGTTACTTTAATTAAAACGGTATTAATCTGTCGTATGTAGGTACCCAAAATATGATTGTACCTAGGCATCTAATGGTCAAACTACCATCAATCAACCTCTTGCTTGATTCAGGAGTACCGTTTCTTTTTAGGGTTCCGTATCTCTATTAATATTATGACAGTCCCTTGCCAATTCATTTATGAAAATATTATGTATGTGCGGAAAAATCGACATCTTTTTCGTTAAATTAGTGATAGACATAATTTTAATACTAGAAATAAAGACAAATTAGATCAACCATTTTTTAGATTACCTAGCTAAAGTCCACACTTCTTTCATGGGGTATTGTGTTAAATGTTACAACAAAATACCTTCTGACATATTAGAACTAAATGAAGGAAAATGTAAAAACGAGTAATGTGAAAACAAGCATATTACAAATTAGAAGATTACATTCAGGATAAGAATGCTTGGAAACATGCTGGTCCTGCTCCATAGACAATCAAGGATGTAGACAAAATCAAACTGGTTGATTTATGAATTAACTTTATAGATAGAAATACTGTTTCTTTTTTGTGTTTTCATTTTTCTGTTAATTCACACACTGTTTAATTAATGGTTCCAATATTTGTAAATATGTGAGTACCATTTACCTAAATTTCTTTAGAAAATAAATAAGTTTACCACTGCTGGTAATACTTTGTTCTAATAAGTAGCATACTCTGGGTGCATCGTCCTCACATAATATTAAATTAATTTTTGTATACCAAATTTTGTAAAATCATTATTTGAAAAGAGTAACTATGGAGTTTCTTGTCCGTTCTTCTCCATAAGAATCTACCTTTCCGAATGGACAGTAGAGTCACTTTATTAATGTAATATTATTATTTTACTGAACTGTAAATGATGACTTTCAAAAGTGCCGTTTAATGGCCTAATTGAAAAAAACGTTTTGACCTTTGACTTTGACTTATCCAAAGGGTAAACAACGGAACCCTATTACTAAGCCTCCACTGTCCGTCCGTCCGTTCGTCCTTCTGTCTATCAGCGGACTGTATTAACCGTAATAAGCAGACAGTTGAAATTTTCACAGAGTGTGTATGTCTAGTGCCGCTATAAATTATAATAATAATAATAATAATTTATTCAAATAAAAACGTCTACAAAAATGTACATTTAGTCAACAGTAATAATATTTTCCATACAATTATAGTGCCTAAAAATAAACTAAACTAAACTAAAATATTTTTATTAAACATGCAATTAACGGTGGTTCGGAATTGCAATGTTTAACAGCGATCCGCCCAATCTAGGTTACTTAAAACCTGTGTTTCAGGCCATCACTCTACGATCCAATTACATTGGGACGATACAATTTAAAGTTAAACTATGAATACATAAATAAAAAATAAATTATCTATTCTAAGCAACTACGAGAAAAAAGCTTAATGGTACATTAATAGCTAAAACTAAGCCTATGTAATTATACTCGTACAAAAGTAAACACTTACGAGGGGATTAAATATCATCATGCCAATATTTCTAGAAGTTGGTCTGTGTCCATGTAATTGAGTAACATTAAATATTCTGACAACATCTTGCTACATTTTGTAAACCTTACACTATAGAAGTTTAGTACCTTGTTGAGCCTATTATATAGAAAAGATCCTATGAATACTTACATAGAAACGATTTGCAAATGCATGTCTAGTTTGAGGCTTTATGCAAACCAAGTCCTTCCTTCTCTTGTTCCGAAGGTACAGGGTCAAAAGGAAGTGCAGTGTGCTGGTGTAGCACTATGTTTAAAATAAACAATTGCCGCACTGTAAGCACATTACCTACATGCTATATAGAGCTCGTGCGTAGGAAATCTAAAAGGCCGAAAGGTCGAAAAACCTTTAGAATTGCTCTTTGAGCGCGCTCTAATTGAATAAAATCTAATTAAATAATTAAATTAAATTAAAAAATAAATGGGTTATACATTAGTGTACAGAACCCTTCGTGTGAGAGTCCGACTCGCACTTGGCCGGTTTTCTTTTTAATTCAGACAATATAGTTCATAATTGATACAGTTCACCGTGCCGGCCATTGACTGCCAGTGCCTCAAGATCGACCAAGATCTAAACCCGAAGTCGGGCTTCCGCCCTCGGCGCCAGAAGGTGCGTTGAAGTCACCGGTTGGTACTTCCGGACCATTGGCGAGCAGACCACCGCCACCGTTCCGAGCGCCAAACAAGAAGGGTGATGAAACGGTGGAGGCGGCTAAGCGCCGTTGTAAAAAATGACTCCTCGGGGTTTCGCACTAATCATTGACCCAAAGGCGTCTCGCTAAACATGATTTCCTTATGTGTCTGACCTCAAGGACACCTCTTTCCGTCCCTGGAATTGATAAATGACAAACTTGAAACAAAATGTTTGTAACAATAAACTTATGGCTAGTTTAGTGATACAATAACAGCATTTAGACATAAACAAATAATCATCGTTTCAGTAGGTAGTCCATCGAAATACCTACTGGAGTTACAATTAACCAAAGAGATTTAAAGATACCAATGGTAGTATAAATTTAATGTCTTTGCAATTAACCCATTAGCCCAGCCTGTCAGCAATCATGCCCAATATTCGGTTAGAACCACAGACTACAATATAATATAGGTTGGAACTAGCTCGCATCCTGCGCACAAAACCCAGCGCCCTCCGCAATCTCAATGTCAAAGCTTTTTTTTGTATGTTTAATTTGTGTTTTTTATCTATGAGCCTTAGTTGCCTGACAATAAAGAATTATTTTAAACTAAACTTCTGTACCTTCGATAATGGTAGGTATTGGTAATTTTCAGGATGATGTAAAAAAAAAAAATCATGAGACATAAGAATTTTCGCACTGGCTTTTCTTGCTCATGCTGTCTGCATACTCCTTTAAAAAAAAAACTAAAAATAAGAGTAGAGAAAGGCGCCGCAAAATAAGTAAAGAAAATAAGTAGCCCAGACAGAACGGGGTTTTACGCTTTTATTGGATAGGCTTCATTTAAGCCTACAAACAGAAAAAACGTATCTTATAATTCACATAATGATTTCGCAGATTCCATGTTTAAAATGAAAATATTGAATAACTTATAAGTCGGTAACATCACTTGTTCATTGTTCATAAAATCATAATGTTTCTAACTTCTAAGTAACGAAACACTGTATTAAAATGCCGAAACTGTGTACGACGAACTGACTCTTTGGATTTCAATTTTGCCGCGTCTTCTGTTGGATCTGATACACTCGCAACATTCAACAAAATAAATATACCTATCTACTTTTTAGTCGATGTTACTGCCGCAAATTTTTTTATGTTAACGTGAAAAAGTAAAATATCAGAAACAATTAATAGATCTATCTTAAATTGTTTTATATTATGAAAAGTGAAATCAATTTAATTTTAGTTGCTTATAGCGCAAACTCAACAGAATGTAAAACGGGGCGTCGTCAACGCTCGGCCATTTACGCGCATGCGTCAAGAGAACCTCCTTCGACCGATACCATAGACAATTTTTCGTTATCTGGCAAGCAAAATCTGCTTTCTGTTTGTAGGTTATGTTTTAGTGATTAATTAATTGTCAAATTTTATGTTGAATATTTTCATGGAATTTGTTCAGATAATAATGGAGTGGACATGAACTTGTTACTTGTGTCGCCGTGTGAATTATTCATGGATCGTCGGTCCTCGTGAAGTATTTAACGTCCATCGTCCATTTAATGACTGTGTCGATCTCAGAGTATTACTTGACATTGAGTTATTGAATTGAGATGTGAACACGAAAGTGGATACGCACTCATCACCTTACTATCAACAACGTGAAGTTTCCCAACTAAACTAAATATTTTGTAGATCTGTTAAATTCAGTTTTGTCCTTTGTAGTTTAGACATAAGCCGTCAAGATGACGATGAGTCAGTTAACAGTTATGAAACTTTATAATACAGTAGTGGACGACGTGATAGCCGGAGTCAGGGATTGCTTTCTTGATGATGGTGTCGACGAACAAGTGCTGCAGGAACTCAAGCAATTATGGAAAACGAAACTTCAGGCCAGTGGGGCTATGGACCCACCACAGCCGGAACCGGCCATACCACCGCCTCCAGTACTACATAACTTTCAAAAGGCAAATGGTAATAATGTAGTGCCCAAGAGAGCTGAAACACATTTAGGACAGCAAGGATCTAGCCAAAATTCTGGTGTGGAGCATGGTGCTCCTCCGTCTAATCTTGCAGGCGCGCACCCGCATCACGTGTTGGACCCCAACAACAAGGTGCCCGTGCAGCTCACACTGCCTGCTCAGCCCGGTGTGCCGGGATCACAGCCACGATCATTTACTATACAGATCCCTGCATCTGCACTTAACGGTAACAAGTTACATCAAGTACTTACTGGCCCTATTATAAATGCAACTATAAGTTTACCTCAACCATTAGCTGCAACATTATTGCAACAACACATCAACTCTGCACTAGCTGGACAGCAAAATGAATTTGATGGAGGTGGAGGTGGCCGCAGTGGAGCTGCACCCTTCTCTTTAGATGGTGCACTAGACTCTTCTGACGATGAAGGATCAAATGCTGGAGATGGATCAGAAGATGGTGCAGGTGATGATGACGAGGACGAAGAGTCTGCTGAGGAGAGAGCAGAGGAAGAAGAGGAAGAGCGTGACGAGAGCGGCGGAGCCGAGGAGGAACCTCT
Source organism: Mamestra brassicae (assembly GCA_905163435.1). Classification (NCBI taxonomy): domain Eukaryota; kingdom Metazoa; phylum Arthropoda; class Insecta; order Lepidoptera; family Noctuidae; genus Mamestra; species Mamestra brassicae. The sequence goes on along the minus strand of LR991004.1, from coordinate 9,206,195 downwards.
CAACTCGGGGGATGACGTCTCCGATGAAGAGCCTGGTGACATGTTTGATACTGACAATGTGGTGGTTTGCCAATATGACAAAATTACTCGCAGTCGCAATAAGTGGAAGTTCTACTTGAAAGATGGTATCATGAACTTAGCTGGGAAGGATTATGTCTTTCAAAAAGCTAATGGTGATGCAGAATGGTGAATTTCCTAATAATGAACAAATAAGCTGTGTGTATTTTTATAGAAGGTGTAACTAGTTGTATCTGACTGTTGGAATGTATCTACTAGAGAAAACAAAAGACAATGGTGAAATACTGTCACAGATATTATTATATACCTAATTAATATCATAATGGGCATTGACTTCAACCATAGTATGAGCAAGGATTATCAAAACATTCTCTCTCAATCTCAAAGTTTTGAAATAATTGTGACATCTTAAATTGCACAAACTATTTTTACAACAGTGTGAATGGTGCTTAATTATTTTGTCAGGAACTATGTCATTTCTTTTGCAACTATGTTTAACTGATATTATATCAAAAGAATCTTCTTATTCATTCTAGACTTTTCTACTCTCATGAATTTATTACTCAAAATGAATTGTCAAATGCAGTCTGACTGACTGAAATTAACTGCTTTCTAATAACTCAAACAACACTAATGCAACACAATAAACATCTATTGTGGTAGGACTTGGGCCTGAAGTGCATTGTGTATAATCTTGCTTTTTAATACTAAGTATCCCATTTACTCAGTTGTAAAATAAAATTTTGTAATTAACCGGCAAAGTGCGAGTCAGACTCTCACAAAAGGGTTCCCTACTAAACCGAAAAAAAACACGTTTCTTATATAGGAGCCCCCTTTAATTTTCATAATTTTTTTGTTATAGCGGCAATATAAATACAATCTGAAAATTTTAACTGTCTATCTCAAGATACAGCCCGCTGACAAACAGACAGACAGCGGGGGCTTAGTAAAAGAGTTCTCTTGATTACCCTTTGGTAGCGGAACCCTAAAAAATATAATAAATGTTGCCACACAGTGAGCATTTACTCAACTAGCTTGAAGTCAATGTTGGTGATGCTCATCAAAACAGTACCAAATGTTGGTGCTGTTTTTGTTCTAATTATGAGTTTCTAAGAATAATAATTTTCCAAATTTTTTAGTACTGTACATTTTGTATTTATTTCTGCTATTTTTGGCTTCACTACATATACACCTACATACATAATCCAATCTTTGTAAAAGCAGTAGTATTCCACACCGTTTATTATATAACTTGTGCCATAAAAGCAATAACTCTGAAATCAAACCAACTATGTGTGTAAAAAACCATTAACTGTATTTATCAACTGCTTATCCAAACACAAGGCATTTCAGGATGTATTTACGATTGTAATCAAATGGCTTACATACCATAGCAGTAGTTTAATTTTTGTTGTTTCATGTATTGTAGCTACATTTTGTTCAGAATAGAAATACCTACTGATATTTTGCAATTGTTCTTATATAGTTAAACCATAGTTAGCATCAGCCAATATCAATGTGTTATTTATGTATTTTATTAAATTACTTAGTGAAGCTGGTAGCAAGTATGTTATCATAATTAGTATGGTGATTATATAACTCCAAAATTATCTAGTAATGTGTACACAAATGTATCACGTAGCTTTCATACATTTTAATATAGATTAAGTTGAGTTTAAATCCAAACATTACTTGTAAGTTTCTTCAAAGTAAAAATAGCTCTTTTGATAACTTATAATGTATATATTTTCATAAACTTTTCATTAATAATAGACATATATTCTCATGTAGGTAATACATAATATTCATTCCCTCACACTTCATAGAAAGTACTTGTAAATAACACCCAAGTACTGGCAATACCTTTCTGCAAGGAATAGTTAATAATGAATATCCACATTTTGAACTCATATTTACGCTTAGGATGTTTTTGTCTCAGTTCAGGCACTAAGTTATTATATTGTGATATCTATGTTTAAAAAACAAACTTTTTGTTTCTTTTTATTCATTATGAGTGGAACATTAAAAATGTATGCTAAATTTAATTTGTATTGTAATGATCTTTGATAATGATGATACATGCAGCAAGTTCCAACTGTCTAGTTATTTCTCAAATAGATGTAATATAAGTTGTCTTATGGTTTGTTTCAATCCTTAAACGTTTGATGAAAGTGGTAATTATAATAAAATATTGTGAAAAACGTGGTTCTTTTTTATTGCAAGTACCTACCTATAATCCTTGATAGGCTTTCATTTAAAATAAAAAAAACGACAGCGGTGCGACTGACTCACGCACCAAGGGATCCGTACAAACTCGTACCTATGTAGATCGCCCAACACTGGAATAGAGTAATTTTTTCAGAGTACCTATACAGTAACCTACTGAAATTCATTAACTACGAAAGTTGGTACCGAACATTACTCTGATAAACAGTTGCATAGGATTGAAGGAAAAACTTGAAATTTTAGTTGAAAAAATGTTTTTATTCGTCTACATCACGGTCAATTCTCCAACCGCAAATGTTATTTTTTCATTATTACCTTCAGCGGCCATAACAGCAGACACAATAGTAAAATAATAGCGAAGTGAAGGCTTGGGTGAAGTGATCACGAGGTGAGCTGTTAATTCATACAATCAAGATATCACGGAGTGAGCTGTCATTCCAGCTTGATTATATGGATTGACAACTCATCTCGTAATCACTTCACCCAAGCGTTCACTTCGATAAGTTTATAGAATCGACCGGCTGATAAAATTTAGAGTCGTAGCTAGGGGTTGGCCAGGTGGGCGGCTACCAAGGGCGCAAGCCTCAGGGGGCGCACTTTGCAGACCAGCCTATAAGCCGCTTGGCACAGGCATAGTTGCAAACATCGTTAAAATACTTGCACTAATTGCGCGTAAAAGGATGGGCGCCCCCATAGATTAAGAACAGCGCCTCTTATCAATAATTTGTGTTGAACCCCAAATAACAGATTTATGTCATATTTGTACGACCAAAATAAACAATGTCGTCGTTCAATGTCGTTTTTCGAGTCAATGGACTCCTGCTCTCGCTAATTAAAGAGCGGAGGAGGGAACGCAGCGCGTGGAACCAAACCAGCCAAGGCCTAGGTATGTCAGAAGATGGCTCTAACGAAATTGCAATTTTTCATCATTGGTGTCTTTTTCTTCGTTTTTTGATTCGTAAATTACGAAAATAGGGTACCTACAGAGTCTTAGGGGGCGCAAGCTGATAGCCATAAGCGTAGGTATATAGTAGCTTATAGGTACCTAGGTACTACCCAAGCAAGCGCCAGTTGTTCAGTCGGAGAGCGGGCTGTCTGGGCGCCTTAACGAAATGGGGGGGGGGGCTAGGGAGTGCTTTTATGGTAGGTAAATCATTTTTTTTAAATTTCACTTTGCGTGAAAGGAGCTGCTGAGGCTATTAAATTAATTGCTTATTATATTTATTTGTTAGTTGTTAAACATAGCACTATTCTGGCAGCAAAGCAGTAGGTACCCGAGTAAAATCGATTTCTTTTATTTTTTACCACGGGGGTGTCTTTTTCCGAGCCGAAGCGTTAGTTAAGCTTCCCCGTCGGATTAGACTGGAAGCTGGGATGAATAGGCTTCCTTTGTCCGTAATAGGTACCTATTATAGGTGTAGGTACAAGGTTTCAAATAATTCGGGAATATTTCGGAATTAATGGTTAATAAAGAGAGATAAAGGTTGGAGTGTAGGTAGGTACGTAACGGGGCACTAAGGAAAAAAGACAAAATTTTAGCCAGAAAAAACTATTTTCGCAAATCGTTTATTTTCTCGATTCTATCTCATTATCTACATTCTAAAGTTGAAAATTCTTCCGCGGACACCTACCTATGTAATAGGTAGATAATATTATTTCAATAGGTAGGTACCCCATAATATGATTATATCAGAAAAAAAAAACCGCTTCACTTACGTAACGGCGGCCACCATCTTGTTTACCCTTTTCAAAATTCATATTGCCTATGACATTTCGGCACATGAGGCGTATCTAAAGATAGGTACCTCATTTGTCAAAATATATCCAGTTGTTTAGGCTACAGAGCGTGCCAAAGAAAAATAACATTACCCTCCTTAAAGAAATTTGACAGAGTGTTGTAGCTTGATGTGCTGGCGTCTGTGCCTATGTGAAAAATGGAACCTTTATAGAATTAGTGCGTGGGCCACGAACTAATTCTATAAAGATTCCATTTTTGCTTTGACGTATGGGACCCTAAATAGCACCTCAACTATCAAGATTGAAAGTACCTACTATAGTGTGTAGGTACCTACATTACAATAGGTAGGTACCTATAAAATATACACATTATACAGGCACACATAAATTAACACCATTTCCCATGGGAAGTAGTCAGAAACTATAGGACTCAACTTTCTCGGTGGGAGCACGACTATTGCAAAATATGGAAACAAAAGTTGAGACGTTTTGGGTTTGGGTGGGGCGATCTGATTATCGTACCTAATGGAAAAACAATTGGCCCCTGCCTGACCATATACCTACACGGCTTTAAAATGGCAGGGGGTGGCTTCCACACTCAATAAATGGGCCCCGGTCAAGAAAACGGTCGCTAGGCCAAGGGGCCAACATATTTGAGAGATCAAGTTCGTGGGATCGCTACTGCCCTTCGCTACAAAACTGTCCTGCTGATTGTATCTCTCTTTGTCTCGCTCCTCACCCTAGCAGTGCCGGATTAAGAGAGTAAGCAAATACTACGGGCCCGCGCAGTGGAAGACTCCGCGCTTGGACTTTTATAAAAACATGTCGCTGAAAACCGACGCCATGGCGCCTAATTCCTACCATACTGACTGAGCGATAGCCGTTTTGCGAGGATGTGACGCATATTTTCCCGATCTGTGTAAGTTGTCTAATTTTATTAATTTTTTCATGATATGGGTCATAACTTCGCATATTTTATGAAGTATTTTTCTTAACTAACATATCAAGCAAGCAGTCCTTGATTCGGTCCATATACTTAGATATAGAGCGGATAGACAATCTAGACAAAACCCATGGGCTCAGGCGCTACTAAAGGGCACCGTAGCCCGTGAGAAATTATAAAGGAGTACCAGTATTTTTAGAAATAAATAGTTAGAAGTAAATAGTTAACTTTCAAGTACCTACAATATCCGCAGACGTCGGTACCTATATAGGTACTCTACTCGTATGAGTCATTTCATTGGTAAATAAAATTGGTTCCGTTTAACGATTTTAGTTACCAATTTACAATACCGAATTAACTTTAAATAGAGAGCTACAAATATTTCTAGGGAAATAAGGCGCTGATCCCCGATGATTCCGGCTGTCATTTGTAAATCTTGACAGTCGTTAGGTTGATATTTAAAGTTATTAGGGTAGTCAGAAACTGACCGACGTGTTACTCAGTAACTTAGTTGTTATAGTAGGCGCCAGATAAAAGTGGAATAAAGTATATTGACCTTTCCCTAATAACTGCTCATAGGTACCTGAGCAATTAAATATGAATCGTTTTTCATTATTAGACAATGTTAAGGATCACGAGAGATGATGATTCGGGACAGTTTTGTGTCATTAATTCCGTTTTTCAAATTAACAATGTCAATAAATGTAGGTGGGTCAATGACCGATATTCCACGATTATCTGGCGCCTACTATAGTTAGTGTTATAGAAATAGATATGTCACCGGAAAATTGCAGACTCTGTAAGATTGTAATAAATCTTTATTAGATCATAACTTTCGATAATTATATTATGAAAAAATCGTTTTGCATACAGTAAATCCCATGCAAATTCAATAGTTTCCAATATATCTGTGTTTTATTTAGATAATGGGTTGTGGAGGTCTGGTAGGCAGCCGCTCCACGTAAAATACTGGTATTCATCTGAATCCGGTTAGACTGGAAATCAACTCTAATATAATTGGGAAAAGGCTAGGCAGATGATGAAATCCATGTCTTATTAAGAAAAAATAGTTTACAATTTCACGCGATATTTTACAATCTTACAGTTACGATTTGCAATTTTCCGGTGACAGGTACACACTTCTCCAATTTACTTTAGATTCCAGAAATATTTGTAGGATAAAAAATAGATGGTCTGTATCCTGGTAGCTGCATCCGATTAGTCTGGCAATATCAACATTGGAAACAACGAGTTTAGTTGGAAAGAGGCTAGACCGCTAGAGGAGGGAAATTAAGATTATGACTAGTGCCGATGATATTGGCCATATGTCATATGATTAGTGTTCTAGTCTCAGAATACAGAACAAACCAGAAAAAGTGATCTATCACATTTGTACGCAGCGCTTTGTGTCCTAAATGGCTCCAAAATCTTCCTTTTTATAAAAAAAAATCCCAATCGTAATAAAAATACTGATTGCACAGCAAAATAGTTACCTCAAAATATTATTGATAAAAAAGAAAAATCATAAATATCATTAAAACCCTCACAATAAGTCCTTTCATTAAAAATATCACAGCGTACAGTTTGAAAAACTTTATTTTTTCTAGTTTGTCCCCCAAAACTGACCCCCATACTTTAAATTTGTTTATTTACGTAACGGTTCCGTGTTTGGGTCACAGAAGTTCATATGTGTACCATATTTCAACAGAATCGGTTCAGTAGATTCGGAGAAAATTGGCTGTGACAGACGGACATACCATTTCTTACGGATGTTCGGAACCCTAAAAATGTAAAACATATATGATTAGAAGTAGGTGCCTACTAGCGATTAATTTCCGGTTTTCTGTTGCTCATTATATGCCTTCTAGTTTTTCATCCCCTGCCAACTAGTCGCCGTCTAGTTGCCGCCTAAGTAGGTATATCTTTCCTAACGGACTAGAGATAGGCCGACTAGGTCCATCTTTAGTCTCTACCAAAAAAGAATGCAATTAAGTATACTGCTATAGTAGGCGCCAGAAAATCGTGGAATAACGTTCATTGACCCACCTACAATTATTGACATTTTTAATTTGAAAAACGGAATTAATGACACAAAGCTGTCCCGAATCATCATCTCTCGTTATCCTTAACATTGTCTAATAATGAAAAACGATTCATATTTAATTGTTCAGGTACCTATGAACAGTTATTAGGGAAAGGTCAATATACTTTATTCCACATTTATCTGGCGCCTACTATAGTGTTGTTGTCAATGAACTTGGTTGTGTTATCAGGCCAAAAAAGGACATCATCATCATCTTCCTGCTCTTATCCCATTACTTGGAGTCGGTGGCGCAACGCGTTTTCTTCCTCCTTTCTGTCCTATCACCTGTCATGCTACTGCCACTGACTTCCTTCTCTTTCATATCACTCCACACACAATACATGCAACTAAAGAATGAGTTCGTAGCCGACTGCAGACGGCAGCAGCTAAATATTATTCTTTCTTTCTTCTTTCTTCACGCTTAAACCGCTGAACCGATTTAGATGAAATTTGGTATGGAGATAGTTTGAGTTGTGGGGAAGGACGTACCTTTTATCACGAGAAAAGGGCTTGAAGGGGTCGACATACGGGATGACGGTTTGTATGGGAGTCCGTCATTATTGAATTGAAGATAAATTAAAGTATTTAGGCACTTAATAAAAAATAAATAAACATACATAATGTTCAAGAGTTTTTGAACAATTTTAATCTTAATAATAAAAATGGCTGCCCAAAGTAACTATTCCACGCGGACGAAGTCACCGGCAAAAGCTAGTTTGTTTTGTTTTTATTAAAAACCTTAAATCATTTATAAAACAGATTAACCCGCCCAAGTGCGAGTCGGACTCGCGCACCAAGGGTTCCGTACCATTATCTACATAAAAACGGCAAAAAAACACGTTTGTTGTATGGGAGCCCCTTAAATATTTATTTTATTCTGTTTTTTAGTATTTGTTGTTATAGCGGCAACAGCAATTTATCATCCGTGTAAATTTTAACTGTCTAACTATCACGGTTCATGAGATACAGCCTGGTGTCAGACGGACAGCGAAGTCTTAGTAATAGGGTCCCGTTTTACCCTTTGGGTACGGAACCCTAAAATACTCAAATCAAGGAAAACATTAAAATATTTTCAGTCTGATTAATAATGAGATGTAAGAAACTAAATGACAATCAAACTTTTTTTATATTTCGGTAAACTCTCAGTTAAGTAACGATTAGTGACATAACAACAACGTTATATTCTTGTATTTTGTTCATTAAAATTTAAAAAAATAATTTATTCATTACTTTACTAAATATCCGGCTTATTCCAATTATTCGGATAGTAGTATACACGATATCCGAATTTAAAATTTGACAGATAATTCGGATATCCGGATAGCATGCCCTACTCGTACCTTTAATAGGTGAAAATGACATAACACACATCTAGAATAGTAATATGTACCTATCTAGATACATATTACTGAATAAGGGGCTAAAAAAGAACGTCATCTCGGTTGTACTTAGGAAAGTAAATCACAGTGGTGGATAGCCGAATTATTATATAAAGAGTAGGTAACACTAGGATTGTTTTATGTTGATATAGGTAATCTCTGGTAGGTACAGACAGACGCCAGCACATGAAACTACCCGAAACTGTCAATCAACCTTGAACCTAATAGGTACTTATGCGAAAAAGTTGAAAATCTATTAAAGAAATTTGACAGATTGTTGTAGCTGTACATCTGATTACGATTTTTTTGTACTGATATTAAGCTACACTATCGCTGAGCCATAGGCTGCTTTATGTTCAGGTAAATAGGACGGTTTCCCAGAGTAAGGCCACAGAAATGAAGCTGTAAAAAAATAAATTCATACAAAAAATAGAATATAGGTACTCACTTAGATATACCACTAGGTAAACTTCTACACTAGTGTAACTGAAACAATACCACCGACATCAACCAAGGCGGCTGAGTCGTCGGGTTTATTGTGTAGACTGTAGAATCCTTAACCTTAAGGTGGGTACTGCAACCCGTGTTAGGGGGCGCAATGTAACATGATATAAAGCGAGCATTCATGCAGTCCCTACGTGGAAAAGAGCACGCACACGCGTATGATACACGGATTTTAGGACACGGCGTATCGTAACATGCTCGCTGCGAATGGTACATTACGGCCCGTAACACCGGTCGGTCAGTACACACCTTTAGGATGGTAGTCTGGGGTGTGTCACACCCCTGGTGCGTCAACACCCCAGACGAACAATCAAGCGCCGATATTGCGAAGTTGATTAGGTTATATGTTTCGCTTTGATATTTCACGTGTAATCAGTGGCCGTTGAGCATTGGTAGAAAAAAAACGCTTTTTCAGAGTTATAGGTAGCTGTGCGGTGTTATTACACCCGTGTGGCCATTTACGTATGTATTTTTATTTCGCGTAAGTATGCTAAATGTGTTATTGCTTTTTCGAAGTTGCAATGACTAATCTTACCGATACCGCGATTTAACGTTATTTGTACTACTGAAGCTAATGAAGTTGAAATGAATGTGCTGGAAGCAGAGAAGATTTCATAACTCCATGCATTTTTTAACGCTGCCGCAAACTGGAGCTATTTTGATCCGACGACCGATGTAGCCAAACCGGTCCAGACTGCATCAATCAGGGTATGCGGACCTGTATCAACTGAATAAACTGATCCGAAACTGTGGTGTCTCGCCCTCTGGTTCGTAATCTTGTACGAATATGTATGTAGGTATTTTTGGACAGGGCACTATGACTTCTTTAAACTATCATGATTGTAAAGTTAGTTGTTGTGTGTTTTTCCTTACATAAATAGTGAGGTACCGCAACCGATATTGTCCAAGGACCGAAAAATATTCGTAAAACTCGTCGTAATTAAGTATCTACCTACCTAATAAATTTTTAAGAACACTGTGTAGCCCTTGAACTCGGTTCAAGGAGTCTGACAGTCAAAAATGTTTCGAAAACTTTTTTAGTGTTGATACTAAATGGAGGTGTGAAAAATTATAATTATGAATAAAATATTTTTGAACTAATTCACATTTTAAATTTATGTTCATTTAAAATTTGTACTTATTACATTAAATTAGACTGCAATATAAAAATACAACCATAACTTGGTCCTACTTTGCTCAAAGGTTAGATTTTACTAATAGCTGCGGTATTAAAAAAATACTCAGAGGCATCACTTTATTAAAAAAACTGGCAAAGTAGGTATTTTTGGATTTTGAAAGTTTACACTTGTCAAATTAATATTTATCTGGGATTAAAAAACGAATTCTATTGTGAAAGATAAACGGACTTATGTACTAGGTATCTACGCATAGCCTATCCCTTTCCACAACGGAATCATGATGGTTTAAAGACTTAATGTAAGGCCCCCGATCGTACCCAATTTTGACTACCACTTCTGACAAAAATCCCGGTACTTATCCAAATTAAAATTTGAAAGATATTTGCTCTATTTCCAAAATGTATAGGTACCGCTCAAATGACATAACGTTTACTTCAACTAACAACATTTGATATAATTTTCATTTAATATTATGTTCAGTAGTAATATTATATAATGTTATAATAACAACACTTTCTCTAACGTTCATTTAGTAAATTTTATTTAGTTCTGTAGTTCGTTCTGTAGATCTTATTATCATTTTGTATAATTATCATTTGATCTAACCGCTGAACAAAGAAAGGGAGGGGTCAGCTCGGGAATTTAGAGCACGCCGACATGGTTCGGTTAGGTTCGAATCGTCGCAGATGTGTTTCACGCTCACCACCGCAGTTTCGGCTTGCTGGCCAGCCTCAGCCGCGGCGGCGAGTGTTAAAACCACCTGCTCCTCATCTCGCGGGCCGCTTCGCTCTTCCGCACCTACGCGGGTTTAAATTACACTATAGGGGTAGGGCAGACAAAACTACGTGGAGTCGGTTTTGCAGCGATTTGTCCCCCAACACGCTCGTTCACTCGTTCGCCTTCGCGCGTTAATGGTAACCTAACCCAAATGATTCACCAACAATAGAGGGAATCTGGCACTCCGTTCCGCTCCCGCCTTAACCTTCTAACCTAACTCATCCGAGTCGGATTGTTTTGAATCGGGGTGTAAACCATAAAGATGGTAGGTATCAATATATATTTTAAACGATAGGCCTAATGATTTTCGATTTAATAAACGTTATATCCAGTAACGTTATACGAAATAAGTTTTAGAGTATAATAATGTTATATCTAAAGAAAGTAAATCAACAGTTGTTAATAACTCACGTTTATTATATTTTAAAAACGTTATTTAAATGAAAATATACCAAATAACTTTATATGATATGAGACGCGCCTCTTTTTCTATTCTGGAAGTGAAATTATAAAACGAAAGTGTAAATATAGTTGAGATATCATAATCAATCTTCCTAGCATTTTCCCAAATCAGGTCCGTTACGTACCTACCAGTATTTCACACGGAGCGACTTCCTATCTGACCTCCATGGCCCAGTACCTAACATGGGTAACACGGCAAGACTGCTGTCAGTTTTTCTGCATTTTGTATGTTATATTTATATTTATAACTTATTATTATATATATATTTATATTCATATATTATATATTGTAAGGAGTTTCCGAACGTCGTCATCAACTACCTGGCGACAGTCTAGGTATATAAGGAGTGCGCTTAGAAGGAACGGCCCTTTTTTTTCTTCGCCGGTTCTCCGAGTGTACGGACGTCTTGTAATAATCACTGTCGGTTGTTATTAAGGTCACGTAAGCCATTTTGCTGATCTCTTTGATATTTTCTCATTTTAAATCGTTTGAAGTTTGCAGTATTTGATTTAGTTATGTGTTGTGCTAATTTAAATTATAAATAAACCTTTTTTTGTTGAGTGTGTGTGTTTATTTTAATAATATTCCACATCTGAACCTAAAAATATATTATATTTTATAATCTTACGGAGTTTGCCATTTTCCGGTGACATATACGCAGCCTTAGTTGGTAACCACTAGTTAGTCGACATCACAACAGAGTGCTTTAGCTCAAGTCTGTCCCCGATGACTCAAGATATACAGCTTACAGGACGTTTTTGAAGTGCTCTCGCCAATTGTTATACATAATTCAGTTGTAGTAAAGCCATTACTTGGTTCAAAGTAGGTAGGTAACATAAAAGACAAAGTAAGTCTCTGCCCGGCTCTAACTGAGCCGGTTCCAATTATCTACGGTAATCCGGCGCAGCGGGCCGAGCTAGATAGCCGCCTGTAATCGACTTACCCGCGCGATTTAATATCGCACTCAATGTCCCAGCAAAATATTTACGTAATTTTCCTCCAGCCGGCTTTGTTCGATGAAACAAGTTAAAGTCAGCTATCTCTACAGCCACAGTGCCTAAGGTGAATATCAAATTTTATTCAGCGTCGTTATTCGTCGCCGAAGTTTGGCACAGCTGCCGATAAGATAATTAAGTAGTTTGTGTTGTTTGACAAATGGAAAGATGCTCAATAAACTAAAAAAAATCACCTCAATTTTAAAACAGGTATTTTATTACAAGACGCAGCCCGTAATGCCTTCAGTTAGTTTAAAGTTTTGTGACGAAAAGCTTCTTTTACCACGCTTTAAATTATATTTCCCGTAAAACAGCGGATGATTTTGAAATATCGCTACAGAAATTGTATTAACGTAATTCTATTTCCTTTTTATCAACAAAACACCATTAATTTATTACCGTGAAAGTTTGAATCCTACATAGTTAGCAGCATTGTGAAAATCGATATGTAAATGAACGGGAAATGTGGAAACTTTCATGAACCCCAGTGCGGCCACGCCTCTCATGAAGTACCTGCAACTTTCAACCACGATCTATTTAATTGTAGGCTGCATGTTATGCACTACAAACCAACCTTAATTTTTAAAAGCTTTTAGGTAGGTGCTGATTACATTGAAGCGTGCAGTTTTGCACAAGTTACCTAAGTATATTTATACCATCCCTAAGGTAAAAGTTTCAGTGAATTTATGATAGAATATTATGTACGAAGGGTGCATAATTAAGTTAAGTTAGCCGCTGATACTGTGAGTAACTCGCTTAGCCCTATTATGGTAGAGTTTTTACCGTTTAGCTTAACTTTTTTATTCTGTACGACAAACGTACCTAGTATTAAACCTGTTCACGCTTGAGATTGTTCCCTATTTACAATTACGTGCTTATTTCACCCCTATTCAGATTCGCAATTCTACCTCTAAGCAAAAACAAATTGTCACTGAAGCCGAAGGACTCATTTGAATGCGGGAGATACATATCGGTTTAGCCCTACAAACCTGTAAATCTTTGAATAAATCACTATTTTGGCAACATTGGTTCAGGGCCCACATTTATCTTGATACAGACAGCTAAAACGAGATACTGCCGAGCTGTGCCTTGCTGGGGACAGAAAATAACGAGTATCGATTTAACTAGTAGTCTCCGTCCGTACGAACAAGTCGATTCGATTCGGGTGACACACTTTAACGGTGATAGGCACTCACAGAAGCGTGCAATTCGTTACCCGCGTTACGCTAACCCCAGTCCCAACTTATCTGACTCTTATTCATACGTAACCTGTTTGAGGTTATTTGTTGTTTGTGTAAATGTTAGTTTTGAATCCGATACTTCGAGTCAAGTTTGAATTACTTAGGTAGGTATTATAACTCTATCTTTGCCCACTTTATCGCAGTTGAAACAGTTTTGCTACATTATGTACTCTATTTGCAACGAGACTTGTAATTCAGGCATTTTTTTTTATTTTACAATATTTTACCATCAGATACACAATTACACTTCAGAGTCCATCAATATCCCCTGCTAAACGTCGGCATCGGCCAAACATGGCTCAATAAATCAATCAGATTGCTATTAACTTGAGCGTTAATAATAATTTATGCTCATTTATTACGTTATTGTTACAGTTTTCGTTATTATGTTCCAATTGCAGGCTTTTACTTCATTATAAAGGAAAGGTTAATTCATTATTAAAATCTTTGTTAGGATTCTACCTTCTCGAAAAACTAATCATGTGATTTTTAATAGACTATGAAATATTAAAAAAATCAGGATCACTTACAACACGATCAAAATGAATGTAACATATCACGTTTTTTGTCCATTTCACATTTCACAACCTGAAAGGTAGTCAATGAATTCAACAAATACACTTCAGGAATTCATTTTTACACTTCTACTATATTATCGTTACGAAAGCTTGTGGCATTTTGCAATCAATTTTTCAAAAGGAGTAAAGTTTGAACCAATGACGAAAAATGATTTTAATTTCAGATTAGGTAGACGCACCAATATTACGGAGCTATAATAGGTTTGATATGTATTATCCTTAATACAGGATTAGGTACGTCCAATCTCCTGATTGGACGTACCTATACTTCTCATACACATCCGACTGATAATTCACGTTCTTGTACGAAATCCGCAGACGTAGTTAGGTACTCTACTCGTACAAGTAATTCCATTGGTAAATGAAATCGGTTCCATTTGACAATTTGAGAAATAGAGAAAATGTCAAGTCAAACCGATTCCAATTAAAATTGAAATTACGTGGTTAGGACTCTCTCACTGCTGGCGACATTATGTATTCGAGCAACCTACTTTAACTATAGCTCTTAGAGAAGCTTTTACTGTATACAACTAATTGTATCAAAGCTGCTACGAAAAGCAATGTGCTCAGACAAATCGATTTCGTAGAGGCTATTATATTTTCGTCCACGTTCAAGCCATTCTGTCAGTGTATCAATCTAGACAAGTACTTATATACTTAAGCATCAATCTGAAAAGAAAGACGATAAGACCCCGCGAACAAAGTGCTAACCTGTTGAATGCTTGTGTGGCTGCGAGTATAGCTTCATTCTCTCTCGGCTTTCCCGACGGAGCGGTCGTTATCGAGCGAACCCAACTCCACAACAATAAGTACCCATACCCAGTACCCCTCAACACTTAAGTGTCTGCATTTATTTTCACTTTGATCTAACATATATTTTTTTCTTTTCAGGTATTCCTACATTCACCGAAGCCAGTGTTGTGTGTATTCTCTCGTTATGCGTTGATATAGTTGGAAAATGTCGTGCTTCGGTGGCAGCGTGCTGATCCCCGACTAAGTACGGTACGGTGTGTTGTGGTGCTCAGTGTACTGTGATGATGTGTGTGAAGTGAAGTGCTAAAGCAAAAGGAAAAACGACATCATGTTACCAACAAATGTTATGTCCTTTATGAAAAAGGTGAGTGAATCTTTATATTAGCATGCACATTGCACACGACTGCTCTTAGTTTAGTAAAGTTATGGGTTTCTTCAAAATCCTGTACGACACAAAATCATTGTGAACATTTGTAAGTCTCCTATTTTTTTCCGATGGATTAGTGATCATTGCAGAACGTGTTTCTATGTTGAGGGTAGATTTAACTGGCCATTATCCTTATATTAACTCTTAATTGCCTCTTACCTCCCCCTCACGGGCGGTAATTAAGAGGTCCTATTCGTGACCGAGACGGCACGGATTGATTAATAGTATTCCTACCGAACCATTTTCTATTGTGCCTCTAATCTACCTGCCCCGACGAGCGGAGACTCAGGTTTCGTCCTATTTAATCTGCGCAAACGAGAAACCTTTCTAGGATACTGAACCAGTGATTTTTAAATTATGACTTATTGTAAATCGAAAGAGTTTGATATCTTGGAAGTTCCGATATTACAAAACTAGGTATTAGGTATTCCTACACCTACAATTACTATTATTCTAAAACATATAATTTAAGAGTATATCTATTAGTAGAAATCTACTAATACTACTTATATAAAATCGTTTTGTATTATTTATGCGCAGATCATTTGAGTCTTATTTTCTAATCCTCTAAAGGCTTGATACCGCCGCACATACTTTTCGTTCTTACATCTTTTCAAAATGGAATAACGTTAATGTTAGAATAAGTACCATATTAATATAATGTTCCTCTCTTTTGTTAATATTAACTGAATTTTCAACAAAATACTTCATTCAGGAGCGGAAAACTCGCCGACCATTTCCAGTCCTAAATTATTCAGTTTGCTTCTGTCAGGATGAGTGAATGTACACTAAATATGAGGCCACCTGGGCACAGTGCGAGTAGGTACCTACTGCATTCATTACACAAGCACACAAAATTAATGACACAAACCCAGAGTCACGTATGTGTAATCATTTTTCGTTGTCTGTTATTATAAATCTCACCATATGTGTTGAACAGAAATCTTTGTTTTGATTTTATTAACGCTTCGCCTTAATTAAAATTTCCTGTGTAGTCGCTGCTCTAATATAAATTATAATGTGCTCGGCAAGCAGATTTTCCTTTTATCTACATTTTTTCAGCTTTTAACTAGGGCTTAAATGCAAAAAAGCATAGTTAGATACTACTTGCGTTCCTGTTCTTTCGCAGAATGAATGGAAGTGGGTCAACCATTGTTATCCAAACTAAGTTTAGTTATTGGAGTTGCAGGGCCCAAACCTATATAGCTGAGTAAAACAAGGTTACATGCGCTTAAACTAGTATTTTTATCTTTCATAAAAATAAACATGAAAACCCAAATAAATATAATAGGAAAAATTCCAACAAAGTAGCAATCCCGAACCAGTAAAAAAGGTAAATAGTGTGGTTTTATTGTAAACTATATCTTTTACCCGCGGTTGCGTTCGCGGAATAAGATATGATCCCCGGGGAACTACGTGTGCCTTCGGTATAGAAGTGGACCGTGTCTTTTTCCTTATATTTTATCAAACGAAATTCCATTACGAGCCATTGTTTCGTAGAACTACGTGGTTGAAATAAACGGTTCTGTGGATGAAAAGAAGTAGTTAAGGTTGTGTCGAAAGATATTAGGAATTCTGTAAATGAAAGAAGCTTTAAGTTGTTTTATTTCAGAGCAGTAATATGAGTCCACGATGTGGTAAACCACATAAAGGAAAGGTTTAACTGTTTTGGTTTTGCTTAATTTAAATTATACTGAATATTAGTTCTTTTGCTGCGAGAGCGATGATGCATTCACATGACAAAATTCTACTTTTCTGTTCTTCACTGTTCTGCCGGTCAGGTGTAGACACCTATCCTATATCTGATCACAAACGAACAACCAATTCAATCAGTGTCCCCAAATCCTAAAATAACTTTGTAATTCAAAGCCCCATTCCGAGAAGCAAACAGCCCTGTGAATAGAATGAACGAAAATACCAACTAGCCGCGTTCATGCCGCAGAGCCTGATTTAGATGTCCAATCCCATGCGCTGAAATTCAATTTGTGATTTAAAAAATCCACAACATGCTTCGTCTGTTCCGGTATTAAAGTTCGAAGTCTTATAACGAAAGTATTCGAGCTCGGCTCAGTTATCCGCTGCGCAATTTGTGCTAGTTACATCTTCAGCCGACTTTCTAGAACGTTGAAAATGCGAGGTAGGAAGTATGCTATAAATTTTGTAGGAAATAGCAACCTTTTAGCTATTGAACCGAAAAGTACACAAAAGGTATTTGTGTGTGTGCATTCATTGTTTTTCGCGGTGTGTGTATACGATATCTGCCCGCTACCCGGCGGCACTCGCAGCGCGTAGGTGCGGCCAGTGTGTGGCCGTGGCAGCTCACTAGCGCTTCCTGTGAGATGAATTAACGCTCCGCCGAGCGGAAACGTCTTTCTTTCTCGTCAAAACAATATTGTTGAGTTCCGCGCTCGCCAACAATACCGTTTGTGAAACAAACGCCCCTGTGTAGTGGGAAAAAATCAACAACTCGTAAAACTGAATTTCGTATACTAACCTTTATACCAATGTATATTTAGATAGGGGCTAAAAAGCTGCAAGATCTATTCTGTACACGTTTTGACTTCTCAAAAACTTGTGGCTGCCGTCGGTCCCAATTGACAAGCAAACCTGAAATCCCTCATCGACACAAATGTGTCGAATTCCTGTTAAAACCTCAGTAACTAACAAAGTTTCGCTTCTGGTTTAACTTGTGAATTCAGTGGGGATTTTCCTAAATATACATTATAATGTTTCATCAAAATGTAAATGTTGCTGCACGACAGTTTAACGTGAATACCTGCCGGGTGCCCTCGTATAAATATTTCTACAAAAAGGAATGTCATAAGATAAGCTTTCAGACAACAGGCCGATAAAGTGCAAACATGTCCGCCATCCAAGCAGGATTTTTCAGACATTTTCATCTCTTCATTTTCAGTCTTTATCTTTGACATCTGTGTCGGAAACGTGCACCACATGTCTAGGTAGATCTATCAGCTACAACCTACGTTGAATCAATGTGAATAATACATTTTAAAACGTGTAGGAAGTAGTTTTACAGATGGCAGTGTTTGGTAGGCCGCGTATGGCATATAGTTTCATAAGACGTACGTATTACATAATTCTACTCGAATATCATAATAGTGTGGAAACTTCTACCTTTGAACTCCTACATGATCATTTGAAAACGAGCCTTTTTATTCGTGAAGTGAGTAGAAAAGCTCACTGGATCGTGGTTGTGTACAAGGTAATACTGAACATCACGTTTCATAAAACATTTCACATCTATTAAAATATTCTCTCGTTAATCTTTTTTAATTGCAGTCAAACTGTGCAGGAAACTTTATCGAGAAAATCTGTATAAAAGTACGATTCTATTTTT
The DNA here is from genome assembly GCA_905163435.1 of Mamestra brassicae. Lineage (NCBI taxonomy): Eukaryota > Metazoa > Arthropoda > Insecta > Lepidoptera > Noctuidae > Mamestra > Mamestra brassicae. The sequence continues at coordinate 9,187,574 of LR991004.1, read as the reverse complement.
TTCCAAACATCCTGCAATTGGTTGGGTGGTGTGGGGGGGGGGGGGGGAGATAGAGTTCCACTGAATGGAGCCGCACTCCATAATGGCCGCCCCTGACGACTCTGTTAGCACACAGCGCGCTGCATAAAGGTGCACCTTATCAAAGCGCGCATATTAAAGCGAGTCTTTTACTGAACTACTAGTCCATATTTTTTGCCAAAAATAAATAGCATTCCCTGAATATACTGTTTGCTAGGTTAAATTAGCAAACGTTTTTTTGATATTTGCTTTCATTTAGATGTATTTATTTGCTGAATGTAGGTCATACCTCTTTGTAACGTATGCAAATAGAAATACGCTAATGTTTTCTATAGAAATAAAGTACGTTTAGTAAAATGTTTACCGAAAGCTTTAACTTTTAAAACCAATCTCAGCCCGTTCCTCGGCATCGAGTGAAAACAAAACGAAATGAACGGGACGCTCGCTCACTAGAATGTTTTATGGATATTTTTTGCTTTTTAAATGGTAATTTGCCTGTAAGGTGAGACGAAAACTTGAGAGATAATTTCCATATGAATACTTTACTACCCAAACCTGCATATAATATGACACAAAATCAATTTTTTATTTAATAATAAATTATTTACTAAAATTTTACCTGCCAAAACTAAATTACGATGAAATCACTAGGGGTCGCTCGGTGACCTCCATCTTGCCGAAGGACGGACGAGCATTGACAGGGTAAACATGTACCCAAATGACGTTTAACATTAGGTAAATCTCTCCTAACGTGTATTTCAGTCTATATTAACTATTCAGTGAGTAGGTATCTCAGCATTCGTGATTCATATTTCAACCCTTATCAAAGTTAGCTTGTACTTCGCCAGACGTATCACTCAGCTGACACTTATCATTGTTGCGTACTCAATTGATTTTAGCTGTATATAAGACGAACATTTATAGTTTATCTGTATGTGGAGGTGACAATTTTGGATACGAGAATAAACAAGCAGATACGGGTAAAGAGTTTGCCAAAAATAAGATTTAAAGATTAGTTAGGTTTAGTTTGGAAAATTCCGATCCAACTTCAACTCTCTGTTTCTCTTCTGTGGTTCTGCCAGCTTATCTACAACCTCGGTGTAAACCTGAACCATAATTCTTTATGTAGTAAAAATCAGCTAAGTGGGAGTCAGACACGCGCGCAAAGGTATCCGTTTTTTTTTTCAATATTTAAGGCTTATTCCTTTAATCTTATTTATTTTAAAAGTAGGAAAATGATTTATATTACTTTTTTACAAAGAAATACAACCGACCAGTGAAGTAAAAAAATAACTTTAATTTTGGAAGTCGGTGTCAAAATATGAATTAACCACACATCCAAATTTAAAGTTATTTTGTAGTGGTTTTTATTTATTTATTTAAACTTAATGTACAATAGTGGTACATGGGCGGACTTAATGCATCAAGGCATTCTCTACCAGTCAACCTTTGGGTTAAAAAGACTACACTGTGACCTACCACAGTGTAGTCTTTTTAACCCAAAGGTTGCAACAAATAAAAATAAAATTATAATAGAAATTTTTTTTTCGGAAAGAATACACAAATTGCAGAAAAAATATTATTTCTTGTTCTTCATCAGATCTTTACGAAATTTAAAAAAATCTGAATAAACCACTTTCGAATAAAAAATTGTATTTTGTAAATCCGTTAAATATGACGGAGTTAAATGATATTTATTTGTAAGCATGTTAAACATAACACTTTTACACGTCAATTTTTTCTAATAATTTTAAACTAGATGAGGCCGGTGTTCCCATCGTACTGGTCAAATCATATGAGAACCATAATGGTCTGAAGTGGTTTTTTGAGGAAAGTACCACACAGATTTGAGTAGACCTGTTCAGACAGTGCAAGCATTTGTCAGTTATCATGTAGCTCAAACTTAAAACTTTAAGCAGCTCAACGATTTGACGAAGAATACCAAAGTACTCTAACTGCCAGACATCGTTAAAAATACTTGAAGAGAAAAGAAGAATACAATAACCCATATAGTCATATTCACAATAATGAATTAAAATAAAACAAAAAATATGTAATACTTTACACAGGAAGTATTCATGTAAAAGATGAATTCAAATAAAATAGACTACGTAACAAAGTAAACATTCATGTCAGAAAATATACAAAAATGAGTAAGTGTATAAAAATGTCAATGTGTAAAAATAAGAAAATAATATACAAATGTAAATATAAACATTGGGCCATGTACGTTATTGAAGCAGCTCAATCCCAATTTTCGTTTTCAAAATAGTCTTTAACTCATTAACTGTATAAAAAAAAGTTTTCTAGCATAGCGTTTTATAAATAATTTGAATTTATTAATACTAAAGCCTTGATCATGGCTAGGGAGTTTATTATAAAATCGTATACTGGCATCTAAATTTATCACCTGTTTTCTTGAGTCTTGCTTTGGGAATGACAAAATTGTGTTTGTTCCTAGTAAATGGTTTTTCAACAAGAACTTTGTTTTTTAAAACAAAATAAAACAATGAATTTAGATGAAGATGATCCAAATTTTTATTGTATTACAGCGACTAAGGTTTGACAATTTATTATGTATGAAAAATGACATCTGGCAAATGTCCACCACGACCACGCTGGCAGATGTCGATTCTTTCATCAAAGATAAATTAATTGCAAACGAAATTTCCCAATCACATAATTTCACGAAATTCAGCTGTAAGTGGCCAGCCAGATCGTGTGATTTAAGATTTAGCACCACTTGATTATTTTTTGTGGGGATTTGTTAAAGACAGAGTCTATACGGAGCCAATTGAATCGATTGCAGCCTCAAAACTCAAAATCCGTGATGCAAATAACGAAATAGACCCACCGTTTTTGCCAAAAAGTGATTAAAATTTTTGATGAAAGAATCGACATCTATCGGCGAGGTCGTCGTGAACATTTACCAGATTTCATTTTTCATACCTACATAATTGCCAAACCTTACTCGTTGTAATACAATAAAATCATTTTCATCGAAATTCTTTGTTTTGTTTTAGAAAACAAAGTTCTTGTTGAAAAACCCTTTATTTAAGTTATGGATATCACTGTATCTTTTAAATAGATTAATATTTAAATGTGCATACAAAATATTCTCATTAGTATACTATAAAGATAATATAATAATTTAGGAGTAGTCCTTCTACATCCGAATTGATAACCTCCTCCTGTTTGAAGTCGGTTAAAAATGAAATGATGAAATAATAATGTTAACAACTAAAACTAAATAATGTTAAATGTTTGGTGGAAATAATGTTATATACAGTCATTATATCGGCTCGTAAACATCCACAGCTAAACTGGGCCCATTCAACCGCTGAAACAATATTATTAAACAATTAATACTTGTTATCTTGTAATCAGCAGTAGGTAGAGTCGACATTAAACATAACGACACTTATATTTCCACCTCGGTTACTTCTGTAACTTAAAGAGCTTCTCATAATAAAACTCAAAGCTCAAGTATTGAATTTATCCCACTTTCTGTTATTTCCAAGTAAATTAATATTGCTCCGGGCTATTTTTAATTCTCTTTATCGTTGACTTGCTCTCGACCGATATTGAAATCGTATAAAGACGAGTGACGAAGTCGGCGCGAGACGGTGAGAGGTACTCTAGAGCTGCCCTCCACATCGGTAATATATGTGCCGGAGTATGTACATAGGTTGCGGCCATGTGCGATATAATAGCTGCCTTCTGTAGTGGCTCCGGCCAGCATAGCACAATGTATTGAACCGAATCGCAGTGACGTATATACAGACACTGCCATTGTTACTGTTTCGATATGTTTGGAGGACTTTGTTGTGCGCACACAAACAGATATGGAGGGTCGCGCGAATACATACCGATAACTAGCGTCCACGCGGACCACACAAAACGTTCACCGCCAATCAAAAGGCAATTCCATCAGCGTCTAGGTCGCACTCGGAGCGTCAATACCTCCCGTAAGTAATTAAACTACTTCGATGATTGCCTAATTTCGTCGTTTTGTGGCGCTGTATATGTAGTTGACTTATGCATTATGTATTTGAATGTTAAACAGTTCCTTCAACTCGTTGAACGGTGAGCGGCTCCTAGTGTGTAATTAATTCTGTTCATTTTCAACTTAGCGGAAGTTTTTCAATTTGCATCATCACACTGTGCAGCCGTGCTTATTTATGCAACCCTCGACACAAACTCTAATTTACGTTTAAACTCAAAATTATTTTAAAAGGGTAAAGTTGTGATTCATTATGAAGCGTTTGCATTCTTAATTAAATGCAGGTGTTCGTGGGCGAGCGCTGCTTTGTCTCGCGACGAGATACGCGACGCGCGGGCGCGGGGGGAGGGAGACAAATTAGCGACAGCTCCACGGTTTGTTTGGTATCACGAAGAATTTATGTCACTTTACTGTGTTGCATGTCACACGCGTCTCCTTAGCGTGACATATACGTAGTCGTCGAGTGTTTAGGTCTCACTAAGCTGTTCACTAAGTACATATTCAGCTCGCACTCGAGCCTGTGGACGCAGCTCACGAGATAATGGCCCCGCAACACGTCGCCGGTCAAATTATGCGATTTGGGCCTTCGCCCCGCACAGATGAAAGGCTTACTGAGGTTATACGCCGACCCGACCCTGCCATAAAGGCTTATAGCGAAATACTTGCGGATTTCTGTTTGATGTAACAAAAAACTTAATGTACGTTTTACATTTAATGGGGCGTACACAACACACATTGAGGCCAAAAACAAAATCACAGTTGTGTTATCTTTATTCATTTTTGTAACGTTTTGAGCGTTACGTTAAACTAAAATAATACACTTCTACAAGCTTAAAACATATCACTAGTAACTTAATAGGGTTGAAACGGAAGTGTAAACACACACTTCCAGAAAATAAATAACCTTGAGGTAGTTTGTGTACAGCAACTAAAAGTTGTAGTGAGCGCGCGCCGCCGTCGTGTGCTACGCCGTAGCTCGTAGCGCGCTGCTACGCTACTACGACAAGTTAGTGGCACCAGCTATTGTTTGCCGTCTTGATACATGTTTATAACGACGTTTCAATTTTAAACACATTAGTGGTTCGCTGCCAACTTCCTAAAATGAACAGCTGTACAGTTTAACCAGCGCAGCGTGCTTCTGAACAACAACGTATAAAACTACTGAACTTTAAGAGTGTTCAACATTTCGGTTGGCGTGTTCGCCGTCTCAATTAATCTTCTTCAGCAATAAACGCCACAGAATTTGTAACGCTCCTTGGATCGTACTTGCGTAAACTTTTCTTGAGTAATGATGGCTGTTAAGAGTTCGATCGCTCTAAAAATGTGCGCCTCAGCGAGTAATTGGCGCTGTCGGGAAGCGTCAGAACCTAACTCCAACTATATTAAGTGTTAAATGTTGCGCGGTGCCGTACTTCAACACTTATGATGACGATATTCCTCACTGTGAAATTGCCTTAATATTTAGTGCAAAACTTGCCTGGAAACTTTGCCTAATGAAGTTAACTAGTTTCAGTATCGCTCGTTCCTAAGGTACGAATATGTATGAAACGTTGGGAATATTGTCTTAGCTGAAACATTTGTAGAGATATTCAAAGGTGTATTTTCTATTTTCGGCTTTTTTTTAAGGATGGGAAATCATCAAATGACTTCTTTCGCTCTGGGTGGGGCGGAAGGGCGTGTCAGACCCTTACTGATTAAAACCAGTCCGTGTTCCTTCTAAAGCCCTTTGCGCTCCGGGGCCGCGGTAACTCTTTCGAACTATTTCCGCAATCCTGGCAGGCTCTGGCCCAAGCGGGCTCCGTCTCCTATCCTGATATCTCTTTGAGGCGCGCGTGGAACACAACGCGCCATCGACCCGGGCCTGGTTGTGACCGAACAGCGAGCCACCCAACGCTCGCCATTCGCAGGCCCGCGCCTACGGTGGCCGGGAATCGCCCTGCAACTCCCGACGCCCGGGGCGTCTTCTTCTGTAGCGGAAGTTGGGGCGAAGGCCTTGTCTTTCCCTCGCGCGGCCCGCCTCCTCCACATCATGACGGTGCCTTGTATCTATGAAAATATCTATTTCTTTTTAGTAAACGAAGCGACAGACATAACTATGTCACTAGAAACCGGAACCAATTAGTTTATTCAGGTTTCAGACTTGCTAAAGTGGCAATGTCTATCATGGGATATTGTATTAAGTGTTATAATAAAATACCTCCACATCGAATGAAGCGCCCTTTGCTTAAGATGTGAAAACATTGTTGTAAGACCACCTTTGCATTGTATAAACTCAATCTCTTTTGCATTGTATAATTTCACGCATGAATTATTTCAAAACGAATGTAACCATAATTTTGTAAACACTGATTTTGATAGGTGAGTGTGTTTTACTGCAGAACAACTCGCTGCTTTTGTCGCTAGCGCGGCAGAACTAGCTTTATCTATTTGACTGACAAACCTTAACAATTCAAAAGTGCCTGTAATTAGTCTATTTGAAAAAAACGAATTTGATTCTAGATTGATTCTATGGAAGTTTTCGACAGAACCTTGGTTTTTCGCTAACTTTCATAAGAATAAGACTTACACAACATTCTAGCACATTTTCCTCTACGCAACGTAGTTATCTATTCCGCGACATAACTCCGCCGTGTGTACAGATATAAGAGATGTGTTTGCGTACTCATGTAAAGCGGTTTCTCCAACAGAATGCAAATACAGCCTGAAAAAGACAACACAAGGAGACGTTGGCTTTAACACAAACAAATGTAGAATTCAGTGGCTGCATGACGCAGTAGTGTCGTGGCTCCTGGCTCGTGGCTTCGTGGGTCGTGGTTACATGAGCGTAATGTGTGCGCCCGGGTGTGAAGAGCATTAAAGTGGATTTAGGCGAGATTCAGCCGTCGGTGATTTAGATTTATTCTCGCGTAGTTCCGACCGGCCGCGCTCAAACTACCTTAATGTGATTTCTGAACGGGATCCACATAAGTCTCGCGCAACATGGCGGCGGCGCGGGAAATCTACTAAATTACTTTACTACTCTCTGCACATTGTTTAACTGCTTTTTGTATGTGTGTTAGGCTTACATTTGGGAGTTGTTTTTTTTCCACAGCTGTAGGTACATATGAAGGTAAAGGCCGCTTTACATTGTCAGTTCTACTATTTAATTTCAAAATGTCTGATTTGAACTAAATCCGTTCCGTATTACTACTTACTGCTTAAAGACTGATCGCCTACGACCATCGTCGGAGCGATCGGTCAAGACGGACTGACAGAATCATGATTGACTAACATACGATAAGCTAGCGAACAAATTGAGGAAAATAATTCAGATTTTTAAGAACCTCTGAATCATCAAACCATCGGTCCATCGGTTTCTTAAGAATTTGAAGTTTAATATTTCTCAAACTCCAGTTTAGCATTAAAACCTGACAAACTGTGGCAAAGAAGGGGTTGAGACGTTATTAATTCCAAATTCTCAATTCAACCGGATCTCAATGACTAAGTTGTCTCATAAAGTTTTTCGATTTTTTATCTTTTATAATTTATTAGCTAGTTTTCTATTTTAAACCGACTTCAAAAAGGAGGAGGTTCTATGTTCGACTGTTTGTATTTTTTTTATGTATGTTAATCGATTTCTCCACCAATTGTACACCGATTTTCAAAATTATTGTTTTATTTCGAAAGCCTATACTCCTGAGGTAGTCCCATTGTCACCAAAACAGAATCTTATGATGGGATCCCAGGGAAGTCGAGGGCAACCCTCAAATTTTATAGGCACGTATAATGTTTTTTTACACATTCCACAATTCAGATATTTGTGCCTGGTAATCATCATCTCATCTTGCTGAGCTGATAATGGAAAATATAAGTCAGGATCTGATGATGGGATCCCAGGAAAAATGTTTGTTCAGCGATATTTTTACCAATTGTCAACCAATTTGGATGATTCTTTTTTTCTTTGGAAGAGTATTTTGCCGGACTGATCCCATTTCAATTTGGTGAAGATGTGATGAAGAACTTCGGAGGTAGGCAACAGAACTCTTCAATAAATGATCGCAAAACTCCTGGGATTGCTGAAGTCACATGACTGTTCATTGCTTACACCAGTTCATAACATAACATCACGTCGGTAAGGGGTACGCAGATGCTTAATTTCCATGTTTTTGGAGTTATCTATTCGGGCATAACTTTATTTTATAAAAACCCATCTTGATGATTATTTTTTTTTTCCTTGGGTTTACTTATAACTATATTTCATTTTTGCGTTGGACTTCCTCAACTTAAAATCAATAAAATATAGTAAGGTGACTTATTATTAGGTTTGTATCAATGCAAAGTAGATATTCAACCAGAACTGGGACTTAGACTACGAATGCACACAAAGTAATTCCTTAACGGCAAATAGCGCAACCACTCATTATCAGAATAATGGCAATTCAATCACCACTAAAAAGTGAAAAAAAAAACTTTTTTACAAAAACATACCTACAATGTACTTTGTAGTGTTTTTATTTGAAAGTCGGTTGTAATTTTTGTAAAAAAGTTTTTATTTATGCTATCTTTGATATAGTGCTCTCACAACGCCTTACGTATATAAAGCAAGGTTTAAGACTGGATCGAAATTGCTCCGCAATGTCGGCGGCGGTCCTTTGACCGCGCTTCCGCTTTTCAAATATTATTACGTTCTAGTGGTGACCAGCAACCACTGAAAGAACCTAATTTCGCCTTCGTCCGTCCGTTCAACCCCGAGGCATTATTTCATAGTTGTAGTCCGCGATATTTTGATATGAAAATTCTTGGCATAACGATATTAGGGTAAGAATTGAAGGCCAAATAACTTCTAGCCCTAAATAGTTTGCTATCTTTAAAATTTCACAATTTTTTTTTAATGTAAAACCACTATACCTTATGAATTGCTTAAATTTTTTCCATACATTTCAAAACCGTTCCGTATTTTTAATGTCATCATCTGCCTAGCCTTTTCCAAACTATGTTGATCTCGGCTTCCAATTCCAATCTTATCGGACGCAGCTGAACACCAATATTTTATATGGAAGATTCTGGTGAGGGACTTGGAGAGTCGTGTTACCCAGTGACTGTATCGTGGTTCCCCTTGGTAAAACTAGTTGTTAGACCTTTAAGGTTCCTAATACCCGTTACGACTCTGAATGAAGATGTACTCTGAATGACAACCAAAACCCCTTAGTTTAAAAAATGGATGGGTGTCCAAATGTAATGGATGATTAGCTTATCCTTAAATGTTAATTTAACTAAAATGTAACTATTTTAGATCAACACAACGAATAGCTACAACAATGAAATAAAAAATCGATCATTTTGCTAGGTATAAGCCTTCTTTTATTTGACCGAACCATCTTTGTCTGTTTTATTTCATTCAACCTGTACACATAAAATACAATGAAAACTTTAAGCGTATTTGCCAACACTAAAATGAAAGAACTGTTTTAATACGTTTCATACCACAGCTGCACAGGTTCGCATCAACGTGCACTTTGTATATAATGTTAGCTATTTCGACATTAAAGCAACAAATATGTATCTGGGTCCTAAAATAAGAACAATCGCGTTATGTGCCCGTGACGCGTAATTACATTCCTTTGTGCTGTCCGCGGCTGTAGCGCTGCGCAGACTCCGCACTGCTTCGCGCCCGCCGCTCCGCTCCGCTCGCCGCGCACGTGAGACTTCGACGCGGCTATTGTTAGTGCCACCATTGTGCTCACATATCGATACCAAATAAATATATCAAAGGCTAAGAACTCTACGCCCATTCAACGCTTAATTAACAGCGCTAAACAATATGCGAGCGACCCTTTCGCCCGCACCCGAATTCTGAAAACATGTCGAAGTGAATAATCAAGATGGAATGACAGCTCACTTCATGATCACGTGACATCTTGAAAATACGGATTGATAGTTCACCCCGTGATCACTTCACCCAAGCCTTCACTTCGACATGTTTACAGAATCAACCGGCAGTCTTTGTTTTAGACAAAGGATGAAAATGAAATAACATGAATTTCTTACAGTAATGGATTACATTTGCACAAGTCGAACAACGAATTAAAAAAGGTTGGTCCCAAGGTGATGATAAACTAAAGGCTTACACCTGCCGTTTGCCGACAGCAATTAGAGTTGTAATGTAAATAGCGGGTTGAGGCAACAAGTGGGTCAACCAGGGCCGCATGCGCCCCCTCCCCCCCCCCTCCCGCGATCCCGTGCGCCTCGCGCTCTCCCCTTGCACCTCTCCAGTAGGTCATGAACGCTCCGTTCATGACCCATTTTATCTCAAAAATCTCCGCCGGTAACGCTAATCGAAGCGGACGTTCGTGTGCTCAACATGATACTAGTTGCTCCGCTGCGAACGCGCAATGTTTATTATCTTGCTGCTTCGCTGAGCTGAAAGTAAAACGCAGATAATAAAACTGGATGCTTCACAAACTGTATTTTCGCAACCCCTTTTACGACTCAATTTTACTATTACGAGTCTTTCAAATAAAAACAAATTCTTAAAATTACACTTAGTAGTCTTTTAGCTTAAAACAAAGTTTTTAAAATTGGTTTTCACTTTTTCAGCAATAAAAACATCAAAGTATCTACATGAAAGCAATATTATTGTAAAACTGTTATAAGGTCATTCATTTAACGGTCATAATTATTATTGATGGAACATGGCTTTAAACAATGTAGGCTCGATGATCAAGAATGATTTTATAGGTAATTCTTGCCAACAATATTATTACATGATCTGACATGTATTAGTTTTAAGCTTTATATCACAAAAAAATCATCACCTTCTTACATATACCTGAAATATAGCCCGCTATTTTTTAGAGAAGTAAATTCTACCACATTATCAGTAGTGTTATTCACTTAACATGAAAAACTGTTCCGTAAGCCCTTTGGGATCTACCAATTCCAACTTGAAAAGTCCTATAAATTCAGGCTTCGCTTCAACCCTAGAAATACACAGAATTGTAAAAGAAATTATGTAAATATTTGAAAAGTTATTGTCTTTATATTTTTTGTCTTTGTTTATGTTTCACTGATCATGTCTGAACTTTCAAGGTCTTCAAATACAAGTCTGTCTATTTTTCCCTTATACGTAGATAAGTTTTAATTTTGGGAAAGAAATAAAATGCGAGCTTAATTTTCCATCTGAAATAATACTCCCCGCAGGGCTCAACATAGGTAAACGACTACGAAATATCGTTTACCCGTGGAACCGTCGATTACCGAGGATAATATTTGATCCCATGTGATTTTATCAAATCTATTCTTCAATAAAAAGTCGTGTTGCTTTCTTTCGAACATTGCGGGTGTCTAACTATTTTGTAAAGAAAGGAAATCATAATATAACGCATATTATGTTGGTTTTTAACTATCTCGGATTCCACAAAGCATTTAGCTTATAACAAAGGTCGTAAATTGACAATCAGCAATGAAGTGGCTCTCATTGAAAGCTCTCGACAATAGCGTGTGTAATTGGAGGCAGCGGCATCATTGATAATGGAAAGCGTTCGGTCACGAAGCAGGCTCGGCGGCGAATCCAATAACACGAGAATAGAAGCTGTGAGGTCAGCCGCGGCCAACACTCGCTCCCCGAGGAATGCACTGCGCCGGATGCCTCGCAACTGCTCTAATATTCATGAATATTGTATAACAACCTGTCTATTGTCTTTGACTGCGTATGTGTTTCCTTTGATAACAAGATTAAGGCGATATAGTGGTGGAGATTAGTTTAATCCTGGGTTCACTGTTACGAGCGTTAAGATTTGCATCATTGCACAAAATAATGTGTAAATCTCATAAAATCATCTAATTTCCTATCCGTCCCAGTACTGTTAGTAAAAAGTCACTATCACCCTATGGTATACGTACATATATGCTCCAGGCGACAATAGATCGAAAGGTTCGATTGTGTCAGAGACTTAATTGCACTTTTCGGAGAGGAAACTGCAGTTTGATTAAGTCAATCCGGGTGAACTCTATTGATGCCAGCGCCGGGCCTACTGTATAACTACCAAATTCCATTTGAATTCTAGAGAAAATTGACTGAATGCCTTAACTGTGACCTAACCCTTTTGTGGGTGAAATTTTACGACCATGCGGGTGTGAAGCAGATGTTGAACATTCTGTTTTATTTAACTGTCAGTTCTGATGTGGAACGAAGATCTCTTTTCAAACTAAGTAAACTCGTATAATATTTTCAGATTTTACTTATCAAACTAGCCAGTTTAGGTAGCTATACGATAATATTAACTAACCAAAATGTGTACGGTAGTAAAACTGAACAATTTTGTGATTACGGATATTCTACATTCTTGTGAAGTTTACTATTAAAGATAGCATATTGTAACCTTTGTGTCGTTTATGTACCGTATTCATATAAACTATATGTTACCAACCCAACATTACAACGCTAGGCAGGTCCTCTTTGTGCTGAACCTCGGTGCGTGGCTCAAAGTATATGTTGCTACGTACAGCGGCAGTGCTCTTTCCTCCGCCGGTTCCTGCGATCCGTGTTCGCGCGCCCACTTCAGAGCATCCGCCAGCCGTCCGCTTTGTTGGCGTTTACTCAGTTCCTTCCACCTGCCGCAACGCTACTCCGCTTTGAAAACAATTACTAAAGCATTAAGAATATATCCCTATTTACAGTCTTCAGTATATTTTACGAGCAAGTTCCAATTAGCCGAGAGACTATTAACGTAGCTCGGGTGCTTTATCAAGTTATTTTATGTTAGGTATCTCACCATCGTGTGCTTCATAGTACGTAGTAAGTGACCTCATTCATTCAGATCTCTTTCGGTCGTAACTTGTAGTTAGTTATTGAAGAGAAAGTTTGAGATGACTTGCTAGCGAAGCAATAAAAACGCTCCGCAGTCTAGTTCGGGAGACGATCATATTGATTTTCCCCTCTCTGATGTATTTCATTCTCCATCTGTTGCTCTCCATAAAATTTACGACAGTATTACTGAGCCGTTATTTTTGTATGAAGAGTTTTATCGCCACGCGGCGTCGCTTTCCACGACATGAGTTCTTTTTCAACACCAAGTGTTTTATTGAGTTACTAATTCACGACATTCTTATTCTTATATTGTTCATTTACTGTGAAGTAAAAATCGTAACATTTATTTATTTTCCTCACATGGTTTATCAAAGATTCTATATCTATTCCCAAATGTACTACATGAACATAACTGAATGTAATGTGTTGTCCTCAGATGGTGGCGACGGATGACTCATCGAACACAGTGCCCGGGCACATAGAGTCTCCGGGGACCTTCGGCAAACTGCGACAAACCCTCTCCTCCTCACTGCTCACTGCCCAGGACAAAGGTATGTCAACAAAACGGTACTGGAAAAGACTACCACATCGAAAGATACCCCTTCACATAAATAAGAACGAACCAGGAGTTCATCGTAAATTGGATTAAATTAAGTTAACATTAGCTTTTGAAAGTTTCACTTTGTATGGCATACTAACATTTTAGTTCATAACAACACTAATAATGCCAGAAGTAAATACATTGTTTCACTTGACGCGAAGTTACATAACTGTGGTCCAACTTACGTAATATCTGAAGTATATGGAGACTGATTCTAGCATGAACGAAAACTTACTGGACTTAAGTATCTTTCCAAAGCAATCAGGAAAATTATAGGTAGTTATAAATATGTCCATTTATTTTATTTTGCTTAAAAAAATGTAAAAGGATTATCGAATTGAGGCATCCCACTTTTCCATAGACTCTCCGAAGAAATCTTTTTAAAATTTGGATGCCTCGTTTCAAAATCCTTTTACATTTTTAAAAGCTTTATATTTTGTATCTATAACGTTATACTGAAGACTGATCCTCCAAAAATATCCAATACGTCTAAATCGAATCGGCCATGGAATACCAAAACCAATTACCCTTTTTACAGCGCCCAAGCCGGACAAGAAGAGAGCAAATTCCTGAACTTAGTAATGCGTTAAATTGATCTGACGAATCAAAACGTATCCTTTAGAGCGTTAATCTTACCGAATTTCAGACAGATTTAAATTATTTGTTGAATGTGAGAATTTTTATGGCTACGAATAGAAATACAAGAAAACGAATGAATGATCTTGTTTTAAAGTTGTCGTGGCGTAAAGAAAGACAGTCAAATCAAATCAACAGAAACTTCCGACTTTACAATTTGATGTTTGTAAAAACTATAAATCAAACTTAATCCACACTTGCATAAAGTACGTACAAAAATCCGAAGTCAAGGTATACTTGTATCTGTATTTGCAAAAGCAATCAATTACTCCTGTAACTCTATGCACCAGCCATCGCTAGTTTTAGATCCTTCTAAAAATAGATAGTGCTGAGTGCATGGCTGAGATACCAACCACCTACGAGATCAACCTGATTGAATTACTCATATAGCTTGCGTAGGACGGTAAAATGATCCGGCTATGTTTAGTATTTAAAATTCACTGTAAAACCACAAACGTTTTCAACCGAAATAGAATATTCCTGCAATAATGAAGACTTGAAATGCAACAAACGTTTTCAAGCTTTCACTTAGAATAAAGTTTGAATTACATTGGGTACCTTAAACAGGATTTAAGATTGATGTACATAAAGTTAACCCATGAGAATTCCAAGTAGGAGGTTGCTGGAAAATCAACATTCCGGAGCCGTTCTCTTTTGGGCCTGAAACGTACCCATCCGGCCGTTATCTTTCATCCCGAAACAATATCCATTCATCATGTCGACGGAAATCTGTTTATCGAAGCCAACAAGGGAAAGTATCGCAAACTAGCTACAGTTTGTACAAACACCTTTTTATTATTGTACATAATGGAATTAGATGTATGCTATTGTGATGGATCTGAGCTTTCGATTTTACATGGGTATATTTTTACAGTATTGTTGATTTTAATGTGTTAAATATGTAGTCAATTACAAAATGAAGAATATGAATTCCCTAGAAAATGGACAACGTGAGGCAATTTTTTTTGCCATATATCATATAAGAGTGTAACTGACAGTTTCAAAATAACTAGTATTTGTTAACAGCAGGTAATAATTCTCGCACGTATCCGTGTATGCTGAAGATTGGAACGGTGTTATGTGCCAGTTCCCTAAGGCCGTTATTACCGTTATTTATGTTTACCTCACACCCCACAAGAACTCTTAACTCAAACCCCACCATAAATATAGGTACCATTCTCCTATAATTTAACATAGTTCTTGTTATTTTCACACAAAAGGACCATAGATTAATTATGAATTATGTAGTTTTATGTAGAATATTCTGTTTTGTGAGTTCAGGAATTATTCTTCAGTTAAAAATTATCCGAGTATCAAAAAATTATACCTTACCTATACTACTATTATATTATATCTATATAAATAAAAATGAATGCTTTTCTTATATGCATTCCTGATGTGATCTCTAATGTTATTTTTCATATCCATCCATATTAAATGTTATTAGACCATCATTTAGTATAACGTTAATTTCATTTAGTGTAATGCTCTTTTTAAATAATGTCCAGTTAACTTAATTTATCTAAGGTATCGCATTGTAACCTTACCTCAAAACACAAGTCTTTAGCATCGTCTCCGGTTTTTAAATACACTAGACGTAGCAGCCAAAAGACTACGTGAAGTCGGGATGCTCCGATTCGGTTTTGGCGTAGATTAGACCTATTTAACTACAAGCTGGTGTAGATAAGGAGAAAAAGCTAACACAAAAAATAATACATTAAATATTTTAACTGTATGACAGAGAGAAAAATAAATATATATCCGTCCACCCGCATGAAAGCAAACTAATAACAAGCAATATTTTTGTGATGCTTGTTTTTGCTAGCACGAAAATGGCAGTCATTTAAAAGCTAATCAGTTTTTGCAAAAATATACAAATCAAAGTAAACGTTTATATTTTATTTTAAATGTTACTAATAGACTTTGAATATTATAGCAACTGAATATTATACTAATTGAATATTATTTCAAATTTGCATTGTATAAAATTTTAATTATTTCATATAAAATTAGGTAAAATGAAATTATATCAATAATTCATTATATCATTTGATCGTTTTATTCAAAAAAAAGTATATTAAATGAAATTAGGTCATATGATCATGAGAACTTTTGTTATAACTTCAAAAGTTGCAGTCAAACCTCATAACCAGTTAAAAGTACTTTTAACTGTAAGCTCTCGTCAGTACTACTTTTGACTGAAAATATAGTCAAAACTAGTTTTGCCCAATGGACCTGGTTAAAAGTTATTTTGACTGACTAATTTCGTTAAAATTATTTTTGACTGGTTCTATCAATCAAAACTCTTAAAAAGTTAAGATGGTCGACATAAATTACGAAGATGGTTATGCACCCTTAAACAACTTTATAGGTGCGATTCTTTTGAACGTCGAAAATTAAAATTACCTACGGGTAACATGTCAATGTTCACAACATCGAAAATTTAAATATCGATTGTATCGAAATATCGAAAATTTTTATACCTAGGCTTAAAATGTCTAATTAACATTCGGCCCCGGTCGACGGGCGAATTGATGCCCCCCTCCCCCTTCCAACCTAACTTTTCCGAGCCGGGGTGCCCCAAGTCCCGAGCTCAAAAACTTAGCTCCATTCAAGCCATTCATGTTAGGTTCCCTTAAACCCTGCCGACAGAAATAGAAGCGAGCGTAGCGAGCAATTTGTTCGCTTCGCTCGCATGCTCTAGCTCCCGCCATCCCATTCGAAGCTCTTTGATCGATCAGCTGTTAAATCAAATGTCAATTATACCGTTCAGTAGAACGTTATATTCAATGAAAATTATGTAAAGTGTTGTTAGATGAAGTAAACGTTATGTCATTTGAGCGTTATAGCTTTTGAATTATTTATAAGCGGCACCCATTTTTAAAACCTAGCAAGCTGAAAAGAAGTTGAAAACGGTGTAGAAAACCTAAATCATTCAATGGTGGTGTATTTAATTAAAATCTATGGCTTATTTCTACTTGCACTTCAACTACCGAGTATTCATTTTCATCAAAACTTCAAATTACAAACTTGGTTCAAAAGGTAGGGCTTGTGTTACGTTATAATTGACTCTCGGACAAGTTAACTGCCTTCCAATAAACTTTGTGGGAGTATCGTAAAGTAAATTAATACACTTTGTAAAATAATATCTACCTGCTGAAGTCACTATTTCATCCACTCGTGGAAGCAAAATGGCTTTTAAGAGAATGCATCTTCTTATACTTATACACGCGATGATTGCAATCTAAAATAAAAGAGAACAATTTTCTGTTTTATCTTATGTCTAAAACCAAACGTGTTAAGTATTTGACAGCGTCGAAGAAAGTTTGCTATGGAATTCATGATCGTTTCTTAATATTCATGGCGAAATATCGCGAGGTTCGCATCCCAGGCCAGGAGGCCACGCATTGTTAGCACATTCCTGCTCGGCAGGTAGACACAAGCAGCGGACTTATTTGAATTCCCATCGTTTCATTCCAATTCAGTATTTCATAACAATGATCTGAATGTAATTTGAGTTTGAATGACTTTCGGTTTTGGAACAGTCAATTCAAATCTAGTTTGGAAGTTTGCTCTCGGATGGATAGTTTGGAAGGAGGAAACGTGCACGGCGAAGACTACGCCATCTAGTGTTGTAAATTCGGAAGTTTTACCATAAATACTTGACATTGATACTTATGTGCTGCCACTTATAGTTCCTAAACGCTCCCTATAGTTTGGAACTTCAGGTAGGTTGCCTTGTTTCAGTAACAAAGTTGGGTCCACGACAAGTGGCGCCCGAGCCAGCTCCCGAGCCCACACCGGCACCGACACCTGCGCAGCCGCCACCTACTGCTGCACAAATAGCTAAGACTGACCGGTATACTAAGTCTACCATTTTAAGGCAGATAAGTGCGAGGTGACAATGTGACAACGTGTTTTCATACGGATTGTTCTAATATTGTTCATCAGATGTTACAATTCGCATCGATGTCGCTTTGTCATGTCACACCTGATTGTGGGAGCCTTAACGAGACGATGGCTGAGTTAGTTGCATGGGGTGGGAGTGGTATTGACAACCCTCCCGCGCGTGCAGGTACCTCGGCAATCGTCTCAGTTTACGGTAGCAGAAGTACCACAAACTGAATGTCTTCCTAATTTCAGCCAAACATCACACCTTTGTTACGATTCGCATCATAAGTTTCGAAACTCATTCAAGTTTCTTTTATTAAAAAAAGTTTTGAGAATTTTAATTTCGTTCTTCTTTATCATTTCATTGCTTTTCATTAGATCAGCTTTTAATTTATTTTTCTGTTCGGAACACAGCGAAATGAATAGTATTGTAATTTCCTCTCTTATTACTTCAAACAAATTCTTTAGAACTA
The DNA here is from genome assembly GCA_905163435.1 of Mamestra brassicae. Classification (NCBI taxonomy): domain Eukaryota; kingdom Metazoa; phylum Arthropoda; class Insecta; order Lepidoptera; family Noctuidae; genus Mamestra; species Mamestra brassicae. The sequence goes on along the minus strand of LR991004.1, from coordinate 9,169,164 downwards.
ACTTGTAATCTAGCAATACACAAAGCCAGTTCGCGGGTTTTTTTAGTAACTTAATGTTTCAGTACGATCACCTTACGAAAATGTTGACCACTTTTAGACTTTGTTACATCGTATAATGTGACAAGGTCCTAAACGGCTGGTTAAGGTTTCTGTTAGTCTCATACCTACACACGAGGCCGATAAAAGTGTAGTTACTGAACTGACTCGCAAACTGGCCTCCATAGCCGTCAACTTAAATTCATGTTTATATGTAGCGAGGCCGGTAAAGCGCCGTCCCGGGCGGGCGCATGCCGCGTCTGCCTGAAGGCTCTGAAGCCAGGAGAGGTGTATCACACGTGCAATGGGTGCCAGCACCGCGTGTGCGAGGACTGCTCATCATACTCTAAGCCGGCCAGCGATGAAGACGCTGTAAGTATTGGGGTCCCTTTATGCTTATAATAGTTATCAGTCGTGTATTATTGCTACGCAAACGTCAATTTTAACAGTATATCTACAAACGTATGCAATTATAATTAAATAGGAGGAATTTAAACTCAGGGAATCAAATTCTTAATTAAATGTTGATGACAACTGCTTCTACACCTCACTTTAAATTAAGCGCTCAGAAATTATCCCCAAGAGCCTAATAAAGACACAATTAGATTCTCCTCCGAACAAGTCAAATCTGCCAACCATCCAGACCAGTCCCACAAATTGTTACAATTCGATGAAAAAAGTAATAAAGACAGCGATAGCTCATGTAATCTTAATAAGACACGAGAAACATTACATTGTGTGAACTAATACAGTATTTTAGTAACATATTTGCTTTTACTTATTAGACAAAACTATTGGCACAAAAAGATAACCTGTTTACAATCTACCTTTCTCTATGGAGAAATACGGCGGGTAACTTTCGACCGACTAAATCCCCACGGTCGTACTGCAACCATGAGTCAGCGGGACGGGAAATATCCATACGCCACACCCTCGAATAGGTATAAATTAATCTTGAAAAGGTTAAAACACCACCGTACAATGTTTAGAGCTCATGGCGGTGCTCAGTGTGCCGCCGGAAGGCTCAGCCGCGCCTGCCACCCGCCGCTCAGGACAGCACGGACTCGCTGCTGGACGTGCCGGTGCTGGAAGCACTGCAGCGCCGCCACTCGGAAGCCCGGCTCGGTAGCGGCGGCAGCAGCGCCGGCTTGGCGCCGCCGCGCTCTCCCGAGCTCAGGCGGCACTCTGACGTGTCACCAGCCTCGCTCAAGGAGCTCGAGAAGGTAATGTTTATGGATGCTTTTGACTGTTATGAACTTAAACACATTTCATTTTATCTTAAACGAGCTCTCGCAAAAATGACATTAAATGCTGAAAAAAATACTTGAACTTAACTGACTAATAAATTAATTAATAAATTGACAGCCAAAATGGGCCAACACACAATCTTTTATTGGTTTAGTTTAATTGCGTCAAAATAATAAAATAGTTATGTGGTAAATATACAAAACAACAACATAGCACAGCAATAACTAACCATACAAACCAGTTCAATAAATCTACATCAAAACCACAGATCAAAACCTATGCTTAAAATGGATAAAAATATCAATCAGTTTAAACTCACCAAATCAATACAATTAGAAAAATGGAAGTGATGTGTGGGTTGGTTCGTTTTAGCAAAACTAAGCTTACTCACGTGAGTGGCTCGTATCGTATTTAAGCCAAGACAAAACACTAACGTTTTTGCCCTTCGCCAGACGGGGCATCGTGGGAGTTTGGGTGAGGTAAACTACAGTATTTACTTGCCCTGCCCCTTTATTTATAAAACCAAACTAATCCTCATCTTGTTTCCTCCGAAATTCTTTCTTTTCACCCGCACTCCTACGCTGTCACGTAATGCACGTAGGTAGGCCCACACAAGTAGATAGAAACAGGTACCTACAGTTAAAGGCAAACAAACATAAATAATATTATTCTTAATTTCTTCTGATTTGGTGCAAATATCCTTTTCATTTCTTTTCTTTCGTAGTTCAACGATTTTCCATTACAAAATTTTTCAAACTATGCGTTTTTGAGCACATTTATCATGACACTTAAACTTTTTCATACATCGTATTAACAATGCAACAAGTAAATCAATGCTACGAGAAACTTTCTTCTCAATTGTGCCAAGTGTTTACAAATTTGCCCTTGACTGTTTTGCAATTCCATCAAACTTAGTTCAACAGCCGTAGTAAGATGACAATGGTTACCATAAACAAAAGGGAAAACAAAAGCTGTGCATAGCATTTTATTATACAGACGACATATTTCACACCACAACTGTATAAACATTTCCGACAGCTTTCTCGAACAATGTTTTTTTTTTGTAAATCGGGCTGGTACAATACAATTACATCTTATACTGCCTATACCGAGCCTTTTCCCAACTTTGTTGAGAATGGCTGCCTGTCTAATTAGATGCAGCTGCATGCCGTTTTATATCAAGGTGCGTCTGCCCATCTGAACTCCATAACCAGGCAACGCGATAGTAGTCGAACGCAGTCTCTTGCCAAGACTGGTGACAGATTTTTCGACCCCTAACGAATGTCAAAGATCTTCAAACGACAGCCAGGACCAACGGCTATCCTCGATACGTAATGGATGGACAAGGTCACCCATCCACAGACCGACCTCTGCAAGCGTTACTTTGAACCCATGCAACTGTTATTCTTTAGCAACGAGCCCAAGTACAATAAAAATCATTTATTGACTGAGACAAGTATTTCACGTTGTTGTATGTTGCACAACTTTTGTTTCCCAAACACTACAGCCTTATTCATAAAAACTTTTAACCATATTGTTTATACACTAATTCGCAGAACATAAATTCAAATAGTCTATTGATCTGCTAATTAGGATCCAAACTAAGCATATGGTAATATTTTGTTTATGAATGTCGCTGTAACTTTGGGGTGTTATCCACCGTGTGGAATGTGAGTTCGTAACCACGCTGCCCGCGGCGGCAGTTAAAGGGCGGCGGCAGCGTGACGCCAGCCGAGTCGCGGCGGCCCAGCACCGTGACGCCGGCGCGCCGCCGCTCCGTGCGCGCGCCGCGCCAACGCTCCTGCGATGAGGACCCGCCGCACTCGCCCGCGCACCAGGCCGCACCGCTTGCGCCGCCTGCTATCTCCAGAAGGTATACTTATATCGCTGCCTTTTACATGTAGACTCATGACCACAGAGCTCCTCTTCGGAGAATCACCGCTTTGTAAACATAAATTCACCCTGAAACGCGTATTTTTCATACCAGTCACAGATGATTTGAAGTTTAAATCACGTTTAATGAGTAGAAAATACTATTGCGTAGTTAAAAAGCTAACCGCTACGAACTCGTAGCTGGCGTGCCGCGAAGCCGTAGTCGACTGCTACGGCGTAGCCATTTCGTAGCTTTTAATCGTACTGGTTGGATAATAGTTCGAACCGAGAATTTTTTTTTGCACAACCAATCTTCTTGTAATCTACATAAAGTTTAAACTATGCACAGATAATACTGACTATTGTTAAGTAATTAATTTCATATCCCAATGAAACCACTCTCCTTATAGATCATCAGCAGTGGACGTGGTGGCCGGCGCGACATCGCGGCGTGGTTCGTATCGTACAGATGAGCCCAGCTCCACGCCCACGATAGCGCCCGGCCTCAGCGTCGACGAGGACCGACCCATCCGCCGTCGAGGAAGTCAGCTGTGAGTTACAAGTGTTTAAACACCCTTGTGTATTTTGTAATAACAACGAAACTTTTTAGTTGACTTTTCAAGCACTTATCTAGAGCAATAATAAATATTTTCTGGCAAGTGATCGAAAATTGAAGTGGCCACCCACTTAGATTTTCATAATAAATTCATTCATCTCTGCAAATAAAACTCCACTATAAGCTTCACAAGATTCGCAGGCACAAGGAATGCGAGACGAGAGGGCGGGGGTTATTGTTAGTCTTCATCATTCTATTGCTAAGTAACGGGCTCCCCAATTTCTTCCAAAATACCAGTCATCATCATCTTCCTGCCCTTAGCCCATGTTACTCGGGGTAGGCGCAACATCTTACAATGGCCGTATTTCCTCCATTTGGCCCTGTCAACCGGCACGCTATCACTCTTCACACAATCCGTCTATCTTTTCGTCCATTAGACCAGTTTAATAGATTATTATGTATTTTTGTAAGTAAACCATTTCGTCATGCAAGAACTTATACATACGAAGGTCTCAAAAACATACACCCTTCCTTAGGCCGGACATAGCAGCACTACAGCAAAAGACGGGCGCTCTAAACGCGCTCGCAGCGCTGGCATCCCGCTCCGACTCGTCCCAGGAGACGTCGGTGTCGGTGTCAGCCGCCACATCAGCAGCGCTGGCGGCGGCCGCGCGGCAGATGTCCGTGGACGCCGAAGCCATCAAGATCGTCATCCACGACGTCGATGACCGTACGCCGCGCCGCGTGTCGCTGCGCCGCGACCCTAATGATAAGGGTCACCGATGTAAGTTTTCAACTTATTAACAAAAGTGGCTGTGCCCCTCAGCTTTCCCCAAATGGAAAATCACGTACTGCCACACTAGCGATAAGAGAAGTAAGTATGTGTTGCATAGTTTTTGCGACTGTCGGCACGTCAGTTAAATATTGATCCACATAATCAGTGCCGTATCTCATTCGTTTTGTCAAAAATTGGACTTACTGCTGGTATCGCGGTAACCAAAAAAAACGCATGGTTCCTTTGCTACCGCTCTAACACACTAACCATGCTATTTTTCTGGTTAAATTCTGTGTCATCTGGGAATAGTTTCTGGGTTAGTTTCTATCAGTGAAAGGTTTTTTAATAATTCGATTTTTCCAGTTATAACCCTATATACAACCAACTATCCGCCCAACTATCAGCGTCAAAACAAAAACTGGTAATTACGAATTAGTTCGACCGTTCGTTTTTGACCGAATGCACACCTACGCCTACGGGTATAAACACAATAAAATCATTTGGAATACAAGCGTAACGGTATAAAAACCACAACGCTTACGATTTTCGTGATTAATCCTCGTATAAATCCAACAAGCAACATTTTTTCATCACCACTTTCTGTTATGACGTGTGTCACATCCACCAAAAACTGTGGTTTAACGTAATCACGAAAATATAATCCGAACAAAGGTATGTAGGTAGCTGTGGCAATGATTAATTACAGCTCGCGGTTTCGGGATGCGCGTCGTGGGCGGCAAGCCGGACGCAAGCGGGCGCCGCGAGGCCGTCATCGTGTGGACCGTGCCCGGCGGGCCCGCCGACCTCGCCGGCCTCACGCAGGGGGACAAGGTGACTATGTGTACTCATTGATGCTGGGTTGGGACTAGTCATTGTGAGCTGTGTCCAGTTTTAAGGTGACATTTTGTTGATTAGCAATAATTAATGAATTATTAGATTAGACAGGCGATTATGCTGTATTGTTTTTGGGATCGAAAAATATAAACTTGTTTGATAGTGTAAACATAAACCTCAATCATTATGTTCTCCACATCCATTTTTTTTCCATACTGACGAATAGAGTAATCATCGACCCTTCTGTGCCGTTTCCTTTCTTTTTGTTCTCTTACGTGATTTGTATTATTTTTGTGGTTAACATAAAAGCGAATGGCACCAAAGGCATAAGTTTCCAAGACCTCCGAGTATACACCGTTATCTAGAGTTGACATTAACATTATATGAAGGTGTTGGAGTGGGGCGGGGTTCCATTGACGGAGCGCAGCTTCGAAGAGGTGTGTGCTGTGCTTGAGCGCGGCGGCGACAGCGTAGAGCTACTGGTGGAGCCGGCACCACAGATGGATGAGCCGCCCTCGCAGTCCAACCAGCCCTCCATGCACCACCACGCGTTATACGGTACGTAGCATTCTCCCTTTATAGATCACGACGCTATAAACTAAAAATAACCTCTTCACACTATGCTTTTCTACACACCTTTTGTTTAAGTAGGTACCTACATAATTTCGTGAAAGAAAACAAACGCCCAATATAAGGTCATGAGCTACGTTAGGTGAATATCTGTCACGGACGGTCTGCGTTCGGATTATTTTCTGAAATTAATACGTGTCGCCGGTCGCGGATCGTCCGTCGAACTAGTAATAGCAGGTCAAGCCTCGACAGGGGGGGACCCAACTCGGGAGATAGATTTAATTGTGCTTTATTTTTTGCCTAATTCTATTCCAAAAACAAAACTTAAAACAGGAAAAGTTTTTGTGCACCGCCCTTCTTCAGGCTTAACTGCGCAGTTACAATACAATAAAATTGTAGACGAACACATATTGGCATCTTTTAAAAATTAGCATATTGTCATCCTATAGCTTTTACCAAAATCCGGGAAAAAATTATCCAATCAATAAAGATTACAAACATCAACATGGGATTTACGAGTATGTACGAGTGTGTATACAAGATCGGTAATTTTATCAATTCGGGCTGCGCAGTTAAATTGTTCATTAAAAGCTGAAGGATCGCAATTTTCTTATAAAACCTAAAATACAACATCAGAGAACACTCTATTGCTAATTCTAAATTCAGTAGGTAAATGTTTCATTTGAAAGTATAAAATAATTAGAAATTACATTTAATACTGCACCTACACACAACATTAACAATATGTACACCTTTCTGTAACATATTTTCTCATTCTTACTTACTCTCTGTTTGTCTTTCCTAACTTAACCTGTACATATGATTGCTATGTTAACAGCATTTTGTTCTGTACCTGTCTTGTTCCGCACCAACATTTCTCGAGCCTTCTTCTTGAGCAGCATTACGGTATTTTTACACCTTTTTTGCATTTTCCCTTTTTAGCTTATTAATTTTTCTATTGAATTCAGTTTATCACACCTCGGTGATAGTACATGAGTCTGTGTTTTGATTCACAGAACCGGATACCGACAAATCACCATCGTCGCCGACCCGACGGAAATTGCCGAAAACCCCGGTATAATACCCATACATAGGCTTTAATTGTAACAATATGTGTTGTGAACCCATAAGACATTGAGCCTCGCGCTCTCTCCTTCATAAACTCTAGTAGAGACTGTCACTCGGTGCCTACTCCTCTGCGCTTCTCGGATCATTCATTAACACGTGTGGTCTTCAAGCATTGTGTTAGAATGTTAATAGATCATCTTCTTTTATATCTACTTGTGAGGACTTTAGGCTAAATATATTCAATCATTTTTATAAGAATTTCAAAATCTAACATGTTGAGAAGGTATATAGTATAGATAAAGATGATCCACTAACTAGAATCACGATTGAATTTCATAATTCGTTAGTTGGTAACATATATGAGGATGAGCTTTAAAGAGACGAGCCCTAGAACGACTCAGAATGGAACAATTTCATAATCAGTCATTGTACAGATTTACATGTGATGTAATATCAGAGTTAGTTTAATGTTCATCTCTTTAACTTGTGACGGGGAGTTGATGGTGCTTCCTGGCGTAATATTTGTCCATCGCTCGTTTCATGTCACTAAGGCCACGTGAAGCGCGATCACAGCTCTGCCGTCGGTCCAGTTCTGTCCAACATAATCCAGAGGCACATCGAATGTAACTTATAAAGAAATGTTTTGCCTTTTGATTCTGGCTGGATACGGGGACGCAGTGCAAGGGCTGGTCTCCACTGATCTGCTGTGATACTGTAGCACTAATCAGTCAGACATCTTCCACGTTAGTCTAGTTGTAAGAGATTAGTGTTTCTATATACGATCGTAGATGTACTTTAACTTTGTTAACCTTTACTATTTAGAGAAAGGGATGCTCTGTTCATTTACTTGAAATATTTATACACCTACATATATTTTAAAATTTATTTGTTATCTATATTCGTTATACGTTACCGTTTATATAATGATTATCCTAAGTGAAGTGTGTGAAAAAATGCTACCTACTTATTTTCAGATTTTTATTTTTTCTATCACCCGACCAATTTCATAATGTCGCCATCGGCGCCAGGCGGAATTAGGGAATGATCGGCAAATACACAAATATCGATGAAACACATACGAATAAGTAAGTGTAGTCAGAGGCTAACTACAGTTTTAGTGTTCGATGGTAGATTAGGGGACTCGTCCCGGCATCGAATATCATCTATAGGATACCGTGGATGAGTAGCGCTCATTGTCTACCGACAGTACGAATAAAGACGTAGTGAAGCTAGATTCGCCGCAGCTTTCAGCTTGGCCAATGACAACAAAATTTTACAATTGTACTTATAATCACAATGGCAACGGCACAAACAGTTCACTTCATACACCGACTTAAGTGAAGAAACACCAGTGACACAGTAAGATAGTGCAAAGAGAAGGTAGAAGCAGCGGACGACGGCGACGACGGCAGCGAGCGTCGGCGGCGCGGCTCATTCCCGTTTGTACCGTCTCATATCTAGCGCATCGAGTGTCTGTTACCGAGTCTTGCTGTTGACTTAGTTTAGTGTGATGCCGCACTTGCATCGAAGGCGCTCGCAGCGACTAGAGTCTCGTTAGGAGCTTGGGGTGGTGGCAGCACGGTACACCGCACTGGAACACCTTGTCGACAGGCGCGCACCGACGCTTCTGTCATGTGGCGACGACACCTTACAGCAACACGATGTACATAACCGCTCGTACCATGTAGTTGATTGTAACGACCCAGTAGGTACCTACAGATTCAAGTTTGCATGAAGTTGCACAATGTCGATATGTGCATCTAGTAAAAAGCACCGTAAAAGACATGAAGCCTTTGTGTGTGATATAATTATATTAATATGAATAATGTGTTTACGTTCAAGCTATATGAAATGTCTGTACAAATACATTATTGCGTTTTGTCATTGTTATGGTGAAAATACACGTGTGTATCGTTAACGCTTAAAGTTTTAATATGTTCTTTCATTATGATACTGTTATTGTCAATGTGAATGAATGCGCCGATGCAATTCATACCATCATGCTCTGCAATAGACACATTTCGCAACTCCAAGATACCGATGTTCACTACAGTCATTGATTAACTCACCAAAGTAAGTCAGATTTGATTACGTGGCTGGCAATACATTTGATTAAAAATGCATAAACAAAGCATATACATAAGCCATAGACAAATAGTGTAGAGGAAAAATAAAAAGCTTTCCTAACGCTTTAATTGAACTATCAGGATTTAATAGAACTTTTTGAAAGATATCTTTTTGTACATTTTAAGTTATAATTCAATTTCAATAGATTTTAAACAGTAGAAGACAATTTTATTCCTTCGCTAAGAACTGCAATTTTTTAATGTAGACTTTGGTATAGACTTCCCCGACCCTATAGGAAGCTTGTGCAACAAACACTATAGATATAACGTAGGCATAGCTAGGCCACATAACAAACGAGTATCCGTAGAGAATGTCCGGGTGAAGTTATTTTATTTCGGCTACCGATGTAGGTACATGCAGCTTGTGAGACCGGTATCAGCATGATACAGCTTCCTGCATGGCGGATGAGAACATCCGATTTTATTCATTACTTTGTGTTTCATAGAAATGCCTCGGGCCGACGCATGTTACTATAACGTAATATTTTGAAATGGATAATACAAGTTCTGACTATATTGATGGTGATATGAATGCATTGCTATAAATCGCACAGAATGGATAACAGTCTAATGAATTTCTCTCTGGCTGATGAAGGATTGAAATAGCTGATGGTTGCTGCATGTTACTTGATAAAGTACATTGCATTCCCCAAAGGTTTATTACTGATTTAGAGTTTGCATATCAGATTGGGAAATTGTTATATTTTGTTATTTTATTTTTTGTAAATGCCGACGTCACCCTTATTTGTTTAGTAGACATGTGCAACTAAGTTGTACATACCATGTGACTTTGTTGTAAACAAATTGTATCTAAAACACAGCTCAGGGTAATTGGTTTGCATGTTTTCATATTGGTTGAAAAGTTGTTTTTATTTCGAAATACTATTATTATATGAAAATGATTCTGAACCAATAGCCCTACTAGTCGCATTGTTGTACAACTTACACTGTGTGGCGTGTGATTACATGTTGCTGCTTTGCGTGTAGGAGCAGGACCGCGCGGAGCGCGCACGGGAGCAGCGCCCACCAGCGCGCGCGCAGCTGCAGGTGTGGTTTGAGTGCGACCTGCGCAAGCTCATAGTCGTGCTCATCGCGGCCGATGATCTGCCGCCAAGGGACCACACGCTGGGATACGGCGACGAACCGGAAGCTTTCGCTCGAATACGGCTTTTACCATCACTGTGAGTATAATGTTCTGATGTCTATGTTTGTTGGGACAATTTTTAATGTTTTGCTTTTTCCCCAGTGAGAGTTGCCCGCCCGTGGAGACGGACCCAGCGTCTGCTTCTTGCAGCCCGGTGTGGAACGCTACGCTGAGCTTCGGCGGTCTCACAGCTGACACGCTGGCAGGCCGAGCTCTGGAGCTCACTCTATGGGATGCCTGCCCTGGCATTGACCCCGTTCTGATCGGAGAATGCACCGTAAGACTTTTACTTCCACACTACTAAAATTACCTCAACTTTAGCTAGTTTTCTTATCATCCACTATATGGATGCATGATATCCATTTTTCCATCCTGGTTGTTTTCGTAGTTTGTCAAATAATATTGCTTATGCACTCCCAAGCAGCCAAACAGATCTAATCTGTCTATAAAATTTCTTTACTTTATTTTGTCCATGATAAGCTTTGCTGGAGAGTGTTTCTTTGTGTGAAATCGAGTGGACCGATATAATTTTAACCAAGGCAATAGCCAAAAACGTGATTATCTCTCCATGATATCTACAATGTCGTTTAAGACATTAATCTGCTACTTGGGCTTACAGATGGAAATCGAGAAAGCATTCGCGGAGGAGCGCGCGGTGTGGTGGACCTTGGAGGAGCGTGGCCCACGCTCGGCCAACGCATCGCCACGCGGTTCGCTCACTGGTGCGCGCGCATTACGCCGCGGAGACTTCGCCTCCCAGCGTTCAGTGTCAGGTACCGAACGCGGATCCAACCCCACCTCGTCCAAACATGGTCGCTGCTCACTTATCAACTTCAATGCTATACCTTCTAAAGCCTGCTCCACATTCGTCAGTGAATCTTATGGCTTGCGAACTTGACGAGACAAATGTTTTCAAATATTTACCTCATAGGAACAGTATTCTCTTAAATTAATTGATTAATATCACGTTTAGGATGTGAAAGTTCTTTTTGTTGAGATGCTTTACAATAACTTGGCTGATAAAACCTCAAGGCGTAGCAGAGTAATGTGTACTCTGTTACGTAAAGGACTCGTACGATCGAGTCCGTTCACAGATCTTCTCGCCGATTGTGGAGTAGACTAATGGCCCCAGCTTTTCATGTAAAATCTATACAAATTCGTCTATGTGTCATGGTGTAATGACTTACCTTTTCATTTCTACATTGAATCTGCTTGATTTACCCCGCTTTCCCGGAGTCTGTTTGATGTTTGTAAGGAGGACGTGAAATTGTCACAGGGGACCCAACGTAATCGCGTCGGTAACAAGATAAGTATCACAATTCTCTGTTAAAATACCCACATGATTAGTGAGTGACAACCATTGCAAATATTTGATGTTTCAATTTCCTAAATCGGTGTAAATGTAAAAACATTGATGCATGTTACAATGTTCGTTAAAAATTACTTCCCTTTTTATAATGTCTTGGATCCGCGCTTAACGTATACCTTGACTTAGGATCCGTAGTTTTCTTGACAAAAGTCTATGATATAAATAAGATTGTTATTGATTTCAGATGACGTGGATTCCATCGGCGAATGTGCATCGTTGCTCCACCCGGACCACGCGTGGGTGGGAGGCTCACGACGCGGCTCCTCGCAATCCGAAACTCTGGAGGTGGAAGTTTATCAGCTTGGCAAAGATTTTTCTCGATCTTTGCCTGGCTCTCGCCGATCTTCATTCCAACAACAAGAGAAGGGTAATGATATCTGTTACGGGAGGACCTCAAGTAAATTTAACTTAAGTTCATTAGCATCGTTTGTGCTGTGAATAGGGCAAGTTTATGAGGGGTAACAAATGAAATGAGCTCTAAACTGTGTTAATACGTGTAATAAACCGCAGCAATGTAGTAGAGGTGAGGTGTATGCGCGTGTAAGGTAAGCCATGTGAGTAGTATATTAGTGGCGGTTGTATAGAAGGTGGTGGCGATGTGTCGCCGGCGGTGAGCGCACGGCGCAACGAGCGGCGGCGCTCGTCGTGCGTGCGCCGCGACCCCGACGACATCCTGCGCTCGCTGCGCGCCGTCAAGGGCGAGCTGGGCCGCACGCTCTCGCTGTCCGGCTCCACGGCACGACGTAAGTCACCAGCTATTACTTTGTCCACCACACAACAAACTCATTTGTCACATATTATGACCATGAATGAATTATTGAAGCCGAAGAAGCTTCATTAATGTCAACAATTAAAGAGTCAATTAAAAATCTTTCATACGAGTATCATTGAAATATTTTAATAAGTAATTGTCATTCTAACTTATTTTATCTTTGACTTTCAGATTAATCAATTCAAAACGAACATAACACTATTCATTATCAGTATTGTGTCACTCTATAACTGATTAGCAACTAATATGTACCTCCTCTGTAGAATCGACCCAGTCACGATTAACTAAGTTTTTTCTTAGATGTTTATTTACACAATTGTTGAACTATAAACACCTCCCTTTCGGCTTGTTGCCTTTAAAAACCATGTGCGATAATAAGGTGAAACCGAAATATGTAAACTTTTCCCGTTCGACTCCCCCAATTACACCACAGAAATCATTAGACAATGCGAACATTGAGGGTAGTACTGATTTGTACTGTGTTGTGCTTGTTTGGTCAGCAGCAACGGACCGTTAGCACCTCGGTAAGCGACTGCTCGTTCGTGCCCGCGCCCGCGCGTACTCCCCGGCAGGGTTTGTCCGTGCGCGTGTCGTGTACGCGATCCCTTGTGACGTCCGACGGCCGCCTGCTCCCACTGCGCACCCTGCCGCCGCGGCGCCGCGCGGCCAGCCCGTGCGTGTCGCTCCGCCTGCATCTGACCAGTCAGACGGGAGGCACGCGCGGGCCGGCTGCGCGGGGCCGGGTGCCATGGTGCCCCGCGGGGCACGTAGTAGCATGGGTCATACATCGCTTGCGCGGCGGCCGCGCGCACGCACCGTTGAATGTGGCTGCGCCCGAAGCTTCTCATCACTTCACTGTGTCTGTACTGTACTGTCCTGACGCATGCCCGGCCGCGGGCGATCACGCTCACTTCATCTGTCTCTGTGTTCCGTCTGTTCGGCTGCCCGTCTACGTTCATCTCGATGGCATTGTGTCGCCTAGGATGTTTGGTTTCATTACTTCTGCGAATGTCACTCATTGTTACAAAACGCATCTATTAGATTTCTTGTAAATATAATTTATTATCCTTACTAGGCCGTAGTTAAGTTTGACGTTTTATTCAATACGTTTTATTTAAATCTATCGAGTAGGGAAGTAGATCACACTTGTGAAGCGTAGGTCGCGGTCGCGCATGACGTAGCGGACTCTGGCGGCTCGCCGAAGCCAGCGGTGGCATGAGTTATGTTTCGGTACTCCTCCACCAATCGCAAGTTTTCCTAAAAATCAAATAAATGGCTGTTCATGACACGGAATGCTTACCATAATAAGTTGAGGAACGCTTCAGACAACTATTAGAAATTCGACTCCACTCTTGGCTGCACACGATATAACGCTTTCTCTTTCATTTATGTGTTTAGGAAAGGAAAGATTCGATTCTATGTAAACGAAAACTGTATACATTTGGCACGAAGCTGTTTGACGTGCTTATTTTATGTAAATGTTTATTTATCATCATTTTAAGTGTTCGATTGAATGGTTTACTATCATTTTGTACTTTGGTTTTTGTTACTTTTAAATGTTTAACCAATTAGAATAAACACTGAACCATTGCCCGCAATCCGTATGAAATGAGCCGAAGTGGAGTACATCATGTATACGGGCGGCGCTCTGTGGGTGTGGTGGTACGTTGTAATGTAATGCGCAGGCACGGCCACGGGGCGCAAGGGCAGCATGTGGGCGGCGGTGCCGGCGGCGGCGGCGTGCGACGCGCTGGCGGACGACGAGGACGCCGTGCCGCTGGGCCCGGGCCAGCTGCCACCGCGCAACGCGCATCTGCCGCCGCTGCACGCCGAGATCAATATTAGCATCATCATGATCAAGGGACAACTGGAACTAGAGGTTGGTTTTTCATCAAAGTCGTTAGTTACCAGAGAGGCGGTAGAGTGGCTACTACTGGGCAAACGCCTCCCTTAAAGTATTCTAGGTATCCTTTTCCAGAAGTATCTCAAAACAGCCCTTGAAAAATTAAGTATTATTGATATTATTTTTAGCCTTGTGTGTCCCACTGCTGGGCAAAGGCCTCCCCCATATCCTTCCAGACATTCTTTTCTTGCGCCACCTCGAACGTTTAAAGTTATTTGCTCAAAAAAAAAGGAATAAATTTCATAAACCTTGTTGACTGCAACATTTTACAATCGGTACTAAGCTATCTAATAATACAGTTTGCTCAACCCAATGAATTCTGATCATTTCAAAAACACAATGATATGATTGAGGTTCAAACCACTCGTGTAAACAAACCAGGTATCGCACGCCCGCCGCGTGTACGGCGTGAACGGTGAAGTGCCGGACTCGTACGTGAAGTGCTACCTGCGCGACGGGGACAAGTGGCTGCATAAGCGCAAAACGCGCGTCATCCGCCGAACTACTGAGCCGCACTTCAAGCAGACACTCAAGTATCAGGTACAAGTAAGAACACGTACGGGGTTTTGCCGCACTTTTTTTTTAATCAGGTTTGGATGTTAGATAGTGGTAGCAAGGCATGTCTCATCCACATTATGCAGCACTTTTTTTTCGAATGCAGAAATCATTCACCCTCTCATTTTGAAACTTTAGAATTTTTTGAGTAGCAGTAGTTAGTTAGACGGTAGCAACTACGCTACCGTCTCTAATTTAAAAACCCTATTTGACAACATAAACCCAAAAAATAGTAAGTTTGGAAATCATACTGTTTGTCACTCTCTATCCTCTCTCCGACTCTACCCTTCTTGTAATAAACACGGTTATCGGCCATTTAGGCCTCATCGAGAGATGGTGAAAGAGCTTGAGTCATGAGCTTTTTGCCTAACTTTGAGCAAATAATGCGTCCTAACTCGCCAAAAAGCATATGTATGAGATGGACTGTAATTTCGTTTTAGTGGATGTACACATTATTTTTAATATTTGGTATACAAACACCGTAAATGTGTAGGCAAGCGAGGCGCTGGGTCGCACGCTGGTGGTAATGCTGTGGCAGCGCTGCGGCGGCTTCGAGCACAACCTGGCGCTGGGCGGCGCCGAGATCTGCCTGGACAAGCTCACGCTGCCGCAGCGCACGTACGGCTGGTACCCGCTGTTCCCCGCCACGTCCTTTGCCAACGACGAGTCCCCCGACTGATCCAGGGAGCCGTCGCCGGAGCGCCGCGATGACAATTAGCGCTCCTCGACGGCTCCACTCCCACATGATCGTATTTATCTCCGCCGTGCATCACATATACGCCCGCAATGCTGCAACTATCGGACTGATAAATGTGTTGTAACTCTCGCATCATTGTAAATACTGTGGGGTAGACAGATTATATTACCTCAACATATTCTTTGCTTATTTAGTTCCAAGTCAACATCATGAATTTATCTTCGAGATAAAACATAAAGCCAATGCTTTCATTTCAATAGAAAAAGTCCTTTAGGGCAGGCCCGACAGGACTACAACACCATTTTAGAGTGTAGTTTAATAAAAAGGAGCTTATTGTAGACAAGTGCTTCAATTTTTTAAGTGTGTATGATATGTCCAGATATGGATGTGCCTAACTACCGATTAGGCCTTTGATATACTATTTATTATTAGCTCAAGGAATATGGTATTTTATTTAAAAGATGACTTAACGATTGTGCTTGAAATCTATAAAACGTAAATATTTGTAGCAGTTTTGTGTTGTTTAATGAATCTTATAAATGTGTATCACCATATAATTCAGTAAATTCAGAATGTTTAGTATAGTACAACAAAGTGTAGTTCATGTGAAGTACAATAGACTTTAATAGATATAAGATACTTACACTGTGCAATGTGCATGTATATCACTTCGTATATCACTTTCAATACTTTACAAAACTTTCATAGAAAGTTTTATTTTGTAAAAGTTACAAAACATTTTCCTTTCTTGACTATCATCATTCTTATTGAAATTAACTTATCGTTAGTGTCTGTGTAACATGTACCTATCTCTAAGTACTTAGATATTCGAACCAACACTATCTTATAGCATACGTCATCAAAATAAACCCCAACTTCGACACTTTGCCTTATATGATTAATAATACATTTCTAAAGTTATTCTAGTGTGTAAGCGCGTCTAGGTACTATTCTTCCAAGGTTGTGCTTTAGTGAATTTTCCAACGTATACCTACTTGATTTACAAATCATCTCTATACCAAAGTGGTAAAAAACATTATTTCTTCGTGTCAAAAATCTTACTCTACGAACTGTAAATAGTTATTGTGAAGTTGTTTTTCAAAATTTTCTACGCACAACATTTTCGTGATAGAGTTTATAATTAATCTTTTATAATGCCTAGATTGAAACAAATGTAGGTACCTTCACATTTCCAACAAAACTTTAATATTTCCATATCCGAAATATAGCTAAATTACGTGTTTAGAAATCATGTTATAGATGTAGACCGGTAATTTCTGCGTTGTAATATTCATGTGATCTGTTTAAAATAAGTAACGAGTGCAGTGCGAGGCGAGCTCGCGCCGGCTCCCGCGCCGCGCCTGTAGTTAGACACAAACTCATTAAGTAGATATTTAAATATTCGTGAGATGAATGATATTTTGATCATCGGTGTTAGTAACAAACTACATATCCTGTGAGAGGTATTTAATGTAATATATATTGTCGAAATCTGTGTTCTTCCAGTGCTATCATAGCTTAGTGGCTCACCTGACAATATTTCACTTGCTTACGTACGGCCACCGTAACGGAGAAAGGTTTGGACACTGGCCAGTGACGCTGCGATGCAGCACGTCTCACGAATAGCGTCCGCGTCACAGTCGGCAACATTGTTCATCGAGCTTACGGTGGCGTTTTATTTTACTTTATCGTGGTTGTACATTTTCCAAGAGAGAGAAGTATTTATTAGAGATCTAAATATTCACTTGTTAGATTAATTAAATATTAAAATACTCGAATAATAATTCAAATGCCTAAATATATATCAGGTGTTAAGTATATTTTTACACTATAATTTTTGTATTCGATTACTTTGAACAAAATATACATAATAAATGATTTATAAATGTATCAATGAAAATCTAGATATTTAATAATATAACTATCAATTCTGACAGTGTGTTAGGATCGATCTACTTACGCTTATTATCTTGATATGTTAGAGTTAACAAAGTAAAATTCTACGTAAGAACGTATGTAAAGACAATCTAATATGATGTGCCTCGACGCCCCGATACCGCCGATCACGCCGATCACGCCGGTCACTCCGCCACTGACACATATCCGTCGCGAACACGACCGCACACCGCAACATGTGATATGGTATCGGATATCATACTATGGACCTTCCTTACTTAGCTCTAGTTATACCTACATATATATCGCTCCTTCTTAGAACATGATCATTTCCACATTCCGTGCCTTGATAAATGCTGAAAATACCCAAAGCTTACATACGTATGTAACGCACTCTACTGAAATACAACTTTACGGGCCTAAATTCAAACATACGCTTTAATGAACAACTATAAACTAGACATCGTAATAACTACAGTTTTCAGCTTTAATCACAGGAACGGAATGGAACTCTACAAATCCTAGTACGTAACAAATATTATGTGTCAAAGTATATTATTAAATAAATGTGATAACAAATGAGTTTATTATAGCGATATAAACAACCAAAAGTGGCGTTTTATTAAGTTTCCAGGATTCAAAACATTCATGGATGACATACTTAACCAAAAGCCTTGTCACCTTAAAAAAATCTTGAATAAAAACTGCACCAGAGGATTCCGAAATTCTACAGTAGGTATGTAAATATCAAACTGCGCATTCATAATATTTCTGATACAACAAAATAATTATACAGATACAATTTTAACACAGTTCATGAAAAACCAAACAAGAAAAACAATCATATCGTTATTAAATGCCTTTATTAAATACACATACTTAGTTAAATTAAATACAGGTACAGAATAAGGAGAAGAAAAAACTGGGTTTCTATGAATAACTACACACTTAAGTATACGTACCTACACAAATCCGTTTTTTTTTTCCACTTTCTGTTTTTAACGTTTTAGGTGACTCAACATAATAAGCAATCATATTTTTGTATTAAACAGAAAAAAAAAACTAGTGGTTATTGAATGACTCAAACACCGTACATTGAAATCATCGTTTATAATTTTCTAGCACCTATACACTTATTTCTTTGTCTGACTGTACCTAGTCACCCTCGGCCTAGGCTCTGCCGGTCGATTCTGTAAACATGTCGAAGTGAAGGCTTCACTTCGACATGTCTACAGAATCGCACTGCTGTAATGCAAAATCTCACCGCGAAACCATAGGTGAAGTGATCATGAAGTGAGCAGTCAATCCATTCAATCAAGGTGGAATGTCCACCTAAGTTTTCACGGTGAGATGTTTGCAGAATAGACCAGCTGGTGGACCTATAAACACTTACGTTTTTGCTTGCCTGTTCCTATAAACCCGGACCCAGGCTCTGATGGTAGTATAATAGTGTGATTATACATCACTCAATGATTTTTTAGCCAGCACCTTGTACCTGAAGCAGGCTACTATTGATGGTGATATGGTGGTGCAACCTATACATGATGGTAGTCAGCAGGCCCGCACCACTGCTCCACATGGTACAGCAGCGCGGCCGGCGCGCCGCCACCTCGGGACGCACTCACCGCTCGCGACCACCACTCGCGGTTAGCGCAACGACCTTACGGGATAGAATATTACTTTAGAATGGGTCCATAGTCAAACAAACAAAGTGAAAATGAAACACCCACAAATTGGTAATTTGAGATAAAGGGTTTTATGGGCAGCTTCCTTAATCGCTGAAATTACCTGAAACTATGTTTTGCGGGTATGCTACATTTTAAGACATCCTTAATTTTGAGAAGTTGTATTCATAGATTTTTTTGAAAATACTTCTATCGGGACTGACGCCGCGCGGCGGATTATGGCCCGCTACCACTGATATAGAGGTCTGCGACCTAAAAGTTGAGACTTTATACACTGATTAATAGTTCTAAAATAATATTTTATACAGTCAGCTTAACCTTGAAAATTTAAGAACATAGTTTATCTGTTAGTTTAACTCCAATTAATGCGAACACAAAAACTCGCAACACAAACGATTCAGTTTAATATTCCTTCCTTATCTTCCACAATATATCACAAAGTATTTTAGGATCGACGCGTCGTTATCATAATACACGTATAACATCATAGGGCCCATGTTTAATTAATGTATCAACGCCGGGCGGGTTCCGTCGAGCCGCCACTTAATAATGCTATATATCATCACCGCTACGGGCCGGCTTGACGACGACGGTGATAATTAATCATAGCTTAGGAAGCGACGGAGGTCGATGTTTGAAAAATTACTACTTTGTAAGAAGAATGTGGTTATAAGGGGTTTGTGTCAACAGAATCCTTTTTTACGTAAGTATGTTTGCTATCTATATTTTGATCCATGTATGATTTGTCTTCGAAGGGTGTAACAGTGGCCAAAAGAGATCGCCGAAGAGATTTGATAACCGCAGAAGTCAATATCACTATCACAAAAAGCGGAATTGAATAAAAAGTATAACATTTATTGTACACCTAAAAAGGTTTCAATTCGTACCCACTTACCACCAAAAATGTTAAAGGTTGAGCGTAAGCTCTCACGGGAACCTTCAACATTTCAATGTTATTTGCAATCAACCACCAACTTATCAGCATTAAAAGCTTAATTAACCAAGTAGTTAATATGTATAAACATCAATTGAAATGATGAGATTCGTTTCTGGATAGTACTTACCGTTTGTGAAGGTGACAAGCCTGGATCCTAACGGATAGCCGGTTACCACACAGCAAGCTTCTGTGTCGCCCACGCTCGACGCATACAAGCCGCGACTGTCCACCGGTAGTGTCTATAGAAACAGAATATCAGTTTTAATGTGGATGATATTTTAAAAGGCACAATAGAGCATAGGAATGTATGAGAAATAAAAAGCTGTGCGTTGGTAAGCGCATCACTTGAGAACGGCTGGACCGATTTGGTATTTTTTTATATGTTCGTTATAGTTTAAGCTAAGTTTTAGAAAAAAAAGTCGGAAATTAACAAATACTTCCTTTTTTACAGAATTTTAATATAAACTCAGTTAGGGCAGGTCAGCTAGTAAACAATATAAACCAGATTTGAAATTGGCTTTCTTCTTACCAGTCTGTTCTCATTGTCTAAATAAAAACTTAGATTATAATTACTGACACAGAAATAGTACAGCAATTCAAGTCAACTCAGAAATACGAAGATTATGTACCAGTCCCGGCTGGCCCTCCTTAAAAAGGACATTATTTAAAATCTCAACTTAAAACACAAAATTTATAGCGTGCAATTAGTAACTCTGTCTACGAAAACGATGAGTCGTAATCTGTCCACAATTAAGTTAACAAAAGACCAATTAGATTTACATCTTAAATCGATTTAATACTCCTAAAGTCAAGAGACATAAAACTTTCGTTGTTGGGAAACTCGTTATTAAAAGCTTAAAGTTTTAGTAATCCCGCGGTCCTCACGAGTTCCCTGATCCGGAAACTCTCATTACGATCTAAATAATTTATGTGAAGTCTCAAGTTCGCAAAGTTATTTCGGAAATGAAGATGACTGCGAGGTAAATGGAGCAGGAATATGAGAAACGGTTCGTCAGAATGTTTTGAAAAGTTGGTGAAACTTGAATTACGAGTTTTTTGTAAGAATGGTTTATTGCATGTAGAAATTTTACGATCTCGTCAATGCTGTAAAAGAAAGAAAATTTTTTTACGGAAGTAACTGCCGACTCGCGAGGTGCATAAACCTATCTCACTTTTTGTGTTGTTACTTTAACGGTGCCAGATATTATTAATGACACCACAACACTCTACATAAATATATGAAATAAGTATCTTTATTTTTTTAATGAGCTTTACTTAGCACTATCTTGTGTGGTTCAGGAGTTCCTATCGCTGGCTTTCGGCAGCATCATCCGACCACCTCTCCACCATATTATTGCACTGTCTCCAAAGTCGTATATCCCAAGTTCAAGGCTAATCGAATGCCAGGAAGTGTTCTTAAAATAAAATTGCTCATTTGTAACTTTCCTGTTGCAAATTAGCAATTTGCGAACATATACAAACGCAGTAAGTTAATAAAATGCTTGAAGAACTGTATTTTATTGTCCTTACCTGTTCAACGGCTTGGTCCATAGAGACAGCGAGTACCCATTCTCGTGCGTCTTCCAACGCACCACCGCGCACACACCCACTTTCTAGCAGCAGTGGTGTGCGACTCCAGTCCGTGCATTCTGAATAATTATACAAGACAACATTATTTCTAACCTTACATTTATTCGTTGGGCTCGATACAACATATTGTAACACAGAAATTAAATTTGTCAGTTTATTAAATCTATAAAATCTATAGGTAATATATATAGGTAGGAAATATATATGTCTTGTCACTGAATGATCACTTACTGGTAAACTTGAAATTTCTATATCCATTCGATGAAAAAATATAAAATTAACACAAGTAGTAGTACCAAAGTCAGTAAAATCCAGCAGGTGCGCAGAGTCATCATCAGCCGCTTCAGCAAGGTCCAGACAACGGTTGAGAAACACGAACGCCTCGCGCGCACCACTCGCTCCCTCAGCACGTACCGCCATACCGCATGCGTAATACGCTGGACATTATAATCATTATATGTTTAAAAAGCAGATGACACAAAGTTTTTATTATAAAAACGAGTTTTCTTTGTGCTACGGTGCGTAGCTTAAGCACTACGGTACGTTGTCTATGTGCTACAAAATTTAGACCTAGGGCTACTGAGCGCGACGCTTGCACTATGTGCTGCAACCCGTAGACCGATGGCAACGTCACCTGCACTATGTGCTGCGACCCGTAGACCGAGGGCTACGCCACCTGTACTAGGTACTCTAACCAGTAGACCGAGCGCTACGCCACCTGTACAAGGTACTCCAACCAGTAGACCGAGCGCTACGCCACCTGTACAAGGTACTCCAACCAGTAGACCGAGCGCTACGCCACCTGTACTAGGTACTCTAACCCTCTAACCAGTAGACCGAGCACTTCGCCACCTGTACTAGGTACTCCAACCAGTAGACCGAGCGCTACGCCACCTGTACTAGGTACTCCAACCAGTAGACCGAGCGCTACGCCACCTGTACTAGGTACTCCAACCAGTAGACCGAGCGCTACGCCACCTGTACTAGGTACTCCAACCAGTAGACCGAGCGCTACGCCACCTGTACTAGGTACTCCAACCAGTAGACCGAGCGCTACGCCACCTGTACTAGGTACTCCAACCAGTAGACCGAGTGCTACGCCACCTGTACTAGGTACTTCAACCAGTAGACCGAGCGCTACGCCACCTGTACTAGGTACTCCAACCAGTAGACCGAGCGCTACGCCACATGTACTAGGTACTCCAACCAGTAGACCGAGCGCTACGCCACATGTACTAGGTACTCCAACCAGTAGAACGAGCGCTACGCCACCTGTACTAGGTACTCCAACCAGTAGACCGAGCGCTACGCCACCTGTACTAGGTACTCCAACCAGTAGACCGAGCGCTTCGCCACCTGTACTAGGTACTCCAACCAGTAGACCGAGCGCTACGCCACCTGTACTAGGTACTACAACCAGTAGACCGAGCGCTTCGCCACCTGTACTAGGTACTCCAACCAGTAGACCGAGCGCTACGCCACCTGTACTAGGTACTTCAACCAGTAGACCGAGCGCTACGCCACCTGTACTAGGTACTCCAACCAGTAGACCGAGCGCTTCGCCACTTGTACTAGGTACTCCAACCAGTAGACCGAGCGCTACGACACCTGTACTAGGTACTCCAACCAGTAGACCGAGCGCTACGCCGCCGCCGCTACTATGTACGACGCGTAACATAAGCGTTTCGAAACATTATCTACGGGTTACGCAGCTTAGCAATGGTTAGTTTGTTTTTATTTATTTAAACTTTATGTACCGAAAGGCATATGTTTATTTATAACCATAATGCATAATTTTATATACTTACCAACATCTGCTACAATGATATCCGTGTAACGAGGCAGTGCCCTCGCTGCTTTTGCGGCTATTTGAGGCACGTGAAGCGCCATTAATAACGTGATTGCCTGCAATCAAAATACAAAACTTTGAATGGCACAAATTAGAAGGCATAAAAGCACAACTTTTCAACAGACGCTCATTATTCCATTGCAGCACAACTTTTGTCAATCAGTTAATGGTAGTTCAATGAAACTCACCTGCAAAGCTCTGTCATCAGCATTTGATGTCACCATGACAGACGCAGCATCTTTCAAAGCTGAAACAGACTTAGGCGCAGTGGACACTCTGACAAGCAGCTCACTGCACACTGCCTTAGCGAGAGGCGCGTCACTACCCGATAGAGAATCGATGCCGGGCTCTCCACTACCGAGGTATTGACGCAGTACGTCCAACACTTGGGTTAATACTTCTGGTGGTTCTTCGCTTTCGATGTCTATTCCTTCCATGCGCTGTTGGGAAAGGTTTGGGGTTTACTTTAACATACATTTTTAATATTGACAAAGGAATGAACAACATTATTCCACCTTATAACCAGTGACTAGGATTCGATGTACACCCGATTACTCGACTGTATAAAAATCATTTGAGGAAGAAATGTGGCATTTTGCCAGCGTTTGTGAGGACCATTTGTCAAAACGCATTTATTTTTTGGTGTCCGACCAAATCAGGATTTTCAGCCGAAACCGAAACCGAACATTCGTTTCTGATGTCAGTTTTGATCGAAACCGAAACCGAAACTTATATATAGACATATAATATTCATTACATTTTTTTTATAATTTAATTTTATTCCATTTATTCCGGACAACAGTGATCTATATATTTTAGTATTACAAACAGCTTATATTCTAGTGTTAGTAACATAAAAATAGTACATAACAAAGGACAACCAGCCCTACCTAATCAACATCCGCACAAAAATCCTAATATTTGGAGTATAGCTCTCCGCCACAGCTCTCAGGATATAGTTGTGCCTACTCCGCATCCGCACTCTGCACATCTGGCTTGAAAGCAGTCTGTGTGGGCCTCGGCAAACATTTCTGAGGCGCTACAGAAACGGGGCAGACGCAACAACATTGACATCCAGCGATCTCTTAGTGTAGATGACCCATATATTGCCTGTGTAAAAACTCTAACAGCAGGCCTTGAAAAGAGTAATTTTTACTATGTCAGAGCACCGAGCAAATCTACGGGCCAACATGTTACCTCTGACCGCCAGTGCCCTACGCTCCCTCTCGATGTCTGTATCATCCTTAAGGTCGTCGGTGATGAAATGTCCAAGGTACTTGAATTTGGACATACTGTTTAACTGGAGGCTATTGTCATGTGAGGCAGCATAAGTCTCACAGACTTTGAGCAATTTCCTGATTGCCCCAGCGGTCAGGGCCAGCAGCAATATTTCGTCCGCATAGCTGATGTTATTGACGCTCACTCCATTTATTCGACATCCAACAGTCATGCTGCTGAGCTCGGAGATGAGGCAATCAACATACAGATTGAAGAGCTTAGGGGATGTCAAACCCCCCTGTCTCACATCACATTCTAATCCGTATGCTGGAGAGAGAGTGTTAGACCACTTAACCTGGTTTTTTTATTGGCATACCAATACTGGAAGATTTTCAGTAATTCAGCAGGGGTGCCCACCCCTGCCCCTCAACTTATCCCAAAGCACATCATAGGAAACGAGATCGAAGGCCTTCGAGAGGTCAAGGAAACAGGCGTACACCGGCGCGTCTTACGATCGGTATAATAATTAACAGTATGCTTGAGACTCCAGATAGCAGCTTCAGTTGATAGTCCAGGCTGGAACCCAAACTGCGCTTAATGAAGGTTTAAAATAGTTTTCAAATATGAGTCAAGCATACTGTCCATCCTGACATGGTCGTAGCCAGGAAAATCAGACGATAATTCCCCTTACTTGATGTCTCCTACCCTATTCTTAACGATGGGAACTACAAGGGTTTTCATAAAAATTTCCAGCAAGTACGAATGGCGTAGACGCATCGTATAGAACAACGACAAGACCCTCGGCAAGTGGAATCCTGCATATTCCAAGTGCTCAATGCTGCGCCCATCATGACCTGGAGACTTGTCTCTGCTCATTTCCTGTATGACTCTTTTGACTTGCTTGGCAGAGAAGTGCATATATCTCCTTTACCTGACAACGATACTCGGAATCAGCAGAAGGAACTGAGGGACCAAGGGAAGATTGCACCTGGACATGTTTCATAAACAGTTTAGTAATATCCCAGTGATCACTTGTCCCCTCTACACTCACCGCAAGGCCAGGCTTAAGGTTTAATTTACCTGTGGATTTCAAGAATTTGCCAAAGTTCTTAGTAGCTCGTTGTTCTGCTAATATGTCCATTTTAATATGTTTTTGATTATTTTGGCACCATTTCAAGCGACTTTTGAAAATTTTGCGACCCTCTCGCATTCAATGAAATTATTTAGCATGCGATGTTAATTAAATTTGTCCTCCTAATTTATATAATAAACCACCTAATTTTTTCAAAGTCGGTTTAAAAATATTAAATAATATAATATTTAATTAGGAGGTTCCTAATTGGGTGGTTTTTTTATATACATATAACCACAGTTAACTTTTCTATAATAAAATAAAAATAACAAATAAAATTGGTAACACGAAAAAAAAATGATTATTAAAAATTAAACAGGAATAAAAGTAATCAAAGTAAACCTAAAAATCAATTAATTACCTAAAGTAGAGTCTCTAGTCTTAATATTTTGATTATGCTGTTCACAATATTTTTATGATAAATATAACTTACTGAAATCGTGTATGTTTACTGTTAGTTAAAATTTCCTAACTAGTCAACCAAGATAGTTATCAACAAAAAAATCATCTCAGCAAAGATTACAATATTGACGTTTGTACGGCGTGGCGATCACAGGCAACGACCACACCCGGACGTAGCCGAACGACGCACGACAATGATGAACACTGAATTTCGGCGGGGCCGAAGGTTCGATCAATTTTTGGCCGAAACCGAGACTGTGGCCGAAACTAGATTTTTCGGCGAAACTGGCCGAAACCGAGACCAAAACCGAACCTTCGGTCGGTCTTTATTTATTTTATTATTATTTTCAGTGGTTATAAAAGTTTATAACCATTGGACATTTTGTAGTAAAAGAGTTTAAATGGTGTATTATTCGTAATTGCTTTATTAGCCTAAGGTTGAACGTTACTTGAATGCCATAAAGAGTCAAGGACTGTGTGATAATATTTTGGACCTAAGTGAAGTTTCAATTTACTAGGAAATTTTGAAGAAAATGGTAAAACAAACACACACACACAGTTTGGGTTTGCCGAACAAATGATCGATGGAGTATGACACGCGATGATCGCTTTCTTACAAGATCGACTCATCAGTCTATGAATATGCGAGTTGTACGTACCGGGTGCGCCTTGAACAGATGCGCGGCGTATCGCAGCGCGTAGTGCGGCGCCTTGCGTCCGGCGTGCGCGAGGCAGCGCTGCCAGTGCCCGCCGCGCGCTAAACGCTCCAGCCCTTCCGCCTCCGCCTCAGCCTCCGCTTGCGCTTCTTGAGGAGCCTCCGCTTCTTCTTCTTCTTCTTCGTATTCTGTTGAAGTGCCTGTTTATGGAGTTGACGTATTTTTTTCTATTACATTTTTTTTTAAAGATTATATGTCTTGTTGTGGGACTATCAACTATTTATTCATAATTTTCTAAAATCTAATATGTACAATATGATTTTTATGTTGTATACTTGTACTAGATATACTTGTATCATCCGTCTTGGAACACATAATAGTGACACTAATAACTAAAACAATTGTTTATATTCAACATGAATTTTAATGACTTGAGTTGATCCATTAAACTACGAAAATTCATACATATGTAACTCCTTTACCTTGTGTTTCGTCATCTGCCGTGTAGCCTTCAGTGAGAGCGGTTCGAAGTTGTTCACCGATGTCATTCTGACCGATTGCAGCAAACCTAAGTATATTTTAAAATAATATAATACAGCCAAAATCTACAGTAATATTTTAAAAGGGAAAAGATTTTTTTATGTTTGTATTTTTTACCCACGATGTCCAACTGCACGTCTTTCCACCGTAAGTTACACCGACGATGCTCTGACAAGATCTACAAGAACAAAATCAGCTACCTTTCAGCTAGTATATCGGCAGCAGCTTTACGTCGTCCGTCATGCAGATGGTCCCTCGCCAGCCTAGCGGCTCTGAGCGCCGCGCGCTCGGCCAGGCGCGGCGCCGCCGCCGCCGCGGCCGCAGCGCTGGCGGCCGCCAGCAGGCGCACGGCGTCCCACCACTGCGCCGCGTCGGCGTGCTCGGCGGCGCGCTGCAGCAGCGCCGGCACCGCGCCCGGCACGCCCTCGCCCGCGCTGCCGCTGCTGTCGGGCACGTACTCGCGGGATACGCGAGCGGCTTCGTCCCATAACTCTGTACAGGGATTAACATTTTTAAAACGTCATTTTTACATAAAAATAAAATGTATACGGCATGAGTCGGACACCACTTTGTTGTCCTTCGTTATTAAGTTGTTCCCATGCATTTTAGCATGCTAACTGCACAGTAATTTTCACAACTGGTAATATTTGCATTAGACCCTTCGCCGTATACCGTAGACTACCAATGCCTTTTTTCTTTTTTATGCATTGTGCCAATGTCTTTCCAATAAAATCTTGAATTCCATTTTGATATAAACTATCTTAAATGCGAACGTATTTAGTATTTCTAGTTCATACGGCAATGGAGTAACAAATCGGGATTTTAAAAGCTATAAATAATATGTACAACGGGACTGACCCAGGTCCTTGTAATGCTGCACAACTTCCCGAGGCCTATTAGCTCTAATCATGAGCGTTTCAAACTGCGACAGATCTCCGCGCTCAGCAGCCGTCCTCGCTCCTTCCACTAACACCTCCTCAACCTGAAAAAACGCATTATTAAACCATTTTAATATTAAAAGAATCTATGCAGATGAGAGAGATCTGCATTTAAACAGCCATCTATTTGCGAAATATTAGTTTAAGCATGTTTCGTCGCGAGTCATCTGGGCGTGTTGTAGCCACTTGAATATTGTGTCTTCGGGGCCTCCAGCTCTTAAGAACGCAACTTTAGTCACGTTTCCTAGAAAAATATACCAATATAAGTATATATCTCACCATAGTCGGTGCATGCTGCTCAGCCAAGGCCAGTGCCCTTTGATGCTTGCCATGTTGCAGCCACATGCGTACTGCATGGTCAGCTGCACCGGCTCTAAGGAAGGCTGCCTCGGCCTCGTCAGGACGATCATCTGCTAAAGATGCTGCTTCGGCCCGAGCTACTTCACTTCGTGATATCCCGCCGCCAAGAGTACTTAGCTCCATTGCTATATCCCATCTAATAAAAAAAATATTAAATACATAATGTATGGAGTTAGCAAAGCTATTTTGAAAAGGAAAATAGAAGAAAGTCGTGGCACAACTAGAAACAATCATTCGAAGATTTGTGACATTCACCAATAAACACTGAGCCCACATGCTCAATGTCCACTACCTCTAACATAAAATAAGTACCGGGTCTCAGCAGAGGGAACATCATTCATCATCAGCCTGATAGAACATAAATATGCTAATTCATAGCCTGAAGTCTCAATTTTTGTCCATTTGACGGCTATAAGCTCGATCGTTAGGTACATTATTGCGGTTAAAGATGGTTGTTCCGGTCACTTCTGCCTACCATATCAGGCAATAAATACTGTGTTATGTTATGTATGTCCGACCTACCTCTGCGCTTGTAGCGCCCAGCGTGCCCCCAGCGCGGCGAGCCCCCGCGCGGCCAGCAGGCGAGCGGCCGGCGCGCCGCCGAGCGCGCCCGCCCACTGAAGGGCCACCTGAATCATCATTTATGAACTCTTCAAAATTTGAAACCACAATTTCATGAATATCAACAACAGACTAAAGATTTTGTTCATTTTATTCATCCGTGTTTCAAATCAACTGACAATTTATTTTGGCCAAAGTGACCACGGACAACACGTTAAACCATTAGCCTCAATTGTCATGAATTAGATCTTTGACAACCAGTCCTTGCCATGAGATATTGTGTTAGCCAGGTACTCGGTTATAGAGGTCAGTCAGTCGCTTCATGTTAAGATACTGGTATCCAGCTGCATCCGATTAGACTGAAAGTCGACTACAACATAGTTGAAAAAATATACTGAAATGTATACATAGTTGAAAAAGTAAAGACTAGGCAGATTTATTGAAAGGGACCACGCATTGTGTCGTCGGTGGTTTGTCAAAAACTAACGGTCAAAACTCCGCCGTTATCGACGAGCCATTGTTTACTATTATTGATGTTGGGAACATAAAAGAGATTTGAATAAAAAGAGTAAGACAGTTATATTTTGCTGAAACATTCGACAATGTTAGCTTTTTCCTACAATGATGTTGTAAAACCTCAATTAACTCTTATCCATAGTTACCTGTTGTTGAACTCCGCTAGGAGCATGCGCGCGCGCAACACGCTCTGCACCCTCCCATTGACCCGCTGAGCGGTACATTTGAATCGCACTTTTCCAATCATCTGGAAAATCAGTTTACTTAGAGTAACAAAAGCGCTCAGTTTCCACGGACAAAATAACACAGGGTTTAGAAGTGCGTTGTCATAGCAAAAACCAAATAAAAACACTTTTCAAGTTGTTTAATTTTTGCACATATATATATATATCCTGGGACAACTCACACACGGTCATCCGATCCCAAACTAGGCAGAGCCTGTGCTATGGCAACCAGACAACTGATAAACATACTTACTTATATATTTCTAAATACATACATATTATAGACATACTACAACCAGACACAGAACAAATGATCATGCTCATCACACAAAGATTTGTCCTGGGTGGGAATCGAACCCACGACCTCCGGCTAAGCAGTCAGGGTCACTAACCACTCGACCAACAGGCCAGTCGTTCTTTACTGTATATCAAATACAGAACATCACCCTTATCCTTTTGAACGCCAGAGCATAAACGAATCGGCGTGCCCCCGACGCCAAGCCACAAGTTCGCCGTACTTTTAGTCACATATTCGTGACGTTTGGCGTACAGGGCACGCGCTAGCTTGTCATGTATACGTGACAGTGGCGTTCATAAGGTTAAATATGACCACGCATTTCTGAAATACTCTGCAAAGCAGTACATATAAAAATAAGGGCAAATCGTAAGCTCTGGTCAATCTGAGGTAAATCCCAGGCGAGTTTTTAAAATAGCAGGAATAACGTAATCCTTAACAATCAACAATCGGGCTCATGATTTTCCTTCAGTCGTTGGGAATTAATTACAGTACCAATATGAAAACTAACCAGAAATTATGAAAACATAGTTATGATCGTACTGACCAGCTTGTCAAGTATGTAATAGTTCTCGGCAGCACGTCGGTCTCCCGAAGCATGTAGCGCCTGTGCTAAATGGCAGCGCGTAGCTCCCAGCCGAGAGCTACGGTGCGCCGCTACGAGGCGTAGCATGGCCTCGTACTGAGACGCTTCCTGGTACAACAGTTATGATGAGCGTACTAACCAGCCTGTATGTAATAGTTCTCGGCAGCTCGCAGGTCTCCTGAAGCGTGTAGCGCCTGTGCTACGTGGCGACGCGTAGCTTCCAGCAGAGAGCTACGGTGCGCCGCTACGAGGCGAAGCATGGACTCGTACTGAGACGCTTCCTGGTACAACAGTTATTATGGAAATAACCCATTATACAACGTGTAACATAATAAACGCAATACTACATAACTAAATAATATAAATTCATATTAAGTACAATGACCCCTTTTCATGTTTTGCGTCTATAGGGATCACTCTAAAAAACTTCTTCGACCAGATAAAACTGACCTTGTACATAGAAATAGCTTCATCAGGCTCTCCAAGTCCGATATAAATCTGTTCC
This sequence comes from Mamestra brassicae, assembly GCA_905163435.1. Lineage (NCBI taxonomy): Eukaryota > Metazoa > Arthropoda > Insecta > Lepidoptera > Noctuidae > Mamestra > Mamestra brassicae. Next base: position 9,137,749 of record LR991004.1, on the reverse strand, counting down.
GCTTTCCTCAGCTGCCCGTCTATCCTCAGTTGTTGCGCTAGTGGCAAGTATATGTCTCTAGTTTCTTCCTCAGTGAGGTATGCGGCAGCGAGCCGAAGGCCGTCGGCGACACGACCGGCAGAGTTATACGCGCGGACGCAACGTTCTGCCATGCCACATGATGTTAGCACGCGTTCTGCTGTCTCCCATTCCTAGAAGATGGAAATATTGTTTTCATAACCGCCCGTCTCAGAATCGGAATGAATTTTAAATCTAGGGAGGGTTATTTATTTTTCTTTATATACACTTTATTGTATATCAAATACAAAAATACATACAGAAAATCTGAACAAAAAAAACATACAATTGGCGGCCTCATTCCGCGATCTCTTCCAGAAAACCTGGAATTTAGATAGCCTGGACACGAAATGGCAATTGATGCAAATGTAAAGTTAACATAGAACAAAAGCAAAGAGAAATAAAGCAACAAATAATACTAAAATAGATACATAAATACATACATATTAAATATATAAGTAAGAATATATGTAACAATTTTTAAAATAACATTATATTTGTCTTGTAGGTTTTGGCTGTTTTATTGAAGAATATAAATTCAAAGTTCATGAACACTCACTCGAGTCGATATGAAATGATCACCAAGTCTTTCACACTGCTCGCGGATAGAGTCCTTGTCCTCAATAGCCTGTAAGTGAAAAAAAGAACAGTTTTATTTTAAAATGTAACTTTGAATTTATCTTGTGTACCACGGTGGCGTGGCGTCAGAACTTTAGCTTTGAGAGGTTACGCATACTTGCCTCTTATTCCACAGGAATCAGTTCGGTGTAACCAATTGTCTAAAGAGCCAACTACGTTTGATATTGTGAGTACGTTATGTTTAGGCAACTGGATGTTACTGCAGCGATGCACGGCTTGCGTAGCAAAATGCTACGCCGTAGCCGATCGCTACGCCGTAGCCGATCGCTACGCGTTTTACCTTTTATCGAAGCAAGCAGAAAAAGCAGTCAGTTTTGTAACTCTCGTATGCATTGGCTATGAAACTTAACTTAACATCACGCCAGTATTTTCCTAGAGGAAGACAGAACGGGTGCGTTTCATAACGTATAAACTCATCTGGTCTAATTTAATTTTATTATCGTTCATAAGATATAATCAACGTGAGATATAACAACTGTTGATATAATTTCTTTACATATAACATTTATTTCTTCTATAACTTATTTAATATAACGGTGTTTGATATAACGTTTTGTAATCGAAAATCATTTGGTCTAACGTTTAATATATATAAAAAACGTCATTATGGTTAACACCCCGACTCACGAGTACCCCGACTCGGATAGGTTAGGTTAGAACCTTCATGGTTATTTTTTTTTAAACCACCAGGAAATAGGAGCCTCGTCGCACTATCTTAGCGCAGGTGGTAATCAGTTACTAGTTATGTTTTTATATCTTTTGGGTGGTATGTCAAACGATTTTATATTTAATGTATGTTATGCTTATAAAAATTGGATATTTTAAAATTGTATCAATCGTTTATTATATTAATTTATCGTTATATTAAATAACATTATAGCTTCCGTTGTTATATGTTGTAAATATTAGAGATTTTGTTGTTATATCATCTATCACTTACCCAGACAGAACTGTACCAACAGCACATCCTCGTCAGTTAGGTTTATTTTAAGTCTATTTTAAGTTTAAGTAATTTTTCACTTTCAACTGGGCTTAAATCTAGACTTTAGCTGATAATGAAATAATCCTGATAGAAAACCGCACTTTGCCCGATCTTGGGAATACTTAGACCGCATATGCTCAACAGTAGCGCTTGGAACCAATCCACTTTGTCTTCCCTTTTACTTTAGTCCGAAAGCCAGAGCGTTAAAAACCTAGGCCTCTCATAAGAAAGGCGCCGGGCGCCGCATGCACCGCTTCAAGCTACGAGCCCCACATGCCTTCTAGACGATTCACCACATAGCTGAAGTATCTGCAGCGCCTTCCTATAGTGATGCGCAGCGAGCGCGGCGTCGAGCGCGTCGCGCGCCTGTCCCGCCTCGATGAGGTGCGGCACGGCGGCGCCCGCCTGACGCGACGTTACTAGCCACGAGCCCCACATACCTTCTAGACGAGTCACCACATACCTGAAGTATCTGCAGCGCCTTCCTATAGTGATGCGCAGCGAGCGCGGCGTCGAGCGCGTCGCGCGCCTGTCCCGCCTCGATGAGGTGCGGCACGGCGACGCCCGCCTGACGCGACGTTACTAGCCACGAGCCCCACATACCTTCTAGACGAGTCACCACATACCTGCAGTATCTGCAGCGCCTTCCTATAGTGATGCGCAGCGAGCGCGGCGTCGAGCGCGGCGTCGAGCGCGGCGTCGAGCGCGTCGCGCGCCTGTCCCGCCTCGATGAGGTGCGGCACGGCGGCGCCCGCCCGACGCGACGCTACTAGCCACGAGCCCCACATACCTTCTAGACGAGTCACCACATACCTGCAGTATCTGCAGCGCTTTCCTATAGTGATGCGCAGCGAGCGCGGCGTCGAGCGCGTCGCGCGCCTGTCCCGCCTCGATGAGGTGCGGCACGGCGGCGCCCGCCTGACGCGACGCTACTAGCCACGAGCCCCACATACCTTCTAGACGAGTCACCACATACCTGCAGTATCTGCAGCGCCTTCCTATAGTGATGCGCAGCGAGCGCGGCGTCGAGCGCGTCGCGCGCCTGTCCCGCCTCGATGAGGTGCGGCACGGCGGCGCCCGCCTGACGCGACGCTACTAGCCACGAGCCCCACATACCTTCTAGACGAGTCACCACATACCTGCAGTATCTGCAGCGCCTTCCTATAGTGATGCGCAGCGAGCGCGGCGTCGAGCGCGTCGCGCGCCTGTCCCGCCTCGATGAGGTGCGGCACGGCGGCGCCCGCCTGACGCGACGCTACTAGCCACGAGCCCCACATACCTTCTAAACGAGTCACCACATACCTGCAGTATCTGCAGCGCCTTCCTATAGTGATGCGCAGCGAGCGCGGCGTCGAGCGCGTCGCGCGCCTGTCCCGCCTCGATGAGGTGCGGCACGGCGGCGCCCGCCTGACGCGACGCTACTAGCCACGAGCCCCACATGCCTTCTAGACGAGTCACTTCACCCGGACATGCCTGCAGGATTGATCATGCATTTGAAACCCTACAAACGGTGGATACCTATAAGAATGGGATATGGGATGCACTGTGTTTGGAATGAGTTAGTGGATGTGCTAGAGAACAAATGACAATATACATATTGCAACGGTAAAAAGTAAAAAGTTTGAAACCCTTTTTTTATTTGATATGGGTTTGCTCTTGAATCTAGTCTAAGTCAGAGGTGACAGAAACAAAGTCGACGATGAAGTGAGCTTACCCAGAAGAAGCCTGTTCACTCTAACTTGGGTTGTATGCGCTCGGAAACACAGACGCAGGTTGAGAGTTCCACTTTGCTGTACGCATTATAAAAGACGTTTGGAAACGCTTAGTGCGAATTGGTGGAATAGCAACAAGGTAGGGATGGTAACTTGCAGTATGTATACATGTCCAATGGTAGAAAGGGGCCGTTGGGATGAGGTCATGGAGTTCTTGGGCACACTCCCCGAAGTACAATCTGTAGAAGAACGACAAGCAGGCCACCTAGCGGTGATGAGCTTGGCATCCACCAGTTTTACGTCGCCAATGAGCCTTTCAAAATTCATGTTAGATATATTCCGTCCAGTAACCAATTGTCTTTTGATAATTTTTTACCAGACAATATGAGCTTTGTTTTTGTTTAAATGATTTCGACAAATAATAATGTTATATTAATACAACATAAATTAAAAGGAACAACAATGACGCCGCAACAATTTGCAAAATGCAATTAGTTAACCGATTTAGACAAGTATTAAAAAAAACCAGGAACCTATCTTGATAAATACTGTTCAAATCCGGAAAACGGTATAATAAGCTGAAAATATGCTCGGATTACAAGTGATTTCGGTTTATTTGGACAATTCTTTGTCCGCAGGCTTCTTAATCTAAAAAGCAGTATGAACGTGAACAATGTGAACAGTATCTGAGATCTAACAATATTTATGTTTATAAAGGAATATAAAGTATTTACCTCTCTAGCCAACTGAACAGCTCTTGCATAGTTGTTTCCTTTAGCGTAGTACTCCACTGCAGCACGAGTGTCCCCTCTACGCTCTGATATTTCGCCAGCCGTCTCCCACCATTCTTCCTAAAAACCACGTCAAATAAAACGAACCTATCAAAAATTATGAGCAAAATGTTAAAATGCAAGGTTTTTTTGACAACGATCAGAAACCGTCAAATTTTTAGGGTCTTATAACACACTATATGATGGTGCCGCCGCTGAACATAATACAAATTATGTCCACCATAACTCTACGATCCATTGCTTCAGCAGCTTCAGCTATCAGGGAAGTGATCACAGAATGAAATACGTGTGGTGAAATATTTATTATACGTTCGTTCATTAAAACAAAGTAACAACCTGTCAATATTTTTTTTTTTATTTTTTATAATATAATATATTAAAAAATAAAAAGTGATAACAGCACCTGGATCAGCTGAGTATGAACTGACTCAACCAAGTCCGTATCCCGCAACAGCTGTGGGTGTTGCAACAAAAGCGCAGCGGCACGTTTAGACCGGCCACCTCGCAGCCACAGCTTTACGGCTCCCTCTACGTCTCCCGATGACGCTAGAACCGCACCAGCCTCGCCTAGGCGACCTGGAAGTGGAACTATGGTCATATACCGAATATTTTGCACCACTTGACAGGTTTTTACTTATTTCGAGTGTTAAATACTCAGTTGTTTGATTTTGTGTTATTAAAATTATGAACGAATACAGAATCATGGATCTAAAAAACGTAAACAAAAGGGCTATCCAGGTGTCCACCGAGAAAAAAATAGGTGTTCCATTGATAGTCACGACCAGAAGAGGAAGAAGGTGCTAGAAGCCGTAGAGTTGGTCCTCATGTCGCACATAACTGTCGTGAGCCTGGTTAGGTGAACCAGGCTCTGGAACGCTTACTCACTGGTAGAAGTCCTGGTAGTAGAGACGCGGTGAGTTCTCTCAGCCAGCACAATGGATTCCATCCACTTGTTGAACGGCTTGAACATATGTATATACTGCGAGGTTTTAGTATGATATCGTTTCATATAAGTAAGTAATGTAACTAACCGGTAGAAGTCAAATAGTCCATGTGCTGCTGTTTCAACGTAGTCACAGAGGCGCGGTCAGTTCTCTCAGCCAGCGCAATGGCTTCCGTCCACTTATTGAACTGCTTGTACATATCCACTGCGAGGTCAGGCCGGCCCGCGCGACGTACATAGCACTCTTCAGCCGCGGATAAATCACCTTCAAAGATTGCTAGACGGGCTCGCACTATGGCATTGTTTAGTCCTGAAAACATCTGTTATATTTTGAAACAGTATGAATCAATAGATGAAACAGATACAGTTGAACTTTACATTTTTATTACGTTCTTATTTCATTTCACCATTGAAATATTGCAGAAAATTATTTGATTCTAAATTTGTGGTCTGTTTTATCTCACTACAGGGCAAAGGGTTTTCATGTTTTTTTTTCTTACTACTGCAAACCAACAGATTGTCGCATTTGTCTACAGATCCCCATCTGTGACAGACAGGTGGCAAAATATGAGTATGCTTCGAATCCTCGATGCTGCTAGATTATTACCCACAAATAGTTGTTGGCTTAAGTATTAAAGTTCACGTACCAACTGAGACGTCACCGTCGCCTTCAGAGGCGGCAATTTCAACGGTCTTCTCCAAATAGAAGGTGCGTGCTACGTCATCCACTTCCCGGTAGCATTTAGCAGCCAACTAGCAAATAAAGAACAAATAGAAACTGAAACTAAAACAGTCTGACATAAATAGGCAAATCTGATAAAAAACCGCCCAAGTGCGTGTCGGGCCACGCGCAATTTTAGGGTCCGTAGTTGCACGTCACAATTGCCGACACAGAATGGTGCTTTTTGTTTCATTTTATGAATATATTGATTGAGTTCACAGTTTAACGGTTAAAAATGTCTAAAACGGACCCACATAGGACGATGGTAACTGAAGACGAATTTGTACAAAATTTTCCTCCTCCAAGTACATTTTATAGGTTGGTCGACTACTACTCGTTAGCTTGTAAAGCCTACTTAGCTGTGATCATATATAACGAATTTAAAAGTATTTTTTCTTTTAAATTGCTGAACTGCGAACAGACAGACAGACGGACATGGCGAAATTATTAGGGTTCTATGTTGACTACGGAACCCTAAAAATTGGGGCCTTTCCTCAAATCTGACGACTGAAACCTCCGATTAAGACCATTTTGAAAAGCATGTTCAGGGCAAATATTTTTTACTGAGAAACAATGTAACATATCCTAATAGTATTTTCTTTTTTTTAATTTATTTGACTCAAAGATGAAGCCTTTTGGAAAATATGTCGAAACTTCATGTTTTAAACAGGTACCCCAAAGTGATCATAGTTTTGCATTTATAAATAGAGATGAGTGGAACAGAGCGTTAAGTCCCGCGAACCTCCATTAAAAAGGGAGGATCCTCATACCAGACGGGTGAAGTGGTGAGCAACTGTCCAATGGTTGATATTTGAGCTGTTGTAAATGTTCAAATCGTACGGAAAAATTAGATACCGCGATGTAGGATTAGTGTGACGTGAGGTCTTTAGTTCATATATATAGCGGCATAGATGCGGCTACAAACATTCTTTTATAAATTGTACAAACCGGAATTTTCAATATCGTTGGATTTGAGGAAGCCCACAATTTATATATTTTATTTTATGTAAGTATGTAATTTTGCGGAAAACTGCGCCCGATCAACTAAAAATGAACGATTTTCAGAATCGTTCATTTCACGTTCAAAAGTGCATTCATCCTGAATGTGGCTGCTTAAAATCCATGCCAGCTCCCTCTTGATTATGCATTAAATAAAATGAAATGTCTTTGTTTTGTTAAAATCTACCCTCAGCGGGTTCCTGCCCCTCCCAAACGACAATCCTGGATCCACCGGTGGATGTCCATATGCGAAGGTGGCCACTTAGCATTACATTATCCAATTTAAAAAACTTTTCTATGTATATATGTATATTAAGGCATGGTTCACAAAGACATTTAAATTAAGAAAATCGTGAATCTATCGTGTTTTACTATGTGTACCTGAACATCATCATCAGCTAGTGCTCGTTCAGCCAGCTGCCTCCATAGTGGAGCCACATCAGCGTTGTTACCAACACCGTCCAAATAACGCGCACACCCGGCTAGATCACCACTTCGAAGAGCATTATCTGAAGAAAAAACTTAACACTGAATAGAGATTACTTTTATTTAAGACTGGGAAACTCCGATTTCGACACGCCTATTTCGCCTTTCGTTTGAGAATGGAAAAGTGCCGATGGCTTGGGGGCCGAGGGTAGTCGAGCTGACCCTGTCAATTATAGACCTATCTCGGTACGAACTCGGGACTCGGACTCGGACTCGGGTCGGACCCAACGCGTGCTGAATAGCAAACTCCTGGCATACCTAGAAGCTAACGATATCCTTAGTGACCGACAATACGACTTCCGCCGAAATCGGTCAACTGGGGATCTTCAAGCGTATGCCATTCACATCTGGAGTGAAACACGGGAAAGCACTTGTAGTCTCCCTTGACATCTAGAAGGCCTTCGACAGGGTTTGGCACGATAGCCTTATTGGTAAGCTTCCTTCTTTCAGTCTGCCCGCCGGATTTTGCGATTGGATTGCAGATTTCCGGAGGGATCGGTCTATCCAAGTGGTCGCGTCCGTACTGCTAGATATAAATGCCGGGGTTCCTGAGAGGTTGGTGTTCTCTGAAACGCCTGGTACCTATTTGGGTATGGAGACGACACCACTGTTGCTGAGAGATACGTGTCCAACGCACGAGCTGGTGTATACGGTCTCTCCGATAGGCTATGGTTTAGCGCTTGAAATTGTCCTTACAGGCTGTCTGTGTATGAGCGATGCCAATCTGATCAAGTTCAATGCTGCTAAGAGCCACCCAGCTCCATTTTTCCGAGGTGTAAACGTGCCGATAACCGACCAACTTGAGCTTCTTGGTGTAACGTTAACATCTACTCTCAAAAGTTGCTAAAAAGTTGGGGATCATAGCAAAGGTGAAACGGTACTTCATGCCGGAGCAGCTACTCAAACTTTATCAAGTGCAAGTTCGATCGTGTATGGAGTACTGTTCTCATCTTTGGGACGGATTTGCCAGATACCAGCTTGATGCCCTTGAGTCAATTGAGAAACGATCCAAGAGAACCATCGGCAATGATAGGCTCGTCGAAGCTCCAAAGTCTTGAGCATGCCGACGGCATGACGCCGAGTTGCTAGCCTGTTGTGTTTTCTATCGGTTGCATTTTGGGGAGTGTGCGACGGAATTGCATTGCTTAATTCCGCCAAGCCCGTTCCATCATCGGACCACAAGACGTGTACCACCGGTACATGGTGGACATCCCACCCACACGCACAAAACGTTTTGGGAACACATTCATTGTGCGTACAGCTAAGGAGTGGCATTCCGTGCCAGATTATATTTTTCTCGATTTAAGTCAAAAGTGAATAGGTTACTTCTAGGCAAGCGTGCTCCATCTTCGACCACATCTTCGCTTACCATCTGGTAAGATAGTGGTCAAACGCGGTCCTATATTAATAAGACCGCGTTTGACCACTATCTTTAAATGAAAGACATTAGACATTCTGAAAGACATTTTATTTCCTTTTCTTGTTAAAAATCGACTTTTTAGACAGTGAAAGGCATTGAAATAAAGAGGGGTTGAAAACAAATTGACCACGATTTGGCTACGGCGTAGCGGTATTGCTACGCATTACGATCGTCGTAACAGATAGTAGATCAGCGCCGGGTCGCGATCAGAAGCCGTGATTATATTTATCTTTTGCTACGAAATGGACTATTAGCACTGCGTTTATTTTTATTAAATATCTCTTAAAAATTGTAAACATCTTCTATTAATAAATGGACAATTTAAAACAACTTACATGTTTCAAAAATATAGGAATATCGTATAAACATATAGTAACGCCGTTGTCTTTTCGAAAGCAATAATCTTATGAAGATTTAATTACTACTAAGCGCTTGTCCAAATTTTTGTGCATATAGATAAAGAGTGACAAGAGTGAAGAAGACTGTCCTGGGCTCACTCGTTCCATCGCAGATCTCTTCCATCATCAAGCGAGATCGAGCAAGAGCGTGAGCTCTTGCTCGATCTAAACAAAAAAAAAACTCTAAACTCGAACTAAACTTAAAAAGAAAACTTACTGAAAGCGAGTCGATGTTCATCCAGCTGTAGATAGGGCAGCAGTCCTCCATCTAACACGACGCGCCTCGAAATCACTTCGACAGCGACCGCGCCGCCACACTCCGCCATTTCAACAGTGCCGGGGTCCCAGGCACTGTACCTGCGTGGATTATAATATGATATGAAAAAAATGCTTGGTGCATACTTTGTATGTTTGTTTGGATGCCCTAATAGATTGTCATAATTATGTGAAGATAAAATTCAGTTCCAATAATGCTATTGAAATCCTCCTTTGGAAGTCAGTTAAGAATAATCTGTAATAATTCAACTAGCCAGCGTGAAACACTTCCAGACCGTAAATATATTCAGGACGATTATCGCACAGGGCGTTGGAGACTATCTACAAAGCAAAAATATTTGCTATAACTCGCACCGAAGACTCGTATCAACGGCTAGATGATGTAAGTACATGAAATCATGAAGTTTCATTTGTAAAAAGGACGGAAATACACAAATCATGCACATTGATATTCATAACTTTACAGCGCCTTTGCTCGCTTCACTCTCGTATTTTCACGAGATGAATTTAGTAAGACAAGGTAACAGCCGCACGCGTCGATCTTTAAGGTTAAGCAACGCTTGCCGAGGTTGGTCTGTGGATGGGTGACCATCTTAACATACCGAGACTCCTCCGTGCCTCGGAAAGCACGTTAAGCCGTTGGTCCCGGCTGTCATTAGATCTTTGGCAGTCGTTACGGATAGTCAGAAGCCAGATAATCTGACACCAGTCTTGCCAAGGAGTACCGTGTTACCCAGTTAATGGGTTATGGAGGTCTGGTAGGCAGCCGCTCCACGTTAAATACTGGTATTTAGCTGAATCTGGTTTGACTGGAAGCCGACCCCAATATAATTGGGAAAAGGCTAGGCAGATGATGATGAATTTGGTAAGACAAGGCTTTAAACAGTTCAAACTAACCATACAAGAAGATGAGTTGGTGTTTGAGCCACAACTGCGTCGCTATTCTCAATCCACTGCACGAAGGAAACCCCACTCGCTATGATTTCCTTGTCGCCATTGTTTAGACGCAGTAAAGCTAGTCTTCGACGCGTATCTCTCAACAGTAGTAATTGTCCACCTTCGTTCAACTCAAGCCAGTCCACGCGAGCTTCGTGCCACCATTGACCTAACTGTATACCTGCATACAACATCGATTTTGTTTAATAGGAAAAAAGATAGGGCAGAAAAGATAAGACCGAATGGAACGCAAACAAACAAAACTGACCAGGTGCGAGTCGAACTCTCACACGAAGGGTTCCGTACCAGAAACCGAAAAAAAAAATACGTTTTTTGTACGGGGATCAAAGGGGATCAAAATAAAATTTAAAATCAAAGGGGGAGCCCCTTTGATTTTAAATTTTATTTAATTATTTTTAAAGCGACAATAGAAATACACACTTTATGTAAATTTCAACTGTCTACCTATCACGGTTCTTGAGATACAGCCCGCTGACAGACGGCCGGACGGACAGCGGAGGCTTATTAATAGGGTTCCGTTGGTTACCCTTCGGGTACGGAACCCTAAAAAAGATCGAAAATAAATGTATGAAGGGTGAAAACTTTGCGAAAATGCTGATTCATTACTTTTCCACTATCTTCAGGAAAGACCGAAAATCGGGCTTTTCTAAATAACGTGATTTACGTTTTACACCCCTGCTGCAAAACACTTTAACTAGCTAGTACTCGTGGTAGCTTTACAGCTGACAAAGGTTGCGAAGTTATGAAGCCCTATTCCGATGACGAGTTTCCCAAAAGCAATTAGAAATGTAGAGTTAAATATATTACAATAGGGTATTTAACTACTATTTAAATTTCTATATCTAAATATTAAATACCAGGTGATTACCAAATTAAACACATACGAAACAACAAAAGACGAAGGAAAGTCGATTAAGATGACTCACCAGTAGTAAGATCTACAACGGCAATAGTCTGCCTATCCAGTAAGTAGGCGAGATGCTTGCGGTCACCTAGCTCCGTGCCTCCCGTGGCCCCTTCGTTGATACGCACGCTCAGCACGTGCGGGTTCACGCGCTCTGTTCTTACCTGAGACACGAATATATCACGAACTTGTTGAATAAGCTCCGGGGCCTTTGCTTTCCGCACTTCATATTTGTCTCAGTAGGGTGCGCGTGTTTAGATACGAGGAAAAACGTAACACCATAAGTAACGCGAATTAAGCTAATGTTCCCAGGCTGGTATTAATAATGTAGGAATAGGTTTTTTAGTAACATTTAACAAACTATACAGGCTGACTTTTTCAAGTCATCCACGCCTATTGATAAAATCATGCTATAGATAGTATTATCTGAGTACCTATAGTTTTTTTTATGTTGCTACTTAAATAAATGGAAGGTATTATTTGTAACTTACAGTATGCAGCACTTTGTCGAGTCCATACTCGACAACACTCAGTTCTCCCGCTCGATGCAGTAAGCACGCACCACCCACGGCCGCATACACTCGTTCTCCACCACTTGACCATGGGATCTAGGGAAATTAACATTTAAGAGTACGTGTTTACTCCTCACAGTGTTTGATACACAAACTATCAAGTCCTCTTTTTTGGAAATTAATTAACCAATTTTAAAGAAACTTGGTTAGTTAAGTAATTTTTAAAACAGAGTTTATTAGAGATACATTTTAACTTTTCAGAAAGTAAAATATCACTCTCTCTTTCCCTCAGAACTCTTTTCCGACCATCAAAAGTTTGCAAGAGTAAGGACTTAAAAGTCTGAATGAAACACCGTGAGGAATAAACGCTCTTGAGCACCAGATAATTTTTACACATACAGCTTGGAAGCTAGCACGAGTTGTGTGAGGGAAATCAATTTGATTACCTCACTGGTCAAGCCTCTTGCGATGTCACATAATATTAACGTGCAGCTAGTACGGCATACAGCATACCAGTCGTTACCTGAAAGAAAATACAGAAAGAAAAATGATTCGCGACAAGGAAACACTACGTCCCATAAACGGCTTTATGACCACATTAAGCGCTACAATCTTCGGTAAATTAAGTTGTACTTAGTACCATACTACCTATAGGTTAGGTTTTCCTGGACTGGACTTAAATATTATTCGGCACAGCAAATACTGGTCAAGGAGAAGACCAAGACTACAAACGTTGATAACTGACGTTCAATCTCGTGCTTTCTCTGATAAATAAATAAATTACTTTTATTTTATTTCACATAGGTTTTCACCCTATACGGGCGCTTATAAAACGTCTGAAGCTAGCAGGTTCCAATTTGTCGTTTCCTATAGAGAAAAACCGGCAAGAAACTCCACGGTTACTCTTTCAATATTAGGTAAAGTAAAGCACTCTTGATTTACTTTACCTACATTTTGTTGCAAAAGTAGGCTACTAACTGATCACAGCTAAAGTTAAAAATCTACTGAGCTACTGACCAATGAACCGCACGTTGAATATATCGGGAGCCTGCTTGGTGCTGACGGTGAGAGGCACCGCGTCGTTGGCGAGGCGAGATAGCACCAGCTGGCGAGCGCTCACGTGTTGCACCTCCACTGTGTCGCGCCAGACCCAACGTCTGGGGCAAAACATAAACCAATTATTGTGGTTATACTAACTCAAGATTCCTGAGTTTTGTGACTCTAGGTAGGTATGTATTATTGAGTTTTCCAATTAAGAAAGTCTCAAACTTTCAGAACCATTTGTAGCAGGGTTAATAGCAAGGAGCTCGTTCCCTACTATGTGGCTTGAGAAGAAATAACAAACAGGTAGATACACCACTGTCTGGGTCTTTAGCAAGATTTTTCTCCTATTTCTTAGTTCATAGATTACCCGATTTAGATTTTGTTTTGATAAACAAAGGGTAATATTTAAACATTAGGGATAGGAATATTATAATCAGTTGAAAAAATTGATGGGCAGATATTTAATTTTCTGGTGGTTGGTAAATTACTACAGCAGTAAAACGTGAAAAGTAATAAAAAGACAATTTTGTGGTTATTTCATCCCACAATTCAGGTTCAAAAATGATGGAATGGGCAGTTAAATAAATAGTTTGAGCAGTGCACGGTGAATGGTAACACTCGACATCACTTTGATTGAAAAGGTGCAAGGTGACGCTTACCGCAGTGCATGGGTGATCGATATTTATAATACTTTTGTTGATCCGACTTTTTCCAAGCCCGACTCGGTGACACCGGAGCGTAGGCTGAAGGCCGGCGGAGCTCCGGCAACTTGGGGGCGGAAGCTAAAGAGTGTTAGGTACCTATATAAATTGCGAGCGAAGCGAACGCGGTTTGACAGACCGTCATGTGTGACAGAGCAATTTCTATTTTTTAGTCTTGCCAAGAACTACCGTTTTACTCAGTTAATGGGCTGTGGAGGTCTGGTAGGTAGTCGCTCCACGAAAAATACTGGTATTCAGCTGAATCCGGTTTGACTGGAAGCCGAACCCAATATAGTTGAGAAACGGCTGGGCAGATGATGAGGTCAGAGCGAGGTAAGTTTTTTTACTTTACACGCTGAAATAAACAAGGGATACATTTAACCGCCTCATTTATGCTCAATATTTATTTAACTGCCCATTTAAATATTTTTTAAGGTCGCACACTTTCTGAAATCAAAGTAAGTTATGGATGGCTGTATGTGTATAGCAGTGGATGACTTCGGGCTGAAATTATGAAAATGATAAAGATTAGTAGTCAAAATTAAAGTATTTATTTCAAACTAGCTGTTCCACGCAACTTCGTCTGCGCCACATTTTTCATGAATGCTCGGCTCCTATTGGCCGTAGCGTGATGTTAGATAGCCTAAGGCCTCCCTCAATAAACACTAAAACATTTTTACAATTCAATTTATTTTTCTAATAAATAGTCAAGATCGAGTGGTAAATGATCAAATTATCGACCGCCGATAGTGGAAAATAATTAAAGTAGGTACTAATATCGTTATTAAAAATAGGGGTTAAAATTGGGGATTGGGGATTGGTTGGGGATAGAAGGGTGAAAATTTAGGGTTGTATGTATTTTTAATGCCAAATTATAAACATTAAAATCTTAGGGGTGGACCCTTATCACTTAGGGGTATGAAAAATAGATAGTAGCCGATTCTCAGACCTACTAAATATGCATATAAAATTTCATAAAAATCGGTCAAGCCGTTTCGGAGGAGTATGGTAACTAACATTGTGACACGAGAATTTTATATATAAGAAGAAGATAAACCATTAACAAGTACTTTTGAATTGTCAAAGACAGTCTGTCAAAAACATGAAGCTATTTGCACGTTCCAAAGCGTAGATCTTTATGGAGAAGAACGTGCAAGAAACTCCACGGACTCTCTTTTAAAATATAAACCTCTCCGTATGTGTGTACCTCAAAACAGCCTCAAGTTGTATAACAGCGCCTGTTTGTGATGCGAGTGCTAGCTTGGTGCCATCACCGCTCCAAGCAAGCGCGCGCGCCGCATAGAAGTTGGGAATGTTCAGCATCGAAAGCTCCACCCCGCCAGATTCTTTTACTTCGCCTACTAGACACCCGTCGAATACTCCAAATGCCACCGTCTACAATAATATTCATAGGTAACTTAATGTAGTATCAGAAGTAAATACAGGGTGTTTCACAAGGTGTAGATAAATATGTAACTGAAAACTGGGACCAACACTGAAATCGCGAAAAATTTTCGACTGTTCACACAAACACACAAACACATCAGTTGATCGGTTGTGTACGACGACGGCTAAAATGTCGATTACGTCATATAAAAGACCAGATAAAATTAGAGAACCGCTTTTGACATACCTGCCCAGAAGGACTGGGAGCTGCTGATATCAGATCTCTTCGGTCAAGCGGCAGCTGCGGCTCCAAACTGCGCAACAGAGCCCCGCGCTGAGCTTCATACACGGACACGCGCCCGTCACAAGACCCCACTATCAACTAGACGAAATAATGACGGCATATTTATGCACAACTCCGGATAAAATGCGGTGACAAATTATCCGGCAGAGCGATAAACCATAGTATATTATAAAAGAAGAGAAAATTGATACAGATTTGATCCTTGATAACGCCAGTGATGCCGAGGATATATATTTATATTATATGCATCATTTGTTTTTTTTTTTTAATGGGAAGTCATCGAATGACTCCTTCCGTCTGGGTGGAACGGAAGGGCTTATTGACTAAATTCCACCCATGTTCCTCCAAATGCCTTTTGCATTCCAGGGCCGTGGTAACTTTTACTCTTTCGAACAAGTACCGCTACCTTGGCAGGCACTGGCCCTGGCGGGCCCCATCAATTATGCTGACATCTCTTTGAGGCGCACGTGGAACACAATACGCCGTAGATCCGGGCCATGATCCTTATCAGACGGCGCGCCACCCATCGCTCGCCGTCCGCAGGCCCGTAATAACTTGCATCCTAATTTCAATAGAGAGTTGAAGAAATAGTCATCGTTACTACTGCGTGCATTAGCACCATGAAACATTAACAATCAAATACTCTGAATACAGAAACCGTTTATCTTTGAAAAAACATACGTAAGGAGGCAGCAAGACCAATGCAGTCGGGGGTAGCGCATATCGCAGCAGCAGCCGCCCATTAAGGTAGAGTGTACCATCCACATGGCCCGACGCGAGCGTACCCTCCCCCCCGCGTGCTAACGACACGCAGCAAGCGCTTCCTGTCCACATGCTGCTGCTCTTGTTACTCTTGCAGTCTAGAGATCTGGAGAATATTTAATATTATAGAGCAACTCTGAGTGAACTTTGAATACTAGACTAATAAAGACCCCTATCTGCCTTTTATCAAGCATCAGAATGTTGTTGGGCATCCAGTGGTCTATACCAGAGTAAAAAACCAGCCAAGGGCGTGTCGGGCCACGCACAGTGAAGGGTTCCATAGTTACCAGTGTCGTTACCATGAAAAAAAAAGATAATTTTACTATAACATTGCAAAGTTACAAACGATTTTCTATATAATTAATATGATTTTTTTAGTTATCAAGTTACATTTGTATGGGTTGGTCGACTATTACTTGTTAACTTGGAAAGCCTACTTAGCAGTGATAGTCTTCTTTTCAAATTCTTTATATGCTACTTCCTACCATAACTTTTTTCGCGTCTCCAAAAACAACCGTTTAACTGGCAGAGGGGAGGGAGGACACTTTGACTCAAACAAAAACTTTGCACTTTAAAGCTGTTTCTAAATCATTTTTCCATCCAAGGATCCGTTTGCTAATATTTCGCAAACGGATCCTTGGATGGAAAAATGATTTTCGCACACCCTCAATATTGCTAAACGACCTATTCAGTGACACACCACACCATAGGATAGAAGATAAAAAAAACATATCGCCACATGACGTGTAGGGTTTATTTTACCACTTTGTCGGCGTGATTAATATTTAGGTATATATGTATGTATTACCCATACCAAATTCCAACTTTCGAGTGCTAAGGGTCTCTGAGCTAAGCCGCGGACAGACAGACAGACGGACATGGCAAAACTATAAGGGTTCCTTGTTGACTACGGAACCCTTAAAATGTTATTGCCAAATATTTTCATTTTGTATTTGTTGACTGCCCTCAGAGCAGTCTGCAGTCTCAGTCAATAAATACAAGTCAACACTGCAGTGTTTTGTTTCAGTATTTTCAATCGTTTCATGGGTTTATGGGTAGGCAGGTTTGGTGGGTAGTGTAGAGCGACGAGGGAGGCTGGGAGCAGCTACATACCAGTAGCCGAAGATTAGTTTAAATGGCGTGAGATTGGACAGCTCTATGATGATTCGATTTGTATGTCATTACAAATACCTCACCTTATTTTCCCATCGCTAGTTCCGGTATAGAACCCATTATCTGCAGGTAGCAGCGACATGGGCGCGCCAGTCAGTGGGAACTTGTTGCAGATCACTTTCTTGCCGGTCCAGTCGGCCCCCACGCGGTACACAAACACCATGTTGTCGCTTTGGGCAACGCCGAGCAGTTCTGAGTTATCGCTGAATGATATACCTGGGATAAAGCAATTGTATAAATGGTGAAGAAATAGAAAACCTAAATTAATGCACACCGAATGCAGCAAGGACTCCTTCGCCTTATCGATAGTTTTCTCTCAAACTCAGGCGCAATAAACCAATTTACCTAATGGTTTATTGCGCCTAAGTTTGCTCAAAATTTTCTACTGAATGTGAATATCTTTTGTGAAGTTTCTAAAGTCTACCTGCTTGTACATAAGTGCACAAATGTGGATAGGCAGGTACTTGGAATTACTTGTAATAACATAGGACTTCTTCCCTGCAGCAGAGTCGGCAGGCTTGGTAGCAAACTTATCTCGCCGAGTGCCCTCGCGGTCGAACAACAGCACCAAACGGTCACATGTTGCCACTGCTAGCTTGACGTTGTTAGGTGACCAGCAAATACCCGCTATAGGACTCTCCGTGTCCTGGAATACACTGTGGCTTAAGATATTTTTTTATTTTAGCTATTTTGTTTAGTACGTGTTGAAAAAGTACGTAAAAATATATGGTAAGTAATACCCTCATCTAAAATTCTAACATATTATCATGAATTAGATACTGTTTAAGTAATTTACGAAAGTATTTTAGATGATTCGTTTACCTGTGCTTCCAAAAGCGTTTTAGAATATTTGAGCCGCATATTTATTGAGCTGTTTTATTAACAATTATGTTTTACGAAATTACGCAGTTTGTTATTACAAGGACTATGTTGTGTTTACTGTTGCCTAGCAACAATCAATTTACTATACTCTATGCTAGCAACATTTAAAATTTCGCGCTTGATTATAACTCTGGTCTAAAACATATTAGGCGGGCCGTACAAGTTCAAGTAATCTGATCAAACTGGCTGGTAAACAGTTTTATCAAATTGGCATGAATTTCTGCGGGAAAATTTGATCAAAAATGAGTCTTTGAATCTCATGAAGATATACAAAATTTTTGTATTTCTATTATTTTTTATCTAACACTTGACAGCCTGTTCAATCAACATTGCTTGAACTTATATGGCCCGCCGCATTTCTGATGTCTAAACCACTAGGTACTACAAAGAAGAGTTCAACCATAAACAAGATAAAAACTTATAACTGGAAATTTAAAAAAAAAAGTTATCCTGATGGACGGCCACAAGTCATAATATGGGACAATGATGAATCTATTTGATGAAATTCAACGACACACAACGTACACACTTTTTTACAGTTTCATTCCACTATTTAGTGAATGAATAAATTAAATATTCAAACTACAAAGTCCTCCAATGGACTCGCCAAGAATATCAGTGAAAGTTTAGTTCGCAATTTGAAGCCGGAACCATACGCTAGGTACTTGCTGCAACAAACGTGTGAACGCGTTGAAAGCGCTTGAGCCAAAATAATTCTCTTTGACTAGCTTTGGCTACAAGTGCTTGCATACCTACACCAACAAGTCAAACTCCCTATCCATACGTTTAGATTTGTGATGGTTTGTTGAGGTTTGGCAAGCGTGTGACTCCGGCTTAAGTTAAGCCATAGACAAAACTTTTTAAATTTTAATATGGTAACTCTGTTGATTTTTATGTCAACTTGACATGACAAACGGAAACTCTTTTCGTGAAAACAGTGTTTATTGTACAGACGTTGTAAGGTTAGAATAATTTTATCCGTTTTGATCCAAGCAATTTCTAAGTTAATATCAATTTGAAACGATGTCGGGTCTTCGTTACAACATGTTTATTCAGTTTTGCAATATATTTTCGCCCACTTTCGGTTTATTACATGCAGTGATAATCGGCTAGTGATGGCATTGTCGTGGTGATGAGTGAAATTAACCTGCAATCGTCTGTTTCCAGGACGTCATGCCTTTCGCACGGTTTGTAGAGCCAGGGCGTGTTGCCCTGGTAGCCGACGGTCCCTTGAAGGGAAAGTTAGTGAGCGTGGTCGATATTATTGACCAGACCCGCGCTCTCGTCGACGGGCCTTGCAGCGGTGTCTCACGTCAACAGCTCCGCCTCAACCAGTTGCATCTCACCAAGTTCCGGCTGAACTACCCATTCACAGCGCCCACACGCATGGTGAGGAAAGCGTGGACGGATGCTAAGCTTACTGAAAAGTGGACAGAAAGCCAGTGGGCTACTAAGTTGGCCAACAAAGAAAAGCGTGCACAGATGACAGACTACGACCGTTTCAAGCTGACGTCTGCGCGTGTGAAGAGGAACCGCGCGAGGACGGCGGTGTTCAAGAGCTTGAAGGTGAAAGCGGCTCGCGCCGGTACCTTCGGCAAGAAGTCCGTGCCCAAGGCGGCCGCCAAGAAGGTGCGCACCAAGAAGCCCAGCGGCAAGAAACCGGCGAAGAAGTAATTCTTTAGTGCCTCAAGCAGGTTATTGTGTTATCAAGGGACAGAAATAAATAAAGAATTACTCTAAGCCAATTTTCTTGTGTTATTGTTACTCATAAACGGTCCTATGACTGGCAATAGGTGAGTGAAGTTGATATTGTAGACCATGTGGTGTTTTTTCTTTACTCAAAATGTTTTACTTTTCAGTTGCGGCTAGTTACTGGGTGCACTCATTTGATTTGAGGTTAGTTGATCTCTATATCTTCTGTGATAGACATTAACAATTCAATATGATGAATTCTATTTTATAGTCTCGTTCGGATGAAATTCAATGATTTCAAACTCACCACTTTGCTGATACTATACTTACATCATGTTTTGCTAAAATATTTTGTGTAATTAGTAACTAAACATTTTTTTATTGTTGTCAGGATGAAAATCAACCACATTGTGAACTACAGTACTCAATGTAAGTTAATTTTACCATTATTTATATGCCATAACCTAAAATTATTAAGGCACAAGTTCATAGTCAACTGTAAACAGCAGCAGAGGATGTGTTGCTGCAACACTATTAGTTTCTATGTATTTCTATGAAATACCTTTTGTAGCTAGCAACAAGTCGTCTGCAGTCCATTATGAACTTGTACCTTTTTGACCAGTCAAAGAAGCATTACATACTTTTCATGATGAATTTAAATTTATAGTCTCGTTCGTATGAAACTCATGATTTCAAACTTACCACCTTACTGATTTTACCATAAGTACTATACATACCTAAATTATTTAGTCATTAGTAATGTCTCAAAAGTGTTTATTTTGTCTTTCCCAGGTATACTTATAATGTTAAGCAGCAAGATTTAGTAGCCAATAATGAATAAGTGATTTACAGAAATCAATGTAAGTTAATTTTACTTTATTATAGATGCCCCAAAAGAAGTATCATGTACTTTTAATGATGAATTTAATATTATAGTCTCGTTCGTATGAATCTCATGATTTCAAACATACCACCTTTCACTGATTTCACCATAAATACTGTTATTCTATAGTGATTTAGTAACATCTAAATTATAAATGTGTTATTTTATCTTTCCCAGATATACTAATTAATATAGCTGAAAGCAGCAAGATTTAGAGCCAACAATAAAGGTGAGTGACCTGTCTTATCTGGTCTAGTAAAATAAATGAAATAAGACTTGGGTTGAGGTTCAGGAGATCCTACCAAAGCCAATGTGTGGACTGTCAAGTTGTTCATGCGTGACTCGGATAGGAACATTATCACACTCTGTGTAAGACATCCAGTTACCATGGTTGTATGTCCAAGGGTTGAGTGTGACAAACACACATAGGAAGTCCACAAACACCAAGTCAAGTCTGATCAATTTAGTAATTTATATTTTCGGTTGTTCACAGAAGGTTTGTGAATGGTATGACGAGATTACCATCATGTCTCTGCAAAGGAATCTGTCTATAATCACCCTTATGTAAAACATTCTACCAGACTGAAGAACAAAAATAAGATATGAAATGTGTCACAAATGGAACCAAATTAAGAGGTTATTATTTTACCACATGGAAGCACTTACCTCAGGTAAATAATTTTATCTAATATACTGAAAAACTAAAACTCAGCTAATTTCTTAAAACTTGCAATTCTAATTTCCAAGAAAGACAGAAATAGATAACCATCTAGATTATTGAGGGTCTGGAACCATCATATTTACCCTACCAAAGCCGATGTGTGTACTGTCAAGTTGTTCATGCGTGACTCTGGATAGGAACATTATCACACTCTGTGTAAGACATCCAGTTACCATAGTTGTATGTCCAAGGGTTGAGTGTGACAAACATCTAAATTAAGACCACATAACAATTACACCATGTTTGACCATTTCAGTCATTGAACTTATGTTTTTGTTACCAGGACCAGAAAAAGAAAAAACTTGACCATTCTCATTTAATTGGGAAACTAGATTGTCTGCCAGACAGCTGATACAAAAGGCATCAATTTGTGAGATTATCCTGCCACATGAAAGAACCCGTGGCAAATTCCTTAGGTAAATATTTTAATATAAAAATTAAGAAAATATCACTGTTGGACTTTTAAGGCAAAGGCTTAATTACTCCTTTCCACTTCTATAATTGTGTTTAGAAAGACCCTACCAAAGCCGATGTGTGTACTGTCAAGTTGTTCATGCGTGACTCTGGATAGGAACATTATCACACTCTGTGTAAGACATCCAGTTACCATAGTTGTATGTCCAAGGGTTGAGTGTGACAAACATGCAAATTAAAACATACTCAAATCATTCAATAATTCAATTTCATAACCTTAAAATTTTTGTTGTTACAGGTTGCTGAATTTTAAAAGTGATGGATACTTTTTGAAGGTAAATTGATTTTAAGAACATAACTGCTAGCTTAAATATAAATCAAGCAAACAATAATAGGAAAGAATTTTAAAATTAAAAACTACCATCACCATTCAAGTCAAATTTTAAATGTTTTGATGATGACTTATAGTATCGCCCCTATCTGAATTCTGATGATTGATCATTTCTGAATAAACTTTCACCCATAACATGAAGTGTTTTTAATGATTTTTTGTTAATTGATTTATTCTTGTTACAGCTGAAACAATTATATACTTGATGCTTGTAAAACGGCATTGTGTCTTTCTTTTTTTTTTCTTGGAATGACCCTAAACTTCTAGAACCTTTCATGATGATTATTTATCGCCCCAGTCTGAACAAATATGTTGATCCGATTTTCTGACAACTATAATAATGCCACATTGTTTTCATGGAATATATATAATAATAGTACTAATAAAACTCATGCTTGTTTCAGATAAAATTAAGAAACAGAAGTTGCTTGGACACAAGATATATATGTCCCTACCTGTATGCAATGGTGAGCCTTTAAAATATTCCTGTAAAGCTTTTATTTTTCTGTAAGTCTATAATGATGATTAATTTATCGCCCCAGTCTGAAGCTAAGTGTTGATCCGATTTCCTGATAACCATAATAATGCCACAAGTT
This sequence comes from Mamestra brassicae, assembly GCA_905163435.1. Taxonomy (NCBI): domain Eukaryota; kingdom Metazoa; phylum Arthropoda; class Insecta; order Lepidoptera; family Noctuidae; genus Mamestra; species Mamestra brassicae. Next base: position 9,115,003 of record LR991004.1, on the reverse strand, counting down.
ATGTACATGGGAAAGACTAGGACTAACAGACCTCATTCTTGTTGCAGAAATGGTTAATTGCTGGGGCACAAGAGATACAAATCTTGTATCTGTATTCTATGGTAAGCCTCTAAAATATTCCCAAGCTTGTGTTTCACTGTTAGTAATGATGATTTATTTATCGCCCCAGTCTGAACAAATGTGTTGATCCGATTTCCTGATAACATGATAATTCTTAAATATTTATTCTCATATAAGAATGCAACTTAACTAACATTCTAATTGAATTTTTCAGTAATCTACTAGAACATTTACTAATCAAGAACAGCTTAAGCTAGCTAAGAAAAAACATGCATCTATTTCTATTCAAAAAAAGGTAAGCCATTATTATCATTTATTATACAAGTCCATTGTGTAAATGTCCCATAATTATCTTTTAATTCTCTTTCTATGATGATTATTATATCGCCCCAGTCTGAACAAATGTGTTGATCCGATTTACTGATAACATAACTTTACGAAATTATTAATTGTTATATGAAAGTGTTATACTAATATACCTACTTCGTATTTTTTCAGAAATCCTCATTATTTTCGTAGCAGACTTGAGAACTTTTAATGGACACCTTGCAAACCAAGGTCAGTAAATAACATTTTAAAACTAATTACTTTGTATTTGAAATGATGGTAACAAGCATATAACTTATATTTTTGATGAAAATATTTTAAACTGATCATAATTTCAAAAAAATTACAATATAGTTCAAAATGCAGAACTTATTTAATTGTTTTTATTATTGTAGATGATAATTGAACCTCTGAGAGTGACGATTATTGCTGCAGAACCCTAAAGGATCCTTGGAAAGAGGTGAGCTGCTTTTTAAAAAAAAATATTTTAACAAAGTTTAGGAAAAAACTAAATGATGAATATCTGTTATCCCTGTCTCACAAATCCATGGGGAAAAATAATGGTATGGTAACAACTGAATTTATGTCAACCAACCCAACAAAATACCTATAAGACAACCAATATTAACAAGCTTTAATATTTTCAGGTCAAATGACACATGGCTACATCAGAAGAAATGTTTACAAGCTATCCCAACCTGTAAGTGTTAAATGCATTATTTTTGGTGCTATCATAATAATACTCCCAATATTAAATGATGAATATCTTAGTTATCCCTGTCTCACTAAATCGTGGGGAAAAATATGGTATGGTAACATCTGAACTTCGTACAGTTACCACGGTGTCATTTATGTATAGATCCCACTGTTTAACCTTGATATTTTCTTCAGATCACAGATCGAAGAAATCTGATGAAATAAAACCGCAAAAGTCTATTATCAATTCACTTCAACATATCCCATAAGAGAGTGGCACAAGACAAAGACTGCAAAGCTGTAATAGACTGAGGCACAGTGGAACCCTAAATGCCAGTAATCATCAGGTAAATAAGTCTAAAACCAAAAAAAAAATACATTTGAAAAGCTCAAAACAAAAATATTTTAGAATCATAAAACAAGTGAGATCAATCTATCATAATTATATATTATCTAAATCAGACTGTTTTTTTTTTCTTAGTTTTGTGTCATATTCATTAAATATTAAGATTTTTAAAGCTAGTTCCAAGTTAAAATGATGAATATCTGTTATCCCTGTCTCACAAAATCGTGGGGAGAAATAATGGTATGGTAACAACTGAAGCTGTTCTCTTAACATAAGGTTATAAACAAGTAACTAAAGTTTTTGTAATTAGTGAATATAATATTTTCAGGATTAACTGGGTATGGCAACATAGAATCGACCTGCAATGACTGCAATTAATGAAAAGGTAGGTTCCAAGTTTGAATGTTTTTTTTTTATTGTTCTTATATGATGAATTGCTTAGTTATCCCTGGCTCACAAAACCGTGGGGAAACTATGGTCATGGTAACAACTGAATTAAAAAAATGTTCAAACCAATACCAATCTTAAATACCTAAATACTTACCAAGTGTTTATTTTGCAGATATATCCAATAATATCCATCCAGTGCAGTATGTCGCCATTTCGTGATAACATCTTCAATTAAGAAATGTGTAAGCCTTTAAGGTACATATTATAAATTGGAAAGATTTGTTTGTTACGATTTAACTCGAAAACTGCTCAACTGATTAAAATAAATCTTTCACCGTTAGAAAGCTTATAGCATATTCACCGAGTAACATAGGCTATATTTACTTCCAGAAATAATTAGGGATTCCTACTAAAACTTGAATAATGTAACCCAAGGTGTTAAAAAAAGTGTCTATCCGCTTGCGCTGCGAAAACTATTGATGATACGAGTACATAAAAATAATGTACTGTATAATTAAAGTAATGATTATTACCTAGAAAAAAGTCCGTGAGGCTATATGTCTAACTAATAGGGTTAAGTCACAATAACTGCTTCTTGTTAAAATTATTAATCAAATCCTTATCCATTTAAATGGTTTGATAATTAAGGTTGATTATGTACATGTAAATTACATTTTAATTCAAATGGGACCTTTCAAAAGTTACAACGGGTATAAAAATGCTCTAAGTAAGAAAAAAGGTGGGGATTTGAGCGAACTGGGGAGACTTAATGTTTGGTTTGATGAGGTTGAAACACGGCATTAATGTTTTGGATAGTCAAAGTCAAAATGTTTATTTCAATTAAGCCATTAAACGGCACTTTTGAACGTCATCGTTTACAGTTCAGTAAAAATAATAGAATTACATTAATAAAGTGACTCTACTGTCCATTCGGAAAGGTAGATTCTTATGGAGAAGAACGGACAAGAAACTCCATAGTTACTCTTTTCAAATAATGATTTACAAAATTTGGTATACAAAAATTAATTTAATATTATGTGAAGACGATGCACCCAGAGTATGCTACTTATAAGAACAAAGTATCACCAGCAGAGGTAAACTTATTCATTTTCTAAAGAAATTTAGGTAAAGGATAGAAAATAAGAATAACAAATATTTGGCTTTTTCGAAAATAAACCCGAAAAGGGGTGACGTTTTTAGGTGAGGACATTATTGCTTACTTCAATTCGTGGAAATTGGGATGAACAAACTAAAAGTGGGATATTTAAAACAGATAAAAACAATTCAATTATAAGGATGATCCTGAGACCGATGAATGGATATCGTAGTGCTTAATTTTCCAAAACTTACATTTAATGAGAACCTCCTTTTTGGAAGTCGGTTAAAAAGGGTTAGAGCGGGCGTTGAAGTTTGTGGAGTACCTATTAAATCCACGCGGACGAAGCTAGTGATAGCAATATACCACAGTAAAGTAGGCATTCGCTTGCTTATAATTATGAATATACTAAAGACAAGCATATATCTCGAAAACTTTGAAGATACCTATAATCTGACAACTTCTAAAAGTAAAAATTAACCAAATGCACATCTGCACTTCTAGATCCAAATCCTTATAAACACTTATTTTGCAGATATATCCAATGCTATGCGTCGCAATTGCGTGACATCATCTTCAATGAAGAAATTTGTAAGCCTTCAAGGTACATACTTATTGTTTATATTATAGCAATATACCTACAATATGATTTGGATGCGCGAAGGCTGGTTCGAGGTGGCGCAACAAAAGAATGTCTGGAAGGATATGGGGAGGCCTTTGCCCAGCAGTGGAACACAATAGGTTAAGGGAAAAAAAAATACCTATCACGAAATTGGCATTCTCATGCATACAATGATGAATATATTTTAGACAAGCATATATCTCGAAAACTTTGAAGATATCCATAATCTGAAAACTTCTAAAAGTAAATTTTTACTAAGTGTACCTAAAAGGCCTTCCTTTTATATATTTTTTATTTACAGGTTTTCTTCACTGGCTACTGAGGCGCTTCATATGGTATCCTTCGGAAAACTTTTGTGTTATATATATATATTTGTGTTATCATTTTATCAAATAAATGGTTTTTATGTTTAACGAAGAGTGTTATCATTTTATAACCACATCCTCAGGAAAAACTGATAATTACCAACTGATAACAAATTGGTCATATAAATAGGAAAAAATGGAAATCAAAGAACGCAGTTAATCATAGTTGTTGGTAAAGCATGTATTACGTTCTTGTAACTGAGTTGGAGACTACAAGCTTCACGTCCTGTAAATTGCAGGTTTGGCTCTATTCCACTGATAAGCCTGCTCATCCCAATGGCTGGTTTCTGAAGCCTTACTGCGAGTATTTTAACGGTTTCGATTGCGTTAGCGTAAACGTCTTTTCTTGAAGCTGAAAAAGCGCTGTCCGGTGACAATACCAAAACCTTTCTCAACCTTATTCATACAATTTGACGTACCTACCTATGTGAACGCGATGGAGTAGGTACCTACGTTAACCCATTCATTGCTACTTATATTTTAAAAACATCACCTGGGTGCCACTTAATATTTTTAATGAAAACAATAGAAAATGCGTGATTAAATGTATTTTTTCATTAAAAAAAACCTCAAAATAAAAAAAACCCAGTCAAAAATAGTAAACGCAACAAATGCGTTGGTGGCACTGGTAAAAGAATTTAAATCGTAAGTGCCATTCAACACACCGTTTGCGTTGACGTTTGGATAGTATTATGCAATATGTTCTGGGAGACTGCTGATGCCCGATATGTCAATATACTTGCCGTTGTATTCTTTATTCATACAATCTATGTTTATATAATTTAATAGTTTTAATATTCCGGTTCCGGTACTTTGATCGTAAACACGTATACTTGTCAGCTCCGACAATAATATTTACAAAAACCACAAAAAACAGTCAGTTCATCATTAAACCGTGAAAATATATCGAAAAAGCCATCGCCACTTCAGAATTAAGAAGAAAACTTGGTGAAAAATAGCAACTTTAGCAAACATCTCTTAGTGTCAGAATACGAAACTACCTCCTAAAAAAAAGTTATTAGAGGAAGTGAAAAATGGTCAAAATTAGTCATGAATTAGTTCACAAATCACAAGAAGAGGAAACGAGGCAGACCGTTTCGACGATGGGTTGATGACATTAAAGCAATAGCAGGTGGAACATGGACAAGAGTGGCCAAGGACAGAGAGAAATGGCGACACTTTGAAGAGGCCTTTGTCAATTACTGACATACAGACAGATAAATTAAAGTATAAGATTATTGTAAAACAACCATAAAATGTAACAAAATTATTTGTGTATTTCCTACTACTCCTACTAATATTATAAATGCGAAACATTGTGTTTGTGTTTGTTACTATACGTTTGCACTGCCGAAACATTAAATTTATAGTTTCTAACAAGTGCCCTTGGCCATCCGCTAAGCGGCCGCATTATATTTTACATGTTATATGTATGTGTGCCAAATTTCATCCAAATTCGTCCAGCCGTTTATGCATTCGTCTAGACATTCTTGTCTAGACGAATTTCCAAAGGTCATGCAGAATCGACGATTTTAATGAATTGCAGGTAAGTAAACAATATTTTAGTGGCTAAATAGGTTGAAAACAAATTTGTACTGTGCCCACAACCAAAACATAAGTCACGTTTTATAAAATGCGTTATTGGCCATGGCCATTTTAAATTTTGTTGCCAATATAAATAGAAGTCTTCTCGCTTGAAGTAATCATCCACGTCAAGAAGGATTACCATTGTAGATAACGTAATGATCTAGTAGTAAGTATACCTTTGTATATTCTTGGTAATTCTCTGAAAATGACCTGTAACAAATAGAAAATAGTAGATAGTTAATTCGAATATTTTCTGTACCTACATCTACCCAAAAAGTAGGTACAAATAGACAACATACTCGTACATTGGAAAAGAATCTGTATTTCTGATTTACATGCAATAGTTAGAATACTTTATTAAAAACCATGCTTAACAGACTGGTTAACACAGCCAGTACCTAACTGTTTCATAATAGATTTAATCAAAATATTAGTATAAGCAGAAACTTTAAATGTTCGCACGAACTATGGAATTACCGGAGAGCAGTTTTGTTTGAAGAAATATAAATAAGAAATCTGCTCCCCTACTCTTGACGGGATCAAGGTCACATCAGGATCGAATTAATGTCAAAAATTTGTTAGTTTGGTAGGTACCTACTTTGGAAATCATTTCCATAGTACCGTTTTGACGTTAATTCAATTCGAACTCGATCTCGTCGGTTGTACTGTTTCAAAAGATTTCGGCCTACGGATGATTAGCATTATAAAAAATTCCGTAATTCCACGTAAAATAAGTTATAATAAAAATCCTGTGGGTTCATAATTTAATCTTACATTTTTCAATTTGTCAAATATCGGCCAGCTTGCAAAATATTTAGTGGGTATGTAAGTAATTTACTACTTGAAATCTATTTAGATTACGAGTAGTAAATTTAACCCTACTAATGTATAATAGATTAAAAAATACGTGCATACATTTTGGCGTGATTTGTTATGCATAAAACCATCCGAAAAAGATCTTTACTGCTATGCCAATGAACGCACCGTATCCGTGCATGTGATTTTATTATAAAAATACACGATGAAACAGCAGAAAAAAATGATAAAATTAAGAATATTGCTTACCTTTATCTCCCAATTCAAAAATATTCAATAAACAATCAATTAAACTGCAGTTATGCGGAAATTAAAATAGACCTTCACAGCGCCAACCGTTTTTTCCTTACCAAAACAAGAATGACAGTTCGAAGCAAAAACCAACAGTGTTTCCACATTTAAAAATTGTTTCTAGCCGTGAATGTTACCAAATATTTAAATAAATTTCTACCATTTTTATGTAATGCCAAAAAACGTCCTAAAGTACACTCAACGCATATGGTACGTTGGTGGCATGACGTAGTAATTTCGATCAACGCAAACGGTGCGTTGGTAGCAATGAATGGGTTAAAAAACTCGCTTAAGCCCTGTGAAAGAATTTCCTAACTGTGAGATAGGGTTGATCCACACATGGTCCGACGCATCGCGGACAATAGTTTCTATGAAATATACGCACCGATATATTTTTGAACTTCTGTTGGACCATGGCCCGAACATGTGTAGATCAACCATAGAAAAAAAAACCACCACGGAACTCTACTCCGCAGAGAACGATTGGAGTATTATACGAAAGATGTCGATTAGTTGCAGCATCTTTTCTGATAACCTGTCAAACTGACATCATTATAGGGTTTGACACGTTCTTAACTCCACATTGTCATTGTCAAACCGGCGATTTGTAAAACAGCGGTGCTATTGCGTATCTCAGTTGACAGCTCAATAAGTTGCTATAGAAATGCCATCACTATCTATCATCCGGTTTTCACGGAACGAACCTTGTTGATTTGTTGTTGGCCAGGTTTTTCCTTTGAGGTTCAATTATAACATCTTCGATTATAGGATCTTGGGTGATCAATATGGTATGCGGATCCACACGCTTGCCAAACCTTCGGAAATCCAAACGCATGGTTGTTTGATTTCGTTTGTGTAGGTCCGATCGAGTGTTGAATTTTGGCACAAATCAAAGAGATTAGCCGCAAGCGCTTGTATCGCGTCCACATGTTTGTGCGCTGGTGGCAAACAGACAATCATTTCAATTGAATGAAAAAAGAGTGACTGGTCATTTAAACTTCCTGGAAAAAATGTCTCTGCCTGGTATAGCGCCCTGACATTTTTTATTTTATTTTTATAATCAAAATACGTTAAATCGAAAATTATATCCGACACTATTGTTATGCTTGAGAACATACTAGCGCTCGCGCAAATGTGTGGATGGCGATGTTTGAAATCCTAAATTTGGCCAAACCTTTGTGGCGGTTTGAAGTTTGCGGCAAGTGCCAAGCGTGTGGATCCAGCATAAGAAACTTTTGTTATGCCAATAACAAACTGATGACACCCAAAACTAAACTGGACGCGAGACCAGTGAAAAGCCGGGTGGGTGATTGAACTGACTCGCGCTATATGGCCATAACGTTCGCTGGTTTTTACTTAGAAAAGGGCTACATTGGCCTTGGTTAAGCTGTTTACTGCAAATAAAATAGCCTGCGTGATTTCTGCTACCAATTCTAATATAGCCCTATTCATCAAAACGGTATCGTATAAAATTAACTTCTTTGAGTACAGACGCCAGCACAGCTTCAACAATTTGTCAAATTTCTTTAATAGATTTTCAACTTTATCGTTACAGCATTACGTTCAAGGTTGATTGGCAAAATGTATCAGTTTCGGTTAGCTTGATGTGATGGCGTTTGTACAAAGGCGTTAAAATATTCTAAAATCCTTGTTACAGGGACTGAAGACAGATGAGCTAACGAGGCTAGAAAATAAGTTCAGAGACTTAAATCTTATAAACAGCAACCAAGAACACTTCTTTGAAGTCGACACCCAAGGAATTCGTGTTCTTAATATTTTATGCAGTGCTGATTATAAGTGAGGATCTTCTTAGTTTATTTCTCTATTATTCTTGACCTGTTTTAAGTTATTAAAATTAATTTACCCAGCTTTGTGACTTTGTGAGTAATATAAAGCTTATTTCAGTTACAGGATTTCAAGTCAATCTATGGCGATGGAGAAAACGAATATTGGTGGCAGAACTATCCAAGTACAAAAACTGGTTTGGACATTAGGCAAACAAGAAGATTAAATAATTAATTTATTAAATAAAGCATCCAAAATTTTCTTAATTTGCTTTTTCTACAGATATTTCACTTTGACAGTCGCTAGGTACTCTGTCTGTGAAGAGCTCTGGTACCTGAAAAATATTAAATTTATAAGTTCGATGATTTCGATGTTCACCGGCTGCACTGTGAGACAATAAAAATATGTATTATTTACAAGTTTTTTATTTATTACCTGAGGTGTATAAGCCTCCACTCTGTCCAGTAATGAGTCTGAATAACCCGGAGTGAAATATCTGTAACGGATAGATCATTTTTAAAATTACATTATAATATCATCGTGTTTCTCAACTTTTTGAGAAACGCTTTTGACAGTTTGACACACGTTGTCTAACAGTCGCAAGAAAGTTAGCAAGATAAATTACTCACCTCACAATTTCTTCGGGGAAGCAACTATTTATAATATTGATATATTCTTTAAGAGATGATCCGGGAACTGAATCAATTTCTTGAACTCTTTTCAATGCTCCCGTGGTTACAAACAATCTTCGAGCTCTTGCATCGTTTGGTAAAATCTAAAAATGTAAAACTCAACTCCATTAGCCACTAACCAAAAACCGATAGACTTGTAACACGCATATCTGTCATCTCTCGAGTTTCAATATGTCGAGATCGAGATGTAACATCACTACTAGAACAGTCAAACCGAAACGTCAAAAACACATGTATTTTGACATAAAATATCATGTCAACAATCGACCAGGCGGACGCTGTATAAAAATTAAATGTATTTATAAAGTTCTGAATTATCTTGTCAATGAAATGGCGGGTAGAGGAAGAGGCCGAGGTGGAAGTGGCCTGTCCTTAACTCACGACCAACTGCAAGCACTCGGTATAGCCAGAGGAGACAACACTCCACAAACTGTAGCACCACCCCCGCTGTTCCCGAAACTTGAAGCGAAGCCTCTTCCATTAGTTAGCGACGCCGCCACAGATTATATGTTGATTGTTAAAGACCAGTTCATTGAGTATTTACACGACTCGCCAGCGTTTGTGAAACTAAAGACGCACACAGATGGAATCGAGCGTTACTCTGACAAATACAAGATGCTTGCTCTTGATGCTAAGAAAGGCCAAGTATTAGATTGTGTGTGGGCAAACATGCCTACTGAGTTGAGACCACAAGCGAACAGAGTGCGTGCTACAGCACGCAAGCGGAAGCTTGACGACCCGGCCGCAATAGCTAAGAGGTTACAGACACTGGAGAAAAAAGAAAATCAAGAAGATGATGAAAATATGGAAGGCAACGAAAATGAAGAGCCTGCAAAGAACCAAGTAGTCAATGATGATGAGGAGATTGAAGATGAGCATGAGGAAGAACTAGAAATTGACGATGGCACAGACTATGCAAACAACTACTTTGACAATGGTGAAGATTATGATGAGGAAGATGACAACCTTGATGATGGACCAGTTTACTGAAGAACTTATGATGTGTAATACTAGGTAGTAGGTCTAATCAAATGATACTTATGTACTACGAAACTTCTCATCTTAGCTATTTGAAAAGTCTGTGATATTACATACCTAAATAAAATATGTTTTAATAAGAACTTGACCTCATTTAACTGTGACCTGTTTATAAAATTGCTGCAAATATAAAAAGAAAAAGACAGCAAACTACACTGACCTTAGCATATTGAGCTAGCACATATTTGAGTATGCAAGCGGGAGCAGAATGCAACAACGGTTCTAGTGCTGGTCGGTGCAAGCAGCACTGTAGCGCTTGCTTCAGTGCACATGACGCTCTTGCACGAACTTCTCCTGAAGACTTTGGATGGGTGTATAGCTGTGTTAATCAGTTAACAAAACATTAAAATTGTACCTTTGCTTTCTGCCAAAATCTACACAAGATGATAAGTTGGTTGCTTCTGAAAGTGCCTCAGGCAGTCAGACACCTTAGATTATTCACCTTTACAGGTATGAAGGTGTTGGAGGCTTGCTATAAAAGAAGTTAATGATTTTTATGTAATTTTTAGGTATGTTAGTTGTAATAACATCTTGCCCTGATCACGCTTAATAAATAAAAATATTGGTCACTGGAGCCATACATGAGAATTACTGTGAGTTGTTCAACTTCAATTCAATTCAAAACATATATTTCAGACTTTTCAGTCCATAGTGTTAGTAGTACATCAAGATTACTTAAAGCTATGTTAGTAATTCACACATACAACAAATAGGAGATAGAAACGCAAGTCAGTCTACAATATGTGCAACCCAATCCAATGCCCTCCAAATAGCCATAGGACTATGAATGTAGTACGCAAATACACTCAGGTAGCTGTTGGGACTACTACCCCTCAGCCTTTGCATCAGCGATGCTGCTCTCTTACGTATAATGGCGTGAAAGCCGTCCACTTGAGATTCAGCAAACATCGCTGACGCACTGCAGTAGCGAGGAAATCCCATCAGCAACCTGAAAGAATTGTTATATTGGACCCGCAGGGCACTTTCGGTTCACTGCGTGTAGCTAGCTAACGTGAGAGGGACTCCTACGCCCAGCCCTAAACACCAGCAGCTCACTCTTTTTGATATTGTTGGCGCATGAGTCTCCGCAAACACCTCACACACGCTAATTAGTTTTCTCAAGGCACTGATCGATGGGCTCAACAGCACCATGTCATCAGCGTAACTAATGTTATTAACTATTTTACCATCTATTGAGCAGCCTACTCCGGTGCTGTTGAGCTCACGGATCAGCCCATTTACATAAAGGGGAGCTCAACCCACCCTGCCTCGCCCCACATTTCAATTGATGGGGGTCAGAAAGTGAGCTCGACCATTTCACATAATTGGTTTGATAACAATACTTAAATATACTTATGATTCCATCCGGTACTCCATTAATCCGTAGCGTATCCCATAGTCTCTCATATTCTACCCGGCAAATGCCTTTAAGAGGTCCAGACAGGCGGCATACACTGGCGTTTTGCGATCGGTATAGTATTTGACGGTGTGTTTCAGGACCAATATCGCACTCTCAGTTGAAAGACCGGGCCTAAACCCAAATTGAGCATCTTCAAGGTTAGCTGATTGTGCGAGATAGCCATTCAACACACCGTCCAATACTTTGGCGGTTACAGTTGTATTGGCGATGTCCACAGCGTCCGTTTTATCCCCCCCCCCCCCACACTGACTGGAAGACTCGGCCTCAGATTAAGTCTACTGGTTTGTTTCCAGAATTGGTTGAAATAATTATTCTCGTGGTGGTTTACCACTTACACACCACCTCTCAAAGTGAAGCCGAGCCTCCCTATGCGAATCCCTTTGTTATTGAAAGATAATGTGGTTTTACTAGCAGGAGATGGGTGAGTATCCCCTTGAGGCTTAGGTACCTGCAGCAATCTAGGCAGTGCATTAGCAACAGCGATAGCGAGGCTGTGCTGAGGAGAGTGCTTCGCTATATGACCGAGCGTCCAAGCGGAGGCGCATATCTCGGCGTCGTCTGCTTCCGGGTTTTGAAGTATTTCCACAAGTGTAGGAACAGCCTAAAAATACCTACATGGTTTCAGAGGCTAACAAATAGCTAAAAGCAATTATATTACACACAGGCGAGAATTATTAAATAAGAGGGCTGGTTCATACAATATTGAAGTATCTGCAAGAGCTGAGACATTACAGAAGGAGAATAATGTAGTTAGTTTACTTATTAATATTAAAATACAGGTTCTCTAAAGTTTGTCAAATCAAGTGATTCTGATTTATTTAATAACTGTAAACAATCAAATTGATGGGCATTGAGGCATACCTTAGATTCGATAACAGCCATAGCCAGCTGGTCGGACTGGCCGGCAATGAACCCGAGCGCCATACAAGCAGGCACACGCGCGCCTCCTACCTGCTCTCCTAGGAGCTCCACTAAAGGACCACATCCACCTGTGTTCACTACTAATTGTGCCAACTGGAAATGAGAGACCAGAATAACTTTTCTGTCCGGTTAAGAATCGAACTTTTATCATAAATTACCTTCGGTAACGGCTTTTTAGTAGGGGTTATCTATGGGCCTTAGTTGCCTGATAATAAAGAATTATTATTATTAAGCAAGCTACTGGTCTTCCATCCATTTTTAGCTGTAGATCCAACGCATCGTCGGAGCAGGCGTTTTCTTGTAGGAAGGATAATTGGCAATCGCTACAGTAGGACAATCTCAGGCTCAAAGTGAAGATCATAGCAGGGTAGCTGTTGAACGAGTGGCCCAGGATTGAGTTGAATGGCGTATTCCACAGGCATATTTAGTAGTGGATTGTTACTCTCTAAATAACTCGTTTTGTACGAAAATAAAATGACCTGTTCTGCTCATCATATGCCTAGCCTTTCCCCAACTACATTGGTACAACTTCCAGTCAAACCGGTTCCCGAGTCCTATTCTGCTGGTCATAACTCATCATCATCATATCAGCCGAAAGACGTCCACTGCTGGACATAGGCCTCCCCCAAGTGTTGCCACAACAACCGGTCCTGTGCGTCTCGCATCCATCGGCTACCTGTGACCCTGACCAGGTCATCGGTCCACCTTGTGGGAGGCTTTCCAACGCTGCGTCTTCCGGGACGCGGTCGCCACTACAGAACTTTTCGGCCCCATCGACCATCTGTTCTGCGAGCAATGTGCCCTGCTTCTGCCCCTTCAGTTTGGCGATCCTTCGAGCTATGTCGGTAACCTTGGTTCTCTTGCAGATATCGCAAGGAAACTCCGAGCATTACCCTCTCCATTGCTCTTTGGGTGACTTTAAGCCTTCTGATGAGGCCCATTGTGAGCGACCACGTTTCAGTTCCATTAGTCAAAACTGGCAACACGTATTGGTCGTAGTCTTTCGTCTTGAGACACTTACGTATGTGAGACGAGAAGATACCAAGCAACTTCCCGAACAACACCCAGACCAGTCGGATTCGACGGTTGACCCTGGTCATAACTAAAATGTTTAAAATGACTACAAAAATCCTCACATCAACGGAGTGTTTGACGATGTCCCTGAGCAGGCAGGCGGCGGCCTTGCGTACGAGCGCGGCGTCGTGGCCCGCGTGCAGCAGCGCGGGCGGCAGCGCTCCTCCCGCCACCACTGCCTCCGCCAGCTCCGTGCGCGCGCCCGCCACCGCGCCCAGCGCGCACAGTGTACTACGCTAAACGATAACAGGACGTGGCGTTAGCGGTCAACCACAAGTCACTACAGTACCTAGTTACATATGAATTACGAATATCACCCTTAAAACTATAAAGAACTACAGATTTAGTTGAAGACCACATAATTAGTTGAGATAGTGCAATGGTTAAAGACGAGTCATAAAATGAAAAAACTTTTTACAAAAAAATACAACCGACTTCCAAATATTATTTTTTTTATTTGGAAGTAGGTTGTATTTTTTTTGTTAAAAAGTTTTTATATTGTGATGATACCACACATTTAAGTGTCATTATTCCCATAATGAGTGGTTGTACTATTTGCCGTTAAGGAGTCACTTTGTGTGCCTTTTCAGTCCAAGTCCAGACCAGCTCATAAGAGGTAACTGGTTCATCTTTGATGTTCATCGTCCAATGCAAATGCAATAGGTATAGCTATAACTAAACCTGTCACAAAAAGAATCATCAAGATCGGTTAATAAACAATAAAGTTATGCTCTAATAGATAACCCCCAAAAACATGTTAATTCAGATTGACTTGTTTGCATCTGCGTGATTTTATGTTATGAACTGATGAAAACAATAAACAGACATGGGATTTCAGCAATCCCGGGAGGTTTGCTATTATTTATTAAAGAGTTCCGTTGCCTATCTCCGAAGTTCTTCATCAGATCTTCACCAAATTGAAAAGTTTGGAAAAATATTCTTTAATAAAAAAAAAAGAATTATCCAAATCGGTTGACAATTGGCGAAAATATCGCAGAACAAACATTTTTCCTGGGATCCCAGCATCAGATCCTGACTTATACCTTCCATCATCAGCTCAGCAAGATGAGATGTTGATTACCAGGTACAATTATCTGAATTGCTTTACAAAGAATATGAAAAACATTGTATGTGCCTTTAAAATTTGAGGGTTGCCCTCGATTTCCCTAGGATCCCATCATCAAATTCTGACTTGGTGCCAATGGGACCACCTCAAGAGTATAGGCTTTCGAATCAAAAAAATAATCATCAAAATCCATTCATAATTGACGAAATGATCGCATAACAAATATCCAAATAATAAAAAAAACAGTCGAATTGAGAACCTCCTCCAAGTCGGTTAAAAAGAAACAGTTATCGGTGAACTATTTTTGAGGTTTCTATTAGGTTCCAGTTAATCTCTTCTCATGAGTCATATCCCTATTCAGAACACCCTCCTCTTCCCTCAATTTCTCGGGCGAAGGTAGAAAGTCTGTACGAACCTATAGGTACTTTAATATGACATAATTAAATAATAATAAAAAAGTAAGTAACCTTCAGTTTGGGATCTTGGTTTTCCAATCCGTGAACTAAATGGCAGATAGCACCAGCATCTACTACCGCTTCGGGCTTATGCTGGGCCAAGTCTACCAAAGCACCAGCAGAAATCTAAAAACAGAATCAATAGGTACCTACTTAAATACATATAAAACATACAACCTAAGCCTTCAGAAAATAGAGGCGTCATATCAATCATCTCAGCTGAAAAACGTAGACTGCTGGTTATTAGGACCCATTAAAATATCGCTACAATGTCCGATCCGATCTCCCTTTCTTTTCCACTATGCAGCCAGGTCCTACGATTTTCATAAGGTTGTAGTGTGGCGGTCAGACCGCCTTGTAGGGGTTAGCCCACGCTGTACCCGGGAGCATATAAGCTGCACCTTCTGGTTCAATCAAATTCAATAAAAAAATGAATTCCTTACTTGCTTCAAGCTTATTTCAGGTTCCTGAAAAGCCAATACCAGTAGTGGTAGAGTACCAGCGTCTACAACCAATCCAGATAGTTGTTCACTATGTTTTCCGATGTATCCCAACGCCCACGCGGCATTCTCTTTCACCTAAAATAGCTAGGACTATAGAACAAAGTATAGTTAATGCTCTTTGAAGTTCAAAAAAAGCTTCACATAGAAGCCGACCAAGACTATACTTACGGTCCCGGGTCCTGGAATTATCTTACCTATACCACTTCCGTGCCTAAAATATTTTCAGATGAATCACGACAGATCTTATTAGCTTGGTCGAATAATAGATAGGCTGGTCTAATCAATAAATGAAATGTATAGGAACTATTTATATTTACTTGTGTATCAAAATCTTCAAGGCACGAGACAATATGCTCTAATGCACCAAGTCTTATAATCGCACCAGCCAGTTCTTCATTATGTCTGCAATAATAAATCAGATTTTATAATAAATTAATTTTATGCTCAGTTTTGTGGCCTTTTATGAATGTTTACTCACTTAGCAACGGCTCTCATGAGATACAGCGCGGATCTTTTATAGTACACCTGTGGAAATAAGTTCATGGAATTACGAGCATGACCTCTATTTCTGCCACTACCTTGATGTGGTTGAATATCTAAGCTAACTAAGTATATACCTACTTATAACCAAAAATTCGATGTCCGACTCGGGCAATGTTATTGTTTATTCAATTCTTAATACATAGTAACCGGGAATCTAGATTTGTGACTTGAATTTCGGAGCAACCCTTTGTCACTAGGTGCTATAGTGAACCTATGCTTGGTGATACCCTTACTGCCTGCCAATAGTACCTACCTAGGTACCAATATTGAATCAAGTCACCACACCATCGTCGTAAATACCTTTTTTAATGCTAGCAAGTGCGAATACTCACATTATATTTATTAAGATTTTCAAGAGTGATGGTGACTACTCCTCCGTTGAGCAGTTGCCTGGCCACCCCCTCGTCGTGTTCGGCTAGTCGAGCGGCTGCTACCACTGCGCACTGGCGGACAGTGCTACACGCATCAGACAGCAGTGGTCGCAATAAATCTGTGAGGGTTGACAAACGTCACGCCGAGACTGGGTAGAAGAATATTTTTGGAAGCTTATAATATCGACATTCATCTTCATCTTATGTCAATCAACTAGTTGGAATAACCTCACCAGGGAATCGAACCCAGTCTTAGGCGATTAGGCAAAGATGATACAATCGGATACCCCAACACAACTATAACTTAAATATGGTGTTTTTTTTTTAAGTATGGGAAATCATCAAATGACTTCTTTTGCTCTGGGTGGAGCGGAAGAGCGTGTCAGACTCTTACTGACTTAAACCCATCCGTGTTCCTTCTAAAGCACTATGCGTTCCACGGCCGCGGTGACTCTTTCGAACAAATTCCGCAACCCTGTCAGGCTCTGGGCATAGCGGGCCCCGTCTTCTTTGCTGACATCTATTTGAGGCGCACGTGAAACATAACGCGCCATCGACCCGGACTTGGTGGTGATCGGACAGCGAGCCACCCAACGCTCGCCGTCCGCAGGCCCGCGCCTACGGTGGCCGGGGATCGTCCTGCGACTCCCGACGCCGGGGGCGTCTTCTCCTGTAGCGGCGGTTGGGGCGAAGGCCTTGCCTTTCTTTCCCTCGCGCGGCCCGCCTTCTCCTTCGCTAGCATTACTACTTCGCAGGAGGTGACTGCTTCCCAAGCCCACAGGGCAGACCTCCACCGTATGCTCCACCGTGTCCTCCGGGCGATCCTCACAATAAATATGGTGATTGGATCGGTGGATTGGGTAAGTACATGGAATTAGCCCTAGCCTGAATTATCTGTTTGCTAAAGTGTTCGGTAGGTTTTACTACCCACTTAATTCACATAGTTAAATAAATTAGATAAGTACTAAACTTGAGATTAGCTGACAGGTTTGTCGGGATTTGCCTCAACATGTAGGTAGACATTCCACTACAGCTATACAAGGTCATTTGCCACACATTACATAATTTAGTTATAAATAGATCATAATAAATCATATTTACCGAGTACACCCGCGCTCTCCAAGCATTTAACATTAGTTGATCTAGTCGCAAGTTCGGCCATGGTTTGGACGAAGACCAGCCGAGCCTTCTGGTAGGTCTCGAACACTGGGGTATTAACAAATATTTGTATCAGATTTAGACGAACCCAAATCGGTTGATAGATAGACTACTTCGTTTTTTGTTGACCCTACAAATAACCTGATATGGTAATGAAAATGAACTGCGAACTCAAATCTGAAATATTACTTTGATATAGTTTTTGTAGCAAACGTCAAAAAAATATGCAAGGCTTATAAGTTAAGGCTTGTAAGGTGCTTATAAGAAAACCACAATTGCTATTGTGATTAGACGACGTTAATAAGATACACAGTAGGTACCTAGGTAAATAATAGGCGGATGTCTGCACTCCTTCTAATACCTGAATGTTTACCACTTCCTCCAATGAATGAACCATTAATAAATACCTGTAACTAAAGCTATTGGTAAATCTAAACATTGCTTAACTATCTTCCTTTATATAATACCTAGTTGAATATTCCTTGGACTGCTCATAGAATGGCTCATGATTAAATATTTTATAAATAACTTTCGAATATACACAAACTTTTGATAATTAAAAGATGTCAGTAGCGGCATGACAGCTTGGTATACTTTTGTTTTTTGTAGAGAGACAGTAAAAATGTTAAACCAGGCACACTTGAAAGGTATTTAACCTTATTTTCTTAAAGCTAAATTTCGGTTTGTCACGTTAATTTTAACGGATAGGTAAGCAATTACTTAGGTACCTAGTCGCCATAATATCGTTTGATCATGTCATTGTGCGCGCGACAGTCACCGGTCGAGGCGACTTGCGCTCGCGCAGAGCAAGCACCCGTGAAGGTCACTCAGTTCGACGTCACGTCTCGAACAACTACAAGCGCGTCATTAGCAATCCGTACAACAACCTACATAGAAATGCCATTGTATACCACACATGCAGGTACTGCTTATCTGGCGGAGTGAAGCCACACATGAGTAGGTATACAAGCGGTCGCGGTTACAAAAGGCTGTGTGGCCGCGTGGTTACACTCTAACAAGTTCGCATGATATTTGTGTTTCTGTATGCTCGTGTTTAAAATAATATAGGTACCTATGTAATCTGCTGTGATTCTTTTGTAAAATAAATTCATAGATTTGTAATATTTGTGAGGCCTATTTTGTAAATAATCTAAGATGCCGTACGTGATGGTTATGGGCAGTCTGAGTGCTCCTCACCTATCAAAAGATGAGGGTGCTACTGTTTACGGACTCAAGAGCGAAGAACGAACTTCATTAGTCAGGGTAATTATTATTAATTTTCACAAGTTTTTTTTGTTTCCGTAACTATTTGTGTTTAGGTTACAAATAGGTAGGTACAAATAGGTTCTTATCTCTTTTGAATTGTTGAGCGTTATGTGATACAAAATAATATACCGGTAACAAAATAATCAATAATCTATTCTAAGAGTGATGTTTTAGGTGATGTACAATCGCAGCCAATTTTAACGTTTGTAAATCTTTGTTTAATAGTCAGCAAAGTTGTTAACTGCATCACGACAAACTTCATAACACTTAATTTATCCTCATGCATTTCATGACTCAGATACTTTTTCCTCGTTTCGTATAGGTACTAGGTACTCTATTACCTAGATCTAAATAGACATTATGATGGGATCTGAATAGTCAGTTATGATGAGTTCTTTATTAATTCATTTAACGTCTTTTACAGGAGTTAAACTCGTCCTTCGGCATGCAGGTCGCAGCATCATCAGAACCTGAACGCACTGTTCGAATAACCCAGAAAGGACTTACTCTAGTTGTGGTGAACCGTCTTCACGCGTTATTTGGATACGATGTCGTCTCACACGCCATGGCAATGACAAACGCCAACCGGGAACTGATATCCTTTACCATGTACAAGAAAACTGGTTCAGGGTCACAAGGTCACAGTCAGGGACATGGTCACAGTCAAGGCCATAGCCATAGTCAAGGTCACGGGCACAGCCAAGGTCACAGCCATGCTCACGGTCATTCACACAGAAGCTCTCCCAAGGTTCCCAGCAGCAGTGTAGTCACGCTTTGATCGTGAATATTGAATAACATTACTATTCAATGAATGGGCACTGACGATGTGTATGAACTCTAATTGTACTCCTGAAAAATCGAATATTGAATCTCATGTAAAAAATCCGTCCTTTATTGTAATAAGTTGTAACTATATTTATTTTGAATACAATCGACACGAACCCGTTGTGTAGGTAAGTGTTATTTTTTTAAATATCAGGGTATAAAATAAATATATTTGTAATAAACTCGTATGATTTATTTAATTTAAATAAATTTTAGCTTTACAAATACAGTGCGTTAGAAATACATTTGGGATAATATAAAACATATATTCAGTCTTAAATTCTATATCTGAGGGTTGTTGTTTAGTGGAACTGGAATGAATATAAAAGTAGAAAATTAACTACTTAAATTTGAGGACTAGATAAACTATACATGTAATGTTGAGTCCAGAAAAAATAGACAATTATGTGACCTCGGAAGTATCCGCATGGAACTAAAAATTTGTTCCAACGATATAATAAACTATTACAAACATAAATATCGAAAGTCCGCAACGAAACGAAAACGAAGAGAGGGAGAAAAACGTGGGTTTGGCATTGTTCTCCTAGACTGAAGACTATAAGGGATAGCCTTTATAGTCTTCAGTCTATGTAGGGATACCTATCCCTAAATAAACATATGTTACCATAATATTAATTCGCGCTTTGAAGAAACTTTTTAAAATGCCAGCTAAACAAAGGAGCTTCACTCGCACAAATGCGTGTCACAAAAGTGCAAGTGAGAGGGCATTTTAATATTTTTTCTTTCTGGACGCAGTTGCTGTTCACAGATCATGGTATTTTCGTCGTTTCCTAAGTGTCATCATTGCGAGGTATCGCAATTATAAATATGTACTAGCTGACCCACGCAACTTCGTCTTGCTTTTCGCGATAAATGGGCTATCAAACACTAACATAATGTTTCGATTCGAACCAGTAGTTCCTGAGATTAGCGCATTCAATCAAACAAGCAAACTCTTCAGCTTTGTAATATTAGTATAGATTATAAGCGCGAACCTAGATGAAGATTTGCAATCATTGTTATAATACGAGCAGTGTAACCCTAATAACGAGCGTTTTGCGGGCAAAGTGAACTCACGAGCAGAGTACGAACTGAGCTCACTAACAAGCCAAGCAGCCGAAGTAAATCCACTAACGGTTCGAGTGGACGTAGCGAGCCCACTAACGATCCGAATGGACGAAACAACCTCTCTTACTTTCCGAGTGGACGAAACGAGCCTACTAATAGTCCAAGTGTACAAAGCGAACCCACAACCGATCCATATGGACGAAGTGAACACACTAACGGTCCAAGTGGTCGAAGCAAGCCCACTAACAGTCCAGGTGGACAAAGCGAGCCCATTAACGATCCGTGTGGACTAAGAGAGTGTACTTACAATCCGACTGGACAAAGCGAACCCACTAACAGTCCTAGTGGACGAAGCAAGCCAAGCAAGTCTTGTGTAGGGTCACCTGTCCAACATTGAAACAATCGTACACAATGAAACTTTGCGATATTTCCAAAACACGACGTTGCCAGATAATGCAGGATAGCAAGAAAGGACATGCTCAGGCTCCCTCCGCACCCGCCCAGTTTGCGAGCGCGCCGCTTGGGAGAGGACGTCTCAGGTGACACATTACGGATATTGCTACAATAAAGTAAGAATTTTTCGTAATATTTGGTGTTTTTTTAGCAAATTATGGAAGATAATTTTGTATTGTTAAATATGACGTTGCATTCTGTACATTTCAAAGTGTCTTTTGACCTAAATCCGTATAAAAATAGTTCACATTTTGTTGCAATTTTCTAAAGGTTATAAAAAAATACCCTGTTGGTTTACAATGAAACGAAAGTATGTTGTATACAATGAAACAGTGTGCCATTGTGTACTATCTTGTTTCACTGTAGGCCATGTAGAAAATAATCATAACGATATTTTTTAAGCATAAGCAACTTCCATGCAGAAACTAGCGGAGAAGAGGAAGATATGGTGATATCTCAAAGTGAAACAGAACTGAGTGACATAGATGAAGAAGACGAAGACTCCTATGAAGATTTACCTATGGTAACTGAAAAATTTAAACGAATCGATCGAAAACTGGGGTTTTCGATCGATTCGTTTAAATTTTTAGACGGCGTTATGGTTGGTTTTGAAACCAAAAAACTTGAAATATTCTACGTCGCATTGATTACTGAAATAATAAGTGCTAATTCATACGGTGCTTCTTTCTTGAGACTAAAAAACAAGAATGAGATGAAATTTTATAGCCCTGTAGAGCTATAAGCCAGATCTTTCAGAAATAAGACTGACAGACCTAAAGATTATTCTGCCTCAGCCAAAAACTAACGGCACCAAAAGCTGAAACTCGTTCTATGTTTTCTTCTTCGTGTATCACCGAAACTAAATTTGCGTTAATATTTGGCTGTTTATATATATATTAATAAGAAGTTATACCTAATTATAACGACTATGATTGTGATATTTTTTTAATAATGAGACTGCAACTCGTACAGTACTGATTGTGATTCTGATTCTCTGTGATTGTTAATGTTTAAGTCTGATTGATTAATAAAGGTAATGATTATTATGAATAGAACATATTATTTTCATTTAAATTTCTTTAATTTACTGCTTACATACTTACCTAGTTGATTAAAAGCATACAAAATACTACCTACTAAAAACAGTTTCATTGTAGATTAGCCCTGTTTCATTGTAAAAAATCAGGTGTTTCATTGAATACACATATAGGGACACAATGAAACTAAGTTCATTTTTTAAAAAAAGCTTTTTCATGCATAAGTTATTAAAGTAAAGTAAAAATTTAAAATGAGATGCCATTACTAGTTAAATTGTCTATCTTGGTGCAAAAAATTAGACTCATAACTCGAGAAACGGCAGAGACAGGATGGTTTGAAATTTTGGTGTTTCATTTGTAAACAGGTGACCCTACTTAGTTCGCGAACGAACTAGTTCGTCAGAGCACTCCCACATGCGACCTACGCGAACTAGGTCCCAGATCTACCGCTCTTTAGCTCGTTAGTTTATTCGATATGACCGACCTAATTGACTGAACGGGAGCGCGGAGCTGTCCAACCTAGTTGCGTCACCGCTCACTCGACACTCACTGATGCCGTGATGCGCTCCTTACTTATCTTTCGGTCGTTCATTAATCTGGTCAGTGAATGTTGTGTGTTTATGACTGTTGCAGATTTTGCGCGGCCGGCGATATACAAGCTACTATTTACTTTTACATTATATTTTAAAATAAACACGTTTAAAACACGTATGTTTTGATACTAAACTAATAAACGTATGGAAAAAAACAAAATAACTACTTGACCAAGTTTACAAACAAAAAATCGCGCGTCAAGTTTTTCATAAAATTTGGCACACGTCCAGGAAGATCGAAATACAAAAACGCCCTTACAAATCTAAACCTTGAATTTAAAAAAATGGGTACAGATGCGGAAGGGTTGGGGACGTTTTATCCTACTACTATTATAAAGGCGAAAGTTTGTAAGTATGGATGTATGTATGGATGTTTGTTACTCTTTCACGTAAAAACTACTGAATGGATTTTGATGAAATTTGGCACAGAGGTAGATTATAGTCTGGAATAACACATAGGATACTTTTTATCCCGGGAATATGTTCCCTTAGGATAGTTTTCGACAATCACGCGGGCGGAGCCGCGGGCGGCAACTAGTTTGTAATATTAGTGTATTTAAGGTCTGAAGGTGTAAGGTGTACGCGGACTTTCCAAGATCACATTTTGTTGCCACATGTCCATTTTGATTGGTCTATTATAGCAAAATGGTGAGACAAATGCCTTCGTAAGAATTAAGAGATATTACTGGTCGATCAACTATGGCGCTCAGCTCCTATCCTTCTCTGTTCTCCTAACTTCTTCAAAGCAGCAGCGTATTGCCTCTGGACATCCATCAGCCTTGAGTATTCGTTGTAGAGATCATTTTTCTGTTCCTTCTCAGTTTTGAATTTTTCTTCAACCTTTTTAACAGTATGGTTGACCCAGTCCACGATGGATTCGAACTGCGTCATAAACGCTTCTCGCTTTCTGACCGAAGACATAGCCCTGCAAGATAAATAATGTTTGTTAGTTTTTGAGGCTGTTTAACATTCATATCACTAAACAATACATATAGTCCCAAGTACACTCTTTAATTTCACGATAGCGCATGACTAATTTCTTTTTTTACCTAGGCATGCTATAATATATATCACATTACAGCCATGAAAATCATCGATGCGTCATCGAGAAATTATATCATAATAAATAACATTTTTAATTGTTTCCTTGTCTTTACAGATGGTGGGTTAAATTTCACACATTTCCAATGAGTATTTTTTTTGTATTTTAACTAAGAAGGTGAAGGCAGCCACTTCTTTGTGTCTTTAGAAGTCATGGATTTGGCATCCGGCGCACCTTAGTCGGCCAGAAGCACCAGCAACATTATAACTGGCTCATTCATCCACACACACGCACACACACATCACACATCATTCTCCACAATTAACATACAACAAAGAAGTGTCATTGAATGTTTAGGTACTATTAGATCATATGTATTTTCTAATAAACATAACGAAAATAAACTTACTCTTCATAGTTATCCAGGATTGAATTAAGCAGACTCAGCTCTTTTGAGGTATATAGCTTTACTTCTAGCAGTGTGTTGTAGAATATATAATACTGTTTTGTTTCCTTGTGTTTGGATGCAACTGTATGAAAAAGGACACATTGTTAGAATATCTTTGGGTGTCGCAAACTGGATTTCAACTCTCGGCACTAAGCCGAACTTTGATAAATCAGTGCAATTTCGTGCGAATGTGAACTTATGCTTTAAGTTTTGCTTTATATTTTATAGTTCTTCAGGTAATATGTTGAAGCATTGCTAATGTAACTCCTGAAGTCGAGTTAGCAATATTCACATCACACCATGCACTCGATAGTTTCCCTTCGTGACAATATTACAAAACACAAAAAATAAATCGTGTATGTTTTATTGTGGTAATTCAAAGTGAACGGCACAGGGTGGGGTAAAGGGCGATACAGAAAAATGTATAAAATACCTTGATTGTAAAGTTCAATGAACCTCTTTTCATATTGCAACAGTTCAGCAGTGCCAGGTACTTCATCAATGGCGGTAGAGTATCGCAACACCTCCCGGTTTAATTTGGCAAGTTCCAGTCTCATACTTGTAATAAAAGCTTTTAGTTTTTCTTGTCTTTCATTGAATTCCTTTAATTCTGCCGGCGTCAATGGCTGCTCTTCGACTTTGGTATCGGGGTCTTTTGCAATCCTGCAAGATTTATAATGTGATTTTATAATTAGAAAGAGTCAAATTGAGCAATCACCACCACACTATGGGATGAGATATGGATACTTTCCTTTTACAAAATGTGGGATATTTCTTGAAGATTTCATGAAAAAAAGAACAACATATCCACACTATGGGGAAATATGTTAACTGAAGAATTAAGTTAAAATTACCTCAGCTTTTCTTCCAATTTACCACATTCTTTGTTTCTATGTTGAATTATTTGTAACAATTCATTTCTCTCCCTTGCCAACTCTTTGAGTGACTTATAAAACTGTTTGACATCTTTATCACTGAAACATATTTGAGATGTAATTGTTATTAATTTATGATACTCATACACATGACGCCACATATCTGTATTTGTATTATTATGCTATACAAATGTATACACTGAAATGGCTATAGTAGTTTTTTTAATAGCACTATTCTTCTATTTAGCTCTACAAAGTTAGGACCAAACCTGAGGCACTGCGCAATAGCAACTTCATGCGACGGCAGGGGTAATGGATGGACTACTGCAAACTTTGCAAACATATTAATAAAAACAGAACACAAAGCATACCTTTTAGGTATACCATCAGTTTTCATCAGTTTATTAGTAATTTTTTGCATCTTGCCAAGCATGTCATTGTGCTGTGTCTTAGCACTTTCCATTCTAGCCTGATGAGTTTTCTTAAACCTCTGTATGTCTTTCGACAACACATCTATGCTCTTACTGAGTCGGTCAACATCCTCAGAATACTTTTGCTTTTCCCTCTCCTCCAACTCTTTGGAAACTTCCCCTGTAAGTTCGGATTGTAAAACTGCATAGTGAATTTTGGTATCAGCATGAGCTCCTTCTGGTTCCTGATCTTTGAAGTATCTATTAGCCTGCAAAAGAATTACCAGTCAGATATTTATTTTTAAGTAAATGGAAATTAATATAGTTTCTGTTCTTTTTACAAGTTTATAATAGTTTTTTGCTGCACTTACTTGTGTAGTAATTTCTGTGGGATCTGCCAAAGTCTTCTCATAATCATACTAAAACATAAAGTAAATAAGTAACTCATACAATGAAACAAAGAAAATCAGGTCCAAATAAATAATTACAGTTATTCTTACCAAGAAATCTAATCCATCATCACTTTTTGTGTCCCCTTTGTTGGCGGATGTGTGCATCATCATGCGTTTATCATACTCAGAGAGTGTTGCATTCACTTGTTCCAGTTCATTGGCAGGGAAACCACCTTTCCTCTTGCGCACTCTGCATGGTTTGTACAAATTCTGAAAAGACATTTTTAATTAAATATAGGTCCTGATTTAAATTTTTTATTTATTCATTTACTTCGCTGTCGAAATTCACAAGATCATACGACAGGCCTCAACCAGCAAAACCACCACTTAAGGTAAACACAGGAGCATGGGCTAGAACGGGACAAGAAAAAGCTGATGCCTTCGCAGGACACCTTTCGGAAGTTTTCACACCCAACAAATCAAGTGATCAGGAATTTGAGAACTACGTAGAATCGACTCTTTCTCAAGATTTTCAAATGGATGTCCCTCCGAAACCAGTTACACCTCGTGAGATATCAAGACTTATAAAAAATTTTGACGATAAGAAAGCTCCAGGGTTTAACCTTATAACTACAGAGATACTGAAGGAACTGCCAAAGGAAGCAAAATTGTTCCTAGTATATCTTTTCAATGGCATTTTACGAACTCAGCACTTTCCAGCCCAGTGGAAAGTGTCCCAAATATTAATGATAATCTAATGATGGTATCAAAACTGCGGAAACCTCAGACTGAGATAAAATACAGACCCGTTAGCCTTCTGCCTGTTACATCAAAATTATTCGACAAGGCCCTACTACATAGAATAACACCTATCCTAATGCAAAATTTAGCTATCCCAGAGCATCAATTTGGATTCAGGCAGCAACACTCTACAATTTTATTGAACAGGTCTATAGGGTGTGTGACAAGATAAGGTCTCTGGAACTAAAAGAGTATTTTTCGTCGGTTTTCCTGGACATACAGCAAGCATTCGATGGCACACGGAGCTAAGTGTCAAGCTTACAATTAATGTCCTCCCCCATAGTAGCCTATCTGACAGGTAGGAAGTCATTAGTCGTAAGTAACGACTAATGACTTCCTACCTGTCAGATAGGCTATTTCAAGTAAAAGAAGTGGATCAACATCGAAGTTTTATGACATCACAGCTGGGGGTTCGGTTTTGGGCCCTGTGCTTAACCATATATATACTGCATACCTCCCCGTAAAGCCAAACCTCACAACCGCTACCTTCGCTGATGATACTGCTATCCTAGCAAGTGATCCAGATCCTAAAATAGCATCAGATATAGGTACTCAAAGAAGGCCTCAATTAAGTAAACCAGTGGTTGAGAAAGTGGAGAATTCAAGCAAGCACAAGTATTTCTGCTCAGGTGACATTCACACTGCGACGAGGAAACTGCCCACCAATCTCGGAATGCACCTTGATCGCCGTCTAACTTGGAAACATATGTGTGGACGTACGGTATGCAGGCGGCATGCGACGTATTGGGGCAGTGCTAGCGATAGCAATATCAACATCCTTCAGTGACTTCAAAATAGCATACTAAGTGGTTTTATTTGGCGTGCGCTGAGAAAACTATTAATGATACATAAATATATAATGTAATACATTAAAGTACTCATTATTACCTATAAAAAAGTCCGCGAGGCTATGTCTAACTCTTATGGTTAATTCACAATAACCGCTTTTGTTCAAATTTAATTAGAGTGAACAGGCTTCTTCTGGGTAAGCTCGCTCCATCGTCTACTTTGTCTCTGTTATCTCTGACCTAGACTAGAGTCAAGAGCAAACCCAACTCAAAAAGAAAAAGAAATCAATCAGAACCAGAATTGAATTTGTACATGTAAATTACACTTTAATTAAATTATTGAAATCGGACCTTTCGTTTAAAAGTTTCGACGGGTATAAAAATGCACTAAGTAAGAAAAATGTTGCGGTTTGAGCGAACTGGGAAGAATCTTTCATTGTTTGGTCCGATAAAGTTGAAAGACGGCATTAATGATTTCGATAACAAAATAAGAATAACAAATGTTTGGATTTTTCGAAAATCAACTCCTAAAGGGGCGAAAAGGGATGATGAAGTTTTTAGGGGAAGAAATTATTGCTTACTTCAATTTACGTGGAAATTGGCATGAACAAACCGAAAGTGGGATAATTGAAACAGATCTAAAAATTTTTGCAAAATCAAACGAACGAGGTTAACAGTTGTGCTGATCCTGAGACCACAGAATCGGCAGCAGAAATGGCTGGGTAATTAATGAAAATCGTTCTGCTTCATTTTCCAAAACAATCTTTTATAAAAAGAGGTAGAGGGAGCGTTGAAGTTTGTAGAGTATAACTGAGTAAATCCAAAAAGCAACTACTATGAAGAAAATCTTGTTTGTATGTCCCTAATAATATCACTTAAAACCAAGTTGGAAAAGTCTAACCGCCAACCCCCTTATCGGCCATGAGACAGACAGCGATGAGGGTGTCGACCTGGAGCACAAGAACCAGCGAAACAGGTACACGCTGGCCCTAGCCAAATTCCTGGGTATGCCCTTGTGTCTGAGGCCTGAGAACCTGACCATTCTTTTCACATAGTACCTCAGAATAGGGGAGTAAGGACTCTCCAGCACTGTTTTTAGGATGTTATTGTCAGTGACCCGCGTTCTACGCATCAGTGATGCAACTTTTTTGTGAACTGCTGCATGCAAGCCGTCAGTTCGGTTCTGAGCAAACATCTCTGATGTGCTACAGAAATGGGTAAAAAGCTTCAACAGCATCCTAAAAACGTTATTATATTGGACGCGGCAGACATCTCGCGATCTTTTAATGTAGTTGTCCCATAGACCTTGACAAATTTCTTGAACAGAGTGATTTTGACTTGGTCCGCACAACGAGAGAATCTATGGACCAACATGTTACCTCAGATTGCTAGTGCCCTACGTTCATTTTCCATGTCTACATTATCCTTAAAGTCATCAATTGAATTTGATTGCTACATAGGAACACAGATCACAACATCAACCATTTTCATTATTGAAATTCATATTTTATCTTATTTCTGACATTCAACAACACATGGAAACAATACTGGTTGTTTAACTTTCCATAACTACTAACCATGATGATATTATGACAAATAGCATATTAAAAATCTCAGAAACCGGGCATAAGAGATACACTTTAAACATTTCAAACATACCTGTACAATAGCTAAGTTTTTCAACAATTTCTCCTTCTGCAGATAGGCAGCTCTATCAGATTCAAATATGTGACTTTTATCATATTGCATGGCTGCAAACTTTCGCAATTCATCTTCTTTGGCAGCTCTAAACTCACTTGAATATTTAATTAACCACAAGACCAGTGGGTAAATGTTGATGAAATCTAACCCTTGTATTTGATGTGGTTCAATTGTATATGGACATGTCATTGTATTTAATATCTTTACTATTTTTTCAGTAAGAGCTCTGTAAGGATTGAATTATACATGGTTTTAATTAATTTGCAAAAAGAGGTATCATAATAGCAAGTTATTTTTTAGTGTTATAACCATAGTAATCAAACTATTAAATACTGATGTTGCTTATGTTTATAGATGACAATTACATTTTCTTGCCAATGGTGAGATTCTCTTCGAACAGGAGGCTGATATCAACATCAATATCACACAATTCTATACACCATGTGAGCCCTCCCACAATCTTATCAAAGGCAGAGAGTCCCTGCAGTTGTGCACGGTAGTAGCCGGCTCCAACCAACGCATCTGATATCTCATGCCATTTTACTAGCTGCTCCGCATCCTCACGCACCTCCACCTGTTGAAAGAACACTTGATTGTAAAATGCTAAAGAAATTTGTTACAAAAAAAAACGTTTCATAAGTGACATGTTCATACCTCTTTTCCTTCATGGTCTAATCCACTATATATGTTCATCAAGGGCTTGCTGCGCGTGAATATATTTTTATGTTTTGTTGCCATATTAACAATATACTTGACTTTTAGGCTTAATCTATATAATATAATCCAAGGTGCTTCCAGTGCTGAAATTTAGCTAAACCAGTTATGATAACTAATACGAGTAGGTAATCTGTTTACTGACATCGCATGTCTCGGTATCTGCAAACGATTCAAACAAGCATTACTTTATTAAGATGATTGGTTTATACACTCCCGTTACAATAATCCAATATTTAATTTCATAAAACATTGTAAGAAAAACAGACCTACTAATTTAGTTTAAAAGTATTCGGAAAAGAGACGTTATACTTAGTTTATTTTTATCACAATTTAATATTCATCACCGAGTACTACAACAGAAAGGGATACGGATTTACAATTTTACAGATTGTAGAAATGTTTTTTGCCAAACGAATGATAGAATTGACACCAAATTGACACTTACTTGTACTTTTGCTTTTGACAACAGATGAATTGACAACTGTCTGGCTGTTTGATTGTGATGTTACCTCTATAGTTGTGAAACGTCGGTGAGTGGCCTAATGTCACTTTGGGCTTAAGTCTAGTACTAAAGTGGCCTAAAAAAGTGGTTCTCGCAGTGTAATCAAACGCGACACACTCCCATGTGAGCCATTCGTCTGGCCCATTTGTTCCCAAACTTGTGGTCGGACTGACGGTCCGGTATATTTTTCACTTTTATTATGTCTTAGTGGGAGTCTAGCCTATTGAGCTGAGCTCATTTTGTAGATTGCGTGTGGCTTGGACTCGATCCCTAGGTGTATACGGAAAGAATAATTGTATTATTGTGAATTTATCAAATCAAACGGTGATGGAGTCTTTGTAGTGATGAACTAATCAGTAAAAGCAACCAGCACCTTAATGTGCTGCTAACGATGTGGAAGTGGCAATGTTTTGAGCCACCCAAATTTTAATCTACTGTCGTGCCAGCGACACGAAGAAGAAGAAGAATAATTTCGTTAGTAAAATTGTTATGGTGTGAGGGGCAACTCAAATCTCACTGACATGTATATTATTATTGTAGTCTTTGATTTTGATTTTGCAGTACAGAAAACGGATGGATGGATTTTAGATAAAACTTTTAATTTTGTTTTCATTCAAGTTGCACTATCTATCCGGCAGAAATATGTGGTGTGAACTTGATCAAAAACTACACAAAGCAGAAAGCTAACTGATAGCTGTCATCAACTGTCATATCGCTGAAAAGATGCTGAAAAGTAACATGAAAATTGCTGTCATTAGTGTCACTGTCATTGGTTGATTGATTCGGTGTTCGGTGCTTCGGTATTTAGAAACGCAAAAATTACATTTTAAGCAAGAAAGAAGAAAAATATCTAGACGGAAGACTTATTATTGAAATACTACTACATTTGACATAATAATATCGAATATGAGCGCACTGCAGAAGATTTTTCGCTGTAAGTATCGATACCTATAGCTTTTTTGCAATAAAATTATTAAGGTACTAGTTTTTCGAACATAATTTCTTCGGATATCGAAACAAAATGTGGAAGAGTTACTAACCTCGCAATTGTAAAAATATTACATACGAGGCACTTAAATTTCAGAAATTGTTGGAATTAAAGTACCTGCATTTTATAAAGCTTTCACACAAATCTCAACATGAGTCAAATAAATGTTGTTGATTTAATTTCCACATTATTGGATAATGAAAAATATAAAGAAGCCCTGAACGTTTCGAACGAGGAAAGACTAGCTGAAAGATTTAAAGATGATTGCTGGGATTTAATACCTATGATCCTTGGCAAAATTCAAGACAATACCATAACTATAAAACCATCATTATATGGTGCCTGTGAGCAATTATTATCAATAATAATTGAGAAATCTGCACCAGAGGAAGCTCTATTAGTATTTATTGAACACATTGAACTTGCCAAAAATGATGCCCAATTTGGCCTCATTCTGCCACCTCTGCAAGAACTTCTGAAAAGGCTGTATTTAAAGAGAGGAAGATCTTTAGAATGGTGTTTGAACTCTATCAGCACATACATTGAAAATATTCCGATACCTGACCATCACTTGGAAGGCAAGGAAAGATTGCTGATGGATTCTGATACTAACATCAGAAGAATAACTCGAGTCTACAGTCTGTTACCTCATTTCTATCAATATTTTATTAATGAAATGAATAAAGCCGATTCCAATATCAGAACAAAACAAATAATAACAGCATTTCTAATAAGTTTACTTGGGAAACCTTTGATTTACATTGATATGGATCCAGAAAGTAACGCAAACAGTGAGGCGAGACTAAGCAGCTCAACCATTATTCAAGATATTTGTAATATTGAGAAGAATGTTTTAAAATTTCTTGTTTATTTAGAGGTGTGTCATAGAGAAAGTAAGAAGAAAACAACTGCAGATGAAAGTGAGAGTGAGAAATCACCATATGAAAACAGGGATAAGATTAATATGACTACACTTTCTGGATTATTTTATACTGTATTATCAGGTCATTTTGAAGTACCAGAATCTGCAATCCCACAAGTGTACAGTTTAGATTATGTTCTTCATGCAGCAATGCTGTCTGTAATTCACTTGTTGAGTTTTGCTGAATATGGCCCTCTTGCCAAGGCAATTGCTTTATTTGCAGCAATTTTAAGCCGCTTTCCCAACCAATTAACACAAGAACTTCTTTCATCGTCATTGCACTTTGACATGTGCAAGGGATTAGCAAATGTTGCTATATATTCTAATTATGAGTCTCTACGTAAGCGTTCTGTAACATTGATAGGATGCCATGTAAATAAATTTGATTATAAGGGAAGATTTGCACTTGTCAAATATTTGATTGAAGCATCAAATCACTCAGGCATGATTGGATATGCAATAACTTTGTATAAAAGCTCGATAAATGAAGCTTTCCAGAATCCTAGCATGGATGACTGTTTTACTGGTCCTCAATTTTCAAATATGTTAAAGAAAATATGCTTTCTTCCACACGGTGCTGAGTCAGATCTAGTTGAACTTGCTGATCAGATTATAACTTCTTTAAATTTCCTAAGATATTTGACAATTAAAGATACAGTGAATATTACTGGTATTCAGGATTGTTTCTCATTTATTGAGAATAATTATCTCGAACAACTAAGAGTTGGGTTGAATATGTCTAAAGCACATTATGAGGTCAAACTTAAAGATATTGAAGAAGGAAAACATCTTCCTGATGAGAAAGTTGAAGTCTCACTCAATGTAGGAGGAAATGTTTTAGATAATATACCTAAGGAAAATATGAAGGAGATAATATATTCTGCATTGAATGCTTTTCATCTGATAGAAGGCCTCATTGCTCGCCTATCTGAATGTATTAATATAAATAAAATGCAGGCATTAAAAATGAATTGTGACTAATATTTAAAGCTATGAATGTTTTTTTTTTTATTAAATCACTTTTTACTTCTAATAAATGTAAGATTTGTTTATTTTGTTCCAAAGATCCATCACAATCAAACACCCTAAACTCATTCTAGATCATTATTCCTTTTGAGTACTTTCTTTATTTTGTTAACAGCCTTGAAGAATGGCAATAAGAGCATAAGGCCATTTGCCTGTATTTCTGTCAATAATTCACATGGAATAAGTTCTCAAGTTGACATCAATCTTGAAAAGGAACAAAAACTTTCTATTCCTACTACCTTCCCAAATCAAAATCAGCATGAACAGGAAGATCATCAATATGAGGAAAATATTAAAAAATCAATTTTGGAAAATGCATTACAATTTGTACCAAAGAGTGGATGGTCTGTAGAATCATTGAGTTCTGGTGCCAGAGCAGCAGGGTACCCAACTATAACACATGGCCTATTCCCAAATGGAGGAGGCGATTTGGTACATTACTTTAATGTTAAATGTAACGAAAAAATTGTGGATACCATGAAAACTGTAAGTTAAAATGAAATATTGTTTTTATTCATTCCTAATCATGCATCACTTAATAAATAATATTTTCCTGTCATGCAGTGGCCCAAAACGGACTCACAGGAGAAAGTACCAGCACAATTTGTTGAGAATGCTATATTCCAAAGATTAATGATGATTGAACCATACAAGTGAGTGAGACCTCTTTTATTTAATTAAAAGTTTTTATAATAGTACTAAAGGCCTAATTTATTTTTCTTTTGTAGGACAACATGGCCCAAAGCGATGGCTATTCAAACACTACCTAACAATGTTCCTAATTGCTTGGCTACATTACTATCACTTGTTGATGATATATGCTATCATTCCGGTGACAGAAGCGTGGATGTAAGTACAAAGCAGCCTAAAACAGTTTCAAGAGATCCTTGCATGAAATCTGATCATGAAATCTCTTAGCCAAGACAGCTTGGCTAAGTGCCTCAGGGATAGGGTTCCCAATTCTTTAATCGAAAGTGACTTCGATCCAATAGTTATACATCGCAATAGTTTCGCGTAAAGCGGCCGCGGTCATTGCCCTTCGCGTATCAACCAGCTGATAGGTACTCCCGATTGAATTAAACACAATACCGAATAAGTTAACATAAAAGGATGCCGTGCGTGATGCGTGGGGCCTCACTCGCCCCGTGTTTACAGGCAAGTTAATGCCGTAATCCTACGAGCGAGAACTTATTTTGCTCTGAACATTTATGAATCGCTTTTCACTTTGTCGGCGCGCCGCCGCTCTGTCGACAAAGTGAAAGCGAACGGCGGCCGAGTAGTACCTACGTCGCATCTAGTGAGTCACTATTGCTTCTCACACTTTCGAGTTTATGAAAGATTCATAAACTATACTTACTTACTTTTTAATTTTTTGAAAACAGAAACATTTATATTTTTTTAGTTTAACTTTATGTTTCGATAGTACTACTGATGGCTAATCGTACTGCCGCGGGAAAACAACCATTAAAATTTCAGCGTATATTTAAGATCTGAGAAATAAAATGAACTGTAGGTATTTTAGAAAATTAAACACATACACGGAACCGCTCGAGCAGTCGCGACTGCTTCGGGCGGTCGGCAGCGCGGTGAAATTTCATCTTGTGGTCAAGCAGTCTCCAGGCATACACTGACTACTCGAGCTGTCAACTGCTCCCGCGCAGTAACCTCAGCCCGCACTCTTCATTCCAGTCCCGCGCGCCTCCCACCCACTTGTTTCTTGTTTTGTTTGTTGAGCAGTTGATAAATACTGCTGCAGCAGTTATCAATGGCAGCTTAAAGCAATGGAATTTGACTGCACGAGCAGGTCATGCATGGCCGGCCTAATTCTGTCTGTCTGTTAACGACTGAAGGGATTTGTATGAAAGTTGGCCATGGTCTACCCATGTGGGTAGACCATGTCCCGGAATAGGACATAGGATACTTTTCATCTGGGTAGTATGATCCCTTCGGGTAATTTACAACATTCACGCGGGCGAAGCCGCTAGCAGAAGCTAGTTTATTATAATTTTATAAATATTCATAATTTTCTCCACAATTTAAGTTAATATTACAATTAAAATAAATGAGGAGCTCATTTTTTATGAAATCAAAAGAAGCAATAGTTTTATTATGGCTGGCGAATACCAGTGGTCTTAAAAACAGTATTTTGTATGTACCTACCTTCTTTTTTAAAGAACAGTAGGTATAACGTATAAACAAGCTAATAAAAGTATAATACTGTTTTTAACATTATGGTTGGGAACGCTACTCAGAGAAATACCTACATGTTATTATATGAATTTCACTACGCATATTACTAACGACGGTAAAGAGCAACGGGTCTTTATGGAGATTGGTCCGAAATACTGAAAACCTCATCGCTGACGTCGGGCTAAAAAGCCTGACCGTCCCCGCTCAGGTTTTTTAAGGCTCAGGCTCGTCAAAATCTGCAAATATAGGCCAAGCCTGCAATAAGCAAATTTATTAATTTTCAGTTCAACTGGTATGTCCGCCGCGTAGGTGTAGCTGGAATATACAAAGCAGCAGAATTGTTCTATCTAACAGACAGCAGCCAGGATAGTAGTGCTACAAAGAGTTTTATTGCGTCACGTATTCGTGATGCCCAATTGGTTCAGTCGGCATTGAATTTAAGTCCGGTGGGTGCAGCCCCGCAAACATTAACTGCCGCATTTACAACGGTAAGAGATCACATAATATATAAATATGTAGTTTATTCTCCATCATAACCTATGAAAAAGAAAGTCTCTTTTTAACATAATTTTCTTATATTTACCTATAGCTTGTTTTGTTTATTGTAGGTAGCTTCAGTTCCAGTAGAACTGTCTTTCTAAAATGCTGGTAATACGAATTATTTAATATTCCATGACGTTTTCTGAGCAACACATTGTCTATTCCTAGCCATAATAACGCTCATCGACACTACTGGATACTGGCGCAATCACTGGCTGTGACGTTTATTTTTGTGTATGGGTACATCCGCCAGCACATCAAGCTACCCGAAACTGTAATTTTTTCCCAATCAACCTTGAACCTAATTCCTCAGCGATAAAGTTGAAAATCTATTAAAAAAATTGACAGCTTGATGTGCTGGCGTTTGTACCTACCTATTCAAGTTACTGCATAGAAGAAAATAATAATTCGTTACTATCATAAATCGTGTGCCTCGAAGCACAGCAGTTCTATATCCAGCGTAACTGCGCCAAACACGCATTGCTCTTGGTGCTTCAATTTTAAACGTTCTTTTGCTCCCCATATTTATTATCATGAGCGCTGCCTTTTTCTTTTCATGATTTGTAATCCATCATCACACAGTACGAGAATTAGAAAATCCTACAAGCGATATGAGACTGAATTGGCATCATCATAAAAATCGAAATAGCAGACGCTTATGGAACTTTAATTTTGATCTTTATGCCGTTAGCGACATGGTTACCTTAACAGACAGTTAGGAGCTAAATTTGGCAGTTAGATATTTACACTTCTCATCAAAAAAATCGAAACACTTTCGTTTTTATTGTTTTTGTCCTAATTTTTTACAAAAGAGAATTAATTCCATGAAAAAAAAAACATTATTGTGTAGCTGGCAGTTTGGTCATTACAGTAAGAAGAAAAAAATCAAAATTCGAAATTAGAATTTCATTTGTTTATCCTATAAATGAAATTAATCACTGTTTTGAGACAAATGTGTATTTAGGGTTGGAGTACGTTTCTCGTTTAAAAACTAAAATTAGCGCTTGTCTTTAAACTTTTTGTTTCTTATTTCATTTACTGTGACTTTGGGACATCTGAAAAAACTTTTTTTTCTAAAACATATGGATACTTCGCCCGCAGAAGCCGCCCAAGTGGTGGCATTGCTGGATTCTGGACTTAGTCAGCGTGTTGTGGCTGCAAGATTGCATCTAAGCTTATCATCTGTTCATAGAGTCTACAAACGCTATCGGGAGACTGGTTCGTTCACGCGCCGTTCAGGATCTGGCAGGAATCGGGTCACTTCTGAGCGAGATGATCGATTTATTGTAACAACCTCTTTACGAAATCGACGCCTTAACGCTTTTCAACTGCAGCAGCAGCTTCGCGTTGTACGAAGAGTAGCTGTAAGTGACTCTACAATAAGAAGAAGGTTGAAGGAACGCGGATTGGCACCGCATAAGCCAGCGAATGGGCCGAAATTAACTGCAGACCATCGAAGAGCGCGCCTTAACTTTGCACGCGAGCACCTAACTTGGTCATACCTTCAGTGGAGCAAAGTACTGTTTTCTGATGAGTGTAAAATTATGCTGTATGGTAACGACGGAAGGAACAAGGTCTACAGAAGAGATGGAGAACGCTTTGCACAATGCTGCATTGAAGAAAAGGTCAGCTATGGTGGCGGTTCGTGGACGGTTTGGGGAGGAATCAGCGCCGACGGTAAGACAGAACTTGCCTTTGTATCTGGGCCACGGCTGCCTGCACTAAACTCTCATCGGTACATCGAACAGTGTCTTGAACCTTATGTGATGCCCTATGCACATTTTATTGGCAACGACTTCATATTCATGCACGACAATGCTAGAGCTCACACCGCGGGCGTCGTACGAGATTATCTTACCGAAGTCGGTATCTCCATTATGGTATGGCCAGCAAGAAGCCCGGACATGAATCCCATTGAACATCTATGGGATGAATTAAAGAGACGAATTCGAGCAAGAGATCCAGCCCCAGAAACACTTAGCCAGCTGCAAAATGCAATCCAAGAGGAATGGGATAATATACCACAACATGTGATCGTGACTCTCATCCGATCGATGAAGAACCGTATGGAAGCAGTAATAAGAGCTCGCGGAGGGAATACAAGTTATTAAATAAACGTTTCTTACATTTTTTTTCATTTACGCGTGTTGTTTTACCCATTTCCTTCATATTCCATACAGGGTAAAAATTACTCATTATACAAAATACGAAACCTATGAAGACTTAATTTGAATTTAGAACATTAACATTAGGATTTAAAAACCTCATACTACTCAATATTAAATGACATTTTACATTTATTCCTAAATATACACATTTTTCTGATAATCCTTATCAAATCATAAACTGCGAGGTGTTTCGATTTTTTTGATGAGAAGTGTATTTTCAACACAAATACTCAGGTCTCTGACTGTTGAAAAATCGTCCATAACCCTCGGTTTAAAAAATATTGACCTGTCTTAAATGAAACGCAAATTAAGGGAAGCGATAAACTTAAATCTCATTCAACAAATCACAGCTACATAACACAATTTTAAATCGTCACAGTAAGTTAAAAACCAATTCCCAGATAATTCAAAACTTCTGTTTGCCTGATTCATATAATTTAAATTAGAACCTGAAACCAGAATAATATGGGTAGAGGATGTCAATGCCAATGGTATCTAAAACTAAAATTGACACTGGCAGTGTATGTGTAAATAGGTTTATTGATTTGTTTCTTACTAAACATGGTCAAATGAGTAATTCTTTTGTAAGGTCATTATGGTGTGAAGTTCTATGTAATTGCACTCCTGATATCCTTTATTATATTTGATATTCGATTATACTTCATTTACTTATGGCATGATTGATTACTTAAATTATTTTGCTAAATATGACTTTTTATATTTCAGGCCAAGAATATGCTCGGAATTAATACACTGAAGTAATAATTATGAAGATTATATTAGGCAAATAAGTGATGGTTATAAAACATTTCCACACAGAAAACTTTATGAATTAGACATTCAAAGTATTATTCATATTTAGTTGTTTGTAATACATAGTTTAATTGCTACATTGTTGTTATTTTTCATTTTTACCTTCATAATTTTCTAATAAAATATTGACTTTAGTATAAAATTTACAATTAATATATTCATAGTAGGTATAGTTCATAATGTGGCAGTCTCTTATAAAAGGTTGTGTAAATATGCTTACAATAAACATAAGTCTATGAGTACTAAAGGCACATCAGTGTTAGCTATGATGGTACAATATAATCACTGCCAATAGATACGTAAGATATTAAGTTTGGCGGTAGTGGCAACTTGCTCCATACTTGTGCTGACACAGTTTGTCTTATGACAAATCTGCAAATCATTTGTAATGAGTCCAGTTTCGCAAATCTGAAAATAAGGTTTCATGTTATTAAAACAATAATTTAATTTTAGTTTATCTTTGTAATAATTACAAAATGAGTACCTGTTCAGAGGTCTTGCTAATTTAACTGGCATCTCAAACAGGTTTGATTTGACATCAACAGCTGCACAATGTTCTGAGATTCTGTTTGCTGGTACAAATGTCTCATTGTTCAGAGAAAATAGTCCATTGGCGTGTCGCAGACGAGCGTGCAACGTGCGACCCACACATCGGAACGACACGCAGAGAATATGGCGGGAGTCGCACGAATCTCGCACTAAGAATACATTGTCATGTTGCCCTGCAAGCAATTCTTCAGCCTCACTTGAAGTGATGCCACCCCAGTACCAGCCATGCCTGTAAAAAAATATTTTCCTGTAAAAACGATTTAGGTACTGTTCCTAAATGAAAAACTATTTTTTTATACCCTTGCTTCCAAATAAAACCAGTACAAAGTACAATCATCATGAGCCGATAGACGTTCTCTGCTGGACATAGGCCTCCCCCAAAGGGGCGGTTTGCCATAATCGCCATGCTTGGCAGGCGGGATGGCGATCGCAGTGTAGCTGTTGCAATGCACAAAGAATGCGAAAAATACAAGAAACCGGCTCAACCTAAGATGTGTGGCTTTAAACCAAGATTTAGTGCGTTAAGTCAAAAATATGTAGTGAAAATATTCAGCGGGGAATGTTTTGCATAA
This sequence comes from Mamestra brassicae, assembly GCA_905163435.1. Taxonomy (NCBI): domain Eukaryota; kingdom Metazoa; phylum Arthropoda; class Insecta; order Lepidoptera; family Noctuidae; genus Mamestra; species Mamestra brassicae. The sequence goes on along the minus strand of LR991004.1, from coordinate 9,074,695 downwards.
GTAAATATAAACAAAACATGTAAACAACGGCTGGTTATTCGAGTCGAGCCGGTTTCTTGTATTTTGTCGTCACAGTTATGACACCGTCGTTTTGATTTTTAGCAATATTATTCAATAGCGCATGCATGTACCTACACTTTTGAAACTTTTAATGGTTATTACAAGCGTCAAGAAGGACCGAATACAGTTTTCAGCGAGCTTATACGTTTTCTCATTTAGGAGCTACGATTGTTTTTCGGGTTTTCGAAAAAGTGCGATTACTTGAAAATTATAAATATTTTCCAAAATCTAATTCTGTCACAAATAAGCACAAATTAAGAGCTACTCGTGTACGTTTATTCAACAGGCGCACATACGATGGTTTTAGAGATACACGATTCTGCAAAACGTTACTCCAGTAGGTAATGTTACATCTCGAAATCCTGAAGACGCACAAATTTTATAAGTAGCGCACATTTATAGCAGATTACGCACTAGATATACGTTCCACTCATATCACTCTAGGAGACACTTTCCGCCAGGCCTTATGTTGACATCGGACCTCATGTGTCTGGGGTCGCATTGTATACTTACAAACATAAAAACACTCATCAACTTTCGTACAGGTACTTCTTCAGAAGACTCAAAAGGCTAGACGTGAATACAAGGGCGTACCCAGGATTGAGCTAGGGGGGGCAGCTCATATCTGTATCGCTGGTTGTTGTGCTCCATGGCCAACGACTATGCACTGAGACGTGCAGACTGGGTGTTCAAAAAGTAAAAACGTTTATTTCAATTAGGCCATTAAACGGCACTTTTGAACGAGTTCACGCCCATCCCGAATATTCCGTCGCTCCCACTGGATTGCCACAAGGTGGCAATCGGGAATAAAAAGAAATCGGGAAGTTATTGTTATATAGTTATATGTACAGTGATTTGAAGTGGGGGCAACATAACACTCCTTTGTTTGGGCAGTCGTGTAATAAAAAAATCTTAACGAGTGAAAATATGTTTTAAGTATTTTCCAACACTTCATTTTGCACAGAGATACACTTTTTTATTTCTCACGCACGGTCTGTATGAGGGGTCCCCCAACATAACAAACTCATGACTTATATGGTGTTATAGTAGGCGCCAGATAATCGTGGAATATCGGTCATTGACCCACCTACATTTATTGACATTGTTAATTTGAAAAACGGAATTAATGACAGAAAACTGTCCCGAATCATCATCTCTCGTGATCCTTAACATTGTCTAATAATGAAAAACGATTCATATTTAATTGTTCAGGTACCTATGAGCAGTTATTAGGGAAAGGTCAATATACTTTATTCCACATTTATCTGGCGCCTACTATAGTGTATGTAAAGGGCGACGAAAATTATCTTTGCTTGGAGCGGCGGGCGTTCGTTATAATTTGTATTCTTGTGTAATGTTACATTATTTGTCAGTCTAAATGCTGGACCATTTGGCGCCTTTCAAAGTGGTTGAGCCGAATGGTGCTAGCGCAGGCGTCATATTGCTGAGCGAGTGCCGTCAGCTAGGACTGGACTTGACTCATCTCTCAGCTGCCACGGTTTATTTTAATTATTTGTTCTTTGAATTGTTGCTTTTTTTTCTTTTTCTTCGGACGCTTGATCGTGCAAGTCTTTCTACATCGTTCTCACATATTTGTGTTAGTTTAATTTTCACACGAATGATGAAACCATATCATTGTAAAAAAACATTGATTTAAAAGAGTGTCCGTGGAGTTTCTTCCGCGTTATTCCCCATAGAGATCTACGCTTTAGAACGTGCAAATAGCTTCATCTCTTTGGACAGACCGACCTTGACAATTCAAAAGTGCCTGTACTTAAGAGTTGAGCCTTTGAAGGGGTAAGCCGTTTATGAGGTTACGTTTATCGTGATGTAACTCCTTGTATGGGATATTTCAAGAAGTTACATCATGATAAAGGTACCTACTTCATGAACGTCTTATCCCTTCGAAAGGTTTAACTCTTAACCGGGGTTCTACGGTCTCTGGAGTAGAGTGGGGACTCCATCTTCCGCACTTAGACACCCATTCAGTCTGTTGTGCGTAGATGTCCTGGCTAAGTTAGCCAGCCTAGCTCAGCCCAGAAGCACTGAATTTGGGAGCTTCACAGGCTTCGCGACCTCACCGTTCCAGAATTCGTTCACGTTGGGTAGCCACGGCCTCGCATTCCAGGATAACGTGGGCGGCTGTTTCTTCGGCATCAAAGCAGCCCCTGCAAATCGGGCTGTCCGTGGCGCCTTTGTTTAAAAGATTTTTGTTTGGGGGCATGTCTCCTAATTGTTCCTATTATTATATTATTATAATCCATTTACGAAACTGTGAGAAAGGTACACCGGTAGCTATTCGTCAAGATAACTTCGTCCATAATTGCACAGACAAAACCTTCAGTTTCTCCGAAGAGATCACCGAAACGTAGTCAGGCCACAGACGCTGAAAAATCTACATCGGAACCATAAAGAGCCCGTGAAGCTCCTTGCCTTTCCTTAGCTCATTACAGTCAACTGTGGTAAGTATTTCAGTTTGCGCCAGTTTTTACCTATGGACAACGGGGTGAGTCTTTTGTCCACTGCGATCATATCCCGGTGCATACCCACAACAGCTTTGAGAAAATCTTTTCTGAGACTGCATATTTCGCGGTTGTGGAGAGTCTTAGCATTTAAAAAGTCTCGACCTCCACACTGCTGCGGGATGTATAGTCTCATCAACGACGATCGCATCTGCATCTGGTTTGCGGTTAGCAGTGTTTTAATTGGTGTTGCTATAAAGCTCAGTAAGACTAGAAAGTATTTATTTTAGACAAAGAAGTTATGAGGCATTTTGTTATTTTTAATTTAAGAGTCAATGTCTGATAAAGATTTATTAGAAGTAAGTACAAAGTTGTACCTGTGAATAGATCTCATTGATTTTCTTAACTATGTGAGGCATAAAGTTCCATTTGATTTAAGAGTGTAAACATCTGATTTTTATTTGGAGTATAATGTTATATCTTAGGATTTTTATCAATGTTACGTAAATGAAGAAAAATAAAGTTATTTTTAGGTACTGTTTTTTGGTTTTTCGTTAATATTATTTTAATGTATAATAGATACATTATTATAGCTAAATAGTATGGTATACTACAAGTCTGTGGGTATAAATAAATAATTATGAGCCGATTAATATGAGAATTTTATTTTTGCTCTCCTGAAAACCTAGCCATTCACACATCAGACCTTATGCTTCTAAGGTATCGTATCGTATCGTCGAAGTATTGTCGAAAAGCGATAGGTCACTCATTCATTAATTCACGTACTGATTAAACACGAAATCGCAAAAACAACTAAACCTATGAAGGTGAAATTTGGCATGGAGGTAGATTAAAAGCAGGAGACGTCAGCTAAGAATTTTCTCAGAGGTGATCACGAAAAAAACGATAAATCCGTCCATCGGGGTTAAAAGGAAAAAATGGAATGTGTAAAACAGCTCACCACTTCAATTCAGATACTTTGTGCAAATAAATAAGGAGGTAAAGAATAAATCCACGTAAAACGCCGTTGCAGTTACCTGGGTGTCTGCCAGTATACAATCCGTTTGAGCCCTATTTAAATTAAAATACCATAAGCCAAAAAAAAAAACTTGTATGTATCCCCCTTTTATTTTTAATTTTATTTCATTTCATTTTTATTATTTAACTATTGGCTACTAATGACCATAGAGAAATTAAATCTTAATGTTGTTTACCCTGGAGAACCCACTTACTGGCCTACAGACAGGTAAAAATACCAGACTTGCTCGACTTTTGTATAACAAAAGGAATTTCTAATAAATTTGTAACAAGCAAAACCAGCACCGAACTATCCTCTGATCACTCCCCAGTAGAAATAACATTAAAAAGGAAAGTCACAGTGACACCTAAGCCATGCAAGTTACACTCAAATAAAACTAGCTGGGAGCTTTTCAAACAGCTACTAGTGGAAAGCTTGAATATAAAAATCCCTCTAAAGACGGACAACGACATAACAGAAGCAATTGAACATTTCAATAGCTGTGTTCAACAATCTGCTTGGCTTGCTACTCCAGTTGCCACGGATCCGCATCATAAACAAGTATGTCCTAAATCTGTACGGGAACTACTAGCTGAAAAATGAAGAGTTCGAAAAAAATTGCAAAAAACAGGTTATCCTGCTGCCAAAAAAACACCTGAACTACTTACAAACAAAACGAAAAAAACTACTAAGTACAAGATAATGAAAAAAAATCTTTATGGAAAGTCACTATAAAACTTAAACGTCCTGTTTCTAACCAACCTCCTATCCGTAAAAGTAACTCAATGGGCTTCCGATGCGGACAACGCTGAGCACATTCGCTGAGCATCTTAAACAGGTCTTTATACGAAATCCAGATATGGACTCTTCTAAAACCCATGAAATCACCCAATTATTGAACCAAATCCACCAACTAGATCCTCCCATTCCTAAGGTCACAAAAGGAAGAAGTAAAATCAGCGTTTAAGGCGCTAGACCCAAGTAAAGCTCTTGGATACGATCTCATAACTGGCAAAATTCTAAGAGAACTTCCAAAGGAAGGCATTCTATTTCTCACTTTCCTGTTCAACGCTATCCTGCGAAGGGGTATGATTCCACTTCAATGAAAAGTAGTACAAGTCATAATGGTTAAGCCGGGTAAGAATCCTGTTGAGGCGCAATCATATAGACCTATTAGCCTGCTGCCCATACCCTCGAAAGTCATGGAGATACTTATCCTGCGTAATCTACGCATTATAAGATCTCCATGACTTTCCATCCCCGATTATCTCTTTAAATAAACTGTTACCTGATCACCAGTTGGGCTTTCGCCGGGGTTTCGGTACCATAGAACAAGTGCACAGATTAGTGGAACATATTGTTACGCGCCAGAATTAATGTCGAGTACATTAACCTTTTGAACGCCAGAGCATAAACGCATCGGCGTGCCCCCGACGCCAAGTCACAAATTTACCGTACTTTTTGTCACGTATTTGTGACGTTTGGCGTACAGGGCACGCGCTTGCTTGTCACCTATACGTGACAGTGGCGTTCAAAAGGTTAAGTTACCACTAGCGCCATCAAGTATCGAGTAGCAGAACTAGTAGAGTCAAGTACCTTTTAGACATTTCTTTGCCAGAACATTCTACACTTCTCGATATCTGGTCAGTCGGCAGCGGTAGTTACGAGTACTTTCCAGATATTTCGAGAATAGAAGTTTCTAGAATTAACTGACCTATATAAGGAGCGCGTATTCCGCGATCGGGTCAGTAGGGTCCAGTTCGATCCAGCCCGTCCCTAGCTGTCCTCTCCCCAGCGACGCCCTAAGCCGAGGCCCGTACCCCACAGGGGGTGCCCTTAGCATGTAGTCGCTTAGTTTGTAAGTTTTTTATAAGCCCTGGCTGGAGGCTTTAATATTATATTAAGGCCACCACAGGCAAGCGAGTCGAGTCTCGATCAAGTATCCAAATGGCTTAAAGCCTGGCGAATCAAGGCCAAAGAAACTAAGTCCATCCAGGTGACTTTCGCTAACAGGAAAGGAACATGTCCCCCTGTCACTCTAAACAGAATACTTCTCCCACAAGAGGATTATGTTAGGTATCTCAGAACATATCTGGATAGACGCCTTACTTGGAAGAAGCACATATTTACCAAGCAGTTGGCTATGAGCCAACAGATACGCACAATGTACTGGCTACTAAGTAACAAATCTCAACTCACACTCGAAAACAAATTGTTGCTATATAAATGTATAATAAAGCCTATATAGCCTACATACGGCCTAAAGCTGTGGGGCTCAGCAACAAAATCAAATACTATAATAATTCAAAGGTTCCAGTCAAAAATATTAAGAATGATAACGAATAATTGACTCCATCAACAATCTATGCATTACAACTGTTATGGAAGAAATCTCAGAAAAAACTAAAGCATACAAAGAGTGAATGTCAAATCATCCAAACAAGTTAGCAGTAAATCTGATGAACACCCAAACAGTTGCTAAAAGATTAAAGAGAAAGATCCCTCAAGACCTAATTTAGGAGGCGACAAGAATAAACAGGGCAGTCACTGGACAGCTCCCATAAAATCCGTTATCAATATCAAATATATTGCTGAATATCTGGAATGATGGATTGCAATAAAAAAAAAAATATTTTTTATTATAGCGATAACAGAAATACATCTGTGAAAATTTCAAGTGTCTAGCTCTCACGGTTCATGAGATTCAACCTAGTGACAGAATGACAGACAGACAGTGGAGTCTTAGTAATAGGGTCCCGTTTTTACCCTTTGGGTACGGAACCCTAAAGACGGGTAATATTTGCCAGCGTGTTTTAATTGTTTAATGAGTAAATAAAGGCAAAAATAGTATGTGGTAACTACTATAGTAGGCGCCAGATAATCGTGGAATATCGGTCATTGACCCACCTACATTTATTGACATTGTTAATTTGATAAACGGAATTAATGACACAAAACTGTCCCAAATCATCATCTCTCGTGATCCTTAACATTGTCTAATAATGAAAAACGATTCATATTTAATTGTTCAGGTACCTATGAGCAGTTATTAGGGAAAGGTCAATATACTTTATTCCACATTTATCTGGCGCCTACTATACCTGCAATTTTGTTTCCTGTTTACCAATCCATTGATAAGTCAAGGTTAAAAAGGGAATGTCATGACTATTTACTACTTATTGTTTTCATTGTGAAATTCAACTATGTATCAGTTGTTTATATACACAAATACAGCCTTATTTTATTAGTTTCAATATTTGACTATAATGCATAGTCACGTGGATGAAAAATGTAAGTAGTTATAGCAATAAATTCGCAAATTAAACCTTCAACCGAGTTATTTGAAAAAAATAAATAAATAAAGAATCACTACACTTACTTTGATAACTGGCAATAAATAGCGCAAGTTTCAAGTGAGGCATGTTGATGGTGTCCTCGCAGCACTGAATGACCCTCAGAATGTTGACATTTAATTGCTTGTTTGTTGGGCTGAAAATCCTTTTTTGTCTCATAACCAGAAGCAGCAGTAACTCTCTTATCCGACGATGTAGATGCATCGCCGCTACATTTGTTTAGATTGCATAAATGTTCGCCACCATTATTTTTATTGCCAAAGTATCTCTGCAAAGACCTGACATTACCAGTTATGAACAATTTATTTTTCCAAAACTTTACAAATTTACTTGTGTTTACAGAAGGCTTGCGATCGGGTAAAAATACGCCGTTAACAATATCTGTGTTGCTAAAATCTCTTTTGTTATCAACATTTCGCTGTAAATGTTTACATTCCAGTGGCTTCAACCATTTACGCAGGCAACCTGTAGCAAGCCATTTGCGACGATTACAATGAGTGCATCTCTCGTAGTTTTTATTCATTGCTGATACAAAGATTTACTTCTTCCAAACGTTTTAATAGTAATTATTATTGTTTTAAAAATAGGATGCTTCGATTCCTTCGAGCAAACATGACATTGACATGACAAGAATGACAAATAGAACTGTCAGTTTTTTTTTACCTTTTTTTTTTTTTAGTTTACCCCGATGGGAAGGCTGTTTATAATGTCTTTTGACCATATTACCTAATGTAACATCCTTTCTTGTGTTTTGCATTAGAATGCGGATGTAACACTTTGTAATGGTTTTTGGAGTATCTGGTAACAAATAAATCGATTCGGCCTTCTCAGCAAGTTTCGAGTGAGGTAATCAATACTACAATAAAATTCTCAGCTCCACACCGAAATCGCGCCTGTTTTTCCGTGGACACTTGAGACATAAAACTACACCAATTTACATCACAATATCCACTAAGAATCAATTTACGAATAATTAAAACAGCCGCTAAACTTCACTCGACATAATCCCGCCAAAAAAAAAACTTTTTATCAAACTTTTCAGTGACAAGACAATAGAGGTCTCGATGATTTAGTTTGTAACTTTGTAGCTGTGTTGATCCGATACTTAAGCCAAGGACACACTATTAACAAATTTTTTAGGCCGAATTTTTTCGTGACTTGACCAGCAGCTTTGACTAACTAATTGGTCTAGTGGTCACAAGCGCTATTGTTTTGCACGAGGCCATGGGTTTCCGGGACGGGGTGACCACAATCTTCATCAAACACCCACACTATCACCTACATATAGGTACCCACACACATACACCCACTCCACACATACACCCACTCCACACACACATTTACACCCACACAACTCACACACCCTCACCCCCCACACACACCCTCATATACACATTCACACACCTGATGATCACAACCTCTTATACTTAATTCTCACTACAGTCACACTTCACCAAGTTTTACCCATTTAAATATCACGTAACTGGAATGATGTACAGCTTACCGTTACTCACTTCCGGAGTCTGGAGAGGCTGGTAATCTGTCATACAGGTCTCCTAGTACAGAAACCAGTCTCTCACATAGATTATAACCCACAAATGTACACCTTGAATTATGTATTCCTTGTATAATGCTATGTGAGAGAGAAAATAAACTTTTTTGTATTGTATTATCTGCCTAACTTTATCCCAAATCTCTTGGGATCGGTTTCCAGTGTAACTGGAAGGCAGTACTTTAATTGTAGCGACTGCCTGTATGACATACACCAGCCAATACCTGGATAACTCCTAGGTAAGTTTTATCCATGGAGTTTCTTGCATGTTCTTGTCCATAGGTTCTACTCTTTGGAACGTACATACGTATATACAATTGCCGCATTGGAGATAAGGTCAGTGAGAGTGTTTTACTGAAGCATTTTCTTGCTGCTCTTGTCACTAGCGAGGCAGAACTAGTTTCATCTATGTGACTGACAGAGCTTGATAATTCAAAAGTGTAAATGGTCTATTTCAAATAAAGGATTTTGGTAGTTTATTTTTCTGATTGCCACTTACAGACGGCCAGCACATCAAGCTACCTACCCGAAACTGTCAAATTTTCCCAATCAACCTAATACTTCAGCGATAAAGTTGAAAATCTATTATAGAAATTTGACAGATTATTGTAGCTTGATGTGCTGGCGTCTGTACTTTTCGAATCACGGAGTTGCTCGGTATTTTACGTAAAACAAATGTAATTTTGTGTAGTTTCTGTGTGTTTTTCGTGTAATCTATCTATATATGTACGGACCGGTCGGTTCAGTCGAGACTGCATCCTCTGCTTAACTGACTGGTCCAACTTAGCCATGAATCCCATTACCTATAATTGAAACAGGCTTGTCGGTTTAGTAAGATATAGTGTTATGAAAACACTACGAACAGTATCGTATTCGTAGTAAGTTTTAATCTGTGGTTCGTTACCTCCCTAGAGTATATATGTTCTGTGTTCGTTACCCTACCTTCGCTACCTTTTCATTGAAATGGTGTTGTGGTGGTTTTTAGGTCAATAATCCTATTATCTATTTAATATTTTATTGAAATGCACTGTTTGTGTCTCTTAATGTTCAACTAATCATATTTTATTCATGTGTTGTGCCTATTATGGATGTATTGTGCATTGAAAATATTTACATTTTGTGGGAGTAATGACACTGAAGAAAATTGCGAAAATGTCAACAAAATCTCATATTTCTACGGAATTGAGTGGTTCGTAAATGTTTATTTATTAAAATACTTCTAAATATACTAAGTTATATTGGAATATTAAATACAATCTTATCTTAACTGTCACATTTGTATCTTAATTATGTATTAGCACTTAGTTAGTTTTTCTTTTATTTTATTTATTTTTCACAGACAGTATCAGCAATGTGTTGGGGAAAAATGTTAAAATTCTTTACAAATCCCTCATACGAATGGAATCAAGAGGGGATAAAGTAGACAACAAGGTTTTGGTAAGCATAACTTATTTTTTTTATAACTTTTCTGTTTGCTAAATGTTAAATAATGTGACATGAACAATAAAAAAAAGTTCAGTAGTTGTTTTTATCCTTTATTTTCAGTTGCACTCAATCATCTAATTTTAAATCTTTCACATTTAAAACTTTCATAGTCATTTAAAGTTAGTTACTAATTTTCTATTCAAGTTACAATCACAATTTTATTATCTTATCATGTTTTTGTCAGCTTAAGATTATCATCTGTTAAATTGTGTGTACCAAGTTCATGAAATAGAAATTTTTCAATTAGTTGAACTATGAATATTTAACACAAATGTAAAATACTTACTGTAGCTATTTCATAGAAAAACACAAAATTAAAAACTATGATCTGCAAAACATTTCTATTTCTGTCATTATTATTTATTTCAGCATAGTTTTTTGTTGATATTGATAAGGCACTGACAATAGGATGAGTCATAGGTGTGCCTGTATCTAACTGAGCTGGCTGTGTGTGTGTTCCCGGTGGACACATACATACAATCACAATAAACCATATGGTCAACTTTAGACACAATGACTAAACCAATTTGTTCATTCATTGGCTTTATTAATTTCATTGACACAATTCTAACAAAGCTAAATATAATCCCATGGTCTGGTTGGTGCTGCCAGAAGTATAAAATGTGAATGAAAATGAAAGAATTATATAAGTATGTTTATCAGTTGTCTGGTTGCCATAGTACAGGCTCTGCCTAGTTTGGGATTGGATGACCGTGTGTGAGTTGTCCCAGGATAATATATTATTATTATTTTATAATTAATTAATCATAGTAAAACAATCAATAACTAATTTGTTTATTGTTTACCTGTTACACCACTCCTGCTTAGATAGATCATTCATCACATACAGATTCTGATTAGTTTTTGACTTTTTCTGGTAGGAAAGCACTCTTTCTTTAACAATAATAGGCTATTATACATGTATTCAGATCATCTTACAGTCACACCAATTTTATTTCAGATTGTAACAGCTTACAGAATTTTCATAACCACAGCAAAAATTCCAACACGGGTAAGTTAAAAATGCATTGTTTCTGAACTTAATAAAAGAATGTTTGGAATTAGAAAATATTTATCTAGAGGCGAGATATCAGCTATTATTCTAATTCTGGTCAGTACAAATCAGTTGTCTATTGTTATCTTATTGTGTATTTAAAATAAGAATATGAATATAGTTTTAGTTTCACCTTCTGTATTAGTTGTTTTGTAACTGACCACTGAACTACAGAAAATGTGGGTTTTAGATGTTTTTCTTTCTAAACACATTTGTAGGTACCTACACTTAAGTTTGTTTCCTTAATGTCAGCCATACACTAAATTTTGACGGCAAAATGGTGAGTAAACTTGTGTTTAAAGATTGCACAAGTTTCAATAGTACTGCAAGTACTCATGTCAAGTATCCAGTCAGTAGGCATGGCATGAGTAAGGTGTATCTACACACTTTCAAGTTTGCAGATCAAGGTTAACAGGAAACATTAATTTATTTTGTCAATGAAATAACCTTTGTAAATGATGCCAGGTTGACAATGGATTTCACTTGATGGAAATAGAGGCACTGGATAGTAAAAAGGCTAATCATCTGTCAATAACACTCATCCATGAACACAAGCCAGTATCCATTCTTATAGGTAAGTGAGAACATTTTTATTGATAGTAGGCAGAGGTTTACAGATGTAGGTGTTTACACATGGGCGGCACGTTAACTATGAAGGTTGATTGACGATAGTTCACTTAATGCTGACTGGTTGTTAACAACCAACAATCAAGTCAATTACCGACACATAGGACAGCTAGAGTCGTTAGCCAAGTGACGCCATACTCTTATATCTATAGCTAGGCAAACCAAATTAGCATTTACTAGCAGATGTTTTTATTGCATTCGATATTTATAAAGACCTAAGAATCTGGAATTCTAGACCAAATGACTCCTTTTACATACATATTAGATGAAAGTGAGACAAAAGCTGCTCATTGTAAAGTCGTTATTCGTAATTTAAATAGAAATTACTACTTAGGAGTCTAGTCAGATAAATGGAAATGGATCTGTGTGCAGGTTTCGCGTGATAATTCAAAGATCGCTTAGATACGGTATAATTACCGGCACGTAAGTTTGCAAAAGATTTTCGTAGTGCGTCCGTGTGTGCGCGAACTTCCTCCACTACAACTATACAGCAAGAAAGATTGAGACAGAAAGCTGCTGCTGAAAACTCTGAAAAATCACGTACTTAAAACATTAAGAATTACTTTTGCAACTTATACAGTCAAAGATATACAGACGGACACGCAGTTTGATTTACGTCTTTAGAAGTCCCTAGAAGAGTTACGACTACCATTGTATGCTAATGCAATAGCTCTTATACAACAGTCGACAAAACAGCTATCATTAAAATAATAATGATGACGACCGATTTTCCGTTAATTATAATTACAGTTAATTAATTTTAATGTAGATATAAATATTTTCAGCAGTTTTAGCTGTTTGCCTTACCCCATAGTAACACGAGATTAATAATTCGAAAACCTATAAATACATATGTTTAGTTATTTATGTACCTACTTACTTACATAGCTGTAAACATTAAGATTGACTCGGATAGACCTACTCATTGTTATTCTTCACATGTTTGTTTATAAAACAAAGAATAGGAAGGAAATAAAACAATAGGTAACATTAAAAGTTACGGTAAAATCCTAGACAGACATCATAACATACTCGTACCTACATATTCATCAAGCTTAAAAAGAAAATGATCCATTATGTATGGAGTTCTTCATGGTATTTACAAGTTAAACATAGTTTATATATATATGAAGTAACGCGAAATTGTAAACTTATTTAGTCTCTTCAGCTGTGAGTCCTGTTGCTCACTATGCGATTATTTTCAGGTGAGGAAGGTACCCCGGAAGGCGTCCTAAATGTACTACACGCCCTCGTTGCCGCCTTCGACGATTTATTCCCAAATGTAGCCGTGGTCGACATAATATCAAAGGTTTGTTTGAATTAATATTTCATGTACCGTTTAGAGTTTCATCTGTTATTCATACGAACTAAATTAACGCGCCAATCAACATTAATTTCTCTAATTGTCGCGCCGGTTAATGTATTTATAAGGATAAAAGTAATCGTCCTGTGTGAATCACCAATACAACGCGTGCCAAGTGAAATATTTGCTACCCACTAACCTAATAAGGAAACATGACGAATAGTTCCCCGCTAATAATAATAGCCACTTTTTTCCTGCTGTGGTACTTATGTACTTGTCGTGCGATAAGTGATAAGAGGTTAAATAGTCATCTGGTGCGATAACACCCGTTTAATTATGAGTCCGAAATCGGCATTGGCCTAATTTAGTTAAAAAACCCATTTATCGTACTTATCAGAAATACAAGTCCTATTTTAATTAGAGCACTTTTTTTGGGATCATGAACACGTTCTCCAATAACAATTACAATTGCGTAAGTTTGGCTCTACCACCGAACTGCGCTGTGAATAGGACTTGATGCATATCTATTCTACTCGCAACACAACGTCTGCGCAACATGTGAAGTGCTTGTCCGAAAGCAACTTGCATTTGCAAATCACTATAACAGTAAATTCTCCCATACGCTTTCTTATCCGTGAAAATGCTGCCTCAAACTAAATAATTTTTATTTTATCTAGCTATTTTTGGTACAATAGAACTGGATAAACTGATATCGTGTTTAGATAAAATATTCTTTGAGATAATTATGTTTTATTTGTGCACTAAGGTATCAGTAAAAGTTTCCCGACTAGTTGTGCTGTTCGATGGCGACTAATAAATATCATTACAAGCCTGGAACTGTGCCCTTGCGGGGCAGAGGCCTCCCTAGTCACTTTCCATTTCTTTTTGTCCAGGGCTTCCAAGTACTAGTCCTGATCGAAGCATTAAGCTTTACCTTATGCATGTTTTGAATTCTGTATTTCTATAGTATATTTTTTCAACAGGTAAATCTACCGTACCCAGTGCCTCAAGTGAGCGGTACTCGGAAACATTCGACATGCGGAGATTTCTCCAATCAGTACGCAGCGATGTGCGATCTCTGCCAAACGCCCTTCAGGTATCTCATCAATATGTATCTCATAACTGTACAAAGGTTTTGGCTATAACATCACAAACTACCATTTTAGGGATATATGGAAATATACTGTATTCTAATGTTATCCTGGTTAGTTAGTTAATCTTTTGAACGCCAAACCACAAATTCACCGTACTTTGTGTCACATATTTGTGACCATTGGCGTATAGGGCACGCGCTTGCTTGTCATGTATACGTGACACTGGCGTTCAAAAAGTAATCACTATGAAAAACCTACCGAAACAAGTATGGGTCGCAAACTATGGGTCTTTAACATAAGATAGAGCTCATAAACGAGACATTTTTTTGTCAGAGTTTCTTGCACGGAGAAGGCTCTTGAGTTCTGCCTTTATTCATTTATTATGTTCTTGAATGCAAGCCGCATGTAAGTAGGTAGGTCCTGTGATAAACGAACATACGGCATAGAAAAAGTAATGGGTCTCGTTAGCGCCCATTAGTTGAATATGGAAGCCTAAAAATGGTCTGAGCTTGCGTTATGTATGTTAGACTATCTAGGTCACGAATTGAAACCGGATATAATACAAATGTAGGAGGAAGAATGCATTCTGCATATATAGAGGTCATAGTAATCGAGTTCAATTGTAGGTGTATCCTAGATATTGCAGACCAATTTCTTCTTTGTAGCTTGTATTTTGTTGTGACACCAAACTTAATGTTCACATTTTATTTTTCATTGGGGACAACAGAAACTCAGACGAATGAATCATCTCATTTTGACTCGATCGATTTCACGTAAAACCGCAAGTAGTGGTGCTATATATTAAATGTTATTATGACTAATTCCTATCCTAATATATAAAATTCTTCCGTTACTGAGTGGCTGACATACAACTCACAGCCGACACTTGGCATGTAGGTTCCTTGGAGAGTGTAGGGGAGCACTAAGAGAGGATTTCCCGAAATTCATACGGGAACGGGAAAAAACGGGATACGCGCACGAAGTTGCAGGCAAAAGCTAGATCTAAAATATAATTTAAATAGTTGTTCTTATTATATTTTGTTTGTTCCCATTCATATTGTAGCAGGTGTTAGTGACCTATAATGACACATACTTGTCCTTGTTTCAGAGCTGAAGTGGCGTGGGATATTGATACGATATATCTGGCGCATGACATACGAATGTTACATCTAAAGGACTTCGACCATTTAGATCAGAGGTACCATTTTATTTAATATTTTGTTTCTATACACAGCAGTGGGTCATCTGAAACTGATATGATGTTGATGATTACCATTTTCAATTGACTCATACATATTAGAAAATAATTTTAAAAGACACTGTGCCTTCTTAGAGTTTATTAAATCTAATCTTAAATGATTTGACTGCCTGGTATGATTCCTGTCGATCAATGGGGACAACTATGTATTGTGAAACTTGACAGCAGTTTTGATACCGAGGCACCTACTCTCCCAAAATAGTCCTCGAACGGTCTTGATGAGCCATGACTAGAAGATATCCGAAATCTAAACCAATCGGCGGGTGGATTGCTTGACGGACGGGTATTTTGGGGAATTGCGTGAGGAACATTGACGTTCAAAAAGAGCTAGCTCTCAGTTTAATTCGAAATGACTTTCTAATCAGGTTAACATAAATGTTTCATTGTTTTTACAGAGACCTAATTCCACTAGTAATGGCATTACAACACAACACTTGGTTCAACGGCGTGTGCGGGGACGGCGTGCGTGCCCACGGTGAAGCGTGGGAGAGTGTGTGTCGCGTGGTGCGCTCGGCCAGGCCGCCGCCCGCGCGCCTGTCGTGGCGGGCGGCGGCGCTGCGCCACGACCACGCGGCCAGGCTGGGCCACGCGCTCACACGCGCTCGCCACGCTCCCGCCATGCATACCATTGACTTCTCGCAAAACCATATTGAGGATAAAGGTGACGATTTTGAACAATAGCTTTTGTCCGCATAGTCACTTTCCGTGGAAATTTCCGGGTGAGGATAGAAGGTTACATCGAATTTGTTTGTTGCCATGTTCCTACTGAATGAACTGTCCCACTCCTGGGCAAAGGCCTCCCTTTGCCCAGGAGTGGGACAGTTCGAGCTGACAAAAAATATTTCTACATGAAAGGATGACAAACCAACATAACAGTTTTGCATTTATAATATTAAAAGAATTGATTTTTTCTATGTAATTTGAGCTACTCTTGATGCAGTCAGGGATGAACGACCATTTTATTTTCATCCGATGCAATGTAAAAAAACGTTAGAAAAATTGTCGAAAATCATTAATTCTTGCATAACAAGAAGTTCTCTTGTTCACATGTAAAAAGAACACGTTCAACCTATTGACAAACTTTTGTTTTCAAAAAATCATAGAAAGGCTGAACAAGTGCGCATATTACCTACATAGCAGGCTAGACAATATATGCAAGTATCACTTTCATCAGCCGTGAATCACTTTTAGTTTTATTCATTGAATATTTATGACGTCACACCATTGTTCGTGTTTTATAGGTGCTATTAGTATACTGAGCGGGCTGGCGAACAACCCGGACGGGCTGCGACATATTGCGTTGTCGCAATGCGGCCTCACTGGCAAGACTGTGATGCATCTCGCGACCATGTTGAATGACAACCCCTGCCATCTGTCCACACTGTCGCATCTGGACTTATCCTATAATAACCTCAAAGATGACGTACATGTAAGTTTACAAAATGTGTGTAAATATGTGAGTACCATTTACCTAAATTTCTTTAGGAAATTAATAAGTTTACCTCTGCTGGTGATACTTTGTTCTTATAAGTAGCATACTCTGGGTGTATCGTCCTCACATAATATTAAATTAATTTTTGTATACCAAATTTTGTAAAATCATTATTTGAAAAGAGTAACTATGGAGTTTCTTGTCTGTTCTTCTCCATAAGAAATCTACCTTTCCGAATGGACAGTAGAGTCACTTTATTAATGTAACATTATTATTTTACTGAACTGTAAACGATGACGTTCAAAAGTGCCGTTTAATGGCCTAATTGAAATAAACGTTTTGACTTTGACTTTGAAAACAAGAGAAGTGACGTAATGTTTAGTTATTTTGATTGGGTCGTTAGAGGTTCGCTTACACACTAATGGGTCGAGGCGCGGGTGGTGCTTTGACCCAAGAGATGTGAAGGGGGCATGCACGACAACGCAGTCTGAATAGGGTATTTGACTAACGTGACAACGATAGAAGACTTAAGTTCAAAAGCGTGTACAATAGATTTGTGCAAAAATTTATATCTAGATTTTGATAGTTGTCAAATATCTTATTGCCTTCCATGCTTGCTCTCGATTTTATCGAAAGGATATGTTACTTGAGACATAAACAAAACTTGCCCAATGGTGCTGTACTTTTACTATTTTGCAGAATACAGGCGTAAAGTTATATTCACTTGTTACTAATTTTTCCAATATTTTCCTTTCAGAATTTATACAATTTCCTCGCACAACCGAACGTTTTAACGTATTTAAACTTGACAAACACGGAGACGACGTTAGAAAACGTAAGTAATAAAGTAAGTGGTGCCGTTCAGCACACGGGTATGTGCCCTGTGCTCAGTTTATTTTGTCTAATCTAGCCTATTCCTTCTACTACTAACTCTGGTCTTCTCTGACATAAGATCATTCACTCAATGATCAAGCTATTTTATTACTACCTACCGGATCTTGACCTAACGCAGTTTACCTATCAATAAAGATACGTCTTCCTTAGATAAACGTCTCCACAAATTTTTGCTAGACGTGATCGCGGTAGACCGAGGAGAAGATAGTGGGACGCCTGAAATTGTTTCTTTAATAATAATTGGTGAGATTAAGTAAAACATTCAGTGAAATTAAAGAAATGGGTTAATGGTTTTCCAAAGGTAAGTTTAGGCAAGCAAAAATCAAATCGTTTGCTCACTGAATCCGATCTGTACTCGAGAACAAACGAAGTGCCCATAGTACTATTTGTATGACTAGTTGTGTTTGTTAAACCGATAGCTGATCTCAATGAAAGACAATCGGGCTTACCATAGCCGACCTCAAAGAAAGGCACACCAACAATGGGCTTACTATTAGCCGTACAATGAGGAATATTTAGAGTGATATTGTGTTATTGAGTCGTTGTCAGAACCGTTTCGATTTCAATGCGCAGATATCTAGGGTTAATCTGTGTATGTGTGTAATCCTTCATATCAAACCACTTCCTTAAAATTTTCCGTTTATAACCCTTCTCAAAAATGAATAGAATAAGAGTTCTCTCGTTCTGCACAGATGTGGGGTGCGTTACTCCGCGGCTGCGCAGCGCGCCTGGCCACGCTGTCGGTGGCGCGCAACCCCTGGTCCACAGCGCGGCGCGCACGCGACCCGCCGCCCTCGTTCCGTCAGTTCTTCACCGCTTGCCTCGCCTTGACCGAGCTCGACTTCTCCTATTGTAAGATGCCGCCGGATGCGCTCAAGTAAGTTGACCTCACCATTATTGTTGGTGGCGCGCAACCCCTGGTCCACAGCGCGGCGCGCACGCGACCCGCCGCCCTCGTTCCGTCAGTTCTTCACCGCTTGCCTCGCCTTGACCGAGCTCGACTTCTCCTATTGTAAGATGCCGCCGGATGCGCTCAAGTAAGTTGACCTCACCATTATTGTTGGTGGCGCGCAACCCCTGGTCCACAGCGCGGCGCGCACGCGACCCGCCGCCCTCGTTCCGTCAGTTCTTCACCGCTTGCCTCGCCTTGACCGAGCTCGACTTCTCCTATTGTAAGATGCCGCCGGATGCGCTCAAGTAAGTTGACCTCACCATTATTGTTGGTGGCGCGCAACCCCTGGTCCACAGCGCGGCGCGCACGCGACCCGCCGCCCTCGTTCCGTCAGTTCTTCACCGCTTGCCTCGCCTTGACCGAGCTCGACTTCTCCTATTGTAAGATGCCGCCGGATGCGCTCAAGTAAGTTGACCTCACCATTATTGTTGGTGGCGCGCAACCCCTGGTCCACAGCGCGGCGCGCACGCGACCCGCCGCCCTCGTTCCGTCAGTTCTTCACCGCTTGCCTCGCCTTGACCGAGCTCGACTTCTCCTATTGTAAGATGCCGCCGGATGCGCTCAAGTAAGTTGACCTCACCATTATTGTTGGTGGCGCGCAACCCCTGGTCCACAGCGCGGCGCGCACGCGACCCGCCGCCCTCGTTCCGTCAGTTCTTCACCGCTTGCCTCGCCTTGACCGAGCTCGACTTCTCCTATTGTAAGATGCCGCCGGATGCGCTCAAGTAAGTTGACCTCACCATTATTGTTGGTGGCGCGCAACCCCTGGTCCACAGCGCGGCGCGCACGCGACCCGCCGCCCTCGTTCCGTCAGTTCTTCACCGCTTGCCTCGCCTTGACCGAGCTCGACTTCTCCTATTGTAAGATGCCGCCGGATGCGCTCAAGTAAGTTGACCTCACCATTATTGTTGGTGGCGCGCAACCCCTGGTCCACAGCGCGGCGCGCACGCGACCCGCCGCCCTCGTTCCGTCAGTTCTTCACCGCTTGCCTCGCCTTGACCGAGCTCGACTTCTCCTATTGTAAGATGCCGCCGGATGCGCTCAAGTAAGTTGACCTCACCATTATTGTTGGTGGCGCGCAACCCCTGGTCCACAGCGCGGCGCGCACGCGACCCGCCGCCCTCGTTCCGTCAGTTCTTCACTGCTTGCCTCGCCTTGACCGAGCTCGACTTCTCCTATTGTAAGATGCCGCCGGATGCGCTCAAGTAAGTTGACCTCACCATTATTGTTGGTGGCGCGCAACCCCTGGTCCACAGCGCGGCGCGCACGCGACCCGCCGCCCTCGTTCCGTCAGTTCTTCACTGCTTGCCTCGCCTTGACCGAGCTCGACTTCTCCTATTGTAAGATGCCGCCGGATGCGCTCAAGTAAGTTGACCTCACCATTATTGTTGGTGGCGCGCAACCCCTGGTCCACAGCGCGGCGCGCACGCGACCCGCCGCCCTCGTTCCGTCAGTTCTTCACCGCTTGCCTCGCCTTGACCGAGCTCGACTTCTCCTATTGTAAGATGCCGCCGGATGCGCTCAAGTAAGTTGACCTCACCATTATTGTTGGTGGCGCGCAACCCCTGGTCCACAGCGCGGCGCGCACGCGACCCGCCGCCCTCGTTCCGTCAGTTCTTCACCGCTTGCCTCGCCTTGACCGAGCTCGACTTCTCCTATTGTAAGATGCCGCCGGATGCGCTCAAGTAAGTTGACCTCACCATTATTGTTGGTGGCGCGCAACCCCTGGTCCACAGCGCGGCGCGCACGCGACCCGCCGCCCTCGTTCCGTCAGTTCTTCACCGCTTGCCTCGCCTTGACCGAGCTCGACTTCTCCTATTGTAAGATGCCGCCGGATGCGCTCAAGTAAGTTGACCTCACCATTATTGTTGGTGGCGCGCAACCCCTGGTCCACAGCGCGGCGCGCACGCGACCCGCCGCCCTCGTTCCGTCAGTTCTTCACCGCTTGCCTCGCCTTGACCGAGCTCGACTTCTCCTATTGTAAGATGCCGCCGGATGCGCTCAAGTAAGTTGACCTCACCATTATTGTTGGTGGCGCGCAACCCCTGGTCCACAGCGCGGCGCGCACGCGACCCGCCGCCCTCGTTCCGTCAGTTCTTCACTGCTTGCCTCGCCTTGACCGAGCTCGACTTCTCCTATTGTAAGATGCCGCCGGATGCGCTCAAGTAAGTTGACCTCACCATTATTGTTGGTGGCGCGCAACCCCTGGTCCACAGCGCGGCGCGCACGCGACCCGCCGCCCTCGTTCCGTCAGTTCTTCACCGCTTGTCTCGCCTTGACCGAGCTCGACTTCTCCTATTGTAAGATGCCGCCGGATGCGCTCAAGTAAGTTGACCTCACCATTATTGTTTTTTGTAATTGTGGACGGCTCACTGATGTTCATGCAATATTATAGTGTTACCATCCCTCAGTTGGTCTACTAGTGATATTGTTCTACTCGTAGTATAGGAAAATAACGCAATTCAAGAGTATCGCGTCGGGAGACCGCAAATTTTTGTATTTACCAAGTATTCTTTTATTTATAAGCAGTCCCCCAATGCGATGACGCTAGGTCCACAATATTCGCAGCTATGTTAAACTAAAGAGGGTATATATATATACATACATATTATTGTTTACTTTTCAGATATATTTTTTCGTAGTTTTTTTAAATTTATTTTTATTTTTTGCTTTTAACACTAGAAACGCTCCAATCACACGCCCATAAACAACACAACATCGTTAACAAAATATCATATCATATTCTGTTTATCATATATATCATATCATATTCTGCTTCATCATCAGACCCTGTTCGCAATATTTTTATAAACAATTGATTGATGCCATTTAAATGAGCCCAAACTCGAAACGTCTGCTGTAAGAAAGTGAGATGTTGGGTACCCTGCAGACTCCAGGTCATGCTGCAGCATCACGTCGTAGTTACTAATCTACCTATATTATCCCCTCATTGAATATCAATCCCAGTGAGCCCAAACACGATACCTCTGCTGTAACTAAGTGAGGAGTTTGGTATTCTGCAGACCTTAGGTCATGCTGCAGCATCAGGTCAAGGTTACCATATTTGCAATAACATTGAAGCACGATCATACCCATAAAAGTTGTTCATCCCTATAGGAACTAGAGAAAAGCTGATGATCTTCAAACGGGTGAGCCGATTTAAATAAAAAACCGCATCCAAATCGGTCAACCGGTTATGAGGTATGGTGCCACATTCAGACATACAAACACACACACACATGCATAGCGGTCAAACTTATAACACCCTTCCTTTTTTGCGTCGTCACGTCGGGAATTAATAAAATAAAGTCAAATGGTGAAAGTAACTGTTTTTCTATAAGTACAGTGATTTTTGGAGCAAAAATCTTTGACCATTTCTTGATGGAACAAGTATTTTTATTTGCATTTTAGGCATTAACCGCCGCGACGCGGCCACGGACGCGTGACGAAAACATGTTATTATTTGTTTACAACAAGTTTTATTTATAAACATTCACCGGAACCGGTGCATTGTCTACCAGAGAATTATTTAAAAGACCGGGGTGTTATGTATCGAGTTGTTTATTCATATCAGAACTTTGAGCTGAGAGGTAATCGTTGAATCGTGTGACATATGTATGTACTCATATCAGTCTCTCCTGATCTATCAGGCTCCTGACCACAGCCCTGATATGAATGGTTAAACCTTTAACCTAATTTTATTTTTTTCCACAGGAGTCTACTGCTGGGTTTGGCGTGTAACGAGAGTGCGACAGGGGTACAATTAAATCTGTCGGGAGTGCTGTCTTCCTCACAAGCGGCCCACGTGCTCGAGTCGTGTATACACGGCGTTAGATGCTTGCAGTCGCTCGATTTGTCTGACAATAGTGAGTATTCCTAATTGTATTATTATTTTAGCTTCTTACTGATCTAAGGTACCATCCATAAAGTACGTCACACGTTAAAGGGGGTTGACATTGGATAAGGGATAAGAGGGGTCCTAAGTTTCGTGACGTCACATTTCAAAATCTTATACCTAAATAAAAGTGTAAAAATGCCAAATTTGAACTATTAACGAAAAAATATTTCCAAAACTATCTGAATGGGCGTATGGTTTAAACTGTTTTGTTGGCGAGTTCTCACTCGCTCTACTAGTGTTGTCGCCTAAGAGCCCTTTGACAAATGCATAAATGCCGCCACACGCGCCGCGCCGCGTCTCGCCGTTATTCCATTATTTGTTAAATATTTCCAACTCTACCCGAATGAGGTTTAAATTGTTTTGTTGGCGAGCTCGTCCTCGCTCTACGAGTGTCCCGCGCCGGCCGCCTGAACTTTTTGACAAATGCCGTGCCGCGCTTCGCCGTGATTTCATTGTTTATATTTTATTAGACGATTGACTTTCACCGAATGAACAACGTCGTTGTTCGTGTTAAAACGGGTTAAGATTAAAATTTAACTAAAATAGGATAAGTACACTACTCGTTGATGATCCTGGCCTGGAGGAAAGAACCTCCTTCCGTAATACCATCAACCTTCGGTCCTAGACTGCAGGCAAGAAGATACCCGTAAATCCTGTCGTTGGCGTCCAGAGCGACTCTCGTTACTTTGAGACTCGGCGGGTAATATCACCTTCGTCTCACGTTCTTACGACATTATTCCGGAAGCAGGGGAACTGGAAACTTGGTTTCGAATAAAGTATGATTCTGCACCCAAAAACACGCTGGCTAGCAGATCTATGACAACAGTATATTTTCCTTGTGGATGATTTTGGCTTTCGCCTTCTTAAATAATATTCATTAATCTGTGACAGCTTTCTTACATAATCCGCAATTTTTTCCATCGAATTACGTGTCAAAATCTTTGACAATCGATCTTTGAAAATTTATGAAAAATTCCATTCGAGGCCAGCCAGACTGATTACTTAAAGTTTACTTTGTAGCGCATAACCCTGCAAAATTTGAGTTTGCTACAGAATACACAACAAATATCTCATAGCTAACTTCTTTGTGTTATTTTTAGGTATGGAATTCGAATTATCTGGTATTGTGAGAGCGATTGGGAAAAATCATTCCATTACACATTTATCTCTAAGTAAACTGACGGGAAAAAGATCGTATGCGCCGCCTTTAATACAGGTATGTGGAACTTTTAAGAAAGATGTTTTTCTTGAATCGTGAAAGTTTTGTAATAATCTGTGTATCTTATAATTGTAGGCTCTAGTCCACGTTCTACAAGAACCTGATACCGCATTGACGTCTTTGGATCTCAGTGATTGTAAACTAAAGGTAAATGAAACTTAACTGTTCTTTTATATGCTTTAGTTCTGACTATAATTATAAAGTAATTTTTAGTATTTTGAACTCTTACTAGAAACAACATTTTAAGGAGTTCCGTACCCAAAGGGTACCTAACGGAAACCGTCGCGCTTGGTCGGTTTTTTTTTTTCTTTCGAACGGTTGGTTGATATTGTATCACGCCGCTCAGTGGAACAACAATTATTTAGTCAGTATTAAAAACACTACAGGTCACTGTATGTTTACTAACAAACCGTATGATTTCTTTCGAATAATTTTAATTGACCAGCAATTTATGGGCCGCTCGGGCCAGTTTATATAAAAAAATCTAAATAACAGTCGATCAAGCGAAATCCTCGTATCTGTATCCAAGTCCTCATTCATGATGTTGTTCCCCAGGGCGACCTGTACGGTCTCCTGAACGCGCTGGGCGGGGCGCGCCGCCTGCGCACGCTGGACGTGGGCGGCAACCTCGCGGGCGACGCGGGCGCACGGCTGCTCGCCAAGGCGCTGCAGTGCAACTGCACGCTACAGACTTTGTACATAGACAGGAATGCCTTTAGCTTGCAAGGTATTTTGTTGACAGCGTTTTCATGAAAAAACTCGAAAGTATTTATTTCGATTAAACCATTTACAGGCACTTTTGAATTGTCAAGGGCGGTCAGTCAAAGAAGCACGTTCCAATGCGTAGATCTGTATGGAGAAGAATGTGCAAGAAACACAAGCAACATTTTTCTGGGGGACTTCAACGCCCACCACAAAGAATGGTTGTTTCCGTACCAGAAAACTGACCACGCTGGGTTGGAAGCGCGCAAGTTTGCTTTAACGCTAGATCTAACCCAGCTGGTGAATGTGGCAACGCGGGTACCGGATGTTGACGGCCATACACCCAGTTGCTTGGACCTTCTACTGACAACTGATCCGGACAGTTATTCAGTATCGGTCTCAGCCACGCTGGGAACGTCTGACCACTGTCTGGTGAAATCTGTGTCGACCTGCTCTCCTCCAGATGAGAGTCCTAGAGGCACGAGACGAGTATGGCGATACGAGTCAGCAGATTGAGATGAGATGCGGCACTTTTTTTTGCGTCTTATCCATGGCGGCATGTGTGCTTCTCCTCGGGTGACCCGTCTCGTTGTGCTGACGTGATTGCGGACGTGATTCGGCAGGGGATGGAATATTTTATTCCATTCTCCGACAACCCGCTCGGTCACAAATCCCGGCCTTGGTATAATGCAGAATGCACCCACGCTGAGGCCCAAAAAGAGTCTGCCTACCAAGCTTGGGTTAAGGTCCGCGACCAAAAAGTTAGAGCACGCAGGGTTCGCGCTAGGAAAAGATCTTTTAATTTTGCCGCTAAGTTCTGCAAGCGAGTTCTACGTGGAGCACGTTTAGACCATGTCGGACGTATTGGTGCCAAACTAGCATCGCAACCTCCGGGTAGTAAACAGTTCTGGTCCCATTCGAAAGCGGTTGAAACGAACTTTTGTCGGCCCAATTTACCAACAATTCTGAAACCTGATGGGTCGCTGGCTCACTCTGCAAGTGAGAAAGCAAAATTATTATATATTGCTAGCAATTCACGCCTGGACGCTGCGGACGATCCAAGCAACCACCAACTGTACCTCGTTGTGACTCTCCGATGCCGGAAATCGCAGTTCACATTAAAGAGGTCGGAAGAGTATTGTGCAGTCTAGACGTGAACAAGGCCAGCGGTCCCAAAATCCTGGAAGCTTGCGAACGTACAACCTGTACCAAAAAATGGCAACCGTGCAGACCCTGCTCATTATCGACCGATCGCCATTACCTCCATTCTGTGCAAGGTTATGGAAAGAATACTGAACAGTAAGTTGCTGACCTACCTTAAAGACAATGAACTCCTCAGTGACCGTCAATATGACTTTCGCCGGGGACGGTCAACTGGCGATTTTCTTGTGCTTGTCACGCACTGCTGGAGCGAAGCCATCGAGAAACATGGCGAAGCACTTGCTGTATCGCTTGATATCGCGAAGGCCTTTGACAGGGTCTGGCACGCAAGTCTACTCAGCAAGCTTCCTACTTATGGCATCCCAGCTGATTTTTGTAGCTGGATATCAGACTTCTTTATTGGTTATCGATCCGTAGAAAAGAGGTCGTTTCGACCTAATACCAACTTGCCGCGCTCGACTCGGTGGAACGCAGAGCTAAAAGGCTCATAGGCGACGTAAGACTAAGGCCAAGCTTCATAGCTTGGCTCATCGCCGCAACGTTGCCTGCTTGTCGGTCTTCTACAGATTGTACTTCGGGCAGAGTGTCCAGGAACTCCACCACCTCATCCCACCGGCCCCCTTCGACCATCGGACATCTAGACGCAAGTTACCATCCATACCTTGTTGCTATTCCAACAATTCTCACTACACACGTTTTCAAACGTCTTTTATAATGCGCACAGCAAAGGAGTGGAACTCTCTACCTGCGTCTGTGTTTCCGAACGCATACAACCCTAATCTCTTCAAAATTAGAGTGAACAGGCTTCTTCTTGGTAAGCTCGCTCCATCGTCGACTTTGTCTCTGTCATCTATGACCTAGACTAGAGTCAAGAGCAAACCTATATTAAATTTAAAAAAAAATCTCCACGGCACTCTTTTAAATCAATACATTGTTACAAAGTTGTTGTTACATTATTATTGTTGAAATCATTCATATATGTGAGAACGTGCACGATAAAATAGTCCGGAGTAAAAATAAACAATTCAAATAATTAAACAATACAACCGACTTCTAAATAAAAAACACTACATAGTAAAAAATTACTTTAATTTCGGCATTTGGTGTTTTTTGTTGTTTTCGTTTTTTGTCATATTTTATACTTTGTAGTGTTTTTTATTTGGAATTTGGTTGTATTTTTTGTAAAAAGATTTTTTTTTTCACTTTTTAGCGGTTCACATGTGCCCCCTTCACAGCGTACCGGTGTGATGTTTAATACAAGATATAAATTTCGTTTCATTCAGTTCTAATATATATGGGGAGGTATTTTATTATAATATTTCAAACAGCACCCCAAGAAAGATGTGGCTACTTTAGCCAGTCTGAACCCTGGTTGAACTAATTCATCCCTATTTCTAGTAACACAATTTTATGTCTGTCATCTCGTTTACTAAGAAGATGTAGATTCTTTCTAACGTACATCATGTTTCCATAGATACATTGACAAGCTACCGTCATGATGTTAATTTTCTTAAACAGTTTCCTTAGAGAATCTCGCCGGCGGAGATTTTTGCAGAATAAAAATAGACTCGGATATCTGCAGCCCATCCCCATAGTAAGATACCGTAAGACATGATACTATGAAAGTAACTAAAGTATACTAGTCCCGCGGTATCAACATCCGTAAATTGGCGATTTTTTCTAACAGCATATGCTGGTGAATTTAGCCGTCCTGCAAGCGACGTTAAATGAGGACCCTATTGTAGCCTTGATTTAAGCGTAGTCCCCAGGAAAACCGTTTTATCTACGAATTCTATTTATCCCTGTTCAATATTATGTCACAATCACTGTTTTTGACATTCGGTAAAGTGAGTCTTATGCATTTCGTTTTGTTTTCATTTAAAACCAAATTATTAAAAGTGAACCAATTTTGGACCTGCATTAGGGCGCCACACTTCGTATCAAAGCGACCCCTAAGATTTATATGATAAGGCTTGGCAGCAAAGCTTTGTATCGTAAAGGTAATAACCACAAGTATCTTCTAATTCGACCGCGCGAAAATGGCTAGACCATCCCGAAGCAAACGAAACTGCCCAGAAGTGACCGGGCACGCGACACGACTAAACTTAACGAAAAAATAAAAGTAAGATGACAGTTATTGGAGGATGAAGAAAATGCTGATTTTGTTATCTCAAATATGAGCCTTACTTATATCAATGGCTTTTTGAAGAAGTAATTCTTTAATAACTTGTCTTCTTGCGAAGAAATGCCACCAGATGTTTATCTCGGTTGTTTCAATGTTGGATAAATAGTATTATTACCCTGTTTGTTAACGATGATGAGTACTGAATTATTTGTGTTTGTTTGCAGGACTAACAGATATAGCGACGGCACTGCGTCGCTCGGTGAGCGTGCGGCGCGTGGAGTTCCCGGGCTGCGACGCGGCGGCCGGCGGGCGCGGCGCCAGCGAGCGCGTCGCCACGCTGTGGAGGGACCTGCATGAGCGGTGAGACTTCACACCCTGCCATGTTATCTCTTCAGCACCATTGTTTGAGTGGTAGAGAAGCCAGTTTTTGAAACTTAGGTGAAGTGTGCTGTCATTCCGATTGATGCGAATTGACAGTTCACTTCGTGTTTATTTCACCTAAAATTAAACGGTGAGGTTTTTGCAAAATATCGCTATATTAGTATTTACACAACCACTAACAGATTTTTTTTGTTCACTAGGCTGGCCAGCAACTGCAGCCCGGCACAGACGCACACGCTGCGCGCGATGGCGCTGGAGCGCGCGTGGGCAGGCGGCGAGGCGGCGGCGGCTCTGGCAGCACATGCAGCCGCCGCGCTGCCGCCGCCGCCACTGCCGGCCGCGCTGGAGCGAGCGGCGGCCGCTGCGCATCATCTGCTGCATCAGTATCTGCAGGTATAGTTCGATGGCGCTGGAGCGCGCGTGGGCAGGCGGCGAGGCGGCGGCGGCTCTGGCAGCACATGCAGCCGCCGCGCTGCCGCCGCCGCCACTGCCGGCCGCGCTGGAGCGAGCGGCGGCCGCTGCGCATCATCTGCTGCATCAGTATCTGCAGGTATAGTTCGATGGCGCTGGAGCGCGCGTGGGCAGGCGGCGAGGCGGCGGCGGCTCTGGCAGCACATGCAGCCGCCGCGCTGCCGCCGCCGCCACTGCCGGCCGCGCTGGAGCGAGCGGCGGCCGCTGCGCATCATCTGCTGCATCAGTATCTGCAGGTATAGTTCGATGGCGCTGGAGCGCGCGTGGGCAGGCGGCGAGGCGGCGGCGGCTCTGGCAGCACATGCAGCCGCCGCGCTGCCGCCGCCGCCACTGCCGGCCGCGCTGGAGCGAGCGGCGGCCGCTGCGCATCATCTGCTGCATCAGTATCTGCAGGTATAGTTCGATGGCGCTGGAGCGCGCGTGGGCAGGCGGCGAGGCGGCGGCGGCTCTGGCAGCACATGCAGCCGCCGCGCTGCCGCCGCCGCCACTGCCGGCCGCGCTGGAGCGAGCGGCGGCCGCTGCGCATCATCTGCTGCATCAGTATCTGCAGGTATAGTTCGATGGCGCTGGAGCGCGCGTGGGCAGGCGGCGAGGCGGCGGCGGCTCTGGCAGCACATGCAGCCGCCGCGCTGCCGCCGCCGCCACTGCCGGCCGCGCTGGAGCGAGCGGCGGCCGCTGCGCATCATCTGCTGCATCAGTATCTGCAGGTATAGTTCGATGGCGCTGGAGCGCGCGTGGGCAGGCGGCGAGGCGGCGGCGGCTCTGGCAGCACATGCAGCCGCCGCGCTGCCGCCGCCGCCACTGCCGGCCGCGCTGGAGCGAGCGGCGGCCGCTGCGCATCATCTGCTGCATCAGTATCTGCAGGTATAGTTCGATGGCGCTGGAGCGCGCGTGGGCAGGCGGTGAGGCGGCGGCGGCTCTGGCAGCACATGCAGCCGCTGCTGCCGCTGGCAGCCGCGCTGGCATTATGACAAGGTAGTTTCAGAACTACGAACATAACTTGTACTCACAAATCTTTGCTAACGCAGTCATCAACTACAATGATTCATCGGATACTCAATATATCGCTAATCTTTTTTGCTGTGAAAACATTAAAGTGCACTGCCCACCCATAAATGGTCAACATCCGCAGCGACATCAACATGTGTCACACACATGTCGCTCATGAACTCGCCTACATAAGTTAGTCCGTTGGTCAGAGGTGCGGCGAGGTGTTCGCTGCGATGGGCGGCAGCGGGCCGAGCGGCGAGCTGGTGACGCTGCAGGCCGTGCGCGACGCCATGGCGCCCTGCTCCGGCACGCTGCAGGACCTGCTCAAGTGAGTGCACCACACGCATACTCAGTACAGTACAGTAAATAATATCAACATCTTACAATAAACGTGTCTTTCTGTGTATCCATTTTTGGTCTGAGAGTATAACCAGTAACCCGAAATGAGAAAACACGTGCCACAAAGTGTAATTTTTCACACCCAGCTAATTTTCGTCTCCCTGACAGATATAATACAACACACGACATAGTAATATCAACAAATATTGTTAATGCGTAACTCACATCAATATTTCCACGAATCACTCCTAATCTAATTTGCTGACTCAATTTAAATCCATTGAAAAATAATCAGTCATCAGGTTTACTTGCGACCACGATACTAATAACATTAATCTGTAGTTCATTTAACGTGACTGCCCGCTTTGCAGCCGTTGTCTCTCGACTTTCCGTGTCATGGACGTATATAGTCGTGTTTCTCTAGGTGGCTTAATTCAAAACCATGTTTTAACTCATCAACGTTTGTTTAAAGTGAACGCCAAATATCCTGATGCACGTGTGATAAACCATTCGCGACGTATGCCTCACGATATTTGTATGCAACATGGAAATAGAGACACTGTCTGCCGCGCGACAGACGCTCCCGTTCCTCAGTCGCGTAGTTTTGGTCAAAGCTTTAAAATGTGTGTACTAAAGTGTTTTGGTATACGCAGTCAAGCGGTGGAGAGTTTGGCGCTGCTGGCGTGCGAGAATGTGGATCATATAGACAGCGAGCCGATGCCCAGTTCCGATGGAGATATACCTGACTTGCTGACTCCTATATCACATTCTGGGGTAAGTTAATTTAGATTACTTACTTTACAAATTATTTAATATTTTTGATGTCTTGATGCCTTGAAACCGTCAGGCTTTGTCAAAGAACAGGGTTTCCCCATATATTTCATTCCCCATACATCGCTCTTTATGTTGCCTTTTCTGGCCATTCTGTCATGTCGTGACCGGTGAACGAATCCAATTCGTCACGCTATCCGTTTTCTAGGCCTGACTTATTGTTAAAAAAAGGCAATTTTTTGAGATAGCCTATTAATGACCTGTTTTTATCTATTGTAATGTTGAATGCCCTCTGAAATAATAGCTAAAATTGAAAATGTTGGTTGGTTGGTAATGGTAGCCTTACTATTGTGACTTCATATCTAAGTCTTCTAAAATTATTTTTGCGAAGGCACAAGAAAACGAAACTCATTAGTTTTAGCACCAGTATTTGTGATCAACACGGCTGTGGCAGGGGTCGATTTGAAATTGGTGTACCTGACAAAAATAAATTAATCATTCGTTAGTCTTGAAATATAAATAACACATGCAATCCTTAATTTCACGCTTCCCAGAAGTTGGATTACTTGAATTTGGTAAGAACAACATTTCTTCATAATTAGAAATAATCATGACAGTTTACACACATTACGCCATTATAATCTTTTGTTTTATACTTGACAGAGATAACAGTGTTTTCGAAATTCATTGATTGCTATACAGTGGTCGAGTGAGACCGTTTAGTTGATCGATTTCCATATAAGTAATTCTAGTGTTGTGTTAGCTTCAATATTTTAAGAAAATATAAGTGTAACGTTAATAATGTTGAACCTAGTGTCAATTAGTGTCCTTTTCAAATGTTTTCGCATCTCGGTAAAGAAAACAACGATCCCTGAAAAATTAAAGATTGTAATAAAATGAGTTGCATCAGTTTTTAATTTAATTTGATAACTTATAACTTGATTATGTAGTGAACTAACAATACAAAATGATCTTTCTTATGTTATATATGACGCGATCAACATAATTTTGTTTTTATAAAAAAGCTGTACTTCATGTAGGCCACACCTTTGGGATGTCGTCGTCGCGAGCGCGGCTGCCGCCGCGTGCGTCCTAAGTCCGTGGCAGAACAACAATGCAGCAGCAACGAGATGCTATCCCTGCCTCCTTTACACGCAGAAGCCGCGGACGCGCTGGCCGAATTACCAGCGCACACACTGCGACACCTCGTCAAAGGTAACGAACTCTTTGCTACAAACTTCTTTTTATTCGGACATGACTGGCAACTGGCAAGTATGTCCCATAGGTATTTGAAATGACCACCTCTATACGAAGACTGTCACCAAATGCAAGCTTCTTTTGTTTTTATTTTTTTTGAAGCAAGCAACAACCTTGTCCTTATACATACACCTTTGAGTATTTATACACGTAATATCCATATTATTCTTGTGTAGATGTTCACTTGGCGGCGGCAAAATGTAGTCGTTCTAGGAGTATCATCGCATGTTTGATTTCTTACAGGTCGACCTAGACGGGCTAAGACAAGGGCGCCAACGCGACCAATAACTGATCAGTCGCAAGATATCGATGAAGGTATAAGAGTGTTGTAACCTAATGTAAAATACAGCCAACAATGGGTGTTGACTTCTTGCATGAGAATTAATGTGACTGTGTCAAAACGGCTTTAGACGATGTTTGTGTTATAGATTCACGAAAGAAAGGATATATTTATTCTGACTTGCACAACATAAATAACAACAGAAGATAAGATAAAATCGTAAATAAAAACAATGGAATTAGGTTAATGATATTGAAGCTAAGCAGTGTACGCGTTTTCTGTACATTTTTGTAGCACAGCCAATGCTTGATTCATGAGCATACTCATGAAAATATTTTTAGTGCAATAGCCTTCTTTAATGTAATCGAGGTGCCGAGGTGGTGGATAAGTCGATGTGTTGTGTTACCATTGCAAACCTCGACAACAAGGTTTTCCTGCTGGTAGCGCAACTGTCACAGATTACATATTACACCAAACAGACTGGTCGTACTCTCTCCAGCGAATATGTCAAAGCAAATATCTTCGTCAGGTCTTGAAGAGTTCTGGCGTACCTGCCGCACTCCTCCGGGCAGCGAGGAGGCGTCGCTGTCAGCTCGCACGCCGCTGACGTCACGCTCTCTGCACTCGCTGTCCTCGCTCGCCTCGCCCTCGCCGCTCAGACACTCGCCCACGCTGCAGCGAGACGATACCATGTATGTAACGAACATATAGTATAACACACGTACCTGCCGCACTCCTCCGGGCAGCGAGGAGGCGTCGCTGTCAGCTCGCACGCCGCTGACGTCACGCTCTCTGCACTCGCTGTCCTCGCTCGCCTCGCCCTCGCCGCTCAGACACTCGCCCACGCTGCAGCGAGACGATACCATGTATGTAACGAACATATAGTATAACACACGTACCTGCCGCACTCCTCCGGGCAGCGAGGAGGCGTCGCTGTCAGCTCGCACGCCGCTGACGTCACGCTCTCTGCACTCGCTGTCCTCGCTCGCC
This sequence comes from Mamestra brassicae, assembly GCA_905163435.1. Taxonomy (NCBI): domain Eukaryota; kingdom Metazoa; phylum Arthropoda; class Insecta; order Lepidoptera; family Noctuidae; genus Mamestra; species Mamestra brassicae. The sequence goes on along the minus strand of LR991004.1, from coordinate 9,041,567 downwards.
TCGCCCTCGCCGCTCAGACACTCGCCCACGCTGCAGCGAGACGATACCATGTATGTAACGAACATATAGTATAACACACGTACCTGCCGCACTCCTCCGGGCAGCGAGGAGGCGTCGCTGTCAGCTCGCACGCCGCTGACGTCACGCTCTCTGCACTCGCTGTCCTCGCTCGCCTCGCCCTCGCCGCTCAGACACTCGCCCACGCTGCAGCGAGACGATACCATGTATGTAACGAACATATAGTATAACACACGTACCTGCCGCACTCCTCCGGGCAGCGAGGAGGCGTCGCTGTCAGCTCGCACGCCGCTGACGTCACGCTCTCTGCACTCGCTGTCCTCGCTCGCCTCGCCCTCGCCGCTCAGACACTCGCCCACGCTGCAGCGAGACGATACCATGTATGTAACGAACATATAGTATAACACACGTACCTGCCGCACTCCTCCGGGCAGCGAGGAGGCGTCGCTGTCAGCTCGCACGCCGCTGACGTCACGCTCTCTGCACTCGCTGTCCTCGCTCGCCTCGCCCTCGCCGCTCAGACACTCGCCCACGCTGCAGCGAGACGATACCATGTATGTAACGAACATATAGTATAACACACGTACCTGCCGCACTCCTCCGGGCAGCGAGGAGGCGTCGCTGTCAGCTCGCACGCCGCTGACGTCACGCTCTCTGCACTCGCTGTCCTCGCTCGCCTCGCCCTCGCCGCTCAGACACTCGCCCACGCTGCAGCGAGACGATACCATGTATGTAACGAACATATAGTATAACACACGTACCTGCCGCACTCCTCCGGGCAGCGAGGAGGCGTCGCTGTCAGCTCGCACGCCGCTGACGTCACGCTCTCTGCACTCGCTGTCCTCGCTCGCCTCGCCCTCGCCGCTCAGACACTCGCCCACGCTGCAGCGAGACGATACCATGTATGTAACGAACATATAGTATAACACACGTACCTGCCGCACTCCTCCGGGCAGCGAGGAGGCGTCGCTGTCAGCTCGCACGCCGCTGACGTCACGCTCTCTGCACTCGCTGTCCTCGCTCGCCTCGCCCTCGCCGCTCAGACACTCGCCCACGCTGCAGCGAGACGATACCATGTATGTAACGAACATATAGTATAACACACGTACCTGCCGCACTCCTCCGGGCAGCGAGGAGGCGTCGCTGTCAGCTCGCACGCCGCTGACGTCACGCTCTCTGCACTCGCTGTCCTCGCTCGCCTCGCCCTCGCCGCTCAGACACTCGCCCACGCTGCAGCGAGACGATACCATGTATGTAACGACCATATAGTATGACACACGTACCTGCCGCACTGCTCATGTTTGCCTTCCAAACATGACAGCTACTGTTGGTAGATTATTTGACAGTTGGTCAAAGGAAGGAGATACGTTATTGAGACCGGCCGTTAGTAAGCTGCATGAAGCGCAGGCCACAACTCCAGTTCGCGAGCGATGCTCGTTCGGTTTTCACACCGCGAATTAGAGCTAAGTTACGTCTGCGATACAAACGATGCGAACGAAATGCCCGACGATGCCAGCGACGTTATTCGTTGACCTCATTAGCATAGCATAGCTTAGCTCTGTAGTTCGCGGTGTGAACCGAAGTATGACAAGAGATGAACCGATGCTCGCTTGGCTCGCAGCTCGCTCGCCCGTCCGTCCGTAGTTTTCGGTGTGAACCCATATAGTTTGCTAGCCAAAGCTTCGCTTAGTTTATATTGTTTCCCTCGCCTCGCTTCGCCCGCCAGCTCGCTCGCTAGCTGGGGGTGTGGCCTGCGCTTAAAAGTTATTTTGAAAATCAATCAATAAATCGGTCAAGATGCGATTAAATCAATAAATAGAAGATCTTCAATTGCTCAGTGCAATTACAATATTTTACAGCCTATCGGACATATAGCTATCTTGAATGTGTATTTTGTTTACTCGCCTTGATTTATCACAATGATAATTTTAAAAATCAATAGTAACACAAACACTATGTCTTTGCTTACAGGTACAGTGTGACATCCGGTGAGAGCACGCCGGTTTTATTAGAATGTGGTAAGTGCAGTTGGCAAAATTATTTTTAAACTGTAGCTAAATACCTTCATAACTGAGCTTCTATCATTTACAATTTACAGAAGTATCACGTTGCAAGTCTTCCGACAATGTAGGCATCAAGACCTCGGCGTCTACGCCCCCGCCATCACGATCCTCCGATAACGTCAACACTATGGGTAAGTACCTGCTAAACAACACATTTTCGGGTAAAAGTAATTCCCTTGTCACAAATAAGTTAGGGTAAAAAGGGTTAAACTCACAAAACATTCTGGCATTCTCACTTTTATGGGTAATAAAACACTGATATACAATTTTGGCTCAAAGCTCTGGCTTTCTTTATTATACTATCTGATTTAGTTATGGATCTTTTGAATTTGCGAAGCGCATACTTCAGTTCTGTTACTTAAACTAGCATACTCTAATTTATAGTCTCATGATATGCCGAAAACACGCAGCTTTATTTCAATCAAAAACCGACCTTAAAGTCAGTGTCAAAAGGTCCAATCATATCAACTCAATCTGATAGTATTAGCCTAAAGTGGTTGTCCCCCTCACCGCCTTGCCCTGAATGTGCTAACACAGCTTATGTGCGAATTGTACGCTGGTGTGAGTGTACGCTTCACAGGAAAATCATATCCTATAACAGGAATATGGCCATTTATATTATTTAGCGTAACCAATTTAGTAAAGGTTTTTGGGCAAAATATTTAAACTTTTTCAAAAAAATATGTTCCATTTGGGAAAGTACTCATGAAATATTTATAGTTCTTCCCTTCAAATGCCATCGCATGGGAAAGTCTTTAGATGTTACCACTTCCCATAGCTGGGACGTCAGCCTGTAAGGCAAAGCTAACAGTCAGACAAATAGAATTTCTGCCTAGATCAAATTGCAAAGGTTCAAATATTTTGCACACATGGAAGTAAAACAAGTATGTCTACGCTGTGTTGGTGTGTAACGAGTGCGTGTGACTAGGGAACGGGTGCGCGCGCACGCCCGGCAAGGCGCGGCCGTGGTCCGTGGCCGGCGTCAACCCCGACAATAACGCCGCTTGCACTACCGGTGAGATATCGCATGATGTCATCTTTTTTTTTCTTTTGCATGATTGTTCATTTGCTCCCTTTTTTAACCAGCCAGTGTTTTTTTCGCTCCTGTCCCAATGCGTTCATGAGTAATGTTCCTTACTTAAACCGATTGGAAAAGTTATCTGGTCCAGCCGCGGTCTAGGCAAACAAAAACCTGCTAGATCGTTGTAATTCATGACAATCATAACCAATTTTCATCTCAGTATATTCGACCACGGATATCTACATATATAGTCGAGGATGCTTTAATGCCTTGTCCGTTTTCGGAAGGTGACCGAATCCTAACCCGTACATCCTAATAGATACTTTTAATTCCCCGTAATGTTTTGTTTAATATTAATTTAGGAGAAAGGACTAAAGACATAATATATCATTGCTTTCCTTTTCGCATGCACCAAAGCTATGATGCGATTGCCTATTATAAAACAAATCATTTTGATGCCTATTTGTGTACCTATTTTTCGATAGGTTATCCCATTATAAAAGGTTATCAGCTTTTACTGAAGTTTCACTTCCACATGATCAACTCAAAAATAACATACATATTATAGTGCCTAAGTTGCTAATTTGTGAAACCTTTAATTTACAGAAGAAAGAAAAAGATATCCACCCTTAGCAAAACAAACTTACGATGATGAACTTCAACCCATTTTTTATTTAAACTTTTAACACATGGCATGTTTCTTTAATATTAACTTTAGATTTATTTTGTGACCATGTACGAAATATAGAGTTGTTTTTCCTAATGTGTGTTTATTAATACTGTCTTAGATTATGAAAAAAAGTATTTTTACGACCGAACTGAAGTTGATGAGAACTTTTTTTTATAAGGCAGGAAGTAATTTACTATTGACCTATCCACACTGGGTCATATTTTTTTTGCGAGAAATAAGACATGTACTGAAACAAGCGTAAATACACGATTCATTCGTATTTGGTTTTATTACAAATAAAATCATAAGACTTAATTGTTAAAAATAGCAAAATCGGATGTTAATGACTAAAAAACTGTCTTTAAGACATCTTTAGCTGCTATAAAACCGGATATTTTGTCATACGTTTTAAAATCTTGGGTCATTCAAGGGAGAAAAAGTAAACCAATAATAATTTATTTATACTACTGTTGAACTTTTCCATTGTCATCTAATAATGAATATTCTCTTTACCTGTCAAATCATTTCTCTAACTTATGAATATAATGCGCGTTTCTCTTAGTTATGAGGATAAAGTGCACACGAAAGTGCGCGGCGAATATCGTACTCTGATGCTCTGTCGTTAGTATTGATGTTCTGGTGGTGGTCTACAGAAGGCGTCGAGGGCTGCGTTGGCGGCAGCATCGTGGGCATCACGCCGGGCGCCGCACTAACCAGTAACCAACTTTCAGACGCTATTCTATACTGAACGAATGTGCCCTGTGCCGTCTCGCTGTATAGGTAAACGCTTGACGCAGCTTTATGTGTGCTAATGTTTTAACGGCATGGTTTGTCACTCAAAACACGATCATTTTAAACCAATTCATTTGAAACATGAAGACCGATTTTATTCTATTCACTTTTTTGTCAAAATCAATGTGTTCTTTTACTTATTGTAGAAGGTTCCTGTGAGCCTATTCCGACATCTTTTATTCTTAATTTGTTAAGAAATACCTGCGCTATATCGACTACAGACAAGCGATAAATATAGGTATTTGAATAAATAAATAATATAGTTATCAAGTTATGGAGTAATAAACAAATGAAGTGATGATATATACTTAACATACCACGTGTAACAGAATAAACGCAATCCAAGCCGGTCGATTTTTCCTACGCGATTTCAGTGTTGGTTACATGGTAATTTTTTTTGATAATGATGAGTACAATGGTCTCTTTTCAGGTATATTGTTAATTGTGTTACACGTTATACAAACATGGATATAGTTTTCTTGTGACCTGAAATACGTGTCCCCAGCAATCTTCCAATGATAGGTCTTTAATTTGCGGAAGTTTTGCCTTTATGGAAAACATACATATCATCACTTAATTTGGTTCATGCTCCGATTGTACTGCATCCTACGTAGTCAATACCTGGCGCTGTATGTATTTACGAACGCAAATCGCGCGTCTTTTAATTTGCATGATATTTCTTATTTTTTCATTTGCACTCTGGAGTGAAGTTGTTCAATAACAGATACTTATGTTGAGTTGCATGCCTTGAAATTAATGAAATGTTATCTGTCACTTTTTAATATAAAATATACACATACTGTTGTAATTAACACCTATATAAAACAGGTAAGAGTTTAATAAAGAGTCGAAAGTAGCCTTTTATGAGATCGTCGTTAGAAATAAAATAGAAAACGCTGATTTAGAAGTTTTCCAAGATTAAGTCAGTAGTTATAAAGTATTTAATTATAGTAAATCAATGCCAAAAGACACAATTAAATAAGTATTTAACTAATGATGTAATAGGAACCGGTAGGGATAGTTACAAAAACCGTAGTTTTTATGAATAGTGCTTTGTACAAATAACTTTCTAGTATTATTACGTAGTTCTTTATATTGTGCTTGAATATATTACATAGAGTATATAATTTAATTATAGTTTACAATGTTATACTAATTTCGCTGTATTTGTTTACCAGGTTCAATGTTACGAGATCATCCTTTAACTCCAGGTATGATAAAAATATATTTATTTTCCATCATGTTTTTATTTTTATTACGAAAGTTTTTTATTCAGTCTATACTGCCACACTGCCAAGGGGCAAAAAGCAAAGGCCTCCTCCAAATCATTCCAATGATTAATTTCCCCCTCGAAACAGTCCTTGCTAAACTGGAAATGTTTAATTTAATTATATCGGACAACATTAGTCCATTTTGTAAGTAGAATACCTTAAAACTACTGTTAGTAGTACACAAACAAGGATAGAAACAAATAATGAAGTAGAGTAGGTGTCTGAGGCAGGATGTGCGGAGAACGATAAAGCAAACAATATGCTGCCTGACCATTCTCTCCCCATAGTGTCTCAGAATATTCCACTCCACCACTGTTCTACCCATTAGAGATGCGACTTTTTGCGAAATTGCATGGAAGTCGCCAGTTCGGTTCTGAGCAAACATCTCCGATGCGCTACAGAAACGGGGCATTGAAACTGCCCCGTTTCTCAGCATCCTAAGAACATTATTTATGATATTGGACGAATATGAAAGTAATTTTTTTTTTGTTGACAGAGGGCACTGAAACCTAAGCCAAGCTCGGGTGCAGTCAGCGTGACGGAGACAGTTCGTGATAAGTTGAGCAGGGTTCAATGTCCAGATGTTACACAAAAACGGATTTTATTCTCGGATGCTCACAATTGTGCCAGTTAGAATGTTAACGTTTTAGACGGTAAAATAGTTACTGATTAGGGTTCTAATATTGTATTTGAATAAAACTGATCGCCATTTTAGTTACTGTGCGGAAACGATACATTTTTAACTTCTTACATTAAGGACACTATGAATTGACGATAACACTGTCATAATAATTCCAAGTAACTTATGGTAGGATTAAAATGAAAACATTATTATAATCATTTTCTATTTACTGTGATTCAGTTAGTATTATGTTACTGATTCGAGTAGTCATTAATATATTTTAATCGCTTATAATTTATAGATATTCGAAACCTATCCCACTAACGGATGTATTATTTTGAGTGGGATATATATTATTTGATGTAATGAATTATTATTTCTTCTATACAAAAAGTATTTGTAATATAATCTCATGAGATTGATATTTATTTAGATTGAAACAGGTTTTTGCTTTGCCAATGAGCTTGCCGTGGTTTCTCGACAGACAATATTTCTTCCATGTTTATTCATTGTTGTAAACACATGTTTTAAACGAGTGCCACTTTCAGTATTGGACTTTCACAATGTTTTGGATATTGATCAAATTAACTACATAGATAGATTTAAAAGCATCTTGCGGAATATGGAGTGATTGACTCTTCAGCTACATAAAGCTTTCGATGATAGATTCATGGTTACCTACTAACGCACAAGTCTTCAGATTTTGGTAGGTACGCGTTTAGCGTATGTAGGGTAATTTCACATTTTATTGTAAAGTATTATTGCATTTATGATAATACGATAACTAAACGGAGATCATTAAAGGTTGCCGTAATGCTTTGTTGTCATAAAGTGAGACACCAGACGTGTTACATACCTCTACTCTTAATGCCATAATTATTTGTTTGTTGTCATTTCACTTGGGGACCGGAAAAGGAATATCTATGCAAGGTAAACTATTTCCGGTATGATGGCTTCATAAATTACTACACACTTGACTAGCATAGTGTGTTGAAAGGTAAGGCACGATTGATCAATTCGTGCTACCATCGTCTTTTTTGCCCTCGGAATAAATATATTTCACACCCAACAGCAATGTTTGTCAAGTATGCAGTCATGTAACATTCAAATCACAATCAGTTTTAGTGGCGATGAAAAATAATGTAGATATAATCTTTGTGAATTCGTTCAACATTGGTAAGTTAGGAACTCGGTTCAGGAACTAATTTGGTCTTAACTAGTCATATTTTAAAAGGCCTATTTTAATTACGCACAATTTATTTACGTCCGATTGTATTATGAATTGTGGAAATAATTCGTTTGTAATATAATTGACCATGACAGATATCTTCCAGTTTATACATTCCTTTGTAAATTTAAAACTAGACATGGACTATTTTGAAAATATTGTACAAGTGTGGTTTTAAAATGAAGTTCAAAACGTGAAGTGAATTTTTAGATTAGTGCACTTGCAGAGATGTATGTAAGGTTCAATTTTGCGATAATTTGGTGAACGTAGACGACTCGCCCCATACAGTTAAGTGTTCATTAGAGTAAATATTTGTAAAACGATTACATTCATTTGTCTCTTGAATTCATAAAGGCTGTCTCGTACTGGAGTTTCCTGTATGTAAAATTACTGATTGAGGTAGATGTATATTGCTAAATTATTTCATAGTATTTTTATATTCATTCCAATTTAGTTGGTTTTATCTAGCTCTTTGGTACCAGACTGATTTTAAGGTACTTTTATTTTATGGTGCAATTTATGTCTAGAGCGTTGTGATAATCGTTTAAAATTACATACAATATACAATTTCTGTTTTATTTTTCCCGTAATTATCACTCCCGTAACGACTGTGTGTGTTGTGCTATACGATGTGGAGACATCAATACGACAATAAATGAAAACACTGGCAATACTAGTTCATAGGAATATTTTGAAACTATTTTGATAAATCCTGTCACCGAAATTAAAAATAAACTTTCCAATTACATAAAACGTCAAAAAAACTCGAAACTAGTCAAAGATGGTGACTACTATTCTGACAAATTCAACGGCAAATCTGTGACAACATTTTCGTGTGAACTAGTATTGCCAGTGTTTTGATTTATTGTCAACGTTGTCTCCACTTTGTATAAAGTACTTACTGGACCATCATCAGGGCAAAGAGATTTAAAGAGACAATAGAGCGGCTATTGTATACCTATATGCCAGAAAATTGAGAAAATCTGCTATGTTGGGTAGCTCACGTGGCTCTACTAGTGACAGTAGTCATTGTGAGTCTCTGCGTCCAACTTTTGTGTAAGTAAGTGTACCAATATTGGGTTCCATGATGACGTATCTACACCGAGGTTCTTAATTGCAGTGCATCGTGTCGTGGAGCTTATTGACTGACGCTGCTGATAAATGTTGAGTGTTAGGTACCTGAACAATGAATTGAGATGTGATGAGAAGATCAGTTTCTTGTTGTTGTATCTGCGGTTAAAGATCTCCCGGCAGTCTCATAATTTCCCGAGCTGATCGACAGATGCTGAATGAGTTTCTCAGCTTCTCCCTTCACTTTGCTTTTGAGAAACTGCATGACTGATTTGAATGAATAGTCTCAACAAATAAATCCTCGAATGCGGTCCAATGTTCGTAGCTATCACTAAAGGCTGGAATTTCGATCTTCGGTGTCGATTTTTCTCGGTGAAAAACGGAGTTGATGTTTTCTTTCATTTGGTTGTAAATGAGTTCGCACATGTTGTAAGATATTGACATTGGGTAAACTGTCAAGGTAAAGTGAATCAACTGCTTTCCACCTTGATTCCAGCACCTTTAAGGTGTCTTCAAACTGCCAATTTTCTTTGAGGAGGTCCACGTTGATATGGGATAAGGTTCTTTGCAATGCCTTGATATTGCTTCTTTGTTTAAATCTCGTCTTTTTTGCTGTTACTCGCGGTCTCCGCTGCCTCGGGCACCTCTAAGGGGTGATTGATTACCGCGCTCAGCTCCACCTGCACCTTGCTCTTGAGTGAATTTTTGCTCCGGAAAAAAACACGGAGTTTTTAATAGGGAAATCTTTTAACCCTTAAATGCATATTGTGCCGAAAACGGCACAATAACTTTAAGTTCAAATAGCCCGCCAAATAGTAATCTGTCATACTATTAGCTGTTGTATTTTTAATCTATTATCTATGAAAAAAAATACGAGAATATCAGCCTCTACTTGGTATTATCAGTATATTTTATCTGTCAAATTATGACAGAAGTCAGAGTACTTAGCGCCAACCGCCAACCGAAGTTACGAAAGTTTTTTCGAAAAAAATAAACTGTACGTTTATTATATTCTTTCAAGTAAAAATAATATTTTATCAGGTAAGTTCATCAAATATATGTGCTTATTATTATTTTAATTCAAATTTTAATAATGCGCTCGTAAAAACGCAAAAATATCTTTGTGCCGAAAACGACCCTTCATGCATATTTAGTACATTTTTTTCCCGCTAAGTGCCTACCTGTTCTAACACGTTTCAAATGTTTTATTTGTTACTTTGCTTTGCTGGGTGGTTGGTTATTGCATGTTGTTGTGTTGCTTTTCAGCTATGGCTGACAAAAATATAGAAGAGATGCTTCGCATGCTAGAAAGTGGCGAAATTTCTGACGATCAGCTGGAATCCGACGGGGAAGACCTAGATTATTATCCGTCTCGTCAAGATCTATTAGATGAGTTGGAAGAATCTCCTTTAGAAACATTCAATGGTAATGGTGAAGATATCGATCCAGCTATTGATCCTATTGATGCTATTGATCCTCCCGCAGTAACTGACAGTGAGAGTCCAATAGTACGTAATATTTCAACTCCTGAAAGCGCCAAGTGGAGGTAGAAGTCTACTATGGAGAAAACGAAACCATTCTGAAGATAAAATAGCATTTTCAGGTTCTGAAGAATTATCTTCTAATATTTTGGAATTAGATACACCATATCAATTTTTTGCGTACTTTTTCACTAATGAGTTCTTAGAGTCTATTGTTCAGGAATCAAACTTATATGCAACTCAGCAACAACCTAATAGATTAGAAACATACACAGTAGAAGACTTGCGAAAATATTTAGGGATTATCACTATCATGTCTGTTTACCACTACCCCGATATTCGGTCATACTGGGGCAAATTTGGGTTCGGCCCAATACGAGATACCATGCCCGTGATCAAATATTAAAAAATTAGAAGGGTATTGCATTTCAACGATAACTCAAAATATCTCCCAGTCGACCATCCAGACCACGACAAGTTACACAAATTGCGGCCTGTGATAACACATTTGAACGAAAAATTTTCTAGTGTTACGATTGACCAACGCTTGTCAATCGATGAACAGATCAACAAACAGAACAACAAAAATCGGACACTTTTTGAAGCAATATATGCCGAATAAGCCTCACAAATGGGGTTTCAAATTATTTGCCCTTTGCAGCTTACTCGGATATTCATATAATTTTATAATATACGCGGGTGACGAGGATGACGAGAGACTGCCAAGTGAACCTAAAATAGGAGTTGTTGGACAAACTGTCATGAGGTTGCTCAGAGTGGTTCCTAAGCAAAAAAATCATATAGTATATTTCGATAATTATTATACATCTTTTCCCCTAATGTATCATTTGGCCACTGAAGGAATCCATTCCTTAGGAACCATACAGCGAAATCGTTTGGGCAAAACTTGTAAATTGCCTCATAAACAAGACGTAATGAAAAGTTCTATACCTCGAGGAACATAATTATGAAGAATATGTCACAAATTTAAAAAATGTGGACATATCTGCAGTTTCGTGGAAGGACAACAAACAAGTTGTCCTGGCATCCACTTACGTCGGTGCAGAACCTGTGGAAACAATCCATAGGTATGATAAAAAATTGAAACGAAAAATCGAAATTGCTTGCCCCAAACTCGCAAAAGAGTATAACGCTCATATGGGAGGCGTCGACCTGATGGATTCTCACCTTGGCAGGTATAGGATTCGCATCAAAAGCAGAAAATGGTACATGAGAATATTTTATCATCTGTTGGACCTGACCATCATCAATGCCTGGATTCTTTACAGAAAAGTTATGGGTCAAAAAGGGGAAGCCAGCAAAGATATCATGAATCCTGCAGACTTTCGTTCTGAATTAGCAGACACACTTTGCAAATATTCCACACCTATACCGAGGGGTCGTCCACGTTCTACATCAACTACAGCAGCTGGCCCGCCTCCCAAGATACGGAAAGGAAAGCCTTGTCAAGTTTTACCCCCAAAAGACGTTATACTCGATGGCGTGGGCCATGAACAAATAAGAACACCTAATAGGATGAGATGTATGTTTCCAGCCTCCAATTTGAAGACTGTAATTATATGTGCGAAATGTAAAGTTCATTTATGCGCTATAAAAAGCAAAGACTGCTTCAATGACCTTCACAAAAAATAATAAACTAACTAATGCATGTAGTGCCGAAAACAGCACATGTTGATTTTGGGAAAAATATACGTAAATACATACCTAATACTGTTTTTTTTTATTATTTTTCCTCGAATCTAAGCACAATATTCTATAAAATACATTTTTTTAAATATTAAAATAAAAGATCATGCATTTAAGGGTTAATGAAACTTTAACACCGTGACTACCACCACCCCACCAATGTCATGGTATATCTCGTAAGCTACTGGAGTACTAATTTTGAATATTGGGTAGGTACTAATTTTCTATGTAGGTTTGAGGAAAGCGACAAGCTCCTCAAACTTGGAATCAACATTGAAAGTTGTGGTCCTGCTGAACGAGCGCGCGAAAGTACCAAATCATCGTTGATTTCTCGGTAAATACAATGTTTTAGTTCAGATTTTTTTACGAAATGAATCACATGTAAGGGTATTAATTATTTGTATACTTAGAATACCTGTAGCATGCCCCCTTTTTCGGCGCTCATGGTGGTCCTGCTGAACGGAGCGTGACTACCGTCGGATCAACTTCAAAGTCGATTTTCTCGAAAACTACTAAGGTACCAATTCTGTTCGAGTACTATTAGTACTAATTATTTACCAAATATGGAAACGATTGGCGTTGGTGGTCCTGCGGTAGTCACGGACGTCAAAGCAGCCCCCTGCAGTTTATTTAGGGGGCAGTGGCCCGTATTAAAGTTCTGAGGTTATTTCTATTTAGGCTGAGTAGTCGTATTGTTAGTCGCGGATGTAGACTTGGCATTGCCATTTTTGTGTGCCTGCAGTCTGAAGCCCGTGACTATTTGTTGTTATGAAGTTGTTGATCTCTGGCGAATCCATGTACGAAACTGAGAAAGGTACGGGCAGGAGGGGGTACCCCACTGTTTGGGGAAATTAAATTCTTATCTTTTTAATTACACACCGACTGAATCTGTGACTTGGCTACAAATTGCGACTAATTAGCGATTAAATTTGAAACAAAACAAATCTTCGCTACGTGCCCTAGTTTTTGAGATATAAATGTGGCCAAGCTGGGGAGACTCCAGATCGGCCACCTATAAACCCTTATATCTTTTGAACCAGTGACCGATAGATTCTGATATTTGGAGACTGATTCCCGACTAATTGGCGACAAAATATGGGAGGAAACAGATCTCCGCTAGGTGCCCTAGTTTTTGAGATATATATGTGGCCAAGCTGGGGAGACTCCAGATCGGCCACCTATAAACCTAAGGGTTTGTAGGTTCAAAAGATATAAGATATCTTCTAAACCAGTGACCGACAAATTCTGATATTTAGCGACAAATTCCGACTATTTTGTGTTATCAAAATTTAATCCCTGATTGATAGTGGCCAAGCCAGTGTCAGTCACACAATATAGTCTCATATATTATATTTGTTGATACATTTGATTGACTGACGAATATCTCAACATCCAATAATATTAGAAATTAGGATGCTGAGAAAAAAAAACCATCCTGATTTTTTGAGAGGTCGCAATAAAACATGGGTTTGGACACATTTCGATATATTGAACAATAAAAAATATATTTACAGTCTTATTCTATTTAATGCGAATAATCAAAAATATTCGTCATCATCACTCGCAATATATAAACAAATATTTTCCTGATCAACATTAAGCATTTTAGAAAGTGATTTTTCATGACAATATTGAATGTAATGTAAGGCCTTCGCAAACGTTATAGTTTGCTCCTGTATGTGGTATAGAAAATCAACAAATTGAATTCGTTGCAAGTCTTGTTTATAAAAAGGCATATTCATTTGACAATCTCAAATTTTCTTTAACATTGATATTTCAAAGTATTTCAAATATGTACAGAACTACAATACTTTTATGGTTACTACAATACAAAATCTAGTATTAAATATGTATACTGCAAGAGAATTGTAGTAATCTGAATAAGGACTACAATATTGAGGATAAACGGAAATGTCCTAATATTAAAATTTAGAAGCATATCGTTTACATTTTTGGAGGCTTCGTAGGGAATGTTATGAATGTTTGTTTGATAAAAGTGAAATTCATACAGCCCCTACAAAAATAAAAACATTCTGCGCCTGACGCTTTTTAAATAATTTAATCGAACTTAACCTATTGAACTTGAATCAATCATCCTTTAATAAAAAAGAGTTTACCTGGTAAACGCAATTTAAACATTACGCTTTTGGGAAGTTTTGTGTGAAAAATATTTCATAATGATCAAAACACTTGGTGTTTGTTTGAAAATAAAAATGCAATATTTTAGATGTCACTTCTATAAAAACAATTTACAACTAGCGAGATAATTACTCCTATACTAGAACAACCATCGGAGTTTGACATTTTAGGCAAGTGTTTGTGATTTGTAACTTTTAAATATAAAGCCATTTTGAAATTGTAAGAAATCGGTTATGTTTGTTAGGTACAGACGCCAGCACATCAAGCTGCAACAATCTGTCAAATTTCTTTAATAGATTTTCAACGTTATCGCTAAAGCATTAGGTTCAAGGTTGATTGGGAAAATTTGACAGTTTCGGGTAGCTTGATGTGCTGGCGTATGTACACGTAGAAAGAATCGTGTAAAATGTCAAACTCCACCTTCTGGGCGCATATTCACCGAAACAAAATATGGTTCGCCAGCACTGGCTTATATCATCGTGTTTCGTAAGGCCGACCTGTTGGCCAACCAAGACCATAGGCGGACTTTACAGGTAGCTCTGAACTACAAATATTCGCGGCGCTCGAGATGTAATTTTGTCCTTGGTGACGGATCTCGTGGATAAACGCCGTATGGTAGATCTATCTATTACAACAAATTACCAACTATTGAATTTAAATTTCGAACACTATTTATTCAGTTTAACTAGAGAATTCGTAAGTATGGAAGCCATAAACTGTTGTCTCAAAATAAAATTGACAATCTCATTCATGAAAAATGTGGACTATAACTACGACATTATTATTATTACAAAATTCTTAATGCTACATGAAGCTACTTTGTGTAGAAGAGAAATTCACACATCAACTAGCCTGACAAGTTGTAGACATATCATAATATTACTTACCCATTGACAGGGCATCATATAACAGTGGGTTATTTCGACGTAGTGACTGTACCCTACCTCATTGATCAATAGGTGTGGAGAAAAACTTCACAATGGAGAGGAACTAATGGTTACAAAATTTGAGATCTGGAGACATTTACTCGCTATTTTCTTCAGTGTGTATCAAATATATATTTCTTTGTTGGAGCTACTTCGAGAATTATAAAAACGGACATGACGTGATGATTTCACGATGTCATCGCGCTTTGTTATAAACACCAGTGTTAGACTCGTCGCACGTATCGTGACTATTGCATGACAGTGAACTGCACAACTACGGTGTTTACCGCGAACATCAGGGATTTGGTGGCAGGTCTTTCTTTGGTTCTTCTACACTGCTGATATTTTTGACGTCGTCTTTTGAGTCTTCAGCTAAAAATAAACATAGCAAATTTGAAACTAATTACCAAACACATAGAAAAAGGAGCAAGTAAGGATTCAAACTCTTTATTCACTAAATTTACTTTTTACCTTGCAGCTTGCACCTGCAAGGTAAAAACTTCTAAATTAATTAAATTCTAAATTCATTTTAATAAAGGGGAAAATTCCGTCTCGAGATGATAACTAGCTCCGCGTCGCGAGCTAGTCTAGTAGATCTAAATTGGTGACTACTTGAGACGACCGTTCATGACGTTTACATCCTTATGTAATTACTAAATAGTAAAACGTCCGTGGACCCTGGACAAGTGGCCAATTTCAGGCTATATTGGTGTTTATGTCGTGGCCATTTCATGATGTGGCCGAAAATTTCATAAAATGCCCAGTGAAAACTGACAATATCGTTTAAACGTCAACGATTCATGATATTTCAATCCACGTTTGGCCATATCATGAAAGACCCCGCCATCCTCTTCTTGGTTATTTTTTTTTTAAAACCATCCAGTATTAGGAGCCCTGCGGAGCAAGGCTCCGTCGACCGGGCCGACCACCAAACCGCCTAAGTTACCTATGAAGTTCAGTTCAGTTTCGTTTCGTGTTTTTCGATATGCCTCATAGTTTCGGATTTGGCCTTTAGCAGTAATAAATAGTATTCTAATCATGTCAGGTCGATAATTTTAAAGCTAGCCTTATAGTCCTCCTGACCGATTTCGGCCATGGCGGCCAATCTCAACCGAGACTAGCCATCGGCGCGGGTCTCATATCGTCAGGGACGGCAACCCGACACTCGCGGAGAGACCAACGGCTAAACGTGCGCACCGAGGCACGGGGGTGTCACACCACCAACTTCCAATCCCGGGCTGTTACAGAGAAATTCCGTTTGGAAAAACCCAATGACACCTTACCATGTAGTATCTCTTATTAGTTATACTCACATTTAATTTCATCTTTGATCGTGGAGCCGTCCTTGTCCAAGCGCGGACGCTTGCGCGGCTGCGGCGTCCGGTACGACCTGTTGTCGCGGCGACCTCCTTCTCCTTCGTCTTCAGAGTCCGACAGTTCGCCGTCACCCGTGATGCGCTTGTCCTGATAACAAGTAACTTACGGTTTAGCATTTGGAAGATGAATTAGTATATCAAGGTAACAGAAAGGAGGAGGCTGTTGATTATTTTTAGTTTAGCTTGACATTGAGTTCCAAGCATAGGAATATAAAAAACAGGAGAAGTGGCAAGGGGGCGTGTCGGTGTCCGCGCGACATGGTCAAGATGACAATGTCATAGGCAAATGGCCGTCTCCGGGAACTAGTGCGCTTTCGACCGCGATCGAGACAACTTATAAGAATGCCGTGTTGTTTAGTGGTTTCTTGTAAAAACCGAAGCCTAATCCAAAACTTTGTAAATCATGGAATACCATACCATATTTATATTTAAAATCATGAAAAGAAACAAATCGTAAAATATTTCTTGCTCTTACTATGTTATTTTTGTTTTCGAACATCACAGCAACTACTATTTTTGCAATAAATTCATTGCTCCTTAACCACTCCAGAACCTATAAGTTTGCCGCTTAATGACAAGCAATGTAAAAATCACAAAATTTTATTAAGCGGATGCATCGCGTAGTACGGCCGCTGCTTCTTGCGACGACGAGTTAGTGATCCTGCTTGTGCAAATCCACTATCGTAGGCAATCAAAAATGTCGATTGACGAATAAAATATTTGCTATTATAGTTTATTTTTAAATTTGTCAACCCTTTTAACCCGGTTGGAAGATCGATGTGAAATAGTGTTTTTTACTCATTTTGATTATTTTACAGCGTAGTAGAGAAATACGTAACCAATTTTCGTTTAATAATGGGTGGATTTTTGGCTTTGAATTATCGTATATTATGCTTATTCTCGTGCGACTTCCTTTCTTTTTTATGGTTTCGTAATTTATTTCCGTTAAAACTTCGAATGCGTTATAGTAATTGGCATGGTTCAGATAATATCTTAGGGACTTTTTGCTTAAAATAAGTCAACACATTAGTGCTATTTATTTGTTACTAGCGACCCGCCCGGCTTCGCACGGGTGCAATGCTGATACTAAATATACTACAGAATGTCTTTATATATGTATGTCACCGGAAAATTGCAGAATCCGTAAGATTGTAATAAATCTCGATTAGATTATAATTTCTCGATATATTATGAAAAAATTGTTTTGTTTATAATGAATCCCATCCAAATTCAATAGTTTCCAATATATCCGTGTCTTATTAAGAAAAAATAGTTCACTGTTACACGCAATATTTTACAATCTTACGACGTTTGCAATTTTCCGGTGACATATACACCGTTCACAGCTTTTTGGCTGGTACCGCCGCAACCGCTATGTCCCTGCATTTTAAATCTGTATCTTCGAAAATATTCATTTAAATTACATGCTGTGAAGGGCCATATTAAATGCACAATGTATTTAAGGTACTTAATTGGATAAGGATTAATGCAGTATTGCTTAAAATCGCTTCGTAAATAAGCCATTATTTCTCGTAAAAAGTAAAGGATAAAAAATGGTTATTGTGGGTTATCCCTAAGAGATAAGACATATACCATCGCGGACTTTTTTGTAGACCCTTTTAAGGTGTACAATACTGTAGCACATTATTTTGATCTATCTCGTAGGGTTCAGCGAGCGTTTGCAATGTAAGCGCAAAAAAATGTGTTTATTTACGACATCATATTAGAAACCTCATAAATTATCAGTGTTTCTCTATTATATTATGCATGTATTATACATATAAACCTTCCTCTTGAATCACTCTATCTATTAAAAAAACCGTATAAAAATCCGTTGCGTAGTTTTAAAGATCTAAGCATACATAGGGACAGACAGCGGGAAATGACTTTGTTTTATACTATGTAGTGATGCATGGATGTGTGTTTGTTTTCATGTATTTAACAATTTCTTAACAACCAGGGTTTTTACAACAAAAACCTATTACCTGCGGTGTAATTGCGTAATATATTTACAGTAGGATTCGGTTTCATTATGCCAGTTCAACAACATTCATTGCGTTACTTACTTTGTTGAGCAGACCAATGTTTCGAGCAAAAGAAGCAATGGATCAGCAATATGCTTCAAAATCATTCAGATCTTGATTGATAATGTGTTTCGCAATCTTAGGGTGCTGCTTAACATAATATGGTGAAGTTAGTGAGTAAACACCATAGCAGGGTTCAACAATGCCTACTGTTTCAATACGCTATGACAGCCTAACCGACGTAACTGGATTTTTGTTGTTTTAATTTATTTATTAATATATTTTTTTAGCTACATATTGTTTATTTTTATTCTAATATTCTCTGGATATTGCTTGTTATTTTATTTTCAGGACCCCAAAAGCTTTTTTGGACAATAATAAATGGAAGATTCGATAACGTTCCGATTTAGTCAATCACTGGCGTATATGTAAAATAAATTACTTTTGCACAGCACAACGATAGCGTCCGTTGCTTTTGTGTGAATAAGTTGTACGGTGCATGGTAAATACACGCTGTGTTTGATGGGATAAGGTTTATAATTGATTGTGTAGTACGTTCTGTTTTAAGTAATGAGGATGTGTGCGCGACTGCGTATCTATTGCTTTTACTGAACTGCATGTGTAGTAGTTGCCATGAGGTAGGGGCAAACTGGAGACACAGGTTTCCGATATGTTTTCGTATACCGGACCTATCTCCTTGTTTATAATATCTATGGTTCCAAGTCAACCTTAGGCTGACTTTCAACTTTATAATAACTATGTTCTAGTTTTCTATGGAAAAAAGAATAAAATCCTGAAGCAGGAAATATGAAAGTTGAGGCAAGTTTTGAACTGAGTTAAACATACTTTTTCACTTTGTGGCAGCCTTTCGTCTTTGTCAATTTTGTCTTCATCCTCAGATTCGTCGTTAACTGCGTCTTCCGGAATTGCTTGCACCTGTAATAAAGAAAACACTTGAACAAGCTGTCTTACCACAGTAAGTATTATATTGATCCTTAAAACTTTTACAAAGCTGTCAAAATTCAGTTCAGATCATACTTTTTCAACAAAATATGTATATGATTCTTACCTGAACACCAGGCGCATGAGGTAACATTCTCAAATTCTCAAAGAGCCTGTTCTTTATTTTCTCCAAATACTCTGGTGTGTTCTGATTGGACATGTTGCTTGGTGATATATGCAATTTGAAATCTGGGCCGAAGTATTCAAAGTAGTCATTGTATGGGAGCTCATTTGCTATTTCAACTCCGAGAGCTACTGAAGTTTCGTAAGTCCAACAGCGTGACACGTTACGAATTGTATAACTAGAAAAAGAATGGGATGGTAAGAAAACTCATTAGACAACCATTAAATTGTAAGTTTTGTAAGTATTTCACGAGTGCATGTCACATTACGCGCGTTTATGATTTGCAACGACAATACAAAGAATTTTAAATAGATTATTGTCTTTGATAACTTACCCTCCTCCTCCAACAAGTAAGAATGGCAGGCCGAATCTCTTCACAAGTTCCACGCACCTTCCGTGTCCTCGCACTGTCAGGTTGAAACAACCCAATCTGTCACCTGTTGAACAGTAAAAAAACGTTAACAATCAAGATTTTATTCATTTACATAAAACATGAATTGTTTTATTTTATTTGACTAAATGACAGACCATGCAAAAAACTGAGAATTGTTTTGATGTTTTATAGTCATTAAACTTGGAAGTTTGTATCAGTAGTTTAGCATGGAAGTAGCTCCATACAATAAACAAGTAGAAATACAAGGTGACGACGATACGACAATAAATGAAAACACTGGCAATGCTGGTTCATACGAATATGTTATCACCGATTTGATGTCAGTAACCGATTCAAAAGGTTAAACAAATTGCCATGATGCAGAATGAGAATAAAAACGTTTTAAGGATGGTTTTACACACCTGTAAGAGAGTCAGCCCCACACTGTAGCACCACTGCACTAGGCTGGAATGTCTCCATGACCTTCGAGATGATCGGCACGAAGATGGACTCGTACGACTCGTCGTCCATTCCGTCGCGCAGGGGAATGTTCACCGCGTAATACTTGCCTTTGCCGGCGCCGATGTCACGCAAGTCACCTGTTATACACAAATAATTGGTTAGACTTGGAAAATGGATTTAAATTACCTCAGAAACACTGTCAAGAAGACTTGGAAGCTGTAGACAAAATCGTTAATCTTACAACACCACATAATGTTGCAATCCTAAAAAATACTATAAATGCAAGAGTGAGTTTGTTTGTTACAGTTTCAAATAAATTTGAATAGCTGAACCAATTTTCATGATGTTTGGTAGAGATATTCTGGAGATGTTCACAGGCTACTTTTTTTACGAAAACCAATATAAACGAGAGCAAAACTTAATTCATTATTAAGACTTTAAACCATGTAGGAATTTAGATGAATCACATTTCAGAAAAGTTCCTCCATTTACTCACCTGTTCCAGGAAAGTATTCTCCATATTTGTGGAATGACACAGTCATGACTCTGTCAGTTGTGTAGAAAGCCTCTTCCACACCATCTCCATGATGAACATCAATGTCTATGTAGAGTACCCGCTGGTGATACTTGAGCAGTTCCAAGATTCCCAGCACTATGTCATTGACGTAACAGAAACCAGATGCTTCTGATTTCTTGGCGTGGTGTAGACCTCCACCCCAGTTGATGCAGATTTCTGAAGCCTATTGAAGTAAAAAATGATTACACACATGTTCTAAATTCCCAAGTTTCATTGGAATTTATAAAGCTCTTAACTTATATGGTCATGGTGTACCAACTCTTTAGATACTTCAGTAAATCATAAATTGATGAAATAAACAAGGTAATATTGACAGGCTAACATAGTAACTACATCAATCCTGTGAAGCTTGTTGTTGAAAATAAAACTATTATAAATATCCCAACTTCATATTAAAGGTTAACAAAAGTTCCTCTAAATTTTCTCACTTACAGAGAGTAAATAAGAAAGGGGTTGGGGCGGGGAAGGGGGATCTAACATGCATTTATGGGTTGAAGACACTTAAGCAAACAAAACAAAGTTCTTAATACAGTGGTTTTTACATGTTCTTATTTTTACTTTCTTCCAATAAATAATTAAATCAAGCTGGGAACTGTTATTTGAATTTGATCTAATTCACATAATTAAGTAATTTTTAATGACTGTCACATGGTACTGAAATATTTCGAGGTAGCCTCGAAATATTTTGGCAATGTGACACTTTAGGGAACCATGTTCTTAACATTTTTTGTTTGTTGATGTATCCTCTACCCATATATGCATGTCAGACCGTGCACCGCAACTTTGAAAAACAACCAAAATGGGGAGGATCGCTAATCTAAGGCTAACTTGCACTCAAGTAACAATCCATTTAACACTACACATATAAACCTTTCAATATTTTTACAGCTGTCAATTGTTTGATAGACTTGTTTGAAACATGTTTTGTGTTAAATGCAAAAAATTTAAACACTCAGCTTTATGAGAAGAAAATTATAAGATCTTTTATAAGTAAACAAGGGATGCATACCTGTTTATTCAGTTTGACAGCCGCAGCAACAGAGCCACCAGCAGAGAGCTGGCAGAACTCGTACAGACCATCAAACACTGGACAATCTTCACCCACATTAACTGTAAATAAACAACAACATTAATTTGATGAGCTTCAATGACTATGTTTTGTGTTGCCCAAATATGAGGTTTCTGTTGTCCATCTGTAGAAACTTTTATAATCATAGTCACAGGACACATTCAATTTCACAGGTCAGTGAACTATGCATCACACTATTAAATTGCAGGGTTTACAATTTCTTGTGTTCAGCAAAAATGTTTTATAACTTCTGAAAAACTGAAAGCTTCCCAGAACGCATCAATAAGAATGAATATGACTTACATCTTTGCATCTGTTTGTTGTACTCAGACATATTGTCAGGCCTAATTGATCGCAAGAAGCGAATATAATCATCTGAGTGGAACTTTGTCATCTCATCAGCGGTTGCTTTGTGTGGTCTCTGTAAAAAGAAAATAGTTTTAGATACAGTATGATCAATACACAGTGGAAACTCTATATAGTGACACTTAAAGGACTGCGCATTTTGAGTTGTTGTTCATGTTCAATGGAGAGAGGGAAAATCATGGCCTCTATTATATTAAAACAAAACTTTTTTGTCAATACAGAAATTTTTCTCTTAATCAACATGTTCATAGGGTGAAAGTTTATGAGGGACTGAGAATAAGATAATGTATATGCTTAACAACCTAACAACAGTCTAGCAGCCGAGGTAAACATGCAAAAAGGTGCAAGGTGATCACAACAAACAAAGAATTTCTTAGAAACTTCTGTCAATATGTTTTATATCCCGACAGCAGAGAGAACAGCCGACAGTTAAGGTTAATACGTTCTAGACAATAAAGCAAGAAAATAACAAATAAAAGAATGTACACAGATGCAGTTCTTGTAAATTTTGGCAACTTCGAAAGTGCTGTTTATAACTTAATAATGAAATTTTATTTTTGGTGTTATTAAGAGTGGGGTGTGATGCTACATAGACTGTATCATTGTATGGAAAATAAGGTAAGCCAACCAAAGTCAAGTAATTTCAATGGTTTTTGGAGTTTGTCATAAATCAAGTGAAGTTAAATGGATTTTACACTGTAATTTTACATTCATTTAGTGTTCTCTATACATTGAGCGAAATGGAGAAAAACAAAACATAACCCAGAGAAAGCAATATGGAGTATATGGAGCAATTCGAAACAATATTGCCGAAACAATTGCTGCGTTTTATTGAAGTTGCTGCACATTGCTCTAGACTGATCCATGTGTTGCCAAGCAATAATTGCTCAAAAATTGCCCGTGTAAACGCACCTTTACTGAATCTTGAGCAACTATTTTTTATCATGAATTTCAACATTACAAAATAATAAGGCGAGGCGTGTGAGGAAAAGTTGTAAAAAGGAAAACTTACATAAATCTCCATCTTTCTATATAACCCATAATTTAGTAACAAGTTGTGAGTCATACGTATACGGTGAGGTTTCATGGGATGTCCTTGTCCATAATAATAGTTTCCAATATCACCTAAAAATTAAAAAATAACATGTAATACCAATTTCAACTTCATAAGGATATGTTATTCAGTTCATTTCATGGCTTGACACATAATAGCCTGTACCAGACATATCAAGATGCGAATGAAAGCCATGCGGCCAATGAGAGTGCAGAACGCAGTACAGACGCTACAAAGTGATTCATCACATAAGATCATAAAATCGTCAAGATGATAAAGAGGTCTTCATCCAAAATTTTATTAGTTTTTTACTGCAAACACTTCATGACAATTGTCCCTTACAACGAATAAGCTAAGTTTTCAGTGAATATTTAATTAAAATAAGTATGGATGCATCAAGCGGTCGTTGTGGCGGGTAACTAACTTGACTATACTTACTATCATAGTAATAGCACACCCTTTTCTTGCTATGTGGTTGCATCGCCATTATGTGATATTAAACCACGATTTCAGCACGAAATGATAATAAACTATCAATTAATTTCACTTAATAAATAAAACTGAGAAACATGAACACCACCGCACAAACTTCTCCAATTGAGTGAATGAATGAGTGAATGGAATGAGCTGGATGGAATGATGAAATGAACGAATGAATAATAACAACTTTCAAACGCGGTAAGTGTTGTATTTTTAGTAACATTCTTGGAATTAGTAAAAAACGTGGAGTTTACGGAAACACAAAGACAATGTTTTAACATCATCAACATCTAAAAAAAATTGCGTTTGCAGGTTTGCTCGTTACTCCAAGGATGTCAAAAGCACCATTTATCGAGCTTATTAAACATCTTTTTATACGAGCGGCCTGTGGATTTCATATTATCAGAAATCCTACAGCGCTCTCTGCGTTCAATATAGTAACGCACTGAGAGCACTACTAGCGTGTCGGGAATGTACGCATTGACTGTTTCTATGCCAGTATGCGCAAGAGGGCGACCTCAATACCGAGCAGAGTGCACGGCAGCGGCATCAGTCTCCTTGCTGTCGTTGCCAACAGTGTGGATAGGCCTTTCATGCAGCACTGGCAACTTGGCAAGGCTTATATGCACCCATGAATAAGTCATAGGGCAGGTTACGTTGAGAGGATGATGTAGGTACCTATTTTGTTTTTTTTTTGTTTTTATTATTTATTAATTATCTAGTGCTATATTGGTTTTTGAAGTTATACTTCTTATGGCGCGATGGAGAAAACTGATGAGAGTGAATTTTTACGATGCGCGCGCACACCGACATCTGAATTCTACATCGTGAAGTTAGTTCTAGGTGGCATGAAAATCGATAACTATGTTCAAGTTGTATATTCTAGTATTTTTTTATTGTCTTTTGTTTCCTTTATGTTTGAATTTCGAAGAAGAATGTGGTTTTAATTTCGAAATAAAGCGCCAAAATATAAGATACAAATATTTTGATAAAAGTAATTGATTAGACACTAATTTTTCCCGCGGCTCAGCTCCTTTTATTCTATCCTAGAAGATTTTATTGAAATATGGTGATTTTTCGAAGAAACATTTTAGTTGCCCGGCCAGCCCTTTCTCGCGCTTCTATTATGTTTTGTGGAGAAAGAGCCAGTGCTATTCTAATAATTGGATGCAAAAGCAAGAGCGAGCGAAACGAGCTTAAAAATGTTAGTACCCCACCCCGCTTAATTATTTAAATATTCGTCATTTGTACAATTTTAGAAGGTTTGTCGAATTGACTTGTACAATTTTGGGAGAGTCATGACACCCACGACCCCTCCTTAGCCCAGCCACACACCTACCGTTTCTTTTCTTTTCTACCTAAAACGGATCAGCACCGGCACCGGGTTGAAATCGGGCAGTGTGTGGCTATATACGGAGCTAGTACGTAAACCACACCTCTTTCTTACCGGAAAGAACGTTCTGATTGGCGACGACGGCCGGTTGCTTTCTTACCGGGCGTTCTTACTGTTGCGTGTCGGTAGTTGTGTGACGACATTTTGTCATGCATTCTTGCCTTCCGGTTTCATTCTATTCTGATCTGTTCTAGGTAGAAAAGAAAAGAAACGGTAGGTGTGT
This sequence comes from Mamestra brassicae, assembly GCA_905163435.1. NCBI lineage: Eukaryota > Metazoa > Arthropoda > Insecta > Lepidoptera > Noctuidae > Mamestra > Mamestra brassicae. The sequence goes on along the minus strand of LR991004.1, from coordinate 9,016,035 downwards.
GGCCGGGCTTAGACCGTGCCTGGTGACCTCACAATAACACACGGTAGACGTGTGTTGGGCATGGCGCGGTAAGGGTGAGTCCGTCAAACTTATTATCTATGGTTGTTCTTGTCTGGCTAACGGCGAGCACAGGCTTAACAAATGGCCAGGATTTCCATTGGCAAATTGCTTGGAAATACAAACTTGTTGATTTTAATTTACCATATAACAAGTGTGTCCCCAACCCAGTTCTCGAAAATGACCATGTCACATTGTATTGGGATCGGTCTATCATCACTGATAGGAGTATTGTTGCCAATAAGCCTGACATCGAGGTGATAGACCGGTTAGCGCGCCGCACGAGAAAATCGATTTACCATCCCGCAAGACGAGAACCTCGTGAAGCGGCGGCTTTTACCACTGGGGGACCCCGGGCGGCAGTCCTTTTCGAGGCCCCGGGCGACACATCTTTGTGAGGCCCTTGTTCTTTTTGAAAATTATATGAAAGTAGGTACTTCTATTTGCGGCGTTTCCTAAGACTAAAATATGAGAAATTTTACATTGTAAATATTTCAAAACTGAAAACCGGACTCGTGACATCCTCAAATTCGATGGCACTTATTACTATCTATTAATATTATTAAATGAACTTTGAAATAACTTCATTTTATTGCTAAAAGTATAAAACACTTCAAATGTAACGTTTTTTGAACTCGGGTAGCGCGAGGCCCCGGGCGGTTGCCCCGCTCACCACCCCCTAAGGCGCCACTGCTCGTGAAGGCTGAGAAAGTGAAACAAATCAAATATCTCGACTTAGCACACGAGGTAGTCGACATGTGGAATGTAGGTGGGGAACATAGGTGTTGTGACATGTGAAACTAGGCTGTCATTGCGCTGATTATCATTACGGCCAATGGCCTGATGGCCAAAAGCTTCGACAACCATCTGACGAAGCTGGCATTACGCGGTTGCATAAAGACCTAATACAGAAGGTAGTACTCCTCGATACGGCTCGTATTGTGAGGAGGTTCCTTTCTCTAAAGCCTGCTCCCGGTACCGGTGGACTGCTGCTTTTTCTATTTTTAAATGTTATTTTATTAAGTGTATTGTTAGTTAGCTCTTCATCAAAGTTTATTCTGGCACCACGTGGATCTAGCTAATGATGACAGTTATAATCAGATTTTTAAAATCGCCAATTATTATTGCTCAAAATAATGTGTAAGATAGTTTATTGAAATGCTATCGGCACTTTTTTTTTCGCGGTTACTAGTCCACTAAGGTTGGCGGGAATCGCTGGCGTGGCGTAATATATTCTCGCCAATCGCCGCGCATAAGGAACGATTGAGTCCGGAATTAATAACACCATACTACATATGTATTTTCAAATATTGAGATGGTTTGGCAAGCGTGTTGAGTAGGCACAATACTGCGAATAATAGCATAATCCCAATGACTTTGTCATCAAATAAATCGACTAAACTGGTGAACGAATGGCACGAACATCACTACGCATCCATTAAATTCGTTCGTTAAGCGAGGCGTTCTCTCCTTTCGGCGTTAGCAGTGGTCAAGGTGGGACGTGTTGTATTTTGTCCTTCAATAATTTACATATTTTGGAATTCTTTTCAAATAATTTCTTAAAAGTCCAAGTTAATGTTGAAATGATTTCGTTAAAGTGAAAAGTATTTTATTTATGGTTAAAAAATAGTGTTTAATTTAGGATGTGTTTTGTGTGGTGAATTTCAACTCATCGTCCATTTTATTTACAGGTTCGGACCCTGCTACATAAAATAATCTTGAATAACTTTTACCATCGCGGATTAAATCACATCGCGCATAATGTAAGTATTCATATAAAACTCTGTTTATGTTAAATCCACGTTTATTTTTATTTCATCTTTATTTCGTAATAACTTCATCGATCGATAACTTGTTCTTCTCATCTGCTCATTTCATCTTCCTATTGTGGCATAGGGTAAAATAGGGTTAATAAATTTGATATAACACAGATTGAAATAAATTGGTTTGGTTGAAACATCAACATTAGCGCATGGCTCCGTTATTATTTTTACATCAATAGTAATCAGTCTCAATGGTGACACGCCATTTTGTGAACTCTTTATTCATCGATCCATGGTGGCTTTCCTTTCACGCATGCGTGGCAATCTCTGCATAGTGACGCAGTCCCCTGTAGGATCAATACCGATGAGTTAGTTTTTAACTGTTTGAATAGCATACATATCGAGATGATTCATCGTTCTCTGTACGTATAAACGTGATATGAGCGATAAAACCGGTTTCATACACGTGCGCGGCGTGATTATTATTCCAACACGTGTTTGCCACGGTCATTGCTTTTAATTATTTTGATTAGGCATCTGGGTATTGATTTATGACTTTGCTCATCAGGTCTAGTAGTTGGAACAATAGCCGTGGTGGAAGCGGCGGTTCCAAATTCGGCGGAGAGAGGAAGTTTGGAAGCAGCAACGGTTCATCCCGATTCAGCAATGGGGGATCGAAGTTCGGCGGTAGTGGAGGAGGTGGCGGTGGCAGCAGATTCGGCGGATCTGGTGGTGGTTTTGGCGGCGGTGGCGGCAAGAAAGACTTCACCGGCGGTCAAAACATGCGCCGACCAAATTGGGATTCAATGTCTCTGCAACCATTCAACAAAGATTTCTATAACCCACACCCAACAGTTTTAAGCCGATCACCCTACGAAGTTGAGGAGTTCAGAAGCAAACATGAGATATCTGTTAGTGGAGTAGAAGTACCCAATTCTATTCAAAATTTTGATGAAGCCAACTTCCCTGACTATGTTAATCAGAGCATCACCAACATGGGCTACAAAGACCCAACTCCCATTCAAGCACAGGGCTGGCCGATTGCCATGTCTGGAAAGAACTTGGTTGGTATTGCCCAGACAGGATCTGGAAAGACCCTTGCTTACATCTTACCAGCTATTGTGCATATCAATAACCAGCCTCCTATTAGGCGTGGAGATGGCCCTATTGCTTTGGTGCTTGCACCAACTAGAGAATTAGCACAACAGATTCAGCAGGTGGCTTCTGACTTTGGTAACTCTGCTTATGTCCGCAACACGTGTGTTTTTGGAGGTGCACCTAAGAGAGAGCAAGGCCGGGACCTTGAGCGTGGAGTTGAAATAGTAATTGCAACTCCTGGACGACTGATTGATTTCTTAGAAAAGGGTACCACCAATTTACAAAGATGCACATATTTGGTCTTGGATGAAGCTGACCGAATGTTGGACATGGGTTTTGAACCTCAAATTAGAAAAATCATTGAGCAGATTCGCCCTGATAGACAGACTCTGATGTGGTCTGCAACATGGCCGAAAGAAGTAAGAAAACTGGCTGAGGACTACCTGGGAGACTACCTTCAAATTAATGTTGGATCACTACAATTATCAGCTAATCACAATATCTTGCAAATAATAGATGTCTGCCAGGAACATGAGAAGGAAAACAAGTATGTATTACCCAGCCTCTATAAGTAACCACTTTCCTTAATAAGTTAATAATGATGAATTGATGTAAGAATGATAGTATTTTGATTAAAATAAAATCTTTTCCTCTAAGAAGATCTGATTAGAACATATTAATAGTGATTTATCAAGAATATGATTTGTCTTTTTTGTTTTTCTAATGTGGATTTTTCTTTGCAGATTAAATGTACTTTTACAAGAAATAGGACAGAGTCAAGAGCCTGGTGCCAAAACAATTATCTTTGTAGAAACTAAGAGGAAAGTAGAAAATATAACTAGGAATATAAGACGGTATGGATGGCCTGCAGTATGCATGCATGGTGACAAAACACAGCAAGAGAGAGATGAAACATTATATCAATTTAAACAAGGCCGTGCCAGTATACTTGTTGCAACTGATGTTGCAGCTAGAGGACTTGGTAAATATTCTAGTTTTAGTTTTTCTACAGGGTTTGTAGAAAACTTAATATTTGAACAACATATGCTTACTTGTGAAATTGATACCTATAAATTGATTGTACCTATATATTTAATAAAACTTGCATTTGTTTATACTTTCAGAGGCACTGGCGGAAAGTTATTGTGTTCTATCCGATTACTGTCTGAATTTACTGGGCAAGTCACTACTGCACTGGATTTGTAGATGATGCTTTAGTCTGAAGCAGTAGAATGCAATAACTCGTCAATATAACGGTGCCTCATAAGTGCCTTTCACTGTGATGGGACCCGAGGCCGGAAAGCTTGATGGTATGTCCGTCTATATCCGGACGGATACACTTGAGAGTGTGGAAAACCTGGTGATGCACTAGTTATAAAACAATCTGATTACCGAGATAAGATTCTCCGATGTGCATTGTTGAAAAACTTGACCACAGTTGAGATGTTATCGGCAGAAGGTCAAGGGTTTTCTATTTCGGCCAAATGGAGTTTTGGATGGGGCAATATCAATATTACGATTTTACAAACTGAAATAAATTAACATCTACGCCCTTAATAAGACTCCAGGGTTCTGAGTGAGAGGCAAATATTGAATTGTATTTGGTACAAATCTGTGTAACTCATTCATGTAAGTAATAGACGGTTATGAGTTACCATAACATTACACAGATTTTTTGAAGGTTAACTTGCTCGACTAGTGGATTTCTTTGTTTTGTTATCAAATTACTGTTCTTAGCTTTTTCTTTCCTTTCGCCTCGCAAATTTCGTAACAAGATAATAATACTTGTCTTTTTTACAGATGTTGATGGAATTAAATATGTTATTAACTTTGATTATCCTAATTCATCTGAGGATTATATTCACCGAATTGGAAGAACTGGACGTTCTAAATCAAAAGGCACGTCATATGCCTTCTTTACGCCATCCAACTCTCGTCAAGCCAAAGACCTTGTATCTGTACTGCAAGAAGCCAATCAGGTTAGTAGTGTTACATGATTTTTTAATTTCCTCATACCTTTGGCATGGGTACGCTTCTACATAGCGTAACATGAATGCGAGTATGAGGTACATTAATGACAGCTACATGCCTTCGGTGTCCACACAATGTTGTCTGGATCCCATCCTCAGATGTTGTGACAAAGACCATCGAAACTTAAAGATTCGGTAATTAACTCACTTCTGTTTTTTACTTATTAACAATAAAAAATGATTTGCAGGTGGTGAACCCTCAACTCCAGACCATGGCCGACCGCTGCGGCGGTGGCGGCGGAGGCTGGAACAGAAGCAGATATGGAGGCGGCCGCGGCGGTGGCGGCGGATCCTTCAAGCGCGGAAGCAACTTCGGAAGGGGCAGTGGTGGCGGTAGCAATGGTGGGCCAGGCCACAAGAGGTTCAATGACTATTAATTGTAACAGTACAAATAAATAAATTAATTAGTAGCAAATCCTGATCCGAGTACTTGTGTGGAATTTAGTATTAAGGCGTGTAGAATGGTTGATATTGCAGTTTGTGGTTACATGACAGGCTAGATTAATTAAAATTGTTTTTGTCTACATACTACTAGCATCTTAAACATCTCTGAATGTACTAAGTATATTTTCTTTACACTGTGATATTTATTTAACTGTGATTCTGCAGAGGATTAGCTAATTTATAGTGCTACTAAGACAGTACCTACCTACAGTATTTGTCTTGTGGAGGACTTGCTCTCAACTATTTATTTAATTTAAATAATAATTTCATGAAAATCTCATTGTGAGAAAATTTCATCACTTGTGCTCGTCATTCCATGCCCCTTTCCGATAACATGTAATAATAATCAATAAATATAATAATTAAGAACTTTGGTCTTTTATTTATAAACGTCGTAATGGCGGAACCCGACTAATGAAAGTTTCTACCACGTACCTACCTCGCACGGAATAAGCAGAATTTCACGATAACATTGGTCCATGCTGTGTGACTGACACTGGCTTGGCCACCATCAGGGATTTTAATTTTGATAAAACAAAAGAAATGAGTCTCCAAATATCAGAATTTATTGGTCACTGGTTCAAAAGATATAGGTACCTACCTACCTAAGGATTTATAGGTGGCCGATATGGAAGTTCCCACAGCGTCACGCCCCAGCCGGCAATAGTTTTAAAATTACGTCCGTGACTACCGCAGGACCACTACTCCCAATAGCTTCCATATTTGGTAGGTACCTACCTACCTAAATAATTAGTAGGTAGGTACCTACTCAATAAGTAGGTACTCGAACAACAATAAAATTATACCTACCTTAGTAGTTTTCGAGGAAATCGACTGAAGGTGGTCCTACGTTAGGTAGGTACCCCAACAGGAAAGTGTCTCAGAGTGATATGAGTGGAACGTAGGTACCTACCTATAGGTAGGACTGGCCTGTTGGTCGAGTGGTTAGTGATCCTGACTGCTTAACCGGAGGTCGTGGGTTCGATTCCCACCCAGGACAAATCTTTGTGTGATGAGCATGATCATTTGTTCTGTGTCTGGGTGTAATTTGTCTATAATATGTATGTATTTAGAAATACACTTCTCATCAAAAAAATCGAAACACCTCGCAGTTTATGATTTGATAAGGATTATCAGAAAAATGTGTATATTTAGGAATAAATGTAAAATGTCATTTAATAGTGAGTAGTATGAGGTTTTTAAATCCTAATGTTAATGTTCTAAATTCAAATTAAGTCTTCATAGGTTTCGTATTTTGTATAATGAGTAATTTTTACCCTGTATGGAATATGAAGGAAATGGGTAAAACAACACGCGTAAATGAAAAAAAATGTAAGAAACGTTTATTTAATAACTTGTACTCCCTCCGCGAGCTCTTATTACTGCTTCCATACGGTTCTTCATCGATCGGATGAGAGTCACGATGACATGTTGTGGTATATTATCCCATTCCTCTTGGATTGCATTTTGCAGCTGGCTAAGTGTTTCTGGGGCTGGATCTCTTGCTCGAATTCGTCTCTTTAATTCATCCCATAGATGTTCAATGGGATTCATGTCCGGGCTTCTTGCTGGCCATACCATAATGGAGATACCGACTTCGGTAAGATAATCTCGTACGACGCCCGCGGTGTGAGCTCTAGCATTGTCGTGCATGAATATGAAGTCGTTGCCAATAAAATGTGCATAGGGCATCACATGAGGTTCAAGACACTGTTCGATGTACCGATGAGAGTTTAGTGCAGGCAGCCGTGGCCCAGATACAAAGGCAAGTTCTGTCTTACCGTCGGCGCTGATTCCTCCCCAAACCGTCCACGAACCGCCACCATAGCTGACCTTTTCTTCAATGCAGCATTGTGCAAAGCGTTCTCCATCTCTTCTGTAGACCTTGTTCCTTCCGTCGTTACCATACAGCATAATTTTACACTCATCAGAAAACAGTACTTTGCTCCACTGAAGGTATGACCAAGTTAGGTGCTCGCGTGCAAAGTTAAGGCGCGCTCTTCGATGGTCTGCAGTTAATTTCGGCCCATTCGCTGGCTTATGCGGTGCCAATCCGCGTTCCTTCAACCTTCTTCTTATTGTAGAGTCACTTACAGCTACTCTTCGTACAACGCGAAGCTGCTGCTGCAGTTGAAAAGCGTTAAGGCGTCGATTTCGTAAAGAGGTTGTTACAATAAATCGATCATCTCGCTCAGAAGTGACCCGATTCCTGCCAGATCCTGAACGGCGCGTGAACGAACCAGTCTCCCGATAGCGTTTGTAGACTCTATGAACAGATGATAAGCTTAGATGCAATCTTGCAGCCACAACACGCTGACTAAGTCCAGAATCCAGCAATGCCACCACTTGGGCGGCTTCTGCGGGCGAAGTATCCATATGTTTTAGAAAAAAAAGTTTTTTCAGACGTCCCAAAGTCACAGTAAATGAAATAAGAAACAAAAAGTTTAAAGACAAGCGCTAATTTTAGTTTTTAAACGAGAAACGTACTCCAACCCTAAATACACATTTGTCTCAAAACAGTGATTAATTTCATTTATAGGATAAACAAATGAAATTCTAATTTCGAATTTTGATTTTTTTCTTCTTACTGTAATGACCAAACTGCCAGCTACACAATAATGTTTTTTTTTTCATGGAATTAATTCTCTTTTGTAAAAAATTAGGACAAAAACAATAAAAACGAAAGTGTTTCGATTTTTTTTATGAGAAGTGTATATAAGTATGTTTATCAGTTGTCTGGTTGCCATAGTACAGGCTCTGCCTAGTTTGGGATCGGGTGACCGTGTGTGAGTTGTCCCAGGATATATTATATTATATTATATATTTAGTGCGTAATCTGCTATTAATGTGCGCTACTTATAGAAATTGTGCGACTGGCCGTTTTGGAAAAAACGATTCCTGCTAGGGTAGGTACCTAGGTAACGTTTTTCTAGAAGGAAAATTCTAAACGAATGATCGGAGAGAAAAATATTGCGCATGGGCAGAGAGCTTATATTTGTGCAAAAATGTGTGCGGAAAATATAATTTGTGCGTCTTCAGGTTTTCGAGATATAGCATTTCCTGCTGGAGTAACGTTTTGCAGAACCGTGTACCTATCTCTACTAAAACCATCGTATGTGCGCCTGTTGAATAAACGTACACGAGGAGCTCTTAATTTGTGCGTATTTGTGACAGAATTAGATTTCGGAAAATATGTATAATTTTCAAGTAATCGCACTTTTTCGAAAACCCGAAAAACAATCGTGGCTCCTAAATGAGAAAATGTATAACTTCGCTGAAAACTATTCGGTCCTTGCCGCTTTTAATAACCATTAAAAGTTTCAAAAGTGTACCTACATGTATGCGTTATTGAATAATATTGCTAAAAATCAAAACGACGGTGTCATAACTTTGATGGCAAAATACAAGAAGCCGGCTCAACCCAAGATGTGTGTTTAAACCAAGATTTAGTGCGTTTAGTCAAAAATATACAGTTAAAATATTCAGCTTGGAATGTTTCGCATTAAGTAAATATAAACAAAAAAACAAAACATGTAAACAACGGCTGGTTATCCGACCAAATACGAATGAATACATAAAAGCGGTGGACTCACTCATTACGGTGACCATCTTTATTGGACGTATTGAACCGAAGCTGTTGTCCGTACAGTCGCGTTCAAACGTTTACAGGCAATACTTAGACTATTTAACCTACAATTATATGACCTAACTTTGGGGGCTCATTAAAAAAATATAGTAATTGCATCTTTTTTTTTTTTTTTTTATTTAATATGGGTTTGCTCTTGACTCTAGTCTAGGTCATAGATGACAGAGACAAAGTCGACGATGGAGCGAGCTTACCCAGAAGAAGCCTGTTCACTCTAATTTTGAAGAGATTAGGGTTGTATGCGTTCGGAAACACAGACGCAGGCAGAGAGTTCCACTCCTTTGCCGTGCGCATTATAAAAGACGTTTCGAAACGTTTAGTGCGAATTGGTGGAATAGCAACAAGGTAGGGATGGTAACTTGCAGTGCGTCTAGATGTCCGATGGTAGAAGGGGGCCGGTGGGATGAGATCGTGGAGTTCCTGGACACTCTCCCCGAAGATCTTGTGATCATATCAAATTATTCGAGTACTACCGACCTACGTCATTATCAAAGGTATCACAATTGTTTTCTTAAAATATACCTAGGTACACAGTTTGTATAAAAATTATAGAAATTGAACTGCTGTTATTACTATTCCGACGTCCATGTGCACGAGTGTACAATCTACTCTACAGTTCAAAACCATTGACAACTTAATTTTGTCGGGTTTTCCGCGGAGATTTAGTACCTACCGGTCTATGGAAAGTAATGAAAGTTAATTTCTCTAAAATACAACACTTAGGAACCTGAATTTTCGGCCACTATAACTTCTTTATGGGTAGGTACTAATTTTTGTATAAATTTTGCAAAAAATCACGGAGTTTTTAATAGGGAAATCGTTAACTTGCAGAGTACTAATTATCTATGTAGGTTTGAGAAAAGCGACAAGCTCCTCAAACTTAGAATCAACATTGAAAGTCGTGGTTCCACGGAATGTGACACTCTTGTTATGACGTGGGTAGGTAGTTAACTCGAATAACATTTTTTATTGTATTGTAAGTACCTACCTACCTTCTGCCAGGGTTGCGGATTTGTTCGAAAGAGTCACCACGGCCCTGGAAAGCAAAGGGCTTTAGAAGGAACACGGATGGGTTTTATTCAGTAAGAGTCTGACACGCCCTTCCGCTCCACACAGCGGAAAAAAAAATACCTACCTTCTGTGTTTGTATGAGCGATAGTATTTCTTATTTACTTCTTTTCTACTAATTTACCGTTGTGCAGCAAGCAGAACTAAAGTATTAAAAAACTAATTTACAGCAGCAATAATATGTTGCTTAAAACGTAACAGGATAACATAATACCTCACGCATATTTTAGGAAATGTGTGGTTTCATATCAATGTGTAATACCTCTTATATTCGACAAGCACATCATATATTTAAATAACTAAATCAATTAAATAGATAACGTTAAACCTCTATTTGAAACCGCCATTTTAAACCGTGTAGCACAGGCTTAAAATCTGCCGTCTGTCGTTGTCACAGTGTCAAACTTGTCAAAGTCAGTTAGTAGTATTATATATATAATCTGTGCCATGCCATTCTGTGCCCAATGTTAAAGAATATCAGTTGCATAGTTGTTCCCTATTACTTACTATACTCTTTGATCAGTTGCATGCTTGTGGTTTCTGCATCTATTTAATGAAAAAGTTCACTATTGCTACCAAAAATCCGATTATCCGGAGAAATTTAAACAGTTTCTAGTGCTAAGGAGTCATTCATGCAGGACTCGACCTTCTCGACATTGTGCTTTTTATTGTTTTGAGATCGATTCTAACCTTAAAATATTTCGATAAACGACGAGGAAAGACTACAAAATTATTATCAAATTTTCGAAGTTTTCTTGAAGGGATAAAAATTTCGAAACGCGAACACAAAGTTAAGCATGGCTTTAAATTTAATAACGAGACTCCTGAATCGCAGAAGTTTACGTAAACTGTAAGTCCAAACTATCATACATCATTGCCAATAATATATATTTATGTATCACTATCACATGCTTATGTTTTAAGGAACTTCATAATTTAAGTAGATAACTATGTAATGTTTTTTTCCAGATTATCACATGGCTCGAAACAGTATACTGCAGAGGTTACATCAGTAAATTTAATAAAAAGTGTCTGCATACCTTATTCAACTGTCAATCACGAACACATTTTAAGGCAATTCAAATATAAAACACAAAATGCTCATCGGTATTATGCAACTAAACCAGCACAACAGAATGATATTGATGATTATCGTAATGAACATAATATCACAGTTATTGGTGAAGACATACCAAATCCTTATATAGAAATAGAGAAAAGTGACTTTCCTGACTACATCAAAGCATTTTTAAAAAATCAGGGTTTTGAGAAACCTACAATTATACAGTCACAAGGATGGCCTATTGCTATGAGTGGACAAAATTTTGTAGGAATTGCACAAACTGGTACTGGTAAAACTTTGGCATATTTGTTACCAGCAGTGGTTCACATCAAGGAGAAAAAGGCAAGGAGGGGATTGGGTCCTATTGTACTTGTGCTTGCTCCTACTAGAGAACTTGCTCGACAAATAGAACAGGTGGCAAAGGGCTTTGAAAAATCACTGGGCATCCGTTGTGTCTGTGTGTACGGAGGAGCAAATCGTGCAGTTCAGGCTGAAAAATTAAGACAAGGAGTTGATATACTTATTGGCACTCCAGGCAGATTGAATGACTTTATTGTCAGCAATACTGTGTCACTGAGCAGATCCACCTATGTTGTGTTAGATGAAGCAGATAGAATGTTAGACATGGGTTTTGAACCTCAAATTCGGCAAGCTCTAGAAGGGGTCCCGCTTGAGAGACAAATTTTAATGTTCTCGGCTACATGGCCTAAAGAAGTTAGGCACTTAGCTAAGGACTACCTTGGAGAGTTTGTCCAAGTTAATGTGGGATCAACAGAACTGTCAGCAAACCATAACATAAAGCAACATGTCCATATTTGTGAGATGGACCAGAAAATGGATTTGTAAGCATTTAACACAGTTTTATATTCTGATTGTTAATTTTCGAATTTGACATTACTCATACATAACACTTCTTCAATTTACAGGTTTAAATCAATAATGCATCAGATATCAGGTGAAGGATTTGGTAAAATGTTAATATTCTCAAATACCAAGAGGTTTGTGGATACCCTTGCTTTAACACTAAGGAGGAGTGGCTGGCCAGCAGATGGTATTCATGGTGACAAAACACAGTTCCAGAGAGACAAGATTATCAATAAGTTCAAAACTGGTGTGACAAATATATTGGTTGCTACTGATGTAGCTGCTCGAGGTCTTGGTGAGTATTCAAACTCATATTTCTTAAGAGCAAGTTGGTTCACTTTAAGTTTTGATCAAGAAACCTGGAAGTCATGGGAGTTATTCCCATGACCACCAGGTTTCTTGATCAAAACTCTTAAGTCTATACCTGACAGTCAAAAATGTAGTAATTGTTTTTTTTTTTTATTATGTCTGCACCAAATCCTTTGTTTTTTTTCTAGATGTGGATGGTGTGACCCATGTGATCAACTATGATTTCCCGAATACTTCCGAAGACTACATTCACAGAATAGGGCGCACTGGTCGCCAGACAAACAAAGGAGTCTCTCACACATTACTCACCGAGGATGATGGAAGACAAGCAAAGAGTTTAATGAATGTTCTGAAAGAAGCTAATCAGGTACTATTCCTTTCTACTCTTGCAATACCTAAAGCCATGGGCACATCACTGTGGCGTTTTGTCTAGTGTCACGCTTAAACCAATGTAACAAATCTGTTCTTCAGGCCTATGTCATATAACGAGTATCATAGGCAATCAACTATGCCAAGATACAAAACAAAAAAGTAGCGTGTTTAGTAAATTTGTTTATTTATAGCTTTTTTATATGGGAAAAGTGGTTTTTCCTTGCTCCCACCCTGACCCTTCGGGAAAAGGAGGTTCGGATCCCCTGCCAAGTGGTTACAAATACTCTCCCCCCAGTACTTTGCTTAATTAAAACAGTATGAATAGCTGCTTGTTTCTGTATAACATTATGTTTTTGCCTGCATCTAATTTATCGCAATGTCTATGCTACTATTCCTGTTGCTCCTATTACTACCAGTATAACTTCTGTAGGTGTTCCATAATCATGTTATCTTCGTTTTAAGTAGGTGGTATTTGCTCAATTTTTCAATCTCTTTCGGGCCTATGTTATTATCTGATGGTACTGTAAGGTCTATTAAATATGTTTTATTTTCTGTTTTGTGATAAAAGACCAGATTACTGTGACATCTGTCTGAACTGGAATCTCTCACATTAATTTTGCTGTCTCATTTTCTTTTATCTGTGGCTGAGTTAATTGACTTCTTGTCACCAGAGGCTAGTGACTTCAAATTTGTGTTTCCTCGATAGTTCCTAGAATATACAATGTGTATGGTTGTTTTTTTAGCCAGTTGAAAGAATATTTTTTATCTGTTTGTTTTTTCTAGTACTGATCTACAAAACTGCCCATGTAGCGGCTTGGCCCTCCAGTTCTCAATATTTTTTTGTATAGTTGCTATTTTTATTTCTTTATATGTGTAGTTATTGACTTGCTGATAGGATTATATTTTATATTCTATTATATACTCCTTAAATATTATAGGATACTGATTAAAACCAAATGGTACAGAATTTTACTCTTATTTAATTTATGTTGGGGCCCAGGGTTGCCATGCATAATCTTCTCGACGATATTGAGTTAATAATAAAATAATAATAAAAATGTTTATTTGTACACAGAGACAGACATAGGTACACAAAGGTTAGGGAAATACTGTACAATAGAGTCACATTAAAGGGCGAACTGATGCCTCCTAAACTAGGCCAAGCTAAGCCTGTGTTTTAGGACTTTCATCTACAACTGTGAACTTAGGGCTAGGAACTTATGTTTATATTAATACATTTATTACGTCATTGCAGGAAATACCAGCGGAGTTAGATGATCTGGCTCGTTCATACGACATGTCAAAAATTCAAGAAAGGCAGTCAAAATGGAAGCCAAGACAGAACAACTACCAGTACAATCGAAGCAACTACCAATCTAACCCAAACAAGAGGTTTAATAGATTCGATCGATCAAGAAGTTTTAAAAGTAACAGATACGACGATGATTATTAGTACGAATTGATAATGTAGTCTTATGTAGTTAAGTTCTGTATATTATTATACTTACCTGTGTTATAGTTTCTAGTAAAATATAATTTTATGTTATTGCGATTTTTGAATTTTATTATCTTTCACAATTTTTACAATTTCTATCCCAAATTGAAATTTAAATAAAATGGAATTCACTGAGTAAATGAGACAAGTAATAAGTTCATTCCTTACTACACTCGCGAGCAATAATTAGGGCCAGGGGTAACACAAAATGTTGAGGGGTAAATTGTATTTTTTTTAAATCTTTTCATATTAATTCCTATCATTAAGACGTTCACAACTTCGGCCTATTGCAAATATTCCCAAAATTTTAGTAGGAAATAAATTAATTTTAAATCTTTTTGATTTCATTTGAAAACTAAAAATATTACCTTTCAAATGATATTCCACAATCCATAGTTCATTGCAAAGAAATTGCAAAAAATTGTTTTGAGCAACGAGTGATGAAGTGATTCCAGTTTATTGCTCGCGAGTTTATTTACTTTCAAATTATTAAAATATTTGAGCCCGTTCATTTGATATGTCGTCGCACGGCTTAGTTGCAACATCTTTTTAGAAAAAAATCTAGTTGCTTTCCCAAAAGTGAGTCAATACGCAAAATTTCCATATGTAGATAAGGAAAAAATTGGCTGTGATAGACCCGAGTGATATGGGTTCAGTTTTTCTTATTGTCGTGACAACGTCTAATAAATCGATGAACGCCGGCTGCACGCACGGAAAACTCATTGTCCCGTTACAATGTTTTGTTATGACGTTGTCACGTTAAACTATCGTCCGTAAACTGACTTTACAGACAACATTTTTTTTAGACTAACGAGGCCCTAAAAGAGGAAAAACCAACCAAGTTATGTAAGTTTTCATTTATTCGAAACTTAATTATAGTTAGTATTAAGTAAATATCATTATATTACGTAATACCGACTACTTAAAAAATACAACCACGCATGTAACGTCGTGCAGACGCCAGTATATCAAGCTACAACAATCTGTCAAACTTTAATCGATTTTCAACTTCATTGCTGAAGCATTAGGTTCAAGGTTCAATGGCATAATTTGACAGTTTCTAGTAGCTTGATGTGCTGGGGCGTCTGTACCGAGCTTCCTCAGACATACATAATGTACAAAGCTCCTGTTACGAAACCATATCGCGATTCAGAGAACGCCATCTATCGAGCGAGGTTGTTAACAATTGAGCAATCAGTGTAGGGTGTAAGTGAAATAAAACACGTTTTTGGCTGGAACATCATTTTTTAAGTAAACAAATAGACACTGAGCGGGTAAATGTTTAAAAAGAGTGTCCATTTATTTTTTGTCATATTTTTACATTCATCGTCAAGATCAACTAGTGCAAAAATAAAGCTTGATACCCAAATCAAAACCACACTCCCCAATTGCAAGAAGTTTAAGAACTGCTTGCAATTCCCTACTTATAATTATTTTGTTGGGTAAGGTTAACAAAATTACCTTTCGAATGATAAAATACAATCCAAAGTTAAGTATATAAAATTGTTTGGAGCAACGCGCGATGAACTGATTCCAGTTTATTGCTTGCGAGTGTAGTTTGTCGGGCCAAAAAATATAAGGCTCAATAGTGCTCAACAGTAATTCCTGCGGTATCTGAACCATGGAGGTGGGTAATGTTTAAAACTTTGAATTCACTAGGAATCCGAATACCAACCCCACCGTCAAAGACAGCGCCGGACCGGGACCTGAAATCGACCCGGGCTTTCTCTTTCGGGAGACGATCGGCCCTCCTCCACTCACAAGAAAAAGTAAAATTACTAGATAATAAATTATATATTTTTTAAAATCATGTATGGGGGTAAACTTAACTTGAGCGCGTTACGTGCAGACAACACAAAACAATGTTTCGTTAAAAGTAAAAACAAGGCAGTTTTTAGGGTTTCGTAGTCAATAAGGAACCCTTATAGTTTCACCATGTCCGTCTGTCTGTCGGTCTGTCTGTCTGTCTGTCCGCGGGTTAGGTCAGAGTCGCTTAGCACTTGAAAGTTGGAATTTGGTATGGGTATACATATTAATAACGCCAACAAAGTGGTAAAATAAAATGTAGAAAAAAAAATCGTTTAGGGTAAAAAATTATCACCACTATACGTGTAGTGCACGGTAACTACATGTAAAGTACTACTAAAATCACTTTTCCATTCAAGTGTCCATTTGCGAAATCTTAAGCTATAAAGTGAAAATTTTTGTTTAGAGTCAAGTGTCCCCTTCTGCCAGGTCATGATCATTTGTTTATGGTTCTAAATTCAATTTATTATTTTTATTTTTGTTCCTAGTTTCAGAGAGCGGAATCTCGATCGTTTTAAGACTTCATAGTAGGGCCCCTGAACTCAATTCTGGAAAAAGCGTTTAAAAAATGTTTCGAAGATTGGATTATTCGTTGGCGTAAGTGTATCATTTCTGAAGGAGCATACTTTTAAGGCGATAAAATAAATTTGGAAGAATAACTAACATTTTGTGTATTATTGACCTTTTCCCGGTACTTTCTTGACAGAGTAGTATAACGAATTTAAAAGGAAAACTATATTTTTTTTTTTTTGACGATGACCACTCGCAGTTCAGCACACTAAGGCTGGTTACTGCTTAACCGGACTATCCTGTGGTGGCCTTAAATGACTCTAAGGCCCCCAGCCAGGGTTTACAAACTAAAATAAAACTAAAACTAAATGACCGCTCGCTAGGGCATCCCCTGTGGGATAAGGACCTCGGCTAGCGGCGTCATTTGGGAGGAACAGCAAGGAACAGGCTGGGTCGTAACATTATTTGGGGAGTTTAAAACTACTGGCTCAGCGACGCGGGCTGGCACGGTAATCAAAGGTCGGGGAGGGTTATTACTGGGACGTCGCGACGGGCCCCGGCGGCGGGGCCGGAAAACGGAACGCGGTCTGTGTCGTGTGTGTTTTCGAAGAGTGCTGGTTTCCCTACGGCTCTCTTGAATCTGGGTGATGGGGTCGTCGGGTTCGACGAGGGTATGCCTCGGGCGGCGAGTCCTACTGATCTGTGAGGGAGTGTATCGGGTAGCCGATGCGATAAGGGGATTTTGGTGTTTTGAAGCAGTTTCGATGAAACGCTGCGATAGTCGTTTCATGAACTGCTTCACTGTCGGGATTTTGAGGTCGACGTGGAGTCGTTCGTTCCTAATGAACCACGGGGCGCCCGTGGCCTTTCGGAGAAATCGATTTTGAACTACTTGCATCCTATGGATATGGTGCGACTTTGCGTGAGCGAAAGTGGCGCACGCATACGTCATTCTCAGCAAAGTTGGCTTTATAAGTTAGAGGCAGGCCGCGCGAGGGAAAGGCAAGGCCTTCGCCCCAACCGCCGCTACAGGAGAAGACGCCCCGGGCTTCGGGAGTCGCAGGGCGATCCCCGGCCACCTTAGGCGCGGGCCTGCGGACGGCAAGCGTTGGGTGGCTCGCTGTCCAATCACCACCAGGCCTGGATCGATGGCGCGGTGTGTTTCACGAGCGCCTTAAAGAGATTTCAGCATAGAAGACGGGGCCCGCTAGGGCCAGAGCCTGCCAGGGTTGCGGAATTTGTTCGAAAGAGTCACCGCGGCCCTGGAACGCAAAGGGCTTTAGAAGGAACACGGATGGGTTTTAGTCAGTAAGAGTCTGACACGCCCTTCCGCTTCATACAGAGCGGAAGAAGTCATTTGATGATTTCCCTTCCTTAAAAAAAAAAAAAAAAGGCTTTACAAGTTAACGAGTACCTAATAGTCGACCAACCTTTAAAGTAAACTTGGAGAAGGAAAATTTCGTACATATTCAGTTACCATCGTCATATGTGGGCGTTAACCGTTAAACCGTGAACTCAATATATTCATAGGATCAAACAAAAAGCGCCATTCAAGTAAGCAATTTTGACGTGCAACTACGGAACCCTACACTGCGCTTGGCCCGGCACGCCCTAAGCCGGTTTTCCTTTCTGTTTAAATGGAATGTAGGATGTGGAGTACCTTATGTAATGATAGGCTGCGATTTTCATAAAGAAAAGTTTCGAAACAAAAACAATTCCATAGTGACACTGTCCGTCAAACCTGTGCGTGTGATGTGATGAGTCTTGCCTATTGACAGTGGCGAGCGCCATTTGTTTGGAAAGCAAGGATTTTAGCCCAATGATGATGATAACATAAATTGAATTAGGTTCTCGACTTGATGGTAGAGTACTTTACTCTAATCGATGTTTTTGTTTTTTTCCAATCGGCCAGACCGGCCCATCGGGCATTTGCCCAACTTGCGCTATGGCCAGTCCGGGCCTGGTCAAAGATGATAGATACACTATTATAATAGCTACCCACCGTTTCCATGGATACTCGTTGACATAAAACAGCGTCTTGGATACTGAACCAAGCAATTAAAAAACATTGTGAATTGTGAGTAAATCAACATATCTAATCATGGTATTAGCCAAAACTTCTTTTAAGATGTTGCCGTTACCTGATCTTGACACAAGAACCGTTTTAAATGTCGTCGAGGAGAATTTTGAAAAAGCAGGCTTGGTGAGGCTTCATTTCTCTCATAGTTGTGCGATATTGTAGGTTCTTAATTAACTTTTAATGATTCTCATTGCTTATATGAAGCAAGCAATTGTTTTCAGAAAGCCTATGCCATCCGTTTGATATACATTGGCGAGCACACGTTGCCAAAAGAAGAAATTATACAGCACTTCTCCAAGACCATCAATATTGTGAACTCTTGTTATTGTGAGATTAATGTGTATGGTCTACTGCTCGTATATGACAGTTACTTTGTTCATATACTTGAGGTTAGTACCTACCTACTTATAATAAGCTAGGGTCTTTTAACTAGTCATTGTCGTAAAATCGTATAAAATTACAGAAAAATTTGTCAGGCGGGAAGGGAAGAAGCAGTTATAATTCGTGAGACTAGGTATAATTTACACAGGTGAAATGATGCTAGAAATGTTAGACTTTCAAAGCTGACCGTACCTGCTTATGGAATCTTGGTACATTCTTGTTGGTAATTATTTTTCTCTTATTAAAACTTTTAGGGTTCCGAGGACACTATCCACAGGCACATAAGGTTTATATTCAAGCGAGAACAAGAATGGTTTGCTAAAATGAATAAATTAGATCAAGAAGCAATGGAGGAGGCCGAAGGGCTGACTGTCTTATTGGCTGACAATACGGAATCCAAACCAGAGAGAAAAATGTTCAGGCGATTGAAATCAGTGATGACTTATCATTCCATTCGCACGGTAACAAAATTCTTATTAGGTACAGTAGCATTTCCTTTTTCTGTATTTAACCTATTTAGTGATTATTTGGTTCTATTTGCCGATTGAACGCAGGAGAACTAAAAGGCCTTTCATATCTAGAACGCATTGCCAAAAGTGGGAGTGGGCGCTCGCGGAACGGTTGGCCAAGGGAATCGCACATAGTTTAAAATTGACGACCGCTTTGGTACCGGAAAGCGCAGTTCCTACAAAGTTGAACAAATATCTGGAGAACATTTCGGGTATCTAGCGAGGGTGATTGGCAGGGGTGCAAAGCGCGTCGCCGTGCTTAACCGCAATACTAACGCTACAGTTGATAAAAAGACACTGCTGATCACTAGGCATAGGCAATGATGTATCTGATGATCTGGCCAGGGGGAGACCTGGCACAATGATCTTCGGACCCGAGCTTATTGCGCTAATCCTCTTAAATCAGCTTCGCAGATGGTAGGAACATACCCGTACACTTGAGTACCGCACCTCTCACCGTAGCACAAGTTCTGTACAGAGCTTGTGCTGCGGTACCAGGCAGCCGGCAGTCCAAACCATGCCTTCTCTGGATAGCAAGGTAACCAGACACCTTCTGCGACTGGATAGATGCAGCCTGCGCCCAGTGGCGGGGACTATCACAGGATACGGCTTACTGAACTAATACTTCAACACAATTGAAATAATGGTCAGTCTTATGGGTAGGACATGCATGGAGGCGGAGGAAACGGTGGCGTAGGTTCATCTACCTTAGATTGTTAAGTTGCTCTTAATACCTACCTATATTTATTTCTCTTCTTCAGCGCCAATTTAAAAATTGGCGAGCTATAACAGCCAGGCCCCCATCGCTTATTGGCAAGTTGGATGTGTTCGGACCACTGGAGGAACATATGGAGCATCTTCGAATCTTTCTTAATAAGATGATAAAAATTGTAGGATACGCGCAAGATGATGAAAAAGTAAGTTTCGGTCTGATGCGATATGTAGTATGTTATAGGTAGAGAAAATAGAGAGGGAGTAGCCACAGATTTTGTCTAAAATATCATGAATCTGGGATGCGCTAGGCTCAGTGAGTTTGGCGAAACCAGTTGGACTCCCAACTCTTTTAGGTATGTATTGGACTCAGATTGCTTAACACCGGGAAAATGGAAAAAAGAAAGCAACGCCTTTGCCGTGCAGTGAGGAACAAGCCTCATAAAACCTTAAAAACGAATTTTCCTTTTTTGGAAGGTAAATAAAGGTATAGCCGTATTCCGATTAATAATAGGGCTGCGCTGCGCTGCACTGACGATCTGCGCGGGTAAGAGGCTATCGGCCGATTTCAATAACTTATCTACCTTTAACCAACTGCCAAATTTGCTACAAACAGTAGCTGCAACCTCATTTGACAGTTGGTTAAAGGTTATTGATACATTATTGAAGAATATCACTTTGTGTAGGGCCCAAGGTCCGACAAGCGCCGGCAGGTCGGAACTGGCTGCCTACTTCCTACCAGCCTCTTCGGCTTCTTTATCTTGAAACGTTTACAGCTATCGTTCGATGGGCTGAGACCGACGGACCCCAAGATGGAAGCGCTACCCGAAGTTGCCCTGATCGACTTCTTGCTACAATCTAAATACATTCTTCCGTTTAAAGAGACCACGGGTTTGCATAGACGTGTGGATGACTATACATTCTTTTTCGGTGAGCTATCAGAAATATATTTTTTGTCAACTATGCTGGGGTCAGCTTCCACTGTAACTGAAGGCAGCTTAACCAATATATTAAGATAGGTACTAGCTTTTGGGCTCATCATAGATAAGCATTTCTTAACAAAATATGTTCCTACCTACTTAGGAACTTAGTTACGAAATAGCTTACATGTTGTTTCTGCGTGTGTGTAGGTGCGGCCACGGTAGTTAGGTCTACCGTTTTCGTCGACAAGTTAAGAGGAAAAATACATTCAATTTGATTAAAGGTTAAAAAAAAAAGCTCCACTAAATCCTGATTACTCATAATTTTCAGAGATTTTCTTCATCTCCAAACGCGCAAAACGTATCGGGAGAGGAAATATTTAACGACCCTAAACCCGTTCTTCATTGGGAATAAAGATTTAATCAGTGCCTTATAGTCTGTCTGTAGTACTTGATAGTCTTCTGTTTCTTCTTGTAGAACAAGCGTGGCCCGTACCGACCCACTACACGCCCCGTTTCCTGTTCAAACTGAAGGTTGATGACTCGTTCGTGGAACCTCTCCCCGTGATGCCCTGGGAAATCGTCAAGAAAGGAGGAGAAGGAGATGATGAAGAGAAGGAGGAAAAAGAAGAAACTGAGGGCTCATCTAGTGATTAGTCTGCCTGGCCTTTTCACATATGTGTTGGAGTCGGCCAGTAATGATTAAATTATGAATGATTTAGCGACCACCTATACATATAATAATATTATATATGTCTGATATGTATCTAGTCATTTTTTACTTTTTAAGTTTTTTCTTTGACAGTAGCATTATGAGCTTGCTTTCTTGCTTTGAATGTATTTATTTTCACACATATGTAGGCATTCATTAAACTTTTAGAAACGACTGCAGAACTTGTTTAATTGTAACTAGAACCGCAGTTAATTGTCAGTGTAAGTGATGACATTCTGATACACAGAAAGGCCTTCATTTAGCGGTAACAGTCAAGCTTGTTGTTATTCTACATTAGACTCTGGTTATCAGGCCTCGAAACTTTGGCTTGTTTGCTGTTTGAGTTCGAGAATGCTACGTAAAATAATCATTTGTTCTAAAAGAAGATGAGGCAAAAAAGAAAAAAAATCTATTTCGCACAAGTAGCTATCGCTCATAAAAGGTAGGTAATTTTGTGAAAAATGGAAATTTCGTAGCAAGCTAATTTTCCATAAATACAACTATCGTGTTCACGATAAGATCCCAATAGGCACTGGCGAATACTGCTAGTTTCAGTTTCATGTACCTAATCATGTTGCTATAGTAATATTGATTAATCGTTGTTGTTCATGATACTGTCCTTTAGTGAGTCTTTAAAAACCTGGATTAGTGAATCATGGATAAACTGAAAAAGAAAAAGAAGATTAAAAGAGAAACGAGGAGAACAATTGCCGGAATCAAACTGCCACCTATAGAACCAGTGGAAGGTATCAAAACTATTGTAGATGTAGACCCTGCCTTTTACTCCTTAGTTGAAGGACGTCCATTACGACAAAACAAATCAATCCATGAATACAAACGGCACATAAAAAATGTGGCTTTGAACAGAACACTTCATGGATTCTTGGTTGATGAAATTCTCAGGATTGAAGGAGAAATAGAAACAGAACGAAATATTTATGAAACAGCATACAAGCACTTTGAAGAATACCAGAATAGTTTCGACAAATTCCTCGCAGATGATAATAACAAAACGATTGCTATAATGCAAAAGTCAGATGCTCTAGATAAGGAACTAGCAAATCAAACTGAGAACCATAAGAAAGCTAACTATGACTTGGCTTCTATTAAGTCCAAATTGCAATACATTGATGAAACTTTAATGATTCTGGTATCATTTCAAAATTTTCTTAATAAAGCTTCCCCCATTTTATGGCAAGATAGTCATAATATCAAGCTGAATATAAAATATCCAGATGTTTTTGTAGCGGAATCTGATATTTTCAAAAAAATCGACAAAGAGACCGTAGCGAAGAAACTTGGAGAGCTGCCTGAACCACAACTTTATTTCGAAACACCAGACCAGATTTTAGTGATTTTTGATTTACTAGAAAAGCAGAATTTGAATTATTTATTGCTTACCACGGAATTCAGTTCTGAGAAAAATAGATTTTTGAGGACAGTTGATGTTTTGAAAAGGATGTTGCGGCAAGAACTAGACTTTATAAAGGAAAAGGTACGCGCATTTTATAATATTTCCATTAAAGTCTTTGTGTTTGTGTCTTTAAGATTAGGTATAACCCTTACCTATGTGCAAAGCATTATACAGTACATATATGTAGTATATCTCTACAAATGATCTACTCGTACTATACACAACTAACTACTTACTACCTACTCCATGGGATGGGAGTTCGGGCATCGCTGATGATTTTTTAGGCTGAAATCATAACTAGGTACAAGATACTCTGATGTTGAGTATGGATTAAGATATGTATCGACAGCTGATAGCGGTGAAAAAAAGCAAGAATATTACTTCTCTCTCTCTTACGGTCAGATGAGATAGTGGTCATTGAAGTGATGAGACAGCAGGTATTTATCAGGTTTAAAATGTTTATATTGAACTTGTTTACAGATCAAAGAAGTTCAAGACACAATCAAATGGAACGATGATCGGGAATCTGAACTCAAAGAAGTATTCTTCAGGATTTTAGAAGTTAACCTTAAGGATGTAGTGGCCTCGGATACAGCCCTACAGATTTTTAATTACGTTGAATTCGCTTACGAGCAACTTATAGCTCCAAACGAAACTAAATTCAGTTCTTTAGATATGGCCTTAGCCCTAGAGCGAGAATATGATAATTTGTTGATTGATATATCAGCTTATGATTTAGACATGATAAAACAAATCGAAAAAGAGACGTATGAGCATGGTCATTTAGAGCTCAAGCAAGCTAAAGAAGCATCGACACTCTTAAAGGATATTGACAAACTTTCAAAGCGTTTGAAGTCTTCTTATGAACCATCCAGGCGAAAAATATACGAATAATCGTGATTTTGTAGACGTTCAATTTAAGATGACTTTGGTATTGGAACACATAATTTCTCATATCTAAGGAAAATCAGACATCATCTGCATAGCCTTTTCTCAACTAAACCAGGGTTGGCTTCCAGTCAAACCCTTCGGCTGTGGTATGTTCTGTGCAAATTAAATGTTTTCTGTGGTCCATTAAATTTATTTTTTTCTTCTCACGATAATTTATTTTTAATTACTAGTTTTATAGTTAGTTATTGATTTAGCTGAAGTTATTTATTTTAAAAAGGAAACATTCTGTAACCTACCCACCCTACTTGAAGAAAAAAAAACCTAAAAATAAATATTAGGAATTACTTTTGTGAGAATATTCTCTTTAGCAATATGTGCATTGCAGTGAGATGCTGGTTGCTGATAAGATCTTTTTTTTCTAGAAAAAATCTTTTAGTCACATTGACACATTTCTTGCATTATATTATTCTGACATTGGCATTATTCGTAGCATTGCGACAAATAAACCTACTCATTTTTATATTGTGTTGTTTTGATATCTTAAGATACGAACTTTTAGTGTTTGCTAGTTTACAAATAATTAGAATATTTGTAACAATGAGTTGTTTAGATGAAGAACGGAAGCCTATGGTGCCATTAAAAACTTTAGATATAATATTCAGGCGTCGGTATGTTCCCAATACACAACACTACTTTGCAAATCGAAAACATGCCGTGACTGCAGATCTGAAGCATAAGAAACCCTTAAAACCCTTCCGGGTACCGAAGTCCGAGAAGTTACTGTCGTACATAAAGTATAGTGACCGAAAAGAAAAAGTTACTACGAGACAAAGGTTAGCTCAACCACTACACTTAAAAGATAACTTAAGAATCGCAGCAACTAGGGATATCTCCGAAAGGCTTTTCACAGAAGAACCTATTGATGACGTGAGAGCAGTTGTTGAAATTCACCCTGAGTTTTATACCGTGATTGAAGGTCGTCCTTTGCGATGTTTCGACGATATCAAAGTCTATACGAACAACATTCGAGCCTACGCAATGAATCGTCAACAAATTGGATACCGACGAGACTTGATTCTGAAAATAGAGAAAAGTGATCTCGATGAGTCTGAAAATTATGAGCGCATAATGGAAAAATTGAAACGCCACATCAAAGATTTTCAAACATTTCTCACTGAAGATTACAAGAAAGCATGTATAAAAGTTGCTAAAGCTGAAAAAGTATATGAAGATTTAGTAGCAAAAAACTCAGAGTTCTTTGGCCATGTCTCCAGTTTGACGATTTTAAATAACATTTTGTTCAAACTTGACGCCATAAGGGGTATTTTAAAGACGTACAGAAGCTATTTAATGTTTACAGCACCTTTGTCGTGGAGGCAACAAAATGATGAAAGTTTGATCGGTAGGGTTATGTCTATTCAGTTTGAAGAAGGAGAATTTGCAACTGATAATGACCTAGTTGAAACACTGGATATTGAAAAAATGGTTGAGTTGGCTAAGCTGGAACTAAAAAATCCACTTCAACCTTGTTTGTATTTTAAAAAACCTGCACAGATGATGTATTTATTCCGTTCGATGGAGTTACAAAGTCGAGAATATTTGATACAACTTGCGAAAACTGATGGTCCAAATCGGTCGCTGCGAGATCGCATGAAACAATTGAAACTAGCTCAGATACAGGAGTCTGATTACTTTCAGTATTATATTGACCATATCAACTATGAAATATCGAGAGAAACTTGTAATGAAACACATTTACGAGATAAGTTTTTCCGAATATTAAATCAAACATTTTATGACAGTATTGCCAGTCCACAGACATTGAAATTAAAGATATGCATTGAGTACGTATATGAGCAAATTTTCGGCAAGTGTGAAGAAGGTCACGTTACTTTACAAGATCCTCTAAAAATTCTCGAAGTAATGTATGAAGATTACAATTTACGGCTGGATGCTTTAGACTTCCATGTCGTAGTTCAAGCTCAGAAAGATTTTTTTTCTCAAGATTTGAAAATGATGAAGAACGCTTACAATGCGCAAAGAGAGCTAAGAACTTTCAGAGAAATGACAAATGCTATGAACAAGGCATTCTTGCCGCCTGCGCAGTTCGCACGAGCACCGCTCACTAAATTTATGAATAAAAAAACTGCACGTGCCTTTATGAAAGCTGAAAAAAAGAAAACAGAACAGTCAAGTGGAGAACGAGCAAAACCTAAAAAGTATAAATTGTCGCCGGAGGAACGAGAGGGATTGGTACTGTTTACTGAATGGTGTGAGGGTCAGAATCCAGCCCCATTCTTAAAGGAATATTACGAATTTGTAAAGCCTGTATTTGAGGAGGTCCCAGAAGAAAAACATGATGTATTTTAAGTATTTACACGAGTTTGTATTTTAATTATTATAATTTGATGATCTATCAATATCTTATAGAAATGAGGTTTAGATATGTATTACCTATTGTATCTATGTGAAAAAATATTTGTTTAAAATTACTAGTTGAATGATTTTGTGTTTTACATTTTAAAAGTTACTACAATTTTTTGTAGGAATGTGCTTTAAATTGTTGAATCTAGTTGGTTCGGGCGTATACATTTTAGAATACTATTTTATGTGTTCTTGAATCCAAATATACACATTTTGAAATATTAAAAAAAAAAAATGCACGATGAAGACACTCATTCTGTTATTATTGACATACCAAAACCAAGAAAGTTTTCGAAAAATGCAACAGTCAATGTAAAACAGAAGAGTACCAAGCCGGTTATCCGAAGTCGAGTGAAACCGTCTTACGATACGAAGGAGACATGTTCTCTGCCAGTTATTAAACCTTTAGCGGCAGCCACTGTCAAGAAGGATGAAGTTTTACTATCCTACATTGTATTTTCAAGAAAGCAAGAGAAAGACAAATTACGACAGCGTATGAAAACAGGTCTGCAAGGAAATTACAAGGCAATCTATGAGGAAAAACAGCGGCGGCTACATATCGATGATCCACCGAATGATATTCTCACTGTAATAGACTTTGATCCCGGTTTTTTTACATGTGTCAATGGCTCTTTTCTATCAAGTTATATTGCTCCATACAAGTCCCTTAAATATCTGTTTAACAGTCAGTTAAGGTGGCGACAAGAAGTGGGCTATAGAAATGATTGTATGTTAAATATTGCTACAAACTATAAGAAAGAACAGGAAATATACGATACAAGCACAAAGAGGTATATGGAACAAGTGAAATATTTCGAGGCTTTTGTCTCGGCTGATTATCGCAAGTCTATGCTGTCCCTGAATAAATGGGATGAAGTTAAATTGGCAGTGTATCAACAAATATTTGAATTACAATGTTTGGCGGCGAAGGCATTTACAATTACGTCGAGGATCGTAGGACTGGATTACAGGTATGGTCTTCAGCAAAAGTATGGAAGATTTTTATATTACCTATCTCCTCCAAGTTGGCGCTTTAGGAACAGGAACTTTGCTCGATCAATCGAGATAGAAGCAAAAGGTTTCGATTTTGGAATTTCTAACGAAGAAGATACGTTTAATGTTATGTTTGAGAATATGAAAAGAGAGTGCTATAGTGGCCTTGTAAAGCCTGCTTTATATTTCAACCACCCTGACGATTTGATGAAACTGTTCGACGGCATAGAGCAGCAGCACTTGCATCACTTCACTCACGTGGTCGCATTAGCACCTCACGCCACATTTTTGAAGAAGGGAATAAAACTGTTTAAGGACATTATTGCACAGGATAGTGCCGGAACACTAAACACTATCAAAGAATTTCAAAAGGTATTGCAATTCAGTGAAGATCAGTGCTCACAACTACAAGCAAAATTCTTCAAAATAATAAATGGTTTTTTTTATGACTGCGTAGGAGATCCAGAAGTTTTAAAATTTCAGACACATTTAGAATTTTGTTACGAAAAAATACATAATGAAAAACCAATAAACATGGATATGGTAGCAACTGCCAAGGCTTTAGAAGATGTTTACATGGATTATTCAAAACGATTGGATGCGGTGACCGGTGACAAAATTAAGGCTGCTATGGCGCAATATGTAGAGTCAGAGCGACGGAAGTTTAAAAGAGCCAAAGTTGCGGCAAGGGAACTGCGGCAGTTCGAGCGACTGGAGCGAGACTTGCTGCGTGCGCACGCGCCTGCTGCCAACAGTCAGCTGGGATACTCGGTTTATATGCAGCAGAACTCGCGGAGAAAATTATGTTCCAGATCTAAATTTGATGAAAATCGAAATAGTCTAACTGAAGCTGAAGTAGAATATCTGACTCTATTTACTGATTGGACTGATAAAGAAGACCCAGGGATTTTTTTGCATGTATCGCCTGAAGATACAGGACACCATCACAATTAGTGGCCGTAGACGTTACGTTTAAAAATAAAATACAATTTGTTAATGAAAACAGTTTATTTACGGGGTTCAATATGAAAAACGTATATGTATCTCCATAAAACACAATACAATAATACGCAATGTATATAGATATAATAAAACAAATACACTTTAATAACAAAATTTACATGCTCTACTCATAAAAATGTTTGGTTTCATGGTATGACAAGTAACTACTTGGAATTTACATATTTACAAAGTGGGTGCCTAACACAAAATGGTAAAAGCTTCGTTCAATATATATGTCTTAACATTAAGTTATACCTCTATGAGTAAATAAATAAATAGGTAAGTACTAATTATAACTACAAAATAAACAAGTGATGACAATACATTTTCTTCTGTAAGAAGTTTAAAGCTTTAACTTGAAACTTTTCATCAACAATAAAGTTGATTTACGATCAATGGCCAGGTATAGTCTTTCAATTACATACATATCTTAGCCTTACAATTTTCTTAGTTGAATTTAACATTTTTCAGTAATAATTTTCAAACCTAGCGAAAATGTCAGTACGGTTTTTGGTTAACTAACTCAAAACTGGCGTAGGTAAGTTAAAATTTACAAAAATTCGTTGACGATTTAAAACAAATGGAAGTTATATAAGCACTGATTTACCAAAGTAACAAAAGATATATTTTTGGTTCAGTAGTATTAAATACGCAAACAATTTTATTATTGTATTTAAAAGACATACATTTCTACGTTGTGTATTTCGTATGATATTCCCCTTCAGTATTTACAATATGTAAGTTTATGTACAAAAATTTGAAGCTCTTCAACATAAACTTAGTACAAGCCTCTTCATAATTATGTTGTAAACAATGCCTATATATATATGACATCACATTCAAATGTAAAATCCTTTACACACTATATTTTTAGCTACACATGAAAAATAGAGCTAAGGATTTACAGTACAATATAAAGGATGGGTGGTTGCAGAACAGATATCTAAAAGATGCAGACTCAGAAGCATACAAAAAGATTTGAAGAACGAGCGTTTTCATAAAACTACATATTCAGTTGATTATAGAAAATATGTTAAAATTACAGAAGTAGGTAGGTAGATATTCCGATAAGAAGTACGAAGTAGTCATTTAGCTTTGTAATAAATTACACCACAACAGATAATCTCACACATGATACAAAGTATGACATTCAGAAGGATAAATCTAGTGAGTTTTCACAGACATTACTAATTTATTTACTTCACACTTTCATCTATTTAGTTCAAATGCCCATCTCTTCACGCATTACCGTTACCTAAATACTGTAACACTAATGGTCCCACATAATATTGTGTGTGAGCCACGTTTTTGCAACTATGAAAACCATCTAAAACTTATACATCGTTGGATTTGCATATTTAGGCTGGCCGCGGATTAAGTGGCCTCGTACAAGCTATAATTTACCATGTATGTAAGCCAGTAGTGGTCGTATCAAACGGACATATCTAAATGATTTAGTGTAGTACTACTTTTATCTCCCACCTAGCTATTTTCAAAAGAAAATGACTAGTAGTATATTTAATTTATAATATTCGTTTCCTTCAAAATGTTCAATATAACTTGAGCAACATGATGATGGAATATTTCATAAGACGTTATACATCTATAGTAAAACAATATTTGGTGTTTCTATCTCGGACGTTATAAAATCATCCATACAGTGAGCATTTTAAAATACTTAACGTTCACGAACCGTACCGTTACTAGCGCACGGCTGACTTGTCACAAACACTAACGCGACACTATCTATAGTTTATCTGACTCGTTTCTTCTGCAACTTGGCGAGTTTTCTTCTCTTGAGTATCATCTCGTAGAGCGCCTCTAGCCCCTCGTGCAGCCCCTCGCCGGTGATGGCACAGGCGGGCTGCACGTGCCAAGCGTGCGCGTCGCGCGATCCGTGCGGTGAGGACACCAGCTCGTGCAGGCCCAGCAGCTTCTCCAGCTCGCGGGGCTCCTTCGCCCCCGGTAAGTCTTGCTTATTCGCTAACACGAGGATCGGCACGCCCGTGTTGTCCGGAGACTTGGCCGTTCGTATTAACTCCATTTTGGCTTCCTCCATTCGTTCTACGTCGACGGAGTCCAGCACGAATATAATGCCATCCGTACATCTGGTGTACGATTTCCATAGGGGTCGTAGTTTTTCTTGTCCGCCGACATCCCACACAAGGAAATTGACACCCTTAGATTTTCCAAGAGTGCCTTTGACTTTTTCACAGTTGAACCCGATGGTGGGTACGGTGTTGAGGTACTGGTCGAACTTCAGGCGGTAGAGTGCGGTGGTCTTGCCGGCGGAGTCCAGCCCCAGCATGACGACGTGCAGCGTGCCCTGCGCGGTAGGCAGAGCATCGAGCAGGCTCGAGTTCTTGCCCATGTTAGCACCCATACTTCGTAACCGCGCGGCGGCTATCTAACACTGTCGTCCGAGCGCACCATGATGAAATTTTCTTGAAACTCTGAAACGTGAAAAAATAAATTTATATTAGATGCTCAACACGTATGAACAATGTTGACTGTCACTATGTTATGCATGAGGTAGTTTATAATAATAATCTACATGAGATGACCTTAGGACCATGTTTTTCTATTTTTGTATGTACTGCGCCATACGTCTTTTAAAATAATATCGAAGTTTTAACTATTAACAAGCATGGGAAATGTGTTCAAAAAGGTTTCTGGCTAACCTAACCTCGGCCATATTAAACGTTTTGTAGAAAATGTTTTGTAGATAATTTTAATGCACGTTTTTGTCTCTTTTTTGCGACAGTTAATGGAATACAAGTGTTTTACGTGGAGCAGCCGCTCTACGTAAAACACTTGTGTTCAGCTAAATCCGGTTTGACTGGGAGCCGACGCCAATGTAGTTGGAAAAAGGGTAGGTTGATAGATTGAAGATGATAATGATCACAGTTTCGAAATCACATTCAACCAATTATGAATATTTTGAAGGGAGATATAATTTTAACTGATACCACGGGTTAACATTCAGTGATAGATGTAATTTTGGTCAAATAAAAAAATATATTTATAAAACCTGAAAGCTTTGAAGAATCTTCTAATTTTTACAAAGGTACATTATGTACGTTACACGAGACTTTTTTGTGACTCGAAGAAGAGATCCACTCACATTAAAAGATCGGTTTAGTTTGTAAGCTGTGAAATTCATAAGATTGACTATTATATAACGTCCGTTCTGGTCTATACTTCAAAGAAAGTAGATTCATAGGTTCAATGTAAAGTAACAGTAAAGAAAGGGGAGTGGGGCAGTGGGAGGGGGTCACATCCAGACGAGACAAGATGTCGCCATCGCTCGCGCCCTTTTAATAATTATTCGCGGCAGACGAGTCGACGACTTTTTGCACGGAGGCATGGGCCGGCCCGGTTATAAAGCGAACTTATAATTCAGCTACAACATCTCTGCGGCTACTGCAACCCGTAACCATAACGATACAAAGTTCACTTTTGTTTCGTTCTACTGTCGTAAAATGTTTGCAGACTTGATACGGTGTGCAGAGTACCTACACCTTGCGTGGATAAATTTTGATCTTTTCAACGTGAGGGCAACGACCTAACACGGTTCAAAGTCGATTATTATTCAGGAGCACCAGCCACCAGAACTTTATTAAAGTGGTCCTCTGATGTTGATTTTTTAAATAAGTTCCGTTAATACTCCAGTCTTTTTAAATATGTCATCCCTATCGTGTCCTCAATCGTGTGTAGTCGGGAATGTATAAATTACGGATTTCAGGGCAATATCGACGGATATAATTATTAGTTCCATCCGGTGCTGATTAACCCTCTGTTTGACCAAAAGCTTTGAATGACTGCTGTGAATCCAGAATCTAAGGAAAAGATGATGCTATCCCGAAAGTATGTATTTTGAATTAACGTTTGGTTATTGGGATAGCTTTAATCCTATTCAAAAAAGAATTGATGAACTTATGGCACTATTTACTTACTGTTTCTTATCTAGATTAAAATATTGAAATCTTTCTGCCCGTTACATTCCATGCAATGTTTTACTCATCAACAGGTGTATAAGTTGTTGTAGGACATCGAAAGTTAACTTCTCTTAATTTCGAGGCCAAATTTATCGCAAGTTCACTCTAACATTGGCTGTATCGACTTGTCTATCTTGAAAAACTAGTATTGCAACTTTTGTTTTTATTCGGCCAACTTTAGTAGACTGACAATGGTTAGGTCAGTATGTTTATTTCAACTTGAGCATCTAATTTGCGACACGAAAATGATGTTCTGAATTATTGTGTGCCCGAGCATGGCAAATTATTCCACGTTTGATAGAACATAAATGTTGAATCAACGAGGAATGGTTACAGTTGAATAAGTTAATCTGAGTTTAGAAACACATAGTCTGAAATTGGAGTTAGAAATTCATGATTATGTAATCTTTAAGCCTATTTGCATGCTGATATAAGCGCAAAGACGTTGATTAACTTATTCAATACAAAATCTCAATAGCGTTCTAGCGGAGAGTATGGAGAGTTTAATCTAAGTTGAAACGGCAAATTTACTTCGGGACACGGCTAGAACTCCTAGTTATTAGGCTATGCAAGAGATACGTGGTAAAGTTAAGTTAAAACAGCCAAGTCGTGATTAGCAGGGTCAACATAACTGAGAGAAAGCATGTGATGCGATGATGGCGGCCACGGCAGCGGCCCTTTACTTTCTCTGTGCATGATCTGAACCACGCCTAGCTGGGAACACGCTTCACTACATCCGCACCACTTATTTAAAACACAGTTGTAAATACAGAAATAACATAGAAAATAAAAAATATACTTTTCGGTGTCACATGCTTTGACAGTTTTAGTATATCGACAAGTAACAGGTGACAGCAGTATCTAGTGGTACACTAAGTAGAGGTTGAATACACGGTGAATAGGCGCATACAATTGAAAAAGTTTTCTTTCCAAACAATTCAGAAACGTTGTCTCATTTCTGCCAACAACTGTTCCGTTTTGAATCCTTACTGTCGAATGTTTTCGTGAATAATCTACATTACAAAACATCGGCAACATGGAAACGTTTTCTTTGACCTACAAACGGGAACTGCTTTGCTCTTGACCGGGTTTTAAACATTTGATGCAGCAAAATGAATTCTAATTATAGATTTTGATCAGTGATACCAGTTGTATCAGTGTATTTTGATAAGGTAGATAGTCATGTGTGGATAAGTATGATAGTGCTCCACCCTGGCTGTAATCGAAACAGATACTTAGTTCGCATATGAGTGAACTGAATTCGACGATAGCTAATCGTTGTTCTGTTTGCGGTTTCCAGCAGAATTGTTCCAACGAACAATCATAATAAATGTGAAACTAGCTCATTGAGAAAGATTTCATCTACCAATGGGGTTAATATCATATTTGATTGGAAGGTTTTCCGGTCGCCTGTTGAAACTGTGTATTCATAGTAATATTCCTTTTTTGGTGTGGGTAGAACTCTGAACCAATTTCATATTCCTTCCACACAAGGCCAGTGAACCGATATGGAAATCGGTGTTGTGTTCTCAAAATATTCTTTTACATGCCCTGTTCAATACTTGTAATGATTGCTAATAATAAGATGCATTTGGTACATTAGTCTGTGCACAGCTTGTATAGTCCAGTTACGCGGTGTTCCGCTAGTCAGCCTGGTAGGTATGTGCAACAGGTCCAGGCAATCCGAATGCGACTCATGTCCCAGCACTGCATGAGGTCAACGTGGTTTGTAATGAGCCATCCCTCCCTATACAATTTTATTTCAGAAATACATTAGCCTCCGGTCCAACATGTTGAGGGATAGTTTTGGTTTAAACTCTTGGCAAATGTTCCCTGTTTTGAGGTCGATTGTTGTTGGCTGTGTTATTATAACTGTATGATGACCTAAGGTAGTGTTTGGTAATGGCTATGAACTTGTGTTTGGAGAAGCAGGTGGATGACCGAAACTCAATGTGCTTCATTTGGCAATAAGGCTTCAGGTCCTGCCAGTGCTAAACAACCTAAAGGGCCAAAGCCCTTAAAGGGTCAATACCTAAGCTGCCAAATTGAGCTCTGTGTCTTACGTTCTGAAGGAAGTAGTTTATTCATAAACGTGGATCGAATATTAATCAGTCATGATTTATTTTTGAATAAATATCAAAGACAGCTATTATAAATTTTAGCCAGCAATTAAACTGGCTTGTAAAGCAGATCACGTACTCGTCCATCTGACAGGTGAAAGGAATCTTTTAATCAATCTTTTCGAGCTGCATATTAAAGGCACGTGTAACAGTAAGCAGAGTAATCGATGTAGTGTCTAGTGTGCGTAACAAGGTTCCGTAGTGTGTAAGTAATGCGTATGGAGTTCTAATTGATTCACCGCAGAAACCAAATGGACCGTTCATGTTAGCCGCACATATACCTACATAATGCGGGCCATAGGCATCCAAGTAATATGATCGAACAGGCTAGTTCAAACAGTTTAATAAAATTTGGCATTTTGGCATGAATTTCTGTAGGAAAATTATATATCAGCCGAAAGACGTCCTCTGCTGGACATAGGCCTCCCCCAAGTGTCGTCACAACAACCGGTCTTGTGCGTCTCGCAACCATCGGCTATCTGCGACCCTCACCAGGTCATCGGTCCACCTTGTGGGAGGCCTTCCAACGCTGCGTCTTCCGGTACGCGGTCACCACTCCAGAACTTTTCGGCCCCATCAACCATCTGTTCTGCGAGCAATGTGCCCTGCCCACTGCCACTTCAGTTTGGCGATCCTTCGGGCTATGTCGGTAACTCCTGATTCGATCACCAAAGAAACTCCGACCACAGCCCTCTCCATTACTCTTTGGGTGACTTTAAGCCTTTTGATGAGGCCCATTGTGAGCGACCACGTTTCAGTTCCATATGTCATCACTGGCAACACGCACTGGTTGTAGACGTTCGTCTAGAGACACTGTGGTGTCATGTGAGACGAGAAGATACCAAGCAACTTCCCGAACGCCGCCCAACCTAGTCGGACTCGACGGTTGACCTCTTTCTCGTAGTTTGCCCTACCTAACAGGACCGTTTGTCCTAGGTAGACGTACTCGTGTATAACTTCGAGTGTAGAGTCTCCGATCTTGATAGGAGTGGGTGCTACATGGGTATTTACCATGACCTTGGTTTGTCCATGTTCATTTTAAGACCCACTCTTTCTCTATGACGGAATTGAACAGTTTCTCAAGGGCCTTCAAGACCGGTTTTCCACCCGCCTTCAGGAGTTCGGCCGTAATTCAGTCATCACCCGACGCCTTGATGTTTTTAAGCTGCTTCAGAGCCATCCTGATTTCATATAGGCTGACATCCGGGATGTCTTTGGTATAGTGCCGGGTCAACTTAGCTCTCTATCTAGCTCGTTATCTAGATTCGCAGTCGTTATCTAAATGGCATAAAGAAATACGAAATATGATCAAACAGTTTGATCGTACTGTTAGATCAATTACTTCAACGTCTATGGCTCGCATAAATTGAACATGAGTTGTTAGAAGACTGAACTTCACATTTGCCTATCTACATGAAACTTCTACGTGTGAATCCTAATGGAATTATCTAAATGGTTTGGTTTTCCGAGAAGGCTCTACCTTAATACATTAAAAGACGATTTATTTCAAGCATTCTGTTCTTTGAAGTACCTTTTATTAGAATTCGTGTGAGAAACTTTTACGAAATCACCTAACTTTATCTTTGAAAATGTAGTTGATTGTTTTGAAATCTCAGACTCAGTGTTTTTTTATTAAAAGCTAAGTAATATAAAGTCTGCAAAGTTGTTAAGTGTTATGATTTTATTTAATCTGAAGAATAAAAGGGAAGTTGTACTGTTGAGTAAAACTTTTTAATTTCTCAGTTTACAAGGCTGTGTACTGAAAATGGAATATAATCTTCCCCTCATTGAGTTGTGGGTGTTTATCGGTCTTCTAGATATACAGCACGTTTCCTTTGACGTATTTCTGAATGATGTTAATGTAAGCATGAAGAACTTTATAGGCAGGTAAATCAATAAAATGGTTTCCAACATTATACATAATAGTCACAGTAGTATGTGATGGCTATTCAAGGTAAAGTAGAATTATTACAAAGTATACTTACGTTTTAAATAAATTTTGTTTGTTGTCCTCTTAAGCCAAGTCTTCAGTCTTCAACACTCTTAGTACCTGTAACGATAAAAACATCCTTCAATATGATTTTATAACATTTGTAAATATACGGAATAAGTAAAATACCTTTGCAACTTTTGTTTCCTTTGTGAGCAATTAATCTAATTATCCGGATTCTATGAAACTAACGCAACAATCTGCAAGGTCATCTAAGTTTAATGTTTTATTAGCTTTGTTTACGGAATTGTATTAAAATATTAGGCCTATGACAATCATAAGGTTACTCTTTGTGACTTGTGGCATATGGTTTCTGAAATCGATTCTCATGGTCTGACCGTTTCCTTATTATTTTTGTCATTTTCATCTATTATAAATTCTAAGAAATGAGCTGATGTATCCTTTTTACTAGGGTCCTAATTGCATTATTGTTAATAACCTCTTTTTCACTAGTTCATAGAAATTGTTAATCTTTATGTTTCCAGACTGTCGAACCAATTTACGTCTAACATATAATCTGTTGTACGAAACATAAAAGTTTCATGAAAGCAACTACAGCAACGTTGGCGGATGGTAATTTCCTACGCTATTAATGAAGGACAGGGAACCCGCCCAACGGAACACTAGTGCGGAAGGATGCAATGAAAATCATTCACGATGCGGGTCATTCGCCCTTCATGGCAATAACCTTATACCTACTATTCAATGCAATGTTTGATCTATTATTGTGGCAATTCATTTATTTA
Source organism: Mamestra brassicae (assembly GCA_905163435.1). Lineage (NCBI taxonomy): Eukaryota > Metazoa > Arthropoda > Insecta > Lepidoptera > Noctuidae > Mamestra > Mamestra brassicae. The sequence continues at coordinate 8,978,619 of LR991004.1, read as the reverse complement.
TAGCTCTCATATCTTTATTTGTTTTCCTTTAGCATCAATTTTCATAATGGTTGTCATTTGATTCTCTACAGTATGTTCTGATAGCGCATGTTATTCATGCATCAGTATCGACTTCATGTGCATTTTTATTGCCTATGTTATCTTTATTATTTTCAAATTCAGTTTGAAAAACAGTTTCTTTTAGAATTTCCGCAGTAGCTTCAACTTTATCTTTTTATTTTCAGATTTAAGTTGAATAACAGTTTTTTTAAGGGTTTAAGAAGTAGTTTTAACATTATTTGTAACTAATACGTAATCAATGTTGAATAACAAGTACTCCCTTTTTTCCATTTCCCGACAACTGCTACCTATAATTCTTAGTAGTTTTTCTAGTTTTACACGAAGGGCAAAAACGTGCGGCTAGTGGGCTGTGGATGGCAATTTCCGTTTCTTTCACCAGTGGGCACTTTAATGAAAGACATGTATTCCGGGCGACGGCCACCGGCCCACGCTGCCGACGGCGGATGGGTGCAAATGATGTTTACGTGCTCGCTACTGTTATTGAAAATTACTAGATTTTTATGTTTGAGCCATATGGTAAGAAGATTGGATTTGGAAGTAAAACCAAGAACGTACAGCGCGCTAGCTAGGTACTCATATCTGTCTTTACAGTTATCAACTCACGACTTTACGAGTCTCGCAACCCATCAAGGCGTGAAACGTTGAAGAGCCTGTAGCTCAAGAGGTTATTTACGAACAACTGAATAGATTGTTATTATATACTTCCTAATGACTATTTATGATTCCAAATATAGATTTCAGCATTTCATTCTAATTGCGCACAATATGAAACGAAATGTGACACCAATTACTCGTATTTATTTAAATTAACAAGCATCGGCTGTTTCTTACTAAAGTATTAATTACTAATTGTTTAATTCATTTCGATTATTTAGTTGTGTATTGGTGTCATGGATATCGTTACTGATACTTCTAATAGGGTTGGGTTACACTGCAATACGATACAAGACATTGATATTATCGACACATGCACAGGAAACTTTATACCTCCGTATCGTGTGCACTAATCCTAAGCAGATAGTACTTTTAGAATCACCGGAAAGCGAACTTCATTAGACTTTGTATGAGTTCCGCTATTAACTCAAATTGCATACTGTTCCTACTTGAAATCTAATAAGGAAATGAAGACCTTGTCCAGCCGGGTTCCAGCAGATATAGCTGAAGGTAGTTTAAATCTTGAAAGATATGCCTTTATTATGTAGGTACATGTTTGCTTCTTTGATTATTTTTTGTCATTATTTTACGGGTCAACCGTCAAAGACCGAGAGATTGATTTTGCTCGAGCCCACTCCTCACCCCAAGTGTTTAGGTAGCACGCAACAGAATTAATGGTAGTTACCATTAAGGGCAAATACGCCGGTTCCATACATGGCTGACACAATATTAGGTAATACGAAAGCGCTCATTACGTTACGCACAGAGAAAATCAGAGTTAGCACACACTATAGTAAAAATACGTATCACGATTTGTCGGGGATACGCTAAAAAGTTGAAAAACAAAGCTTTTTGTGTGAAGAGCGTGTTAGAGAACATGTTAAATATTGAGAGAAATTTTGACACGAGTCAACGAAATCTGGATTGTACAGTTAAATCAACGATTAAATGGCGAATAAAGTTACGGAGTGTCCACTAACCGACAGGTGACGAGATGTTGAACTTATCCTTAATGTTTTGATTTGACGCATTTTTGTCATTTTGTCTTAGAGCAGCATAAAATGTCAAGATAAACTGGCTACAATACATCGATGTCACTCCTGTAGCCAACCAAAGCGTCCATTGTTCAGTAAATGTTGCATGAGCGATAATATTGTTCGTTCGTGAGATCTTTTTGCTGGATTTTACAGATATGTATCAGAACTTAATGAACATTGTTATCTTATTTACAAAATTGTTCTGCTAAGCGGCCGATCTTAATGTAATTTTCCCTTGTTATTCAACGCGGATATTATCAAGATTATGCCTGAACTTTAGGCGTGTGATTATAATAATATTTAGATGCTTGCTATGCCAACGCACGTTTGACAAATCCTGTGTAGGTACATGATTTCCATTTTCGCCTCCACTGACTAGTCTCTACATATACGGAGCCTTAATGTGAATATTTGTAGTGAATTGATCGCATAGTAGACACTGATCATTTTATACAAATGGCCGGAAATTATCCGTAAATTAGCAGGAACCTTATAATGCAAGACATGGTTACAAAGTAAATTAATTCTTCCAGAAATGGTCCGTAGAAAGTACGCTTCGAACTTCGAAGCACAATTTCTCTGGAAAATTCAAGTAGTCAAGTGGCGAACACTAGAATTAAAACCTCAGTAAAGGGTTGTAATTAGCAACAAGTTGACAGGCTAATTTCGTCTGTTATGTATGACGTGTGCTCGTGTAGCTAACGAGCTATTTAACGTTCATGACGTCATAAAAAAATCGGTCGCGACAAAATGGTTGGCACTAGAACATAGAATAGTTAACGGATTCCATTTTATTTTCCTACCCACCTGGCTCGCCATGACCGTAGAGAACGCACGCAAAACTAGCCTGTAACGACTCTATCGTTCCAGTAACACGTGTGTTGTCATTTTACTAACATTTTTGTATTTCGGTTCGTTTGAATTCTCTGTGTTGTGCCTACTCTGTACGATTGTCGTGATCGTTACCGTAGTTCGTGTTTATAAATTCAATTTTTGTATGTTCCGGATAGTTTAATTGCCCTATTTGACAGTACAAACAAAATAAGACAACATTGGTTGATGTTACATAAACAGTTTTTCATGTGCACTGTAAAATATTTTCTTATATTCCATTCTTTAACTGTTTATGAGTGTTTGGTGTTATTTACAGTAATAATATTAATTAATGTACGAAATCAAAATCGAACTAATTAATTCGAATAAAAATTTTGGTTTGACTTGCCGGAAGCTTCCGTCTGAAATTTGGTGCTTACCGTTTATGAAGTGTCGTCGCGTCCTTCATTGACATTCCGGAGACAACAGTTTCTACAGTCGGTCAGTCTGTCTTTGTACCTCCATAGCAACAGTTAGGTAAGTATGTACAATGTCGCGCAGTAATTATTAAATAATGTTTGCCACTCGGGACGGGAAGCAATCGCTTTGCTCCATTCACCGAAGGCGTATGTATGAATTGTATGGTAATATGTATGAGTTTATTGGCGTAACAAGCGTGGGAGACTTGTGAGCACCTTGTTGTTGGTATACTGGTTTCTCAGTAGATTGTTGCTTGGCTAATTTTGTTAAATGTTATTAGATTCATCGGTTGATTGGTTATCGAGGGTTAGGTTAGGGCTTATACATATGTAAATAAATGCCTTTTCCCATGACGTAGACATAAATTACAGACTGCTACGTAATACGATCCTAAGGCCTACAACCTACAACTGTATGTGTATGAAAATGTATGACCTATCGACCGATGTTGGTATGAAGTAACTCTTGTTGACTTACCAATATCGATGACAGGTTTCCAAAGTTTATTTGAAAAGCGTAAAATTACCAACAATTGCTACGAATGAAAGGAATGCAATTCCCATGATCCAAATGGCAACTGTGAAAACGTCGAAGGGCGTTTTTCCCGAATATGATCCATATTTAGAGATTGAATCCCAAAATGGCTAAATATTGGTACATTGCAAAAATTCTTACTCCAAAAATATTTGGTTCCTTGGAACGGGTATTAAAATATTGGTAATATGGGTTTGTTTTAAGTATCAACGTACTTATTAATACCATGGATCTACATGAAAAGTAGAAACATCAAGGTTATTCAATGATTAAGAATGTCATAGCATCGCCAGCAAAAATGTCGTCTTCGCAATATTGGCGTAACAGCTAGTAAATAGTATTTACTGTTTCGTATGCATCGTCACGCCATTACCCTTGTGTGATGAGCCATCTTAACGCGGTCATAAGCCGCATGCCGCTTGTCTATGCACGTAAATGAAGCGTTAACACGGTTTGAGCCGCGCTGAGGTTTCCACTTTTAGTGATTTCACTTTGTGGCCATAAGAAGTAAAGAGGTCCCATACGCAGCGATTCATGAATGCAACACAAATTGTAAAGTTTGAGGTTAAAGTCTTGGTAGGTAAGAAAGTTTGATTATGTGGAAAACTTACTTCTAATTAAATAGCTTCTTAAGTTTATTGACTAGTAACAGACAACTCTACTGACACACTAAACCGCTTGTCCCAGAAGCATCATATTCTGCACAAGCGTTTCTCATATAGAGAAACGCTTGTGCAGAGGTGGTCTCAGAGGCGAGCGACAAAATTGGAATTTTTGAAAACACATCCCTTAAAGAAGGTGTTCGTAAATTTTGCCAATTGGCAAATCCGCAACGGTGAGGGCGCCGCAAAATGTAATACTTAATTAAGATTTTGTGTCTCAGAAGGTCAAAATACTTCCAATATAATAACCAAATAATACACCAGATTGAGCGCAAATTGAGTCCGCAATCACCTTAGAAGCACTTTACGACCTGCTTTCAACTGTTCGTGACTTATCTATATCTGGGAGATTTTCTTTAGAGTAAGACGTTATTGAGTTTGCTTCGTAGGTCAGAGGTTGCGATATAGGTCAAGATACGGCCACTTGAGGGTACAGTGGGGCTTTGATCCTGTAATCAAACAACCCTTGTTTTGTGCCTCTGAAGCGAGTTACGTTTAACATGTGCTAGGTTGCGTATCTCGTGAGAATAAAATTATACGTTTTTTGTTCGTACTGTGTTGGGGTCATTGGGTTAAATCATATTTTTGTGGGAGCTATTTGGTAATTTTAATTGTTTTTATTTTAATCTTTTAAACCCTGATTTATAATCAGATTGCGATTATAAATTGAGATGAAATCGAAATATATTAACAATTCTTTTTTTAAAAAAATATGGTGGTCCATATTTGATGGCAAAAAAGAATCTAATATGGTGACCACACCATATTATGTTCTGCATCTTCAGATATGGAGTAATCTTAGGAGTATTGCTAAATTGAATTTATAATGAGCTCTGTAATTTGTTATTTTTAATACAATTACCCAGCCCGGAACAAGCAACTTTGTTACCGAAATTAATAACACCGACTTATATTAGACAGAATACATTAATAATCTTTTTTATCCTCGACAACACGGAACAGTGTTTGCAATTTTTCCTTTTTTCGCTTTTATTACAATTTCCTTTAAATGATGGACTAATTTCGGTTTTATTGGTCGATTTAAAAAAAAAGCATTAAACTGTTCCTGTTTATTTCTTTTTTTACATTCTGACTTCCGATTTTCACGTAAAAAAAACAATTGTCGTACTTATCTACTGACACAGCCCCAAAGTGCGTATTGTGCAAACTAAAAGCGTAGTCTACACTCACGATGGCGCAGTTAACGCCTCTCATTTAGGTAATGACACCACCAGTGTGTACCCGCATTATTGTCCAATGAACCCACTTCGTGATAGCGAGCACACGCGGTGATTTCTGCCTCGACGAAACATTTCGTGACTGACGTATAATCAGTTTTTGTGAACATTACCAACTGTAAGAAACAAGTTGTGTGTTCGTGAAATCTTGTTCGGTAAAAAACAGTGGACTTAATCATCAGGACAGACAAACAAAGATAATGATGCAATATTGGCTTCACAAAGAGCAAGGAGACACATACTGAAACCTAATTTAGTATCAGTGACAGCAGTTCATATACTTATTTGTGTTAAGACTGGACCAGAAAACTAATTTAATTTTAATTTACTCAGAAGTACGATCCCATAATAAGTTAGGAAAGCAAAGTCTGGCAGTCTATTTAAACAGTTAAACTAAATTACTAGAACCCAAACCAATTAGAGTCCGTCGTAGTTTTATCCGTTCCATTTAACAGTATTTACGCTGAAGAAAGTCCGTCGAAAGGGGAAGGTCTGAAGTCAATAACTAACCACATTAATCAAGATCGACCAGTCCATTTAAACGACAGCCGCTCATTTGTGGAAACTATAAAATTGCTGAAGGAAATTACAGAACCCACATTCTCGCTAACGCTCAGAGAAAGCTGATTTTATCCAGTTTTTGATGACCAAAAGTTAAACGAAATTCTTGTACAAGAACAAGTGAGAAATACATAGTCATGATTTCGTCTGTGTAACTTTTAACAATATGGTTGTTGCTGAAACTACAATGCAATAGCAGCCAATACCAATAACGGCCACTAAGCACTTGCTTTAATATAATTGGCTGCAATGCAATCTTGCAATGCTAAAAGAGTGGAGGCGAAACACGTCAAATGAAATCATAGTGTATATGGTCCCATAATACCCAGAATCAAATGAACTGCAGCTGTTACAATAAAACAAGTCACAATTGCAGGTGATGCAACACTTTCTTTGATCAATGTAGTTGGCATTGAATGGACACATATTCTGTAGCTTTAGAAGTTTTTAGGCATTAGAGTCTATTGAATAAGTTCACGACGATGTCACCGTTAGTGAGTGGTGCGGACATTGGCCAGTCGACTGCGCGATTGAGGCCGAACCAAACCACAGCAGGTACCTACGTCAAGTTCGTTTCCAATTTGCTTTCCATTTGCGTTCCGGGACGGCTTGAATGTTTGAGCAGCCGGATTAAAAAGTCACTTTTACGTGACTCTGTGTCGCCGTGTGCCGATTAATGTTTGCACATTGAAACTCTCCGGAGCCGTATTTAAGTTATCGACGGACCGGCAAATTAGGTCGGCAGTGCACACTTCATCACATTCGATTCAACACGTATTATAGAGTAGGAGATATACTCCTACAATAGCAGCTTTATCAAGATCAGATTTTTTGTTTCAAACTCGGCCATTGTTACTCACACAATATCAGGTAACAGCCTCGATTATTAACCAACAGCATTACTTTAACCTATAAACGCGCGTGCAGTCAAGTGCAATCGACACATTTAGTCCACTAGGTCATTCGGCGACACAATGACTGCGGCCACTGTCCGCCTCGATTCTATCACAGCAACTTGTTTGTCGGACTTCTACAACGGACTAACTAGACACAAACTCGTTCTAGGCTGTATGGTGGATCATCCATCTCCTGTCAAGCGATTGCGGCGCGCACCGTGATTTATATGACCGGCATTCGATGTAGGATACGTTTGAACGGGCAGGGAGGTCGCTAGACGTATCGGATGACAAGTTGTAATCGAATTCGATGTGTATGGTGTTACATTTGCCATGTATCGAGTGTCGACGGATTCGCTCTCGTGATTCCGGTTGGACTTACATGGACGTTGAATGCAGAAGAGGGTTAACGTTGTCATTAGCTTTTATTGACCGGCGTTAACACACTTTAGAGTTTTTAAATGAGGTTGTTTTTTGTACATAATTATCTAGAATGTTTAATGGAAATCACAAACAAATGGAATTATAGGACACTTTAAGGCCCACGAAAATGAATTCGCACACCCATGAAGGTGAAGCGATTCAGGTACTCAAATATAATGAAGTCAGAGTTAAAATCATTCATTAGTACAGTATCTATCAAAGTCGAAACTTGCATAGACATATACATATTTTGGTTGACGCATGACCTTGTGTGCAGTTGGTAAGAAATTTTTAGTGAGGCAACATGGAGATTATAGAATAGTACTTTTAATTATTTCGAAATAAAGATGGTGTGTCATTACTCATTATAGAGTATGTGTGACTAATTGCAAATTCCTTGCCGGTAAGACTGCCAAAGAAATAAAAGTTTGTGATATCTGTATATGTGCAAAACCTTGATCGATTGATGATATAATTGCTTGATTTAGCAACTTTTTTTGCAATCGGAAGAATCATATTAGACAGCAATTATTTTTATTTACTCATGATTTGCCGATTCCTTGGCGGAGTTTTTTTTTAAACCGGAAAATAATGCTGTGAAAACATAGTACAGGTAAACTGCATTTGTTTGTAATCGGGAGCGCCGCTTCCTATTACCAGTCACAGTGCAGGTAATCTTGTTTGCAAATGACCCGGGGCTATCGCAGGTACGCGATTTGCGGTCAATGGCTCGAGAAATTGCACCGACTCATAACATTTCTTCGCGCTTGCATTTCGACTCTAATAACACTGATATTACTAGTCTGTGGTCGAGTCCACTCAGTAATTTCTAACGATAACATATAAAATATCGATTGTCATTCTGTTGATTTATAGCCGCCAATCTTATCTTGACCAGGTAAATTGTTGGTGAGTGACATATCGGTCGATACTAAACGCTACTTTCTTGTGCCACATATAATATGAGTATCTCTGACGGTTTTCCTTATAAGTTTCCAGAATAAAAAAACAACTTTTTATAATAGAGATATACCTACCTAGGGGGAAATACCAATTCGATAACGATGTTGGATTTAAATAAATAAATCGTTTATCCGCCTATTATGAACAGTTCGCGAAACATCGTTCAACCTTCACCGAACGAAAAGCCTTAAAACAAATAGGTACAGCTGTGTTCGAAGCCAAGGTTCGTTCGATTGTACGGTAATTATAGGGTTTGATTAGACGGCGGTGTACCTTGACGATCTAACTCCGGTCTGCCGTTGTCAAATTACAGACAGACAGACCAGAATATCATTTGGTTCATGAATATTCAGAATAACTGTACTGTATCGGACGATTGGACTTAATTCTTTGTAAGACTCAGTTGCTATGCCACTATTCTAATTTCTATTATTTATTCTACTGGAGACTTGGCTAGTAATTGTCGCATTTATATTCGATTTTATAAATGTTATTTTAGGTCGTAAATAAATATCGCGATTTGGGTTCACGCCAGCTGGAAATTCAAATAATTTTGCTGCACAATTTATGTTTGGCACCCAGATTTCTAAACCAAAGTACATTATCTTTGTTGAAACTATTTTGTAGTCTCAGAAAGGGAGTTACATCATCATATTATTTATATAGTGCTGAGGGATGCCTCGAAATATCGGTAGACTTGGTTGGATTGGAACTAAGTATTTGCTCCAATGTAAATTGTTGATCGAAAGCCCCAATAAAGATGCTACGTCAACAATTTTTAAATAAATTCACTGGGAATGTCCAGATGCTTATCAATAAGCAAGAAGGCAAGCCTCAATATTGGGCTTCGAATGAACATGTCAAAGAAAAAAGTCGTGAAGAGCAGCCTCAAAAAAGACTGTCCATTGAGGGTGAGCAGACTAGACTCCTACCGAAAGGATTGGCCCGCACTAGCAAATAATAGTGTGGAAAAGGGAGGCCTTTGCCCAGCAGAGGGCCACAACAGGCTAAATACATGGATAGATACAGAATAGCGACCAGTTTCATTGCTCACTCAATATTTTTATTCCTTCTGCCTCCATCAAATCTTTTGCAGTCGGCGCAGTGTGTCTTCTTATTCCATTATCTCTCTCGTCACTATTTTTAGTCAAATCAAGTTTCTCATAATCCTTGCATAGTTTCGTTGGTCGTTCTATTCTAGGCTGTATGTTTGTTGTTCTTATACCCTTATAACCAGCTATGTTCTTCATTCAGATCCGTTACTCACTATTGTAATTTGTAATTTTATTTAGTTTATGACATCTGCGTATGACTGTAAAACAGTACGGTATTTATATTCAAACTACGCAGTGGCCTAATCTTTGTTCTAAATAACACACGTACATATCGCACGTGCGTTATCACTGTTATCAGTAAGGTCAAACAAATGCATCTTCTGCGTAGACCTTGCTATTTGACTTCAGATAAGAGTCGGCGACTTCGACTTCCTATAAACAAAATCATTGGCGACGTTATTTATGTCCTGGGCTTTGAAATATTGTTTTTAGTAGAAACGTGTTGATTAATAATTAATTAGGAGAATGCGTTAATGAGGGGTTTTCATGTTAATTAGCTGATGGTGAGCTCGTTAGTAAGATGAATAATTAATGTTTTGCGGTGTTTATTCAAAAATTTTAGCTTTGTATTTCTTATTTTATTCGTATTTTCATGCCACTTAAAAACTTTGAGCAAGTCTAAGAAATTCGGACGTGCCTGATAGCAATTAGCCATTCAGATAAATCTTAACTTAAATAAAATAAATTCTAGTCCGAGAAAACTAAATTGACACAATTTCTTTTCATTCGCCACGTTTTTGTAAGCTTATCACTCCACCATCACAATCAACTTTCGAAACTTATTTTCTTTGCGCCTTCCATTATCTTTTCAACGAGTAATTATGAAGTCGGCTGATAAGCTGATGACTGATAACAGTGATAACAGACTGCGACAAAGTAGCTGCGCGCCCTATCTGCTTTAAGTGGAAAAGTACTTAACAAAGTCGTTCATATTATGATGATGAATTCATTCTTGTGATGGTTTATTGAACGAATAAAATTACTTTGTAGATTTTCTCCTTTAAGACTTTGGTGATGTTTACTTTGTATTGAAGGTGTGTAACTGTGTTCTCGTTCACACAAACAAGACTATTGCGATAAGTGGTTTGATTGGTTTATCAAGAACCAATTTAAGTACTGTCTGTAAGGACGAGTTTACAAAACGTTGTGCCGAATTCTGTAGGTAGTTCTGAAATTTTTACAGGTATGTATGTGCAAATAGCTGTAATCTATTTGCAATTGGTGACGATTGCATTTATGTATTTAAAAAAAACTGATTAAGAAGATGGCCAGGCGAGTTTGAGACCATTTGGTGATATAATAATGTCGTATCTTGCAAAAAAAATAAAAAAAAAAATTTACTAACAAGCTGTCTGTCTGCTTCCTATCCAAAAACTTAGATAAATGAACTTCCGTGTAAACAACCGTCCTTTCATGCAAAACCTTCTGGCGGAAATCCAAGAAAATTCTAGAAGGAAAATGAAGAAAAAACATACAGCACGTGCAACCTTATCTCCTTGGTTTTGATTGTCGTATGTCACACTGAGTGAGAATAAATCGAAAGCGATAAGGAAAAACAGCAATTTTTCATACACGTTTATTGCTTGAAAATGCAAATAACTTCCCGATGTAACGGTCTTTTCCTTAATTTATTTCCCAACGCGTGTATGATTTGTGAATTGGGGAATATGATCTGAAATAACTAGATAATATATTCGGTGGCACATTAGCTGTCAGGCAGGGATTCAGTAATTGGGTGTCATATTAATTTTCCGTAACACAGGGTGATCGCGCCATTAATCGAATCATGGCGGCGCGTTAGTTTGACCATTATGTTATTAAATCATTGGGTAATTTTCATGATTGTTAGGCTCGTGATAATCAACTTAAGTTTTTTGTTAATAATCTTGGAGTTGGAAATACAAGATACCTTGAAACGGACATCTTGATCTATAACTTTAGTCTGGAGAAAGGTCTGTATGACAGTAATTGTTCTAAACTCAAATAAACGCGCGTTTCCGTTTGTCTGAATTAATTGCCACCATTAATTTTGAATGTTCTTATTTGTTGTTCAGCGGCAATAGCCATTTTTGAAATTTTTCAATGTGGTTTATGAGATATAGTCCGCTGACAGATAGTCAGACGGACAACGGAGACACTTAGACTAAAAAGCAGAAAAAAAAACTCATATCATACCTATCGAAGTACATACTCAGGCGAAAGTTAACATGAACCTAGATTGAATCACTGAATTCTGATGTAAGGATATTGTTTATTCAAGATTCGTAATATAAAACATGTTCATATTTTCTCCGTAAAGTTTACTAATAGTACAGTCATTTCAATTAGTTACCTCGTGTAGATAACGAGTGTCTATAATCACAATACGTAATAATACATTCCCAGTTTTATTGTTGAAATTCACCAGTTACCGGTAAACTTTATACATTTCTGAGCTAATCGGAATATATCGCGATTAGATAACGAATTTTGTATGGAACATGAAAGTTTTATAGCTCAATCGATTCCCTTTGCTTAGTGTAGCGAGAATATTAACATGAGAAGACCTCTTTTACGGTGAATTCTAAATAAATGTACCTACTAATTTATAAAAAAAAAATCCGTTCCCGGATAGGAATTTCTCGTATAGCCTTCCTCATGAATGTGGCTATCATATACAACAAGATTTTTTAAAATCGGTTCAGTAGTTCCAGAGATTACCCCCTACATACAAACTTACAAACTTTACCTCTTTATAATATTAGTATAGATATACTACCTGTATAAAAAGTATACTATATCTTAATCATGGTAGACCCGTGTGCGTTTTTATGGCATGCGACATGCTTGACGCAAATACACTCTTTTTCTTTCTGCCTTTTAAATTCGTAAACAAAACTACAAGCAATACAGCCTTTCACATTCATATAATCTTAGTAGGAAGCAGGATATTCTTTGCGTTCCCATATAAAATTGCTCGGTATGTAATATAAAAGGAGTTCTGTGTGTATCCGAGTACACATTAATCTCCGCCTGTTGAGGCATTTTCACGTTTTCCCCTCTGGAAGTTTCATGAGGGGTGTATGGAGGCTGTTTACGTTTCAGAAGTGTGTAACTTGGGTTCAGGGGATAACCGTGAATGACACACTGCGGTAAATTGGAGAATATATATGCATATTTTTATAATAAAGCTTGACATTCAAGGTTGTTTGCATTTAAATGTTCATGTTGCTTATACGGAGATTTTTTAGGTCGACATAAGTTCGCCAAAAGTAGCCTATTTATTTCTGTAGCCACTGTTTTTCTATTTCGGCGTAACTGTTTATTTTTGTCGAGCAAATAACGTCCATACTTTGAGCTTAATAGAATGTATTATCGAAATCAAACTCCAACGTATCTTAGTGCCTACCAATATCTTTATTAATTCAGGTCAAGCTTGTAAAAGCACAATTGACTAAGAAATATATACATCAACGTCTGTTATTTGCTCTGTAAACACAGGACTGACATGACAGACTTTTCCTGTCACTGGAGCGCGCGTGTCTCATAGCTTTCGTATCAATAATTCATCTGGACAGACGACGGACCATAAGTCTGGCGGCATTGCAGCTGCGGGTAGGAGTTCGACCTACTTGGCTACTCTCATTTATGTCCCCTAATATCCGACCCATTTTCATGTGTCACTCCACGGGTTAGATATGCACCGTGTTACCAAATAATTCGGGATGAGAAATATATTTGCACTTTTCGCTCGGTTAGCGTTGGCCTGGATATCACGTATGTATTAGTGGATAGGTTATATCTCATCGAATATATGTTTTCATTTTTTATCTACGTTTATCAGGGTTTGAGTGAGTTATGTCTTTGAATAGAACAGTATTTTTTTGAGCTGTGACTGATTGCCTCTAATGTACACAAGATTTTAAATAATATTAAGGATAGTCATGTAATTTACCAAAAATGGCCGATCTGACCATTTAATCCAGGACAACACCGTTGGTGGCCTGATGTTACGCATAACAATAAAGAGGACGACACACAAACGAGGCCACTGTTTGTTGTGGACTTATTTATAGAACTAACCTAAACAAGCTTGAAAACTTTCTATACGTGCTTCGTGTCACAAAAATATATTAACGGTTCTAAACAAAATCATAGGTTAAAAATATGAACAACAGTCGTTTATTTTTTTACCGACGCTTTTTTCTACAGCCAGTACTGATGATGATGTCATTTGTATGAAAAATAAGCGAGAAGCAAAAAGATTTTCTGCTTCGAGTTACATTGCGTCACCCTTTTTATGATAAGTGCGGTTCCAACACTGCCAATGATAGTAAAACCGCAATCTTACTTCACATGTCTATTGTTTTCAAACGTACTCTATTATGCGTTTACGCATTGTCATTTAAGGAATAAATGATTCTCCAAGACACAATGGCAATAATGCAAGAATCGATTGATGTCTACACTTCTGTCGTAAAATATACCCACGTGTAGATAGTTTAATTCCTCTCCTTGCCAAATATGCTATAACAATCAGTTTGCAAATACCAAATCTATTATTTTCTTCTAACATTTCGAATAAATTGTTCTTCAGTTTAGCCGCTGTCTTATTTCCCTGAAGACGTGACGGCGCCAGCCTTCCAAAAATATATTCCTAAATTCTTTTTGAATATTCGTTTCCAAATTTGAATTTTGTGTCTCGGTAAGAGTTTGTCAACATTCTTACTAATAGGTTTGCGCGGAAAAGTAAAAGGAAACAATACACGGAACATTATTGTTCCATGTTTATCAAACGTAACGTCTTTGAAAAGTCAAGATAAACGACGAAAAGATACTACCGTATCTAATTCCGATAAGTAGATTTTATGATAAAAATGTTAAGAAATATATTAAGAAAAAACTTTTTCTTGGCTTATAGGCGTTTTCATAATAACATTACGGATGAGTCGAAGATAAAGTTTGTTGTTTATTATAGTGAGCCGCCGAGAAAGTTTGAGATATGTCTTCGAACACTGTGAATGTTGAATCGAAATAACTTTATTTATTGACCACGTAGAAAGTTATACCTTATTTGTATGACTTTTCTCGATTGTATGGCTCCTAAAATGTTATGTCCATGATGTAATTCTAACTTTATTGACTATTGCAAGTTGATCATGTTGATGATTTCATCAACATTTTCTATCCATTCATTTACTTGCTCTTAGAAAATTCCTGCGAATTGATGGAATATTCCCGACCATGACCACAAGATGAGTTACAAACAACAAATATATAATATTTCTTTGCCTGTAAACTCGAATGTGTTGACATTATGATGACATTATGTCATGTTAAAATGTGTCATCCTTTTCTATTTTTTAACATTGCTTGGCTTTTGTTTTCAATTTAATTTGTATTTCATTCATGAAACACGTTTGAGAATCGCTGGCCGAATTCATTGAAATCCGATACTGTGACCAGTAACCAAAATACCCATACATTATGGTCGATATATTCCACCATGTCCATGACACAACCCAGAGCCATGGGAAATATTTAAGTAATGCTATTTTATTAGACAAGGCCTCTATAACTAAATCCGTACGTCATAAATAACTTGATGTTATTTTAATGGTGACTGTTATGCTTTGAGAGTGAGCGATGAAAACGATAGTGATCATATACATATATCGTGTGTGACGACATACAGAGTTTATAAATGTATATTTTGGTAAAATATTGATCGTGTTAATCTTACCTTCATGGGAAGCGTAACATGCTGTATTTATCGAAGAGCGTTTGTGCATTCACTCGTTTTCGAGTTTTTTTACAAAACGGATCCGAATGGATCCTTATAAAAATCATGGATAGGAATCAAATACGAGTACAAATACAAATGCCCTTAAACTCGTCGGCTTTGTGCGAATTTACTGACTTTATTTTTTGTGGACAATGATCTACCCAAAGTTATTTTTAAAATTCATAATAAAACGAAAGAGCGAGATATTATAATATAATGTAGTTTCATGGCCCGATAAGTTTCAAGCCTTAGGTATATATTCCGTAGAGAAGTTAATAACAGAATCAGTAACTCGTTGTTTTCGTTTCATTTCCAAATCAGATCAAAGGCTAGGAGTAATATTGTTTCACTGAAACCTACCATGTTACAAAATACTTATATAATAACCTGCAAGGTAACCAACAGAATCCTAATTAGTAAGCCTCGGCTGGCCGTCCGTCTGTCTGTCAGTAAACTAAACGTATCTCATAAACCGCATAACGTAGACAGTGGAAATTTTCAGAGTGATATTTCTATTGCCACTATAACAACAAATAATAAAAATTAAATTAAAAGAAGCGGCCTACAAACAAGGTACGTGATAATTCCGGTTTAAGGCACGGAACCCTTCGTGTGGGAGTCCGACTCGCACTTGGCCGGTTTTTATAGTAGGTAGCACGTTTGAAACCAATTTCGCAGTATTTTTTTGTGAACGATATCAGATTCATGCACAATGAACACTTATGACAGGAAATATTCTATTTTGCACATGTTGTCGTTTTTTTAATGTCTTCCGTCATGTGGGCGTAACGCAGGCAGGTGTCGTACGATAAACACAGCTGATTATGAGGGTAGCACCTTATTGACTTTACCCAACATTTGTGGTACTTATTGCTGTTATAAATACACGTGAAAATGTAATAAGGTTGTGTTTTTATGGTCTTTATGATTTGATTGTTTCTCTGTATTCTTGGTAAAATACAAAAATAAAAACAGAAAATGTATTATTATTTTTATCTTAGTTACATGTTAGCTTACACCGTGGTAATTAAAACAGAGCTTCTTGTAAAGCAAGCACACTTGAACAAAAAGTAACTTTAAAATCATAATTAAACTTGCCATAGAAATACTGCGAATTCGCACATTAAGTACCCAATTAGCGGGCTCTTCATTATAACATTTAATCGGAGTATGGAAGTTTCATATTTATTTTCAGAATTCGTGTAACAGGGGTGCAGCACCTTGCATCCGCGGGGAGTATTATTCCCACACCTCCATATGCTCCGCTAATCCCGGCTTTTAGAGAGCAACCACTTTAGGTTGAGCTGCCCTACCCTACGAGTGGCTTTGGGTAAGTTTTGGGGAAACGCAGCTGCTTCAAGTGGCAGGGGTCTGTCACATCGGTGGTCGTTGTTCATGTGAATTTGCCTCCTACATGTTCACACGCACCCCCTTTTCTTATTGAATGTGTGTAATGTGTACGGGACATACGAACACGTGGCGCGGCTATCAACTTGATGTGTTTCACGCTTAATAAGAAATTACATATCCTCCATTAAGTTTCATGAGTAACTATTATTTGTTTGCTGTTGGCGTTTCCGAGAATGAGCGGATGGAGAATTAATCTTATTGGCACAAATAATGCGAAGGTTTAATTTATGTTTAGAAGTCAATCACGGAGTAACAGCTGAATGATATTGTATACAATTTCGTCCTCTGTAAGAAGCACATTACAGATTTTGTACTTTAACGGTCGGGTCGTAATAACGTATCTACCTTTGACCAACTGTTTAATTAGCTACCAACAATAGCTGAAACGTCATTTTTTGCCTTTCGCACATGACATTTCAGCTACTGTCGGTAGCTAATTTGACGGTTGGTTAAAAGTAAGTAATACCTTATTGAAATCGGCTGTAAGTCGAATAAAACCTCAAAAAAATATTACACTTTTATAGTCTGTTGTTTTGATGGAAGTCTGTCAAGGTATAGTTGTAGCTTGTCTAGTCCTATTACTCAGAATGGACATTGCGCAAACCAAAGGCCCTTGGTCTTACATTATCCGAAACGACACTCAACTATCCGTGTCACCTGAAACCTGCACATTGAATTCTAAGCCTGTTGATTTAAATACCGCTGACGGCTGTTGTTATTCAATAATTTTACGATTATTTCAGCGACAAATGGATAGATTTAGGTGCAAGATTGTTGGGACTTTGATTGATTTTATATTTTACGATAAGGGACGAAAAGCTAGCTGAAACTGCATCGATATCATCTCAAAATGTGTAATGTAGCCTCATTCTTTAGACAGTATTTAGCAAAAATAATCGGTGATGTGTATTGTGTATGCAGAGGACGAATGCACATTTTTGGACTCTTGCCGAAACTTGCCTTTGTCACGTCACAGTGAGAATATCTGAATGATTGATTTAATCGCAATTTTTGTGCAGATTTTGTTGTCTCGTCAAGTCGTGATGACTTCATTGACCATTAGCATATAAATCTGATGCTGCAGGCTCCATGTGATCTGATATTGCCACTGATCTGACTTGCCACTGGTTATTATAGGTAGTGATATAATTACGGATTGTTGGATTCCTTTCTATTTTTTCACCCAGCAACCTTTCACTTAGATTTTTACGATTACAGGGATGATAGAGTCGTCCTATTACGATTGAAGTATTACTTTTAACTTGTCGACACGTCTAGTAATTCTCACAAAGCAATCCACCATCCATCACTCCACAAAAATAATTAATTAATTATAATTAGGCATATCCAGACTCATATGTTTTCATATTCTAACCTTTAATACGGACTTTACATGTTTTCATTTTGCAACATTTGAATTTAGAACTTTATAAGTATAACCCTCATTCATTCGTCAAACGAGTCATCTACGTGCGATACAGCGCACAATTATAGCCGGCTCCATGGCTCATGGCTCGCGGTCGTGGCACATGGCTCATGGGGGCTCCCCTCTCTCAAAGTACTTTGTTTATGGAGCCCCGGCTCACTGGAGCGGTATATGGGTCAGTCTCCACGTGTTTTTGTTTCATGTTATCCTTTCTCGTTAGTAATTAGAAATTATTATGGAAATTCTAACGTTGCTCTTATTTTCTTTGTTTACATTTGTTTTGGCTTGTTTCGGAATTAATGGGAATGGAATGGTGGGAAAAGTAGTGCGTGAAGTATTTGTTATTTAAGAAAAATAATATGAATGAATAAATTGAAGAAAAGCTTTAATTGAATTGTTAGAAAATAGCAATATGGATCACACTATGGATATACTTTGACATTTTGTTCAACTTCAATAACACAAAAAAAGTTATTCCAGCAATCATTTCACAAAATAAATATGATTTAGTTTGAATTACATATGAACTTACCAATCTTATTACTCCGATTAGTTTGATCTGAAAGCAGAGAACACAGTTATAAATAAACTTCGATCGATAACTCAACTACAAAGGGTTCGCTAGAATCAAACTAAGCACGACTCGGGGAATGAAAATGTTGAGCAATTCTCAAATACACTGCTTGCCTACTTAGATGTCACTGTTTTGAACTGTCATTTTCATAGATTCATTTCATTCATTCATTCAATCAATATGATATTAGTAGAAAGCTGTCGAAAAAATATATACGCATAAGTATTGTAAACCTAGCACTTCGCCCGCGACTTCGTACGCGCATATCCCGTTTTTTCCAGTTCCCGTAAAAAAATATTGTTTTTTTATTTAAATGTGAATATGGACCTTGTATGGTCTGCAATAAAGATAATTATTATTATTCTTATTATAGCCAGATACGGATATTATATGATATTATAGCCATGATAGCCATGTGGCTATCATATACAAAAATAATTATCCAAATCCGACTGGTTCCAGAGATAAGCGCGTTCAAACAAACAAACACACAAACTCTTCAGCTTTATTATATAAATAATAATACAGATAAAGTAAGTATAGATCATCATCATCATCATCATCATCATCATCATCATCGCTTTGTCGTATCGCAATTAATTTGGGGTCGGCGAAACATGTCTACTTCTTTCGTACAAACTTTGCTTAACATTTTAATTCCGGACTGTACTTTACACACAGTTTCTAAATAGCACAAGAATTACAACTTCATTAACTAGTATTTAAATGTAAAATGTAGTTTTCCGGCTACCGTGCCAGGCACAGGCTAATTACATTGTTAGAACAAAAACGGTCACTTTCAAATGTATTTATTTATGTGGATTTAATTTTTATTCTATGGCTTTAATTTGTGCTTGGGTTGGTATAACTACTAATTGATGATATGAAGTCAATGAAGCATATCTAGTCTTGCCAAGATGGTAAAAGTGCTTATTAAAACATAATTCCCGTATGAAAAATTGCCATAAATAAATATGATAAAATATGTATGCTTTTCATTTACATAAGTTCTTTCGCTTCAGATGAAGCGAGGTAAAAAATGAACCGTATTTTTTACCTTGAAATAAAATACCCCAGACCCAATCTGTTTAGAATATCGCCAAGAGGTTGCTTGCTATCCTTCATTTCAGTATTCAGTCCTTTTGATTCAAAATGAGAACCCAAAATGAATAAAGGTAAAGAGATCGAAGCGCTTTCAGCTGCTGTTTTTAAATTACGTTCGGTGATTCAATTTTTATAGTAAGTGAAACATTTTTATTCGTTTCGCTTGCAAACACAGCTGCTTCCTCAGACTCCACCTGTCGAGTCAGTGACTAAATCACGAAGTTGTCTATGGTCTTCGGTCGGACCGTGACAGGTCATAGCCACCACAGATTACAAATCCTTTGTATTATGTCAGCGACCTTTTGTTCTTCAGCGTCTATAATTGATTCTATTCCTGTTCACACCAAATAATCTATGACTAACCCAGTCTTTCTAATAGTTGCGAGAAATGTTATTAACGTGTTTTGCCTTCTTTCGTTAATAAGCACTTATGATTTTTATAGTCGTAAGTCGTAAAACACGCAATGATTATGATTACGTAGTTTATTAAATAAATGTATGAAATATTTTTCAGTTTTGCAGTTTCATAACTGCAAGTCTGCAGCGCCTTTGAAACTTGAAGTTACTTGTTCAATATTAATTTTTATTACAAAAGTTCTGGGAGGGATGATTTGAATTCCTCTGAAATTTGAAACAGTTCATTTATTTCAAACTTTCTTGTATTTTATTTGGTTTGAACGTAAATATGCGCAATTTTTATTTTTTGTTTCAAACTCGAATTCAAATTAACAAAGAACTTTTTCAGCGCTCCACGCGGGGTGAACGAGGACGCCATTTAATTTGCAAGTTGCAGCGTTCCTCACATACCTGCACCCGTATTGACGACGAGAAATTCTGCAGGTAAAGTTGAATAATTAGCTTGTCAGGATGGAGATGGAGTTAGGAACGGTTTCCAGTTATCCAATACGAAGTACGTGTTTTTTATATTTTTTTGTTACTGAAACGCTTAATTCATAAACAAATAAAAGATTTACGTTTTTTCTTTTGTTAGGTACGGGACAGACGGATGGTTCGTCGGTCCCGTATTTTTTCGGCCAGTATAAAAACCATCTAACCGAAGTCTTGACTACTACAAAAAATGTTGCCAAACGTAATTTGGTTCACAAAAAGTGATCACTCAATAGAATGATGCTAACATTTACATAGAAACATCAATTTAGTTTATTAAGTAACGTAAGCAGAGGTAAATTTATGAAGGAAGGTTAACGTTTCTACGAAAAATTTCTACAATTCTGCAGACAGATAAGTTAATGAGATGGTACAGATAAAACTTTTATTATTTTCATAGAAAACGTGATATTTATTACAACTTAATTGATTAATATTTATTACGCGTAAATGGCAATATTGCTCCAAGTATCAAATTATCAATAACGTTTCGTAAAAAGCAATTGAGCTTGTTAAGTTATAATTTAGAAATTGTAATGTGATTGTTTGTGTCAAGCGTATCCAAATCACGTATTATAGTTTCTTTTGGTTTTCCGCACAAATCGATTTTGTAATTTGTGTTACCGACCAAAAAAAAAATAATGTCAAAATTAGAGACGCACACAGTAATCGTGTGCATCTCAAATTTTGACATTTTTAAAAGTTCTAGTAAATAAGTTGTTAAGAAAGTTGTGTATAAGCAACGTTGGAATTCGCATCTGAGTCGCAATCTGTCAAAATGTAGGAAAATTAAATTAAAGATTTTTAGAGATTGCGACTGAGGTGCGAATGCTCGTTAAAGATACGAGAATAGCCCGTCAGATGGCCGGAAATGTCAGTGGCGTCGTGTCGCGTGCAACCTATAGCACGCTTACTCGTCACCCCTGACCTAGACAGTCATGACGCGACCTGACCTTAAAAATATCGATATTGTCCAGTAATTCAGTTGTGAAGGCCACATGGCGGTCGTTCCGTGTAAAAATCCGACCGATAATGGAAAAGGCTAGACAAACGACAAGGATTCCATATTTATGTAGGTTCAGTTTATTTTTATTGTGATTGAATCTTTGGAAAGTGTACCTACAGACGCCAGCACATTGAGCTATTTACTAGTTAATTTCAAAAAACTATCAGCATCGAAGGTAAGGCTTAATTTCTAGGGCAGGATATACATACAGGCCTCTGTACTAAAACTTTTGTATTAAAAGTTTTTCTAGACAAAGTGCCATTCTATTAGCGATGGCAATTGGTCGAAATGTCCCGTACATTTCGACACCGTTTGTCAATCCCATACATTGTTGACGTTTTGACAATCGCCTTTGCCACGGTACCGCTGACAGAATGTCACTTGTCTAGAGCCTCTTAACTCTTTTGTTAAAACAGCTAAACGCACAACAAGCGAAGTTATCTTCTCTCTCCTCGTTACATCTCTCACGAATGGAAGTAAGGAAATAATGAACTAAACTTAATCTAGCTCCGTAATAAGCCAGACTTCCATTTGTCTGCTGTCTGTATACGGAGTGTCGACGCGTCACTTCTAAATGTGGAAGCAAATTGCAGACTCGGCTAGCTGGGTTTAGCTCTATAGCCACAGAGCATGGAACGCAGCGCCCGAGCCGCGGCGCGGGCGCGCGCCGGTAGCTAATAAAGACGCCATTTTATTTTATTACGAGCTGCTGTTCGGAATTATTCCATCCTATGTATTTGTCACCGGAAAATTGCAGACTCCGTAAGATTGTAACAAATCTTCATTAGATTATAATTTTTCGATATATTATGTAAAAATCGTTTTGTATACAATAAATCCAAATTCAATTGTTTCGAATGTATTCGTGTCTTATTAAGAAAAAATTGTTTAAATTTTCCACGCGATATTTTACAATCTTACGGCGTTTGTAATTTTCCGGTGACATATTCACCCAGGGTGGTATACTCGTGTGCCGTTCAGCTGTTAACACGTGAAGAGGTAACAGACAGATAAACTTATTTTCGCATTTATAAAACATGTTTCCTAAAACAAAACGTACCCTAGTACGTTTCCATCAGAGATGCGTAGCGAGGGATGTGTTTTTAAGAACCAATAGAATCGCTTCATTTACCTAGCCTGTAGTGAGGCTAAGTAAATGACCTGTTTCTATTGGTTCACACAAACACATTCATCGCAACGCATCCTCGCACATCTTTGGTGGAAACGCAGCCTTTGTGTGGATGCTAGGAAAACGTATAATTAATAACAAGGCATTGCGCTGAACACAAGTTTCGGTTGTCAAAGCCATAATCCATAGTAGAAACAAAGCTAATATTTTTACAGTTTTGACAATGCTGACTCTAGCTGTGGCCGCCGAGGGTTTTTCCGTGTTCTGTGGCTATAACCCGGTATAAAGGTCTTCACGTCCGTGCATCTGTCTCCATCTAAATTAGATAAGTGCTTGTTACTATGCGCTTGAATTCAATTACTTCCTACAACTTTATTAAGGGACGCTCGCTTGGTATTAATTACGCTGAAACGTGGAGGATGTTGGGTATTAAAAAGATGATGTTATATGATGAGATTACTGTAATCCTAAACATCGGAGAGGGAAATATTTATTAAGGAAATTTTCCCGGTTCCTATATATTATGCATCGTTATTGGTTTATATGTAGCAGGTAGGTGTATGTGTATTTAGCTTTTTTAAATATGTCTAGGCTTTAAATTATATGTAAATGCATATGTAACCAGTAAAGAGTTACGTCATGTATTTAAATTGTCTCTTCAATGTTACTTTCTTAAGAACTTGACAAATATTTAAATGTGTAATGGCTGTAACGAAAGGCCGTCTTCTTATCTCACTCAGTATTTATGTAAAGTAAAATATCTTTTTGAATGTTCAAGAAAATTAATTCTTATTTATCGTGGCTGTCTGAGAAACGTTACTTTCTCTGAAAGTTTCGGTTGAAGATTTATATCATTTTTAGTTAAATGAATATTACTTTATCGTCTAAGCTTTTAAGGTAAACACGCTGATTGCTTGAAATTGCTCAAAGGCGAAGCAATACCGTTTGTTTACGTCTACAGCTACATTATAGGGGAACATTTTACACCGCGATAAATTTTGTACCTAAAGCCCATAACCCTTTGAGGGATTGAATCTGACAGCCATCCGCGCGTGTAAAGAGATCAATCAGAGTCGACGACGGTGAGGCAGGAAGATGTAGCGGCTTTTTTAATGTCCCGATGTGTCTGGCAATTTGTAGGAAAGATTTAAAGCGCTTTACAGAAGCGGGTCTAACAGTACTAGAATTTGGTACGCTCGCGCACGCTATTCGTGTACCGTACACAACAGTATGGACTTTTTCTAAACTTTGGTACCGCTCACGACTGACGAACATGACGTGTTGAACTTACAATAAAATTCCAACAACCTAATTTCAACGGAAAATTCTACAAATAATTCTCGAAATTACAGAATTGCGGTAAAATTGTTTGAGTAACCAGAACTTGCAAAAGTTTCGCGTTTCTAAAACAATTTGCTACAAATTAAATCTTTCGCAATATCATATTGTTCTTTGTAATTATTCGAATGTTAAACACGCGAGAAAATATGGACTCAAATTGTTATTCTTGTTAGCTCACAATGGCCTGTCTGTGTACTAAACTCTCACAATACACATTTATTAACCGTTAATTTATTACGTTGTTAGCTGTTATATATTTTGATATTTACGGGCCTAGTTAATTTGAGAATCGATTTTATCAGTCGATAAACAGCGAAGTTTTCGCTGAGTTATCGTTGAAACGTCGTGATTTGTTATCGAAATGATTTATTATTTCAATAAAAAATGTTTTCAGTCGAAATATTCATGTTTCATTTCTTGGTAAAACGCATGTTGTAGACAGCTATTGCATAACATATCTTCATTAAAAAACAATAGTTTGTATATTTTGTTTGTAACAATAAATCAATGTTTCTCGGTTTGCAGGCACAACTGTTTACAGTCTTTCGATGTATTGTGACAAATATTTCCAACACAAAAAACTCTTATTTAGCATCCAATTAAAATCAAAATGATTATTATTACCTTAATATATTTATTTCTTGTGTATGTGTGTATGTCACTGAACTCCTCCTAAACGGCTGGACCGATGTTAATTTTTCGTCATACACAAAGCAAACGTTCGGACAGGACAACGTTTGTCGGGACTGCTAGTAGTATATATATATAAAACATGAAACAACAGAAAAGTTATTTCTGAAAAGTTTTAGAGATGACATTTTCCTTTCTGCCACGGTAACTTCATAACCCCTTACGAAACTCGCTCACAAACTCAACTCAATTACTGTTTACGAGTAGTCGCGTCTCTTTTATATTATTGCTCTTAATATATTCTATGTGGACGGGACTGTGTGGGACAGACAGGATGGTTGCGTAACCGCGAACTTGTGGGACAATGGCTTGTAGAGGACACGCTCAAGAAATCAATACTTCAGGTTTTTGGGGACTTTAACGTGTGCCAGACAGCGGTTTTTATTCAGGTATTTTTTTTGGTATCTGGACGTACTTAGGAACTTGTTGAAGGTATGAAGTATTTGTTTGGTGGCTAATGGTTTAGGTAGGTATGGTAAAAAAGACGCAGATGCTCGAAAGGATTGTCACAGATTTATTCCTACTTTCTGGAAATAAAATATCAAGTCAAGTGATTCGATTGGCTGTTGAAATAATTCAACCAATCACAGCTAGATAACGCGGGTTTGACACTTTAGTACAATAATTATGTTAAAATTTTGAAACGAGAAACTGAACCCGAGGCATTGAATAACGCAAACTATTTTATTTTTAATGATGATTTCATAATTTATCAGACAGAAATCACGCAATATTCTAATCAGCCTATCTTATCGTTGCAACAATGCGACAAAGAAATAACACACGTTTTTCAAGAGATATGGCATTCGAAAGTTCCGTTCGCAACTGCATGCACGCACAGTTGGTACAATACGGCACCCATTTGACCATATCCTTCAATGGTACGTAGTACGTATGTTCAACAATGGAACATTCACCGCGACTAGCCAGTGGAACGTTCACGTGTGTTCCGACAACGTACACACGACCTCATAAATGAATACAACACATTATGGACAATACTTCTACCTTTACACTTTGTTATAAAATACTTTTTGAATATAGAATTTCTTGTTTTGAGCGCGGGTAAAAATGTCATAGATATTATACAGGGTGAATGTTTTTAAGATTCTTGAATCTGCCTCAAGATTAAATTAAGATCAAAGCTAACAAAAGTCATTGTGAGTCAAAATAACGATGGACTCACGTAGATCGTAAGCTACGACGTACATTTAAGCGTAGATTTAGAAAATTGTGTCCAATGTTGGAGCAGATACTGTAACAAATTAAATAGAAGTTAACAAATATAAACCTGTAAAAAAAGGCGCAGAGGACCATGTCCACGGTAGTAGAAATTAATAGAAAAAAATTATACATACCACGTGGTTTAGATTCAATGCACAGATTAGGTAGGTAACAGCCTATTTTTGAGAAACTATGTAGGAGTCTTAACAGCGATCTTATTTATTTGAATAATATGATGTAATTTAATCAATACCGATCTAATTCCTTAAACAGCACGCGTATTAATATGTTCGCACTTAATAAATCTTGTTCTAATGGTTTAAATCCTGATTACGTTTAATTAAGTCGTCGAACCGTATAAGACGATCGAAGTCCTTAACAGGCTCGATTCATTAACGCTGCAAAACAAAATAGAATATTTAATGAGTTCATTCAAGTATTTTTAACCTTCCTACTTCTTTCCGTGCCCTAAAAGGGCTAAATATTGTTCATGGCTTAATAAGCTTCTGTGGAACTTCTTAAAACACTATAGAATGCAACCAATGTTTAGAAGATTCAGATTAACTTGTGAAAGAACGGTGAATTCTCTTACAAGTACCAATATCTACTCTATATTTATAGCGTGAATCCGCTATAAAATCATGGGCCATTATATTGTCGGTCTGCCGGTGCTCGGTAGATTGCATGGTAAGCGCACGCGCCGAAACTTCCGGCCAAGCGCTTATTGTGGACTGACGGACCGGAAACGCTTGATACCATCTAAAACTACGCCGGTGCAGTACTTATGCTACTTACCTTGTATAGAGAAGACGCGGTACTGCATACAAACGAGTTATTTGCAGTATTTAGGGTTCATTTGCATGTACCATCTAAAAGGCAGTAATTTTGTCTAGTTTAAATGCAAATGTTATCTTTTAAGGTAGACATGACTGTTTATGATGTAATTTGGACTCGGAAGTAGTTAGTTATTGCGAATAAACATGTAAATATACTTGTTTAGAAACCGATGTCTTATTTCTCATGTTCAAATGAGCTTTTAAGAGCTAGGAGTGTAACCAATGGCAGTAAAGTTAAAGTGTTGGTCATTTCACATCCGCGATGTTACTTTCTTATTAGTTGACCATGCCTGGCGAGTCTCTTTTTAATGGAGAAAACCGATTTTCTATTAAAACCACGACTGGACACCCAAGCTCGCGCTGCGGTCAGATAAATAGAAAAGAAAATGTAAACAATAAACGGTAAATAAATCTATTCAGTCTGAAAAAGCTAGTATAATCAAGCTGTCTGTGCTCGTTAACCATTCAGTACTATTTCGGTACAGATTATTTATTTAGTGCTAGTTTAACGGTATGGTTAGGTAGCAATATGCTGACCGCCGCCGCACGGGGCGGGCCCATGCCGCCATGCGCCGTGCCAGTGTGCACGATAATTGGAGCGTCGTTCCGGGCACATTGTTCACTCCGTATTGTTTGTTATGGTAATGCACTTCGTTTTATTTCCTGTCCAAAATAAACCTAACACTGACAAAGCAAAATCACGGCTTTCGCTAAACAACAAAACCACACAGACTTTCTTTAACAAGTAAACAATAACAGTGCGATTCTTCGAAGTGCAGACTTGTTTAACCGTAATGACGATGTTTGAGAATGTCGGAATGACTCGCTTGATTATCTCCATACGTTTTTCTCGAATGAGACATAAAAACTTCCAAGCTGCTAGCGGATCCGACGCACGAAACTTGCAGCAGTAAAATATCCATTTAATGTACCGCAATAATAGAACATAGAACACAAATGTAGTGTGACAGTAACGGATCAACTAATTATTTAGAAACACAGGTCACTGGTTTGTATGCCGACTGTCAATTGAGCCAGTTTTTTCCTCCCCTAAAGGGTTTGCTATAATCGCCTCGCTTGGCAGGTGGGTTGGCGATCGCGGTGTGGCTGTTGCAATGCACAGAGAATGCTGCTGCCCATTATCTGGTGAGTCCCTTAGTCGCCTCTTACGACATCCACGGCAAGTTATGGGATGGTGCTATTCTTTTCTTTTATGTCCGACACCATACAGTATACAAGTCCACAGAGTTACTCAATTATGATATTAGGCACAGATTTGTAAAAAAAGGAGTATATACAAATTCCAACTCAAACAAAAAATCACAGAGATGTAGAGCAAATTGAAGGCAAAAAGTTATATAATATTACATTCATTTAATAAAATTATAGACTCAGATACTTCGCCGCCTCAAGATCATGAACTGAATAGAAAAAAGTAACGATCTATGTCAATAAACAGAATGATACAGAGCGGCGGCGATATCAAGAAACATAAAAAAAATTATGATCGATTCCATCTGATTGGATTTGGAGGATAAAACAATATTACTTTACCAATACAAATTAAACGCCTACGTGTTTTTGGAGAAATACTTTTACTGAGAATATGGAATTGAAGACATTTTTACCAAGATTTTAGGAGAAAATTATAATTTAAGATCGATATCTTCATGTTAGTAAAAATCCTCAAGAGATTTCAGTTAATTTAAGGTAATTTAAAAATATGTATTTCAATTGACACGTTCATTGAACCAAGAAGTTATAATTGTTAAACAAGTCACGCCAACTAAAAATATTTAATTTTAAACTTGTCAAGGATGAAGATATGACCGTTCTTGAACCCAACAATGCGACAGATGAAGGTCGCAGAGATATTACCAAAACTTGAAATTCATTTTCTAAACGAACGAACATCGAAAATATCTTTCTAATCCCAAAGGCACGTCATGCTCATCTCTTATTAGACGTGCCAAAGATACTTCTAACGTTATTGGCACTTTTTATTGACACGTCGACTTTGAATGGGGCGATGATCGCTGGATTGTTATGCAACTTTCTATAATGTTTTCCCAACTTTTGCAACTTATCAGGTTTGCGTTGCGGCGAGTTTATTGACATTCATCAGCTGTCTATTGTGAACGACATCAAGACGTCTCACGTAATCTTAGACAAGAATTTAGAGTTGGAAACAATGGAATAAATTCATATCGTGAGACTTCTGAGAAGTCAAATTGATTAACTTTACCAACATCATCAACAAGATTTTTTTCTTTACATTGCAATGAGATGGTCCTTAATAACAATACGGAACATGATACAACTGGCGAGTAAACGCATCATTATAAATAAGGGGATAAATGTTATAGTGTCGTTATTGACGCGGCACACAATTCCGACATTACCCGACTCATTAGATTGCAATTTCACACCATCTCGTGGATAATAAGGAAACATTACTACATAACATTGTATTTTAGCGTGGCATCGCGTAATGCTGAAGATTACGTGTCTCTGTGGAAACATTCCATCAACCAGAAGAGATTACGTTATGATGGAACAAGACGCACGCGCAAGCATCTGGGATGGTGACAGGTGATTTATAGAATAACTTCGTAATGATCCGCGGATAAACTGCTGAGCAATGTTAGTTCAAGTTTTTGTTTTGCTTTAAACAGCTGTTTCTTCCTAGAGTTTTTTGCATTGTGTTTCCACCCGTGGTCAAATTGGAGTAGTCGGAAGTTCAGTAGGAGTTGGGATTGCACTTATGTTTAGATTCAAACCTAATTTCATCTCTGTAAGTACCTATATGCTCTGTGGCAATTAGGTTTATTAGTGTTATCAGCCTCCATAGGCTTTAGACAACAGGCTTGCATTCTTTTAGCGAATGCAATTGTCGAAATGTCAAAATATAAGGGACTGATCACGTGACATTTCGACAGCGTTTGTCAATCTTATACATTTTTGACGTTTAATCGCCTTCGCCACGCTACCGCTGTCAGAATGTCACTCTGGGCCGCAGGTGTTCCCATCGAGTACGCTAAAACCCATTAAGCAGAATTACATTATTCTGCAATATTTCAATCCCATCCAATCTTTTCAGTGACTTCTTGCGACATTTTCATGTAAATTCCTCGCAATTCATAATATATATTTATTTTACTATGAACAGTGTTAACTAATTCACAAACTAACTCGACACTGGCCATTGCAGATCCACGGCCTAATTTTATGTTTCGTATATTGTCCGGAATTCGCACCGCGATGAGCGAATTTTGTGACAAACCCGCGTAATATCGGGCTTTCGTCTAAATTTCGCAATTCAGTAGCCAAATCTTATAGATAACTAATATTGTTTGCCTGAATAGCTTCATTAATTAAGACTATAATTTTTGGAAAGCCTCGTCTAAATAGGTTTTAGCTTTATTATGAATCCCCGCAGCTCTCCAAAAAATATCTAATTTTCAAGCAATATTTTAACAAAATGAATATCTATTTTCGTTTTCATTTAGAATCTCTAAGTGTAGACGCAATGGCACCAAAATGCAACCATTAAGATAATTAGTAGGGACCTAAAAGGATTAAAATTCAATTTACCTTTGGAATAGCCAAAGATAAACCATAGGCCAGGTGATATCTCACGCACGAAGCTAAGTCTATTTTTAAGTGCCCAAGCCTGTTCTACGCAACTCGTAAAAAGGCTATTTCCACTCCAGAAGCAATAAAATGTGTCCCTGGAACAATTTTATCCTCAAGCTTATCTCAGCTTAGGGTAACTTCTTTTTATGGCATACAGCAATAGTCCTCTGACAATAAGAAACACACAAAAGGTCTTTAGGGGACAGTATGGGAATAGTATTTTCGAGATAGCATTTAAGATTTTCTAGACGTCGTCGTCGCGCGCGTTTTAAGAACAACCAGAGGCATTGCAAAGGTCAAGTCCGGCCATAACTAAGAAATGTAATGTTTCATGAATTTCAATTTCGTGTGCAATGAACTACGACTAGCTGTTTATTATGATCCAGACACAAGTAAATTGTTATAGAATTTAATAAATGAAATTATGAGAATTTCATTGCTCAACGTATCAAGCCTATTTCAGAGCATAAGCTGTAAACAATATTGCTGCAGTAAAACACACTCGGGGTATTTATTAAAAGATGGATCAAATTGTTGTTCAAACCTCAATATTGCTGAACCGTCGCCCGAACTGTATTGAACCTGAATTATATGGAGCACACATGAAGAATCACTCCTATTTATGTTTAGTTGGCATATAAAACAGACAAGCTGAGGGCATCGATGCGATATTTCAGTTATCTGCCCACGCAGTAAAATCGTTGGGATAAACGATTTTATCCCTCGTCGACCTATTTTCTGGATAGCACAATGCGACTTGTATCGTTGTCCCATTTGTGTATCGATTGCTGTACGTGTGTAATTACAGATCGAATATCGATGCAATAACCAACAATATAACTCTGAAATTGGTTGGTACGAACTTGGGTATTGTTGGCAGAATTGAGAAAACCTTAATAGCGATATTGTTCCAATTTAATTTGGATTTCCTTGAATAGATATCATAATTCTTATGAAGAAAAGAATATCCAAGCTTTTACTTTAGCATGTGTCTAATTTATTGAGAGCGTTATTAAGATTCAATGTGAATACATCCACTTCCGTGTGTTAGTTAGTAATATTAGCTTTGTAACTCATAAACATGTAATATTTGTTTCTGAAAAATTGGCATCATGGCAATCCCGTAATCGACTGCTTAAAGACGAAACATAATGATTCCAGTTTTTCCGAGCAGCCAGCATTTTACCAAATTCTCGGGAAATCTACTCATGAACGAATTGTTTAAAAAATCATTGATTTTGAATACTTGTCGGACTAGATCATTGAAAAATTCTTCCTTTCACTAGTATCAACTATTTAATTTGTCCAAATAAAGCTCTTTTCCCAACTTATCATCAGTCGTGTTGAAAGGTCACATGCAGGCGCATCAAGTATGATAGATGCCCGACCGTCTAGTATTAGGAAATAATCATATTATTGTGGTTACATTCGTGATTACGAACTCCGATGGGACACGCGAGACCGTGGGAAGTGACCGTGGACATTCGACAGACGAGTAAATAATGTTTATTTACATTTTGATGCTCTATACACTAACAGCTATTCTTTTAAATGTATGTTTATCATTACGTAACAGCAAGTTTACTTGATTAACATAAATATTTTTAGTACACATGCATACTAAATACGAGTAATATGCAGTTGGCGATGCGACTAACTCTTGAAATTCTTCACTAACTTGCCACTCATAAAGTTCCCAAATAGAAAATTCTTCTTTCATGACGACGAATGGCATAGCAGTGTGAAGTGGGCGTGAAATTATAAATAACTACCCTCGGCCGGCCGATTTAGAAGAGCTCAATGTCACAGCTTCATTCTTCAAGGTATTTTTATAACGTGCTTCGGGTAGTCCCCGAAATACGTAGCCTCGCAAATAAACAAAGATTTCTTGTAACAGTTTTTTGTGTCTACTCCCGAGAAAAAGGTAATGTGAGAATATTAACAAAGCTTATTTTCCTTCAAGTAACTTGTTTATACACCGAAAATGTTTGTTTTTCTCGCGTCACTGATTTGGTAAGTTTATTTATGTTAGGTAATACAGGTTACCTCGAAACACTTATCGGTCAAACTAAATACAGCTGACAACTTTAAATTAAAATCAAAGATGCTCTCGTAACAGACCATGCACTGGCTAATACAGATGTAACTATATGAAAAGAGAACCGCAAATATATTTTGAATTGTGAAACGAAAGCAATATCAGTTCAAAAATACATCTGAGTGGAATGGCCGAGAGCAGCTATTAACTCTATACAGCGACCAACCGGCCACTTGGGCACGTTTAGCCTGTTTCATCCTAGAAACGTCGTCGTTTAAGACAATAGCCAGAGAGAACCTTTTATATTTCAGATCAATAACCCCTTGTTCGGGTGCGAGCCGTTGACACATGAATAGAGAATGAAGCATCAGTTTCCCTCATGGAAACCATTGTC
The DNA here is from genome assembly GCA_905163435.1 of Mamestra brassicae. Classification (NCBI taxonomy): domain Eukaryota; kingdom Metazoa; phylum Arthropoda; class Insecta; order Lepidoptera; family Noctuidae; genus Mamestra; species Mamestra brassicae. The sequence continues at coordinate 8,945,723 of LR991004.1, read as the reverse complement.
GGCGTTTCTGTAACAATGCCATTATGTGCGATGGGACTCGGTTCGCAAGAGGTCATGCAGTATCTCTGCTTATTGTTTATTTAGGTACGATAGGTGCAGAGGTTGAACTCATTAGCAAGACACGTCTGGCATCATCCAAATTTTCATCTCAGTATGTGGTTTAAAATCTGGTAAGTTTTATTCCCAAACATACGAATTTCGTGACTCCTGATGTAATGTTGTACTAATAGGAGTACCACCCACTCGAGAAAGTTACGTTAGCGGTACAGGCCGGAATGTTAATGGTTGGAGCAATTATTTTGGACGAACCTCGACCAACTTGAGACGGGCAAGGGACAAATTCAATTAGAAAACATTATGGTCCTACGAGTTAGGAACGAACGCAAGAACACGACAAGGACACTCGAGATTGCTTTGGGCACTTTTTCGAGCATCCTGTTATTACGGAGCTGATACAAGGGCCGGATCACGCAATACTAATGAAGATTTTGCGTGAGAAGTCATATCCAATTTATTCGTAACGAATAGGGTCGGTCGCCATTTATTTTATTAGGCACTTATGAATGAGTTAACCTTATTAAAGTCAAGTCGCGTTGTCAACATAGAAGTGAACGTGACTACCGGCGTAAGATACAGTCTGAATAATAATTAACTTTTACGATGGCTAGCGCACAATACACCTTGACCATTTGGGACGATCGAAATAACTGGGTCTTTTAACCTATATTTGATAGAAATTGTGGTTGCAATAGCGCTTTTACCCTTTCCTTTATTATATCTAGCTCACCCACGCGCGTCTGGAACATAAAACCATTTTACTTGAAACATTTAGAAGAACAATAAAATATACGAAGACGAAACGATTAGCTGTCTGACTCTGATCATGTCAATTTTATGATACTTGCTGTGTAATTTGTCTGGTGTTGTAAACCTTCTTTATTTACTTTTACTTCGGTGTTAACAACAGACTTTTGTATCTATCAAAATTTATGTCTAATGCATACTAATTTTTGATGTAATTAAGATTTCGAGTTCTCATCGAATCAGAATTCAATAATGCGCCTACATAAGTGAACGACCGAATCCCACACCATTTTTATTTTTTTATAACCATATGTCTAACATTCTACTCGTGACTGACCTACCCACGTATTTAATTTGAAACTGAATATGAAAATCTTTATCAACCTTATAGTGTTGTTGCTCATTCATTTATGATATATCGTCTGCAATGTCAATCTTGATAATCTCATCAACTGAATAAGAAAGTACCAATTCCTTCCACCAATTGAAGCAATGGTTAAGGAACATTGAGTAAAGGATCGCATTATGTCGAAGACGGTTATTGAAACCCTCTAGAGAGACCATATGTAGTACGAAGGGATCAAATTAGGGGAGTTCGATTAGAGACAATTAAGGAAGAACAGATTATGCAATTAGTTTCATGAAAAGGTTTCTGTACCATCAAAGTGTAATTACGTAAACATAATTTTGGATTATATCGTGATCCCATTTAGTGAAGTTAACCAGACACGACTGCTAAGAATAGGCGGTGACTGTGCAAACACTGCTGAACAAAGGTGAACGAAAGAGAGGCGATTCATGCTTATGTCTCGTAATAAAGCGATTTCTAGTTACGTCAATACTTTTCCGTGATGTACTTTTTGCAACTGCTGTAGTATAGATACTTTGATCGATCGATGGTTTTAATATCTTGCTGTATCTAATCAAGGGATGCAACATGATAAACTCAAAAGCTGGTGTAAATACAAAACTCAAAATAGAATTGCAACACCTAAAGTAAATTATGAAAACACAATTAAAACGAAAAACATTCAAAGTTATACGTAACAAGGCGAATGAACTCGCTTCGGTCAATATCAAAGTTGAATTTAAACAGCCGCCTACTAATGACCAAATTTTAAACGAACTCTATACAAATGTTGCCTCCACAAGCACATATTCGCTGGCCACTTAGAAACCTTTTTACCTCACATAATTTTATGAGTCAGCAGTTATTTTGGAATCTAATAAATTTAATCAGGAGAAAGTAATTTTGCATAACTGGATGACATACAAACTACCTATATCAGAATTCTACATCCGTCATAAAACCTAAGGAAAGACAATAAGTTACATAAGGTTTATTACGTATTAGGATTCTAATGCTGCTGAATACAAAGACGTTATTGGATTAAGAACACTTAAAATATTCATTGTTGCTGGTAAGGCACTCCTTTTAGAAATTAACTCCTATTGTGTTGATTGAGGCACTTAACATTTAACAACGCTTATCTCTATTAAGACTCTTGGCCATGAAACCATGGGTACCTTTTGTTCGAAATTAACAATAAATTTGCATATATTCGATAGTTGATTGATAAGTGCATCTGTAGACAGTTGCTTCAAGGTATTCTCGTTATTAATGTCCAGTTAGAAACCGGTTCAACCTGCAAAGTGTGAATCACTCGTTGATTAATTTATTATATTATGAGAACTGCTGATACAACATTTTGTACAGAATATTAGTTCCTATTTCGTGATGTAATTATTGAGGTCAATTAAGTATGGATACTATTAAGTCAGCATCCTCATTATTAAAACAATTGTAAGCTATAATATAAACATTGCCGAAGGTTCTGAATCCAACATAAAGTTCTTATTCTTTAATATAGCTTTTGTTATCGCTGATGGTTCTTTTATGGATACCTATAACAGTAAAACTATTTTTATTTTTATCTTAAGGGTCCCGATCCCCGACGTAGCACTGTGTCACTCAAATATTTGTAGGGCAAACGTCAAGGACCTCTGAAAGGACCCTTCTTACGCCACCGTCCTAGTTCGCACGGACTTATAAACTATACAGCTGATCTTGTTACTATTGTTATTAGATTGAATTTTTTTTTTGCTGCTAATAAAACGAATAAAAGTACTGTTTAATAACGTAGGCCTTTTATTAGGTACTAGTATGATTTCCAGTACTTGTAGTATGTGTACCTAGATAGATCGGTGTAAACAGCTGGTATTTTTTCTTTATATCGTGGCTCCGTTGACTGCTTTCGGGGTCCGCAAGCATCACACGGGCTCATTCAATTGCTCAATGCCCCACCATTGTGTTACGTGACCAATTGAATCAATATTGCTCCACTATTGCGTTATCTACTTGTGAATGAGATACATTTTCCTATCTGTGTCAAATTAAATTAACGCCGTACAATAAATTTCAATTTATTTTGGAATGAAGATCAGACTTCATTTAACTTTTTTAAGACGTTTACTCGAGTATTGGCCTACGTGAAATAATTTTATTTTGCTCATGATAATGGTTCATAAGATTGACTTGTTGAATTATGGTTTGAATTTGCTTGAATGGTGTAGCAAATTCAGACCAACATTGAGGTCTTTTGTAGCTGCTGCTTCTCTCTAAGATATCTTGCAAAAACAGTAATAGCACTGCATCAATTCTCTATATACCCGGTCATTGGTCCAATTCAATGCCAAACAAGCAGTTCACACGTTCATAGATTTTGTATGTACCGCAGTTCATTGTCAGTGAATAATTGGACGCTGCAGATAATGTGTCATTTAGCATTGATGTACTAATGCAAGAGTTACAAGCGTGGGTCGACGGCATTGTTGCGTGGGAAAACAGCCCAATTGCGGCTATGTATCTGGCTAACGTGTTAACAAATACTTATAGGCTGTAACTAGTTAGTTAACCTATTGACGAAGAGCCTGCAGCTACCGGTTTTGAAAACTTGGAATTGATACCTGCAAGTATGGTGTATATATTGTCTCATGTAAAGTCAGGGATTGTTACTGTGCTTAGTACATTGACCCGAAATATGAGTGAGTTAGTGAATAAAGGTCTGGATTTCAATGCTGCCTACACCTTCAGGGAGACGTGACTCTACGTGACACGGTAATAAATCTTTGGCGGTCTTGTGTGCCATACTGTCTTGACAATGTTTGGCTGAGAGCTATCATAACTCAAGTTAAGAGAAATTAGACGTGTTGAAAATTTGTGTACTTTAAACACATGCAACGGATGTAGATTACGTGAATTACTTGAAGTATAAATACTTCATGTAGCCCACTAGGTATATTAGTAAATATATATATATTCTATATTGTGCAAGGGTGTGTAGAAATTAGTCAAAGGAAGACCAAGCCAGACAACCTTCAGTTAATGAAGATTACTATAAGAGAGGGGGAGAGAGATAGGTAGAAATTCAAAACAATAAGAAAAAATAATTTAAATAGTCATTAGTCTTCATTATAAGTTTAAACAAATGACAAAAATGAATTAGGGATAAGTATTTCAATGTTGAAATATGGTTATGTGACGAAGGCACCCGTTAAGTACTTTAAACACACGTAGCTGTCATAAGTAGTCATGAATTAGAAAACTAAACGTGCTCGTTATTTTTTTTTGTAAATGTACTGTTTTTCGTAACGGTGATTTATTAGGTATCGCCGTTACTCTCTTATCGCGGTCATTACAATAGAATAATTTATTATCTTGCGATACTACATACATCTCAACTGTTACGTTAATTATACATTCCAACTAGATATAATAAATTTTAACTAAGTACCAATACGTGACGCAGTTGTATTTGAATGTCAATTTCACTTTCTAAAATGATCTACGATTTCTAGCCAAACGGGAAACAATCTGCTTTATCATCTAATTGCTCTTCGTTATCGCAGTACACAACACTGTTTGCCAGTATTAATTCATTTTCATTGCTTACAAAATTAATTTCTGAACTAAAGTCAATTTGTTTAAAATTCCGCCTATTCAGACTAAGCAACCCCTTTTCAAGATCTTTAATGAATCTGTATTTAGGTCACTGTTAGAAATTTCATTTGAATAAATCTGGGTTATTTCAGATTAAGGCTACGGATAATATAATCCTCACGCTAACCAACGGAATTAATGAGCATTAAACGATGCGAATTCTGTAAAGTGCCTTGGGTTCTATAAAAAACTAATTTTCTTTTGAACTAACTTTATAAAAGTTGCTTGACGAAGTTTTGTAAAGATAAAATTTGTTTCGATCGAAGGAAACTACTGAGTCACAGCACGATTATTTTGACCACAGCTCATCCCTTTGAAATTCCAATAGGGTGAATCAGGATCACATACCGAGGTGCAGGACCATTTGAATACAATAATACTGTCAAATAAGTATAATCTTACTATTTTCAACAAGTATATCCAAATGTGTACTGTTTGCTTCTGTTCAATTCTGCCACTTGTAACGACGCATTTAATCACTTATGCACTTTCGAATTAAAAGAATTGGTTATTGGATCAATGCTCACTTCGCTTGTGTTTTTTGTTTAGTCATAGAAAGTGCATGTCGAGAATCGAGTAATAAAAAGACAATAGCGCATCATTGGAGAGTTTGTAAGCAATTGTAGTGTGAAGAAATTAATACGTGGCAAGCAAGAGCGAGCCATAATAACTAGTCTGCGGTGTCGATTGCTAAACGAAACGCACTTTCTTTTCGTACTAAACAGATGTCGAATTATATTATTTTCAGGGACATCTGCGTCCTTCGAGAAACGTGTTTCTTTGAAATTAAAAGCATAAGAAATAAGTGGTCGGTTTACAATGATGAAACGAGCAGCTCCACATCGGCAAGCTGCGATTTGGTAATGTGTTCGCGCAGTGGCCAGGTGGCGAAACTGGTTGTCTTCCCTTCGCCTTGCCATCAGGTGTGTGCTGTGGATTTGCTCCCAGATATATTTCACATACACTTATTCATTATGTAAATAACAATACCGGTCGATGGCATATTTTGAAATACATATGTACGTGTAAAGGATATCATAAACGATGCGATTGAACATATTTCTAGGATGCTGGTTCTAGTACAGCAATCAAATATATTTATTGGGACTAAATGACTACAGTTTAGAATTGTGTCATTCGATACAGTCCGAAACATTAATGTTGCCATAAAATACCTGCAAAGGCGTGCAACACTGCGCTACCTGCGCTTTGTGCGGCTTCTCGTTTCCAGTCCCATTGTTAGAGATGTAACTGACCCTAGACGCAAGGCCGAGCAGGTAGTTTTAACTTTAATCAAAAGCATTAAAAACAAAACAGATCGTACTCGGTTTCTCAATAAAATCTCCAAATCAATAGGCTATTCATTAACGTACAATATGGGTATTAAAGTGGAGCGAGAAGCTAATACAATGAACAATAGAGATTAAACATTTGGATTGAATGCAGGCGCCAACATCGTGTAGGTGTCGAAATTCATTCATTACCAGATGTAGGCACAATCGAATATGTAGAACTAGAATAGATATATTATTGCATGTATGCAATAAATCTTGGTATTGATGTACAGAATATTATCTTTCTTATCAGTCATGCTCGAGATTATCCCAATCCGTAGCAGCTAATTGCTTTCCATTATTCCTCATTGCGTTTATTAGTTCATGGCCCAATTAACTTTTAAATTGCTCGAAATGGGATAGATTCAAGTGGCTCCCAACGTCCACAAACAACTGCCGTTTTTTTCATAAGCCCTTCTTAGAATTGCCTCTCATACAGGCAATATATTTAGAAACATGACGTGGTGTATGTCATCACCTGAACCCTGATGTATAAACAAAAGGTATTTTTGTTCGGTTTATGCTCATCGGTTCTTGGAAACATCTTTGACATTATTTAGAGATGACCTTTGAGGTAAACCAACTTGGCGTGTTTCCTTTCAGCAATTAGTTTTTTCTTCTGTATAACGGGTCTGTATTTATTGCTTGAATATAAGTTTATTTTTTTGCAAAATTTGGAATGGGAGGTTATTGGCGTTGCTTTTAGCTGGTTTCTTATTGTGTGTTGCTATGCCATCGATTATCTTACTTTCTTTTAGAGCATTTCTTTCAATGCTCGCTTGTTTAGTAAACAAATCATTAGTATATGACAACAATAATGACCAAACAATCCAGATTCGAGCTCAGGAATGTTTGGAAATATCTGCTCACCTTCATACACATCTTGTTGGAATATCTGTAAAGTAATTGACAGTTTCTGTGACTAAAACATTAGATGTAACGTTACCCACCGTTAATTGGATGACAAGTTCCAGTGATCCCGGTACAGAACCAATCAATATGCAACCGTATAATACACCGCACCGTAAGAGCTCTCGGGGACTCAGAGCTGGCTATCCACTCGATTATTGATTTGCATGCTTTTCTATACAACAGAGATCACTAACACCTTTATAGTCAATAACAATGTCACAAACAAAACTCTCCTTCAGATGAAATTGTATGATAGAGTTTCACTTGTCAATACTGCCTTGCATGCAAGACAATTTTTACTGTCACTGATTTCGCACTAGATTCTAGTGAATGCAGCAAATAGGCCGTGTTTTCACTCCGATTTCGTATTGATTGTAGACGGATTGAATTAAAACAATGGCGTACATAAACACAATGTAATGTCGCGAGGCGTGCACAGCACGTGCCGCCCCGCCCGCGGTCACCTCCGGACTGGCGGTGCGATCGTGTTGAATAAAGATCGCGTTCGGGTGCGTTCGTCGCACGACGCTCACTGCGTTCGGATGCCCCGCTCAGCGCAACACAGCGCGGCAAGGTAACTCGACGGATGTTTTTATTTTGAAACCACTGCATGTCATTTCCATGCGTGCGTTATATTTATGTTGATTTGCATCCATGTCTAGACTTCCTTACTTGGCAATCTAATGATTTAATAATTCCACTGTTGCTAGGCATTGTTGTGTATTATCATAGCTATGTTTACTGTTCTTAAGGTTGAAATTGTCCTAATTATTTTCTGTAGTGTTGAGATTTCATTTTGGTTCATAAAGTCACAGTCCATTTTACGATTCTCTGTATTGCACACGCTACCAGGCCCATTTAACATATTATGTCTAATATTAGAAAACAAAGGGCTGTACAACGATGACTAGAATAATGACGAGTTTATTGCAAACATTTCCATTTTGAAACGAAGCGGTAAATAATAAAAGCTCATTTTGCCAAAGCTCCTTCAACATTAAATGTTGAAGGAGATATTCAAAAAGATATATGGTATGTATTTAACGAAGCTAAGCGTTGGAATTTCATTTCAATTTATGTAGTAGGTAGGTACCCAACTAAGTACTTACGTATAATATTTTCTGTTGATTTCCATAATAGTTAATATTATTTGATTGGTATACGCACCTTGCCAACATAATATTACTATCCTCTTGCTTAATGAATAATTAAATTATGGGGTTATGAGTTTTGCTCATTAGCTTTTACATCGCAATCGGGTGTACTTACAGTAGAGATTCGCCGAAGAAAATATTACTCTAATGTAATTTAAATTAAAAAGGGATAAGATTAAAGAGGTAATTTAAAAAGGGATATCAAATGGTAACACACAACATAAAATAAGTCTATAGCGGAAAAAATATGGCCAATTTAAACGAAGAGAGTACACATATGAACGATACTAACTTACCAATCGGAGTACCGAATTTCAATGAGATTGGTAAATTGGTCTCGACGCGCGCCAGTCAGACACATGACGGTCATTCACATACATACACCGACCGAAGCCCTTTTTCGTTCGGTACCTGAGAGCAAATTGACAATTTTGGGATGATTGTATTAAGTTTAAACGATTTAAACATGCTATATTTGCAAATGGGTAAAAATAATAGGTATATCGTGTTATCGTGCTCGTGTTCGAGCTGTTTTTGATGAAACACAAGTTGGACTGGAACGCTTAGTGAATTTAAATCTATTGGACATAGATGCTGTACAATTAGTATTTTAAAATAGATACTCAATTTAAATGTCATATGGGTCGTCAAGTTTAGGATGTGTGCAAAATGGAGTAGCATTTACTAGCGTGGCAGAAACAATGGAAAAACTATTTGGCACAATAACGCAGCCATTATTAAAAACAGGCAAGTCTTTGCAAACTCTATAATATTAGATTTCGCTGTAGCAAATCCTCTAATCCAAATGATTGCATTCCAACAGTTAATTCTGTGGACGACGCATGCAATTTGTCCACTTCATGAAGTCTAACCAACTAATCCATAAACTAGTTTTCTTTCTTTCTTTTTAATCTTCATGGAAAGGTCAACGAACACTGTTTATTTGTGCAGGAGCATCAGTCTTCTAGCTCACGTCACACGTGTGCAAATGTGATGTTATCACAGGGAGCCGACCTACTGTCGCCATCCGCTGTCCTGTAGATTATCCGTGAAGACTTGGCAATTAGAATTTCAATTAACACTGAAAAGAAAAACAAAACAAAAGAGATGTACATAACTATAGTTTGAACCTAGTCAGATGGGGTACTTCGATGAGCTACACAAGACTGTGGAACATCACGACAAACTCACCAATCTTTATGCAAAAATAACTGCACCATGTAAGGTAAGATATTTTGCCTCAAATATCTTTCAGCACAGGTCTTTCTACTGTCCTCGTTACTGAATACTGGTACAAAATCGTACAATAAGTAGTATCATCGACGTGACGAAGAAGAAGTTGGAAAGATGAAGATTTTGATGAATGCCGTAATTGTTTTGGCATTTGTCTATGATTGGATAAATAAAGTTGATCAGAAAATATAGTCTCCACAGGCTAATAATAAAACCTCTAACATCATGTTCAATTTTAAAGACTGATCCAAATATTTTTTATTGACCTACTTATTTTTTATCTTCTCTGAATTTATAATTAACAAAACCTAAACGAGTCACGGCCTCCACTTGAATGGCCCCTTCACAATGTCCAAATAATTTTAACTGTCAATTAACATTTTCACTTTTAGTATTCTCTTCGTTAACCTTAACAGGCATCTCCTGGTAAAATGTATTTCTAGTATTCATCTTTTAGTGTACATAAATACGTTTCCGATTACAGTCGGCTCGAATAGAATAACGAAAATGTTTGAGTTAAAATATATATTTTATACTAGATACAATAGATTGAAGATCATTATTTCATAACAAAAAGCTAGTAAGATGGACTTGTTTAAGAGGTAACAATGTATACATTTTTCAACAGACTTGTAGCTTTTATTTTTTGCTGCATTTCGAGACATTGTCTCATTTGCTGGTAAATGCCGTCCTTTGTTGCAATGTTTTTCAGTTTCTTCTTACTTATGTCCTCTCTTTTGATGGCGATTAAAATTACCTTGCAGTTTTTAGCTGACCACAAATTGTTTCGTTCTTTAATTATGTGAATACCTACTTAACTGTGGTACGAGTAGTAAAAGGGCGTATTCTTGCTTGTCAAAAGCTTATATGTGACTGTATTACAAACGTTAAAGACTTTGTGTCTATGTAATACCTACTTGTATTGTCTTATTGCATTCGTCCTCGACCTCTCTGTTAACGGGACGAAGCGGCCGACGCAGGAATGGCTTCGCAAAACACCTTAATATTATCAACTTGTGTGTTTGTTTTTCCATTGTCTTGTTTTAAATTCAAAATATTTCTCATGAAGGTACCTATCTGTTTGCTAATGTGTTCTCTTTGTTAACATTATCCTGTTCTCTTCTGCATGTTATTAGAGTTCTTCGAAACTTTTCTACTTATTACAGCAATGACCTGAACGTGGCTAATGAGTAAGTAGATACTAATAATGACGGAGTGGTCCAATTGGCCATATACTGGTCGGATAAAATTTGAGGAATCCATCAACACGAAGATAAGAAGATTCCAAACAGTTTAGGTATTTCAAGTCTACCGTGCAACTAATTTATTTCATCTTTCAGTATATTTGCATCGGATTATCCCTAAAGGCGTCGGCGCGGCGGCGACGGGTTGACGGCTGACGGCTGACGGGCGGCGTGTGATGCTATTAGCCAGAGATAGTTTTCACTACGTTTTAATCTAGACGCTAGACTAGACCCTAACGAGGTTGAGTCTGAATTGTGATTTAGGAATTTTATTTGTATTTGAATTAAATATTTATCTTCGGTATTTCTATTTCAATCGTGCACGAAAGCATATAAATTATTTTAGGATTAACCTTTTTCAAAGTGCAAGGAACTTTTAATTAAATTTAATGTTAGGATTGATGCCAAGGTTAAAATCTAATAAAATTTGATACTCTTTCGCCAATAAATATATAGTTACGAGAAATATAATGTATTTCATGCTTTGGTACCAGACAAAAAATATATGAAGTCTTAAAGTTAAAAAAAAAATTGCCTCCATTATATCCCGTTATTAGAATACATCGCCCTAAAATATTGAGCCATAATGAACTTCATAAATGGGATCCTGGATTTATGATTATGGAGCGTCCAACACCAAATACGCCTCATCTATCAATCTAGACGAATCCATCCAGTATCCACCAACAAACGTGAACAGGACATGAGTTATATCCGTAATTTATATAATATTTATCTCAATCTAACATACAATCGAAATGTCGTCCAATCGTGCGGCGATTCAAACCCGAAATAGGCATAGCTAAAGGGGGCTATTCATTTTGTTCCATGGGAAAGAGCGACGAGCCACTCTGACAGTGATGTATTATACTCTTTGGGGATTACGATATGTTTAAACGGGACAGTTCAGGACTGATGTACAGCCAGCCCTACATTTTTGACATATTTTCAATTGTAACTGATACTATTCTTAGGAAGAACGACACCTCTAATAAGTCTCTACTGGGTTGTGTTATTCTTAGAAGATACGACATTACTGATTATTTTCCTGTTAGCAGCTATTTTAAGATGATACAACAATAGTCATAAATCTGCAGAGAGGACGTATTTCTTCCTGTTACAGTAATAAATTATTGTTATAGGTAATAAATAGAAGATTAATTGTTTCAGGGAATTCATTAACAAGGTCCAATGATGGAATCACGGTATTGTTGTCGTTGGACCTCATATACATTCTATCACAATCTCTAAATAAAATGCGAACATTTATTTACGCAATTTGCAAACTTGCAGCATGTTTGCGCCTACTTTGCACGAAAGTACTACAAGTTTTCTCGGTTGTATTTGTATCTTTACGCAAGTCTATCGTATCGTAGTATCTGCTACATATATGGTTTTCATCATACAACAAAATCTCAAACGTTCTACGCACATTGTCCTGAATAATAAAAGCGCATCAATTATTCTTTGTGATTATGCACGCCCCTAAATATTCCATACATCAGGAAGTTACCTAACGTAACTTTCTTGTTGCTTCATTAACAATGAAGAGCATGTTTTTTCCGCGTGTATAACTGTAATTTTCGTTTTAGGCTAATATAGGTCGAGGGGAGCGAGAGCTATCCCTCTATTACGGTCATGTGTAAGGGAAAGATCATCCCTTCTTAAGTCTCTCAAGCTATTTCGAACTACACCCAAAACTTATTGACTAACATTAGCCAAGGAAAAGGGAAAAACTTCAAAAGATATGAAGTAGTTTTTTCTTTTTATGTTTTCATTGAGACATCAAAAACTTTGATGTAGTGCCTTTTTATGAGTTACTACTTTTATGATTCATGGCTGGGTTCAGGATTTCTTATTAAAATGGTTTTCTGGGCAGCTTAGCCATTGATGTCGATATTTTTAGGTTTATTTTAAAAAACCAATATGAGCCACTTTCTTACTTACTTTTGAACGAATTTTTGTTGTATGATAATACTGTTTTAGTACAAAGTACCGACATAAAACGTGAAACGTCATTTAGTCTAACCAACGTAAACATTAGCTTCCCTTAATAATGTTTGCTTTACACCATAATCCTACATAAACCCTTCATTACGAGTCATTACTATGAAATTTTACAAACGCAACGCCTCCCGCGCAGTCGTATACTTTTCTAATGGACATAATGGGCATAATATTCTTAATTGAGCATCATCAGCGGAAGGTAACCGCCATCTTGGAAACCTGGGTGGTCTCGCCCGTAACCCGTAATTAAACTCCACAAATCCTTGCAGTTCCAAGATATTAGAACCTCACTATACATTCATTTATGTCAGTGTAAATAATGAGACTTTCATTTCAGCCATTTGTGATAGGTACAAGTTTTACTATTTATAAAGTTCCAGTCTTGTTTTGCGTGTTTAGATGCTTGGAATTACTCGTACATGGTTAAATTATGTTTGTGGTTAATACTTGCTTTTAATTGATACCATAAACATGATAATTATTTAACTTTATTTTTACACTCGGCGATTCGCCTACATTACATGGTGATCATCCCACCCACACGCACAAAAAGTTTTTGTAACACATTCATTGTGCGTACAGATAAGGAGTGGCACTGGAGTCCGTGTTTCTTGATAGCTACAACCTGAGTCTTTAAGTCAACAGTGAATAGGTTACTTCTAGGCAAGCGTGCTCCATCTTCGACTACATCATCGGTTACCATCAGGTGAGATAGTGGTCAAACGCGTGCCTACCAATAATAAAAAAAAACACACACAAAAAACCACACAAGGTTTTCTGAGATCAGATGATTTCGGAAAGAAGACATATCGAAGAAGACATATGTAACATATCTTTGTTGCACCCACTTCTCAAGATTTTAACAAAGTTTAGTAAGTCTAGATTGGGAAATATAGCCTGCTCAACGTTTAATGGCTCGTTGGACAAAGTTCTTCCCATATATTTGCAATATTTTCCACTAACCTTGTCCAGTCCATAAACTTTTTAAGCTAACCTTTTTGGAGGACGCCCAAGTTTCCACGCCAGAATTTTCAAGGCTTTTCTCTTCGCCAGCATCCCCATGACCGTGATAATTTTTGTCTACTACTTTAAGAAAACGTTCTGTCTATGAATCTGCTAAACAAAACGAAATAAACAAACTGCAGTTTTTTGTAATTTTTGATGCGAAGCAGTAACCAATTCGTTCGCAACAATTACGGAGAACAGGCCAATACTACTTGAGTCGTTTTTGCAACCTTTAGGCACATTTTTGAGTCCATTTTTATATTTATTGTCTGATTTTGTTTTTTTATCGGCATAATTTTTATTAACAAAATCAACAGCCAGTGGATAACTTTCTTTCAAATATACTTGTTGAGTTGACGTTCCTATTAACTTACAGGAAAATAATACAATAATTCGCATACTGCTCCCAATGATTACTTCGACCCTTTACATCATCACTTCACATTAAGTTCATTCAACATCAAAGATATCCTGTGCTGAGAAAGTTTCACCCTGTGAATTGTTCTAACATCACCCTGATACGTGCCCATGCCCTTTAATAGCGTGGCGTCACTCCACTAGGCCATTGTCTTCCTACTCCGCCTTTATGTGCCCAATTACACGAAATTAGTCTTTATTACACGAATTTCTAGCATTATTGTTTTAATAACCGCGGTTTTAATGTTTTGGGGTTAACGTTTATTACTATAACGTGGTGAAGCTTGTGGCTAAATAATGATGCTGCATGATTCGATTTTCAAGGTCTCCCGATGTCGGATGGGGGCTACCTATGACTTACCGAGACACTTTCGAACCCTGGAAAGCACAGTAAGCGGTTGGTCTCTGCTGCCATTTGTAGATGTATAACAGTCGTCACTTGTTGTTAGAAGACGGAAAGTCTGACAATTAGGTTTGCCAAGGGTTATAATATTGCCCAGTAACTGGTTCACGTAAAATACTGGTATTCTGGTGAACAAAGTAAGAGTGAAAGCCGACCCCGTAGTTGGGAAAATGCTAGGCAAATGACGAGGTACGTTTTACTTTATCCAAAGCGGGGGAAGATATTTTTAGACGAGTAAACGAACGACGAATCTCTGTAAGAAAAGTAAATACGCTTCTTTGAGGCTTTTGCGTAATACGTGCAAATATAGGGGAGATATTTCTGATTTCCCAAGGCAAGGGAAAAGGTTAGCCAGAGCCTGCCAGGGTTGCGGAATTTGTTCGAAAGAGTCACCGCGGCCCTTGAACGCAAAGGGCTTTAGAAGGAACACGGATGGGTTTTGGTCAGTAAGAGTCTGACACGCCCTTCCGCTCCACCCAGAGCGGAAGAAGTCATTTGATGATTGCCCATCCTCCCCAGCCAAAGGTTAGGCGAAGGACTAATTCCGTGTACCGACAGTTTATTGCAGTTTTATCCTATATGTCATACGTAACATATCCTGCGCAAGTTATAAATACTCGTAATCTATTATTTCCTTGATGAGCCCCTGGGCTAACTAGCAGCATACGGTTTGTCTACTTGACTTCAGCATGAGAATTTGTCAAGATTTGTCTTTAAAGCAGAGTTTGACAAGTTGTCAACTTCACATTCTCAAATCAGCCGGGTGTAAGAAACTGGTTTCCCACAACCACTTGCTTTAGTCATTTGCAAAATACTCAAATAAATTGGGACGCCTTTTAAAAAGTGGTTCTATATGGCTTCTATTAACGTCTACTGGCAATGAAGTGTTTCCGCAAATTTTCAACTTTTCCGGCTTCATTCATATAGTGTACCATTACACGTTCTTTAAGCTTGATTGAAACTCCGTATTTCATTAATTAACTAATTCAGAGTATGTTTCAAACATTATACCAACCCAACCAAAGTAGCCAACCTAATAAGTATTCCTAAAAATATAATATCCCCTTCTACCATCGGACATCTAGACGCACTGCAAGTTACCATCCCTACCTTGTTGCTATTCTACCAATTCGCACTAAACGTTTCCAAACGTCTTTTATAATGCGTACAGCAAAGGAGTGGAACTCTCTGCCTGCGTCTGTGTTTCCGAACGCATACAACCCTAATTTCTTCAAAATTAGAGTGAACAGGCTTCTTCTGAGTAAGCTCGCTCCATCGTCGACTTTGTCTCCGTCATCTATGACCTAGACTAGAGTCAAGAGCAAACCCATATTAAATAAAAAAAAAAAAAAAGATAAGTAATGACGAGTTTAAAGCAACCCAAATTAAATGAGACGAAGATTCTGCGAATCAATTTCTTCATTATTCAATCATCATATCAGCTGAAATACGTCCACTGCTGGACACAGGTTTCCCCCAAGGGGGGATTTGCCATAATCACCACGCTTGGCAGAGGGGTTGGCGATCGCAACGTAGCTAATATGATACGACATATAAATTCATATAACAAACAGTAGCTATTAATTAGTAAGAAATTGATTCGTAGGCTTTTTTTCATGTCGGGAGTCGCAGGGCGATCCCCGGCCACCGTAGGCGCGGGCCTGCGGACGGCGAGCGTTTGGTGGCTCGCTGTCCGATTACCACCAGGCCCAGGTTGACGGCGCGTTGTGTTTCACGCGCGCCTCAAAGATATGTCAGTATAGAAGACGGCGCCCGCTAGGGCCAGAGCCTTCCAGGGTTGCGGAATTTGTTCAAAAGAGTCACCGCGGCCCTGGAACGCAAAGGGCTTTAGAAGGAACACGGATGGGTTTTAGTCAGTAAGAGTCTGACAAGCCCTTCCGCTCCACCCAGAGCGGAAGAAGTCATTTGATGATTTCCCATCATTAAAAAAAAAAAAAAAATGGCTTTGTTTCATGTAACATAACAAACACTATGTGTCATCGAAAAAATCTTAAGCAATTATGTTTTATTTGACTTGAATAGTTCCCAGATGACTAGGCTCCATGCAGGTAACGTATCCAAAGAGACATATGGGACGAGGCGATTGCCATACCTATAATGTCGGACTTGTTTCAAAGCCCCAGAATACTGAGAATTCCCTTTCAGAAAAACCCGACAGCACTGTTCTACCTGTGAATCATCAAAAGATATTTTTCATACAACCATTTTTGCAGACTGCTTGAGATTTGCATATCTAAGGAATGAGTCTTTCTGAAGAATATTTAGCATATACCTCAATTTAGCTCGTTCTCGTTCATTCTAGACAAGGCCGGTTAAATTTCGTACCAGTGTCGATACAGTAAAGTTACAATTTTCGAAGTAACACAAAAATTACTTGGAATTGACGTAAACACCTGTGCAAATGCATTTGAAGGGGAAGCGAGGCAATTTGTCATTAATAATTTAACAGGTAGGCAGGTAGGTAAAGCCAATTTGTATTAGGGGAAGTCTGCAATCAATACTTGGGCCCCACAAAAAACTTGAAAGCAAATAAAATGAAAAACATGTGACGAAATGGCTTGTTTGCTTCCCTATTTTAATATCGCCTGTTACTTAGTAATGAGTCCTTTAATCGATAAATATGACGTATTAGTCGCATGACTAATACGTCATATTTATCTTCTTATCATACTCATGAGTTACTGTGTAGTAGGTACTTATAACCTAGAGCTCATAAAGTACTGCCGTAATTATTCTTATGAAATCTTAAGTGATCATATTTCGTCAAATTGTGTCCTTTTTCGCAGTGTCGTTTGTGTTTGCGTTTCTGTCGTTTTAAGGGTTCCGTACCAACGAAGGGTAACCAACGGAACCCTATTACTTAATCCTCCGCAGTCCGTTCGTCCGTCCTTCTGTCTGTCTGTCAACGGGTCATATCTCAAGAACCATAATAGGCAGACAGTTAAAGCACAGAGTGTGTATTTCTGTTGCCGTTACAACAACATATAACAAAAATTAAATGAAATTAAAATCATACAAGAAACGTGTGTTTTTCGGTTTATGTTACGGAACCCGTCCTTCGTGTGAGAGTCCGACTCACATTTGGACGGTTTTTCATTTTCTGATCTTTTAAAATTTATATTCTAGGCATCATCGTCACCTATATACTCAACAGCTGTGCGATGACTTCCTAGATGTCAAGGCTAGTGAAGCGTTATTTTTCATTAACGAACTATTCATAGCTTTAATTGGACAGTCTTTGATGTTCATGATTGATTAATAACTAGGTACCTTGATTGATGTCATGTTTACAATGGAGCGATGGATAGAGCCATACAATGTACACGTTGAAGTGTGTACAACGTCGGCTGATGTGTACAGGCCATTAAGGATTCAAATCTAATTAGAGGTGATGTACACATTAGTATAGGATTTCTAAGTAATGAAGCCTTGTAATTAGCCTGCCGTAGGGCAAAGACCTCTTCTCTAGCGTGGAAGAAAGATGATGGAATGCACACTCTTTTCGTCATCTATACTAATATTATAAAGAGGTAAAGTTTGTATGTAGAGACTCTGGAACTACTGAATCGATTTTAAAAATTATTTTTGTATATGATAGCCACATTCATGAGAAATACTATAATAGGCTATAGGGGAAACTCCTACGGGAACGGTAAAAAAAACGGGATATGCGCGTACGAAGTCGCGGGCAACAGCTAGTATGAAATAATTGCGTTCAAAAAAGTCTAATAGTCTGCTGCAGGTGCAGAAAAAATCGAACGGCGCAAATATAACAGCCTTACTGGGAATTATATTTTCAGCCATTTGCGGGTGAAATATGGTTATGGAGTCCGAATGCTCATAGAGTTTATTGTGACATCGCCTTATTCTATGCTTTTCACCCCGCTTGTACATTTTTTAAGAAGCTTATACTCGTATACTTATGTGCTGTTTAATGTAAAATTCTGTATTTATCTGTTAATGATACATACATATTTAACTATCAATAATAAGTCCTGTTTTCGTCGCGGTTGAATCCTCAAAACCTAAGTTTTGAGTTAAACAACCGCACAGAGAGAAGTATGGAACTACATAGAATGGAGAATTAATTGCTTTATTATTGTAATAGCTCTGAAAAGTCTGCAGCGTACACTTATTACGTCGAAATAATTGAACTTCTTCACGCCTCAATCTACCAGTTACACGGTATTACGACAAAAATACAAAAGTAAAAGGAAATCGATACTGAGAAGCATGCGATTATTCCGGATATCCGCGACGATGTGTTACAAACGCGTTCTTTCATAGGTAATCCTCGTGTATTTGATTCGATTCAATGACACTTTCGATGCGAAGGAATCCATTGATATAGATGCAATTATTTTTGGCTTAAATGTGCCTTGAAGGTCTATCTTTTCCTCAACAAATAGGATTCGAAATACCAATTTTATTGACATCTGACGAAGGTCACATGGTACCTACGTGGTTCTTGGCTCAAGAACCTCGCTTTGTCATGGGTGAAGAAGCTGGACTATTCTGGACTTTGGTAATTGGTGCATAAAGTACTTGCTACGCACTAATAAGAACTGTACGTCCTTCAAGCAGACCCTGGCACGAAAAAGCAGGCGCTATGACGAAGAAAACACGATGTTTTTCCAAAGTGAATCGTATATTTTTAGTAGTAGGGCTACTATTATATGGCACAAGTAGCTCATCATTCGGTGATTAAATGTTCCTCCTCCTTCGAGATATGTCCGACTAAAATTCTTGACAATACCCGTCCACTTGTGACGATATTTGGCCTGTTGTAGAGTGTCGGAGATCTTTGTGTCTTCACTTGGTCAGACTTGGCCCTATTGGCTACGTCCCCTGGGTAATTGTCCATTGAACTTTCCTGTAACCGTTAACTTTGAGTCAATGCTACAAGCAGTTTACCAACTTTGTACTCATCGTTTACTTATGACGAATGCATTACCTACTTCTGTCCCTGGAGATAAAGTTGAAAAGTGAGGTTTCACGTGTCTGTTTATTTCAGGCATACCATTAAACTGGAACTCAGCACTCGAGATACTTTGTACGAAATAGAGTCCTTTCTACATGTTAGATAGACGTAAAAGTAAATGCTACTAGGGAAACTACGTCATACTATGTTGCGCTGTTGACAATTTTGGCAGAGCGGTAGTTGTTTGATCGTTTAAACCGTATTTGACAGATCCTCAATTTAATACTCAGGACGTTTTGCGAGTAGATTGTTTAGTGTAGTATCCACATCAAACGTCAATATCGTTCGAGGAATTTATCGATGCAGTGATTGCCTAGTACACATTGACCGACACTGGAAGTCGACAACTGTTATCATGTGACTTGACGGCAAATGAAGGTTTCCAAGTCGAATCAATAAGTAATTGCAAAGTGAAATAGCATTGAGCACAAACAGAATTTGCTCTATTTGCAGTAGCCACGATGTTTATGTAAATTCGTAATTTCGTTTGGCCGCATTCTAGACAAGGGAGGGGGTGCTAAGGGGTGACTTGAATATTGTGTTACTGGGGTAAAACCCCTTTGTTTTCAAATTGGCTACCATGGTAACTGGACTCAACCCCCTTTTAATTTAAGATTAAAGTGCTTGATATTTGCTTTTTAATTAAATTTATATTTGTGTAACAAGTTTTTATTTTCTGGGTTCTGATTTTTATACAACTGCTTTATTTTTAATATGTTGGGGAAGGTCTTGCGTGATCGTTCTCTATCTGCATTATTTATCCTTTATCTGCACTTGCTCAACGTGGCGTAACGTGTCTAATGGGGCGAAAAGTGACTGCCCTAACTTCATATCGAATTCAATACAGTTGTCTTCCTGTACGTAAATAACTAACATCTTCACTTCTTTACCTTTTTATATTACTTTAACAACGTCTATTTCGCCTTGAATCTTTCAAGTCTTCTTCCCAGGTACTTATCTCAAGTTTGTTCCAATTCAATTTCCGTATATTTTTTGCACCTTCGTTTAAATTGGCTGAAGAATTCCAGGTGATATTCTGCACCGTCACGTTTTTCTACGGATGTGTTCGTAGCGAAACTGATCTAATCGTGTAACGGAGCGGTGAGTAGCGCATCCACCGCAAAATTTTCATTTCCGCAACTCTGGGATGCACGTGTAGACTTAGCTTTAGATGTTACTGTGGAATAGTTGGGCTTTGTCTAATATTAGAGTAAGTAAACTTTGCTAAGTGTATTGAATCGTTATTAATTTGAATTACTACTAGCTCCTAAGGCTTAGAGGATCGTGGATCTTTAAGGGTTGTGATGGTTTCTGGAAAAATGTGATAGGTGGACCAGTCATCATGATTTCAGTCAAAGTCGTCGTCTGCAGCAAATATGTAGATTACCTGATTTTTACCTTGTTGTGTCTCTTTGTATTTTCAATAAAATGTTTTCTTTTATTTCTTCTACATTTCCACTACCATGATTAAACATGCGATGGACCTTGAAGCTAATTTATTAAAAAAATCATACATCAGAATGTTGGAACACAATATACTTCAGAAACCTTTTTTGACGGTTCGTTAATGTTTGAGGTAAGAGGATAAAGTAGAATCTTATGGATGACTCAGTTGTATACCTGTCTTTAGACAAGCTGCGGTCACTGCAGACACCCGCCGTCTCTCGATATCTCGCTGACGCTGTGCCCATCGGCTTAGATATTGCGCTGAGCAACATAAGCAAAGTCTACGCTCCCAAGTTTATTCAACTTAGAAATTTTGAAATGATGAAAAATGCCTTTTAGTAAAATTGTTATCTTTTATAACAATGACGATAGTAGATACTTACATAAATGAGATATAATATTTCTCTGGTTTATAATAGGTACGTGAGATAGCCTATTTTATCTCACGTCTGCAAACATGTTGCAAAATAAATAATGTTTGTATAAATGTTGAATGTGTAAACGTGCCTACACATATGAGGTGTTCAATTAAGTTTATTTAAAGATAAGTTTGCAATAGTAACTGGCTATATATCCTTAGATACTTGTAGTTTAAAAAAGAGTTAAGTTCCTATGTCCGTCTATGGCTAAACTATGAAAGATATGACATTTAAAATCATATAATTTATTACAATACAACCATTTACAGGCACTTTTGACTTGTCTATCAGTCGGTCGGCTCAAAATAATTTAGCTAGTTGCATATTCCAAAGGTTAGGTAGTACTCTATAGAGATGAACGAGCAAGACATTCCATGAACACTGTTTTGAATCAGTAATAGAAAATATTGAAACATAACACACTCAATAAACTGGACTTGGCACAAAATACTGTTTTAATTTCTTAGGCTCCGTGCTTAAAAGGGTAAATTAAAAACTATTAAGTGTTATTTTGGAGCTTATCAAAGCAAATGTTTATTATAAGGTGGGTACTAACCGGTGTTACAGGACGTAGTGTAACATGTTAAAAAGCGAGCATTCGTTCAGTCAGTACGTGGACACGAGCACGAATACGAGCTATTAATCGGTCGTTTATCTGTCCGTTAACGCTATTTGTCATAACGGCATTGGTTTGTTAGTGGTTAACGGACAGATATACGACCGATAAAGTACGTCAAAAACCGGACATAAGACTGTCTGACTGTAGCAACTCTTGCTCTGTAATAATCTCCAAATAAGTAACATTATGATGAGCGGATTATTCCGTATCCTGTATGAGAGCAGAGCAATCAGTAGTCATTCCGTAAATCAAAATATTTGTACGGTGACTATTTGTAGTTCAAAGTTTTGGGATACCTCATGCCATCGTACCTTTGAGCTATTCATCTGTTTAAAATCTTAGAAGACGAACAAACCTTAACGTGTTGCTTCCTTTATTAAATTAACCGATTTTTTTCCGAAAATCTCTTTTCATAGGTGCTCTCCCAAAGCTACATACATCAAACGAAAGAATTTGACAGTGCGTAGGTATAAAGCCCCAAGTTCAAGGAATATTTCACAATTACTTAATTTTAATACCTGAAAATCTACACAAAACGTTTGGCAAGTAACCTGCAAACACATTGCAAAGATCTAGATTGCAGCTTAAACGTACTTTTTAAACAGTCCATGCATTAGTTACGAACCTAAAATGGGTCGCAGCGAACGAAATGCCTCGAGCACCATGGCCACCCTACGATCACTCATAGTGGGTGGTCTACACCGGCGATAGCGATGTGAAATGTCTGTGTTTGTGAGCTAGAAATTGTACATTCTACTAATAACATGTGTGTCATGAGTACCAGAACGAATTTGTAGAGGGTATATTAAGAGCACCGCTTCATTTAGTGAGTCTCACGCGTTAATGTCTCATTTTATTCTTTGTAGAAGATTTTCCGAGGAAAGTCGTCTAAAGAAGAACGGGATTTAATGGATTCTAATTGAGTTTCTAAAATACTTTAAACAAATTATATGCTTTAATTAATATTCGACCTAAATCACCAGATAAGTCAAAATCAGTCGATTTCGTTTTGTTTATGCTGTAGACGCACTGTAAGCACAATCGAGTAGGTTAGTTTCACTGAGCTACTCACCAGGCGACTCGCTGGAGTTGCTGGGCTCTAGGCGTTAAAAACGCCACCTGATAGTGCTTTTCGGCCTTATTGGGGTTTAGTCTCTCGAATTGGTTCGGAGAATATAGTAAGAGACACCCTTTTCTTATCCCATTGGAGTCACTGCAGTTCGCAATAATTCATTTATTAACACCCAGATTCAGGCTTGCACCTTTTCTTATTATCAGCACACACATATTCAAACTTTTATGAAGGTTAACTTTCACAGGTTACATGTTTCGTCTTAAAAATTGCTATAAGAAGTTACCAAGGTCAAAAGGCCAATATAAACAAATAAAAGTAGTCGGCAGCAGTACATAACATAGACAACCTTGGCATATCCCATTAGTCTGCCCTAGATCCCAGACACATTACTGGCAGCCATTTTGTTTACGATAAACGGGAAACTGCCGAACAAGTGGATAACAGATCCGTGTTTAGTTTTGTTGGAAAACATAAAACGGTTGTTGTTGGTAGACCTCGGAGTAATCGCTCGAATATTTGTTACTAAATCAAGCCTTAATGTCTTTGTAGATTAGGCTAAAATATTATGCAGACGTTCAATGTTTCTTGGATTAGAGGCTGACTTATTTTCTCGAAGAGGCTTGAGATGTATGTGAAACCTGGTGGAGTTCACTGTATTCGAGAAGCATGGGACAGATCGATGCAGCGCAATTGAGGGTAGCCTTTGTCTAGAATTAGACGCCTTTTGGCTAAAATGATGACGATGACAATGCTGTCGATTTCAAATCAATTCAATTTTTAAGGTTTTGGCTCTATCGATCAACATTCAGCCGGAATGCGATAAGGCCGCCCATTTTACATGTGTTTTAGTTAGTTTTCTTTTTATGTTATTCTCGGTGTAAAATTAAGTGTATAATTCTTAAATAAATAAACATTCGATGATTTTGCCAATGTCAAGGTACGAGATGGCAATGGTCGGTTCTCAATTACGATACGTTTTTGGTTTTGGCGGTTTTAATTGACAGTAAGTAAGATTCGGTATTTAACTGGGCTGACTGCCTTGGCCTCTGTGTTCTTAAAGTGTAGTTAGTACTACTGGCATAAGATATAGACTAGAGATGAATTTTACTTAGGTTAGATAAACTCTTCTACCTTCAAATAAATATTAGTTCCAATATTAAAAGTAGGTATCCGGTGAGTACAGCATTAAAGACAAGATCTTATATTCGTAGAAAGCAATTTACTAATTCATAAACCTGAAGTATGATTTACATTTCTGTAATGGATAACTACTGAATACCTTCTTAAGTTAGTGAATAGACTCTTCAGTTCTCAATAGACTTCCAAAGTGATTAAAAGCGTATTCGAAGGTTTTCACGCGAATCTCAAAGTGAAGGCAATTGAATGAATTCAGTAAATCATTTGTAGGTGAAAATAGCAGGTATTTTGTGAAACGTGCGCTCTACGCACATGCATAAATAACTCTACGCTTTAGCAATGGGGTGGAGCTGTCAATATTTATGAACTTTTGTATTTTTAAACTCAATGGTTTCGTGAGCACGTTTCAGGAGTCTATAATAATAAATATTAGGATAAACTTAGCAGCTTCGGAATGCTTTTTGGACTACCAAGCTTTTGAAGTGCCTCGGGCATGTTTGCTCAGACGCATGTTCATGACTTCTACGCAATGGTGAAGAAGAAAGCGTCACTGCTAGAGATAACTCGGTCCGGTCTGCACCGCATATATGTAGAAGATGTTAGTGGACTTTAACTCACCGATAAAAATGAATCACGTCATGCAGGTGTTGGTTAGACAGGAGTGATTCATTACAGACAGTATGTAGATACGGTCATGTTTTCTTTGAGCCTAGTAGTGGAGTAGTGACGTTATCGTTAAAATAGTTCTAAAACTTTCATAAGTTAAAAGTATGTGGTGATTTTATCTGTAAGCTCTGAGCCAATCAGAGCAACAAATAAATGAAAATACATAAATCTAATGCTTTATAATGGAAAACTGGCCGAAAAAGGAAGAGCGGTGAAAATATGAACACATTTTGAAATTTGTAACCAAATGCAAAATAAATGAAATCCATCCATTAGATTTACGATCGGACGGATTTCCGCGGAAGAGTGAAAAATAAATCAACAATATGAATTTTCAACGGAAACGGTTTTCCCAGTTTTGACCTTTTGAGAGAAAAAAAAAAGTTTTTACTTTTTACCTCTCTTAATCACTGAGGTCGACATCTGGTGACCTGGTTTCTGAGCTCAATATAAGGAAATAGGTCACGTTTAGAGCTTCAATATGTTACCGTTTATCTAAAAAGAATGGAGTCGTTAGGACAAAATATGAGCGTAATACTACCGAAGCTGAAACTTAATTTTTCAAAGAACTAAGTGATTGGAAGACCTTTGAAAAGCCGTATATTTGGAAAAAGAGCATTGATAATAAAGGAACTATGTGGAAAATGAGCGCCAATTTGTTACTCTTATAGTGAAATACTGAAACCGCAATTCGAGCCTGAATTAGGTATCGAATCGCTATCGGTTTGTGTTCATGACGTGTAAATAATTGGTCTCGATTCTGAAACAGAATGTGTAAAATTATCTAAAACAGCTTTTAACCATAGTCATTGCGTGGCAACAGAGTCACAACAGGGGCGGATCCAGGATTGTCGTTGATAGGTTTTTTTTTTTTTTTTTTTTTTTTTTTTTTTTTTTTTAAAAAAACGTTGCCCCACACTAGGAATTTCTCCTGTATTGTGGGTGCGTTTACAAACATACAAAGTCACATACACAAACAGCCAGACCCGGAACAACTATCTGTAGGCCATACAAATATCTGTTCCGTGCGGGAATCGAACCCACGACACGCAGCGCAGCAGTCAATCGCTCAACCTCTGCGCCAACCGTGTCGTTTTAGCAAAGTAAACTCTAAAAAAGCACAAACATTTTATTTTGCTTAATTCAGAACAAGCCTCCTTGTATTACTTGTCGTAAATTCCTCAATGACTTCGTTAGGTTGACTACAAAAGATATCACGGTCTTTGAGGGGATTGAGCCCCTTAGCTAAACACCACCTCTATGTACAAAACCTGAATCCAGGAGGCAATTCTCGTATTTTTAAGGAGCGCATTCCCATCGCAGTAGCGCAATGTCAAAAACATCTCTAATTTCCATACATTTTGACAAGTTTTTGACATTGATTGTCGCTGAGGTATTGTGACCTGAATTAGACCACTGTTAAAATACGAGAATTAGCCTTCAGAGTGGCCAAATCTTTTCAGCTGGCGCCATTAGTTGCTCTTTTGTTTTTACCCGACTGCGCCAGAAGGAAGCTTATGTTTTTCGAGTGTATGTATTTATGTGTGTTTACATGTGTATTGATTTTAGCTTGAGAGGTGAGATTTGTCTTGATTGTGAGAGTGGTACTGGATACATACAAATAAAAACGGCCGATCTTTGGCGCCATAGTATGTCTTCATTTTTTTTTTCCCTCAGATCTTATTGATACGTCGAATAGCGGTCAGGTTTTTTGACAAAGTATTTTCTTTTTAATATATTTTTAAAACAACGCCCCCTGAAAGTGTCATCCAAGCGCCAAAAGACAAAAGATTCTAGTAGAATTGTATGCGTCAATCGTTTCCAAAGAACACAACACAAGAAAGTCATTTTCCCAAATTAACGAGACACATAGCAACGAAAATACTTAACATTAGCGAAGACATAATGAAGAATTCCGACGGCTGTTCATTTGTGAGGTTCCGTCCTCTAAAAGGATTCAAACTCGGTACCAGTCTCGGGTGCATCAAATTGCTCACATTTTGTTTATGGGGGCAATAAAAAGCGGCCTTCAATGCTCCTTCAGGCTCCCGTTTTATTATGGTCGACTTCGTTAACTTGCTTTAATGTGTTGTTTATACTTTCGAAAGGACTTGGAGGAAAAATAAACATGTAGCCATTAAGGATAGTGGTCACACTGCAAGAATTTAATTTCCTGTAGGCTGTGTCTTTGACCATGTAGCTTATGCATGCAATAGAGACCTATGTTCGAATTAATTATTTTCTATATGGAAAATCATAGCGTGTATGTAATAAAATAAGCTAAGACCTTTACCATATGATATTGCAAATGCATAAGTACCTACGTTCTATTGATTTATTCTTCAATCTAGGATGAAAACCGGGTTTGTTATTTTTTATTGCAGGTGGGAAAAAAAGTAAAAGTAAAGGACCTATTCTAGTCAGTTCCAATTTTGCAATAGCTTCTATAAAGTCGAAGATAAACGAAATGTTCAGCAGTGCCCCGACTCTTGTCAACCCTCCTCTAACTTGACTTTAATTTAAAAACTTTTCGCCTGTGACTCAGTTAAGCAGTCATAGATCGCAAAACTTTCGATTCCTCTCAAAACGGTCGGAAAAGTGCAACGTAAAGTGAAACTACACTGATTTATAGAGTACAACCTTTATACGACCCATAAAAGTGATTTATTTTAAGTTACAAGTGATTTGTTTTGGAGGAAAATTGAACTCAAAATGTGGTGCGCAGGCTAAATTATTCATCATATCATTGACAATGACAAATTCTACACTTTGTTTTAAAAATCATTCTTGACGTCCCAGTTTTTAGTTAGTTTTAAGTGTCGATAGCCTAGCGTC
Source organism: Mamestra brassicae (assembly GCA_905163435.1). Lineage (NCBI taxonomy): Eukaryota > Metazoa > Arthropoda > Insecta > Lepidoptera > Noctuidae > Mamestra > Mamestra brassicae. The sequence goes on along the minus strand of LR991004.1, from coordinate 8,918,011 downwards.
TAGGGCTTGAGTCCTGGGCGAGGTCTAGTATTCAGCAACCGTGTGTTGTAAGACATGAATCCTCTGGAGAAGCAGTAAGTAGTTAAAGGTATACTCATGCCTTATTGGACGGAAAAAACTTGATGGATATGCAATTTCATAGATACAACAGCCACAACACAGAGATTTATAGGATTACTTCATATTTCCCATGGGCTTATCTCACAATACCCGGCACCGCGAAATAATCCTTCATTACCATATCGCAGTCCACAGCTTGTTGTCCCAAAATTTTCTAAAAATGGACCTTAAATTCTAAAATGGATTTAAATTCTGTAGGGCACTTTGTCATCGAACTATTAATAGTACATCGCACTCTATATAAGGGCGTGGGGGTTAAAGGTTAAGGGCGCAGACGGGCGTCATTCGTGGCAGACAACTTATCGAATTTATTCTAATACGTTGGTATTAGAAATAATTTTATATAATAGTTGGTATCATGTAAGTCGTTGGACTTACATGATACCAACTATTATATAAAATTATTTAGATAACTTGGCCCTCGTTACTTAAATTGTGGATTTAAGTTTTGAAGTCCAATTTATGATCTATCGAGTACACTGGAACTTTAATCCCTCGTGGGAAAATACGCATGTGTTATTACATGTTTCGTAAATGCGACTGTATTGGTGTAGTTTTTTTTTTAGTATGGATGCAATATGCAGTTGAAAATACATTCCGAAACTAAGAGCATGGCATGCAAAATCGACAACAAAACAGATATTACGAGTACGTTGACTGAAAAATACACAGCGCTGAGGAAGGTGCTTGCTGGTGAATTTTTAAGACTTCTTCAGTGAGTGACAGCGACACTGACAGTAGTTTTATGGCTTGGTTGCTAACACTTCTATCTATGTCTTTAGTAGCTATTATAATAGTGTATCATCTATGGTCTTAAACATAGATTCCTGTCAATGCTAGCGATGTGAAAGAAGTAACTTAACAAGAAGGCTTTAGCTAAGAGCAGGCAAAAGAAAACGACGCCTCGGTTGTACTAGATCCAACTCCTCCGCCTCTTTTCATAGTTTACAAAAAAAAACAAATGACAATAGTGGTGACCGCCTCATGGTTTCAAGTCACACATTTTTTGATGATACTCCCTTCCACTGGAACTTGTAGCCACTTGCAACAATTTACCTCCATGGCCTCTTAAATTCATAGAGAGAGAAAATAAAAAAAGCTTTGTGTATTGAAACGGTTCACCTCGTTTTACTAGAGTAGATATGTTCTGAGCACAATCTCTAAATAAAACTCCTGTCCCTATCTAAACGCTCACAAAAGCGGAACAGCGCCTGTCACTCGGGACGTGTAGTAAAAAGTAACAAATTAAAAAAGTTTTGTACAGCCAGGATAATACATACGCGTATCTTGCAGCTTACAGCAGTTTAGCAAGTTTTCAGTTTATACAAACACATAGTGGAAACTGGAACCTTAATAACGCCATGTTTCTTCCTACAAGATACTATCATAAATGTGAAAAGTTGTTATGTTGCGATGTTTCTATCACGTCTCAAGGCGGCCTAATAGATATGTAGACCATTGTCTGTATTAGGACATAATTTCATTCTTTTTAGGGTTCTGTCCGTGAAGGATAATCAATAGAAACCTATTAATAAGCTAATAGCTAATAAAATTTTCGCTAAGTGTGTATTTCTATTGCCGCTATAACAACAAATCATAAAAACCGTCGACTTAAAATCACAATTTCGTAAGAAGCACTGTCTCCGAGTCCGACTTGCACTTGACCGATATTTTTATTTTATCCCAGTTTCAGTGGGTTAATTTCCGATTTTCAGGCAGGTGAAGTGGATGCCAAAACCTAGTGATACTCGTTTACGTATGTTCTAGAAGTATATATATGTTCTAGAAGTGCGGGGTCATATTTAAGGGTGATATTAGGTAGCTGATATACATTAAGGAAACAATACCAAACATAAACAATGTGACTTATTTTCCAAAAAAATCGACCAGTAAAAACGACTAAAAAGATTCGAAGAAATGACTTTTAAGAAATTTGTAACAGTTGGTGGCATTTACTTTATTTTTTAATTTATGTTTTATTATTTTTAACCGACTTCAAAAAAAGGAGGAGGTTCTCAATTGGTTGCATATTAAAAAATCAAAATATCTCGAGCAAATTTCAAAAAAACAACGTACAAATCAACAAAGTTTAAAATAACGATGGTCATTTGATCAAAAGTTCAGCTGACCAAAGTCTGGAATATCAATGTTTATATTATTTATAACACTATTGACCAAATCGTTTAAAGGTCAAAATGGATTACTGGATAAATTATTAATTATCAAATGGATAAACTGGAAAAGGTTAAAATAATATTACTTTTAGCGAATAGCGCCTGTCTGATACAGAAAGCCTTTGCACAACATGATCTATTTTTAAAACCACCCAGAAATAGGAGCCCCGCTGAGCGGGGCTCCGTCAACTATCATAGCGCAGGTGGTAATCAGTTACTACGTTTCAATTATCGGGATTTCGTCCATCGGTATTTTAAAATTCGGTCTTTTAAAATTCGGGATTTTGATACGTACCCATTTAAATTAATAATTCTTAATAAGAAATCATTTGTGATTATAAAATTTGATCGGTTCTCTCAATTCGGTTGTATTTTTTTATTTTTATGTTTGTTACCTCATAACTCCGTCATTTATGAACCGATTTCAAAAATTTGTGGTCCCATAGAAATTTTATCAAAATCGGTTCAGTAGTTTGGTTTTTAAATCAAAATAGCTGGAGGAAATAGAAAATAAATCATCCAAGTAAACGAAATTGCGTGTTTTACTTTCCTGTGGTCGTGTTAGGTGTGGGTGGTGTGCACCACTAACAAACTTTTTTACAAAAAAAATTGGAAAAATTTCGGAAGTCGGTGTTAAAATATGAAGAAACAACCAAAAACACCGACTTCCGAAACTATACTTTGTAGTGTATTTTTTATTTGGTAGTCGGTTGTATTTTTTTGTAGAAAAGTTTATTTTTTCTTGTATATTAGCTACCCAACATAGGTGATGTTGGGTGGAACAACATGACCACGCACTTCTGGAACACCCTGTTTAAGTAAAACTGGATATAACTTCAAGGGACCTCTCGTAATATCTCGATATCGATATTCCGAGTTTGCTTATCCGTAAATGTGTTCATTGGATCGGTGAAGGACATCTAAATTGTGCGTTGAAGCAAATATTTGTTTACACCTACTATTATTGTGTATTGAATTTCGAATTGATACATAAGTAAGATATCCGAAATTTTGTATTTTAAAAACGCATGGGTTTTATGGGATTGGGATTTTTTGACATCGCAACGATAAATTGGATGGCACCCAGCCCGCCTTATAAAGATTTCATATTGTCTTCTGATTTATTATCCAGTATGTTAGATTTACATTTACCGCCGTCTTTTATGATACCCTCATAAAAGTCTGGCAAATATTTGATATGCTGCTATTTTCCAGACCAAGGAAATCAGCTCGATATTTTAGAAGACTAGACGGAATTTTCCAGAATAACTCGTAATTTCGTGTGATACTTTTATATGCCAGGCAGAGGACGAGGTTTTTAATAAAAACTATAGCTTTCAAGTGTTTAAGTGCTTCTCAGAGTTGTGTTTAAGTGAAAATGTTCTCGTTGAAGGGTTTTTATCATGAAACGTGGCTAACTTTAGGGTGAAAAACCTCAATTTATTATCGTAGAGAAGTTTGACCTTTGTCTGGAATAATATGGGATGTTTTACAAGCTAATTAAGGACTGAATTGGGGTTTATTGTGAACCCAAATCTGTTTCTTTATTAGCGCTGTTTGTTTTCCAAAAATAACAAACTCATTTAGCGCTAATGAAAATCCTATTGTTTCGTTGGTCTGGTGATACCAAGCGAAACTGTTGCCTGTCGCAAATAAACTCTTTTTCTTTCTTTTTTCTTAGTTGTCCCGGGTTTCGATTCCCGTATCGAACAAAGTGTTATTGATGGAATTAGAAACGCAGATGACGTTTAACGCCTGGGGACGCCTTTTAGTCAAATCTCTTTAGTAAAAAAGACGCTTGCCCCCTCTCTCTCGGCATCTATCATTCGATCCCGCGTATTTTCACAATGTTGTAATTCCTGTTTAATTAAATAAGACACAGTTGATTATCCAAAAGCTCGTTTAATTTCAACAGTTATTGGAGTTTTTCAATCTGGAAGTGTCCATGGGGTTACTTGCACGTTCATCTCCATAGGATCTACTCTTTGGAACGTGCAACTGTCGCACTGGAGATAGGGTCGGTGAATGTGGTTTAGCAGAACAACTCGCTGCTCTTGTCGCTAGGCAGAACTGGCTTTATCTATTTGACTGACAGACCTATACAATTCAAAAGTGCGTGTAACCTGTCTATTTGAAATAAAGGATTTTATATTTTCGAATTTCTCATTAACAGCCCAGAGTCTGAATTTGTGTTCGTTTAGGTACGCCATAGACATGGGTTTCACACATAAGTGGCAAAATGTGGATGGGCTATAAGTTACACTTCTACCTTACCCCATATTTATAGATATCTATACTATATAATATAATAAAGCTGAAGAGTTTGTTTGTTTGTTTGATCGCGCTAATCTCGGGAACTACCAGTCGGATTTGGAAAATTCTTTCCGTAAATGATGTCCACATTCATGAGGAATGCTTATAGGCTATACGGAAATGGGAAAAAACGGGATATGCGCGTACGAAGTCGCGGGCAAAAGCTAGTGATTATGAAACGTAAAAGTCTAAAAACAGATAGCACAAAAGGGATCGTCCGCGTTTATTAGCATTTCTTCTTCACATAAAAGTCTCACTAAATAAGTCTTTCGCTTGATGTTCAACGAATTAAAATGTCTCGGACAATTTCGTGTCTGCTGCAACCGGTTGCTTTTACATCAAAGCTGTCTGGTATCAAATTGCTGACAGTTGGCGCTTATTTTTAAACGACACCTGCCGTACTATACTTGCCCTAGTTGGATCGATAGTAGGGATGTGCCGATTATTTTGTAGACTAGACGTCGACATCTACAGTAGCAGCGTTATCGCTAACGTTTCCATGTTTTCAGGAGAGGATTCAACTAATGTGGTATTGTATTCATTTATTTATTTTAAACTTTATGAACCAGGATATTGGGTACAAAAGCCGCTGAAACTTGTTTATAATTTATGAACTGATGAAGTCATACAGTGCTGCTGTTTAATTATTCTTTATACAGTCACTCAAAGAGCGATTGCTTTAAACATTTTTGTGAAGAGATAAGAGACATTCTGTGCTGTTATTGTCGAAGAATGTATGGAGTGCGGTTATCGAACTACACTTGCAAGTAAATGTGGCGTACATAAATGGGCGGATTACTGATGAGTAGCAAACTAATGCTATGTGCGATTAACCTAAAACTTATTGCTTTGCAGACGCTTGTATACGTGTCGGCTCTTGTTTTGTATAGCAAATATAGTAGTAGGTTTGTAGGGCAATGCAGGTACTCAAAACTAGTATTGCTAGTCGATATTTTAGTAAATTCTTTATCTGCATATTCCGGACCATAACTTGACTGGTAGATGATGTCTTTTTGCATTTATTCTCCCCATGTTCCACTATTGTATATAAAGTTTAAATCATTAAATAAACATAGTTTCCCTGAAGTGAATAGTCGCTAGAACATCCCTAACCGAGATTTACTTCGCTACTGGTTACTTCGCTACGATAATAACAAATAGTGGCTTGTCGTAGTTTAGCGTGCTTATTTTTCATCGCTTCAATTTCCTTTGAGGTACAATTTTAAAGGGCTAAGTTTTTCTTGCAAAAATTTATATTATGTCCGGAAAATTATGAACAGGTTATAAACTGAACTGTTGCAGATGGGTTTAATTTTAAGTATTTATAGTGATTAAGCGAAGCAGACTAATAAGGATGTTGGCGGAGTTAAAAAATATAATTCTATTTAATCCATCAGTAAGATTATCGAAAAATATTGGATAAGTACGTATTTTTATAATTTATCAAATACTTTAAAAAATGCGAAGATAAAACGCATCAAAGAGAAAGGAGTGGGGGTTTGTAACGTCACTTTCCAGTATAAAATGTACTGGTAAGTGACGTCACACAAGTTTTCAACGCACTGTATCTTCATTTTTTGTTTGCGTGACAAAAAAAAATACGTGTCCAATATTTTTTGGCGTATCGTGATCTATCTGACGGACCAATGAGATTTTTTTAGTCAAATACCCTATTGGAAATGATATTCACAACATGGTGGCATTGAAAATGTTACAAAGGTATCTGGATTGTTTTCATGTGGGAAAGTGATTTTATAACTTGATTAAAAACTTTTCCTATTGTTACCCTAGATTATTTACCTGCTCTTATTTTCTACGTGTGGTAAAAGATCGAAGTATTAAATGCAACTAATTACTGCGACTTATTTCTGTATCTTTGTTGATTCTCATCGCAACTCATAATAAATTTGAAAATGTTTTGTTCGTGTTATTCTGCCCAATCATTCTGATTGGTATGTGTAAGTGTCTACCTTCTTTTGTTTCAACATTTCAGCCGAAAGACGTCCACTGCTGAACATAGACCTCCCCCAAGAGGCGGACCTGTGAGCCTCGCATCCAGAGGATTCCAGCGGCCTTGACCAAGTCATGAGTCTACCTTGTGGAAGGCCTTTCAACACTTGTCATCCGACCTCCGTCCAACCTTTCCTTTCTTTTGTTTATAAACAAACGAAAAGAAAGCAGTGTGAGCTCTCTCTTACTCTTACTGTATTCGATACACATATATCACACCTAGATAGCGTCAAAGTAAACGAATTCTTCCCGTATTTGAGTTTATCGTTTGTTGAGACGTGCGATGTCGTAGAAGCATCGTGGCTACGTAAATAACACTTGGAATGATGGAAACATTTCTTGTAACTGCGGATTGTGTGAGGAATGAAAATAGCGCTGTAATTAGGTGGAATGTTTCCACCGTTTTGATTAATAACGACCGTTTCGAGCTTTAATTTGACTATTTTACTGTTGTTTACCTATTTTATAGTTTAGCAACACCTTTTGACTTACGCTTATAAAATAGAAAAACAAAAAACATACATACTCTCGAAACACAGTGCCGTCTATCTGGGGAGGTTGAATAGAAAGACTTTTTTCGTTAAAAATATACAGTAATCTTGGGAAAATTGGTGAAAAGTAATTTTAGTAGTACGTAAGCAACTTACAATGTCATTCGCGTTAAGAATATACATAGACCATCTGTTTTGTAAATGTAATAATATACTCGTGGATAGCTTGCCACCCTCATCATAACATTTTATTTTAACAGGTGTGCAATGACGTATACCTACCTATCTAGTTACTCATCTTCTACCTACCTTTTTTTCAAGTAAATGAAATATTCCTCTTTATGTGTTAGCCCTACTATAGTACGCGCCAGATAATCGTGGAATAACGGTCATTGACCCACCTACAATTATTGACATTTTTAATTTGAAAAACGGAATTAATGACACAAAGCTGTCCCGAATCATCATCTCTCGTGATCCTTAACATTGTCTAATAATGAAAAACGATTCATATTTAATTGTTCAGGTACCTATGAACAGTTATTAGGGAAAGGTCAATGTACTTTATTCCACATTTATCTGGCGCCTACTATAGCCACTACGCTGCCTTACTAACCTAATGACATCAACATAACTGCAAAAAGTTCCTCTACATCTTCTACAAAAACACAGTAACAACATTATAACAAGAAAACATCAGCTTACATAACTACTTACATCTGTCCGTAGTGCAACTGCTGACCATAAGACTCACAATTAAGATTCTCTAAGATGTAATACTGGTGTAATTTGATAATTAACAGTGTACCGCAGCCGGCGCGGTTGGCACGAGGGCACGACGCGAAGAAGGTTCACTTGCTTCATTGCTTTTTTTTAAAATAATTCTTTGGCAAAAAGGATACCTGCGTGATACCTGGTGTCACTTAGTGATGCAACTTTTAGTTTGTGAATGTGTGTATGTTTGTTACTTCTTCACGCGCCGTTTGCTGAACCGATTTAGATGAAATTTGGTATAGAGATTGTTTGAGTCCCGGGAAAGGACATAAGGTAGTTTTTATCCCGGGAACATGTCCCCTTGGCATAATTTTCGACATTCACGCGGGCGGAGCCGCGGGCGACAGCTAGTAATGAAAAAATAAAAGAGATTATAAAGGTTCTAAACTTAGTTTTAATACTATGTTTCAGATATTTTATTCAAATATTGATAGAGAATTTTAATCAAGAATATACTAATCAGTATTTATCAGTATTATGGCTAAAAGTTTTATTTAGGGCTGAAAGACCAAACATTATTGAAAATTGTTATTTCACAACGTTGTTTTAAGATAATATAATTATCTGAAAACTTGGCAAAGATAACATGAGATACTGCACCGGATGCAAATTGCAAATACACAGTTCGAAATCTTTTTAATAAAATTCGGTTAATAAGTGGTGTTACAGCGGTTACGCACTGCATCCGATTCGAATACGTGAAAATACGGATATAAAAAACTCGGAACGATTTCGATATTGCTTTTCACACTGCATCCGAATCGAATTCGTGAAAATACGGATCTAGGGTCTAAAAAACTTGGACCGAATTCGGATATTGCTTACGCACTAATCCGAGCTCTGAACCAAAACCAACCCACGCCCCGCCCCGGTGCCGACCCCCGCGCGGATATGTCCGATTTGAATCCGAGGTAACGCGAAAGCGTTCATACAAATAGTGGGTGCGAAGTTTGTATGAACACTTTCGCGTTATTATTTCTTCCTCAACTATTTCGGTCCGTCAATATTTCTTCCGAATCGGAGACTCACGAGACAAATCGGATGATGGAAGTCGGATCTAGTGCGTACACTACAATACAAATAATTCTATGACTACTTCGGAACGGATTCGGATCGGATGCAGTACGTAACCGCTCTTACGATTCGAATTTTGAATCAAACGGTTATGAAATGACTCAAGTTGTCATCCGAGGTCGAGAGAAAACTTAGATAATACATAATATTGACGGTTCTTCTGCTCTTGTCTGTGTCATGGTATCCGGTGAGTTAGAGCGGCGCGTGCGCAACTTGCTCTCGTATTGTGGTCACCGGTTCCTCGTGAGCTCTATATGGCGCTGTGACAGATGCTCAGGACAAAAACAGCTTGAATTATAATTACTTTATTGGAATTATTAGCATTGAGAAGATTTAAAGTATGCGTATGCTGTTTCTTGGAAGATGGTAAGATGAAGCAGGAAACTTTTTTTGATAAACGTGCAGGTTTTAAACTTACTGAGTTTATATGAGGGATAAACGTAAGATTCGCGTCCTCAGGTTTGGTGGACCGAGGATTTTTGCAGGCAGCAGCATGATCGGGGTTGCCAAAAATACTGTACGTAGTATATAATCCAGCCTTGCAGTTGTCAATTAATTTAGGCCATTGATTGATAGGCAAATCCTATTTGGGAGCCAATTAAAGAGTTTTTTTTTTTAATCCAAGTATGTTCCAAAGAGGCCCCAATTAAATTCTCCCAAGAAGGTTTTTTTAACGATTTCTACAGATGGAACTTTTAATAAAGTTTTGGTTGTTATCTATAATAACACCCATGGAGTTATTAGAGGTTATCTATTTATGGTTACCAAATCCAGTCATAAAGTCCACCGAAATAGATATAATTATGACCTATCCTATATCAATCGTATAGTTGGGTACCTTTTTGATAATAGGTACCAAGAGGGGGAGGTAGGAGAATAGCGGCCAAGCCATTGCTTTTCCCAATAAATGCGAGATAAAAAAAGAAAAATATAGGCAATTTAATCTGTAAGTTTATCATTAGATATAATAATATCATTCATTATAGTGTAAAGCTTATCCATACGAGTATATTGGCAAAGATAAGAATGTTAGGCTAAAGCACTAAAAAATTGAAATTTGTAGCATTAAATTAAAATTAATTTGATGAAGATTTAAAATTGTTTCCTTACTTATTTGTGAAAGTTTGTCTTTATTGAAGGTGATCTGATCCGATCACTACAAATTTCACTAAAATAATGCAATTATTTTATCACGGATACATGTATGGTTTCTGTGTGATAGGCCACAGAACCAAAACCGGGAGTAAAAGTTAGTTATTAATATAAAAACTGTTTTCGCCACCAGACGGATAATAGTTTGTAATAAAATAATTAAAGAAACGGTCGTTAGTTGACTAAGCGAGGCGTTTTACCGTTTTACAGTTAAGTAATTAAAAAACTTAATCGTTCGACCCAGATTCGGGTAAAGCCGATTCTTTGTTAATATTTATTGCTATTAATAAATACAAAGGTTAAGTTGCTCCAGAAAAATAATGGGCGGTAAATCGAAACTTTTAGTAGACGAGAATTGTGAAAATACTCTCTGTGTTGCACACGATGTATGTAAAAGATTTTTTTTCGTAAAATGGTATTTTACTGGATCGAAAATGTATAATTCTATTTAGTCAAAAAATATTGGACACGTATATTTTGCCATTACAAATCGATAAACATGAAAAAGATAAACGTCACTAGGTAAAATTGTAGTATCGTAGTGACGTCACGCGAGTTTTCAACGCACAGAATCGTCTTCATTTAAAAAAAGTATTAAATTTTTTTTTTTAATCAATCTGACGGACATTTTTTCAGCGAAATACCTGATTGTGATAAGCTACTGAGTATTCTATTAGAATTGGACTTTATGAATAACTAGCATAACACAAGAATTCCGTTAGGCCCTGTGTGCTGTAACAGTAATTGTAATATTTAAATTGTATCATACATTTATTTATTTATTTTCAGTCTGTTTTGTCCCACAGTAGAGCAGAGACTTCCCTTTCTTCTTTCCGTTCCTCCCAGCTTTGGGCTAGTGTGTACCAGTTTTAGCCAAGGAGCCGACCTACCGATAGGAGCCAAGCTCATACATACGTTTATTCTAAATATGTATCATAGCTGTTTAAAGTTAAATGATCATTAAGTTTAACTAGCTCAACAGGGTGACTTTCAAACTTTTTTTTGGAGTTATGAGAATTTTGAGCACATCACAGTTAAGATAACTCGCCCCAACTTTGTTTCGTGGTTCATCTCTGATTAAACCATCCCAGAAAACATTATAGCAATTCATAAACCGTCCATATTAAAGTAGTAGTAATATTACACAAAGTTTCTCATTTCTGCCCAGTTATATATATACGAGTATCTCGAGGATACCAACATGATTTTGTATTTATGTAGTACATACGTAAACTCGGGGGGAGCTCGTTGCTAAGGACCTACGCACACGGACGGAATGGCAGAGGATTTAAATATTTACCAAAGGACATTCAAACTTATCTAGTAGGAATACGTAAACACAAATGCTATAACATAAATGCCAATGTTTTAAATTGATTCCGTGGCATCAAAAGGGATTTCTTGACACAGCTTTGTAGAGCGCGCTAAGAGATCCCACTGCGGCATGCCGCGGTACCTACGTCACGGGATGTCTAGGTAGGCCTCGATCAAGAATACACTGGTAGGCCGCCGGAATCACGGCGTCCTCACCTTCTACCTGACGCAGGTACTGACCGGACACGGCTGTGTTTTGTACCTGTTTCGGATTAAGCGCGAGGACACGCCCGGGTGTCAGCACTGTGGGGATCGCCCGGAGGACACGGTGGAGTATACGGTGGAGGTGCCCTGCTTGGGCTGAGCAACGCCGTGTCCTCGTCGAGGCGATCGGCCAGGCCCGGGTCGATGGCACGTTGTGTTTCACGCGCGCCTCAAAGATATGTCAGCATAGAAGACGGGGCCCGCTAGAGCCAGAGCCGGCCAGGGTTGCGGAATTTGTTCGAAAGAGTCACCGCGGCCCGAATTTTGTATATGTCACCGAAAAATGGCAAACGCCGTAAGATTGTAAAATATCGCGTGAATTTGTAAACTATTTTTTTTCAAAATAAGCCGGGTATATTGGAAACTATTTGGATGGGATTTATATTTACAAAACGATTTTTTCATAATATATCGAGATATTATCAAATCTAATCAAGATTAATTACAATCTTACGGATTCTGTAATTTTCGGTGACATATACATACGTAGATGCGGTATCATATTTAATATCTAACAGGCCCAAGCCTAAGTGATGTCTGTAAAAAAGCGTAGGAATGACGTCATTGGAAAACATAATATTATTTCGGTTTATGATTTCATAAAGGTCACGCCGTGTCGGTTTTCAGAGGTCGTTGCCATAGTAATTATATCTTTGCAAACATTAAAAATGTATATATGATTCGGAAAAACGTTTATTGTTTGAATATGTAATAGCTTACTTAAGGTATTGATTACCTGCCTCTGCAATAGTCGTTGATGGAAAATTTACAATATTACCTGGTGATAATTACTACTCTTTACAAATAAAATGTGGGAAGTAGTGTGGTTTAGTAATACATCAGCGCATTTTTCTTCCCCTTGGCCCAATTAATTTGGGTTCGGCACAGACGTCTTCCCATATACTTTCGAATAGTCATTATCTCAGTTTCAGTTGTTTTTGGAGGTTACATTTTTCTCTTCATTAAATTTTAATACCGCGGGCTAAATATGAAAAACGATTTCATATTTAGCCCGCGCGGTATGAAAATTTTATTTCATACCGCGCATACAGATTCAGCAGCCTAACCCCACAAAAAATACCGTACGACATAATGCTGTGAAAGTAATTAAAATAGACCAAGCATGCGGTTTCTACATCTGTTAACTGTCTTATCTTTCTAACAGCATAAGCGGCTGAGCTTAGCCACCCCGCAAGAGATGTTATGTGAGATCCCCATTGCAATTTAAGTCTTAAATGATTCCTAGGAGAACCGACTGATCAATAAATTCCAGTTTTTGTCCATTCATTACGATGACACATTTGTTACTTCTAACATTTGGTAGAGTAAATTTAATACATTTGGTTTTTTTTCATTTAGTACTAAGTTGTTTGCCGTAAATCAAAGTTGAACCTGATGAATAGAGTTATTGACGTCATCAAGATTTTGTGAGTCTGTGTCGGTCTATCCTAAGTATCAATGATGTGTCATCAGCAAATAACACTCAAATTCAAATTCAAATTCAAATTCAAAAGTCATTTATTCAAATTAGGCTGAGTGCCAGCACTTTTTGAACGTCAAAGTTCTACATAAAGACAGTCCCCCAAAACGCCCGCCCGTCACCACTTCCTAGTGTTTTAGCTGGGAAGAAGAAGTGGCGCAACAAACTCCCCAGCAACACATCTGTCTGTTGAGTTATAAGAACTATCACTTATACAAAGGTATGTAAGTAGTCAGTATTCTTACAAAGAAAACAATACAACAAAGGTAACACGTAAAAACATAAAACTTAATAATTCGCTACTTGTAAGCTAGCACACTCCATTATGCCAGCATAAACAGACAAACTCAAGCATAAAAACAATATCAAATCAAACTAAATAAGCCTCCAGACATGAAGGGTGTGCCCGCTTACACGTGCAGAGGGTAGAATTTAATAAAAAGATCTGTGACTCGACGCCACAAGTGATAAACCAGGGCCATCAAAATTAAACATTAAGCATATAATCGTTATAACAATAGTAAAATCCATGGCTAACAAGACGACCTTTCACCACAAGCAGTACCCTCGCTCTTCTGGTCTTCCATTGCTTTGATAGCACATTAAATTACATAAAAGTCACGATGTCGTGTCGGTTCTCAGAGGTCGTTGCCGTAGTAATTAATTGTGTCTTCGTAAACATAATATTTATGTTATACATAATATACTCGGAAAGAAAGTTCATTGTTTGAACATACAATACCTTCCTTAGTATGTACCTAACTGCTCCTTAGTACTGAGATACCTAATCATTTCGTTCGCAATGGCCGGTAGTGGGAATTCTCATCATTTGGTGTTGGTAGTGTGATTTAGTCATCATGATTTTTTTCCCCTTTTCTTAATGTCTCTTTTCATATATTTCTTTACTAGTAATCTCAGTTTCAATCGTTACCCCTTTTCTTAGCCATATCATCATTCAAACAGTCTTTCCATCGTTTTTTTGGTATTCCATTGCTTTAGTAGCACATGCACATGGAATTATTCTGTCCCATTGATATACATAGTGACTTTTACAGTAAGGCTTTATATGGCACAGACTTTCCAGGGTGACCTATTATGAGTCCACAATGTAGGTTATTAGCATAATGCATTTGTGCAGGCGGTAACTCATACATTAGATAACATCCTCCCGGTAGCAGTGGAATATTGTGCAATAGCAGCATAACGCTAACGTTGCTTACTCCAACCATCACGTAACTTATCTCCCCTTAGAGGATACTAGCTATTTCTCACGGCTTTGCACTCGTGGTATATATATTTATTTATCCATTAATTTACACACATATAACACACAGACCAGAAGAATGAACAGAAAAATGTATAATACACCTTTGTGATGCTTATTTATAAAGAAATCTCTTCTAGGAATACCGAATCTATTTCTTAGGAAACGTGGTTAAACATTATTCGGAGATAAAATACTATACTACTTAGTATATGATAAAAAGTAGTGTAACCTTCTATCGGTGAAAACATTTTCTTTTGCAGACAAACAGTTTTACTGTTTTTATAATATTAGTTTTAATCATACCTCTTATTTTATTTACATCCTAAACCTTTAAACAAACTCCTCTCACTTAACAAGGTTATTTATAAGCGCGTCCACCTCTAATTAAGCCGGTTAACAAGAAAATAATTAAAATATTTGGTCCCTTATACGGACAACCGTAAACCCCGGGTTATATTAAAGCTTCAGGTGACAAGAACATGCCCTGTATTTTCTACTTGTGGCCACTAATTGGGTTTTCACGTGGAATTATATAAACTTCATGTCTACAATTTTTCGCTTCAGGACCATTTTGTTTTTCAGGATTTCTTTCACAGAAGTTATTCTCGTAAATAAACTTTAATGTTAGTGGGTCTGTGAGTAAACGACAATTCTTTGGTATAAACGTTTTTTCCCTTAGGGCTCGATTAGAGTGGAGAAAATCTGGATCAAATGGCATTCTCTAGAAAATATTTTCTGTGGATTTCGAATTTATAGATATTGAAATGTCTTTGTTTGTGGTTCAAGGTTCACTTATAGATCTTCAATCATCTGAAGGATTCAGTATAGTGAAGACGCAAACATTTTTGAAGGTACATCTTTTATACGGGAATTCCTAAACAGCAATCAGGTCTGTAAAGTTCCAATAAGACAAGGAAAAAGATACCTCATAATGATTAGTATAATAAATTATATAAAAGCTCCAGACAGAGCATCGCCTGGGAATACCACATGGAGTTTAAAGTCCCTTTTCCTTGATTAATTGATACAACGAGGGACAATGAACTTTAACTATACTCAATGATAAGTGTAGTGACTTTATGCATTATTAGTACAAGTATATCAAAGTGCAGTCGTTCTTCCAGACGTATGTAGATACAATTGTGTATATTGAACTAGCTATTACCCGCGGGTTCACTCTCGTTTAAGTATTATTCTCCTCAAAAAAGAACCAACCGTCTCCAGGATTCCATCTATCTCTAAACAAAAAATTCATCAATATCGGATTAGTAATGAAGGCGTCAAAGCGTAACAAACACTCACTTTAGAATTTATATATATCTTCTTTTAAGGGGTCATAAACTCATCATTATGAACAACTTTTATTATGGGACCAACCCCGAAATCGAAAATTATTGTAAGTTCCTATACCAAGCTTGTAGTGACCACCTGTGTGGAAAGCTTTGAGTTTTCCTAGATGGAAAGTACTCAGGTCCTATATGCGGTTTAGACTGGCACCTACTTAACTGGACTGCATCTCCATTCGTCTCTGTCCAATTTGATCAAAGGCACGATCGTTCAGCTATGGCACGTCTTGATATAACTACA
This sequence comes from Mamestra brassicae, assembly GCA_905163435.1. Classification (NCBI taxonomy): domain Eukaryota; kingdom Metazoa; phylum Arthropoda; class Insecta; order Lepidoptera; family Noctuidae; genus Mamestra; species Mamestra brassicae. The sequence goes on along the minus strand of LR991004.1, from coordinate 8,901,991 downwards.
CAAATACTCAAAACACATTTATAGGGAACGAGCATAGACTATAGGTGGCAGCACAAATCGACACAAGAGCCACAGCGTGGTTAAAAAACTGGCCAAGTGCGAGTCGAACTCGCGCACGAAAGGTTCCATACCATTATCTATAAAAACGGCAAAAAAATCACGTTTGTTGTATGGGAGCCCCCTTAAATATTTATTTTAATCTGTTTTTTAGTATTTGTTGTTATAGCGGCAACAGATACTAAAAATTTTAATAAAAAGTTCATGAGATACAGCCTGGTGACAGACGGACAGCGAAGTCTTAGTAATAGGGTCCCGTTTTACCCTTTGGGTACGGAACCCTAAAAATTAACTTTTAGACCTGTTATTGTGTTGCAGTCAATGATTACATTATATTTAAATCGTCTTTATTATAATTTCAATGATAAATAAAATGCAGGTGCCAGCCAATTAATAATGATCGTCAGCGTGTCCAGAATATCTATGTTAAATATGATTTTTTGATGTTTACTGAAATAAAATTAATTGAGGTTAAGTTATTGTTTACTTACAGATTTGTTTGTATTGAAAAGTACTAATACTACATACAAAACTTAGTTATTTTTACAAAAAACACTTTTAGTAATTTCTAAATGTTTTTGAAACTCATACTTTCCTACAGATGTTTTTTTACTGCATTATTCACGCTTGTCGTTTATAACATTATCATAATAATATAAGGGTTAATGAAGGTTAAAGGTTATAATGAAGTAATTCATTCAGAAAGCGTTTCATGAAAATGAAATCCAATACCTGACCTTTTCATTAATTAACAAAATGTTTGTTCTCACCGATACTCTCTTCGATATCAGTGTCAGTATCTCAAGCTTTCTCTTTTGTAACGTTTTCATAATAAATACAGTTTTAATCACTCACAACTTCAAAGTTAAATGTAATAATTTCAAGATTTGACCCGTTGAGCCTTTGAAGCGACGGATGGATTTATTCAGTTTAATTAAAAGCTGTCTATAACACAGGGAATGGGACGATTTCACGATTAATCGATTTTTCGAATTTCGAATATAGGTACGGTCTCTGGAACGTCTCTGTAACAGTCTTTTCAAATTGGATTTTGCTATTTACAGAATGTATGAGTCCGTAAAAAGATGTGTCCGTACAAACACTCAGCGAAATTCAAAGCTATTTTCTTCTTAATGATCCCTTCACACGCGACTGTGTAAGCTTCTTAACTCGAATGTGTGGGTGTCTGTTTACTTCATAACGTTCGAAGTTAGACTCATATTTCTAGACGAGGTCAATTGAGATAGGTACCTATTAATTTCCACTGAAACTAAGCACGGTTAGACATGAAATATTACTTAATTGAGGGTAATGGTACTTTAATTGCTATTTTCTGCCTAGCCTTCCTAATCCACCTAGGGTGACGCAGACCTAACCGCGAGCTGGTGGCCTACTATGACGTCTTTAAACCATCATGATTCTGTGTGTGTGATAGAGACCGAGCTATTTAAGTCGCATGTCACTATACCTTTGTCACAACGAAGTCATAATAGCATTGGTACGTCATTGTACGGCCCCAAGTCTACTGGTTGTACAATGAGGCTGATGAGGACCTATGATAGATCGACAACATTGTAATGGCGTTCCATCATTGCCAGTGTTTGGCTATCAATAGCATTGTACTTCGAAACGCTGGTGATAAACGGGGGCAATATGGGTTAATATAACCAGTGTATTTGGATATTCAGCTAGGTAACCACTTGTGTAGGATCAATCGATGTTATGATCACAGACAATTTGATCACGAGGGTAAGTTACTACCAATGAAATAAAAATGTCTATAATTTGCAATTTTATCAAAATGACACAGTAAAAGTAAAAGCCAGTCTATTCCGAAAAATCTCTATGTTCCGGTCTATTCTGTCAATATTTCACCGTGTAAACTTAGGTGGAGTGAGCATGAAGTGAACTGCCATTCCATCTTGTTTGTATGGATTGACAGCTCTCTTCATGTTCACTTCACCTAAGCTTTCACGATATTAGGTATACAGTATCGCACTACTGTCATTCTACCTTAGGTATGCTAAAGGAACAATTCCGTGTATCGCGGCCGATCGCAGCCACACGCGATCTATCGAGTGCGACATTTAGTCATAGTTTGAGAATATTTGGCGCCGTTTCCGAGGTCTGCGACAGACGCACGCAGCTGACTTCGGAAGCGGTGCCATACATTTTCATACTCTGACTATTGTCGCATCAGCCGCGATGCACGGAATTGTACCTTAAGGATAGAATCTCACTTCAAGCTCACTTCACCTAAGTTTTTACGGTGAAAATTTTACTGAATAGCGCTGATTCTGATAGATTCCACATTATACAAACTTTCCGCTCACCTATTTTTCAAATTGAAGATAGAGTCTTCACGGTCTACCAAAGGCCAATTTATTAAAAGAACTGGCTGTCTGACCTGATTCCGGTGTTCTGAAAAATCTTTTCTCTTTTGATCCGATCTTTGAACAAGTACGCCTTTGTCCGAAATGTTCCTGAAGTTTCTCGACCCAGAGCCGAAACGTGTCCTGCTTACGGTAGCAGGCACTAACGAAAATAACAAACCAATTTTTTCACCCCCCTGTATCCCAAACGATCTTATGGTCATGCCAATAGAGGTCAATATGCTTTTACAGAACAGCAAAAGATGTCGTGGTAAAGTAATAAAGGTGGGTTTCGAGGAATGAATGAACGAATGGGTTTCAGTGAATAGAGGCGTAACGTAATCCCGTACTAACCGATTGAACCTAAAATTAATATAGGCCACGTATAATAATATCCTTTGGTCCTAAACATGATTCATTTTGGATTGACTTTGGTTAGTCATTGGCGTTCAAAGGTTTTTGAAAGTGTTAACAACGTAGGTGCCCATAATGTTATACAAATTATTTTATTTGTATATTTCTTTTAGTATGTGCTCCGTGAGTGTATCCGTGGCACCACTGACTGGCCCTATCAGAATACCAGCGCTGCGTTTTTTATTTTTTAGATATCGCAGCATAAGCTGAAATAGGGACCGTTTTGGCCTCGCACAGATAATATCCATGTTTGTTAGCCTATATTTTAATTACTGATTACTGTTTATTTGTTAATTTATTTGAATGTTATGTTTGTCTCGTGCGAGTCCTAAATAAATATTTTTCTTTCTTTCTTTCTAGGTAGATTAGAGTCAAGAGCAAACCCATCTAAAACAAAAAAAAAACAACGGGTTGCACTCCGGGAGTGCCGGCAGAAGTGAAAACTTGAACATTAACGTTGTGCATTTTTTATATTTTGGAATGGTTAGGGAATAATTCCGCACGAATTGCTTTAATTATCAGTATAAAAGTACTATCATTTATATGGTAAAATAGGTACAATATTCATTTATTGCGCTACCGTACACAAACATGAAAATTTATATTAAATTAAAAATTTAACACTTCCGAACTTCAGAACTTTCCCTCCGTCTTACGAATTTTCGATCAGGGTCACGTGTCCTGACGCGAGTTTAACATTTTTTACCCATCCCAAAAAGTGCACAACGCCGCTAAAGAAGTTTTTACTTCAATAAAAAGAAAACGATACGGGACGTCAAAAGCCCGATAGTCTGCCATGTTACCCAAGTCAGAGAGAACCTCTCAAATACTGGTATCCGGTTGCATCCGGACACTGGAAACCCACTCAACTTAGTTGGAACAAGGCAAGGCTAGGATAGAAAATTACGATTTAGTTAGTTAGGAAAATAAAAGGCCTAATAGTTTAAGTCTGTTTGTAACTCTTCTCTCCTCGAGTCGCCATAACAAGGGTTATGGTGAGCCGTTTCTGAAGTACTCAAAATGTTATTCGTAGTTGCAAGTTGAGGAAACATCTCAGCTGATGTTTGATATTACATTTCAAACAAGCTTTTGCCTGCGAATTCGTGCGCACATATCTCGTTTTCTCCCGTTCCCGTAAGAATTTCGGGAAATCTCTCTTAGTGCTCCCCTATACTCCCCAAAGAACCTACATGCCAAATTTCAGCTTTCTACGAGCTGTAGTTTCGGCTGTGCGTTGTCTGTCAGTCACCAGTAACGGAAGAGTTTTAAATACATAAATTTATTATGTCATCCTTAATAGACGAAAACGTGTCCGGGTTTTGGAGTAACGGTCTGAAAGTTACAAGCGTAGCTCAATAAAGAAGGAATTGTATCCTCAGGCCAAGCAAAAAGTTATGATTGGGCTTTATATGAAAAGGTTTCAGTGTTTTTCCAATATCTAAAAATACGAATGTGTGGTTTGCCGTACAATCTAGGAATATTTTCTTATGTTTGTGTAATATTGGTCCTTAATATATTTGAAAAGCGTAAAAGTTTGTCGGTATATGTTTTGGGCCACATCATTTTTTCTAGTTTTTCAATCTCAATGTATTTTTAATGTTGCTGCTACTAGTTACCTAGAGTCCATTGCTGCCTCTAGTACAATCTCTTGTGACTAATTTAATATTAATTCTCATTTTGTTTGACTTTTAAATAATTGTTTACTTTTGTTTAGTTTTTTGATTTAATATTATTGTATATTTATAATTGTAAATTGATAATTTCATTCTAATTCGATGTCATTGATTATTTCTATTTTTCTTTTTTATGTTTTGATTAATTCAATTTCTGTTCTAATTTTACTCATTCAGTGTATCTGTAATAATTGATACTGTCTAACAAGTGTTTCATTTGATTTAATATTATTATTTATTCTTGATTGTTTATTGATAATTGTGTTATGATTTAATGACATTTATAATTTCTCTTTTTTCTACAGTAAAACCCGTTTAAGACGATTTCACAGGGACTCAACCAAAAACGCGTCTTAAGCGGGAAAGCGTATTATGCGGGATATAGGGAAATAAAAAACGGACCTGCTACATACGTATGTATATATTCATATATATTAGGTATTGAATTGTACATTTAAAAATTATGTACGTTATTATAAAGTGCCGTGTATCTATCACGTTATTTAAAATAATCACTTATTTTAGTTTGACAAAAAGATTTTGAGGCATTAGAAATTACAAGATTTTCAACGTAATTTAACTTTTGTAGTGCCTCTTCACTTTGATTCAAAGAAGTTACATAGCGTCTTAAATCATTAACTGCTGATAATGCCTGGGCGTGTGACAAAATCGGAGTTGACTCATCTTCTTGATCATTATCACTTTCAGCCTCTTCTTGTGTGTTATTCACATTCTCAATAAGATCTTCAATTGATTGAATTTCGTACGATGCCACATTATCATCAATGGAAGAATATCCAGGAAAACCCTGCAGTATTACGGGTTCTTCTTCTTCCAACACGACGTCAACCTCGTTATTTCTGAAACCCGCTTTCTTGAAACAATTTTGAATGGTTTCAGGCTTGCCGCAGAGGTAATATGTGTTGGCGTTAGGCGTATTAAACGGGATGACGAATCGTATTAATTCCCGTTCCCATTTGATGAATTCCCGTCCATAAAAAAAGGCGTGGAATAAGTACTATAAGGACGGTCAGTTTTGTTACCTAGTTACTATGTTAAATACTCATTTTTCAGCTGCATCCAGTCAGACTGGAAGCCGACCCAAACGGAGTTGGAAAGGGCAGATTGATTGACTTTAAGGTCGGTTTTCTTATGACAAGGAATCCATTAATCTTCTTAAAATGGTGCTACTATAAAATATCTACATCTATCCCAAGGCTCCGCTTCACTTTTACTAATAACGCCCAAAACCCAAAAACTGTTCCTTATTGTAAACATAGTTGAAAGCCACTTCATTACAAACTAGGTGAGTAATTTGGCTTACATTGTGTAATACAAAAGTAATTAGTCGTTATGGGGTCCATTGTACGTTAGCTAATGTTTTCCATTTCAACATGACCTCGTGTTTCTGTGTGTGTGGGAATGAGCACGGCTTTACATTTTACGCACAAATGTTCTGCAAGACATCCGTGTAGTGAGTATTTGAAGCAGGGTCAAGGACAACTCCAGTCGTTTGTTTAATTCGTTGGTGTAGTTTCTCCTTTGAATAAAGTCCCATCAATTAAGTACATTTTTGTACAGTGGCTTTTGAGATGTCATCAACAATTTGAAGGTACAATTCCATGCTTTGTGGCCGATCGCAGACGCTCGCGATCTTTCTCGTGTTGTTTCTTTTGGTTGATGCGACAATAGGCAGATTATGAAAATGTATAGCACCGTTTCCGAAGTCGGCCGCGCGCGTCTGACGCATATCTCGGAAACGGTGCGATACATTTTCATAGTCTGGGTTTTGCCGCACGCGTTAACCGCGCGCTGCTACGATCGGCCGCGAGGCATGGAATTGTAACTTTACACTGACGAACGTCAATTGTCGATGATTAGATTGGAAATCAGACTTTTGGGTATTTCAGACGCTTAGGCTTTTCCCGACTATGTTAGGGACGGCTTTCAGTCTAACTGCATGTAGCTGAGTACCAGCATTTTACCTATAGCGACTCCACCGCCTAGCAACTGGGTAACACGATACCCTTGGCAAGCCTGTTGTCGGATTGTTTTTAACTTCTGAGTTTCGTATTAACTGCCCAAGATCTACGATGAATGACAGCCGGAAACAAGGGTTTTCCAAGACACGGCCTTTCATCGATACTTGCAGCAATTCTGAACTTTGGGCACGTCTCTGTTGTGTCGATAAGTCCCCTCTTTGAGGAGTGGCTAGAGAGGCGCCACACGTCTTCACCATTTGCCCGACGCAGGTATTTACCGGACACCGTTGTTTCGGGAGGTACCTGTTTCGGATTCGGCGGGAGGACACGCCCGGGTGTCACCACTGTGTGGATCGCCCAGACGACACGATGGATCATACGGTGGTGGTCAACCCTGCTTGGGCGGAGCTCCGCCGTGTCCTCGTAGAGGCAATCAGCGGCGCCGACCTCTCGCGTCCAGCCCTTGTTCAATCCATGGTCCGGAGCGAGGAGGTATGAGAAGCAGACACCTCCATCTGCGAAGCAATACCTCACGCCCCAGCCGCCGCGGTAGAAGAATACGCCCCGAGAGTCGCAAGGCGATTCCCGGCCACCGTAGGCGCGAGCTTGCGGACGACGAGTGATGAGTAGCTCGCCGTCGGAAAATGACCAGGCCCAGGTCGACTCTTAGAGATGTCAGCATAATTGTTGGGGCCCTTTAGGGCCAGTGCACACCAGGGTTGCGGAATTGTTCGAAAGACCCTGGACCGCAAAGGGTATTTTGAGGAACACGGGTGGGTTTAGGTCAGTAAAAGACTGACACTCCCTTCCGCTCCGCCCAGAGCGAGAGGAGTCATTTGATGATTTTCCATCCAAAACAAAAAGGATTGCGAACTTACGTTTTCTTCTTGGAAATTTTATGGGTTAAAATGGTGGACTATCAATGGACAGTTGATCCTGTTGGTCTGAGTGGTTGCCACGAGCCCTTCAAGGACATCTCATAATGGAAGTCCATTTGCTCAAAGAACGTGACAGGAATCGAAAACATTTTCTGAGAATTAGAATCTGAATTTTATTGCTTTTACCGTTTCATGTTTCAATAAATTGTGAGCGACGTGCCATCGCTGTGAACCAATTAACCTCTGTCGATAACTGAATTGGAAATGGAATATTTTACCCGGCATTGATAGAATATGACATGGGTACTGCAATAAATAAATTGTATTGTTCTTTTGACTAAATTAATCTTAAAAAGAAAGAAGACATGTTTAATGAAAACTGCAACAAAGTCCAATATTTTGAGATCCCAAATATACAGGTTTCGCGATGCTCATAAAAAAGGATTTTCAGTGAAATGTTTTTAAAACATTTTGTCTGTATTGCCCGAAGGGTTAGGCATGGGTGTTTTGTTCATTCAAACATCCGTTCGGCCAATTTCAACATAAGTGTACCTACCATTTTTTGTAAGTTTTAGTAGCGCATTTTAGGGTTTACAGAAAAAAAATATAGGAACGAATTATTATCAGGTTTGCCCTGATAATAATTCGTCCATTGCATATTCGACGAGAATGGCCACAATAATTACTGTAATATTGACACTAAAAGTTTTTTATTTTATTTGTTACTTTTATAGTCTAGGTCATAGATAACAGAGACAAAGTCGACGGTGGAGCGAGCTTATCCAGAAGGTAACCTAAGGTTCAAGATTATTTTTATTAGAAACGCTAATTCAAATAAAACAATATATTAAAGACATTATTATATGAATGTTTATGATTAGTATCTACTTCATCCTCAAATTGGATTCAATTTTATATTTCGAGCCACCAATACTGATCGTTGAACAAAACGTCACCAAAAGTACTTACGTTATGGTGGTACAGCCATCTAGGGGGGTTCCAATATAACTTTATGTTAGTTGTAGCGCCATCTAGTTTTAGCCTAAAGAAATATTAAGATTCTCTTTTTTCTACCGCTCATGGTGGTTGAGCCGTGTTGTTAGTGGTAAAACGGCAACGGCGGTAGTGAGATGAAGTAGTAAAACCTCAGAATGATAGATGGCAGTATCATAAATATTTTTGATATTTATTTAGTTAGTGAAAATTGCAGTTTTCCGATAAAGATAAACGTAGAATTTGAAGGAAATATATGATAAATAGTGGCCATGAAGATAGGGTTTTTTTTTGTTCTTTTATGTGCTCGTCTTGGAAGAAGGAACACGCGGTGATTAAAGGGGTAGGTATACCTATCAATAAGTGTGAAATAAACGATTAAATGAGTTTTCCATGCGTTAAACTTATCTTTAACAAATGCACTTCATGTTATGTATAAGATATTTAATAGGTCGATAGAAAAGTTTCCCTTCCGAAGTATTATTTCACCACCTCTTAAGAAAATGTCCGTGTTCTCTGTGTCTTTTTTTCATTCCACCAGTTTTACACTCTCCTTAGAGGGTTGAAATTGGCGATATTCGTGAGGGTATGAGATAAAAGCTTTCTTGTGTCATAACTCAGTAACATCGGAAATACCGGAGTTGGGATAAGTTCCGCCTCAATACCGGTCGATACGGACGGTCCATAAACTTGCCAGTTCTTAATCCTGTTAAACTGGAACGAATATGAACCTGGTGTTATTGAAATCCTGGTTAGAAGGGATTTTCCGGGATAATGTGGTCCTAACATGTCCAGGAAAATCGTCTTGTGTTTGTGGATTTCACGAAGCGGGTAGATACATAGGTACTATGTTTGCGTCCTTTTGGGTGGACATCCATGCTTTTGTTTTCTTGTACCATCCGTAGATCAATTTATGTCAAAAAGGTTGGTCCCACTGTCGAATCGTGCCTGTTAGTGGAAGTCATATTACTTCTGCGACTGAAAAGATGAATTTGGTTGAAGAGAAAGAAAAACTTAATTATTTGGAGATTTGCATTCATTTTGACCACATTATAAAAGCCAGAATAATACCAACCCGTTATTGTTCTACTGCAGGGCAAGTAAACATACTTAAGGAAAGCATATATTTTTTTTATCTTCACAAGTATGCAGTTTGCATTCGTTGAAGACAAAAACCTCCACGCGAAGCCATCGTTACTGAACCCTTTGTCTACAAGTTACCGTCATCGTTTTAATTCGTTCGCTACAATCGGAAAATGTTTGCATTGCGTGCCCACAAGCCAGTGGAACGTGTTGTGGTAATGCCTCATACCCTGGTTATAATGGAGTTGCCAAACCATTGAATTAATGGTTACTTGTTAAGTAGTTCATGGAATTTCTTGCACATTCTACGTTTTAGAATGTGCTACTAGCTGAATAGCTAAAGAAATGCTCCACAACCCAGTAACTGGGCAACAAGATATTTGACTGATTGGCGAAGACTGGTCTCAGATTTTCTGGCTTTTGACTACCCCTGAGGAAATCTGGTATATAATGGATGGTCACCCGTTATACATTTATCTATAGATGTTGCTTTACGTCAAAAGGTGGCAGCACTGTATCAGGTTTTTAACTTTTATTCAACGTCACCTACATCAGCTAACATGGCCTCTAAGTATGATAGTGAGAAACGACGCAGTGTCCAAAGATCCTCAAATAAACCCAACATCAACCCATACAAAAACATTCGCTCCCATAAGCTAATTACACACATATCATCCGAATGAGCAAATAATATGATAAGCCAGCCTCGGGATAACGCCGACAATGAACCAGAGCCGATCGTAATCCTTTTTAAAACATATCGCGTAGGCCGCGCGAAAATAGGCCGGGAGCCGTTGGCATTAATCCGATCATCGTGTGAAACGCAAACACGCCAACACGGCGTGTGGCTCTGTGGCTGTGGCCGATGTCTGATGTCACTGATACGTGTGGCGGTGGGAGCTATGATAACTGTGTAATGTGGCTGTTGATTTTACAGGGATTAATGCGTTGTGTGATCCGGGGATTGGATCAGCCAAGGCTTTTAGTGTTCGAAATCCCAGCTTGGCAATAGTTTAGCTGAACGTAGCTATACCTGGATCTAACAAGACCATTGGACCTGGTGGTATAATCAAAGAATTTAGTTGTTTTTTGGGAAGGTTTCACAACATAGCACAGGCTATAGTAAGCAACCCTTCTAATCTACACTGTGTTTAGCCGACAAAGTCAGCATAAGTAGGTATGATGTTCTCTGCACATATTTATTTCATTTGAACAGAACGGCCGAAACACATAACAATATTCAAACACAATTACAATAAATACAGACCAGAACAGTAAGTAAGAGTTATGCAGTCATACATTCACTTCATAAAATTCCCAAGCGAGCATTAAGCGCAGAGAGTGCTCGAGGTATGGGTGATTTGGAGTGAGCAACTATACGACTTGTAGGAACTGTCAGGAGCTGGTGTCTCCTGCCACGACGATAATGATTGTTCGGTACATACAGGTTGCAGATAAGGTATTGCAGGTCAGGAGCATGAACAATTTCCCTGAGTATTTTGAATACCACAATCATTTGGTCTCGTGATCATCTAGCTTCTATGGAATGCAGACCCAAGCAAGACGGAATTTCGTGGGATATAAGAAAGGGTAATAGCCATGAAGGCGTTTATAAAGATTCCTCAGGAATGCTTTTTGCACTTTTCGGGTTACAAAAGAACGCAATTGATTCAAGCTTGCTACGAACTAATGCACAGAAAACGAGTTTAATGACATGGGGGCTGTTGAAATCTCGAGTTTCTTAAAACAAAGACTATAACGTTTAAAAATTCTTTGGCGTTAAGTTTAAGTTTCTGGTCGAATTTGACTTCCAAGTCTTTCATGGCATTAGTTCTTGCAATTGGATCGTTATCTAACGTGTATACAAAGTGTAATGGGCGCAGCATTCGACCAAAAGTCATGACTTAACATTTTGACGTATTAAAGTCCATTCTGTTATCCATACTCCACTTATTCACGTATTCTTCTGAATCTAGATATATCAACTTGCAGAGCCAGGCAATCAATCTCAGTTTTTATTACGAAGAACAGTTTTAAGTCATCAGCGTATAGGAGCAACACCTCTCAGCTTTTATTTGCTTTAATTTGCAACTTCTTGTAAACCATGTTGTGAGTGTGCTGAGTAGACAATTAGTGTAAACGACACTCTTTAGTATGTCATAGGCTTAAAAAGTTAAAATGCACACATTAGAAATAAATATTGGCAGTGCAGTGGAAAAAATAATATTTTGTGCACTACATTGAACATATGATGTTCCCCTGATGTAAACCATTAGCCGCCTCGTACGACTACTAAGCTCGCTAAACTCACCGCCCGCAATGCTAACTCTAAATAAATTCACATCATTATGCAAACACCAGTGATAAAAACAAACAACTACCAGGCTACTAGGCAGATAGAGAGATCTGAACACCGGTTCTATACACAAGCACTACAAGTAGTTAACACAATACAGAGCTTCAATTATGCAACAGCATTCGTAGTGTTGTTCCTGCATTTTACGACTGCACTCCTATGGGAGGCGAGGGAAAAGTATATGTAAATGTATCGAGCAAAATGTAAATTATCCCCCGGTCTTTCGACCCGATGGACGAGTACCCCGACCTGCGGCTATGCAGTTTTTAAGCTTCAATAAAAATGTAAAACGTTGTTGCGGGTTCTATCGATAGTTCGTGGTGACACAACAAGATTTTTATTCACTTTCTATAGATTACGTGTGCCAGAATAAACTACAGGGATTGAATGAAAATTCCGTGAATGTGAAAATATATTTCGTATTCCAGTTTTTGAGGATGATTGAAAATATTAGGTTTGTTTTTAGTTTCGTTTACTTTTCCGTGTTTCTCAAACTATTTACTTATTTTACTTATTATTATATACTAGCTTTTGCCCGCGACTTCGTACGCGAATATCCTATTTTCCCCATTCCCATAGGATTTTCTAGACGAACTATACATATAAACCTTCCTCTTAAATCACTCTGTCTATTGCTGAAAACTGCATAAAAATCCGTTAAATAGTTTAAAAGATCTAAGCTAACAGACAGCGGAAGCGACTTCATTTTATACTATGTAAAGATATTTATATATAGGTACGAGAGTAGTTTGGCATCTGTTAGAATATTATTCAAGTGTGTCTGGTAATTCAACATGTTTTCTACATCAAGAGCTCCAATTTAACTCGTCTTGTACCAATTTCAATAAAAGAGTTGGGATCCATTCCTTGCTCAATCATTGAACGACAAATATAATTAAGGTAATCCTATTTACAACACACAATGTCTTCAAACTACTCGTATTTCTATGAGTAATCTCCCTCCGACATAGGCTCCCTAATATACAATGAATGGAGTAATTGGACGGCATTGTCAATCCGCAAGCCGGCTCGTATTCATGACGTTATAAGAGCCCTAATAAGATTTCCCGTAATTGATTTTCAAAGGAAATCCCTTTTAAATTGGACTTACAGTTAAATAAAACGGACGGGTATTTTCAATGTGGATGCTTCAGGGTAGCTGGCGCGGAAGTAAAACAGACGAAATATAAATACTGGGCCTTGGAAAGATGAATTTACATTGGAAGCCGTGAGGCCCGCTTCAAGTTGGGTATCAAAGATGAATGCACAGTACATAAGTTTGCTTGCATTTCTTCATTGCATGGCCCCTGCATTTAAATGCATGTTTTACAGGTGTCTGGAAGAAAATTAGTCGATGCAAGTGCCAAGAACGAAACTGATTTAAAAATAATCTTATGTATAAAGAAATTTGAAACGCTAATACTAATTTGTAAACTTTAGTGTGCATAAAGTTTAAGCAACTCTTATCCAATCCAACAGTTTACAGTTCTAGCTTATCAGGTTCCTTATAGCCTAGATCTCAAAGTAATCTCAAAGTAAAGCATTTATAATTTAAAATTAATTTCTAGAACTGTGGTCCTCGGAGGACACTCGAGGAGATAGCTAAGTAAAATGCAGTCACAATAAAAAGCAGGTTTTATTTTACGGCTTTTTCGGTCTAGACATAGTTTCAGTTACAGTGTTTATTGTAGTCAGTATTTGTTGAAATTTTAACAAAGTGTTCAGTACTTATCTGTTGTTTGTTTGCAAGCGAGATTATTATTTGTCATAATATTTTATTTTTGGTGTCAACACGGAGTATGCACTCAATTTTTTTATTTGCAAAATTAAATAGTTATTAGCTCTGGTAAACAGTTTATTATGAAATATTTTTTTTAATACCTTCATCAGCGATAAAGCTTAAAAGAAGACAATTAATAAGAGAAGTCCGATACAAACTCTAACGTCATACGTCTACCATGTCGTCTATAATACAGCTGCCATAGAAAACGGCGTCTTCGCGAGAGAGACAGATTATTTAATATAGTTATATCCCGTTTATTTTTCGATCAATTTTGATTAAATTTTCACTGTTAGTATTATGTTTTTGTATATTTTAAATGAACTGTAGGTATAGATAATAAATATATTTTTGTTTCATGCATATTCCCTATTGTGACATCCACTGACTCGCAATGGGCCCGCTTTGTGGATTACGGCCCATTTTGTCTTACCGAGAGGAGGTTTGTGGCCTGGCAGTGGGACGTTGTAGGCTGATAATGTAATGTGGTAATGGTTAAATGCAACTGAATAAATCCCGCTGATCCCACATAGGGATGTTCGTTCAGTAGGTTTGATTATATATATATATATGAGGATGATACCTACCTAGTACATTTTGGGCCTAGTTTCTATGAGCCCAATCACCGAAAATAGCTTTTAAAAGTACAAAACCATATGAGGTAAAATCGCTACACCTTGGTTCAATGAGGATATAAATTTTACAGTGTTTCAAAATCGAATAAAAGCAAGATAACTACGATAGCTAAGGGTACCAATAGAATCGGATGTACAAAAAAGTTCAGGTTTCATTTTGATTTGCAATCAAGTTATTAATTGCAAGTAAGAATAAATCTATCTATCTTCTCATATTTCTTGAAACATGAGAAGATAGATAGGTTTAGGTATCACTTGACTTAACGACGTCTAAGAACAAAATCCAGAGATACAAAACATTAGATAACCGCCAGCAAGTCCTGTGTCGCATTATGCGGGTCGCACTGCTCGTGATAGCTCTGAATTGCCTTATATTAATGTCCTCCCGAGGGTTGAGCGAGAAATTCCTTTAAGCAAATAACTACTGGAACACCAGTAATAAGGCTCCTTGCGAGAAGTCCCGGGAACTCGATCAAATAAATTAAAATAGACGCTTTATTATGTAAATAAGATGTTTCAAAGATGAGGGCTAAGAAGAAATTAATTGGTTACTGTTTTGGTTTCAAAAACCAATTTTATGTAAGGTATTTTTGTATTGGGAGCAGACTTTATATAAATATTTTCATTCAGCTGCAGAATATTTTATTCTTAGGTAGCAATATGCTCGGAGATTTTAATATCTAAGCTTGAAATTGAAAACGTAGTGAGCTCACTATGTGATACATACGATTATTTTATTACAGTTAGAACGACTTGAAATATTTAAAGCAATTTGGATAGTTTTGAACTCTAAACATATTTGATTTATTGAAAACTGAACGTAACTTCTAAACTCTAATGATTTAATAACTACACTAATAAATATCTTATCACAAACTGATTATAATAAGTGTGTAGAAACGCGTATGAAAAGAAATCATTGGGCATACAATTTTCATCCACATCGCTATCAATGGGATCCCCAGTGTTTAGAATGTTTATTATTTTGGCAAGTTTTAAAATTCTCATTGTATCCACGCGTCCATTTACACAACAAATCATAAAATTAATTTAACACTTAACGTATATAACGCAAAATCTGTGTTTCTTTAGAAGATAAACGATGACCGAAACGAAAAGATGGTGTTAGTTACGAAAGATTAACGCGTTTATAGTGCAAGTGGGCCTTAGCAAATGTTCAATCTAAGAATTCACATATATACGCTATTGAAATCGCTTCATATATCATATCTAAGAAAATAATACCCAAGAACGAATTATTTCAAGAAAAACAGCAGTTATTCCGCCATGTTTTGTCGCGGGGCTCCCGAGCGACGACGTTTTGACAAATATTAATGTTCCCGCTACACTTCAGGAACGAAACATATTATCTTGACCATTACACTCACTTCCACACAAACGAATACATGGAGAGAAAAACTACGACTGTGCACGATTGATAACACAAATAAACGATTCGAATTAAGATGATTATTTTCTTGAATACAAAGTTAATGTAAAAGTTTCGTTGCTTTGTTGAAGAGCATTTCTTAGAAATGAACCACGAATTTATGGTAATCGACATATTAAGGAAGGTCACGTAAAGGAAATTAACGGACTTCCTTCGTAATTCTGTTCGAGAAATATGTTATGACATAAGTTTTATAATTCTGCAGTTGGCAATAAGTTTTTTCACCTTACCCCAAGTGTATTGTGTTTTCTTTGATTGATTTAACACCCTGTAAGACCGATAGGTGTATTTATATTGGTTGCATAACTGCACACATTTTATTTTACTGGTTTGTTTGTCTTGTGCGAGTCCCAAATAAACATTTTTCTTTCTTTCTTTCTTTCACATGATCTGCCAAGACAGAAACACATAAAATGTGCTCTTACAGACAAAAATCGTAACAAGTTCACCTGTTATTAAACGAGCACAATAATCAAAATCATAAGTGAAAATCCGACAACACAGAATACATTACAACAACATAAAACAGTTCATTAGGCGACAATTATGAATCGAAATGTACAAAATAATACTTTTATGAAAATGTGTCGGAGGACAAATGAACGAAAATTAACGCCCCGGGAGAGGGCCTGTGAAAATTAAATTGTCGGTCAATGAAACATGCAAATGAGACTTGCAATCACGCCCGCTTTTGTGCCACTCATTCGTATTGTTTTGAGCTGAGCTCAACAGAAAATGAACGCTAAATATTCAGTTAAAAACTTTCATTCGTTTAAGTACCTCATTGCTGAAGTCGAAAACGAAGTGGTAATTGACCATAATAATTGTTAAGGCGTACTTTCGTTGACAGCCTTTAAATTCGCTGAAAAGTTTTTGTTCGTATTCTTCAATTCACTTTGGAGTGCTTTGTCACAAACCACTAAAAGAGAATCAAACAATTATTTAAAAGTTTTGTTCTTATTTCTTCAAGCACATGCTTGTTCGTTTAACATTGTTTTCAAAATATGAATACCACTCAATCATTTCGTTTAAGTACACAAAGAAATAGGAGTGCCATTTAGTACCATTTTCTCTATTGGCTCTCTATCCTCACATTATAAGCAGTTTAGCCTTCCCTTCCATTAGGCAACCAGGAAATTACAGAGCGTAAATGGCGGCTATTATTTAGGATATCATCAAGCCTACTGATAAATGTACACGATCGGACAATTAATTGTCAAGGATGAGAAGGCAGCTTAGTTGAAGGTGCCTGCCTATATTATCTTTGTTTCTGTGGATTTCTTCAAGGTTAAGAAACGCAAGTTGAAGCATTTTCAGCATTCAAAGCCCAGTAGTTAGGCCCTCAGTTTTCGTAAGGATCCTTAGATGCTAACTAGCGTGTGAGGTAAGTATACATTCATAAGACGAACGTAAAGGTGCGTGAATGGCTGGATGGTGCTCTAAAACGCGACGCTTGGAGTACCTTACTTTGAGAAGCAAACGGTGATAAAGTGCTAACAGATTGACATGGCGACGCGCTTCTAGTTTCCTTCCCTTCTAGTAAGGACTTAATCTTCTGGTAAGATGTAAAGCTCACTTCAAAGTGCTGCTTCCAAAGAAGCAATAAATAATGTAACTAAATGTATCAGCTTTTCCTTCTATCCATTCTTACAATGCTAAAGGCGTATCTAGTTCAGTTGTCTTATAAAGTGTCTCCGTACAAGAGTTTCAATAGAGTTCTCCACACACGCACGAGATGGCACCACGTTGGCAACATTAATCTCCTGCGCCCTACTGGCCGAGATCGCGGCTATCCGAGACGAGATTTTAAACCCGACGGAATAACTCTTTTGTATAAAATTCGAATCTTATGCAATCACTGAGCCGAGGACAGGAATGTCGCATTTTCTGTGAAGCGAGGAAACTTCGCACATATGAAGTGTGTGTGACGAGAATGGACTAGAAACTTGAGAGATTTCATGCCAACATGTTTTATGATTCAGAGTTGTCTTCAAGATCACTTCAGGGGAGAAGTATGTGATTAATCCGCAAATTGCCTTGAGCTTGTGAACCTGACAGTTGGGGTAAGACAGTAATTAGATTTATTTTTGTTTGCTCGTGGAAAACAGCGTACAACCACGAAAATAATTTAACTTCTTCTTCGTGTCGCTGGCACGACAGTTATTTTAGATTTGGGTGGCTCAAAACATTGCCACTTGCACGGCATCGTTGGTGGCAGCGCATAGGTAACTACGGTTGCCTGTTTTCGGGCACAGAGGGCGGGAATTGGAGGTGGAGTATGGTAGGTGGAGTATGGTATGTGACTCTGCCACATCCACTTCACAGCCGGTAGTGGTACTATGTTCGTTTAGAGCAAAATCTACTTCATTGGCTTGGGCGGATCGGTGCCACACTGGGCTCGCATATTCGCTCGCAGAGAAGCAGAGTGGATCAGTAGTTGGGAGGACGTGAGGTAGAGCTCTCCATGTGGTTGAAGTTAGGCGCCTGAGTAAATTGTTGCGTGTCTCGTTTTGTTTTTCGTTTTCATACAGTGGTTCTTATATGTTATTGCTCTGTCAAGGGTAACACCCAAGTAATAGGTAGGCTAAATACAGTGTTCAATGGTGACTTCTTGCTAGATGATTTTAAATTTGAATTATTTGTAAAGGGCCAAAGATCAAATCTCTCAAGATTAACGACTCCATATAATTTCAAATGCAATAAATCGCATCAAAATATGATATTTTATAATATTTCCATGTCATATCGAAAAGAAAGACTTCAAATTTTGCAATAATCTGATGATATTTTGGAGTACAAGCCACTAATGAAAGAGAGAGTTCTCAGTCTTCAGGAAACATGGGGAATCAATTATTCTTTTTCAGAGCAGGATCGATGCTTTGCATACCATTATTTCTTGTAGCGTAGTAATGTACACTAAGGAATGCATTACACTTGGCAAACGATCTCAATGGCGGATGTACTAGAATTCAGCTGAAATTGGATTGGGACCTAAACCGACAGCAACGTTTTCTGTGTTTAAATATTTGCATTGAAAATTTTACACTACGTTTGGATTTAGGATTTACAGATATTTAGCATGTTTCGTATAGGTTTTTCAAATGGTCACTTATAAAACGTCAGAAGTTAGTGTACGGTTCGTATTGGTCGTTTTTTATGGAGAAGAACCGGTAAGAAACTGCACGGTTTGTGTATATGTGATATAACTAAACATAATAGACGTAATCGTTATTTGTTTCAGGTTTCAGCTGCCCCTTACAGTTACATTATTTACACGCGTGACGTCACTATGAATGTACATTTTTTACTAGCGACGTGACGTCACGCGTGTTTTCAACGCACTGTATCGTCTTAATTTTTTTTGTTAACGTGAAAAAAGAAAAAATACATGTCCAATATTTTTTTGAAAATCCATCTGACGGACTAATTAGTTTTTTTTTGTAAAATACCATATTCTCGTTGATCCAATACGCGCCACCCGTTATGTCGTAAAACAGTGCAAATCCACTTCCTCGACAAAATGAATAGAACAACCTAGTGCATTTGTATTATGCGAGATGAGCTCAGCAAATAGGAACAAAACGGGATTCAAATGAGGACGATTTGAAACACGTTCCAAGTGGCATTTCATGAAAGACTGTGGATCAACGCAGACAGAACTGCAAAATGCTCGAGAAATTTTTCATTGTCATTTTATAACCAACCATATCAAAACTTATAAGAGTCCAAAATGTCGTGCAAGTGATGATTCTATGTGGCATGTGTTTTAGTATGCTCGTGCATATTTTGTCAGAATTTGGTAGCAAAGAACATTCTCGAGCATTCCCGAGAATTTCGGTACATGCGTCTGCGTTGACCCTTAGTTTATTAAAAGACACACATAAAATATAACCCCAAAGATGCAATGGAAGATTGGAAAAGTTTTGTAGTTTGCTCTTATATTTTGTATCATGTGGTTGTCGTGGCTGATGCGATGCTGTCTCAAAACCGATTTATAAAATCAAATAATAGTGATTGAAAAAGTTTAACTGATTTTCTTTTGTTTGTTTATTATTTTTGTGATATTTTGAAGTGAAACTATGATATTTATCTAATACATAGAAAAAATACCTTCAAATGAGCAATTCTTGTATATGTATAAATATAATCTGAATCTCAGAAACGGCTCGAACGGTAATTTATCTACTTTAAAAATAAACTGACCAAGTCGAGGGTTCTGTACACTAAACTAAAAAAATCATCTGTTGTGCTGTGTCTGGATGTATGGCACAATATCTCTTTTTTCTCCGTAAAAATGTTGAGTGACTACCTATTACGGTTTTTAAGATACAGCCAAAACTGACAAACAGCGGAAGCTTACTTGTTTGTTTTTACTTTTAGCAGGGTTTCATTGGTTAGATTTATGGTTATATCGAAAAAGTCAAGGAAACTTTAAGTTTAATCGATATCGATTATAAATTTTAATTCTAATACTCAAAGAACTCATATCTAATTTTCATTAGGTATATAAACAATAAACTGCTGACCGAATTCATATCGCTCTAAGTTTGTTATAATGGTATAACTAACAAAAGAAGATGAATGGCTGACGACGGATATGATCCTATGACGAGCGTTATAAGGACAAATCGATGAGGAACCCATTTGTCAAAATCGGTCAGGAGAAAAGAATCGGGATAACTTAGAGGGTGCAATGTGGACTATCGATAGTATCAAATATCTCTACTGAAATAACACAAAAATCCACAGGAAAAAATTTTGTCATGAAGTTATTATTTTATAAAGATAGTTGAGGCCGAAAATAATCCAAGGACTGGTTTAAAACATTACTTCAATCTAATCTACAGCTAATTGAGGCCCCATTTCTGCAAGTATCTGGTCCAACTTGCAAACTATGACATAAAAAAGGCTAAAGAAATGGGTTTTTGCCGGGTCTATCCGTACGGGTACCCATTGGACGCGATAAGTCGATTTGATTGATGATAGTGATGTGTGTGCCGAAGCCGAGGCGTCAGTCTTGATGGACGTCCGAACACTAATTCCATTTCAAACGGAATTCTGAGAAACTTTTGCCTTTCATTTTCAGCCAATGAGGAGTGTTAAGACAGATTTTAATGAAGATAAAGTACTCACTAGGTATTGATGGTTATGGCTATAGTTTACCATACGTACACGCTTTAATTACTCGATTTTTTAGTATTCGACCTCAAATGATGCATATTTTAATGTTTCATGAGAGCGTGACCGAACCTTGGACGTGGTTTCGAACCACGTCTAAATTTGCAATGTTCTTATTGGGAATGGTTCTCGTCTGTTTATTTATATAAAAGTAAATAACAATACAAAGTGTAACAGAATAAACGCAATACCTTTAAAGGGGTCACTGTTCTCATTATTATTAACTACTTTTACCATGGGATCAAACCCGTAATCGCGAAAAAAATCAGCTGTTCAGAACATTTCGTCGAGTAGGTAATCCTACTAATATTATAAACGCGAAAGTTTGTAAGGATGGATGGATGGATGGATGTTTGTTACTCATTCACGTCAGAACGGCTGAAGGGATCTCGATGAAATTTGGCACAGAGGTAGATTATAGTCTGGATTAACACATAGGATATTTTTCATCCCGGGAATATGTTCCCTTGGGATAATTTTCGACGAAACGCGGGCTGAGCCGCGGGTGGTAGCTTGTACGCACAAAAATGCATGGGGCAGTCGATTTTATATGTTGTATATGTACATCAGTACCTTAAATATAAACTAATTAAATTAAGTGCATAAATAAGTGAGCGGCTTTATAAGGTCGTGTTGCCACTTTGAGTAAGCGTGATGCTCGTGCTCGATACGTGAGCATGAAGTGAACTGTCATTCCATCTTATTTGTATGGCAAGACAGGTCATGTCAAATTTACACGGTGGGATGTTTACAGAATCACACTCAGGCATTTGCCTTGCACTGGGACAGTTACAAACTCATATGATTATATTAAGCTTAATAACAGCGTCAAGGTTTGCCTGACATGCTGAGCAGGACTCCCATTTGACGCAACCTTGAAGCGCCCACCGCAGCTGTCCTATTTTGTTTTTGGATTGTGTTTTATTTTGATATTTGTGACACGCTGAGAATAGTTAAAACAATGACGCGTAATTGCAGTATCGTAGGGCCAGTCGGCTGTGAAGTGTTGTGGAATCGCCCTGTGCAACCCGAACTGAGCCAATTTGACCTGGGGCAGAAATAGGGAGGGGGGGGGGGGTGAAAAAAAAAATGTCCGATTGAAACACCGGTTGCCTGAAAGTGCAGTGTATGTGTGGCTGTTTATAAAATGCAATTTTAATGCCATCCCTCCTTGTGCGACCGGCGCCTGACATTTTTTTTTCTTCGCTTTCTTCTTCGCATGCTTGTTCTTCATCACATACGGATACTGGAAACAAATTGCCACCCACCCCAGCCGGTCAGTTATCGATCCGTCAGAGTTGAGAGCCGAAAAAGAAATATTTTTTTCGGGCTGTGGACGAGAACTCACGAAAAATGCACTAAAAATCATTGAAATCGGGTGGAATTTGTTTTTGAGTCTCGTATGATGTGAAAAACTATATGCACTCATGCCATGCATCCCTCTCCCATGAAATTTCATACCCCTGTGGCCGCGCAATAAAATGTTTTGCGATAAATTGCCATGGACAATTACCTTGACATGATGTGCTTTTTGTCTAAAGCTGTAGTAATAGGGAACGTTCGAAAACCTTTCCAAAACATTTTATTGGGCGAATTCCAATTTGTTGAATTTCGCGTTTGTAGAGGTGGCCACAGGAGGATGTCATGGGATGGCATTTGTGCATATCGTTTATCACATTATACAAGACACAAAAAACAAATGCCATCCGATTTCAATTATTTTAAATGCATTTTTCCTAAGTTCTCATCCACCGCTCGAAAAATTCAATATTTTTCCGGCTTCCAACTCTGACGGATCGATAACCGACGCCGGCGCGGATTGCAATTTATTTTCAGTGTCTGTATGTGATGATGATAAAATTCAAAATTCAAAATTCAAAATTCAAAATTCAAAATTCAAAATTCAAAATTCAAAATTCAAAATTCAAAATTCAAAATTCAAAATTCAAAATTCAAAATTCAAAATTCAAAATTCAAAATTCAAAATTCAAAATTCAAAATTCAAAATTCAAAATTCAAAATTCAAAATTCAAAATTCAAAATTCAAAATTCAAAATTCAAAATTCAAAATTCAAAATTCAAAATTCAAAATTCAAAATTCAAAATTCAAAATTCAAAATTCAAAATTCAAAATTCAAAATTCAAAATTCAAAATTCAAAATTCAAAATTCAAAATTCAAAATTCAAAATTCAAAATTCAAAAGTCATTTTTTCAAATTAGGCTGAGTGCCAGCACTTTTTGAACGTCAAAGTTCTACATAAAGACAGTCCCCCAAAACGCCCGCCCGTCACCACTTCCTAGTGTTTTAGCTGGGAAGAAGAAGTGGCGCAACAAACTCCCCAGCAACACATCTGTCTGTTGAGTTATAAGAACTATCACTTATACAAAGGTATGTAAGTAGTCAGTATTCTTACAAAGAAAACAATACAACAAAGGTAACACGTAAAAACATAAAACTTAATAATTCGCTACTTGTAAGCTAGCACACTCCATTATGCTAGCATAAACAGACAAACTCAAGCATAAAAACAATATCAAATCAAACTAAATAAGCCTCCAGACATGAAGGGTGTGCCCGCTTACACGTGCAGAGGGTAGAATTTAATAAAAAGATCTGTGACTCGACACCACAAGTGATAAACCAGGGCCATCAAAATTAAACATTAAGCATATAATCGTTATAACAATAGTAAAATCCATGGCTAACAAGACGACCTTTCACCACAAGCAGCACCCGTTCACGAGCATAACGCAAAGATCAGCCATTACCCCCCTCGCCATATTTGAGGGAAAGAGGTAACCCGACTCCCGACGCTACCGCAAGCAGTAAAATCTAAGGGAGCATGACGAACTTGCTGCCGGTTGCTCAGGATAGAATAAAATCATACAACTGTCGAAGTCACTAGTTAATCACATGTTGCAATACACTCATTATAAAACATTGTTATGAGAGTATTAACCTTTTGCGTGTCTACCACAGATTTTTATCGTCCAATCCTGACCAAGCCCTTAAGTGTAACTGTCCGACTTAAGTCATTTGGAGCATTTTTTCTTATGTCGAACTGTGTAACTTAAGACACGCAAAAGGTTAAGTCAATACAAAAAAAAAAAAAAAATAACAAATAATTGACCTCTACGGACATATAAATTAACAAATATATGAACTCATATGTCATAAGCTAACTATGAAAGAACATTAAAAACGAAGTATGTCTTGCGTTCAACACTGCGACCAACTATTATCATCGTCTAAATAATCATTGATTGAATAGTATGCCTTCGAACAAAGGTTAGATTTAACTTTAGCTTTAAACGAGTTAAAAGGCAGCTCAAGATAAGAAAGAGGTAGCTTATTGTAAAAACGGATACCGAGCCCCACAAATGAGCCTTGGACCCTTCGAAGACGATGGGATGGTGCATGTAATTTGTGCTTGTTTCTAGTGTTAAAGTTATGGATATCACTGGTTTTAGTGTATAAATGTATATTTTGCCTAATATATAATATGTTTGCAAAAATAAATTGAGATGCTACCGTGAGAATTCCAATATCTTTGAAAAGTTCTCTTAAGGAAACTCTTGACCCCAGCAGATATGATCAAGCATGCCAATTTTCAAGCGGCCACGTTACAATTTATTTTTTCTTCGCTCGCGTACATGGCACCGGACGCACCAGGAGGGACGTCAATAATATTTCATTGTATCAAAAGCGTACACTTTCAGGAAACCGTAACCTTTCAAACGGCTGCATCGCGAAAAAAAATTTTTTTCACCCCCTATTTCCGCCTCAGATCAAGTTGGCTCAGAAATTGCAACTACGCATCATTGCTCTGAATAATAGTACTTAACCGACTCTTGTATAAGTATAGGTATAAGTAGTAGTAGGTATTATAAAAAACTCAATGCGATTTTGCTACGTATAGGTAATAATTAATAGAATTTTCCTGTTAACTTATGCTATTTATTACAATAAAAGTCAACGGGGCATACGTTTCAACATGCTCCAACTAATAACATGTTGACAAACTGGAAAGACTGCATTTCAAGGTCCGATTATTGCATTATGATAGACACCATTTTCTATACTAAATTCGTTTTATAGTGTTTAGTTTATAATTACTATTCATTTCGGAAACAACGCCTGTGTTAAGAGCATCAATCAATCTCATCGATTAAAAGGATGTTTGTGTCAAGCAAGTGGAATAAAAGTGAACTAATCAAAACCGTGCAAGTGACATTTGCCGAGTGACCATGTCTCAACCAGCGTGTATGGCATGGCACTGGGCGATGATATTTTATCTGTAGTTGTTAGAATCTTGTACCTACTTTACGCTGACTGGAGCCGTGTTTCTTTACGGAGCGACGTCATGGTGTCTCATAAAGAAGTTTCGTAATTATAGAAACCACGTGTATCTCAACACGATTCTAGCAAACTTGGTGTTTATTTTATGCGCCTATTCGAGAGGTTACGCCAACAGGCAAGGCCTAAAGAAGGAAGATATCAAAGAAGCAGATAATTTGCTTGCCTACTGCATATTATTATTCTCAGTTGCAGTAAAGAATTACTGGTCTCTAATTATAAGTCATATCTTTTACGTAGATTTTATAAAAGTATTCAATGGACATTTAAAAAGAAAATATTTAGCAAGTAACCTCTGTGGTTGGAGCGTTCCTCTTATGTTAATAACCGGATTTTATTTTTATGATAACTGGGCACAGTGTTTGCCTGATGACGAGATTGGGCAAAAAGAACTACATCGCAGCCTACTTTATATGCTTTTAGCTTTAGTGTTCATTTTACCGTTTATAGCAAACTGTATATTTTACATTTTAATTGTGTTTTCAGTTAGCTGTCGATGGAACACGGCCGCACATACGAATAACAAATGTCGTCGCTTATATATGGGCACTTTGATATTTATATTGTGTGACTCATTCTTTTCGAATTGGTCACTGGATCACGTTAAATTATATCAAATATAGTTAATATAGTTAACTAACATAGTTTTATTTTGTAATCCTTTATTATTAGACGTATTTTTGGTAGTTGTTAAGAGTAATAGGAAACTGTGGCGCGAATTTATTGTAAAGCACTTAGCAAGGTACAGAGATCATGCTTTCATTATGAATGGAAGACCTCAAGAACCTGCTGCTAGCCATCCACCGGTCACGGATGTATTATAATAAGTATTGTATTGTTTGTTATGTTATTGACTTGATTTTCAAAGTTAATTACTAGGTACGGTAAACACAAGTTAACAAAAATATCTTAATCTAAATGTAATTTAGCATAACCTTTGCAATGGCAAATAGCTATCAACTCCTTAAACATCTACCATGTACGATCGTAATTTGACTGCTAGCTATTAATATACCCATCCAAAGATGTTGTTATGTCATATTAATGATGTAATATCAAGCTACAACATGACATATTCCCTTAGGCCACAGGATCAATCTGACCTGCATTGCGATTCTGTAAACATCTCACCGTAGCTTACGTGAAATGACCGTGAAGTGAGCTGTCAATCCATATATTCAAGATGGAGTGACTGTTCACTTCATGCTCACTTACAGAGAAGACCGTCTAAACTAGAAACCTCACTTATGTCATTGTCCCGTGTTAGTTGAAAATAATTCTATCAAAATCTTGCCATAATCGCGTTAGTCCTACCTACATTTTAGTTAATTTTAGGTAAACTTTGTTAATTTAGTTACTTTGTCCTTTAGTGACCTTACCTCTCTATTTGTAATTTAAAATTAATATTTTAGTTTTAATAAATAGCTGGTACACCCTTAAACAGAGTCGCTCAATTCAAGTATCTGGGCCACTGGGTTTCCGAGGACCTAAAGGATAACACGGATGTAGAAAGGGCACGTATGGCGTTGGCTGTCCCGTGTAATATACATATGTATGTTGGCTCACAGGTTCGCGCATAGCAGTAATCAAGTGAAAGTGACTCTTTTTAAGTCTTACTGCCAAACACTTTCCACGTGCAGTCTGTGGGTTAACTACACACTATAGTAGGCGCCAGATAATCGTGGAATAACGGTCATTGACCCACCTACAATTATTGAAATTTTTAATTTGAAAAACGGAATTAATGACACAAAGCTGTCCCGAATCATCATCTCTCGTGATCCTTAACATTGTCTAATAATGAAAAACGATTCATATTTAATTGTTCAGGTACCTATGAACAGTTATTAGGGAAAGGTCAATATACTTTATTCCACATTTATCTGGCGCCTACTATAGGGTCATACAACGCCCTACGTGTTCTATACAACAACGCGTTTAGGGTGCTGCTACCACGATACTGCAGGGCTTCGACTATTTTCGTAGAAACGCACACTGATGGGTTTCATGTTCTTATAAGGAAGCAGTGTGCGTCACTGCTCAGTCGTGTTAGGTCCAGTAGCAAAAATATAACAAGCGTTTTCGCGGACAGGTGGGACTTTCCACTGCTGCGTCACTGGATCCGTTTGCACACCTACTGCACTGTGAGCAGTGGACAGTTCCTCCTCGTACTAATATGTGTAATTGTGTCCTTAACTGTTTTTCTTTTTGTGTGTGTTGTTTTTTGTTTTATTTTTTATATCAATAAATGTTTTTTAGTATGTGTGTGTGTTGATATTATTTTGAGTAAACGCGCAGTTTTCTTAGCTCTTGGCTAGTTTTAAGCTACATTACATACGGGTCAAGCCAAGTCAATGTAGCGTGGATGAGGAATGAATGTTATAAGGAGAGATATCAGTTTCCTAGATTTGCATGAACTTTCGGACTATTCTGCAGGTGTTTAAGATTGCGGCTTTTGAAGTCGAGTCTTTCAGGGATATTAGTTTTAGGCTATGGTGGAGGTGACACCCGTAGTGGAGACAACAATGGGTACTACGTACACTTTCTCTTGTCTCCAAATTCTGGTCACTTGTTCTTTCAGTTCAGCATATTTACAAATTTTCTCACTTTTTGTTTTTTGCAAATTATTTGTATTTAGGGACTGCAATATCAATTAAGTGACATTATTAACTTTATCTTGGAGAGTTATATCTGGTCCTGTCAGTTAGTATGGCTCGGTCGTAATAGAGATTGTGGGTGGTATTTTCTAAAACTGTTTGAGGTGCATATTTGTAATATGGAGTATTTGTATCCTGTATGAGCTTATGTGAGTGCCAGGTTTTGATGGATGACGTTAGCTACCTCATTATGTCTATGTGTATAATCTGTTTGCGTGAGTGTTTTGCATGCCCCTGTAATGTGTTGAATGGTCTCTGGCTGACTTTGACATTTGCGGCATTTATCATTCGCTATTGTGGGATATTTCATAATGAACTTTCTGTAGTTTTTAGTGTTTATAATCTGGTCCTGTATTACAATAATAATTATTATTATTGTTATAAATAAGTTACCACCGCGTACCAGAAGACGCAGCGTTGGAAGCCTCCCACAAGGTGGACTGATGACCTGGTGAGGGTCGCAGGTAGCCGATGGTTGCGAAATGCATAGGACCGGTTTTGTGGTGACACTTGGGGAAGCCTATGTCCAGCGGTGGACGTGATGGTGATGAAGTTGGATTTGTCTAAGAAATTCTCTAATTAAATACATTTTTTTTTGGATTCGAAATCATTAAATGACTCCTTCCGCTCTGGGCGGAGAGGAAGGGAGTATCATACTGATACTAACTAAAACCCACTCGTATTCCTCCAAATACCCTTTGTGTTTCAGGGCCGCGATATCTCTGTCGAACAAATGCCGCAACCCTGGCAGGTAATTTAATACCTGGAAATAGTTTTTGTTGTCACTGACACACTTGTCTTTATCTCCTTAAATATTTAGTATATAGAGAGTCACTTGCATACCATCACTAAGTTGCGGAATGTGTTGTTGTCTGAATTTAATTTAATATCACAATGTTTTGCAAACAAATATTTTGATTTAATTTTAATAAATCATAGACTGCCGACTCAGCATCCAACAATTATTTTAAGCCCTAGTTAAGAGAATCCGCAAACTAATCTATATTTACAAAAAACATAGGACACATAAAGACTGTTTTTTTTTAAGTGGGCGTGGATGACAAAATCCGAGACTAAGTGGAATATCGAAAATAGTTAAAAAGACTCGGGCCTGATTTTGATGACAACCAAAACGAGCCCATAGTATACAAAACTGTTTCCAGAAATCTAATTTCTGAAATAAATTCAGAATTACGTAAGAAACTCTGGGTACTTTAAGTCATTTTAACATTGAGCTTCTTTAGAAGCTTAACCCTATAGAAGACCTTAACACTTTTATGGAGAATGTCGGAATGAATAAGTCATCCACGAATAAGTGCTCACTGCATAGAAAACTGTGGGCTCTCACAATTTTTCCGTCCACTAATTTATTCAGTGCATGACTCCAATTATGCAGTGGGAACGGAATAAACTTCGTTAGCATGTAATTAATGGGCGTGACAATTTGGTGCGGAGCTTTAATTTAGCATATTGTCTGTGGCTTCGCGTCTACATAGAAATGAGAGTCGTAAAAAAGGTAGAACTCTGCGGAGGTCGGATGATCTTTTTACGAAAGAGGCTGCTTGGCACGTACCTACCTTGCTTTTTGGGTGAGCTTAACACTTTGTTTAATTAACAAAATTGTGTAGTGGGAGCTAGTTTAGATTTTAGGATGGACAAAGTAACAAGTTGAGCGTGAAATTCAGGAGAGTACCTACGTTGATTATGTAGAGCGTGAAGCTAATACAAAATCCTACTAATATTATAAACGCGAAAGTTTGTAAGTATGGATGGATGGATGGATGTTTGTTACTCTTTCACGTCAGAACGGCAGAACGGATCTTGATGAAATTTGGCACAGAGGTAGATTATAGTTTGGAATAACACATAGGCTACTTTTATACCGGGAATATGTTCCCTTGGGATTATTTTCGACAACCACGCGGGCGGAGCCGCGGGCGGCAACAAGTACAAAAGATTCGTGTGAAGCTGTAGTTTTTACAAGTGATACTATCTTGAGTAGGTAATGAAACTAATTTATTGTTATAATGTTAATATCTTCTGGGAGAACTCGGTAAGCCAGTCCTAAATTACAAAATTAAACTTGACGGCTTCAGCTAAAACAAGTCATTGTTTAGCAAAATATTTGTTCAATTATCGCCAACAAGACAAACATCTCCCTCTACAGGGAGCTAAATTCTGTCAATTCTACTAAATTACAATATATTTATTTATTTAATTAACATAGGCACACCAACGACTCATTTACAAGTCATATATCGAATATTATTTCCCAGAAGTCGCACGACATTATAGTTTAGTTTAGTTGTGTCCTTTTGGGGACGACAGAAAAAAATATGTTGATGTAACCTTTTTGAGTTTTAATTGATTTGAAGGTACTTCACAGTTGATCAAATTTAGAACCATTCTTCAAAAATTATTTATTTAACTACATTCTGCGTCCGTTATTGGGTTCCAGAAGTTCATATGAGTAACAATTTTGAACGGAATGTATCAAGAAGATTCGGAGCAAATTGGCTGTGACAGACGTACAGACAGATACGCGAGTGGTTCCATAAGGGTTATGTTTTGCATTCGGACGTTTGGAACCTTAAAAAGTAATTAATCAGAAGCTATTGAGTTACTCCTATTATTTTGATGTTTTTTTTTTGTGAATTGGTCTATCCATTCGTTATAAACAGAATTAATATGGATCAATTAAATTGGAAGGGTAAAACTGAAGCCAAATATTAAAACAATAATACCAACAATATAAAGTAAATTAATATTCAAAAGTCGTTAACAAAGTTATTTCATTTTCAATTTGCGCTTCTATTTTCTGCTTTTAAAGCGTTTAACCCTTTTAGTGACTAGTCAAATAGTAACTAACTTTAACTATTTCACTGGGGAAGGTGTTTAATTATGGTTTAACTATTACTACTGATATTTCAGTAAGTATTATAATTAGTAAAATTCTAAAAAAAAGTGTTTACTTGGTTAAATAACATAGGTTCGTTGTTTGCAAGTATGTACGGCAGGGTAATGGCTAATTTGAATGTTAACTGTCATTTGTTTTCCAATTTCACGTAGAGGAGGAAATACAAGTAATTTGTAAAATGTTTAAGAGGGTGTGCGGAAGTAGTAGGTAATAGGCATCACAGGAAGCCATTGTGTGTTAGTATTATAGTTCCATTTTAAGTGTTCATATTACATTCAACATTATTTTCTACTTGTTTAATAACTTGGTTTGAGTTGTAACGATTTGACCTTTATAATGTGTCTCTTTAAACCGGTAAAGACCCATATTCAATAGGTAAAAAAAAAGAATATAAATTAATTATCAACTGTCATCTAAATTTATAAATATGAAATTTATTACATTCAAATTTATGATTTGCAAGTCAAAAGTAAAAAAATATATTAAACGTCGTTAATAAATCCATCCAACAGCCATGATAAGAGGGGAGCTTATAGCTAAATTTAAACCATATAATATTATTAGGTCAGCAATACAACTTGCCTGGATAAATCTCTGAGGAGTCCAAGAGGTCGAGTAATCCCAATAAATGGTCTTCAGTCATGCAGCCCTCAAGTACGAAGAAACGAATCTAATTATTCACCTCATGCTCGCATTTAAACTCACACCAATATCAGTGAGTACAGTACGAACATTCTAAGTCGTAACAAGAGTAAGAACCGACCGGATTGTCGAGGATTTGGGCTCGGATTGTGATCATTATCCCCAGATTCGATGGAAGCACCCTACTTTTATAAATCCCTGTAAGAGCCCTCCTAGACGCAAATACTTGCTCAACATGTTTCAAGATCTTGTTTCGATATCGGTGGGTTTTATTCACGGCTATTTGTATGTTTAGTTTGTTCTTTTTAGTGGGGTTTGTGAGTATAGTCTTGTAGGACTTGCGTAGTTACACGCTGTGGGGTCGCCCTGTAACGATATCTTTGTTTGAGTCTATCAAAGGTTAACCCACTTTAGGTTAAGCGTTGTGATGACCAGGGTTGCTGAATTATTCGAAAGAGTACCGCAGTGCTGCAACGCAAAGGGCATTTGGAGGAATACCGGTGTGTCATTAAGAGTTCAGACTCTTACTGAGGGTGAAAGAAACTGAAGGGAGTGTCAGTACTCCCTTCTGGTCTGCCCAGAGTGGAAGGAGTCTAAAGAGGAGAAACAGCAATAACAAGTGGGTTAAGGATAATTTGGTAAGGCAGTAGGTTAAGTGGAGTGGAGTCAATGGTAGATGGTTCCATATATGTGTCTTTATACATTTACATGGATAGTTTTGGCGTGTTTTAATTCTTAAGTTTTGACGTAATGTTAACACACATTTCATAAGATTAAAAAAATCGCCGACCCTAAGGCTTGCAGTTTAACCGGATGCAGGTAAATATTATTTTGTAAGGAGCGACTGTCTATCTTACCTGTCTTCTCTAAGCAACTCAGTAACTGGGTAATATGGTACTACTTGATAAGATTGGTTGCTAGGGCTTCGATTTCTGGGCTACCCAGAAACGACTGTCAAAGATCTTTCGTTCCGTCCCGGCCCGGGAGCAGTTGCTAACAGTGCTTTACGAGGCACTGAAGGGTCTTAATATGTAATGGAAAGTCACCCATCCACGATGCCGGCTTAACTTAACCTTCAATACGTGTGATGGTTTAAATTTAGCCATAAGCTCCTCTCTTATCATGGCAGTTGGATGGATTTATTAACGACGTTTAATAGTTTTTATTTATTTTTGACATGCAAATTATAAATTTGAATATTTAAAAATGTAGATGACAGTTGATAATTAGTTTATGTTGTTATTTTTTTTGTATTGAATATGGGTCTTTACCTGTAGAACTATTTCCACATATCCGTAAAGCCTTATAAAGATCACTTAATGCAAATGAACATACAACGTTAGTTTCGAATCAGCCGTGTGTGGAACTCATACCAACACAAAGACACAAATCCAACATTTTTTATTCTTATAGAGCCAACCTTAACTCATCGGCTCTAGCGAGTGCCCATAACTTATTGTCGGGCTACTTTAGCTATTATTCTTGTCCCGATAGATTTTCTTTCTTAGAATACAATATAGACGGGGAGTTCATTGCAGAACCAGTCATGTGAGTGATTTCGTAGAAATATGCTTTAGCCCTTTTCAATGTAACGTTTGTCTTAAATGTGAAAGATGTTAAACTATAAAATAAAACATCTGGCATGTTTTTTTTTAATCCATATAGAATATCTTTATTTACTCAGTGCTTGTTAGGAAGTGGGTATTTTTTCCTGTAGCTCATTAGTTACCAACAAGTAGATCTTTGACTAATCGCTGTCTAGTCACAGGCCATAATGTGTTGGGAAAACCGGTTCTCCCGACCGGCACACAACTCGATATGTCAGCAATTATAAACATACTAACTTGAAGTACTCATAGCAGACGGAAAGATGACAATAGCAATTTCACTAAAGGAAAAACTAATAAATAAAAATTTTCCTGAAAATTATAAGTAAATATTTATATTTTTTATAATTTTAGGCTCATTGGTTTCGGGAATGAAGGGGAAGGAATGGATACTGGCATTGATATTGCGGGAGTACTTCAACGCTTAATTATTATTTTTTTGAATGTACATAGTGTTTAGTTAGGTTAAGTAAATATGAATTTTGTAAGTTAATATTAAGTTTCTGATGTATATAATATATTGTTTGAAACCATTTATTAAATATACTTATCATATAAAAAACGGCCGGATGAAGAACTTAAACTCGACCTCGACAGCCGATGGAAAATTGTCAAGCACTTCCGACATTTGGCTCCCAAACTGGGACTTGCCGGGGCTACCTTCAAGCGGCTCCTGCTCAATCTAGAGGGTTCATTCGCTTCCTGCCGGGCTACCCTAGAATCGTGCGGTCCATGGCCCTTTGTTGAGCCCCGGTGCCGTCTTTCCGGTCTTTGAGGCGGCGACCAGCTCGCCCTCTGAACGTGTCCCAGAGGGTCATGGACATCCGGCTGGCCCGGGGATACCGCACGGTCTCCGGCAAAGCGGCGATCCTTCTTGCAAGATTACTGCCGTGGGATCTGGAGGCGAGAGCCCTCACCCACGTGTATGAGTGATGCGAAGAGGCGCTGCGCCGCGCCGGCGCGAAACTCTGCCGCGACGACAAATCGCTGCACGGCGGAAAGAGTTCCGGCAAGATCTCCTAGCGGAATGGAGAGAGCGACTGTCGTAGTCCAGTGCTTGACACGCCACTATCGTCGACTTCAACAATAATATGAGCCTGTTAATAAGAAGTTTTGTATGGTGTCGCACGTAAAAGAATAGCACCATCCCATCATTTTCCGTGGGTGTCGTAAGAGGCGACTGAGGGACTCACCAGAGAATGGGCAGCAGCATACTGATATGAAGAAGTATTTCAATTATATGTTAACGTGTGGTTTTGAAATTTTGCATAATATCTTGATGGCATGGGAACTGGAACTTTTCGGATAGTTGACTTATGATCCCACCAATCAACTATCCAGAAAAATAAAATCAAACTCTTGCTTAATAAATATGAGCGTAAGTCTTCATCATCATTGAACATTTTATGAGTCAAACTAAATATTTTACTAGAATAATATAGAATTATTTCGATGTCAAATGTTTTCTTTTTCTCCAAGGAGTTGTTTCTCTGTTCAGAGTAGACGGTTGATCCAGCTCATATATGCCGTGACTCTGGTAAAGATGGCTGGGTAACCCTTTTGGCAGCCAGAAACGGATCCAAAGGAGGACACACCGATCTGTAAAAAATATAAAAGACAAAAATAGTTACCTATTTAAAATAATTTATTCAAGTTTCAGTCTTCGACATGATGTTTGACAACAATTAATATAAGTACAAAACCGATAAAAACAATATTTCCACTTACCAGGACAAGCCTGTTGTTGCTGTTAACTACAATAGGACCGCCGGAATCTCCCTGGCATATGCTTTTTCCTCCAGCGCCGCTGGCGCAAATACTTTTGGAAATATCAATGTCCTGGAAGGGGTAGCACCCTTCGAGCGAGACAACTGGCATGTAGACGTAGCTCAGAAATCTCTCAACAGCCGCGCTGTCACCTAGTCAATAAAAACTCACAGATAATATTCAATATATAAAAATCGATGTTTGTTTGTTCGTATTTACCGCGCTGCTATATCGTTCAACCGATTACGATACAAGTTTGACAACTTATTGCTTTTAGTTGCGCGAAAGTTATGTCTTTTTTATTCTTTTGCGTCAGCAACACGCCGCACACTGGTCCCAAATTAAAAAAAAGTGGACATTGATAGTAGACCGCTGATATTTTTTTTTATTGTTGATACAATGATAACAGATAAGGCAAAAAAATATTATTGTCCTACTTCAAATACTTTTCTGTAAAAAAAATATTTCTTTTTTTTTTGTATGGGAGCGATTACATTTTACTCAATTTCTCAAAAACTTTAAGCGATGTCGAGATGGCAATCACATATGTTAGAAAACTAATAATTCTGAGTATTTGACTCGAAGAAACTTATTGCTTATCTCTGCGTACTTTCGAGATAATAGTGACAGAAAATAACAATTTTTTTTAATGTTAATTGTTTGCTTTTTTTTAATCATAGCCTTACTTTAGCACATAATTATAATGTATGCGTAATGTCAAATAAATAAAAAGAGACTTCTCTGTAAAAGAGGTTATGGGGGCTCACTAATGACTGAAAAGCTATGACCTTTCTGATGGAGTACTTTCATCAGTTCTAAAAAACAATCAAAATGAAGACAAATAAAGCTGCAAACATAAAGTTGAATATGTTCACAAACGATTCTGAAAAAATATTATGGTGAAAGATTAATATTTGGGTCTATATTCTCTTGAGAAATCTCTATTTCCTCGTTTTCCAACGAAAGCAATTCATTGTTCAAGATCAAAGCACTAGCCTCTGGAAACAACTGTTTATGTAAACGAGCAAACTTTGGTATGATATGGCTGATGTAAGGATCTGAGCTAATTAGAAAGCTGTGGATAATGTCTAAATTAGTCTGAACTCTACCGATTTTTATGTATGTGCCATTCTAACATTCCGGAAATCTTTATTCCTCGCTTCGGAAGCTTCTTCGGAAAGCATGCCTATCGGAATAAAGGAGAAATTTTCACAAATATCAGCACCGTGTATCAACAATTTATGGACACTTGAAGGCATGTAATACCATGGATATAAGTTTACATACAGCATTGCTGTTTCTTTACAATATTCCCTAAACAAGTTGGTATTAATAAGTTGACCAGATGAAATTGTTTGTAAAATGACTGCAAATCTCTTGATTAAATCAGGGTGGATTCCCGTTATTTCAGCAGATACTTCATAATTTTCAAAAAACCTTCTTGCCGTGTTACCGTCATTGGTTGTACCATATCCCTGTTTTACTATGTCAATTAACAAACCAGTTCTTTCCCGGAATTCTTCTTGTGTCAAATTCTTTTTAATTTCTTTTAACAATTTATCTTCTTTTCGTGCAGCCCACTTTTTGAAGTCTAAGTTGTACGAAATGTGTAAAATACATTCCATACATCTTATCCACATATGAAGCGAAGACAGACCATATTTATACATATCTTCTCTGATGAGTCTTTTGGATACAAAGTCCAAGTCATTCATTTTGCTAGGTAGGGTATTGCAAATATTACAAACAGCTGCAGAAGAAGTATTGGAAATCACAGTAGAAATTTTCCCATCAATCATAGTCATGTACAAAGCATGTTTAATATCAAAATTATCTACAATTGTGGGATCAAGATTACGAATTTCTTCCTCTAAGGATGCACTTTCCTTCTTTATCAATTCATTTGTTTCTTTTGCAAATATAAAGCCAATTGGACGACAATAGTTTGTTGAAGAGGGAGCAGGATTTTGCCACAAGATAGTACCACTCTCTTCTTCCAAACGAAGCGGAACCAAACTAATCATGAAAACTGAAGAATCGTCAATTTTAGTGTCGTCGGAGTGTGACTTTTGTTTATAATTACTTTGAGAAGATGCCCCGTCAAAACCCCATTTGCTTATTAGTTTTAGCGATTTTTTGTCGGCAGAGTTGTGCTGAATTGTTTTTAATATCCTATTGGTTGTCAAATCTAGAAGCGATTGAAGTCTTATCTTAGCATCAGATTCAGTTACAGTTATGTCTGACTCTGGAGGATAACAAGTTTTTTTAGCTTCCAGGAGCTTTTGATAGGATGGAAGACCATACATTTTCTCTGAAGCAAGAATAGTTCTTAAATTTCGATATTGCCATTTTGACAAATTTGTTGAGGTGTAAAGCGCTAACGTTTTATCATCTGGTAAACACGGTTTGTCAGTCTTTTTAGCGAATAGTACATCATGTACCATCTCACATTTTTCCTTGTTTTGGCTGAGTTCGTTTAATATAGCTGCTAATTTTGTTTTTTTAGACTCTTTTAATTTGGCACATAAAGCATAAACTAATTCCTCCTCTGTGTGATCTAGAAGTGTTAGAGAACGCCTTTTCTTCTGTTTATCAGATATATCAACAAATGGTTTTTTACTTGTACCACAACTTAATTGATGAGTATCCACTTGCGTTTCGAAATTTGGAATTACTTCCTCGGCAACTTTAAAAATGCTGCTTAAATCGATATTTTGACATTTTGGCCAAACTATTTGGGATTGTAACCAGTCTGAATTTTTGTTAAGAAAGGTCTTTTGAGCTCTACTGGAAGCAGACCATCTTTTTGAGATATTACTTGAAAAATTACGACAAAATAATTTAATATTACTCAAATCTTCGGAAGACAATTCAACACCAATACGTTCAATAAGGGCATTAAATAAAAATTCGACATTTTTAAAACCACCTCCTGATTTAAGAACAACGTATAAGTCTAAGTTGGTGACAAATGCGGACATATTATAATTTTAAGGAAAATTGAAAACAAATTAGAATCAAAGATATCAAAGACAAAGTGACTTTGATTTTAACAAAAAAAATTACGAAAACAAATTCGACGAAAGAAAGACAAACAAAAATTATTTGATTTTAAAATCCAAAGATTCAAAATACAACAATAACAAAACGAACAAACAACAAGCATTTCTTCAAGCGCACAGAAAAAATAAGGACACGTCTTATCGCAACCACATTTAGTTGTACACTGAGGTGTACGCGCGCGATTCGTGACCGTATTACGTTACGTCATGAGAGGCGGCCATCTTGTTATCCCGGCAAAGTCGCGTCGAAGCTCCATTTTGCTGGCCAGCGGACCTATTGTGATATGAGTAAGGCTATGATTAAAAAAAAGCAAACAATTAACATTAAAAAAAATTGTTATTTTCTGTCACTATTATCTCGAAAGTACGCAGAGATAAGCAATAAGTTTCTTCGAGCCAAATACTCAGAATTATTAGTTTTCTAACATATGTGATTGCCATCTCGACATCGCTTAAAGTTTTTGAGAAATTGAGTAAAATGTAATCGCTCCCATACAAAAAAAAAAGAAATATTTTTTTTATAGAAAAGTATTTGAAGTAGGACAATAATATTTTTTTGCCTTATCTGTTATCATTGTATCAACAATAAAAAAAAATATCAGCGGTCTACTATCAATGTCCACTTTTTTTTAATTTGGGACCAGTGTGCGCCGGTTAGTATTTTATTTAAATAATAGGTGAACACTTGATCTTTGTTGGACCTAATGCGTCCCACCGATATGCTGCAGATAACGTTGCCAAAACAATCTGAGGAATTAACCATCCGTTCGAAAAGAAGACGGTCCACAATAAAATTGATGATCTGTTCTGAGATATCGATTTCTGCTACTAGCAAAGAATAAGTCGGACATAAGGAGGGTTTTGTTGGGTTGGCAAGGCATAATGTTTTAATTATTAAACCAACGTTTTCTATTTTTCTCAACCACATTTCTAAATTTGATTAAAAATATGTTATTTAACGTTTAAAAGCTTTTACCGTCATATGTGTATCCATATCCCGATGCCATAACGTGCCACGCAACGAATGAGTTTCTGAGCTCATCTCCAGAGGGCAGAGCAACGGGAGAGATTTTACCTGCAATAAAATAATACAAATGGATAAGTGTGAGTACGTATGGGTACGTTCGTGGCAGCACCAACACTAATCTGAGTGTTTTTGGGGATAGTTGGAAGTCCCTCATGTCTTCATGGCTTCATGTCGTAGTATAGTAGTACTGTCAATACTAACATTACTTTTTGAGTACATTGTTACTAACAAAATATGTACCTACTCTGAAATAAATGTTTTTTACTATCTTTTATGTCTTTGACAATCTCGGGACCCTGGGGTCTCGGTCCTTTATTAGGCGTACGAGGGGCCCAAGTCAACTCGCAGAGGCCCTGTTAGACATTTCAAATGGGGCATAACCAGTGATTATCCCTGTATGCGCTATGAAAGTATACCCAAGGACAATCCCCAGTCGGTGCAGGACTATTGCAGGATATGGGAACAAAACGATAATTAGTCCACTAAACCACTCAAACCATAGCCATAGCCTCTCATTGGTTTAGTGGATTGATTATCTATTACTATGGAAGGACTATTGGCTCCTGCCTGACCACTGAATATATACACGGCTTTAAAATGGCAGGGGGTGACTTCCACACTCAAATCTCCACTCAGACCGGCCGATTAAGGCAAGAAAGAGGTGGGGACTCTGTTCCTCGTCATTATTCACTTCGGCCAGCCAATTAAGGCAAGCCGGAGTTGAGGAACAAGACTTCTCCCGGGAGATCAGGTCTATGGGGTCACTACTGCCTAACAATTCGCCACAAAACTGCCCTGCTCACTAAACCAGACTGCAAAAATAATTTAAAAGTTCCAAACATTCTCACTTTCAAGCGGTCTGTTGCTGTTGGTCGCTATTATTTCCGTACAAATTAAATAACAGCTTTCATGCAAACAACTGCTCTCAGACTGCTTAGAAGTAGGTTTGTTTGGAACTTTTAAGGTCAATTTTGTATATTTTTTTCTACATATTACTGAGTTATAATTTTAGGATCTTTTTCTTGCGCCCTTTATTTTGATACCCCATAGGCATGTAACAAAAACATCCTAATGGCTACAGTCACGTTGTTATCTGTAAAATTAATATAGTCTTTGTAAGTCAGAATGTCAACACAAATCAAACTATAGAAATCATAACATTCGTTAAAATCCATCTTACCGTTTAGGCTATAGGATAGTCCAATAAAATAAACATTCCTACATACTTGTACATATTAGATACATATAAACAAGTTCCCAATACTAAACAAAGGCAATAAGAAACACAAGTTGCTTCGTTACTTTTTTTAAGTTTTAGTTAAAATTACTTACTAGAATAATGCACTTTGTACGGCAAGATGATCATAGCAATGTCGTTTGTAACAGGAGGCCAGAAGCTGGGGTGCGGAAGGACGTGGGTAGTATCCATCCTGGTGCCATCATGGCCAAACAGGCGGGTTGAGCCAAGGACCACTTTGAAGCTCAACGCCTGACTTTCACCATCAAACCAGCAGTGAGCAGCAGTGAGGACCCTTCGTGAGTTTAACAGAGAACCACCGCAAATAGCGTCACCGTATGTGGTAGTAACGATTAAACCAGCCTGTTAAGGAATAGATTAAATAATATAGAATAGAAACCATTTATTTGACATAGACACAACACAGTAACAAACACATTATATAAAAAGATAACAATAACACACATAATATTAAATTAATTTTTGTATACCAAATTTAGTAAAACCATTTTTTGAAAAGAGTAACTATGGAGTTTCTTGTCCGTTCTTCTTCATAAGAATCTACCTTTCCGAATGGACAGTAGAGTCACTTTATTAATGTAAAAATATTATTTTACTGAACTGTAAATGATGACGTTCAAAAGTGCCGTTTAATGGCCTAATTGAAAAATAAACGTCATGACTTTGACATAAAACTTATGCAGTTAAATTGTGCTGACAAGACATTTTGAGATAAGTGAAATTTGGAAATTTTTAACGAAGGACATTTTGTTAGAACTTGTCGGGCATAAATCATCACTAGACGATCCAAAGAAAATAAACAAGAACTGGACCTGGTAGGGAAAGTAGTCGATATAAGAATATTCACCGCCGACGATTCTGTTTTGAGTGTGGTCGTCTTCTTCTTCAGCTTTGCGTAACTTCTCGGCTAAAGGAACACCGATTTTTCTGAGATATCCATACGCTGTTATGTCTTCAAGATCAGCCGCGCTCTCGAAGTTAACGGCCGTCACGGAGGCGATCGCTGCCAGAGTCAATAAAGTCATAGCCACTGTCTTCATGTCGCCGTTTCTAAAAAATAATACAAATAGTACTCATTAGCATTTTTTTGCAGTTGTGTTTAATAGACTGCTGCTGATGTATATATTATTATCCATCAAAATCAATTTGAACGATTGGATTAACTGTTTTTGCTGCAACGGTGCAGTACTTTTTATTTACAGTGGTAGCACTGCTCCCTAGTATGTCATACCAATACCACCATTGTTTTGTTTTAAGAGCGTGTCGGAGCTATTACAGGACCCAACGGATGAAATATTCCTATGTCCTATTCTTGGTCATAGTCTGCCGGAGTGCCAAGTTTCATCCAAATCCGTTCAGCCGTTAAGACGTGAAGAGGTAACAAACAGACAGACAGTGTTACTTTCGAATTTATAATATTCAAAATATAATATATTAGTATGGATGCAAATTCCAGCGATCGCCTTTATTTTGGCCAGCCCAAACAAAATTCATCAACAACGACGGCTTCGTTATAACAAGAACTGAAAGAATGTTTCAGGAATATTAATTCTCGGTGGGCATTAAGAGATCCCAATATAAGATAACGCTAAAAGGCCTAATCAATTACTAGATAACATCAACCCGTATTGCCCTCTATAATTTGGGATAAATGTGTCAAAGGGACACCAAAATCTGATAAAAATACGTTGGTATATCGTTTGTAAAGGAATTTTCCTAAATGTTTTGATACAGTTTAGGAAGAATAAAATGCAAATCAATCGCGCACCAGAAGTTTGAGGCCCATAGGGAGGGAAGGAGGGGGATATTTCATGGATAAATAATAATAATTCTTTGAGTGTTTGGTCCGCCAGTTAGATATAAAAATAATGAAAACGTATTTATTGCTTTATCAAATCAATGAAAATTAGAAATATAATTGTGTATCAAAGCATAACGTCACGCGAAATTTCAACGCACTGTTTCGTCTTTAGTTTTTTTACGCGACAAAGGAAAAAAACAAGGCCTAGTTCCTGGGAAAGCTAACTGACGAACCAGAGAGATTAAAACTGGGTACTAACCTGTACCCAGCCGGTACCCAACTGCGAATGTCATAGTACGGGCCGTAATGTAACATTCGCAGCGAGCATGTTAGGTTACGAAGTGTCCAAGAATCTGTGTAAAACGATACACATACGCACATGTTCGTGCTCTTTTCCACGTACTGACTGCACGAATGCTCGCTTTGTAACATGTTACATTGCGCCCCGTAACACTGGTCAGTACCCCCTTAAGGGATCTACCCTATTTATTTAGTTAGGCTCAAAAACATAGTTTAGTTTTGACCAGTAGGTAAGTAGTTATACTTGTTCGGAAAAATGTATCTCCTGATATTTTTTCCGAACAAGTTGATTACACAAGTTATGTACAATTTCAATCAAATGAAACTATAGAGAAACTGACGAGGATATTGTTTTGTACTGATCTATAAAACTGAATGCTTCTAGTAATATAAATTTAATTAATACTAATCATAACTGTTATGTAAGGTACTGTGGAAAAGTGTAGTCCAGCGCTGGCGTTAATGTAGTAAACACTACTAAACACTTTACAGCGACATAACAATCCAATTTGCAACGTTAAAACATACAATTTTAATATGGCGCAGTACGTCTCTTTTCATTTCATTCCCTGTTAGGAACACCGACATAAATAACGACACAAAATTGCCGTCATAATTATAGGTAAAAGTGTTATCGGCACCACCCAGCTAATGTTTTAACCTTCGTCCACATGACATACTATCGTCCCCTGCAATTACCAAACCTACATACTAAAACAAATATCCTTTCCACATTCCGGTTCAAAATAAAACGTTCGTTTTCGTCAGCCACTTAAAATTCAACATGAATGCTAAAAAAAACGTTGGGACATCAAACAAACAGTAAATTATCCTAATTCAATAAAATCCTGTGTAGGGACATCACAGGGACCCCAAAGAGCCGTAGACCGGACTAACTTAATAATAAAGGGTCCCTAATGTTTCGTCATTACCTGCTGGTATAAAAATGACGCCTGATATTTGAGCACCTGAAAAAGTCGCTAAATTTGTGATGTATTTTTCCGTTCATTTGAGTTTTTGTGGATTAGGATTGGTAGCTTGATTAGATAAAATTATGAAAAGAGGTTTGGAATTCCGTTTTGGAAATAAACTTCTGAAAAATTAAAAGAGGTCGGTGCCGACCGCCATTGGTCGGGTGGTCCAAAGAAGGGCTTAAGAATTGGCTCAAGAAAGTGCGGAGACCCAACCCAAATAATAGGGCCAGGGAACGAAAAGATCAGGGTTGCGGAATTTGTTCGAAAGAGTCACCGCGGCCCTGGAGCACAAAGGGCTTTAGAAGGAACACGGATGGGTTTTAGTCAGTAAGAGTCTGACACGCCCTTCCGCTCCACCCAGAGCGGAAGAAGTCATTTGATGATTTCCCATCCTTAAAAAAAAAGGCAACGAAAAGATATATAGAGTTCTGATAAGAGACACATTGATATTGAAATGTATCAATATTACAACACAGTGTACGTGTCCATCTGTATATTGACCACTTAACCAGAGTGACGCCACTGTATGCCCATATAGTGGCGTCACTCTGGTTAAGTGGTCAACCACCACCCTTATGCTTTGAATTGTTTTTTTCAAGTTCGAGCTGTTTAATTACGAGTTTGACTCTATCTTAGAACTCAATATTACACCTACGTACTTTTAACCGCAATACCGTATTTATCACGTCTAAAACTTCATGGCAGTTTCCTTATTCAGCTGCTTTTATTAAAGATTTATTCGAGGTTTGCCGCTGTCGGATATTTGTTTACGGCGTGTAGGATAGCAGAATAAATGTATATTATGAAACAATAAATCAAAGCTATGGAGCTAGTGCTGTAATGCAATGTGTTTCCGAGACATTAGTATTCTGTTTTCCTGTTATGCGTCATATAATATTACCATTTCTTGTTTTTAGGAACGCCCAATGTGGTTTTTGT
Source organism: Mamestra brassicae (assembly GCA_905163435.1). Taxonomy (NCBI): domain Eukaryota; kingdom Metazoa; phylum Arthropoda; class Insecta; order Lepidoptera; family Noctuidae; genus Mamestra; species Mamestra brassicae. The sequence goes on along the minus strand of LR991004.1, from coordinate 8,857,831 downwards.
TCTTTATTACGTTTGTTAGGATTTCTTGCTTACTCATAAGTTTGTTTGAGTTATGATTATGGAAGTTATAACTGCGTTAAGCGTGTTTGTATGAGGCTTTGTGCTGACCTATTTATGAAAAGGTCTAAGTAAAAGACAAAACGCGTCGATGAAAATGAGTCTTTGAACATGGCTACCTAAACTCTAAAAATTATTTGGGTACGTGTACTTTCACACTGAATAATGAAGTTCTATAATAGAACCTGCGTGTAAAATCATGAAGAAATTAAGTTCAAAATGAAACATACACCATCAAAGGGCACGAATATAATCGTCAAAAAAAGTAACAGAGGACAGAACGAAAAAATCCCTCATCCATTTACATATTTCACACTTAGTTAATTGACTTTGCTGCGTCGCATCCAGACTGGCATGGCGGACATCCGCGTTAACAACCGTCCAAATTGCCATAACCCATCCCCCAAGCCAACTCTAACCTTAGCTGGAAATATATATAAGGTTGAAATTGCCTTGTAGCGGTAATGGACATCAGCACTTTTGTTTCAATTACAATACGGGAAGCCTGGCTGTTTTTTCTGTCTCCAGTTACTGGTGGATTTGCATGCTATTTGTTCTGTTGCCTGCAAAACCCTTTGATTCATTTCTAAGACTTTTTTTACTGACTTCATTGTCATCGTATGGAGTGTAATGTCTGTTGAAATTGTGTCCTCGATGCTGCTTTTACGGAAATTGGATGTCAATACGATTGTTTCCCGCTAGCGACGGCGAAATGGGAAATGTTCTGTTATTGTTTTAGCAAAACCTGAGCGGAGCTAGTTGTTATTGTAGTTGTTGTATACGGTTCGCGAATGCAAGTTACTTTTTTTGTTATCTTGGTGATATCTTTATCTTCGGAAGATATCATCATCTGCCTAGCCTTTTCCCAACTATATTGGGGTCGGCTTCCAGTCAAACCGGAATCAGCTGAATACCAGTATTTTACGTGGAGCGGCTGCCTACCAGACCTCCACAACCCATTAACTAGATAAAACGGTACTCCTTAGCAAGACTGGTGTCAGATTATCTGGCTTCTGACTATCCGTAACGACTGCCCAAGATATACAAATGACAGCCGGGACCAACGGCTTAACGTGCTTTCCGAGGCACGGAGGAGTCTCGGTATGTTAAGATGGTCACCCATCCATACACCAACCTCGGTAAGCGTTGCTTAACCTTGAAGATCGACCCGCGCGGCTGTTATTATTTAGCCACGAGCTCCTCCTTCGGAAGATAATAGAAAGAAAAAAGGTTTATTTCCTTATAGTGTTCTTTTATTTCGATCCAGTTTACCATTCAGTAGTTTGTTAAATTTAATACGACGAAGAAGAAAAAGCTATCGATTTGCAATACTAAGGCTCAGTTTCTAGAACGAAAATAAAGAGACAAATTACCACGCATCAGCTGTTTTGGTTGGTCGAATAAATTTTCAACACCCAATTGGATCACTTGAGTTGTGTTTAATTTGTGACCCGTCAGTATCATATTACCTGAAATCGTGGTCTAGGAAGAAAGTTTACAATCCCAAACTTTATTAAAACATATGGAAGTAGGTTAGTAGATACTTTTAGGTACAAAGTTTATCTTAATTACTGCTACCACAAAGTTTCACTCTCTATATAATATCTGCGTAGTTCTGAAATAACCCAATGTAAGCGAAAGGCTTAATATCCTTACTTTAAGATAAACTTTTGAGCTTCCCTAGGGCGTTAGCTAAATTAGTTCAAACTAAACTTGGGTACTCAGGCAGTTTATTGTTTAATAGGTAATGTGTAGGAAGTGGTACTTTAAAGCAATAAATGACAACTAGTTTTTGCTTACGACTCCGTACGCGCATATCCCGTTTTTCCCGCTCCCGTATAACCTATAGGTAGCCTTCCTCATGAATGTGGCTATCATATACAAAAAGGATTTTCCAAATCCGACTGGTAGTTCCTGAGGTTAGCGCGTTCAAACAAACAAACTCTTCAGCTTTATTATATTAATATAGATTATAGTGTAGCTTAGAAGGAATAGATTTGTATGGAAAATAACTAATTTAGGACTGTATATGTACTGGTGTAGAGTCTTCGTTCAAACTGCCTAGCCTTTTTCCAAGTAAATTTTGGGGTTCAAAGCCAAAGTCAAAGCGTTTATTTCAATTAGGCCAATAAACAGCACTTTTGAACGTCATCATTAATTCAAGTTAAAATAATTATATAAAATTAATAAAGTGACTCTACTGTCCATTTGGATAGCTATAAGAAGCGATAGATAGAAGAAAACCATTATTTGAAAATAATGGTTTTTTTTTTGGTATACTCATACCAGTATTTTACAAGGACCGGCTGCCTAGCGACCTCCACAACTCAGTAACTGAGTAACATGATATCTCGAGGCATGAGTGGTGTCAGATTTTTCTGGCCTGGATTAAAGTGCTTTCCGAGGCACGGAAGAGTATCGTTATGTATTGAATGGTCACGCATCCACCTGCGGATCTTGATGCGTTGCTTAAAATCAAAGTCAAAGTCAAAGTCAAAACGTTTATTTCAATTAGGCCATTAAACGGCACTTTTGAACGTCATCGTTGACAGTTCAGTAAAATAATAATGTTACATTAATAAAGTGACTCTACTGTCCATTCGGAACTTAACTTTGAAGATGGAACCATCCAGCTGTTATTATTTAGCTCTTCCTGTGGGTGTCGTAAAAGGCGACTCTCACGAGAGAATGCAAACGCGAGAGAATGCAAATGCGAAACAGCAGCATTCTCTGTGCATTGCAACAGCTACACTGCGATCGGCAACCCGCCTGTCAAGCGTGGCGATTATGGCAAACCCCCCCTTTGTGGAGACTTATGTCCAGCAGTGGACGTCTTTCGACTGATATGATGATGATGATGTGTTCGTTGTAGGTGAACTAGTCGTATTATACGCCTGAAAGAGGCCATGGGCTTACGCGATTTTTGACTAATGCGGCAAACCGCATGATCGGTGAAGTAGTTTTTAAGTTTATCGCAAACCAGACAGACAGACACGGTGGAGAACTTTGTTTTATAATATGTAATGATTTATGTAGGTAAAAAATGCTGCTGTTTGTCTTATCATTATTTTATTTGATTCCAGTAGCTTGAATCTGAAACTACCTAACGTCTTCCCATTTATCTTTGGGTCAGCTTCAAGTGTAACCCAATTCGACTGAATATTGAATTTTCGATAGAGCTACAGCTATCTGACCTCAGCAATTATATAACCATCGAAATTCCAAGTTTCAGATCTATAGTTTGGGTTTTGGGGTCTTTGATTTGGCGGAAGTCATAAGTATTGCGATGCAAGGTATTTCACTTAAGTTCTATTGGTCTACTATTATTCTCTGGAACATAGGACTTAAATATTACTCGCGAAATGTGGGTGAACTAGTTTCTCTTATTGTAGGCACACCTTTGCCCATCCCCTCGGGAATACTGGCGTGATGTTTTAATGAGTCGTTTAATACAAGAAAGTTCATGGTGGGCTGACGTTGTAAAAGGGCAAGCGAAATGTTTTCAAAGAATTCTTGGCCACAAAATGAGTCCTTTATTCTAAAGAAGATCATTCAGATTGTCCCCAAAAACGAAAAACCAGATCTACCAGAAACAAAAATTCTCCTACACTTAATTTGTATAATATGTAATATATGAATTTTCGTTTCAAAAGTTCAAATAAGAAACTCTTTCTCAACTAAACCACATATATAACAAATACATACATTAACATGATTATAGTTCCCAAAGATCCTATGTACGTGTTTTGATTTACAAAACCTACTCGGATAAAAAGGTCAAAAGCAAAATAAAAGATCAATCGACATCCAGCGAGACATATAGTTTTTAATTACCCCCACTTCTTATTCATTCCAACGTTGAACTCAATGGGACTTCAAAATAGGAGTTCCACTACTTTTTTCCGACCGATTCCTTAATTTGCCAAGTTTTCAACGACCGCATTTTCGTATTCAGCATGCGCAATGTAAACTGAGCTAACTCGAAGTCTGAACTAACTTTGACAATAATCAACCGTGGGGAAAATCACCCACAAGTCGGTGGAAACTATGTAGACAAGACGAATCGTCTTAATTCTGTGTAAACATGTGAGCTTTGAAGGGGCATTGTACTCACAAGGTATTAGTAAAGCTTTGGTGAATTATATGAAAATTACATAGAATTACGTTTAAGTATATCCAGTAATTTGTTATTCTAGGCGTCAAAATAATATCGAATGACTTAAGTTTGGTGTTAAATAAAAGAAAATTCTAAAACAACCATCATCGATTTGCACGTACAGTAAGTTATGGTGGAACATAGTTCCAGATACCTAGATACAGACTCCAGATTTCTATATGTTTGCTAAAAGATACTCATCTGCTTAGCCTTTTCCCAATTATGTTGGGGTCGGCTTCTAGCCAAATCGGATTCAGCTGAATACCAGTATTAACTGCGTAGCCTTGGTTAGACTGGTGTCAGATTTTCTAGCTTCTGACTATCCGTGACGACTGCCAAAGATGTACAAATAACAGCCGGGGCCAACGGCTTAACGTGCTTTCCGAGGCACGGAGGAGTCTCGGTATGTTAAGACGGTCACCCATCCGCAGACCAACCTCGGCAAACATTGCTTAACCTTGAAGATTGACCCATGCGGCTATTATTATTTAGCAACGAGCTCCTCCCTCCTTCTCCGAGATTAGTTTGCTAAAAGATCCTAAAGAAATGATATCGTGAAATTTATCCTTCTCTTCCTTCATTACCTTGTGCACTTTTTAATGTTTTCAGGTTGCTGATTTACAACAGCAATATGATTTTAAATCAGACCTGTTCATGATTTTTTAATTTGTATCAATTCCATAAAATATGCTTACGACTGCATTGACCGCGAAGGCAATACACATTCGCGTGACCACACCTGCTACAAATCATCGCATGTCTGCAGCGAATAGTGTGTAAATAATTGTATTATTTTCTTTGAACTTAAGTGACTTTGCTGAACTGAAATTGTATTTTAGATTGCCTTCCACAGTTCTGTAATAATCGTGCATTAAATAAATTGCAATCAACAATTACCGGGCTCGGTTTGATTAAGTTTTAAGTCACACATTCTCATAACACGCTATTCACTTTTGTTTTGATTCGGCTTGCTTTATTTGCTCAGTATTTTGCTTGATGTAAAGTAATTTGGAGTAGATTTAATTAAATACGCTTTTATTTCTTTACTATTTTAAAATTGGTTCAGTAGCAACATAACTGATGGACAGAGATACACACATAAACAAACGAGCTTACTTTTAAAAGAAGCCTTGATTCTAATTTAATAAAATAGTACCTGGATGGCCGAACTTTGATCGTTTTTTTTTGTAAACGTTTTCTAAAATAGTTAGATCGATATTTATCGCCCCCGAAATTTAGTATGCAGGGAATACTAAATTTCATGAAAATCGTTGGAGCCGTTTCCGAGATTCAGATTATATATATACATATTTACAAAAATTGCTCGTTTAAAGGTATTACATAATTAAGTTACACGAGAAGTGCGAATACATGTCTTTAAGTATGTAAGAAATTACTTCTTATGTAAAATAATTATATTTAAAATTGGCTCGAAATAAATTATTAGTATGAACACCTTCCATTCGGTTACGTCGTCCGTTGAAAACCAACGTTTCAATACAATGTACCGTGAGGAAATGTGCTCAATGGCTCAATATCAATAAATCCTGGGTGTTTAATGCTCTAAAACGGCGATTGGTACCGCCACCCGTCATTAAGCGAGAATTATAGCGATGGGCCAGCATTCACCACGGTGACTTGCATTATAATTAGTCTGGCTGCTCTACCATAGAGTAATTTATTACAAAACTTTTTGGTAGCTTTGGAAAAGGTTGTCATAATAAAACTGAGTGTACGGAACGTCTTTGTCTGTGATTTTTAGTTTTTCCTAATTTATTTGGGTAATGTTTTTGTAATTCACATTCTTATACCCGGCCGGTTCAGTGCCGTATTGCTGTACTCCGGTGATTTCACGGCTGGCAACCCCATGTATATAGAACTATTTGCACTTAGAATAGTTTACGATTTCAATTATGGAACCGTGCGTATCTTTTTATGTGGCTGGACGGAATTAGGCGTTGTAAGTGGGTTGTTTAGTTTGCAGTTTGGGGTTAACTCGCTTCTGTTTTATGGGTTGAATAATTATGTTTGAAAACATGTAAGTGCTATAGTTTCTACCGTTACTTTTTTTAAACACAATTTTAAATAATCCAACGCGTCGTCGTTTCGTTAACAGGACCAAAATTCACATGTATTTGACTTGCAGTTATTTTATTAGCTATCAAGGTAAGTTCCAATATTTACGGTGTTTTAATTATTAAAACTGAGCGGTGTATTCAAATAAAAAAAACGTAAAAATCCGGCTACCGAAAAACTACTATTGAAATTCGAAACTGCCGATAAATAGCTAGGGACACCATATTTTGAAATTTGCAACTTCTAAGGGGGCCCCGATTCGTCCCGGGTAGGACACGTCGCAATAGTCGGACCACGTTGTGATGGACGAACAATCCGTCCATGTGGGGGCACGGCCCAGATTTGTGTGGATCTACATTTATTTCAATAAGGCTGCGTTTCTACCAGAGATGTGCGAGGATACGTAGCGAGGGATGTGTTTGTTAAGAGCCAATCGAATCGCTTCATTAACCTAGCCTTGCTCAGCGTAAGCGATTCTATTGGTTCTTAACAAACACATCGCTCGCTACGCATCCTCGCTCATCTCTTGTGGACGCAGCCTAAAACAACAAAAACACCAGCTACAGGGTAAAAAACGTCTTCAAAAATTGTACTCGCTACAAGTTACAGTGAAATAAAATTTAGCCTTTCAGCCACAAATTGAATTTTCCGGCGAATAAAGAAACACGAGAAGTGGTAACGTATAATTGTAACCATAAATAATAAATGTCTCGGAATCAACCTGCATCATGCATTCACAATTGGATTCGAAAGAGAACGAATATCGTCGGGAAAAAATTAAATTATAATTTCATGAGAACGGACTTACTTTTAATCTGACTGCCTTCAGAGGGAGAACTTTGTCGATATCCATATGAATTTCCATTATCTTAAATCCAAGAGGAAGCGCTCCGTTTCAAGGAAAAATTTACTTCTTTGTTCGTCGTATATTTCTTTTACAGAAAACGGTTGCAAGAATGAGTGTGCTTAAGCTACTGTATGTACACTCTAAAAACAATCGGAGTAAAGTTTTTTGAAAATAAAACTTAAAATACTTATATGAGCTAGGAGTGGAACGTTTTTCCTAATAAATTTTAAAGTACTTATTTTATTTTACTGTTATGGGCTTTGTCGACGCCTGATGGTTTTAGGGTTATGCCGTTTTAACTCTTTCTCTACGATATTAACAGTGAATTGTTGACGTCTGATATTTTATTTTTATGTCTATCCAATGAAATATTGAAAACCCATAAAGTTGAGTTATAACAAAAACATTGATGAACTTATTGCATTTATGCTACACATTGCATGATAATTGGCAAATCCATTTCATACAGCTGTCAATCTATTTTAACGATATATAGCGATATTTGAACGAATTACGATTTTCATTACCGTCATGATGGTAACGTCGAAAATCGTAATTTAGGTCATTCAATCATTCTTGTAAGACCTAAAAAACACTTTAAGGACACTTGGTATCTACAATCAGTAGGTATTATTTATTTTTTTATAAAGAAGCAAACATACCTCTAGAAGAGTATGATTGCTTCTGTCATTATAGTCAGCAACTTCCTGAAAAGTTCCTGTAAAATTATGTATACGTTCACTATTTTTATAGCAAGCTGTTGGCACACAGCTAGACCTCCTCTCTGTAAGAGGGTCTGCTATCCACCATGAATGTTTAGTTCTAGAAAATGCCATTTCCTCACGATATTTTCCTTCACCGTCTTGAGAGCAGTGGTGATGCAATTAATAACGGATTCATACCCACGACCTTCAACTCGTAAGTAGAGGTTGCAACTACTGAACTACCACCGCTTGAGCTCACAACCATGACTCTATCTTATAAGAAGTGTCAACATGGACAGAGATGTGCAAAAGATTAAACACAACGATAGGGTTTAAACCCGGTTGTTTGCCCATTTTTAAATGTAGAACAGGCTCTAGACAAGTGACATTCTGTTAGCGGTAGAGTAACAAAGGCGATTGTCAAAACGTCAAAAATATATAGGATTAAAAAACGCTGTCGAAATGTCATGAGATCTATCCCTTATATTTTGGCATTTCGACAATCGCCATAGCTGAATAGAAAGGCACGTCTAGTGCCTCAAGTTCGATCCAGCCCGTCCCTATCTGTCCTCCCCCCAGTGGCGCCCTAAGCCGAGGCCCGCACCCCACAGGGGGTGCCTTTAGCGTGTAGTCGCTTAGTTTGTAAGTTTTTTTATAAGCCCTGGCTGGAGGCTTTAATATTTACCATTTACCGGCCACCACAGTCCGGTTAAGCAGTCGACAACCTCCGGTTGAACTGCGAGACGCCACTCACCAAAAGAAATAAACGTCTAGAGTCTAAGGTCATTAAAAAAGAGTATAATTACTATCACACAATTCATATATTCTACATAGAATTTGACGGAACAGACACCCTTAGTCGCGGTTCGGTAAATGCTTCCGCTTACAATTGCTCATTGTCTGTCTGTCTTAGGTCCCACGTAGCTGCCGAATATACCGAGACTGAAAGAGACGCACTCATGTGCATAACGCCTTCTCCCTCGCTCATACACGACCAATAAGCAGGCACGACAGTAGTCAATACCAATTATACATATTTAATTTGTAGTAAATTATGTACGCCGGGTTCAGTATTAAATACAAGGTAGAAACATTACGAATTTAGTGTTCGGTAATGGAATTCGTGTTTCGTTAATGATACCTTCTCGGTTGTACCTATGTACTTAATATATTTTGACAAGAGGACTTGTTTTCTTAATGCAAATATTTGATGTAAATTGATGATGTAAAATAAACCTTATAAAAATCCTTATTGTGATTTACAACGTAATTATGTCATAAATCATGAAATTGCTTTTTATATAAGTAGGTACCTAATGCGTAGGTCATAAACTCAAGGTCACGTGAAATAGCTAGAATTATCGAGGATTAAAATTATACTTATGGGTAATAATGACGTCAGTTTGATTGATTTCACCAATTCTGTTTCCATCTAGGATATTACGAATTATGAAATTGACTATAATGGCTTATTTCACACGCACGTCAATTACACTACAAACTCAGAAGGAGTCTCTGAATTATACCCGACTCAGTCTACTGATTTGAAACATCGTACCTTTAAAGTAAAACCGTTACTAAACGAAATTTTTCATGAATTGCGGTATCAATGCCATCTATCTAAAAACAGTGACTATTTTCTAATATTGGCTCCCCTATAAAATTTCATAATTTCGTTTAGTAACGGTTTTACTTTAAAGGTGCGATATGTGGAAAGAGCATTTCTTCATTAAGTTATTATTGCTTCGAGATAAGGTACGGAATTACAATATTGTGTCGTGTTATGGTGCCTTCTGACGCAGATGGCTAAAATAATCATTCTGTTAAGACTTATGTTTTTTATATAGATACGTTTGATTGATGTACCTATCCCTCACACAACATTATGACATACTAATATAAACCTTGCTTAATGGATAAATACGCCGTTGTATTGTATGCTCTTTGTTTCGAAATCTAGCTTTCGGTCACCCAATATAGTAGTGGGTGACCGAGAGCTAGATTATAGACATCGCCACTTTCTTAAACACAGAAGGTTGTTTGGTTAAAATCTATCGGACAAAATCTAGGTGAAGTGAGTTTTCCTTCAACCTCACGCTAGGATTGACAGTAGTGTCTAAACACCTGTCAATCGGTCCAATCAAGGGGGTTTGAAAGTTTACCTTCAAGCTCGTTTCACATTTTCACACAATATACCTAGTGTATCCAATTTTATTTTCATAAAAAACATAATCTACGTTCAGCTAGAATACTGTTTCATCTGTAAAGAAAGTACAGCCTGGTATAGCTGTACTACTGCTCTGTCTTCAATGTGACAAACGTAACAACCCGGGAACAATGGTGGTAATAATTGTGGCACACATTTTCCAGTGCGCTGGGCCCGAATCACCACGAACTGCTGCAACTTAATTGTTATTGCAGTCTTGGTTATTTGTGTGTTCTCACTATATGTATGACAGGTTATATGGATATGGCCTTTCCTGTTAGGTACTTGTTATGAGCAATATTCAGTTAAAGATAAAGAAAGCTCGCTCTTAATAGTGATACGATGCTATGTTGCTATCGTAGAACGTACGAATAAGGACTGCATTTACATCTTTGACATTTTAGCCGCCTTCAAAAAGGAGGAGATTCTATATTCGGTTGTATGCATTTCTTATGAATGTGTGTTAGCCGGCCAGGATCTGATACGACAGCAGTTTGACCGGAACCTATAGTAGCATTTCCCTTCGTCCAGCTGCGCACATGGCTACAAGTACACACCCACACGCAAGCAGAACGCTGGTGGGCCTCGACACCAGGCTGCTTTCAGTCCAAGGAGACTATGCCATCCCTAGACAGGAAACTAACCAAGCGCCTTCTGCGACAGGATAGGGGCAGCCTACGAATGGTCGCGGGGACATCACCGGGCACTACTCACTGAACAAACATTTCCACACGATAGGTATAACGGACAGTCCTCTGTGCAGAGCATGCAAGGAGGAAGAAACGGTATCGCATGCGCACCTTGGAAGTCAGATGATCATCCGATCTCCTTAAATAAAGGTGAGAGTGTCTTCAACGAATGAAATTTTATCATTACCTTATTTTCAGATAGGAATTCGCTATAGCGTAGAATAAGTTTATCATGCAGTTATGAACCGATTTCATAACTGCATGACATGATTTTTAGCAATTTGTTTGGAGAAAGCCGGCCACACTATTTCCCTATCATTGCAAAGCCTGAAAGCGAGTAACCAAAATATCGCCGAGTCAGTGAGGCTCGACGAGTCCAGGAGAAACGATTCAACTGTCTTGAATTAATCAGAAAAGAACAACGAAATAATAAGAAAAACGTAATTTTGTAGCTCTTGTGACGCAGGAGTTAGGTTACGAGTCATTATACATGCTGGCTGGAAATAATTCTGTCTGCTTTTAAAGGCTTAAAAAATTAAGGTTATTTTATACTTTTTAGTGTTTTGTTATTTGGAAGTTGATTGTGTTTTTTTGTAAAAAGTGTTTTTTTTTCACTTCTTAGTGGTTCACATGTGCTTACCCCTTCACAGCGTACCAGCGTGATTTTAAGTTATGAACTGGTGTTAACAATAGACAGACATGAGATTTCAGCAATCCTAGTCCATTTGCTATCATTTATTGAGGTGTTCCGTTGCCTATCTCCGAAGTTCTTCATCAGATCTTTACCAAATTGAAATAGAACGACTCCGAGAAAGTACTCTTCAAAAACAAATCGCTTCTATAGTAGGCGCCAGATAAATGTGGAATAAAGTATATTGACCTTTCCCTAATAACTGTTCATAGGTACCTGAACAATTAAATATGAATCGTTTTTCATTATTAGACAATGTTAAGGATCACGAGAGATGATGATTCGGGACAGCTTTGTGTCATTAATTCCGTTTTTCAAATTAAAAATGTCAATAATTGTAGGTGGGTCAATGACCGTTATTCCACGATTATCTGTACAGTGACAGAATCTTTCAACCTCATCGACCACCCGTTCTAAAAGCAATGGTTACCCAATTGCTGGGGGTGACTTCAAAATAAAATTATTTCACTTTGTTAGTATTAATATGGAATCATAATTCAACGCTTTACTATTTATCCTTGTTACTATTTATGACATGCGCAATAATCAAAGTTATGGCATAATTAAAACTCGGTAAACTAAGTTTTAACAAATGTTATAGCCGTAAATTACCAGCCTAAAGAGCTATAAACTGGACGTAATAAACCTAAATATTTTTGAAATATTTTTTCATATTATTTTTATCTTTGTACTATGTGTAAACAATGTAATTAGAGCATGTTATAAATGTGTTACATAGATATTTTTCGTTATTAGTAACCCGTTTTTTTTCATCTTTATTGATTTAATTGGGGTTTTTATTCCAATACATCGCCAACCCATCATGCCTTTAAACATTGCTTTAATCTAAAATTAAAATATGGTATACCAACTCGCTAAATCTTTTCGCCACATCGGACTTCGGTTGTGCTAAAATTGATTCAATTAAGCCTACCTGTGATGTATTTAAATTAAATTAATTGATTTAAATTCTTCTTTCCTCTTGGTTCTTGACACAATCCATCAGCAAATGATGTACATCCTCAAGTACCCTTTTTGTGCAGAAGGATTATATTTGAGTGGCACATCGTCTTTGGATATTTTCTAGTACTGTGTTAAATAAAAACAAGCAAGGGGTAGCAAGGTGGTACAGCCGGTATTATTCCGTTCTCCCCGGGACTTCTATCGTAGCATATAGAAGTAGTAGTAAGCGCTCTATGCACTTCGTAACCGGTTAATGGGAGAACGGAAATTCGCCTATTCTATACTTTACAAAATGACTACTATTATTACTCTGAAGTTTGAGATATGTGTCTTTTGCGTCGGGACTGGGGAAATTTTTGCGAATCGTTTTTGTGTTGTTTTGTGTGACAGAGCTGGTCGCCAATCAGGCGTTTGCTGTCTGTGACTGAGTATACACGTGTGCTGTATGTGAGATGCAATTGGTGCCATTTATATTAGTTACATTAGATTTGCTGTCACCAAACTGCTTGAAAAGTGATTCGTTTGAAAGTATTTTTTTGAGGTTAGAATTTTTGAAAATAGTTAATTTTATTTTGTTTTGCTATTTTTTCTTTATTGTGTTACAGACTCGGAAGAGAGACCATCAACTTAAAAAATTGACCACGTACTTGAAACATCCTGTATAACGAATGTCATGCAATTCTGAGCTATTTGTTTTTTGTGGGTTACCAACACTGTGTGGTAAGTAGATACTCGTCTGATCAAAAGACCCAGCATCACAGGAAAACGGTAGTGCATATACTCAAGTTGAATTGTTCGGTTGTGTGATTGATGTCGGTAAGAAATCCTGCCAAGTGCGAGCCAATGGTGTTTTAGGACCGAAATGACATACTTATGGTCGTGTTTCTGCCTCAGAGGCGACCAATCAATGCACGTCAATTTTGTGAGATCATAGAGGCAGGCAGGGAATGTTAGCGAGAGGAGACTGCTTAGTTTCCAAGCTCCTAATGATTTAATGGTTCCTAACTTTCGATTTTTCAAAACGTTACGTTTAAATAATTCGAAAATTAGGGATCAAAAGGGGAGTTTGTACAAAAAAATCTCCTTTGGGTTTGAATCTTGGCACAAATTAATATTGAGATTAATAACAACAGGTTGTCATTAATGTTTTTGGAGATCGTAAACGTACGAATTCCGCGCAGACAAAGTCACAGGCAAAGTGCTAGTTAAATTATAACCACAACCCAACCAAGTGTAGGTCCACAATGACTAAGTTTCAGCGATCCAATTTTCATCAAAACTTCAGAATCGCTCAAATTTAGATCGACTTTACAAAGTTCTAACTTAAATGGATATTAGGTTCCTTTTAAATGTAATGAGGTTAAAAATAATCATGACTTCATCATTTTCTTTCCTACAAATAGACGGAGTTCACTAGTAGGTATCTCAATAAATAGTGGTACTCAGCGCAGCGATAATGATTGAGAGTCCAAACTATGTGGAATGCCGTGTGCTCTGGAAATATTACGTAGTCAACCCAAAACATTTTGGACGTCTTAACTTAACTGGAGGATTTCTAAAGAACACTACTTTTTAAATGGTTATTCGGAAATACATAGATACTGCGGCGGATACGAAGACCGGGAGATTGGATGTTTATTTTATTGGAAAGGAGATCACCTTTTTTTGGCCTATCAAAAAAAGTGCAGAACCCGTATCGAGTATCTAACTAATTCTTACTTTTCAAATAAATACTAACAAAAAGAACCAATTTTAGGTGCTTGCTAATTTAATACTTTTCTACACAAACTAAACTGAGACAAAAACTGCGACATCCAACGTTAACGTATGCAAAAAAGTCCAGAATGTATGGGATTTATGTTTCACTGACCCCGTCACATCTCGGTACAGCACATCCATATTAAATGAACAGTGCGTTCACAGAAATAAAGTTTAAAAGAAAAAAAAAATAATGAAGAAAGAAAATGAGTTGACGAATGATCATATTTATATCAAATATCATAAACAGAAAAAAAAAACTTACATTAACAAAAATGAGGTATGAAGGAAAATACGCGTTACAACCGTATAAAACGGCCACCGCTCAACATAATGCTGGGACTCGTGTGTGAGACAAAACCAAACGTTCTGTCGCCGATATAACGTGCACGTTGTCTATCTTGAAGAACCCATGACAATGTGTATATTAAGATAAAAACAAATGACTGCCAACTTGAAATTAAAAAGAATCAAGTGCTTAATGTTCGTGTAATGCCTTTCGATAACTTGCAATCAGTCGCATTAGACATGGGTAATTTTTAGTAGGTAATCTGTGATACTTAGTTAGTTTTTAATTATTTTGCTGTAATAAAGATTATCTTGAGTATGCAAAGACTTATAACTTTACCAACACCTGTGGTGTATGCTGGATGAATCCTTAGCTGTGTTTGTATGTTGATTTTTTCATAGTATGTTAAGTAAATAAATGGACTGGAAGCCGACCCCAATATAGTTGGGAAAAAGCTAGGCAGATGATGATGTTAAGTAAATAAATAGGTAATCTAAATAGCGTATTCATTTAACATGTAAATAATATAACTACAGCAATGCTTTGCGGAATAATGCCGGTTATTCAAGTGCGGTCGCGTTTCGAAAATATATTTTATGAAATGCCTTTGCTAATTTATTCAACTCATTTGTTGCACACTGGAAATTAATGAAATGAAAATTTATAAAATAATTTGCCAATGTACGAGTATGTCCTGAATATTGTAGTTTTCATTAATTAGTACGTAACATGGAACGTAAGCTTTAATTGCCTCACAATTGAATGTTTTAAATTATGGAATGTGGTGAAAATTGTGATGTTGGAAATAATCATGATATTAAATGCGTCATGGTACTTTTAGAAAATTTGTCATTACATTTTTATACATGGTGATTATACAGTATTATCGTCCGTAGTTTCATTCAAAGTCTACAATGAAAACATGAAGTCGACAAGAAAACAAAAGCCAGGTATTCGACCACAAAAATATTCCCTTTCTGAATGCAGTGTCCCGTAATCTGATGTATATGCGGCGCTGATCCGCTTGCAGAGGTCACAGGTGATGTAAGCTGATTTTGTGCTTATGCGCATAATACGCCAACTGAGCAGTATAAGTGAGGTTTTCTTTCTTGGTTCTGCGGTCGCGGAGTGGGTGGAGAAGTTTATCTGTCTGGTTAGAACTTAAGTCTGTTGTATTGTAACCGCATTGTAGTGATCTTTTATGGCGGCAGAGAATATCCTTTACAGGCAACTTTTGTAAAAAAATGCACGTATACTTTTGCTACAATCTTGATGCAATATAAAGGGTACCAAGGCGGACCTAACCAAGGAGGCACGAATTAATAATATGACGTCTTTGTACACAGGTTAATAACATGAATAACATGGCTACCATCTGTCAACATTTTTCGATTTTTTTTTCAAAATCTGTGTGCTCAGAGATTGAAAATTGGGAAGTATTTCTATTTATGAAGGAAGTAATATAAAGATGGTGTCATTAAGTATGCGGGAAGTGGGACAGGCAAAAGTAGCTTAGGAGAAAATCTTCAACGTTTTGATGTTTGATTAGGCGGCTTATTGAAAAACCAAACTACATATGCGTCCGATGAACATACCGCCGTATTTTGGTACTGGCCTAAGACCAATAAAAATCAAAGGTATTTTAATTACGGTAAAGGTATTTTATTCGGTACTGCTTAATATGTTTTATAGTACTTCAACAACTTTTCCCCTTTTCACTTCCTTAAAGGTAAAAAATTCTTCTTGTCTTGTGCAAAATGTCATGTTCCTAGTCCCAGTAATTCGGCTGTGTCAATCAAATAGTGTTTGTAATTTATATAGTTTTAGCATAATCAGACAACAACAATTCAGAGCAAGCAAACAATTGAAAAGAAAAATTATACTGTTTCTACAACTGTTTGCAGTCAGTGTTTCACTCCTATAAAACATTATCTAGATAAAAATCTTATTGTATCAGAACTAGGAACATAGGAAACTGCCAGGCTTACCGCAGTCCACCTGGCATAGTGTGACAGTTGTTTTATTATAAACGCATGGAGCGATGTGGCTGCCGCCGTATCGTACGAGACACGCCTCCTTTATGAAGCGTCTCATACAGTTCAAAGGAAAACGGCAAAGCGGCCTCAGCTCTTGTTTGTCAGGCTAACTTGGAGTCGGCTGTAGACCGCTATTGCGCATGTAATATTTTCCAGTAAAATCTTGTAGAAAGCTGGTTGTTCATTTTGTTATGGCCATTCGTGTAACATACGAATTGGCAATCACAGTAACTTGTTATTGATCGTTCAGAATTGTTATGTAATCGCATGTGTTGGTTAAGCTGGAAGTTTGAGAAATAAGTCTTTTGCTAAAATACTGCCTCATTTGTCTAGTATTAGGCGCAAGATCCTGGATTCGGTTTTCGGATCGGTTAAAATTTGAATGAGTATGTACCCAGTTTGTGGCAATAGACTGTCTCCCATTACATGGTGTGAAGTTTTCTTTACGGAACCTCTAAGTGAATTTATGTTTCCATTTGTGCATACAGCGGGTGTAAAAGGTAGAGACTTTGCTTCCCAAAATAGAGCCATGAGGCTCTGGCAGCCTCATGGCTGGGATAAGCAGCATCTTCCCATCAAAAAGAAACATTGAAATTCAAGAGAATGTAATTATGGTAACACTATTTAAACTAAATGAATTGAAATATTACCACCGAGGTTACCGACACAGCTTGAAGAATCAGCAAAAAGTGGCGGTGGGAAGGGCACATTGCTCGCAGAACGATTGGGTCGAAACGCTCTGGAGTGGCCACCGCGTATCGGAAGACGCAGCGTTGGAAGGCCACAAGGTGTACCGATGATCTGGTGTAAGGGTGCATTTCCACCAGAGATGTGCGAGGAAAATGAATGGCGCGATGATACGTAGCATCGCTGTGAAACTATGTTCAGATGACCGGTGCGAGGATGTGTAGTGGAAACTTTTCAGATGCGATGCTACCAGTTTCTCGCTCGTGTCCATCCCTTGCACACATCCCTCGCATAAATCTCTCGCACACATCCCTCGCACACATCTTTCGCTTGTTTTTCACGTAGGTACAAAAACCTCTCTCCGATAAGCCGTTAATTTCCACCGGAGCAGCGAAGAGCAAAGCTAGCTAAATGAAGCGATTCTATTAGTTCAGAACATACACATCCCTCGCTACGCATCCTCGCACATCTGTGGTGGAAACGCACCCTTAGCCGCGAGAATCCGCATGGTGCGAGACGCATAGGACCGCTCGATGTGGTGACATTTATGGGAGGCCTAAGTCCAGCAGTAGATGTCTTTAGGCTGAAATTATGATGATGGATAAAAATGTTCCTTGTAAGGTATGTTTCATGAGAAATTATTAAAATTTAACTTAGGTCTCCGGCCCTTACCTATGAATTCTGTTTGCTGCTAAGTTTTCTGTATGGCCTGATAAAATCGCAACTTAGCTTCACATAAAACGGGTTAAAAAGTTACATTAGTAGCGATAGTTCGTTTGAAGTCAGCACACACCGTGTACCAACACAAGGCGAAATACTGACCTTAATTTTATTCAATTTGTAACTCTCGTACCCAAAACTTTCGTGATGCATGACTCGAACAGTAATTCGACTTTTATTGCTTTTACTTTGCCGGATATTTCGTAAAAGGTTCGTTTCTGTGGGGAAATGAAAAAATAGGCAAGAATAACAATTTTCAATATTGCTGATTTGTAAGTTGGTTTTGTTCAGACGCTGTTAAATGTGTATATATTTAATTGAATATATTTGTGCCATGGTGTTTAAACTTGAGAATACTTCAATTGTTTTGACACGATAAAATAAAATGGTTATTATGTATTGCTTAACACAATGCCTGACCAATCCGTTCGTGATTATGTAAGTATAATAAGCAGTGCTGCTAAATTTGCTATTATAAATAAGGTCTAAGTTGGCCTCCAAAGTCATCATATTCATTTATAAGGGTATGTATGTGTGTTTATTTAAGTTATTTAGTCACGCCAGCTTTTACCGGTATAATTATAAAATTATTTAACAAAAAAAAAAAAACTCACAGACTTTAGTTTTTACTGAAAATAATATTTCCCTTATCACATTCCAGCTGAAACTAAAATCTCCCAGAGTTGAAATATCAGCAAAACTTTCAGAAAAATATAGTTCTACTTTCCTCGTTCTATATCGAGTTAACGAACTAGCACATAGTAGAAAAGCCAATTTCCTTTCATATAAATTAGAAGCTGGTAGCTGATATTTCAAACTGTGGGGTAGCCTTTATCGGGCCAGTGTCACAGGGCCGTAACGTGGTTCTTGGCTACCGACCAACCCTCGCCTGTCGCGCATTGCTTCCTCCCTGGCTCTCTAATTTTTCAAAACAACATGGCAGTGGTCCAAGATGAATAACACGTTATTCTGATAGTGGATTTATTTTACATTTATGGATTTATAGCCGGAAGCTTGTTAGTTGCGGGTTAAGTTTGCATTTTCTGAATAAACTCTTATGGCAGTTATGACTAAGCTTGGATCGCGCACAGATTTGGTGGACAAACACAGGAGCATAATTATATATATTTATATTTTTGGACTCACTACTTTTGAGCAAATTGTCTGACTATTGAAAAAAGAAAAGTAGGTGGGAAACAGTGATCCTTGCACCTTCGCATCGTTTAGGCGTTTCTTTGAGGTATCCCCAGGTTACCAGATTGGCGATAAGTGCATCAGTCTTCCAAGTACTTCTAAGCAGACTACTGGAGATTGGATCCTGAGGGAAGGTAAAGAAAGATGAGTGCGTGTAAAGAATATAATATAAAAAAAATATATTTAGCACCTACACAACCCACGCACGTTATATAGAAATAACTATAAAAATCGTGAGCAAAAAACGTCAGCCAATACAATAAATATTTAATAAATACAGTTCAGTTGCAACGAAAGACACGGTATCTAAACCGTTCTCCGTCAGTGCCGCGTTTAAAATGGTTTTCTGTCCGTAGCAGGCACTTCTACTTCAATAGTTATAAACTGAATCTTTATACTAAGAACTATTTCAATGGAAGTTTTCGTTGCAGCATTTCATTGAATGTTTAATGTCGTTTGCGAAATATGAAGTGAATTTCGACTACCGAAGTCCGAATGTTCGAAATAAGTTTCAAGTTTTCGTAAAATTTGTAACAGGTCCATTATAAAGTTTATTCTGTGGATTTTGTTTCTGGTTAACACACTGCAGAAATAGTTCGATAGATGTTTAATAGAGTTCTTATAAATTAATAATTCAGCTTTTGCTGCTCTCATTTTGTTCTTCAAGTTCAAGAATATAATTTTTGATTCCTTTTCCAGGCAACTTATTTATTTTTTATAACTTAATCTAATTAAGTTAGAAAAGACTTCACCAACATTTCTTACAAACAAGAAGAATTTAACACAATTCTCAAGATATTCACTTGAGACAGTAAATGTATTAAACAAGCTGAAATTCAGGAATTTGGCACATAGTTGTAGTCTAGACCCTCATTAAGCAGTTTAAGTTGCTCAAGTTGCAGCATTATACCACTTTGTAACACGTTTGAGACAATCTTTATAAGCATAAACCATATTTTGAGAGCTTAGCAAACTTTCCAGTGTCGTAGAATGTTCATGTATACTTAGATAAATCAGCCTTGGAACACTTTATTTCACTTATAAAGTTCATAGCGGGGAGTTTTAACAGTTTTAAGTAAACACAAAGTTCTGAACTCGTCTCAGTTACTAGTTTACGTGTGTTAAACAAGTCTGGTCGTGTGTTAGAATACGACGCGAACTTTCGAGCAGCTTGTGCTGTCACCATAGCGCTTTGAGACGCTTCCCTCCGACAACTTTCAACAAAGGGGAAGTTCTTCAATTTAAGATTGTTGTTATTGAGAGGTATAAACTCGTGTTAACAGAATCCGTGTAATTTTACTTGCGTTTGATAAACTGCCTAATGCTGTGTCCTTGTGATGATAACAGGTACACGCTAGGTTTGCGTGGATTTAGTATGTCGATGTATTTGTTTCTCATACGAGAACTGACTTGGAAATGTTGTGTTGGACAATTCTTCATGGGAAGTCGAAAGAAAGACGACATGTTTTTTGTCATGATTGGCATGAGAGTGGTGAATAGAAATGGAGGCAATTTTAGCAAGTAAGAAAATAATGTTATAATGGTTACCCTATATGCCTTAAGTGGTAAGATTAGCAAGCTCACTTTAGCATTATTGAATACCTAGACTACCTTACATTGATGAAAGGTCCACCTAACATCTGTGCCAAATTGTTTAACTGTTTGCCACCAATCCTTTTGTTCCACGTTAACATGTACCAAGCAACCAATTCACGACTTTTTGTCGGCATTCTACAGGGAATAACGAGAGCTGTGCTGTGAGTTCCCAACTAATTACCCGCGGCATTGTTTTCATACATACGCCTACCTCTGCATACATTTGCGCATTCATACCTATTGATCCAATCTGACTTTTATGTTAAACCCTTTCTACTTTACGTGTATAGCCATACGCTGTATAAACTCGTTCCACGTAAAGGCTTTTAGGGAGAGTAAACATCATTGACGCATAGCGAGCGTAGGTTAAAAATGCCCGACCGTTTTTGTCCCGGGCCTTTCATAACCTTTCCGTTTTATGTGCGCCGGATACGGCTTTATGTAGTGTGTTGTAGTTAAAGTGTAGTCAAGCAAGCGTCAGTACCTAGTGTAACAAGATACTGATATTAGACGTAGGAACGAAAAAAATCTGGGTGCACTTCAAAATTATCCGTTTCTTTAAAAAGTCGTGTTAAGAGGGAGAGGGTATGTAAGGCCATTTGGGCACTCAAAATGTATATTCATGCTGCTAAAGTTTAGTTTAGACTACGACAGAAATTGCTACATAGATGTCAGCCATTAATTTCTCTACTGTTCACACTTTTACGGATTTTTTGTGTCTGAGTAGTGTCTATTCATAAGTGTACGGAAATTGTGTCCGATTTAGTGGTGCTCGGTCGGCAGGATAAACGACGTGCAGCCACTATTGCTAGTTATCTATACTAATATAACAAAGCTGAAGAGTAAGTTCGTTTGTTTGAACGCGCTAGTCTCTCGAACTACCAGTCGGATTTGGAAAATTCTTTTTGTTTATGATAGCCACTTGAGGAAGGCTATAAAGGAAACGGAAATTCCTACGGGAATGGGATATGCGCGTACGAAGTCGCGGGCAAAAGCTAGTATTGTAATAAAATACGACGGAAAAATAAAAGAAGTATAACCAGTGGATTAAAGAAAGGCAAGAATAAGGAGTTTATATTCAGCAATCAATGGTCAAATTTTAAGTATAATTTTCATCACTTCCTTGTCTACTCTTTTCTTCTTATTTTATACTTGAGTTGTACCCTTAAGTTATGAATGTTTCTGCTTATTTCTACTGCGGCAGTTTTAAACTCTCCTGCTAAACTCTCCAGCGCCACCTGCTTTTTTATTTTAAATTATCACTGGATAGAACATTTCAAAGCTGTGGTAGTCCCTCTACAAAAATTATAATGCTTTTTGTTGTCTCCTTGCTCTATGTGAAACTTATTTTAATGCTTATTTAAACACAGTGCGGCGTTGAAAATTTCGAACCTTTTCTAAAACTTATCAAACACACTAGACACTAGACACTGGATTCACACAGGCGCTGATGCGACACTTATTCTCGTGTCACAATAATTTCGCAATTAAATAAACTAAACTGACGTTAACAGGCTGAATATACAGTTTTGGTATTCGGTTTTCTGGAACGAATCTTGTCCTTTTCCGATTTTAGTAGGCTTATTTTTATTTGGATAACATTGAACGGTAATGATAATATGCTTTTTGGTAATTTCATTTTAAAGGGTTTATTATTCTGCCCGTTTATTAATAGACCCTAAAGAAAGAACTACTAAGCAATGAGCAGAAGGACCAACATTTGAGTAGCACCCTACTTTTGTCTCAACAGCCTATTTATGTTTATTTAGTTATTTTCTTCATAACAAGGAACATTATGAGACTTTTGAGACGGTGTGCTACCTATCTATGAAGTTAACTAGAGACTAACAAAACCGCTGACACGGCCAGCGCTGTGAAACTTGTGTAGCGCTGACCAGCAGCACTTATGTGCAGAACAGACACCCAACTTAGTGTACTTGATAACTTCAGCTAGTTATGTGGTCCTGGTACTTCGCCTTCTTAGTGTAAAGTATTTAAGGACTTTGAAAACAAGGAAAAGGAAGAACAAGTTTCAGTAGATTAATTTTACACTGTTAAAGATTTGCAAACAAAAATAAAACAATTTATTTTCGGGTTATACAATATATTCAGATTATACCATAAGATAAATTTAGTTTCCAGAAGAGAATTTAAAATTCTACCTACCTATTAGGTACGTAAAATGATCAACCAAATTCATCAAAGAGTAAAAAAAGTACATCAAAGAGTAGATTTGCAGAAAGGACATTCCCATCAAGGAGCGAAGGAAAAACATTATGAGAAAAGTTAAAGAGGCTTATGTGTGCCAATTACTGCACAGCTTCTTAATTTTTCTTTACAAATCTCGACAGAAATGAATGAAAGGCACGTTAAAACCCATAGAACTTAAATCTTATAATGTGAAGTAACGGTTACTCCCTCTACAGTTATATGTACTTCATTAATAATTAAATTCATGTACTTACATATTATTTTCATATAATACTCTAGTCGTTAAATATAAGTTAACAACTGTTACAAATTAGTATTTCATTTACAGTGTACAAGCTTTAGTAGTTACAAATACGAAACTCGTAAAACAAGTGAATAAGTACTCGGTTCAAATTATTATGGAAGCTGAAATAAATTTCATATCTAGGTACATACCATAAGTAATACTTAAACAAGTACAATTGTTAATGAACTTTTAGGTTCGCCTTTGACCACTATCTCACCTACAGTATGCGATGATGTGGTCGAAGATGGAGCAATCTTGTCTAGAAGTAACCTATTTACGTTTGACTGAAATACCAGGTTTAACACTTTCAGTGCCCAGAACTCAGCATATGGGTCGGACAGTAATTTGTTCGTGTGCCCACGAGTCGTCGCTACATATAACGACGACTCGTGGGCACGAACAAAATAATTGTTCGACCCATGTGCTGAGTTCTGGGCCCTGAAAGTGTTAAGCTACCAGGTAACATAGACTCCGGTTTTAAAGGATAGGATAGCATGATTGACATCATCATCAGTAGTATGAAAGGCAGAAAAAAAAGCGAGTAAGGTGCTAGATATCTATCTTAGGAAAACCCTTCGTATGTGAATAGGACCCTTGCCTCAAGGTACTACTAAAATGGTTATTAGAGAAGTTTTTTTTTGTAAAAAAATGTGTCCCTAAATACTCAAAACTCCAACCGCGCAAAATTAACATATTTCTTGATAGTATATATATATATATAAATATTTAGTTATTTACATCACTCATTTTTATAAACAGTGATCGGGATTAGGTGAGCTAAAATACCTAAAGTTGGAAAAATAACAGAGACAAAGTGCCATGGAGACGCCTATGCTTAAATATTTTTTCGGGACTAATATCCCGGGTTTGGGGATATAACATAACTAAAATTAATACAGTAAAATAACTATCGAATTCATTTCCTGTTTCTTTAAAAAAAGAACAGTATGTACGAATTTTACTGTTAAAAAAAAATCGAATTCAAAATCTCATTTATTCCATATGATCAAGCCAAGGTAGTCACGTGAGGAGAGGCGCCACGGCGTCCTTACCTTCCGCCTGACGCAGGTACTCACCGGACACGGCTGTTTCCGGAGGTGCCTGTTTCGGATTAAGCGGGAGGACACGCCCGGGTGTCAGCACTGTGAGGATCGCCCGGAGGATACGGTGGAGCATACGATGGCGGTCTGCCCTGCTTAGGCGGAGCACCGCCGTGTCCTCATCGAGGCGATTGGCGGCGGCGACCTCTCGCGTCCGGCTCTGGTCCTCTCGCGTCCGGCCCTGGTTGAATCCATGGTCCGGAGCGAGGAGGCTTGGGAAGCGGTCACTTCCTTCTGCGAAGCAGTAATGCTAGCAAAGGAGGAGGCGGGCCGCGCGAGGGAAAGGCAAGGCCTTCGCCCCAACCGCCGCAACAGGAGAAGACGCCCCGGGCGTCGGGAGTCGCAGGGCGATCCCCGGCCACCGTAGGCGCGGGCCTGCGGACGGCGAGCGTTGGGTGGCTCGCTGTCCGATTACCGCCAGGCCCGGGTCGATGGCGCGTTGTGTTTCACGCGCGCCTCAAAAAGATGTCAGCATAGAAGACGGGGCCCGCTAGGGCCAGAGCCTGCCAGGGTTGCGGAATTTTGTTCGAAAGAGTCACCGCGGTCCTGGAACGCAAAGGGCTTTAGAAGGTACACGGATGGGTTTTAGTCAGTAAGAGTCTGACACGCCCTTCCGCTCCACCCAGAGCGGAAGAAGTCATTTGATGAGTTCCCATCCTTAAAAAAAAAAAGGTAGTCACGTGAAGCGGATCCAATAAACGATAAAACAAGCATAGGTCAAAAAATGCGTACACAACTTGAGAAACTACAAGAGTGAGTGATGCACGCATAACGACGCTTAGAATGCGAAACATCTCTCTACCCCTCAACCTTTTTGTCATTGTTTACCAGTTGGTTGTTTTGGCTATTCTGGGAAACGAAAACATGCGCGGATTCAGTTCTTTATCTGAATTTATAACAATAAAAAACGTGTCTACTGTTTTTTTGAGAATCTTCTCCTTTGTTTTTGAAGTCGGTTCATTAGGAAAGAGAATTCAATTAGTTTAATGTATTAATAAAATTAATATTAAATATCCCGAAACCCGGAACAAATATGCTGGAAAATATTTTTAGTCGATACTCTACCGTTTTGTCTCTGTTCTTTAAACTTTAGGAATCTGGCTCACCAAATTCCGATCACTGTTTATCAACGCAGAATTTCAATATCTACCTTACAATAAGTCGATCAAATGAAACTTCCAGCCAAGTCACAAAAATATTAAAAACAGCTAGAAGAATTTTAAGTCTTAAAAATTTCGTACGTATCTTTTTCTGCTGTCTCTATTTCTTCTGTAGAACCGCTGGCGAATTCCTATATTAGTAATGGGTACATTTATTTTATCGTATTTCCAAAATTGTTTCAGTGAAAACATTTGTCTAATCGGTTCCTACCGCATGTAATATAAGTAAGTAATAATTTGCTTGGCAGACCGTGACAAAAGCCGATTTAGTTCTAGCGTTGAATGCCGCTATAATGCCGCCTTTAAAGTCGATCAGTCTTGATCTCTCACATCATACGAACGAGCATTGATGCTCGGCACGATGGCCGAACAGGCGAGAAAGAAAATTTCTCTGGTGAGTAAGGTGGCTTTTGAAATCATGTCCTTATATTTTGTAGAATGCAACGTCCCTCTGTCGGTGTATCTGTTAGCGCATTTTAACTCCAGACCTAGTAATCTATATAACACAAAAGGTTCCACTAGCATCAGACACATGTTTCTGGCGTGACAGCTGACCGGTTAAGGTGTATTTTTTCTTTATTCTATCATTTAATATTTTGGGTCACACGCAATTTTTTTAGTTTTTAGTATAAACAAATTAAATACATAAATCTCCGTGAGTGTCGAAGAACCAGCTTCTCCTTAAATTAAAAGCAATTAATCATGGCGTGTAATATAATTTAAAAGTTTGATTATTATATTATATTACACTAGGATTACTTTATAAATTACCTAAGACATATGATCTGTCTCTTAGTTTTGGTGCTGGGCCCATAGTTAAATAAAGAAAAAAAAAGAGAGAGTGCGATATTCGGAATGACATGATAGATAAATGAGTATGTTCGATACCAGATACATTTGCAATAACGGTCATTGCTCTTCCTTAGTATATCTTTGTAGGTGCATGGACAATAAATATTATTAATCGTTTTTGATTACTAGAAAACGTAAAACGTCACGATAAATGTCGATTGAGGACAGCTTCATTTCTGTTTTCGGAATAGAGTATTTCAATAAATGTAGGTGGGTCAATTACCGTTATTGCAAATGTATTTGGCGACGAGCATAGATGGCATATACATGAGGATCTTGACATTGTAAAACTTACCAGCACATATATTTTCTAGGTGCACTAAGAGCATCATTTTTTTTTGTAAAATATAAGTGTGTTTTAAAAATTTTAACCAGATAACTTCAATGTAACGTTCTGACGAATAAATTTCTACCTCAGAAATTTATTCGTCATTTCTCCCCCAGCTCATCACATATACATTGAACAATAGGTATATTAGTATTGTAATCACCAATAACGCTGAAATAACATAAAAAATCTTTTCAGTTGTTCGTCTTCGCAATAGTCTTCACTTGTCGAGCTGATGACGTACCACTGAGTAGACGACTATCTTCAAGCAACAGTTTAGTCGATAACCTCAACTTAGCAAGTAGCAGTCAGCTTGAAAAGAATGCATTGCGATATGGTTACCGAGCTGGCAGTGGTGCTGCAGCAAGCGCTGCAGCTGCAGCTGCAGCTGGAATGGGAGGTGGCCTTAGTGGAGGTTTTGGCGGTGATATTGAAGCCGGTATCGAAGGGAGCATTGAAGCTGGCATAGAAGGTGATTTTGGCGGTGGCATTGAAGCTGGATTTGACGGTGGCGTAGAAGCCAGCGCTGATGCAAGTGCAAGTGGTGGGATAGGAGGAATCATATCCAGTGCTCTCGGTGGTCTCTTTGAAAGTAGTCTTAGTGGTGGCTTAGATGCAGAAATTGAAGGAGGCATAGAAGCTGACATTGAAGCTGGTGGTGGCGCAGGCTCATATGCTATTGGGGGTGGCAATAGTTATGCGGAAGCCAGTGCTGCTGCCAATGCTCATAATAGAGGGTCCACTGGCATGTTTGGTGGAAGCGCCGCTGGCACTGCTGCTAATGCTTATGCTGGCGGTGCATCTGGCGGTTACGGAATGGGTGCAGCTAATACTAATGCATACGCTAACGCTAATGCATATGCTAACAGTGGATCTCACGGATATGATGCACACGGAATAAGCGAGGCAAACGCTAACGCCAATGCATATGCTAACAGTGGATCTCACGGATATGATGTCCACGGAATAAGCGCGGCTAACGCTAATGCTAATGCATACGCTAACAGCGCATCTCACGGATATGATGGACTCGGAATAAGCGAGGCTAACGCTAACGCCAATGCATATGCTAACAGTGCAACTCACGGATATGATGCACACGGAATAAGCGAGGCTAACGCTAACGCCAATGCATATGCTAACAGTGCATCTCACGGATATGATGTCCACGGAATAAGCGCGGCTAACGCTAATGCTAATGCATACGCTAACAGCGCATATCACGGATATGATGGACTCGGAATAAGCGAGGCTAACGCTAACGCCAATGCATATGCTAACAGTGCATCTCACGGATATGATGTCCACGGAATAAGCGCGGCTAACGCTAATGCTAATGCATACGCTAACAGCGCATCTCACGGATATGATGGATTCGGAATAAACGAGGCTAACGCTAACGCCAATGCATATGCTAACAGTGCATCTCACGGATATGATGCACACGGAATAAGCGAGGCTAACGCTAACGCCAATGCATATGCTAACAGTGCATCTCACGGATATAATGCACACGGAATAAGCGAGGCTAACGCTAACGCCAATGCATATGCTAACAGTGCATCTCACGGATATGATGTTCACGGAATAAGCGCGGCTAATGCTAATGCATACGCTAACAGCGCATCTCACGGACATGATGGACTCGGAATAAACGAGGCTAACGCTAACGCCAATGCATATACTAACAGTGGATCTCACGGATATGATGTCCACGGAATAAGCGCGGCTAACGCTAATGCATACGCTAACAGCGCATCTCACGAACATGATGGACTCGGAATAAGCGAGGCTAACGCTAACGCCAATGCATATGCTAACAGTGCATCTCACGGATATGGTGTAAACGGAATAAGCGCGGCTAACGCTAATGCATACGCTAACAGCGCATCTCACGGATATGATGGACTTGGAATAAGCGCGGCTGACGCTAATGCTAATGCATACGCTAACAGTGCATCTCACGGGTATGATGCATACGGAATAAGCGCGGCTAATGCTAACGCCAATGCATATGCTAACAGTGCATCTCACGGATATGATGTACGTGGAATGAGCGCGGCTGACGCTAATGCTAATGCATACGCGAACAGTTTGTCGCACGGATATGATGTGCATGGAGTAAGCGCGGCTAATGCTAATGCTAATGCAGGTGCTTACGAAATCGGAAGTGCTGCAGCGGCAGCTGCAGCAGCGGCTAGTGCTGGCGGATACGTTGATGGTGGCGGTGGTATATACGGAGGTGCTGAAGCTGCAGCTGGGGCGGGAGGATATATTGGTGGTGATGTAGGTGGATATATAGGCGGTGATATCGGTGGCTACTTAGTTGGTGGGGCTGATGTCTACGGTGGTGCTGCTGCAGCAGCGGCTGGTGCTGGTGGATACGTTGGTGGTGGTGGTAGTATGTACGGAGGTGCGGCTGCAGCAGCGGCTGGTGCTGGCGGGTACGGTGGTGGTGGTGGCGGTGCCTATGGTAGTGCTGCAGCTGCGGCAGGAGGTTATTCAGGCGGTGGTGGACTTATCGGTGGTGGTCTCGTTGGTACAGGTGTCGGGGGCTATATTGGTGCTGGCCCTGGAGCTAGCGCTGCGGGTGACGCTGGCGGTTATACCTACACAACTACGTATGGCTTCAAGTAATTTAAACATCTGAAATAGTCTGAAATAGGCTGAAACTGAATATCCTGTCGGAATATATTTAGTTGTTTAGTTGTTACCCATAAATAATATCAATACATTAAAACTCAATTACAAAAATGTATAGACATGCTCGTATAATGTAGCGAGACTTGAAGGTTAAACGACTTAATATGTGATTTCTTATTTCTGTGATATAATATTATGTCAGAAATACAAGCTGAAGACTTAGGAACGTACGTAGTTGTGTTAGAAATCTGCTTGTTGGCCCGTGTCGAACGAATCGTCATCATTGTTGAAGGGTGCCAAAACCTATTTAATTAAGTATTAATAAAATAATGTGTATGTGCCACATTATTGCTTTTTTTATAAACAATTGCTTAAACCTGTAATGCATACTATATTAAAATCTGTTCATGTCAAGAAATTTCTTCAATATAATGAGATGCCTATCTTAAAGTACAAAACAACATTTAATATTTTAATTTTATAAATGCAGAAACATTACAAATTGGATGTGGTGCTTCACTAATGTAACCTTCATTTTGTACATTTATTGTAAATAATAAAAGCGACATGGAGACGATTTGTATAGATTAAGATCTCAAACTGCCTGTCTAATAAAATTAATCATGAAATTAAAGAGGTATTTTTATTGGTGGTAAGAGGTAATATCACACTCAACACTCTCAAAACTACGTATGAAGGTATCAATATTTTTAATGATGATATCGACTGGCTCACTCAATACTTGACTGTTGCCAAAAATATTGGGTATGGCAACGGTTGCAACTGATGTTGTACACGATGACCTTACACATAATTAAAATGGGATAATTTATGATGACCACCAAAGGTTTCTTATAAAAATCCGGCCAAGTCTGTGTCGGGCCACGCGCCATTGTTTTCAAAACTCGACAGTCCATACATTCATTCCACCTTAAACTCCAAAATGTGTCTGTACTTCTATTCCACTTAAACCCCAAAACAATTTTGGTAGAGTCTACAGCAAAATTGCAGGATGCATAAATAAAGCATATGAGTTTTAGTGATTTATGATACACATTTGATCTTTGGTATATTACAACGATTCACTATAAAATATAACTAAAAACTATGCTATACACTAGAAATAAAATGGGTATTAAAACAAAATCACAGCTTCCGATTTTCTTAAGAATATAAATTCAGCTTGAGAAATTAGTTTACTGTAAAGAAATACACTTCTGGACACATCTATTGGCCCACCTTGTATTTTCAGTTTCGTTTGGTCCTAGCTAAAATTTTATATTAGGTCGAGCAAAAAGTTTTTATGCAGTTTTGAACCTGGCACATTCACAATTTCATTCAATAGTCTTTTTTTGAATTTCGAACACAGAATTTAAAGAAACAAAAGACAATTTGCCGCCTTTTGGAGCCTGTTTGTTGATATCAAACAATCGAATACTAAGAAAACTTGGTTTTATTGGTTTACTTGGATTTAATTCTTGAAAAAGTGATTGATATCTTTGGTTTTGCAACAAACATTACTTATTCTTAACATTAAGGTGAGGTTCTATCAATAATCTATGGATACTTCACCTGAAGTCGCCGCCCAAGCTGTGGCACTTATTCAGGCCGGACACAGCCAAAGAAACGTGAGTGCTCAACTAAATTTAAGTCGATCTGCGGTCCGAAATGTTTATCGGAGGTACCTAGAGACTGGCGGCTTTGTTCGTCGCCAAGGAAGGCCACGATCTCGGGTCACAACTGAAAGGCAGGATCGATTCATCGTGACTACCAGCTTGAGAAATCGTCACCTTACCTCCATTGAGATACAAAACCAACTTCGCGACTTCCACGGAGTATCTGTGAGCGCTCGAACTGTTCGGAGAAGGTTAAAAGAACGCGATATGGTACCACACAAGCCAGCTAATGGGCCCAAACTAACGCGAGCCCACCGAACAGCGCGCCTTCATTTCGCACGCAGTCATTTAAATTGGACACAGCAAGATTGGAGCCGTGTACTCTTTTCTGATGAGTCTAAAATTGTGTTACATGGCAATGATGGAAGGAAGAAGGTCTACCGACGTAAGGGAGAGCGTTTCGCATAATGCTGCTTTGAAGAGAGGGTTGCTTATGGCGGTGGCTCATGGACTGTCTGGGGCGGTATATCCGCGAGCGGCAAAACTCAACTTGAGGTTGTTACAGGACCACGGCTGCCAACATTAAATGCTGAAAGGTACATTCGTGAGTGCTTAGAACCTCACGTGATACCATACGCGGACTATGTGGGCCCAAATTTTCTTTTTATGCATGATAATGCAAGAGCCCATGCGGCCGGCATCGTCAGGGAATATCTTCGGGATGTGAACATCACAGTTATGGACTGGCCAGCCAGAAGCCCAGACATGAACCCCATTGAGCACATGTGGGACGAGCTAAAAAGATGTGTTAGGGCTCGTCAGCCAGTTGCCCAGACGATGCAGGAGTTGAAAACTGCCATAGAAGAGGAATGGGAGATGATCCCTCAAAATTGCATAGAGCGGTTGATAAACTCTATGCCTAATCGTATGACAGCTGTGGTAGATGCCCATGGAGGCAACACGCGTTATTAAATTAAACCTTTATTTGATAAAACATGTTTTTTATTCAAAAATCAATTGCCTTTAACAAGGCGCATATCCGACTTGTTAGGCGTAGCTCCATGTCGTATGGTATTCTGAATTCAAATTTAAAACAATACGATCAAAAAAGATGGTAAAATGTATCAGGTTTAAAACTGCATCAACAGTTTTTGTTCAATCTAGCAATCATATTTCGGTAGGGACCATCGAAACCTAAACTCTAAGGTGGGCCAATAGATGTGTCCAGAAGTGTATATTGCTTTGTCTATTTTCTAAGAAGGTAGGTAGGTAGGTTTAAGCACATTGGGGGTATCCTCAATTTTTAAACAACTTATCCAATGACCACAACATGGAATAGAAACACAGACAGACGGACATGGCGAAACTATAAGGGTTCCTTGTTGACTACGGAACCCTAAAAAAGAAAAATTATTAAATACCGGGTAAGTAATATAAATGATACGTGAGACGTACTGAAAGTTTCTGGATCCGGCCACTTACAATAAAAGAATTATGGAGTTCGAAAATGGAACTTTTTGGGAACATGTTACTTTTTAATTTGCGAGACTTTCATTTGTTTTTTCACTGTGGCGTCCTTTCGAAAATTGTGTGTTACTATCAAAATGAGTTTAACTCCTGAACATTTTCGTTCAATATTTTTTTATTTTAGCTGCGGCTTAAGTCAACAAGAGAGATTCCAGAGATTCTTATTGGCATTTGGTGATGAAGCACCATGTTGCTGCTCTGTATAATCGTGGTTTGAAGAATTTAGACGTGGAGGTGATCATCTCCATGACGAGGTAGGCCAAAGGTCGGCCGGTGACTGCGGTTACAGAATCTAATATTGATACCGTACGACAACTTATTGAAACTGACAAAAAAATTACTTGTCAGGAAATTTGTACTTTGTTAGGAATGAGCCAAGAGCCAAGTGAAAAACATTTTATAGGTGCATTAGAAGGTTCGGAAGCTTTGCACTCGATGGATAGGTACCTCATGAATAACGGAGAACCAGAAATGACTGCGTGTCCAGTGACAGTTGCCGAAACCTGGGTGTACCTTTGAACCCGAAAGAAAAAGCCAGTCGACAGAGTGGCCTTTTGAAGATTTGTCGACGTAATTTAAGAAAAGTCAAAGCTTTGATAGAAAAACGGTTGCTTCATTTTTGGGCAAATCAGGACATAGGTAACACTTTTTTTTTTTTTTAAGGATGGGAAATCGTCAAATGACTTCTTCCGCTCTGGGTGGAGCGGAAGGGCATGTCAGAATCTTACTGACTAAAACCCATCCGTGTTCCTTCTAAAGCCCTTTGCTTTCCAGGGCCGCGGTGACTCTTTCGAACAAATTCCGCAACCCTGGCAGAGGACATAACACAACAGTATTACTTGAAGATCAAAGGACGGTGACTGTAGATTGGTATGTCAACACTTGCTTGCCCAGAATCTTAGAAAAAGTTCGCGAAAAGCGTCCTCGAAGGAATGTCTTCCTTCACAACGATAACGCGTCCTCACATTCCGCTAAGGTAATGGAAGCGTATTTGAAGGCTTCAAATATGGAACTGATGACGCATCCGCCTTACAGCCCGGACCTCGCACCCTGTAACTTCTTTTTGTTTTCAAAAATTAAAGACAAACTTAGAGGCACACATTTTTCGAGCCCTAAATTGGCGGTGAATGCGTTCCATGAAGCCATTTAAGAGGTTCCTAAGGAAAGTCTTCTACCATCACCATCACTATTGTACAAAGCAGTGGACCCAGTCGGTCCACCTGCTTTGTACAATGGTTTCAGCGAAAGCAAAAATACATTAATAGCGAGGGAATATACCTTGAAAAACAATAAATCGCACCTTTAAAGTAAAACCGTTACTAAACAAAATTATGAAATTTTATAGGGGAGCCAATATTAGAAAATAGTCACTGTTTCTAGATAGATTGCATTGACACCTCAATTCATGAAAATTTTCGTTAAGTAACGGTTTTACTTTAAAGTTGCGAAATGTATTGTGAGTCTTTAATTTATTTTTATTGTCAAAACCCAGAATCTTTCAGTATGCCCTAAGTATAATTACAAAATCTCTTATATTTAATCTATAATTTTATTTGATATAATAATCAGTTAATATAATAAACGATTGATATAATTTTAAAATAACTATTTTTATAAGCATAACATACATCGAATATAAAACCGTTAGATATACCACTCCACAAAAGATAGCACCAATAATAGAGGGGATCTGGCTCTCGGCGGCCGCCGCCGCGTCACCAGAGAGTACTACTTTATTACTGATATAGAGTGCCATCTCACAGGATTTTAATGTCAACCTATCACGAGTCCTGCCAGGGTTGCGGAATTTGTTCGAAAGAGTCACCGCGGCCCTGGAATGCAAAGGGCTTTAGAGTGAACATGGATGGGTTTTAGTCAGTAAGAGTCTGACACGCCCTTCCGCTCCACCCAGAGAGGAAGAAGTCATTTGATGACTTCCCATCCTTAAAAAAAATAAAACCTATCACGAGAAGCGCCATCTGGATTTTGGGTTCCCTATATATCCATACTATACTATTAAATCCTTCCTCCATCTCATCTTCCCATTTGGTTGTTTCACATATTTCTCATAACGTTATAGACTGATTTACTTAAAACCATGTTTGGTAGAGTGAAATTAATTTTACAGTAGTTTGAAAATAAAAAGCATGAATTTTAATCAATCTTTAATCAATCAACACATCGTCTCGTAGAAGGCATAGTAAACCATAACACTTAACTAATAGCGTCCAAATATCACATTCATACATCGAATTCAGTCGGCCTTCGCCCCGCGGATACCTCAACGCAAGGACGGACTGAAGAATCTTATGATGGACTCTTCAAGCCTTTATGGAAGAGCAGTTCTTCAACTCAACGTATAAGTAGCAAAGTAAACAGCATCAACAACACGAAAACAATTCAGCGTACACGCAATGACAATTTATTACAATACGTAAATCGGCCACTTTCTTTTGACAATGTCGCATTTTGACATTTGTGATTTTTTTAATAGAAATCGATAAAATAAATCAATGAACCAGTAAAAAAATTGCTAATTATTTAAGTCTTAAAAATTTAAACTAAAACAATGAAAAAAATAATAAGCTCTGCCGAGTATGGATGCCGTGCATACCCCACAACTTTTTGACTAGGTAGAAAGAACATGGGCGGCCATTGCTCAAAGTGATTTTGATGAACTGATTTTAAGCATGCCAAATCGCTGTGATTGTGTGATTCGTGTCAATGGTTGAAACACAGATTATATCATCATTTTCAATGCAACTAATCCCATCCAAATTCAAAAGTTTCCAGTATATCCGTGCCTTTTTGAGAAAACTGAGTTTACAATTTCATGGATGTTTACAATCTTACGGCGTCAGTTCTTTTCCGCTGACATATACATCCGTGAAAAATAATTGTTTCAATCTTCATCAACAATCAATCGTTTCAATATTGCAACATTTACTAAACTTACAATTTTTTACTCACAAAAGTAACTTTAAATAAAATCCAAACAAACTTGTTTTGTGATCAGTTGTTAAAATGTTGTCATGGCAACAGAAAGCAAGCAGTATCGGGATGGTGCGAGAGAGTCAGAAATAGAAAAAGTGAAAGGGAAAGAGAGGCGCGGAGGGGGCATGCATGCTTTACTTCAGCTACACGATCTAATCTTCATAGAAATTGGAAATTGGCAGATTATATTATTTTCGTGATTCTTGCATTATTTCTGTCAAAATAAAGACAAATTCAACCGCGCTCGAGAATGTCAACACAACGTCTTTTTTTGCAACTTCATAACACTCCCACTCCCTTACGTTACGCTGAAATCGTCAGATTATCTAAATGTACACTTTTTGACTAGTAATTAATCCACCTTATCTTAATCTGACGCACTTCAAAATTTCTGACGCTAGATTTTTTACTCATCTTATGGGCTGTCCAAGACGCACGACCCTACATAAAGGGCTTATACCTAAGGTGGAGGTACTCAACAGGATACAAGGTATCCCCCTTATGTAAATCTGCCGCACTCGAGTAAATCCCAAAAAACACATTGGCCTCCCCTACTACAGGGCCAATTATATTCTTAGCACATCTCCATCAGCTCCTTTACCGTGTGGATAAGGTCATTAGTCGAATATCTTATAATAATGTCATCAAGGTCACGGGTAAGCCGATTAGTCAGTATTTTATCAAATAGCTTACGTATAATTTTATAGGGCCTTACTTTTCATGCTGCCCGGTCGACGTCATTCTGTCAACGCCGGTTGTCGCTGAAAACCAGCGCTATGGCCAGAGCCACAGCACTGGTTTGCATTTTGCCGGTTGACTGGTGTGCGAGATCTGTCTCGCACACGAGTCAACCGGCAAAATGCAGGGTCCCAGCATTATGCTGAGCGATGGCCGTTTTGCGCGAATATGACGCATATCTTCCCAACTTGCATAACTTTTGTAATTTAGTTTTTTTTTTTTGGTAAGCGTCATGCTTGACGCAAATAAACTCTCAATACTCAATACTCAATACTTTTATTGCATTCCACATGTATTCTTAGGTGGTAAAATAACAAATAGGTTCATATGGACCCTGTCGGGCACAACAAGATAAGTATCTAGGTTAGGAGAGAGGAAGCATTTTATGAAATGTAAAATTACTTAGGAAACTGTTAATATAGTTATCTATTGAGAGATGTAAATAGAATTAACAAATCAAATAAAAATTAAGGACATGAATTGAATGACATGAATGACACTTCAGTTATGAGTTATGACTTTATTAGTCTATCACTTAGAAATTCGTTTACCGAGTAGTAGCTTTTATTGAGTAAAAATTGTCTAAGTTTTCTTAAAAATATGTTAATTTTCTCTTCTTTTTTAATTAATGCGGGTAGTTTATTATATAATTTAAGGAACATTACATAGGGACTTTTTGAGTGCATTTTTAATCGAGAACTTGGTAAGTTTAGCCTAGATTGGTATCTGAGTAGATAGCGTGTCTGAGTTTCTCCACGTTTTGAATAAAATTCCTGATGTTTCCGTACAAATTTGCACGTCTCTAGAATATACATATATACAGGGAAGAGTAAGTATATTACGTTTTTGAAAGAAAGGTTTGCAACTGTCTGTTTGCTCAATATTTACCAGGATTCTAACCAATTTCTTTTGAAGGGTGAATAGTGTTGGTGCATCTGTGCTGTTTCCCCAAAGGGTGATACCATAGCTAAGCCATGCATAGGCATAAGCATAATAGGTCGTAAGAGCTGTTTGAAAATTAGTGGTCTTTTTTATTTCACGAAGGGCGTAAGAGAATTTAGAAATTTTAGAGTGAGTTTTCTGTATGTGTGATTTCCAGTTTATACATATGTGTGTCTATAACTATTCCGAGTAAGGTAAATTCGTTGACGGTTTCTAATGTTGAGTCGTTGATAACAAAATCTAAAGTTAAAGGGGTTTTTTGGTAAGGGTAGAAAGTTATTAATTTGGTTTTGGAGTAGTTTATCTCGAGGTTATGTACGTTCATCCAGTTGCATGTTTTAGTCAGTATGGAATCGAGAGTTTCTTGTAAATTGTCATTGTTTTGGCATGAGACTAATATGGATATGTCGTCCGCGAATAAGACACATGGCTTTTCAATGGTCTTAGGTAGGTCATTAACATAAATTAAGAATAAGAGGCATCCTATGACGCTGCCTTGAGGAATTGACGCGTTAATTGCTTTAACATGTGACCGACTCTTTTTCTTTCTTCTTTCAAATCGGATGTATACAACTTTGTTTCGCCCCCATTTCAATTTATGGCCAAATGGAATAGAACCATTTTGTTATTTTTTATATGGGTAGTCACTTTAAGAGAGGACTCTAGTGCCTACGAATTTGAAAAATAGGTAGTAGAAGAAACTATTGCCGTCGCGCTGCGTCCGACCAAGCGAGCTATCAATGTGTGAACGAGCAGTGTGTTTGTGTGCGTAAGAGCCAGCGCGCCGCCCGATCCCCACGCCTTCCAAGCTTGTACCATTCATATTTACCGATTCGCTTTTTGTGCGCCTCAGTCGGATCGGAGATATTTTTGTTTGCAGCGTGCGTTATTTGTGATACCAACTTCTTCCTTACCCACCAACTCTTAAGTATTATTGTGTTTGACTTAGCTATTGTTTACGGACTCGATTCTTTGGTATGAAGAAAGACATAGAAATGCAGCAAACCACATATTTGGAGACCATAGTAATTGCTATGCTTACTTTTGCAACCCAGAAAATTACAAAAACCGGCCAAGTGCGAGTCGGACTCACGCACGAAGGGTTCCTTACCATTATCTATAAAAACGGCAAAAATATCACGTTTGCTGTATGGTAGCCCCCCCTTAAAAATTGTTTTATTTTATTTTAATTATTTATTTTTAAAGTGAATATATATCTAATATTCTGTGAATATTTCAAGCGTCTACCTGTTGCCGTTATCAATATCGAGCAAAACCGAGCAAAAAAATCACGTTTGTTGTATGGGAGCCCCTTAAATATCTATTTTATTCTGTTTTTTAGTATTTTTTTTTAAAGCGGCAACAGAAATACATCATCTGTGAAAATTTAAACTGTCTAACTATCACGGTTAATGAGATATAGCTTGGTGACAGACGGACAGCGAAGTCTTAGTCTATAGTCTAATAGGGTCCCGTTTAACCCTTTGGGTACGGAACCCTAAAAAGAACTCGAATTTGGTTCCAGATCTGCAAAAAAGCGGTTTATGGACTGATGTCCAGAATCACGCGAAGCATTTAGCGTCAAATGCAGAAAGCCTCATACTGGACGTGACAAATAATACGGTTGAACAATTTAATAATGCTATTGCAAAATTTATTGGTAGGAAACAAGTAGATCCAAAACCAGAGGGTCCTATCAAGCACGATGCTTTGGCGCGGTCACATTGTGGAACAGCGACTTGGCTATACATTCGCGCTTGTCGAAAAAAATACAAGGTTCACCCCTGGAGTACATACTAAGAAATTTATTGAAAGGAAAAAACGATCAAAACAGAAAAGAGAAAACTACGGAAAGAGAGAACTTTCGTTTGGCCAGAATGAAACAAGCAAAAGACGAAAGGTTACTGGGACTGATGACAATTATGGTCGGCTAGAATTGGAGCCAGACATGCCTGCAGAAATATTTGAGGACAAGAAAAATATTTTTCTTTCTGATTTAAAACTTACAGAGGTAAGTGCCAAAGAGATCGAAAAAAATACAATTGGCCAGAGTGAAAATTAGCTGTGGGCAATGGAAAGGTGCAAGCGTATCACGGCGTCAAACTTTGGTAAAATATGTAAGCTTCGGAGAAAACCCTTCGTTGCAGGATTATTAAAATCCTTATTGTATTCGCAATTCAAAGTCACTCCTGCAACTAATTATGGAAAGGAGAAAGAAGACGAAGCCATTAACCAATTTTCAGAGAAAACTGGCTTGTCCGTTGTCAAGTGCGAGTTGTTCGTTGACAATACTAAAAGTTTTCTATCTGCAAGTTCTGATGAACTTATAAATGAAGATTCCACCATCCTAGGTTCCTTTCTAGATTAAATGCCCATAAAAGATTGCGGAGATGACTCCACAAGAAGGAATACAAAATAAACTAATCGACAGGTGTATATTTCAGAATAAAACATTAAAATTGAAAAGAAATCAGAACTATTCCTATCAAGTCCAAGGCCAGTTACATGTAACACGTCGAAAGTATTTGATAACCGTATAAAGTATTTGATAAAGTATGTGATATTTGGTGACCGAACGATTCAGTACATCACACCCATCAGCGATTCGCTTTCACTAACGTTCGTTTGTTCGTTCGGTTCCTGGACCTTGGCTTAATTTAGCTGTTTTAACTTGTGACAGTGCAATCGCAACTGCACTTTCCAGTTCTCATGCATGCTTAGAAGTAAGTAATACTCACACGAATTAAAAATTAAAATTATTTTATAGTGAAGAGAAAGAGTGGAACTCTCTGCCTGCGTATGTGTTTCCGAACGCATAAGTACAACCCTAATCTCGTCAAAATTAGAGTGAACAGACTTCTTCTGGGTAAGCTCGCTCCATCGTCGACATTTGTACGCCCTAGAGGCAAAACATAGCGCTCTCACTGTATTACCAAATAAGAACTCATAATGTACCTATGTTGTACAATGAATAAATGAATCTCAATCTAAATCTGAATCTGACTTTGTCTCTGTCATCTATGACCTAGACTAGAGTCAAGAACAAACTCATCTGAAATAAAAAAAATAAATAAAAAAATCGACATCGGTGTAGGTATATCACTAGAGTATTGATAAAACAATTGCCACTTCCCTACTAGTGTACGTATAAGTCTTACCCTCCCTCACCCCCAACCTTCCCCCGTAAAGTGCGAATGGGACAACTGCAGCTCAGGCTGATTTTACCTACAAAAATCTTGACGAAAAGGCGCTTCGTATTCTGCTGTTTTCTTCTCCAAAACTGGACTGATCTGAAAAATTCTTATTTCAAAATTTAGTGGAAAAGTATATATTTATGCTTCTATTTTTTTCTTTTTTGATAAAAACCTTTTAAATTTGTCTAATAGTCGTCTGAACATGGCGGTAAAAAAAGGCTTGTTTTTCAGATTTTTGGAGGGTCATATTTCTTTTTGTGATTATGTTTTGGAAAAAAGGAAAAATAGGGGCACACACTAGGTTGACCTTGGTTTTTAGGAAAAATTTCGTTGTTCTAGAAGCATTATCCACGAAGAAAACAGCGGAATGCGTTTGTATGGAGAAAGGCCCACTAGAGTCCCCTCTTAACAAACAAAAAAAGTTGGGAACATGGTGCCCTAAAGTGTCAAGTTGCCGATATATTTCGAGGTATTTTTCACTTTTTAGTGGCGACACACCACAGCTAAATTTGTGTTATTTGCCATTAAGGAGTATTTTATATGCCTAGGCAGTCCAAGTCCAGACTAGCTCATCTACTTTGATTTGGGATTAACATAAACCTAACAATATGTCACTTTACATTTCCTAGATTTTATTTTGAGGAGGTCAATGTGTCTCTTCGAAGTTCAACGTCCAATGCATATGCAATATAGCTATAACTAAACTCAAGGAAAAAATAATAGATAACCCTTAAAAACTTGGAAATTGAACATAATTGGCGAGGTAAAGGTGTTCCAGGGTGACTTCTACGTACACATTCGCGTTCTCCTTCATAGCGTACCGGCGGTGTGATGTTATGTTATGAACTGGTGTAAACAATAAACAGACATGCGATTTCAGCAATCCCGGTCCATGTGCTATCATTTATTGAAGAGTTCCGTTGCCTATCTCCGAAGTTCTTCATTAGATCTTCACCAAATTGATATGGGACCACTCCAAAAAATTACTCTTCTAAAAAATACCAAAATCGCTTCAAGTGTGCTTAAAAAATTTGATGAGTTCCCTCGATTTCTCCAGGATCCCATAATCAGATCCTAACCTGATGACCATGGGAATACCTGAGCACTATATCCTTTCAAACAAAAGAAGAATTTTCCAAATAGGTCAAGGCGTCTTTGAGTAATCGGGAAAAACACATAAAAAATGGTTCCAACGATTTGAGAACCTCCTCCTTTTTTGCTGTCGGTTAAAAAGCATAGAAATATTTGTGAAATGCTAGTAAATACTGGTAGAGAATACTTATTATAAAACAAAGTCAAAAAGTCAAAGTCCAAGTCAAAACTCATTTATTCAAATTAGGCTGAGTGCCAGCACTTTTTGAACGTCAAAGTTCTACATAAAGACAGTCCCCCAAAACGCCCGCCCGTCACCACTTCCTAGTGTTTTAGCTGGGAAGAAGAAGTGGCGCAACAAACTCTCCAGCTAACAAACATTTAATTATATCACTACAAGTGACATATTGGAAATGAAATTGTAAGAAGTTCGGACTTGGCGTAGTTCATAGCTGGCGGGATAGATGTCGCAGCGTTACTTTTGGTGGCGGTACAGATTTCGCTACGTTAGTTTTTGGTGGCGGTATCAAACTATACAATTATTATTAAAGTTAAGGTTAATTTTTTTCGATTCTGTGACTATTAGTTACTTTTTTTGATGCGATTTATTCCTGAAGCTGGATGCATCTACTTAAGGTGATATCCTATTAGCCTGGCTTGCTCTTTTTTCTGTATGAATTTAATTAAAAAAAAAAAAAAAATCTTGAGGTACGCTAAAATTTTTTTTTTAATTATTAATTTCGCCTTTCGCCAAATAGCGAATCAAGGGATGGTTGTCAATGTATTCGCATCATTGGTGTCTAGTTTATCGCAAGTTCGCACTTTCGCACAATAAGGAAATACAAAGATTATATCCGTGGTACTTGTTCGTAACGTCTAGCATTCGTTTCCATGTTTTATAATTGATTTCAAGCCTAATTTTAATAGTGCGGAACAAAGATGTTATAAGGATCTAAATGCAATTACAGGTTAAAAAAATGTATACGAGTATGATCATATGTCAAAGCTTACTGGTAATTATAGCATTGTATGTTCATAATTGTTCAAGTTAAACACAAAATTAATCAAAACTAATCAGTTCTTATCACTTGTTACTTAAGTAATAATTTTCTCGAAGAACCGTGACAAATAGCCATTAATTTCCAACATTTATATTTGAC
Organism: Mamestra brassicae; assembly: GCA_905163435.1. NCBI lineage: Eukaryota > Metazoa > Arthropoda > Insecta > Lepidoptera > Noctuidae > Mamestra > Mamestra brassicae. The sequence goes on along the minus strand of LR991004.1, from coordinate 8,815,319 downwards.
GCTGTAGCCTTTCAGCCAGGCAGTCTCGTTTGTCCGCATCATTGGCATTGGAACTTGAAAAATAAACAAACGCAACGATGAGAACTAACTTCCTGGTAAGTCAGGAGATTTTTTTAAGTGGATATTATAAATAGTATACATTGAAATGGTGTACATGTAATTAAAAAACCGGCCAAGTGCGAGTCGGACTCTCACACGAAGAGTTCCTTACCATAAACCGAAAAAACACGTTTCTTTTATGGAAGCCCCCTTTAATTTAAATTTAATTTAATGTTTATTATTTGTTGTTATAGCGGCAATAAAAATACACACTCTGTGAAAATTTCAACTGTCTGCCTATTACGGTTCTTGAGATACAGCCTGCCGACAGACAGACGGACGGACGGATGGACGGACAGGGGAAGCTTAGTAATAGGGTTCCGTTGGTTAACCTTTGGGTACGGAACCCGTAAAAGTATAAAGGATTACAGGGCGGGCTATACCAATTTTGTTTAATGTAGGCAACAAAACCTTGGCAGACGACTTTGTGTGAGCCAGAAATACCACGTCTTATAATATTTTATTTCTAAACGAGCGTGGAAACATTGTAGGCCGGTTTTTAATTTTTGTTATGAGATTATTTTCCGGAGATTATAATAATAAATATCAATTCTGTTATGTTTACCTTGTAGTAAGTTTCTTCGGTCGAACCAAGTACTAACAATTATCTTGTTTTGAAATATTTATGTCAATCAACAAAGGATAAAGAAAGAAAGAGAGGTAAAGAGTTTATGATGAGTGGAGTGATTTGTGGAGGAATTTTGAGAGGATATATGTATTCTTTGAATTTTTTTTAGAACCTACACTTATTTGAATATTTAAATAGTTTTAACACAGTGGAAAAACCTGCTGCGTCGATTACACCAGAATGCACCAAAGCTTTATACTGTCCAGCATAATGCGATTGATTAAAGATTGGACGAAAGATTTCTTTTCTGATTTTGAGCTAAAGTAAAGTGCAGCGATTAAGTAATTTTGTTGTTTATTTTCAGTGGTTGTTCTTCACTCTCACCATAACATGTCGAGTTGGCGAGGCGTCACCTAGTAGACGCCTGAGCGCGGAAAGTAGTCGTACTGAAATCAGTGCATTAAGATCCGACAGCAGTGCAGATAGTAGTCGAGCTGGCAGTGAAAATGGTGGTGGAAAAAAAGATGTAGACAGTGTAATAAGATCAGGAGGTTTCATAACCGGTGAGGCTGGTGGCCATGCAGGTGCTGAAGCTAGTGGTCATGCTAACGGTCAAGCTGGTGGTTATGCAGGTGGCCAAGCTATGGGTTACGCTGGTGCAGAAGCGGGTGGGTTTGCTAGTGGCCAAGCAGGTGGTTTTGCGGGCGGCCAAGCTGGTGGTTATGCCGGTGGGCAAGCAATGGGTTATGCTGGTGCAGAAGCTGGTGGTTATGCCAGCGGCCAAGCAGGTGGTCATACCGGTGGTATAGCAATGGGTCATGCTAGTGCAGAAGCTGGTGGATTTGCGGGTGGCCAAGCTGGTGGCTATGCCGGTGGCCAAGCTATCAGTTATGCTGGTGCAGAAGCTGGTGGATTTGCGGGTGGCCAAGCTGGTGGCTATGCCGGTGGCCAAGCTGGCGGTTTTGCCAGTGGCCAAGCTGGTGGATTTGCCAGTGGCCAAGCAGGTGGTTTTACAAGCGGTAAAGCTGGTGGTTTTGCCGGCGGCCAAGTTGGTGGTTACGCCAGCGGCCAAATAAATGGTCATGCCGGTGGTATTGCAATGGGTCATGCTGGTGCAGAAACTGGTGGATTTGCGGGTGGCCAAGCTGGTGGGTATGCTGGTGGCCAAGCTATGGGTTATGCTGGTGCAGAAGCTGGCGGATTTGCCGGAGGCCAAGCTGGTGGCTATGCCGGTGGCCAAGCTATGAGTTATGCTGGTGCAGAAGCTGGTGGATTTGCTGGAGGCCAAGCTGGTGGTTTTGCCAGAGGCCAAGCTGGTGGCTATGCCGGTGGCCAAGCTATGGGTTATGCTGGTGCAGAAGCTGGCGGATTTGCCGGAGGCCAAGCTGGTGGCTATGCCGGTGGCCAATCTATGGGTTATGCTGGTGCAGAAGCTGGTGGTTTTGCCGGTGGTCAAGCAGGTGGTTTTGCTGGCGGTCAAGCTGGTGGTTATGCCACTGGCCAAGCTAGTGGTTATGCTGGTGCAGAAGCCGGTGGATTTGCTGGTGGCCAAGCTGGTGGTTATGCCGGTGGTCAAGCAATGGGCTATACTGGTGCAGAAGCCGGTGCTTTTGCTGGTGGCCAGGCTGGTGGTTATGCCAGCGGTCAAGCAATGGGTTATGCTGGTGGGGAATCTAGTGGCTTTGCTAATGGTTATGCTGGCGGTCAAGCACTGGGATATGCTGGTGCAGAAGCTGGTGGTTTTGCCGGCGGTCAAGCTGGTGGTTTTGCCGGTGGACAAGCTGGTGGTTATGCCAGTGGCCAAGCTATGGGTTATGCTGGTGCAGAAGCCGGTGGTTTTGCTAGTGGCCAAGCTGGTGGTTATGCCGGCGGTCAAGCAATGGGATATGCTGGTGCAGAAGCTGGAAGTTTTGCTGGCGGTCAAGCTGGTGGTTATGCTGGCAGCCAAGCAATGGGTTATGCTGGTGCAGAAGCTGGTGGTTATGCCGGCGGCCAAGCAATGGGTTATGCTGGTGCTGAAGCTGGTGGTTATGCCAGCGGGCAAGCTGGTGGTTATGCCAGCGGGCAAGCTGGTGGTTATGCCAGCGGACAAGCTAGTGGTTATGTGAATGGTGGTGCAGCAGCAAACGTCAATGCTGCTGCTGGTGGTCACATTGGTGGTAGCATTGGTGGAAGTATCGGAGGAACTGTTGGTGGTCATTTGGGAGCTGGTGCGTCTGGTTATGCTGGTGCGGAAGCTAGTGGCTACGCTGGAGGCAGCGCTAGTGGCCATATTGGAGCTGCCGCAAACGCAGCTGCTGGTGGAGGTGCTGGTGGATTCGTAAGTGGAGAAGCCAGTGGGCATGCTGGCAGTTATATCGGTGGTGAGCCTGGTAGTTACGCTTTGAATGGTAGTTCTGCGTAAGCTCGAACATCCCGTACCCAACAAATTGTTATGAGACTGTCTAATGTCATCTGGAAAAACAAAGTACTGGATTTTAATGGATTGAATTTAAACTATTAGGCCGTATAATCTTATCCAGACGTATTTTGTAAAAGTTAATAAATGGTGGACAACAGTGGTTTGGACTCATTTACATTTATCCCTTCCCAATTCTCAAAGGCTTATAATTAAATCGGAAACGATACCCTTCAAATCGCAAAACAGAACTGCTTGACGGAAAAGTTAATTATCTAAATCTGAACCTCATCATATACAACCTGTTACAGAATAAACGCAAAACCTCCCAAGGGGTCATTGTTCTCATCATTATGAACAACTTTTACTATGTGACCAACCCGGAAATCGCGAAAAAAAGATCAGCTGTTCAGTACATTTTGTCGAGTTATGGACACAAATGTATGGGGCAGCCGATTTTTTTTTTCGCGATTTCAGTGTTGGTCCCATAGAAAGTTGTTCATAATGATGAGTACAATGACAGGGGTCATTGTACTATACTATTGTGTGTAAATTGCTGTCATAAAATTGCATTTTGATGCTTTTGTTTCATCTGCACTGATTTGGTTCTATTGTTAAATATAATTTTCACACTACAAGTTATTCGAAAATATGATTTAGTAATCTAATTTTTCAATTTTATTTTGTTTTATATAACAGAGAATCTCCACAGCCATGTATGTGGTTTCCAAAATGCTTGGTCACGTTTTCAATGAAGATGATACTCCGGCACTGAAAATAATGAACCCACTGCATCGACCTCAACTTATTTTGAAGTTCTTTCTGAAATTAATGTTGACCATGCAATAACATGAAACACTTTAATGCCGTCCCAGTCCTCTCATGAAATTTACAATGATGCCGTCTGTGCCACGTATCCAGAAACTTACCCACACCTTCCGTGGAGTCACACTTTTCAACTGTATACATACATAATATACATATGTATAATTCTACTTAAAGTATACAAACCCGCCAGTCTAGTTTTAAAAGTGATAAAGAAAAGAAAAAACAAGTACATAAAGAAATTGGAGTGGTAAAGGACATTGCCAATTTATATGGAGGTTGGACCAAGTGCTGCCCGGAGTGCATTTTGATCCTCAGGCCAAAATCAATCTTTGAACCAAAGCGCTCCGGCTTGACTTTACTGACCGGCCGGAGTGAACCCTGACAAGGAAGAGAACTCCCACCTCGCTCTTTGCCTTTATTGGCCGGTTTGAGTGTAGATTCGCAAGAGCAAAAGTGCTCGGGAAGAGGATCCAGTAAGATGCTGGTCTTCACCGCACTTTCGGAATTGTTCTAGTAGTCGTAGTTTTCTACTATCCACTCCTCAAGCACCTCTGTATATGTTGTCGCTACGTCACTAAGATGCTAGCGACCATTTGAGGCGTATTTATTGAGTGTGCAAGTCACCCTTTGCCATTTTATCATGTACCTATTTCAATAACCTTGATTGGCAGGGACCATAATTAGACCTTTCATAGTTGTATGAATCCAATCCACTTTAGCCAGCCAAATCCATAGTCCAACTTCTTTGTATCTATATCCTGCAATAGTTCTGCACAGAGTATACCAAAGGAATGTCCTTTTGGTATACATATTTTCATATTGCATACAGGGATAATCAATGGTTGCTGTCCAATTGCATTTCAAATGTATAACGGGGCCTCTACTAGTAAGCTTCGGCCCCATGAAAGGCCTATTAAAAGCCCGGAATTAGGGTCCCGTGATTCAGATATCATTTACCCATCAATAATTAAAATACCCAGTCACCCAGTTTTTGTTACCCAATATTGAACCTTGCGGAACGCCCATTGTCATTTCAGACGCTAGTGAGTTTACACCGTTTACCTAGACTTTAACCTGTCTGTCTTTCAAGTATGATCTTATCAAATCAAGGGATGTATTCCTAATCCCATAATGCTCCAGTTTCAACAAAAGCGTCTCTTGGTTAACGCAATCGAACGCCTTCGAGAGGTTGCAAAAGATTCCAATGGCGTCTTGTCAATCTTCCCAGGCGTTAAAGATGTTTTTATTATGGTGACACCGGCGTCAGTTGTACAACGCCCTTTGGTGAAACCGTACTGTTGTTCATGAACGATGGAATTTTTATTAAAGTGTATTAACATCTCTGATTAAGTTTGACTTTTCATCATGAGATCAGGAAATAGTCCTAGGTCTATAAATAATTAAATATGAGAGCTAAGTACGGAGCGATAGTTTTAATTATAGATCTACAGACTTTTACAGACATTCCCCAAAGATCTTCTGTTGTTTAATTTTAAGATCTTTAAAAGCTTTTATAATGGCCAGGGGGATGTATGTTGAAACTTGAACTCTGTTGGGCATACCTTGACATTCTTCCAAGGTAAGGCAGCAGGGAGCGTGGGTGATGAGTTAAGAGCTTTTGTAGTTTTACGAGGAATTTCAGCAAAGAAGTTTTCAAATTCCTAAGCTACCTCTGCATCAGAGTTTACGGAGATGACTCCGTAAACTACCGTACCGTACCGTATTTAAATTAAATTCAGTTTCACGCTTTTTTCCTACCTGTTTCATAATTTATTATTTTCCAGGTAGTTTTTATTTTGTCATCTGCTGATTTTATTTTATTGTTAATAAACAGAGCTTTAGCTAATTTGCATACACACCTAAATGTTTTAGGATATTTTGTAACACACTTATTAAAGCTATATTACTCACATGTTGCTTTAGGCCTTATAGTTCGTATAGCTTTTCTCTACTTATGCGAATGCCTGGAGTTGCCCAATCACTAAATACAAGTTAGTGTAAACACTTTTAGACTTTATTGGAAAAGTGTCATTAAATTGAGTGTATAGTAATGAAAAAAAATTGACGTAAACTCGTTTGGGTCATTTATGTTTTAAAACTTTGAACGCATAGTTTACTGGTCAAAGTATTATTAAGTTTTTCTAAATTTTTATCTGTTATCGGTCTAAATTTAAGTATATTTTTTTTAAAAGAATATGGGTGTAAAACGTTATTGTTCGACCACTGTGATCACAGGGCAGCTTATTTACAAGTTATTTATGTAAATAATCACAAAATTTACAAAATATGTTGTCTACGCAAGTCGCAGAAGTAGCTGTTACTCGGATAGGTTCAATAAAAAACATTTGACAAGTTAAATTATTTAAATAGACTCAATAATCTGATACTATTTGAGTTTGTTTCTAGTAAGTTAATATTAAAGTCACCACATTTAATTTTTATTTATTGCTGGTACTAACTTTTTTCGACACATCTTCCATTACAGAATCACACACAGATAGATTCTGGTAACTTGGAGGTCTGTAGACACATAAAAAAAAAGGTTTATATAGCTAAACACAGGACAATTCAATGGTGTGTTCAACCGACAGTTTAACAATGCCTTTTCTTTCTTTAGATTTAATATAACTTTTAACCAACTTGGTTGTCGCAAATAAACTCTTTTTCTTTCTTTCTTTCTAACTTAAATTAATGATACTCCATTGTGGGCTGAAATGCTTACTACACAATAATTTTAAAATTAATGGATCCTGCTTGGTGATCTTTTAACCAATGTTCAGTTGAGCAAACTATCTACATCAAACTTGGTTTTTTCTAAAAACATTTCTATTTCGAGTAATTTGGAGGAGCAACCTTGAATATTCTGATTAAATAATTTTAAAGTATGTTGCCTTTCCTTAGGATTTTTACCATGAACTAAATTGCCAAAAGATAGCTTGTTATTATACACTAATAATAATCGGTTATTAAAAGGGGTAACTTTTGTTGTCTTGCGAGAAGTGGTGATTTAGATATCATGATATTAATCCTTTTCCATTTAAATGTTTTTCTAATTAAAGTTGATTATAGCTCCAATTTGAATAATTTAAAGTGTAATTTATATGTATATTATAAACCTTAATTTTATCAAATAATTTAAATGGATAAAGATTTAAAATACCAAAATCGCCACTTTTCCATTCCACCCGGGTTTTGATAAAAAAATTTTAACAAAAAGCGGTCATTGTGACTTAACCATAATAATTACACATATAGGCCTCGCGGACTTTTTTGTAGTAATATAATATACGTACTTTAATCATGTAGTATAATATTTTTATGTATGATGGTTGATACATAAAAATAATATACTACTTGATTATCTACTTATTATTTACCAATAAAAAAGTCCGCAATAGTTTTCTCAACGCACCCCAAATAATGAATTTATTAGGTGAGATGTTGCTACTTTGGGTTACATTACTGCAATTTTCGTAGGGATCGCTATTTTTTTTCGAAAATAATGTAAAGCCAATATTTTAAGTTAATAATGTAGCTTTCTAATAGCGAAATTGGACGAGTAGTTTTTGAGCCAAATCGTAACAAACAAACAAATAAATCTTTCCTCTTTATAATATTATTATATTACTTATATTATTATTTTTTTTAGATTGGTTTGCTCTTGACTCTAGTCTAGTTATGACCTAGACTCCAGGGTTGCGGAATTTGTTCGAAAGAGTCACCGCGGCCCTGGAACGCAAAGAGCTTTAGAAGGAACACGGATGGGTTTTAGTCAGTAAGAGTCTGACACTCCCTTCCGCTCCACCCAGAGCGGAAGAAGACATTTGATGATTTACCATCCCAAAAACCAAAAAAAAGGTACAGTCAAGATGACAGAGACAAAGTCGACGATGCAGCGAGCTTACCCAGAAGAAGCCTGTTCACTCTAATTTTAAAGAGATTGTTGCATGCGTTTGTAAACATAAACGCAGGCGGAGAGTTCCACTCCGTTCTTGTGCGCATTATAAAAAAACGTTTGAAAACGTTTAGTGCGAATAGGAGAAACAGCAACAAGGTAGGGATGGTAATTTGCAGTGCGTCTAGATGTTTGATTGTAGAAGGGGGCCGGTGGGATGAGGTCGTGAAGTTCCAGGACACTCTCCCCGAAGTACAATCTGTAGAAGACCGACAAGCAGGCAACCTTGCGGCGATGAGTCAAGCTGTAAAGCTTGGCATCCCCCAGTTTTACGTCGCCAATGGGCTCATTGGCGACTCGGTGGAACGCAGAGCTAAGAGGCTTCTTAGCTCTGCGTTCCACCGAGTCAAGCGCGGCAAGTTGGTATTTAGCTGAGCCATCCCAAAGGTGGCCATTTCTTTTTAATCAGGAACATTGTGTTTCCTACAAGTTCAAGAATTCATCACAACAGCAAAACGGCTAGGCTAGGCTGGGTTGTCATCTTAAATACAAAATGAAGTGTGCATATGAAAAACATTTTCGAAAAAAAAAACGATTACACAATCTGACCCCAGGTTACCAAACTGATGCTACGCTAAATGATACTCTTTTGTCACTTCTCTGAGATTCCTTTCACATAAGATTACGTAAAAAGAGGGGAGCAAGATCTAGTTATAATACAATTTTATTATATAGTATAACATGATTGTATTATTTATAAAATAGTTTTAAATGAAAACAAATGGAATACCAGCGCTTATCGACATAAAAATTAGGTATTAACTTGTTTGGGGTGACCGTGTCCAAAGGCAATTTATTTCTAGCTTTTATATCGGCTACAGTGGCACCATAACGGAACCAGTCAGTTTTGGTCGACTACCATACATAGCAATGCCGAAGCCCAATAAGATATCGGAACCAATAAATATGAAAATTTATTCACTGGTGAGTAAGGTGCAATATGTGTTTAGGATCATAGAGAATAAGACTTAATCGATGACGTAGAGATACGGTGTGTAAGAGTCAATCGCCGAGGATAGGACGCCCGCAGTCTTGGTGGAGTGACGCTCTTTGCAGAGTTTCTAGTAACAGCGAACTGGGAATCAATGTACAACATTTAAACAAAATTATTATTGAATTAGCATGTTATCGTAATCCAGTTATAATAACTGCGAAATTTGTTTACTTATTTACGAATAGGTAATTTTGTGATCATAGTGCTGTAATTCTTTGTCAAAATTAGGCATCTTAGATTAAATAACTGTCTGAATAGATAACGTGTATTTAATTACGTATTAAATACAGGGTGACTGGTAATTAAGTGCGTTCCTTGAAATGGGCTATACTAGAGCTGATTCGCAACGATTTTGACCCCAAAAACTTAGGTTCCATATTTCATTGGATAGTCATGTTACTAAACAGATCGTATAAGCGTAGAAAGTCGAGATGGTAGCTTTGTCAAATGATGCCACATACAACTTCATGAACGAATTAATTCCTCAAATAGAAATTTGTAAAAAAAAGCCAATTCTTTGGCGTCGTAGCGTCGTAAAGTTCTAGCTATGAAAACTTTTTTAAACATCTCTTGGTTATTGCGACAGTTTCCCCGAAATAAATGTAGGGCACTTGACGTTTAAATTACAAGAACTACTTCCTTGTTTATATATAAGCTGGTTAAAATGGTATAATAGTTTTCACAGGTATCTGTTGGAAAAAAAAACATTCAATTGCTCCCGGCAAGGCAGTATTTTTAAATGCACTTGGTACGAGTAGAACACATTTTTCGATGTACGCCTTGCTTATTGCGGGTTTATCTTAACATCAGTATGTGAATTTGACTAACTGGGTTTTGGTCGATGAGATCAGCCAAGATCTGTAACCTCCAGATGCCTTTTACTTATACTAACGAGCGGTAACCAGAAGAATCATCAAAGTACTACCTTGTCTTTTTATTTAAATAATTTGATTTTAAGATCTGCTGAGTATTAAAAAACTAAGCATATGGTTAGATTTTTTATAAATAAGTCTGTTTGTATTTTATTTTGGTTATTTTAAGTAGATCATAAATTGAACATCATTAGCACATGTAATTATTATATTTCATCATATTATTTACTTTTATCAATCAATTAGTATTACTTTGCCTACTCAATACCAACATTCAGGTTTTTTAACTCTTTGGCAGCCAACCTCTTCTTTTAAAACTAAAGCTTATGGATATCGCTTTACATAATCGATATATCGATTTTTGTTTCCAGTTATCCAAACTCATAGAAGTTTACTGAGTATCTATACAATTATTAATTGTTCTATATCGTCTTCACCAGTACCTGCACACACATAACACTCACGTACATTAAGATAACTATAACGACAAATCCATAAAGGCATCAGACAAGAAGTTGTGTCATACACCGATGGTATGGATATTTTGTATTAGTCGTTAAGCGGTTCGAAACGCACCATTTCTGAAATACTTATTTGAAGTAAGGAACCATCACGACTGTAATATTTAAAGTAGTGTGCAGACAAGCAGTGTTGTACCCCGAAGCTCATTGTTGGTTGTATTCGTTTTTTGCGTACATTCAGTTAAGTTCTTTACGTCACAACAATTCTCAGAATAGAGTCCAATAAATGTGCAGCACTATATATATCCCTCTTTATGACATACCCAACCCAGAAATCATCGAGTCGAATTTGCGTGGAGAGGGTTCCGAATTAATCTCATTTTTGTAACATATTCCTTTAAATCCATAGACTTCTTATAGGTTTACCTGTAAAGATCTACTAACGGTATTTTTTAATTATAGGCTCTGTAGTTTAGAAGATTAAGGGAATGGTTATTTTTCATCTAATGTCATGAATTACTTCAAACCCATTTATTTTAAAATTATGGAAAATATAAGCTCTCACAATAAGCCCTTTCATTTACTACGTCACACAGTACAGTTGATAAACTTTTTTTTAAACTTATTTCTTTGTCCCCCAAAAGTGAACCCCATAAATGAAAGGGGATAGAACCATATATGAGTAGAGGACACTTAAACAAATAAAAAATGTTCGCAATATGGCCTAAAGTGTCAGGTTGCCCAGATATTTTGAGATCAAAATCAGCATGTAAAAACGATGCAGCATTAAAAATTAACTACTTACGTACTTATATGTAACTATGCATTTGATTGTATTCAAATAATAGTTCCCAGCTTGATTTAACCATTTATCAGAAGAGAGTTAAAATAAGAGCACGTGAAAACCATCTTAATCATTTCTCATTTTATTTACGTAAAGCGTCCCTGTTTGGGTAACAAAAATTATGTGATACGTGTTCCAAGATTTAACAGTACATATTGGTCCAGTATATTCGTCGAAACTGCTTGTGATAGACAGATATTCAGACACAAATGATTCTAAAAGGGTTTCGTTTTAACGGACGTTTAGAACCCTAAAAAAGAGCTACTTACAATCCTTGCGCTCTTAGGATCAATTCTACATTTCAAAATAGTTACAAATTAGCTAGAGGTATAGTACAACTGGATAGCCGATTTCAAGGAATGCGGCGAATGACCAACTAACCTATTTACAACGTGTAACAGAATAAACGCAAATCTGAAAAGGGGTCATTGTACTCATCATTATGAACAACTTTTACTAATGGATCATGACCGGAATCGCAAAAAAAAAAATTGCGATTCGCGTGCGTTGCGTTTATTCTATTACACGTTGTCTATTCGTATTGAGAAGCACATAAACGACTCTTGCACTCTTCTAAAGTCTAAATATTGAAAAAAAAAACGGAGATAAAATTATCTGAAACCGTGTTACTTTTTTACAGGTTTTCATTTTCGGCGTAATCATCACATGTCAAGCTAATGCCCTGCCCCAAACACGATTATTTACTTATAACCTTGACGATGGCTACAATGGATATAGCCAGCAGTATAAAGGTCTTCTGTCGTCATATGATGGTATTCAAGAAATTCATACCAGAAATGATGATAGAATCACAAACCAAGTTAGTAACAGCGCCAGCACTAATGTCAATACAATCGGAAACGGTGAACTTGCGAGTGCAGTCAGCAGCAGCACTCATCTTAACGCAGCCATCAGTGGAGGTGCGGGTGCACTTGTCTCCGGAGGTGGACTTTTGGGTAATGTTATCAACAATGGTGCCCACTTAGAAGCTGGTAGAAACACAAATTCTCTTCCAAACATTGATGGAAACAGTAATCAAAACCGTGAGTCCAATGGTTACGTGTTCACTCAAAGCAGTAATGGACTACCAGGTGGTGCTATCACTTTCATCCAACACGGTGGAGACGGACAAGGAGGATTTGCTCAAAGTAGCAGTATTAGTAGTAATGCCCTAGGTACAGGAAATTCTGTCACATATTTAAAAAAAAATGGCAATGTGGGTGGAAATATCCAAAGTAGTTCTATAAGTTTTGTCCAGGGCGATGGCAATGGTGGAGGCTATGTTCAAACTGGGGGGAGTGCAATAGGATTTGCTCAAGGCAGTGCAGCCGGTGTTCCACAAAATGGTGGTTTTGTTAACATGTTACAACTGCCAACTGTGGCAGATATTCATACTCGTGGTTTAGCAAAAAGTCATGCTAACGCTAACGCTGAAACAAATGGCTGGGGACATGGCCAAAGTCATGCTAATGCTGATGCTGATGTAAATGGTTGGGGACATGGCCAAAGTCATGCTAATGCTGACGCTGATGTTAATGGCTGGGGACATGGCCAAAGTCATGCTAATGCTGACGCTGATGTTAATGGCTGGGGACATGGCCAAAGTCATGCCAATGCTGACGCTGATGTAAATGGTTGGGGACATGGCCAAAGTCATGCTAATGCTGACGCTGATGTTAATGGCTGGGGACATGGCCAAAGTCATGCCAATGCTGACGCTGATGTAAATGGTTGGGGACATGGCCAAAGTCATGCTAATGCTGACGCTGATGTAAATGGTTTGGGACATGGCCAAAGTCATGCTAATGCTGACGCTGATGTGAATGGTTGGGGACATGGCCAAAGTCATGCTAATGCTGACGCTGATGTTAATGGCTGGGGACATGGCCAAAGTCATGCTAATGCTGACGCTGATGTTAATGGCTGGGGACATGGCCAAAGTCATGCTAATGCTGACGCTGATGTAAATGGTTGGGGACATGGCCAAAGTCATGCTAATGCTGACGCTGATGTTAATGGCTGGGGACATGGCCAAAGTCATGCTAATGCTGACGCTGATGTTAATGGCTGGGGACATGGCCAAAGTCATGCCAATGCTGACGCTGATGTAAATGGTTGGGGACATGGCCAAAGTCATGCTAATGCTGACGCTGATGTTAATGGCTGGGGACATGGCCAAAGTCATGCCAATGCTGACGCTGATGTAAATGGTTGGGGACATGGCCAAAGTCATGCTAATGCTGACGCTGATGTAAATGGTTTGGGACATGGCCAAAGTCATGCTAATGCTGACGCTGATGTGAATAGTTGGGGACATGGCCAAAGTCATGCTAATGCTGACGCTGATGTGAATAGTTGGGGACATGGCCAAAGTCATGCTCATGCTGATGCTGATGTAAATGGTTGGGGACATGGCCAAAGTCATGCTCATGCTGACGCTGATGTAAATGGTTGGGGACATAGCCAAAGTCATGCTAATGCTGATGTAATTGATTGGGGACATGGCGAAAGTCATGCGAATGCTGACGCTGATGTAAATGGTTGGGGACATGGCGAAAGTCATGCGAATGCTGACGCTGATGTAAATGGTTGGGGATATGGTCAAAGTCATGCTAATGCTGACGCTGATGTAAATAGTTGGGGTTATGGCTATAGTCATGCTAATGCTGACGCTGATGTAAATAACTGGGAAAATGGCCAAAGTCATGCTAATGCTGATGCTGATGTAAATGGTTGGGGACATGGCGAAAGTGATGCTTATTCTGACGCTGATGTAACTGGCTGGGGACATGGTCAAAGTCATGCTAATGCTAACGCTGATGTCAATGGCTGGGGACATGGCTATAGTAATGCTTATGCTGACGCTGATGTAACTAGCTGGGGACATGGTTATAGTCACGCTAATGCTGACGCTGATGTAAATGGTTGGGGTCATGGCCAAAGTCATGCTAATGCTGATGCTGATTTTAATGGCTGGGGACACGGCCATAGTCATGCAAACGCTGATGCTGATGTAAATGGCTGGGGTCATGGCCATAGTCATGCTAACGCTGACGCTGATGAAAATGTTTGGGGTAGTGGCCATAGTCATGCTAATGCAGATGCTGATGTAAATGGCTGGGGAAATGGCCATAGTCATGCAAACGCTGATGCAGATGTAAATGGTCGCGGACGTGGGCAAAGTCATGCTAGTGCTGAAATTGATGTAAATGGTTTAGGACATGGCCATAGTCATGCTAATGCACAAGCTGATGTGAATAGTTTGGGACATGGCCATAGTCATGCTAATGCTGATGTGAATAGTTTGGGACATGGCCATAGTCATGCTAAATCTGATGCCGATGCAAATGTTTTGGGACATGGCCATAGTCATGCAAACGCTGATGCCAATGTAAATGTTTTGGGACATGGCCATAGTCATACTAATGCACAAGCTGATGTGAATGGTTTGGGACATGGCCATAGTCATGCTAATGCTGATGCTGATGTGAATAGTTTGGGACATGGCCATAGTCATGCTAACGCTGATGCCGATGCAAATGTTTTGGGACATGGCCATAGTCATGCAAACACTGATGCCAATGTAAATGTTTTGGGACATGGCCATAGTCATACTAATGCACAAGCTGATGTGAATGGTTTGGGACATGGCCATAGTCATGCAAACGCTGATGCCAAAATGAATGTTTTGGGACATGGCCATAGTCATACTAATGCACAAGCTGATGTGAATGGTTTGGGTCATGGCCATAGTCATGCTAATGCTGATGTAAATGTTTTGGGACATGGCCATAGTCATACTAATGCTGATGCTGATGTTAATGGTTTGGGACATGGCCATAGTCACGTTAATGCACAAGCTGATGTGAATGGTTTGGGACATGGCCATAGTCATGCAAACGCTGACGCTGGTGCAGATAGTTGGGGACATGGGCATAGTCATGCTAAAGCTGACGCTGATATAAATATCTGGGGACACGGGCAAAGTCATGCTAAAGCCGATGTTGATTTTTTGGGACATGGTCATAGTCATGCTAATGCTGATGTTAATGTTTTGGGACATGGCCATAGTCATGTTAATGCTGATGCTGATGTAAATGGCTGGGGACATGGCCATAGTCATGCAAACGTTGATGCTGATGCAAATAGTTTAGGTCATGGCCATAGTCATGCTAATGCACAAGCTGATGTGAATGGTTTGGGACATGGCCATGGTCATGCTAATGCTGATGCCGATATAAATGTTTTGGAACATGGCCATAGTCATGCTGATGCTGATGTAAATGTTTTGGGATATGGCCTTAGTCATGCTAATGCACAAGCTGATGTGAATGGTTTGGGACATGGCCATAGTCATGCTAATGCTGATGCCGATATAAATGTTTTGGAACATGGCCATAGTCATGCTGATGCTGATGTAAATGTTTTGGGATATGGCCTTAGTCATGCTAATGCACAAGCTGATGTGAATAGTTTGGGACATGGCTATAGTCATTCTAATGCTGATGCTGATGTGAATGGTTTGGGACATGGCTATAGTCATGCTAATGCTGATGCTGATGCTGATGTGAATGGTTCGGGTAATGGCCATAGTCAAGCTAATGCACAAGCTGATGTGAATGGTTTGGGACATGGCCATAGTCATGCTAATGCACAAGCTGATGTGAATGGTTCGGGTGATGGCCATAGTCATGCTAATGCACAAGCTGATGTGAATGGTTTGGGACATGGCCATAGTCATGCTAATGCACAAGCTGATGTGAATGATTTGGGACATGGCCATAGTCATGCTAATGCTGACGCTGATGTAAATGGAGGGAGAGATCTAATCGGTTCCGGAAAAGGCAAAAGTAACCCCAAAATGAGTAGTAGTAGATTCGCTGAAATTAAAGACAGTGCAGACATTTCCGTTGATTATGTTGAGTATGACGGTCGTGGAGATGCTCAAACTGATATCGGTGTAGGAGAAAGAGGCAAAAGCTACGTTAATACTGACGCTTACGTAAATGGAGAAATTAAAGCGCAAAGTTTTGCCGATGCTGACACTTACGTCAATAGTGGAGGTTATGCTCAAAGTCTTGCAAATGCTAACACTTATGTTAACGGTGGTGGTTATGCTCTCGGTCATGCAAATGCTGATACTTTTGTCACTGGTGGAGGTCATGCCCAAAGTCTTGCAAATGCTAAGACTTATGTTAACGGTGGTGGTCATGCTCTCGGTCATGCAAATGCTGATACTTTCGTCATTGGTGGAGGTAATGCACAAAGTCTTGCAAATGCTAACACTTACATCAATGGTGGAGGTCATTCTCAAAGTCTTGCAAATGCCAACACTTATGTTGGCGGCGGTGGTTATGCTCAAGGTCAAGCCAATGCTAATACTCATATTAACAGCGGTGGTCATGCTTATGGGCTAGCGGATGCCGATACTTACATACACGGCGGTGCTCATGCTCAAGGTCAAGCAAATGCTAACACTTATGTTAACGGCGGTGCTTATGCTCAAGGTCAAGCAAATTCTAACAGTTACGTTAACGGCGGTGGTCATACTCACGGGCAAGCAAACACTAATACTTACATAAACGGAGGACATATTGCTCACGATCAAGCAAATACTAACACCTATGTTAACGGCGGTGCTTATTCTCTCGGTCAAGTAAATGCTAATACACATGTTAATGGCGGTGGTCATGCCCACGGTCAAGCAAATGCTAATACTTATGTTGGCGGCGGTGGTCATGCTCATGGGCAAGCAAATGCCGATACTTACATAAATGGCGGACATATTGCTCACGGTCAAGCAAATGCTAACACTAATGTTAACGGTGGTGGTCATGCTCATGGGCAAGCAAATGCAGATACTTACATAAACGGCGGATATATTGCTCACGGTCAAGCAAATGCTAACACTAATATTAACGGCGGTGGTCATGCTCATGGGCAAGCAAATGCTAACACTAATGTTAACGGTGGTGGTCATGCTCATGGGAAAGCAAATGTCGATACTTACATAAACGGCGGACATATTGCTCACGGTCAAGCAAATGCTAACACTAATGTTAACGGCGGTGGTCATGCTCATGGGCAAGCAAATGCCGATACTTACATAAATGGCGGACATATTGCTCACGGTCAAGCAAATGCTAACACTAATGTTAATGGCGGTGGTCATGCTCATGGGCAAGCAAATGCTAACACAAATGTTAACGGCGGTGGTCATGCTCATGGGCAAGCAAATGTCGATACTTACATAAACGGCGGACATATTGCTCACGGTCAAGCAAATGCTAACACTAATGTTAACGGCGGTGGTCATGCTCATGGGCAAGCAAATGCCGATACTTACATAAATGGCGGACATATTGCTCACGGTCAAGCAAATGCTAACACTAATGTTAACGGCGGTGGTCATGCTCATGGGCAAGCAAATGCCGATACTTACATAAACGGCGGACATATTGCTCACGGTCAAGCAAATGCTAACACTAATGTTAATGGCGGTGGTCATGCTCATGGGCAAGCAAATGCTAACACAAATGTTAACGGCGGTGGTCATGCTCATGGGCAAGCAAATGTCGATACTTACATAAACGGCGGACATATTGCTCACGGTCAAGCAAATGCTAACACTAATGTTAACGGCGGTGGTCATGCTCATGGGCAAGCAAATGCCGATACTTACATAAATGGCGGACATATTGCTCACGGTCAAGCAAATGCTAACACTAATGTTAACGGCGGTGGTCATGCTCATGGGCAAGCAAATGCCGATACTTACATAAACGGCGGACATATTGCTCACGGTCAAGCAAATGCTAACACTAATGTAAACGGCGGTGGTCATGCTCATGGGCAAGCAAATGTCGATACTTACATAAACGGCGGTGGTCATACAAATAGTCAAGCAAATGCCAACACCTACGTGAATGGTGCTGGTTATGCTCACGGTGAAGCAAATGCTAACAGTTACATCAATGGAGTAGGTAATGCTCTCGGTCATGCAAATGCAGACACTTATGTTATTGGTAGTGACCCTTACAGTTCTGCAGATGCTGCGTCCGACATTTATGGTGGCGGTTATGCCGACGCAGATGCTTACGCTTTTGCAAATGCGGATGCTTTTGCAAATGCGGATGCTTATGCAAACGTAAATGGTTATGTCAATGGCGGTGCATACTCAAACGCTGATGCTTATGCCAATACAGACAATATTTTAAACGCATATGGAAATGCAGATAGTTATGCCAATACCGCTGCATACTCTAATGCGGACGTATATGCAATCGGTGCTTATGAAAATGCCCTTGCAAATGCAAACGCTGCTGGGTATGCCAATGCTGGAGGATATGTAGACGCTAATGCTTATGCAAATGCTGCTAGTAATACTCATGGTGGTGGTAATGCAAACGGGCACGCTAATGTCAATAGTTACGTAAATGGTGGAGAATACTCTAACGCTCTCGGTGTAGCTAACGCTAATGCCAATACTTATGTAAACAGTGGAGAATACTCTAACGCTCTCAGTGTAGCTAACGCTAATGCCAATACTTATGTAAACAGTGGAGAATACTCGAACGCTCTCGGTGTAGCTAACGCTAATACCAATACTTATGTAAACAGTGGAGAATACTCTAACGCTCTCAGTGTAGCTAACGCTAATGCCAATACTTATGTAAACAGTGGAGAATACTCGAACGCTCTCGGTGTAGCTAACGCTAATGCCAATACTTATGTAAACAGTGGAGAATACTCGAACGCTCTCGGTGTAGCTAACGCTAATGCCAATACTTACGTAAACAGTGGAGAATACTCTAACGCTCTCGGTATCGCTAACGCTAATGCAATCGGCCGCGTTCAAGGTTAACTCGCAAAAAGGCTTGAAAAGATGTCAAAGGTATTAAAATTGTGGGCTCATGTTTTCAAACAAAGCATAAACCAATCCTTTTCTTACGTTTCTAAGGAATAAAAACATGAAAATAATCTTGTCTTTTAAAATAATACATGTAGAAAATCATTTTTTACTGTATCGCATAGGCTGTTATTATGTTATATAATTTAATAAATTGTTATGTAATGTTTTCAAGATCTCTCTTTATAGTGGTTGCATAAATATGTAATAATTTGTAGGCCATGACTGAATAACAAAGTGATAAAAGATATTGTATGTACATAACATATTTTATTATGAAACTCGTGCCCAAAGAGCATAGCGTTGCAAGTTCAATAAAACTTTGTAGTATGTTTATTCTTATTTAAGTTTATTTTTATGTTGGTCTCATACCCATGTATAAATAAACCGTACTGTCCTGTCATTTGGGCTTAAGTTGCGTATACTATTATGGAATATTTATTTATTTAAATTTCATACACAAAGGTACAATGAATAAAATGAAACAAATCAAAATACGTTCTATTTAATTATGTTTGTACTATATTGTTTTAAATAATATATTATATGTAGTAACAAATAATGGTGATTATTTATCTGTATATTATAATGGTGATATTTAATAGTAAATGTAAATTGACTGTATTACAAATATGGTGCACAATAAAGTTACTTATGGATGACTTTATATTGTTTGCTTTGAAACACGATTCTGTAATTAAATTGACCATAATATATTTAAATTAAGCGCAGAATACTGAATATCTTTAAAGATATTGTGAACCAACCAGTAAGATCCCTGGTATTGCAGATGTCCATTGGTAGTGGTGACCACGTAGTATCAGGCGAGCCGCCTTCTTATTTGTATAATAAACTGTATTTTCAATAAAGGTACTAAAAATAAGAGATAATATTATTTTATTTTACCCCAACATGATTTGTAGGTACAGTTTATTTTTTATTTTTGATAGACTCGCGTTTCACCTGGCCACATCTCACCGTATGGAAAGTGATGATGTGTGTACGGTGCGTGCGTGTGTGTTGGTGTTTGTAATGAAAGTGTATCTCCAAACCCAATTCGTTTTGTAATCTCATGAAAATCTGTGATTGAACTAAAATAAATGGAATCAATGCAATCAACTGCATTAGATCGCCTGAAGTGTTCGTTTTTAAATATTTAGCTGTTTTTAGGTGGTCGGGTTTTTGACACTACCTACCTCTGCTGTGAGTCCATCTGTTGTCTTTCAGTGAGATGTATCTTATGAACCATAATAGGTAGACAGTTGAAATTTCATATAGTACTAGTGGTCCCACAGACGTTGTCCTGTCCGAACGTTTGCTTTGTGTATGACGATAAATTTTAGAAATCGATTGCAGCGCCATCTACCGGGTTCAATTGTGAATCTAAACCATTCTCGAATCCCCTTGAACACACACAAAAAATTTCATCAACATCGGTACAGCCGTTTAGGAGGAGTTCAGTGACATACACACGTACACAAGAAATATATGAATATATAAAGATATTCTAAAATAAATAAGGAAAAGAGAAACATAAATGAAAGGGCACGCACTTGGCCTATTTCCTCAAATATATTGAGCAAATCATCAAATGACTTCTCCTGAGATAGTGTCAGACTCTTACTGGCTAAACCCAAAGTTATCAATTAAACAAATTAAATTCAAACCTCTCTGAATTGTACTTCTCCATTCTGCCAGCTCGCCGGCCTCCTGCATGCGCTTATTTAACATTTGCTGACTAGACTTCATTAAATATATACTTTTAAAAGACTAGCTGATCCGCGTAACTTCGTCACATTCTTCATTAATGCTCCGCTTCATTTGGTCGTAGCGTGATGTTCAATAGCCTAATAGCCTTTCTCGATAAGTTAGCTACCCAACACTAAAATATTTTTTTAATTTGAATCTTTAGTTCCTGAGATTACCGCGTTCAATCAAAGAAAGCAGCTTTATAATATTCAGCTTTAAATAGCTTTTGCCCGCGGCTTCGTATGCGCATATCTCGTTTTTTCCTGTTCCCGTATAGCCTATAGTATTCCTCATGAATGGCTGTCATATACAAAAAATATTTTTTCAAATCCGTCTGGTAGTTCAAGAGATTGAAGCGTTCAAAGAAACAAACAACTCTTCAGCTTTATTATATTATATTATAAAGTATAGATATATCGTATAGATATTAAAATCTCGTAGCTATATCGTAGAATTGGCCATTTTATGATAATATGAACGTTGTTAGTTTAGGTTAGATTTGAGGGAACTTAGGGCATCCCGGGTTAGGTTTGAATGGGATGGCGGGTGCTAGAGTGAGCGAGCTAAGCGAGCGAACTTAACTCCATTCATACCATTCATGTCAGGTTCCTTTAAACCCTGCTGACAGAAATAAGCGCAGCCGTTCCGTTGTCGAAGTTAGGATTGAAGTGGTCACATCATGAAAATAATAGCCGAATATATATAATTTTTGGGATACGTTGTTACGATGATACCGAGCATGTATAAGAAATTCTTGCAATTGTTTTTTTAACACCTTCTGTATAGTACAGATTTATAATATTAGTATAGATTTTCTAAAATGTATCTTCTTAATTTAATCTGACCGTTCTGTACATAAATGTCAATCAAATAGTCTATATCATTAATTGGTCTGTTATTTCCTAACTTATATTTATATTCATCCAATTTGTTTTTAAAATTGATACGCTGCTTTCAGAGATCAATATTATATTATCAAAGATTATTTTAACTTCCTTTAAATTCGTATTTTAAAAGTTTCTTGTACTTTTAAATGTTCTTGTTGATTATTAATATATTTATTTATTTTATTATGGCTACCTATAATGAGACATTTAGTTAGTATACCGTCCCCAGTTAAGTATATAGTAAAGATAGGCTTCTTACACTCCAGTCCGGATATACTACCCAGCCCGTCGAAGAGGTTATTGCTGTTGGAACCTGTTCGCTGGCTCTGAGAGTATTATGGTGGAAATTGTGCTGATAGTACAATTCCGCTTCAAGGCCTGATATGCGTTTCAGTGCCTGATTATGAGTGTTACTGCAATCTTGGAAGTCTGATACTAACTTAAGAAAGATGGTGAGGCTGTTCATTAATTGGACATAATTATGCTGGGTTTTCAGTTCTACAAGCTGTCTTGAGTTATGTGTTTTTGTCAACAATCTTCATGACTGCAACCTTGCTTCTCTCTTTTCCGCAGCAGTTCACTGCAGGTGAAACACCTAAAGCTCGAGCTGGTGAAGCCTCGAGCTCTTTTAGCCTGCATTCAGTTTGTCATTCATGTTATGGAGTTCCGCGGGTCATCATATTCGCAAACTTCTTCAAGCGGCTCCTGGAATGAGACAACTAAATGACAGTTGAGTTATTGTTTAAATGCTTGAGTTGAGAAGGTAGAAGGGAAACAACAGTTAGTCAGAAATAAGAACAATCAGAGACGGAATTTTAAAAGGATAATTAAAATGAAAATATGTAGATAGAATAAAATTAGGAAAGGAGCTACTTATTTCTTGTTATTCTTAATACTATTTATTTACGACTATTAACAGAAAGACTTGCTACATTATAAAATTGGTTGATTGAGACTATCATTGAGCCTTCTTTCGATGATAACACTGACCGGGTTCAAAGAGAGCGGAGAAACCAGGCAATCTACCCTCACTACAGAAGACCTAACTCATACGAATTATGGAGTGAAATCAAAATAACATTTTTATGTCATTTGACTAAATCAATCACCTTTATTTTCATCAGCTCGCAGATGACGCTTTGCATGGTCTTATTTTTAAAACTGATTCAATACTCAGTATAACAGTTTGCTTCCAATTATCTTGTTCGATTGTTTGTTTAAGTACCTCTTACTGGTTCTTACTAAGCTAAGCTATTATTAACGGTTACAGCAGTAACTAATTTCGTGTTTTGCTTTACTACAACATGTAGCCCGTGAAATATCACAATTAGATTTTGCTGTAGTTGTGACGTTTAAGAGTGTAGTTTTAACACGACGAATGATTGTTTTTTTTAGCTTAGCTTTTTTCAATTTGTTTCGTTTAATCTGACACTAAAATGTTTAAATCATGTATCTCAATGACTAGTGATTAAACCTTTAACGACATGTTCACTGGTTGACTAAGTTAGCCCATTCGATCAAAATTCGGTAGCAAGCAGGGTGACTACATCATCGTTCTCTTTAAAATGTGTTCCGATAATAGATTGATGATATTTAAGTGTCGTTGTTTATTTGTTATCAAAGTAGACTTTACTAGATTTGGATTCACAGGCAGCTCTAAACTCTACTCTACTATGAGTGGGGTCGGTGCAAAATGGTTTTCTCTTCTATTCTAATATGTAACCCCATCTTATAGGTAATCATCTCCATCATCATCATTGTTTTGTCCATTTATATCATTGAGAAAGGATTTACTAATTATCTACACTTTTATAATTTAAAGTGCAAGTTTCCTAAGTATGATCGCGAATCACCTGCCTCGTGTTTACGTAAAACGTGGGTGATGCTGCGCTTTTTTCATGGGTTGTTGTATTGGTGATCTACTGTTGTCTGCTTGGTATTTTGTTTAATGTAGTAACATTAAACTATTATTGTCCTAAGTTTTACCAACCACTTTATTTGTCCTAAATTCTGGAACGAAGAAAAGTTGCGGGCTAGAATCAGTAAATACGATACATTTATCGAATTACTTATCCAATATTGTTGAAATGAAAACATTTGGCTAATCAGTATTAAACAAATTAATCACTTGTTTACAAAATTATAATTTGCTAAGGAGGCCGAGACAAATGGCAATTATGTAGTAGCGTTATAAACCAGCTATATGTAATGCCGGCTTATTAAAGGCGATCTGACTTTTTCATCCGCACCAGCCGAACGTGGAATTATTGGATCCCGCCCGGACCAGGCCAAAATATGACGAAATCATGCGTCTTGGTAAGTCATTCATTTTTATATCCAAATTATAATGATTTAAGGGCTTACTTTGGGTACCTGTTTAAAATTCCTTGACAGATAAAACAGAATTGTTCCACAAATTTATAAAACACACGACTACAAGAGCTGAGAATGACTTTAACAAATTCAAAAGAATGCTAACAGACTCTTTGGTTCAAAAATCGTATTATTTCATAGGTGAACAATATACATCAATATAGGCCAAGCATTTCAGAACTTTAAGTGAACAGAGAGCTTGGATCTATCCTGACTATAATAAAAGATGAAACACTCGAAAATCGTTTTCTTAAAAATATGACTTACAAGTGAAGAAAAACTTACCAAGTTGATAATAGGATCAACTTTGTAAATTTTTCTTTATTAAATTGATAGTAAAATCGACGTTGTAGAAAAAAGCTCAAGCTCTCTGTTCACTGGTATTCTTAAAAGAGACATGTTAGAGTCATGGAAATTTTCTGCAGTTCTGAAATGCTTGTCCTATTATTGATCTCACTACTTTTATAGGCCGAATTTTTGGGAATAGGAATGGCCTTTTTCACATTTTTGTTTTTTGGGGGATATCATGTCAAATTAAATGATAGGAATGAGTAAAAAGAGTTGCTTTTTTTAAGGATGGGAAATCATCAAATGACTTCTTCCACTCTGGGTGGAGCGGAAGGGCGTGTCAGACTCTTACTGACTAAAACCAATCCGTGTTCCTTCAAAAACCCTTTGCGTTCCGGGGCCGCGGTGACCCTTTCGAACAAATTCCGCAACCCTGGCAGGCTCCCGACTCCTATATTGACATCTCTTTGAGGCGCGCGTGAAACACAATGCGCCATCGACCCTGGCCTGGTTGTGACCGGACAGCGAGCCACCCAACGGTCGCCGTCCGCAGGCCCGCGCCTACAGTGGCCGGGGATCACCCTGCGACTCCCGACGCCCGGGGCGTCTTCTTCTGTACTGGGCGGCGGTTGGGGCGAAGGCCTTATCTCTCCCTCGCGCGGCCCGCCTCCTCCTTCGCTGGTATTACTGCTAAGCTGAAGGAGGTGACCGCTTCCCAAGCTTCCTCGCTCCGGACCATGGATTTAACTAGGGATGGTCGCGATAGGTCACCGCCGCCGATCGCCTCCACGAGGACACGGCGGTGCTCCGCCCAAGCAGGGCAAACCTCCACCATGCTCCACCGTGTCCTCCGGGCGATTCAGATCCAGGCGTGTCCTCCCGTTTAATCCGAAACAGGTACCTCCCAAAACAGCCGTGTCTGGTGAGTACCTGCGTCAGGCGGAAGGTGAGGACTTATCGCCGCAATTGTGGTGTGCCCAGCGCTGGGTCGTGATAGTCGCCGTCTCCATATCGCCATGGTATCCTGCCGGAGCTCCGTCCACCGCGCTGCAATTTGCCGCGGCAGCGGAGTTTCGCCCCGGCGTAGTGCCTTCACGCGCCACACGTAAACGTGCGCGAGGGCTCTCGCCTCCAGATCCCATGGCGGTAATCCGGCAAGGAAGCTCGCCACCTCGCCGGAGACCGTGCGGTATTCCCGGGCCAGAAAAGAGTCGCTTGCATACCAAATTTGAAGTTTTTACTGTCGTGGGAAACAAATAAAATAAAATTATTAGCTCATGAGAACCGATCTTGAAAAAAGCCTTTCCGATGTTTTCTTTCAATTGTAGCCTAAGACCTATCTTCACACCAAATTTGAAGATTCTAGCATGACTGGAAGTGCTCCATCATTTTGATGAGTCAGTGAGTCAATAGGAAAATCTTCACTTTTTGGTCCCCTGTATCTCTTCAACGGTTTAAATTAATATATTTGAAACTTTACAGTAATCTTTTAATAAGTAATAGTTATAAATGATCTAAGTTTCATCAAGTTGTGATTATTACAAGCAAAGTTTATAAGGGGGGTAAAAACAGCTCGAAATGTTTCGTGCAATGTACTGCGTGCGTTAGGCCGGAACTTGGCCTGGCGCACTACCGTGCGCTTAGACCCATAAGACATTAAACATTTAAAGACCATAAGGTAAGGATTGCCGATTACTTGGTTTCTCTCTCTCTCTTTCTCTTTACCTTAATATCTAAGGCGAAGCTGAAGTCCGCTTTTGAACAGTGCTTAAGTGTGTGTTGCCAGTGATTACATATGGAACTGAAACGTGGTCGCTCACAATGAGCCTCATCAGAAGGCTTAAAGTCACCCAAAGAGCAATGGAGAGGGCAATGCTCGGAGTTTCCTTGCGTGATCGAATCAGGAATGACGATATCCGCAAGTCAAAGTCAAAGTCAAAACTTTTATTTAAATTAGGCCTTTTAACGGCACTTTTGAACGTCATCATTTACAGTTCTGTAAAATTATAGTATTACATTAATGAAGTGACTCTACTGTCCATTCAGAAAGGTAGATTCTTATGAAGCAGAACGCACACGAAACTCCATAGTTACTCTTTTCATATAATTTGTTTGGTTTTACAAAATTTGGTATACAAAAATTAATTTAATATTATGTGAGGACGATGCACCCAGAGTATGCTACTTATAGAAACAAAGTATTACCAGCAAGACAACCAAGGTTACCGACATAGCCCGAAGGATTGCCAAACTGAAGTGGCAGTGGGCAGGGCACATCTCTCGCAGAACAGATGGTCGATAGGGCCGAAAAGTTCTGAAGTGGCGACCGCGTACCGGAAGACGCAGCGCTGGAAGGCCTCCCACAAGGTGGACCGATGACTTGGTGAGGGTCGCGTGGATGCGAGACTTACAGGAACGGTTGTTGTGGTGACACTTGGGGGAGGTCTATGTCCAGTAGTGGACGTCTTTCGGCTGATATGATGATGATGTGTACAACTACCAACGCAAAGACTGAGAACCAGACACAGCTTTCTGGAATCGCGGCAGTCCCCTGTCAGTCAGGTCACGATTCCTCTCAACCACTCATTATTTATCACAAAGCGAGTTTATTCCCGCGAAGTCCAAATCTTCTGTGGTGCAGTTAGAAGTCCCCGAATCGCCTCAGAATCCAAGTACGAAGTTGCCTAGACTCGTAAAGTGGATCTACTTTGATGAAACACTAAAAGTACAATATCCTATGCGCTGCCTCTGATGATGCCTTGAAAGTGAACATGTTTTGGGCCACAGAAAATGAAATTATTGTCGTGCCAGCGACAAAAAATAAATGATAAATTGTTAAACTATTCTTCTCTATTTTACAGCTCTCCATCTTCGCGTTAGTCACCATTAGTCAAGCAAACTCATGGAACAGACAACCAATCACAAGAACTAATTTGGACGATGAATATTCGATTTACCAACAACCACAAACTTTATCGAGTTGGCAGGCACTTGGTCAATCTAGCTCAGTACCCGTAGTTGATACTGAACAGCGCTTCGGCTATGGTGGCGCCGCGGCTGCTGCTGCGGCGCAAGCTGGCGCTGCTGGTGGTGGTTACCTCGGTGGTCATGTAGGCGGGCACGTTGGAGGTCATGTTGGAGGTCATATTGGGGGTCATGTTGGCGGGCACGTAAACGCAGCCGCTGCCGCAGCTGCTGCAGCAGGCGCTGGTGGTTATGGCGGTGGTGGTTATGGATCCCGCTACTCCAATGCCTATGCCAATGCTAACGCCAACGCATATGGAGGAGGATATGGCCGTAAATAAATTGTATAAGGTGGACGTATTTACTGCTTATCAATTATATAAAGAAAAATATATATGGTCCAAAACTAAATACACTCAGCAAAATTGGTATTCGTACTTGCCTGGACCTTCGTTTCTTTTTATTTTGTTCATTTCGGCTGTCACTAAATTTTTATTCGGTATTTTTAGTTAATAAATGTATTTATGAAATTCATGTGGTATTTGATTTATCTCATAATATATGTATGTATGTGGAATTCATGAAATAAAAACATTTATTTAAAAATAATAATGTTACGTTAGAAAGCAAAATAAAGATATTGAGATCTACTAAGAATTATTCTTTCAAGGTCTGATGCACTGACGAGACGTTGGACTTGTTTTAATGGAAAGGTTGACTGCTGTTGCTGTTGATACTTGGAAACGCTATATGCAAGATTTGTCAAATAGGTAATGCTAGTTCGGGGGCCACTTTCTGCGAAGCAATCATCACCATAACCGGATGAGGGGCTAGCGCGGAGGCGCGCGCGAGTTATCAAACTGATAATAAAATACAGGAATTTTACACACACATGAGTTTTACTGTACGTACAATTATCTAAATAAACAAAAAAATGACAATATTGACGGTGAAATTCAAATCCAGCCCATCAAAGCTCGCAAATGCCAGGGTTGCGGAATTGTTAGAAAAAGTTCCCGCAGCCCAGGAACGCAAAGTGCACTCGGGTTGGTTTTAGTCAGTAAGAGTCTGACACTGCCTAGGCTTTTAATAAAACGGGTGATTAAGCTAGTTGGCTGCGACATAATTATTATTACTGACCTATGTGTTTCCTTAACCATATTATTATGTTTGTGTCACCTCGATAAACTGTTGAGGGAGCATAATTGTGACAGCAAATAGAAGTAGATGAAAATTAGGACCAAATTGTAGATCAGCACTATATGGAATAATGGTTTGATTTAAATTGGCCTGTAAAATAAAATAATTGCTACATACCTTATAAGGAGCCAGCTAGCGAAACGAAATTTTTGCTGGCGAATAAATTTAATGGTGAATGATAATTACCGATTATACCGCCAGGCTCCTAAGACTGCTTACAATCAATGATGTCTAGTAGGTACTTATTCGAGCTCTAAAGCAAGGACCATTAACAGGGACAAATTTAATTGTGATTATACCTGGATAAACACTTCTTAAACATCATTTTAATTAAGTTGAAATCAATGTAACAGCATTTGGTAACGATAAATGGTAATCAACAAAGATTCGTTTCGGTTAAAGGTTTTGACAGTTCAATCCTAACGAAATGAGCATTTGAAAAAAAAACCAATAAATGAAGTACCTACAATCTTTTCAACAACTAAAT
Organism: Mamestra brassicae; assembly: GCA_905163435.1. Classification (NCBI taxonomy): domain Eukaryota; kingdom Metazoa; phylum Arthropoda; class Insecta; order Lepidoptera; family Noctuidae; genus Mamestra; species Mamestra brassicae. The sequence goes on along the minus strand of LR991004.1, from coordinate 8,786,443 downwards.
TTACTTTTATATTCAGTAAACTAAAACAAAAAATGAGATGGTAGATGGTGCATGAGGCGTGGCTCTAGACAAGTGACATCAGTGGTATCAGTGGCTGTCAACTGTAGCGTGTTGAAGGCGATGTAAACACGACAAAAATGTATAGGATTGACAAAAAATGTCGAAATGTCATGAGATCAATTCTTTAAAGAAGCATGGCGAGATCCTTACATTAATTTGTACAAAAAAAAAAGAGTTCATTAAGAGGGTTCATAATATTTTCCAATTTTTAGAATATATTACCAGGGGTAGATTACTATATATTTACTTATCATATTTTTAAAACCCCGCATAATTTAAATATTTTCAAATGAATATATCAGTTCATCGTTCAAAGATAAGCGTGAGATAAAAAAGTCCGTGGTAGAAGCCGAGTTTTCAGGATAAAGCAGAAATCAAATGTCCAAGAGAGAAGCAAAGATAGTCTGGCCCACAGATAAAGTGATAAATTTATAAGTTTTTTTTTGTAAATATAATGTCAGAGTCTGGCCAAAGAGTATAATCTGGCGGGTCTTACACTGACAGCCGCCGTTTCGTTCTGAAATAATAAGCTCCTCGTTATACTATTTACTTTTAACATTATATTTTTATTGCGGGGTTATAAAAATATTGTAAATGCCTGAAAATACCCTTTAGGCACTCAAGAGTATAAGAATTAAATTTCCAACTTCTCTAAAAATCTTTATTTGTACAAATCCTGCCATGATTCTTTTGGCATTTCGACAATTGCATCCGCGAATAGTATGGAACTTTGTGTTGTGTTCGTGGATGCATTTATTCACAGAAGAAAAAACTGAAGCAGGAACCTATTCTAATTTGGTTCACTATCGTTATTATATGCCCTTATCTATGTTAATTGGCTTTCCTTCCTTCCATTTTCCCTTGTCACTACAGTGCTTTTCCTTTATTTTTATTCTATCAATCAATATTCTTATTCATCCCTCTTTTATTCACATGCGTTTAGTTTCATCACATGCAATTCCGTTCAGCAATTGCAGTCACTGTTTCCACCTTCAAACTCCTTTTTAACCGACTTCAAAAAACCAATTTGGATTTTTTTTTGTTTGAAAGGGTATACTTCCCAGGTAGTCCCATGATCATCAAGTCAGGATCTGATTATGGGATCCTGGAGAAACCGAGAGAGCTCTTCAAATTTAATAGGCACACTTGAAGCGATTTGGGTAGTTTTTGGAAGAATACTTTCTCGGAGCCCATTTCAATTTGGTAAAAATCTGATGAAGAACTTCGGAGATAGGCAACAGAACTCCTCAATAAATGATAGCAAATGGACTGGGATAACTGAAATCTTATGTCTGTCTATTGTTTACACCAGTTCATAACATAACATCACGCCGGCACGCTGTGAAGGGGTAAGCACCACTAATAAGTGAAAACAAAAACTTTTTACAAAAAAATACAACCGACTTCCAAATAAAAAACACTACAAAGTATAAAATAACTTTAATTTACAAAAAGTTTTGTTTTGTAAATTTATTTTATCTCATCTTCGCTATATGCAATCTTTTTTGCTCCATCATTTTCATGAGTCAGCATTCTCATCCTAACTGTCTTGTATGGATTTAAAATGACAGGTCTTATTGCGGATGTTTATTTCTCACTTTAATTTGGACACATTTCGGGTAAATTGAGGAATATCCGTGACTTGCAAGTTGTTCCTGTAACCTACTTTTTCATACGTCCTCATTGACCTTATTAAAACTTTGACTGAGAGTCCAAGTGTTGATAAGTAAATTGAAGAGCTTTGGTGTAATGCAAAGGATGTACAACTCTTTGGTGTAATTTAAGGCAAGTCCGGCAAAAAGCCTTTTCGGACTTCGCACCTACCAATGATTTTCCCGTCATTCCCGGCGTCTTACACGGCAATATTCTCGGCCCGCCATTATTTTTGACTTATATCAACAACCTCCGTGCAAGATCTTTACCTTCGCTGATGACATAATGTTTTTGTTTAAAGCCGACACCTCACTCGAAGTGTGTGCAGATATTAAGTATCATCTTGGCTAGCCAGCTGTAAACTTCATGAGAGAAATTGAGTGTGAGGCCCTGGAAAATATGATCATTTTCGCATTTTTGTTTCTAAGCAATATGAACCATTTTGAAAAGTGAATAATGTGCCCCAATTTCTATAAGTAAATGCTGCTTCTACGAGCAGGGTCCGGTATTTCAGTATTAAATCTATCAAATACTAACAAAATCTCAAGCTAAATTGAGGCGTAATCGAACAATTATTGGTTAGTATTTGAAAACCTGTTTGCACGGGAACTTTCGAATAACAATTTCTTATCACTCTTGTAAACTGCGTAATAATTTGTTAAGGAAACCGTTACTAATGGCTAGATGGTCCTATGATTGAAACTTGTTATAATACTGCCTTAAACATACTGTACCTGACTTGATCGCCCGCGCCATATGTAGGAGTTGAACAAACATGAGAGTTTTAATTCTGGTAAGTGAGGAATTTATAATGCACTAATATTTTGAGAAATTGTTGTATAGTTATTTATAAGTGTTATGAGTAGTTTTGAAGTGCATGTTTGTAAGGGGTACGAGGGGACTGCTCAAATAAACCATTCTATGCATTTAAGAATCTCAATAAAGTGAATTATTTTATAAATTCAGTACGTACTGGTGAAGTATTGGTTTAATACTTGACTGCCCTTGTAGTGGATACCTAGAGAATTTTGTTGACAGTTGTTTTAAAAAACAATGTCACAACTTTTGTTTTTTTGATGAATAGGTATAACTTCTTTTGCAAATGTTAGATACAAGATTTATATTACATCTATTATTTTATTTTTGTTTACAGTTGTTCCTTTTCATTGTAGTCACGTGTCAAGCTCAAAAGTTGCCGCTAAATAGGTGGCAGGTGGCAAGAGGAGGAGGACAGGAATCTGAACTTTCTCTGAATGATCAATTGTACGAAAAATTAAAAATATTGGCAAAAAAGTATATGATCGATGATGCAGGAGACCCAAATATTCTAACTCTTTTGGTTCCAGATTTATTCAAGACTGATTCACTCAGGTCACGTGAACGATATGAAAGACCGTCAGGGCGTTATGTGAATAGTGGTGTTGCAAATCCTGCTACTTATCACCAATATCCTAATTCCGTTTCTTCTCGCATCAATAATCCAGCTCATTGGGACAAATATTCAATGGCAGCACCTGCTTGGTACCAAAATTTACATTCTGGTGCTTCTCGTTTTACCACTCCTAAAGTTCATTCTAGATTTCTTATAAGTGAAGCGGATCAACTTCGACAAGAAGCTCAGCGTCTGCAACAAGCTCAAGCTGAACGAGCAGAGCGGCTTGCTCAAGTTGACAGAGACGCACTAAGTAAACTATCTGAGGAAGACAGAAAAATCTTAGAGAGCAAACTATCACCAAATGAGCGAGAAGCTCTTCTCACTAGACTAGAAGATGGCCAACTCGACGATATTCTTCCAAGAGAAGAAAATCGGTTCGGTGGTTTCGGTGCTTCAATGGGTGGATTCTCCGGCGCTGTTGCTCAGATTGGCGCTAGTGCAGGCGGGTATATTGGCGGTAAGCTTGCTGGTACCTTGGGAGCTAAACTAGGAGCTGCTGCTGGAGCTTACCTCGGCGCCGCCGCGGCAAGTCGCTTTGTTAAAAAGACATCCCCTGCACCTGAAGTTACATCTAATGATAATCGTGACGACGACTATCCAAACCAAGGACCGAAATATGGTGCCAGTTCTGATGGGTATGGCGCTGTTATGGTAAACAATAAGTGAATTTTATGATCGACTGGTACAAAACAAACAAGTTCAATATAGTTTTTTTTCTAATGATGTGTAAATTTAATTAGGATATTCCTGATTTTATCATTCAAAGTCAATTGCTAAATAAACTTGGTGTTTAAGTCGGTATAGAATAATGTAATGTTAATTATAATTCGTTTAAATTACTACGAAGGCTCGTTTTACACCACCTAAAGTATCAAATCAATAGTTCAAATTAAATTATGTATAAGCATACAAAACTATTAAAATTTAAGGTATAGATAAAAATACTTGCGCAAACCAGACTGTTATCTTTTAACTCAGAGTTGCTAACACTTGGTTCATCTATTTATACTTTATCTATGCATATAATATTATGAAGCTGAAGAGTTTGTTTGTTTTTTTGTTTGAACGCGCTTATCTCTGGAACATACCAGTCGGATTCGGATTTTTTTTTTTGTATATGCTAGCCAAATTCATGAGGAAAGCTATACGGAAATGGGAAAAAATCGGGATATGCGCGTACGAAGTCGCGGATAGAAGCTAGTTACATATATAACGGCCCCGGGTTAGCAACTAACTGATAATTCAGGATACTCATCTTAATCAATAGTCGATCTCATAGTGTATGGACACCGGTAGTATCTTCAAGTGAATAATCTATCTTCTCTATACCAATATAATAGAGCTGAAGATATTGTTTTTTTAAACGCGGAAATCTCTGTAATTAACAGTCGGATTTGGAAAATTTGAGAAAAAATGGGATATGCGCGTACGAAGTCGCTACTTATAAAATAACAACGCTCGTTGTGCGCGCATCCAAAAATAATGTTGACCTTAAGGAAAGGATAAATATGAGTGTACAATAAAGTATTTATAAATAAAATTGTAAACAATGTTCGTTTTATTTAGATATAGTATACGTATTTTATTTCTTTTCAAAGTTACGCATGACATGAAACAAATAAGGTTTTCAAACTTAGCCGTGTGTCAAATGAAAGGGCTTATTGTGACGGTCTCGAATATATTTTTTTATGATTATCTATACAAAAAATGGATTTAAAATTATTCAAGACCACATATATTATGATACTTGACCGTACCCTTTATCTAATAAGCAATTTTTGAAAAATACAGCAACTAGTTCCAAAAAAAAATGGTAAGTATATAAATTACAAAAAAAATATGATTCGTCCGGAACCCTTTCCGCTCGTGTCCGACTCGCACTTGGCTGGTTTTTTTTATTCCTGCCCCTTATCTCTGTCGCAAAGAAGCGTTTCTATCTTTGAGTGTGGAGGGAGCTAGTGTTAGTGTATGTTAACCTTTTCTTCGCCCGTGTAATACGTGATGAGCCGCCCTTTAACCGTGCACTTGACTTACGCCTGCTTCTGAAAAATCCATAATGGATTACCAACATAACTTTACCCGGCACGGGGATCGAACCCAAAGCATCATATTCAATCAGAAATCATTTATTGTGCAATTAATGTGGGAACAAAATAAGACGTAAACATTGTAAAATCAGTTCCAACACACTCTACCAAACGGCATGCAAAAGTAAAAACTATCTAAATCTACTCTCTCGATATTGTTTTTTGCATTATGCCATATTTAGTTCCTGCCGTAATCTGTTCTTTTATAAAAAAAATAAAATAAAATAAAATCTCTTTATCTCAGACCTTTTTTTAGGCCCATAATATTGTTAGTAGTACAACTTAAAAACATATGCATATTATTATTTATGCATATTACTTGTACAAAATAATTGCGAAGTTTCACATCTGCCAGGCGTCCTGTGATGGCTCACATTTTTTTTTATTTAAACGAGTACTAATTAATACTACCTAACTAATAGTATCTTTTTTATTATACGAACTTACTGACTAACTGTTGTGTAACAGCTTCAACTTACTTGATTAATATCAATAGTAGTTACATAAAATATTACTAGAGCTGTTATTTGTGATATTGGTTTTTAAATAAAAATCAACAATTCGATTTTACTCATTTTTATTTATACTAAATTAACACGTTCAGACCGGCACCTCATGAGTAGGTACTTTATATCCTACGGCGCAAATCTTCATATGGCCACCGGTGGTACACTTCGCCGTGCCAGCAAATACTCCGTGCTCCACCGGTGGTACACGCCGGTCTGAACGTGTTAAGAATAGAAAACACACCGCGACCACAGAAATTTGACAGTGGACTGGCCACTGTCAAATTTCTGAACAAATTTCATGGAAACGAACAGTGCTATTCCAGTGAATCGAGTTTGATACAGCTTTGACGCAACACATTGGATTCTTATTCCCACTCGAAGCATGAGGACACTATCAATCCAGGTTCATGCTATTTTAAGCCGATTCTAAAGCTATAAAAATTAATAGCGCTAGCCGAACAAACTTCATGAGCAGGTTCAGTTTTCATAACTTATGTCTAGTTTATACAGTGCGAGTCTACTTGCCGAGTATTTGCAGTGCAGTAACTCGCTACGTGTGGACTATCTTGCGAGTTACTGCCACGTGCGCGGCGGATAGTAGCTCGCATCCGAGTGACTTCAACATGTTTTGTTTTCTCTGGCCTCCCCGCCGACAGTTACTCGCACATTACAGTAGCTCGGACATTACTCGCATCGTTCGAACGCCTTCGGCGGTACCTAGCTCACCAGTCTCAGCTAGGCTGTTGCGAGTGGAACCTGTCTTTTTAGGGTGCTGCACCTCGCACTGGGCAGCTACTATCACCGTGTAGACAGCTAAGGCGAGCCTACCAAGTGGTATTCGCCTACGTACAGTATGCCCATTGCAATTTCGCTAAAGTCGTACGGAGACGGTACGGAAGCGAAAGCTTGATTTGTTGCTGAAGTTCTGCAGTTGCGGAGGCGAAGATAGGTACATCACACCTTAGTTTTATTCAGAAATAAAATTCGTACTATTATTATAATGTGAAAGTATCTCTCTGACGACTCTGGCCATCTGTCAGTCGGTGGGTTGTCTGTAGGGGATGCAATTATCCGGCCCATTTTACTATCCGGAGAATTCGGATAATACCAAAACGATAATACGGATATTTCGGATATCGCTCATTTGGAGCGACAGTGACACAACTGCAAAAAAATGCGAAACTGACCTAATTACACCAAAATTATCTGCCTGATAATCTACGTTAAGAGTAAAATGTCACATTTGTAAGTTCAAAAAACGTCCGCTAGAGAGTGAAAAGTCGTTGTTGAAATATTCCATTTTGGCGCGTGGATTCCGGAAAAAATCTTAAAACTGGCGTAGTGTAAAATTTACAAATTTGCACTTGTGTCACTGTCGCTCCAAATGAGCGATATCATCATTAAAAGTAAATCAAGCGAATATAATCAATCACTCATTTTAATTTTTAGTTCAATTTATTGATAATACGAATAAATTCATATCATTTTTATGTTTTCATCAAATCATTTATAAATACGAATTATGTCAAGGAAGGAAGGAATTTGATGAATTTTTGGGTATTAAAATTAGGAAAGTAAGATGTCCGAACATGTAAGTAATAGTTGTAGTGTCTATATTTGTCTGTCGTTTTCAGTCCGTTTTAGTTGTAGAGAATCGGCGAAACCTAAATTTTGTATAGCCAGCATGGGTGCTTATATGGTTTTGCCCTGATATGCCTAGGTGCATTAGCTTGATGAAGGGGAGTTATTTGCATTGAAATCAAAACAGGCTAGACTGTGGAACCGTTGGACTCTTTTGGTCGATTTTGCCGTCCTCGTCCACCGAGTTGTAGTAGACATGAAAGTTCCAGAGTAATTTGCTATCAAGGACGGACCACTACCAAGTACTTGGGACTAAGTATCCGTATTATCCGGATAGTAGTAAACATGATATCCGGATACTAAGTTTGACGGATATCTGGATAATTCGAATATCCAGATATCCGAATTGCATGCTTTAGTCGTCCCGTCTTTCTGTTTGTTACGCTATCCTGACTAAACCGATGACTCAATTTTCATGAATTTTGGTATAGAGATAGATTGGGCGTCGTAGGACATAGGGTAGGTACTGTTACTCCCAGGAGTACGTTCCCTTGGGATAATTACACACTTTCATGTAACCGAACCCGCTAGTAGAAGTCGGTTTAACACAAAAGTAAGAGCTGCATACCTATGAAACTTAAATGTTATGCTGTTACTACGTTACGTATTAAGTTAGATGTTTCTATTAAAATATTTGTTTTGATATTTCTGATATAAAATAATAGTGTGCCTTTTGATGGGACATTGTATTATTTTATTTTATTTGAAATAGCAATCTATTTGAACATGTTTTGTTTTTCCGATGTTTTCGTACTATGGACAACTTATGCGATTGTATGTATGTTTGTTTTTTGACTGATTGAAATAAGTAGTTTTTTATTTTATTTTTATTAATAAGGACAATAAACAGCTACAATATACGTATTTATTAAAAGTGTCGGTTCAAACGATCGTTGCAGCCCACTGCATTATACACATATTAAACAGAAAAGATTACCGGCAGTAAACGGTCGTTCACGCCTCAAGGCTAAAATTAAATAATAGGTACCTAATATTTCCTCGACAATATTGACAACCCACGGTCTGGCTTGGGTTGCTGAACTGAATAAAATCGTTAATTCCATCTATTCTAATGACATTTTAAAATAAAAAATAAAAACGTTTTTCACTTAAACTCAATATAAATAGCGTAATTAGGTCCTTCTATTTAAATTGCGTTTTAGGTACAGAGAAAAACCAACAGATTAAAATAAAAATCATTTAGAATTCGAAGAAAAGCGATTTAAGAGTGTCCGTGGAGTTTCTTGCACGTTCTTCTCCATAGAGATCTACGCTTTCGAACGTGCAAATAGTTTGATGTTTTTGACGGACTGACTTTGACAATTCAAAAGTACCTGATAATGGTTTATTTGAAATAAATGCTTTGACTTTGACGAAAAATGCCAACGCTGTCCAGAATCTTACCACTGATCCATGGTATCCGATGTCTTACGGCATGTAAAATACAATAATTGTCCTGTGACTGACCAATTACATGGTAAACGTCTCTTTGCATGAAGAGAAATCCAGATCACAAATTTGTAGAGGTATTCATCAGAAGTCCAGGTTTCATTTCGATCTATTCCTTCACCACCACACTATTTTGGCGCAGTCGTGAGGCACACAGTATGCTTTTCTTTTGTTTTGATTTACACTTTTTATTTTATTTTATTTCTCACTTTTTTATTTAAACTAATGTCTGTTAAAGAAAGCAAAGCCGTAGACAAACGCAAGTAAATATTAAATTCCTGAAAATATATTACAACAAGCATTATTTAATCGGCTCATGGTACTTGTAAATAATATAATAAATTGATTTGACATGAAAAAGCGATTTAGTTCTGGCTTTGAAATCTGTTATAATACCACCCTAAAAACCCTCGATCAGTCTTGGTTCCTCTCTTAGTAGAAATTAAGCTGGATACTAGACCACCGGAACAAATATTACAATGAAAGCATACTGCCTGGTAAGTAAGAAGAAGTTCTACCATCTATGGGCCGGATTCTCTATTGAGTATTTGGAGTTGAAAACGTGTCAAACCCTTCCTTAACCCTTTAACGCACACCCTTTGTTATAACAGGGGTGTTAAAATGATGAAAAGGTTGAATATTGAAATAAAATCTGTGAGAGGTGACTGCCCACTTTACTGGCCACTTTGTATGATAAAGGGTACCGAAGTTTCACTCTTTTTCAAGCTGTGATAGGGTTTGACTAAAACTCAACTCGTTGTGGTCCACCCCGGCTTCGCCTGGATGTATATTTTTTTCAAAATTTTCTTTCGTACAAACCTCGCACTGAAAATCACAAACACAACAAAAAAAGTATTATTTAACCCTTCAAGTCGTTACTAAGTTGTGCGCGTATATAGGAACATTTCGGCTATTCATTTTTATTTATATACTTAGATAGAAGAAGAATTATCTGATCTACACAGAAGATTCTAATTTTAAAAATGTAAAGGCCTATTCTCGTTCACTAGTGTTCAAATTCAAAAAATTCAATTAGTAATATCATTTCAGTGGCAGCGAATGTCAAAAAAAAAACTAAATGTGAAATTAGAGGTGTTTTTGATGAGTTTTGTTTCTTTAGTCTGTTGACGTTATGTTCTAGCCTTTTACATCCGATGCTAGGCAACTCATTTCCTCTGAATCACAACTACAAACTATAATTTCTCGACAAGTATGGCATTCAAATTTCATAAGATCTGTCAAGCTCGTTTCGCGATTTGCCGGTAATTGATTATTCAAACTGTTTTTTTTTGCAGATTCTTCTTTGGGCGATACTCAATGCAAGCCAAGCTTATTTTTTGCCGTACAACAATCACCTGCTTGAAGACGCTTATGCCAGACAAGCGTATTATTCATATGGCTATGGATTGGGCCCGTATGTTTCATATGGCTCGTTTGGACCGTATACGCCGTATTACCCGTATGGCTCCCCGCTTTTCATTGGAAGCAGGCTGGGCGTTGGTGGCGGCATCGGCGGGGGTGTAAGCGGTGGTATTGGCGGTAGTATTGGTGGTGGTATCGGTGGTGGTCTTGGTGGTGGTATCGGTGGCGGTGCGGGAGGAGTTGTGGGTGGTGGTGTTGGTGGTCATCTGGGTGGTGGAATTGGTGGTCATCTCGGGGGTGGAATCGGTGGGAATGTAGGTGGTGGTATTGGTGGTGGCGCTCAGGGTGGTATAGGAGGTGGCGCTTACGGAGGTATAGGTGGTGGCGCTTATGGTGATATTGGTGGTGGTGTAGGTGGTGGTATTGGTGGTGGCGCTCAGGGTGGTATAGGAGGTGGCGCTTACGGAGGTATAGGTGGTGGTGCTTATGGTGGTGTTGGAGGAGGTATTGGTGGCGGTATTGGTGGAGGCGCTCAAGGTGGTATAGGAGGTGGCGCTTACGGAGGTATAGGTGGTGGCGCTTATGGTGATATTGGAGGAGGTATTGGTGGCGGTATTGGTGCAGGCGCTCGAGGTGGTATAGGAGGTGGCGCTTACGGCGGTATAGGTGGTGGCGCTTATGGTGGTATTGGAGGAGGTATTGGTGGCGGTATTGGTGGTGGTGCACAGGGTGGTATAGGAGGTGGCGCTTACGGTGGTATAAGTGGTGGCGCTTATGGTGGAATTGGTGGTGGTGTTGGAGCTGGTCTCGGTGGTGGTATTTACCGTCGATCTCTAAATTCTGATCTTGAAGACAAACAAGAATTGGCATCGAGATTCGGATACCTCGGCGCTGGGGCTGGTGCTGGTGCTGGTGGTTACCTGGGTGGTCACATCGGTGGTCATATCGGAGGTCACATTGGGGCTAATGCTGGCGCTGGTCTAGGCGTTGTTCCCTATGGGTACGGTTCACACTATTACTACGGATGAAAATAAGAAAACAGGTTTTCTTTTTGAGAATGTTTAAAAATTGGCAAATATAGTTTTGATGAATAAATTATTGTGATTTTGATATTGTGATTTAATTCTAGTTGTATGTGTTGACGCAAATACTAAATTATATCATAAAAATTAAAATGTTTACTCCAAATTTTATTATTTAACATTCAAATATGAAGAGAAGATGAAATTGTAAATTTTTAGTACACTTTACGCATTTTGTAATTCGCGTCCTCAACATTCACGGAACAATAAAAAATCTTTTCGATTTCATGGACAACAAATATCATCTTAAAATTGAATCATGTTCTTAAGAATGATTGATTGGATTAATCAATTTTATAACCTGTAAACTGAGGATTAATTTGTTTAGGAACCCGTGACAAAATTGATGATTAGGTTGTAGCGCTAAAGTCTGCTATATTAAGAACTTAATAGATTCTTTGATTAGTAGAAGCTCTACTCTGCCAACGTGGAGACAAAATGAAAGTCTTTCTTTTGGTAAGTGAAGTACTGTATACTTTTGCTGTATTTAAATGGCACCAATTGAACCTGAATGTTGGGGAAACGGTTAGTTTTATTTTGGTGGTTTAGGGTAAGAACATGCCAAAATTAGATCGCAAACGATGAGTTCCATTAAAATAAAATAAATATGAAGATTTTGTAGGTTTCAGAGTTTGGATGGGAAATCAATAAATGACTTCTCTCGCTCTAGGTGGAGTGAGAGGGATTGTTAGACACTTACTGACTAAACCCACCCGTGTTCCTTCAATGCCCTTTGCGTTCCAGGGGGGCTACTCTCTAAGCCCGAAGTCCGTAGTTTCAGGCTTAGTTGCGAGCGTATTCTATTCCGTATCCCCCCAGGGCTGCGGCAATTCTTTCGTACAATTTATTCGAAACCATGGCACACACTGGCCCTAGCGGGCCCTGTCAACTATACTGGCCGTCAACCGGTGTCTAGTTGTAATCGGACGCCAAGCTACCCATCGCTCGCCGTCCGCAGGCTCAGGATAGCCTCTCCCTCACGCGTCTCGCCTCCTTCTTCGGATGCATTAGGGAATCGCAGAAGGTGGTAACTGCTTCCCATGCCCTCTCGCTTTGGATCATTTATTGAACAAGCGCCGAACGCGAGAGGTCTCCACCGTCGATCGCTACTACGAGGACACAGCGGTGCTCCGCCTTATGTTCTACCATGTCTTTCGGACGATCCGTATAATGATGACAACCGGGCGTGTCTCCCACTGAATCGGAAAAAGATACCTCCCAAAACAACCGTGTCCGATGGGGACGCCGTGGCACCTCTCTTACCACTCCTCAAATAGGAAGACTTATCATCATGTTTGTGGCGTGTCCATTGGATTTAGAGCCTAGCTCTTGGCTTTACCATGAGGGATATAAGAAATAGGTATCAGTTAAGAAAAAATAGCCCATTAAAACCTGCATGTTATTTTTATAAGTTATCTAATTTTGTTTGAAAAAGTTGACTGAAGCCCTTATTTCTGTGAACAGTTAAAAAAACACACCCAAGATGATGACGGAAGCTTGGCCCTTTATTTGAAGTTCTTTTCTCTCCACTCGAATCATTAAATTGACGGTTAGGCTTATGTTCCAATAAATAAAAAGCTATAACTATCAAATTGATGATTTCAAGGTGTTATCGAGTATATGATTGGAGAATCCTAGTATTTATTGACACTAATTGATGCCTTGCATTTTCTGCCTTGAAAGAAGAACATCACATCGGCTAATTGGATTGGAGTGAAACAAAATTCTCAAAAGGACTTAGAATAAAACCCATAGCTCAATAGCTTAGTCTCCGTCATGGTCCTGATCTACGCAATCCGGGCTTGGATGACCCAAGTGTAAACATTTAAATGTTGCAACAATGCACTTCTCTGAATAAAAAATATTTATTTAAACTATATATACATATTATGTAAAATAGTGGTACATGGGCGGACTTAATGCAAAAAGGCATTCTCTACTAGTCAACCTTTCGGATAAAAGGGATACACTGTATCAATTGCCACTCCCCATTACTAATCTTTACCATAAATGAATTAGTGATTGTCTACACAGACAAATTGAACTTTTTATAGTTTTGAAAACAAAAAATCTGACGTACAAAAGAATTATAGTATTACTGAATAAACATTTTTAAATCATTGATTTAACTAACCTTGTGGTAAAATTACACATTTAACTTTGAGATTTGGTGAACTATCCGTTGGGCAAGTTCATCATTTTACTGGCAGGATTATTGGAGGTTCATTTATCATGCCCGTCCTTTTTGTAGATGTAATGGAGTGTTAAGTCAATATTATCAAATTCTAATGCGTTACTTTTGTCTACAGTTATGTTTCTTCGCCATAGTCGTTACGTGTTCAGCAGACTTAAGCAGTATAGAGAATGAAAATTGGCAAAATCGACCAAACTACAATGACTATGCAAGCGTTGGTAGAAAAGGCAACTCATATAATTTAAATGGCAACGGTCTCAGAAACGAAAACTTAAATCTTCTGGAGTCAAGAAATTCTAATCTTTTAGACGAAAATTTACTTCGGGAAGGGAACTCAAACAATATAAATCTTTTGAACTCGGAAAATAGAAACCAGTATATGAAGAACCTCATATCAAATAATTTACTAAACATTCGAAGAGAAGGAAAATCAAACAACAATCTTTGGAACTATGAAAATAATAACATGTTACGTAATAATTATTTGCTTAGAGAAAGGATCCCAAACAGTTTAAATCTGTGGAACTACGAAAATAACAACCTTTTACCGAATAATTTACTTAATGTTGCCAGAGAAGGAAATACAAACAATGTGTATACTATGCCAAGCGACGTATTGAATACTGGTAGAGAAGGGACCCCAAGCCCTTTAAACACAGCAAATGCTAATTTCCCACCAGTTCAAAATCCAGGGTATCACGGATATACAGTTAATGTAATTCCTGGAAATTACAATACTTTGACTGCTACAACTCCTACGCCTACTGTGCCTAGTGTCAGTCTAAATGATTTAGGAAAATATGCAGGTCCTACAAATCTTCCAACAGCTGTTGCCTTACCATCTCAGAACGTGAATGTAAATAAGACTGAGAACAGGTTTGGTTATATGGGTCCACCTCACCACGGGGGTTATGGTGGTGGTGGGTTTGGTGGTGGGGCTGGGGCTGGGGCCGGGGCTGGGGCCGGGGCTGGGGCCGGTGCTGGTATTGGTGGTGGTATAAGTGCTGGGATTGGGTTAAGTGCCAGTATCGGTGGACATTTAGGGGCAGGGGCAGGGGCAGCAGCCCATGGCTACGGCTACGGGGGTGGAGGCGGCTATGGTGGGGTTGGTGGCTATGGTGGGGGTGGCTATGGTTACCCAGGTTATGGTTAGTAAATTCAACAAGTATGTCAAGTTTCTTCTATTGTTTTGGAAATAATCAATCTCGCTCCATAACAAATACTTACATAAATTGATAATTCTAAATTTTAATAGTTATAGTATAATAAAATTGTTACTGAAATTTAAACCGTGTTTTATGTATTATAAGCTTTTTTCCGCGACTTCGTATGTGCATATCCCATTTTTTCCCGTTCCCGTAAGAACTTCGGGAAATCTTCTCTTAGGGCTCACCTACAAAAAAAAAAAATAGATTTCTATTACCAACAGTTTTGGCTGTGCGTTTTTTGTCAGTTGATTTTTGTTTAGGGCATTTTACAGAGAAGAGGTTTGGACCCAGCCAGTAATAAGAACGTCATAAGCTAATTTGATTAAGACGGTGATTTGAATACGACTGAGTGCAAATACTACCGGTACGAGTCCACCGACTGATGACATCAGCCGGTCTATTCTGTCAAAATCTCACCGTGTAAACTAGGGAGGAGTTATTCTATCTTATTCGTATGGATTGACAGTACACTTCATGTTCACTTTACCTACATAAGTTTACAGGGTGAGATGTTTACAGAAGAATAAAATGCTATATATTCTAGAATTCCATTTAGAGACTAAAAGTAAAGTTGTCTCTTCTTAAAGTTATTCCCAGATTCGGTAATCTACTTGCACCTTGCACATTACCTTGGCAACTTTATTTTCGATTTCATGAAAAAATATCTATCATCTCGAAATTGCATTATGTTCAAATGATTGATTGATTCGACTAATGGGGTTTTGTCACCTTTTAACTGCGGAATAATTTGTTTGGAAAGGCATGACCAATGGCGGTGTGTTAGTAGCGTTTAAATCTACTTTATAACGATATTTACTAAAGATTTGGATATTCTCGCTATTAGTAGAAGACCTACTCTGCGTGGCACAGTGTGGAAACTAAAATGAAAGCTTACCTTTTGGTGAGTAAATGTTTCAATAAAATTTAAGAAGATACTTAGAATCTTCTAGAGTTTGAAAGATTGAAGATACTATTATGTCGTATATCATAAGATATAGATAATGACAGTCACACGAGTCGATCTTAAGTTTTAACAACGCTTGCCGAGGTCGGTTTGTGATTAGGCGACCATTTCTTACTGCGAGTCTTTCGTGCTTCGGAAAGCTTAAGGCAAAAGCCAGAAAAACTGATGCCATTTGCCAGTTGCCAAGAGACATTATGTATTCCACTTACCGTGTGTAGAGGACTGATAAGCAGTGGCTCGATGTAAATACTGGTGCTCAGTTACATCCGGGTAGACTTGAAGTCTTTTTTTTTGGCATGGGAAATCATCAAATGACTCCTTCCGCTCTGGGCGGAGCGGAAGGGAGTGTCAGACTCTTACTGACTAAAACCCATCCGTATTCCTCACAATGCCCCTTGCGTTCTAGGGCAAGTTCTGCAACCCGGGCAGACTTGAAGTCTGCAATATAGGTGGAAGAGACCGAGCAGATTGAATTATTGGTTTGCTAATTAAAAGCCTTCCATAAAAACACGAGCACCAAGTTTACGGAATTCACCATGACTGTATTCAGTTGCAGATCTAAGGCCTACATTTAAGTAAATTTAAGATCTTATTACTCTTTTTATTTGAGTCCTAATGCACTTTTAATATTACAGTTTTGTTTCTACGCCATTGCCATCTATATCCCAGTCGAGTCAAAAAATTTGGAGTATCAATATGGCCAATATTTGCCAAGCAATTTACGTTTCCAAGCCAACCTTGTCAGAGAAGGCAACTCAAATAGTCTAAATCGCTACAATCTCAGAGAAAGAAATTCAAATCTTTTGGAGACAAGAAATTATAATCTTGTACCAAATAATTTACTAAGAGAAGGTAACTTAAACAATATAAATCTAGTGAATGCAGAAAATTACCTGTTACCAAATGATTTGCTTAGAGAAGGGAACTCAAACTATTTGAATACAGAAAACAATAACCTTTTGAGATATTACTCACTTAACGTTGGCAGAGAAGGATACTCCAACAATTTGAATCGGTTCAACTCAGAAAAGCCTAATTTATCACCTGGTGACTCGGGAATTGTTGGTAGACAAGGAACCCCAGACCCTGGGAATCCAGAATTAACCGATATCAAATCAACCGACAGTGTAACTCCTTATAGCGACGACGACCTAGATGCTGTCATGGAAGAATATCTAGGAAATCAAGGCCATGAACAAGATGGTGCATCAAAACCTTCAGACTTACCTCAATTTGAGAGCAGGTTCGGTTTCCCCGGCTTTGGTTTTCCTGGCTTTGGTTTCCCTGGCTTTGGCGGAGGTGGGTTTGGTGGTGGTGCTGGTATCGGTGGTGGTGCTGGTATCGGTGGTGGTATTAGTGCTGGTATCGGGGCTTCTATAGGGGCAGGGGCCTATGGGTTTGGTGGTATGGGCGGACATGGCTACGGTGGTGGGGGCTATGGGCACCCTGGAGCTGGAGGGTTAGGATATCCAGGTTTTGGTTAAAACATTAAAGGAATTTGTTCCTATTATTTAAAAGATTTTCTTTTTCAATAGGTAATCTAATCTTTTTCGTAAACAAATGAACTTTATTCTAGCTAGCTACAAATTTTGCAAATGATAATTCTTAATTTGAAAATATTTTCCTTCTAGAAAACTTCTCTTTTTTTTAAGCAACAAATGAATTTTGCGGTTCCTAACTTCCTAATGATCTTTCGTTGAAGTGTAGGTGTAGTCACGTGTAGTCTTTATTAGGGTAGGACTTTGTAAAATATAGTATAAAAAGGTTTTTATGTGTCAACGAAATGCAATTAAATAAACATTATGATAATTCAGTGCCTTTAATTTACACAATTGCCTTATGTATATATGTATTTTGAACCAGTGGTCGTTTCTTTCTTTCATTGCTCAATGGAGTCAAGATGCTTGTTATTTATTATAGTAAGCGTTGGTTATAATCATGAGGCCGGGCTTTTATTTGGGGGACAGGAATCACGTTCAATGAACTCAGATGACGTCGGAGTTGCTGTTGTTCATTATTAAGCTTCACATTGCTCAAAGAAGGGTCAGCATTCAATTCTAACAACATGCTGGTTAAGTCGCGTCTGCTTAGGGGAACGCCCTGCTGATTACTTGGATATCGCCTGCCTTGAGGTAGAGCTCCCAAATTACTAAGATCTCGCCTGCTAGTCGGTTGGTTCCCCAGGTCACTTAGATGTCTCCTAGTATACGTTAGGCCCTGCATACTATTTGATGGGGCATTCAGACTGCTTAAGCTGCTTAGATGTCGCCTATTCGATGGGACGGCCAGAACTCCTACTGTACTTTGTTCTTGCCAATTCAATGGGGCATCCAGACTGCTTAAGCTGCTAAGGTATCGCCTATTCGATGGGACGGCCAGGCCGCTTAAGTTGCTTTGGTATCGCCTATTCGCTGGGACGGCCAGAACACCTAAGGTACTTTGTTCTTGCCAATTTGATGGGGCGTCCAGACTGCTTAAGCTGCTAAGGTATCGCCTATTCGATGGGACGGCCAAAACACTTAAGGTACTTTGGGCTAGCCTATTCGATGGGGCGTTCAGACTGCTTAAACTGCTTTGGTGTCGCCTATTCGATGGGGCTTCCAAACTGCTTAAGCTGTTCTGTTGTTCTGGCGTCGCTTGGCATACGAGTATAATCGCCAGGAAACACAACTGAAACAAAGGTTGGTATAATTGAATACAAGGACTACACAGAGGCAAACTTTTTTCCGTTGTCATGGCGACTGAGTCAATTGCAGTGAAGGAAGTTTCCTTTAAAAGGACATAGAGTTGGTTTATGTATTTTTCCTTTTTACTCAAGGAACGCAGCTAAGACGTTACTTATTATTATTTGCCTGCTGCCCTGCTTTATCTAAACTAGTATGAACGTATTATGAAGAGGAAACATTTTTTGTTTGTAAATGCAAATGTCTGGAAATTGGAATAGCCAAATATTAAAAAAAAAAATACCAAGATCGTAAAATATCGCGTGAAATTGTAAACTATTTTTTCTTTATAAGACACGGATACTTTGGAAACTATTGAATTTGAACGGGATTTATTGTATACAAAACGATTTTTTCATAATATATCGATAAATCATAATTAGATAAAGATTTATTACAATCTTGCGGAGTCTACAATTTTTCGGTGACACATACACTATCGCCGAAGGACTACGTTTAATCACTGATACACCATTTCTGTGAAATACCACGGTAACAAACATAAGACAAAAAGCTAAACATTACTATCAAGACGGCAAAATCTTCGATGAAATGCTATAAATATATTCATATTATTCAAAAAAATTGTTACTCACTGGAACCAAGGCATTCATTTTGCCGGTTGGTGTAGCTGCCCTAGATCAAACGATATATTTCATGCTGTTTTATAGGCCATATTCTAAGGTAGAACTAACTTTAAATTAGTCAAGGTAACCGACACAATAACATGTCACAGGCAGCACACCAAATCAAAGACAATTAAACTTTTGTTTCTGAAAATGAGAAACGTGGATGTTTCTATAAATTTGTTTCGCCACCTATAAATTGAGCCGATGAGCCATGCTTTACTTTATTGTTTTGAGTTGTTTTAATGAAGTGAAAATACTCATTACATAGTAAGATAAGACCGCTCATTGTACACTTGTTTTTTTAAACGTTTTTACTATAATTCTAATGAGGTGTACAATAAACCACCACCTGCCACCTTTCCGCCTTTTCAACCCCCTTTAACGATTTTTAACTTCTAATTTGTATATTCATAATTTTATATGGACCATTATTATGAAGTTTAGTAAAGTTTCAGTCAATGCTACTGAACAGAAAAAAAATAATAGATATATATATATATATAGATAATTTAACAAATATTCAACGTGATTCTTTAAATTGGCCTGCCTTTTTTATTTATGAACCGATTGACATGAAACAAACACTAAATTGTGAGGCTTACCACAATGTATTAGTGAAAAAGCCACATCTAAATCGGATAAGCCGTTTCTGAGATTAGCGTGCATAAACGCACAGACAAACAGATAAACAAGGTTTTTCTGTCCCTGACGGAACACTGACGAGATCATAACCCTGAAATAGAAAATTGTTTATCATACAGATAATAGTAATTATTTCCTGCAGCTAAATTAGGTACATAGGCAATGATAACCAGTGAGCACCAAACTAAACAGTTAGTCCGGCTGTTAAATAAATACGTGGATAGCGCTTAGATCATAGAAAATATTGAGTACTTATTATCACTGAACTGGCATGCATACAAACTAACATTCCTTAACTGTATTAAAAGTAGTACCTACTTAATATTATGTCATTAAAGACAAAGTATTCTCAAATAACATCGATAAAATATACCAAGTAGGTATTTATCACAAAATTAATTAATGTTGTTATCCTAATAAAGACAATTCTTCCGTTACTGTGTGAGTGACTGACAGACAACGCACAATCGAAGGTACTGGTCGTATAAAGCTAAAATTTGGCATGTAGGTTCCATGGGCCTGGGCACGCCACTATTGCGGCGGTAAGGCCCCTCTTTGAGGAGTGGCTGGAGAGGCGCCACGGCGTCCTCACCTTCCGCCTGACGCAGGTACTCATCGGACACGCCCGGGTGTCAGCACTGTGAGGATCGCCCGGAGTACACGGTGGAGCATACGGTGGAGGTCTGCCCTGCTTGGGCGGAGCACCGCCGTGTCCTCGTCGAGGCGATCGGCGGCGGCGACATCTCGCGTCCGGCCCTGGTTGAACCCATGGTCCGGAGCGAGGAGGCTTGGGAAGCGGTCACCTCCTTCTGCGAAGCAGTAATGCTAGCAAAGGAGGAAGCGGGCCACGCGAGGCCTTCGCCCCAACCGCTGCAACAGGAGTCTAGTAGTATTATATTTCAAGTAGCTTTCTCTCAGTTTTCGCAGTAAGATGCAGTGGGCTTAAATTAATATTTGGCGAACTCTCTGGTGGCTTGTTATTAGGCTTCGTTTAATAAACTGT
This sequence comes from Mamestra brassicae, assembly GCA_905163435.1. Lineage (NCBI taxonomy): Eukaryota > Metazoa > Arthropoda > Insecta > Lepidoptera > Noctuidae > Mamestra > Mamestra brassicae. Next base: position 8,765,802 of record LR991004.1, on the reverse strand, counting down.
ACGGGAAGATAGCCTTTTTGCTAAAATTTGAAGCAGTTGAGCTAGACGGATAGCTAATTTAATTTTAATTACGGCAACGTTTTCAACTGTTTGCGAAACAATGAGAGAACACGTGCGAGTCAACATGCTGAAATGAGCACTGTTTGATTGTACTGGAAAACTTCTGGATCTCGAAACGTAAATTATTTTATTTTTGGTTTAAATTTGAAAATTATTTATATTTAGGAAAAACGCAATTCTGGTGATGGAAAAAATAAAGCCACGAAAGTCCATCCGAATTTAGTTTCCATGTTGTAACTAGATGGCGTTGGCGTCGAATAAAAAATCTATGGTTTTGTTACCGCGAAAAGTACGGGTATGTCTTCCCCGCGTGAAATATCCACATCGTTCCACGAAAGCTGTACATAGACCTCTCCTTTATATTTTTGATATTAGCGACTAACAAAGGAATCGTGTCCCATTGTAAATGGTTTACATTTAATTCTGTTACACGTTATTACTTGGTCCATAACATACCTTAATCACGTGTGTCTAGCAAAAATGAGGCGACATACTGCCGCCACACCTTGTAACTTCTGAAAAGTTTGACATTACAGTCAGGACACACAAGTTTTATTACATTGCATTTATTAGGTACATGAAGGTTTCATACCAATCTGCTTAACTTTTGCTTGAACAATTTACAAACATCCATTTATCTATCCCAAAGCCCAGGAAACTTACACATTATAATATTAGTAGGAAAATCAGTTCGCATATTATTAATTCAACCACTATAATAGTTCTGTAAAATAGGTTTACCTACTCTCTCGTTGTTGAACTAAGTTCTGTCTTGCAACAGTTATGTGGTGCTAACTACTTCCGATTATCTGCGAGTAGTTGTGGTAGTGCGATTTTAACAAAATACTACAGATGACGATGATGCTATCTAATCGATTTCTGCTACAGCGACCGCATTCCGTGGCATTTCATGGAGGTTGCAAGCACATATTTGCCTCTCTGTTATGTGCTCTCATGTGACTTTTTTTTTGTTTTCTAAGGATGGGAAATCATCAAATGACTTCATCATGTATCAGACTCTTACTGACTAAAACCCATCCGTTTTCCTTCTAAAGCTCTTTGCGTTCCAGGGCCGCGGTGACTCTTTCGACCTGAAACCTGAAATAATGTCATTAATGGAGTTAATGCTTAGGTACTGTTTTTCGGCCGAAATTGGATATGCAAGTCACATGAGAGCGGGCACGCCACAATTGCGGCGGTAAAGCTGTCGGTAAAGGGTCTTTGGGGAGTTGCTGGAGAGGCGCCACGGCGTCCTCACCTTCCACCTGACGCAGGTACTTACCGGACACGGCTGTTTCGAGAGGTACCTGTTTCGGATTAAGCGGAGGGCGTAGGGCGATCCCCGGCCACCGCAGGCGCGGGCCTGCGGACGGCGAGCGTTGGGTGGCTCGCTGTCCGATCATCACCAGGCCCGGGTCGATGGCGCGTTGTGTTCCACGCGCGCCTCAAAGAGATGTCAGCATAGAAGACGGAGCCCGTTAGGGCCAGAGCCTGCCAGGGTTGCGGAATTTGTTCGAAATAGTCACCACGGTCCTGGAACGCAAAGGGCTTTAGAAGGAACATGGATGGGTTTTAGTCAGTAAGAGTCTGACACACCCTTCCGCTCCACCCAGAGGGAAAGAAGTCATTTGATGATTTCCCATGCTTAAAAAAAGAAAAAAAATGGATGACCTATGTGTGTTCCCTTGCGATATTTGCGACATTGGTGCGGGCGATGCCTATTTTGCCACTATACTTACTATAGTATAATATTTTACGACGGTGTAGCGAAGTTTGGATTAACAGTTTAGTTATATTGACGATAAGGGATTTAGGTATCAGATATCGTAGATATGTTGGATAGAAGTAGTAGTACTGAATATTATTACTGCAAAGTCCGTGTTAAGACCCGTGGGAATTGACAACAGTAACTGTGTATTTGTGCAACGGAAATAAAAAAAATAACATTGCGAATTTACTTAGGTACGTTTCTGTTTTTGTTTCCGTTTTATTTTACCTATGAATAAAATTATGATATAAGCCTACCCCATTTGCGCAGCTGATTTATAAGCCTCTAGCTAGACCGATAACTACGAAGTCACTAGTAGGTTACACACATGTCTACTATAGTTTGACCGGGACCGCTGTACCGCGGCTGAAAGTGCGTGGTGGGGTGATGACAGGAAAGAGCAAGGGCTCAACATGGGCTCGAAAAAACATTACCTGCCGCCGTGAGCGTTGACGGCGAACTGACAGAGCGCCTACGAAACGTGATTCCTGGTTTTTGAAGTGAAAATTTCTTTAGGCGTGTTAAGCACTTTTTGGGTGAACAAAAATCATGGAACTCGCGTCATCGTTACCATCGCTTTCCATGAGCTATGTGTATACTGTGTATATATGTGTACTTTTAGGGTGAACAAAAATCATGAAACTCGCGTCATCGTCACCGATCGCTTACCATGAGCTATATGTATACTGTGTATATATGTGTACTTTTTGGGTGAACAAAAATCATGGAACTCGCGTCATCGTCACCGATCGCTTTCCATGACCTATATGTACTGTGTATATATGTGTACTTTTTGGGTGAACAAAAATCATGGAACTCGCGTCATCGTCACCGATCGCTTTCCATGAGCTATATGTATATTGTGTATATATGTGTACTTTTTGGGTGAACAAAAATCATGGAACTCGCGTCATCGTCACCGATCGCTTTCCATGAGCTATATGTATATTGTGTATATATGTGTACTTTTTGGGTGAACAAAAATCATGGAACTCGCGTCATCGTCACCGATCGCTTTCCATGACCTATATGTACTGTGTATATATGTGTACTTTTTGGGTGAACAAAAATCATGGAACTCGCGTCATCGTCACCGATCGCTTTCCATGAGCTATATGTATATTGTGTATATATGTGTACTTTTTGGGTGAACAAAAATCATGGAACTCGCGTCATCGTCACCGAAAGCTTTAGCTTTCGCTTAGTTTTCAATTCTATCGGCAGTCCCCAAAGACTGCCTAGCATGTTATTTTTTTTATTACTACGGTTTTTACACCATTTCACCACAGAAGAAATGAAAGAAAGAAAGAAAGAAAAATGATTATTTGGGACTCGCACCAGATTAACAAACTAGTAAAATAAAATTAAAGACTAAACAGTATAAAAAAAATAATTATCTGCGCGAGGCCAAAATGGTCCCTATCTCAGCTTAAGCTGCGATATCTACAAAATAAATAACGCAGCGCTGGTATTCTGATAGGGCCAGTCAGTGGTGCCACGGATACAGTCACGGAGCATATTTAACAGAAATATACAAATAAAATAATAAGTATAAATATGGGTAAAAAAAATGCAACAATTATTAATATATAATTATATAAATAATAAAAAAAAAAAAAAAAAATAATAATAATCGGTTCATACAAACAATAAATAAGCTGACACCCAATAGCCCAGTGCTCCAGCTTCATTTGTCGATATCATAGACAAATGAATAGAGCGCGCGGGCGCAAGTGGGAGGTTATGGTCGGCTGTCACAAAGAAAAGATGGTTGAACCCGTTGAACAGAAACATAAAATAATGTAAATAAACAAAACAAAAAGCTATATCGACTTGAAGTATCTAAATTGCGTTTAAGTATAATAAAGATAAATATTAATAGTTGCGGGCTGTGAAGTGTAGTGCTTTGTCGCCAGGCAGAGTCATGCATTTACCGAGAAAATAGAACAAGATCACTAATTATGGTACTAACAGCGTGCAGACCTAGGGTAAGTTTATGTGGTATCCTTTTGAATGCATAATAGGTGTTGTTTGAATTTGGAACTAAAAGTACCAACTGTTCTTAAAGCACGAAACGGCGGTGGCAGGTCGTTCCAGCAACGAGAAGCAGCGAATTTAAAACTTCCCCGGAATGCAGCAGTTCTATGGGGCAAGGTCAACAAGAGGTAAGCAGATGCTCTAGTTTTGACTTTGTTCACATCTCGAGACCAAGTTAATTTACCATATAGATAGTCAGGTTTTTTTGTGAGAATTATGCCAAATAGCAGGGTAAATGCTGTATTTTTAATATTTATCTACCTGGCCCGCACTGTTTCCCCCCCGCCTCGCTGCGCATATACCTAAGGTATGGTATAGTGGTCCAGGTCAAACTATACCTAAAAGTATCCTATATACCTAACTAACTATACATAATAATATACTTCTGGACACATCTATTGGCCCACCTTGTATTTTCAGTTTCGTTTGGTCCTAGCTAAAATTTTATATTAGGTCGAGCAAAAAGTTTTTATGCACTTTTGAACCTGGCACATTCACAATTTCATTCAATAGTCTTTTTTTGAATTTCGAACACAGAATTTAAAGAAACAAAAGACAATTTGAATACTAAGAAAACTTGGTTTTATTGGTTTACTTGGATTTAATTCTTGAAAAAGTGATTGATATCTTTGGTTTTGCAACAAACATTACTTATTCTTAACATTAAGGTGAGGTTCTATCAATAATCTATGGATACTTCACCTGAAGTCGCCGCCCAAGCTGTGGCACTTATTCAGGCCGGACACAGCCAAAGAAACGTGAGTGCTCAACTTAATTTAAGTCCGAAATGTTTATCGGAGGTACCTAGAGACTGGCGGCTTTGTTCGTCGCCAAGGAAGGCCACGATCTCGAGTCACAACTGAAAGGCAGGATCGATTCATCGTGACGACCAGCTTCATAAATCGTCACCTTACCTCCATTGAGATACAAAACAAACTTCGCGACTTCCACGGAGTATCTGTGAGCGGTCGAACTGTTCGGAGAAGGTTAAAAGAACGCGATATGGTACCACACAAGCCAGCTAATGGGCCCAAACTAACGCGAGCCCACCGAACAGCGCGCCTTCATTTCGCACGCAGTCATTTAAATTGGACACAGCAATATTGGAGCCGTGTACTCTTTTCTGATGAGTCTAAAATTGTGTTACATGGCAATGATGGAAGGAAGAAGGTCTACCGACGTAAGGGAGAGCGTTTCGCACAATGCTGCTTTGAAGAGAGGGTTGCTTATGGCGGTGGCTCATGGACTGTCTGGGGCGGTATATCCGCGAGCGGCAAAACTCAACTTGAGGTTGTTACAGGACCACGGCTAACATTAAATGCTGAAAGGTACATTCGTGAGTGCTTAGAACCTCACGTGATACCATACGCGGACTATGTGGGCCCAAATTTCCTTTTTATGCATGATAATGCAAGAGCCCATGCGGCCGGCATCGTCAGGGAATATCTTCGGGATGTGAACATCACAGTTATGGACTGGCCAGCCAGAAGCCCAGACATGAACCCCATTGAGCACATGTGGAACGAGCTAAAAAGACGTGTTAGGGCTCGTCAGCCAGTTGCCCAGACGATGCAGGAGTTGAAAACTGCCATAGAAGAGGAATGGGAGATGATCCCTCAAAATTGCATAGAGCGGTTGATAAACTCTATGCCTAATCGTATGAGAGCTGTGTTAGATGCCCATGGAGGCAACACGCGTTATTAAATTAAACCATTATTTGATAAAACATGTTTTTTATTCAAAAATCAATTGCCTTTAACAAGGCGCATATCCGACTTGTTAGGCGTAGCTCCATGTCGCATGGTATTCTGAATTCAAATTTAAAACAATACGATCGAAAAACATGGTAAAATGTATCAGGTTTAAAACTGCATCAACAGTTTTTGTTCAATCTAGCAATCATATTTCGGTAGGGGCCATCGAAACCTAAACTCTAAGGTGGGCCAATAGATGTGTCCAGAAGTGTACTAAAAGTGGTCTGTTACGTAGGTAGGTAGGTAACTAGTTTTTGGGTACTCGAATAAAGGGAAATTGTGTTTTTTGACTCTAATACCAGCCATCTTACAAAACTTGTCTCTCCAATTTCAGCTTTTATTTATACACGTTTTGTTGCTACAACAAAGTTACTTATTGTTTCTATTATTAACACTCCCTTTTGAAACAGAACTGAATTACCATTCAGATTGGCTATAAATATGCAGACGAAAAGCCTTGTCACTTTTATCTAATCTTAAAACCCTGCTAATTCTCTAATAGCCCACGACTCCTTATTCGGGAGTCTATAAATCCCGGATTTAATAACTACCAAGGGAGCAATTTCTGTCGAACAAAGCCTACAGCCTATTGTACTATACAGTTTTTAAAGCGACCTCAAATAAGAGTTAAGGAATCTATGTATTTTGTATTGTTTTTTAAGAGTCCCATTTGTATGAAGGTCTAATGAAGAACTTAACTGTCAAATCAATAAATATCCCTCGATTGCACAATGCCTGATTTTAATGATGAAGAAAATATGTTACTCAAAATGAAAAATAGAAGGTAGTTAAAAGCGTCTTCAAAAAGAAAAAAAAAGTCATGAATCAGTGTCTAAAAAACTATCCGATCAAATCAAAGGCAATTTCCATTGAACAATGGCCACTGTTGTGTGCCTCAGGGTTTTTTTTCTAATCTCCACTTGCTTTATACGAAAGTCGTAGCTGTTATTGTACTTTTGTGATTCTGAGCACGATCAGACCTCTTTATTAACTCTGTTGGGTAACTCAATTTGGCGTTGAAGGGATGACGAGAACCCCCGTACGTGTTACGGCTACTGGTATATTACTCCGATGTATCCGTGAACAAAATCGAACAATCGCTGTGGCGACTTCGTTATTGGTACAAGGGTTCGAGCAGACAAGCAACGTAACAAAAAAAAAACAATGATGTGGGAAAATTTTTTCCTCAACTTTTTTGTGCACAGCACCGTTGTTGCATTGTCGCGTCTGTACGCGAGAGACTCAAAAATTGTCAATAATAATAAAAATATTTTTTTGTTTATTGGTTCATTTTATATTTGACGTGACAACGTCTAATAAATCGATGAACGCCGGCTGCACGCACGAAAAAGGATGACTCATTTTAACGTTACAATGAGGGTAACGTTACACTCATTGTAACATTACGATCATTAATTCATCTTATGTTTTGTCATGACGTTGTCACGTTAAACTATCGTCCGTAAACCGACTTTACAGACAACCAATTTTTTTGTTTTGTTTTGATATTTTTAAGAAATGTGAGTTATTAGATACGTAAGTAATCATATTAATATTATTTCCTTGATATAGTTGAGAATTTAGTATTTATAGCAGAATAATGCTTTATCCCTGTTTAAACAAAAATACTTTGGTCAAGTAGGAATACAAACGTGCATTTCCTCATTTGGTCTAAACCAAGCTTAAGAATCCAGTTCGCTGGCTTATTGAATATACTACAGCATGCGGATAAGACGATCTGTTATTTATTTTTCATCACGGTATTATAACTTTTTGCCGCTGGCCAGTTTTTGTAGGTTTAGGGCCTTTGCACACGACGTTTTTGTTGTACCATTGTACTTGTACCATTTAATTATGTAGGTATTCTTTGTATGACGTACAATCGCCTGATATTGTTATAATCGATTTCTTGGTGAACTTATGAAAACATATTTTTCTTGCAATCTGGCTATGCTGCAAACATTTAAATATTAGGTAATATCTCACAATTTACAAATATGACCGTGTCGTTTAAACACTAACACATAAGATGTTGAAAATAACCATTTAATATTTATTTTGTTTAAGTATTCGATTTTGAAAAGATGCATGTTTTGAGACGTCAGTCAGAAAATTATATTTTTCGTTTTCTTCAGTGTACAATATTTTCGAGCAAGTTGTTTTAAAATGAAGTTTTAAATAAGAATAATAAATCAACCGTTACACGAAACGTTACATTGAAGTTTAAGAAAATAAAGATTTTAAATTCAAAATTGTATCCACTGTAGACTGCGCAATATAATTTTACTAGAAATGTAAAGAATTCAAATATCGAAGCTGCTGTTATTTTATTAAACATTTTCTTTAAAATATGGCAGTAGCACTTTCGCATAACTCAGTTAGAAATGTAAATAGTTACAACGTCGTTTTATTATTTATTTCTGTTTTCATTCTCTTTTGATTCTCTTTTGAGCTCGTGGCTAAATAATAACAGCCGCACGGGTCGATCTTTAAGGTTAAGCAACGCTTGCCGAGGTAGGTCTGTGGATGGGTGACCATCTTAACATACCGAGACTCCTCCGTGCCTCGGAAAGCACGTTAAGCCGTTGGTCCCGGCTGTCATTTGTAGATCTTTGGCAGTCGTTACGGATAGTCAGAAGCCAGATAATCTGACACCAGTCTTGCCAAGGATTACCGTATTACCCAGTTAATGGGTTGTGGAGGTCTGGTAGGTAGCCGCTCCACGTAAAATACTGGTATTCAGCTGAATCCGGTTTGACTGGAAGCCAACCCCAATATAATTGGGAAAAGGCTAGGCAGATGATGATGATTCTCTTTTGATTTTCTAGGAGAGGCAGTGGTCTATCCATTCGTACTATCCTGAATATCTACATGTACTTCATCTACGTATACTCGTCTACAAATACTTGACGTTACAAATATGAAAGTAACTCTGTCTGTCTCTCCATCCATTTGTCTGTTTGTTAATTTTTCACAATTTAACGGCTGAAGGGATTTAAATGAAACTTGGCAAACTGGTAAACTATGCCCTGAATTTAGACAATTGTATACTTTTATCTAGCTTAATACTCAGCTTCTAGACAAAGTAACATTTTATAATTTTCATATAATTGCTGAAAACTCAAAAAGGATTGGCACGTGCTACCGAAAAGTCACGTGGTCAATATCCCTGACAAAATATCGAAAGCTTAAAGTAACTAAACTCACTTTTCCAAAGAAGAACAAAGTAATTAATGAAAACTAATAGTAAATTGAACTTTTATTTTTGAACTATTTCATCGAATCCAAACATGTGGCAACTCTGACCCTCAAGAATATAGATAGATACAGGCAAATGTCTAGTTTGGGGGTCACAGACCATTCTGTATATAATACGTACAATTATATGATTAAATGAATAAAGAGCTAAAATTGTTTGTTTGTAAGAGAGCAATTAGTGATCGGATTACCAAAAACGGTACTTTTTTACATTTTGACCACGTAGAAATGTAGGAAATAGATGCCTTAGAACCAGGAGCAAATTCGCGAGAAAAGACTTAGAAAATAATAATAATATTTTGATCATGTTTTCTAAACTGTTCCGTGTGTAGAATATTATGGATAGAAAGATAATTTTGTTGATACTGGATTGGCTCTAATGTGTTCAGTGTGAAGCCAACACGCCGGATGACGTTTAAGTAATGTTTGCTTCCACTAAAAGCTGGATCGTGCTCTCACTACTACGTATTTATAGATTCGTGTGTTTGTCTGCTTAGGTAGGTTTATAAGGGTACGTAAATATAAGCGATTTAGAGAAGATTATTCTGTTTGAGAAGTCTTTTATAGGCCACTAACCGCCTAATTTTAACTAATTGAGGTACTTTTTTTGTAATTTGTAGTAAACAAAAATCTATTCTTCAGTACAGGAAGTCTTTACGAAACACAATTTGATATTATTTATTTGTTGTGACACCTCCACACTGTACTCTTTTTAACCGACTTCAAAATAAGGAGGAGGTTCTCAATTCAAGTGTTTTTTATTACATGAAAGGATTTTTTTTATTGGTTGGTCCCATAGAAATTTTATCGAAATCGGTTTCGTAGTTTAGATTTAAATCAAAATAGCTGGATAAAATATGTCCTCCAAGTAAACGAAATTACTTATCTTTCTTTCCTGTGACTTTCCAGTAGTGTTTTTAGGTGTGGGGGCAACACTAAAAAGTGAAAAATAAATAAACTAAAAAAAACTACAAAAACTTTAATTTCGGAAGTCGGTGTTAAAAACGAAGAAACAACCAAAAACACCGAGTTTCGAAATTCAAATTATTTTATATTTTGTAGTGTTTTTGTTATTTCGATGTGGGTTGAATTTTTTTGTCAAAAAGTTTTTGTTCAACTAATAGGTTGACTAGTATTGTTTAGACTAGTATTATTAAGCTTAGTATTGATACGAAAAGAAGAGTAAAGGATGTTTTGTTTCAAAATCGCAATCGTTTCTTCTTCAGTTAACTACTAAATATTGAACTTGTATAAGGTGACGTCAGAGTAGGTACATGGACTGAATTACTAATCCACTTGACATACTCGATCTACCTGTGACCTAAAACTAAATTCGAGATATTATTTAAGCTGACTAAAAACATGTTTAAATCATCATCATCATAAGAAAACCTTTTTCTAAAAAGAACACGCTAAAGCATCAAACCTTTTTTTCATGTTTGCAGTACAATATATTTTACACATTTAACATCTGTTCAGCGTCCATTTGTAAGAAGATACAGCAAGCTCGTATTTATCTAATGGAAAGAAAAACGAAGTATGTTTTGGTTTAATAAATATATATATTTTTGTAAGTACGAGGAAGCTATAAATCGATTAGGCAGGCTGGCTTTCGTCGGTAGACGTACTCTGAAATATTAGCCCTTGGTGCAAGGTACTGCCGCCAGAGATATTTAGCCCAAATTTAAGACACGAATACGAGACGAGCTATACCTAATGTTTTCATTATTTCACAGCTGGTGCTACATGTAGTACCAGAAGCAAAAGGTTCAAGCGTCAGAATTATGTTTAGGATCTCTAAAAGGGGTTCGAGGAGTAGATAACAGAATTACATCATTTTATAATGAAACTAGTTGCCGCCCGCGGCTCCGCCCGCGTGAATGTCGAAAATTAGACCAAGGGATACTCCCGGGATAAAAACTATCATTTGACCTTTCCCCGGGGCTCAAACAATCTTTATACCAAATTTCATCTAGGTCCAGCCGTTTGCGCGTGAAGAAGTAACAAACATACACACACTCTCACAAACTTTTGCTTTTATAATATTAGTGTGATATAGATTTATTGGTGATAGCTGTATCACTCAAAATCACGACAAAGAAGTTTTAAGTATCCCCTTAATGCAGCTGACAACTGATTGATTCAAGTATTCCTGAGAAATAATAATATAGTGCCTCAACAACATCGCAGATTATCCGCTGATTCTTCCTCTAAGTAACCGCTTTCGCAAGCGGCAGGCGGTTTCACCACAGCTGATGAGTATTGGCGAGGCGGTCTTTCCATTTCCGATGCCGAGAGAGCGGGTCCGGTTTAGAGAAGTATTGATGACGTATTTAAGAATCATACCATGCTGATAATGGATACTGATAGCCAATCTTTGACGCATGGAATTGTAATTGGTTGTGTAACAAGCGGAAGACGGCCGTACTTTGATGTTACCAAACCTTGCTTATGCGCCTACAGACAACGCTGACATGGCAACGGAACTGCACTGGCTCTCCACACCAGAACACAATAACGCTGAGTTCAAGTTGGCGTTGCTGTACCCCTTCGCAGGATATGCCCAAAGTATCTATTTACCTGCTCCTTTCAGGATCTGAACGTGGCTAACGACAGAGCGGTCCAAGTGGCCATATACTCGTCGAACAAAATTTGAAAAGCCGTCAATCGAAATGAAAAATAAATTAAAATATTTTCTTAATATCAGAAATCGGTTACTACGTTTTATGTAGATACGTCCTTTTTCTTATGACGTGACACAGAGTTCTTTTTCGGTAAAGCTCTTTCACAAAGCTGCGGATAACTAGTGAACTGAAAGTCAGTGAATAATTCAACTGTTTCAAATTATAGTTAAAACATGCAGGCGATATCCACACCTCGTATATTTCTCATCACTTAAACAGACATTTTGATTTCTCGCTTTTCGATTCCTATGAAGCAAATTTAGCTTAAAGGGTTGTAAGAAATACGTAAAGTGAAAAAGACCCTCTTCTCAAATTCCTTTCGACTTTCCTCTGGGGTGTCCAATTCATTGATGGAAAGTGGATTATTTTTAAATTGAACTTTTGAATCGTAATGTAAATAGAGTCGAAAGATTCCCGAAATAGAACCGGAGAAAAGTGTTTTGGAGAAAAGTGTAATGCATTGCTTTGAGAACGGGGACGGCTTACTTGCCTAAATATTTTTATGTAAGGATGAATATTGAATATACTTGTTGGTAAATAGGTACTCGTTTTTAGTATTGTATTTTGTTGACATGGGGTAAGTTTACAGATGTTTAACATAAAAAGATTCGACTATGTCGCGCCAGAAAAAGTATTTATATTAAAAAAAATGGTATTAAAAATGTATGTATACATGCAATAATACATAAATCTCACGTACAAAGCCATTCTAGTTCGTTAAAAATCTAAAATGAGAATAACATAACTACAAGAAGACCAGTTTTATCATTCCACAATTACACTACCCCAGCCAACACATTTCATACAAAAGAAATTAATACATTCAGCAAACAGAGTACAAAGGGCTGCAAGGAAAACGTTATAACGCTTTTATACCTCAAGAACTCCTTTATAACAATATCCACTACTTAACATAAAGCTGCTACATTCAACGAGAAGAAATTAAACTGAACCCCCGGGATAATCCAGGGAGCTCGGACCTGCACTAAGTACATACATTAGTATTAATTAATTTTGTAGAGCTTATAAACTGTAACCCACACGAATACACTTTCGCGGATTATTTATGAACTGTGAAACTTGATGTTATCGTTAAAAACAGTGGTGTTAAAAACGAGGGACTGCTTTAATTATTTAGGACGCAATTTTGAGGAAACCTATAAGGTGAATGAGGAAGTTTGTTAATGTTAAGTGGGGGATGGCGGTATTGTACCCTAGTGTTGATGAGGGCTTAGATCAAAAGAAAGGAAAGGAGATAAATTACTCGAAAGCAGTCTCTTGACAATTCGTGCAAGGAAGCATACCTACATACTACGATTTTTTTTTTGAGTGGCGTCTCGCAGTTCAACCTATGAGGTTGTCGACTGCTTAACCAGGCTTGCCTGTGGTGCCCTTAATATAATATGAAAGCCTTCAACCAGGGCCCATACTACGAGTATGCTTACCTACTTACTATATAGTTGACAGTTGTGTTTAAATTTGTGTAAATTTTGGATTTTCAAAACCGTCCGAGTCCGTTATCGTCAGTTGGAATACCTATCAAAAAATTTTAAGACCCGCATTTTTTCTTTAGATTTTTTGATAAACCAAAAAATATATGACCAATATTGTTTTGAAAATCAAAGTGACGGACTAAAAAGAATCATATTTTATCCACGAATCAATCATAACACTGTTTCTGGCACAGCTTATTGATTCTCCATATTACCGACCGTCTTTTGTTCCCGGTCTTTTAACTTCATGTGCAAACAACATCCTCGCTTCCATTTTGTTTCGCGAGAACAAAGTATTAAAAACAAACGTGTAAACCAGATCGGCAAACAGAAAGCGTTAGAACAAAATCCTTAATGTAATTTAAAGTTTGCTCGCAACGTTACAGCCACAGAGCATGGATATACCTCGATGGCCACTGCTATATACAGCATTGTCAAAACTTACCATAGAAATCAAGCATGTCAGCAAATGCCACTGTTCACTCATAGAAATTCTGGGAATTCTATTTATTTTATGAGACAGCCCGCCACATGAATCAACCAGTGCAACTCCCAGAATCAATAGTAACGACCAGCAGCATACCTATTCACATTCTCCCTACTTGAACTTTTAAGGACCACACACATTCTTTTCGGGATGGAGTCGAATGGTTGTGAACAGCTAAGCAGAAAATTGCCGAGGCAATGAAGTTTGACGAGTCCATCGAAACGAATCTATGTTTTGGATTTCTGAATCGGAAAAGAACAGCCAAGCTTTTGAAACAAAAACATGGGGGAACGAATATTACTAGTACTTGCGTCTCAGCTGCCGATGGCAGCGCGGCGATTCTATGCTCTCTGGTTTCACCAGCAGAGTATTGTTCTCATTTCAATTGTCAACTTTGTTGGTGAAAAAACGTTATTGTTTACCTCCGGGGGTACCTTTTAGACGAACCCAAAGTTCGCCATTGTCACAACTGTCAAGAAGAAAACAAACTGTGGTTAGATCTCCAAAGTGAACAATTCCCTGAGTATTTGGACATTAGCTGGGCCTATGGTGCCGCTCTGACGTAAAGTTTGTTTTTTTTTAACAAAAATGGGGTTTGTTTTTACCTCTGGGTGACTTTACCAACCATGATTATCTTTTTAAAATAAAAATATAATTATGAATGCATGTACGAGTACATTATGTATATTAATTATACTCATGTTTGTCAAATTTTATATTAATGAGCCCAAATAAGAGTTTTTTTTTATAAATCAAGTAAAAAACCGTTCAGTACGGACAGAGAGAATATATCTATGTGCCTTTAACTTTTTTTCACTTTGACAATTAACGAATTGCATTTAAGTTGACAATGTTTGGCGATCTTTTCTGTTCTTTTTTTTCCTAAACCTATTGTGTCCCACTGCTGGGCAAAGGCCTCCCCCATATCCTTCCAGACATTCTTTTCTTGCGCCACCTCGAACCAGCCTTTTCTGATTATATGATCTTAAAGTTCTAGAACAAAGCTACGTTAATTTGAAAGACAGAAGACAGCAAGACACTGAACATAACCCCAAAATACAGCCCGGTTTTCCTATAATTTCCCCAAAGCCTGCTTTTATTTGGAAATTACAAAAATATTGAGGGCTATTTACTGGCTGAAACCGAAATTAGTTTTCAAGTTTACTGACCCATTAAAATTAATAAGCGGGCCTTATCAAAACATAACTTAATTAATTTTTTGATTGAATATTTTGAATATTTCGTGTTGGAATAATTCTGGCAAACGTTTGTGGAATGTTGATTATTTTGTTTTAGAAACAAAATACTCTTATAATTTAACCCCAATTAGTTTTCGTTCTTCTATTAATGTATGAGAGACTAAGCTTTCAAATGATGATAAATATTTAAATACGTATAGGTAATATAGACTTTGATGTATGGAAGCCACTGATTTAAGATACTAATTAGTTATTTTTCAGTTCACACTTTGGCCAAAACCAAAATTAATTTTAATACTATAGGGTTTTGATTCGATAGTCATTAAGTCATCATTATTACTTAGTTTAAAATGTAATAGAAGCGACACTTTAATTTTACACCCTTTTTCAATTTTATTAAAGGCCCTAACTTTCTTTACCATTTACACACCACAAAGTACCTCTTTATGGGAAAGAGTGGGTTGAAACCACCACAAGGCGGATGGTTATCACATTTCTTCGAGTTTTTGGTTTTAAAACATACCGGTTTCCTTTCACAATCTTTCTTACGGGTGGCGCTCATTTAGTATAAGAACATTTTCTTTATTTTCAAAACCTTTAATACTCAAATGACATATGTATTCTTCATCTCACAACATTTTACATAATTTTCACTTAATATAACGTGTGTATAGCACTTTCTCTCACGTACCTTTAGTATTTTTTTCACGTTCTTTTAACCGAATTATCATTTTGAATAACCAACATTTGATATAACCGCTGAAAAAAGAGCGAGCGTGACCGGATCGGGAACTTAAGGCACCCCGACAAGGAAAGGTTAGTTTCGAATGGAGTGACGGGAGCTAGAGTGAGCGAGCCAAGCGAGCGAACATAGCTTAGGCTCCTTTAAACTCTGCAGACAGACATAGGACCCTGCAGCGGGGCTTCGTCGACTTTCCTTGGTCATGACCGAAATTTAAGCCAAATTCACATTCAATAAAATTATCTTTATATCAAACAAATCTTATGCAATACAAACATTATTATAAGTTTAAGTGTATGTTATATCCACTGAAGCTTATATGAAATGAAATAATACCTTATGGATGTATGTCAAAAGATGTTATAACAATAGATGATATCTTTTGACAAATGAAAATTTCATCAATCGTTATTTTATCATTCGTTGTTATGTTAAAAATACTTATATTAAACATTACATACCCGTTTCTTACCATACATACTGTAATGTTATTGTAGCATAGACACTAAACATAACATTATGCTTCAGTAAGTCCTCTATTAGTGCGCTTTATGATTATCTGGCGCCACGATAGTAATGGGACATCCCTAATAAGCACTTGTGTGTCGCATGTCTATTTCACATAACTACAGTTGGACAAAATATTCAGCGTACAGACCATAATATTCTTCTTTCAATTAAAAAAAAACTACCATACCTACAAATGTATTGTAAGCGAATTTTTTTTTTAGCCAGAATCTGTCTTCTCCTTCCAAGGGCTAAGCTAAAACACATTATAATGTTTCTAATATCAGACATAGTCTTTCTGACTGAGAGACGGAGTATGCCTTAATAAACTACGCGACAGTGAGGGTCGGTGGATTTCTTAGAATTTTTGGGTTTTGTTGATTTGTTTTGTATGTGTTCTTTCACCAGAACAGTAGAGATGGAATAAATAATACCGAGCGAAGAGTCTCCTTGGCTTAGACCCAATGACGCTACCACTGAGCTACAACTGCTGCTTTTTTAGGCTTACGTGTTGTTTATACTAAAATAGTTGCTATAGTAGGCGCCAGATAATCGTGGAATATCGGTCATTGACCCACCTACATTTATTGACATTGTTAATTCGAAAAACGGAATTAATGACACAAAACTGTCCCGAATCATCATCTCTCGTGATCCTTAACATTGTCAAAAAATGAAAAACGATTCATATTTAATTGTTCAGGTACCTATGAGCAGTTATTAGGGAAAGGTCAATATACTTTATTCCACATTTATCTGGCGCCTACTATAGTAAACAGCCTGTATACCAAATAGGTTGTTCAACTGTACTTTCCTCCTACTTCATTCAAGTTCATTCTAGTGATTATAGAGTTCATTATATTGATGAGTTTACTTCGCGACTCCTGCAACACAGTTGATTGTAACTTTCAAGATTAAGTTTCCACTACGGGCGTTATAAGTTAGTTGGCTGTAGACTTTTAGACCTCGATTCAGTGGATTGATGCGAGTGACTTTGTTGAAATCGTTGGCTTGTTTTGTCAACTGACAAATCACACTATCACATCACACTAATATTATACAGGCGAAAGTTTGTGTGTGTGTATGTTTGTTACTTCTTCACGCGCAAACGGCTGGACCAATTTTGATAATATTTGGTATGCAGGAAGCTAACACCCTTAAACCGCGGGTAACACCGCGGGGTGCAGTTAGTATACTATAAAACTCACACAGGCGGCTTTTTCGCCGAGAAAGGACTTGGAAACGCTGGCGTGATGACTTAGAAATGTTTTCGGGGGATTGACCAAATCAACTTAAAAGACTAGAAAAGACTTTTGCTCAGCAGTGGGACAATATTAAGAAAAATAATAATATGATTCTTGAGACCACTGTTGGTCTATTCATTCCATTGTCAGTTGTAGATATTGCTTATTATCAATCTTGATATACGTTCGTGTTTAAGTAGGTTTTCAGACGTAGGTTGTTTTGTTTATGTAAAAGGGAATCTCTAGAATTATAGGTACTCATTATACTATTAGATAGCAAAAAATCTTTTACTTTTAATTTGCACACTTTCAATGTTATGGGAATCTTCCTGTAGGTGTAACTGTAAGACGCAGCTAGGACAATGAATATAACGCCACATGTATTTCCTTTGGGTTTAGATTTATGCTTAGTCAATTTTCGTTTAAAACTGATTAGTTGAAAACTGGTTGACTGGTAGAGAATGCCTTGATGCATTAAGTCCGCCCATGTACCACTATTGTACATAAAGTTTAAATAAATAAATAAATAAATAAATTAGTTAATTAACCAATTACCAGTCCTTTGTTAGAAATGGTAGAACTCTCAGAAGGCAGTTTCAATAGAAACTAGGATTTCGTAATTTGAATTTCTAATACAGGCGTCATGTAACTGAAAACAATTGAATGTCGACTTGTTTCAAAGGAGATTTCTTGTTACCGTTTACGTGAATCTTCCCAAACAAGAACATGATATAGCTATTCCAGCAATTCATAATGAGCGATTTCCCATCCATAAAAAAGTGTGTTATCACACCAATCGATTAATCGTCGATCGATGGTAGAATGAATTAGTCGATGTCAATCGATAGTTTTACTTCTTTCTTCGATATGTCAAAGCTACCACACCCAATCGATAAACGACGTTGATCGATTGTTAATCGTCTGGTATCTGTCGTGGAAATAAAACGCTTTTTTATTTTATTTTTATTTTATTTAATCTGTTGAGCAGCCAAAGTCACCAATCGATCAACCTCGATTGACGTTTATCGATGGCATCGATCAATGATCGATCAATTGGTGTAGTAACAACATCCTAATTGAGGTTCTAAATTCAAATCACATTATTGATCGGCGAGTTATAATGAAATTCAGTACCTACCATATTAAAATCGAGCTCCATACTCATAGAAACTAAATGTCCAGGACAAAAAAAAATGTCTCTGGTATACCTCCCTTTATTTCATATTATAGTATGAAGGTTATGCGCAGCTCCACGCGTGAGAAAAAATGTAATGTTTTTTTTTGCATGGCAGAACAGTTCTGTTGGAAAAACATTATTTTAAAGTTCAATAGTCACTTTTTTTGCCCCCCAAAAAGTGACCACATTTTTAAGGGTTTATTTATTTTCGCTACACGTCAGTGTTTGGGTCATTCGCTCGTCGGTTCCTCGCTGAGCTCGGGACTTCGACAGTAACTCACAAATCTTTCGTTGCGTTCGGGATTAAATATGACGCCCGTGACATAACACACTGCTTTATCGCCTCGGAGCATAATCTACTATTTTAAGTACGCTTCCTAATCAAACTTTGTTTTTATATTTTTATTTGAGGTGGGTATGCTTTTGACTCTAGTCTAGGTTATAGATGACAAAGACAAAGTCGACGATGGAGCGAGCTTACCCAGAAAGCCTGTTCACTCTAATTTTGAAGAGATTAGGGTTGTATGCGTTCGGAAATACAGACGCAGGCAGAGAGTTCCACTCCTTGGCTGTGCGCATTATTAAAGACGTTTGGAAACGTTTAGTGCGAATCGGTGGAATAGCAACAAGGTAGGGATGGTAACTTGCAGTGCGTCTAGATGTCCGGTGGTAGAAGGGGGCCGGTGGGATGAGGTCGTGGAGTTCCTGGACACTCTCTCCGAAGTACAATCCGTAGAAGACCGACAAGCAGGCAACCTTGCGGCGATGAGCCAAGCTGTGAAGCTTGGCATCCACCAGTTTTACGTCGTCAATGAGCCTCTTAGCTCTGCGTTCCACCAAGTCAAGCGCGGCAGGTTGCTATTTAGCTGAGCCATCCCAAAGGTGGCTGCAATACTCCATGCAGAATCGGACTTGTGCTTTGTAAAGGGTTAAAAGTTGTCCATGCGTGAAGTATTGCTTCATTCTATTTAAGATGCTTTGGACTTTAGGGAATTCACTTAGCAAAACAGATTTTCGCAGGTAGCTACTACAGAATTGTGATATGTAATTGAGTTAATATTATTAAGGACAGAGATGAGCCGTTGATTTATTAATAATATTCACTATCCTAGATAGTGATTGAAACGATGAGTCTCTTATCTTCCCATTTTACTCGCGCAATTGAATAACAAAAAACGTCACCAAGAAACCTAAAGCTCCTTTACGAAAGCCTTAAACGAACCTGAGGAACTGTTTCGGGCAAGTTCAAAAATAAATTTAATGCTTACGCCGCGCCGCCGGCATTGCAAAACGTTCCAAATAAATAACTGAAAACTTTTTCAATTTCATCCCACGATCCGCAAATTGTGTTTTGCGTCTGAGTAAATCGAAAAATGAATAACAAATTTTGCCTTCTATAATAATCAAGGTAGCGAAATTAATTGCGTTTAGAACACATTTCGCGCTGTTTTTTACTTCAATATTGTTATTACTGAAGTTACATTCAATGTCAGAAATAATTTGATTCGATTGGAAACAACAATTGGTTTGCCGTTGAAACCAATTTGCGTCAAACTCGATGTGATAAGGAATATCTCTCTTGGCGGTAACAATAGGTCGTCGGGGCCACAATTTGTAATATTGAACAATAATCAGGGATGGAAAACAATGTGGGCTTAATCGAACAAACAGTAGAGCGGGGAACAATGTCCAGTTTTACATATTCATCGGCTATTAATTCAATTTTCATTGGCGGTTTTCACTCAGCGAGTTGATTTTGGTTCATTTGTCACTTTCACATGAATAATTTTCGGATCTTTGTTTAAACAGTGTTGGCACTTGTTTGTCGCTATTTGTGTATTCTCTTTCATATCAAAATGTTGTGTTTAATTGATTTGATTTATTTATTGTGTCGTGTGAATGAAGTTGATGTGTTTTGTGCAGATGATTTTATTGCGATTTTCTGGAATAGATGAAAATATTTGTTTTACACGCGATTAAAATTAAACCAATTAATTCAAAATGTGGAATTAAATGTCGCAATAAATTACTTTCGCAGAATAAACAGAACTTGGGGACAAGTTTTGTAAACCATGAGGATTTTCACAAATAAAAAAAGAAAACCGTAGGTACCTATCATAAATTTTGCAAGAAAGATTTTTAATCTTACTTCTTATCACATCTCACTAATATTATTAAGGCGAAAGTTTATGAGTGCGTGTGTGAGTGTATATTTGTTACTTCTTTACGCGCAAACGGCTGGACCATTTTTGATAAAATTTGTTATGCATGAAGCTGACACCCTGGATGAACACATAGGCTACTTTTTACATAATATATATTAGCTGCGCGGGTACACCACGCGAACACCACGGGGCGCAGCTAGCTAATAATATAAATGCGAAAGTTTGGATGTTTGAATGGATGGATGGATGTTTGTTACTCAATCACGTCAGAACGGCGGAACGGATCTTGATGAAATAGGGTTGATTATAGTCTGGAATAACACATGGGATACTTTTTATCCCGGGAGAGTGTTCCCTTGGTATAATTTTCGACATTAACGTGGGTGGAGCCATGACAGCTAGTTTCACTACCAAAAGCGGCTGAAAAATGATATAAATCTATCATTAGCTAGCACACTTGAATATTATTGTTTTTCGACTATTTGTAGAATAAAATACTTATAAAGATAATCTAGACCGTTCATCAAGTTGATAAACATAGATACCTCATATTCCACGACCTCGCTTGGACACGACATATTTTGTACAAATATGTACACATGCTGGCTAACTTGTTAAACGAGGGACACAATTATACTAATATTCCGGTAACAAATATAAACTGCATTATTGTTTGACCTAGGTATCTACTTTCTATAATATCATACTTACCATTAATTGTCTAGAAAGTAGGCAAATGGTAGAGAGTTGACAGCTTGTGGTGTAACTAAGAAGGTCCGACTCTAATAAAATTTATAGCAGCAATATTAAAGTGAGTCTGTTTGATTTGCTTTCACTCAATCGCTGTACCCACCGATTTTGATGAATTTTGGTAGAATAAGAATCTTTTTATTCTACCCATATCTATCTAGACAGGAACCTGAACACGGTTGCAGTCGAAAATTTATATTAACGAGAGTGAAACCGCGGGCAAAAGCTAGTCATTCAATAAAATACATCCATGATGGTTAAACTCTGAGTAGACGCCCCAGAAGGATATACACAGATCTGATCGGTGAAGTTTTTCTTCAGAAAAGCCAGTTCTCACGATCAAGTATTTACAACCAGCTTACGTCTATAACCAGCAGTGCGATTATGTGTCTACATAATCGCAGTGAAGGCTTGGGTGAAGTGATCACGAGGTGAGCTGTCAATCCATATTATCAAGATCGAATGACAGCTCACTTCGTGATCACGTGACATCTTGTTTATATGGATTGACAGCTCGTTCGTGATCACTTCACCCAAACCTTCACTTCGACATGTTTACAGAATCGACCGGCAGGATGGAATGACAGTTCGCTTCATGCTCATTCCACTTAATTGTAAACGGAGATTAGATTTTTATTATTATAATTCTAGATGTTGACAAAATAGACCGGCAGAAGAAATATCGTTAAAGAAGCAAAAAAAGTATGTAACGTAATCTATATACTAATAATAAAGCTGAAGAGTATGTTTGTTTGAACCTGTTAATCTTTGGAACTACTAGTCAAATTTGGAAAATTAATTTTGTTAATGATATCCACATTCATAAGGAATGCTACCTATTGGATAAATGGGAACGCAAAATTCCTACGGGAACGGGAAAAACGGGATATGCGCGTACAAAGTCGTTGGCAAATGCTAGTAATATAATAAAGCTGAAAATTTTGTTTGTTTGTTATCTCTGAAACTACCAGTCGGATATGGAGAACCTGTTTAATATGATAGCCACATTCATGAGAGAGAGAGAACGGGGGAAATCGGGATATGCGCGTACGAAATCGCGGGCAAATTGCTAGTTACTCATAAAGTTACGTTCGTGATTGGCATCATAATTAAAAGTGTCTATTTTTTAGTGTTATTCAATGTCCTTAGTTTACCTAGTCACACTGCATAATTATGTCTATCGCTATAATTATGAGACAGTAAAGTTAAATGAATTTCTAACACGCGACTCTATCGATCACAGGAGATTACAATAATTAAGTGTTCATTACCGGCTTTTCAGGCAAGGACACGTGGACTGCAATTAAAACAGGAAGTCTTGTGTTTTGTGATAGATCGATGCCGTAGTTTATGTACCTACTGTCTAATGACACATTTATTTTTACGGTTATATGTTATTAAAATAAGTTTAGTGGGCGTGTAATAATTTACCTTGAAGCTATTTTATTTTTAAGTAGGAACATTACCTACTTAAAAATAAAACAACGAAATTCTATTACTAAGCCTCTTCTGCCCGTCCGTTCTTCTGTATGTCTATTAGCGGCCATGCCTCATGCATGAACCATAATAAGAAGATAGTTGAAATTTTCACTGGGTGTGTATTTCTATTTGCGCAGCCTTTTAATAACGAAATGTAAAAGCCTTACATTTCGTTATTAAAAGGGAAATTTTCAATCTTACATTCTTGCTACACAAAAACCTGACCCTTTTACTGACATAACCTCAGAATAATTCCTTAATCGCTGCCAGATCCTCGTTTAAAATAACCTTGGAGCAAAAAATGACTTCACAGGGACGGAACAGGAATCTTAAAAAGCAAATAGAAGTCACATTCTATCACTGGACCACTGGACATGTGTCTAAGTGCAGGCTAAAGATAAAAAAGATAGCGATAAATTAAAACTTGTTAGTACTGTACCATCGCCGTCATCAGTTAGCGTTAGTTCAGATACATAGTTATTTGTAGCTGTGAACAAAATATTTGTAATGTTTGAACTGTCCCGTTGGACGCAAAGTCAAAAGCACGTTTGCCAAATGTGGTGGCTTTGCCTCCAGGAGCCAGGAGCCTGGGAATCGAACCTAGATCGGAAAAAAACATATACTCGACCCACCGTTCCTCGTAAAAGCACGGATTCGGTGTACTAGAGTGGGAGTAGAAGAAAGAATTAAGAGAGCACTTGTGTTTACGCACACACTTGTCCACTACAACATTTCCTGCGTACTCGGGAGGATTATAAAAATGTACTTTACTCACTGCTAAGATAGGTAACTATTACCTGAGTATTTTTAGAGATTACACAATTTACAATTCGATACAGGATATACGTATCTACTAGACCAGCTGTTATCAGGTTATTTAATTTTCAACCATGCAGAGACGCCGTCTTAGATGCTTTTTTTCTTTAGAAAAATCTCTTCTATGCTCTTGTTTAGCTTCCTGTGGTAGAGCCACACCGTTGTTATATGACAAATGGTTGGCATAAGTTAGAAAGATGTGATGCGGGTCTTTCTTTATTTGCGTCTGCATAAAGTGGGTCGACGCATGAAGCCCACGTAAATTGTTATAAAATACATTTTAAGTCTCATATTTATTTTTCTGTTATTTTCTAGAAAAACGTCAGTACGTACTTTTTTAATATAGAAGGTCAATTTGAATAAGCTGCCAAAACTTTTCACTTCAGCTGTAGTAATTTAAAATAATTTGATCAGGTTATAAAAAAAGTCTGATTATAACTACTGAACGACAGACAGGCTTTTTTATTTAAAAAATCTTACCATTACTATGATTCGTGAAATTTTTCCATAGAAAAGATTTAGGAATCTGCCAATCAGCGTTCAAACTAATCGAATGATTAAATTTTTTTAGGTAAGAAAAGCTAAAGTTAAAATTAAATACCAGTTAAACATTTCAATACGCGTTTAAAAATCCAGTCGAAAAGCTGTTCCCTGCCGCAGCCGGGCCCAACTTTTTCTACCAGTCTAAAACTATTCGACTGAGCGAAACGTACAGCTTTTTTATTTTGAAAGTATGGTCATAGTCTACATGCACAGTTTTATATCTATACGGAACTAGGAGTTTTAACAATGACCTATATGTATACCGATTTAGAGCTTAGTTTTTTTGTAGAAAACTAAGTTCTAAATTGGCTATACGTTAGTAGGACTCGAGCAAAGTTGTAGTACAATCTGAGATATAAATCATTAGTGCCAGAGCTGAGTTAGTTTTTTCAGGCTTTGTATTTATATCAAAAAAATAATATCGTGTGACACCATATGAAAGAACTTAAAGTGCCAGTAAGTTCTTTCATATGATGTCACACGATATAATTTGTAAACCTTACTTGAATACAAGACAGATACGACATGGAGGGCTGGTCATCGAGCCCAAAAGATCGGCCAAAAATTACGATATAGTGCAAAAAAATAGAGCATTTTTCCTGCAGAGGACACCACAAACCACAGGAACATGTTAAAAATGTTATATATTCTTAACTAACATTATAAAGAAGTAGACATAAAGGTCTTGTATATTTGTATGTTAGTAGTCTCTAGAAGCACACTGGATCCTTGTATTCTTTATCTTTCACTTTTTATCCCGAAAAATTCGTGCTTCTTGCACATTTTTTCTGTACTGGGCGATATGCACAGCCCATTAATCAAAAAAAGCTTGCTGAAGTCAGTTTCATAAAAATTAAGACAAAAAAACATTTTTCAAATTCAAGAAATTAACCCACTTTCATCAAAAAGTTTCAGCATGTTAGCTCGCACATGCTTTCTCATTATTTCGCAAACAACTGAAAACGTGTTTGTAATTAAAATTAAATTAGCTATACGTCTAGCGCAACTGCTTCCAATTTTAGGGAAAGACTATCTTCTCGTACAGTTTATTAGACGAAGCCTTTCAGTGAACTTACTTCGGTGCGAACCCCGCCTAATAATGAGCCACCAGAGAGTTCGCCAAATTAATTTAAGCCCACTGCATCTTATCGCGGAAACTGAGAGTAAGCTACTTGTAATATAATATGTATTATAACAACCGGAGACGAGGTACTTGTAAATAATAGGCTTTGTCGAATATAGGAATTATTCCTAACTAATTACTTTTGTAGGGTTCCGTATGACCGATTGAAAAAACAAAATCCTTACAGGATCACTCGTCTGTCTGTTTTTCTGACCGTTTCTTTTATTATTCCAGGCAAATTACGCCGAAAATAAGGCTAACTTTGCAATAATTCTTAACTCTGACTTTTTGCTGTGAATGTGTATACAGAGTATAGGCATCGAATTATGTCAAAATGCATCCCGGAAAAAGTTAACTCCGACATATTTTTTTTTATGAAATAGGTATCTAATATTAAAAGACGATGGAAAAAATCTTAACTAGCATGTTTGTTTAGAACATTTGTAGAAGAGATCGAGTTTTATAAGAAAGTCAAAAAATTTAACATTTTATTTTTTAAAGAATTATATTTTTATTTTGTACTTTAGGTTCTTTTCATAAAATTAAATACCTCAATTCACTAACCAACAATATTGAACATTATCTGTTAGCGCAAGTTATTAATATCAGTTTGTTTTTGCGATAGCGGATCAGGCAAAAATGATACTTAATTTAAAAAAAAACATTTTTTCAAAATTTCGTATTTATTTTTAACGACATTTTCCAGGGCGAATCTGGTTAAATGTGAAAAAATAAATTAGTTTTACATAATCTTTATATATAGTAAAAAGAATATTAGAGATTACACGATTTTCCCCGCTTTTATTGAAACAAACGCGTTTTTGTTTTTCAGAGTCACCCGTTTATATTAATAGAAAAGCTAAGATCAAATACACGATTCAAGAAAAAAATCTGCGTTTAGATTTTTTGCAAGATTCAAAGCAATTATCATTATCAAAAATCAATGTATTAAATACTAGACACAACAACAAATATGCCAAGGGTTGTGCTGACCACTTATCATGGTTAGGTAGAATTATCTATAGGCGAAAATTGCTATAAAGCGGTATGAAAACATTATAAGTAAGTTAATCCAAGCGGAAAATAGATTAGTTGTTCATTTTAATACAAAACAAGAAACAGGTTTAAAATGTATTTCATATTTTATTCTCAATTTCAATGAAATGTTAACATGTTTCTTTTGATAGCAAATTAAATTGTTTGCATGTTAAATCGCTACATACCTAAATCTCGGCTATACGTCTTCCGGTACGTGGTCACCACTCCAGAAATTTTCAGCCCCATCGACCATCTGCTCTGCGATCAATGTGCCCTGCCCACTGCCACTTCAGTTTGGCGATCCTTAGGGCTATGTCGATAACCTTGGTTCTCTTGCGGATATCATCATTCCTGATTCGATCACGCAAGGAAACTCCGAGCATTGCCAGAGCTTGCCTTCTGACAATGGAGATCTAATGGTCTTTGGGTGCCTGTTTCATGTATCTGTGTCATGTAATAACTCTTTCGTCCCGTTTTTCCTGGAATTCACGTTAAGAGCGATATGAATACCGGGCACACTAAGCTACCGACGGCTTCTAAGAATTTCCTAATGGAAAATAGAATGAGGTGCAAGTAAGTTCTTCTTATTTAGTTACTATCTTAGTTGTATTAAACATGGTTTCGATAAATTTTTTTTTTTTAGTGACGGGAAATCATCAAATGACTTCTTCCGCTCTGGGTGAAGCTGAAGGGCGTGTCAGACTCTTACTGACTAAAACCCATCCGTGTTCCTTCTAAAGCCCTTTGCGTTCCGTAACCCTGGCTGGCTCTGGCCCTAGCGGGCCCCGTCTTCTATGTTGACATATCTTTGAGGCGCGCGTGAAACACAACGCGCCATCGACCCGGGCCTGTTGGTGATCAGACAGCGAGCCACCCAACGCTCGCCATCCGCAGGCCCGCGCCTACGGTGGCCGGGGATCGCCCTGCGGCTCCCGACGCCCGGGGCGTCTTCTCCTGTAGCGGCGGTTGGGGCGAAGGCCTTGTCTCTCCCTCGCGCGGCCCGCCTCCTCCTTTGTTAGCATTACTGCTTTGCAGAAGGAGGTGACCGCTTCCCAAGCCTCCTCGCTCCGGGCCATGGATTCAACCAGGGCCGCACGCGAGAGGTCGCCGCCGCCGATCGCCTCGACGAGGACACGGCGGTGCTCCGCCCAAGCAGGGCAGACCTCCACCGTGTCCTCCGGGCGATCCTCACAGTGCTGACACCCGGGCGTGTCCTCCTGCTTAGTTTCGATAATCTTACTTTATTAATATTGAAAGAGGTTTGCTTGTTTATTTATTATGTTTGTAAAAGTTAAACCCGGAATTGCTGATCCGATTTCGATAGAAAGCTGTACTTTACTAAGTGTTCTGAGATTCTTTAAGGAAATAAAAACCCGTCCGTATTCCTCCTAATACCCTTTGCGTTCCAGGGCCGCGGTGACTCTTTCGAACAAATTCTGCAATCCTGGCAGGTTCCGTCACCCTGGCATGTTCCACAACCCTGGCAGTGGGATTAGCCCTGGGAGCGAAGTCCCGGGAATAAACTAGTACTTTTCCATAGCAACGTGAGAACAAGAGAGCGTAGCCAGATTCACAAAGATAAGTCAAGTACGCAGGGGACTTCATAGTAGTCTGTGTGCAAAGCTGCGCACAGAGTTGTACTAAAATGAAGAATTAAACAGTGCTTTATTTGTTAGCCTGACGTGATGGCTGCAATTTGACACGGCGGAGAGATCCGTGCTTTCCGAAACACGGGCGTGTAACACCAGTAACTTCCAACCTCCTGGCCGCTACTGAGAAAAAAACAATTTTGTTTCGAAATGAGTAACCTTAGTTTTACAAAGGGGCTTTAAGAGAGCATGTGCAAGCAAAAATCGAGCAAATCTATAACATTCAAGGCAAGTTTCAAAATAATATCTTTTTATTTATTTCTATTATTACGATCATCATCATCATTTCAGCCAAACGACGTCCACTGCTGGACATGTGTTTCCCCCAAGTATTGCTGCTTTCCGATTATCGTGCCTTCCCCAGGTCATTGGTCCACCTTGAAGGCCTTCCAACGCTGCATCTCCTGCTAGGCAGTAGCCACTCCAGAACCTTTCAGCCCCAGTGACCATCCTTTATTTCAAATAAACCATTTACAAGGACTTATGAATTGTCAGAGTCTGTCAGTCAAACAGATGAAGCTACTTCTGCGGCGCTAGCAACAAGAGCAGCAACAATGTTCCTCAGCAAAATACACTCACCAACCCTATCTCCAGGGCAGCATCTGTTCTGTAAACAATTTACCCTGCCTACTGCCACTTCACTTTGGCATTCCTTCGGGCTATGTCAGTAGCCTTGGTTCTCTTGCGGATGTCGTGATTTCTGATTCGATCACGCAAGGAAACTCCGAGCATTGCTCTCTCCATTGCTCTTTGGGTGACTTTAAGCCTTCTGATGAGGCCCATTGTGAGCGACCTAAGTTCAGTTCCCTAAGTCATCACTTGCAACACGCACTGGTCGTATACTTTCGTCTTGAGACATTGGTATGTGAGACGAGAAGATACTACGCAATTTCCCAAACGCTGCCCAGCCTGGACTAACTGGACCGTCTGTCCCAGCTAGACGTACTCGTGTATAACTTCGAGTAGAGAGAAACATGTCGTGTGATATCTACAAATTAAGGTTGCCTAACCATTTATCGAAAGCAATGTTACAATCGTGCAACTATTTTCTCCGTGTCAAATGGCGATTTCGTTTTAGCATGTATTACGCTGCAACTAAATCGCTATTCAACATCACCTATAATATTGCCTACAAATACTCCGGTGATCTCGGAAATTGGCACCAATCATAGCTGAGCCCACCGGAGACACAGCAACAAACAAAAAACAAAATGAAATTCTACCTGCTGGTAAGTGGAATTCGACATTTATATAACCATTAAATCATATTTGCTGGACAAAATCAAATATTATAAATTTGAGACCATGAATGAGTTCACGGGATTATAGAGCACAAGTGTGTGTGCAGACATAGGTGCATTTTCTATTCTTATGCTCTCCTAGCCTGATGGGATGACGTCCGACACGATCGGGTAGAGGTCAGGCGCAGGGCTATGACACCACCAATTTCGGGCTGCTAATAAAAAAATCTAATTTTTGTTTGAATAATGATCTAATGATCTTCTTTACCTTTCAGTTGTGTCTCTTCGTCGTAGTAACCATGATGTGTCAAGCACAGTTACCAAAACATCAGCTTAACAGCCGAAGACTAAATAGTAACTTAAATTTGCAATCCTTGCAAAATGCTCGAAGAACTTTTCCATTGGGGTATGGTTATGGTGGATTGGGTGCTGGGGTTGGCGGTGGGGTGGGTGCTGGCATCCACGCAGGGTTGAACGCTGGTATTGACGCCGGGGTTGGCGCTGGCGGTTATGGCTATGGTGGGCTCGGCGGTGGGGCTTATGGTGGGGCTTATGGTGGAGGCTATCCTTACTATGGTTAGGCAAGAAACGTGTAAATTCTTTCTTTGGGTTGGTCATCTTTTGTGCACGAAAGTGTATTTTAAAACCAAAATTATAAAAAAAGAAGAATCTTTTTAAACTGTTGTAATTAAATTTTGAGTTAAATGCTCATTGAAAATTAAAGGTATACAATACAAAGTAACATCAATATTTTAGGAATTGCTATTTAATAAATTGACAATTGAAACTCAAATGTTATTTTAGTAATGTCTCATGTAATGACTCTGATAGACTCCTTAGATATAGCAAAGTAACAAATATTCTGCTTTTGCTGGACAACATTGTCCTTCCAGATAACTCTTCAGAAAAAAAAAATGGCAATTAATTGTCTCTGTAAATGTTATACTGCA
Organism: Mamestra brassicae; assembly: GCA_905163435.1. Taxonomy (NCBI): domain Eukaryota; kingdom Metazoa; phylum Arthropoda; class Insecta; order Lepidoptera; family Noctuidae; genus Mamestra; species Mamestra brassicae. The sequence continues at coordinate 8,735,638 of LR991004.1, read as the reverse complement.
ATTACTCCACATAATTAGTCAGTTGAATGCTCTTGATCCTATGGTATCGAAATGGAATTTTGAAAAAAGTGTTGTTTTTTTAAGTATTAAAAAAAAAGAATTTAAATCACCTTTCAATCTGGCAAGGAAGCTTAAAACTCGTATTTATGCAGTAGTCATGATCTCAAAAGCCATCCGAAACAAAATTATGGCTCTTCAACCAGAGTGCTAATTCTATTATTTTAACCGTCTTCAAAAAAAGGAGGAGGTTGTCAATTCGGTTGTACTTTTTTATGTTTGTTACCTCATAACTCCGTCTTTTATGAAACGAAAAAAATTTTTCTTACAAAAAAATACAACCGACTTCCAAATAAAAAAAACACAAAGAACAAAATTAGTTTAATTTCGGAAGTCGGTGTTAAATTGCGAAGAAACCACCAAAACACCAACGTCCGAAATTAAAGTTATTTTGATTTGATTGCGACTGAGATTCGAATGCGAACATTGCTTAAAAATTGTAGAATTGGCCTTCAGATAATGGATACCAAACAACTTCAAAATTTAGTCGGTCACTACAAAATGTAACAATGATACAGCACTAGTGGCTGCTGCCACGGCACCTCTCGCTTTGCTCGCTCGGCTCGGGAGTGATTGTTTCACAGTTTTAACCTAACCTTTGGGAGAGGCTTTTGTCGAGCAAGGTATCGAACATTTTACGAATTCATAAAAAGGTGAACTGATCTTGAGAAAATTTACGCCTTATACAGTAAATCCGGGTTATGTGGTTCCAATACTTTATAATCTCGCATTAATTGACAGAATGTTGGATTGTTGACTGTTTTTTCACAATATATGGCAGGCTTATATCATGGGTTCAGCCAATTACAAAAAAAGGCTGGTCAAGATTGCCAATGAAATGAGCTGGAATTAATTGGATGATGAATAATCTGTACAATATCTGCGAAACCGGTACTTGTAGGACTAAGGAAAATATATTCGATATTATTTAGCCGGACACATTGCTGAAAAGTATTGAAGGTCAAAGCTCCTTCCGTGTCTGGACACGTGCCTGAAGTAGGAGCTAACGGGTAAATGTTCATTGAACTAGAAAATGTATTTGAAAAATTAAAGTTTTCCATTGAGCCACTTATCTCTGCTGTTGAAAATTTTCGGAGAAACTCCTCCGGGCGGATATCCGACCCGTTCCGATAGCGCCCGTCGTTTTAAATCGACCCACTTCTTGAACTGGCGTAAGTGATACCTGCCTGCGATAGTTTTCACTGCACTAGCGTACATTTACTCATTTATAAACAGTTTAATGTGCAGATCTAGCGCAATTATGCAGAGCAAGGTACCGATACAGGGTGTAATAAAATCTCTGCTTTTGTATTTAGTAGAGGAGAATATTCGATTGCTTTTATATTTATTAATGGAGAATATTCAATGCAACCCTAAAAAGGTGCTACCACGTGATGATAAGGTCCAATATCGTTAAAGATTGGTGCCGAAATGACTAATTTTATTCTTTCTTTCTTTCTTTCTAAAGCAGAGCATTATTGACTATTTTCATAAGGTTAAGCGATGTTATTTATGTTTACGTATGTAAACATATTCATGGATGTTATGTTTACGTATGTAAAAATAACATCCATCAATGACAAACATACATCATGATCATTTCAGCTGAAAGTTTGCTGGACATGGGCCTCCCCCAAATGTCGCCTCATCAACTGATTCTGTGCGTCTTGAATTCTCGCGACCTTCACCAGGTCGTTGTTTAAAGAGGTCTTCCAACACTCTGAAACCTCCCGATCATATCAACTACCTGTACTGTAAGCAATTTGCGGCTTCGGGCCATGTCGGTAACTTTGGTTCTCCTGCGGATATATTAATTTCTGGTTCGATCACGCAAGAAAACTTTAAGAATCTTCCGATGAGGCCCATTGTGAGCGACTTCGTTCCATCTGTCATCACACATTAGTCATAGACTTTCATCTTTAAACACTGTGGTATGTGAGACGAAAAGATATAGGGCAGCTTCCCGAACTGTCGAAGCTCTCTATAATAGTAATTCGCCGGACTCTCAAATAGAGGGTTCCGTAACCTTAATCTAAAAAAAAAACAGGTTTATTGTACGGGATTTTAACTTAAAATTTAATTTAAATTTATACACACTCAGTGAAAATTTCAACTGTTTACCTATTACGTTTCTTGAGAAACAGCCCGCTGACAGACAGATAGACGGACGGACGGACGCTTAGTGGTAGGGTTCCGTTGGTTCCCCTTAGGGTACGGAACACTAAAAATAAGACCAGGTTTGACAGGCAGACGGGTGAACAAGCAGAAGGGGCCACAGGCCCCAAAAAAAATACATACCATCACGTACTACGTTAGCTCGTTTGTGTTTAAGATTTTCAGGCATGAGCACATTGAAAAATGAGTTTGTTAAATCTTGGCTTTTTGTAAATACAATAAAATGAAATATGCATTTGGCAAGTTCATCCATATACATATTTCATGTTTTTAATATTCGAAATGTATAAGTAATCGAAAATTACATTCTTGTGTGTGAACCTTGACGAATGGAGAGTTCCTTTGTTATTTAATAGGTTTTCACCAATAAAACGGCGAATAAATCGTTTGTTACAAGATACGCACAGGCACACCAGTCGTCAAAATGAAAGTCTTGATTCCGGTATGTTAAAAATTTTTTCAAGGACAGGATTTGTTCTATAGTTTTGGTCTACCCCAAACTACAGAACGGCACTTGTTAAGCTCCTTGTCCTTACTAGGTTAAAGGAATAGCTACATTGAGAAAATAAATTAAAATATTTAAAATAATGCAGAAATTACTTATTTAGTCGAGAAGTACCGTTTCATTCAGCAAATGAGTTGTGAAGGTTAGATAGACAGTCATAATCATCATCATCATCATATCAGCTGAAAGACGTCCATTGCTGGACATAGGCCTCCCCAAAATGGAAAGGAATGGTTTGCCATAATCGCCTTGCTGCACAATGCTTGATGCACAGAGAATGCTGCTGCCCATTCTCTGGCGAGTCCCTTATCCGTATAGGCAGTCACTACACGTAAAATACTGTATTCAATAAATAAATAACAGGTAAAATACAGGTTTTCAGATAAATCCGGCTTGACTGGAAGCCGACCCCAATATAGTTTAAACAAAGCTAGGCAGATGATAAACTTATCCGCAGACCAGCTAATGATGGTCCTGTCTAATTAACAGAACCCTCACACGGCATGCAATATTCAACAGGATATATTTCTTTACAAACATTAACTGACTTTTTATTTAATTACAATAAATCAACCCATATGCAAATATGAAATAATAATAATAAATCTTTATTCATACATAACTTGGTTAACTAAAGGTATTACGGATAAGATAAACCCTGGCTCCTAAACTAGGTGATCCTGTGACTTAGGAGTCAGTGTTCTGCTGTTGCTGTGATATCAAAAACCTATTATGCTGTGTATTAACATTACAGAAAATAGTCATTGACAATGCAGGATACAAAGTATGGATAATAAAATAAACAAGAAGGAAATTTGGGGGATATTGGATACGACTTTTGAGGTGTATATGTGTGTGTATGATAAGTAATACCTTTGTATGTATAAGTGTTAGGGTGTGTATGTTAGAATGAGGGTATGTATGTGATGGTGTGTGTGAAGAAGTGTCTGTAGGTAATAGTGTTTGCAAAACTCCTATTCTAGACTGAAAAAATCTTATTTTAAGATAGAAAGTTATTTTCAAAGTAAGTTATAAGTACAACCTACGCTTAGGCACTTGTCCCACCGCTGACGAGGAAGCGATTAACTATCGACTATTTCCTCGCTGAGGAAACGGACAAAAGGTATAGATCCCGTGTAAGAGACACTTGTTTGCAACTACTTTTTGTAGAACCAACGCAGGCGTACGCTCACCGCTGCATCGATTAGTTAACACCTACAATAGGCAGTTTGACTCAACTGACATTATATTTCTCAGCAAGGCTAAATTTAAAAAAGAAATTGTTACTATTTTAAGTGTCTATTTTAAGTCTATCAGAACCCTAATTTTTAAGTAATGTTTACTTTACTCCTGTTTATTTGTATATCGTTCTTTCTAACAACTAGTAGATCCGTTAAGTAATATGTGGATAACGTTGTGAGGAGTGTATTTGTTACGTCTATTGTTAAGTTCCAACCTATGTTTACTTATTATTACACTGCTGTTTGTTGTCCCTAAATAAATAAATAAGTAAAAGAGATACATACATTTAGAGCACTCGCTTATCTTATTGATGGGTGACAAAATTAGCAGAACTACATACTCTCTGCTTGCTGCCAACGCGTTTCCAGTTTCTAGCTTTACTCGCTACTCGCTGACCGTTGGCGGTGAGACAATTTCCTTAAAAATCTCTCTAAAATTCAAATATTTCTACAGTTTCAACTTTTCTACATAATCTGTTTTTCCAACTTGAAACCAACCTATTCGCCTGTCCCACTTTTTATCCGGAACATACTTACATATCGGTCGTGCAGAGGCCATCAAATGAATAAAATAAAATTCGGTAGATAGTTGGGTCAGACGAATAGGCCCAGTCCACTAGTGCATGAATATTTAATGCTCTGGCATTCGGCATTCGGCCTCGTCCACGATGAGACACATTGACAGCAGTTATCTCGGCTAATACACATTTGAACGGCATTTGCAAGTTAAATTTAGAGATACGTCCGACAGACGTGGATATTAAATGTAACGACATCTGTCTATTTATTAGGCCGAAGCCGTTAATATGTGATTCGATGACTGGAACTGGAAATGTGTTGGCATTTGGTGCTGAATTTAGTGCCGTGCTTGTATTAAGTGTAGTAACACAGAGTAGTTTTAAGTTTTTTGTTGTGTGAGAGGTACAGAGGAACTTTTAGGGTTCCTTTTGTTTTTATAATACTAAAACAAGACATCTTTTGAATTTATTAGCCAGTTGCGACTTCAAAAAAAGGAGTAGTTCAATTCGGTTGTAAGCTGTTTTTTTTGTGTGTTTGTTACCTCATAACTTCATCATTTATGAACCGATTTGAAAAATTCTTATGTGAAAGAATATACTTTCCCATTGGTCCATCAAAATCAGTTCAGTATTTAGTTTACATTGTTTCATAATTGTCACAATACGTGTAGGGATATTGTGACAATTTTGTCAGTTTTTGACAAATTTGTCGCATTGTCAGTTTTATTAAACAGGGCCCCATAATCCTGAAATTGCATAGAAATACATTTATTTATAATTATTGAAGGAGACGTATTCACAGCAGAAGGTAACTTTGAGCTCAACATTTAGAGGTTTAGATCAAGCAATCGAAGTAACCCATGCTTCCTCGTAAATTTTTGGAGTACCTGAAGGTTCTTTGTCTACGGAACTCTTTGACACGAATGTACAATGCCTTAAAAAACTTGACCAGTTTTTCATTGTTTTTATTTATTAAATGTTCTGCTTGTGTACCGCCTGATGTTACAGGTGCGAGTAACTGCGGTAGTTCTCTAAGTAGGTAGTAAGTTTTTTGTAGGAAAATAGTTCTAGCTCTTGTGTTAAAATGTCCAGTTTTCAGAAAAGTAATAATTTTTTCACTGAATTTCCACTGTTCAGTGTCGGTGAAACCTTTCATTTTTTCAAAGTACCCTCACTAGTTTCATTTTCAGTTTTCAGCGGCAAGTTTTTCTCATCGAACGATCTTTTTACGACAATGTGCCATTCCTATTAAGATAGGGATGAAACACCGTCACCGTTCGCTATTATATTTTTACACAATACGATACGATAAAATCCAAAATTCGTGTAGCGTCACCACACGAAACGACTGGGATTTTATAGAAAAATAAGTCTCCCGTATTAAGTCTCACAGATTTTTCATTACTTTTATTTTTTAAATAATTATGTTTAAGCAAGTATTTCCTCGATTATTTTATGTGGCTTTTCCTCAAAGGGTAGGTTATATTTTTATTATCGGAATCCTTTAAACAGAGTATTTTGCAAACTTAAAATGGGTACATATGTATGTGTATTTTGCAAACAAATGCGAGAGATCTTAATTGCATTGTTTATTTTATAATTATATTTAATTTTTAATGATTTTCGAGATTTCGTGATATACCTATTATGTATCTAAAAATGCAATCATTTTATTTTTTGTCCGATGTCGCATCGTAACCGAATCGTGTAGTCTAAAATGATTAAAGTGTCCTCACTATCGATGACAGTAATAGTATTCAACGATCATAATACTAGTATGAAGTCTCTTTATATCTATTAAACCCCTATCCACCCTGTTAAGTAGTGCTCTCTCTATTACCCCATTTTTACCCTCGCAGATTACCCCCCAGACAGTCAGATTATAGAGAAAACGAGCTATGTTGAGATGGTCTCGGTCTATAGTACCAATATAGATTATTATGGCAGTGGTTTTTACATGATAAGGAAGCTTCTCGAGAAAATGGCTCTTAAATAGGAAGGATTTCATAAACTGATGAAAAACTGTGTGAAAATGGCGGTTATATACTACCTCTAAAGTGGTGTAAAAGCCCCCCAACTTTTAAGATACTGTTTGTTGTGTAGTTATATAAATATATATTTATATAACTAGCTTTTTCCAGCTACTTCGTACGTGCATTTTCTGTTTTTTCCCGTTCCTGCAGGAATTTCAGGAGATCCTCCCCTACACCCCGCAAGGAACCAACATGCCAAATTTCATCTTTCTACGACCAGTAATTTCGGCTATGTGTTGTCTTGTCAGTCACTCAGCCAGTAATGGAAGAATTTAATAATAAATGAATGGGATTAATTCCTAAATTAACTACTTATTTTTATATTCTCAAACCACTATGCTTATTCTAGATATTGGATAGTATTTCATAACATACCATTTTATTTTAGTAATTAAGATTGACTCATTAGCAAGCACTTATTAGTAAAATTTCTACTTACATTTTCTTCGCTAATTTAGGCATTGGTTCACTAATTATAGGCATTGTAATTGCGCAAACCCCGGATAAAATCGTTCTACCATCATCTGCCTAACCTTCTACCAACTATTTTGGGGTCGGCTTCCAGTCAAACCGGATTCGGCTGAATACCAGTATTTTACGTGGAGCGGCTGCCTACCAGAACTCCACAACCAATTAACTGGGTAACTGGGCTTCTTGGCAAGACTGGAGTCAGATTTACTGGCTTGACAATCCGTAACGACTGCCAAAGATCTACAAATGACAGCCGGAACCAAAAGCTTAATGTGCTTGGTATTATTTGCGGATGACACATCACTAATATTTAAAATAGACCGACGTTCACAAAATCTTGACGACGTCAATAGTTCTATTCATCGGGTCCAAAATTGGTTTACTGTAAACAGCTTGGCTCTAAATAAAAAAAAAAACTAAATGTATTAGATTTTCTTTACCAAATGTTAAAAGTAGCAAATGCGACATCATGTTGAATGGAGAAAAACTGGAGTTCATTGATCAAACGGTTTTTCTAGGTATCACATTGGACGAGAAATTACAATGGGGGCCTCATATAACGTCTCTTGCGGGTCGTCTAAGCTCAGCCGCGTATGCTGTTAGAAAGATAAGACAGTTAACAGACGTAGAAACCGCACGTTTGGTCTACTTTAGTTACATTCACAGCATTATGTCGTACGGTATTTTGCTGTGGGGTCGGGCTGCTGACATTGAATCCATATTTATTTTACAAAAGAGAGCTGTCAGAGCCCTTTATAATCTGCGTCGCCGTGATTCTCTTAGGGAACTTTTTAAAAAGGTTAATATTATGACAGTCCCTTGCCAATTCATTTATGAAAATATTATGTATGTGCGGAAAAATCGACCTCTTTTTAGTAAAATTAGTGATAGACATAATTTTAATACTAGAAATAAAGACAAATTAGATCAACCATTTTTTAGATTAGCTAAAGACCACACTTCTTTCATGGGGTATTGTGTTAAATGTTACAACAAAATACCTTCTGACATATTAGAACTAAATGAAAGAAAATTTAAAACTTATGTTAAAAGTACACTTTGTAAACAAGCATATTACAAATTAGAAGATTACATTCAGGATAAGAATGCTTGGAAACATGCTGGTCCTGCTCCATAGGACAATCAAGGGTGTAGACAAAATCAAGCTGGTTTATTTATGAATTAACTTTATAGATAAGTATACTGTTTCTTTTTTTTGTGTTTTTATTTTCTGTTTAAATAATGGTTATTAAGATTATCTGTAAATATGTGAGTACCATTTACCTAATTTTTTTTTAGAAAATGAATAAGTTTACCTTTGCTGGTAATACTTTGTTCTTATAAGTAGCATACTCGGGGTGTATCGTCCTCACATAATATTAAATTAATTTTTGTATACCAAATTTTGTAAATCATTATTTGAAAAGAGTAACTATGGAGTTTCTTGTCCGTTCTTCTCCATAAGAATCTACCTTTCCGAATGGACAGTAGAGTCACTTTATTAATATATTTTACTGAACTGTAAATGCTGACGTTCAAAAGTGCCGTTTAATGGCCTAATTGAAATAAACGTTTTGACTTTTGACTTTTGCTTTCTGAGGCACGGAGGTAACTCGGTATGTAAAGATGGTCACCCATCCACAGACCGACCTCGGCAAGCGTTGTTTAACCTTGAAGATCGACCCGAGCGGCTGTTATTCTTTAGCCACGAGCTCTTGTGACAAAAACGTTCTACCAATGGCCATAAAAATGTGCCTGAATGATTGAATCTAGATACCTATTGATAAAATAAACCATCCTACTTCCACCACCAATCGCCTCACTAAGTACATTAATGAGTTAATAAATCTACTGAGTCCCGCTTTCGGTACAGCAGATACCACCTACAACAAACTAAGTTCAATCTGCACTAAACCTGTCTACTGCCGCTACTGTCAAATACAGCGTGATAAAGTTCCAAGCCACACACTGCCGAGTTCGTATCACGCAACTGATCGGTAACACTACACCGGCTCCACACGTTTGTACCAACGTTGGCCAGAACATCACCCGGCCAACGTGTGGATTGAGAAAATAGCAATGACGCCAACCATAGAACACCGAAAAGCCGGCGGCCACTACCAGAGACGGTATTATAATTTTTTTTCATATAAACCCAATGTGTGCAACACTTTGCTATGTGCCAATTTTTAATAAGTTTGAATTAGAGTTTGAAGAAAACTTAACTTCAAACGCGCTAAGCGCAATTGCAAATGGTCACGAATATTTTTATGGCGTCAGCGTTGTTCGTGCTCTGTGACTCGAACGTTGGCCAATCATTATCAACGTATCCAATATTTGGACCAAAGTGTGGAGCCGACGTAACACGCGCCGTGTTTGAACGATCGGTTAGTGCATAATCTTGTTGCATGAACAGGCAAATATAAACAGCACTGGAGGCCACTAGAGGCCGCTCTATTTCGGTAAATAAGTAAATTACTGTGGTAGGCCTTTATTCTCAGAAAAGGTTGGCAAAGCTATAATTTACGCTGACTGTATTTACCCAATAGGCCATAAAATTATCGGAATTTCAAATTGCTGGAACTGCCGATCTAGCTTACGCTTTACAGATAATATTATAAACATAACAAATAATGACATCACGCCTGCATTTATTGAAAGATTCATAGAGTTGCACCTCAAATAAGTCCAAACTCGATGTGGTTGCGTCTTTTCATTACAGAGTTCCTATGGCCACCTTCCAGCTCCATCATCCGATTAGCTCCATGCCATCATAATATTGTATTGTCACGCGATATACATATGCATGCAAAATTTAACTTGCAAGGGCGATTACAGACAGACAACGGGACAAGTGGAACTAAAAATAAAAGCTTGTAACAAGACAAGTTCCTATTGAAATACATCTTTCACTTTGAGAACGATTACCAGTGCAAAAGTTCACTACCTAAAGCAATCAGTAAAATTAAATGTTATTAATTTGACGGTATCCAGAAAAACATAAGCGTTAGGTATTTTTGCTTGAAACATCCTGTGCTGAACTAACATTTGATGCAAAAGTCAAAAGTCAAAAACGTTTATTTCAATTAGGCCATTAAACGGCACTTTTGAACGTCAGCATTTACAGTTCAGTAAAATATATTAATAAAGTGACTCTACTGTCCATTCGGAAAGGTAGATTCTTATGGAGAAGAACGGACAAGAAACTCCATATTTACTCTTTTCAAATAATGATTTACAAAATTTGGTATACAAAAATTAATTTAATATTATGTGAGGACGATACACCCAGAGTATGCTACTTATAAGAACAAAGTATAACCAGCAGAGGTACTTATTCCTTTTCTTAAAAAAAATTAGGTAAATGGTACTCACATATTTACAGATAATCTTAATAACCATTAATTAAACAGAAAATAAAAACACAAAAAAGAAACAGTATACCTATCTATAAAGATAATTCATAAATCAACCAGCTTGATTTTGTCTACACCCTTGATTGTCCTATGGAGCAGGACCAGCATGTTTCCAAGCATTCTTATCCTGAATGTAATCTTCTAATTTGTAATATGCTTGTTTGTTTGCAACCTTGAAGCGGACATCGCACCATGGTTGTTCTTAATTTTTTGCTTACTACCTACCTGCGACTTACTACTGCGAACTGCTCTGTTGGCCTCGCAACCGCAAGCGCGACTACCGAGCGTGGAGTCCTGGGTTCGATTATCAGGTCCGGCAATAAGTGTTATCGGGTTTTTACAATAGGAATTTCTCTGTGGCAGCCCGGAGTTTGAAAGTTGGAGGTGTGACACCCTCGTGCCTCGGAAAGCACGTTAAGCCGTTAGTCCTGCGCCAGATCTCTCTCCGGTCGGGTCGGGTTGCAGTCCCATCGGAATATGGAAGTGATGGAAGTAGACCTGTGTTTGCGCAAATACCTGTGCATTATAATATGAGACCCGCGCCGATGGCTCGTCTCGGTTGAGATTGGCCGCCACTGCCGAAATTGGTCAGGAGGACTATTTACCTGCGACTTAATGTCACTTTTTTTGTTTTCAACTTGATTTTAGGGTTCTGTGTGATTTGGATTAAACTCGACATATGGGTCGAGCATATCTTGGTTTAGGACATAGGATCTTTTTATTCTCAAAATATTTTGAATCACGCAGTCGAATTCCCAGGCATAAACTCGTATGACTTCATATACATACATGTGATGTCATAATATTTGAAAATAGGTTTAACGTTGATAAACCATACGAGTTAATTGATACGAACTAATCAAATTAAATCCGTACTAAATGTAATCAACCAATATTCTGAATATTTACAGTAATTAATACGTCAGAGTTAATTGAAAGAGTGATAGCCAGCTAAGCCTAATTCAATCAGCGATAATTATCATTAATTTTCCGATTTTCGGACATTATTCAATTATGTGATAGTAATATTCTCTAACATGTACATTATAAACTAGTTACATATTTTAATGGATAATTATCAATGTTCTCACACTTTTAATTTACAACTTATTTATTTAATCGATACAAAAAGCTAAATATAATTAGTTTATATATCTTAATTACACATACACACCCTTTTGGCACGTGGTTTTAATTGGAACGAATGCGTCTATCTTGTTCTTTCAATAGAATGCCAGTCGGTTTTCTACCTGTTACATTTCGGGGATACCTATGCGTCGGAATTTCACAATATAATTCCGCCAAGTCCGTTCCATCGTTGGACTACAAAAAGAACGGCGAAGTGTCACTCATACGCACAAATCGTTTTGGGAATACTTTCATTGTGCGTAGGTACAGCTAAGAAGTGGAATTCTCTGTCGAAGTCTGTATATCCTGGTAAATACATACTGAGGGTCTTTAAGTTAATGCTGAATAGGTTACTTCTAGGCGAGGGTGCTACATCGTCGACAACATCGTCACTTACCATCAGTTGAGGAAGTGGTCAAATTCTAAAAAAAATACGTTTTTTTTTTCATAAACTGCTCATTATTAACTGTCGTCGTTTTTTAGGGTTTCGTGGTCAACAAGGAGCCCTTATAGTTTCGCCATGTCCGTCTGTCTGTCTGTCCACGGTTTAGCTCAGAGATGCTTAGCACTAGAAAGTTGGAATTTGTTATGGGTATAATACATATTAAACAAAGTGGTAAAATAAAATCTTGAAATATTTTTTTACGGTAGCCCCCACGTAAAGTGTCCAACTTTCTAGTGCTTAGCGTCTCTGAGCTAAACCGCGGACAGACAGACGGATATGGTGAAACTATACGTGTTTCATGTTGACTACGGAACCCTAAAAATTACCACTTCTTGCCTGGTCATCTCCGCTTTGGTGGAGTCTGGGCCTTAAAGAAACTTGAAACACGGCTCAAATCTTTTTATCTACGAATAATAGACTTTAATTAGTTGGTAGATCATTATAAGTTAATAGAAAGTTTTTTGATATTTATGTTATAATATTCATTCAAATGAACCGCCAATCGTCCTTTGAAAGGTTCATTAGAAGACCAGCGTCAGACAGCATCAGTCGATCTGACATATCGCTGAAATGGACCTTTTTAGTGGAGCCGTGAGACACACTTAGTTGTTGGCATATTACCATCCTTTTTTTGGAATTTCTATGTAGTTACCGTGCGTGTTTCATGTATGTGCTAAATAATTTTTATTCTTTATTTCTTTCATTCTGTCTTTTTTATGAAATACCTAGAAATCACAACACAATACGCGCTCCAGTATTTTAATGACCTACCACACTACACCATTAGGTATCTAGACTTTAACGCCATCCTAACTAATATTATAAATGCGAAAGTGAGTTTGTTTATTTGTTCACGGCTGAATCACTAAAAGGGTTTTGATAAATTTCGAAAGTACTTTTTAAAAAAAAATTTACTCACGCAAAAACAAAAACAAACAGAAACATCACAAAAACCTAAATAGGTCTAAACAACACCTTAATGGTGCGTTTCCAACAGAATTGTGCGAGGTAAAAGAGTGGCGCTGGGATGCGTAACGAAGCTGTGAAACGATGTGAGCGTTTCCACCAAAGATGTGCGAGGTAGCTGAGTGGCGCGAAGATAGCAACGCTGTGAAACGATGCGCAAATGACTGGTGCGACGATGTGTAGTGGACTCTTTTCAGATGCAATGCTACCAGTTTCTCAGTTAAATAAAGCGATTCTATTGGTTCTTAATAAACACATCCGTCGCTATGCATCCTCGCCTATCCCTGGTGGAAACGCACCCTAAAGCAGCCTTAAAACTAATATAATAGTCATAATTGTTTAACATTCACAATTTTATAAAACATTGTGCGGTAGTTAAATTTAAATAATTTATAAAGCACAAATATGATAATACGGCAACGATACGGTCAGGCAGTCGCTGCAATGTTAATTACTTATTGAATGTAATTTAATACGGATGATGCATTATAAAACAGAGATGGAATCTTGGAGAAGATTATAGGTTTTTTTGCGAAAATCTATATTACGCGAGCGAAGCCGCGGGAAACATAATGTTAGGTCATAATTTTCCACCAGTTAAATTTAGCCACATAACAGCAAACACAATACAAAGCCTTGCCACTGGTTAACTTGAAAAGATAAACATTCAGCCTGGTTTGAATAATTATAAAGGCTCAACACAGGTCAAGTTCCGCGTTCATTATACGACGGAAATTCATAAATCCTACTATTATTTTAACGTGAAAATCTGTTTGTTCGTGAATTTGGATGTTTATTAACAAAGCGTTGTTTTTGAATTTGGACATTTGTTTATATACCGACTATTTTTCATGTTTAAACTAATTATAATTCAATTACTTTTTTCCTGTAAATTAATTTCGAAAGTGCCTTTTAATGTTCTGGATTTTTTTAATAGTTCTTCAAATACAAATATTTGACATTGATTTTAAACATGCCCGACATGCAGTACATCTAAATGGTTTGGGTATTATAAGGTAGGTGCATGACTTGAGTTATGTCGTAGGCACAGAAAAACTTTTTGATCTGTGGACATAGTTTTTGTCCTAGTGGTGGGACTAGGCTGGTTGTTCACGGGCAAAGCTACGGGCATAAGCTCTATTATATTTTTAAACTAGTTGCCGCCCGCGGCTCCGCCCGCGTGATTGTCGAAAACTATCCTAAGGGAACATATTCCCGGGATAAAAAGTATCCTATGTGTTATTCCAGACTATAATCTACCTCTGTGCCAAATTTCATCAAAATCCATTCAGTAGTTTTTACGTGAAAGAGTAACAAACATCCATACATACATCCATACTTACAAACTTTCGCCTTTATAATAGTAGTAGGATGGAACGTTACTGCAGTACCAAATGTACGGATGGCATGAAATTACGTGGTTTCCCACGCCAAAGAGTTATGTTGTATTTATTCTTCTCTGACATTGTAATTTTCGAGTTCTTTATGTGTATCTTTTAATGACTTTGTCGGATGGTTTAGAAGGCTTTGTGAGTTGAGAGTAATTTTAATATATACCTTGACTGTAATACGGTGTGTTGGTAGCCCCGACAAATTAATAATACAAAACTTACACTTTGGATTTCAATTTGGTGGCATTTTATATGAATAGAATATGCTTAATGCAAGATAGGTTAATAGTTAAATTGGTATATATCGTAGCCAAATAGTTAAACTGGTAATTTCAGGAAGTGGCTGCAATTTCACATAGTGGTGTGCAACTGAAATGCCCACCTCAAACTTATTCTAAATATTAAAAGATAATAGATACATATACATACATACACATAGTATAAAATATTCATAATGATGAGTACAATGACCCCTTAAGAGGTATTGAGTTTATTCTGTTACACGTTGTATATTTTTCTTTTGCCATTTTTCGTCGATATGGCTACGACAATTATCAAAATACATAATTTGGTAGCTGTGAGTGTCAATTATTTCATATTACAATTACATGTCAGTAATTATCAATAGTAATCGCTCAACGGACAATTATGTCCCAACGGTACATCAATTAAGAATGTTTACATTTGTAGAGCGATCTGTGTCCCTCATACCTATGTATGTTTCAATCTCGTTGCAAAGCTCAATGTGTCATATAGAATAGAATAGAAAGAATCTTTTTTGAACATCATGACAAATTATAATAGGAGCTTAAAAAATATTAGGATGTAACAGGCGGTCTTATCGCTAAAACCAATATTTTAGCCGATCGATGCCATCGATCGACGTTGATTGATTAGTGTGGTAGCTTTGACTAATCGACGGATACCGATCGATAAAAATTGATAGACTGTCGATCGGTTGGTGTGGCTGATCGAAGAAAGAATTAGAAACTATCAATCGATGTTGACTAATACATTCTTTAATCGATCGACGATGGATCGATTGGTATAGCAGAAACTATAGATCGTCGTCGACAAATCCATTCTACCATCGATCGACGATCGATCGATCGGTGTCGTAACACCCTTATAGACCATTTTGGATAGGTTTGTCAGAGAAAGAGAAAAATTACGTAGACGTTATACCTAAACGCCTGGGCACTCTGATGACTCGCGAATACAGACACCATAGACTACATAGGTACATTTGTATAGTTTGTTTATATAAAATTGAAATAACAAACATGTAACCCACACTATTGTCCGCAAAAGAGACAGAGACTGACCAACGTGCACATATTGCTCATCGGATTATTTTAACAAATATATTAATGATTTTATTATATGTGTAGATTATAAAGAACAATAAATTAATATTTGACCCTTAAGGAGATCCGGATAGTAAGGCGAGAACCTGTTTTTTTATTTGTTTTGCGTTAAAGCGAAAATATGTAGTTTAGTATGACATAACACCAGCAGAAATAGATATATATATTTGTATTTACGTATGAAGATATATTTTAATAAGATATATTTTTATTATACCCTGGATTGTTATCGATTGATGTAACTTATTCTATCACTAAAAGGTTTACTGGGAGAAAACTCAACTTTGACTGAGGCTCACCTTGATACATTAACTTAAATTATCACTGTAAAGTTATTTTGGTATACAATAAAGAATTAAGAAAGATACAGACAGCAAATAACAACTCACAGTTAGAAAATATTCTTTAAGAATGAGTGCAACAACGGTATGAGACTCCATCCCAGCAATGTCTTCTGGCTGTAATTGCTCCACAAAGACCTCTCCATGGACAGTTAACGATCTATCTTCTGGGAATAGTGCGACCACAGCGCTTGACGTTCTGATAAATGATTGGATATTATCTCTATGTTGATAACAATGGTGCAGCTGATTATTAGCCCAGCTGAATTTGTGAAGAAATGTATCGGTTGCGTAGAGTTGACCGGGTATTACACCTGCGTAACATAAAGGTGGGTTTGAGAAGACGCTTCCTTAAATGTAATACAATTTGAGATTGAACTAAAATGAATCGTCCTTTTTGCGATCGGTTTCATTTGATATAGGTAAATATTTAACATTTTCTTTAGTTCGCGTTTCATGACCATTATAGAAACGAGAGATAAAATGACAGTGAGAGGATTTGATATCGCGTCCCTCTTACTTCGAATTTTTGGACTTACTGTCCGAAAATTCATTTATTTTCTCTGATCTTAACTTATCTCGACGAAGAAGCTTTAGTTGCTTCTCTTTACCTGTCTTGGGAATCGAACCCAAAACTCCACGCTCAGCAAATCGATCTACATAGCAGTGCTACTACGCGTGCAGGTAGTCCATTACGCGTCAAAGGCAATATCAAAAGTTAATTGTTCATCAAAACGTCCACGCACCGTATTTCATATCATAAAAATTGAGCCACAAAATTATACCTAAATACAATATTAACCCCAAATACGTATTTACTCAGTAATTTCGGTAAGTATACATTTTTGACACAAAAAGCCTCACAATAATTGCAGCGGCGACGAGATCGTTATCGTTGACGCCTTCCCACCCAAATTACTGAATTAAGCTTCGAAACTCTGACCTACATAAAAACCACCCCTAACTTTCAGATGAAAAATAAACACTGTATTTATTCATGTTTCAAAGACTTTCTAAAGGATACAGTTTTATAAAATGCTGCGAGCAATTATGGCTACGTCGTAGTTACGAATTTAAAAATTCCAGTACAATGACTGCACAAAAGTGCAAAGAAAGCTCGCACAAAGAGATTTGAAAGCATCTGCAGCTTGGATACAGCTTTGGACTGCAAATTACAACTGAGATAAACAGTGGCTATGCGCCGAGGACGAACGACGCCGCTACGTCTCGCGGCTACGCCAGTTCGTAGCGGCAGCACGTAGCGAGCGGACGCCCGTAGCCCGTCGTAGCGAGCGACTACGCCGGCGCGGCATGTACGAACCAGCCCAGTGCGTCCGCAAACATAAACAAATAGTGATATGAGTTGTGCGTCCCCGAGCCTAGTATTCCGACTAACTCTTCTCATATTAACTTTCATAGTGTCGTGTACATTCGTCGCCAGTGTGGTGTGGTTATTGCGAACGAGTGGCTCTTCTAGCCAATATGAGAATTATTACTTGTCGAGAATTAATATAAGCGCCGTTAAAAGCGACAGTAACAATATTTCGACGACACCGCCTGTGTCGGACCATTATAAAGACTTGATTAAAATAGAAATAGCCATGCGGCGGGTGGAGGAAAATAGTAGAAGATTAAAAGAGTATACGAAGTCGTTATTGTGGGATAATAAAGACAAGTCTTTGTGGTGTGTGTTGTTTAAGGAGAATGGGAAGATGGAGAAGCCGTTGCGAGGCGGGAAGCATAGACATACGATTGATGAGGAATATATACGAACGTTGAGGGAACAGAAAATGAGAGAGGCTTTGATTCATTTGAGGCACCATGGCGCGCACCACCGGCGGAGACCCGACGTGCTTCCAAACCTGCCCTACATAAAATAAATAACCGTTTATTGGACAACGTTTCGCGAAAATTGCTTCGGATTCTCTATGGAACTGTTTCTTACTAAAAATATCGTATTTTCATTGAACTCGCTGTGCAGGAAAATGATTCAAATGATTGCAGCAATGCGTATAAAGTCCGATACAATTTCGGTTGTGTTAAGTGGTAACGATATAATGATAGAATGTTGTAAATATTTTGTACGTCGGTTTAATGTAAATGACTGTATTCAATGTGTAAATATGTAACGTTGACATAAAGTGTAAATATGATATGGCACAATTAAATAAATGTTTTCAGACAATATTTGAAAGTATTATCAGAAATGTTTGAGAATTCAATTGATCGTTTTGCTGTTTGAATTTATTGAAGCAACGATTTTTTTTTAATTCGTATTAAATATAATTACATTACTTCTGGGAGAGTAAACCTATTATTCACTAATTCTGTTGTTTAGCAAATATTCGGGAATTACGATAAGTTTGTTTAACGTAGGAAATATTTTGCTAAGATAACATAAACCGTTTCACAGTTATAACAACAAAATGCGTGTATATTTAACTTCACCATTTCATGTCATTATTGAAAATCATAATTTGTCTGTATTTGCGATAGTTATTCCAAATAGATTTTATCAATAGTAAAAAATCTTTTAACAAAATTAATTGTCAATCGAACTATAGAAGTTGCCATAAAAACTGTGATGATAATAATTTCGGCCTAATTTAGGTATTTATTTATTTATTTTATTAAGGTTGACTTTTTGTAATTTGTTATGATGTTTACTTATTTTTATGAAAGATTTCTATTTGTATAATCTGTGGTCACGCAGATGAGGTTCTTGTAGATAGACTCATTATTTATTGTAGACCAAACTATGTATGTTTTATGTGACAGTGGCTGTTATGTTATATTATTATGTTTGCGAAACATATTATTATAAGAACTTTTTGGACTTGGCATCTTGATGACTGGTCTTGGTTATTACACCGCATTGTTTGTTCTCAGCTGCAACGATATGAGAAAATGTATGTATTGTTTAGTGTAAAATCCTACATTCTAAGTCGTTTCTTCCTCGACTCAACCTCGTTTATGCCTCATCATCATCATCATCATATCAGCCGAAAGACGTCCACTGCTGGACATAGGCCTCCCCCAAGTATCGACACAACAACCAGTCCTGTGCGTCTCGCATCCATCGGCTACCCGTGACCCTCACCAGGTCATCGGTCCACCTTGTGGGAGGCCTTCCAACGCTGCGTCTTCCGGTACACGGTCGCCACTCCAAAACTTTTCGGCCCCATCGACCATCTGTTTATGCCTCCCTTAATCAAATTGACAGTTGTATAGCTTATTATTCATTGACATAAATCTATGTAATAGTGACTGAGTCAAGTTGAGCGGTTGAAGGAAAAGGACTTAAAATAGAATGTAGGAGTTCACACAAATAAAAATCTCGTATTAACACGCTCACTCACACCGCCCAATGTGTATTTTAATGATTCTGTATATACCGGTTAAATTCAGCCTAAAATGTCGGATCTTTATATTCAAAAACTTTTGGTTTCAATAGGACCTCATTTTCAAAAGTTAATTGTATGAATCCATTTAATTTGTAAAACGATACGATTCAGCATTTAATTTGCTCAGTACTTTAACATTTCATCGTGTTGAAGGTATGAATAAAATGGTTTTTGTATGAAACTTTTGTTTTATTTGTGACGTTAAATTTATGAAAGGGTTACAAAGATTAGGTGAATGAAAGGGGTGATAAAAATAATTAAATATTTTGAACTCTAGCATTATTTAAGCAAAGACCAAATTGTCTGCTAAAGGCATTTTAATCTACTACGATTATAAATGTTAAAGCTGGTTCAGTGACTTTGTTAACTCTTTGTAGATATGAAAGTTACTTCTCACAGATTTATTACGAAAAGACAAACTTATAGCGTGGTACTAGGTTTTTATTTATTTATCAGTCAACGTTTGGGTATCACTTTAACTAATACACTTTGACAATTAACAATAAATATAACTATGAGCCCATACTGATTTTTGATTTAAAAACAGTATGTGACTTGCAAGCGTTTTTAAAAGAATTTCTGCTACTACTATTTTTGTTTCACTTTTAGGTGTGTTAACTGAGTAACATGGTAGTTGGCAAGTCTGGTGTCAGATTTTCTGGGTTCTGTCAAAGATCTACAAATGACAGCCGGGACCAATGGCGAAAAGAGAGATAGCATGCCGTTTAATATTGCATAGGAATCGGTCTGCAGTCAGTTAAAATATTCCTAAGCACGTGAACGTGTAATGTCCAGTTGTGACTTCTCACAATTATCACCGTCTATCACGGACATAAGGTTCATAGAAAATTACCGGACTTGTGGAAAATTACTCAAATGAATGGGTGAAACCCTAACTTCCACGTAGTTTTTTAAGTTGATGCCATTAAAACTTTGACATTGACGATTGCATTTATGGTAAAGTACGTGAATCAGTTTGCTTAGTGGCATTCAGACTTAGTTAACGTTATGAAATATAATTTAACTGGAGGTGGTTTCTGAGAATTTGGAGTTAGGAGCGTTTATTTCTATACACTTGCAAATCCTTATTCTTGGAATCGAAGAAACTGATTTCAATGAAACTTGAAGGTCAAAAAGTTAGCTAAGACCTTTTTCAAAAAAGCGATCAGAAAGACAGTGAGGGCTATTATAAGTTTTATATAGAATGTGAAAATGTCTCTCTAAATAGGCCACTCAAATTAGCTTTGAGTCTTGCACAAAATCCTAACTCTTATTTTGAATCGTGTAAATTGATCTTAGCTTTTGTAATTATATACAAAATTAAACAGTTTCCATAACCGGGTCATTCTGAAAAAACAAAAAACGCAATTATTCAATATAAGCTATGAAAGTTAAGTTATCTCTAATTTTTTTTTTACAGTATGTAAAGAAAAGTTAAAATTAATTTATTTTGTCAGACTTAAACATTTTCGCCCTAAATAATGTCGTTATAAGTACGACATTTTGAAAAATTGGTTATGTGTTTATTTTTTTATAATTAATTTATAGGCCATGTTCAAACATGGTCTATAAATTAAAATGAAACACAATTTAATACAGTTAGATTTTTACCTGGATCGCTATCGCAAAAAACTGATATTACAACTTATAACTAATTAAAATATTTAATTAGGTAGTTTCATGAAAAAAAGGTAGTTAATTTTTCCTCGAAGTACCAAAGCAAAAAGTATCATTCTGAAATAAAAAAAAAGAAAGTTGCTCGGATTAAAATGTTTAATTTAATGACCTACTTGTAAAAATCGATTACTTCTACGAATATTCCAAACGAACAAACCCGTCAATATTTTTCCCATCGCGTTATTTTCGAAATTAGATGTTTTATTTGAAAAAAACGAACACACGGGGCTTAAGTTTTTGCGAGAAACATTTTGACATACGGGAAGTAGACTAGACTAGACTCTACATGTTAACGGCAAAAAATCAGAGTTAGTAGTTTTTGCAAAGTTAGCCTAATTTTCGGTGTATTTGCCAGGTCTAAAACTCTTTTTCGAAAAGAACTTGACTTAACTTGCTTGTTACTAACACCTAAATACTAAAAAAAATATGGATCTTATAGTCTGAAATAAAGTTTTTTTAACGCTTTTAAGAACGTGTCATACCCTATTTTAACTCTAAAGTTTGACAGATTTTCAGGCTTAAGTAGATATTGAGAAAAATTAACTACAGCACTATTTTTGAAATTTCAACTTAAAGTACTGTGATACGTCGGTACAGCGATACTTAAGACAAGCCGGTCAAAAAAGATAATATAAACATTTATGTACGAACCCACACAAGGTTATAAACTCCCGTATATTTTTATGACACTATACAGGGTGACTACACCTACATTCTTACCGGGTGTTATATCGGTGCGAGCATTAACCCCTAAAATAGATTATACTAAGGAAATGGTGATATTCACGCAGACTGTGACCGAATTTTCCGGAAGATTGTTATGACTATAAGCTTTCTGCAGGAAATATAAGATTCATATCACCCCGTATGTACTGACACGGAAGTGAAAATATGTATAGTGCTTTTACCTAAAAGTGCAGATATTTTTGGTAGTAAGTAAAGATGAAGACAAGTTAATGTCGACACGATGGTGGCTAAAAATAGGCCACACTTTACGTGGGTTCCCATAAAAGATAGGGGAACAAAAATAGAAGTATATTACGACAAAATTGAATAACTGAGCTTATTTTTAGGCCGTGCCAAAATTGTGGTGTAAAATGTCCAGAACATTTCATTTTCGTGTAATGGAATTGTTTTAGAGAAATGTCTCCATTGCGTGGGATATTAATCTATACTAATATAATAAAAACTGAAGAGTTTGTTGGTTAGAACGCGCTAATCTCTGGAACTACCAGTCGGATTTGGAAAATACTTTTGTATATGATAGCCACATTCATGAGGAATGCTATAGGCCAGGGATGGCCAACCGGTCGATCGCGGCTATAAGTCCTGTCGATAGCGGCAAATCAAAAAATCTAAATTCGTATAACAGACTGCGCAACTGTATATATAATAGGTCAGGTCATTAAAATTAAAAATACTACAAAATGGTTCCTATACTGAACTATTGAAAAGAAATGTGTAATTGGTAGAACGCACAGGGTTTCGTCGGTAAAAAGTAGATCACGGGTCGAATCAAGTTGGCCACCCCTGCTATAGGCTATACGGAACCGGGAAAACTGGGATATGCGTGTACGAAGCTTGTACACGTAAGTTATAACTGGCTGCATTTAACTGGGTGTGGGAGGAGTATTTGAATGGCCAATAAAGCTGCATTATTTTATTCGGGGTTCAGACATTGTTGCATTTGAATATTATTGGAAAAATAAGTGCGTCATGAGAAAGTAGTGGGTACTTGGGTAGTCTCGCTTATTATAGGTGGCTATGCCATTGCCACCTACATTAATATGGGAACACGTTCATAGTGAAAAATAAATATGATTTAGCCGCTAAAAAAATCTTTACAGAAAGACTTAGTTTAAGGCTTACCTATAGTGGAGTGCCCGAGGAGTTTGACCTCGGAATTCAATTACTGTGAACGTGTTAATTTAGAACCTTTTGAATTATGTTTTATAAATAAAATACTAAAATGTTTATAATTTTTTTTTGTTGCTTCTTCTTTTTAAATCGATTTTACTAAACGAATATTAGAAAAAAATCTTTTTATCCAACAGCAATGAGATTTATATTTTTGAAAGAATTTTTTAGTCTCTTTATTTCAGGTATAGAAGCTGAGGTCAATTGTGTCCCAGTTTTGAAAAAATGGGGTTAACGTAAATACATATTCTTGACGAGTTAAGATAAACCAAGCAACGAACAGTAATGTTTTCTGAAAGGGTTTTTAAGAAAATTATTTCAAGGGAACATACTCCCAGGCTAACAAGTATAAAGTGCCCAATTCAGACCTTTTCACTAGTGTTTACTTTCATCCGAATCTGTTAAGCCGTTGGGAAGGGAAAGGTTACAAATTGACTGACGGAGTTACTTTCACATTTATAAAATTAGAATGGTTTCTTGCACAAAACTATTCCAATAACCCCGTAATGCATCAGAGTATATTATTATAATATATTCTTATGTTCTTTTTTTAATTTTTAAATAAAAAGCAACAAATTTTAATAGGTAAATTTTGTTATGTACCTTATTAATAATGCAATCCAACTGGTTTCATAGTAATTGGATTCCGAGGTGTTCATACTTAAGACCCTTAAGGTTTTCACTATTACCTATTTGTATCCTTGTACATCCTTCTACTTTTGACCGCAGGTTTAGTAGCCTATCCAGTGTAATCTATCTCTGTACCAGAATTTACTCAAATCTATTCTGCGATTTAGATGTGAAAGCGTTATGTATGTCACCGGAAAATTGCAAACGCCATAAGATTATTAAATATCGCGTGAAATTGTAAACAATTTTTTCTTAATAAGACACGGATTTATTACAATCTTACAGAGTCTGCAATTTTTTGGTGACATATACAAACCAACTGGTTTGTATATGTTACTTTCGCATTTGTAAATACTAAGATGGAATACTACAAACGTAATTAAATGTACCATGAACCTACCTCATACATGCCAAAACATAACCCACCGCTATAATTGTATTAATCCGTTCCAAAAGAGGTCAAATTAAAATTCAGAGCGCACATTTTGCTTTGCTTTACCTACCACATATTCGCAAACTGACCCATTTGTTCAAAGGGCTAACTAACGCTTCACAATTCGGTTGCAAAGCTTCACTCGTGGTTCGATAATCCTATGCAAATATTGAATTAAAGTGGCCTTAATACTCAAACTCTGGAAGTTTACACACTGTTGGGTTCTGCTTAATAGTGATCAATCGATAGTCCGTTATTGAGGGAGCTTGAATGGCTGTATGTACTCGTAGTTATTTTGATACAGGCTTGTTTTGTTGGTCTAGCTATTTATGCTTTAAAGGAAATTAAACCTTTATAAGATTACTTTTTGGTCGTCTGTGACAGAGGTTTTCAATCGCAGATTATTTTGCAGTTTTTGACGAGTCAAGAACTATTTATGATAACTTAGGGAAGAAGTCTATGGGAAGAAGTCTAGGTACAACCCATTGATTTTGGTACGAATATGATTTCTATTAAGAAATTAAAAATATGTTCCACGCTGAGTAACCAGCCTTGGTGCCCGGTTCTTTTTCATTGATACGAGAGAAAAGCATGATAATTTACGATAAAAATCGATAGTCATACCCTCCCATACCTTTCCGTTGGCGGAAACCAACGCCAACTCTTTTGAAATCAATGCCTATCGCCGCTACCATACAGTCCCACAGTTTACTCGTAGCAGTAACATATTGGATTTATACTCAATAGTCGAGCATGAATAGTGGCAGCCTGCCAGCTAACTGCGATCACAATATCCATTTCGCGCAGTTGAGTCGTATGACTGGCGGCACTGGCATGCCAAGTGTGGCGTGGAAGCCGAGTAGACTCATATAAGTATTCAAACGGGGCATGACTTACATCAACCGGTCTAGTTTTTGATACTTGTGGAATTGGAGATACGCCTCGGTTTTGTCTTGGCCAGTACCAAAATGTAGGTAGTCGCGTTATATAAGATGCATTTAGTATCCCACATGATACATAGGTGGTTTTGCAATGGTGCTTTGAAAGTTATTTGATAAATACTATGATATACTTTAGTATGTACATCGTGTGTGGTCCTTGGTTACTAGTTAGAGCTGCAAACCTTGACTAGCTAGCTAATAAGACGAGCTGACGATAGCAAAAGCACATGAATTTTAATAAAGCAAATAAATTTGTGGGTAAAAGAACATTGCCTAAGTTACGACGCTATCCTTCAACCGGATCAAAATATCAAACTGATTGAAAGACTAAACTAAAATATTTAAATACAACTTTGTCCTTGACATTTTACATGTCTTTCAAACGAGAGAGGAAATAAAACTATTTATATATTATTTCTTTGGCAATGATGACGACCCACATCTTCTTGAAACCAATAGCCTAATAGAAAAAAATGCTTTTATAAATGCTGTTCTTTGCTAGTAAATACTCAAGGAGAAGTCACATGTAGCAGTAATATTTATAACAACTGCTATGACTCAACTCAGACACGATTCGTTTTAGCTGTAAAGTTTTTTAACGAGCTCTTACTCGTCGCTTTCAAGCTGTTGATAAAATATTTCAAACTCTTTCGTTTAAAGTTATGCTTTAAACGAAAGAGTTTGAAATATTTCTCTTTCTTCTCTCTCTCTCGGTCTCTCTATTTCTTGGTTCAATCTTTCAGAATACACACAGCAAAAGATTTTTAAAGTTATTTGGGTGAATTATTTCATCTTAAAGGGCTTCAAGTACAGTCCACGTGGATCCCTGATACAGTCAGAAGGAGACGCGGCACCCACTCAAAAAATGACGGTGACAAAATTTATAACCAATAGTCCACAGTAGCCTTGGACTAAAACATTTTGTCCTCTGCTTTGTCTGAAGCTGCTAAAGCGCTGTTTGTTATTTAGTCGTAAGCCATGATTAGTAAGTAGATGTATTTTAGTTTAAGTTGGGTTATGATGTAATTGACTTTATGTATAAAAAATTCTTAAATAAATATAAATAAAAATACTAAAGCAGATGGAAATCGGGGGGCGCCACCTATTTAGCCGCTGGGCAAGGACATCTCTTTGCTCAGCTATGGGATGATACAGGCTGACAGTAACCAACCGGTCGACTCTAAAAAAACATACCGTGAAAGGTTAGGTGAAAATGTCAGCTCACTTCACGTAGCTTTACAAGGTGAGGCAGTAATGGGTAAAAATCAGTAAAAGTGAAATCAAGGTACTTGACACCCATGCTATAAAAAGGTGAAAGGTGCCACCTGTGCTGAATACACTTTTTACAACGTAATCTCCTATAAAGTAGGAAATCTCACAACCCTGAGGACTTCAAAGGAGGTTAAATATATTTTCATGCTCAATGCGGTCTGATAATATGACACCAGGGTCGTATAGTGCGGGCCTATTTTATGTGTTTTAATATTCATAAAAGTAACGAACAGATACATTCACGCACTTTAGTAGACGCGACCTAGTTAGAATGTGTGGTTCATAAAATCTAATACATAAAGTTCCCTTTTTCCGAATCAACTCGATTTTTGCGAAAAGGATTTAAGGAATAAACAAATCCCAACTTATATTTGGTTTACGAAACGAATAAAAATCTGAGATTTATGAGCTGAATAATGGTTCTTTGTTTTAATGTAAAACTATTTCAGTTGTGTTTTCAGTCACAAAAGCTACTTGTAGTTCTTGAATATGTCGTAAAACATAACTATAATAAACTTATATTGTTAGGTTTCTCAAACCCTGAATCTTGAGACCCTGAGGCCCTCGACAAAATATCAGTTATCAGTATTATTCTATTAGTATCACGAGAATGTCACTTTATTATTAGCTAGTACAGGTTTACCGCTTTTCTAATAAGTCAGAAGAAGGCGTTACTTACCAAAGAAAGAATATTTTAACAATACCTAATGGAATGTTTTGTCTCAATATCTACTCAATATTCAATATACATAGCACTGTTAAGGTCCATAACGAGACAGTTGCGTGTGGCGGGCGTCTGACAGGAGCAACAAAAATAATTGAATACATAATTGATTAATAGCCATTACAACGTGACAGATATTGATTGCTATCGATTCGATGGTAAATGTTGGGTGCTGTTGACTCTTCGGTAATGTTGTGGTCTTAGTACTTATTTACATTTTTGTGATGGCTTTTTAAAGAAAAACTTTTGTAAATTATGTTTTCATTTCAAGATATTTAATTGTAGATGAAATTTTATCGCCTTTATGAAAAGTTATAAAAAAAGAAATTTATAAAAATCGTTGATGTAAAAATATCTTTAAATCAAAGATGACCTTTTTGAGAGTTTCTTAGATTAGTACGTGGTGATTAGAAAGTCGCCAGACATTAAGTTTATCGTGAATATTCTGAGAAGAATGTTGTCAGCAATTACGATTGTCGTCAAAAATCTTTTCAGTCAGTTTTTTTTTTGAGTAATCAGTTCATCACCCTTGTATTCCTCGTAAGGTTTATTTAGGCGTTTTTAGACAGTTTCCCTCAAATGGGATTATATCCATATCTCGGGCTGCTTCTAAGAATTTCTTGTTGCTAAATTGCGTTTACACATTGAAGTGTGTTCCAACTAACTGTGAATTTATACGAAAAAGCGTATATTCTAAATGTCTTTCTATCGCTACCGCGAATGCCAAAAATAACAATGACAGTACCATAACAATCACTCCTAAACTTTTAGTCAACGCACGTACAAACAAGAAAAATATTCTAAATAAAATTGCGTTGGTTTTCATTTTGATTGCGCCTATTCACATATTGTATTTTTTTTGAAATTTTTATAGATTTTTATTGTTATTTTATTAGTTTTAAGCTACGTTTGCACCTTTCAAAATAACCGACCTTTTCTCGTACTTAAACATAAATAGTTTGTGCTAAATCGAAAGAAAAACAAGTAAATATTATTAAGTACTGCAATGTTGGCTTCGTTCCAGAAGCTTACTAAATTATATACTATTAAAATTGGTAACGGTAGATATTTTTTAATATTTTTACTCCATATATTATGGTAGAATGAAAATAACTTTAAAATTAATCTTAAACCATACTATGTAAAACTACATTCTGATAAATAAATAAATACTAATTCTAATTTAGGTACTCAAACCACAAAATAAAACTAGCACTACATACCCGCCTCAACAGAAAGCAGTTTCAAATAAAAACCAGCTCTCGTACATTCTCTTTTCACTTAATTCGCAAAGCTCTGAACATTTCTCAGTACATTGTACCTCTTCACCCTTTGTGTTGACAGTCAGTTAATGAAAATGTGCATGTTTAAAGTTCGCTAGAGCTCTTTAATCTACAACCACAGAGCTTGGGAATTGTTTATTGTCAACAACTTAGTTGTTGGGTATGTACAGTCGGGTTGTTTATACCTTCGTCAATTTTCAAATTCTTTTTTCTTTATAAAGGTAGGATACACTTTCAGAAACTAAAAGACTGCTGTAGACCATTGTAACCCTATGGACTCCGGTCTGAAATAAAACCTATCACTATAGAAAAAAACTAAATCTAATGGATTTAGTTTGTTGCCTACTGTTGTTTAATGCCTAGCTGACAACAAACTAAATCCTTTTTAATAGATTGACCATTAGTTTACTGAAATGTAAAAGAAATAGTTATTCTCAGACATTGACATTATGAAAAACATAGGTATAGGTACCAAGTTAGTAGCAGATTCTATCGAGAACGGAGCACGCAAAAATGGACCTAAGGTGATGAATCCACTTTTACACTGTGATTGTGACTGTACCAATGTGCAATGGTGCAATAACCTTACATAGAATGAAATTTGTGTAATATCCCAGTATTTTTTTTTAAATAAGCATGGTTTGGTACTGAATTTATATGGATGCGATACATCGTTTACCTCCATAAATAAAAGGCCATAAAAAAGAGCAACACACTTACCCACATAATTACACAACACATTATTTAACCCTACAAATTCCAAAACAAAAAAAAAATCAGCAATGAGCCATCAATTTCCATTTTCTTTATCTTAAAAAAAATCTAAAAGCGTATAAAAATAGCGCGTTGACTCGCGATATCGGCATTCCATTCAGTTGGGCACCTGTCATGGCGGAGATTGATTGCTTGCTATATTAAAAAGTAAATGAAGTACCTTTTAAACGCGCCACCTATAAATTCGACAAGGATAAAGTGGATTTACAGCGTGACTTGATGGAAATGTCAAAAAAAATTAGTAGCTTAAGTTTTTGGGCTGTTGGAAAAACGGGCAAATTATTGTGTGACTTTTTATCGGACACTAGCCCGTCCCATTAGGTCCCAAAGTCGACTAGGGGTAAAAGGCTAATAAAATAAGCTACTGTTGTCTTTGTGTAAAGGAAAGCATTTAAGCAGTATATGTGTACAACAGAAGATTCTTCATAATGTACAGACGCCAGCAAATCAAGCTACAACCATCTGTTAAATTTCTCTTATAGATTTTTAACTTTATCGCTTGAGTATTAGGTTCAAGGTTGATTGGGAAAACTTGACAGTTTCGGGTAGCTTGATGTGCTGGCGTCCGTACACAATATAAGTTACAAAGAAGAAATATGAAGATAACATTACACAGGGTGACACGCGTTATGTAAAGTGTTAAGCGGTATGCATGAATGTTTGGATTCAACTTCATTTCGACGCTTATAGCGCTTGGTATCGGCAATTATGAATATCCACTGTGGTTTTATCCGTAGTTGGGTTTGTTTTAACGTATGTAAATTTAACAAGACAAGTTTTTTTCAGAAATACTGTATTGACACTGTCAAAGTGATCACCCTACGAGAGGATTATCGCCTCTCGATTGTGTTAGAGTGGAACTCGTTTATAATCAGGTGAAACAGTAGTCAAACGCCAACTTATCAATTAAAATATTAAAATTATGTTATTATAATAAAAACAGACACGCCTTACTTAAAGATATAAATAGCAAAAATACTTCCCCATACCAATACCTACTATGTAAGTCTATGACATAATACCGGATGCTTGTGCTTGCTTACTAGACCATAAACCTTTATAAAGAAATAGATATCTTATTTCTCAGAAATAGAGATCTTATTTCTTAGAAATAAGATGTCAATTTGATCTAATTCCTCAAATAAACGATGCAGACAACGATTGGAGAAAGAATTATGTCTTTATTTGTTCTGTCTGCAAAACAAAATGCACATCTCTTAAAGCTATTTATAACTAAAACACATTAAAAAGATTGCGTCAGAGATACCAGTTAATGTTTCAAAACATTTACAACTTGGCAACCCTAAGCCCATTTCGTTTAGTCAAATATTTCAAGCTGATATTCATATTATTATAAGTAGGTATTTTATACTCAGTGTTTCAAGTGGATAATTGGATATTTAATATTTCATGACCTACGTTTATTTTCACTATTATTTTAGTCCCACACAAAAGGTTTTGTGTTTCATAAAATCATAACATGTTCACAGGCTTTAAAAGACAAAGTCGTGATACTAATTACTAAGCAATTTAACTTAAACATCAAACGCATGACATAAATGAATTTAGTTCTCGTTATTGTTGTTTTAATGAATATCATGTTCAAAACAAACCTCGTAATTGGTTAATGAGTGTGATACGTAAACCTTTTGAGAGGTAAATTCGAATTATCCTTGATGATATTTAAAAGTTTGTGGTGAGAACTCGTCGAGATAATCAACACATTGTTGAAAATAATACGATGAAGTTTAACTTTTGTGTTTAAGGCTTTAATTTTATTTAATGATGGCATTTTTTTGGTATTCGAAATTTACTTTTTAGCAACAACTCTTTTTTGTACTACTTCAGAGTAGACATTTATACTTAGTTTTTAAACAAATTAAATCAATAAATGAAAATAGAATAGAAATACTCTCTACATAAATTAACTGTCCATCGGTTTCAAATTAACTAAGCCATGTGGAAAAAGATTTAATGTTATATAATCGAAACAAGAAAGTCTGTACAAGATGGCAAAATATAGTTTCTTTGTTAACTAATAAATAACTCTTTAAATCGATACTGAAGAGACGGGAGTTAGATCCTTTTAGGTGCAACACGCAATGTATTCTATTCTGCCCAGAAATCGAACATATCCTACGGGAATAACCCACACGAAGTGGCAGGTATAAGCCAGCGGAATTTAAAACGAAAGGAAAAAAAGCTCGCAGTAGAACCAACCAAAGTACCCTAAATCCGACTCATTATCTGCCAAGATCCTTTTCAAAGTTAACAAAGATTGCGTCTAATCCAAAAGTTTGAATTGTAAAGTTTGTTTCAGTTAGCTAACAATCTTTTTCGTTTAAAAATTCAATAGACACGGAAAGGATTTTTAAAATGAAGGCGCGTAAGCTTTGCGTTTTTAAAGGCGGAATATAATATATGTATTTGGCCTGAAACATTTTTAAGATTAGATTTACAAAAAAAATACTGATTTGTAGATTCTAAATTCGAATTATCTGAAATTGAAATTAAGAATCTGCCAATCAATTCAAACTAATAATGAAGTAAGATTTTTTTGTACAAATATGAGTGATTATTTTTAGATGGATATATGCACTGCGCGATTGATGAGAAGTATGGGAGAAGAAATAACATGTTGCAAGGGCCCCAGATAAAATGAGATAAGAGCAAGAAAATGATGATTTATACTGTGTTTTTTAAAGCTTATGTGTTTGTTATAAATGAGCTTAAAAACACACCACAATCATTGTAGCGGCTAATGAAATAATGTGATAATAACTTAAAGGTCCGGGTGAGAATTTATAATTATTAATCTAAAGCTCAAGTCGCTCGACATGTAAGTAAATTAATTAAGTAATAATATAATTTCTCTGCCGTGTTCTAGTGCCGCAAACGTGTTTTCCGTGGGTACACGTTTGGATTTCAAGGTCGAATAAATTGGGATTTCCATGTTAGATATTTTCTGGTGCTGCTTATTACCATATTTTACATGAGCCTAAGACAGGCTTCGCATTTTACTTAACTTATGTTGACAGTTTTATATTGAGACGTGTTTTATGTAAAACGAATATAGATTTTTCCCCGCGACTTTGCCCGCGTGGTCTATCCTGACGAGTTCTATACAGAATCAAACAATAAAATACTAAGTTCGGAAACCGGCAGAACCAGATCATCGGTTAGATGTCATGCGATAATTCATTACCTACATACATTCAAAATACATTTTAATAAAATATCAATGCTTGTATTTAACACATTAATGTTCCGTTGCGAAAACTTCTCATGTACCTACCTAAAAGTTAGAAACACGAACGAAATACTGACAAATTGCGAACGAGTGCCGGGTTGTTTGTTTACTTATTGTTTGTAAAGCCGAATGATGAGTTGTAATTCGTACATTAGCTGCGTAATTATTTAGACTGTTTCTGTGAACCGATTTCTTGGTAGTGTTAATTCCTTATTTGTAGCATAATGACTTATAGCGTCGTCCTTATACAAAGCAACGCGAATGCGTAATTGTCGCGTTAATTTATTCGGCAAAACGGAAGGCGCCCTCTGTCAGCGCAATGACAAGATAGGTTTTATATCTGTAAAAATATAAAGTGTGTCTACAAAAATGAACGCGATGTTCGATTTATATTATTTGCGCTGTGATTGTAATAACGGTTGGTTGGATATGCCATCATCACCATGCTTACCAGGCGGTAGGCACCAGTCCATACAGATCCGTAGATCCGTCCGATGTGGCGATGCTAACAGAGGATATCTTTCGATAGCAATAATGATGATGAATTATGTAAGGTTCCATTAAGACAGATGGACAAACTTTTCATTATTTATTTTGTTTAATTTTATGATGTTTCTGTTTTTTATAAGTAGTGCCAATAAACACAATTTTCTTTTCTTTTTTTTTCTTTTTCTTTTCTAGGAATCATTCAGACCACCAAAGTAAGGACAATGGTAAAAATATATAAGAAAAAAAGTACAGAGTTATATGTATTTGGCGATTAGGCTTGCCACACACCTCCTGTAATCAAGCATGATAAATATCGGTGGCAATATCAGCCAGGACCATGTATCTTGCTCTTCTCTTTTGTCAGCTGAAGAATTAGTCAGGCTGTAGTTTATAAATTACCAGTCAGCATGATTGCGGGACCAACTCCGATGGATTACCGTACGTACCTACGGAAGCATCGTCCCGAAGGGCTATTAATGTAACTCATGGAAATTAATAAAATATGTCATTTATGAGAAGGCCAACAGATGGCCTTGGTACTAACATGATAATACCGACTAGTTGGAATAAGTACACTTACAGTAAAACGATTTACCGATGAATCATTTCTATGAAAGTAATCGCGTATTCACATGAACTACACCTTTATAAAATTTCCCAGAAGCAATGTTCCAGCATTTTCATTTCATTTCCCCCGCGAATAAATCGCCGTAACCATATAGTTGCTCTAAATACGCCTCTTAAAACTTCCTTTAGTCATAGATTCTTTATTTTCCTTGGTCCGTATCTCTACAATAAATTAAACCGAATTCTTTCCCTGCACCCATTGAACAAACA
This sequence comes from Mamestra brassicae, assembly GCA_905163435.1. Taxonomy (NCBI): domain Eukaryota; kingdom Metazoa; phylum Arthropoda; class Insecta; order Lepidoptera; family Noctuidae; genus Mamestra; species Mamestra brassicae. The sequence continues at coordinate 8,701,953 of LR991004.1, read as the reverse complement.
TAATTTTAAAGTCACTTTACAAGCCTGGCTACAAGGCCACACATATACTGCCACAGAAGCTCTCTTTGACGTATTAGTCTAGTTATTTCATGCACTAACACACACCACAACAAATATACACTGTCACACACACATTATCACAAACACACACCTTCACAAACATCACACTCACAAAAACCTCCCAAATATAGGTATTTTTAATTATTTTTAAGTCTTTTTCAAATTAAATTTAATTTAATCTCACTATAATTCTAAAATTAATGTAATCTGTTATATTATAATTGTAAAATTGCTTGAAACTGCTATTTACTGTGATATCAGATGAAAGCTATCAAATGTGTTAATCTATGACGGGGTGGGGACCTGGTGACCTGTATTACAGGTGTTACTACCTACCACAGGCACCAGCGATCCACAACCAAAAATTACTAGCTTTTGCTCGTGTGTAAATTCTGTTTGTATTTTTTGGCTTGTGGTGAGAAATAAACAATTTTTATTATTATTTATTATTATTATTTTCTTTTCCAACGTTTAGTTAATCGAGGAAAATAAAGGTTTCACACTGTTTACTTTCAAGGAAAAAAAATCTTCTCACGTCCTTTCATTCCGTACCGTTGGACAAAGGTGAGGTAGAATATAAAATCCTGGGGATTTATTTATTGACTTTAATAATGCCCAACATTTAAGGTAAATCTACGGGTAATAGGGTGACAGGTATAGAGGTGGGCGTATAGAAACTGGTGATGTAATAAGGATTAGGGATGCACCTCACCCTACAACGGTTTTAGGAGATTAGTTGCTTCAGTGGGGTGGTACTGAAAATAGAGTTAGCTAAGGACATTAATGATGTCACGGTGCATTACTACGATGGATGTCACAAAGCGAAGCATGTTCCACGCTTTGTTTGTAACAGGACTTATTGTATTAACAATTTAATCCGTCACGTTCCTCGCAAATTGTTTTCAGCAAATAATAATTCCAAATAATAATTCGATTTGTAGTTTTATTTTTTAAATTTAGTTATTCTATTTCAGATTTAGATTCATCGTCACCTTTTGTAAATATGGCTCAAACTATTTGCCATAGCATTTCACAAAAAACAAGAGTAAAATCATGAATTCATAATCATTAATGGGTAAAGGTATTTTTATCATTCTCCCAAACAACTGAATTCAATATCCATTAATCCCCCAACCCGTTAACACATCAATTCATATTCCGAAACAACATTCAACACTGTCCGTCTATATTATTTTAGTAGTACTACATTTATGTTATGTTTTCCGTACGTCAGGTGCACCTTTCCAAATTGCTAGTGAGCCTGCCTTCCTGTCCCAAATACAACTGTCAGACCCTTATCAACCTCTAATTATACATTACCGTCGTTTTCATTTGGACACTCCGATATTCTGGTGGATTTCTTTAGTGACAATTTACTGTGTGACGTCATTTCTTAGGTAGGGAACGTTTTTACATGTTGGGTTTTGAAAATGGAATGTTCGGTTGAATATATGTGTGTATGTGTTCAGTGGTTGTGTATTGTGGTTTTTAAAAAGACTTAAAATAAATCAACGACGTGTTCAGAAGGTGAGTGAATGGGTACTTACACAGTTCATTTCTTCCTAATATTATTTTATTATTTTAGGAAAACTTACAGATAAATAAATACAGTAAGTAAAAGTTTAAACAAAATATGGCAAATATGAAACAGAAAAACAAAAATAAACTTTTATACATATAACATAAACAGAAAAAAAAACTAAATAAAAGCTTGTAAATAAATATTTATGCTTGAAGAAGCTATTAGTTAAAATTTTCTTCAATTTATCAACACTAGTTTTGAAAATGTCGATATCAGCTTACTGGCAGAGTGCATTGCACGACTCGCTTTCATCATGTACGAGTTCCGTCTGTACGTCCACTACTACCAATGAGGTCTACGTAAGAACGCAGACGACACTCTCTCTATTGGGAATGTTAAAGTTTGTATGTTTGGAGGTTTGTTAATCCATCACCCCACAACGGCAGATCGGATTTAGATGAAACCTGTCCCATGGATTACGAACTGGATTAGTTCATAGGATTTCATTCCCGTAGTAAATTCCTTGGTGATGATAAAACACTTCTGCCTGTAGGAAGCAGTAAACTTTTTCCTTTAGAACATTTTTGTCATATGAAAATCAAGCCAATGAACATTAAAATGATGACCAAGCACTAATTACAATAAAACTGAATTTTGATAGTCCTGAATTCATGAAATATTATACTCGTTAGATCATAAAAAGTTATTAGATGTCCCACTTTTAATGGACAACAGACTTTTTTCGTTGGAAACTCGTACAACAAAAAGCTGTTGCTTTTTACGATGAGTATAGTCTTAAAACAGGAGTTATGATGTCATTAGTGTTCTATTATATCCTTGGAAATGAAATAATGTCTGGAAAATATTTTTATTTTGTATTAAGAAAATTTTAATTTAGGAATCTCATTAGGTTTTGAATTGATTAATGTCTAGGCTGGGAAATTAAGAAAATAATTTAATTGTTTCTTGAAATATTTACTTTTTTGGTTCAGCTTGTGTTTACTTTGTACTATTTAAGGGGATTTATTTAAAACGGACCTACAAAAAGTTTTATATTTAAGGTACAAAACTAAGCTGTATTTTCCAACACATGTGGAAGCCCCTTTATTACCAGACCGCGAACTGCACTTTCAAAATAAATAGATTTTCCCCACATCTCGCTTGAAATGAATTTATAATTCCCAGAAGGTAAAATTAAACTCCCTATATCTATCTTGACTACAACCGGTTCTCAGAAATTAGTCGCTCACTTATCACTTCTTGTGTGGCGATGGGATAATCTTCTCTTAGAATTCATTAACGGCTGAATTTTTTAATCGTCGATTTATTGTTTTCAGACAAAAGCTGTGAAACTGTATTTTACTCCACAGCTGAAAGTTATCTGACTATTGAAAAATTGGCTGTAAGTGGGATTCATATAAAATTAACCTTCTTTCTGTATTCGGAGAAATTATATTAATATGATATCTTCATAAGTGGGAAATATCAGAAAATTGATTAAACATTTCCATTTTTATTAAAACTTCGTTTTAAAATGTAATAGTAGTATTTCTACGAAAAAAAAACGCAGGAAGAAAGTAAGTGTTTTATAAGGTAGCGAGAATTTTTAGGGCGGTTTCTAGAAATTCCGGATAGTTAACTTTTTTTTTCCTTATCTAAACAATATTCTACTCAACTATAAAATACATTTTTGTTTGAGAGTGAAATCCACTGTACTCTGTATAAAAACGGTAGCTACAGCAATTGCGTGTACTTACAAAAACTATAAGAGTCACACAAAAATGTAAGCCCACTTTTTTCTCAATATTGATGTACGAGAACCAATAGTACCAGCCTCCAACATTCTCCAGGGAAATTCGTGAGACGCGCAGTCGTCGGTGCGTCGCCCGAGATTGCAGCTATTACTTCTAACACCCTCTGTTTGCCGCCAAATAGTTATGCCCTCCCCTAAATTATTAGCCCCAGGTATACACCTGAATGTATGTGGGTTACGCAGAGGGAATCGAAAAAATAGGGGACGGAAATTGGAGTTTACTAGACTGATATGTCTTCCACGCACTTATTACGCTCACTTTGTATTGATATAGCGTATTAAATCATGATTGGTGGTTTTTGGGGTGGCTTTAAGTGCTCCTACATATTATGTTGTCTGCTTTATTGGTTTAAAAGGCAGACTTAGTGTAGCTGGAGTTTGCCCTGTATGTAATTATTTGATTTTTATTGTCTCTTATTTGACTTTTCATATGTTTTTAAATGTCCAATCTATATCTATCTAACACCTATTGTGCCTCTAAATGGTTTTAGGTGATATTTAATTGTGATTTCATCACATCGTACAAAGGGCAGACGATCCTTACACCACCTAATTGACTGACAAGAGGAAATTTTACCATAATATTAACGACCACGGCAGGATACATAAATCTCTATATTTGTTTTCGCAAGGCAGTAAAAGATTTCACCATTTGGAAAGACCAAAGCTCTCCCCATCTGAATGTAGAAAAATGGCCGCTCACAAACTAGCTAAATACAAGTCAATGGACTAACAAACCAGCTTACGTAAATCAAAAACGTAAAAAACCGGACCCAACTAACAGTCTGCCGCACAAACTCTGTCATTGATATGAAAAATAGGAAATGAGCGGAATGCTTTTACTTTGATATTTATATTTGAATAAACGGTCGCTCGTTTGAAGTAACTGGATGCTAACAAGGTGACTTTGAAACGGGAGTAAGTAGTATCGTCTTAATAAAGATCTTTGAAAACAATCTGTGTTACGGTATTATAGAAATCTCGAAGAACCTGTTTTTAAATTGAGCTTCTTTGAGATCCAAGGCATAGTCCGAGGCATAGTCTTAATTGTTAATGTCTTATGATTGTTCTCTTTTTTTACTTTGTGTTTCGTTGCTGTTGTGTTTTCTATTCTATTCTAAATCGGAGGATGAGAGGTTTTTTTTTGGGAAAAATAATTAATATATTACATTCTGTTAAAAACTTAATAGCTACGATCCCGTAAAAACATTACTTACGCGAAAGTAAAATATCAAAGCAAGCAATTCGGCGTAACAAAAACAAAAAAAAAAATACAAAATTGGCATATCCGAATATCGTATTACTATCGCTCCAATGCGTATTATACATAACAGCGATTCGCGCATTCCACATAACTGCATCGTATGCGTCGAACATCCCAAAAATATACGGAATATTGCGTTTTATGCCCGCATCTCTATGAAACAGCTTTTATTTGTTATTCACTAAAGATTCAATGGATTGTAAAGAATGCAATAGCGGTAAAACACTGCAATGGTCTCAATGCAGCACAATATTTACAGCGGCCATTTTGAAATGAATTTCAACGGGACGAGGCTCGACGTAAAATCTCTTTAGAATGGTATTTGGTTTTTTGTTACTATTAACCGTCTGATAAATCTGATTTTTCAGCCGTCTGTCTGTGCTAATACGTAGGTTTTGTGTATACGGTTTTTTTGGCCATTGCGGCTTTATTATAATTTTTTATTTGTGAAAGGGGAGCTAAGCTTAAGGATTGTTTATGTTTTCTTTTTGAGATTCCGAACCCAAAGGATCAACAAAAAGGGCAACGGAACCCAATTGTTAAGCCTCCGCTGTCCGTCCGTCCGTCTATCTGTCAGCGGGCTGTATCTCAAGAACTGTAATTCTATTGTGTTTCTGTACTTCTATTGCCACTATAAAACAAATAATTCAAATTAATTTAGTTAAAAATTCAAGGGGCTCCCATTTAAGAAACGTGTTTTTTTTTTGTTTATGGTGCGGAACTCGCACTTGGCTGGTTTTTTGGTGTAAACATTGTGTGTTTGTTTTCAGGAAAAAGCTAACATGGAAGTACGTCATACGGAAAATTTCACAATAACACGTTTTTTCCTTGAAGTTAAACACTGTTTCCCTTTTAACACAAATGGCGCACGTGCTTACTTTCTAACTAAACAATCTTAAATAATAAATGATGCTCTTATCTTTTCAAAATAATATAAAACAAAGTCGCTGTGTCTGTTCTTCCACATACTTCTTCTAAGCCACGCAACGGATTTTGATACAATGTCTCAACAAACACAAACAAACAAATACTTATCACCCGTACGAAACCGGAACGAATCGCTAGTACACTATAGAAAATCGTATTATGAAATAAAATATAAAATACTTTTTTGTTTGTCGGAAAATGATCGTATTTCGGAAAAATATATTTGGGTATAGTTTGCCGTGGAGTATTTCCTTTTTTAATTCATTTGAATAATGTACATATGTATTTATAAATAGTTCTTGAAAATATGTAATTAGATAGACTTCAGACTTCCGACTACCCGTAACGACTGTCAAGGTTGTACAAATAACAGCCGGGACCACGCTTTAACGTGCTATCCAAAGCACGGAGGAATTTTGGTATTTAATATATGAGTAACCATCCATTTTTTTTTTTTCGGTCTCGGGTGGAAATCCTCATGGATGTCCACCGCCCTGGGGCGGGCGGAGGTGTCTATCAGACTCTTACTGACTTAAACCACCCCGGTGTTCCATCTCCCACCTACGCCAGGGATCGCGAGAACGTATGCGAATTCCGTAATCCATGCATGGATGGATCCATGCATCAACTTTGATAGAAACCTTGCACGAGTTCCTCGATAGAATTTAACCCATAACAACTTTATTTATTTAACCCGACCACATATACCTTTAGTCCGTGATAAGCCTTGAAATACTTTCGTGTAAACCAACAATTTATGGTCTCATTAACGTGATGTACGCACAATAATAAACCATTACTTTCAGCTTAGTATTTCAGTAATTATTGTATCGTAAGGCTTACTAATTTTATTCCCACAGGGCAGATAGAGCTCACGAACATATTGTACTGTGTTTATATGTAAAAATATCTTGACTTTTCAATATGAAACGAAGGCAGCAGGTGCTTTAATTTTCAGTATACTGTAGAATGTAACAAAAAATCTTTACAAATTATTATCTACCAACTGGTGAGATTCAAAAAGTTAGAAACGAATTTAGATTTTTTTACTGGCTTTATGAAGAGTAATAAATGGCAACAATATGTGGTAAAAGCTTTTCGGTAGAGGCACACTGAAACCAAATATAAAAATACATTAAAACGCGAGTGGTGCTATGAGGGTTCCGTATTGTCATACGGCCGTTTGGAACCTAAAAATAAATGTTTTTTTTAAATTGTTTAGCAGATCTTAGCTTTATTTTCTCTTCCTGGGAAAGAGCTAAACTTTTACATAATAGAACACTGTAGAGTTATAAGCCTGTCTGCAAGGTAATGGCTTTCTACTCGTACAAAATAGAAAATTCCCCACAAATGCAACTGTAAGCACACTGATATTATTTCTCACTTTGGTACGATACACTACAGTTTTCTTTAATATTTTCCTTGGTTGCAGAACTGAACTTAATATATAAATAAAAGAGCTAAGTGAAAACTAATGTTTAAACAGAAACGTACACATACAGGAATGAAAAAGTTTGATCCACTGATAAAGGCAGACGGTTTTTTATTTATTTTTATTTAGAAGTTTTTCTTTTGTGAACACACATACTCATGTTACTTGCTGAAAAACAGTTCTTTGGTTTCTATTTGATTTTTATGAAGTTTGTAACTTTTCCGGCACTATTATATTAATGCCCAGACTATAGATCGAGGACAGAATCTAAGCCAATTGAGTAACATGATTATAGTTTTTACTTCGAGTTTACCCAAAAAATATCGATTGATCAGTCATAATATTATAATTTTGTAGTACTGACTATTATTATAATGATGTCAATTAATTATTAAGATACAAATAAACAGTAAATAAACATCATTACAATAGACTACTACAAGCATATTATATTATATCTACAAGCATAATATATATTTTATACAAGCATATTATCCAATCTGATAAAATTCCTTCAACGAGATTGAACGTTTTAAATTAGTAAAGCCTCCAAATACGGCAGCATTAAAATCACCATGAATGGCGATATGAATGAACACATCCCATAATGCATTGGTACGCTCATATCTTTATCGAATATATGCAGTTCATCACCCACAAATCGGATTTACGCTATTGGCGCGTTAAGCCACGCTAATTTCGCCAATCGTTCGAAATTTCGTTGGTCCGCGATTTTACATTCGACCGGGAATAAATTCATTTAGCTTTGCATATTCAGAATAATGTTTGGGAATATCTGGTGTTTTAATAGTTTTGCGGGGACGTTTAAAATAGCTCGATGGTATGAATAATTTTGGTATAGCGCGGTTTTAATTGAATTGTTAAAGTTGGTTGCAGTAGCGTGCCTACGTTTTTATGGTGAAATTGTCACGACACAATTCGTATATCATTATTAGTACTGTTAGGGAGTTTTAAATATAGCCTTTCTGTAAATAAATTCATGAATGGCCAATAATTTAAATGTAGATAAGTATTAAAGCACTGAAGTAACGCTGCTATTTGCAGCAAAACATATCTCCTGGAAGTAATTCCATATAGATGCAATAAAATAATCCGATTTCACAACCCCGAGAATTCATTGACACTATCTCTTCTGTGCAATAATAGCGAATTCCAATAAATCATTCACAATATTTTCATCGCTTCTTTGGTTATTGAGCTATATTATTTAACGTCATTCTGAAGTGTACGGCTTTTCATATAGGATATTGAAAAATGAACAGTCTTTCAGTAAGTATAAATTATCCGCTTGGTATTCCGAAGATTAATGACTTTCGAATTTCTCTGAGGATGTGAAGTCGATGAAGCCATTTTTCCTAAGTCCACTGCCAGAAAATGACACAAAGATTGATGTTTGTTGGCACTTTATAAAACGGCTAGGCGTGAACGCGATGAAAAACTGTTTAATTCGATGCTGTATTTTTGTTTTTTATATTCTGGAAGTTTGTTTTGGGTTTGTTGTTATTGATGATTCATCGGAATGAATGAATAAGATGCCTTTACATGGTACTAAGGCCGTGAGTCAATTAAAAAGTCTATCGCCCTGTAAAATATACGGCGTACAGATTCAAGACAAAAACTGGCTACGTACGTGTTTACAAGGGAGAGTTCAAGGGGAAAATTGTATAGGGTTAAAAAAAAAATAGTTTTAGTTGCAATATAAATATTAAATACTCTGCAAAAATTGTACTGTCTACCTGACCGCTGCCTAACCAGTCGCTAAAAGACAGACAAATGAACGGACAGTATAAATAGTAGATCCCCTAAGGTGAACCCAAAAACCCAAAAATGTTTAATAGGCAAAGTTGAAACTGTTATTTTTTTTAGTTTTTTAGTTACCTATAGACAAAACTGTTTTCTATCCAGTGAAGGTACTCACTGAGTCTGTCTTTTAGACGTAGACATAGTTAGGTTCTGAAAGTCTAGAAATAACTCTCTTATAACCAAAACGCTTAAATTCTAAATAACCTTTTAGTTCTACAAGTTCATTAATTTCTAACTCGACTAAGTGCTTGGTCATGTTTCTAAAACGACTACATTTTTCATTATTATTATTCGGTGTTGAATCTTGAAACCTGTTTTATTATTAAAGAAACAATTGTGGCTTTGAGTGTAATTTCGTGTTCACTAATTGTTAATTTATGATGTTGTGGACATTCAATTGATGATTGGGATTTATCTAATTTTAAGATCTGGAAAATGGACTGTTTCAGAATATCATAAACGCTTCATGGAAGGTATATGATAACTTGATGAATTGGAGAGAAAGAAAAGTAAAACATCTATTTCATCATCATCATCATACCAGCCGAAAGACGTCCACTGCTGAACAACCTCCCCCAAGGGAGGGGTGCCATAATCACCACGCTTGGCAGGCGGGTTGGTGATCGAAGTGTAGCTGTTCCAATCCACAGAAGCACAGAGAATGCTGATGCCCATTCTCTGGTGAGTCCCTTAGTCGCCTCTTACGACACACACGGGAAGTGATGGGATGGTGCTTACGTCCGACACCATAGAGAACAAACATTTATTTGCTGAACAACAATCAGGTAAAACATCAACATACAAAAAACAATGGCGTAGAAGCGTGAGGAAACTGAAACCTGAAATAATTAAAAACATTTGTACAGCTAAACTTAGTGATGTAGGTGGACTAAATATTTTTCAATATCCGTTATCCGAGTTTAGTTTTTTTTCACATTATCATAGTTGTTGTTGTTGTTGTTGTTGGTGGTGGTTTTGTGTTGTTGTTGTTGTACTTGGTGTGAAGTTTGCATAAAAGCAGATTTTTTCAAGCCATATCAAAACTCAAGCCGTATTGTATGCTAGACGTTTTCAATTTGCATATATGTACATATTTTAGTACCTCAATCTGAGATCTTTTGTAAAAATGTCGTTGCCGAATCATACAATTGGATTATTCACGAAGTAGTCATTTATTTCTGTACATGGCGGCATTTCATGAAAGTCTGTTCTCAGGAGTGACCATAGTCATCTTGTGATTTTCAGGACTCCTCGTCAATTGCCACACACACCAATAAATAGCTTCACCAACAGTCAAAGAAAAGAGAACGTTTGAAATTATAACAAATTGTTTATAAACAATTAATTTTATTATACGGTCTACTCATAGTGCAATAAATCATAATATCTCACCAATTCTCAAAACAGCCGACTACACTATAAACTTACCGATTCTACCCCTACGATCTAGCTACAACAAAATATATTAAGTACTACATGACATAAAAGTAACTTTATAAAAATAAAACCTGCTTACTGGTGCGCTACTTTATAAATGGCACTGTTTCAAAAATTGCTTCAATATTTTCACTCCGTAAATAAATAAGTGCCTATAATGACTTTTCTTTATAGCCTCGCTTCAAGTGTACTCAGTTCATTATATAAAAATATTGAAAGCAATCTCTTGGTAAAAAATTTAGTGATTGAATCGACGTCGTCGAATCAATTTACCTTCCATCAAGGGTTTCGCAAAATCTTTTGATAAGATTGCCTTATGACGTTATCTTAAGGCACAATTATATCGGGTTTGTTCAATGTCTCCTTGATAGGGAATTGGGTTTGGATAATAAGTTATCTTGGCACGCCTTTGATCTTTTGATTACTATGTGGTAAGTGCTCAGTACCTGTTATGATTTTTCAGATTTTTGCAAAGTCTGTTTTATTGTATTTTATTTGTGACATTGTTTCATATTTTAGAAACTTACAATACGAACAAAAAATTGTCGTTTGTGACCTTGTATAAATGTCGCAACATTTTTTTCAATCATTATTCAAACAAATTCACAAAACTTTAAACACTCCCGAAGATTGGCTACCCCGAAAAACATTTCAACGCAAATAAATAAAGTAATTCCACGAAAATGTTTACGACACCGCCGCTTACGTCTGAAACGACAGACCACCATCACAAAATAGAAAGGTACAGAAGATTGGCTCCATATAAACGAAGTAGGCGCTCACTTAGTTATGCTTAAAGTACAGCAAATGCAAACACCCTTCCGACTTGTATTCGTTTGAGAAAGCCATACATATGACGGGTCTTTGCTGTTGCTTTGTTCCTATTGTATTGTATTGAGTTGCATGCGTACACTGAATGGACAAGCTCACTTAAATCTGTATTTTTTCCCTGAAAAGACCGTCTCACTCAGACAATCATTTTCTTCTGAATTTGTTTTGACGATTCTTCTCACAGTATGGATCTCTCCATAATCGGAGAAGAATAATTTCTATGCGATTAGGATAGAAATTTTAATTCTCATTCAGTTTTGTAACTATATAGCTTTTGCCCGCGACTTCGTGCTCGCAAATCCTGTTTTTTTCCCGTTCCCGTAGGAATTTTCCGATCCCGTATAGCTTTTCTCATGAGTGATGATAATGTGTAATCCCAACTTTTCACAGTGAAATATTGTTTGTATAATCGCCGTATGAACGGAGCCAGACACACTCATACGTAAGCTGATGTCACACGAATACGAATCACGAGTGCTTTTGCATTCTTTGTATGTGAATTGTGGCTATTTTCGCTTCTTGAAACAAGCCTGCCTTCTGTCCCTATCTCTTCAGTGCTGTCATGGCGGATCGGCCCATATTCAATCAACCCCTTCGATGGTGATAAATGGAAAGCGTCACTCAGCTGATCGATGCGGCCTTTCATATACCGATGTCGACTTAATCCTTCGGTAATGTTCTCAGAATAAACTCGTCATTACCAGCTCGTGAACTATGAAGATTATTGATGTTATGTAGCTCATTGGGTATAACAATTTATGGAATATTGATGCGAAGGAGTGTGAGGCAGATATTAATATGAAATGATCCTTCCAAAATAAAAAGGGACGAACGGTATGAGAAACTATTTTTTGTATTTTCCAATGGTTTTGTTTTGAAATTGAATTTTGAACTAGGTTCTTTCTTTTTATTATAAATATTTTTCGAAATAAAATTTTTGTTCATAGCGGTTAGCGTTATACCAACACTTTTAAATATACAAAAGAGCTCGTAATATTTGAATAATGATTTTGGTTTTTAATTGGATAAAACAATATTTTGATTATAAGTTGTGTGTCAGAATATTCTAAAAAATTTAAGCTTTACTTCTTTTTCAAATAAATAAAACCATATCATTATGAGGTGATTTGTACTATCTCGTTTGTGGAGTAAATAATGCATTAAGGTAATCTAAAATTCATTAAAAACTATTTAGCGGTTTCAAGGGATTCAAATGCGTTGTTTATTTACCGAGTACTTGGTACTTATTATATTTTAGGGCCCATTTGAACTAAAAATCAATCAATATCATCATAGCGATTTTCGAAATCTTACTAATATTATAAACGCGAAAGTTTGTAAGTATGGATGGATGGATGTTTGTTACTCTTTCACGCAAAAACTACTGAATGGATTTTGATGAAATTTGGCACAGTGGTAATAGTATTATAGTCTGGGATAACACATAGGATACTTTTTATCCCGGGAATATGTTCCCATGGGATAACTTTCGACAATCACGCGGGCGGAGCCGCGGGCGGCAACTAGTACCAAAATATAAAGGATTAACAATATAAAAGATTGATCACATGACATTTCGACAGCATTTGTCAGTCCCATACATTTTTGATGTTATGTCGACGACTGTCACGCAACCGCTGCAGAATATCACTTGCCTAGAGCCTCAGGTCAGCTGTCTGAATATACGTTACTAGCTTTTTTTTACCTGCGACTTCGTGCGCGCATATCCCGTTTATATCCGTTGCCGTAAGAATTCCGGGATATCCTCTCTTAGTCCTCCCTTACACTCACCAAGGAAGGGTCCTTCAAATCAACTTTCTGCGACCAAAGTTCGGGCTGTGCTTTGTCTGTCAGTCACTCAGTCAGTAACGGAAGAATTGTATAAATTAGGATTAGCTCTAAAGGATTTAAATTATCGTAATTTATGAGGCAAACTGGGACTCAATGTCAAAGCCTCTTTAATGTGTGTTTAGATTTAAATTAATTCTGTTTGGATTGAAACAAATTAAAAATTTGATTGTATATTTCAGTTTATTATTTAGAAAGAAGTCAAGGAGACCTTAATTGGTCTGTACTGTATAGCAATTCAAAGAATTTGGTTCTTATTGGTATTCTGACTGCTTTATGCTTTTCCTGACAGGGTTGCGGAATTTGTGTGAAAGAGTCGCCGCGGCCCTGGAACGGAAAGGGCATTTGGACAAACACGGGTGGGGTTTAGTAAGTAAGAGTCTGACACTGTCTTCCGCTCCGCCCAGAGCGGTAGGAGTCATTAAAATTTGATGATTTGCAATTCTTAAAAAAAATAAATGCTTATACTAGCTTCTAATAGTGGCTTCGAACACAAGGGAGCGTGCTACCGGGTATAAAAGCATCCTGCGTCTCTCTCCAAGGTCCAAGCTACCACAATTCATGATAATTGGTTTAGTGGATTAGGCATGCCAGCGTAAAAGCGTAACATACGGATAGACAGAATTAAACTTAGAGATTCTTCTAGTTTAGAATATTCAGTATGGATATTAGAAATAAAGACGTAGTATATATGTATGTATATATATTTACAGTATAAAGTATTGATTTCATTGAAATTGAATTGATTATTTAAAGTTATGTTATACCCACGTATTATTTATTATTTACTAGAAGTTTATTTTACAGAATTCCACTAGAATTTTTCTTAAGTAGTAATTATCTTGGGTCAAGAATAAAGTAATTTACCTAGGTAGATCATAAAACAACTAAAAGTTTTAAAAGCACTCAATTACTTTCGTTGTTTTCGCTGAGGATATAAATAATTTGGAAGACAAACTGTTATTTGATACCACAGCGTTTAAGGAAGCGAGCAAAATTTATGTTTTTTGACATTCCATGACAAAGGTACGGTTTTGAAGATTAAACGCCTTTTGAAGTGGTCCAGGAGTTTATTGCGATTGTTATTACATTAACGGAATTTATTTATTTATTGTGTTTTTAGCCTTGTCTGTCTTATCATAGAGACATTCGTTTTAAGGGGTTCTTTTATTATTGATAGGCTCGCGTTCCATGTCAAGCGTCGCGATTATGGCAGACGCCCCTTTGGGGGAGTCCTATTTCCAGCAGTGGACGTCTTTCGGCTGATATAATGAAGCTCGTATTTACGATTTAACCCGATGAAAAGCAATGATGTGATCGATGACGCGAACGAAGCACGCTTACATCGAAGTAACCTATTAAATCTTTACTTATAAAAATATTTGTAGTACAAAAGAGTTTTACAATCTGCTTTGTATAGTAACAAAATTACTGTAGACAGAGCTGGTGTGCTACCAAACCGTCATCCCTGTTCATTCCCCAAGGGAAAATAAGAGCTGTGAAAATAAATTATGTTAGAAATGACTTTTTACCCGAACAACCGCATTAAAGTTATATAAAATATGACGCATTTTACCGTGGGAAAGCCAATTTAATAACATGTGTTATGTTATTTTTTTCAATTTTACAGTAGTCGTAAAGTCAGCGACAAAACTGGGTGATAAAGAGATTTACGCCTTCCATAGATACCTTATAAATATGAACTTGCTTACAAATTATTTGATACAATTAGATGCGGTTCAAACACGACGAAACAATTGAAGATTTAGAAATTAAATCTGTTATTCTCTAATGTTTTTAAATAAAAATTGAGTCATTGATATTTAAGTTCCGAAATTAACTGCAAATCCGAGCAAGGGACAGTATTAACCGTTGTTGGTTTACTATAAAACGACGTTCATCTTATTGCCTCTTCCGGAAATAATTATGACATCCTTATATGTGAAGTTTAGTAGGAAACGTATTGATATGAGATTAGATAGAAGGAGTGTAGGTAGTAATATATTACCTGGATTATTCATTCTGAATATCTTTTGTTGTAAAAAAGTTTTCATTTTCCACTTTTTAGTGGTACCAAACACACACCTAACAGAACCACTGGAAAGTCACAGAAAAGCAAAACACGCAATTTCGCCTACTTGGATTTTATTTCCCCCAGCTATTTCAATTTAAAACCAAACCACTTAACCGATTTTGATAAAATTTCTGTGGGACCAATCGGATTTGTTTTCAAGACCGATTTGAAAAAAGAATTGTTCCAATCGGTTCATAAATGTCGGACTTATGAGGTAACAAACCTCTTTTTTAGAAGTCGTCAAAAAAAAATACAACCGAATTGAGAACCTCTTCCTTTTTTTGAAGTCGGTTAAAAAACGGTAAACTGTAAATAAACGGCAGGAAATGAACGAAATTATTGTTAAAAAAAATACATACAGCTGGTAATGAGAGCATGTTATTTCCACACAACCCGAAATTATTTCATTTAAATACATTATTCGTTGGTAAACATTATATCCGTACAGGAAGCATCATATGAGAGTAATTGCGTCGTTTGCAATCGTTTGCGCTTAATAAAGACAGCTACTCTTTTAATTTAGCCAAATATTTAAATTAACAACGTAACAAAATACCCATTAAAAATCCCGAGTTCGCTTCGTTACCCCACCAACACGGAATCATACAATAAATATCTTTTAAGTCGTCTTTAACCGGGTAATTGTACTCTTTTCTGAAAACAGGAGAATGCAATTTTCAGGGCGACGTAATAAATTTTTTTGTACCGGTAGGTATTTTTTTCTGTATGAAAATGTCGTACTAAGCGAGAAAATTTAATAAGTCTCGTCGGGCAGACATTAAAAATATTTCAGCGTTAGTTTCAGCCTTCTACGCTCGGGTTAAATGATAATTGTTTGAAAATGTGACAAGATTTTTTGCTTTTATTTCACAAGGACGGAAGCTAATTAGCAGGTGGCCGTTTTATAATTACGCCGTCCAGTGATATATAGTTTGTCATTTCGAATGTAAATATTACAGTTCTCGCATATGGTAGACTCGAAGAGGTTCCTCTCATTAGATTCCTACAGATATCTATTATAGATCGCTGAATAGTTTTTGTAGGATTCATGAGAGGGTCCAAAATAAGCCTATTATCTTTCCGTCAAACAACAATTTTACAAAATCATCGATAATCCTAATAGCAAAAGAACACATAAACGTAATACAGATGACAACTCACAAACAAAATCAGCGAACACACATCAAACTCTCAGCACGTATTGCCAAGGAAAAAACAATCAGTAAAGAGCAAATTAAGCTCACACTCATCAACCGCATTCCTATCAGCGTTCATAGCCGGCTGACGTTGATTTGTTTCTGTGTTGTCCAATCGAGGTGGTAAATCGTAATTACGGCTTGACGCAGGTCTGACATGCCAGCAACGAACTGACGTACTGGAATTACGTGCAAGTTTTACTTGCTTAGATAGTGTGTTAGATGTTTACTTGTTTGTCTTTGAAGGGGAAGAGCAAAACGGTGGTGTGAAGAAAGACGTTTTTCACGCGGGAGATTAAAAAGTGTAAAGCATGCGGTGGATTAGAAAGAGGTGGCTGTGTGAGAGAAAATGAAAACGCTAAAGGCTAATGACGAAGATTGTCTGGTGCTAAGACATAATAGTAACATGACTTGGCAAGACATGTAGTTATAGTATATATTTTAAATTTAAGAAAGCAACTGAGAATTTAAGATTGCTCCAAATGTAGTCGAATTGTGATTTAAAAAAATTACGGTTCTTGGCTGATATTATCTACAGTCGCGGATCATGCTAAAGTTGACAAGTAAGACTTATAAATATGTATGTTACATACTTCATCAACTTTTAATCGTAAGTCATAACACAGGAAATTTTGTAAACCAACCTTACCATGATTTTAGCCCGGAAAATGCGCCATGAACCCAATTATAAACGGAGGGAGTGTGAACTTTGTAGCCGCAGACACTTCACCGATTGTCTTGATGTTTTCCATTTGTCTAATTACCCTAGCTGAAGTTTGACCGCAATACTAGCTTTCAAATCAAGATCCATCATAGTTCGTAAAGGGTAAAACGTTGTGTTTAACTATTTACGAGTATCACTTGAAAAAGTTTTGTTCTGCAAGATGTTGTTGGAAGTTTCTAGGTCAATTTGGCTAGGTTTTGCTTCGTTCTCGAGACAAATTTTGGCAGTAAAATTAAATGGTTTTAATTAAATGTCGTAATGAACATAGAAATTGAAGTGTGGAAACTATTCGCTTTTTGCTCTGAGGTATTTTGAAAATTTGATAAAAGTTTTTTAAACCAAATTAACCGCAGAAAAAAATAATTGATAATTCATTATGAAGAATGCCGATCTCGGATTGAGATTTTGATTTGAGATTGAGAGACTGTGTAGGTGGGTTAGGTTTAGTTAGATGACACACAAACTGTAAGAGCAATCACATGTGTACAGCAACAGCTACATCAACGATAACATGTAAGAACATTATGTTAAATTCGTACTCAAGTGATACTCCTTATGTTTTGTTATATTAAAATCAGTTTACGACGTACAAAGTTATCAAGGCACTTAAGCGTTTCCCAAAAGTTCTATCAAACTCCCGGAGCGTCGAGCCTGAAGGGAAAACCAAATTATTCGACAAAAAACAGTCTTCTCGGTATATTTAAACGTTTCTTGAAAATAACTGTTGACATGGTCATATTGACAGTTTCAAAGAATTGTTCGAAAACTCTTTCGCAGAATAGCGCAGAAGGTCGATTCCATACATAGAACAGAATAATCTAGATGACAGCATCAAGAAAAAGCATTATTAATCAATTTAGCGCCGAAAGTACATTGATCGCACTGTGTATTTGAGAAGATTTTCAAAGCAATCTGTTTGCAAGCGTCATTTGTGTCTTCGTCATCATCATCAACATATAGCTTGAAATGATCATCTGTTGGGTATAGGGTCATTTCTTTTCTGCCATGCTTTATAGTTTTTTAAGACCCTCATCCAGATGTTGATGTTTCCTGAAAAATCTGACAAAAACATCAAACATCTTCGACCCAATCCTTTATTTATTTATTTAAACTTTATGTACAATAGTGGTACATGGGCGGACTTAATGCATCAAGGCATTCTCTACCAGTCAACCTTTATTTCATAATGCGAGTAAACGGTTATAAATCGCAATGCTCGGTTTGTATGAGAAGTGTATCTTTGCTCTCGTACTACGTGAAGCGTATATCCACAATGAAACAAATGAAAACGTAAACCAGTATGCAGCCGCTTTCCTGCCATGCCCACCTAAGTACTTTCTACTGCCATGCCAAGAGGTCAAAAAGAACAGGAAAATATTCACATAAGCCTTAGCCAGCCAGTCATTGACAATCTACATAATTTAAATAAATTAGATTAAATTAGGATAAAAGATTTATGAAACTGCCTGATTTTTATATATTTCCTTTCATACATGTATTTATGTGCTTCTGTTTTTGCATGTCATAAAATTCTGACCTTCTGTGTCTATTCTGTGAAATCTGTAGCTCTATGCTCGTCGCAAACCTTTTGTATAAGACGTTCGTTGATATAAAGGATAGTGTTATCTCTTGTTCGCTTAGTGCCTACCTTTGTAGTGTTTACCGTGTTTCTAAGCGTTCAGTTTTCATTCCAGTAAAGTGTGTGCTCAATGGATTCTATCTATATAGGTCAGTGGAAAATTGGAGGCCGTTTCCAATCGAAATGAAGATTGTATTTCTTATTTGCGTCAGATATTTTTGAGAAAATATTTTCTGATATTGTTGGGTCATTTGGAATTCATAACTGTATTGTTTAGATTTAAAACTATTTATTTTGTGGAATACATTCGATGCGTTTTTCTGTATTTATCTCTTGTTATGTTTTAGGGCGGGCAAATTAGACATGTTTTGGAAAATGAAATGGCAGTAGTATAGCCCGGCTTTTTGAACTGTCAGTTAAAAATGTTTGGGCTTGTAACCACGGGTCATGACATCAATATATATAAAACTACATATTTCGTTACTGAGTGACTGACAGACAACGCACAGTCAAAACTATTAGTTGCAAAACGTTGAAATTTGGCAAAGCATGTAGGTTAATTGGGGAATGTAGGAGACTACTAAGAGAGGATTTCCCAAAATTTCTACGGGAACGGGTAAAACGGGATATGCGCTTACGGAATCGCGGGCAAAAGCTATTTTAAATAAAATAATTGAAACCAAATCATCTAAATAAAGGCATAAATGTCTTATAGAATCACGAAGAAGTATTTTTTTGGGGCGCGAATTATAAGTTTGAGAGTAAAGACTAAATTTTAGAATCAAGAAGGAGAAAAATTTAGTCTCGAAAATTTAGGGATTAACAACTATTTTTATTTTCAATGGGATAATATATTGTTTTTATATTGTTATCATCTGTCTCTTGACCCATTCTGAAATTCACGCTGACGAGGTTGCGGGTAGAAACACTAGCTTAGTGGGTTTATTAAGCAAGATATAAAATGTTCTAAATACCTAACCTTATACAATACTAACTGTTTATGGAACAAATGTAGTTAGAAGATTTTCACATAGGTACACACGATACAAGGGGCGCGCATCGTTGCGCATTGTGGCGTCGGGTAAACATGTTTCGCCCTAAGTCGTAAATAAATGAACACTCTGAAACTAAAGCCAGCGCTATTCCAAAATTTTAATCCTGTACTTTGAGGTGTACAATAAAGTATACAAAAATAAAAGTTACTTTATAAGCAAGGTATATTCAAAAGCAAGTTAACAATTACCGTCTACTTAATAGATATGCCAGTTTCAGGGACGTTTTCGGTCCAGTTCAGTCTAGGAATTTCGATGTTTGAGATTCTCTCTAATAGAAGGGTTGTTCCGAACTTTCATATCGATAAACTGTACTAGATTATAACTTGTACTTATAGTCCATTGCGGATTATTGACTTAGGACTTGGTATTTCAGCAGTAGGTTTTTATGTATTTACAAAATTGAGTATTTTCTAGGTTATGTAAAGGCTAAACCTTTTGAGCTCAAACTCTTGACAAATAAGGGGAAAGTTAATATGGCCATTTTTGGGACAGCACCTAAATCAATTTTTTAAAATGCTGTCATACAGCCGTGGGCTGCGTCTAGATAAATAAAAAAAAATGGTTGTTCCATTTTCGAATAGAATACTTCTTGTTAAACCAAATTAATGTTAACAAGTTTTCACGGGTTAACTTTTCCACTGATTTTGAAGATTTTCTATGAATTTGTATGGGAAACAATTCACACTCGCGCAGCGCTAAATGAAATATTCTTTTTCTTTACGATTCAACGGTTAACTTTTTAGATAATTTGGGTCCAGAAGGTCCATATCAATAGCAGAGTCTGGCAGAGTCAGAAGCGTTCATTAAGTCCATCCCAAGGTGGCCGGTGAATCGGCACTTGGGGCCAATAAAGTCAAAGAAAAATTTCTCTAAAGTGTTGTGTAGTTGTCGTGAACCGAGCATTCACCAAAGAACAGACTATAATTTCAAAAGTAGTTTTCAATACATCAGTTAATAGTACCGAAGCTCATATAGTAGCTTTATTGCGTGCCACACAATATATTTCATTAAGGATTTAAATGTAGCCTGAACAATACTTTACATAATTGAGGGTCAGCTCTATAATGTTCGATCATTTCCAACGAATTGATTCTCTTGGGATCGGTTGAAACCTCAGAACAGTTATTGAGTCTGTTTAATTACAAGTTTCGGTTATAAATGTTTGATAAAGTTTTGTTCTGAATTCTCTTGATAGATTAAATAAGACAGGATGGCGCAGTTGCTGATCGATTAAGTTCTTAGCATTTGCACGTTTGATGCATATTTTATTTAAAACATGACCTATCTACATGTAAATATTTTGTATTAATAGTTTAGTTGGTTATTCTAGGTGCAGGTCCTCATATATGAATAATATATATATAACAACTATTGTATTTTATAGGGTTCCGTACCTCAGTTGGCAAAAACGGAACCCTTATAGGATCACTTTGTTGTCCGTCTGTCTGTCCGTGTTGTCAAGACCGGTTTTCTCAGGAACGCGTAAAGGAATCAAGCTAAAAATGTCAAGTATTCAGAACAGCTACCTCTTGGAGCAATGAAAAAACCAAACTAAGTGAACGCAATCTAAAGATGAGGCCGTTTAAGCTCCGTTTATGGCGCATTATTTAGCGCTCGCAAGGGAATCAAAACCTATAGGGTACTTCCCGTTGACCCACAGTCCTGAAATTTACCAAGAAGATAGATCTTACGGTATAAGTACAGGAAAAAGTCCGAAAATAAGGAATTTGTTCTGTTATAATATGCAAAAAAAAAATGCGAATACAAAATTATGTTTTTACTAATGTAATGTAAACTCGAAAAAATCAATACTCGAGCGGAACCCTCGGTACGCGAGTCTAACTCGCACTTGTCCAGTTTTTTTTTTATTTGGTAACAGTAACATTGCAGTTTCTTGACCGCACTTCTCCATTAGAATAACTTTTTGATTGAAATATGACTGATTCGGAAACAATACGATGTCTTCAAATAAAAAAAGAGGAAATACCGCTTCCATCCATTTTTTAATTATTGAGGAAAATTCGGGTTTTTTAAATTGATTTTAGGAGCAACTAGAACGTAGACAGGAAAATCTATTTAGAGTCAACTTAGCCTTTAATAACAATCAAAGCTGTCAAAACAACAAAGGCGAACGGCAGGGTTGTATGGGAGTTTCGTACACCTAATAAAATATCGTGTTTTGGGATATTTTTTGTTTTAATTGGTAGTCAATACGATAGGCAAGCCCTTTTAAAATTCTTAGATTTTTAGAAGTTGGGACCTAAAAGTTATAACCAGTTTTATTTTTGAGGTTATGTCCCAATAAATATTATTACGTGTAGGCACATAACATTGTTTTGGTGAAAAAGGATATGTTCTAGATAGCTGGTGCTATCTTTGTAGTGTTTTGCTTATCATTAAGTTGGCAAATTGACATGAGAATTGTAACTATTCAGTAGGGTGCTTAAGGAGAGACCTACGTCCAGCAGCGGTCTGCAATAGTTTGATGATGATGATGAAGTGCTGATGGAGTTTTGAGTGTGTGTAAATAAAACAACTTTGTTTTTGTAGGAACTTACATATTTTATTTAATTGTTCTTATAATTACTTAATCGATTCTTAATTTTATTTCATCTAAGAAAGGGGCAGGTACCTCAACTAAACGTAAGAATAGCCAGATAATTTGCTTAATGGTTCAGATGCAGTTACAAACCACAATCCAAAACAACAGCAAAGAACTGCACAGAGACTCGGAAAGATTTTCCTAACCTGTCAATAAAATAATTGCCAATACAAAAAAAACATTGATGGCGAAAATAATTCCTAGAATTAAATAGTTAATTATTAAGATTGTATGCAATAATTATTCATTGTAAGGTATAATGTGTAATTGGTTAATTATATTTACTGTTATTTATATTTTTAAATATTACTTAAATCTTTAAATTGCTATAATTAATTAATCCGGACTTCTAAAAATACTAATGTTACATGAAAATGAATGGTTTAGTTGCCTAAATAAGTGGTACAAATTCTATCACAGAACTACAAAAAAAGTATGTTGTACGAATTCTGCCGTTCGCCTTTGTAATGAGAAGTGAACTAATCATGCAGATTGATTCAAAATAACGATTTAAATGTAAAATATTCAGCAGCATAATTTCACTTATCTTTTGAGAAGTCAGGTAACCTAAAATATGAATAGGCCTTTGCGCAGAACAAAACCCAGCCACTCAAATATAAAACGAGATCCTATCCAGCTCCAATATCGTCTATAACCTTCCTAATAGGATACTTCAAAAATCTAATCCCATCTCCCAGATTTTCGATAATGGCACAACAAGCCATTACGGTCTAACGACTAAACAGCAATACGAATAAATACTCATTTAGAGTACCAACGAGAGGTATTTACTTCTATTGGGAGTTGGGCATTGCGGCTACAATAGGCTCTTTTATTGGCCCATCGGGGCTCTTCGGCATCTATCGGATGCTCTCGGAGGCTTTCGGAAGCTGTCGGAGCTCTTCGGCTCCTGCGTATAAACAATGTTCCTTTGTTACGGTACTGTTAAGCAAGTTATTTATGTGATGAACACGACACGAGAGAAATGTGGGCTGCTGGCCGAGCAGATTTGTGATGTATGGGCTCGCAGGAGATTGGTTTCCAATTGTATGGGAATTTTGGACGTATAGATGTGAGATTGTATAGATTTAGAATATCTTGTCTCATCTCCTGGTTTCTTTCAGCTGTTTAAGTTGTAACAATATTAATTAGTAACAATAAATAGGTAGGTACAAGAAAAGTACAAGTTTTTTTACTGTTTATAGGCACGCGTTTGACCACTATCTCACCTGATGGTAAGCGATGATGTGGTCGAAGACGGAGCATGCTTGCCTAGAAGTAACCTATTCATTCACCACATTCTCCTAGGTTGTAAAGTATAAATTATAGTGAATTATTAAACTAATTATTTTACGAAACACATTCCAATTCTAAAAACGACAGCGCCCATAAATTCCGTTTAACTCACATTTTTCACAAAACATTGCGAAAAAAAATATCATATTTAATTCTACGCCGCTACGTCACATTCGACGAATTCCCGCCATGAACTAGTAATAATTTAATACACATACATACATAATGGGCTTGCATAAGCGATACTCGCTTGTGTTTTTAATCTAGTCCTCAATTTTTTTGGGAACCAAAGAAGGTTCCATTGTGGTTGGTGGTTGGAAGGTCCGTAGTCATATTTAAAGACGATGTTAGGTATAGTAGGCGCCAGATAAATGTGGAATAAAGTACATTGACCTTTCCCTAATAACTGTTCATAGGTACCTGAACAATTAAATATGAATCGTTTTTCATTATTAGACAATGTTAAGGATCACGAGAGATGATGATTCGGGACAGCTTTGTGTCATTAATTCCGTTTTTCAAATTAAAAATGTCAATAATTGTAGGTGGGTCAATGACCGTTATTCCACGATTATCTGGCGCCTACTATAGTTTATATACGAAAACAATGGAAAAACAATTTTTTTTTTTTTCACTTTTGCTTTCACTCATTCTACTGCAATAGTTGACATCAAATCTGTGATTGGACTAAAGAAAATGCCAATAACTATAACAAACGGCTTGAAAAGTCATTTCTTTAGTCCTAATTTTTTTGTGTGGTCGATTTAAAAAAAAAAAAACACTTGTTTTTGCTATGTTTTCCTTAATGTATATCAGCTACCGAACACAACGCTTAAGAAGCGTATGCCAGAAGTGTGTGCCAGAAGAGTGTGCCAGAAGCGTGTTTTGATAAAAACAAATATTATAAAGATGACCATGTTTTGACTGTTTGTAAGAAGCAGTGTATCTCTAGAAGTACTGACCACGAAAATTCCTTAACTGATTTATAAAGTTACACTATACTAATTGCCAATTTTAATTTGATATAATAGGGTATCATCCTAGATAACAAAAAAAAAAATCTGGTTGGTCTGTCAGTTGGATATTCAAAAAATTTAGGAGTCAGATTATTTGCCTTTTTAAACCAATGAAAATTGACAAAGATAAAGCGTCTCAAAGTTTAGTAGTGGGGCTGGTGACGACACTCATTGGTAAAAGTGTATGAACGCGTGACGTCACGCGGAATTTCAACTCACTGTTTCATAGTAATGTTTTGTGCCAAAAGAAAAAAAACGTACCTACATTCAATTTTATTAACCGACTTCAAAAAAAGGAGGAGGTTCGCAATTTTGCTGTATTTTTTTTAACTCCGTCATTTATTTGAAAAAATATTTTTTAATGTTTCAACAAAATCGGTTTAGTAGTTTGGTTTTTAAATCAAAATAGCTGCAGGAAATAGAAAATATATCATCCAAGTAAAAGCTATTGCGTGTTTTGCTTTCCTGTGACTTTCCAGTAGTATTGTTAGGCCCCACCACACCTACCATTAAAAAGTGAAAAATAAAATACTTTTTTTTACGAAAAAATACAACCGACCTCCAAATAAAAAAAACAACAAAGAATAAAATAACTACTTAACATTTTTTTTTGTAAAAAAGTTGTTTTTTTTCTGGTAACCTTATGGACCAAATAGTTTTTTTCAGTAAAATGCTCTGTCTTATATCTTTTACACAATGGCAATAAATCGAGGAAGAAGCTAATGTTTCTAAAACAGACTTTATAATTAAACTCTTAATAATATCTCATTTGCGGTTTAACTGTATCAGTTTTTCACCACTCATTCCCTTACAATTCACATCAAGATATAATCATATTTGCATCAACTTCATCAGGTTCACAAACAATACACGCTACCTTTGTCTGTGATACATGTCTGGGGACATAGATCGTGGAAACAAAAGAGATACGACATGAAAGAACATGGCTTGTGATAAATTACTGCAGGATTTTGTATCTACCCATTGTTGGCTGGTGATGGGACCCGTTAAATACACTTTCAACCAATTGCTGCGTCTAAAATCATGAAATATTGTGCACCCTTATTTTATGATAAAGAACGCTAAGGAAGAATCTTTGAAATATATATTCCTAGACCAAATTTCCTAAAACCTCAACGGATATTAGCTAAGTACGCAAGAAATATTATAGTGCCCAAGTGTGTGCGCAAACACAGGAACAATCTCTGTTCCTTTACACTCTCAGCCCGATGAGACGGCAATCCGACACGACTGGGTAGAGATCAGGACCAACCGCTTTACGTGCTTGCCGAAGCACGGGGTACACACTACTGACTTTCAAACTCCAGAGTGCTACTGAGGAATTCCTAATGGAAAAACCAAATATCTGTTCGTGATATTTGTTTTTCCCAAAGATCTCTTCTATTCAACGTTACATTATATTAATTAGGTGGGATATTAGGGTTTTTTAAACATATAACTTGATGTATCTGGGAAATGAAAGAAGAAGTAGACAGCTTCATCATCTTCCGCCTGCCACAGTGAAAGATTTCCCGCAACCGGATATGCCATTATAATAGTCCATTTTTCTATGATCTTGGTATGGAACTGCACGGTTCAGTAGCAGGTGAAGAGCTACTTGTAGACCCCATGAATACGAATGTAGTTGCAGTAACTGAGACAATTTAATAAACGTGAGTAGATGCCTGGTTATTTACGTAATACTACAAAATGGAACTAGCAGTAATTTTGTATTAAACAATAGTAATTATGTGGAATAGCGTATTTGCTTTTTACTTAACTTGTGAAGTCTGATATGGTAACATAAATATTTATTTCTCTTCCACAGAGATGCCTGACAAACTATCATCATATATTGTGGATTATAATGTTATTAAAATATGCTGCTCTGAAATCCTGTCACATAGATGACCAGTACCCGATCCAAGACAGTGTATTTTAAAACGCTGTTTGTGGGGTAAATGAAGGTAAAGTTGAAACAATTTAAAAGCTGAAGGAGCAGAAAACTATCTACAAACTATTAGATACATATATACAAGGGGATTTATTCTTTAAGGGCTCTTTTTAACCAGAAAGCCTGCCCGCATTTTTTTGTACAAGCGCGATTTAAATATGAACTATCATTCAGGTTTAACTACATTACACTAAAGGGTCCTTCGATATTTACCCTCAAAGCAAAGCATTTTCGAGATTTCCACGAAATGGTATTTCTATTGTATATTTACATGTTCCTTGAGACACAAAGACAAATAGTAGTGAAAGCAATAAAATTCGATCCTCTACTCAAACAAAACCCTACATAATACATATGTACATATATAGCGAATAACTCCCAGATTGTTTTATTTACTTACAAAAGATCAAGACATTTTTGTGAAGAATACATCTTTGTCAAATAAATCTGAGCTCAGTTCAGAACTCAGTCAGGTTTTTATGTTATTTTTGTTTAAGAAGTTAGTGAAACATTTATATGTTATGTACTTTCAAACAAGCTATTTGGTTTGCACGAAGAAAAATTCATCTTTTGCGTAGTCTGCCAATATCCATTTTTTGTACTTCATCATCATTTTCCCGCTTTTATTCTTTGTTATTTGTCGGCACAACACAATTTTTATTGCATTCTCCTATGTCCACTATTGCACTACATTCGCTCACTTTTCTTTCGTACCTATCATTCCTCCATAGGTAATCCAAACCTTCTTTCTTTTTGTCATCTCTTTATATATTTGTTACATGTAATATCATTTAAACTTATACTCAAAAGACATGCTCAAGAGCATACTCAAAAAGTGATGTAAAAGAAACGACTTCTCAGCATGTTCACTCACAAGTAGTCTGTTGCAAGTTAGTAGCTAGTATACCAAATAGTTTGTCCTACTGTACACGGTGTGATGTTCCACGTCTGTTGGGAGCTATAAACCACGGAGATACGTTTCGCGGCGACAGACTGTGTTATCGAAATTTTACATTCGCAATAAAATACCAGGGGATTCTAAGTTTCGCGCGAAATAATATGGTGTGAGATAATAACGTTGTTGCTAATAAGTGTCACTGGGTGTTAATAAATTGACGACGATCTTAATGTTAAGGGAATATGAACGGTATACCTCCGTCCCATGTAACATTCTGCTATGGTATAATTTTAAGGAAATAGAATAGTATGTTTAACGAATATTGCAATATTGCAACAAATTGCACAAAATAAAATTATTAAAATGCTTTTTCACTACGACTACCTAACACCTACAATTAAAATATACAAAGACACAAAACTCATGAACATTAAACAACTTCACACATACTGTACCAGCATACTCATTCAAAAGATACTTAATAAAACCATACATACACAAATCTCATTCACCAAAATACATCAATTACATAACCGTAGCAGTCGTAGAAAAGACCACATCGTACTTCCTCGAGTGCGAACCACTCAAGGTAAAAGATCACTTGTTTATGAGGGAGTGCAACTTTTCAATAAATTACCAAACGGGATAAGGGGTGCGAATTCGATGAATATTTTTAAAACCAAACTAAAAAAATACGTTCTTCAAAATATTAATATTAATTAACCAGAAAAGATTATTGCTACTAATTTAAAGTAAAATCAATGCAAAAAATAATATAATATACAATAATAATAATAAATATAATAATACAATTCGTGATTAAAATCTTAAAATTGCAGCTGTATATAACAGTTGTCCTACTGGCTAATTTATCTGCATTGTGACAACGGGTCCGCACTCTTTATCGTTAAGCAGGGTATTTTCGAGTAGTGGCACAACTTAGATTTTTGGGAGAACCCACAAACCTTGTTAATTTATAATAAGTAATGTGGGTTAACAATATATAATAATAACAAGTTACATTCATTGTAAGTCCGAGTGTCGAAGGACAATGATTAGTTTTTATACTTAAATTTGTTCTCATGTAAGTGAAATGTAAATTTCTTTATGAGAATTAAACGTCTTTAACCAGAATATTTGTTTAACGACGACCGGACACACCTTCGTTGGAATCGAGCTTCTCGACATTTTAATTTTTTGGACACCAATAGAATGTGTGTTGGCGCCTCTTATGAAAGTAGAAATGATACTATCTGTACCTACAAAGTTGTAGCAAATATTTTACCGCGACAACCCAACAAAGACGCCCCACGTAACCCCACATTTATTGTTCAAGAACAAATACAAAGTGAACATATTGAGCGATATTTTGTCTCGTTGGAGGCAGATGGATGTATGAGGACATTAGCAAGCCTCGGGAAAGCAACAGCAATTTATAGACGCATAAATATATCGGACAGAAAGCGATGGATGTGTTTGTAACAAAGCACTAGTTGAAGTCTATTGCTCGAATGTGCAGTGATCTGTGGGTTAGTTGAAACAGTAATGGGGTAGGTTGTATCAAATTACTAGTAGTTTGTTATCATGCATTCCGCTATAAACGGACGGTAGGTTTTTATGCTGTCTGTGGGCTCTAGATAAAGTGACATTCTCGGTGATGGCAATTGTCAAAATGCCAAATGTATGAGATGGAATCACGTGATATTTTGGTAGCACATTTCGAACATTTTGTCAATCGTTATCGCTCACACCATT
The DNA here is from genome assembly GCA_905163435.1 of Mamestra brassicae. Taxonomy (NCBI): domain Eukaryota; kingdom Metazoa; phylum Arthropoda; class Insecta; order Lepidoptera; family Noctuidae; genus Mamestra; species Mamestra brassicae. The sequence continues at coordinate 8,672,846 of LR991004.1, read as the reverse complement.
TTACTTCGTCTGAAGCCTCTTACGTTTATAAATACTTACATACAAAGCAACAATGGAATATCGTCAAAAGGCTAGAAATCTCAATTGCTGCCAACATATGAGTAGAGAAATTTGGATGCCGATATGATTGTGGATTGTAGATATTGTAGCCCAAATTATATCGAGCACGCTAGAGACCTCACTCGTGGGTGGCACGTAGCCCTTCAAGCCTCTTCAGGGGCAGGTCTAATTTCTTTTTAATAATCGAAATAACGTCAAATATCTTCATGTCACAATCTTCAGTAAAGTTAACCTCCAAAATTTTGAGAAGTTTTATATTTTTTTTTACTTTGTCATTGACGCCATATGTTGCACGATACTAGTGAGGGTTCCCAGAAAAAATTACGCCACCAGTGGCACCACATAGGCAAGAGGTACTCTTCATTGAAAAATTTAATTTGACGTAGACATGACGTTGATGTCAATTTAAGAAATGTCAGAAAACATTAGCGTTTTGGCAGGTCGTCATTTCAGGAAACCCTCATTGAACACAAAAAGATCTGAAGCCAAATAAAACTGATTTAGCAATCATCATTTGATTAATAGATCAATAACTAATGGCTGGTAGACAATGCCTTGATGCAGTAAGTCCACCCATGTACAACTATTGTACATAAAATTTAAATAAATAAATAAACATCATGATTTTTATGATGATAACGTTGAAGTATTTTTGAAAATTGTTTAACATTCATGTTGTTTTACATTCTTTCCGAAATAAAATTCTATTTTTAATTTTATTTGTTGTAAACCTACCACAGTGTAGTCTTTTTAACCCAAAGGTTGAATGGTAGAGAATGCCTTGATGCATTAAGTCCACCCATGTACCACTTCTGTACATTAAGTTTAAATAAATAAATAAATAAATAAACATTATCACATCCCAGGTGAACAACTACAATGCAACAAGTTCCAAGAACAATTTGTATGCAACCATAAACCTTAACATTTGTATTCTCAGTATGATCTCCAGTAGTAAAATGGACCGCATTCCCACGAGTTTAGTTATGCGAATCTAGAGGTAAATAACTTAGTTAACGACTTAGTATAGATTTATTATACACACTAATTTTATTAATGACCGCTTTGGGGTCGTTTGTCTGAAGTGAAGATGACCCCTTTATGTTGGCGTATTTGGGGTTTATTACTTTGTTATGATGTTTTCTCTATCTTGGTTTTAATAGGCCTTTAGAAGTATTTGATGGTATTAAAGAGATCGATATAACTTGGGAAGATAAGTAGTTTTTAAAAGTTTCCTGTTCTCATTTTATTTGTTTTGATGGACTTATCTATACCATCTTTACTAATATAATAAAACTGAAGAGTTTGTTTGTTTGAACGCGCTAATCTCTGGAACTACCAGTCGGATTTGAAAAAATATTTTTGTGAATGATGATCACATTTATGAGGAAGGCTATAGGATAAACTGGAACGGGAAAACACGGGATAGACGCGTACGAAGGCTAGGGGAGGAGGACTTACTGAAATTCCTACGAGTACGGGAATAACGGCATATGCGCGTATGAAGTCGCAGGCAAAAGCTAGTACAGTGATGAAAGAGTTTATGTTCAAGGGCGAGCTTAACTCAAAGTTGTTTTTTCTTTCAGCAAACCTTTGCGTAACAGAGAGAAATCACAATGTTTCAAGATTTTTGTTATTTCTTAGTATTTTTGCGAGATCAAGGACACAAGAAATCTTTCTCCAAAATAGAACTTGATCTGGTTGGATTATGGATATTTAGAAATAGGAACGGTTTAAACAGGACGATAGCTCGCCTATTGAGAAATCCTTGTAGTAGTCTGCATTTATGTGATGAATAGTATTATTTTTATTTAACAAGTTATGTGTTGTGATAGTGTGATAGTGTTTACTTAGTTTAAGCAGTGTTTGTTGAGCATGAGTATTTTTTGTGTAATTTAGGTTTGAAACATGCCCTTCTCTTTTTTTCTTCCTTATTTGTTTTTAACTACTTTAATTATTATTATGTGTCTTCACTGTTTTATTACGTATTCTAGTAATCTGTGGAAAAGTCTTGATTTTTTTTATTTAACCTTCAGATGTGACACAAAATATAAAATTGTACTGCTCATGGAAAGATTTATCAAAAAAAATAAATTGTGATGACTTTGCTCTTGACTCTGGTTTAGATTAAAGATGACAGAGATAAAGTCGACGATGGAGCGAGCCATTAATTTAAACATTCCCCAAAAAACATTGACAACCGCGTGTATTACCTTCGCGTACCGGAATATTTCAAATTGCTGCCGTATCAACAGCGTAGCTTTGACATGCTCATCACAAACAAGACAAAGGAATAGTTAACGAATATTTACTTTACCCGCATAGTGTCGTACTGGCGTAGTAGCGTAGTGGCGTACGAGTAGAGACTCCCTACAACTTCGCTTGCTTAGCTCGCGTGTCGGTGCAATGTGAAAACGTATGAGGTGACGGAAATTATTTGAAATATTATTAGCTTAGTTCTGGTTTAAGTGTTGGTTAATGCGGATTAGGTTTGTATAAATAATTATGCTGCTTTATTTGAGAAATATTAAGGGTATGATTTGATTTCTGCTTTAGATAATCGTCATTGACAGCGATAGATTTTGTGGTCCCTTTTCAGGGACAAGCCTTTTCCCTTTCAGAACCAGTTTTATGATGAGTATTTTGAGTTAAAACGTGTCAAACCCAAATATAAAGTTGGCGATGGAGCGAGCCATTAATTTAAACATTCCCCAAAACGTAACCAAACAAACTAATCTCCACAAAAACAAAAAACTAGTTTGACAACCGCGTATCCTTCGTGTACCGGAATATTTCAGTGCCAAAGTTATCAGGTGAAAGTACAGTTTGAGAAATACTCACCTTCGAATTCTTAATACGGAAGACAGGGTTAGATTAGTCTTGCCAACGTCATCACAATCTTCTACAACTTTATGGACGTTAGAAACCAAATATGAGAAGACCAAGACAAATAGATAATAATGGTGGTACAATTTAAGTGTTTGCTTATCTAAGGATCGTAGCAGTTGCCGTTCTGTGGTTTCTGCCTACCTCCATGAGGAAGATGAAAAAGTTTTATGAAAAGATAAAGAAAATTATAAATAACTTTTGTTTTATTCCACTGCACTCATTCCTCCGCTTTGATAATTCAATATTTTAATACCAAATAAAATTCGTCAGCTATTTAAAAAAAAATGTTTTCTTATTTTTTATTATTAATTATTAATAAAAGATTATAACATTCATAATCATTAGGCACGTTAATGAATTCCGCATGATTGGCAGATAAGGTCAAAGCAGACATTGGTAACAATAATTACAAATTGCAATAATACATACTTGATGGTAGAATATGGTAACTTGGTAATACAACCTCTGATACAACTTTAAAAAAGTCACTCCTACTAAAATCACGACATGCTCATACTATTCAATAGCTACCTAAACAAATTGAATAATTTCGTAAATATGGCTGCCTCAAATTCTATTTTTAAAATTCTGCACGCGTTGGTTACTCGTTCTTACATGCACCTCCTGACTTCCCAGGGTTATGGTTCACAGATTTGTTTCCCCTCTATATCGTCACGTACGACATTCGTATGAGGATTATCTTGTTTGTACTGGATCTCTTAAAGGAGTATAGAATACCTTATTTCGGGAAAGGCGTGTCTATTGTAAGTAATCCTTACTTCAGAGAGATTGTGCTTTTTATTGTCATGTGGCCCGTTTTGGTTTGCTTTGTGTGAAATTCAATAAGGTTTTGTACTGTCAGTAGCGTAGGGAGTTTATTTCAAGAAAAAAAGAATGGTATTTCTGTTGCATGCCAACAGCATTGTTAAGGTTTTTTCAAGGATAATAACTATGGTTGCAAAACCAACCAACCACGTGAGATAAAGCTTATTTTCCTGGATAAAAAAATACTATTTCTATTTGGTCCGTCATCGTGTTAGTCAGATTTTCAACATATATTCGACACGTATCTTTTGCCTTTTCAAATCATTCACAAAGATCAGGCATCAAAATTTACCCGCATGATGACGTCACTTGTTGGTAAAAAGTGTATCTGTTATGCCAAATGACCGATATTGCTAATTTACATCATGGCACACACATAAAACGACCACAACGCGTTGTGGCAATGATCAAAATCCATGACAATTTCTGAGCCCTGACTGATGCAATCAGATCGAGAAATGAGTATATTGTATAGACATTTTCGGCCATCTGAAATCAAACTACAACAACGGAAGCCCGCTGTGCGGGGCTCCTATGTCTGTCCACAGAGTTTAAATTACCTTAACTACCGAACCTAACTTATCCGTGTTAGGATGTACTAAGTTCCCTCAAACCTAAACTTCTTTCGCTATGAGATTGCATCAATAAGCGCTTAGAATGCGTCATGGATTTTGTTCATTGCGCATCGCGTTGTGGCCGTTTTCTTAAGTGCCATGACGCGTAATTCGCCATGTTGTATTTGTGAGCCTGTTTTCTCACTCAATGAGCGTTGAGTCTTTGGGCGTAACGTATCTACGAATGCGTGATGTGTCGCGGAATCTGAAAACACTGTACCATCATAATTTGTTGTTTACGCCACAAAGGAAAAATACGTGTCAATATTTGTGGTAAACTAACTGACTGACCAAATACTCGGCTTTTTTTTCAGGGAAATACCCTATTGTCTACATTCACAAAATGAGCTGATCCAAGTTAGTCAAAAATATGTTTCGCTGGAAAACCGAAGTTCTACTAAGCTTTGTAACAATCCCGGCTTAACAAAAGGTACGAAGCGTACCCTGGAAATTGTGTGTCGGAAACAGAATCAGAGATCAATCGACTCAACTGGGCTCTTCTCTACGAGTATGTCCAGTTTGAAATGTTTGGTAGCGTCAAAGTGATAGTTTAGAACAAGCGGCACAGTATCTACTTACACACACTCAGACCAACCCACTTTGAACATGATGTATGAGGGATTTATGTACCTCTAATTTGTGTGTTTTCACACTGGGAGTATGTGCACTTGTGGAGCCTTTGCGTTGACGTCACGATGACGCAACGTTAGCGCAGCGTTTGTTTAGCGTCTACGCTGCGTACAGGAACGAGTATAACATCAAAGTAATCGTTCAGATCAAGTTGTGTAGTATCTACTGACAAAGTCACACATACAAACATGATGCGTTATAGCTTCATACATAATAATACAGTAATTATATTGAAGGAAATTGAAAGACGTCATACTAAGCAAACGTCATACGAAGCAGTCTTAAGCTTGCTACACAACTTTCTATTTTTGTTACAAATTTAGTGTAATAGGGAGAAACTATTCTAATTGCACAGAGTGTCGTCGCAGGAAAAGAGCTGGGAATGATCACGATAACCAGTGAAGGTGTTAAGATATATTTATAACTGAACATAATTCCTTTAAAATAGGTCATAATAAGCGACTGGTCCGTTAGCGAAGTCATAATATCCGCAGTTTTTATAAATAATTATATGTGAAAGCCAAACTTCGCACTGTATTTACTTCACAGTAAACGGGTGGTCAATATAACCGGAGTCATAATAAACGGTGTCCACTGTATAACGTATGGAGGCGCATTAGAGAGGCACATTTGTGCGTTCAGTGTAATTATTTTACCACTGATTTTGCATCCCGATCTAAATCAAACTTAACTTTATTCTCTTTACACTAAGGTTGCATTTTGGTGGGTCACTGTGAACGGAGAGTTTGCATACCGTTAGCGTAGCGTCTACGCAGCGTTTACGACTTTAATTATACGATCTACTGTTTTGTCAGTTTCGATTACATTTCGGGTATAGTAGATAAGATATCAGAACCGATTTTTTTTCGTTTCTTGTGGGCTGAAATTAATAATGGATCTTGTGTTGGGTGGCTTACAGTGTAAAATTTAATGACCTGCCACTCTAGACAAACTGCAATTCAATTAGCGATGGCGATTGTCGAAATTCCAAAATATAAGCATGATCACGTGATATTTGGATAGCGTTTGGCAATTCCATATATTATTGACGTTTTGACAATTGCCTTTGCCACGCTAGCGCTGACAGAATGTCACTTGTCTATAGCCTCTTGAATCAATAGCAACCTAACCTTTACTTATTCATATTCCCCCCCCCCCCCCCCACACACACACACATACACACAACATTCATACATTTCGTAAGTAACCTACTGACTTTCTTTGTGTTTTCCTTTTTTATACTTTACGAGTATGTACATTTGATTAGATTTAGAAATTTAATGTAGCAGATTCATTATAAAATGTGTAACAATTAAAAATGTCAACGGAACGAAGGAGCCTGGAACTCACGACGTGAATCCTAGTGTGAGTTTCAGGAATCTATACATTTGAATGTAATTTCTCACAAAATAAATTATTCTTATTCTTTTTTTTATATTGATATAATTAATATAGCTGTTTGATACCAAATAGAAAACTAATTTTATTGACAAAGTAAAAAAGTAAAAAATACTGTCAGTGTTCAACAATAACAATCATTTATTTTTAAATTAGGTACCAGTTATCTTTTCTCCGTACAGGCAATTTTTCTTTAGAAAATTCGAACAACCAGGCACTTACTAGAACAAATCTAAGAAAAACGTAGAAACTTTATATTGTTCCAAGTATTTTATATTGTGACATTTCTGCCAATGTATGTTGAACGCGTGTGCCATGTCCTACACGGTCTGGTAAATAGGTCAGTGTTTCCTTCAATGACATTCGTATATCTTGATATTCACAGTTGATAATCAAAGGTTGGCTGAGTTTAATATCTATTGCATTTTAGTGCTTTTGCATTGAACTGTACGTTTAGTCTAAGATCCCAAGTTAGATCGACCTTAAGAAAAAAGAAGAAAGAAAGAAAGAAAAAGAGTTTATTTGCCAGAAGCATGACGCACACCAAAAAAACAAAATTACAGAAGTTATGCAAGTCTTCACTTCACGTCTTCACTCACTTGCATACCCGATTGACTGACTTCTACTGTATTCACAATAAAATAACCTTCATTTTGATATATTTTTCAAGTGGTAAGCATAAGAATGCAACTACTATCTACTACTTGAACTACTTACCTGTTTGTACACAGCAACCAGGTAAAAGGAACAAAGGCAACATAGATTTTACATATTCTGTACGTGATATGCTTTCTATTGGAATTTCGTTTCAATTTTTTTTTTCGTTTGAGGTTTAGAGTTTCCGTTATGTATGAGACGATGAGCTTTTTAATATTATAGACACAAAACGCATAAATACTGAGCAAAACTAGAAATTACTCCAAGAATTCTAATACTAAAATGTTTGCTTATTTTATTTTTAACTACTTCAAAATAATAAATTATGCCAAATTAAGTTTCAATTTCTGTATTCTATATTGAGAAATTGAAGTATGAGCTTTTATTTATTTATTATATATTTAATTGTACACCTCATAGTAAACACAGAAAAAACATTTGAAAAAAGCTTTTTTGTGAATCTCAATCATCCAGAACTAATTCATATCCATGCAAGAATCATATGGTTTCCCAACACCTAGAGGTGTTAATTTGCAACTCGAGGAGCTTTGGCTGCCTGCCTATGAGTTTGCTTGCTATCAAAGCGGGGCTCAGTCGTTGTCATGGCAACGGTTGAGACCTGAGACGCCCCGAAATGACGGTCGTTGCGTCGGTAGTTGCAGATGTCGTGTTGTGATTGCTGCAATGTACCTAGGAACCTAACTAGATATTTATATTTTTTCATATTTTTTTATTTAAAAGTTTATAGAGATAACGTAATGTGTATTTTCAACAAGATTTTCGATATTTTGAATTTAAAGGAAATAAATATGAAAAAATAAGAGCCCAATGGTAGGTATGAAAATTATTGTCTTTGTCTGCAACGATATGCTTGAATAAGTTTATAATCATTATGATTATTATTATCTTTGGGTCACCCCAAAGATTTTTGGTCAAAGAATTCCGGTTTTACTACGGAACCCTAAAAATTGACAAAGATATAGTGCATCAAAGTTAAGGAGCAGGGTCTAGTGACGTCACTTGTTGGTAAAAAGTGTTTTAATTTTTTGCTTACGTGACAAACGAAAAAATACGAATTTAATATTTATTGGTAATAACGAACTAAATAGATTTTTGAGGAAAATACCCTATTCCTCACAATGTTGGATAAAATAACAATTCTTCAAGAAAAATCCAACTCTGGCTACTAATTTGTAGTTTGTATCAGACTAACCTTGGATGTTTTCTTTGCTTCTATAAAAGTAAGACAAACAACCAAAGAAAAGCGAATCCAGAAAGTAATCTAATTATATCGAGTGCCCAATTGTAATAAGCTGAACATGGGAACGCTGAGCCTTGTTCTGTATCCAATTTGACCCCTTAAATGAGTTTCTTAAAGTTAAAATATTTGTTGGGACCTTAATGGTGTTTTTGCGACCTAGAACGTAGTGATTGGAGTTTCATACACCGAGAGCGGCCGTTGTGCATTTGTTTTATTTTGTTGAATACTATTCAAACCGAAGATCAAAACAAAAGTATACCACTCTACTGAACCGAACCGCACAGCGTCCTTCAGTATGTGGACTTTGAGAAGTTCCTTTATTTCTCCAAGTTTTATATTCAACCATATTCGGTATTGAAAATTCGGCTTCATTTCTGTTCCTGCTCAATTAGCATCACTCCCACATTGCTGAACAAAATTCCTTCTGTACGACTTCTATGCATTTATTTCGGACCAGTGGGGCTTACTATGACGTGTCATTTCTATCATAAATCCGTTGTGAATAAAAGATGGCTTAGTCCTGCATAGCTCCGTCTCTCTTTCACAGCGGAGTAATGATGTCATTGATCCGTCATAGTAGGCTGATACAATATAATATAGCATAAGGAGCTAAGCAGACGATCGTGAGCTATGTTTTACTTGTTTCAAACATGTCTGTGTAAACTCATTCCATTCTTTTTGCAGGTGTTAGGGATTTAGTTCAGTAAATAGGATACCATTTCATGAAAAGGTTGATTAACTTTATCAGATCTTGCTTAGCAACAAAATTTATTGGCGTAAAATTGTTTGGTATCTCAAAAGTATTGGAAATACTGAATCTTAATTAAATAACTCTACTATAATTGTTGTGTAGATATTCGTCGTCTTTGTTACCAAAACTTTTCTAGAATTCCTTTCAATTAGAATGTTCTAACATTCTAATTGAAATGAATTCTAGAAAAGTTTCAATTGACTACACGTTTCTATGAATTTGATTAATTCTTAACCTTCGTCAGTAATAGGTAGAATCGCTTTATATTTTCCACATACCTACATTACTGGAATTTCTAACATTTAACCCTAAATGGCCTTGATAGCCAAACAAACCGTTTTGTTAGAGAAGTAGACTTACTACAATAGGCTTTCAGATTCTTTTTTGGTATTCAAATAAATAAACACCTTTTTAGCTACGTTTGAGATACAGTACTCATACTATGTTAATAGATAGCTGTTGAAACTACAGCAACGAAAGCGATTTATTATTTAAAAACAAAATAATAATATATAATAATATTGTAAACAGAAACAAGAACATGCAACTCAAATAAATATACCAGACAGTTACAAAACCCTTCATATAAATTCGAGCAGCCATAGTAGTGTTCCAGTGACGTTCTCCGAGCTGTGACACGTCGGGACAAAGGAATAGCTAACGAATGTTTGCCATTCTGCACTGTCAGCGGAACCTATCGACCTATATTTCTAAGAATGGCATTAACAAGACAAGAAAAAAGCGTTTTGTTTTGTCTAATAAATAGAAGGACTCTTTAAGTGTTAATTAGAATGAAGTTTTTTCTTAATAATTATTGATGCATTTTAATTCTTATTTTTCTTTTTACTGCTGTGCTCATCTGTTTACTGCAGAACATAGGCCTCCCAGAAGTGTCGCCTCATCTCCCGGTCCATTGCGCTCCACCCAGTCATCGGACAACCTTGTGGAAGCGGTCGCCCCCCCAGAACCTTTCGACCTCATCGACTATCTGTTCTGCGTGTAATGTGCCCTGCTCACAGCTACTTCATTATGGCGATTCTTCCACCCTGGAAATCTTGTCATTCTCCTTGATGAAGTCCGTAATCCGCATGTTTTTCGCCCGTGAATCAACATCCTTTTCTCGATATGTCTAGGTCTTCGTTTTTCAAACTCTGACATCAGTGTTGCCACTGTCCGCTCGTAAATACAGGGGGTTTAAATTCGATGTTATCTTTTACATATCTAACATGGTCATTACGTTGTGGCAATTGGTTAATTGTAGTTAAGCCTGATTGCACGCCATCGTATGCATGGTTGGATTCTGGCCAGAACCTTATCTTCGATCTAGAGTTTGCCAAACAATCAGATCGATTTGTAAAGACGGGTCAAAGGTATCGATCCTATTAAAAATATAAATGTGAGAGAAAGCCAAGTTCTTTATACCGGCTTCGCTGATAAAAGAAATGAGGTCGAACTGAATACCCCGTTCCCTCTACGTTCCTTATATAAATAACTGCTGTCATGTACAACGTTCTTCAGTTGCTTTAAAAAATATGTATATGTTGTTTAGCACTCAATATAACCATGTTATCTTATTCACCAGTTCCATATGCCGTACACATAAGTTCGAATATAGTCGCATTAATAACTTTGTCTTCTATACTAACCGTTAATATTATGTTGATTTCTAGTTTCTTTCTATATCTTTAAGTTATGGTTGGATTGAAAGTGGACCAAAACGGTTCGTGTAATATAGGTACACATGGCCCGTGAGCCCGAACTTGGCTGACACAGTTAGTCTAGATTATAAATGGAATCTATACTAATTGCGATAAAACTTTAATAATTAGGGTATAGTGGTCATTGTACCTAAAACTCAAATTGTTCGAACATTACTCGTCTAACGACCAAATGGTTCAAGTAAAGTTCGAAACAGTGATCGCTCGAAGCGCGGTGGTAACGAGTGATTTGAAGTAACAATTAGTGTAATCAAGGTAGCAATTACAACTACAATGTTGTATTGTTCTACCTCTGCGTCACTGAATGGCATTTAGTAAAATATGTGAAACTGTAAGTTAAAAATTAGTACATAAACCGCATGCTCGATAAGATATCCGTTTCTGCGCGCCTGGTAACAATGACGACCTGTTGTACAAACATAAACGCTTGTAAAAAAATCATGTTCCAGCAGATCAGGCTGCCTTGCCTTTGTATTGCCTATCATTAGCTAAGCCCAGTAATATATTATGGCAAATATTGCAATATTGGGAGTTTTATGGTTGGGAGTTTGTATTCATTTAGCAGATATAAATAAAAATCGTCACTATTTTTTTAATAAGTCGGCAAAAGTATTATAAATTGTTTTTCCACACAAATTCTTTTTATTATTTCATTACTAACATCAACGACCTATAACCGTCCACCGCCAACTACCACAACCTATGCTAGCTGGACGCACATATATGAAAAACTGGCTCAACTATGCGAGCTAAGCTAAACTAACTTAGTTTAGTTGGCGGTAGACGATTGGCTTTATTCTTGTGAACTAAGAAAGTTCGCTGTCCCCGGTATACCTGTCTCCACGCTTCTGTAAACATTGAAACTAAATCAAAGGTCAAAGCTTTCTTATAAAGCCCAAATAGACCCAATGATTTCTTTAGAAAGACAAAATAAACTCGTTATTTGACCGTTTGGATTCAAAAATAAACTAAAGGGTTGAAGCGAACGGACGTCGGAAGTTGGAAACAATATCCGGAACGGATGAAAACAAATTGATTTCATTAGTTTCGAACTATTGCTAGTGATATTAGAAACTGTTATAGATATAGGTTTGTTGTTTGTGGAACTTTTGGAATAACTGTGAGCCATTTTGGGCAATGGACTGTCTGAAGAGAAAGTTTTTTCAAATATTTGCATGAAAAACTAATCAATGAGCTCGGTGCTGTTTTGTTGAGTTAACTTTAGACCTTACGTTACAGCACTAATGGGTTCAAAATCCGAGGCTAGTTTGCGAGTCTGTTCAGGTCAAAGTCAAAGTCAAAGTCAAAGCATTTATTTCAAATAAACCATTATCAGGTACTTTTGAATTGTCAAAGTCAGTCCGTCAAAAACATGAAGCTATTTGCACGTTCGCAAGCGTAGATCTCTATGGAGAAGAACGTGCAAGAAACTCCACTGACACTCTTTTAAATCATTTTATGTTTACAAAAATCCTGGTTACATAAACCTTGTTGTTTCTATATATGAGAACAATGTAAAGAAAGAAAAAAAACAATTTATAGTATGAAATATTAAAATGAGGCAGTGGCAACCAAGGGATGACCAGTCTCTACTGACGGCGCCCGTTCACGAACATGACGCGTGCATCAGCACCATTCAGCTCAACCATTTTGAAGGGAACTGAATGATCCGATACACGCGCCACCATCAGCGAGACATTGGAGTGAGCATGACACACCCTCAACTGCCCCTGCTATTTCATGTCAAACAAGTTTCCTTGTTTGACATGAAATAGCAGGGGCACTATCTATTAACATAATGGTCCAGGGTTCTCACATTTACAGAACTTGAAATAAAAATTGCTTCTAAATTATATAAAACTATGAATATCAATCTGAAAATACAGACAAAGAAAAGTTTATTCCAAACATAATATAAGATTATGCGGAATAGTATTATTATTAGACATAAAAGAGGGTGAGCATCTCTTCAAAATATAAAACCTAACTAGTGGAACCAAGCGGCTGAGGCTGTGGAGCAGGATCGGCATTTAGCCAAGCATTTTTATCAAGGATATAATCTTCCAGTTTATAATATGCCTGTCTACATAGAGTGCGTTTTATGCATGTTTTAATTTTTTTCTCATTCAGTTCGAGAATCTCACGTGGTATTTTATTATAAAACTTAATACAATATCCCATAAAAGAAGTGTGTACTTTAGCCAATCTGAATCGGGGTTGATCTAATTTATTCCTATTTCTAGTATTAAAATTATGCCTATCACTAATCTTATTAAAAAGATGAATATTTTTCCGAACATACATAATGCTTTCGTATATGTATTGACAAGGTACCGTCATGATGTTAATATCCTTAAACAGTTCCCTTAGGGAATCGCGCCGACCAAGATGGTATATGGCTCTGATGGCTCTTTTCTGCAGAATAAATATAGACTCGATGTCTGCAGCTCGTCCCCATAATAAGATACCGTAAGACATTATAATAATAATAATAATAATAATAATAAATTTATTTGTGACAAGAAACTTACAGATAACTACAAAATTAATAGTAGTATAATTTTTTTTTTTTTTTTTTTTTTTTTTTCAAATTACACAAAAAAAAAAAAAAATGGACGGTTTGGTAGAAGAGAACTAGTCAGGTGAAACAAAAAAAAAAAAGATCTGTACGCAGAAAGATGAGCCCTGCCTCTTAAACTAGGGAAACCCTGTATCTTAAGAGACAGTGAGCAGCTATGATTACAAAATAACAGTTATGATGTGTGTCGGTCTACCATCGATGATAAATTGTAAAAAAGAAATAAATAAATGTATATCTATATAACTAACTATTTGTATAGCAGGGTTTAGGACCAGAAAGAAGAAAAGGTGGAGCAACCCAAATGTGTGTGTGTGTGTGTGTTTGTGTGAGTGTGCGTGTGTGTGTATGTGTGTGTGTTTGAAGTGTGGGTGAGATTTTGAGTGTGCAGCGAATAAAAAGTTAATAAGTTATTAAGCAATGAATGTAAGCAATGATTCGGTTTGTGAATAATCCTGTTGTAGTAGCCATTCTGTCACTTTAGTTTTAGCTGTGTGTTTATTGAGGTCGCGAATGTTAATGACTTGGTGAGTTTTTTTGTAGATGTGAGCACTGAGTGTGTTGAATTGATGTCTGGCGAACGAGGTTTTCTGCTGTGTGCCTGGAGGGACATTGGTACGCCTCCCTGGATCGGACGGGGGGACAAAAGCGTGTCTTCTAAGCACTGAACGAAGCACATAGAGCTGACGGACTGAGAGAACCTTAAATTCCGCGTACAGTTGGGCAGTAGGGTAGCGGTAAGGTTTATGCAGCATTACCTTTAATATAGCTCTCTGTGCTCGCTCCACCCTGATAAGACTGGCCTTTGCTGCGCCACCCCATACAGGGATACAATACCCTATCACTGATTGACACAGAGCGTAGAAGACCATTTTAAGAGTATCGACGTCGGCCGAGTCTCTGAGCGACTTAAAGACGTGTATAATTCTCATAGTCCTGGAGGTCACGGCATCAGCCTGCAGATTCCATCGTAACCCTGCATCTATTTGTACACCAAGATATTTGACGCTCTCGGTTCTCGAAATCGTTGGACACTGACACGGAGATGCCAGGTGGGAACAGGTATGAGCTATCAACGAGAAGGCTTGGTCAGGTGCAGTGTTATGGCGAATGGAGAATGGTATAAAAGAGGTTTTGTCAAAGTTGAGGGTTAACAAATTAAGATGAAGCCATTTAGTGACCTTCGTAAGTGCAACCTCTGCGCTATTCCTAACACTGTCCCACGTTAAACCATCTACTATAATCGCGGTATCGTCGGCATACGCAAAGATCTTGGCGTTAGGGAGGGGCATCCTGCACAATTCATTTACATAGATTTGGAATAAAATGGGACCCAGGATGCTTCCCTGAGGGACACCATGAGAGACCAATTCCTCATCACTAAGAAAATGATCTATTTTAGTCATTTGCGTACGATTCGATAGGTAGTCTTTAAAGATTTTTAGGGCTATTCCTCTTACGCCGAGCAATTCTAATTTATCAATGAGCAGGGGAACAGAAACTGTGTCGAAAGCCTTTGAAAGGTCAAGGAATATTCCTAGACATTTAGTCTTACTGTCAAGATTTTTAGTAACCACTTGCGTCAAGGCGAGAACTGCATCTTCGGTCGAAACACCAGTGCGAAAACCATACTGGTTATCGGAGATTATTTTAAACTTGTCCAAGAAACTTTTCAGACGGCTGGCAAGTATCCTTTCAAGTACCTTGGAGAGGGTTGTCAAAATCGAGATGGGTCTGTAGTTGTTTACACAGCTTCTGTTCCCCGCTTTGTGGATTGGATGTATAATTGCTCTTTTAAGTGCCTCAGGAAAAACACCCTTATGAAGACATGCATTGAAGATAAACGTCAAAGGCTGAATTAGTGTTTGACGGCATAGTTTTAATAGGAGGGGTGAAATACCATCCCAACCTATGGCGCAGTCGTTGCGTAATTGTAAGATCAGGGATTCGACTTCAGTTTCATCAACCTCCAGTAGCGCTAAAGAGTTGGCAGGGGCTAGCGGTGGAATGTCACTCGTGATCGGAACTTGACTGTTTAACACATTTGAGATGTGACCATGTGAGGTAATGTTGGCTGCCAAACTCTTCCCCACATTAGTGAAGAATTTGCACACTTCATTAATGGAGGATTTGGGATCATCTGATATTTGCAAGAGTTCAACTGGGCTGGTTTTTAATTTACTTGTGTTACTTATTTTCTTTATTGTTTTCCAAAGGGCTTTTGGGTTATTTTTTGCTTTTTCAAGTTCATTTTTATCGTAAGCAGTCTTTAACTTATGTAGTAGTTCATTGCAAAAATTGCGATAGCGCTTATACGTAGTTTTGAGTATCAGATTCTCAGGATCCTTGTTAGATTTAGCGTGAAGCTTGTCCCGATTTGAGATACACCTCAGAAGCCCGGGGGTAATCCAGGCCTTTATAGTTCTTTTTTTCCTCGGGATTCTAGTTTTAATTGAGTGCTTGCAAATAAGAGATGTTAATATTGAAATGAAAGCGTTCATGGATGTGTTTGGATCGTCAGATTTATAGAGGAAGGAAAAATCATTTTTTTCTAGTTCTGATCTAATTTCATCGTAGTTTATGGAAGTAGAGAAGTGACCTGTTGTGCGTTTAGGAATTGTGTTTGCGATACTGAGAAGAATTGGTTTATGGTCCGTAATATGAGAGTCTAGAACTAGTGTGGTGGCGGGTAGGTTGGTTTTTACGAAAGCATGGTCTATGCAATTATCGAGCCTGGTAGGAAGCAAGTGGGTTGGGAGGAGTCCATGAGATATATTGAGCAAAAGATAGTCAACGCTTCGGTCACTTCGACTATTCGGCTTTATGTCAATATTTAAGTCACCAACGAGGGCTATGTTCTGCCATGAGGAAAGTTTACCGTAGACATTGTTTAAACTTTCTACAAAGTTGTCAAAACTTTCCCTAGAATTGTGTGATGGAGAACGATATACCGCAACAATGGCTATTTTTTTGTCTATTTCACAAACGAGACAGTTGCCACCCATAAAGTTAGGTTCCCAAACTGAGACTTGCAGGTCCTGCTTCGTGTATATAACAATGCCGTCATTCTGATTGGAGTTTACTGCTGTTAAATATGATTGGAAACCATGAAGAACAGGCAGATTAACAACCTTACTGAGCCAACATTCAGTCAAAATAATGACATCAAAAGATGTTTTTGTTAATTGAAGCAGCGCCTGCAGCTGATCAAAGTTTTTGTTAATACTACGTATATTTAAGTGTAGAAATGTGAGGTTACTATCAGAATTGATAACAAATTTTGGACAGGCTTCCGGACTACAGGTGAAGGAGTTGCCTACGCTTAACGAATCTAGTTCTCTGTTAATATTATTTATGTTAGCCATTTGAGAAGACTGGAATAACAAAACGTGACCCAGTTGCGCGACTTATAACTGGGGCTATTAATTTATCAGAGCTGGAGATACATTGCTTATTTAGATATAATAACGGTGTAGTGTGGTTTTGGAGGTATGAGTTAGGTAAGAAATAACTATGTTATGAAATTATAAAATTATACTATGAAAGTAACTAAAATAAACCAGCCTCGCGGTATCTATATCAGTAAATTGACGGATTTTTCTGACAGCATATGCTGCTGAACTTAGCCGTCCTGCAAGAGATGTTAAATGAGGACCCCATTGTAGCTTTGAGTCAAGCGTGATCCCTAGGAAAACCGTGTCTTCGACGAATTCAAGTTTCTCTTTGTCCAATACTATGTCGCAAGTATTGCTTTGCCAAGACGAGAGATACCTACCACAGGCAAGGGCTGGTTCGAAGTGGCTCGAGAAAAGGACATCTGAAAGGATTTTAGGAAGGTCGAGAGGTCGAAGGCCCAGAATTGAGCCAGTTGAGGCTTCATAAAAAGAATCAAAGGTTAATATAAAAACCCACTACTAATTAGGTACGTCAGCCAGAGAAAATTTGGCTTCTCAGTATACATATAAAGTAGCATTGCACACATTTCGGTACTGTTTTCATTTAGGATCTGTCTTCACCCGACTTAAGATCTGTAGCTTTAATTCCTATGTAAAGAAAATGGGTCAGTGGGTCACCTTTATACAGGACTGGCGACTAGCCAAAGCCTTTGAAAGCGAATAGTGTATAAATAAAAACCTCTACTGTAACCTTGTGAGTGACGATGAAAACTCGCACTAACGATAAACTAACAAAATCAAAATCAAAAGTCATTTATTCAAATTAGGCTGAGCACTATTTGAACGTCAAAGTTTTACATAAAGACAGTCCCCCAAAACGCCCGCCCGTCACCACTTCCTAGTGTTTTAGCTGGGAAGAAGAAGTGGCGCAACAAACTCCCTAGCAACACATCTGTCTGTTAAGTTATAAAAACTTTAATTTATACAGCAGTACCTATGCAAAGTTTACAAAACACGACACAGAACATTTTATGTCTTATATGTAAATCAATGAAATTAAATGAAATTAAATTAACACAAAGTTAAAACAGGGTAATGGAACCATTTTCCTATTAGTTTATCGTTAGTGCGAGTTTGGATGAACATCCAAATAGGTAGTTAGAACTGTTTCGAGGCAGGAGTCAACTCAAGCTGCTTCATTTTGCATCACAGGCACAAAAGCAAGGTAGGAATTGAAAGAGATAAGCAGCATCTTGAAAGAAACGAGGATGCCTTTATTTATCTACCAGTTAATACTTGAGTCTGTACAAGATAAGTAATGCTGATGAAGGCAAGATTTGGTGTTGATTCGAAATATTTGTTGTTTTTCATTACTTTAGGTGCACTTGTAGTAGGATAGGACGGTGAAGCACGTCCAAGTTACTTGATACTGCACTACCGTCGACTATAAACTATCTCTGTGCCAAATTTCATCCAGATCCGTTCAGACGTTCCGACGTTATTGAGTAATAAAAATGTATCAAACTTTTTGATTTATAATAGAAGTAAGATTTTTCGTTGCTGCGAAGCGTCGCAGTCATATTCTCTCTTGATTTCCTGCTTTTTTTTGTGCAAAAAAAGCAACTTTTATAAATGTTGCAGTAACATTTTGTACGTTCAACTTAGCATGAAAAATGTTAAAAATGTAAGTTTACAGTCTTCAGATCCTGTTCTACATCCTACTAGCATCATAACTCATAAGTCAAGGGGATGGTACGAGTATACGCATTCATAATTTTGAATAATGTTGCAACATTTCACAAAGAGAAACTGTAGTACCGAACTGGAGTGTAGTCCAGGTTTTGAATGACCGCGTACATTTCATATGCGAGCCAGCTTTAGTAGCCCGTCTGACATCGGGAATGAGTTTTAGATGTCCAACTCAAAACTCCAATTTCTACGGTAGGTGGTCTTATTTTGGTTAGGATTTTATAGTATTGAACTTTGAAAAGGAGTTAGTACAACATAATGTAACTTAAACTTCTGTAAATACATTTACTTTTAAACATTTAGTACCTAGCTGACAAAGACTTTTCACTTATCTAGAGAGTACGACACATATATAAGAGGTGGATGGGTTAATATCATATAAGCATAACTTTTGAAATACATTATATTATGATGGTGGTTATTGTGATATTAGAAATCATAAGTCTTGATAAAAATAACAAAAGAATAATTAAATAACAACGTTGGAAGATAACACAAAAAATCTTGAAATCCACACTGAATAATAACATAACATCGTTATGTTATTTATAACTATAATCCCCAAAGGGTTAGGCGGCGGAGCACCTTTAGCACCTATTTTTTTTTTTAAGGATGGGAAATCATCAAATATCTCTTACCTCCTCCCCTTCCGCTCTGGGTGGAGACGAAGGGAGTGTCAGACTCTTATTGACTAGAACTTATCCGTGTTCCTCTAAATGCCCTTTGCGTTCCAGGGCCGCGGTGACTGTTTCGAATAAATTCCGCAACACCTGGCAGGATGTTTAGTATACTACATTTTCAATTTTGTTAAAATCATATTGGCAGAATGAATACATTTCTTTTGCCTGTCACGTGACAACGATCGTTTGTAATTTTTGTCCGTGGATTCAACGCCCACAAAAGATGTTGAGAACATCGAGGTTTATGTGGTAAGTGGAGACCCCATTGCCGAACAACTTCTAAGAAATTCAATAAGAAAAAAACCAGTAACACTTTGCTTAACCCGGGAACTCGTACCCAGTTGCTCTAACTACTACATCTCTACTAAGCATGAAAACCAACGAGACATACCAAAAATACCAAAACACACCGAATAATATTGCACCTAATAGGATTTTCTCTATAAATCGCATTGCAATATTGGAATCACAAGCACCACTAATG
The DNA here is from genome assembly GCA_905163435.1 of Mamestra brassicae. NCBI lineage: Eukaryota > Metazoa > Arthropoda > Insecta > Lepidoptera > Noctuidae > Mamestra > Mamestra brassicae. Next base: position 8,653,157 of record LR991004.1, on the reverse strand, counting down.
TGTAATAATGTAATATGCTAACTGCGGACTCGGAATACAAATTGCTAGCATGAGCGCCGATGCCTGCATTCGTTCTTCAGTAATACGTAGTTTGAGAAGCGTAGCTCCCGCTGAAACTCCAATTACAGAGAAATTGAAAGGATTTCGTATTGAAGAGAAGTGTTAATAATGTTTTGACAACTTAAATCGGGTGTTTTTGTATCGCTGGATTTCTTAAATCTGAATTTCTTATAATACTTGAGCTGAATACTGTTGATTTTTATTTACTGTATTCTGTCAGCGGCTTTTTTTTTTGTTTTCCTTAGCCTATTGTGTCCCACTGCTGGTCAAAGGCCTCCCCCATATCCTTCCAGACATTCTTTTACCCGCTTGAAATTCAAAAAATATTCCAAGGGAACATCCTCCCGGGATGAAAAGTATCCTATGTCCTACTTCACCCATGTGATAAGTTTCATCCAAATTAGCTCAGCCGTTGAGACGTGAAGAGGTAACAAACAGACACACAGAATTATTTTCGCAATTATAATATTAATATAGAAGCATGGATAAAAACTTCATGCAACACAAAAGTACAAATGCGGAGGGTTATGTACCAATCGTTTTAATAAACTTTCTTATGTTGCTTGAGCTGAATGCTGGCATTATGGTGCATTCGATTAGTCTGAAAGTTGACCCCAATTATGTTGAGAACAAGGCGAGCAGCTGATGATATTGCTTAAAAAGTAGGGCCAAGGTTATAATGGGGTATCAATGGGGTTTTTCAGATCATTAAGTATATATGTTTACTACAAAATTTGTCTTTCAATCCTATACTTATGTTTTTGTTAGTATTCAGAGCAATGTAAGGTGTTTTCATAGTTTATGAACGTCACGTAGAGTCGGAAAAAAAATCGAGAGTCGAGTTTATACGGAGACTTCCATGCGCAAGTAAGACGCGCGATGGATATTTGTTCAGTTTTTTTTTCACAAATACCTGGAACTCTAGTTGTAAGAGCACAACCACACAAAAAACCTACCGAAAGTAGTTAATCATAATACAGTCTGTCTTTTTTCCCGAATTATTGGCTTGAAGCCAGTTTTCTGTCTTGCCAGTCCGAACCGACTGTGTTGGAAACGGTACCGGAATCACGCTGGGATTTTTAACTTACCGCTTAAACACTGCCAAAAATATTTCCCCCGCTTTGCCAATGTTTTGTTTCCATTGTGTTGCAAGCTTATTTTATTAAACCAAGAACTGACGAACCTTTTCCTTTTTGAAGTCTGTTAAAAATAATGCTTTTTTGGTTTCTAAGTGCTGTACACGCAGACGGCTCTTTTTCATATGGGTGGTATATACGTGAACCAAGAATTTGGAACAGGCTGCTGGAACAAAACAAATAAATTGTGGGTATCTGCAATAAATATAACAAATACACCATAAACTTTGATATCGTAGAGACAATGCTGGGATGATATGTCTAGCTAGCGTTTTTAAGTAGGAACATATATGTACACAATTAAACATACGTCCTTGGGCGTGGATCTGCGAACATCAGTTCGATAAACAAAACAATCACTATCAATATCACTACATTATAAAACAAAGTACCTCGCCGCATCTGTCTGTCTGTTCGCGATAAACTCAAAAACGACTAAACGGATTCTCATGCGGTTTTCTCCAATGGATGGGGTTATTCATGAGGAGGGTTTAGGTGTATAATTCGTTCCAAAATGGAATATGCACGTACAAAGTCGCGGGCAAAAGCTAGTACAAAATAAAGCAAGAACTCTCCCCTTCAGAAGTTCAGACCCTCTCTCTACGCCACATTGCAACATTGTAAGTACGTACATACCATCTCTTTGTTACCCATTAAGGTTACAGTCAATATTTCCATTATCCTTCAGAAACCCAATAATGCCTTACAATATACACCGTAACACGAGCACTCGAAGCCTTTAGATCAAGCCTTTGTTTAATAATGGGAACTATATCTATAGCAATATGTATAACAGTTGCTATTGGCTACGTCAGGGGTACTCAAACCGGTTATTCGTGAGAGTTTTCGGTCTCTATTGTGAAATTTCAGAAAAAGTGAAATTTAAAAACCCTTTTTTTTTTTCAAGATGGGAAATCATCAAATGGCTTCTTCCACTCTGAGTGGAGTGGAAGGGCGTGTCAGACTAAATAAATCATCATTATCATTAACCCATCCGTGTTCCTTCTAAAGCCCTTTGCATTCCAAGGCCGCTGTGACTCTTTCGAACAAATTCCGCAACCCTGGCAGGATTTAAATACTCTTGCAGACTTATTTTACTGTGGCTGACATAATCATAAGACTATAACATAGAAAGCCATGGAACTTTGAGCAGTAGTAGGTTGGTTAGGATAGTATTCGATCGCTTACTGCCTGAATATTTTGAGGTGGATCGCCGACACTAGGTTTGAGCACCCCTGGGCTTCAAGTGCTGGAATGTCGAGAGATGCGTGGGATGAGGGTCGTCACGACAACCTGATAATAACAGAGGCGATTCGTGATTAGATATTAATAAAGAATTTAAGTTGAAGGTCTGTTTATAACGGATTCAGTGAAAGATGATGCTGCATTATTTTAAGGTGAAGATTCAAAATAATATTGATATCTGAAAAGAAATGACTAATCAAATGATACTGAAGAAATAATGGTAATTTTTTTTTTTCTAGTTTTTTTGCAATAAATAAGCGTATTTGTAAAGTTAAGTATATTGAGCTTAATTTAAGTAGTGCAGTTACTGTTTTATAAATAAAATGAGATTTTGTACTTTGATCTTAAATACTTGTTCTTTTACAGTAGTATTCTGAAAGAATGGTGATAATGTCATCTTTGAATTACTTACATATCTAGTTTTATAAAGGCTGATACAAAATCACATGTCAATTTATGTTGTTTTGAGATCAATAAGGTATTGTACAGCAAAATAGAGATTCAAATTGATCACACTAATATTATAAAGGCGAAAGTTTGTGAGTGTGTGTGTGTATGTTTGTTACTTCTTCACGCGCAAACGACTAGTTAGATTATTGAATTTTGTACAGAGATTGTTTGAGTCCCGGGAAAGGACATAGGATAGTTTTTATTCCGGGAGTATGTTCCCTTGGGATAATTTTCGACATTCACGCGGGCGGAACCGCGGGCGGCAGCTAGTGATATCATAAAAATGAGAAGACTTGCACTATGATTAATTCTCAATAAGAATGATATTTTTCATACGCACACTATTTTTCACAACAATCTTGAAACGAGACACATTAAATGTTATTTATTTCTAGTTCACATATAATAATAATTCAAATATCAAATAGATCACCCTGCATAAATTATTACATATTCGCTTTATATCTAAGGCTTAGTGTTGACAGACGTAAATAAATAATATGAATGTATATTTCATACAAAATATTGTGGCGGCGCGCGATGCATTGTGGTTGACATTAATCGTATAATATTTTTATCGTATTTCATCCAATGTAACATTAAAAGTCAGTGTGGTGCTTTATTTTATTTATAAACCAACGAATCACTATAATATTTAAGTATGCAAGTTTTAAAACTACAACAGTAAGAACAGCCATTTGGAGCTCAAAAACTGCGTTGTTTTTTTTAACCGACTTCAAAAGAAGGAGGAGGTTTTCAATTGGATTGTTTTTTTTTTCTGATTAATTTTGTTGCGGGATAAAGATAGTTGAATCGTTTCTACGGGACTCGTTGAGCTTCATTGCCTCGGTGTTTTACTGGTGGTTGCCACTGTTGATTCAGGCTTTCAGGATTTGCAGTGTTTTGAAATAGTGTAGCAGGCTTGTTCTCTTTTCAAATGTTCATTTTGTCACCGCGTAACATCACCGTCGTTTCCCCTCACTTGCCTGCGCCAATCGGGCATATAATCATGTAATTAGGATTCTCTTTCAATGGAGTTGCATTAAGTCGATGGCGGATGGCCTCTCCCTCGCTTTTGTCCTGGAAAGTTCAGTGCAGTCCGGATTATATGGCATGTTTTTGGCATTTAGAAAAGACAAGAAATCTGATATCGAAGTTAAACTGACAACTGCTTTCAACTTACCTACGAGCAAATTTACAGCAATGACATAAAATTGCCAAAGCAAAACCTACACGAGTGGAGACACAATAAGCACTATTTTAGCATGAAATGTGTGCGTCAGTTGCAGGTTAATTCTAGCATTTTCTTTGATGTCAGAAATGTCTGCGTTTCTGATAACAGCTTTAATATTTCATAATAGAAGTTCAGTTACAAAGAGCTGTTCAAAAACTACATTTATACTGGTTAAGTTGTTCACTGTGGGATATTTAATTAAAGTATTTTAGATTCCAAAACTGTTATGCTGGGAAAACGTATCCTACTTCCCTGTCTTAATAAAGCATATATCTAATTTCTATTGTGAACCGGAAAAAACCCATAGATTGCTTTCTACCAGTAATCAGAAGCAGGAAATGGTGTTAATACGTCCACGTCTTGCAACCAACATAATTCCAGTGTGAGAGGGAGACAGAGTTATACAAGTATAGCGCTGTACCATTTCCACAACAGGATCATGATGCGGGAACGGGAGCATTGGTCTCCAGAGTTACCTCCTCGAACAATGAAACACTTTTGATATTTGTAACATGTGTGGAAAAATTCAAATTAATAGATTCAAAGTGTTTGTGTTTGCTTTATTCTTTCTTGTGCTGAAACTTTGGAGTATTTTTAGAGCACCAAAACTATTCCCATTAGAGCACCAATCAAAGTGAGAAAATAAATTTGAGACTAATTTCTAAAAACATTTGCATTTCTTTTGTTTAGTCTATTAGACTCGAGAAAAATCTTCCTACATCTGAAAGCAAGTGTAGATGCCTCGAAGTTTCAAATCTGTATTTGAATATTAATCAGACGGTTAATTAATAATCCATCGTCGAAGCGAGCAGGTGGTTGAGTGATATCAGTCATGTTATAAGGTGTAACCATTTATTGTAGGGATAATTAATTAAAGTTAGCATCACCCATCACTACTCTTAACATAAAAAAAAAACATAAAATAGCTACGGTGATCGATTGAGAGTAGAGCCAATTCTACAAGTTTTTAAGCAACGTTCTCATTCGCATGTCAGGCGCAATCTGTCAAAAAACTTTAATATCCATACAATTGCCACTCTGGTGTATTCAATGTAGTATTGCCGTTGGCAGTTATCATCAATGACTTCTAAATAGTATAAAATGAAGTTGCTGTTTCCGCCTGTCACTTTGTGGACTGATTAATTCATGGTTGATAATACACGTAGAGCAAAGCCGCAGGAAATAGCTAGTGAAGGCAAAGAAGATTCAAAATAATAAGCTTTAAGTAGATATCTGCCTACGCTATAAAATATCATATTACGTGGGTTGACAAGTATGTACGTGTATAAATGTTATATTAAAAAGTACTTGTCTTAATGTTATCTTTTGCGAAAAAATATACTAACACAGCAAAGTAAAAAAAACTTAATTCTTGATTACTAAACCCTCATGAAATCTTCGCGTATTTTATCTTAAGAGCTACTTCTCTCAGATTTAAGCCAGATTTAAGATAAATCTGACCATTTCAAAAAGCTGGAGATGAGGTAGATTAACGCGTGCTCACATAAGGAGGGACTGCTATAGTTGTCGGTGCCGCTCTTGAGCTCAAACAAAGTGACATCAGTGATAACTATGGTCAAAGGCCCAGAATGTTCAAAATGTACTAAATGTCATTTCCGTAGCGCTTACCGCCACTGCCTTACAAAAAAAAAATGTTTATTTTCAATAACTTAAGAATACGTTAACATTAGGTCATTAGGGAATTTCCATTCAAGTAAGAAATATAGTTGTGTTAGGAAGTTCCGCTCTTCCACTAGTTGTAACTCATAATATAAGCTATTGAATAGACATTCCATTTTAGTTGGTTTTAGGAAAAGAGCGATATAAATCAAAAATATAAAGAAAAACAAAAACAAAGTAATCATTAATAGACGCGCTGTTGTGTGGAGGTGTGTAAGAATGTGTGGTGTGTGTGGTGTTGAATATTTTTAGTCACTGCCTTATATTTTTTAATTTTAGGCAATCGTTGCCGTTGATAGAATGTGACATTGTCTTGGTCATAGGACCCATTTAAAAACGGCATTTAAAAACGACACTATTGTCGATAGTGTTTTTAATATGTTGTTGTCACAAGAACGATTCCCTGGGTCTGGGTGTTTAACACTGTAGCTATTAGCTGCTTGGGAATCTTTAAGTCAAGAGTGAACAGGTTACTTCTAGGCAAACGTGCCGTATCGTCGACCACATTGTCGCTTTCCATCAGGCGAGATTGTGGTCGAACGCCATTTCACCAATAACAAAAAAAATGACTCTATCAGTAAATTCCGTGAGGCCATTGTTATCTATGGGAAGAATGATTCGTGAGGAGCATGCCGCCTTGCCGGGTCAAAATATTATGCAGGCAACAAGATTGCTAAAAAAATTGTTGCAAACCCGCTACACAAGCGTTGGAGACTTTTAAATTATCCCTGATAAGTAAAAAGTATCCTCTAACGTAATTACATTTTTTTATGAGTTACCAAAACTAATTAACTCAGTTTTTCAAAGCTTCTCTCTCTCCATCTCATGAGATCCCACTTTATTAAGACTTTCGTCCGTCAAAAGGTCACATAGTCGATTCATAATTCATAAGTCTGCAGAACAGATTAGACTTAAGTAATGGTCCCAAAGAGCCAAGTATTAAGAAAAGTCGTCTCGTAAAAGATATAATTTTCTTAATATTTTTATGAGCCTCCACTAAATTCTTTAGGGGGCTCCATCATTACATAAGAAGTCACTCAGGAGTTGTGTTTGTTTAATTTTATACGGGCAATCAATCTAAACAGAAAAATATCTACAAAATGATGCAAAGATGACTTAAAAAGCTACTAAAATAATATGTTACAATAAGTTTAAGATTGAACCACTTATTTATTTAAGATTGAACCATTTATTTAAGATTGAACTTACAAAGATAGCTCCTGAATCCACGTCCTATTGATTAAGCTAAACTTTCTTCTTTCTTTCTTTCTTCTTAATGTAAAGCCAAACATCGTCGGGAAAGACAAGATAAGGAAAGGAAGATTGAACCTTTAGAAATTCTAATACTAACCAAACCCCTATTTTAAAAAAATCATTCAACAAGGTAGCGATAACATTTAAAGTTGATTTACGCATTTCCCTGTCCAAATATATCCCTAAGTTTGCAGAACTAAAGCTTACATCAAAGCCTTCTTATCATTCTAAACACATATCAAAGTACCACTCCGGAATAATCTCATGTGCAAAGCAGAACGGAAGAAACACAATCAGCGCCACCTAATTTAACGTGCTCTAATACGATGAATATTCTAGGCATGTATAAGTAGGAGCGAACGAAAATATTCAAATACTGGCTGTAACCACAGGAATCTTGATAAGGTGAAAGGATTAAGGCGGTGTGAATGAAAAACTGGTCATATTTTTAAAATATTTTTTAACTTACAAGGATCCACTGTAGAACACTGAAAATGAGGTTTTAGTCCTACATTTAATCATCCTATTATTGAGCTGATGGATAAAACCTGCTGGATGAGAAGAGGGAGACCTACATATACAGCAAACGATTAATGAATTGTGTAAGGGATGATAAAAAAGCGAAATGAAAACGTTACAGAGCTGTCTAGGAATGATCAGGCTGCACAAGATACAGACAGAAGCTGCTCATGTTCTTGACTTTCCTTTAACGCATTTTACGGCAGCTATGAGTGATCTTTAGGAATAGACCATGGCCCACCTTCTTCTACCATCTTGTGCCGCATGCCGTGTTACCTGTTTACGTGGGACCAAATGATTGCATCAGCGGATGGCATTACCGTGGAATGAAAGAGTTAAGAATAAACTATTTTTGTCATTTACATGCTAAGAAAAACAAGGAATAACTGTCATAACTCAACTTTATTTTTTCGGTTTAATCGTTTTTATTTTATGTCTCGACGAAGCCACTGCAGTTTGAAATGTATCAATGCAATCCACCGTATCAATGCGGTTTTTCCGTTTGCTTCCTGAGGTGTTACCACACCAATCGATTGATCGTCGATCGATACCATTGATTGATGGTAGAATAGATTAGTCAACGTTGCTCGATAGTTTCTACCATACCAATCGATCAACGCCGATCGATCGCATCGATCGGCGGTGTAGTAACACCCTTAGGGACACACGCTTTTGCGACGCAGACTTTGCGTATGTGCCTTCTATTTACTTATTTAGATTTCTGTGGTCTGAACGCATAAAAGCCTATACGGACTCAGAGTCAACATTCGTTAGGGATCCGTGTGTGTCATCTTTGACAAACGTGACCAGCTTAGATGATGTGTTTGTCGGTAACAGAAATGAGAACAGTTCCTTCACTACTAGATTTAGAAAGACGTATGATATATTGATTAAAGCATATCAGTATTCCGTAGTAGTCACGTTTAGGAAAGACGCACAAATTAAGGACTAAAATACAATACAGGTACAATACAATCCGTATATCTCTTCTGCTATTGAGTGACTGACAGACAACGCACAGCCTAAACTGCTGGTCGTAGAAAGCTGGAATTTGGCATAAATGTTCCTTGGGGAGTCAAATGGAGCACTAAGAGAGATTGCCCGAAATTCCTACGGGAACGGAAAAAAACGATATGCGCGTAGAAAGTCGCGGGCAAAAGCTATAGTGTATAGTAAAACATTCGAGTCATGTCAGGGACGGACATTACTGTCAGCTACTCCTTCTCTGTGCTCACCATACACAAAACCAATAATGGTTTTACCAATGATGATTGCTACTTAGTGAACACAATGATGATGCTGACTTAGACCCCTTATCATTATTACGCTTAAAATGCTGACGTTCCAGATTGTCACATACGAACCTAAATTTATTAAGATACATTCAAAAAAAGTTAAGCAGGAGTAAACTTAAGGAAAACATAAAATAGTGTATTAACTTTGTCATGCATCACGTCCTAGATATACCTGATCTACGAAGTATTGCAGCTGTAAAAGGGAAAGGTTCTACTAAATATTACATTGGTCATGTTATAGCAGATAGTTAAGTGTCTTTAAAAAAATTGAACGGTTCCTTATTGGTGAAATTATGGTTAGAATACTTGATTTTCTTCGTTTCGAGTTGCCAAGATGTCACTAGCAATAATATAAGCATTAAATGATTTACGTGTAACTCCATTGCTTTTACCAGTCTAGTACAGTACTGTTCTGCAGCATTCGTTAACCTACATATAAATAAAGAAATCTGAGACTCAGACTTCATATCTTGCTTTCCTATTTTATTCAACACACCAAATGTAAGCGTTGCTCACACTTACAGTTCCGGGTCGCATATAAAGTAGGTCACAATTCATATTCGCCCCAGCATAACAATATACAGTGCACCCGAAACACAACATTTTTGCTTCAAATTTAGCACCAGAAACAAAGACAGTTATGCTCATTGTAGCATGCAAAGACGCAAGCTGTGTGAAGACTTGTTGCATGAAGTAACCAAGTCACAATGCAAAATGTAAGTCTAAAATGCACAGGTAACCAGTTTCTACGTACGGAATAATTCAAAAGATGCATCTTACTTCTCCGAAGTATCTAAGTTTGTTCCTCCATTCGATATTGAAATATTGTATCTTCTATTGGAAGCACAGCCAATTTAAAGTTTTGAATAAGTAGCCAGTTCTGTGAATAATTTGTATGGAGTGGAGTTTACATATTGCTTAAATTGCATGTTTTGATGTAGAAAGTTTGTAGGAGTAGTCTTGTTGTTACTTAGGTTTTACTTATGGATATTTCAACCAATCTACCTTACCTTTTCCGAACGTTAGCTTCTAGGCTAACTAGATGTAGCTAAGTGTCAGTATTTTATATTTCTTTCTGACTACTCGTAATGACTGTCATTTGAACATCTTGACCATCTTAGGCCGGTGACTAATGTGCTTGCGAAGGCAGGAGGAGTCTTGGTAAATAATGCAAAGTCATTGGCACAGACCGACTTCGGTAAGTATTCTTTTACCTCGAAGATCCCCGTAAAATTAAAAGTTTATTTTGGAAGAGTGAAAAAAAAACATGTTTTGTGACAAGCAATAATAAAGACGCGTAAACAAGGCGTAAACCTAATAAGATCTCGGCTCTTTGATAAATTGCGTCGTATAAAACTATAGATAACTTGTCTTCTAGAACATACAGAATATATATAAGAAAACGTTTCAAACAACGTTAAATTATTCGAAATCAATTCAGTAGTTCCTGCAACTAAGGAACAATGGCACAAACTTTGGCTCTTCATGGTATCAGGTTTTCTTCATTCGGTGCCTCCTCAACTAACTGCTGACAGTTTTCAAACTTCAACGAGAAACTTCCTTAATTTCTCGTCTTTAAGTTTGTCTTACTTATTGCGCTGTACAATCTATTCACAATTCCGGTGATACAATTTGGCGTGATTTTAATTTGATTAAAATTAAATAATTTTATAAATACTGATACTCAACTGCATTCTGTTAGATTGGAAGCTGACTCCAATATAGTTGGAAAAAAGGCTACGCAGACTGATTCAAATTTGGTAAGGTATTTTTTAAAAATCTTTATTTATTTAAGGATTTTTTGTACACTTATGTGACGATGTCAACCCCATCGTACTGCTACAAATAATTTAATTTGGTAAGGTTGAGATGGGTCGCACTTAGCGCAGCAATTGATGACAAGTGACGTATCAGAACTTGCAAAGCAGGACAATGATTGGGACATTTATTTCGCATGCGTCGTGGTTGACAGCCTCGGTTGGGTACATGCATTAGCCTCTCGCCCCAGAAATAAAATCTTTTGCTGAGCATTAGCTCAGTAAGGGGTTGTATTACTAGGTCGGGACAAAATGATGTGATTTCAACCTGGACTTTCTCATTGGTTCCCGCTGTTGCATTGGCTTTATAACGTGGTTGGTCGGTGCCGATGAAGGTGCTTTCACAAAGAAGGTATTGAGGTAACAGACATAACTTGTCAAATAGTTGCAGCGATCTTGTGGACGTGCATGCAGACTGACAATATAAGACAATGTGATGTGACTCGCCTGTTGTGTTTTGTTTTGGTTTTTATGTACCTAGCTATTGTATCACTTAGAATAAATTATTTGTACAATTAAGTTAAGCCCATTATAATTTTGGCACATGTGGTGCTTACCTGTAAAAAATTGTGACACTACACCATTGTTTGAAGCTAAGAATTTTGTATTATTTTTGGTGTTAAAAATTGTTGGTGAGCTTAATAAATAAATAAATAATAAATAAATAAATAAAAAACTTATTTTACAGTAGGATTGATATAAAGATGTTAATTGATTTTATTTTATTTTTTGGCACACTTCTGAATCCACCAGTTACGAGTAAAAGGGTACGTTACTTCTTGTAGATTAGGTTTAGTTGGTACTTATTTACCAATCGCTACAATCTTTTTAATTCGTAGTTTAATTTAGATCTATGATGAACAAAAACAGAACGTTCAAACCACGTTACGATAAGCTCCTACAAATACTAGTGCAATAACCATTTTGATGTAAATGGTTATTGCAAACAAACGTATGATTCTCCGTTTCCTTTATCAATCATCTGGGGTTGACGTGACAAATATACCTCCTCTCGAGGGCTGATGCCTGATGTGTGTGAGCGGGTGAGCGTGCGTCAGAGATATGCCAATGTCACGTGCAAGCTTGTAACATGGGTTGAGACATAGAATAATAATGTGTAGATGTGTAATTCGTCTCTTAAAAGCAGGAAATACAAACATTTCAGCCTGAGAGAACAACTTTGACAGTGGTTACGGGTAGTCAGAAGCCAGAAAATCAGACACCAGTAAACCCCGTCGCTGAATTGTGGAGGTCAGATAAGCAGTCGCTCCGTGTAGATTACTAGTTCTCAACTGCATCCGGTTAGACTGGGAGCTGACCTCAATATAGTTTTGAAAAAGATAGGTAGATTATTTGGCTTAATCAAGGTGATATTAATTCTCGCAGATCCAGGGTTCCATACCTCAGTCGGCAAAAACGAAACCTTTATTGGATCACTTTGTTGTCCGCCTGAATGTCTGTCTGTCCGTCTGTCAAGACCTTTTTTCTCAGGAACGCGTGGATGATTTTATCGTTGAAATTACCTTTTACTCAAGACGTATGCCTCCTTTTACTAATACCAGGAACCACCTAAATTAATGCATGAATATTGTTGCACTGTTGGATTTATAATACTTGGCGATTACCTGAACGTTCATTTATCGTGTCTTCTAGTGTTAGCAAATTCTTAGGTTGTAGGTATCGGGAAAGTTCTCAGCGCTTGATCATAAAAAAGTATGACAACCATTGAGCGAGCATGAGCCCTATAAAGATGATGGGAACTTAATATTAGGTAGTTTACAACTATTCCGCTTCTAAACTATTTTCTTACTCTACGGGTAACATTTCTATGACTAATGATTATTGTTGTTCTATGTATACGGGTTGAATTAGAGCAATTCAAGTTGCGGTTGAGCGCTGGATTGATGTTCGATTTGGGCCGCATGTGCTTTGTACTGTATGCGATTTTGTGTCAGTATATTATCCGGGAATTTAAGGGGTGTCGGTGCAGAATGAGATTTTGATTGATTGATTCAAAATTTAAGAATAGCAGAGCAGTGGTTTTCAGTTTTCAACTGACTACATCAGCATTTGTAGTGTTTGTAAACGAGTCAACTGAAGACGTGTATAGGTAATGATTTTTTTACATAACACCTTGCCTGTTTACTAGGATAATGCAGTGAAAAACCAATAGTTCATCCACATATTGCCGCTTTGTTGAAGTCCCATGACATATTTCTAGTCTCCTGGTACTTGTGTATCTTTAATACTTACTATTATAGGGCCGGAATTAATACTTCGACATTTTTATGGTCTCCTGGTACTTGTGAATCTTTGGTGCTCTCAATTCCAGTCCAAAAAATACTTTGACATGTTACTTACTGGTCTCCTGGTACTTTTGAATCTTTAGTGCTTACAATTCTAACCCCGGCAATACTTCGACATATTTCTGGTCTCCTGAGTGAGGAGGCTCTAGACAAAGTGCCGTTCTATTAGCTATATTTAGCGTTTGTCAAAATGCTAGAATATTAAGGATTGATCACGTGACATTGCGACAGCCTTTGTCAATCCCAGTCAATTTTCAAGTTTTCACAATCGCTTTCGCCGCGCTACTTACTGCTGACTGAATGTACTTGTCTAGAGCCTTCGGGTTGTTATTAAAAAATTCTAGGTTGTAGGTGAAATGAGCATGGGTAACTTACTCGAACTTTATAAGATTACTCTGACAGTTGCAAGGAGGCCTCAGAATAACGTCGTCATACTAAAAAAATGGTTGTCTGTAAAGTCGGTTTACGGACAATAGTTTAACGTGACAAAGTCATAACAATACATTGATGAAATGATCGTAACATTACAATGAGTCATCCTTTTTCGTGCGTGCAGCCGGCGTTCACCGATTTATTAGACGTTGTCACATCAATAACAAGCGAGAGAAGCGTGGAGTGTAAAGTGTAGTCGCAACAAAATCTATAACACAATGCAATTTCTTAAACCGACCAAAACCATTTCAATATTTACTACTATCAAAGAGTAGAGAAAATACGAGCTTTCTGGCAGTAACTGAAACATTGTTAGCAAGTATTTATTTGCAACTGTTGTTTTAACAAGCGGAATTGTGAACCAGCATTTGTCGAAATTCATTGAACGTTCGCTCGAAATATTATAATGATATTACAATTCGGAATAACATGGAGATCGCTTTTAAAGATACGTATGAAATTACGTTAACGTAAACGTAATTTCATACGTAACGTTACGTGACACAAAAAGCTGGTGAAATATTGGACACCGTTAATTTATTCTACATAGTTGTGTATGGAGTTTATGAATCGTAAAATGGAAAGTTATATTTTTGGAGTTCAACAACCTCGGGTTAGGGAAATAAATGAAGGGTTTCAGTTAAACCTGCACGTGTATTTTTTTATGAGGAGGAGAAAAAATATTTTTATGAGCAAAACAATACTTAAAACTTTTGTAGCTTAATAATAATGCTTTCACTCAAGTCCCCAACAAACTCACCACTCAACCAATAAGCCGAATATGTATTCACTAAATAAAAATAAAATAGACGTCATGTCATTCTTCTTTTACTACATACTGTTTGAAATGTCTGATAATGTTAATGTTTCGATGTGGTCTTTGGTTCATACGTGGATAAAAATACTACGACAATATGACCTTTAAAACAATTTAATTAATATCTGTCAAACAGTCGGTTTCTCTAAATAAAATCAAGGCATCAATAACGCAGGTCAAGTAATGCGATTGGCTGTTCTCATTTAATTATTCAAGAGCTAACGCGCGTTTGACAATATTCATTCCAAAACTGGAACCTTTTGTGACCTTTGAGTGACTGAAAATAAAGTCCCAATTCAACTTAGCAATAATTTGTTCTTACCAAAATGATTTACGTTAAATATTTGCAGAGACGGTATCAGTACCAGACCAAGTAAATGCGATTCAGATTCTGTGTTAATCAATAAATCCACTTAGTTGATAAAATATGCAAACCATTTGAATTGGAAATAGCTATCGTTTGATTAAATACTCTTGCTAATTCTATAAGCGGACTGAGAGTACTGAGCCCGAGTTTGTTTAATGTCCAGATATTTTTAAATGATTACGTGTCAATAAGTGGACTATTGACGAAATTACATGTGATTGTCATAATGTATGGAATTGATTTTACATGTAAACAATCTAACGAAATCTTTTCCACATGTCAGGCTCTGGTCATTGAAAAAAAGCATTTTTTTTTCTTTTTAGATTGACACTTTATATCGGCTCTCTTTTTATTACAAGCTTTTATTTAACTTGCTCCGTTCGTATGTATGTAAGTTGTCCGTCACAATTTGCTAACCATTATTATCCGAATGCGCCAGAAGGAGGGTTAAAGTCAAAGTCAAAGTCAATACGTTTATTTCAATTAGGCCATTAAACGGCACTTTTGAACGTCATCATTTACACTTCAGTAAAATAATAATATTAGATACATTAATAAAGTGACTCTACTGTCCATTCCGAAAGGTAGATTCTTATGGAAAAGAACGGACAAGAAACTCCATAGTTACTCTTTTCAAATAATGGTTTTACTTAATTTGGTATGCAAAAATTAATTTAATATGATGTGAGGACGATGCACCCAGAGTATGCTACTTTATGCTTGGTTATGATTTTCGAGAGTATGTATGTATGTATGTACTTTTAATTGTTTGGTACGCTCTGCGGCCTGAACGGCTCGATGGATTTTAGCTTGAGAGGTGTCCTTAGATTCGTATTTACGATGAGAGTGACACTGGGTATATCGAAATAAAAAAAAAACATAATGGCGGATTTTTAACGCCAAATTCAAATGTTTGACACGCTCTGCAGCCTGAACGCCTCAATGGATTTTAGCTTGAGAGGTCTCGTTAGATTCGAATTTATTGTGAGAGTGACAGGTATATCAAAGTAAACAATAATAAAAAAAAAAACAAAAAAAAACGGTAATTTAAAAAACTAAAAAACCCAACTGCGTTTCTATGTACTTTGTAAATGAAAAAACCCTAAAACAAGAAAGTCGTCATACCCGATGGCACTTAACTTTAAATCGCCAAGATTCTTCATTCAAGATTTTCACAAAAATCCAGGCTCCAGTCTACATCAGAAAAAAACACTGCCTCAGTAACCTAGAAATTGAACACAGAAGTACTAAAAGAATATTTCAATAACATGAAAATCACTTCATGCAATTTGCATGTATTTTTTTATAATTCTCTAGCTCTTATCCAAATTTATGGGGCTGGCGCAACGCGTCTCCTTCATCCATACAACTTTACTAGCCGTTTTCTCATTAGTCACTCCCTTTCTAGATATAATATGTTTCGTGCAACAGTTCATCCATCGCTTTGTTGTTCCAGTCATACAGCCATCCACTGCATCTAACTAAAATAACAATAATTGCACCTACTAACTTTGAGCAAATACACTGTGGTTCAAAGCAACGGTCTCCATTCAGCAAATGATCGGCCATGCGATATCTAATTGTATGCGACAAATGTAGTTTAATTTGCAGTAACTGTCGCGAGATGGGACTCGTGTAATGCAAACCTGGTATCTGTGATTTAATAGTAGAACGTGGGTCTATTATTGTGCACCTGTAAATATAAGCGTACTGAGATTGTTAAAATAATTCGTTTTCTTGGCGAATGGGATTTCATAGACTAGACTTATTGCTATTATATTTGTTTTGGTGAAATTAAGTTAACTAATTGTTTTAAAAGGTCCAGTTAAAGAAAGAATTTATGCTTAGTCCTAACGAAGTGAACTTCATCCAGTCCAATTGCCTCAGTCTCTCTGACTGGAAACTTTTGATAATTGTTAATATTTAATAAGACATTAAGTCGAAGTGGAGAAAATGACTTAGACTATAGGGACTATAGACTATATAACAAGGATAATGTGACTTATGGCTAACTATTTGGATGGGAATTATAAATATATCAGTAACATTCTTGACCTGAATTAATAATAATCATTAGTCTATGCTGGCTTATAAATCGAGAACATAGATTCCCTCAGGTAGGTACAGACCTAATTTCCTAATTCGTTACCTACGCCTACGCTAGCCATAGGCCATAGAGTATGCCTCACATTCTTCAATTTGTATGTGAACCACTAACCTAAATCCTCGGCCACTGTCATCAATCTCAGGGCACCAAATGCCTGCGTACATCATAGTAGGTTATTCTGTGTATACAGATTAACCATTGATTAAGTGGCTACGCATACCAAGTACACACACTTAATCAAATTCAATTATCGATGCGAACGCTTGGCATTCGATTTAGAGACATCACATAACAGCTAAATCCTATTATGACAAGTCATATCAGTCGATTGTTGACGGTAGCCTGAATTAAGCCTCATACAGCCTGAATGATATCAAGTGAAAACCGCAAATTACTTTAAGCTCACGATGGAAAACAAATAAATCTTTATTGGAACAAAAACACATTTTACAAATTGTTTGCGTACGTAAATAGCTACATTAGTTACAAAACTGTGTCGCAGCTATTAACGCCCTCCTCCAAGAGGGAGACGACAGCGTTCCAGATTACCGAGAAGTTTTTTCACAGAGGTTAAAAAGAAGAACAATAACAAATAGTAACGATTAAAATAGTGAAAATTAAAATAGTAAAAATTAAAATATTAAAAATTTAAATAGATAAGTGCTTAGTGTTATGCACGTGGGAGTGTTGTATGTGAGTGTAGTGCGTGTCTGTGGGGTGTAAGTGTAGAGTGTGCACGTGGAACCTCCCCACGAGCACACTCTACGATACGCGTATTTGGTGTGCATGTCTACGGGAGAAAGATTTTTAGGGTTTGACTAAATTCTCCAATTCTTCGTATGTGAGAGTAGGAAGCCATCGATCAATAATAATTTTGCAATCCCGGAGAGTACGTGGATAAATAGTGAGCAATTTATTTATTTTATTATAAAGCACGGGACTGCAGAAACTGAACTGCCGGCGGACAATTTACAATTTCACACCCGATGTCGGGCAAACTCTATCAGTTCTACGTTTTTGACTTCCAAACTCAGGGTTAAAAGACAAGTCCGAGTGTTTCCGCAACACAGTACTGTAACACCAGGGACTCCGCTAGTGTTACTTATTGTTTTTATTATAAAATTAAACGATATTGGAGATTTAAAACTTTAAATATATTTGGCATCTGCCTTTAGCGAACCTCGGAACCAGAGTCTCAGATAAAAAACAAAACATATTTTCACATTCGTATTTCAAATTCTTTTAATTTTCACCTGACGCTTCCAAAGGCTATCTTGTCTGCCAGAGACCTGCAGACAAGGATATCCTCTTTACATGAGCTACGCCCCTACGAATAGAGGATAAGAGGAAATGCCTCGCAATCATCTATTCCAAATCTTTGGAAGGGTCAAGCGTAACCTACCTATACCTAAAAAGACGTCCCTACCTATAAGCGGATGTGGACGAACAGGGGTGCGTATGCTTCTATAGAAGCAGCTTACACTATGACCTGCGATCAATTAATTTATTAAAATTTACCATGCACCACTTGTGCTTATCAACAACGCAGTCATACCGAAGCCCTGCCGGGGCAAAACCGCTAGAAAAGCTCCGGCACATCGCGATTGCTTTAACAAATAATGTGAAAACTCACATTCATCCAGATGGGATTTATATCTATAATTTATAAAATTATAACTTTAAATTCCTCGGACGCTATCGAGTCAGAGAAAAAGAAGGTCATACTAATATAAATATACCTAACTCTTGAACCTACTCCAGCGATCCGCACATAACAAAGAAAATCAAATATACATTAATTGACATTAACTAAGAACTGTGGGTCACTAATATCAGTTGAACCAATGGTGACAACTAGTCACCCTCTGCGAAAGGCTATGCCCCGTAAGCAGAGTTGGCATCAACCTCCATGGCGCCCTCTTACTCCCCTCTCTTCAGGATGGGCCATAGTTCCCTATAGTTAACTTATATTTTTCAAACTGGAGTAACTTCAGCCTATCTGACTATAACATTCTGTCTTCATCTTTGAACAAGTGACCTTCTCTTCCTCGCCCGGCTGCGTCCCTCACGCACGTACGAGTCCATTTTCAGTATCCACATGAAAAAGAATAAACTGATTAATAAACTATTTAACAAAAAACACTAAAATAATGGTTTGTTTACATGAATTCAATGACAATGCAATTGACATTTTCCTTTTTGTCATCGCATTTTTCTAAGAACTGGAAAACTGAGCCTTTTCGATATGAAGTTAAACATTCAATGTAACTTTATATCTACAACAGTGTTCTAATATAAAATGGTTTTAACCTATTTACATGAACTTGAAACTCATCCGATGATAGTTTCGGATACAAACAAATATTTTTTTAAAAGGCCCATATACAACCTACGTAGTTTGATACTCCTAACTGTCTGTCGCCTAGAAGTATAAATCATCACTTCCATACATGGAATTCTGTTCAACCTGTGCTTTTTTTATATAAATTATAGCACAACATGACATATTATTTTTCATTTTATGACAACCTATGAATGAAATTAAATAATAAAATTATTTGTGTGTCGACACTGTCGAACTTAATAAAATATAATGCTAAGAGATCAGCATAAATCTGGAAAAATATCTAACATACTAAATCTACCTAGTATAAAAAGTGGAAACTCAAATAGTTATAAAATTCTCAAAATATTACGTTTCCTGACTTTGTAATTATATAAAATTGTTTCGAATTTCTTTCTTCTTACCCTTATCTTATTTATTTTAGCTCTGCCCGAGTTAAGAGAAAATTTAATTTTAATATTCAAAGACATATTTGTGTATGTGGCATGGGTGTTTGCTTTGTCCCCGTCGAATAAAATCAAATTACTTGAGATTATTGTATTACAACCATTTGACTCAATAGCTAAGCCCTCGAGAATGTCTGATTCATCTAAATCCTTGGACATCATGGGGAATTGAACCTCGTATTGGACCATCTCCTTCGGTTCGGTCTGCAATACAACGGATTCTTCGACTCCATTATCCTCAAAAATGTCATCCATTTTAATGCAATTATTGGATTCGTTGTTTGGATTACAAAGAGGTTCCGACAATAACTTCTCTTGATTTTCTGGAATCAAACTATTATTAAATATTGGAATAGACACACCCGCTCCTTTATCTTCATCCGTCAAATCATCTTCATCCGTCAAATCTTGCTCAAATGTTGTATCATAGAGTAGGCTGCTTTCTCCACAGCTCTGTTCATCATCGTCACAATTGTCATCATGGTCATCATGGTGTGGTTCCTCAATTTCAATTTGTGAGACGTTCGTCATCACGCTAGAATGTAAGAGTGTATTATTCTCAACATCTATGAAATCTTGTCGTTCGCATTTTTCAAATACAACGGCGGTCATCGTTTCAACATAAGATGCCTTTTGTGCACGTTGTTTACATGACATGCATTTGCACGGGAATTCGTTTCTAATTTTATCGCACAACACATCAAAATCAATACCTTCATGGTATGTGTAGTTATAAAAATGTTTTGCTGCGCTTTGCAAAAATGCGCCTAATATGAGCGCGTAATCGCTCTCTCGCCATTCACCGTCGATGGCGATGAACTTAAATTCTGCTACAAACTCTTCAAAACAAACTCGGTCTATGCCGGTAAACATTAACATATTGACGTTTCACAATCTTTTCTCATAATATAAAAAAACACTTAGCTTCACTCCAGGCGTCGGTACAGCGCCTGACTCAATTATCAAATCATACAGCAATCCTCTAAGATACTTTTATTATATGGGGGGTTTCTTCATGCAATGTCACGCCTTGCACACGCGGGAAAAAACCGGACCTCCACCATTTGTAACACCAGGGACTCCGCTAGTGTTACTTATTGTTTTTGTTATAATAAATGAAAACGATATTGGAGATTTAAAACTTTAAATATATTTGGCATCTGCCTTTAGCGAACCTCGGAACCAGAGTCTCAGATAAAAAACAAAACATATTTTCACATTCGTATTTCAAATTCTTTTAATTTTCACCTGACGCTTCCAAAGGCTATCTTGTCTGCCAGAGACCTGCAGACAAGGATATCCTCTTTACAGTACTTAGCACAAAAGAGTGCCTTACTGAAGGTAGCTTCCATAGCGTGTACAGTTCGCTGGTTGGGAAGCGATAGGGTTTGAAGGCCATTACCTTAAGGACAGCCCTCTGCACCCTCTCCAACCGCAGCAGGATACATTTGCTGCTGTTGGAGAACTGCTTAACTTGTTAGCCATTTGAGTGGGTCGTTGGTACGAAACTAAGAAAAGTCTTCTTAACAGGGTCTATCTGTCTATTGGGGTTTGGTTTCCGCACTTAGTCCTAATGTTGATCCGTTGTGCGTGAGCCATGGTGGCCGTCACTCCAACCAGCCAACCTCCTTCCAGAAGCAGATCAGTCCTCCTAGTGTGTTCAGGATATCTGTAAGTGAATTCGGTGTTCCTATTGTTTGCCTTCGTATCTCGGCGACGCCTGTGCATTCAAGAACATATGCAATACCGTTTTCTCCTCCTCCTCCTCGTATGCTCTGCACAGAGGACTGCCCGTTATACTTATCGTGTGGAAATATTTGTTCAGTGAGCAGAGCCCGATGATGATTCTCACCACCATTCGTAGGCTGCCTCTATCTAGCCGCAAAAAGCGCTGATTCGTGTCCTTTTTAGGGATGGCATAGTCTCCTTGAACTGCCTTCAGCCTGGTGCCCAGGCCCACCAGCCTTCTGGTTATGTGTGTATGGGTGTGTTCTTGTAGCCATGTACTCAGCTGGGTGAAGAGGAGTGTTACTACGGGTTCGTGTCCAAAAGCCATCGTACCCAACCCCCTCCTGGCCAGCTATTCGACTGCGTAATTTTTTAGTGATTTTGAGGTGGTGTAACTAATTGTGTAGAAACGTCGACCCCAACTTGCCTACGCTGCCATCGTCGCCACGCACAAAGTTCGCAGAACAAGAAGGGGGATAAGAAAACTGCTGTAAACCTGCCAACAGAGGTTCAAAACAGAAAGGCCCAGCCACAGGCACGTGTGACAAGGATGGTTTCGTGAAGGTGGAAAGGAAGAAGAGGAAGAAGCCTTTTAGTCGAAACCAGTGCGGGGCCACGCTAGCAGGACCCAATATGCTGCGTCCGGCAATACCCACGAGGCAGCTCTATGTGGCCTGGCTACTTCATATCATTAAGGTTGAGGATATCGTGGAGTATATTTGAGCGAAAACCAGCTGGACCTTAAGGGTCGAGAAGTTGGAGTCGCGCCATAACACGAATTTCAAGTCATTTGTACTGCGAGTTCCGACTTATCATATTGAGATATTCCTCAAGGAAGATTTTTAGCCGAAGGGTATCGTGTATCGCCGATTCCGTCGAAGGCTACGCGACACCACGCAGCGCAACACGACAATAGTGAATAATTTTATGGTTTTGAAAAATATGTATGATAGTCTGTAAGGTATTTATGTTATGGGTCTTTGTTACCTGAAATAAATGATATATTATTATTATTAAAAGCTTTGTCATTGGGTGATGTCATCATGGGTTGTCGTATTTAATTCTAGAGTCTGTTTCAAAGGTGCCAGATGTGCTGAGTCAGAAAGCAACTAGGGCCGCTACCTCCCGCACTATAAGGTTTAGTGGTGGTAGTCCCAGCATACCTGCAGGGCAGCAGTGAGTGCAGTTCTCATACTGCTAGTGATTGCCACTCAGGCAAGTCATTGTAGCTCAGAAGAACAGGGCCCATTACGAAGTCTGAGTTGCCCAAATAATTGTGCTCTCTGGGCAAATAGGCATATACAGCTTACTACATTACCGCGAGGGCGATTTACAAAAAGTCTAGCTTCTGAGTTGCCCAATCAAATTAGTTCTCTAGGAAAATAGGTATCTACAGCTTGCCACAGTACTGCCAGGGCCATTTACAAAGAGTATGGCTTATGGGTTGCCCAAATAATTGAGCTCTCTGGGCTAATAGGTATCGATAATTTGCCACATTACTGAATTATCTTAGGTCCATAATCCATGGTTGTTATAGCACAATCTTATCTGTGCATAAACAATGCGCATTGCTTTATGTGTTGCAATCATTCTGTCACTATCAATCAGCTCTAAGTTGTGTGATTCCGTACCCAAAGGGTAACCAACGTATCCGCTAACCGTCTGTTTGTTTGTCAGCGGGAAGTATCTTATGAAAAATTGTGTCAGTTTTCAGAGTGTGTACTTCTATTGTCGCTAAAACAAAAAAAAATAAACGTGGCTTCCATACAAAAAAAATCTGTTTTATCATTCATTAATAAAACGGAACCCTATCATTTGCCAGTCCGACTCACACTTGGCCAATGTTTTTTCCTCCCTCCTGATTACTTCAATCATAAAACTCACCTTAAACCTTAAAATAACAAGTAAATCTAAGACTTTCCTAACTTATAACTCTGCCTAGAAATAAGGTCTTAACCAGAAATTCATTTTAAGCTTTGAATATTGTAATTTTTTATTCTAAAAATGCATAACTCCTGAAGTGTTACGAACCCTATAATGAACACGAGCCAAGTGTGTGGAGTTTTATGTGGGGCTAGAATATTTGGTTTAAGGAGGAAGAGTAGCTTGTCGAAGTTTTACTCCTTATTTTGAAGAAAAACTGGCCTTGTGCTACGCGCAGTGTAGGGGGATTGTGACATGTAACTACGGATAGTTGCACGTCACAATTGCCAAGTATATTTTACAGGTTGGCCGACTAATTACTCGTTAACTTGTAAGGCTTACTTAGCTGTGATAGTTTTTCTTTTAAATTATATATGCTACTACCATTTTTTTTTTCACGTCTCCAAAAACCGCCGTTTAGCTGACAGAGGGGGGGACACTACTCTAAAAAAAATTAGCACTTTGCAGCTTGCAGATTACAGGTGCGTTGTAGCATACCTGCTTTGGAAACTTTCTTTCTGTTATAGAAATATGGCTTCTGTCCTGGCCCTGTCATCCGCATTTCTTCGGCAAAATCTGTTTCTAGATTGAACATTTTCATATCCTAAATACCATCCTAATTCATGCTAATGATGAGTCATCAACTTGGTATAAACTTAGTACTGATAGAAGTACGTGCGCCAATCACGGTAATTGATATACGAATTAGTTAATACGCTCTCAGCATTAAGTATGAATTAGTGAGCAAGATTGTTTACATAATGTAGCGCTAATTATTGTAAGGGGCTGATTGATAAGAGGCCGACATGAATACACGATATGCTTGATAATGTTTGCCTGCGATTATAGGACAGAGGCCTCTTCAAATATCGAAAACACCAGCCAAGTTCAAGTCGGACTCAAACACGAAGCGTGTTCTGTATCATATAACAAAAAAAAACAAGTTTTTTGTAGGGGGTCCCTTTATTTTTAATTTAATTATATTTTTATTATTTGCTGTTATAACGGCAATAGAAATACACACTATGAAAATTGTAACTGTCTACCTATTACGGTTCTTGAGATACAGCCCGCTGACAGACAGACGGACGGACGGACAACGGAGGCTTAATAATATAGGGTTTCGTTTGTTACCCTTCACGGAACCTTAAAACTGAATTGTAAATAGCTCAAACAGCTCTTTTTAGTTTCCTGGCGTTTTTTAGGGAATTTTAATTATTTTGTAATTATAAACGACATTTGGATGAAATAACGACTTTAAACACACGAAACTGCAGATTTTCATTAATTAGGAAAAGGCCGACCAAAAACTCGGTGGTAGAGTTTCATCGATGTGTCTTACAGTACTCTAGTTATCCATAAACTGTAATGGTTGAATTTTCTCAATCAATAACGCCCTTAATTTTGTAACGAGTAGGTAAATTTTAAAATGTGAAAAGGAAAAGAGTTTATTTTGAAATGAATGTCTGTCACTATTTTATGTTTCTGAGCATTTATTTTCTAAATTCAATGAGTTTCATGATCGGGTGAAATGTAAACTGTTCAACTTTAATACTACTTTAATACCGTAAGACGGCAACTCTTACGGTAACTTTCCAGTTTACTAAATACAGGGGATTTTGCCATGCATAGAAATGAGAATAAACATAAAAGGATAAAGATGTCTGCGAAAGAGTTCTGACAAGATTTTTGTTCATCTTAAGATAATGCCCAAATAGGTTTTACCTACTCCTTTTGTACATAGGCTTGACATTTCTCCCTTTATTCTTATCCCTACGTTAGAAACCTACACACATTACCGTTAATAGTACCTTTCTGCCAAATAACATTGTACTAAGAACCGCCCACGATTAATTTTCAGCTAAAGGTTAGTTACGAATGACATTGTTGATGTGGACGATATCTATCACGCGAACTAAAGTCACAACATACAATATTGGTGAGAATAAATGTTACGTGTCACGAGCCGATCCAATCAAAGTGGTTCTTTTTTCAAAAATATGTCCACGAGACCCTGTACGTTCAGACTTCCATTTTTGTCACGCGTACTTATCACAGCATTGGTTACAGCCATAGCCATGATCACGGAGTATTGGTGGATTGCATCCATCATTTAATGACACAAACAACTTAGCATCAATAATATTTTGCTGTTTTGATCTCGAAGTTGAACCTTACTACACATCAACATTCTCTAGGAAACTAAGAGATTATTTTACACCTACGTTTGCCATCAACTTTATAATTTTCAACCTAACTTTTCCAGGTTCCAGCCTTAATTTTATTTAAATAGGTCACTACTCTACTCAATCAAAATTCGAAGCTCATAAATCACCTATAGAAAAAAGGTGACATATTTTTAAATTGTTTCACTTTATATTCGTGTCACGCAAACTGACTTGCCTTGGAATTTCGATGAGGCTGTCACCAAAACGTTTTTCATTTCATCAGAAATAAATTACCACGTATTGATAAGTATTGATAGAGGATAAAGAACGAATCCTTCAAGTTTTGAAAAAAATAAAGCTGCAGACTTGTTTTGTGCCATTGAATGGCAAACAAGCTGGCGGTTCACCTGATAGTAAGCGCTTTCCTATGGATATCTGCAGTACAGGCTGCTCCGAAAAAAAAAAGGTTCAAATAACTTCCCGAAGACCGTCGGCGCAGAAAGATGTGGCTTGTTGACCTGGACGCGTACCACGAAGGAGGTGGCGTGAGAATAGAATTCCTGGAAGAACTTAGACCTTTACCCAACAGCAAGGGCTCAATAAATAAAAAAGAATATGAATGACGTGCGTTTAGAGAGCCTTGTCAGCTGTGGACTACTGTACGCTAATTATGACAATAAAAAACTTGGAGTAAAGACCGAAAAAGCTTTATTGTGTAGGTACGAAAAAACAACAACTTTTGGTTCCTCATGAAAAAACGAAACCTGGACAATCGTAAATTACAAAAAAATACTGTTGAAACAGTAGTTATCACGTCGTTAAGGAAAAATATGTTTTGTTGAACTGCAATTAAGCGCAATTGCAAGCACTCCCCTGAGCTCCAATTGCTTCACAGTTTATGTTAATGTATTAAACACATAGGCGTTACAAAATGTTCCATAAATTACATATCTGGCTGTATGTACATACTGCACAGAAAAGCTGGAAAAAAGTGACAGTATTTGTAGTAGGTACCTATTAGCTTTTAGCCCCCGCCTTAGTTAGCGTAATGTCGAAAATTTTGCCAATAGAACGTAGGTATTACCGAGTTGCTCCTATGTCCCTATTCAGGCCTTGGTCTACCCGTATTCTATACACATTCCAAACGTAGTACTAAGTAGGACAAGAAGGAATACCAAAGGTGTAAGCACGTAAACTTTTGTAAAAATGACATGAAAATGTAGAATTGGAATAATGAGGCCGAGGTTGGTGATATATTTCTCTACAATCAAAAATACAGTTTTTTCCACCATCAGATTCAAAGCTCCATCCTTAGACACTACTACAAATTGTCCGTTACACATCAAGCAATTTAGCTCAACGTCAGTTTAACAAAATTATGGCGTCCATTCAACGCCGCCATCTGCAGATGGCATAGCGGCTTGACGTTGCCTACT
Organism: Mamestra brassicae; assembly: GCA_905163435.1. NCBI lineage: Eukaryota > Metazoa > Arthropoda > Insecta > Lepidoptera > Noctuidae > Mamestra > Mamestra brassicae. The sequence goes on along the minus strand of LR991004.1, from coordinate 8,626,393 downwards.
CATTCGCCTAGAATTAATTCCAGCAGAATTAATTTCGAGTACCTCCACCGCTTTATAGGTAACAGTTTGTTCTTATTACGTACCCACAACGGTTATAACAGCGTCTGAGACGGAATTAAACCGGCCCCTATTGTTGTGAACTACTATTTTGTCTGGATGTCTGGGGCAAAAATTGAGCTTATTCCTTTAGAGCTTCTAGACGGTCTTTTGTGGGATTTGAGCCAAGATCAACAATATTGGTTACGGATTATCAGAAGCCTGAAAGTCTGACAGCCAGTATGACCAAAGGGGTAAGGGGTAATTGTCGGTGGAAATGTGGAAGTCACATAGGTAGTCGTCTTTAGAATAGAATAGAATAGAATTCTCTTTATTATGTACACCATATAAGTTACAGAAAATATAGATGAGGAAAAAATTACACAGGGTGACACAATGGGCGGCAATTACATTATGGATTATTACTCCTGTATTCCCGAAAGGTTAGGCTTAGGCGTAACTCTGGTAGGTAGACCTACATCCTGGCATGACGGCAGGGTTGCGGAATGCAGCGGCCCTTGAACGCAAAGAGCATTAGGAGGAACATGGATGTGTTTGTGTCAGTGATGTGTGTGTGTCAGTAAGAGTCTGACACTCCCTTCCGCTCCGCCCAGAGCGCAAGGAGTCATTTAATGATTTCTCATCCATATAAAAAAGATACACCTACATTTCACCAGTTATTGTTTAAGTTCAATGTAAGAGGAAGCGAGCCTATCGCCGCCATTTGGGTGGAAATTCAGACTTGGGACTGTGACATAGCAATTCCCGATTGAAAATTGATTTATAAAAGAATAAAGAAAGAAAGAAAAAGTACTTAATTGCCACAAAACGACATACATAATTTTATTATTCTTAAACTAAACCCTAAACGATAGTGCTATAGCACTATCGTTTAGGGTTATATCACTTTGCCCATCCCTGGAATCGAACCCAAAATCTCATGTTGGGTAGTACCGCTAAGACCATCGACGCAGTAATTTGCTGTAACACGACCTTGGATACTTTTTATGGCATGATGATGAACATAATGTGTAAAAGCGAGCAAAGGGATCAATAAAATATTATTAGCATACACTTTCCCTTAACGGGAATTGAAACATAAAATGTTGTTGCCACTTAAGGGCCCGGAGGTAGCATTACCTCGGGATGCCTTTTGGCAAAATTTTGTCGTAGATGAAGTGGTTTAAAACATTTAGCTTTTCTATAATTTTGCCTTCTGGTCAATTCAGTATCTAACTGAAAATTTAGTTAATCGAAGAAGGATAATGAAAAAAAACAACGGGTCGCACTGCGGGAGTGTCGGCAGAAGTGAAAACTTGAACATTAACGTTGTTCATTTTTGATATTTTGGAATGGTTAGGGAATAATTTCGCACGAATTGCGTTAATTATCATTATAAAAGTACTATAATTTATGTGGTAAAATACAATATTCATTTATTGCGCCATCGTACACAAACATGACAATTTATATTACACTAAAAATTTAACACTTCAGAACTTTCCCTCCGTCTTACGAATTTTCGATCAGGTCACGTGTCCTGGCGCGAGTTTAACATTTTTTACCCATCCCAAAAAGTGCACAAAGCCGCTAAAGAAGATTTCATTTAAAAAAAAATGATCATAATATTTTATTATTCCTTCTGAGCTTTTTTTCTATCTCATGGTCATGAAGGGGCTGTTATTTTATACTTTTTTTGTTGTTGTTGTGGTTGTTTAGTGTTTTAACTACTAAAATGAAACTAACAGCCTTTTGTGAGTGTTTTATTGTATAAGTGTGAGGGTCTGCGTTCAATGCCCAGTTGATGCTTTCGAGCGAAGTATAATTGGGATTTTCCAATGGGAAGTTTCCAGTAGCAGCGTAAGGTCATTTTTGGTCCCGTTAGTTGGAAACGGGCTCGCCTCTCCTTGATGTGAATAAATAATTCACCTCTGCCTAAATCTTAGCAGAATACAGGGGGCTGGGGATGGGCTTAAATCTCTCTTTAATAAAAATTTAGATCAACTAAAAATATCAATACCAATTTTATTAAATGGCTTATTTTTATGTAAATTTTAATAAAGTGAAGGTTAACATTAAATCGGGCAGTCGGCGTCGCAGATTCAATAATTAAATTAAGCCCGAGTCAGGGGGACGATCAATCGTGTCTCCCGAGATTATGAAACTGAGAAGAAGCCAATTAATTATGGGAAGATGTCCTTCTTGAGAAAACTATTTAAGGCTTTACCTAAAGGAAAATGTTGTAAGAGGAAATAGAATAAAACTGGAGATTATTTATGTTAAACTAGCGTCTGCCAGCGGCTTCGCCCGTGTGAATGTTGAAAATTATCCCAAGGGAATATTTTCCCGGGACACGCCGTTAACCTTTTGCGTGTCTACCACAGATTTTTATCGTCCAATCCTGACCAAGCCCTTAAGTGTAACTGTCCGACTTAAGACATTTGGAGCATTTTTTCTTATGTCGAACTGTGTAACTTAAGACACGCAAAAGGTTAAGACGTCAAAAGGTAACAGTCAAACAGAGTAACATTCACATTTATAATATTAATATAATATGGATTATCTGAAAAAGGAAAATAGGCGTTTTAGCCGTTTTAAAGTAATTCTAAAACTAAATTGAGAGTTATACTTTTTTATTTTTATTAAAAACTAGCCTTTGCCCGCGGCTTTGCGTGTGTTAAAGTAACCTTAGTAGTCTTCAGAGTCCCATCTATCTCAGTACCAAAATTCATCAAAATCAGTTCGGTGATTTAGGCATGAAAGCGTATAAATAAAACTCCTTTCTCATCTATGCTAATAATAAGCTGAAGAGTTTGTTTTTTTTAATGCGCTAATCTCTGGAACTACCAGTCGGATTTGGAAAAATATGTATATATCTATAGGCTTTACGGGAACGGAAAAAAACGAGATATGCGCGTACGAAGTCGCGGGCAAAAGCTAGTTTAAAATGTAATCCTTAGTTTAAAAGCTAAGGATTTTTTACGCCTGTCAGCAATACCTTCATTAGTACAGAACGTAGGAGCACATGACGCCTTTTCATCAGCCAGTCGAATCAAATCCATTCGATGGATTACAAGTGCGGGGAAATGCAATCGAATCGTGGAGCGATTAATTAGGGGTGCTAATTGATCGTCCCACAAATGCGATCCTGTATGAATTTAAATTGCCCGTACTCTTAATGTACCTTGTGATTATACACACAATCTTCGTCTGTTATCTTTTGCATTAGCACTAAAACTAACATTCTAGTTCTAACCCTGCCCTCACCTATTTCTGAAGGTAAATAAGAGGTTAAATCAAGGTACCTAAGCAAACAATTGAAGGTTACATACGCTGCTTGCGTACATAAACGGAATGCAATAACAATCCCCTGTGGATTTTGACGGTAACTATTATTATACAAGATTCTTGGGTTCGTCAGTACCTCTATACTAATTGTTATTAAGGGGAACAAAAACCAACAACGGCTACGACGTCAATAACCTGTATCTACAACGTGTAACAGAATAAACGCAATACCTGAAAAGGGGTCATTGTACTCATCATTATGAACTACTTTTATATTTATTGTCCTATATATATATATATACCCCATTACACTACTTCTTAGCGTTTGCCCTAATATGACTCGCTAGACCGAATTTCGAAAAATCGTGTTATGTGCGCATAACTCGACAAAATGTACTAAACAGCAGATTTTTTTATCGCGATTACGGGTTTGGTCCCATAGTAAAAGTTGTTCATGATGATGGATAGAATGACCCATTTTTGAAAGGTTTTCAGGAATCTGTATACTGGTTTCATGGACATTCTTCTCTTACTCTTGACTCAAAACGATTATCCACTCAAGAAAATTACAGTACCCAGCCACCAATATTGACCCCATATCTTGCCCAAACAAGCGGCTCATAACCCAGTATCTACATAATGTTTTCCTTTCATTTCCACCCCTTATAAAACTGAAAAAAGTAACCACCTCCCATTTATCTTGCAGCAAACATCGTTTCAATTTTGTTACCACACCTCTAAAGGGAGATAGGCGGTTCAAAGTTTAGCATTACAGACGTGATACGTTCCCATACATTGTGAGAGTTATCATAACGTTGTACAAACTTGAACACTGAAAGCAATTTGTCTGTTACATGAATGTTTCTCGTGTTGACAAGGACTCCCATTTCATATTCAAACTGGAATGGGCTTCATGTTTGTTGGGCGCCAATTTGTGAGTGGGGGTTTTGTAAAGTAGGGTGTGTTAGTTTGTTCGACGATTAGGAGATCTTGCGCCCATGGCTGACTTTGCTATAATTGTCCATCATGGCCAAAATTCGATATGGAGCATTGTTATTAGACAATGATCATCAAACAGTAACTGAAATTCCAGCAAAGGTGGATTTAGCAGCGGTTTCGTAGAGATAAATTCAGATCTATATTCATAGAAAGATATGTGATTTAAATTTTTAGAATTTGTATGTAGACGAACCGACGGCGTTTACACCTACACCTGCATCGTTGGACTCTCGGTCAAAAGCAATACTGCTGAACATGGAGTTCTGGTTTCGAATACCAGGTCGAACAAAATGTTATTGGGACTTTGTACCAGGAATATCTCAGCGGCAGTTTAGAAGTTGGTAGTATGACAGCCCTGTGCTTCCGAAAGCATGTTTAGCCTGACCTGCACCTGATCTGTCTTCGGTCGACGCGGACTGCTGTATCATCGGATTAATGACAGTGGTAGAAGAGAGAGTGCACCAGGACACAATCAGGGGCACAATAATTATTGTGCTCCTATTTTCCTCGTCCCACATCTACCATTGTACCTACAGAAGATTCGAAAGATTCCTCTATACCTTCTCTGAACCTAACTAAACATTTTACCAGAGTAAAGGATACCGAATTAGATTTCTTTTTTCTAGCTAGATAATAAATTACTTTTCCCGCCTATGTGGGCCTTACTAAGATAAACGTTGATACATGTGTTTTATCTGGATATTGACAGCTTGTAATAATATTGGCTCGGAGAACAAAGTTAAGTGATTACGATATACTGTATATGTATAAGATGTGTAGGATTATCGAGGATTATACAGACAGAGTTCTAATTTTGTGAGTTTGTGTTAATGATAGAGCTCTTTGAAACTGCACCTACTTAAAAAATGTTGGATGGAAATGGACATGTGGTTTGAGATATCGTTATTTCCCATAAGAATTACTTATACGAGAAATTTTAAAACCTAGCATTAAAACATTATTGCACTTACTGAACTGATATAAGCTACACATACATATATTCAAATCAACAAGTATTCACGAATTGGAAGGAAGTAGGTGCAGATTGTAATATTTAATGTACGAAATTGCAGGTTATTGTACCTATAAATAAATACATAAACAAACATACTTATAGAAAATTCACACGCAACAGAATATTACATAACAAGTAACATCCCAACATCAAAAGAGTAGTCAAATTTTAAATAACTCAGCAGCTGTGAAAAGCGAGTCTTCGTTTGCGAGCCAAGAAATAATGAAGCGCATTCCGGCGCTGCCTCCGTAATGAGTTGTCAAACGTCTGTGCCCCCGGGACTCGGTTTAAAAACGTAATTTGTATCTTATGTTTAATTGAAGTTATGAACTGCTAGACCAATTGAAAATCGTCAACGAGAAGCTTTTTCCTTTTTCTGCAGTCGAGATGTTAGTATAAAAGCCAGCGTTTTTTCTAAGAAAAGAGTCTTTATTTCAGTAAACTTTTTGCCCTCGTTTTGAAAGAGGTTTGTTGCTATTCAGAAGGTGAAGGAAAATAATATACGTGGACTTTGACGTGGGTCACAACTTCGCAGACTAGATTTATACTTTTTACACCTAATGGTTTTATTTAAGATATATTACAGTGCCAAAGCAAAATTCACAATGAGAGAGAGGCGGATTTTTCTATTCAATTCGGACAAAAAAAGATTTACCAAAAGAAAAACGCTGCCAAATTGTGTGCCAACAATTTCCATTCGCACCCTTCCGCTAAATTCACGATATTTTAAACAAAAAAGCAAAACACAATAAAAGATTTGAATAAATTCGTATTTTGTGTGTGTATAGAATTATTGTATGATGAAAATTTGCAAGCGGGCGCTAACGTAATAAATTTCATGCTCTCATAATTCTGTGGCGTGATTTACAGGATGATTTTCAGCGACACAGCCCCAACGTTTTTGTACAATATGCCAATTAAACCTCTGGCAGTACATTATTTAACTGAAAGTCATTATATTGAGACAATTATGACGATGTTTATATTGATTAAAATTGTTATGGGAGCTTGTAAAATTTAAAACTGATGTTGCTTAATTAACTTCGACGTTTTTTATGGAGTTTAATTTCATTATGTGTTGTTTTTTTGGAGCAGATTTATCAGTTAAAGCCTCATAGACTACTTTTCTTTCTTTTATTTTGTATGTGGTGTTTATGAATTGATGACGCGACGTAGTGGCCTGGTTCAAAGAAGGTGCCAAGGTAAATGTATTTTCTTGGCATGCGGCAAGTAAATAAAAAAGAACGTTTCTTGACTGTCTCCAGGAACCCCTCGCATGCCCGGGGCGCAAGTGTAAATAAATATGTATGCAAACACTGCAAACTCATCAAACGGAACGAGCCGAAAGCTTTGCAAATGAAGTCTCAACGAAGAATAGTTTTCAAAGGAATATTTTGCTTTGTCCCGTTTCCCATTTCCGATATTTTCTATCGTACGCTTAAAGTTTAATGGTTTGTGTGGGAGATCGATTGCAGCGTCAATATATTTTTATTTGTGCACACAATTTTCAGTTCGTTTGCTCCGTACTGCGGTCTGAAGAAAGTAAACAAGTTGGGTTGGTGTGTAAAGTTTGAATCGCTCATATGTACCCATTGTTACTTCACACACGGTGCGCGCTCCATCGACTGGGAAAGTCAATCTTACGTTTCATGTGTTACAGTAACCTTTTTAAGTAAATTGTGTCAAAGTGAATATTGGTGCTGATAAAATCGGGGATTTCCGATAGGGTTGGAAATAGAAGTAAATGAAGAAGAATACAAGTAAATGTTGCGCGTTTATTAGGCTTTGTCAACGCTTGATATTTTTATGAAATATAGGTGCCTACAGATGGTTGATTGCTACGATTTATAATGTCAAACGATTGAACTCGACTGATTGATAATGGTCGTCGAGCGGCATTATCGATCAATAAAATCTTGATTGTGATTGATTTTGCGTACCAAATTATTTATTAATGACCTTCTCTTCTTATTTCATGACAATAAAACTAAATTGAAGCATTTTTCAAGATCTCTCCAACTACTCCTTCACATAATATGTAGGTCCAACATAATTGTATTTTGATGGGTTAAATGGAAATAAAACTCATACACAAAAAGTATTTGTATACTTATTTATATCGTACAAAGTTTATTTAAATACAACAACGTTAGTGACAAAAACAATAATAACTATGGAAGATTTGGAGTGAATTCTAATACTACTAGACTACATAAAACTACAGAATGATGGAGTAACATTGTTTTGATATTAATTGAACATAAACTGTTAATACGTTTCTAATAAGTTTGGTAGGGAAGAGAGGGGTTAGTTGTAACAGGGGTAAGAATTAACATATCTTACGATAAAGGTTTTAGACTAACCCTAATATATTTTTTTATTAAATCCGACCAGTACATAAGCAAGCTTCAGTATAATATTCAATTTTTCTTATGATTCTCGCACTGACTTGAATTATTTTATAAACAATCCAAGTAAAATAGAAATGATCATAACAAAACTTGACCGGACACAGATATTTATGGCAGGTTGTGATAAAAAATATAAATTCATCTAAGTACTTGCTCATATTATGTATTTCAACTTCCAAAGAAACGTTTCCTGTGGGAAATTACAAAACTTGACCGCGTTAGGTGATTTAATAATAAGTTAGGTTGGGTGTAAACTGTACAGACTATGATTTGCAGCAAAAAGGTGATACAAAGTTGCCATTCTTCCAAAAAAAAAATGTCGCTTTACGGTCGGACAAATTACAACGAACCTCTTTTTCATTATTCACTAAAGATTTAGAATGTGTTTTCTGGAGTTGGCGATTAAAGTTTCCCTGAACGAATACGAAACATACCATCTTTAAATGACCGTAGTATAAGAAAGATTCAAAAAGGCATTCCGTTGTGAGAGAGAGACGGAGCTATACAGGACGAAAAACACCATCCTTTTTTCATGACGGATTCATTATGGCACGTCACTTTATAGCAAGAGACCTGACCTTTGTCAAAAAATATCTGTTGTTATATAATGGATATGGGTAAAATCTATACTTAATATATTAAGCTGAAGTTTTATTGTTTTTTTGAACGCGCTAATCTCTGGAACTACCAGTCGGATTCGGAAAATTATTTTTGTATATGATAGCCTCATTCATGAGAAAGGCTACAGGCTATACGGGAACGGGAAAAACGGGATGATATGCGCGTACGAAGTCGCGGGCAAAAGCTAGTTTTTAAATATAAAAGAAAGGCTGGATTAAGATACATAATCCATAAGATACAGTTGCACGTACACCTTTTGAAATACGTGCTTACATTTAGTTTAATGCATAAATTAGTGTTGTAAACTTTATTATGTATTATGTAGGTGGTGGGTAGTTAAGCATGTAGGTATATATCATGTTCTTATTCGTCCTTGCGGTCATCGTTGTGAAGGAGGATGATACTCTCACTCGGCGTAGGGGTGTCGAATATCGGCAGGTTTTCTACCTCACCTGGAAATTAGTTAAAAGAGTAAAGTCAATACCTATAACAATGATTAACTAAAAGTGTTTGTAGTGCATGTGCATGTTTTTGGGGATGCCATTTTAAAAATAGTGAAATATTTTTAATGGATTTTTGTAATGGAATATTTTTGTTAAGACACTGTTTTCAATTCAGTTTGAAGTTTTGCGAAAAGGTCCGATTTTAAACTTTTCCATTGATCCAACAAGTACATTAATTTAATCTAATAAAATAAAGGCTCATACTCACATTACTCACTGAGTAAAGCGGTGTAAATAATTTTGAATTTTGTCTTATGTATCGTTGTGTTTAAACCACCATTTTTCTACAAAACGCATACCTAAATCTGGATTAGTTGTTCTTGACCATGTAAGGTTAGTTACGTTGTAAATAAACCCACCCATTCAATGCCGCTAGATTTGCTTGATATACTTTGAATCAAATAGACTTAATCTTAACAAATATGTCGAGAATTCGGTTTGAAAATTTGTAAATAATATGAACTGCGCAAATAAAATAGAACCATGCAAATTAGACCATATCATCAAAAATCATTTATTAAACCACGCTGAAAGTCAGTACTATTTGAACGTCAAAAATTGACATGAAAATAGTTTCCCAAAAAACCCACCCGTCACTACTTCTAAACTAGTGCTGATGATGGAAGAAGTGGCGCAACAAACTCCCCAGCAAGATGCTATGTTAGCTTGACCGTATTCAGGGACTCAATTCGTCTTCTTTCCAGGTTTGAGATACGTCCATCTACATTTTTCTTGATTCGGTAATAAGCAGATCCAGCGATACTGATTGGGTAACAAAACATCTTTAAAATTTCTTACCAATTCGTACAATAAAGTTGACGGATTCATCTTCGTCTAACATAGAGAACACGTTTTCTACTGGAATGTACACATTCTGGGTGTGCTCCAGAAAGTCAGCGTCCTTCTCGCACTTGCAGGGCCGTCTGGAACACAAAAGTTATATATTTAATAATACTAGTTTTTTAATAAGAAAACAATCGTCCACCAAAGATAGTAAGAAGGGTGATTCTCGTATTAGAAGCGGTCACATCTGCATTACAGTCGTAAACTGTCAAATAAATCACTAACATTCCTTATATTTGACAAGTTTTCGACATTGACTGCCGCTAAGTTGAAAGTACATTATAAATAGGTATTAAGGACCTACAAGCGAATTTAATAAAAACAATAGAAAATCGATACTGTATACAGGCAACGTTTTTACAGTTGAACTTCAAAATTATCTTAAAAAGTTATTTAGTATTGCTAGTGACAGAACCTCATGTGTTTAGTTACAGAACCATAATAAAGAACTAGCTTTCACTTGTGTTACTATAGTTTTATTCCAAAAAAGCTTATAAACGTCTTTATCTGTGTATCAAAATAAAACCTTATCATGTTTAATATAATATACAAATTAGTTGGGACATCGAACGTATTGTTTGGTTCAAAAAAGTCAAAAGTCAAAAGTCAAAAGTCAAAACGTTTATTTCAATTAGGCCATTAAACGGCACTTTTGAACGTCATCGTTTACAGTTCAGTAAAAATAGTAGAATTACATTAATAAAGTGACTCTACTGTCCATTCGGAAAGGTAGATTCTTATGGAGAAGAACGGACAAGAAACTCCATAGTTACTCTTTTCAAATAATGATTTTACAAAATTTGGTTTACAAAAATTAATTTAATATTATGTGAGGACGATGCACCCAGAGTATGCTACTTATTAGAACAAAGTATCACCAGCAGAGGTAAACTTATTAATTTCCTAAAGAAATTTAGGTAAATGGTACTCACATATTTACAAACATTGGAACCATTACCATTATTTACCATTATTATTGGTTCTATTGTTAGTAGATAAAATTTTGCAAATTGTGCATTGCTGTCAGTCAATAATAGTATATATGGAACTACATATGTTATAGACGAACTTGCAGCATACCAGCTCGATATTTCGATACTGTTTTGATGTCAATGACGCATCTCGATATAATTGGTTTACGAAATAGCGGATGTTCGAGCGGATAATGTGAATATAACACTTGGAATCGTATCCAACATAAATGTTTATGATTGTAATAGCATTTGTTGATACACAAACTCACGGATGTGGAACAATAGTTATATTATCTGAATGCAAAACTAAAACTAGTTGTGTGTGGAATACCATCACAACCTGAGTATTATAAAATGAAACATTAAAAATTTTATGCTTCAAATATTTTGGAATCTATAACCTTAAGTTGTAGAGCCCAGAAAGAAAGACATCATTCGTGTCGTCTTATTCCATACTTCTCTTTTAGCCTTCCTTTACTATTATCCATCCACATTCATACTCAAAACTATCGATTTATTGACTGTGTCACGAAACCATACGACTTCAATTAGGTACTTAACAGTGGCCGCCATCTTGTTTTCTTTTTTCAAAACTCATCAATCCTACGTCACTTTGGCACGACAAATCTGATAATACCTCATTTGTTAAATCTATTCAGCCGTTAAAGCTACACAGCGTGCCAAAGAAATAGACATAGGGACAAAAATACTTTCGAAAATGGGTTTTTTTACAAAGCCCAAAATGTCTGAAGGTAGGTATTTACCATTATAATAGGTTGTAAAATTTCCAATGGCAACAGAAAAGATTTAAATAAGTATATGTGCGAGCATGAACGCATTTTCTTTATTTACTTTTTCAACCAAATGTGGCTCAAAAATATTAGGTACGATTTTCAGAAAATCTCGTAAGACGTAACGTAATAAATATAAGCAAAATTATTTATATTCAACCTACGCCGTGCTGAAGAAAAATCTCTGAATGTTTTATAACCAGACAAAACAATTTATAACCGTTGTAAGAAACATTTTTTTGTACAATAGAATTTTATTTATGCCGCGTGTATGGTAATCTAACAAATTGTGGCGAAAGGTAGAAAATGAGATTAAGCCTGGTTTTTTAAAGACATAATGTGGTTTTTAGAACTTTATAGTGTATTGTTTAACCTAGGTATGGAAATGTTTTAACTCTATTTACTGTTTTAATTTCACCACGAGCCCGATCTTGTATTTGGTAACTTTTGATGGAAAACCACGAATGTGAATTACGATGGAACAAGCTAGCATAAAAGACGCGTGTTCTTTCTATCTTTAAAGGTTGTATAGGCACTACTACAAATGGCAAAAAGAACTAAAAAAAAATATTCTAGTGTCTTTTTCTCAAATCAAATCAGATAAATTTACTACCTAGGTATTTATAAAAAAAATGCCATGTGTCTTCAAAAAGAAACAAAATCTAGATAATGACCGTTTCGATCAGTAGTTATTTTCTGTAATCAGGACAGGTTTGTATGAAAGCAAAACACAAAAAAATACAACGTGAGAACCCGGGAAGAGTCGCTAGTAAATTATAATAATTATGGTCACACTAATCAATGAAACTAAGACAGTGCCCTCGCACTGTCTTAGTTTCATTGATTACCCTCGTGTTTGATAAGTTTTGAGTCTAAACTAATTTTTAAATACTTGCCTATAAACAATCCTTTTGCTCGGTAAGTTCGGCAGGAATATGTCGACTTCAAAATAATACTTCTCGGCGTGGTCATCGTTTACGAGGACGGTCCACATCATTCTTCCTGAAAGTAAATAAAAATAATATCAGACTTGACATAAGCGTCTTATAGCAGTAAGCGAGAAGTATTAGGTAGCTGTTTCCTGAGGCAGCTTTTAGATTGTAATTAACATTGGCTTCTTTTAATATCCTGAGATTATTGTCATAATTAAACAGTCAGTAGGGTTTTAGTAGTGAAAATAATAAATTTGTCAATTGAATTTGAACCAAACATAGATGGAGAACCAGGTCATAGTTATAATAAAAATAATTGTCTCCGGAAATGAACCAACTTAACCACCACTTCCTCTTATTCTATAGGGTTGAAATTTTAAGTGTCAACTAAAAGTTTTTAAAGTATAAGGCGTTAAAAAATTAACTGCAAGAAATTTTAGGAGTTATTTAGAGTAATAAATAAAAAATAATCTCAAAAAAAAAAATATATAAAATAATCCATTTCAAAGATACAGCAATATATTTTTCACTGCGTGCAAATTTATTGATTATGCGCACTGTACTCCGCACGAGTCGCCGCTGCCGCCCAGCGCGTGCCGGCCGCGCGGGTTTCACTTATCACTGCGACAGCGCAGTACAGTGCACATAAAAATATTTTTCTGTTTAATTTAGTGAAAACTTACATCGCTCTTTTTTTAAAAAATTTGGAAACGTTGTTTAGATAATAACGATAACACCTTATAGAATAAGAGGAAGTGGTTCTTACTCAGATTAACTAACAAACAATGCAAATTAAATAAAAGCTTGTAAAATCGGAAATAAAGGCACATACTGTAATGAATTGACATCTATAGTGATCCTCAACATTTGAAAAACGTAACCTGCATAGTTTATCTTTGGGGTTAAACGAAACAACTATAAGAACTCTATCACTTGTGTGTTTTTTATATGAAATCGTTTTTCGGGTTCAGTACCCAAAGGGTAAAACGGGACCCTATTACTAAGACTTCGCTGTCCGTCTGTCCGTCTGTTACCAAGCTGTATCTCATGAACCGTGATAGTTAGACAGTTAAAATTTTCACAGATGATGTATTTCTGTTGCCGCTATAACAACAAATACTAAAAAACAGTAATAATAACCAAACGTGATTTTTTTGCTATTTTGATAGATAAGGGTACGGAACCCTTCGTGCGCGAGTCCGACTCGCACTTGGCCGGTTTTTTAATGAAGTAGGAATACTAGTACTCGTAGAACTATCATGAAGCTTGACTAAACAAAAGGTTCTAACGACTTAGAAGGTATTGCATATTCACCGGCAAAATAAAGAAGCTAGAACCATGAACCCGTCTGGCTTCTTGCACGGGGGTTGCAGTCGCTGAAAAAACAGCTTAGTATAATTGTGTCGGGAATTACAGACAGTGTCTGAGCTTCTGGGGCACTTTAGTACGAGTAGCAGTCATAAAAACAAGGAATGTCAATTTATTTGGTTTCGTTTGACTGTTTATACGTTAGACGGTAAACTCTGTAGTCTTTATCTTTTTTTTTTTTTAAACTTTGCCCCAAACTAGTATTGCTCCTGTATTGTGACCCGGAACAACTATCTGTAGGCCATACACATATTTGTTCCGTACGGGAATAGAACCCGCGACACACAGCGCAGCAGTCAATCTCTCAACCACTGCGCCAACCGTGTCGTCACGTCTGTTTGTGCAAATGGTTTCACCTGTTCTCAATCAGAATTATTGCAATAATTAATACCCTAATGTGATTGCCAGATGTAGGTACTTCTTATAATTATGAAAATATAGCCAATATTCTTAAGAAAATATTCAATTGGGATAATCTGTCTGTAAATATAAAAATGAATCCCTATTTTCATTGGTTACGGCATCACGCGTGAACGGCTGGACCACTTTCGCTAATTCTTTTTTTTGTTGTGTTTGTTACTATCAGGAGAAGGTTCTTAAAAAAAAATATACATCCGAGCGAACTCGGGGCGAGCCACTACTTTTATGTATAAAAAAATCTGGATATGATTACAAAGATAATTTACAATAAATACCAGGTAAATACAATATCTTCAGATCTATTTTATAATTTAATCATGCTATGCCATTTTTCTGAAAAAAAAACATCTCTATTCTAATGAACAGAGATACTGCTTCGTTTCATGTAACATGTGCCTATATCCTTGTCTAGATCAGTAATGCTAACGGATGGACATGATTTGCGCTGACCCACTTCGATTGTTTGAGATAACACGATTTGATAGAGTTATCTAGACAACAGATTTGTTGGTCAAGTGCTTATCAAATCAATTATGCACTTGAAATTGTGAGTAGGTAATTTCTTTTGCGCATTTTATGTTATAACATCACGCTTTGTCCGAAAGGGTGGGCACATACACGACCCACTTCTACACTAATATTATAAAGAGGAAAAAATTGTATTTTTGTGTGTGTGTATGTTTGTAATGAATAAACTCAAAAACTACTGTACCGATTTCAAAAATTCTTTCACCATTGGAAAGCTACATTATCAGCGAGTAACAAAGGCTATATTTTATCCCCGTATTCTCACGGGAACGGGAACTACGCGGGTGAAACCGCGTGACGTCCGCTAGTTTTCAATAATTTTGTTTTACTTCCAGCAGAAAGGTGCGAGTTGCGACGCGACATTGAGACATTTTGTTTCTAAATAACCCTACGATTACTTGAGAAAACGTTGTTGCGGCATTGTCGCAGTGTCACGTCGCAACTGTCTGTGTAGTCTTAAGCCTCACTTGGGGGTGGCGAGCTCATTTCCATAGCACAGATTATTATAGAATCCACTTTCACTTAATTAAGTTATTACCTAACAGTTCGTTTATACAGGTCAACCATTAACGCCGCAAGGAGAAGCCATACACTGGACAGTTTAAAAATACTGCTTTAAATAAATATTTTAAACAGTCCAGGAACGTAATTTAGTCTATATAATCTGACAGCAGGTTATTTTCGTACATAAAATAAGTCCTTTACAAGGTTCAAAGTCCTACTCCGATCAAAGATAATTTCTTAGAACCAACAGATTGGTAGGTTGAGCCCTTCTTAGAAAAGCATGTTATTTGTAGAAGTAATCTTTACGACACAAATTTCGATTTGAAATATTACATAATTATGTTTCCTACCAAAGTGTTGTCTTTTTTAACCAAAAGTTGACTGGTACATAATGTCTTGTTGCGCGTTTTCACCATAGATGTGCGATGAAAATGAGTGGTGCGAGGATGCTTAACGAAGCTGTGAAACGGTGCGCAGATGGCCGATGCGAGGATGTGCAGCGGACTGTCTTCAGTCTCTCGCTCGCGTCCATTCCTAGAACACATCCCTCACACACATCTCTCGTACAGATTCCTCGCACACATCCCTCGCACCCATCCTTCGCTTGTTTTGTACGTACAAACCTTGCGCCACTAATCCGTTTCAATCGGAGCTGTTAAGAGCGAGGCTAGGTAAATGAAGTGGTTCTTAACGAACACATCCCTCGCTACGCATCCTCGCACATCTCTGGTAGAAACGCACCCTTAAGGCCACTTATGTACCTACCACTACTATATTTGAAATTTAAGTAACTAAATACATAAATAAAAGTGACAAATTGCCGTTTCAAAGAAACGTTCGCATTTTAATATCAGCGTTAATTGTTTTCAAATAGTGTCAATTTTTGACATTGGTTTTCACTGAGATGAGGTATTGTCATTCTTAGGCCACGTGTCCACCTTCAACAAACTCGCATAGAAGTTGCATTACATTGCAGGCTACCTAAAATATAATCAGATCAATCGTTTGAATGTGTCTCGCAATATATTTAAACTAGCATTCAAATTCAGAGTGTGTGTGTGTGTGTTGTAGTGTGTGTGTGTGTGTGTGTTGTAGTGTGTGTGTGTGTGTATGTATGTCTGAATGCAGGAAATGTGGCTTGATTATAGCTTTTTGCGCTTTAAAGTAATCATACACGTAAACCTAATATCATACCGTGAACATGTATCGATACTATTTCTTTCATCTCACTATAACCACGTTCCCTCTCTAAAATCCCAAAGAAAATCGTGGTTCATCCTTTATTCTATTAGAATAATATCCTTACCTCCTCTCTTATCATAAATCTGGTACACATTGAATATTCGGTCATAACACCGCAGTAGAAAGTAGTTGAGCACCGGTTCGGTTCTTTTGGCGTCCCAACGATTCTTCACCGTGATGAATGGAAGCTCTGTGACCTTCTCGCTGTGTTCCATGAAACAATGGTCCATCCAGTCACCAGCACGCCCTTTCCATTTACAATCCCCTGGAATTACGAGTTTTTTAGGAAAGGAAAAAGAAAAATTTTCATTGTTTTCTTGGGGATAGATCGCTGGGTCGGTTTTGGTGGATGTTAAAAGAGGTGGATCCAGTGTTAGCCTTTATTCGAAATGCGATTTTGTGGTTTGGATTTGGAATTCACTTTATCTACTTTTATTTTGCAGGTAGGAATATCAACCTGTACTGAAATTGGAACTAGTACTTTTTATGAGTGAATTAATTACATTTTATTCATTTAAAAATACATTTTTGAGATGTTTTCATATAACGTATTAACAGGTCTTTGTCATTGGGACACCATCGAATGTACTAATTAACCTAATATATGTTATCAATCAGCCCGATATCGTATCAACCTGCAACTTATTTTGGCCTTCACTATAATTTTAGGTTTATAAAAATACTATCATTTTTCCATGGCTTTGCCCTCGTGTTCCATACCATTCCACAAGCCGGTGATTTTTTCCGGAATTTAAAAAAGTAGCTGAAGTAGCTTTCTATCATTTAAAGAATTTTCCTAATATTCCTTCCAACAAACAAATATCCTCTGCACAATATAATGATCAGATTTTAAAATATATTTTATTCAAACTAATATTTATAAATAATTTATATTGGAAAAAATAAAGCCCCAAACATTAAATGACATATACCCTTTATTTACGTTACATCACGCCCAAAAACTAATGTGGTGACGCATTCCACTTCGTATCCAAGACACGAGCCATTTAGAACTCGTCACTAACTCGAAGGGACGTTTTTCCATGACGTTTTCCTTAAAGAAAAACTGTATTATACTCACAGACGAAGAGAGGTAAATAAAATGGTCGTGTTTATGTCACGGGGTTAGCAACCTTAAGGATATTGAGCGCTCCAATGAGGGCAATTTTTTACGTTGTAGGAGAAATTCTTTATCGATTTCTTTGTGACTTGACGTAGTTCCTTTTTCTCGCAATCGACTATGTAATAAGAATTAATCGATTGACTAAGTAATGGTAACAAATAAGGTACCGCCGGTAGGTAGACCACGTAGGTCTGAACAGGGCTTTGCGAAGGCTATCTTCAGAAATACTGATTTGCTACCAAAATTCTCTGACGGTAAGCTACATAGCTAGGGCCCATTAGGGCCAGACAGGGTTGCGGATTTTGTTCGAAAGAGTCACCGCGGCTCTGGAACGCAAAAGGCTTTAGGAGAAACACGGATAGGTTTTAGTCAGTAAGAGTCTGACACTCCCTTCCGCTCCACCCAGAGCGGAAAAAGTCATTTGATGATTTTTCATCCTTAAAAAAAACTACACAGCTACTAAAAAATCACGGCTATAGTGGGTCAGGCCTCGTGGCCTCAGTTCTTCTTTATACCACAAAAAAAGAACTATCAAGAAGGATGGAAGGTATTGAACTCAAGAGTACATGGTGACACTAATAAGTTATTGCAGTCTCCAGTTTTAGTTGGCACAGGCAACAAAATAAGAAAATAAATATACAACTAATAGCTTCTTCTTATAATTGAGTTATTTGCGAGCGCTGAGAGAAATAAAGTCTTCGCCAACGGGCGTGAGAAAGTGTCTTGTCTTGTCTATGAAAAGTGAAAGACATCATAAACTTGACCGTTTTCTGCATAATACAATATAAATGATCGCAAATAACTCCTAAATATTTTTCGATTTTTCGCCGTACCTACAATAGCAACTTGACTTAGGCCGGGTGTCTGGAAATAAATATTATCGATATGTCACAAAAAAATTAATTAATTTATATAAAGTCTAGTGGCAGAATCACAAATAAACAAAACATAAGCGCGTTAAACAAAAAAATACATTATGTTTTACGTTCATCTCCATTCCAGACATTAGACTTTTAAAACGCAACATTCCATCAAAGTAAAGTATTATTCCGCCAAAGTCCTTGATAGCTACAGCATGTTGCCCCAAAAAGTTTCCGGATCACACAGCACCAATTAACGTCAAATTCGATTACCAGCTCGTAAACTTACCATAGACTCTAGCCATGAAGCAGTTGATGATGCGGAACTGGCAGTGGGCATAGTGCTTGTCAAGCTGCGTGAGCACTGCATGTTTCGGGCAGCCGGCGTTTGTGCACGGAAATAAAACCTTGCTGGCCAGTGACTCCAGAGCCGTCGATTTGGTGAGTGAAAACTCTTTCTGAAAATAGAAAAAAAAATGGAAAATGCAAGTCTTAGCCAAATTTTCACCTACCGGTTGTGACGGGTGTAAGATCTAGGTTTGTGTGCAAAGAAAGATTTACCATCTGGGTACACAAAGCTTTTTTTTTTTTTAAGGATGGGAAATCATCAAATGACTTCTTCCGCTCTGGGTGCTCCACAAGGGTGTGTCAGACTTTTACTGACTAAAACCCATCCGTGTTCCAGGGCCCATCTGTGTTCCGCGGTGACTCTTTCGAACAAATTCCGCAACCCTGGCAGGCGGGTACACAAAGCTAGATATCTAAATTTTTTATAGATTTAGACAGTAGAACGCCTGAAGCTTGGTGAACAAATCCTAACTAATATTTTAAATGCGAAACTTAGGTTGCTTGTTTGTTTGTTCCGCTTTCACTCCTAAATCGCTGAACCGATTTTAATGAACTTTGGTACAAAGACAGACACTATAGACACTGGAGACGGATATAAGATACTTTGACGCGAGCGAAGTAGCGGGCAAAAGCTAGTACTAAATAAATTTATTTTATTTTGCTCTTGAATCTAGTCTAGGTTGACGTCGGAGCATGTTTACCTAGAAGAAGCCTGTTCACACTAATTTTAACTTTGATACAAATCAAATGAAACCTGTTTCAATTAAAAACAGTTAATTCAAACTGTGTTTTTCCAGTATACCACACATCTCCTGTTCGTCGGTACTCGGTCGAATTTCTCGTTCACCAAAAACGTAGGCCGAACAACATCTATAATTTGTCGGCTCCGGTTACCGTCCGATTCGTTGTCGGTTTGTGTAGCATGTAGGTCGGATGCAAAGGGATTAGCTAGAGCTATGTTCTAGTAACGTCAGTTGCACACGAAAAAGTTGATGAAAGACTTTTCGTTGCAAAGCTTTTCGCTTTTTACTGGATACCTGTTAACGTAACTTCAGTCTATCCATTTCTGTAATATGTGAAAATTCTAAGGACCGGTCAAAATTGGTATCCAAAACGATTACCTAGCTTGTTAGGAAAAATGTTATATGTATTGGCGATGGGTGCAATAACTCAAAACATTTTGAATAATTTAAAAATAACAAGACAATCTGTTTGCTCAGATTAACCTAAGCGAGGCTGGTATTTTGTTTGACTACTTCGCTGACTGCCCCAAGAAGAAACACGGAAACAAACTGAGAGGTCAAAGTCTAGTTCAAAGTTCAAACAATTATTGGTCAAATCATAATATGAGAATTATGTAGTTTAATGTTTGAGGTGTCTTTTGAGGACAGTACTAAAGAGGTTTCAGTGGACCTGTTCTTTCAGTGGACCTTTCCAGAAGGTGGACGTATTAAAATAAGAGCTCAAAACAAATTAAATACAAAAATCTTTAGCACAGTAAGAAAAAGCCATTAAATCGATTTTCCCGTACTATTTTTACCTCCAAAACTAACTTCAAATAACACAAATTGTTCCAAGAGGCAATCAAAATATTCTGCTATTAATAACTTACTGTAACTAGAAACAAATTCAAAGCATTCTTATCAAATGCTGGACATTTTATGGAAACAATGTCTTTCAGGTATTTAAATTTAGTATACAGCTGAATATTTTATGTGAAATAATGCCTTTAATTTCGCATTTATAATAAGCAAGTGAGATTAACTGGTAAAACATCACTGACGTAAAGAATATCAATATTTCAGTACAGTCAACAAAGCTATTTGGTATGCAGGCAGCTAACTTGCAACTACTTTTAAACAATTTTGTGAGTGTGATGAGTAGACAATTATTGTACACCACACTCGTTATTACGTCATAAGCTTAAAAAGTTACAATGTACACATTAGAAATAAATATTGGCAGTGCAGTGAAAAAAAAATGTTTCCTAAACCTACAGGTTAAAACATTTTTTTTTCAGCTATTTGGTATACATACCAAATAGCTTTATTGGCTGTACTTACGCCCACCTTTTTGTTAGCTATTGTGTGACGAGCATGACAATGAACTATAAAATATGTTAATTACGCCAGCACACATTCTCATTTGCCACTAACATTGAAGCTGCTAAAACCGGTCTGTGCTGTTAATACCTATAAATAACTACAGAGTTATAATTACCTTATTTTGAGAATATACTAGGGTTATGTGATGTAAACTGGCCTTTTTCTGAAAGCTCTAGAATGTATAAATCTCTCAAATCATAATTTATCAACAAAAAAAATCCATAACTATGGAAATTAAGCCATAAATATTTCGTGCAATTTCTCATGTTTAACCTTTTGAACGCCATTGTCACGTATACATGACAAGCAAGCGCGTGCCCTGTACGCGAAACGTCTCAAATATGTGACAAAAAGTAAGGCGAATTCGTAGCTTGGCGTCGAGGGCACGCTGAGGCGTTTATGCTCTGGCGTTTTGAACGTTTGATTACTTGAAAGAAAATCTCAATTTAATCGCCAAGTTAGCGGGGTTACAATGATTGCAAATTAGTTCTAGATCATCCCATTTGAAGGAAAGCACTCGGTTTTCAATCACTATCTACCTGTATATCTTGTCACCGGGTTTTAAGATACTAAAAAATATTGATTAGCACATACTAAATTCAAATACAGCATGGTAAATAAAAAAAAATATTTATTGAACTAATCGTATTGATAGATATTTTTATAAATAAAGGCCTTGAAAGAGCTTAGATTTTTCTTTCTGAGAATACTTCTTCTTTATCTACCTACCTAAATTATCCATCCGTAGGTAGAGTTTAATATAAAATTAGATTTTGATTTTCAAATACTTTTTCCTACGTTACAAGAGCTTTTGACATAATAATATTGTTGTGTTATCCTCATAGCTCTCAGATTGTCTATGTCAAGTCTCAGATCCTCGTAGTCGTAGGTACATTATTTATATGGAATAAATTATTTTATTAAGAAATATTTATCCGCATAGTTCTACTTTTCCTTATTTTGAGTAGCGTTGGTTTTGGCATCGGTTTTATGGTCAATGTAATCTTCATTTTAAGAACAACTTAAATTTTTGGTAATAATATCGCCTAAACTGGCAATTCACACAATCGGTATTTTCCCTGATAACCGCAATATTTGAAGAAAAATATATAGAGAACCAAAACCGTAGTTACTGCCTAGAGGCATTTGATTTTTTCAAACCTATAAACGAGCCAAAACGATATTGTTGCTTTGAGTGAAGGTAAAATCAACTAGGGGTACAAAACAGTCGTTTCAATTTTGATTGCTGTCACGTTTGTATGCAGGATAATTTAGTCCTCGCTTATGTGTGTGTGTGAATAAAGTGGTCGGAATAGGTAGATCTATTTTTGGTACTTGCGACAAGGTGTTATAAAATCTTTACTTTCAGTCAGCGAACAAATCTAAATCCCAGGATCCCAGTGTCATATCCATATTTAATATATACATTTGAGGCCATTGACCCGAAATAGCTCTATCTACTCCGATCACAGCTTATAACTAAAAAAATCTGTTTCGGGGAAAGGAAAAAAAAAAACTAAAAAGAAAACTAAGTCGATGAAAAATAGAATCCCATCTAACGGTTACGATATATCATTAAAAAACTCATTGTCTCTTAAAAATCAGTCTATTGCTGTTTACTGATAAGCCTAAAACCATAAATAAATAGGTAATATAGCTACCTCATTTTAATTCTTAGACCTGTATATTGTACCTACTCATGTTTTACAAAATAAACTTCTTACCTTATCTTAGCTCAAAATACTTGGTCCTTGGCCAAGAAACTCCACAGCTACTCTTATAAAACTGGATGTGGA
Organism: Mamestra brassicae; assembly: GCA_905163435.1. Classification (NCBI taxonomy): domain Eukaryota; kingdom Metazoa; phylum Arthropoda; class Insecta; order Lepidoptera; family Noctuidae; genus Mamestra; species Mamestra brassicae. The sequence continues at coordinate 8,603,686 of LR991004.1, read as the reverse complement.
ATCCAGTTTTATAAGAGTAGCTGTGGAGTTTCTTGTCGGTTATTCTCTACCGAACAACGAAACAACCAATACCAATGCAGTGTTCAGTGCAGTGTGCAATGTGTGAGTTTCCAGTGAAAATTACCAATTCGAGCCGTAGCCATGTAGGCTCTGGCAGGGTTGCGGAATTTGGTCGTCTTTCGACCAAATTCCGCAACCCTGCCTGTCACCGCGACCCTGGAACGCAAAGGGCTTTAGAAGGAACACGGATGGGTTTTAGTCTGTAAGAGTCTGACACGCCCTTCCGCTCCACCAAGAGCGGAAGAAGTCATTTGATGATTTCACATCCTTAAAAAAAATGTAGGCTTATATGAAATAAAATACTAAGAACTTGAACATTCTATACTCTTTCCTTTCCATCTATTTGACGTGAACCAAAAACAAAACTTAAACTCAAGATTCAATATTAATTAAATGTATCTATCATCATCAAGCCATTTAAAAGTATCTTTGCGACAATAATAATTATAATCTAATTGATAACATTGATAACAATGTCGCAGTGTGATAATTAGGACCGAGATTTTCCTATATTACATGAATATCGACAACGTTGATAACATTGTTAAGGGATTAGGTGGAAATATATATGTGATGAGCCATCGCACTATTGGCGCGTCCGTTTTTTTCTGTTCAAGGGCACGGTTTGATAGCCTGATAAAGACAACGATAATACATGATAGATATTTTTCTTTTGTTTCATTCAAAAATATAGATATTTTTTTGAATGAAGTCCCACAGGGTAAATCTAATGCTCCGATATATAGGTCTTTACGTTGTGGAATAATTCAAAAGAGTTACCGCGCGGTAATATGAATGAACAGTAAGACAGTAGGAGTCTGACACCCGCTCCCCTTCCCGCCATGAGCAGGAAAAGTCATTTGATGATTTCCCATCCAAAAAATAGTTCTCTATGAATATTAGAATTAGAACCAAACGACAAATTATAATACTAAATGAATGTATTATCGTTAAACATGCTAGCCTGGCATTATACTGACTACAAAGAATCCTATATATATCATATTAATTTTATGTCCGTTCGTGATTTTCGACATATTAAATTCTGTGCGTGATTTTTGGCACACCTAGATATGTATATTATTATAATATGCCTAGGTGTGGCTTGGCAGTAGTTGACTAAAAGAAACGAATGATATGTGGGGTAAATTATTTAAGTTCTAACTTTGAAATAATAATTGAAGAACTTAAATATAAATTGTTGCATACTGCTGCAGCTGTATGTGTAGCGCAACGATATAATTAGATGGGAACTAATACTGATAACATCTTACTCTAGTCGATGCCAAATTACAACTGCACTGCAACTAGCACACTGGAACAATCTACTTGATTGAAGACTGCAACAACACAGGTCTTGCATAGCGCTGGTAAATATGTCCAGAGTGGATGTCTTTCAATATTGAACGATAATTTAAAGCTGCCGTCATTTCTTCGCTCTTAGGATAAAAAAGTTCAGTTGAAAAAAATAAAACATTTATTCTGCCAGAAAAGACGTACAGAATAACCAACTTAATAGAAAAATAACTTATCCCAGCAAAAACATTTTCATGTAAAGTAACGCCAAGACGAGTACATATTGCTTGCACTGTAAATAAGTTATCAGATCTTATGAAAAGCCAAGCTCCTAACTCTACACGCCATAACCTAACAATCTCTAACTCTCATCATAGCGTATAGCGTTCTGCATTTTAACACAAACCCTACTCCAAAAGCAAAATGTGTGGCTTGGCCGTTTTGTTACTCATCCTAGCCTTCATTCCAAATTTCAGCTTTCTATTACTATAAATATACTTCAGGAAGTACCCTAACAGTTTTGAGAATCAGTCAGTGAGTGAGTGACGAAATCTGGGTATTTCAGATATTAATAATCTATAAATTATACAGCTACACATTTTAAACTTGGCATGTTTCATAAGAACTCTATTGACATCATATCTTGAGAATTTGGACTTTCTAACACTGTCCGGACCGAATCTATAAGGGTTCAAAAATACGACGATACGCTTCGAGAAAAGGTAGGTAGTGCCCTACGCTTCAGTTGTCTCGTCTTGGCGGGGGCACTACCGTGTAATGACGGTTAAAAATTTACACTTGTTAATGAAATGACAAATCTCTGCTAGAAATTCAAAATACACAGATGACAAAAATATTAAAAGCTCTCACCTGACAAATATGACACTGGAAGCTCTTCTCGAAGCAGCGGCCGCAAAGACTGTGACCATCCACACAGAGGTGGATGGGCGGCCTCATGTACTTGTTACATTTGGTACACGTCAGCTCCTTGATGAGGCCCTCGTAGTGATCCGTCTCGAGCAACGTGTTTAGTACTACTGTAAATGAATAACAATCGTACGGTTATTAGAAGGAACTATCCCAACTACAGAGATATTTAGGTAGGAAAGAAGAAGGATCACGGTCTATTTAACATAAGGAACCACATGTTCTAAGGCTACAGTATAGAGCCAAGTATTTCTTAACATTGAAGTATATTATTCGTTCTACATGTCTGAACACTGAACAAATTCGCAGCGCAATTTTTCAATATTAATATTTATTAGGCTGCAAGAATGACGTTCCGACGTATGTGTATCTTTTTATACCCATTTTTCTAATATTATGTGCTGCAGGACGTGGGGCAATTTTGATCCTTCTTCTTTGTAGTGTTTTTTTATACGTTTGATTTTTTATACGAGATGGACAGATGACATTATTATAATCGAGGGTAGATCTTGGATGAGGCATAGAGGCTGGCACAAAAACGAGTGTATTGACCAAAAAAAACCAAGTGACACATGATCGGTAGTAGACGAAGCCGGGAATTTTAAGATAACATAGAAAATAAATTAGCATTTTTCTGTTTTCAAATAAAATCAATGTAAATTTTGCATCAACATCGCCTAACCTAGATATACATAGTGAACAACGCCGGCTACAATATCTTGCTGCAATATCTTAAGTAGCAAACCTAGATGCCTCGACGACCTAGCGCAGACACATCTAGTGAAGAATGAAGAGGAGTCCCTACTCCGAATAACAGGTAAAGAGAGAGACAATGAACAGTAAAGAAAAAAACTAACAAATTCGTTATTACGAGAAATGATTATATTTCGAAGATTTATTGGTAGCTCAACCAGATTTGTAAGTACCAAAAACAAATACAACAATTTCGAATAAATAAAAAATACCACCGGTTTCTAAATAAAAAACACTACAAAGTATAAAACAATTTTCATTTCGGAAGTCGATGTCAAAAAACGAAGAAACAACCAAAAAAACACGAATGGTTGTGCAATTTTCCATTAAGGAGTTACTTTGTGTGCCTTTGTTGTTCAAGTCCAGACCAGCTCATATTATGCAAATTCAATTTATATAACTAAACCCAACGCAAAAAGAATCATCAAGACCTGTTTATCACCCCAAAAACATGGTTGACTTGTACACATCTGCGTACCCTTTCACAGTGTACTGGCGTGATAATATATTATAAAGTGATGTAAACAATAAACAGACATGCGATTTCAGCAATTCCGGAAGATTTGCTATCATTTATTGAAGAGTTCCGTTGGATGTCTCCGAAGTTCTTCTTCAGATCTTCACCAAATTGAAATGATACCAGTCCGGAAAAATATTATTCCAAACAAAAAATAATCTTCCAAATCGATTGACTATTGGCGAAAATATCACTGAACAAACATACAAAAAAATTCAGTCTAATTGAGAACCTCCTCCTTTTTTTGAAGTCGGTTAAATACTACAAACTACTACTCGCTACAAACACAAACACCAAATGCTTTATGAGAGTTTTTCTGCCCGTAAAATGAATTACTGGGGCAGAGTGAACTCCGAAAATAAATATGGTTAGTTTACTTTGCCCCACTGGCAGTGGGGCAAATTCGAATAATTCATAATTTGATGGTCAACAATATTGAATGGTATCCTGAAATATTTTATAATGTTCATAGCTATGTACAACTAGCAAAGAATGTGAATAACTTGTATAGCCATTCATGTGTGAGTAAGGTCACGGCCTATACAAAATGTACCCAACTCCGTCAGAAATCACACATATCCTAGTTTCTTTGTCGTCTGAATTAAAAGAGAAAAACATTATTTTTTATTTTGTTGGCGATCACAATATACAATCTTGCTGGCATAACTATCGTGTTAATTCTCACCATTAGTGTTAAATGAACCCATTCATTTAACACTAATAGTGAGTAGTTTCACCTTTAGTGTTTCCATCAGCAGATCATTATTACCAACTACAATTAAAAGTACCGACACATTTACGTATTCCGTGCGTCTTGACGGTTCGAAAGAAATCTTACACAATATGAACCTCATAACTTTTAATATCATTAGTTTGAAAATTATATCGTTCATTGTTATATTAAAAATAGTTAAACGTAACACACGTCTTAGACCAATACACAAACTCATATCCAAACATACCTATAGGTAATTTAGGTCATATTGACTATCGTAACAACCATCGCACGTCAATTTAAACAGATTTACTAGAATCTGAAATGATACATTACATGGTTTCCACTGGAAATCCGAAAATAAACATAAGTGGATATTCTGTCGATTCCAATAAATGAAATCGAGCAGAAAATTACGAACATTTATTAGAAAGACATTCCTCTCACAATGATTTATTTAGGCTCGCGATTGTATTATGTGTATTATCATAAAATGTTGAGAAGAATGGGAATAGTAATCAAGATACTCGTAGGGTTCATTATAATGATTCAGGTCATAGAGATTATAAGAATAAATGCCAGGCACTAATTATATGCCTGGTAAACAAAGAATTCATCGATATTATGAACGAAACACGGACAGAGTACATACATTCGAAATATTCGAGCTATTTAATACGGTATAATAGCATTCACAAGGAGAACAGACCGAATAAAAATATGGATGGGAAATATGCATTTACATTTCCATGTTTACTTTCATTTGCAGAAATCCAATTGATATTTTAATGCACATATCGACTTATTTACTTCTTTATTGAAGCTGATAAATATATAATTACAATTCCAAGTTAAATTAAACCAACCAACCCTTTGCATCCCTCATTGAAATGGTAATATCTGAAGCATGAAACGACTTGAGAACTATTAATAAATAGCTGTCAAGGAGTTAATACTCAGAAGTTAATTTAAACTTAATTTACGTAATTAAACGACAACTGGCGAGAATTCACGGGAAAATTTGGACTAGATAGTTAGTATTTATAGTAGGTATCCGAGCGTGATAATTAGAAAGACAGATGCGGGAGTTCGAGAGTTTATTGTTAGAAGTTCAAGGTTTGGGAGCAGACGAAAAGAATTGGCCTAGACAATACAGAAATACTATATACAGAAATATAATATTTGTTTTACAAGGATACATGGGACACAAGCTATCAACAAGAATAATATAGGTAATGAAGACTAGTAGACAAAATATGTGTGAAGAAATGCGTATAGCCAATACCCGTCAAAACTATGCAAAAAAACAGCACTTTTCCACACACGTCAGATTAAAAAAATCACTTCACAAATCGAACACCACAGAATAACAGTAACGCAATCATCAAAGCACTTATTACAGCACATTACAACGCTACTAATAATAAACACTAACTTTTTCTCCCCGCCGGCGACGATGTGGATGACATTCTGAAAATAACGCTCAACGACACAACAAACGTAACTAGTTCGCGTCCAATACACTTTTATACTTCGTAAACACTTTTTGATTCACGCGGGCTGGTGTAAACCGATTAGAACGCAATCGTTTAGCCATTTTCTTTGATAAGACAAGTAGTATCTGAAGCGTGATTGTGGTAAGTCAGTTTGTTGTTGGCGACACTGAAAAAGTCTATATTTATGCGGCAAGGTCGCAACTAAGGGCCGCAGTGGCGAGTATGGCTGACCAACTGCGCTTCGGCTAGTCGTACATCCACAGCTACGTTATGTTTAGGTGAAAGTTTTACTGAATTCAGTGCTACTTTTGTGGAATGGTGTAATGTTATGAAATTAGTTTTTATCGTGATTGTCTGTTGATTTATAGATTAGTGATTAATATCTTTTATTGATTTCATGTCATAGATTTCATAAAACAAAGTTTGTTTCTGGAATGTACAATTTCACAGACACTCAATTTTGTCACATCTACCATCCATGTAAACATGTTAGTTTAGTGGTTATTTAGCACGAAGAAATTACAAACAAAATGCTGCTTCCATTCGGTGTAAGCTCCATTCTAAGACATTTTTGAGCATGTACAGTATTTAGTCCAAAAAATCATGCTCGCTCAATTAAAACCACAGAACAGAAAGTTAAAACTTGTGTGGATGGGCGACTACGTTTAAATTAACGAAATGGACACGTCAGTTCTGCTCGCAAAGCACTTCATTTCCAACGTGAGTCCGTGACGCATATAATGCTCCAAATTATGTAGTGTAGTGGTATTACACAGCTATCGATAAAACACGGATACCTATGCCCCGATACGCCTTATCGATATACTGCATTGAATGTACGCAAATCTATTATCTCATTACCTGATTATGTATTTTTAATTTGTTTCTTACGATGGTTCGTTGAAAAACACTTTACACAATTCACACGCTTCTGTCTTCACAAATTATTCACTCAGATCAATATATGTATATAAAATATATATCTTTGAAAACCGATCACAAACAACTGTGTTATTGGACTGATCGCGTAACGTGACTGACTGCCAAAATTATTATACAATATTATTTACTGTATAAGCTACTTGCCTTTTAAATGGCTGTCAAATTAGTTTATATCGCCAATAAAATAGGTTAATTATTTGAAATGCTCGAATATGAATGAAAAATTCTTGATATAATGACATGAACATTAAATGAAAGCGTTTATAATTGTCGCGTTAAAGCTCTCACAGACTGGCGCGACGCGGTAATGCGACAGAGTTCATGAAAAAAATATTTTAATAATTGAATCTTTATGTACCTACAGTAGTGGAACATAGGCGGACTTAATACAACAAGGCATTTCTACCAGTTTGCCTTAAGGTTAAAAACACCACTGAATCGTAGAACAATTTCTATGAAAACGCGTTGTCGCATGGCTGTAGCATTGTGGTTTAGTAAAACTTTATTATTAATGAATAATTACCACTAGATGTGGTAATAATTTCCATACACACACTCTTCGGAGTATAATGCCGTAATGATGTTATGTGTGAATAAAAAATATAAATATTAATTTACCTGTAGAACCCAAAGGCTCTCCCATAGTTTGCACACTTTCTCTAACAAGTTTAACTTATTTGTAAAAAATCACGATTTATTATAATCTTAGTTGGTTAACAGGTAGTCCTCTGGTCAGTGTAGCCTGCCTACTCAATGGCAATAAGATAGATAAACTTTATACTTTTGTTATAAATGTCCTCGATTTAAGTAATTAGATGACGTGATTACCGCAGTATTATATAGAGCAATTCTTAGATAACATAAAATATTAATCTTTATAAAAAATCTTATCGGACAATATTTATACTGGAAATAATACATTCGAAGATTCGGTGTCTATAATAATTAATTGTTTTGTATTGTCTATAGTATATATAGTAGGTATATATGTAGAAATATAGGGAGATCCTCTTAGTGTTGTCACACTCCCCAAGGAAGCTTCCTTCAAAATTTCAGCTTTCTAAGACCAGTAATAGGCCAAGGGACCAAGGGGGGTGTGCCATAATCGCCACACTTGGCAGGTGGGTTGGGGATCGCAGTGTATCTTTTGCAATGCACAGAACCACAGAGAATGCTGGTGCTCATTTTCTAGTGAGTCCCTAATTTGCCCACCCACGAGAAGTGATGGGATGGTGCTGTTCTTTTACGACTGACACCATACAGAACCATAAATAACGACTGTCAAAGGTTTATAAAATGAACGCTGGGGGTTCCGAGGTTTACTAAGCTTTCCGAGGTCCTACGGTATTCTATTGTGTGGAAAAGCTGCTGATATACAAAATATATTTGTCTTACAAAAACGTGATGTGCGAGGAATATATCAGCTTGGGTCATGAATCTTAGGTATTAAGGGAACTTTTTGAGTGATTGGAATTCTCACGATAGCATCTCAATTTATTTTGCAAATATTTTATATATAAGGCAAAACATACACTGATACACCTAAAATGGGCGACATCCACAACTTTAACACCAGAAACAAGCACATGCTACATGCTCCTTCCTACCCCGGCCCGGTATTTGCTTTTACAATAAACTTCCACTTTCTTTTCTTGACCTGCCTTTTAACTCATTTAAAGCTAAAGTTAAATCTTACCTTTGTTCGAAGGCATAATATTCTATTAATGACTATTTAGACGATGAGAATAGTTGGACGCTGTTTTGAACGCAAGACAATGTCATATTTATCATGTTCTTTCGCAGTAAGTTAGCTTATGACAAGTTATATGAGTTCATATACTCAATATATATTTTATTATTATTTTGTCCGGCCGTATTAGTCAGTGATCTTTTACAATTTTTTTTTGACAGAATCTACTCATTACAATTGTTTTTATAATGAGTTGTATTGCAACATATGATGAACTAGTGTTGTCCTCTGTTTTATATTATTCTTGCCTGAACAAACGGCAGCAAGTTCGTTATGCTCCCCTAGATGTCACTACTTGCGGTAGCGTCGAGGGTTGGGTTACCTCCTTCCCTCAAACATAACGAGGTGGTAATGGCCGATCTTTGCGTTATGCTCGTGAACGGGTGCTGCTTGTGGTGGCTGGTCGTCTTGCTGGTCATGGTTTTCTATTATAGTTATAACGATAAACTTACAGTTTATTGTAATAACTATGTGGGCTCTAGTTCATCACTTGTGGTTCCAGTCACAATCCTATTGTTAGATTACACCATTGCATGTGTAAGCCGGCACACTATTTATGCCTGGAGTACAATTAATTACTTTGATTTACTTGTTAATGCTTGAGTTTGTTTGTTTTTGATGGCATAATGGAGTGTGCTAGCTAACAAGTGTCAATTAATTTCATTTAAAATTTGATTTACATTTTAAACATATTATTTTTCTGTGTCATGTTTTGTAAACTTACTTTGCATACTACTGTATAAATTCAAGTTTTTAAAACTTAACAGACAGATGTGTTGCTGGGGAGTTTGTTGCGCCACTTCTTCTTCCCAGCTAAAACACTAGGAAGTGGTGACGGGCGTGCGTTTTGGGGGACTGTCTTTATGCGCCGCCTAATTTGAATAAATGACTTATGATTTTGATTTTCGAGGCGCGAAGAAGAACTAAATTAGTATGTAACGGATACCCATGGAACGACCGTGGCAAGCGTTGCTTAACCTTGATGATCGACCCGTGCGGCTGTAGACTAAGAGCTAATACAGATACAGAGGCATCCCTCTCAAATGATACTACCAAGCTGGGACCAGGTGATTGGTGAAAAATATTTAGTAAATACATTCACTCTAAAGCTTTCGGTTAATTAAGATCAGAATCATAAGATCATTACTCCAACTGTAAATGTTCAATTCTAATAGAGTAATCAGATAACTGTAATTGGCTTCGTTAACAAATATTGGTACATTTTGATTAGGTTTACATTCGTACCTAAGCCAATAGCAATCACGTTAAATATTTATTGTTAATTTCATATCTCTTGGTATGTAAAATAATGTTTATGCAGTTATTACTTATTATAAACTTTGGAAAACCTTAAGATTTCGTAAGCCTATATTATTTAAATGAAAATAATTTGGCAATCACTTTAATTTTAAAACGCTAATTGTTTTCTATTTCTGCGAAAACTACTTATCTAGATGTTCAAGAAGCAAATAATGGCTTACCGTACGTGTGTTTTAATACGGCCTCTAAGTGGTGACTACGCGGCCACCCCGGAGTTTAGTGATGACTACGACGTGGTCACAATGAGGTCAATACGCGGCCACTATGAGGCCAATACGCGGCCACTACTCGACCACGACAGTGACAATGTGGCCTCTTCGCGGTGATATTACGAAAAAACCATGTTTTTATCAAATGAATTCTAACTGATACGAAAGTGAGTCTGTTTGATACGCTTTCACACCTAAATCGCTGAACCAATTCTGCAGTGATTCTGTAAACATCTCACCGTGTAAACTTAGGTGAAGCCAACATGAAGTGAGCTGTCAATCTGATGTTAGTAGATTTGACCAGCTTATGAAGTTTGGTACAGGGATACATGGGCTATCGACGATAATAGGCACTTTTTTTTTGCAAAAATCTACATTAACGCGAGTGACATGGGCAAAAGTGGAGTAATTGATAAAGACAACAACTAAACAAGGAAGAAAACACACGCCAAACCCTACTAACAAACAAATAGGTTTACACACTACACTGAAAATAAATAAACGTTAATTCTGTCACTCAGCAGGCAACTACAGTGTTACATTTCACATTTAGCCCCGTTTTATCCAGAGACGGTCCCCTAATTGGACGGTTTCAACTCCATCAGACCCAAACAGCGTAAATGTACCTACATTGTAAATGGCTAATTTTGCTGCAGTGAGTACATAGGACGTGTATTGAAAATGGGTCGTATGTAGGTCGCTTTAATATGAGTGACGCCGTAAATTAGTAAATTGTATTAGAGTTCATGGTGATGTTGTGTGCGGTGACCGTATGCGGTTTTGTTTGAAACTAACGACTTATTTTATGATGCTTCAAAAAGTAAAAAAATCGATATTTTTGCCCGCATGCGGTAGAATTTCCACGTATTTACATACGAGCAAGTGGTCGTTCGGTCGTTTTTTGACACAATAATGACAGACTGACAAATAAGAATATTGAGAAAACACTTGTTCATAAAAACTTTTTAAACATTTCTTAGTTAAACTGTTCAAGATATTCTAAATTCTAATTCTTCATAGAAAATTTTGAATAAAGAATCTACTTATCAGTATTTTAGCTGTGTAATGGTTATAAAGTTTTTATGAATAGGGCTGTTCAGTTTATAAATTAAAAGAATTTCAGGCCTAGAATACCATCGATATTTATTTAGTGAAACCGGTGTCCGAGCTGAGAACAAACCAACCTTAGAGTTTAGTAATACCAAACCAAGAGTTCGATCAGTGGGGGTAGTCTTAGGGGCGAAGCGAGGCAAATTTAAAGAAATAATTGACATCTAGAAAAACAAAAGATGTCAGTAGGTTGAGCCCATATTTCAAGTCGACTCCATCTCGAATCATTTTGACAGTTACTATAAACATAAATGCTATTAGAAATATCAAGGTCGCTTCACACTGACCTTCCAATCTTAATAAGAAACCCTAAAATTCGGTAAAACCGCGCTGCAATTTGACCTTTTACCTTTCATCCTTAATTTAAATACCAAATTGAGCCATACCCAACCGAATTACAGTTTAACCCTACAATAATTTATTACTTGTAATTCGTGCCTGTCCGTATCAATCAGACAAAAGCCGGTCACTTCTAATTGGGGTACAAATGTCCAGTCATTCCTATTATTGGATGCCCTTTAGTAATTTCACGGGTATAGGCGAAGATGTTCTAAATAGTTTTATCAAATAGTCGCCTACTCTCTGGCATTTGGGTCAATTAAGCGTCAATCAATCAGTGAATTGTTAAGTTTTAGTTTATATTTGGTTGGTATTTCTATTTTGTTATTATTTTGATTGGAGTTAGTGTGTACACAGTAACTCCAATCTAATTGCTAATTGTTTACTTATTTATTTTATTTAAAGGCATTACGGTATCTTTGTCAAACAAGGCCTTGTTTGACAAAGATACCGCCTTGCCTATAATGCCTTTCAGCTAACTATGCCTCGCCCGAAAAATATGGCCATGTTGCATGGGTTTTTCGGGCGAGAAGTTTGAGTCAAATTGACTTATCCGATTAAGTAATGAAAAAACGGAAACAACGAGTTCCTCCAAGCACGTGGGAAATGAGATCCAATTATCCACTAAGCCTAACTGTTATACTTTTCGAGTTTTATAACAATTCCTCAAATCAAGATCATATTTTTTGTCCGATTTGACTAGACGTCTCTTTTTTTCTGTTTGGAACCCCAGGTTTTGGCGTTACGTCAAGTTGAAATCTGTCAGATTAAAATTAAATGATACTTATTTTGTAAATAGGTTTAACATAATTATTACTTTAACAAGTCAATCTTTTTTGGTCATTTTAAACTACATAGATGAGACCGGTGTTTCCTAGCTGACTACCCTTATAAGAAACACCGAAACAAACTGTATACATGCGTATTAGTCAAATCATATGAAATCCATGTAGGACAATGTAGACAAAACTTTTAAGGAAAGTACCAGAAAGATTTGAATGGACCTGTCCAGACAGTGCAAGCATTTGTTAGCTATCGTTTAGCTCAAACTTAGAACTTTAAGGAGCTCAACGATTTGACGAACAATACCAAAGTCAGGACATTTGGGTAGGCTGCATAAATAACTCAAACTGACAGACTTACATGAAATCCTCACATTGACAATACGTTAAATGAGGACCATGCAGATCAGTGTCTGAAATGGTCTTCTGATTCATTCTAAATTAAACTACGTAAATCTTTTCGTCACAAGATCAATTCTTTAGAAGCGTGTACATTTGTTTTTACCTGCATAAAGGAATACACTTACTAATCTGCTAACAGATTAATAAGTGTATAAGTTGGTGTCAAAATTCAATAAATCCAGTGAATTCAAATTTACATTTACATTTAACAATTCATTAAATTAAAAATAAATTAATATTAAATTAATTAATTAACATTACATTTAACAACGGACTCACGTGTTTTTTTGTACAGATCTAGTTCATAATTTGTTTCTAGTGTCAATTCAATTCAATTTATTTAAAATGCCTTTGGAAACAAGGTAATAAAAAAAAACCCCATTAAATCTGAATTTACGTTTACTGATCGCAAAACCAATGAACTTGAGAAAATCAATTCGAAATAATAATTTTTGTTCGCCAGCTATCGATGTACTACCATTTAGAAATGTAAAGCTTGTGGAGCTAGGAATATATATTTCCATTTTATAGCTGAAAAATACCAATTATTTTCTCTCGAGCCAAAGGCTTGTCAAAGACCGGAAAGGAATCGGATTTAAAACCTTTGTAGTTGCACTAATTTGATGGCATGATTGGGAGAGGAAATACGAATCTGCACATCAAAAAACTCGTTACGAAAATGGAACAGAAACTTTTGTTGCTCACTTACGAAGGAAGCCAGCTTTTTTACATTTTTGACCGACTTCCGGAGGTGGAAGCACTACAAAATATAAAATAACTTTAAATTTCGGAAGTCGGTGTCAAAAAACGAAAAAACATTGAAAAACACCGACTTCCGAAATTTAAAGTTATTTTATACTTTGTAGTGTTTTTATTTGGAAGTCGGTTGTATTTTTTTGTAAAAAAGTTTATTCGTTCACTACCTATCTGAAGCCATGAAAATTTAAAACCTTATCTTAAAGCTGGACGAGTAACTTTTTGTTTTACCTCTTCATAAATGCTTAAAAATTATCCAGCCTTCACCTACCCTGCAAAGATGTCAGTTTGAGCAGCGGTTTTTTATGTACCTAACTTTATAATGTTCAAAGGTTTTACAGCATTTTCACACTGAGCTTAATAAAAAATAAAATTTTAAAGTTAATTGACGACAAAGAACCTTTTGCGAGCGTTTCCGTCGTCAAGTTTATGTTTTACTCCCTTTTATTTTGTGCCTCCATAAAGTTATTTTGCAACAAAAATATTTTATTAACACGGTCATCTTTGAGTTGATACTTTCATCTTAATATATATATTTTTTATTTGGGTAAAACGTGTTACCTATATGATGTCCCAACGGCAAAATTGACGAACTTTTATGCATTTTTTTATTTCTATACCTCTTGTGTATTAAAAATCCTTTATGGTACAAACCGTCCTTACACGAAGAAGTCTTGGGATTTGTGTTTTATTTCCAAGCCTGGCTGAGCGTTGTCTAACAGTGATCGAATATAAAATTCGTGTATGTCGGTATGTTCGATAATATTGATTTTTACTACGACTTTTGAATGTGATTAATTTAAATGAGGATCCAGTAACCGTGGGATAACAGACTTTGATTCATCCTAGAGCTGACTACTCAAAAATTTTCACAGTACATAAAGCCAAACTGAATGTAGGCTAAGGAATGCTATCGGCTCGGCTGTTAACATCTACATGGGAAGGCAATATGTTGTATATTGGAAATTCTTCCCCTCCGTTAATACCAGGCGATGGTGTAAGCCTCATAAGCCTTGGGCAGAATGTTGTGATAAAGTGGAATCGATGTTACATGCGGGAATCGATGACGTAAGATGTTTGGAGGAAAATCAAAATATACTCGAAGAATAGAAAAGGCATTCCAATTTTTATTTAAAAAAAAATAATGCATATCGGCGCAATTACAATAGTTTGTCATTACAAGTATTCAAATAATTAAGATTTATAAGTTGACTGTCCAAAAATTTGTAAATTGATTGACTTTTAGTTTATTACGATGTAAAATTAACGTTAAACAGCATTTCACTATTCCTATTATTGTAATTTATATGTTTTGAATATCTTACCTAAAAACTAACACGTGCACTTGGGAGGGGCGAACCCTACAAATGCGGCCGCACTGTCGGCGCTTGAGCTTAGCGTGTAGTCGCTTAGTTTGTAAGTTTTGTATAAGCTCTGGCTTTAATATTATATTAAGGCCACCCACAGGCAAGCCCGGTTAAGCAGTCGACAACCTTATAGGTTGAACTGCGAGACGCCACTCAAAAAAAAAAACAAAGTTGCTTGAGCATTGAAGCGTGAGCCGCTGGACAGTACGGACCTTTCTGTGACGTCGTTACGCTGTTCGTTGAATAAACAAAGTTTGAAAAAAGTTGTGAAGTTTTCTTTTAAAAACCAAAAATGAGTGATCATGGTGACATTTGTGACGTCAGCTATGATGACGTTTTTGGTAAGCGTTATTGATTTTGAGTACCTTTTTAACCTGAATCCATTTTCAATAAAAACTATTTAAAAGCCACTTTGTATTTTTACAACATATCACTTTGCTTTTTACACTACCACGGTGTGTGAAAAAATAAAAATAACCAATAAAACCGTTCAATTTTAGCTATGCACATGTATACAGTCACAGGTACAGTCGGACGAATCAATAGCATTCCATTAGATCGGCACATACCGAATGCAGTAGCGCGACCGAAACGAACGAACGTGTTAAAATTTCTTTTTAAAAATACCCGTCCCACTACGGTTTTGACCGTTAAAATACGCTGAATTCAGATTGGATGCCAATCACGATTTTTGTAAAACAAATGTAAATAGTCATGGCAGGATTAAAGTTAGAGTTTTATTGTGAATATTATATGAAAGGAAATATTTAATAAAAATAGAGCCTTAACAATTAAGTCAAATTTGCTGAATTCAAGTTGAATGTCGCTCACGATATTTGTAATAAAATAAAAGGTATTTTTTTTAATGAAAGACAAAATCAATCTGTTAAAATATGAAGAAGAAGTATGCAATAAAATAAAAGGTACCTAATTAGTAAAAACACAATAATATTGGAATTATTTAATTTTTTTATTAATTTCAAGTGCCCAAACAAAATGCCTGCGTAACCAATTTTTTTTTTTCTAAATAAGTCTAAAGACTCTTGTTTAATTTTCTCAAACGGTTATTCAGATTTACAAACGAAATAATTAAAGAATATACTCGAAATTATTCTAAGCTCTTAGATCAAAGTTCGAAAAATGTTTTGGAAAAAAAATAGAATATAATAAGGTTGGAACAGAAGTCGTTCGGAGGATTTGGAAGATCACCATAAATCATCCGAAAAGACCTTTTTTAAACCCTCATTAAAATGCCAAGTATAAGGGCTGAATCATGAAAACGACTTGAAAATAAATTTCGTCTTGTAAAAAGGCTGGAGACTGAATATAATGGGAGAATGGAGAATATCTGACATATCTTGTAGTACTTAAGCAAGAAAATTAGATTTTGGTTTTCTAGTCTTGGGAGATAATATAGATAAAATAGGTATTATCTGCCAAGAATTTAATATAACATGGGATCACAACAGATTCTTTATTTATAATTGGTCATTATTTAAAAAAAAGCATTTTGGTTTACCAATCAATTGTTCTGGAATATTGATAGGCGAAACGAATATGTAAGTAACATCGATTTAGGATTCTGGTGATTGATTTGTGTATTTTATATTTAATTACGGAGCACAACAATCTAATGTGATGATCACAGAGTGGAGAGCGTTGACCATAGATTATACAGAGTATGACAAGGCGCGAAATTGACTACAGAACCAATATTTTAACAAATATAATAATGAACATTTTTGTAGTGCCAATTTAATTAATTCCAATTAAAATCAGGGCAACAATATTATTTTTCAAGTTACATTTACATTATTCTGAGTTGTTTAACAAATTATGAGTCTCTAATAAAACTTTAATTTCGGAAGTTGGTGTCATAAAATGAAAAAACAGCCAAAAACACCGACAGTTTAAGTTTTTATTTTCACTTTTTAGTGGTGATAACAACTTAATAGACAAAAATACCGAGTGCCGAAATTAAAGTTATTTTATACTTTGTAGTGTTTCATATTTGGAAGTCGGTTGTATTTTTTGTAAAAAGTTTTTTTTTATATAATACTTACACTTATATTTTAGTGGTTTTGGGTAGGCACCCTTTTAAGTAGGTTAATAATTAACGAGCACTGTACAAGTACGTAATTAAGCAGGTAATTAGTCTAGTAATAAAATTTTAAGTTTTCGAATAAACAAACAAATAACACAATATTAATAACAATACGACAAACTATAATTTGTTCTGTTCTACTAACTACCTAATTAACAATATCTTAATTAAATTTGGTACCACACATTCTGTTTACTACTTGATAGTAATTATTGTAAAATGCATCTCCACAACACAGTAAATTTTTCTAACAGCTTATAAAATTAAATTTACTCCAGCTTGTCACTCCCCATTATATCCCTTGAGCCTTTTGTATGTCGCTCGTAATATACTTGATCTACGTGAAAACTTTAAAAGGACTTTGACGCTATCCTGATATAAATGATGAATTTTTTTTTGTACAGCTCTTGTCAGCAAGTTTACTTACCGCACGGAACCTTATTACCGGGAAAAACGTATTCTATGTCCTCATCCCGGTCATAGTTTACCCGTTTTCCAAACCTTAAACAAATCTGTTCAACGCTTGACGGATTACTAGAAATCCAAACATCCAGACTATCATTTATATTACTAGTAACCGTCATTATCATATTAGCCGAAAGACGTCCACTGCTGGACATAGGCCTCCCCCAAAGGGGGGGGGGGGGGAGATTATTGCCATAATCGCCACACTTGGCAGGCAAGTTGGCGGTCGCAGTGTTCTAGTATTATAAATGATAGTCTGGGATACGAAGATGATCAGAGTATACTTTTACTTTTCTTTTTGTTTAATTTATCAGGATTTGGCTTTTATTTCATCACTCCGCTAGCAGATTAGTGGGCACTTTTATATCGAGAATTGGTCTCGTTAATTATCCAACCACTAACTAATTAACGGCCACAATGTTAACTATATTGACCTTATATATCTAAAATCTATACTTAAAGCTAAAGAGTTTGTTTGCTTGAACGCGGTAATCTCTACAATTACCAGTCGGATATGGATAATTCTGTTGTATATGATATCTATATTCATGAGGAAGACTATAAGCTATACGACAACAGAAAAAACGGGATATGCGCGTACGAAGTCGCGGGCAAAAGCTAGTTAAACAATAAAAGTAAATCTAGCATCTAAATTTGAGTTTTCTTCGAAATCAAACTAGATTTTCATTTAAAAGTAATAAAATACAAACAAATAAATACCATATTGTATTTAATTAAACTTTCGTTAATAATGGTTTTGAAACGGTGTCTTAAAGTTCAATTACTCAGCTTGTAACTAAAGATAAAATTTTACGAGCCCTATCGTAAACAAACAATTACGAAGTTTAATCTGTTCTTAACAGGTTTACAGTCTCATTATTTTCTTATTAAAATACCGAAGTCTACTTAATTTTGTTCTATTTGACATTTCTTTTGGATTCCATAGAGTGTCAATGTCCCGTATGATGGGTGCCTTATCATCGCCTACGGACATTTATGCAATAAAAGAGGCACTTGCAATGCCTCTTTGGGTGGCTCTCTGGGTTACTATCACAGAGACGAAGCTGTAAAGTTTCATGCGCGCTGGCATCTTCGCTAATATGTTTGGAAAATATTACAAAACAAGGGATTTAAGAAAGGGTCATGCCAGATGTCCTCCCCATCTCCATTTGAGTTCCATAATTCGTTTTCAGATGCCGAAAGCCTTTGTACCTACATGAAATTCACTTTTCTAATTATTATTATGCCAACAACGCTACAGATTTACTTAAGATAGTCAGTATTTTTTTTTTCTAGCCCTTGTTGTCGCACTCCTGGGCAAAGGCCTCCCCCATATTTTTCCAGCTAACTCTATCTGTTGCCTTTTCAGGCCAGTCTGTCAGGAACGATAAGGAGAAGGTTTTGTAAGTACCTTGGTTGGTCCATCTTCAGGCACCCACCACGTGGCGATTCTGGCCCATATGTCCTCGTGCATCCTGTAAATGTGGCCCGCCCAATCCCATTTTAGTCTCGCAGATTTGTTTCCAACATCTGCGATGCCGGTCTTGGAGCTTATAACTGTGTCGGTCGGTCTGTTTCAATTGCAGAATGCTCCATCGCTCATCCATCGCTCTTTGGAAAACTTTAAGTTAGGCCTTCTGAGCCTCAGTCAAAGACCATGTCTGAGCGCCATAGGTTAGGATAGGCAGGATACACGACGAGTTTGCGCTTTAGTGGGATAGGAAGGTCGCACTTCATGAGCATCTTCATAGACCAGTATCTCCTCCAGGTATTTTCGACTCGACAATCGATTCCTTGTCCTGTCTGTTCTGGAAAGAAACTAGCTGGCCCAGATAAGTGTATTCGTCGACAGATTCTATTTCCTGCCTATCAACTACGACCCTTTATTTCACGGCATTAGTTATGACTTTGGTCTTTGACTGATTCATCGTCAGTCCTACCTCAAGGCTTGCATCTGTCGTAGAAGCAAAAAAAAAACAATGTCGTCTGCTAAACGGAGGTTGAATAGCATTTTACTGTCAATTCAAATACCCTTTTGTGCCCAAGAATCTTGGGTTGGTCCTTTAAATATCTCTTCCAGCGTGCATGCAAAAAATTTGGGACAGAGCGGATCTCCCTGTTTTACCCATTTATTAAATTGAAAATGCTACTAAAATAATCGAATAATTGGTGCTGTATGTATGTTTCCTCTTTACCGTGGCATTGCAGGTCAGTATATTCGTCAAAAATAACATTGTAATAAACTGGTGCACTACTCGTTAGGTACAATCCATTTCTTCATATTTTGTGCACACAATGAGAAACAGACGGTAAGCAATGCTGTTTTGCTCGCAGAGTTGTGAATGAGCATTTTATTCGCTTCAAATCCTAATTTCGTAGACTGTTTAAAAACCATTTTAAAAAGCTTAATGTTGGTGAGCGTTATATTAATTTTTTTGTACTCGCGTTTATTAATTTTGGTCTGCTGCATAATTTTATTGGGTACTTTGTTTCTCCTGAAATTACACTTTTTTGAATATATCCAAAATAAATTTTCTCTTAGTAGATATGTAGTAGCTTTCAAATTGGACATTCAACTCGTGTAATTTATCTTATTTCAGATTATCCCGACATCATCAATTCTTCAATATACCATGAGATTTACTTGGAAAAAAGTTCAATACATAGTAATTTTAACTACGTAATTTTACAAACGAATGCTCTTATACCCAAGTCTCAAAACGCATTAGTCTGAAAAAGGATTTCAAGGGTCAGTCTGGAGTAAACCCTACTTATCTGTCTGGACAAGAAGTTCATCGATAAGTATTTGGGTTTAGGCCTCGCTATGAAAGCCTTTAATTCATAATAAAATACTTATGATATCTCGATAAAAAGCTATTTATTTTAAGTCACTTTTTGAGAATTACATAATATAATTCTAAAATCGTAAGGTTCCATTGAGAAAAAAAATAACTTACTTTCCGATAAATTGCGTCTCTCGTACAGATGTTTCCCATGTCTTTTCAAGTCAATTTCATCATTTTCTGTGGTTTACAACCGCAGATTTAATTAATTTAATTACGTAAACAAATTGAATAATACTGAAGTCTATAGGTGAATGAAAAGTCAGATTGAGAGTTAGAATTTTGAATAGGTTATTCGTTTCGTATTTAATGGTAACTATGCGTCATGCTTGGGGTAATATAAAAATTGGTACACTCTTTTTTTTCTTATTTCAATCTAATACATAAAATTTCTCTTTAATTTTATCATAGCACAGTTGTTAAACAGATTATTAATTTAAATTCTCTTAACATGATCTGGCTAATGGGTTGCTCAACAGACGATAAACAGTTAAAAGATTTGAATATTGGACTAGTTTGGGTATAGGCGTGCTTCGTGCATCCCTCTTGGCAACTAGCAAGATCTGTTGCCACCCCATAATCTCCTTTGTAGTCTACAAACAAATATTTAGTGTCCGTCCGTGATATAACCCTGTCTGCCAGTATTTAATGGGCAAACAGTCGCTACTTAGCAACAACAGATAACGAAAGTAAATATTATTCCCAAGTTATGCCACTGACATTTAAATTTAGGTGACACGTGACAATGTCGTGTGTTATCCACTTATCACTTGTTTTTGTTCTTCAGATGAAGGGTTAAGGCATGTTTCCAACACGCGAGACAAAGTCCCAATGAATTGTATTCCGTTTTGTTGATCATTTTATATGTTTGATCTTTGACTTTTTCTAAGAATGGTAATCTATATCAGAAATTCTTATGTTATCTAATATGTAGATTGTGTGATAAAATGAAGTTTTGTGTTATGACACACTGTCACTTTATTTAACTTGATAATTACTTATGACATTTATCTGTCTGTTAACGCTATTTTTCATAACGCCATTAGTTGGTTAGTCGTTAACGGATAGATAAACGACCGATAAAGTACCCTTAAAAAATTAGTGTTGTTTTCTCGTCATTATGGGTGAGAAGTGATTAACTAACCACTAGAATAATTGTAGCTGTAGCTGTAGTAAATATTAAACCTTTATTATTACTAGATAAAGGCCTACCTACATTATTTCCAACTATCACAATTTTTCGCCTCTTTCCATTTCTTTAGGAAGGCATCCAGGTCTTCCCGCCCTCTCGTTCGCGATCTGCCGCTGCCTCATGTTGCAGGGCATCAGTCCTGTATTTGATGGACCTACAGCTTGACCAGCATGCGGTAGACATTAACCCGGCCAGTCCCATTAAAGTTGGGTAGTCTTTTCGGCCATATCAACTAAACTTTTAAAATGAACAGAATTTTTAGGCCGAGTATGCACGGACCGGATTCTCACAAGAAAGGATATCGGTGTGGGTATCCTGTTTGATGAATAAAAAAAACCTCTTAGAACTCTTTCAGCTAAGGATTGTATCCATGCCAACAGAACTAAGCCCATATTGTAACATTTCATTTCTACATTGGGTTGGCGTTGATCCTGGCTTTTAGAAGGGTCCGCCTTTTCATCTTATTTGTACACTAGCTCTTGACTGCGACTTTGGACGCGCATACTCCGTTTTTTCCGTTTCCGTATTGTCTATGTATATGTCACCGGAAAATTGCAAACGCCGTAAGATTGTAAAATATCGCGTTAAATTTTAAACAATTTTTTCTTAATAAGACACGGATTTATTGGAAACTATTGAATTTAGATGGGATTAATTGTATACAAAACGATTTTTTCATAATATATCGAGAAATTATAATCTAATAAAGATTTATTACAATCTTACGGAATCTGCAATTTTCCGGTTACATATATAAAATGTGATCACATTTTTTTGTAACAACTATTATTCAATCGACTATGTAGGTACGTATTAGTAAAATAAAATAGACAAGCTACAAGATCGCTTACCATTAGATGAAATGAATACTGGTAAAACGCGAGTTCAATGGGAGTGTATAGAATTAGTTTTATTTCCAGAACATACATTTACACAGCAGTGACACATTTAAGTTCAAAAATCTTATGTTAGCTGCTATCATTATACGTAATGATTGTGCAGTGAAACGTCCCTCTAACTGGGGCCCGGTTACAATGAACTATGACACAAGTTGAGATATCTTCAACATAACATAATTTGAATAGCTATTTAAAACGTTTTTTTTTTAATATAGCTCAGAAATAACATGGAATTTATAAATAATATTGACTGAATCATGATTTCGTCAGTATCCATTTACGATGACAGACGGACGTAAAAGATTAGCACCATCCTATCAATTCCCGTGGGTGTCGGGCGACTAAGAGACTCACCAGGGAATGGGCAACAGCATTCTTTGTGCATAGCAACAGCTACACTGCGATCACCAACCCGCCCGCCAAGCGTGGTGATTATGGCAACCTCCCTCTCCTTTGAGGGAGGTCTATGTCTAGCAGTGGACGTCTTTCGGTTGGTATGATGATGATGATGATGAACTTTGACAGACTGCATCACGATCTTTGACAACTGAAAGATTTTCTTAAAATAATAGATTTGTTATTACGTAACATGCTTACCTTTCAAAATTTGAAATGATTAACCTACAAAGACCTGCAGAGCAAAAGTCAGCAATAAAACTCAGATTCGAAATTGTAAACAAGTGACATCCCGCTCGTGTACAACATCTATGTATAACTACGATGTATAATAATATACCTAACGTTACACTTATTTCGATGTCTGTTGCTTTTATTTACATACACTCGTACTTAGAGGTACGTAGGTAGTTAATTTGATTAATGTATGACTAATATTAGACGAGTAAGCTCGTAGAATCAACGAACTTAAATTTGGCAGGGCAGGGCGCATGCTGGCAAAGCAGATGGTCGGTGGGGCCGGAATGTTCTGGAGTGGCGATCGGGCGACCGCGTATCGGGAGGAGTAACTTTGGAAGACTTATTATGTAGACAAATGACCTGATGAGGGCGAGGAAATCCCCTAGATGATAGAAATACTGAAATAGTCGTTGTGACGAATGCGGTTCTTACCAAGCGTCGCCACATCGGTCTTATTCAAATGTATGACGTCTTTTTTTATCCTTTCTTCAAAACGTTGCCCTACACTAGAAATTTCTCCTGTATCGTGGGTGCGTTTAAAAACATACAAACTCACATACACAAACAGCCAGACTCGGAACAACTACCTGTAGGCCATACAAATATTTATATCGTGCGGGAATTGAATCCGTGACACGCAGCACAGTAGTTAATCGCTCAACCACTGCGCCAACCATGCCGTTTTTTAATGTAAATTCGGACATACCGGGTGCTGAAGCTGGACCAATAAATAATATGGCGCAATACAGCAGTGACCCACGAAAAGAAGCGGCCTGCAATATGTGAAAGGTGAAACCACGAACGAAAGTTGTCAACACATGTATACAACATGTGACTGTTTTTCAGTTGGTTCATGGTTATTAGTATTTTCCCCAGAACTAATTAATTAATCTAAATTGTACTTAGTGATAATGATAATGTGTCACTTAGTTCTTGGAAAGAGATATTTCTAAGGCTTTCTTCAATCATATTTCATTAACAGAACAAATGACATTCCTAGTTTAGTTTTCAGCTTAAGTTAAAAAAAGTCGCTCACGAAAAAAAAATTGCAGGGAGGCAAATCAATGCTCTACAGTGAAACTCAACAGGCTTTTTTATAATAATTATGAAAAAAAAAAAACATGTTTATGTACAAACTGCAAACTTACACTTTGCTCGCAGAACAGGTTGTCAATGGGATCGAAAGGTTCTGCTGAAGACGCAGCGTTGGAAAGCCTCCCAGAAGGTAGACCGATGAGCTGGCGAAAGCCGCTGGAATCCGCTGGATGCGAGACGCACGATACCGGTCGATATGGCATGCTCAGCAAAGGACGTCTTTCGGTTGACATGATGGTGATGATGAACCCTAACAATTCACAGTATTTTACATGAGAGTCACAATAACATTTCCAGTTAAACTAATTCATCCAACAGCACAAAACTTTTCACTATCACTACAAAAGCAAATACCCGTAACACTATATTTAATCAAAACGACACATCTCCTTGGTATCCGCCACGCTATTCAAACCACCCACTCACTACCTACAGGTACCTTACAAGAGCTAGCAATTCCTCATCCCGTCATACACATCGTATAGCGTTTATCTAAGAGGTGCATGTGTGTCGGGGTGAATATATTGCCGCTCTACATCAACGGCTGCCGACATTCGTGACACTTGCGACACGCGCGACACTGTAAAGGTGATATTATTTGTAGTGTCGTTATTATTTTGGTAGTGCAACACTGTCTTGTTTTTTATTTTGTATTTTTATTTAAATCGTTTTTATTGGGAAGGAAGAGGTGGCTTGGGCGTTGGGTGGTTTGGGTGGGTTGGCAGTCGTCAGGGTTACTACACGTGATTTTACAAAACTTTTAAGATGAGATGAATCCTGAAAACACGTATGGAGGCAGCCAATTTTTTTTGGGTTTGGTCCCAAAGTAAAAGTTGTTTAAAATCAAGTGTACTTTCACTACCAAAAATGTTGTTAGTGTTTTATAAAAGGGAAATTCACTGACTGACTGACATTACAAGGCACAACCGAATTTAGCACAAGGTTTCCTTTAAGTTGAGCTCTATATGGGGTGATAAGGGAGATATTCGTTTGAGCTAATTCTGCGCAGATGAAGTCGGGGACAAAATGCTAGTCTCTAAGCATTTTGTCAAAATAACTAATCTCTATTTCAGTTATTTTCTGTTACATAAAAGCATATTGCTGTTTCTCTCAAACACACCCAATATAAACCAGAGATTTGTGGTTCATCAATTGATGTGACGCAAAATTTTCTTGTCGAATGCTCAAAAATCCAAGGGGTGCAAGAGATTTATTGGTACCTCATATTACATTAGGGGTGAAGACATTTTGACGGGTGGTAAAACTGCCCGTTCATATATACTCGTACGATATGTCGTTACGTTACAATGCGTCGAAATTTTGTAAATGATGGGTATACTGCCTAGGTCATCTTGTAGATAATGCTTAGACTCGTAACTTCAAAATTTAAATGTTTTTGTGGTTACAATCAAAATGAAACCTTTATCGTGTACTAAGTGATATAATGTGATTGAATCCTATTTTTGTTGCCTTAATCTTATTTTATTTAAAAATAAATAAACAACTTTACCAAAATTGTTTCTTGCTTTGCTACCTATCTTAAAAACCCAAACATAAATTCATCCAACAGCAACGAACCGCCTAGACTGGGTTTAGAAGCATGAAGTTTTGGACTGGAGTTCCCTTAAATATAACAAAAATGAGCAAGCACTTAGAAAGCATTTTAAATAGGCTAAATAGAGGTTAAAAGTATGTATCAAAGTTCCCCTTTTCATCGAGGGGAAATACCATCGACGTATATTTAAATATAAGTCTCTATACAACACAGATGACTGACACAGTCATCGGTTTAACCCGACTGCCGATCACAAAACGAAAATCCATTAAAGTACGTAAATGAATTCAACGCCTCTGAAATCGTAGTCATTTAAAAATAAATTCAATTACTGTGGTGTTCACGACCCCATCGTCTGGCAACACCATAATAACCCCTTGCCATAAGGTGATTACTACTTCCGTGAGAAAACGAGCAACTGGCCCTTTGTATTTTTTTCCACTCGTGGAAAAAATATGAATACACTTGTTTATTTGTAAGGAGCACGTAAAGATAAAAAATATTTTTATTCTGCTATAAATGTTACAAAGACACTATATTTTTAGTAAACAAGGAAAATATTCCAATGTAAGTCTGGTAAATATGGTTTTTCCAGAGTTACCTATCTCTTCTCACTGCCCGAATTATAATGAGATTTTTGGCTGTTAGCTGGAACTTAATCAAACGTCCAATGTCGCTAAACTAGAGTTTGAAATTAGGTATGTAATGTAACGAAAATTCTGTGAAATAAAAATACCCCTTTGCACCCACTTGGAGATCCGCTTGTGCAAGTTGTTGGCGGAGGTCTACCAAGGGACATGGGTCTTCGCTGGGTAAACCTCCGTCACTGTGGTTTCACCATATTAAACTTCGAATCGAGGAATATCTTCAGATATAATTTGAAGTTTCAGGTTTTTGCTTGTATGTTACTGTTGCGCCTGCTTGCGTATCGGTGGTACTTCAAATTATTCAAATAAACACAAAAAAAACTGTTTGTCTATCAGATCCGCGTATTTTGACCACTAAAAGAATTTAGTGGTCAAAATACGCGGATCTGATAGACAAACAGTTTTTCTGCTGCTAAGGATAGCAGCAGAAAAACTGTTTTGAGAAATGTAGTTTGATAGCTCTGCTTCGCCGTCTCCGCCTCCGTTTAATGTTAGATCCCTACTTCAAATTTCCAAGCTTCATGCTAACGACAAAAAAAAAACTCTTACGTAGGGTTACAAAGAGAAGAGGTTACCTTGGGCACGCCACTATTGTGGCAATAAGTCCCCTCTTTAAGGAGTGGCTAGAGAGGCACCACGGCGTCCTCATCTTCCGCCTGATGCAGGCACTCACCGGACACGTTTATTACGGGAGCTACCTGTTTCGGATTCGGCGGGTGGACACGCCCAGGTGTCAACACTGTGTAGATCGCCCGGGGGCACGGAGGCGCATACGGTGGAGGTCTGTCTTGCTTGGGCGGAGTACTACCGTGTCCTCGTTGGGGCGATCGGTGGCGGTGACCTCTCGCGTCCGGCCCTTGTTCAATCAATGGTCTGGAACAAAGGGGCATGGGAAGTAGTTGCCTCCTTCTGCGAAGCAGTAATGCAAGCGAAGAACGAGACAGGACGCGTAAGGGAGAGGCCAACCTCACGCCCCAGCCTCCGCAACAGAAGAAGACACTCCGGGCGTCAGGAGTCGCAGGGTGATTCCCGGCCACCGTAGACGCGGGTCAGCGGACGGCGGGCGATAAGTACCAGGGGTCGACGGCGCGTTGTGTTCCACGCGCGCCTCAAAGAAATGTTAGCATGATGGACGGGGCTAGGGCCTTGCCCAGGGTTGCGAAATTTTCTTCGAAAGAGTTACCGCGACTCTGGAACGCAAAGATTATTTGGAGGAACACGGGTGGGATTTAGTCTGACATTCCTTATTGGTCCGCCCAGAGCGAAAGGAGTCATTAGATAATTTCCCAAAAAAAACCAGTCGAAGACATACACCAACTAAAAAGTCAATCGAATAAAGGTTTTTTTTCCTTTATTTATTTTTTTTAAATGTGCTTTAAGCACCTAATTCTTTATTATAACCTTAAAATACACTGGTGATTGTAAGAACAATGGAAAGTCACAGTTCAAGATGCATTCCACAACTGCTTGTCATGTCAATTTGCGGACTATTCCTGTATGTCCTTCATTTCTAATAATTGCGCCTGCTAATTATAAACAGCTCCCGATTGCGCCCAGTATAGGATAATAATACATTGTTATCTCAACAAGTCTAGACAGGGGATGATTGTATATTAATATTATGTGGCTCCGTCTGGCTATTTCGATTCTAAACTGTTATATATTTTTAGTTTTCTAGGACTACTAAAATAGGACAAAAAACTAAAACCTACGCTTAAAAAATAAAGACCGTTTCGGGCAAACTAAAACCTATTATAGAAATACATTGAATATTTTTTCTACGGGTTTATTTATTCTTGAGTATTTACAGTTTCAAAGTATAAAAGGATCTTTTCAATTGTACATCATTATTCTGGTAGGAAAGCAAAAAAAATAAGATAAAAAAAGAAAATAGGAGGATCAGTTTTTAAATATATAGCTGTTTAGAGGACACATACAAGCAGAAAGAAATATCACTATGATAATATAAAATAAGAATAACTGGTTATCAAAAGAAATATGTGGAAACAACTACCACACCAAGAAAGCATGGCAGTCAAGAAGATAGAAGAAAACTCAAGCTTTAGCGTAGTATTAATATCAATCTTTCCACTCGATTTTCAAGAGACTTTCTTCAGGTCAATTACGCTTTAGTCAAATTACATAACGAACCCTTTGATATTTAGCTCAGTTCAATCATCGCATCGTAGTTTTAAAATCTGATTAAACTGTCAAAGGTGCTAACGAGTCTTCACCCCTAGGCTCCAACTAAAATAGTCAGGAAGCAAAAAATTAAAAAGCTCTACCATCATATACTCATTTTACTAATGAACTAGCAGTTTGTCAAATCAAGAAAGAGTAAATATTATTACTTCAGCTTTGTTTACTCCCTCGTATGACAATCGACATAATTTAAAATTAAGTACACAGACAAATCTACTTGCAAACAGTCAGGGTCCATTGTACCAACCACTAATTTCTAAAAACAACTCGTTATCTAAATTCTATAAATATCAAATCGTTACAGACTTGTCTTGACTCCGAGGGCCCTCCGACTTGTTGTTTTGAACTTTTGTATGTTCTGTTGTCACCGTTGACACAGGTTATCGAATCTATTTATTCAGAGACATCGACTGTATCGTACTCTAGACGGAAGCGCCAGTTTCTCCCCTGCCAGTCAGCAGATACGACCTAAACTCCGCTCAAAATGATCCCTCCGATCGTGAAACTCGTTACTGTGATTTACGTTGTATTTTTGGTCACGGAAATTGTTTATGGAAATGAAACGAATTTGGGGAAGTCCCTTTCCATGGATACAATGTTACGAGACATGTGCAGCAGATCATTGTCAAAACTGATCTTCCAGGTTTGTACGGGAAATGTGCCGATTAGTGATTTACCGTCTGACAGGGTTTTGACGGTCAGGGGGAAGAGGGCAGCTGTATTATTCAAAGAGAGACTAAAGAGGCAAGTCGCAGACGAGTGTTGCCAAAATTCGTGTTCTGTGTCGCAACTAATCCAATATTGCCCGGATACTTGGTGAGCGCGCGAAGAGATTACAGACTTATCAGTGAAATGAAAGTGTTAGTGACTGTCAAGCTTCCACGTGGAGTGACGTTAACAGCTAAATGGATAATTTGCAATGTGAACATTATCGATGACCCTACGTTGTGCAAATTTTCCTCTGTGCACAATCAGTGGGGTCATCAGAACAAAGTGACTGTAAGTGCTCGTTTGCAGAGGGGTCCTAACCCTTTGACGCGGTGTTGGAAAGCTTTATGTAAAGAAACAATAATTCTTCGAAAATGCACGTGGAGAGCTTTTAGAGAGCGCTACATCGGAATCGCGCTATTCGAAACACGCGACTGGGGCGGATTTAGCCCGGCGAGGATTTTTGGTACATACGCTTTGAGTTTAAGTGGAAAAGTATACGACTTGTTTTTAATCCTGTAGGAGGCTTAGCTGTATTTTTATATCTCTGTTACCTAACTCCGTCCAAAAATAAGCCTCGAAAAGGTTTGTTGCATTATTTTAACCTTCCATTAATATAATCTTTATTTACTCTGTAAACACATACTTTATTGTACTTGATTTATATTACAGTACACGCATATTCTATAGGCTAATTTATTTCATATTAAGTTTTACAAATTTCTTTTCAAATGATTGAATTTATAAACTTTAGAAAAACTTTGTGAGTGGAAGTCAAATGTTGAATACTTCTTTTGAGACATAAAGTACACTTTAAAGTGAAATGAGAAAACTTTAGAATTTTCGTTATTTGCATTTCCTGTTTGAAATGCTAATGAATGAAAAATATGTATTGAATAATTTAGTTATTTCTGATTAGGTTGTTTTATATGTTCTGGTGAATCATTGAGTTATTTATTGTTTAACAGAAACTGTATACAAAAGATTTTACTGTATTTAACTGTTTACCTTCTATCTATTACCTTAAAGTCAACTACCAATTTTATTATAACATCTGTTAATGAGGGTAAGATCTCAAAAAGATTCCACGACAGTATCTTGGGGCTATTAATTTACTAGATAAACTATAATTACAACAACAATATTATGACTAAACAAATGAGTAATTTGTTATGATATAAATCCTTGTACGTCCAGGATAATGTGTCAGCTATACTCGGATGTATATAAATGTAATATTTGCCCTACATTTTGCATTTGTCTTGTTTACAACGTTTATTTATAGTTGACCGAATTTAATCAGAGTGTTCTATAAAGAGTAGAGACACATAATAATAGTAATGTTGAAGATAACGGTATGTAAAAAACAATATTATGGAGTAAGGATGATCAATTTGTAAATGTAGATACGTATTAATGTCTTCATAGTATTTTCTACGTGTGAGAAAATATGCGATCTGTGAAGGAATAAGGGAGGTCCTTCACTACAAACTACAACTCCATATTTGAATTCAGAATTCGAGATTTTGGAACAACAAGCTCTATGTCATACAAAACAAAGTTCAAATTCTATTTTGCAACCTAAATTATTTTGGGTCTTTGTTAGTCGTCACTCAAAAATAAAATTAAAATACACAACGCTAAAGGAAATACTTGGTTTGGAGTTGCTGGATTGAAATTATCTCGAATTGTGAATGTTAGTATAATTAGTGTGTATGTAATTATTATCTTCCAAAACGATCATATTATCAAATATCTATTTAATAAACAATAAACTGTAACTAATTGTATTTTTCTTTGTTTACTTAACCTTTATACAACTTAACTATATCGAAACAAAAAGCTATGAATTATTAAGATTAATTGTATAGTTGGCAACAATGAACGGTCTGTCAATTCCACACACGCCACTTTGACCTTTATACCCAATGCGTTATTGAAACGAAAATGGGATACCTAAATCGTCTAAGATAGCACACTGTGTGTCTTCGTGTACAGATTTTTATCACGTCCCATATATTGGAGTGGTGTCCCTATTATTCCGTATCTAGGTCATGCATCGTAGTAGAGAGTCGTCTAATCGGCCTTTAATTTGATTTGCGTGCAGAATGGCTGCCCGATAAAGCGCTTAGCTGTGGCAAAATGGGATTTATGGTATGGATAACTCCAGCAAAAAGGGCCCGAATAAATCTTCGCCCTAACTTAATAAAGTCTCCGTTGACGGCTTTATCTGAAGCTGTGACCACGAGCAGACTTTTTTGAATAAAGTAGTATCGTATTTTTACCGAGAGAAACGGGATTTTCTGATATCAGTTATTTGGACAGTTTTACTTTCACTTCACTTATTTTTCGACACAATGGAAAATCGGAAACGGTTTTGTGAAGCTCGTCATTCTTATTTTATACTTTTACCTAGATTTTCTAAATGAAAAAGTTACACGGAATATATTCTTTTGCTAGAAAGGAGATGAGAAATACGGGACCCAGCAGTTAACTAGTTGAAATATGTATTAAAAACTGTTATATTTTCTAAAGGAATTCACAAAATACAGTATGTTTCTATCTAGGCAGCGGGAAAAGTTAAATTTAGTTATGAGACTAAATAATCAATTAAATACATGCCTGAATTCTTAGTAATCGATAATGGCTGCCCGCCATCTGCATCTCAGCCTGTATGTAAGTGCAAGATGTTGGATGTAGAGACTTGTCTTCGACTGTATAGGGCGTACCAAACGTGTTAGATCTTCGACACGTCAGACATGGAGGCTCTCTACTTACACTCCATTCACAAAACCATTACACAACCGAAGCCGTTCAAAAATATTTCGAAAATGACATAAAAAACTACCATGTTATAATGTAACCTCACTTCTACTATACTTCATATAACCTGATTCCTGGACAGCCAAATTTCACCAAATTTTCAGTGAGAACTTGTGATTATATCCTCTTACAAATAAGGTTTGTTTGATTGAGTTAACTCCTGGGCCCAAGAAACTATGGAGTCTTTTCCTTCTCCTTTTGAGCTTTCAAAACATCAAGCAAAGACAGAAAAGATTCGTATGTGTTTGTTGTTCTACAAAGTAGCAAACAAGCAGGCTCACCTGATGACAAGTGGTCACCCCCATCTATGGCATTACCAGGGCTACCAGAGGTGCTTTGCCACTCTTTTTGAAGAAGTCTCTCTTAAATAAATTGGTCACGTCGCAACTTCTCGGAAGAACCTCAAGCCGAGCCATTCCATATATTGCAAGAAGGTAGGTACGTGCTTGAAACATGACAACAAGTTGTGTGGGACGACGTATTTAATACAACTTTTAAGTCCATTCATACCGTGAACACGCCACTGATACTGAAACACCAATACCTTTCAATATTTTGTAGGAATGCTTCAAACAATCCTACAAAATATTAAACAAATCATCTCTTCGATCCGACATTTGCTTTAACGCAACGGTGACGTATCGAATCACAGTTTTTTCTCATGAAATCAAATTCAAATGCAATCATAGTATCCACGTATTCGTTTTCCGATGCGTCTTTGACTGCAATTGGATATTTCCAATATATGCCTTGAGGCGAGACACAGGAATCTCATATCCTATACGTCAGGATAGAAAATCTTTTGAAAACGACATTGGTTTACGAATTTCTCGCTCGTAACACGTATTGCACCTAAACATTATCTGAAAATAGATCAAAACTTTTATGTTTTCTCCGAATTATAATTAAGAATAAGAGAAGACATCGAAGAGAAGAGATATCTAAATGGACGTATCGTAGTCACACCTGAATATGAAAAGTAGAATATTTTAACTTTGTTAGATTTTCGCAGGTGTGTGAAAATTTTATAAAAATCGCTCGCGCATTTTCGGCGACAATCTGAAAAGCCTTTATAAAATACTAGCTTTTGCCCGCCACTTTGTACGCGCATATACCAGTTTTTTCCGTTCCCGTACGAATTTTGGGTCATCCTCTCTTTAGTGCTCCCTCACACTCCCCATGAAACCTACATGCCAAATTTCAGCTTTCTACGACCAGTCGTTTCGGCTGTGCGTTGTCTGTCAGTAACGGATGAGCTTTATACATATCAAAATCATGGAAAAATATCTGGTAGTTTTTGTTATTAACTAAACAAATTTAAAAGTTATGTATGTTTTGGCCACCCTAGACACTGAGCAGACTCGAGCTTTAACTTGAGTTGACAATTTTTAATTTATATATTAGGTATTAATTTATATGAAATCGGATTCATTGAATGGGATAATTGGCCCCATGTTAAGGTAATCTAATCAAGTTACTGGTAGTCCAATATTATGTCAGCCGTCAATCCGTATGTCTAAATGATTGGCAGATGAAACATCCACATGAATAATAGGTACTAATTGACGTGAATTTCTGATAAATGTGAACAGAACATGAATTCATGTTGTAACAAATCACTACATCCTCGCCGCGTTTGTCGGGCTCTCTGTCTGTCTGTTCGCAATAAACTCAAAAACTACTAAACGGATTTTCATGAGGTTTTCTCCAATGGATGGGGTTATTCATGAGGAAGGTTTAGGTAGATAATTCGTCCCAAAATTCCTACGGGAACCGGAAAAATGGGATATGCACGTACGAAGTCACGGGCAAAAGCTAGTACTAAATATATTTGACTAGCACTTCGCCCGCGACTTACAAGCAATTTTCCCCCGTTTTACACCTTTAAACGTTGAATTTCTAAAAAAACCTTAGTGCTCACCTACATCATACAAAGAAATCTTGTGCAAAATTGTATGTTTCAAGTCCCAGTAGTTTCGGCTGTGTTGATTTTAAATATTGCATTATTTTTTTTTACTTTAAGGGGGAGGGGGTCTTAGCCTCCGAGGCTGGGGTCTGGCTCCCGGGGTCACGTCAATTCAACGTTTGGAAATTTATTTATTTGTAAATTTATTTTTAATCTATTTTATTTAAACACGATTTGTTTTCCTACGGTTTTCGCCATATAATACATTCATTTATTTATCTGCCTGGTCTTTTCCCAAATGGGGTCAGGTTCCAGTCTAACCAAATATATCAGTAGTTTACATAAAACTACTGCCAACCTAACATCCACTAGCAGTAACTACCCCAGTAAGCTTCTATAACCAAGACGTTTTATCACCAAACAGTGATATAGTAGGCCTATAATGGTAACCATTGTGATTGCTTGTACTATAAAGGTTTTTAACAGAGCGTTTCAGTTCTATAAGATTAAAGAGCATTTAAGTTCTTTAATGGAGCTCTTAGAACGCTTACAGGACCATACAAAAGAATTTTTAAAGTGTTGCGCTGTAATATGAAAAAGCGATTATGGGACTATTTAGTACTATAGACGACTTAACTGACACTTTAATGTGTCTATTTTGCACTTATAATGCGTCAAAATAACTTTACAGTACCTACTAATATTGTAGCAGTATCGAAAACACTATTATAGGATCAATCTGCATTATAGAAGTACCTTGTTACTTGTTGCAACCATTACGTAACCTTTTAGCTTCTTACAAGCTCCCTCAACATCACTATGGGGGCTAGTTCTGTAAAAATCATGAAAACTCTTCTACAGTACTAAATAGTATCATAGCGACTCCTGTGCAGTTGCTCAATAACTTAAATTTGAAATAGCTCTATAAGTGAGTTTGTGTTACTGCTACGAGACTAAAGCTATTTTCGGTGACAATATGGCTGCTGTTTTGTGCCATGATAGCACATTAGCAGCACGGCTGGACCCAATGTGTAATATTATAGCAGCCCTAGTCGGGACAAGTCCTTATTTTATTAATTTAAATTTATTTAAAACACTAATATTATGAGAACGCATCGTCAAATTTGAAATTAACATAATGATGTTATCGATACTATTTTTTTTTTCGCAAGTGGATGTTAAGCAACAATGACAAATAACACAAAGTATAACTTAGCGATTTATATTTTTTTATTGAGAAAGTGACATAAAAAAGGTCACTGAAATCTTTTACGGGGAAAAATGGACCTATTAACATGTTTTGGTTACTTTTACAGTGCAAATTTATGACATAAACGTTGCAGACAGCACGATTTTAGTCCTAAAAAGCGTTTTTCGACACAATTCCATTTCAACTATATAGAGCTGATTTAGCACCGTGAAGCTATAGTTTTATCACTGATTAATTCTATAAACATTACATAAAGGCTTCAATTTATGTTTATAAAATAAATCAGTGATAAAACTAAGGCCTTTTTTGGGGTTCTGTACACGTTTTGAAAATTAATTAGCACGTTATAAAACATTCTCAGGACTTTTATAGTACCAAATTTAAATTATAATTCTTTATTCAATTTTCTTTACTTACACATATATAAATAAATAAACTAAACTTACAACAAACTAAAATATAGCATCAAAAAATTCATCCTCTACGCTGTCAGCTGGTTATGTGCCCAAGAGACTGGCGGCATTGTCACGTTGAATGGCAATACTAAGCCTCTGGCCAAAGTAAAAGCCAGCTCTTGGGTCACGGGAAGTGTCAACCAGCCGTTTTGAAATTTCTTTGAAAAGGCTGTTAGCACAAGGGCCCCGTGGCCCGAGGGTTTCAACCCCAAACGGCTTGAAAATATAGTTACCAATAAGGTTACTATATTTACGCCGCTTGAGGTTTTCCGCACCCGCAGCAGCACCAGCACAACACGATGAACTAGGAAGATGGGATGGCGCAAGAGTATCGACACAGGTTGCGTCCCACACTAATTGCCTACCCATCTTCCATGGAAATAAAGACATGCCGTCCGGTCTTTTGCCATCGTCACGTGCCAAGCCATTGGGTTCTAATACGGCTGGAACGCCGACGGTAACGAGAGCTCGTCGGATTATGTCGTTTAAATTAGCGTAGTTACCAAATTTTAAATTAGTTACTTGGGTTGGTAACACGTTACCCCTTGGCGAGACTGTTGTCTCTTTCTGCCTTCTGACCACCCTAACATTATGAATAGAATAGAATATTTATTTATTTGCTCAGAATGTAGGTATTTACAGTAAGGTGGTTACAATAGTATTAAAGAATCCTTGTACATTCTACCATTTTGGCATGCAAACATTGATGCAGTTCATCATCAAACACACAAAGACATTGGTACACAACTAAAACTTATCAGCTACAAAATTCGATACGAGTAATAACATTTATTTGTTCAAAGTACAGTTAGTTTCTTTTTGAAACTTGTTATTGGTTCCTCTTTTATGGAATTAGGAATGTGGTTAAAAATAGCCGGTGCCTTACCAAAATCACTTTTCCTCAACAAAGCAGTCCTATATCCACCTGTGCGTAACAAGTTTGTTGCTAACCGTAGATATGTGTAGATCATAACAAAAAACAATTCTGAACTAGACCAAAACCAAATCAGCATACTCACAGAAAACATGAAGCTGTACACTCATAAAGAGACAAAATTGCAACAAAAATAGAAGCTGGAATTAAAATCTGGCTCGTTAAAGGAGACTTGGTAAATTAGTCCCATTCATTCGCATAGCGATAATCTGCGGGCGACGCATAGTTGATGAAGCGATGTACCGCAGCCTCGTCTCGGTAGATATGGAACTAATGTCGGTCAGGCCGGATGGAATTTTCTTGTATGATTAGCCTTTTGAGGAGATATGAGCTAATTTGGGTGTGTAAAAAGGAATGTGAAAAATTTAAAGTTGAATGATACTGGGAAAAAGCAAATTGACTGGTTATTGGATTATAAGATGGATTACTTATCTGTGATATAGCTTATAGATTCAGGCTTAGAAATTAAGGCGTTTTGAGCCGACTTTAAAAAAAGGAGGTCCTTATTCGGTCCTTATTCGGTTAATTGTATTTTTATGTTTTTTACCTCATTACTCCGTCATTTATGAACCGATTTAAAAGATAATTTTTCACGTTCCGATTGAAATTTAATCAAAATCGTTTCAGTACTTTGAATTTTAAATCAAAATAGCTGGAAGAAACAGAAAATATATCATCCAAGTAAACGAAATTGCGTGTTTTGCTTTCTTGTGACTTTCCAGTGGTGTTGTTAGGTGTACCACTAAAAAGTGTAAAATAAAAAACGCTACAAAGTACAAAATAACTTTAAACAACCAAAAACACCGACGAAAGGTATTTTATACTTTGTAGTGTTTTTTTATAAGTCGGTTGTATTTTTTTGTAAAAAGTTTTCAATTATTCATGTGTTGGTTTACTATAATACCAGACACCCACTATACACCTTTGCCTAATCGTTTGGAAAATAAATGCGTGATGTTATATTGTGTCTAGTACCTACTTATCCCACTTTCATTTTATGTATGTATGTAGGTACACACAATGTACTTAACAAAGACAATTTTATACAGAGAAAAGAGCATAAAGGTACTACAGGTACTGTTAGGCATTTTGTGATAAAGGTGGGCGTAATTTTCAGGCTGTTATGTCATAAGTCACAGTTAGGACTCTATTTTTAAGCCTTTTTGTTACAGTTAGGGCTAAATTTTTAGATCCTTATGTTACAGTTAGGACTCTATTTTTAAGC
This sequence comes from Mamestra brassicae, assembly GCA_905163435.1. Taxonomy (NCBI): domain Eukaryota; kingdom Metazoa; phylum Arthropoda; class Insecta; order Lepidoptera; family Noctuidae; genus Mamestra; species Mamestra brassicae. The sequence goes on along the minus strand of LR991004.1, from coordinate 8,566,046 downwards.
CTTTTTGTTACAGTTAGGACTAAATTTTTAGGCCCTTTTGTTACAGTTAGGACTCTATTTTTAAGCCTTTTTGTTACAGTTAGGACTAAATTTTTAGGCCCTTTTGTTACAGTTAGGACTCTATTTTTAGGCCCTTTTGTTGGAGTTAGAAAAAAAATATAGATATAGACTTCTTTTAGGTTTAAAGTAAAGAATTATTACCTAATTTGATTTTTAGATGTGGGCTCATTAAGTTCAGAGATAAGGGGCCCCGAATGGTCAATCAATATTTTTTGATTTCTTGAACAACTTTAGTTATTTAATTCAAATTTGTGGAAAAAAAATTGTTATATAAATTTTGAAAGACATTCTTTCGTACCTACTCTTTTTGAATACAATGCAAGCAGCACTTCCAGGAGTAAATAAGCCAGTAATTTAGAAGTGTACCTACTCATCAAATACATCGTCTTACCCCTACGCGTTAATTAGCAGACATTGCCAAATTAAAATGATGAGCAAAGCAAAGTGATTCATATCGCGCTAAGATCGAAATTACTCGTATGTTGGAGTGAGTTGAATTTCTAACGATAGTGTTGGTAATTAGTTAACTCCTTTGTTGGGAACAAAGGAGTTAACTATGTTAGTTTACTTCAAATATTAGTCATGTTTGAGTTTGCGATATCTTTAGGTAAGTCCAAAGGTACTCATGATGGTAAGACTAGCGTTAGTAGGTTTTTGGTATAAAAATAGCCTGCTGACTTTGACAAAATAAGCAATGTCTAGTATTCCCTTAGCGAACCGATTGAATAAAGTGATGTTAAGGTAGGAAGTCCTTGTTGTTTTAATACAATTGTGTGACTCCTTGGCAACGTTTTGGGTGATTTCATGTTATCGCTCGTGGTTATGGATTTATGTGGCTATTTAACACTTTCGGTGCTCAGAACTCAGCATATGGGTCGAACAATAATGTTCGTGTGCCCACGAGTCGTCGTTATATGTAGCGACGACGAACTGCCGAGTTGTGGGCACACGAACTATTGAAAATTATTGTTCGACCCATGTGCTGAGTTCGGGGCACCGAAAGTGTTAATAGTCTTATCTGAAATATATTTTTTTTAGCATAATTACATCTGAGATTATGTTGTAGGTATCGTATCTTAGGTCCGAACTAGTTTAAAAGTAAATAAAACAAAAGCGCTAAATTCAGTGCTTGTGTTACGTACCTACATTTTGGACAATGAGTACAGCTCGGTTAATAGAAACCCATTAATTTTAGCGTACGTGGTCTAGGCGGCCAGCTATCAGGAATTAGAAGTTTAGCCAATGAATTTTATTTAATTATTTTATGCGAAAAGTTTTATTTTAAATGTTTCCGAGAACGTAAATTTAAAATTTTCGCTCAAATTGTAGGGAATCGAAAAATACAAAAGAAAAACGAAATTGCTGGGTCTATTTAATACCCTACCCGTACGTTACTTACTTATTGAGTTTAGCGGAAAACCTTTATGTCTAGGCCTAGATACATGCCAAAAAAGATAATAGCGAAAGAATTGAGCGATGGCGTGTCAAACTTACATTACAGAAGCTGAACATTTTTCTTACAAACCCAAGAACATCCTAGGCCGTAAGTAATCAGTATGTAAGTCCCTAAATATAGCCCGACAGCTAAAGAGAGATCGATGAAAAGACAGGCTCAAAAAAAATACGGTGAAATAAAACGGACGGAAAATCGGCACAGGGACCGAATGAATGAAGACTGAACGGAATGAACGGAAGGAACTATAGCCGGGGGAAAACGGTGCAATGCAACAGCCGCACAGAGCAATCCAAGGCGAGGCCGGATATGACAAAATATGGGTAGCGGGTAGCTGTATTTTGTTTTTGAGGACAATTTCATTGAACTCGAAGCTTTGAAAATGTTTAAATAAAAGGAGCTCGCTTTGTTTCTTATAAATGCCGTCCGCAAGTAAGAAGAAAGTTATCTATTCCAGGACATGTTCTACCCGTGTGCCAAGTTTCATCCAAATCTGTAAAGCCTTGAAGAGGTGAAGAGGTAATAAACAAGCAGACAGTACAGTCAGAGTTATTTTTGTCTTATTAAATTAAGTATGGATAAGGATAAGTCTAGAAAGCAATAGTAGGTATGACTGGAATAAAAACCTTATTGCGCAGTAAGAACCTCAGAAAAACGTCGATTAATCCTCGCACTGGACCTGAGCTAGCTGATTGATAGAGATCTCTGATTTGAAAAGAAAAACGTACAGCCAGCACTATTAAGGTGTTAAAGGAGGTCAATTTTAGAACTATTACTCTCTTCTGAAGTAAAAAAGTACTTCAGAATTTTACCTTCCATTTAATAATGTCTCTATCTTAAATTTGTGATTTCTCTTGGAAGTATTTTCGTGATCGTTAATCTTACTAAACTAGATCGACCAGTTTGCTTGAAAGTACTGATTTATATGAAGCAGAGTAACGGTCCTCGCTCACCTAAACGATTCAAAACCAACTTGTATGATTGTTGACTCTGCCTATGTTTTGACTTGAAAAATAATTCTCGCCAGTTTCTGGAATTATAAATATATAATAATATATATAAATATATATAAACTTGTCATAAATTATTTGCTAGTGAAATGATGTAATAAGTTATTGAAAATTGATTTATTCAATTACAGCTAAATAATGCGCGTTTTAGAATTTATCCCAATTTTATAATTATTTTCGTAGGAGGTTTTAGGCCTTAGTGTAGGTAAAACTATGTATGTCTTGGCTTGACCATCCGTTACTGATGCCTTGACTACTTCAAGCTAATTTGCAAGGTTCTGGAGGCAGCTAGTCAGGTCCACGTTGAAGACTCGTTGACCCTACGTTGACAATACGTTGATAACGGTTTCCATGCTGTTGGAAAAGCCTAATAGGTCTGATTATTATAATTGAAGAAGCTTTGTACATTTGCGCAATCCTTGAAGTGTGAACGCCAAATTGAACAATCTTTGACTCTAGCTCGAAAGATTTAGAGTTGTGACGATGTAAAAGAACTGTCAAGTTGATATAGTGTGTCAAGGCATTAACAAGTACGGATAATCAGTTAAAAGCAAGGCGTGTCTGGTTCAAGGCTTTGAATAATCGGAGCAGGTGGGAAGTGCTTTGAGCTATATACGCGCTTATAATGAAGGCTTTTAGCTCAGAAATTGAACTGGGGTTTGAGCTATATTGAATCTGTGTGAGTAGGGCAATTATCTGTATGAAAAATTGTTATATTTTCTGAAAGAGTTATTGTTATTTTGAAGGTTAATGTTTTCTTTGATCGAGAAATTATGTAGGTGATTCCCAAACAGAAAATATTTATAATTTTATTTCTACTGTTGATGATATTTTTGTCGAAACTCAGCGATAGTATAAGAAAACACTGTTCCAACGTAACTAAATAACAAAATAAGCTGATATGATTTAATAGTAAACATTTTTAAACCGGACCTTTAGTTGCGATATCCAATTACGATTCAAAATAATATAATTTTTACACAAACAGATTTTTATTCCGTTGTTTTTTAACAGATTATGTTCTGGCGGCCATTTTGATACTCAGGCATCATGAAAGTTGTAATATCACCTGAGGATAGTGTGTTAAGTGATTTTTCAATAGACAAGTATTTTAAAATTTTATTTAAGGAATAAAATGGCCATTTAACAGCGTTTGTATAGAAAATATAACAAACAGCTTTATTTAATATTTGTTTAAATATTATCTGACTATTGAAAAAATTGCCTTTATCGATATTTTTTTTTTCTAGGATTTAACGCCGGTTTCCTTAAAATTATGTTTAAGTAGGTACCAGCTGCTTATCGCCTCCTTCAAATTGTGATGTAATTGAGGAAAATTGACAGCAAAATGGTTGGCGCAGGGTTATCAATCTGTACACGAGACCCAGTGATCTATTGTTATGATGTACAGATTTGAAAAGGAAAACCACAAGTTTTGTTAGGAAGTAATAAGTTTGCCTCTCTATGTATCATCATTTTTTTACGGGATTTTATAGGATAACAAATATTTTAGGTACTAAGGTAGGCTTTGAAACCTAGCCCTGAGTTCCACTAGGGTATTTGACTAAAACGAATTAGTCCGTCAGATAGATTTCCAAAAAATATTAGACACATTTTTTCTTTTGTCACGTAAATAAAAAATAAAGATGATACAGTGCGTTGAAAACTCGTGTGACGTCACTTACCAGTACAATTTATACTGGAAAGTGGCGTTACAAGCCCCCACTCCTTTCTCTTTGTTGCGTTTTATCTTCGTAATTTTTCATTGATTTGATAAAATAAAAATACGTATCCAATATTTTTCTATAATCTAACGAACGGACGAAATATAATCATATTTGTTTAACCCAGGCAACATCCCTATTCTGCTAATTTTGACAGATTGCAACTGAGATGCGAATGCGAAGTTGCTTAAAAATGAGTAGAATTGGCGAGTGCCAATTCTACTCATTTTTAAGCAACTTTGCGATATCTGAGTAGATATCGCACAAGATAGAGAGGTTTGGAAGAAGAAAAGAAAGGCCTTTGCCCAGCTGTGGGACAAAAGTAAGGTTAGTAAAAACAATACTCTTTGGGAAAAAGCCATTTAACTCGCGACACTGTTACCGTAACCGACACCTCTGTATAAAACGTAGTATTCTACTAGTAGTGGGGGTATGGGAAAGCAATTAAAAAATTACAGACGTAATTGTTTAAGTTTTCTCTTCTGTTGGCACTCCCGGAGTGCCCCTTCTTTTATTTGAGTTGGGTTTGCTCTTGACTCTAGTCTAGGTCATAGATGACAGAGACAAAATCGACGATGGAGCGAGCTTACCCAGAAAAAGCCTAAGTACTAAAGTTCTTAAAGAACTGTGTTTGGAAGAACCCACTCTGGTGCTACTATTCTTTTTTCGATGTGTCATTGCCTTATGATTCGCAACTGCAGGTGCTTATGAGAAGACATGACATCATGACGTCATCCCATCGTATTTCATATCTTCGCCATATTCATCGTAACATTTAAAAAAAAAATGACCAAAATACCTTTCCTCCTTGTTCAGAGAAACCTGCCCTTATTCATAGCACATGCAAGGCTACAATATCGTCTTATACCCGATACATATTTTATTTACGTTGACGATCAACATTATCATAACCATTCCTTTTCCCATAATAGTGAGAAAATGAAATTCTATTTACACAATAAAGATCCTATATAAATGTTATGTATATTTATCGCTGGAACAGTCACCGGCGTCGCGTAATGTAAAGTTATGGCGCCCATAGGAACTCCCGTTGTAAACATGTGTTGCAAAACACCGTTATTTATGTATGTACAGTTTTTTGGTGTTGTTGCAGAATTGTTTTGCTTTGTAAACAAAATAGTTTGGTTGGAAATTGAGGGGGAGGCCTGAAAGTGGAAAGTATGTATTGCAGGCCAGAATAGAATGGGTATGTGTAGACAATCTTTATGATTAAGTTATTATAAAGAAGTTACGAGCTTCGTTGAAGAGCTGAGCAGATACAAACATTTGAAATCTCAATAAGTGCAACCGTCGTTATTTATATTTTTAAACTTCATATACATAAGAGATACACAGGTGGACTAAATACAAAAAAAATCTCTACCAGTTAACCTTTGGGTTGAAAAGACTACACTGTAGGTGTACAACAAATATAATTAATATGTAAATATTTTTTTATTAATTAATTTATGATTTTATTTGTGACGGATAAGGTTCAACGGGTTAAGACTTTTATACATACGGGCGGGAAATGCTTCTGTCTGCTTTTCAAGGATCGTGTTTTGGAATAGGATTTGATTTTATAGATATGTTTCAGGCAGTCAGATTTGTATTAGCAAAGGAAGGGTGTCGGTGGAAAAATGTAGTCTCCAGTAGTTACATACAACAATGTTTTAGTGCTTGCACAAATCATCCTCAGTATACTTTCTCAAGCAACTTGTTCATGAACCTATAGATTTGTCAAGCTTGGAGTTATGTGTGTCGCTTTAAGTTATTTTATTCGAAAGCTGACATCATATAAATACAAAGTCATTTGTTATTCCGCAATCTAGTTAAATCCACAGCTACAAGGAATTTCTACGGCCGCGGAATTTGTTTGTATAAGATTATTTCAAATTCAATTAGTTGACACTTCATGTGACCCAAGGGCTGGCTTTTACCTTGGTCAAAGAATAAGCATTGCCATACAACGTGGCATACAGCGCTGCGGATGAATTTTTTGACGCCATATTTTAGGGTTATATTAGTTAAGAGTTTTTATTTTTATTTCTAGTGTATATATGTATGTGGTTAGTTAAATATTTATTGAATAAAAATAATTAATTACAACTGCAATTGTTTGTGGTTATTCAAAAATTGGCAAGTAACTAGCTGCGCCCCACGATGTTACCCGCGGTTTATCAGACAAAACATGTAAATATGAGCATCGAAAAGATCGCAATTTACGGCTGGCATTTACGATAACTAATCTTATCGAGGACTGTGAACGGGAGAACTAGGTGAGCTGACTTATTTAATTTTGTCTCGGATTGCATGCCGCGAGCCTAGCAGTGACTGTTAAACATGAGGTTCTGGGTTGGTGGGGCAAAATTATATTGAATTTCACTTTTGAATTCCATTTGAGAGTTGAGAACTACTAACTGTAGCAACCCAAAGTACGTAGAAGAATACAGGCGCATATAATAATATACTACAATACTCTCTGTCTGCGTCTGTGTTTCCGAACGCATACAACCCTAATCTCTTCAAAATTAGAGTGAACAGGCTTCTTCTGGGTAAGCTCGCCCCATCGTCGACTTTGTCTCTGGTATCTATGACCTAGACCAGAGTCAAGAGCAAACCCATATTTAAAAAAAAAGTCGTTTAAGTTTTAATTCAGCCTAAAATATTCACAAACATGTCTGGAAACTCTCAAGATATTACCAGTAATGCGAATAGTTTTTCTATCAGTTTGGTTTCACGGCCTTTCGATAGTGATTCAGAACTATACTTACGTTGAAATAAAACAAAGATCATAGTCTCATCACGTCGCGAGGGATTGGAAGTTAGAGCAATAACCTTCTAGAGAACGTTTACATTGTTTGCAATACTTGTGTGAAAAAAAAATTGAAGGCGCAGCTGAAGAAAACGCGATGATTTTGCTATTTATTTTTGTGGTTAGTAGTATTGAGAAGCCATTGAGAGTGACTTCCTACCTAGTCAAAAGGCGATGATCTTGTCATAAATAAAGTTGTTTTTATGTGACACTTACTTAATTACCTGTTAGAATTTACCGTACAGCCAACAGCCATGGTCTTGCTACAGGGCGTGCCCAAAAATAAACATTAAAATTCATTTACTCTAAAAACATAACCTATTCTCCTTTTGGGTAAATGATTTGATTGACGCTGGGGAAGAAATTAACTGACTTTAAGATAGGCGTAATAATATAGTACTTGTAGCTTTCGCTTGTGCGTCGTCCACATGAAGCGAACTCACTTTTAAATTTAAATACTAAACTTACAAAAACATTTAGAAACTACCTGCGCCCCGCTGTTTAAAAGTAGCATTTGTGTTAATCCACCCTGGATCAGCTGGTCAGCTTCCCGCATATCAAATTTTATCAAAATTGGTCCAGCCGTTTGCGCGTGAAAAAGTAACAAACATACACACACACACACTCACAAACTTTCGTTTTTATAATATTAGTGTGATAAATGGGGTTTACTAACACAGTGGATCCTATGTTGTCCAAAATAAAGATTTATTTTTATAAGAAATATTAGGTATTAGTCTTGTAGTATTATGTAATGTACTTATGCTTTTTTTCTGTCAAATCCATCCAAAGATCCCTACTTTTTTAAAGAACATATTGTAATTTGTTATGGTGTACAATCTATTAAGACCAAACAAATTAAATAAAAAGCGCCATAAAGCCATTTTCAACTTTCCCCGCATTCACTTATACGCATGAAGGGGCATGTAAGCTGTTTTACCCCAAGTTTCGCTGTTTCCCCACAAAGTCGTAGGCAAAAGTTGACTACAAATAAATAAAAAAAGAGATGTCCAGTGCAAATAAGCCGAGGTTTTAACACACCAGACATGTCCTTTAATTCTAAAGTTTGTGTTTGTTTTGGTAGCCCGCAGAGGATTGAGTCTCCGAAACTTTTTACGGGACTTTAAAAACTTTTTTTTTTTGCTACGTGATCACTCGCCCGCTGTGAAAACTTATGTGGGTTCCCAAAAAGAGAATTATTTTAGTTTGAAAAGAACGCGAATTTATAGTGGTGGGAAAATGTTCAACCTACTCGTGAGTTCGTGCAAATGGAATCGAGAAAAGTTTTTTATAGAGCACTATTTTATACTTCTATTGTAGACATTCTTACTTGTATTTTTATAATATAAACCGAAATAAAACAACATTTAATACCACTAAATGACACAGTCAGCTATTCATAAAACTGCTGAAAGTAACACGAAATATCATAAATATCTCTAACTTGACGTGCTGACTCAACTTTTTTCCAGCAACTTGTGTTATGACTTCATTCGCTCTTTATATTCATTCGACGATCTCGCTTAGGGGGCTACATTATTGGCATCGATATAACACGAAGCATCCCGCATGTCATTTCGTTGCCTCCAGGCGCAAGAAATTGCATGAAATACATCTATGATACTCGACCAGGATCGCAAGACCTGTCGCGTCCCCTTCTAGTAAAGCAAACCAGCTATTGTGAGGGGCGTTAAGGTGTGAAATAACAGGTCTTGTGATAATGGTCATGTTGTGCTGTTCGTGTGTGCTTCGTGCACCCCTACAGGGCATATTGGACGCAATCTGTGATACCTGACGTGGCTGGGAATTTCATTATAGTCTATTGACTGCTCATGACGATGTCTAGATTGAAGTGTGATGTTATTGTTTGCAGCAAATAGGAGATGCGTGTCGCAGTATACGCTTTTGGAGATTATGTGTTATGGTTCTAGTGCTAAGCCGTAAGCATCAGCTTTGTTGACGTCGAGAAGGCGAGAGAGCACGTTCGGTTACTAAATAAACGATTTTATTAGAGAGTCGTAGGTCATGTTTTTTCTTCAGTCGAACGAACGTGTTTCGTTCAAATTACTTATGCCATCTATCGGTGGCGCTATGAGTGAGAACGAATAATACCTAGTTTAATGTTTAATCAGTGGACACACGAATTGTCTTCTAACTTTTCTTGAGAAGAATTGTGTGTTTAAATGGAAAGGTTTGATGAAATGACCTGTCTCTCTTGCCTACATAAATACAATGCAAAAAAAAATACAGAATACACATTTACATGTCGGTACTTACTATTTTTTAGTCAGCTCAAAAAATCCATTGGATGACAAATAACAAACACCACTGTACGGGCGGGCACACTAAAATACAAACGAACCAGAATTGAACAAAGCAAGTTTCCAAATCACATACTCAGATTACAACGAAATCCCCAAACAATATCCGGGGAGTCATGTCAACAAACGACTCGTTATATATACCTACGGACATCCGTAGGTAGGGAACTGCACCCTTAGGGGACATGAAACAGCATTTTCATTGATTCCCGCCGCGGTCATTGTCCCGCAATAGACGATTGCCACTAACATTTACCGCTGCATAATTTTACTGCTATTTTATAACTTGCATTTTTATTCTTTTGGGGAATGATAAATCTATGTTTATTGGTTTTGTGGGGACTGTGTGTTTGTTTACACGTAGATACAAAATATTATGGAGGTGAGTACTGAAACGGTTTTGACCATCTTATAGGTGCAGAATATTTACCTGTCGCCTACTACTTAAACATAAGTTATTCGTCAACGAAACACTTTGAAGTCCACCAGTCATAAAATTATTTGTATTAAAAAGGATCTGTAGAGTTTGCAATAAAACCGAAGTAAATTAATACAAATGTATAAAATCTTTACCATCAGTAACAACATGTACCTGGTTTAGATGCAGAAAAACCTTTCTAGTGGTGCTGACATTTCCATAGTGATCATCACGAGGCAATAAATTACGTCAATATTTTGTAATGGGCAATATTTTTCCGGAAAAACCCGAGCAATACCGGGGCGGCTCGCTAGTGGTAGATAAATATTTTATGGACAATTTGTGGCCATAAACTTCGTAACAGACGTTGGAGTTGGTCGTTTAAGTGTCTATAGTTGATTTTACTTAGGTTTTTATACTTTTGTTTTTAACGATATTGTTTTAAATTGATGCGAGATCATCGAATCGTTATATTCGTAAAAATACGCATAGAAATTGCAGCTCGTAAAAGTGCACCAGTGTAGTATTCACTGGCACATAGTGCGACTATGTACCAAGCATATACTGGAGGTGCTCGAGACTGAATAACGACAGCAGCACCGATCGATCTTCAAGGTTAAATAACGATTGTCGAGGTCGGTCTGTGGATGGGTGACCATCTTAACATACCGAACCTCCTCGTTCATTGAAATTATGAAATACTAGTTGCCGCCCGCGGCTCCTCCCGCGTGATTGTTGAAAATTTTCCCAAGGGAACATGTTCCCGGGATAAAAGTTATTTAGTAGTTTTTGCTTGAAAGAGTAACAAAGATCCATCCATCCATCCATACTTCCAAACTTTCGCGTTTATAATATTAGTAAGATTTAATTATTTCTTATACTTATTGCTTAATGCTGTTGTATTTAGCATGAGTCAAATAAATGTATAATCTATTTTCTATCCGAATATAAATATACTTTCATGGAACTATGAAATAGAATTTAAATGGGCAAGTTTGTTTCAGTTTCATGTTAAATGTATGAGTTATACTAAACACACAAATATCTGGTAAAATATGTCTATTGCTAACTCCAATAACATGTATAAAGAAAACTCATATTAGACGATACAATAGCTTCTTTGTATCATGTTACCAACGTTACATCTAAATGAACCCGCCTTTTCCAAAAGGGCACGAGTCACACTTCTTTCAAATATCACGTTTTATTGGCACTTTATAAACTGAAGAATTTTACATATTTTGTGAAAAGGGTACATCTTGAAGTAGGTACAGCAAACCAATTTATAAAGCAATCGAATATTAGAGTCTGTATGAAAATGATACGAAAATCCGAGACATTTTTGCTAATCCTGTAAAGTTTTATTTAATGGACTTGCGACCATTTCGAACTGACAGATTTAAATATTAAAAGTACAAAACAAAACGTAGAAAGACACAATTAATTATCTTCCACATGCATAGATCCAGTGAATCGATAGTTCAGAGTATCACTATCAACCCTTGCACTAAGCGTATTATACTCTGATCATCAATCTGCTTGCCATCGTCGTAATTACCCCAGGGAAGGTTCGATATAGCCATCAGTGGGATGAAAACTATCTCCAACAATAGCCAGCCGTCTATGCTTCAATAATGTATCGCTAGCAATTCGTTTTTAATGAGAAATTGTCCGGTATGGGACCAGAAGGACAAAACATTTAAAACGTGAGTTAACATAACTAACTCAATCTCTTATTTACTTATCGACCTAGCCTTTTTATTGAACGGCTTGGTTTTCAATGATACCGGATCACTACAATGTATGAAAAGTGTTTAGTAATAAAAGTTTGTCCAATAGACCTAAAGTTATTTAAGCCTCGTACATACTTTTTCTATAAAATATAGAACTTCATGCAGACGAAGGAACTAAAAATAACTTTTTTAAACAATGTTTTATTACAAAAGAAAACTTCATTTAATTGAAGTAAATGTTCTTATAAAACACTCGATAAAGTGTTGAACAACCGCTTTCAACTTTACTCAATTTATCCTTTTGGCTCAAGCTCCCCGAGCTGTTATTACAACTATCAAGTACAAAGAAACTATTGAAACTGTACCTCACTGAAGGAAACTTCCATTCAACATGATTGCTTCCGGCCAAACCGTTGATTGTAAAAAAATTATAGTTTAAAACTTCGACGGTAAGTGGCCGGTAAGTTTTGGATTTAATTTCAGTTAATTTTGTATTATCTGTCTGCTGATTTTCAAATAAGTGAGCTGTGGTTTCGGAAGTTTACAGCTTGTTTTACTAGTGTTTGTGAACCACCCTATATTTAGTTCCAGAAATCATAATCATGCAGTTTTAGGAAACAACGCTTTTAAGCTGCTATACTAAAATTATCTTCATCATTCAAGCCGAAAGATTGTTGACTGTAGGTCTTTCTCAAGAACTTATTGATTGCATCTTGCCCGCAAAGCGTTCCAACTAGTTAAGTCGTTGGTCCCGGCTGTCATTTGTAGATCTACGGCAGTCGTTACGGATAGTCAGAAGCCAGAAAATCTGACACCAGTCTTGCCAAGGATTACCGTGTTACCCAGTTAATGGGTTGTGGAGGTCTGGTAGGCAGCCGCTCTACGTAAAATACTGGTATTCAGCGGAATCCGGTTTGACTGGAAGTCGACCCCAATATAATTAGGAAAAGGCTAGGCAGATGACTTCTATTTCCCTAACTCTTCTAGTGAAACCTATTCCAAGGTAACATACTTCCGGGACAAAAAGTATCCTAAGTTCTATTCCAGCACTTGGTCTACTCGTGTGCTAAGTTTCATCTAAATCCGTTCGGCCACTCAGACGTGGAGAGGTAACAAACACACAGACAGAGTAACAATCGCATTTATAGTATGTTTGTGTGTATCACATAAATCAACCTGCGTGGTGATCGTCCTGCCCCACCCTGGTTCAAGAACCCGCGACGTAGGTATTTACGAGAATTGTAAACAAACCATTACTTTATCAGTAAATTACCTTACCGTTGGTAGTAAGAGTCAATTGAGAGTAGTTTTATTGCAATCGTCTAAGGGGTGCTTTGCAATCTTGGAATTCTAAAACATTAGAAATGTGAGGGAATGCGAATGGTTTTAACTTTGTCTTAGTGAAAAGTTTCCGAATTAAAACCATTGTTTACTGGAAGCATATGTATGCTAACAAGGCTATGACTGCAAAAACGTGGATCCCGGAAATCATTTAATGAGTTGGTTCATATAAACTCAGGGTCGAGTTGTGGGGAAAGGGAGGCCATTGCCCTACTGGGGGACAACACAGACTGATGAATTATTATAATACGAGATTGTTTTTTTTATTAAGAGTCAATTATTATTAATCAAAGTGCAAAAAGCCAACGATACACGGTGTTCTCAGTCGGTCACCCATCCAAGTACTGACCGCGCCCGATGTTGCTTAACTTCGGTGATCGGACGAGAACCGGTGCAGGTACTCAACGTAGTATGGGTGTGGGCGACTGTAATAGCGAAATACCAAACATAACACTAAGTTAGAAATAAAAAATAATAATTAGAAATTAACACAAAAAAATCTAAAACATTCAAACTTTTCCAAAGTGTATTTTATTGAAAAACATCGAAGAGAATTGAACACGCCAATCAAAAGAAAACATGCTAACCCACACTTCTTAGAACCACACATTTTCAAAACAAAACATTGAAAGGTAATCTTCGGCCGTATGAACTTCAAGCCAAGCCTTGATTAAAAGTCTTTGTTCCCAAGAAAGCGGGCTAAACAAGAAAATGTTTACTTTCCACTCACTGCAGTTTCAAAGAAGTCGCTAATAACTCTATTACTAAGTTTCTAACACCACTCCACAGTGTTCGTGGGCCGTATTGCTGGACAAAGGAGATTTACAGCTATAGTGGCTATACCAGCCAATGTGTTAACGTGATAAATTCTCGAAAATGTGCGAAGTGGCCAATAAAGTACACTTGAGAAGAAAATAACACGGCTAAGTTGGGGGTAAGATTGTTCGTTATTTTTATATGAATTGTATAAGACGAATGCTGTAGTAAGTGTATTTAATCAGAACAAGATCATGATTGATAATAATATCGTGAATTGAGCCAATGTAAACAATAGGCATTAATGTTGTGCTCTTAGAGAAGTCACGGCAGGCAAAAAGAGCTGGTGGAATCAGCTGGAATCTTTTTCAAATTGCTGGTTTTAAATCATGGAACTCTGGGAAAATTGGATAGAGGGATGAGAGAGAGGCCTTTGCTCTACAGTGAGATTATAGAAGCTGAGTAATAAAATTAAATTAGAAAATTACATACATGCATACATCCCATGCCATCACTTTCCGTGGATGTCGTAGGTGACTAAGGTACTCACCAGAGAATGGGCAGCAGCATTCTCTGTGCAATACAACAGCTACACTGCGATCGCCATCCCGCCTACCAAGCGTGGCGATTATGGCAACCCCCTTGGGGGAAGCCTATGTCCAGCAGCAGTGGACGTATTTAGGCTGATATGATGATGATTGCATACATAAAAACACGCCTTATTTCCATGTGGGCAAGCAGAAACTATACAATGCCACCTACTACAATTTAATTCTAATCCTTTTGCTTCGTTTTTGTTCATCTGGTCAGAGAGGCACACCGCGCCGGTTGGAAAAACTTCACACCTGTACTTTCAAAAGAACACAGAATTAGTCACTACAACATTTTGAACTACTAAGAGGCTTTAGTGTTATTGGATAAAAATAGGATTATTTTTGTTGGTTTAGTTATCATGGCCATCTACTGGGCACAAAGTATTTATTGCCGTCATCGACTCAAAAAGAGGAAGGAATCATTTCCAATGATGCTGCGCCGTAACTTTGGAAGGGATTCAAACCGAAGCTGGATCGATGACTATTGGTTACTCCTACGTAACGTAGCACGGGACCGGTTCTTGTGTCGATGCTTGAAGAAGCAGTGTATCGTATTTCAATTGAGATAATCATTATATTGATGAGTAATTATTGAAAAAGCTTCATGCTGATCCGAATAAATCATACTCGTACTCAAAGTATTCAGATTGACTTTTACGACATAACACATAAAAGTGGGCCATTATCATTATTTCTCGCCCCAAATGTAACGGCGGAGTTTTCTCTGCCTTAGTTCACTGTGTCAAGGTCGCCATTTTGAATTTTCTTGAGCTAATATTTGTACGACGAGAGTGAATAAGCTGACTGCAGGTGACTTTAGTCTTTGTAACACCGTGCAAAATTAATGAGATGAGTTTTAAAGATGAGGAGGCGTGACCTACTTATATTTTTTTTTAACTGCTCCTTTGGTTTCGATTTCCAGGTCGGGCAGTAAGTGTCATTGGGCTTCTCCAATAGGTATTTCTCAGTAACAGCCCGGAGTTTGAAAGTTTGTGGTGTGACACCCATGTGCTTCGGAAAGCACGTTAAGCCGTTGGTCCAGCGCCAGATCTCTGTCCAGTCGTGTCGGGTTACCGTCCCATCAGAATATGAGAGTGATGGAAGGGGGAGTGCATCTGTGTTTGCGCACACACTTGTGTACTATAATAAATGTCCCGCGCCGTAGGCCAGTCTCGGTTGAAATTGGCCGCCATGGCCGAAATCGCTCAG
Organism: Mamestra brassicae; assembly: GCA_905163435.1. Lineage (NCBI taxonomy): Eukaryota > Metazoa > Arthropoda > Insecta > Lepidoptera > Noctuidae > Mamestra > Mamestra brassicae. The sequence goes on along the minus strand of LR991004.1, from coordinate 8,550,613 downwards.
GAGGACTATTTATAATACTTATATATTTAAAAAAAAAAAATATTGTATTTACTTTCTCTTTTTGTTTTTTTTTTAATTTTTTTAATATTTTTTTCATAATACATATTTATTTTATCATTATTATTATAAAGATGATGTTCTATGGATAAGTAATGTCAAATGAAGAAAACTGTCATGATGTGAGTTTACATATTTATATGTATTACGGTCAACATTTTGACAGCGAAGTTCCTACTGCGTCCATCGGCCACCACTTTGTAAAAGGATCCACAAAGTAGACTTCGGAAGAGAGGGTTGACTTGACTATGACCAAGTTTAGCGAAAGACTAACTTTTCTTTGTAAGTCAAATGCGGCCAGAAAATTGAGGCGGCTTCAGACAACTAAATTCAGCGGCATGAAAAAGTTTCAAACAAGAACATAACATTATGTACATTATTGTACATAAAATGTAATTTTAACGAGTCCTATTAAAGTTTTCGACGTTTGGTATAATTTTATCATTTTGAAAAGGTCAAAATTAAATATGCATTAATGTTGAGAAGTAAGAAGAGTTGTGATATTTTTAACCTAAAGACGTGTATCCAATGAGTGGGCGAGCGACAGGGTAATAATATTTAAGCAAAGCAAATAAAAAAAAAACAATACACTACATTCAATACAAAAAAAAAATCTGCTGTTTAGTACATTTTTTCACACTTTCATTGTTGGTCGCATTATAAAAGTTGTTCATAACGACGAGTACAATGACCACTTTTCAGATATTGAATTTATTCTGTTACACATTGTATACGCCAGTAGTACCTACACCACTGACCCTTTTAATTTAAGGTCGTTCTGTCCAGTGTCCATCCAAAAGTGGCTTAGCGATAGCACAACCATTGTACCCCTAGACTTACATAAAAAAAAAATGTAACAATTTTGGTGTACAATATAGTTAGAGACATTTATCTTCACAAAGACTTTCATCTACACTATCCAACATTGTCTCGTAAAAAAAAACAATGGCGCACTCAAATAGTTTTAATGGTAGTCCTAACAATGTACAAAAGATTTCTCAAGATGTTAACACTTTCGATTCAGTTAGTCAAGGGAGGGTACAATTCACTCCCAGATGGAGAGGAAACTTTGCACTCTCGACTTCCCTCTCTGGCCGTAATGACTGAAGTTTTGTGTTTTTCTTGTCGTTGGCTCTTTACGACGATTTACTAACACCCTGGCTTTTTTTTTGGTGCCGAAACTTTAAAGCCATTGTAAAAAATGAATTATTTTAGGGTGGATAAGGCAAAAGGCTAGGAATTAGTGAGATCATTAGATTTGTGGCGTAACACACATGTAGATGGCAATAAACTGGAAGATTATTTTTCAAAATTAATGGAATGTTTTTTTTTTAAGATTTTCTAGTTTCAAGTCTGCAAAGTAAGTAAGTAGTAGGTCTTGGGTTGCGGAATTTGATCGAAAGAGTCACCGCGGCCCTGGAACGCAAAGGGCTTTAGAAGGAACACGGATGGGTTTTAGGCAGTAAGAGTCTGACACGCCCTTCCGCACCACCCAGAGCGGAAGAAGTCATGTGATGATTTTCCAACTTAAAAAAAAGGAGTAGGTCTTAATAAAGGCTCGATCCACGTTACCAAATACCAATTAAAAGATGAATTCTACACATCATAATCCACTTATTTCTAACATTAGACAAACACGATTTAAAACATTTAAATACATTGACACTTACCATTGATACCGTCTCCCACACCACTTACTGTATATATGAGTAACAAAGACTAAACAAATCGCTGACCAAACTTTTTTTGCAAGTTCGATATGTTTGTAGGGTAGACCATGACCTGGAATTGGACTTGATAGGTTTAGAATAGTTTTCCTTGGGATAATTTTCTTCTTTCACGCGGGCGGAGCTGCTGGCGGATGCTAATGTTTTATAAAGGTGCCATAGTCTGCAAAGAAAACGTATTCTTTATGTATTAAACATAGCTTTTTGTGTGTGTTATTGATATTTATATGTCACCGGAAAATTGCAAACGCCGTAAGATTGTAATACATCTTTATAAGATTATGATTTCTCGAAATATTAATAATCGTTTTGTGTATAATAAATCCCACCAAGGGCGTACCCAGGATCTGAGCTAGGTGGGGGGGGGGCAGCTAATATCTGTTTCGCTGCTTGTTGTGCTTCATGGCCGACGACTATGCACTAAGCCGTCGATTAGTGCGGGTGCGGGCTGGGCGTTTGTTCCCGCCCAACCCAAATATTCCCAGGCGCTCTGTATTGCCACCAGGTGGCAATCGGGCATAAAATTCCGGAAGTTGCTACCGGGTGGCGTCTGGGAAGTCATTGCTCCCTCTTCAAATCGCTGTACCATCACTGCGGCATGGATCACCAACCCCATCATCGCTGTCTGTCTTACGGCCACAATGAGGGGGATGGCGGTTAGACTTTTGCAATTTGGTTTTATTAGTAGACTAGCCATTGCACGCGACTTCGTACGCGCATATCCCGTTTTTTTTTGCGTTCCTGTATAGCTTTAGCCTCTTGAAAGTGGCTATCAAATACAAAAAAAAACCAAATCCGACTGATAGTTCCAGAGATAAGAGCGTTGAAAAAATCAAACAAATAAAACTCTTCACTTTTATTATATTAGTATGATATTGTGAGGGATATACAAACAATTTTTTTTTCATCATAATTGCTTTTAATCACTTATTATTTTCTAAACTAATAATAAAGAGGCAATATTTGTTTGTTTGTTTGTTACGATTTAGCTCAAAAACTACTCAAAAGATTTTAAAACTTCTTACGCCATTAGGTAGTATATATATAGCATATGTATTTAGTAATATATTAATATTTAAAATATAACATAATTATATTAATTATTTCGTGGAGATCATTATTATAATTATCTCCACGAAAGTTGCAATAATGTTACCCAAAGTATTAGTAAATAAATTCATTATTTGGCGTGCGCTGAGAAAAGTATTGATGATACATGAAAATAATGTACTATATGATTAAAGTACTTATTTTTACCTATAAAAAAGTTCGCAAGGGTATATGTCTTAACTAGTATGGTTAAAAAGCCAGAATGAGCGCTTTTTGTTTAAATTATTCAATCAAACCTTGGGTGGAATGGAGAAGTGGTGACATTGGTATCATGATATTAATACTTATCCTTTTAAATAGTTTGATAATGAAGGTTGATTATGTACATGTAAATTACACTTTTAATTATTCAAATCGGACCTTTCGTTTAAAAGTATTAAAATGCTTTAAGTAAGAAAAATCCTGCGGTTTGAGCGAACTGGTAGAATCTTATGTTTCGATGAAGTTGAATAATTTCTATAATAAAAAGAATTAAAATGTTTGGATTTTTCGAAGATAAAATCTAAAAAGGGCCTTTTCGCCGCTTTTGGGGTTTATTTTGGGTCATGAAGTTTTTAGGGGAGAACATTATTGCTTGCTTCAATTTACGTGGATATTGGTAGGAACCAACTAAAAATGGGATATTTGAAACAGATCTAACCATTTCTGCATAATAAACCCCCGAAGGGGGGAACGGGGTGAATAGTTGCGCTGATCCTGAGACCACAGAAGCAGCAGCAGAAAAGGCTGGGTTAATGAAAATCGTTGTGCTTAATTTTCTAAAATTTAAGTTTGTGGACTGGATACTAAATCGCGAACGAAGTCGCAGGCGTAGTGCTATTTGATCATAAAACCTGGTGCTAATTCGTATCACAGATAATCAAACCTAACAAAAGCTATTAATCAGTCACAGTCACAGATATTTAAATAACATTTTTACAGTTGCCACCCGGTAGCCACTGGGAATTTTATTCCCGAATGCCACCGGGTGGCAATCCATGTGGGACTGGGAATATTCGGCTCATCCTAAGTACCTAGTTTAGTAAAACGACAAGTCTACCAGGCATTATATGGATGGCCCTTGATATGCACGATGGAATTCTTTACTATATCGAATCGAATGCCGTGGAATATTCTAGATAAAATAATGTAAAAAATATCAAATAAAAAATAATTAATGAGTGGAAAGATGTTATTTTCCAACACTTCATTTTGCATAGAGATACACGTTTTTAATTCTCATGCCCTAGTTTCCAGTATTAGAAATTGACAAGGAAATTGAAGTTAATTTTTTTTCTTCTAGGGGGGGGGGGGCAGCTACCCCTACCCCTAGCTGGGTATGCCGTTGAGTCCCTCCCAAATTCAATAACTTCCAAAATATGCGTCTGTCTTATTAAGAAAAAATAGTTTACGATTTCACGCGATATTTAACAATCTTTCGTCGGCGACATATATAAATTAAAATCAATTGAAAGGTAATCCCAAAAATATGATTAAAAAGTCATGTCCCGACCAGAATAAGGTCACTGAAAATTTAAAAACTCAATATTTACAGATTTTCGTAAGAAGTCATCGGGTTAGTTTGCTTTTATTTTTGTAAAATCGAACAAGTGACGCGAAAGCAACAATAAAAATGTAGGCTTACTCAATTTGAGGGTTATCCAACGCATTTACAGTTGGGTGAACCCGTAGACCAACCTTAGTAGTAAATAACTAAACGCAGGGTTCTACGGCAAAAAATTCATGCATGGCCCCAAACTTTGAACCTTATGCTGTGGTTCCAGCTGAAGCTATGCTTGAAGACTATGGTTGCTTTATTAAAACTGCAACAGATTTTTTTTGTCATAGTGCTAATTCTACTGATTTTCAAGAAACGTTCACATTCGCATGTCAGCCACAATCTGTCAAAAATGACTGAAAAATTAGGTTTTTTGACAGAGGACAGGTTTTTTTTGCGAGTTTTTCATTTTTCACGAATTGCGACATCTGTGGGGTTACTTCTGGGTGGTCCAGGCGATATTGGCACATGTGATTAATGACGATATCTCTAAAGTAATATATGGGAGCTGTATATAAAAGTTATGTCGTTGGAATTGTTATGAAACAAGCCAATACATTCAAAATAAAAAATCTAATTGGAAATCAGGGGGACCGAATTTTCCCCCGATTATTTTATTTTAATTGGTATTAATATACCATTATTTTTTTTTTTAACTGACTTCAATAAAAGGAGGAAGTTCTCAATTCGTCGGAATCTTTTTTTTTTTTTTTTTTTATGTCTGGACCGATTTGGATTTTTATTTTTTTGTTTGAAAGGGTCCAAAAGAGGGTTTCCAGTTGGTCCCATGATTATCAAGTCAGGATCTGATGATGAGATCCTGGAGAAATAGAGAGAACTCTTCAAATTTAATAGGCACACTTGAAGCGAATTGGGTAATTTTTGGAAGAGTGAGTTGACTTTCTTTGAGTGGTCCCATTTTTAAATTTGGTGAAGATCTGATGATGAACTTCGGAGATAGGCAACGGAACTCCCCAATAAATGATAGCAAATAGACTGGGATTGCTGAAAGCTCATATCTGTCCATTGTTTACACCAGTTCATAACATAACATCACGCCGGTACGCTGTGAAGGGGTAAGCACATGTAAACCACTAAAAAGTAAAAAAAAAACTTTTTACAAAAAATACAACCGACTATTTACATAATTACTTATTCATTATTTCACATTAATCAATAAAAATAACACACGTCCCCATACATTTTTTCGATTTGATCTACTACGGACGAAAGGGCAAGCCTTTTAGTTTGATCAGATCACGAACATCATAAGTGAACAAGACTTCCACAGAAAATTCCGTAATACAAAACTCAGTAGCACCCCATCCTCAGCCGTGTCACTTTGCCCGCATCACTCGCCAAAAGTGGAAACTACCCGCTGCCGAGTCAAGTGGAATGGAACGACGCCAAAAGACTCGCTTGCGTTGGAGGTCTGGCCTTAGTGTGGCATCCTAGCGTAGCCAGTGCGTTGTGGGATTTGATTTATTCCTATTCAGGGCTCAAGTGGGACTTTTGAACTCCACCGCTTGACCATTGCTTGTGGGAAAGGGTACCGTAAATTATGTTCGGCACTTTGTTGTGCAAGTTGATTATTCAAGGCCTGTGGGCTGCGCTGGGACAAGTATTTAATTTTATTCGTAAATATTTTTGCATAGCATTTTTGTGGATGATTAACGAGCCTTCCGGGCTTTTGAGTATTTTTCTAGTTTATTTGGGGTACCGTATGTTGTGGACCAGTCTAGAAGTTTGCCAACTTTTTTTCAATATTTATGCTAGGGTGTGATTTCGTTCGTAAAAACCAATACTGGAAGCTGCGACTTTTGGTCGCCATATTTTACTCCAGTGGTCGATACAAAATTGTATGTATATGTAAGTATACGCTACTAAGAGTGTAGGTACGTAAACACACTTCTCTCTCAGAGAGATTTTCAAGTATGTGATACCAACATTCCACAAATTATTGACAAACCTCAAATTAACATACTACCAACTGAACAAGCAAGCACTTACTAGTTACATGTGACCCTTTAATCTAATTTTTCATACTACCAACGATAATGGTCTCTCGGTAGAAGTAGACAGTTATATATAGTTACTTCGATCCCTAATGGACTTAACCAGAGAACTATAAATTCCAACCGCCCCTTTCTAAAAGGATAATCACACAGACAACTCAGAAGCAAATGGGAATTTAGGGCTCCCTGGGCGGAGGCCTAATTGACAAAACATACTCGATTACAGCTCGTCCCTCCAAGTTGGTAGTGAAAACAAATTGGTGTGCCAATGACTTTTGTAACAAAATTAATTAGGGGCCGCGTGATTCGAAATGTTTTTTGTGACGGTTCGACGCTGGTGGCCTGGTACTCGGCAGGCGTGACTCGGTATTCGGGAAGTGATTTTGCGGTTGGAAAAATAAGTTTTCGTTTTAAGGGTGGAAAAAGGTGGATATTATAGAACGTTGGTTCGTTTGCGTAGTCATGTTGTCATGTTGTCAATTAGTGGATTTCTGACAGCGATAGGATCAGTTCATTCTGATCTAGTGTGGGTATGTTTGTTGAACTCACTGAAAAGTTAAGGGTTAAGATAATTTCTCGTTCACAGAAGGTCTAATCAACTGCTGAATTACAAAGAAAGTAAGTTAATTTGAAACTCACACATAAGTTTATATCTTTTTCCCTCAGAAAGTTCAACCAGTATAAATATTATCTACACCACTTCCCGATTTGCACAATACAAGCTTCTAAAATCACGATAAACCAATATACTTCATTATTTATGCGAAAAGTCCAGTTTTAGATCTTCCTTATTAAGTTTATAAAAATAACTCGGTCAGCAACTCCCTAAAATATGTAAAAAAAGTTAGCAAAAAGGTTGTTAGCACAAGCCGACACGATCGCTACTCGATCAATCATAAAAATATAGGCGGGAAGTTTTGACATTAACTTTTTTTTCAGTGACATGAAAGAACTAACTTGTTTATACCTATGTACATAATATTTTGCGAGGGATCCGCCTTGCCTAGGGTCGACTTTGCTTAGAATTTCAATAAACAACTTACTTTTGACAAATCACTTGTTTCATATTGTGTCGTGAGGTAAGTTTTTAGTTGGATTTGGATGAATAGAGGGGGTGAGGAAGACTAAAGAAACAATGGAGTGAACGCGTAGAAGATGACGTGGCAAGAAAGGAGGTGACCATTTAGATGACGTCAAATAGAAATGTGTCGAAGAAGACGAAACGATAAGTTTAACATGGAAAGTATTGAACCTATTTACAAAATAAATATCATTTATCATAGACATTTCTGCGCCGACACAAATAAATTGGGATAGGGCAGGAGGTTCATGACTTGCTTCAAATTGCGAAGTACTTGTCAGACTTTATTTATTATTTTTTTGTTCATCATGATGACGGCTATTTTTAAGTGTAACAATATTCAATAACGAATTTTTTTGGACTGCAAGAGAAAAAGTACCTATCATTAAAAATAAAATATATATAATGAGTCAACCATAGCATTCTTTTAGAAAGTGAGAAAAGGCGAGCCATGAGATTAACTTTCTTAGCGAGTAGGTCACGTTGATACCGACCAGATGGTTTTCCTTATGCGTTTCTGATTGCTTAGAAACACACTTTATGATAACATATTGTTTCTTTGAATATACTTTGGTGATACAATTCTATTTTGTTTTATGGGAAAAATAAAAAAGAATCTGCTGTGTTTTGGTTCCCACGACCTGTTTGTTAAAACTATTGGAGGTATTGACTGATAAGGCCTTTTTTTTTTTTTTTAAGCATGGGAAATCATCAAACTTCGAGGGCGTGTCAGACTCTTACTGACTAAAACCCATCCGTGTTCCTTCTAAAGCCCTTTGCTTTCCAGGGCCGCGGTGACTCTTTCGAACAAATTCTGCAACCCTGGCAGGCTCTGGCCCTAGCGGGCCCCGTCCTCTTTGCTGACATCTCTTTGAGGCGCGCGTGAAACACAACGCGCCATCGACCCGGGCCTGGTGGTGATCGGACAGCGAGCCACCCAACGCTCGCCGTCCGCAGGCCCGCGCCTACGGTGGCCGGGGATCGCCCTGCGACTCCCGACGCCCGGGGCGTCTTCTCCTGTAGCGGCGGTTGGGACGAAGGCCTTGCCTTTCCCTCGCGCGGCCCGCCTCCTCCTTCGCTAGCATTACTGCTTCGCAGAAGGAGGTGACCGCTTCCCAAGCCTCCTCGCTCCGGACCATGGATTCGACTGATAAGGCCTGAGTCTTTGTTTCCTGAAAGCCACAATGTGGGTATCATTAACGGCCGGTTTCAATAACGTATCTACCTTTAACCAACTGTCAAATTAGCTACCAACAGTAGCTGAAACATCATGTTTGAAAGGCAAACATGACGTTCGAGCTACGTTTTTGAGACCGGCCGTAAGTCATGAGTAAATGGATTACTTCTAGGCAAACGTGCTTCAAGGCAAGATCATCGCTTAACATTAGGTGATAGACTTGTCAAACGCACGCATATCAATAATGAAAATAAAAATATAGCCCAGCAGTATTTGTGTTAAAGCCTTGCATGGTTGTGGGGTATTAAATAACATGAATTTTCTTTTTAAAAATTGCATGAATTTTCTCCTATAATCACATCAAGGGCCTTATTTGGAATTCATCAGTAAATAGGTTGAACGACAAAATTAAAAATATCTTATTTTAGCGGGTGTTAAAGACTGATATTGAAAGAAATATTTTTGTGAGAAAAACGTAAAAAATTGCTAAAAGGGTAGACTAAGTTCATCGATTAATCAACGAACCATTTCCAATTGTCTGGATTTTTACAATGTTTGAAATATGAAGACTGTAATGGCCAAAGAAATCGCAGTAATCACTTAGGTGGTGGACGATGAAATCTTTATATTTGAAAGAATATAGTAGAAGATTTTAGGGCGAGTATTCGAAGATCTATTAATAGCTCATTGATTTTTTAAAGAATTAATTGCCTGAACTAGTTACGAATAATATAACTTGGTTTTCACATAAAGTTTTCTTGTTTACTTTAAGAGTCACAAATCTAACGTTTTGGATCTGGAACGTCATAAATAACACCCTATTGCTTTAAATTATCGTTTATTAAGGGGCTACGATGTAAAAATGCCATCCTGATTCCGTTGTACTATGCGTCTTGAATAGCTCCTTCTCCCTCCCACAACAGAAACATGATGGTTTGAAGACGTCATAGTAAGACCCTGTTCTCAACTTTAAATTCTAAATTCAGAGTCAATGTGCAACACACGCTTCCCACTTAGCCACCAACTAGTCGGCCACAATCCACGACAAAATATCGTTTTTCAAGCAGTTAATAAACTAGACTCCAAAATACCCGACACAGTCTTAGCAATATGACATTCGTCGAGAACTTGTCTACAACAAGGAAGATTCCCATCTTCACAAAGTTCCAAACTAACTATATAATAAACATCAATTAAGCACACGAACAAATGTACCCACATCAAACTGAGTAACAGTACTTGAGGACTATCGTCGCTCCAACCGTAAACTTGTTTCATTTAATACGGAACTTGTTTAAGCTGCAAACTCATACACACTAAACACTCAACTTAATACTGCAAAAGTTTATCAAGCAAACAATGCTGCAGGGTACACTGCGACTGAATCGATGCAAAAAGTAGATGTCGATAGTTATAATAGGGGAGAGTTTGTAAATGGACTCATAATGAACAGGACAAGAAATACAATGGAATTCCTCGAGCTTGAATTTAGTTAGCTGCATCTGGAAAGTCATAAATAATAAAACCCGGTTCCACTTGCATTAATTAAGCAATTCAGCAGAAGTTCTCAACTTACAACAACTCAAAAATTGAGGGACCGGGTGCAAACACCAGCTGCTCACTAGGCTACCAAAATAACGCAGAAGAATCAAGGTGAGTGATTTGTGAGTTAGAGTTCACACCTAAAAAGCTAGTTTTGGACAGCTTTTTTGTCAAGTTGAAAGGATGTGTAATCTTTCAGCTGTGTGATTCAGTAAACATGTCGAAGTCACGCCTTGGGTGACGTGATCACGAAGTGAGCTGTCAATCCATGTAATCTAGATGGGATAACAGCTCACTTCTTGATCACTTCACCCAAGACTTCACTTCGACATGTTTACAGATTCGACCGGCTGTTCCGATGATGATATTCTTGCTGTGCTTGCCAAAATACTTTATAAACATTATTATGGTCATAAGGTGGACCTAGGAACTTGTGAGAACCAAGGGAGTGCGACGCATGCGAGAAATCGATATCACGACTTTTGGGCTATCCTTTGTCCTTTCGGTTAAAAAGATGCTGATGATAGCATTGTCTAATGACATAATTATTTTCCTTTGAAATCTCCTTTTACCTACTGTTTTGCAACGGTAAATGATACGCTCTTAGAAATAACTAGAAGTTGTCGCTCCGTCGAACTTGTAAAGAGTTTGTATAAACAGCTTTTGCTACCGACTTTACTCTCGGCGTTTATGGTGGAAATAAAAATGAAAGGACGTTTTACAGGTTTTAATTTAGAGACCGTACAATGGGTCGAAGTGCCAGTCATGTTGGGTATTAACTGCTGGGGCATTATGAACTGCGAGGCGTTTACGAGGTACCTACGATGACTGATAGTCTATTACTTACCTATACGGAAGGAGGGAGGTGAGTTATTGCTTTGGTAATTTATTAAATAGGTTGTTTATTATGTTTTCAGTACATGAATAACAACAGACCCTATTAAAAAAACTATGGTCTTAGATTGTTTTTTTGTAACCTTAAGATTTTTAAGTAAGTAATTGTTTGCTTTTATTTTGTGATCCATTTATTTATCAAAACTGTTTTTTTCCATTTTATATTCTTTATACGAGTCAGGAAAATATACGTTGTTTTGCCAATGTTTAGTTAATTTCAATACTTAATTCAGCTGCAGCCTAAAGAAAATCAACATACAAACCGATCAACCGACTTTGTCGCTATAGCTGCTAAATATTTTATCGACTTTGTCCGCCAAAAATCAATTTAAGACAAGGAACTTAAAAGAAGGGGTCGCTTACCCGCTTATCTATCGTTGGCAGCTGTGCTGAACAACCCAATGGGCTGAGGGTCCAATGTTTTTATTAATATCGAATTTTTGTCTCTCCTCGCCTTGTTTTTCTTGAGATCAGGAAGAATATTATTAAGGGATATTAAGTGGGGGAATATTTACGTTTTTATCAAGAGGAAATTGGAAGCATTTGTGTGAAATAAATCTGTTAGCTGCTGTTTTTTTTGCAACCTTAGTGACTTTACTCGCATTTGCTGTGAGCAGGACGTACTTGCACTCTTACAGCTCTCAATAATGCATGTACCTTTAGCAAACTGTCAAAGTAGCTATTAACAGTAGCTGAAACGTCATTGTTTGAAAGGCAAACATGACGTTTCAGCTAGTCGTAGCTAGTTAAACCGGCCGTTAGTGACTTTACTCGTACCTACTGTGAGTAGGACGTACTTGCAAACTTAGTGACTTTTTGATATGGTGTTAAATATGGGAAATCATCAAATGACCTCTTCCACTCTGACTCTTTCGAACATTCCCCGCAATACCTTTTAGTGGCTTTACCACTTACTAAAGGCAGCACGATGTTGGACCTGCTGGTGCAACTAATAACAATAATTCATCTTTATTGCAGACCATACGAGGTCCATATTCACATTTAAAAAAAAAAGAAGAATAATGATAAAAAATATAATTCAATAAAAATGTCAATAGTTAAAAAAAACAGAACACTTAAGCAGCTATTTCCAGCCAGCGCTTGTAGATCTTGGTAGCAATCATTCTTTATATATTAGCAAAATCACTTTTTCTCCGCTTATTTCTCCTAGACCGTGCGCCTCACTTACTCTACTGGTTGGCTTTCCCTTGTCCTTATTTTCCACAGGGCAAAATTAGTTGTTCTTCATCAAAAGCAAACAAGACGAACCACCAGTCATCAATGAATTCTTTTCCAATAATTTGGATTTTTTTAAAGATCGCTTTTTCCATCAATAGAAACAAAAGAGGATTTAAAATGTTACTTCTACGTATACATTAATCACCGCGGCCCTGGAACGCAAAGGGCTTTAGAAGGAACACGGATGGGTTTTAGTCAGTAAGAGTCTGACACGCCCTTCTGCTCCACCCAGAGCGGAAGAAGTCATTTGAAGATTTCCCATGATTAAAAAAAATACGTTAATAAACTAAATCAAAAATTGACCGATTTTACTAGTCTTGTTTTCTTTCTTTCTCATAACGTTTACATTTCAAAATACATTGAAAGCTATGACGCACTTCGGCATTTTTATAAAAACAAACAAAATTGGAATCTTTTAGGATGTTTTATTTTGGTAGGCAAACTAAACTTATTTAAGTCTTTTTATTTATAAATGCCAGGAAAAGATGTTTTCAGAATGTTGCTGTTATTCAGCTAGACTGTGGAAAGTTTTTTTACTTTTTTAACCGAATTCAAAAAGGAAGAGGTTATCAATTCGCACGCTTCCTTTATTTCTGAAGGTATGTTCAGGCATCCTCGGACATATGTCCATAATTGTAACCGTCATTTATAGACGGATTTGAAAAATCCTTTTTTTATTCGAAAGAGGTTTATTCCAAAATGGTCCCATTTAAATTTCGTAAACATCTGATGAAGAACTTCGGAGATAGACAGTTAATATCGATTTGTTAAAAGTTTTGGGGAGTAACACTAAAAAGTGTTTTTTTTTTTGTAATAAAATTGTTAATGAGCTTTCGCATTCGCTTCACAGCCGCGAACTGTCAAAAAGAACGCTCATTTGAAAAGTTCTTGACATTATTGTCGCTGAAATGAAATTGCGACTTGAATTTAAAACGCTTTCGATACTTAGGTACGATTGCCTTATTTTCGTTTTCAGATATCGGGTACTGTTGAAACCGGACGTTCCTAAGAATCTTAAATTCCCACAGTCTAACCTGATCCAGTATCAAACCGCCATTTGTTAGTTAAATAAATAAAACTCCATTAATGTTAAACCAAAACGCCTATCAGCCAGCGGCCGTCTGTCTCATTTAACCGTTTTCATCCAGCCTCAATGCTTCAGCAGGCAACTGACTAAAACTTGTCAGTTTATAAAGTCGTATATAACTAGAGATGTGAGCATTAAACATCCTCATCCCCATCCACACTAAAATACGGTACTTTATGCTCTAGTAAATATATTTTATGTAAATACACTACATTTTGTACCAAATAATGGTCAGAAATGCAAACGACGCGACGACCAAATTTCCTCGCATCGCATTTTCTCGAAATCGGATCACTGCTCACCGATTCAGAACTTCGCGATAACTCATTCGACATTCGATTCGATATATCCACAATAGTCGCATGGATTGTCTAACTAGTGGTAATTTTATTGATGTTGAAGGCTTTGTGATGCCGCCGTAGACGTAACATGGCAGTTGTCGAGCATAACAATATCTGACTATGACAATTTGATTGGTATTCGAACTGAGTTTTGACACAATGTAGCCCGAGTTACCCTGGTTTGGTATTTTTTTTTATTTAAGTACTAAACATTTGATCAATCTTAGAGTTTCATTTGTTTTAAAATAAAGTTTCTCCTGAGGCCAATTAGGTGTATACCGATTTTTTTATTCGTCACAGGACCAATTCAACTTATTAGAACGAATCTGACAGATATCAAATTGACGTGGCACTGGGACTGAGATTCTCGCCAAGATAGTAAAAAAGACAGTCTGAGGGCCAATTGTACTAATTTTTAAGCAACGTTCACATTTGCATCTCAGTCGCAATCTGACAAAAAAAGCCTCAGTTTCTTCACATTTTTGTATTGGCACTCAGATACTGATTTATTTATTTAAACTGTATGTACAATAGTAGTACATGGGCGGACTTCATGAATCCAGGCATTCTCTACCAGTCAACCTTTGGGTTATAAAGACTATACCTAGATAAATATCTTGTACTTGATGAATAGATAATCATGCTCTAAACGACTTGACATATTTTCGATAGAAAAGTCTGTCAAACCGTAAAAGTAAAAGCATTGAATAATCAACCCTAAATCAATTAATCACACGGCAACAATGACAATGATAGTTTGCTTGATCAAAACTCAATCGTATAACCAAGAATTAAAGTCGCACTTGGTTTAAATACCTAAGTATCAAGCGCCTGCAAACAATGTGATATTACAACTAAAGTAAAACATTGTTACAAAGATATCGACAGGAGCTTTAAACTTCGACCCCTCGGAACAATAAAACTAAAGATATTGCAGAATGTTACCTTGGGGGAACGTTTTATTTTACTGTAAGTACTTGATTATTCAAATCAATACTTACTTAGTATGTTTTTGTACAAAGTCGCTTTTAAGGGTTCCGCACCCAAAGGGTAAAACGGGACCCTATTACTAAGACTCTACTGTCCGTTTGTCACCAGGCTGTATCTCATGTACTGTGATAATTAGACAGTTGAAATTTTCACAGATGATGTATTTCTGTTGCCGCTATAACAACAAATACTAAAAAATAGAATAAAATAAATATTTACGGGGCCTACCATACAACAGACCTTTTTTGCCGTTTTTATAGATAATGGTTCGGAACCCTTCGTGCGCGAGTACGGGTCACTTGGCCGGTTTTTTATTTTATTATTAGGTACTTGGTATAGTTTTCCATAATATGTGTAAAGTTAGGTTTAGTTAATATAAAAATATTAAACTATTGTTACGAGCTTGAGGTTCGTGACAATAAAAACAGCCGATTAAATAACCAAAATGACACTTTAATTTAAAAACACTAATTACAACTTTTAAACTCACTAATTATTAAACACAAGTTCACCACTGATCACTTTATTCGCACTTGAAGATCGCTTCCGAAGTATTCGCTTGTATCGCTAATCCAATACTGACTCGGTCGCGGAATACGCGCTCCTTTTATAGGTCAGTTTATTCTAGAAACTTCCATTCTCGAAACATCTGGAAAGTACTCGTAACTACCGCTGCCGACTGACCAGATACCGAGAAGTGTGGAATGTTCTGGCAAAGAAATATCTAGAAGGTACTTGACCCTACTAGTTCTGCTACTCGATACTAGATGGCGCTAGTAGTAACTAAATGTACCCGACATTAATCCTGGCGCGTAACACTGCCCCCTCCTAAGACATGCTCGTCCCGAGCATCATCGGTCCCATAATAACGCGCCAGTCGATTCACATGGACGATCTTAGGAGCACTTCTTGTACCTTTCTGTATACGATAGGTCACGTCGTTAATTTTTGTCACAATCCGGTACGGCCCGTCCCATTTAGCTTGAAGCTTAGGAGATTTCCCTTTACTGCGAACTGGATTGTGCAACCACACTAGTGAACCTTCGTCGAACCCTTTATTGTTCATTTTGCGGTCATAACGGGTTTTCATCTTTTCAGACATTTGCTGGCCCGATTGTCTGACGTGCTCATAAATGTCATTCATTTTGTTCCGCAAGTCATTCGCATAATCGGTTATACTGCGTGGGGCATCAGGTGGTATTCCAGTGATCAGATCTGCGGGCAGCCGTAATTCTCTTCCAAAGTTTGCGAAGGCTGGTGTCACCGATGTACTTTCATGAACAGCACTTCGGTATGACAGCAAAAACGGTTGTATATGCTTGTCCCAATCGCGTTGCCGGTTTTCCACGACTTTTGCCAGGTATCTCTCCAATGTCTGATTAAATCTTTCCACCATTCCATCCGATTGTGGGTGGTAAGAAGTTGTTCTCGTTTTATGAGTACCCATAACTCGACAAGTTTCCTGGAATATTTGGGACTCAAAATTCCTTCCTTGATCGCTGTGAATCTCCAAGGGTACTCCAAAACGACAGAAGACTTCATGAACTAGTTTATCTGCAACTGTTGAGGCTTCTTGATTTGGAATGGCGAAGACTTCCGGCCACTTAGTGAAGTAATCCATTACAACCATGAAATACTTGTTACCACTTTCACTTTCCGGAAAAGGTCCCGCAACATCTAGGGCTATCCTTTCCCATGGTGCACCGACGTTGTACAATTTTAATGCACCTCTACTGCGAGTCTGAGGTCCTTTTACAGCCGCACAACTTGTACATTTGCGACACCAGTCCTCGACATCGTCACGACAGTGGACCCAGTAAAACCGTTCTCTTATCTTCAGTAGAGTCCGTTTTACTCCCATATGGCCTCCTGAAGAACCATTATGGTACAGCTGTAGGACATTCGGTACTTTTGCTTTAGGGACAACCATTTGCAAATGACAGCTGTCTCCCCGAGCATTTTCCCATTTACGGCACAGGACTCCATCCTGAATCACTAAGCTGTCCCATTGGGCCCAATAACTTTTTGTGATCGAACTCATCGCTGAGACGTCACTCCACGTGGGCTTAGGAGCACTGGCCTTCATCCACCCCAGAATCGGCTTGATGTCCGAATCTTCCTGCTGTGCACATTGTAGGCTTTCCTTCCACTCGCTGCTGAGGTCTGTCTTGACCATTCTCACAGGTACGACTTCTTTACCCTCTTGCCTAGTACAATGCTTGCAGTCTTCAGGGCAAGGTCTTCTTGACAATGCGTCGGCGTTGCCATGAGATCTTCCGCTGCGATGTTCAATCACAAAGTCGTATTCCTGCAGTAGTTCAATCCATCTCGCAACTTGTCCTTCTGGAGTTTTGAACTGCAATAGCCATTTCAGCGCAGCATGGTCAGTACGTAAATGGAATTTCCGTCCCAGCAGATATTTGCTAAAATGCTGCAAAGACTTTACCACAGCAAGCAATTCCCGTCTCGTGACACAATAGTTCCTTTCTGGTTTCGATAATGACTTGCTGAAGTATGCTATCACAACCTCTTGATCGCCATTGCGTTGAGATAACACACCGCCAAGTCCGATATCACTTGCGTCTGTGTCAACTATAAATTCCTTGTTCGTATCAGGATACCCCAGAATAGGTGTTCTGCACAGACGTTCCTTTAGCTCCTGGAATGCGACGTCGCAACTTTCATCCCAGTAGAAATGTCGCTTTTCCTCGGTTAGTTTGTGGAGGGGTTTGGCTATGTCCGCAAAGTTCTTGACGAATCGCCTATAATAGGAGCACAAACCCAAAAATGCTCTGACCTGTGTCTTGTCTTTTGGAATTGGCCAATCCTTGACAGCGGCGATTTTCTCTGGATCTGTGCGGATGCCTTCTTCCGACACTACGTATCCCAAAAAGCTGACTTGACGTTTGAAAAGTAAACACTTCTTTGGACTCAACTTGAGATTTGCACTCTGGATCTTCATGAGCACGCGTTCCAGGTTTTGAAGATGTTCTTCAAACGTACGGCCTACGATGATGATGTCATCCAAGTAGACCAGGCAGGCATCGCCAATTAACCCGGTTAGTACAAGTTCCATCAACCTTTCAAACGTTGCCGGAGCATTGCACAATCCAAACGGCATAACTTTAAATTGCCACAGGCCCTTTCCTGTCGAGAATGCAGTTTTCTCCTTGTCCTTAGGGTCAATTTCAACTTGCCAGTAACCACTTTTTAGGTCTAGCGTGCTAAACCACTTCACTCCAGTAAGCATGTCCAGCGTGTCATCAATTCTTGGCAAAGGATAGCTGTCCTTCTTCGTGACGTCGTTTAGACGACGATAGTCAACACAAAACCGCATGCTGCCATCCTTCTTTCTTACCAGCACTACTGGTGAACACCATGGACTGGATGAAGGTTCTATAACACCATCCTTCACCATTCCTTCAATCATGGTTTCCACTTCCTTTTCACGTGCTACCGGCAATCTTCTTGGCCGCTGACGGATAGGCAATTCTTCTCCTGTGTTTATTTTGTGTTGAACTAAGCCAGTCTTCCCGATATCACCATCGTTTGAAGAGAAAACACTGGCGTACTTCTGTAACATTTTCTTTGCCTTGACCAGTTCATTTTGAGACAGAGCGCTGCGACAGTCGTCTAAAAGTGTGGTCACTTTCGTTTGTGCGTCCTTGCTGAGGGTCCCGGTCGAAAGATATTGGCATCGACGCAACCAATCCACTTCCTCGCAAGTACCAATCAGAGTGCCTTTTTCTATCATCTGTTCCTTATCACTAAGGTTCAGCACACGTACCCCTGAGATGTCGGTGGCTCTGACCAAAGTTCGTGCCACTTTCCATGGAAGGTCATTGTCTACCTTTTCCACGAGTACACAACGATGATTCTGCCCAGGATTCCGAGGAAGACTAACCGGCACAATCGTTTCCGATCTCGGAGGAAGAACAATCTTCTTTAGGCTGTACACATTTCCTGGTAACGCTCCTTCCATGAAAAGTTCCTCTTGTCCACATTTCATAACTCCTTGATTAACGTCGATCTCACAACAATTCTTCCTCATAAAGTCTAAGCCCAGGATGCAATCGTCCATTATATCAGCCACGACAACATTATGCAGGTAGATTCCGTTGCCTAGCTTCAACTCCATCTCTCTCTCTCCTCGGACGGGTATACGCTGACCAGTGGCTGTTACCAAATTTATGCGGTCTCGGTTGTGTACGGAGTCCCCAAGGAACCGACTTACAAGTTGGGAACTGACAACCGTGCGAGAAGCTCCAGTGTCTATAGTCAGCTAACAAGGCATTCCGTTGACCTCGCCCTTGATGATTAGGCTATTCCCGTCATGGGTTTGTGAGATCGAAATCCTTGGGGCTCTTTGAACATCAGCCAGCACCCGCCCCGCAGTCCTGGCTTTCACTCGTTTCCCTGCTGTTGCTGGGCGGTGCTGTTAGCCGCCCTACCCTCTGGAGATTGGCTACCTTCCCTTTCTGCAGTCCGCTTAGGGCAACTGGATCGAAGGTGGCCCCTTTCCCCACAGCCGTAGCACCTAGGGCTGTATCCTTTTAAACGGTCGCGAACTGTAGGCGCTGCAACCTCCCTGATGCGATGGGAACGATGATCCTGTCGCACAGCTTCCACCTCCAGTGCATGAGCCAAGGCGTCCTTAAGCGTCCCGTGGTGCCCGAGCCTCACAGCAGCTCTAACTTCAAGGTCGCGGATGCCATCGATGAATGCCTGCACCAGGTTCCCTTCAATGAGCGCAGGTACGGACTGGTATGCTTTTCGTACCAGCTTTTCCACTTCGAGGGCCCACTGCTGCAGGTTTTCACTGCTGCGTTGCACGCGATCCTTGAGCTTCGCACGAAACACATGTTCCAGATGAGCGTCGCCATACCTAGCTTCCAACGCCTCAAGGAGTTGCTCGTACGTCACTTCTTTACCGAGAGCTTCCAGGACAGTTAAGGCCTGGTCGCGCAGGCCGAGGGTGAGAGCAGTCATGGCCTGATCTTTAGTCCACCCATTCGCCTTCACAACAGCCTCAAACTGTATTTTGTAGGCCGACCAGGAAGATGTCCCATCGAACGGTGGCACTTTGAATCCACGTAGCGAAGGTGTAGAAGCTACGGAAGTGGCAATTCCATCCCCTACTTTAAGGTTGTCCAGCGTTTTCTTCACGTCAGCAATCACGTTGTCAACTCGATCATTCATTTGGTCGATTCGCGTTTCGGCTTCCGCCAGGCGGTTCTCATGCTGGACCACCTTTTCTTTTACAACACTTATTTCTTTGCCGAAAGTAGCGTGTAGATCCTTCATAACGAACATCTGTTCTTCCTGGCGGCGCGCCTGCTCCTCCTTGTCACGCTGGAGCTGTTCTTCCAACCGCCGGGCCTGTTCCTCCTGTCGGCGAGCCTGTTCCTCCTGTCGGCGAGCCTGTTCCTCCTGTCGGCGAGCCTGTTCCTCCTTGTCACGCTGGAGCTGTTCTTCCAACCGCCGGGCCTGTTCCTCCTGTCGGCGAGCCTGTTCCTCCTGTCGGCGAGCCTGTTCCTCCTGTCGGCGAGCCTGTTCCTCCTTGTCTCGCTGTAGCTGTTCTTCCAGCCGACGGGCCTGTTCCTCTTGTCGGCGGGCCTGTTCCTGCAGCATCATCATCAGTGCAGCAAAGTCTGGTGCTGCAGATGCTGGAGCTCCTGTGGACGGACCGGCCTCCATGATCGGCAACTGGCCCTCCGACGTCTGCGGCGTTGTACCTCCAAAACGCCTATGGTCCGTCTCCTGCTGACGTTGACTCCGGGTACGGATACCCTCCGTGTCGTCCTTTGGTAGAATCGGCATGATTTAAATATCCACTCTTCTGACACCAATTGTTACGAGCTTGAGGTTCGTGACAATAAAAACAGCCGATTAAATAACCAAAATGACACTTTAATTTAAAAACACTAATTACAACTTTTAAACTCACTAATTATTAAACACAAGTTCACCACTGATCACTTTATTCGCACTTGAAGATCGCTTCCGAAGTATTCGCTTGTATCGCTAATCCAATACTGACTCGGTCGCGGAATACGCGCTCCTTTTATAGGTCAGTTTATTCTAGAAACTTCCATTCTCGAAACATCTGGAAAGTACTCGTAACTACCGCTGCCGACTGACCAGATACCGAGAAGTGTGGAATGTTCTGGCAAAGAAATATCTAGAAGGTACTTGACCCTACTAGTTCTGCTACTCGATACTAGATGGCGCTAGTAGTAACTAAATGTACCCGACATTAATCCTGGCGCGTAACACTATTTATATCTAAATAGTTTAATATTTAATATTATAAATTATAATGACCCATTGTCTAGTATAAATATACAAGGATTATGATTATCTGACACATAATGATGAGTAAACAAACGTCTATGTTAACTACAAGACTAAAATAATCTTGACTGATAAGCTTGTAACATAACGTCCTCATAAGGTAAAATGTGGTATTATCCTACAGCAAAAATACATAAAAGAGCAGGTCATAAGTATATTACGTTTGGGGTCGACGTAAATCTTCTTCGATAGCGAGATAGTGGCGTGAAAATATGTCTGCTTCATTTTGTAGTGGGTGAACCGCTGCGGTTCCCTCTCCCCCTCCATTACTTACGCACCTTGAGCCTCGGAAACATTGAGTCCTGAAGAATAAACTTCAAAACTTTTACAATAAAAATGTCTAAGACACTAATTTTTGGCAAAAACTTTTTCGACCAGCAATAATTCACGATAATAGTCTCCAATAAAGTTTCCGTTAAAACGTTAAAATAAAACTTATACCAACAGCTCGCGTTTCAAACGAACAAGAAATTATTCCACGTTTCCGAATAAACGTTCATAATGTTGTCTCTAATAATAATGAATACCTAAAACAATTTAATTTGACTCTCTCGGTTTTCTGACATCGAAAATGACAGTTTAATCGCTGTCATACAACATTGCGGTTTAATTACACGATCCGACCCGCGTCGCAAAGTGTTTAAGTATAGCTGTCACATCCAAATAAAACGCTCTTTCCCACATCCAAGAGGAAAAGTCATTGGGGAAATTCGTGGGGTGCGACGCACCGGCGTGTTTTCACTCCAGCCAGTGCCGTTTTCGCCGACGTCGCGAGAGGGCGCCGTCCGCGCTCCGTGCCGACCACGTGACTTGTTGCTCGAAACACAACCCCGACGCTCGCACAAAAACAAAACATGCATCCCGATGCAACGTGACGTGTTTATTATGATACCGACAACCTACAACTCACTGACATGAATTTCATCGCCAAACCCCTTTACAACCATGCCAGGCTCCTCATGCTATTAAGTTTCGTGCTCGCAATATTGCTCACCGGCGTTTTCCTCCGCAGGAAAAATAAGCAATCACAAATCACAAGTTTGGACGAAATTCAAGAGCTCGAGGACAGCACTGAATACGAGTCTATGATAAATTCGAGCGCAACGGAGCCAAGGAAAACGCGAAGAAAAGAATACCTGTACCGCCTTTTGACAAATACGACCCGTTCTCTCATACAAATGGAAATAAAAGCTAGGAGACTGGAGGAAAATATGCGTAGGATTAAGGAGAAGACTGCAGATTTATTGTGGAAGAACAAGGACAAAGCTTTGTGGCATATTCTGTTCAAGAATATAAGCAGACATATTTCAATCCGACATGAATTCCACCAGCACGCGAGCCTGAGACGAATTATGCAGGACAGTAATACGCATTCACATAACAGGAAGGCGGGACGGAGAAAACTTTTATTGCGTAGACGAAGATAAATGCATCAATAGTTGCTAAGTTTATTATTAGACGTTTGTATACAAGTTACGTGGAAGACTTTTTAAATTTTGAACTGACAATAAGCGTATTTTAAGTCGTATTGTGTTTCGAAGTGCGATTGGAAGCGGAGTGCAAGGCGTTTGTATCACAGAGCACGTATGTACGATGTGTCTGTCTTATTTCTTCATGTAGCATTTTATTTTGTGGAGCTATATCTTCGCCTTGCAGGTTCTTAACGACGTTACGCTCACAGAATGATATTATTGCTCACATTTTACTCGCAGGACCATTCCGTTTTGTCTTATGGTTGGCTCAGGTATCTTGATTAATGGCGTTCTTGATGATTTCGTTGGAGATAAAAAAGGAAATTCGGATGTTTTCCGTGGAGCAGGCTGACGGAGCTAATTTTACTTTGACAAGATTAATTGAAAGAGTTACATTTTGTTTTCACTTAATGCTTTTTTAAAGCAGTGTTTTAGGAAATTGGGCTGGAGGTATTAACCTGGTAAAATTAATTCCGGTTTATTTATGGTATTATCACTAGATTGTATTAGTGCCTTTTGTTGCTACGGAATAATTCAATTATTTTATTTAATGACAGTATGCAGATGTCTAGAAAACGGATCTTGTGGAAATTAAATATTTTGTGTGGCTTAATAAAATACTTGTATAGAGTAGAAGAAAAAGAAGTAAATTTCATATTGCCATTTAAAAATGACGGAACCATGATTGTTTGTTTAAATACTTAATCATCCAATTATTATAACCAGTTAATAAAACATCCACAATTTAATACAAAAATGTGATTCACAAAACCATTGCAAACCATTTTTGCTTAAATCTTGAGTTTTCTTATTAAAAAACTTAATCTTATTCAAGAATTAATTTCACTCCATTGCTGAAGCTTTACAAGTTCATTATATTTGCTGTTTGGTGTATTTATTGTTATAACTTATAGTATGTTTTATTAAATCGAGATTACTTTCATGAATAACGCTAAAAGCTTTTATGTTCATATGAAAAGGCATCAGTTCTACGATTTCTCTCAATTTATTCGTATTTATGTTTACTTAAATGGTTTTGTTATATTGAAAAGGGGTTTTAGGTTCATTATATTAAGCTTTGTTGAATATATTGGTAGAACACACATTCATTTTAGCGTATTATTTCTTTTTTTCCATTTGGTTTAATTTGCATCTTTTATAAACTACATAGTTACTTCTGCCCCAGGCTTCGTATATATATTCAAGTGTTATATTTTTTTTGCACGGAACCCAAAACTATTTTTTTAATTTAAATTACTCCTAATAACATAAGCTATCTGCCAGCGAAAGTTCTGGCTAAATCAGTCCAGTCGTTTCGTAGATTAGCCGGAACAGATTGACAAAAAAAATAAATGATATAGTTACTCAGACATTTTAATTTTATTTGTAAAGATTAACTTTTCTACAAGTATTATAGTGGCCATTATTTCTGCCGAATGTCCACTGCTGGACATAGGCTTCCCCAAAGCGTACCACATCGACCGATCATATTCTTGTCGCAGTAAAAAGTATTCTGTGTTAATCATATGCTATATTATGCAATCCTAATCCGTTTACTTGTTAATGCGTAATTGAGTTACGAACTTCTGAACAAAATTAAGGGATTTATTATTAAATTACTTATGATGTATGTTTAGGAGCGAAACAAATATGAATCAGCTTCATGCTTAGCAACACAATTGTGAAATTCATTATCACAATCTACAAGTGAAGTTCAATGTGACTGTTCTCAATAATACGAATGTTTTGAATACCCCAACACTTAAATGTCAAATGATTCGGTGATGCTAACCGGTACATGTTATTCACAACACTCAAGGAGTTGGAAAGAGACAACGATATCTGCCAGTTATCATCAAGTTTTGTATGCATACTTTATTTACTTCGACTAGTTGTTCCACTATCATCAGTGTGACCAGCTGTCGGTTTAGCAGTGTTAAAAATATGTCGTGTTGTAAGTACTATATTTTCTTCGATATATTAACTTTGGTTATAATAGGTTATTCAAGTTCACCTTTGTTCTTATCATGTTCTGTTTTAGTTTCTGAATTTGTTGTTATTACTCGTACTTCTATTTCATTGTCAAGGTTGTGTTTGTTTAGATTCATGTGTTTTATAAATAGACTGCTGCTGGTACTGTTGTGGATAATATTGCATCTTTATTTATTATTGAATCATCATTACACGGATGTGTTTGCCAAATTTTCCATAGGATGAAGATGGTATGAATATTTTCTTTAGAATTAATAGTTTATTGTTACCTAATTTATTTAGTCCAATAATACACGTGTGTATAGTGGTTTACCTGGCTATACAGAATAAATGTTTAATGTTTGGCCAAATCCGAAATTATGAGGAATATCGAAAAACACTGAAAGGAGTCTCAAGCCCGATTTTAATGAAAACTAAAACTACGTCATTGGATTTTTGAAAAATTGGTATTCCTAGCCAGAAATTGAACCGGTTAATTTTGAATATAAAAACATAGCTGAACAATATCTGAAAGTTTTGCTTATAAGGATCAAATTCTGGGAAGTAATAATACATGTCAAACTAAAGGAAAGAGCTCATTTACCGGATTTGGCCAACCACGCACACTTTAAAAATTCATTCCAATTTATCGTGTCAGTTTGAGAATGGACAGTTAATTATATATATACCTTTAGTAAAACGCAATAGTAAAAAGATTGTATTTATCGTCGAACGATAAAGTTGCATCTTTATTCGGTCTGTTAGCATCGGAGCACTAGGGTAAGAAAATAATATGGGGTTTCACGCTTGTACTCACAATCCTAATGGGAAATAGTGATGCGGATAATTGCATAACAATAAGGGTAAGGTAATGCACAATGAAATAGTAAGAAAATTTTTCGAAATAATGCAGGGGAACCAAGATTCAAATAACATCAAAAAAGGGATTCACTTTCTCGAAACAACGAGTATTTTGCGGCACACTAACGACAGATCATGACCAACCCAAATATTTGGACATCATAAAGTAAGCTTGTCAGTAAATTGATGCATCAATAAAAAAAATGGACCATCTAAACATTTTTGGACGATGGAAGTCATTAATTTCTTGCAAACATTTTAATTAATACCGAGGGTATGAGACTTCAATCATCTACATAGACTTTATAAAGATGATAATCCACCATTTTTCACCGACTTAAAGAAAGGAACATTTTCAATTGTACTGTATCCTTTAAAAGCCAATATGCTCCCAAGTCGTGTTCCGCATGGCTGCTCCTACGTCGCTATTTGTCAGCCCTTTAACAAACTTATTCGTCCGTATCACATGATAAGCGAAATAAAAGACCAGTAAAAGGTCATGGTATGAAAAAAGTGTCAGAAACATCAAGCGGGTTGCAATTTATCATTCCAGCCTCGCCCGAAGTGTGCCCTCAAAGCGCCTTAAACGAGGTCCCTCAAACGAACCCTAGTGATTTTAATCTCACTGTTTAGATAAAGCTTCTTTTTGTGGATAGAAAAAAATCAAGAAGTCCTTTGAATATTAAACTCGGTATGGATTTAAGATTTTCAAAGCTAAAGAAATAAGAGGAGACGAACGATGAAGGTACTTGTTTTAATTTTTGAACGATCTCGATATAATCTAAAGTGGGTTCCTAATAGGATTGAGGAGCAGTTGTTTTAATATCCTTTGTAGCCTTTCACACGCAATTGATTTATTCATAAATCCACTGAACGATTCTTCTTTCTTCTTTTTGTTCGTCACATAATCCAATTTTTTAGGCCAACAGTAACGAAAAAAAATGTCCGATACGAATTTAGAGGTTGAGGGAGACAAATAGGACATGCGTAGTTTCAGATTATAGGTGAGTTATTTTAGGCATCGTTATTTTATCAATATTGGCATTATTACTCTAGGCGTAAGAGTAAGTTCGAGTCTTTTATTTTGGAATATAAACCTACGTAGTTTTTGTGCTTCGTGTCGTCGTTATGGACCCTAAGTTTCGTCAAATTTTGTCGACGTCGGTGGCAGTGTAGAGGTCGCTTTGGTAGCATATTTTAAGACACAAACGGCAGGATACAAGACAGACTATATCTCTATGGAAGGTATAATAATCTATCATTAAAGTGATCAGAACATAATATAGCTATGTGAAGACGTAATTATCTAATAATTATACCAATTAGCTAACACCAAACGGGATAATTATAACTTCATTGTCTGACAATCGTTGCTCATTATAGAAGCTGTAAAGCCTAAATTATGCCGTTTGTTGAACATAATATTATAGGTCTGGATTACATTAAAAGTACCATAACATTGACAATCACATAAGTACATGGTCTCCTATTATTATGTATTCCTAGTGCATCGCTACTACTGCATTAGTAGCGATGAATACAATCAGTATACCAGACGATAGTTAAATATATTGTCTGCATTACGGCTAAGCTGTTAATTTCAAGGTCATTTTTATATGTATTTGCAATGTCAATAAATATCGTGTTTTGTTTTTGAAGTAGGTAGCAACATAAATACTTATGTAATATTGATTTTTTATCAAATCTGTCTCGAGTATGAAAAAATAATCTGATAAACACTTGCACATAGATGTTATGCACCCGTATAACAGCGATCAACAAATAATTTGTTGTCTGATGGAAAAAATCTTGTAACAGTTTTCTGCATGATATCAAGACTTTTCCAGCATTGATTTTTAGATTACAAGAAGCACGTTTTATGTTTTATCCGCCCTGTATCAGTTTTCTATACGAACGATGTTCCATCTTTCGGAATCCACATTGCCCACCCTGCACTACAGAAGACCATTTTTTTTTCTTTTTTTTTAAGGTTCATCAAAAGACTTGAGCTTTGGTGGAGCGGAAGGGCGTGTCAAACTCTTGCTGACTGAAACCCATCCGTGTTCCTTCTAAAGCCCTTTGCGTTCCAGGGCCGCGGTGACTCTTTCGAATAAATTCCGCAACACTTCAGAAGACCTACTAAAATGCCACTCGTAGCCACCTTCTATGCCCAACGCATTAAATTGAATATTATTATCATTTACCGTTGCCTAGAAACGAAGAAGCCCGTAGTATTTTGAAGTAAAGACTTCATCACTTTGTAGACGGCAAACATGACGTTTCAGCTAAGCGTTTCACTGTTGGTAGCTAATTTGACAGTTGGTCAAAGGTAGAAATGATATTAAAACCGGCCGTTAGTTAACATCAACTCCCGTTTACTTCGCTCTATTCCACGTAATTTCTGACTTTTTACGTTATTTAAATCGCTGAAAACCTGGATTTCACCACTTTTCGTTGAAATGAACCGTAATCCCAGTAATAGAACTCCATTTTATCTATTCGAGCACTAATATAAATTAAAAGAAAATATAAGGTAGTTACTTCATGATCGCGTGACATTGATACGTGCAGACCTGAATGAAAAATATCGTAATCTGATCGAGGGGAGATTACTTGTTTATGCAACAGGCAATTAATGTAATAAATAAAAGGGTGTTTTGATAAAGAAGACAGAACACTGTTACAAGTACTTTAATTGGACTGTTCTACTTTTTACCCGAGTGCTCAGGAGGGAAACGTATTTAACCGACTTCAAAAAAAGGAGGTGCTCAATTCGGTTGTATGTTTTTTTTTGTATGTTTGTGACCTCATACTCATAACTCCATAATTTATGAACCGAACGCCTTTATAAACCACAATCACAGATTTGGATTAAATATGAAGCACTGGCTTACCATGGCCTGGGTTAGGAATAAATGTTTTGTCGATCTATCCATCCAGGACATGGGATATTATTACTACGATAGTACAATCCCGTGGGATATTTTGCGACTTCTGACAGACCAAGCCAGTAGCATAAGCTAGCTTCAAATACACGATACTCTTTCAAATTATTTGAACTCTTTGGATTGGTTGCATCCGGAATATGTGTTTTAGATAGACTTGATTTCCATTTTTATGATATGACGCTTAAACTCGGATCGGAAAGATTTTTTTTAACTCAATGATAGTCGAAATCTGGTACCAATTTAAAAAAAAAAATATATTCAATTTATATGAAAATGTTTGGTTAAAACTAAATTAATTTCACTGAACTACTACCACTGTACCACCACCACCCAGAGCAAAAAAAGTCATTTGATGATTTCCCATTCTTAAAAAAAAAGTAAACCACTGTACTATATACTAGTTAAGTACTATTTACCTACATTGTATCCAAGTCTATAACAGAAGATTTAATATTCATATCCGTATGTTTATCTATAACTAACAAGCTATGCAATTTGTAGCCGAAACAATGGGTTATTGATGGGATTAAACCGAACAAAGGAGTAATTTATATGCAAGCATTACCTGACGTGATTACCAAAATGGCGAGGGGTGGCATCCCTCCGTGTTTGTCCGCTACCCTCGTTTACGCAGGAAAAAATAACGGTTTGATGCCTATCGACGATTTATACGAATTGACAGTTCTCTTTTTGAAAGAAAATTGGGCTCCCCAAAATAAATATTTGGAGAAAAAGTCGGGAAATTGATTTTTATTATTTGGTTTATAAATGCATTTGTAATTTTAGGGATCGGTTTTATTAGGTATGTCATATTTCTTTGAAGGTTTTACGAATTGAAAAATCATTGGTTTTCCACGTCGAGTTATAATGTTTGTGTTGTAAACCTACAGTAGCTGATAGTAATAACTCAAATAAATGCTCAAGTAGTCTGGCGACCTTTCACCCTCAAAACGTTTTGCATATAAAAAGGCAAGGAGAGCCGCAATTAGTTCCTGCTTGTTTCTGGCTACGATACTGAATCTAAAGATGACTGAATATTTTTAACCTGCTAGTTTGTGGTTTTGATATATATTACGGGTACGAGATCACATTTCCTATAATTTATCTGTTACGTGTAATCAAAGCTACATACTAGCTTTTTCCCGCGACTTCGTACGTAGGAATTTCGGGAAAACTTCTCTTAGTGCTCTCGTACGGAGTGCACGAAAACACCTGCCAAATTTCAACTTTCTATGAACAGTAGTTTCGGCTGTGTGTTGTCTGTCAGTCAACAATTTTATAAAAGTATTAGGATAGATTGATATAAAATTCAATTAAGGTTCGTTAGTCTCGCAAAAACTCGAAAATATTTCGACGAATGTATATTTTTATCCTTGTTATGTTCCGCTCAATATTGGTATGGTTTAAGAAAAATACGCGTTACAATCAAATCAATTGTGGTGCGAAGTTCACCGGGCCATCTGGTATAAAATAAATGTGGAAAGATGTATGCCATTAGACTACGCCGTTATGAAATGTTCCATTTAATATTATATTCAATTTTTTAGATGTGTTGATGATAATTATTTTTGCGAGTTATTTCTAATAACTATTTGTATTATTTTCAACATTGATCTTCCTTGGAAATCTGTCGATATTATGTGTTTGTTCTGAAAATATACAAATTAAACGAAATCAAGTGATGCGATTAACTGTCTAAAGTTAATTCCACCAATCACAGTACCTCTCTCAGTTGATTTGACCAAATAATTTAAATATACATTCTCGTTTTATGTTTTTTTTTCTTTTAATAAAAATACACTACAACATGCTGTTATATTTTTCCTTAGGCAAACGAGGACCGGGCTACGCGTCTCCTTTAGACGCTTTCAAGAATGGGCCCAAAGAGGAACTGCTTTACGTGGTCTGTGTCCAACCGGACCAAACTAAGCAAGACTATTTAGCCACGGTTGACGTGGACCCTAAATCACCGACGTATAGTCAGGTTAGTATCATAAAGCTATTTATTTTTGTATGGTCAACAAATGAACTAATTATGGAAGCAACTCGCACTCCAGTTTTTTTGTGCACGAGACGTGTTCTGTATACTCAAGTCAGAGTGTTTATTTAGAAGTACGAATAAATCATTTAGTTGTACGCGATTGTTGATGCCGTGTTATATTTTTTCGGGCGTACCCATATAAGGACGTATAGTGCTTAATAAGGTCAGCCATGGCGGCACTATCGATGAACAAAAATTACACATCCTGTCACAGTGATTTTGGTAGTTTAAATTTAAGCCACCGGGCTCGATAAGTTTCTTACTCTAAATGTCTATTTCTTTGGCACGTTTTGTGGCTAAACGGCTTGATGGATTTTGAAGAGTCGTCATGAGATAATTCTTAACATACTGAGCGGCAATTAGCCTTTGTATTCGAAATGTTTGAAATTAAGAAAAAAACCTAATGAGTTCAAACTGCTTTGCCTGTACTTCAAACTTCCGGTATGTCCATATCGTAAAGCTAATGACATTAGCACCATAACGAAAGGCCCTTTTCTCCCGTGGGTATCGTAAAATTCTATGACAGTATTAACCAAAAAGTAGGGTTGCACCATATTGCAGATTTTAGCTAATTACAAAACACGTTCGCCATGAGGAGCTCATGGCTAAATAATAACAGCCGCACTGGTCGATCTTCAAGGTTAAGCAACGATTGCCAAGATTGGTCTTTTTTGGTTCACTTGGTGGATGGGTGATCATCTTAACATACCGAGTTTCCCCCGTGCCTCGGAAAGCACGTTAAGCCATTAGTCCCGGCTGTCATTTGTAGATCTTTGGCAGTCGTTACGGATTGTCAGAAGCCAGTAAATCTGACTCCAGTCTTGCCAAGAACTACCGTGTTACCCAGTTAATGGATTGTGGAGGTCTGGTAGGTAGCCGCTCCACGTAAAATCAGTATTTTTATTGGGGTCGGCTTCCAGTCAAACCGGATTTTGCTGAATACCAGTGTATTCAGCTGAATCCGGTTGGACTGGAAGCCGACCCCAATATAGTTGGAAAAAGGCTAGGCAGATGATGATGACAACTTGAAGCTAAAAGTTTAGAGCCAAGAACACACTCGTGAATATTGTTAGAGTTCCTCATATCTACCGATACTGATATCAAGGTAACGGAAGGATTTAATTAATTACTGAAACCCTAATACCCGAACCTTGTGAAATCGATGGGATAATAATTATAATACAGGTAAACCCGGAAAGGGACGAATCAGGGATGTGAAATTATAGGGTCCAAGGGAACCTGCCAGTAGCATTTTAATCGGATACTATTATGACTGGGATGGTTTCTGACTGGCCTGTTACAACTGACAGAAAGGTTTAGGAAATTCTAAGTAACGGTGTAGCTCGTGGCTAAATAATAACAGCCGCACGAGTCGATCTCTAAGGTTAAGCAACGCTTGCCGAGGTTGACCTGTGGATGGGTGACCATCTTAACATGACGAGACTCATCGTGCCCCGCACGTTAAGCTGTAAGGTCCCGGCTATCATTTATAGGTCTTTAGCAGACGTTACGGATAGTCAGATACCAGAAAATCTGACACCAGTCTTGCCAAGGAGTACCGCGCGTGTTACCCAGTTAATGGGTTGTGGAGAAGTGGTAGTTAGCCGCTCCACGTAAAAGACTAGTCTTCAGCTGAATCCGGTTTGACTGGACGCCAACCCCAATATAGTTGGGAAAAAAGCTAGGCAGATGAGTGTGTACGGTAGGTATTGTAATTGATTAATAAAAATAGTGAAATCCCAGAGTGTCCCAGAGGAGTCACAACATAACTGGCGGAATATTGGCGTCGGTATATTCGCCACCGTACCACATTGCGCGTTGCTCTCCAAAAGGGGAATAAGACTAGGACAAAAATACTGCCAGTCACAAATGAGATCGGGTGGGTCACGTCAATGACCCCTGGGAAAAAGTCCTCACGCAATGGGCCCAGAAAGTCGGCCCAGAAAGCGGTCTTGAGATGAACTAGACCCTCACCATGAGGAAGCGCAAGAAAAGAGAACCTATAAAGGTATGGTAAAACCTTTGACCAGCAGTAAGATATTATCTAAAGGCTAGTAAAAAAATAAGGAATCGTTTTTGCCCACCTCTTGAGGAAATGCATGATTTCTTGAAAGGAGTCGGCTTTATTACTTTTTCGTGTTAACGATAATCCTCACTGGATGAAGACAGAAAAAGAGGTTATAAATCCACTTGGGATATATTTCTTATTCGGACCTAAGAATTTACGATCTAGGAACATAATAGAAAGTGGATAGGAAGGTTTGGGTTAAATTGAGGCGTAAATCTGTTATACTTGTGAATAACAGGTATTTTTCATGTTCACAGCACTACGCTTGAAAATACGTGTTATAAAGATGAGAGTCATCAATTTGCAATTGCAAAATGACATAACTTTTGTTTGTGTGACGAATGTACCAAACCTTAAATTACGGGATAGATTATTATACATAATATAAGCTACTTTAACTCGCCTTCTAATTCGGAATTGGAGGTTTAAAAATAGCATTTCGAACGCACAAAAACACTGTTATTCTGCCTAAACCGTGGGATTTCGAACAAAAGTTTTAAAAATTTCACGTTCAATATTCGGCTCATCGTATGAGAGTTTCATGTCAATCAAGGAAAAACCTTTTTGTGTAGGTATGTGTGTATAAAGTATTGAATATTTTAAGATTTCCTTTTAAAATTGAATCTTTTGCGGAAAAGAGCACTTCACAGTTATTGAATAGATAAATAGTTTTTATAAATTGAGGATGAGAATCCTAAACCTACCTAACAAAATCTAAATGTACAATTTTCACTTTGTTTATCTTAATTACTTCAATTAGACGAAATTAAAGATGATATTTCATACACAAACGACGAATGACGTATTAATTATAGTAGTACAATTCAATTGCCCATGACCATCCGAGAGAAATAAATATCTTTCTACATTTCCGAATACCAACGAAAATTATCCACGCAAAAACGTTATCCGGACCCATCTCAACAAGCCGTTCAGAAAATAATTACCTCTCCGAAAGCTGTCCGCACACGACACAATTTTCCGGAAAAAGACGAGATACGGGCAATATTCCCGACAAGAAAATAGCAATTACGCACTACTTTTGTATTAGCGAATAAAACCTTACATCCTGCCATTTAGTCGGGCAATGTCGCAGGGCAATAACGTACCAGTAATCCCGGGATTTCAGGATTCAGTAGGAAGTATTATTGTGTACTTTGCCATTGCAATACCAGGACTAAATTAACAAGCGGAATGCAATATATTTCCCGGGATTTGTTGCTCGGCTTATGGGATTCTTTTTAGATGTTCTAAATTTTTTTTTACTGTGTGATTAAAACGAAAACTGATGTTTAGTATTAGATTTCTTTTAAAGCGTAGAGCATCTTGGTATTTATAATAAATTGCTAGACGTTATTTTGGTTTGTTTCACAAAGAATTTGAATATTGTTTTTGCTTCGTTGAAAAACTGCGGAATACACAAACGGTATTCTGAAACGGTGTTTAGTAATAATATCGCTTCTGAGAACTGCTTTGTATTTTCTAGAGGATTTTGACTTGTTTACAATTAGGTACCTCTAAATGGATGGTAACTCTAAATTATTTTAAGTCTAGGTTTGTAAATCTAGACACGAAATTTTCAAGGTTAGTTTGAACTTCGCAGATTTAAGTAGCACGCTTTACTAGTAATTTTCTAAAAATAGATTAAATAATATCAAAACAATAGCTTGGTTAGACTACTAATGTTTTTTTTCGCCTCAAACGAATAATTTGTAAGAAAAAATGCTTTAATGTCATTCATTCCTTTACCTGCCGATAACTGAAAATTAGTTTGTGGATGTTTTAGTGTTGTATTTTAGGTTAACAAAATATTCTAAGTTCCTGACTTGTTGCAGGTGATTGCACGTACCCACACCGGTAGTGTGGGCGACGAGCTCCATCACAGCGGCTGGAACGTTTGCTCCAGTTGCCATGATGACCCTTCGCTCAAACGGGACCTACTTATCCTGCCTGCTTTGAAATCTGCGAAGGTTTTCGTCGTGGACGTTGGATCGGACCCGAGGAAGCCAAAGATGCATAAAGTAAGTGGGAAATGGATACTCTTTGCAAGAATCCTTTTTTGTCTACACTATTTATTACTAGCTCGATCATATGTGCTAATGCAGGGCAACAACCCCTTCCCATACAAAGTTGCCCAAAGCGATTTGCAATAAAGATTGCAGATTTATTTTCAGAATAACAAGTCCATATTTCGTCATTTTTAAAATATATCGTAGACATTTAAAAATGCGATGTATAAAATAAAAATGTTTAGTTACTACACGGAAAGCTAAATTAAATTTTATACTTGGGCCTGTAATAAAAAGTAATATTTTGAGGACTTTTCTACATCTTGTAGAAAACCAAGCGCTTATCTAAAATTAAATTAACGTTTTCTGGACGCGTTCAAGTGTCAAAGCCTAAATGGAGATAAAAATTACTCGTTTATATTAATTAAGTGTTTAACTACTTTCCTAATTGTGTAAGCATTGCTATAATTTCATTTAATTAATTTGTAATTTGGTGATGTTAACAAATGAATTAAATGAGAGAGAAACCTTTTATCATAAGCTTTTACCAGTACTTTGACTGATTTTAATTCAATATAGGAAGCCATATTATTACTATTTTGTATTAATAACTTCTATCCAAATGATTATTTTAAACCTTATTTAGATTCATTCCTTGGTCATATACCTATAGCCTAAAACAGAGAAGTTAGTAAAAGGAGAAAGGGGAGGTTTATGCACAACAGTGGGAAACGTTTGAAAGCCTAGAAGAAAAATTGATCGTTTATTATTAAATACAATACATTCCAGCAACTTTAGTTTATATCTATCTTATTAATCCATCTTTGCCGATATAATTACGTAATTACTTTCGAGGCATTTACAAAACTTAAACGTTGGTTTCGTTTCACTTTCTCGTTTCATCGAAATATCAGCAAATTGCAACCATTTCCTTCTCCGCAGTTATACCTATTATTTCAAAGAATATTTTAGTCCTTCCCCAAGCACTAGTGTAGTCCAAGTTTACCAATAAAAGGAGTAAAAGTCCGACCCACGTTCAGCTAGTTTACTTTGCCCTAATCTCCTTACAGCGTTATGACCCTAATTGCCTTGATTGATCCTTCAACTATCACGGGAAGATTACCAACTAAGTGCTTCATGTTATTTTTTGAGTGCTTTGCAAATATGCGCTTTAAGCCCGAGTTTAGTGGGTTGTAGATTAGGTTGAAATTTGCGTGCAAAACATTCAGCCTTGGCTCGGTCTGAAGCAGAGACTTCTGTCTTCAATATTTGTAGTTAGCCAATTTTAGTTTTATCATGATCTTCCTGCTCTTATCACAATTGATATGGAGTCGGGGCAGAATATTTTTATCTTCCATACATCTTTATTGTCGCCATGTCAAAAATATCTTCCTTTACAGTCGTAAAGGAGGTGACTATTTTTATTTATTTTTTATTTATTTAAACACTACGTTCTGTCACACACTGGGACATTTAGTAGCTGGTTGGTCGGAGTCTGTAATGGCGTGCTCGGAATATGACCTGACACCATCCTACTTTACTTTATTGTGATTTAAGTATGTCCTGGGGCATTTTTCGTTTTAGTCTACGAGGTGCGTGGTTTTCCTTCATCAAGACTTTTGCTAAGCGGTTTGGGTGGTTTGTGATCCTCTCTTTATAGGTTTTTGTATGTCGTAGAATTTCTTGTTTGACAGTATGTACTTGAAGGTCGTGATGCAGCTGTTCGTTTGTCACATACCAGGGAGCGTTGGTTATCATTCGCAGCATTTTGTTCTGGAATCTTTGTACTATTTCAATGTTGGAGTGAGAGGCTGTCCCCCATTATTGGATACCATAGGTCCAGATTTGTTGTAGTATTGCTTTGTACAAAAGAAGTTTATTGCACATTGATAGTTGTGACCGGCGCCCTATTAACCAATAGTAATTCCGTATTTGCAATCCCAATTGTTTTCATTTGGTGAAGATATGTTTTTGCCAAGTTAGTCGTTTGTCCAGGTGTAAGCCTAAATACCTCACATGGTCTGCTCGGGGAATCTCGAAATTGTTGAGCGTTACCGGTGGACATGTACCTTTTTTCAAAGTGAAGGTAACATTTACGGACTTAGTTTCGTTTGCCTTGATTCGCCACTTCTTGAGCCAGTTTGAGATGTTATCTATTCCTTTCTGTAGAATTTTCTGTGCAATTGATGGGTCCTCATGAGAGGACAAAATTGCTGTGTCATCTGCGAAGGTTCTAGTTGTTATGCAGTCTGATGTTAGTAGGTCTGAGGTATAGATCAAGTAGAGTATCGATCCTAAGACGCTACCTTGAGGGACTACAGCATTGGTATTATAAAGGCCTGAGAAAGCCTCACCATGGTTGACCAGGAAATATCTGTTTTCTAAGAAGGATTTCAATATGTTATAGACGTAGTTGGGGAACAAAGATTTTGTCTTGAATAGTAATCCTTCATGCCATACTCTATCAAAGGCTTGTGATATGTCAAGAAAGACACTCGCGCAATACTTTTTATCTTCAAAGGACTTGTCTATTTCGTTTATTAACCTGTGCTCTTGGTCTATGGTGGCGTGCTTTTGGCGAAAACCGAATTGGTGGTCAAGTATCAGTCCTTGTTGTTCAACTAAAGGCATAATAATATGTTGTAGTATCAGCGTTTCGAGTATCTTTGACGGTATGGGTAACAAACTTATTGGCCGATATGACTTTGGATCCTCAGTTTTTTTATCTGGTTTTAGCAACATGATTATTTGTGCAACTTTCCACTGCGGAGGAATATATTGAAGTCTAGCTATGGCGTTATAAATTTCAGTTATCATTGCTATCCCAGAGTCAGATAGTTCTTGTAGGATTTTATTGGTAATAAGGTCGTACCCTGGACTTTTCTTTGAGTTGGCTTTTTCTATTACTTTTTTGACCTCTTTCGTTGTAAATCTCATAGGCGAATGTTCATCTGTTTTTGAGGCTTTCAGGTATTCTGTTACTGTCTTCTCGTGTTCAGGTGGGCCTTCATAGGGATGAGGTTGGAAATCATTTGATAGGTGCTCAGCAAACGTATTGGCTTTCTCTTGGTCACTACGTGCCCAATAATTATCTACCTTTCTCAGGGGTGGGAACGTTGATGCCGGTCACTTAATGTTTCTTGTTGTTTTCCAGAGAGAATAATCAGTATCTGAGGTGGCATCAAGATCCTCAAGATATGCTTGGGATCCAGCGTTTTGATCTTGATCAAGGATGTGCTTAAGTTCTTTTATTTTGTGGATTAATTGTTTTTTTTTTGTGTCAGGGCATCTGTTTTGTTGCCATAATTTGCGAAGTTTTCTTTTTCACTAATTTTGTCAAGTATGTTTGGCGGTACGTATTGCTCTGTTGATTTATGTTGAACTGTTGGAGTCGAATTCCAAGCCGCACTCTGAATGCTAGTGGTAAAAAATTCAATAGCATTTGCAATGTCGTTTTTCGTTTGGAGTGCAATTGGTGGGCCGAGAGCTTCATCTATGAGAGTACGGAACAGGTCCCAGTTAGTCCTTTTATTGTGCAATGTACATTTTTATGGTTGTTTCTGTAACATTCGCCCCAATTTCCACAAAAATAGGAGTGATCCGATGATAGATCCCAGCAACTATAGCAAGAAATTTTGTTTTTTGCTATACCTTTGGTGATACAAAAGTCAATGATGTCTGGTATTTTACTTTTGTCAGAAGGCCAGTATGTGGGTTGTCCTGTTGTGATTACGTTCGTAGTGCCTGCCTGTACGCTCTTGAAAAGTTCGCGGCCTCTTGGTAGGGTTAATTTGGAGCCCCAGAACGTGTGTTTGGCATAGTAATTGCCCCCTGCTATGAAACGATTGCCAAGAGATTTGAAGTAATCATTGAATTGTTCTTCTTTAATAGTGTGTCTTGGTGGGCAGTAAAGCGCTGATATTGTAACAGTACTTATCCAGTTGTACACAACTATACTCGTGGCTTGAATATAGTCCTTTTGGTATGATTCTGATTGGTCATGTTTTATGTTGGATCTGATGAGAATAGCTGATCCACCGTGTGCTTTACCATCTGGGTGCCTCGTTTGGTATAATGTGTAGTTGGGGATTTTGAAGTAACTCTTAGTTGTAAAGTGAGTTTCCGAAATTAAGAAAATTAAAAATTTTTAAGAAAATTTTTACCTTATTTGAGTAGTTTGACAGGCCGTTGGCATTCCAGACACATATTTTTATGGATGAGAATGTGTTGAAATCTTCGACATGAGTTCTGCTAGCATCTGAGTTATTAAAAAAAAAAAAAATGTGAGCATTTGGTTCATAAGGGTCTGTATTGAGCTATTAAAGGTATGAAGAATATCCGTCATGAGTAGTTCGGTAGTATTATCTTTGTTTGAATCTGGTTTTTGACCATTTTTTACTGCTGTTTCATATGACTTTCCTGTATTAGGCACAGCGTTTCTTTGACTTACTTTGATTACATTTTCTGAGATTTTGGACTTTCGGTTGTTAGATTGCAAGACGGGATATTTTATTTTTTGTAACTCTTTGTAGACAATGCAGCCCTTGTAGTTGGCAGGATGGTTGCCTTCGCAAAGAATGCATTTCACTTTGTCGGAACGTTCTTTTCTCGGACAGTTTATAGTGTGGTGTTGTCCAGCACATTTCACACAACTTGGTTGTCTGTGGCAGTACTTTTGCGTATGACCATATTGTTGGCAGTTGGAGCATTGAGGAATCGTTCGTTTAGGTCTTGGTGGTTCAATTTCTATACGACAGTTAAGGAGTGATCTAATGCTATAGATATCCTTATTGTTATCACTTGGTTGCAAGTCTAGGAAAAACATTGGTAGGGGTTTTTTTGTTCTTTGACGTTCCAAATGTTGTTTGGTTTATGGTGTAGTTCCTCTAAGACTTATTTTATTTGTTCTATGTCAGTTGAAGGCATGCGTTTGCATGCGTTTTAGGACTACTCTGAAGTTTTTCTCGCGATTAGGTTGAGTTCTTTGTAGATAGTCGAGTATGACTCTGGGGTTTTAGCCTGGATTTTGACTTTTTCACCTTGTAAGATTTTAATTTCGTAATCTTCGTGAGCCACGTCTTCTAGCATCTTTATTAGGGGCTGGATATTGCTGACCTTGTCAACAAAGAAAGGAGGTGGTTTTATTGCTTGGCGTGTTACTTGGTCTACAGCTTTTGGTTCTTCAGTGGTTTCTAGTTCCGCAAACATATTTGATGTTGGTATTGGTGTCGCCAGCCAATAGCTCAGTTTGGTTTGTTTCTGGCTTCGTGAAGTTATTTGAGTACGTACGTGTGTCGTTTATTTGAGTATCATCCATGTCCAAAGCCTCTGAGGTTTGTGTGTCAGTTGCAGGGGCCTTCGACGGCATGCCACTGTAGGAGTTGGATCTAGGTCTGTTTATGAATATTCCCTTATGGAAGATCTGTTGCGTGAGATTAGGTTTAGAGCGAAATTTGCCCCCCCCAGAATCCGAGGGGCTGCCTGAGCTCTGCTCAAGGGAGCAGTGTTCAGGGAGGGATTCTCCACGATTTGTGGTACCCTCCTGGGGTAGATATGTTTTAGATTCCGCCATTTCATAGATTTTCGCTGATTCACAGCTTAGTCTTTTCTGTCGGGGTGAGATCCCTTAGGCCGTATCAGGAAGACTAAGGCACGCCCATGCCTACTGGTTTTGGTTCGCGCTAGGTATTTGATTTCCCCAGTACCTCCCATATCTGGGGGGCATTCCCCTATTCACCACCTGGGGACGCGGTCGATGGGAGTCCAGCAACTCCACACGACTGTGGGTGACTTTTGACTTATCTTTTACCCAATCGACCCATCGTTTCTTTGTGTTTATTGGCGGCTAAACAATTGTACAAAATAATATATATATATATTGTTGTAATTGTACTTAAATTCTAAGATAGCCAAAATAATCTGAAAAAATATGAGTAAATTTTTATTGTTTTGAACTACGTAAATACAAGGTGTTTACGTAGTTCAAGAAATGCATAACATTGTAATAATTTGATTTATATTATCACCATTGCTCACAAAAAGGTGAAGAAAAACATCGACAAGAGATGATGTGAAATCCACTAAACCGCACTGGGCCCACTCCCTATCATAGAGAGGAGGCTGGTGACAACGTTAGTTGTAGTAGAATTATATAAATCGAAAACTCTCTACAGAAACTCCAAATATCCCTAAACAAACTATAAATACACTACCTAAACAGAGCGTTGAGTAAAGAATAGTTGCCTATCCGCAAAGAATCCATCTCCTCGAAGCAGTAAATAAACTCGCTTGCCAATACCTCCAAAGTATACGTTTAACAATGGGTGCAAAGGTAGAGAAGAGTTTAGACAACACAAGTGTGGACAAACAACAAGTTTGTGGAACGGGGCCAGAGGCCGACAGTTAGGAATAAAGTCGATTTAGTTTGTGAATGTGTAGAGTTGGATTGATTTGATTCTTACTGCATCATGGCTTTATGGTTTCTGCTATAGTAGGCGCCAGATAATCGTGGAATAACGGTCATTGACCCACCTACAATTATTGACATTTTTAATTTGAAAAACGGAATTAATGACACAAAGCTGTCCCGAATCATCATCTCTCGTGATCCTTAACATTGTCTAATAATGAAAAACGATTCATATTTAATTGTTCAGGTACCTATGAACAGTTATTAGGGAAAGGTCAATGTACTTTATTCCACATTTATCTGGCGCCTACTATAGTTAACAGCTCATAAGAGGATTCTTCTTCTCTATTTTGCTCTCAAAATAATGAAGAAAAACATCGTAAGAAAATATTTTTCTAGAACCACTTATTCTAAGTCAAGCGACATCTACCAACCCGCCCATTTTCGTTCAACAATGGCAACAAGAGGTCCTTGTCTCAGTGGTGGGAATCTAACTGGTTGCTCATGCGCTACCATTTTTCATGTAACAAAAAAATGAGAAGTCATTCTCCCGTTTCTAGTCTACAAATGATGCAGTAGTTTCTTATTTTTTTAATTAAAGGAAAGAGAATAAAAGTAAGGAATACGTTAAGAGGATGAATGAAAACCTACTAACAAACTGTATTTAAAAGGCCGACGTAAATGGAAACGGGGACGCGCTTGAACTTACAGATCTTATTGGAACGTACAGATCTTACGGATTAAAGATCTACGAAAAGACCAGGTCCCTAAGATAGTTCTCACAACCAGCGCGCGGTAATGAAGTAAAAAGAGACAGGAGACGTTCTGTAGTTTCTGCTAACCCCCATGTGAAAAGGCGTGACTTTAAGTATTTATGTATGGGTATCTAAATACAAAACAAAGTGCTCTATATCCACGAACACTGTTAATTTAAGCAGAGTGCACATATGTTAGGGTGACCATGTTACCAAGGCATTTCCCCATCGATAAATCAATATCGGACCCAATTTACGGTCTATGCAGGATTCCTGAACGTTCGTCGATCGTAATTTAAATTCTCACACGGAGCACTTATCCG
This sequence comes from Mamestra brassicae, assembly GCA_905163435.1. Classification (NCBI taxonomy): domain Eukaryota; kingdom Metazoa; phylum Arthropoda; class Insecta; order Lepidoptera; family Noctuidae; genus Mamestra; species Mamestra brassicae. The sequence goes on along the minus strand of LR991004.1, from coordinate 8,508,605 downwards.
TGTTTTTTCTAGATTGTTTGTTAGATTTATAGTCCAATTTTACGATCGGCTTGGCAACCAAGCGGCCGCGTCCAAAATTGAAGAGTAAACAATTTGTTTTGGTCCTTAAAAATGCAGTCGCGGTCGTCCGGACTTCGGAAGTTTGGACGTGCTTTACTGAAATGTTAGAGGCTGGTCATAAAACTGAATTTTTATGTCAACAGATCTGGGAAAGTTTTTTAATTCTTAGCTTTTTATGTTTCGAATTTTCCGAGGCAACTACAACTTTATTGCGAGAGCGTAAAAACTGAAACAAACGGCTGTTGACGAAGTAAATTGTTGTTTTTACGCTGAATGCAGATTTACGAATCAGTTTATTGGCAGAAATTGAATCAGGAAAAAGAGGCTGTCGTTCAATCCGGTTGATTGAATTTGTTTGATTTTCTTGAGTGATAATGAACAGAATCGTAAAAGCATAACTTTTGAGACCGTGTTGATTTTTTTTTATGTCAGTGACGCAATTTGCTTTTAACTTAACACATTTACCAGAATGTTTTAAAATAATTATTAAATATACTGTAATTAATATATTTGTTTTTATATTTTATTCTATTCTAGCTTTTGCCCGCGACTTCGTCCGCGTGGAATAGTTACTTTGGGCGGCCATTTTTATTTTTCAAAAACGCTTGATTTAAAGTAAATAAACATAGGGATGTTAACATTTATTTATTTTTTATCAAGTGCCTAAATACAAACATTCACCCCACTTTTCACTCCCTTATAGAATTATTTCTGGGATATAAACTATCCTATCCTTTTTTTTTCCTTTCATCTAAACCAGTTCAGCGGTTTAAGCGTGAAGAGGTTATAGACAGACAGACAGACACACTTTCGCATTTAAATTATTAGTGTGGAAGGATGAATTTATCCCACTGCTAGGCAAAGGTCTCTCCCATAGTTTACAACGTTTTTTGTTAAATACAAAAATCTTTTGATACCCCTTTCATCAAAATCAATTCAGTAGTTTATGCGCTACGGTGGAACAAACATATATACATAGACAGCTAAAGTCGCGTAAAAAACGTTGGAAGCCCTTCTTCGGCAAATCCGTCAGCAACGAGTCTAAATCTTCACGCTAGCGTTTCTTTGGCCTGCTCAACAAAAAACGATGCAAAATACGACTTAGTCCATATTGTAAAACCAATACAACCTCAAAATGTACTAAACAATTATGAACCCCGAATACTAAAAGTTCCTTTCAAAAACATTAATTGGATGATCCGTTTTACGTGAACTTAATCCTTAAAAATCATAACAAACCCAAGCTTAAATCAAAATAAACAACATCAAAACTAACCTCTACTGAGGCTTCTATTTAACTTGCTACAGAATAAAATGCTTCACTACATTATTAAAATGCAATTTTATTTATTACATTCTCGCTTGAAGAAAGCGTCGGGTTAATAAAAACGCCAATTTCTTCATAAATTGCATATTACATCATCTTGCTTGCTTCAAAGGGATTCTTGGTTCTATCAAATACCTACCCTACGTTATGTAAATATTTTGTTTTTTATTAAAAATATGCGAAGTCAATATTTATTTTCTTGGAATAAGGGCAAATAAATTAATATAGCTTTTTGAGCCAGTAAAGCTCAGGATTTGGGTTATAAAAGTGTGGGTGGGTAGCAAAGCCTCGTTTTGAAAATTGGATCTCCAATCGAAGGATCTGAAGTTCGAACTCGACTGAGTAATATTGCTGAGACCTCTACTAGTTTAAGAAAAGATATTTATGAAAATATGGACGCGTTCCTTTAAAGAAATCTCTTGAAGCCTTGATAGTTTCTAACACATGTCATAGCTAAATTATAAGTAGATTTGCGACGGTTTATGATGAACATAAACGTAATAAAATCATCGAAAGCTAACATTACAAAAGTTTGCAACGAAATTAATCTCAAATACAATACAATTTAACAAGCGTGCAAATCAACTAAATAACCTCAATAGAGGAGAAAGCTACCTTATTTAACTCTATAGCCTCCAGTCATACAACTTTTCCCCTCAAATAATCTCACATTTCCATTGATCATTGCACATAGACTAGCCCATTATAATTATTGCTCCGAGAGCCACATAGTTCTATGGCGATATTTTCCCAACTAGGTATCTCGAATTCATACCGAATCTGTCGTTAAACTTGCAACAATCCAACTACTGCCAGACAGTTCGCGAACTCGTTATATTGGCTGTTAGACCTTTGCTTGTCCTTTTCACTCTACACTTTGTACTCAGAATCCGTGGGCAATATGTAGTTGAAACATAACATTATGATTTCCATGTAGAAGCTGAAGTTCTATGAACGTTTGGAGTTTTCCAGTAATACACGCCGAATTTCAGAAAGATACTATGATATATAATGCATGAATACGAATTCATTATGCTTTTTGAAACAAAACTTTAAAGCGTTATCTATAATTAAGAATTCTAGCAAATGGTCTATGAAATTTGTGCAAAATTTTTGAATATAAAAAGTAGGTACAAAGCAAACACCTAAAGGTTCGTCGCCTAAAAGTTTACTCCGAAAAAGCCAACTTAAATGTAAATCCCTTACTATCAGCGAAACTGCTAAAGACCTCATTCTCTCAGCTCCCTTATATAGAGGGTTCATAGCGAAAATCTCATTACCAGGTAATCGACGGCTCCAAGATGAGGTCATTCAACTGCAGTTACCCGCACACGACGCACTGCCTGGCAACTGGCGAAATCATGATTTCGACGATGGGAGATAAAGACGAAAACGGAAAAGGGGACTTTGTGCTCATCGATTCGAAGACTTTGGAAATGACAGGTGAATTGTGAACGCGCCTATGCACAGTTTCAGCAGAGGGGAGAGACTTAATAGGCGCCATATTGGAAACAAAAACGTAAATCGTTTGCTTATTTTTTAGGATCGTGGACGAAGGGAAACAAATTCGCTAAGTTTGGTTACGATTTCTGGTACCAACCTTATCACGATGTGATGTTTTCTACTGAGTGGGGCACGCCTAAACGGTTCAAGACGTAAGTATGTTAAATTGCATGTATTCAATAGTTTTATCAATTCGGTATTCAAATATTGGATGTTGTCAAACTTTCTTAATGATAACTGTTAAACACTAACTGTAACTCAAAATACACAACATCCTGATTCTCTTAGTCAAAATAATTGAATTTAATTATTTATCAAGTCGTCAAGTATCTCCTCTAGAATAACCACCTACTCGAAACCTATTATATTCACGCTCAACTAAACCTTTATAGGCCGTTTCGACAAATACGTTTGTTACGCAGAATACTACAGGAGTTATTCATTTGAATGTAATCTCATCCTTTATGAAGATTAGACCTAATAAAGTTATTATTGCTGAAGTTTCAGCTGCGGTTTTGTTTGATATTTATTCAAATCTTTATTACTGATTTCATCTAAGTTCACTTTAGGTTTTTTAGGGTGGTGTTTTAGCGAAATAATCTTTACCTCCCGTCACTAGCAGTTTTTGCCGTCTTCTAACTTTTCTTCTTTTAAATTAGAAAAACCAAGAATTGAAGATAAAAACATGTCTCAAATAAAAACAGTATGTTTTATTCCAGTTACAAGTTTAGAATAAGTTGGATTTTCTTTGTTACACAGTGCCTACCTACCAAAAAAACTGTTCAAACAAATTAACACTACTCCGTTCCTCCCCAGTGGTTTCCACGACGAAGACGTAACAAACAAGGATCACTACGGAACCTCGTTGAATATTTATAAATGGTCAACGCACGAACTGCAGCAAGTCATAGATTTGGGCCCCGAAGGCTGCGCACCCCTCGAGGTCAGATTTCTCCATGATCCCAAATCCGCGCAGGGATTTGTTGGGTGTGCGGTGAACGCAAACGTTTACAGGTACGAGATTTGCAGGGATTTTTGTTATTGCTACCTTGTGAAAGTTTTGAACGCTACTTTTCTTTGGTATAGCGTAAATTTTATTTGGGGTTCTATCACTACTTTTTGCGATCCAGATTTCATACATTGAGACTGATATATTGATAACTTCTATAGTAAAGTCTTATTTAATTAGAACATCTTGTTAAAAAAAATACTACATTAGGGACAAACTGCCTCTAAAGAGCTAAATAACTTTAGAAGTAGACCAAAAGGAAACAGAAGATTGTGAATATTGCACAGCTACTAAAAGGAATAACTAAGTAAAAGCTTTCAATTAACTTTATGTAGGTTCTACAAAACATCAGACGAAACGTGGAAAGCCGATAAAGTCATCGACATACCAGCGAAAAAAGTTTCCAAAGATGGCGTTGAGTCCGAGATTAACGGTAACTTTTCTGTTTTTCTTTTATTTTTCTCTAGTTACCCAACATTTTCTTCCGGATAAATGTTTTGTTTCGGTTCATAAAACTTGAACAATACACAAGTTTTTGGGTAAATTTTATTCTCCTAACCTGCCTCAGTTATTCATAAAATTCAAGCTGCTGAAAAATTGCGCTTTCCACCGCTTCAAACCATAAATCTAAGTGATCCACACGTACAAATTTTATGAAGTCTAACACTTTTCTGGCTGCAATTCAGTCTTGATGTTTCAGCAGAATAAAATATTTTTATCATATTTTTGTTTCAGGTTTATTGGGAGATATTATTATATCTCTGGATGATAAATATTTGTATGGCTCTTGCTGGTTACATGGTGAAGTAAGGCAATATGATATTTCGGATCCTGAACACCCAAAACTGACTGCTAAAGTCCACATTGGAGGTGTAATTGCTTCAGACCCTGATACTAAATTGATCGAGGACAGAGAGTCGAAGGTAAAAAGAATATACCTATTCGTTTGTTTTCCTCAAAGGGTCAAGGGTACACTCACATTTAACCAGTTATACGTTAGTCACATGTATTAGAGGGTGAACTTATTGCCATCAAATTCAGATTCCGAGCTACTAAACTGAGCAATTCCATATAAAAAACCCCATAACCTCTCCCCGACCCGGGATCTGAAAACAGAGTCAGCTCAGCAGTAACTTGCGTCCACTAGACCAGCAACGATGTCGAGAAATTCCTTTCTTCCGATTGTAATAGTTGAAATTAACGCCTCGTGACTTCACACAATTACATTTTCGCCGCGTCATTCTTTTCATTTACAGTTTTTACCCTCAGATGTTTGCTAAATTACGTAATTATTTCAACGTTTGTTCCATTTATGTGTCGTCGATGTTTCAAGTTTATTAAAATAATATCATTCATTTGTGTTATTGTTATGAAATGCTTTGTCATTTTTGTTTACATTAATTTTGTTACGTTTTTGTTAAAAAGCATGTTTAATTTTCAGCATACTCATACCGCTATTGATTAAATTATCAGTGATGTTGTTTTTATTGCTATTTATTATCATGACATGTTTAATTTTATGTAATGTTGTATTAATTACATCGTTATATTGAACTTCATTTATAGGTAATTGTACAACCTGAGCTGGTCACAGTCAAAGGCAAGAAATTACAAGGCTCTCCTCAAATGCTGCAACTTTCCCTTGATGGGAAGCGTCTGTATGTCTCATCATCCCTATTCTCTCCGTGGGACAAACAGTTTTACCCAAATATGGCTAAAGAGGTACGACCCTTATATCAGATTTATCAAGTACATTTTTATTAAAAACCTTCATGCTCACGTCACGTAAGTATTCGCTTACCTTTTATTTTATTAACTTGATGTGTGTTCTTTGAATAGCAAGCACCCATCTTGAACGCTAAAACAAAATTCACTTAACCCTAATATTTCGCATGCTTGAAATAACCCTTTAGCTAAAAATATTCCTCGAGATTCTAACTACAAAATTCTTAAACTCATAGCGGATCCCAAAAATGTTGAGTCCGGAGACTTTATTAAAAGTCACACGAGCAAGTATGTGGAGGCTGTAGACAAAGTATTTTATTAGGTTACGTCCACTTTCACCCCAACAAACCGCAATAAACAGCCCTTACCTCTTATATCAAAACTTTCGACCCCCGTCTTATTTACGTCCACGCCCTTTATGCAATGTTCTACAAAAATAAAGTTATTTTTGTGAGAAACATTTTGTGAGATATGTCACCTGGGATTGATGAATAATTCATGAGCCACGTCGCATATTTTGTCATACAAATAACTGACAGCCGCTGTAATTTTAAACCAAGTTGTACGAACTTGCCATTTTTGCTTTAATATTAAATTACACAAGCTTGAATTATATTAAATGGGATGAATATAACTTTCAGATTAATAACGAAAGAAGGATGTTGTTAATTATTATGCAGTTTTGGTGGTATCATTTATTTATGGAATATGTTTGTTTGCAGAGTAACTTGAACCGCGAATTATTAAAGCTTCAATATTGATACTCAATTAGTTTTAAGCTTATACGTTTATTACATTTGTTCCTGTATACCTATCTTTTACATTTGCAAAAAATCCATAACAAAACATCAGCTTCATTCCCACCAATATTTTTCACAAACGAACGGATCCGAAAATTATTTTTCCTCTGGATCCGCAAAATTCAAATATACTTGTATTGTATCGCCAGGGTGGGTGGATAGTAAAGTTGGACGTAGACACTGTGAATGGAGGCATGAAGTTGGATCCGGATTTCCTTGTTCACTTCGGGAACGAACCGGACGGTCCTGCCCTGCCGCATGAAATGAGGTACGAACTTTTTAACGTTAAACCTGTATAAAATTTTGTATCAATGGGTGTCGTGATATGTTTGGTTTTAAGTTTAGTTCGGTGAGCGGATTTTATTTTTTGTGTGGTTTCGTTTTTAGTTTACTTATTGTTTTCAATTTTAATACATTGTTTCGTTTTTACTATTTTAGATTGAGTTTCTAAAAACTGTTTTTGCTCAGTTTGGCTAAAAAGTTTGGGTTTTAGCTAAAATACTTTTGAATTTAAGTAAAAAGCATATTTATATTTTTATGGAAACCGTTATTATGTTTTCATTTATATTAATTTCTTTAGTTATATGCTTGCCATTTCTAAAAAAATAAATTGTTATAAGTTTCTTATGGATCTTTTTTTCGTATCGTGTAGGTATTTGTCAGGTAGGTATCAATATGTATAACCTAAAGCAAATGGCATATAAGAAATTATCTTCCTCAGATACCCAGGTGGAGACTGCACTTCTGACATCTGGCTGGCCGAAGACTAAATACTCTGAAATAACTTCTAAATAACATGTGCCAATATTTTTTTATGCGTGTTAAATAACAATAATATTTCATACTATACTATCTACGATTTTTCATATAAAAGTACATTGTAAGGCTTAATTTTTATTCTGTTTAGGCAACGACATAATAAATGATGATATTGTAAAATTGTATTTTGTATTAAACTAACGTAATGCTTTTAGGTAGGTATTAATAAAATGTATATCAAATATATTTTGATGTTTCATTGCAAAACAATAAGCCTTTCCCGGGACTCAAGCTATCTCCATACCAAATTTCATCTAAATCAGTTCAGCGGTTTAAGCGTGAAGAGGTTACAGACAGATACTCTTTTGCGTTTATAATATTAGAGTATGGAAATAAATACTTCTTCCTTTCCCGCTTAAATAAATAAATTAGTTAAACGTTGATTTGTTGCAAAGAAACTTGCCCATGCAAAAAACTTACACGTATATTTGGTAATGGTCTTTATCGTCATCATTGGATTCTTTTATTTTCATTCATCTTTATTTATTTGGAAAGTACGCAAATAATCTTCCTGTTCCATGGCTCTCAATCATTTTCAGTTGTTTATTATCATAAGCAATTAAAAACATCAACAATTACAACAATTCAGGCATATTTTCCATTCAATTACGCGAATTTTACCTACACTGGGGACCATTGCATCGCGCTGGTCGAATTAGCAACTTTTCCATGTAATTGTAGGCAGGGATCCAGGGAATAGAGTTAACTGTACCATCGTGTTTAATGTTCCAGTGAATATGCATTCAGACGTGCTGTTTAGTGGGCTGTTTGAAACTGCATGTTTAGGGGAATCTAATTTAGGTGTGAGTGTACAATGAATCGACAAATACGAGTAATGACACTAGCGGTTGATGGCAGCTTTTGGACTTGCAACGCGCACTGTTTTGTTTTCTCTTATTCTGAATATTATATATATTAGAAAGGTATATTCTGTATATTAAATTTCTTCATAAATCATCAATCATCTTAATATCCGCAAGAGAACCAAGGTTACTGATATAGTCCGAAGGATTGCCAAACTGAAGTGGCAGTGGGCACATTACGTCACCCACTTGACAGCGGAGCTTGACGGATGTTGACATTTGATACGTCCGGAGCGTGAGAGGTTAATATCCGCAAGAGAACCAAGGTTACTGATATAGTCCGAAGGATTGCCAAACTGAAGTGGCAGTGGGCACATTGCTCGCAGAACAGATGGTCGATGGGGCCGAAAAGTTCTGGAGTGGCGACCGCGTACCGGAAGACGCAGCGTTGGAAAGCCTCCCACAAGGTGGACCGATGACCTGGTGTGGGTCGCGGGTAGCCGATGGATGCGAGACGCACAGGACCGGTTGTTGTGGCGACACGTGGGGGAGGCCTATGTCCAGTAGTAAACGTCTTTCGGCTGATATGATGATGATGATGATGATGATGATGAATAAATCAACTCCTGATCTATATTTTGCCTGATGAAAAGCTATGGATAAAGTCTACGATGGAACGAGCGAGCCCAGAAGATGCCTGCTCACTCTTGCTTCGAAAGCTGACAGATTGGCAAAAACAATTCCATATTGAAATTCAAAATTCTACTCTTTGTTTCGAATTTTGTTATTACGATTTGTATGAGTCATCTTATAATATTGACGGCGGGATGGGTAAATATTTTTCCCAAAATAAACTGATATTGCTATCTTTTACGTATATATTTTTAGAATATTCGCGACAAAATTCTTGATAAGAGCAAAGTTTACATTTCGATAACCTCGTATACTACATAAATGGTCCACATATTCTGTCAGGTTGAAAAAAAGAAGGTTCGCTTAAATATATGGTACCTTCTGCCCGCGACTTCGTCATTGAGGAATTCAGATCGGGATAAAAATATTACTTGTGTAAATCCAGGTTATAAACCATATACCTATGTGTCCTTTACCTCACGGAAAAGCGTTTAATTGGTTCTCATGTAGACATTACCTGGAACAACGCTTTAGCTAAATTTAGTACAAACCTCTTTGAATTTCAGTTTTAGTAAACACCTACACACATTCTCAAGATAAAAATATCCCACAAATAAGTTAGCACAATAGCTACTATTTTCGTGTGTGTTCGAAAACGATAAAGCAGGATATTTATTTTATAGCAGAGCACTAAAAGAGACGTGCGGTATCGTAGTTTACATATTGTCCCCCAAACGACCCGATACGAAATTTATTTCTAACCCTAAACAATATTAGGGCACCTGATCTTGATAGAGACCGATATTGAAAAGCCGGTATAAAAATGATGTAGTGTAAATCGGTTTTGTTTCCAACGATGCTACTGTTCAAAACCGAGGTCTAGAAAAAAAATTTGAGTAGACTTTCAGTGTCCGCACAGCTTCGGCGTAGAATTCCACGGAGTCTGTGTTTCCTAGTAGCTGTAACTTGGTGGTCTTTAAGTCAAGAGTTAGTTAGAGGTTACTTCTAGGCAACCATGGTCCATCGTCGACCACTGTTTACCCTGAGGTTGGCTAGTGGATAAACGCGAGCCTATCATTATATAAAAACACAATCGAATTGAGAACCTCTTTTTTTTGAAGTCACTTAAAAACAACTCATTTTCATGTGAACATTTTATTGCTAAGTATTAAGTTTTTTCACTTCCGTGTTTTTGTCTGGTGTAATTAATTAATTAATCATTTTCTTCACTGATCCGGTCTTCAAAATCCTTAAAGATCTCTTCATTGGTTTATCCTCCTAAACATTTCACAGTTTTAATTCAAGAGATACCAGTTTACGCTAACATCAAAAGCTAAATAAGCACCCTTTCAAACTTCGCTACTCTTATATTGTAACACATATTTTGTTAAAATGAACTCCAGAATATTTCGACACCCCGGGAAAATGGTTCTTGCAACAACGTTGAAAAATCTGGGTTTAACTTTATTTATAGGTTAATACAAAATGGTTAAAGTTTGGTAAAGCTAAAGGCAAAAATGACGTTTCAGCTACTGTTGTTAGCTAACTTTACAGTTGGTTAAAGGTAGATTTTCGCTAAATCAACCCCTGACGGGGTGAACGGGGTGGATAGTTGCGCTGATCCAGAGAACACAGTATCAGCAGCAGAAATGGTCCATAAGTTCCAATATAAACGTTAATCAAATTTTATTTGTATAGTATTAATAAACCAAAAGAAACATATTAGAAAACACGCTTAGAGATTATTCAATGGGTTCGTCGTTATCAAAATCGATAAGAAGGAGGACATACTTCCATAAGTAGGTACAGTAAAATCCGCTTACAAAGACATCGATGGGAAGTGAAAAGCACGTCATATTAAGCGAACGTCATACAAAACGTAGTCTTAAGCTATCTTCAAAACTTCCTATTTTTGTTAGAAATTTAGTGTAATCGAGAGAAACTATTCAAATTTCACAAAATGTCGTCGCATGGAAAAATATGGGAATGATCCCGAAAATCAGTGAAGGTGTGAATCATAGTCACTCACTATAACTGAACAAAATTCCTTAAAAATAGGTCACAATAAGCGACATGTTCATAAGCGGAGTCATTATATCCGAACTTTTTATAAAGAATTTTATGTAAAAACCAAACTTCGCACTGTATTTACTTCATAGTAAGCGGTTGGTCAAAGTAACCGGTGTCATAATAAACGGTTTCCACTGTACATTTATTAGACCAAAATCGGTGGAGCAACTTCATCTCAGATTTCTAACAACTCAATTTCTAAACAGCAACAAGAAAGCGCTGCCGTTTGCAAACTTTTGAAACGCCATTACTTTTTCATCAATTGCCTTCTTAATTACAGTTTCTGGGGCTTAAAAAGACCATTACTGAGGTTTATAGTCCTGTGCAGACCCAAATTCTAATCTTAACACACCAATCGATGGAAATGGAACAAAATAGAGATTGCTTTCGGGATAATGAAGGGGCTTAAAAGGGTCCAGAATGTCCATGCAGCATTAGCCGTGATCATTATTGGTGTAAGAAAAAATATGGGTGGTTAGTTTTAGCTAGTGACTTCGTTCGTAAGGATTCCAGATATGCTTCGTGTGCTTAAATTACTAGAAGCAAGAGAATACCAGAAGCAAGAGCATTATTCTCCGCAAATTTACCTAATAGTATGGATAGCTTAACGAATAAATGATATAATTATACTCTTTATTCATTTCACTTACATACTAATTTAAATTTTTAAATATTTCTTAAAAAAAACACACACACACACATTAAAAAAAAACATTTAAAAATATAAAAAGCAGTAGTCCGGCGATGTCGGGAGCAAGGTCCAAACTACCGGTGGTTAGGGCTCCAGGGAAATGAACCTCCTCACAATACGAGCCGTATCGAGGAGTACTGCCTTCTATATCAGGCCCTTTATCCAACCGCGTAACGCCAGCTTCGACGGATGGTCGTCGAAGCTTTTGGCCATCAGGCCATTGGCCGTAACGATAATCGGCACAATGATAATATAATTATATATTGTTAGGAATGTGCATTCGCTTGTTTGGTTTGAAACGACTTGTATAGAAAGTTCAACACTGAATTACATAATTTAATAGGGAAAGCATACATTTTGTCATCCCATGTAGTGTAAGCTATCTCCATACCAAAATTTGGTATAACAAGTTCAGTAGTTTTTCCGTATCAGACAGGCACACACATTTTCGTATTTTCAACTAAGTGTCGATACAGGACTTTATATTCATTGACTATTTTTAAAGACGCATGAGTGACTAACTTTAACGACACCAACCCTGAAATCGTCAAAAATCAGTAGTTTGCCTAGAAGTACCTTTGGTCGAGTTACTCAAACATAAGATATCGTATTTACAATTTAGTATTTCTAGATATTCATTTGGTATGTAAGTGATGAGTTTCGTGCGTGACATGATGTGCGTTACGTGTGAATGGGTAATTATGGCTTTAAGAGGTGCAAATGTGGTTCTATTGCCTACAGCTGCCGGATCAGGCTGTTATATCGCTGTAAGTAAGTTCAAATGGTTGTGTGATCCAGGCAAATCACTTGAGGGGCTTCGTTTGAAGGGTGAGAGGTAGTATCTTTCGTGTTAAAGGTTTAGCGTATATTAAAATATATTCTATCTATCTATGAGGGGAGGACAATGAGGATGTTAGTGATATTCATCAGTCAATTGTAATTAAGGAATAGGGTGTTTTCCGGAAAAAATCTGATTTGTCAGTCAGATCACGTTTTAGTACACTTTTTACTATAAAGTGACGTCACCAGCTCCCACTCCTGAACTTTCATACGCTTTATCTTAGTAAATTTTTATCGATTTGAAAAGACAAAAAATACGTGTTATGTACTTTTTTGAAAATTTTACGGACTGACTAAATAGAATTACTACCTATTGTTTTTCTATTTAAAAATACCCAATGATATGATAGAAAACGAAGTGAATGATGTCGTCACGGTTGACAGGGGAGAATGAAAGAAAAAATGTGTTGTGCCAACCCCAATAACATGGGATAGGAGCAGATGCTAACATCCCTTGGTACAAATAACAGATTTCTTCTTATTCAGGTAAAAGTCACGACCCAGCAAGAACAGAAAACAGTAGTACTTTACAGCTAAATTACTATTTTAGTGAAGTAAATTATTTGTTTGGTAAATTATCTTTTTTTTTTTGAGAACACTGTTGGTGAAATCACATTGACTACATTTTATTCTTATGAAAAACATGGTTCCTGTGAGACAGGCTATGAGCAAAAAAGGCAGTTTAATATATATATCGGTTCCTAGAATCTATTTCATTATTTTCTCGCCAGTAGTCAAAGGCACTTCTTATACCATCTAACTGGCTTTCAAGCACAACGATACAGCAGTTTTTAGTACTTCAAAGGAGTTAATTTTCTTTTTGCCGCGTCTTTAATAAAATATACCAGCTTTAAACAGAAAACGTTTGAAGTACTTAGCTTATCTGATTATAAGAAAGCATAAGATTTATAAACAGACTAAATGATCCTAGGAGAACCATCCTAAAAGCAAATTGAATACTTGCCTTTTTGCTAGGGTTGTGCCTAAATGGTAGATGAATTCATATTTTTTTGCACATGAACATGAACAATTTTTCTTAACAGGGGTGACTATCTTAACATACTGAGACTTCTCCGTGCCTCGGAAAGCACGTTAAGCCGTTGGTCCCGGCTGTCATTTGTAGATCTTTGGCAGTCGTTACGCAGTCAGAAGCCAGAAAATCTGACACCAGTCTTGCCAAGGAGTACTGTGTTACCCAGTTAATGGGTTGTGGAGGTCTGGTAGGCAGCCGCGCCACGTAAAATACTGGTATTCAGCTGAATCCGGTTTGACTGAAAAAAAGAAGGTTCGCTTAAATATATGGTACCTTCTGCCCGCGACTTCGTCATTGAGGAATTCAGATCGGGATAAAAATATTACTTGTGTAAATCCAGGTTATAAACCATATACCTATGTGTCCTTTACCTCACGGAAAAGCGTTTAATTGGTTCTCATGTAGACATTACCTGGAACAACGCTTTAGCTAAATTTAGTACAAACCTCTTTGAATTTCAGTTTTAGTAAACACCTACACACATTCTCAAGATAAAAATATCCCACAAATAAGTTAGCACAATAGCTACTATTTTCGTGTGTGTTCGAAAACGATAAAGCAGGATATTTATTTTATAGCAGAGCACTAAAAGAGACGTGCGGTATCGTAGTTTACATATTGTCCCCCAAACGACCCGATACGAAATTTATTTCTAACCCTAAACAATATTAGGGCACCTGATCTTGATAGAGACCGATATTGAAAAGCCGGTATAAAAATGATGTAGTGTAAATCGGTTTTGTTTCCAACGATGCTACTGTTCAAAACCGAGGTCTAGAAAAAAAATTTGAGTAGACTTTCAGTGTCCGCACAGCTTCGGCGTAGAATTCCACGGAGTCTGTGTTTCCTAGTAGCTGTAACTTGGTGGTCTTTAAGTCAAGAGTTAGTTAGAGGTTACTTCTAGGCAACCATGGTCCATCGTCGACCACTGTTTACCCTGAGGTTGGCTAGTGGATAAACGCGAGCCTATCATTATATAAAAACACAATCGAATTGAGAACCTCTTTTTTTTGAAGTCACTTAAAAACAACTCATTTTCATGTGAACATTTTATTGCTAAGTATTAAGTTTTTTCACTTCCGTGTTTTTGTCTGGTGTAATTAATTAATTAATCATTTTCTTCACTGATCCGGTCTTCAAAATCCTTAAAGATCTCTTCATTGGTTTATCCTCCTAAACATTTCACAGTTTTAATTCAAGAGATACCAGTTTACGCTAACATCAAAAGCTAAATAAGCACCCTTTCAAACTTCGCTACTCTTATATTGTAACACATATTTTGTTAAAATGAACTCCAGAATATTTCGACACCCCGGGAAAATGGTTCTTGCAACAACGTTGAAAAATCTGGGTTTAACTTTATTTATAGGTTAATACAAAATGGTTAAAGTTTGGTAAAGCTAAAGGCAAAAATGACGTTTCAGCTACTGTTGTTAGCTAACTTTACAGTTGGTTAAAGGTAGATTTTCGCTAAATCAACCCCTGACGGGGTGAACGGGGTGGATAGTTGCGCTGATCCAGAGAACACAGTATCAGCAGCAGAAATGGTCCATAAGTTCCAATATAAACGTTAATCAAATTTTATTTGTATAGTATTAATAAACCAAAAGAAACATATTAGAAAACACGCTTAGAGATTATTCAATGGGTTCGTCGTTATCAAAATCGATAAGAAGGAGGACATACTTCCATAAGTAGGTACAGTAAAATCCGCTTACAAAGACATCGATGGGAAGTGAAAAGCACGTCATATTAAGCGAACGTCATACAAAACGTAGTCTTAAGCTATCTTCAAAACTTCCTATTTTTGTTAGAAATTTAGTGTAATCGAGAGAAACTATTCAAATTTCACAAAATGTCGTCGCATGGAAAAATATGGGAATGATCCCGAAAATCAGTGAAGGTGTGAATCATAGTCACTCACTATAACTGAACAAAATTCCTTAAAAATAGGTCACAATAAGCGACATGTTCATAAGCGGAGTCATTATATCCGAACTTTTTATAAAGAATTTTATGTAAAAACCAAACTTCGCACTGTATTTACTTCATAGTAAGCGGTTGGTCAAAGTAACCGGTGTCATAATAAACGGTTTCCACTGTACATTTATTAGACCAAAATCGGTGGAGCAACTTCATCTCAGATTTCTAACAACTCAATTTCTAAACAGCAACAAGAAAGCGCTGCCGTTTGCAAACTTTTGAAACGCCATTACTTTTTCATCAATTGCCTTCTTAATTACAGTTTCTGGGGCTTAAAAAGACCATTACTGAGGTTTATAGTCCTGTGCAGACCCAAATTCTAATCTTAACACACCAATCGATGGAAATGGAACAAAATAGAGATTGCTTTCGGGATAATGAAGGGGCTTAAAAGGGTCCAGAATGTCCATGCAGCATTAGCCGTGATCATTATTGGTGTAAGAAAAAATATGGGTGGTTAGTTTTAGCTAGTGACTTCGTTCGTAAGGATTCCAGATATGCTTCGTGTGCTTAAATTACTAGAAGCAAGAGAATACCAGAAGCAAGAGCATTATTCTCCGCAAATTTACCTAATAGTATGGATAGCTTAACGAATAAATGATATAATTATACTCTTTATTCATTTCACTTACATACTAATTTAAATTTTTAAATATTTCTTAAAAAAAACACACACACACACATTAAAAAAAAACATTTAAAAATATAAAAAGCAGTAGTCCGGCGATGTCGGGAGCAAGGTCCAAACTACCGGTGGTTAGGGCTCCAGGGAAATGAACCTCCTCACAATACGAGCCGTATCGAGGAGTACTGCCTTCTATATCAGGCCCTTTATCCAACCGCGTAACGCCAGCTTCGACGGATGGTCGTCGAAGCTTTTGGCCATCAGGCCATTGGCCGTAACGATAATCGGCACAATGATAATATAATTATATATTGTTAGGAATGTGCATTCGCTTGTTTGGTTTGAAACGACTTGTATAGAAAGTTCAACACTGAATTACATAATTTAATAGGGAAAGCATACATTTTGTCATCCCATGTAGTGTAAGCTATCTCCATACCAAAATTTGGTATAACAAGTTCAGTAGTTTTTCCGTATCAGACAGGCACACACATTTTCGTATTTTCAACTAAGTGTCGATACAGGACTTTATATTCATTGACTATTTTTAAAGACGCATGAGTGACTAACTTTAACGACACCAACCCTGAAATCGTCAAAAATCAGTAGTTTGCCTAGAAGTACCTTTGGTCGAGTTACTCAAACATAAGATATCGTATTTACAATTTAGTATTTCTAGATATTCATTTGGTATGTAAGTGATGAGTTTCGTGCGTGACATGATGTGCGTTACGTGTGAATGGGTAATTATGGCTTTAAGAGGTGCAAATGTGGTTCTATTGCCTACAGCTGCCGGATCAGGCTGTTATATCGCTGTAAGTAAGTTCAAATGGTTGTGTGATCCAGGCAAATCACTTGAGGGGCTTCGTTTGAAGGGTGAGAGGTAGTATCTTTCGTGTTAAAGGTTTAGCGTATATTAAAATATATTCTATCTATCTATGAGGGGAGGACAATGAGGATGTTAGTGATATTCATCAGTCAATTGTAATTAAGGAATAGGGTGTTTTCCGGAAAAAATCTGATTTGTCAGTCAGATCACGTTTTAGTACACTTTTTACTATAAAGTGACGTCACCAGCTCCCACTCCTGAACTTTCATACGCTTTATCTTAGTAAATTTTTATCGATTTGAAAAGACAAAAAATACGTGTTATGTACTTTTTTGAAAATTTTACGGACTGACTAAATAGAATTACTACCTATTGTTTTTCTATTTAAAAATACCCAATGATATGATAGAAAACGAAGTGAATGATGTCGTCACGGTTGACAGGGGAGAATGAAAGAAAAAATGTGTTGTGCCAACCCCAATAACATGGGATAGGAGCAGATGCTAACATCCCTTGGTACAAATAACAGATTTCTTCTTATTCAGGTAAAAGTCACGACCCAGCAAGAACAGAAAACAGTAGTACTTTACAGCTAAATTACTATTTTAGTGAAGTAAATTATTTGTTTGGTAAATTATCTTTTTTTTTTTGAGAACACTGTTGGTGAAATCACATTGACTACATTTTATTCTTATGAAAAACATGGTTCCTGTGAGACAGGCTATGAGCAAAAAAGGCAGTTTAATATATATATCGGTTCCTAGAATCTATTTCATTATTTTCTCGCCAGTAGTCAAAGGCACTTCTTATACCATCTAACTGGCTTTCAAGCACAACGATACAGCAGTTTTTAGTACTTCAAAGGAGTTAATTTTCTTTTTGCCGCGTCTTTAATAAAATATACCAGCTTTAAACAGAAAACGTTTGAAGTACTTAGCTTATCTGATTATAAGAAAGCATAAGATTTATAAACAGACTAAATGATCCTAGGAGAACCATCCTAAAAGCAAATTGAATACTTGCCTTTTTGCTAGGGTTGTGCCTAAATGGTAGATGAATTCATATTTTTTTGCACATGAACATGAACAATTTTTCTTAACAGGGGTGACTATCTTAACATACTGAGACTTCTCCGTGCCTCGGAAAGCACGTTAAGCCGTTGGTCCCGGCTGTCATTTGTAGATCTTTGGCAGTCGTTACGCAGTCAGAAGCCAGAAAATCTGACACCAGTCTTGCCAAGGAGTACTGTGTTACCCAGTTAATGGGTTGTGGAGGTCTGGTAGGCAGCCGCGCCACGTAAAATACTGGTATTCAGCTGAATCCGGTTTGACTGGAAGCCGACCCCAATATAGTCGGGAAAAGGCTAGGCAGACGATGATTTTTCTTAACAGGATCACTGTACAAAACCGATAACATTGACCGTTTAGGTTCAAGCCTGGCAAACAAGCAATTTGAAAGAAAGAAAAGTATTTATTTTTGGCACCTACATGAAACACGCACGGCAGGTACGTAGAAAAAAAAAAGAAAAAAATTTGAAACACCATCATCAGTTTGTTGAACGCCCTGATTGCTCAGGAACCGGAGGTCGATATATTTATGTGCACTCATAGATCGATGATCAAAACGTGTATTAATTTTTTTAGTTATTAATGTTTATAAGATAAATTCTATGTTGTTGGCTTATGTACGCTTTGGTGCAAACTGTGCTTGTACTTGTAAGCAATTGTTACGAATAAATAAATAAATCATACCAGCCGAAAGACGTCCACTGCAGGACATAGGCCTCCCCCAAAGGGAGGGGGGGTTTGACATAATCGCCATGCTTGGCAGGCGGGTTGGTGATCGCAGTGTATCTGTTGCAATGTACAGAGAGTGCTGCTGCCCATTCTCTGGTGAGTCCCTAAGTCCCTAAGGTCGCTAGGCCTAGGATGGTACGCTAATGTTGATGTACATCCTAATGTGCTAACGTCCAGCTACGCCCAGCTATGCGCTGCTACGCAATACTCCGCACCGCTACGTGCTACGCTTCTGTAATGTACGAGTATTAGAAATAGCCAACAGTATTTTCTTTAATCAGTGCGTCCTTCCCGTAATGACTTACGGAGCCGAAACGTGGACACTCACCATAGGTCTGGTCCACAACCCCACCGAGAGTGTCCCCACGTTGCCGTCGTGGTGGGGCTTGTGTGTCTCAATGATCTTGGGGCTCTGCCGGTAGAGTTACTCATGCCGGAAAGGTCCAAGTGAGAGACCAGACAAAGCGGGACACGAGAGAGGGGCACACCGTTCGGAGACCTGAGCAGAGTTCGGGTCTTCGGACGGTGTGTGTTTCGGGAGGAAGCTTGCTCACTGTTTTCTGGTACGCGTCTGCTCATCAGACGTGACTGTGAGGACAGTGAGCAAGCAGCGTGAGAGGAGACCCTGTGAAAGGGTGCAGGGGAGAGGGACTTCACCCTTAAAAAGGACAAAAACAATAATGATTGAGACAGACGCAAAAGATTTACCCCAGGGCGGTACCAGCTGCGCAGCAGCTGGAGAATCCGCCATGCTCCCTTCGGGAGCGTCAAGCCCCTCGTATTCTGGGGGGGGCAACGTATGTCCTCATCCGCTTGCCAGTGGCAACAAGAGCCGAGGAGGCTCCCGATCAGCGTCCTTTGAGGACCTGATCCGGTATAATTTTAAAACGCCTGACAAGGAGTCGGGCGGGCGTGGCGCGAAACATCCGGCCAAACTGTGGCGGAAGAGCCCGCTGACGTGTGGGGGGGATGTGGGGTCAGACTCTGACTCCGCATCTGGCGTCAGCGTCGGCTCACCGAGTTCGGATCAAGAGGGAGTCGAGGCTGCTGCGGAGAGCATTAAGCTCTTCCGCAAGCGCCCTAGACCGGAGGACGACCGAGGATCGACCTCCAACAGTGAGATGGCCTCGGCCCGGAAAATCCCCACCAGCAGGCGGGGTAAGGGTCGAGAAAGAGGCAGGGGGAGGGGGCTCGCCTCCCAGGAGGCTGCCCAGCGAGCCGCGAAGCTCGACGAGGAGGAAAGCCACCCTGGAGTTACTGGTCGGAACGTCCTCCCCTCAGCATCTTCCGGCGGTGAGCTGGACACCGTTGGCGGCTCTGATAAGGAGCGCCAGGCGAGGTTTGTGCAGGCCGTTGAGGCCGCGGTCCGCTATGTGGCCTTGAAGAGGACTCAGGCCTCAAAAAACAAGGCCATACGAGCGGCTTCGGCCTCTATTCTGGCGGCAGCGAAGGAAAACTGCAGCGGGCCTACGTCGACGGACGAAATGTCCAAGCTGCGGGCGGAGGTCGCACGCCTAGCGGCCGCCACGGAGCTTCTCCAAAAGGAGAACATGAAGCTCCGAGCAGACCTGGCCGGGCTCCGCGGAGGTGGCTCAAAGGAGGCGCCCCAACACGGGTGCAAGCACGGGCCAAGCCCGACCGTGCCTGCGGAGAACCAGCTCCTGAACCTGGTGCGGCAAGAGCTGGCTGTCTTCCAGGAGCGGTTCCAGGAGCGGTTCTCCACGCTGGAGAGGATCGTCCTGCGTCCCCCGTTAGCAGCGAGCCATCTAGCCTCGAGGCAGAAGGTGGCCTCATACGCGGCCGCCGTGGCTGCCAAGCCGGGGCCGTCTGGCCAGGCAAATCGAGGGGCCGCGCCGACACCCGCGAAACTGGCACCGGGCAAACCGGCCCCGGTCAAGAAGACGAAAGGCGGAGCGGCTGCACAGGTAGTGAAAGTTCCAGCTCCAGCGGTGCAACAGCCGCCTCCGCCTTCAAATCCTACGGCCGAAGCCGGATGGCAGGTAGCCGGCGGGAAGAAGAAGGCGGGCAAGGCAGCTAGGGCGGCCAAGAAACGGGAGAGGAAGCGGCGGCGAAAAGAGCAGAGCGTCGCAGCTAGGCTCCGCGCCCCGAAGTCCGCAGCTGTAGTGATCACACTACAGCCGGATGCGGAAAAGAGGGGTGTGACGTACGGTGACGTGCTCGCGAAGGCGAAGGAGGCGGTGGATCTCAAGGAGCTCGGCATCACTGGGGGCCTCCGGCTCAGAGTGACCAAGACTGGGGCCCGAATGCTGGAGATCCCTGGTGCAGCTAGTGGCCCGTCCGCCGACGCTCTTGCCGAAAGGCTCAGGGCGTCCTTAGATGCGGAAGAGGCCCGAGTGTCCAGGCCCACCAAGTGCATTGACATGCGCATCCTGGGCCTGGACGACTCCGTCATGGAGAACGAGGTAGTGGCCGCCGTCGTCAGGACTGGGGGGTGCTCTGCCGATCAGGTAAAGGCAGGCACCATTCGTCCTGACCACACGGGCATGCGGGCTGTTGTGGTGAGCTGCCCCGTGACGGCGGCCAAGAAGATTTCAGAGGGCCGAAGGCTCCTGGTGGGGTGGGTGTCCGCGCAGGTGAAACTGCTGGAACCCAGACCTCTGAGGTGCTTCCGGTGCCTTGTGGGCAACCACGCGGGAGCTCTTTGTACCTCGGAGGTGGACCGCAGTGGTCTTTGTTTCCGCTGTGGTCAGCCCAGTCACAAGGCCGGCTCGTGTAACGCCACGCCGCACTGCGTTGTATGTGCGGCAGCTGGCAAGCCGGCTGATCACTGGGCTGGGGGAAAGGCCTGCGCCCCACCCGCCAAGGCCGGGGGCAAGAGGAAGCCCTCCGCCACCACCATTTCTGCCGTAGCCAATGCCACCGCCGTCGCCGCCGCTGCCTCCAGCGTAGCCACCGCCACGCAAGGGGCTCGGGAGGAGGCCGAAATGGAATGCCAATAACGGCCCCATTACGCCTCCTCCAGGCGAACATCAACCACTGCGCCGCCGCTCAGCACCTGTTGCTCCAGAGCATGGCGCAGTGGTCGATCAACATCGCCGTGGTCGCTGAGCCGTACTTTGTCCCGCCCAGGGATGACTGGGTGGAGGACCTCAACGGCTCAGTGGCCCTAATTTCGTCGGCCGCCGCCGGTACCCCGTCCCTCGAGAGTGTCAGGAGAGGACAGGGGTGCGTAGCAGCACGGTTTGGGGAGATTGTAGTAGTGGGGGTCTACTTCTCTCCGAACCGATCTCTCGCCGAGTTCCACAACTCCCTTAGGGAGTTGGTTGTCGTCGTCGCTGGGTATCGTTTCCTCCCCGTGCTCGTTCTCGGGGACTTCAATGCCAAGCACTTGGCTTGGGGTTCCCGTTATACGGACACGAGGGGCAGGTTGGTGGAGGACTGGGCTCTGGAGACAGGCCTAATCGTCCTAAACCGGGGTTCTGTCCCCACGTATGTGCGGATGCAGGGTGAGTCGGTGGTGGACATTTCGTTCGCCAGCCCTGCTCTGTCACCGCGTGTCGTCGACTGGCGCGTCATGGAGGAGGTGGAGACGTATTCGGACCACCGGTACATCCGGTTTGACGTCTCCGCCCAGACCTCAACCGCGCCAGTCCGAGAGGCCCCGAGTGGTCCGCGGTGGGCGCTGAAGCAGCTGGACCGGGAGCTCCTCCTGGAAGCCTCGATCGTGCAGGCCTGGGTGTCACCACCGGACAGGCCTGCTGACATCAATGGTGTGGTGTGGTGTGGTGGCGAATGGTCCCTCGATTCGTACAAATTGTGCCTCGACCCAACGCTTCTTCCGCTTCCTTAGCAGTCATGTGTACAATAACACTAACAAAATTTTAAACATATACCCCTTGTGCAAATCCAAATGTAAAGCAAAAATAATAAATTGGCTTCTCGATTTGGATTATTCTGAGACAGAAAATATTTTAACTGTTTTAAAATAAATAAGATAGTAAATTAGTAGACTTCATTTTAATACACACACCTACACTCACTCTAACAAATATACTTTCACACACACAAACGCAACACGCACAATACACTACACACTCACAGACACACCATTTTAGTTTTAACATTTTCTCTATTTTAGTTTTTAAATATTCCTCTATGTACGTGAAGGCTTGGATGTTTACAAATTAGTGCTTAATAGTATTGTTTTAAGAGGGTGAGAGCCTGGAGATCTGTCATACAGGTCCCGAACCCACTACAGACTCCAGCTCTCACAAAGGTTACAAATTTGATTGAAATCATATGTCACAAACCAATGTCGGTACCTTTTGAGAGAAATAAATCAAATTATTATTATTATTATTAATGACGAGGCGGAGTGGTTCCGGGAGACCATGTCCGAAATATGTGACGTGGCAATGCCCCGGGTCCGGCCAGGACGCGCTCGCCGCCAGGTGTACTGGTGGTCGCGGGAGCTGGCATCGCTGCGCGAGGCATGCGTTGCGGCACGGCGCCTGTACACCAGGCATCGCAGGCTTCGCATCCGCCCTCCGGATGCGCAAGCCAGGGAGGCGGAGCTGTACGAGGAATACAGAGTGGCGAAGGCCGCCCTCCAAGCGGGGATCCTGCGGGCCAGAGATCTGGCTCGTAAGGAGATGCTGGAGTCTCTGAACGGGGACCCGTGGGGACGCCCTTACAAAATGGTGCGGGATAAACTCCGCACCTGGGCCCCCCCGTTGACGCAGAGTCTCCGGCCCCAGCTGGTGGAGGACGTGGTGAGCGCTCTGTTCCCTTCGCGAGGGGAGCATACTCCCCCGCCTATGGCTCCGCCACCTGCGATGCCCGATGCGGACCACACCGACGACGGCGACGACGATGACAACGCTCCGGAGGTGACTGAGGTAGACCTGAGAGTGGCGGTAAACAGGCTGAAGGCCAAAAATACCGCCCCAGGACCCGACGGCTTACCTGGGAAAGCCTGGGTCCTGGCCTTGGAGGCTCTCGGGCCTCGACTAAGGGGGTTCTTAAGCGCATGCTTGGAGAGAGGCCAGTTCCCACTTCGTTGGAAGACGGGGAAACTGGTTCTCATTAAGAAGCCTGGGCGCCCTGCGGACTCTCCGTCCGCTTACCGGCCCATCGTGCTGCTCGACGAGGTGGGCAAGCTCTTTGAAAGAGTAATTGCAAACCGCCTCGTCGGGCACCTGGTGAGGGTGGGGCCGAATCTGGCGGAGAACCAGTTCGGTTTCCGCACGGGGCGCTCAACGGTGGATGCCATCATGCGCGTGAGAGCCCTCACGACGGGGGATGCGGTGTCCCGGGGCAGGGTCGTCTTGGCGGTGTCTCTTGACATCGCCAATGCCTTTAACTCCCTGCCCTGGAGTTGCATTAGGGAGGCGCTCCGGTACCACCGGATGCCGACCTACCTCCGTCGCGTGGTCGAGGCCTATTTGACGGACAGGGCCGTCATCTACCCCGGTCACCGGGGAGAGTGGAACCGGCGAGAGATGTCGTGCGGTGTTCCACAGGGTTCGGTTCTGGGGCCGCTCCTGTGGGACATCGGCTACGATTGGGTGCTGCGCGCCGACCTCCCTAGCGGCGTCAGCGTAGTCTGCTACGCTGACGACACGCTGGTTCTGGCACAGGGGGGGTCGCACCAGGCGGCGGCCGACTTAATGACACGCGGGGTCGCGATAGTCGTTGGAAGGATCCGGCAATTGGGTCTCGAGGTGGCCCTGCACAAGTCCGAAGCCATGTGCTTTCATGGTTCTCGGAACAGGCAACCAGCGGGATCCCAATTAACGGTAGGAGGGGTTCACATCGGCGTCGGGTCGACGATCAGGTATCTGGGGCTCGTTCTCGACAGCCGGTGGAACTTCGAGGAGCACTTCCGACGTTTGGCTCCCAGACTGGAGCGGGCCGGGGCTGCCTTCAAGCGGCTCCTGCCCAATCTAGGGGGTCCAAACGCCTCCTGCCGGAGGCTCTATGCGGGGATCGTGCGGTCCATGGCCCTTTATGGGGCCCCTGTGTGGGCCCTAACGCTGAAGGGGCGACCAGCCCGCCAGCTCAACGCGGCCCAAAGGGTCATGGCCATCCGGCTGGCTCGGGGATACCGCACGGTCTCCGGCGAGGTGGCGAGCCTCCTTGCCGGATTACCGCCATGGGATCTGGAGGCGAGAGCCCTCGCGCACGTTTACGCGTGGCGCGTGGAGGTGCTTCGCCGGGGCGAAACTCCGCTGCCACGGCAAATTGCATCGCGGCGGACGGAGCTCCGGCAGGATACTATGGCGGTATGGAGACTGCGACTATCGCGGCCCAGCGCTGGGCACGCCACAATTGCGGCGGTAAGGCCCCTCTTTGAGGAGTGGCTGGAGAGGCGCCACGGCGTCCTCACCTTCCGCCTGACGCAGGTACTTACCGGACACGGCTGTTTCGGGAGGTACCTGTTTCGGATTAAGCGGGAGGAAACGCCCGGGTGTCAGCACTGTGAGGATCGCCCGGAGGACACGGTGGAGCATACGGTGGAGGTCTGCCCTGCTTGGGCTGAGCACCGCCGTGTTCTCGTCGAGGCGATCGGCGGCGGCAACCTCTCGCGTCCGGCCCTGGTTGAATCCATGGTCCGGAGCGAGGAGGCTTGGGAAGCGGTCACCTCCTTCTGCGAAGCAGTAATGCTAGCGAAGGAGGAGGCGGACCGCGCGAGGGAAAGGCAAGGCCTTCGTCCCAACCGCCGCAACAGGAGAAGACGCCCCGGGCGTCGGGAGTCGCAGGGCGATCCCCGGCCACCGTAGGCGCGGGCCTGCGGACGGCGAGCGTTGGGTGGCTCGCTGTCCGATCACCACCAGGCCCGGGTCGATGGCGCGTTGTGTTTCACGCGCGCCTCAAAGAGATGTCAGCATAGAGGACGGGGCCCGCTAGGGCCAGAGCCTGCCAGGGTTGCGGAATTTGTTCGAAAGAGTCACCGCGGCCCTGGAAAGCAAAGGGCTTAAGAAGGAACACGGATGGGTTTTAGTCAGTAAGAGTCTGACACGCCCTTCCGCTCCACCCAGAGCGGAAAAAGTCATTTGATGATTTCCCATCCTAAAAAAAAAAAAAAAAAAAAAGGTCTGGTCCACAAATTCAAGGTTGCTCAGCGTGCAATTATGGAAAGAGCAATGCTCGGGATTTCTCTGGTGGATAGAATTCACAACAAAGTCATTCGCCAGAGAACTAAAGTCACCGACATTGCGCGTAGAATGAGCATGCTGAAGTGGAAGTGGGCCGGCCATGTCTGTAGACGGACAGACGGTCGATGGAGCAGACATGTGGGAGAGTGGAGACCGCGTATGGGCAAACGTAGTGTGGGACGCCCTGCGGCACGATGGATCGATGATTTGAAGAAGGTGGCTGGCAGCGGATGGATGCGAACCGCTCAGGACCGGGATGGTTGGCGATCTTTGGGGGAGGCTTACGTTCAGCAGTGGACGGCAATTGGCTGATATGATGATGATTTTCTTCAACGACAATGCTACGACCAAATCTGAAACACAATGCTGCAGCTTTGGCTTGGGTATGACAGTAGTGCTAACACAAACAAACCCTGCCACAAAGAGTACTTCGAACTACAAATGCGATGGTTTGAAGCTTCACTTCAATGATGCATTCGACCATATTTTTTAAATTATTTCTACCTTATTAGGTATATTGTTAAGTTTATTTACAGATAAATACAGACTAAAAATACATATGTACAACTGGGATAAATGGGACGGGAAAGATCTCATTGGGCATCAAAAAATTCACCCAAGTCGCTGTCAACCGGAAAAGTGCCCAAAACACTGGCAGCATTGTGTCGTTGAACGGCGATATTGATTCTCATGCCGAAGAAAATACCAGTCTTATCGGTCACGTGAGGAGTCAACTAACTTCTTCCTCATATGTGTAATATAAAAATTAAAAAATATCAAATTTTCTGTCTCACTACATTCTAAAAATGTCATACTTGTACAAACCATTTTCACTTTCAGTCCGTTCTAATTCGAAGTATAACTCGGGCTTTTTCTAACACAGAAACCCAATTAACTCTAGCCTGACCTAAGGATTTAACCCCAGAAGCTGTACCGAGCCGTGCGACTATTACCAGATCAATGAGGCGTTTGGCCTTTAATAAGACCTTAACTTTTACGAGCCAGAGGCTTCCGATACTAAAAGAAAAAATCTTAAGGATTATATTGATTTAAGTAAGTACATAGGTATTGGGAGTTGTGGTTCCTCTTAATGAAAGTACGATACACGTAAATGATTGAGGGTGTCATACATGTGACAAACAACTGAGCCGAGGGGATAGGCATAAGTGTCTTTAAACACCAACAATAAACAATGAAAAAAAATATTTGCAGTCCTGCACCCATACAAAATAAAAGGTAGGTAAACCTTTTTTTTTTGATGTCGGGGGGAAATCCTCATGGATGTCCTCCGCCCTGGGGCGGGCGGAGGGGAGGGGAGGGGAGGTCTGTCAGACTTTTGCTGACTAAAACCACCCCGGTGTTCCATCTTCCACCTATGCAACCTAACCGAATAAATAACACTTGCCCATTTCAGCAATCGAACCCAGGACAAGCCCTTATTCCAACCAGCTGCATGCTGGATTGCCTTTGATTGTTCCGGTCTGTCCACTAAAATTCTGATCCTAAGAGAGAGATATGCCAGCTACTGTTGTGCCAATGCGAGAGAGAGAGAGAGAGATGGAGCTATACAGATTGAATAGCTCTATCTCTTCTTCGCATATGATTCATGATGGTAATGACACGGCATAGAGGGCGGAACACATGACCAGAAATGACACTTTAAAAATCATTAATCTGTAATACACCTGAGTGCCAATTCTCGCATTCGCATCTTATCTTATCTTATATATTTTTGACAGTTTGCTAATGCGAACGTTGCTTGAAAATTATTAAAATTATTGGCCCTCTGCTAAGCATTATTATTAATTCAAACTTCACATGAATTTCAGGTTAGTAGTATATAAACTACCTACTCAAAGATTCACTTCATCAAGAATTTCAATTGCATACAATTTGTCACCGGAGTTTTGAACAATGTGTTGAACAAGGGATTCTACAGTAACTTATAATTGCACACACGCGTTGTCACGTACACACATATTCACTGATTTGAATTCTCAGAACAACTTTAGAGATTTGAAAACAGTTTTGGATAACATTGTTGAAGAGTTTTACAAGTTTTCGTTTGCTACATGGTTCAAATTTAAATTGCATTTAAGTTAAAGTCATGACGTGATTTATGTTCGATTCAATTAAGACGTACCTAATATAGAATGTATAAATAACAGGCTATTTCGTGGTTTTGATCCTGTGGTCAATTTGTAGTCGGTTGGTTCTAATAAGATGGCGCCGTAAGCCTTGCATCATGATCCACAAGTGGAAGTTTGGGACAAACTTTTTGTGGATAATTAATTGAAAGCATTAATTGACCTCCAAATTCAACAGCCTCCACAGATACTGATTTTTTATGATGTTATCTAAAGGGATTTTAGTGTTTTTAAATATTAAAAGCAGAATATTTATTATTATGTTTATAGCCTAAAAAATATAGAGAAAATTTTATAAACCAAATTTTATTTTACCATGTCGTACTGCCACTTCTCTTCTCCTTCGTACTCCGCGTCACACTTCCAGCCGCTATGGTGGATCCTTCTCTGTTACTGCAGTGCGTCTCTGGAACTCTCTCCCACACTCCTTACGCGACAGCCCTTCTCTTGACATCTTCAAGAGGAAAGTTAAAGAGCATTTCCTTTCGCAAATGACATAATATTTATAGATATGTATGTATATATTTATATGTTTATGTATGTAAGTATATTTATGTATGATACAGAATGTAGTATTGTAAAATGTGTGCACTGGATCCTACCCTCTATTGTGATCTCTCTCTATCACTCAAAGGTTTGCTGGTAGAAAACTCATTTTTGAGTTAAGCTCGCCTTTGTACATGAACTATTTAAATCACTGGGAATTAATATAAGCTGTTATGGTGTACAATAAAGAATTATTAAATTAAAGAAAAATCGACCAAGTAGGGTCGCATTTTAAGGCAACAAAAAGGTGGAGATTTCGCAAATGTTATTTACCACATAAAATCGCAAAGTCTACATAATATAATCATATTAAAAAAAAACTGGTCAGTTTTGTTTAATATAAAAATATCGCAATTAAAAGTTGTATACATCGAGTTTGGCCATCCTATACTTCCAGAGATTACATCCTACAAACATACAAACTATTAGGCGGCGAATCCCCTGCTAATCAACTAAAAACTATCATGCAATAATTACATTGCGGGATCTTGTCCCGCAATGTAATTATTGCATGATAGTTAAACGATTGATCATATTAAACCTCCGTATCCTGCAATGTAATGCAACTTGCATGCGAGCTGGATGCAGAAGAAAACGTACTCTTAGTTTAGATGACAGCCTATTCGAGTGATGCTCTCTCCAAGCTTTGTCAATGGTGCAAGAACTAATAACGACCAAGTTGACAATATGTAATGGAGAGAAGACAGGTAAATTGAAGTAAATACACTACCCCAAAATGAAAACTCGCTATTGGCTAGTTAAATATTGAAGTGCACTGTCTCAACACATAAACAAGATTGCTTGCAGTTCTCAAGATCAAATCAAAATTTACGAAAATAAAATATAAACTCTAAGAAAACTGAGCAACTTTACGGCGGAACTCAAAATAAGTCCGTCTGTAAATTCGTTTTATTGCGTTATCGTAGTGAAACTAAAGAAATTGAGTTATGAAACAGCACAAAGATTTATGATGACGCCTTATGGCATCCTCGTTTTAAATCTAGTTATAAAAACCGGCCAAGCGCTAGTAGGACTCGAACAAGAAGGGTTCCGTACCATGAACGGTATTTTTTTTTTAATAAGGCCCCCTTTTATTCTAATTTTATGTGTTATTATATGAACAATAGAAGTACAAACTCTGTGACAATTTCAAACTTCAACTTATTACGGTTCACGAGAAACAGCTCGCTGACAGACAGATAGACGGACACTGGAGGATTAGTAATAAGGTTCGGTTGGTTACCCTTCGTGCACAGATCCTCAGAAACTGACCTAATTCCCCCATTCTTAATCCTTTGCGTTGCTTATTTTGAATAAGTTATTCAGATTTAATGGCCTCGAAATATCTCTAAATCTTGAGATAGCAGTAAAATAAATTATAGACTGAGGAAGAGTGGTCCTCCATTTTGTTTATCTACTATAACAAATTACTTGTTATTCATTTCTTTGAGTAAAAATAAAACGGAATGTTTCTTAGCTGATGGATTTATTTTGAGATCATTAGCGTTTAATTTTCTTTGTAGTTAAACATTAAAACAGTAAAGTTTCAAGTAGTTTATTTTGGCTAATTATTTTCCAGACGACTAACAACTTAAAGAGCGACTAACTAGATGCTACTAAAAAAAATAACTTGTCAGCGATTCAATATTTTAGCAATAATATTATAAAAAGTAAATGATGGCTGCTACTTTAGAGAAAAACAGGGTTCAGGTTGTTAAACAGGGCCAAATTAAATCATAGACGAGGCAAATAAAGACAAGGAAATAAAGACATGGCGACTAAAATCAACAGTGGAACAACAACAAAATTTCCGAGTTCGAGACTTGGGGCACTTCGAATCGGACTGGTTGTGTTAGAAAGGAATCATCCCCTGGAAAGCAAACCATCCCCTTCGGCGATATTATTGTAACCACCCAGATAAGAAGAAGTGGAACTCTCTGCCTGCGTCTGTGTTTCCGAACGCATACAACCCTAATCTCTTCAAAATTAGAGGGAACAGGCTTCTTCTGGGTAAGCTCGCTCCATCGTCGACTTTGTCTCTGTCATCTATGACCTAGACTAGAGTCAAGGGCAAATCCATATTAAATAAAAAAAAATATATAGGAGCCTCGCGAAGCGGGCCCAAATGAAAATTATATTAGATTTTTTAAGCTAAGTTATAACAATTTAAGATATTTCAATAAAATCGATATTGAAATCGAAAATTACTTCTCATCTCAGTTAACTTTATATACAACCTCATTGTATAATTTAAGAATGTCCATTTTCTACTTATTTTGCTTAACAATAGATTCAGTTACTAAAACAAAATCTCGATGCCAGTTTAAATTAAAACAATGCTAGCAACAAGTTATTAAGCTGCCTTTTTTCTACTTTAAATTATCCTACGCTGTAGCTGCCAACCTACTATTTTTGCTACGGGCTTTAATTATTTTTTAATCCCAAATTCAGATCAATTTGTCGCCGCGTTAAATACATGCCGTTTATATCTGTATAATAATGTACCTAGGTTCTGCCAACGGCTTCGAAAATTATCCCAAGAACACATAAATCTACCGTGCAGCTATATAAATTAAGCGAAGCAGCAAAATTCTCATTTATTTTACTTAGTATATCGTGATAAACTCATAACGAAAGCACGTACTAAAATAACCTCATATTTACGTTATTAAATTTATGGATTTCAGTAGTAATTGAAATAAAATTTTAACGCGAAGCAACTGCAATCGTAACAAAAAACAAACATTCAAAACATTCACAAAAAAATACAACCAACACATTTCGAAAACGTCCGCCCTTTAAACTGCCTCAAATTATAGCGGGAACGTCCTAGATTTCGGACATTAGGAAGCAAATAACTCTTGGGGCACGTCCCATGTCGTCCATAAGACGTTTCCTTGCGTATTTCACATAGCCAGGCCCCCATCCGTCTCCCAATATGTTCCCGTAATGTTACGAGTTGCGTAATTTGATTCTGCTGAAATATTAACAGAGAAAATTCGCGACGGAAGATAAATGGTGCAGATGAGGGGAGCTCTAAACACATTTGTATCATTGTCGCCGTGTCTCGTACCTTATAATCACATAGTGATATTGTCGACCTGTTGAACGGTTCTGCCTTATTTATGTGGTCGTATGTGTACTAGATTAAATTTTCAATTACGCGAGGAGCTCATAACGGTTAATTATAATATGCTAAGTCTAATGAAATAAGTCTCCTAGTTTTGGAACTGGTATTAGGTAAACACTGAAAGACTGGAGAACTAAACATGCAGTATTGAATGTTTTCAGGTGAATACGGGGATAAATTTTGGAATCTCTATACTAGTTCTGTCGCAACCAACTGGCTTAATCAGCTGTTTAATTAGCGGCCTAGCCTTTTCATTAAACGGCGCCGTTAAATCACTGCCTACATGTCATTCATCCAATGCATCTGAATTAGACGCATTGGCTGGATGACATTTAGGCACATTTAATTAACAGGCTGGTAGACGATTCACAGAAAAAGGTAAGCTTGTTACAAAATCATGATGAAATATTTAATTTTGGGAACTCTTATTCAAGTTAAATACTTTAAAAGAAAAATCTGAGAAAACGTCCGTTCTCAGATTTTTCTTTTTCGTAGCCATATTGTAAAATTACCCATTTCATGAAATGGCCACCTCAAACGTTGACAACGGATCCCCGCTGCGGAGCTCCGTCGTCATTGTTCTTCGGGATTGAACTGGTAAAACTGATTTTCAATAGGAGGCTAAGTCATAAGTTAGTTTTGTGTATTTGCTGAGCCTTAACAAGGCTATTTACCCATTTAATGAAGACTTGTCTTCAAGTTTTTTATAACATAATTGTATGTCACCAGATAATTGCAAACTCCAAAAGATTACACAATCTCTTGAGATATTATATGATCTCGATAAATTGTGAACTGAACTTTTTTTTTACTATGATAGTGTACTAAACATAATTCGATAGTTTACAATCTCTCTTTGTCATACCGACAAATTGTAAACTAATATAAACTGGCGACCAATCAGTGCATTGGTCTACAATTTATCTGTTTTGGTGTCATATCTAAAATTGCGACTTACCCATGATAATAAATTTTAAAAAAAACAATCTAAACCACATGCTTAATACGCATTTCTGACTATAAACTGCAGTAGGGGTTGCTACCCCTAAGTCTTAAGTCTTCTCAGACACGTCCAATCTTTTATGAAGCAATACATTACATTGAAATTGCTTGTAAACAGCTTACGGACGAAGGCTACTCTCAGTCTAGTTTATGTCGCAAAACAGTGTTTATTACTTGGATGGAGACTAAGCTGTTTGATCTTCAATTATTGTTATTTTATAAGCTTTCTGTTTTGGTCTGAGAAATATTTTATTCAAACGTTAATTCTATAATATTATAGTATTGTTTTGGTGTTGTTTACAGCGTTTAAGT
The DNA here is from genome assembly GCA_905163435.1 of Mamestra brassicae. Taxonomy (NCBI): domain Eukaryota; kingdom Metazoa; phylum Arthropoda; class Insecta; order Lepidoptera; family Noctuidae; genus Mamestra; species Mamestra brassicae. The sequence goes on along the minus strand of LR991004.1, from coordinate 8,475,804 downwards.
CATTTTTAGTAACGTTACAGTAATATAGGGTGGAGACGAGGATACTACAATAATTTAAAATACTGGTAATACTACTTCACACGAATATGTTGTCTTTTATCACAGATTTGATGTCACTAACTGCAACAGACTGCTTGGAATATTTCGTCAGAATAGTAGTCAATATTCTTGACTAGTTTGAGTTTTTTGACGATTTATGCAATGGGAATGTTTTTTTTTTAATTTCGGTGAGAGGATTTATAATAGTTACAAAATATTTCTATGAACCGGTATTGCCTGTATTTTCATTTATTGTCGTATCGATATCTCCAAATTTATGAAATGTGGAGATATCGATACGACAATACAATATGTATTGTAAACATTTTCAATAAACTATTTCAATATTGGCCTAGATTTGTTTGAGCGCTGACGTGTAATATTGTCAGTTCGATCCGCGACACGAAGTAATAACATAAAAACCACAGTTGTTTAATTTGAGCGGTGTTGTTTGATAATCAACGTTAAACATTTGGAATATCCGATGATAAAAATTCTTTTATTTATTTTTCGAGATAGGTAACGGGAGCAAAGCCGAGAGAAAAGTTACTTATAAACAATTGCAATGTTTATTAATTGAGAAAAAATAAAGACAAAGGCGGCCAGGCTACAATGAGATTGGGCGGCTCACGTTAGCTGCATGCATAAGTACTGCAGGGCAATAGTCTGAGGATAGACGGCGCCGCCAAGGCCTAGCTACGGCGAGCCAGTAAGACAACCTAGGTGCAATAGGCGTCTAGGTTGATATACAAAGCAAACAGGCATGCGGCAAGGCGCAGTGAAGATGAAATGTATGGCGTCAAAGGAACGTTAATATACTTAGCGTCGCGGGCGCACGGACAGACGTCATACATTTTCGTCACAACGCCCTGTCCGCTTTGTATATCAAGTCCCTTAGGGCTCATTTGAGGAATCTCGGGAAAAAATACCTGGAAGAATTTAGAAGAGGTCCCTGCCCAGCAGTGGGACACTATAGAATTTAATTAGGCGCCGTTCAATGAAATGGCTAGGCAGCCAATTAAACGGCTGATTAAACTGTTTACCTGCCATATATCTACTGGAGAAATGAATTCATTTCATAGGAACAGAGTCTCTTCACTTAATGAGCGAATCCTTGAGAGTTAAAATAGACTTTTAATTATGATTTCACATTATATGCTTACAGAATAGGATGATCTTACAACATTAATTAATTTTCCTTTGTATGTTGTTTAAGTAGGTACTTAGTTGGTATAATGAAAAGTTGTGACGTTTAACTTCTTATACAATATGTTGAAGTCGTGGTTTTATAAATGGCGTGTCTAATTTTGTGGAGTAAAGTATGTTTGTGAAGTGAAGGGTACGTTAGATTATTTAAAAATAAGCTTGTCTTTATTTTTAATATGTACAGATAAAAAATAAATATATTGATTATAAAATTTTTCTTAACTGACTGGTTTTTGTTTTGTGTGCATACGTCAGTTTTGTGACAGTAAATACTGTTTCTTTGCTTCTTATCTTCTTCTAATAGCTTCGATAAGTAACTAGGAGACAAAAAGAAAAATTAACGGCTGGATAAAATTCAAAAAATTCTGAAGTTGTACCTACTAGTCGCAGATGCGTTCACCGAAAACTGGCTTCACTGGTACGTACAAGAACGTGATTGCTCGTGTTCACCAGGTAGAAATACAATGTATTGATAACGTTTAATTTAGCAAGAACAAACTTACCTCCCAATATTCAAATTACTAAAGGCTGCTAACAAAAAAACGCCGAACCGAACATATAAAGCTCTTTCATAGAAAAGGGTAAGTATATCGATTCAAAACATCTAATACCCTTCTTCGGTAAAAAATAGGACAATTCCCAATACACTGTTTGCATTTTCACACGCGGCGTTTTTTAGTGATAGGTACTGTTAAACGTTTTCTCCAGTCTTTCAAAACATTTTCCCCTGACAAAGTAATTTTAACGTTCTCGTTTAGAGCATAAGATTGAAAATTCACCGTCACAGTTCTAAGATAAGGTTTTTTGATGTGAAAGAGGTATCAAAGGGGGTTCGTTTAACAATAGGAGAGGCGTGTATTGAATGTCACATTTTGTATAGGTGACACAAGTTGCAAGAAAGTGGCTGAAAAGCTGTTGTATTATATAGCTGCAGCCGTTTAAAGGGTGTGATCGAGTTTGTATACTCTTGGGCGGTTTTTTGAAATAGAAATTGTTTTGACGTACATCTTGTTTTTTAAATAGCGTCTAACGGCGCGGTGGTTTGCTTACATTATGCGGTTATTGACAACAGTTCACAAATGCATTTACCGTTTGTTAATAACTTAAAGACTTTTACATACGGATGCGACGCGAGAATGCGACAGCTAGCATCGTCGCGACTCACCTGTCTGTCGGAGCATTCATGAAAATACAAAGAAATAAATTCTGCAACTTAACTTAATTTAATTATTATAAAATAAGAGTATGATTGATTGAAAGTAATTAATTGATTGATTGATTAAATTGATTATAATTATTAACTTAATTATTATTAATTAATTAAGTTAGGTGGCTGTGTAGTAGTACTTTAACAATTAAGGACCTTCCTATATGTGTAACGTGGGTCAGTACGTCCTACGGTGGAAAAAACCGTTGTAAACAAAAATTATCAGACAGTTAAATAATCCATTTAATTCAAAATTAAGTCCATAAAAAGTTGTTTTGGTCCAACTTACTAACCAAAAGATAAACAACTAGTATCTACAAAATATTATTAGAATTAACCATGGTCAACAACTTATCAAACATTTTTGTACAGCCAGCACACCAAGCTACCCGAAACTGTAAATTTTTCCCGATCAACCTTGAACCTCATGCTTCCGCGATAAAGTTGAAAATCTATTAAAGAATTTTGACAGATTGTTGTAGCTTGACGTGCTGGCGTCCGTACCAAAAACAAAAACGCCCACTCGATTGGCGATTAGCTTCAACGCGAGTTCGATTTCCGCACTGAGCAAATATGTACATATTTGAATGGCCCCAGACAGTTTTTAGTCTGCTTTCCAGTATTTGAGCAGGTAATAGTACTACGTATATGTTTGTCTCTCTTGATACCAAAGAGGACGTAAACGGAAAAGGGATTCATACCTCAAATATTCTGCCTAGCCTTTTTCCACGTATGTTTTTGCAGTCTATCAGGATGCAGCTTAGTACCTAGTTTTCTTCATGCAGTTCATGAAGTGACTGCCTTTTTGACCTCCTTAACCCAGAAACTTGGTAATACGATACCTCTTGGTAAGACTGGTGCCACATTTGCTGGGTTCTGACTATCCGTAATGACTGCCAAAGATAACAACCGGCACCAACGGCTTGACGTGTTTTCTGAGTAACGGAGGAATCTCGGTATGTAATTTATGATTACCCATCCATGGGCTGGGGCAAGAGCTGCATCGAACTTCTCTCGTATGTATCTGGTACGTATCTATTAATATAGAAAATCCTGACATTACGAAATCACTCAATATAAAATCAGATGAGATTATAAAAATAACCGGCACTCCATTAAAAAGTCAATAAGATACATCCTACTTCGCAAAATGAAATCAGGATATTGATACGCACACATGCAAAGCGTAACGGGATACTAATACACGATATAATACGCACACATACGTAATACTGTCAATGTATTTTGTACGCACAAACGCTTAAGGCTGCCTGTCCATTGGATCGAAGTGAGTGAATGGAAAAGAACGAGCAAATAGCGAGTTAGAATTACAAAGCAGAGTTTCCATACAAGATAGAAAAGGCATTCAAAGCGTAGAAACTTAGCCCACACAGATCTGCAACTATTTTACACAATTTAATTCCGCTAAACCCATTCCGTCATCGAACTACAAGACGAACGCGGCGTATCTCCATCCGCACAAAACATTTTGGGAATGCTTTCATTGTGCATGTCACTGGAAAATGGCAAACTCCGTAAGATTATAAAATAACTTGAGAGATTGTAAACTCTCGATAAATTAATATCAACTGAACACGGAATACTTTTTACGCATCAGAATTTGATAGACTATAATCTCTCGAAGTCATTCCGTGAAATTGTGGACTGACATAAAATGGCGACCAATCAGAGCACAAGTCTACAATTTATCCGTTTTCCTGTGATAGTACGCACAGTTTGGAATGCCATACGGCAATTACATCAAAGAAGTTACATTATAATGCAAGTATTCCCAAGACGATTTGTGAGTATGGTAGGTTAAATCGGCCAAGTGCGAGTCGTACTCGCGTGCAAAGGGTTTCGAACGATTTTTTTTTTAATGATGTGATTTTTATGTAGAGAACTATATTCTGTATTATTTTTTTAAATTTTATGCCCAGTAGTTTCAGGGATAAAGCCCCCCCTTTATCCCTGAAACTACTCGGCGTAAAAGTCGATTATCATATTTTTTTTTGTAATAACTTCGAAATGAAACATTTTAAAATTATGATAAAAATATTTTTGAAACCCTTACAATGAGCCCCTTCGATTTGATATGTCACACGGTACAGTTGGAAAACTTGAATTTTATTTTCCCCCAAATAGTGACAAATTTTCAAAACTACTATATTTTTGTGACACGTTCGTGTCGTGTTCGTCACGGAGGTACATGTTTGCACCGAATTTTAACTGAATTGATCTAGTAGATTCGGAGAAAATCGGCTGTGACAGACGGACAGACAGACTACCGAGTGATCCTATAAGGGTGCCGTTTTTCCATACAGGGATTCGGAACCCTAAAAACATGCATTTGACGAAATATATGTTTTTTCACACGCTCATTTCATAAAATTAAAAAAAAATCCGCTCCAATGTAAAGGCAGCACAATATTTAGACTCTACCTATTATGTACGCACACAAGCATATTATTGCGTATGTATTTTATCCGCACAGTCTAAACGACTGGACCGATTTGTACTAATGGTGTGTCATTGTGATCCGAATTGTGTTGCATGATATTATAGTTACAGCGGTCGGGTATCCAATCGATGTGTTGTGGCTTTAATGGTTCCTAATTTTGATTTAAGTAACGTTGACACAATTAGTTTTATTAATAAAAAATAAGAAACCGCTAAACATAATATTAAAATACAAACTCGTTGAATAAAACTACTACAGTTTGGTAAAAAGGCCGCAATACCACCTGCAAACAACTAAAAATAATAGTAAATAAATAAAAATAATAATAAAATAATAGTGAGATCAATCTTTCGATAGTGATTCACAATGTTATTAAACTTGCATGGGATTTTCTTGCAAAATTCAGTCCAAGACTGACAATAACTCCCCCAGACACGGCGCTACTCGACGAATGCGGAATCCATTTTTTTTATAGATTTAAAAAAAATCCTTTACGTAGTAATTTCACTGTCGTGTTGCGCCAAATTATCACCTTTATGTAATCCGACGATTTCAATTGCATATTTTATTCAAAATATTTGAAGAAAAACAATTTTGTTAAATTTTTCATGAATAATAACTGTCATTTCGCTTAAACCTGTGTTCCCCAAAGTAAGACGACAAACGCTTGCCAGATTATGTACGAATATACTCCTCTCAAACGCACGGAATGTTTCTTCAAGCATTTACTTGAAACAACGGCTGGAACAGCGTTTAGCACTCATGGTACCTATCTACTCCTTAATACCGTCTGCAAACGCATTTTACTTCTCAAACATGGCGCCCGATTCTGTAGTACGGACGAAAGTTAAACTTTATACTGTTGAAATTATTTACTTGCAGAAAGACAATAAACACTACGGAAATATATTGCACCTATGTACCTCTGTTGTCTCTGCATCACCCTAATGTTGACTCATCATTATCATCATCAGTTCAGGCGACATGACGGCCCATTGGCGAGTTCCCTTGGTCTTCACCAGGTCATTGGCGCACCTGCAACAGAGACTCTAGACAAGGGATAGTCTGCGGTAGCATGGCGTTATCAATCTCGTATATTTTGGCATATCGACTAGCCTCAAGTCATTGGTTCACTGATTCTTCAGCGTATGTCGACTGGTATAAAAACCGAATGCCAAAATAATAAAACTTGTTTAGTTAACTAGGTGACTAATAAAATAAGCACCAAAACCTATCCAAGCTTATAAAGCAACAAACAAATGAAACACAGTACACAAGCCTCTATTTATGTACAACCATACACAACAAACAAACACAAATTCCGTACATCTAATTCAATTCGCACCTCACAGCTATTCCCCTATAATCCGACGCCCGTTTAATATTCGACCCGTTCCGGGTCTAAATGGTAATGAGTTACCCAGTTTTAGCTAAATGAAGATTCTGTTTATACGATAGTAGACCGAGTAATCCACCGATCCACCGACTAGCTATTGAAAACGAGTTCAGTTTTCAACGGGACAGGACGGCGGCTGATAAGCAAAGTGTTAACCCGGAAAAACGAAAAATTATACTTTTTATGCAAACTTTTAAACCTTGACGCACCATCTGTTACTGAAAACCTCTCAAAACCCAATATAGGTGATAATAATTGAACTTATTTATCATGATGAAAAATTTAATACTATGAAACTTTGACGAACAAAGGAAAAATTCAACACAAAAAACTATATTTATGTATTTTAACAGACCAATTCATAAAAATCGAACAAAATGATGTTCAAATAGTGATTGGCGGATTCTAAATTCAAAATCTCTTTTGAAAAATCCTTAAATGTATGTCCGGCTATTTCTTTAAAATATCGAATGTGTAAGTTGTCACTGTATTGCTCATCAGCTTTCGTTTGCGAGGCTAGGTACCTATCGATTTATGGAAGCCCGGTAAATTAAATGCGTTGCTACTCAGGTGTCGGAAGATGGAGAAAATTGTGTTCGGAGCGGAGGATTTAGTTGTCTAGCGTGTATTGGATAATTAGTTTGTCTTTCCAATTAGGGGTGTGTTGTCGCTGTAGAAGGTTAATTTCAATGTTTGTACTTACTTATTTTTGAGCAATAATGCGAAAGTGTGCGATTAAAATTGGAAATTTGATCGATGTGTGCCAGGACTATTGAAAAGCTTCCATATTGCGGGTAAAACGCACTAATGTGACAACCCGCCACGAAGCTCCGCAAGTACGAAGGGTTTCCTACAACTCAAGCTTTAGAACATTGAAAATCATGAATCTTTTAACAATTTCAGTCGTTTCAACAAACTTTTGTTGCTTTGCGATTTGTAGAACCTCAACGATCCTTAGATATTCTTCTATTATCACAATAATATTGTATTTTATTTTTAGACAAGATTGTTCATCGCCTGAGTGGGTTTACGAGTGGGTACAATATCAGAGAAATACAACTCGTTTGTTAATTTCTCGAGTAAAGTAACTAGTAGTAAAAAATATAGTAAATTCAGGTTTTACACGATACACCAACTTTCAGCACCCCGCAATTAAAGCGAGTAACTTCCCCATCAGAACGCATCGTGTTAAAGCGTAAATCGCTTCACTTTCCGCTGTAAAGCGTAAAATAAATTAGTTGTGTACAAAATTTTTCCGCTAAAGGATTTTAATGAATTTTTAAAACGGGCCCGGGGCCGTATCGCACCGACAACTTTAATTAAAAATCCTGGAGGCGTAAAAACGGCGACGATTTCAAAATAACTGGTAGGAAAAGCGTGGAATGATTCCGTTTAGTTTTGTTTCGTTTCAGCAGATGTTGTGGCGTTCCGTTTCGATACTGCACGTATTTCTAAAAAGTTGAAACCGATATCTGGGCATCGATTTGGTATTTGGAGAGAGTCGTTAAATTTTTCAACCCTTTGAATGTCGGCTTCGTGAATGCAGTGGTCAATATGCTTGTTATTTTGACTCTGCTTATGGAAGAAAAAATTAAAAGCCACAGAAAACTTACGCTTTTTACCTATACTGTTGCAAATATGCCTTAAAATGTCTCAACGATTTTTAAAACACGACCAAGCATTCTAAATCATTCCACAACCTTCAAAGCTCTATATGCGTACCACTTCTCACTATTACATATCTGTCAACACGAGATAGCACTTCGCACGAAATCGGAAACTTAAATACGTATCCACTTCCATCAAACTCGAATTGAAACGTAGCAATTCGACAACTCGTCGAGACGTAAATTGACGATATTATGCCGTAATCGAAGCAAGGAATTACCGCTAAAAGTGGAACTAATGTAAATGTAGATTCTCAAGAATTCTCTTTGCCCCTAATGCAGGTGCATTAGAAGAGATCACCGCATGCCTCCCCTTAGATATAGTGTTACGTTCATCTTAATTAGATGGGTTTATAGCCAGGATTAACTGTCCCCTTTTAATCTTCAGATGAAAGCTGATGGAAACGTTTTTGTGGAACCCAAGAGAAACGCAATTATGTACCTATTAAGTATTAATAGCTATGATGTATAATAGAAAGGGTTAAGCGATTTTATAGGCTTCATATCAGATCTTAACCCTAGTAATGACGGTAGGGAACAAACGTTATCGTAGCAGAAATTTAAATTATTTTGTTCATTTATTCATGGTATTAAATTAACTCCAAAACGGTTCTAATTTCAAAGAGCCCTTCTATCAAGATAAACACTTTTTTGACGAGAAAAAGTTGGTACGTGAGACAGGAAGTAAGGGAGCGACTTGAAAATGGAACGGAAATAGTGAAACGGAAATGACTTCATTCCGATTCCAAGGAGTCTCGTGTTGTTTGTGAATTGGCACCTCGATAGGTGTGTTTAAAAGGGGGAGCTTGGTTTAAAGAAAAAGTTTTCAAGTAGAGTTTTGTAAGTTAAATTAAGAGAGGAACTTTTTGGATCTTGATTTAATTTTTAAGCCAAATTTAATTTAATAGAAAATCATTTTGAATAGACCATTAATAATTAAAGATAAGATCACAGAGTAAAAAAAAGGCTGCGAGGCTAAAATGGTATTGCCCGAGGATGGACGGCGCTGCCGAGTTCGGCCGGGGAGGAGGTGGCGAGACGACATAGACGCTCACCGCAAAGGCTGATTCGAGAAAATCTGAAAGGATTTCAGGAAAGAATTTGCCCAGCAGCGGGACGGTACAAGTTTTATAAAAACCGTCAAATTCTCTGTCGTAAAAGTGGGTACGAAAAGTCCTTCCCGTTCGAGAAGGAAGGCGAGTGATCAGATCATCACGCTTTGACTTGTTCAATAGATTGGTCAATACTCAATCGTTTATTTCATTTCATATGCATGCGCATTCAACTCCAGGTTTTTGTCGACGTTTTCCTTCTTCCCCAGTGTACAATTTGGAATATTAAAAAAAACAAAAGGTTTCAAAGCCCACCCTTCTGCTCCACAAGCAGCCTTTCAATGATTGATATAAGTCTTCCAAACCCTTTGGATAGATAAAGCTATATCTATAGCTTTATTCATACACTAGCTGTGCCCACGACTTCGTTCGCGTTGATGTCGGAAAAAATGTACGTAGGTACAGTTAATACCTTGCATAACCTGAATTCTGAGAGGGGTTCTCAAAATTAAGAAAATAGGAAGATGGTAATGCGGGTCACTGACCGTGTCACCTGTTTTGTTTCAAATACCGACCAAATATTATCATTCGTAGTGACTAGCCAGGTATTTCTGGTTACCTCAAATCAATGATTTATGGACAATATGAACCAGTAACTCAAAAAAATGTAATTTTCACTGAAAATTGCATAATTATTGTAGAACACTGATTCACTCAATTCTGTTTTTCCATTTTAAGTTAAAACAGTTTTTTATGTAGGGTTGCTAGTTGGGCCTAACTTTGAGTACCTCACTGGCTGATTTGTCAACGAAAATCGTTTTTTTTATTCAATTAAGTACTAAAGTTTATTTATTCATCAAAGCCATACAGAACAGTTAAAGTGGTAATTATATAAAAAAGGCTAAAATTACAAATAATGTAACCCTGACTTCTAAACTAGGCAGATGCCTGTACCTTAGAGTGTCCCTCCAAGAATAAAATACAAATTATTAGCATGTATCCATAACTTTCCGTACTGAATGAGTGATGACTTTTCGTACTGAAAGGAAGGATGATGATGGAAGGAGCTCGTATTCATACATGACGTTTATACACACATAACATACCTACTGCGTTTGGGGTATGTCCATATACCAAGAACAAAGATTTGGTAGTTTACCTACCAATAACAAATGGCTTCTTTATTTATATCACTATCCCATCGCAGTAAACAATTAAGCAATAAATTGTGGCGTAGGGTCTCGTTTACGCACTTAACTCCAAGGCAGGTAATGTTATCTCAATAATTAATGTTAGACAAAGTGGGTGGGTTAGTGGACTTATTAATCACTAAGAAGATAATTAAAAGAGAGTAAAGATTATTAAAACTCTAAAAGTTGAGCTCTTTAAGATGAGTTGAACTGGCAATTGTTTGCACTGTAGGGGCGGGCCCACTTAAATCTGTGTGAAAATACCACCTTTGACATTAACTTACAAAACAAAAAACTTTTTACTTAAAAATACAACGACTTCGAAATAAAAAAACACTACAAAATTAAAAAAAAACCTTTAATTTCGACAGTCGGTGTTTTTGGTCGTTTCGTCATTTTTAGGGTTACGTAGTCAACAAGGAACCCTTATAGTTTCGCCATGTCTATCAGTCTGTCCGTCCGCAGTTTAGCTCAGAGACGCTTAGCGTTAGAAAGTTGAAATTTGGTATGAGTATACACATTAATTACGCCGACAAAGTGGTAAAATAAAATCTTGAAATACATTTATTTTAGGGTGGCTCCCCTACATGTAAAGTGGCGATATTTTTTTATCGTCTACCCCATGGTGTAGTGTGTTTTTTTTTTGACGCGGTTCTAATTCTTTGTATTTTTTTTTACTTTTCACGTTATATTGTTACCTCACACCTAATAACACCAATGTAAAGTCACAGGAAAGCAAAAAACGCAATTCCGTTTACCTGGATGACATATTTTTTCCAGCTATTTTGATTAAAAACCAAACTACTGCACCGATTTTGATGAAAATTCTACAGAACTAATCGGAAAGTATATCCTTTCACATTACAGAAGAATTTTTCAAATCGGTCCATAAATGACGGAGTTTGGAGGTAACAAACATAAAAAATACAACTGAATTAAGAACCTCCTCCTTTTTTTGAAGTCGGTTAAAAATACAGTAATTGTACTTTAAAAGAGAATTTAAAATTTACTTTGTTTCGGTGTTTCATCTCAGGGTGGTCTGCTAGGAAATAATGGCTACATCTTGTATAAACTGATCAAAAAAGATTGACCTGCTGAAGTGTTAGTTTTAATCTGTTCAAAATCTAAATATAAATGATCATTCTTTAATATTATAATAATTCATCTTTTCCAATTCCTATTAAAAACATCAAAACCAGTGTATGACAGATATATCAAAATTTACCAATGCAACGGTCAAATAAGGTATAACCAATTAGAAATTTTCAAAACCGCTTATGGGAAACAAGCTGATCGTGGCTCTGCCTGGATTGAATTAATACTTCCTCTTGTATAAATTATAGCATATGTGTTATTTTGATGTATGTTTAAGCTGGCCCTTCCCAATTATGCACATCTTTTATTTTATTTTTTTTTTAAAGAAATCAACACGCAATTTTGCAAACATCCCTTATGCGCATCCTAGGCAGTCCCATCTTCACCCTGAAAGCTTTATTGTGTAGTGTGTTAAGGTAAACAAATAGAACAAAACAGCATACGCATAACACAGTAAACAAACAAAGTAAATATTTACCTTAAACTAAAGTTAATTTCAGCATTAATTGTAGAGCCATAAACCTGTTTACAAGAAGTTGTTACAAGTAACGTATGGGAGGGGTAACGTTGCGTGAACCAACATTGTCGGTCCTTTATGGATATCCCATAGAGCAAATAGTATTCGTTGCCTTTTGTGGAGGGAATATTTGATGAAATGTTGTTGTTCTGAATTTACATAATTTTATGGGGTGCAACTGGGTGAGATGATAATTTTATGGTGATTACGAATACTTTATGAGGTTTGCTCTGTAAGTACTTCTGAAATTCTGGCTGAAAACGTGCCTACTTAAGTGCTGTATTAACAAAAAAATGGAAACTAAAAATACATACGAAGATACCTACAATAAAAACTACCCAAGTGCGATTCAGACACGAAGGGTTCCGTGCTATAAACCGAAAAAAACATGTTTCTTGTATGGCCACCTTTAATTTTTAAATTAAACTATTTTTTTTTATTTGTTTTAATAGCGGCAATAGAAGTTCACACTCTTGAGATACTGCCCACTGACAGACAAACGCACGGACGGACAGTGATAGGGTTCCGTTGGTTACCCTTTGGGTATGGAACCCTTAAAGGGTATTTTAAATGAGAATACCTACTAAAGTAAAATATTAATTTTTATATCACTTCAAATACTTACACTTTGATACCGCCCTCAATCCCTAAATTATCACCAAACAGACACACTACGCTAATTAAGAAATTTTCCTCAATTTTCGGCCTAAATTCAGCGGAAAGTCAAATATATACAACTTCCTTGATTAACATCCCGCAGTTATATGCAAATATATACTTATGCCGCAAAGGGCACCGGTGGATGCCCTCAAGCACAGAAAAGGTAACTACAGAGAGTCATCTCCATAAAATGAACGCAAACGCACGCACACATAGATACGCTTCACGTACAGCGAGTGCAAGCGCACTTGCGACTGTCTTGTTTGAAATCTACGTATTACGAGCCTATGTGTGCGTGCGCCAGTTTTCTCCCTTAATATAGAGTCGGCCTTCTGTATCTATCTATTTGATACCTCAAGGGTACTGTTAGAGAAATTGACGCGACACAGTGGAGGGTAATGAGGTTAGACCCGCGATGTGCGATGTATGCGGTTTCTTCAAGTCGTTGTATGAAAATTGGAACACAGTTTGTAGCAGCAAATTAGTTTTGGTCATATTTTCGGTTGCCACGTTGGTTGGGTGAGATGGGACTGTATATTTTCTGTAAATTTCGAGGGAAGTAATCTTGTTACATACTAGGTTTGCTCATGGTTTTACTTGTGAACACGGAAAATTATTGCAAAGCGCTCGGATCAAAGTTGACTATGCCTTTTTCAGAGTTGGATAATGCTATATTGTTGATTTATGAACAAATACGTTCCAATAAATGTGGTGAAAAGTCTACTACATATATCTAAGAATTTCATATATATATTTTTGTAGAGAATTATTTCTTAGTACACATACGTACAGACCAAACATCGCTACACATTCAAATTGCAGGAAAGGTTTTTTATCTTCACATAGTCCGTAAAGGCAAAGGAATCTAAGTGGATGTTACGAGCAGATGTTACGTTTTTTGCATATTGGAACTGTTCCAAGACATTTGAGAAGTTTTATCACTCTTTACTTTGGCTTTTCTTAAACCTCTTTTAGTTTAGGACGTGAAGTAAGAACGCTATCAGTGGTAGGAATCTTAAAACACAAACTTAGGCGCCATTTCGCTACTCTTTTCACTCTGAAATCTGCGTCATCGTAACCATAATTTCAGTCGAAAGACGTCTACTGCCTCCATAGGCTCCCCCCAAATGTCGCCACATTGACCGGTCCTGTACGACCTTCCAGCGGATTCCTGCTACCTTCACAAGGTCATTGGTCCACCTTTTGGGAAGCTTTCAAATGCCATGACAGTCAAAAAATTATACGATTATTCTACTGTTCTTCCGTCTAGATAACCAACATTTTAAATTAGCGTGTTTGTTTGAAAACCTAAACTATAACAAAACAAATCTAAATTTGCACCTACTAAATGTTTGCATGCCTTATTTAACGTCGAATATATAAGGATCTCTAATTATAAAATATCTGCATTTTTGCACGTACTTTCTATGCAAACAAATAGTTATTAATTATATTCTATTATATTCTAAAAAGTGACATACATTTGTTTGACGTGGCAGGAATGCTTTTTGAAAATGTCTTATTCCCTTCTTTCTTTAAGGTTAGTTTTATAAAACTGACCCTAAAGAAGCAGTCCTAAAATTATTTAAGACAAAAATCTTGAAGAGACAAAAGCCTTCAAAATAACACAGCCAACTTAAAATAGACCCTCTCGGGGATTGAAGTTTAAAATATACCTAAAGTAAAAATAAAAAGGCCTTCGTGATCTTCAAACAAAGCCTGAATGTTCAGGAAGCGTCCAAATCTACAAACGGAAAATAAATAAGCGAACAAGATTGTAATCTTCTACATTTTCTTATTATGAAAAAGCCACAGGGAAGAAGATAAATTCCTTTGTAAGTCACTCGAACAATCGCACATGGTAGCTTGATTACAACACAAAGATTCTGATTACAACCATGAAAACCTATTATAAATAAAATTTCGAAAGGAGTTTCATTGAAATTCATAATAAAACCAAAAGATTGTTCGAGAAGACGTTTTTAGGGGTCATTTATTCGTTTTTTAAAACAATACCTACCTACCTGATACAAAGCGATGATGTGGTCGACGATGGAGTATGCTTGCCTAGTAGCAACTTATTCACTCTTCACCTAAAGAGCCCCAGGATGTAGCTTATTGAAAATAATAGGCATACCTACAGGTAATATAACAATAAACTCAGCGAACGTCATTGTTGAAGATGTTACGAAAACATTAACAATAGCTCATATTAATTAATAAGCAAGGGGTGAAAGTCCATAAAACAGTCAGTTAGTAGCTTTATTTTCACCAAATAATAGGGGAGAAAGATACATTTGTAAACATTTCTTAGAATTATTTGATTTGAAACCACTTCTACTTATTTTTGACTGTAGGTACCATGTTAAATTACATATATTTCGTATTATTAATTAAATATAGAGACTTTGTACTTAGTAAATAATAATATTGTAGAAAATAAAAAAAACTACAGACAAGCGATGCATATAAATGATACATTTATGAGATAGAAAGTTATACTATTAGTAGATATTAGTGAATTAATATACCTATTACATTGGTCTAAGAGACAAAAATGGCGGAACAAAATTTAGTCGACCTCTGCACGTTGTGGCTGTGACGAGAAGGCTTCACGTAGCATTATGCTGTGCCATGGGGGACTAGCATTCCGCAATTTCAGTGGTTGCCTTGAAAAGGGCATACTAAACACACATATACCTACATTTTATACCGCCAAATATATCTACTTACGTCTTATATCTACAGCCATACTAGACATAAACAAGTCAACACATTAACACCTAAATAAAATATAGCAGTTCGCCAAAATCCGTAGCAGCTAAGGGGCTATCCAAACATCCACTGTCTATTTAAAATAGCATTTTGAATTATTCACATCCCACACCCCTGACGAAGGGGTTGATTATCCCCTACGCACTGGATCAGGAAGGGAAACCCAGTTTTAGGGTTGCGCAAAGAAAAAATGAGTATCTGACATGTGGCGTGACTTCGCATAAATTGTTATGCGAACGGTATAAAATTATGCGAGTTATTTCTAGATTCTTTCATTGGGATTTTGTGGTGGCACGGTGTGTCGGATGGATTTAAATGGACTTTTTAGCGAGTAATATTTTTAGACAGCATCTCTCGTGTAATCTGCTTAGGTACTCATTCACCTCAGAGTGGTAACCTTATTCCATTTTTTCCCACAAATTAATTAGTGAACAAGGTTAAATACTTTTTGAAAATGTGACGCAAAACGTAAAGGAAAAGTTCCATCAAAGTCGCTCGCTTTCTATGTAAAGATTTAACAGTTCCTCGAATCAAAATTTTCAATACGAATTAAACAAATCTCGCGTTTCCTATTAAAACATCTTTTGAAAACCTGGTTTTCAATTACGTCGTTCTTAATTAATTTAATTCAGCATCAAATTATTACTGAATAATTTACAGCTACCATGTTTTACTTTACAGCAGTTGGAATTCTCAGATAGTGTAGATATTTGATTGAAATGGCAAAATTGCTGCCATTAGGGTACCTGAGATATGATCGCCGGAACGTTGATCCCTTAGTCTGAATACCTCGACAGTGGCCAGTGTATCCGGACAGGCGGCGAAATACGGAACTACATAGAAATGTTCTCAATCCGACTGAGCACTGGCATTCTCCCATACATGCAGCGCCCCCATGAACTGACAAGATTACATTGGTCGCCTTGCAGTCGTATCTTGATTGGAACTATTGTTCATTTCAAGGGATTTATGGCTGATTCGTATGTGATAAATACGTGAAGGTAGTTTAGAATGCATGGGGAGTGATGGGGACTTCCTTGATTGCTGTTAAATTGTTTAGGAGAATTAACCATTAGGGAGTTCAGATTGCTGTATGCAAGTGAGGGCTTATGCGTGTAATTATTTTCAGGCTTTTGTGTCTCTGAACATAAGCTTAGCTGAACATTTTGTACATCTTCTATGTTTTTTTTTTTTGTGTAACGATAAGATTATTTTTTTCCCATTAACTATAATGTCTGTTGTAGTTAATTACAACACATAATAAATACTAAATGACACCCACACTTTCTTATAAATTGTACAGACGTGTACAATATCGCTTAATAATTTAATATTCAAGTCAGATAATTATTCCAATTAACTTAATTAAATAGTGTTCTATAACAGCGTCTTTTATATAACACAATTCCCTGATAAAAGACCATTTTTTAATAATTAAGAACACTGTAGCAATGCAATTAAGTTAAAATAAAAAAGTGAAAATAATTAGTGTCTCCGCTTCCTCAGGTAAGGAGTGGCTCGTAATTTATGAGACGGCTCCAAAATAAGTCGCTTCAAGTTGTGCCATAATGTTCCTTATGTTAACTTTTATTTTCTTTACGATCTTATTTATGTTGAGAAGTTTGTGCCTCCGTAGCCTAGTTTTAGGTGTTTATGTTTCTTAATTCGGTTGGCAAAAAGGTGGGAAATTATTTTACGAGCTTTTTCTGCTTTGAAGCATTTTCCAGCTTTTTCCAGCTGTGCTGCTAAACTTAAGGTTTGTCCCTTTCATCTCTATTAATATTTAAACTCAAAAGTTCCTTTTAATTTTTCATAAAAATCACGTCACATATGTGTGTTTTATTGCCTTTATTATTTTCAAGCGAAATAAAAACGACTTCAACGATCTTACTTTTCATGTATAATAAATAAAGCTAGAAGCTGGGAAGGTTTTAGCTTTTGACGGTTAATTTTATATGTGTGTTTCTCAGGTTTGACCTACATAAAAGGAGAATTTTCCGTTTGCATATAAATAAGTAACCCTCGTCAGGATAAGACGGACTGTGTGCTGAAGCCGCTTCCTCTTTCCATAATATTTAATACAATGTTTCTATTCCCCGGAATTATCGACGCTATGATTTTCGGCTTTCATTTTTGTGGGAGAGAAAAAATATTATACAAAATTATTTAACACTTTTGGATGTGAATGCACCATTTACCTATTAGCTTTTAATTTAGATACTATTAGGATGTTATTTTTATAGTTGAGAGCGTTCTATAATTGGACAATATTATTCCATCATAATGTTCCGTACATCAAAAGTAGATTCCGAAATAGACGAGAAATGTCTTTTATATTTTATTGATATTATAAATAATCGGGTCTCCTTAAGTGGTACTTTTTGTGAGTGGAACCTAACGAGCACAGAAGTTTTTTATGAAGCCATCTTCAACCCTAATATACTACCGCTATAATATTGGAAAACCATCGCATTGAAATAATTATTGTGGTTGGGAATTCAATGAAATAAAAATGTCTGCCAATATTATAAGTACAAGTAGGTAGTAAAGCAGCAACAAAATGCCATGTTACAATGAAAACTAACTTCCGGGTCATCTACAAAGACGTGCGATGCCATTGTGGTTCCGCTTTGAGAGAGAGACGGATCTAGATAGAACGAATAGCACTATCACTTTTTCATGTCAATGGGCACGTATGACTTAAAAAATGTCTCAAAATCTTTGTTTATCGGCAACTTCTATTTTATGCGGAAACATATACATAGGTGCTAAATAAGAAAAATATTTTTCACCAGATCCGGCCCCCAAATAAAACCGATAATCACATAAACACATTTTTATTTCATATCGAAAACCTAATCCTACACCTGACCCTAAAATACATAAATAACAGTTTTCACCGAATTGCCAACTTTATATTCACCGAAACTACCCACGGGGTACTTTGTAGCGATTTACTGATGTTTGGGCCACATCGACCGGCTGTCTTGAAAAATGGACGGCCATGCATTAGCGGGGGGTTAAAACGCTTAGTTCGTCGTTCCCGACTTGGGGTGATTTTATTTTGACGGTATATTGGTGCCAGTCCAGGTTTAGTTCAGCTATAAATTGAAAATATGCTGTTTAAGAATTCTAATGCTTCCAGATTTTCATTTGTAGGAAAATTATTGGCTGTGCAGTATTTCTCTTATTCATAAAACATTTATTTGCTGAAATGGAAAAATACCAACTTCCTGAAGGGACACGTGAGGAATGGATAAATTAATGCATCTTCAAAACACAGCTTAAGTAAAATGTTTCCATCCTGAAATGCAGACTTTACATGGCACATGTAATATGCCACCTTTTCCCACTTTCTTTATTGGTTATAATTGTATCAGCATGTTCACAAAAACATAGACAAAAAGCCATTTTATTAGAGATGGCGATTGTCAATATATATGGAATTGGTCACGTGACATTTCAACAGCGTTTGTTAATCCCACACGATTGACTTTTTGATAATTGCATTCGCCACGCTTCTGCTGACAGAATTTCACTTGTCTTGAGCCTCTGACAACCTCTGACTGTAACATAAAAAATTGAAAGATACCGAAAAAGAAAACCATATCTAATGTTTTTCCGAAAACCATTCTTAATCCCATCAAAAAGTATCTAAGCATATTCATATCCCATACATAACACTTTTCCCTATCATCCTTTGTGAATAGAAAAAAGCTATTCAATACAGGCCGAGAATGGCTACACGGCTTCACCTATTTTTTGCTGATGGCAATACCGACCGACAATTGCTTTGTGTTGCTATCAAAAGAAAAATAGTAGCCCCCTAGATTGCTTTCAAGCCCTTGAGGTAGTCTGATGGGACGTTATTTACATCCCATTGGTAGATACTTTCTATTTTTTATTTAACCAGCCAGGGACGCGTGAAAGAATTGTGTTTATTTATTTCTTTGGCAATAGTTTTTGTTTACTGAGGAAAATTTATGCGGTTCTAGGAAACAGTGTAACGTTTGCTGAAATACCTTTTTATTGAGGAATAAAGAGTATCTGGGTATTGAAAGAGGTTAGCGTTTACTTTGATGTGGATACCATAGAAACGTTTTTATTTTCTTTGTATAAACCTTTTTGATGTCGTTTGAACAAAAAGAACATAAGATCAATGCTTTTTTTTATTTTGTTAAAGGAGTAACCGAGCTGTTGATTACCTGTTTATACCTTAGATGATTCTGCTACAATCGACATCATTACATCGAAATTTTGAT
This sequence comes from Mamestra brassicae, assembly GCA_905163435.1. Classification (NCBI taxonomy): domain Eukaryota; kingdom Metazoa; phylum Arthropoda; class Insecta; order Lepidoptera; family Noctuidae; genus Mamestra; species Mamestra brassicae. The sequence continues at coordinate 8,456,277 of LR991004.1, read as the reverse complement.
GCAAGTGGGACAATTTTGTCATTGCAGCCAAGTCATAAAGACAGCCAAGCCACAGGCGTGGCCATTATGAATAGAGATTGCAATAACAAATGCCCACATGTAGAAAAGAGGATTTTTCATACACTGACTCGAAAAAAAAGGTATTTAATAAATTCTATTTTTATAGTTCAGTATAAATAACTAAAACCTCTCCGTTGAGATAAAAAAACACTCATCTTTGACGATAGGAATCAACTAAGGCATTAAAACATAGTACATAGGGAGACAAAAAAAAAAACATAATTCTGAACCAAACATAGGGCAATGAGAGCTAGTTTTGAGTGTTTGCAAAAAAAAATAATTCACGCCTTTTACTATGGAAAAAAAATAAATGCTGGAACAATTTTAACTATGTCATCTACAGTATCATATCCGAGAAAATAAATAACATTTTGAAACAAATTAATTGATGGATGTTTGCCGGCAAAAGCTTATTGATATAAATGACAAAAGTAAAACACCTCTGTTATTATTTTCCAATTCATTTTCCCATCAGCCGAACTCAATAAAATGCCAATGCCTTCCTTCGTATTTCGTTTCATCATGACACCGTACATTTTATATGTACCCCCATAACCATCTACCATAAAAACATACACAAAATAAATTCAGACGTAAAAGCTAAATAAGCCAATAAAGTGGTTTAATAAGCACGCATTTACGCTGTGGACATCTTTTTTGGACGACATCAGTGATATTTACTTTACGAGGGAGTCGTAAAAGGCAAATTTCATCGGATCCCGTGTCCTTAGCGTGTTTTATAGTGACGTATGGGCGGTCACGTGCGGAACCAACCGAATCCTTACGGAACCGTCTTAGGGTACGTTGGAATTGCTAAATAGGTGGTGGGGACGTTTCTTGTATTTATTGTTTGAGGTTCGGAAGAAATTGTCGAGCTGGTCTATAGTAGGCGCCAGATAAATGTGGAATAAAGTATATTGACCTTTCCCTAATAACTGTTCATAGGTACCTGAACAATTAAATATGAATCGTTTTTCATTATTAGACAATGTTAAGGATCACGAGAGATGATGATTCGGGACAGCTTTGTGTCATTAATTCCGTTTTTCAAATTAAAAATGTCAATAATTGTAGGTGGGTCAATGACCGTTATTCCACGATTATCTGGCGCCTACTATAGTTGTCACAAGCTACTGCTGAGTATGTGATCTTTGGTTCGATTTCCAGGTCAGACAAAGTGTTATAGGGTTATTCAATATCTTTTGATTGATGGTATTTGGCTCGTTCTTACACACATAGATGAATTATAGTTACACCTCTGCCTTACCGTGATGTTGTGCTATTTTATGATACGGAAGAAAAGACGCAAAATGATACTAGCTATCGGGTTGATTTCCAATGCCCCTGTTACATTCTCAACCTTAATCCAACCCTCAAGTACGTATTAGAGGGGCATTCAAGACCCCGACACATCGAAGAGGTTCAAGATTGAAAAAATGCGGCGCATTGCAATGATAAGGGGGTGAAGCAATTGAAACCGCAATTTAAGGGCTTACCTGCACCACATTGAAAGATTGGAAGCCATAGTTTAGGGAATCCCTCCTTTTTTATAACAATAAAAATGTATTGTTGTAGAAAATAAACTGTATGACACATGAAAAAGCTTTTAGAGAAATTAAATAATTTTGAAACATTACTATGAAAGAAAACTGTCACACTAGTTTATTCTAAAACGGTTTAATGTGAGCTTCTCTAAAAAATAAAACCTAAATATAGATTTGTTTGGTTTTAATTTAAAAGTTTGCTTTTAAAATACATCAGCTCAATTTTTTTTATCTAAAAGTTAACCTGTCCCTTTTGGGAATCAGAGATAATAATTTTAAACCACTCACAGAGTAGTTTTAGGAGCTTTTAATGGAATAAAAGCAGTTAGAATTTTTTCCACCGTTCTCGGGATAGGAAATGGGTTAAAATAATAAACCTTGCTGAAATGTTTTTCGCATCGCGTTTTAGGGTTTTCATCCAATTTTTTTGGGCATAAATCTTTTTAGTTGAAAAAACTTTTCAGTAAAAAATGTGTACCATCTTTTCAACTTATTTGTGCGACGTTAACTCAACTAGCTCAGGTTTGTATTCTGTACATAAATGCTTAGGTAGCCAGCATGTAATTGGATTATGCTTGATATATCTTGGGCGTTTTTATGAAATTAGTCTAGTCTAAATTAGTCTCATGGACGTATGTGATCCATCTCACTGGTCAGTGAGTTACCAACAAAATATATTTTTAATTATATAAGCTATAAACAACGTAGTGCGTGTAAAAGAGTACCAATTCTACATTTTTTAAGCAACGTTCGCATTTGCATCTCAGTAGTAATCGGTAAAAAAACAAATTTTGCCCTTTTGAGTTACAGTTGACGAAGCAAAAGATTTTTGTAAAGATGTGGAATAGAATAGAATAGAATAGAATAGAATAGTATAGAATAGAATAGAATAGAATAGAATAGAATAGAATAGAATAGAATAGAATAGAATAGAATAGAATAGAATAGAATAGAATAGAATAGAATAGAATAGAATAGAATAGAATAGAATAGAATAGAATAGAATAGAATAGAATAGAATAGAATAGAATAGAATAGAATAGAATAGAATAGAATAGAATAGAATAGAATAGAATAGAATAGAATAGAATAGAATAGAATAGAATAGAATAGAATAGAATAGAATAGAATAGAATAGAATAGAATAGAATAGAATATTATATATTTTCAAGACAACTTTTGGATGGATTTTAGAGAGAAAAGGAAAGACAGTACTATATGTAGTCGTAGGTGTATCATTTATATATTATGTCACCGGAAAACTGCTATTAAAAAAAAAACTGCTAAAAACTCAGATTATAATAAATCTTTATTAGATTGCAATTTTATGAAAAAAACGTATGTACCTTTAACCAACTGTCAAATGAGCTACCAACAGTAGCTGAAACGTCATGATTGAAAGGCAAACATGACGTTTCATTTAAGACGATACGTTATTGAGACCGGCCGTTAACTAACAAGTTAAAGAAAACAAACAATCTGCAACGTTTAGCATGAGAGTCACAGAAAAAAAAATTCAACTTCACTTCAAATTCCAATTGTAACTCTATATGGGATGAGTAAAGGGAGTGCTACAGACACAGTTGCCATGGTTACCGTAGGCACTTAGACAGGGGGAGGCTCAATATGAACTGCACCATTTGAATTTCAAGTGCTATGCAAAGCGAATCCGTTCTGAGGATCCGTTGAGATCGCTTTAATGTGCTTTGGTAAACACGGATATTATTGTCTCACTCGAATACCAATTGTTCTTTGTGGCTTCGGACATTAGTAGTCAGAGGACTGGAATTGGAAATGCCGAAAGAGTTTTAGAAAGACGCCTACGGAACCTTGAAGGAATAAGTGGGTACAGAACAAACATCATCGAAAAGAAATTGAAAATAGGTAGGTGTAGAAAATAAATGTAACAATTTAACGCTGGGACATGAAAAAAACAAAACAATCAAATACTGAAAAAGTTATTATCGTCTCATTCGAATACCAATTTCTCTTTGAGGTTTCGGACTTTAGTGGTCAGAGAAAAGAAATTGGAAATGCTGTTGGAATTTAGTAAGAGGCCTGGACTACGTTGAAGAAATGAGTGGGTACAGTCGTCGACAAAAACCGAGGACATGTAGATACTGGGGTACACCTAGGTGTAGAAAAGAAAAATGTTTCGAGTTAACGTGGACGTGTAAATCCATACTATTAATCACACTAATATTATAAAGGCGAAAGTTTGTGAGTGTGTATGTTTGTTACTTCTTCACGTGCAAACGGCTGGATCCATTTTGATAAAATTTGGTATGCAGAAAGCTGACACCTTTTTTTTTTTGATGTCGGTGGGAAGTTCTCATGAAAATCCTCAATCCTGGGGCAGGTGGAGGGGTCTGTCAGACTCTTACTGACTAAAACCACCCCGGTGTTCCATCTCCCACCTACGCCGGGGATCGCAGGAACGTATGCGACTTCCACAATCCCCGGCTAAGGAAGCTGTCACCTTGGATTAACACATAGGCTACTTTTTAAATATACTAGCTGCGCGTGTAACACCTCGGGGCGCAGCCTGTATTATAAATGCGAAAGTGTGTTTGTCTGTCTGTTGCCTCTTCACGCTTAAGCCGCTGAACCGATTTAGATGAAATTTGAAATAGAGATAGATTAGGCCTTAGGTCGCGAGAAAAGGGCTTAAACAGGTTGAAATAGAGGATGAAAGTTTGTATGGGAGTACCTACGTCATTATTAAAGATAAAACCTCTAGGCACTTGATTAAATAAACGTTTTTGAAAGTTCAAGCGTTTTTGAAAAATAATAATAATAGCTGCCCAAAGTAACTATTCCACGCGGACGAAGTCGCGGGTAAAAGCTAGTAAATAAATACTTTTAAAAGTTATAAAACCTGCAATGTTCGGTAAATTAAGGACCACTCTAATTCAATTCGAACATGTTTCACCAAAAATATGATCCTGTTATTTTTTATTAAAAGTTTACAACGTGTAGCAGAATGAACGCGATACCTGAAAAGGGGTCGTTTTTTTTTCGCGATTTCAGTGTTTTTACCGTAACAAAAGTTGTTCAAAATCAAGAGTACAATTCTCCCCTACCTTTGATACCTTTTCAGGCATTGCGTTCATTTTGTTATACATTGTAAAATATTTATAGCAACATTTTTTGAATGTCCACACTTAGGTAATTGAATAAGAGCAGGCACCAGAAACCGAGAATTATTATAAAACTGATACTAACGCCACTTCAAGAACTCCAACATATCAATAAAACGATACTAAAACAACTGTTGAGAATTACACTGTAAACAATATGAAGTAAAACTACCATCACAATGCAAATTCCAGCTGTAATTGATCATTACGTCGCGAACGCTCCGCAAACAATTGGAACAGGATCCGTTTCAGTCACAGAGTTTGGAATTTTTAGAGATGGCACCGTCGAGAAATTGCATCTTCTAAACTAATACAAGATAAAATTATTTGATTTGCGTAAAAGGTTGTTTCACGATTCTTTGTCACGGTTACTGAGTGTCAAGGGTTACAGTATGCTTCACGAACCGAACAGACAGATTTGCCAAATATCCAGGAGATAGGTATTATCGTGCACAAGTGTATGTACAAATACAGGACGCGCAGGTCAAATAGCTCTACGTGCTTTCAAAGGCATGGGGGTATCACAACTCCTTGTGTGTGGGAGTGCCAACTTCCAAGCTCCGGGCTGCTGCAATAAAACCAGTCACACTATTGTCCTGATCTGGTATTCAAACACAAGATCCCATGCTCTGTAGGGTTCCTGTGGCCTAGATACGGTCGGTCGGTGGGTGCGTAGCCACGGGGAAAAGTTAATTACTAATAAAAGCTGTCAATTTCTATACGTTATTTGTGTACATTGAGAGTATAGAAAGTGTTGACTGTTGGTAAGCTTTGTAGGAGTAGTCAGCACACTACAATAATAGAACACTGCACGCCGCACGGGAAGCTGCTAGAGACGCCTCCGCTTATAATGTTCATGGCCACACAGTTGCACTTAGGACACATTTCAGCTGTCACAGCCAAATTATCAATTATTTATCAAACAAAAATCATCAATTTCTATGAGTGAGTGTTTTGCCAACGTCGCCTCTGGTAGCTGCCTCTCATTTGCCTCCCTGTTCTGTGGTCAGTACACTACGCTGCGCTGACACAAACAGAAACAAACGAACAAATCCTGGAATTGTATCTCGCCGCTTTATTATGACGTTAATTATTATTTTTGTATCTTTGTTTTGTAAGATTTTTTTCTGTTATGAGTCTCTCACATCTCTTTTGATAGTAGAATGATATGTATTTATTTTATAAAGCACTAGTGGTCCCGGCGAACTTCGTACCGCCTCAGAACAAATTAATGCCGTGTTTTGTTTTTGTCACGTATCAGAAATGACGTTGTATTCGAAAATGATTTTTGATCATTTTTTTTTCTTTTATTTTTCCAATGTCTTGTAGTTATTCTGCTATTCGGGGCAAAGACAAATCCAACAAACCAAAGATAAATGGTGTAACTAACCCGACTTTGTTTTATTTATATTGATTATCCGTACCAAATAGAATATGACTTTCCAATTTTCTACTCAGTTGCTAAGCGGTGCCACTATGCCTCGATAAATTATCACTTTTGTCAAATCACTCGGTGACACAGATTCCTAGCGAAAAATTCTTAAATCTTGTGTATTTTTCAAACTCACTCTCTGTAACGTTATTTGTACGGCCAAATCCTTCAAAACGCTAAATATAACTGTCTCATTCAAAGGAAAAATGAAACAACGCTCAAGGGATTGAAAAACAATAGAGAAGGTATATTTGGACCTAAACAAATACTACCATATGTAACTAAGCAAACATGTGTTACCAAAATTACGGCAAACGTAACTTGTAACAAACGTAGGATAAAAGTAGTGAATGCTTTCTTTTTCTAATTTTCTGACTCGTTGACGTATGAAATGAGCTGTGTCCGTTTAAATATTAATAGTGTCTTCAACTGACCATGTAGTTTGCTTTCGTCTTCGTTCGTGACTAAGATAAAATCTTGGCTGAGATACGAGAGAACAGTATCAATATGTACTGGTAAATAAATATTTGGGAGAGTAGATATATTATCCTTATCGGTTTTAATTGTCATTACAGCTGGCCTGGCTCGTTAGTCTCGATTACACCAAATATATTATATTGTAAATATGTCTAATATTATCAGAGATTTTCAATTTTATGAGCCTATCACACAAAAAAAAAATGTACTCGATCTATCCTAGGCTTACTTTAGAATTACTTTCTACTGCAATGCTGCCCGCAAATAAATATAATTATGATATTAGTGTCATTACTGTCCCATAGACTCACACCAACAGAGAGGATAAAAACCGGCCAAGTTTGAGTCGGACTCTCACATTAAGGGTTCCGTACCATAAACCGAAAAAAAAAAACACTTTTCTTGTATACCCTTTAATTTTAAATATAATTTAATTTTTCTTATTTGTTAATACAGCAGCAATGGAAATCCACATTCTGTAAAAAATTCAACCGTCTATCTATTACGGTTCTTGAGATACAGCCTGCTGACAGACATACTGACGAACAGACGGACGGACAGTGGAAACTTAGAAATAGGGTTCTGTTGGTTACCTTATGGTTACGGAACCCTAATAAGTAGTATATGGCACCCAGTGCAACTTCCTATTAGTAACAGAATTATCGTATGGAGTAGTACATCCAGAGCTTACCTTTAAAAAAAACAATAACCAAAAAATACTTAATTGATCTTGCAATTTCAAAAAAAAGTTATGTAATTTAATCAATTTCTGTTTGAAAATTGTTGGATGAAGACAATATATTCGATAGTTCCACTTCAATCTCCATTATCATATCACTTCAATATGCAAATGACTATCAACTTGATGACAATAGCGCACTAATAGATTAATCGCTGCGCGACACGAAGCGACAAAGCGACAAATTCAATGTCGAATCCAAATCAATTAACTAGGACCAATTTGGGCGAAGTTGGACGATGCAATTAGAGATGTCGGGTTGTCGAGCTATCTGACCGAAGTAAGACTGGTCCGATGTTAACGACGTACAGACTGTCCGTAATGATTTCCATTTGTTAACCGTCTATAGTTCACTCAACATAGTTAAAGTTGGCGTAGCTATGTTTTGAAGCTAAGCTTTTACTGAAAATGTCGTGAGAGCAGTGAACTAAGATGAGAGAGGAGAGAAAGTGTATTTTGTTTTAAGTGTCCGTGATAGTCATGTGACTGACAAGGCACCCTAATTTAAATTATAACTAGTAGCTTAAGAAAATATTTATTTAGATTTTCTATGAATAGATTAAGTTGATAAATTATATTAAATACGTAAAAATACTCTGATGTATCAAGATGATCAACCTTCAATTTCAATCTCAGATTTCTATTTTCATACTTTGCGTGGGTAAAACTGTCCATCTTTGTTCCTTAAATATTCTATTTAGTAATAGTCTATTTTAATTTAATCAATTGTTTTTGCAACTCCCTGACAAAAAGATTCAACGCCTCTCCAAGAATAAGGTTTCCCATCGAAAATACAATCCTTCAAAGAGACTGTTATTAGAACAATGAAACCTAAATCTTTTCCAATTTTCTGGGAGCCAACCGCTGAAAGTAAACTTGTACATAGACTTGGTACTTTCATTACAGTGGTCCTTGGCTTCAGAAATGCGTACTTTGGTTCTAGATCTGGAACAGTCATTGGAACAAAAGGACCATTCTTAAACTTCTTGGCTGCTTCTATTGAAGTTTTAAATAACAACTTGCCAAGCCCTTTGCGTCTGTGTTGACGGTGGGTCCCAAGGAACATCAATTCACACCAGCAATCAACACCATACCTGAAAAAACGAACTGAAATCTTACTGTACGTATATTAAACCTTAAAATTAAAATCAAGACAACACTCCTAAAATCTTGGGTATAAAGTGAATTGCTAAGAAAATTAAAGAAAACCCATACGGCAGAAAGCGTTTTCTTCCGTATTTTGAATGACAATGTGTTACCTCTTCGCAAAGTCGCATTTTGTTTCCAACTCAATCATCAAATCTACTAAGGCACGGGACGATGGTTGTTTGCAGCGCTCCTCTAAAAATATTTCGAAAAATGACTTCTCCGAAGAATTTGAAGGTGCTTCCTGAAAATGACAATAAGATAACATGCAATCATGAAGATGGTATGAATATATGACAGTTTTGTGTTTCAAAACTGTTGAGCTAGATGGGCGATATGAAAAGATACAATTACTATCAAAATTAAAGATATAAAAATGCTACATCATAAGCGATAACAATACCGGATTAGCTTATGTTTTTATCTCTATTTTTGTTTGCATTATCTTCTTTTGTAATCAAATCTTTATTGATTTGTCACAGTTATCTTGTTGATGCAATGTTTTTAATAGTTTCATAATCTTAGATTGGTTTGAAGATATTAGTTATATAAAAATATTACATTAATGATCTTGATAATTTTAAATAAACGTTTATGGACGTAATTATATTGTTTTTTTTATTTTAATACAAAATGTTGATGTAAAGAACATATAAATAAGAAAGGTGATATAAATAAAGGAGTATCCTGCAATTTATTGAAGACAACCGATACTACCTCTCCGCTTTCAACACTGACGGCAACCAATGACAAGCCATCTAATGCTGCGTCTGCGCAGAGTTCAAGCAACTCTTGCCCTGCTAAAGGATTCTTGTTAACTTCTGTACCATTACACACGGGTTCATCTTGAAAAAAATGGTCTTCCATCACCTAGGATAATGAGAAACAAAAAGTTAAAAGTAAAACAATCGAGACATTAATAAGATTAAATTTAATAGAAAAAAAATGTAGTAAAAACTTACTTTTAAGGCTCCTGGCATAGTAGAAGCTGATAGAGATTCTACTCTGTATTTACCTAAAATAATAATAACTAATTTTATAATTTTTACATTCAGCATTCAGCAAATTGCATACATTTTATTTACATTAATTATTATCTTTGTTTTAATGGAATTTTATAAAACATTGTAACTAAAAACCTGTTTTTCTTTACGAAAATCATTATTTATTTATCAATGATATTTTTTCTTGAAGCTGATAAGTTTTTATTTTGCTGAATATAATTATGCTTTAAAATATTTTTTCTTGTATAATCAGCACGCACATGACTTGTCACGAATGCAGCTTAAGCCGTTGGTCTCGGCTATCATTTGTATATCTTTGATTGTCGGTCATTACGGATAGTCAGAAGCTCTGATACCGGTATTGCAAAGGGGTACCGTAGTACCCAATTGCTGGGTTGTGGAAGTGAGATAGGATGTCGCTCTGTGTAAAATACTGTTTCTCAGCTGCATCCGGCTAGACTGGAAGCTGACCCCAACATAGTTAGAAAAAGGCTAGGCAGATAGATTATTATCAGGACTTGCACAGAATAAATGGATAATGATCTAACTTCTTCATCCAGAGGTTGCCTGTTAGAGATTGCCCTGTGCAATAAGACTGCCCATTGTACACTTGTTTTTGTGAACGTTTCAACTGTGTTTGTTATGAGGTGTCCAATAAAGTATATAATAAATAAATAATAAATAAGCGTAATATAATGTTCCTATTGCTAGAACACAGGTCTCCTCTTTATTGGGAGGGAGTGGGCTAAGTGCCGGTTGTTGAAAGTAAAATGTCTACAAGTTTTAAGAGCCAGTAGATTCGGGTTCAAACTCACGAATCACAATTTATAAATCTTTATTACTAAGCCAGCACTTGTATTCCAAGATTGCAGTTGCTTGCCGAATTGGTCAGGTTACGAGGCTAAAGCCGGAGCCACACGCTTGCCAAACCATCACAAACCCAAAGGTATGGATAGGGAGTTTGACTTGGTTTGTGTAACTTTGCAAGCGATTGTAGCCGATGGCAACTGTCGGTTTTTTGCACAAATCAAAGGGGATTTGCCGCAAGCGCTTGCGACGCGTCCACACGTTTTTTTTGTAAAATGAGTTTGAAGTTTGCGGCAAGTGCTATGCGTGTGGTTCCGGCTTTAGGGTTCGCATATGGTAAGTATAGCGCTCGTGTAACTTCCTAAGAAAAGTTGTTGTAAGGTTGTAATATTTTTAAATCAAGCCAAAATACATAAGGACATAGTCCATCTGTGTCTAAAAAGTTCATTTCAGCAATATTACCTAGCTGGACAGATACTGTCTGACGCTGTCGCTATATTCCAATAAACTTTGAGTGACGGTTCAAACGCTTGCATTCATAATATAGAACTTTAATAAATAAATAATCACAACTTACCGTCATCTGTGGTAGTCCACTGCATTTTATTCACCAATAATTAGAAAAAAAAATTGTTGTTAAAAGGTTGGCCGTGCTCAATCCGAAACACAAGAGTGGACTATCTGCACTTTATATGGGTAATTTATGCTGCAGCCAATCTTTATACGGCATAATATAATAACTTTTGCACATTTTTATTACCTGGGATATAATTATATACTCATACAAGGAAATAAAAAAAAAACGTTAGTACGTTTGTTTATTACTAGCTTCTACCCGGGGCTTCGCCTGTGTTTTATTCATGTGTTTTAATGTTTACAAAGAACCTCTCATCATTTGTCTCAAATAAAAGTACATACTTACTTTACGCCGTATAACATCATCAGTTAGTGAAAGTCCCGTCACAATAGGTATCGTATTTACATATGCATTGAGTTAAATCCCCCCCCATCATCATCATCCCATCTCTTCCCATGGGTGTATCTACATGGGGCATCTACATGGTGACTAAGGGACTCATTAGAGTATGGGCAGCAGCATTCTCTGTACATTGCAACAGCTACACTGCGACGTCAACCCGCCTGCCAAGCGTGGCGATTATGGCAACCCTCGGAGGGTTGCCATAATCGCCACGCCCTTGAATCCCTTCAATCATGTTGTACATTATTTTTATGCATCATAAATGGTTTTCTCAGCACACGCCAAATAATATGGCAACATTTTGCTGCTTTAGGTTACATTATTGCAATTTTCTTAGGGATCTCTATTTTTTTCGAAAATAAAATATAACCTATATTTCAATCCGGCGCACCTGTACAGGTTCAGGCGTAAATTATAGATGACTCTGAGTATGCGGATGGGGCACCCTAAGCCCTATAGTATAAAAAAATCGAACTCCAGAGTCGATGAAAAAACTCATTTTGTTATGTAATAATTTTTGAAAAATTGCCATTTTTGGTCACTTTCTCGGCCGGGTTCTCAAATGAAGGAATTTTCACTAAGTATCTGATTTCTGCAATATATTATATAATAGCCTATAGCTTCCTCATAAATGTGGCTATCGTATACAAAAATCATTTTCCGAATCCGACTGGCAGTTCTAAAGATTAGCGCAATCAAACAAACAAACAAACTCTTCAGTTTTATTTATTTATTTATTTACAGCTTTAGAGTACCTACCATGTTTGTTTTTTTTTCCAAATCTCATAGTCAAACAATTGTTTTTCTGTCATAAGTTTGAGTTCGTCTGGTGTAAAAAAAAACTTTTTACATGAAAAATACAACCGACTTCCAAATAAAAAAAATACTACTAAGTATAAAATAACTTTAATTTCGGAAGTCGGTGTTAAAATACGAAGAAACAACCAAACACACTTTGGAAGTCGAGTCGGTTGAATTTACTTTACACTTTCTTGTGGTACTCCACACTTAACAGCACAACTAGAAAGTCACAGGAAAGCAAGACTCGCAATTTCGTTTATTTTGTTTACTTGGATGATGTATTTTCTATTTCCCCCACCTATTTTGGTTGAAACCAAAGTATTGGATCAATTTTTAATAAAATTTCTATGGGACCAATCGAAATGTATATCCTTCCACATGAAAAAAGATTTTTCAAACCGGTTCATAAATGACGGAGTTATGAAGTAATAAACATAAAAAAATACAATCGAATTGAGAACCTCTTCCTTTTTTTGAAGTGGGTTAAAAATGTAGAGAAACCTAAAGGTTTCTCTAAATTTTAACCGACTTCCATGTAGGTTTTAAAATAGTGAGTCAATATTCAACCATATTGCTAATAATTTGATCAATTTACAACTTGTAACATTATCTAAATGACGTTAAAGGGGTTAGAGGAAGAAAACAACAAACCATTTGTTTTAATACCATTTATTTTCACAAAATTACATAAATTAAAACAATAAACACGAGAGAGCATCTTTTAAAACACATAAAATAATTTATCATTATCAGCTTATACTGTTCCCATTGCTGGGACACAATCCTCCTCTCTGTGAGAAGGATATATTTACCTTACAAAATTCTACGTAATATTATTAAATCATCAACGCAGCCCCTTGACACGTGGTCATCGCGCCTATTCGGTCAGAGCACCGCATCCCATCGTAAACGAAATCCACAAAGGAGAAGGTCATGAGTACGTTGAAACCCAAAATAACTCCTATTCTCTTCGAGGCCACTGCCGACCACAGCGCAGTACATAATTGTGGTGCCTTCGTGACTGGTTTCCTTGGCTTCATGAACGCGTAGTTTGATCCTAGGTCCGCAATTGTTAGTGGCGCAATGGGACCATCCTTGAATTTTTTCGCCAGTTGCACAGCTGTTTTGACAAGTAAAAGCGCTAGACCTTTCTGTCTATGCTGAGGTAAGGTTCCCAGGAACATTATTTCACAGCAGCAATCGATGCCATACCTGGAAAAGTTGGTAAAGGAGATTTTACTTGCTTTGTTTAATGACAAGGCTGGACAAGCACCGTGAGGGCTTGAGGAGGCGTGGGATTCCTATCAACGGGACAGCAAGAGCAAAAAAAATCTACCCAGCAAGATCTTATGCAGACTCATCGACGTCTATATTCATCCCATTTTCCCATAAGAACATAAAAATGTGTAGTTCTCAAACATGGTCAGGTGAGATCGAGTTCAGAAGAACCCCCGTTCTTCATCAGAATCAGAAAATTAAATAAAAGTAACCAAAAGGTTCCAAATAAATCAATTGTTTTAGGTTACTTTAAGACCAAATACTTCATGAATGGGAAATAACTAATACGAGTACACCAGTGGGCACCAGTTAGTTAGGTAGGGTTGCAAAAAAATAAATGGTCGTGTTACCTTTCAAAATAATTGCACTTTTCATCAAGTTCGATCATAAATTCCATCATGTTTCGGGACGCTTGTCGTTTGCAGCGCTCTTCGGTAAATACTTCGAAAAATGACTTTTCCGTAGATCCTGGCATTTGAGCTTCCTGGAATGTTAAATATACAGCCATTTCATAACTCTAACCAACTACAGTCAAAACTCATAACCTAATTCTGTTGTTAAAAGTACTTTTGACTGTAAGCTCTCGACTTTGACTGAAATTATAGTCAAAACTAGTTTTGCCCAATCGAGCTGGTCAAAAGTAGTTTTGAGTGACTAATTTCATTAAAAATAGTTTTGACTGGCTCTATCAATCAAAACTGTTAAAAAGTTAAGGCGTTCGAAATTAATTACGAAGAAACAAGCATATATATTTTTTTTAACTAAATACGCGCCGGTAAATCAGCGGCCTAAGTGACATCCCGGCATTTAATTGAATAGCTAGGCAAAGGATTTGGTTCAATAGCGTTTAATAATAATAAGATACCTCCCTGTTTCGGTAGGCTACTATTTTTAAATGTTTCTTTTGTATAGAAATATAAAAAATGAAAATGATATGTATATGAAATGAATAAAGGAAATAATTATTTGAATATTAGGCTACTGAGGCCCATAGATAAAATAAAGCCAAGTAGCGGAACATCAAGGGCCCATGGAGCTTAGGACACCCCGACAAAGATAGGTTAGGTTCGAATGGTATGACGGGAGCTAGAGTGATCAAGCAAAGCGACCAAACTTAGCTCCCGTCTTGCCATTCATGTTAGGTTCCTTTAAACCCTGCAGACAGAAATAGGAGCCCCGCAGCGGAGCTCCGTCGTCCAGGTTAGAATGTTGAAATTGATTGTTGTTTGAATTTAAATTGCTTACCGACTAATTCCGATTTGTTAACTGCCCACTATTCAGTCATATTTCTGCTCAATATTTATTTAACTGTCCATTTTAAAAAAATACGAATCATTTCTATTTAGTTAACTGCTCAGTTTTCACTGCTGTACTTTTTTATAAACATGCATTTTGCAATTTTTAACTAACCAATTCTACAATATACAACTCAAAATCAGTGCCAGTTTTTTTTTCTTTACTTGGAAAAAAGAGTTTCCCTGTGTAGTTGCCACCAGACTGAAGCATTTATTCACTTTTAATACAAATTGACCTTACATTAATGCGATCTAGTAGGTACGTTTCAAAAGCCATCGATTATTTTCTAAGACCAATTAGTATCTGAACATCTTATAGTATAGACTGGAATTACATCCACCGGGATATAATCAGTGCTGTTTGGCGGCAGAACTAGTGATGAATTTTATTATTTCTAACAAAGAACATGTAAATTAAATTACTAGCTTTACTTGACTCTGCATAATTAAATGTAACCTACATGACCAATGAATTAAGTAATGTCATGAGTTCTTGACTCATGTATTACGGTTGAATAGTAACCGAGTTACACATTGAACTTGGAATATTGTCTGTTTGACGTTCCAAACGTCTATATGGAAAAACGGAACCCTGTCACAGCTAATTTTCTCCGAATCTACTGGAAATTGAAAATTTGAAACAGTTGAAATTTTATACAAATATGTACTTCTGTGACCCAACCACGGACGCATTACATAAATAAAAAAAATGAATCCATAGTCCCCATAGAACCATGTCATGGGCAAATGGCCGGCTCCGCGAACTAGTGCGCTTTCGACCGCGATCGAGACAAATTATAAGAATGCCGTGTAGTTTAGTGGTTTCTCGTAAAAACCGAAGCCTAAAACAAAACTTTGTACATCATGGAATCACTTACCATGTTTAAATACAAGAATTTTACTACAAATATTTGTCTTTAAAATGAAAAAAAACAAATCGTAAAATATTTCTTGCTCTTACTGTTATTTTTGTTTTCAAAAATCCCTTCGACTGTATTATTTTCCAATAAATACATTGCTCCTTAACCACTACCTAAGTTTGCCGCTAACTGACTGGACAAGCAATGTAAAAATCACAAAACGATACTCTATTAAGCAGATGCATCGCGTAGTACGGCCGCTACTTCTTGCGACGAGTTAGGGATGTGCTTGTCCACTAACATCGGCTTTCGACAACAATGTCGATTGACGAATGAAATATTTGCTATTGTGGTTTATTTTTCAATTTGTCAACCGTTTTAACCCGGTTGGAAGACCGATGTGAAATAGTGTTTTTGGCTATGAATTAGTGTATATTATGCCTTATCCTCGTGTGACTTCCTTACTTTTTATGGTTTAGAATTAAATTCCGTTAAAGCTTCGAATGCACATTTTCATGCTTTTTATTTGTTATGCATGGGTTTGTGTTTGTTTTCATGTATTTAACAATTTCTTTACTAACTAGGATTTTTTTGAACCTATTACCTGCGGGTTAATTGCGTAATATACTTACGGCAGGAATCGCTTTCATCAGACATAATGAATTGTTGAACTGTCAAGTTCAACAACATTTATTGCGTTATTTACTTTCTTGAGTAGACCAATTTGCGAGCAAATGAAACAATTGATTAGCAGTATGTTTCAAAATCATTCAGATCTTGATTGATAATCTGTTACACAATTTTGTAACATAACAGCCTAACCGACGTAACCGGATTTTTATTGTTTTAATTTACTTAATAATACATATATTTTTAGCTACATATTGTTTATTTTTATTATAATATTTTCTGGACATGGCACTTTGTTTACAGGACCCCAAAAAAATGTTTGTACAACAATTAATAGAAGATTCGATAATTTTCCGATTTAGTCATTTACTAGCGTATATGTAAAATAAATTGCTTTTGCACAGCACAACGAAAGCGTCCGTTGCTTTTGTGTGAGTAAGTTGTACGGTGCATTATAAATACACGCTATGTTTGATGGGATAAGGTTTATAATTGATTGTGTACGTTCTGTTTTAAGAAATTCGGGCGTGTGCGCGACTGCGTATCAATTGCTTTTACTGAACTGCATGTGTAGTAGTTGCCGTATGACGGCGAGCGTTGGGTGGCTCGCTGTCCGATCACCACCAGGCCCGGGTCGATGGCGCGTTGTGTTTCACGCGCGCCTCAAAGAGATGTCAGCATAAAAGACGGGGCCCGCTAGGGCCAAAGCCTGCCAGAGTTACGGAATCTGTTCGAAAGAGTCACCGCGGCCCTGGAACGCAAAGGGCTTTAGAAGAAACACGGATGGGTTTTAGTCAGTAAGAGTCTGACACGCCCTTCCGCTCCACCCAGAGCGGAAGAAGTCATTTGATGATTTCCCATCCTTAAAAAAAAAAAAAAAAAAAAAAGTAGTTGCCGTATGGCGGGGGTAAAGTGGAGGCATAGGTTTCCGATACATTTTCGTCTACCGGGCATATCTCCTTGTTTTGTTATATCTATGGCCGTTCCCCTCTTAACTCCATAAGTGGAGAGCCTTAAATTTTGATAAACATGCATAATAGTTCTTTACTTATAACACGAACATCTATTAGAAATTTCAAAGAAGCATGTTAAAAAAACATGATTCGTTCGGAACCTTTTGCGCGCGAGTGGGACTCGTACTTGGCCAGGTTTTTTGTTTCTAAGTGCGTAGTGGGATAGCCACATCTTTTAGAATGAAAACAATGACACTGTCCGAGTATCAAGGAGCCGCGGTACTTCATCATACTTAAGTAGCGGGTCACTGAGGTTATCATTTTAAACTTGTGTCTAAGGTCTGTCTATAGATAAAGAAGCCAGGTTAGTAGAATACATACCGTGTTAATGGTGGTATATTGGCAACTTTTACACTTTACTGAAGGCCTACCTAGAAAATCAAATAACTATGTGATTGCATGACAGTGATGCATTACAGAGGCCCCGAGCATACGAGGGGTTAAGATGTGCATCTACATTTTGAGTCTGCTAGCTGCATGTTGAGACTACCCGGAATGACTGTCAAAGATATACAAATGGCAGAGTTTACCAAAGACTACAATAGTACACTGGGCTTGGACGTGCCTTACGAGGCAAAAGTACGAGGTTTTTTTAAGGACGGTAAATATTAAAGGACTTCTTCCGCTCTGGGTAGAGCGGAAAGGCGTGTCAAAAGAGGCACGTACTGGATCGTTTTAGTCGAAACTTACACATTTAACTTATGCGAAATGAAGAGAGTATCAACCTGCAATTTACAAAAAACGCTTGCGACTACTTCTTCGGTGTCAGTCGCGACTGCTACCAGTGACAGGCCGTCCAGTGCTGCGTCTGCGCATAGTTCTAACATCTCTTCTACTGCTAAAGGGTCTTTGTTCACCCCTGTTCCTATACAAGCGGCTTCATGAGGAATACAACCTTCCCTAGTCACCTGAAATGAAATTTTATTCAAACTCAAAGCATGAACTTATTTTAAACCAATAGAAGGCACTTTTGAACTGTCAAGGAGTCTATCAGTCAGAAAGATTAAGCTAATGAGGGTTTTCGGGAAAATTTATGCCACCAACTGGCGCCACTTTGACAAGAAGTCTTCTACTTTGAAAATATAAGCTATGGCATCAACATGTCGTTGACGACAATTAACTAATGTCAGCAGACATGAGCATTTATGCCAGTTTGGATCATCTGGACCTGACGGGTCAGTGCTGCGACTTGCTGCAAGTCATTTCAGAACAACCTCATTGCGTTAATAAATTATAAATTCATGTTTATTAATTCCGTACAGTACCAAAACTTCAGTATACAATAACTTACTTTTAAAGCACCAGAAAAATTAGCAGCTGAAATAGATTCGATTCGGTATTTTCCTAAAATAAAATAAAAACATATTAGAGAATGCAAATTGACTGTCAAGCCGGCCTCAATACGATTTGAAAAAGTTTAGGCAGGTTGATGCTTCAATGTTACATACCTATGCAGTAAATCGGAAATTCGTAGATTTTATGAGAACTGAAAAAGTGCCTACTCGTCTTCTGGGGAACTCAGGTAAAAATAAAATAAAGTAGGTATGCGGGTTTAAAGATTGGTCAGAAATTAAGGAACTTCACATTATAAAGTTTATAGACTGTATTGTTTTTGCTTGTCGTCTTATGAGGAATAGTGTTAAAAAGCAAGCAAGTAAAATAATACGATTTACGTAAGTAAACAACCAAACCTAAGATTTTTCATTTTCGTACTGCGTTTCCACACTAATAATGGTATTTATTATGGTCTGAATTATAAACATTGGTTGTAAAAGAAAACATCACCGAGATTTTTCAACTAAATATAGTACTTATCACTACATTATAATATTTTAAGTGTAGTCCCACTTTTAGTAAAGATATCACTTACCATCTTTTAATATGCCACACCATTTTTTATAGTTAGAGAAAATATTCCGATTATATTTATTTATAAAACAAAATATTTTCGCACGGTCTGAGCTCTGGGAGAACTAACTGTGAATGACAATCTGACTGTCGTTCATTATGTAGACTTGGCGAAGTTAATCTGCATAACTCAATTTTCCAAATAGACTGGAAAACAATCATAAATATTGCAAAGTTTGAAGAACATAGGTACACGTGCTATTTAAATGATTCACTGCAGTGCTCGTAATTAATTAAAAACTGTCGCACATGTCAATCTTCGAGGTTAAACAAAGCTTGCCGAGGTCGGTTCTTGTTTGAGTGACCATCCATTACATACCGAGCTCCTCCAAGCCGCTGGTCCTAGCTGTCATTCAAACATATTTGACATTCGTAACAGGTAGTCAGGTCCTACCAGGGTTGCGGAATTTGTTCGAAAGAGTCACCGTGGCCCTGGAACGTAAAGGGCTTTAGAAGGAACACGGATGGGTTTTAGTCAGTAAGAGTCTGACACGCCCTTCTGCTCCACCCAGAGCGGAAGAAATAATTATTTTGATGATTTTCCAAACTTAAAAAAAAAAACAGGAAGTCAGGAGCCAGAAAGTTTGAGAGTAGTCTTGTCAAGGAGTATTGTGTTATCCGGAAGAATACTGCATCTCAAAACTAGTATTTTTTCAGGAAAGTTGATTGAAGTTTATATAATAATATTATTTCAAACTGTTATAAATGGTCAACATTTATAACAGTTTTTTATAACATTGCATTTTTCTGTGACAATCAAAATGAAAACATCGATGACAATCTTGGTTTTGCCTCAAAAGTCGCAACTGGGTGAAACACAAATGAAAATTAAATGGCGAACAAAATCACCAATGGTATAAAGAGTTGTGATAAAAATGGAATTATTTACTGAGTATATAATATGGATCATTATTCGTCGCATGGTCTCACTAACTCGAAATTGTTGTATTTTGTAATAATATCTACAGTATTCTTCCAAAGCAGCGACATGCAGGCACTACATGTAAAATATGGTACTCAACTGCATTCAGTTAACCTGGAAGCCGACCCCACCTTTATTGTGAATGGCTAGTCAGAATCAGGAATGTTTATTCATTATTAATATTAGATGTCTTTTAAAATAATAATAGATACAGTAAACAAAAATTCAGTGTTAACAAAGCCAGTAATGCGTTTTTAATATGTATACATATGTCACCGGAAAATTGTAAACTCTGTAAGATTGCGATTGTAATAAATCGTGATTAGATTAAAATTTCTCGACAAATTATGAAAAAAATCATTTTAGATACAATCAATCCCATCCAAATTCAATAGATTAAATATAAAAAAGAGCTTACAATTTCACGCCATATCTTGCAATCTTACGGCGTTTGCCATTTTCCGGTGACATTTTCACTATTCCTTAAATTCTTCAAGGATCCCAACAGTATGACCTAATTTTTTATTAAATTGGGACCAATCTGGAAGTCTTTTCAAGTAAAACAACAATTTTCCAACCAGTTTATACTTCTATGACAGCTTTTGTCATTTGTAGATCTTTGACAGTCGTAACGGTAAGTTGGGTATGTGGGAAAGAATAAATAAGTAATAACAACCTGACTTTGGAAGGGGTATCGTGTTATCCTATTACTGGGTTGTTCAGTCAGACAGGCAGTCACTCCATTTAAAATAATGGTACTCAGCTGTTTCCGGTAAGACTGGAATCCGAAGGCTAGGCAGATTAAATTTATTGGTTTATAAGTGACACAGTTCTGAGTTAACAAAACTAAAAGAACAAAATCTACATAATTACCTCTTCTTTTTTAAACTCGATAATAGGGGCGAGTAGGTTGCTTAATCTGGCTCAAAATATCCGATTCCAGGAAGTTAAAACGGAAATTTTATGAGAATATGGATCAATCCATACATCAGTGGGAATCAGTGGGAAATCAGTGGATATGTCACCGGAAAATGGCAAACGCCGTGAGATTGTAAAATATCGCGTAAAATTGATTACTTTTTTTTCTAAATAAAACACGGATATATTGGAAACTGTTGAATTTGGATGGGACAATTTTTTCAAAATATATCGAGAAATTATAATCTTATCAACATTTATTACAGTCTTACGGAATCTGCAATTATTTTCCAGTGGCAGATACACATTTAAATTGAATTAGTAAGTTATTTCTATTGAGTAAATGTCACTGACTCATTACGTTTGAATCTATTTTGGTACGTAGGTATGCAAATTTATTAGGACTACTTATTCCTAATAAATTTGTTTAATTACTATTAATTAACACTGAAAATCTAAACGAATCAATGTGTTTTAATATTACTACTATATTGAAAAATTACAAACTTTAATGAACAAGGAACTGAATAGAACTGAGAATAATAAGTATAAAGAAGAATTCAAGAATTATACAATCAGATATTTTTGGATATGAATTTATTAGTAACGCGAAGTCGTGATGGCGAATCAATCATCCACAAACTTCATCATCTGCCTAGCCTTTTCCCAACTATATTAGGGTCGGCTTCCAGTCAAACCGGATTCAGCTGAATACCAGTATTTTACGTGGAGCGGCTGCCTACCAGACCTCCACAACCCAATAACTGGGTAACACGGTATTCCTTATTAATCATCCACAAACTTGTTGTTGGTACATTTTATTACTTGTGAACACCTGGATCGGTTTTTCGTGTTCTTAATAGATTGAACAACGTTCTCAGTCAATGAAAATTCTGGAAAATTTCTTTGAAATTATAGGACTCGTATACAGGACAAGACAATACCTATCGAACCAGAGACTTAAAATTAAAATTAAGCTCATTAATCAACTGAAAATTAAGTTGCACAAAATTTAAACTATTTTCATAACATTTTCACGTTGCAATTTTGACGTTGCCGCCAAAAATGTTGCGCACTTGATCCTCAACGATATTTGAAGTGAGAACGCTTTTGATTAAAACACGTTATTGAAAAAGCAATGAAACTCGGAGACAGATGAGCTTTTTTATACTGTATTAGGTACTTATGTGTAATGTCAGTGGTAATTTTAATGAAACTATGTATTTTATTATTACACAAGTTATATATTAAACAAACACATACTTCACTGATAACAATCACATAAATCTTAAAAAAAACGCTTGTAAAAAGTTTTTGTTTTCACTTTTTAGTGGTTCACATGTGCTTACCCCTTCACAGCGTACTGGCGTGATGTGATGTTATGAACTGGTGTAAAAAATAGACAGACATGAGATTTCAGCAATCCCAGTCCATTTGCTATCATTTATTGAGGAGTTCCGTTGCCTATCTCCGAAGTTCTTCATCAGATCTTCACCAAATTGAAATGGGACCACTCCGAAAAAGTACTCTTCCAAAAACTACCCAAATCGCTTCAAGTGTGCCTATAAAATGTTAAGAGTTCTCTCTATTTCTCCAGGATCCCATCATCAGATCCTGACTTGATGATCATGGGACCACCTGGGAAGTATACTCTTTCAAACAAAAAAAAATCCAAATCGGTCCAGCCACCTTCGAGTAATTGGGGAACATAAATACAAAAAAACGGTTCCGACGAATTGAAAACCTCCTCATTTTTTAGAAGTCGGTTAAAAAAAAAAACACAAAATTTATATTTTAAATCCTCAACGCAGTCCCTTCGCAAACGGTAACAGCACCTATTCTATCAGAACAAGGCTTTCTTTCGTAAATCAAGTCACCAAAAGAAAAGACTTCAACTACGTCGAAGCCATACATTTCTCCACATCTGTTTGAGCCGACTGCTGACCACAAGGCGGTACATAGCTGCGGTCGCTTAGTGACTACTTTCCTTGGCTTTATGAACGCGTTGTCTGGTCCTAGATTTGCCAAAGTTAGAGGAGCAATAGGACCTTCCTTTTTTCTTCGCTAGGTCGATAGTTGTTTTGACAAGCAGCTTTGCAAGGTCTTTTCGTCTATATCGAGGTTTTGTTCCCAGAAACATAATTTCGTAGAGGCAATCACCACCATACCTGAAAACAACATGAGATTTAGTATTGTTTCATTAAACTGTCTTGCCAGAAATTGTCTCACTTCAGGGCAGAGGACTTCAATGGAGGATTTTGTTCAATGAAAAAAAAAAAATATAATTGTTTATTGCCAGATTACCATCCAAATAGCACACACAAATAATAATGACTAATAAAAAAATGTACAATACAATATTAAATACAGCATCAATGCGATTAAAATTACAAGGACCAGCGTTCTTGTAATTAAAATCGCTTTGAAATAATAATCGATAAAAATACTGTTAAAACATAGATTCTAAATAGTCTATAGTAAGCTTTGTTCTATGAACATCAATTAGATTTTGTTGTAACTTAAAACTATTATATTAAAAACGATCTCGGGTACTTCTGATTTTCATTGCATTAGTGCAATGGATATTGCGAGTTGTTAATATTCAGAACAATAAAGCAATGGTTTTCTACTATACCTCTCAAAATAATTGCACTTTGCGTTAAGTTCGACCATGTGGCGTTCGTCATGGTGGAGTTAATCTCCACCATGACCTTGGATGACGGTCGCTTGCAACGCTCCTCGGTGAAAATTTCGAAAAATGACTTTTTTGTTGGGAAGACTATTATTTTTCCTTCTGCTACTCTAATAGTTAGTGGTCACCACTGCCTATGAACATGGATAGATATTCATGTGGAAATTCAAAGTGGAGTCGTAGGAGTTTTTATCATTTCAAAGTCCCCAACGTTGGTCCATGGGTGCTAAATTAGATTAATGGAACATACATAATTGTAAATAATATTCTTTCCTTTGTGTATTTTATCACAACAAGGTATACCTCTCTCGTAAATTCACTTAAGAAGTCACATTATTTTAGTGACGCTCAAATTGAGTGTTATAAGCAGAACTCTTTATTTCCGACTGCGAAATATGGATGGATAGTTATGCGGTACATGCCCCCAACCCAGCACATACGCTAGTTATGCATGGTTCCATGTCAGTATCAAGAGATTCTTTAGTTAATTAATTTTTGTGTCATGTTACCTATATAGCATCATTGCTGTTAAGTCATCGTCTGTGACTACAAAACTATAAGTATAACGTAGTAAAAATTGATGATACCACTATCATCAATTTTATCAAGTGCCTAGGCCGCTTTATTTACTGTTGATAAAACAAAACTTTAACTATCTTATCAAAAAATCCATATTATTTGTATAAATCCATCAAGTCATTTTAATGGAATAAAAACCGGACATAACTATAATTTAAAAAAAAACGGTTGCGTCCTCTTCTCCAGTTTCAGTAGCGAATGCTACCAGTGACTGGCCATCCAGAGCTGCAGCTGCACATAGTTCAAAAAACTTTTAACCACCTTTAAACCAACACACCCAGCTTCATTTGAGGTGAAGCCTTTTCTTAGTACCTGGAGAATAAAAAGTACGATACATCATTAATGATCAAAAATATAGAATAACTAGCTGCCGCCCGCGCGAGTGTCTTTTTTCAGTTATTGCGTTTATTCTGTTACACGTTTATTTTGATAGCATATGAACTGACTATATCCACCAGTTCGTGAACATCCAAAACTACCACGTCGTTTTGGTTAAGATTTTATATGTTGTAAAAATAAAGTTCTCAATAAAGATTGTAAAAACATATACTGTTATTATTATAAATTGTTATCATCATTATTTAGGTCGTCATAATTGGTATCGTCAAAATCGTCATTATTGCCATAGTTAAATTTTTTATCATTCAGATCATCAAAGTCGTCATCATTATCAACAGCAGCTACATCGTCACCATAAACTTAATCATCATTAATGCCAATAAAACTGGTATAAAATAAAAAATTAAAGAACATCTTAAGGTTGACCAATATTCAGCTTTTTATAGTTCACGTTACAATACTTCAAGCGGTATAATTTGAAACGTAATTAAAAAAAATATACGAAAAAAAGACTTCCGTATACCACGTCATTTTATACTAAGATTAATTATTCATATAATCGTAAAGAACTCTTTGCTCGCACAAACGGATGTTCGGGATATTTTATCTGAACGAAGGCAATTGATATTGATACTCGGAGGAGTATCAACACTGCCTTTATTATACTATTGTGACGGGTCACTGATGTCAGTTATCGTTTTAATACATTTGTCATTTATGACGACACGCACTGTTATATTAGGTCATTATAATTACACAGCAAAATTACTCTACAGCTGGTCATATCGTCAATATTATCACTGCTGATATCACAATAATTACGCTTGATGAATTATATTTAAATAATCCTTACTTACCTACTCAATAAATATTATCTTTTCTTATCCTACTAAAAAATATTATAGATACGGCCAGCCATTCGTGGGGTATTTATTTATTTGGATGCGAATCAGATGGAATTAAAAATGTTTTGTTTTTTTTTTGTGACACCTATTTTGGGCATAATTACGAAGAAATGTTGGATGGTGATAAAAAAAACTGGCTGAATACCTAGACGTGGTATTTTATCGAGAAAGCTACATGAGAGCAAAATCTATAAAAAAACAGATACAAAAAAAAGATAAATCGCAAATCACCTAAAACGTATCTTTACGGCAGCATGAAAACATAACTTAAATAGTTTGTGGAACTCTCTGCTAACATGTGTATTCTCTTATACATATGACCTTACAGCCTTCAAACCAAAAAGTGAAGAGCAATTTTATGGACTTGCTCGCCTCATCCTTAACCTCATTTATCGCTCATCATTCGGCGAGATCAAGTTCAATAACGGACTCATCAAAAGTAAAAAGAATCACTCATAAAAAAAACATAACCTACCCTCCTTCTTTAAACTTCTGTAAATATTTTGCGCCCTTTTCACCAGAATACGCAAAAAAAAAGATGACCAATTTTTCAACCGATCTTCTTTGCACGGAACGTTTGTTTTGTAACCGACTCGCACTTAGCCAGTATTTTTTATTTTGTAGGCATATTATACTTCTAAATTTGTCAACTCATTGGATACTGTTTGCAGATAAAGACTGGAGTAGTAGAATATAACCCACAGTCAAAAATTCAGTCAGTCATTCACAGTTGGTACTCTCGGTTGTTCGGAGTATAGCTTGATTCTTCTTCTACGTTTGTTTTAATTATATTTTCTAAATAAAATGGCTTGGTATACTACAAAAGATGGTAAGTGACTTTTTTTAAAATAATTATATAGACTTCTATGCAGTTATTAATTAAAAACTAACATAATACAATTTATGAGTTTACAACCACTTTGTTTGGCAGGCTTAACATCCAATGAAATAAAAAATGTCTTTTTTTTTCAGGAAAATACAGAATCGAATCGATTTCAGCTGCTACTTTTCCTGGTTCTTTACAGGTAAATTTTAATTTTACCAACTGCTTCTAAATAATCTACAATTGTAGGTTTTGGATCAATAACAATGTTTTGTATTTTCTTATGCTCCAGGTACTAAGGGAAGGTTTTATTCCTCATGAAGCCGCGTGTGTTGGATTAGAGGTAGACAAGGATCCCTTAGCTGCAGAAGAGATGTTAGAACTATGCGCGGACGCAGCACTGGACGGCCTATCATTGGTAGCAGTCGCTACTGACACCGGCGATGTGGCTGCAACTGTTTTCTGTAAATTGCAGGTTGGTAATATTCAAATTGACCGGTTTCTTACCGTAAAAGGTGCACTAAAATTTCAAAGCTATTCGAGTGTAAAGACAACTTGGTATTATCAAGCTGACAGATAAATATTCTATCTATGAAGTAGAAATTGCATATGAAATTTAAAATGTATTCTAAGGAGACAATTACGAAATGCAAAGCTTTATTTTCAAAACCTTTTTTTAAAAAACATGTTAAACGGTAAATCTTCATCCGTACTTGGGAATTAAATGGACTAGGGGCCACGAAAACTATATTACTTGTTCAATTTCGTTGTGTTAATCAAAATCCAAATTCTCATTTAGAAACAATACCTTCATACCTGTTTCAACACCATATTGAAATGTTCTAGTTGAAATTACTACCTAGGTATGGGAGTTTTGACAGGATTGTGAAACATTTCTTTTTGAAATGATAAAGATCCTATGATTTTCTCAATAGATGACTTTACGTGGTGACCTCTTGCCTTTAGAAAGACTGAAGGCTCATAAATTTGTGATGATATTTTATTAAATCCACGCGCATCTTTGACGTTTCAGGAAAAGCCAACGCCAGGTTCAACAGAAAAGTCATCCTTCGAAATATTCACCGAGGAGCGCTGCAAACGACCGTCGTCCAAAGCCATGATGGAGTTTATGGTCGAACTTGACGCAAAGTGCAATTATTTTGAAAGGTACGTACATTTCTTTGTTCTTATAAAAAAACATAAGCTAGTTATCTACATTCGATATTAATTAAGGACTAGTTTACATTGAAAAAAAAAAGAAGTTTTTAAAAGAAGATAGAGAGACAGTATTTGGCTAGATAGTTGAATAATGCAAACTAAATCTCAATTTATTTTCAGGTATGGTGTTGATTGCCTCTGCGAAATTATGTTCCTGGGTACCAAACCTCAACATAGACAACAGGGTCTTGCAAAGTTGCTTGTCAAGACAGCAATCGACCTAGCCAAGAAATTCAGGGAAGGTCCTGTTGCTCCTCTAACTATAGCAGACCTTGGACCAAACTACGCGTTCATGAAGCCAAGGAAAGCAGTCACGAAGCCACCTCAGCTTTGTACCGCCTTGTGGTCAGCAGTCGGCTCAAAGAGATGTGGAGAAATTTATGGTTTTGATGTAGTTGAAGTATTTTCTTTTGGTGACTTGATTTACGATGGAAAGCCTTGTTCTGAAAGAATAGGCGCTGTCACCACTTGTGAAGGTGCCGCGTTGAGGATTTAAATAATTAAATTAATAGAAGATGATTGTTTGTGATTAGTTATCTTTATATAGTCTTAGTTTAATATAATTTGTAAAAATAAAACACATCGTTTCATTTAAATTACCACTTTCAATATGCATAAGTAACTAATTACGAAAGTGCCGATGTTAAGCTTTGTATTGTGTTGTGGTCAACTATTGGCACTTAGAAAATTGAAAGGGTCTTAGGTTTTACCTATTTACTTTACCTGATTGGGGCCTACATCATTCCTTATTTACGTAAATGAACTGTGTGACTTACAAATCGATAACTCACAAGTCTTCTCGCTGATGATACTTGGCATGACATCGCGTAGTTGTTCGCTTAATGCTGAATTAGGCTTGGCTAAAACAGCCAGGTGACTAGGAAAGAATCTGCTTACACTAAACACACACCATTACTTGAACAGCCACCCATACGAAGACCATAGCTATAAGTCATTATCCGAGGACGTCCGAAAAAACCAGGTTAACAACGATTTACAACTTTATCGCATTAAAACTTACCTGGACAAAATACATTTTGCAAACACGTTTGATGAAACTTGCCGCGATAATTGCACAGGGGTATTGAAACATTGCAAAGTATAACCTGTTCTAGCGCGCGCTGAGTATCTGTTCCTCATAAAACATTTTGATAACAGTGATATTCAGATTCCAGTGAAATATGACGTGAATACACGACAAGCCAAATCAAAATCATTACAAGTGCCACGCAAAAATAACTTTTATGGCAGGCGCACCGCTTTTTCACAATACCCAATTTACTACATCAAATACCTGAAGACATTAGAGACTCAATGAATAGTAAAAACACACAGAAAGAAAGAGAAAACAAAATTTAGGCTGATGGGCATATCAGCCTAAATTCTTATAGTTCTATCTCATTTTTTTTGTGTTACTTCCTTTAACAATCCGAGGACCTTTTTTTTTTTTTTAAGGATGGGCAATCATCAAATGACTTCTTCCGCTCTGGGTGGAGCGGAAGGGCGTGTCAGACTCTTACTGACTAAAACCCATCCGTGTTCCTTCTAAAGCCCTTTGCGTTCCAGGGCCGCGGTGACTCTTTCGAACTGATTCCGCAACCCAACAATCCGAAGACCTGCAAAAATTCAAAGACCCGCCTGGCTAACCAGCCACCTGAGGCGCAGGTCTGCGGACGGCGAACGACGGGTAGCTCGCCATCCGATAAGGACCAGACTCCGGTCGGCGGCGCGATGTGATCCACGCGCGCTTTTATTTTTTTTATTATTTGTTGTACTGTAAAGAAGCACGCGTTTGTCCACTATCTTAAATGAAGGTAAGTGATTATGTGGTCGAAGGTGAAGCACTCTTGCCTATAACTAACCTACATATTCTATACTCCCAGGTTGGAGCTATCAGGATAAACAGACTCTGGTAAGGAATCCCACTTCTTAGCTGGACGCACAATTAATGTGTTCCCAAAATGTTTGTGCGCGTGGGTGGTATGTCCACCATGTACCGGTGGTGCATCGCCGTACGTCTTGTGGTCCGATGATGGAACGGGCTTAATGGGTAGGTATGGATCTAGAGTTTAAAAACTTTTTGTTTGGGACTGATTATGTCGTACTTTCATGCGAAAATCATCCGTAATTTCACTATCTTAGGACGGTAGTATATTACAAAAGAAACATGTTTTAATTGTTAAATTTTGTTTTCTCTTTCTTTCTGTCTTGTTAATAAAGTTTTAAATCGTCGTTAACCTGGTTTTCTATAGTCGTCGTATGGGTTTCTGTACAAATAATGGTGTGTGTCTTCGTTTTCAACAATTAGTGTCTCAGTATCACAATAAATAAGCGTTTTTATACATTAAATTCTTATTTTTTTAGAGTCATAATAGTTTTTGAGTGAATGTGTTTATTAATTTTGTTATATAGTTGAGCAGATCCTTTTCTAAATTGTGTACTGGCCAGACGAGGTCCCTGTTTTATTCTAACGTCTTTACTTCTTTTTTATTGTATTGCTGGTATCTAAGACAGCGGATTTATGTTTAAAATTTGTATTATGTTAAGTTTCCTGACAGAGAGCAAGATACTAATTTTATCTAATTTTTAAGTTCAGATATCTATTGTTTTTAAGTACATGCACTTGACTAAAGCGCGTTGTGCTCACTCCAACCCTAAAAACTTCCTGCCAGGGTTGCGGAATTTGTTCGAAAGAGTCACCGCGGCACTGGAACGCAAAGGGCTTTAGAAGGAACACGGATGGGTTTTAGTCAGTAAGAGTCTGAAACGCCCTTCCCCTCCACCCAGAGCAGAAGAAGTCATTTGATGATTTCACATCCTTAAAAAAAAACCCCTAAAAACTTAGGTTTCACTGCATCACCCCATATATAGATACTATAATAATAGCACTGATTGCAACAGCAACATATATTTTTCATTGAAGGTATTTTTAAGACGGCGTAAATTATTACAGACATTTTTGGGAACCACGTGTCTAAGAGTTCTGAAGATCCAGCCAAACTTTATGACGCTATTCGCAATTAAATCAAGGTGAGGGTACCAAAACAGTCTCTGGTCAATGACATCACCCAAGTATTTCAAATATGGTACTTAATTTATAGTTGAGCAGCTACGATTTGGGTGATTATCGTCGTCACAAATATATGTACTTTTATAATGAAATCCTCACTGGGCTGAGTTCGATTTCAGACCCTGAAGCATATGTAACTTTTATGTAGTTTTAGATGTTTAGTGTTAGCAGATTATTTCCAAAGCCAAGCCTAATTCAGCAATAAGCTTGACGTCATGCCAAGTACCTATCGCCAGTGACAGTATCATCGGCGTACTAGAAGACAAGTAAGTAACACAGTTAATTTACGTAAATAAGGAATAAAAGGCCCCAATCAGGTAAAGTAAATAGGCAAAACCTAGGACCCTTTCAACTT
Organism: Mamestra brassicae; assembly: GCA_905163435.1. NCBI lineage: Eukaryota > Metazoa > Arthropoda > Insecta > Lepidoptera > Noctuidae > Mamestra > Mamestra brassicae. The sequence goes on along the minus strand of LR991004.1, from coordinate 8,425,343 downwards.
TCTGGGTGCCAATAGTAGACCACAACACAATACAAAGCTTAAGATCGGCACTTTCGTAATTAGTTACTTATGCATATTGAACATAATTAAAATGAAAAGATGTGTTTTATAATTACAAGTTATATTTAATAAAGATTAACAATCATAAACACAAATACACAAGATGTTTCACATTCTCTCTCTTCCAAAATATTTTCTATTAATATATTCATTTAAATCTTCAACGCAGCCCCTTCACAAGTGGTAACAGCGCCTATTCTGTCAGAACAAGGCTTTCCATCGTAAATCAAGTCACCAAAAGAAAATACTTCAACTACGTCAAAACCATAAATTTCTCCACATCTCTTTGAGCCGACTGCTGACCACAAGGCGGTACAAAGCTGAGGTGGCTTCGTGACTGCTTTCCTTGGCTTCATGAACGCGTAGTTTGGTCCAAGGTCTGCTATAGTTAGAGGAGCAACAGGACCTTCCCGGAATTTCTTGGCTAGGTCGATTGCTGTCTTGACAAGCAACTTTGCAAGACCCTGTTGTCTATGTTGAGGTTTGGTACCCAGGAACATAATTTCGCAGAGGCAATCAACACTATACCTGAAAACAAATTGAGATTTAATTTATGTATCTCTCTTCTTTTCCAAACTTCCGTTTTTTTTTTCAATGTAAACTAGTCCTTTAATTAATGTCAAATGTAATAATAAAGCAAGTTTTTGTTTTTTTTTAGAAGAATAAAGAAATGTGCGTATAATATACCTTTCAAAATAATTGCACTTTGCGTCAAGTTCGACCATAAACTCCATCATGGCCTTGGACGACGGTCGCTTGCAGCGCTCCTCGGTGAATATTTCGAAGGATGACTTTTCTGTTGAACCTGGCGTTGGCTTTTCCTGAGACATAAAATACGTAGATTTAATAAAATATCATCAAAAATATATGAGTCTTTGGCACCATCTATTGAGAAGAATCGTAGGATCTTTATCATTTCATGAAGAAAGCTGAACTGTTTCACATCCCTACAGTAATTGCAACTGAAACATTTCTAAATGGTGTTGAAATAGGGATGATGGTATTATTTCTAAACAAGAATTCGGTTTTTGATTAACATAACGATACTGAACAAGTGATATAGTTTTCGTGGCCCCTAGTGCTCAAGCTGAGTGCTATAATCAGAATCCCTGTCCATTTCATTCCCAAGTACGGATGCAGATAGTTGGCTGTTAGTCGCCCACGTTCGAACACAACTATCTACTTCCGTGCTTGGCACCGTGTCTAGTAGCAATAGGTACTTTGTTATACTTTTCTGACGGATTACTGATAAAGCATCATTTTAGTGAAGTCATGTGACGACAAACTTCGTAATAAAAATTACACAGCAGTTTGTGATATCATCAATTTTATCAAAATTTGATGTACCCTCCCACTATAACTACATATCTTATCTAACCCACTACAAATATTATTCTAAATTTGTCAAGTCATTTTCACGCGGTAACAAAAAGACAATTTAACCTATATTTTATTTAAAATATAGGTTTGCGTTTCGTATCTTTTCTCCTAAAATTTCTTATGCAATTTCTACATCATAGCTAGAATATTGGTTCACCCTTGTTTGATAGAACAACGTTTGATATAATATTACTAAATCGAACAACGTTTAAGAAAATCATCACTTTGTATAATATCGTTTGACAGAATTTTCAGTTCATCGAATATTTATTTGTTATAACAACATTTGCGCTAATGATCAAAAGGTATAATGTTCATTTGATGTAATGTTCAGATGGTATAACCATGTATTTAACACTTAACCAAACCTTAAAATATTCTATGCATGGTCGAGGGTGGGCTTGGTCGACGGAGCCCCGCTTCGCGGGGCTCCTACTTCTGGGTGGTTTATAAAAAAAATAACCACGAAGGGGATGGCGGGGTCTATTCGCTCGCTTCGCTCGCTCACACGACCCCGCCATCCCCTTCTAACCTAACCTATCCGAGTCGGGGTGCCCTAAAGTCCAGATTGCATCCAGTTTCTCGGTAACAATAGTTGAGGGTGGCAGGTGTATAGGGTATAAAGAATAAAATTAGTGCATTTGAAAATTCGGCGAAATGAAATTAGTTCAAATAAATAATTACGCTAAATAAAAATTTACCAATGAATTATTCGGTCAAATGAATAATTCTTCGAAATGACTTCATTGCAACTAAAATTCGATTTAGTAATATTATATCAAACGTTGTTCTATCAAACAAGGGTGAACCTAGAATATTTATCTGTCAGCTTGATGATACCAAGGCTAAATTGTCTTTACACTCGAATAGCTTTGAAATTTTAGTACACCTGTTTTACGGTAAGAAAACGGTAAATTTGAATATTTACCAACCTGTAATTTACAGAAAACAGTTGCAGCCACATCGCCGGTGGCAGTAGCGACTGCTACCAATGATAGACCGTCCAGTGCTGCGTCCGCGCATAGTTCTAACATCTCTTCTGCAGCTAAGGGATCCTTGTCTACCTCTAATCCAACACACGCGGCTTCGTGGGGAATGAAGCCTTCCCTAAGTACCTGGAGCATAAGAAAATACAAAACATTGTTATTGATCCAAAATCTAGGATTGTAGATTATTGAGAAGCAGTTGGTAAAATTAAAATTTACCTGTAAAGAACCAGGAAAAGTAGCTGCTGAAATCGATTCGATTCTGTATTTTCCTGAAAAAAGAAAACAAAATTTTAATTTCATTGGATGGAACGCCCGCAAAACAAAGTCGGAAAGCGCTGGGCAAACTAAAATTATCAAAATTTCATAAGTTTAAAATTTTCATCTATTACAGCGATAAAGATGTCAACAAAGATTATGAAACTGTTATTGCTATCATCACTGCTTTCATCGTCATTATCGTCATCATCATCATAAACATTGTCATATTACGATGACCATTTACGATTCGATTCGAATTTATGACGTTTGATATTATTCTTAGTCGTCACAAACGTAAACCGAACTCGAATATAATAATATCAATTAAATATTTATCAACATCTAGGATTTTCCAAAGTGTTGTTTTGGTAAATTTTTAGATTTTTAATTGAGACCCAACACTTGTTTTTTTTATGAAACCATTTTAATTTTAACATAATTAAAAGATGTGGTTAATCAGAGAATGGTTGTAAAATCATTATGAAAATACGCCTTCATCCTGCTTGAAGCGGTCTAAATCATAATTAAAAATCAACTCACCGTCTTCTGTAGTATACCACGCCATTTTTATTTTGAGAATATAATTTAAACAATCGTAAAAGTGGAATCAAATGCTACACTCCGAACTGTCGAGAGTACCAACTGTGAATGACTGACAGAATCTATGCCTGTGGTTTATATGCCGACTTTAATCTTTATCTGCAAACTGTATCTAATGAGTTGACAAATTCAGTATGTGTATGCCCACAAATAAAATTTATGAGCTAAGTGCGCGTCGATTACAAAATAAGGGTTCCGTACGAAGAAGTCCAATTGAAAAATTGATCCTCACTTTGCAGCTTTGTTTTGTTAACTCTTGTGGAACGGACACAAAATATTTAGAACCCCGAAAATTTAATATTTTTTAAATTTTATTGTAAAACTTCCCTTTGCCCGCGACTTTGTACTTGCATGTCTCTTTTTTCTTGTTCCCGTAGGAATTTCGGGAAATCGTCTCTAAGTGCTCCCTTACGGAGTGTAGGCTAGTGTAGCTACAAGCCAAATATCAGCTATGAACGACCAGTAGTTTCGGCAGTGCGTTGTCTGTTAGTAACTAAAAAAGTAACGGAAGAATTTTATACATTAGGATTGAGGCAAACAGAGGTAGGTACTGATGCCTGGGAAGTGGTTCTAGTTTTTTTTTTCTGTTAATGATATGATGGTAAGCGATGGATGAGGTCAACGATGGGGCTAGCGAGCCTAGACAGAGTTTTGAGGTTGACGGGTCATAGGTATTTGGGTACACAGATGTTAGCAGAGAGTTCCACAGAGAGTTTTAGTAAAGTTTTCATGCTGCCATGTTAAAGATACGATTTAGCTAATTTGCGATACATCTTCTTTATGTATCTGTGTATTTGTGGATTTTGCAGCTCTCAAGTAGCTTTCTCGATAAAATACCACGTCTAGGTATTCAGCCAGATTTTTTTATCAACATCCAACATTTCGTTTTAATTGTGCGATACATCTTCTTGGTGTATTGGCGTTTTAATCGATTTTGCAGCACACAAGAAGCTATCTCGAAAAACATGCGTCTAGTCATTCCGTCATTACTTCATAGTATTGCCAAAAATAGTTGTCACAAAAAAAAAACAACACAAAACATTTTTTATTCCGTCTGTAACGTATCCCATTAAAATGACTAACCGTATCTATAAAATATGTATTTTAGGTAGGCTAAGATTAATAAGTAGGTAAGTAAAGATTATCAAAATAAAATTCATCAAATCGTAATTATTGTGATATCAACATTGATAATTTGATTATAAGACCAGCTGTAGAGTAATTATGCTGTGTAATAGTAATTACCTTATTATAATAGTGAGTGTCGTCATAAATGACTATTTCATTAAAACGATAACTGACATCAGTGACCCGTCACAATAGTATTATAAAGTCAGTGATGATACTCCTCTGAGTATCAACATCAATTAACAGTGTCATTGCTATCGTTCAGATAAAATTTATTCCCGACACATCCGCTTTCGCGAGCAAAGAGCTCAGTCTCTGTTCAATTTGCGATAGGCTTTCGTAGCCAGTAGCGACATCAAATTATTGATGAACAATAATTTACGTGTTATCTATATTATACTAGACGTTTTCCATTGTTCTGTTAAGTATGTTAATAACTTTGCATAATTATTGTATAAATTCTATTTCTTCTAACTTAACAGACATAATGTGTTGCTGGGTAGTTTGTTCGGCCACTTCTTTTCAGCCAAAACACTAGGAAGTGGTGACGGGCGGGGGTTTTTGGGAATTGTCTTTTTACTATGGTTCGGGGAGTGTGCCCAAGAACTCAACGACCTCATCCTACCGGCCACTTTCTACTATCGGACATCTAGACGCACTGCAATTTACCATCCCTACCTTGTTCCAATTCCACCAATTCGCACTAAGCGTTTCCAAACGTCTTTTATAATGCGCACAGCAAAGGAGTGTAACTCTGCCTGCGTCTGTGTTTCCGAATCCATACAACCCTAATCTCTACAAAATTAGAGTGACCGGTTTTTTTTTGGTAAGCTCGCTCCTTCATCGACTTTGTCTCTATCGTCTCTGACTTAGACTAGAGTCAAGATCAAACTCATCTCAAATAAAAATTTAAAAAAGACTGTATTTTTACTTTGAGTAAATATCTATTACCTTCTACTACTTCAACCAATCAGCCTAGCCTTTTTCCCACCAATTTTGAGTGCCTATCTGATCACCACAACCCAGTTTCAGACACATCTTGGCAAGATCCGTGTCTGGGGGTTACTCTCTAAGCCCAAACTCCGTATTTCAGCCTTAGTTGCGGGCGTATTCTAGTCCGTATCACTTAACCACTAAGAATTAATGACAACATGATTTGACAGTTACTGTTAAACCGTGTTTTCATCTATTTTTAGTTCGGGTTCGGAACTAATCGTAAGTCCGTAGGTGATACGGAGTAGAATTACGCCCGCAACTAAGCCCGAAACTACGGACTTCGGGTTTGGAGAGTAGCCCGCTGGTTTTCTGACTTCTAACTTGACAATACGAACGTCAAAGACCAACAAATGACAGCAGTAACCAACGGCTTAACTTCCGGGACACTGAGGAGACTCGATACTTAAAGGACAACCATCCACAGACCTTCCTCAGCAAATTTTGCTTCACCTTTGATGTTGACCCATGATGCCTGGTATCACTTAGAAGAACAAGAACTCCTTCATACCGCTTAACCCTTTGAAAATCTGAACTTCAGATTATAGGTACCAAAATGATTTTTTACTACTAAAATATGGAAAATGATAATATGTCTAAAAGTTTTCATTGGCATTTTTTTTATCACGACAGTATAACATTTGAATTTCTGTCTTCTTGACAAAATTTCAAGAAAACCCAATTTGACTCATATAAAGGTTCCATTTTACATATGAAGGAACGGAACCCTATAAGAATAGATACCACTGAGAATGTTAAAGCAACGTGTACTATATTATGTGTTACTTTGTTATCATCACGATTTTGTGTGATTAGATTAGATTGTTGTTATTTCTGTGTTATGTTATGAGTTATGACTATTACATTTTTATAATATTGAGTGTCATTGCTTACCTTGGTAAAAGCTGTAGTCTTATTCTTAGGTTAATATCTTGTACCTAAGGGTATGTTCAGGAACGAAAGGTCTAAAGGTCCAAAACAAATTTTAAGGATCTTCAATAAAATAAAAAGCTACATATCTGTTACAAAATATAATTTATTTGGTAAAATGTTAGATCTTTCAGCATCCATTTCTTTTCATCATTATATTGTGAGCATATTCAATATCCAAAGTGTAAAAGGGTTTAGCATTGTACTCATCATTATGAACCACTTAACTGAAACTCACACACGAAAAAAATAACTGCCCCATACAATTATGTTTGCATAATTTGAGTAAATCTTTATACATAGTCTAATTTATTTATATTTCTGTTTAGTATTTTATTTTTAACCGACTGCCAAGACAGGGTTATGTTTTTATATTTATTTGTGTAACCGTCATGAAGTAGCTAGGTAAAGGTATTAATGGTAGCCTGTAAACAGCGCTGTGGGCTACATTATTAATTAAGTTTTTTTTTCTGTTAATAATATTATATAATGTAGCTGTTTGCTGTAAAAAATTGAAAGGGAACCGCTTATCTTGGTATGGTCATGTGAAGCGGACGGATAAAATGCACGTAACTAAAAGAGTTATGAATATAAATGTGGATGGATGGACAGGGAGAGGGAGGCTAAAGAAAAGATGGATGGATTGTATTAGGAGTATTATGAAAGAAAAGGGAGTTAGTGATAGCGTGACGGCTGACAGGACAGAATGGAAGAAAAAAAAGTAACATGGGATAAGGGCAGGAAGATGATGATGTAGCTGGTTTGTTGTTCCCTTTTCTATAAAATAAAAAATAACATGTACGTTGTATGTCCTTCGGTTAAAGTTGTTCATAATGATGACGTTCTTTTTGTTACACCTTGCATATAGCGTAACACTTAAGTGTCTCTTTGAACCTAATCAATTCTTATAGCAGCAGCTTCAGCAAAAACCTCTCCTCCTAATCTTTCCGCATAAGACTTTCCATTGTAATAAAAATCGTTGAAAGATACCCGCAGACCTACATCAAAATTTAAAACCTTCCCTATTTTCTGAGTCGGTTCCGCTGTCCACAGTGCTTGACAGATTTTTGGGACCTTAGCTACAGGTTTTCTCGGCGCCATATTTGAATAGCTTGGGCCCAAGTCTTTTACAGTCATTTGGGAGACTGGACCGTTTTTCAGCTTCTTTCCTAACTCTATTGATGCCCTGCACAGAATCGTGCCTAGTTTGTGGAACCTGTGTTCGCGAAGTGTTGCTAGGAACATTATTTCGAGGCTGCAGTCGACGTTGTATCTGGAAAGTGGAGAAAATAGTTAAATTAATAACCGGAACTCGTATGTTTGGTTAAAAATGGACGAGTACACCGATTTTATCTTTTTTCAAATGAGGATTTCATATTTTAAATTCTAGTCTAACTATATACACTTAAAATAAAATAAAAACTCCGTACTAAAATATGGCGTCAGAAATTTAGTTTATGACTGTCACATTGTTCCAAGTAAAATTCCTAGTAAATAAGGAAATTGCTCGTTACGTTACTGTCAAACTGGCAAATTATACGAATGATAAAAAATAGATGATTAGTTGACCAGAATACTGCGGGGATATCTTATTATTTGGTAAGCAGTACACCCGCGGTTCTGACATCAGGATGGCGGGAGTAACTAATTTTTAAAATATCATTGTACGGGTGTAGGTATACAGATTATCAAGAGAGGTACGTAAAGGTACACAGAAGGTACCAAATAATTACAATAAATTTAGGCAGATCTGAAAAGTACACCCGCGGTTCTCACGTACATCTTATTATTATATTTCAGTAAAAATGCCTGTTGAATAACATAATCATGCTCCAAAAACATTATTCACACTGCCTTGATAAAATAATCAATTCAACCAGAGTTTTAGTTTAATAATCTTATTCTACCTCGCCTAACTACAAATAACAATTCTGATTTCCTATAGCCTCGTACTCACGTATATAAATATCAAATACTCAGTTCCTAGATAGTTTCAAGAAAGACAATAGCGAGATCTTAATGGATCTCAACTGGCAATCAGGCTGGATGCTCTTTGTTAGTATTCTGCAGCTGTATGAAATAGGTAGTTAATAGTTATCCCAGAAACAATTAATGTTACTGGCATTTGAACTTTAAAACAAAGGATTATAATAACTCTCGGAGGAAATTTATTAGACCATTTATTTGCTACTAACACGTTATGATCCAGATGTATATCAGCTTCTTCCTCTTTTTACACAGGAACCGTGCATAAGTTTCAGTGTGTGATTTGTTATTATTTGAGTTATTTCTTCGCTGAACTTGTAGACACAAGTTTCGGCACGCCGCCAACCACCTAATTGAAAAAATCTGGCGCATCACAACCGTTATCAAGTAGGCTTTTGAAAATCCATTGACCCGATCACAGCAGTTATCGCACACTTGATAATGTCATAACAGTTTTGCGATAATTTTCGTTCCAGAAATAGGGCCTATGATTGTTGATAGCTAGTTTAATCCTCACATATTTAGATGACTGAAAGGTTCGGCATATGTTTTGTATTAGGCTGCATAGTAACAGCTATACGAGTCAATCTTCGTGGTTAAGCAATACTTGCCGAAGTTGGTCTGTGGATTGGTGATTATCCGTTACAAACCATGACTTCTCCATGCTTAAGGGTGTTACAGCACCAATCGATCGATAGTCGACGTCGATCGATAGATTCGACTTCAGCAATCGGTTGATCGTCGATCGATGCTATCGATCGATAGTAAAATTCATTAGTCGACGTCGATCGATAGTTTCAACTTCTTTTTTCGATAAACCAAAGCTACCACACCAATCGATCAACGTCGAGCGACGGCGTCGATCGGCAGTCGATTGATTGTTTATCGCCCTGTGGCCGTCGATCAGCCAAAGCTACCACACCAATCGATCAACGTCGAGCGACGGCGTCGATCGGCAGTCGATTAATTGTTTATCGCCCGGTGTCCGTCGATCGGCAGTCGATTAATTGTTTATCGCCCGGTGTCCGTCGATCAGCCAAAGCTACCACACTAATCGATCGATGTCGATCGATATCATCGATGGACGATCGATCGATTAGTGTAGTAACGCCCTAAGACGGCCCTGTCGCGGCTGTCATTTGTGGATATTTGATAATCGTTGCGGATAGTCAGGAACCAGAAAATTTGACACCAATCTTGCCATATGGTCCGGCGTTACCCAGTTACTGGAGTCGATATATGTAAAATACTGCAGCAGCCAGATTAGAAGCTGACCCCAGCACGAATGTACCAGGCAAAACAGTTATTTCATAGACCTACCTTAGAAAATAATATCGTCGCCTTTATAATGAAAATTTTGCTATAACAACGAATGAACGTCTCAACTAATACGGACGTGTCAACCTGTGTACCTTGTGATCATTAATAGCCTTGCGTGATCGACTGTACCATACAAACTTGTGTACTATTAACTCGGCAATGACAATGATTGGCATCCGTGACATGTTTGTGTTAGAACTCAACATAAAGAGGTAACGTACCGTAACGTTAGTTGTAGTTAAGTCAATATTAGCGATAACTTCACCTTATTTTACATTTTATCAGATGAAATACACCCGTTAATGTTACGATTTTCTCTAATGGCTCCAACAAAGTAACACCTCATTTATAAATGAACACAAAATATATATCGGCACAAAATATGAACCTATCTAGGCATATAGGCAAACGATATGATGATAGTAAAATCTGTCGAGTATTTTCTACTTCATAGTAAGATCAACTTTTGAAAGCGACTCACAATTAAGTTCTTAAGAAAACGCCAAAGGACTGGACAAAAACATGACGTAGGTAAACCACGACACTGCCAGAAATGACAGTAAACATGGCTCATAAACCCACAATATGCACGAGACTTATTCATTTGCTGGTTTCAGTACGTCAAAGAAGATTACCAGAATTAATGAGACGCTTGCATTATGGTAGCAGCTTACGGGAGATGAATTTACTGAGAGCCTCGCAGTTTTATGTTCAGTCGTAAAAGCGTGAATTGTGACTTACATGTGTATTAACATTAGAAGATGATGAGGGGACTCGTATCAAGAAAATTAGACACATATCCCAGCCGCTTACTTAAAAGACAAGTAACAAGATTTGTTTTTCCTAATCTATACTATCTATCTTCTATCTTTTCTATAATTAAGCTTAAGAGTTTGTTTGTTCGTTTGTTTGAACGCGCTAATCTCTGGAACTACCCGTCGGATATGGAAAATTATTTTTGTATATGATAGCCACATTTATGAGATATGGGATGAGATATGATATACGGGAACGGGAAATCCCTACAGAATAATAAAAATATTGACTGACAAATCTTGACAATTCAAAAGTCTCTGTGCAAATGCTTAAATCTTGAATCTACCATCTCTTAAAATTTGCACAACATGGGTTTGTAAGAATTTCAAAATGAACTGTTTCTGTGTAAACAGTTGATGCTAGCAAGCTGACGCAAGTCTTCCTTTTTAGGTAAGCCCCTCTTTGTAATGAAAACTCGTGTCTAAATAATAACGATCTTATAGGTTAAGCGACGCTTCCCGAAGGTCGGTCTGCGGATGGGTGACCATACATTACTCCTCCGTGCCTCGGAAATTAAATTAAGCCGTTGGTCCCGGCTGTTAATTGACGGTCTTTGGCAGTCGTTGACCCGATAAGGGGTTGTGGAGGTCACCTATGCATTCGCTCCATATACAATACTCGTAATCATTTGCATCCTGTTAGACTTGAACTGCCGAGCAAAGTTAGGGAAGAGGGCTAGTCAGATTGATTGTCATCATCATCATATCAGCCGAAAGACGTCCTATGCTGGACATAGGCCACGCTTGGCAGGCGGGTCGGCGATCGCAGTGTAACTGTTGCAATGCACAGAACCACAGAAAATGCTGCTGCCCATTCTCTGGTGAGTCCATTATTCGCCTCTTACGACACCCACGGGAAGTGATGGGATGGGAGATTTGTTTGTAATGATATCCTGTCCTTACTTCTCAAAGAAATTACACCTGCCATCCACTTCTGCCATCCACTCTATGAGAGCTCGCGATGAGGCCTGTGTGCATCGTTCTTCAGCAAATATCTCGAAAAATGGCTTCTCTGACGAATCTGATGTTGCCTCCTGAAATAATTAAGTGAGTTTCTTTAATATTCTCATGTTGTCACTGTAGTCTTTGTAACTGTGTATTAAGTCTAACAAAAGATGTATATATATATGTGATGGATATATTGTCACCTTTAAATTGCAGACTCCGTAAGATTGTAACAAATCTTGATTAGATTATAATTTCTCAACGTGTTATAAAAAAAAACGTTTATATACAATAAATCTCATTTTGGTTATATTTACTAAAACTGATATTTTATGAATTGACCTTATGCAGTTTAATTTTTTAAATCATCTATCACTACGGGTAGGTATTTAACTCTTATTTCTATTGGTCTCTCTTTGTTTATGTTATGTTATCATCTTTTTTTATTATTCATGCTTTAAAGAATATTTTATCTTCAAGTGACTCGTGTCCGTACAAATCGATACTCGAGAAGCACGGAAACGAATTAAAATAACAAAGTAGTCGCTTAGCATTCATTACTTTTGTTAATTAGTGACAAGCAGAATAATGAGGTTTGGAGTTTTCCATGAAAATGAAAAAGTCTACAAGTAAGCCAAAATATGTTAAATCTTCTCGGCTGAATAATTTATTTTATTATGAGGTGTATTTTGTAAGTGAAGCTACTGTTTTTTTGTATGTTTTTCGTGAAAAGTGAACAAAACCGTATAGCTGGCTACAGGATCAATGACTACTGGTAGTGAAAACAACTTTAAATTGCTCATTTCATTTGCGTCGTTTCTCTAACTAATTTGTTTTGACCCTACATAGAAATGAAAGTTTAATTTTATGTTTATTAATTTTGTTAGTTTACTACAGGAACTTTAGTAACTCAAACTTCTACGTTCATATGAAAATTCAGAATAATGAACCTGCAATTTATTAAAAGCAGCTGAAACAACTTCTCCAGTATCCGTAGCGACTGCTACCAGCGACACTCCATCCAACGCTGCGTCTGCGCATAGCTCTAACAGTTCTTCTGCAGCCACTGGGTTCTTGTTTACTTCTGTGCCGATGCAGACTGATTCATCTTGACAGAAGCCTTCTCTTATCACCTGGAATATTAAAATGATAGTGTGATTTTTTAGTTTTGGAATCAAGCGTAAAATGAAACAATGAAAAATGTACGATGAAATGTTAATTATTAAAATAAAAGATAAGATTTAACCAAAAACCAGATCCAGACCAAGATCGTGGAAGGAAACCAGAGCTAATCATGAGCTCTTGAGTGTTATTAACAAAAGAAGTGTTGAGTACTCTTTAATTAAGCGGTTTTTTTTTTATTATTAGTAACAAGTAGGCGGCAAGGATAGACCATGAAGGATTTTTTTGGAAAATATTTAAGTTAGATTTCTCTATGAGGTTTATCTACTTAATAAAACATCAAGGTCAATTTCCTATTTTAACAAGATCAATAATTAATTAGTTTCAAAACACTGTTGGTTAAAATTAGCTGCTACAAGTTTAGGACTCGTCCAGAGTTCCAAATGTTTAATATACATATAATAATAAGTTTTTTTTAAACCGAATATACACCTTTGATCATTTTTGTCCTCCATTCATCGGACTAGAAAATTAAACAGCGATTTCTTGCCCTTGTTTGATGTCCTATTTGTGCAGGAAGTAAAATATTTCACAACAGCGACGTCAAGAAAGGCTTAAATGAAACTTCGGAACAAAACTAAATAGTATTATTGTTTTAACGGAAATACTCACTTTTAATGCACCCGGGAAAGTAGCAGCTGACAGAGTTTCTATTCTGTATTTTCCTGGAATGCAAAGAAAATGCAATCCGTTTAAAAGTACTACTTTTTTACCTATTAAACTTTTTGATGTCTTCTTTTGTTTCGTCACAAAGGAAACGTATTTTTCTAGGTGTCGATGGATTGTTTTCATCAAGAAGGTTGCTTCCGAAGTAAGAAAAACTAAGATTGGGTTTTTTGGTTTGAAAAAGGAATTCAAATTGAAAGGGATAGACTTCGGTGTAGATAAGTGTTGGTCTTATCGTGTTGTGCTCAATACTGTTTGGTAGTTCGCTTAAGGTCTTGGTTGTGTATATCTTTATTATTATTATTATCGGTAACCTGCCCCATGCCTGTCTGTCTCCTTTCCTTCAGCCCATCCAAAAGTTATCTATAAGAGATTGCCCTACGCGATACGATCGCCCATAGAACCCTCGATATACAATTCCATTGGTTTCACGTCGGGTACGGAACTATAAAAACTGTAGAAAATCCAAAATAGAAACCACTAAAAAATTAACTATAGGACTAAGTGAACCACTATCTTTAGTCTGTACTAGATATCTATATCCACGGTATAAAGTGCTTGCTAAAAACTGTAACATTGTCGTTCCGTATATCCGCAAAAAAAAAGACAAAAAACAGAACGGATTCCAGGAATATCCGATTTTAGCATTCCTTTTTAAAACCGGCAGTATTCTATGCATTCAAGCATTTTTGGACATGAATGTGTGGGAATGTTGAAAAGAAGATTTATACTTTATCGTTTTATGTTTTAGATAAAGATGCGGTATTGGCCTTGAGCGGTGAGTATTTTTGTAGTAATCTTATTAAGAGTGGAATTAGGAATCATTTTAGTAAACACAAATAAGATAAGACTGTTTTCGTTATATTTAACAAAATCAGATGTTTATCTACCCAAAAAATCTACCGCATTTGCTTTTTTGTAGCAGTGTATGAAGGAAACACAGGTACGTACACCTAAAATATTATATGAACATTTAAAAAAGGAAGTCGTATAATATACAAATCTCTCACAACTCAACTTCAAATACAAGTTTGACACAATTTTATTCGTTTTTACACAAGTGCGAAGGGTTATGTGTAGGTACAGATGCCAGCACATCAAGGTACAACAATCTGTCAAATTTCTTTAATAGATTTTCAACTTTATTGCTAAAGCACTAAGTTTAAGATTGATTGGGAAAATTTGACAGTTTCGGGTAGCTTGCTGTGCAGACGTCGGTACTATTGAAACCGGTCTTGCTAATAACACTGACAAATACTTATATTTATTTTGTTACACTCAAAATTCATTTCACAAAAGAGAATTCAACAAAACATACTAACCGTCTTCCGTTGTCAGCCACTCCATTATCAAATATAAACAAAACAATATCAAACGTCAAAAAATATGAATAAAGAACGTGCGCATGCGACTGTGCCTCGTTATCAACTGTCAGTTGACAACTGGCATTAGTAATCTATTGGCATTATAGTCTCACTTGTGTTTGTGTGCTATGCTAAGTGAGATGTTCATGCCTCTCTGTCAGTGAACTCGCGCATAAGTTTGACCTTCGTCTCACAAACTTAAATATTGAAGACATTTTGAAGTATTTAATAAGGTATCTAAATAGTTTTGTTTTTTCTTAACAGTGTACTGCAAGAGTTATTGTATTTCACAATCTTTTTACGCCATACAAATAGTGTCAATATTGACAATTCTGGTAATTTCAGATTATAAATTAAAAGAACACGGGCCAAGCGTGAGTAGGACTGGCACACAAAGACCTCCGTAGCATAAACCGAATAAATTACTTTTCTTGTATGGCGGCAATAGCAATAGAAACATAGGTACACTGTTTGCAAAATGCGACTGCCTCCCTATTATGCCGGATCCACACGCTTGCCAAACTTCAACAACTGTCACAATTCTATAATAGTCGAAACGGGCTCGATTCATTTTTGCGGCAACTGCAAAGCATGTGGATTCGGTATTATGATGCATTATGTGCTTCAGACACCGTCATTATGTTCTTTTAATTTCTGAGTAATTAATAAAACTAAAATATTTAATTTAGGTGCATTATCTATTGTAACTATATTATTACTGTTCTAAATATATTTTCGTGAACCAACATTACGTAAAGTATTTGTTATACACTTTTATGTACTCTTCTAAAATATGACATCATTAATTTCTCAAAAGAGTTATTTATCTTAGCGCTAGACGAGAAAATCCTAAAGCATTTTTATCCATCCTATGAATTTATCCCGAGCTAGAATAAATTAAATTTTGTCTCGTTTAATCATAATCTCTGTTTCTGACAACTTATTTAATACACGGCCGATTAATTTTCTAGAATACAAAAAGAATAAGACGAAAATATCAAACACAAAGATATCAGGGAGAAAATCTTCACGAAAAAACGACCTCAATTCAAAAACACCGAAGGCGATTCTTTCACAAATATAATCAGCTTTCAGCGTGAAATTTATTATTTTGAAGAATGACTTTACAAAGTACGGATGGCTATTGTGATTATTTTTATATTTTCAAAACGTTTCTAGCTTCTGGGCATAATTAATACCATTGTGATTATTTCAGGGACTGAAATCGTATCCGAGTGCGTGTGCATAAAAAAAACTTACGAAATTCCCGTTCCACTTATTATATAAGGTGGTATATTATTATACAAGGTGGAGATGATACGACAATAAATCAAAAAACTGGTAATACTAGTTCATACGAATATGTTGTTTTATCACAGATTTGATGTCTCGAACTGTAACAGACTGCTTGGAATATTTCGTCAGAATAGAGGTCATAGTCATCCTTGACTAGTTTGAGTTTTTTTGAAGTTCTATGTAATTGGAAAGTTTTTTTTTTTTTAATATCGGTGACAGGATTTATAATAGTTTCTAAATATCACATGAACCAGTATTGCCCCCCGTGTTGCTATTTTCAAGGCTATTTTTGTGTTACGGGCCCACGGCTTGTCATGCGGCAGACGTGTCCTGCCCAGTCCCATTTAAGTATGGCAACCTTTTGCCACATCAACCATTTGCGTTTCGGAACGCATTTGTGTTTACGTAACGTAGTCTGTGAATCTAACAATCAATCCTTTTTTATGTTCGTTTTGCTTACAACCGCCATTAATAATGAAAACAGCAGCAGGAAACGTCCTTCATTAGTATACATTTAGTATACATGTAAACTCCCAGTTACTTTCGGTCCACGAAGGTCTGTACCTCATTTAGTATTCAGAAAAACGTCACGTGTACGACCTAGCAGCCACACATTTTATCTTGGCGGCCAACTTGAAATATTTCTCTGTAACCTATGTCTGTGAGGCCAAATTTATCACTGCCTGTGAAATATAGAGTAAGGTAGGGTACTGTTTCATTCTATATCTCACGGGCTTAGCTCAAGTAGGGACAAGGCCATTTCTACTTCGTTTTTTGAGGTTTATTGAACTGAGTTAGTACTGTGTTCTTACAGTAAAACATGCATTCTTTAAATAAAACCACAATCATCACTATCTCTCTCTACAATCGCCCTTGTCCCATATTACTTGGGCTTGATACAACACATTTTATTATTTTATAATCCCCTGTCATCCGTCACACTATCAGTAACTCTTTGTGGTTTCATGTCATTTTTCACCCAACTCATCGCTTTTTTCTTTGACCTGTGTCTTCGTCTCCATCCATTGACATTTATCTGCATCACTCTCACTATTATGTCCCTCATTCCGCAAAATTCTATCAGAATCCAGCACCCGGCAAATTCTGGGTATGGGGAACCCCAGAATTTGCAAGCTACTTTATAATTGCGATAAATCAATAGATATTTATTCCACAACACTTCAAAATCAATTGTTAAGTCCATCAAAATTAACCACCATGTTTACTATGTTATTGTTTGTTTTTCCTTGTCATCTTCTACTCTATTTCGAAACTACCAACGAATTGTTCTCAGTGCTATTTCTGCATTTTTATTGTAATTTTATTGATGTTATTATTTTGTTTTTGCATGCTGTTACTATCGCATCATAATTGTACACTATACTTGTATCATATTGCTTGTATTATTAGGATAAACAGTGTAACAATTGTAGACAGGCCAATAAATAAATGGCTTATTTGAAATCGTCATCATCACATAACATTTTCCCCTGTTTTATTTCGATATGTTCACACAAAATATTGCTCATATTCCAATAAAGTTAAAGCACTGGAACAACTTCAGTGATATGACAAGTCAGGTTTCAGCAATACAGCTGATTCAGCTGAAAGCAATCAGCAAGCGGGCCACGCGAACGAAATTCAATTTCTCAAGTGCTAACAGCCATCGTGGATATAAAGTGTTCTCACATTTAACTAGAAGAAATTCTTTAGTCCTCTCACAGTAGTTTTAAGAGCTTTTTACATTTCCTACGGATGTAATAAAGGGTGATAGATTTCGAGCACTCTAGTCGAGTCGACGGGATTCGGAATTTTCATGCCGATATCATCTGCATCGGGTTTCTTGATCATGATACGCTCGTACGTGTTTTGAATACTGAGAAACTTGAAATAGAAAAATATTTATAAGCTGGAAAGTTTTGACGGAACTTTGTAAAGTTTAAAGAATGACGCGGCGTCACGAAGTAACCTCCTCAAAATATGTTTTGGAAATGCTCAAAAATTTTTAGAAGTACTTAATTCGAAATGAATGATGCATACATTGGCCAATTGGCCATACACGGAACGAATTAAGAAATTGGTTCACAAATACAAAATCGATGACGAACACCCCAACACAGCATTTCTCTTTTCAACATAAATTGACCAAATAAAAATGTTGTGAACATTAAAAACTCATACAACCTTAAAGGCAATAAAAACGTCTGTGAAATCATTGTGTTGCCCGTCACGAGCCAACTTAATGAAACACATCAGCCTGCGAGAGGTACGAATCACGAATTCTAGACACGAACCAACCTTGTTAACTGTACGACTGTCAGCCCACTTCATTTCCCAAAGAAAATTGCGTAGATAATGTACGTTTTACGATAGATAAAGATAAACAATTTGTTGAATATTTTTATCTGCTGTTTCTTCTAGTTTTATAAGATTTTTTTTAGTTTACAAGTGGTGTCACAAGGTGTCTTGTAGCAGATGTATGAGAGCAGGCAAAAAACGAGGAGAATAGCTATAGCGGACTGCTCCAATCGTTTTTATTGATAAAAGTGATATTTGAAAATATAGTGAGAGTATAAAATAGCAAACGTGTCAGATAGGCGACTTGACGCACGCCACTGAATAATTATATACCCATTACATTTTGATCTATATTTCAGTTGTCTTTCAGTTTACTATCAATTAATCAAGCCGGAGCAAATGACGTTACAAAAAATAAATTTTGGACGGTACCACGGGGTAGCTATTAGATTATTAAAAATCTCGTATGACTATGTACCTATCACGTGTCTGTAATGTAATGACACTGGCATTCATTACTTTCAAAGTGGCTTCAAACTAGTACACATGACGCTGTTATCACCCTTACCTAGGCGCATTAAAAAAATCACCCAATTAGGCGCATGGGGTCTTCAGTGACCCCAAACAAATATTGGGAAAGGAGTGTCATAAATAAATAAAATGAAATGTATTTTACAGTAATTAATAAAGTTTTTTAATATAATTAACTTCAAGAAACACAAACATAACTGGAACATTATATCTAATAAAAAAATTTAAAAAATGTAATCTCTCTCAAAACTATTCTTTTTGGCATGGCCGAGATCAACTTAAAAAAAAATTACTAATCAGTCTCATCAGCGGATGCTTCTATTCTGCATCCAACGCAGTTAACCCTCGAGTATAGCTGACAAATAAATTTATGACCCTTGAAGCATTTTGTTGGCAGTTTTTTGTCGTTCTTTCTAGGACATGATGAACAGCGCCCACGCTTAGCTGTCGATTGTTGGACCGTCTAATCCACATCATGAACTTCACGGAGCCGTTTCTTTGTTGTCGTTGGTACAGCAAGTAGTTGTATGCGATGTTTTGAGTGATCTGTCACAAGCGCTGCTGCAAATTTCTTCAAAAATATCCGTCTTGTATGCGTGATACCCTTATCAGTATTTGCTTAGTGTATGACAAATGCATTGATGCCAGATACGTTTACAAGATGAAAAAATACAGCCAGAGGCCATATTTTTGTTCTTCTTGCAACATTATAATTGCTGCAACGTTGGTCATTACAATCCACACCACCTTTGGTACTATTGTACCCTCCGATGGTTCAGGGATATCTTGAATATCTTCGGACTCTTCAATTTCGCTTTCTGAATCATGAGCACTATCAATAGCAGTATCATTTACCGTTTCGTCTTCCGAATCCGAACCAGCTACATCTTGCTCTTCATCAGACACTTCGTCCAGCCATTGCAATATTTGTCTTTCGTTAGATATTTCAAATCGGTAAAAAAAAATTAAAAAAAAGGAAAAAGAATCAAAATAAACTCAAAAACACATAAAACAATTACGCAGTATATAAATACATACACACAGAAAAATAATTAACAATATACTAAAATAAACTAGAAGAAAACACAATAGTTAAAACTTACCTCCTCCAAAAAGTATAACGTAACTGGTCGCATGGGGTCAGCGCTCTAGAGAGCAGCGATACGTGCGCATGCGTTGATGTTATGGATGAGACTTATTTGCGTACCCCGTGGGGAGTGAGGAAGCTAGAAAGAGCGTGAGCGCGCTCTAATCACTGTAAAACATTTTTTTTTTTAATTTCAAGTGGCCTTGACCCCATGCGCCTAATTAAGGGTTAATATATATATTTCTTGTGTACGTGTGTATGTCACTCTCCTAAACGGCTGGACCGATGTTGATGAAAATTTTTGTGTGTGTTCAAGGGGATTCGAGAATGGTTTAGATTTACAATTAGACCCGGTAGGTGGCGCTGCAATCGATTTCTATAATTTTTCGACATATACAAAGCAAAGCAATCTATTTATATCATCCTATTAACATCTGAAAGGTGTCAACTCCTGGTCACAGGTCCTGTACATAACGCATCCAGCGCTCTCCCGCGGCCATCACCGGCAATTGTATGAAAGAGAATCATACTCATGGAAATTTGTTTATTTTTAGATATTACAATAGGTAGCAGAAAGGAAATAGTACATTTTTATTTATTTTGTATAACGAACCCGGCTCCTCTCGATTTAAACGACTTAACTTTATTTTAGACCCTTGTTACTGTCTGAATTGTTTTTGTCATTAACCCCTAACAATTACTTAAGAGGCTTAAGGCTATCCTTACTATATAGGGAGTTTATTTGTTATCCAATTAAAATGTTTTAGAGCCTTTGGCATTACTAAGTTGTAAAGCGTCAACTACTTCATTCTAGTTATTAAAAAAAAATATTTTACATCATTTAAGAATCTGTTCTTAAATGTTGTAAAATAATTTATTTAGAAGTTCATTATTTTTTCCAAACCCAAATTATGTTCTCAAATTCCAATACAATCCAAAAATTCTCCAAACTAATTATTTCTGTGAACCAAACAGAATATTCGTGAAAGAAAACCTCCTGAAAAGTTTTCCCCTGAAAAGCTTCCATTCGGACGGGATTCGTTGCGCGAGACTAAAGGAATCGAATTGATCCTAGTAATTGATTTAGTTAGCAATGTCTACAGACCTCGGAATGGTCGCAAATAGTGACAAGAGAATAATGGTAATTATTAATAATATGCTTGCATACAGTTTAGGTACACAGGTCCCTCACAATGGGCCTTATCAGAAGGCTTAAAGTCACCCAAAGAGCAATGGAGTTTCCTTGCGTGATCGAATCAGGAATGATGATATCCGCAAGAAAACCTAGGTTACCGACATAGCCCGAAGGATCGCCAAACTGAAGTGGCAGTGAGCAGGGTACATTACTCGCAGAACGGGCTGATTGTCGATGGGGCCGAAAAGTTCTGGAGTGGCCACCGCACATCGGAAGACGTAGCGTGGGAAGGCCTCCCAAAAAGTGGACCGATGACCTGGTGAGGGTCGTAGGTAGCCGATGGATTCGAGAAGTACAACCGGGCGATTCTGTGCTGATTTCTGTGCACATGTCGAAGTGAAGGCTTGGGTGAAGTGATCACGAGGTGAACTGTCAATCCTAATAACAAACAAACGAACTCACTTTTGCATTTATAATAGGTAGTATGTAGTTTCGATGTCGTCTTAAAATAAGTTGCTGCTGAGGCGTTTCGTTACTCTGTGGCTATGTCCTTCTCGATATTCTATCGTAGAGGTCTCTGTCCGATATGTTTGCTTTCGAAATCTAATTTATTTTATACTTGTCCTGGTTTTCCTTTCGAGTTTTCGATGTTGATATCGTGTTGTTATCCATTACCGAAGATTTTATTAAGTTTTTCTAATTTGATCTTGAACAGTTCTTTGATAAACGATCGAGTATGAAATATATATTATGTAAGTAAATACATAAAACGGTTTTTGTGAAATCTGTTTTTGAGATTCATATCGTACCCAAAGCAAAAAATATTACGTAAAATTCACCTGTTAGTCATCAATTTCATTTGATATTCGTAATAACAGTATAAAATGCCATCAGCATATTCAGAATAGCTATCAGGTACCAAATTGATTTCTTACAAGACTAACTCATGTTAACCACGCGTGCCTCATACATTTTAATCGCGACGACAACGCCTCAAACTTCCAACCAACTTTAATGCTTAAAAGCACTTTCCTAACGCTCAATTTCCCATACAAACACAACATTAAACGAAATAGTCCACACAGCTTTCATCGCAGTAAAATTTTATGCAAATACTGTGCAGAATTTATACGGTTGATATGCCCAATTACTCTCTTAGGCACTTTAAAGTACCGTGGAATCGTCGCTGTTAAAGGTTTTTTTCGTAAATGGCATTTTATCCGTCAAAATAAGTAAAAAAGTGCCGGCCGACGTGAGAACTCGGCAGTGTTTAGAACAGACTCGGGGCTAATTTCGTTGACTTCCCTTTGTATTCGTGTTTCCATTTTCTGCGTCGAGTATCTAACACTTGGCTCGTTTAAGGAACGTTGTTGCTTATTAACTTTGTCGAGTTTTATTATAAAAGGCGACATTTTTTTTCCTTTTACCCATAAAATATGAATGTATTTTTATTGCTGCTTGCTTTTATTTTGTCGTCTTGGTACTTCAATATTGGGAAAAATCTAATTTTTATTACACATGCTTTGTCAAAACATTATTTTGACATAAGACTTTTATGTAATTTCCATTTGTTTCCCGAATAACTTTTATAAAACAGCCTTCGCCTACTAACTAGAATTGCAACGGCATGAAATAATAGAAGTCAGTTTTTGAAGTCAGTCTATTTCTTTTTGTTGGACTACGGATAGATATTGGATACAATTGGTATAGGAAGCTTACAATAGCTTGTAAGGATTGGCGTAAGGATAGAAATGAAGCAACTGAATGCTGATATAAGACTGACCATTTATTGGGATAACACACCGTTATATATGAGATTACAATAGTCTTAAAGTTACTTGGTTACACTACCACTACACCTTCCCCCTTTGGGAAAAAAAAAAAAAGTGTTATATAAGGTAAAAATTACACTTTTTTTTTTTTTTTTTTTTTTTTTTTTTTTTTTTTTTTTTGCATTTTGAATACATTACAGATTATAAAATTATTACTGAAAGTAAACAATATATAGTAGTTTACATGTTTTTTATAACAAGCTTAAATTATGATTATAAAATTATTACTGAAAGTAAACAATATATAGTAGTTTACATGAATCATGAATTATGAATCTAAGTATACAATGTTCCTAAAACTAACCTTTTATTGCATTATAAATGACAAGCCATTCCATGTCATGTCAGTGATTACAATTTAAAACATTGAAAGGCTTCGTACGGTTTTTATGAACTATGTCCTCTTTTCCTTTATTGACAATTTTCACATTAGGATCCAAGTCCTCTAACACTAAATATGGTCCAAGATATACTGGATCCATTTTATTTTCAGATGGATTCCTTAATAGTACATAGTCGCCTTTCTTATAATATACAGGTTTCAAATTGACATCGTGCTTAGCTTTTCGCTTGAGTTTGCTAGTAAGCAAATTATCGCGAGCGTCTTTTTGTGCTAACTGAAGTCGATATTTTAGCTCTAACGCATAGTTATCGTGGGCGTATAAAGGATCTACGACATTACCCGATAAATTATTCGGTAAGATACATTTCCTACCAAAAACAAGTTCATGAGGTGTATACTTAGTTTCAGTGTGTACCGTATTGTTGTACGCAAAACACCAATATGGTAACCAGCTGCTCCAATATCCTGTTTTATTTTCACAGTTAATTCTAAGGTACGCACCCATAGTTTTATGTGAATTCTCCAATGCTCCTATACTCTCGTGATGGTAAGCTGTTGAGGAGAGTTGATTGATTTTTAAGAGTTGGCATACTGTTTTCATTGTACTGGATAGGAACTCTGTCCCCCGATCAGTGGCGACTTCACGAGGTATGCCAAACCTTAAAATAAAATTATCTACTAAGGCACGCGCTACACTTACCGTATCTTTGTTTTGTAATGGATACGCCTCGGTGAACTTGGTAAGCTCACATTGCAATGTGAGTATGTAGCTGTAGTTATTGACATCTCTGGGCAGTGGCCCCATTATGTCTAGAAATACTTTATCAAATGCTGACTTAGCCGTACTCGTTACTACCATCGGTTGTTTAGTATTTATTGAATATTTCTGTTTGTGACACTGCTCGCATTTAGAAACATACTCTACTATATCTTTATGCATGTTTGGCCAATAATAGTATTTTTTGATATTACTCTCCATTCTCCTGATGCCCGCATGACCACTTGTGGGTAACAAGTGAAAGTCGTTCAATATTACTTTTATGTTATCAACGTTATTTACTCTTTGCACCTTATTTACAATACATATACGAGGTCCCGGCCAACTTTGATATTTTTTTATTTCATTTATAAGACCTGCAATGAATTCTTTATTATTTTCATTTCTCAGTATACATATATTATCGATATTAATTGTCTTACATAAACTTACCAAATCCCTCACCAATTCGTCTCGCGATATTGATGATCGGGATGTTCGGTCTAAGTATATAGTACATTTACTCGGTGCATATAATAATTTATTAAATTTTTGTAACCATATTCCACGTTTTATTAATTTACGCAATTCTCCACTACTAATTAGCAAAATTTCAGTAGAGTGATTTGGTTTTTTAACTATCTCGACCACTCTCGGTTGACTGTTATTCAAATTTATGTTGGTGTTATCAATTAACTCATTGTTACTAATATTTTCGTCATCCGCTGCTTGTAGTTTACGACGTTGAGCTCTTGTTAACACATTTATCCTTGTTCTTTCGTTCATATGTTTTAAATCGTCAGACGACATAATAATGCGTGATAAAGCATCCGCAGCTGTATTTTGTTTTCCTTTTAGATATTCTATATCAAAATTATACTCCTCTAATTGTAACCGGAACTTAAGCAATCTACTTGAGGGGTCACGCATTCCAAACAAATAAACAAGAGGTCTATGGTCGGTCTGTATCTTGAACTTTCTGCCGTATAAATATGGTCGAAAGTACTTGACACTCCATACTATTGCTAAGAGTTCCTTTTCAATGGTAGGATAGTTAATTTCGGCCTTATTTAAACTGCGACTGGCATAAGCTACAGGCCGCCCATCCTTATTACATAGCACTGAACCAATAGCAATCCCTGAAGCATCTGTTTGCAAAATAAATTCACTGCCTTCAGTAAAGTCAGGATATTGTAATACTGGCGGATTTATTAACGCCAATTTCAAATGTTGGAACGCGTTTTCACAGTCTTTTGACCATAAATATGTTACACCTTTTGAACATAACCTATTTAAGGGTTGCGCGACCTCTGCAAAATTCGAAATAAACTTTCTGTAATAATTAGCAAAGGCCACGAAGCGCTTGACTTCATCAACACTTTGTGGCCTTGGATAATTTTCTAAAGCCTTTATTTTTTCCTTATCAGGTTTAATACCGTTTTTTGAAATAACATGACCGAGGTACAAAACTTCTTTTTGTAGGAAATTACACTTTGGTGGGTTTAATTTCAAATTTACATTACGTAATCTGCTGAAGACGTCCATTAAGTTCTGATTATGGGATTTCAAATTTCGACCGAACACCACAAGGTCATCTTGATAGACCAGGCATTTGTCGTAATTTAGACCTGACATCGCTATTGTCATCATCCTACTGAAGCTATTGGGACTAGATTTCAAGCCCATTGGCATTCTTGTCATTTGGTACTGATTTTTCCCAGTTGTAAACGCTGTGCATGGCCTACTGTCTTTTTGCAAATTTGTCTGAAAAAATCCCTGAAATAAGTCAAGATGCGAGAAATACACCGCTCCCGATAAAGAATCCAATATGTCTGATATGTTGGGAAGTGGGAATTTATCGTCCTGTATTTTATCATTTAGTTTACGGTAATCGATTACTACGCGCCATTTTTTTTCCTTAGTAGCGTCAACTTTTTTCGGAACCAATAATAACGGACTAGACCATGCACTCCTGGCTTCTTCTATTATCCCACTTTTTAACATGCTATCAATTTGCTTATCTAATTCTGCCTTTTGGGCGTGGGGTAAACGGTATTGCTTTGTGTAAATGGGGGTACTATTTGGCTTTAGCTCAATAGTTTGCTCATATACTGAAGTGACTGTTAACTTGTCGCCAGGTAAATGAAAGACGTCTGGAAACTTTGCACAAATTTTTTCAATTGACTTTTGTTCCTCGTCATTTAAATGTGTCAAATTGAGTAATGTGAATAATAATTTCACCCGATCCGCGTTTATACTGGGCCTATCAAATTTACAGATAAGGTATTCATTTAAATTATTTGTTTTAATTTGAACTGAATTTAATTTAACTTCTGTATCCCTAGTGTTTAAAATTCGTATCGGAATTTTTCCTTTAATTGGCCTGGACAATGTACTGGCTAGGAAAACTCCTTCGCATAGTTCCTGAGAAGTTACTACACAATCTTCCCTTATATTAGACTGAATATAATGTATTGATTCGCAACGCTTAGGTACAATAATGTATGAATCACTTGAGGGTGTCAAGTAATCAACCCGTAATGTAACCCGTTCGTTCCGTTCTGTTACTAATTCTAAACTGTTTAACTCATAATTTATAAGTGCACGATATTTTTTAAGAAAATCCTGTCCTAAAATTCCCTGCGTTTTGCAAGGCAGGCTTTTAAATATAAAAAATTTATGCGTAAAAATGTTCCCCTTATACTTTAACTCTAAATAGCAATACCCTTCCGAAAAAATATCTCCTCCGATACCTTTGACCGTAATGTTCTCTTTATGGGAAGGTATTTGTAAACGTTTCACTGAATCGGATTTGATAGCTGAAATCGATGCTCCAGTGTCTATAAGTAAGTCATGTCCACATTTGTCGATCAAGAATGAAACTTTGTTTAAACTGCTACATGATAACATAAACTCAGTCCCGAAAAAAATGATTCAGCGTTTCCTTATTGGGACTTGCTTGTTCCGTGGTATCTGGATCATTGCCCTCTGTTGTCACGAGATTCATGTTACCCTGAGTGGAATGATTTTCTGCACGATTTTCCGAATAATTTCCGTTAGCGTAATAATTACTTCCACGATGATTACCTCTTGAGTACGGTACCTGGGATCGCTGAGCAGGCGTGCGCCGGTACGTATTATGCGTGCGTCCTCTGGAGTTGGGTTGATAGCCTCGACCTCCTCTGTACTGGCCACGTTGAGGTCTCCTCCCTGTGTTGAAACGATAACTGGAGTTATACATACCTATCATCTCCCCCGTAGCGGATTGAATTTCTTCATCTTGCGCCGCCTGGACTGCTTCTGTCAAGGAATCGAAGTTTCGCGCAGCGATTATAGTACTTAACCGACGATCTCGCAGCCCGTCGGCAAACCTTTTTATTGCCAATTTCTCATTAAGAGGTCGCAAAACATTATAGTTGTTAGGGTTTCCATCTGCCTGCGAGATAGTCAGGTCTATAAACAAGTCTGAAATTTCCTTTCCAAAGTCAAGAACCGTTTTATTTTCCTGTTGAGCATGCTGTAGCTTTGTTTGTAAAGCCACATAACTTTTGCGGGGTAATAATAATCGTCGCATGTCCTTTACAAGCTCATCGACAGTATCATATTTCGGTAGTAATTTTAGCTTTGCCTGCTGCGATAATCGGCTTTTCAGTATGAACATTATTAATTTATTTTTACATTCGGGTTTTGTTAGCACTGAGTCATAATATTCTATAGACTCAATTAATTGCTTTGTATTCTTATCTTCATCCGTCATGACAGGGAATAGGCTTAAAGCTGTTTTTAAATCAAAATTATCTCCCGCCATTGTTTGTGTTTCAAGCAAAGATTTCTTAGTCCCAGACTGATCGATACACAAAGAAAGGACTTCCGTAAATAAATTGTCAAATTCTTCACAAATTTTGGTAATTAAGGAAACTTCTTCTTTCGAGTATTTACCTAATTGCGATTTATATGTCTCTAAAAACTTATTATATTTTAATAGCACTATATCTGCTTCGCTTCTTTTTATCTCTATTACTTTACCTACTCTACGACCGGGACCGATTTTAATAAGGTACGTTCTTATAACTTTTAATTCATTTAAAATTATCGCCAATTCCTCTGCCATAACACATAATTATCTTCTAAATAAACTAGCGTTAAACATTATAATGTGCATTAATATTCATAACCATGCACATAAATATACTAATACAAAATATGTTGTTATACCGTATCTAAAAGAAAAGTGTAATGCCTAATATTCATATATCTATAGCATAGCAACGTTAAGCACAACTAAATAGACAGTATAGTACTCATTACTAAACATTTCCTTTAAATACGGTCACATTGAGCCCCTTACAATTTATGCACTGCATACTCGCATCACTTTACGCACTGGGATATGGGTAATCTTTGCACTCCGCACAAATCACGGCACCAACACTACCACTTCTTCTTCACCTCATACTACACTGTCTGGTTTGATCTCGTGTCTGCGCAGGATACTCGCATAGCGCGTCAGCCTTATCTCATCCAATCTCCTTAGTATTTGCTTGTCATGGCACCTTTTTGCCAATTTATACACGACTATGATAATTCCAAACACCAACGTAGTACATATGATGATAAGTAAAATATTTGTCGTTTCGTGTTGCTGAACTTGTTGTGTACTAGCTGTATTTTGGCCCCCGCTCTGAGCAATTACAACTTCCTCCTTTGAGTTGGTGCCTCCCATTTTTGAAGATAGATAATACTTTCAAGACCAAGTTTTTGATTAAATTGTCGCGACAGTTGCACACAGTGTCTAGCTTCTGAGTAATAACACATCTTGGTAAATTGAATAATGAATAATTACATTCAAAAGTCACTGGTCCCGATAGATGTTTACATAACTTAGTCCTTATTGGGACGCGCGAACGCACTCGTGCAGACTTCGGGTGTCACGGTCGCCATGTAAGGATTGGCGTAAGGATAGAAATGAAGCAACTGAATGCTGATATAAGACTGACCATTTATTGGGATAACACACCGTTATATATGAGATTACAATAGTCTTAAAGTTACTTGGTTACACTACCACTACAAGCTATTGTCAAATAAATGGTCAAGAAAATTCAGAGCACTAACGTATTCCCACCTATTATTTTATTACATGTTGGGTAAAACAAGTTCCTTCGGAAAAAACTCAGCAAAAACTCCCTCTTCATAATTTATCTAAATCTCTTATCGATACACCCGACATAAAGTTATCAACGCAAACCAAAATACATAACACAAGATATCCAATACAAAACCACCAAAACCCATACATCACAAGCTTAACAGTCCACACTAGACCGATGGGGTTCATTCGTAATAATTCATAAATAATAATGGCCAGCCGATTAGCACTGCGGCGAGCCTTTTATGGAGGCCTGCAGTGGCACGGGACATTAATTCCTGGGCACACTGGAGTGACGTATGCGTCTAGCCGCTTCGATCCTTCAGTAACGCGATATGGTCGTATCGGTGTCACGTAGGCTTAATTTGGCTTTGTAATCATTTTGCAGTGCCTAGGTGTGATGCCGGTACTCAGTGTACGTGAAATAAAGGAGAGGTTATAAGGAATAGTTTTTAATTGTAGATAGGAAGGGTGATTTAGTAGTGTATGTCGAGAGGTATGTCCAAGATGACTGCCTGAAAATGAGACATGAATCCATCAAAACAAAAGGTGACGTTAAGATGCTGAGTCCCTCGATTGATGGACTCAGGCGGATACTGGGGATATGTGAGAGAGACGCCACGTCTCATGGTATATTGTACAATGTACAAAAGAATGAGCTTGTGGTGGTTAGGGTAGGTACTAAAAAGCCTAAGACAGTGCCTCCGGTTTTTCTTTATGGTGTAAGTACCATTAAATAGAGTGGCGCATTTTGGGCACCTTGGGTACATTGTAAATGAAGACTTGAATGATGACGGTGACGCTGTAAGTTTGCACGATGTACTAGAGAAGTGAATCTCACTTCTTTTCAAGGCGTTTTGCCAGTCTTTTTACACGCGCAGCCTGTGAGTTAGACATACGTAGAGAGCCTACAACGCTCTTCGTGTACAGTTAAATAACGCTTTTAGGGTGCTGTTGGGGCTCCCGCGGTTCTGTAGCGCATCGAGCATGTTTGCTGTAAAGTAGATACAGATGGCTTTCAAGTTATTATGCGAAAAATAGCAGCATCCCTAATGCTGATGTGAAGGATTCGGGGGAGTACCAACAGCATATGCATGCTGGGGAAGCAGACATAGTTTATTTTATTTTAATGAGGAATGTTACTAACAACAATATGAATCATTTTTGTTCTAGTTAAATAAATAATAATAATAAGGTACCCATATATGGTTTCAATAGCCCTGAACTAAGAATCTAAGTTATCATACAGCCAAGATTCTATTAGCTAACTAAAATTATAAAAGCAATAAATATAAAAACCATGCTTCCATTTTCACAATACTCTGAAATAATTTTCTTTATACTACACCTGCTTGGAAAGTACCTTGATACTTTATCAAATTTACGGTAGAAAGTACGTCATTGCATATCGAACAAATATGCGGGGAGAAAACGCATCTGAGCGGGAGAGAAAAGTGTATGAAAATCCATTTCTTACGTGGTTTTTCTTTTTTAATTTTGGGTAAGACTATGCGCCGGTAACCTAAATATCAAAAGCCAAAAAGTTTTTACAGTGAGTTTTTATCTCCAAGTTCGCAAAATGACACTGGCCACTAGCTGTGTGTTGGATGGTGTCGGGCTGGCAGTGCGACCCTGCGGCGGCAGGATAAACAATTTGAAAAAAGAACATGTGAAAATTGCAGACGCCATTGGCGCCATTTCCAATTTGTGTGTTGTTTGAGGATTCAGTTTTAACTGCAACAATTTCAATATAAATTTCAATTAGTAAAGATTTCGTTTTTTATTTTCCTTCTAGGTGTAGTATAAAGCACTATGTATCACTCGAGAGAAACTGCGATTCCCGATCTTGGGTGTTTTAAAGCCCTCGCCTACGGCTCGGGCTTCAAACGACACCCTCGACGGCAATCGGTCACTTTCTCCTCTCGGTGAACAATGTACTATACTTACACTCAGCATAACGTAAAGAGGAAATAGAAGAGAGTACAAATCGCGAACACGGGTTGAGCATAAAAATCGTCCTTCATTACCGTTACATACGTTTTCTTTTAGGAGTCACTCGAAGGCACTCTCAATTTTCTAGTCTAAAAAGCAACAAATGAGTCTTATAAAGGTACATATTTCCCCGAAATTCAGCCCATTACAACCCTTATACATAACAACCACAGGTTTAAAATTCCCGTAAGATTCAGGTGGAGTTGAGTCCTTTCGTGAATAAGTTGAGTACTCGAGACAGTAGGCCCTCAGTCTGAGTTGCGGTCTAGGAATTAATGTGGCGTCTCTAAAACGTAGCACGCACCTCTAGCGTGCATGTTTTTCCCTTTGTCTCATAGAAAACAATGTCTGTGGCGGTGAAGAGACGAGACTTGCTTTGTGAGCGTCGTTGCAAATAGCTCATGATATGGTTTTAGGACTAAAAAGCTCGGGTGCGTCTTGTCTTCGCGTGCAGTGACGTTTTCGGTTTCAACTTTTCAGAACGTCTTTTTTAGCCGTTGTACATCTACTACACTATTACTTTATTTGTTATATTTATGTTAACGAATAAAAAAATCCGTCCTCAAAGCTGTCATCTGGTGTTGAGCCCTTGGGTTAAGGATAAATTGTTTTATGCTATATTTTGGTTTGCTGTTGGTTTTTTTTATTTCTTAATTTTAAATGGTATTATTGTAAATACATTTTTGATTTACAAATAAATTTAGTAGAATGATTTAATAGTTATGGGAACTTAGAATATGACGTCACGCAAAATGTTAATTGATGAAACTAAAATACGCTTAATTAACACTTTTCCTCTCTGATGAACCACAAAAGTGGCTTTCTAAGGTGAACCCATTATTATAATAAATTGCATATGTTTAAATAAGTAAGCCAAGTCGTAAATAATCCACATATACATATATTCGTAATGCAGGTGACAGACATAAAAATTTCTTACACCTAATCCAAAAGTCATAATTAAATGCCTCCAAAAAATTATGACAAAGATATAGGAAAAAAAAAGTTAATCACAAAATCCATTAAGGAAATATTTAAAAAGAATCCTCATTGACATAATGACATTCAATATGTCATCGAAACATCATGAATAATGGAAGGCAATGGCAAAAATTTGCCGGGAGCACTCGAACGTGAAATCGCATTCACACTGGAGCCATTAATCGAACATGTCTTCGAAGGCTTTCATCCAAATTCGACATTTTTGAAAGAAGTGTACCATTAGGCCTTTCATCGTCTTTTGTTACAATTATTTTATGTAGAATAATATTTAATTTGCCTGAGTATCATGTTTGTTCGACGTGTGTATCGATCTTAGAATATTCATATCCCCATGTACAAAATCGCTAAAGTTTAATTTTGTGTTTAAGCAAATAATTATTTCTGCTTTGTTTTCATTTTCCCTTTCTTCTGAAATGTCATCTTTCTCTTGTCTAGTCTTCATTTAATTATTTATGAATATGATTAAATATTTATTTCAACTTCGCAGTTCAATTGAGATAGAGATCTTTTGTTGTATTTATTTTGGTATTAATTGTTTTAACTTGCGTGGGCTGAGTAGCTTCTAAGAATACCTGCTAAATTATTGTTTTCAAAGCTGATGTCTATTGTAAGATGGAAAGTAAATGAGATTTCCAGGATTTTCGTCCTAAAACGATCAAAACATTTTTATTTAATAATGAGTAACCTACCTACCTACTTGGTAATTTAAAAATCCTATTTTCTGAAAAACAGCATTGAGTGTAGTTGTTTCGTCGTAGCAGTCAATAGCATAGCATAAGCGTTCATTGTCCCTCCCCTAATTTAACTTCGTATGGAACTTAACAATAAACCACGTATCGTTATAGATTAGTACCAAATAATTTGTTGAGAATCACGATAGATTCCGATTCAATAAGGTTTTAAGTCTGTGCTTCTATTTTTGAAAATAAAATCCTCTATAAAGGTCAGTGGCCTCTATTGCTAAGCTAACAAAACAGCTATAACTATTTTCAGCGTATCGTCATAAATTAATAAAACTACAAATTATCTCACAACCATTTATTTATCGATCGATAACCTCTTTTAAATGCTTCAATGCTTCGTCCAGCGCCACATAAACTTCTTGTGTATTCGGTCTCGCCTCCAGAGATGCTGTGGGACTTCTAATCATCGACTTGTGGAGATAGCTCTGTGTTAATGGACAGAACACATCCGGGTTCATTGATTCCGACTTGGATTTTCCCGTGAGATAGCTCATTAGGATCCCGATGAGGATGACTGAGACGGCTCCGGCGAACGGACAGTATGTGAAGGAGATTCGGAAGAGAGATTGTAATGGCTTCGCTGGGAACTGGTTACTGAAAAGAAGAAAAAAAATAGGTTTGAATGACTAAACTTTAAATTGAATTTAAGATTTGCTTTCATATGCAAACTGAGTTAGATCTAGGCACATACACGTTTTCAATATTAACATATTAACTGCAGGGTTTTTCAACAAGTACGGTCGTCACTTCAATGGCAAAAGAATCCTATCTAGTTAAAAGCATTTTATGTACAGTCAACAAAGCTATTTGGTATACCTACAAGCAAAAATATGAATTTTTCCACTGCACTGCCAATATTTATTTCTAATGTGTGCTTAATAACTTTTTAAGCATATGACATACTTACTTACGAGTGTAGTGTAAGTATATTGTCAAGTCAGCACACTCACAACATTGTTTAAAAGTAGTTGCAAGTTAGCTGCCTGCATAGCAAATAGCTTAGTTGACTGTACCTGTAACTGAGGGCTTAAGAAAATTGATATTCATACCAGCTTATATCAGAAGGGCAATATCCATGTTTGAGAAACGACTGCATTATCTTATTATAGACTGACAAAAAAACTTTGATTTCTCTCCTCATTTTTGACGTTCCGGGTCCTTTTTCTTGAAAGAACTTTTTCCATTAATCTAGTGACAAGTACCGGGTTGTAGTGTAACAGTGTATTTAGAATTAAGCCCGAACCACCATGAACATCATAATTTAGACTAATACAATGAATTTAGTGGTTGGATTTCATCAATACAATGTAATACGGAGCGGATACATTTTGAAAAATCGTTCTACTAGAAATGTTTGTGAGTTATTGCAATACTTATAATATGGATGAGTTTATTTTATTGAAAATTCCTGCTTGCTGTATGCTGATATATAATATGAAAGTGTTTTAAGTATGGATGGATGTTTGTTATTCTTTTACGCAAACATTACCGAAATGATTTAGATGCAATTTGGCACACTTATAGTTTATAACCTGAATTCACGCATTTTTATCGTGGAAGTAGGTTCCCTAAGGATGATCTCCGACTTTTGCGTGGGTGGACCGCGCACTTAGTGTTGTGTATTCTAAGAAGATATCATACAAAATTGCCCAGTTGTATACTCTGAAAATTTAATTTTCAATAGAAGCCCTTTAACTAGTAGGTTTTTTATATTGATTTCATGTTCTGATCGATTTTACAGAATAAAACTATAAGCATTTCGCGACCTTCAAATAAGTTTCGGCAATCATAATAAACCAGGTCTATTTTTTTTTTAATTCTGGCTGATAGTGAATATCCGCAGTCTGAAAAAAGTTCCAGTTTACAATTTAAAACTTTTAGGAATTGTGCATTATGAAAAAACTTTCAACTCGTAGAATAGTCCAAGACACTGGCAGTT
The DNA here is from genome assembly GCA_905163435.1 of Mamestra brassicae. Taxonomy (NCBI): domain Eukaryota; kingdom Metazoa; phylum Arthropoda; class Insecta; order Lepidoptera; family Noctuidae; genus Mamestra; species Mamestra brassicae. The sequence goes on along the minus strand of LR991004.1, from coordinate 8,390,623 downwards.
TAAAAAAAAGGACTTCTACGAAGAAAAGTCATAAAAGAACAGGGAATCGAGTAATAGTAATATGGGTAAAGTTTTAATAAGGGGGGAGTAAAAGTGAGTCAGCCCGCATCCAACTTACGAGCGAAGATTAAAACTTCTGCTTAGGTACGGTCAACACACACTCGCACAAGGAAAACCAACCCTATGACCATGAAATAGAGGATCTGTCTTTGCCAAGTTGTGGCTATAAACGTGGGGTCGGTTGTACCTCAAACCGAGTGTGAAGTCGGTTGTAATAAAACCGTTCTTATGTCATAAAGTTGCTGATATGGTTTTTATTTCAGTGCCTAATTGGGGACTTGTATCTTTCGTAATGATCTTCTCTCGTAACGGCACAAACTATCATCATCATTTTATCTGCCTAGCCTTTTCCCAACTATATTGGGGTCGGCTTCCAGTCAAACCGAATTCAGCTGAATACCAGTTTTTTATGTGGAGCGGCTGCCTACCAGACCTCTACAACCCATTCACTGGGTAACACGGTAGTTCTTGGCAAGACAGGAGTCTGATTTACTGGCTTTTGACAATTTTTAACGACTACCGAAGATATGAAAATGACAGCCGGAACAAACTATCATGGGCGAATAAATGCTAGTCAGCAAGATTGTAGCAGAGGTTACCATTTTTTTTTTTCAGCATGGTAAATCATCAAATGACTTCTTCCGCTAGTGGAGCGGAAGGGCGTATCAGACTCTTACTGACTGAAACCCATCCGTGTTCCTTCTAAAACCCTTTACGTTCCAGGGCTGCGGTGACTCTTTCGAACTAATTTCGCAACCCCGGCAAGCTCTGGCCCTAGCGGGCCCCGTCTCTTATGCTGACATCTTCTTTGAGGCGCGCGTGGAACACAACGTGCCATCGACCCGGGCTGGTTATGACCGGACAGCGAGCCACCCAACACTTGCCGTCCGCAGGGCCGCGTAAAGGTTACCACTACGGATGCAGTTTGGTACATTTCGGTATTAACTGGTTACAATTTGAGTATAGTCGTTCGTTGATACTTTTTAAAGTTTGAACGTCTCCGTATGAAAAAAAATGGAACCCTTTTAGAATCACTCGTGTGTCTGTCTGTCACATCCAAATCTGGGACATATATGAACTTTCGTGACTGAAACACGGATGTATAACGTTAATAAGTAATTTGGAGGTTTCACTTTTAGAGGAGAATGTAACTCCCATCTCCAACGTTAGTGTGACAGATTTTATTCAAAAGTTCGGAACCCTTTGTGCGCGAGTCCGTCTCGTACTGGGCTTGGTTTTTACACTAGACATTTCTCAAAAAAGTCTGGATGCTACCCTTACAGGGGATGTAAAACATAACAAGCAAAATTCCATGAGATTAGAGAGTTGAAGATGTTGAAGGCATTTCAACTAAAGGATACTGTCATAAAGGCAGTTCATCAATTGAAGAAATAATATGTAAATTTTATATGAAGCTATAATGTAGTGAATTGGCCTATCAGCTTGAAACGCAGCTTATGCACTAACCATGCTACGGATTGGCAACCTCGACCAATCATTAGTAATGCATTGTCAGCCTTCATACTAATCCCTGTATCATAGACGGAATCGTTAACTTAGGTCACTGCTTCATCACATAGATTGGTCAATTCAAGATAATAGTGAGCTACTAAGTTCCAATCAGTACCAAATGTTTTGATACAAAATATTATTTTTTATGATTTTTCTTTTTTTTAGAGTAATTTTTTAGAGTCAGATCTGTCATTGCAGTACTTCCGCTGCCATGAAAAAGTTTGCCCACTTGCATGAAAACTAAGAAAAACATATTTTATGTTTATGTTATGGACCGAGTGATTAATAGGACATTTTAAAAATGCCCGCGCAGTTTATAATCAAATATTCCGGGCATTATTTATAATGCTTATCACAAAGCAGCGTAACTAAAACCAGGTTTTATGACTGCTATTTTTATTTCAAACGTAGATTGAATATTTCAAAACAAATAAAATCTTTTCTTTCATAGAAACTCATAATTTATAGCTGGCATATGCTTAGGCCGTTCATAGAATGACGGTAATGGTGTGAAAGTCGCATTCGTAATGCCCAGACATTATAAAAAATGCTCCTATTTATTAAAGAAAGAAAGAAAGAAAAATGTGTATTTGGGACTCGCACAACGCAAACAAAACAATAAAATAAAATTAATAACTCAACATTGGTCCATAACATTTACTTTACACCACTTAACACAACAAGCAAAAACACACCACAACATAATAATATTAGGTCTAAAAGTCACTGTTTTTAATACTTACGCAGCATTAGGAGTAACTATGCTTATGTTGGCCCGTACATGAGTATAATTAGCTTTCCCGCAGCCTGAAGTGGCCAGTGGTTTACCCTGAAAGGTCAGTGCTCCAGTGGCGAGTGCATTTTCTGCACCGATGAGCAGCCAACCGCAGAGAATTAGACTTAATAAACAGCCGCTTAGAGCTCCCTGAAAGTCATATGGGTAGTAACGAAAATTTAGAACAAGTCAAAAAAATATTAAAGTTCTTCCCTTGTTTAATAAATTTTATATTTTATCAGCAAACGACGCCATCTATATTGAAAGACGAAAACTATTTGAAACAGCGCCCCCTGCTACTAATAAAGTGTACTCAAATAAGTTGACGAAACGAGAAGGTGATACGCAGTACATTGTACTACAAACCTTTGATAACAGTTCAGACAAAGATCAACAGAGGGCTCTGATACTTGATTATGATTAATAATTTTATTATTTTCAACTTTTCCTTTATAGAAAATGATATAATGATACTATGCTTATTGTGTATTTGCCACTTTTTTATAAAATAAAATAATTTTAACTTACAGAACAATTAGCTCTGGAACACACAATCCCAAGAGTAAACAACCCGAGCAGAGTTCCAGCTGTGACTCCAGTTACTCCAGAAGCAACGTGCTGCAGACGATCCAGCTCCTTCGCAAACCATACAACTGACCCGCAGTATATTCCGACTAGTACGCAGAGACACTGTAACGACAACAACAATTAAGATGGTTGGCAACATACATATGTACCTAGGTGGCCGGTGGTGGTCGATACACAAGACAACGTTTTATGTTCAGTCTAACTTCTCATTGTATGTATGTTGTATTGTTGTCGCTTGTATGGAAGGTCTAAGCGAAGTCAACCTACTGAAAATGTATTGCTTATTAAGTCGTCGCCTGTGCAATGTCTAAATCTAGAAGGTGTTTCCAAACAGATGGGACAGCGGAAGATACACTAATATCCATGTACAACTTTAAAGTTCTTATTACAAGTGGCCAGTTTTTTCCCATAATTATCCTTTTGGTTGTAATCTTTATTTATTCAGGTTCTTATTCTTCTTTGTCATTCCCTCACTGCTGAAGATCGCAATCACATACGACGCGTCAACAACCATGCGGTATTCTGCAGGTTAAAGGATAGAATATGGTCAAAACCTACCTTCATGATTCTGCAACATGCATTCTCATTTGTACTTTGTGGCATCCATGGCCTGATAAATTCTTCGAACAGCACACCAGCAATGGAATTAATTAATGATGCGATGCAGCTGTAACAAGTGACATCTGGACGGTAAATTAATATAAACTTTAAATGAATAAGGATAAAGACTGTTTTAGTACAAAATTCATGTGTCTCACCCAGTAGTTGCGCTGAAAATAGATATGATGAAAATGCCGCATATTCCCGGAAACATCAGGGATAGGTTGTTTAAAAAGTGAGGAACGAGCTGTAATAGATAAAATTATTATTATCAGTTGAAATTATAAACAAAATTACATAAAATTGTCAAGGGTCGGATGAATTGAGAAAGATGAGACAGGAGCGAGTAATACAGTGCCAGATAGATTGGCGGTTCCAGTTTGTGATACTCTCTATCTTCAGAAATTGGTGGAGATTAATCATTCACATTAACGGTTTTTGACGTATGTTTTAAATTGTAAAACCACTTTTGGGCAGAGAAGAAATATAGGTGATAAATCTAAAATTACCTGTTCATGTTTCTTTATCTGTCCTGTGAGCAACGGATCACATCCAGCAAACCATGCGTATAACGCCAATCCCAGAAAGCAAGACAGTAGCTTCATAAGTATTACTCCAACGCAAGATATCGTCAGGCAAATTCTGGCTTGGCTTATTGTAGGGACCGCTAGGAGCTTCTGCAAGGTAGACTGGCTTAGAGCTATCTTCCATAGCCAGTTTGTAGATAGTGCTAAGGTCACTGCGAAGAAGGATGTGTGATGAGCTAGTTCAGGATCGGGGCTGAAAAGTAAGTCAAACATGAATAATTCTGATCATAAAGGATCAGGTAAGCAATAGGGAAATGCAGGTTACTTTGAATAAAAAAAATGATTTAAATGAGTGAAATTTAATGTAGGTATTGAAAAGAAAAAAATGAAAGCAATAAATTATTTTGTTCTTTAGGTTTTCATTTATGATCTAGATTATCTTTGTTCTATTTTTAAAACGACAGCTTCAGTTCTGTACAGTTGAAACGCGAAGCAAACGAGATCCAAAGAAAATACATTCAAACCCTACGATTCGAGAATGCAATTGCCATGTTCCAAGCAATAAGTCTGTTAAAAAAACTTTTTCCAAAAAAATACAACTTTATTTTGTAGTGTTTTTTGGAAGTCGGTTGTATTTTTCAAATTTTAAGTGGTACCTCACAACTAACAACACCACTGGAAACTCACAGGAAAGCAAAAAATACAATTTCTTCTACTTGAATGACATATTTTTTCCAGCTATTTCGACTTAAAGACCAAACTACTGAGCCAATTTTGTTTAAATTTCTATGAGACCAATGAAAAGTATATTCTTTCACATAAGAAAAGATTTTTTCAAATCGGTTCATAAATGAAGGAGTTATGAGGTAACAAACATTAAAAAAAATATAACCGAATTGAGAACCTCCTCCTTTTATTTAAGTCAGTTAAAAAAGTTCTATTCGTATAAAAATCATACTTACTCGTATAGCACTAATCTTCCACCATGACTAGCAATCTCCCACATTCTCTTGAATCCCATCGGTAATAGTGCCAAACCGCTTGGCAAGGCAGTACCAGCCAGGGCCAGGAATGTAGTCATGATACCAATGGAGACAATAGCTCGTAGACCACCAACTGCACTGAACGTTGCACATACGACGCATAACACAGCTGTTACTCGGCCCGCTAGTGGATTTGTTACTGAAAATAATGCAAACACTGTAGATAAAGTCACCGGTATGATTTGGATTCAAACGTTTATGCTGCAGCTGCGTAATCTTCTTAGGAATGAAACATTTTATACCTGGCTAGGTATAAATTATGTTTGAATGAAACAAAGTATATAAAACAGTCGTTATGCGAAAAACGTTTCAGGTAATCTGTAAACCAGGGTTTTTAATTACTATTTTCAGATTGGTAAGTGATTTCTGTATCTTAATTTATGAACGTAATCTTAGTATTTCAAGTTATTAGTAAAAGTATTAAACTACTGACCTAATCTGAAGGCCATGAGCGGTACATAAGGCACAATAGGGAGCAGCATCAGCTTGCTTACGACGAAGAGAACCGCAGCAATTGTCCGTGTGTGTGTGGAGAACCTTATCTCTAAATACTCGAAGCTTGACGACAACTGCAGTTTGTGGAACACTGGAAACATTCAAGAGAGGTTTGTTATTCTTGTTTTGCTTTTTGACCAATACACTGCAATATTTGCGTTATTACAATTTGATTTTGCATTTTGATGCATAACTTTCTAACGAGACATTATAGATCATACAGAGCTATAATGCCTGGTATGTTATAATTAGCTACCATGGCAATTCCTTAGCAAGTTCCACAGTTGGTGAGGATTTACTGTTGTTCTTTATTGATCTTTCGCCAAAAACTATGATCATTCTATCTATACCATAGTAACCTCAGGACAATTTTCTTATCGCCCTTTACGACATCCTCTTGCGCGATGCCTCTCCATATTTGAATGAGTATTTCACTAAACCTTAAGTAAATGACACTAAAAAAGAGGTAGTATTTACCAGGTAAGTAAATGACAGCTGTGAGGAAAGTGACTATGATAAGAGAGAGAGCTGATGCCCAGTACTGCGTGCCTCTGAGGTATATCTCTACTGGAACACCGAGTAGAGTGATGCTAGTCAAATGGCTGGAACAAAATGACGTAATAAGGATGTTATGTGAAAGTAAGAACGAACCATAGGTTGGCTTCTTGGATAAACATACATTAAAAATAGGCAGTAGTCATACAGATTAATGAAGGACAAGATAACATTTTAGTCATTGAGTAAATATATAAAAGTGCTGAGCAAAAGATGAAACATTTAAATTTAAAAGACTTTATTAGAAATAAGAGTAGCAGAAACTTAACGCCACAGGTACCAATAATAGTTTCATTTGATATGGGCATGGCTATGGATACTAGGTAATAATAATAATAATACATTCTTTATTAAGAGCAACAATGACTCAAATAGTGTTAGTAACAATAAATAAACTTATAACTATGATAGTGATACAATTACATAAACAGACACAACAAGTAATCATTACTTCGGCATTCTAGCTGAGATACTGGAGCAACGGTTGACAATACGGCAGTCCAGCCTGTCAGCAATCATGCCCAGAATGCTGGTGGAACTGGCTCGCACCCTGCGCACCAAGGACACACATCTTTTACGCATTAATGCATAAAAGCAATCAATACGCATTTCCGCAAACATTCCTGATGCGCTACAGAAGCGAGGCAGGCCAATCAACACAGAAAAAAGAGAAAATATCTTAATATAAATTGAGTGGCCTTTGGCTAAGGCCAAAAAATGATGTCGTTAAAAAGACCACATGAGTAGGAATTCTGCAGCAACATGATGGTAAGTGCAATCAGACTAGTGGAAAGTCACATGCACGAGATGCGATAACATTGTTTATTGGAGAAGAAATCCATACTATGCATTGTATTCTATTGTAATAGTAAATGTTGTAAGAAGTAGATAAGACTCGAGCATCATTCATTCAGTAGCACAGATTATTCAACGTTATACTCGTAGATATTAAATTTACCGACCAATTGCAAAGAAACGATGAATAGATAGAGGGTTGACTGTTTGAGGTGAGGTATGAGGTGGGTCATCTCATCAGACACCCCGTTGCTGTAACCGTGCTAAAGCCTATAGACCTCAAGGTCCATGGTCTCATGGTCAAGAAGAAAATAATATGGTACGCTGACCCCCAATAAATTGGGACAAGGGCTAATGGTGATATTAGCTAACAAGTAAATAAGATTTTGTGATAAAAATTCGACGGAATCCGCGACGGCTTGAAAATATTTTGAGCAAAAATAAAAATATTTTTGAATAATAATGAAATCAAACTTCAACTGTATTACCCAGGTTACAGCACATTGGCGTCGTCAAATATGGGAGATAGAAGAGAGCAAAAAGTTTCAAAGACAGCAGCATATTTCTAATCAATAAACCCTTTGTATTATCAGCTCCTATACAAACTAGTTAGTAGGCTTCCATTTTTTCATAAAGACCCCGTTCAGAAGCCAAAAAAAAAAAACTCACTGGAAGACTTATCAAATGTATCTGGTATGAAGAGGTCCGTCCATAATCGAATACGCTTGTCAAAAAGTTTAAAAAATACATATATTTAAGCCACAGAGCTTGATTGGTTGGTAAACATTATCACTGGACTCAAATACTGTCAAGCTATAGCTTTAAAGAAATAAAGACTGCGACAGGATTCCATTCTTCATCTTTAGCCACACAATAAAATATTTCCCATATGAAATTTTGCTTATGGGGTGGAAATAAATGTAAGTAATAAATGAAACAAAAAATGCAAATATCACTCACCTGGCAATAAGGGCCAAAGTAATCGAAATAACAGACATATTCTTGTCACCAAACAGGAACCCGGCAACCGTATTATACTTCCTATTAATAACATTATAATACACAATAATTCCTATTATAACACCTAATATGATGCCGAACAAGCAATACTCAGCTACATTGAAATAAATTGGAGACACAGGAATCACGGTTCTGACTTTTGGCATTTTGAACGTGTTTCAAGTCTTGAGTACGTCTCGCAAATAGCAAATGTTCCTATCAGAGCGTCTCTTCTAACAATAATATGAGATATTAAAGATAAAACTGGATTTGACTTCAATCTTTCAGCAAATACAAGAGCGAACTGTTCTGCGACTGTTTACAGTTTATGCGCCAATTGTGTGGAGTTCTATTTTCTAACTGGTTGTTTGATTTGGTGCTACAGGTAGATAGGTAAGCATTTACGTTGGTGCAGGTGCACTTGTAACCGTTTTGGTTACACGTGATTTGTTAAGAATTTGGTCTGCTCTCTAAGTAATGAATAATGATAATAGCATCCATATTTCTATGACAGTAATGTAGCCGGTAGCTATACCCAAATAATGTCATTCATGACGTTAAGCTTCCACTTTGCTTTGCACCCGAGACTGATTCATAAGCCCGTAACTTCACCGACTGTGTAATCTTTAAGCATAGCAACCACAATTTAGATTATAACATTCCCACAGGTGGGACACAGGCCTCTTTTCTTTGAGAGCCGTAATTCCACCCATCTGGTCCATTGCCGGTCTGTGGACGTCATCCACAAACTAATTGGAATTTATTTATTTGATTATTCATTATAAAACATCTTAGTTGCACCTGCTGAAATAAAAATAAAATGTGAGCAATAAAATCTTCCTGCTAATGTACAGTCAAGAAAAATGATGGGTGTGGATACTAAATTATACATTTGTGCACTATTCAAGCATCGGGCCTTAATGTGTTCAGGTGACAGTATATAGTTATGTCTTCTGAACAGATAAAGGCCCGAGACAGCCGCATATAAATTTTTTCGGACCAATACCTGGCCGAGATAGCGTAATAAAATGCTCAAACACTCCAGTGCAAGCAAATCAGACCGTATAGTGCAGTTACACTTAGCTAGGAAAGTGTAGCTGCACTACACGGTCTGTTTTTGGGTAGACCCCTCCGACCGCCCTAGAGAGGAAAACTATGATAGGAAATTAGAAGTACGTTAGAAGTGCCGCCATCAAGCAACCCTAAATTATTCTTAAACGACGCTATAAATTATGTAGCAGTGAATATCATGACACTTTAATGGTGACTTAATAACATGGAGACAGCTACCTCAGCGGTTCATAACCTTCTTGATTGTTGACCCAAAATATTAATATACCTGAAGCCCGCAACCCTGATGTTTTATTTATCTTGTTTGCAAAATATGATGTAATTTTAACATATGAATAAAACACTTTTTTTAAATGTTTTGAAATGGTAGCACTACCTTTTCACCGTCATTGCTAAGAATAGGCTTCCCAGATAATTCTGCTCAAAATTTCGTGAGACACATTCCGGCAAATCTTTCTTTTAGTACTCGATCTCCATGCAACTCAAGTTATTCTTCTTGTGATCTCGCGAGCCATCCCAATACCGCTGGCGACACAATTTTGGACCGCGCTCGAAACTAAGAAACGCTGTACTAGTTATCTCTTTGGTTGACTGTACCTGACTAGGCATTTATTGTATCACTATCAAAGTATTTTACAATGTTATACACACAGCCGTTCAATTACCCGCAGACGTTATATCTCTCAGTAAATAACGAAAGTAAATAATACTTTAAGTTGATTAAATAGTAAACGAACAATAACTCAATAACTGGCGATAAAAGTCATTACTTTTGAGTTGTACACATCATACTCGGGATTAGTGAATGACGAATTGTTTGGATTGTATTTTAGTGTGGCAAAATAGGGTTACAGGTTCAAGACCTTGCAAGTACACTACTATATCGCGTCATTGTTAAGAATAGAGATCCTAATTTTCTTAGTTTGATCTTGGTCACCATAATAATTTTGGAATTTATAATTTGACGGTCAAAGGGGAAAACAACTTATAATTGACAGATGTTTTGTTACTTCAATATCTTTTAAAATGTTAGAGAGGTAATTCCTGTATTTAAATTACCCTTCTCATTCTCATCGCAGTCACAACATGCCAAAAAAAACTTTTTTTTTTATAAGTTTTTGAGATTAATTGTGGCTGAGATAATGTTTTTATTGAGACTGGAGTTTGAAAGTCTATTTAAATGGTTAAGGTCTTCCAAAATACTCATTTTGGAGAGTTTGACAATTGTTTAACTCAGACCACTCGGTCTGAGTTAAACAATTGTCAAACTCTTCTTTAATTCCAAATATTGATTGGTTTTCAGGCTAAAGTAGTTTGACAAATAATCAACTTCAAATGCTTAATTCAGAAGTCTGAGGTGAGTGAGGCCTTTGATCAAACAAACAAAATTAAAGTATTATAAAACAGTAAATTCTAATTACTTTTATTACGGACAGCGCCATCTAGTAGTTAGCAGCGGAACTTTCTATCTCAGAGTTGTGACTCGAGAGTTCCATGATCCGTAGCGTAGCGCTACGCGGCTACGAACACCTCGTAGGGCGAAGGATGTAAGACTACGGAGTGCTACGACCAAATACTTGGAGCAACATTGTCGAGATGGCGCAATTTTAAGTCGGATTATGTTTTATGTAAAGTTTTTTTTTTGCTGACAGTACCTTTTCTTTTTATAAAATACTTAAGGGCTGATTTTCCAAGTGTCAGATAAATTTTTGACTGAAGAATAAATATTGCCAAATGACAGTTATTTTCTGAACAAAGCTGTCAAACCACCACTTTATTATCTATTTAATTGTAAAATCGGCCCTAAATGAATTTGTTTGTGTGTATTTGTTTCAACTTCGACAACTACTTGATAGATTTTGATACGGTTTTGACTACATAGTTTTCGAAGTGACATTAGTTTAAATTTTTTTTTTTTTTTTTGTAATTTTTCAAAGCCCACAGGGTTTTTTATTAGTGTATTTTTAGTAACAATCTAGATTCAATATTTGCACACCAATGGCCTGGTAGAATATGACGTAATCCCTAATGTATATTTGTCAGTTTGTTGAACTCGTATTCTTGCAAATAAATACTATTATTATTCATATTCTAATAATATAGACTTTAAAATGAATGTTGTCTTATTTCTTCATAGATTGTCAGTTACTACAAGGTACCTACGTTTACACTAGATTTTACTTGAAAAAAAAACAATATATTAAACAAAAACAATATACTTAAAAAATTTGAACCATCATTGTTGAAACTTATCAAAAGGTTTGATTTTTTTATCAATTCCTAAGCATGTTTGTCAAGTCGTTGAGCTCCTTAAAGTTCTAAGTTTGAGCTACACGATAACTGACAAATGCTTGCACTGTCTTAAAAGGTCCACTCAAATCTGTGTGGTACTTTTCTTTTCTTTTTTACTTTCTGTCAAAAGACCATCTCAGATATTAACCTACATGGTTCTCATATGATTTGACCAATACGGTTGATGTTGTTTTGGTGTTTCTTCTTAGGGTAAATACCGGCCTCATCTAATTTAAAAATGACTACAAAAGATTGACATGTAAAAGTGTTATGTTTAACCTACTTACAAAATAAATATCATTTTTATTTTATTTAAATATCAACATAGGGCTGTTTACTATCATTAGATTGTAGAACAAAATTTAAAATTAAGGCTGCATTTCTTAATTGAGTATATTGAGTTAAGATCGTGTCAAACCCTATTTTAATGTCTTTCGATAGGTTTTCAGAAATTCTCAACTTCAACTGCTAAATTCAGAAATCGAGGATCACGACTACCTTATAAAACGTCTTCATCCTAACAACGCAGGCAAACAGTGATAATCCCATACCTTCTTTAAGCTTCATCATCTAACTCAATTTAAAGCTCGTCCCACTTATATACTATACACACTTCCTACTTACTGTATCACCTAGTTTTATGTCAAAAGGAGGGGGGAGGGGATATTATTATGGATGGGAGGACGCTCTTACCAACATTAGAATATTACTCTCACACCTGCCCTCTAGCCCTCTGAAGGTGACATCCGTAAATACAGTTTTTGCATAGTTTTATAGCCGTCAGGAGGTTTCTTTGGATGCTGATTTTAGAAAGTAATTTATGGTAATGTGTGAGCTATATGTTACAATATGTGGTGTAATGGGCGGTAGTCAAGTTTTATGCTGTCTTTATGTAGAACTTTGACGTTGAACAAAAAGTGCTGGCACTCAGCCTAATTTGAATAGATGACTTTTGATTGAACTACTGGTTTTACACGCGTCTTTGGTCAGGTGACATTGGTATGAAAACAGAATACGGACAGAATTTTTAAAGTTTTTTACATTAAGTGAAAACTCGCTCTCTTTCCATGGAAAATCTTTTTAGTCATTAAAAGTTCTCCCCTAACTTTTTGTACTTAGTTATTTTACGTATGCATGACTGGTTTCATTAAAATCGTTTCATTATATGATTTCCTAGTCACTGTCACTCAGTGTCGGACGTCATGCCAAAGACAACTGCGTTCTGTTTTGTCTGTGGTGTGACCAGAGACTCGTGGTAGTTAATGTCCGGTTAAGGTTTTTTAGTTTTCAGTCAGTTATTAAGTTATTTTCTTTTAATGTTGTGTTTTTGTGCGTCATTTCTGGCGGAATAAACGTATTTTGTTTATTTCATTTCTTAGTGTGGAACGTTTTATAAAAAGAAAAAGACAAGGACTATGGCAAGTTTTTATGAAATACCGTGAAAAGTAAACGCTTTAAAAGGTGGTCTGATTTGTGTCTTGTTTTGTTAAAGAAGTAAGAGTACATCCATTACATGCTAGCCCTCTTGTCTCTATAGCTTGGATTCACTCTCACGGGACAGGATGAAGAACAAAACACAAGACATTACCCCTATTCTGGGACACTCGGGTAGAAATCCAGCTTTTCTGAATCTCACTTAGTAGATTCGTCTGCTTCATAGGCAGGAAACTTCTGGGCAAGCTCGCTCGATCGTCGACTTTGTCTCTGTTATCTATGACCTAGACTAGAGTCATGAGCAAACCCATATAAAATAAAAAAAAATAAAAATAAACTATGATTCCTAGTTTTCCCAGTATAACCTCTTTTAAGTGCCTAATGTTATTAGTAAAACAAACATGTTTAAACGAAGTATTGATTTATAAATCCTGTGTAATTTAATTTCAAAGTAAAAGTTAAATATCTTTCACAACTTGCTAACTAAAATGATTTTCTGGTACCTACTCTTTATTCCAAACGAGCATAGAAGCAAAATAATTTATCTTTGTATGTATCTCAAACTTATACTAATAACATGGAATACATCAGAGGCAGAATAAACAGACAACATCGCTCTGGAGCTTGTTAAAAACTTTTGATGAGAGTACCATTAACTACGAGTAACCATTGAGCAATTTCTACCCGACTGTACGTTCTATAAATTCTCACCACGTACATACGAATACACAAATCATCTAATACACAATATCGCAAATATTTCTTGTCCAGAACACTGGGTGACACGGGGCGCCCGAACAAACGGAAGTTTGAGGGGGGCGGGCAGAGGGGGACACAACCGAGGAAACGCCAGACAAGGACAGAAATACACATTTGAATTACGAACGAACAGTACGGCGCTAAAGAAAAATTAAATTATATTTCCCAATGGTGTCAGCCAGTTATTAAGTGGCCAGACGCCATTTTGAATTATTATATTTTTTATTTCTTTTCCCAGGTTTCCCTTTTGTACGAGGAATTCCTTTTATTTGGAATAGTTGTGGGAGCGGATTGCAAATGGATTCAGCTGAAATGTGTTGGAGCTGTAAATCAATGGCTGTACTTTATGGGACGTTTGGGATCATTATTCCTTAATAAACCTTAGTTTTATAAATAAATCTCTTTGGTTGGTAAGTTACTTTGGAGAAAAACATATATGATAGGATTTATGATCCATTTAGTAATTACGGATAGTTTTTCCATCTCAATCTTCATTTCAACTTTTTTATCTTTTCGTAGTTGTAAGTAATTCATTTTCAATGGATGTTTACCTGTTGACTGTGAGTTAAGTTCAATTATTGTAACTATGGTTAAAGTGACTGGAAATTATGAAAATTCTGTTCCGAAAACTTAAACTGTTCTTCAGTGTTTCAAATCATTTTCAGAACGTATCTACTGAATTATTTATTTATCCTTTATTGCTTCACGAGAACAGACTCTTTTTACTATACAAAACCCAGCAACATATTCCCAGCAGTTTTCTCTGCCAATACACAAAATTGCCTCACTTCAGAACTCCAAACACTTAAAAAATTCAAAGAAACTCATTACACCCCTTGTATTCATAACTCTAAGTTCTATATTTAAAACCCTATTCACGTATTTCAAAACTTAGGGGAGGTTGAGGTACACATCTATCTCACGACACCCAAAAATTGCAACATAGTGGGTAGAAAAACCTTTCAAAGCTTTGCATTTTTCCCGCGGTTCGAGTTTGTGCCTCAGGCGAGAAAATTATAAAAGAAAAGGGGAGAATGGGACAAAGCGACGCAGCCTCTACACGCGTGATTGCACTTCCCAAAGGGCAGACGAAGAGATGCTATTAATTTTATCGGGCCTGTATTTAAAGTGGGTTTTTTCTTGTGTTTTCTACTGGTTTTATGTTCTTTGATGTTGGGCAGATTAGTTTGTTCAGATTATGCGCTGTTATTTTGAGTTTTGGGCTTTAGGTTTTCCACGAGTCAAGTTAATGGCCGGCAGCATCTTCTAAGACAATCACTGCTGCTGATAAATGAAACATCTCTAGACCGATATGACTTACCCCGGTTACCCAGTTTCAAAGCAGACCTTACTGATAACTAATAAAATAATAGGGTATTTAACTGAAAGAAACTTATTAGTCCGTCAGATAGATTTCCAAAAAAACTTAGAGACGTATTTTTTTCTCTTTTCGCGTAAACAAAAATGAAGACGATACAGTGCGTTGAAAACACGCGTGACGTCACTATGATGGTGCAATTTTACCAGCAACATGACGTCACATGCGTTTTCAACGCACCGTATCGTCTTCACAGACACCTAAAAACCACCCGCTAACACCACCAGCATATGGAATCAGCTGACCTCCTAGAAGACGACCCCACCAAGTTAATTCATTCAATAGGTTAATGCAAATGAAAAAAGTCCTCTATACGGACAGAGGATTATAATACGCAAAATGAATACAGCGACAGTCAATGATAAGAACTTGGGAAATTAGAAGCGTTTTGACAGTTTAAAGTGAAGTAAAGTAGAGTTTATTTGCTAAGATTGCAGGTACTTAAAATGAGCTGTTGGTGGTCAGTTTGCAACTGAAATGCGATTGGTCTTTCAAAATAGGCACCTACGAGACTATCCCTCAGTAATTGGTAAAATTAATAACGTTTAGTTTAACCTACAACGACCACTAAAATAAAAGAATCGGCAATAACGTCTCTATATCATTACAGCAAAATGACATTATGACACTAACAATAATAACTCGATTGCCAACCTACTTACCGACCAGAAAAGGGGCAATTCCACAAAGAATGGTACTTTAATCAAACGTTTAGGGTTGAAGCTTAAAATAATCTCGGGAGGAGTTACACTGGGCCCGGGGCGTATGATAAACCGGCGATAACCGGATATGAGAACGAATGAACGAATGAATTGCCCGCTTGAAGCTACGTTTTTTGCGTGCTTCTGTAGTTTTTAGGATCCCATCTTTGCGGTGGTCGACTTTGGGCTATTCGCCATTTCTCGTACGTCCCCTGTACGAGAAATGGCGATTAACATGTTTTGGTAGATGGCTGCGTTTGGAGTAGGTGGGAAACAGGGTATGAAATCGATGGTAAATAAAGTGAGGCGTCCTTTATTGACTTAGTATGGCAATAAATGGTAGACACCGAATTTTTTTATCAAATGTTTATTATTGTATTATAAATACAATGCATCTCCTTTCAAGGCCTTTTCCCACTTTAGGTGTGGTTGGTTCTCGTTACCTCACTGGACAAGACGTTCTGTCAAGCGTTGTGTGTCGGGTGTACCTGCCTTGTATTCAATTAGTAAAATATAATGAAACCAACGACTAGGAAACCATAAAATCCATGCTTATCCTATCACAGCATCAAAACCCCAATCAGCAGAATCTACATTTAACCAACACAACACACAACTATGCAAAGCCGTAACCTAACCCTAAACTCCCTTGACGATACAATTGATCCCAATATCGAAACAAATGCAAATCGAACGCCCCCCCCAACTCCCCCTTTCGTTCATTTAAAGAGGACACGTTATCATGAGATGCTTTCTTCTCTGCTAACATTACTTCCCTTTCTAAGGGGTGTCATTAACATAAATTTTACGCTTTTCCAGATAAGCTTGGACTGCTGCCCGGCCCTCCTATTAGGTCCTTTCTTTGGACTAAATTTACGCGATATTATTACTTATGTTATGAGGAAGTACTACAGTATTTTTGGTGTTATTGCTTAGCGTAAGTTAGTAGTCGTAGATCGAGATATGTTGGTTTTTACGATGGGTTTTGTTGAGATGTTGGTTGTAATTATTTTTGTAATCATACAAAATTCCGTCTCGACTTGCATAGTCAGTTTATAATAATTCCACTGCTGGGAAACAGATATTTTCCCTGTGAGACCATTCCCGGCCCAAATCTCTAATCCTCCAAGCGCACCCAATACGAGTCAGTCGATGGCACCTGTTTTCGAATCTTTGGTGTACACGACCCACAATTTTTAACTCGTCGTTGGGACGTTAACATTGGGCTACAACTTCTGTTACAAAATACGAAATCCTTAAGAATAGTATCGTTTTTAGGTAACCCTAATTTCTGATTTAAGCATTTGAAGTTGAATATTTTTAATCTACTTCAAGAAAGAGGAGGTTTTTCTCTAAAAAAAAAGTTATTTTTTTGTTGTTTGAAAGGTGGTCCCATGATCATCAAGTCAGGATCTGATGATGTGATCCTGGAGAAATAGAGAGAACTTTTCAAATTTTATAGGCACACTTGAAGCGATTTCGTTAGTTTTTGGAAGAGTACTTTCTCGGAGTGGTTCCATTTCAATTTGGTGAAGATTTGATGAAGAACTTCGGAGATAGGCAACGGAACTCCTCAGTAAATGATAGCAAATGGGCCGGGAATTTCTGAAATCTCATGTCTGTCTATTGTTTACACCAGTTCATAACATAACATCATGCCGGTACGCTGTGAAGGGGTAAGCACGTGTGAACCACTAAAGAGTGAAAAAAAACGAAAAAACCACCTAAAACACCGACTGCCAAAATTAAAGTTATTTTTAGTGCCTTTTATGCGGAAGTCGGTTGTATTTTATTTTAAAACTCTACTTAAGCCTAAGAATCTGTCAAGATTTGTCATCAAAGTAGAATTAGACGTTCTTAACTCAATTCAGAATGTGAACTCAAGTTGAAAAAGTTAACCCTTAGATTTAGATTAATCGCGGTTTAGATTTAGATTAATCCTTAGATTTAGATTAATCGCGATTTAGATTAGCTTTTTCGCGGGTAGGTGATAAAAAAGTACAGACGTTGGTTTATTTTCGGAATTTTAATTTAATTATAATAAGTAGAAATATTGATAAAGTTTACTGCAGTACATAGTCTATAAGTGCTAAAATATAAGTACTCACGTTTGTGGCACATTTATGTAAGTTAAACACGTGATAGACACCACCTGCCAGCTGATCACTTAATTGTCACAATAACATTGGTCAGCACTATACACAAAATGTCTCAATTCGCTGAAGTTCTTGCTGCTCAGAAAACCCTGGAGGAGAACTTTTTGAAGAAGATGGGTGAACTTGAAGCGCAAATCCAGGGTGCCGGGCCAGCTAAAGCAAATACAGTGGCCAAGATTGCCGATGAGTTTCGCACTTTCCGGGAGCTAATTTTTTCCATGCTTGGTCTGCTCCGGAATCAGATCAACGAATGTGCCAAACAAATTGATGGTTTAGAGACCAGGCACCGTCGGAAAGCTTTGGTATTCCAAGGAGTTGCTGAAGTGGAGAATGAGAACAGCACGGCAGTAATCCTGGATGTCTTGAGTTCCAAGCTTGCCCTCCATAATCTCACATCATCATCTATTAAAGCCTGCCACAGGCTTGGGGCTCCCAGTAACGAACATCACAGGCCAATTCTCGTCAGGTTCATCAGTGTGGACATCAAGGCGTCGATTTGGAAGGCTAAGACAGGATTGAAAGGCTCCAAAATATCTGTCAAGGAGTTTTTAACTAGGGCCAGGCAGTCTGTGTTCGGGAAGGCGCGCGAGCACTTCGGTATGCGATCGTGTTGGAGTCAAGATGGCATCATATTTATAAAGGCCTCCGATGGAAGTCGGCACAAGGTTATTTCCACTGACGACCTGCAGCCCTTGATTGCTAAATACCCCAAGACATCAGCTGCAATTCCATCTACGAGCGGAAGAGTTGCGGACACTGCAGGGACCCTGAAAAACACACGTAAATAGTAATTACTGTTTATTGATAGGTATCATGTCCAATTGTTCTTATCATTGGCTTGTAATTTTGCTTACCATTGTGTTTTCCCAGTCTCAATTTTAGCCTTCTTTCGTGTTGTCTTCCAACTGTTTTGGTTTTTCTATCGAGGTGTTTTTGTAATAGTTTGTTTACTACTCGATACCCTCAACACTGTTTATAAAATACACTTCTCAACTTGTCAAAACTGACATATCTTTTTTAATGACACTTTAGTTTTCGTCCAGAAACTTTAAGCAATCTGTTGAGTTAGTATTTATTGTATGTTTGTAGAATAACAATTTGTGTTTTTGGAGTGTTATGTTTTTTTTTTTATCACATATATATATATATATATATTCTTTTTGCTCTTACTCCGCAGTTGGATGCGCTACTATATTATTCTATATATTCTTTTGTTAAATTTTGTTTAAGTTATTGTGTCTCTGTGTGTAAGTTAGTACCATGTTTGTTTAAATTATTGTTAGGTTAGCTGGTGGGTGGTGCAGAGTAGCACGATTTGCCCCGATTATTTATATATATATTATTAAAATATATTCATTTCTCCTATTTTATGTCAGACAATGAGTCTTATATTTCTGCTAATGAATCTACTGCCTCTTCAAGCGAACTAAGCTTTTGCTCTCTCGGCGAAAACCTTGGTGACTTTCTGCTACAGAACTTTAATGATGGGTCTGGTCGGTTGGTGAATGTGTGTCACATTAATGCTCAAAGCATTCCCAGTCACTATAGCGAGCTCTACGATGCGTTTAATAACAGCAACGTTCACGCCATCTTGATCTCCGAAACTTGGCTCAAACCGCATCTTCTGTCCACCACATACCCTCTTACTGGTTTCGTTCTTATAAGGAATGATCGTATCGGTAAGGGAGGTGGTGGTGTGGCCATATATCTTCGTAGTGATTTTCCTTATAAAATACTTACTTCTTCCTCTTCAATTTATTCTGCCTCTGCTGAGTATATTTTCCTTGAAGTATGCGTCAAAAGAGCCAAAACCGTTATCGGTGTTGTCTACTGTCCCCCCACTGTCGATTATTTCACTGAATTCGAATCAGTACTTGAATCTTTGGGTTCTGAGTATGCACACCACATAATTATGGGTGATTTCAACACAAACCTTCTTGCCCAAAATTCCCCTCGATCCCGTAAGCTTCTTCACCTTGTCGAGTCAGCTAGTCTGCACGTGCTACCTCTCCAGCCTACTCACCACAACACTGCGGGCGATGACACCTGGCTCGACCTTATCCTCACCTCGAATCTTTCCCTCGTCTCCTCTCATGGTCAATATGATGCTCCAGGCTTCTCTCATCACGACATGATTTTCCTTTCCTATATCCTTAAAACACCTAAACCTCAACCCAGGGTCCTGTACAGGCGTTGTTTTGCGAGAATGGACGTCGAGAAACTAAAGAAGGATGCATCTGTCATCGACTGGGAGCTTATGATGGAGGCCCCTTCGGTTGATGATAAGATTGTCATTTTCAATGATGTCGTAATCAACCTTTATGACAACCACGCTCCCATCAAAAAAGTAAAGCTGAAACGTCCTCCTGCACCTTGGATGTCAGGAGGAATACGGATGGCCATGCGACGCAGGGACCGGGCGTTCCGAAAGCATAAGAGGGACCGTACTGACGAGAACTGGACACTATATAAGGTTTCAAGGAATAGATGCAACCAGTTGATACGCAATGCTAAACGCCGCCACATTCTAGAAAATATTTCTTCTTCTTCTTCTGCCGATATTTGGAAATTCCTTGGAACTCTTGGTATCGGCAAACCACGACATTTAGACTTTCCGAATTCTATAGACTTAGACGATCTTAACTGTCATTTCGCTACTGTACCCACAATGGATCGTCAAGCCAAACAATTTACTCTGTCTCTAATCTCTGGTCTAACGCCTCCTCAAATAAATTCTTTTCGTTTCGTTCCAGTTGAACCGGGAGAGATCAGAAAGATCATTCTTTCCATAAAATCCAAAGCGGTTGGCTGTGATAATGTCACTCGTGGCATGATCATTACCATTCTGGAGCACATTTTACCTGCAATCAGCCATATTCTAAATTTTTCCCTGTACTCTGGAGTATTCCCCTCAGTGTGGCGTAAAGCCTATGTTCGTCCACTACCAAAAGTTTCCAATCCCACTCTTCCAACCCACTTCCGTCCAATTTCTATACTCCCTTTTCTATCCAAAGTGCTCGAAGCCTGTGTCCACAAACAACTTTCCAGCTTTGTGCATTTTAATTCTATCATAAGCCCTCTACAATCTGGATTTAGGCCCGGGCACAGCACTGTTTCCGCTCTCCTTAAAGTGACTGGCGATATAAGAGCTGGACTTGAAGACGCCAAAGTCACTGTACTAGTGCTGGTCGATTTCTCTAATGCCTTCAATACAGTCAGTCACGACATCCTTTTAGCCATTCTTTCCTATGTCATGGTCTCTCCTGAAGCACTGGAGTGGTTCACCTCCTATCTTCAAGGACGTCAGCAATCGGTTCGCGTTGCGGACTCCTCATCCAGCTGGCGTGATTTGGGAACTGGCGTTCCTCAAGGCGGTATTCTTTCTCCTCTTCTGTTTTCTATTTTCATTAATCTTATTATTTCCGAACTTCAATGTGCGTATCATCTGTATGCAGATGACCTGCAGTTGTACCATCATGAGAGGGTAGACGAATTACCTGACGCTATCAACAAAATAAACAGGGACTTATTAGCCATAAAAACTTGGTCGGACAGATTTGGTGTTGCCGTAAACCCCGATAAGTGTCAGGCGATTATCATTGGGAGTTCTCGAAGCATCGCTAAAGTGGATGAAACAGCTTTGCCACCAGTTTTGTTCGACAGTAAAATCATTCCATTCAGCACTGATGTGAAAAATCTAGGTTTGCACATCGACAGTACCCTAAACTGGCGTACTCAAGTCGCTAGTGTCAGTCAGAAGGTTACTGGAACGCTGCGGGCCCTGTACCGTTTGAAAAACTTTTTGCCATCAAGCACGAAGACGATGCTTGTACAGACCTTAATTTTTCCTATCATAGATTATGGTGACGTGTGCTACTACGACCTGAATGCAGATCTCCTCAACAAACTTGACCGCCTTCTAAATTACTGCATTCGATTTGTTTTCAACCTGCGCAAATATGATCATGTCTCCGCGTATCGGTCGCTTTTAAAGTGGATGCCCATACGCGAGCGTAGGGAGCAAAGAGCTCTTACTACCTTGTTTTCATTTCTCAACTCTCCTAACTCTCCCAGTTATCTAGCCCCTCACTTTCAATATATTTGCGACAACCACAATCGGAATTTACGCTCATCACATAACCGTCTTCTTCAATTTCCCACTCACCGTACTGACTTTATTCACTCTTCCTTCTTTGTTCAGTCTATTTCTTTGTGGAATTCGCTACCCCAGGAAATCAGGATGGTCACCAACCGATTAGCCTTCAAAGTTGAAGTTCGCGAACTTATTCGTAAGAAGTTGGCAGTAGTATCATCACATCGCTAATGTTTTCCAATTACCTATTTGTTGTAATTGTTTAAGTATTTCGTGTACCTATTTATCTTGTTAATTTGAGTATTTAATATATATTTATATTGTATGTATAGTTTATATATTCGCATTACTTATTTAAATGTTTGTATGTATTAATTAAATATCAATCGCTTTTTATTCTCCATATTGCACCTACCACCATTCTCTGCACCACCCAAAGGTTGACTGGTAGAGAATGCCTATGGCATTAAGTCCGCCTCTGTACATTTGTGTGCGTAAAGTGTAAATAAATAAATAAATAAATAAATAATCAGGGTTAACTTTTTGTAGATAAGCAATTGCTGACTTAACCTACATTCTATTCACCTACACCTCACTTTTACAATACTGTCATACTCATTTCCATACACTCCACCACGAATTGTAAGAAAACAAACCTCTTCACTATTCCTTTGTTTTCCCATCCCATCATAGCACGACAACCACTACTCCGATTACTCCAAACACATAACAATTTTCATTCCACATATTTCGTTTGAATTAGGCATAGTAATACCACGTCTCTTGCACGCCTTCAAAGTCGGGAACGAATAGAAAAATGGCTGGAGGCACACGACACCGGAATATATTACGTAATCGCACTCTAGTTTTGTATGTGAGGTAACACATAAATGTGTTGGTAGTGCTACGATCTCCGAAGTCTGATAAATAGCGAACCCAAAAATATTTTTGTTCTGAAAATCGCTAAATAAATTGAATTGGGCACGACTTCGGGCGCCGGGTGTCGAGGTGTTAACTTACAATAGGCTTATGACTACGAGTTGAATTTGGAAGTTGAGAGTAACCGTTTTACTTTGATGTGGATTGGTGGTGATGGTGAAGAAATTTTATTTCCATAAGTAGTTCAGAGACAATCTGCATAGTTTTTCTGTTGAGCTCTACTCTTCAGAAATTAGCAGAAAACTCTTCATGAATCTTGTATTATACTGGCTTATTTTCTATTTATTCAAGCAAAACGAAGGATAAATCAGACAGTTCCAATAGCTGCTAAGCGCGACATCTTAAGAATCTATTCGAAAATTTCCATTAAGGTCTTATATTTAAGAACTTTTTACATTCCCAATAATGATAAGATTCCCATTTCCAGTACCCTGCCTCTAAGGAAAATTAATATTGCTTTAGTTAACCCTTTCGGTATACAATTTATTCCGGCCTAATTTAATCCAATACAAACATTTTTCCTTATCATTAAAGGTTCAACGAAAAGCCAAGATCAACCTCACTGCTTAATCATGCTCGAGGCACCAGAAAACGGTGGAAATATTTGAGTTTTTTATATGGACAGTATGCACAAGCCCTAAGCTTCTTACTAACTAACCATCATAAAAGTCCCCAAACACACTTCACGAAATACAGTAACACACACAAGCGAACAGAAACAATAGCTACACACGCACACACAGACACGCTCGCTCTACCTTTTAGTGTCAAAAGTGTGAGAATATGGGTAAACAAATCCTCCAATTTCCATCACATTTATTCGAGGCGTTGCTCTGACGTCATCCCCCCTCCCCCCACCTGATAGAGAGGAACATGTAATTTCTTTTGTAGATAGTGTGAACCGACACACCCTATTGGCTGCGATGCGGTGTAGTGATAGCAAAATTTCGTCAACAGTAGGGACGCGGAGCCAATTTTCCAATAATACTGTTAAAGTGTGAGTATGGAGATGATGTAGTTTTAGCATTAGGGTTTAGAAATTGTTTATATGGTGTTAGTGATGGGGCAAGGTGTAGTCTAGACAAGTAGTTAGTCCTTTACACCATTAGATTACAGTTATCAATCTGAGATTACGTCTAATGATAAGACAGAAGAGTGATCAAAATCAAAACTAAAATCGTATAATAAACCTTGTGGCTACCCTCAGATTTTATAAAGGATTATAGCAAGTGGTAGTGCCGTATGGTGTCGTACGTAAAAGTGTGGTTCTGTGCATTGCAACAGCTACACTGCGATCGCCAACCCACCTGCCTAGCGTGGCGATAATGGCACCCCCCCCCCCCCCCTTCTTGCATATTTCGGCTGATATGATGATGTTGATGATAGCAAGTGGCTATTATCGTTTCTAACGTCATGATTATTGCTATTTTGCCATACAAGGGAAAATATGAAAGGCTGTCTAAACTTCAAAGATGTCTTCAAGCTTTGAACTGAGCTGGGCTGTCTGCCCAGGGTTCGTCAAAATACTTTACTTTTACTACTCATGTCATTTCAATATACACAGTCTCAGTTAAAAATCTAATAGTACAAAAAGTACCGAACCATTTTTAACCAGACCGTCCCGCGAGAGGAACCTAGTTTGTCATACTTCAGACACATAGATTTGGTACTACAACCGAGTAAATAGAACTCCGCGTATCTCTCGTACAAAGTTCGAAGTATTGTTGTAAAAGCTTCCTCTAATCAAAAACATGTTCAGTTTTCAGTTCTGTTGCTATTTTGCGATCAGTTTAATATTATCTAAATCTCCTGTAGATTCTGAGAAAATTGGCTGTTACAGACGGACAGACAGACAACCTAGTGATCCTATAAGAGTTACGTTTTTTACGGATACTCGGAACCCTAAAAAATAACATATTTTAGGATAATTATATTAGCCATCATTGACGGACATGGAAGATAATGTATGTATATCGTGAAAAATAGTGGTCAGAAATGGCCAATGGTCAATTGGGTACTGTCGCTGCTACTAAAAGAGCAATACAAAGAAGAAACGTTTGTTCTGCAATGGAACTATTCAGGCTGTTATCACAATTAGTTGTGATTGGGCGAGTCACGTTAGGCGCTTGTACTGCGACCTATATAAGGTGGCTAGACGGCTTGTACGCGTATCTTGAGGACTGGTTCGAGGTGGCGCGGGAGAAGATTTTCAGTAAGGGTTTGGGAGAGGCTTATGCCCAACAATGGGTCAGTATGGGTAACAAGAAAACAATTAGGTCTTTAACAAAAACTCTCTAAACTATCACCAATCCATTGTCTGTTCCCAAAGAAAATATTTCAAAAAGCATTTCACTTTGTACACATGTCACATTCATTTTTCGATTTGTGACCAAACCCAATATCCTGGCGTCGATATTTATTTAACATATCATATCAGCATTAGCTTGATATATAGGCTTTGATCCTTCGTTGGACTCAGGGCAGCCCTCTATGATTTATGCCTACATTAGCGCATTGCAAAGGAATTGGTGATGTGACGTCATGTGGCTAGGAAATATTGTGTTTATTTTTTAAGGACGGGGGTTTCAGTGATAGAGTTTGGGTGGAATAGTTTAGGGTAAGTTAGTTTGGAAAGAAAGGATGAAAATAAAATTTTACGCTGTAAGTGGACCAGTTGTTATCTGATTTTAGTTTAATTAGTTGTATAATTACTTGTAAATATACGATTGGTAATTTTGCTTAAGGCTCTTCTTAGTCTTAATAAGAAACTAAGGAGAATACCCAAATTCTCATGACAGAGTTATTCTGACAGCTTGTGTACATGTTGATTAGTGAGTGATAAATTATTGTCATGTGCATAAAATAATGTGAATGTATGAAAAGTGATTTTAGTGCACTTACTGGCTTTCAAATAATAGGGCCAATCATCTGAGGCAAATCATATAACGTTAGAACGTACTTCTTCGAATAATGGACTTGGTGTTCCTATATCTACAAAAAATTAAACATACATACACTCAATCCTTAACCTTAACCTATCTTGACCAAAAAATCCACCAAACACGAAAGTAGTATTCAAATGAAACTACCTACACATACATACTTATGAAAACTATCAGCATAGTGTTGAGTGCCTACAACGCATCGCGACGAATTTTCTAATCGTGTCCACACGGGACGGGAAAACATCATATTTCACCGGGCCCGGGGGGGTGAGACGGGGTGAAGTGAGGAGGTAGGGGGTAGGGCGACGGAGATGAGTTTTTTACGCATTATTGCTACACACGGAACCAAAATTGAACCCCTACGCAACACTAATAAATTCTAATTTCGATTATTTGTGACACTTTATGTTGATGACTTTGTATGATGAAAATTGAGTTTTCTGGACTTGGTTTGGGTAGAATTGTTGTTTATAATGTTATGTGAGATGATTTTTAGGGTTCAGAACGTCCGTTTGAAAAAAACGAACTCATACCTCTAGGAGGCCCTCGTGTGTCTGACTGTTTAGTTTGTAACTTTGTATTATGTAATAATTTTGCACATTTTTGTTGGTATTGCAGTATATTACTGATAACTCACTCCGAGCTGTCAAGCTACAGAACAATAAACTTCATTACAATCTTCAATAAACTAGTTAAGCAATCATTCCGCACAAGGAAACACTATAAATAGCGGAAAAAACTGCACAAAATATTTTCCATTTTCATCAGTGCAAAACTACAATGATAAAATAAATGATAATTATTTTACAGATAGGTTACAAGAAACTCTTTTACACGTCAAATTTTTATTTGGTCATATTAATCTAGATGTAAGTGATGTTTCCTAGCTGACTACCCTGAGAAGAAACACCGAAATAAACTCAGAGGTCCATACTCTTTTGAAGTCCTTACAATGGTCAAAAACATTTGAAAACCATGTAGGTTTGAGTGGAACTGTCAGTCAGTAATCGTGTAGCTCAAACTTGACCTTTAAGGAGCTCAACACCAAATAAAATGGCCCGTACCCCACAGGGGGTGCCCTTAGCGTGTAGTCGCTTAGTTTGTAAGTTTTTTTAAGCCTTGGCTGGAGGTTTTAATATTATATTAAGGCCACCACAGGCAAGCCCGGTTGAGCAGTCGACAACCTTATAGGTTGAACTGCGAGATGCCACTCATGAAAAAAAACCAAATAAAATCACACAAATAACCTAAAAATAATTGCCATCGCGTGCTTAACAACATCCGAATCAACCTACCAACGATCACACTCGACAAACTAGCTGTAACTATCCTGAAAACTTGTAGTATACTCACCGGAGGAAATGTTAATAAACAAATTGGAAATAGTCCGGGAGATAGCAACGTTCCTAATACCCAACTTCATTTCAGAGGCACGAGCTCCTGATCGAACGAAAACATTGTTGTGTGCCCTTATCGTTACCGTACATGTACTGGAAATGACTCCTGGGCGACTGGAATTGGTAGGCGTAGATGTGGAATTGAAAAGGGGTCTTATTAGTGGTGTATGATAGGTACTTGGTGAAATAATGATGGTGATGGTAAAGGAACCATTATCTATATCTTCTAAGGGTAAAGGAAGGGCATTTGTTTTTTAATATCAGATTTTGTCCACGTGCTATTCTTGCAACTTAACTTTTGATCCTCTCTACTTTCATGAATCTTTATTATCAAGAAAACTTCGCTTTATTTTTAGGGTTCCGTACCAGAAGGGCAACTAACGAAACCCTAGCCTTCACTGACCGTCTGTCCGTGCTTCTATCTGTTAGCGGGCTGTATCTCCTGAACGTAGAGTGTGCATTTATAATGCCGCTGTAACATCAAATACTAAATTTGACAAATTGGGACAGAAAAAAACAAGTTTCTTGAATGGAGACATCCAAAAAACGTGTTCTGTTTTTGGTAAAGAACCCTTAGTAAGCGAGTCCGACTCGCACTTGGCCAGTTTTTTTTTCACCATCGCAAGTTATTTAAAAAAACTGGCAATATGTCACTGTCATCCGTGTGACATATTTCTATCATGTCCATTCCCGCTATATCTGTGTTCCGCACGATTTTCCAACATGCAGACTGGAGGTGTATTTTTATTAATAAAGAGCTTATACTGAACGCCTCTTCAGCAAAAGCTTTTAAGCGCTTCAGCGTTCAGCGAACGTTTTCAGCGTGTTTTTGATAAACAGATGCTGCTATTAACTTTTACTGATAGAAATGTAAGGAAATTACTGGAATTTTAAAATATTCAGCGCTGTTTCACAGCTTTGCTATCGAGCAAAGATGAGAAGCATCGCAATACAATTTTTAATTTGCTCCCTCGCATAAATGAAAAAACAACGTGGACCTCATTCGAGATAGATAGTTATGACTTGCAATATCACTGCACAGCACTATCATGTATGTGAAAATTGATGTTCTTCAGTCAGAAAAATATAAATCAATTTGTTATTATAATAAATTAACCGGTGTAATAAGGTACTCATTGTTTTCATAATTTTATTTTCAACACCAATGCATATTTACAAAAAAATTAAAACCAAAAATACTAATAAACAAAGAATTTATCTTTTGCATATTAAAACACAAACCACCAAAACAAAATCGAAGACGTATAACCACCTCGTCTCACCTCACGTCATGTATTTAACACGTCAGTACATTCTCATAATGACTGGGTGATCTGGGGCCCTACTTTGAAATCTTAAAACGATCGAGATTCCGGTCCAAGAGAGAGACGAAGCTATACATAGCGTATAGCACTATCCCTTTTGAATCGTCGGAATTGGATGGCATTAGCACGTGATAGTGCTGTGCATCACTAATCATAGCCGGACCAGAGCTAATTCCCCGGGTAACAAGCGCCGGTTAGTATGCAAAACTGTCGGACAAATATCTAGTTTGCTATTAGTCTTTACGAAGAGCTACGAACGGGCGATCTTGTTTGGGCCATTATTATAGTTGTAAGGATTAAATAAACCAACAGCGATCTGCAATAGCTTCTATTGTCATGTAAGACGGGGTCAGGAATAATGCAATAAAATATATCCCTGCTACTCTCTGAATACTATTTTTCATAACACTGCTTTGCTTTTGCCGATTGCCCTTATGCTCTTAGCAATAAGGGTAAACGTGATCGATCAGGAACTTTCGCAGGTATATATTATTTGCTTAGGTAATTATCACAAAAATCACATTTCAAAAATAAGACTTATTATCACCCCGTATCATCGCATGACATGTATTTAACACGTCAGCGCATTTGCATAATAACCGGGTAACGTGCGCGTCACTAATCATCGCCGGACCAACGCTAATTCCCCGGGTAACAAGCGCCGGCCAGTATGCAAAGCTGTCGGACAAACATCTAGTTTGCTATTAGTCTTTTACGTTGAACTATGAACTTTTTGATGTGGCAAATCCGTAGCAGATTTCTCATTCAATCCATGATAGATTGGATTCCCTGCTCTTTGCCTCTTTTGTTTGACGATTTTTCGGGTATTTCGGTAACCTTGATTCTCCTGCATTCGAAACGAAATGAAGATAAGTTTAAAAACTATGGCTTCTATGGAAAATAAAAGGCATCTAAAAGGTATGAAACAATAAAATATTTTCAAACAAAATAAGTCAAGACAAAGGTACAAAATGGCCATGATAAAGCCGTGGTCGCATGCCATTATAATTTTGTGGGTGTTCCTGGTCTTCATTTCATACGAGTATTTATTAGTTTTGTTTTAATTGTCACATACCTTGTATAGGCTACTTTTGCACTCATACGAAGACTGGATCCGCTTAGACTAAAATGCGTATAACACAATAATATAGAGGCTGTCCAGAGCAAAACTTGTTTGTGGCATTAGCTGAAGATATGAATTACCTAAGTCCTAAACAAAAAGGAAAAGAAAGAAAAAGAGTACGAGTATGTCCAATCCAGAAAATCCTTCGAATTTACGAAATGTTACTTCGCACGCCGCTTTTTATTAGGATGATATCAAATTTTAGCGTTTTAATTTTCAACAACTAAATCTTATAATAAAATATTTTGCCTCCTCCTCTAAATCCCGATCCACGTTCAACATCCAACGTAAGGGGGAGTGTCCACTGTCCACCGCGACGTTGATGTATCATGTCGGATCAACGTACGGGCAAGCGCGTCTGTCCTCCACCTAATCTCCATACATTATGGCCGTGGATATTGTTCAAATAAATGGTACTTGAGACTTAAGTTTTGACAGTAGCCGCGGTAGGGTTGTCTGTTTGTGTTGATTTTACAAGATTCTTTAAAGAGATTACGTGAGCGATTACAGTCTTTTTTTTGTTAAGAACACGTGTTGTTTTGACGTTATTTCATCGTTCCTTTTCATAGAATGATATATGAAAGGGTATAACAGCTAGCTATGCATTCATTAGGTGTTTTACATCAATCAGAGACAAACATACCGGGCAAACATACCGGGTGTAAAATTTTTAGAATTATGTTATGTTTGCAAATCAATGCCTCTATAAATTCGCAAATCCAGAAAATGTACAATGTAGTTTCTTTGTGGATTCTGCAGGTGGCATAATTATGTCTAATCAAACTATCTTGACAAATACTTGACTTTTTTAAGTTTTACAGTTCAGCCCTAATAGTATTAAAGTGATAAAAAAATATACACAAAAAGGTGCCACCTAAACTAACGAACTTGACTCTAAGCAAACCAAGCAATGCACCAAATTAAATGAACCTAAAACATTCCGTCTCAAATGCAAAACAAAGATTGTTTTCAACAATTGAATTGTAAAAATGATTCAAATAGTAGTTGTAATACAAAAGTAACGAGCGGGCGGCGGCGCGGGCGCAACGTATGGAGATTAATTTGCGCTCGACGCCCCCACTGACCGCGCCGCAGCCTCCCACACCGGTAGCATAGTGTGGATATACCAGGCACAATATCTGTACTTTGTCATGGCTTATAAAATTTTCGTCATTTGACGAAAATAAAAACTTTTTCTTTTCATTTCCGAAATCCGATATATATTTATCAAGAGGTTATTTGAATAAATATAGATAGGACTTTGTTCAGAATCTGGAAATCTGAAACGAAGTTGGGAATTGGCACATTTCGGCCAATTTATTCAAACCTTAATCAATAATAAACACCTCAACCTTTGTCTTGAACCTCCTGAACCATGAAAACCACATGAAAATTCGCTCAGTTTTTGAGTTTATCTCGTTCAAACAGACAGATAGATGCGAAGGCTTTGTTTTATAATATGTGATTATTATGAAGATTTATGGTAGCGTTTACAAAAAAAAAAACCAAGTTAACCACATTATAATATAACAGAGTCTTCGTGTCCATGTTATGACAACGTGCTTGCTTAACAAACGAACAACCCCATCCCTCGCTACCCTTGTAGCAGTCTTGGTAGGTATATAAGGTAAGGAACGGAGTAATTTACGACGACTGGCGCTTCTTGATACTTGTAATAAATAGTATTTTCCAAAATAAAATAAGTAAAACGATAAATTATTGTGAGATAAACGTACCTATAAAATATTATAAAATATCTATTATTAACTTTAAAGTCTATTGATTAAAATCCTTGAATAAACTTAGATTGTGAGGAAACTAACTAGTAATCTAAGTAAGGATATTTAATAGTTACTCGTATTCATAAATTTTTATTGCAAAACCAGATGTTAAATTTTTACTTTTTTAATTTATTTTATTATCTCTGCAAGTCATAAACTTTGCTCTTCCGCATAAAAAAAGAATCAGGGCGGAGTACAAGGGCGGGCCAAATGCCCTACGCGTTCTTTACCAGTTAATCAAGCGTAGTGAAGAGATATCATGGCAAGTGCATTGGTTAATCAATTATGTGTGAAACAAAAAAAAAACACTGCACCAAAATTCAATCTAAAAAGTATCAAATCTCCTCACTCCAACTACAGTCTGAGTGTCGAAGATAAGGCAGGCTGGGCGAACTATTAACAACTACGTCTGCTGAATATGAACCCGGCGCCACAGCCAACAGCGGCCATTTAATGAATATTTGATCCCCATTGCACTGGTCGCATGCCCGGCCTGGACACATTCGAATCAATTGTACAATGTTCCATACAACAAACGGACGGAACAAAGATAGCGGCGGTAAAT
This sequence comes from Mamestra brassicae, assembly GCA_905163435.1. Lineage (NCBI taxonomy): Eukaryota > Metazoa > Arthropoda > Insecta > Lepidoptera > Noctuidae > Mamestra > Mamestra brassicae. The sequence continues at coordinate 8,358,715 of LR991004.1, read as the reverse complement.
TTGAATGAAACCGGGTTTTTTTCAGAAAACGTTGAATTTCTCCTTGAAATTCCCCACAAATACACTCAAATTGTTTTATGTTCTAGTCCAAATATGTAGGTATTGTTTTTTAAGGAAATTTTGATTTATAGACAAAGATAATTTTAATTTTTAATAAAAGAAAAAAAAATGCACTAATTGGCACAATAAGAAAATAAAACCTTACAGATAGAGAATATCAAAAATTTTAAGTATTTATTACAGTATTGTGCCAAAAGGACCTCAGCTCAGCATAATGTCAGGTGGCAACAGTAGGTAAGGAAGGTAAGGTAATTCTAATTTTTTTTTAATTTGATTGTAGTTCTGTATAGCTTTCTAAAAGCCGGTGTATCAGGAGTTTTTAACCAGCACCAGTAGTTTTTTTTACCGTAGGTAACCACATATTGAAGCCGTGAAACTAAATTCTTACTATTTTTCATTCCTTTGTACGGAAATTAAGTAGGTATTTGAAAAACTCATATAAATGAGTTAGGTGCAAAACTAAAAAACATCTTTCTTATTATGTTTATAGATATACAAACTACATTCATCTACTTTACGAATATGTTTTCAGTCAGCCCTATTTTAAGTGTTAAACTGCACATCAGAAATGTCTCAATCCACGTGGATTGAGATGTTACTACGTAATTCTGAAAAAAAATATGGAATTGAAATAGATTTTCCTTATTTCCATGAATTTTACGAGCTACTAAATAATATTATTACTAAAAACCGACTTCTAAAAAAACAAAGACATGTATTACAAAAAAGTCATAAGATATGAAGTAAAATATTAAGCAGGTAAGAAAAGGATTCTATGCATTTACTATGCGACGTACTTTATGCTCCTTCCTCTATCCCACAATGCTAAACCCATCTGCATGCGTCTCCAATCTCTCCACAGACACAACAAAGAAAAAAAGCTTATAAAAGCAGATCGTAAATGAGAAAGCCTCTCGAGACGAAAACGACTCGCTGAAAGTTTCAGACGTCGATACCAACCGGCATATAATTAGCTGTTTAACTTTTCCATTCATAAAAAATATACTTAGAGCAAATTAAAATAAAATTCAAACAGAACAACTCATTACATTATAATAAGTTTACGTAATACAAAAAAAAATGTTACAAAAAAAACTTTCATTATAAGCGAAAATACTCGTACCTTCAAAGACTAACCTATTTGAAGCGAATTACGCGCCTAATCCAATATTTGTTCGAGAAGAAAGCAAGAGTAAAAAAAAATTCGGCCCAATTAGCGTGCGACCCGGTTCTAAGAGAAAAACGAAATTGCTACGTAAAAAGTCGTAACTCAATTACTGCGATGAACCGCTGTCGCAATAAGGCGTTCGTTAGCAGGGTTGAGACTAAAGTTGGAGCATGCGCCATGACCCGAGGTCGATAATGAGGGAGACCTCTCGCTCTGGAGCCTCAACATCACACATCCTCACAATTTAACGTTTACGTATTTACATACTCTCCCACATATGCATATTCACCCTATAACTAGGGTTGGCAGGTGGGACTTTGAATTTCGGCGGTTGGCTCTAGAGTTTTGGTACAGTCGTGCTCAGTGAACATTTTGTAACTCCTCCTACGCATCACACTGATATCCTGTCTTCTGAAAAACTAAGAATCGACTTTTTGATTGAAAACCTGCGATACATAGATTAGAAAATATGATTTCTTGATTTAATGTTTTCACACCTCAACTCAACTATGAAATTTACTTTCATTAGTGCGCTGCGCATGAACATTCGGATGGAGCGAAGTGTTATTGGGTTTCCCATCTGGAATTTATCAGTTAAAGGCTGCTAAATTTATATGAGACGTAATAATTTGTTAGGTGTAAATGAGTTGTATATCAATTAAACATTAAGAATATATGTATCACCAAGTTTATTTTTACTTAAAAGAAAAATTGCCAAGCAGATGCACATTAAAAGTTGATTTAAAATCACTACAAAACTTTCAGCGACGCTAAAAAAAATATTTAATGAAACACATAAGACGCTCTGTATCCTCCATCTGCCAGCCCTAGATCCACCACTATGACGTATATGCACCGTATGGCACACATACACAACTCACATTCGCACACAAGCGCCAAGATCTTGGAATTTGTTTAACTCAAGTAATGGCGTCTTACATTGACATTAGTTTGTCGAAAGATATTTATGTGACTTGAATGTTTAGTTGAATAAGGGGTTAAGTTTATGGTCCCCCATTGTTGTAACTTTTCTAGTTTTTTCTACGTATTTTATGAGATAAATCGTGTGATGTATGGAATCTGCAGGATTGATGGTGTAACGAATAAAGGCTTTGTCATAAATACATTTGATATTAGGAAAAGTATGTTTTTTGTTGTTACCTTCATCGTTATTTTCCTGTTAAAGTAAATTGGTCTTCAAATTCTTTCACATCAAGGAATATAGTGAGATTTTAGTGTTATAAATTTCTGGTTTTTTAATATACAAAATAATAATCATTGCTTTGTTAGTTCGGCTTAGTTATTTTCAGTTGTCGACGAAAAGTCACAAGAAATTGTGGCTTCTTTGAGCGATTTTTCCCATATTTTTATGAGGATGTTAATTTGCCTTTGTTATAAAACATTGGCCCCACACAGACACTCACACACATGAGTGGGGATAAAATTCATTACCTACATTATTCAATTTATTACAAATAATATATATATGCTAGGAAAGGATCTATACAGTACAGTAATATTTACCAATCTCATAAAAAAGCAAATTCATCCAATTAATTAAATCAATAATAACACTAATTTATTACCAAAACAAGTCGCGCCATCCACTCAAATCAGACGCACATAAACATAACTTCTAAAATTGGTAAGTTCAGTGGGAGCCATAACTCTCGTCTCACGTCGCAATATAATTAAAATCACGACTGTCCCGTGGTCCTCCGTGGAAGAAAGTGCCCCCTCCCACCACCCCAACCTCCCCGAGAAAAGGGGGGAGGGAGCCGGGCGATTCACATTAATATTCCCCACTTTTATCTCTATATGCAAACTGGCAGCTAAAAGTTGGTCCGTTCATTGTGACCGGTTGATTCTTCCTAGTTGAATGATTGTGCTGTTCCAATGTTCGCGGGATGAGAAACTTTTTGTTCAGCTATAGCTCTGCACAATTCTTTTGTAAGTTTGATTTTCTTGTTTCATTATGAGCTCTGTAAAAGTTCTCGGTTTTGATTGCGGGTAGTTTTTAATATTAAAGCGTTTCCTGCGGTATTGCTGGACAAAGTTTCTTACTAAGATATTTTATCTAAGAGGAACCTTCTACTGGTTTACTCTCAAGAATAAAGGTTCTTAAACACATTTAATCGTCCATTTGCAAAAACTCCAAAAGTAATCTCGGGAAAAAATCGTAAAAGCAGAATTTTAAATTACCGCTGTAAATGACTGTACCACCATCAATTAAAGAAAACGCTGGCGCAACGGACCGTAAAAAGTAATTCGGTCGAATCTAAAAACATAACGCCCATTTCGCAACTCTGATTGCTCTCAGCAAATAAGAACGTTTCACAATCGTGGAAAATTTTAATTAAATTACTAACAGAAATTCCTTTGACGACAGAATAATGCCGCTAAATACAAAATCCCATTGGTCATCTTGGCGAAAGGAAGAGCGGGTCGTTCTAATTACAAATAATCAAGCTTTCCGATTGGCGGGTGCGATCCCCTCTTGTGTTTGTTCTCGGTGGTGGGCGTGGCATTTCTCGCTCGCTCTTTTAATTAGTGTAAGGAGTAAATTGCTTGCGAGAGAGAGCACTGGCGCTAGTTTTGTTCGGGCGCCATCTCTTATTGGATGCTGTAACTAGTGGGGGGTAGGGAGAAAGGGGGAATAGTGTTACGTAGTTAATATAAGGAAAACACGTACGGCAAGCTTTGTAAGGGAAATGGCTTGGTTGACATTTTCAGAGTTGATAGTTGCACGCTTCTGAGTTAAATCGTTTGTTGGTATGTGACATGAGAATAACGATATAAAACACGGGGATGGAAGATAAATGGGTGACTCTATCAGTTTTTTTCCGGTACCTGAAAAACATCGTTTATATTCAAATACATGTGTCAGGTGTAACATGTGTTTATTTAGATGGTATTAAGGACTTGGAAACACAACATCGAAACCTCAGTTTTCCATTACTTTTAAGTACATAAAACATACCATTTTCTACGCCTCTTTAATGAGCCATGGAAATATCTTCGTTCCGGATTCATTAATAAGGAAGTATTGAAAGTCTGCATCATTGTTGAAACAATAAGAAACAACTGAATCTCGAACCACCTTCGGTGTATCATCGACGCCCGTTTGCTTTTTTATTGCAGCTACCTCATCCCCCCATTCCCCCCCTGCCCCACGACGCAGCATTTCCAAGCCATTTAATATTAATGTGCATTTTCGTGGAGAGGAGAGATTCGTATAAAGCCCCAGTCTGCGATACACTACTATGGGGAAGTCGGGCTAGAATGGACAATACGTTTAAATTTTAATTATGCAAGCACTTGGAAGAAACAATTTTGCCTTTTATGGCTGAAATAAGAATTAGCTGGCAAGTTTATTTTATGATGTTTTTAGTTTGTTGTTTGTGTTTTAAATTATTTGTCTGCTTTGTAAGTAAATTGCTTTTAGATGTAGATTGTGTAGCTTGAAATTATTAACACAAAACTGCTACAAAGGGATTTTTGACTGGCGTTATATACTACTCGTAATGTAAAGGTCACGTAGTCTCTTTATTAATATGTTTCGATTACTAAATAACATTTCTTGACATTTCAATCTTTCCTTTTCAAAGAACTGTGAACCCTATAATTAAGTTTATTTTTATTTTTGTTGTAGTTTATAGTAAATTTGCTTTGTTACAAGGTACGAGTATGATAGGGTTGACATATCCACAGTGGACAAAACCCCGTAAATTAAACAAAAATAAAGATAAAAAAAAGACTGTGAACCAAAAGCCAGCGTCCACCCACAACTCGAAACAACAATAACAGAAAAATAACCAGTAAATCAAAGTGGCTATTTCACACCGCTCTCCTCGCTATGCAGAGTTGCAGAGCTCCAAGCCAGCCTTACGCTGGATTTATTACTCGTAGTTAAAAGTAGTTCGTAAGGCCAACAGTAGTTCCAAACAGCCATTTCCAATAGATAAAGCTTCGAGACAGATTCCAAATACATTAGGCGGTGACGCAAGAAGGGGTGCGACTATTAAAAATTCCACAGAACCGACGTATCGTCGTGTATTTTCGGTCGAAACTCGTGAGTCGAGTGCATGACACGTTTATTAGAAAATTTTCTCTCCCCTGACATGATTTTGTGAAGGTTTTATGTAAGTAGGTATCAGCATAAAGTTGGTGTTAGTAACGTAAAGGTGTAGTGTTGGGAATTTCAAGGCATAAGTAGCCAAGCTTCCAATGTTAGTAGTCCAAAGGACTTGTATTTTTTAATCGTTATTCAAAGAATCTTCACTGTTTTGAATTGTAGCTAAAACTCTGAAAATCGTCTTTAGTCCTATCTGTAAAATTATTGCAATGTCAAATTAATTGTAATACTGCAAAAGTCTATTTGCTGTTAAGAAATTTCCTGTTAATTTTGGGAAGAAAATTACGTTTTCCTCGTTCTAGGAGAATGCTTTGGGAAACTTAATTGAGTGATCTTGGTGTGTTTGTGTGTTGTGATTTTAGTGTCATGATAAAACCGATTTACGTCAGAGCTTTTCGATATTTTTTTTTACCTTTTATGCACTTCTAGTAATATTAATATGATTGATTGCCTTTTTTACGGCTAAATCAATTTTCACCAAATTCAAATAAAGTGGTCCTAAATAAGCGCTTTAGGATCAATTTTAACTTTGGTCCTTTGAATTTTTTGCCTACAAAAAGACAAAAATTAAACGCTTCACGCAATATTCCTTCCTAACTACTCGACTTCCGAAACATATACCTACTAAAGTACTTATCTATAGGGGAGAGAGGGGTGACAATGGTCTCGAAGGCGAATCGTAATTCCTATTTTACAAATGGTCCACGATTTATACGACACCTCCGTGATTATTCGCAGTACCACAATAAATTACCTGAGTTTGGTCCAAAGAGGATTTTATTTTTGGATTTATAACCGCCATTTTGTAATTCGGTACCCTGATGAGGGTTGGTACAGATGGTTCTTGTAATATTAATTAGATATAAATTATGAGAAATTCTGTCTTTGTATTTCGAATTCGGGCCTGAGTAATTATAGTAGGTAAAATGGATTTGGATTTAGGATTTATGAGGCAAAGTTGGCTTAGTAAAAAAAATCAGCTGTTCAGTACTTTTGTCAAAAGACGCAACCATAAATGTGGTGGGATGGTTGATTTTTTTCGCAATTACAGCGCTGGTCCTATAGGAAGAAGATGTTGTTCACAGTGACGTGTACCTACAATGCCCTTTGGTTTTGCTTTATTTATGAAAGACCCTGAATACACCGACTTAACAAAGTACTCACTCCTAGTTCCTGAAAATAAATAAACACAAGAAAGTGATGCGGTAAGCTGTGGAAAATTATTCACAATAAAAAAATACATTAATTCTATAAAACTTTCAATCTAGAAACTGTACCTTGATGTGTATAACATAACAAGTGAGAATAAAGCATTATATAGGAGTTGTGCTTCCTGGAGTCTTATTGTTAATAATTACAGTTCTTATTTCCCAAAAAATAACACAAACATTCACAGCAGCAACAGACCAAAGATCATATGTAGGTCACCTTACCTTTTATCAGAAATGTCAACACCTCCAACATAAACAATCCAAAGAATCTCTCGATAAAAATACTCTCTATGCAATAATTTAACTAGTTAAGATATTCCGATCAAACCAATTCTCATATCTAATCATCGCATGCTTAAGATATTATTTATTGATATCTAAAACCTTTCAAAATATTTACTATGTTAATTAATTACCTGACTAGCGACAAATATGTAAGCAATGGCCGCCATTCGAGCCATGTGGTCAAGTCGAAAAGCTATTTTATTGCTTCCTGTCAACATTGCATAAATTTACCTTTTTTTTGGAATTTTGATGAAGTTAATTCCTATACTTAGTTGCTTACTTTCTTTTTCTTGTTAGCGTATGTCAGCTGGTTTGTAAATTGTTGGGTTACCTCCTTTTCTGGTGGTGTAGGAGACTACTGTATAATTACCAAGTTGATGAGTCGCAGTACTAAATAAAGGAAAAAAAACTCCAGATAAGGACTACCATCTAAGGATGTTAATAATGGAAAATATTGTTTTTTTTTTTTATTCATTTGCAGAAGTGTCATCGCTGCCCAGAAACGCAAAGGGCATTAGGAGGAACACGGATGGGTTTTAGTCAGTAAGTCTGAGATTTCCTTCCGCTCCGCCCAGAGCGGAAGGAGTCATTTGATGATTTCCTATTAACAAAAAGAAATGTACAGGCAAGTGAAATAATATGACATAATTGGTTCAAAAGAAATATGGCATGATACGGTGCAAGAATTAACTACTTCGACTTCTCCGTGCAAAACATAATGTCTTTGGTTGCAAGCTGAAAGAAAGCGGGAAGCAAGAAATCAGCTGTTCAGTACATCTATGTTCGTATAACCCGAAATAAGGAAACAACTCAACTCATTTTTTGTCTCCATTTCAGGGTTATTTTATTCTTATTGTTACCTTATCATTTATTGTTCATATTCAATAAACATACACATGTTCAAAGGGGGTCAAAGTACACACTTTGACCCCCAGAAAAATTGAAAATGAATTAAAAATCGTTCTGTTTTAAAGAAAAGGACAATGTTTGTCTTAGCATATTTTAAGATCATCCAGCCTAGCCTAGTTATCACAACTATGCTGAAGTCGGCTTCCAGTCAAAAGTGATACAGCTGCATACCAGTATTTTACACGGAGCGTCTGCATATCTGTCCTCCACGACCCAGTAACACGATAACACGGTACCCCTTAACTAGATTGTTGTCAACCGTTGCTCAAAAATGAGTAAAATTGGCCCTCTGACTGCCGGCAGTAACAACTGCCAATGATCTTCAAATGACAGCTGGGCTTTGCATTATTTTTCGCAACGTGAAACTGGCTGAATAGTAAAAAAAAACCCGCAAAATGTCAGGTAAACAGTTGTTTGTTTAAATCTTTAAACCGATTCCCATCAACGTTTTAATCTCACACAAACACAAAACAGTTCAGTAGTCCGCCCAATCGACATTCCGTACTCATTGGAGCAAACTTCCTCGAATTAACATAAGCGTTTAACATGAACAAATAGATGTACCGATAAGCACGATAGCTACGTAATGTAAGCTATTCATTACTGTAATTAACACTTCGGTCTATAAATTAAGAGGGAAGTCTGCCGTGACGGCCGCGCCTTGTACGATGTGCATTTTTTTGTTATCGCGACGTATTTTAGAAGTGTCTTATGCATCATTTGGTGATTTAATGTTGGGAGATTGATTGCAGTAATATCGATTGGTTTCAAAAACATTTTTTTTTTATGGTGCTCGTAGCTAAATAATAACTTACCAAGGTCAATCCGTGGATGAGTAGCCAATGTCACCATCCAGGTTATTCGATTGTAAAACCAAAACCCCTCATGTCTCTGCCTCGAAAACCACGTTAAGCCGTTGTTCCTGACTGTCACTTGTAGATTTTTGACAAAGAAATCATGAATACTTAAATTCTATGGTCACATATATGCAGAAATGACAACCCGATGAAGGGATTGCTGATTCAAGACCATGAAGGGAAGAAAGCACGCGGCCTCTGGACTGAGAAGCTAAAGAGCTTCTGAGTCACTCAGAAGACTATAGTAACGGTTAATCAAAAATCTGACACTTGAAAAGACTAACTCAACCAAATCTTCAATAACATTATAGTTAGGTATATGTATCAAGAAAAGATAATTAGGTACTTTAGTCTGCTCCAATTGTTCATAATACTAACTTTTTTAGTTCATTGATTCATGAAGATGCATGACTAGATAAAATAATAGAAACAATTATCACTTATTTAAAAATAAACCATGTAAGTTTATGATACCATACAATTACCATTCAATTAACGTCAAAAAAACAGTTAAAAGCAAATGTAAATGAATCATGCATTTAACTACAGTGATGAAACTTATCTATCCCGATGTTTATCTAACTGAGTTATAGTTAACTAAACGGCAATTACACGCCAATTAACTGCCTATGTTTTATGTTAATTAAATGCACCCTCACGTTACATTAACTATCATTTTAAACCTTCTTGTTAACCATTAAGTACCGTTTAAAGTCAATGAATAATTATCACTTTAAAGTCTCAAAGAAAAATAGCGTGTTAAAAACTGTGATGAATATTCTATGAAAGCTAGTTTTTAATAAACATTGTAATGTTATTATGACGGATATAACATTAACTTTATACTAATATCACATTTAATTTTCAAGGTAATAATGTTCCAAATTAATGAGCCAAATTAGAATAAGGTTAAAAGCTTAGGTTTTATGCGTTTTTAATTTAAAATAACGTTAAAATTCATTTGACACTTTAATTTTGAAGTTTCTTTAAAAATATTAGCTTTTTAATGTTTTATGCCATACTTACAGCACAGCCTCATTATAAAACTCGACACATTTCTGTATATTTATTACATCAGAGCTCTTAAAATTATGGAAAACTCATTTGTTATGCCTTCTTTTTAACATTATTCAATGAAGTAAACATTATTTTATCAAGGTACAGTCAGGGCCTTTCGTAAGCCTCAAAAATAAAAGTTAAATTCTTTATTAAAACGATTTGTCATCAACTTGGCAGTGCCTAACAGAACCGATATTGATGAAACTGCACAGTTTTTTTTTTTATAAGCGAAGGATTAATAGTTGACAGGAAGAATCGGCTCGCATAAATATCTCATTAGGCAGAGATTTATAACTTGAGCAGTCACGAAACTCTAAAAAAAGTTTGGAAGAAAACGGTTTTGATAATTACTTGTCAACATGCGATTGTCTATTTGGAGCTCAATGTTGGTTAATTTGCTTTTTTTATTTGGAGTAATATATCATTTTGTTAATGACACCTAAATGAAGAGTGATCACGAACGAAATCCACAATTTTTTACTAACAAACTTGCTGTAATAAATTTGAAAATTAAGTATTTTTTACAGCTTGTGTAAACGAGTTTGGCCAACAAAATTATCTGTATTTGTGTTGGGGTTTAAGCCTCGGGTATTGCGTACATTTTTGTTTGCTATTTAGAAGGTTATTTTTTTAGTTTTTCTAACGAATCGTTGTCATAGGTACACAATAACTCATCTAAACATATGTTTATATATTGACACTATATACCAACACAACCGATGTTAGACGCATCGGTTTCGCTTCTGTGTTGGTAGATCATTCAATATGTTGTTTGTGTAAGTGAGTTTGTATGTTTGTAAACGCATCCACGATACCGGAGAAATACCTACGGTGGGGCAAAGTAGTAAAAAGAAATATATTGCCTTTTTATCATGTCTGATGTAAAAGCCTATTTCCATCTTCCTTGGTCTTTTCTAAAAGAAATTAAAACAAAACTTTTTGCATTAATAAACCTTAACGTAACTTTTACTCTTAACAGCAAAAAAAAAAACAAATCAACAGCTGTTTGACATGATCACAAAATAAAAGAAAATATAAAAAAGCGCAGCCATTATAATTCTTTCCCCGATTTTACCGATAAGCAAACACTGTGCTCAGGAAAGGTGACATTCGGTAAGCATAAAAGTCTAAAGGAATCGGTGTGCGTCCTAATAATTTATCGACAGTTTGACCTCGCTTCATTTACATTAAACAAATTGTTAATTTTTTGATAGTTATCATCCGGAACAGATGGTCGGAACCAAGGATCTGTAACCCAATCGAATTTCAACTGTAGTGACTCACGTTCTGGGTTGAATTTTGATTGGTATTGGGCAAAATTCTTTAAAGTGTTTTTTATGTTTACGCCGTAATAATTGTGGAAGGTAAGCATGGCATGTGCCGTGGTTATGAGACAGGTTGACCACATGTGGCGCAATCTGCTAAGTATTTTATCGTACATTTTAGATTATAATTTGACGCGTATCGTTTAACTTAATGAAATTTGTTTTGTGGCCATACGATTTTCTGGACTGGCAACTGTGGCAATATAACTTAGGATCGGATGTATTAAAAATATGAAATTTGATATGTACGTAAGCCGTAAGTACTGTTCAAGTTATTAGGTTTTATCGAACAAGTTTTATGATTGTACCTTAAACCTTTGTACATTGGTCCGTAAAAATAATCTTTTAGTATTTGAATTTCGTCCTTATAAATAGGTTTAGGGCTCACAAAGCTTCTTAGGTAAGTTCTCTTGGAATGTTTGTGATTTTTATCGAGTGGAAAACTATTGATCTACAAATTCTTGAGTTATTTGTTTGACTTTCTGAGGATATTCGATTTAAGAGTTACAGGCTTTTCTTTCTTGCTGAAACTGTGTACCTGATGTGTCTTCTATCTACAAATAACTCTTGCTGCGACTGGTAGGTACTTTTAATTTTTATTGTACTTCTAGATTGGACAAATTCGCTGGACGACTAAATGAGCAGTCTTTCACGATCTTCTTTTAAAAGTACACTAAGGAAATTAATGAATGTCAAAAAAATTGGTAATGACAAACACGTACGCGCAGTCTCTAATCCTCTCCTTCTCAATGGTCCAAATGCCTTACTTTTTACACTAAAAGACTCTAAAATCGACGTTATTTATGAAATTATTAAACATTAAAACGCACACGTGCGTCATAAACAACGGCCATGTGTAAGGCGTCCCATGTGTCCGGACTAAAGTGCGACATTTATTCGCGCGAACCATTACCGAGCGCCACCGAAAGTGCCATTAACATAAAAGAACGAAAAGAGAAACTACTTTCAAACTCAATATCAGAATCTTTTGTGTAGCAAATCTACTCTCCAAGCCCTCAGTTGGCGGCCATCCGTTAACACATTGATTATACATCAAGGAAAATAAAAAGGAAATAGCACCACGAAAAAAGCCGCCGTAACGATTTCAATCAGACAAAACGTTTTGCGTTTTTATGGTGGCACGCCATCGGCGACTATCTCGTTCCGAAACAGATTATTTCTCATTTGATTTATGGCGGTTGAATCTTCCAACGATATTATGTTTTGGTCATCCATTCGATTCCTATTTGAATGCTGAACGCCGAATGGGGTGGTATGAGACGGGGGTGGCACTCGTACTATATTAATCTCAAATCCATTTGTTGTAATCTGCATTCGATAGTGGTGCTCTATTCAGTGGCGTTAGGATTGAAAGTCGCGTTTGTTGTTCGCATGAGTTAGGACAGTTCAGAGATCGCCAACCGATAGAGGTGAGAGATGAAACAGTAGCATCGAATTCATTTCGCCGATGTATAATTCCGTCTCTTTCTTACGCCCTGCGGGAGACTGGGCCCTAGTATGTATCAGATTTGGGTTTTATCGTTTTATTGCTTATTCTTTTTAGATTTTCAGCGGCGAAGGCATATCATTTTGTTTTTAATGCGAGGCATAAATAACCGCACAACCAGCCAGTGACTTAAAGTAATGGCGCGTTTAGGAAAATATGCGGAAGTGAGCACTATTTCTTACGTTGCAATAAAGAAGATTTGATGCAGATTTTATTGTAATGGGATGTTAATAAAATTAAAATGTTTTATTGAGCTAATATACAAATTATGGGACCTATTACATGAGAACATTTTAAGGATAAATTGTAACTTTTGAAAATAACGGTTTTCTTATTGCTGAAACATTAAAAACCAGCCTTCAATTCAATAAATTGGCCTCAGACAACGTCAATCATAGATTAAACGATTAAACTTATGAATTGCCGCTCAATTTCTCCGAAGTGATTTTAAAGAGCGGAGGGGTGATTTGCTTGAGTAAGTATTTTGCAGCGAAATATTTTGTCGTCGGTTTGCCGCATCTGGCGAAGGTCCAGTAGTCTGATGACAGCTTATGAATATTTTTGGCAAAATTCTTTGCTTTTCCATTGAATTTATTCTTCTTGTTTAACTTTTTGTTCCAAATTAAACTTTTCACATTGTGCCATGCCATACTTTATGGTCTTGAAACGTCAATAAAAGTATTTATCTAACATAAATTGTGCAACATTATGGTCCGTTGGACACTATTTGCGCTTATATGTCTAAATCTTTATGTCATCTTAAGAAAACGATAAAATACCTCCATTTATTTGCAGGTAACCTTTCTCACCCCGAGCTTACGTTAGCTAACAATAGGCGATAGTTTCCACTACTCAATAATAGATGTCGCTAGGTGGTAGCGCGGCCACTGTCCCGTAGTGCCACCCCTCGCCGCATGGGGCGCCACGATCACCCATTGTTCGGGCCCTAGCATCAAACAGAGTTCGATAACGCATAAATTCAACGGGTCTCGAATCTTTTGTTTTATCTCAGTAACGTATGGACACTGCGAAGTGAGTCCGTATGATGTTTTGTTATTTGTTTTGGCTTTATTAATGAAATATGTCGCTTGGTGCACACAGCCGCGGCTTTATTTTATTATTTTAGTTACCATTTGTTATCACGACTTTATCTGCCGTATAGAACAGGGATGCATCGAAAAGTAAATTATGAAGGTATTGTTCGGGTCAGATGTCTTTAGTGAGGAACAATAGGAACGAATAATTTTTGTTTTCGGTAATAAATTTTATATTAACAAACACTGTTACATCTGAAATCGTTTTGAAAACTCCCGACAGAAATCTTAAGTCAATTACTCATTTCATATGGTAAAATAATGGCCACCGAATAAGATTGTTGATGATACTACGTCAAACCAATCAAAATGAAAAAGAATGCCCAATACATGAAATTATTCACTTTAAGCATCGCCAACCTTTTCCATTTCCAAAATTGACGTCTTAAAGTCACCAAACAATAAATTAAAAATACCATATTTAATACGATGGCATGTACCTAGGTACCTATAGATACCATTAACAAGACCCCAACTGAACTGTAACCGTACCGTTTTTCATTTCCATCAGCGTGACGTCATAAACTTTCACGATTTTCATTTCCTCTTTAATTTTAAAAGGTGTCGTTAATCCATCGATATTAAAAACAGTGCAAACATTGCAATCTTCCTCAATCTTACTTACTTCCCGACTCTCACTCCAGAGGGGAAGAACTAATGAACCGAAGGAAACTTTTGCTATTTATAAAGAAAACTTCGTCATTTCATCTTGAGCTGTTCGTGAATTAAAACTTAAACCTTTGAAAGGTTTGTCTAAAATATTGACCGTGATTTCATAACTGTTTTGTATCCGATGGATTTGCGCGGTGTTAATATCCCTTCGATACTACACTTTAAGTTTGAGGGCTGTCTATTCGGTGTTTTTTCCCCTTTTTTGGCTTTCCATTCGAATTTAAGAGAGCAGACAAGATAGACGGTTGCTCTACCTACTTCATCATCTGCCTAGCCTTTTCCCAACTATATTGGGGTCGGCTTCCAGTCAAACCGGATTCAGCTGAATACCAGTATTTTACGTGGAGCGGCTGCCTACCAGACCTCCACAACCCTTTAACTGGGTAACACGGTAGTTCTTGGCAAGACTGGAGTCAGATTTAATGGCTTCTGACAATCCGTAACGATTGCCAAAGATCTACAAATGACAGCCGGGACCAACGGCTTAACGTGCTTTCCGAGGCACGGAGGAAACTCGGTATGTTAAGATGGTCACCCATCCACAGACCAACCTTGGCTAGCGTAGCTTAACCTTGAAGATCGACCCGTGCAGCTGTTATTATTTAGCCACGAGCTCCTCTCCTTGCTCTACCTACATCAAATATGCAAAAAAAGACATTCAATCAAATTTAGAACCTCTTCATTTTTAAATCCTGGTTAGAAAAATTTAGGAAAAGACTTGGAAGACTGATTCAAATTAAAGCATCATATGCCTAGCCTTTTCCCAATTATATTGGGGTCGGCTTCCAGTCAAACCGGATTCAGCTGAATACCAGTATTTTACGTGGAGCGGCTGCCTACCAGACCTCCACAACCCTTTAACTGGGTAACACGGTCCTCATTGGTAAGACTGGTGTCAGATTTTCTGGCTTCTGACTATCCGACTGATTCAAATTACAGCAATTTAGTATAATACAATCAGTGATTATTAGATTTGATTGACAAATTCACTTCCTTGCCATTCCACGTTTTTACTCAACTTTGAAACATCTTATGATCACATCTGGATCACAAGGTCGAAAGATGTCTACAATCTCTTAATCAATAGCGCACACCACTACAATCATGCAAAACTAACATCGTATTTATGAAAATAGACACCAAGAATGGATGTCTACTTTTTCTACTTCATATATGTACAAGAAAAATATGGAAAAGGTAGCTTCTGCCTGCGGCTCAATGTCATGAAAAAAAAAACTCAATGTGGTGAAGCTTGAATTTTTTTTTCATTAATTGTAGTTGGCTTATTCTTTGTCCTTATTCAGGTCATAGTGTTTCTATCATGTTTCAGCGAAATCCGTTCTGCCATTGTAGCTTGATTATTAACAAACATCCACACAAACAGATTTTAATATTTACAGTACCTAATAGCTTCTGTCCGCAGCTTTGCATGCGATAAAGTAGCCGAAAACCATCTTCACGTTCCCATTTACATTATTATCTCAATACTAATATTCATCAAAGTTGGTTCGGTAATTAAGACGAGACTTTTTTAATAATTATTATTTCGGATGGGTATGTAAAAAAGGGCTACAATATTTTTTTAAAACGTTGCAATTACTTTGAACATTATCGTCTTTCTACACAATACAACTGGTACTAATGATATTTAAAACAAATTCATAATACGACTAACAAATATATTGCGAGTGGACATTCGTCACGCGCCCCAACCCTTCCCTGCGGGAGTGGGCCGAAAATGCCCGATGTGCTAAATCCAAATGAACGTAATAATTGACGCTGCCCACTCAACGACGACCTTTGGGCATGTTTGACATGGGCTAGGACAGAATAGCGTGGAGATTTGTTCAAATATTTTAGTAGCAGCATTACTTGAATTGGTTTTATTTAACAAGTTGTGTCTTTATTATTGTTGTGTTTTTATTTGAAATAATGTTACTTCACTTTACAATGGAAAAAAGAGTTTAAATCCAGTATCTGTAATTTTAAAATTTTAAGGTAACGGAACATAGGGTTTTTTCTAGGTAAACAAATAAATTAATGACTCATTACAAACCATTAAAAAGACATTTTATTATTATTATTCAATGATTTAACATAATGCAGTGTCAATGAATGCCAAAGTGTTAATTTATTTGAATCAAGATAATATAAATGGCGAACGTTTTAAGACCTTATATTAATTACCGAGAGCATCATCATAAATCAGAAGCGAAAACTCATACAACCCTACCATAAGATCTTAATACCCAACAATGATTAAGACTCGTAAAATACTAAAACACGTCCTCTAAAATCTGTTCCAACCCGCCCCTATACTAACAAGCGGGGGTGACATAATCGGAGAAACAAATCTGGCTACTGGTGCTGCATATAAATGATGATGATTAATTTGTTCTTCGCAAATGACAAGAAGGGTTAAAAGGCAAGGGTAGGGCGTAATTTTGCCACTTGTACCAAATATCCCCGGTATGCAGGAGTGGGGTTGAATTTACGCAGTTTAATTTTCAGTACCGTACTTTTGTACTTTCTGATTGCCTTTGTGGATCCTTCGAGTTTGATGGAGAGATATTTCCGACTCCAGAGCTGTATTAATTACGATTGTGATAGAATTCGGGATGGCAGCCATTTCGTAACAATGGTAATACAAAGTTTCGTTGTCTTTGATCCCGAAAAAGGGGTTGATTTTATTGTGATTTAAGAATTTGGTAATTTGATGATTGGATTCATGTAATTTGTGGTATTAAACTGCTTTGAGCATTCATCGGGTTGTTTTTTTTTAATGTTACGCATCCGGGGATAATGATTTTGATGTTAAACGGTTTGTACGGTTTTGTAAAGCTTTATGTAGGTAGGTAACAGAATTTGATTGATTAATTATTTCGCACTGGACTCGCAACACTAAAAGTCTTTAGAGCACCTAAAGCCAGGAAGTTAAATTTCTCTTAAAAACCAGAATAACGATCAGATCACAGCTAGCTAACAAGCTCCTCACCTGTCATTAAAGTTTAAACCCCATAACGTCCAAGCTTACACGCGGCCATCACTTGACACTTGCCCTTTGCCCACAATACATTATACCAAAACAAATAAATTGAAGATTGAATCCACCACGCCCATCACGATCTAAAAGCGTAGGCAATCCTTTAACATCGATCGTCCCCAGTCAGCGGTTCGCGAGACATTTGCAATATTCTTAAAAACATTTGGGTCCCGTCGGCTATCGAGTCGCACCCGACATCATATAGGAAAAGAATTTGCAATTCGTATAATAAGTTTCACTCTATACCGCTTTGAGACCGCCGTCAGCTTTTAAGGGTTAAGTGGAGAGGTGAAAATAAGATAATTGTGAATTGGGTTGTTATTATTTAATATTTTCGGGCGAAGTCACGCCGTGCTTATTATTATCCATGTTTTGAATTGCGAGTTGTCCCTTGTGGCTTTCATGAAGATGAGGATTCGTTTCTCGGTCATGAACTACTTCGGTTATATTTACCTTTCAAAGGTGTCTTGCTGTACGAGTATCATCTGAAACTTTGCTTTCATAATGAGTATTTCGCCTTACACTTTAAAATCATTTTAGTTAGACTTAAGGTAAATGTGTCCAGCAGATTTGATGGACACATTTAAGGCCAGTTTCAGGTCATAATTTAAGTGCATCATAAACTGAAATACAAAATAAGGTAAGTATAGTCATTGTGTTGCTTGAATTGCAATTGTTATTTAAAATTAGTACATACCACTTACATACCTATACTTCACACAAAACACAATAAAACAGCTAGGTCAAATACTCTACATACATACTCTCGCATTTCCAATGTTGTTTTCAATAGGAATTCCTTACAGTTGTATTTAAGGTTGAATCTGATAGCACCCACACTCTACGTAGGAGCCACCCGATAATGTTAACGATAGACAGGGCTCTCGTCTGCTTTGACTGATTCTGATCGTATTAGTTTATTTTATTTTTGTATAAGGGTACATTGTTCAGGCGTGTATGAAAAGATTTTTCCTCAAGTTGATGCCATATTTAGATACCTGTCTTCATAGCTGTCTGATTCAAAGGGCAAGGTAGTATTGTTTGCTTAAAATTATTATTAAAAGTAAAACGATTTTTCCATGAAGAAAAAAACGGTTCTGTCACATTCGCTTTTCAAAATCAAGATTTGTTTTCAGGTTTGTAAAGTTTTTTTAAGTTTTCAATAGTAAGGAATATTGTTCAATTTCATAGGAGTATTCTTCTTTTTTTTAGCCGGTGGGAAATCATCAAACAACTCACTCCGCTCTGGGTGGTGCGGAAGGGAGTGTCAGACTCTTACTGACTATACCCATCCGTTTTCCTCCTAATACCCTTTGCGTTCCAGGTAGCTCTTCTACTAAAGAATATAATAGTAAAAAAAACAATATTTACCATTATTACTATCCTTAGATTCAGATTTTAACGAATCCTTAGTTTCGGATTTTAATGCGACTAATTTTTCTTGTGTAAGGAATATTCTGCTGCATAGTTTTGCTTACACAAGAGAATTTTCTCACTTTAAAATCCGAAACTCTGCAATAAAACCGACTCCGCCCGAACCTAATCTCCGAAAAAATCAGGGAAATACGGTGACACAGGAAGTGCGACCTTTTGAAGAAAACTAGACAAAAATGAAGCGCATATTATTATTTTAAAAGGTGGGTAGTCGAGACAAGATCATGTGGAGTCGCTACTAAGAACCCGACTGCGTCTGCCCACACATGGCAATTAAGATAAAACGGTGCAACGAACATCTTCATATAATAATGTTTATGATACTACTATTTTTTTGCTATTGTTACTTGCTGGGTAATGACTTGTTTATATGCAGTGGTTTCGGGAAAGTTCTTCTTTGTTTCTGGTGTTAGACTATTTTAAAGATTTTTGGTATTATCTGGCGTCTTGGCGACGCGACGACTAGGTAGGTATACCTACTTAATTAATGTAGTACATATTTTAGTTTTTTCATGCCGCCATTGTAATTAGGTTAGTTTAAATGAGTTGCATTACTATTTTTGGTTTACAATACAGTATATTGTATACCAAATGTGTAGTAAAAATGGGTGACGTGTTCCTCCAAAGAACCTGAAGCCCTAAGGACGGGACGATGCTATCGACTGGTTTTTGTATATACCCCAGACGAGACATGACACGTTCCTCAGTTTACTCTTTCAATGTTTGTTTTCAAAATTAATATTATAAAGAGGGGTTTGTTTGTTTACAAGAGATTTTGTATTGATACAGTTACGAGAAATTTTAAAATTTATTTGCATTTCTTCTTTTCGATTCGATAGTTAACTCATTGGATTGCTTGGGCCCAGTAGGTGGCTAAATCGGCATTCATTGTATCCTCTGCAGAGTATGAGGTGAGCGAGAGGTGTATGAGCATTTGGGGCTATCCAACCTGTGGCTCATGTTTTGAAAAAAGGCACCGCACTCACATTTGGTACCTGACGGGATGCAGTCAAGCTGTGCTCATTCACTGATAGAAAGCAACAGTGACGCTGAGTGTCTTGAATTACGTTTAAGTCTCGAAAAAAACCACGGATCTTGCAAAATACTCAAGCTGGGTGGAAAAGCTATAATTTATACCGCGGCCCTGGAACGTAAAGGGCTTTTGGAGGAGCGCGTGGGTTTTAGTCAGTAAGAGTCAGACCGCTCCTTCCAGAGCCGAAGGAGTAATTTGATGATTTCCAAACCAAAAAAAAGGTAAGTGTATCTCTGATCATCGTTCGTCGCGAAATTATCCTCAATTACTTTTTGTTATTTATAGGCTTGCGTTTGACGAAAAAGTCACCTTATGGAATACAATGATGGAGCACGCTTGCCTAGAAGTAACCTATTCACTCTTGACTTAAAGACTCCCAGGTAATGACAATCGTTTATATTAGATTAACCTTAACAAAACTAGTTTTTTTAAGTTTGGAAGGCTGTACCGGATATCATCAAATGACTTCTTCCGTTCTGGGTGGAGCGGAAGGGTGCGTCAGACTCTTAGTGACTAAAACCCATCCGTGTTCCTTCTAAAGCCCTTTGCGTTCCAGGGCCGCGGACACTTTCGAACAAATTCCGCAGCTAACAAAACCAGCTACTAAATCAACAAAGCATCGTTTAACTTAAGTACATAACTAGCACAGTACCTAAGTAGAAGGTAGCTTTAACGAGCCAACTCATCATACCACATGCCTTAAACTACCGTCACCTCAACCGATTGTTATCTGCTCATCTTCCACTAACCCAAAAAAACCTTCGTTAAAAATAGTGCACGTGCGCGCCATAGCACGGACTTATTACTACATAGATAAAAATCGCCTTAATTTTATAAGAAACCTTTGTTTAAGTTAACCGGGCTCTGTTGTAACGGCCTCTTTAGTATTAGCGACACGCCCGCTACCGGTTATTCTGGCGTTTTTTGTTCTAAACCTTACCTAGTTGGTAGGGTTGAACGTCGACTGTTGAAAGATATTGTTTACTGTTGTCTGGAGCTTAGGCGAAACACATCCAGGGGTGAAGTCTCTGCAGTTTTGTCCTTTTTTTATTTCACGTGGAAAATCTAGTATTGGTACTACTAATTGTGGGAACATTAATAAACACATATGTAATCTCACATAGAAACGCAAACGTCCAATGACCCGAAATAATTATAATAGGTACTTGATAAACTTGTTCTGATAATATGTTTAGAAATTTTCATAATTTTTATTAATTTTATTTATAATATTACATTAAATTTTCATTAATTATGCTGCTATTCAAAATTTGTTATTGATTTTAGAAGCTGCAAACTTCTTGTCAGAAATAATTTGATTATGCTAAGTAAAAATCATCACAGGTAGGTTTAGACATTTAAATGGGAAAGTTCATAATATTCATCAAGTGAAAATGTGTACGCGTATAAAAATATATCTGTGGCTAAATTTTAATTGACTGTATGTGCCACCCCTAATTCTTCGTTTAATTGTTACGACTCAGCTATCATGAATATCATCTTAGACTTCATGGGAACTCGGTTCCGCCATTTTTCGACTTTTGTCGGTACAATACGAAGGCACGTCGTGTTTTCTCAGTAATGAATGAGATAATGTGTAGCACGCACAGCCCTCTCGTTTTTCTTACATTTCTACATCATTATAGTGTTTATTGTCATTTTTAATGTTAACACGAATGTTCTTAATGACTTTTATTGTCTTAAAACGGTAATTTCTTGAGAAAAGTTCTGTTTTTTTTTCGTTTTACAGCGTCACTTGTATCACGTCAGTAAGTTAATTTAACATACACATCGTAAGGTCTTTTAGGTCTATTTATTCAGTAGTTGGATGCTGTTTCTAAAATGTTTGAAGCTACAAGTTTGTACGGAGCTTTAGCATAGGAAGAAGTCAGTTTCTAACTCGTCTTCTTTATTGGATTATTTTTTCTACATTCTTGACCGTATTCTCTTCCGTGATTGGGAACTCATAGTTGTCTACGAGTGGATATAGGTCTTCCTGTAGGTGCACCAACAGCATGAACAGTGCAGTTCTGGTAGCCAGAAATTTACACATGAACGCCTGTAGCTGAATAGCTCTATCATCATCTCTATCCATCAATCTTTGAGGTAGGTTTTCTGGTAGATTTGGTTGTCAGCGATAAGACCGCCAGTTTACCCTTAAAACAGTTCTTGTAAAACAGTTCTGTAACTAATTTGTTATACCTACAGTAAATAATATCTTACTTCAATTTTCTCTACCTTTTGAAGTCCATTCATTACTTCGGCAACTTCGTCTTTATCTTACGTCTGTATTTAAATATAATCAAAGTGCAATAGTGTTTGTTCATACTAAATTAATCTACTAACAGCTTATAGTGTTAAAATCATAAAATCCTATATCCTGGCTTATCAAGCAGAAACTCAGAACTCTCCAAAATATTCATAGATCCGGAATTAGTAATAGGACTATCACAAATTCGCCAGATCGCCACTAAATGAACAGACACATTGCTGCCGTGAAACAGAAGTTGAATTTGCGTATTCATAACTGTGAGACGACCGCTTGATACACCGAACCGAACTTATCAAAATGGCAAGTGTCAAATGGAAAAGGATAACAAAGCATAAACGAACATGTTGGCCTAATCCGTGTTTTATTTTTGTCATAAAATAACGAAACAAGCTTAGCTCGATGAGAATCGGGGAATTTGTTAGAAAATTCATCGCGGCCCTGGCACAAAAAGCATTTAGAGGAACACAGATCGGTTTTGTATACCAAATTTTGTAAAGTCGTTATTTGAAAAGAGTAACTATGGAGTTTCTTGTCCGTTCTTCTCCATAAGAATCTACCTTTCCGAATGGACAGTAGAGTCACTTTATTAATATATTTTACTGAACTGTAAATGCTGACGTTCAAAAGTGCCGTTTAATGGCCTAATTGAAATAAACGTTTTTGACTTTTGACTTTTTTGACTTTTGTTTTAGTCAGTAAAAGTCTGACACTCCCGCTTCGCCCAGAGCGGAAGGAGTCATTTAATGATTTCACATCCTTAAAAAAAGCTCTATTAGAAGCCAAACCATGGCAGTCGTGCGTATGGTTATTGAAAACCCTGAAATACCCATTTTAGGGGTCTGTAGAGTATACTGATGTTGATCGTAACCACAGTAGGTCTAGGCATTATTACATATTTTTCCGAAACGCTCAGTCACAGAGCGATACTTTTTCCTCACTTTAGTGTATCGAACAGATATTGTATCACAGTCTGAGCAACAACTGCATTTCCATATAAAACATACCTAGAGATAAACTGAATTAAATGGTTTTATCTGAGAACTGTTTTAAAATTAACAGCCGTGATCCAATAATAATCATCTACTTAACCGTTATGCCTGTTCGCTGTCACTCCATAATCAAGTTCGCGATCCTCCTACACATTACGCTACAGTGTAACAGAAGCCCAATATAATGAGTTGCGCCGACGTGCTCGGCCGGGTTCCACCATTCGGAGCGTATTCACCCGTATTCATATTCATTAGGGCGCGAAGGGCCCGCTTGATTGCACAAAGAGCCGACTAATTTGCTCCCGCGACTCCGTCCGCACTAGGCTTAATTTATTTACGGGTTGTTAGCAGCAATGTACTTGTGAGGCTGTGAGGTATTTGATTGTGTTTTGTTTTAGGGGTTTTGAAGGGTTGAGTGATGAAGATGTTAAGAATGTAATGTGTGTTTAATTAGATTACCAAGTAAATAGTTTCACAAAATCAATCTGGCTGGCTTCTAGTTTAACAGGATACAGTTATGTCAGTATTTTATATGGAGTAACTGCAGGATAATCCTCGGTAAGATTGATGTCAGTTTTTGGCTTTCGACGTAACGACTGTCGAAGATGTTCAAATGACAGCTGGGACCAGCGGTAATGTACTTTGCTAGACACGGAGGAAACTCGGGATGTAATGAATGGTCACCCATCCAAGGACCGACCTTGACAATCGTTGCTTAACCTTGAAGTTCGACCCGTGCGCTGTTATTATTTGGCCACGAGCTTCACCAATAGTTGCACAAATTGTGTAAGTATTTTCACCATAGAAATATATATCCCATTGTGCACTTATTTTATGAATGATTGTCCTGTTCTTATTATGAGGCGTACAATAAAGTATATAATAAATAAATAAATAAATATATCTATGATTTTCACCTTTAAAAACTACAAGATTAAGACATTAAATATATCATCCTCCTGACCTTTTCCCAATTTATTTGAAGTGCGTGAAGAAGACCCACTTCATTTGCCGTCATCTCAACAGTTTAGTTACATTCTAGCTAAATCTTGCAAAAATCTATCTATCGTTTGTTTGGTTTTTCACGGCAGATAATATTCAGATTGAATATTAACAAAAGTAAAACCTGTTCCAACCAATATATATAGCATCAATAAAAACATGCAACCTCTAAATGAAAAATAAATAATAATCTGGAAATTCTGTCACAAAATCAAACATTTTTAATCAATGAAATACCGATTTTACCACACTCAATGACGACACAAAACCCATTCACAGATACCAAAACCTTCAGTCACAGTCATCCACGTAAAATTCCCACATCACTTTACCTATTAGCATGATAGCGACTATCAACGATTGTGTATATGCTAATACCAAATACTCAACTATAGCCATAGCGAACTATAGCCAACTTTACCCAACCATAGTTGGTACGAACGCATTGTCGAATCAATAGCCATTTTGAAGCACGCTCAGTTACGGGCGGATCGACTTAATTATTGAATTAGCATTTAAATTATTTCGGGAACCGCTCATTTGTAACTAATACAAATAGCGAGCCGCATGAATAATGTTGGGGGCAAGGAGGTACGAAGTTTATGTGGTCGTTTGGATATAATAATATGAAAGCAGTAGGATGTGTTGGCAGGGTAGCAATAACTTGTCTAAAGACCTAATTATATTTTTTGTGAAAACCGTTGTGCCTGAGTTCAAAAATCACCTTGATTCTAGGGCAAAACATAAATAAAAAAAGCAAATTCTACATACAACCACATTATGCTTCATTAGTGGCAGAAACGAGTTAAAAAAAAAACAATAATTCCAAATATGAAGCGTGAAAACCTCCGAAAAACCACAACCATGCTAAAAACGATGTCGAAATCGCCGAACAGATTGTCGATGGGGCTGAAAGGTCCTGGAATGGCGACCGCGTACCGGAAGGCGGACAACACTAACAAGGTTGATGAAGGATGACTCGGTGAAGGCCGCTGCAATCCGCTGGAAACAAGACACACATTACCGGTCGATGTATGGTGTAGCGGCATCAATGCTACCACACGAAAAACAAAGAAGCGAAATTTGTTCGGCAACAAAAAAAGAACCGCAGCGCCATCTACGACGAACTAACAACGAAATCCTGCATCGCGCAAGCAAAGTTCTCCGTGCGATTTGAACATATTTACAACAATCCGAATATCAACTATCGAGCAGTTGCCCATTAGACACAACCACCGTCTGGTTCGGAGGATCCTCCCCTTTTCAGTGGAGGTATGCGGTACTCTGTACCGCATACCACTATACAGTTTACTTAGGGGACGCATATGTCCAGTAGTGAATGGCTTTCTTTCGGCTGAAATGATGATGGTGATAATAGCTTAAAGAGCCATATAAGTTCTACTAATCGTTGCAGATAAAGAAAGCAAAAATCCATGTAACAAAAAAAAATTAAAGTTCCTCAACCTCAGGTAGATTTTACTGCCTACGTGAAGCTTGTCACATCCAAACATTTCTAATTCGTTGGCCTAAGCCCATGACGCACGAATACGTGCCGCCTTGCTGACGCGAATATTAAGTGCTATGTACTACTTTTATGTAAAAATAGGCTTAATAAGTTGCTCAATTTCGTTGAAAAAAAAATGTTTTAAGTATTTTATATTCCTCTACCGGAGATATTAACATAGGATGCGTGGTATCAGCGTTAAATTGACTCTAATAAGCTGATTAGAAGTATTATTATATTTTAAATTTTCCTTTGTGTATCAATTACTAATGGTTCACGACTTATGGATGTGTATATCATCGTGTGGGGAAATAATTGTCTCTTTAGCTACGTACTTATTTGGGTACGAAACGCAAACGGAATATCTTTTAGGTTTTGGTAAAGTGTGTGATGAATACGATATTATTTTAAATGCCGTAGATTACAGGATTAAGTTTACTTTTTGATTTCGGATTGTTAAATCATTGAGTAACAAAAAATTACACCAATGTAAACACTTGAGAGATTGAGATCAGAGTCTGTGTGTCTACAGCTGGACCAAAGGACTTCCCTAAAGATTTCCACTTCTCCGCCTAATCTTTTCTAAACGCTTCTTAGTCATCACTGCTGGACAAGACCTCTTAAATTACACACGTCTATGCTCGAGCCAAGGCTACTCATTTTCTACTGATCGTTGCTTCACATAACCAAACTTTTCGCAGCCATTTATTTTTCCTTGCACGCTACAAAAACTCCAAATAACAATACCAATTTACGCACAAGACAAAAATCCACCACGCAAATGTGTACCTACCAAAAAAACCTCCACCATTTCCTCTCCATCAACTATCGCATTGTTTTCTGGTACCCAACAGACAGCTACACGAAATCGTATTTCAATAACAAATAAACAGATGGGTTGTCACAGGTCGTCACGAAGCATTAAAATTGGTGTTCCGATGCCATGAGTCATTAATTCCTATGTTTATTGGTCCATGATGCACGAACCTTAAGTAGTATAGTTGTGTTTATTGTATGTCCGCAGTTCTGGGTTAGGTGTTCAATCTGTGGGTATCGGTTTTGAGTTAACAAATTAACTCTGTGTATGTATTTTAGGTTCGGAAAGTGGTGTTATATGTGGCTTTATTTCTATGACTACAAGATTAGGCTTAACTGATGAAGGTGAATATCACCTGGATGCATAAAATGCTTCATGTTTTCTAAAACCTGGTCAAGAGTGAATAGGTTCTCGGCAGGTGTGCTCCATCTTTGACCACATCATCACTTGATGATGAAAAACTAAAATGTTTGCCTGGCCCTTGCCGTTTCCACCAATGATATGCGAGGATGCGCAGCGAGGAATGATTAAGATACCTACCTGTCAATAGAATAACTGCATTCAGTTTCTAATGGTTACGCCATTTCATAGCTTCACTACGGCTCCCTTCTCCAGTCAACTGCTTTGCTCAGAGAAAGCATTCTCAGAGGATGTTACATTTATGCGAATGAAGTCGATTTCATTTTCATTTTCGTTTTTCAGTTTTTAGGGTTCCAAAAGGCAAATATGTTACAGCAGCAACGTTACGTTACGTACAGACAATCGATTTTTCTTATAGATTACACGACTATAATAAATCTAAGGTTCTTTGTTTTTTTTTCTTTCTTGCTTTCTTTCTCTTCTTTCTTTCTTTGACCACATCATCACTCACCATCATGTGAGTTAGTGGTCAAACGCGTAACTATCAATAGTAAAAAAAAACATGTTAAAAGAATAATAATTCGTCGAGAATAAATTGGAAACCTTTGGCCGAATGCAGTTTTTTAATAGATTTATTGGAAATACTTCAATCAGAATGATCAACTGCTGTGTATACTTCTCTTGAATAGCTTTCTGATAAAATCATCACCAATTCAAGCAAGCAAACCAAGCACATTGCAAGGAATTTAACTGGCCATACTGCCCAATAAGGGTAACTTCAAACGGTTCTTCACACCCAATTCCTTTGGTCGGGTGGCCCGCGCGTGGCGTGTGTTACAACTTTAACTTGTGTTTAATTTTAAACTGAGATTAACGAAACCGCTTGCCTTAATTGAAACGCTAGGAATCCTTTGTACCACACGGCTGAATTATAACGAAGAATGAGAGGGGATTAACTTTTTAATTAGATAAGGGATGGGTTATCGGAATTGGATCATGTGTGGTGCTAGAAAATATTCGAACCATTTGATCTACAATTATGTTGAACTCGACTGAAGAGTTTATCGCTGATTGAACCCCGTCTAGGTTGATCAGGATTTTATTGTTGGTATTGTTTTAGTTAATCTAATAAAAAACTACTTACTGCTAATTTAAAGTAATATATTATTATGTAGGTCTCTACGGAAGCATGATGGATTTAATTTGTTTTACAGCACCAGTTGTGTCTGCAAGTATGAAAACATTAGAACTGAGCAGTTTCATTAAAAACCTAGCCTTTCTTTAAACGACGTTGAACCAAAGATGTCACATAGGTCGCTGAAAAATCGGCGCTGTTAATGAAAAAAATTAAAAGGCTAGGCAAACAATTAAACGGCTGATTAAGCTATTTGGCTGCGAAATTAAATACATTTTCTGCTACATAGAGCTTTAGCCTACAAGAGTCTTTTGTATTATTTCAATCGGTAAACAATAGAAAATTCCATTGTAATCATTTTTAAATAGAACCCAAACATCCAGCAACATCATTGCTTTTCCCAGAATAAGTTTTTACCTACTCACCAACAGATGGCGCTACTGACAACTATCAGCCAAACTTCCTTAAAAATAAAATGACATCACAGTTCTGCAATCTTATTACAAGTACCTTCAACAATCATTTAAGCACATGATAATATTTCCCGTGCGAAAAAAGGCCCGCAGCTATATTTTTTAATGCATTCTTGGAGAAGGAGCGGTCGTGTGGGTAGAATCACAATTAGGTTTGAGTCTGATACTAAAACCATGTTAATCTGATGTTGGTGCAACAGAGATAAATGTGTTTTTGTTTTATTTTTATGTGAGAGGTGTTGAAACTTTGCTTTTACGGATAAATGAGGTAATCGAAGGATCTTTGAGAAGCCTCGTCTCACCAAACATTTTCGGTTGACCTACAACGAGTAGGAACACAAATTGTTTGTCTTATAACTCACTAGTACTCTACTCACATAAAATATAATCTATCTGTTTACATGAGATGTTATGACAGATGCATTAACAGATCATTGCGTGAAAGAACTAGTATGTAGCCTTTACACGGTCATGGGTGAGTACTTTTTGCGTTTAACCTTTTGAACGCCATTGTGTCACGTATACATAACAAGCAAGCGCGTGGCCTGTGCGCCAAACGTTACATATATGTGACAAAAAATACGGCGAATTTGTGACTTGGCGGTGGAGGCACGCCGATGCGTTTATGCTTTGCGTGCACCTTTTTC
Source organism: Mamestra brassicae (assembly GCA_905163435.1). NCBI lineage: Eukaryota > Metazoa > Arthropoda > Insecta > Lepidoptera > Noctuidae > Mamestra > Mamestra brassicae. The sequence goes on along the minus strand of LR991004.1, from coordinate 8,329,724 downwards.
TGACATTCATGTTTCAAATTATATTTAAAAAAAAAATATTATTTCGTTGTTTTATTTTTAGTCATTATCTTTTCTTTAATTTTATTGCAATTATTTATTTTGAATATTTCTAACCAGTTGTTCATGTAACAGGTTCTAGAGGATTGAGAGACTTTATGAATAAGACAGTAAGTATGGAATACCACCAACCAAGCACCTAACTACCAACTACCGGCTAACTTTAAAGGCCCCGAATCCTTAGATGACGCAGGTGTAGGTATGAAGTTGGTCACGTGTTCATTGTTCTGACGCCGCCCGTAATGAAATAATTCGTGGGGATGCGCCTGCGCAGCGATCGGGCAGATAAGGAGATGCGTGCGTTGATGTGACGCCAGATGGGTTGTTTTGGTGTGATATGATTTATTTTATTTAGAATTTGAGATTTAGGTATGTACGTTTTATTTTGAATTAACCATAAGAGTAACAGGCATGATTTTATGTACTAGGTATGTTATGGCGAAGAAAATGTTTTGCTATCTATGAAATTGAAAATATACGTAGATTTTAACAACTATAAAATTGATTATTTGAGTTCAGAAAAACATTATAAAGTGTTGCAAAAACCAAAAGGTTTTTACAAATATAACAAGCAATCATAACGCTTCATTAAATTCGCCTTTTGAGACTCAGTAGAATCAATAGAATGAATCAATTTAATAATACTCTTAATAACATGACTATTACAGTTCTAGTACATAAATAGCCATTCACAAACCATATACGACGTGAAACCTAAGTAAAAACTGGTAGAGCATCCCAACCACGCATATCATTTTAATGAATGAGCGTAGGCAAAAGGCATCGCCCCAGACTTAATAAAATTGTCATAAAGGTATGATACAAAAAAAGAAAACAAAAAGTTATACCGGCCAGTAAAAAAAAAACTTGAAGAAAAAGTCAACGTACTTCATTGTTAGGAAGCTGGTGTAAAATGAGAAGTAAACTCATATTTTTTTCTTGTTTACGACATGTAAGAGAGTCGACTACTGTATAAAGTAGAAGATCTATGATATTTTTAACTTTTTCTGATTACGGTTTTGAATAACAATGTTTGATATTTTCTTTATTTTGAAGGTTATGTCCGTTGGCTTGATTAACTGCTTGGTCTCACGGAAATTCTGTTTTTATGACAAATTATTTGTTTATTCGATGTAATATTATAAATCATTGATGTCATGTTTTACAAGACGTTTTTTATTGAACGGAAATATTTTGCGTCATATCTTCTGCTTTCCGGATTTAGAATTTGTCTGATGACTGTATTTTACATCATCATCATCCACAGCCCGACTTCACCCGCTGCTGAGCATAGGCCTCTCTTCTCTTGTGCCAATCCCCACGTTCCTGTACCAGCCTCATCCAGGTTCTACCTGCGATGGCAACAATGCCGGATGGCATTGTTGCCATCGCAGGTACCCATCTCGCCGCCCGGCCAACCAACATTTCTTCTTTCAGTCCTCGGACGCCACTCGGTCACTACCTTACTCCACCTATCATCACCGCGTCTTGCCAGGTGTCCTGCCCAACTCCATTTTAGTTCCGCAATTCGTTTTCCGATGTCGAAAACCTTCGTACGTCTTCGGATCTGGACGTTTGGAACTCGATCTATTAGACGTATGCCAAGCATGGAACGCTACATGGCTCTCTATGCAACTCTTAGTCTGTACACAGCCTCCTGCGTGAGCGTCCATGTCTCAGCACCAGTATTAAATTGAAAACTCCGAAAGTACTCAAACCTAATCACTCAAAATCAAAATCAAAACGTTTATTTCAATTTGACTTTTAAAAGGCACTTTTGAGGGTCGAAATTAACAGTTAAGAAAATACTGCTAGTGTCCATTCACAAAGTTAGATTCTTATGGAGAAGAACGGAAAAGAAACTTCATAGTTACTCTTTACAAAATAAAAGGTACAATCTTCCAGTTTTGTTCTTAGTCCCCACTAAACACGAGCCAACGTCCAATCTACAAACATTACAAGGGAATGAAACCTCAAAAGTAAATTACAGAAACTCAATAATGGACTGTACAAGCAATAATCTTTGAAATCACAAATCAAGTTGTAAGCCGAACGCTTTCACGAACACCGTAGGCGGTTCACTAGTCGCTTCCAGCCATTACTAATGACATACGGACCGGTAGAATGGACAGCCCAACAGCTAACTCGTGACGAGTGCCTAGAGCAGCTAGTGGAGATAGCCGTTATAGAATATGGTTCGTTTAGTCGTGATAAGTAGCGTTGGTAATGTGCTGATTTGTGTGTAGAAGTTGTTGGCGGTTTTGGAATTTTATTTTTTGTAAAATCTATCATCATAATGAAACAATTAAACTGTCCCCTAAGCATTGTTTTGTCTTGAGACTTAAAAGACATACTTCGCGAGCAGATACTAAATAAATTCCTAAACTTTGTTAACAAAGCACAGTTATTTAGGTCCTGTTTATGTTATAATAGTTATGTTCCCAGAATCGAGACCATTCTGTTGAAAAATAAATAACAATCAAGCGTGAAACTTTTACAGCATCATAAATTTTCTCCTATTACCGAAGTACTTAACATTTAATCAACAAGTTTATAGTCCCCCAGTTCAGTTTATTGTGGCAGGTCCTTCACGGATTGACTCTGTTAAAATATGTAGTAATTATATTTAAAGATGTTATTTTGATGATTATGTCAGAAAACAGTCACAAACGAATAGATCAAGCGTTGCCATCTAAGAAACTTATAGGTTTTTTTTTAACTTTTACTTATATACTTTATTGAAAAAATATACATTTTTCTGTAAAGCGGTCTAATCACAAATGACGATCATGAAAATAACGTCTTAGATTTGAGTGTGAACTCTAATTTCCTTAAGCCCGCAAATCAGGGTTATCATTTAACTTTATCTCAGGTATTTGTCTCAGGATGCTAACACGAGGTTAAATAACAAATATTTCAAACAAAATGACCCCAGGTTAAAACCGACTCGTTGTTAAAAATAACTCTGGTTTGTGCAAGTGGACCTTAGATATCTAAACTAATAAAATAAAGCTGAAGAGTTTGTTTGTTGGTTTGTGTCAACGCGCTAATCTCTGGAACTACCAGTTGGATTTGGAAAATTATTTTTGTTAAGGACAGCCAGGCCACATTCATGAGCAAGGCTATACGGAAACGGGATATGCGCGGACGAAGTCGCGGGCAAAAGCTAGTTTAATAATATTTACAAACCCGATCTTATTTTGCTATCACGAACACTTAATCACAGTTGGCACTGTGGTTGAAGTGTTGAACTTCCAACTTCACCAAATCCTTTTTGTTCGCCAACCGCACCGTCCGTGTGTCCTCGATATTACGAACAGCTTCGAACTGTCAAAATAGCTAAAATATACGCCGTTTTATTAACACCGGACACAACAATTGCTGGGCAAAGTGTGGGATTCCTTACTCCTCTAGTTTATTGGACGGGGGACGGTGCGTGGGCTTGACGTAGACTCTCGGTGGTCCTATATTTCCATACTAATTATTATCGAGGCCCAACAGAAGTTGTTCGTTTTTGGGTTCCGTCACTTACGGTGCTGGTTTATGTTGCAGACGACATAATTATTTATGTCAAAAGAGTCTATAGTCTATGATATGATATTAGTTAGATGTACTTGAAAATGTGTTTTGCCTGAGATGATTTGACTTAAAACATTCTAAGTCAAATCATCTCAGGCAAAACACATTTAAAAAAAGAGGTTGTGATCTTTCTTGATTCTGAAAGATTTCCTCGATCATTTATAAAAAAACTTGTTTAATTGATAAAATAGTATATTTTAAAAAACAGTATTATTAAAAGTACATGGAACATAAAAATAACTAATCTAAAAATAAAATACTTGTACCAAAAAAATAAAGTGTACAAAACCATTTTTAGTCTCCATAAAACTCATCTTCCGTTTCAGATCCAGCGCTTAGTAAATTAAGTAATTCGCGTTCCTGTGTCTCCCGTAATATTTCCAACACTTCTCGAGTTGGTGTTCTGACGTCCAAATTACTTTTTGGAGTAAGGCCTAGGGTAGTGAAGGCCCGGCGTACTTGTCCGGCAGACAACCAACCTCGGTTACAGGGATCAAAACTTCTGACAACTGCTTCTATGTGCCTGAAAAGTAAAATTAATTTTATTTTTTCATATCTGAACACTAACTTTTGCCCGTAATTTCGTACTCGCAAATCCAGTTTTTCCAGTTCCTGCAGGAATTTCGAGAAATCTTCTTAGTGCTCCCCTAGGAACCTACATGCAAAATTTCAACTTTCTACGACCAGCAGTTGCGGCTGTGCGTTGCCTATCAGTCACTCAGTCAGTAACGAAAGAATTTCATATATAGGATTGACTGGATTTTAATCAACTTTCACAAAACCAAAAAAAAAAGACAAGACTGGTGCTGTTTTTTTAATCTAAAAATATTTTGGTGTTCTAAGCGTTTTCAAATCCTAACTGGCATTATACCTAAATGCGAATGTGAGTTTGTCTGTTACATCTTCATGTTGTAACGCCTGAATGGATTTGAATGAAACTTGGCACACGGGTAAGGCGTGTTCTGAAATAGGACCATAGGATGTGTATTTTTTCATCAAAAAAATGTTCCTTTGGGAAAATTTACATTCGGAATGTCTTTAGAAGCGTGTGATGATAGAATTTTATAATTCATTTATATTTTTACCATTTGAGCAAAGTATATTAAATATTTAATAAAAGAATTGTAAAATTCTATCGATTCATCATCATCGAATCAGCCGAAAGACATCCACTGCTGGACATAGGCCTCCCCCAATTGTCGCCACAACAACGGGTCCTGTGCGTCTCGCATCCATCATCGGCTACCCGCGACCCTCACCAAGTCATCGGTCCACCTTGTGGGAGGCCTTCCAACGCTGCGTCTTTCGGTACGCTGTCGCCACTCCAAAACTTTTCGGCCCCATCGATTATCTATTCTGCGAGCAATGTGCCCTGCCCACTGCCACTTCAGTTTGGCGATCCTTCGGGCTATGTCGATAACCTTGGTTCTCTTGCGGTATCGTCATTCCTGATTCGATCACGCAAGGAAACTCCGAGCATAGCCCTCTCCATTGCTCTTTAGGTGACTTTCAAGCCTTCTGATGAGGCCCATTGTGAGCGACCTCTATAGATTCGTATTCTAAAAAATCTTCACCATTTATGCAAAGATGGGTCAGCTAATTGCTATAACTGACTGTACAATTTCCATAGTAGTCAAAACTTCTAAAACAGAGATCTTTTTAGGTTTATTTTTTTGCGAAAGTAATTTTATTGTGGTTGTATTCCTGACCCTTCTATTTCTTCGGCCAGTCTTAGCAAAAATATTTATAACTAACAAAAAATACCCACCTTTCTTCAAACAACACAGGGGCGTGACCATGACCCGAACGGAACGTCATACATTGATCTAGAAGATCTGCTGCATACTCTGCCACATTGTGTGGTTTGCTGCACATTAGTTTAGCTACAATAAACCTGGCAGAACAAACAGAAAAAAAGAAATTGACTGTTGGCAAAAAACACAACCGCCAAAAATGACTAAAAGTTCCAAACGAGTCAGTTTTCAAGGTCTGATGCAGTAGGTGACATTCATTTTACTTCCACGCTGACTTGATTCCACCAACAGCATTAAACTGCTTGAAAAATGATTTTTCAACGCATTTTTCTTTGTACTTAAATGCATTGTTTGTAGAACAAAAGCTGGAAATAAATTATGAATAGATTGCGTGGAAAATAATGTGACTTCTTATGGGAGGGTAAACTGCTGCGTAACGTAACGCGTTACGGCGCCAGTCTGTCTGGCTTCCCATTCTCTCACGCATACGGCAGCGGTAGGCAAGCTCTTGCTCTCTTACTTTAACCCACAGCGCTAGTCGTATTTCGGACAGATACTTCCCATTTTAAATAGTGCAACTTAGATTAGTTTAAGTTTTTTTCACAAAATGAATTTATCTCGAAATAATTCCTACCTTACGAGCTCAGGAATACGTCGCTCCCGTAAATAAGTTTCTATTCTACCACAGTGTGAAAGTATTCTACGTTTTCGTTTCGATACTGTGGTATCTTCTGCAGAGTAACCCTTGTTATATAAACAACCACACACTGATATAAGTTCAGGATCTAATACTGTTGGAACTGTAGAAATTTCACTGATTTTCCGTACAAATTTTACATCTGGTTCTGGCTTCACCGTAAAGGTCCTCTGATCCTCAGTTTCCTGTGTCATAGAATAGGTTCTCTGATCCTCGGTTTCCTGTGTCATAGAATAGGTTCTCTGATCCTGGGTTTCCTGTGTCATAGAATAGGTTCTCTGATCCTCGGTTTCCTGGGTAACAGTACTGGTGAGTTGTTCTTCGCTTTTCTGTTTACTGGTTTGTTCCATTGTGATATGGATTTGTGCGTAATTTCTATGTGAAAAATACAAATTTAAAAAGGCTTTCCTGGTTCTGTTACAAAATAAATGTTATTGACGCTGTCATTTTGATATATTTTATTTTTAAATTTTGGACAGTATTTTTTCTTTAAAAGTATTTAGCTTGAAGTCTCTATGTTGACTTAACTGAACAAAGGAAAGCTTAACCATAGAATGGTTCAGTAATCTAAACCAATTCGTTTTATTTGATTAAATAGCTTTTGCCCGCGACTTCGTACGCGCATATCATATACTTTCCCGTCCCCGTATCGCCTATAGCCTTGCTCATGAATGTGGCCTGGCTATCATTAACAAAAAGAATTTTCCAAATGCAACTGGCAGTTCCCGAGATTAGCGCGATCAAAAAACAAACTCTTCTGCTCTATTGTATTAGTATAGATACATAAATAATTATGGAGATAGATTTTATTTCGGTACATATTAAAAAAAAATATTGAAAACCAGGAACACATACTAATCGATCGATCTGCCTAGCATATTCCCAACTGTGTTGGAAAATTTCAGTACACGTTAAACATGGAGCAACTACTTGTCAGACCTCCCCAACCCAGTTACTGGGTAACATGACACCGCTTGGCAAGTCTGGTACCACATTGTTATGATCGAAAACCAAAAAGGAATAATAACTTTAAACTATTAATAAAAATATATCAATCAATTGTTGCCTAGCCAGATAGCTTTAATTATTCCAATTATTGTCGGGTAGTGATACCAATTATTATCGGCTGATACCAATAATTGTCGGTGACAACTGGCAGGCATCCTTGGCTAGTCATTAAGCCTGCCAATAGATATATTGATTGGTGCTGATTGTTCGTTCGTATGTGCGTATGTAGGGGTCGTTTGCATGAATCTCTGCCGGTTTTAATGGACAATCTCGATTAATTGTACAGAGTAGTGTACGTGTTTTGTTTGCTATTGTTTTTTTATTTCTGATTATAAAAAATAAAGGTCATAATCATTCTTTGCGATACTTACGTTTTCGTCGACGTTATAGACGAACTTTTCAACATAATGTTAATATTAATAATAATTAGATATAATGTTATATCTGATACTTTCTCTGTGTGTTGTAAAATAATTAAATAATTCCCTTCAATGGATTGTCATTTTCAAGTGGGTTACACCGTTTGAGAGCTATTTATCAACTAATGCCATAATGATTAGCAGTCGTGACCACTCGAACCAAGATTCAAGAAGATCGTTTTTACATATTAGGTTTTACTCTATATGCTATCTGTCTAGCCAGACGGATTTTATTTTAAATGTCATCTCAAATGGAGGCCCGTTTGAGATGACATTTAAAATTAAATCTACCTTCCCTTTTACTAAATTTAACAAGATTTTGCTACATTTAATTGAACGATAAACTCAGCTCAAGTTAATCTACATTATCAATTATTTGTTTGTTCGCTTTGTTTAGTGCCAATTACCGTTACCAGACATGGCTGCTTGTTTTAAAATGTGACCTTATTCGATTCCGAGAATTATCATAATAAACTATACTGGGTGACACCTATCAAACTTAACTAGTACTTATTACCAAATACGGCAAAAGTTTCACATTAATATTCTTAATTTACGCATCTATATTTAAAAGTGCGACAGAACTGAGAAACATACGCAGTTTAATGGCGTAATGTGAATATTAAAATACACCTTTTAAGTTATCACAAAAACACTTCCATAAAATGTGGGACAGTGTCTTCTAAAGTCAATAAATGCCACCGAATTAATTATCTTGTACGTGCTAAAATCCAAAATGGCCGCCTGTGAAAGTTTGACTACTCTGTGCAATTAGTGTTCGCTTACAAATTGTTCGTTCGGTCGTCATGGCAAGTGCTTCAAATTGCGGATAATTGATCGCCAATGAGTCCACTAACTCACATGACTGTGGCAAATAATGAGCAATGTCATGTGTGACAATTGACCACCTCTGTTTCATGTGTTCACCTATGTTATGTTGTGATGTGTTAATGAATGTGGATGAAAAAGGAAATTGATGTCAAAACTAGTTAATAGAAGGTAGGTCAATGACGGAGTGAAACACAATGGAATAACATGGACACAATACGAAATAACTGTTGTGATTATTTTCAAGCTGTCAAAACATAATCATGGAAACTAATTCATTCGTGGCCCAATTTTTGTGTGCTGAAAAATGAACAACAGCTTTCTTTGTTGATTTGAGTTGAAATTTAAATAACATCTGCTAAGGAGAACTGCTGATCAAGGGATCGTTGAATTGATAAGTAATATTTAGTTCATCCTCGACTTACAGTTACTGAAGTTCATTGTTACTTGGGACTAAAACATGGCTGACAAAATGGAAGGATACTAAATACCTTTGCTAAATTACTTATTCGTTCAGGTTATGAGGCGTGACATTATCATATTTATATAATATGTGTGTATGTTAAAATTTTTCTTAGACTCAGGCCCTATACAAAAAGTGGGACACTCTTACGTCAGAACCAAGATTGACGTCACGATCTAAATTGGCTAATAAGCCTACATCCTTATTGATGTTTGTCTGGGCGAACTGATATAATATCGCAAAATAACGTTAAGAAATCGTTACATTACCCAGTTTTTATGCCGAAAAAATAATGACCTAGTATTTGTCTTTAACCAATTTTCCTAAATACATATTTGTTCGAGATTTTTCTGTAGCTAATCGTAACAAGGCCATCAAACAAATTATGAGGTAAATGTCTAGACTAAGTATATTGATTGTAATAGGAATTAGAATATAAAAGTACCTATTCAGTGTCGTTGACCTTGAGTAAATAAGTATTAAGTAAATGTTAAAGTTCGTTCACACATAATTACTGGAATAGTTACAGTAGTATTTAATCAAGATTATTGTTTTTTTTTTTCAAAGTTTATTGACATCAACTGTAATAGTTCCTGGAGTATCTATTATGATTATAATAATCAGTCAATTTATTTTGAGACAACTTATAAGATCTGTCGTGTTGGTGTAGTGGTCGCGAGTGCGACTGCTGAGCGTAGCGTCCTGAGTTCGATCTCTATGTACGGCAAAGACTGCTGATATTTATTCTTAGAACCGCTAGATGCTTGATGCCAGTACAAATCTTTTAGTATTTATTAGGTGTCAGAATGTATAAGAAAAAGGAGTGAGTATTTCACAGATCAGTGTAAATTGACACTAAAGGTCCATCATAATATTTCAGGTGTTTGTGTACTCTGTAGGTATTGCGATATTTGAAATACCCAATGTATGATAAGAAGTGGGACGTTGGACTTTGATGGGTCCAGAAAACAGGCGCGACGCGACAATGAAATAGGTACAACTCATTTTTAAATTATTCTGATCCAATTTCTATGAAAATATTTGTCACGTTGTTGTTGTAGGTGGAATCACCATGCTTGCTGTCAAGCTGGCGGTTTCAAACCATTTTCCTCACGTGGTCCCACCTTTAAACAATCAATCAATCTAGCCTTTATCTATCTATATTGAGGTGGTTTCCAGCATAACCGGATCTAGCTGAGAACAGTCAGTTCCCCAATTAGCTGACCCACCTTTGCATAAATGGTTGATTTTTTTTTAGATAGAATCGATAGAATTTTATAATTCTTTTATATTTAATTTACTTTGCTGAAATGGTAAAATTATAAAATTCTAACGATTCGTATTTAAAAAAATTCAACCATTTATGTAAAGGTGAGTCAGCTAATTGAAAAAGTGACTGTACCTACCAATATTTTATATAGAGCGCCTGCCTATCGGACCTCCACCATCTAGTAACGAAGTAACACAATACTCCTTGGCAAGACTGGCGTCCTATTTTCTGGCTTCTGACCAACCATAACAACTATCGAATATTTGTTCAAATGACAGCCGTAACAAACGGCTTAAAACGAGCTTCCGAGCCACGGATAACTCTCGATATGTAAACTCGTCTACGTTGCTTAGCTTTCAAACAAAACCCAATAAAAAAATAATTACCTACAAATACGCAAATCATAAACCTAGAAATCTAATTTCGCTGGAATGATGCCATAAAGGCATATAATCGTTCCATAACGTCCGGCATTCAATACTAACGCCTTAAGTAATGAAACAGGGGCTTATGTTTATTATATTATTTGACGCCGAAAAAATTACTAATGTTATGAAAAAATACCCGGTTTCTGGACGCCCCATCAATTTAGATTAGTGAAGTAATAGCCCGGCGTAGTCACTTAGCTAGGTAGCCACCCCCGTACCAAGGAAATCTATGTAAAAGTTGTGCTATAAGAAAATTTCAAGCCTATTATGAGTTGCCGTGGCGTACGTCTTTCTGGGAGTGAGTGGTCTTGATACTTGTTCTGTATTCATAATTTAAAAATCACAATTTATTCCGCCGACTTAAATAGTAAAAAAATGGCCGTCTGTACATTTTCTTGCATGCGTTCATCATAGAAAACGGCATTTTTATTGTCTTGTGCACACGACTTCTAAGGTAGTATGACCTGTCAGGCCAAATAATGGCGTCTGAAAGACATCAGACACACGTGTGAAGGACCTAACGCTACGGCAACTGCAAGCAATTTTAGGAACATCCTAGGGGAACTGTGTAGTAGCGAAACTTGTTCGAAAGAGTCACCTCGGCCCTAGGACTTTTTAGTCAGTAAGAGTCTGTCACGCCCTTCCGCTCCACCCAGAACGGAAGAAGTCCTTTGATGATGTCCGATCCTTAAAAATAAAAAAGGGGAACTGTGTACCTGCTTTAGTTCTCGGAAAGTAAATTTCTTATGGCATGTCTTAAATGTCATCCGATTCTCTTGTCATTTTCTCAAAGTATCAAGACTAAAAATCCTCATACACTAATATGCACAATGAAGCTAATACGGTAGAGGTTAATTTCTGTACGGTGGGCCTCCGATAGCCTTGGTTAATAAATTAGTGAGCCCCCACGCTCCCTCGTTACTTACTATGCATTATAACTTGGTCGCTTTCTCATTACTTCTAATGTACCACTTATGAATAAGAAACAATCACGTTCTAGCATAAAAAATATAAAAGCCTTCAGGGTTTTTGTTTGTTCGTACTTTTCATGCCAATAAAAGCCAATTATTTCCCAAATTGGGATTTGACAAAGGTTTCTCTAATTTTGGGTATCATCATTATTCTCTTGCCTTTATCCAAATTTCATGAAATTTCGCGCACCATGTATGTGTATTCTTCCGAACTTCTCTTTATTAGTCGTCATTTCAATAGTCACCCCGGGTTTTTGTTTTGTTCATACATTTCATGATAATAAAATCCTTTTTCGTACCAAAATTGGGATTCGACAAAGTTTTCCCCACTGTTTGGGTATCATCATTATTCTCTTGCCTATTTTTTAATTTCGGCGCAACATGTCTTCTTCTTCCGTACTTCTCTATTAGTCGTCATTTCAGTAGTCAGCCCTTTCAAGACTTGTCTTTCTTTTCTATCTTTTACACTGTCTATCCATTATCTTTGGTCTTCCCTTACTTATACAGCTATCCACGTTCACATCATTATTTTACTTATGCATGTAAGATTAATTTTAAACGCCAGTTCACAAAATGTCCCTCAGTTCTCTTCTCCAACTGTCTCCACTGATTCTCTCAGTTGTTAGCCTTATCCGGTATGGTTACGCGTGTGACTCTTCCCATTTATGTGTTTGACATCTTTTTCATCTAATGTTGTCTCTTGGGACCATAGGCTGACTTGCTATACTTTTCATAGTGTCTCATAAAATTTATGGTGTTATTCAATCAGTCATTTTCATTAGAACTTAACATGGCCTTAAACTGTCACCGCCTTAGGCCACCTTTATAAGTTAACTTGCTAAGTCCTCGACATCACCTGCGTGAAAATAGTTTTGCAACGGAACGTAAGTACTATTGAGATAAAATTCTATGTCCTAATCCAGGTTATGGTCAAATTGGTTCAGCCGTTGAGGCTTTCATTTAATTATTTAATGAGAAAATACTTTAGTGGTTTAGTGTTATAATGATCGTACAACCGGACAGTTCTTAGAAAGAAAGTAAATTAGAAAATATTTCATCTTCATAAAACCTAGGCGTTAAACCTCCCTTTAGATGTTTCAGTCTTAAACGGATATACTAAATCGTACACAGTAATGCGTTAAAAGGCATTAAATTCAAATATGGCCATTTATTGCCCAGTTGTCTTCTCATTCAGTCGTTAGTCTACAAAGATTTATTGGGCAATAGTTACGCGCCTACAGACGTTTGCACCCCTTCACTGGTAGTGGCAATTACAATAAATTCTATCACGGTTTAGTGTTTAGTTGTGACTTCATTAGAAGCTGATTTACTGTGATTGTTCATTATTTTACATGAGGGTCTTGAAATGAAGGGATAGATTGTACTTTATGAGTAGGTTAACTTCGGTAAATACAATGGCTTACAACAATAGTGCGTCATTTCAGGGATTACTCACGTTCAAACGTATCAATAGTATCAATCGCTTTTTATTAACCAAATTGCACCTACCACCATTCTCTGCATCACCCAAAGGTTGACTGGTAGAGAATGCCTATGGCATTAAGTCTGCCTCTGCACATTTTTGTGCGTAAAGTGTTAATAAATAAAATAAATAAACGTCAACAATATACCATTCTGCATGTTATTTGAGAGTAAAAGCAGCAGACCAATGATAAAGGTAATGAAAAAGGTGAAAAGATAGTATATTTATTAGAATAAAAATTGTGTACAAACAAATTGAGGCCCTCCTGTGCTATGTAGAATCACCTGTGTTACAGGAAATCAGTATCTTCTCCCAAACAATAGGTGATTAAATACATTACGAATCAGATTTTTTTACGAATTATAATAATATTACATAGTGGAAGACTTGGTAACACAGGAGGTGTCAATTAATATAACAATACATAGTTGCGTGTGAAAGAAAATGACATCCCTTATAATTTAATTGGATTAAGAGGAAGAGGATGATGATGGTTGCTTGCCAAATCTTTGATTTAGCAATAAGTTGGTACCGATACCTGCTCACTGTTAACACACAGATAGAAGTTATCGTTTTAGATATACTCATTTAAATTTTATTAACAAAAACTGTTACAATATTAAGGTATAACACCGAATCTCACACTAGAATAAGGGTATCTAAGGAAAGGACTCGAAGGGGAAAGAGAGTACCTACAGATTCCCAAAGACTATTTTTCTATAAAATCATCCTGCTAATATTATAAACGCGAAAGTTTGTAAGTATGGATGGATGGATGTTTGTTACTCTTTCACGCAAAAACTACTGAATGAATTTTAGTGAGATTTGGCACAGTTGTAGATCATAGTCTGGAATAACACATAAGATACCTTTTATCCCGGGAATATGTTCCCTTGGGATAATTTTCGACAATCACGCGGGCAGAGCCGCGGGCGGCAACTAGTAAAAATATAAAGCATTCAACCGACAGATATTTCAAACATTAACAAAACGATTTTCATGACAACTAATATAACAGAGGTTGTCAATTATACCCACGACAAACAACCGTTTAACTGCAGTATCTAAGTAAAGAAAAAAATTGCCATAAGTAGGTAACAATTACAAATTGGTCATAACGACCCTAGTTAGGTAGTCACAAACGACTCAGAATAATAATTCTTAATACGACATTGATTAGCTTGTAGCCAAGAAAATCGAGCTGCACAGACATAATGACAATTTAAAGACTTAAAGGTCCATTTTATTATCATATTGTATGATTCTTGTGGAACTATTAGCCCTTATGACAATAGTATAATGATACGGTAACACGCAAACCATTTTTCTTATCGAAGCTAGCGGCAAATATTAGTTTTTACAACCCTAAAGAGGTCTTTTAAAGTTGGCAACATTTTATTTAATGTTGGTATTAAAATTCGGTTGTTCTGTAAAAAAAAAGATGTTTTAATAGTTCAAAGAAAATACTCTATATTTAAAGAGGTTTTATTTTACTCGCCTGCCTGTAACAAAAATAAAAATGTAAAACACGCATAATATTTTAGGTACATTAGGCTTGCTTTTGCATTTACTTCCTGATACTCTCAGGATTTAAATTACTTCCATAATTTTCCTTTAAATTAATAAACTGAGTCTATTGTAGTCTACTTCTGGACATAGACATCTCCCAAGCTGTGCCAGCATTCGCACACATTTACTTAGTTTTGATGAAAACTAAACAACAACAAAATGTACTTTAGTGTAAAAACCATTTCGTAAGACGAAATTACGTTTAAAATATCCAAACATTCGAATCAGCCAAAACCAATCAATATAATTAACCATTGCGTAACCAAGTCAATACGAGTAATGTAAAAGTTAAATACTTAAACCAAAAAACGTTCAATTTCACGTTGAATTAACAGAAAGCGTCACAAAAACGGTGTCATAAAAAATATATATCGCCATGCCTGTCGCAAGAACTTTGTCAATCAAATCTATCGTTACACTTAGGGTCCACACTCACGGCTGACTTTTGGGCCGTATTATTACAATTCGTTATTCCTTATGACCATGAGTGTGTTTCCTTCCATGGTTAGGGTCATTCTCATTTCCACCTTCATCATTTAACCACTAAAAAAAAAACCTTTCTCTTTCTTTTTTTCCTTTTCCTTTATTTACCTCTTTTTCTATGGTTTCAAAACAGGTTTAAAGATGGCATGCCGCTGGATTCACCAATGTATTCATGTCACTAAATTACTATGAAGGTGGTCATGTTCATTTACAAATAACTAGTAAGGTGTTCAGTTAAATGGTTATTAAACGAATAGGCATTTTGGTGGTTATCATTATGCTGCAAAAGGCATATCCATTTTTTTTTTCAGATCAATCCCGCTCTTAACCTTTGTTACACCGGATGAACAGCGATGGATGAGGTGTACGATGGAACGAGTTGATGAGAAGAAAAGCTTAGTACGATTAGTCAGGATATCCATGAATTGCAAGCAAGCAAGGTTGCGGAATTTGTTCGAAAGAGTCACCGCGGCCGTGGAACGCAACGGAGGAACACGGATGGGTTTTTGGTCAGTAAGAGTCTGACACGCCTTTGATGATTCCCCATCATCAAGCACAACAGCGGGCAACAAATTCATTCAGCCAATCGTCTGAGCAAACCCTAAGACTTTAACACATCAAACACAATACGAACTTGCTATCCCTACCCAAAGTTCTCCTACGATAGTTGGATCATTACATAAACTCGTATCAAATGAAGAAACAGCCTATTCGGCATTTTTTATTGTTTATTACAGGCAACTTTTAATTCGGCCAAGTTTCCGATGCGTGATTCGGTGTCGTTAGTTTTTTCAACTTTTTTTTATTGGAGTTGAGCTTCGTGTCTCTTAGTTAATGTGCCCTATTAGATAGGCTGCGGACATGGCCCGTGTGACACGGCCTTTAGAGTTAATCAGTTTATTTGTAGTGGAAAAGTAAATAAAGGGGTTGTGTGTTAATTTTATGGTGGCTCGAAGGGCGCTTCTGTTTTGGTTTTAGAATGGAAACAAACATAGGTTTTTTTTGCTCTTTGTCTTTTACGAAATTTGTGTCTACGCAAGTACATGGTTTTGATTGTGTTCTAGGTTATTAACAGTGTCTTCCAGTCGTGTTGCCGTCCCATCGGAATATGAGAGTGATGGAAGAGGGAGTGCACCTGTGTACGCACACACACTTGTGCACTATAATATGTCCCGCGCCGATGGCTAGTCTCGGTTGAGAGTGGCCGCCATAGCCGGAATCGGTCAGGAGAACTACATATGTATATACATATATATTAACAGTTTTTTAACAGAATTAACAAGTTGGGTTAGAGGTGTCTAATACTGGTAGCCTACTTCATCCCTTTACACTGGAAGCCGTCTATAGCGAAAAAGAGGCAGATGTGACGTATCTAATCGTAAAACCGGCCAAGTGCGAGTCACGCACAGTGTAGGGTTCTGTAGTTACCCGTCCCGTAAGCCATGACAAAAAATAGCTAATTTTACTATAACATTACAAAGTTACTAATACACTTACTTAGTTTTAAGTCATTTTCTATGGGGTTACTAAACAAATTTTACCCAATCAGTTACATTTTATAAGTTGGTCGACTATTACTTGTTAACCTTGTAAAGCCTACTTAGCTGTGATAGTCTTCCTTTTAATGATATATGCTACCACCATGAGTTTTTTCAAGTCTTCAAAAACAACCATGATTTCGTGAAATTCTTGTGCGTCTCTGAGCTAAACCGCGAACAGACAGACAGACGTACATGGCGAACCTATAAGGGTTCCATGTTGACTACGGAATCCTAAAAACTTCCTAACAGTAACCAATTATACGTACTGTGATCAAGTCCAAAGATTCCAATCCCTTCAAAAGAAAATCCTGCTTGCCTGTAGTCAATTCGAGAAACGACGAGATATTTAGACAGGTTGAAGTTAAACAAAATAATTTATTACTAATGCCAAAGTCGTTCTGGTCTTTCATTTACCTTCCCTCATCTATTTTAATTCGATTTTCAATCGTTTTAGTTATAAATCTTTTTTACGACAAAAAATCTAGGGCTGATTGAAAAACAATAAAACGCGATATTACATTAAATGGGACGATGGTAGCTAAATGAGTACTAAATGCTTAGCCTTGAATGAAAATTGACTTTTCCTTATACTTTTAAATAAATATGGTCGGTACAGTTCGATCATAATGACTTGTATACCTCATTTTGAGGTCGATGATCGGTGGCTTTAAGTAGGTTCAAGCTACATTGTAACTAGGCATTTTGGTATGTACTACCTACAAAATTATCCATCTATTGCCATCAACCGCTAGTCTCTTGGGAATTTTTCGATGCTATAATTTAGTTTTTTGTAAGTTTAGTTTATTTGTTAATTCTATCTATAGGTTGATATTAATGTGGATAGCTAGCACCTCCATATGATTCAAGAAAAAATAAATGTTCCTCAACAGATCACGAGCATCATAGCCATCCATTCATTGGCTGGTTATGATGATCTTGTTTAGTTAGCTGATATATGCCAGCAGCTTCTGATCCTGTGGTGGAACCCTGGAAGAACTAAATTGAGTCTATATAATGGATGCCATTTCCACCAAACTACGATCACCCATTCGGCCATTTATAAAATCCAGCAGTCAATGATAAAGTTCAGAAGCGAATATTGATGGTCTTGTACTTATCATCTGCCTGGTTTCAGTCATCTCTCAGCTTCCATTCGTACCATACGCAGCTGAATACTGGTATTTTACAAGGTATCTAACCTTCAGAACCTTGTTTGTACCTCTCGATAAGACTGGTTTTCAGACTTTCTAGCTTCTTCATTAACCGTAACAACTCATGGTATCTCTAGTTTGCAGCAAAGCGTATAGAAAGCCAACAACATATAATTTAACCTTACTAACTAAAAAAATATATACATGTTTTGATCATCGATCTTTGAATATGATAAGAAATTTAATATTAGACCTACCAATAACTATAACGAAATCTTTAAAATATAAACTCAACCATAATTTTCCCTCCTATCAATTCCACGTAGTCTTGTTTAGCAGAACAAACATACGGAAACATGTACAAAGCAGTGAGTTGGCAATTTCATTGTGTGCCCAAGAATTATGATGTATGAGAAATCGGCATTTGCAAATCGTTTAACTGATACTAAGGAAATTGCGGACAATTTCTCGTAATAGGCTTTCATGCGGGAATAACGATTGACTAAGTGTATGGATTTTGTATAAATTATTACTTACATGAAGATACCTATTAGGGTAGAAATTGGAATAAAATTACTGTGATTTACGATTTCACTTTTTGTTAAGGGTTGGTTTTCATGTTTCCAGTTTTGATTTTAGGTTTTCAATAACTACTGGATTTCATCTCCTGAACGAGTTTTTACTTAGGTACTAAGGGTAGGGCAGAAAAAAATCTAACAGATTATAGCGAGATGAAGAAGAACACAGAACTAAAAATATGAAATTTTTTCATAACCAATCTTAGGCAAGTAATTTATCTCATCAAAAGTACAGAAAATCTCTTGAATATTGACGAAAGCATTACTTCTACATTCATTCCTACTTCTAGTCTACGAAACAACAATTCATTCTCTCTCTCTTTACAAAATATTCTTCAACATGATCGCCAGTACATCCACAAAACCACAGCCTAACTACTCGTATATTCATCTAAATAACAATTTTCATAACGGCCCATTTAATACTGTCTCATAGTTAACTAACTCAGTCGCTTATAATAAAACCGTAAGACCGTCAAGTAGTCGTCGACAAAACGACAGTGTAAAAGCAAATTGATTTGACATTCCGATGATAATTCGCCACAACTGGCGAATTTCTAAGCTCGCTGAAACGCTCTTTTATCTAGGAAATGTTCGATTGTCTGTTTATTTGCACTTTGTTGTAATTGTTGATTCGATTAGATTGGGTTTATGTGGTTTGGTACTTGTTTTTAATGTATGCGTGCTGTGGTTTGCGCTGGAGTGCGTTAAAAATGACTTCTGCGAGATACAGTTTGACAGAATTTAGCTATATTTAACTAATCAAATGTCATTGTTCTGTCAGATAGATTTCCAAAAAATATTGGACACGTATTTTTTCTTTTGTCTCGTAAACAAAAAATTAAAACTCGCGTGACGTCACCAGTACACTTTTTACTGGAGAGTGACTTTACAAGCCCCACTCCTTATCTGTGATGCGTTTTATCTTCGTATTTTTTATTGATTTCACAAAATAAAAAGACACGTATCCATTTCGATAATCTAACTGACGGACTAAATATAATCATGTTTTTTTAAGCCAGGCAACAACTGGCCAATTTATTTACACACAAAATTATAAACATAGAGAACACCACAAAGGTACTTTTTATTTCAAAATAAATATAATTTTGTACATTGAGAAGAGCACAAGGGTGCTGTTTATTTCAAACCTTGCTTTCAACTGACCTGTGAATAAGAATTCGTACTAGAACATTTTTGGAGGTATGGTAAAGCCTACATATGCTCGTATAACTCGTTCTGTCTCGAAGCAAGAATGTTGATGTCGGAGGGTTACCCGAAGGTGGATCATGTCTCCACATTATTTTCACCAATATCCTAAATAGCCTAGTCCCCAAGCAGGACTGAAATCGTATTGGATAACGTAAATATCGAGTCCAATAAAAAAATAAATTAGTTTTTAACAATTTTGGCTATATTTTACCATGGTTGACCGAAAAAACCAAAGCATATTCATAAAACAATGCCAATATAGCTGGTAATTCTGATTAGGTTTCTTGAGGACAGCTGCGAATGCTAAATAAGAAATAGACCAAATAGATTGATTTCTGATTGAAAGGTTACGGTTAGGGGTCCGTAAACTATGAGTGAAGTAAAACCTTTTACATCGTATATATTTATGTACCATTTTAAACCGTATAGGTCTGCGTCTCCCAGGGTTTATTTTCTTTGATGTTTCTGTTAACCATAATTGTCTACTTATTCCAGGATATTGGATGGCTTTCGGGCGATATGACCGAAATATTCCAGCAAATTCTGCACAGTCTAGATAGAGCCTGATACAAAATTGTTGCCACTTTCAGAGTTCTTTTAGAATGGATACTCTGTGGCCATAGCACATGCCTACCCAAGGAGATGAATATACGAGTAGGCTTCTTCTTCTTGGAGTGTAGGTATATTTGGGGCACCCCAAATACACCTACACTTGTACTGCAGAGGACTTTATAAATGCAAACGTTGCTACAGTTAACGTGGCAACCTACTGGCACCCTAACAATCTGAGGAGTCGACCATCGACTGAAAAAATAAAGTTAACACCTAAAAGTATGCTGACGGCTTGAAAAAAGTGCTCCGGGCGGTTTAAATATAATCACAAGTCTGTGAATTAAAATCACGCAAATCCTGTTGAAACAGTTAGTGCTAAAATATGTTTAAATGGTTACTAATGTAATCAGCTCGCGGGAAGGAAAGGCCTACTAGTTAATAACGGTAAGGAAATTATTACCGTTTATAACATTACTAAGGATATAATTTCTCGTCTAGTTTGCTGTTGCCAATGATCATTGCTGAGCAATAGATAATATTTATCTTACCATTGCTTTTTACTCTAATTTGTGAATAAAGTAGTGCTGCAGATCATAGTTTTGTTTGTCTGCTTTGCTGAAGCGACGGTTTTTTTGAAGTGAAACTTCTTTATCGGCGTTGGAAAAAAAAAAACCTCACATTTCTGGGTTACGCGTCACATTTTTCCGTTACGCGCCATCTTTTTCTTGTCCCTACCACGGTTGATTCGAAGAGTACTTTCTCCAGCGGAGTAGGGATAGCATGTCGTTTAAGCGGACTTACTCCCACCACTAGACTTTACCGTTTTTTGTATTAGAGATAGTTGTTGTTGTTGTTGTTGTTTTGTGTTTTGTTTTTACAAAGTAAAAATGAAAACAAAAGTAGATCAATTTTCGAAAAATAAGGTCATAAAGAAGTTTCACTTCTGACGTGTTTGTACACTAGTACACGCACACATTTTTTATTATGACAATCCCCTTTTCTCGATGTCATAAAGGTGTTTTTTTTTAGAGAATCGACTGTAACTGACACAAAAAGATTGTCGAAAACTGTTCGTCGGGCAAACGAACATTTGGCCGAACGTTCTTTAAAAAAGTGAACCTCAAGCAAACGTGCCACATTAGCGCATGTCAAACCCCGTACTTCTTGGACTGTTTATAAATCGTTAGTAAAACAGTACTTTTTGGAGAGTTTTGGCTCATATGAACAAAACGCACTAACCAACCAAGCTTGGCGTCTTCATATTTTTTTTGACGTGGTTTTTGAACACCCCAGTTAGATTTGATACAGCTTTGGTAAGGTAAGTTAAAACTAAAAGCAAGAAGAAAATAATATCAT
The DNA here is from genome assembly GCA_905163435.1 of Mamestra brassicae. Taxonomy (NCBI): domain Eukaryota; kingdom Metazoa; phylum Arthropoda; class Insecta; order Lepidoptera; family Noctuidae; genus Mamestra; species Mamestra brassicae. The sequence goes on along the minus strand of LR991004.1, from coordinate 8,308,325 downwards.
CTTACATCTTAAATTCGATACCTTGTAATCTTAAGATGATATGGAATAATTTTATTTCAGCCAGCATAATGTTATGATTAATGTTTCTTCGCTAACGCGTTAAGCGCCATCTTATGCAAATACCGAACTAGCCACCATTACTAAAACTAGTTCAACTTAGGATTTATAGGAGCACGGCTAAGCCAGATTAAATTCTAGCTTACAACCTGTATAAAGGTGATACCTTATCGTGAACTGAAACTAAATGAGTTTTCGACACAATTTCTGTAACATTCTGGGTATATTATAATCCGTCTAGAGGATAGTAGTCATAGAATTGAAGAAATATGATTCTTTTAAATCAGCTTTGTCTATCTTTCCCTAGTGCCTTCAATCTAAAGTAATATAAAAAGAGGTAAGATCGTTTTTTTGTTCGTTAATATGTTTGTAAAGGTCTACTAAGGACTAATTCGATTTAAAAATCAGTGACAGTTGAAAAGCTACTCTATTACTGAGTGCAGTAAGTTCCCTTTCGTCCCGGAAATTTTACATTTTCTGCAAGACAGAGTGAAGTTGCGGGACAGACTAGTACTTTTATAAGTAATACCTATTACATTTTGAGTGACTGTGAGGTAATGGTAAGATAAGGCCAGCAGAATACGGCCTACGAATGCGTTGCTTATTAAAATCGATTGATATTAAACAGCCCATTACGATTACACGGACAATTTGCATGATTCTAATAGCCTAAAGGTTTTAGACAGAAGTGCAAACATTTCTAATTGCGGTGTCTAATAACAGTTTGTATAGTTTTGAGGCTGAATGGTTTGTGTTATCTGATATTGTAGTATCTACTTTGATGTAATAGGCTTTATAGGTCGAGTATAGTTGAGGTTAGTCCGGTTTTAACACTTCGATTGAGTGTGTCCTAGACATTTGTTTTTTTTTTATTATTTACCTACGTGGAGGAAATATACGAGATTACTTTGTATTGGTAAGAGAAAGATTTGTTAATAAATACAGGATTGCTTTTTTAGGCAAATGGGTACATTTTTGTAAGAACTCCCTAAAATTTAAAAGACAGTAATGTCATCTAGGCTTCCGGTCAAACCGTAGCCCTCTGGATACGGTTTGACATGTAGCTATAGCATATAATTGTTCTTCAAAACAAAGTTACTGAGTAACACGGTATCCTTTGGTCAGACTAAACGCATGAGAAAAATAGGAAAGACAGTATCAAGAATTTATTGTGCTAAAAAAACCGGTCCTCTGCTGGACACAGGCTAGATAGGCCTATGTCTAGCAGAGGACTGGCAGGCATTCAGAACCTCCTGGTCTGGCATAGCTTGAAACAAGAGAGGCCTATATAGAGAGGAAGACCAGGTCTTCTGGCGTAGCTCGAGCTTGGAGAGACTTATGGCAAGCTGAGGTTCAGGTGTTCTTGCGTAGCTTGAGTCTAGAGAGGTCTAAGCTGCGAGGAGGACCTGGTTTTAAGACTTAGCTTGAGACACGAGAGTACTATGTGAAGTTGAGGACCACATGTTCTTACGTAGCTTGAATCTAGAGAGGCCTATGTCAACAGGAGGACCGGGTTTTGAGACGTAGCTCGAGACAAGCGAAGCTTATGTCAAGCAGAGGATCAGGTGTTCTAGAGAGGTCTATGCCACGAGGAGGACCTGGTTTTAAGACGTAGCTTGAAATGAGAGAGTACTATGTGAAGCTGGAGATCACGTGTTTTGCGTAGCTTTAGACAACAGAGGCCTATTTCGAGTAGAGGACCGGGTCTTATGGCATAGCTAGAGACTACAGAGGCCTATTCTGAGTAGAGGACCGGGTCTTATGGCGTAGATAGAGACTACAGAGGCCTATTTCGGGTAGAGGACCGGGTCTTATGGCATAGCTAGAGACTACAGAGGCCTATTCCGAGTAGAGGACCGGGTCTTATGGCGTAGATAGAGACTACAGAGGCCTATTCCGAGTAGAGGACCGGGTCTTATGGCGTAGATAGAGACTAAAGAGGCCTATTCCGAGTAGAGGACCGGGTCTTATGGCATAGCTAGAGACTACAGAGGCCTATTCCGAGTAGAGGACTGGGTCTTATGGCGTAGATAGAGACTACAGAGGCCTATTTCGAGTAGAGGACCGGGTCTTATGGCGTAGATAGAGACTACAGAGGCCTATTTCGGGTAGAGGACCGGGTCTTATGGCATAGCTAGAGACTACAGAGGCCTGTTTTGTAGGGGAGGACCGGGTGTTGTGGCGTGACTTGAGACTAGAGCGGCCTTTGCAAAGCGGACGGTTGCGGTGGGCTGAATTCATGAGCCAAAACAATTACTGACGATACTTACAACTTCCATTTTTTCTACTTATATTCTTTGTAAGATCCAAAATAGTTCAATTGTTACACTAGGTCGCCACTGTTGATTCTGGCTTTCAGGAGTTGCAGTGGTTGAGAATAGTGTTTCGGTCTTGTTTATTATATGGTTTTGGGCTTGACGGCCCTGCTGACATGTCTACTTTACAACTTTGATATTTCTTGTTTAACAACCTACCTACTGTATAATCTTCGCCATCAATTGTTTCCTTCATTAAAGCGAATTAAAAAAATATATTGAAAACGATGCAAAAATATTATCTACTTTTGCATACGGAACCGCTTGATACATCTATAAAATTGGAATCACATATCGTGATTGCTACTTAAAAATGGAATGTCGCCGGTTGCAGGAAATCAAATTGAAATTGTATATATGTTTGTGAAAATGTCGCTTCAAGGAGCCAAGCGATTCTCAACACATTTTTATTACAAATAAATACGATTCTAGATTAAATTCGATGCATTATAATATAAATCGAAGATCTATCTTTGGAGCGTTAATAGAAATGTGAGGGTAGAATGTGCCGAAGCATGTATCTGTAAGATTTAAATAAACTTAAGTAAATTGCATAGATAGACTCGGGGACACGAGTTTCGATTTTCCCAAAATTACTTCACTTCGTAAGAGTTTTAATGGTTGATTTAATTTTCAAATTTCAAAATCACAGGAGACAAAATATGGGGGTAAAAAAATGGTCCTTCCTACCGGCCAAAGAAAACAATTAACTACTATTGCACTATAAAAGACTACTGTACAAGCTTAAGTAATTTACCCTCCGAAAAAATAATATGTCTACCTATTGGAAAACACAACATTCGAAAACATTTCCACCAAAAACCCTTCACGGAGTCATAACACCTACTCTCATTCTCTCAGGTAGGTACAGTCATATCCAAACATAAGTGCATACGTCGTCGGCACATCGACGTAGACCTCTGAATTACCTCCCCGATTGGCTTCGAAATATGAATGGTAAATTGGATGGCACCGTGGCCCCCACATGCCAGCTTTATGTATGTACTGAACAATGCTTAAGAATATTCCATGAATGCAAAATAAGCAGCTAACAGCGAAAACGTATTGTCTTTGTTCGTGTTTTCTATGATTATGTCATACTTTTTATTATTGAGTTGGAAATTTTTCATGCTGACTGTATTTTTAGTGGGGATTGGTTTTTGAATCTGGGTCATATGTTTGAGTCTTTTTATTATCATCCGTGATGTAACTTTACCGTTTAATTGTGTGAAATAAGAAACTGAATTAGTAAATCAGTTAGTATCAAAGATCTTTCGTTAAGTGAATAAAATATAATCCATAGAAACTTCTACATACTGATCAATCAAACTGTTTTAAAATATCTACTGAATAATGCTTTTTCTTCATGATATAATAACCCTATAATCATAAAACCATAAACAGTAGCCTAACGTTTTATTTATAACTGTCCTCAAAGATACACATCACACCTATTTTTTGTTTACCCTCCGAAAACTTACGTAATAATCCAAAACAGTCCTTCAAAAAGTTATAAAGTCCCAATAAAACCATTATAAAGACAGTTATCAAACTACAATAATAATTACGAACAAAAAAGTGACAAGAACACTACTGAATATACCTACTATGGGCAAAACGCCGCGTGGCAAAACTGGCTAACTTTTAAAACGTTATATGGCCGGTAATAAAACGTTCGTTCCGTACGAGCACAATACTTGCAGAAATATTTTTGAATACGGAATTAGGTTTGCCAAAAGCGCGGGGAGCAGATAAGGCAGAAAAAAAAACAAATTTGTAACGGGTAAAGTTTTTGGAGGCGGAATGTCTCCCTTGGGTGCTGAATCTTCGTCGGCGTGGCTCGTAAAATGCGGGACGTGGGCAAGCGGGCAAATTTGTCCTGAGAGCGACCTATGACGTTTTGATGGAACGCTCCCCGACTGATTTCCCACACCCTAGATTCATATTCATAACGATACCTCCGCCAACAGTGACATATTTGACCCCAAACATATCTAGGTCAGCCTATCGATACGTGACGAATCACGCGAAATTGATTCGTTAATAAGTAATATAACTTGCAACTTTTAAACAAAACAGCTTGTTAAAAATATCATTAAAACTAAAACTCTATTTCGAACTCGTATTCGCTACGAATGTCCTTTGCATGATGATCGCCTCTTCAAAAGAATGGCACCCGTGTCTAAGCTATCTTGTAGGAATTTTAAATTGGACGAATCGCTCAAATGTAAATGGTTTTCCTTTATACCCCATCCTCTCGGGCTGCCCACCCCCGTCTATTGCGCGCCTAGAGGCGACTGGCATACCAACACACACGCACACACCTATGTGAAAGCCTACGTCGTATTTCACCAATGGATTTGGATCTTCTTGTTTGCATACGTCATCCGCGCAGCCGTCTCATTTGCATAGCGTAGGGGCAGGGGAGTGGGTCAGCTTATATTGGTATCGTTAAGCTGACACTAACACACGCAAAGCTCACACATGCTTACATCTCATCTCGACATACAACTAGGAGTAATGCGAGTGTGAATACGTAAATACGCGTCGGAATCGCGAGTTCAAAAACGCGAAACGCAATATGTCTTCATAGTAAAAAGGTGTAGGGAATCTTTTTAAGGGACTCTAACAAAAGAGCGGGAGACGTTATCAGGGAAGGAGATCTCATGTTTTTGATGTGTTCTCTAAATATGTGGGATATTATGTAGTCGCGTAGATATTATTTCAAGTACTTGACGTTTGTACCCGGATTACGGATATAACATAAAATGAAATCAATTTTATCGTTCGAGCAATCCTGGCCGTTTTTAGTTTTCCTGTAAACTGAAAATGAAGAAGAAGATTAGTCCCGTCAATTCTATAAAGTATTAAGGGCTTAATTTCAACAGTCAACATTTTACCTGGCTAATAAAATATCTATTTGGCATATTTTCTATACGAAAGCTGCCAAACAGCCATTTTATTTCATGTAAAATTAACTTTAAATTAACCAAATTCAATAAAGTTTTCCTGAAATAATATATTTTGTACAGGTATCTAACCGATTTTCTTTGCTTAAAATATTGATAACTTCCTTATGACAACTCGGATAAACTCTATTAAAACCGATATAATACCTCTATAAAAACTCTATTACATGACGTTCATATACTAAACATAGAATATACTAAAGACTTACATGGCCCATCGTGTGAGTTAGCAATAAAACATGTTCTAAGCTTCATTCACCTTTCTGTTTTCCAATCACCGGCTATCGAGTTGAATGGTCAGGGATCGTAAACAGTTTAATGTGTGGGAGAGGTTGGCTAGTTGGCTAATTAATTAAAGAAGCCATCGTATTATCGTTGCCCACCCTTGCTTGATAAGCGAGCGATGTATGGGGATAGGCTTGTCTGAGAAACTAAATGGTCTAGAGTTTATAATAGTTGCTGTAAGTTGTAGAGTTTTAATGTTTTTTATTCAGTTTACATTTGCCTAGATTGGCTTTAATTTTAAGTGAGTGATAAAAGAACACTGACAGTATTGCAACGTAGTCTCTTTGGTACATGCATAGGTAATACTTTTGTAACAGAATATCTTTGTTTAAAAATTAAACTAAATAACTATATATAAATCACGTTAAGTCTTGTTTATTTACTTTCCTGATGCGAGTCACGACTTTCGATCTCAACTATGCTATTCACCGCTAGATGGCGCTACGTGTCTTCGCTTCGAACGGCCGTTTTATGAAATTATTTAATTTTCTAACACCGTTCACAGTTTTCTCATTACACTTATAAATATAGAAAATGCTATTTTCTTTTCCTCTCCCGGAGCGGGGAACTCTTCAGTTTAATGAAGAAAGTTGTAGCTCCGTACTTTTCCATTTAAAACTTTTCATATTGATTTCAAAGTTTATTTTTTATAACAATGAACTTGATTCTAAAATAATGAGTTCGATCGAACTGTTTAATTGAATCAGTTGCCAATAAGATTTGTTTGTTCGTCTACATTGTTGTTTTAAAAGTCGTTTAAGGACGTATTTTTAATGTATCACGGAAAATATGGCGCACCTTTTTTAGAATTGCCAGTTGCTTATTTTGAGAGTTGTTAATACTTTAGTTGATTAGATATTCCAGAAAATATAACTAACACAGTCGTTAATAAAAAAAATGAAAATTTAAACGGCTGAATTCATTTTTAATTTAATACTTAGGTGTTTTTTTTACCTTTAGTCCTTGAATTTTATTTTATCAATAGAAAACATCGCTGGAAAGTAGTGCACAAAATTATATCTTGCCCTCCATTAAGTTATGTATTTAGTTCCGTCAAGGTTTTGACTTTCTCATTATTGTTAACTTAATGATATTGAAGACTTCATGCTTAGAAGCTATCAATCAAATAATGTACTAAAAAAATTAAAAGAAAAACTTATAAGGAAATCGTCATTTTTCAACATAAGTTGAAGTGTCTAAATAATGATATATTACCTAGATAAAACAAAATAATATTGATACAGGTACCATGCGACCATAACGTAGGTACCAGGAGAAAACAAAAGCAAACCGATTCAGGAAAATCTTCAAGTTCCCTTAACGGCCAACAGTTCCCCAAGAGGAAGTGGTAGGAACGCATTAATTTAATTTTATGGTTTTTGTGTCTGTCACATAACTAGCTGGTTGTGATTTGTGACCTCTCTAACGAGGAGGGCTTAATAAGTGGTACGGTGGTTTAATTCTAGTTACCTACGGTTTTTGTTGTTACTTCTAAGGTTTTTGAGGGAAATGTAGGGAGGACAGTTTTGTGTATGTATGTTGACGGCTACAAGAGGCCAAACAAAACGATGGATGAACTGTGTTTTTTTTTTTGTGGGTTGAGTCTCGCAGTTCAACCTATAAGGTTGTCGACTGCTTAACTGGGCTTGCCTGTGGTGGCCTTAATATGATATTAAAGCCTCCAGCCAGGGCTTATAAAAAACTTACAAACTAAGCGACTACACGCTAAGGGCACCCCCTGCGGGGTACGGGCCTCGGCTTAGGGCGTCGCTGGGGGGAAGACAGCTAGGGACGGGCTAGATCGAACTAGAATTATTATTAAGGGGGGGATGAACTGTGTCAACGATAATATGACTGTGTGATGATTAATTCTCCTTAACACAGGCTATATTTTAGCCTATCTAGGAGAACAGTACTCCACCCATCTTTATTGTAAAATTAACCTAAAAACATTTATGTAAATGCAACATTTGTAAACTTTGCAATCCCACTATGAAATAAACTTTATTATTATTATTATATAATTATATAGACATTAATGGAAGAAGAAGATGAAATGTATTCGCCGACCTTCAATACATTTAGATAAGGGCAAGAGAATGGAGGTTGTTCATATATTGGAATACACAGTATATATTTCATGTTTAATAAAGTAGTTTTATTTTATATCAGCCCATACTGCCCACAGTTGGGCAAAGGTGTCCCCAGTGTCCTTCCAGGTATTATACATTAAAACCATTATTAGTAAGTAATATGATTTATATTCGCCAACTGTAAAGCTTAGAAATATATATTAAGAAGTGGTAGTTACTCGGAAAATTCGTAGCATTAGAGTAACGAACCTTAACGTCTGCTTATACTTACAAAAGAATAGCTAGATAGCGAGGTGATGAGCCATTTCCATGAGTGTCAATATTAAAGCAGACGGTAATTATAAACAAATTACCAAAACAGAATTCATTTAAAACAAGTGTTTATGAAGCTTTGCCAATAGATGGCGTTACGAGTCAAGCCGTACGTTGTTCAATAAGGAAAAGTTTGTTTCAGGTTTTCGCCATAAATATATTTTTTCTTTACCTTTAATACAAATTTGTTCAGAATCTCTGCCACTGGAAAATAATTAAGAAGTCTCCTAAGTTTAAATTGTTGAGTCTTTTACACATTGGATTGAAGAAGTTTTGAAAAGGTCATACACGCGCCCTAGCGTGTATGACCACTTGAATACCCTAGATTGCATGATGGTTGTAACCTTACATGCATAACCATCATTTAATTTTTATACCATTTAGCTTGTATGTATGTATACCATTAGGGCAAAATCATCCGTTCTACTGGTAATAATAGTTTTCCTAGTAGGTAGGTATCATTTATAAAGTTGAACAACACCTTCATTGGTAACCCTACGAACGTCGAAAGACGTCCACTGCTGGACTTAGGCCTCCCCCAAAAAGGGGCGTTTGCCATAATCGCCACGCTTGGTAGGCGGGTTAGCGATCGTAGTGTAACTGTTGCAATGCACAGAGAATGCTGCTGCCCATTCTCTGGTGAGTCCCTTAGTCGCCTCTTACGACACCCACGGGAAGTGATGGGATGGTGCTATTATTTTACATTCGACACCATACAGAACAGTCGTATAATAGAACTAAAAGATAGAGTATCTACTCTACACATAAAGGGACAGCCCATTAAAAGACGCTGAGAGCAAATCAGAAAGCACCTCATGTGGGTGCTTTATCGTCAAGCAAAATGCTTAGTCGCGACAACAATGAAGGTGTGAAGATGGTTAAAGTTCGCGAATAAATGATGGGTCGCTTCTAAGTCGCCCACTGACGGTTGACTGAGCCTTTCATAAAATGCGCTTAGAACAAAACCTGTTTATAAGTCGATGATGATTATAGTAGTTGAATTGTGTAAAAATGAAATGGCTAAAAAGAAGGTTATCGTTGAGATGATGACAAATCGATGATGAGGATCAGGAGTTTTTAAACGTTGTAAGTGTTACATAAAGACAGTCAACCAAAATACCCGCCCGTCACCACTTCTTAGAATTTTAGCCGGGAAAAAAGTGACGCAACAAACTACCCAGCAACACATCTGCCTGTTAAGTTGGAAGAACTTGAATTTATACAATAGTATACAAAGATGAATTAATCAGTCTCTACTAACCTAGTCTCTATGTTAATAAATATTATCTATCTCTTCTACAATAGTAAACTTTACCACGATAAATACTTAATTTATCAGACCAGTAACTTACCAGACCAGTTTGAAAATTCAAATAAAACCCCATATTCGTCACGATAATAATATTCATTAAAACGTCAAAACAAAAATTAATCGGAACTCGATCACCCAATCTTCCCATCACAGATAACGTGAACATTGACACTGAATCATTCCTTTAAACATTCCAACAGAACATTAAACAACACGAGTGAGGCGAAGGTACAGCCATCTCTTTTACACCTCTTGTTTCTTACTACACCCATTTATCACTATTTGAATAAATTCAATATGTACATTGAATTGCGTGTAATTAATGGTTTTATTCGTTTAGCACTTAAAACGCTTTAAGGGCGAGGTGTCCAAACATTTGGCGTCCCTTTCCATAAAGGAAGGAAGAAAGGGATGGGCGCTCGCGCAAGAACACCCGCTGGTTTAGATCATTAATATTGATTTGTGGTCAATCAAAGCTCTGGAGGATTTCACTTTTAATGTTATTATTTTTTGTCCTTCTCCTTCGATGGTATGGATTTAAGTATCCTTCGTTAGCCGGAGGTAGTTTTTGTTAGTCTCAAGTTTTGTCGCCAAAATTATTATAAGTATTTCACATGTCAATTGCCTCAATCGCATGCTTCATGATTAGACTTTGTTATTAATATTATACAATCGAATTATTCATTTAATTTTTTTTGTCTGTAACCGTTGGAATCCTTTCATATAACGGTGCATTTGGCTGTCCTTGATAATAATGTTTTAAATTCAGTTAATGAATATACACAGATCTACAGTTATAGCCAACGACACTGTTGGCTATAACTGTGTGTGACAAAATTAATTACGAATGCATCTATTTAAGATTCTGATGTAGTAAAATTAGCATACCTTTTCATCACAAATGCAAATTAGCTCAACAATTAATCATTGCACACAACCTGTTTATAATATTCAAGTTCAATATCAACGTTAAAATTAGAAACAATTGTACAATCGAGAACAAAAGTGCTGCAAGCACTAGTCAATAATATTAAGTGTGGAGTTCTTATACCCACTTAAACAACAAAGCGTAATGATTCCACTCGACAAATAAAGGAGAGTACAGTCACTAGTGATGTCTATTTCTTTGTCGGAATTTCGGGATTGAGATTTTATTACATAGGGCAGTTTTACGAATTCCCCTTTCCTGATCCTATCCTTTTTCTGTATCTCAAGTTAATTTAAAGTATCTTGTTAATAAACTATAACGTACAAAACAATTTTTACGGAGTAAGCGTACTTAAGTTAGATCAAAAACCTTGTTGCATATTATACTTGACTAAACCACGCGTACATCAACAGACTTATGAAAGACCATAATAAAAAACTGATTGAAACAAGAAATGTACACAAGTTTCCTTAGCGAACTTATCAGCTCATGTCCCTTACCGGAACCTAAATGTTCCAATCCCGGATTGTCCCAACACTAGTACAGTCATATTCAACGGTGAGCAATGACCGCGGCCGACAATCATTAACAATGCAGTGTCTTATCTAACTGAATATAATTAATGAAACCACCACTCGCTGTGAATGTACCATACACTTATTGGCACGTGAAGCCTTTTGTGATTGTTGATAATAATTGTGGTGATTTGGATTAATGGTTAATTGGTGATTATGACTTTTTAGGGACGAAGGGTCAGTTCTTGATTGATAAAAAACTTAGGGTTTGTAAACAAGAAAAAGGGTCCTTGTGTCTTTGTCATATGTGTGTAAATGAAACGACAGGAGAAAAATGGATAACAAGGATCATTGATCCATTTAACAGTTTTTTTTTGTATTACTGTTCATAGGCACTCGTTTGACCACTATCTCACCTGTTGGTAAGCGATGATGTGGTCGAAGATGGAGCACGCTTGCCTAGAAGTAACCTATTCACTCTGAGCTATCAAGAAACATAGACTTAGGCAGGGAATTCCACTCCTTAGCTGTGTCGCACAATGAATGATGAATTTAGGTATAAGATGACCTGGACCGACCGATGTGACAACGCTTGGGTACTTTGGCGAGGCCTATGTCCAGCAATGGACGTCTTAAATGACACCAACATTTGGTAGTCAGCATTCACCATCATGTGATAGTGAATGACCTTTGGTATATGAAAGAACTTATGGAGATCATAATATTTTCTTGCATTGTGATTTTGTCCAAATAATTTATAAAGAGTATAGTAGTGGCAAAAAAGTAGCTGTATTGACAACTAAAAGCCTATCAAGAATCATCACACTTATTCTTGAAAATCCCTATAACACCCATTTGCTATACAGACAATCAAAATAAACCTTTACCAAAACAGTTACAGAATCATTAAAACAATTAATTACTAAAATTAATAACTACCAACCAAGACCTCACGACTGCCTTCATTTAATACATTGCCCTTTATAGTCTTAAAACCTTGAGCTATGGGGTGCTAACTATTATTTGAAGATGAATAATGAAGGAGAATCATTGGAATTATGAGGTTGCACATTCCTTTGACCTTCGTGATGGCGATTCGTTGTGTTTACTTATATTCCTTGATGGATGATCCTAGTTTTGCAGTTTCGCGTTTTGAGGAATGGACTCATGTAGATCTTAATAATGTTTGTTTTGTGTGGGAATGAAGAGGGTTAAAAATAGCAGGGAATTGCAATGATATTGATGATGGTGTGAATTTCTTTCGTATTGATTTTTATAATGTAATGAAGTATTTTGTTGTAAGAATGGAATGGCTGTGTGGTGATGTTGAAGATAACAAAACAGATGATACTTTAGCTGCAAAAACCAGTCAAAATTATAAACAGCTTTAACTAAATAACAATAGCTTCAATTCTAATCATAATAGCACTTAATACTTAAACAAGTTTTGACAATAATTTTGACAAAGTTTGTAAAATCAAATCGATAAAATTAACACTTCAAAATACATCATTAAAAGCGAAAAAGATCCTGCGCACCCGCAAGCAAGCTATAAACTCCGTCAAGATTTAGTTAGCACGAATATTTCACAGCTTAAATCAATTAAAGCGACATTTTAGAAGTTTGCTCGAACAATGGACATGAATCGGGTTCCTTATCACGTTCAGATATAATTAATGGAGCTTAGAACATTACACAATTAGAAACTATAAACTTTGATGTATTGTTGCATTATTTAACATAAATTAATACGTTTACTTGTTGAAAATCGTTGCGACAGGAGTTATTTATTACATTGACGTAACGCTGTGTGAATTAGAACCTTTGTGAGTGGTATTTACTGATCAGTTTTGGAGTTGCAACCAGTAGCCTGTAAGGATTCATGGCACTTAGTCATTGTCTTGTGATTTTGATTCAAGTTCTAGAAGATGTTAAAGATAGACCATTTTTTGAACCACGTTTTTAGTTCTACAAAATGATATCTATTGTCGAAAAGTCTGTCATTAAAATTAAAGTATCATTTCAGTAACGCGTACCAATTATGTTCATGTTTGATTTTACGAAAAACATTGTCACTGATAGAATCTATCAGATTTCTGTCAGATTGATGAAAAAAAATTGGTTGTCTGTAAAGTCGGTTTAACGTGACAACGTCATAGCAAAACATTGATGAAATGATTGCATACTTTTATGAATAAAATTGAATCGTGCAGCGCCCTCGCTCCGATCGTAACGTTACAATGAGCGTAACATTACTATGAGTCATCCTTTTTCGTGTGTGCAGCCGGCGTTCATCGATTTATTAGACGTTGTCACGTCAAAAGTCTATCAGATTTCTCACATTATGCTCATGCATTACCACCTTAATCCTGTAACCAAAAAGTATTATTTAATCTTTAAATATCAGTATGCTTCTTCTGAATTCTCGTTGTGATAAGTATCAGATCTGTCATTGATATCCCACTGATTCATATTCATGTCATTGACATTTATAATTACGCTAAAATATTTCATACTTGCCTTTGATATTCAGAGCACTTTAATTGGTATCGCTGTTCGAGATAAATCTTGTCATTTGTTTCAATAACTTTAAGTTATTCAGTACATTACGAGCCACTTGATTGCGAAGAATCGAAATTATTCTTCATTCGATGTTTGATGTTCTCATTAATTTTATTGATCATCGATTCTCGATTTGCTTTATGAAATTTTGGTGATAAAAGGACAGACTTATTAAAAAACGTCATAAATTCATCTGTAGGATCTACTCGTACGTGCCTGAACAGGATATCGTACTTATTTTTGGATTATTTATTTAATAATGAGCCAGACCTTGAACTCGCCTGATGAAAAGTTATGAGTGAGGCAGTGTACTCTTGCTTTGAGGCTGATGGGAAAGGAAACTCAGTTACTGCCAGAAAGGCTTTATGAAAATGGGATGGGTTATAATGGGATCCTCGGTTGCAAATATATTACTTCCTATAAGGTAGGTCTTATTTTATTCAGAAATTGAAAAGATACCACTAACCTGGACATTTAAAAGCTTATCTTTCAATTTGAGTCCATTCACACAAAAGTCATACACGACTGCCAGCAATTCAAAGAATTGAGTACAATAGTATGGACATCTCAGATCTTTATCTATATAAAATTCACTTTTTGCCATCACAATAACACGTTGATAAATTCCCGCATCTGCACATAAGGCCAGGTACCCACTTTGAAAAACATAATTAATCATTATATTTTGTTTGACTACGGTTGACAGCAAAAATTAATTAACATTCCATGTAAAAAATTCAAAAAGGCCAATCAGGTGTCTCCGTGAGGGTACGCCTACATTCATTCAATTTATTTTGTGCACAGACAAAGATTATTACGCAGAGACACCTCAATTTATTTGAATTACCATTCTTTAACGACGAGACGATCGATGAATTAGCATTCATTAAATAATGTGGCATTTATATGCTTGCTTGCTGGCTAGTTTTCGCAAATAAAGAAGCCAAAAACCGTCTCCAGGATTCCTTTTAAAATTCAGCTAAATTGGTTCAGCAATTTATTTGTGAAAGCGTAACAGGATTCAACCACAGAAGAGATATTTCATTTTATTCGTGGAAAAGTCGCCATTTTACATCTGAAAGTACCGCAACAAATGAACTAAATTAAAAGTTTTCTATTGCAGTAAACGTACTTTACAAAACTTAACACTAATGTAAACTCCTTTTTAGTCACTGCGACCAACAACACCTAAATCTTAATATCACTCCTTACTCATTCTTCATAGACACAAACTTTACCAACACCTTACCCTGAAACACCACCTCTGACAAAGGCCATAGGCAAAAAAGCCCACCAAGCATCAAGCAGGTGTCATATCTGTCACAAAAATCTCTGTCCACTTGCATCTGTTATCTACAACAAGTTCAGTAGCCGATCGCTCGCCCGGCCGTTAGTAATTTGACAGTTCAGATGACAGATTACAACAAGCTTCGGAGACCACCAGGGCTTTGTCGCTTCACTCCATCTAGTATCGTTTTTGTTTATGAGACAACACTGGCCCCTAATTGTGGCTCCAATGCTACCAACTTGATTATGCTGGATCACTGGATTGTTTTAATGAATGAGGTGAATTTTAATTAGGGTTTTTATATGTGGAAGGTTTGGTCTTCGATCATTTGTGACGTTTGGATGGTGAAGGATGTGATTAAAAGTTATTTTTGGCTTAAGCTCTGACTTCTTAATGTTTGCGAAAAAACCTATAGGTCTACCTATGAGCTCGTGGCTAAATTATAACAGCCGTTCTTCAAGCTTAAGTCACGCTTGCCGAGATTGGTCTGTGGATGGGTGACCATCTTAACACACTGAAATTCCTCCGTGCCTCGGAAAGCACGTTAAGCCGTTGGTTCCGGCTGTCATTTGTAGATCTTTGGCAGTCGTTACGGATTGTCAGAAGCCAGTAAATCTGATACCAGTCTTGCCATGAAGTACTGTGTTACCCGGTAAATGGATTTTGGAGGTCTAGTAGGCAGGCAACTGGGTAACACGGTACCCTTTGGCAATTATAAACTTACTCTAGTTCAACTCTTAAGACTAGTTTTCTTTTACTTCAGGCGGATTTTCAGGCGATCAAATCTCCGTACAAAATCTATCACGGGGACCGATATCAGTTCAAACCAGTTGTCCAACCAAAGCTAGCTTGAGTAATTCAATAATTATAATCTCTATGTAGCAATAAAGCATAAACAATATTACTGAAATCTTGATCTTATCTATTACACGAGTAGTTAATTGATGAATGACTAAGCTGACACGCCCACACTCGCATTCTATGTCTGACTGTTGATTCAGTATGGGTAATTTTGTAATTGTTGTCACTCGCTGATTTGTATAAGTAACGTTGTTGTTCAGACTGGAGGAGCTTAAAGGAGAAATTTAAAGAAAAAGGAATCATATTTTGCTTTAAATTTCTAAATAAAAAGTCCACTCACAAAGGACTGCGGAGTGGTAAACATTGCAGTTGGACCATCATTTCATCTGGAGTGAAATAACTGAAACTTACTTCGTATAACTTCCAAATGCATCAGTCCAGGTCTTACTGGGTTGGAAGTAAATTATAGGATCAATTTAACCAACGAAGTTAGCCCATCGAAGTCCACTACTGAACTTATCTGGAACTCTTCAAAGCCGCGCCACAACATCGAGTTCTCCGTCTTCGGCAGCGAGTCAATCTATGACACCTTTTTAACCGACTTCAAAAAAAGGAGGAGGTTCTCATTTTTTTTTTGTGTTTTCTTAGCAATATTTCCGACCAATTGCTAACCGATTTGAATGATTCCTTCTTTGGAAGGATATTTTTCCAGTCTGGTCGCATTTCAGTTTGACGAAGATCTAGTGAAGAACTTCGGAAATGATAACAAATCTTCCGGGATTGCTGAAATTGCATGTTTGTGTACAAGATAACCTTGTTTTTGAGGTATGTTTTCGGACGTAAGTTTATCGTTTATGAACCGGTCTTGATGATTCTTTTTGCGTTTGGTTTAGTTATATATGTTGAATTTGCATTGGACGTTGAACTTCAAAGATAAATAAGTGATCTCCTCAACTTAAAATCAATAAAATCTAGTATAATGAGATAATTTTAGGTTTATGTCAATCCAAAAGCTAAGTATAAGTATAAGATATTTAACTATGAGCTCGGACTTGGACTAAGAAGGCACACAAAAAAACCTTAACGGGAAATAGCGCAACCACTCATTATGGGAATAATATAAATTAAGTTGTGGGGTATCACCACTAAAAAGTGTAAAATAAAAAACCAAATAAAAACACTACAAAGTACAAAATAATTTCAATTTCAGAAGCCGGTTGTATTTTTTGTAAAAAAGTTTTCAAAATAGTCGTTTTGGATTGTCGGTCTATCTTACTGAGCGACCTCTTACACTCGACTAGCTGATACGCGATCGCGGGACTCATCTTGTCCGCCGGCCGACAAACACACTTCAGCTTGCTAACACTGCCAGCTCCAAAGCTGACAGTAACGTTATATTATCACAAACCTTAAATGGCAAACCTGGCGCCACAAAGAAGGTTCAAATTGTCCACTTTGATTAGTCAGACTCTGATCAGCTGACTGCTCAGGTGACATAACCTCTTTGCTATCACTTACGGCATCGTCGTGAGAACTAAAGGTGTGGTCTCCAAAGGTCCAACCTTAATCAACAAAACATTGAAATGAAACTGTACCTTACACAGGTCAGGTACTCAAAAACTTTCAAATATTTAATAACGAGAGTACTCACGGGCGGTCTTTCGTCAAATACTACAAAAGTACTTGTCTTTCACAATACATTTCTAGTAAACGTCTGGTATTTAAATATAAATCGAAAGAGCGGAACACAATGGTGTAATCGATAATTGAATTCAGCATTGATGAACTTTACACCGCTCGACCTTAAACGTGACAGATTAGAATGGAATCCATGCTGAGATGTATAAAGAGTTGATATAACGCTGCATTTCATTTGCCACGGTTCCGTATTTTGTTCAATCGGGTAAATCAGATTTGTGAATAACAGTATTGCTATTGATAGCATAAATTTCGACAGTACCTAATTTCAGTATCCGTTTTCTCTGCTTAAAAATATTGCCCAGGAATTCGCTCGTCCGAAGCAAAATGTTTAGAACTTGAGATTTCTCTATTTTTGATAATACTCACTGCCGGATATCGTCAAGTCTATGGCTACCTTACTAGCTAGTGCATATTTTACTAGCTTGTCTATTTCAGACTTGGTGTTCACTTCATCGCTGATTTTACAATTGCCAAAATGCTGACCGACTATTGGCGCATCAGGCTGTAAATCAGCATCGCTTGATTTGTCAGGATTTTTTCTTCAAACAAAAAAACAAGCATCTTGTATCACCAGCTCTATATCCATATCATTACATGTCAGATTAGGCAAGTCACCGTCTGTCGTCATACTTAATGCCAATTAAAAGATTTAGAATTGTGGATCTTTGTTTGACTCGTACTAATATCGAATGCTTTCTGACAGACTATGCTAACGACTTTTTGTTTCCTCTTAGGCCGTGACTCAGAATAATTATAGGAAGTATATGTGCAGTGCATTTATTAGTTGGGTTAATTGTTGATTGTTGCCTTTTGACAAAGGAAAAGTACCGTTTCGTCCCCACCTATTAAAAGTGACTAAGTCTTGAGAAATAATGTCAACCGGAAGAACTTCTCGAAGACTTTGTGTGCTAGTAAAAACAATGAACTCAAGCTTTAGAAAGAGGGGCATTGCTAGAAAGTTAAGAAGGAAATTATAATTAATTTTCTCCACAGTACTTGTCATTCGATCTTACTTATCTACTACTATGTAAACAAAGGCTTTAATTAGGTAGAGATGAAAAAATGAAAGTATTCATAGATACTTAATTGAGGATTTCTCTTTCAAAAAACTAATGGAAATAAATAATCGATATCTAACTGACTGACTGTTGGATTAATCAGTCATTTAATTAATCATAACAACAGAATTTCTGCTATAAAAACTAGGCCTTAATCTTAAAAGGCCTATGTGATTATTGCATTTATTTTATGTCAATTGTTTTTTGTCACCCCTCTGTTAATTATTCCTTTTTTGTACCCATGTATGACAGATTGGTCTTACCTTGATCATAAAGTGGTATGTAAACTAGGTAGGTACCTATTTCTTAGTAGAAGTGATTAAACAATTAAAGTATTTTTAATGAGGCGGATACGCTTTTTGTTTGATTTGATTGTTTGTACATCTATGTTTTGTAACACATGCATACATAATAGTGGCTGAAAAAAGATATGATGCATAACTAATAAATAATTTAGGTAGTATGTGAAGTTTTGACGAGTTTAATACAAAATATAGATGAAATATTTTTGTCGTGTAACATCTTTCCTCTCGCTTTCCTGCAATCTGTGGGAATGATTTCGTGAATTGGGACGGAAGTGTGTAACAGGAAGCCGAGGAAGCGCGCCCTACCTATTCGATTTGAACAATGAGAGCGCGCAGTGGTCGAGTTGTCTGTCAGTTGGTACTTTAAATGTTAATGTCGCTTTTTACCAAGGTGAGACGTCAGATGTTACTCAGCCTATGCGACTACTGTAAAACTCGCTCGTTTTTTTTTTAATCGTCTCTTGCAATAATATGTCATCACTACACTATTAAAAATTTAGTACGATCGCAATCCTTTATTCAGGCATGTCAATATGACATTCTTTTGCTTCGATTTTTACAGCGAAAGCGAGCTCACATTCAAATTGGTTTACAGGGGAGAGGTGTGGGGGTCAAATTTTAGTTAAACCATATTTCACCACAGGATTATTTTTCAGAGATAAATGAAACAGAAAATCTATCTGCTCTTTAAAAAAATATTAAAATAAGATCGTTAACCCATTGACTACAAATGGTGTAGTAACGTATGCTTTGAACGAGTGCTAGCTACGATTTGCTTGGGTAAAATGAGTATTTGATAGATTTCATTTTTATTACTTAGGGGGATCTATGGACCTACATACATACCTATGCAGGTAGAGTACTTACATACCTTTACGTAAAGATTATACATAAAGTTATGCAAGTATTGCATAGTATTGCACCTACCACTATTTATCTCTGCATCACCCAAAGGTTGACTGTAAGAAAATGCCAAAAGCATTAAGTCCGCCTCTGTTCATTTGTGTGCATGAAGTATTAAATAAATTAATATTATTACTTTTGACTTCAAACCGCATCCTATGGATCAACGTTGGGGTCGTTGGGCCATTACTAAAATGATAACTACAGCAAAAGCAACACACAGACAGAAACTGTCGTCGCACCATATTATGTGTTCTTCAATTAACTATGTTTTTTTGATAAATTAAAACTATTGACCTCTGTCGCGGGTTATTTCAAATTTTGGTTTACCTCACCAAAGGATGTATAAAATAAAATTAAACTACAGATAATAATAAGAACCAAAACGGTCAGGATATTATTAAACTCAGCCTTCGTAGTTCATCAATCCGCTACTTGGAAATACGCAATTAATATAACACACACAATGGAAGCGAAACATAATATCTTTGGCACGAACTTAAAGGATTATTTGGTGCTCAGTTGCATCAGAAATACGAAAGATTTGTCCTGACTTATGTATTTATTCATTAATTTAAGAGCTTCAAGAGTTTGATAATGTGGTAAAAATTAAATGCACAATTAAAACAATAAGAAGGAAAGGAATATTATTTTAAAGATGGACGAGGAAAAAGAAGAAACGAACGAAAACAAAGAGACTAACAAAAGAAAAAAATGCTTTACTGTTTAATAATAGGAAAGATACTAATTTAGTAAGCGAAGGTGATATAAATCACGATGTGACATTATCGAGTCGCGTAAAACAATAAACCAATCTATATAATACAGAATAATCAAAAAGCGAAAATAACAAATAAATTTAAATTAGCAAAAATCAAATAGAATTAAGTATAGTGTACTAGTCTAAATGTATCTAAACGATTTCGTTGAGCACGTAAATATCTAGGCACGAGTGGGTATGTCTATCTAACTGCGACTTGAAAATTACATTGAAAGATTGAAGACGTAGATTTTTAATTATATTTGCAAGTAATATGGCGTAAAACGCATTTGTGATGACGCAAATGTCCATATTACGGTTGGCAAAGACTTTAAGCAACTGGTTACTGCAAAGTACTCCTAATTAATCTAGAGAAGAAGACTTTGAAACAATAGCTGAATTTAACAACATAAACCTACAGTGGTTACAGTATGCGTATTCCTGCAATAATTATGTAAATTAAATATGAAGCAGCTCGATCATGAATCTCAGTGAACAGAATCACATAAGTTTGATTTGAAACTTAAATCTCAAACTTAACCTCCAAATTCACTTGCAAAAAACCAATTTATAGGCGTAGTTGGTCAAAAGCGCGGAAACCTAAATAACTTATGCTCTTACCACCAGATGCATATGCAAAAATTCAAATTCGAAACAGCCAATGCTCGGAGAATAAAATGGAATGTAACTTTGATGAAGCACTAAAAACTCTAGTTCTTAATACTAAGAGTATCGCGTGTGCACCAAACATTACTAACAGACCATCAGGGTTAACTCATTAATTTATTAAAAGAGATATTTCTGGCTTCCTGCCGGTATTACATAAATACGCAATACGCATGTGATTAGCAGTTTCACATATTTTTGTACAAACATTAATATAAGTACGGCACGGCTGTTATTTCTCATCCTGTATTTTTTACTCTAAATAATCTTGTAATGAGTTCGGTGATATATAGAGTTATTTATACTTGGCGTTAACAAAATTTATTGTCAAGCCTAGGATAAAATCCAATGAGCTCATTTGCAGACGGTTACAAATTAATCATGTTCTAAAGTGATTCATTGTTTATGTTTTTAACACAGTTTCATGGAAAATGGAGCATAAAAGTAAATTAGATTAGGATGTTACTAATCATGTACAAGCTGGAGGACTTGTTAATTCGAAATAGGAATTTATTTTTCCATATTTTTCAGAGGATTAAAAATTGGAGAAATAATGTTTATTTTACAAATGGGTTACAATAACTCTTTTACACGTCAATCTTATTTGGCAAATTAAACTAGATGAAGTCGGTGTTTTCTAGTTGACTATCCTGAGAAAAAATACCGAAACATACACAGAGATCAGGCACACAAAAATACTAAGGAAATGGCTGATGATGACTCCGTATGTCTATACAGTGTCCTCCTATCTCATTGGTAAAGATTCGCCCATATAAAGGACCTATTCAGGCTTATACGGCCAAATCATCACCATAACGGCAAGAAAATAGCACATGGCTGACGGCCCATCTCAAGCCTACATCAAGGCATATCTTTAGCATCAACACTTGTGAAGGCCACAAAATAACCTTACAAAAATATCTTTTGAACATAACAAAGAAACCTTACTACATTGTTAACATCTTGTTCCCTAAAGAATTGTCCAAGCGATCGATTGCGCCGCCAATTAATAAGTCGTGATCATAAATTGATATTAAGATTCTTTGAATTAGTCACTGCCATCTTGATTGTCTGTCGTGTATTGTGTTTGTCTGTGTGTATAATTCTTTACAGCTCTTGGTTCATTAGCGTATCGAGTAGATATGGAGCAAGAATTTAAGAGTTAAATAGTGGGTTATTAATTTATTGTTTGCTATTGATATTGATTTTTTGTGGGTCAATGACTTGAATATTATTTATGATGTAATTAATAATTAAACAATTGGTGATCGATTCAAGGTATAGCATTGAACTTTTAAAGTTTAAGTGCTGTTTCTTGTTTTTTTTTTAATTGAGAGGAAATTAATGCTTTGACTTTAAAATTTACAAAAGTAAGAAATGAAGATGTTGATGTCTCCAAAAAATAATTTAGCAATTCAGAAGAAAGACGCATCGCATCATTTACCAAACTATTTATAATTCATCCTTTTGACGCCAAAACCAAGTCAGTACCTAATGAAAAGGCGTGAGAATTCTTCACCTTAAAATATGGAAAAGAATAATTTAAACCTAACTAATAAGTAAAACTTGAAGACCAATCGCACTTGCCCATTAACACTAGATGCTCAATTATCAACACTACACAAATGACTCTATTCATTAATATTTTGAAGCGCAAACTTAAATATTTCCCACGGTCAACGACGAAATGCGAACATTAGCCGAATGTTGAAAGACAGAATAGAGATAGAAGGTCCACTTCATTCGATGAGGCATTTCTAGAATTAAGTGGTAGCGGGCAGGACACATTGCTTGCAGAACGGATTGCCATGAAGCCTAAAAGTTCTGGAGTAGAAAGTTCCGGAAGAAGCAGCTTTGGAAGATCTTCCATAACATGGAATGATGAGTTAATGAGAGCTGAGGGAATATGTAGGATGCGACAATCACAGGACCGGTCGATATGGTAACACTTGGGAGTGGCCAATGATGAAAATTCGATGAGGTTGGCATATAACGCTGGACTGTAGAAATCAAAGAATCAACCTTCTATACCAATCTTCTACACCGTAGTTTCACTCTATTTAGGTATTTAGCTACCGTTTTGAGATAATAAATCATTTTGTCGGTACAGGGGTAATTATCGCAATTAAGGCTAAGCAACGATTAGCTTTGTTCTTCGAGAGGAAACGTGGGACCGAGATGTGTCGGTGAATCACTGATCTCGGAATTTTTGAGATGAATGAAGAATTTCTGAAGACCATTGTTACTTTGTGTTTGAACATTACTTCTGAGATTTGGGACTTGAGTCGGGTTAAAAAGACGTTAATGTCAGGTATCGCTAACAAGCAATTGATAAATCATTCACACTTTACCAGTTACAAAATTCTTTCTTTGTGCTTCTTTGCTCAAGTCGGGGAATGTGTATGGTAGCTGCAGTATTACATGGTTGCGTATGAGGAATCGAATACAATTTCAAAGTTGCAGGCCGATACTCAGCAATTTTGCCATTTGGAACGGTAATTCAGAAAACTGTTTCAAGACTTCATACCTACTTTTCAATACATGCAGACTTTTAACAACACTTGTTCTCAATTTCAAAACATTTTTTTTCTCTTCATAATGAAATCATGTTTTTTCACAATTCCAAAACAAAAATTAAAATAAACAATTAAATACTAAGAAAGAAAATACAAGGTTACACTACGCTACGAACAAAGACAATTTACACGTGCCTATTTCCAAAATAGCAAATGGCCTCTCTATAAATACATTTGAATACTACATACTAAATCTTGAAGATAATGCGTGGTTTATTTTTAACAAAAAGTATCTAAGAAGCGATGCACGAAAACATTATAGGTGTTGGATGAATCAATAAGATGAAATCTACGCTGTATCATATGACTTTATAATTTGTAAACACGAAAATACTTAGTGATTTCTAATAAAAAAGCTAAATATTTGATGCTTTGTAGATTGATTTATCTTGAAAGATCAATAATATTTTCAAATATTAGTCAACTTGACGCATTCGTAGAATGGGTCACGGGATATAAATCTTGACAGTAAAAGTTTTTTTTTTGTATTTTATCTCCGGACTATCCTTTCATTTTCATTTGCGTTATGTGAAGATTTAGAGTTAATTTTATTATTCAAATAGTAGTGAAGAACATGACCATAATGCCATCATAAACACCAAAAAAACAAATACTAGGCACTTCCATTTGTCAATCGATAAACTAATAAAAAACTAATTTATTTCACGATAATATTGTTGGAAATTCCCAAGTCATATTTCAAATTGTTAATAATGAGCCCGGTACCTGACGGTTTGAGATCGCGCTAAGACTTCGATCTAAAGAGGCTGCATTTGCATAAAATCATTAGTAAGCACAATGGTGTGCGGGCAGGGACACGGGCCGAGAGACACCTCACAGTTGCTCTTAAATATCCCACCAACATCAACAAACACAAATCACATACTGTCCGTTACCTGTTCGCAAACACCCGTAAAAATTTCAACAGAACCAATACAGTAATGGATAGCGCTCAACAGAAAGTTGACGTGTATTGATGCGTCGTAAGAATAGCATGGCACGGGCTACGAGCCGCCTCTCGAATATGATTTATCATCGTTCATTAGGCGAGTTTGTCCGCAGCGACAACAGATGGAGCTGATAGCACTTGGCAGGGTGGCCAGCTTGTTATTATTTTTATTACCAGTTTTCAAAGAATAATACTTGAGGAATGCATCTCTTAATGAACTTCCACCCTTTTTGGGATCGACATGATGGATAGAATTAATGTCGCCTTCCATTGTTGATTGGAGACACTTTCAATGGTTTGGGACACGTCTACTTTGATTATGTCGCATTGATTTCGGGTTTGATACCTAAAATGGTTTTCTGAGAAGGGCTTAATGGTTGTTTTTGCTACCGTGATGTATGGATCATTATAAAATCTCACGAAGGTGTAGTAACTAATGATGTTTACAACGATCTTCATTTTATCTAATGTTTCAATGAAGAAGGCATTCTATTCAAACATAAATCAATGAAAATTACTCTTTACTAAAATTAATTAAAAAACATCACCAATATTTAATTCAAACAGCGACAACCCTACACAGCAGTAAACATTTTCATAGTCACTCACAATGCTCTCACTAAATCCTCTTACCATTTAAATCTCTCTGAGCACGCGCAGTGCAAACACTGACAATTCTTAAAACTGCATCTTTAACACCGTCGTCAGTCGTGTTCAGAGCGTAATTAAAGGTCCAAAGGGAATTTGCATTCGTTTCTGAGAGCTCGTAGGGGAGAAAAAAAAAGTTGTTAATTAGCATATTGTATTTTGAAATGTGACGGTTTGCATGCAGAGTTTCATGCCCCTCAGCGGTGGGCTTGAGCCTCGGAATTTTATGAGTCTCACCATGTGTGGACGTGTCTTGATTCAGCTTGTCATGAATAAAATCATGGTTATTGGTTTTAATTAGATTGTTAATGGCTGTGTTCACAGGTTCTGTATTCGCGTTCGGAATGTATGCTGTTTTAATCTGATGCGCTGTTATTTTTACGTAGTTAGAAAGTTTTATTTCAACATTTTTATATCAGGACTATGAAATATACCTCGAGATGAGACTAACATTTGCTGGATCGCAAACTTTTAGATACTCAGTGCTGCCTTCATTAACTCTATAAACAAACTCCATCATGACTACTAATCAAAGCCAACTAGGAACTAAATATTGACCTGCTAGTAAACCACAAATTACTAATCCAGTCTTATCCACACTAACCTGCCGTCTAAGTCAATCGTGATAGCTTTAGTTTTGTGTCTCTGTTTTAATTAATTTGGTTCACGAAGTCGCCACTTCGGGTGTCACGACAAGATGCTTCGAGAGTACTGACTGACATACTTCAAAATGTCACCAAATCATTGGGATTATCTGCGATCGCTACCGGTAGCCTGCCCTTTTGACCGTCATTGTCTAGAGGATTGTGTGTCTAATTCCACATGAGGAATTAGGTCCTGATGCGACAGATAAACTTAACGAGAAACGTGTTGAAGGTATTAAGTAATGTTTTTAGATGGTTCTTAGTACTGTGTGTAGAAGAGTGGAGATTAAAATACAATGATTCTTTGGTGTGCTACAAGGACTTAATTTGGGGTCACTGTTACTTTTGATATTTTGTTTGAACAAAAAGCGGTAATTTCATATTATGTTGATTGACTACATCAATACTGTCTTCCAATTTCTACTTAGAAGCCATATGATACCACAATTACAAATCTACTTGCCATTCATGTTGATTATGAGACCCTTCCCCTTTGGTAGGACCAATGCATAACTAAGCGGGTTACGATTGCAAATTACTAGACATTGATTAGATGGAGTGGAAGCAATTGGTACCATATCCCACTACCTTTGATTACCACTAAAACTTATGTATGATACATCTGATTTTGATTTGACATACATACATACATACATCTGATTTATTTAGTACCACAACAGTGTTAGTGTTAGTATTAATGGCGACAATTTCGTTATTGTTAGGTGTTGCTTCTTCTTTGAAGATGTTGCACTATATCATTGTAAGAATCTTTTTTCAATCGTATTTAATGTAGCAGTGGATTGTGATAGGTTACTATGTCGCTATGTCATCATCTGCTTTGTTCTTTAGTTGACTACACCCATAGGCATGACATTTGTCGTTGCCATAATCAAAATCATCGTGAATACGTAATAACTATTGCAGCACAAATTAAATCGTAGCGGAGTGTGAGAACCCCGGCTATCACGATCGCACGGATTTGGGCGATGTCGCAATGTTCCAATTAGGTGCTCATTTGTGTCAGTCGTGCATTGTTGCCATTCATTGGCGGCGAACAATCGACTCATTGTGAATGTGTTTACCTATTAGTTTTCAAAATCACTAGGTTTTGTTCTGTTTTATGCTTGCTCATTTTATTTCGTAGAATTAGTTTGTATTCGTTCTCTATAGTCTGGTGATTTTGTTTAGGTTAACACGAACAGGGCTGGAATTGCATTGCTAAAATCAGTCTAACTATTAATAGTCAGCAAAGCCGATGCTTTCGAATCTCAAGTCAAAGTTTAGTCATCAGACTCTCGTATTTTCGATAGCCTTTCATCTAAAGCTAATTTCGCAATTTACAGGATAGCTTTAAGTTGCAAATACGGCACGTTCGTTTGTATATTTAGTTTTAGCACATAATAGAATAGAATAGATTTTCACGATTCTTCACATAAACATTGCAACAATACAACTAAATTGCGAGTCTTGTCCGTCAACATTTAAAATTATTTCCTCAGTGAAATTGTGGGAAAGGTCAGGTTGAATTTGATAACCTAAAAGAGGATTGACACCCGATACACGGGCCGTTCTAACTATCCCAAATATGTATAGGACCATTTAACGAGACTGCCTCATAATGCACAAGTATTATTTAACTACAGATTCAATAGATTCAATCAGTGATACAACGATTAACATAGTACACACCCATCGTACTAAGCCAGGCGGGGTAGTGACACAATAGACTGTACGCCACAACATCATCAAACAATTTCAAAATCTGATCCTATGCATAACGAATGGAGTTGATAAATAGTTTGAATTAACCGATCTAATACGGGTCACCCATAACACAGTGACTCGACGGAATATCGACTAGTAATGATAATTGAACTGGCAAACACCCAGGCTGGACTATCAGAACCATCTATTGAGAAACGACGCTGGAAACTATATGACTTGCGCTATTGTATTTATGATTGTTTTTTTATTTTATTTCTTGTCTTCCGACACAATCTTTAGCGTTCTGATTAACTCGGAGCTTTACCGCTGTGAATTGTTTCAAACAGCCCGTTAGAATATTGAATTATGAGCATTTATGAGTAAGGCGTTCGAGTAAATCCATTGCATTTCACGTATAAGTCTTGCTCAACGTTTTATATTTAGATATTACCGTTATTGTTTGTTCTCTGAAAATAAAGGGAAATTTCCTTAATCTAAACTTGATAAGAATTTCAATGATACAGGAAGACACAGCAGGCCATTAAAAGATACAAATACTCACTAAGCAATGAGGAAAATTTAAAAATTAAATAACAACGAATTTTGCGATTCCGATTCTATTGGAATTTTCCATGAGTTTAAATGTATGGCATGTTTCAGTTACGTGTTACACAAGAAAAGGATCAGAATTCTTTACATATTCCAAAATTGCTAGAGCATCAAGCTCAAATATACCCGTTTTGTTATTTCCCTGTCCACTTACCTATAAATTTATGTGTTTTAGTCGTTTTTAGTTCTTTGCATCAAATTCACCTTTGCAGCTGCCTTCGGTCTCTCTAAATAGCTGCAATAAGTTTGCCAATTTGGTTTCCACACTCGTCAGTTCCAATCAATAATTCAATCCCATTAAACCAATACCTGCCATCAATATTAATCGATGAGCTCATAATAACAATTTGGAATGTCAGTGTAACTGTCAATTCCAACTAAACCATTACCAAGTAGGAATGTTTGTACTTAAAATAAAATTAATTCAAAAGTACACATTGTCTGTTTCTTGTTTTTCATTTAAGACAACATAAGCATAGGTATAATATAATTTTATCTCTGTTTCAATCATAACAACTCCAAACTGGTTAGACTTGACCATGGTCGTTCTTGCATTGTCATAAAGGATTCTCTAATTGAATTTTGGTAATAAAGAGAAACAATACGGTTTATTTTAATATAGATTAACGACCGATGACTTGACACCTCGCACTCAAATCCGAAGCCGGTTGCTCATTTACAAAGTTACTATTACCGTTCTTGAAATCAAAATCATAAGAATAATAAACCTTATGTCTTAAAGTTTTGGTATCTTTTACGGTAAAATTATTTTTGTCAAAATCATAGATGTGTTTCTCTGAATTAAAATTAGTTCGAAATATATTAATATGTATTAGTGTCAAACTTTTTACGTTATTGGTTATTGGTTCATTGTTGGGTTATGGTAATTTTCCGTGTGATATATTTGTTTTGTTTGATAAAGATCTGGTATATAATATAACCAACGTTATCTACTGTCTTCAATGTCTTGTGTAAGTCAATGCGTGAGTTTAAAATATCAGAATAATAATTGTAATAAGTAAAATATTAAAAATTATACACTTCCGATGATGGCAAATACAGATGAAAGAAGAAGACACGCTGCGCCGACCCCAAATAAATTTAAATTGGGATAATGGCAAGATGATGTAAATGAATATAATAATAAATTACGTAGCCTATTTATTTCTTTCAATTTAAGTCAAAGGCAAAACAAACAGCCGTCTGAAGTCTCACGCACGCAATCTCTTAAATATATTGTAAGTATTATGTAACACACACAATTAAAAATAAATTACAGTACAAGATTCTTCCATCAGTCATGTTGATATACGATCGCGTTTAATACTTGCAAGTGACCAATAAAATCGTCCAATAAATACATCTGGTCTCATTGTTGAAGTTGTTTCGGCACTTTTACGATAGCCAGACTTACCGAAATACGATTGCCAGGCTTCACTACGTTTCAGATCTGGAAGGTATTAACTTTGAGGAAGTAAGGGAAATTGAATATAAAACCTGGTTTTGGTAAAGTAAAGCTTTTTCTCACATATCAAAATGAAAACAAAGTTTTTAGAACAGTGCCACAAGTACTTTAAGAACTAGCAGCAGATTTGAATATATCTAAATTCTTATGAGAAGAATAAAAATCAATACTCAATCCAGCCTACATTATTTTGCATTATCAGTGATGTGATGACATTGTAGACTGACCTGGTAAGTAAGAATCCACCGAATGCTAGAAAAACTATACTGGTCGATTTAGAAGTTCTTGGAAAAGGTCTCCACTAGACGTCCTTCGATTGAAAATGATGGCTATGAGTTATAACATCATCGCTAATGACACCTTATCGTTTACATTCTGTACCTAAACGTTGCTTCTTGAAAAACTTCTTAATGAATAACACTTGGACCTTATTTATTACTCTTCACAATCACAACATTTTAAATCTTCATTTCAAATTGAACTTCACTCGCCTCTACAAAGGTCATTTTAGCAATCTGCCTGTCACTCAAAAACAAAGTCTCTTTAATAAAAACAATGCTTTATTTTGTTTTAATCCCATCAGCTCTTAAAGGGTTATTAAGTTATGACTTATTGCACTTCACTTTTATAATTTTATGATGGGAAATAATATCTATCTCGGTATCTTTCTCGTTTCGTCTTTGTTGTTTGTAGATTTTTTCTCAAGTATTTGATGACTATTACATTGAACTGCATCTTATTGGTCCTTAGAAGTTCCATTTATCAGCAGTGATCACTTGAAAACTGAAACAATTTAGAACAAGGTTATAGCAGGTTCACTGTTTCACAAAAATCTCCCCCGTCATAGATTCAAGTTTCTAGAAAACGCACGGTTGTTTAAATGCACATGCATTTCAATATTACTTGATAATCATCATCGTATTTTATTGAATTTTTGCATAACAACAAGGAAATCTCAAAACGATAAATAAAATTCAAAACAAGATTCCAATTTACTTACGCAGCCAATTGCCATCAATTTTATTGTACAGAAAAGCCAATCGATTCACGAGTGCGTACACTTAACCTCACTTACATTGCAAGTTGCTTTCTTATTAAAATAATCATAAAACACTGAAAGAGACTTTCTCAAAACCTACGCAGTGTGAGGTCGATGCCTCAGTGAGGGGAATGCGGATCTCATCGATCCATCGATGTCGATTGTTTTAATTGTTTCGAGATGAGACCGAGGAGTGGCCGTGTCAATGAGAGGTCAACTAACGACGTGATTAGTATTTCAAATCGAGAACTCGATTCTGCTTAATTTGAATCGATGTTTTATCGATACGTCGTTCAGTCACGAGTTTTGTTTGTGCTAATTATGTAAATGCTCGTTTTAATTGCCATAAATAATGAAGAGAAAATGTTTTATCTCATTTGAGAAATAGGTTTATTATGGTGCTGACATGATGGCGGTTAGTAAATTCTTACTGTTTAGAGATAACCTCTGCTTCTTTCACATTAGTAAAACAATGTACTATTGCCCAATAAAAAGGTTAATTTGCTCACCTTAGAGCTGTAATGAACTTATCTGAGCTAAGACCATTCCGAATTTTCTGTTGTTATTAAAATTTTAACTGTTTCTTGAAAAAACAAAGAAAAAGCCTTTTGGCTTCGTAAAATTTCAACCTTTTCATTCACAAAACAAAATTAAATTAAGAATGAAATTACTTACGGCGCAGTGACATTTGCTGAAATCGAATACTTTTTGTGTAAATACATAATAATTGCCTACAGCATTAAAAAGTACTTATCCTCTGTGTTTATATTAAACCTCAGCATTTTTTAGTTTGTTTAAAATTAAAAGTCGGTCCAAAAAATAACACTTGCTCAATCGATATCACACAATAAAGAACAGGGTTGTCACTTTGAATCAAAATGGAGTCAACAATTAAAATTTTGGGAAATAATTATTTAGTGTGGAATTGTGAACACGCATATTGAAATAAGTGATTGGTAGTAATTAAAAAATAAAGTACTTATCAATTACCTCAAAGTCTTAATTAATATGTGAAGAAGAACAAATATAAATCAGTCCGAAAAAAAATCGTTGATTTTGTTTTAGTTTCACTTTTTTATATTTTTGAACCCAAACATATTTAAATCAGTGCCAACCTTACTAAATCCTAACTAAAATTCCCGCCTACAATCAATTTAATAAGTGGCATTTGAGTGTTTAATAAAAACGGATTGTCCTCAGGAGATGGCAGGGTATAAATAAAAACATGTTCACATGCTCGCTACAACTTGCTTAGGCGACATTACGTTTTGGAAAATCGTTAGCGACGCCTACGGAAACATTTTGTTTGTGCTTCGGAAGTTTTAGAGTCGGTCCCTTGAGGATTTTATGAATGAATGTCTGGCAGACTGAAATTTTTATTGCGGTTATGAAATCAAATAACATGCGTATTTTTGACGATGGTCTTGTTCATTGAATTAATCATGTTAATTCTTATGGACTTGCAGATTTATGAATGAAAACATTTAGAAATGTTATATTTATAGCGATTGTGAAAGATATGTAAAATTCGACTTAGTTTGTTAAGTTGACTTGAAATGATTTATCAAAACTGCAACTAAAGTAAGAAACCCATTCAAAATAACAAAAAGGTTCAATAAAAAAACATATGTTTTATAGAAACGTACACCAGTGACCGCAACAGCCTTCATCGCAAAAAAAGTCAACGCGACTTAACCAACATAATTATTTTGAAATCCAAAGAACCAAAGCAATAATTTAGCACAAACACACACACTATTAAAAAAAGATGTCGCCTCTATAACTTCCGAACACTAGAACCCAGTATCTCGAGTATAAGCCGTCTCCTCACTTATCCGAAACACCACACCCCGAATGCACTTAATGTACAAAATATTGTAATGTTATTATTATTTCATATGATAACCCGAAGCCTTGCCTTTTCAATACCGGATAAAATAATTTCAATAGCAATGTGTGCCTGGACGGAGATAATCTCAGAAGGCAGATAGGACGGGTATGCATCTCGATTATTATCATAAATTTATCTAATAGCGGGTATGAGATGATATGGAGCGATTTAATTGGGTAAGTAGAGCTGGTGGTGTAAATGAATTTAGAATTGGCTTTACGGAAATCAGTTAAGAAGAACACTGAAATGGAGATTTACAGAATAAATTGGGAGAAGCAAACATTACCATAATTCGATTTAAACATAATTAGAGACAGGAACAAAACACTGAATTTAAACATTTCTTAGAATCTAAAATCAATACAATGTTATCCAATGCTAACAAGCATATAAGTGTAAAAAGTAAAGACAAATATACAAAGTTACATGTGACAACAAACAACACAGGATTCATATCTTAAGTAGATATTACGCCAAGAATGCAGCAGTCGTCGAATGCAAAACACTTAGCACTAGAAATTAATATCTAAAAGCGATGTAACCAGATCTTAAAATACGCAGACTTTAATTTTTACGAAGCAAAGATTCGATTACAAAACAAATTAATGCAGAATTTAAACTCAGCATTAAAAATCCAATAAGTGTCAACACAAAAAGATAGCAAACATTTATCACGAACATGAACATAACATTATAGAGGCGACTCAGGTGGGACACATAAAACTGGCCGAGATCACAACCCACCTAAACTAAACGTAGGCAGACCCAATAAAAGCCCCTAAGCCATTTAAATCTCTCTAAACGACAGGGTTATAGTTTAATTTTACTGCAGAAAACATTTCCATCACAATTGGAAGTGACTCCTTGTCATTTATTTTAAAGTGTTTGCGGGCTTCGTCCTGACCGTGCGTTATCATAAATCTTTTTTAAGATCGTACCATAAAGGCAGATAAGGTCGCACCCAATCGCCTAAAGATTGCCCTTTACCGAATTTACAATGCTGACGAATTGTCAGGCGAACGGGGAACGATTAGTTGACAGGACGATGCGACGCTTGGCAACAATATTTTTGATTTTGTTGATATAATAGATTCATCATCTAAAGTACAAACTGTGGTTATTTATGATATGACCGTAGAAGAAGGACCAATTTCCTGAAACATAATAATTATATGCAAATTCCAGTAAAAACGATTAAATAATAGGTTCTATTTTTATTGTCAATTTTAAGGTTAATAAGGTCACGTTATTTATCATTATGTCTATAAGCTAATAGCTTTGTTAAACGTTTCCTAAATTAATTTTGTTTACTAATGGACGTATTACATTGACAGCCCTTATCTTAATTTATGAATTTGAATAAAATTACCAGCGCCCAGCGACCACACGAAAGAGACATAAATACCTCTGTAAAAATACAAGAAATTTTATTAGTTTCATTCGACGAATTTGGCAGGAAAATCAAGATGATGATTTGAAGATATGATTATTTCATCCATATAAAGTTGAGTAAAACTCATGTGGAAATGGATTAAAATAAGATGAGCTATTAGGCATTAAAGTCCTATGTAAGCGGAAAGCTTATCTGTGACTTCTTTAATCTTAGGTCAAAAACGAATGATTGAGTGGTGGCTGCGATCTCAGTAAATTGATTAAGTGTCTGATTTTTAAATATTTCCCGTTTAACGCGGTCCATGTTCAATGATCAATTAAGTTGATCGACGTTTGACTGCGGTGATTTGGGAATCACACACATCGGAGGCTTAATCTGAATGATACTCATATTTTGGCAGCAGGCTTGTATGATTATGCGTTACGATGTTAATTTATTTGAACACCATGTTGATTCATATTCTCAGCATTAGATACATATTAAACAGTTAAGAATTAAGACCAACTACTTTCTGTACTTATATGAACTGATAATGAAATCCTGATATGGTTATTTTTCTGTATCATCATTGTCATCATTCAGTCGAAAGACTTAAACTGCAGATAAGCCTCCATCAATCATCACCATAACGATATATCCTGAGCTTAGCTTTTTGTCGCATCTATCCTTTATTCCAAAGCTGATAACAATACCTACTTATTGTAATTTATATCACTTGACTAATTTTTATTGCGAAAACATTGCAGAAAAAGTGCCTATCAATATCCGAAGCACTAAAATCAAATCTCAAGAATCGAACACTAAAGAACTCAAACTATCATTCAACAATATGACAATAGTCACAACAATGGATACCAAAGTTTAAAAGTCCATCGACGCATTTAATTTCATAACTAAACGTGTGTTCGTTTTTGTGCTTGGGCCACAAAAGATCTAATTGAAGTGAAAAAAAGGAATGATTCTCAAATGATACGTGTTTGTTTGTGTGATTGATGTATCGACGGACCGAGTCGGCTATTTAACAGTCGGTTAGACAAAATAGTCGAGGTATGCGAGACGTCGGGGTGCCATACCAGTACAACTTGTACGTACTTTGGCGTATAATGTTCGTGTGATGCTCAAAGTTTTTGGCTAATTATTTTCAAGATGTATTTCTAATGGCATAACATTTCATCAAAGATAGGTAGCAGAAAGCAGTGGTCAATTTATGATTTAAGGATTAGCTATTAACGATGTGTATGTTGCTATATGCAATTATGTCTAACACTGTCAAACTTAAATTTCGTATTCTTAGCAAAATATAACGAATGATCGTATGCGACTGCATACGATCATTCGTTAGGTATGTTCCTCCACTAATATTTTTGTCTATTTATTTTTTTCAGTTTTATTCGAAACAGTTAAATAAACGAAAACTTATCTAGCTACAGCCGAAATTATTGCACTTTTTTTATATGGAGAACGACATTTTCAGTATTGTAATAAAGCTGACCATGTCGTTCTCTCACAACCATTTTTGGATTTTAAACATTTTTTTTTAATAAATAAAAAACTTTACCCCACACTAGGCATTTCTCCTGTATCGTGGGTTCGTTTACAAACATAAAATCACAAACAGCTAGACCCGAAACAACTATCTGTAGGCCATACAAATATTTGTTCCGTGCGGGAATCGAACCCGCAACTTGCAGCGCAGCAGCCAATCGCTCAACCACCGCGCCAACCGTGCCGTGTATTTTAGATGGTTTGAATATATTTTGTTAGGAATTCTCTTCTGACATAAACTTAACTAAAGAACTTGTGATGCTTTGTTGTCCAATCTTATCATGACCAGCCCAAAACTTTGAGCATCTTAGCCTTAACAAACACAAAAGCATGCGTGTGTGCGTGTCGTGATCACAATCAGGTTATTTCACTGGTAATTATGATAGGACGGGCGAGAGCCCGACCCCGGGTCACACCGTCCGAATGTGCCACATACTCGTATGACGAATAGTGCTGACCGAGCTTAGGCTTTGAGTCGTTTCGGCAAAACTTTCTGGTTCTGGAATGGTTTGGACGACCACCGAATATGAGAATAAAGTTTGAAAAAAAGTCAAAAATAAGAAATATCACTTTTTCTACAATAATAAAGTAAATAAAGTATATCCGAAATAATTTTTAATTTGTCCTATATTCTACAAATACAAAATTTTGCTGCTCTCTTAAGAGCATGCACCTATGTTATCATATTTTACATATATATTATCATATTAAGTTGTGTTATCTATCGGTTTAATTATTTATTTCCACACTCATCTCTCAAAGGCTGTTCCATTTAGCTAGTAACTCGATTAATGTTTGAGCAACCGTAGACTTTTACTACCAAAATAAACTTGCCCAACCTCTAACCATCCACCATCATCTTCGTGATCTAGTCTCATGTTACTGGGTATCGTCGCAATACAGATTCTTCTATCATTCTTCCATGTTATCTGCCACAATACCATTTACTTCTCTTTCTTACCTTATGCAATAGATAACATTTAGAAGTTTAAGGCATAGGCCGAACTTTATTTCGCTTCGGCCTCGGCCTTACATCATCTGACATCGGTAAGACCCTAGACATAGTCACTAGATACACACATTTCCATTCTGATTATATCTCATTACATCTCGATATGTTTGTTAATAATTTTGAGAAACTGCTTCGAATTTGAAAGCACTTTACAATCGATTGACGAAACGTGTGATTATTTATAGCTCTGGAATTGGTGATGATTATATGGTTTCTATTGTTTTATGTACTTTGGGTTACCTTTCTTTTGTATTGATTACTCTATAATGTGTATGTCAGTTTTTTTATTGATATCAGTGACGCTTATTATCAAGGTTGCTTTAGATCTTTCTCTTTTTGAGCAGTGCGGATTAATTTTTCTCCTTTGCTTACCACTACTAGCTCAGTTGATCTTAATTTAGTCTTACCTTTGATTGTCCTCTAATTTCTTTTAGCAAAGTGTGCATCATCTCTACCTTTAGGTTAACTATTTTGTTACCAACAACTTTATAAAGCTTCTTTTTTATTCCCTTACGAAAAAAATACGTAAAATAGTAGGTATTTTGCGTTTCTACGCCAATCATCATTTCCAATCAAATTAAAATCTGATGGTACAATTTTAACACCCATAACTTAATTTCCAACTATACCAACAAGGGTACATTCCCACCTATACACCGTGTAATCATATTAAACACTATAAGCGAGCGTCGTGGGCGGGAGACCCCGGGTCAAACGAATTCATAGATAAAAACCTGTCCATATGACGTCACGAGATCGAAAACCTTCATCCAAAGAATCGAAACACAGAATAGACAACAACAGAATGTCGGCACTGCACAAGTGCACAATGGGCGAGACGCGCGCACACATAGATACAATTCACGTACAGCGAGTGCAAGCGCACTCGCGAATATCATTTGTTTGACATCACTGTTTGACGTGTTTATGTGTGCGTGCGCCTGTTTCCGCTCGTTTGACGGTGTTGGTCTTCTGTACCAATCTATTCTGTGGTCTATTCAAGCGTCCAGCGATCAACATCATAATGATTCGACGTTGATTTAACACGCCAGTTAATTTATACATCAGGCTAACGTATGACACTGGCAAATGATTTATGATGTACGTAGATTAGATAATTGTTGCTTTTTAGGCTTCTTTATTTTATTGGGCTCAGTTTTGAGTGCAGTGGTTTGTAATAGTAATTACATTTTTATGTTATTCAGCTAAGCAACCGTGGAAGAATTTGAGGAATTTATTTATTTAAACTTTATGTACAATAGTGGTAAATGGCACTTAATGCATCAAGGCATTCTCTACCAGTAAACCTTTGGGTTATAAAGACTATACTGTGGCAGGTGCACAATAAATAAAAATAAAATTTTAAATTGAATTTTAACGTTTCGGAAAGAAAATACAGATTACATATAATATATATATAATACTAATAAAATACATATATATGCTAAAATAATAAACTAATAAATATGATATATAATAATCATACCAATTAGAGAGAATTCATAATAATAATGACGAATTAAGTCGTGTTTTCGGAATTTACGCTTAAAGGAAAGTTTAGACTCAGCCTTCTTGATGTCAATGTTCCAGAGTTTAATGGTAGACATAGCGTAGGAATTAGACAAAAACCCTGTGCGGTGAGAAGAGATATGAAGAAGTAAGTTTTTGGATGCCCGAAGGATAAGACTGTTAGATCTACCCAACACTTTGAAATAAGACCACGAGAGACAATTAAATATAATGTGAAATTGCAGTATATTCTTTATTTTGGTAACATTTTATTTTACTGGATTTGTTTCAAGATTTTTAAGAATATATGATCACGTTACGCAATCAATGATTCATCCCAAATCACCAACCAAGCCTCAAAACAAAGCATCCATTCCCATAGTCAAATCCCCTGATAAACCAGTGGCCCCACAAATATTACCACCCTAACACCTTCCCTTCATACACCATTTCTATTTCCATAAACAACTTATCAGCCAACACTTCCGATAAGTGCGTATAAGACAATTTTCTTCAAGTATAAACCTATCAGACAAATATTTGTGGTTGCACAATAGTTGGATGCATCGGCCCACAAGGCGGGTGCCCCCGCGCAGTATTTCACGCTGCCCCTGCGTCGACAGTGTTTTGCACTTCGCTGAGTAGGGGACGGGCTTGGGAGGATAATATTTAGATTGAAACTTACTGTTTTAGGTAATATAATGCAGGTAACTAATTGACCTAAACTATCGACCATTTATATCAGAAAATTGATATATTGACTATCCCTAACCTTAACATGCTTATCCTTAAGTTTTTTTGATGCCTTCGCTTTCCTATTTCCTGGGCAAAGGCCTCCTTACATTCATTCCTTTTTTTGGGAGCCCGTTCGTTTTTTCTGTAGATTGATCGCCTTCTAGATCTGCTGGAATCTCAAGAGCACAGTTATTTCCTCATAAACTCTTTACCAAGTTTGACATAGAAACCAAGTTGTGAAATTCCTTGAACCAAAATTGTCATTAAAGTACAGAAATATACTTCTTTTTTTATCCCGCGGCTTTCTCCAGATCATCGGTCGGAGCCATCCAACGCTTCGTCTTCGACCAAAGAAGTAAAATTTTTATAGTTTAATATTTGCAGTCATTTTGAATACAAAGGTTTTCAAATGAGTCCCTGTAA
Source organism: Mamestra brassicae (assembly GCA_905163435.1). Lineage (NCBI taxonomy): Eukaryota > Metazoa > Arthropoda > Insecta > Lepidoptera > Noctuidae > Mamestra > Mamestra brassicae. Next base: position 8,269,353 of record LR991004.1, on the reverse strand, counting down.
AGATGTAGCAGAGCAAAGAGTTAGGCGGTGCGGCCGCGGCGTGTTCTCCGGCGGCCCACACTCCGATACCGCGTCATCTGTTTATTGTACCTCACGAAGAGTTAAAGCTGTACAACTGAAAGAGATACTATCGAACTCTTAAATCAAGAATACACCGAAGATTGAATCTTAAACAAAACTAAAAATAAAAATCAGATCGAAAAAAAGCATCACCTCAGACCATGGTAAATTGTTTTACCCAATGAGGGCTACACGATTTTATTTAGGTACATATACCAATAGTTCCATAGTTACCTTTCTATCCGTCGTCATCAATGAAGAGAGGTGGCGGAAAATTAGTCAATTTTATTTAATATATTGAGTTAATACATACATTTTAAGTTATTGTCTTTGTTTTAATGTCCATTATGGAACTTTTCCTCATATCCTGACTATAGTGAGTGTGAGCAGTTCTTGGACTCTACGCAATGGTCCATCGACAAATTAGCAATCATATGTCAATATTTTTTTTATTCAGTGTGGGTTTGCTCTTGACTCTAGTCTAGGTCATAGATGACAGAGACAAAGTTGATGTATTTTTAAATTTTAATTTTAAATGTTTTTTAAAACGTTGCCCCACACTATTATTATTATGTATCTTATTATCATGGTACAACCAACTTTAGTTTTAAGCGTACCTACTTTACGCCTGAAATTGACGTCGAAGAAAATTCAAGGGCTCATCTAGAGAATCTATAAACTATCTTCGCATTGTTTCATTTTACGACGTGTCCACACTATTGTTCCCTGTACAATAGATTTGGTCTACATCGGTCTTATTTCAGAACCTGTTTGTCGTTATGTAGAAAAATTACCATTTTGTTAACAACATGGATCATTCTGGTTTTCAGCTCCCATTTGGGTGATTACGATCTTAAAACGTGGAAAGTTTTAATATAGCATAATATTTTGCTCTTTTGAATAAAAATGGGAATTAGGAATCTAGTTTCCATCTTAATGGAGTCATAAAGTAAATGGACTATTTCTTAGAAGTCTGCTGTTAAATTGTATTTATTTTAATAGCACTCAGTGGTTTAGTTCTTTAGTCGCCATATAATTGCACTATCAGTAAACTTACTATGTGCAGTAATGTTTGTCAATATTTTACACGGAAATCCATAAGACAATTATACGCATCATGCATAAAACAGAAATAGAAGAAAAGGAGTTATTTGACCATGTAAGGCAAGAAAGTATTAAAAACGGGTACCTACCTATTATTTTTTTTTAGCTGGGGAAGGGCCTACCCTAATTCTTTCCAGGGCCCTACTATGAAGTCTTAAAACGATCATGATTCCGCTCTAAGAGGGACACGGAGCTATACATAGCGAATAGCATTATCCCGTTTACATCATCGGAATTGGATAGCATTAGCACGTCATAGTAGGGCTGCAGCTATTCTTCTACCGCGCTGTCTTGGCCGGCTTCGACGTGGAGGCTGTCCAGCCGGCCAGTTTGCATGCAGCTGAGGTGACTCGTCCAATCCTACTTGAGCCTGACTAAACGAAATATTTACTAGGAAAATAATGAATACCTATAGGAGGGTACATGTAGGTATTGAAAACACTAATCCCCATATCAACATTCCACAATGACACACAACACCAAATTAACAACTACACTCCACAAAATTCCGCACATAGCTACTAAAATAAATCTTCAAACAAAACGAATATGGAAACGATGTATTGAAAGCTACTGATGCTTTGTAGCCAACATACGGGTAGCAGCTAAAGTGAGCTATTAATTTTAACTGGTATTTAGGAATCCAGAGAGCATTATAGAACAAGCACCAGGAATGCAATGAGGAGTTAATGCGCATACCATCGGGTCCACGACATTTATTTTGCACTAAACAATGCAGCCGTGAATGATTTGAATAAAGATTTTTGAATTTACAAGTTTTGTGAGTGTTTGTTTTTTGTTTTATAAGAAAGATATACCACAAAACGTTGCTCTACCAGTCAAAGTGATGCGAAGCGAGGATGATAATCATAATTGTTTATTTGTGAGAACATTGTCTTAAGTTAACAAAAATTGTCTCATCATATTCTACCACATGGGTGTACAAATTTTACAGGTTATATTGGTCATTTAATAATATTAAAAGTACAATAATATCATTTTTTTTTAATAGTAGTCAAAATTCACAAAAAGATGTCAGTTAGAAATAAAATTAAAATGGAATTAAATTAAGATGTCACAGTGTTTGTAAAAGTGTAAGTAGTCATTCAAAATATAATAGAATTTATTACATAAACATTATTTAAATAGCTTATGATAGATTGTCAATTAGTGTTTGTCAGAAAAAAAAAATATCAATTAGCGGATAGGAATTGATCCAGCGTGTTAAGTTTCGTCAGAATCTACAGAACAAATCTTTGACTGGCCTGTTGGTCGAGTGGTTAGTGACCCTGACTGCTAAACCGGAGGTCGTGGGTTCGATTCCCACCCAGGACAAATCTTTGTGTGATGAGCATGATCATTTGTTCTGTGTCTGGGTGTAATTTGTCTATAATATGTATGTATTTAGAAATATATAAGTATGTTTATCAGTTGTCTGGTTGCCATAATACAGGCTCTGCCTAGTTTGAGATCGGATGACCGTGTGTGAGTTGTCCCAGGATATATTATATTATATAATCTCTTATAAGGTCGTCAAAGGTTTTTAATTCTGAACTCGAATTCAAAAATCATGATATTAAAATGTCCTGTTCGGGGTCACAGAGTTTAAAGGGTTATAACGGTAAAATGGGAAGTCTCATTGAAAAAGTCGTTTTGGTAAACAAAATCGGAAATGTTCGCACTTTTTGCGCTCCTAAATACATACCTATTTATGTACAAAGTCCTTACAAAAATGTTACGTTAATCCGCTAAATAAGGTTCATTTGAAAAAGAGCTCGTTTTGCAGCTGCTGAGAATAAAAGTATTGCAATAAATTCATAACTATATTTCATATTGATGAACGTTTTAATTTCCAAAACCATTCAAGTTTTACCAAATATGTAAATTTCCAATGTGAAAATTTCGTTTTATTGCCGGACAAGCCAGGAACCGTGACACAGTTATTAAAAAAACGACAATATAAACAATTGGGTATCAATGTCGTCCCTTTTATATTATTTTAAAAACCCCAAAGTAATCGCATCGTATCGTAACAATAAAAAATTTATTTGTCACAGCACATGCTCTTAAAAAAACCGTATTATTTAATCCTAAGTGAAGTGTCGTCTTCATTTTATCAAGTTCCAAGTGTCGATATATTGTTATAACGGCGATGCCTGGGTACTAAAGAGTGCAGGCCAGATAACCATGTGGATGTACTCCCCTTGTTAACGATCCCACAACCAAATAAATTTGTAACCAAATTAGTCCCGAGCGATAAAATTTATTCGAAATCCACTGAGGAGAGTAAAAATAACACATTCTCTGTCGGATTAAAGAAGAGATACGAGCAAGATACGGGCCTCGAACGCCTCTTCCGCCCGTTTTTAACACTTCCAATTAATAAAATTGATTTTGTTTTTTAATTAAGCCCGTAACGAAGGCTCGAGGCTTGTTTAGGAACCCAGATCGGGTATACCTCTTAAAACAAGATTTATTTTATTGCTCAAAGCACAGCATTTGGATCTTTGACTCGGATCGTACCTACATGACGACGAAAAACCAATCGCCTACATTTATAGCGCCATCGATGCATAAAATTCGTTTTTTTATAAAGTGTAATCGAACTCGTAACAATTATGCCGGTGTAAAATTACCAAGCGGAAATTAGGCTCGTACAAATATTTCCATAGTGGTCAAAAGTGCGTTTTGTTGCCTTTGTTTTTCAACGGTCCTCACATTAAGCGTTTTTGTATAAAATTCAACGGTCAATAAGACTTCATTCATATTTTTGTCTTGAACAACGAACAGGAAACTTGTAAAACAAATAAAGTGGTGCTAAAAAATTTGTAATACGGAATCATGATTTTGTATTTGGTCCCTCGCCATAAAAAAGTTGTATAGAAACGATCGCTAATTACAGTACCAACATACTCAGAAGCACATGCATGAATGACTGCCAGTGAATGTGTATGGATTATATATGGACGAATCTTTACGGCATTCCCGTCTCATTTGCATATGAATGTGTAATTAAACTACGGTATGAATGCTAAATACTCAGATCCCTTTTAAATTTGCAGGTTCAATTTGATCCTTATGTCCATTGGATAACTTTGGATTGGTCTACTGCCTACACGTAGGTTAGGTACATTATTCGCCATTACTTATGGCAGTTCGGACTTATGAATGCAGAAATTAATGAGTCGATCGCCTATAAGTTATTAATCTTACCTTTGAATAGTGACAAGAATATTTAGCGTATTTTTACGATTCGAAGAACCGAAATAAACATGTACCCTTTTTGACAAAGCCCTTTATCAATACACAAAGATATAAACACATCAAGTTTAAAAATTATGCCTACATATTTAATTACGATCGCTGATATTTTTAACATTCAACAAATGTAGGTGTACGTGAGTGTAAAGGCAAATAAGCTCGGTTTGTTTTGAAGACCATATGTTAATGTTTAGGCATAAAGTGTCGATGACTAATATAAGGGACTTTTAATAATAATAAATACGCTATTAGCACGTACGAATCAATAAAATGGAGGTCTATATGACATGGAAGAATTCCTATTGATTGTGAGCAGGTAAATAAAGAGTTAAACTAATGAAGTTTTTTTTCTATGAAACGATGTTATAATAATTGTGAGTGAGCATGATCTCCTGAATGACTCCCAATTCTTACATCGTTTCATATTTTCTAAAGCGAAGTGTTGCCCAAATTTCCATTTATAGCTTTTTACCTACATAACCCGAGTTTCATTTTAAGACTTTTATGATTGAATCTAGAAGTTAAAGATATTATTTAACTACTAGTGGTCCCGGCGAACTTTGTACCGCCTCAAAATATTTTTTTCCAATGTTTTAATAGTTATTCTGCTATTCGGGGCAAAGATTGAGGAAAAATTCAACAAACCAAAGATCTTCAAAATCGGTCAAGCCGTTCTTGAGTTATAAATGGTGTAACTAACCCGACTTTGTTTTAAATATAACATAAAAGGATAAGGAAAAATATTTTAAAATCAAGCTTTCAATGAACTAAAAAGTAAAAAAAAACCTGTTCAATTAGTTCAAACATCACATCGCTGTCTTACTTGGTTGATGAGTTCCTAGGGCCACCTTTTGGCTGTATACCTACTCAGACCAGTTTCATGCCACCATATTAGTACATAGTCTCCAATAATGTACAATGTGGAGACATCATTACGACAATAAATGAAAACACTGGCAATACTGGTTCATAGGAACATTTTGAAACTGTAATAAATCCTGACATCGAAATTAAAAACACCCTTTTCAATTACATAAATCAACAAAAAAACGCAAACTTGTCAAAGATAGTGACTACTATTCTGACGAAATATTCCAAGCAGTCTGTTGCAGTTAGTGACATCAAATCTTTAATAAAAGTCAATATATTCGTGTAACTAGTATTGCCAGTGTTTTGATTTATTGTCGTATACGTCTCCAGAGTTTGAGCTTAATTGGATGCTAGGAAGTGCATCAAATAAAATTACTGTCATCATTTCAACCCGGAATCACCCACTGCTGGTACAAGCGTCCCTTTTCTTCTACCATACTTCCTGGTATGTGAACCTCATCTAGGTATTCACTACGACTTCGATGATAAATAATGCTTTGATAATTCAGAATGTCAGTTTTATCCAAAGTAATTGATGAGCAGAACACTGATTTACAAGAACCACGTAAAGAATTCACAATAATCAAATATTCAGTCTTCATCGGTCGTAAAGAAGATTGGGTCTTTTACGATAAATATTACGTAGGAACACATTCTTGCAACACAATGTGGCGATAAACCTAAAACAGAGGTTAATGACGTTGGCACTCCGAATGTTCTTATAGAGGTGCTAAGATGCTTCAACAGTTCATGGTAACCATTTTGCTTATTGAAGCTTATTTTAGCACTGCTACACATATGTCCCCTCCCATGTCGGCTCATCAACTGGACCTAGGCGCAAGACAAAGTATCATTCTAAATAGCAGCGAATGCGATTGTCGAAATACCAAAATACTGGGGTTTTTAGAAGCCTCCATCCTCATCATATCAGCCGAAAGACGTCCACTGCTGGACATATTTAGGCTTCCCCCAAGTGTCGCCACAACAACCGGTCCCGTGCGTCTCGCATCCACCGGCTACCCGCGACCCTCACCACATCATCGGTCCACCTGGTTTCAGAAGTGCATGGTCATATTTAAGGGGGATGTCTGGTAGCTGATATACCTACAGTAAAGAAACAATAGCAAACCAAAAAATAGTGACTTTAAAAAAAAAACCGACCGCAGAAAATGACTAAACAGTTGAAAAGAAATCAGTTTTCAATAAATAATACAATAATTTGATTCTGTTGGTGACATCAAATCTATAATTGAACTAAAATAATTCCACCAACTGCATCAAGTTTCTTTGAAACTTTTTGATTGTTTTCCGTGGTCGGTTTTTATTTTAAAGTCATTTTTTTTGTTTTGGTGTTATTTCTAAACAAGCTACCGCCCGCGGCTCCACCCGCGTTTATGTCGAAAATTATCCCAAGTGAACATATTTCCGGGATGAAAAGTATCCTATGTGATATTCCAGACTATAATCTACCTCGGTGCCAAATTTCATCGAAATCCGTTCAGCCGTTCTGACGTGAAAGAGTAACAAACATCCATCCATCCATACTTACAAACTTTCGCGTTTATAATATTAGTAGGATTGATATCAGCTACCTAACATAACCCTTAAATATATCCACGCACTTCTGAAACATCCTGTATAAGGGATTGATCACATTTTGACAGCGTTTGTCAATCATTTTTGACTTTTTGACAATTGCCTTGGCCACAGACAAAAAACAAATACTTTTAAGAATTTCAGTTGTCCAAAGTCGCTGTATTTCTTACATTACATGGGATCCGTAGCTTTCACAAGTCATTGGTCCACCTTTTGGGAAGTCTTCCAAATACAATCTGTATACAGAAATACAAAAAGTACGTAGACTAGATTACATTTCCATACGTATATACCTGCAAACCCACATTTTTAACATCACACAGATAGTCAAGTTTTTTAAAAGCATTCATCAACAAGATGAAAGTCATGGTCTGTTAGTTCGCATAGAATTCCAAATTCACGCTAAAATATATTCCTGCAAAATAAAAAGCGTAAAAAGCTGCTTGCGAAATCCACATTCGAATCTAACTTTGGGAGTATAAAGTCGGAAATTGAAAAGCAACCCCTATTATCAGATGCAATAAAAATATCTGCGTACAGCAAACGTTACAAAGAACACTTCAATTTCAATATGGCATGCGAAAACACGGTCAAAGCGAGATTGCATTCAGAAACAAAAGCACTCGCAACAATTAACCGAATCACAGTAATTACATCGCACTGGAAACGATACCATCATTTTAGCATTAATTCTTTTTATTTCAGTCAAAAGAAACAAAGGGTTTAACCCTTTCGGCGCGTGGCATGCCATATGCCACTAAGGTTAGGGTGCTCAAATCTGGCAACAGTAAAACGGTTTACGCGAATTTAAAGGCAGCGGAGATCGCCGACTGTAAGGTCTTATGTAGTTCCTTTATTCAAATTGAATGATTTTACTTTTATGTATTGTCAGTGAACATCGATGGTTGTAAACTTTAGTGGCAAAACTGTGTTGAAGTAAATTTTGGTGGCAATTTTGAGGATTTTTGAAGTGAAGTGAAACAAGGTTATGAGGTATTGTCGATGGATGGATTCTTGAAAACATAAAAAGACTAGAAAGGGAGTGAATGTTGAAATGGTAGCGAATAAAGATATACCTGGAACTGAAGGATTAAATAAATTGGGTTAAGAAGAAGTTGAAAAGATAAAGATTCATGATATCCTTTATGGAAAAGCATCAACCAAACAGAGAAAAAACTCATTCGCAATAAATGCCAAATCGATGTTACAGAATTAATAACAACGACAACATGCAAAAAACGTCACACCTAAACCCAAACTACATGCCACTCAAATCCCAAAATCGACATCTGCCATCGAAACAACGTTATAAACGTTATAACAAAACAAAATCCAATAATTATGACGCCAGAATAATTATCACTGTAATCCGCGGGGTGAACAGATGCGACAGGGAACACCGGGCCACTCGCGCGGCCACTGTATCGTTCATAATTGTTTTTTTTTTTATCCTTTTCACTAGATCCCCATTCTACTCTTTGTAATTAGCCATCGACGTTGATTCTCTAAGTAATTATGGACCCGTTGGACTTTGGAGTACACTTGGCTTGTACTTTGTTTGTTTGATGTTTTAATTTTTATAATTATTTATTTTAATTGTGTATGTTGTTCCTGTTTGTAAGTATATGGTGTTGTTGTGGGTTATGTTGTCCTGAATTGTATGGGACTGAGAAAATAATTTCATCAGATAATCATGGGACCATTAGAAGTGACAACGCTTGGGGGAGGAATATACGCAGCAGTTGATGTCTTGCGGCTGAAATAATAATGAGTTAAGAAATAAATAATGAGACATACAACTTACATTAATGCGAAAAGTAACATCAATGATAGATGTGATTTAAAACTAAGTTATCAAAATGCAGTCTATAAGTGCTTCAGTAAGAACGTCTAGACACTTTTCTCCTGAAAAACTGATTGAAACACACGACACTTGTATTCCCCGAAGGATTGGGTTGAAAAACTGATTGAAAGAAAACGAAATAGGTTAAATTCTGTTACAGTCAGATTAGTTCTGACTCCTTATGAACATTTGATAGGTCTACCAAAGTTTCTGGACTAAGTCAGATATTAAATCGGCAAACGATTGTCTAATAGAATTGACAAGCGTCAGCAATATGTCACGTGGTCAACCCCAGACATTTCGCGATCAATGTCGAGACTGCAGCCCCAGCTGAACTTTTCTGTTAACGTCACACCTGGAAAATTTAGGTAGAGTCAGCTTGTAGTAAACTGTCATTCCACCGTGATTGGTCTACTTCATTTTCACTTCACCTAAGTTTACATGGCGAGATGTTTACAGAATCGCAATGTAAAATAACATTACAGAGGCCTCTGCACTAGTAACTAGATCGACGTCATTCTGTCAACGCGCTATGGCTCTGTCGCACACACGAGTCCCAGAATTATGCTGAGCGATGGTTGTTTTACGCGAACGTGAAGCATATCTTCCCAACTTGCATAACTTTTGTAATAGTGTTTATTTTTTTGTAAGCGTCATACTTGGCGCAAATAAACTCTTTTTCTTTCTTTTCTTAGTAGTCAACACAAAACTGTTCTTCTTTATTTACAAAATGGTACAGAGTACCAAAAATTGCACGAACTACATCAAAAACAGCAACACGACTTCATTAACAGTCACCCGTAAACTTCACAAAGGCAGCTCACAACTGTCAATTAACCCTCTGCAAATTGTACCGACGCATATTCAAATATTTTGACCCTCGCCAAAGGAGCATAATCCACGATGTTCAACATTCATATTTATTACATCGCGCGTGTAAGCGACTCGTAATAGAATAAAGCTATTGTGCCAGAAGGGCCGATTTAACCCTTTCATACCACGCTAAGAGAAACGGCTGCTAATGGTCTTATTTTGCCTAATGATGCCCCAGAGTTAGGGTTGTTACTGTTTGAGATCGAATGATAAGTTTATGTATGAATTTCTATTTGTTCTTGGGGGATTGTGGGAACTGCGCAATTTATAATTATTGTTCTAACTTTTGAATAAAAGGGCCTGATTGCGTGTCTGGTGATATTAATGACTCCATTATACAAGGGAATTAATTCAGAAGAAATATCATAAATAATGTAGCAAACATGTTAATGAACGATCGGAACGTTATTACCGAAAAAATCATAAGCTCTAATCAGTATTCCTCGTTTGTTCAGCTGTAGGATTTGAATAATGAATTTCCAATTTTTTTGGGCAGAAAAAAAAAGTAATTGCATTACATTATCGCCCCTAACCTAATAACAAACAAGCGCCCCATTGTTTGCCGTCTGAAAAAATAGCTTAAGGGCTGAAGTATGATAATGATCATTTTTTCGCCCGCCTGATTGCACTTAAATGATGAAGACAAAAAAATATTATAGGAATTAATCTTGCTTCCCAATCAGCGACTATGCAAATACCGCGGCAGATGCGCCTGCGCCCGTGCCGTACCGTAACATAATGATGTTTATAATAATAACCTGTTATTTTTAACAGTTAATTTATAATGTAAGTAGGTATTTTATTATGATTCCGATGAGGCCATTATTTTGTTTCGAATCTTGAATAATTATCGCCTAGGGCGCTGTGTGTTATTGAGAGGTTATTCTTGAGTCGTTTATTTGAGAAGCTTATTTTAATTATTGCTAATTTGTTTGGCTTATGAGGTCACTAGCGATTTTCGATTTCTGCAAAATCACGATTGCTTAACTAAAAAGAGAAATCATTAAAACTTTAAAATACCTATAAGTATTTAATTTTTCTTTCAAAACTTGAGAAGTAGGTAAGCTGCTTGAGTATTGTGAAATTTCAACATTATTAGCTAATAACAAAAAAAAAACATTTTCCTGCCTCCCAATTTATTTCAGGTCAGTGCAATAATTCAATTTAAAGTAATTAACATAAGAAAATCAAAACACTTAGCTAAAATAATATTTCCAGTCCCTACCTACTTATTTTCGGCCACCATGCAAGAAAATTATTCTTAAGAGGCCTCGATTACTGTATTGACAATTACAAGTGCCCGTCTAAAAATAAGTTGTGTCGCTCAGTACAAAATAATGATAAGCAAACATTTCATATTTTTGTACACAGCCTACCAAATGCAGCTAAAACTCACTTGGACTGCTGAATGTTCAAAATGTTTAATGACTTGTATTATTTTAGGCTATGGCTTTCAAGAATAACGTAAATGAACGTAGGCCGACCGGCGCCGAATTGATGTCTCAAGTAGAGACAATAATAAAAAATATATCAAAATGTACAGAAAGTTCAGTTTGTGATGTTTTTGGAAAAACAACAAGTGTGTTACTTTTTTCCTTAGTTTTACTGTAGTTTTATGATTTGTTTACCACAGAGTGATCTAAATAGGACCACTGCATTGCAAACATTGTAAGCATGTAAAACTGTGATATACACAGTTTGTTCATTTTATTCAATTTAAAGAATAAGTTTTTCGTGAAATCAGCAAGCAGTTAGTTGACTCTTCACATGGCCAGAGGGCTGGCCTTTTCTTTGGCCAACGAATCAGCATTGCCATTCAACGTGGCAATGCTGCCAGTGTTCTGGGCACTTTTCCCGTTGACAGCGATATGAAAGAATTTTTCGATGCCCTGTGAGTTCTTTTCCTTCCTTTTTACTCCGCTTGTATGTTTTCTACTAGCTTGTTTACAGTATCTATAAGTTTTCACGCATTTGAAAAAAATATTTCTGAAAAGATAATTAAATAAATAGATCTACCGATTACGAATAACTGAAAGTTCTATATACCCACAATCCTGTTTCACTACTTATGTTTACAATCAGTTAACATATCTGATGTGATTGTTTCATTTAAAAATATATATGAAACAATCAAAAGTAGCTATATCCAGTCATTTTAAATTGACTAGGCAAGAAAATTGTTAGTTATTGATTATGAAAAGACAAAAATTCTGGCAGCTTGCATGCTAGCATGTTGGCAATATATTTTCTCCTCTGATAACCCACGGTCTTCTCCGTTGTATTTCTGCGTATATTCTTATCATTGTACCGTCACCTACGTCAATCATACATACATTAATTATTTATGTAGAGGTTGGTAGTCGAAAGTCGAGAGGCTGGTAATAATGTGTGCGCTATCGAAAACAATCGTCCGATAAGTGGACGCCAAGGGCGACTCATTCATATTGGGATGTTCCGTTTGGGACTTTGGGAGTTGGACCTCTGTGGATTCATTTAATGGCACCTATTATTACTTTACCACCAAATGGTTGATGGTCCAGTCCAACGGATCATCATCCGTAGTTTGGCTTAATTTTCGATAACCTTGTCTTTTGAATGCTTATGCACCAGGTCATGTTAAAACCTCTCCTGAACAAAATGTATGGATAAACCATTTCAATTTCCTGATCAACAGGAGTGTTTTACTTCGGAAAATAATGCAAAAACATCTAATCATTACTATTCAGCAAATTATATTCAAGGCGTCAAGACTAACCTGTCTTACATTTAACTTAAACTAACGCAGTACCAGACTAATAGGTAACAAAGTAAGGACTAACAGATTTCAAATCTTTATCTACTATGAATAAAACATGTAAACATACATTAATGTGCACGTTTTTATCAACGTTTCTCATCACTTGTTATTGTTATGTGGTCTGCATTTCAAGGACACATAAAATCAAACGATTTTACGGTATGAAACGGTTGACAACAGACTTATATAAGTTATCTATGTGTTCATCAAATTAATAATTTTATGCTTAAATAGTTCAACTGATTAATATCACCTTGCCATAAACTTGAAATGTCAAGCATAATAAGTCTTCAAATAAAAAAGACAGAATTAAAGATATTTACGATCTTTTTATAATTGATCGTTAAAATCATCCGTTAATTAACAAAATCTAGGAGCAATAAAACTATTGGATGGTTATTTTCATTGTTGTTAATAATATTAGTATCGTAGCAGACACCGTTCTGTCGTTTCTACCTATGAGAAAAGGGCATGGGTTTATGTATGTACAGTTAAATTAAGTAACTTCTGAGGTTGTCGACAAGGAAATTCTTTCAGCGATAGCTATTTTCAATAAGTATGGAATTGACAACTGCTTCTTAAATGTCACTCTCAAATTTGTAGGATTGACTATAGTAAGTTCTAATAAACTGTCACTTTGCCTATAAAACACACAGGTAGTACAGATACGAAATCACGTCATTTTTCATGTTATTTTTACGCCGCATGTCGTCTAGGAGCTTGCAGATCATGGAGATCTATCTCCACGACACGACATCCTAATATAGCGACACGATGTCACATTGCGATAATACGTCACAAAGCTCCACGACGTCACTATGTGCCATGACTCACCGTCACAACGCGACGTCATTGTATCGTGCTTTAACCCGATTAGGATTAAAGCACGATTGCCCTTTGGTCCCCTTTGGTCGCAAGAGGAGCAAACTCTTCTATACTCAGTCGGTGGTCCGTAATACTTATGAAAGAAAGGCTCAGCACAATAAATAAGGCTTGAAACAGAGGTGTCGGACCACTGTCCCGTTCTATAATGCATCACTTGTGTATTAATTCCTAATGCTTGTTTTAAAATAACGAATGAATTATGCCGAGTGTGGCATGGGCAACTAGTCAAAGATTTTGAATTGATTAAGGGCATGTATTGTTAGTATTCCGCGGGCAATCAATCTTGTTTTGTTCTGCATATAATTTAGATAGGTTATGAAATGGGGATACTTATTTATGGATTACATTGAAGAGTAGATATGGATTATAAGAAGAATTTTATTCGAGATTTTTTATTTGTGGTTGTTTACAAGATTTTTAATCGTTCAACACACTGTTGATTTGATTAACAAATTAAAGAGGAATCAATCTAAACGATACTAAAACAGTCAGTAACGTTTTCCGGAAGAAATTCAATCACAATATCAATTAAAATAACAATTTTAATTTTCATCGATCACATGTTGTATCATTTATTATTTAAATGGCGATTTTTAAATCAACTTATATTAATTGCTTTCAAAATTTCAATTTTGAGTGGTTACTTATTAACACTTATCAGTGAATAAATCATAAAAATAATTATAAAAATACCTTGCAAAATTAATGGCACGTTTGAAAGCATTTATTAAAATTGAGTCATCAGAAAAACTTCGTTTGGTTAAATAATTAATTGCTATTACATACGACCTATGTATGGTATGTACGCACCTATATATTCATTATGTATTCTTGCCAAATATATTCAAATAAGCTTATCTTGTCATCGAATATTTCAAAATCTTAATTATACTTTTTATGATTTCTCAGAGTTATAATTATTACACCTAATTAATAATTCAAATCTTGTGTATTTTAAATGGTGATTCAGAATGACATTAAAATGTCAATTTTTTATGATAAAAACGTAAATTTTTGCGTCGTTGGTATATTTTTCGTTCGTTTATAATTTAAGGATTTATGTCACGACTGTAATTAATCACATTTTTGTTTTGTTTTTTTTTAATTTTTTCGTGTTACAACATTTTTTTATATTTAAATACTAATTTATCACTAATTACAAGGTTACAGATTAGTTGATAATAAAACCAGACTTTCAACTTTCAGGACTGGGGTGGACTGAAGCAATTAAATATGCAAGTAAATTACAACACTACATTCTAAAAAATATACAAAATCAAATACAAAGATACAGTTATTAAGGTATTTTAAAGATAATAAAATTTAAATGACGTATTAATCTGCTTAGTTTATTCCCAATTATGTTGAAGGCGGTTTTAAGTAAACCCGGATGCTGCATTGAGTGCCAGCATTATACAAGTACATGTAGTGACTGCCTATCTAACCTCCGAAATCCAGTAACTGGGTAGCTGGTGACAGATTTCTTGGTTTCTGTTTTTTTTTTTCTTTTTAAGGTAAGGGACATCATCAAATGACTTCTTCGGCGGGCGTGGGCGTGTCTTGACTTGACTCTTACTGGCTAAAACCCATCCGTGTTCCTTCTAAAGCCCTTTGCGTTCCAGGGCCGCGGTGACTCTTTCTAACAAATTCCGCAACTTGATTTCTGATTACCTTTAATGACTATCAAATACCTACAATTGACATCCGGGACGAACAGCATAACGTGCTTTCATGGTCAGCCTTCCACGGGCCGAAATTAAAATCTGGCCACACCAATTAGGTACACATCAAAACTTAGGTCCCACAGAAATTAATTAAACACAGACATTCACTAAAAACATAGAAACAGTAATGAATGTTGGAATAGTGTCAACATTATTATTTATAATCGAAAACCATTCCGAGAACAACATTTGGCAATAAATTAAAATAGTTTATTGGACAGTAAATCTGTACAGTTGTTGATACAACAGTGTTGGATTACAAGTTGATTTGTGACGAGTTATAATTATTGCTTATACGGTTTCGGTAATAATTCTATGAATTTGCATAGTGACGTCTTATGTGTCTTGGATATTTGAATGTGGGATGAGTGGAAGAAAAGTTAAACCACTACTTTATTTGGAAGTCGGTTAAGATTTACAAAAAAATACTAACCGACTTCCAAATAAAGTAGTGTTTTTTTTTATTTGGAAGTCTGTTAGTATTTTTTTTTTGTAAAAAAGTTTTTTATTTTTCACTTTTTAGTGACACTCCACCTAACAACACAACTGGAAAGTCACAGGAAAGCAAAACACGAAGTTTCGTTTACTTTTTGATGATATATTTTCTATTTCCTCCAGCTATTTTGAATTAAAAACCAAAATACTGAACCGATTCTGATTTAATTCATATGGGACCAATTGGAACGTATATCCTATCAAATCGGTTCATAAATGACGGAGTAATGAGGTTAAAAATGAAATGTAAATATTTCTAAATATTAGATAGAGACTCACAGATTTTAAAATAATGAAAAATGTAGAAAGCTCTGTGTCTAATTGTAAAAAAACAGTTCCATTGCAAAATACAAGCCATCACAAACACAGAGTAGTTCTTGCCCAAAACACGTTGTATGAATGACACGTTGTATGTATGATGTTATGAATGGTTATTTTTATATTGCCCAATTTATTTTAAATGAGACGATTACTAATCGAACGACGATGAACGATTGACAACATTTTAAATTCATACATTCACTCACGCCTATTTCCAATAGGATAGTCCAATAGTACGTGCAGAATGTCACGCACTACAATTCTTACGAATAGCCTTTTGCTCCATAATATTTAAATCATCTTCTTTAAGATTTTAGAAAAATAGAACAACACCTTGCCTGTTTACCTCTAAGGGTTTGGCAGTTTTATTCCCTTAATGATATTCACAATTCGCCAGTTATATTTATGATAGGCGAAGGCCTGTCATGCCACCAAACAGGCTCAAATCCAGACTCCTGTTGTTACTGATATATTCCAGGTGGAAAAACTCCATAACAATGTAATGCTCTGGAGCTCTAGAACAACTGAGATGAATGCAAATAGTAATAATAATAAAAAAAACTAACATTAAGAAAGTTGTTTCCAAGTGTATAAGTCACAAGGCAAGCTTCATAACAAATGCATTTTAAATACCCGGTAGCCATTTTGGACACGTCAAATCTGTCTAATCGGCAAAGTATCGTTCGTCTGTCAAAGCCCTAAGGCTGCGCCCACGGCTTTTTGCGTGTCAATTGTAAGTTTGACAAAGCTATTTAATTAATCGATTTTCTGCAGCTTAAGTGGACAAATAACATACACACAGCTGTGCCCATTTATAATATTGAAATAACAATTTTATTAGTTCAGAAGAGATGTTAAAATAATTTATAGGCTCAGTGCATCTGCTGAAAGTTATTATATTTGTCTGTAATAAAATTATTTAATAGACATGTAGTGTGTAAACTCATTTAAATAACTGAAGATGGATTTAAACGTTTGTTTGGTCATAATTTGACTTTAGAAGTTTAGAATTAAGAATAGCTCCAGGATACTACAATCTCCTTCGTAGCTAGGGATTGCTACATCAGATGAATAAACATGTATATTTTCAATAATTTGTTGGTACATATAAAATTAATTCATATGAAAAGTGTTGTGCTTTCGAGCATTTTAAGCATTCACTTAGATACATATTTTATCATAGCTAGCTGTAAAAAGCTTCGAAGAAAAAATCATTGGTCATTTCAACGAATATCTACCAAACAATAAGACCAATGACTTCGTCCTTTATGTTTTATAGTTCACTAGCTTTTACTATAAACCTTGGATTATCGTGCCCAAACTGGCTAATATGATCGAATAGCTATTTTAACTCGATCAAACCCAAGATCTAGTAGGCAAGTAGGTCTCATCAGTAATTGATTTACTAACCTAAAGTAAATCACCACTAAACCCGGCTACCACCCTAAAATAGAGTGTTATCACAAATAAATATCTCAGGCCCAGCACAGGACCTACAAATTTAATTTACATAAGGATTTTATTAAAGTTTTTATCTCATTTTGTGGCCAGTATGCGCGGACGCACGGCGGGGTGTCGATGCCGGCGATCCTCCGCCATTGTTGTTCGAATTTCGAATACGATCTCCTTACTCTTTGACATTCGCTTTTCAAAATTATAAATTAAACTTTAAGTAAGTTTAGTAATTTTCAAAATGTCCTTTTTGGGATAGAGTTAATTTATGTGTGTGTTGTTTACTGTTATTGAATTTTATTGTGTTGGCTGTATTTTTGAAGAAAGTCTAAAGGTTTATTAAAATGATATCTGCGTTCATACAAAATTAGAAAAAGAAAACCCTGAAATGAAGCTAGGAAACCTGGCTCCAGTCTTCCCAAGAAGTACTGGGTTGTGGAGATCAGATAGGCAGTTGCTCCACGTAAAATACTGGTATTCAGCTGAATCCGGTCTGACTGGAAGACAATGCTGGTCATTGATATTAATGTAATTTAGATTTAAAAATAAGGAAGACCTTCTAGTAAGGCTGCATGTCTTTGTTTACAAGGTAAGACATGCTAAAACCAGCACTTTCTTTTACCAACTCCTACCAATCAATACTCAAACCAATAAATTCCAACACCCCAAAACACATTTTCATACAACTTTCATAATCTCCAATCCAATCTTCATCTCTCGGTTAAAAATACACACAGCCGAACAATGGCATTCCACCGTTCGATTAATGACATTCGAGTACCTACCTATACGACACTCCTACACCTACTTAGTTGACATTATGTAAATACAGCTCCACTTTACATTGTCGTATTCATTATTCCGTCGAAGATTCGTTAGGTGAAGAAACACATGTTGTTTTATCGTATCTTTCTAGTGTATGGTTGGTCGGAAGTGTTCGTGTTGTTTTGGTCGTGAGTCGGCTTTTTTGGGCTTAAATTAAGGATGTTTGAAATCAGGTTAGATTTCAAATTTTTGGTAAAGGCTGTAGAACTTTGAAGCTATTTCTAAAGTTAGCAGCCTTCGTGTTTCAAAGAGTGACAGTCGTACCTACTCATGAATGTTTACAACTTTTCTACAGTTCAACCCCTGAAAAAAAATCTAACCAATTAAGTCACCCTGCATTTTTGAACAGATTTAATCCTACCGACACGACTAAATAATACATTATGTCATCGTACTTATATCATCAACTAAAAATATTGTGGCCAAATTTTGACAGTGCCAATAATATCACCAGCAACAATGTTGAACTTGCAAGTCAGGACTTTCTTCCTCCCATACCTCACATAGATACATCTTAGCTCACACAATGAGATGATTACAATCCGTTATATCTATCTATAATACTTTACACTATAAAAAAATAACAAGCCTCGGTCGTGGGCGAAAGAAAACAATTGATGCTCCCTCCTGCTCTAATTTTAGATACACTCGCCACAGATAACATCTAAGAATGATTTGATTAATTTGAACAACGCTTTAATACATCGAATAGTTACGGCTAAGTATTTTTATTGTAGACGCGTGTCGATACTAATCTTTTGCGTTAAAGTTATTAATAATTTTGTATGTAATGAAGTTTTAATGAATTTGTTGGACGTGTGTAGGTACAGCTGTGTTGTGAACTTGTGACCCCTTGCTTTTGAGAGTTGATTTTTAATTTTGCTACAGGAGTTGTGGTCAGTGTCGGTCAATATTACAGTACAGACGCCAGCACATCAGGCTACAATAATCTGTCAAATATCTAAAATAGATTTTCAACTTTATTGCTGAAACATTAGGTTCAAGGTTGATTGTGAAAATTTGATAGTTTCGGGTAGCTTGATGTGCTGGCGTCTGTACCATGTTTTAATCATTGGTCAATCGAAGTGCATCGGTGGTTTCTCTCACAATTTAATTGAAAAGGCCAATTTTCGTAATTCAAGCTGCAATATCATCTCAGCGATAAAAAACGTAGGCAAATGAATGAGAGCAAATGAGAACGCTTCTTAAGACACGAGAATTGCCCCTCTGATGTATGCTTTAGAATTCTTTAAATGTCTAAGAACCTAAATGTATGGGTTTTGGTATCGGAGAAATCAATACGTGATTTCTCCATGTTTTAATATCAACACATTTCGGGTGTAGAGTTCTCGAATAACCCTTAACGTCAGCACTCAGCTGTTACGTCCACTTAATTACGTATCATCGCATAAAAAAGTAAAAATACAACAGTATCTTTTTAATTTTAGCAGGCAAGTATAACCAATGTATTTTATTAACACCTTTTTAGTGTTGATAATTTTAGGAGTGTTCAGTTTCATTGAAAAAGAAAAACAAACCGAGTCGTAATGGAAAGCGATACTTTTTTAAACCCTCGCTGTGTAAAAACTAGGTACCTAATGGCTTTTTTATCAAGCAATCTTATTCGGGATGTTCATTAAAAATTGTAAAGGCATTTTCGCAAGACGCCTTTGCTCCAAGCTTGCTTAAGCTCCAAGGGCGTTTGTGAGCCGATCAGTTTTCTGCACCAATTCACTTGAACCGTATCAATTATGGTAATTCCTGGTTTAATTTCCTGGCCCAGATTAACTATACCCCCTCTAGTAATAAACCTGATTTATTAGGTGAAGTTTCTTTTATAATTTCTCCCTTGAATCTTTAAGTTTGATGGTGCCCGGATTTGGGTAAACCTGTGATTAAAACGATTTATGTCTGTCAATTATGTTTAATCGTTTCAACTTTGGTGATGATGATGCTTTTTTTTTTTCATATTTATTTTTTAACAGTGGTAATTGCTATCGATTTTGTGGGTGTTCTTATAGGAATTCACAATATTCGTATGGTGTGTAAAAGAAGTCATATTCACCTCTTTGTGATAAGTCCGACGATTATTTTTGGAACCGCCGAGACCGATTAAGTTTTTCCTTAAAGCGTCAAAAAAAAAAATTAACTGTCGGACTAATCACGTTATTGAAGCAAAACTGCCGTGACCGATTTTATTTTTTTCAAAAAACGTCAAAAAATAAATAAATGAATGGTCGAACTTATCACGTTATTGAAGCAAAGAAGCGATATGCAAAAAAAAACAAAAAAGGTGTATGTGTCACCAGAAAATTGCAGACTCCGTAAGATTGTAATAAATCTTGATTAGATCATAATTTCTCGATATATTATGAAAAAATCGTTTTGTTTACAATAATACCAGTTTACAATTTCACGCGATGTTTTACAATCTTACGGCGTTTGCCATTTTCCGGTGACATAATGCAAAGAAAGATTTGATTACAATGAATCTTTCACTAGAAAGCTGAACTATTGTTGAGTGTCGTGGGCTTCATTTTATCCCCAAAATATGCTCAATAGAGAGCTAAGGTACGGGAAAAGCTAGTTTTAGATAATATTATAGTTATAGATGATATTTTCTGATACAGAATCTATTAGGAAATATCATCAAAGAACAGAGAATTATTGCATTAAAGAATTGTTTGATGATACTACTTTAAAATAGAGCATATCTATTACCTATTATATTTTTAGTGTTTTGTAAATTATATTATTTATAACAGTTTTTACCTACAGAGCAACAGTTTTGTCAAATATTTATACAATAACTACTTAAGTATTTTTCAGTAAAAAATTTACAGCTATAAATTCTCAAATATATAATAACAATAAAAGGAATACACAACACTAACATTATAATGTTAGTGTTGTGTATTCCTTTTATTGTTATTATATAGATTATTATTTTGTTAAAGATAATATTTTATCATTAGCTATAAGTTATTGCTGCGCCCTAACAGGGTATTGTACTCAAAGTCAAATTTTAGTTGATTCTGTAACTGTGTGTGCATTGTGTGCAATAAATAAATAAATAAATTGTGTATGATGACTCTCATAAACTCACGAAAGAATAATCACGAATCGAAAAGATAAATGAAATACAAAAGAAAGAGACTAAGAGACCGTTACATAAACATATATTTAACTGGTTTCAAAAGCGTTTCGTTAAGATAACGTTATTTTCCAATTTTCAGCATTACACATAGTTACATACAATAGTTGTACTGTTCCGGAATTCGCGCTCTGTTAACACTTTGCACACGTAAGTAAATTACTTTAACTTAATAATATGCAGGAGGTAAGTGAGAACTTCTGTTTAGTTGCTGAGTTCCTTACCTTACTCTTTATAAGTTATCTTGGTAACAATAACTATTAGACGTCTTTAGGGCCAGAAATGTCAATATTTAGATAACTTTTGAAATCACGGTTTGACAACTTTTGTAATTAAAATATGTCAAACAGCCATAGCTTGGTTGGTGCGTTAGGCCAAGTTCCGGCCTAACGCACGCAGTGTGTATGTCACCGGAAAAATGCAGAATCTGTAAGATTGTAATATTATAATTTCTCGACATTTTATTATGAAAAAATCGTTTTAAATTTATATTATTTTATAAATTATTATTAATAGTTTCCAATATATCCGTGTCTTATTAAGAAAAAATAGTTAACAATTTCACATGATATTTTGCAATATTACGGCGTTTCTAATTTTCCTGTGACTTGTATATTACACGAAACATTTCGAACTGTTTATACCCTCCCCTTACCTTTGCTTGTATACATTCTACAGTTCCAAAATTCTGGTTATAAAAAAATCCTTTGGTGTAGTTTGTACAAATATGAATCGCTAAATAGCTGTTCGTAGACTGCATCATTTTGCAGTTAACTTATTGACAGATGACACTATTCTCACGTTTCTAAGCCATAATAACAACACTAATGAAATAAATGTAAACAATTAAATTAATTGTATGTGTCTCTTCTCACCATGTTGTGATGTTTTCTTATCGCAGTCCCTTGATAAGTACTCGGTGAGGTACTTACTTGTCAACTTCATGCCTCATGAGAAAATGAAAGGAGCTGCTTTGGCGTAGGTGGAGATGAATTTCGGGTTGTTTGATAGTTATCTACTACTAAGGCATACCAGCATCGAGTAAAATAGTAAACAATGTGATTTGGAATATCACGAAAGAATAATTATGAAAAAAAATAAATGTTTCTGTTTGTCTGTTTGTTTATTCGTTGCGGCTATCTCCGAAACGACTGGACCGATTTTGAAGGTACTTTTACTGGAAGGTGCTAGTGAGTAACTTAGGTTACTTTAGAAAATTATGTCCTTACAGTTCAAAACTTGCCGAAGCTTTCAACAACAAATCTTCCGCTTAGTATCACCCCGTTCTCACTGACCCCTAAAACAACAAAAACACAGGTTCTAGAAAGCGTACAGCGTTGTTACACCGAATTAAACAGTCTTAAACACAATTGAATTACTTGAATTTCCTCGTCGAGAGAACAAAAGCATTATTAAATACGTAATTATTCACATTTACGTGGCGTGCAAGGTTTTAATTCAAAGTTTCGAGGGAACATTCGATTTAATACTAGCTGAACTAATTGGCAACGTGGGTCGAAGTAATTTTGTTTACTACCTTTTAAACGACCCCACCCACTAGCATCTCATTAAGTGTTTTATTGTAATTACCGACTTCTCGGACGTTGTAAGGAACATTTTGTTCGACACGAGCATTTTGTGAAATTATATGAGTCAGTCGTCACGGTGTGCGAGGTCCTTTAATTTCATGTTTAATTTACCTTTTGTTATGAATGTCTGGGACGAGAGTCCTGCGTATGAGTCCTTTAACTTAGTTTGAAAAATTAGTTTTTGTATATGTTACTGTCTGAATTTAAGGGCTTTAGTAAATTAAGACTAGAGGCGTTATGTGCTATGTGTTGTCTAGTTACTTAAATTGGTATAAATAAAAAATAAAAAATACTATTTCTCCTCGAGAGGCGGACCTTTTCAAGCCCTGAAACTTTCAGTAGAAGATGTTAGTTCATCCTTTATTAACTTTATCTAACATCGACGTTAACACAGATTGTTGCGGATTAAGCCGTTTAATACGGTACAGTTGCGTACAACAATCGCATTCATTGCGAGCTTTACAACTTTCTGGAATGCGTCAACAACGCGACGAAATTTCCCAATTACACCTTTCGAACCGACTGTACTCGACCGTACGCTGAATTTTTAGTATCTGATTCACCTCAACCACCTAATCTTCCTAGAAAAGGACCAAAATTTTCTCAAAAGGCTCACTAACTGTCTTGTATTATCATAATTTTATATAACCGCTACTGTTAGATTCTTGCCGATACGTTTACAGGCACCTAATGATGCATTTTGCTTGCAAAGTAAGTCCAAGAAGCAACTGTTAGAATTTTTTTATTGCCAAATAACGGCTGTTAAAATGACTCATTCTATAATGCTGAGGTCACAAATTTCTTTATTCGACGCACTAGTGTGTAGAATACTAATATAAACATGAGGAAAAAACAATTTGTCCTGCCTTTAAGTTGTTTTGTTTTTAAACCGCATTTTAATTGCGTACTCCTTTCTAAATGCTGGTATGCGGGTACTAAGTATATTTCATGTGCGTACTTACATAAATGACTGTTGCTTCTGTAATGTTTTCAAATTCTTTTTATATATTTTGTATGTATTTGGGGAAGGAGGACGGCTTGCTTAATTTTTTGGACATTTCATCACCTCCTGTGTATTTAACAGTCAGATCAGGTAGGAAAAGATTTATTAGGTATACTTTTTCATCACTAATAGGTATGAGAGCTACTTTAATGCTAATTTCTGTCTTCGATTCTATCTTATGGTTATGGCCATTTATAATCGTACCAAGCAAGGCAGACGGATTGCTATTTAAAATATTGTAATGGTCCTCAAATATCCTTCAAATCAATAGCCTATATTTCTTAGAAGAGGCCCTGTACAAGAAGATGTATTGGTTTTCATTGACACCATATCATACCTGGGCCAGATTACGCCCAGACTTTAATCAATAGCAGGAGCCACTGGCAAACAAAATGATATGGTGTCAATGAAAACCTGCAATTGCTAGCCGAATCCAAGACATATTTCTGTTATAATAGAGCCTTTTGCAAGAAATATAGTGCTGAGTTTTGAAAAAATGACAATGTGACCATCAGCAGACATTTAAAAAACTATCCAGTCTTTAGCTTAAGGAGATATCCTCAATACTATACTATAATATTTCATACATTTCATAATATAGCACATACTCACTCAACCACTTATTCACCAAACACTGATCGACGCGTTTATCCTTACAAGCCACGTTTCCGACCCGATACAGTAATTATCGCTTGAACTCATAATTAGCTGCATACGCTGCAGCGCTGCCACACGGATTGTCCTAATTGCAAAGCAATTACTTATAATCGTTATACTGCGAACTTCAAGCGTAAAGCGCTTTATGTCAGCGTATTCACAATTTCTTTGAATGGAATCAATCTTTATGCAAATTATTCGTAGAGGCTCTCTGATTTACTGCTGCATAAATGTGATGTTTAAATCTTTAAATGATTTGAAATTAAATTAAAGTTTCAGTAAAGAATTCGATTCCGAAATTGAAAATATTGGTTTTACACCATTATACGTTATGATAGCCAAGGAACTTCTCTCTTGCATGTCAGCCCTATTACGAGGTGTTATAGCCATCTTGATGTCTTTGCAAAAAACGCGAGAAAATCGCGGACAAACATACACACATACATACAAAACTAAGAACCTCCTTTTAAGTCGGTTAAAAGGGATACTATTCGTCCTCTCTCACAACGTAATCATATCGGCAATGGCTTGACATACAACAGGGGCTAGTAAGAAGGTAGGTATTTCTAAAGGCTGATCCACCGAAATCCTATGCTTAGTGCTTACTCAACGACAATACTTCATTAGCCTGATGAAATCAGCGATGTGCTCTCGGTCAAATCTATTTCGATGTCTCCTTTTTCTTGTCTCTTTTTTATCTCCAATCTCATTCAGCAGTAGTTGACGATGCCTTCGTGGACCCTGTCAGCACCTTTCCTTCCTTTAGCCTGTACTATCCCACTATTGGGCAAACGCATCCAACCATGTCTCTGTTGTGCTATTACACATACATATATGAATGTAGGTACGTGATAGTTTGTATTAATACGAAAGTAGAAGCAAGGAGTAAAGATTTATATTGTGTTTAAATCATAGATCAAAACAATTATCCAAGAATTGCGATAAATTAAAATAGCCTAAAGCGCTTATTTCGCAGAAAATTATAAACACAATCAAATCGAAGGGTGTGGGAACTTGCAGCGCTCAGAGATTTAATTGTTGGACTTACAGCCGTAACCTTTAATTATGCATCGTTTATAAATAATGAGCCGAGCTTACGGTAGATATTATTCTTGCTAATGTTATAAATGGGAACGTGCGTTGGTTTGTTACTTTATAATTTTGCAATGGCAATCTATTAATTAGATTGTGTTTATTGAATTTGTATCTAGTTATCATGGATAATATAGTTCTTCTGGTTTTAGCATTTTTTTTTCTAATCGGGTAATTATACGTCCACTGTACCTTATAATCTTGGTGACCATCAATGAGGTTCTGACGCTAGCATGTGCCATATATGGCACATAACTCCCTTGAACACGTTGCACAGATGCATGTTGCGTTACACTGTGTGAAAAGTTACACGTTTTACTGACGTTTAACATTACAATTATATTAAGCAAACAACATTGCAATTGTAATTGCAAATAACATTTAAAATAATTGTACCATAAACAAAACAAGTGCAGCCGTTTGAAGTATAGCGAAAGACACAGCTGAAGAAGATGAATCTCCCCATTTTTTAATTCTGACTGCAGCACTGATATACGCTGTTCACGACATCGATCCATTATGACCACAATGTCAGAATAATAATCAATCTATATGCATTCAAACAATAGCTACTGTTTTTTGTAAAACAGTAGTCACATGGAAATAACATATGTTGTTTAAATGGTAATCCAAAACTTGAGATTCACAATTCTCACATACATTACAAGCGGTCTCTTTTTGATGTCCAAAAACCTATGCAGGACTTCATCTACCTTCTGACAGCTGTCAAATAAAATAAAACTATGTGTTTTCAATGTTAGGGTGCATTATCCTTTGGATGTTTTTTGCCGTTTCGGGGTTGATTTTTCGTGCACCTCACGACTAGTTGTTTAAACATTTAGTGTGGGATTTTGGAAGACGATTCCTTAAAATGACATTATGAGTAAGTCATGATCATACTCATTGATTGCGTGACAGATGATGGAAATGGAAGGATGGCTGCTACTGGTGGCAAGTTAGATCAGAGTTCTTCAGTCTTTCTAAGCTTCTGTACTAGAGTTTCATAAGTTTTCTGGAATTATAATTCTGCTTGACAGATGTTCCCATTGCGTTGATCTAACTTCGTTATCTTTTATGCGGGTCATACACGTTCAAGTAATTTGATCAAACAGGTCGGTTCAAACTGTTTGATCAAATCATCATCATCATCATCATCATATCAACCGAAAGACGTCCATTGCTGGACATAGACCTCTCCCAAGTGTCGCCACAACAATCAAATCACCCACCATTGATCAAATAGAAATACGAAATTTCTTATTTCTTCATGGCATTTGACAACTCATTTCTTATCAAATTTTCCAATTTGATAAAACTGTTTGGACCAGCCCGTTTGATCACATTACTTGAAGGTCCGCCTTATACGTGCTGTACCTATCATAACAACCCCAAAGTTAAAAACTAAAGCTTAAAGCTTTTATTTCATTCAATTTAATTCAATTTATTCATTAAACCATTTACTTTTGAACTGATAAGGAGGTATTCGGTTGAAGCTGAACGGGCAAGAAAAACCTATCGCTATACCTACTTTATAAGTTACTACTGTTCTCGTACGAGACTGTCAATGTTACTGAATGTTGGCATGCCAACCCTAAGTATGATACAATTTCAGAGGCTGTGGTGATAGCAAAGAGCGTTTTACAGCGTGTTAGGACTTCGATAATGATAGTGCCCTTGAGCACGTCATCCTGTACTGGAATAATTTTGCTGCTAGCTTCATCTTTTTGACTGACCGATCTGGACAGTTTTCAAAAGTGCCTGTAAATGTTTTAAATTTGACTTTGATTTGCTCAAGGCTAATAGACAAAGTTTGGTGGGCTCCTGTCAGGGTTGCGGAATTTGTTCGAAAGAGTCACCGCGGCCCTGGAACGCAAAGGGCTTTAGAAGGAACACGAATGGGTTTTAGTCAGTAATAGTCTGACACGCCCTTCCGAACACATTCACACAGAGTGGAAGAAGTCATTTGATGATTTCCCATTCTTAAAAAAAAGGTACCTCATTTCAACAGCTTGGAATTTATTGCAACATAATTTAAAATGGGCACATCAGACCAATTTACATTTAAAAGCACCATACTATTAACCGAAACAATGACACGATTACGCAGATACATTTCTAAAAATCTGATTAAACCCTCGCCCGGTACGTGTCGAAAAAATAATCTCCTAACAACGCAACCGTTAATTCGGCCTAATCCATTCGGCTCATAATTATTATATTCGTTTGTTCCTCGCGACCAAGTACGTTTTGCTTGCGCCCCGAATTCCAAATGAGCGAAGCTTTCCAAGTATCAGGTTGGCACTTATCAGGCGTGCCATCTGACTATTATATTACCAAAATACCACTTTAAATGCAACCCACTGTAATCCTATAATTAACTTAATATGTACCTTCGAGGTAGAGTTACATGAACAGTGCGGAAAATGCATTTTCGATGGCGAAAATCGTAATGTCGATGGGCCGCCCCTACAATTATGGGGTTGATTTATTCATCGCTGCTTTAAGTATATGTTTGTTAGATATTTGTTTACGTGTGCGAGGTATTTAGCCTTTGATTTTACAACGGTTTTAGATTTTCGTTTACCTAATATTAAGTTGGGGGAATCACTAATATGATGTTAGGACACGTCATTATTGTCGTCGGAAATGGACAGGGCGTATTTTGTGTGGAGTATTTTCCACAGTGATTCAACTAGGTACATGAGCTTATTTCGCAATACTTATGTTAATTTTGTGATGCTATTAGAATTTTCGACGTAGCTTTATCCTCGTTTGGGTTGGTAATAAACGTTTTTACTGCTACTACTCATGCTTTATGTTAAATATTTTGCATAGAGAATTGTGATATTGCAACGGTAATGAGTTCAGCCAGCTATCTGCTTGACCACAAACCTTTTTTGTTTTTGAAACTATTCCTGTTATCACTGACTTACAAAAAGCTTTAGTTACATTGCAAACCCTACCAAAATCAAAGCTCTAAATCCAACCACACTTAATCACCTCATAGACACATACAGCTCATCTAAATGACAAAGTTTCTACCAAACTTATCATAAAACAGACATTTACTCGATCGAATTAGAACGTGCATTTCTTCACGTACCAAAACCCATTTAAAATCATGACCAATACTCGTGCAAAACATGCTTAAAAACACGAGTTTATTCTCTCAATCGCTTATCAAATACCGCCATACCATCATTGCATTTTAAAGCATACCTTTTAAGCGATTCTCAATTATAACACAGTATATTAATTATTCATTACTAAAACGCTATAGGTATGGAAATCTAAAGAAGTGCCGACGTGACACCTAAGTATGTTGAACCAAGCGATTGTCATTTGCATACCTATATCGGACACCCACATCGCAATAACGACTGGTAGCCGGATCAAAATGTAATTAAATCGTCAATACACGAACTGTATATGAACGGCGTACCAATACTTGCACGGATGTAGAAAGAATGGATGGGGCAGGAATCGCAGTTTGAAATATGTATTACAATTTTTTTTTTTTCAAGTATTCTCATGATCTTGTGAAGCTCAAATGAAAACTCATTGAATAACGAAATACTTGCATTCTAGTGGAAGCTGATCTATTTGTTAAGTGTGTTTAGTAGTATTTTTTTTTTTAATTTTTTGTCGTTAAGTGACCATGGACAGTGTTTAAACACTTTTGTGTTCTATAAATCAGTGACGATTGCCAACTCAAACATCGGTAATCATACGATAGATTTCTTTAAACTTTCCTGCTCAAATTTTCCTCTAAAAATCAAATACAAGGCTAGTAACCTATGAGACAGCTGAGAGTTTTACTTGCCGTAAAGTTGAGTTTCCTAAGCCCTGGGTTATAACTTTAACCCTAACTTGTTAACCAATAGGAATGCATCACACTGTTTTTACTGTGTTCCTGTTGGTTAAAAGTTTGGGCCAAAGTTATAACCCAGGGCTAAAGTAACCCGGCTTTGCAGTACCTACGAGTATGTCGTTATGTATGGGTAGCTAACTACATGTGTGCTCAGTTTCCACAATTTTACTGCTGCTGGCACTAGCCACTACGCACTACGACTACGCAAGCAATTTTCAAATTATATTTAATGAAAACAACGTCAACAGCCTCTTCCTACAACATAGAAAAAGATTTATAAATCAACATTTTTTAATCATAAACTTGTAATTTCAACCGTCACATCTAGCGGACTTTCATCCTTGCCCATAGCTATGTAGCCCAGCGGTTTTGCCAAAGCAAGTCGCGATAAAACTACTAATGAACGGCGTAAGGCTTCCAAGTAACGGGTGGCGATGTGCATAACATCGTAACGCTATGAATTATTGATACGTACACTAACGAATCTGATAAAACATTTGTTTTACACTACTTATGGAACCGTTAAATGGCTCGCCCATTTTAATGGCCACCAGTTTTTGGATGACATCCAAAATGTTTCTCGAAGTTAGTTTACGTGATTTTAATGGATTTGTCAACGTTTAGCTTTGTTGTTTTTATTAGTGTGATAGAATTCCTTTGGTGTCGGGCCCTCGGCTGATTCACAAATGTTCATTGAAAAAATGGTCTCCTACAGACAGTCTAAACTAGTGACCATATTTCACCTATTTTTAGTGACATACGGATAATTAGGCTTTTTTTGTTTTTAAGGATGGGAGGAAGGAGGAGGAGTGGAAGGGCGTGTCAGACTGTTACTGACTAAAACCCATCCGTGTTCCTTCTAAAGCCCTTTGCGTTCCACGGCCGCGGTGACTCTTTCAAACAAATTCCGCAGGACTTCTGGCAGGACAATTTAGGCTACGTTTCCTTGCTTGCGCTGAGCGAGCGATTCTATTGGTTCTTAACAAACACATCCCTCGCTACGCATCCTCGCACATCTCTGATGGAAATGCAGCCTTATGCTGCCCATATTACGTCTCATCATCATCGACCGTGGAAAGTTCTTCGCTGGTTACGAAATCTATTTTATCATCACTAATATATCAATACAATTTTGCAAACAACACAATGAATTGAATTCACGTCGAAAGTTCTGTCTCTAATAACGTCGCAGCTAAATATAAGTGTGATGATAAATATATTGGTATAATGGTTGCCAATAAAATGAAGAACGTAGTAAAATTTTTATTCGTCTCATTTCATTATGCACCTCATTAATATTTACATCATATAGTTATTTTTGGTATGACGGTGTGTTACAAACATATTTTTCTGTATGTCTAGTGTATTTCAGTAAGTGAGTTGGGACGAGCCGAACAGCTGGCCGATTCTGTAAACATGTCGAAGTGAAGGCTTGGGTGAAGTGATCAGTAGGTGAGCTGTCAATCCATATAATCAAGATGGAATGACAGCTCACTTCGTACAAATAACCGTAACGCTATCTCGTTACGGTTATTTGTGTTGCCGTACAAATTTCGCTTCTTTGTTTTTCATGTGGAACATATAGAACTATAGACAGATAACGCACAGCCGAAATTACTAATCGTAGAAAGCTGAAATTGCATACAAAATATATAGTGCACACAATGGATGTTGACTTGCATGAAGGTTTCTTGGGGAGTGTAGGGCAGCACTAAGAGAGGATTTCCCAAAATTCCTACGGGAATCAACAATTTGTGAGATTGACATGCGCTACCGAAATATCACGTCTTCAAGTTCCTGAACATTCTGGTATTTCGACATTGCTAGAGCTGATAGAATGTCACTTTTTCTAGAGCCCAAGAGTGGATCTCGAATATGCCTACATCAGAATAACCTTCGTCCAAAATACGATTGAATGATCGTTTCACCGATGACCGTTTGTCCATATGTTTGTTAAAGATTGGAGTTTTTTAAAGATTCCAATCTTTAAACCGTGAAGATTGGAAATCAAGTACATACAATTTGTTCACCAACAGGATATTATACATATAATGTTACAGCAGTGTCTAGAATCCGTTTTGTAAGAAGACTTTTCACTGGTGGGTGCCAAACCATCAAGGATAAATAGGTAACATCGGGTGCCACTGTGCCAAGATTTCAACATTGATTTAATAATTCCTCCACTTAGTATGCATAAAGCTTGTCTGTTTACTTACCATGTTACTAAAAGATACCTAGACCTATACTTACATTTTCGTAATCAATCCTCCATTGGTCATTGTAACTAAGAGGGATTGTCAATATAAATCCTAACTTCTTAACGCTGGCTTCAAGACTGGGAAGACATTTTGGAGAAAACGATTTAAAAAATAAAATGCCATTTAGCTATGTATGTCTCGGCTCTTCTTCTGCTACTATTTTCTATTTTTAGGCTGCTAGATATGATATTACTAACTATAAATATGAGTACACATACTAATAACATAAATAAAAAACATTTGAACACGATCCCTTGTAGAGAGACACTCCAAAAATAAACAATAGTATCACCTCGAAGAAATAACATTAATAAAAGTATAGTCCAACACTCGAATACAGCAGCCTATCATGATTAATGTCCGATAAAACACATCCTATTGATAAGGGTGTACCCACACTAGCTACTAATGATGGAACTGATGTTTCTAGTAAGTGTCAATGCACTGGAATCTTCCCTATGATGAAAAAATACACAGAATGAAACTTATTGTTATGAAATTCATGATAATAATGACGCTACTATAATAAAAGAAGCACATACAGAAACAACAAACAACATTTTTAACGACTATATCGGAGCAAATGTGAACCGGAGTCATGACAACGATTAGACAAAAGCTTTTGACGGCACAAACACTCGTTTTGGAGACAATCATTATGAGAAAATCTTACAAATGACTAAAACACGGTAATAAAGACATTCATAGATGTACACATTGTACTTATGGACGACACTCACGTTTATGATGTATATCTTAGAATAAAAGTACCGCTTTACTGTGAGATGCCGCGGGAGAAACCTGATTGTTATAACTAGCAAAGTTGGGTAAAAACAAATCTGCAACACCCTTGCCTCGTGGCTTCACAAAAAAGAAACAAGTTTTGAATCAAATACGAAAAATTAAATTAGCGTATAAAACATACACTACTGATTAGCGAGAAACTAATGGCGGAATCTAAAATTGATAATCTAAAAAAAATGAGAATTCTCATTAACAGCTGGAAGAGGCTAGACTTGATTAAGCAGATCTAATCAAGTCAAAAATGTAAATGGCAAGGCGTATACTTTAACGACTAATGATCCGCAATGAGATAGAGACTTAAGAATGCCAGCAGTAATGAATGATTCAATGATGCAATGCCTAACCAAAGACGGAGACACATTTAATAAGACAAAATTAATTAACAAGATTAAAGCTGAAAAATGGCCGCAGTAGGCGTATCGCGAATCATAAGACATTAATAACGCAAACGTTACGATTTAGATATGCGTACGCGTCGAACTGAACAATGATACAACATAACTGTTGTCAAGAATTTTTTGCTAGGCCATTCGGTACTTTATGTCCCGTATATAGTCACTAAATCGTTACTTCGTACATATTTGGCACTGGGTCCCTCTTTAAGTTTACCGCTAAGCACATGTATTAGCGCTCCGATGTTTCCCTGAGCTGAATAGTAAATAGTATCGCATAAGTAGATTACATTTTCTGCTATTTTCTACAGGTCCATTGTTGGTACTTGGAAGGATGTTGGAATGAGGCTACTGTGCGAACTAATTTATTAATTTATTGGTGCTGAGGATGTGAATGGGATGATGATTATTTTAGATCGTTTACGAAGAATTTTCAAGCATTTTATTCAATTTTTTTCTAGGATAGGCATTATCGATGACTATTATCGATTCATTTCTGAATGATAGTAGCAAATAGGAACGATTAAAGCTTCATATTTCATTGACATATTTTAATTTTGAAAGTGAGGTCATTATAAAGTGTATTTTTGTTTCCTTTGCCCTCCAGTTTTGCGGTGCTTTTTTTTCTGTTTTCTCAGTTTGGTCACGTACCCGAAAAATAAAAGATCATCGATTACTGGTTCAAGACAAAGTGAATGCAAAGAATGTGAAGATTGCATAAAGCCTACATGCAATTGTAACGTTCTTGTTCGAACATCCCTGATTAAAATATTAATGTTGTACAAGTAATATCTAAATATAGAATGAAAATTCAATTGCTTATATCAATCACGCGTCGACACCAGTTGAGCACCTGTTTGTAGATCGCGACCGAGAAATCTTGATCGTGGTGGTTTGCGGGGCCGTTCAGAATGCGCGTCGCATCGTGCACAGGACATTCGCGCGACTGGACCAGAGAATGATTGCTATTCTACGTATGTCCCTGTATAATTATAAAATATGCTGCGCCCCGTGTGCTGACAGATGGCCCACTATATGGTGATGCCAGCTTAAAGGATTAGTCAATTGGTAATTTTTTATCAGGAAAAAAGATGTTTTGTTGGTGATTAGGCTTGTTATTAGTCATGTATTTTCTTTCGGATGACACAATCGTTTGAAAATGATACAAAAGTAAATCCCAAAAACTTTACAGAAAAAATCTGAAACTACTTGTTCTATCTGATGAGTAAAATGTCATATTTCCATAATTATACATGGATATTTAAATTTAACACTTTGGGAGTTTAAATAATTTAAAAACTGTAAAACTCTTGCCACCTACTTTATCCAAGACACAATTATTTATATGACAGCTAAGCTATTGTCTCTTTTTGTACATTTACAAAATTTTTAAGCGTTCTGTGTACCTACAATACGAGTAATTGCGAATTCTGACAGCGAATGCGCTTTTTGTTATTTTATTTGCAGTATTGCGCAGTTTACTTGGAAAAGATTTTTTACGAATTAGTCATTCTTCATTTTATTCGGTAAGCTTTGATTAAAATCTGTATTTATTTAAAGGGTCAACATCCTTTGTGTGCGCTATATGATTTTGTATGCAATTTGACGCTCGGTAACTTAAGCAGGAAAATTAAGAAAATCACGTACTTTATAATTATAATCTGCTCATTGGGGTTTCTCCGTTTGACAATAAGGTATTTTACTAGACAGGAAATTCTATTAAGTCAATTTATTTCCAAAATGGAAAAGGGATTGGAAAATCTATCTCACGGACTAATTCGATTTTTTCAGTTTTTACCCTATTTACCCTAATTTTTATTTTGAAACGCATAATTAAGGTAAAATCACTAGGTAAATGTATCTTAAAACATTCCAAACTACTTTTTGTCAAAGCTCCTAAACCCTATTTAAATACAAGCAAGGAACAAAGACAAAAACTTAACACGACTCTGTTGTCAACTTAAACCAATAAAAACCAATTTTTATATTTAAGTAAGTAAGGTGTATTATAAGCAAATGTATTCAAAATAGAATACATATGTTCAGTCCTGGCATAAAACCAAGAAAGCTTTCTACGAACAGAAACTGTGTAGGATAATGAGCCAAAACGCAATACGTAAAATTATTTTAATAAACTTTGAACGCAGGACACGTATCTGCAAACATTTAATAAACTATTTGTTTGTTCATTTTTCTATGTAAAGTAGGATGGTTACTTACGAACACACAATTCCTTGTAAGTAGAACATTTGTTAGGAAACAGCACTGACACATCATCAAATGTAGCGTGGGATACCCCTCATCCGTTCAGCATAAACGAGCATTGATCATCATGCTTACTCATTGAGTCTTGACGATTTTAAAATACGAAATTTAGATTTCCTCGCTATATTTTAGACAAGTATTTTCCGAGGTTTCGTCACCGTGGTCTACTTCACAAGAGTCGTGCATTTTGTCGGGATTTCTATCCCGACAAAGGCCTATGACCCTAAGTGATGGTGTAGCTTTTCATTAAGAATAAATACAAAGATATTACAAGCAAAAATTTTCTCTTTATATAAGCTCCCATTACAATAGATAGACAAATTTTGACAAAGCATTCAGTATGTCTAACCAAAGACAACGAAGGAAAAAAAAAACGCTGGTTGAAGTGATTATTCTGACCTAAAATAATATTTTTTTCGGCACACTAGAATAACCACATCCATTATGGGTAGGTAATTGACGTGGTCACATGCGCCTGCATATTTGTAGTATCAGAATTATAAGACAACATAGACAAGGATGTTTTTATGACTTGGGTAACCAACATTTTTAGTGTATTTTCGTTAGTTGTTTTTTTGTCTAATGCGTTTAACAAGACTTATATTTTTTTACCATTGTCTTTAATTTGGTGGTCTGAATGATTTCGAAAAGTTTGTCTATCTATTTTAATATTATTAGTTAAGATTAACAAAGAAAGTGCATACCTACAGATCTTTAAAAGTCATCTTTGCCAGTTTTCGGACCCGTACCGTTAAGCCTCCAGGCCTCCCCCAAAAGTAGCTCACATGGATAATAAAAAATATACTTATCTTTTTCATAAAAAGTTTAGCATTATGCAATGTTTTTGTTTTGTTAAAAAAACACTTTTAGTTCATACCGACGAAAAATTGGTGCAGTGGTGAAGCACTGTAATGTGAAAGACAAGCGGAGTTTTAGGTCACGACTAACTCGCAAAAAAAAAAATACCCTCTTATCTCTCAAAATACAGTGCTATGTCGTGAATCCTGCTCAGCGCCTCTATGAGATTGTATAACTCCTAATATCAATACTATTAAGTTATTTCAAAGCAACACTAGTTTCCTCTAATAAGTAATTTACGGTGAATTTTCCCTTCCGCAAGCTTTAGAAGCTCAAAGAATATACAAAGATAAAATTCCTTGCATTGAACTACCAACTGCAACGCTAGGAATGGATTGTTTCATTCGAAACGCAGTCACGGTTCTAAAATTATGTTCAGTCCTTAAAGGCAATCCTTAACAGCTTAGTAACGTGTCTATACTTATTAAACCATGAATCAGCTTTGTATTGCAACAACGTTGAGGTGCATCAGGCCCACAATTAGCTTAACTCTCTATACCCATTCCTTGCCGAACGTCAGTAATCGACATTTTATCATTCAGACTATGATCACGTATAAATACAACATACCACTAGCCTATTTAACGGCTTACATATGAATACAAAAACGATTAATATCTCAGCTCCCACACTAAGGGCACTAATATAAAATTCTGCATCCGATGCGGACAGTTACGCACACAACAAAATCCATTTCGCGCATCCGGCTGTGCGCTTGCGCATTCAACACGCAAGCGCCATCTGTGACAAGAAAGCGCATAACCTCATTAGAAACCTAACACACAAATTGAGCTCAGCTCATCAAATAATTTTATTATACATATTCAAAAGGGCTCCGTTCGTAATGGTCGAAATGACCCGCATTCGGCTTTTAATAGTCCAATTAACATTTGGAGTCACGTTTTGAAAAGACAATGGCCATCTTCGTGGGGGCAGCATTGCCTGGCACATTGGCAGAGGCGAGCTTTCCATATTAATGTATGTTTGTTAGCGGTAAAACACGTACTGATGACGTAAACCCTCAAGCATGTGCGGGTTGGCTCATACTTTCTGTTGAGGTGGGTTTCATTAGGTGGTTTTATAGGATTAATATCGCCTGCCTAACATAAACCTTTGGGTACGCCTTGATAGAATTTGAATAAGCTGACCGTTTCTGCTGAATTTTTAAAGCGTCACACGGTGTTGATTCTAAGAATTCCGCCTATGACTATGACTTTGAAGGTGTCTTAGGTTACAGACCACCATTCACAGAACTTGGGTGGTATTTAAAATCATTGATGCATTTAGTTTTCTATCAGTAGCGGTTACTCATGTGGTCTTGACCGTATGTTCAAGTGCTTTATAGGGCATATCACATTCGCTATTCTGGTCATCTACAGTCAATATATTAAGTAAGACTAATGAGTACCTAGTATCCATTGCCTAACGAATCATCAAGTAGTGTATTGACGGGTAGACTACACCTTGCGCCATATTGCAATTCATTAGTAGTTTCCAATTGTATTGTTCTCAGAATATCAGAACCGTTGTTTACAGTAACCGTCTGTACGGTTCGGTTAACGACACTTGGAAATAATTAATGACACGTCAATTTGGCGGCGGAGAACTTACTGTGAATTGTAATTGAGTGATTGTACTAGCTAATTCGGGAACCGGATCATTATCACACTTTTTTATTGTAGAAAGTATTTCTTTTCTTGAAGACGTGTAAACGCTGATGAAGCTAAGGAATATTAAATTACATATCAATTGAAGACTAATTGCCAAAACCAAAATATTTTATAATCTAACTAGCTTTTGCCGAACGCACGAGACAAATTATACACCTAAACCTTCCTCATTAATAACCCTTTCCACTGGTGAAAACCGCATGACAATCCGTTCAGTATTTTTTAGTTTATCGCCAACAGACAGTGATAGAAAATAGCTACTGTTATTATGAGTATGATACCTACTGTGATAGGAATGCATAATTTCTTATTACCTTGTGTAGAAATATGTTCGCTCCTTACAGAAGACTTTCCATGTTCTTTGCGGTTAATTTTCAAATTCCACATGTTTTCAAGTGTGTATTGACATGTTTTCTCGTAATGTACATAGAACAGCAAAACGTAACAATTTACAAAAATACATTATTCAGTTGTCACATATTCGATACGCGTTTGAGTTTTTAAATTAATGTTTAGTAGCATTTTTATTTAATATCTGACCCTGTTGTCTTCAACACCTGGGATCTTTGCAGAGCATAATATTTGTAAGCTTCCAGTGTCACGATTTTTTAATAACAGCTACACGGGTCGATCTTCAAGGCAACGCTTGCCGAGGTTGATCTGTGGATGGGTGACCATACTGACCATCTTAACATACGGAGACTCCTCCGTGCCTCAGAGAACGTTAAGCCGTTGATCCCGGCTGTCACTTGTAGATCTTTGGCAGCCGTTACGGATAGCCAGAAGCCAGATTATCCGACACCAGTCTTGCCGTTGTAGGAGTACCGTGTTACCGTTATCGTATGAAAATCCTTCCGATAGTTTGTCGCGTTCAGACAGAGAAACGCGGCGGGGAACTTTGTTTCATAAAATGCAGTGATAGTGATGTAGCCATGATCATCATCAACATATCAGCCGCAAGACGTCCACTGCTGGACATAAGCCTCACCGCCTCCCCAAAGCGGGGGGGGGGGTTGCTATAACCGCCACGCTTGGCAGGCGGGGTTGACGATCGCAGTATAGTGGTTGCAATGTATAGATAATGCTGGTGCCCATACTCTGATGAGTCCCTTAGTCGCCTCTTACGACACCTAAGGGATGTGATGGGATGGGGCTATTCTTTTACGTCCGACACCAAAACAAACAAGTGATGTAGTGAGCCTGTACTATTACCAGCATTACGTGTGTCTTAAACAATGTGGCCCGTCCTTGACACTTTAGAGCAGAAATAACCAATAATTAAACAACCAACTGGTTTAATAGACCCAAGTGTTGTTTACAAATTAGTTGATTTCAACCAGCATTAGTCAATTATCTAAAATCGATTAATTTAACTCTCGAATTATCGATATAAATAAACATAAGGCCAGATCTTAAGCAAATTCCTAGCCTTTGACCTTTCTTATGTGCGTCGTTACCTAAATGGTTTTCTAATTAGGTAAATGAAGTTTTTCTTATATGGTAAAACTGGGATATTAATTGTATCACAGCTACTTAACTTATATCTTATGACTTGGAATTGCTGGATTAAATGCTAATTAATACTGGATAATTTAAATTGTAATTGGAGACTGGTAACCCTGATTCCAAGGGAATAATTTATTTAATTTATTTATTTTATTTGTATTATGCAGATTTGTATCAGAGGATCATAATAAGAACATGAATTTACCACATTGTCATAATAATTATAATAATGTGAACAGATAACACTGACAGGATGTATTTGAATTTAAAATTCGCGATTATTATCAAATGGGACAACCAATTTTATGTCATACACAGTAAAGTTTAAATTCTATTGTAACCCATACCTTAAACCGAAAAAACCCTTCGTGTGGGAGTCCAACTCGCACTTGGCCGGTTTTTACTATCTTGGCGGAACCCCAGTCCCAGTAATACCTCAATTTGACATCTGTGAGATTTGTTCTAATATCAATGTTTTGAAATAACCAAAATTTGGACTTCCTTTATAAAACCCCGCAGAAAGATCCAGAAGACCTAAATTTATAAAAAAAACTTTCCCCACTCACGATTCCAATACCCCCACTACTAGTAGAATACTACGTTATTCAGAGGTGTCGGTTAAGGTAACAGTGTCGCGAGTTAGATGTTTTTTTCCCATCTCAAAAATGCCCAACGCTCCGAAAGAAATTTTCACTTCAAAAATTGTAGAATTAGTCCTCAGGTGTAATCTGAAAATATCTGGCAAACAAATGGCAGTGTATTTAGTTCTTAAACAGATGAAAATGAAAGACTCATGAAGAAAATACATGTTACCCATTAATAGTAGTTCCAAT
This sequence comes from Mamestra brassicae, assembly GCA_905163435.1. NCBI lineage: Eukaryota > Metazoa > Arthropoda > Insecta > Lepidoptera > Noctuidae > Mamestra > Mamestra brassicae. Next base: position 8,229,295 of record LR991004.1, on the reverse strand, counting down.
CATCAGATACGAATCAGGCTTCTGGGTAAGCTCGCTCCATCGTCGACTTTGTCTCTGTCATCTATGACCTAGACTAGAGCCAAGAGCAAATCCATATTAAATAAAAATAAAAAAACAATTATGTGAGTTTAACTTCAGGCAATTGTGCTTATTTTGGTTTACAAGCATTGGTGAAAGGCTCGCATGATAGGCTCGTCGAGTCGAAGCTCCAAAGTCTTGAGCATCGACACCGAGTTGCTAGCCTGTCGGTTTTCTATCGGTTGCACTTTGGTGAGTGTGCGGTGAATTGAATAGTTTAATTCCATCAAGCCCGTTTCATCATCGGACCACAAGACCACCGGCGCTACCTGTACATGGTGGACATCCTACCTTCAACCACAAAACATTTTGGGAACATATTCATTGTACGCACAATGAATGTGTTCCCAAAACGTTTATACGTTTGTACAGCTAAGGAGAGGAATTCCCTGCCAGAGTCTGTGTTTCCTGTTAGCTACAACCTGGAAGTCTTTAAGTCAAGAGTGAATAGGTTACTTCTAGGCAAACGTGCTCCATCGTCGACCACATCATCGCTTCCCATCAAGTGTCGTCGAGACATCGTTGACGCTTCATGATTACTTTGAAAAGGTACTTGGTACCGTTAAGGTTTTCATTCGTCAACAGTGCCACATAATAAATGCTGGATTAGACGTACGATCGTCAGATTCGATCATTGTAGTAATTCATCTTGATTTATGTTTGTGCGTACAACTCGCCAACTCGTAAATTAACGAGTTAACTACTAAACTTGGCTCTCAGTATGCGCTTTGAGGCTACGATATCATTTGTCAGGAGAAATATAATCGGTGAGACTTTATTATGATGATTAGTTTGTCGCATCGGGTGACAATTGTAACGTGGTCTTGAACATATTCTAGTGAACTAATTGCGTCAGACACAAATTCGGACTATCGATTTCAATGCCCATCATTTTGTCAGCTCAACAGTATTCGTTGCGTGTTTTACGTTGTCGAGCAGGAGATCCATTAAGCATATGAAACAATGGATGGATTTCATTTGGTTGTGATTGCTACTGCCAGATATCAATATATCCGGCTCATTAAGTTTGTTGAAATAAATATATTTTCCATAGGAACCACGAGTCACAAGTCACGAGAAAACTTTATTTAAAGAGATGGTGTATCGAAATATCCGTAATCTTTCCCTGATTTAATAATTATGTTCGAATTCCTGATTAACGATTTGTTTCTTTCATTATTGCTGAAGCGCACTTTAAATCCCCACCATGTCAAAACTAGACAATGGCAACTACCAAGCAATATCATCGCACAAAATTAAAATTCACTTGAGTTCTTCCAGTCCACAACTGATAAAATCGTCAACCAATAAACCTATCTAAGAAACCCATTAATTTATTGGGTCATCGCACTGAACACTATGACATTTCCGTTCACGTCTCTACCCTAATTAAGTAACATGTTGACAATAAAATGCCTTATTTTAGTGTCCAACAATTACCAGATGGACTCTTTTATATTTTTTCCCCATCTGACTTGCATCGGAATAGTATGTTTATTACTATAAACAGTTTTTATTGGCAACAAAAGAAGAGCTAAGCGGATAGAGAGGTCTCTCTTCGCATACTGAATAGATTTTTAATTGTTTCAAGCAAGCTTGGAATAACGAAAGGATATTGGTATTCTTAGAAACTTCGTGATGGTTGTAAAATGGTAACTTGTTAACTGATCCGCTTGCTAGCTGTGTTTTAAAGACAAAAGAATAATTTAGGAATCGCACGGGGGTCATATTAATTGAAAGATGTTTTGCTGTGATATCTTCAATCAACACTTCTGTCTTGCAATTCAATGCGGCAAAAACAAATTGAAGAAAAAAGGTGTTGTTGGGTTTAGTCATCGACTGCTAAAACAATTATTCTCATCTGTTTTGTATATGCATCGTTCTGTAGTGTGTCGGACGCAAAAGAATAGCACCATCCCATCACTTACCGTGGGGGTCGTAAGAGGCGACTAAGGGTCTGGGCAGCAGCATCCTCTGTGGTTCTGTGCATTGCAACAGCTGCACTGCAATCGCCAACCCGCCTGCCAGACGTGGCGATTATGGCAAACTCGCCCCCCATTGAGAGAAGCATTGATGATCAGCAGTGGACGTCTTTCGGCTGATATGATGATGATGTTTTATAGCAGTACTCTTTGAAATTCAAAATATTTTACTTCAAATAGGCTTACATTTTAAACGTCAGAAGCTAGAACACGGTTCCAATTGGCCGTTCCTCATGAGGAACAACCGGCTAGAAACTACTTAAAACGTCACTGATACCGAATGACCTGCAAAGATCACTGTTTTAAACTCGTATTACATTATAAAATTATGAACCCTACTTAAAGAAAGCTCCCCAAAATCAATGAACAAGACGTACAACTTCAAAGAAACGAACTTAAGGTACAACTAGTTTGTACCAATTTAAAACAACAATCAAATTAATTCCAAGCAGTTACACGAGTTAATAAGATTCTAACAACGAGTGACAATTGGAAGCAAGTAAAAAACCATTTAATTACATCGAACAAGTCTGAGCAAATTAAACCACTGTTAAGGAGATTGGATGAAGTTAAAACGAAACATGGACTTTTTTACACCATAAACTAGACTGTTAGTCATTACTTCTTGGATTTTGCTTCGAACTGACTTATAGTGCTTGTATCTTATAGCATTTAATTGATCCTGAGCTTATATCCCTATTCATAAACTTGCGACACGTTCCAATCGTAAAAAAATATTCCATCGCTTTTTTTGTTCCGCAAACACAATTTTATGAGCCCTGTAAAAGAGCAGTGGATATCATCAGAAGTAGGATTATAGTGTAAATTGAAGGCTGTTCGTTGTGAATAAGGTTGACGGTCGAGATTTCTCGTTTTCTTTAATTTATTTTCCTCCGGGAGGTGTCTAATGACCTGCTGCGTGTGGCCCGACATTTTTATCGACCAGTGAGGAGCTTTGACAATATTTTTCGAATATTAATGTCGATACCGTATCTGTAACCAATAGGTATATCTAAATAACGGCACCGAGCTCTTGGATGCGCATTTAAACTAATTGAGTTGCATGTATTTGCAATTTTAACAGAATATTACATAGTGTTGTGGAATTTTTAGTCGAGATAACGCTAGATAGAAATTGGAATTGTGAACAAATGAATATGTATGCTTGCATCTGTATGGCGATAAGTTTGACTACAATACTGTCGATATCAGGAATATTCGATGAATAAAATTGAGTTTTTATGTTGTAAATGTGTTGTATTAATAACACTTTTTTGTGCTGTTAAAATTCAAATTCCGGAGATAGTGGTGAGTATCGAGACACCTTGTATACACTATCTGTGGTCCATTGTATTGATGGTCGTGAATCATATACTTCTAAGGAGAAACTCTTACGTTTCTCAGCTTAATGTTTGCTTTTAAAGTTCAGTTAATTCCAATTAAGAGCAAATTATATTGGATTCAGTCCTTTATTCCAAAAATAATTGTCTTTCCTAATTAAAATACTATCTCCTGGTTTTTATTATTACCGTCCTCGTTTTTACTTTTAAACATTTCTAATGTTTATGTTATAAGCAAACAAAAACTATCCAAGACCAAACCCAAAAATCAATTAACAAACACTTCTACGAAAAAACCTAGAACCTTCCAAAGGCGCTAAAAGCCGAAAGTCCAAAGTGTGACCAATAAAAAAATTAAAAATAAAACTGGCATGGCCCATCGCGAGGTGTAAAATAAACAGTCGAGCTTGCCATTAAGGTCCGGTCCTTTGCTTGTATTAATTTGTATTTAAGTGTATTGTACAAGATAAAGTAAATATATGGGCACAGGCTGGTCGGGTCGGCTCTTGTTACGTGTACGATTGCTATGCTGTTGCGACCTTTTTTTTTTTGTTTAGACTGTGGTATTAATTAAGAATGTCTGTTTCGGTCTTGGTCTTGCTCTTGAGTCATGTGTTGTAGTTACGGATTGGATTATTAATTCTTTGTTGGGAATAAGCTTTATTTTTGTGTCATCAATACAAAGGAACAGGTTTTTGTTAAAGATTGTTTCATTTGTCTTGAAGTTCCACTCAGTTTTTTTATGCACTGTTACAGTAATATTTTTTTTATCAATCTTATAAAAATCATAGTGACTTAGAAAAGCTTACAGCTTTTAAGCCATCTAGGTACATTTTTGTCTCTCAAATCTTCTATAAAAATTGAGAACACATGTAACCAATGCCACACTCTTATCTGAGTGCACTTCCTTAAATTCAGGGATAGTCTTTTCCTCTTTTTTTATAAACAGTCAATCTCCTTCTTTAGCTTCATATAAAACAAAATATCAATAGCAAACGCTTCCCATCGTATATCCCTGAACAAACACGTAATACGTCGTAACATCGGATGACTTCGGTGACACCTCGACTGTGCTCATTAAGGGTGAAAGTTTACACAAAGGAACGAATATTTACTTGACGGCCATACAAATACTTGTATGCTTATATGTAATAAACGGTATTTTATGTAGTCATTTTAAGGAATGAAAGAATAAATTGTAGACGTTAATGAAGAAAGTTATATCAATTCAAATGTGACTCTTACTTGGTGACAATTCAGTTATTTCCTGGAATCGTTTTGATTGCATCAAACTTAAAAGTCTGCGACTACAAAACTGATAACAAACATGTTTCTGTATGTTAACGTATGACAACGAACAACTTTGTGGCAAACACGGTTTTTATTTACCAGTTATATAGAAGTTCTTTCAAATAGGTATAATGAAACTAAGGAATGCCTCTAAAATTTAGGTTGATAATAAAGTTTACAACAATCTCGTATCGAACTGATTTTAATCATGCCACAGTTCTCTTACACGAGCGGTTGATTCACTGTTGTTGTGAAGTGTGTTGCAAAACTATAACTGGTGTATACGGACCCGTAAAATCCTCAGACATGTCGGTACTAAGTTGGTAGTTGGTACATCTTAAAAAAATATTCTCAAACATTAGCACAGATCAGACTAACACGTGCCAAGATATAAGAAGACCCAAGGAAAGTAACTGGACCAGAGAAATTAAGTGTGAGAGTGTGTATGATAAAAATATCCTTAATTAAACCGCATAAAAAATGTGTGAATTGTTTAAATATGCAATTTAAATAATTTAGATTAAGTACGTGTGGCGTGGGCGTTAAGGAATGACAAGTGGGCGGGTGTGAACAAGATTAAGATTAGGGGTTCCGTGTCCATTCTTATTTTATTTGTTTGTATGTTGAATTTTGTTATTCAATCTTCTGCAAGAGCTTTCGTTATATTGATATTTGGATATAGGAGAAAGTTCCATTGTCTACAAGATAATCAGGACCGCTCATTAAATTCTTAACTGTGTGAGGCCTAAGGTGACTAAGGTCATGGCTCAGTATTGACAGCTGCACGAGTCGATCTTCAATTTTAAACACATTTTCCGAGGTTAGTACGTATGGGTGAACATCTATTACAAACCGAGACTACTCCAAGGGTCGAACAGCGCGATAAGTCCTTGGTCTCGGCTGTTATTGGTTTTGGCAGTCATAACGGGTAGTCTGAAGCCAGAGAATCTAACACCTTCTTCTTCTAGCAGCGTCTGATTGTGTTAAATAATGGTAATCAGTTGCATCTGGTTACACTGGAAACCATCATCATCACCATCATATCAGCCGAATGACGTCCACTGCTGGACATAGGCCTCCCCCAAGTGTCACCACAACAACCGGTCCAGTGCGTCTCACATCCATCGGCTTCCCGCGACCCGGGAACTGATGACCAGGTGGACACAAGGTGGACTGATGACCAGGTCATCAGTCCACCTTGTGGGAGGCTCCCCAACGGCGACCGCGTATCGAAAGACGCAGGTCTTTCGATACGCGGTCGCCACTCCAGAACTTTTCGGCCCCATCGTCATCGATTCTGCGAGCAATGTGTGCCTACTGCCACTACAGTTTCGCGATACTTCGGGCGGTGTCGGTAACCTTGGTTCTCTTGCCGAGCATTGCTCTCTCCACTGACTGGAAACCAACTTCAACATAATCGGGGAAAAGGCTTGGCCGATTGGTCGATCTAAAACTATCTGGTTCTGTTCTGAAACTTGAAGTTCCAGAAGTATCCCGTCTATTAAAAATCTGCCTCGCGTTAAGGTCAATTAAAAGCCTTAGGTTCTGTCTCCAAATTCCTTGAACCTCACTCTTGAACAGACTCCAGCTGCAGAGACACAGCTGGAGTCTCTTTGCCCTGCTCCCCGGAACTCTAAATCATAGAATTCTTATATTAACCACATTACAGCACTAAACACAGATTTAGCGCATTAACTTGCAATCTGTGTTAATTGCTATGCAAATTCTATCACCATTAACTATAACCTCTATCATTTATATTTATTTATATGTGTGAAATACCTCGTTTGTGTGATGAAAATTAATAGAGGGCATCATTGGGCTTTATAATGAAGTGGAGACGAACGTAGGTAGGTAATTGCCTTTTGGTTATCTACAATTATTTCTAGCCGGAAGATGATACTAGTTCTTCATACAATTTTGTTGTTTTATCTCGTGTCATGGTGACTGAGTCTAGTGGAGTAGAAGACGTTTGACGTTTCCTTCAAAAGGCCTCAGTATATTATTTTATTTTATTTTATTTATTGGGGACAAAAAACAGTTACATGCTTAAAATAAACAAGGAATTCTTAACATTAAAATCTCAAACATGCAACCCACACCATTGTCCACATGTTCACAAAAAAATAATTGAAGTGAAGCACTGTGTGTGTGAGCTCACAGATTACGGATCTCTGTGATAGCTTCATAATATAATTTACATTGTTCAGTTAAAATTCATTACATTAAATTTTGTTTAATTCAATTATGTTTTGTTTAGTCATATAATTTAATTCTATATTATTTTAATTTTAATCAGATCAATATTAGGTACATAATTTTTCTAACTTCTTCTCACTTGCTTTTTAGACAGAATTTCTATTGCTTTTTTTTTAAATAGCTGGTTAGATAAACTGAATATGTCAAGCTCCATAAAGTGCGTATTGTATGTTTCAACAAGGCGACGAATGGGTGCGCGTACTCCAGCGTTGGTCTTACATATGTCTGTGTGGAACAGTCGAGGCACGCGCACTCCCCGTTGGATAACAGTTCTGGGCACTGTGTAACATAATTGATTAGTAAGCTCCATACAATCGAACTTATTGTTACATAAGCCATGTAGTGTAATAACACCAAGAAGTAATCGCCTAGACTCCAAACTTAGAACGCTGTATCGCTTCAGTAGTTGCTCATAAGGAACTTTTGAATGATAGCATTTATAGTTCATAGATCGTAAGAACTTTTTTTGTACCATTTCCAATCTAGAGCAGTATTTGTCATATAGCGGGCTCCAGATCTGGATGGCATACTCTAACTGGGATCTTATCAAAGTTTTGTATAGCAATAAGAACGTAGAGGGTCGCACAAAGTCACGTGATGATCTCATGACGAAGCCATACATCCGAAATGCTTTATTCACTATATTATCCACGTGTATGTCGAAATGCAAGCACGAATCCAGAGTGATACCTAAGTCCCGGACAGATACTACTCTGTCTAGGCGTACGCTATCAATATTGTAATTAAAATTCAAAATGTTCCTATTTTTAGTAAATGAGATGGTATGACATTTTGGAAGACTGAGATAAAGTTTATTCCTGATGCAGTAAGCATAAAGCCTATATAGGTCGTCTTGCAGGAGTTCACAGTCATATATATTTTTGCAAGACCTATAGACCTTAATGTCATCTGCGTACATTAAGAAGTTGGAATTTACGAAACAGTTTTTAATATCATTTATAAATATGACAAAAAGAAGAGGACCTAGAATGGATCCCTGCGGAACCCCAGACTTAACCACAACAGGCTCCGACTCAAAACCATTAACTACGGTTATTTGGGTTCTATTATAAATGTATGAAGCAAACCATCTCAGCAAGTTGCCACGAATACCATTGAAGGCAATTTTTTCCAAAAGCAGTGAATGATCCACCTTGTCGAAGGCCTTCTGAAAGTCCGTGTAAACAGCGTCCACTTGGACACGTTGGTCCATTTTTTTAAAAAGAAAATTGGTAAATTTTAGCAGATTTGTCGTGGTTGAGCGACGTTTGACAAAACCGTGTTGTTCATGTATAATAAGTGGATGGAGTTGGGAATACAAGGCACCGTGGACAAGACTCTCAAAGACCTTAGACAAGGTGGAGAGGATTGAAATGGGCCGATAATTCTCTACATTATTCTTATCGCCGGATTTATAAACGGGAGTGATAAAGGCCCGTTTCCAAATTGTGGGAAAGACACCCTCTCGCAGACATTTGTTAAAAACAATGTGCAAGGCTGAAGTCAAACTGTCGCATGTCTTTATAAAGAAGCTAGGCGGCAAGCCATCAGGTCCCGCTCCTTTATTAGGGTCCAGAGATTTCAACTTCAGTCGTATTGCATCCTTAGATAGGTAAATTTCAGTTATGCAAGACGAGTTATCAGCAAAGTTGCCAGAGGGTTGCCATTTGTCCGGGTCGAAAGTAGAGGGTACGTAAACAGAAGAAAAGAAAGATGAGAATAAATTACATATGTCCGTGGGGTCATCAGAGGAAACAGTTTTGAGATACATACTGGCTGGGTAGTTAGCTTTTCCCTTTCTAGACGAGACGTAACTCCAGAAATGCTTTATATTTTTAGGAATACTATCTTCCACCGCTTGAATGTAATTCTTATAACATTTAATGGACTCCACGTGAAAAAGCTTCCGATAGCTAGAAAAACTAAAATAGTCACATTGATTCCTGTACTTCTTCCACTTAATCCACATGCGTTCTTTAGTCCTGAATATCCGGATAAGAGAAGGTGAAAACCACGCAGGAAAGCTTGAACTTTTGGTTCTAGTTACCGGAACATGCGATTTAATAATTGTGTACAATGCCTCGTAGAACACGCTAACGGCCTGCTCAGACTTGAGGTGATAGAGTGCCAAGTGCCAGTCAATTGTATCCAGTTCACGTTTTATAGCGTCGTAATCGGCTTTATGAAAGTTATGTCTGTGAACCGTGCGGCATTTCAGGGGAGTGTATTGCATACTCAGACTAGTTAAAGCGGTAAAAGCTGGATGATGACTATCATGATCAAGTAAAGCATTACATGCTGTCGCCTGACAGTCTACATTTGATATAAGTAAATCTAATATTCGACCTAACTTATTTTTTATGCCGTTAAATTGGAAGCCATTGATAAAATTTATAAAATTTAAAAATGCCCGACCCACTGAGTTTGATACTTGCGCTATTGCATGGGTCCCTTGGTCCAACCAAGTAATGTCCGGTAGGTAAAAATCACCAATAATAAAGTACGAGTCAGTAGTGGGAGCGTTAGCCAAACCTTGTAGCATGTCCAGGTATCGTGTGTACAGCTCTTCACTTGTTTTCGGAGGCATGTACGTGGCACTGATAATGTGGTGCTTATTGTGTTGGGAAGCAGGCAGTTTGACAACAACGTGTTCGACTTCAGGATGGACAAACATGGTTGGGATCTCAGTAGGACGCAGTTCGCGAAGTACTGCTATTAGAACTCCACCACCGTCTTGTTTCTTAGTGGCAGATCGATCGCGATCATACCTGAACACTATGTACCGGTCGTCAATAAATTCGCTATCATGAATGCTTGGAATTAGCCAGGTTTCAGTCAGTATGATGACGTCATAGGAGCAAGCCATTACGTTCATGAAAAGAGTATGCAGCTTTGTACGGATCCCTCTACAGTTCTGGTAGTAAATTATAATGTTGTTAGTCGCCATTGATTGAAAAATTTATGTCAATAAGGTATAGACCAAAATTATTATGAATGTGGAATTGAGACAGTAAATCTAAGTTTGCAGTCCAAAGCATTACCACCCAGTAAAACATGTAGTCACTTGTGTTTATAATTACTAATTTTGAAAAAGGAATATTGTATAAGTGATGAAATTTAAGTAATTTACAACTAAGGCGCAACCCACGTGAAATATAGTTGTAGAACTTAACGAAACATTCTATAATTAACAGCATACAGACTAGACAAAAATAGCAGCAATTCATACTAAGCACTGAGGAAGTGTAGATTTGATTATGTATGAGCAAAATCAAAAGTATGACGGCGTATATTCTTACTCTATATTAGAACATAGAATTTCAACCACTTCCTTTAAGTACCTGTAAGACCTTATGATGTATAATAAATTAACAATATGTATGTCTGTGTGTTTTATACCATTTCATTCCGTATATTTTTCTTAAAAGCGACCAATTTGTCACTAATTAAGGTTTGGGATTTTATCTTTATTGGGGCATTTATTTCGTAAACATTGAGATAATGCACTTGTATATCGCCTTGGAGTGTGACAAATATTCTTGATTCCAATTGTTGTAATATTAACCTTTTGTATCAGTTTTAAAGTTGGAATTTGACTGTTCACGAAAGGTAATAAAAGCTCTGCCTTTAGTCCTGTACCATTACGTATCTAAAGTTATCCTTTAAACTATAAAACCCGAATATTGTACGTCAAACGAAAAAGTATTAATGACTTTATTTTACTCCAGCATCCAGTTGTTTTAACAACAATAAAAACGAGTTAAACAGATCGCTTCACACAAATACTTAATCCATCTTTCTCCCCAGAGATTAAAAAGCAAGAAAGAAAAAGCGTAACAATAACTAACACAATAAAGAAGAAACACCTTGACCCCACACTGCACCGAAATAAAATTATGATCTCCGCTCCAAAAATTCAAAGATTCCATAAAATAAATTAGAATTTAATCTAAATGAAACACGTTACGGCTAAACCAACAAACATAACCGGACATTATTTACGGCCAAAAGCTATGGAAGAAAAAAAAGCATAAAATACCTTATAATGACAAAGAATTAGTGTATGCCATATACATAATTCGTATAGGAGAGTTAAAATTAACACCGGCTCATTTAAGAGGAGGGAAATTAAAAGTTTTTATCCTTTTTTATGTGGCATTTATGCCCGTCGTAAACTTGAGCTTGGTACCCCTTTTAAAATGTTGTCACAGGATTGCTGGATTTAAAACTTTGAGGACTTAAAACTTTTACTTTGAAAGACTTTGAATATTAAGTTTGTATTATATCAAAGTTTTTTCGATGATTAAACATGATTAGAATGGGGTAGTCAACATTTTGATGCGTTTCTAAAAGTGTGAGAAAAACTTTGACATCCCACGCGATTTGAAGGTGTCAACTGAAGTATAGAGTTTCTTCTTGTAGATAAAAGATAAGCACTGAATTGAATTGATTAGTTATGTTAATTATTTCAATTAGCGTTTAACAATTTTAATTCTTTTTGGTTTGGAGGGCCATTTTTTGCGTTTTGTTTTCTTTTTAAACAGCACTAAATTGTTTGTGACTTAGTATTTTCAACACTGAGGACGTTGCAGTAAGATTACCAATTCCGTTCTTTAGCTAAATCACTAGGAACTTAGCTAAACGCCCGCCATGACTTTTTGATGAGACCTACATCTTATGGGATTTCCATATAGAATTCTTGGCCATAGGATATCCTACTGTGAGAAACCCGTTACTGATTAATATTTTATTAATTATACGGCTAACATTTTGGAAGACGCGTTTATTTGTATTACTGTCTTCGAAAAGTAATAAAACAGTAGGTGTTGCTGTAATGTCTTCACAACCAAACTTAAAACATGAATAGTTAATAATAAAAGTTTTGTAATTTTTATTCGAATATTAATTGATTATTAAAAATACTTTAACAGAATTAACATTTGTATTTTCTATAAGTTTACAATTATGTATTCAATAATGTAGGTAATTGCGCTGTTCTCAGAAAGTTATATCTTACTAAGATAGATAAGCTACCGATACTAATTTTATTCAAATCATATTTTTTTCAAATAAAATGGCGGATAATCCATAAACATTGTTGTATATTTACTTTAAAACACGGAATGTACCAGACAGGGGATATAATTTCGTATACTTAACACACAACACTTAAAATGCACCTCCAACATATCCAAGATGTTATTGATTACACCAAAGAAATCTTTGGTTGCCCATATCATTAATTATTTAAAAAATCGAACAGCTAAAATCATTCAATCCGTACAGAGACTAATTACGGGCGCGTGTCGGCCATATTGGAATCCGATAAAATAACAATTAAGGAAACATTAATGTATCGTACAATGGCGTCTCTCGTACGGGGCGTAAGTAGTACGACTTGCGCCCGCGTCGCTCTGATAAATGACCTCTCCTTCGGGACGTTAACGGCGCGTATTTGATTTATAACATTATTTGAATAAAAAAAAAACAAGAAGGAATTGTTTATTCAACCGTAATCGATCCGAAAGATCGTTCGGAATGTACAACTCTCTAATTACGGCTAGAATCGTCTATTGTTCGGTCGAAAGTGAGGGCTCGTTTGTTTTGGAGTTGCGTGTTCTTAGAACCTAATCAAGTATTATGTTTATATCAATGTTAATTATTCATAGTTATGTTTTTGGATTTGTTTGACTGCTCTCAGATGCGTATCGATCATTAGCTATGCCGCAATTTCTGCTTGGAGTTACTGTTCCGCTAGTTGATTACCAATACGATAGTTGATAGTTTTGCACCAATGAATAGCTTCTAAAATCCTGCATCGCTTAAGTTTAGTTCAATGTATGTTTTTTTATTAATTCATTTCCATATACAAACAATTGTTTTCACAGTTACCCAGGCTAACAAACATAGTCACAAATTGTCACTCAAAAACCGATCAGTAAAATTTTGCTCTTAACGCCTCAGAGCTTCATGTTTTTAAAACCTGCTTAGTTTGAATAGTTTGCTAAAGCTAAACATGAAAAATTATCCCCATTTAGCATTTGATAAAATGTTGACCACGCATTGCTTGCAGGGGTTGCAAACCCTTTGGTTGTTCTTTTCTCATCGGTAACACGTCATTGTTGCTGTTGTGTTTTGTTTGAGCTGAATAAAAACTTTTCCTCTCTCTTTCTTTCTTTGTCACCCACTCTTTTCTCACCACCTTTTTCGTTTTCTTTTTTCAACAATGACCGTTAAAGTCAGACGAGTGGAGTCATTAAGTGTCTTTACTTCTTCAGCATTAAAGAGATTGTTAATTGCATCAGCGACAGTTATCAGGGTAAGCACGTTAAGTGCTAAGCGCTTAATGTGTCCAATACACGTTGTTCATTATCGTTGACGTGATAGGTGGCGCAACTTCTTGTCACTGTTATCACGCTGTTGAACACGTTTAAAATCGTTGATAACGTAATTTTGGTAAGTTTTTGTTGGACGCTCGATTGGGAGTGCTGGAAGTCTCGAGGCGGGGCTTTTGTTCAGTAAGAGGATGACAGTAACCAGTACGGAAGGAACGGTGTTCATGTGTATCACTATTTTACCTGATGGAAAGCGATGATGTGATCGACAATGGAGCAAGGTTGCCCAGAAGTAACCCACTTATGTGATAGAAATGTCCAGTAATACCTTTTTTTTTAAAGATGGGAAATCATCAAATGACTTCTGCCGCTCTGGGTGGAGTGGAAGGGCGTGTCAGATTCTTCCTGACTAAAACCCATCCGTGTTCCTTCTAAAGCCCTTTACGTTCCAGGGCCGCGGTGACTCTTTCGAACAAATTCCGCAACCCTGGCAGGAGAAGTAACCCAAATAAAAGAGGCAAACTATCGAACAAACAAAACTACGTCTTATGTTTCCTAACCTCGAACACTGACCGTACAATAGACACAACTAAATTAACAATCCGAAATACGGGAAATACAATAGATGTCTTAAGATTACAAATTTTATGTTAATTAGCTAGATAATATATAGAAAAACATCTAAGATTTTGGGCGTTGGTCACGACAATAAAGATAGCGAAGAGACAATTAAGTAAATCAACGGCTTGTGCCTGTCAATAAAATCATTCCAAGCCGGCCATAATTAAATCGATAGAATTTTGAAAGCCATCGATACTCGGCACACTTTTAATTACGATTCTATGCAAATCAACTCGATTGAATGTTGAATTTTTATATTAAGACTTATCTGGTTGTTAGTTTGTAACTTGCGACTGCGACCGGTTGCTTTCGATAAGAGAAAAGACTTGACTAGATTTGGTTTTGTTGTGTTCCTGTTTGAATTAGACAAAATTGACGTGTGGCAGATAACATGGCCTCTGACAATATTCTCTGTGATGAAAAAAAACCCATTTTTTAATGTTTTCCATAGCAGAGGTTACATTCACATTATATTTAGCGAATCCCTTGTACGCTAAAAGGATTAACATTCCGATTTAGAGCGCATAAATCATAAAACTATTTAAACGGAGCATCTTGTTGATCGCACAACTGTCGCTCCGTTGTGCCATAAAGCACTCAAAGCCAAGAGATCAAGAAGACTCGAGGTTGAAAAAGCTATTTGATTAATATGTTACTTACGATACAAAATTAGATGTAAGATATATGCAAATCGATACTTTTATAGCAGCCACACACGACAAAAAGATTCTAACAGTAATATGAACCGATGTTATAAGGCTATTAGTATTCGATTAGCAATTTGAGATGTGACAGAATTTAGAGTTGTACGACATAAAGGGTTTTTTAGATGTGAGATAAAATTCGAAAGTGTCACTGATGGGGGATATTTCTCTAGTAAATGAGGTGTCGTTATGTAGGTAATGGAAGTACTAGTTCGATATGAAATCGATATGTAACAGTAGGTGTGAAGAAAGCATAATGCGAGGTCGTTTATTGTTGTTTGTTGAACGTTAGGTCGATTTGTGGTTTCTCGACTATAACTTTGAAACTCCTACTTGCTAATAGTCGATGAGATTTCATGGAATTCGATACGAGTTACTTAGAAAATCTCATAATAATTGTTTTGTTCGTATTTTAATAGATGGATTTTGCGTGGGATGAATGAAAGCTAATTTTAAATCAGGTATAACCAGAATTAGAATGCGAGAGATAAACGAAGCACAAAGGAACAGAAATATTGTATGTGAAAATTCCACTTCTAAGAACTTTACTCATCATATCAACCGTAGCCTACATACAATTACGACCAATCAGCATTTTCTGCCATCATGAGCCCGAAGACATTGATGAATTCCAAGTGACAGTGCTCTCGATTGTAGATACAAACAACGATTCATTCCTCTCACACCAATTTGAATAATATTTTCCAGCACTTTTCTAGAAAAATACCAACCTACCTAGACTTACCTAGATTTACTTTGTCGACAAATGAATGGTATCGGCGTAGGCAGTGATGAGAGCCACCTCCAACTAAAAGCTAATGGAAAAGTAAAATATTGGGATATATTATTCATTTTTAACAACGCATTAAACATTTGTTTGTTAGGTATTAATGCTCTTGCTCAATTTTCGTGTTGACGACGTCACAATTCGTGAAAAATTTGCGTGAAAAATTGAAGACGAGTTCGATTCAGCTGCGTTCGTCAATATACATATTGTGCTGTGGATTGTACTGGGCTACTGTTGGTTATTCTTACCTTATATTTTTGCATTGTGTCTACAATTCATTACTGCATCTTTTTTTCTCAAATCGTTTATTGCAATCCATAATGTACACAAACAGGTACTAATAGTTAATGAATAAAAACAAATCTGGACCCTGAAAATTTTGCTGTACCTGATAGGTACAGCAAAATTTTAAGTAACTAGTTTTAATTTGTTTTAATTCCTACTCGCACTGTTAGGGTCTCATTCCGTTTGACAAATCGCTACTTAATTTTCTTTAAAAATAGACAACAATCATAGTATATTTAAAATCACATACAATTATTTCTTGGAATCCTCTTCGACGTAGTCGAATGATCTATGTATTTTCTTTTCAATAAAGATTTTAATATAAATCATAATAATATAAGTTTACTTTACGTATTTCTGTTCACCTTGTATTTTTAGCGTGCTCCACCTACGAAATTGATATTACTAATAAAATCTTTGCGCATACTGTGTATACGTCATTATAATAAATTATATCAAACAGAAATAAATATATTAGAATTTTATGTCAAAGAATGTCACCAATTATTTATACAGAAATTAATGTTAACCGAATTTGGAGCAGTATTCGTTATTATCATGCTAATTTTATAGTGTGTTCATCTAAGAGTTTTTGTTGGAATTCTTGACAAAATAACGGCTTGGGAGTGTCAAATTAATAAAAATATAATTAAAGTCTGACATTTGATATTGAAGCTGCTTTATATTTATAAGAAAAATTATGATGGGCCCACTTTGCGAGTAGACGGAGAGTTTTATGATTTGTGATGTTGATTTTAGAAATAATATTTCATATTTGACCGTTTTGGGCTAGTGATTTATATGCAGCGACATTTTTTATAAATAAAGTGTTACTAGTTACTATCTATTAATAATTTTCTTATTTAAATAACATTGTTTGAGTGTTACTATTTTTGGTGGACAATAAAGTACTCGTATATTCCATCTGTCTATTTATTGTACGAAGCTAAAGAGAGACATCATTGTTCTAGGACTTGTAAACAGGGCAATAACCTGCCATTATAGATGCACTACTTGTGATCTTTAGCCAAGTACTGACTGGTTGCAACTCGTGACTCCGCAATTAATGTTAATAGCTGCGTCCACAGACGATTCACAAGTAAAATAGCGCGAATATAATAATAAAATAAAATAAAAATCAATCAGTTCTCAATATAGTTTCGAATATTAATGAAACATAACTGCAATGAAACGGGCAATTAATGATGTTGGCAGCGATTGGTACCGTGTATGCGAGACCGGAGCGTCGATGACAGCCCCTGCTTAATCAACCCGCGATCTTTCATTAGTTACGCTTGCTATATGTAGCTTTTTGCTCGCTTTGCCTTTAGTGGATAGCGAGACTACGACGCGACCATATTTGATACTAATAAACTATTTTAACGCATTCGTTATTAGTGTTTATGCTACACATAACTACACTATTTATAAGGCATGCTATGATGACTTCAGAATTGGTATTTCCGAAGAGAAAAATTGAAATTAAAATATTGTTATTGTTACAAAGGTGGAATAAAATATATCAATCGATAAAGAATTCTAATTTTCATAATTTATATCGATAAGCTACTTATGACGGAAAATAAAACAGGCTATCTAAGGGGCTATAAATTAGGTTAACACAAAAGAAGCGTCAAGCGCGTACATTAATTTGCATTTTAATGCCTTAAAAACGTAGTGATGTTCGAGTTATGGAACATTCCATTGGCGCGCCATCAATCGTTTCGAATCAAAACAATCGAATAAACACGCAGCGTTAATTATTCGGTTCGGTTGAGAAACAGTCGCGCCGTGTAAATCAGTGTGTTCGTTTGTGCTCTATTTCGAGACACACGACTCGAGAGTTAATTAGAAAGAATTGCTTTTATTTCGCGTTTTCACACTCATCGTGGCGTCGCGTGACAAAGGTATAAGATAAATAGTTGCAGAAGGCTGATTCCATACAATGCCGAAAAGTCACGCACACATAAACGCGCGTACGACGTACAGTATTGCACTCGCAACTGTAAACATAGACTAAGCCATTGACCATACACGACGCACAGTCTTAATAGAGATATTTTGCACATGGGTTTCTTAAATGAAGGCGAGCTCTTCTAAAATAAATTTTAAAATTCATGCCTAGAAGGGGTTCAATTGGGGAAAGGGAGATGTGAAGGTTGTTCAGCTCTGCTAAAAGAAAATCCATTGGGCAAACGGCTTCTCAAGCACCACATCTGTTAACTTAGCCCTCAATGTACGGAAAGGTATCTATCTAAATGTGTGTACATGTGCGTACATATTTTGAATGAAGCTAGCCTTCTGTACCTTTCTATACGGTGACATAAGCATGGGCATGTGTGAAACAGAAAATCCTCCTTGATGTACTGTCCATGTTTAATTATAAGTTTCTCGAATAGAACAACGGCAATTAAAGCGGCTTAATGAGTAATTTGTGTGTAAATATTTTGTTGGAATAATCACGTGTTTTTCAGTGATTTTCGTAATGGCGGATTTGTATTTTTGGAAAGAGGATAAGTACGTTTTTTGTTGGAACAGGTGCTGGGACTTATTTTCTATGGATAAAATAGATTTTTGTGGATTTAAAATCTAGAACCAGCTGTTGGTACTTGCTTTTTAAAAACAAGAAGACATTTTAATCCGCTAATTTATTATCGATTGTTGCATGGTGAAAAATCATGAAACCATGTAACTGGATACAATATATTTTGTTACCATAATTCTTGAGGTAAACGATGTGAAATAATGACAAAGATTATATACTTAACAAATATTCTTACTTTAACTGAAAAGACAGATAAAGATATTTTTAGTGCCAGGTGAAAAGTTACATAATGACACCAAAATGCTCAAATAAATCGGTCAAGGTCACCTGAAACTGAGACGTATTTTAAGTAAAAAAAAGTTTAAAATAAGCTGTAACGGTATGTCACAGCCTAGGCATAATATAATATAAAGTGAGAATAAAATATATCCTGTGTTTCAATTTATAATATTAGCCGACACTTTGATCATTCATATTGTCTTTAGTTTTCAAAAATAAAGTATGATAAATATACATTTTCATAAAAACGATTATTTATTAGCTTCTACGTTGATACAGGATTAAAAGAAATAACAGCATAATTTGAAAACAAAAATAAATGAAAAACATGTTTGAAAAACGGCGTGAGATCTTCTTTATTGATAACAAATCATATTTTTATGTTCAGGTATCACCAACAACTACACGACACATGTTGTCTTCGTTAGGTGAACCTAGATGAGTTTGAAACAGGGGCGTGGTGAACTGAACAAGAAAAGATAAAGGCACAAACTCTTTGCCCAACAGTGGGTGAGGTCGGGCAGCGGATGATGATGGTCACTCACGTCAATGATACCCGGAAAGTATAACGCTGATTTACGAGTATTATTGAGAATGTTGAAAGATGCAAGATGGACACTTGGAACTTATGGTGCCCAAATCTAAGGATCCAGTGCCCTCAGCACTGAATTCTTAAGCTAGGTTCATAGCACTATGTCAGGGTGTGTCGTCGTGCGGGATACACCAATCATAGGACATGTTTAGGCCTACGTGATATTACAACGAATCTTGTAGCCAATCAACTGTGCCAAACGGTGCCAAGATAATGTCAACACAGTTGAACTGAACCTACTCAAGTTTAGGGTTCCGCACCCGAAGAGGTACAGAACCCTGTTACTAAACCTCTGCTGTCTGCCTGTCTGTCAATGGGATGTATATCATGCATGAGCCATAATATGTAAAACAGTTGAAATTTTCTCAGTGTGTATTTCTATTGCCGCTATAACAACAAATCACAGTAATATTATAAAGGCGTAAGTTTGTGAGTGTGTGTGTGTGTGTGTGTTCGTTTGTTACTTCTTCACGCGCAAAAGTCTGGACCAATTTTTATAAAATTTGGTATGCAGGAAGCTGACACCCTGGATTAACACACATTTATTCCGGGAGTGTGTTCCCTTCGTATAATTTTCGACATTCACGCACAGTATCTGACAAACCGCGGGTAACACCGCGGGGCGCAACTAGTATAATAAAAAATGAAAAAGCCCTTCATTTGCTTCTCGCTATAAATAAAAATAAATAAACTCTTTTTCTTTCTTTCTTTCCTTTCTATGTACGTGTCCGATTCGCATGTACAGTAACTTGAATTAAGTAAGTAGGTATGCATTGAGCGACTCAAGACTTAAGAAGACTAATGTTAGTTATTGACAGAAAAACTAGAAGAGCGCGAGTCCAACCGCGTGATTACAAAATTTTCCCGTGAAAATCATTGAAATTCATAATCACGAGAAATAGCTATTTTCACTAAGGTGGAAACTGCGAGGTCGATGTTAACGTTTTAATGATAAACGAGGATTGAAAAATGTAACGATTGCTGATTCCGACGTAAATTGAGGACGTAAGATGTCTCTAAATCTTATTTATGAGTTATTCACTTTAATACACGTTAATAGTTCACCAGAATATATATTCTTTTGATGTTGATTACACTCATTTATTCGTATATTCTATTTTCATAGGATCATGCTAAAATACGTCGTTATTTTAATGGGGTGAGCGCGGAAAAATGGCGCTGTTACGATTTTATATGAAAGGGATTAATGAGTGACGGTTTAGTGATTTGATTGGGAATAGAAGGGCCTTTAATGTTTAAAAACAAGAACATTAACATATATTTAATTATATACCTTGCTTACGTTTTAAAGAATCAACAAGCTATTGAATTAGTGAACCAAAGGTTAGGAGATTAAATAAACTGTTGCACAAAGAGATTCGGCGTTATTCATGGTGCAATTATAGTACAGATGGACTTTTCTTGGTATTGTTCTCCTTATGAATCACGATAATTTCAAGCACTTAAAACAAAACCCTAAACTATTTAATTATCTGTCTAGCCCTTTGCCTTCTTTGTAAGGATCCTATTCTAGTCTCACCAGATCACAGAGATAAATTTTTTTATTTTTTATTATTACACAATAATAAAAAATAAAAAAATTTAAATGATTGCTTCGTAGTGGCCTATTGGAACTCCACAGTTGACAGTACTGTTATTGATACACTTTAGCAAGAAATATGACAGATTTTGTATCTACCTAACGTTAAGGTCCTGACTGCCTACAAATAGGAGCCGAGACCAACAGCTTAATGTGTTTTTTGAGGCGCAGATCAATATTATCAAGATTCAAGATTCAAAGGATTTATTTCAAATAAACCATTTACAAGCACTTTTGAAGGGAAGCCAGTCAAAAATATGAAGCTATTTGAACGTTCCACAACAAAGATCTTTATGGAGAAGAACGTGAAAGAAACTCCACAGACAAGGAAGATATATCTGATGCACCACAACAAATAGCACAGCCTAACGATCCAAATCATTTTGTAAACCGCTAACTCTTTCATGATTTCACTTCAATCATAAATTCAATAACATATAACACACCAACAAAAAGTGGGTCTCGAGCCCATATAATCGGAATGACCAATTAACAGCACTGGGTCTCTCAATGAGAGAAATTACTGCTCCAATCCGTGAGGAAACGACAATTGTGTACTGAACAATGCTCGCGTGGTTTTTAAATGGATGTAACAATTAATTCACAACAATTAGGTGGACGACGCCCGCATTTTCAAAGATTTGTAGAGTTAGGAGTAGGTAGAAAGAGCAGATTAAGGGTCTGTTTGGATCCGCATTTTTGATGATACTATATTTTTGTAGTCTCAAACGAAGATTTCAATAATGTAGAAATATATTTTTTGTAATATGAAAAGACCCTGGTTTTCAAAAAACTAGTCCAATTTCACTGAAATTATTTAAAAAAACGCCTTAAAATTAATTTTTTTTCTCGTAGCACTGAGTCGTGAACCAAAATATACATACAAAACGACAAAACTAATCTAGGGAATTTATAAAAAAGTTACCAGCTATTTAAGAATAAGTGGGTAATCCAAGAACACTAATTTTATTTAGAAATACATTAAGACAGACGTAACGGAGTCATTACTTTTTAACGTTAACGTCACAGAGATATACATTACAATGACGCAGGTGTTTGTTTATTTGACTGTTATATTTTATGTCGGGATCAACATTAACGTCAATAAGATTACTAACTTTCTATAACCTTGTGACTTCTTCTTAGTGTACAATGCTGGAAATACAGTTATAAACCTAGGCTACAATGACACTAAATTATACATGAATCATTTGGGAAGCAGTTACACATAATCTTTGGATTCCTACAACTGTTGCTTGGACTTTTTTCTGAATGAAACACCATGTTTTTAATGGATTTGTCAGAAAACCACAGTAACGAATGCACCATGATTTCCTCTATATAAATATTTGCGCAATGCAGAGCACCAGATGGCGTTATTTTCAAAAGACAGACATGAAAATCCTAAGAAGGTAACGTTAAGTTTTGCATTGCCTGTTCACAAATATATACTTAGGAAACCTAAAATTGGGCATTAGCATTATTTGTTTCGAAAAGCATTGGACAGCACATCGTCAAGTTGTAACAATAATGCAATAATATTATATTGGAAGGTTTTGTATTGATAAAAATAATAATAAGTATCTAATACATTACACAAGTCACGACATTAAATTATTTACTTCAATATAATCAATAAATACCAACAATCATCTCCTCATTACTTTAAATTAATACTTCCACACTGTCACATATTTTTCATCGGGTACCTAGTAAATGGTATCTAGATATAATAAATACAATAAATTGCCATTTCATTCTGTCACCTAATCGATCATTAGTAATTAATTTTATCGTTTGTTTAATTAGTGCTTCACATCTTACCTATGAATGTGTTCTTTTTTTATTTTTGTATGTAAATAGCAATAGTACATTGTTCACCGAGAGGAGAAAGTGACCGATTACCGTCGAGGGTGTCGTTTGAAGCCCGAGCCGTAGGCGAGGGCTTTAAAACACCCAAGATCGGGAATCGCAGTTTCTCTCGAGTGATACATAGTGCTTTATACTACACCTACAAGGAAAATAAAAAACGAAATCTTTACTAATTGAAATTTATATTGAAATTGTTGCAGTTAAAACTGAATCCTCAAACAACACACAAATTGGAAATGGCGCCAATGGCGTCTGCAATTTTCACATGTTCTTTTTTCAAATTGTTTATCCTGCCGCCGCAGGGTCGCACTGCCAGCCCGACACCATCCAACACACAGCTAGTGGCCAGTGTCATTTTGCGAACTTGGAGATAAAAACTCACTGTAAAAACTTTTTGGCTTTTGATATTTAGGTTACCGGCGCATAGTCTTACCCAAAATTAAAAAAGAAAAACCACGTAAGAAATGGATTTTCATACACTTTTCTCTCCCGCTCAGATGCGTTTTCTCCCCGCATATTTGTTCGATATGCAATGACGTACTTTCTACCGTAAATTTGATAAAGTATCAAGGTACTTTCCAAGCAGGTGTAGTATAAAATTATATTAATAACCATCAACAACGTAATTTCTTAAGTATTTATTTTTTTAACAATATTACCTATAATTATCATGAATGACGTCTTCTTGAACTTTCATTATTCAGAATATACAGTTCTTGATTCGGTTTTGTTCATTTTTTACTAAATTTTCGGGGGGTTGTAGCCTATCATCCTACAGGGTCCTTGCATTATTTCGTGATACAAGTAGTCATAAACAAAACAATAGTCAGTGACATGCAAGTTCAACGTAGCTACCAGCAAAATGTTTTCTCAAATCTCATTAGTACTTCCAGTGATTCCATTTACAAACAAGTGAACAATTTACCTATTTATACCAAATATTAATTTGACCAGAATCAGAGGACCAATAATTCTACAAATTTTTAAGCAACGTTTACATTCGTATCTCAGTTGCAACCTGTCAAATAAGCCTTAACTTCCATACATTTTTGACAGATTAGGACTGAGATTTGAATGCAAATGTTGCTTAAAATGAGTAGAATTGGCACTCTAATGGACAGTGATGATATAATCCACGATGGAGCACGCTTGTCTACAAGTAGTTTAGATAATTATAAAATGATTTTTTCGCCATGTCCTTTCTATACAATTCCTAAGCCTGTGGTCCATTGACGCGACTGTCAGTACTTAACGCGTTGTATCGCACATTATTGTCGTGATTAAAACTCTAATTGACCCATAGTAAATCACAATTGACTGCCTTTGTCTTGTTATTAACGCTGTTTGGATAGAGGATACGAATTGATGGTCTGAAGGAATTTGGTGGGGTTGTGTTTTTAAGTTTTAGCCCTTTGTAAATACAAATTAGTACGTTTCTGTTCATGTAGAAGCAAAGGATGACGATGCATGTATGTATGTGCCATAGACATTGTGTAATTTTTTTTCTTTTTTATGTACATATTTCCTATTTGATTTTGTTTTTTTTGTTCGTATGATTTAAGTTAATGTGCCTTTGTGTGTTGTGTTTTCTTTCCTTGTTGTATAAAATAAATGTCTTATCTATACAGCATGTGTAATAATTATGTTTCTAGATTATACAAATTATGAATTTATACACATGGATTACAATTACACTGCCTCCTTAATCATTTAGTCACGAGCGCTAGTGCAAAGCGTGATATTCCTGATATGATTCCAGGTCGGTAAAGTTTTATTGGGTTTTTGCATCTAGAATTTTTCAATAGCAGCTTGGATTTGACAATAAGCTCTGATTCCGATTGGTGACAATACGCTAGCCTCCTGGTGCTTGTATAAAGTCTTCAGATTAACCTGAATCGTAAAAAATAAGCTAAAACACTTGGACATTCTACAGGTGTTCCAAAAAAGAAAAGCAATTACGCTCCTTCTGGGCCAGTCAAGTAAAACATAAGACCAACATGCAACTCTAAAAACAAATTAAAATCACAATTATGACGCAACCAAGATGGGTGAGTTCCGATATTGGACTAATTAGTCCTCATCAGATTTGGCGTACCAAGAATTGTCATAATTAATGCCGTCGACCCCTCGTGACACTTGGCGTAATTAGGTTAATAATACCGATCAGCTTTATTAGCGAATGTTCTAATTAACTCGATTCCAGTTGAAGGTGAGGTCTTCTCGATTGTCAGATGTCGAATCGAATCGATACGGGCGCGATTACGCTAATTGAGCTTAGAAGTTTGTTCTTTAGGAGAATAAGACCAAGTAATGGTAGAGAAAATGAATAACAAGACACCACGTCTTGTTACTACGCTACAATATAGACAAGGTTCTATATTTTTTCACTGGTTTCTTTGGTCAACTGAAAAATTATGTTATAATGTACTTTCCCACCCACAAACATAAAACGTTTTGGGAACACATTCATTGTGCGTACAGCTAAGGAGTGGAATTCCCTGCCTGAGTCTGTTTCCTGGTAGCTACAACCTGGGAGTGTTTAGTCAAGAGTGAATAGACTAGTTTTACGCACGCGTGCTCCATCTTTGACCACATCATGGCTTACCAACAAGTGAGATAGTGGTCAAACGAGTGCCGACTAAAAGTAAAAAAAATAATTTCTCCAGACTACTAAATCTAGAAAGCTGAAATGTGGAATATAGGTTTATTTTAAAACGCAAGCAACCGCTTCGATTTTTTTATTTGGAAATTTCGACTGTTATCTACTATTATTATTATTTGCAGAGGGCATACAGTGACCTGCGGGTGCAGTATAACAATGCGTTCAGGATGCTGATGGGGCTGCCGCGGTATTGCAGTGCCTCCGGTATGTTTGCCGAGGCCAACGTCGACAGCTTTGCGACAATCGTGCGTAAACGTTGCACGTCGACCCTAACTCGCATGCGAGCTAGTTCCAACAGCACCTTGAGCGTATTGACTGACCGGTGGGATTCTCCGATGCTTGAGCGCTGGATACGACTGCACGCAGTCAAATAGCATACATGCGTTCTGGTGTCGGATTATCCTAAAATCTGTGATTTTATTTTTGTGTCATGTGATTTTTTACTAACACTAGCTCTTAAGTATTTTGTATTACTAACAATTTATATGGAGAAATCTGAAAATAAATTATTATTATTATTATTATTATTATTTTCGGTTTTATGTTTTTTTTTTTCTCAGCTCTTTGGCTGGTTTCGACCACATTTACGGGCCAAGCCAAGTAAATGTAGCATGTGGGTTTTAATTCGTTGTGTGATGGGGTCCTACTTCGTTCTCTTCTATCTGCATGAATTTCCTAACAATCCTACATGTATTTAGAATCGCAGCCTTTTGTAGTGTTATGTAGAGGTTTTCTTTAAGGTCTAATAATTTTAAACTATGGAGGAGATGATTTGGAATAACGCCTGTAGTGGAAAGTACTATTGGAACTACATACACCTTTTCTTGTCGCCAGATTCTCATAACTTCATCTTTGAGTTCAGCAGATTTACTTATTTTTTCAGTGATTGTCTTCTGTATGTTGTGTGTATTGGGGACTGCGATGTCTATCAAGTAAGTAATTTTATTTATTTTATCCTGTAATGTTATATCCGGTCTATTATAGTGTATGGTTCTGTCGGTGAGAATGGCGCGGTCGTAGTAGAGCCTATGAGTAGTATTTTCTAGAATGGTTTGTGGAGTATAGTTGTAGTAAGGAGTATTGGTGTTTTGTATGAGTGCGTGTTTGAGAGCTATTTTTTGATGGATGACGTTTGCAACCTGGTTATGCCTATGAGTGTAGTCGGTCTGCGTGAGTGTTGTGCACGCGCCAGTAATATGCTGGATGGTTTCTGGTTGAGTGTGACACTTGCGACATTTATCGTTTGTTACTGTAGGGTCTTTAATTATAAATTTTCTGTAATTTTTTGTGTTAATGATCTGATCTTGAATAGCTATTATAAATCCTTCAGTTTCTGGGAATAAATTCCCTATTTTAAGCCATTTATTGGACGCTAATTTATTTATGTGGGATAGTTCTAGGTCATGAGGGTGCCGCCCATGAAACACTTTCTTCTTCCACTCTTCAATTTTTTGCATCTGTGGGTCATCATTAGTAGTGCTTTCTGATTCGTTTTGGCTACTTAAATTAAGTGGAGTGTAATTTAGATCGTTTATTACTATGGCTTTATGTATGGTACTGGTGCGAGATTTTGTGTAAAAGAATGTTTTTAATCTACTAACTTGTTTCCGCCAAAGGTGCTGGATGTCTATAAGGCCTCTCCCTCCGTGCTGTCGTTTGACGGTTAATCTTTCTATGGCTGATTTCGGATGCAAGTTATTGTGTTTTGTAAGTGTTGTTCGTGTAGTTCGTTCTAATTGTTCAGTGTCTGTTTTGGTCCATTTTATAACTCCAAATGAGTATGTTAATACGGGGATGGCAAAGGTGTTTATAGCTTTAATGAGATATTTACTAGAGAGTTGGGTTTTGCAGATGGCATGAAGTCTTCTCTTGTACTCTGTAGTTAGTGTATTTTTAATTCTTATATGATCGAGTCCTTTTAATTGCGCGTACCCTAAGTATTTATACAAATCAGTCGGTTCCATTGCTGCTATAGTATCGGTGTTGTTCACAACATAGTCTCCGGGTCGTACCTTACCTCTCAAAATGTGAAGTGTTTTGCATTTATCTATACCAAACCGCATATTAATATCCTTACTGAACTCTGCTGTAACGTCTACTAATTTCTTCATATCTTTTTCTGTTTTTGCATATAATTTGATGTCGTCCATGTAAATAAGATGTGATATTGTTGTTTCCTCTGCAGTGTGCTTAAGACAATATCCAGCCTTACATCTCTGAAGTAAATGGGACAAAGGATTTAGGGCAAGACAAAACCACATAGGACTCAGAGAATCGCCTTGGTAGATACCTTTTTTAATAGATATCTGTCGCGTTGTGACAATGTGGCGGTTGAAATTTATCTGTAATGTAGTTTTCCACTGTAGCATAATACGGCGTAAGAAATCAATTATTTTTAGGTCTATCCTATAAATCTCTAATATTTTTATCAACCAGGAATGAGGGACACTGTCAAAAGCTTTTTTGTAATCAATATACGTACAATGGAGGTTTCTGTTTTTTGTGCTGGCGTGTTTATGTATTGTGGAATCGATAATTAGCTGTTCTTTGCATCCCATGTGGCCCTGCCTGCATCCTTTCTGTTCCTCTGCTATTATATTATTGTGTATAATGTGTGAGCTAATTTTTCTTGTTATTGCTGAAGTTAATATTTTGTATATTGTGGGAAGACATGTTATTGGTCTGTATTGAGAAGGCTCAGGTGAATTTTTAGTTTTAGGTAGCATGTAAGTTATTCCTGTTGTTATAAAGTCAGGTGTGTGCTGTTTTCCCAATATGATATCTGTTAAATTTTTTGCTAAATATTTATGTAATGAAGTTAACTTTTTATACCAAAAATTATGTATTCTGTCTATACCAGGCGATTTCCAATTATGTAGTCTAGCTGTAATGTGTGTAATATCTGACTCTGTTACCTCTATAAACTCCATTTCATCAATACCTCTCCACTTTGCATCTTCGTCCGCTATCCAAGATGCTTCGTTGTTGTGTTGTGTTGGCTCTTCCCAAATACTTGACCAATATGTTTCTAGTTGCTCTTTGGTAGGTAGGTTAGATGTATCAGAACTATTCTCGTCATTTGTATCGGTGTGGGGTTTGTTAAGGTTTCTATAAAATATTTTTTCGTTTGTGGAGAATATGGCGTTATCATTTTTGCGTTGTTGTGCTTTTTTATATCTTCTTAGTCTATGAACTTTAAGTGCTAACTTTTGTTTTAAGGTATCTAAAAATTCTTCTGGTTTTCTGTTACTATTTTCATGTCTGGTGTGTGTAAAACTGTTCCTAAATATAGCTTCAACTCTCTTTACTACTTTATTTGATCTGCTACCATTGATATATTGTGTGAGTCTGCCGCAATCTGCTCTTAACTTTTCAATATCGTTAACTAACCTTTGTTGCCACCCTGGTTCTGTATTTTGTCTCACTCTTGTGTTTTGTGTATGGTCTGTGATTTTAAAGTTGAGCTCTTCAGATATAACTACCGCTGTGCAATATATGAGTAAATGAATGTCTAACAGATGTGCGTCGTCAGAGAGAAATTGATTTAGTATATGCTCATTGAATAAGTTTACTAAACGAAATAGGTTAGGGGTGTATTTAAGTTTAGGTAGCTTTGGTCGGGCTGCTGGGTCCATCCCAGAGTAAAGAGCTATCGTGCTTCTAAATTTGTCATGTATGTCTTGGACATATATATCTGTTGTAAGATTTTGATTTTCGACTACTAAGGTTTCAATATCGTTTTCTAGCGTCAGGGTTAAATATTCGGTTTGTGTAGATATATGTGATGTTTGCGTAGAAAGCTGGGATTGGTGGTATGGTTGAGATTGGTTATTAATAGGTTGTGATTGATTAAGCGCTTGTGGTTGTCCTTGAAGAGTATTTTCATTTATATTTTGTGTAATAGTGATATTGTCTGCAACATTAACTGATTCTTCCTGAGATAATTGTGTTCGTACTTCTTCTTTTAATTGATCTATTACTTCTTGAGATAGAAGTTTATTTCTGACTATAATTCTTCTCTGATCTGAGATTCTTTGTTCTGTAACCGTGATTTCTGGATATTGTCGGGTAAAATGTGCATGCAGTTGTTGTCTGTAAGTGGTCATATCGGTCTCTAACTTAGTTATGTATAAGTAGGTTCGCATGATGAATACGTTTACATCTTTACTCCATCTCATGCGAACTCTTGCTTTTCCAGCCTTGGTGGACGCGGGTAGGAAGGTAGATACCTCCCGCGCAACATTCAAGGCCGGTGTGGGTGGAACAGTATTCAAACTACTAAGGGGGGGGTGACGATGGTACGAATGGTGACGATGTTCTTGAAGGTGTGTATGACACTGTACTGGGACTGTACGGTTCTACAGGGGTGTCTGTCCTGTTAGTAAGTCTGTCACCATCGCCACTAATTTCGGCTGTAGTATCTTTATCGGTGGGAGCCCGCCTGCTCAACTCCTCACCGCTGACGGTTCGCATGCTGAGACACCCAGCGTCAGCCCCAGGTGTGCCCCGGCGATCGCCCCCGGGCAGCGGTCCTAAACGTTTTCTTTTTGAACGGGTCTCCATTTTTTATGGGTTTCCAGAGCCACGTTAGCCACGCCAGTAATTTCTCATTCGTGTGTCCGCCCCCCACGTGATTAGATGGTCAATCAGGACGTGTGGTTGCTTAGGGGGCTATTATTATTATTATTATTATTATTATTATTATTTTTGTTTCTCATTTGTTTTCCTCGGCGAACCGGAAATAATTGAAGGCACGGGCCTAAGCCAAGTGTTCATCAATTGGGATAAGAGTAGATGCAGTAGGCTGTATGATAGATGGGGGTGTATTGGTATGGATGTTTTGGTGCGGGTTATCGGATTCACATTGCAGGAACTTTCTTACTAGTCTGCACGTGTTTAGTATCACTGCTTTCTGCAGTAGTTGGTAAGTGCTTGAAGGTAGGTTTAGAGAGTTAAGAGACTGATAAAGTTGTTTGGGTATTACTCCAGTTGTAGATAATACTATAGGGACTATTGTAACCTTTTGTAGATGCCAAAGTCGGGCTATTTCGTCTTTTAGTCCAATATATTTGGATAGTTTTTCTGCGATAGTAGTCTGTAAGTTTATTATTATGAAAATCTTTGTTCTTTGAATCCGACATCTACGCGGACGATCTCGCTTGCAGCAGCTAGTATATTCTAAAATTGAGTGGTAGGTCATTTTTTACAGGAAAAGCGATTATGGTATTTATGAAATTTATAAATTAAATGAATATACATATGTACTTCAACAAAACATGCGGCTCTACTCTTATACCACTATTAACACAAAATAAAGAGGTTTCTATTTATTTTGCATCATCAATTTATCATAAACTAAAAAAAAATGTAAAAAGCACACGTACCTATGTAAAAAATGTGATAGCAATTTGTATCAGAGCACGTTAAGCGTTTCACTGAAATGTAAACGAAGGTATCCAAACAAACAAATTGACAAGACCTATTAAACCAGGTATTCATAGCTCTACGTCATTCATTCGTACGCGAAGATACTTAGAATTCATTTCTCACGTCGAAAACGCATAACTGTTTATTTTCGGACCAATAAAACAAAGATGCCCACGTTACCCATTAAATACTATAATAATATTTGATTTTACGTCGTTCAAAATCGAATTTTATGAAATACATAAATCAATTGGTCCATGTCAACACTTTCGATTAAACCCCGAAGGTCGCACTAGTGTGCAAAGTATTCTTAAACGAAGTGTTTCCGAAATAGAAGCTAACTCATTATAACTTTCCTCGTCCGATAAAAAATAGAAATGGACTCATCTGTTACAATTATTCGGAATAGTTTGTGTACAAGCGACTTTAGATTTTGTATTGGTCTTTTTATACGCGAGATTGAGTGATTTAGCGTAGTGATGTGTTTCTGTTTAGCTATAGTGTTGTGCGTGTTCCGTGTCTGCGTTCACGCCTCGCTAATTGAATGTAGGTCGCCGTAAATAATGTGAATAACAGGACATTTTACGTAATATGCGACTTTGTAGGTGTTCTTTGGAAGCGCCGGCGATTTCTGGAATTCTTTTCAGGTTCCTATATTACTGTTAACATTTTCAAAAAATCTTCTTTCTTGTCTTTAGGTCTTTAGATCATTCATTCACCGTAGATCTGCACTAGCCTTTATAGCCATACATATTGTTTTTTTTTTAGAAAAGGTCCACGATAACGATATTTAAAAAAAAAAACAAAAAGCAACGAAAAAACAAATGCCAATTTTTCACAGCTGACACCTTTACCTGTTTCAAAAGAAAAACACGACGCTCCTATTGCCAACTCTTACAGCAATAGTCTTTACAAACTAAAGGCGGAAACACACACATCAACATCAATCCTCTCCGAACATAAAACGACTGTTTTGCATCGAAATTTGTCCATGTCCACTTAGTATTACAAATAATTTCTCTTCAAGTATCCCTGTGTGTGTGGATGCTGCGAGTCTAAGCGTATCCTTTAAACCCGCTACCTACATTAACACAAGTAGAATCAAAATCATCTTATCTTTAATGCTGATTGATGATGATCTGTGTTTTCATCTTAAGTATTTCTATACATTCCAGTATTGAGCCAACGATATTTTCAGATTGGGACAGGAAATATTTGGAGATACTGAATACACGCATAAATTATGCATCGAATTATTGGCAAATATCGGTCCCGGAAGAAAATGGACTAACCTTTTTACACCATAAAGAACTAGACTAAAGAATTTCCGGTAGTTATGCCAGGGGGTATTAAAGTAAAGAGTAAATAGGTGCTTGCCTAGAAAGCATGCTCTATCATCGACCATATCATAGGTTTCTATAACGCGTGCCTATGAATATATTATAATATATTTAATAATTAAAAAAGAATAAGAGATAACTCCAATGGAGGGCCTCATTAGACTAGTGGACGAAAGTGCTACTGTTGATCATGAGGTTCTAGGTTTGATTAAGAAAAGTGTAACTGGATTTTTCCATCTTCATTTGTATGTAGCAGCCTGGAGTCCGATTTATGCCTACTTGATAATAAAAGGCTACAGCGGGTGACCCCTCTTAAATAGGTCTTCAACGTAACTAGTTAAATTAAAAGTATCAAAGGTACATCTCTGCCCAACCCCTCCAGGAATCAGGTGGGATATTGTGACAAGATTGTTCTTTCTTCAAGTAACATGAAATAATTTTCCCCTAATATATGAAGTTGAAGCAGTTATTTTTAGCAGACGAAAATCCATGCTAAGTATTTGAAACTTACGAGTTCGAAAGACACCGTTAATGGTACTTTTGGCTATTTTTAACTTGCACGTTACTATTTTGAACCGATCTTATGACGTCACAATGTCGTAACAAGTTCCAAAGATGTAGTGGCTTTTAATAAAAAACTGTTTGTAGTGACACATTGAGCTCACCGTCTATGGATGACCTGTTTCCGTCCATTCAGTAACAGCTGACCTAACCTGGTAGTAAAGTGACCTAATTGTAATTTCAAGGTTAATGAAAAACCATTCTTGGGCAGTCCGTATTAGGTTGCTTTTCATGATAAGATTTTAAAGCTTATATTTTTTTTGGTCTTTCGATCTAAATATATAAAGTTTTAGCTGTCGTAAATAAAAATAGTGTAGTTGAAAAAAATGTTGTTTTCTTAACACCTACGTCTTTCAACCAAAAACATCTAAATTACTCTGTGACAATTAACGAAACAGATTTTCTACATTCTTTCTTTTGTTTTCGTGGTAATTAAAAATGTGAGTTCATTACCTCTTCATTCATCGTTTAAATTAGAATTTTCGTGGGAAGAGCTTCT
Organism: Mamestra brassicae; assembly: GCA_905163435.1. Taxonomy (NCBI): domain Eukaryota; kingdom Metazoa; phylum Arthropoda; class Insecta; order Lepidoptera; family Noctuidae; genus Mamestra; species Mamestra brassicae. Next base: position 8,196,237 of record LR991004.1, on the reverse strand, counting down.
GTAGGAATAAATTAAATGATCAAATGGCTTTAAATTTTTCTATGGTCGTTTGAATTCTTCTTATATTTGACTATTTCATTTGCAACATTATGTTTCCCGCTGTAGTACTATCTGATATTTTGAAGAAGCAGTGTACTACTACTTCTGTGAAAACTTCTGTGATTTATGAAACTGTTGGATCACACTTACATCGTGAATTTCTCCCACCTCAAAAAAGCCACCATAAATTCAACAAATACAGCTAGCCAAATAACGCAACAAATCACTGAAAGATCCGCGCCCTTTGAAACTGCAACAAACTTACAATATTACAATAATACTAACTTTACGAGTATTCGGGCGGCGTTCGCGCTAATACAGTTCCGCTGTCGGCGCCCGCGCACGCCTCGACGCCGCCCGCCCTAACGCGACCACGAAAACACGAAAAACGACTTTCCTTAGAACGCAATTTACCTTTAAAAACAACAAAAGGGCGAAATACGAAAGACGATGGACCAAATTTTGAGACAGGGCTTAATTTGAGAGTTGCAAATCTAAATTTGAGACTTACAGGACCAAATTTGAGAGTGACAGGACCAAATTTGAGAGTGGCAGGACCAAAGAATAAGGCTGTTTTGTGACTGTGTAATTGAGATGTTTTCTCCTCGGAAACAAGTGCTTAAGTAAACATTGAGTAAGTGTGAAACTAGCCTCCCGACAAATGTTTGTGCTGTCAATAAGTGAGACACGTTCTTTTGGTAATTTGAAGTTTTAGTTTTTGTGCTAGCGACGACGGAATTGAGGTATGTCATACTAATTAAGTAATTGTTTGTAGTTTTTTTTGTAATAACTTTTACATTGTCATTATTTTAAGAACATATAATTATTGGGCGACACGATGTTGGAATAATTAATAAGGACCAAATATTCCATAATTGCGATCAAAATTGTCTGTAGTAATCAAGGAAATGAATAACGCCTCGTCGCCTCCGAGGCAATTAAGTTAGAACGTGTATTGATAAAATTAAAAGCTTCGAAAATAATTACCTAACTACGGTTTACTGTCCTACTGCGTGTAATGAAATTAAACTGTTTCATGTAGATTATATAGGTTAATGAAAATCGGTACTTATTTTTTTATGACTTTCAATTGGGCAAATCTTAATTAAATTATTTTTAGTACGGCATCTTGTGACTTAAGCTTTTTAGTTGAAAAGTTATAAAGAAAATTATATTTCAGGTATTTTCATATCATTACTAGTATTATAAATGCGAAAGTGTGAATGGATGGATGGATAGACGTTTGTTACTCAATAACGCTGGAACGGCTGCACGTATCTGGATGAAATTAATACAGAGATAGATAATAGTCTGGAACAGCACATAGGCTACCTTTTACACCTCGGGAATATGTTCCCTTGGAATAATTTCCGACATTCACGCGGGCGAAGCCGCTGGCAGTAGGTAGTTTGCTATAATTATCACCTTTGCAAGTATATTCGATATACCTACCTCTCTTTTATTTGTGAACTAGACTCCCCTGAGACTGCGTTTCCATTAAAAGTTGACAATTCCGTTTTTATATTCCCAAGAGAGTTATGAAAACTTTTAATGACCGAAAGAAACTAATTTCACATTAGTAACAGCAGTCCAAAAGATGCTGGGCCTCGACCCCATTTCAAATTAGGCATACTACTGTTTGAGGCGTATATCCGCATTCTCAGCTCTTAGTTACCTGTTATATAGGTTCCTACCGTTGAAGATGAACCTGCGAGTACTAGCAGTTTTATTGACATCCGTCATTGAAGATCCGATATAAATTGATCGGATCACAATCAGTTTTCTATAGGTACTTAACAAGACTGATTAATGATCAAGATGTTGTGATTTGTACTTCATTTTATGAAACGTATATAAGTTTCAGTATCATATTGAGAGTGTAAACTTTTTAGCCTCAAATAAACACTACAGTCGTACTCGTAGGACATTAAATCAAAAAGCCATATTCTGCTATAGAAAGCAGTTTTCAAAATCGTACCTACTGGCTTAACAATTTATACTGAAGATACGCACATCACATTGCTTCCAGTCGTCAATAATAACAAACTGCATTAATTAGTCCATCTGCCAAGAGTAAATCTTTAGAATGCCTATGATCTCCGGCTGAAATGTTGATTAGAAGATGGTACTATCATGTACCAACAGCACTACACAGTACTATTACCGGCCTCCATTAACACCGAAACAAGAAACCTTGAATTACAAAGGTACATAATTATTTACGTTACCCACTAATTCAGCAATGAATTACATCTGCTGCATGGCTCATATCAGACGTCATATTAATAATAAATACCGGATAACGAACTTTGCCAACACTACGTCTATTGTACAGTGGATAGTTACTGGCGTGAGTACTGTACTATCCATTAAATTGCCTGAACATGCACTAGTACTGGGAAATCAGTTAACATTCATCATTTGCCTTCGATGGTATTAGTACTTGAGCTTAGTGTACACTAATAATAAGAAAAATTAAATACAATAACCAATATAAGACCTTAACATTTCTTTAAATTTATAAACTTAGTCAGGTAAATCCGGCTCGAAGAACAACAGTTTCAAGAGATCGCACTAAATAAATAACTAACGAAATGCAATAAATAAATAACTTTCTCTCTAGTCCCTAACTCTTACAACACATCCTTAAGTTCTCATACACTTAACTGACAATAAGTATGTTAAATCAGTAACCGAAATAGTTTTGTATAAAATGTGGCGTACAAATATTTATATTTCGAACAAATACACTAATGTCAAAGCTCTCATATCGTGATAATCATTGTAAAAAGAGAGCCACTACGATACACTAGCATTTTATCTTTTTAAGCTCGTTTCTCACTTCCAATTTTCTGAGAATCTCGGTAATGAGATTCTACACGCCGCTCCGCCGAAGTCTCACCAAGCAAATACCTTTGTGTACCCAGCGCAGTCCGGTAGCCGCGGACTGTTTGCTGTCGACCTGTTAATTAATAACTCGGCGCACAGTGTATACACAGCCTTATTACCAGTAAAATCTCACAAGTCACGAGTCTAAACTGAGCCAAACCAGTTCCCAGTTTCGGCCTCCGTTTTCTAATCACACGTCGGGCTTTCGCGTTTATTCAACTTAATTATGACGCATAATTATCCTTCATTAATAAAAGCGCAATGCACCAAAGGCACATTTAAATCCACACCTCGCACCTATTAGTCGCACTAATTTGAATACAAAATTCATGACTACCTTCAATACAATGTTATTTATCATTACCATGCCCATTTAGCCTCGCACCCGCAGTCTATAATTACAGGCGGGAAAAAATGAAACTTGAAGAAACGCGATGGCGACTAATGGCCTGAAACTAAATTTTAATTAATGTCGCGTTTCACGAAATGAAAGTGATTACAGAAATAACACGACAGGTCGGCGATAGTGCGCTGGTAAGCGGGTAAGCCCGATCACCCCCTACCCCACTCATGTTCGACAATTTACGACATGGTAATTATGTATCGTGTTTAGGCGCCTTCGCCCGACTTACGGACGGTGTAATTTTGGAAATTAAAAACGGTAAGCTTCAATCGGGCCGTTATATCTAAATGATGGATTAACCTCGCGTTTTGATGTGGATCGATTTATTTGGCCGGCAGCCAGTAATTATTCTTTATCGTCGAACGTGTGGTGAACACAATTAGTTATTGATCAGACGGCAATTAAGCCCAATCGATTTTGTTTGTTGAAGTTGAAGAAAATTGTTTTAGTTCGACGTTTAATCGACGTCGTTTTATGCTTCTAATGGATACTCGGTCATTAGAATTGACCTCAGTGGCCCTTTATTGTTTATTAGAAAACAATAATTTATCCTTTTATCGGTGACATTAAAAAGTGTTAGGATCATTTACGTTTGGTTAATAATAAATTGAGTTTGGATTTATAGTCTCGAGTGACTTTAAGACTCACGCCTAAGTAAATAATAAATTGGTCGTAGGATATTAACATATCGTGAGTAAAGCATATCGATGTGTTAGAAGACAAAGGGCCGCTAAAAGTCAAGTGTAACGTTGTTTAAGTCAAACAAGTACGCCGTACTCGGCTCTCGCGGAGTAATTGGCGCGGGCGAGCCCCAGGCGTCAGCAACACCTCCGAACGTATCAAACCGTTTTAATAATGAGCTAGCCTGAGATCGTGAAACAATAAATTGCGAAGCTTGGAGGCTTCGTGCACGAGACAGCTATCTGAGGCAAGCATTATGCATCGCGAGTTCCCGGGCGAGCGATAGCGGGCTATCATCTTCGAGATTGATAGGAGAATAGCCCCACGGCTAGGCGCGATTCGGACGGCATTGTGAAACACAAGCCCTTGTACACTGTTGTTGCATGAATTCATTAAAAATACGCGCGAACTGTGTTTACGTGGGGTTCTTGGAAAGTTCATTGGTTCATTGCTCGAACAAATAGAAATTTCCTGCTCGTTTGATTGTGCCTTTTTTATTTATAATTGACTTCAACATAAAGCCGTAAACTCTGTGTATGAAGCCTTTAAGTACTCAAAGAAGCATTCAATTTTAAATACATTACATAAATTGCCAACATGAAATCCCTATAATAATGCTAAAGACTGTTGTTTTATCGTAAGATTACATTAGCTCCTTCACATTATTACGGTTAAATACCTAATAGGTTCTGTAGCGACGCAGAACTTACACGCGAACTTTTAATGGAAATCTTTAAATAACTTATAATGTAACATCGAGATTACGAACTCATTAGCACAGCCAAACATCGAACCTGGGCCTTATCGTGCGATCGTCCCAAATTAGCTCGCAACTTTTCCCTTAATTAAGGAAGTATGATTAAGAAAGCGTAATCACGAACACAAAAGTCTTATCATTTGTATTAGGGGAGGAACAAACATTGTGTAGCGAAATTAATAAATTAGCAACCCCGATACTTGGATAGGTTCGGAGAAAAACATGTGACCGTTGTTTATTTTCGCGGCAAAATGAGATTTATCTAAGGAAATGCGTGGTCGTTGTTCAAGAGTTATTGCTGAAGACTGATAGATGCAGTCTTCAATGTTATTAAAGGCATATATTTCTGTCACTTGTGGTGGGAATAAATTAGATTTTAGTGGAAAAAACTGTAATTTACGATGATATATGTTTCATTATTCATGTAACTGAAAAAGTACAATCTTCATCATAATTCTCAAAGTCAAAAATCACGTTAAGTTTGTACTAAGTAGTTGGAAAATTCTCCATTGTTTTAAACAAAGGGGACTATTCTTTGTCAACCCTACGACGAAGCACGCGAACAGCTGATACCAAACTTTTATCATCCCAAATAGGGGAACGGTTTATAGACAAACAAACAAAGAGAAATTAATAAATTATCGCCAGTAGAGTTATAGCGAAGACGTGCAGAAGACATTACTATGTTTCTTAATGAATCGCTAGCTTTATCTTAAGGGAGGAATACATGATGAATGTACAGTGATTTGTATATGATGAAGTTTGTTAAGTTCTTCCCCGGCCTAGTTGTTGATGGCTCATTAACTCTGATAGCCTTCTTGTTTTCAGCTGTATTGATGGATAAGTATTGGTGGGTATTTTGGCTTCGAGTCAAAATTAGTGCCGCAGAGTGACTGGTTCAGAATGTTAATTTTTAGCAATTAGTTCACTGGTTATGTTTTGAGATTGAATGTTACTTAAATATAACGTAAAGTTTTAGATACAATTTATACTTAGACCTCATAATGATGGTATAAAGGCGGAATTTATGCCTGAGGCACTATCTACCAGTAAACTGAGGATGGTGAAGAGACAACATAGCATACACGTGATTTCAGTTTCATTATATTTTGCTGGAAAGAAAACTCCTTGAAACTGAAAAGAAAGCCTATGAATTTAAACCGAATATGGCTCTTAAAGCCGCATTGTTTCTAATTACTTAAGACATTTTTATTTTCCTTTAATATTAATGTTAATTAGCTAATTACCTTTATTTCCCTGAAACAATTCAAATTACTCATAATACCACCTGAAATTGTACAAAAAATTAATAAACCTCACAATAATAGAAACAGGTAATAACTAAAAAAAGTCATTAAGCTTTAATAATTTCGTCACAAAAACGAATCCACTTTCTATTGTAATTACTTTTATAAACGCCAATGGCCATAATGACCACTCTAATGCGAGTGCTGGGTTCATTCTTTACATGTTGCAGTCAAATGGTTGAAGTGACCATTTCATGAAGTGGCCAAATCTTGAGCTTTCATTCAATACTCAAGGCCAATCATTTTGTTTCATTACGTGACAGGCTATAGAATTAAGGTTTGATGATACTGCATCGTTTAATGATCATTTCGCAAAATAGTTACGTTTTTCACCACAAGCAGCGCTGATAACCCGTTATTGACATTTTGACAGATAATTTTTGCGAAAGATCATATATAACTGGATAAACAATCTCTGGCTCAAAAAAATGAAATAATGTGATAATTCAGAAGAGCAGTGGACTGCTTTATATAATTTCAAAATGTTACCTACTGTAGGCTTGATTAGGCATAACATTAATTAATGTAGGTTATTAATGAAATGCCAAATCTTCAATGAACCAATTATATCAAACATTGATCAGATAATTCAACAACATGGCCGGCCACATCATGAAACGACCGATTCAACATTCTACCCACGACAATGAAGTTCATTGCGTTACTTTAACTCATTAGGGGGTCAAAACGAAATTACCTAAAGTGTGACGGAATCTGATAATGTTCTGGGTCTAAGAGTCCTCTATTAGAGCGTGGCGAATGTTACATACGACTGTGGTAATGATTTTTTACTTTCTTTCTTTAGATTAGGCTTGCATTATGGAAGTTGACGGGTTCTTTAAACTATTGTTTTTATATTTAATATAAGTTACTGTTTGCCATAAGCTACTGATTCCCCAGAAAAAGTCTTGCCTTAACTGGGAAGTCCTCCATGCAACTCCAAAGTATGTAAGCGTGTGAAGTGTGAAGGTAACAACTCAAAATCAAAAATCAAAATCAAAAGTCATTTATTCAAATTAGGCCAGCACTTTTTGAACGTCAAAGTTCTACATAAAGACAGTCCCCCAAAACGCCCGCCCGTCACCACTTCCTAGTGTGACAACTGAGATTAAATTCCTAGCGTGTGGCTTAGTCTTGCTCAGCCCTCCACTGTTGCACATTAGAGTCACCTGCCTTTATGTAAGAAATATTTAGGATGACCACGTACCGGAATCGAAAAGTTGAAAGGCCTCCATAAGGTGAACCGATGATCTGGTGAAGGCAACGGGAATCCGCTTCCTGCGAGACGCACAGGACCAGTTGATGTGGCGACTTTTGGGGAGGCCCATGTACAACAGTGAACGAGTTTTAGCTGAAATGAATGAATGATTGAATAATATAGGATGATACGTACTCAAAACTTTCTTGCCAAAAAAAAATAATTGAATATACAATGTGGAGATATTGATATGATAATAAATGAAAACACTGGCAATACTGGTACATAGGAATATTTTGAAACTATTTTAAATCCTGTCACCGAAATTAAAATATAACTTTCCAATTGCATAAAACGTCAAAAAAACTCAAACTAGTCAAGGATAGTGACTACTATTCTGACGAAAATTTTCAAGCAGTCTGTTGCAGTTAGGCCGCTATCCCACTGGCGTTTTACGAGGGCTAACGTTTCTTAAATTGTTGCAAAAACGCAACGTTAACGTCGTGTTGACGCGGCGTTAACGTTTGTCACTAGAGACTCGCGACGTCGGAGAAACGCCAATGCTCTAAAACGCCAGTGGAATAGCGGCCTTGGTGACATCAAATCTGTGATAAAAGACAACATATTCGTATGAACTAGTATTGCCAGTATTTTGATTTATTGTCGTATCGTCGTCTCCACTTTGTATAAATAAGTATTTCACTTCTAAAACCTGTGAACCATTTACGGTAAGTATCTTTATAATTTTTCAATATTTTCACATACAGGTTTTTCTTTTATACAAATCACTTTTGTTCCTACAAATACTTCAAGCAAGTTTTGACCTCATATGAATGTTATGAAGGTGTCCCAAAACATGTATTGTCTCATGTTTCTTTGCAACGTTCAATAAATTCGTAAAGTTTAACGTGACCATAATTATTTTTTTGTAAGGTAATCTGAACTCTCTGAATGCTATTATCACCTTTTAATGTTTATCAATTGGTACAAAATATGAATATTTGATTAAATAAAAACTCAAAATATTGAATATTGAAGCTTGATTAAACTTGATTTTTCAAAGAGCCTCTAGGTCTCTGTCCAATGAAGTATCATTTTGATTCGTCCTGAAGTCTTCTTGTGAAACCTCTCAGTTTTTTAAATAGTCCACACTAGCAGAATACACACAATGTTTATTGTCACAAACTTTTAAATATTATTAGCATATTTTTTTAGACTTTATGAATTCGCAATTCAAATCTTATCATTATTTTTCTAAGTTTTTTTACAAAATATAATAACAAGACATTAAGAGAATGCGCACACGCATCATTTCACCAAATAGTCAAAACACTGTCGCGACACATCTCAATTCGGATTAATTTTATTTCCCCACGCAATTATGATTGCAACTACAAAGTTTCACCGACTTTCATGTGGTGCTCATTCGCTAAAACATAATGGCCTCGGCAATAAAAGACAGACTTACAGATCTATTTCAGGATGCCATAATAATATTCATAGAAAGTTATGCGAAGGGCCGTTGTTCAGGGAATCGGAATTTTAAGAGATATTAGCATATGATACGTGGCTGTCACCGGAAAATTGCAGACTCCGTAAGATTGTTAGAAATCTTAATTAGATTCTAATTTCTCGATATAATAGGATACAATGGTTTTGTATATGTTACCGGAAAATGGCAAACGCCGTAAGATTGTAAAATATCGCGTGAAAGTGTAAACAATTTTTTCTATATAAGATACGAATATATTGGAAACTATTGAATTTGGATGGGATTTATTGTATGCAAAACGAATTTTTTCATAATGTATAGAGAAATAATAATCTAATAAAGTCATAATATTATACTATAATTCCATCCAAATTCAATAGTTTCCAATATATCCGTGTCTCGTTAAAAAAATAGTTTACAATTTCACGCGATATTTTACAAACTTACGGCGTTTGCAATTTTCCGGTGATATGGCTAAATAATATCTATAGCCACGCGGTTTGATGAACATCGTGCCGATATCGGTTTGTGGATGACAATCCGTAACAGTCGTTAAAAGATCAGCAAATGACAGCCGTTCGTTACCAACGTCGTGCTTTCCGAGGCCGTGGACCCATCCACAGACCAACCTTGGCAAGCGTTGCTTAACCTTGAAGATCGACCCTTGCAGCTATTATTCTTTAGCCATGAGCTCCTCGACAACAAATACTTACCAGTATTTGTTCAGTTGCCCCGGTAAGACCGAAAACCGAGTCGTGGAAAAGGCTAGACAGGACTGTGTATCTATAATACACAGTCCTTTAAACGACATGAGGATCACTTTAATTTTGTTAAAATTTTGCCGTATTAAATAAAACCCGTTCAATGGGCCCTACCTGAGCTACTTGTAAAAATCGATTTTATTATTTCCAGTGAAACCGTGAATAAAATGTAACGAAGTTACTCGTGCGTTCCACGAAATTTTTTATTTATCATCTTTACGAGTATTTACAAGAAAAAAACCTTTGTTTAAAGTATGATTATTTCGTCTTAATAGTATTAGTTGTGGTCCTTAGTGTCTAGTCAAGATTCTATCAGCGATCTCATCACGATTCTCCAAAAGTTCAAGACGCACATTTTGACATGCGCTACCGATATGTTACGTGGTCCCTTACTTTTTGTCATTTCAGCAGTTTCACTTTGTTAAGAGCTCTTTGCATCCACGATGATTTGGCCACTTAATGGGCCTAAATATTATAGCTATGTACCATCGACGCGAAAAGATAGAAATATCCTCTTGTCTTTTCAACCATATTTGGTAGTTATTGACGTGATGTCTAATAAATCGATGAACGCCGGCTGCACGCACGAAAAAGTACGACTCATTGTAACGTTACGATCATTTCATCAATGTTTTGTTATGACGTTGTCACGTTAAACTATCGTCCGTAAACCGACTTTACAGGCAACCAATTTTTTTTTTCATTCTCTTCTGACACGCCTCAATCGTAATGCAACGTATACGTGCTATTGTTCATTTTAAAACAAATTATTTCACAAGCATCTTTACAGGCCGATTTATCTTTGGACCAATTCTATTTTCAAAAGTTCTTCACAACAATTATGATGCATATCCAAAATCATAGTTATGCACAATATATTCTTTCTTCTATTTAAATAGTTGACATTGGCACACATTTAAAACAAGATTCTATTCACCATTATAATGAAAAATGTTGTCTTCTCAAGAAAGATTAATAGCTGTCTCAACATTTTCTAGTCCCAATGACTTTGTATTATGGTTGTGAAAAATAACACTATCCACCTACTTAACTTTTGAATGAACTTCATCTGGTTTTTTAGTGTGTGATTCTTAGATTTTGTATGTGATAATGGATACTCGTATTTTCCCGTTGTTAGAACTGTATTTTGTATTCTTTATTACTTCTTCATCTTGGTTACTTGTCGGGCTAGAATTGATAGTGATTTCTTTACTTAATAAGCCTTTAAACTTCTCACTGCCGAGTAAAAATCTATTGTGTCACCCTATGTATTATTTTTCTTTATCTATCTTTTCTGTTACTTATATGGTGTACATAATAAAGACTATTCTATTCTAAAAGTGCTTAATTATTTTCCTATGTGTTTTTCTTCCCTCCTTATATTCATTGTTTTAATTAAATCCGCACGGGTCAATCTTCAAGGTTAAGCAATGCTTGCCAAGGTTGATCAATGGATGGGTGACCATCATAACATGCCAAGTTTCTTCCGTGCCTCGAAAAACACGTTAAGCCGTTGGTCCCGGCTGTCATTTGTAGGTCTTTGGCAGTCGTTACGGATTGTCAGAAGCCAGTAAATCTGACGAAGGAGTAGAGATGATACCCTGTTTATGGGTTGTGGAGGTCTGGAAGGCAGCCGCTCCAAGTAAAATACTGGTATTCAGCTGAATCCGGTTTGACTGGAAGCCGACCCCAATATAGTTGGGAAAAATCCATCCTTAAATAAAAGCTACGTACTTGTTAAGTTGCGCAGTTCTTAAACCTATCTTATTCTCCATTATTTCAGGTGCTGCTTTTTGAGTGGTATCCAAACTAAAGGAAACACAAATAAAAAGAAATGTGACATCTTGCAATCATGTTGGATCACAATTCATTTTCATTATATTTTATTTCCAAACACAATTCATTTGAGACGTGTGCATAACATATAATACTACGTTTATGATTGATGATTTGTTTGATAGACTTTTAAAGCTTGTCATATTAAATTCACTGGACGTGTCTGTCACACTATTTTATCACATTTCTAAAATCCGAACATATAGTCCAAAACTAAATCATTCGATTATAATGAAGTCATTAAAAACAGTTCCAAAATTGGACTCATCAAAATCTGTTTAACAGTTTATAAGATTAACTCTTACACTAACATACATACAGCCTGTCCTCACGATATATTAATCAAATGGCCACGCAACGACCATACACAGAACAGCAAGATATTTAATCTAATAATGGACGACGTGATTGCTTTTCTTATGCTTTCTTTTATATTTATAATTCATATTTAATGATCGACATTAATGGCATTGCTTTAGGCCGAACTCGTACAAACCAGCCAGTATTACGAGATCTTTCAATCCGTTCTCTTTTTCCCTTTGTCACCTATTCATAGAATTTGTTGGGGGGAGAGGGAGGTCATTTAAAATTGGTTCTTACGTACACGTTAATTTCAGATTTAGGCGCTTTCGTGATTGTTACGAAACGATCATTCTATTGTATGGCAAGTATAATAAAGTGCACCGTGATTGTGTAAATGAGCGCTGACTGGCGAGATACGGTCAAGTGCTGCTTTCGTTATTTCGTAGTTTATTTATATGTGTCAAGGACACTGGGTATGTGGTAGAGGGACAGGTACAGGCAGGATTATAAGCAAGGAGGACATGTTTTATTTGAAACTTTACGGCCAGATTCAGTTTCGTTTGCGGAAAAAACCGATGGGTGGAAAAACAAAAGAATTAGTGGGAAAAACCATGATGTAGCAAAATGTTTTTTGTGCCTGCCTATAAATCACATTTGACTTTTTTGAGACGAAATAAAAATCTTGCATACAAAACTTTACAAGTAGCGCTGTATGTTTTTCATAAATACTCAGACAGACAAGGAAAATTAAAGATACTTTCCACAATAAAAAACGCCATCATCGTACCAATATAATTTGATGAGTCCTAAATGACATAAAATAATAGATTTATTAATTTACCGAGTTGAGAAAAAATAAACTGTTTCTAACTTTACCTCATTTTACGTACAATTTGATTTTTATACTATGTCTCGAGACATTTTTAGAGGGCATAAAATACAGACATACAAATATTTACACACCCACGTTACAAAATTATGAAGATAGTATCGTGTCTTATAACCTAATTTATTCCACATAATTTTAATTCAATCCTGGTACATTCATAAACAACCTTAATTCTGTCATCGGTCACATTGGTGTTATAAAAACAGCTGTAAAAATTTTAGTTGACAGCGGAAAAATAATCCGCGTATCGCAATTAAAAACATAAAACACTCTTAAAATAAACCTGGAACGAAATATCATATAGCAGAAGAGTAATAACATTAAAACATATACAGTGGGGCAGATGCGCCAATATTCTATTATTACTGGCTTTTCAACGCGAACGGCGCGAGCATTCCTGACTATTTCTATAACCCTAAGATGAATCATTAAATAATAAAATCCAAAGCATACTTAATGCTCAACAACACATAGAAATCTATTCACGAGCGCGTATTAACTAACACAGGCGCGTGCTAATCAGTTCCAGATCCATTCCTCGTGTTACTTCTCAATCGGACGCGCACACTCCAGCAGCGCACCTATACATCAATGGTCGATCTAATTGCGAACGCGTAAACACACTTCCATGTGTTAGTGATCATTGTAACAATGTGCGTGGTTCCAGCCACCTTATTAGAAGCACTTTAAACAAAAATACAATCCAATTAGAACACTGTTTGAATTTGAAATTGGGACGGTTACGATCTGACAGATGGCACACTATAAATAAGGGTGGGTAGTTAGCACCGTGCATCGGTTTCTGGCTTGCGTTTTGTTCACGCGGATGCGAGAGCAGATATTTTAATGTCTGCAACTTATTAGCCACAAATGTCATATCGTTTGATGCATCAACTACTACTTTGTTAAAGTTGGCTGCGTCCAGGGGATTATTTGCAAGCGTAAATTAGGTTCACGTGCGTTTTAATGCATCCCGCAAGTGTTAGTGTTCCAGTTCGATAATCTTCGACTGGCGAATGGATCAGGCGGAGATGATTCATAATGCTCTGTTCTATTGTTGGCTTGCATATTGCAAACTGGAATTATGCAATGTCCATTGCTTTGTTATATAACGTTTGGTACCCGCATTAACTCTACCCTAACCAGACTGTTATTGTTTGTAGATAAAGTCCGCAATTTTAATTGGGTGTAACAATTCAGCTTGTAGTTCTTCCTATGACGTCCCTGAAAACATTATTTATTGGAATTATATTATAAACTTTGGATGATTCTACGAATTTTTTTCTCAATGCATTTGTGTAAATTGTTATTTTTTAGAAATAATGTGTTTATGTCAAACATTGTGTTAAAGTATTAAATTGGTGCGCCGATCTCATGATATAATGCCGTGATCCACTTAAACATGCTATTTTAGCTCACCACATTAAATTTGATCGATCAGAGCTATATTTTTACTGTTTACCAAATATTTAAGTAACGGCCATAAGTCAGACAGTAAAATAATTCAAATGTGAAATTTCATGAACGCTCATAATGAACTTGGCAGACGACCAAAAAACGTCTTATTTTCGATGTGGAATCTGGACCAATTTTTATTGCAACGCTTTGGAAATAGTGATACAAACGATCCCCACAATGACTTACCAATTATAATGAGTGTGGCGGCGGTGGCGGAGATACAAACAAATGAATAGAGCGGTTACACTTCCATTTAGATATTGCACGGTTTAATGCGGCCGGAGCATTATACGGCTGTAAATCAAGCTCTCCAATCTGCGCACTAACGCACCAGACTACGTTGTTTATTTCTTCATCATTCTCAGCCTTATTTATTGCAAATTCCAAAAATTTTATTGTTCCATCATAAACGGAACGTTTCACTTGCCTACCCGTGGCCCGAAGTCTCAGATTCGATAACACGTGGCGTTTAGATCGAAATCTTTTAACGGCATTCCTGGTGGACGTTCACTTTGGCACGGGTATCAACGGGAACATTACAATAAACGCCCGAATATTCTCACCTATACTTTCGAACACTCGTAAGATTTATTTCTGTGACTTGAATCAGTTTTATTGCTTCTACGTTCATCTGTACTCATTTATAACCGACATAGATACTCTTTTTACGATTCGAGGCGCTCTGTTTATTTTCGTTTTTAATTACCTCTAGCGTGGGCAGAAGAGCAAAGTGACAAAATAAATTCGGGAACATAATATTGTTAGGAGGATTCTTAATACTGGAATGACTGTGATTGTGTGATTATGATTTACCGGCCGTGTCTGCCCACGGCACGGTAGTAAAATTGACAAATTGTGGAGTCGGACCAGTCCCGGCTGAGTAATACAGTATTTATACCAAATTTATCGCAGTACCATGCTAATTTCCATGTAACTAAACTTCAAAACGACACACGAAGTAAAATAAATAGAGATGACGGAAACGATTAAATATACGCAAAATCTCTACCCAGAATAATTAAAATAATCAAACGCAACAGAAGTAAGTCCATGACAAATTAGGTGTCAAGAATAGATTTAAAAATATGTTCAACCGCCAAGGAGATTAATGAAATAATTCCACGAGTCCAACACTGCAAGCTAAATTCTAGACACAATGAAAAAAACAAATTCTGCAGATGGCGTAAGAAGTGCTCGTAATTTTGACGATGCTAATAAAATGTGAACAGAATTAATGACATCCACTAATTTGAAAATTTTAATAAAAATCTTAATGTGTGTTAGAACAATAATCCTGTCAATCACAGACCGAAATGAGAATGTTGACGTGAACATTTTTAATTCGGATTTTATGCATTTTGTAGTGGCATAAGAAAAGTATGGCCGATACTCAAGATAGTTGTATTGGGGAATGTACCGACCGACATTAATGAGGCATCTCCATCACGACTCATCTCAATCAAATCCCGCGACTGAGTCAGTATCGATGCGTCCGCGCATAACGACCGTCGGATGCGCCGAAGTGTTCCAGAGAGATTGTAAATATTTCTCTGTTTCAGAACACGACTAAAATAGATTAGAACGCGTGTTTCTAAATCCCCTTTGAAGATTACACACGCCGGCATTAGATCTGGCAAATTACCCTCTAACAAAGATTGTATTAATTACCTGCTCCCGATAGCTCGATGTAAATACTATTTAAAATTAGATCAGCGAGTTGCGTGCGCGCAGCTTTTCGGCGCCTTATATATCTGTCATTTTCCTCAGATACTTTGAGCTTGGTTTGGTCGAACACGGTAATTAATTCTTGTTCTAACATTAGTCACTTTGTAACGAAAATAATTTCAGTACTGCCAACTAAAAAAACATGAGTTGTTACATCGGATCTAAAAATTAGATTCTTATTCCGAACGGACGTGAGTTATTGTTTGTGTGACAATCTTTGATTAATTTTAAAACTATATTACCGACTTGATGTTCGAGATTTTTTCCGGAATCGATGTCTATTTAGAGATCCCTAACTGCGTAAGTGTAGTTTTGTCTGTTATTTGTTTTATTAATCGATACAGACATCGAGCAAATGTTTTCTCGTGTAGCAGATACAAATGGGATCGAGGGCTAATTATGTAATGTTGGTCCAGTTTCAGACGTACTCTTAATCGATAGCCATTTTTTATGCCATTTGAAGCGGGAAAAGGAAATTAGTTGTATATTTTTGTTTACGAAATATCTATACATAAATGCGTGTGTGGAGAAAAATATTTTGCTTTAGTGCTGAGTAGTTTTGTCTTAAATATTTTTGAACATGAAAAAAATATAATGATTTCTTCAATGGAAAGTTTCAGTCTCACAATGCCTTAAGCTTTACTACATAATTGAACACGAGCCATAGAACCGCTAGTTAATTCTCCTGTTTATGTAGACCAAACTATAAATGTCTTCAGTATCTTCAGTTTAAAGATTTACAACATTGTACTAAGATGCAACAATGTAGGTATGAAGCCGTAAAATCAGTCAGCCTTCTTTTAATGTACGGTCAAGTGCCAAAATAATTTGAGGGTCCCACCAAAAACAAAGGAACTGTAAGTATTTATTATAGCACATAATATACTCATAAAA
Organism: Mamestra brassicae; assembly: GCA_905163435.1. Classification (NCBI taxonomy): domain Eukaryota; kingdom Metazoa; phylum Arthropoda; class Insecta; order Lepidoptera; family Noctuidae; genus Mamestra; species Mamestra brassicae. Next base: position 8,179,605 of record LR991004.1, on the reverse strand, counting down.
ATTCAGGGAAGCAGAAAATTTTCTGACTTATTAGACGATGTCGAACAGGTTTCGGAAATCGAGAAATGAAAATTACATGTTATTAACGTACATCAACACTGTACGGTTGTTATAACACAAAAGATAAACAGACCGAATTAAATAGTCCCTCATTATACGCACATTTTGGTTAAAAGTTAGGTTATTTGGGCGCGGTAGGGTTATCTCATGCGGGGATCTCGACGATCGCCACTCGAGATTATTTGGTTCTGGTGCGTACGAATTCTTAAGTATAGTACGTTATTGATGATGTTTAATAAGCATTGCAAGGTGTTTGGTAGCGGTCATTTAATAATTTCTGATTTATTCTTTTGTTTTGTATTTTTTTCGATGGTCGGTTATTTCTTTGAATGGTAATGAGGCTTTTTTCGGCAATTTAAATTGAAGGATATGTATGCCTCCTTTTACTCTTTAGTACTGACATTATTGTTTGAACATTTAATAAGTGTATACTTACCATTTTCTTATGGAGCATAAGTTTTGACGAATCCATTACAAAATGCTAACACTAAATGCCTCAAAAGCATTCACTGACACTATCTATTAATACTGTCTATCTATAACTATTCTGTGCTCCATGAATTTCCTAAAACCCAGCGAAATAAATAACAGCAAACTTTCGTATCACTCGAAATAAAGCACCCGAAAAATCGAGATCAATTCAATCGAATGCACTGATAACCCGAAATTACGAGTCAAAACGCCGGTATTAACAACACAAAAAGCAATAAAACAGCGTGAAATGGTATGAGAGCATTAATACGATTATCAGATTGAGGTGTAAAGCGAGTTTCGATGTTTATCTAGGTATAAAGAGGCGCCGTATAAGAAATTATTTTACAGCAGTGAAATAATAAAAACACTGATTAGCGGTCATTAAGGACCCGCCTCCGCGATTTAGGGTTAGATAGGGAGGTGCGAAGTTTATTTTGTATAATAACACACCGAAGGTGGCTGTTGTCTATCTAGCAGTAGAATTACGTTGCGAGTTAATGTGATAAAAGATAAAGTTTTTGATAAGGTAGGAAAAAGAAACCTTCTAAATTAACACTTCGTTTTCGAGAATAATGACGTTTGTTTTTTTTTGTTTAAGACGCTTCTTGCCAGCGGGTTCGCCCGCGTAGAAGGCGAAAATTATCCCATAGGAAAATATTCCCGGATTAAAAAGTGTCCTTTTATCCTTATCCAGGACACAATCTACCCGTTTGCAAAGCTTCATCCAAATCCGTCAATCGGTCCAAACGTAAAGTGGTAATAAACAGTCAGACATACAGAAATACTTTCGCATTTATAATAGGATAAGATGTAGATAGGTAAATGTATATTTAATCAAGTAAGTTTCTTTTCTACCTTTCCTCATCATTTACTTAATAACATTCAAGTCATATTATTTGTTTTGCAAATTATAAGGTGGGAACTATAATTCATTTACACTTTCCATTGTAATGTACTTAGCCACCTGTCTCTGCCAATCACTTGGAAATATTAACCTCAAGCAAAATGTAGCTGTCGTTATCCTTATATAATTTACATTATACGTGCCAAATGTTCTTTTGTACATAAAATCATGTAATCATTAAACCGACAAAGAGGGCAGCACTTACACCGGATCCCAAACCACAAAGCTAATTATAAAAAATACAATTAAAACCGCAACAAAAACGGCTCTTTTTATCCCAACGCTGCATTGTAAGGGTTAATTGACACTTATTAAAGGAACTCAAATAATGTATTGTTTGTTAATTACATTTATTTCTGTTTTGTGTCGGAAAAGATGAAATTATTTTTATTGTTATTTTTGGGGTAGTCTATCATTATTGATGAGTGAAAAAACAGATCCTCGTCGTTTTGTGGTGAAAGAAAAACATCAATAGGCTCATTCAAATCACAAAAGCGGTTAAGGTTTCTTTTTAATAATCACGGCAGAGTTTGCAGATTAAGCAAAAATAAAAGTCCTAAAAGTAAACCTTTTTTTAACGATGGGAAATCATCAAATTACTTCTTCCGCTCTGGGTGGAGAAGAAGGGCGTGTCAGACTCTTACTGACTAAACCTATCCGTGTTCCTGCTAATGCCCTTTTGCGTTCCAGGGCCACGGTAATGCTTCACCGCAACCCTGGCAGGCTCTGGCCATAACGGGTCCCGTCTTTTATGCTGACATGTCTTTGAGCACACCTCGCCATCGACCTGGGCCTGGTTGGCTGGTTGTGATCGGACAGTGATCCACCCAACGCTCGCCGTTTGCAGGACCGCGTCTACGGTGGCCGGAGATCGCCCTGCGACTCCCGACGCCCGGGGCGGGCAGGTCTTCTTCTGTTGCGAAGTGTGGAGACCTAGATACTGCAGTGATTAATGATAGAATGTTAATGTATGTATATAATTCCTCCATTCCTCCTTTCTGCCTGTGAGGGTTTTGGGCTCTTTTTTAGGGTTCTGTACCCGAAGGATAACCAACGGAACCCTATTACTAAGCCTCCACTGTCCGTCCGTCTGTCTGGCAGCGGACTGTATCACAAAAACCGTAATTAGTAGACAGTAGAAAGTTTCACAGAGTGTGTATTTCTATTGCCGCTATAACAACAAATAATAAAATTACATTAATTTCTAAATTAAAGGGGCATAACAACGCAAATAAAAAGGGGGCATACAAAAAACGTGTTTTTTTTCGGTTTATTGAACAGAACCGTTCGTGTAAGATTCCGACTAGCATTTGGTCGTTTTTTTTTTTCATTTTCTAGGTCGTGATCCTTTTTTCAAGTGGAACTTGCCTTAATTTTGTACGTACCTAGGGTATTTTTTATCCTAATAAAACATTCCAGTGCCATAATTTGGTGAGCGAAGACGTTAGCAGAAGCTACTGGTATTATCATATGAAGCAATTAAAAGTGGCATGTTAAAGACCACACTTGAAGATCATATCCTTGCCAGGTAAAACATTGAGCGATTCCTTGAATCTAAAACAATTTGCAGCTATCGAGTGCCTAACAGAACAATACATTAAGTTTTAATGATTTAATCAGAATCTACTCTCTGAAGTAACACCGAGTAGCTAATTGCAGTAATGTCGTCATTAAGGGTCAGTTTGAACAGCGAGGCGATGCGACGCTGAGCTATCTTTTCAAAATACCGATACAATAATAAACCTTATTTTCTAGACAAAAAGTGCACATTTTAGTGAGAGTTTTTTTTATTTGAATAATCGTATAGGGAAAAATCATTAAAAATATTTGTTATCCAAATTGTTTATTGTAAAAATAATCCTAAAAGTAAAATAGAATCAAATTTATTAAACAAAACTTCTGAGATATAATGGACGTCAGAGGTCGCATCGGACTTTTCTTTCTAATAACCTACTTTTAATCTTTATAACATTTTTGCTGATGAAGGTATTTTTGTAATAAAATTCTTAACTAGAGCTAATAAGCCTTTTTTAAATAACCTATTTTCTCTTTGAAATATGTGCCTTTTCGTGTAGTGTATAAAGTTCTAAAGGTATTTTAACGGCTATAATCGCCTCGCGTCGGGTCCGAGTGTGAGGACTCTAACATTAATTATGACAGTAATGGGCTTGCCAGGCTGAAGCCGATGTACCACATCATGTGGGCGATGATCTAGCAAGGTAGGGCACTTAAATCAATTGTTATCTTTCAAAGCAACTACCTACAGAATGATTTTAGCACTGCAGTTGTGCTTTTACCAAACAGTGCAGCTCGAAGGGCTATAAGCAATATTGGGTGTTGACTCCGGTGTTAATCACCTTGTTATATATTCAAAAACTATAACCTCTCACAGGTGTTCTGGTGTCCCTAAAACTATGAAATGACCACCAAGTCCTATTACCATAAGGAACAGATGAATCTCTTTAATAGAATTACAGGTAGTCGTTGAAAGTACCTCTAAAATAGTACATTTAAGCTGGCCGTTTGTTGTGACGACACTTGGGGAAGGGCCTATGTCCAGCAGTGGACGTCTTTCGGCTGATATGATGATGATGATGAGCCAACTTAACTATTTTTAAGGAAGATTAAGCAGCAACATTCTAACAACAAATTACAGAAGCAATCTGATTAGTGATCTATTTTAGGGAACACTCGTAAGCATTCACGTCAACTCCGAAGTCGAAGTGTTTCCAGCCAGCAGTCTTCATTAAAGATTCTCACATTACGTCATACGCCAAAAAACACTAAATAGAAGTAGGTACGTAAATCAAATCAAGATTTATTAGTGATTTCTCCCAAGTTCTAAGAAATGTCGGCGTTTGACTGAAGAAATCATCACATTGACGTACGAATCCTCTATTGTTTACCAAAGACCATTTAATTTTATACATAGACGTAAAATATGGCGGGAATTTATTTCGACATTAAGCTTAGAACATTATTAACATGGTTGTTTAATGCATTTAATAAAAATATTTGGTGTTTCGACAAGTTAACCTAATAAACTGTGCTGGAATGCACAATAAAATAATCTTTTGCATGTATATTTGTTTTGTCAGTAGCCAAATGTAAATCCTAAGAATGAAGTCATCGAAAAAAGTTTAGTGTTTTATAAATGTGGAGTAAGACCTAGGTATCGTTATGTAGTTTAAAAATAAGCTTGTTTGTTTTTCAGAAAACGTTTTTTTTTCCGGTATTTTTTTTGTTATTATGAAGAGGTAAAGCTTATTGTTTTTTTTTTACGTTTACGAGAAAGGAATTTTTTTTTCACTGATACAAAGCTACACTATCCCTGTGTTGTTACTATAAATAGCTATAGCTTTATAGATTATAACGCTTGCACACACATTTACCCCCAAATATCTCGGCAACATGATACTTTATGGCACGATTATTTTTTTTTGTTTAAGTGTCCTCTACCCATATATAGGTTACGGTAAGTGTGATTAATTGCAAAAATATTTATAATTACAGAACATTATGTATTGTTTGATTTGGTAAATGTGAATATAAATTTGAGATTCATGACTTTTTTCAGTTATTATTAATAATTAATTACTCTCGTCGGTAAAAGTAATAAAAATAAAAAAAATCGCTGCGCACGATTAAACAGATATACGAATATATATTTAAACGTGCGTCACGATTCTGAAAAAAAATCAAAATGGTGGCTGGTGAACATGCCATTTCCCATACAAAAATGTTCGAACCCCTTTAACTGTGAGCGTCTACCTTATAATCAGACAATGAGACACAGCAGTTACTCTAAAGCCATTGAAGAACCCGTTCTGGAGTATTAATGAGCCAACATTAGCACGCAAAATCAGATTGTTGATTCTGAGTTGTCACAATTGAATGCACACTATGCTAGGGAGTGTCGGGGTAGAGAGCAATTAGAAAAGGTAGGTACGTATTTGATTAGACAAAAAATGAAGGACGAATCGAGTTTTCACCTGAAATGTAAAAAATGAAATTTTCCCACGTGCCTTAAAATACTACTTTTTCTGGTCCATTGGATACGTATTTTATTTATTAACTAGCGGTCCCGACAGACGTTTGCTTTGTGTCTGACGAAAAATTATAGAGACCGATTGCAACGCCACCTACCACCACCTACAGGATCCAATTGTGAACCTAAACCATTCTCGAATACACAGAATAACAAAAAAAAAAACATCAAAATCGGTCCAGCCGTTTAGGAGGAGTTCAGTCACATTCACACGCACAGAAGAATTATCTACAACGTGTAACAGAATAAACGCAATACCTCTTAAGGGGTAATTATACTCATCATTAATAACATCTTTTACTAAGGGACTAACACTGAAATCGCAAAAAAAAAAATGACTCACCATACATTTTTGTGCGCGTAACTCGACAAAATGTACTGACGAACTGATTCTTTTTTTCGCGATTTCGGGGTTGGCCCCATACTAAAAGTTGTTCATAATGATGAATACAATGACCCCCTTAAGAGGTATTGCGTTTATTCTGTTACATGTTGTATATAAAGATGAATCATTCGTATCTCTGTCAGTCCTGTTAAAACGTTTATTCCATTCACCAAAACACCACATTCGTTATTAACCAGTACGAAATCATGCCCGAGGCCAAATAAGCCCATTTAATTACTAGAGTCAATGCAAATTGTTAATTTTCGTTGCAATCGTACCTCGTTGCGGTCTCACACACATTGCGCCGGAAGGTACGAATTCACAGGTACCCAGTGCAACGGGGAACGTGGATACAACTGACTAGAAGTGGCCTGTAGCTTAAACGATTTGATTTGAGAAGAGATGGAATGATTTATTATTTATTTCAACTTAATGTACAATAGTGGTACATGGGCGGACTTAATGCATCAAAGCATTCTCTACCAGTCAACCTTTGGTTTATTTGCTAGAACATAGGTGAAAGAAAGAAAAATGTTTATTTGGGACTCGCACTGAGGCCGGGATTTTCATTTATTTTGCGGATTTTTTGGAGTTTACTCTTTAAGAAACGATTTCCATATTTAGCTCGCGGTATGAACATTTTATGAGGAGTAAAATCGAGCGTTAACTAAAAGTGAAGCGTTACGTTCCTTTGCGCAACGTACTTTACGCACCTCTCACTTCGATATTATGTATGTGTGTATATACAAAGTTTACTCAGCTTAATTGAGATGCTTTTATTTACCCTCTTTTTAAATAATCTACACAATTATAGTTCTTAAGGAGTAAACTCCAGTCGTGCGTCGAAGCTGACACAAACACTTTTTTTTGCTTTCAAATATTTTAGTTTTTCTTGAGATCAAGACAAGTTTTCTGAAAATAAATTATCAAATTTCATAAATTTAAGTAATGTAATGGCTATTGAAAATGCTTTCAACCAATCGCAATGCTATTTTTAACTAAATTTTATGCAAAATTTCGTTCTAGAAACTGGGCTTTAATCTAGTCAGCTGCTTTTCCTCTTGTGCCAATCCTAGGTACGTTTATCTTAAACAAGACACAATTGACATTGCCCTCAATTATTTTTATAATTGTTAATAAAAAATTAAGAGTTCCTTACTTTACGGATCTTCCCGTACGAGTCGCTTTCTACGAACCCCATGTTTTCTAAAGTGTATCAATAACATTTGGGATTTTTCCATGCCTCTTAGAAAAAAGTCAATGACAAAACAACAAACCGTTGCCACTTCCATTTCCTCTCTATCTTCACCTCAACACACTCTCACAATAAGCACTTGAAGCTACAATTAGCCGTTTTGTAGTCGATGTAAAGCCACAATTAAGCCTTCTGAAAGATCCGACAAGTCTTCAACAACGTGAGTTTTAATAAACTGCTCATTTCCTTGCTCTTTGTCAGGTAATGTCGTTAATTTATAGTGTGGAGCGTGATTCATTCGTGGATGAGTTTATGCAATGTTAATCAGTATTTCTTTACAATTGTGATAGGGATTGCAGGAGGAAACGAAATGAAAGTATGGTCATATAGTGTTTACTGTCTTTTTACACCTTATCAATGTTTATGTCACCGGAAAATTGAAGACTCCGTAAGTTTGTAATAAATCAATCTTTATTACATTATAATTTCTCGAAATTTACAAAAAAAAAAATTGTTTTGTACACAATAAAACCCATCCAAATTCAATAGTTTCCAATATAGTCGTGTCGTACTAAGATATATATTACGCGATATTTTACAATTTAACGGAGTTTGCCATTTTCTGGTGACATTTATAGTAAATAAATGATTTTAAAATATATCATCAATTCATCATACCTGTATTTGCCCCGTGAGTTGTTTAGCGGTGTAGATTCAGTGTTCCCACAATTAGTCAGTATATTCAAGCCCCTTAGAGTAAATAGTAGTTTCCCTACTATATTCTTAACCGGCTCCAAATTTCAAATGGAAGAACTCAGTATCACTTAGCTTGACTTAAGAATCGAACCCAAGACCTCAAGCTCAGATGTAACGCTTGCGGCCACTATACCAACAAGGCAGTCAATAAATATAAAGTTCGTTTTTATTTCGACCTCAACGTAAAAAAATCCCTTATCAAAACATTAATCTAATCTAAATTTAATTGTCCAGATCGTATCTATCAATAAATAAATCGTTTAGTTTATTACACTTAATAACATCATAATAACAATAGCAATTTAATTCAATACACCATTAAAAACAGCATGTGCCATAGAAAGTGACTGTCATATAAGAAATACATAAAATTCTGACGAGGTTCTGCATACTTTCTTGATTTTCAAGTACATTTCTAGCCAGCTTTTAAACCGTGGCTTATTCTTATGTGGCCTATTTCCCAGGAAACTTGAATTTTTTCGGAGTTAAAAGTCGCTTAGTATTCAGAGGTAATGTAGAGTATTGATTTCTTCCGGAAAGTTCGCAATTGTTTTGTGTCACTTTCGAAAAAAACCTTTATAATTAAAATTAGACTGAAAAATTGGGTATAAACGAAACAAATAAACTGCTTACTACATATTAGTATATTTTTTTTCGGATTAGTTGGGACTTCGTTCCAGAGATGACCTCTTACAAACAGCTGACAATTTACACTCTTAATGTTTGGTTAAGATTTCATGAAGATACAAGGAGACATTCATTAATCTATTGACTTATTAGAATATTAATAAAATAAATGTTACGTTAGCGATAGTGAATTTTGAATTCGTTGTTCAAGTTCGTTTATAGGATAACAATAAACGAACTTCAAAAAAGAATCCAAAAAACACTTTCGCTTACACAGAACCCTAAACTAATCTAAGAATACAAATGGCTCCAATTAAATCCAATAAAATGCAAAGTAGACAATAAAACAAACAAATTATAAAAGCATTACCCACTCATAGAAGGATGCATAAAATTCTATTGTAATTTATCAAGAAATACGCCTTCCCCTTTCTCTAGCGTCTTCAAACCTTACATATACTACACTACCAACCAAGCACCTTAAAAAAAAGTAATAAGGTTTAAATTCGATTGGGTTGAAGTCGTGGACAGTATCAGTAAGGTTGTCAGATATAATTGGCGTTAAGTGTCTGTTAAATTATAATGAAACATAAGTAGATAGCATCCATACAATGTCTTTCTTGTAATATGCAATTAGCACATACTGTAGTACAATACTACGTATGTCATCACACGAAGTATCTACAATTACTTGAAGAGTCCCTTACGATTGTCGGTTTAAGTTAATTGTTACTTACATGCAAAGATAAATTATACATACACAATTACACATTTATGGACATCAATTGTGCGTGTTAGCAGTGTTTGTTGTACTATGATAATGACTTAAGATCTGTTAGTAATTTAATGTTTTCATTCGTGGCCTGCAATTTCTTGATTTCTACTTTGACGACTTTGAAGAGCTGGATCAAACTGAGTTGTTTTTGTTTTGCAGGTACGCACACTCCATTATGTAAACGGTATGAAAATATTTTTTAAGTCGATTACAACTAGTAATAGTTTTTTTAGAAGTGTTGCTAAATTTCCGCACAAACAGAAAAGTACTATAGCTGAAGACACATGGACAACACTAGGAATATATATATGTATAGTAAAAAGCTGTAGTAGGTGTCTCAAAATATTTTAATAATTAAAACAAACTCGAAAACAACAAAACCTTTTGTCCTTCAAAAAAAAAGCTAAACATAACATAATATTTGGAAAACCAACACAAAACAAATTATTACGCACTAGTTCAACTATTCCGCCTTTAAAAAGGACGCAACAATTGCTCGGTGGCCATCTTTATTCATGTTTCCTTTGCTAAACACGTGTGTAGACAAAGGTAATTAAGGGCTTTCATCAGCTCAAAGGATCGAGGTCACAGCACGTGCTGCTTTGAAGGGTTATAGATGTTGTAGTACTTACCTTACATAGGGGAGGGAAGTGGAGAAGGCCCACTTAATACAAATGGAGCTGAGTAATTATACAATTAAATTCAGTGTCCCTTATCTTGTCTCCAATTATACCAATGTTTTTTCTCTAGTATTTACTAGAGAAAAAACACTGAACACTATTTAGATATAGACACATTCTAACAAAAATATAGTTTAGTGTAACGCTTTATGGTATCAGACATATTTAAATGTCTGCTAAACACAGAGTCAAGAACCACGGCCAAAATGCTTGCACTGACGTGTACCAAAACCTATTAGAGTGTAAAATATTCAATTAAGAATAATAAACACTCTTCAAGTTTAGTATCCTAATTTACTATTTTTTCAAGAAAACTGTCTGTGTTTTCAATAGAATCTGAACTTTTATCTTGGAAATAAAAATGGCGGTTTGACAGTTTTTGTATAGAAAACGTGTGAAAAAGTAGTATTTATTCTTCAATTAAAAATGAAACACTGACAATGATGACTGTTGAAATATCTGCCCTAAATGAATTAAAGTATGAGTTTACTAACACGTGAATTAACGGCTTTTATAGCTTTCTTGCTTTGTGTGGAACTTCTGGGCTTATATTTCTTGTCCATAAAGTAGGTATAAGACTAAGGGACACGGCAACAGCGGTATAATTATTTTACAGTGTACATATTAATAGATAGATACGGTATGTTTACAATTATGAAGGTCAACTTGGGCAAAGATTTGTACAACTGCGCAGTTTATAAGGAGGGGAAATGTATTCATTAGCGCCCAGATTTAAGGTTGACATTTGGTCATTCAATACTCAGTGTAGCATTGGTAACGTCCATAATCATTATGATTTCAGCAGAAAGTCAACTGCTCTCCTGTCCTATACTTCTCTCATCGTGCAGCATGCCAATAGCATTAGGTAGTATCTGTCTGACTGGCCTGTTGGTCTAGTGGTTAGTGACCCTGACTGCTAAACCGGAGGTCATGGGTTCGATTCCCACCCAGGACAAATCTTAGTGTGATGAGCATGATCATTTGTTCTGTGTGTGGGTGTAATTTGTCTATAATATGTATGTTTTTAGAAATATATAATTATGTTTATCAGTTGTCTGGTTGCCATAGCACAGGCTCTGCCTAGTTTGGGATCGGATGACCGTGTGTGATGTTCCAAGATATTATTTTTATTAGAAATAGTTAGACAACTTATAGATATGATGAGTGGTAGGACTACAGGAGCAAATAGTACAGTACAGCTAGACTGTATCCTAAAGATAGAGACAAAATGTCGCAGAAATATGACTGACCCGTTTAGTTAACCATATTAGACTCTGGGCGGAGCGGAAGAGAGTGTCAGACTCTCACTGACCAAAACCCATCCGTGTTCCTCCTAATGCCGTTTGCGTTCCAGGGACATCAATATGATCCCAGAATTAGAAATAGCGTTACATGTAACCCAACCAGTATTTTTTCTATGAATTCTAATTAGTCAAACGAGCATTATACTTATCACATCATGATGATTAAGTGTAATGAAAGACGGAGTACCCTCGGTTTCTGGAACGAAAATACCGACGCGACACAATTTGATGCAAGTCAAATGATGTCATTGGCTATTGTAAATTCAATCACAGTGCCAAGCTAAGGCGAGGTTGCCTATTTGTCACGTTTTCTTTTGGCCGTAAGTTTCGCTCCAAAAAATGGGCCTAAAACACCAAAGAAAATTATTTTAAAAAATGAAGTGCAAAAAGAAAATCAACACAGCCGCTGTAATGTTACGTTACACGCACCCAAGTCGACGAGTCTCTAAAGAAATTTTCTACTAATTAGCGATCACTTACTGCCAATTACTTCGTTGCGTCTGTATATTAGTCGACTCTAAGAATTAACGCTTGAAAATTAGCAACTAATCCAGTCGCCGAGTTTCTCCATTTTCTTTTCGCTTAAAATGACGACTTATTTAGCATTGTTCATTTAATACAAATTGTCACAATGAATCGGTGGTAAGAACAAAACTTTATTCTAAAGTATTTCCATGAATGAATAATTAATCAGAAAAATAGATGACTTATCTAAGTCTTCAAAATCAACTACAGGGATGGATCTTGTTATTTACATGAGGAAATACAAAAACGTAATCATAAACCCTCAAGACTCACTTCCTTGCGAACGATTTAACATTTCTCTACTTTAACAGACCAACAACTTTTTTAAATCAAATGAATAAGTCAAAACGGCACACGTTTTAAATCGGTGTATCAAGTTGAGGAGGAAGCGGTAATTATAATTGTGGCGTCGGCCAATGTCGGCGATCGTCGGCCGTGCCGTGACGTGGAGCCCTTCTCAATTGTGGCTCCTGAACTGACGAGACCTTCCGTCCTTGTGGCTTTGGGTTAAGTTATGGGGATATGGCGAGAAAACTTAAGGTCTTAAGAACACTTTAAATAATAAGAATGTGATCAAGCACATCAGAAAACAGAGCAAGAATAAGTTAATATAATTATTTTAAGCAATTAATAATTTTATTAAATACTAGGGAATGTTGCTCGCCAAGGAAGCTACATGCCAAATTGCAGTTTTCTACGACCAGTAGTTTTGGCTGTGCGTTGCCTGCCAGTCACTCACTCAGTAACGGAAGAGTTTTATATATCTACATATATTGTTAAAAACTAATGCTCGAGTTAAAAGTTGACGGAAACTTTCATCATCAATCATTAAACACCCGAAATTGCTTTAAAAACCGCAATTTCATTCATCACCGCGATTTTGATTAGATGACAATCCACCTACCGTATGTCATCCACTCAAAATCAATATCGATCAAAATGACGCAAAGAGAATTTATCCTTCTCAATATCTTAAAAATAGACGCGTTGAAATAGTCTGATCAAGCGGATATGAGTAATTTGTTAATGCTGGATAACTCATTAGTGAAATCTGGATTATAAGAGGAATACATGACGCACATAACCGCAATATGTTTACATTTATTACACGGTTTCAGAAAAAAAAACTCGCTACCTCAAAAAAATATCTAATTTGCACTCAATCTTCGTATAATCAAGATATAAATTATGAAAATTATATTTCTCAGACACCGTAATATGCCATTTGCACAAATTGTTAGTCACTTACTGTATATCTTTCTAAATGGGATCTTCTTATAATTCAATTTAACCTACGCATGATTACTACGAAAATAAGTTTTAATGAAAATCCATTGCATTTCTTTTAATTTATTCGTCTAATAAAGTGTAGTTATTCTAACATACTTGCTTCATCTTTAACACTTACAAAACAGATCAAAGATGGATTCTCTTTGATAGTGTTTTACGAGCTTTTAACAATAACAATAATTATCGCTTTTCGCTTGTTATTTGGGCCACGCGAATTATTTCCTTAGGTTGGTACATTATACAAGTCGGGTCAGGACTTGCAACATTGTAATAACACATGTCATTAAGTTATAATTGTTGTAAAAAAGTGTTATTAATTATTATTATGTTGTTTTTAATAGCGATTTATTTCTTAGTTGTGGTTTTAATTAGTAATTAGCAACATTGTTGCTGTGATTAATTATGATTGAATATTATTATTTTATTCCGTTTAAGGCTTAGCACACACTTTGTACAAGTAATTATTTGCAGAACTAATATTCTAGTTTCCCAGTTCCAGATTTGATCAGTATTTTTGGAATCATACTTTAAGAATGAGTATATTCATTTTTTAAGATTCCTACCAAATCCTGCCATTTTATCTTGCTGACTAAAAAGGTGGATTCTGTAAATATGAGTTTATCCTTGGTTATAGATTTTAAATGAAACTTAAAGATGCACTGCTCCAATTGTGAATATGATGCAATGAATGGTAGCGATAAAAAAAAGTTCCGAACAAACGCGGTAAACCCCACCTAACCGTGTTTACCTGGATATCCGTTCTAAACAACGACGTGAAAGCAGAAACTTTGGATGTCTCGACGACCCAACACACACGTTTAGCGAAGATTGACGAGGAAATCTGACCCCAAATAACGGAATAAAACCTTATTATATATAGGCAAAGAGACACAGAGTAAGAAAGATATGACGATCCATTCATTTAAATTCTCATTAAATTTTTAACTCTATGCTCTATTCCTACGACTAAAGAAAAGGTCAGCTCCCATGAACCGAAGTAATGACAAATAATATAATTGAATCAAACCGTTACTTACAAAATAACTTTCTAACGGTACCTTTATTTGGTTAATAACTTGTATACGTATATTTATTTAGTGCGCAATTATTTATTATTTGTTGCCATGTAAGTAGGTGGGCACGGTAATGATTCCAATTTAATTGTAGATGGTCGTCTCTGTTCGGATTAGAGGACTTTTTGGCTGCAGTAAAAAGAGAGGTTTATTTTGGCTCTTTCAACAATGTAACGTTTTAAAAAATAAATTATAAGATACAATAGAGTATTCAAAAGTAAAACGTTTATGTACGTGTTACTTTAAAACTACTTGTATTTAAAATTATAACTGGAGGAGACATAAGTGTTCATCAGTCGACGTCGTTCGGCTGAAATTATTTTTTTATTCTTGATAGGCTCGCATTTTAGCACTATCAAAGTCGAAGTCAGAACAAAGTATTACCAGCAGAAGTAAATTTATAAATTTCCTAAATAAATGTAGGTCCTCACATATTTCCAAATGTTAGAACCATTTATTAAACAGTGTATGAGTTAACAGAAAAAAAAACACAATTAAGGAACAGTTCATCTATAATGTAAATATCTACAAAAATCAGCCAGTTTGATTTTGTCTGCACCCTTGATTGTCCTATGGAGCACGACCAGTATGTTTTCAAGTATTCTTATCCTGAATGTAATCTTCTAATTTGTAATATGCTTGTTTACAAAGTGTGGTTTTAACATAAGTTTTAAATTTTCTTTCATTTGTTTCTAATATGTCACAAGGTATTTTTTTATAACATTAAACACAGTACTCCATGAAAGATGTGTGAACTTTAGCTATACTATAAAATGGTTCATCTAATTTATATTTATTTCTAGTATTAAAATTATGTTATAAATATCATAATTAATTTTACTATATTCATGTGTTTGAAAAGCGATGATGGGGTTGGAGATGGAGCACGCTTATGGAATAACCTATTCACTCTTGAAATAAAGATAATAAACTTCAGCCAGATTATACTTTAATTTGTTTCTGTTGTGTTAGTAAGAGTCAGAATATTATAATAAGGGATCAAAGAAATCAGGGCCAAATCAAACAATGTCGGAAAACGTTATGTATGTTATCCGCAAAGATTTAGTAACTGTCAGATCAATGAACCTGCGTTAAATTTACTATTAATTATTGGAGTAATAAATCCACTTTGTTATTTATTGAAAAAAAAACATTATTTTACTTACTTTAGGGGTACAAAAAACCAGTGTAGACAATTTATTCAAAGTTGCGAAATGTTATTATAATGTAACGTTATTAATTTACCAGAACTAAACAAAAAAAAATCTAATACATTTCAAAGTCCACATATCACAATATGAACATAGTCCGGGAGCTGTCTACCACGGCAGCGTCATTACCCGTTTTGTTAATACCGCATCGCTCTTTTGTTATTTTGACACAGGAAGTTATTAAAGCAATTAACTGGGGCACAGCTCCTGGGCTATTATCATCTCTAGAGTGACGTGTTAATGCCCAAGCGCTAGTGATGAGGTCGTATCGAGATTGTTGTTGTGAATCGAGTGGGTATCGAATGTTAAATTCGGTTGATGAAGGTCAAGATTTTTGGTAGTAAGTTTTTAAGCTGCTTTTGTTGACTTTGGTAACGTATGGGTTTTTCTATATAAATAGTTTGGTATTAACTATTTTTATTCCCATTACAGTGGAAAAGAAGTTGTCCTTTTTAATTAAAAGGATGTTTGATTCGTGTAGTAAAATATATTTTCCAGGTGTTACATATTTTAACGACACATATTTTATACTTCCCTTATTATGTCCATTCATAAGTTTTCTTAAAATTTTTCTTTGCAAATCATAATTGGTTTGACTTCATTATTAAATCTACACAATTATGTGTAGATTTAATAATGTCACATCACTAGTCTCATCTCAAATTATATCGGTTCTTTAATTTTCAATCGGAATGAAAGCTACTGTTCGATCACAATGCACTCTCTCATATACACCACGGACATAATTGATAGTCATACAGCCTTAACAATAGTGAAATCATTCACTCACGTTGTCCAAAAATCAACTTTATCACGAGCTGAATAAAGTAAGGTTTTAATTGTGGTTTATGGATGGCGGTATTCAAAAAATAAAAATAAGTTTAAGTTGCGTGGCTCCTGTACTTACTCAGTCTAATTTCTTAGAAGTCGTTATTATTGTTTCTCATGATTAAATTTCTTTTTTGCTCACAATGGAATCACGAAGTGTTCCGTTTATTTTGTATGTGGGATGCTATTATGTTGTTTCGTTTGACATTTTTTCGGCTAAGAAAGAACTTTTGGGTGAATTAATCTGAGGAATTGTGGACTTGAATAATTGAAAAATCTTTTTAATTTACATGCATTTTTGTAAACATCGTTTTCTTAAAATACTGAACTGAGTTAGTGTCTATAAGGATAGTTGATATAATCATTTCTTGTAAAACAAAAAAGCAGGAATGCAATTTTTATAACAATCAACACCTCTGGTATCATAAAGGAATTATTAAAATAATGTCATTCAATTATACATATTTCCAATTATCTTTACCCCCGAGTCAGACAACAAAAAAATAGTAATTGAAGAAAGTCATTCGCACACCATAGAATCAAAATAAGTATCAATAAATGTTAGAAATGATTAATGAAACGTAATGCTGAATTGATTGAAACAGCAATTATTATTTTAATTATTGACAAGGTCGCGTCTGAGCGCAAGCTCACCAGATCGAAAGCGATGACGTGGCCGTGATCTTGAATTAATCTATCAGCCTAATATTTCAGCCTTAAGATGTCCACCGCTGAACATTGTTCCTTCAAACGTCTAACCCTAACGAAATATCGAAAATACAATACCAACTACAACTACCAATAACAACCCAAATATAAACCATTGGGTTTTTAGTGAGGTGCCAACCACCGCCGTGTGAACCAAACAAGTGCTAGGCGCGAACAAAGAAAGCAACGTGTCAATTAAACATAAACTTCTTCGCTTTTTTCCCTTCGTAACGAAGCGTAATGCAATTATTCGTAATAGCAGGATGATGTACGCGACACAGCCAGACGACGCCCAGTAATCAGTCACACAATTAAAATGTCGTTACCTCCAGTTTTTAGGGTTCTGTGCCTGTATTTAAAAAAACGGAACCCTGTCACTAAGCCTACGCTGTTTGACTACTCAATTGTCTATCTATCACAGGGTCTTTGTAACTGATATATGTAGGTAGCGTAATACTTTGTAAGTTTTTGTTCATGGTACGTAATATATAAAGTATCTAACTTTGTTTGTATTCAGATAACATTAAAGCATAACAGTTAATCTTTTGTATCCTATGCAGTACTTTAAATTATTTTATACCTGAACTACTTTAAATGGAGTGAATGCCAATCAGAGCTATACAACCCAGTAACTGGGTAACAAGATACCCACTGGCACAGCTGGCGTCAGCTCACATGCGACTTGGACTACAGCAATGCGATCCTGTTAACACCGCACCGTGTAAACTTAGGTGAAGCGAAAATAAAGTGAGCTATCAAACCATACAAACAAGATGGAATGACACTTCACTTCATACTCACTTTACCTAAGTACTTGCCTTTGTCATAACATTTCTCAAGAAGCAGGGACACTCAAAGCTAGGGAACCCCTCATAAGCAAGTCCGACTCGCACTTGATCAGTTTTTTTATTACACCTACCAACGCAACTTTAATTATGTCGGGATAAAAAGTGAGTGAAAAAAGTGCGATTAACCAAGAAAGGTATATTGAAAAAAGTTGGTGACGAAATTAGTTTCGTCATCTCGCAATCTAGATTGTCGTTTAATTTAATTGATGTAAGTGGAGTTAAGATAAAGTTGGTGTAATAAAGTGGAGTGTTGTGTTTAAAACTGAGAATTTTTTTATGTTCAAAACGGTTAGTGCGATTAATCATAAAGTTTAAGATACTTTTTGTGGAAGGTTCCTAAACAAAAATACCTTCCCTTTATATTTTTGTTCTGTCTATTTAGCATATTATTGCCCACTGCTGGACAAAGGCCCTTCTCTCCGTTTTCTATACACTTGTGTCTTTTGGCGATTGCATGCCAATCTTTTTGGTACGAGTAAATTCCTACCTTCCATTTTCGTCTTGGTCTGCTGCGATGTCACCTAGTAATAAATGGGACTCAATAAGTTGGTAATCAATATGTATGTCTTAAAATTCGATTCCATGTATATTTTGAGAAAAGTGATATTGTCTTAAAGTTAATTAATCGTCACCAAAAATGGTTACTTACATAGTTTGCATAGTGATAAGTTTTCATATAAAGTTTAATGACATTGATGTTTTATAAGCAAAAGCCTGCTGCCCTATTTTTGCCCTAAATTAACCCTCAAATAGCCACAACTAATTTAAAACAACCTGCTGTCACAACGAAAATCAATTAACCCTATACGCGTCAACACTTATTTCGAACAACAGTTGTTTTCGAAACAACAGATGAGTAAGAACGGGTTAAATTACTCGTCCAATTTCGTTGATAATTCGAGGAAGTGCGATGTGACATAATTTTGTAAAAATTATACCCTTTCTGTAATTATATGGTGTGCTTACCCCCTTAGAGTCATCTGGTAGAGGCTTAATGATGTCTGCGGTGAAGAATCTCAAGGTTGAGTGGGTTCACTCGCTTAAAAAGTATAAGTAGTTGTTAGTGAGTTGGGTATTTTTTTATAACGATTAAGGATTCACACTATATTTTCGATTGTAGTTAATGGGTTGCTGAGGTCAGGTATAGGCAGTTCGCAGCTGGTTTGCTAACGTCCAACCTAATTGGGAATCGTTCAGAATAAACAACGAGTAAAAATCTTTGGAAAATACAAAATTCAAAGTTATAATTATAATAAATAAGATTTAAATTAAAATGTAGGCTTTAAAATGCATTATAAAATTACATAATGCTAAAACCAGAGATTATAGATACTAAGAATAAAAGTTACCAAATTGCATAACAACTAATGGCCATAGATTCATCTTCTACTTATCACTGAAGTACAATTTCATATTCCTAATCATAATTCCACTGATTATCTCGGCCGTCACTTCAGTCAACACTGAGATAATCTCAAACCAGACGGATCACAGATTATGTTTGTATACTCGTAGGCTCCCTGCAAACGATCAAGGGACAGTTTACATAAGTAATTAGCCTTGTCATACAGGAAGGGCTGTTGACAGATTGCGGGACGAATTAGTTCCGTGTGTGTCCGACCTTATTTGCTTACGTGCTACGTCGTAGCGGCGTAGCAATGCGCGTAGCGAATGTTTGTAGCGTTTTAATTACTTTTTGTTTTTTTTTTGTTGTTGGTTGGTATATCACGTTACTTTTTTTTATAATTTGAGTTAGTGTTCCTTTTGTAACTTTTTTTTTCGTTTTTTTTTATAATTTTAATTATAGTAGGCGCAGATAATCGTGGAATATCGGTCATTGACCCACCTACATTTATTGACATTGTTAATTTGAAAAACGGAATTAATGACACAAAACTGTCCCGAATCATCATCTCTCGTGATCCTTAACATGGTCTAATAATGAAAAACGATTCATATTTAATTGTTCAGGTATGAGCAGTTATTAGGGAAAGGACAATATACTTTATTCCACATTTATCTGGCGCCTACTATAGTGTTCTTTTTTAACTTTTTTTTTCGTTTTTTTTTTATAATTTATGTCAAGTGATTAAGGTACTAATGTACTATGTGTAAGCAGATCAAAACCTTATTACAATAGAGGTAAGTTTATTTTGTATACTCCTATAATGGATTCCACTGCCCTCATAAATCGTACGAACAAACAAATCAAGCCAAATGAGACACAAAGGCCAACAACAACAAATTATTGTGAACGAACCTAATTTGCTAACTTTTTATATATTTTCCTCGGTCGCGTCTCGGGGCTATTAATATGAAGCCTTGTTTAATATCTGACATCTGTTACAAAAACTTTTATTATAAGACTAATCCATTGCACACACACATGTATGCTAGCGTATTTTCCCTCACACACACAGACTTACGTCCACACACACATACACAACTCTCGACACTTAGTTTAGCGTCCTATGAAGCAACATTGTAAGTAACTGTTTAACGAACACGTTTTCATTGTTGTTTTTTGCCAACAGTAAAAATTGTACTAAGGTTAGCGTTAATTAATGTTGTATAAATAAGTGTGATGTAATAAATTAATAATGATGAATGTTTAAGATTAAGTTTTTTGTTTGTTTTTAGATGCTTAGCGATTAGTTTCAGATCAAGCAAAAAAAAAATCTCAATAATTAATTACTGTTGTGTAACATTCTAATTTGATAATGGATTACTACCTATTCCGCGTAATTAAATAAATAAATCAGCTACGGAAACTAAGTAAATAAACAGGAAGTTGATTAGATATCACAAGACTAAATAAATAGATATCACAAGTACAATCAAGAAAAATATGTCACATTTTCTGCATAATCATATAAGCCGAAAAAACAAAGAACACTCGCTGGAAAATTTAACTAAGAAAACCACTCACAGCCATTTTCTGATTCCATACTCTAATAAATTAACAAATCTATATCTAAAAAGATGTCATGATATCACAACTCTCCAAGACACATGTTCTACCTAGTTTCGGGTTCACTTTCCAAACTGTTGATAACAAGTTGGTTATTAGCAAAATAGTAACGGATAATATTTGTTTTTCTTTTTATGTAATAGATTTAAGGTAATTCTATATGAAAAAACTTATCATTTGTACAAGTCACTTCACCTGTCAAAAATGTCCACATGTCTGTCACACGTCACACCACACCAAAACTTTCAGACCGCTACATACCACATCGCCGCCACCCGCCGGCGCCCGCTCTCATCTACCACTTCTTAATTAACTTAGCTTATATAACGAAAGATGCTCTCATTTAGATAACACCGTAACTTTCAGGCTAACTTAGACTACTTAGCGCGTCTGTTAATGCCTCTGTAAAGTTGGTTCGTATCGTTTGCTAACTTAATTAGCGAACTTAGTTGGTTTTATGGCGGTGTAACAGATGTTGTGACAATGAGCAAAAGGTTTGTGTGTGTTTGAGAGTTTGGAAGCATCTGTGATAATATTGACGAATCTTATATCAAATCATCATCAATGATGACAAATTATTGACAGTCATGAAACAAACCATCAAACTTCCAGAAAATACAGTACTGCTACGAAGAAATTACGTAAAAAAAATAGTAGAAAGCCAAGCACACCCAGTAAACATTTTCTCAACTTGGAAATCGAACTCAGAGCTACCAGACCAACGAGATACACATATTACATCTGTAAGGATATTAAAACAGCCCACGTCACCAAGTCCAAAACAAAAAATAAAACATTAATGATCATAACATTTAATTAAATACATACTGTATAAGGTCAAACGGACACACTAATTATAATTACTGAGAAACATTTATCTAATTTGTGAATATAGATACAAAATACCTCAACGTAAGTGTTTAGACGTGCTGGCAAAATAACAAATTTTCCTCTTAGTTATCCTTCTTGAAATGGGATATGAAAAACACTGCTAATTGATATTATTTTCTGAAATAATTGATTAATTAATCTGTTTGTTTGGGTTAGTGCAAAAAGAAAAAACAAAAACGATGTGTTATTTTGCTAGACGACCGAAAAGAGAGGTCTTTAACCTGGAGTAGGAGAATCAATTAAAAATAGAATTCATCCCGCAAAGATCTTTCAGACAAAACAGTAGTACTAGTTCAAACCGAGCGCAATATTTCTGAGTCCTGGTTTAGTGCTTGCAAGCGCGACTGTCAAACGAGAGGTTCTTAGTTAATTTCCCGCTCGGACAAAGAGGTAGTACCTATTGAGTCAGTTCCTTACAAAGTTCTTAGTTGTATGACAACTGTACATATTATCTCTATATCAATAGAGAATTCGAGGACAACAGCCATTACGTTATCACAACAAATAGTTTTGTAATTAATTAAAAATAGCAATTAATATACACACTAGAACCAACTTTATAAGTTCAAACCCTACTAATTACGGACAAACATTTATCTACGATTGATAAACAAAACACTATAGCCGTTTGCTTAGACAGTCAGGCAATAAATGTCGCCGCTGCCCGTAGCGCCTCGATCTAATTAATATTTCCATAGAGCCAAGAATCGCAGAGTCGGCCACGACTGAAAGACGCCATTACCAATAATAATATAGTTCGCAATGTACTTAACTTACGCGGGTACTAATATTATATAGAGTACGCAGGTACATTGACGTTTTAAAATCATTACGATTCCAGTGTGAGAGAGACGGAGCTATCCAGGACGAATAGCAATAATGTCGTTTTCACGACGGAGTCATGATACTACGTAGTTAAGGTGGGATAAGGAGCATAAGTTTTGATCGTCAAAGACTAGCCATAGTCAAAATAGGGAATTTGACTACAAGTACTATTAAAAATGTACATGAATGCTTTTCAAAGATGTTACAAAAATACGATTTGTGAAAAAAAATACAATAGAAAAAACAAATAAAAAGGCAAACAGCTAAAGGGTGCGAAATCAATATGGCGTTAGTCTCGTCTGACATCAGATGTATGTAGTGCTGCCTCTGTTTAACTTCGCTTATTATGGAGAATTACAATATTTTTTACTATGTCTCTCTAATTAAAATTGTCACGGCCCGTCAATTTCTATGAGTAAAAACACTTACAATACGCTTGATTACTTGCCAAGATATAAACTACCTAATACTGTAATAGTGAAATATATATTACCTGATACTCTGAATAAAATCCCTGAAATGTGCAGTCAAATACTGTCACTAAAACATACGAAAAATCAAAATTTACCTTAAAAATATTATATTACTGGTGACATCAGGTTTCACGTAGGTATAACTTTACCTATTTTAAATACATGTTGTGAGCGAGCTTGCTTTCTCCTCTTTGTCACATAAACCTTCAAAGGTTTTAGACAAGTATGTAGTGTAAATTAATGTATATCCAAAAAGCTTAATTTGGATTAAAATTTTTGACGAAGTCTTCTCTAGCATTGGCCACTGAGCTCCCTTCCGTGGTCTATGAATATTTCCTATGTAAGTAATGAAGTGTCTATACTGTATGGGTACTTAACACTGTTGTTGGGAAGGCTGTTTATTCTTATTGAGTGTCTTTAATCTAATAATATGTAGTACATATTATGATGGAATAAATGTGGAGTTTTATCTTTAAGTTTGTTACATTTTTACTGATGAACTGCAGAATCGATTTTGATACTGGTGTAAAGATAGATTGAGCCTTGAGAAAGAGCATATGAATACTTTTAAATTGAACCAATAAAAATGGGTTCTGAATCTGTAAACACATTACTTGATTTGAACAAAAAGTTATGTAAGAGGAGAAAAGTGAAGAAAGAAAACCAAATTGCTTGCAGTTTTTAAATGATTTATTGCAGGCAAATAGTGACATGAGTCTTACAAATATAGATAAATTATTTTTCTGCACAAGCTTGTGATATAGTCCTACCCAAATCCTACTTATTTTAGTTTAGATCTTGTTAGAAGTCGTTAAATTAAAACGCGAGAAGGATGAAAGTAAAACAAGCGATTTCTTGCGCATAAGTGTTTTCTAAAGTAAAACCATACCGTTTACAAAAATACAGTTAACATGTCTTATGCCTGTAAATTTTACTTACTAATAGTTTACTAAGATACTACCTAAACAAGTTGTAAATTCGAACGAGTTAAAACAGTCAACTGGGTTCTGAGAACAATTACTTTCGCCTTATCTTTGGCTGTGACCAGACCCTTACACAAAACAGTTCTGTCTCTTGCAAAAAAAAAAGTTTTAATGAAAAACTAACCAGTCTTCTTGTGACTCGTGCGTGAGTGGTATTACATCAGTAAATTCATCAAACCATAGCCTGAAATCAAAGAGGTTTGACTCAGAAGGTCAATTATCGTACTTAAAAAACGTTTCAATTCAATTCGCAATATTATCATCTCAGCGGCAATCAATGTCATAAACATGTCAAAATTTAGGGAAATTAAAATTGTTTTGAATAGTTAGCGACCACGATGCGAATGTTCTTTAAAAATACGGGAATAGACACACAGCCTAAATGTACAATTCCGTGCATCGCGGCCGATCGCAGTCGCGCGCGATCTGTCGCATGCGACAATAGTCAGAGTATGAGAATGTATGACACCGTTTCCCAGGTCTACGATAGACGCGCGCGGCCGCCTTCGGTTTTTTTTTTGTGAGTTGCCCCTCGCAGTTCAATCAAAGAGGTTGTCGACTGCTTAACCGGACTTGCCTGTGGCGGCCTTAATATAAACATTAAAGCCTCCATCCAGAGCCCGACTTCGGAAGCGGTGTCATATATTTTCATACTCTATCTACTGTCGCAACAGCTGCGCACGACAGTCGCATGCGATAGATCGCGCTCGGCTGCGATCGGCCGCGATGCACGGAAATGTACCTTAAAGCCGCATCGCGACGCGTTATGTCAAACACGACAAGGCGATTCGATTATTGTGATCCCCTGCAAGTATACTACATATTTACGTATCATAATTACGTTGTCATTCATCAACAACCCTTGCGTCAAGAGTATCATACAAAAACTTAATACTATCGGGGTCCAATCAACCAACTTTCCTTCCCAAGTTATTACAAGATTAATACGAATTCTAATCGAGTTTTCTCTCATTAAGTACCACGGTAACCGAGCCCTCTTTATTATAGTAGAATAATACTGGCTGGTAATATCGTGGTATAGTTACTTAATCAATTCCTTTGTTGGTAGAATCGACCCCCGCCGAAGTGGGTGGGGTTGATTAAGAAGAATATTGCTTGATTACGCGCTTGAAGTATGGGCTTCATGGATAATAGAAAGAAGGTTAGCGTTTGCTAGATGTGTCTTGGACGTTCTGTAGAATTTCGTTGTTAGAACGCTTTTGATAATGGAATGATGTGGTCCGTATAGGTGAGGCTTATATTGTTGGATGTTTTTCTTTATCTTAACTTCTAAACTCTGAAGAGGTACATTTATTTGTTTGTTTGTCGTGCCTTATCTCTGGAATTCCTTATTTGATTTAAATTTATTTTACTGATATAAAGCTTAATTTTTGCTGAATGTATAAAATGCACGATTCCTGTTGAATAGAACAGAGATTAAGTTAAATTTGCATTTTCTGTTTTAATTACAGTATATTCGATTAAAAGACTAGCTGTTTCAGTTATCGATTCGGCTTAGTTACTCTACAGAGTAGACAAAATAAATATGTTTACCAAAACAACTCATCGAAGTCCACCAACAAATACACTAACCAAATGATATTCCAGATATCATTGTCACTTTCACCATGTTCTGACATCTGCATTGTCTTTCATACACTCATAACATTTACTAGTGTGTGTAAACACGTGTCTGTGTGCGTGCCTCTAATGAATGTCTCCATAGCATCGATGAATGTGTCTCGTCGATCCTTCGACGGAACTAATGCCATCGATTTAGATACAATTACCAATCGTATGTATCCGATTACGCGACGCCTCCACCATATGGGCACCCTTAAACCCTCATGTTCATTGCTTTATAAATACAATATATTTACTTTGATTGGAATATTCTTTTTTTTCAATCGATGTTCACTTGTCAAATTGATGATGTACTCGGGTGTCTAATGTGTGTTGAAGTACTTTATTTTTGGGTATAGCTGACGATTTTTGTCGGAGAACATGATTTTTATGTTGTAATTTGAACACGATTGTTAGTTGTGGCGTTAAAAATGTGTAGGTATATTAAAAATATAGAATAGAATAGAATAGAATTTTATTTTGCAAATATGGGTAGTATACATAGTTGTTACAAATAATTAAATTAAAGGTCAGCCATTTTTTTTTTATGCTACTACTTAGTAACATAATGGCAAATAAAACTGCCACTATACAAAATATATGTCACCGGGATATTGCAGAGGTCATAAGTTTATAATAAATCGCGTGAAATCGTGAACTCTTTCTTCTCAATAAGACACGGACATATTATTTTAATTTAGATGAGATTTTTTATAATTCAAAACGATTTGTTCACAATATACACATAAAACTAGAGGTTATCATATAATAAAGATGTATAACAATCTTACGGTGTTTGCAATAGGGTAATTTACTGAAATAATTAATTAGTCCGGCAGATAGATTTTTTTTAAAAATTAAGACGATATAGTGCGTTTAAAACCCACGTGACGCCACTACGATAGTACAATTTTTACAAGCGATGTGACGTAACCAGCTCCCGCTCTTGAACTTTGAAGCACTTTATCTTTATTATTTTTTTAATTTTTGAAATGACAAAAAATACGTGTTCAATATTTTTCGTGAATCTTACGGACAGACTTAATAGAATTTTTTTTTTCAGTCTAGTTAAATACTCGTTGATATATGATCTATTAACATCAAGAGAAATTGTCACAATTTTCTTCTTAAGGCCAGTTCACACAATCCATGTCCACCAAATGCGCACATGGCGATTACAACAAGCTCTTTTGTACTTGTCCTTATCTCACACTGTCTAACGACATCCACTCATCTCTGGACGACACAATGGCCGGGCGAATTGAAACTACTACGGAGAGACAATGCCGATTGCGTGGGGAATCGGCCGGTCAAAAGCCGGGTAAATTGGGCTTAAGAAGTGTCGTGTTTAATCTTTCAGAAGTCTTTCAAGGGACTGAAAAGGGAAATATAATTTTCTTTTTTTTTTGGAAAAAATAGTTTTTATTCATTGGAAAAATTAAACTTGTTTAAGTTTAGTAACGGCATAGAATTATAAAGGTAAGTTAGATAGCTAGAACGTTGTGTATAGCTTTTACTTTTTAAGTTGTAGAAAGAAACAGAAACAAATAAGCGAAATTTTAAAAAAAAATCGCTACTTTTGATAAAATAACTTTAAAAACGTTAATTTTATAAATTAATTCCGCAAACAATATAACCTACAAGCTTTTTCAACGTGCATGTGTATAAATTATTACTCTGATTTCTTCTGTACTCAGCCCTTATCTGGCCAGCTAAGTCGCTAACGACGGCCACTCATCTCATAGACACAATGAATGGACTTAGTGATTGTTAGACAAAGCGGATCGTTGCGATTGTGGGGAATCGACCGGTTCTAAAGAGCGAGTGTGCATGGGTCTTAACGTTAAAGTGACGTGCACATTGTTCTTTTTGTTAGATTGGTATTTCTGGCTTTACATGCATTTTGGAGTTATTTTACTTACTCGTTTTTTGGGTGCCTATTACTATAGGCACCCAAAAAACGAGTAAGTACTACTGTACTACTGCCTCTTGACTCTCGGTACCTCTCATTCAGCTGCTACAAGTCACCCTGAGGAGATCGATACATAGTCTGAGGACAAGCTGTTTTGCGGCTCATGATTTTAACAGGTCTCTAAAACGTGAAAAAAATACTGAAGAAATTGAAATAATTTTTGCAATCGGATCAGTTTTAGAGATTACCTTCAAGTAAATAATTGTACCTCTGTAGAACTAATAAGCAAAAGATATACAATAATATGGATGTGATTTACATCTATAAAACCTACCTAACACAAAAACGTAACATGAGCAACACATACGTATCTAATTCCCATTACAAGCCAAACGAGAAGAACCTTAATAAAATTAAGATAATCGTTACCAATAGCGGTACATCGAAACTCCCTGAGTTATTTCTTCCTTCGTCCCTAATTCTGTAATTGCGGATTAATAGGGTCGCGAACGTAACGTACAGGTAATTAAACGGTGGTTCGACTGTCGATGACCTCTTTAGACCTTTGCCTCGAGATAATTCCGCTTTTACCTCGAAAAATCGAAGTTTTATAGGGGATGTGTAGTTAATTTGCTAGGAATAGGAATGGCAGATTGTTTGAGTCATTATCATCTTGTATTTTACTGTGTAAGATGTGAGTCAAACGATTTTTTTTTAATGTCAGACTCATTCTTTCATTCTCCTGCCTTTATATATAAGGATGTTTCCTGGATAAAATAAAAGTCTCAGAAAATCTATGGTAAAGTAAGGAGGTACAAAGAGTATTTAAGTGGCCCCATCACATCTGTAACTGATACGATACGTATATCTGTAACTGATATAGATCCCCGTAGGTGAGAGATGGAACACCGGGGTGGTTTTAGTCAGTAAGAGTCTGACAGACACCTCCACCCGCCCCAGTGTGGAGGATTTCCATGAGGATTTCCCCCCGACATCAAAAAAAAAAAAGGGGCTAAGGTAAACTAGATAGATTTTTATTTCTTTTTGCCCGACTGCCCAGAAGGAGGGTTATGTTTACTACATGATTTCTCACGACAGAATCCCCTTATTTGCCCCGTTCTTATTTTTATATGCCATAGTGAAGCTCTGAAACTAGGTCATTCCTAAACCTTGTATTTCTTGTACTTTCGATTTCCCTCTAATAATTCAGGAATCAGAAAATCCACAGAAAAAGATTACGTTGTACGATACATGAAAAACCCCTTCTTATTCAAAATCGTTAACCAAATAATATAAAACAAAACTTAATAGCCGCCAACGTGCCAAAAAACAAGCAGTAACACTCAGGTATAATAGTAGCCCTCATTCCAAGACGACCTTTAAGCCAGTAATTAAAGTGTTGTTAGCAAAATTAAAATAATCGTCATTATATTGAGGTGGGCGACCGAAATCCGAAGGTTAAAGCTAATGGGAAATAAATTGTCCACAAGCAATGCTTAGTAATTAGTGCGCGCGTATTTAAACTAAGCGCGACACGGCGGCTTTATTTAAATGTGTTAAGGCGCAGATTGTTCAAAAACAAAACAAAAACGTTTTTACCTGATAGTAAGCCATCATGTCACCGACGAGGGAGCACGCTCTCATAGAAGTAACCTTTTCATTCCTAACTTACTTACTTAACTCCCGTTTTTTTTTTTTTTTAAGGAATGGAAATCATCAAATGACTTCTTCCGCTCTGTGTGGAGCGGAAGGGCGGGTCAGACTCTTACTGACTAAAACCTATCCGTGTTTCTTCTAAAGCCCTTTGCGTTCCAGGGCCGAGGTGACTCTTTCGAACAAATTCCGCAACTGCGGCAGGCTCTGGCCCTAGCGGGCCCCGTCTCCTATGCTGACATCTCTTTGAGGCGCGAGAGCCACCCAACGCTCGCCATCCGCAGGCCAGCACTTACGGTAGCCGGGTATCGCCCTGCAAATCCCGGGCGTCTTCTGTAGCGGCAGTTGGGGCGAAGGTCTTGTCTTGAGTTTTACCCCTATGTTATAATCAGGAAACCCTCTCCAGACGTGCGTATGGGTGAAATAAGCACCTTCTTCTTGAAGTTTAGACGAAATGTGTTCTATCAGCGAATGCGTTTGTCGAAACGCCAAAATATACGGGATGGTTCTCGTGACATTTCGACAGCGTTTTACAATCCCATACAATTTTAACGTTTTTATTTAAATTCGCCACGCTACCGCTGACAGAAAGAATCTCAATTATCTAGAGCCTCAGAACCACAGAATTTTTTTTAAGTGTTAAGAAGCAAAGAGGTTGTTCTGCTCACTTATATCAGCTGACCCGATGTTGCGTCGGTCAAGGTCAAGAAAAGCTCAAGGCGAACAGAGTGCGACGGGAAAAACATAATATCTACTATTTTCAGCCAGATACTCGTAGAAAGTAAGAAAATTGTGAATTTAGGAGAGAATAGTAGTGGATACTAATAAAATGTAAAAGTAGACTGGCTTCTGCCTGCGGTTTCGGTCGTGGTAAACCCGAAATTTACCTCAAGGTCTTATTCCAGGCCATAGTCACCCACAATTTTTGTTCAAATCTGTTCAGCCTTTAAACCTTAAAGATGTTACAGAAGGACGGACAGAGTTATATTCACTATTAAGTTAACAAGAGGAACGCAGCAAGCTCGGCTCAGTTTTGGTGGATTATTATCGTTTGTTAATTGTGCCTACGTTTCAGCTCGTGGCTAAATAATAACAGCCGCACGGGTCGATCTTCAAGAATAAGCAACGCTTGCCAAGGTTGGTCTGTGGATGGGTGGCCATCTTAACATACCGAGTTTCCTCCGTGCCATGGAAAGCACGTTAAGCCGTTGGTCCTGGCTGTGTGATTTGTAGATCTTTCGTTACGGATTGTCACAAGCCAGTAAATCTGACTCCAGTCTTGCCAAGAACTACCGTGTTACCCAGTTAATGGGTTGTGGAGGTATGGTAGGCAGCCGCTCCACGTAAAATAGTGGTCTTCAGCTGAATCCGGTTTGACTGGAAGCCGATCCCAATATAATTGGGAAAAGACTAGGCAGATGAATTAAAAAATTGTACGTTTCATCGTCATTTTTATCTTAAAGGAATATGTAGTTAAACTTTTATTTAGATTTTCAATATTAACACAACAAAACTTCGTTCTCTATTATTATTACCCTTTAAACTAAACAAATGAATGTGACATTGTTTAAAAACAGTCCTCATCTTTACAACAGTGATTAAAATGTTTAATTGTAGGAACGGTAAGCGGACGTCGGGTAAGTGTGCGCTACAGTTTTATCTAAAACATAGTAATTATTACAATATTACAACGTAAAATTACACACGCACGCAATTTGTTGGTCTACCGTAATTAACGGGTGAATAAAATGAATCATACTGTGAAGGCTGTGGTTTTTTGGGTATGGTAACTTAATAGCTTGAGGAAGTTATGAAATCAGAGGGGCAATTCTCGTACTGCAAAGTCAGGTTACTTTGGCCCTAACTCTTTAACCAATAGGAACACATAGCGATTCGTTTACTGTTTCTATTAGTCAAAAATTTGGGCCAAACTTAAAGCACTGGGCCAAAATAAAACTAAAAGTATCCCAACTTTCCCGTTCTTATAATGGAATGTTCGCATTTCAGTTGCAATCTGTCAAAGACACTCTAATGTTCCTGCATTTTGACAGATTGCGAAAGCGAACATTCCTTCAACATTACGGGAAGTGGCCCTCGGTTTTGTCTTTAGAGCAGATCAATATGACTCTGATAGTACTTCGTCATCAATGACAAAACAGATGTATGGTTGTGGACTATCAAGCTATATAAAAGCCTGGCACAATTGGTGTAACAAGTTTCCCTTTAGAACACAAAAACACAGGATCTTCATCACAAGATTTTCCAGCTTAACAAATAAATCAAAGGACTGTACGGATTCAACAAGCAATGTTTATACAATTTATTTTAATTCTGTAAAATTACAGAAATCTCCCCCATTTGGATCCCTTTGCTACGGAATAAATATGACACACGTTGACATTTATGAAAACTAATCTTTAGTCAAATAAAAAAGCCAGAAGCGAAAATTGCGACAGCCGTCTATGCCCAAGGCCTGTAAATCTACAGCAGATTTCTAGGCCTTAGGCAGGCCTAAAAGTCGGATCAACTCGTCAAAATTGTATAAGTAATCCCATTGAAATACTTATAAAATTATTTCCATCATTATATCAGATAAATTTCGTCTACTGCCGGATATAGTCCTACCCCAAGAATTGTCACAATGACTGACCTGTCAAGGTCAGTTCTTGACGATAATAATAACATGAAAAAATTTGCTACAAGTCCAAAACAATAAAATTAATGATATTACCTGTCATTTAGTCCTTTCTCAATACGTCTTACACCGACGCAGTCAATTTACCTAAATGTAATGTTAAATTAAAGTATGAAAACGTTTTGATAGAATCGTTTATGATCAAAAGATCCCTCATGAAGCCAAAACCAATAATGTACTCGTTTGCGGGTTTTTGATCGTAAAATATTAATAATTGATTCATGATTATAAAGATTTAACGACTTTTTGTTAGTACACTGTTTTTTTATAATCGATTTGTGGCTTTTACTTTTGAAACTGGGTTCGTAAATCGATTTTTTGTGTTGAAAAATTATATATTTTTATCGTAGGCAATGCGCTGTATGGATTACCAATTACTATGCGAATTCTCAAAGTGCTCTCAGACTCTCTAAATAGTAAGTAGAATTTACTATTGCGGTGTAAAAAATCATGCATGTGAGAACATAGCTCCCGATTTCTAAATTCTGAATCTGTGGTTGAGTAGGTACTTGCCAAACTCTACTTAAATTTGAAACTTCAAACTGAGTACCAGTATTTTACATAAAGTATAAAATGGGTAAATCATAATCAACAAATTAAACAATCGGACATTTGATTGGTCCTGGGAGCTTCGAACTCTCGAAAAAAGCATACAAGTTCTTTGTGACGTGACGCATATCGACATAATGACAACAATTATATCGACAAATACACGTGTCACATTTAAAAGAACGATCTAGATACTTGTGGAACTGCCACACTTTATACCTATTATTAAATGTTTTAACTATAACTGACACATCATTTAGTACTTCTAGACGTTTACTATGCGATTCTAATGTGCCTCATTAAATTAAATGTGTATACGATTGTCCTTGGTTAAACTATTAATCAACTAGTATCTGTGTAATTAATAATATGATGACATTTACTTGTAAAGTGTATCTACTCTGTAAACCTCACCGTCAAAACTTACGTAAAGTGAACTCTGTCATTTCACCTTGATTGTATGGATTCTTGAAGAATAGCACCACAACACAGGCGAACAACGGGTAACAGCTAATTTGCCATAGAGAAAATCCTGATGTAAAACTCAATGAATCTTTGCCGGGTCTGTGTTGGGTGGCTCGCTGTCTGATCACCACCAGGCCCGGGTCGATAGCACGTTGTGTTCCACGCGCGCCTCAAAGAGATGTCAGCTTAGGAGACGGAGCCCGTTAGGGCCAGAGCCTGCCAGGGTTGTGGAATTTGTTCGAAAGAGTCACCGCGGCTCTGGTACGCAAAGGGCTTTAGAAGGAACACGGATGGCTTTTAGTCAGTAAGAGTGGCACGCCCTTTCGCTCCACCCAGAGCGGAAGAAGTCATTTGATGATTTCCCATCCTTAAAAAGGAAAAAAGAAACCTTAAGTCTTACCAAGAGGGACATCCGACCATCATCTTCCTGCCCTTATTCCATGTTACTTGGGGTCTGCGTAACTTGTTTTCTTCTCCCATTCTCCTCTGTAAATCGTCAAGTGGTTTTCACTACCTTTCTTTCATCATAAGACATCTTGGACTGAGTAATTATAAATAATCAAAATCAACCACTTGCTTCGTTACGCAATCATGGTTATTGAGGCTAATTTATTCTCTGTATGAACCTATCAACCTGTACCAGAAAACTTTCCATGACAGTACCAAGTTTAACTTACCAACACAACAAGCTACCAGGACTGTCACCACATCAGAAATAAAACAAAATAACTATATTACTAACACTATAAATAACTACTGGTCATTCATCGAAAATATAATAACAGAACTCGTAATTGCTCTGACACGAATCATATTTTACGTTCGTATATGATGGTCATCATTTGAACAATACTTCAAATCAGCCTGTCCGGTAATTATAGAGGACTAACTGTTTCATATACAATGCGATGGATAATTATCACTGGTGCTCTGAAATCGTTCGTCATTTAATCGTCGAACAAATTGTATGGAATGAAAAATTGTGAGCATTGCTGGTAGTTGGACTGATAACTGTATTTTGGTGTTGTGCGTTATGAATTTCTAGGCACTGTGAAGAGTTTGTAAAATGCATGTCTTACTGATGGGCAATGTGTGTGTGTGACTTGTAGTATCAATGCGTCTTCTTGCAATCGTTTGCCTCCAATTTATAAAATTTCATCTAAGTATACTAGAATACAAGGAACCATTGAACCATTGAATCACTTTAGCTGTCAAGTGCAGCGATGAAAGATGGGAACCAATTCTATTATTTTTTTCTGAATGAAAATTTGTGCTGATGACGACTATTTAGCTAGAGAGTAAGAAAAGTAACAAAAAAACGTGGAAAACGTTATCTCTGATATAATTCAATTTGTCTAGAACTCATGAACCATAGAACCCAGCTCTTAAATCGACCTAGTTGTCAAGTAAATCCAAGTAGAATGAGATCCTCTTGTAGGAAGACAGCAGCAGACACTCAAAATCGTTTAGAGTGCAGGTAGGGACTCTGGGGAATCCTAGCCTGTGAGACAACGTCTGGTCCTTTTAATATTAACCTGATTGTACCGTAGTTGGACAAAATAATTTAATTTAAAGGTCAATTTACCAAACTAAACTAAACTGTGGGTGGTACAAGATATAATAAAAATTGTAATGTACATAATAAGATATATTTTTAACGCTTACGTAAAAGTAAGCCAAGGTTCTCACGAACATTATTCAGACAATTCAGAATTCAGGCTTTTTAATGAAAAGCTCATATCAAGCAAAGACAAACATTCTAAGAAAAGAATTGATATCAAATACAATTTCAAACAGCATAAAGAATGGACGCGAGTCCAATATTTTATAAGAGATGTCGCGTCGATGACACGACTGAAATATCGACCACTGTTCGAGGTGCAAACAACTTACTAGGCACGCCTACGGGCTATCGGGACAAAAAAGAATACCTCGTCCGGGCAACACACTCGCGAGGCAATATAGCACAATTTTTATCTCGCAGATTTATACCGTAGTGTGCACACAGCCGAGTTGCAGCTGCATATTTCGTGTAGTGTGTAGGCGAGCCGTCCTTGTATGTGTGAGCCGGGAGATGCGAGCGCGAAAGTTTTGCATATGTGTAATGTTTCGAGATATACAGGTGACAGCGGAGATACGCGGTGGGCGGGGCCAAGGGAGGGGTGAAACCTATTGGAAAGAGATGGCGGACTCGCTATGATAATGATGTTATTGCTTTCTTGATGTTCGCTCTCCTTTAGTTTTATTATTTCTCGATCTACTTATAAGGCGATATAAACGTTAAGTGTGAGCGCGTATAAAATACGTTTATTGTGTCGTTATAGCCGCCCGAGGCGGGAGGGAATGCAAAAAGTGGAGATTACAGATTTAAGATTCTCCGGTATGGGACACGTCGTTACTCCGGTGTCTCTCGTCGATAAAAGTTAATCAGAGATGACGCCTGACAGCGGTGATACACGACAGTATACTGTGAAAATTGTATCGCATGAAGTTTACTTCTTGTTCGATAAAGCTAACAAGATAATATCCGCAACTGTTTATAGTGAGGAACACGTAAGGCCTCGCCAAAACGGATGACGCAGCATACGTTAAGTGTTTAATATGATAAACATACAATTATTATCACTTTCTCTTTTACATCACTGCTTACAAGTTTATATTTAAACATGACCTCTTCTTGCAATGAATCTGCACAGTTGGTTTGAAAATGGAAGAACAGAACGAAGCAGGTTCACATTATTCAAACCCATACTTCATTTGTTTTTCGAAAAATATCTTAATTTCAACGGCAAGTGCTATTTCTCTTTTGAGATCAACGCCGTTCTATATTTAAATATGCTCAATATGATTATGCACCCATAACACGATCAGTGAAAAGCAATTAATTATGAAAACGCATTGCATAATAATCCCGCTCACATTGCTACGTGCATTTCCCGACCACAGAGTAAATGAATCGCTCCTACACTCTGGTATGTAGTTTTAGTACCTACACAGAGCAATAAATTATGTGCTTTTAGATGGAATTTCAATGCATTAGTTACATGGTTCTGCACATCTTTGTCATCTAAATTGCCACTATCTCACCTGATGGTAAGCGATGATGTGGCCGATGATGGATGTAATGTATTCAGTCTTGACTTAAAAACCTCCAGGTTGTAGCTATCAGGAAACACAGGCTACGTCAGGGTATTCCACTCCGTAGATGTATGCACAGTGAAAGTATACCCAAACCGTTACGTTTATCCAATGCAGAACATCAGATTTTCTCACTTCGGCATCCCTCAAGGCACCATTCTTTGCAAATGCAATCATCAGTGTACAAATTCTCTCTTCACAAAGCTGAATTAAAGTAAATGTGTACAAAAATGTCTCAGCTGTATTCTACCTCTGTGAGAGACTGGTGCCTGATATAGGTTTTTGGGAAAAACCTGTGTTACAGGTCACTAGGACCCCTTCCACGGCCAGAAGTACAAACTTAATGCATGTGACATCTGAGTTTCTTATGACTACCTTGTTAGACTCAACTAAGCGTTGTACTTCCATTGAGTGATCGCTCTATAGGTACCTACAATCTACCTATAGTCGAAGGTACATAACCGATGAAAGTCAGACACTCATTATCCAATCAGCTGTAGCCAACCACCGTGAAACTAGCTATACCAACTAGTTTACTGTCATCACAATTTCTATTAAATCAGCATGCCTTTGCGAACCATCCATAAGTCTGCTTGTTAACCACTGTTGAATATCTGCAGTCATTAGAATTTGGAATGTCAACAGTAACTATAACAAATTAGATGCTACAGATAATGCAGCAAGCTCTAGGGCTTTTGAAAAATTTGCATTGTTATCTAGCACTATGCAAATAACCATTGACGACACACGAAGCAAGCTCTTTCTTAAAGGACTGGCCCAAAATCATACAACACCGGAGAAAGAAACAAGTGAAGGGACGCCTTTGCCTTGCAGTCGAATGGTACAGGCTCATACTAATAATAATATCTTATAATAATATCTTGGAACAACTCACACACGGTCATCCGATCCCAAACTAGGCAGAGCCTGTGCTATGGCCATCAGACAACTGATAAACATACTTATATATTTCTAAATACATATATATAGACAAATTACACCCAGACACAGAACAAATGATCATGCTCATCACAGACAGATTTGTCCTGGGTGGGAATCGACCTCCGGTTTAGCAGTCAGGGTCACTAACCACTCGACCAATAGGCCAGTCATACTCCTATCAATAAGCTAAGTAGGATAAGGTCATAAATAAGTACTGCGACAGGCCATTTCTCTTGAATTCTCATCAAGACAATTGTCATGCAACTTAATCGTAGTGTGCTTATGCTATGTAACTTACCATTATGGCTATTCTTCTTCTTATTTGACATGACAGCTCATGTCATGGCGAAAAGTTGCCTTAAGGTGCATGACTTAAGGTGCTCCCTGGAGCATTCGGCTGTACTTTAACATTCGATTTTTTCATTTATGTTACAAATTGTATTAAAATATTACACATTGTATCATCAAATTGCGCACTGTAATGCTCGGTTCTGTTCATCTGCTCCACGCAGAGCGGAAGAAGTCATTTGATGATTTCACATCCTTAAAAAAAAAAACTGGCGGCAGATTTTCTGGCTTGTCTACCCGTTACGACTGTCAAAGATGTTCTAATGTAACTGGGACCAATAGTTAACGTAGTTTCTGAAGCATGTTAGCAGTCTCGGTATGTTATGGATGGTCACCCATCCACGGATCGACCTCGGCAAGCGTCGCTTAACCTCAAAGATTATTTTGTTCGGCAGTTATTATTTAGGTACGAGCTCCTCCACCATAGAATCGAAAAAAGAGACAAGTCTTTTATGATCAAAATCATCATACCAGCAGAAAGACGTCCACTGCTGGACATAGGCCTCCCCCAAGGGGGAGTTGGCTATAATCACACGCTTGGCAGGCGGGTTGGCGATCGCAGAGTAACTATTGCAATGCACAGAAGCACAAATAATTCTCTCGAAGTGATGGGATGGTGCTATTCTTTTACGTCCGACACCATACAGAACAACTTTTATGATCTTAACACGAAACCGACTCAAAAAAGTGCTTTTAACATAATTTTAAGAAACCACAAACCCCGTCCCACTTCAACATTCCCCTACTAATCAAAAACCATTACAATTTGCAATAGAAAACTGGAACCGCCATTAATAATGTGAACGCATTGCATGTAGCCCCACGCATTTGCACGCGTGTAACCGCAGGCTAAATGAATCGTCTACTATCACCTTTTGTGCCTAACCACTCATTAGGGAGACAAGCGATTGTCTTTAGTTTTACATTCCATTGTGCACTCTGAAAGGGGCGAAGAATTGGGTGGCGAAGAAATGCGGTATTGGAATTTGATGTGCGTTTGTATGTACATAATTATGTAGGTTTGTAATCGTTTTCTAATATGTGTTAGATGTGTAGTAGAAACTACTATTGATGGGTAGTTTGAAGTCTTGGTGGTAATAATATTTTGTTGATACTGGCACGCTTTTTAGACGAACCGTAGGTAGATAAATTACAAATCCTTGTCTTTAAATGTATGTAGATGGAGCTTTTGGAATTCATAAGGGAAAGAAGAAGCCGTCTTTTAAAAGCGCTTCTTATTCATTTAGAAATAGCTTGTGGTTTACAAGCTATTTCTAAATGAATAAGAAGCGCTTTATTAAGCAGATTATGCAAAAACTAATAAGTTTTTTTCAAGATGTAAACAAAAGCTTTGTGCTGGCTACATCAAACTTGCAACATATTAAAATCCGCCCAGTTTCTGAGAAAGGATGTTAAATCGAGTAACACTATTCCTCATCTCCAGTTACTTTACTTATTCTAGGGAAAGTTGTAAATATGACAATTAATAGACCAGGCAATATAAGGCTTCGGTCAAATGGCATGCTATTAGGGAGGTCCAAGCTTGGCAGACGATATAGCAATATCGCCCTTTAAATGAAAAGGATCAACATTTACCTAGCCTTAGTCACCTCTGTTACGATGGGCTTCCAGTCAAACAGGATGCAGCTGAATAGCCCTATTTTACATGGCGACAACGAGGAGGTCGGGTAGGCACCCGACCTCTCGTTGCAGAATTTGTTCGAAAGAGTCACCGCGGCCCTGAAGCGAGAACACGCTATCAGTTAGTAACAGTGGACAATCTATCAAGTTTTTGGACTTCTGACTACTTAAATGACTGGTAAAGATGACATGGTGCCGGACGTAAGAGAATAGCACCATCCCATCACTTCCTGTGGGTGTCGTAAGAGGCGACTAAAAGACTCACCAGAGAATGGGCAACAGCATTCTCTGTGCATTGCAACAGCTACACTGCGATCGCCAATCCGCCTGCCAAGCGTGGCCATTATAGCAAACCCTGCCTTTGGGGGAGGCTTATGTCCAGCAGTGGACGTCTTTCAGCTGATGATGATTATGATGAAAGATAACATGACCATGACAGCTGAGGCTAACTAACGGCTTAAAGGCTCTCTTAACTTAGAAGCATTTTACGAAGACTTAATCCTTTACAGCACAGTTCTTACAAAGTGGCCAGTTTACTGGACAGTCACCTTCAAAGTCGTTCTGTTATAGACTTTTCGTTCAATATTGAACCTTATGAACATTTAGGACCTGCGTTGATGCACGGGGTATAAAAGGGTTAAATCTATGTATTGCTTTATTAATAAAGTCGTATATATAAAATGTATTTTGCTAATATGTAGTAGTAGCAAAATACAGCCTCTATTCAAATTTCACAGAGAAGGGTTGAAATAAATAATAACAAGATTTTCGTATCCTTCACATTTCAATACATTACATCATAATAATATCCATTATAATTCCCTTTACAAGTTACATCATTATGGATGAACCTTTAGGAGACTGTTACTAGTCCGAAGGATTTTAAGTCGCCCACCTGGGTCGCCTATCAATTGCCTTTACTATCACGTGGTTACTTTGTTAGTGCAATCCTGCTCTTGCGATGATAAAACTGTGTAAGTAATACCGTATTGATAGTGGAGTACTTTGGTTTAAATGTGGGGATTTGTGGGTAGAACTGGTTCTCTTCTAAGATCTACATTGTACAATTACGTAGCTTTAAATGTTCGTGTTAATAGTCGAAAGTCTTTATCAACTAACTAGCCTTTGCCCGCGACTTTGTACGTCCGTTTTTTCCCGTTCCCCTACGAATTTCGGGAAATCCTCTCTTATTACTCTTCGACACTCCCCAAGGAATCTACATGTCAAATTTCAGCTTTCTACAACCAGCAGTTTCGGCTATGTGTTGTCTGTCAGTCACTCAGTCAGTCACCAGTAACGGAAGAGTTTTATAATATCCAGATTGATAATCCTTACGTCTTTATCCCAATTTTATTTTATTCTTTCAAGGGTCACCCAAATGTAACTTAACCAGAGGTGTGGTTTAATGTTTTTTTGAGGTAATATCTGGCAGTCGTAAATCAATTACGAAAATTCATTCACTAATAGAAATTACGCTATCGTTCATTGCCATAGGTTACATTTCATCACATCATTCAATTGCCGTCCACTGCTGTACGTAAGCCTCCCCCAAAGATCGCCAACCATCCCGGTTTTAAACGGTCCGCATCCATCCGCTGCCAGCCACCTTCTTCAAATCATCGATCCATCGTGCTGCAGGGCGTCCCACACTAAGTTTGCCCATACGCGGTCTCCACTCTAACACATGTCTGCTCCACCGACCGTCTGTCCGTCTACAGACTTAGCCGGCCCACTTCCACTTCAGCATGCTCATTCTACGCGCAATGTCGGTGACTTTAGTTCTCTGCTGAATGACTTCGTTGCGAATTCTATTCACCAGAGAAATCCCGAGCATTGCTCTCTCCATTGCACGCTGAGCAACCTTGAATTTGTGGACCTTTACATTTAATTCTGAAAAAAAAGTGCTCAGTTCCTGTAGAACAGGCCAGAAACAGGCCAAAGCTAGCATGTTAGAAAAATACAAATGTATTGAACTGTATTCAAGAACTTTTTAATAAGTATTATCCTGAAGAAAAAAAACCTTGTTATTGTACTTCCTCGCTCTTTTCCGCTTTATGCAAGATTGGTTTTCCTAATTTATAACCGACTTCAAAAGAAGGAGGAGGTTCTCAATTCAGTTGTATTTTTTGTGTTTGTTACCTCGTAACTCCGTCATTTATCTACTTATTTTTTTATATGAAAGGACGTGCCTTCTAATTGGTCCTACAGTCATTTCATCATAATCGGTTAAGTAGTTTGGTTTTAAACCAAAATTACTGAGGAAAATAGAAAATATATCATGCAAGAAAACGAAATTGCATGTTTTGCTTTCCTTTGACTTTCCAGTGCTTTTCCAGTGGTGTTGTTATGTGTCGCCAGGTCAATCTGCCCTGAGTTGTAGGGCCCAGCTGTTCTTCTTCTGAGAGAAGTTGTAATCATGCTGGTCCACCACGTAGCGGTAAGTAATTTCTCTAGGAAAACATAGAACCATGAAAAAATACTTTCATGAATAAAAGGGATAAAATATTGAAACTGTTAATCAATAAAATATTTTAAAAATAGAGCCAATAAAAATTCTCCAGGGTCATAGTTCTTTTTCAAGAACGCCGTAAACTAGACAGAATTTGAATTTATAGCTACATTAAAGTTATTTTTGCAAATGTTCACGAAAAACATTTAAAAATTGAATACCAGTAGCGTCTTAATCCGATAAATTATTGCGAATATATTAATTTATTATTTCATGCGTGGCTACCAAACAGTTTTGTTTTTATTTTTACATGAAGTACAGTAAACTGGAATTATGTTCCTAATCGAATCCATTGCATTTTAGTTAGTACCACCTTTGCTAGGTGGTACTAACTAAAATGCAATGGATTCGATATAGACATCATTTTTTAAGCAATATTTATCTCTGCCTAATTGAAAGCTTTGATTTCAAAGTCTCACTAGGGATTCAGCAATAATAAATAATAATACGCACTTCAATTGTTACATTCCCCAGAATTTACTCACAACATTGTAACGCATACTTTTTCATACATCTCCGAACAATAGTCAAATACTGGCCGAATGTCACATTGTTTCTTATTTCTGACGCCTTTTTATTAAAAAAAATGTTTAAAGCTGGCCACCCCAGTGGCCAACGCATCCCAACATTTCGACACTAAAACTTTGATTTACGACTTTTGCCCGCCGATTGCGCACTAAAACAGCAGTTACGTCACTTTCAATTTTAAAAGGGAACGTCTTCACACCGATTTGTAAGATGCATGTTGAAAAGATGCGTGAGTAAGCATAAACAAAGTTTCATTTTTAAAACAATGTGTCCAAAAAGAGGGCTTTCTCATTTCTTCTGGGAGATGCGGCCCAAGTTCTTTCAGTGTAGAGCTGTAGGATCAGACTAGTCATTTATTTCTTTAGTGATGGTCTAATCTCACTAGGTTGGCTTCAGTCAACTTTCATTTGGTTTGAGCAAACTGCCATCATTATCGTATGGTTTGTTCATCATAATCACTCATATCCCATTCACCCCACTGTTCAGCATAGATCTCGCTTTTTTATGTCAATTCCTGCTGTACCAACCTCGTCCAGGTACTTCCCGCAATTGCAGCAATGTCGTCTGTCCATCTATATTGGTTACATTACCACTGTTAAAAAAATTTCAAAATCTGTCTAGCAGTTCCAGAGATTAGCACGTTCAAATAAACAAACAAACTCTTCAGCTTTATTATATTAGTATAGATTACGCCATGCTCCATTTGCTTACATTCATTTCTAGATCATCTTTCTGCACACCTGTGCAATTACACTTCGGTGTAAATGCAGTTCGCCTTAACGCGAAGCTTTTTAACCGCCCTCGTTGTAAAACTGAACGCGTCGCGATTGTCCGTGTTACGCAGTAAACTCACCATTCTTCGCTGACGAATAACATATATTATCTATCATCTAAACATGCCTTTAGAGCTGCAGAGTCCTCCCGGATTTATGTGCGACTTGGCAGCAAATAATTATGAAACAAAACAGTAGCGAGTATGTAAACGTCCGAGTGTTTTATAACTAGGAATTATTTTTGGAATTGTTGTTTTTTTTTTCTTGGAGACTAGGTATATTTATTTATTCTGAAGGTATCCAATCCTTCCTGAGGCTGTAGACAAGTGAAATTCTGACAACATGACGAAGGCGATTGTGAAAACGTCATAATATGTATGGGATTGACAAACTCTGTCGAAAGCTCATGTGATCAATGTCTTATATCATGGAAATACGACAATTATGACACTTTGTAGTTGTACGACTTCTTATTGAATGTCTTACACACCCTCTTACCAATAGAAACTTAGCAATTATATGAGAACTACATGTGCATATAATTTAATGTATCATTACAAATAAATTGGCAAACGACTAGAAACCTAACAAGCTTCATCCAGTCAACTTATTAGCAAACCAAGTGTAAATAAAAAATCCGCAGCAAAAAAAAAAGAATTCAAAAACTCAAACGAATTTGAAAGCCCCTCCGGATGAGCTCACGACGCGTTATATCTTATTGTCTTCATTGTACTGGTCAGTTGAAAAAAAATAGCCACGTTTCATTATACGCAGCCCTGACAGACGATACGCACTTCCTTTCCACGCCATGTGGCCGGCAAAGCTATTTAATTTTAACATTATTATAACTGGTTAGCGATAAAATATTATTTTTAAATTATATCCTGCGACATGCTAAGTATTGAGGCGATTGAAAGAGTTGAATGTATTTGTATTTTGGCGGCACGGGTCAGTCTTGTAATGTATTATTAAGACCGGAAAAGTGTTCTAAATTCATAGAAATATGAAACTTGAAGTCAAATAAACGTTTATATGATTCTGATTGCTGAAATGCTTGTGTTTAGGTGCGTATAGGGCATATGTTGGCCAAGGTCAAAGGAATTTGATGTTACGACAGTTACTGTTGTCATTTTACGTTTATCTGACAAAACACCCCTCCTTAGGTGACTTGACCGACATCCCTAAATGAACATAAGTGAGGGGTGGTCAAGGATACTGTAGATAATATTTTTCTACACAGGTTTACTTTTCATTCCTTGTTTTTATTTTGGGGTTTTGTTCAAAAGCAGGTGTTTATATTCAGGAGTACTTTAACTTCACTAAAAGATGAAGAGCTAACAATCATCCTGCATAGATAGATGCTTTGGGGAGCTCGTTAAACCATCGTGGAATCCCATAAGAGCTG
This sequence comes from Mamestra brassicae, assembly GCA_905163435.1. NCBI lineage: Eukaryota > Metazoa > Arthropoda > Insecta > Lepidoptera > Noctuidae > Mamestra > Mamestra brassicae. Next base: position 8,135,590 of record LR991004.1, on the reverse strand, counting down.
ACCAATCAATCTAATATTAGCAATAATAATATCATCAAGTTAGTACTAAGTCACATCTAGTTAGCCTAGAATCTGACTTCTGACCTCAACATAGTTAATAAAAGGCTCGGCAGTTTTGAACCGGACCCTTATTAGTTGAAATCAATATATGAAATACCTAAGTAAGTTGGTAAACCATAACTTCAAGCACAAAACTAATTACTTGGACGGTAAACGGATGTACTTAAATACAATACCCTCACTACATCATTTAATTGCTTCCTCCATTGAACGGCTCAATCATTCTCTATGGAATTCTCATAGAAGGATAAACAAAAGAGTCTTTATTCCTAAGTACTTACTCAGCCATACAGGCGTGGTTCGATGACGTAAGTACAAAAACGTAAGCAATAATTAAACGACCTAACTTATAATTAGAACAAAATACATGATAGCTTAAATACTCCTATACAACTTATCTGCTAATATTACTCTGAATTTTATCTCCGAGAAATAAGGTTGTGTTTGGTTGAGCAATCCAGGTGCATTTAATAAAGCGCTGAGCGTTTTATTCATAAATCGAATTCATCAAAGTTTTAAATACTGGCTGGATTTACAATTGTGTTCCAAAATTATTGATATTGTAGGTGTTCCGTACAAAATTTTAGTAGATTTTTTATGTATTTAAATATATTTTGATAGCTTCCTCTTAACATTTAATGACGAAATTTCACGCTAAGTATTACGCTTTAAGCATAAGATACTTTATTAGATACATTAAGTTGTTTAATCACTTCAGACTTATAAAAGTTGATTTACATGTAATTTTTCTTACTGAACCCTGTTTATACTCTGTACGCAACTGAAAAACTACAAGTACTTAAATAAAATAGAAGTGCACGGTAAAATATCATAAAAATAGAACAATATAACTCATATCGAATAAAACAATGTATATGATATCTTTGCACTAACTTCGAGACAATATCTCAGGAGCTCGCATTCCTGTTTACTCCATATCTGTAGTATCGAAGCGAGATGAGGCGAAGTGAGATTTATGATTCAGAAAAATCTCTTAATGGACCATCGGGCGCATGGTCCGCAGTGATAAATGTGCAATTTCAACTTTAAGAATGCAAGCACCAAGTTTTGACTTGCCATGATATACTAACTTACAAATGTTCACACTATTCGTGATTAACGTTTAGCTTTATACTTGTTTTATTATACAAGTGACATTTTGTACTTTGTCGTTTTTGTTTTGAGGGTTCTGAATTTGATTCCGCGAATGAACCCTAATTGAATTTGTCGTTATGTTATTTTAGAATGACGTTTGAATTATTTTATTTGATTTTCATTTGTTTTATTTTTAGTTCTTCAATAAGTTTTAATTGCAGTCTTTCAAAAATCATTGCGACTTGGAGTTAGTAACACTTAAATCCAAAAAAATAAATAGTAAAGTTAATCACGCACAGCAAGCTCTCAAAGCTATTCGGAAACTGTATACTTAAATCAAAATAAAAACAAAATTAACATTGTACTCCAAGACAATTTTAATTACAGTACTTTGTAAGATATAATGCGTCTTGAGACAAAGCGCTGTGACATTAACGTCCTCCGCAAATTGGGAGACTTAAGTGCTCTAGCGGAGGACATAAACAATACGCATCGCTGTTTCAGGCAAAACACTCCACACTATAATTTTTCCACATTCATACAATAAGGGCCGCAGTCAATGAGTCTAGTCTGATACTTCCACAAGTAAAGTTCACGCACACTGGCGCGCGCCCCACTCGTTAAAGCTCCAAGTGATCGCGTGCAGAAAGCTCACACACGCACACCGCCGCATGGCCGGCGCCCTAAGCTGTGGTCAGTACTAACGCAAACTGTGTGACGGACACACGAAAAACGAGCTGAAAACGGAACGCAAAACTAACAAAATCAAAAGAGTATTTACATTAACACGCGGAACGTTCCGTTGCATGCAGACTCGTCGCGTCCACCCGCGTATGTAAATGTTCTGCGCTTGTGTTAGTTTATGATCATCTGTCAAAAGTCGGATACATGTGACGTTTCGCGTCTGAAATGTAAACAAAAGTTGTTCGAGTCTCGAGGCATTCATTTGGACGTTATTTACGATCTGCGATGAGTACGTTATGTGAGTTATGAACTTGCATACGTTGAATTAATTGCAGCGAAGTGCCGCTGACGACTTTGGATTGTTTTTGTTCGAGTAAGTAGAGAAATGCAACTTCTTTAACTTTCATGTTTCTGGAGACAAATTTGTACGTAAATAGAGGGATATTAACGCTCCCAACCGTTTAGTTTAATATGAAATACGCGTTTAGTTGCTTGTAAAAAATATATGAAATTGCCCTGTCAGCTGTCATAACCAGCAGTTGTTAATTTTGTAAATTGCGCCTTTGTTTAAGTTTGTTTGACAAAGTAATGTTCATGGATGATTTCAGCTCTTTCGTTATTCTTTTTTTGATGAATTTCTTGTACAGAAGTTATTTTCAGTTGTACTGCTGTGACAATTTTCTTGATTGTGAATGCTCATATATGTTATTACCATATTGTAGAATAATGCAATATTTTATCGCTGATTTTCTGAGTAAGAAACGTATACCATATGTTGAACGTGACACGTATGTTTATGTTTCAAATCACATTTCTAATTAACACTTTATTGTCCAAGTAAATTATGTTCACACCTATTAGGCGTTCCAATCCGACCCTGACTATAAAATGACGTCACTTTTTTAAACACTCCTTTACATTTTACAATACGTACAGACACTTCACCCTCAGTGCTTATGACCAAAAAATATCACATTTTTTCTTGACAATATTTCAAGAAAAAAGTCAATAAATAAAGTTAATTATTAATTGCAATCGGTGATTCTTCATTAGCGGCCGATGTGGTAATCTCATAGCCACGCCACTAATCCTTAGGGTGACGTCCGGTTACATTTATGTGTTCCTAGGGTTGTCGCTTGAAGTAATAGAGAGGTGCAATATGAATATCATAACTCTAGTCTATAGAGAATATTGATATCTATTTTAGATTATTAGATCGAAGGTCTACGACGTGCTACGAAAGTGCTACGCCGTAGATTTTAATAGAAACAATGATCTTAGATCCACTTCGATTTTCAGAAATGGTATTGAAATGACTGGATACTGACTTGATTACCATGAAGCAGGATTCATGAGGATTTTCCGCGTTAAAAAAAAAGAAAAAGGCTGTAGCGTAGGTTGATAGGCTGATAATAATGATAAGCTTTTTATTAAATTAAAAACAATCGAGAAATTCTTTGAAATTAACTTAACATTTTTACGGGTCCATTTCTTTGGTTATTGTTGGTTAAAATTACTATTGAAAATTTCATATAATAAATTTGTACATAAAAAAGTACAAAATTTCTTGTCCCAGTTTAAGTTGACGATCTATAAAACATTTAAAAAAACATCGTTCAAATATTTTTTTTATCTGCTCTCTTCGAAACTTGCACAGAATTTCTTAATAACACATTGTAGAATCCAGCAACCCTTGAACCCTGTTCTACCAGCCCTACACGATCACACAGACAGGGTGTACGTACAAATATTTGAATGTACGAGTGCGTGGTGACAGTGTGTGCCTCCCCCAGTGACACCCCGGTCGGTTATAATTGCATTCCACTAAAATATGACTCTTGAGTTTATCTACTGGACTGCGATCGATATGTGCACTCATCTGAGGACCAGGTCCTTTGTGAAGTCCTTTTGAATTAGTCGGGAGTTTGAAAAGAACAAGTTGATGAACAAATTTATTAATATAGGTGAAATTAAAAAAATAACAAATGTATCAAAGAGGAACACAAGACCTTTGCCCTGAAATAAGACAACACAGGCAAAAAATAAATAATATGTGCATCTTGGTTTGCATGCATTTACATGCTTATTTGGATTAATTAATTACTTATCTGACATTTTTTCACTAAATTTTAGTGAAAAAATGTAAGTAAGAGAGACGTTGTGATTCGTGAACTTTTTCATGAATCACAACGTCTGTCTCATACAAATATCCGTCAAAACCACCGCCGCCAATAAAAAGCAGCAATAAAAAGATAAATCCTGTTAATCAAGAAAACAAAAACAACATAGAAATGTTCATTAAAACAAAAACAAACAAACAGAAGAGGTTATTACGCTCATTAACAAACGTTAAGGAGTTTTATTAGAACAAAAACCATCCGAGGAGGAGACAATACACTCTATAAGAGAGGGGACTTAAGTGCCGTGCGGACGTTACAGCATTTTCTTAATTTCTTAACCACTACACTCACACGCAGCGGGATGAAATTAAGAAAACATTCACCACATTAAGCGTACACTATTTATGGTTATATTTGTACGGTTACCCGGCTAAATCTAATAGTTGTCTAGCTGAACAAACGCTAAGGTGCAAGCCACACTCTCGCAAACCCCGCCTTTTTTATTTGGGTGTCGAGTGAGTTCGTCTGAAGGTTGGACGTCTAATGAAATGTTCTACGTAGGAGTTTCGGATATCCTATGTAATTAAACAGGTGTCTCGTGGACTTAGCAAAGGTTCGTAGCGGCGACTTTTCCATTTAATTAACTTGGCCAATTACGTGCTAATAAAATTTTCTTAGCGCTAAATGCTACGGACAATTAGTGCTACTCTCGAGATTGCTACAAAAACTTTTATAAGAAGTTCTGCAGTGTTTGCTATATGAAAATGATATCACATTATGGTGGCTGAAGAAAAACAAACCCTATCTAACTATAGCGATATTTTCTCAGCGGAAAACTCCTTAACCGACGACGTCTTAGCGTCCAGCCACGAAAGCAATAAAGAGCGCAGGCTTCCACGTTCATTAATTAACCCCCACTGTTCCTATCTCCTTCACACTTAAGCAAACTATTTGTAAATGAGTGGACCTCTCTTTCGCCCAAGCTTTGCGCAAAAATTAACTACTACATGTTCCGCTTTCGTGGTATTCACACATGGAACAAGAATGCATATGCACGCGCTTGGACAAGCAAAAAGACAGCTGAAGAGCCTTTCCCTTAACTTGGGAAATTGATGTTAATTACAATAATAGTAAGGTAGAGTTTTGTGTGGTTTAATTCCGTTTTATGTAATGTTTGTAATGCTACGGTCGGTCACGTGTGGTTAGTTTCCTATCCTCGTGTAATAAATCTCTTACTCCTCGTAATTACAATGTTCTTGTCTGTTGTGTGTTTTCATTAAGGGTGAGACACATAGATGTAGTTTGGCAAGTTATTTCATCAGCGATATTGTAGCGAAAAATAGTGGAGTTGCAACCCTTGTATTAATTTTCTTGAGGAAAAGTTCTGAACAAGATTCAAGGTTAGCGGCCTGAATTCATAACTACTCTGTCGAACCTCTTTTCTGTACCCAAAGTAAAAGAATGAAATAAATATTTAACTCGACTAAAGTGACCCTATTTTTATGAGGCGCAACGAAGCCAGATATTTTTGTCTCATTTATTTACGCAGTCAGAAATCAATCTCGTAAACATTTTTCCCAAAAAATTTCGAACTTTTTTGCTGACGCATTTAAGACTTCATTAGGTTTTAATGAAGGTGAAAATCTAAAACCTTTGTTTTTTGAGGATATTTATGTATGTATTTAAACGATTTGTGATTGAATTAATGACAAATCAGCTGAAAATAATAATATCAGGTAACAAGACAGAGAATGTGAAGAACACGTTCTTAGAAATTCTTGGAAAACAGTGTAATGCAATGGAATATTATTTTTTGGTGAAGATATTGATACCAAACCTTAATGAAGCTCATTTATTAGCAATAACTACGGAATACCTATTAGTAATCTCAATGATATATTAATGAAATACTATCAGCCTAATTAAAACTAAGCATATACTTAGTTAGTTTTTTCTTATGAATAACCGTAACTATTGGTAAATACTGATTAACAGATTCTAAATTCAAATTCTCTATAGAAATTTGAAAAAAAGTATCTATATCATAGGTTAACGATATGCTTGTTTACTGTAACTTTTCCAATAATTTCTAACAACGTTTTCTTCACATTCTCTGTCTGGTAACCTTAAATTATTTTTTTCAGCTGAGTTTTCGATAGTGTATGGAGGACCGTGACAAAATGGTAAAAAAACCTTATGCGTTAAGGTGCGACGTCTTCTGACCATCAGTTTGTATTCTTTTATAGTGTATCTATGACAAATACATTTACTTCAAAACGAAAGAACCAATGATAATTTCAATAAATTAGCAAACATTTTAATGTTGCCATTCAAAAGTCCCAAAGAGGCAGTTAAATAGAACTCATAAATAACATTTCGACATGAACAACGCATCGCACACACGAGCAGGCACGCGAACATGTTCATTAAAGGATTACGACCATCTAAGCTCATTCATGCTCTCCTCTATCGCACGAATTGTCTGCCAACTTATCAAACTGTGTCGCTTCCGACGCGACGGCGATAAATTTATTCCCATCCTTTTCACTACCTTGTATACAATCTCATTTGCGTATGTGTACCCCTTAAATAAAAAAAAAGAATAAAAAAAATGTGACAGTTAATTGGGGGCGAGATTTTTTTTAAAGTTCGATTTTTTAAATTTTAAAAGTTTGTTTTTTGGAGGTTTGAATCGCGGATTGTCGCGCGGCGTCGGTTCTGTTCGTCCCTGTCGCTCGTCATGGGCGGCGGCGCGCGTCTGGGCGGGCGGTATGCAAATGCCTAGCGCCGCGGTGGTGAGGGTTCGCTGTGTGTGTGTCTTGTACCATTGGCCGCGCTAGAACGGCCAACTTCGCCACCAGTTACGGTTGTTTTTCGTTCCGTTTCTAATTAACTTCCGTATATTCTTAAAGTAACTTTTCTCATCTCGTTCTCTTACTTTTTCCGCACTGTTTTGCTAACGTTAAAACGAACGGTTGTTATGTGAAATACGTTCGCGTGTGATATGCGAAAGTTGCATTTTTTTTGTCGAATTTTCGTGTGTGTTTATTTTGCGAGGCGTACCGTGCTCGGTTTCGGATTCTTAATATATGTAAATGCGGCTGTTTTGAGTATTATCAACATTTCCTAAATCCAGAGTTAGTTCTCAGTGTCACGACAATGTTTGACGAGTGATTTCTGAATGTAAACGCTTTTAGTAAACGAACGCCATAATCTCTGGCCATGTTAGTAATTTCGCTAAAATGTAACTTTTATTGCTTGAAGAGTGAGATTTTACGAGCTTTAAAAATAAATTACACGACTCGGACGGGTAATCGTAATTTCCAAGAGTTCGCGAGTGAATATTTTATTCCTGATTAGTGTGCAGCGAAGGTAAATAAATCGTTTAAATTACTTCATCGCATAATACAACTTAAGCGATAATCGCGCGTGACCTTTGCGTCTCGTTCTTAACGCTAAAAGAAAAAAATATAGCCACTAATTAAGAAACAAATCTTACGACTTTTCCGGTCGCCAACGACGATTATAAAACCATTAAAAAAATAAAAACCGCTTTCGATAAAGTCAAAGCTCTCTCATAAATCACGCGTCAAACAATTACACCTTGTAAAAAAATAAAAACGATTCCCGTCAAGCGATCGACTTGAGAACTGTGCGCAAACGTGATACATACGCGAACAAATTATTTGTGCCAATAAGGTAGCATTAATCTCATACAAAACGAACAAATCTACCAAATGAATGCCGACACGCAACTCTACGTGCGAAATTTTATTTATTTTTTAATCGTTAAAGGTGGGAATTAATCCTCGGTTTATGGCAACACCGATGCCTTTTAATTGCTATTTTGACAGACGTTAAGGGCTCTCATCAACGGAGTTTCGGGTGTGGTCATAACAAACTTGAACATTGACAGTTGCCAATATATTTTTATAGTTTTTACTCGAGGTGTTGTTTTTATTAGTGACCAATTTATTTGCAACAGTCGGTAGGGCCGTTGGGCTGCAAATTAGAAAGTTTATGTGCGAATGAACGAGAGATATCATAAATTATATCGACGGGTTAGCAACTTCGAGGATGCGCATTCGAAAAGGGCGATTTTAATTAGCCCCCAAATGATTTATAAGCCATCAAAGTAACGTGAATAAATCTCGATGTTGAACAAAACGAATAAGGGATGCTATTAAAACATAACACTGCCTCTGTTTCTGGTACCGCCAATTTTATTGCTAAATGCATTTTTCCTTATTCTCATTTTTTAGAAGACTTAGCAGTCCTTTTTTATAATGGGAGCTTAATTATATAATTTGCTTCGTGAATATCAATGGAATATTTCCATATAATAAGCAATAATTTGTCAGAAACGCTAGAGCAAGTCGGAAAAAGTCTACAAAATAAAAATACTTTCGTGGAATTTCACAAAATACGTGTCGACTTCCACGCACTTTATAAAGACTAAAACGCAAACGATGACCAACGTTCTATACAAAAAAGGCACAAAGACCAACTCACACTCAATTTCGATTCCCGATGCTACTTTCATCAATATCGATATATTTCACTTCTGTCTTAGTTTAAAACGGCGATCGTGATCATACAACACGACGGATTCATATATAAAATTTATCGATAAATCGACTCGCATAATGTACTTTATTCGAATAAAAAAAAATACTGGCAGGCGACGAAAAGTATTCGAGTCGGAATGCACTTTTGCATAAACAATGCCCTTTTGTTTAGAGAAAGTATTTCACATTTTAACCTCGTGAGTGATTTATTTTTTGTATGATTTATAATGGCGACCACCGTGTCTTGCGTCGGGAGATATCGAGTCGCAAGCCTTCTGGTCTTATTGTAATCAAGTTAACGAAACAAAATATGAAAATAACTTGAAAATATTGCCAATGTTGATGATGATGTGTGTTGTTACATTTCAAACAAAGAACAGTATTTTAAAAAACAATTTATGAACAAAAAAACTTTCAAATACAGAATTTAGGAACCAGTATTTAATATTCCATTAACATATTCTAAACGTGTTAACAATGAAATAAGTTGTTTTGGTTCAAGTCGATTGACTTGAACCAAAAAACAACTAATACCACTGAAGGCTCGATACACAATGTTATGTTAAAAAAGCAATTTTCCTGTACGATTGAAGTCAGATTTGGAATCTCTTTACATAATATTTGTAATTCTCCCACGCAGACACAATATCTTATTCATTCTCCTTTTTTTCTCAAATAGCAAACTTTTAAATCGTAATTAAATAATAAGCCTATGAACGCTAATAGACTGAAGTGACTGTGTTTTCATATATGTTAACGAAGAGAGACTTATAAACAACGCATGACAATGATAACATGTGCCCACGCTCCTGGTTTAAAGGTAAGAAATTATTACAAACACTTTGGTAGTAGAAAACTTATACTAAGAAACCATTTAATGGGATAGAGAAGAATAGTAGAGAACCCAATGCTAGGTTAAGCTGTCTTTGTACATAAGTATTTGTAAATATTGTATTTGTATGTTTTGTGTGTGCAATAAAGAATAAAACTGGCCAAGTGCAAGTTGGACTTGCACACGAAGGGTTCCGTACCATAAACCGAAAAAAACATGTTTCTTGTATATAAAAACATGTTATTATTTGTTTTTAATTTTATTTCATTTTTATTATTTGTTGTTATAGCGGCAACAGGAATACATCGTCTGTGAAAATTTCAACGGTCTATCTATCGCGGTTCATGAGACAGCCTGGTGACAGACAGACGGACAATGGAGTCTTAGTAATGGGGTCCTGTTTTTACCCTTTGGGTACGGAAGCCTAAAAATTATAATCTATTTCTTCTATGGTAGTCGAAACAGATCGCTATCTAATTATGGCCATACTTCAGTAAGGATTTCATAACAGGTAATGTTTTACTTATTATGAAAATCCTTACCTAGTAATATTATTATGGAATCTGTTTTCTCCTCATCTTTCTTTACATTAGTCAATCATTTTATGGTGTCATGGAAACCGTAGTTTGTTGACAGTAAAGGCAGTTAAAGATTTCAAAAGATTATTCTTAATTCTATCTTGTGAAACAAATGAATGCGTTCCTTTACAGCGAGCTTTTCTATATTCAAATTTATTATTTTATTCCTCAGCAAAAATAGGCTTTCCAAATCCATTGAGACTTTCAATCGCTGACACCCCTTGACCACATTATTCGTTAAACGCTCTCCTGTCAACTCCGTCCAGCCCACTGAGCTATCACTGCCGTACCAAAGGAAACCCTACAATTATCTTGTCATACTTTAAAACTACCACCGAGGTGACAAATTTTAACCTCAGTACTATAATAAATGGGTGTTTGCCTTTAGGCTTTGGTGTTAACTTTATATAATTGTTAGGTCGAGGAGTGAAGGAAACGTCGTAATAAGATTTTTGAGGACGTATGTGGATGGCTTTAACGAGGACTAAAGAAAGCAGAGAAATATATAATATTTCTATGAAGAAGTTGAATACTGAGATGGCATAAACATAGATGGATGGATAAATATAAAAATATAATGAAAATATTTACTAGATTAATTCCATGTGCAGCTCACTGCCGTACCAAATGAAACCCTGCAATTATCTTGTCATACTTTGAAACTACCACCGAGGTGACAACTTTTCACTTCGGTACGGTAATAAATGGGTGTTTGTCTTTGGGCCTGATAATTATTGTTCAGAGATCTTGTTGATCTGTGATGAAAGTGATGCTAAGTTTAGGGTGTCTTTGGGTGCTTGATTTGTTCTATCGGTTTTTAAATATACAACATACTATAATTGTCTCTGAAATAAAATCAGCTACTAACTTTTACCTTTTTTTTATTTTAATTGTATTATTTACCAAAACGTTTTTTTAGGGAATAAAGTTTTTATTAAACAGTTGCGTAACCATTTTTTGTTATACAGTAAATAAAGCGTTTTTCTAACTATCTATCCATTTGCATCTATTTTTAGCAAAATAAACAATTTTCTTTCTATTAAAAGCTTAGAAGATATATTATTATAGCCGTTTATCAATATCATTATCTCATTATACTTTGAAAAAACCAATGAGATGACAAATCTTCACGTCGTTGCTGTTGTTTGTTTAGACTTAGAGTTAATTTAGATAATGTTAAGTGAAGAAATAAGCAAAGTTTTTCGTATGAATATGAATACTATTTGAGTAAAGGAACGACATATATTATTGCTATTGGCACCGGCGATCATCAAGTTCGGTGATGGTGCTGTGAATTTTCGAATAAAATTTAAACTATAATATAACAAACTATGTATATACGAGTATAATATAAAGACTTTTGATATAATTTTTCGATTTATTCACATTTAGAATTGTAGCAGCATCTAATTTAATAGATAAATTGTAAAAAAATGTCTTCTTCTATTTCCAGGTTACTGTTCCAATTTATTTGGAGTCATCTTTTCTTGTACATATTCTTACAGCTTAGGACAACAACAAAAAAAAACTTGGTAAAACGAGAATTTTGAAATTATTTTTACTAAGGTTTTTTAAAAGTATCACTAAAGAGTACTTATATTATTTCTAGCTTATTAAATGGTCCGTCTTATAACATTACATTTCAAGCTCAGTTTTGGATTTGAAATTGAATGTGCCTAATTCTCAATTCTTTGATAAATTTATAATATTTATCCTATACCTAAATAAAAAACCAACAAGACTTAAATCTTCATTGCCATTTAGTTAGCAATGGTAAATCCTACTACTATTATAAAGGCGAAAGTTTGTAAGTATGGATGTATGTATGGATGTTTGTTACTCTTTCACGTAAAAACTACTGAATGGATTTTGATGAAATTTGGCACAGAGGTAGATTATAGTCTGGAATAACACATAGGATACTTTTTATCCCGGGAATATGTTCCCTTAGGATAGTTTTCGACAATCACGCGGGCGGAGCCGCGGGCGGCAACTAGTTAAGACATATTTCAATATCCCTTTTAGTAAAATCTCCTTAAACTTAGAACAGTCCAATGTAACAAAATGGTGTTATCCCCATAATTGGTTTCATTTGATAAATATTCAATACCCGTAATTAAGCCTCGAGATTAGCCATAAAAAATAGTAATATTTTAAGATTTGTCCACCGTTATGAAGATTTAACGCGCTATAAAAATGATACGGCCTGATTTATACCTCCTGCATTCCTAATTAGTAATTTAAGAAATGAAATTAACAGATTAATGTCTTTGTCGCCCATATTAATGCTATTGGGATGGCCACAATTTATTTTATGGTGCATATTAAACGAACAATCGCCGTAAAGGAACCTACTGGCAATCGTAATCTTAAATAATATGCATATTAATCAAGTGCGGTGCTTTGTCATTCTTTAATTTTAATGGCTTCCAAAAAATAATACAGCACAGAAAACAAAAGTTTTAAAACGTTCAAATAAATAAAAAAAATGGTTCTGTCATCAAAACTCATCAATAAAATAATAATCGACAATTGATATGCACATCACTAACTTAATAACAAAAAAATAAATTATAGAGTAAACAAATAATGAGACGCGACAATAATTATTATTCATAAATCGAACAGACACGATAATCGGCCGCGCGCCATCTTGCCAGCGGCGGCCAAATGTTTCCGCTTTAATTTCTCCAGTAATTTGGTGTTTCCGGTCTCAGCCAATCCGTCCCGTCAGTCGGCCGTAATTATATTATTTCGGCAATAAATTATCGAATTTTGAATACAAAAGGTGGTTAAAAAGATGGCCTCCTTAATTTTGGGTAGACACAACAATAAGTTCTGATGCGATCGAACGTCTTACGAAGATAAATGTACGAGCTGTAACAGTACTTATAAAATAAGTAGTCATAAAATCAATGAAATGTTTTTTGCTCATAACTGTCATAAAATGTACACTGTGTTCGTTTTACTCAAGTATTCAATGTTAAAATTGTTTATAAATATATATCATATTTTAGAGTTATTTAAAACGCGTTTTAATTTGTATTTAGAGAAGTTTTAGTAACTAAACTGCAACTGCTGTGTGCAACTGTGCACTGTAAACACTCAATGAAACCATTTTAGCTAGGATCGAATAAGCTTTCCAAAATATTTTTTTGTACCTATACGTGGTAGGTTTTCTTTATTTATACATTCGAAGATTCAGTTTCATAAGCTTTATAGTATATCAAAAATAGTTCAAGTTAGATCCTTCCTTACTATTTATGATAAATCTGCAAATTCAGATCATTGAAAAAGCTTTGCAAACTCAACGCTCAAATAGTGACGTCATATTTTATTTCAATCACACGAATCGATATCGAGCGATTGCTTGATTCGATTAATTCCGTTGGAAATTAACGCGGCGGGTAAGCAACGGGTATCGACACCGACGCCGTAACCATGGCAACCCGCCCCATACTTACAACGCACTAATTATACCACACTGATTGCTTTTCACTTTTTTTTCTGCCCCACGAGAAGCTGACGCCACCCTATCCATGGCTAGTGTTCGGCAGTTTTTATCGATTTTGAATTTATCGACCGTATTGCAACCCTTCTTAAAATATGTTGATTAGGATGTTTGCTGTTCATTTTGGTGCTTGTTTGAGTAAGGTATTTTAGGGAGTTTTACTATCTTTTTTTCGAAGAACCATTCGCAGGTCACAAGGTACGATTTTTTTATCTTTATTTTACTCAAATAATGCACAGGGAAATACAATAGTATAATATACTTGCACGTACTCGTAAGTACAAGTAATTTATTTCCTGGAACCCATGTCATAATAAAGAATGACTTGTGATTTACCCACACCTTTTAATTGTATTATTTGAAACATTTACAATCAATGCCGAGCGATAACCAAAATGCATTATATCGATAAAATCGGCATTCTCTATAAACACACAGTGACTTTGCATTCAAATGTTGATGACGTCACGTCGATCGATTCAAGGAAACGGGTCATTACACTGTTTTTATTCGTCACACTGATTAATCAAGTGATTAATTATACAGTTTCTATTAGGACACGACGGGTTGCCGCTTTTTTGTGTACATTTGAATAGTTGCTTGTTTAATGTGGTTAAAATAAATAATAAAGAAAGAACATATATCGTTCGTCGACTAATGAGGTCGAAAGCACATTCTATTACGAAACTATAATTATGTAAGTAATCCTCGCAATCTATTTAATAGACAAAACTTATTTCTACACAAATACTTATAATCATCACATCACTAAACCACAGACTATATCTTTATAACCATAGATATTATTATGGACAATTCGTTTCTCAAATGAAACTCCGCTGCTCTCATTTAGGAACACTAAACCGAATCGATTTGTAACTGGCCGTTTCGCGAATTCGAGTTGACCATTGATCAGATAGAACAACCCTGACCTTGCCCAACGGCACACACACGCGGTACACGCACGCGAGCGGCTGTTGCACACTACGCGAAAACTGATGTTACTCCACTAAATCGGTACTTGCTTACGTAACGTTCTGTATTGAAAAAAAGGTGAAATGACTTGAAAGTTGTATAGAGGTAAATGTTAGCTAAGCTTTCGCCTAGTGTTTATTCGCAAAATAAAAATTGAGTTCTTAATTCGAATTTGCAATGTAATTTCAATAAAATGCTAGAATAGCCAGGATTTTCAAAAAGTTTGTGAATTCCAGTAAATATTCTTGAAGTTTTCAAATGATTGCACGGGAATTAGTTGTTAACGTCATACAAAATATTTCTCATTTAGAAAAGAGCTACCAACACCAAAAAGAAAAACAAGAATAAAATTTCTCAATCGACTAAAATCTTATCCTATAGTATTCGATTCAACGAAGAAATTTAAGTCTCCCTTAATAAAATCTCCAGAAGTCCCGACACCGATTAACATTTCAGCAATCACAACAGTCGGGTAACACGCGATGCGCACACGAACGAAACCGAGGGAAATAACTATATCTAATTCGGTATCAAACTTCGATACATTGATTTTTTTTTCTTTAATACTTTTAATGCGGGCTATCACTGGTCATTAACACGACGTATGTGTGTGTGTGTGTACTTATAATAAAGTCGTGTCGCGTGCATTCGCAACACACATAATTAGTGAGTGGGGTCGATATTATTAATGAGGGGGGGGGGGGTGCGGGAGGGGGGATGGTTATCTACTCAAGCTTTTGTGTTCTTTTTCTATAGACAGCTATTGATTGTTTAGTCGATACTTCAGCCTTTAATTATAGGGGCTAACTGGCTACTGGCTAGTAGCTAACTGACGTGCACACCTTTCTTGACACCGTAATGGCGTCGCGGTGACGGTAATAATTTACCAGTAATTATTCATTTGGACTTTCGAACAGTTGAATCAAGTTTTATTGGTGTTAAATTCGTTAATTTATTTTGTGATTAGTTTTAGTTTGGGACGACTGTTGTTTTAATTTTGTTGTTTTTGTTTAATTTTGGTTAGTGGGGATAAATTAATATGATTACTAGCAGGTTTCGTTTTGTCCACACATACACGTATGCGTTAATTATATCGGAAAGTGGTGGGTAGGGGGCTGCTTGATTTGATGATAATAATTCTAGCTGGAGCCGCCGGCTTAGGTTTTAATTTTGTTGTTTTTTTTTTATTATTGGTTGGTAGGGATAAATAAATTTGATTAGCAGGTTTCTTACTGAAATCTAATTTTACTCATCTACCACCCCCACCATCTTTACTGAGATGAGGTCCTCAGATAACTATGGTAAAAAAGAATCATACTTGCTACTTCTCTGAAGCTACTATAAATCAAACAAACAATCAACTGTTGTAATATTCTTTGATATTATTCTAAGAACTCATCAATAGCCATATATTATAGCTTCTCTATTATATCTTTACCAAATTAAATACGATTTTCTTAGAACTAAATTAGAACCAAAATTCTAACAGGTTTACCAACAAGTTTATCTTAAAGATATATTGAATATCTAATAAGAAATAAGGTCCGCATCAAACAGACATGTGAAGAGACGCCCGGTACTTCACTGATTAATAAGATGGGGTTGCGCCAAGCAAGGGGTACAAAACCACCCCACGCGATCACCCTCGCGCCTTACCCACGAAACAAAAAAAAATGTGACTCATCAACGCACACCAACAAACATCAACTCACACACAGAAAACAGCGTAAAAACCACACTAGAATTGAAATTAACAACCTTATTATAACCGCAAAAGGTTTTATTTTCCTTTCGCTCCAAATGAAGTTCTATCGCTATTAAGTAAACTAGGTCTCGTATAATCGTTCATTATCGCACACATGGACGTTCTATTCACGTATTGTCCACACATACACGTATGCGTTAATTATATCGGAAAGTGGTGGGTAGGGGGCTGCTTGATTTGATTAATTCTAGCTGGAGCCGTCGGCCTAGTTGGATATGCCATAAACATAGGAATATTCCGCCCTGTCCATCGGGCCCAGTTACCCGCTAATTGGTAATTTCTCAGACAATACATGATTATCTTGAAACATTCTTTCGTTCATAATAAATGTAAATAGGCCACGCTTTTTTAGGGGTGAAGAGAACCCCTAGCATCAGTAATGCGGGGTGTCTTGGTACCATTTGGAACTATTTAAGTACCTTGATCGATAAGCTTAAAAAAATATTCACTAGAATAATGACCGTGTATAACACATGAAACTGTATAGTTTTTAATTTCATTCCTGTGATTCTCAATCAACAAAGTAGGCACTAACAAAAAAAACAAGAATTTAAAATACCTTGATTGTAAAATAAACCACTTCGTCTCCTACTTAAAAGATTCCTCTTGGGAATTCATCGTCATCGTCATCTCTTAACTCCTACACTACTTGGAAATACTAAATGGAGTTATTGGCAAAGATTTCAATTCCAGAGTCGAAAGTGTAGACGTAAGATCTATCATCTAGATTTAAAGTAACTACTAGGAATACGAAATGTTACTAAAAATAAACCCTCCCTCTATGAAATTGAAGGAAAATATCTATTAGAAAAACAGATAGCCTCAATAAAGCCAAGCTACAATATCATTCAACATAAAACAAGAAAAAAACATGAAGGAAGAAAAATTCAGAATGAAGTAATCAAAAGTGCAATTTCCCCAAATAAGGAAAGTATTTGAAGTATTCGTCCATCGGAAGTCGTTGGCGAGCACTCGGCAAATCGCTTCAAATAGCGCGCACGATGCCAATTCTATTCTAATATGTTTTCATTTTTCATAGCTCCACGTATTTTGATGTATGATCAATTGGAACTTTAAATTTGAGTTGTTCTAGAACGATTTGAATTTTAAAATAGAATTAGATTATAATTTTTTGACAAGCAAAATTTATTGTACAATGCATGGGACGCTGAGATTGAATAGACAAACAAAATATTTAAAGTAGAAACCACTAGAATCGAAAAATGTAATTCCAACTAGAATATCAGTACACTGTAAGATATCCTAAGAAATATCCTGAACATATTTGAGTATCTATCACTAAATTAGTAAAACAATATTTATCATACCAGACGATCATTCCTACACAAACCTTGAATTGTATCCAACATCAGCTATTGTGTATGTGCCAAAAGAATTAACTAATGGAAAAGTACTACTTTGTGCAGAAGGCGATAACCAATTCAGTAAGGTATAACCAGCTTTATAAGATATACTGCATATTGGCAAGAAGGTAAGGTACACTGGAAATAAGCGCAGATTTTGTCAAAACGTGCAAGGTGAAGAATTGAGCACATTATAAGAAACTTCTTATTAAAGACAAAAAATGAGCATGAAGACCCAAAAACAAAAGACAAACACATAATCAAGCAATGCAGCACAGAAAAACAGTCTCAGCACTTCCTGCAGTATTCGTAAAAATTAAATTATACTACCGCAACAGAACTTTCGGCAATTAATATAGTTTTTTGCAACGTTGTTTTACTCTGTCATAAGTAAATAATGAAATGTATACAGTCGGCGGCCCGTGTACCACGAAGCTTTGCGTGTTGAATATTACCCGAAAACGATGGGAAAAAAGTTACCGATTTTTTTCATTATTGACTGAACTCGCCTGATACAGCACTGACAAATTGCTACGGTTTTTAACAAATTTTTATTTGTTCCTCCTGGAGTTAAATATGAGAATCGGTGCAATTTATGCTTCTATGTTGCAGTTTAGTTCGGTTCACGTGAGGGTCGTGTGTTGCAAAGTTGTTATTTAAGTCGTTGTCGTAAAGAATGTCAATGCCAGTGTGGTAGTATAGGTAGGAAAAAAATTGAGGGAAATCTATCTCTATTTATGTGCTGAAATTATAGCCTCTGTTTCGCTTACATTAAATAAACTTATTAATTACTATTACCAATACACTTCTTTTTGATGAAACTTTTGTGTTTTATGTATCCCGTTATTCACAATAATTTACGATTACATATATTAAATCCACATCGAGGAATCTTTATCTTGCTTCTTTCAGTTCAAAATTATTACCTGTTGCTTCATTACACCAAATTAAAAATACATCAAACCGTTACACCCCAAATTCTTTGACATCATTATCACCTTAACACGCAAAATTAACCAAATCATTTCATATATTCATTCCTTGTCACAATATATTACCTACAGTTACTTTATTATCAGAGCCGTCCTTATAATTCTTAACCCAAGAATACACACTTAAATTCGCCATCAATTTATCCCTTCTTACATATCCAAAATTCATGCATTCATTACCATAAAATAAGACGACTTACAATCAAATCAATAAGGACCTGACAACATTTTACTCAGCCTAACACCTCTGCCTGATACTTTAATATAAAGCGTTTTCGAAGAAGTGTTATCTTCTTATGCAAAAATATTAGCTCGTGGCTGACTTTATGCAAATTTTGGTTTACCTTACTTAAAGCGTGTGTACGGCTCTTAAATAAGGCATGAATTTGTGTCTCGTGCTATCCGAGGGTAGTCTAATATAGGAGTGTAAAAAGTGTGGTGGTGTTGTGTTGGTTCCGTTGCTTCTTAAAATATTAGTAGAGCTTCGTCTGCTTCTTTGTTAGTATTTTTCTACTTTATTTGAACTATAGTTACATTCTTGTTTAATTAAGAAAACACCATTATTGTAATGTAATTTATTTTACTTTCAGTACATCTTGGGGTCTGTCTTTTCTACCTTCTTTTCTTTTCCCTGATCGTCGTCAGTAAATAAGTCGCAATGTTAAGCCTTAACTCCTACGCTACTTCACTTATGTCTAATGAGTAGATGAACTGCTTTATTTTACGACTTGTGTGCTTTTCCACCTATACCTTACAAATTACACACAAATTTTATTAAAGACTAGCGTCTTTTTAAGGTTGCAAATAATACACAAACTTTTCTCATTTATCGATCTTTCTGTTAGGGAAAACCGTATCACAATCTGTAGCGTGGTTTAGGAGAAGTAAGTGGAGAAACAGACACATACAGACAATTACTTTGTTTTACACTATTTAGAGATTGAGATTAGATACGAAAACACCCGTTATCCTGTAAAAATCTTTCTTAAATACCAAAGCCATAAAACATTTCTACAGTCTACACCCTAGCATCGTCAACTAAAAAGGTTTCTTTCATACAGTTTCCGTTGTGACAGAACTCAAAAAAGACAGAATAGATAAATGTAGATTTTGGACTAGAGGTGGGTATGCAAATTCGCGCGTGGACTCTTCATATGCAAAGTACATGATGGCTCGCGACTTCTTTGTACTCTTTCTTATGCTGATCAGCGGCTCACCTCTCTACTATTTAGGTGTTTTGATTACGATTTGTCAGTATTGACAATATATACAGAAAACTATTCATGGAAACACATCACATATTTTATCATAACACATTTTATTCGTATTAATATAACTGCTACCGCAATTCTAAAACGATTTTATTGCATAACACAATCGAATGGAAAATTGCGCAAAAATATTACATGTAGGCAAATTTTACGTCCCAACAGTTCCACTAATGCACATGATGTAACGGAAAAGACGTTATTTTCTACTGCAAGAGTTACGCCTATGTTCCCACTATCTGTGTTTCGATCGGTAATACTTCTATTCACGAATTTCATATATGTATCTCTAATTTCAATAAGACCCCTCGCTACCTGTGCCATCTCATCTACATATCAATGTTCGCAACGTCTCCCAAATTTCTTTTCTCTCGCTAAAGTATGCAACGCCCGTGCTCCATATCATTACTGCTATAAGAAATTCACTAAAATTGGATCGCCCTCTCGCGCGTTGTCATACCCTTTGGTAATAGTAACGGTTTCTTTTCATAACGAACTTTTTTGTAATGCGATATTCGCGTTGTTTCCACTAAGGGTGGGATTTGTTACAGACGTTTGATTGGCGTTTGACGCTTTGATGGTAACGTTACTTGTCCTTAACGAACCCACAGCACCAAGGTTACGGTTTTGATGTCTCATGTTTGTTAAAATATTCAAAATGTATGCTGTCAGCTCGAGTGATATTTTAACGTTCATATCTCCAACGTCGTCTTTCGAATCATCGAGCTAATCTCCAGATGCAATAATTCGTAACAATTATCTGATAAGTATCATCTTAACCCTTCTTCCCACACGAACTTATCGTTCAATAACTACCTCGATGCAACTCATCTATTATTGTGAGCTTCTTCCTGTGTACCCTTCGATGTTTCTACAATAACTTGCCTTAAATTTATGCATGTAGCCGACAATGGTAGCATCGGCTGCGTAATTTGATTACGAAGCTTTTGTCAGTCAAGGGCAGGTATCAGATCGTAAAATTTAATTTAGACCTATCATTGGTTAATTTTCGGATTCTCCCAACCTCTCGATATTCCAAGGGGTACCCAGTAGGTATCATTCGCAACAATAGTGTTCGATCAATTATTATTTCTGGCGCACCTTTGACGAAATATAAAAATTGTTGCGATAACGGTCGGTTTATTGTTAAGAGTAACATGCATAATGTCTTTTGTCGAACATTTGCATATATCAGTTATTGATTGAAAAAATATTCAAATCTGTACTATTTAGACTTTAGAATCACTCGATCGATCCGTTACGGTTCTCGTAATTTGCAATTACAATAGAATTTGCGATTTTAAATAATGGTTTCGTGCATTATGGAATTTGATTTGCATCAAGCAAAGATTATTATTATTGGTCGTTATTTAACTTTATTTAGAAAATGAAGTTTTCACTGCATTCGCTTGGTAGACAATGAAGATCCATTGTTGTGCACGAGTCCGGCACAAAACTGTAGCTACCCTTCTCAGTGAGTGAAAACCTAATTGTTGCGACGTGTTCGTTGTGAAAACATTGCTTCAGCACACATCACTGTTTCCTGTCGGCGCTCGGACGCATATTTCTGAATGGCTTTTGTTCTTACTTGTACAATGATGCCGAGATACCACAACTATGAAGTTGATAACTAAATACGAAAATTAGAGCAAAATAAACTGTTTGAGATGTTTCTACTTTTCATTTGTTGGGATGAATGTAAAAAGCTGAATTTACATAGTAGAGTTTGAATTTAAATATTTGAATGGTATATCATAGAAAATTTGTCTAAGACAAATTTGGGTGGTAATAAATATATGTATTTATAATAATTGAAGGCGCGTGACGCTCGTCGTGTGCGACGGCTCGCGCTAAGACCCCGCACGTATCTAGATTATTTCCCACATACATTAACATACGAATCGGACAATTTAATATTTCTTTTGCGCCATTATCTTTTTCCAGGTACTAAGTGTTTTGCATATATTTAAATAGATCAGAACGACGCGTGCTGTCGTCTTTATATGCGAGCTGGAATGTTCCGGGAGTATGAGAGACGGCGGGTGTCTCATTGTCAGAAATAAGATCATTCACTTTGCATATTATAGTTGTAGTGACATTGAGAATTATTATTCCGTTATTCCTTTTTCATTATAATTTTCGGGTTTAGAATTCAGAAGAGAGCCTCGTCAGTAAGAAGCAACAACGGGAATGAAAGATTTTAAGATATATAAAAGTTCACTGAAAATTATCAAAACGATGTCATGAAATGGAAGATATTAAGTTGGTAATTAATTGATGTTTGTACTATTTTCTCTTAGGTATTTTAGTTGAATCCCAAGATTAGGAAAAAACAGTGTACACCAATCCAAATATATTTGAGTAAGTAAACCTATACTAGCTGGTTTCAAATACGCCAACAAACAAAACATACTTCACTTTTACAGTGTGCATAACTTAAATTTATTCAAATCCACCTGATAAACACTTTACACATAGCAGGTAAGAAATATTTCTTTTCCTTCAAAATTATGCAGCTCGTGCTTACTTTGTCACTAAAACTTGTGCCATCTTACTCCGTTGTGCATTAAATTACGTACACTTTGCATATGAGCAGACACCCTTACCTAGGGAGTATCCATAAGTGAATATTTTGTACCCATAGATTATGCAAATAGCCAAAAAACTAACAATAGTCTGGCTAAAGGTAGATTTACTCTATCGCTATTGGCTAATGGTCTTAGAAAGTTGCTCGTGCCATCTTACACTGCAGTGCATAAAATTAGAAATACTTTGCATATTAGAAGACACCCTTACTACGAAATACGTTCTTCTTGTGTGTGGATTTGCATACCGAGAAACTGTTTTCCTTGTTTGTGAATTTTTAATTTATTGACGTTTGCTGATATTTTTTTTAAATATGAAAAACAAACAGTCGAACTATTAAAATTGCGCAAAATAGCAGAACTTGAGAAGGATTGACCGAAACGTCGATGGAAATCTTGGTGTTAATTAGCTGACTGTAGAGAAAAAATAGTAAAACCATGCCAGACTGAGACTTTTTTTTAAATCAAACAATCAGTGGAATTAATCGTATGCTTTCAAAGATATAGCAATAGCCAATGATATAAAGACTACTACGCTTCTGATTAATATTTTTTAATTTTACAATACAGTACTTGCACGTAACAAATATTTGTATAATATATTCAAAACTACAAGTTTCACAGGTAGATTTAGCAGACAAACTTCTTTTTCTCCAAAATTATGCAGCTCGTGCTAACATTGTCATTGGAACTCCTGCCATCTTACACTGTAGTGCATAAAATTAGATAAACTTTGCATATGAGCAGACACTCTTACCTAGGGAGTGGCCACTAAGTTGCACGTTTTGTACCCTTGGATTATGCAAATATCCAAAAAATTAACAATAGTGTGGCTAAAGGTAAATTTACTCTATCACTTTTGGCTACTGGTTTTAGAAGGCCACTTGTGCCATCTTACACCGTAGTGCATACAATTAGGGATACATTTCATATTAGAAGATACCCTTACCATGAAGTGGGTTCTTCTTGTATGTAGATTTGCATAACAAAAAAATCATTGATTTAAAAAAAAATGTGAATTGTAAGTCGCATTGCTAAGATTGCGCAGACATATCGGAACTTTACCTAAACTTCGGTAAAAATCATGGTATTAAGTAGCAGACACTAGAAGAAAAAGAAATATCTCAGACTAACATTTTTGGAAAAAAAAAAACGATCAGTGGAAAAGATTTGTTTGCTTTCAAGAATAAAGCAAACCAATGATATATGGACTACAACACTTCTTATAAAAAAAAAATATTGACAATATAGTACAAGCATGCCTGGTAATACTTGCACGAAACTAATATTCCTAGAATATATTGAAAACCACAAGGTTCTCAGCTAGATTTAGCAGACAAAGTCTTCTTCTCCAAGATTGTGCAGCTCGTGCTATCTTTGTCACTGAAACTCGTACTATCTTACACTGCAGTGCATAAAATTAGAGACACTTTGCATATAAGATATCCCTTACATTGGGAGTGGCCACCAAATGAATATTTTGTACCCTCCGATTATGCAAATAGCCAAAAAACTAACAATAGTGTCTAAAGGTAAATTTAGTTTATAACTATTGGCTACTAGTTTGAAAGAGCACCTCGTGCCTTCTTGATCAGTAGTGCATAAAATTAAAGATACTTTGCATGTAAGAAGACACCCTTACCACTAAGTGAGTTCTTCTTGTGTGTGTAGATTTGCATAACGAAAACCTGTCGTTGAAGTTGTTAGAAAATTTTACTTTAATGATTTTTGCTGGAACTTTTTAAATTAATACTATGAAAACAACGTACATTTAGAAGGCTCCTGACCTAAACATCGTTGCTATTAATTAGCTGACTCTAAAGAAAACACAATATCTCAATTGAAAATGAATTTCAAAATAAAATACACAAGTAATCATTGCAAACGATATTTTTGTTTTCAAAATAAAGCAATAACTTTTGATTAGTATTTTTTAAATTGACAATACAGAGTACATACACCTAGTACTAGCACGAGACTAATATTCCTAAAATCTATTTAAAACCACAAGCTTCACAGGTAGATAAACATCTTCTTCTCCAAGATTATGCAGCTCGTGTCAACATTGACACTTATACACGTGTCATCTTACACTGTAGTGCATAAAATTAGAGACACTTTGCATATTAGGAGACTCTCTTATAAAGAGATTTGCATAACCAAAAAATTTCAATAAAACTGTTACATTGTACTAGTCATAATATTAGATCTTTGGCGTGTGGTATGCAAAACACCCTTGTTATTTTACACTTATCTTAGAAGAAGTAATGTAATGATTATTCAAATAACTTGAAATGGATACTCGTAAAAAGTTGCTTGTGTAATTGAATCCTACTACGTAGATAACTCTTTTACAATATGAGACGATTTTCAATCTGCTTTTTGTCTAATAATTGCAGATAATTATGAAATCTTTGTAAATATGAACTTACTTAAATTCGTGTTTTTTCAATATCAACATTACGCCAATAACGTGATTCTATTCAAAGTATATGTAGTTATAATTATAAACTTTGCACATCAAAACAATTGTGCCAAAAAACTTAACACCTAACAAAGGTTACACAAATTACAAACTGCTATTAACATCACCCCTGTCCCTTAATATGCTAATAACTGGAAACTAATCTCAGTTTTAATCAGAATCAGTCAGTTTATGTCAACTAAAGGATGAGCATTCCATTTGATGGCTACCTTAGCAAGACCTTCACATCCAAACATAAAGTTTTAAACAAGATGCCATTTAGCTCTGGCTGTTAGTAATTAGGACGAACAAAAGAGGTTTAATGCATTCACAAGTTATGAATGTTATAATGCATCTCCTTTATGTGGGTGTTAATGGAGAAATCATATTTTTTCATTTTCAAGACGTGTAATCACTTCTCTAAGTTCTCAGTCATGAAGTATCAAAGTTCAAAGTTCAGGTTAAAAGGTGAAGAGTCTTTCTTAGTAATGGTTTGATGAAAATACTCTTCCTATTTTATTTGCGATGAAAACAATTTATAAGACAAGTCTTGCGTGTCAACAAATCGTCAACAAAATTTTGATATTTCAAAACTTTAAACTGTACTTCATAGGCTTTTTAAACCCGCGTTTTCGAAGTCTTAATTCTCAAAATTAATTGCAGTGCACTGAAACAGTAAGTTACAAATTTTAGGCAGTATTTACGAGAAAACTTTTACCTTTTCCATTGCAGTACTTTTTCATGGAACTTAATTAAATACAGGCTGAAAATTTCGTGCGAAATGCAAGCCGCGAATTAACTGCGATACAACAGGGTTGCCAAAATTTTGTCAACTTTATGAGTGGCTAGCGACGGTTAAATTCAGAAGTATCACAAAACAATTCGGTTCGTTTTTTGTTTTTCATAACTTTTGTGTTCTTTTTTAGAATATTTGTTTTGTGAACTTTTAGTTTAATCTTATTTTGAGTTACATTGCTGGAACCAATTCATTACGAGACAATTTAGTTGATACGTTTATTAAACTCGATCGATTATTTCCCCGTGCTTCATTGACGAATTACTTTCATCTTGCGCTTATTCTCCTGCCCACGTGAGGACCTTATGGTTGCATCAGCAAACAATGTTTCTGTACCTGAATATTGGTCCAAACAAGCAATTTAATTATGGGGATGAGTACCTATAATGGCCATCGATGCGCTAAGAAAACGGAGATTGACGAAATTTCTCAGAATAATTATAACGTACTTTGGAAAAGTGCAAACATTATTCAGTTCAATAATAAAAGAAACACTACCTTCACTCTTCATGTCATAACAAGCGAACACGTCTGCTTACATGAAATTAATCCTTTAACGAACTTAGCGACAAGTAGTACAATGTTAAAAATGCAAACGCCGTTGCAAGTGTAAATGAGGGAGAGGCCGTGGAAACCCTACCGTTGCAGCGAACATATGGCTTCCCTAATTAACTGGCTCGGTAATTAAATACACTGTAATTGCTTAATGCAATCAGCCTGTATCGATTGTTGCACGCTACTTGCTGCTAACAAAACAAACAACGTTTCGAACGATGAAGTAATCGCTTTGTAGAACGGGATCGATTTTTTTAACGAGTATAATTTTTCTTGTTAGGTAATCTGTTTATGGATTTTAATGTTCGAAGGTTGCGATTGCTTGGGCTATTTTCTTGAAGCTTTTTGTTTCATCATTATCAAAGCCTCGGAGGGAAAGGAGGGGGTGGGGTTGCCATAATCGCCACGAGTGGCAGGCAGATTGGCGATCGCAGTGTAGCTCTTGCAATGCACAGTTCTCTGCTTTTTTTTATTTTATTTTTTTAAGGATGGGAAATCAACAAATGACTTCTTCCGCTCTGGGTGGAGCGGAAGGGCGTGTCAGACTCTTACTGACTAAAACCCATCCGTGTTCCTTCTAAAGCCCTTTGCGTTCCAGGCTGCGGTGACTCTTTCGAACAAATTCCGCAACCCTGGCTGGACAAAGAATGCTGCTGCCCATTCTCTGGTGGTCTTGTTGTTTATGTATGTGTTAACTACAGAAAAACTGCCTTCAATAATTTGGGGATGTCTTTCGTATGTCACTGGTGTCGTTGGTCAACGGATAGATGATCGGTGTCATTCACAGGGCATTCATGCTTTGTCTTGGTCTCGTGCCACAATTTGGAACATCAATTCAAATAAATACTCTGATCCTGAAAAGTCAATTAACAATCATAACATTTAGATTTACGACGCCATCAAATTGAAGCAACTGAAGAGCGACAGTAAAACTGAGCAACACGACACGGCATGCCCATCGCATTTAAATCAAAACGACAAATCAATTACTAACATAGAAAATTGAATAGGCCGAATGTAACTTCCAAAAACCATAAAATGAATCATTTTCAATAAAGGAACTTGTACACCCGCCCACTCGGCTTCGACAGCCGTACGGTCCGGCTCCGGCGAACGTAGGCATTATTTTATTATTGTAGAAATAGTTTGAAAGCAGTGAAGGACGTGGGTCGTGTCCGGCCGGACGCGTTTGACGCCGGACCCTGCGTCATTCATTACGATCGATGCCGTAGGTGTATATTTTGATTGTTAATTATCAACATACTTATAATAAATCTGTTTGGAATGTCTGACCACTGATTTATGTAGTTGATAAGGCTTTGAAATAGATGTCACAATACGGTTCTATTTCTTTTAGTTAGGGTCGTGCCGTCCTATCTTATCACTTTTTTACATGAAACGGTTTATCGCTGATTCTGTCTTTTGGACCTTTCTCAAAAGAACTTAGTTGCTCTCAATTCAAAATTGGTCTTGTGACGTAGCAACTTAAGCAAACCCACAGACAAAAGCTAATCCGTAATAAATTATGCATAGATATATATTTTATGGCCCAAAGAATATAAACGTAACAATTAAATTATGTTTTCTATAATAAATCGTAGTTCATTTCCGTGTCGACTTTATTGTGAGTTTGTGGCATGTGTGGGCTTGCATACCTACACAAATTATCGACCAGATGTTGGAAAGGCTTTAGGAAATCTTTATTAATTAGGAATTTCAACATATTAGGCCCAGGTGATGATATTCTGGTCATGCTTCTGCCACTTAAGGAAAGTTCAACAATGTCAACGATTCCTTTATTTTAATGTTTTCCTTGATATAGATTGATAAACAATTTATCTTCTAGCATCGCAGCGTGTGTTGTCCATAAATAAATTAATAGTTCAAAAATATCCAATTTACATGAGTTTCTACATCGCATGTTTAAATTCTTAAATATTGAAACAAAAAATTAATATTAACCAAACGAAATGGTCACAAGCGATATAGAAGTCAAATGTCAAAATAATTTATCTTAATATGACTATATTGAGGCAGTGCTGATTGCTAAGAATTATAAAGATATCAAAACAGTAGCCCCCACTAATGATGACATATGTAAATCCAAAATTCGGCACACTTTGAGAAATCAATTCAACTAGTAAGGTAAATCATTTAATTTCTGCAGAGCAAAAAAATGTGCAACACAATAAAAAAAAGGTTTCGTCGAATTGAGAACTTCCTCCTTTTTTGAAGTCAGTTAAAAATGATTACCAATCAAATTGTTTTGCAGATAACTGTTAGCTTAAGATTTCAATGTAGGTACAACGATAAATCACGCTTGCCGAGGTTTGTCCGAGGATGGCTAACTATAATACTTCAGTTCACTTCATGCATTGCAATACCGCTATCTTACTCTATGATTACAATAATACGGTTGTCAATGTAACACGGGTCACCGGACGGCCGCTCCGGCGCCGGAACGGAAGCTCTGGCCCAGTGTCCACGCTCGATATATCGATTGTGCAAACATGTGACGAGAGCTCGCGATCCGCTGAAACTTGGAAGATTTGTTAAAAAGCTCACATATGGTTAACTACTATAATACTTCAGTTTACCTCATACATCGCAATGCCGTTATCTTAGTCTATGATTACAATAATACGGTTGTCAATGTAACACGGGTCACCGGACGGCCGCTCCGGCGCCGGAACGGAAGCTCTGGCCCAGTGTCCACGCTCGATATATCGATTGTGCGAACATGTGAAGAGAACACTAGCAATTCAATAGCTTCTTCGAGCGTAAATAGTTATTTACAAGCTTTTATTTAGATTTTTTTTCTGTTTTGTGTTATATGTAGATAGTCTTTTTTTCAATTTTCGTTTTCATATGATACATGTGGAAACTTGTAATTGGCCATACTATGTTTAAACTTTTACTTACTGTATTTGTTTAGCTGTAAGCTTTCCTAAAATAAATTGAAATTGCTAAGACTGCTTGGGAAACTATCTCTATGTAGGTACCATTTAATTGTAAATAGGGCTGGGTTTCATTCAAGACATGATTATTGAAGTTGTAGACTTTTTGATAAGTAGTTCTAAAAAAAGCATGCCTCTGAAACCGTTTCATGAACATTTTAAATGGATGTCATTCTATAGCAATTTTAGCGAAATCAACATGTAATCTACTATTTGTAGTAGAAACAGTAGCTACTTACGAAGTACCTAAATATTCAATGTCCTAATTAAATCACCAAAGTATACCTAGCTAGAAAAAACTCAGAACTTTTAGTTTCAACATTGTAAACAAACAAAATTGGCGACCATATGATCGTCTTCTATGTGTGTCACCAACACTACACCAACCCCACTGGACATACCACTTACACACGCTTACTGGACCTATTCCAACACTCTCATGATTACCACAGCCCGTCAACTTCATACATTCATCATCCTCTCACGCACACAAATAAAACTGTCGCTGCTGAAAATTCAACGCGAAATAAAGGGGACTTTCTTACTAACCCAACTCAAGTTCACGTGTAAACGAGGCTTGCGTATGTGTGCGTGATCTTGTGCCAAAATATATGTTTGTGTACAACTCACTCACACATTCTCAGCAGGTCTATAGATTTGTGGTGGCGTGGTCAACACAGGTAGGGGTGTGCTTATCTCGATCTACTAACCATTTCGTGAGCCTTTTTGACACTTAACTGCTGTACTAGAACCTTTAACTTTGTAAACAAAGCGATTTGCGAATGAAAAGTACCAAGTAAATTGAATTTAAGTTACGATATTTATGTTAAAATTAGTTTGTATCTATCTGTTGTCTTAATAACGTTGTTTATTAGAGCTTTTGTTATGAAATTCGATCTGTTTCGATATATTTTCTACAAGACATTTTATGGAAATTGGTATTCATCCTAGCCACTTTTTACCAAGCCAAGTCAGTTGAAACCTACAGCCCCAATGCAATACACGCAACAAGTTACACAGCTGTCGGTACAGACCTACTTTTTCCCATAGAGTCGTTTCTTCCAGCCAAAACTTCAATAAAAACGTTTCCTAGTTCTGAACTGAGGGCCACTTCTCTCACTTTTAAACAACGTTTTCATTCTCATCTCAGTCTTAATTTTTCAAAAATCGGCCAAGCGCTAGTCGGACTCTTGCACGAAGGGTTCTGTACCATAAAACACGTTTCTTGTACGGGAGCATTCTTTAATTTTTAATAATATTAAATTTTTATTATTTTTTGTTAAATTTCAACTGAACCTTTTACAGTTCTTGAGATACAGCCCGCTGATAGACAGACGGACGGGTGGACGGACGGACAGCGGAAGCTTAGTAATAGGGTTCCGTTGGTTACCCTTCGGGTACGGAACCCTAAACATGTAGGGAAATTGATGTGTTTTTGACAGATACTGATATGCGAATAGTTAAAAATTAGTAGAATTAACTCTCTTGGCAATGGTTATCACTTTTACGGTATATTGTGTTTATTAAAAATGCCATGAAGACATATCGGTAATTGTTGTACAAAGAATCTTTAGTAGCCTTTTACACCAACCGCAAAAGCTGATCTTATGCTACGTTTAAACACACAAAATCTTTGTTCCTACTCTCCTAGACCACTCTTCAAACGAAAATGTGCGTAAAGCAAGTGTCGATGTAAAACATAGTAAACGCCAAGGGCCGACCACAGGTGGGGTGGTTTTATCTGCCATCTACTGACCACTTCAAACGCATTTTTGACACTTCACAAGCCCTCCGCAGTGACAATTTGATAGATATTCAAAAGATAATAAAAACATGTGTTTTTTGATGTAATACTGTGTCATTATTTTTTATTGTATTATTTGTATTGTAAGTTTTTTTTTGGAAGGTGTCTTGTTTTGTTAATTGATTGGTTTTCTACCCTTATTTAGGCGTATTTCATTATTTTTCTTCGGTTTAATAATCTATTATTAAGAAATAAGCAATGCATGAAAAGTTGGTCCCTCAAACAGACATTTATTTTTAAAACCTTTTCCTTTGGTCTTTTCCATGTGTTGGCCTAAACCTGCAAATATTTTGAGCTTTTTGTATCAAATGAAAAAAAAAACGTACGAAGTAACGTATTTTGTTTTAAACAAAATACCCATAAGTTAAATAAAAGTCTTCCCCCATTTTCAGGCGCCATCTTAAATCAACTTTCAAACTCTTGCGCAATATTTAAGACATAATATACAGATCATAAAGAATACTTCACAATAGGGTGCAAGCAATTAAAGGCAACTCCATACGACGTGCTAATGTCATATTTATGGGCTTCAGTATGTTACAGACAGTTTTCACATGCTTATCTATCTATGATGCTACCTGAATAAAGGATTTATGGTTCATAGAGTTACTGGAGCATAGATGTGGCTAATGTAGTGGAGCAGGGAAGTGTTAAGAGACAAAAAAAAAACTATTTAATAGATCAGATTTATGTCAAACAAAATTAGGAGAAGTTAAAATTAATAAAGCCTCCGTTGTTCTATTCTGATTAATGTTACATTATCCAAGACAGTTGAATCGTTTCTCCGGGACTTGTCGAACTTCATTAACTCAGCGATTTTCTGACTGTCACCATCGCCACTGTTGATTCTGGCTCTCAGGAGTAGCAGTGGTTGGGAATAGTATGGTGAGCTTGTAATATTAAAATTTAATGAGTATGACTTTTAATTAATGCATGTTCAAATTGATTTTACATGCTACGCTGAGATTTTTAGTTTACGCAAATCTAACCCTTATAGGTAACTTCTGGGTATCAACTTAAACACAAGGTACTATTCAAATATTATACCTCTATGTTAGCAAAACACCATCTTTAATGGTAACCTTTAACGTACAAAAAAAAACAGCAAAACTCGTGCAATTAAAACATCATTTATGCTTCATCTCCCATCCAAACCCAGGCGTTAACTTTGATTTTTTACGGTTTCCACTCTAGTAGTTTGTATCGTTACGATTTTAACGCTCAAAGATAGCTATTTAACCCCTTACGCACCTTTTACACCCTCGTATAACACGAAAGAAATGGTTATTTTATGGTGTCTCAGTTACGGTACAGATTCGATGTCATAACATTTTGAATTCTCG
Organism: Mamestra brassicae; assembly: GCA_905163435.1. Classification (NCBI taxonomy): domain Eukaryota; kingdom Metazoa; phylum Arthropoda; class Insecta; order Lepidoptera; family Noctuidae; genus Mamestra; species Mamestra brassicae. Next base: position 8,103,274 of record LR991004.1, on the reverse strand, counting down.
ATACGTCAGCGTGTAGTGATAAGACTAGTTATCATTGTAACGCCCGTAAAGTTGGTATTATGGTCCTTTTACGAGGTTTGTTTTTTAGTGTAGTGCAAAGTTTGAGTGTTTGTGGATTTGTTTGGAAAATATTATGTTTTTAGGTTAGACTTTTCTATTTTTCTTGGAGGGTCTATAGTAAAGCTAGTTTGAGTCGTTATTGGTTTCGGGGGAAAATGAAAATTAAGAGAATATGAGAGTGAATAAGTAGTGGTGGGTCGATTCAATTGTCAGTGAAATCAAGGATATTCATATTTCCTTCGAAGTTAAAGCTGGAGAATCTTTTAATTAGCATTTGTTATTAATATTCATATAGCACCATCCCATCACTTCCCGCGGGTGTCGTAAAAGCGACTAAGGGACTCACCAGAGAATGGGCAGCAGCATTCTCTGTGGTTCTGTGCATTGCAACAGCTACATGGCAATCGCCAACCCGCCTGCCAAGCGCGGCGATTATGTCAAACCCTTAGGGGAGGCCTTTGTCCAGCAGTGGACGTCTTTCGGCTAATATGATGATGATGATTCGTGCAATGTTTTCCGAGTATAGATAGGAATCTATGATTCACAAGCTTCAAATAAAGGTCCCCGAAAATGTTTACAGACCCTTATAGGACCATTATTCACAGCACATTCTCATATCATCAAAATATATTTCACGCTCAACTAATTCCTCAAGATCTCAACAGTCGAGTACAAAACTCATTAATAATCCCATAGAACCAACAACTTCAAAAATCTATTTGCTAAGAAGTTAACCAAATTGTAATTTTTCAAACAAACTCATTTCTCAAACGTACCTATATGTAGACACATTCAACCCTTAAGTCGCCTGTATATACACATAGGATTATGTATGTATGTATTGTTCAATAAAATCGACAGGGGGCTGTAAAAATAATATAAATATATCACTTTACAATGTGAAAGCGGAGTTTGTAACTCATTGTGGTACCAATCAATGGTCACAAAAATACCATTGTGGGCTACGGTTCTCAAAATATTGTGGAACATTTAATATTAAGAAATCATTGCAATGAAAATTATCGATTTCCCTGTTTTTAATTGATCAGAAATATAGTAAAAAGCTTTTTATAAACTTGATTTTGACTTAGGTGGGTAGGTAACTTGATTTTATAAACGTGATTGTAGCATTAAAAGATATGATTTGAGTACCCCATATTTTCTAGAATTATTTCGTTCCATTTAATTACAACCTTTCAAACAATGATAACCATCAATACATTTTTTTCCATGAGATAATTTTTTTTATACCAGTCCCAAATATTCCGCCCAAATAAACTTTGAGCGCCACACACCCAAGAAATACGTTGCCGATCACGAACTAATCCGAGCGAAATCTTCACGCTTACCGAACACGGTTCAAAACAATTTCTGGCTTATTAAAGACATCCCCAGGTACTGACTTATCCGTTATGGCACTTATGGGGCACCTTTGAACACCCTTACGGTATACCTCAATCAATATTTGGAGTAGTTCCTGACGGGATTTTTAATGGGTTATTTAAACATTCATAGGTAAGCTGCATCTTTTTTTTGTTAATGTTGCCGTGCCTTTTTGCTACCGAATTTTATTTGAGACTAAAGCTAAAACAGTTTTTAGAAATGGTGATTTTATTGGTCTAACTAGACCATCGGCATAGGCTAAAGCGAACAGTACAAGCACTTTATATTCTTCTATTTCTTTTGTCCAAAAACAGAAAATAACAATACTTTACTACATAATTAAACAACCTTTTTTCAAGGGTCCAATTTTGTAGCGAAAATAATTTCTAACCAGTGAGCAGTAAGGTGTTACCACAAAACACAATAATAGAAATAAAAAAAACACAAAATCGGTTAAAAATAATTATCTCGTGAAAGTTCTTGGTCCCGTGAAAGTTTAAAAAAGGAACAAAACGTTAAGGGTGCGACATACACAGCCGATAATTAAGGCGTATTCAGACTGTGATCGGAAACTATAAATAATAGAATTTGGGATCGAAGCGGATCTCTTTTGTTCGCAATTATTATAAGTTTCTTAACCCTTTCCAATCGATCGGATTGGTTTAATAACATGGTTCGTGTTTTCACCTCCTGTCCCACAGGTGTGCCATGTGAAATATCTGTTCGTGTCGCTTGCCGTGTCCTGGGTAATTCCGGGTGAAACATTAATTTACTTACTTTAAGATAAATATTTTGAACAATATGCCTGTATGTTTATAAAGAACAAGACGCACAATATTTGTCCATTTTTTTTCAATGCCTGATCGAATTTTAGTGATCAATGCTGCTTTTATTTTACAATTTCCAATTTCTCACGTTAACGTTATAGAAATCTTCGATTGATGAGTACAAAACTATCGCCTTTCAATTCAGTTTTTTACTTGTTTAAATCTAAAACTGTTAAAAAAACTAAGCCTAACGGTTCAAATTGTTCTTAAAAAGTTATTTCTTAAATCTGTACTGGCACAAAAGAAAGAATAATCGAGCTTAAAATCTGCGCACAAAAAACTGTTACAATTAGACAGTTTTTGTTCCTTGGCCTTGGTAAAAAAAATCTTTTAAGTGACAAAAATAGGAAGTACAATGACATGTCAGGTTAGGGTTGACGGGTGCTCTCCCCTCGAAGTGTTAGGTGACACTAGTGATCGCAATTTTTGACGAAGGCCTTTACAAAGTTTTTTTTTTCTTAAATAAAAAGTAGTGTCGTCTTGCATAAATTAACGCATGCGTATCAGAACATGAATATTCCCATGTCTATTATATTTTTTGCGAACCGTCGATTTCTTTGTGCGTCTGATGCGTGTGTGATTACAATTTTAATTGAAAAACAACATTGAAGTAATGGCCCGTCTGGAACTGACTTTAGATTAAATTTTTCTTGAGAAATGTGAAGACATTTTTATAGGCATTAAAGAAATCTAAACGATTTTTGTAAACTGTTTTGCTTGTATTATTTGATGTTCAAGATAATGAAAAATAAAATTTCTAATTTGCCTTTGTAACCGACTTTATAGGACTTTAATTCATATTGCATGTTTAGACTTTTCTTTACTGTTTTTACATTGAAGTCAAAAAGAGAAAGATATTTTTATCAGTTGAAAATAAACAAAGAGGTCTTATACGATGCACGTGCCTCACATCCCACGCTAATTATCACCTTATCGATGTTACCTAGAACGGCTAATAAGGGCTATTTTGCGGTTGATTGCTTCATTATTTTCTATTTTAATCTACGATAATAACTGGCGAATAACCGGCCGGTGAGGGCTCAATACTACTCATTAATTTATCGTCTTTATGCTGTAGCGTACAGTACTCTTCTAGATGTCGAATGATGCGATTAGTGGCTACAAAATATGATGATCACTGATGCGTTTGACAAATTGTAACATTATTCAAATTTTGCCATAATTTTCGTTCCAGAAACTGAGACGTACATTTTTTTCATCTCCTAGTGGGGTTTATTGTATTGATCAGTTTAGTGTTTTTAGGGTGCTGGTAATGTTAAGGTCTAGTAGTATTTAACCCAAATCTTCATCATCTGCCTAGCCTTTTCCCAACTTGGAGTCGGCTTGTCGATTGTAGTCGGCTTCCAGTCAAACCGGATTCAGCTGAATACCAGTATTTTACTTGGAGCGGCCGCCTACCGGACCTCCACAACCCATTAACTGGGTAACACGGTACTCCTTGGCAAGGCTGGTGTCAGAATATCTGGCTTCTGAATATCCGTAACGACTGCCAAAGATCTACAAATGACAGCCGGGACCGACAGCTTAACGTGCTTTCCGAGGCACGGAGGAGTCTCGGTATGTTAAGATGGTCACCCATCCACAGACCAACCTCGGCAAGCGTTGCTTTACCTTGAAGATCGACCCGTGCAACTATTATTATTTCGCCATGAGCTGCTTTTGATCCAAATTTTGTCCGTTATATTTTCGATTTTGCCTCGTACAAGTATCAAATGTTATAGAAGTTATATTATAACAATTTATACAATAGCTCTACAAAACATCAGAGATAAAACCTTAGCATTTAGAGAGCAATCCTACTAGGTGTGAATATAATTTTATGGGACAGGAAATTATTGTCCAGTTCCTTCAAGACCCCATTAACACGTTGCACCCATTGCGTTTCTATGGAACCCATAAAGTAAAGACAATAAACGTAATATCGTTTCTATTAGTGAATGAATTTAACTGAACGACGGACGGTTGAATGGGAACAGTACCAGTGCAGGGAATAGTACCTACTTTTTTAAAAGGTAGGGAGTACAGATAGCATAGGTAGATACAACATCTTGTGGTTTTCTAGGCCGCGATGTACAGTCGGTGAAATTAACTGCTTTGCGAATTAACGCCACTCGTAAATTGTTTTCTCGCGACTCTAAAACAATGACAGTTGTTTTGATTTGAATTTAAGTTGGTAGTGAACTTGGTAAGCAGTTGGTTTTCCTAACTTTTCCTACTACATACCACAATAGAATCAGACATTCCTAAGAACTATTTTGTCGTATTGCAAAACCGCCTGTAGATTATAAGTAAATATGTTGTACCCGCGACTTCGTATGCTCATATCCCGTTTTTTCTCGTTCCCGTAGTTGCTCCTCTACACTCTCCAAGGAAGCTACACGCCAAATTTCAGTTTTCTACGACTAGTAGTTTCGGATGTGCATTGTCTGTCAGTAACTCAGTCAGTAAAGCAGTCAGTAACGCAGTCAGTAACTCAGCCAATAACTCAGTCAGGAACTCAGTCAGTAACTCAGTCAGTAACTCAGTCAGTAACTCAGTCAGTAACTCAGTCAGTAACTCAGTCAGTAGCTCAGTTAGGAACTCAGTTAGTAACTCAGTTAGTAACTCAGTCAGTAACTCAGTCAGTAACTCAGTCAGTGACTCAGTCAGTAACTCAGTCAGTGACTCAGTCAATGACTCAGTGACTCAGTCAGTAACTCAGTCAGTAACTCAGTCAGTAACTAAATCAGTAACTCAGTCAGTTACTCAGTATCGGAAGAGTTTTACATAGATTCACTTTAATTTAGATCACATCTATCTTTGTACCAAAATTCATCAAAAACGGTTCGGAGTTTTCGCATTTATAATTTTAACTAGAAATTTGCTATGTGTACCAAAATGTAGATATGTATGCAAGAAATGTCTGAATAACGAAACAAAAACTATGCCATGCCATAGGAATGCACCGTATTATTACTCGCTTTCTTCTAAATCCAAGAGGACAAATTTATGACACTCCATTCACAATAAATCATTTTCCGTAGCGACATTTTAAATACATTTTTATACGCGAGCCCAATGTTCTAGTACGATCGTCAACACAAGTATTTCCAATCATTCAAACGATACAAAGAATTCTCGCTTTTAAGTCGAAAAGGTAGGGGTTAAAACAGCGTGAAGGAATTCAGCGTTTTTTCGGCACAAAGCGTCAGAGTTTAGAGGTGAAATTTATAAGTAATTTGCGAATAAATCTTTCTATGTTAGGGGAGTTTTTTTCCTTACACCGTCTTCCGACATTATAAGTAGACTATTAATGTCGTGTACCGATAATTGTCGCACATATTTTAAAAATATCTTCAATAGATATAAAATAGCTTTTGTATGGAATAGACCCTATTATTTTTGGGAACAATATGGGGTATCTCTGTGAAGTTTAGTGAAATTGTACATTTTGTGAGAATATTTTGTATTTATGTGTTATTTTTTTCTTTTTTGCAGAAGGTGAGTGGATGTCAAACACAATAGACATTAACAAGTTTATGAAGACAGTTCTTATTAATGCTGTGAGTATTAATATTTTTAAGTCCCTAGCCACAATTATATCATTAAAATAAACAAAAAATACGTTTTTTTTTTTTAGGAATTTATTTATTTTTTCAAAAGACACTTAACAAGATTAGCAAGGTATTATTTTTGTCATTGTCATAAATGTCTATGTATCACGTCAAAGTGACGTAGTACGTCAGTCTGCTGAATAATCAAATTTCATAACTGTCAGTATGAAGCCAAACAGTCTCGTTTACAGAAAATCAACGAACAAAATGTAGAAACAGGTTTTAAACTGTACCAATGCCAACACAACAATAAACAATATTGACAACAGTTTGACCATACACAAATCAGATCTAAACACGTGACATGCTCCCGCGCAGGAAGCGCCATTGTTTTTACACCATCAACCAAATGATCGATATCAAATATAAAGGCTGGTGCAGACGCGCGATCGACCGTGTCACTCGCATCCGCGGCTTTGTCCGCGTAAAACAATGTAATAACTGCTCTATATTGTGTCCGGTTCAATGGACCTCATGTGACGATGTGTGGCCAGCTTTATTTTACAGTTTGAATTAGGAAATAGTAATTGCAACTTGAAATACCTAAATATCTTATCCTATAAATCCGAAAGTAACTCGCTCTGTTCGTAATGTCTGTCTGTTTGTTACGCTTTCACGCCTAAACTGCTGAACCAATTTTGATAAATCTAGATATACAGATAGATTAAAGCTTGCAGAAGGACATAGGATAGTTATTGTCCCGGGAGTGCGTTGCCTTGGGATTCTTTTCTACTTTCACGCAGGCGAAACCGCTGACAGAAGCTAGTTATTAATAACACTATATTAAATATTCAAATCAGGTAAAAAGCTTTAGAGAAATGTTTAATCTCCAATAATTATAGGTGATGCTTTCAAGAAATCAACAGTCATTTAACGCCAATAACTGTTAAATTCAAACAATTTTATTTAATAGTTCCTGTTCTAGTCCCAGCAGTATTAATGTTAAACCGCTCATTTCCAGCTAACACTTTCATTCGGTGATATTTTGCAATTAAATTGCACGTCATTTAATATGAAACAAGGCTGCGATTATATTAACAAGCGCGAGCGAGTAAGCGACGCGGAAACGTTAGCGGGTCCGCCCCGCCTCACTTCGCCAAGAAATCGTCTCTATTTACGCAATCACGACAATGCGTAATGACGATCGTTAGGCGCTGCGACTTCCAGTTTGTACAGTAATTGACATTATTTTCCAATTTCTCTGAGATTTTTTTCCTGTGTAATGAAATCGCGCAGTCGTGCTCAGTGGCTCGTACAGCCATTGCTTATAAAATTTAACGCAATAACATTTACGAACTCTCTACTTACTGTTCTATCGTATTCACATCCAATTTAACGCGGAATGTATGTTCATTCGAGTATCTGTTGAGATTTTATCGATACAGGAATAGACTTGGGCAGATAATAAAATATTTAAGGATCCCATAGTAGGTGATATTAAAAATCTTGGTAGTATTTTCTATCTTTATTAATAATGTAATAATCATAATCCTCATAAATTCACATCACGCACAATAGCCATTCAAAACCTAAGGCAAAAAAAATCTTGATAGTTCTTTAGTAATTCGAAAATAGTGCACCACAAAGCCACTTCCGTGTAACAAAGAACAAACAAATGACTTACCAAACTGCAAAATTATAAGAATACAGGAAGAACAAACTATAATAAAGCCAAGAGCGAGAGCGCCAAACGGCCAAAACGTGATCTATCACCTACTAGAGTTGCGCGCGGCAGTTAGCTCTCTCTACATATAATTTAAAGCCATTAAAGACATCTGCAGAGCCAGCAATGAGCTCGCTTACTTGGGATGCGTAGCGTCCCTTTGGTGCCCTTTTTTGTGTTTCTACGTACGTGCGGGGGTGACTTTTTCGAGCAAGGGGTGAACGCGTGGGGTGGTTTGCTCATGTTTATGACTCCTATGTTCTTGACTCATATACCTCGTTTTATGAAAAACTCTGCCTCGAATTGCCGTTTTGGAGTCATTATCGTGTGTCGGTATTCGTGGAAGGGAGGCATTTCAAATGTGTAGGCCGTGGATCCGAGTTAAATTAGCATTTTATGCGTCTCTTCGTATTTCATTCGGAATATGTGAGTGTAAGTATCTAAGGAAAGCAGTTTAATCAGTTCGAGATTAGTTAAGTAGTTAGTTTCGTCACTTGATAGCTTTAAGTACGTTTGACACGCCTTCTAATGTAGATACAACTATAAAAATTCTTCCCATGCACGAAATTAATCTAGTATCTCAATAGACAATCTTTTAACTTCATCAGATTATATTTAGAATCGAATGCATTTAAATTGTAACAGTAATGTCCGTATTAGTTGAGTTGTAAAAAACAAAACATCGATTTGGTTTTGGGGGATATCGCGTTACTTGTGTGACGCAATATTGACATTGAAACTTTCCACATCTCGAAAATTCTCGACAATTCCGTCGTCAACGTAACCATCTGTCCGAAAAACAATCGTGGCAGCATGTATGGTGTCAAAGTATCGAAACCGCTCGGCTTAATCACAACGTACCCTGATTAAGGCGGACCCTCTGGCCATAAAAACATTATCGTTGCGTCCCTCCGTAAAAAAACATAAAGAACAAATACAATGGGCCAGTGGGCTCATGGTGCATCCGATATTGGCAGTTAGCTACATCCATGCCATGCGTCTTCGTCTGATTAGATCCGATGTCTACGATCGCCGTTACTGTTATTGGTGTTTTCAATTGTAAAGCCGTTAGTTCTGTTGTTTTCATGTTTTTTACTAGAATATTGCAATGAAAGTATCGTTGTGCTAATAATGAAGGAAAAGAAATTGGTTCATCAATATGAATTAAGAAATGGAGTTCAAGACAATAATAGCAATAAAAGTGTTTGGTTCCGATACGCGGCAGATAAATATCAGAACCAAGATAAATATATCTATAAGATATATATATATCTTCTAAATAAACTAGCGTTAAACATTATAATGTGCATTAATATTCATAACCATGCACATAAATATACTAATACAAAATATGTTGTTATACCGTATCTAAAAGAAAAGTGTAATGCATAATATTCATATATCTATAGCATAGCAACGTTAAGCACAACTAAATAGACAGTATAGTACTCATTACTAAACATTTCCTTTAAATACGGTCACATTGAGCCCCTTACAATTTATGCACTGCATACTCGCATCACTTTACGCACTGGGATATGGGTAATCTTTGCACTCCGCACAAATCACGGCACCAACACTAACACTTCTTCTTCACCTCATACTACACTGTCTGGTTTGATCTCGTGTCTGCGCAGGATACTCGCATAGCGCGTCAGCCTTATCTCATCCAATCTCCTTAGTATTTGCTTGTCATGGCACCTTTTTGCCAATTTATACACGACTATGATAATTCCAAACACCAACGTAGTACATATGATGATAAGTAAAATATTTGTCGTTTCGTGTTGCTGAACTTGTTGTGTACTAGCTGTATTTTGGCCCCCGCTCTGAGCAATTACAACTTCCTCCTTTGAGTTGGTGCCTCCCATTTTTGAAGATAGATAATACTTTCAAGACCGAGTTTTTGATTAAATTGTCGCGACAGTTGCACACAGTGTCTAGCTTCTGAGTAATAACACATCTTGGTAAATTGAATAATGAATAATTACATTCAAAAGTCACTGGTCCCGATAGATGTTTACATAACTTAGTCCTTATTGGGACGCGCGAACGCACTCGTGCAGACTTCGGGTGTCACGGTCGCCATGTAAGGATTGGCGTAAGGATAGAAATGAAGCAACTGAATGCTGATATAAGACTGACTATTTATTGGGATAACACACCGTTATATATGAGATTACAATAGTCTTAAAGTTACTTGGTTACACTACCACTACACAACATGACGATCAAAACAAATTGATCTACATAAAATCATCCACATAAACTAAGACCCTGTTTATGTACTACGCTACATAAAATTTCATTAAACACAACATAAGCTCCTTCCAATCTCGGAAGTAGCCACCAAAACAAAAATAGCCTTGAGGGTGAAATCTGAAAGCATTGAGAAAAACATTCGTGGCACAAAACTGACGATATGCTTAATGCACCCCACAGAAATTATCGATTAGAAGCTTTTTTATGCAAGAGGGAGTGCGTAGGGGAGAAAGCCTGGGGCGCGCGGTTGAAACAAAAAACGGGAGTGAAGAGTGAAAATAAAAAGTTTAAACAAGTAGGATTGCAATGGTGGCCCTCAAGACGAAGGAAAAATCAATATTCGATGCCGTCCGATGCAAATCTTCTTGCATCCCGATTTGAATTTCAATGCGGTCGCGAATTTGAGTTAGGTACTGCTTTTATTTTTATGTAATTTCTTCGTGTCTGGGGTTCTAAGTAGTAGGTATGAAATGTAGGGACGCAATTATAAAACCATGTTCGGAAAATGGTTATGGCTTTTGAATTTGTGAGTGCAAATAATTTGAAAATTGTGATTTTATGATTCGCCTGCAGGATATCCCTGATACATTCTATAATCCACCAATCTCCAAAAGGCATTATCATTTAAATGAACCGAAACGATGGTCAAATCACAATGACGGCATTAAAGTCCGTTTATAATTTCGCTGTAAACTTCAGGCAGTATATTGCTCAGAACAGTAAGAACATTACCACGACAGATCATAATTTCTCCGCTAACATTTCACAGCACACTATCGTTTTACTATCTAAGTTAAACGCGTATTTCATAATTTTCTATGAATATGTAATTCATAGTAAAACGCTGAATGGTGTATAATAAACTTCACTTTAAATGTCCGATGCAAAACGTCTGGCGGAGCAGAAGCCAGTGGGAGATGCTATAACAAGAAATACAGGGTGGTTAAAAACTGGAAATTAAAAACATTAACAAATACATGTCTTGCCTAATACGTTTGACAGGGGATCTGCCGTAAATGTACCAATCAATCAGCGGAGCACATAAAAGAAGGTTCGTCTCGTACTCAGCCCAATTAAAGCGCCCCAGGGCTCAGATGTACACTCTTCTTGATCGTTGGAGCGTCATCTTTAAATTTCCGTCGTTAAGATTTAATTTTTATCAAGGTCCCCTCACGCGGGGAGAGGCAACCTGTCGCGCCAAATATTTTCCTCCGTAGTTTTTTCCCTCCTTCGATGGCACTTACGCGCCTCCCCTCTGTACGAATTTTTTTATCATTAAAACTCGGAGTGGGGTCGCCGAACCCGGCGTTGCCAACTCGCGCTGTCATAACAAAACAAAATCATACGGAACCCACGTAATTTGCAACATCGCTTTTTTTTACTATGAATTTTTAAGGTTCTAAATGAATAAAGAGGCGTGCATTTTAAATATTTTACGGGAGGATTGGCGTTTATTACGAAATAAGAATTATTCATAGAGCAGCACTGTAAACTTCATCATCAGTATGAATTTAGATCTAGATGCGCTTAATAAAACTAACCATCTGCTCATTCATAATATACGTCTACTAAATAATACTAACCGAAGCAAACCCAGCCATACTTAAACAAAACCGCTCAGTTCCCTCAATCAATACCAATCGCCTCTAATAAATTCATTAACCTCGTCAATGTATGAGGTATTACGCAGTGACGATTTAAGACCGTTTGCGGCCAATAACAGCCGGATGACACATTTCACTTAGCCTGAATGCGGCCGTAATTAAGCCGGCTACGTGATAATTACCGGCCCACTGACACCTCGCCACGATTCATTTCCTTTGACGTACCAACCGCTGCCATCTTTGTTTTCCTTTTACTAACTGATGCTTATTTAGGGACGCTTTATGATAATGGAAACAAAAGACACTAGAATAAATACGTTACACGTAATTGCGATCGTTTATTAGCAGAAAAAGAAAAAGAAGAAAAAGCTAATTTATCAACCACCTAAACCATAATTAGGTCCAAGAAGAAAGAAAACGTGGCGAACTTTCATCAAGTGTTTACATAGCGGCTAGCACTAGAACATTGGAACAAACAAAATTAACGTAAGTAAGGTTGAAAAGTTGTGGAAACAGAACTCTTATAATCTTGTTAGAACGCAGACGCAGCGGCTAATCCTCCTCCCATCAGCTAATTAATCCTACCAAGTTTATTTCTCAAAAAGTTTCAACTTGGTACGGAAGTAATTTCACGCCAAGGCATTAGTGGGGAGCGAACTTCACACTTAGCTACTCGGTAAACACTCATGACGTTTCCTAATTAACGGACGCAATTAGTGGTCGAGCTCGATGGACCAGTGGGGGGGTCGGGGTGGGGGGTGATAAGTGGCCAGGAGAGGAAAAAGTTGGAGAAAATTCGAGGGCTTAACATGGGGGACGTGAGGCGCCCAGACGGTGGGTAGTTGCACGTTCGCACTTCGTACCACGTTGTCTGGAGCGTCGGAGCGACCTTGGACTTTTAGTATGGTAAACTGTTTTGATTGTGTTCGAAGTTTTTCTTTTGTGAAAAGGGTATAAGGCTTTTTTGAATATAGAAACATTTTGACGTTTTGATGTAGTCACACTATAAATGTAGTGACACGCTTTTTAAATTTGCGTTAGTCAAGAATTAGGGTGGTGTTAGAACCAGATCCTGTGAAAATACAACTTGCGCCCTCTGCCAAAGTAAGCAACCTATCGATCACGTGACCCAGAGCCCCAAAAGTATGACGGCAAGTCATCCCGTTCTAACACACAACTTCTTATTTTAAAAAAGTAATATATTATGTTAGATTACAAACATAGACAACCTACACACATTCTACAAAAACTAATCCACCACTCATTCTTGCGCATGTCTTAAAATATTAATTCCACAAGAGTCAGAACATTTGCATCTTAATTACAAACTCGTGATTGTCCAAGGAGACCAAATGAAAAATACCTCGCACCCATAGTCTCCTCTTATTAACATTCCGCCCCTGTGCTTTTGTGATGAGTAATTGCTTCTTTAATTCGCGTCATCCATCCTCCAAATAGGGCAATTTTTCATTCAGTTTCACGAGCCTTATACACTTAATGGCAATGAAAAATACACACGTCTACCTGACAGGATTGATGGTAAATAAATATGAAATTTTCGCATAATTTGATGTAGATTTTTACATGAGTAGCATTAGGAATATTTTGGAGAAGTTTCTAATAAATGGTCTTTTGTGTTGGTCGGATAATTATGATATTTTGATTATATTAAGACGAATTATAGAAGAGGTTGGTGTGCGCGCGCTAAAGGTACTACGTACCTACATATTAAGTTATCGTGTTGTACTTTGTGGTAGGTGGAAATTTTATACTTAGTTGATTACGGAAATGAGAACAGTAATTCAGTATTATGTTTTTGACACAGTTGCTTTGCTTGGTTGATATATCTAAAGCTAGCGTTGCATTCATTAGCTAGCTACAGGAATTCTATAGCCCTATTCCTCCAAATCAATAAATTACATCACATTTCATAACTACGTTCAATGTAGTACAACTTTTTTCCCTGTCGGCAAATTACAACAGAAATTCACCACAAAAATATTTGCTTCGGTAACCAAGCATCATTACTAGGACCAACAACTGCTTAAAAACCAAAATCGTTACCCGTTGTTTGCGGGAGCGTGGCTTTCCCTTCTCTGGCTTTAATTTATTCCCCAAAAATATAAAAGGATTCTGAGGAGTCGTTAGCGATATTGTAATTTGATTATTTGTATTTTTTTTCTTATACTTTTAATCACCGGGCTTAGCTGAGGGAGGGAAATCAGATTTCAATTTCAATTAGAGAAGGATCTTCGTGGAAAAATCCGAATCGAGTGAATGAGTATTGATGAGTTCGGTCGTTAATATAAATGAGTCATTTTAGTGGGGGTGCTCAATCAGCCTTTTTATTTGTTCTCTTGTTTGGAGGATGCCAAATTATTTACCTACGATTTTTTTGGTCTGATTGCCGCGGATTGGATAATGTGCCAGTTTTAAGTGGGCAGGCTTACGTTAAAATTGGGGCATTTGGAGCTCTTAATGAGCCTTCTTGTTGTGCCACAATTATGATGCCTTAACAAGTCTCTGATTCATACAATTACATAATATCTTGACCCCCACCCACACGCCGGGAATCAAAACCACGATCCCGATCGCTGAATCCAGACAGTCCCCATCGCTGCGCCATTCCAGTCCTCCGTTTTCCAACAAAGCCCAACAAAACAGCCCAATTACAACGTCTTACTTCGAAGCGGTTGGAAAACCCTCGAGACCTGAAATCAAAAGCAATGCCACGTCATAACATAATATCCAACAGCAGGATAATTAGAGAGGTTGGGATTGCACGCGAGCCACAAATAATTCATTAACGGTGCCGTAGTTCACCGCATACAATCACTTAGACTGTCATGCACCACGTTTAAACTTACCAAGTGGAGTAATTACTGCACTGAAGCGGCCCACGCTGAAAGGTTAGAAATAATTGGATAATAGGGGGTGTGTTATGCACCGTAATGACACGTAGTTACCTGCATGTCGCGCTGGCAACAAAGATAGCGCTAACCGTACGACTACAACGCAAAATCAATGTTTACTCACCACTCAGCAAACAATTTTAAAATGAAAATAAATTCAATTCTTTCAAGTTACGCGCCGACACGAACCAATTAGAAAACGGACGTCAAGGAAGCCGCAATTAAAAGGAATCCTCGAATATCTTCCGACTTAATGACTTCTTTGCTTGTTAATTCCTTGTCGCGAAGGAAAAAACTCCGAGTCGGATTAATTCCAAATGCAAGTCGATTGTTTGCATAAGCCTCGGCGGGGAAACATCACCTCGCCGCCACCGGCTTAAAAAAATAATTAAAATTCGTAATCACTCTTGACTCGACCCCCCGGGGGAGCGGCTTGCTTCCGACCGCGAAGCGGACCGACTCGAGATTTTCACATTGAACGACACGAACGTCCCTGCAAATTCGTTTATGTGACATTTTAAGTAATTTGTGTAACTCGAATGTTGTAAAAATAACTTTATTACGAGCTACGATTCACATCGTGGCGTTGTTCAAATAGTGGCACAAAAGCCTTGTTGGAATGTTTATGGACGTCTTAAAAAACTCGAACGACATACGGTACGAAAGTTTCCGAGTCGCTTCGTTACGGCTACCCGCAAAATATGAAAGCTTAGTTCATCCCTTGCATGTTCACCGGTAGTTTTCTACCCTCTCAACAACATATTTCGGCATATTTCGATTACCATAAAGCGTTTCGTGTGATGTATATTTACGTTTCATTATGTGTACTTATTTTAGTGCTTACATGCATTAATTTCTTCACTATGTTGTGTATAACATAATCTTTAATAACGCCCTGAATATGACCCAGCTAGCCATAACATAGGTGCCCACATAATTATACAAAATAATTGCAAGTGGTTACTCAATGCATTTTTGCATCGGGCTTCTGGCATCGAGTAAAACTTAACCGAGTAACATTGTAATAATTTATTGTATAATCGGCGTTCCTACTACATTCTAGCATTAGTGTATTCTCAGCCCTCAAGTATTGTCAGGGTAAATCGTTGCCTTCAGTAACATGACGTTACCTGACGTAATAAGTGCTTGGCCTTAGTGTATGGTATTTTTTCAATTGGTGTTCTTAGCTGCAATAGTTACCAGGAAAATAACTTAATTAAATATTTTATATAATTCTCAACGGGGGTTAATTCTAAGCTTTCCACTTAGAGAACGTAACGTAGGTAAGTACTTATTATACAAATATACATTCTTAAAATTCTTAATTCCCTAGGGGCTGTAACATCATTATCGAAACATTTCGCGAACTCCTCTTCTAATAGGATGTAAAATAACTCATCACAATAGCCAGACATTTCTTTCGTACATTCAAAAGAATCCGAGCTTATCACGGCCTTAAATTAATAAGCATTCAAGCCGAGCCAAGTAAAAATGAATAAAGCCCGTAACACCGAACAATGGCGTAATAAGGATGGTGCATTTTGTCTCTGAGAGCTCGCTTGCAAAACAACAATAATTCTTCTTTCCGTGAAAAGATTTTCAGCGTTATTCCACTTGAAATTATTATATTTTTTTTCTTGTCGTCGTCTTGCCATTGTCTCGGACGGGAGGTAAGTAATGAGGGAAATTGGGGGCTCTTGGCCGGGCTGAGGGCTGAGGGACGCCAAGATTTGCGTGGCCGACCGCCGGCTAATGCCGAATAATGAAACAGCTTTGAGATATTCTCCGCTCAGCGGTCGGGATTTATTAGATTCAGCCAAACGGAATTAGGCACTTACAAAACGTAGATATTGCTGTAACTATGTATACTTGCCCTTAATAAAGTTTTACGGTCGGTACGCAATTGGTGATCAAATTAAATTGGGCAGTGAAATCAAAAATTTCGAAAGAAATTTAGTGTAGGAAGCCAAAATTCTTTAGTTAAAATTCAATATCTTATCCAAAATATAACACGTTTCTGTAAACAGTCCTAACAATAGAAGAAACGTTACCGAAAATGACGTAAAGGTAATTCCAACATCGGATGACGTAAGGCGATCAAGATAACCCACTCACAACAACAATCTTGTTTAAAAAAATGTCTTATACAAAATTCTGTATATCGTAGAACTATAAGAATGACTAGATACTAGTGGAGACTGTCATTTTTAACCATCCAAACACTAACAAAAGATATTGTATCTGTAAAGGAAATAAAATTATACAAGAAAGAAGAATTTAATTTGTATGATAATATTCATGCACTTCCAAGCACGAGAGTCGTAACAACATAAAAAGGCAAACAAAATATGAATACAATTAGACTGGCCAGTCTTATCTCAAGGATTTTCTAAGGTTTTTTCCAACTTAACTTTACCTATTATTCCGTAGTGGTCAGTCGCGTGCACACAATCCAGTGTAGTCTGCAGGATTCCTTAGATCCTAGTTTTCGCTTTATTCAAGTCTCGGAGACAAGTCAAAAGCAGTTTTACTGTATTTTTTCTTACCATTGTGTTTGTTAGAATTCAAGTCGTCATTAGTTTTGTGTCTCCGTGGGTAGATGTCTCTTTCAATTGTGTTGTCGATAGTAACTGTTTGTGTTTCGTGGATTTTACAAGTGCCTGTTAAGGTTAGAGTTTTAGAATCTTTGGAAATGTTGTTTCTGTACATGTTTGGCTCATTGTTTGGTAATGAAATGAGTGTATTATGTTTGTGACTTTAATTCTGTCTACTGTGAGTTTTGTCATGTATCCTCGATTGATTCTTAACCTAGGCATTTTCTTATTGCGATGATAGTACATATTGAGCTGCTACGTATATAAAATTACTATTTATCTGTGTCAATCTTGCCAAAAACCTTATAACCCAACAAAAACCAAACATTGATCTCAATTTAAATTGGATAAGCTTGCACAATATCGGCGGCAATAATCCAGCGACCACTCACTCTCGCGACGTCCCAAACTCAAACATTACTTTTGTAGTTTCCTATTTACATATCCCCAAAGCGGCTTTCTTCGTGAACTCCAATATTTCTTGGCTCGTACTCGACCCAGCGGTCTCCCATCCAGCATTTTTAATCTCGTTGGCCGGATCTGCACGTGGGCCCGCAACCCCTCTATGTTTACCTTCCGAAATAGTTTAACGGGAACAATTTGCATCTGCTTATGCGGGGGCCGTCCTTGGTTGTTAACTAGTCTCCTTCGTCTTTCCTTTTCAGAGCCAATCGTATATCAATATGTATTTGTTGATATAATGTTTGTTTACCATGCATTTGTGGAGTTGGTATATTTTTGTGGCAGCGAATGATCTTACATCTTTCAGTTTATATCGTTCTAAGTTCTTGTGTAGCCTTGGAATTTGAAAACCTGGCGTCATAAGACATTTTTATGGTTCACTCAGTTTATTACACAACTTTGGCACAATATTTTTTTATAAAATAAATACTTTTGGATCCAAACTAAGTTAGATCTCGAATAACCATGATTTCGATACACAAATTTTAAACAGGACATTAAAATTAAACAAAAAAGAAGTGGAATTAAAGTCGCCAAAAGTAATCCTATGTACACGTGAGTGTTCCACAAAGATATGGGCAGGTTAGAGACGTAGTCCTAATCGATATCCTTATAATGATTGCTGGAGGAGCTCGCATACGAAATAAGGAGGGTGCTTGACGTCGGAGGTGTCCGGGGCCGGTGGGTGGGCGGGGGGGAGATATGAGACGATTTAGATTTTTTCCCTCTTCTATTCTTTCGTTTTTTTGGGGGAGCCCCCTCGAAAAGGGTGAGGAATTTAAGACGGCAACGCGCGATCGATTTTTCGCGCATGCATTGGTATTCTCGTAATGTCTTACTTGAGATTAGAGTTATGCTTTTTTATGTTCCGCTTAGGTTTGCAGGTTTTATGGTCCAAACACGTGTATTTTGGTACTTTTGTGTTGCTTCTAACGACAATGGCGCTGTATTTAAATGTTTTAATGAAATAAGATTAGCAAACTATATTTTATTTATTCCACGTAAAATGGTATTAAACTGAATCAGGTTTCACTGGAAGCCGATACCTATATAGTTGGAAAAAGGCTAGGCAGATGATGATTTTTATTTCATGCATTGATTTATAGCATACTTCAAAAGCAACAAAAACTAATAATAACGGGCTAAAACACAACTTAATCTTAACTCACAAATTAAAAACCTACTTAATCAATTTCAATAACGAAGCAGCCACACCTCGACTTAATCAAAATCAATTAAACAGCAGCTATCAAATTACGTTAAATATTTATAAAAACATCAAAAAACACGTCATTTGTAAAGATAAAAAAGGAAATATTTTCCTTCATTAATAGATCACCGGCGACGAGGCACAAAGGCAAGGCGCGAGTCGCAGTCAAAGGGGCTAAAAGCCTTTCGGCCCACAAAAAAGTCTCAATTAAAAACCTGACGGAAGCTTTTAGAAGGTAATCCCTCAAATTGTTTCCAACGCCCCCTCATTAGCACCAAAAGTGTTAAAAAATAAACTTTTTAATCTTTATTACTCGACGACTGCGCTAAACGGGTTAAATTATTATAGAACAAGCGCTATCTCATTTTTTATTCTTTAACCCTTCGCTCGCGTAATTTATTAGTGACTTGAGACTCGGCTTTTGAAATTTTTAGTCTATGTTTAATTTAGTCGGCGTCCGTCATAATTGCGGGGAGGTTTGACGCGATTTATCATTATGCCGTGGCTCGCTTCCCGCCTTTCTTGAGAAAGATTTTAATAATCATGCTTAGAAAAACAGGCGTTGATAACTTTGTTCTGGTGTTTATTTTAAAGTTGTTTTAATATTTAATTAGGAGTTTTTGTAGACTGTATAGCTCGTTCTACGATGGGCGCGTCTGGGCGGTTTATAGGTGGATTAAGGTCAAAGTTACAGTTAATTTAATCAAATTGTTCTACTTTTTTCGGATCAATTAATGTCATAAGATAAAGATACAAACAAATGAAGTGGAGAATAGGTCTTTTGCAAACCGCGTCTGTATTTCGGACTTCATTTCGATAGCTACGCTCCAAGAGAATTAGTGGTCCCAAAAAGTTCTTAATTTGAAACAATCGAGCGCTTTTTGTACAATCCAACTCACCTCTAAATTGAATTCCACCCAATTTGTTACACAAAAAAGAACAAAAATAATCCTAACGGAACAAACTTCACTAATTACACGAATAAATCCAAACAATCCGGCGCAGAACTCGCGGCCCCAACAAACCGAGCGAATTAAAAAGAAAAAAACCGACAGATGGACAAAAAAGCATTTCCTTGACAAGTTTTATTTACCATAAACATTGTTACAGAAAACGGAGGCCGGATGAAAAAGTTCGCGTTCATTAAATCCATTAATTAATTCAAATGAAACCGCGACAAAACATTTACATTCCTCGCCCCGCTTCCCTTTTAGACGAGGAAAACCCGAGTCATTGAAGATTTTTCCTTCAGACCGTGCCCACTAAATGGAAATTAAGCGTTTAATAAACCGACCGATGGTGGCTAGAATTAATTAATACTTCGACTTGTCTCGCAAGTTTTCTTACCCTCGCAAGTTTCATTTCTTGGTATCACCAGGGTCGAGGGGAGTACTTTATAATGGTGTAATAATTAAGACAAAGTCCCTTGTTTCGGTGATAACACCTCTAATTATTCATTTCGAGTCGACATCGAGATTTTATGGGGTGGCGATTTGTAATGTCATTGTAAGAGAGAACGCTTTCGTTGTAATTTTTAAAGGAATTAATGTTGAGTTTTGAGTAAACTTTATAGCTTTCTCTCCGTTTATTATAACAGTAAAATACATAATAATGTCGTAAGAGTCAACTGAGTGCAAAGGGAATACGTAAATTCTAAGGTTTGACTTTTAAAGCGGAAAAAACGAGATACTATTTATAAGGTGTGATTTACTTATTTTTTAATTAAGTACGGAAAAGACAATAGATGCAGTCGTAGATTTTATCTATTTTCTTTCGTCGTCTGTGCAGTAATACAGACGTTGCTCTTTTTACCATAATTGACATTCCATAGACAAGAAACCATACTTCCGTTTTTCTTAGCAACTATCTTCACAAGTCACAGACAAATTTTCTCGCACCAAATATTTTAACACGCCACAACTAAATATTTCTTAAGTGTCGTCAACATGGTCCCTTTACTTAACATGTACCTTTATTTGTCAATTAGGTACCCCTGCGCGCGCGCCTCTAAAGTGCCACAGAATTAGTTTACCGCTCCTATAAGGAATTTCATGGCTATTGGACGCTTGTTTAGTCATTTAATTAGTAACTCAGGTTACCATTTTCAACACGACATGTTCGGATTAGGCTTTTCCTGCCAGTTCTCGTAATATGAGTTTAGGGCCTTTTATGATGCTTCATTGTTTTATAAGATGCACTTTTGTTTTCTTTCTATAAAGCTTGGATGATATGCTTTAGCTTGTTACATTCGAATTTTAAAACTTATTGACTTAATCTTAAAAACAGTGGTACGCCAAATCGTGTTAACATACACCATAGAAATTGTAATTTTATATCCAAAAGGTATTTTAATATACACTTATTATAATACAAAATTCTTGTTTATTAATATCATAAACAAACACCAGTATTAAGTTTCTCAATATCAACAATAAAAATACATTCAGTGGCAATTTTATCATACATTATAGAAATATTTGACACCCGAAATAGCAGTGTTTAGAAAAATATCGGTGTCGGTAAATCTCTGATATTTATATACCGATATAACTGTTCTATTAGTCGATACGATATAAATATTTTGACAATGTGTGATAACATCAGCTTAGGGATTTGCATAAGATACACATCATGATCATGAATCTCATCGAGGTGGGCAAACTTATAAAATTAATGCCAAAACAGGCTAAGCGACAATTGGGCTCTGTACAAAATTGCATGGCCTATACATTTTGGACTTTTTGACAATGAAATTGTCATCTGTGATAGAATTTCTGATGGTCTTTTGTTTGCATTAGGTTTATTGAAAAAAATTAGTAAGATGTAGGCATTTGATCAGCTGATTCATTAAAAAATCCTTATTTAAAATCCCGTTATATTTATTGCCAGGATCACACGACGTTGCCCCAAATGTGCTCTTATTTGTGTAGGACACTAATTTATACTGATTCGTTTTTTCACGCGAACAATCTTAGCGCCCACGAGTCGTGATCGCGCTTACATCACAAGTCAACCCACGGGAACAAGCGCCAAAAGAAAGAAAAAAACCTACGAAAATATTCTCCACACAAAATTATCTCAGCATAAACGCCATGTACCAGGCTCGATCTGATAATGCGGCCCATTAATTTGAACAAAGTTCGCGTCGACACCGCCGTTGGCCTTATAAAGGTGAGGCGACAAAATTTATAAGTTCGATTACTTTAATCTTGGTTAACTTATGCGAGTACAATTTCAAAGCTGACAAAAGAAATGCAAGCAATAAATCGAGTGTCTCTTATCTGTTGTATACCTGTATTGTTGTTGGCAGTGTCGGTGTAATCTAGACTAACATGGGGTAATTAATATAATGAAGTAGGTAGACGAGTAGATCACGCGAAGTTTTTCGTCGCGTGATCCCGTGACGGACGGGAAGTGGCCGCTTCCTTACGCTATTTCGGACTGTAAATTATGCAACCGTTCTGAATATTTGGTGTCTTTTTGTAGCTTGTATGTGGAAGGCGAACTGTGACATCGTTAATTATGTCTCTATGAAATGCAACGACCCGAAATTCGCTGAAAATTTTCTAAATTTTCCAGCTGTACTTAAAGCAAAAACTGTGCAGTTCTGCAAAGAGCATTACCTTAACTATACCTGAAAAGGCAAACCTCGAACTATCCACATTACATTTAAAATATCCCCAACGTAACACCATAACGAAAGCTTACACTAATCAATTTAGGAGCACTAATGAGGACAGTATAAATCGATGTTCTTAATCCGAGAGCTGTGGCAATAAATAAAGGCATAAGAGCACGAACCATATTTCTCGATTAAGTGCGAAAGTGAGGCGGTCGCGCTACGCGGCAGAGGGCGCGCTGCCAGCGATACGAGATGATGTAGCGACGAAGCGATCCTTTGGAAGTCTGTCGCTTTGAGTTTCTAGGTGTATGGAGTTGACAGGAGAAAATGACAGAAATGTATTTGACGAAATTAGGATGGGTTCGAATTGAGTAGATATCTTTTCTAAGAAGTAAATGCTCTAGTCTAATATATTTTTTAAGATGTGCAACAAAATATCTGCTAAAAACGCACGCGTAAAGCATTGGCTCCAGCGTTAAATCAGCAAAAACTTTAAACAGGTGGCCAAAAATAGTCCCCAAATCGAATAATTTATACAAATCGTCATCATCAAATCAGAATCGTTTCTTAGAAAGTGTCAGCAAGATCGCTTCGCTCATGTAATGTCACGTTAGCCTTAAGCTGAAACGCAGCGATGCCGGGCGGTAGGCGCGCGTCATTACCTGCGCAGGATTGGTCACGCAAATCAGATCCGCGCTGTCCACGCAATTATAATCAAGTACGCCACGCCACTCGTAATTCTAAAGTAATCAAAGGTTTAGCCATCTGTTTGTGAATGTATTTCATGGATCCCGCGGCCTACGTAACGAGAAATGCGAACCGTCAGCCCGCCACTTTATGTCGCACTAAGTTCACATTTTACGACACTTAAATTTAAATATTCGAACACAATTTATGTAGAAATAGAGAATACACACATAAAATTTATTTAGACAACCAAATAAAAGTTAACAAAATATTGATACAACGGCAACAATAGAAACCTAAAAATTATTAGTTGCATTGTTGACGCCCGGCCTCCATAATCCTTAGGAAAGCTTCTTACCATAAATAATACGTGTAGCTGCTAGCTATAATAGTGAATGCGCGTAGGCGCAACGCTACAGATCGACAGTCCTATCCTGATTGTAAATCAGTGCTGGCTGGAAAACTATTAGGCCGGGCCTTCGAATTGAGCGGGGCACGAAAGCCTGATATACATATATTACGGTGTAATGCGTCTTTATCCTGGCATTAGATGAGCATTACATTTCTTCGTCTTTACATAAATCTATACACAGCACAAAAAAAACAACACCGTTGTTACATACATTCTGCCTCAAGCCAACATTCCTGTCTAATCATATTCAAAATAATTTGAAATTAGAACAATTATGTGACAAAAAAGTCGAGTGTCAATTGTTTGTATCACACACTAGTGGCGCGGCCCGTCTCCGCCCGTTGCTTGTAAATCGCTCGCCTCGAGGCCGTCCCGAGAGCTGACGGACGTTTCGACATGCCCTGTCTTAGTATAAACACCTCTGATTCATACATTGTTCATGTTTAGCTAATGGCTACGGCTTTCTAGGTGTCACAATGTTTGGTGTTTTTTTTTGTTTGGTCCCGTTAACTGGTCCTGGCTTTGTTAGGAGCTGTGCGAATTGTTTTATTGCGCTATCTATTTTGATACCGACATTTTAGTTTGATACCAAATCAGTCAAATAACATGAAAGATTGGTCAAAATGACGTGTTTTGGTAGCAAAACCTGTTCTCAAATGGCTAAAAAAGCTGTATATATAAAAGTCGTACCATTTCACGCAAACATCCATTATATATAAGACAGTATAAAATATAGAGAAGTAACACAAAAAAGTCCACCTGACATCACCACAATACAGCAGGTACATTGCATAAACATTTCAGAGACATTGTAGCGAAACAAAACCAACGAAAAAAGGAACATTTCGTACAAACATAATATAATGAAGATATAAATCGCTGTTATCTCGAACAGGGCTCGTGCGAATAAACACCTAAGGAGATATCGTAATAGAGAAATTACTATAAAATAATCTTGGTGTATATGTGTTTGTTGTAAATCGATAGGGCTAGGGTCGTCCCCACGTGCGGACATGTTCTCCGTGTTGATTGTAATTTGTAGTGCGCGAGCGCATGTCCGGCCGGCTGGCGTATTCTGCAACTATTTGATGTCTTGTTTCAGTTCTGCGGCCGGAGATAAACACGTTTGAGAGATAGAGGACAGCGTTTTAATATGACGTTTCTATCTGTATTTATATTTTAAATATCCTTTTCATAGATTTCATTTTCACATAAATTTATATAAGTAATGAAATAATATTCACAATATTGACCTTGACTTCCTTGGAAAATCTCATCCTACGCAGTTCCATTATTTTTTCAACTTAAACTTTACAGGAGTAAATTTTCCATGGCCTCCACCATTCCTAGGATTTTACTCTGAGTTGTTCTTCTTCACGCCAATTCTTGAGTACCTATAAAAAATCTTTAAAATACCAATGTCACACCCATTTCATTCTTTATTTTAACAAGAAAACGGTGTCAACAGTAGTAAACAATTACATAGTAGGTATGTCAACTCTCGACCACGTGCAGGTTCAAAGATCAAAACTATCGCCAACGTTAAGATGGACCACCTTAACTGATACCAGCCCATTAAACCACCTTTATTAACCACCTTTATTTACCAAAAAAAAGAAACTTCATTCATAATAATTTATGACATAGTTAAGTCTACTTAATTATTCTCTAATGTTTAATTTATTTGCGTTTCGTTCTTACGTATTATTTGCATTTTAGGTAAATATGTCGAATTAGTCATTGGTTAACGGAAACGAATGTTAATGGTCGACAAATTTTTTGACGGTTGATGTCAACGGCTTTTAGTGTCGCCATATTTTATTTAGTAATGTTCTGATGTTGAGATGAATGACAGTCTTAAATAACTGGACGTGTACTAAAATGGTTTTCATCATGTCATAGGCTCAATAAAATTATTGTTTTAGGAAACCACCTTTTTTATTAGATCGTAGGATATGTGACTAATGCACGAGAGGAGTGTTACCAAGTTACTTAAACGTTTAATAGCGGTCAAACGCTATGACTAATAAAAAAAGAAAAACTTTTTCCTCTAAGCCATAACACAAAACAAAACAATACAGCCGAGCTTTAAAAACTGCGACAAACAATAACTTTAAACGTACCTTTTATGTTTAAACCGAGCATTAAAAGTGAGAATAAGCCAAAGGCTTTGTCTCCTGGGCGAGCGATGGCGTAATTTACAACAAACCCTCGGCATGTAGCCCTGTAGCACCGAGGATTAGTCCATCAGGGCTAGTTTATGCGCCATGGTGCAAATTATCGAGCCGCCTTAATTGGAAAGGAGGATTTACTTTAATTAATAATCAATTTGGATTTAAATCGTGAAGCCTGATTTATGGTGTGTAAAAGGAAATGGAGTATTAAAATAAATGCTAACGTAGTAATAAAAGTTCACAGCTCTCTTTGGTGCAGAATATTGGCTATGGGCTATTGTAAACTAACAATTTACTGGTATACAACGTGTAACAGTATAATTGCAATACCTGTGTAGGCAATTTTGAGTAACATTGTGAATAACTTTTAGTATGGGACCAACATTTAAATCGCGAAAAATAATTCGACTGTCCCATACATTTATGTGCGTCTAACTCGACAAAATGTACTGAACAGCTGATTTACTTTTCGCGATTTCGGTGTTGGTCCCCAGTAAAAGTTACAATAACCCCTTTTCAGGTATTTCGTTTATTCTGTTACACGTTGTATAAGTCTTTAATTTTCTAGACCTATGCTGCCTATTAACCAAGTCCAAAAAATCAAGGTTTTCCTTCCAAAATAAGCATTGATATTTACGAAATTTTCGCTGTAGCAGAAATACCCTGCAGCGGAAATATGCGGGCAATCTCAATGGGTGTGGAACGAGTTTGTTAGGTATGCCAAATTTTAAATTGCTTAATTTTAAAAGATTGCGACGGATTGACAAATAAGCCAAATATAATTGGAAGAGGAAATAATAAAGTTTCTCAAGTAATTCGTACATGTTTTAAGTTGAAAGCTTACTTCGTTTTATCTGATTATTTTGATTTACTACTTCACGTACTGGGTCTGGGTCATTACGTCCTTTTTAGACTTGACTTGACCCACTAAGTGGCTGAGTAGAAAGATTTCGGCTATATTCGATATAAGAAAAAAAGAAGATCTCTTCTTATACCAGAATTCTTCTAAACAGAAGACGACACTCTGAACATAGACAAATATAAACATGAAAATTGAAATGAATATAGGTATACCTTTACTTTATTTCAAATTCAATTGAACAAATGTTGTATTGCTAACTAATTATTATGCTAACTCTCCATAAAATCCCTTCACGTTTATAGTCAATCCTTCAACAAACCTAGGATCAAGGATCTCTGCTAAATGCAGTGATTATAATAGCTGTCTATTCCCAATTATTCTCGTATATTCGTCCATGGTATTTGTAATTCTAAGTCATATTATTTAGCACTGAACTTTAATGGGGTGATAATTTTGACAGCCATAAAATTCTCAGTATTAGAAATTGAAGATTCCTTATTATTAATATTTATTTTCAGCCTGTTTCCTCCCACTGCAGGGCAAAGGCCGCCCGTTCTTCCTTATATTTCTTTTCCTTTTTTTAGGTTGTAGATTTTATACACCAAGCCAATGATAGTTTCACCGTACCCTATTGCATGCCAATCCCTGATACTACACTTAACTTTATGCCTTCATGGTATGAACATAAAAGTGGATAGGTAATTTTCCTGCCTATATTCAATTGCTGTAACCATCAGTCAATAAAATAACGACTTTCTACTAACACTTACAAATCACGGGTAAATAAAACTTACTAAATGAGCAAACGCCTTTAACTTCTAACATCCTCATATTTGTTGTTATTCTCATGCACACAGTAAGAACATCTTAATTTGACGGAGCCTTACTCTGGAAGCTCATTTTCATAATTAAACAGAAACTGGATGTTTAATTGTATACTCAAATTTTATGTTGCTGGTCATTTCTGTTGTGTATGTCTATTCTACGTCTGTATCTTAAAACATCATGCATACTTCTTTGTTCTTCTTCCTGGTTTTATTTAACCCTTACGGTTCAGTTCTTTTTACATAATATCTAAGTGTGCAGATGAAGGGAATTCCAACACACCAAAAAAACAAATTTTTTGGTGTGTTGGAATTCCCTTCATCTGCCTGGCCTTAGGTACTATATAGTTGATTTCTTTATCCTACTTCTTCTTATCTGTACAGATTTGCACATTACTTAGCAAACTTTGTTTCTATAAGCTTTATCGACATTTTTATAAGCAAAGCATTACAGTTGGTCGCATTATTGCTTATCTTATAACTGCACTCAAGACTAACCTGATTCTGGTGGACACCAGTGTTAAAGTAATATCACTTTTCACATAAATAGGCCTCTATTGCGACCAGAACATCCAAAGCTCTTGTACAATCATTAGGATTACTGTCCAGAATAAGTCTGCAGTCTGTAGCAGCCAATCAACAATGTTAACAGTCTCTATGAGGTGAAACAAATCGTCCTCATAGCTCAGTGCAAACGACGCAGTGCCTTTTATGATGCCTCTTACGCTACGCCAAGACATATCCACTACTCGTTTAGAAGTTAGCTTTACTTTATTTTAATTATATGGGTGTTAAGTTGTACATTGTTGTGCAGGGATTTTTCTTAGTTAATTGGTGGTTAAGTAAATTATTAGCCGGTTAGCTCACCCTTACAGGGTTTGTCACTTAGATTTGACGCCTGGGCCTGTTTAATAGAACAAACAGATTACAGGTGACGGAAAGCGGACAATCCGACAATATTGCAGATTTTTTTTAAAATTATTTTTCTTGCATTTTCTGCTTCCTGTGTGTGTAAACTTTGTCATCGTACGATACGTCACATCGTCAGTAATATTAAACAGCGCCCAGGTTAAAAAAAAAATACAGAGACTGTCCTGTTGAGTTGTCATGAGGGGTTAAACAGTTAAAAGCAACTTAACAGAATCTAAAACATACATATCAAATGATCACCATTTCTGATCATGGCCCAAAGCAGTCTTATATTTAAAGCACGCGTTGGGCTAGGCCCTAAAGAAAGAGATACCACGTTAAACTATGACCACAGCGGCTATAAATAAAGCATCCAACCCAAAATATTTGGAAAGCATTTCTCCCGATACCACTTAATAGTCATATTATGTTAATTAAAAACCTTACCTTATAAAATCACGCACGGGGCACAAAACATCTTTATCATTTTTTTTCTGACAAGACGTATAGTCGTAATAAAGTATAGGGCTACCACATAATTCTATCGATAATGGTACGCCTACATATGAATTAATTAGCACGTGATGTGAAACGGGTTCTCTAGTCGACGTCGATGTCGACGGTCCGGTAAAAGAGAACGGAACTATGGCTTGGACATTTTTATGACACTGGATTAAACTTCAATGAGTCATTTCATCTCGACATGCTAGGGAGTGCTTGGCGCGCCTCTATTTGGTACTTACATGTTTACCTTTACGGGTTGTTGTGTGCAGAAAATGTTTTGTATGTTGTGCTAGCAAGCAAGTTGTTAAGAGGTCAGCAGAAGAAAGCACTGTAAGTGAATAAAAGAACGGCACAGGGACCAAAATATACAGGGTATCAAGGACATCGTAACGCAAACGAAAAGGCTACAACACCATTAACAAAAATTATAAAAGTCATTACTCTCGCTGATCGGTTACTTGCACGAGAAGATGTTATATACATATACGAGTATGTCAAGATTCGACCTCATTTCGGTCACAACCCCATTTACGGTCCAGTCTGATAGTTTACATTTTTTTTTTAATTCTGATTCCTCCTCGTGTTTCAACAGCCCTTAGCAACACTGTAGATTAGATTAGTAGGAACACTGCTAGGATGCCACAAGATTACAATACGACATGGATAATGACAAGTTGCTATGGCATTGTGAGCTACAGCCGCTCATCATTGGCTGTCACGGCTTGCGTGGGTTAGGCATGCACGTCCAAGCATGCATCAAAGCAAGCATGTTCGGCATTCCATTGCACTGTTTTGATTGCCTTGCCAGATGGCACTACCAGATACTTACTTTTTACTACCTTAAAAAGTATAATATCAAAGTAAATTTTAAAAGACATCTCAACCACAATAAGTTAAGAACGCGTGATTAGAATTGGTAGTATTAAGTGCACCTCCCACTGTTACTAATATATTTCAAATGACCATAATGTTCATTGGATTGGACAAACTCTAGTTAACAAATATTCCATCGCATGGCTGACCACTATTTTGTTGACGCTGTAAAAGGCACTATTCCTTATGAATGAACCGTGTGACGTGCGTGTGTGTGACGTGTCCACACGTCTCGTAGACGTGTGTGCGAGTTGGTTTTTTGTGAATGGCCGGCGATATCCGGTCCTACAATATCGACTGGCCTACAGGTTTCGTTATCATCTCTCAGACACTGTCTAAACACAACATATAAAAATTGTGTTTTATTGCATTTTACAACTCTCCCGACCCATGAATATCGATGAGACGTATCAAATAATAGTGAAAAAATGTCGAGTTGTATAACGTAGGTGTCAATGCGTCCAGCATT
This sequence comes from Mamestra brassicae, assembly GCA_905163435.1. Lineage (NCBI taxonomy): Eukaryota > Metazoa > Arthropoda > Insecta > Lepidoptera > Noctuidae > Mamestra > Mamestra brassicae. Next base: position 8,073,347 of record LR991004.1, on the reverse strand, counting down.
TCTCTAAACAACGATATAAGGACGGAGAGTTAAAATTTTACATGACAAAAAAGTCTGAATCGAGAGTTGAGATTTGGGATATGTTAATTCGGCTTTATTCTGGTTCGAATAACGTATTCAAGCGGCGTGGCCGGTCGCTCGGCAAAAAACCTATAACCGAATATTTGGAATTGTGTCGACGCACTTCTACTGGTGTAAAACGAATTAACAACTGCGCCCGATTGACATGATGAATAGATCAGTTTTTGTGAGAATAATATGAGTTCATAATTCATATGTCTGGCGTATTTATTATAGTGCTGCTCTAGTTGCAATTTTACACCTACTTAAGAGAGTGGCGTAAAAGTCCTAGCAGCAGGTACTCAATTAATAATACATATTTACTTCAGTATATCTTATTGAAACCAGAATAACTGCCTGCCAACGAAACGATGACCAGGATTTTACCTACTCTATTTTCTTTTAATACCAACTTTCCATTATGTTTATTGAACGAGGAAAAAGTGAAGGTGTGCGAAGGTTGTACGTTAAACAAAACAGGGTCTTCAAAAAAGGTGCATCAAGATGCTCCCGCCGAAGACCTTGTATTACCCAATAATAAACTAAATTCAAACACTAAAACAAAAACTCAAAGACAGAACAGTTGGAACAGAAACAAAAAAGCCACCCTCACCAAACGAGGACACAGTTAGAGCAAAACAGGGACTTGCCTTATCAAAATTTAAATTTGGAAAAAAGCGGGGGCCTCGTCTCATTTCAATAACCGTTATTCGCGTCCCTTCCCCCCGCGCCGACGTGCCCCTCACACCCCCTGTCCCGGCCCGGCCGGCCGAACTATAGGTGATTGATAGCCCCAAAGAAACAATAGGCAGTCTTCGAAACAGAACCACGACGCGAATCCTAATAAACGCTTTATTTTATTTGTTCAGAATAACAAGAGTCCGATATAAATATCGATATTCGACTTAGATACGGAATTATTGACGCTGCTGGGGAGAATTTTAAAAGTCTCCTTTACATATTCACGTGAGCTTCATGATTTAGAATAAATCAACACACTTGGGTATGTAAGTGCCTATTAAAAATAGTGCGAAGAATTTTAATGGTGGACAAATGACGACAGGCTCTGGTTACTTCCATACTAATCTTCGTAAAACCTACCTTTAAGTAAAGGCATAGTAAATAGGGTTTAAAAGTTTTCAGAAAAAACAATACATTTCCTCATTTCCGAGTCCTTCAGGGTTGTAAATCTTCGCGACATATTTCATCCCGGACAAGGTATAAAAATAACTCTTGACATTGGATGGGACTAGACATAAAATACAGACTACACACTATTAATTAGCATTAACAGTCAGAATGACAATGAAAACACTCATCTAAATTAGTCCAATTTGCATACGAAGAATATAAATAATCATATTTGGTCACTGGCCTTCGTCACATCCTTATGGCATAAATCAGATACAAAGCAAGGCTACAATTCTGTTTCACCTAATATGATACATTAACATCAAATATCTGAGCATGCATGACTTCTTAAGGGGCGTTTCTCCACATTTTATTTAATAATTTCCCGACAAAATTATACATTGAAGTTAGCAAAAGCTAACTGCTCCAAATCACGGTGATATGTCATGACAAACTGTCGCATCGTTGTCACGCTTAAATCACAGCGGCTCCTGTTATTAATTCCTTGGACCGACGATATGTTCGCCGAGTTTCAAAGGTATGCTATACAACAATTACACACATTTTCCCCCATATTAAGTATGGTGTAAAAACAAGTAACAAGTCGCGTCATGCGTGTCATTCGGCCCTCGCTATGATTATTCGAGCATGGCATTAGACCGCTTTTACTTGTTAGAGTGGTGCAGAATGAAAACGACATTACTACTAAGAGAATTAACGCCAAAATCGTTTCAATAATGTATGCGCTGGATGGATTATAATTTTGGGATGTACGAACGTGTGGGACGGTAAACGTGATACGGTTTTGCACTGCGTGTTTCTTGTTAAGAAAGAAAGAAAAATGAGAATTCGCTTAAAATTTGTGGCTACAGTTGAAGAGTATTAGTAAAGGATTTGTTTTTATAATCCTGTTTAGAAATAGGATGATATAAAGAATCGGCATTTCAGTGCTAGATCTTGTTCCCTTACTGGCAGTGTATTTGTTAATCAACTGTTAAATAATGCTCGTTATTCAAGAGAAGAGACTTTGTCAAAAAAAAACCGTAACATTTCGATAACGATCCACAACAACCTTTGAAATTTTTGACCACCATTATGGCTGTTAGAATTTTACTTTGTGTAAAGCATCAAGCATTTCATACCGTACTTGCAACTCAATGGCCAATCATAGAAATCTCTCCGAACCAAGTCGCTAACATTAGCATCCGTGTGTCCCACTCCAGTCGTGGGTCGTCCATTTGTGCGAAAGCGTCTCCAACAGTAATTGCATTGCATCGCGTTAGCTTCGTCGAAGGCATTAAACCTGAGGCCTATGGCCTATCGACTGTATGCCATTTTACTGTGCGTTAACCTGCTTCTGTCTTGGCTATGTGTTATTGACATATTGTCATGTGTTATTGACACATTGTCATGGATGACAGATTGTCATCTTTCAACTTTTACCGTCAACGGTACCTGATTGAAGAGTCAAAATATAAGGGATTGACCACGTAACTCTTCGGCAGTGTACTTCAATCCCATGTATTTTTTCCGTCTTGACTATAATGAACTTTGACTTTAGCCCGAAATATAACTTTTTAGAAGATTTGAAACAATGTAGGTACAAAGTTAGTTGACTATTTCGATATCCACTGTCGTCATTATGTGATTCAAACTAATTTATGTATGTTAATTTTAATGGTATATAAAATATAAATTGCTGTGTCGTAAATAGCAAACAGCATTCGATTAAAAGCTTGTTTTTGATAACAAATGAATTTGTTTTAGGTGTGTTGTCACATTTAGAAAAACGACTGTTTTTTTTTTATTAACTCTTTGTTTGGCTGTTAAATTTAACAGTTACATCTCAATTTGAATACGTAGATATAATTTTCGCAAGTTTAATCGGTAATAAAACAGAAACGACTAAATCTCTAAACGTTAAAACCTGAGACGCAGTCAGACCTATCACCATTTAATACTGATATTGTTTTAATGTGTTTTGAGGGGACAATTAAAATACTTATGTTAATAGCCCCACTGAAGACCGACGCTCTCAGTGTGAGACCGGTCCAACGTGATCTTTTTACAGATAACCAAATAATTAATTAATCAAAACAATATAAATGGTTCTCAATGACTTTCACGTCAACACAAAAGCTCAATTCCTTGCATTTTATTGTTTTATTTTTTAATGAACCTGATTCTGATTATTTCGTCTTTATCTGTCAAATGGGTATTCGGCCGGCTTGGCTACATTTAAATAGAATGTGTTATCATATGAGATACAAATTATCGACTTTGTATATTTATGCATTTGGGAAGTATTTAAATTAAATAGATATATAAATACCGAGAAATATATAAATGTCGATTTCGAACACTATTTCAAAATATTGAACGCTTTCCGATTGATATTTGGACATCTGTAGATTACTCGACCGCAGTGCATATTTAGGCCTATTTAAAAAACAGTTCCCGTTACATGATTAAACACCAAAACAAAAAACAATCACACAAAATGGAGCATCAACAAACAAAACAAAACGCGGCTCCTAATAACAAACATTACTTGTTTAATAACACCGAAAATCATTCTAATATTGTAAGTAGGTACACGAAATTGATGTTAATCATCTTTAACCATTCCTGTACCTATCTGAAATTGAGCGTCCACCATTATTGTAATAGGTCGGTCAGTGTATAAACAAAAATTATATAAAGGTAATTAAAGAAAGGGGTTGATAATAGCCTGATAATAGCCCGATAATTTGGCCCGGGCAATTTTCTAGTATTATAACAATGGATGTTTCGTATCCAGATTGCTCTGATGGATTACTTGAGGCGGTTTTAATATCATATTAATTTGGTAAACGAGGTGCAATTATGATAGAAAATGTTTTATTTATAAGTGTGATTGAGGTAACACGGGTTTGTGACAAGAGAATGTTACCTAGAAAGAGTTAAACGGGGTTGTCATTAATGTGTAAAATGGCCATATGTTAAGAAAGACAGAATGTGTGCGGATCATCAACTGTTGATCATCAGATGATAATAAAAACATATATTTGAATAGAGCTGTATCTGCTTTGATACAGCTGACATTACTTCATATAACTTAGCTTTCGCAGTAAAAAAAAACATTCACTTCATCAAAAAATTCACGACACCATTTTTAACGAAGGACAAAAACAATAAAATTAATTCATAATATCGTCAAACAATTAGCGCTCGGTCGAAGGCTTTTAAACAAAGAGAACAGAGGGTCAGAGGGTGACACTGGCAATTTCATTTGCCCCCAATTAGCTGTTCCAAAATTGAATTTTCTGACAATATTACCCGGGTATCCGGATACGGGCCGATTTCCACAGCCTCCGAAAAACAAGGACAGAGGACTGAAGAAAGAGATGGTATAGAAGCAACAGGTGGCGTTTTGCAGCAATTAAAACCCGCTTTTAATTACTGGGGGAGATTATTAGCAAATCTCGCCAAACGACGGGGCTTTCCAGTGGAATGTAAACCACTTGAAAACTAGGGGAGCGAAGCTTGCCTTTAAAGTTAGCTGTTTGAGCTATAATTAGCAATGACGATGGAATTAAAATCAGATAACGAACGCAATCGAATAGCGATTAGCATTTATTAGAACCATTATGCTTTTGAATTGATAATTTCTTGCAAATGTATCGTTTATGTTGATTAAAAATTAAGAATGGATCCTGTTGATCAAGAATTTCAAAATTTACTGGTTTAAAGAAATACCGTCTTTATGGGTTGGACTCAATGGTCTTAATAGGATAATTATATTACCAAGATCATGTTGTGTGGACATTAAAATTTCACTCATGTGCTAGTCGAGACCTAATTTATTTTTATTGCTTTTCAAATACATAATGATGTCATCAACTAAGACTAAAGGTGTTCTCAAGTGCATTCAATAACTTAGCTCAGGGTATCTTGAGAATTAATCAATAACTTTACGAGCTAAAGAATTTAATACGACCATTATTGCCTATTTATCAAAGCAAACTGTGTGTAAGTTGATATACTTACTTACTTAGTGAATATTTTGCAGTTTATATATGCAGCATTAGCTTATTTATTTTCTTTTTATTTATCCGCTGACAAGACACATACATACATTACGTCAGGCTTTAGCTTTACTATTAATCCTTATTATTTCTAACTTTTCTATGTTTTCCTTCAACACACTACTAGGTATATCAATACAATTTGCCACTGCTGTTATGCATTGATAATAAACTTAGTTCAAGGTTTCTAGCGCAACTTGTCAATACTATATCAACAGAAGTAATTTTCGTAAACGGGTGTTCCAATAAGCCTCAAACCTATTGATCAAATCAGTCTATCTTTGTCCTCTGCTAAATTAGGATCTTCCATATATTTTTATGTGACCATTTTTTTTAGCTTCGGCTTTCTAAGAAGATACTTTCAAAGTGTAAAACCAATAGTATCATCAATAACTAAGATTCTCACTAATGACACAAGAACACCAAAATTTTCACTCACCGTTAGGCATTGTCTTTTCTAGGTCACTAAGTAGGCAATATCATAGACATAGACAAATAATTCTGCCTATACACCCACATACAACCAGCCTTTACAGATAAAAAAGAAACATAAGTAACCAATGAACCAAAAATCATATACAAACAGTTATATGAAGACGCCTCGTATTATGATATCCTTTCGTAAATACCGATACTGCTTCCCAATGCTTATTTGATACTTAGCTTTCTTGAAATGTCTGCATTTCCTTATGAAAAGACTCCCAGGGGTGTGAGGTGGTTTTTAAAGGAGCTCGGTGGTAGGGGGGCGGTGTTGGTGTGTGCGTAGCCTTTGGCATGTGTGACTACTCATCTATATGTGTTAATGCGTTTTCTTTTTACCAATTTTTCGGGTGACCATTGTTTGCTTGGGTTGGGATTTTACATGGGTTGAATTTATCGGTTTTAATGTAGCTAGCGCTCTACTTTCAGGATTCCTCTAGGTTTATTTATGTCCGTCATTTGTGTCGATATACGACAGAATGTTAGACAATATGATACTAAAGTAAGCTGTTGAACTTACTTTAGGAGGTATCATATATTGTTTACTAGCTTTTGCCCGCGACTTCGTCCGCGTGGAGTAGTCACTTTGGGCAGCCATTTTTATTTTTAAAAAACGCTTAGACTTATTTTTTTTATCAATGGCCTGTTACAAAGGTTCATGGTTTTATCTTCAATAATGACGGATTCCCATTCAATCTTCCACCCCCCTTTTCACCCCCTTATAGGAAGATTGCTGGGATTAAAACTATCCTATGTCCTTTCCCGGGACTCAAACTATCTCTATACCAAATTTCAGCTAAATCGGTTGAGCAGTTTAAGCGTGAAGAGGTAACAGATAGACAGACACGCTTTCGCTTTTATAATATCACATTCTGTTTAGTGTGATCTGCAGTTCATAAAATTATTCTTCTTCTACTTTCCTGTCTTCCTTTACTTAATGAGACATTTGTTCATTTACATCAATTGGGAAAATTTTAACTTCGTCACTTGATTTGTGGCTTTTGACTTTCTCGTATTTTACTTGACTAACGTTCAATCTATTTGTAAGAAGTTATTTTACAGCTTTCACATTTATGCACGTAAGGGCTATTCTCCTATTTTTAAGCAAACTGTAAAAAATATCACTTTCCCTATATTTTCACTAGGTTTTGACATTGACTGTCGCTAAAATGATAGAGCAACTTGAATCGGCCACAATTGGCCATCTTACTATTACTACTTACTAAATACTACCGTTAAGAAATTTTAGTTTAAGATTATAATTTGCATGCTTGTAAGTTCTGTGACAATAAATACTTTTGCTTTTTCCTTTTTTTTCTTTCTAACTCTCTTAGCCCAACCTGCATCGCTCAGATCACATCCCAAAACCTTACCAACTCATTGTCACCGCATACGTCTTCGCGAGTCTACACGAGCGTGCATATTATTACTCGCACACACACTCGCACACAATCGCACACATTGTCGTGTGAGTCACTCCGCTATTCACGATTTTCGCATCGATGGTGTTCGTATTGATTTCGTATTGTCGTTAGCTTGCGACATGTAAAAAGAAAAGGGGTCTTGTGGTTCGTACACACTTGATCGCTGCTTCCGGGTAAGGTGTTGCCTTCAGTGATGTAATGAAATATTGTGTTCATGGATTTGTGAATGGGATATGTGCAAGTTTTATGTCAATGTTTTGGTATGATTTTGTTACGATCGTTCGACATTGTTATTATTTTCACAAAATTCTTTGTAGCTGATTTGTATGCGGCATCAAAATCTTTATTCACAAAAACTTGTGACATCCGTGTATACAACCGTGAGTTCTCTTGCAAACTGAATCGTCCGATTAGAATATACCCAATCAGACCAAATAGATTAATCAAGTGTACCTACAAAGGTCGGTCGGGGACTCCAAAACTAGGTTTGCCTGTTTCTTATACCTGTTTTGCTATTGATATTCTGCAGATCCACTTTTCTCCACCATGCAACAACTTGCCATCAGCTCACCCAAATTTTTCACTCTAGCACACACAGACAAAAATTTGCACACTCACACAAATCCTCTATCGTATGTGTAAACTCCATTACAAAGAAAAAGGGTCTCAAACACGAGCCACCATTAGAAAAATGTCGCGATAGGATGTTCAATCATTTTGGTACCAATAAGGGGCGCTATCGATTTTGGCCAAAATGTCAAGCGATATCGAATATCGCTAGCGAATAACGCGTGGGGTTTAAAGTTTTTCTTTGTAATATTTACTATCTCGATTTTGTATGTAAGGGTGTTTCAGTTCAATGTTATTATGTATCAGGAAACTATGCCTGTGCGGTTAAATCCAATTTTGGTTTACCTGTAAAAGTTTTGATTGTCAACTTGTCAAAAGAATGAGACTTTTTGTATAGGTCTGAGTTGTATGTGGCTGGATCGTTTTTCTCGTCACCTTTCGGTCTAAGAACGACGAATATCTAGAACTTTAATAAGTCCAATGTCAACAATCATCTTCATAAACATATAATGTTTTTTGATATCAATAGGACATTGAAGCCTAAAGCTAGGTTAACATCACTGTGCGGGGTGTGTCGTGGTGCTCGATACACCAATCCAAATGTTTTAGGCCTACGTCACATTACAATGAGTTTTAAAGCCAATCAACTGCACCAGAAGGCGCCACGACACACGACAAACACAATAATCTGGTTCGAGCTTAAGTTTTCAGTTACATTATCTACATTTTGCGCTTTTCAGATTCTCAGTTCAGTTTTTCCACTTTTCAAGTCCTGTGGAACTAATGACTTATTAACATCATTAAAATACAAAAATGAAGCTTATGTTACTAAATTAATTTTCGTTACCTACCTTAAGTGACCCAAGCTTCTTAACCGATTACCATAGTCAAATTATCCTCTATACAAATCAGAAGTGATTCTGAAATTGGCCTTATAAACATGTAAATGTTCTTCACGCTCGTGCCGTTCTGGTGTCAGCACAATAGTAACTGATGGCACGCGTAGAACTCAGAATAGAAATCCTTTAAATAAATGGTAAAGATCTGTCCACATTTTCCCCTCTTAGATACCTACAACCGCTTGAATTTACATAAACATAATAACTATTTATATTACGAAGATATAATAATGTCAATGATGTATTGAGTTTGATATTTCGTGTAATAATATGGCCTTTTGTTAGATGTTGTGGAAAATTCACTGAAATATTAGACGCAGTTAGATAAATATGAAACTTTAGGGATATTTTTCAGTCATAATGAGTTCATGATTCCTGGGAATTGTCTCTGTTCTCGAATAGTTCTGTTTTTGTTTTTTTTTTTCTAAAATAGGTATCTAACTTATATAAAAGGCCTACCTACACAACAATGTACACAAAACATAACTTTACATCACTCCTATACATGTTATTCCTTAATATAGATTACCCATTCTCAAAATACGATTATTTCCCTACGTAAAGAGTCTAATAAAAATCCTTTTGTTACAGGTAACCCACTTTGATATTCATCGCAAGGAAAAACCCACAAAATTAAGAGGTAAACGCACAACAACCAACCTGTAGGAATTTAACAATCAAAATACTAACCGTAAAACAATTCAGTGTTATTTTACTGGCATTTGAAACATAAAAATGCCTTGTAAAAGTAGTTCGCCTATCCGTTAAGAGATGGCGCTGGCGGCCAAAGCAAGCCGTTCGTGTGGAGGTTTTATTTTCTTTAGCCACGTACGATACTAGCGCTACACACATGTGTTAGGGGAATTTTCTCGGCTTTTCCTCAAGTGGGAAATAGTGAGGGTTTGTTTTCGTACGTTTTAGTACGCCGGTGGTCGTATAGGGGGCGGTGTGCGTAGGTTTTCTGCTGACCGTTGACCATCGGATTCGGTTTTGCTTATTGTTATTTCACATAGATTTGTTTTGTGACGGTTGCAGTACTTAAATATAGGTACCTATACTTAAACGTTTGGTATTTTAAACGGGCAGAACATTTATTGCAAGCGTAATAATTTTAATACTCTCTTATTTATCGTTGATTAAACGTTAGTTGGCTGGATTTTTTGAAGAGAACGTAAATTAGGTAGGTACCTACCTAGGTACTATAATATTCTAGGTGCTTTTTCACTTGACGGTACCTATCTTTTAAAATAGTCCCAGTTCCTTGGGTCATTATGTTGATTGTTGGTATTATCAGTTCTATCAATTTAAGTCTACTGAAGCTTAATTTGAACGACTTTTACAGCTAATTGCTTAGTAAAAACATTAAATAGAAGTAGGTACCTAGGTACCTAAATAAAGTAAGTTAAGTACCTATCTAGGTAGGTACATTGTCATGTTGGAAGAGACGCTATCAAACCTACTTATAATTTAAGAGTAGGTAAAAGAGTTAGGTAGGAACCTGTTTTCACGAAATCTTGGCATGCCGAAAAGCTCATTTCTAACTTTTCCATTGTTCCATAACCTTCTTCAGCTTCTTCAGCCCTTAACTTGGAAAGCCTTAAGGTAAAATCAATTTTCTTAAAGTCACGTGGACAGCTTACGTCAGATCACACACCTATACCTACCTACCTTTCAGAAGCCGTTGATTAAGGGTCGCTAACAACGGAAAATAACCCTTCAAAATAAAGAGTCCAGTCCACGTGAACAAGAAGTAAACAAGTGCGTAGCATCACATGTAGAAAAAGTCACGGTTACGTCAGTGGGCACAGTTCACGATACCAAGGTCAGGGGTTGGCCGCGCGGGTCAACGCCCGCACCGCTTTGTGACTGAATCGCCGAGAGGTCACGCCACGATTGTACACACTGCCTTTTTTTCGTACATTCCCAATAATAATTCGATTTGTAAAAAAATAAAGAAATGAGGTTTTGATTCTTTTTCGAGAAAAGACGCGCGAGACTGGGATTTTAATAAAACAAGATGCCAGATTGAAAAAAAGTGCGGTTTGGAAATGGAATGTCAATGAATTCGCGCCATCACCGGACTTGGCATATAGGCCTGTAGTGCTATTCTGTAAAATCTTACCCTGAAAACTTCGGTGACTTGAACATAGGTAAGTGGTCTCACTTGTTCAAGACTCCTTAGTCAACAAGGCAGGAGTCATCAGACATCAAGGTGGAATAACAGTTCACTTCAAGCTCACGCCACCTATGCTTTCACGGTGAAATTTTACAGAATAGACCCGCTGAACCCTATCGGCCACTATCGCTTTTTCCAACGTTTCTGTAATCGTTATGTAAACAACGATTTCGATGTCATGGAACTTAAATAAAGATTAAAATTCAAGGTCAAAGTCACACCTGTTACAGAGTATAGATTCATGCATATTCTGCAAGAAAAAACTCATAAAATTTTATGTTATGTTTGTCTAGTGGTTTATTACTTATCTATCGAATTTTGCCATAAAACTTAAAAGCTATGTAGCAGATAATATGGCCTATTCTGAAAGTGATTCCTCCTACTCTTTGGGAGTTCTGATATCTTAACTAAAGTAAGGTAGGTACTAAAAATTCAAACTTTTCAATAAAGGAATAACTAATATTGCCTATCGTGTATTCTCTCGTTATAGTTTACTCGCTTTGCAATTCAAGGATAATTCGATGCTTAAAAACTGTCTGACTTAAAAACTTTGAGATAGTCTTTGGTAAATCACTCAAGAAATTGTAGCCGAGCGAAACCCAACTAAACGGTTTTATTAAACGTCAAAAATATCATAGTGTCCTTGGCGAAGCACTCCATTAATACAAGAAATAACGTTTACCTTTACGTAACGGAAACAAAAATATGTGACCAAATGTTGTCATCTGAAGAATTTTATCACAACAACATATGTATAGTTCAAGAGCAAGATAAAGTGAGAAAAAGATTAAATAATTGTATCTTGGTAAACCAGTACAGGATCTTATGATTCAATGTCGCGTCGTAGTCGCCTTAAAATAAGCACAATAATAAACATGTTCAAGTTCTTCAAAAAATATTTTAGAAGCACTTAAAAATGTTAATGGAATATCAAACCCACTTGTCCCCAAAAGGATTGAAAAGTATATGTTCTCAACAGCCTTTCACTTGATTGGAAAAATATTAAAGACACCTGAGTTGAACTCTTATATTGACTGATGGCTTTGACCTAGGTACAAGACTCATAGGGGGAGGAGATACCTGTTGATGTCTAAGTGTTGATGCCTAAGTGCAATCCATTCCAGAGAGTTGGCGGACGATTGAATAGAAAAATTAATCAAGGCGTGCTTCTGCAAGCATCACCAATTCGCTTGCCACTTTTTCTTCTTCATCATCTTCTACGAGAGACAGCTATGATTTAATCACTCATCAATAAGGTTGCAAGCAACTGCAGCATAATTAGCTTTTACTCTCCTGAAAACACGAACTTATTAGAGAAGTCAATAATGTAGATTGGAAGCAACCTGTTATTACAATAACCACGAACGAAGATGTGGACATCTCCACCACAAACAGAATTGCCAATTGTTCATCCCATTCTCCGTACTGCCCTTATCCACCACACCAGTCTACAATAATATCCCAATTTAAAATAGCACAAACCTACCACAGTATACAAATAGTGGCAGGTAGCGGTGGACACATTTTTTGCATGCGCGTACGCCGTGGGTGGCAGCCACAATGTGGGGGAATTTATTTATAGCTACCGACATGTCACAACTGGACATATACGCTTTTTATCGTTTTTTTCACATAAATTTTCGATATGTCGTGTTTATTGCAACTATGTTGTAAGTATGTGAAAATTGTTGGCGGTCAAGTTGATGAGGCGGAGACATGAAACTTACTTTAACTTGAGTTACGCGTTTTTAGAGGCTTTCGGACAAGTAGGCGTTGTTATATCTGAGTATACCTAAGAAAATGAGACGTTATTAGCAAGAAACATTTCAAGGGGAGATTGATATTCTTATTGAAGCAGGTCACAGAGAAAAAGATCTATAGCAGCTTTGTCTTAAGCTATAAACCACATTTAGCTGCAGCTTCTCAGCTATTTTTGTCCAGTGTTTGAGGATGTGTTGTTTCACGAACAAAATCTGTAGTGATCCTTTAGAGGCAAATTTGACGGAATCAGAAAAGTCAGTGATATTTAGAGCTTCCTGGAACTTACAGAGTATTGTTTGATAGATCTTTACTTCGATAGGACAGAACTTTACAACTCTTCACAGACAAGCTAAGTCCATCTAGACTAGCTGGTGTGTCAAACGTGTCTACAAGCAACATATTTGTAGTAAAAACAACGTACATCGAACATCGCTTATTTACCGATATGTATCAACTAGAATAAATATTTTTTACAACTTCATGATGAGCAGATGGTGACCATCTTGTTTTTGTTGGCGAAACAAGCTTGGTATTGGTAACTATGTTCAATATATATTATAATTAAATTAACACACATAGTTACTAGAGTAGATCAGCCATGTTTTTTTCTCTTTAATTATATGCTGAAGATATTAAAGTGTTTAATGACTTAGTTGGTACGGAAGATGAGGAAAAATATAAATTTTCTGTCTGCATATGTTTCTTCTTGGCTTTCATTTTGTCACACGTTTATCTGAATAGAGATCACCGCTTTGGAACATGCAACTAACTTCATCTCCTTCACAGAAGGAAATTTTTAAAAGTGTCTGTAAATGGCTTAATTGAAACAAATAGTTTGAGTTTTTTTAATCACTTTTGTATTTTTACCGAGTCGATTACAGGACGAAGCAAAGCAGGCCTTTGAAGTTCTGGTTCTGAAATAATTTAGTATTTATTATACGTACTTTCATCATCTGCTTAGCCTTTTTCCCAATTATATTAGGGTCGGCTTCCGGTAAAACCGCATTCTGCTGAATACCTACCAGTATTTTACGTGGAGCGGCTGCCTACCAGACCTCCTACAACCCATTAACTAGGTAACACGGTAGTCCTTGGCTAGACTGGAGATTTACTGGCTTCTGACACCGTAACGACGTATTTATTATACGTACTCTATTTGACAAAAAATCTAATGTGACATCGTCTGATAAAGAGATAGATAAAATAGTTTGAATATCAAAGACGATGAATGTCTTAAATATCATTGACAATACCTACTTATTGAACAAAATATCGACGGATTAAGACGAGTCGTTCGCACCCATCATAATTTGGCATTTCCGTCAGTGACTAAAACTAGTCCAGTGAGATAAAAAACGATATAACTATAGATTTAGAAGATATACCGGCCATTGAATAAGATATTTATCTCCCGGAGACGTTATTTGAATTGGATGAATCGTTGGCGGAGCTATAGACGGTTGATATGACCACAAACCTTTAAAACCAATAGATAAGTTATATAGGCATAGTGAATCATACCTAATGCTTGTGTACCTGAGAGAAGAAGAAACAGATAGATATCAAAGCTGTTTTGAACCTAGTAGAGCCTATCCGTTTCGAGCCAGAAGGGGCCTATAAAGCTCATCATCATCATATCAGCCGAAAGACGTCCACTATTGGTCATAGACCTCCCCTAAGGTTTTTGCCATAATCACCACGTTTGGCAGGCGGGTTGGTGATCGCAGTGTAGCTGTTGTGTACAGAAGCACAGATAATGCTGCTGCCCATTCTCCGGTGAATCCCTTAGTCGCCTCTTATGACACACATGGGAAGGAGGGTGCTATTCTTTTACGCCCGACACCATACAGAACGCCGATGAAGCTCAGCTATAGAAAAGTTTTATATCTGTGAAAGAATATTCATAATCAGATCAGTCCTTCTAGAAATCACCTTACAAACATTTAAATAGAAACAACAGAGGATCTAGCCGAGGTGCCATTTTATCAGCGAATGCGATTGTCGAAATGCCAAAATATGTAGGTATAATATGTAACATTTCGACAGCATTTGTCAATGCCATAGATTTATAGATTTTTGACGTGTTGACAATCGCCTTCGCCACGCTACGCACCAACAGAATGAAATACTTATCTAGATTCTCAGGTAAGGTAATAGACAAACGAAGACACTAAGGAAGTCAAAGAAGGCCCTAGAATAAGCTATAATGATGAATGTTATTTTCATCCATTTGAATTCTAAAACGTTTTCATTTTCCACACGTGAGTGGAAAAATACCTGTTACTTTTAAACATTCAGTAAGTTGATATTATGTATCAGATCGACATGCCTGTGTCTTCTTACCTTCCTATACTAAAATATTTAAAACATAATTCCATCCATGTCTGTCTGTGTAGTGTCTACGTTTCTTGGTTGCTTGACAGATGACTGATTTGTGATTATCCTGAATTTCAGTGCGATTTTTGCAAACACGTGGAACGTTTTTTCAGCCTGAATGAATAATTTCCTTGTTGCTATGACCTGAGTATTAGAATCTTTGGGTAGTGTAGTGGTTTTTGTGTTGAGTAGAATATATTTTTGTAAACGATTACATGTTAGAATAGTTTCTTGTGATGGCCTGAGTTCAGTAGTTGGTTGTTATTGCAATTACATCGTGCAATGTTGGGTTAACACAATTTTCTTTTGACTCATCAGTACCTATTATTTTACTTAAATCTATGTCAGACATTTCTTAGACATAAGGAAGAGCAAAAGAGGACACTATTATTACTGTTTTTTTAAGTAATGGTTAATCTGGGATTAAAAAAGGTATTTTAATCGTCCATTTTTTAAATCAGGTGTGAATTAGAACCTCTTTACTATGCCTGCTCATACAAACTAGTGACTTGCCCATCACGCGTCTACGTTAGTCAGTTACCGCCATCTGTTGGTAGAATTCATATTAGATTGCCGTTAGGGGAAGTAGTCGTGTGTGCTTCCCGCGCAAACCTTTTGTAGACTGACATGATCAAAAGAATAATCGTTTATTAACAGTAAAATGCTTGTTGCGTGTAAAAACTAGAGTTTTAAACATAGCAAGCACCAGTTTTTCTTAGCAGTTAGGTTTAGTATGGGGACTTAGGTTATTGTACCTACAGTCGAGTCGTTTGGTATTTTTGATGTACAATATAGTATAGGTAGGTATTTTTTACCAGACTGGCCAAGAAGGAAGATATAATATTCGAGAGTACCTATGTACGTATACGTATGTCTATTTCTTTGGCACACCATAATTATAGCCTAAACGGCTTGATGATTTCTTACGCTGAGACTGCACCCAGCAATAATAAGTGGTCATTGGACTAAATTAAAGGAAAAAACGAAATAATAAAATTGATTTAGCATAAAACATATTTTTTTTTTCAGATTTTTTGAAATCTGAACAAAAATTTTACAAAATTTCAATTTTTTTCATTTTTTTTTTTTTTAGAGTATGATACAGCTTTTGAGCTGTATCATACTCTAAGATATTAAATTGAAGGACGAGTAGAATAACATAACATTTTTAAGGTTGCCCTTCAACCAAACGCTTTGGCGTTAAATAGCCCACTTCCGTCCTTTAGTCGTATTGGGCTGTAATCATTTGGAGCTGCTTCTTTCTTTCCGATACATTTAAAATTATCATTTTTTAGTTCTTCTTATTAGTTTTTACGTGAAATTAACAATGTTGGATCGCGACATGTATTTGATTGAACGTAACTGAGTATTTTTATCAGGTGGGTGACGATGGGAGATGGTTTCCCAATGAGATTTTTTTTCGTTGTTATTTAAAAATATTTCCATCTGATCGCTCATTCGATCGGTCTCAAGATGCATTTTCATCAGTAGTATTAAATAAATGTCTTAATTCTTTGTAAAAGTAATACGTAAGTAACCAGCATGAAGGAAAATCAAGAATTAAATCACGATTTTGTGAGCGATTTATTTTTAAAGACTAACCACTGTGTCTAAATTCGGAATTTGAAGTTATGCCTGTGAATGTTATGAGTGATGAATTTGTGTTTGACAAAAACACCACGTTTGCATGAGAACTTGTCGAACATAGGTTTTAAAGTCAAGTTTGTCAAGTCTTATTCGGAGATAGATTTTTCAAGAAATAGGTAGGTAGGTACGTTGTCTGGTATTCCTTGTGATCACAGTGTAGAGACCTGCCTGCTATCAATGCATTGAGCTCCACATTGTCATCCAATTCATATAATACCTCCACCTACTCAAGTCCCGACTATAGTTCCTATTTAAATAATAATGACACAGGAAGGTATGCTGGAAGAGATTTCTATACAAATACCTAAGCATCACGTTTTTACCGATTTTTCTGTTTCCTTCTTCTTAACTACCTATTTGTTAAATGTGTGTTCATTAAGTGTTTAATAATAATTAATATAAACTATAAAAATATCTCGATTCACGAAAATGAAATCTTCGATAAAATTTAACCAATAGCTTTTGCTAATATTTACCAAAAGAATCAAAGCAGACAAAACAATGGGAAAATGATCATCCATCAGCAGAAATTGTTCGACTAATCACGTAGAATAATTTCGAAAAAAATTCGTCGCGGCTGTCTATAATTTGGGATACCTATAATATGGGAGACAATCCGTGAATTTATTTTATTTATGGAATGCGTAGTTAGGTATTACCTTGTTACAATTAGGTAAGATGCCAAGCAGTAGACATTAGATAATTAGGTACCTGTGTTGTATGATCCTTACTATTGTAACCTTAGTAATCAAGACTTTCTTTCATCATCAACATCATCATCATCATATCAGCCGAAAGACGTCCACTGCTTGACATAGGCCACCCAGAAGGTGGGGCGGGGGGGTTGCGATAATCGCCACGCTTGCCAGGCAGGTTAGCGATCGCAGTGTAGCTACTGCAATGTACCTACAGAGAATGCTACCTACAGGGAAGTGATGGAATGGTGCTATTCTTTTACGTCCGATACCATACAGAACTTTCTTTCTTAGTTATAAATTAATATGAAGTTCAGAATTAAATATGAAATAATCCTAATTGTCTTACTTACCTTACAAATCTTTAATTTATTAGATAAATAAGTTAATTTTCTCGTTTTCATTAAAAGGTCCTAAGTGGTCTCAAATTCTCAATGCAACGTATCGAGTGGAAACTTTTAATTCTTTTTTTACAGTTTTAAGCCTTAAAATATTTCCCAAAAAGCTGACTTATTGAGTTATTAAATATGGAAGCTATTACGAACCAGTAGCCAGGTCATTCGTATGCACAACATAGACACCACCATTAATAAAAACATAGTGTAGCACGCCATACCACCTGCCAAATGTTTATTATTCATTGCTGCTCACGTTGTTTATAAAATTATAATATTTGCTTTTTAACCGACTTTAAAAAACGGAGGAGGTTCTCAATTCGACTGGTTTTTTTTTTTACCTAATACATTTTTTCGTAGTAGGTAAAATTGACACCTGACCTGCCAATGGTACCATGTTACCCAGTTACTGGGTTTTGGAGGTTACGTTAGAATAGGCAGATACTTCATGTAAAATTTTGGTCCGACATCAGCATACCTAGTTTTGGAAATGGCTAGGAAGATTTATTAGACAAAATAGGACCATGTGGTTTCTTGTGCAAATGTGGCACAGCATCCGACCACCATAAGGCCCGGGTCGATGGCGCGTTGTGTTCCACGCGCAGAGATGTCAGCATAGATATCGGGGCCCGCTAGGGCCAGAGCCTGCCAGGGTTGTGGAATTTGTTCGAAAGAGTCACCGCGGCCCTGGAACGTAAAGGGCTTTAGAATGAACACGGATGGGTTTTAGTCAGTAAGAGTCTGACACGCCCTTCCGCTCCACCCAGAGCGGAAGAAGTCATTTGATGACGCTTGTAGATATTCCACGACAAGTGGGGCAGAGATGTAGGTAAGTACCTAGGTATCTAGTAAGTTCTACAAGTAGTAAGGTTCTCACACATTTCTCCAGTTCTTTTAAGACCCATGTTACAAGAGGCAAACCTATTGCCTTGCCATCAACCAGACACATACAGTCTCCTTACAACTAAGAAATTCTAATTTACTCAAACCGGGAATCGAACCCAGGATCAAGTAGGGAACATGCATGGAATTTTTTAATTTGCAAAATAAAATACTTACTAGCTGTGGTAGGCAATTATTAAATAAAAATACGTTCATCAGTTAGGTGATGAATCTATAAAACTTCAAAGTTGACCATTAGAAAGAGAAGTCCGTTACCAACTCTGATGTCAAATACTGTGACGCCTACACAACTGCCATAGAAAACGGCGTTTTCGCGAGAGAGAATGATATATTTATTTAATATAGATATAATTATATCGTTTGTTTTTCGGTAAATTTTGATACGTTTTTCACTGTTATATTTCTTTGTCTATTTCTAGATAAACTGTTTAGATAATAAATATAATAGATAGGTATATTTTTCATGCATATTCCCTATTCTCAGCAGTAGGTAAGTGCCATCAAGAGCTGTCAGTGTCATTGTGTGGAATATTGACAGTGACAGTTCTGGAACGCGATGACATTAGTGAGTTGGCTTCGCTTGCCTTATGAAAATATTAAATTAAGAATAGAATAGACATTTTTTGATGACCGCGTTCAGTTTCATCGAGGAAATTGGCCCTAAGTTCTTTAATGCCTTAATTTAATGAAGGTATTACGAGCATTTATTATTATGAAAAAAACCCTTTTC
This sequence comes from Mamestra brassicae, assembly GCA_905163435.1. Taxonomy (NCBI): domain Eukaryota; kingdom Metazoa; phylum Arthropoda; class Insecta; order Lepidoptera; family Noctuidae; genus Mamestra; species Mamestra brassicae. The sequence continues at coordinate 8,054,033 of LR991004.1, read as the reverse complement.
ACTCTATTCTAGAACAGGCACACTATCTACTTAGGTTTTTTAGTGAAGAGTATCAATCCACATAATTATTGACAACATGCCTATGTTGTTGAATTGATAGTTTTCCAATACAAACAAATAAGATTCGAACTAGATAGGTACTACAAACTTGAAAATAAAATGGTAGCCGTAGATGTTAATTAGATACCTAGGTAGCTATCCAATAATTGATACCAATCAAGGTTCCATGGTTTAGGTAAGGCAGATAATTAAAAAAATAAGTGCATATATACTTAGGTTCATACAATCATGCTTTATTAAGTAGGTAAAGGAAACACTTAAGTACCTACCAGTAGATAGATAGGTTCATTTCAAGGTTCAATCAGGTTAATTTAAACATTTTTTTTTCACAGTCATTATTTTGATAATAAATAGGTAGGTACGGTTGAATTAAAAACTTTTGTTATACTTAAACAAGATTTTGTTTTAAAATAATCCACGAATTAAAACCTAACCTACCTATCTATCAGATCCTAACCTGTCAGGTGTCTACCTATTTTAAATAGGTACATTTTTAGAGCAAAAACTTCACAATTAGGTATTTCATCTCATCATTAGTCTATTTTATAATGTTTTTAACTAGCAATCCGCCCCGGCTTTGCATAGATACGGAACATTTAGGTATAGATAAGCTCCCTGTCGACATGTTTTTTTTCCATAAGTAGTGATTTATGCCCTTAAACTTTTTCATGAATCACTTCACTTGTCCATTGGTGAAAACAATATCAGAAACCGTTCGATAACTTTGGAGATTATCGCGTTCAGACGACTGACAGACGCGATCGGGTGACGTTGTTTTTTGATTTGTCGAAATGTAGTGATAGGTTTCGATTCGTCTAATCACTGGTTGGGTAAGGTACCAAGAATAAAGCATTTTATGGGCATAGAGTTTTTTTTTTTATAATTAGTAGATACCTACTTATAATGTAGTAGGTAACTACTACTGTAACTATACCTACAGCTGCCTATTTATAAAAAATACTACAAGTTTGGTAAAAAATAATTTATAGGAAAGTAATGTCTGTGGTGTGAGATGAATGCTGGAGAATTTGTTCTTACCTTCCAAGTACCTAGGTAGGTAGGTAGCTAGTTAAAGGTTGTTGTTATTTTCAAAGTAGCATACCTACCTACAGGTGGGTATTTTATCTTCTTTTTTCACACAAAATTTTAACATTAGGTATTGGTCAAATAAATACCCGTGTACTAACCTACTTAATCTTTTGTTTTATTCGTGCAGGGTAGGTGGGTATTTATTTCAGTAGGTATTGACAATACCCGCTAATTAAAAACCATATCATAACATGGCGTATCGTCGTCCATAACACCCAACGACTTTTTGACCAATTACATTGACGAGACAATCATCTCAACCAGGGACAAAACAAACGCGTTCCAAATTCGAACGCTGGAATCCGCGCAAAAACAAAAGCGCGCGAGAGCATCGACAATTAAACGTGTGTAATTAAATGCGGGCGGGGCTTCGCGTTAATGAGGGGCGCTGCGAGGCGGCGGCGGCCGTAATCAACATTAAAGATTGGCGGGAGATGCAGCCCCGCGCCCGCGCCCCTCATTACTTATACAAAATACTTAAGACGCGCGTCGTCCCGCTCTCCGCGCGCTAATAGCTCGCGCCCACTCGCTATCGCCGTCCCGCTTCGGCCGGCGAGCGTAATTAAGCGCTCGCATCGCCTCGACTCGCTCGCCGGGCGGCCCCGCCCCCTGCGGGGCGCGGGACGAGCGGCCCGGGCGGGGGGCCGCCGCGCCGGCCGCGCAGTGTGCCGGCGACCGTTGACTGTGCTGTGTCGCGCGCGCTGCGACAACCGCACCCCGAAACGACAAACTCACACCAACAACACAACTTTAGTTCCTCATTAACAGTTCAGTGGGTGTTTTGGTGTAATATCGTAGTTACTTGTGTTAGACTGACCGCACTGAGTGTTTACCAAGTTCTAAGTTCTGGATACTGGACAAGTGATTAAAAGTGACTGCGTGCTATGCCGCAATTAACAGTTTAGCTGCGTTCTGCGGGCGATGCTCACAGGTTAATATTTACTTTTTAAGTTTTCTTATAGGAATCCCCTTGCAGGAATGATCTGTTTACGCAGAATAATCCCTACCTATCATTCAAGTTGGCGAAAGTCGGAAACTTCAAAAAATATTGTCTTCGTTTTCGGCCGAAACAAAATTTGAACAAGAAGTTCGTTAAGTTTTTCCGAAGTGGTTTTTGTTGGGCCTACGTGAAAATTCCCACGATTTTCCGACAAAGTCCTCCTATTAGAGTTTTCCCGGATGTTTAAAAACCGGCAGTTTTTCTATTTGTTACTGGAAAGTACCCGTCCTGATAGACAACTTTCTTATCAATATTTTGTGCAAACAAAACAATAAATAAAGGTGATTTCCGTGCATCGGACTTGTTTATCTGGATGTAATTCCTGCTTTCCATGCTAGTCAAAGTAATGTTATCGAGAAGAAAGTGGATAAAAAATCCGCAGACTTCCGTAATTCGCTAAGTAAAGAAAGTATTCAATACGCCGTCAATCGGCTGTTCATATCAATAAGTTGTTATCTTCACCACATTTTTCTGTCTGAACCCCTTTTATTGTAAATTTTAACATTTCAAACCAACTTTCATTCAACAATGTTATCCGATAAACAATCAAATTTTCCGGGAAAACTAGACTAAACTTATTAAATTTCACATTTAAAATTTTAAAAACCTTATAACCCTTTTCTGCTTCGGTCATAGAAGGCCCGTCCCCGTAAAAATGTTTGCTTATATTCCGTTCCCAGTTGAACTCAAGAGTCCGTCGCGCGCAAAAATCGTAAACTTAAAAAAACAAAAAGTGGCATAAATGTCGTTGAAATGGCATTCTTTCAAGACCACTGACAGTGAGTTCCAAACAGTTAGTTTTGTTGATTTTATTGCACTTTCACACGGGCTTAAAATGCCAGACCGATGTTTAAGATTAAGTAGATTTTAAAAACGACACCTTGGTTTTTGAAATTTTACTTGTCACTTCAGTCTGTTATGATTCATTTTTTGTTGAAATCTTATTAAAATATTGTCTAAATAGGCATTTGCAACTGTTAAGCTCTTATTATTTCTTAAAGACTCAGGTTGTTTTGTTTCATAGGAACTTATCTTTACATTACCTTTGTTTCTCGGGGTTTTAAGAAATGCTGTAGATTTGCTCATATGATAGGTCTCGTGCCGTTATCATTCTAGTGACTAACACGCCATTGATTTATATAAGGTTAGCAGTACCTACCTTATTAGTTCCAATAGGTAGGTACCTACATTTATAGATTACATGGTAATCCTGAATAAACTGGAACAGAACAATTTAGCACATGCTTAAAGGAGTCCCATTTGATTGAAGATGATAGCATTGTGAGACCAAGCCTTTTGTTTTCCTACATTCCTATGTTTAGTAGTTTCTTAGGTAGGTAGGTAGGTTTGTAACAAATGTACCCACATGAATGAAGTAGGTAAAACAGTTTTTTTCAAAATGTTGGAAGACTACAAAAAGAGATAGCGTTTATCTTAAAAAAAACCAAAGAAATATTGTCTTTGACACCTTTTCTTATTCGATTTTTAAAGATAAGAAAACTATCAAATTACGTGTTTGTTTATGTTCTGCGAGATTTGTTGTCCTAAATAAGTTATGTTTTCAAGTCGTTATTTTTTGTCATGAATTTGATGACTAACTTGCCCCTGTGAAAAAACAAAAAACGTTGACATTGTCAACGACGCAGAAATTGCGATCTATTAAAAATTGCGTAGTACTGATTTGGCCTTAATTTCGATTAGATGAAATCAATAAAAAGAACTTTTTAATCAAGAAGTTAATTTTCCTTTAAGAAATCCAAATTGAAATTGCCGTTATTCGCAACCCGTGACATTTGATAATCGCTATGTGAATACCGTGTAAAAGAATTAAGATCTTTAATTCTGCTTCACAAATGTTTATAAATTAGGGATTTTGAACGTATTGAGAATTAGTTCTATATTTATTCGTAGACACAACTTCATTGTGATTAAGAGTTAAATTGCCCTCGTGGATTTGTTCCGCCGTTTTCCTGTTGCCTACTCATCTAAGTAACTACCTACCTAGGTGTTACAACGACTGAATCCTCAAGAGTTCTTCACTTAGCATGTCAAAATAACATGGTATGGTAGCTACCTACCTATTAAGGGTTCATTGGTATCTGATTATAGAAACAATGTTTGTCAAACCCCTAAAATCAAAAAATCTTACGAATCTGATCAGCACCCATAAGTTATTCAAGTGTAATTGGTATGCAAGTGTTTTACTAAAAATGATATAAACAAACTCCTATTCCAATTAACAAACTTCAATCAGCGCTCAAAAATTCAAACAAGAACCCTTCATGCGCCTGCGCTGGCACATTCCCTCGCAACGGGCGGCCATCTTGCGCCGAGATTTCCCGATACACATTCAGGATAGATCCATTTATCAAAGCGATCGATATCTATCGCAAACAGTATTTAATTTATTACTGGTATTATAATTGATTTGTGCGTAGGCGCGTAAGGTTGGTGCGAATTATACTGACAATGGCGCCACCAAAGACGTTATGGTAATGGGACCTTATAAGCATAACACTGAAGTACTTGAATAGAGAACTCCTTTTGATTCAGGAGTCTTAGTTGTTTTCTTTTTACTTTTGATTTCGTCGTTGACGTTATAGGAAGCCGGAAATCACATTTTAGCGACTACGGAAAGAACCATTGCTAGACGAATTAAGCTAAACCTACGCTATTTTTCTGATAGCTTTTCAATAGAACCTTGATAAATTTGAAAACAAAAGATGGTTTAGAACTTTAATTAAAAACTTAATACGAAAAATACTCGTTTTCCTGTAAACCATGCAGCAGCTATTATGCCGTTGTTTTCCGCGATGTTTTAATCCTAATAACTAATAATTAAAATGTCAATGTAAATAAATATGTAAAAGAGATGCATAATCATATAATTATGTACCAGAACTACGATTATTTACAAGATGCAAATATTAGTATGAATTAAGTAATGTTAAATGTACACTTGCATCACTTCTAGCAACATCTAAATCAGATAAGTATAATATAGGTATAGATAAAATAAATAACTAGCAAAATATTTTAGAAACACTTTAATACTATTGTTTTAAGGAAGAACTGCTGACGTAACTGCATTTCATTATTTATAAATTATTAAAATCTCCTTTTCCATTCATCATTGCAGGTAGATATGATGGTTTATGATAATTTCATTACTTTTTCTGACGAGGGAAGAAAATTAAACGTCCTCTCTTTGTTTTATTTTTTCGAGCGGTAGGTACCTACGCCTCATTTTGGGTAATTAATATAATTTGTTTTGTGAATTAGCAACAAATATGACTCGAGGAAGATCTTCTAAAACAGCATAGGAGTTACATAAAAAGTCCCTTAACTAATTACAGGGACTATTGACATGGTTTTCATGCCGTGTCTGTTAAATTGTTACATTTCCATAATTATTTTAAACAAACACGTGATTTCGGGAATATCACTACCTAAAACAATGAAAGAAACTGATATTTATTCAATTTTACTAGTGTCCAATCCACATGATTATCTGTCTTTTGCGACTAAGTAATCTCGAAAAAAAAAAGTCGAATTTGACAATATTTAATCATTTCGAACGTGCATCTAGCAAAATTTTCGTGTATTAATTAAAAAGGAAACTCGTGTAAGGCTAGTGAATCGAAATAAAAAATAAATTGTTTATGTATTATGTGTTACACGAAAAATAATGTCACGTAGGTAGGCATTCGATGTATAATTCACGATCTCGAAGTGTGATTTGAAACCAAACAGTCGTCGAGACGAGTATTAGCAATTTTAATGTGTTCAAAACACTGTGGTAATAAGCTGTAGGTTTATCTCGTTATAAAATCAAGCTGGAATTGTCTATGACTCCAAGGGAATTTCTGTGTAGAGTGGTATACAATGTATTCTTCTGTTTGTTTATGTTGTTAGTTCCGGGGTAGGTACAAAAGGACCAAAGGTTGACTGGTAGAGAATGCCTTGATGCATTAAGTCCGCCCATGTACCACTATTGTACATAAAGTTTAAATAAATAAAAAAAATAAAAGGAAAGTATTTTGGGTTTTTAATTCATGGTTTGTTTTTAATTAACAATAGCATATACATTGCTGAATGCTGATATTATAATTTGCAAATTTGTTTCATGAGAATCTTCTTTTCGTGTTAACTCCTCAAAATTTTGTTAGACCCGTTAAAATTATAATAAAAAAGGCTCTTTAAAAATCATGAAACTAGATCGAATTAAAAAATATATTGAAAAAAATAATCAAAATTAAAATTAAAAAACGGACACAAGATCCATTTTTAAAACATGCGGCAGGAAAGGGTTAAAAGTAAAATTTGACTATTTTTAAATTATTTATTTTTAAAATATTAGTTTTAAGTCCCTTAGTTAGTTACTGTTCTTACTTAAATTATGAATGCAGTGTCCAAATACAAGCAAGCAACTTTTGTGAAGCGTGGTGTTAAGTGTGTTCTCGACTATGAATAGAACCACCCTGTCACATTCCGTGGGTGGTGCAAGCGAAACTGAGGGATTTATTAGGACGGCCAGTAATAACTACCTTTGTAGATATTATGACACGATTTTGGAATTACCATTTAGCCAAGCGTAGTAATTATGGCATCCTACGAATACACCTAGGATTAATATGCAGTGGAGGGTTAAAATCGGTCCAAGAAAAAGTAAAAATCATGCATGGCATAATCTTTCTCTAGCTAAGCCTTTTTATTTTTATTATAAAGACTTTTTATCCGAACTTATATTTTATTTGTTAGTATGATTGGGGTAGTAGGTACCTATTACAAGTAAATAAATGATCTAACATAATATCTGTGTCGTAGTTTTCTATAAAACAATAACATATTACCTATGTCCAATGTAAATGTGTACCAAGCTATTCATAGAATCGTAAAGAGACCGTTTCGATCAATTTCCATGGCAGTATAAACATAGTAATTTTATCCTGCGGAATATCGTTTGAATTAGATATATTTCAATAAATGTATTAGTCATAGCGTAAAATGGTCTAGAAAATTCTGTAAACATAACGGAGATTTCGAGATGTTTGAAAAGTTCATACTACTAGCGCCATCTGTCGGGCGGTAGTGGAAGCTTTCTATCTGAAGAGTGAGCGCTTGTACAGATAAAGTGTACTTACACTAAGATCACTAGATATATACTAGTAACTACTCGTAAGGGTTCTCAATAAGAGGTTTAGGGTAAATTAGAGATGTTTACTTTATCTATGTGTGGTATGAAGTTAGTTACTTTTTCAACTCACAAACTTCTCGGCCTGTTATAGATGGATACAAGTAGGCTTTGGTTTTTGTGTTACACACGTATTATTACTTTTTAAAATGTATTTATTTTAAAACTATTATTGAACGACATTATGAGAGTTGATTAGTATTCAGGTATTTACGGTGGCTATGTCACCGGATTATAGCAGGCGCCGTAAGATTGTAAAATATCGCGAGAAATTGTAAACAATTTATTCTTAATAAGACACGGATATATTGGAAACTATTGAATTTGGATGAGATTTATTGTATACAAAACGTTTTTTTCATAATATATCGAGAAATTGCAATCTAATAAAGATTTATTACAATCTTACGGAGTCTGCAATTTGCCGGTGACAGCTAGGTACATATAATTTAAATTCCTAGTTAAATACCTTGTACCTGTAATTAATATAATTTAGCCTTACACTTGTTTTAATTAGGACACGACTTTAACCATTAAAATAGCCTTTACTACGTATATATTAACTTTCTTTGGCTATCTATAGGTACAGACGCCAGCAAATCAAGCTACAATAATCTGTCAAATTTCTTTAACAGATTTTCAACTTTATCGCTAAAGCATTAGGTTCTTTCTAGATTTAAAACAAAAGTTTTTTTATTTATAGTATCACTGTATGCCCACAATACTCCACCATAAGGCATAACCAGACCTGTCAATGAATAATGCATCAGGGTGTAACAACACTTGAAAATTCTCTATTCATATCTGGACACATTAAAGCCCATATAACGCGTTTTCGGATTCTTACATCATCAAAATGTCTATTTCTACAAAAATAATAGAATTTTTCATGATGTCGGCGACCTGACTAGTGACTGAGGACGACGCCATCTCACCCAAATACATGCATTACATACACAATACATGTTAACATTCAACTGATTCCTGATAGGCCATTCCTCAAATACATCCAGTTTACCTGACAGTTCAAAGGTCTTTACACCGTCTTACAAAACATGTAACGGTTATTTTGAACACAGCGCTATAATTAGCATTGCATTTTCTAAATTCAAATCTCGTTCGTCTCGAATCGTCACGTTGTCTCATCAATACCTACATAAAAAGGAATAGGTAGTTTCAACTTATTTCTTTAATTTATTGATCTAACTGCCTAACTAGGTAATTCACAATAGGTCCGCAAGATTGACTAAATTGTAAGAGACATTTCATCAATCTAATTTACTTCCAAATTGTCCTTGTAATGTGCTACACGGAGGAGTACTGTGTACAGACCTCTAACAAAATACTACCTAACACAAATAGTGGCTTACTTCCGCCCGTCAAAATAAAACGACAAGTGACCGTTATGATTTTGCACGTGTCTCCCATTTCATTCATTCATTCATAGATGACCCGCGCCGTTTACCTATTTACAATCGTTCGTTCAGTGTCCGTTATTCTATTTTTCGAATTCAATCCAAAAGGTGTTCTATAAATTTCCGCTCCACATCGGTCGCGTTCGGCTTTTAAATCGAATGTCAACAAACATGGCGACGTCAAACAAATCGATTTCCGAATTTTTAACGCTGCGTTCGAGCGCCACTATTACAATAACAACTTGTTATTCATGTTGATTTTTTCCTTTTGCTTTAAAATATAATTTAGCTACAACTTACGAATTTATAAAAAAATAAAGCAGTTTAATGGGAAAAACGTTATTAAACCGTTAGAGTAACTAGAGAGGCTCGTGGATGTGTCGTGTAAAATTCCTACGGCACTTTTGACTCCATCGAAGAGTGTCAGAGACATATATTTGTGTGTACAACAGATTACGTCCACACACCGGTACCATTTTCTCGTTTAGCGCAATTTATCAGTGTTGAGTGACATCAATAAGTTTTTCGTCGATTTCGTACGTGCTTATATGGGTATGATAATTTGTTTCCGGCGTAAGCGGCGCGTGCGCAAGGCACGACAAACTATTACATTCATAGCGTTAGCACGATTTGCATTTGAAATATTTCGTTCGGCTCGCGCCAGTAGGGCACAATGCCTTCGGGAGAGGCGATACATTCAATAAAGATGTGAGTATGTGTCATATCAAATTTCTTGGTATATTTTTCAGCGGCTCGTGCTGTGGATTTCTTTAGCTAAGCGATAATAGGGCTCATTTCGTGGCGCACGTGCGTGAATAATTGGCAGCGGGTTTCGGCTCTTGTGTGCTTTGCCTTATCTATTTAACTCGTGATACATACCGCGGAATGTATTAGTTAACTATGTAAGTGGATACTTTGTTTTAGCTGAACATGCTTCTTGTTTTAGGTTACGCGAAATGGTGTCATAAAGTTCCTTAACCTTAGAATGTTGCTCTAAAACCTCTTCAGATCCTTTTGACGCAAGATGAAGGTGAGGTAGTTTCAATAAATAAAAAAAAATATCTTATTAAAACATTTTTAACCCAAAATAGCGTCCAAATTTCCACTCATTAACCCATAATTGTTCTCAAAAACTTTGAACACGCGCAGGTGAACGGTTAATTACGCTGAAATTAATTTGCGCGAACATTTTCTGGCGTTGTGGCGTAAACTTGGCGTGGTTGATGCTTTTGTTTTATTGAATAATTGCCCAGAGGTGTTTCGGACGAGAGCGACTGGTTCCTTCAAGGCCAGACGGCGAACTTGCCCGAACCATTGTCCTTATTCGCGCCAACGAAACTCGACTCGATTCACGTTACCGACGACAGTTTTTTTTAAACAGTAAGGTTTTTGGGTAGCCATTCATTGTTATGCTCAAGTTGAGGTTTTAATTGAGACATTATTATGGTATTTTCGCACCGAAAATCTGGAATTTGAAGTTATTTTTAGCTTCGAATTTAGCTCGAGAGTGTTAATAAATAAGCGTGAATAGTGCAGCTTTTAGCGATAATAGTGCGTGGTTATTGCGAACGGCCCGGGGCTGTGCGCGCGCGCCGCTCCGGTTGACATCGTACAGCTTTTTGATGACTCTGACAAATCACCTTTTTTGAGTTCCTTCGAATATTGCTTTAGTGAACGACGTTTTAAAAAGTAACCATTCTTTGGCTTTGCTTTCAGCCTTGTAAAAAGGTGACTAAAAAGAAAGTTAATTGATTTCAACTTTTTAAGTCAACAGTGTCATCTTTTCAGTAACGAACTAGTGCTTTTGGAGCTTTGCTTGTTTTGACAAAAACAAATCGTTTTAAAATTGCCAATACCTACTGGTTTACTTCTAACAGCTTTCATTTTATTATCAAATTACTTTCATTTCTTAAGGGGTCGAATAAATATGGCGGTTTGACATATTTTCAATACAAACGCTGATTGTCAGTTTAATAGCTTTATCATTCTCCCATAAAATCGAACTAAAACAAACGAAAAAATACTGCATCCTTGCTTCCATGACTTTAAGGCGCAATGTATGTATGCATAACCTCTAAATGTATTAATATCAAAAATTAAAACAGCTAATGATATTGTCTTAGATAACAGCTCATAATCCGTTGTATATTGCCCCGGTATCTGTAGATACCGAACATAAACATTTAATGTAATTTCCGACTGACATCGAGGGTGAATCTTCTAATCTAAGAAAATGATTACATAAATTTATCAATATTACTGAACAATTTTATCAACATTTTCTCATTTTCTTTCTGATCCAATTAGGTACGTTTGATAGTAAGTAGTTCTAAATACCTAAGTACTTTTTAAGGTTGAGCAAATATTTTCCAATCTCTTCTCTAATTAGATTTTCTCGTAAAAACTGTAAATTGAACGTCACACATTCCACTTAGTTTTGAATCATTCCAGGTATGTACCGCTCTAATTAAATATTTAAGTGCTTCTATTTCATCTAGAGCCGGCTTTAATCATTTTTAGCAAAAGGTAGGTACAATACAAAAAAAAAACCTTCAAAATTCGAATACTAACAAACATCACTTCCAAATGTAAACCGAATAACCCTCCCATATCTATGAACACCTAGGTAGATTAAGTATATTGTCGAGCCACTCCAGTTCAGTAATAAACCTTGTTATCTTCCAATAATTAGCGATAACTACCCAAAACCTTATCTACGGTGTTTGCTATTAAATAATCGATAGGTACTCGATCGATAAACGGTCATTGCCTATGGTTTGGTTGTCAATGAAACTTCCTTACTCCCGGCTTGTATGTTAATTGTCAATTCGTTTTGCTGCTAAGCTGCTGTCAAATGGATTTAAGGCTGTGGTTAAGTTTGGGAGCGGTAGCGATAGCGATTTTAGTTTTGGTGTGGTGATTTAGCAACTTTTTATACATGAATTCAAAAGTAAGATAAGCTTTTTGAGTTATCTGTATAAAACTTTCAAAGTAAACAAAATTACATAAAAGCTTTTTTTTTAATTCACACCTTGTTAAAGCAAACTTTATTGACGTTTAAATACTAACTTCATTTTCATGACAGTATCGCTATCGCTCGCTTACAAAAACATTATCCCCTTATTTACTACTTCATTATATTGTAAGGAAGTCTAAGTATTTTTATAGATGACATAAACTTAGACACCTCCCCGCACGCTTAATTAAACTGCTAACTTATTTAGTGACGGCGCAAGACTACCGTACAGTCGTACTTCACGATGAATGTGCCAGCATTCTCGTATAAATTGCACAAAAATACAGGCACAAAGCGATGGCAAAAAAACTTTCTTTTTGTTAAAGAACTCCATGTTTAAGAAACTATCAGTTCGCATGTGTGTGTGAGTCGTTATAAGCGAGTGAATCATTTCATTATGCATGCAAAGTGTCAGTTTAATTAAGTTTTGTGTTTGCTGCAATTGTGGTGGACATTTGTAAGGCTCGTTATGAATGGTCCCCCTCATTGTTTTGAGTTCAGAAATAACTATGATGCAGCATAATTTTAAACTGGTACAGACTTCAAGAGTAGGCAGAATTCTTTCGCTGACCGTTAAAATCGGTGACTAACCAAGTAACCAGTAATTAATAGTGATAATTATCGCAGACACTTCGCGGAATGATTCATTTGCTCATGTAGAAATAATTTGTGGCTTTAGTTTTGATTTATAACGAATACGAACAGGATGTTGAACCTAGTTAATCTGTCCTTCGATTGATTGATTTTTAAGGGTTTGGGCTCTCGAGCGACATTTTTGATCAACGGTTTATTCGGAAGTTTAAAAATGTGTCAGCTACCTGCACTTTTGTTTACAAAACAGTCGTGTCATTGACCACTCGAGCAGTCGTTGGCGGGTTTTTGTATCATATCGTCATATGTAAGTTCTACCTACTTATTTGAAATTACCTGGAGTTTGTTTACTTTTACATAACACCACAGGTGCGGCGCAATAAACCTTCCAGTTCCCCAATAGGTATGTTTACGATCGTTTAATTTCCAGAATAATAAACTTGTAATCAGCATTAATTTGTCATGTGAGTGCTGCAATAAATCGCCCTACTTCCAAATTCTCATTTTATTGATAATTAAAATTGCCCGCAATTAGAGTAAGTAATAATTACGAGTAATTGTAAATCAACGGATTAGTACGTCGCAGCGGTGTTTTTATACCATACGATCTTTATCTTAGTTTATGATTTAATTACACGTTAATATTAGGCCTCGTTATTTCGTATCGAGTCGAAAGGTGTAAAATTTAATACAGACTATTATCCTTAGTAATAAAAGGAGTGGCCGTGAAAACAATTTTATATTTTGCCTCCAATTAACACTGGTGTGTAATTAAATTTATATCGACACGTTGGCGTTTTAGTATTCTAATTTTGTTTTAATTAAAAAGGGTTATGAATAAATCTATAAATATCCATAAACGTATGCAGCATGCAGTCAAAGTCAAACGCAGTAACATTATAAATTGAATGGATTATAAAAGCCTAAAAAAGGTACAAAGTAAGGCGGTGTGCACACTTGCACAGTGTCGCCGGAACGCCACGAGCTAAACTGCGTCGGACGGACGAAATTACCCTCTCGGCCGCTCCCATTGTTGGGTTGCCAATAGCAATAAAAAATTCCCTTAAAACAATAGCACCCCCGGGCGTCGACTGCCGCAAAAGATGTTCATGATAATTATTTTAGAAAATGCACCGCCTTAAACGCTCCTTGGACTTACAGGTGTGGCTTAATACGTAAATATAAAATATGGCTCAGTTATGTCTCACAAAATCATTACACTTAAACACAGATGTATTTTGTTGCATTTCAAATGTTGTTCTTTTTCAAAGGTTGCCCGAAAGCGCAAAACTACCCACAAAAGCATAGAAATGAATAGTGAAAACAAAAAAATAGCCCTGCTACAGTTGAATTCATCATCATTATCATCATATCAGCCGAAAGACGTCCACTGCTGGGCAAAGGCCTCTTCCAAGGGAAGGAGGGGGCTTTGCCATAATCGCCACGCTTGGCAGGCGGGTTGGCGATCGCAGTGTAGCTGTTACAATGCACAGAGAATGCTGCTGCCCATTCTCTGGTGAGTTCCTTAGTCGCCTCTTACGACACTCACGGGAAGTGATGGGAATTGAATGGGAGTTGAATTACAGGCATAAAATCAATATTGGCTAAAGACAATTAGAACCTAAATTAAATTGCATGGTTGTAATTATATTACCTAGTTCAGTAAATCTAATAGATAATGTTTTAATAAATGTTATTTACTTATTACAGGTATAAATTGAATATTGATTGTAATTACGTGCGTACCTGCTGCCGATAATGTTTTTTTATTGGTACCTTACCTAGCCTATTAGATACGATTCATAGAAATTGTCACTCGTTTGTCCCTCAGAAGTATTACTGAGCCTGGTAGTTGCTCATCACAACGTTAAGCGGATTTTAATAACATTTTGGATGCGGAGGTAAGTAATTACTGTTTATATCATCAACACTCGCCCGCCACAATTAAGTCAGTTTTTTTTTGGATGCGCGACAATCACGTTTTGATTATGGTCGTAAAAACATGGACACGGCTACACTGTCACTAAATAACGATTAACCATAGTCAACGTTATGTCCCTACGTTTTTGAATAAGTGCTGTAATTTTTATAAATAATTGTCGTGGATATATTTTCATAATATTATAAGTTGGTGTGGTAATATGCCAACAGATTAGTGCAACATAAATAACTCTAATCATTGAACTTGCTAAATTTACGCGAAGTAGCCGCAAAAAACGATCACACTTGCTCGCAACAGTTGCTTAAATTTGATTAACTATTAGACATCTAAAAAATAGATTGTATGATTTATTACTAAAGATTTGAAAGCTATCATTATTGTTATTCTCATACAGTTTAATCGGCGGTAAGGCAACCGTTGCCATGTCCATACTAAACGTGTACGACAATTTACTCAGTATTTACTAATGCTCGTTATGTTTAAACGTTGTTTTCGGTCACATTTAGGCGTTACGTAATTGGTGTTGAAAAAATATAATTTTGTCCTTCTCACGGAAGGCGAGTCAACAGATCGTATCGTGTAAACTACGCTTTATAATCTCGGTGTCCACGACTATATCCTATTGTTATGAGACATTTAATTTTCATGAATCTTCTCATGGATAAGCGTAGGCTTTTATAAAGAAAAATAAAGTTTCGTAATAATAAAATAGACCTCACACTATGATAGCCTTCAACGATATCGTCCGTGTACTGATTACTGCTGTGCACGAGCGAATTTAGTCCTTATTTTTGGGTACTAAGATCTATTTTTGATAAGAACTTATTTCAGATGTTTAATTAATGTGAAATACCATCAAGAGATTAATTAGTTCTGTCCCCCATACTCTTTGCCGGCTATTAATTTAAAGCCGAATAATTCCACTTACAAATTGAATGTTTGAGAACTCGTTTGTGGTGCGTACGTTTTTGACACTGTATGAGCTTACATTCAATGCAGATTTATCGCCATTTTCGCGTAAATACTGACATCAATAGCCGCTGGACCATAATGTTATTATGATAGCCAGATTTATAGTTTCTAATAGAAATAAGTAGTGCCAGCCAGGTTACGTTTTAAATTACTGGCCATTTATCAATTTTAAATAAGAGCTTGATATAAAAACAGCAGACTTCTCGGGGGTCGAGTACTCCAACTCACACGAAAGGCAACAAACTTTAGAAGTAGGCGATATGGGCATGTACCTATCGAAAATATTTATAAATATTCATATTTTATCGACATATTTTATCGATACTTATTAAAGACCGGCTACCACTCGCGTCGTGAGGTGAGAACGATAGCGCCCCCTGCTGGGCGCGTTCACAGTGAGACGGGAACAAACCGAACGGAATTCAAAATGAAGTTATGGCTTTACATTCCTTTTTTCCCGCGTTTTAAACGTTTTTATTTTATTTTAAATATAATCCTGGTGAAGTTATGACCGTTTCGTACCTACAGTTTATGTAAACCGGTACCTAATTTGTTAATATTAATTCTGATCTTTCTAACCTTAAATAAACTGATCGTAAAAATATTTTATTGTGTCTTTTCTGGTTAATGTCACTTCATTACAGTAGCTGCGTGGTGTGAATTTTACAACAGTAAATAATATAATATGTAGGTGCCGCCATTAGCTGGGAGTTGGACAAATATCGAGTGTCAGTGTTTGCGGTGGTTGTGTAAATATCGACATCAGAGTTTGCGTTCCGCATCACTAGATGTTGTTTGTCGAAGTGCGCGAGCGACGCGTCGTGCGCGGGTGCCATCGTGTAAAGGGTTGCCCACTCGACAACCTTGTCGATAAATAGTCAATACACGTGTTTACCTCGTTTGCACTAACAAAATATTTTACAATAGTTCATCTCGCCCGTCCTCTGTGGTACTTCCTACAGCCTCTCCGTTTTTCTCTGAAATATAGGCATTTTGACATCTGATATTAAACATAATTTATCATACTTTTAAAGTGCAGAGGATCATTTTATTCAACAATTAAACTATTGTAATTATTTAACATAAATTCCCAATATGTTTTCCATTAGACTTACTGTCATTTCATGTATTATGCATGAGACGCCCATATTGTTTCCAAAACTTAAATGTGTCGTATCTTTTATGCAATAACTCAGATTAAAATTGTATTAAGTATTATGTCACCCGCAGTAATAGATTTAATATTCAAATAGGAATCGTGCTCGCATTTAATGTGTTTAATCAATCATAAGTTACGATTAATTACTGAGATAGGCGCGTCCGTCCGTCCGTCTGATTGTTGTGGCCCGTAACTGTAAGTAAAGACATTTATAACATAACGAGACCCATTGTCCAGTTCTCGGTAATCAAAAGTTCAAGGTTTTATTATGAGATGTTTATTAATTAGTTTGGAATGGAAATAACCGGCTTCTTAATCCGTACGAAACTACCATTGTGGAGACAACAATGACGTGACTTGAAACTTAGAGCGATATTATAATTGAGGAGCACTCACGGATCCTGCTAATTCAACCTCTTAATGCGATGGAATGTTTCTGAGGACCACTTAATTCGTTAAGAGGAAAAGCAAGTGTTTTCCTGATAGCAGCCTTGTTTAAATTCTGAAGTGGATCCGATAGTAAATCTCTCATAACGATGGCTGGAAAGCCAGTTGGTAAAAAGTTCTTAATTTTAAAATGTCTAGTCAGTATGCGTGCGACGTTTGTTGACGTGTAAGGTCAAAAATGCTGTATTTTTATTACAAAAGGAATGTATTCTGCCCACGCGGTCTTCAGCCATAATTCTCAGCTAACCTCATTTAGCAACATAAACATAATTCAATCAACACCGAATGATTTATAAATTAATTCGATGAAAAAATTTAAATATGGCAGAGTAAAACTATTCCATAACTTACCCAATCATAATTATCGAGTCAATCTTGGTTATTATGACTATTGGAGTGATAGATAATGTGGTAGAAAATTAATTAAAAGTAGTTTCGATTGAAATCACAGTTACCACGTCGTTTGTAAGGCAGAAAGTGCTGGTAACGGTGAGCGATGGCTGCGTCTGCGCCTACCGGTTTTACCCGGCGTGGCGCGGGCGCACTCATTATCGCTTCTAGTCTCGTCTGCGGGAGCTTTTGTCGAAAATCAACGAACTTGGAACTCTTTTCATTTGATAGTTCTTTTTGAAGATGTTCATTTGTTTGCTTTTGCTAAGTAATGACTGTGTTTGGTTATGTGTATTTGTTTTCTATTGTGTCGGTTTTGTAGCTGGCTACTGGCTTTTGGGACTTTCCATATTTCTTTGTTGAATTAATTATTTCAAAGTTATGATGTATTTTACCTTTTGATTTCTTCTTTTCTTCTTAGAATACCTAACAAATGTAACCTCATCCTCTGAAAAACAAAGCTTTGCGTTTCAACTTTTAAAATGGTCGAAGATATTTCTAATCAAATACATGGTTCTATTACATATTATCAGTATCACGTCACATTCGATAACTTAACATACTTAAGTTGGGATCAATCGTAAAAAAATGCGTGGGTGTTGGGATTCTGTCAATTGCAGACCGATAATTTTTGAACTAGGTAGCCCACCTACTTCATACTGATTTTTTAAAACATAATAGTCATCATAAAAATATTAATTTACGAGAATTTATGACAGAAATATAATATGTAGTAAAAACTTTAATTTACGATCTAAGAAATAAAAAAAAATAATGAATATTGATTTTTGCAATTTGGCTATCGTGTTAATGTGAAAATTAGAAATTGAATTGCATTTAAAATACTTTTGACGCTGTAATAAAGCCTACAACTTTCCATGGTTCCGAATTTGAAATATTATGACGTCATCAATCTAAGTTCTACAGTTGACATCGAACAGTTTATCAATCATCCAAGCCTACTAGTAAAGCCTACTAATTCAGTTAAAGCTGTCTCGATAACGTCATACAATTTGATTTCCACTCGCGTTTAGGCATTGACCAGCGTCCATTCATATTCACTACTAATCCATTCATAAAGTTTTAAGCATGTGGCCATTTGGTCATTCCCAAGGTTAGATTGTGTATCTGTACCAATACATGAATAACCTCCTTTGCTTGTCGCTACCGGTTTTACGCCCAAAACATTATCTACAGGTGAAGCTTTGGTGTCACAACACTCTTTTTTATATCCAACAAAAACAAATTATTTATGTTACTGCAATCTGATATTAGTTTTTGGTTTTTTACTTTTCGTTTTAGGGATCCCATGTTTTGAGGTGACCATTATTGTATCCGTCATATGGGTGGCATCAGTTGACTTCATCTAATAATGTTATATGGTGGTCATAAATATTAAGAGAAACATCTTCGTTACTGAATGGATCGATTGCTTATCATACCGTGTCGGTTGTAAATGTCTGATGGTGGAGTTGGTGCTTACTGTTGTAATAGCACTTATAAATTTAATTAACGCCTTGCTAATTATTACTTACGTTCCAGTAAAGTGTTTTGCTTTATCTAACTGGTGAATTTCGTAATCGTATCGTGCGTGTCCAAAGATAGTAGGTACACTGGGGAACTCCGTGCGCCATTGTTTGAATTTAGTGATTTTGTAGCTTCTAAAATTCACAGTGGACTGTTTGTTATGCTATAATTTTTAAATTCTGCTTTGTAACTATTTAATTGGACTTTAATCATGGACGTATTTAAGTATATTTGCGTGACAAAACACATAGTTTTCGTTAGATTCGTCTTACAATTCATGTTACTTACCCAATATTTATTTAACACAGCACGAATTGAAACAAGCCGCAAAGTTAATAAGAGCCATTATATTTGCCCTTTGTTACATATAGGTATTTGCGTCGTTGTGGCCAAATGATTTGTCATAACTCAATCTGAAACCGGCCTTGATTATATTAAGGATATGATTCACCCGGTGTTGCAACTCAGCTAATAGGATTACTACAGAACTGCTTGTGATTTTAGATGAAGAATGAAATAATTAAGGCTTCGACGATGACTAAAGACATTACTCACCAACAACTTTCGAGGAAAATGGTAACAGAAGGGTAGACTATCAAAGAAATCTCTTAATTAAGTCGGAAGTTTCGAATGGGGATAACCCAATTAAAACCAGAGTAGTCATTTCGGAGATTGACGATGCCACCCACATGAATGATCTTACTCATAGTGAATCCGATAAAATGGCCAATTGACTTCTGCCACCAAACACTTAAGAACGTACGTAAAACAGTTGCGTAACGTCCAAATATTTAATGGAGTGAAGACATAAATTTTGACTTACGCAAGTAGCCATCGTGGCATCTTTGAATGCGTAGACCGAAGAGTGCTCTTGTAAATATATCTTCAAGTGTAAGTAGTAATATGCGCAACTTAATTAGGCTAATGTCCAATTTCCAGCATTGTATTATAGGTTAGCGTTTGACCACTATCTTACCTGTGGTAAGCGATGATGTGGTCGATTCACACTTGACCTAAAGACCCGCATGACAAATGTTAACAATATTTTTCCTTAAATGTCCCTGACCGTTGCTTGAAAGCACGTCTGTTGCCATGAAGCCTTCGATTCTGGGCTCATCTTTGGTTGTATTCAAGCTATAGTCTTCTGTATTTTCACATATTATGCTAATAAAGATAATTATATACTTGCTATGTATTTCCATACAAAGACTAGGTAAAGACCTCATTTAAATTGTGCCAAGAATAATCCGACTACACTCTCTCGCTTCAGAGTCATGAGTATATATATATCTAAGCAGAACCACTGCTTTCATCGCCAAACTTATGTAACCCATAATGTTTGAATTAACATGTATATGTGTAATATGCAAAAGAGTAGCTAAGTATCTTCGAGTGTTAGATATACGCGATCCCGGACTATGTTCAAGTGCCCTCTAGTGAAACCTGAACAAGAGCCCTCGACGTAATCATTAGTTAGTTTATGAATATTAATATAATTATTGAAAGGCTGTTTAAATGAAGATGATCGTTAGTTGCTTTATTCATTTTAATTGGGATGACATTTTGGAGTTGAGTACCTTTGTCATCTCCATAATTATATCTAAAGGCCCTCTCACACGGTATAGGCACGAGGCATATCGTTTAAGCAATATTGTGGTCGAGTAGACTTCTAAACAGAGTTATTTGAAAACAGTACAAATCAATGTTGCACAATTTGCATAACAGTCTCGTGAATCGTCTCAAACGCTTCCAAGAATTCAATAAACTTTTAGCCTTATCCGGTATCACTCAAATATTCATAAACTTCGTGTGTATTCCACCTAACATTGCCAACACTCATTGGCACGACTCTAGCCGCAATCAATTTGCCATTATTTTCGTGAATCGATAAAGACAAGTGGTAAGTCGTTACCCTATAAACGCAACATTTAAAGTTACGTTTAAGGCCGGCCGTAACCCGTGTCCACGTGTGATCGGAATAATTACTGGTCACCTAGTACCAGGTAGTTTAGGCTGAATCACGATTACTGACGCAACAGAAATACGGTATTTACATAAAACAGTATGCGTGTTTGTGCTACATCTATAAGAGGTTTCCTTACCAGTTGACTTGAGGAAAGCTGCTTTTATTTCGTCTGGCTTCCCAAGATTCGTATCTAAGATTGCTAGCTAAATTCTATCAGACATTTCAATTATACTTTTCAAATTAGAATCTCTACATTGAAACTGTTCACACAGATCGGATATCAATCTCAAAACGATTTTGTTAATTAAATCAATACGATCTAAATTACTCGTGTAATTAAACAGTATTGAATAAATCAAAAACTGTAGTCATTTATTATGTGTATGCGAATTAAAATCCGGTAGCCGTACGAGTTAGCACGTTCATCGATTTAAACATTTAAATTTGACCGACGGAAGTATCACGCGGCGATAAATTATTTACGACCTTTATAAACACTTAAAATACCAAAAACCATTTCCATTCATAAGACGAACCGAAACGAACTCTTTCGAACGCACGAGCGATACTCATAAAACCTGTTTAGATTTTGATAATTTTATTAACGATCGAATGCATGGAACGCCGAGCGCGAGTCTCCAAACTCTCATATATTACGGCTTTAACACAAATTATACAAGTTTAGAGGCACAACATAGACCGTGCGTGGGTGCCTTAATGTTAAAATGTGTCATAAGTAATTATACGATCCAGGGAATTTTAATGTCTTCCAAATGTCGTCTTCTTTATTACAATAGGAGCCTTACTGAACTGGATCTATTGTATCGAAACTTATTATGTTCGATATAAATAATATCAGAATGTCATCTCAAAAAGGTATTTTTGTACAAAAAGTGGTAATAAATGTGGAATCAAAGTAGAGCAGCTAGTCGGGTAAATAACTTGGCGTGATGCCCTCGAATTTGACAATTAGTGATGTGACGATACGCACCGCGGACTGCGGAGTCTCTCGGCCCACGGTAATTACAGTGTTGTCCATTCACTTTATGTCGTTACCCAGATTTCTACATCTTCTTTTATGTCAATTCAAATTTGAAGCAGTCTCGTCGCAGTGTGTGGCGTAAATAATGTATTTTACTTGTCCCGACATTCATTAGGGGCTCATTGTCTCACATTCGAACACATTTTAATGGCGCTACCTTCAAAATTTTATTACGACAATTTGCTGCAATTATCTTCTAACGATATGAATTAGGAGTTTTCGGTAGAATAAATCTCTGTTCTCAAATTGTTTTGATCAATGTAGTTTGAATACGTCGTAGTGACGTCGGAGACAGAAGACGCGATCGCAATTAACGAAGTGTTTGCAGTCCTTGGGCATAAAGAAGTGCTAAAACGAACATCACAATTACTTCTTACATGTACCTAGCACCATTAGTACGGGCTTATGTAACAACAATATCTACAAATGATCCGCTAATCATCCGTCTCTTTGATCTTTAGAAACGTTAACTCTTCAAATTCTTAGCACAAACACGAGAGAGACTGGGCCTGTTTATTGCTACACAGCGAATCAATTGAACAAACTGCTTTCGGGCACTAATAGAAAGAAAACGATCCATGCGTTGCGTCAGCAGCCAGATTAATTAAACTCCTTACGACCGACTGTGCGTTATTCCATTTAAGTCGCGACGCACAAGTACCTTCTTTAATTAGTAGTTTTCCATTTGTCGGACACCTGGTAAAAGCTATTTGACTTATTAGCTGTGTCGCCTGAGCCGATGACTGTAAACGGATTTAAGCCTTAAGGTGATTTAATAAAGTGTAAATTAGTGAACTGGCTGGTTGTCTCCGAGCTGTTTTATGAAGAGGCAAGGTTTTCAGTGCGCTCCCATTGGTCAGTGGCGTGCTAACGCAGGCATCACGCGTGGTACATTTTCAAATAGTTGTGGCCATAATTTGATAGTCTTTACGTCGTTGCTGACTTGTGAATTGACTTTTATTATTTGTCTTTGAACACTGATGCTAATTTATTTTTTAGGCTTAACGGTTTCATCATGTTGTTTAAATATCACGAATGTTGTTAGTGATTCGTGTACATGTAAATTTGTATAAGTTTCCAAATTTAAGTTATTACAAATAACGTTTACACAATTTACAAGGCTTTAAAATGGCATTATTACAACCTTTTATATATAAAGCTCATATTTTCCGTCTCATTAATAATAATATTTGGCTCTGAAAGCTTGTGACTGTAAATAATGCTCATTATAATAGGTTCGTCTAAAGTCAAAACGATGAAGTCAGAAATGAATAACCATCCGCTATTCTCAAAGGGCCAAGTCGTCTATTGAATTCAGTCAGAATGCGTGTGCGCAGGACGAATGTACGAGATCATCCTTCATATTTGACGTGCTGTGCTCCGACATAATGTCATCCATTTAGCGATACCATGCACTATTATTGTCGAAGCAGTCATTAATGTAAAATCTAATCAATCACTTACAACATCGGCCTATTGTCATTTCAATTCTAGTTTCGGTCATTCGTTGGACAATTATCAGCTTTCTACAAATTGAAACGGAATTTCAGTTTGTCGATGAACAGTTTTGCAAACAGACTTGTATGTCGATGTAGCGACCAGCGACCCAGCCAGCACCGCTTTTGGTGTCAACCTAATGTCGATAATTAAATTTTGAGAAAAAGGCGACGTCACTTAATAAGTGTTACACGATACAACACTTTTTGTCGCAACACTCCGGCAATTAGCATTAGAACGTGTTAATGATACAAATACGAAATATGGAAACTTCGACGAACGACGCACTTCACTAATAACTGAGCAAGCAAACTTACAGATGACAGAATTAGGAAATACCGAATTAATCAAAGATACTTACGCAAAAACACTGAAGTGTATTAAGTGCAATTATAAGTTTTTGTGACAACCCGGAAGAGACTGACAAGCAGAGGACAATAACAGTCGACGTACTGAGAAAATAAACAATGCGTTGTCACGCTTCTCTTTGTTACCACTATCAAAAAGTAAGCTCGATATACATTGAAAATGTAAAGTATTCGGTAACGGTACAACTAATTATAGTTTCGGTAACGAATCGAGCTACTCACGACATGGCTACTTACTTAGTGGACGTTGAAAATGACGCAAAAAATAAATCGTGAGTTCAACACATTCAAAATCTAAGAAAATAAACGATACCAAAAAACGATAATATGGACTAGTGTCAAACAGGGCGTTCTTAACTACTCAAGTTTTTTTAATAGAGATCTTAGCACAATCGTCTATGGTGAAATCAAGTTAGATTTAGGTTGTTCAATCAGTGTTTTTAATAATGCTACTGAATTATGACTGTGTTCTTGCCATAAATTAAAAATTATAAATCATTTATTATATTAACGTAATTAAGTTTTTATTAGTATTCAGGTGTTGTGAGCCGTTGGACCAAATATGGCAATGCATTATGATTTTTGCTAATTTATTATCAGATAAATAAAATGAAGTTATGACATCATACATAGTCGATAACTTTAAACGTATAACAAACCACTCCTTATTTCTTAGTGATTACAAAATAACTTAACATCATAGGTCTGAACGTTTTTTCTCATAAGCAATCTTTTAGTCGAGTCGATAGTGTTGGGCGAATGTCGATGTCGATATAATGGTGCCCATTGCGAAGCACTACGTGACAAGGCGACGCAGGGCTTCAGTACTAGCCCACAGGCCACAGCCACAAAAAATGATCTCATTTAGTTTCACCGATATCAACAAAACGTGAAAGGTAATTTCATAGTGCATTTTCATTTTAACACGCCTTTGAGCACTTTGCCCTTTCCACTTTCGTTGTTTTTTATCGTCATTTTAAATTAAGTAGGTACTTACTTATAGCTTTCGACGCGTCAACCTTTTATTTTACATTAGTCTGACAGTTCGTTGGCCGACTTTTTTGTTTATTGCTGTTTTCCTATCGTAGAGTCACGATGTTATAATGAGCCGGTTTCCTCATTGTTACCAGAACACAACATAACAAGCAAGGGAATTTATGAAAAGATTAGAGAATACTTAACAAAAGCTGATAGATTTTGGATACGTCAAGCTGATGATTATTCAGCATGAGACAGATGTTCCTTTCATTATAATCGCAACATTATGAAATATTCTCAATTAGTTCCAAATGCGGTAAACTACGCACACATGTGACATTATCACTATTTTGTCTTATTGTTGAGCGCAAATATGAACCCACACAATTTGGGGAATTTGCTATAATCCGCGTTGATTCTATTGTTATGCATTGTAACCGTGGACGCGGGGATGATAACCGTAGGGGAGAACACAGGGGGTTGATGAATATAATAATTTAAGAATTTAGAAAACAGTGATCGATCTTTAATATTATTAGCAAACGTTGTTATTTGGCGAGTATGGTTGCGGCAGCGTCGCGAATCGTACGCGGAATGCATGCATCAATGCGGTCATTAAAAGTATCGTGAATAAACGTTGGCGCGGTCATATGGTGCGGAGTGCAGTACAGGTGGAGGCGCTTCGGGCGAGGAGTGCGATGGGAGTCGCTCAAGCCGTCGCGCCGGCCGCGTCGTGCCGAACCGGAGCGGGTTATTAATAATCCGCATTCACGTCGCACGAGCGCGGCGACTCGGCGAGGAGCGAGCGGCCCGCGACGACATTCCACACCATTGTACCGGCCCGCTCCGCCCGCGACACTTTTGTCTATTCACACCGATAAATCACCGCCGGCGGCCACAATGCCAGCATTATTTACCTCTAACGACGACCTCTTCGCGCTACATCGATTAATTAGTACAACACTACAGATAAGATAGCCGGGAAAGCGATCGCTTTCAATTTCCTCTGGAGGGGCACTCGGCGTAAAGTGTGCGTTAAGTGCGGACAATCGGAGATAAAACGTGCGAGACGAGACTCCCTTAATCCGGTGATCGAAGATTGCGAGGAAACGTTTTGTCGTGGGGTTGTACGCTCCACTCGCTGCCATTGTCTGGTCGTCACTAATTTGATTGCCCACACACGGCTCGCGTTGACGTGGGCGACTGGCCGTTGCGTGGATCCCTAATTAAACCTATGAGATGCTAATGGGAGTCATTCATCGCGAGGTCAGATCGCTTCTCCGGCACACAGTCGCTGCGACACGACTTTTATTGCCGATCTACATAAACATGCATTCTAACCGCTGCTAGCATTTGCATAGAATTCATGAAATGCATACGTTGACTTGTTTAGAAGTTCAATATCGACAGATCAAACAAGCGAACTGCTTTCCCGTTTTATTGAATTAACCGTTGGACTGACGGTCGCTGTCGCAGTCGCCACACGCGGCGTGGCTCGCCCAGACGCAATGTCATAGTGCTCGTACACATACACTGTTTTAAATTGATTGTAATGTGTACGAGTTGTGAACAACTGTGATTCGAGTCAGTCTTCTGGCTTTCATTACGTATATACATGGTCATTCATCTTTGACCTCGCGATGAGACCGTGTCTTCGTCTGCCGTATTCTCCTTCAAGATATTCCGTATTAACAACATTATAAAGGTATTAGCGAGAATCGCTCGAGGCCTGGCACCTATCTATGGCATCGGTCCGGTTAATATGCTTATTAAATTATGTCGATGGCAAAAACCGTGTTTAGCTTTAGGGAGTAATTAGCGGAATGAGTCTTATCGTGAGATTTAATCACTGGCTGTAATTATTGGGTAAGATTCGAGCACACTCGCACGCGCCCTTCGCCGGCAGTCGGTTCACCGATATCGAGCTTTTTGTCATTAGATATTGACTTTTACGAGTTGAGCAACGAGAACTAGCCACTAGGTATCAGCCTCACCTACAGCGATACGACATCTAGATAAAATAGCAGTGAATAAACAATAGCCGTCTATTGTAAGTGAGCGTCATTGTTACTGTTGAATAGTAATTGGTATTAGGGTCAATCTTATTGATTAGCAAACAAAAATTTGTGAACAAGCATGGGACCGGCCGCCACCGCCCGCATCGGTAACGAGCCGACTTTGCATATCAATGCTTATTTTGATATCGACATGCATCATTTCATCTAATTGCATTTCCTCTATATAGATCGACAGATAATTCCACATTTTATTTAAATAGATAACTGCTTAGGGACTGTTAAATATTTATAATCACATGAACATGTTACATGTCAATTAATGTTACGCTGGAAAATAATTGACGTAAAAACGTTCTCAATTATGCAATAAAATAATGCTGGAGGCTTGCCTTATACGCTACAATCGGGCACAAACCCGGCCGCAACCCAAAGTAGCGCAGCGATTTTTTGTTCTCCGGCGTGAACGAGTTTCAGTTGCAATTTGTTTACTTTGTATCGAAACGTCATCATAACGCAATTTAGTAGACAAAGCGCCCAGTGAACTTGAAGGCGCCGTAATTAGAAATCTGATAAAAATATCTCGACCCGGTTTCCACGGCTCCTGTAATTAATAATCCTCACGACTTGACCAAACAGGGAATTCTATAGGCTAGGTCAGAAACTGATTCCTAACATGGACGGTACGGACCTAGATTGACTTCAATCGATAACGCTCTCGACTCGATGCATCATCAATTCCATACTGTTCGCTCGATAAGGAGTAAGTAATTGTACACCAAATAAATTAGTTCCCGCACCAAGTCCACAAAGGTCGGCGAGACTTGCACATTTGTCCCCTCAGTGCCAGTGTGGCAGCCGAGGAATCTGTTCAAAAGTGTTAAATCGGTTAATATAATGATGATGGATGCCGCCCGACCAAACAGCCCGCAGCGGGGGTGTTTTACCCCACTATACAAATAAAATATTTTTATTATTAACTAGTTTCCTGTCCTTATTGCACCCACATAAGCTCCCAATCGAGCCGTCTCCGTCACACAGTTTAATCGAAATCATATTTCTGTTTTGTCATTATGGTATCACGTTAAGAGTTCCTCTCTTTTGTCCAGGATTTCGATTCGTTGGTTTCTTGTTTCTAATGCAGCTTTGGTTGTTTTTTCAATCAGACGCAGCGGTATAGAAATGTGAAACCTGCGGAGGTAACGTTCAGTCGTTCGAGTTCCTTTGACTGCCATATTGTTCATAGTGTTAGAGTTAAAACCTGCAGAGTGTAATGTTTGTTTTCCTTCTGTTGCAGGTAACTGTCAGTGGGCGCTTGCCGCCATCTGTCGCCCAGTAGCGGAATTCGCGGAGTGTGATTTTTTCTGTTCACCGCTACTTTCTATGAATGGAAGCCTGACGATCCCCATAAAAAGGTGCAACCGTGTCAAAATCGAACAATATTGTTTAAATTTTAAGACAGACACATATGAGTTTCTTTCATCATCGCGAGCTTACCTGTGGGGGCTCACAAAAAACACCGCAGGTAGCCCATTTGTTTGTTATTAATTCTCGCGTCGAATCTCGTTTTTTTACCGTCGACCACTCTAATACAGTGAGAATATTAATTATAATTATAAACGTGGCTCGTCGTGTTCGTTATAAGGTGCTCTCGTAAAGATTTGCTTTAAAATTTAAATCTGATCGTTAATCATGCGACAATGTCGGTTTTATCTTGATATTGTGTTTTTAAAATTTATTGTTTTCTCTCACTGACTTGAATCTTAGGACCTCATGATTTACTGATATTGTGCCTTTATAAATGAAGATAAAGGGAAAATCTTACAAATTGATGCCGTAACGCCGTTAAGACAGCTAACGATGAATCAAAAGATTAGGACGTTGATAAACCCGGATAATTCGTATTAAAAGGATTTGTTATGACTTTTAATCTTATTAGAACTAAGCTATAACAATATATACTTAGTCGATATGCACTAATAGGTACCGTCCGCTTTTCAATTGCAATAAAAAACCTAACAATACTGTAGACACTGATTCACAAACTAGAATGCCTATTTCAGACGTTCCCCCCACAATTAGCAATGACATTGTAACCACAGCTCTTGTTCGAATCTAAAAGTCGTTGTCAGTAATCGCTTCACTGTTTTCTGTACCAATAATAACATTTTTATAACGCGAAGACTTTGAAAAGGGGGTTTAACTGTAAGTGGCCGCCGCGAAGGCGCATCGTCAGGCAAATTATCAGGAAACTCCCGCATACGCTTTCTGCACACACTAACTGACATTAAAAATCATACTTAGCGACTCCAATGGCCGACCGTGCAACAATACAACATGCGACGTAATTGAGCAAGACGCACATTGATCTTTAATATTCCATTAAACCAATTGTATGGCCACAACGGATAGGCAATCATTTTCTAGTTTACATATTGACATGTCGTTTGCAAACTAGCGTTTTCGTGTTATGGCTCCTTGCGTTTCGAGGCTTTAATATATTGCTTTAAATGCAAATTGTAGTGAATCGAAAATAGCGAAAAATGTATTGCAGCTTTTAGTATTGACTATCGGTGTAGCAACTCGAGCCAGTGCATGGTGGTGCATCGATAGAGCCCACATGCGGTCGCGTATACCACTCTTGCATTTTTATTACCTTCCATTACAAATGAAACCTCATTTTTATCCATTACTAAACAATACCTTTAACTGCTTGCCTTGACTTCCCGAAAGTGCAAACCAGACCTATGACCTCACAGCCCATTTCAGCTCATGCAAATAAAATTCGTGATCGTGACAAAATAAATTGAAGAATCTGTTGTCATCCTTGACATTCGATCTGTTTTAAACAATACCTGTGGTTCGACATTTTGTTTAGAAAGTTTTAGTATTAGCGCGTTAACCGCTGAGCGTCCGTCAGCGTCGCTTGCTCACGAGGTGTGGTAAGGGGTCACCATTAGCTCCTTCACTAATATATCACGATTCGAGCATTACGCGTCTATCGCCCCCCGTTTAGACGCGAATTGTCTGTGGAAAGCACCCATTGTGACCGGTGAAATTTATTTTCTTCGCGTCGTGGGAATGAAGCAATTATCTTCGGCCGTTAGATTGAGATATCGAATCGAATTTAGTGCTCTTTGTCAAGATAAGCCCCGTCGAATGGACTATGAAGACGTCAATTAAGGTTTGACTAAGCATGCAAATATCTAGGATAGAGCTAAGAAATACAAATGGTGATACAGTGTAGTCGAGCTCATGCATGGCGACGACTCTGGCTCGACTGTGTAAGACACATAATAACATATCCCGTTTATTTCTATGATCTGTGAATCCAAGGAAAACACTTGGAGTCGAGTAAAATAAATAAAAGATGGCGGGTGGAGCTCGCGATACTTCTCAAATTGAATATTAGATTGAAATTACGCGCTCGGGCGGCTCTCTCCTCCGGCTTTTGTTACGCGAATGATACATAAAGCGCGCGCGCATACAAACACAGCAATAAGAATTTTAAATTAGCATTCTTTTTGTGTAGCAGCCACCCCTACTCTACCCGCACACCCCACCGTCTTAATAATATGGAGAAATTGAGTTGTTATACACCCTTTTCGGAGGAGGCGCGGGTGCAACGGCACACCTCGCGGAGAAGCCTTTTTGTAATTGAATTTAGATATTCTTTTCCCGGATATAACGACGGGGAGGTCGGCCGCTAGTTCCTCGAATAGGATACATGTAAATGTGGCGATATGAAATTCTCGAGTCGAGACGCTGCCTGCCGCGTGACGCCGGCGTGCCTTATTATTGCTTACTTTTTATTCATTTTCTGTAACAGGGTTGTATAGATCGGTTCGGAATGCAATAAAGACTTATAATTATATCAAATATTTGGATGATACATAATGGAGCCAAAATAGGTTCTATTAATTTGATCAGCCTTCCGAGAAGCAACGTTAGCATGATACTGGTATGTAATTACTAAAGGCTATTAACATCGACCGTGTACAAACATGGCGGCTGATTGTGGGTTTCGTTTTAATTGCGCACACGCATCGCGATACCGAGTTAGAGGTCTCTCACTGAATCCAACGTGATGTATCTGGGATCGTGAGAACATTGATCAATTATTGATTTTGGAGCGATAGGCAGGCCAATACCGGCCAGTTAATAACGAAATACAAACATGTACTCAAAGTAAAAATTATTACCATTAAATTGCTCGGAATTTCTTCTACCTACACGAGTTTGTAATGGACTCGGAATAATTTTGACACGCAATTCCTAAACGAGTAAAAGCAACACACCTATTATGTTCAGCAATTTAATCATTATCTCGAAACGTGACAAGCAGTAAATTTACTAAATAATTATCCATTCAAATTCTGTCTGTCAACGGTTAGGTAGTTCTCACAATTGTCACTCTCACCCGGTTCCCATCCTAAAATGACATTAAATAATAGTTAAAGTAAGCTAATTTTACAGTGGACATAAAGTGTCCCCTCTCTCCTCTGAGGTAAATTCGTTAGCCATTACCGGGCCGTCACATTACACGTCTACGCTGGAACTTCATTAGGTCGAGGTGACACTGCAAGCGAAAAGCGATTCTCATTTGTCTTGCTTTTGAATGTCGCCCAGTTAGATGTGGGTTTTGCTGTTAGGGTTTTTCATTTTAGTTGTGGGAAGTAGGAGTATAGGTACGATTTTAAATGCAGTGATTCATTAATCGCTCTCAGTCTGAACCCGGTCCTTAGATCTCGGCTACTTAATTGTTTTAACATTACATTCCTCCGTGGTCGGTAATTATCGACGACAACACTAAACTTCTGACTCTGTGAGAAACTTTGTAGCAAGCTGTTAAACGTATTCGGTTTTATTTCCTTTGTTTATTGAAAGTACAAAACGGCCCGGCTTTTACCTTTTGTTTATATTAGTCCAGAAATTATGACAAAAAAGGTAACAACCATTCAAATTAACGTTAATGACACATTTCTCGAGAACGTTAAGTCAGCGTCACGCTCATCCACGAGATTAAAACTAATTCGAGGTCTCCCAAATTATAGACGTATGGAGCGGCGGATGTCGCGGCGGCGGGAGCGGCGCCGGCGCACCAAAACCGCACGTCATTGTTTTTTGTGGAGAGGCCCCCGGCACCTTCCGTACCGATGCGAGCCCGCCGCTAATTAATTATTTCACATGTATCGATCATTAATTACGAACGGCGATAGCATCCACCCGTTATCTACACAATGAGGGCCAGCAATTTGTCGATCGTAATTATCTCACAAATCACACGCACCCACAAAAACGGATAATGATTTAAAATCTTAACACGACTCAGGCATTATGCCGCGTAGGCATTAATATCAGAAAGCATCGAGATCGAATCAATCTTAATCTCGTACAGAAACGTAATCCAGATTTATTTATGACGGAGGAGCGCGTGTGCTATTATGCTCGTCTGCGGCAATTTGCCTCGGAAATTGTCTTAATCGGCCGCTCAAGGGACTATTTATGTATAATTATTTCCAAATTCGACGTGCGTTTGATGCCTTTCCGCTCTCTTTGAGTTAGTTCGACAAAAAAGTCATCTGTTGCAACAATTAAGCTGGGGAAAAAATAGAAATAAGTATCGAAGGGTCCGCAATAATTACAGGCGCAAATTGACGGTTCGTAAGAGCCATCGGTCGAATGGCGCCTGCGAGGGTACCTGCAGCAACACGCGATGCCTGCCCTCTGCCGGACCTCACGGACACCGAATACATGGCCCAAATTAGTATTCAGCTATTCAGACACAACTAGTCTCTAGTGATTCCTAAAATGGTCTGATTTGAATCACCGATATAAATTATGTCTCTATCAAAAGTTTTCCTAATAAAAATAAATGCTTTATCGGTATTTTAGCTAGGTATCTATCTGACAACAAAGTTCTCGTCTATCGACATTGTTGAATGAAAACCTCTAACAAACTTACAAGCCTTTGAGTGGGGCGATCAAAGGTTCGCTCCACAATGACGACAGCCGGCGGGCGCCTAACACAATTAGCTTCGAAAGCAAATAAATCATAAAATCATCTGGTTTATGATCCGATCTCATTCCAGAGATTACTTTGTGCTTTCAAATAATCCACTCTCTACTATGTATTTGTGTTTGAAGTCGGGACTGTTCCTCGATTAATTAATATGACAAATTAATGGGAAAGCGTTTGGTGTACGTTAATCATCATAAGTTTCGCATTTCACGCGTCGAAAACGCTTTGTAATTACAAACACACTTGCGTTGCGGTTCCTACGAATTTGCGTTGTCACTTTATTATCGTGTGAAATGAGAGAGCGTTTTTAATTAATAGCTTTCTCCTTGATTTTAACGTACTCTTTGGTATTGTGTTAAACGTGTGCTTACTGCTTACGTCATCCCGTTCCAAAATTATAAAAATCCTTTTAGCAATATTTGTTCAACACCTGTTTCTTTTGTATATTATTATTTGACTATGGAAATATTAATCTCCGTTAAGAAGAATAGTGGTATAGATAAATCATGTATTTTATTAAATAAAGAGCGATTTGAAACTGGTTGCTAATGAAAGAATTTGGTTCTCATATAGCAGAGTGAAACTATTATCAGAAATATCAGGTTTAGTAATTGACATTAAAAATCTTATAAGATTAAGTAGTTGTTAGAGGTCTACGATAGTCCATATTTGGCAACAGGATTCTAATTGGTATTTCCAAATCTTTGACGGAATTGAGTCACTTGATTCCAAATTGTTACATATTCACATACATTTTTGTTGAATCCTTGAACATTGCAATTTTCATATACAACTACTTATATCATCAATTTCACTTATTGCAACGTGTTCTGCTATGTCACTCCTAAATAAAATAAAAGTAAACTGTTCTGCAAAATAACTGTATTTTCAGTTGATAAATCCAACGAAACTTTCTCAGTAGCTGTGGTAATACCTAAATCTGTTGCTATCTGGCCTTCTCAAGCTCCTTGTCGAACAACCATTACAGTAACGTCTGCTGCGCAAAAAGAGGCATTCCCATCGAGTTCAGGCCCATTACTATTAATGAAGGTTTAAAGTTTCCCTAACGGTGGACACTGTTCGGTTCGTACCTTACCATGTTCCTCCCAGCCTGCTCCTTCGTTCCCACGTCTAACAAGACTACCGTCATTACGGACGTTTTACATACATTCCCCCCACTTATTATCAATGTATTAAGTAAATCGTTCCTCTGGACTCCGCTCAATTTTATTTCCATTAATAGCTTTTCAACATTAGTCGTATGCAGGCTCTGGTTTTCAGAAACCAGTTTAAATTGACCTTTGTCTGGTAAAGAAATGTATGCGAATGTGAGATCAGAAATGAACGTCAATATAGCTTGAGCTTTCTGTGGTAGGGAATGTGTACCTATATGCGGCAGATTTAAGAGGTGGTACACCAGTACTACTTGACCCCTCTGCTGTAGGTCAACACTAGTAAAAGGTAGTCAAAGTAATGATAGCATATAATTTCCCACGACTGGTGTTTTACTTCAGAAACCTTACATAATCTCTAACAATGAGTTAATTAGTTTTCCTTCAAGTAGTAAGAGGTGTCAGAATATAAAGTTTAACAGACAATCTGCATGTATAATGGCGGTCTAACAAGAATAAATTAATTTACCATTCATGTCCAACAGATAAACATCCACGGTTTTCCCATGTTGTTTGTGGGTGGAGTGATAACAAAATGATGTCTACACGTGAATTTATCTATTGTGACATATATCCTCTTACGTATTTAAGACATACCATACATACTTAGAGCTTTGTATTCATATTCAGAGTGCAGATAGATTTTAATTTCAAGTGTCTTCCTCCAAGCACCATTTAAGCCTTGCGCATTATTCAAGGTGTCGCTATCAATGAGTTATTACTTTGAAAATATGCAAAATTACAACAGGTCCAAGGTACCAGGTACACTGAGCCTCACCCGCATATAATAGCTACTTATATTTCGGTGCCTGACAACGTCGACTTAATACCTTATTTATTGTAATTCCTCGCGCCGACTTAGTAGATGTTGTTTAATGTGCTTTTACCATGTTTTCGTGAAGAAAGCAGTGTGGGGGTAATTATTTAGCAGTGTTCTGCGGTTTCGTTGGCGAGCGGCCGCTGACTTAATGAGGGCCTTCGTAATAACCCGCGATTATTAATATGGACGTAGTTTACCGCGTCCCTCGTTACTGACACATCTCTTGCACTGCGCTATTTACTCTGCCTTCCACGCTCACGCATATCCCAAACCATTATACCCTTACACGACTTCTAAATTTCAACATTATCTACTTTATTCTAATTGCACGTAACATTATGATTCCCTAATTAAATGTGCTCGGTTTACGTTCGTTATGCAGCTCAGACAACGTTATATGCTACGAACCGCAAATGTCACAGTTTCCAACTAGTAAATTGTAGTTCGAAAGTGATACATGGCTCACGAACTCCCATTCCGCGGATACGGTAATGAGTATGTTGATTGACTTTTCATGCCATTGCCTCTGCTAATTATAGGATTTAATGGTATCCGAGTATTATATCATTGTTAATTTCACTTCCATTGACTTTACGTCATTAAATTTCTTTTCGATTGGCTTTCTCTTAGATAAACAAGCAAGATTAGCCAGTGATCATGCACGATACTGAGTTAGTAAATTGGACATTGACAAAAACGTTATTGAATGGTTGGTATTCTGGCTATCAATTACATTGTGGGAGCCTCATTAATGTTTTGAAAAGCGCGCATCTTCATTATGACGGGCTCGATAACTATTGTAGGAGAGTCCGATGCGGGCGTAGCGGTGCGCGTGCGCTGCGTCCGCCGTGCGACTGTATGGCAAATACGTACGAGCAAATTGCGTCAGTATCCACGCACACACACGCCATTGTATCCGCCGTACTTTTCTCACGCTCACACACTCATGTGTACGTGTAATTTGCACTCGAACGTAGCTATGCGGTACGCTGGTGTGCGTGTTTATCGGAAATTAGTTCTGCTGCAAGCATCGGGGTATCGGTGGAAATTGACAACACCACTGATTGTAACGATGGGAATCTGCGCACGTGTGCCCACATTAAACATTTACTTCACTGAGTGCCACTCTAGAACCGCAAAATACAAATTATAGACACATTTGACACACGAGCCTTTTGATTTGGCGTTTCTATAAATTTTAATGATACTTTCGCGCGTATTATGTGGTATTATCCGGTAAAACACTATGTTAACATTGGTGGCTTGTTTTCTGATAAAAACGTAAGTGTATTTGTTATAAACGGAGACAGTTTGTTCCGTCTGTGTGTAAAAATAAAGGTAGATACAAATTATAGCATTATGTACCATTCACCTCGACTCTAATTACCAGCTCTCTGCATAATTTCCATACACATTAGCACTGCGAAATGATCTACAAATTGCTATTGCTGAGAACTAGCATAATAATTATTATGTGTAATTAGTCTTTTTTACTTTGTCACTTGATAGTTTCGTGTAATTGCAAGTGATGCATTTCTAAGCAGCGTTTATGAGAATCCTGTTTGATTTGTAGTGGAAACCTCAACGTTATTCTAAGGAGGATGTCTTAGGAGACGTTCTATTTAGAGAACAATTTCCGTTTCAACTTTCTTATTATTTTCTGAGATCAATGGATTATGTTCCTGAGCTGCTGGTTCTCAGACTTGGTTAGAGGGTTACTATAGTAGGCGCCAGATAAATGTGGAATAAAGTATATTGACCTTTCCCTAATAACTGTTCATAGGTACCTGAACAATTAAATATGAATCGTTTTTCATTATTAGACAATGTTAAGGATCACGAGAGATGATGATTCGGGACAGCTTTGTGTCATTAATTCCGTTTTTCAAATTAAAAATGTCAATCATTGTAGGTGGGTCAATGACCGTTATTCCACGATTATCTGGCGCCTACTATAGTAGTCACAATTTCACCAAAGAGTTAATGGGTGCGTGTATCAGAAATTATTAGTCCGACAGATAGATTTCCAAAAAATATTGGACGCATATTTTTTATTTTGTCACTTAAACAAAAAATTAAGACTATGAAATGCGTTGAAAACTCGTGTGACGTCACTTGCCAGTACACTTTTTACTGGAAAGTGACGTTTCAAGCCCTCATTCCTTTGATGTGTTTTATATTCGTATTTTTTTATTGATTTCATAAAATAAAAATACGTAGCCAACAATTTTCGATAATATAACTAACGGACTAAAGAGAATCATATTTTTTAACCCAGGCCCTAGACCTAGACCCTATTGTTTTCTTGATTTTGATAAAAAATAAGGGTTTTGAATTATAGATTTTCCAGCAAAGCTTTTCAAGTACAATTATGAAAATGATGGACACCTGCGACATACAAGTACGAATAGAAAGTTGTTTATCAAAACAAAAATCAGTCATGGAAAGGCTTTCAATAGAAAACTTTGTACAAATGTGAAGCAATGCTAGGTAGAGATAATAATGAAAATGAAAATTGCCTTCACCCACTAAAAAAGTAATAATTTATTAACCTACCAGCTCTATTAGTCGATAGATAAAAACAGACATCCAAATTAAAAACTTCAATCCAACAGCACAAGGAAACTCTTTGATACAAAATGTGTCTTTCAAATATTTGCATTATCAAGTCCCGTTTGATATCAATTATCAAATGAGGATTTCAAGGGCCACACTCGACCGTTATAATGCAAACAAATGCTTAGGCGTGGTTCACATTATAATATATAGGAAAATCAAGGTCTTGCTAATAAAACTTTGTTGACATTGACAAGGAATTTTGTTCGAATTTAAATGATGTTGCCAATATTTGACAAGCTTGTGTGGTTTTCGACGATTTTGAAGAAAACCTCGGTGTTAAAGTTTTGATGATTGTATAACTTGCTTATCTATAGCAGACCACATTGTGCTTAGGACTTAAGGTTCATGATAAAGAGTCTGTTCTTAATATAGGAAGTGTCATTGTAGCTGCGAGAACGGCAAAAGTACAAAAAGTTTGGGACTCGACCACGTGGCATTTTAAGGGCGCATGCAAATCCAATACATTATTATAACTGAAAATGCTGAATTATGATTTGATGATGAAAATTGTTGAGGCTTTAACAAAGCCTATATCTTCTTGATTAGCTTTTAAAGACTTTACTTCAATGATTCCTAATGCCAACTGGTATATCAATATTAATTTCGACACACAAACTAAACATATAGCTCCATATAAATTCTCTTTTGAGGTACATGACTAGGTATTCAATATTAATCATACGGGTGACAAATATGATTCATAATAAAAATGTCAAATAGTACTAGGCATTTAGCCTTCATAATAAGTACTCGTACCTACTTATCTTTCCTCTCGTCAATACATCAAAGCAGTATCATTTAATAATTTACTCGGAAAAACTGATTTTCATGTATTTGACAAGCTTGTGTGGTTTTCGACGATTTTGATGAAAATCTTGGCGTTAATTTTCATTTAATTAATTACTTGGAAAAAACAATTTTTGTATAGTTGGGCAACACTTAAAGAACCTATCAGAACTTCGTCTGTTATTATAATGTTTGCTATGATCTTCGTTATTGTCTTTGTTTAATGCTTCTTGGAAACGATCTTCAGCTTTCTAAATGCTACTCTAGGATTTCACATGATGACTTGTCCCATTTACTTGAGGTCGGCCCAATGGTCTTCTTCCATTCCATCCTGTCAGTTGTCATTTTATCACAGTATACCTTTTTTCATATCATTCCTGACACAATCATTGCTTTTCCCGACTCTTTCCTGAATTGGTTCCCCCTCATGATCATTTAGATTATTTGATATTGTTGATACATCGATAACACCAACATTCTAAAAGATAATACTATCCAAGCCAAGTTCAGCAGGGTGCCAAAAATGTACAAATTCAGTTAGCCAATTTGTTATAATTTAAATACTAATAAGTATTATCAGTGAGTTCATCCGGCGTAAGGATTCGGGTATTTGCGGTAAACGCTACGTTATCAATATCACATCCTGGCTTAATCATTCATTAGTCAGTACTTGATTAGTATTGCGAAATTGCAAATTAGTCAGTTTCATTAATTCGATATGTTTTAATTCTTTCGTGAATTTATTGGTCATCTTGTTAGGGAAGTCAAGGAAAACAACTTCCTTATTCAGAATGGCCCTAGTTTGGAAGACAAGTTTCTTCATGAAGTTAGAATTTTACGCTGAATTCCAACGTATTAGAATTTCATTTGAATTAATAGGATCTTTTCAAAACTGGGCCTGCCTAACAAATGTCTTCATTTACAATGCTATCTCCAAATGATATCAGTTTGTAGACTTCTAAGTGTTAATCTCGTCTCCAAAAATGTAGACGCGATTGTCTGAACAATAATAATAATTTATTCTTCATGTGTCATGTGATATTTTTCATCGATTATCTCGACTGTCATCTAAGTAAATATATTATTTTAGTCCTAGTTAGGTATTTGTAGGACAAGTATCTTTGATAACGTTAGATAACGGAGATGACGGCTTAATCTCGTTTTTAACGAATTTTATTCTAGATTGCCTGTTTATTTTCAATTGCGCAAGTTTTGTAACTAATCAAGTCTTATGCCGAAGGCAATAAGGGCTATTCTTCTGTGGGAATTAACTTTATCGCAATAAGTTTTAAAATTGTCGAGACCTAACTCTGTTGGTTGTTTAATTGTAATAGTGTCAGCATTGACATCGTTGACAAGCTGTCATACGGATAAATTGATCGTGGTTGTTTGCGCAAATGTCAGTTTGATAACGATTACCATGTATTTTAATTTGATATAGGTATTCGTGATACCTATGGGAACTCGGGGCTTATCTGTTATCAGAAAGACGGTATTAATCAGTTGGAACATTTTATTGGTACACAGACTGTTATTGTTCACCTCCGTTGGCTTCAAACGGGAAAATATTTCATTATAATTTAAATGTAGATGTATCCGCCTAATGTAAATAGGGCACCTACTAAAGGATCTATCTTTGGAAAACAACACAGAGTGACACAACGATGACCCTACCTACTTCCGGTTGCGCGCCCGACACAAATGTATTCAACAGTCACCTTCAGTTATGTGAAACTGGTCCGTGAGAAATAGGTGATTGATTACGGATAGTTTACCGTTCGGTAGCGGTCCGGTACCCACCAGATATTTGGCTATATATCATGCTAATCGAAGGTTTTAACGAGCCTACACCCATTTGACTTCCGAGTCTATGCTCCCAAGACTTGGTGTAAGTTCATTGAAACTTTACTAATCGAGCGGTGTGCTAATATGTGATGTGGTTTGTTGCAGGAGAGCATGTGATGCCGGCCTTTGACGCCCGGCGCCATGCCCACGCCGCTGCAGCCCGGCGGCCCCGCTAGCGGCCCGCCCCCGGAGCGCAAGCGGCGCCGCAAGCGCGACGATCCGCAAAGTTCCGCCGCGCTCGAGCCCGACGACGACGACGGCGACATGAGTCCCGAGGAAGAACCGCGCAACGCGCCTGCGGCCCCCGCGGCGCCTACTCCTGCGCCCTCCTCCGCGCCCGCGCCGACCTCGCCTCCTGCCGCACCCGATGCCGTCGATCTCACCTCGCACCGAGACTCTCCGCCGCTCTCCTCCGACGTCGAAAGGTTCGACGGCAAGATCGTCTACAACCCCGATGGATCTGCATACATCATCGAGGACCCTGAATTGTCAGAAGGAGAAACCAGCATA
Organism: Mamestra brassicae; assembly: GCA_905163435.1. Taxonomy (NCBI): domain Eukaryota; kingdom Metazoa; phylum Arthropoda; class Insecta; order Lepidoptera; family Noctuidae; genus Mamestra; species Mamestra brassicae. The sequence continues at coordinate 8,013,591 of LR991004.1, read as the reverse complement.
TCCGATCTACCCAAAATAGAACCCGGGTGCATCGTAGACAGCCGAGACAACAACGTCGTGGAAAGACAGCTCGATTTCCCTCAGATAGCGAGCGCGTTCTACGTGTCGAGAAACCCTTCGTTGTACGGCGCGCTATACGGAAGACTAGCGGCAGAGCGGGCGCGAGCGAGACCCGACGCGCCCGTCATGCACAGCTATCGAGTATTCAGTTTTCGAGGAGGAAAGGACGCTCCTAGACCGTCATCTCCTCCAGCTGAATGTCCCGTCAGTGTTCCAGTCAAACCGATTCTAATGTGTTTTATATGTAAATTGAGTTTTGGCTATGCAAAATCATTTGTAGCGCATGCGCAAGCAGACCATAGTTTATCATTACTGGACTCTGAAAGAGACGCCTTATCAAGAGAGAATGCTTCAGCTATTATCCAATGCGTAGGCAAAGATAAAGAACCGCTAGTCTCATTTTTAGAACCTGTAGGTGCCGCGGCGCCACAGCGATTATCATCTTCAGGAAGCCCTAATATGACGGAATTACCAAGCCCATCGCTAGACAAGCGACAAGATTTAATGACGACCGACAGAGATACTGAATCAATGCTACTTAACGGCTCATGCGATGAGAGGAAGCCAAGCCCAACATCGGCGTGGAGGCCGCCACGGTCGATAGCTGAATCGTTAATGCCACAACATTCCTTGATCTCCGTGGCACATCCTCACACGATAAATGCTTCAGTGCAACCGCGGGCCAGTCCCAACTCATCCCCACCGTTTCAAGCAACTCCACCTGCCTTTCTTTCAGGCACAACGATAGGCGTCTGCCCAGATCATTTAGGAGGACGACCCTCCGGTGCTGACTGCCCAAAATGTGAACTAATACTAAACTCAGGAAGATTAGGTGGCCCGCTAGCCGGTATGCACAGTCGAAATTCCTGCAAAACATTGAAATGTCCGAAGTGTAATTGGCATTACAAGTACCAGGAGACGTTAGAAATTCACATGAAGGAGAAACACCCTGAAGCTGAGACGAGCTGTATTTACTGCATAGCTGGACAACCTCACCCACGGCTGGCACGTGGAGAAACTTATACCTGTGGATACAAACCATATCGATGTGAAGTGTGCAATTACTCAACAACGACGAAGGGCAACCTAAGTATACACATGCAATCTGATAAGCATTTAAACAATATGCAAGAACTTCAGAATGGTGGCAACCCTGGCGAAGGAACTCTACCTCCTGCGCCACAACATACTCCTCCAGGCCCACACAAGCCACCACTACCACACCATTCTCCCTTAGGTCAAAAACCAAAGCCAACCTTCCGCTGCGATGTCTGCAATTATGAGACAAATGTTGCGCGCAACTTAAGGATACACATGACTTCTGAAAAGCATACGCATAACATGTTGGTGCTACAACAAAACGTGAAGCATATGCAGACGCTATCAGCCCTACACCACAGACAACAAAGCCAACAACAGCTTGAAAGCTTACTGCATTTCCATGGTGGTGATGCCCCACCTCCTAATCCTGAGGCAGCACTCGCTGACATGGCTTACAACCAAGCACTGATGATTCAACTAATGACAGGAGGACCCGGTCCTTCACCACCTGAGCTGGGTGCTCATCTTGACGTTGGTTTAAATCCTGAAGCGATGGAACCCCCACCAGAACCAGCTGATCCAGAGCCAGAGAGAACGTACCACTGTTGCATCTGCAATTGTTTCTCCACAGACTCCTTAGAAGCGCTTGGCCATCACTTGGCCCAAGACCGCACGAAGATCAGAGAACAGGAGATCCTGGCTTTGGTTGCTGGCCATTACGTATGCAAGCTTTGCACGTACAAAACTAACTTGAAGGCCAATTTCCAGCTTCATTGCAAAACTGACAAGCATTTGCAAAGACTGCAGCATGTAAATCACGTAAAGGAAGGTGGCCCGAGGAATGAATGGAAACTGAAGTTCTGTGGTGGTGTGGGTACGGGAGGCGCGAGCGTTGGTGGCGTGCAAGTTCGCTGCTGTGCGTGTGACTACTATACAAATTCTGCGCACAAGCTGCAGCTCCACGCGGCTGGCGCGAGGCACGAGGCTGCTGCCTTACTATTAAGACATCTTCGTGAGTGTGCGGCGCGCATTCCTCGAGAACGGCCGCGAGTATACCGTTGTGCTCTCTGCGGCTTCGGAGCTCCTCACCGCTTGCCACTGCTGCAGCACGTTCGATCTGTCAAACATCTGCAGATGGAACAAATCCATCAGCTCCAACGTCGGTCCGAGGGCAAAGACCCAACGCCTGATGTTGCAGAGCTATTCCAAGTCATCCCTCAGCCCAGCGAGCTACCGAGCCCGTACGATCAGCAAGATAACGGTAAGTACTGTTATATTTCTCAAATTATTTTATTTTAACGAACCTCCCAACGTAGGTACTTGCGAACCTATTTAATTCGTTATGCTTGTTCTGTAGGCTGCTCGTTCTAAAGATAATAACAAGTAATCTAATTTAATTGTTTTTTTTTCACATTTTACTCCTCGTTTGTCTTTTCATGTTCACCAGAGTGGTAATAAGGAAATTGCTTATTTGTCAGCTAATAATTTTCCAACCGTGACTGGTCTATTGTTATAGCACATTAACTTCCTCAAGGCGTTGTCTCCGTAAGTTACAACTTAATGATAATTAGTTAGTTACATAAGGAACGAGCCCCACTAACAATGTAAAAGTATTCTAGCTAGACGTAGTGTTTGCTGGTGTCTGCACAATGACGACGTAAAAACCATTCACGATCGAAACCCGATTAGATGCGCGTGCGCATTCTGCTCAGTTTTTCAGCTCCGCGCTAGATGTCGCTCGTGACAACCTTTATTCAATCAATAAACGAACGCGACGCAACGAAATATATTATTATTTATTACTCCTGTGCTAAACACATTTCGTAACATTTTTATTCTATAAAGCGTAAAAATCCCATTAAAATTAATTCAACCAAAACCATTACCGGCGTTCGTATCGATAAAGTAATACTGAGTCGACTTATGAATGTGATTTCGAAACGTCACTATCGGTTTCCAATTTAAACCGATTCGTTCCTTAATCAATTTTGTTCTGCGTTTTTTCAAAGTGAACTTCTTTCTGTGGATCGTGTCAACAAACATAACGATTTGTTTGATGTTAATTTGTGAGTATTGTGAGTGATACGAGGGCACATCGTGAGCTCCGTTTTCGTCAACGGAGGCTTCATTATCGTTTATCGCGTGACCGTCACTCCGTGTTCAATCTGAGAGGCAATCTCCATTTTAAGCGATGAGCATTTAGCGAAGAATTCGTAATCACAATAATGAGATAATTACACACGAACAAAATTTAATTTAAAGCGCGCAACATTAGAACAGGTTTCTTTAATAACGTACGCCTTACACGGTGTCGCCACAGTCGGATGCCGTCATTGGTCGGAGGCGGCTCCGCCCAGCGCGCGAGGGAGACGGAGAGAAGATTTGAATTGAGAACGCGAATTTTCCATAAGTACCGCACACGGGACAATGACTCGCATTACGTATGTGGCGGTCGCGCATTAAGGATGATTGCCCCCTTGTGATGAGGCTGCTACATCATCGCACAATGTCGCCGGCCGCATCGCCCCGCGCATGTTTATGGCCACGGTGAAATACGATAAACTCCCAGAGAAATGTGGAGGCGAAAGAAATCCGCCTTACACCATTGTGCGCCTCATGTTTATGCTTATTACTTATTTTCACCTTATTGAGAGAGCCGTTTTAAACGATCGATTTTGATATAAATTTTAGGTTTTCGAATTGCTTACGGTTCATTGTAAAACAAGACGAAGAGCTAAATGCGTTGCGAGAGAAGATTGCATTCATTTAGATTCACACGCTCTCGAAGTACTCGCATGACAACAAAAAACAACATTCTTTATGTTTTGCGACGTCATTTGTGTAGCTTCCTTTGAGTCTGTCACTGTTTTACCCCTCGGCTACTGATTCATTAGTTACTGTCCCTATCATCAATATGATTAAACCAGAGTAAGAACCGGTTTATAATTTAATTCGTTATACAAGACCAGCACCCTGTTCCAAAAGATTTTTTGCTTTGCTGAGCTAAGATCAAATAAAGACGTCTGAGACATTATTCACTAAAAGATTGAAGACGATATTAAAATAATTTAAAAATATTGCAGAAGTGAAGTCTATAAACAGGCTTCATAATACAACAAGATTTGTAAACACAGTAAGGACCCTAATGGCCAGTTGGGACCACTTTAGCGTATTCAAAATCAACTTGAAAGAGTTTAATACGCAGGCCATTGCAGACTCCAGTTTGAAACTCGAACTTGCAACACCGGTGCGCAAAGACAGTAAAACGTCCAGCTCCCATTGTGTCCCTGACGCCACATTGTAAAAATCCTGACCTAAATCTCGCAAAACAAAACTCACACTGCACAATACTTACTTTACGACGCTATAACGATGTGGTGTTTCCTTAGAAAAGACCCTTTGTCCATTGACAAAAAGCGTCAGAGATCGCGTTTATGCAGACAAGGTCCTTTTACCTGGCCATTGTTCTATGCTCCTACCAGACTGTGGGACGGCGTCTTTACATCATAAATAATTACATTCACTGGTCACTCCGGTATTAGGGTCAGTTGCGCTATCATTATTATTACCCACTCGGATTTATTTATCCCTCTCCCCTTCATTAGATGTAACGGTTTTAACTGCTTAAAACTATAGAACGGGTTCCCGGACAGGGGTACGACTGGTTTCAGTTCGCTCGACTGTGAGATAATTTCCATTTTTAATTAAGTGAAAATTCAATGCATTGCTTCGAGCTTTTTTGCGCTATTATGGATTGACAAAATTAGGGAGTGGCACTGCGCTAACTAAGCATTCTCAAAATATTCCTTTTAGGTATATGAAATCTTTGTATAATTTGTTCCTGACGTATTCTTCGCCAAATCTTCACATTTTGTGTGTGGCAAGTACAATAGCAGGCTGGTCGGTTGCTCATCTAATAAACTATAATTGTAACGTTACATTAACGAATCAGCTCTCCCTTGGCCGTTTCTTTCACCTTCCTTATTTGAGCGTAAACAATGCGCCCCAGCGTCTTTCACACGCTGCCGCGGACTTATCCTTGGTCAAAATAATAATTGCACACTCACATACAGTCGTCTCGCTCACTCCCGCAGTCACATACGTCAACTATCCCAATGCATTTGATCCGATGCGAAACGAAATATTCGAAACCTTTTGTAATAATGAACAATGATTGTTTGCTCGTCCTGTATCTTCTTTGTGTGCGAAATTACAATATACTTGTTACGTTAGCATTAATACATCTGTGAATGTGTGCGTACGGGATGGATAGACCGATACCTTTGTCTTGCCGGGACGTCGCAAACAAAACGAGTCCTACTAATAATATAAAAGAGAAGAATTTTATTTTTAACTTCAATTCAGAAAAGTAACAAACGCTCGCACCGAACAATAGTGAGCTTCATTTATAGAAATAATCTTTTTTGTAGATAAATCTCACGTAGACGTAGGTAGACATTGTGGATTTACGGCGTACAGATCTGTATCCATTCGGCCTGCAGATTCCAAAGCGGGAGGTTCGTCGTGTACTATTTGAGTTTAATCAATCCTCGTTATGTAAACAAACGTTTTCATTGCTTGTTTTTGTTGACAGACTCTAAGGAGCCGATCGATCAGAAGCCTGAGCTAACTCAAGAGCAAAAGATGATGAGGTTTTTGGAACAACACCAGCAACAACAGCAGCAACAACAACAGCAGCATGTGCAACAACCATCACAGCAAGGTCCCAGTGAGAGGGAGGAGGAGCGCGACACCCCGGGACCACACGCGTGTCCTTATTGTAACTTTAGTTGCTCGAACGAGTCTCGCCTACACGCACATGTCTCCTCCGTACATGGCGATCCCTCGCGACATTTCATTTGCCCCCTTTGCCAAGATGGCTTCAAGGAACGACCAGCCCTCGAACGACACGTCATGCAAATCCATTCCGTTAACTCTGAAGGACTACAGAGATTATTATTACTTGTTGATCAAAGTCATTGGTTGAACGGTGGAGCCCAATCTCAGAGAGACGAATCTCGACAAGGCGATGACGAACGGGAGATTTCTTCGCCTCGATCAGAGGGCAGTGCTGATGGCGAAACAGAAAGATGCTCAACATGCAACCGCACTTTCCGAAACGTTGATGAATTGTGTCAACATCAGAATGAGTCGGGCCATCTAGAACTGAAACAAACGCCACAAGGCCCTGGATATGTGTGCTGGAAGAAAGGATGCAACCGATATTTTGACGCTGCTCATGCGCTACAAAATCATTTTAGAGAAGCCCATGCGCGTAACTCCATCGCGAACATGTCAGTGTCTGAAAAACATGTCTACAAATACCGATGCAATCAATGCAGTCTAGCATTCAAGACTATTGAAAAACTACAGCTGCATTCACAATATCACGTTATCAGAGACGCCACCAAGTGTGTGCTGTGTGGAAGGAGCTTTAGATCTGTGTTGGCCCTTCAGAAACACGTTGAGACTTCCCACCCTGAATTATCTGAAGAAGAGCTAAGTGCATTTAAACGAAGCTTAGCATCGAACCCTTTACTACAAGCTGCCCAGGGCACAGCCCTTGATGCTGCGACTGCAGAGCTCCTACGCAAGGAAGCTCTAAGAACTCCCGATGATGACCTAGCAGATATGGAAGACAGAGATTCAAGCGCAACCGTCGCTGACGAGTCCGGTCATAATGATGCCGAAAACTCAGATGACTCAATTATTTACAAAGATCAACAATTCTTGGAAGATTACCTAAATTCACAAGCAATGGCGGAAGATTCATATAACGACCCCAATAGAAAGTACAAATGTCATCGATGCAAGGTAGCATTTACACGCCAATCGTACTTGACGGCACATAACAAAACACTTCTCCACAGAAAAGGTGAAAAACTAACCTACCCCATGGAAAAGTACCTTGACCCAAACAGACCGTTCAAATGTGACGTATGCAAAGAATCGTTTACGCAAAAGAACATTTTGCTAGTACACTACAATAGCGTGAGCCATTTGCATAAATTGAAGCGAGCTATGCAAGAACAGCAGAATAATAATAACCCTCCCATGTCACCTGGGGCGGGCTCTGCGCCTTCTAATTTGACACTCACTCCCAAGAGTACATCGAGTGAGGAGGATGACCGCAAAAGGTACAAATGCAACATTTGCAAAGTTGCGTACACGCAAGGAAGTACGCTTGACATTCACATGAGATCAGTGCTTCATCAAACACGCGCGGGCAAGTTGCAAGAGCTCGCCGCGGCTGGCCACGTGGACTTGTCAAGGCCCTTGGTAGAGCAGCCGGACCGGACCGACCCCGCCAAAATTTTACAAGACGTGTTGTCGCCGAAAAATACATCCCCTTCGTCTACAAGCAGTGGGGGCCCGCGTTCCTCGCCCCCTGCGCGCCCAGGTAGTCCGCGATCCCCGCGCGCAGGTAGCGCTTCGTGCGATCGCTGTCACGCGTCATTCCCGACCGGGGAGCTACTCGACGCACATCGAGCAACCACATGTCCGTTTGGCGATGCGCGGGCGCACTCGCCACTAGGTGAAGCTGAAACAGCTGCACTTGACGAGATGGTCGCCAAGGGCAACCCGCCCAAACGCAATTCACAAATGTATAAGCAACTGTTGGAGACCTTCGGATTCGATCTCGTCATGCAATACAATGAAAATCAGCGAAGAAAAATGCAAGAAGAACGGGAGATGGTGCGCGTACCCAGTCCGCCGCCACCGCCTCCCGAGGAGAAGCCCCCGGATGGTGAAACTAAATCGACGTGTCAACATTGCAACAAGGAGTTTTCTAGTGTGTTCGTTCTTAAAACTCATTGTGAGGAAGTGCATAAAGATAAAGTACCGCTGGAATTTCTAGAGCAGTTCGCTGAACACTTCAAATCGGAGTATGAGAGGAAGTCTGGTGCCCCGAACTCGCCGCGCGCGGGGTCTCCTGCGCCGCAGGGTGAAAGGTCGCCGTCTCCGCGCGGTGATAACGGTGGAAACTTCAATGAGAACGGGAACGCGCATGGAGATGCGCAAGCTGGTGCGTTGCTAGCTGCGCAAGTGCAAGAGATGCAGGCGGCGCTGAACATGATCCAACTGCAGCAGCAGCTGGGGCAGCTGCACCCGATGGTGGCTCAGATGCTATCGTTGGGCCTGCCCCTCGGCCTGAACGTAGGTGCGCTGGCAGCGATGAACTTGCAACCGCCTCTGGTTCCGCTGATGCTGCCGCCTCCTCCATTCGACACGATGCCCTTCGCTCACGACGCTCAGATGAAACAACAACAATTATTACAGCAGCAACAGCAGGTGAGTCCTTCATAATAACTCTACTTCTTGATAAACATCGCGCAGTTATGTCTTCTAATTACATTAACCGACACTTAAGTTATAAATAATAATAAACAAAGCATTAGATAAATTACATTATGTCCAACAGTTAAACATAAAATAATGGAAATTATACAAATTGGTATTAAATGGTTTGTGATGCCACATTAACGCCTGTAAGGAATAACATTAGTATAATAACTATGACTTATATAAAAGTAAAGTGAATAAGCCTTAATCGTATTCAGTATAGATTCAATATTATCATAATAATTACCTACAATCATGTAAACAATGATAGATTTAGAATCAATTAAAGCAAATCATGGTTCGAATTTTAAAATGAAATGTAGATTTTATGTCCATCATATTCATTAGTTCTATAGCTCCTGTGTGTATTATATTTATCAACTTTTCTGTTTGACTATAAAAATTCTAAGTGTGAATATCTTATTACGAATTGCACAATCATATATCATCATACTTCATGTTCGTAATGAAATCGTCGAATAACCAAAACGGATATAAACTTAAATAATTAAAAAATCAATTTCAAGTTGAATATGACTGCGCAATCATTTAGCAACACTCAATTACCTCAGCAGTTAAATTCAGTCGCGTCGTACAAATAACATGTATTTACTTATACAAACACAAGGCTTGGCATTGATTATTTTCGTCAGTTACTGTGTAAATTCGATCGTGGGCAATAAGGATATCTACGACGTATTGTGAGATAAGCTCGACGATCAACGTTAGCTATCTGTTTGCACAAGGCGACAGAGGAGCTATTGTTGTATGAAGGGTCCGACCATTATTATTAGTAACGACTTCCCTTAGTATTCGGACTTACCTGCTTAATATCGTTATAGATAAATGAACCCTTTGACAACTGTAAACTCGTTTCGTTTCTTCGGTCTCGGAGCTCGTATTTAACAAAGATTTCTTTTGTTTGCAGGCTAACGCTGCAGCTGGTCAAAAGCGAGCTCGCACTCGCATCACTGACGAACAATTGAAGATTTTGCGAGCGCACTTTGATATTAACAACTCGCCCAGCGACGAGGCTATCGCGAAAATGGCCCAACAGTCTGGACTCGCTACTAAGGTAATCAAACATTGGTTCAGGAACACTCTTTTCAAGGAGCGTCAGCGAAACAAAGATTCACCTTATAACTTCAACAATCCTCCTTCAACGACACTCAACCTCGAAGAGTATGAGAAGACCGGTGAGGCTAAGGTAACGACTTTGGATTCATCAGCAAGCTCAGATGAAGGCAAGCCTCCGCCTGAAAAAAAGGCAAAAATCGAGGACACCAGTATGATAATACAACAGGAGGTAAAGTCAGAGCCTAATGACGAACCATCAATGGAGGAGAAATACAACTCGTACGATGATCGCCACCAGGAAGATAAAAGTTTTATCTTTCCCCAAGCGCCGTCACAGAGTCCAGCTCCAATAATGCATACAAATGACCACCATCTTCAAAACAAATCGCGACCGCAAACTCCAACGCATATTTCGCTGAACTCATTGATCCAGTCACAGTTAGATTCAATTCCGGCTACGAGTATACCGCAGCCGCCTCATCCATCGATGCTACCACCAAAAATGAATCCTAACTTCACGTCCCCAAACTCCGCGCCCCCGAACGTCCTACCTTTGACCCCGAATCGCAGCCTCAGTCCTGGCAGGGGACCGGCCGATTTCGGACTTTCCGGGGGCAATTCGAACGGATCCAACAGCTCAACGGGGTCTTCTGGCAAACGCGCCAACAGAACTAGGTTCACCGACTATCAAATCAAAGTATTACAAGAGTTTTTTGAAAACAATGCCTATCCCAAAGATGATGATCTCGAATATTTATCGAAGTTACTGGGATTGAGTCCGAGAGTAATAGTGGTATGGTTTCAAAACGCGCGTCAAAAAGCTAGAAAAGTTTATGAAAACCAACCAGCTGCAGATCCACCTGCGAGCGCCACAGACGATGCCAATAGATTTCAGCGCACTCCAGGTCTTAACTACCAGTGCAAGAAGTGCCAATTAGTATTCCAAAGGTACTATGAACTTATAAGACATCAGAAGACTCATTGTTTTAAGGAAGAAGATGCTAAAAGATCAGCACAAGCACAGGCGGCAGCAGCTCAAGTGGCTGCCACATTGAGCAGTGAGGACTCTAATTCGAGCAATGTAGAGCACCACCCCCCGCACGTGCCGGTCTCGCCCGCCCCGCCACGCACGCCAACCCCAGCGGCACCCAACTACCCAGTGTCTCCAGCGCCACCAGCGCCTCTAACGCCAGTCACTCCACTATCACACGCGCCCCGTGAAGAAAAGGATGGAAATTTTCAATGTGATAAATGCAACCTAGTCTTCCCTCGGTTTGACTTATGGCGGGAACATCAACTAGTTCACATAATGAACCCAAATTTATTCCCCACATACCCACCGGATTCCCCTTTTGGGATCCTTCAGCAGCACGCGCAGCTGCAACAGCTAAATGCGTCCCTTGGGAGTGATGAGGCTCGCCATCCTTTAGTGGCGGCCCTTAATCAACAAGTAGCAAAGAGGAAATTCGATGAATACGAAGAAGTGGAAACTGGTGAACAGCCAAAAGACAAACGCTTAAGAACTACTATTCTACCGGAACAACTGGATTACCTCTACCAAAAATACCAAATCGAATCTAACCCATCACGAAAAATGCTTGAAAACATAGCACGTGAAGTTGGACTAAAAAAAAGAGTGGTACAAGTTTGGTTTCAAAATACACGAGCACGTGAGAGGAAAGGACAGTTTCGTGCACATGCACAAGTGATAAACAAGCGATGTCCGTTTTGTCCAGCTTTGTTCAAGGTGAAGAGCGCATTAGAAAGTCATTTGAGCACTAAACACGCAGATCAGTGTGCGAGAGGAGAAATCAACGTAGACGCGCTGCCCGACGAAGAGTTAAGTACAGAATCAACACCAAGTTTTGGCTCCCAACAAAGTGACCGGCAGCAAAATTTTTCCCAAGCGGGGGCTCCCATGTTGCCCCCTATTTTTCCACCTTTTCACTCAGACATGGAGAAGTTTATCAAGCAGTACAGTGAGGAGTCAATGAAACGCTATGTAAGTGAACTACAAGCGCATGCCGCCGCCCAACAAAACGGTGGTGGAAACAATGAAGCATCTGAGCGACGGCCAGAACATGGAAAATCGGAGATACCTTTAGATCTCAGCAAACCAGTTGATCTGTCACGACCCGGCTCGGACGCCGACGAGCGCTCCGACACCGCTTCCGAGACTATGGAGTTCTATGAGGAAGATGAGCCCACTTCACCGCTACCGGGCCAACAGTCGGCGCGGCCCCCTGGCAAGCGATACCGAACGCAAATGTCATCCTTGCAAGTGAAGATAATGAAATCGTTATTTGGCGACTATAAAACTCCTACTATGGCCGAGTGCGAGGCGCTCGGGCGGGAAATCGGGCTGCCCAAACGCGTGGTGCAAGTTTGGTTCCAAAACGCACGTGCCAAAGAGAAGAAGGCGCGCCTGGCCGCCGGACTCATGGAGGTGTCCGACGCGCCGCCGCCGGAGGAGTGTCGAGTGTGTGACTTCAAGTACAGTCATAAGTACTCGGTGCAGGACCACGTGTTCACGCGCGGCCACATCGCGGCTGTGCGCGCGCGCCTCGAGAGCGGCGCGGGCGGCGGCGACGACAGCACGCTCGCGCTCATGCAGATGGCGGCGCGCCTGGAGAGCGGCATGGGCGCCGACCTGCACAACGCCTTCCTGCGGCCGCAGCTCGCCGGAAACGGTGAGTGTACGACTTGACCGCGGGGCGAGTCGCCTAGCGCTGCCCAGCACTAAGCGATCCTGCGCCCTCTTACGTAGAACCTCGCAGCGGCGAGCTCCGCTCGAACGCGTAATTGTCACTCCGACTGTGTTCACTTCTAGATGAAGATGTTGTTGAAGATGCGGTTCGAGCGAAGCTCAATTCGTGCCGTGACGGTCGTTGCTATTTTCCTACTAGTGAGTCCTTTTGTAAATAAAATTTAGGTGTAACTGAAATAGTTAAACGTTATCTCTCCGTAGTGTTGGTGTTTCAATATTGAGGAAATCCTCTTCAGATTGAGCTTATCTGCCAATGAATAAAGTACATTCAAAACTGTACCGAGATAAATATGCGCCAAGTCGGTCGGCCGATGCGAAAGGTAATGGCGGCACGTACGCAGCCGATTCAATCTCTGAAATTATTTCGTAATTCAAATAATTACTGAGCACCTATAGCTGGGAGCGTGGCAACAGTAAAAAACATTACTCAATCTTCAAATTATAATATAAATCTGAAATTAGTGTGAAATAGATTATTTTTTCTGTGGTTGGGTTGGACAGTGTTTAGGAATTGTTTGTGTTTGTTGGTGTCTGTTTGCCGCGGCACGTGTTGCTCGCGCGTCGTCGCGAGAGGCGGGCCACGAGCGGCCCGGGCCGAGAGCGGCGGTGGGCGGCCGCTGTAAGCCACTATACAAATGCAAACGATGCACAACAATGGTAGGAGTTAGGACGCGTGAAGGACGTCGTATATCTAATGGGACCGATCTGGCGCACATGCATTACGCTCCACATGAATAATCAATTATTTAAATGACGCCAATCAAAAGACTTTCTCGGAACCGGCACATCAGTGTCCATTGTTTCCTTTGTTTTTACTACCTTATTATATCGAGTTTGCTCCACATATTGCAGACCAACACCACAGAGAGATATAGACTAATAATCTGTTGCATAATATTATTCTTCCTAGTTGTTCGTATTTAAAACTCCTATTAGGTATTAGCGACATGTCGATTGTTGTAGGATTGTAATGAAAACCAAATTATATATTTTAGAGAATTTAAATGTTTTAGTTATTATTATGTAAAGTCATAGCGAAGCCTGAAGTCTATAATTATTTAAAATAAGGTGCCTTGTAGGATCCAAGTGTTTTGTAAATTATTTTTCTCTTGAGCTCCACTGTAAATAGTTAAAAGTATACTACTAGATGTTACGATGTGCATTGTAAAATTATCTCCGACCGCTGTTCGTATTGTGTATTTCGATAGTTGTTATCTATAGGTAGATATAAATATATTATTTGTTTCGTAGAGGCATCTTAAGAACTTGTGATATAAATGTATCTAATTAGTTTACTTCGCATATCTTCTGCAAGGGTCTCGGCTATGGGCGCGAGCCTACAAGTACAAAAATACATACAGACATAACATTAGAAGTTTGTCGCTTTTACATGATAATGCGTCGTTTTGTCGTGTGGGGTCCCGGTTGCAGTTTTTGCTATTCTTTCGTGAGATTTACATAAAAGTGGGTCTCGATTGGGGCGTTAGGCGATATGCAAATATTTTCTTCAAATTTGAATGTATGTGGGGGCACGAGCGCGGCGGTGCGCCCGCGTCCCTGTGTGCTGCGCACGCGCCGCGGGAGCGAACGCTTTGCCCTTATTTATTACGTGGAAATTTTCGCTACCGACTCTACACACCTTGATACGTCTCTATTGATCTTTCAAATGCAAATATCCCCAGTCTGTCGTAAAGAACATAATAAGTATTATTTACTACTTCAATACATACCACAGCATTATGGTTCTACTTTAGATTCAGAGCATGTTCATTTGCATATCGTTTTTTGTTATTTTTTCTTTTGTTTTTGTTATGTTTGTATTTATTTTTGTTCTTTAGTTTTACTATTATTTTGTTTGTCATGTAGATACTAAACGTATTTACGTCAAGGCGACTGACGTACCCCTTGATATTGAATTTGCCTCCAATACGACTTCCAATAATTTTATTTTAATTTGTATAATTTAATTTTTAACCTAATTTTATGCGATCTGCATTTACTGTTACTCAGATGACGTTATTCTAAATAGTTATTTGAAACAAAGTCCTGTGCCAGCCAGTGAAAGAATTCTTTGGTATTTTGCGGCGTTCATTCGACCGCCTAGGAAAAGATTAAAAGTCTTGTAAACTGAATAGTATTATTATAATTATTATCTACAGTTATTATATTTGCAGAATTCGTTGAAATAAATGCAATATTTATATTATTGAATTATGTTTTTTTTTTTGTTTTTTGTTTCCTTGGTTCCTTTTATCCTGAGTTTTTTTTGGTTTGCTTTTGTTGGAGAACATTTATGTGGAATGCAATGTGAGGTAACAAAGACTATTTAAACAAAGCTGATATTTTTTGGTAGAAAGTCTCGGAGAATTAACGAATTATTTAGGGGCAGGTGAGCATTGTAGATAATTGGAAATGTAAAGTACCTATCTCACGCAGATAGTTACAATAGCGTCGTAAACTGGTACCTGAGACTTAAAACAAAAATGCTTTTGTTTTTATTCGTCTACAAATAAAGATTGCCACAAAAGATGTGAAATGAATATTTTTAGGGAAGTATTTCATGCTACGTGGGAGGTAATGTTTAAATTATGATTCATTCTAAGTTTTTCAAGCTCTAAGAGCAACAAAAACAGATTGCTAGTTTATGTACTTACAATGTTATAAGATGCTTGATCTTAAATAATATGAAAACGATCGTGACGGCACATCACTATTAGAAAGACCTACTATAACACCCCATTTGTATGTTTTCTTTGCCTTCCACAATAATTCAGCTTATGGATCTCTACTGCAAATACACACACACAATTACAGAGGAGAAAGCTTCGAAATAAATATTCTTAAATTCGTTAATACAGTACCGCCACACACGATAACATAGAATAATCAGTAATTGATTCCACATTAAAACAACCGATTCTTAAAATAAACGGTTATGTTTCATCAAAATCGGCTCAGCTAGTTTACACACGCATTGCCTCTATGAATGTTTTTTTTTTATATATATATATTTTACTTATATAGTTTTATTTTAAGTATATTAAATTATTAGGTAGGCAAACAGCGTCGTCAATTTTATTTCCATATAGGTCATCAAGTCTCCAGAGACGACTGAAAATATCTGGAGGTATTTTTCATGAAGTGATGCTGTGGAGGACCTTTTCACTTCTGTATGCAGGTTTCATCAAAGCACCGAAATACCTACCTACTGCGAAAATTGATTTCACGGTAACTTAACTCAAACTTCAAAATCACACAAATACAAATGCTTCCAAAGGTTTCCAAATCCCAATTTGCCTTATTTTAAATCACCACCCACTGTCGTTCAAGAAAACTATATTACTAAACCTTGATTTATTTACAATACACATATTTTTTCACGCACCCACTCATTGGGGTTCGTTCAAAAAATATTAAATTACACACGTACAAAGGAAAAACTGAAGCTTAATAAAAAATGATCCCGTTAGCGAACTGGCTAATTATTTCATTGTAAAAGGCAATAATATAGGACGTGCTTAACATAAAATAAGCCTTTTTTGTTCAAATACAATAAGGTTTTTTATGAAATCGATATCACGACGGTAAGTAGGCAGATCATTGATGCGATGTTGTTAGAATATTGGTGATGATATAAAAAAAATATTTACCCGTTAGTGAAGATTTTGAATAAAGGAAAATGTTGGCAGATGTCTGTCATAGAGATGAGCAGGAAAGGGCGTTGACTCTAAATCAAACTGTTTTTGGTGCTTTTTAACCTATCACCTGAAAGGAGGTACTTAACTACAGAATTAGCTAACGTACAGATTATTCTAATGACTCTATGATGCCTAGCAACTAAAAAAAGGAAACGATCCATTCAAACTGAGAATTAACATTTTTTGAAGGTTAAAAGCTTAACAGCTTAAGGTTAACATCCCTTAAAACGCCCACCCTTCACCACTCTGTGGTGTTGATTTTTTTGTAATACGAGTAGATGAGACATACTCGTACAAGTAGATATATGTACATAGATACCACATTTTGACACCAGCGGACAAAGACTATTGGACCATAAGGGATATGACATTAGGAATCAGATAAAGAAATCGTGCAAAACCAACATAATGCATGGTTAAATAATGATGATCCAACTGAAGTCATTAACAGAAGAAGTTGCCTTTCAGGATTGCAATGCTCGGTGGGATAATCATAATTTTAGGATTTAGGAATTTGAAACTACAGCAATGCATTCACTTTGAAGCCCATTTACAGAATGGGGGTGCTAAATATTCGATAATAATATAAAACATGCTTGTTGCATAGCATAGTAATTAATTAGTAAGAACAGAAGAAAGCTTTAGATACCAGCTACGAAATTCTATATCATGAAAATATTAACTAGATAACTGCAACTTCAATGCGAGGATAGAATGTTCCTACTTTAATTAGGCGATATTGTTATGTTGTTTTGAAAGTCTTGATGATGATAAAAAAACGAGACCATGTTTCGATCAAAGTTTATGAAAGACATTTAAAAATGTTGCTTTTAGATGGAGGATGTAGAATTTCAGCTCAGTCAAGCTACTTATAGGTTGCAGCACCTACAATACATAAAGCATAAAGACTGCTAGAAAAATTGTTCTGGCTGGATTCGATCTCACATTCAATTTCGGATAGTAAAACTTGTCGCTTGGTTTTGATTCAGACGCGCTAATGTTAACACGTTCATTGCCACCGACTCACACTTGGAGTTCACGTTAATTTTATTCCAGTACTGGTGACTCGCGTGGCGAGTTCAGTGTGTTTCGGTAATATTATATGATATTGTTTTGTTATAATATTGTATGTGGCATCCGCAAAGACTTCATGAAAATCGTAGAGGCATTGAACATGTTGGCGTAATTCAATGAAAAATTGAAGTCAGATCAATTCTTGTCAAGTAGGTACTTATCGTATTATATACATATGTACGGGGTTGTGGAGTTGAGGGCAGTCGCCCCATGTAAATATATAATATTCAGCTGCACCCGGCTACACTGAAAGCCTTCCCCAACATATTATATATTTGGGGGTTATCTGACGTAGATATGATTCAAGGGAGTAATTAAATATTTTCACAGAGTCTAGGAGCCATCTTTTCACTTGGTGTCTGCGGACCGTGTTGCCACATGCAACAAATATGCTGTGTTGCCACAAATATGATAAAGAGCTGACAAATTATCATATCAAATAGGGGGAAAGACTAGGCATTTTTATTCAAATATCTCGGTGGATATCTACCTATTAAGTCGCATTCCTAATTTATTGAAGACAGAACAACCTGTTCCTGGGAGGAGTCGTAGACTCTTCCTACAGTACTTATCTCTACCTCAGCCAGATCTAGATTCATCTATCTCACTAAACCAATACTGACACTATTTATATCACAGCAATTCCTATTACAATGATAAATAGAGCAAGGTCGAATCAATCGTGAAAATAAAGACGCACGTAGCCATTTTTTAAGCCCCTGTATTATCTGACAGAAAGTTTGGCACTAGAACACAATCCTACGGCCTTTGACGTGACTCGTTGATCGTATAATATCAAGAGTTATAAAAAAACAATATTTTGTAAAAAAAAGTATAAAACCAGGGTATCACGTATTAGTTTAGATACGTCACGCTCGTACGGTTAGGTTTCGATTTATAGTTTTATATAGAAAAATTTGTTAACGCTCGATTGGGCCTCGAAACCGGCGATTCATGACTCGAGGTTAGGTGAAGGCAACAGATGGTTGTCTTAAAGGACATCTTAGTTCACGTCACTCGAGGTATAGATATATAGAATGTATCTATGTTATTGTAGGTCCACCAAAAATCGTTACACAACTCTTTTAAACGAACTAATAGCTACTACTACTACTATAGGTATTTGAATGCTAAAATTCTGTGAATTTGACATTATAAATAAGTCTTCAAATATTGAAATGTCTTACAAACATGTGGGTGGAAAAGTATAGGTTACATTTTTATAATATTATAGGTACTTATTCACTTTAAGCAGATTATGATTGAAACAAATGCCAAATGCAGATGATACATAAATGTCAAACTTATGAATGATACATATTAAATGACATAATTTATTATTTTGATAATCTACCTACATCCGTATTATATTTTAAGATTTTACCAAAAGTTATAGACATTTGCCGACTAGATATCTGACTAACTTGACTAATAAGCAACCGACATTCTAATTAAGTAACAAAGTTACCGTAAGCCACCGTTACCGTTAAGTACCAATCTATTTATTCAATATTAAACCCTGAGGGTGATTAAAGACGAACCTTTAAAACCACCTTTTCAAAGAAATGACAAAACATTGCCTTTGAATATACCTACCCTCTACAAGAAGTGCAAATGAAGCACGAACTCGATTTGAACATAGCAAGGGATGGTAGCGTTCTCCAACGATTCGAACACTTTTTGCTGTACTTATAAATAAACGTCCAAACAACTCAGGCAACTCCCAAGTTTCTAGGTATCATCAAAAATGTTACCCTCTCAAGTCTCACCTCGCTGTTTTCGGGGCCTAACCTCACTCGTAAACGTTCAATGGCGTCGGTTTTACGCGAATTTCGTAAGTAACCGTTGCAGCCGCCGATAAATGATCACAAAACGTTTGGTAACACCAAATCTTCACGCCAAATCGTGTTTTCCCTCGATGTAAAGATTTACTCAATAGAATATGGAATAACATTGTTCGCAGTGTCGCCTTAATAAAAGGATGAAACATGAATGGTAATATGCGAGAAGATTTCACGTACAACGTCAAAAATGACAGAAAAATTGAAAAAAGTGACATCAGAAATGCTTCGTAACATTGGAATATCAAGTCAAATCAAAGAATGGAGGTATGATCGTCGTGTAACACAGATTTAATCATGATAAAGTATCTCGGTAGCATGGTCAAAAGTGCTTGTTAAGTAGGTATACATAATATCGACCGATGGCTATCATAGCGATTGATCTGCAAATCTCTCTAAACAATAATGACTGTGAAGTCTGAGGCGAGGGAGGGGGAGGGGTCGTCCAGTACCCCCGGAGTCACGTCGAGGCGTCCCAACCCATTACCCGCTCCAAACCATATCGACAAATAACCGCCAATTATTGGATCGCTCTACAATCTTTTTACAATTTCTTCTCCGTCGGACGTTATTATATTTCTATTAAGCCTTTTTTGTAATCAAACTACTAATGATTCGATTCCATTTCCTAGGCCGACGTGCCGCCTCCGCAATGTTAATGACACTACGTAATTAGATCCGGATGGTTTGAGGGCGTTGACTCCTCTGCGGTGCCCGACCGGTAGATAATGGCAAAGTGTCAATTTTACTCAAAATATGGTAATTTACAGCGGACGCCATTTTGTCTCTCAAATAGTTGAGACAACGTCGCCCGGTAATGAGTTAACACCGTTAACAGTGATGTAGGAAATGTGTGAACGACACGATCCGTTGAAAATGACTCTTAACAGTAGTATCCGAGTATCATTTTATAAACATACCTCTGTGATTACCTCCTATCATCGCTAATAGGCTTCGCTAACTAACGAACAGCCTTTAATTATAACAATCACTTTGTTTCAATATGAGTGGTTATTTTTCTATTACGTTACATAACATTCAATTTTATAAATGTGACGTAGTCGTTGGGAAATTCCTAATCATAATAGGTAAAACTAATTTGGTTATTAGCGTGTCGGTAGTAATTTTCACATCAACTCTGGCTATCAACTGATGAATCTAGATGGAGTAGATGGATGTTAGGTACTGCCAGCATTCATTTAAACTTCTTTTATAGAGCTACAGTTAGTCTTGATAATAGAAAACAAAATAGCTCATGAGGAAAAATTTGTTTCGTAATAGATTGCCTGATATCGAACAGTTCAAAATTTGTCACCTATGTGGCCGTTGCTGGGCCAGCTGGCCATTTGCTACCAGCATCGTGACCACTGCTGCCACCGTGACCGATGACAGTTCTCATTGCCAATTAGAAGTTCAATCACCGACGTCAATGGGGGCCAGGCAGAAACGAAAAAACAAGCTTTGTATCTGCAGTCATGTTTCAATTTGAGAAATTGATTTGTGATGCGACGAACGCCACATTCGTTACTTATATATAGTTAGTTTTCTAATCAAAACGACATCACGACGCATCGATAACAATGAATGGTTCTTGTCAAGTCATTTCATCATCAAACGTCATTTGGAGCTCATTTATTTGCTTGTATATAAACAACACATATGTAATGACGCTTTTTTTCTCAGTAATAATCTTACGAGAAATGATTGATGTAAGTCGGTTGTTTTTTTAGAATGTAGAATAAACCTGTTAATTCATAGAGAATTATCAAAACCCGCCTGTTCTAAATCAGTTCAGCCACCTGCCTGAGGCAAATTAATATCTGCTAGGTACCTTTCTACCGAAATAGTAGAACTACATGAAATATCGAAACATGTTTCAATCACTAGAAAATACTAAGGTCAACACTAAGCCTATTTGAAATATAGTCTACTATTTACTTACGACAACTAGGTAAATAAAATAATTCTTATTCTTGTCTCGTCCCGTACCTACTGCCAGTGCCACATGGTAGGTAGGTACAGGTTAAAAACCTTCATAAAAAAATTGGCATTAGGTACTAAACTACGTGATGAGCTTGTAAATTTATAAAAAAAGCTCTGAAAGAATATTTTATTAAAAGATTAGATTTTTCCCGCGGGTTCCCATCCACCTTTAGAATGAAGGGGATCAGATCAGGATAAAAAGTATTAGATTTAACTATGTGTTAATCCAGGTTATAAACTAGACGTATATGTTGTGCCTACCATCCAAGTCCATTCAGATACCCTCAAAAACTTTCATGTAGGAAGTTCCTAATCTCACCATCGCCCTTTTGGTACCATCCGTAGGTACTTGGTCGATATCCCGACTAGTCGTACTCAGCGCTTCTCCTCCACATTTATTACGCGCACAGCCAAAGTGTGGAACTCTGCTAGCGTCTGTGTTTTCTTCCACATATAATCCTCTTGCCTTCAAAGCAAGAGTGAAAAGGCATCTTCTGGACACGCTCGCTCCATCATAGACCTCATCCATCGCTTTCCATCAGGCGTGATCGTGGCCAAGAGCAAGCCAATTCCTCAATAAAAAAAAATTGGATACATAATTCGAAATCTTCATAATATTATATTAGTTTACTTTTAAATGTCTGAATCTCTCACTACAGTACTAAATGAACATTTAACTTAATAAAAACATATCTAAGCTCTTGACAGTTTGAAAGTATATAACTAAATAACATACTAAAAGATTCTTGCTCTTGCCGCAAATCGCCATTACCTACATAGTTAACTTAATGATCATTTTCCACCGAACAAGTTAATGTATCTCCTAGTTATATAGATTACAAACAAAGTGTTTTTGCCGCTTTTATCTTATTCTGTAGAACCATAGATCTTCTATCTATTGGGGTATGGTTGGTCCTGATGTTGGACCATTGTCCGTGGTGTACCATGAAAAGACTATAGATCTTTTCGGGTTTTCTCATGAAAAACGTTACTGAAAAATTATGAAGGTCTTTATGATTTTCACCATTGAAAAATGCCTGAATTAGCGGTTTTACTAGGCTAGGTATCTAGTAGGTAGTTTTGTTAATTAATTGTGGCTACCGAATGGCTACAGAGTTATTTCGCTTTTGGCAACAGAAATGACACAAATTTCCCTCATTAAACATTGATTTTCCTTATTATATTCTGATTCGTCTACTAAATCAATTGTCAAAATTCTGTGCTACAAAATGGTTTTCATAAATACCTACATGTAGGTACCTATTTATTTATTAGATTCGTCAACAATTGGTAGCACTAAAAATTAAAATACTTAGCTATTTATAAAGAACATTTATTTAAAGTTTTACTTTAAATAAATGTTCGCAAATTGGGCACCAAGAAAATTAAAACTTGACCCTAAAAATACTGGAAAAATGTGGGTTTACTATATATTCATCTCTGCCTTATTTTTCGGGGAATACAGGCGAGATATTTTGTTAAATAAAATATCAACAACTTATCTCAAACTTCCCATACTTACTCTACTTTAGACCATTCACACCATAAACCAGCCATTCCATTCTACTTTCAAGTCCCTACAAAAATAACTATCACATACAAAGTCTAAAGGAAACAATTACTTACTAGGAGATACTTTACTAATGAACTGTCCAATTAATCTAACTGATATTTAAGACAACAACGTAATGAGTTATTTTGCTAATAAGCACCCGGTACGGCTTTATTAGCGCTGTTGCAAACTGATTGTTTGCGACAATGTAGCTACGTTGCTAAATTGCACAGGCGGCTAAATTGTTAAGTGTGCTGGGAGGATCAGCCGGGCTATTCTGTAAACATCTCATAATACAAACATTGGTGGAATAGTACTTGAACTGCCATTCCTTCTAATATTAAAATTTGACAGCTCACTTCAAGTTTTTGACAAAGAGTGACGAGTGCTCGTTGAAGCCGTCCTTTCGGCTCGGGTTTATCAGTCAGTATAAGTCAGTTGTGGATTTTAAGAGCTTATAAGTACCTAAATCTTATTTAACATGCCTTGTCCTAAATCAAACTAACATTTATTAAGCGACAACGATTGTCAAAAACTCCAAAATTGATAGGCGCTACCGAAATGACACGGTCTATTGCAAACATTTTGGAAAACTATAGCTGATAGAAAATCACTTTGTATAGGGCCTCAGACCCCATTTCCACTAGTGGTCGGCGCGAAATGTTTTCTATTTTCATAAAATAATCGACTACCGTTCCAGCAATAGACACTTCAGATCACAGAAACGATAGCAAAGATTCAAACTTCGAATTATTTCAAAAATAAAACGGCAGTAGCTTGTTGCTATACCTACCACCCCACTTAACTCCTTCGCCAACTGTACCTGCTTAGATATAACAGAATGGGGAAGAAAACGTCTCATTTCAGTGTATTAAAGTCGTGATGATTATTTTAATCGTTTGTCTAACAAAGAGAAACAGCGGATTAGCGGTAATTATCTAAGCCGAGCCGCGTCGTGACGGTGGTTTGTTCCGCTGTGCTCTTTAGATAATTCTCTTGTCGTTTTAGAGAATGTTGTCGAGTTTTTTTTTGAGCTGGTAATGTGTTTCATTTAAAGGCATGGAAGTAGGTTGTATCATTGTTTTCGTGGTTAAAAAATTGTTGAGCAGAAAGAGTGAATTCTGCTTTAGCTTGCTTGACTTATGGTTGAAAACATTTAATCTTTACCAGCCGTTTATCATAGTCGTTCCGACTCCCATGTCCAGATATTTTATACCTATTTGCTGGCCTATTGTATCCCAAACCTGAGCAAAAGCCTGAAGTATGAAGATTGCATTGATTTTCTTGTCAGTCATAGATACTTGATTTGACCTACTCTGCTATGAGTGTTACCAATCTTATTATTAGTTAGATAAAGATTTATGTATAGGTATCTATCTGCACGAGACAGTTGATAAATAACCTACCTATTTTATTAAGGTTATAAAAAATCATAAACTTATTAAACTTAATCAGGTCTTAATATACTTTATACCCTTCATAAGCTGTAGAACAGCTACCCTACGGCTGATGACTATCATAACTTAAATTGTTGGAAGGCAATGCTCCACACAGAATTGGGCATCTGGATTAGACTAGATTTAGAGCTTCTTATGATAAATGATAAATTATATTTATTTTGCAAGTATGTTAAACATAAAACTTACACGTCAATCTTTTTTTGGCCATTTTAAGCTAGGTGTGGCCGATGTTTCCTAGCTGACTACACTGAGAAGAAACACCGAAACAAACTCATGACCTAGGTACCTATATACAAAAAAATGCGGATTAAATGAATCAATAAATAGTGATTTATAAATGCCTGAAAATACCTAAGTGCATTAACCTCCTTATAATATATATACCTATATATATATATATTAAGAATTTCCTTAGAACCGAGGCTGCTTTAGACAATTTAAGCTATGCATTCTATCATAATCAGACTATGGTAAAGGAATAAGACTAGGACAAACTAAGTACATATTATTATACACGAATACTGACTCTTTATCCGGTTTTGCTTTGCAAAGACGCTTCAAAACCTACCATATTTTACCTAAACTTTCTCTCTCTCGTAAAAGGCCTCTCCAAAGGAGGGGGGGGGGGAGGGTTGGCTATCGCAGTGTAGCTGTTGCAATGCACAAAAAATGCTGCTGCCCTCTTACGACACCCACGGGAAGTGATGGGATGGTGATATCTTCTTATGGTTATTTTACGTCCGACACCATACAGAACTCCGTGCTTGAGCAAGTTGCCAAGAACTTGATTGCTTAAATAAAGATATCCACAAAATGTTAGGCTCAAGACAGGCAGCTATCTCAAAGCTACTGATTTATCGTAAATTCTGTCAGTATCATACATAAATGTTGCTATAAATAACTGCCACTTATCCTATTTGCTGTATATCACGCCGAGTTTGTATCGACGACCAATTACATAAGAAACATCTAGTTATTTTAGGTTAGGACACTTCATTTGACAACGTTCTTGAGATCTGCATTCCTTAATGTTACGTTATTGGCATGCCGATCTTCATACATACAGACATGCGAATATACGTACATACAAACTCTCGAAAAACATTACCCTTCTTCAAGGCAGTCGGGTAAAAACGGCTCAAGCGCAACGGATGAAAAAAGGCTTTATATAGATCAATTATTGAGATTCTATATAGCTTCATATACTCCATTTGCTATAACCAATGCGATAAGAAATTCATTGTATGTAGGTATAATACACTAGCTGATCCACACAACTTCGTCTGCGTCACATTTTTTAATTAATACTCCGCTCCTATTGGTCGTAGCGTGCTGTTATATAGCTTTCCTCGATACATGGGCTATCCAACACTAAAATATTTTTTCAATTCGGAGCAGTTGTTCCTGAGATTAAAAACAAACAAACCATTCAGCTTTATAAATTAGTTTAGATCTTACTGTTATCAATTTTTCAACTCGAACAGTAGATCCTGAGATTACATTTTAGTATAATTATTAGTGTTATCAATAAGTAATTGAAAAGGGCTCTACACACAACCCCTCTTATTGGCAAATAACTGAAAAAACCCTGCGAGCTACAATCTTTGCCTAGGAATGCTGTACGGATGTTTTATATAGACTATATAAAACATCCGTAGATAGATTTTTCTATGCGCGGACGAACAAATGTGAGTCCCTATAAATCCTGAAAAGAAAAACTGTACGAAAATGCTCATCCAAGTATTTTTTATTGCCAGTTTTATCGTTCTTAATTCAAATTATCATAGACAAATTGGAATAATTCAAATTATTTATTTCAATTTATCATAGATTTTTTCATTTTTTTCCAAGCCCTCAATAAAAAATAAAAAGAAAAATACAGTATCAACACAGGCACAGGTAACAAGTGGTACATTCTATGTTGGCGGTGGTTACCGCGCTCGTGCGGCCCGCCCCGATATTTTCATTACCACTATAAATACCTAGGAATGAAGTCTTCGCATTGCTGCTTATTGAGGTTGCACCTTAATTATATTTCGCGATAACCGCGCTCAGCGGGTTAAATAAGGAAACTTTAATGGCGAACATTTATTTAGTTTTATGTAGTTGTTTTGTATTTTCGCTGATTGCAATTTGCAATAGGGGAAATTAAGTTTTGAATTAGTATTCGTTTGTATGTATTTAGTTGTTATTTTAAATGACGTAAACTTCCATCTGCATTGTTGTTAAATCAAATAACACAACTATTTAGTTGACTTAACGTACGCGTCACACGAAACATTTTACATACATATTATACTAACCAAAATATAACTTTACAAACAACTCCTCCACCTGAAAATCACGAACACAGAAAATGACCCAAATAAGTACAAAAATAAAAGACAGTCAAGTAGGTATAAAGGTGGTTACGGACAGAATCTGTGACAAACAACAATATGAGACCACCTTACCACGCTATTCACCCGTGATGCAAAAATAATCGAAACGTGATCGAAAAGCTGTGATCTGATGCTAATGATCGGTGTCACGTTCATACAATAGGCGCCGGCGCAACAATCTTGATCGAAGTGACGCGTCTGCCATATTTATCTATGAAATGTTTAGACGCCCGCGTAGACTTGTGAAAAAAAATATTGTGTTCGGTTGATCATTCAAAATAGTAACACAGTCTAGTGTTGAATATTTTCACAACAAAATGGAATCCTTTCTAATTATGGAAAACGGCTGTCATTCACCGCAGAGAGTGGTTTGTTTTTATATAAATTATTTACCTTACTATCTGTGAAAAGGTTAGGTTAGTTATAATTTTTTTGGAAAAAAAAAGTTCTTCACCAGCTAATTGACTTGATATTATTATTTGAAAACAGTAAAGTTGTAGGTAAAGACAAAAAACACAACAAAGTATACAATAACTTTAATTTCGGAAGTCGGTGTTTTTGGTTGTTTCTTCGTATTTTAACGGTTCCGAAATTAAAGTTATTTTATACTTTGTTGTTTTTTTTTATTTGGAAGTTGTTATACTTTTTTGTAAAAGCGTTTTATTTTTCACTTTTTAGTGGTAACAACGCCACTGGAAAGTCACAGGAAAGCAAAACACGCAATTTCGTTTACTTGGATGATATATTTTCTATTTTCTCCAGCTATTTCGATTTAAAACCAAACTGCTGATTATCGATTTTGATGAAATTTCTATGGGACCAATCAGACCGTATTTTTTCATATGAAAAAAGATTTTTTCAGTCGGTTCACAAATGACGGAGTTATGAGGTAACAAACAGAAAAAAAAATACAATCGAATTGAAAACCGCCTCTTGTTTTGAAGTCGATTAAAAAGGAAAACAATTTGAATTTCAGTAAAATATTCGTAAAGTATCAAAACATGTCTATGAGAACCTTACAGAAAGTTCTACTACAACGTTGTATAAATGAATTGAACTTCCTACGACTAAAACAGTTGCTTATGTTAGTTATTCGGTAACACATAATATTCACTTACCTGCTTACTAAATTCTGTTCTACGTAACTGTCTGACTGTAAACTAGTTTATTCCCGCTGTTCCACTCGTATAAAAGTGATTTCACAGGAACCCCGACAGCCTATGCCCTATACCTAGCTATGAAAGAGCTGCCTTGCTGTAAGTAAAAAGCTTATGAAAGGGATGATTTAGGTAACCGGGAGTAGTTTAATCAAGCAAATCTACAAACAACATTTGTCTTCTGTTCTGGCCTTTCAGTAGTTTTCCCCGAAGAAACATAGTTTTCTCAATGTAGAAAAACTCCAACCAAATAGCAATCAGTATGACCATGGTCTCTGTAGTCACACCATCTAACATATTAGTAAGTCTTCTCTGAGACTTCAAACATCAGCCTCTCTGGTCTGCAAATGAGGTTTAAAAAGTGAGCAAATTCACAAACACAAAACAGACAGAACGCTTCAGAAAACTTGTGTAGAGTCGCTATTTGCCGCACATGCAATAAGTGAATCAATTCCCCCGTATCTATTAAAACATACGGTGGCTGTCACATCTGTTATGTAAACAACACACTTGACGATGCTAATTTTATAGATAACGCAAAGTTACGTGCATTCTAAGAGAAAACGGACGAAAGACGACGTCCGTATATTATATTATAATATAATGAATAAGCTCTGGCCGACGCGACGCCACTACTCCGGCACACTTTAATAATCAGATCATCTTGATTTGCGGCTCATCATAGGTTAGATTGATTCGGTGATCAGAACATCTCGGTCCACCTCGTGGAAGGCCCTCACACCGCCACCTCTTGAGCCATCCGTTCTGCAAGCAATGTCCTGTTGAGGGATGGGACATGGGACTTCGCTACATGCGAGAAGTATTCGGGGAGCCAAGACCCTGCAATACCCCCTCCCCATATCGGCCAAGAAACTTCTGTTAAAATTTACCATTAAATGAACAGCCCAACCCTGGTTCTGATCATACTTAGACTGAAAATCTTGATACATAAACACGAGACTTAGTGGTATTAGAACTCCTGTTTCGGTTGTTTTCAATGTTATTATTATATTTAACTCAGCACGTTATTACAGAGTGTCGTATCAGGCGATTCCATTCACAATGTTACCAATTAGGGCCTTGCTTTGTAAGGAGAAAACCATAACAATATAAATGTTTAAACAAGTTATTTCTTATTTTATTTGAAAGGTCTTTCCACAATGAAAGACTTTTTATATGGACAGCTTCAAGCAAAAATTGAAGACGCACCTTAGGTCCTCCTAAGGCTCTAGACTAAGTGCTATTCGATTAGCTACGGCGATTGCCGAAATGTCAAAATATAAAAGATTGATAACATGACATTTCGTTAGAGTTTGTCAATCCCATACATTTTTGAAGTCTGTCACCTGTTTAGAGCCTCGGGTACTGCAGATGTAGGTGACGATGACCATTTAAGATCAGGTGAGCCGTTGAATAACGTCTAGACAGAAACCGAAATTCAAACAGAATTTTTGACTTTAGTAGTCAAAAATTCTGAGTGAATTTCGGTTTCTCTACGGATTCCACAATGCATGTAATGGTGCAATGTAATGGTCTGACTGTAGATAGGTACTTTATATTCCTTGCACATTAAATGAGTTACAAAATCGTCACAAATTACCTTACAGATTTGACTGTGAGATGAATTTATGACGGGTCAACAGAGACAAGATTTACTTAATTCGTCGTGGAAAGTTCCCAGCCCAAGTACACACATTGTTCCAGCGTCCGCTTTGCATATCATCACTATGGGTCTGTATAAATATTAGGGCATGTACTAGAACATCCATCTATTAACTAATCGTATAGTTTTACACAAATACATGTTATTTACTGTGCCCTTAATAAACAAGAACGTGACGATTAACTTGGTAATAAGGAGACTATAAATAGGATTTCCAGGTGTTTCATACTCTGTAAACATTACCTACATTTGGTTTGCATTTTCTTCAACTGTGATACACTGGTTACTCACTTTTCATATTGGCATTTCTCTCCCGCGTTCTTCCCCCAAAAGTAAGTGTTAATACAATAAGCGCTTTAAGTCGTAGTATTAAAGTTCATCCTAATAAATCCGAGCCAAATCTCGAGTGATGTTTTAACGGTTGAACGCTGTTGATTGTCGTCGAAATCGTTCCTACGCTAATCGGAGCGGGAATCACTGTTAGTTCGGTGTCCGAACGCCTAAAATGCTGCTGCTTTCAATTAGGAATTCAATTATTATATTTTCATAGGCGGGTGGGTCGGTTGAACAGCAGAATTCTGGCTATGAAAAGGAACATCCCTTCTTATAGCCAGAGTTCTGTCCCACAATATTTCAACAACGTTGTGCTACAATAATGTAACTTATCGAAGTTATAATCATTTTCAAATGCTTTCATTTTCCGTTTTAGAGAAAATTTCGTAGCATCGGTACTTTTCATTACCTGACTGAATGTCGGTTTCAGAAGTTTTAGATCAGAAAACATCCTCATCGTTGATTTTTTCTCGTTAACTTTTGTAACTACTTCAATCACAAGGAAAGGACACATCAATATCTCCCACTTTTCAATCTACAAACACATGATCACACTACTCAAAAGCACCACTTTAGCGCTCTCGGGTCCCGCTAGTAAGGGGCCCGCATATCCGCCATATCCTAATTGAGCCCATTCCGTCGCGCTAAATAGTCCAGATTGGGTCCCCACAGGGATTGTTATCTGATTCAACGATTCCACTGCGAACGTTAATGCAATAAGGATGTTCACGTCTACATTTGGTCTCTAACACGGGATATTGGGTATTAGAATCGTATTATTGTCTATTATTTAATGACGAAGTGTCGTTCGCGCCGGCTCTTGTTTAGGATTTAAGTGGACGATCGCTGTGATTTAGATTCAATTTCCTTTTTTCTAATTCGTTCGTTGTTTAAGGATTTGGTACAAAATATTTAACTTTGTTTTTGTTACGATTATTTGGTATTAAGAATCTTTATCTCATTTTTCAACTTATTTTATTAAAGTCGTTAAACTCTTTCGAATTTGTCACAACTGATACACCAAATTGTTAATCGCTGATAGAAAGGTAGTTTACAATAGCCGGGGTACACAACTTGTGCACCCTCTCATTAATTTAACTAGCGATTACGGACAACTTAACTGTTGTTTAAAAATATTTTGTGTGGAGTCGGACTTGAAATGATTTGTTTAAAAACGATCGATTTCAGAAGTCTATGAATACATTTCTAGAGATATAGTAGTACATTTCTAGAGGTAGTTTTTTTCTGGTAATAGGTCGGTTTTTATTATATTTTATGTTAGACTTATATATATATCTAAGTACCTTCGGTTCATGTGCAGTTCCTTCCTTTGCTACCACGCAATACCCGAGATCTTGATTCTACGAGTAACATTACCAAACTACGCATTACTCAAATAAAAACAGTCACACACAAAGAAACAAAATCCAACAGTTAAACACGATCTCAAGCGAGCATCCAAGTGTAACGAGTCTCAAAAATTTCGCTCCCATTATAAAAAAGCATATTGTCGAATATCGGACCTGATTCTGAGGGCTCTTCATACAATATGCTGGCCTCATTATAAGGGCCCTTTTGTCCTTAGGACCAGTTCTTTGCAAAGCAATGGGCTCAACAATAAGTGTATCAAATCAGAGTGCCCCTCATAAGTTTCTTTATTCATGACCACTTCACGTGTCACCCTAAGACTTAACTTTAGTTTTTAATTAAACTGAATTGTCTTTTGTTGAGGTTTTTGTCCTTGGACGGTTACCGTGTGATTTAGTGGACAATAATGTTGTTAGTGTTAGTTTTTTAACAGAGAATATATCAGCTTACTTCAGAAATAAATTAAGCATTGAAGAAATTGCACCAATTCAGCTGGAAGATGCAGAAGAAATAACAACACGTTTAATTGCTTGTCTTTTGTTTAAATTATGGTCACCCTTAGGAGCTTGTGAAATTCGTAAACGCCATAGACGATGATAAAGTAATTTTCAATGTACCAATGAACAGTTAATTGATTTATTTACTAAACAAGCGGGTTTGTGCGTAGGAGTAGATATATCTAACTACGCGATTGTCCAATCGCGTGCTGCCGCACAGGGTGGGGTTTTATTTCTGATTTTACTGCACACATGTCTGATTAATAAAATACACAATGTATGTCTGGATACCTTCCAGGTCAATTTAAGAGTATGTTGGAATTTGCATCAAAACTTTCCAAAGTTAGGTAAAATAGTCGACAAGCCGACATAAAAATGCTGTCAAATTGTCCAACTCTTGTTTTTTTCTGTCAACTACAAAA
This sequence comes from Mamestra brassicae, assembly GCA_905163435.1. Classification (NCBI taxonomy): domain Eukaryota; kingdom Metazoa; phylum Arthropoda; class Insecta; order Lepidoptera; family Noctuidae; genus Mamestra; species Mamestra brassicae. The sequence continues at coordinate 7,981,873 of LR991004.1, read as the reverse complement.
GCAATTTGCCGCTTAACCAACTGCTGCTACAAAATCAACACAATACTGCAAGCTTAAGAGCAAAAAACCACCTGAAATCTCCACTTCCTAGTATTCCCACATGACCTGATAATCACACACTTCGACTTTCCCACCTCAGCAGCTAGAACCTAGACGGACTGTAAGCACATGCGAAGCCCGCTAATTATCAGGTGTTTCCCGGCTCACGATCCGTGGCCACGACAGCCGGGTTACACCACCCGCTCATTACTTTAACTAGCGATTACGGACAACTTAACTGTTGTTTAAAAATATTTTGTGTAGAGTCGGGCTTTGGAATGATGGGGTGGATTCTAAACGGGATCGATTAAGGAAGCCTAGGAATGTTCTACTAAAAAAAGTTAGAGAAATTGGTTGTGATGTGGATACTCAATACTTTATTTGCATTTCACAATGTGTAAATTTAAAAAGAAATTGTGACCAATATGGCACCTGTCGGATACTGAACTTTTTTCTAGAAAAGTTTTCTAGCGCTCGATTTAAGGAACATTCTTTTACGAAAAGTGAAAAAAAACAGTGAAAATGAAATCTCACCAAGAAATAAAACTGCGTTTATAAAACATAAATAGAATTTCCACGATACTTTGCACCTATGATGAATTTCCACGCTCTTGATATTTGTTGGCTACAATCTCTTGAACATACATAAAAATGATAGGTAAATAATAATAATATAGAGCATTGTACATTTTTTTATTAAAAAACCAACACGCCCAATGATTTTATTTACATTTACATAATAAATAAATTAAAAATACAATAGAACATAAAGATTTTCTTAGAATCAAGCTCGCCTACGACTTTATTGTCAGTAACGGCTATAAAAATAATATAATAACATTGATTTATAAGTCTTATGTTGTTACTAAATGAATATTTTGCTTTAGTCAAGCGTTGTTCCATGCATACTGAGAGGTAATGTAATCTATACTGGAAAAAAATAAACATCAAATCTGCATGGAATTTTCTCGATGTTTTCACAAAACAAACGATGTTACAAAGTAAACAAAGCAATCATACAGTAACTGTCATTTAAACCGTTGACAGTGAAATGATTGGTTAGAAGGTCGAATTAGCAATCATTTGCGAGCTGTAATTAATGGACCTAGGCTATAGCGTTATTCTGCAATAAGCTGACACAATAGTTATATTTATTTCGTAAACAAGCGTAAGAAATCGTGCAATCTATTTGATATAAATCATTAACAAATTAAAATTTGAGAGCACAAATAATAACACACGTTATAATTTACTATTTATACTTTTTATTAAGCTATGATAACAGCTGCGTTCCAAAAACATTCGCAAGCATAATTATTCACGCTTGGCCGCCAAACTAAACAATAATTTTGTTAATTACAAAATAATTGCGCATGTTAATTTTTCACTTTCGAAAGCGGATGCGGTACACACAGACATACAACTCATACACAAACGTCCAAGAACACGGTCGGCCGTGCAAGTCACCGTCGCGTGATTCCCCCATCACTTCATTGTTTACACAACCATTACTCACTTAATGAGCACACTGATGAGGCTACGTGACGCTGTAATTAATGCTTGCGACCTCAAATCACTTGCTGACCGAGTAATTCGAAACGTTCAGGATTCATTACGTGCTTTTTTGTCCACGGTGTTACTGAGCTGGCGCGCTGTGCGCTAAGTGTGCTTGTGTTTAATTTTTTGGAGATGGTTTAATTTGATTTTTTTTTGGATCACACAAACTGAAGATGCTTGGAGTAAATTCCACTGAAAACTCACTGAAAATCGTTGTGGCACTGACTGATTGATAATACGGCAGAATTCTAAAGCGTTGAAGCAGCTTCGACAAACTTTTGTCTAGAAAAGCAATTTCCTTAGCGGCTTTGTTCGCAGTGAGGCTCGCTTACAAAGTGGAACAACAGTGGCGCTTTAATAACAGTGGCTCTGCACGTCTGTACGACTCTCGACTAATAGCCGTAGGATCGAGCTAACGTTTAATTGGCGTATTTATCGCAATTACACGCATCCATGGTTTGAGGGCGAGTGCGAACCGTGATAACAGATTTCACTTCTGACCCAAGCCGGCTAGAAATGTAATTGGAAATTAATTCATTGTCTGAGCCACGACCTCGCCACAATCTCGACGCCGATAAACTCTTTATAAAACATTTTTTTGCATAATTAATTCCTATAAAATGTGCTATTGGCACGTTCGTATTGTTACTCAAAATGAAAACCTTGAACGTTGAAAAAATCCTCAGTCAACAGCAACAATGGTCGCGAATTTGTCATTACCGAGGAACGTGACTGAAACCCAAACACCGCGAGCGCGCCCGCGCAGGCGCACACACCACGCATGTCTCGTTTATTTTAATATCACCCTGATTTTTTACTCTTTTCCACCAATTTTCGATTTTTTTCATAGCGGCCTTTTTGTTCCGACAACGTGACACCTTTAACGGATTTTTCACGTACTGATAAATAAAGTATTCAGGCGCAGTTTATCGGAATGCTCAAGTAGGTACATGAAGTGGATTAGCATAAGTCCTTGTGATCTACATAGTACGGGGAGCGAGCTTGCGAAATATCACGTAAACACAAAATACAGAGCTGATGGAACTTCCATAATCGTCCACGTGTAACCCTTAATAGAAAAACTTTTCTTGTGGGTTCGTAATTGAGTTTTTGTTAAGAAAATTAGATATGTTTGAAGAAATCTTTTGATTGATGGGATCCATGTCATGTAGAGCTTCGCTTATTTAGATATTCTTAATGTGGCCGGGACTCACACATCATCTATATGTTTATTTGTTGTTAAGTCTCTGGAGCTTCATGAGTTATTATCTATTATAATTTAATCTATTATATGTTTAGATATTTAGGTGTTAACTGAATGATATCTTAATTTTTAATGTTTTTGTTTCATGTACTGATCCATGATGCCATTAATAGTATGAGTAGGTATAATTATTTATTTATTACGCACACACACACACACACTATAGTACGAAAGATTTTTCTAACAACATAGCTTGAAACGATTTGCCTCACTTAATTCAGAACATAGAGTCATTTGTTGCACCCTAAATATGGAAATACTTTGAAATCGAGACTTAAATTGACTAAAGCCTTATCTTTAAGGGAATGTCTGTAGATTAAACTAGATTATTGTGAATTTGCATCACGTAATGTTCGAGAGGATATTACCTTTATTCGCGATTCAATAACTAGATCGAATGCCATTTTTATAAGAGAACCAGGTCGTCGGGGAGGGATTGAATCCTTAAAGGAAAATTTAGCTCAATAAGTGTATTTAAGGCGCGTCATCCCATGGCAGGCGCGCCCGGTACACCTGTTAACTCCTACATTTTTCTAAGAACAGCAAACAATTTTTATTTCACATGCTAAATACACATCGCCGCCACAACTTTGATGTCATTTAGCGAAAACAATGGAAAGATTCGCGCGCGCACAAGCATGCTAATTCCAACATTTTATTTAAATAAACTTATTCTTATTATAAACGTGTCCTATGACCAACTGCTGTTAAAATTTATAATGCTATTTTTACGTTTAAATGAGTCATGTGGGATCTTTGAATGGGTTCTTTACACTTGGCATCGATTCATTACTTATCGCTTGATTTGTCATATACATACATAAGTGACACGTTAAAAAGTCGTTTACCTTTGCCTGCGTTCATTTGCTGTTGTGTCGCCTGCACGGTTGTTGTGATTTCTATTCCGTTACGAAGATGAGGAGTGCATCGCTTCGTCTCGCATGTAACACTCTGTCGCGATATATCCGCCTTAATCCACGCGATTTGCATCGGCGTGCCTTATGAGCTTTCCTGGCAGTTTTCGCCATCATAAAGTGATCAAATAAGTTATCAAACGCGACTATAAATCAGTGGCGGTGGGACTTTCCCCCGAGTGTCGTTACGATTCTCTACGCCATCTTACGCGGCGCGTTTCTGACGTTTTGCCAGCTTTTTGTTTGGCGCGGTTATGCTAATACGTAATGATGGGTTTCAAGTTCCCGGTGAGGCATTAACGTGTGGACTCACACGTAATACTAGCCATCATTGAGCCCTACAACCGTGTACCTCCATTACAGTACTGCACGTTCCACTTTATCAAACAACTCAATCTTCCGCGGTCGACCTTCGCGGATGTCTCTTCTAATACCGAACCAGATATTGGAGTGACTGAACTCTGAGTTAGTTTCACCCCGTTTGCTCCATCACACCTTTGCCCATCAAACCGTCATTAAGATGAAATCCTTAATTAGAATTGGCAACAAAATCGTTTTTATATCTCACTCCATAAACAAGGTATATGAACTGGGTAAATATGTTGTTTGCACACGCGATATTTAACGATACAATTTAAAATTCAAAAGTATCGCAGGTGCTGCTAAGTATCTTGTTTTATAGCGTAATGAAAAAAGGTGTTATTAAACCGCTGGATGAGACTGCAATCGGAAAAAATGTAGGTAGGTATACGAGTCTGAGATCATTGGTATGCGAATTACGAAGAGTCGAACAAAAGACATTATAACATCCTGTTCCCGCGACACCACTTCAACTCTTATTATTAGCCTAATGACAAAAATTTATAGCTCCTTAAATTCGCCGTGCTGCAAATATTAAAGTTCTTTTTTTATGAAGGGAAATGAGAAGGTTTCGTTCGGTTTTGGAGACGCATTGGGAGGTACGTTATGATACCGCATTTTTATCTGTGGGCCCGGCTTTTGTTCATTCAGTTCGGCTGTAAAATGTTGCGGCCGCGTTGTAATTGAACTGTTATAAAAATGTATCATCAATTTGTTTATTTTTAGCACACGTGTGTTTTTTATGCTAAAGGAATTGGAATGTTTCCGGTACCTGAGGTAACTTGAATAAATGTATAAAGTTGAGCTTCTATGGAAAAATTAAGCCATGTGTTATAGACATTGCAATGGGTGGGCTAATTCCACATGGAATGAAAATAAATTGTCCTGGAATAGTTTTTTTTTTGAGATATTTTACTGCTACAATAAATTATTGGGCTGCTTGGATTGTTTGTTCAAATTCCTTAGCATTTAAAACGAGTCTCAAAATAAAAAGCTTTTACTAAATTACATTGAATTATTTAAAAGCAATCAACACGTCAGTTCTTACGTATAAATGAACTCTTCACCGCTTTGGCAGACCATCGCCACATCGGCGATAATACCACACATTAATGTGTGCGATAAATTACTGCAGGTGAATTAAAACGAGACATTTCTATAGACTCTTAACAGTTTTTCAATAGCTTTTTACTTTCATTTTCATATTTGCCTATATTTACGTTCGCACACTGAATAAATGCATACAATTTTGGGGTAATTACCCTCAAAGTAAAGTTGCCAGTATTCAATTTTCATTTTAAAAAGTCAACCTCGTAAATTAGTTGATTCAGAGGTTTTCGAAAAAGGTTTTTGGATACTGTCATGTATTGTGAGGTCTTTATTTAGTGTGTTTATGTTACAATTAGGTAGTTATCGCGTTAGGTATGTTGGAAAACGTCGCTTGCGCAGTGGGCGGGTACGGTCACCGAACGAACGACGCCATCTTTTGATTCACTCAGATTTGAATTCATTCACGTTTTTATATCGGAATTATGTACAGGGTCTTGTTTTAAAAACTTATCTTAAACTTAAGCTGTTTAATTTATTAAGTTCATATTGTAGGAGTTAGTTACAAAATAACAAAGATTGATTTCCGGAACTTTGGAATAAAAGCTGTTGTAGGGAATATATATTGGAATTTTCTTACCTACTTTGTACTCATTATTTCTGGTAATTGCTACCAGTACTTGAAAATATTGTTGGTATGTGGCGGCAGCTCAAGCAGTAGAATATAATAAAATAATACAATATATATAATATTGTCATTTTCTTACCCTAATTTATTTGGGCTCGAAGCAAATGTCTTCTTTTTCCGTACTTCGTTTTAGTCGTCATCTCCATCCGTTCATCGTTTCTTTGGACTTAAAAATGGACTTAAAAATAAAGATATATTAATTGCATAAATGTGTGAATTAGGATCTTATTAATATACATTACATTTTTAGTTCCAACAGTCTACCCAAGGCGGATATGCAATACTAAGTATTGCGTATCCGACTTGGGTATATTAGGCACATACATACTTACAAATATAAATTTTTATCGTAAAGTCATGCAGATTATAAAATACGTCATCAATGAACAATTTATTTTATATATATTTCCATTCAATTGCGGGCGGAAACTGATTGTACACACTAATAGGAGTAGCATAGGTACTTTTATAATACATCATATTATTGTTAATCATGTAACCGGTAAATTAATGTCATATTTATACAAATAATGGTTTCCGAATGTTTCTTTTAGAATTTCATTTTAAATTAAAATATTGCATATTGTTTTAACAAATAAACATAAACTATTCATAACTTTCCAGCCTCTTACAGCAATACAATATCCAATGCATTAATTTGTGGACACCAAAAACAAGACGACCAAAATCCAGTCATTCTCGTCGTCACAAGACAGTCACAAAGTCAAGTTATTCACTCCACCAATACCTTGGTTTTAACTTTATATTTGTTCGACCGTATTTATCTCATTGCGATACAAAATCTGCATTTCAAGCGGGAATCGTCCACGGGTCGGAAACTCGGAACCGATGGATTTTTATGCAAATTCCATACAATACGCGGTCGGAGATGGAATGTCCATCACTCGCCCGCTATCGTTTGTTTTAGTCTAATTTGAATGTCTAATGCGTCTCCTTATCATTTACAAATATGGCCAAATGATATGCGAACAGATACGGCAAGAGCTAAAGTTGTTGCAGGAGTTGAGAACCTGTTTTTGTTGTTGACTGTACTCTGTACAATGCCTACTTTTCTAGTTAATGTTTTTTCAATATAAACAAAGATCTACCGTATTGACAATGCGTGAGCTTTTATAAAGAATCACAACTGTCGCTCAGAGAAACGAAATGTACCTAATATAAACAGATTTCCACCTACTTTTCAATATGTGACTCTGGTAAGCCTATAAACGTTGCTTTATTTCAATTTACGTCTCATAGTAGGCGGGCATTATTGAAAGAGCAGTTTCCTACCGAATTCCGTTGTATAATCAACGCTTTTCTCGCGTATTTTTATTGATTCACCCAGAGCGCTCCCTCCCCCCTCCCTGGAGGAAGCTGGGTTGGAAGCTGCCTCCTACCGCGCATTCATAATCGCATCGACACACACGACACTTGGCGCACGCTAAACATCACCTTACTGGGAAAGGAATACAGTCGCTTTCGTGAAAGCGATACATTCTGAAATAATGGAACAGAATCGTGCGTTACCAGCCAGGAGACATTAAGCGTCATATAAATTACATTAGCATATAAATAAAGTATTTTTGTTGCGTCTCCGGCCGCAGTACTTCTTGGGTCTTTTACGATGTCGGGCGCAGGGTTAACTCGGGACATTTTTGTTCTCCTTTTTAGATAAATCCACGGTCTTAACGACCGTAAGCAAATACATGTTATCGGTATACGTTTATTGCTTATTCGAACTCATAAATAATGCCGATGGAAACACGAAATTAATTTAGTTATGATAAAAGAAGGTAAACATGCTAGGATAAAATAGTCGGGTGAACTTACGAGGGCTTGTTACCAGTGCGACGTGGAGTCCAATTATTTATAACATACCTATAAAATGAGGGGAATAATGTTCAAGTAATTTTCTGTTGATCTGTATTAGATTTTCATTTTATATGTGGGTAGGAGCTCCTCTTACGTATTTTTATTACATTGAAATGAATCTCGTAGATATTGCTGGAAAAACAGATTGGAAACCTGAGATATTACTAAACAATTTAGACTCTATCATGTATATAAATTCCTAATAACCAGTATTAATCATAAAAACTCAAAAAACGACAAGATATTTCTGTATATAATATCACAAAAATAATCTCACATTGACCTCCATGAAGGTAAATACTTATGGTAACTCGAAAAAAGGCACGAGAGAAATTCCAGTCAAAATACCATATAAAAGTGTCTCGACGTCGTAAAAGTTAGCAATATAATGAAACTGTAGTTAAGTGCTTTGCATATGTCATGAATACGCCATACTGTTTATCATTGCTAAGGTAAAAGTAATCGTTTAGTAGAATACATATATCTTTCACTTGAAAGACAATTTCAATCAAAAAGCACGTAAAACCGTCGGTCCTGGCTGTCATTCTTAGTTCTTTGGCAGTTGTCACGGGTGGTCAGAATAGCGAAAGCTTGTCAACCAGTGCTTTTAATCGCTATAAGCTAGGAAAGCTAACTGACTTTTAATTTTGATTTCATCCGGTAACACTGGGAACCCCAACATAGTGAGGTAGTCGCTCTATGTAAAATACTGGTACCCAGCCGCATCCGGTAAGACTGGGAACCAACCCCAACATAGTGAGGTAGTCGCTCCATGTAAAATACTGGTACCCAGCCACATCCGGTAAGACTGGGAACCATCCCCAACATAGTGAGGTAGTCGCTCCATGTAAAATACTGGTAACCAGCCGCATCCGGTAAGACTGAGAACCGACCCCATCATAGTGAGGTAGTCGCTCCATATAAAATACTGGTACCCAGCTGCTTCCAGTAAGACTTTAAAGCAACCCCAAAATAGTTGGCAAAAAGCTAGGCAGTTTATTAATTTAATTTGTAAAACAAAAGACTAACTACAACCACAGAAAAAACTAACAGTTAAGTTTAACAACTAAACATTTTAGGTATTTCCTGAATTTTTTAAACTATACCTACGTAATTACAGCGACATGCAACACTGAAAGAGGTACAAACACACAAGTATATACATCAATATACCCAGTACATATACCTACACAGTAAACGAACGTGCAAAGTCTGAACGGGGCAGAATAAATGGGACAAACGAGGATAGGAAACGGTCGGGAAGAGATAAAGGGGACAGTTTGTAAAGCGTAATTATTTCTGAGACAAGAAAAACCATTGTCCGAGGAAAATTAAAGAGTTTCTATTCCAGTTTTGCTTTAATCTTTAGTATTAAGACTAGTATTAATCCGTAATATGAGATGAAATGTTTCGTTTAGCAATTTCTTGTTATATGTGTATAATCTTACATTTAATAAAACGAAAAAACGATGTCTGTCCACAAGGGTTGGTCCTCAAGGTTAAGCAACGCTTGTCGAGGACGGTCTGTGGATAGATGACAATTCATTCCATAACGAGACTCCTTCGTGGATCTAAAAGCTCATTAAGTTTCTGGTGCCGGCTCTCATTAGCAGATCTTTTGAGTGTCATACCTAACTCATTATCCCGTTGAAATAAACGGGTCTTATGGGCGATACGCGAACGACGCCACGGGAAAAACCTAGCCTTTAATATAAAGCTCAGTACACGAGATGGGGAAGTTTCGTTAGCATTACATACTTACGTATATATTTTATTTAATAATGTAGGTGCTTCTCCGTGGAATCAAATTGACAATTCAACTGGGTGACACGTGGCGCCCCCCAGCCACCCTCACTAAATTTATTCCCATAGGTATGACGTTCAATCATTGACTTTTTTTTCATTTTCCTCCGAAGATTTTTTTCCTTACCTACATAAGTGCTACATACGGGGATATTGGTGTTTTGATTGCTTTGGGAGACTTATATGTTAAGAGTTAAGAAGCGTAGATAAAATTGAGTGGATGGTAGATCAAATTAATTCTTCATCAAGTACTTATGTGGGACCAGCCAGTGGCTTCGCTCGATTGTTAGTTTAAAATTACTACTGGATTAAAAAGTAATCCATGCCGTAATCCAGGCCATAGTCTACCCGCTTTCCATCGCATCGTATATCGCATCAAATTCTGTTCAGCCGTTGAGGCGTGAGTGATACATAAATATACGAACATATGGGCTTGTAGGATAGGAAGTATTTGGTATTTGTGTTTTCCCCCGATTTCTGAACGAAGTTTTATATGTTGAGTTTTTTGTAAAACTGGGCTAATTTCTATAATTTGACATATTTTCAGGCTAAAATAAAGTCTTACAAATACTGAACCTCAAATTCTCTATTTAGGAGCTTATCTTCTACAAAGACTATAAAATACTTAATTATAACTTTGAAACGTTGACCGTAATTCTAAATAACCATTATGAAAAGCTCATCTATTACAAAATTGCTACTTGGGTCCAGCGCGGCTAAGCTGAATGACGAAGGCTTCTGCGCTGAAAACCTATAATAGCTTTCCCCGCTAGCTTATTGCTTTAGATTTAGAATTAACCTAGTTTATATCGCGGGTTTGCTCTACAGAAATATCTTTTTAATCGACTTCAAAAAAAGGAGGAGGTTCGCAATTCGGTTGAAACCTATTTGATTTTTTTTTCTTTAATGTGAAAGGATATACGTTCCGATTGGTCCCATAGAAGTTTTAACAAAATCGGTTCAGTAGTTTCGTTTTTAAATCAAAATAGCTGGGGGAAATAGAAAACATATCATCCAAGTAAACGAAATTGCGTGTTTTGCTTTCTTGTGACTTTCCAGTGGTGTTGTTTGGTGTGGGTGTGTACCACTAAAAAGTGTAAAATAAAAAACAATTTTACAAAAAAATACAACCGTCTTCCAAATAAAAAACACTACAAAGAATAAAAAAACTTTAATTTCGGAAGTCGGTGTTCTGGTTGTTTCTTCGTATTTTAACATCGACTTCCGAAATTAAAGTTATTTATATATTTTTTTATTGGTAGGTACTGTAAGCATCATTGCAACTTTTCTTAATCTTTCAGTGTCATGCAAAAGCTTTTACAAGAGGTCTAATCAAAATATGTAATCGACTTTGTAAACCCGATAATTTAGGATTCAGATGCCGCTTTACTGCCGTCATAAGTAAAAAGGACGTATCGACACATAACGAAGTAACCGATTTCCGACCTCAAGTTATTTTCTTAATGTCGGAAATCGGTTACTTCGTTTTGTGTAGGTAGATACTTACGTCCTTTTTTTTTCTTATGACAGTAGTATAGACGTAGTCACTTACTGGATCAAAACAGTAGGTAACAGTGTAAATGTACCGTCGAAACGAAAAGAACAAGAAGTAAAACGACATCTTTTCTTCTGATTTAGAAACAATCAAAAACATAACCACATTTAACCAACTACCCAAAACTGCTAGCCACACCGTTCAACCCCATTCTACTCTACATACCATCCACAACATTCCATACTACCCCTACCTCCCCGCGTTACATACTTACAGTGAAATATAAATCGCATTAGGCATATCGCATGGCCACATTTTGCGTCTTGAATACTAAAATGGTTAAGAAAAATTACAACCCAGATACATATCTTGGAATCGAACATCTCCGGGTGTAATTCGGGTGCGACACGAGATAAATGAAGGAACGGAGGGATATATGCAGGGTAGTTTCACCCCCTTTTCAACCCCCAACCCCATCGGGCCTTGGAAATGTGTCGTTGTTGTTTTAACATGGATAAAGTACGGATTTGTTGTGTTGTTTGTATGTTGCAGTGACTGATTGCGATATTGGTTTTTGATTTATATCTTGGTGAGGGTGATTGATACCGACTTGCAATTATTCTTTCTTATGAAGTAATAGTTCTTAGATTAGGTGTACTAAAAGAAGAGTAGGTAGCAAATGTTTCGAAATTATTGCTAGGATAAATTAGGAGTTAGGTGCTTTTATTGCAGAGTCGGTAATGAGAGCTACCGTTTTTGTGCTCACCAGTTGGCGCCACTGGCGAGTAAGGTCCTTACGCATAGCATTAAAAGTTGTTATTACGCGCAAGTAAGCAAAGTTCCAAGAAAAATAATTTATAATGCTGTAAAGTCGCAATTAAAAAAAACAATATATATAGTGCAGCAACGTTACGCGGACTCATTTAGTTTAAAAAAAGAATTTAATACTTACATATTTCCGACAGAAAAAAAATCAATTCAGTGGTCGGTAGAACCGTAACTTAATCTGCCATACTAACGCGGATTTAGTAATTCACAAAAATCACATCAAATGAGTAAATAAACTCGCGTCAATGCTAACGAGCGAAATAAAAGAGTGAAATTTGACATTTCGAAGACTTCACGCTTATATCATTGGCTTATACACAGTACACTACTCGCTTTTTCGCGCACCAGCCTCGTGAATATCGGAAATTATCCCAAGGAAACATACTACATATAAAATTTGCCTATGTGCTAATCCAGACTATAACCTATATCTGTGCCAAACTTCATCCAGATCCGTTCAGCCGTTCTGGCGTCATTGAGTAACAGACATATGTACATCCATCCAAACTTTCGTATAAATGTATATACATGCTAAGATTTAATCAATGGCAGAGTGGCTACATTTAGGATTTCGATTTTCGACTTTATATTGTAACAATGGATAGGCACATATAGTAGTAGTATAATAGTTCGAGCCATAATACACGATATAGCTAATTCACTGTCCTTAAATTGCACTCAAAATATGTTGTTAAATCATAAACTTAAAGTTAACGATAGTTGCCAATTTTAAAACTCATTACGTTATTTCTATACTTGGCACACCACCAAAACCTGATACACCCGTTATATCGGTATTGTTTACCCTCTTTTAGAAAAATAAACAATCTTTTAGCTTTTGAAGATAAACTTGCAGTATAATAAACAGTATATTATAAATATAGTAATGTTGCTTTATTTATATTATAATATTACATACTACACCTACACATTTTCGGAATATTGCCTGTCTAATTTACTCGAAATTATGATCATAGTTCGTCAATTTCTATGGCTATGTAAATCTTTTGTTCTTCTGAAAAGTTTAAAGTAGGTTTTCATGCAACTACAATACTGTAAATAGTACTATAAGAGCTCTAGTCTTCTGTGGTAGATGTGGAGTTTTTAATTATAGGCGAAATAAAATTATAAAATAAGATTTATTCCTAATTCGCTGATCGTGATGACGAAAAAGTAGTAAATTTAGGAATATATATTTTTTTTAAATTTATTTCTAATTTGACTACTCTTCCGTCATCACGAACCGCCTATCCAACATAACTGACGCTTCTTCAAAATCGCTTGAGAGTTCAAATTCTATTCGTAAAGTACCCTTCACTGTAACCTTTACAGTACCTACTTTCTACTACAGTGCCCATTGCACACTGAAATAATACATCAGGAATTAAACCCATAACAATACAAAAAGTTGACAATCCCATTTCAATCACCCCGGATTACTCCCCCATACTTAAAAAAATAGAGTAGGTACAAAAAAAATTGCCAAGCATAGAAGAACAAATCAAAAATATATGCACCCTTCAAGAGTACGTGACGGCTCCTGAAGCGATTTACATGAACACCGCCACCTCGTCGCGTGCCCACATTTTTTATTTAAATCATACTATTTAGGTATGCCAAGACATTTCTCCTTCACTGTACCACCGAACAATAAAAATAACGTTTTTAAAACTTTTAGAGCGACCTGTATATTTTAAGGTGTAGTTTTCTGACTGTAAACGTATTTCATTCGATATTGAATGGCGGCTCACGTGATTTTGTGCATTGTTATAAGATACATTGACTCGTAAAGTTAACACAAAAGTTCTTGTGTTTGAATAAAAATAATGAATCTAATTCTTGGATCGGATTTTGGGTACAAACAAGAACGGTTTTTGAACAAAGAACTCTGTTACCTACGTGGGCAGTTTTTGGTTATGATGATTTCAATGGGGTACCTACTCATTGAAAACAGCTGCAGATATAGCTGTTGGTTGATGAAAAGCGATTTTCATAAAAGGTATTCTATTAATTAAAGGTATTATCAAAATATACGAAACAGAAGATATGAATGGGAGATGTCTGAATATATGTGGTAGTTATTCCGAAAATAGACACACTATTAGAGGTATTCTAGCCCGAACTGTCCCACAGCTGGACAAAAGCCTCGTCCATTCTTTCCAACGTTCCCGGTTCTGTGCCTCTTCTTGCTAATTCCCAAGGATACAAGTCGTCCCGCCATCTCCTTCGTGGTCTGCCGCGGCCGTCTCGCGATTAAACGGCACCAATTTGTTTGTGAGCACACCGCTCGATGGGCATGCGGCAGACATGTCCAGCCCAGTCCCATTTAAGCTGGACAGCCTTCTGAGCCACTTCAACATTATGTGTTTTCGCGATCCTTTAAACACCAAGTATACTGCGCTCCATAGCACGATGACATATTGAGTTTGGACTATTGGATGTTAATATGCACCATAGTTTAAAATGGGGAGAACACACATGTCCATTAGCTTCCGCTTAAGTAACATCGGCAAAGTTCCTTTAAATAGTTCTTTCATAGACCAATAGCTCTTCTTCACTATTAGGTACATAACATATATATTTTATTTTCTTAATCAATGTTTATATTGAGCTCGTTGCCCGTCTGATGTGAGTCTGATCAATTTGGTAAATATAGTACAATTAATTAATAAATATTGAAGACGAGATCCGGAAATTGGGACAATTTTCTATTCCTATTAAGATGCCAATCACGATTGCTTTTGCTTCGCCAATTATTTATGTATATTGTATCGTATTTCAATGAAATTAGGTTGCTAATTAATAACTCAGACTTTGATTACAAATAAGTAATGATTTTCCGCTCATTTTAAATTAAAGATGTCGTTAATGCTATGGATACTTGTCCATCTGACTTAGAGACCATGAGCAATTAACAATCCGCTATCGAAGTGTAGTAATATTTGAAGTATGTTTTACAACCATTCCTAATACCAACTTTTAGTTGGGAATTTTCCGAGCATTTTTCCATTAACCAAAAGAACGCCGGCTATTACTGGCGTTCTTTTATACACATTTAATACTTCATTTAATTAAGTAACATCATAATTATGCGACCAATGAGCAAAATGTACTGAATAATTTTCAGTCTTTTTCTAGTTCTTAAACAAAGGATTTACAGGCGTATTTCAACAATAAAAAGTTATTCAAAATCAAAATTTCAATAAATTTCTATTAAGAATCAATATATTAATAAAATATCAAAAAAATCTATAAAAATCAATTTTAACACTAAAAAGTACCTACTACTGGCAAGTAAGTATTTTTGTTATATTTTTTTATTAAATGGTTAGGCCATTTAATAAAAAAATAAAAACAAAAATACTTACTTGCCAGTTACTATCAATCCAGTAATTCTTTCAGACGTTAAATAGGTACATGTGTCACATAACTTGCAAATGAAACACAGCTAGGGTCAATAGAGTCGTAAAGGTCACGACTTATTTGTCTTACCCTTCCAAAGTTTTACTTTAATCACAGTATTAAAAGGCATACACACATTTATATTGTACCTCGATGCTTATTAAAATTGTAAAAGTAGTTGCTAAGCGATTCATTTTCCATTTCCAGTAGGTAGGCACAAGCTTACCATTGTTCGTGTAAAATCATTTCTTTTTGAGTTCTAATTCTTTTACATAGATTCAATAATTAATCTGACATCGTTTATGAACATTTTCAACACTTCTACAATGTATGTCAAACTTAGTAATAATGTAGAAATTTTCCACTGAGATTCCCATTTATGCCCTATTGTGGAAAATCTCTATTATTCATACCAATACATGTTTTTTTCTACAAACATAGATCTTCATAGACCTTCTCTATCTAGGTAAAAAATAAGTAATATCGTTACCTTTTTACATAAAACACCTACATAATAACAGTACAGATCAGTACAATAGCGAGCTTATTAAGCCAACATTATCAAAACACTCCGTTTCTCAACATATTAAGCCTCGTATTCCTCCACATATATGAAAGGCTCGCTCCCCCTTATACCCCCATTCCCCCAAACTCTTATTTCGTTCATAAAGCCCCCTTATCTACAATTTCGAGCCCATTTCATTTGAATGTTACGTCTGTATCTTCTAATGTTCCAATGCATATATCGTTAGGGGAAGCTTTTTAAGAACACCATGGATATGATAAGAGGTTTACTCTATGGTTCAGTTCAGTAAATAACATTTGCATTACCAAATTACATGTACACGGGAAGCGGCTACAAGAAAAGTTATGCTAACAAAAATTTTATATATCCAATCCCCGAGGAACCACCTGATTCAGTCCACTTCCAAAAGATCTTAACAGCTTTTCTTCCCGATCTTAACGCTATCTAATTAAGGGTGTATTTACTTTCACGCCCATCCCTTCCTATGTGCAAGCGGCCTAATGAACGCGAGGCGTCGATGAGCTGTTGTTCCTGTGTAATTAAACAGTAGTGCGCATGCGTTGACCACGCCCAGCCGCGCAGCCTCCGACCCTTGTAACCCCCTCTCTCCCCCCGCCTTTAATTACTGCCAAGACATTACTCCTTAATGCTTTTATATAACATCTAAGTTGATTGTACAGGGGTACAGAGGAGGTTTTATCTCGACTTGAGGTACAGTTTATGTAGTTAATTCGTTTTGTGATTTGGTAATCTTGGTATGAGAGTTTCAAAGGTAACTTTAGGATTGGTTGTCCTAAGTAATCTTTTAAGAATAAGCTGTTTTCTTTTGAAAAACATTTATAATATGAAGCGAATAAAACCACTTGTAGAACTATCTATAAATCATAAAAATAATTTCCTTCTTTTCATCTCACGTAGCATTCAAGACAGTTCTCTATCGTTATTGTCGTTTTGACCTTTATCTGTAAGGCAAGTTAGACATGGTACCTACTTTTTTCACTACCTAGGACAGCACCACCACCTCACCAACCTCACCGGCATCACGATGTACCTTTATTTTATTTTTCGTGTACTTTTTTTGTATTTTTCATGTACCTACCTTCCTTGTATTTTTCATGTACCTTGAAAATATCACGACATAAAGCTTTTAAAAACATACGATCTCTAATCCATTAAAAAAATGACAAATTTCCAAGATGGCCGCCGTATACAGAACGCAAATGTTCTCATTTGTAACACAGGGTGTTGCTATTCGGCTCACGTTCGCCACCTCTCTCATTTTTCACTACATTGGTTTCACGTGTGAATTATTGTTTTTTACCGCACCCCCTGTTTGTTTATCGCGCTCCTGTTTTTGGGAAAATTAGAGGAAAAGGCTAAGTTTGAGCGTGGAATTTTCCGAGGAAATTAAATAAGAAAAGTAATCAGTAAAACTCGATTTAAATTATTAAGACTCGATTCCTTTGGATAACTTTGAACATAAATACTACGCCTTGTAAACTCTCAATTTTGAGAATTTTAGTTAGGTTTTAATGATAAACATTGAAGTATCGAATCGAAATGATCTAATTCTGAAAACACGAGTCACAGTTTATCAGGAAGTTAATTTTTCAACGTTTCTGTACCTAGTTGTAATTACATAGCTTCTGAAAACATATAAAACGGTTATTATCTACGTACTAACGTATTCCTTTGCTACAGAGAGTTGAATGTGGGTGTATTCGTCTATTACAATTTATGAAGCCAAATCTTTCGAAAAAGTAAATAATCACAGTACATAACCATGCATAAATAATAATGTAAACATAAACACAGAACTCAAACGTATTACGATCCACAAAGAGCTACGAAGCAATACTGTCCAAACTCAATCTAAATTTCATTTTACGCCTCAAGTATCACGTACGAGCATATAGAATAGACTCTATCGTCCTTCGTAACTCGAAGAACGTCCGCTGTCAAATTTTAATTTCTCCCTCAAATATTTACCGAAGGAAAAAGGATTCCCCGGCGGGCCGCGCTCTAATAAGTTTTCCATAAGAGAGGCGGGAGGCGGAGAGGGGGGTATGAAGGCAAGGCTCTTATTGTGTTTGTAGAAGCTGGCGCATCCGGGCGCATACCTAACAAGATGGATATGTACTCGGGCCCCACCAACCCCTTTCGGACCCACACACCCCCCTATGTAGATACGACAGCTCTCGGCGTTGCACCGAAATTGCATTTTCGAATACTAATTCCTTTTCGTTTCCAACCTTTTAGGAATAGTACTTATTTAAGTGGATGTTGAAATGGCGGAGTTAGAGCTGTTTATTTTGCATTGCGCTTTCTCTAGCGTATGCTGGAAATTCATGGTCTTCGTATGGAATGGGGTGGTATTAAAATATGTTATTATTGCTGTGTTATAGAGCTATTTCGTTCTGAACTTAATTTGGACATAATTTAGTGATTAATACACGACATCCTATGAGATTAGTTTTTGAATTCTCATTTGGCTAACCCAAGCCAGTATTTCAGTTTTCATCAAAACAGAGCAACCTAAAGTGGGCCAATGAATAGAAATCGTTTATTTATACACTGGAACATTTACAACAGTCTCAAGCGATACCAGTACATCTCATATTCATGATTATTAAATCACTATCTGCTACATTACTTCAATCATAAACCACCAAATGTTCTAGCTAAAAGCAGAATCACTTCAGTATACGACTGTACCGATCTGACTCATACAGACGAAGTAGTCAGTTCTCTTATAAACTGTACTTAGTATAATCGATAAGTAAAGTCGACACAAAAAATATTCCCGAAAGATTAAAGGTCCTATTCTAGATCATGAATCACGCATCATAACTGACAGATTCCGACAAAAATATGATCCTAAATCCATTTCATCTTTCTAGAATAGGGCTGTATTCTATTTTTAAAACACTACTACAAAAAATGTATCACGTTTTTCGTCAATCCCGGTATTTATAGGATGCTTTTGTCACATGTGAACAACAAAAAAATCACGTTTATACAACGCTTATTGTCGCAAAACAACTTATTTCAATGAAAATTTCAGTACAGGGACGGTATATACAGAGCTCGCACGTGTAAAATGTCCCCTTGGTTCAGCATATTATTAAAATATATAATATTATTCCGAAGTGAAGTACAGTACGTACAATCGTACATACATCAATACGGGAGCTGAGATATGTCATGCATAACGCTTCCCCCTCTTCGAAAGAGGAAGTATAATAATCTGAGAAAGGAGGCTGGTTGGGCCACCTGTGATGCCGGCTTGAGCTGTCGACACATCTTGCATTTCAATGATCGATACTTCGCGATTTTGAGACTTTTCGCCTTGTAAACTGTTGTATTTTTCAACAGAATATTCGGTATGACCTGTTGTATCCATTTATGAAATAATGGTTTATACATTTCAACATCAGGCTTGCTCAATTCCTTGTCTGTTATGAGTTTCCCTGAAAAAATATCTACCTTATGTTTCGTGGTTAATAAAAAATTCGGTATTTTGTGTACGTTTTCGTTGAAATTTTTCCAGCACCTAATTTCTCTACTCCTTTCAAATGAGGATTAACCATCCCTTAAGCAGCGATTAAAATTTTCGAACTTTCTAGAACGTTTAACTTTTACAGTTGAATTGAAAGCTCTACATTTAAAACGCTAATTTGTCGTATACGTTTGGAAAGACCGAGTTATTTACATTTCCACGTCAACATGGCTGGCCGTTACGTTTTCTAGGCGACGTCACTGTGAACGTGCTTGCCGACTAGAAGGTCGACGCGAGCGCACCCATGAAATAAGCGGAAATAGACGAACAAATATTAAACAACGTGTAACAGAATAAACGCAGTACCTGAAAAGGGGTCATTTTACTCATCATTATGAACAACTTTTACTATGGGACCAACACTGAAATCGCGAAAAAAACAGCTGGTCTGTACTTTTTTTCAGTTATGCGCACAGCAATGTATGGGGAAGTAGATATTTTTTACGTTTTCAGTGTTGGTCCCATAGTCAAAGTTGCTCATAAGTTATTTATTTAACACAACACTTCTAATAATGAGTAGGTACAATTTCCTCTTTTCGGGTATTGCGTTT
Source organism: Mamestra brassicae (assembly GCA_905163435.1). Classification (NCBI taxonomy): domain Eukaryota; kingdom Metazoa; phylum Arthropoda; class Insecta; order Lepidoptera; family Noctuidae; genus Mamestra; species Mamestra brassicae. The sequence goes on along the minus strand of LR991004.1, from coordinate 7,961,965 downwards.
ATTTTGTTACACGTTGTATAAGCATGCAATCGCTTTTTTCGTGACGACGTTTGCTTTGTGAATTACCTTCAGTCTTCCAATAAAACCTCAAATCTCACCTCTAAACACTCTGGCATAGAAGTTTTTCAAATATTCTATATAGTCTATGCTATTCGAAGTGTTTATTCCAAATGTCATGCTTCTATCACCCGTGGTCTAAGACTATGCATTACTAGGCTGAGAATCAGTTGCGTTTATTTTTTCAAATTTTATGTTAACAGTATTTAGAACTTAAGTGTGGGTCTTTCCTCAACCCAATAAGTGCATCTGCGTTACACTTCAAAAACTTTCCACATATCTGTGTCAGTAACATATTTACATGAAACTCTAAATATAAACAACCTTGTCGCTTGATTATCATATTTTATTCGTACCTTTTTTTCTTTTACACATGTGAGGAAAGGCCTTTACAGTACGACAATCACCTACCTAATAATCCTATTAGGTCTCCTTTCACACAATTAAGATCAATAAATTACGACAATCACAGGGTGATGACCCTGTGATTGTCGTATTGTAGAGGTTTTCCTCGCAAATTAAATCGATACATGACCTTCGAAAGGAGACCTTATAGGATTATTAGGTCTCCTTTCGAAGGTCATGTATCTCAGTTCATTTTAAGATCTCTTTGTAAGGGTAATGAAACAATATCATTAAAATACACAATGATTTAGAAGTGGTTAAGAAATCTGACAAAGTATTCTAGCTTACAAACAACATGGTCAAGTGTATTTACCAACGTTTATTATTTAATACAATAAATTCAAGGAAATTCAATAACTCACTTATTTATTGATCTGTTAAATACCTATTATCGTGTCTATCAAGTTAACACAAGTGCAATAATGACAGTGGGCAGGTCACTGTTATTTAACACATTAAATACAACTTCATTATAGATACCAGTTAAGACCTTAAAGAGAAAAAAGTAATTAAACTATTGAAAATACGCTTCAGGTTGTACTAAAAGTTTACACAGAAAAAGATGTTAAAGACTTTTTAGATACATAATCCATTAACGCAACCGATATTGACAATCTAATTTTAAATAACTATGTTGCAATTAAGTCGCTTCGCTTAACTCAATCGCTGTTTTTCTGACGTCAAAGGTACATCGCCCTCCCTTCATGAACAGTAGGTACTTTAAATGATTCTGTTTGCGTAGCTAAATACCTACGTAGGTAAGTTGTCAAGAGCACGGATATTATCAGATGCTGCTGCGTCACAAATTGTCTTATTGTTATGTTTAAGACCTCGCTAAGTAAATGCGCCGTTGTAACCTACACTGTATATATTTTTTTCATGATTTCATATACCTAACGATAAAGATAGATCTTTGACTAAAAGTAAAAGCTTCGTGTCGGCAAATACTCGATTATGAAAGTTTGCATCTTTGTTTACGTACACACGTAAACGTTACAGCAGATTGAGCGCCTCCTCGTAAATACGAATATGTCTTAATACCCGCAATCTGCTCAAACTGAAATCGTATATTTACACTATCATTTCTCGAGCTCTGAAAGAAGTAAAAGCCAATACAAATACTCGTAAAATACTCTTCGAGCGCCAGATTGAAACGAGGCGCATCCACTCACGTTCCCGAGCCCTTGTCGCCACCAAATCGGTCCAATATAGCTTTTTCCCGTCGATTATTTCAACCAGCCTTTAATGTTTTTATTTAACGCCTTCGGGTATTGAGTCGGTGTCGGCTTTCGTCACTCGGCCTAATTTATTGCAGGTCGAAGCGTTCGCGCGACGTGTTTTTGGCGCGGTAAAAACGCGCGCGTCGGCCGAACACCGCGCGTACCGCCCGCGCGTTTTTGCCCGCGTATCGCTTTAATTACGGCGTTCGGAACGCGCCGTGTAGACCGGCCATTGTCGTGCTTCTTTGCGTTCCATTTGAGATACAGCCGTTTATTATGGTTTATGGTAGTTAGGCTGATATTAATGCCGCGTTTTGCAAATTAACTAGATGCGTGAGAAGCTATTGATCTTAATAACAAAATCGATGTCTCGTAGTTACGCTTATTAACATATCTATCAAGTCTTCTTATAACATTAATCGCTACAAAGAAAAGAAAATCAAACAATGTAGCGGGGCATATATCGTTAAATTAGATTTCGACGCTTGTCTCAGGTCATAAAGCGTGTGGACACCGACATGTCCTGAAAATTATCCAAGCGAAGCCTCTCCGCTGACCGGGGACTTGAGAAAACATACATTTTTAACGTACCCCAATCTCCCCGCCACCCGAGGGTGAGACGGGGGAAAATTACAAAAGAAAACAGCCTTAATTTCCAATGTCATCTCCGTTCCACCTAATCCTCTTATCGTTTTATATTTTGGCCTTTGAATTTTCATTTATTTTTGTTTGTTTAAGGAAAAGGTCCGCCGCGGCTTGTTTAGTCTTGGGACATTTTATTGATTCGTATGATTAGATGTACGGTATTTCGTAGAAAACCACTCATTATTAAATTACTCTTTTATTTAAGCATAAAATATGTATCTACTTAGAAATTTAACCGAACCAACCATGTAAAATTCCGTTGTATTTAAAAAAAAAACAACACTTAATTTTCAAAAACCGATTCTAAATATAAAATCGCAAATGTGTGCGTCCAAGCACTACCAACGTAACAAAGTACAAAATGGAACACACAGAGACAAAATGCTGATACTTACACATTCCGGATCCGGTCGGGGATCGTTTTACTCTCTTATTGGTGGATGCAGATTGGAACAGACAATAGTACGTCAGTGGTGGATGTCGCATTAATCAGTTGTAGTGCAACCATAATTCAATCAGTGGTAGGCACCGGCCGCGGTCACCGCTTGTTTTATGCATGTGTGGAATGACCAATGTGTCAGATGTGAGAATGCTTGGATGAGCCGGACGTCGAAAAGAATTGAGTTACGGATACCTACATGCAAATACAGGTGGAAATTAAAAGTGGGTCAAGTCTGGCAGTACGTAAAGTCTGAGTTACCTAAATTGCCTCTTATAACATTTTTGGTTATATTTTATAACATTGAAGCATACAAAAGGCTTCTGTTTCTATCGAAACAATCAAATAAAATTATATTGATGATCAAATTCCTCCCTTCCTTAAAATTATTTTTAAAATAAATCTTCGGTACCCTGAATATTACTTACGTAACTTCCGTACTCTTGTCTCCTGTTATATGTACATAGCTAGACCTATATATACTCAAGAAAATCTCCGCCTCAAATCCATTGGAAGCGTCCAGTATTGCCATCCCCGCTCGCTGAACATATTTTATGTACATTCCTATTCCTAGTTAAGCTCTCAACACGAGTACCACATCCATCTGGAGGGTCATTTGTCCGGCATCGGCGACCGGGAGCGAGACTCTTTCATATTTTACATAGAATGCGGTGCACTGTCAATGCGTCCGTACGCTCAGTCTCAATCACTCAGCCAGCTATATCGATCGAGCATTTGCAAATTAAACCCACGATAATATCGCTGCCATTGTGTAAGATCCTTAATAGCCATAGAAAAGTCATATTCGTAAATCTCAACGATTCTCTATTTACTTTTTATTGAAAAACTCTTTGAAATGTAATAACTTCTGTTAAAATGTTTTCGTTATCATTAGCTCGCAATTTTACATCTTTGTGGTCGTGTACAAAAATTCTAAACTCAATATATTTTTTTATTATGAGTAATGGTGTTCGTTCTGGTCTTATTGGAAGAAATTTGAATAACGGCTTTGAAATTTAAAATACATCCCAAATAAACGAAAATTAGTAATTTATTGCCATAGAGCCAGTTTCTGGGAACATTAGATGCCATTAATTGGACTAAACCAATAAAGACGACATCCCTGGACACGTGTAGGGACTTTTTACTAATAAAAAAAGAAATTGTGTCTTCGGCAACGTATTCTAAATATTTCTCGGGGCGGCCGAGAGGATTCGATATTTAATTGTTGTTTTTTGTTCGAATTCCCGTTTTTTTTGTGATTGAATCAACATGCTGCTGTCATTGTATAAGTTCAGGTTCTGATCACGGCTTTTTTCTGAGTTCGTTCAATTGTTTGTGTGTTTTAAAGAACCCGGGCGGGGTAGTTTTTTTCTTCAGTATGGTAATGCGAGGCTCTTAATCAATCTGATGAATTTCAAATCAGACGTTACTGTGTATATTAAAATTGTTATAAAGTTTAAAGAAGGCTCCCTGTATTATATTCGTAAATAAATTTATTCAGAGAAAAGCAAAGCAAGCTATTGACTGGCGTATAAAATAATGAATAAAATATTCTTTGAATTGCACAGTACTCAATTATGTTTTTTTATGAATAGCTAAAGATTTGCACATTTTGTTCGGTACGAAATTGAACTAGCACCACTACTTACGAGTATCTGCAATAACACCAATGTCAAAAAATTGCTTTATAAAAGGTGCTCAACATCTTTCGCTGTGAGGTTTCAGGACTGTTCTTCTTTCTAAGCAAGTCCAAAGATTCACTGGAACTTCTTGTGGTAAAAGATACCGAGATCTTTGAAAGGACAGAACCTACTTATTACTGCTACTTTAAGCTTCCGTTACACTATTGTCGAATCAAAATTTTACGCATAACGATCTGTTATCCATGTAGGATCCCAGTTCATTTAGCTTTCATGAAGGCATAATCAAATCACAGTTGATACCAAATTGATCCACATTACTATCACAAACCACTAACGCCTTAACACCTGACTTTACTCCATAATATTGATTGATTGATATCATGTCCCTGACCATAGACTGCTGCAAATACTTTCTATAATGTCATGCCAATCGGGAATCGAAGGGCCTTACCGCCAGTCATCCGCTAAGCATTTATCATCGCTGCACCCTAATGTGTGCGCTATTCATAATGTTTCATTAAGTGGTAATGCGTCTATGATACACGATCAAAAGATTCGAACCATTATCTTTAAAATAACTTTGTTATGCTTCTACGCACGTAAGTATATCATCCCAATTTGCAAGGCAAAATTTCTGATGGTCATTGAAAAATTGTCATAAGTTATGCCATCTTCCGCCCAATGAAATCTTTGGCCCTGAATTTCATCCCAGTTTTGCCCCTTATTGCGTAGGTTTTCGACAAATAACTGACTCATGAATACAATAATATTATATTATTTACATTTAAAACATCAACACTCGTAAATATTTGTTCTAAACATTCTGCGTCACCAGTTTTTACGCGCGAAACAGAACATCAATTGATAGATTAGAATCAATCTGGTTCGTTCAATTTTATGATCAATAGCATCTTAGGCTAAATCACAAGCGCTTGCTGAAAGGAACATCAAAATGGACTATTACTTTATTTTTAATTTCGATACAGACAGAATGAAAACATTATGATTTTGCGCGTGCCCACATCTGGGGCAATTTGGGAGAGTAATCGAACCGACCGAACAGAACAAAAACATAAAGCATTTTACGATCGCCCCTGTTGATTTATTTCTCATTCATAATTTGATGTTTCGGAACATCAGAGGATTTAATAACGCCAGATAGACATCGCTTAAACCGATGTAAAACTGCTCGCGTCTTGTGTAACAATCGTAAAATACACATTAAGACGCATTAAGAGACCGGCGTTATAGATTCAAACAGCAAGTCTTCCACCCTTAATCTTCAGTTATTTTAAAACGCTGAGAGATCCACCAACTTTATTGGCCAAAGTCATAACTGCTTTTATTGCTGTAAATCGTTATTACGCTAATATTATTTTATTATAGCTATTTTAAAGTCGCTTCTTAGCCTAAATAAATCGTGAGATGTTGCTATCTTATCAGGGGTTCAGATGAAATTCTTCAGCGTTTGATACCGTATCAAGGGAGTGGTCTTTACAGATATCGCCCAGACGATAGGTGCTTGTTTTTTCTTCAAGAGTCTATTCTTTAGATGTCAATGCTCTCTTTGTAAACGTTTGACCGGTGAAAGCACTGCAGTCGAGTGTGAGTGACGTTTCCTCAAACAAACCTCCTCAGTCCGTCGTCGAGTGTCAACAATGTACTACGGCTAGTAACGTAAACACTTAATTAGCATCATAAAGTACCAAGACTGTGCAATCTCCCAACACTTATCAAACGTCCATAATAATTTGAGACGCGTTGTTATGGCGAGGTGCAAAAGTGGCTGACCTGACATCACGCCTGTGACCCTCGGCGCTCGAACCTCTCGCTCGCGCACCGTCCGCGCTCTCTCTCCCACATCACGCCCCCACTTTTCCTAATCATCTTCTTAAAGTCACATGTTTTGGTCACGTCTTAAAATTAATGAACTCTAAATCTTTTGTGGTAAATACGATTTTGGATCGATGCGTATCGTCGTGTGCCGAACGTCGAGGAGTCTCGGTCCATCAGCGTCGTCTATTGTCATGTCGTCTGCTCTTGCTTTATAAACAATCTCTTTTATTTTCACCTAGGAGTTTAATCGGCGCGCGCTTGTGGAATTTCTGTTCGGGTGGTCGTTACGGAGGTAACGAGAGCACAAAGGTTGTTTTGAGGTGCCACGTTGTGTCAGCTGAGCCAACAGGCTTAACTTTCGGCGTGATTGGATCTTTTGCTCATCTCGAGTGGATATCGGTATCGACGCGCTTAGCGATTGTAGTGTTATCATTCGCCTGATCACTGATCTCATGCGATAAGCATACCTGTTGCGTGTTCGTTACAAAATTTACAAAGTCACACGGTCGTCTTCAGACATGCTCAATTTAAATGAGACAAGAAAAAACAGGAGATCTTAATCAAATTGATCACCTGAACCTAATGACATCTGTAATGGAGCTATTTGAAATAAAAACGTCAGAAGTTTAACATGGTCAAACGATAATAACGTTCAATATTAGATTGTTATCTGGGCTACTTATTTAATTAATGTCATATTCGAATAACGATCGTAAGGCTGAAATGAGGGATCATTACAGCGTGCATGAGCACTTTTTACCAGCATGCAATTTATCATTTATTCCGGTCAAGTTTTTGTTGAAATTATATCATAATTATTAATTGCGTCGCATCATGCTTCGAAAAGTAATTTCCTTCATCAGGTATGATAGAGTGCGATAGGAATGCGCTCATAATTTGTAATGAGTAAGGATCGTGAGATATTTCTCTACGCTTCGCCCCTTTAATAGGTTCGCCTCGTTACATGTTTCCCATGCTTTCTTTGCTCGTATCACTCGTTTTTCTTGTTGCTTTTAAATTGGGTGTGATTTAAGTTACATTGCTACTATGTAATAGCGGTCCGCAGTTAAGTATCAGTGACATGAGTTTGCTAACAAGCTAAATGACACAAGCTATCAGCTCCAATGTCAAATGTAATAAAGACTGCTTGGCCTACACGACGTTATTACATTGACTGCTTTGATATTTGCAAAGGGAAAAAGCTCTGTTGATGTTCCATGTTGATATGTAGACTTGTAATCATCATTATTTTACCCTTATCTTAAATTATCTGTCTGCTGCTTCCTTTCTTCTCCATTAGTCGTCATCTATATCTGAGTTAACTCTTAGACATTGCAGCTCTATAAGGCGGAATTTAGTAAGATTTTTCGTGTGTAAAACTCTGACATTCTTACAAACTTTGACACTATATATATCTACTTAAGTGTAAAAAGCCAGTAGTCATCAACACTATCTATGATCAGCGAGGTTGTTGAAATAAAAAATCCAATCCAATCATACAATTGAATGGCGTCTTTACGCCAATCATTGAGATTCGTGGTATTTGGCCAGCGTGGTTTGTATTGGAGCGTAGGTCCATGGTCCGTAACTATTTGACTAGAGAGCGCCTTTATTTCGAAGCAGTAAGAGTTGTTTTCGTAGATCAAGTGTGGTTGATCTTAGTATGAGGTCCATAATTAGTTCCCAATCAGTGCTTTAGGCATCTTGTGAGGAGATCGTGGAACTAAGCCTGGAGTTAATAAAAAATATATATACAGTTTTTTATTCATGATCCTGTCTCAAACTACGACATGCGTATTTTTGAGAGTTGATCAAGAAGGAAATTCTCCATAGTGATTGACAATAAATGTGGCGATGAGGCAATGTTACACATTTTTTAAAGCCTGGTCAACTTTGCTAAAATCCTCAACTCCCCTAATTTTCAACCCAATAGCACCATTATCAGATTTTTACCCCAACCTGTTAAAACAAAGGTGTAATTGCTAATTCCTCATTTCGCAAAAAGGCAACATTTAATCGGCGATCGAACTTCACAGGCCATTGAAACAGAGCTTAACCCGTGTCTTCGGTGCTCTCCATAGCAATTTTAAACGTTGCTGAGCCGTATTTAAACAGGCACGAAGCAGAAATTAAGTGCAATTAGATGAGCGAGACGGCGTGCGGGAATTTGTTGAAAAAGCGTCGGAATGCTCTCGCGACGCCCGCGACGTGTGGATCGGAACGCGCGACTCTTGCGCATCCTCGGCCCCCACTCCACCACCCTCCCTCACCGCGTTTGTATTCCGTCGATAGCTCATTTTCACTTTTCTTTACCCTCTAAAAGTAAGACTCAATCCAATCTGGTATTCTGCAGGAATTTCCGAGCCCACTCCGAACGTTTATTGCTTAATAAAGTGGGACTTCAACAATTACTTTAAATGGGCCTCTATCTATTTGTTTGGTAGTTAATAGTTGGCTGTGATTTATTTTATGTGATTCTAATCTTACATTTCTGTTGCAGGTAAGTACGCGCTACTTCCACGTTAAGTAAGTTTGCTACTCGAACTGTATCTCGTATCTGACTACGTTTAGGCTGGGTAGAGATGTTTCTATCTTTTTGCCCACATTTTGTTCAAAGAAATGTTTAAGGTACTCCAAACTGTGAGTCTTTGATAACAGTTACAACTGTATCTATCGTTTACGTTAATTTAACATTTGGCCTCAGTTCAAACTTTTAGAGATCACAACCATCGCAACATAAAACAAATGAACCTATCACCATCAATTACCTAACTTCATACCTCTACCTCTATTACTTAAAACCACACCCACATCAGTACCGTGCGTATGCGCACCTACAACGCACACATGCGCTCGCGCATCCCGCAACATTATTGCGGGGGCTCAATCAACACGGCCATTAGGTGCCGAAGATCGCGCGCATTGTTCTGCCGCGCATGCGCGAGATTTAGGGCCTCTTCAAGGTATAACTGTTAATTATATAGCGCATATTCTGCGGTCGTCCGAGAGTACTTTGTCCGGGATTATTTATGAGGAAGCGGTGGTGTTGTCCATTGTATGTGTGGTATGGATCTGGGGAGAGACGAGGAGCTGTGTTTTTAAAGGCGCAGCTTCATTTCTGGAGTAGTTTAAAAAGAGTGTCGGAATTGGAAGCTCAGATTGATGATGGAACTGATTAAGCTTAGAGATGATTCCTTTTTGAAGAACTCTTCTGATCAGCTACATCAACATCTATTGATAAATTCTTTATTTTCATTGATTTTTACGTAAACCAGTCAGATAGTGTGCCTAAATGAAGTGATTTCAGGGAATTCTGCCCAAAATTCTTCACATAATATATTTCATCGACACACGTATGACCAATGGAACAACGCCCTGCAGACAGCATAAGAATTGTCATTATTTGGGGTATAATTCCAAAAGGCTGCGCGTCAGACGATGAAAAACCGCACACGACTTTTACGGCGACAGCCAGGATTGTTTATGGTCCCACTGTCAGTCAGCCGATCGTTCGATTAACATTCAAAACCTGCAATTAGCTCAGACGCTTTCTTTGTCCTTGTTTATCGCACTAAACCCACCACTACCACCTAACATAAATAAGTCTTAAATATTCTCATCTATTAAAACGCTATAATATGAGTTAATAACCTCAGTCTCTCATCGCTCAAGTCATTCTAAATTCCATCAGTTTCTTATTTACTTGCATAATAATGTGGCCTTTTAAATTTTTACCATAGATTACACTGCAAACACTTTTGCATAAATTGACAATTACTTTCAATATCATCCGAATAGTCACTGGATAGAACAACGAAATGTCAGCGCCGCAGTCGAAGCGACCTATCACGACCAATTCGTACAACAATTAAGTGAAGCTCTAGAGTGGACATAAAACAAACTGTCCGATGGGGCCCAACAATGGCCCGGACGGACGCAGCCGCATAAAAACTCTTACGACATAAAATATTAATAGAAATGCACGTGTGTTCATTGTCAATAAATTACTCGAGTGACAGAGCAATAAAAAAGTATATTTCTTGTGGAGTGAATGGGAGGCTGCGAGGAGGCTTCGATGTGAGGTAGCCAATAAAAGTGGCTGGCGTTCGATCGTAAACTTCCGTCGTAGACTGCGTGGCGAGACGCGCTGCAAGGCCGAGCGCGCCACCCAGCCCACCGGCCACTTAGCACCACGTACATCGTACACTACCTACACAACTACCCAATTCACGCTTTACTTTAAAACAAGGCGAAACCAAACAGACAAATCAGCCAACTCAACATATCCGTACGTCAGCCGCGAGTCGCCTCGTTCATCAAAACCGTATTGAAATTCAAATTGGAATCAACCAGAAATAATATTTGTAATTCATTACTAACAGTCGACGATGATTTGCAATACCGACTAGAAACGTGAACACGACACTGACTAATGCAACCTAATTTGATCCCTACAGTGATACAGTAAGATGTATGAAAGTTGCATGAGACGTTTCCAGAGATATCTTCTAAAGTTCTAAACCAAGTGCAAAGAAAGGTCAGGGGACTTAAATTAAATTAGATTATATAAATAATTGATAGAACACGACAGTGGATGGACGGTTTGACGTACGGTCGGGAGATATGATCGGTGACCCGCTGATACAACCTCACCTCGTAATCTTCACGATTCATCTCCTAATACCTCGTGTTGTTTCGTTATCGAACAAAAAACATGTAATGCTTTTAATTAGATTAAATTGATTTATTTTATATAGATCGGCTGGTGAGATAAACGCGAATAGTGAAGGTAATTAAACTCGGCAAATAATAAATGAACGTTGAGAATCGATAGCTGTATCTGAGTATGAAACTGAAGTGGAGAAAAAGAACTTCGATAAATGTGATTGATTTAAATAAGTTACAGCTGCAGATGTAGGTGAACAGGAAAATATTTCAACTGCTAAATGTTAAAAAAAAGTTCAAACCAAAGATTGCTTATTAGATGCACCTAATTAATTGGTTTGAGAGTTAACTGTTACCTCAGCTTGTTGAATTGATCTCTTCTTATATAGAATTCATTTAGTAAACGGTGTTCAAAGCTAAAAATCGAAAGAATGGTTGTCAGTTTCATACATTGTGCACTTAATACATCTTTTGTTGAAGACGGGGACAGCAAAAACTCATAGATTAAAATTCGCCTTACCCAAACCATAATTAACAATAATTTGTTAAACAAACCGTAACTAGCTGTCGGTAGCTTTGTGGATGCCGACAGAGCCTTAGATATTCTGTTTCATAATTGGACATTCGATTTGCTACCTTATTGCGATATATTTTTTATTTATTTGATGTCCGGCACAAGTATTAGGATTTTCTTAATCAAGATTTGATTCTAAGTCTTAAATTACAAATTTGTATAGGTATTTTCTTCACCATGCTCTCAAAGATTTTTTCAGCGTTGAATAATAAATATTTTACATTCATCAACGACTCAGCCTTTATTGCCTTTGAAACTGAAATGAAACAATAAATTAAATTAATATGTATGATTATGAAAATCGCCAAAGTGGCGCATAGTGAAAGATCTAAGGTAGACCGTGTGACTGCGGAATATTTGCGTTTTTGCTAATTAGCAAACATACTTAAGCTGTCAGGAATGTTTTTAATGAGCCCCGTATTAATTATGTTTGGAGGCTTTTAGAGCCACCGCGAAATGATTTCCGGGAAACCGATGTTTCTTTTGTTCGCGTTGAGGCTTTTCATTTATTTTTGACTGATGATTAAAATACCGTTGGTTTATAGTTAAGTTAAAGTTTCACTGAAGTAAAATCTGATCGCATAACTCTTGTCCTTGATAAATTGAAAGCTATGCCTGAATCTAATTACCTACAGACAGAGCCGGTTATAATTGCAAGCCTGTTAGCTCTATAACAATTAAAACAGTTTTTCAAACCCGTATAAATTTTGTTAAGATGGTGATACCTATAGTGCACGAAGCAGTGCACACTGAATAGGCAATTTAAGAATCCCATCAATTCTTCAAAGGGCTCCAATAATGTTAAGCCCCAAACCACCCAGCTTTTATTGACAAAAATTCTCATGTATTTGACAAAACAATAAGACACGTCCGTCTACCCTCGATCGTGATCCATAACGCGCGAACTTAGCTAATGAAAGATATAAAAAAAATATAAGTACACCTGTGCCAACCTAATTTTGATCCCAAAATTGTAGACTCTATATATTCCCAACCTTATGTCATAAACTATACAGTTGGCGTTCCAAATGTAAAAGATTCGGGAATGTAAATGAATGTTGGTTTTAATATCTACCTGCGCGCGCGCTTCGCAGCTTATTGTCTAGCTGGACTGAATGCAAACTGCACAGCCGGCAAATGCACCGATACAGGGTTGTCGATTAGCTTGATCATCATATTATGTTGATCTAGTTTTTGATGATTAATATTCATTCAGAAGAAAATGTTTAATTCAGTATTTGTTAATCCATGGAATCTGAATTTTATATACAAGACTTTAAGTTGTTTTCTAGTGAGCCTCAGAAAAAGAAAATTCTCAAATCAATAATTTATGAACTCGTGACCAACTTCAAATCAAAAACGGCGGCGGTGAAAGTTTCAAATCCTCTGATTTGTTTCCAACTTAAAATATTCTTCGTCTCGTCACCCCTGTTGAAGTTCATACACCTTTAACAATAGATCTAATAATTATTATTTTTCATCTGCTGCGTTTTTGTCACAGTTATCAATCAACACAAGGGCCGGTTCTTCATCTCTTTCTTTTCTATCATCTTCGTCATCTATCTATCCTTGTCTATCGCCATCCAATGTAATTATATGAACACCTGGGCGCAAAAGAATGTCGCACAAAGAGACGAGTAATGACGATCCGAAACTTAGATCGGGAATATTTTGTTACCGAGAAAGCCTTTTGCTTCATTAATTATGAAACACAATACTCTTTACAATTTTCGTTAAAATTATGTTCGTTGAATGCTGTCATATTATTTGATAAATCGCCTTTCGACTTGGCCTTCTGTTTCATAAAAAAAACACTACCCGGAATTTACTTGTATGCTTGTTTTGGACATCGATAACTAGTCTAGCCAGAACTTTGTACCGTTTCAAAATATTGTATCGTTACCTATTAATTTATTTTCGCGAAAATATGTACCCACTTTGTTCAGAAACGTATTTCTTTATATAGAACACACCAAAATTAAAATCAAGTCACAGATGAGTGAGCAACGGTAACATTACGCGGCCTAAATGGTAGGTTTCATAAAAAAGAATGTAATTGTAAAAATATTTGAAATCATACTTTCAATCGAACACAACAAAAGTATGAAAACGGAGAAGGTAAAAAACCCATAGTAATGATTTAAGTTAAAAAAAGAACTATCGTCACGTTTTAAATGGAGAGAAAACTGTAAACGAAGCACTGATTGCTACTGATAGAAATAATGACGTATTAGGTTTTTAAGACCGTAAACACACAAGCAATGACAATATTCGCGAATCTATCACGAAGGAGCACTGCAAAGCCGCCTCATCCACTTGATATTTACAACATGAGCTGGATAATAAACAACGATACCTACATACATACTCAGTTTTCTTTCATTCCGCGACCATCATGGAAATAACGACAGAATATTTCAAATAAACTAAAGCACAAGCACGTCGTGAAACTGCTATATTCAAGTCAGAACAGCATCTTAAATCTATAGCAGATGTTAAGACGACGGCTCGCACCTCGTGCTACATCGTTAATGAAGAAATATTGCTGGCTTTTGATAAGTCGCGCGATAACTGCGCACCGCCCCGAGCGCACAATCGATTCTCAATATTAATTACACGCCCTGCTGTTAAACCTTGCTCTAGTGCCATTAAGCACCACTATCTGATGCTGAGTAAAGCACTAGCAATTTCCGAAATTAAAACACCTACGAAGGAAAAGTCTAACTTCGCAGAACCCTAAAAAATTATTAGCAAACAAATTCTCAGATAGTGCTATATTCTATCCTTCAATCCCAACTTTAAGATTAAAGCAAAAGAAAATCTCATAAAAATATTCAATCTTCTACCCCTAAAATAAAGCTTGTTTTTGAATAAACATCGAAGTGATGAAATTTCGGCGTATTAAATTGAAACTATATCGACGGTCAGCAAATCCTGAATGTGTTTGTTTAGGGCGAGCCCACCCTAAAATATTTATTTTATCTCGGTTTGCCGAAGTCGCGTCAATAGTTTGTTCCCATTTTTACCCCGGTTTAGAAGATAGGATCGATATTCGGTTATAATTTATATGGCCGCTTATTGCCCGTTGTTTACACGTCCATTGGTGGAGATATGTAAAACTAACATCTTCTGAGCAAACGTTATCTAAGTCAAATACCTTCGCGGAATTTGGTCATCCTGGAGGAAGTATTGATTTTTGAGAATCTATGAACTAATTCTAACATCCTGTTTGCTTTGTCTTAAACCAATGATGGGGTCGTCCTCTTCATACATCTTAGAGACAGTGTTACGGAAATGCCACTCATTGATATACGTGACAATATTGTATAAAATATCTCCCAGTCTCTTCGCTTACTAAAATATTGTCATCGGTACCTCACATCCTCGCAATCAGGATTATCACAGCTAACAAAGCAAACTTACTTTAAACACAATGTCGTCGCGATAGATTAAAACGGCGAAGTTCTTAAGTTCTAGCCAAGACAACATTTTCGCGGAAACCAAACCGTGGAATCGTGTCATCTTCATGTCATTGAATACTGTAGGGTTCTTTACTTCCTTGACATTAGGGTTAATTTGGAACAACCTTTAATTTTTAGTGGTTGACGTATTTGGCAAGTTGTGTGCTACCTGAACTTATATGCATTGTTTCCGTACAATTGTTGCTCTGGTCCCGTACCTCGAGGGACGTAATCCCTTAACAAACGGCACCTTTTATTTTAAAACCGTGACGTAAATTCTTTGTTTTTGGATTATTGTAAGATTTTTTTTCATCTAAATCAGTAAACAAAACAGCTTTTGTAAGCTTTGTGCACTTTTTATATGACCTGGAGTGGTCCTTTCTTAAGTTTATGGCTGCTGTAAATTATTTGTGGACTGAAACAAAAATTTCTATAGCTATTTTTTAGGTCTGGGTGGCACGCGCCACTCTTAACCTTTATGTAATTTCAATGAACCTGTAATTTTGATAGGGTCTTAATTTTGAAGAACAAAAACTAAGGTTAGTACTTAATCACTTAATCTTACTGTTTCCTTAATTATCATCAGTTTTATTTAACCTTTCCTGAATACTTAAGCTTAGCAGAGCTTTCTCTTGTCTTTGCTATATTAATTCCAATCACGCTTTTAAAAATTACCTGAAAATGTTTTTGCAATATTTTTTGCGATCGCTATTAATTTACCCACTCATCAAGGGCGGCTTTTGTCACTGGCATCAAATTTACACATCGGTGCGCTTGCGCATCGCAGCTGCCGATTTTAACAAATAACGCCAACTGATAACCCTCTGTTTGAAGTAGGTGCACACATTTCGCATAACACTTATCTTGATTTCTTCATGTAAGTACAGAACAAACGTCATAAAACCACGTTTTATTAACTCTTGTACAATGAATTTCGTTTTCTCTATTCCAATGGAGTTACTTGTTGCAATCTTTGATTAAAATGATAACAGGTAGAGTTTTGGAAATAGGTATGCAAAGCTACGCAATATCGCATGAAATAACTGCGTTTTCTAAACCTACAGCATTAATCTTACCGGCTTCGTCTGTCACGCCTACACAAGCATCGTTTTAGAAATAATTAATGGAAAAACTTTACTCTATACCTACAAGTTTTTATATGCAAAAAAAATCTCGGTATCGTCCATTGATACGGAGCTTTGTCCGTGCCCACCCCACATCGCCCCACCTGTAGTGAATGGCCGAAGCGTTACAATGAAAAATGTATTTTTTTTACGCTCCTTTTGTCGGTGGCAACACTATATTTCACGTGGAACAATTATCATTGTCTTTGGCACCTCAGAGCAGTGTGGTTGCTTAGTTCGGACTCTTTTGTGTTTTCCGAGATTTTTATAGATGCCTCTTTGTTTCCTTAAAGAGGCCATTGTTCGAACACGAAATGCGAATTGTACAAAGCATTTAGAATACGTATGTTACATAACGCTGAAATAATCAAATCTCGGTGGCTTATACTGCAAAGTAGGTAATAAAAATAATTGACAGGCTGCAAGCACATTAAGAAAATTTATTTATATTAATTATGAGAAACATTATAGTTACAGTAGCGATAAAAGAATCTGGGATTTAGAATCGATTTAATTTAAACTACAATTTACGAGCAGCAATAAATAATTCTGTCGCATCAACTCCGCGAGCCATTGTCGCCATTTTTTAAGGCCATTAAAAATCCTATCAATGACTTCCATTCGAATGACAAAATCAGTTGCATTAGAAGCTGCCCCTGCGCATACAGCCGTCTCGCTCGCACTTGCAATCAAAACTTAACCAGAACAGAAACAGAATTAGCCTGACGCATTCGCTAACTAAAAAATATTAACATGCGTAACAAATTTCAATAAATAAGCAAATAAATTGCTATTCGATAAATGGGCATTGTTAAAGTTTAATATTGATTTATATGAATATTCATGTTCGTATTTAGTTATAATATGTGGCGTTCCTTATTTATTGGAAAAAAAAACATTAATTTCATATATTAAAATGGCATTGAACGGCGTGACCGTATTGTGTGCGGTGCACGTGTGCCTTGTTATTGAAAATACTAATTTTGATTTAATGCAAAACATGTTACTTTTATATATTATACAGCCCATAAAAATATTGAATTTAATATTATATAATAAAATGCTTCTAGTGAGAATAAAAGTAATAAAAACGCCTCATTGAAGTTGTCGATTTGCTGTGAAAAAGTCACTAGGCTTGTCGAACAACTTCTTCTGAGTAAAATAAATAAATCCTTCGAGATTTTGGTATTAAAAGTTAAATCCAAGAATTCATGTTTTATTCAGTCCAACTGGAATCTCGGTAACCGATTTGAAGCGAAGGTCAAACATTACTTAATTTTCTTATCAGAGTCCATCCAGTTAGAAAGCGACACAGCACGAACGGACTGTTAGCTCATTTCATTCCCCATTTCCTCGAGACCTTTCATAATTCACATTCATTTTTCATCCCACCAACCACTGCACTTATTTATCGGTGGGTGCCCGCGATGTGTACCTTATGTCATTGAAAAGAGGGTTTATGACGACTGCATCGTAAAGTTGTCACGTATCCAGAGGTTCGGATGCGCCGTGCACCGTGTCATGACTAAAAGCGATTCGTCGCTAAACAAACAAGCTTTTTAAATGCTACCTAACTTGTCTTTTTTATATCGCTATTTGAATATTACCATCGTTTCAGTGCGGTCGTGACACGACGCGGCACGGGCTTCACGTGAGAGATATTTATAAAAGAAAAGCCGTGTATCGCCGATATAGCGTAATTTCCAATTTAATGATTGCTAATACCAAATCGGGGTTGCCGGCACGTCAGCCCGGACGACGTTTATTATCGGTTCGTAGCCAAAATGTCTGTCGAAAGCTTACCTGCCTATAATTCTATTTTAAACTTATACGTTTTCACTATTTCACCCTTTATGGGCAAAAAAGTTAATTTTCAGACATAAACTTTTCCTAAGTTTTGAAAGTTTACGGTTATATTGTGACAACTTTCCTCCTTCTATCGTGTTAATTTCACATGATCCGGCTAAAGTAAACACTCAAAAAAAGAACAATAAAACACCCCTCAGCCATAAACAAGGAGCTACTGAAATGTTTAACCACAAACTCTAAATAAAGCCGTATCGCACGCTATAAACAATCTAGCAAAAAAAAAAAAACTGTAGAAAAAAGTTCATCAACAAAAGTGACAAAAAAGTTCCCCGCGATCACATGCAAATGTCGCGGCGAGTCGCTCATTACCGCGCCATAAAACCATAACAACAGTCATTACGAGCACAATTAAAAAAAAACTTCGTCAACACTAACAGTGCGCAAGTGTGACGAAAACCGCTTACGGAGCGCCCACATAGTTTGTTTTCAACGTAAAAAAAAAGCTCCAAATCGAGGGCGCCACCGTCTTATGCAAAAAAAAGTCCTTACATATTCACCCCTCGCGAATTTTACTTTAATGAATGCTCCTCGACGTTTTTTTAACATCACTCGACGCAGTTGTTTTGACGGATCGCAATCTAGCCACTAATTGCTTTTTCCTCGTCGGGGTGCGCATTTCACCTCGCAAAATTACGTTTTATTAATTGAATAATATTAATGATACTTCCTCGCGGCAATCAATCTTTAATGACGTTTTTATTCGTCGCGAGAGTGACGCTACTCTCGCTTTTCCTTGGGATCGTTCGAGATGTTGTTTTTTTAGTTGACGATCGATGTTAATTATGTATCTAATGGCTCCCGTGATACACTTCCATTAATAATACGCCGGACGACATCGTCCCGCTCCGGAGATTTAATAACCACGCATCTTGTACGAGATTAATAGTGCATCTGTGGCCGGCGTTATTATAAAAATATGGCTCGGCGGGCCCTGCTGCACCCAAGTACAGCATTCAGGGCTCCTCGCATATATCGCTGCTTTCGAATATTTTACCAAAGTACAAACCCCAACTTTAAAAAATAAATATAACACTAGTTAATACAAAAGCGGACAGGCGAAACAAAAATGTCTCATTATAATGCAGTACTTCATCTGAGTGAATTTAATCCGAAAATTCGCGACAGCTGCTCACTGAGAAACGTCAAAAAGCGTATCTATGGTGGTATGGAACTAGTTAAATAAACGTTGATTCATTTCTAACGCGTAAACGCGGCATATTGTTCTGAGCAGCTATTATTACTGCTTTATATTTAACCATTTTATTTTATTATCATAACGATTTTTTCGCTATGGATCCGCTCGTTGGTATAATTTCTTTTGTTCCGCGCTCTGATATTGTTTCTTTTTTTTGTTATTTTTTTTTCATTGTGTCGCGGTGTTGCCATCGCAGCGCGCGCGTGATTTATTCCCCCTTTTGGGTAAAACAACACCCGTGCGAGTTACGATTAGTTGGGTAACGTAATATCTAATTACTATGTGCGAGCACGTACGAACATAACTCGCGTGCTTCCTCCCACCGATGTGGTTTATGGAATTGGATGCTCATATTTCGGCAGTCTCTCGGTGGCCATAGTTTTTGTCCGTGTCTTGGAAGTAGCACTTTTCCCGTGTAATCTGATATCTTTATAGTCCCAACATTCGGAAATCAAGCAAAGAACATATAAAGAAAAAAACCGCGAGCCACCCGCCGCTCTCGCTGCCTACGCAAACACGATGGGTACCCAGAGCTTTTTATGCAGCTTACTTTCCCCCGGGACGGTGGCTAATGTTAGTAATTCTGAATTCAATCATCTCAAACAAAGGACGTCTCTCGCGTAGCTAAATGGCGTTTTTTAATCGGATATTATAATTAATGTTCCTTTTGTCGCGTGCTGACGTGCCCTCGCGCGAACAATGGGATATCTAATAGAAAAAGATATAAATATTTTTTCTAAGAAACGGGAGGCTACCTGACGATAAAACACAGGCGACAGACGAATCCCGAGCCGAATTAAATTAGAATAATAATCGAAGAGCCTCTTTGTTCTGGCCTTAAACTTTTGATTTTGATATGAAATTAATGCTTCGATTGTGTATTCAACAGCTACTGGACGTCCGAGCGTCTGCCTGGCTGGCATACATTACCATTACCATCGCTAGAGACGCTACTCCTAATGCTCAGAGTTCTCAAAGTAATTCAAAGATGGAATGAAACGCAACAAAAGCACTCCAGTGACCCTTAAAAGTCTCATCTAAACGAACATCCTCGCGAAACTCGAATCGACGTAAATTTTTTATCAAGCTTAACCCTCTAGCCCTCGTCCAAACTGCGAACCCTTCTCCATACTATACAGAAAAAAACACTAATAGTTAAAATGTATAATACGCGTGTTTGGTGGAGTTTTTTTTACTTGTGGGTATAAGGAGTAAGCAATAAAAAACTGCATTATATCACGGTGCCCTCCCTTCATTATGTGTCGCGAGGGTCGTTGCGAAAGTGTGCGTATTTTTTCGTGTGTACACACTCGCCTGTGTGTGCTGGCGACACTTTTAAACAATGTTCTTAAAAAAATATCACACTTTTTACTTTCGTGGCAATTTCTTGCAAGAAGTTTTTTCAAATATGATTTGATGCAAGTTGATTACTGAGTCTCTTACCCATACGTTTTTTAGGTTCTTATTGGATTAACTTGTAAGTAAGTTTTTATTGAATATAATAAAAGTGATTGGACTATACTTACTTGTGTCTAGTTGCACGTGTTTTGAATCTCATCACTCGCCTAGATTTTTTTTCTGTAGAGAAAATATGTTTACCAAAAAATTAAGTACCATTGATCCCAAACAAAGAAAAGCAATAAAAACTCCAACATTCCAGAATTGGACTCATAAAGCAAAACAAGAAACAGCATCAGCACCCTTCCGAATCGAATCTATAACGAAATTAACAGGGATGAAACATGGGTGACGCTTTTTTTCGTTCGCAATTAAAAGTAGCATACAGGGTGTGAATTAGTTTGTAGAAAAACATCAGGCAAATATAATACTTAAATAAAAACGATAAGAAAATGAGAGAAATTACGCCGGAGTGGACAGTTCAGACCTGTAAAAAATAAATCAAATTCAAAATATCGAATGTGCAATGGTTTAAGGCATTTTTACTAACAATGTGGAATATTGTTGCCCGAAAAGATCATAATACCAGCTGAACATAGGCCTCGGGACCAAGGGGTTGCCATAATCATCACACTTGGTAGGCGGGTTAGTGATCGCATTGTAGCTGTTGCAATCAGCACCCAAGCACAGATAATGCTGCAGCCCATTCTCTGGTGAGTCCCTTAGAAAAGGTGTTAGGAACATTAAAAATCACTTCTTAGACATTGTCTATGGTGGATTTGTAAATTCAGCAGTGGTCGATTTCAACTACAATATTAACATACCCCTAAATATCCTTAAAACTATTCAACGCCCTGTACAATACACATTGCATTTCTCACACTGAACCGTTTTTTTAAGCCATAAAAATTACGACTGTCTCCCAATTGTAGCGATCACAAATCGATATCGTATCACAGTGTTTGATTAATATTGTCGATACAATTTTATGTATCGACTTTGACTATAAAATTGTATATAATGAGTAGCTATGCCCCTTACATTT
This sequence comes from Mamestra brassicae, assembly GCA_905163435.1. NCBI lineage: Eukaryota > Metazoa > Arthropoda > Insecta > Lepidoptera > Noctuidae > Mamestra > Mamestra brassicae. The sequence goes on along the minus strand of LR991004.1, from coordinate 7,940,386 downwards.
GGATTGTGACATCTTTTTAACTGTTTCTTTACAAAACTTTCCAAGAAATAGTATTGAAAAATGCTTTTGAGAAATTTTATTGATTAACTAGCTTTTGCCGCGACTTAGTTCGCGCATATCCCATGATTTCCCGTTCCCGTAGGAATTTCGGGAAATCCTCTCTTACACTCCCCAAGGAAACTACATGCCAAATTTCAGCTTTCTATGACCAGTAATTTCGGCTGAGCGATGTCTGTCAGTAACTCACTCAGTAACGGAAGAATTTTAAATACATTTATTTGCACACAAAAGCACAGCTTAGAGCAGCTCTTGATGCCTTAGAGATTTTCTACAAATAAACTTTTGGGTGGTGTAGAGACAAGATATAGTTTTAGGTGCAATACTAGGTTATAGAAAAAACCGGCCAAGTGCGAGTCGAACTCTCACACGAAGGGTTCCGTACTATAAACCGATAAAAATAGGTTTCTATTTTTTTATTTTTTTTTATTTATGTAAATATTTGTTGTTATAGCTACAATAGAAAGACACACTCTGTGAAAATTTCAACTGTCTATCTATTACGGTTTTTGAGATACAGCCCGCTAACAGACAGCGGAGGCTTAGTAAAAGTGTTCCATTGGTTACCCCTTAGGTACGGAACCCTAAAAATAGAAAACCAGAAATTATTTTTTTAAAGACATTAATAACTTATAGCAGCTAACTTCTGAAGATGCAGTAAAGCTGTTTACCAACGAACATTAGAGAAACGCGTGAAAAATTTTATTAACATTCAACAATTATTATTGTTGGTCGAGACAACATTTTGCACATTTGTACACAGGCGGTAACGAATGCATTATAATGAGACTCTGTGTAGCAATCAGTGCCGGTAAACAATTAGGTATTATTATCGCGTTATATTTTCTAAACACTCATCAGAACACCTATTTCAACGATTCTTAACGATTCAGCAAACAATTATTTAGTTAGAGGTGAAATAAAGGTAATCTCGTACCATGAAGCTGTCTTGTAATCCAAAATAACGCACCATATGATTTCCTGAAAACGATCGCCAGTAAAACACAAAATATATATTAAAGTGTAGTAAAATAAATAGACATTAGGTCCGAGACGTACCGCGCACCGTATCGCCATTCCGCGCCATAAAAATAATCAAATATATTCGTTCCATCTCATTTGGCCGCGTCTTAAACGATTTCTCTCGTCCGTCCTTTATTACCGAAAACATAACTCCTCATTTTGTTTTTTATCCCCTATCCACGCCACCCCGACGGGGCATAAACCTACGGGGGTAACTGCATATATTTTATGGGTTTTATGCGGATTTTCCTCATGTAGACTGCCCTCTTGTAATTTTAATCACATCTGTTAGAAACTATCCTACTTTCAACCTCGAAAACTTTATAAATCAAGATTATTGTATCTTATGAAAAATTTGATTTATGGTCATCTAATCACTGTAATGTAAGTCGTGTGTCTCGTGTCTTAAGGTTGAGTTTACCGTAGCTCAGAACATCCCAAACCGTAACTGACAGGAATACATAATAACACATTGTTTCATTTACGCGAGAGACGTACATAAAGTGTTTTATCAGTGGGAGCCCACATATTGCGAAGGGGACGCCATTTTTTCCTCGTTCTAATGCGGTTAATTTCCTTTTTTCCTCTTTATTTATAGTAATCCCTTTATAAGGTGATTACGGAAATGTGTTTTTGTGGACGTAAAGAGCGCAGCGTGGGGGCTTGCACGCTCTTACTCGGGAGCTTAGGTGCGGCGGGACTTAGCACACACTTGTCAACAAACTTCCACTCGTGTTCCTCTGCCCCATTAAATGACTTGCCATTCAGTGACTCATATGGAATTATTCCCAACGAATCCCCGACTCTTCCAGAACTTTTATTAAAATAAATCATGACTTATTTATTTCCCACACGTCATGCACAACATCAACGGTACTTAAAGCTAAAGCATCATACGATCGCTTAAGGAAAGTTTTACTTATTATACTTACAATCAAAAGTATTCCATTGCAAAGTAATGGAATATTTTCACATAAAATTGATTATTTGATATGATAACTTACATTTCAAATGACTAGTAGCTACATTAATAGATTTGAAAGAATCCTTAAAGATATCAGGCGTTCTTCAAATTCTGATAATATTAATTCTGATCGAATTTTAAATTAGGAAAATTTATTCGAACACGTTTTGAAACTGATATTTGAATGCAAGACTAGCATTGTGACGCATTGGAGTCCGGGACTACGTAATATGTCCTTGGTTTGTCCATTCATATTTATGGAAGACAGGAACGGTGGCAATCTCATAAAAATAGTCTTAATATTAATGTGATTGACCACTTGACAGAAAATATATGCAGGACTGATGAAACATTGTTCCTTTTTTAAATTTTAAATTGCAAGGTCGCTTATTAATCAGTTTATTTTTTGCAAATTGGTATATACCTAAATCTGGTTTAAAAAAAAGAAACGTTCAATAAATTTCAAATATTTAATATTCTGTAATTAAAACTATGTCACCCGTCTGCCTTCAAAGCATTAAGAGTGAACAGGCATCTTCTGGGCACGCTTGCTCCATCATAGACCTCATCCATCGCCTTCCATCACGCGTGATCGAGGTCAAGAGCAAGCACATTCCTCAATACAAAAATAGGCACTGAAACGTCCTAATACCAATAAGACGATGCAACTTTTGCATTTGATTACCAGAAATATACTGAATTAAACCATTTCTAATTGGTAGTTACTAAATGAACTTATCATTCATCTATGAAAACTACTTTGTGCTATCCTGGTGTGTTATTTACAGTTAAAATTCGGCAAAGTTAATCAAAGTCGGATTACCCTATAAAATTCAAACCACTGTCATTCAACTCGAAACGTCAAAGATTTGACAAACAGGTCTTCCTTTGATTTCCGGCTCAGCAAGTCCCGTTGGACAGGGTTGACAAACCTTGACCCAGTATTTGAAGCTAGTCGATGTATATTCAGTATTTACTGACGTTCGTATTAAACGAGGCACAATAGATGGATGATAAGTCAAATTTGCATCAAAGAAATTGAGTATACCCGCGATATACCCGACTTAAATAATACTTTACTTGGAAAGACTTATTGAGTATTCTTCCTGGAGTTTTAGATGTAGAAGTAATTCAAGAGGGTATACTTGTACTTGTCTGTACGATACTTCATTTCATAGTCTTCTTTTCAAAAGTTTCAGGTTTAGTTTTCATAGAATTCTAATCCAAGTTTCTTATTGTTTCTCTGTTATCTGAATACCAACGCCATCTATTGCGCTAGTTGGAAACTTATTTATAGCTATTCGCTGAAAGGTTATACGCGCTGACAAGTGGAATGTAATGTGATATGTTTTGCATACGTAATTAGTACAATTATTATATTTATTGTCGATATCCACAATACTGTATTTTAAACTGAATCGATTCGTTGAGTTGGTTTATTTGCATTAAAGTTAAAACTTGAAGAATAATTTCGCGTTAGTAAATTTGTTCTTACTCTTTGAAGTTTCTTACTTGCCATGAATATTAATGGAAACATCAAACAAAATATAGTTAACAAGATATCATTACGGAACCCTCATAATAATTTAAAGATATTTCATACTCTAGCACAATTTATTCCTCTATAAAGACAGCCAAAAACAAAATTCCAAATGTGGCTCATTACCGGAGTGCCCGACCCTCCCCTTTGCATATAATTGCATCTTTTTGTCTGAAAAATGCTTGCCTCGAGCACTGATTTACGCATACAAGGTGTGCAATAATAACGCCGCCTCAGAAAAATATTATTCAAACACAATCAAGATTACACGAATGTGTACCTTAACGATTGTAAATAAGACACGTTTTCGTGTGGGGTTAGGATAAACAGAGCGTATTTACTGAAAACGTTGAGTAAAGAAGCTTGGGGAGACGCACCCTCGGTTTTTTCGAGCATCTTTTCCTTAATTTATATAGAAATGTTTGGTCTCATCTGACGCCTTTGAACGTAACAAGCTACGCAAGTGAAATTTTCGATTTCAATTTGCATTTTTCCATTAGTGAAGATCTAGTTATAGTAAAGTATTATGCGACGAGTGCATCTCATTAAAACGAAATTATCTATGAGTTTTTTAGATAAGGAATGTTTTTAGGCTAATACATTTTTAAAAGAGTTATGAAATGCCCAAGAGCTTTAATCAACTCATAGTTTTCAAACTTTTAAATGTGTGATTGTTCCTTCAGTTTCAGACGATGTAGCAATATTTTGCTAATGTAATGTTGACTCGACTTTGGGTGCTCCCAAAGAAGTCATACTCTTACATTGTCAAATACTTTGTCTCGGTTCTCAACATCGCAATATCTTTGCCATTCAACTTTTACTACCAAAAAATAATAATAAACATTCACAAAAACTTCACACTTAGATTACGGCAAGATTCTCATTTCTCGCAAAAAGAATTCTTTCTTACGATGACTTTCTTTAGTCGGATCGTTATTAAAAAAATATCCCCTGCTCCCCTCCTAAGGAAAGTTGACTCATAATAAAGGACGGCATAATTTTTCCTTTTAAAACTTTTTGATTAGATAAAATAATGGGGTGGCGTGGGGTGGCTCGCGGCGATGCGCCGATATCGGCTATTCTAATTGTTGTTCCTTCAATGTTTACATTTCTTTGTAATTCAAAAAATATATACCACTTCGTTAAGTCGGCGGGTATTTCTTAACAAAAATGTTTGCCTGACTACGAATGGAAAGTTGAGTCTAATTAATCGCGTTTGAACTTCAAAAATCGATGCCCCAGCCCTCCTCGGAGTTGGCACATAAAGCCGCCCTCTTTCTATCGATTTAAATTGAAAAAACATCGACAGTTGAGTTTGACATGTCGTTAAAGTTCGGCAGCTTTGTGTCGACGACATCGCCTATTTGTATTGATTCGTATTCATTTATTTAATTCATTGAACACTGTTTGCACAACCTGACAAATGCTACGGTTCTCGATAAGTAAGCAGTGAATGCCATGATTGCTTACCCTTTGAATTTTCTCGTTGAACATAATGCGGTCATTCCTCATACGAGTCTAGAACCAGATACATGTATGACTGGTATTAACTCTCCCATATTTGATCAGATAATGTATGCATCATTATTATCCCAGTCAGTAATGAAGCAAATGTTAATTTGAATTTACATGTATGTAATGTGAGCACACAGAGTCTGCATACGATTGCAGACCTATTTTAGAATTTGCGTAGGGATACAAAATAAACCCGCAAGTACGGTAAATTCCAATTAGTTGAGGTATTTTTTGTGCAAAACCAAGTATAATAACTCCCCAAAAATATAAAATGTCACAGACGCATTACTGGCCCCGGTTTAGGGTTGTCCCCCGTTCTTTTTTCAATTTAAACCGTTTGACAAGCCGCGCGTCGAACGCAGCTATGGCCTTTCCGATGCCATACAATGCCAGTTTTCAATAAGATTGGTTACACTACACTAAGCAATGCAATCAATCAAAATTGCATCGGTTGATAGACTTCGACGCACGCTCGCCCCAACCTACCCACGATCGTTTGCGCCTGAGTTTTATGTGGCTATTCGTTATTTTAATTTTCGAATGTTCATATTTCAAAATTGAATAAAAGGTAATGGAACCCAAGAGAGTGTGTCAAGATTTACATGCTGGCTGGTTTGAGTCTAGGTCCTTTAGCAAATGTTTCTCAGAAATGTGTTATTGAAATTTTCAATTGCACAATTTTGCGAAATGTATTTTCGCTCGCTGTAGTTAAATTTTAATTATTTTCAAGAATAGGTAAATGAAAACACTAACATAAATCGAATCAAGTTAACATGGCACGTACATGTAACGGCGAACTAAGAACTATAAATCATACCCACCTTTTTTCATAGACAGTTGAATTACAAAAGTCAGTGAGCATCGAGCGTGGAAACCTATGTAATTATAAACGTATCTGTACGTAATTAAATAAAAACACTGTCTATAACCGTTTAGCTAAGCCGCGACGGTGTCAAACGGTGCATGAAATTCTAACAAAAACTCGACAATTACTCGATATATCTCTCATCACTTAGTTTTAATGACAGCCCTAGCACACTTTAACACATCGCTGACAGCACTTCGTAATTATCGGGTTTTAATAGCCGTTATTCTGTTGTTTTTATTTTAATTGATATTACACGTTACACGACACGTTTTGGACACATTTTGTAGGGTATTTTAGTCTTAGTCGTGTAAACGGATGAGTTTAGAGGTGGAACAACGTAAATACCATGTTAACAACTTGGAAATAATCTTATAGTTAAGCTAAGAAAATGGTTTGACATTTTATTTATGATAAAACATGTAAAATTGGTGTTTATTTGAGTCATTTTAGCTGTTGTTAGTAGATAAATGAATAGGCAGGCAAAGTCGAATTTGACAGAGGTCCAGCCATGAAAGCCATTTGAGACCATTAAACTACCTTCGAAAGATAGCCGTAAACAACCCGACTCTCACTCAAATAGAAACCCCAAAACAAATGTTTAACATCTACAAAATCTCTCCACATTTCTAATTGAGATACTAAATTCATAAAACAAATGAATAGATATTAAACATTAATAATATCCCGCGATGTATCACCCTTTAAATAATTAATCGAGGAAAAAAGTGTGTAGGAAACAGTGGGAAGTTCTCATTAATACTAATAATAATTGGTGGGCTGTTATTTTACCCGTTTCAAACAACAAATTAGTGAATAATGAATGCATGAGTGCCGCCCACGAAGCGTGTTCGCGATAGGCTTGTCGAAAATATATCGATATTTTTAATTAATTCAATAAAGGTATCACGATATTTTTAAATGATATTAACTAAAACTATTATTTTTACTCCAAATTAAACAAAAACGCACTTGCTCAAAAGGCTAGAGATCATATCCGTAAAAAAAATACAACAACTTGTCCAAGAAAAACCAATGTTTCTTTATTTTAGAATGCCTATTTTGAATCCGATTTCTTTACATTTGAAAATATCGATACATGTATCGATACATTTTGTCACTTCCGACATCCCTAGTTTCCAACATTTATTCATTTGTCTTTTCGTAGCGTTTTGTATAAATTATTTTTTTTACGTTTTTTTTTCCTTTCCTTTTTACAAACTTATGTAGGTACTATAATTATAGTTTACGTCCGTTTAAATAGCTGCTATAACTTGATAAGTAGTTGTTTGGAATTAGTATTTATTTATCAGTTGGGGGTTTCGGGTTTTACTCGGGTAAGTGAACAATGTTTCGTGTCTCTTGAATGTTTGATTTAATAACGAAAAAGTTGTGCCTAAAATTTTGGATAATTGTTGAATTTCAGAAAAAAGTACGTATTCCTTCGTGTGCCATATCGCAGCTACTGTAACTTTTTAGCAAACATACTGACATCAAATAATTGCTTTTAAAAATCGCCTCTCAGCTGTTAAATATGAATAGAATAGAACAGAAATACACTTTATTGTAGACCACAACATTTATTCCAATTTTATTTTACTATTTTATACATGCAATTCACACCTTAAGCCAACAAAACAATTTCCTATTTTCCCAAAGAGCTGCAAGAATGCTCGTGCAGGCTAAGCTACAAACACAACAACATTGGCACACTTCGCCCCCTCTTAACAGCCGCTTAATTAATGGCCCACTACACTGACCTACTACAACTTTCCCATGAGTTTCCCTCCCCTCCACTAATTTCCAACCCTAACGAACCATCGGTTAACCCTGCAAACACCGGCACGCAAATTAACCCCTTTTCCCGCTGGCTGTTTACACCGCTTTATTGAATTAAAACGAACTGGCTGACTTAATAAAAGGGTTGAGGGATGATACTGTGTAAGGAGAGTCTCTTAATGAGTTTCCCCCGAGGGCTCTGTGATTAGGTTGTTTAATTATTATAAAGGGTTGGTGCTAATGTGGGTTAATCGTTCCGTCTTTGTCTTCTGGAAACACCTGTTTGTTTGGGATGTGGTCTTATTGAAGTTTCTTTTGTTTTGGTTTTGTTTCGAGCGATGTGTTTTTGTTTTTCGGGATGTTCGCCTCAATCTTAATCCTTTCCCTGTTGATGTCACACTGAGTCATATATGGAGAGTTAACGAAATATTGTTTCAGTGAACATGTTCATTAGTTTGACAACACATGTCAAAGACATCTTAGTAGACCACATAAATAAAAACCACTGACTTGAAAGAGAAAATTCATTACAAGGAGATTAAAAAGAAAGCTCAAAAGAAAATCTCTGAAAAGGAAACTGTAATAAACTTCCAAGCAGATTTAAGACACAATTACCATAAGCAACTTCCGTTGAAAACAAAATCCCCCTCGGTGGTGAACGAAGGTCCTGAAAATCAAAAGTTTCCCAACAGGAAAAGCCAGGATTGTTCAAATGAGCGAGTGTCCGCCCGCCCATCCGCGTTAATTGCTTAATCGCGTCGTCGGGGGCGGCTTTAATTGGCCAGTCTGACCACTTAAGCCCGACCAGGGGCCGACAACTGCCGACAATTTCCGACAACTTCCGACAAGTTTGAGTCGGTAATTACAAGGCGCGATGTTTAATTACGCTCGGTCGCGCTCGGACACCAAGAATTAATTACTTCGAACTCCGCCTTGAGGGTTCGTGTTGCTTACAAACGGTTTTCCCTAAGTTTGAGGTTTTAAAATCGCTGCAAAGCTTGTTTTATTTTTATGCATAATTAACAAGGGGAAATGTTTAATGATATTGCTGCTTTGAAATTTTTATTGAGGCGGTTTTTTGCTGAAATCTCAAGATTGCTGTAATCAAGTTTTGAGCTTTGGTTTTAACTTTTTCGTTTTTCTTTGTCGTTTTTTACATCTGTTATTTCAACATTCTAATCTTAAGAAAAACATGGAATATCTGACGATACGATCTAAAATACTTTGAAAATCCATAGTTTGACTATGTTTTGTAATCTTACTTTGATTGATAGGATTGAGATCATATCTGACTTGACATTTCAACTTTTTTTAGTCATACGACTCCGAACCTTGACTCTTGCCTATAATCCTACCGTGACTATCTCAATTCATCCACAGACACGTGTGTGCTAATTATAATTACCAGTTAAGACTGAGGATACGTCTCGTAGGCGGCATGCGGCACTTACCTACAATGACGTCCACCGGACACCGGGCTCATTGTCTAATGCCAGATACTAGGTCACCGGCTTTGGGCTATCGGATGAGGTACGCTTCCTAATTGCTGGCGGGATGAATGGAATGTGGGATATCTGGCGTTTTGTAATAGTTACTGGTATTGTAGGGATTATTACTTAGCTTAATATGGTCTATGTTCTTTTAGTTCTTTGAAAAGATTGTCTGAGACGCTGCAAAGAAACCATTTAAGAAATTGAATTAGTTCTGTAGCTCAAAGCATAGTTAGCGATGCGAAAAAGTACACATTCTTACATGAAACAAATAACATATATTATGTCAAAGAAATCACAGCAAAAGCCCGATACCAAATAAATTACTTACCGTAATCTCATTCTATAAAGTCAATGAGATCGCAGAAGATGGAAGCCAGCGGGTAAATTAAAGAAATCTGAAAGTGATCGCAGCAAACACGTAATTTAATATCAATCAGGCGGTCCGAGAAAATTACTCGCAATGAGAAAATGGAATTAAAAGAACACGGATGCTAACAAGTCTCGATTACAAATTAAACAGAGTGAGTGTCAGCGCGATGCCGCTGATTTAAGGAGATGAAAAAGAATCTAATTACAACGAGACTCCGTAGCCGCTCTTTAATTGAGAACTTTTTACCCCCCACCTCAGCCCGCACCCCTGGAGCAGGAGTGTTCCGTCCTGTTTGCATTTCCCCCTAATCGCGCTCCGGCGTCGATTACATTTTTTTAACATTTTTTAATTTCGTTCGAGCTTTTAATTTTCTTCGCGCGCGCCTTTTCTTTTATGCGGCGTTTTCTTTTCCGTTCGCCCGGCGATATTTCTCACCGCCATTATACCCGCCGTAATGAGATTTTCTTTCATTATGTTTAATCTCCCGATTAATTCAAATGTTAATCTTCTTTTTCCACGTAGCTTTTTATGGATTAAACGTTACCGTGGCGAAATACAGAGGCGTCGCAATCAACTACGGATTTTGGGCGCGACATTTAAAAATAATTAAGAAACGTGACGCTCTTCCGGCCGGTTGGGTGTACCGTGGTAGGTAGGTAGTACTACCAGCGGGGGGTGTCCGAGCGAGATCGGCTCGCCGATTAGATAGTCAATAATTTAATTCGCAACAAATTCAAAACGCCGGTCCGCCCCCAGATAGGTGCGTCGAGACGTGTCCGGAACGCCAATGGCCAGTCCAGGAGTCGGCAAATTGAAAACACCTCCGGCGCGGCTGTAAACACGTCACGTGATTTAGGTTTTAATCAAGTAGGGACGCACCGCCCCGCCGTAATTGTGACAAATCCTCTGTTTGTCCGAAGAAACTTTTAACTCGGCGGCGGAACGGGGCCGGAACGGCTCTTCGCACGTGCCCGGAGAGGGAGACGCTTTTTTGTCGACACATGTGCTCCCTTCCCTCCTCGCGCCCGCTCGGGCTCTTGATTAATTTTTAATATTTTTTCTTCCAGTTCACGTACGCAATTTTCACTTTCCCGCTTAGACAGCGCAGTTCGATCGCTCTGTTAGAAATACTGACGTCACGCACTCTCAGTAAATCCATTAGGTCCGCTCTAGTTACGCCCATACGTATTATAGTTGCATCATATGCAGACTAACATTCTTTCGTCTAGTTAGCGTTAATGCGCGCCAGTTGTTAGCATTAAACGTTTATTTCGCCCGCGCTACACCTACATACCTCATTAACGAATTAGCAAGACTTGCAATTGTCGCACTTAACGCTGGTAATAAACTCAATAAAGATTAACTCGGAGACGCGACGTTTGTACAACTGATTTTTGACCCTATTAACATTGATGACACTTAAAAATTAAGTGGAACTTAAGGCAAGCTTTCATTTCTACAATGATTTCAGTCAATAATACTATTAAGTTTTGATGACCGAACCTCAGTGATGTATGTAGTATTCGCGCAGTTGTCGCGTCTGCGAGATTGCTCAGTAATCGGAAGAGCGCGCATTGTGTGTAATCTGTCGCAATTATCGCGTGGCGCATATCCCGATTAGAGGCGGCGCGACGACAATTAGGTCGGCGGACACTCGCGTTAACCTGCGCAATGAGGATACGCCTAAACACCCGCTCGTTGTGCCAAAACGACCGACGTGCGCTTATTAACGACCTCAAAGGTAATGGAAAAAATAACCTCCAGCAGAAATGAATGGTCAGCATACAAGCCGCTCTCCCCTATTTATAAATCACATCCGCACTCTTTGTAAATTCACCTTAGCAGCCCACCCTCCAAGTTCAAAGAGTGCGCCGTCCGGGGCAATGTCCAAATTATAAATTCGCATTAGATCGGACGCGCACGGTTCGTTTACCATTTCATTTTGGTTCAATATCGCCACTCCACTTTGTTCCACACACTCCCCCGGCCCCCGCGCCCGCCTGCGCCTTAAGACGCCGGGAAATATCTGCGTTTTAAGCTATATTTCTTTCATCCCTCATTTTTGCAGTTCGTAGCAATCTGAAATCCAACACGTCCCCCGCAGGGGTCTCCTTCCTCCCCGGGTGGCGACCCCCTATTCTTGTACCCGGATAAAAAAAGCGATATCTATTTATAAAATGTACGCACGCATATACGCGGCGTGTGTGGACGCGGCATTAGCGCATGTGTGAGTGGGGCGGCGGTGTGCGTGCCCGCTCATTTGCAAACCGTCTCCTGAGATAACGTCCTCTAGTCGGTTATCCCGTTCTTATTGCCTCTATCTCTCCTTGATTGCTGTGTGTGTGGAAAACTTTGGAGCTCTCTCACTGATGGAAATTGATTTTGTCGCTGAAAACGAAAAAGTTACAATACGTCTTATTTCGAGACGCGCTGTTGTTTTTGAGTCTTTCATGATTCAACGTTGAGCAGAAAAAGAATGGAGGCGGCGTTTGAATGTTTAAAATTGGCAAGTTGTTTCATGAGGCTTTTAATAATTAAAAAGTAATCGTGAGCGAGAGTATGAAGTGGAGAACTATTCTAAATAAGTAATGGGAGGGAGCTTGGAGCGGCGGCGACGACGGCGCGGTGGTGTCGGCGGCGGCGGCGCTCACGTATGAACGTAATTATAAAAATTGAAGGCAGCTCGGAGCACTCCTGGCTCTCCCTCGCTCCCGCCGCGCCGTGCATTTTTTCGTACATATTAAAGCCCCCGCCGCCCGCCGCCCGCGCCACTACCCCGCGACTCCTCTTTTTAATCGATTTTCCCGACACAAGGGGTGAGTCCTCTGGGGTGAATGTAATTTTTTATGCGTTTTTTTCCAAGGAGGAGACCGTCGCCGGAGGTGCCATTACGCCACGGCTTGTTGAGAATATTTTAATTATAAAGCATTAGCGCGTTTTATGATACCACTCGCGTTCGAATTTATAAACGATCGAGAGCTAAAGTAATTAAATATTTGAATGCGGCGAGATTTCCGCGGGGAGCTGAAGCTGGGGTAATGGACGCGGCGTCCGCGGGCGTTAATATGATGGATATAAAATTCGATGAAATTATTGGTTAATGGTCTTTAGAATTGCTTTGGGGGTGGAATTATGTTTCAGCGTTTTCACGTAGAAATTACATTTGTTTGATGGTAGCTATCGTGGAGTGGAATAATTAATTCTTGTTTACATTCGAGTAGTTCCTGCTTATAAATGTTTTCTGTATCCTGTTAGTTTAGATAGGCCGGTGGCTGATTGATGACTGTAGTCCGACGCTCCCTGCTTCCCTCGTCCAACGATTATCGCTTAAGATTGCGAGACACTTTATTTGTTCAGCAAAAAATAAGGTTTTTCAATTGGCTCCCTTTGTGATAACATCAGTTTTGCTCGTTCTTTTTAGTTGGGATCAGCTCGGGTAAGATTAACTATGACTCAGCAAATATCACCCAAAAGTATGCAAATAATCTTTTTAGGACCTAAACATTTACATTCTAATATTATAAAAGCCCCCTGTCCATATTCTAAATTCGAACGTTCTTCAACGTTTCCGTACATATTTCAAGGCAAGACTAATATACAAAAAAGAAACAGTTATACCACAACATGATGAATTACGAAGTAGGTACCCAACTTTGCTTTTAAACTCAGCTTTTTTGACCATCCAAACTTCCAAATTCTGACACCCACCCCTCATGTTCCAAACTGTGTTCACTCCAACAATTCTCAAGACACATGCTGATGAAACGTGTCCACTCTAACACAAGTACACCATACTAATTCGATTAGAAGCAAGTGAACACAGTACAAAGCGGATTCACGTATTTACACCAGTATAGGCGACAGGAGAAAACGACTGACACCTAGGGTTTCATGCCAACTAGCGACTTAGAGGTGTTATCGTGCCCATTTGTTGTGTAAGTGGGCTATAATGCTTGCTGGGTTATATTGACACGTTCTGTTCTGTATACCTACTATTGACATGTTGACCTGGTAGTTATTGGGTACTTAAAGTTGTATCCAGTGTACTCAGATCCTACTTAATATTATAATATTTATTAAAGTTTGAGAGGACGGATGTCTGTTACTCTGTCACGTAAAAATTACTGAATTGATTTGCATGAAATTTGGCACACATACAGGCAGTTTATAACCTGGAATAACACATACTTTTGATCCACGCTGACTTAGTCGCTGGTAGAAGCTAGTACTTACTAAAAACTTATACGCTATTGATAATAGTTTACTTATAACTAAATCCTGGAATTATGAAATTTAGTCCTGATTTGAATCCCAAACACAGTAGAACAGTTTTAGTACGGCGACGCAATCAGTATATTTAACCCTTAAGATTGAATCATAATTTAATCAAACTAAGCTCCAATTTGTTTCCTTCCCTTTAACAGAAACCACGATACTCCATCAGTCAACCAAGCACACATCTAATGCATCGTTACCCTCCATCATGACACAGAAAACATTCCCCCATTAAATAATTGCCATGCACGATCACAAGATAGACCTCATACGTTTCCCTGGCCCATTCTACAAACAAGGAGCCAAGTTCAAGTCTAAGCTCCGTTAGTCTAATTGCTCGGACGTCCCGGACAGTGATGGGACGGACGCCTGTCCGAACTGTCCGGAGATGTCCGGGAGAAACGCTCTCTGAATACACTGCTCCGATAATGCTAGCTTTGTGGGAAGATTGATTTGGTGATAGGGCTGTATGTAAATTTTTTGAAAACTAGCGTTCTTGGAGCTTGGATTTGGAGATGATAGTGAGGTTAGAGTATTATAATGTGTTAATTAGTTGAAGGATAAATAAAAAATATGTTTGAGAATGTTTGTAATGTTTTAATTTGACAATTAATTCAAGAAATTGATCACTCTCGGGAGTATGAGAAAAGGTCTTCTCAGATATCTTTATGTTTTAGGCAAGCCAATGAATTTCAAACCATATCAATATTATAGATATAAATAGTTAAGTAACTGGTTTTAAGTCAGTTATGTACATTTATTTGATTTATTGTTATTTGCAAAATAAAATTAGAAATATCTTCAAAATAGTTGAAACTAGCAGCAGAGTGACTGAACTAATGATGATAATACTTCTTAAAATCAGCTAAGATTTCTTATTTTTGTAGGTAATTTCCAGTCCAGGCAATAACAAATCCACATCTTAAAAGTTCAAACCGTAGACCGAACAGCCTCAGAAACAACACCAAGAAACACTTCAGCAAAACCTAATCCGATACTGCCAATCAGCTCACAGATACGTCAGATATCACCAGTTTCTACGTCCACTGTCCTGGTTTAATTACCATCCATCAGGCATGGCTACGGACCTCAGTATCGCGGGATCAGACCAGACCCGCCCAATACGGGTCTCGATAATTGATGTTGTTAATATACGTCGCGTTTGGGAGACATGTCGGGATACTGGCAGGCGAGAAATTTGTTGCTCTATGGTTTCGGAATTTGAAATTGGAAATGTATTGGACTGTTGAAGTTTTAATATCACAACATACACACTTAATACGTTGTGTGCTTTTGAAGTTATTAAATAGGCAAAGCAGTCCTATTTTGGTTTCAATCAATATATATAAATTCTTCCATTACTGATGAGTGACTGACAGAAAACGCACAGCCGAAACTACTGGTCGCAGAAAGCTGAAATTTGGCATGTTTGTAGTTTCCTTGGGGAGTGTAGGGTAGGTTTCTCGAAATTTCTACGGGAACGGGAAAAAACGGGATATGCGCGTACGAAGTCGCGGGCGAAAGCTAATTTACACCTATAAGGTTTATGATAGCTGGCTTTTCAAAAGCATTTAGGCTCAGGACTTTAATTAAAGTTAATAAAAACACTTTAGACATAAACTTAAAAAATAAAAAAGAGGATACAATACGCCTTAAATATCTTCCAACGAAAAAAAAGAGACACTTAATCCCTTATAAAGGAGTTGACGCAATGCTCAAAACTCGAGCAGGCAGCGAAAGTCTGCATAATGCGTTGTATAGTCCAATAATAGCATCCTTAATGAGATGTAAATGAGCGAAGAAATACCCGACTCAGGCCGTTATAATAACACGTAACGACCTACAAGTCCGGATTAAGAAGCCCTTTGACTTAAACTTGCCCACCGGACCAAGTGGACGACCTAACCCGGAGAAACCCAACGGATAATCAACTTTATTACACGCCGTAAAGGTCTTATTCCGATCGTAGAATTTGAATCGTTAGGTGCGATGTGTGGCCATGTTAGCAGCACAATAGTGCGGCTATTTTGAAACTAATTGGCAGAAAGGGTTGCGAATTAACGTCAGGGCCAACGTGTCGCGGAGCCGGCTTTGTGCCACCGACGCTTGATAAATAAGAATAGAATTATAATAATATTAAGACAGATTATTTTACAGGGATTATAGAAGCCAAAGCGGATATCTAAAGCCGCAGCAGAATAAATTATATCAAAAAGGTTTGCCTTGTTAATAAATAACAATGTATCCGTCATACACGTCTGTCAATACCAAATGCGACCTTTTACTTTGTCCTACATTAGAACAAACGCTAAGCTCGCTCAATTAGCTTTTGAATTCTACTTGAGCCATGTACGGTGTTCATTACGATTAGAAGGAACATGACATACGTATGAGCAGTCCCTAAGGCCTCATTACACGAAACACGACTGGGCAATCAGCCCGAACGATTGTTAAGAGGCTGATTGAAAGCCGCACGGTTTCGCACGGGATTGTTCGAGATACCGCGATTAAGGCCCGTATCGCATCACCGGAATGGTTACGAACTTAGATCGACTATCGAAAGGAGCTTAACGTTCGAAATGCTTTGCTTCATGCCACTTTCTAATGATTTCTGATTAGGCTAAATTCTGTTTTTGTTTTCCCTAATTTCATATGCTACAGGAATAGGTATTCTGTTCGCAATTCGTCTGCTTAAAATCATTTACATTTACTATTAAGTTTTTGATACGTAAAATGCGCTTGCAAAGTATGAATAAAATCCGTCGAAATGACGTAGACAGTACATAACTATCTTTAAGTTCTTTGTTCTCGAGTTCATCGTCAAGCACCACTTTAAGCTTCGCTGCTCGCTCCCCGATATAAAACTCGATGGCGACTCAAAAGCGATGTATTATGCATTCGTGAATATAAGCCGCATAAAGCAGCGTCCGAATCAATTACAGAGCCGGGCCGGGCTCGTTAGAAACGCATCACGCATGTACAATCGCCTCACAGTAAGGTAAACACTGTTTATCTGGTGCTAACCTATTGCGAACAATGGGACTCCCAATTTGGGTCTGCAAGACGACGAGATCGACCGATCATGTTTTACTTTTCGTCTCTTCAATGTATTTGAAACGTTGACTTTATCTTTGCTTTAATGTAAACAATGTATCGATGAATAACGAGACATGTTACGTATTTGCACAATTACAAGGACAAAGTTGAAAAAACGTGTAAAAATTGTGGCTCGGGCGAAAGGTCAGTTCACGGCTGCGGGCCGACCCTCGGCCCTCGACGTAAGTGGATTAACCCCTTTACAACGCGCCCGAGTGTCACACGAGCGTGTGTCGATAATGTCGATATTTGACGCTCCGCGATGCGATTTGCCAATCCCCTTAGCAATATGATACGTAGACAGATGCGAGATACTAACACGTGGCGTTAATGGCGCTAATTCTTTATGATCTCATTATACTAATTACTTTACGTTTATTAATGTAGGTATTATTTTCTGTTGTTATAGGACCTAGCATCAACCCCGCTGCCCTTCAACCACAACCACAAGGCTTGATAGTGGAGACGGGGAACGGCGCCAGCGTGCTGCAGCTGCCGGCCAGCACCCTGGAGCAAATTCGACACATCGCGGCGGACCCGGGCGCGTCCACGCTGCGCCTGCCGCCGCCCGCCAGCGAGGCGCCGCCGGGCGCGCGCGAGCTGGACTTCGACCTGTGCTACGTGTGCAAGCACTGCAAGGTGGCGTTCCCGTCACCCGCGCCGCTGCAGGTGCACCAGGCGCGCGCGTGCTACGCGGGGCGCGAGGCGGCGCGCGGTGTCATCCGCGTGGTGCAGCCGGCGCTCGAGTGCCGCGCCTGCGCCGGCGAGCGCTTCCGCACCTCGCACGACTTCCGCCGCCACGCCGACTCCGAGCAGCACCGGCGCAACATCCTGCCGCAGCCGCCGCTGCTGCATCAGCCGGAGACGCTCACGCACGAGATGGAGGATGTAGTGAACCAGATCACGCTGCTGGCCGCCCGCGCCGCGCAGGACACCTCTCCCCCCAAGGACCCGAACGCCAACTTCTGCGCGCCCGGGCCCCGCTTCCAGCCCCCCGGCGAGCTCCCGCTGGCGAGCGCCGGACACTAATCCTACTCTGAAGAAATGTATAGTTACTATCTATTAGAGCCCCTCGCTCTCTCCGTTGTCCGACAACGCAGCAGTTCACTATTAGCTCTTAACGCTTCTTTTCGTTGATGAATGTCGCCGCAGAAGCGGCACTTTCCTAGTTATATTTAAAGCTTGTAGTCGTTTAAGTATAGGTTAATCGGGAGCCAGCTGCTGGCAGCTCGCTGGCAGCCGGCCCCGCGCCGGCGCCGCGCACTGGGAGGCGGCGCCGGCGGCGCGCCGGCCGCGCCGCGCGTCCGCACTTCATATCATACGTTAGACAGGTTTTATTATATACGTTTATCGTTGCGGCAGCGCGCGCGCCGCGGCTGTGGCCGCGCCTCACACTCTCAACATCAATTCCCAGGAAAGCAAGTTCCTATCTTTATGGCATATAATATTATCGATATTGATAATTACGATTTAATTATTGTTTAAAGCTATGTAATACATACATATAATCGTTCTAATTTTAGGCATAGATACGTTCTCGTAAGAAGTTCCTGACGCATCGTAAATGTATGGAGATATATATAGTGATATACGTATATGATTTTTTTAAACATGAAGCGAAGTTAGGTACGTATGTTAGGCAGTAGAGCGGTCGTCCTCTCTCGCGGGTTCCACGCTCAGGAAACGGCGTGAACTCACGCACACGCAACTGATCTAAATGGAAATACGTCGAGTATGTAGTGCGGCGCGTCGCTCGCACGGCGTCGCATCTCGTCCACACGCTGATGCGCGCCGAGCGGCGCCGCACGCCCGCGCGACTGCACGCCCGCTCGCCCGCGCGACCGCGGCTACCGCCGGTACCGCGCGTCTAGCGCCAGACCAGCCCCTAGCGCGCAGAGCCGCCCGCGGAGACGCGACGACACCGCGTAGGCTTATTGGTAACACATAATTATAATAATTATTATCGTAGCAAACTTTTCCAAAACGAACGAACTCGAAACTCGGGCTGCGCGCTAGCGCTCAGCCTACCTCGCAAACAAGTGAGTTTATTTTGGAACTAAGTGTGATTCTTGAATTTTTATTGATATTGTAATGATTATTAGTAGTGGCGTAAGTGAGTCCAGTGTCCGAAGGCGTGGGGGGTTGGGGGGGGCGGACGAGCCGCGTGCTCGCCCGCCGCCTCCATCTTCGACCGCTTTACCGAGTGCGTGGAGTCCCTAATATTTTCGATGGCACAGATCACGTTATTAAAAATATTTTACATATTTACATTTTATCTAGCGGAGTGTACTACAATATTTTATCTACGAGTGGATCCTACTACAAAATTGAGTTGATTTTTTTATAAAGTGCAATGTTTTATTCCACCGGTTACCGGTCCTTGTTATGTGTATACATGCTGGTGTGTGCAATGTGCCCGTCCGCGCGCCGCCTCCGTCGCTCTCCACTCCCAGCGGCGTCTGGGGTGCACGTCAAGGTTAATATTGCTAAAATTACATTTGAAATTGAAATAGATTTTTATATATGATATTGGAGTCAATACCAGCATAGATTAAAGTGTAATATTTATCTGTCAATACACGAATGAGCTCGGAGGCACAGATACGACGAGAGCAGATGAGTTGCGATGGAGGCGACCGCTCGGACGAGGTTGTTCGCGAAGGCGCGCGTCTACAACACAATTATTTTGTTTGATTAGTATTTAGTATTACCGCGCCTCTTGGTCGCGGCTCGGTTACGTTAGTCCGCCGCGCGACGTCGCTCGTCCGCGATGTTTAGTTCGATGGGTTTGTACTCGGGAGTATATGTACGTGTAAGTTTGAGTTAGTGTAGGTGGACGAGTGGGTAGTGCGATGTTGTGTCTCCGCGAGGTGAGAGCCCGCGGAATGAATCATGGTTCCTATGTATATTTCAATATTATCGCATCTAGAGTTTCACTATACTTTCCGAATACAAATTTTAATATTTAAGATTAATTCGGACTAGTCTGTTGTGTCTGCTGCTAGAGGAGCCGCCACGGCCACGTTGTTTGTTTCTTTGTTTGTATCGGTTACTTCATTCTCGACCTCTCTGTATATTCATTTATTTCTGTTAATAGTGAAACATTTTGTGTAAAATTAAAGCCCTCTAGATATTACATAATGTTGGTTACGAATATTAGTTTATGATCGTAAAAAGGTAGCATTCATGTCTATCATAGTTCCTAATACTGTATTGTAATACTAAAATTATTTTAAAGTTCTTTACTAGTAAAATATACCGTTCCTACTATTTTAAATCTGTGACAAGATGTTAAATGTATACACGAAGTAAAAAAGTCAAGATTCACTTTCAATTTTGTTGGTATGTTAAATGAGGTGTTCTCTGTAATTTTATTTTTGGTACAATCGAGAAAAGGTTCGTTTTTTAACTAATTATAAACTAAAGTCTGTTATACGATTGTACGCGGATTTTTGAGAATCACTTGACCTAAAATATAATCGGAATTTTCTTTGATTGTACCTGTATTAATGTTAAAGTATAATTTATGATGATTTACATAAATAGTTGAATGTGAAACTGTCAACTAGCCGGTTCCGTAGCGTTAGTTTAAGTTGGTCCGCACGAGACGTGTGCTACGCAACTCTACGCGCGCGCTACGCGCTACGCGCTACGACGCATGCCATCCGTAGCGACAACAGATTACGAATACATTGTCAAGTGTAAATGGTAAAAATAAACTCAAAGTTAGTTTATCAGACTCTGGAGTTTCATTTATCGCCTGATTGAAGACTATCCTTACAATGAAAAAAACGTAAAGTACATAAATATAAAAGATCTCATAATTACTCGTAGCACTCGTAGCAAGATTGCTACGAAAAAACGCAAAAAAAATTCAAGTCTAAAAATTACTTTATTTCTAGAAATACCTCAAAAACACACACAGCCATCTTGGAAAAATTAATTTCTACCTGTTTTAAAGGTAAGAATGTACAAACTTTGGTAGTAGGTGTGTCATAAAAGGCAGAAACATGGTGTGTACCGTAATCACATTGCACGCCCATATAATATACAAGTTGGAATTAAAAACAACATTTTAACAGTACTTATTACCTAGCTACTCATAAATTTTAGGTGGTTACAAAATTTTAATCATAAGAATTCTTGTTTGCGATTTTACGTAAAATGCCTTCAGAGGCAATAAATTACGCCTTTGAATAAAGGTTCTAGCTAACAAAAGAGAACACTTAGATATCTAATATATTGTAACAGGGTACCTAAGTCTAAGTACACTACAAATATGTACCCAAGTAGGTAATGAAGAATAGCAATGAATTAAAAAATATCGATGTGATTAACTATGTAGAATCGTTTGACATAAAATAGATTAAACTGATCCTGACCTACAAGAAACTTATGAATCTACCCAAGACCTCTACGCCCAGGGAATAGTAAGAAATAAGGAATTGGATCGTACCGTAAGTATATAGGGTCAACCTACGACCAGGGCTACCCACAGCTTAAAATTTTAATAGGAATTGTAAACATAGCAAAAAGAAGATAATCGAAAAAGTGACAGAATTGTAAGTATTAAAGAAAATTGTTATTAAGGTGAACAGTGAACTACTAAATACAAGTACCTACATTATGTTTTTCAGAAATCCAAGTCTCGTAATTAAAAAAACGTTCAAAATCGTCTCGGCGACAAAGAATATCGAAAATGTGGCTAAATAGAAACTGTTTTAGACACATTGCGACGGAGATGATTATGTGAACGTTCCTTAAAAATACGAGTATCTTTCACCCCACCGAAAAGTACATAGTTAGAATGTTTTACAACTAAAAACTTTTCAAAACTCAACCCTTAAATTTAGCGCCACTTTAAACTTTATTTATCAAAAACTCGCTCCCATCAACTACTACAAATTATTACTAGTGTCAAATAATCCTCAATAAATAATATTAACTAAATTTAATTCCCAGTTAAGCTGACGATCGAATAAACTGGTTAGTTATGTCAATGGCGGCTGTCATTTGTGTACAAACTGACAGCTCAATTGAGTCGCCAGTGCGAGGTATATTGAGTCTTGTACATATGTATTAAACTATTGAGTTAACTGTCCGCCTTGTAAGGAAAACGAATGTAATATGATTCAAAAGAATTGGTGGGTTGAGGCCCACTTGTAACTAGTCTTCATTCTTTGGTTAAATACAACTGACATAACTGAACTAGAATGGAAATAACTAGTCGAAATTGAGTTAATTTGAGTCACTTAAATGTAAATATCGTAGATAAAACGTTTATTTGGTACAAGAAAAGAAAACACAATTCACAAAAGGACAGGATCTTAAAACAAAAGAATAAAATAGTTCAAAAAATATATAAAATAAGAACCTACATAAAAACACATTACAATAAAAAGAAACGCCTACCTCACTATTCTTTTTCTTCTTTTCGAATCGATGGTTAACTCCTTAGATTTTTTGGTAGCCACGTCAATTGCAGCGTCGCTGACATTCATAAAAAAAAAATATCTTGGGACAACTCACACACGGTCATCTGATCCCGAACTAGGCCAGAGCCTGTGCTATGGCAACCAGACAACTGATAAACATACTAATATATTTCTAAATTCATGCATATTATAGACAAATTACACCCAGACACAGAACAAATGACCATGCTCATCACGCAAAGATTTGTCCTGGGTGGGAATCGAACCCACGACCTCCGGTTTAGCAGTCAGGGTCACTAACCACTCGACCAACAGGCCAGTCGAAATTGTCCAAAGTACAGGTGCATGGCCACTTGGGGCACTGTAACGTGTGGCTCATGTTTTGAACAGGAGCACCGCACTCACATTGTGTATCCGACGGATCTATGAAACCCCATTTAGCCAGGTTGTTTCTGCACCGGCCTACCTGGGTGCGCAACCGATTCAGTGTGTTCCATATGGGCCACTGCAGATCACTACCAGGTGGCAGATGTTCATGGGGTTGCAAGTAGTCGGGTGGTGGTGGATGATGTTTTTCCCACAGCTTTGGTCTCACATTAGGTGGACGGTCTTGGGTTGCCTCACTATGCCTATGGCACATTTATGCAGTCTATAGTACCTTCAAGTACCAAACTACCTACGTATATAATAGAAAAAACTAACGTGCGGTGTGTTTCTCTAAGTTGCACCACATGGGAGTCAAGCTCAGCACGTGCCAGGCACCTGAGCAAATATACCTGACGCTGGTATTCTGCTGGATTCTAGTACCTAGTGGCATACGGACGCCGGGCAAATGCAGAACAGTAAACACTTGAAAAAGTGAATACTGGAAAGGCTACAAACGAGTTCGACATTATTATTAGTTCTTATGGCAGTCCACTGTTGGACATAGGTCTGTCCAGATGCAAGCCGCTACGTTTGATCCTCAGCCACACCGATTCCTGCCAAGTTCCGAAGACCGTCGCTACATCATGCCTGAATTCTGCACTCTATTGAAGAGGAAAGTATGAATCGTAAGTATGGGTAAAGAAATTATACTAAAATCTACATATCAGATTCTAAGATTGAGGATTTGAAGTACAGTATTTGTCAAAATCCACTGAAAATTTTGACATCAAAGTAACCCGTTCTTTACACCAAATACTCAATTCAGAAACGAGGCCTTAGTGTTTAGACTTTAAAGAAAAAAAAACTATTTTAAGGAAAGTATTTTGATTTTCACGACAAGATAGTTAGTTAATAGGAAAATACATCAAACAGCTTTTGAGAATCGTAAATCAGAAGCACCTATAAATGTTTAAAGAATATATTTTCTAGCAAACGGTACAGGTACTGAAAGTCAAGCCGAAATAACACGTTGAAATGCCTCTTAAAACAGTGAAAGTATAGTCATTACTACAATAAGAATGACATTTTGAGGTAGTCTCTAGGACTGGCTTATGGGTAAACAACAAGTAACAGATAGGTATGAAAACAGTGATTAAGTACCTATATCGCAGAGCAGACTGAGAATATGCTCAATCAATTCTTTCGTCGTGTACATAATTTATAATAAATATGAATATTTTACATTTTTAATTAGTTCTTATTACACTGATTCAAGAACTAATGTACTATGTATAACAAATTATATAAATTTATAAATCTCAAGATAATACATATAACTCGGTAAGTACTAGTAAGAAACAATATCAAGTTATTTTATGAACTTATTCATAAAGTAATATGAGCAAAACTTCATTTAAAAACTGATCCCGCTTTAGATTACTGGTAAAGTTCGCAGCTCAACTGATCATACAAGAAGCCTGCAATTAATTTCTACAAATTTTTGTTTCAATTGTCTGTTTCAATCGAAACAAAAATTTATAGAAATGAATGACGAGTTTATTTGCTAAGATTGCAG
The DNA here is from genome assembly GCA_905163435.1 of Mamestra brassicae. NCBI lineage: Eukaryota > Metazoa > Arthropoda > Insecta > Lepidoptera > Noctuidae > Mamestra > Mamestra brassicae. The sequence continues at coordinate 7,916,032 of LR991004.1, read as the reverse complement.
GTACTTCAAATAAGATGTTACAGTAAGATGGGTGAGCCTTGTACAATCTACCTTACATTAGGCATGCAAAAATTTGTGAAATTGTGAAACTACATTAAAAATAAAATAAAATAATGGTTTACAGTTAAAAACAATAGTCGGCATAGTACATTCATAATTTAAAATGAAATTAAAATACTGTTGCAATAGAAATCGTTTAAATTGGCAGAATGAGATCATTAGGTATGTCAATATTAATTAAATTACATTAAATTATTCGATACAATAAATTATTCAATACGTTGAGGATTTTAATTGAATTGTGCAAAAAACTAATTTAAAATAGGCAATTATTTTTCTACATCTGAACTGAAAGCAAAGCAATTAGAAAAACACCCAACTTCTTCAAATCCACGTAAGTTTCGTAGCTTTCAAACTATGAAAGTAACGATTCGAAAAGTTTTGCAAAATACTATCGTAGGCATTAATTTAAAAAAAAGCTTGAACGCGTTATTTTTGAGTTTTTAATGATTAAAGTATGTCACTGGTGTCATGGTTAGCAAAAATAATAGTTTTCCACTAACGAACTTCGAATATGTGAGATGTTAAAGAAGTCGGCGAACCTGAACCCAATTGTAGGATGCTCCTTTGTACAGTTAGTTACCACAATTATTTATTATTATATATTTGTTAGACATAATTATTGTTATTTTATTATTTCTGTTGTGTTGTCCGAAAATACCTAAACTGTGCAATGGGTGTAAATTACCTGAATATATGAATTTTATTATTATTATATGCATAAATGGTTGAGATTTTTTAGAATACGAATAGATAGAATTTTATAATTCTTTTATATTATTACTATTTCAGCAAACAAACAAAAAATATATAAAAGAATTATAAAATTCTATCGATTCGTATTTTTTTTAATCGCAACCATTCATGCAAAGGTGGGTCAACTAATTCAACTTATGTAAACTGACTATACATAAGATGTCCTGTTATATTTGTGTCTGTATTTTTTGTGTGCAACAAAGAATAAGAATAAGAACCTGCTGAGAATTATAATCCCATTCTACGTATTCAAGCAGTCAACTTTAGTAAAATACACTTTTAATGTCCCGTACTCTTCCAAGTATAGTTTTATAACCTTCTTTATTAAATATCATTGTTTGTATAAATCTCCGATTGGCATTCACGCTCCACTTCAGTAATCTGATGTATTTCTAATTTCTAATATCCCCATACAATAACATGGAATGGCATTTTGTTATTTCACCGCATTATAAATACTGAGCATAAAATGAAGTATAGAAAATTGAATTTTATATCGTTTTATAATCTGGCTGTTGGTAGTTGAAGTCTCGTAGCTAGAGTTGGTAAGTCTGTCTGCTTATTAAAGATGGGGCTTAGCTCAAATATGACTTAAGTTATTAAAAATCTTGAAAAAGTTCTGACTTTCTTGTCGATTTGCGTCTTAAATTGCCGAAACACGGAAGTCATCTATACTCAACAGCGACGCAAAGAAAAAGGCAGAAAAAATAAATGAACATAACATTTACGTAATTCCCAAAGATATTCAAATCAAAACATGAACTCTTAAATTGTTTGAACACGCGAAAAATCACGCAACATAACCAAAAAGGCGTACACGAATCAAACAAACATTGACACACGTTTATGCAAAGGAGAAAAAAAAATCTGGAGGCAAACATTTATTACCGAAAAGCACGAAATAAGGAGCGCAAACTATCTGAAACGACGTCAAGTTCAAAAAGCCGCATGTCTCTCTAATCACGCTGTTTGAACAAAAATGTAAAAAGCAACCCTTAGCCGCTTCGATTGGAGAAACTGTCACACGGTCGGATGCAAAGGGGATCTCACTAAGTTATTGATTATATCGGAATAAGTCGCTCGCGGCTGTACCCCCCACCCCAACCTCACACCCCACCACACCACCCCCGGGGGCTAGGATATATCGGCCGCATTATTTTACATATATGAGACATAGTTGCAGCTAGTAATTTTCGCTGTTATTGTATCGGGTAGATAATCTTAAATTGGATTTTTATTTTGGGTATTCGACGGTGATTTCATTTACATAATCATGTTGTTGATTTTAGAAAGCTGGTACTCAAGCAATACAACACCCTTCCATTGTACCGACCAGGCTTTCTGTATGACTGAGAAATGACTCTTGAAACTTCCACAAGAGTTTAATGGACAGCTTTAGTACGTTCCTCCTACGAGGAATAGGTAAAAGCTCACTCACACAACGTCTTCTTATGCAAACACAACCCCTTATATGTATGGCAAGTCTTAAACAGACAGAGGGGTAGATAAGAGTCCTATAAAGTCTTTAACTTATATAGCTCTTAAAGAACTTTTATGAATACCTCACGATTATGATTACAGCACATATCACAAGAACAATCTTACCTAAAGAACATAAAAGTTCTAGAGCCACTATTTATACTGTTCCTGGGACTATAAAGAAATTGATGACGTAATTCCCCGACCCTTATTGCCTGTATTACTCGAGTGTCATGTCTAACTCGTAGTTAGAAAGTTTGCAACAACAAAGTTAACGTTACTAAATCTATAAGGTGGCAAGGTGAAATAAAACATTTATACTTCAGTCCTGTGAGCTGGATTCTTTTTGCAAGTTTCGCTAAAATAAACAATTGAGAAATGAGTGTTCAGCAAGTATTCAGACGCTTTATGAACTTGCTTTAGTTTTGTTGATGAGTTCCAGTATAGTTTGTCTTTATAATTTGTAAGAAAACGTTATAACCGAGTTTGGTAGAACAGTAATTTGAAAGGAAGAAGCGTAGTCGCTGAAAAAGCCTCCCAAAAACAAACAATGGCTGATGATTGGAATAATATTGTATGTAAATGCGGAGATCCGAGGAGAAAGCAACTCGGGCGCTACTAAGTCGTATTGCAATATCGACGAGGACATATGAGGAGGCGGCGATCAGGGAAGGCGCGGGTGGCGAGCAACCCTTCACGCGTTCACGCGAAATCCTTAACGCGCGATTTAAAAAAGAAAACTAACGTCTGAGGGCGGCGGGCGGCGGCGGGGGGCGATTGAGATGGAAATGCCGATTGTCCCGATCGTCGGCGGATCGGTGCCCGCTAACTCCAGATATAACGATGGGGAGAGAATTTTAATGTGCCACCATTTTGGCGCAATGCTCAAATTTTACGACCGCCGAGTCATTATGAGGGAAATTATTGGCGCTCTGATTGCTTTCGCTGTGATAAAAATTCTCAAGTCGGCAATAAGGTGGAACTAATTCCGAGTTAGATTGAAATGGTGCTTACCTAATGGAATTAGGTACATGCTTAATGCTGCGGTGACCCGCTCTCGCAGCGGAGCGCTCCGATAAAATATTATCTCATTATTATAAGAATCTATAATAGTATTGTTTATTAAATTGAAACAATTTTCTATTACTCGTTGGAAATTGAAATTGGATTATTCAATTATCTGTTATGCCAATAGCCGTGTATCTCAGAGTCTTTTGTTTTACAACAGAATTAAAAAAATGATTATACGATTGTAAGCGAATCTTTATTATAAACCTATGTTTTGTGGTTACGTAAGCTTTCAATAAATACAGTGAACAGAAAAGACCATTTATTTTATATTTCTATTGCTCACTGTGTTTTTGTAATAGGTCTTTTGAACTCTTCTCAAATCCCAGTAGATCGCTGTTGCCACCGTGCATCATCCATCGTGAATTATGATTCACACTTGAAGCTTGATCATCACCAGAGATCGGAATAGGTAGACTAAATGTACCTAATGTTCGTGGAAGTAAGTAACATAGAGTCGATAATACCTCCTGTAAAATCCCGGAATCATAAATGGAATCATGACAATTAAAACCCGGGATTATAAAAACATGAACTGGACTTTGAGTATAGTTACAAATTATTTGAAAAATCAAAAGAAGAAAGAGTTGTGCAAAAACGAAACCATTTAATTTAACAGTTGTAGTAGGTAAGGAACTCTAAAAACGTAATCAGATTCTTCAATATAATAATTTTGCTCAAATGTTTTCAAAGCGCAATAAGTAACTTGCAATTTCTTAAATCCCGGGACACAATCGTCATGTTTATGATTCCGGGATTTTTGAGGAGGTATTATCAACTCTATGTTACTTACTTCCACGAACATTAGGTAAATATAGTCTACCTCTGATCATCACAATACATAAGTGGTTTTAACACATGAAAAAAAACAGGAATCAGCTAAGCATAGAACGACCAGATAAAAAAAAAACAGGATAAAGATACATAATTGTTTTCAAAACTCCTAAAACTCAAAAGCTTTGAGAGCTTTTGAATTTACGTCACAATATTCAAAAACACGCTTAATATAAACAAATAGCATCACAAAACGCTGGCAACATCACTTGATAACGCAATAAAGGCGCTCTCCCAGCAGCGCAAGATATATTACTATTCAACTTACTTAAAACTCTGAGTCCATCAAAAGTTTTGAACAAAGCTTAAAAGTTAAAAGAAAATATCCGAGTCAGGTGAAGTCTCAGTTGAATAGAGAAAGTTTCGCGGCTCAGCGTGATTAATGAGCACCCTGTGTTTATTCTGAGCATTTCCAATGAGGATTAGACTGTAGACGCCTCTTGAAGGCTGCCATTTGAATTTGCCGACGAATCTTTTCTTTCAGTATGTAAAAATAGAAGGATTGGACGATTTTCCAAGTAGGTGAGTAGCAATCAGTCAGTTACTTTGTGCTTTTTGTAAATATGGTGTAATTTTTTTTAATTTCGGTCTGAAGGAGTTAGTAGTGAAGTAGTTAATAGTAAAATTGAACTATCGATGGTGTACACAGGTATGCTGACAGTTGAAATCAGATCGTAATGGTACCTAGCGAGTTGAGGTTCAGGTGTACATTTAAAAAAAGTGATGGGTACATAAATATAGTCCTCTTGACCGATTTCGGCCATTGCGGCCAATCTCAACCGAGACTAGCCATCGGCGCGGGACGTATAATAGTGCACAAGTGTGTGCGCAAACACAGGGGCACTCCCTCTTCCGTCACTCTCATATTCCGATGGGACGGCAACGCGACACGTGTTTTCCGAGGCACAGAGGTGCCACACCACCAACTTCCAAACTCCGGGCTGTCACTGGGAAATTCCTATTGAAAATTGAAAAACCCCATAACACTTTTTTGCCCGACCTGGGAATCGAACCCAGGGCTCCACGCTCGGCAGCCGCGCTTGCGACCGCGAGACCAACGGCGCAGTTCAAAGAGATAAATTCAGATCAAAAAATATGACGCTGTTTAAGAAAGAGGGTTCGTTATTTTGATGCAACACAACAACAAAAGACAATACACAAATTCACAATTAAATAATAAAAACCTAAGCACCTAAACAAAAAGAAAACGATTACAAATATCAAATTAGTAACAATTATTTTGCTGCGGTCCATACATAAAAAAAAACATGTTAAAAACAAAAAAAATATATATTATTTCACAGGCAGATTCTTAGAAAAAAAAATATAGAAAGGAACGACCATAGTACGGTGTGCGTTTCAAGGTTGCACAAATGGGAGTCCCGCTCAGCGTGTGTCACGCAAATATACCTGACGCTGGTATTCTGCTGGATCCCTGCGGTGGCATACCGTCCGCGTACTGGACGTCGAGCTCAATTTGTGGAAGAAGAGTTATGTTTTTGTTCGAAAGAGTCACCGCGGGCCTGGAACGCAAAGGGCTATATAAGGAACACGGATGGGTTTTAGTCAGTAAGAATCTGCCACGCCCTTCCGCTTCACCCAGAGCGGAAGAAGTCATTTGATGATTTCCCATCTTTTTAAAAATAAAATGTATTTATTAAAAATGGATGTACTAGTAAAAAGCACCGTACAAAGGCAGACTTAATGCCACAACTAATTACATTAGTAGTGCAGTTTTGCACTGGGAATCGTTTTAGAAATGAATGACGCATTTCTTACTTGATTTGTATGCCCAAACTATGTGTGTACATGTATATTTGTGTTAATTATATATTTGTTCTGCAATTCAAGAAAGTATGTATAAAACAATCATCATCATATCAGCCGAAAGACGTCCACTGCTGGACATAAGCCTCCCCCAAAAGGAGGGGTTTACCATAATCGCCACGCTTGGCTGGCGGGTTAGCGATCGCAGTGTTGCTATTGAAATGTACAGAGAATGCTGCTGCCCATGTATGGTGTCGGACGTAAGAGTTAAGCACCATCCCATCACTTCCCGTGGGTGTCGTAAGAGGCGACTCAAGGATTCACCAGACATCATAGACATTGACTTTTATACACATCCATCTTTTGAGTGTTTGGGCTGTGGAGGTTTGATTTTTCCATTAGGCACACCATAAGGTCAGTTTTATTTAGGTACATACATTTTATCAAAACCGAAATATTTCTCATAGTTACTTCTTACCTGTAATTACGACGATGACGTGCGATTTTTGTTAGTGTTACGAAAATACAGACTCACGTGCAGATTAAGGAAAATATCATGTTACCTAATCACCTACTTAAGTTCAAGTCATTCTAAGAAGTATTTAGAGATTTTTTGACGTCATTTTATTTATTTTTAACTTAATTGAACCTTCATTAGTGCAAACTCTTAGAAGTTTATATTGAACAACTCATGCAGTTAAAGCCACGTGTATCGGGACCGAGAAATTTCTTTCCCTTATTTTACCGACCGGTAATGTTGAACAACTACGACTCGTTTTCTTTACTATTACTGCAATTGTATAGAGATATCCATAGAGTAACTGTACTGTGTTAGTCTTTATATAGTCTACACAGAAGAATTTGTACTGGTTTCTTTAAATTAATTTAGTATTTTCAATTCAATTGAGAAATGCGTAGCAATGTGTTATTTAAGATACCTAAATGATATTTATTTAGCAAATTGGTTATAAACAAGACTTTTACACGTCAATTCGACAGTGTATACCTACTAGATGAGGCCGGAGTTAGGTTATTACTCAAGAAAAAGTACCTACCATGACACTGAAATTGGATATAATAAATTTTTACTATAGACTGTTGACTGTTGTTACGAAAAATCTGGCCAAGTGCAAGTCGGACTTGCGTGCAAAGAGTTCCGAACGAAATTTACTTTTAAACATGTTACTTTAAAATCACAGAGTTTTTATAAGTTTTCCTGTAATCTATTGGTAAAAATCTATTTTATGTATTTTTTTTATTTTAGGCTCAGTACATTCGGAAATAAAGAGGGAAATAGTAAATTTTCATCCTTTTTTTCGACTTCGGAACTTTTGAATGGATTCTTTTTAAATGATAAAATGTACTTTTGGGACTCTTACGATGAGCTCTTTCCTTTAGTTTGCCATATGTTATTACTTCTCAGGATTTGATCCTTATTAGAGACACTTTCGGATGGTGTAATAATACGTGTACAAATGTGTTTTTTCAAAGTCAACCGGCTCGATTCCTGGCTAGGAACATCGATTTTTCTAAAATCGAATGATGCAGTTTTAGTTTACATCAAAATAAAAAACACTACAAAGTATAAAATAACTTTGAATTTCGGAAGTCGGTTTTTTGGTTGTTTTTTCGTTTTTTGACCCTGACTTCCAAAATTTAAAGTTATTTTATACTTTGTAGTGTTTTTATTTGGAAGTTGGTTGTATTTTTTTGCAAAAAAGTTTTTTATTTTCCACTTTTTAGTGGCGATACCCCACAACTAAGCCACATCATTCCCATAATGATTGGTTTATCTATTTGCCGTTAAGGAGTTACTTTGTGTGCCTTCGTAGTCCAAGTCCACACCAGCTCATAGTTACTACACTACTAGTTAGTCTTTGCTTTGGTACTAGCTACTTGATTGGTTTTAAGTTGAGGAGGTCACTGGTTTATCTTTAAAGTTCACTAAACTAAACCCAACGCAAAAGGAATCATCCAGATCGGTTAATAAACAATAAAGTTATGCCCTAATAGGTAACTCCCAAAACCATGTTAATTCAGATTGACTTGTTTGCATCTGCGTACCCCTTCACAGCGTACCGGCGTGATGTTATGTTATGAACTGATAAAAACAATAAACAGACATGCGATTTCAGCAATCCCGGGAGATTTGCTATTATGAATTTAAGAGTTCCGTTGCCTAACTCCGAAATTCTTCATCAGATCTTCACCAAATTAAAATGGTACCAGTTTGAAAAAATATTCTTCCAAACAAAAAAAGAATTATCCAAATCGGTTGACAATTGGCGAAAATATCGCTGAACAAACATTTTTCCTGGGATCCCAGCATCAGATCATGACTTATACATTCCCTCATCAGCTCAGCAAGATGAGATGTTGATTACCAGGCACAATTATCTGAATTGCATTAGAAAGAATATGAAAAACATTGTATGTGCCTTTAAAATTTGAGGGTTGCCCTCGATTTCCCTGAGATCCCATCATCAAATTCTGACTTGGTGCCAATGGGACCACTTCAGAAGTGTAGGCTTTCGATTAAAAAAAAATCATCAAATCCATTCATAATTGACGGAATGATCGCATAACAAACATACAAAAAAATATATGTTTGTACAAAAAAATGTAATAACATACAAATAACATACAGTAAAATTGAGAACCTCCTCCTGAAGTCGGTTAAAAATCAGGCTCGAAACCCTTTTCAGTGTTTTTGATATTGCTCTTGGTTTCGGATTTGGCCATCCACGCAAACTTTAAAATTCACCCTGTAGATAGTCACAAAATGCCCGCTTGTCACCACTTCTTAGAGTTCTAGCTGGGAAGAAGAAATTACGCAACAAACTCCCAAAAGGTTATATGTGTACCAAATTTCAACTGAATCGGTCAAGTAGATTCGGAGAAAATCGACTGTAACCGACAAACAGACAACTGAATGATACTATAAGGGTTTCGTTTTTCCTTACAGAGGATCGGAACCCTAAAAAATACAAACTATTAGCCTGATTACCAACATGTTGTCTAGGCTGACGTTAAAATAGATACTAAGGAGCTGATTTTTAAATAATTAAAGTATGTCAATTAATTAAAAGTCACCTCCTTAAGTACCCACCGCTGTCGCTTACAAAGAAGAAAAAAATATCTTCTGTCTGCCTACGATGGTCAATATTTTACCAATAGAAAAACAAGAAATGAAAACCCTTTCAGTAGACAGTGTATGCGTCCCATCGGATGTCGCAGGTAGATACCGCTTTAGTAATGAAGTTCAGAAAGCCTAGAGCGCTCGCCGAAGAGACGATTGGCAGGATCTGGCGCAAGACAGATAAAGGTAGCGATTTTCCAGGGGTAGCGATTTTTAACTAACTGAGAAACCAGTGATGCGCCATCTTACGAAGACTTCTATATAGCAGTGACTCTTAAGAAACTGGCCAGATGTAAAACAGAACACGGGAATAGGTTCCCCGTATTTTGAGGAACGTTTGCATACAACAAAACAGATTCAATCTGTCAAATAAGTTCTCAATTCATTGAATTACATTGTGTCTTGAATTTTTAATATTTTGATTCTATCTTAGGACACCAATTCTTCTACGAGTTTGAATAGAGAACAAGACGCAGACACTTCCAGGAAAATGCCAAAGCTAAACAGCTATCTAGACTTGAAGTTTAACTCCACATCGTTTAGACTTCAACTCATCCAAAAACCGAACCAATGAACTAGCAAACGAAACAAGTACAAATACGTAGCAATCGGTCAAATTCCTGCGCGTACGGACTCGAAGCCGCACCCGCGTCCATCGCTCCTCGCTCCACGGCTATTGCGCATTTGTATAGTCGTACAAATTGCTAACCCCCTGTTTATCTGCGATAGCCGACCTCCCGGCCCCTTGTACGTATTTATCTTCAACCCTTCGGCTGCGACGACATTGCATTGACTTTGTAGCGTTTTGTTCGATCTGTACCGATACGGTGAGTTTTTTCGGCTCTTGTCTTCGTTGTTTGTGGTTTAAGCGACGATGCTTAAGTTCTTAGTTACAGAGCTCAGCTCTACTGGTTAAAGCAAGCAACGAATCAATTTCCGAATCGATAAATATTTAGGTATAGGAAAATTGCTTCTTCTTCATTCACTCACGGGTTAGATACCCGTTTTGAATTCCGAATTCAAAGGACAAACCAACAAATTTTGATCAAGTTCATATATTTTTTGTTAGTAAAGTCTGTAAACTCACTCCTGAAAATTATATAATTTATGTGAATTAATCGTCAATCTTCCAGCACCTATGAAGATACTTAGGGCCATATTTATAAATAAGCCCTAAGGGCCTGATTTATAAAAATCTCGACGCTGTTTAGCAACCGATTAGCAGAAGTTGAATTCAATTGAATTAAGAATCTGCTAACTAGTTACTAAACAGTTCAGAGGTATATATATAACTAACTATAACTGTTTTGACTAGTTGAGTTTTGACTAGTCGAGTAAAGATTCTTTTGTTTCTTAACTTCGGTATTTGCTGAACCACCATTAATAATACCATAGAATCGCTGATGAAATAATGAGCATACGATTCAAGTCGCATGGAAACGAAGCAGTTTAAGCTAAAAGGTCGGCAGTGTACCAAGTTATATATCTATCCACTGGTAGACAGAACCCTATCGTAAGAAGTTAACTGCATAATTTAGCCAGTCATTTGCGGCTCGGCGCCAAATGTCAGACGGATTTTGTGCCCTTACGACCGAAATACAAACACCTACAGTGTTTTACACAATATGTTTAATCACGGTGAATTTCAATTTTACACGTTTTGTAAATTTAATATAATTTTGTATGTAAATATAGTTTAATGTTTGTAATTTTAGGTAATATGCATACCTAAACATTTCTCGACTTGGTACATATTATTGTTTCACTGTATTAGTTATATGGTGTTAGGTACTATAATATACATTGTGTAGGTACAAAACTACACATATGAACCTAATATGTCGTATAATGTACACTAAATTAGGTACCACTTGACTTTGCGAATCATAGTTTTCATCGAATTTTTTTCTCACATATTGTGTTTTTTTTTTCAAAAATGACCTCTCAATGATATTTTAGCTGATCTAAATCACTTGTTTTTCACAAAGTAAGGCCATACAAGCACAGTTTCATGTATCCAAAGCAAAATTAGAGACACGCAATCAATATGTACCTGATTATGGTTTATTGTCTCAAAGCAGACCGCTCCGGGCTACGTCGCAATGAGAATGGGTGTATGATCGCAGCGAGGGTGACAATAGCCCGTAGACTACACCATAAATATTGGGAACTCTAGTCTATGCTTAGTTCACAGCTTAAATGATACCTGCGGTACACGCACATGTTGTGTAGATTCTTAGTCAAGTTTACCTACTAATATTAAGAAGCAATATTAAAATGAATTTACATACTTCTACCTGATCACTAAATGACCTGAAACTGCTTTAATTAATTAAAGATTCAAGTACGTTAAAATCTATTGATGAGATAATATGGACGTAGGTACTGGAACAAGCGAGAAATATCATGCTTTAAACACGTACATTTTCAACCCTATAGAAATGTTCTACAGAAAACAGATAATGCATGGTGTAGTGATAAAGCTAAGTCCGTGAAGCATCGTATCGAAAGAAGGCCTGAAGACCACCTCAACGTCCGTCACGTAGCAAACAAATTTAAACAAAAATAGTAAGATAACTTAAACTTAAATTCCCTCTTAATTGATCACTAATCAAAGCACTTGATAAACAAAGCTCATCGATCGAAGACCGGTCGTGGGGTGTAAACCAGCCTCCCATAGATTTATAGCCATAATTCCGCGTGCAAAAGAAAACGGCGAGGTGTTATCGAGGCCGTATTGACACTTTAATGCTATTGTTTGATTTAGAGGGCTCATTACAACCGCGGGAAGAATGGCGATCGTGAACCAAAGGTGTGAACCTGTACTATACAAGTCTACAATCCAGTATTCATAATTTCTTTAAGGAACCCTTTAGTGTCGCCCCAGCGTTTGTGACGAAGAATTTATGTTGGTGTTGTTCGGTTGTGGCTTATGTGATAATAAAACTAATCGGCGGTCGTCGATGATGGTGAGTGTCTCTATAAGGAGTCGCTTTATGGGCGGTGTGTTAGGGACTGAATTAATCCGGGCTGTTGTGAATGCTTGGATTGAATAGTTTAATTTTCATGTATGATGTATCGTCTGAGCTTGGGCCGTCCAAACTGGGTTATTTTTGACTCGGTAAAAAGAAACACCGATATCCTAATTTTCATGACCGCTGTCTTGTGCTAGCGCTTGCCTAAGAAGCTATGGCTCGATTCATGGTTTTTAAAAAATATTTATTTGAATTTGTTTTCACTATTACCCTCATAATTTCTGCCAAACTGTAAAATAGTTTGTCGGCAGCTGTTTTCGTTAGTTTCTATTTCGCACGTGTGACACCCTGTTGCCTGAATAACGCTAGCAGTCGATCACAAAATACAATTCGGGAAATTCGTATCTCCCTTTATCTGCATTCTAAATTATGTAGAGCAATAAGTAACCAAGATACATTGTATTATCTCATTAACAATCATTTATTATGGAGCCATTTTACAGTTGTGCTAAACGGATCGTGATTTGCGCGGTCGTTGTATACGATCCAGCGATGCGGCGATACGCGAGGTCTCCGGGCCCTGTCCCGCGCGTGCCTCGGCCCGTAATAACAACAGAAAATTTTACGCTCCGGGACAATGCGATATAAAATTATCTGTTAGATCCAATAATCGCACGGCACAGCCGGGACTTAATGCCGGCCAATCATTAGCTACGAGGGATAACGGAGCCGACGGCCAGGCCCATTAACGTCGCAACAACCGCGCTCGCCGATGCCCCGTGACCAAACGTCAATGCAACATCCACTGCAGCGTGTGTTTGTTACGCCGGACTCATCCCTCAGGCATGAGCGGACAAAAGAATGACTTCATTGTAGCCTCTAACAGTCTACAGATATTTTTATGACTCTTCACAGAATCCATCTATAGGTCATCCTTCTCGGGTAATAACAATTTCTTCACTCCAATTATTCGTTTAATTATTGACATACTCGTTCCCACAGATTTCTCCAGGAAATTTTAAGTGCGCACGTATGCAGCGTACTTAATAACTAGTATAAAGCTGCGATTAAGTGCGAGCACTTATAAATACTGGTAATTATTTTATCGGGATCGACTAAAGAGGACGCGGGCGCAGGCGGCAGGCGGCCGCACTATCATTAGCGCGAGGAAAGCGATCAGTTATTTACGCGGCCGAGCGGCGAGCCGTGTTGGTTTACGGCGAGCAACCCCCGAAGGAGATGCATTCCGCCATTCCACCGGCTCACGAACTCACGACTGCACAACAATAATTACCCGTGGGTGTACGCCATTATACTTCGCGAGCGATTATTATCAATCGTTGTGCTAGCGAACGGTCACCGCTTAGAACCCGATGTAATGGAGCGAAATTATCGTAATGTTATAACGAGAGATGCAAAGCAGATTATTCGATAATTATGAGGAATAAATCAAAATCTCGCGAGTGTGGTAGGTTTGTCCCGCTCTGTCGCGCGGCGGTGTCGCGTCGCGTCGCGCCCGCGGCAAGCTGCGCCCGCGCCGACGCCGCTGCTTGTGCTCGGTATTGTTCGCCGCAGTCGCCGCCGGCGGCGATTCATACCTCACCCTAAGCTCCAACTCTTACCAGGATGTTGCTAATTTTCTATCATTCACGATCACAACCAAGTTTATAGACCTTTAGATTCTAAAATTTAGGTGTCAGTGCAGTATTTATTGCTGATGCAAAGTAGGTAATTTCCAACAACGCAAGAACAATATTATGGCTCTAGTGTTTCCAGCGACCATATTTTATCTATTTTCAATATATTTTGTGCAAACAATTTTCAGTCGTGTTTCTAAATTTCATGATTCACATAATCCATTTCGCATTCCGGGAAAGCACAATACTTAGTGGTTGGAAAAAATATTTGATTTTATTGTTATAGCACCTAATTATTTAAACTCATTCTGTTTTTCACACTGAAACTTCTTTATTAGCTCGAATTAGTTACCCAAGTCTAAAACCAAACCAGTTCAGACAAAGGAAAATGTCCGCCCCACTTGAGATGACCCAACAAAAGACACCGTAGCTGCGTAGTTGTCATGGGGCTTGTGCTCAATTCCAGACATTTTCAGAATTCAGTTTATATTTATGGAGCTTGGAATCCCAATCGACTTGCTGAAAATTCACAAGTTCTACGTTCGCTGATTTCAACAAACCTAATCCCGAGAGTCTCTCAAAAGCATCAAGAGTTGTGGAAATTCGCGATGTCATAAGCAACGAACATAGGGTTTAGTGCTCCTGGCCTAATGGAGTCATGCAAATTGCTATTACGTAATTAAACACAATTAACATTCCAGAAAGTCACACATGACCAGCAAAATTTTTGTTACATTGAATTTCCAAAACAAAAAAAAATTGTATTGCCAAGATTCCTTTATAAGTCTTTACCCATGCAACATTCAATAGTGGTCATAGCTTATTGCTCACTACCAACCACTACCTGCCACCTGCCTGTAGGCATCATTCAAATTGGTCTTAGTTGATAAACAATATAATATATAAATAATAGAATCTCACTTTGTATAAAGTCCAATATTCCTTTGAAATTCTTTGCACTTTACGATATGGGAACACAAGTTTCAAAGGTAATAAATAATGGCAATAATAATTATTAAACGCAATTAATATTCTGTAACGTCACTGAGGCCGTCTAATTTCGACTAAAATTGTATTTCCAAATTCGTTTAAAAGTCCTTACAATTCGCGATATGCCATGCAACGTTCTAAAGAGGTAACAGGTTTTTTAAGGAGTCCAAGATCACTTTAAAAGTCTTTATAATTCGCGATATCCCATGCAACGTTCGACTGGTGGCCACTCCCAAAAGCCTTTAGTTAGCCAGTAAATTGGTGACACACGATTAAAGACAATAAATTAGATTTATTCTGAAACTACACACAGTCCAACGAATTTCAACAAAATTTCAATTCCTTGAAGCTCTAGGCCAGGCTAATTTTCATTGTACCAGCGATAACGAATGTGAAAAAGTCCAAAATGTGATTGACATGCGCAAAAGAAATGTCATGTAGTCAATAAGATGTCATTTTATAGCAAAAGGCATCTTGGTCAGATAATCTGATTCCTTTAAAAGTATTTGAAATTCGCGATATCCCATGCAATGCTGTAGTGGCCATAGGGCCATGCCTACTCCCAAACGCCTTTAGGAGCCAGTAAATTGTAGACTGCGAGGTTCACGCTCCTCTCATTACCACAGTAATGTGTTCCGTCATCGAGATTAACTCTTCGTGATGGCGCCACTTCTTATAGCTACATCTTATAAGTACATTTTACATTTCTACAGCGTCACTATTACAATTGCACATAATTGAGGTTTGTCCGCTTTTAGTAAAATGGCCAATTTCGTTCTTAATGTTGTTGTTTTGTTAAATGGCTTAGAATTGTCTCGTTGTGGGCTATTGTTACTTTTCTCTTTTTTTTTTATTTGTCATAATTTATTTGGATTTGGAATAAGTATCGTTTATGGTTTTTCGGTGAATGTCGTAGCACACGATTCTGGCATTGTGGAGTGAAAGAGAAAAATATTTGCAAAAAAATACTCCCTTTTTGCTATATCGTTTTTGTACATTAAATTCATAAACGAATAGGTCCAAAACCATAGCTTCGTAGACCACACATAAACCCCAGCCTCATCTTACAAAAAACAAAATGCAGCAACAAATCCTTTCGAACATAATTTTCTAATATCACAAAAATCGCAAGAACGTCTAAAAACGGTGATTAGTGAGCAGATTGTCCGGCAATAAGTTAATTGACGGTTGGCTGAGTGATCGATCTATGGCGGGCGGCGGGGGTGCGGGCGGCGCGGCACGGGTGGCGTGGGAGGGGGGTGCGCCGACGCAGCGACGGTGGACCGCCGCAGGCGACGCACTGTCTCACCTGCAACAACAGAGTAGGGCTGGCGAATCCTGAAAGCGGTGTTTTAGTAGAGTTAGTTACAGTTAATTGTGGCGACCTCCTAGGGCGGAGATTTCCGCCATGCTATGCTATTGATGATGAATAGTGGCCTAAACAATGGCACTTTTTGAGATTAGCTAAAGCAGTTAACCAAAATGAAAAACAGTCATCTCTGATTCATTTTTACAACTAACATTATCACCCAAATAGTAATTTCCTCCACTTGGCTCAACCTCGACTCTGCCTCAATCAAATTGACAGCAAAAACTTGTTGTAAATTGCCGTAAGAAAAACCCTGGAGGTGGAGGTTAGGAGTCATCTGCCAAGCTCAAGGTAAAAGATAATGTGACTACCGTAAGGTACGGTATGGGTAGGTAACATAGTAACCTAATCAATTTCAGAAGTCACTCATAGTTGAGCAATCTCACAAGTATAGTCATCATAGGTAAAACCAATAATCCATCCACATTTTCTAGTAAACGTTCTCATACAACACGTACATATGTTTGGTGCATCAAGCCATAAATCCCCCAGCTTGTACCACGCCAACACCACTCACAGCCACGTGTAGCTAACGAGTTGCTCAAAGATCACGATCGCACGTAAATGACAAGCTGCTAAGTAATGGCGCCCATCACAAGTGCCCACGACTCCTTAATAACCCACTTCCTCGCAGCACCTCACACTTGAACGGAATTATAAACAGTTAAAACAATTGAAGCTTTCTAACTTAAACACAATGGATGAAAGTATGGGTTTTGTATCTAGCTAAGAGACTGCTTGGCCTGTGTTGTTTTCTAAATATGTTTCGAAACTTACTAACTGCTAAACAGGATGTTTATTATTATTATAACTTTTTCCTACATCAATGGTCCCCAAGGGTATAAGCCTCCTCCATCTTTTTCCACATTTCCTTGTCTGTAGCTGGATACATCCAATTTTTTCCTGCTGGTTTTATGATGTCATCAACCCATCTTTTTCTTTGCCTTTGCTGGGCCACGCCATTTTGTTGTCTGGATGGTCCACCTTTTATCTTCATACTGTGATATATGGCCTGCCCGTCTCCACTTCTGCTTCAAGCTATGCTGAAGAGCATCTGTTATTGTCGTTTTCTTGCGAATATCTGTGTTTCTGGTTTTCTGTATTCTTCTGTGTGTTTGGTTTCGTTAAAGGATTTCTTTTTGTGCCCAATACTTCTTCCATGTTGTATTTTTTCTTCTATCAACTTCGTTTTCATAGCTACTTGCTTTGAAAGACACCAATTTGCCTGATACACATAGTCGTCCGCATATTCTATGGGCTCCTCTGTTATTTTAATTAATTTTCTGTTGTAGTTTGACATGATCTTTGTTTTAGTGACTTTCATGTGTAAGCCAATTTTCTTTCTATCAGAGACTAGTTCTTGTAGCATTTTTCCAGTTAGCTAGTCGATTCGCTAAAAATGGCTATATCAGCTGCGAACCGTAAATGTGTCAGTCTTTTGTTCAGTATCCATATACCCTTGTGGCTTCAATCAATGTTTTTGAAAATCTCATTCAGGACCACTACGAAAAGATTTGGAGAGAGTGGATCTTCTTGTGATACTCCTCTTCTGATTGTGAACGTATATAGTGTACTTAATAAAGAGTATTGTAATCTAACTCTTCGCTCTGTCTCTCCAATGTTACTCTGCTTATGCTTTTAGAATAGTGTTTTTTATAATATTTATAGACGTGCTGTCTATGTTATTGGCCAAAGCGCAAAATGTGTTATGCCATTCAAAGCTTTGGAGTAGTCCACAATTATGTTGTGTACAGTAATTAGTTAAATTCTTTGTACTTTTCAATAATCTGTTCCATAGTATGGATATAGTCAATTCTGGAATAATATGGTCTGAACCCCGCCTGTTCTATCGGTTGATTTTATAAATTACTCGTGCTATTCTGTTCAAAATAATAGATGAGAAAAGTTTATAGATTGTGGATAATAAACTGATAGGTGTGTAGTTGCCAATGTCGAGTGGGTTACCTCTCTTATAGAGCAGCATAATGTTAGATTCACAACATTGATTTGGTGCTACTTGTTATTCCAGAAGTTCAAGATGTTCGTAAGATATAGAATCAGAATAGGCTTTCCGATTTTTAGGGCTTCATTCGTGATATTTTCCGATCCTGGGCTCTTTTCAAATTTTAGTTTTTAATAAGTTCCATAATATCATTTTCTGTTAAATGGTTTGATCTTCTAACAGTTTTTTATATAGTTCGATATAGAAAGCTGTTGCACTCCTGACTATGTCATCTCTATCCCTGATTTCACCTTTTCCATTATTTAGAGTTTTTATGAGTTGTGAGTTCTCTCTTTGAACTTTGGAACTTTGTCATATTTCTACCTATGACTCCTCTTCTGTGGTTATCATAATAGTTAATGATTGCTCTTTTAGTTTTCTTGAACAACTTCTTTAGTGTTTCTCTATTTACTTTGGTTTTGTGTTTCTTGGTCAACGGTTCAGTTCATCTAGAGATTAACTTAGTGTCTCATTACTAAGGATTTTATGTTGGCTGGCATTTGTATTTTTATCTAATCTAAGACTTACTGTAATTTTTTCTACCAATTTTCTCTCAAGGACTGTTCATCTTCCAGGTTAACGAATGGATCCAGTAATGTTGCTATGTTCATCTTCAGGTTTTGTTTATAGTTATTCCATTCTTCAGTGGTCTTCAATTTGTTTGGTAGGGTGTTGAATTTCCTTCAACTGATTTTGAGTTGCTTAATTTTCAGGGTGCATCTTACTAATCTGTGATCAGACGGAAAGCTTATTTTGTTCAACACCTGTACATTTTTCATAGAATTGGTTTGGGGGTCAGGATGCAGCCAATTTTATTTCTTGTTTTATGGTCTGGTGATATCCATGTCCATTTCCTTGATGCTTTCTTCTTGAAGTAAATATTCGTAATAGACAGTTTGTTAACCCCTGTCATTCCGTTCCCCATATCCATACTTTCCCAGTATGATGTTTTCGTGTGGTTCTGGATGCCCAATTTGGCTTTGAAGTCACCAATAATAAGCATGTTTTTATCGGCTTAATTTTGTGCCTTTGCTAAGTCGTAATAAAACTTTGTAATGTTCTTTCGCTTGAGCTCTGAGTTGGAGAAATATACTTGTATTATCGATAGTGGGCCATCTTCAAGACTCTTAGCAATGCAACTCTCTCCGATATTCCCAAAAACTTAAAATGTTGTTTATGCTAGTTTTTTTTTATCTAGTTTGGCTAGCAATAACTCCATTTTTTATCCGTTTTCGATGTACGTTTACACTTCAACAGGATGTTTAGTTTATTCCTAATTCAGCTCTGACCTGTAAATTCTTTCTATGAAGCTGCCATGAAAGAACAGCTGTCTAGCCCACCCTAAATGTCTGCGCAACAGGTTTTCTTCTTTCATATTTTACTAGTAGTTGTCATGTACCCCCTTTTATTTTAAGTTATTCCAGTTCTTCCAAAGGTTTTCTGGTAGATATCTCAGCAATAGAACGCCATTGCATCATAGAACTAAGATTTCTCTTAAGACAGTTGTGAAAGACACTAAGTACCCATCCTACACGTTGCACTATATTGGTGAAAAATAAAGAATATTCTACTCTACTCGACGTAGAAATGTGTAAGTTTATATAAAATTATCAAATGTAGCTTTTCCTACTTTATTAAAAAACCAATAAGCATAACTGTTTCCTAGACCTAAGTTCAAAGTCACCATTCCGATTGGATTAAGATAGAAAATTCACATCATCCACCTTTCAAGTTTTACCAAGGCACACCCCTATCCAGCATAACAAAGCAAAAATGGCTGAGATAATGAAGCATAATGCAAAGCGTGATATAAACTTCATATGCGCCCGCGGCTGGATTAACTTGTTAGTTAGAGCTCAGTCTCTGCACACCTCGCGTCCACACCATGTCAGGTTCCAGATTAGATCCAGGGAGGAACTGTACGACTTAGATCTTCAGTGTAATATTGGTCTTGGAGTAAGTAAACGAGAGATTGCAGTTCGAAATTCGAACTGCTTCAAAGTTTTGGAACAAAAAACATTTGACGATCAATTATCAAGCAGCTCTAGTGAGTGTCATTGTCATTCTATCAGCGATTTCGAATGTCGAAATGGCAAAATATAGGCACTAGACAAGTGACATTCTGTCAGCAGCAGCGTGGCGGAGGCGATTGTCAAAACGTCAAAAATATATGGGATTGACAACCGCTGTCGAAATGTCACGTGATCAATACCTTACATTTTAGCATTTCGACAATCTCACGCGCTGTTAAATTACCATTTTGTGTACAGCCCGTATCGGTCACGTGACATTTGGAAAGCGTTTGTCAATCCAAACAAAACATTTTTGACATTTTGACAATCGCCTCCGCCACGCTGCTGCTGACAGAATGTCACTTGTCTAGAGCCTCATACAGTACTCAAATGATTTTCTATTTCTCACTGCTACATATCTAATGTTTATTCATTTGTTTTCTTCAACGACTTCTCAGTGTCATCTCTTGCCAATCGTTTCTGTGTTCATCAAACTGCACGGTTCATCAAACTGTGTATTTTGTTTATTTCAAAGAGATATGGATCAAAATCTGGTAGGTCATCTTTCGACCACCTGCCTTGTTCTTAGCCCCAGGGTTGATGGTCGATTTGTAACTTGTAAGTACTTAGCAGGAGGAACTAAATAGTAGATAGCAGTATTTAATCACTATAGTTTACGTTAATTAGGTACAGTTGTAAATTACTCTCGTGATTTATGAAGTTATGGAAGTCATATTTCAGCAGTAGATTTACCAAAAGAAATTAAATCTAAAAGTACACAATGCTGACCCCTCATTTTAAACTCACAATACAACGAACCATCAAATTCAACACAACAATGTAATTTGTGCTATATATTACTGCAACAATTATTTTAATTACTTAACACCGCCAAACCGCGTCCCATTTTTTGTACACTTCCAATTGGATTGCAACAAAGAAAACAAGACGGACATCATAAGTCGAGGATCAAATTACACAGCTAACTATGTTTCAAAACTCTCTGGTAAATCATAAATATCTCTTAACGTGTTTAACCCCAAATCACTGTAAATTATTATTGGAAGTTTACATTATTAAAATAATGAAAATGATCGCCGAAGGCCTCCATGCGTGCCTCCTTGCGAACATAAAAACCACTCGAGGCGATTAAAAATAAACAATAATTGGGCCGGCCATTCACGCATGTAGCCTCATTAAAACAATTAAATCTTGATTGAACAGAAATTATAGCTGTCGATTCTTAAACATAATGCGATGGTACCTTGCCGGAATCTGCTCCGAAAAAAGATTAACGTTGATTTTAATAAGAAACAATTATATATATAGGTATGTGTCTACATCCCACGCTCAAGTAGTTTGATCGCGTTTTGGACCGGTTATACATAATTATCAAAAATTACCGATGGCGTTTTTTTTGGTGTAATTTCAGACTTTTTTGTTTGCTGGCAACCACGGGCTGGGATTAGAAACGTACCTTTGATTCATGAGTCATTGACATTATTATTTGATTGTGTGATTCATCATTTTCGAATGAAAAAAGCGCCATTTTCATTCATTCAACTATCAAACAAACTAACCGGTTGCAGTGTGGCCTGTGTAACAATAATTAAGTCTCACTCACCAATTTATTCCACAACCACTTCAGGCTTCAGCTGAAACCAAGGCTGCAATTATCAAAGGCACCCTGTATAATGTATTCAGGCTGTATAATTGAGCCTCAAGCTGTACTGCGCTGTTCTACAATCAACATAATTGTGGTTTCAGCACCCGAAACTACAGTACAATTGTTGCAATCCAACCTGAAATTATCGAAAATCATTGTCATGAGATCTTGCCTCTGAAATAATATGAATCTATGGGTAGTGATATTTTAGATAAACTGCTTTGATTGATAACCTACACTTTATATACACAGTAGGTTGTATTTTGCGGATTTTTTTCGATAATGTCGCCGCGGCCCTGGAACGTAAAGGGGGAACACGGATGGATTTTAGTCAGTTAGACTCTGACACTCGCATCTGCTCCGCCCAGAGCGGAAGAAATCATTTGACGATTTCCCATCCTTAAAAAAAGAGTTGTATTAAAAAACAGACAGACATTCGAGTGATCCTACAAGGATTCAATTTTCATAGAGACGTTCGAATGTTCGTGAACCTTTCATAAAGAAAATCCGTTAAATCGCACCTAGTCATGTTTTTCTATTTTCCACAAAAGCAGCTAGGTAAACAGTTTCACAATTTACGTAAAATTAATAGCTAAAAAAACACAAAATTCGCCATAAAGAAGTTAATTCGACATAATGAGAAGAGACGTTGATACCTCTATTTGGGAGGCGGTACCCATACCTTAGTATTAGCTATGGAAATGGGATCGTTATCATAATTATAATTAATCTCCTAAAGTGGCCCATCGCCGATCATCGACAGGATTAAGGAGGGACCCATCGTATACCTACCTACTTATACTTACGTTTTGTATACAGCTATAATTAAATTAATTAATAATTACTATGCCTATGTTGAGTTTAATAAGCGTAATGGTATCACGAAGAATTTTTTATGAACGTAATAGTAATAAAAATAATTGAGTTTCAGTCATTAACTCAATAACATTATATTCTTATGGACTTTAGTTTTTATTTACACAAATTCAATTAACAGTCGCTGTTTCTATTAATAAGGTAGATGACTAAAAAAGATATTAATCCGTCAGATTCTGGCGGACTAATTCGGTCACATATGTTTCCAAAAAATATTGGACACGTATTTTTTGACGTAGACAAAGAATGAAGACGATACAGTGCGTTGAAAACGAGTGTCGTCACATTTGTATACATTTTTTACCTAAACGTGACGTCACAAGCCCACTCCCTGATCTTTGATGCATTTTATCTTCGTCAATTTTTTATTGATTTGATAAAGCGAATAATAATAAAAATAGTAGATCCTTTATTTCAGGCCACTCAGGTTAATAAGTATAAAAACAATAACTATAAACTAATACATATTTGATAAACGTGACGGCGTCGTGTTACGCTGCGAGGTGTCGCATAGCCGGCCGCGGAAACGCCGATACAGCACACCTTTCGGCCAAAACTCTTCCTTGAGGAAGGTCACCAAATGATGAGTCAGGACACGCACCACGAACAACTTGAAATTGGTGTTATGTCGCGCCTCCAACTTCTCCACCCTTAAGGTCCAGTTGGTCTTCACCCGTACGTTCTCTACGATGTCCTTAGTCTTCGTAGTGTGGTGCAAACGAAACACGTATAGATGAGTCGTCAGTACTGCAGGACGTAGCAGCATGTTTGATCCACACTGTTGGATGTGGACTGGTGTGCCAATATTACAATACGTGACCAATATTTTTCGATAATTTAACTGACAGACTAACTAAATAGATTTTTTTACTCAGGAATCATTCTCTTTTGGTCTAACTAAGGCGTTTGTCGCGATTCTATTTAGACTAACTGACAGCTCATTTAGGTATTATTATATAATTTCTGTTTGCTATTTAACGCTTATCAAGCATTCAAAACAACTTTAGGGATATATTTTATAGAAGCCAAACCATAGATCTCATACAAAGAATCGATTTTAATTTATTTCTTGACACTCGATTAAACAACAAGCCAATTTTCAAACGAAAAAGGTAATAAAACCGCGAACTATTTTCGATTTCAAAATGAAAAGTCTGCTTAAAACTTTATACTAGTATTAGATATAATAAAATGCCTATCTCGAATATTTGCAGAAAGTTATTCAAATAAAACTTATTTAATCTAAACCGAAACGTCTGCGGGCTGAGGCTGAGTGCAGGAGCAACATCATTACGATCCCCATACATATTTACGTCTTATGATATTTTTAATTTAATTTTCCCGGCGAAAGTTCGGAACCTACTCCGTTGAGTGTTGAAAGCTATCCAATTTGCGTAATACTGCCAAAATATCTCATTTCTACGCTCGCTGCCGATATACTACGACCAGACGACCTAACTTTACACAACCCTTACAGAAAAATAGTTCCAACTGTTCATGGAATTGAATTCAAATTCCTATGGGCCACTTGCAAGGTACAATGTTTGGATATAGGACGCAAATGGAGTTTTGGCAATTCCATAATGCGAAAGTGGTCTGTTCAAGCTTTTGACTCTATGAAAAAAAAAATACGAAACTCGGAAAACGTTAGAAAAAAGAGAACATTTATGTTTTCATAGAGTTATTATTTATGGTTCGATGGACGTGTAAAAGCGATATTTAGAGGGCAGCACTCTGCCGATTAGTGGGGCTTGTGTGCGCCGGGCTTCACGGAATTACAGCGCTTTGCGAGCCCCAGTGGCCGGCAACCCTTTCAGCTTTTGAAGCTATCAAAATTATTTCGGAGAGGGCTTAATACAAGTTGAATTTCATATCGTCGTAGAGGATTTTAATATTACTAACTCCACGTGGGATATTACGCACTGATGACCGTGGCCTTCTGCGAAAATGTTATAAGTACAGTTATTTCTTATTAAAAACTTATTGAAATCGTCGAAATGAAAATATAAATTGTAATCTCTAATTTCCTGAGGGGTCTTTAAATGTTGACTGGCATTGCTATTATGCTGGAACATATTGATTTGGGTTCTAAATTAAACAAAGACATTTCGGTTTTAAATTTTAATACTGGGCTGTTTGGCAGCTGACCTCTCCTTCAGGATAAAAACCTGGTCCCAAACGAAACCTCCGAGCCATAAAAACATTTCTTACGAATATTTTGATACGAACTAAATTACTAATTAGTTTTTGTTTTTGAGTAAGTGAGTTGAAAAACGTCGTTTGGGACATGTCGCCATTGTTCATTGCAGCCGGTCGATTCTGTATCTCGGCTCCAAAAACGTCCTCTCCTTCAGCTCAGCGACTATTCCACCTCGGCTGCAATGACAAAGGTTGCCCACTTGCATCAAGATGTAGATACTACTGTTTCAATTATTATTATAATATATTCGGCAGAGGCCAGACGGGTGTGGAAAAAAGGAGAGGGAGACCTTTGCCCACCAGTGGGACTAAAATTGTAAACAACAACTCGCCAGCAAAATGCGATTTCAGCAACATGTTTTGTTCCTTTTACTAGCACTCAAGTCCATTACAAAAGTAAATATACTATTTCTCACTATAGCCTAAGGTTTTCCAAGATAAGGTGACTCGGAAACGGAGGGCAATGGGAAAGAATAACATATCATTCAATGAAGGGTTAATTGAATCAAATAAATAATAATTTCTGGTACAGTCAGCGACAAAAATAAAGGAATGATAGATTATTCGAAATGAACATACAAGAAAATGTGAAACGCTCCTTCTGACATTGGTTAATAGAGAAGTCTTTTTAGGGTTCCGCACCCGAAGGGTAACCAACGGAACCCCATTACTAAGCCTCCGCTGTCCGTCTGTCTGACTGTCCGGCAGCGGGCTGTATCTCATGAACCTTTATTTTCAACTGTCTACCTATGTATTATGGTTCTTGAGATACAGCCCGCTGACAGACAGGCGAACGGGCAGATGGACGGACAGCGGAGGCTTAGTAATAGGGTTCCATTGGTTACCCTTTGGGTACGGAACCCTAAAATTAAACGGGGTACCCCATGCAAATGATGTGTTTATTGGAGTTTTTTGCTCGATTTTAACGGCATCATAATGGCGATGCCGATGATACGAAACCCAGCATGCGCGAGTCCGACTCCGCTGGGCCGGTTTTTTTCCTTAGCTAACTTAGAAAAAAGGACCCCAATATCTCAAAATTTGCAATTTCTGAATTTATTCTTTTATTTTGTATTGGTTCATTTTAAAACTCCGTTCTAAGTACACATTTTGGATACCTACATTGCTATTAAATCATTTTAAAAATATTGAATTAGTTGGACGTAAATACTGAGATATTTTTCACGTATTTACTGGTTCGTAAAACTGGATCCAGTTTGTTAAGGCCATTTTGAATGTTTGTTTATGATGTTGATGTTGAATAATGAATATTTTTGTCGCTGACTGTACTACCGACCCCACATATGTGATGGCGCGTGGATATTCTCGTCACGCACCTCGCTAATAAAGCGATGTATGAAGTGCTTACACAAAACAATATTACCTCGTTTCTCGGAATAAGCGAAATTATATCAAGGTCAAATGAACTGGACCAATCTAGTGCCAGGTTGGGTTGGTATCGATAATGTGTGAATCATCTGAAAGGGCTGAAAAAAGTATAGGTACAGTCAATAAAGCTATTTGATATGCAGGCAGCTAACTTAAACAATGTTGTGAGTGTGCTGAGTAGACAATTATTGTACACCACACTCGTAAGTACGTCATACATAAGCTTAAAAAGTTATAATTTTAACACAGACATACCTAAGAAATAAATATTGGCAGTGCAGTGGAAAATTTAATATTTTTGCCTGTGTACCAAATAGCTTTATTGACTGTACCTAATTTTAGTTATTTTCGTGAAGTGCTTGAAGGGACTGACTTTAGGTACAGCTTACCAAAACCCATCGTTCCTTTTAGTGATCTCGGTTGAATAAGTGGTCCAACTGTAATTACCTACTAACGAGGCCAGAAAACACACGTAAATTTTGGTTATCAAGACGAACGTTAAAGAACCTATTAGTTTATTAGACAAACCCCCTATTTAAGAATTATGTATTTAAGATGAGTATTTATCAGGCTCAACTTAAACCTGAAAACCTGTCAAAACTTCGCATATACAATGTGGAGACGACTAGACGACAATAAATGAAAACACTGGCAATACTGTTCCTAGGAATATTTTGAAACTACTTATTATAAATCTTGTCACGGAAATGAAAATAAACTTTCCAATTGCATAAAACGTCAAAAAAACTCAAACTGGTCAAGCATAGTGACTACAATCTAACGAAATATTTCAAACAGTCTGTTGCAGTAAGTGACATCAAATCTGTGATAAAAAACAACTTATTCGTATGAACTAGTATTGCCAGTGTATTGATTTATTGTCGTATCGTCGTCTCCACCTTGTACAGGTAGCTACGTAAGTAGGTAGGCTTAGATTCTTAACTAAAAATGCTCAATCCAGAGACCCACGCATATTCTTTGGGCTGGAAGAATGAGAAAGCTAGTTTTTATCCCGGAAAGGCCGAGTTTCAGTTTGTTCATGCCTGTGAAAGCCTGGGACCGCGCAAACAGTGATAAATACTAAGCAATGAACGTTATTAAGTTATTTATATACAAAATAATGGCCTAGAAATGTTTACAGTAGTATTATATGATTATAAGATAATAGTGGGCTGAAAGGGAAGGCGTCGATCACTGTATTAAGTTGTTAACGAGTTAACTCATTTATTACGCAGACGTGTTCATTTAAACAAGACTCTCATTATTTTTGAAAATAAGCCTTCCCTTTTATAATATAATAATGGGCTCTATATTAATATAATTGCAAAATAACCAAGTAGGTCAAGTAATGACCTGTTTCATTTTCCTACTCTTTTTAGGTTCCTGTTAACTTTTCCGACACACAGCTCTTACCTATTTCTATTTTTAAACCGACTACAAAAAAGGAGGAGGTTCTCAATTCGGTTGTATTTTTTTATGTTTGTTACCTGATAGCTCCGACATGAACCGATTTGAAAAATATTTTTTATGTATGTTTCGATAGGATATATTTTCCGATTGGTCCTATAGAAATTTCATCAAAATGGAATCAGTAGTTGGGTTTTTAAATCATATATCATCCAAGTAAACGAAATTGCGTGTTTTGCTTTCCTGTGACTTTACAGTGGTGTTGTTTTGGTGTGGGTGTGGGTGTAGGTATACCACTAAAAGTGAAAAATAAAAGTCGGTTGTATTTAGGAAAAATTGTTTTTTTTTTCATTTAATCCTCATAATGCCTATGAAAACATAATTATGGAGAACATGAAATAGGCCCTTCGACTATAGACTCCCCCGCATTATTCAGAGTGTCTTTCAATTCGTTATCAATTTTGCAGGGGTCTCATAACACGAATAGCTTTCACTATGGGTCAAACATTAAAATCGCGTAAGAGTGAAGTCACCATGTGAAGCGTCAATGTATCTGCCTACCGTTTTCCAACTATGTTGGAATCAGCTCCCAGTATATCTGGATGCAGCTTTGTACCAGTATTTTAAATAGAGCAAAAACCTATCTGATCTCCACAACCCATTAACTGGGTACTAAGATACCCCATTGTAAGTCTCGTGTCAGATTTTCAAAGTCAAAGCATTCATTTCAAATAAACCATTAACAGGTAGGTAGATACTTTTAAATTGTCAAAGTTAGTCCTTCAAAAGCATGAAGCTATTTGTACATTCCAAAGCGTTGATCTCAACCATTTTGAAGGGAACTGAATGATCCGAT
This sequence comes from Mamestra brassicae, assembly GCA_905163435.1. Classification (NCBI taxonomy): domain Eukaryota; kingdom Metazoa; phylum Arthropoda; class Insecta; order Lepidoptera; family Noctuidae; genus Mamestra; species Mamestra brassicae. Next base: position 7,887,551 of record LR991004.1, on the reverse strand, counting down.
ACACGCGCCACCATCAGCGAGACATTGGAGTGATGACATGCTCACTCCAATGTCTCGCTGATGGTGGTGCTCACAACTGCCCCTGCTATTTCACATCAAAAAATAAAACTATCAGCCGTGACCAACTGCTTAACACCTTTTCGAGGCACGGAGGAAACTCGTTATGTAGTATATGGTCACCCATCCAAACCGACCTCCTCGACCTAATTCGACCCGTGCTGCTGTTATTATTCACGCACTCCTCGTACAATAATTTTCAGACAAACAACACAACATGCAGCAGTGATAACAACTCTCATATCATTTCCTATCCTTGTTCTCGGTAGAGACGCTAACAGCTACGTATGTGAGAACAAAACCTTATCACAATAACGACATACATCTCGCCAAGCTCTTATAATCCTATCAAGTTTACAAGGATGCTGCAGCGCTGTGTGCTGGCTTTTGTTATTTGAAGTTTCTGTGGGAAGCAAAGGAAATTATACTGTTTCTATTTGTATGGATAAAGGCTTTTATAAAATATATTTTTGAATATAGTATGGAGGTATGCGATAGTTGGTAACACCAGGGCGTTGCTGGACTTCCTTGTCATCATCAAATGACTTCTTCCGCTCTGGGTGGAGCGGAAGGGCGTGTCAGACTCTTACTGACTAAAACCCATCCGTGTTCCTTTTAAAGCCCTTTGCGTTCCAGGGCCGCGGTGACTCTTTCGAACAAATTCCGGAACCCTGGCAGATTCCGCAACCCTGGCAGGTTCCGCAACCCTGGCAGACATTTGTTCCACCTGCACGCAAAATACGCGCTTAGTCGAGGAGTTGCAGAAACCAGCACGAGTTCCATACATGGAGGTACGCGGTACAGAGAGTAAAGTCACGCACACCTCCACTGAAAAATGGGAGGATCCTCCGAACCAGACGGTTGTTGTGTCTGGTGGGCAACTGCCCCCACGTTAGTTGATATTCGGACTGTTGTATATGTTCAAATCGCACGGAGAACTTTGCTTGCGCGATGCAGGATTTCGTTGTTAGTTCGTCGTCGATGGCGCTGCGGTTCTTTTTGTTGCCGTACAAAATTCGTTTCTTAGTTTTTCATGCCGCTACAGTAGTTTAAGTTTTAACATAGAACTTCAATATTTATATCGATTTTAGGGAAATACTTTTGCTTCCCCGACTGGGCATGCAGAAATGCAATGTGTCAAGATATCGAACCCACAGCTCTATCGAATGAGATTGAGTTGGTCAGAATTACCGCCGATATTTCGTTTCTTTTTCTCATATTTTCAACTAGTGATATATTTAATAACGCGTTGCATTGATAATTATCAATCTATCTCGCTCTTAAAAAGCCCAATAGTGTGATGGAGCAACAGTCAGCCGTTTAGACGTGAAAAGGTAACAGACAGACAGAGTTACTTTCGCATTTATAATATAACTAGCTTTTGCCCGCGACTTCGTCCGCGTGGAATAGTTACTTTGGACAGAAATTATTAATTCCTTATTTTTAAAAACACTTGAACATTTGTTTATTTTATGGTTTTATCTTCAATAATGACAGTTTCCCATACAGACTGTCATCCCCTATTTCAACCCCTTTACTCGCGACAAAAAGTAGCCAATGTTCTTTCCCGGGACCCAAACTATCTCTATACCAAATTTCATTTAAATCGGTTCAGCGGTTTAAGCGTGAAGAGGTTACAGACAGACAGACACACTTTCGCATTTATAATATTAGTATAGATCAAGTTGACCGCAGACAAAAAAGAATAAATGGAATCGAATATAATTCGTTTTATTGGAAATACCATCGAAACAAATGAACATTAAAATTCCACGACATGATAATTTTCCAGCCCTACCATAGCGACAGTATATCAAACGGCCTTTAAATAATTAAACCCTATAATTAACACTTATAAAGTGTCGGAAAACACCCTTTATTAAGCTGCCCTAAGCCGTAGTGGCCGTTACTACGCCATATGTCGACCAGGTTAATTCCGCTCTCTCGCTATGAACGATGACCCCTTTATTACTTATTAAGGAGCTTCTGGCTGCCTCACCCCCCTACCACGTTATTTATGTCGTCTAATAATAATTTGTATTAAATCACGGACGCTTCCCACAGGACAAACAGGATTTGTTGGCTTTTGTTGTTGACTGTACCCGGTGCTGTCTTCGCGAAACGAAAAGATATTGTTTGTTTGTGTTATGGAAAAAAGATATTTCTAATCGTGTTTTGTTTTGTTTACTCGGATTTTCACTATTAGGGGCGATCTTTTTGGGGTTTTCCTTCTTCTATGTGTTTTCGGTTTTGTTTTGGGTGAGATCTATTTGTGATAGGTAGGTACCTACATACTTCTGTCTAAAACTTTTTAGATTCTAACAATCGACTACACCACAATTTTCTAACAAACTGTTTCTAACATGAAAGAGAATGGTAGTACTTATAAACCCGTTTCTAAAGCCATTTTTCGTACCATAAAACCAAGCAATTTGCACATTTTTTTTTGGTTAATTTAGAATTACCGAAATTCAACTGTCACTCAAAAAATGTTGATTGTTTGCGAAGAGTGCAAATGACGCTATTCCCATCACTAAGGGTCGAAAAAAAATGTATTTTTTTCGAGCCTGGCTTATTTTTGTAGACATGATATGACCACAGCACGCCTACGAGCTGAAAAGAATATGACTTTCGTAGGCAATCGCATTTATTCTAGTACGCTACTGAAAATGGACTCGGAGAAGTTCGTGGCCAAATTTTAATAAAAACAGGCGAATGGTCGATCTTTTCTCCGTGCTGGTAAACTATGTCAAGCCATTGGTCCCGGTTATCTATGGCTGCTTATGGGTAGTCAGAAGCCTAGAAATCTGATAAGTACCAGTATTCTGAAGGGATATCCTGTTATTCAGTTACTTAGTGGGTTGTGGAGGGCAGATAGACTGGAAGCCGAACCCAACACTTGCAAATAGGCTTGGCAGATGGATTGATTTACTGAATATTTACTGGATATTCTGTATGATGTCGGACGTGTTCTCTGCGCATTGCAACAGCTACACTGAATCGCCAACCTGCCTGCCAAACATAGTGATCATGGCAAACCCCCTTTTGGGGAGGCTTATGTCCAGCAGTGGACGTCATTCGGCTAATGATGATGATGACTGGAAATGCAATGCACGAAGCAAGTCTTCAAGTAAAATTCTCATATTCACACGCAGGCCACATAAATAGATAACCATGACCGGAAGATTACCTACCTTTATTAACTCAATCTGTAATAAAACTGAATAACTAAGTCATACTCATAGCCATCTATAAGATTGTCAGCAGCACTCCCAATCTAGTCTTCGACAACAATATGATCATAACTCTAGTCTGAAGCTCATTGCAGACTGAGGGATGTTTACAATTTTTATTTTATAACTCTGTCATAACAAGAAAATTCATACATTAGCATATCAATGCAATATTTTGACTTGTTTCCGGGAACATCTTAATCACACACTGTTTCTCAAAACAACAATAAATAACCCCTAAAACAGTGTCGGTCAACGAACGGTAAAGTTTCAAGTCATGACACGGCGAGGTGTAAATCTCATGTGCTTATCTGTTCCCGATTCGCATACATTACACGTTGAAGATACTTGGGGCGACAACATTTGCATCTCAACCACACACACGAGTAATTACAAGTGGGCGCTTTAATTATCCGCGGGTCAACAACACGTGACGCTGACGGCGACTGGAACGCGCGCCAATTTGTTTTGTGATTTAAACGTGTCGAAAGCTCGCTTGGACATTTCAGACGCTTTGTATAAGGAACGCGGCGATGCATCTTCATAGATCGCAAGTTAAGTCTTTACTTAATTTATTATGTTGCCATACAATGTCCAGTACTAGAAAAACATTACTCATGCCGCGGAATGTGTGGATATATGAATTATTAAAACATTGTTCTTTGTCGCTTCTTCGCAATAAACTATGCGTAAGACAAAACATGCGTCCGCGCATCGCTCGAGCATTTCTTTTACAACTTTTCAGCGCATCGTCGGGCGAGCGTCAATTTTATTTTTTAATTATGGAACTGCCTAACGAACGCCTCCGTGTTTATCGGGTTTAACTAAGAAACATTGTAAGCGATTCTGCAAGCTTCCTAATTTAAACTTTATTTTCTATTGAATAAAGTTGCAGTTCCTGCAAGTGCACGTTAATGAAAGCCTTTTTAAATAAGTCATAGATGGCATCCAAAGCTCCTCAGCCTGTCCACAGCCGTTGAGCTTCAACTTAAGTAATGAGATATGACTTCAGCTCATTATTATTTTCCTTGTAATTTGTACTGTGAAATAAATAAATGTGTTGTAAATTTATAACGTGAGAGATTTACTGCGCGTTTGCGCAAGTTATAGGACGTGATCTTTTTGCTTGGTCGACTTCGTTAATCAACCACTTAAGTACTTACTATGAGTGTGAAACCAGATATAGATGTACTGTTGTAGGGTTTTTCTGTGCTTCTGCTGAGTTGATCGGTGTCGTCGTCGCTGAATGAATAATGATGATAGAATAATCTGCGTAGATATTCGATGAGTGCTCTATGTTGAGAGGGGCTCACTGGCTCAGTCCAACTCAGTCGAGCCCCGCATGAGTGCGTCGACGTCATTACCGACATCATCGAATCACTGTACGTAAATGAAAACTCGCCTCATCACGTTCCAAATTGAAATCCTTCGTTCCCTCGCTAAGGCAGGCCGCAGACGTACTTTTTCCCTTTGTTTTATTGTATTGGCCGAGCCTCGATTATTCGAATTATGTTTAATTCATTTCCATCTCGATGGTAATGCCCGCGGTCTATGTACTAATGCTACGGTGAGATACTACGGGGAATCGATTCACTATCGATTAGGTACTTTATAATACTTACATCTACTAATCGAAAACACTTTTTGGTGATAAATATCACTGGTTTTGAAGAACAATAATAAATTGAGACAGCATAGTAATTTTAAATGCATTTAGTGAATGAAACCGAAGTGAATGTGCCGAACTGTGCACTCAAAGCAACTATTGATAAAATAACGAAGATGTGAAAAAAGTATCTACTTTGTTGCGGAAACTAATTACAGTTAAATACTTATAGGTTGGAGGACTTACTTTCAGATTGGAGAAAATTATTTAGTCAATCGTCAGTAATATTTGCACGATATCTATTCACCGGAGATACGCACGAGTAAATGAATCGAGTTACTGTAGTGACGGTTGCTCCGACACAAATTAACATTAAGAAAGGGACCATTAACGGCAATAAATGCGGTTACGCAAGACAACAGGGGCTCACTGACGAATTTTATTAGAAACGTGATGAATGATGACGAGGTACCTATATTCGTTCGAAAATCAAAATCAGTGACGAGCGAGTGATTGTGGCGGGCGGACGTGCTCAGCGACACCTTCCGGCCGGTGTGAAACATTATTATTTTTTGATAACTTAATGCTCCATCTGTAACGCTGTAATTGCACGTTTAGCGGTTTGTATTCCGACGAAAGATAATTTCTCGGTATCTTCCCACCCTTTGTTACGGCTAAACCGATTTCCTGCCGGGCTACGTGAAAATTTAAACCGGCTTAATCCCCTATAGAGCTTTTAATGACATTTTCTCGGAACGTGAAGCCACAAGAAAACAACCAACATGCCCAAGGATGGTTAGCCGCAAATCATAGAAAGATTTGCCGCATTGATAAAAATAAACGAGAGACGATATTACGAAATCAATATGAAATTGCATTTCCTAATGTCAATTGTTAGTTACGAAGTGCAATAAAGTTCCAATAATCATGATATGAAATAATTTCTGAGCGATGTGCTCGGAGGTTGTCTATCTCTTTCGTTAGTTCGTGGTGTGGCTACATCCGTCTCTGTCCAGGCCCGAGGATCGCACGGGGTATGATGAACTCGGTAATGATCCAATCAGAAGTGAAGTGCATCAAGTCTCGGCCGCTCTGTGAGAATGCGGTTGGGGGTGCAAAAACTACGTGCACAGATTTAAATTAAACCGACCATTTGGTTTTGTTTCAGATCACCTTGCTTTTTAAACGAACAAATGATTGGTTAACAGAAAATAAAATAAGTATGTATTTGATGTAGGTACCTAAATGTCTCGTTTCCTTTAGATTTATGTTTTTACTTAATTATTTATTTTGGGTACTAATAAATGGTCTGGCTAGCTTATAGTGGAAGAAGATTGACAATTACGATGCAACTTTTTTATCATTTTCAAGTTTTTCCATGGAAACTTGAAAATGAAAAAAAAAATGAAAATTTGAAAATGTATATCTATCGTCGATCATAGTATATCTTTGAGCGACAACTCGAAAGAACCTCAAGCCGAGCTAATTTCCCAAGCCTTTCTAATGGAAGGCTCTGACCTTCAAGACACCCATACTGCACATATCCACCGTGCAATTATTTAACCGAAAATGCCCCAATAATAATATAAATTTGGTGCAACTAAATTACACCAAAAACTTGTAATAGTCTCATTTATTGGCCGCATTGCACCAAACAGCACTAAGTGTGTGCTTTTAAAAATATTTTTTTGAATTAAAAAATAAGTAATGGTCTCAAAACACTGGCTGTTACGTTTCTCCGATGGCTTGTAATTATTTTAAATGTCCCGCGTGCGCCTGAGTCGCTGCGCCTGCGTCGCTCACAACGCCGCCTTGCTTCGGGCAATCCGCGCGTGATTGAGAATCCATATTGAACAAAAGTTTACAGACACTTTTGTGCTTTTTTAATTAAAATAATACACCTGAATATGGCTATATACACTGTCAAAAGAATTTATTCTCATCATGAAAGAATCGATTGAAAAAATCCAGATTATATCTACAAAACAAATCAAGCTTAAGCGCAACGATTGCCGATATCGCTTATAAGTTATTGGTAAACTTTAATTGACCTTATTACGAACAAGATTTATTAATATAAACAGTTAACTATGGATTATTAACGTTTCGTTACCTGCTTTGCTTTTTATGGGCTTTTATAATTAGTTAATTAAAGTTAGACCTATAATATTTTCTAATTACTACGGTATGTAGGTAAGTACAGTGCTCTTAGATAAGGATAACAGATTAATCTTGAGCTAACGAAATCTATAGCACGATAAGGCACGATTTCCTCTAGAAACATTATGTCACGAGATGTGAGCAATTAATTAAAATGAGTATATTCGTCTGTTTCATTATCTTCAAAATTGATCGCACAGCAAACAAATACCTCTTTGCAGGCTCGTTGATGATATTATTATGGTCGCAAGCGCGACTGCGGAACGTGGGATACCTGGCTCAATTCCCGTGTCACGTAATGTGTTATATATTCCCGGTTTATCTCGGGACAACTCTGCAGTTTGGTAAATAAAAACAACTTCTATAGAGAGGCTAACAGAGGAATTCAACTGAGTAGGGTACGTTTGGGAAAGTTCATCTAGACACGTTCCTACTCCACAGAGCCTAAATACTAAAGCCTTCAATCATGGTGCGTCCTACCCGTTATGTTATGACTGAAGAGACCGAGACGTGCATCCTCACGATACAGCAGCTTTACTTATGCACGATACCCATACAACTCTATGAGCTAGGAAGTCCTATTCGAGGTGACCCGGCAGAGAAGCCAAAGCAGTCGACGTAGCTCTCAGTATAAGCAACCTGAAGTGACAATGAGCCTGCCACAGTCGTCGCATAAACGATGATATTTGGTATTCTTGAGTGAAGATCGCGAATTGGCATACGGAAAGTGGGAAATCCTCAGGATAGGTGGAGAGATCTTCACAGGGTAGCTGGTAGCAGCTGTCCGAGAATTGCCAACAATGCTAGGTACTGGCGCGGCTTCACTCTAGCTTTTCATTGCTAAAGTTTGATGATGAAAGTGAATGGCAATAGGCTCGCCCCTACTATCTACCTTTTTTTTAGGATGAGAAATCATCAAATTAATTACTTCTTCCGCTCTGGGTGGAGCCGAAGGGCGTGTCAGACTCTTACTGACTAAAACCCATCCGTGTTCCTCCTAAAGCCCTTTGCGTTCCAGGGCCGCGGTGACTTTCGATCAAATTCCGCAACCCTACAGCCCTACTACTTAGGTACCTGCTTAGTGAGACTTAGTGTTAACCATAACAGATCCTGTAATGGGCAGAGGTATCTTGGCATGACACTTTGTGAGGTGTAAGTAATACTTTAAGATATAAAAAATCTAGTGTAGCATTCCCGATTACATACGCTACGTTATTAAGAACGCTAAACAAGAAAAAATCTAAGTAAGTACTTATCGCACTAAAATTATCGTTCTCCGCCATTGTTATCTGAATTTTATAATAATTCTATGTAGATAAAGTCACAGGCTAGCACAGGCATTACTATCAAACAGCCTTTATCTATCCGCTCACTTCAAGGCGATCGTAATAATCGAATCCACGTCAATATTTGAATTTAGAAAATTAGAACATTTTTTTTATTCATAATGCCTGGTCTTCAACAGTTGAAAGTGCCCAAGGTTCAGGACAGTGTGAGTATTTCATTAAATATTTTTCTTTAAAAAGTTGTTTGTACCTAGTATCTATTTTAGAATCGGCTTTTCATAATAAACGTGAAGTTGCTCTGTTAACATGTTCTTATCATTGTGGCTGCGTGGTTATTTAGTGTAGCAATTATCCTCCTAGTGACCAGTCTGATATATGTATGTATCTACGCTTCACAAACCCTATTCCTTGTATGTAAATATTTGGCAGTCAAAAAGTCTGGGTGATCATTGAATTGGTGTTTGTAAATTTATCATAATTTCCTGCGTTCTACTTTTTGATAGGTACATCTGTCTATTTAAATATATCAGACTCATAGATTTAATTTAATTAAATTCACACCAACATTACAATGTATTTAACTTCAACTCTCCGATGATGACTTCTGTGCATGAGACACCACAATTTTCACTAGGGGGCAATGCAATTTTATTTTTGTACTCTCTTTGCTTGCTAAGTATTGCATCCTGTATTCACAACAATATGTCAACCAAGGAATTCCTTTACGAGACGAGGATCAAGAACTTTGGAGCTCGCATCGCCTCCTCTTTCTCAAACATTCTGTAACGGGGTAGAGTGCTCCCAATGCTCCCATGATGCCTCTTCCTAACAAGTTTATCATCAACAGTCTCCAGTTGTTGTTCCATCCAGATGTTTCACTTGGTATTATCTTAAATAATCTAAATCCTGATTATTTTTTGTTACTACTTAATCAATACCATTTTATTTCCGATATTGAAAGCCGATTAGTTTTTCAACTTCGTTTTAACTTTACCTCGAAAAGCAAAACACAATACACTTCTAATTATTAGCGAACAATACGTACCTAAGTAGGTAAACTGGTAGGTACAAGTGATACAATCGAAGTGGGTAAACCTTTCTACAATAAAAATAGTTCTTCTTGTAACGGCTCCCCAAACTCTATCGGAGGTGGTCAAGCGCAGCCGAGACAGTGAACGGTCGGTCACGGCCAAGGCCGAACTAAGATTCTGAATTCCAGTATTATCTCAGTTAATAATTAAAATAACTAGCCTTTCACTTCAAACCGGGAAGTTTATTGTAGGTACTTAAATACTTGGGTGTTAAACTCTTACACTACGTTGTTAGTTCTAACTATCAACGTAACATCAGTGGCCCTACAAAACAGTTCAACGTGGACCAGTTCTTATTGGATCGAACAATTGGATAACGGTTAACTTAGTGCAAGCAAGATGATGAATTTGGTGCTTCGAGAAATTGTCGCAAGGGCTTCGGTTGAAGCTAAACAGGATTCGGTTAGTACCTACCTATTTGAGATCTAGAGCAAGTCTAAACTTTTAATTTTACTTTTAATCTTAAGAGTAGGCAAATCGACTTATGGTGGTGGCTAAGTAACTAGCCTGTAGGAATTTACGTAGGTACATGATTCATGAGTCAATTTACTGCTGTTCATATTCAGTGATTAAATAAATGTATAAACTGTTCTAATTTATCTAACAGAGCTAGCAGATATTTACCTACTGAATTAAAATCTAGCAGTGTTTTGTTTTCAATTTCGCAACATGAAGGTGCGTTTACGAAACTATCTTGCTCACTAACATAAAACCTAAAAAAATATGCTGATTTTACGCCCCAATAAAGCTGTATAATTATTATAACATTTTATCTATTAATAATTCCCTGAAACCACATATTTTGCTGGAAACAATCAGATTATATCAAATTCGATCTCAAAACGTGCAACGTCAGCCAGCTTCGTAAACGAGTCTCAGCCCCCTAGCGCCGAATGACAGAATTAAATCTGACATTTGCGAGCAATAACTAAATGTTGTTTTGGACGGTTTTTATAGATTTTTTATATGAATTATACAAAAAGTGATAGGATTATGATCTAAAAAGTTTGACCATAATGCGTCCATAGATGCTACCGTAACAAATGCTATAGAAACGTAGGATAAGTGAGGTTATTTCAGAAAAATCAGTGTCACTGATTGATCTCCAGTACACATAAAAAGAAAATAATGCAGACCTTCCTAAATGCACCTTATTTTTAGACTATTATATTATACAGTCCTCATATGGCAGGTATTGTCAGCTGAATCAGGATACAAATCTCACTTGTTCTGTTATTATATGAAGGACTGTCAGCAAGACTCTTCAAGAGATGGGGACATTAAACTAGACCCGAGGTTCATGCAAGCTGCGGTAGAGGCTCGTGGCAGTGACGTAGTCAAAATGACGAGCGGTTCAGGAGGCAATGGGTTCTATAGACCCCGGAGCGTTCTTGCCCGGGCTATGTATGAGAAACAACACAATGATAGATACCTGCAGGAACTTGATCAGAATGAGGTAAGTTCAATGTTGGCTTTACTAATGGAAGGCATTGTGTATGCATGTAAAAGAGGATAACATATGTTATTGCTTCATTTATATAATACATCATTTAAAAAAAAAATGCTTTGGCATACCTACTCAGAGTAATTTGTAGGGTATTTAATTTCAAGTATCTAAAAACACATCCTTAATCCTTTGTCCTATTTTGGTATATAGGATAAGATCAATTTTATTTTGGTCTAAATGAGCCTCGGGAAGAACAATTAATATTTTTCAAGTTAAAAATCTTTACTTCTAATGAATTTGCTGACAACTCAGTACATTGAATATTGATTGATTACTCAATTGCTATTTAACCTTGGTTTTAAACTTAGTCATTACTTTATGATTGTTATTGTGCATGCATTCTTTACATGTACCATTTCTTCCATCAAAATTATTAATTGATTTCCATTATTTTAAAATATTAAATTTTTATCTTCTGTTGGGATAGCTAAGTAAATAAAAAAGGAAACAATTTTAATCGGACATTGTGTTATCTATAGTGTATATACTAAATATGTATAGTGAATGTAAATAAGACAAGATAAGAAAAACATCTCAATAGATACACTCTCGAGACACAATGATGTTTTTCCCTAAAAGAATCCTGTTATCAGAAATCTAAATGATTGCATTTAGAATTCAGATAACAGGATTATGCATTGACAAGTATCTCCTTCTTGAATGCAAGTTAAAAGCAAGTTTCAAGTCGAGGAATTGACCTTACTCACATCATTTGGTTTTGCAACTTTTTAACTATTATTTTTGTATTCAAAATAAATAATGAAGCTTATGGTGCCTAACATTTAACCACTACTTTTGTTTTTCTATTGATGAATAATAGTAATATAATAATAATAATGTTTATTGTACAAAAACAGAACTGAGCCTACTAAAGTTTCAATACTAAAAACATAACATATAAGAGGCTTCTAATCTAAATGAACTCCTGATTTCCAAACTAGGTAAAAACCTGTATCTTGGAAATCAGTGCTCTTCCAATGAATATAACAAGGACTCTTACTTAGATAAGGAATAACTAATATACTTCTAATGCTGAATGCTTCTAGAGCTGAATGCTGTATTTTTGTTTTGAATAAAATTCAGTCTGAATTTATTTAAGAAAAACCTCAAAATATCTCCGAATTATTAATTGTTTGAGGAAAAGCTAACAAAAAGTGTACAAGGTAGTAGACAACACATTATACAGTGAAAGGTCAGAAAATAAATGAGTTTACATTTTATGCCAGGAAAATCAAGTTACATTCACATTATTTTTGTTTGTTTTTATAGTTTTCTTAAACCATTTGGGTAATATTTGTTTAAAATTGAGTTAAATGCGTTTTGTCGATGTTTGAATGCCAGAGCATAAACGCATCGGCCCCTGACGTCAAGCCACAAATTCGCCGTACTTTTTGTCACATATTTGTAACGTTTGACATACAGGGCACCCGCTTGCTTATAACGTTTATGTTACAATTACGTTCAAAAGGTTAAGTAGCTTGCTTTTGCCCTGGACTTTGTTCGCCTTAATAACGATTTTTGCAAAAAAGTAGCCCATAACCATCTCAGGGTCTCATCTAACGCTGTACCAAAATTCATCAAAATCGATCCAGTGATTTAGGAGTGAAAAAGTAACAAAAATAGAACCAAAATAAAATAGACAAACTAACATTCGCATTTACGATATTTAATTGTTGAGAATGTGAAAAAAGTTTATACAATGCAACTTTCAATCAACTTTTGTGTAAATATTTTTACAACTTTAGTGAAAAACAAATAAAGCTTATTGATCATTCAAATGCACGTTAAGCCGTTGGTCCCGGCTGTCATGTGTAGATCTTTGATATTTTAAAGAGAAGCCAGAAAATGTGACACCAGTTTTGCCAAGGAGTCCCGTTTTACCCAGTAACTCAGTTGTGAAGGTCAGTTAGGCAGTCGCTCCATTAAAATACAAGTATAAAACTGCTTCCGATCAGACTAAAGTCGACCCTAAAAAGACAGATTGAATGAGAATGATTGACTGGTCGAACAATTTGGCGTTTACTAGCACCATTAGTCCTGCAAATTTCTATATCAAAGAGAGCGTCCTGTAACTCCTCATCATCTTTACCGGGTGATTTGGTCATCGGCACAGGGGGAGGAGTATCCTACGCTCGGGTACTCGTGAGCCCACAATGTGGTTCCTTCGAGAATTGGCTACTGCCATTTTCAATGATATCGCAATAGGGTATTTTTTTTAAATATTTAATTAGTCCGTCAGATAGATTTCCAAAAAATATTGGACACGTATTTTTTCTTTTTTCACGTAAACAAAAAATAAAGACGATGAATGCACTGTGCATTGAAAACAGGCGTGACATCACTTCGATGGTTAAAATTGTACCATCATAGTTTTTTGTTCACGTGAAAAAATACGTGTGTGATCCACAGCCCGATTTCGCCCAGTGCTGAGTAGGCCTTTCCCCAGACTCCTGTGCCAGCCTCATCCAGCTTCTACCCGCGATGGCAACAATGACGTCTGTCCATCAAGCCCTCAAACGACCAACACTTCTTCTTCAATTCGTTGGACGCCACTCGTTCACCGTTTCACTCCACCTATCGTCACCATATGCTGAACGTATTGTTTAAGACAAAAGTGTCATTCATGCACCAATATCTTATGCATAAGTAGTCCAAAGTTATAGCAAATTGGACCTCTCAATTTTGAATCCCTAAATCAACTGAATCGAAAGCCTGACCTATTCCTCGTAGTTTACCTATCCGGAATGGTTGTCCTAGGTATTCGCTAACCGATTTAATAAACTTTTGAAGCCTTTAAAAAGGGACGATATCCAAACGAACACCATAAAACCCGCCCTCAGTAAAATCCACAGGTTGATAAAATCCAAAATACGAACTTTCAGCTGTGGCATGGCATATTTTGTTACAAGTTTGTCGAGAGTATTGTGCACCTTTTTTTTTAAGGATAGGAAATCATCAAATGACTTCTTCCTCTCTGAGTGGAGTGGAAGGGCGTGCCATACTATTACTGACAAAAAACCCATCCGTTTTTTTTTATTTTGGAATTCTCTGTAACCCTGTATTTTAATACTTCTCAGGCTTTTTATCACACTTTTCGACTAATATTGTGTGATAAATGAGTCGTCGGTGTGCCTTTGTAATAATGCAAAATTGATCTATTGATTGTGCCAATCCACACAACTTAACTTAATCCACAGCCAGATTTCGCCCACTGCTGAGCAGGCCTTTCCCCAGGCTCCTGTGCCAGGTTCGTCCAGCTTCTACCCGCGATGGGAACAATGTCGTCTGTCCCTCTCGCCCGGACGACCAACACTTCTTCTTCAATTCGTTGTACGCCACTCGTTCACCGTTTTACACCTATCGTCACCATATCCTGTTCCAAAATTGATCTATTGATTGTGTCAAGTTTGTTAGCGGCAGTGTCACGATTTGAACGAGAAGCGGACTAGAAACGCCATTCTCATGATATCAAGCATGTGACATAATTAATACATTATGAATGGTCCCAGACACTTAGCATAGGTACATAGATCCGAAAAAGAGACATGTTCAACGTTTTTGATGAGTATACTTGTCCAATCTGGATGTTCCCCAAAAAACTAAAAGTTTTGGCTGGTAAAATCTAGAAGCCTAGTTTCTCTAAACAAGTTAGTTTTCCTGTTGTGTCACCGAGTCTCGGACGATAACGACACAGCGTTTGTCCAATTCGCCATTTGATTACTGAATCCAATTTTCTGGCAGGGACAATTCCCACGGTTCACCGTCGCACTTACTCGCCAGGGGTTGCCATACTAGACGCACGCAATCGGAGGCTCACGTGTACCTCCGTAACGAGGATATATTTGCGTATGAAGAACACGAAATACCTCTGAATTGTGGAGGGAATAAGACATTCAACCCGCTCCTTACCCCCCCCCCCTTACACCACACCCCCTACACCCCCTCGCGACCCTTTTAACTTTCATCTCTGTCGAGTGCTCGGTCCACATACTTTTGTTCTATTTGATCAATGCTATTAAAATGTCGCGGGCTTGCTGGATTACAAACATTTGACTATAGTAAAGCCGATTCAGAATAATAATGTCCCCTGAATTTGATGGAATTATTGCGGTTGGTTTATTTGAAAAATATCTGAAAGCGAGGTTTCAGGAATAGATCTTCGCTGTCTCATTTAGCATGGATTAACGACTTATCCTATTGATATAAAACCAAATCGCCTTTAGTATTTTCAAAGTGATAGGTCTTGAAACCGAAATTCTGAGTCCCAAAACTGTGGTGGGAAACATTGGTCAACCGAGACCAGTACAGAACAGTGTCATGTGATCGATCCTAATCATTGTTAAATCGCGTTATGCGTCCAACAATTGTAACTAATAACATTTGATTGCGGTCGCCCATGTGTGCGTACGCGCATCTCCGGCGCACCGAGCGGGCGAGCGTCACACGAGATCGTCGCCATCGGCCGTAATCACTGCTATCCATTCTGTTAAAACCACCCGAGGATAAATTAGTTAAGTAGAAGCTTCCGTTAATCGTCGGTCGACGTCGGTGCCGGTCGCTCGCTCTAAATGGATTAATTTATACTTATATGAACGAGGACGTTTTCGGTGTCACGCGAGGATGGGGTGATTGTGTTGTGATTGCTTGCGCTTCCTATGAACACGTCCTATATTAAATGGCCTCGCCTTGCCCGCCAGCCCGCCTGCCGCTGCCCGCCTTGCCCCGTAGCCCGGATCGCTTCTGCCATTAAAACGTCGCTTTACGTTTGGACATTGTTATGTTGATATTGTGCTTTATGACCTCCGAATAGAGCTGTTTATTTTAATCAGAGTAAATCACCTGTTAACAGCATTCTTAATAATGGTCTATTCATTTGCTATAATTGTATTTTATCACCATGAGATCTCATAACTTCTTACGCTACATATGGTCTCCACACATTCCTTTTACAATATGGACGTTAGTTTAGTGTAATGTGGCGCATTTGCGTTCGAATAATTTGAAAATTTAAGAAATGTAAGTATTTCTTGAAGCACCACTTAAGACGCTCCTAGTATACAAACACTTATTTACTGGCAGTGTGCTTATGTATTACCAACATACATAGATAAAGCCCGCTCCGTGAAGCACAGGAGGCGTGATGTCCACACACAGAGCTAAGACACCTGAGTCGCGCTGGGCGCATCGCTCACTGCAATCTGTACATTATTTCTCCATTGTTCGCGTAACGAGCCCCCACCCCCTCTTTGGAGCCACCCCGCACCCCTTCCCCCTGTCTCCTATTTCCCACACCCCACCCTGAGGCGGTGGGACCTCGCTCGCGCCTTTCTTTTATCATTCCTCTCTTTATTTCCGAATGCAAATAATCCTCCACACGTGTGAGAACCGAAACCATTGTTCTCGCCTCCCCCCTCCACCCCCACCAGGGACCTTGGTGACGAAATCTTTTTCTACAGCATTTAGGCAAATGTACCTACACAAATATTTCACTTGCTTACATCATATATCATACGAGCTTCCTCGTTACCGACAACGTATCAGGAAAGAACATTATTTGCGTGCAGTGTCGCACAAAATACAACATAATGTTGGGTGAATCTTTTTGGGACATGTTTGATTTTCTGAGACATGTTTTTTAAAGGGACCCAACATTTTATTGAAAATTAAAATACAAGAATGTTTTGTAAGGAATTAAACTGCACTTAATTACAATAGCTCTCATAACACTCACTGATAAAATAACCTCAACAGCTTCGCCCTACAAACTCATAAGAAGACTAAGATCTGATCATTAACTTATCTAATGGGTAGTTTTCTTGGCACCGACTATAACTGGTCTTTGGCGTTGTCTTGTCCTCAATCAGAACTACCTACAGTGAAGTAATTTAGACGACGACGTCAAAGTGTAGAGCGACAATCGCCCTAGTTGCCGCGACTAGAGGACAAACAGCTCGTTAGGCCTCCGGACGGCGGAAGGGTGGAGCGCCGCGATTCCCAAGAAAAACGCTAAGTGGGAAATCAATACGTATTAGGCGCGATATCGGACCGGTCGCCCGTCACACCATGATGGATGAACGCACCCAAACTTTCCGCGCCAAGTCTAATAATGACAATATACAAATTGACGTCCGCGAACACTTCCGAAACGCGATAGCTCGCTGTCGCCGACGCCACTCACGTTATCATACAAACATGAAAAAAACTGATCGCTTTCAATTTCTGTAATAGAAATCTCAATTACGGATATGTTTTTTGGGTCTCATCTATCATGCGGCGTCCTGAGAAGGCGGTGCTCCCGTGTGAGTCAATCGTCGCGTCGAATAATGGCGTCGCCTTCGTGACGTCTCACAAGGAGTGCGATATTGGAGTGGATCGACAGGCGGGAGTCACCGCGTTTCTATATATTGAAAGCTATTCGGAATTTGCAAATAAATACACACATGCACGCGAGTACAGGCCGTGTCGCGTCCCGCGGTCCCGCCGCCTCGCACCACTCCGCTGCCTCTATAAAATTGAAATCGCATTTACTACCTCGCAGACACTATCATTTTGTTTGATGCTCAAAGAAAGTATAAATAAATAATTAAATGAGCCAGCATCCACTCTTAAACATTAAGTTTTATGTTTACCACTTGTTCATAACATTATTTAGGATATGTTAGAGACTATTATAGAGTTTTAAGAGCACCGAGAACTCTACGACACAACTCTCGAAAGGTTAGGAAAGACATGCAAAATGCATTAGCGACGCACCCATCTGGGATGCCCCATTACATTTAAGTCTATCTGCGTATTTACAAGATAATTCACGCAAGTCTTCTTTTAATATACTTACGTTTATTATTGAGCCAGTAACCAGTTCATTAAGTACTGAAAGTTCCTTTAGAGAAGATTTCTTGCAGCAACCATAGCAGTATAGGTTTCAAGTAATTGAACCTGTAGTTGGCAAGACGTTTTAATGCGATCTGCTTCCGTGGCGTATAGCCTTACATGAGATTAACTCGAGGGTAGCTGAAAGCGAGGAGTTAGGGGGTAGTATTTATGTCACCTCGGGGACGCGAGCGCTCGCCCCACCCCAATTATACCGCAGTAAAAGTCATAAAAAGACACCCGAAGTTTTTACACGAACCAAGAAGAGCCTCACGCGAAATTAAGAGGGGCGCCGAAATGTGAGATGAGCATGAATTTTTTATAAGCCCAGATGATGGTGCTCCGTTTATGATGTCTTATGGCGGATAATGCCCGCGGTGCACGCTCGCTTTGTTTGCTCGCCTGAATCATTGATGAGCGCGCCTTTATAGCCGCCACAAGCCATAACTAATAATTAATTACCAATCCAACACTCCGCCGCCCTTAACGTGCCCAACTCCAAATATGTTCCGAGTGTAGGCCATTGTGAAACTTGAAGCTCATTGATGTCAACATTTTAATCGGCATCCTGTTAAATATAGTACCCATCTGCAATTTTTTCTCGAAGTTTCACTCAATTGGGTTGTACTGAGCGTATATCGTAAAGTATCAACGCGCCCAATATAACTCTTTTCGTACAGCAAAAAACTAGTCGACGTTATTTCTTTAAAAGAGTCGGTAATACTTTTAATAATGAATCAATTTACTCAAAACGATGCCTCAACGACAACGACGTGCAATTTAAAAAATACGAGTTAAATAAGAATATTGGCCCAACTATTGCAACGGTAGTCAATGCGGTTCAGGATAATGACAATTATTCGTCAACACTTAAAATAATAAGTTCAGGTTTATAACCAAGGAGGTCCATTTGAATATTTAAACCCAAAGTCAACTTTTTCAATTCGAAGTATGGACGTCATAAATAATGCTTTTATTTAACGCGATTTATGTTCACGAAAGCAGGTCGAAAACGACCTGAGAGCTGGTTAACGCAAACAACGATTTTCGTTTTGTTCACGCTTGTATGAAACAATACATTCTCACGTTTAATTTCTTTCGGGTCTTAACAATTGATTCTTTTACGAGTGTGTTTATTGAGCTCACTCGAAATGCGTTAATTTCAATTGTGATTTTCGATATCGCAACTTGTACGTGGGTAGATAGGTGTGACGTCATAGAAAGCCTGCATTAGTGGTTTAAAGTTTTTCTAGGGCGTATGTAATAAAAATCTAGCGCAGTCGATGGCATATAGTGTCCGATGCCCCGCCGAGCATAAGATAAAGAGTCCGCCTGGACACAATTCAATGTATAATTCATATTGTGAAAACACTTATATTAACGCGTTGCGTATCGCTCGCTACGCCATGTTTGTAATCGCTACTTTATGTGTAGAGATGTATTAAAAATTATAATGAGTTTTACTTCTACATCAGCCCTGGTAATAAGATCCTTTTATTAACTTACTCTAACACGAAATATTAAATTATCAAGATATATCTTTGCATCTAGTCCTGTTAGATATTTTATTAAGGGAGTTTATTTAACTTAGAAAATAATGTTGTCATAAATTTTACTTTTATCTATCTCTATTTCCATTTGCCAGTTGTAATTGGCAATTACAGTGCTATTGTTTTGAATATCTTGATGTTTAGATTGCTTTGGACAAATTCTGATAATCAATCGATCGTATCCTTTAGTGTCTTAAGTTTAAGTATCATATTTATCATAATAGGCACTGAAAAAATGTTGGTCTTTCGGGACGTATATACGAATTATTTATGTTTATTTAATTAAGAGGGATATCTTTAGATTTATGATAAATACAACAGCAGAAGAACAAAACACTTTGTATTTAGCACACGCAGTATCCCAAAACACTTGACCAACTGATTATTCATCACACAAACGACAGAAGTCACCCCAAAGTTTAGAGTTAGAGTAGGTAAGTAGCAGAGTATAAGTGCTTGGTGCGTGCGTGCGTGCCTAGCCGGGCTCCGGTCTCCGGTCGCCGGGCTCCGGTCGCGGCTAATATGATTATGACAGCAGTACGTGCCAGCCCAGCTCCGGGAATCCTCGCACAAATATTCATTAATCTTTCACGGTCCGACGTCCGCCGCGATGGAGATTTAATCAGATTAAGGATCATCTTTTTTTGCGGGAAAAGTCATGCCCTTTTGTTGCTAGTCGACCGTCGCTCGCACTTTTGTGCTGAATTTATGACGGCCGATGTTTGCTCTGAATGTAAATTTTATCTGCTAGGAAATTATTTTCGGAACCTTTTTTGCAGTAAGTAATATTGTGTTGTGTCCACATAATTACTCGATTTTTAATTTATATCACAATTTGAAAGCAGTGAGTTGTTTATGTGTGTGGTGTCTTGTGTGGTAGACGGCGCCAAGACGACTGTGTCCGCGGACGGCGAGCGCGACCTCGCCACGCAGTCTGCCGCGGACGCATCTCGCTCGCCTGCCGCGCTTATAGCCGATAGCACCATCACTTTTAGTGAAGTCAACTCATTTCCCGGTTATGTTAATGTTTAAACACATTACTATATTTTAAATTCAAAACACGTGCATAGCTTTAACTTAACTGGCCAGATTATTAATAACGAAAAATAAAAAAGGTGTATAATGATGGTGCACGCTGGTATATGTAGTCGACTCGCTGTTAGATTTATACAATTCATAAAAGTATTCGAAAGACTTCTCAAAAATGTTAACACTTAAATGGGCGCGCGCGAGCAGGCCGTTTGATTCGTAGATAGGGCGCGGAAGGCCAAATAAAAAGTAGAATTAAGCGCTGCGAAACGCGCGTAAAATTATTTTACCATTGTATGCAAATCGACGCCGCCGTGATTATTTTATTTCCTTAGAGAGTCCGAATATAAATCTCGATTAAAAAATAAACCAGTCTGTGGAACGTCTTTCTGTTGATAGGTGTTTAAATACTTAGAGCTTAACATTCAGACAAAAATGTTATCCTCTTTTAAATTGACTCGTGGCTTTTAGTTTTATGATACAGACGTTTCCGAAGTAAAATTACAAGCGGAGTCTGCAGACGCACTGAAAAGCAATAAACAAAAGGACAGACATACAAGAAATGTATGAATGAGTAAATAAATACACGAAAAGTTGACAACTGCGGGCCTTGCGGAGTTTGAGGACATTTACAGCTAACAAAAAGATCGTACGTGCCAACCGAATGTGGAAATACCTGCGCACATTTTTGATGAATTCCACAGTGACAGCTACGCATCAACTTGCTACCTACTGGAGGATTTGTTGGATTGCTTTCTTTGCGATCGAAATTTTAGAAATATATCATCAGATCGGATTTCAAATCTGAACCACTGGCGCACGCTAATTTTAAATACCAGCAGGTATCCTAATAAAATAATCATAACAATCATTTTTAAACAATGCAAGTGTATAAGTCAGAAAGCTCGCGGCCATCGTAACATTCTTGACACCCTAGTGGTATAAAGCGGCAGCCATCTTGGATATAAACGCATAACTCATTTATTAAAAGGAAACGCCTCGGTCCCGCGGCGCGCGGTGTCTAATGAAAGTTGGCGTAGCAAAAACGTCGCCTCGTCGAGAATGTGTCGCCCTCGCGTCGTGGGACGTGTACAGGCTATAAAAATACCGGTGGACCAGGCACCGGCCTCGACACCCCCTCTACGTTTCTTTTTCAATCAATTCAATCAACGGCAGTTCGATTGGCTTGTGACGGAAGGATATTGTGACATCCTAAACAAATGATACTGCTTTGAGGCTCTTATCTAGTTTGTCCTGATGAGCGCCTTTTAAAAGGTCGTCCCGTGAATCTCTAGCGTCGTCGTAAATCCCGGATACAAGCATATCAAGATTATAAAACTGCAAAGTTCAGAGATACACAGATCGACTATTTTAAGCAAGAATTCAAATGGAATCTAAAGACTTTGTCACTCAAACCACGTTCAACTCCATTTCCTATAGGTAAAGTGTTTTAGAACACCTATGTTAAATTGAGAGGTTGCATCCTTGAGGCCCAGAAAGAGGTTTAATGGTAGATAATTCCAAAAGCCTAACCTTACTTTGAGACAATTAGTATGATAAGGAGCGATTACTAATACGAGAGCTACCACAATGTCTATTAATTAACTGTCAACAACTACGACCAGAAAGTCTACAAAGACAGAACTTTAGAACACAAGAAGTGATAATGGTAAAACATATGTGTAACTTTTTTTGTATATTCTATTATATTTTCTTTGCCACCACCACCACAAACCCAATAGAAAATATCATAGAAAAATATGACGTGTTTGTATGAAATACAGACGTATGTATCTTCAGTAAATCAATGAATAAGAAATGACGTATGTGGGGCCCGTAGGTGTCGGGTCGCAGCCGCCATCAAGGTCGACTACATAAAAGCTAGTTACTTTAAAACGGGAGCAGCTAAACTTAACGATTTTATTTCAAACCAACAGTTAGGGAAATGTAGTTGTCTACATTAGACAGAAACAGTGGTGGTTTGCGTCACTCATGACACATAACATGAAAAAAAAACAAAATTAGTGACTGTACCTCACTAGATAAGTTATCGTTGTACCTGAAACAAAAAATAAAATGTACCTAATTGAAAAGTGAAATTTTGTATCGAGCTTTTCCTCAATCTGTGTCAACTGTCTTAGAATAATAATCGTGTCATTCAAATTATTTGTAGCACCGCTTTAGTCGACTTCGCTCTTTCGTTCTTGTGTTTCTTTACGGCCACTGTTAATTTCAGCGGACAATGGGTGGGGCCATCGGCGATCGCGTCCGAACAATCGGCAGGCGTGAGCACGCTTAATTGCCCTCTTTACCGACCAGTAATTTCCATTCCAACACCTTAAATAAACACTAGTTATTTTAACAACCTTCGGCGTTCAACAACTTTATTGTAACCCACAGTTGTTTTGTCGACGCGAAGTCTCGAACTCAGTGAAATCAAAACATATGTACAATTTGTATGTATGTACGGCTCAGTAACAAACGTGCCACGATTCAATCAATGGGCTTCGTCAAAGAAGTGACCCATAGTTAACCTGAAGTTAATTTAACAGTCCACCGCTTGGGTGGTAACCCAGCGACGATATTGTCTCGAAACATAACGGCTGATTTTACGATCAAATCGGCCAAGTTGGTGCTTAATGTAAAACCAGTTTAAATACACTCGTAAATCTCTTGAACACGTGCCCACGCTGCAGATGACGTTGTGTCTCATGCAACTCTCCTTTTATTTCATTCCTATAATGAGGTAGGATTCACATATGAAAAACTAACTTTACTCTTTTTAATAGAGACAACAATATTACCATTATTCTAAAAGGGGCCAGCATAATTAAAATATTACAACAAAATGAATTCCAAATGGTTATTTTATAGCCTGACAAAACGTTCCAATGAATTGTTAGTTGATTAAATTTGTAGACGGTGCATTCCCATGGTCCGGCTACGCGGAAATAATAGCGCAAATGAATGTGAATGGCATTACGGCTGGAGATCACGTCGGCCCATAAATCCCAACCCCCGATAGAACAATTAAAAGACGAGTTTAAAACAATTACGCAACGGTGGCCCCCGGGCTTGCTCGTGATGCCACGGAACAAAGATCAATGAAGCAGCTGGGACATTAAAATAACAGTGGCCTAAGTGCACTAAACGGAAACTTGCAAAAATCTGAATTCGGTGACCTGGAAAGCATGTTATCCTTGTTTTAAAATTATGAATATACCTGTTACCCAAAATGAATCCTTCGATCCGGAAAATTCTGAGTACGGTAAACAGAATCTTAAGTTTATTCTTATACGCTCAAATGACACCTAAACCCAGTGAAGGCAAGTAATTCATACCAAGAATTTATTATACTTTAAGATTCGTCTATTGTTTTTCAATTCTCTAGTCTTTGAACACGTGAACATATAAATCTGCTAAAATATATGCGTATCTGATACAATGCTTTATGGTTTAGTAGCTTTGTCGAGTGTTAATCGAAATCAATTGTTCCGCCGCAATAAGTCATGCAAAGGCTTTTAATTGAGAGTATCGCTCTTATGCATCTGAGCCTTGGGCTATTACTATAGTTTATTCTCTACCCAATGTCTGTTTGCTGTGGGTCTTAGACATACATCCTGTTTATTGCTTTCATAAAAATCAGTGCAGTAGAACAATGTAACAGTACCTATGGTTAAAATCAGTTTCGTTCAGTTGTCACTCATTTTATAGTAAATCATTTTCTTTTTATTGGACCTCTTCAGCCAATGTACGCACCGTTTCCAACTCGTCTCATCAAAATGCTATAAATAGTTATTATTTTTACCTCTAAAAGATGTTTAAACTAGAAAGATATAGGTGAACATGGACAACTTACATAAATCTAAGTCTACCTGCATCACGTCTCAAGTACGTTCATCATGTGAACACATACACTACGCTCGGCATAATCAATATTGTACGTCGTATATCCCGGAGGCGGCAGCTCATGCGTCCCGCTTGCAGTACGTCCAAGCGATCTGCATCCCGCCTGATCCCATTTTAATGGAGCGCCCGGCAAACAAGCTTCCGAGCCGCTTACTGGCAAATCCGCCGGGATCCCATGCGCCACTTAGCTCGCAACCGTACAATGTTTTATACTTGCTCCAACACACCCTAGTTCTTCTTCCGTCACACGAACATATCATTTATGTTAAAGCTACTGAAAATACCTTGAATGATTCCCCACTCTCATAAATTCTGCCCTTATAAACCTATATAGCGGTTATAAATCCAAGCTTATAACTTATATACTAAAGCAGCGGTAAATATGGAAATTTTATCTACTGCACATGTCGCGACAAATTGTATGATTGCGCTTTTCAAAGTCATCCATTCACCATTCATCTATCGGAGAATTGATGTGTAGAAGTCAAACAAAACGTCACAGGGCAGAGCGGCTGCTTTTAAATGGCCGCAGCTCCGCCATTTATTCGCACGTTTAAATGGGAATTAATCTGGCATTGTGCGAGCTGAGCGCATCCAGCATTAATATTTCGCTTCGTATTGACAATATGCTCACACTAAGGGCTTTGATTCATTAGCTGGAGGCGAACGACCTGCGGATAAAGGAGCTGGATCCCTCCATTCGTTCCATGGATGCGCCTCCGCTGACCTGCGCGCTAACGAGTCAGCCGAGGATAATGATCGCATTGAAGGCTATGACTGGCCGAATGACAAGTGTGAAACACAAACGGAAATGAAATAAAACATTTTATTATCATCTGACCTGTTGACCATTCCGCGAAAAACGGTAACCCACATAGACAGTAAAATAAATAAGAAATGGACTCGGCCTCGATAAGTCGTCGGATTGAATAAATCATTCACGATTTGTCTTCCTCAACAGGTAGATTTTTAAAATGAGGTAATTGTTATTCATGCAAATCTAACTTACACGAGCAGAAAATGAATCCTAAACATAGACTCATAAATAATATAATCAGACGGGTGCCTCTTGTCCATGGTATGGAAAAACAAGACCTTCTCGTGCTTTCAAAAAGCGTTCTCTCTTGTCATTAATTTGCTTGCACGTACACAAAAATCCGTGTAAAAAAGTGTTATGACATGAAGTCAAAACATGCATGATTCATAATCTTGCTCGGCTTCAGGGTTAACTTATCCTTAGCCAATACCAAACACATTTCCCCTCAAACAATTGTTCCATCATTTACAAGACGAGCGAGAGAGCCGGTCTATAATTTTCTATCATTTTCGAAACAGCACGGAAATTATTTGTAGTTTTGATACAAGACCAACTGTTATCTATTAACAATTTAAACAGAAATCCATGAGAGATTACGGAACACTTTTTGTATATTATTGATGATTCTTCAGACTTCAGGTTTCAAAATTTTCCACGATTTGTATTCCGTCTGGAGAATTTACCTCGTCGAATGCCGTAGTTCCGATGCAGGCTATTTTAAATGTAAAGACGTCGCATTGCATAATCACCAACGTGATTCGCTATCAGTATTCGGTACTAAATATTTATTTCCCTCGGTTTTTACGATACTTTTTGCCGTTCGTCGTAAAAATGTTTAGATATGATGGTTATGCTGTCATTTGACTTTTTCTAAACCATATGGCTTCTAAATAAATCTGTCGAACTCTGGGACAATTTCATGACTGATTATTAGTGCTGTAACATCTGTTGTTACGGTTACTGCACCTGGTTTATTATTAACTGTTTATTTGATTGTAATCCATCGATTTATTTCTGTAATTAAAAAAAGTATAATCTGCCTTGACCAAAATACCTCGAGTTCCTCCTGCAGAGCTCAAATATTTAAAAGATCCTGAAGCACAAAAAGCAGCTCTAGATACTAGTAGCCGAACGAAAAAACGGTGTCTAATCGGATGAATAATAGTATAAAACATTGATTGTATTACACAAAGTAAAGGCGGCCATCATTTATCGCCGCTCCGAGTCGAACTCACTATAAAATTGAATACGAGCTCCCGGCCTGACGTTTCGATTTGCCGTGACGATTGTTTCAACTACCGGTTTTAGACAATTTGGAGTTCCGTGTATTGCCTTCTGAAGCTGTATTCTGTCACTTATGTTCTCATTTGTCACTCGGAACTGACGTGCGCTCTTGTAATTTTGACAATTTTACAGGAGATTGATACTTTAAAAGTTTACATTTCTGAGATCGTAATGATGTTCTTTTGTAGCATTTTTTGTGATTTGCACCAACATCATGTAATTAAGAATCCCAATTAAAATGAAAAAAAAACACATGATAATTGGTATCGTAGGTACATTAATTAAACACACCTTAATTACACACAATAATTAAACACTACGGAGAACCCTGTTTGATATGCAGCCCGTACCACCTTCCCAATTTTTTATACGGCCGCCGTTCGATTTTAATACAAAGACAGATCTGGCATTAATTAAGTTGGGCTGATGAGTTCGCATCGTCCGTCTCGCTCGCCGCTCGCCGTCATTACCGCTACATGTAGAGGCGAGAAGTTTTTTAATTCGTCATTATTCTGTGGCGTAAAGAAATGTTAATTCGAGGCAGCGTGAAATTAACAGCCGCCGCGTTGCCCTTTGTAGGGCCGCAGCGGCTGACTTAAACACACAACGGGTGACGAGATGCACGCTCCTTTCATACTACACTCTCTTATTTGCACTCGATTACTCTTTTTTGTATGCTTTCATTAAGAACTGCTGCAATGGGTTGTTAAACATCAATTTGTATAATGGTCGAGAAGAAGAAATTGCGATTTGCCTTTAATCATGTCATTACTAATATGTAACGCTGTAGACGCAGCATGTCTTACTTGTGACGTCTCATCTAGATCTAAGTTATCTTTATAAGGAAATTATGCAACTTTTTAAACGTGGGGATAATTTGTCGGTTGCAGACAAGTTCGACAAGATAGATAAGTAAAGATCACGATTTATTAGTACCGTACCTAAAGTGTTTACGCAACATTTGTCTGCATATTTTATTGCATTACAAGGAAACCCGTACTTGATGTATGTCGGAACTTTTTATGATAGTGTTAAAAAGGCTCATTTACCTTGGAGACATGAATATCACATGTTAATTACTTACACGATTTTCAGCTTTAGTTATTAAACGAACCGTAGAGAACGGGACGGGACTCCATTAGAAGTACCTCTCGTCACGTTATCTGGAAAGAAAAAAAACGTTCTTACTATAAAGCCCAATTTCACCAATAATCTGATGAAAGACAATATTCCAATCATAGATGCCACAGCATACTCAAACCAAGATGTTGTTGCAGTGGTACCGGGTGAACAAGGACCGGCTCTGTCCTGATCTGATCAAGAAGTTCGTGCAGCTGTACCCTGATGAGGAGACCAAGGAGTTCCTGTCCGCCTCCATCGACAAGTCCTCGTGGGTGTGGACGCAGATCTGGTACCTGTTGGCCAAAGCTGTACTCAGACACTTCTGGTCCGTCACTGATATTAACGGGTAAGTTTAAATCAATTTAGACTTTTTGTTCTCACAAGTAACCTAACAAGATAAGAATGGAAATTGATAGGTTGTTTGTTGTATCATCATGATCATCTTCCTGCCCTTATCCCTTATCGTATGTATTTGCAAAAATGTCTTTGGATTTGGTTCCTTGAAAAAAATGGTATTTGGGAAAACAGGACTTGATAAGACACTCCTGTACTTTGGATGATATCAATGGATTCCTTTTGTCTGAAGAACGGGCAAACGTTATATTGGGTTTTCCCATCTGCATTTCTCAGTAGCAGCCCGATTTGATTTTGTGTCCGGTTGATGGCAATAGACACACCAAACTATGGATGTACTATTTCTATAGTTCATCTCTGCCTTACTCTTCGGGGAATACTTGCGGGATTTTGTGTTATATTATCTGAAGGACTACTATGAGTTATCTAGGACGGTTTTGGATATTTAAATTTTATCATAACGTTTGTAAGTCTTGGGTGTTACTGCGTCACGCAAGTAGAAAATCAAGGTAAGTCAGTATTTTTAAACTTTTTGGTTATTCAACTTACAATTATCAAATACAAATAATACTCATACATTCATAGGTTAGTCATAAAATTCACTTACTTCGACTTTTGAGACTAAGTGACATTAGATTTAAAAAGTTGAAGATAATGGATAAAAAAATAATTGGTTCCTGGCACATTGTTTTTGGTAGGGTTATGAAAATATGAAGCGCGTTCCAAAAGCCTCAGCACTACTATAAGAATATTCTTGTAATTTGCCTCATTGAAATATGTAGCTACATTGTGAAAAAACTATACACAATAGCTGAAAAGAAAATACTTGAAATTCAAACTCGTTCGAAAGAAATAACTTCGATATGATTCCCGAGGCAAATAAAGATATCAAATACTCGTCTACATATTATTGTAATTTGGTAAAGTAATCTTTGGCAGTCTTAGCAGGGACTATACTTTAACACTAGATATATATAAACTAGAATCTCTCAATCTCGACGACTTCGTTGAATTGTGGTTCTCACTTATTGCTTAGCAGCTAAATGTATTTTATCATCCACGAGTATTTGACCTCTACTTCACATTCAGCAAGTACCAACTATAATTAAAAAGGCACACAACAGTGTTTAAACAAGATGACTTAGAATTATCTGGTAGTTTCCAAGGTTATCTAGATTTCAGGCCATGAAATCATCTCTGTAGATTGCAAGATTCTACTGCAAGAGCTAGCTAGCCTTTAGAAAATTTCACATGTGTAGTGGCTTCTAAGAACACGGCCAAGCTTGAATATATCTAATAATTGGCTGTACTAAGACAATCATAAGGAAAGCTTCTTCTGCATCTGATCTTTCTTTATCCTTCAAAACCATAACGGTTACTTTCTGTCTACCAACAAGAACTTCTCACACTGCCTCAGAACAACTACGTCAAACTTTTTAATTTAAAAGTAATGAATCATATCTTTTACAAACGATGAATTGCCATTTGAATGACGACAATGGGGCATTATTAAGTGCGTCCAGATTCGTCCAATTACGCCAATTACATCTCCCGGTACATACATACGCAGATGTGGGTGAATGTGTTATTTCCTCATCCATTGTGTTGTGCCTGCACAAATTAACTAATTCGGGATGTGATTTAGTCTTTTGTTGCTTTTCAGCTCATGGTTCTGTGTTTCGTTCGTTTTGGACAAGGCTAAATATGATGTCACAGCTCGAGTTAGTAGCTAGTCAGTTATCGTGATAGCTGTCAAAGATGAACGCCATTTTCGGTTTCTATTCGAAGCTATTTTGCAATTTCATCTTTAGGATCCGACTCTTCAATTCTGCTTTAGAAATCATCATCGCAATCATCTTCTTGTCCGACTCCCTTGTTACTTGGGTTTGATAACACGTTTTTTCTTCCTTCTCCTCTGTCAACGCCGTACCTGGAATGTATCAATGCCTCTTAGATCTAAATTTTAGCCTATGTAACTTATTGAATCTTGGAATAATAAAAGTAAATCAGTGAATATCAATAACAGTATCCATCCGGCATAATTGCATCAGTAGGGGCGTCCGTCCGCTGATCGTCGGGTGTCTATAGCGGACCACTAATAAATAATTTAAATAAATTGACGGACGAGATTTACTCATTGGTTGCTTCCGTCTCTCAATTACGTTTTATTTATCACTTACTACGCGTCGACCGCTGCGAGTATTGGGCGAACGACTGAACTATCCAGAAATAAATATTTTGTTAGTAAAGGAAAAGAAAATGTGAAGGCAGTGCTAGGCACATCTAGTATGCGGCAAAGAGCGGTGCAGGGTTGAATGTTAAATTTGGTCCTCTGCGCCTCATTCAGTAGATCCAATCATGAAGGTTGTCAATTTACACAAAAATATTATTTCTTCCTACATCCATCAAGAAGCCTTTCAAAATATTCGTTTCATCCAACAATTAATTATTTAATTTCCAAGACTCATCAGAAATCAGATTCTGACAGCACAAATGCTTGATTAAAAAATAATAAAAAAGGAGCGAAATAATTAAGTTCTCTTATAATTACTTGTACCTGCGTATGAGTTAGTGCCCTCTCTTTTTGGTGCCTTCCATTATCCTGTTGCATTTATCCCAGTCATCATCATTTGGTGCTTTTATGTTTTTTGTTAATTTTTGTTGTGTGTTATAATTATGTACGTGTTTGGAGGCATGAGTTAACTTGAATGCGGTAGTAGCAAGATATTTTTGTTTCAAAGCCTTCAAAAGTTCATTCATTCAAATCATAAACCGGACTGATCCTAGTATGCTCTAGGCTAGAAAGACCTTTGATATCAAAGATTAATTACAAGGAAATTCCTATAATTAATCGAAAAATGACAGTCTATAAAAATGAAATTGCTGAACAAGAACATTCTTTGACTGATAATGGTGAATCCCAATAATTAGCAACTTTGACAAACGGAGATCTTATTGCAACATTAAAAATGACGTTGCTTGTCTCCTTTCACGACACCCCTGAGAATTCCCAATTAAAAAGTGATTTACTTTAAATCGGTGTTGTCCCTGCTTACTATTTACACATGCTAGGCTATATTTCATTATTTAATAAATTGATAACATTTTTTGTGAAAGTTCCGTGTCAGGATTGCTCCCCTTATTCCTGATATCCGGGATATTAATCATAGTCAGGATAGAGAACTCACTGAGTGCCGCCCTATCTACTTTTCCGTCCTAAATGAATCTATTTTCAATGAATTTCGATTGTTTCACATTGTGTGTATCCTCTTTGCTAAGATTCTCATTTAATTTGATGAAGGCTGCTGAGTTGCTGACTAATCTTTTCGTGTCCTTGGTAAGGAATTCTTCGTACTGGAGTATTTGATTTAATAAATTCTGTAGTCAAGCAGGTCAAAGATATGAGTGATAAATCGCAACTGAAGTGGTATTTACCTTTATGATCTAATAGGTACAAACGCACTATGGGTCTGCTTGGTGGATTATGGCCCCCTCCTAGAGAGGTGTCCCAGCAATGGAAATTTTATATCCTGACTAAGCTTTGCCATAATGGACTGATCGTTAAACGTCATATGATTTCCCACCACGCCCTTTCTTATTCTCATTTCCAAGAGAATAACTTACATAGATATTTTGATTTCTAGTTTTAAACTTCAGTTTTCTAAATAATCTTATTTCTATGGAAGTTTTTACAAAGAACTGTAATACAAGAACTGCAAAGCCTTATCACTTAGCAGCTATCTTATAACCAGTTTAAAACGAAGTTTTCAAACCCTTAGATAATCCTTGAAACTACGGAATGCATTTGAAAAATTCTTATAAAAGGAATTGACTTCGATATGCACTAGAATTTCTTCTTAAGAGTTCTTTTCTGTGGCTATCAAAATAAGATTTTCAGAATCTATACCTTGATTATAGTGAAATAAACAGTGGTACCATGACAATTTATTATCTAGGCAAAAATTCAATTAAATGAACATTTTTGGCCATATATGTATAAGGAAATCAAAATTCTTGCACTAAATTAATGTTGTTAACCTTTTGAAGGCCTTTGTCACATATAAATGACAAGCAAACGCGTACCCTGTACGCCAAACGTCACAAATATGTGACAAAAAGTACGACGAATTTGTGGCTTGGCATCGGGGACACGCCGATGCGTTTATCTGTGGCGTTCAAAAGGATATATAGCTTTTCCTGTGAACACACAAAGACACGACCATAACATTAATAGAAACCTTTAAACCGTATAAACGATAAGTTAGATGAGGCAACTAATGCGCAGGTAAGACTAAACCACGAAGTTCATCGAGACCTGGAAAACATTAACTGGTTAGTTTGGATTATTGTAAAACCACAACTTAAGAGGGTACAAACCGATAACCGATTGTCCTCAGTTACACCTATTTCGCCAAGTAGTAAAACATTCGATTTTATTTCAGAACTAGCAGGATTTCATCATTTATCTACTACATCTCGTACATTTAACATATTCGTACCCAATAATTATTCGGTACAAACCATTAAAGTCATACAAACGCATTTCAATCAGCCAGCAGACGAGCTCATTGACACCGGACAATAAATTCGGCAAATCAATTGGCAAATGGTAATATTCGGACCCAGCCATGTATTGAAGACGTCTATGATAATGTCTGGATAAATTAAACGCATTGGCGTTTATTAAGACGAATTTAAGTGTCATCAGGGTCTTTTCTATTGTGAAATGGACTTCTGACTAGCAATCAGGAATGATTTCGCTTAAGTTCTAGACCCCAAGAGAGCTTACACCAAGTGACATTGTATCTGTGATCACTTGTCAAAATGTTCAAAATTTATGGGATCTTTCATACTGTGTCCACCGCATACGTAGTGTCTGGACGGATCTGTCGTTTGTCTCACATAGTCCTGGAGGGTGCAGACACCACGCACGAGGGGCAGTAAAGAAAGTTCTACATATCTTCAGACGTGACTCCACTCTAATACTATGTTTTGGGATGGGTCGATGATACTCTACCAAAAAGTCACGTGGTTATATTCCCAAAAAGTTTTGACTTTTGGCTATCTTTATCGTTAGTAGAATATCACTTTTTCTAAAGCTCAAGGTTCGTCTTTGTGATGTCGCCACTGAAAGGTCATGTATCTCCCGTGTTTTGAATAACAACTGGCCAATAACACTCTATTTTACTTATCTTATCAGTATTCATTACTTGATGTGATCCTGTTCCGTAAGCTCTCAAATCTTTAGATGTTTCAGGCCCTCACTTTGGAAGGTCGAGGTCATGCTTAGCAGAGATCATTGCGTGTATGCTAAAACCTACTAAGTTCAATGATCGTCAAAATAGACCCCACATAAAACTGTGCCACTAAAAGCCATACTAAAGATAAATAAGTAATTAAAACCAACTGCCATATATTATATATATATATAGAAGGGCATCCTTCTATATATAAAAATATGGCAGTTGGCTTTCTGTAATTTCCTTGCAAAGCTAAGCGACTTTGATAAACGATGTGGCATTAGATTTGTGTCAACTGAAGACGTCAATGGACGTCGAGTAATTCAGAATGAGGTCACAAGTCTTCTAGAACACTGCATATCATGCCAGTATTCATAATATTTTCACATTCGGTTGTTGGAATTGAGGTCTCATCGATATTTTGCCTCTAGGTGACCAAAATTACTGATGCCTTTACAGATTTTCAAAATATTTCTTGCAGTAAATTTTTTCACTATATCATTTTAATTTTCTGTAATTAACCCTGGTTTTACACCAGGCTCCTAAAGCAACACGTATCTGATCATATTATGCGAGGAAATTCCACGAAACATATTTACACAGAAATTATTTGTGAATTAACGCGATAAAGTTAAAGAATCACCACTATATGCAAATTTTAACATAAAACCTTAATATTAAACATTAAAATGATTGTTATTGCACACGTTAATTATCCCGACCTTTTTAAATCGTTCGAGTTAATAATACAAAAATGCCATATAATCATTTTTCGGACACCATTAAATATTATTAAGTTTTTTGACATTTCTTCTTAATTGCCTGTTTTTTAAAAACCATAATGAGATTCCTTATACAATCTCATATTTTACGTTACAGGTTAAATTGATTCGATTGTATTACATATTAAGTTTGGATTATAAGATTCAACCGATATTAATAAGGTGTCGATGAAACACGTTATAAGTGTGGAATATTTATTGGCAGCGTCTTATTGAAATCAATTTAGTTGAAGGCACGTTAAGAATTTTATTTAAGAGATTGTCGCTTTGTGTTTAGGGTTTTTTGGGTCCTAAATGGGGTGGCTGACAATGACACCCTTTCAAAATCTTTACTATGAAAACAACCTTTTTGGAAGCTTTCGATAACGATTGTTACGCATTAACCTAATTTCCCTCAGTAACGTCTAACAAGTTGTGCGGGCGGAAAACAAGTAAACAATTGTTTTTCCAGTCGCAGTTCATTGGGATTGTTTATTTATTTATTTGTGGTAGCCACTAAACGGGCGTGTGGTCCGTATTCCGCGGCGGTCTCCACTTTTCAAGCGGCGGTGTGCGATCGCTCGATAGTGTACCATTAGCGCGAAGAGTCGCGCCGGCATCCAATTGTGCGCTTAGATAGCGCATACAAATGTCGATCGGCGGGCTCCGTTCCCGCCTCGCTCGGCTCGCTCATCTGCATTCAATCCCATTGTTGCCTTTATTATTGGATATATGCGTAATCGCTAATTTATGGATCGCACTGACCGCGCCAACGTCACCAGTGATCTAATCTACGTTTGCGGCTTTCGGCTTGTTTACGTAGACTGCGTTTGTGCGTTCGGCTATTGTTACCATTTCCATATCATGTTATTGTAATAAGCAAGAACTGTATACTATTTGCAATGAAGTGCAATCCCTTATATCAACAGAACATATCTAATTAATGAACGCGACTTCTTCTGCAACTAATAATCATAAAGCTGTTGGAGTAGATGAAGATAGAGAATGGGACGTACGGCATTGAATGCTGAATCTTTTCTTTTGGTCCGCGATCCCACAGCATATAGCTAGATATCGATGTGATATCGTAGGGTGACAATAATTATCTGCAACAAAAAGGCGACAGGATCGTAATAGGGACTGAAAAGACGCGCCGGGTTCGCCGCCGCCGTAAAAAGCGCAAAGAATACACCTCGATATAATCGCACAAAAGCCGCTCCTGAATCCTACCTCAATGCTAATTTCCACTATCGCGCTCGCCCTCATTCATTTTCAATCGGAGGCAGCCTACGCTTACTTCTATTTTTTTAAAGATCACATTAAAGAATCGAATATGGTGGATGTTTTTTTGCTCGGCCGGTGCGTGCGACGCGATTTATTTATTTGCGAGGTTTTTTAAAGCGACATTCCGGCTCGCTGTATACTTGTGTCTACCCGCAATTGGCATTTCGGGCTAAGCGCGAGCTATACAAAGTCGCCGGTTTTAACGGTTGTTTTTAACGCTCGACCCTCGCGCGCAAGAAACCGAGGATACAAATAAATTATTAATCGTTTGTCCTGTCTTTTATAAATTAAAATCCGTCCTTTTTTTGGTCGACCGCGCCACGGTCGTGTATTTTTTGGTCGCGTCGCGTTTCGTTGTCTGTCCTCGAATTTATTAAAAAGCTTAAGCCAGAGGTGAGCAATTAAATCTGTGACAGAAATTAATACGGGAACGGGCCGGGGCGCGACCGGTCGCGGCCACCTTATTAATTCACAGCTTGTATGCTTTATTAATCCTCTTATTATAAATAAAGACCTTTCAAAGAGTGCCCAAGTTGTTGTAAGCAGAAATTTTGTGCGTAACTTACCTTTTTCGACTGCACTATGAAAAGAAACGCTGTAAACATAAGACGTGCCCCGTGTACTTAATCTTTGCTACGTGTTACTTCAGGAAAAAAAACTTGAAGGCTCACATAATATATTAAAGTAAGCCTTCTTCCGGGTTCGTCGGTCCGAGAAATTCATGAAAATTATCTAATTACGTGTGTGCAGAGAGAAAAATCGCGAGTTACTTACGTAACCGCCCGGAAAATTACAGGCATAAATCACGTGGCGGCGGGCGCGCAGGGAGGGGATGATTTTCCATTCGCTATCTTTTACGTTGGTATTATTTTGATTTATTTCCGTACGTAATGAAAGCGTACGTCTCGGTGTTGATGTGCCAGGATCCAGTGGTTTATTCATTTGTGTAGATTGCCTTATTGGTTGGGCGCATCGTTATTAACTAAGTAGCTGGAGAATAAATCTTGGTGATCATAAATTTAGTAATAAAATGGGATGAGGATTACCACAAATAGGTGTTACTTGTGTGAGGAATAAATCGGCGGACGTTGTGGCGAGGAGTGGCGGGTGTGGCGCGGGAGGATGCGTGATGGGGCTACACCGCCGCCTGTACACGCTCGTTAACATGGAAAGTGCCACATTCCGCGACACCGCACATTAGGCTGCGGCCGCAATTATGCACGAGTCGCGTTTCATTGCGCGCCCCCGAGTCTCACGAGCCTAGCTGCCTGGCTGAATAAAGATGTAACAGCTGCCTGTGATCAGGCGACTACGCACTTATACGCTGGCGTAACTAGATCCATATTTCCTGGGTTGAGAAAATCACATGAGTCATTAAGAGAGTTTTGATTATAATATACCTATAGCATTTTTAATCTTTTTAATAGTCTAGGTCTTACCTTAAAATGTATTTGAACCTTAATGAAAAAACCTTTTAATGATCTCAATAGCCAAATGGATCGGTTTGCCAGAATGGGTCAGTACCTAGGTTCGTACTCTGGATGGAACATTTTCTACTAATGCTTTGGTACTGGCTGACAGTGATTCTGTTGTCCCACCACATATTACTAATTTACTATCATCCCTGGCGATGGGCTCCTACAGCCAACCATAAGACTCCTCCTAACATAGTCATAATCGCCAAAATTTTGTAAGTTAGTTAGAACCTTTTTAGGTCGGTTTCGAGACATATCACCTGCGTTATCTATTTCCAAACATATCAGCCCTACGGACATAAATCATACCTTAATAGCACAGTAAACTGTATGTACAAAGTCTTACCCAAATTCCAACGGCTTGTTGGTGAAAGTAACTGTTATAAATATCACAGCATTCATTGTAGTGTTTGACCCTTAGGCCGGGTTCACGACTGCGGTGTTTTGTCGTCGTCGATACGCAACGTTGTTATTGTGTATACGCGACGCAGGAATGCCAGGAATGACGCGTAATGGCGGCCATTATCGTTGCGCTAAGCAGCCGACGAGACGCGACCACCAGCCTGATAGCCGATCGCGGGTGTAGCTACAGCTTTATGCACAATCTGCACTGTGTTAATGTTGCCTAGATGTAAGAGATAGTTTAATTGTGTTTTGGATGACCGATCCAGATGTACAGTCCATATAATTTTCCTCCACAATTAGCAAAGGCTGGTTGCAAAAGCTCTGGTGGTCTATTAAAACATATTTCAGCAGTAAAAGGACCAAAATAATCTCTGCAATATAAACAGGTTGTTTAAGGGAAACCAACTAGAAGAATGTTGAACTTACGATACATATTCAGGTATCAAATCACCATCGAAACATAAATCCGGCTATCAATCGTTCTAAAGGCTGCCACATAAACCTAATCGGACACAAACTCGAACGGTAGACCTAAACAAATCGTATAACTTAGAATCCAGAACAAAAGGACCACAAATCTCTAACAGCAGCTCGAACATTTCTTAATTAGCCAGTTTTTATTGAACAACAAATTCGGTTAACTTCAACAAAGGATTCTAAGAAAATAAAAATAAATTTGATTCGTGACGAATCTCGAAGGTGTTTCGCCTGATCCCTCGTAACCCTTTTTGTGACTCTGACTAATCTAGAGATGGCCTCTGGAGGTTTTTAATTAAAGATAATGTAACATAGCAGCACGTACCTACCTACTGCGCAACTACGCCGTTTAGGGTTGTTCCGTCGTGCGCCAATTAAGTTCCGCAGCGAAATGAATGTTCAATCAGAACCGAACAGAGTAATATTTGGCGATGATGATACAAGATGCAGTGTAAAGCTTTTGAGTAATTGATCGTAGAAATAAATGAGCTTAAAATGAGTTCTTAAAATCTACTTTTTAAACCATTTAATTACTTTGTTAATTTGTGAAGTCTCTGAAGTAAGGATCTAGTTTTCTGAAAATAAATTGTATGAAGCGTCTTCACTTTTCGATCTTGTTTATTATACAGTGGCAGCCCTACCTCGTGGAGTGTACAGCGGTAATTAGTAGAAAGCGCTCTCGCGCAGTGTGAATAGCATCAACAATGTAGCCGGTAGCCGCCTCGCCACCTCTGCCTATATTCAATTAAAAACACAATGCCTCAACAACTGACCACTTCGAACAAGAAAACAACCTCACTCATCTCCGCGCAAACTAACTCATCTCACTATATGGACCATAAATTATAAGTAGGTAGCACGCGAGTTGTGTACGAAGCGAACTTTTACTGGTTTTAACGACAAATTATCCCAATCGTGATCATTGAAAATGACTCAACACACGAGACACACGTCTAACTGCTCTCGGAGAAC
Organism: Mamestra brassicae; assembly: GCA_905163435.1. Lineage (NCBI taxonomy): Eukaryota > Metazoa > Arthropoda > Insecta > Lepidoptera > Noctuidae > Mamestra > Mamestra brassicae. The sequence continues at coordinate 7,849,062 of LR991004.1, read as the reverse complement.
CTTTCTAACTCATTGCCCAAAAAGTTACATTAAGATGGTCGTTAATAGTCGCCTTGATTACCATCTAAGTTGAGTGGTGAACGATTATTTCGGAGTCGGCTTCTTGATGCGAGAGAAATAAAATGTAGGCGCACGCGTCGCCACCGAGTTACGCTGTCGTTAAGAAATTACCGAGCGCGCCGTCGACGCCGCCGATTTTATCGATGGAATTTATCGTCGACACTGCTCGAGTCGCGCGTGCGCCCTTCCCTATATCAAGGCGCATACGATATATGGGCGTTTAGAAATTTCCAATATGATCCTCTGATATCTACAAAAAATCTTCATCTTGTTAGATTCTCATAAGCGGAAGCAGAGAGCTTGCGTGAACATGACGAGCAAACATTGGAATCGAATAAAATCTGTTCATTAATTTGTTGTCAAAACAATTTCTCCGATTTAATTTATTGAGAGCAGAGGCTTGGTATATGTGTGCGCGGGCGCAGCACGGTAGTAACGAGTGTATAATTATTGTTGGCCGCGGCGCCGGTAGCCGAAAGGCCGACTCATCGTAATTTGATGGCGTCGGCCGGCCCGCCCCACCGCTGCCGACAAAAAACTAATTAACAGAGATGGACCACGAGATAGCCACCTCTACCTACTATGTTGCATTCGCAAGAACAAAATAAAACACTGTGAAACCATGACGATGACATTCAACCAGATCATTTTTGTGATTCATTTGCCCATACCGACGCGTCGCTTCAATTAGAAACCAGACGTTGGCGTCTTAAACTGCATTCCTGCTTAGAGCTAGTGGGAAGCCAAACTAGACGGATCCTAAGCCTAGCATAGAAAATACTCAGTGTCAAATTACCATAGAAAACCTGTCGCTTTGGTTTATGATCGTACAGATCGTATATCGCTGAACGTTTTTATGGCTACCTACCTACTGCGCACTTAAACTTAGAATATGGACACCCACATGCGCGTAGCTATATGTAGATGTGTATAGTTGTATATGTATAATGTGTAAAACATGCGTGTCGGTTGTAGCCGCTCTCTGGTGATAGATTGTCGTCATGATGGATCGCAGCCCGCCGATGGTGTCCGCCAGCCGGCCGGCCGACCGCAAACACGACACAACACTCGCTACTTACTTGTTATTGCTCGCCAGCTTAACAACATTGGAAAAAAACAGATTGGACTGATTCTACTGCTAATAGCAAGAACAACTCCTATTGATTTCACTGATTTTGCTAGGTGTTCTTGTGCTGCTTTCAACGCAAAAGTTTGAACTCTGGTAATTACTTGAAATCTCTACAACCAAAGTCAACAATGAATGAACCATGGAAAATTATTTGGTAGCGGCCAGGACACGGTTGCTCGATTTCCGAAATTCGATAACCAGCCGCGACGCGTCAACAAGTCGAACTTAATCATTTTAAATATGTACTTTTAACCCCGCAACTGTATTGTCGCTGACGTGACTTGCCATTGTTTGCCAGTTTTACCACCGTTTTATACCTTTTTAGTGAACGTTCCCAAACGTAGATATATTATTACGGCAAACGGGCGAAGCGAATTCGTTACCACTTTGATGCGATGAAAACATAACAATTGATGGTATCTGGAAACAATGAATTATGATGAGATCCACGCCATTGTTCAAAGCAGAACAAAATAAACAACAAAAACTTTTGAGAAGTGCTAATTAACGGTTTTTGGAATAGAATTCGACCTCGCTTTGATTACACAAAATATGATTGTTTTTTTGGCGGCGCCGAAATCGGACGCTTCATTAACACAGGGACACGGCGCGACCCAAAGAAATGTCACGTCAAAATCGTTTTCCGAGAAGCGTAGAGCTACCGGAGCCGAAAGGGAATTAATAAATACAAAAGGGTTATAAAAACTGTGACAGAATTAAGAGCGGGCGCGTTAAAAATGGAGGTGCGAGCGCGACTGCGACGCGAACAAGTGAAACATAACGCGCGAAACAAAGCAGCCGGAGCGAATGCCTTAAATCATTTTTAATTATGTTATGGCGCGGGCTTGGGCGCTGCGTATGCGCACGGCTTGGGTTACAGCGGCTGCTGCGCGCGCGCACACTAATCACGCGGCTGCGCACATGTATCTGTCGGTCCGATGCGTGACCCCGTCACTAGACCCGAGTCTCGAGCTCCTACAGGGATTATGATCATAGAAAAACTTTGTGGAATACCGCCTCCAAGGATTTAATTACCGTCATGTGCAAGTGCAGGAATGCTGGATGCTCGGCTTTTGATCTTACGAATATAAACGAAGAAACACTACGCCACAAACGTTTTCGGATAATGGTATCTCCTTTATCATACACTTAACTCTATTTAAGCCAATATTAATTAACGCTTCATAATAATGAGTTCAAATAAGTTTTTTAGATGTTTATGGAATTAATTATTATGAAACTAGTAGGTCCTATAACCTCGAGTCTACTTTTTTTCTTGGCTACAATTTTTTTTTTCTTTTATCACCAAAATGAGCTTCCGAGAAGTGTTTTAGTGTGTGTAGTATGAAAAACAAGCGATTATTTAAGAGTCATACGTAACTCGGTGACTCATTGTTAGTCGGTTCTTATTTCACGGTAGCTTAGCGGCTTACTAGCTAACTGCGTTCGGCGATTTATGGTGCGCGTTTTGATTGGACACTTTAATTATATAGGTACCCAAAAAAAAATTTCATTGTGAAGTATCAAAAAGATCGACTCTACTTTGGCATTTAAGGCAAGTGTGGTTAAAAATAACGCTGAACTTACGTCAACACAATATTTATTTAGTCAATTACGTGTGTAGATTTGTGAGAAGATTTCACATTCAATTGCAAAAAATTTGTCAGTGACAATCAAATCATTTCCAGTTGGTCTTGGTGTTTTCAATAAAAACGTCTCGAAAATCCATAGCTGTTTTAGAAACTCAAGGTATACAATAGAACTCGTCAAAGGTACAAAAAAAAAAGAAGACAGCCATTTTCCAGTCAGCCAAACTCAATCAGGGCGACTAGAACATACTTGTCATTTATCTCATTTGCAAATCTAGTGCTGAATAATGTATCTAAAGAGCAAACAATTTCAAGCAAAGTCTACGAAACAACTAAAACTTTAAAAATAAATGAGTCGGAAAACAGTCTCAGCAAGCAAAAAGAAGATGGTTAGTTACAAATACGTTACCAATCCCTGTCCTTAGGTACACCACTGCCTAACTCCTCCTCCCTAAAAGCGTGATGATATGTTTAAAAAAAAAAAGTCAAGTCAAAGCTCGCACCATAACTTACGGAATACACCAGCCGCGCAACATTCCCAGTGGCAAACAAACAACAAGAGTGGTCCGCATCCGACTCCAGCGGAACGTCCCCTGTTGTGACTTTGTGACATTGTATTGCAAATATTACGCTTCCTGATAATGAAGAAATTAGTGTTGTTATCGTGAAGAACTCGGGAAATAGAAGCACCTTCGTAGGAAGATATGATTTGAAATATGGCATTTTAACCCAAAATACGTCATGTTAACCCAATACACGTCATGTAATGTTAACCCAACATTTACCTGAAGTCAAAGCTGGCACCATAACCTACCGAATACACCAGCCCCGCAACATTCCTAATGGTAAACAAACAGCAAGAGTGCTCCGCGGCCGTCTCCGACGGGACGTCGTTGTGACATTGTACTGCAAATATTACGCTTTCTGATCATGAATGAATTGGTGTTCTTATCATGAAGAACTTGGGGACATGAAGCACCTTCCCAAAAAACATAACTTGAAATATGACATGTTAACCCAAAATATGTCATTTTAACCCAGAATATGTCATGTTAACCCGGAATATGTCATGTTAACCCAGAATATGTCATGTTAACCTAGAATATGTCATGTTAACCTAGAATATGTCATGTTAACCCAGAATATGTTATTTTAAACCCAACATTTGACGGAAGTCAAAGCTGGCACCATAACCTACCGAATACACCAGCACCGCAACATTCCTAATGGTAAACAAACAGCGAGAGATGTCCGCGTCCTACTCTAGCGGAACGTCTCCTGGTGTGATTGTGACGTTGTACCTACTGAAAATATTACGCTTCCTGATAATGAAGGAATTGGGGTTGATATTATGAAGAACTTGAGGACTGAGAAGCATCTTCATAACACGCACTGAACACATGACAGAAACATGACATTTATAAGTGGTCTTCTTTGATCCAAGTCTTTCATAGCAGTATTTTGCTTCCAGATGTTTCGAATAATTGATCCGTACTCAGGAACCTTGTACTCAGGGTATGGTTTGTTTCTTGATTGTATTGCATACGTTGGTATTATGCATCAAAACTGCTCCTCGGGTGACATTGTTCCTAGGCATTCTGATAAATCAAGCACTGGTGTTGAAATTATTAAGAAATTCAGAACTTATAAACTTCATCCTCTACCTACTATGAAGTGCCAATAATGCCAACATGATTCCATAGTGAAATAGAGGCGGGGCTATACAAGACGAATAGCATATCCTTTTTCACAACGGTTTGCAATGACACGTCATAGTAAGGGGGATGGGCCTTGAAATATCTGTTGACAGAAATCATCGATCTATCTTTAGACTGAAACCTACAAGTCCTTATATGTAGTAAAGCATAAGTGTTTATATCCTGGAGTAATTGGGGATTCCAAAGCACCATCTTAGGATATATTTCTGTTAATATGTCATTTCAAAGTGGTGCTTGATCAGAACGTCTCATGTTTGTGTAATATCTTGGAAAACTAAAAACGATATTTTAGAAACATACCTTTAAATATGACATTTCAAAGTGGTAAATTATTAGAACGTCTCATTTTTGTTACAAAGTCCTGAAATATTCGTCACTAATCTATGAAGCACTGGGGTTCATATTATGAAGAAATAGGGAACTTGAAGCACTATATTCGTCATCATCATATCAGCCGAAAGACGTCCACTGCTGGACATTGGCCTCCCCAAAAGGGGGGGTTTCCATAATCGGTTGTTAGGCGGGTTGGCGATCGTAGTATAGCTGTTGCAATGCACATAGAATGCTGCCGCCCATTCTCAGGTGAGTCCCTTAGTCGCCTCTTACGACACCCACGGGAAGTGATGGGCAGCACTATATTAGAAAGGAAGAAAGAATCACACTCGATCTATCTCACAAAGGCATGTCTCCTGGTCCCCAACCCTACTAATTTAATAGTCCCAACCCTACTAATTTAATAGTCTGTCGCTTGTGTATTTTTGATAGGTTTGTCATACGAAATGTGTGAAAAACACAATCCAGAGACCACTAACAGGTTTGTAATTGAAGTACTGTAATACTAATAGATACCAAAATGTCACGAAAGCAAACACAACTCTATATGATAAATACTAGAGTCCAACAGGAACATATCCCCTTTCTGTGGTCTTTTGTACGTGATATAGAACCCCACATGCTATTAAAAAGAAACTGATAGACAGAGGGACGTCCAAAAGATCTTATAAAAGTTATCTTTTTCATCCTTTTGAGTTGCAGAACCCTAAAACTAACTACTAACTAAAACTAACTATTTTGTGCCTACGTTCAGCACATCCGCAGACTGGGTGTCGCAAGTCGTGATCACGCGCAGGCCACTGTCAACTACCCGTGAAATTCACGTCAACCACCGCTGTAGCCACGACACGACTGCCGACTGCCGACCACGTACCAGCAGTTGTGCACTATGATGTCATTGTTGGTTTACTGTAAAACACGTGTTTTCAAACCCTGTAATGGGAAAATTGACAGTTTTTTTGGAGTTCAACACACAGATTCATTTTAAGCTTCGACAGCAAAGATCATCTTTTAAGGAAATAGGTATTCCCTGAATTTTAAGGAAAAAAGTTATAATTTTTTCCAGAGCGCTTGTATATTTGCGTGCGATGTTTGATGTAGCGCTTCAGTCACCAAGTTAGATGACATATTTTCATTAGGGGACATCTGGAGGCTACGCACGCGCTAATTTGTTACATCAACCGATATCGGGTACAGTCGCCAGTGTCCGCTCGGAATGCATGACCGATCGGCCACAGGGAAAAAGCGCTCGCTCGCCGGTGAATGAAGCGATTAGCGCTGAATGGTCGGCCGGCACGCGGAACCAAACGCCCGGCACGACGCGCGCGCATCCACGCCGCGCTTTGTCTCAGCTCGCTTGACCCGTGCCCCGGGTAAAAACCGTGCCTGACCAAAAACTAATAAAAAGCACTAAAAAACTACCATCGAGCTGTTTTTAATTGGGGAAAAAATGAAGCCGGCCACGTTTTTGTCGATTAAAACGACTCGTCTAGTTCTTCTTAATGTATTATTCTTGTTACGCCGAAGACTATTTTAATGCAGATGAAGATGCCTGTCCTCGTAATGATGTTATTGCTACATCGCGTCGTTTTTGTGTGAAATGCCTCGAATGCCCTACCGCTCTATTTTAAACATGAATATATTTACAGCGTCATTAAAGCGTTTCTACACAATTGCACACGATCCGTACCCGATTGTATTTTTTGTGCAAATGGCTACACAGCCCTCGACCGTTACGGGAACGTTTTCTCTGTGGATTCGCTAAATTCGATTGCTGAGCACGAGATCTCGGTAGAAACTCCGCTCGTTTAGGATAAATCCCTTAGGTAACAAGGCGTTTGTTAGGCGGGCGCGCGCGTCGCGAGTTGGCGCTAATTTAAGCCGCGGCTGTGCGCGGGCGCAGGCTCCGCATCTCATTTACCTTATTAAGCGGGAGGCGCGCGGCCGGCCACGTCACTCAACGTCAGTCGCGCGGCGCGGCGCGGACGCATAAACACCTCCTTAGCTACCGTCTATCGCCTCTCTAATCGGAGCCACGCACACGTACTCGATGTTGTTTAGCACTTCGCAATGTCTAATGAATAGATCGTAACTCACCAATTACGAAAGTACCGTGACACCATGCAGATGTTATCCGCGTAGCCAGGCTAGCAATGATTCATGCTTCGAAGTTAAATTTTGCATTTTATCAAGATTTGGCTCCTCTTAACATTTTTTCTACGGTTGACATTAAGCTGAACCTTTCAGACACTCTTTTAATAGACTCACAAAAAGTTTTGCACGTGATGAGAATGGAGATTAAATATATACGAAAACTGAAAATAGTTTGGAATTGTGGGCGCTGAAAAGCCAGCGGCTAATGGTCTCATTGGTACAGCAGACGGGATAAATCTCGGCTCCCGGCGCGGCGCGCGGCGCAGGCGGTGTTTCAGTAATGAGCTAATTCGGCATGCGCTCGCCTCTCTCGCCTCTCTCCTCACATAACACACCTACGTGGTATCTAATGCTGCTGGGAATGCGGGGAATGCACTCCGCACGATCGTTTTCATAACTCAGTACGGAACATTATCTACTTTGCTTGCGATTAGACATTCTGAGAATCATCAATAATCGCTGAACGTTACATAGGTGTGTTGGCGCTGAATAAGGTCAGCGGTTCGTGGAGTAATAATGTCTGACCGGTTTAAACACTGCTAAGTCTAAGCTTAAAACAAAAGAAGAAATACTAAATACAATGTAGTATATAGAGGTACCCACAGGCCACAATCAAAGCAGTAGATAAAAGTGTGAAGCGAGATAACATCGCAAAGACAATAGGCATTGTTTCTGAATGTAAACAAGAAACGCTCCGACCAATGGGATGGCGTGTTGCTTGCGAGCGAGAGTAATTAAAAATTCAAATTAGGAGAGTCGCCCCTCGCGCGACGCGGTTGGTGATTACACGGCGTTAATTACCGGCGACCAATTAAACGGCTGGGGCGACAGAGCGGCACGCCAGCCGGCCAATGGGGGCGCGTCGCTGAAACGAGGCGTGGTAATTAAGACGACGCGAAAGGGTTGTGATTTCCCGGGCGTTCTCGGGGGCGTGTAATTAATCACCGCCCGACGTGTAGGAGTGCCGCCGCTCCCTTGTCTGTCCGCTTTGTTTTAAATAGCCGTTAATTTAACGGCACACAATACATACTAAACGTTTATTTAATACATGGTTTTATCGTAACCAAATTGACTTTAATATAGCTGAAGAAAAACCGTCAAACGATCATACAATTTTCGTCTGATTTTCGCGCTTTGTAAAGCTTTTCGTAGAAGTGAAAATTTCATCTTTATTTCACGTTCGCAGGAACTTAATATAGCTACTGAGTAAATAAAGATCTAAACTGACTTACGCACCCTTCAAAGGAACAATAACGCAGGTTTATTTGCATGCAGCGATTCATTGAGACGTAAAACAGGTGTAGGTGGAAGAATTGGGCTTAGGCTTTAGTGGCTCCGAACGGCCCGGGGGCACACGACTGTACTCGCTGACGACTTTAGTGTTGAGGGATTTTTGGAGGTGAGTGAACCTAATTGGGAAAATATGCTGAGGGATGTTAACTTGTTTTCCAGCACAATAACTTTTCGGAACACGACTGTAGGTACAGGAGATAATAGTCCTAAATGTGCTATAAACCTGTAAATATCAAAACTACCTAATTGTGTAAATCCTTGGAACAAAATGTAGCTCGTCTACAACACTCTGCCCCTGGCAGGTACAAAATCTCGCTCTCGAAAAGAACAAACATCCGTTTCATTGTTGCGGCTTACAACACTGTTATTAACAAAGCCGATGAAGTATAAATGATCCGCGTAGCCATTCCTGAAAGAGAGTTATTCCAGCCTCGTCCCCCCCCCGTGGCAGCACACCCTTCGCCCCTTACCTCCCCCCGCCCGTCACCGCCAGAAGAAAAATGCTAACACGCCCCCGCGAAAACTATTAGTTATTTTGGCACCCCCACAACCCTCGCTTCCTTCGATTATGAACCACTACATATTGTGTTTTAAGAGGTCACACGCTTATTAATTTCAATTTACTTGTCACATGTTCATTCTTCCTTGGTCTTCGACACTAAGTGCACCATATTCCTCAGAATACATTACCTCCTCATTCATAAAAGATTGCTAAGCGGAAAAGGGGTTGTGCTAGCAATAAGGGCTGCCAACTTGTCATTACCTATGTACGTACCTAACATACATAATACGATCAAGTTTCAACCCTATTTTCTATGCCAAACGAGATTATCTTTAGTGATAGGCTTGCACATTAATCGTAACTAGACCTAGGCAACGTAACGTCATAAGCGACACTGTAATCGCAATGCACTCAGAAATCTAGTACAGAAAACAATGCGACATTTTGATCAATCTCGATAGCGATTCGTAAGTACTGGCAAAGTATCTTTCGCCGGAGCGTCACATTTAATATGTACCTATCGAGATCGATTCACATCACCATACGAAGAAAATCCAGCTGATAAGTTATTTGGATCCAATCTGCAGATTGCAAAACCGACTCTAAAACTGGGGGGTTACAAAGCCGGCTTAACACTTAAATCTCGTTTCAGACAAGATGATGAAATTCAAAACAAGATAAAGAATATGGGCCATAAAAGTTTTATTGCTGTTAACTTATTTATGAAGTCGGCTACATATTTAAATGTGTACTTACGTCAACTGTACATACACACTAACTTAACGTGTCGTATTGTTTGGTATATTGCGCATTGAAGCATTCTTCCTTGGTTTGTGTCTCTTCTAATATTCTTGGGGCGAAACGGTAAACTAAAGTTTTTATTGAATAAAGGTGTTTTTAGTTTTGAGAGACCAGATTAAAGTCGACCAGTATTAGACCCAAGATCGGACCATGTGGACCGATCTTGGGTCTAATACTAGTCGATGAAAATGATGTAGGTAAATATTTTGCTTTAAGTTGCAGACAAAACTTAATGAAGGTGAAAAAAGTTAATAAGCCTGTTCTAATTTTCACTTGAGTCTTTTTTATTAGTAGCATCATCATATCAGACACAGGTATCCCCCAATGCCCCCTCTTTAATCGCCACGCTTGGCAGGCGGGTTGGCGATCGCAGTGTAGCTGTTGCAATGCACAGAGAATGCTGCTCCCTATTCTCTGGTAAGTCCCATAGGCGCCTCTACGACACCCACGGGAAGTGATGGGATGGTGTTATTCTTTGACATCCATACAGAACACATACATTTCACCATACATTTTTATTATATCGGCTAATATAAGGTTAGATTTTTTTCTCCGGGTCATTTTCTTCAATGGGTATTAAGTACCTATGTATCGTAGGAACAAAAATAAAAGAACCTCATTATTTGGTCCTATTCAAGGTGTAAAGAAAAACAACTGAGTGTGAACTCAAATATGTGTTCAGACGCTTACGTTTCCTTGTTTTCATGCCCATTTTCCTTAAGAAGTTCGACGGACCAATAACCAGCAAAGTATCTCTATTGCTATTCTTAAGTTTAGGTCGGTTTAGTGAGTGGCATTATTCAAAAAGATTAGGTAGAAATTTTCCAAATTGTGGGAAATAATACAATTACTAGATTTAACTAATTAAACTTCGGTTTATTGCACGATAGTGAAATACATTCAATGACTTGACAGATATAAGTTGCAAGGGCAGTGGCGCGGAAGGTGGCCAAAAACTGTACTACATTAAGTTTTAAATTGTGGCAAGGGCGATGTTTATATTCTTCCAACATCCTCTCTTAAACATAAGCCCATCTTGGATGAACAAAAAAAAAGCTTGGAGTATGTCGTTGCTTTCGTGAGAGCATCCGCAACCATCATATCAGTCTGTATATAGCGGACTTCAATTGTCCCTCCTAGTACTTTGTCACGAATAAAGTGGTGCCTCACGTCTATGTGTTTCGTTCTGGAATGATAACCATCAGTACCTGAAAGCTTTATAGAACTTTGATTATCACTGTAAATGATCATAGATTTATTTTTCATCTGTGGCCAAAAACATTCTTGAAATTGCTTCAGCCATAAAGCTTCCTGTACACAGGATGATAATGACATATACTCTGCTTCCGTTGTGGACAGAGCAACCGTAGGTTGTCTCCTCGAGTTCCAGCTGATTGTTCCTCCCTGAAAAACGAATGCATAACCAGTGCAGGAGCGCCGATCATCCTCTGAACTAGCCCAATCAGCATCACAATAACCATGAGCCATAGTCTCTTCAGAGTTCTGCTTGTAAGTCAGCCTATAATCTTGAGTGCCTTTCAAGTAACGCATGACGCGCTTAAGAGCAACCCAGTGCTGCATTTCGGGCTTGCAATTATATTTGCTTAACGTATTGACAGCAAAGCTAATGTCGGGCCTGGTTACTTGTGATATGTATAATAAGCACCCTATTATCTCTTGATAAGGAAATTCTATAATACTTATTTCCTCTGTATTTCCTTTTCTATTCAATTTTGTATTCGGTTCCATTGGGGTTTTGACCGTCTTACAATTGGCCATACCATATTTTTTTAACACTTCTAGTATGTACTTTCTTTGGTCCAAGTATATTACTCCTCTCTTCCTGTCTCGTTCTACATGAATACCAATGCAACAGCTCACATCTCCAAGATCTTTAATTTTAAACTGTTTATGTAACTGTTCTTTTATATAACTTTTTGTTTCTTGATTATTAGTAAATAATAACAGATCGTCCACATAGACAGCCAGGAAAGTTACATTATTTTCATTTTCAATTCTGAAGTAAATACAGGGATCTAGTTTAGATTGGGATAGGCCCATTTCTTTCAATGTAAAGTCAATCTTTTTATTCCATTGCCTGCTGGCTTGTTTTAAACCATACAATGATTTTTTTAATAAACATACACTTTCTTTTTGACCATTCTCATACATGGGTGGCTGTCTCATGTAGATTTCTTCTTCTATGTCACCTTGTAGAAATGCTGACACAGCATCCATTTGACTTATGTCTAAATCATGTTTAACAGCCAAAGCAAACAAGTATCTCAAGGATGCAAGCCTTACAACCGGTGAAAAAACCTCAGTGTAATCAATTCCTGGTTTCTGAGAACAACCCTTTATTACCAGTCTTGCCTTGTGTTTTACTATGTCTCCATTTTCGTTTGTCTTTGTTTTGAAAACCCATTTGCATGGTATGGAATGTTTATCATCTGGCAGAGTAGTAACTACCCATGTGTTGTTGTCCAACAGAGATTTGTACTCTTCATCCATTGCCTGTTTCCATTGTTTTGCATTTGGACCTGATAAAGCTTCTTCAGCAGTCAGTGGATCTGGAGCCTGCGTAACACACATGTAATTATTGCCTTGCATTTTGTGTCTCTGATGTGACCTCAGTGTGATGTTTCTTTGAAAGTTATTATCATAATCATCATCGTTATATTCATCTGTATCAGGATAATATGTTTCGTCATCACTTCTCCTATTCATAATACAACTATCAAATGAGGTATCATTACTAGGTGATGATGTTATGTCTAGTATATTGGGTGAGCTATCATCAACATTTATTGTGTCTTCTACTGACAAATTATGTGAGTCATTTTCAGATAGGATAGGGATAATAGCATATTGTGGCAATGAAGTAGGCATTTTCTGAGTGATATTTTCGCTGTAATCACATTTTTCGACGAATGTCGCATCTCTACTGATTACCACTTTCTTATTAACTGGATCAAAGAATCTATATCCCTTTGTGTTCTCACAGTAGCCTATGAACACTAATTCACGTGATTTACGATCCCATTTTAAACGATTTTGTTTAGGAACATGTACCATGGCCTTGGAACCAAATATCTTCAAATGTGAAAGGTTTGGTTTCTTACCACTCCATTTTTCATACGGTGTTACCTCAGCCAGCACTCGTGACGGGGATCTGTTGATGATATAGGCTGCAGTAGCGACTGCCTCCGCCCAAAAAGATTTTTGCAGTTTTGCTTCAAACAGCATGCACTTAGCACGCTCCACTAGCGTTCTGTTCATTCTCTCCGCTAGCCCATTTTGCTCCGGTGTATATGGGGTGCTAGTCTGATGTTTGATGCCAGAAGCTGCTAGTAAATTAGATAATTCTTTATTACAATATTCTTTACCATTGTCGCTTCTTAGAATTTTAATTTTCTTTCCTAGTTCATTCTCTACTTCAATTTTAAATTTCTCAAACACTGATCTAATATCCATTTTATTATTTTGGAAATAAACATATACTTTTCGAGAGTAATCATCTATGAAGGTTATGAAATACTTTCCACCACCAGCAGACGGAGTCTCCATCGGACCACACAGATCTGTATGAATTATCTCAAGTAATTCATTTGCTCTAGAACCAGAATTTGGAAACGGTAATCGTGTTTGTTTTGCTTCACAACATGGTATACAAACACTATCAATTTCTTTGTTACTTATAGCAATACCCTCAGCACACAATTCTAACCTCTTTACATCAGCCATATTCAAATGCCCCATTCTCTTATGCCATGTAGTTAAATCTGACTCTGACTTACTTACACTTTTCACAGCATATGCATTACCAGTAACAGTATTGAGTTTGTACATGCTATTGGTCAGCCTCGCCGTTGCTACTAAATTCTTATTGACATTGTATATATTACATCCAGTGTCAGTGAATTCTATTTTACAGCCACTCTTTGTTAACTGACTGACCGATAGCAGGTTTGCACTCAATTGAGGGATAAGTAAAACATTTCTCACCTGGATTTGACATTCATTTCTATTTAACTTGGTTTGTACATTTATATTACCCATACTTTGCACGGAGACTGCTTCACTGTTTGCCACCATTATTTTTTGAATCGGAGGTGATTTTATGTCATACAACCAATCTGAGCGTCTTGTCATGTGCATTGTAGCGCCTGAATCGATATACCAGTCATCCTGATTCAATGTACTGTAAGCTGAAAATATTGCTGAAAAGTTGTTTTGATTAGTTTTTTCTGAATCATTTTTTTGCAATTTGCACTGGTTTTTAAAGTGTCCATATTTGTTACAGTTGTAGCAACGGGGGCCCTTTCCTTTTGGCTTTGTACTATTCTTAGAGGTGTGTTTGTGCTTAGTAAAGAATGCAGAACTTTCGGATACTGTGACTTCCTGTAAAAGTTTTGTTTTAATAGAATCTGATGAGATTTTGATGCCAGAACTTTCCAGACCCATGATCATAGGGTTATATTTGTCGGGTAACCCTGCCAACATGAGTGTTCCCAGCCATTCATCTCCAACTTCGAAGCCAATGTTCCGCAATTTATGAGCTGTACTCATAATTTTATTCACATATTCTTCTATACTAGGACAGTTATCTAATGAAGTGTTGATTAAATCCTTCAGTAGGCCAACTTTCCTAGACAGCCCGGAGTCTTCAAATGCATTTCGAAGGTTTTGCCAAACTTGTTTCGATGACGTGGCATTTTCTATATGCACGTAGTTTATCGGTTCGACCAACAAAATTATCTTTGACTTGGCTTTAACATCTTTCTTCGGATCGACCTCGGTGCCAGGATCAACACATTCCCATAAGTCGTCCAACTCCAAATATGACTTTACTGCGAATTTCCACGTTGAATAATTTTCCCGGCCGGCTAATTTCTCAATTTGTAGGTTAGTCGTAGCCATTATTCACAGAGTGATTCGGATTCGCGTTCTTTGTACTTAAAACTTTGCAATAAATATTTAATACTGATCTAATAAAGGTATATGAGACGGCCCATAACCTGTGGGAAATAATACAATTACTAGATTTAACTAATTAAACTTCGGTTTATTGCACGATAGTGAAATACATTCAATGACTTGACAGATATAAGTTGCAAGGGCAGTGGCGCGGAAGGTGGCCAAAAACTGTACTACATTAAGTTTTAAATTGTGGCAAGGGCGATGTTTATATTCTTCCAACACAAATTAATAATATTTTTTTCGGTTTACATCATAAAAAGAAAATCGGTTTTTCAACAAATGTTGAGGTTCTGTTCCATGAACAGAAACCACGTTGTTTTCCCACCGTGGCACGATTAATCCGTTTATCAACTATAGGGCAAGATCCGTATTTCTCTTTTATTTTCCATGACCTTTACGTCCGTCGCTTTAACTAGGGTAAGGGAGCCTTATTTATTTACTTATAGCTTAATATGGACTCTTGCGATATTCACAAGATATGATAAAAGGTTCCTTGATCTACAGTAATGGGTAAAAGGTACGCCATCTTTAATATTGGACATGAGGTGATAATTTGCTGCATCATCTAAGTCATCAGTGATTATTTTCCATACAGAATTATTTAAGGTAGCTCAACCTTCCTACCAAATCCTATGATGAATTATACAATAACCTAAAAGTCCAAAAGAAAAAGATAAATGATCTCTTCGTATTCTGCCCTACATATTTAACGTATTCGATCACAGTCCGGCTGAGGACGAGATACGCAAACACGTCCCTCCGCGCCCTCCCATCTGTCATAGACGCTTCCGACGCACGACCTCCTGCTTAATTGACCTCCCTGGCCTCCCTGCATGTACCTACCTACTAATATTCACGGCACATATATACTGTAACTACTTAGTGAAATCAGAGACCACACTCATGAGATAGGCTCTCTTCGGTTAGTCATGGACATGAAAAAGAAAATGTGAAATCTTAAACTAGATGTTTGATTTATGAACGTCCACAAACTATTTCAATAGCTGCCCACGACAAATGCAAAGAGGTTATATTATTCAAATTGGTCGGACTTTGTGAGTGTTGGATGAATGCATGTCAATTACTCTAACGTTGGCCACGGGCACAATGTATAGGTACAGTTGTCTGTTGGCCAGTCGCACAACACATGACAAAGTTTCCGCGGCCGGAGACGAGCTGTAGGTAATGTAACAACACAGCGGATGACCACTTACATAACATACACACTAAAGGCCAACACTTGGTGCACACAAATGGACGTAGTTTGCACATACGTTGAATAGACAAAGCACACAGTCACATGAGGTCATCTCCCCTCATTAGGTGGTTAGTTTTCCGGGCGTGTCCGCAGACTCCGGGGGGGTGAGGTGCACGGGGTAGGTGGCAGCGGCAGGGGGAGGGGGGTGCTGGTAGACGGGAAGTTACTTAATTAATCCCCGCGCGGCCGCCATTGGCCAGCGGGACGTGCGGGCGGGCGGACGTCTCATCGCCCACGCGTTAATTGGGCGGGAAGGCGCACAGATTACAGCAGCGCTCCCGTTAATGAAACCGGACTCTCGTACCTACTGAAACAAACCCACACTTACTATATGTTGCTATGTAGCCAGCTAGGAGGCGCTGATGAAATGTACCCTTACATAGACACTTGTAGGTAAACGTGCCTAAAGCTCAAATTAGTTACAGATGCTTTTGAAATAACTGAATTTTTAAAACTCAGAAACACGAGACCTTCTCGAATCTTGCGCATTCTTGGGAACGTAGAAATGTTTTATGGTGTTCTAAACACTAAAACAGTCGCCCTCTAAAACCCGTTACCTACTCCTAAATTCGTCAAAGACAAAGTTTATTCTTCTATCATTCAAACATAGCTTAGCGAAAAGGAAATGAAAAAAGTGTTGCATGGCTTGGTTGGAGCGTTAATAAATATTGTAGTAGGGAAGGAGTTGAGTCGAAACTAATATTGCTCTCGTCGCGTCAAGTGAACGTATAAAGCTCAGATTTAGCGTGAGCCGAGGGCTGAGCAGGCGCGTAACGCCCAGGTAAAGCACCTACTTACACCTCGATATACGAGGAAACGTAAATTATAATATTGTGTGTGTCGGTGCTAACCCTCTCGCGCGTCGCGTCCCCGCGTGTGTGCGCGCCCACTGAAAGAAAAGCAATTTCCTCCGGGCGGCGGGCGGCCGCAGGGGGTTGAGGTCTCGCGCGAATATAATTTTGTTCATTTTTTTCATTCGGGCGAGTTAATTCGGCTTCGCGGCGGAGTCGGCTATTGATTAGGGCGCGTCTTACGTTTTAATTTGTTTGCGCGCGCAGCCACGATGCACCCGTCGAGATGAGCCCCCCTCTCCATCTCTGCACCCCAGCATCTTCTAATGAGCTGTAACTACGCCTAGTGTAATCACGAACCTTTTCATAATCACGTTCGCGCGTCACATGTTTGACTGTATCTTTTATGGAGGCTCTCGTCCGAGGCTCTTGTTTACACTTGAAGCGACCCCTACACGTTGTCGAGCGGTCTCAGGGTTGCCCTTTTGTGGATGACCGATATATTATTTTTGGAAGGTTTTGCTCAAAAGGTAACAATAATGTAAGGACGTTATTTCTCGTCTTATTCTAGTGTAGAAATGCTGGCAGTTAGTTTATTTTAGTTACAATTGTAAAATATGTAGAAACTATCCTCAGCCCAATGTTTTTGTGGCATTCTTTATCAACGAGGCAAGGAGAATTCGATACGTACTAATGATATAGGGATCTCAGGGATCCACGCAAATTGTTTTAGAGAGATTTTGAAAGGTGTCTTTACCTTATTACAGAGCAATTATTATTGTCTTTTGATAAAGGAAGATGCAGAACAAAACCCATTCATACAAGCAAGATATCGTTCCGCGTCTACCAGCTTTATAAGATCAACTAACTAACTACTCCTACCCTCCTATACCCAAGTATATACCTAACACAGCACATAGCCATGTAGGTATCTAGGTACCTATTTTCCTAAGCACACTACCTACACTTTTCCCATCCCACACACGCGCACTATCAGACACACACTTGATCATGATAGCATAATTAACGGTGCATCGTCGGTGCGGCTCGGTGCGACGCCATTGGTCATCCCCCCACCCCCGGCCAGCCACCCGCGCCCCGCACACCCCCGGCCACCTAGCCTCACCCCCCCGCACGCCTGCCTGAAACAACGCCGGCTGCATGTGACACATTAGTAAATGAGACGACATTCGTTACCGGAGCGGAGCGCAGTAGGAATTCCCTCATTGAAAGCCTGCCGAGTTGATGGTTCAACGCAAATGCAATCTCTGGGAAAATGTTGGCGATCTCTTAGGTTTCAAGGCTTTGGGTATTAACAATAAAAAACCTAACAAACTCTAGTGTGTTAGGTTTTTTATTGTTAAATCCTAAACCTGAAAATGATTGTGATTGTTAGTGATTGTGAAAGAGCTGAACAAATAAGGATAAGGATAACTATTGTTTAAAACATTGTGGTCTTTATCTACTTATGTACATCGTTTTATTTAAACAATATTTTCATGAGTAGGTTATCTATATGTATTTCGTTTTAGCATTTAACAATACTAGTGTCATATTAATTAGGCATTTAATTCAATTGTATAACGTATCCCATTCTGCCTCACTGCTTTTTTCTTCCATGTCTTTATTTTTCCCATTCAGCACCTGTTAAAATAAAGATTAATTTATATTAGCGTGTCAAAACGTTAGTTTTCCGAATTCGGAATTCGTGTGTCCGAGGTCTCGGGACGAAGCACCTCACTCAATAAACCGAGAGGCCGCCGCGGCCGCCTCCGCTCGGCCATTAAGGCTCGCGATAGTGGATACTCTTCGGGGTTCACTTTGTTTTATTACTTTCATTTTATTGTTTTAATTTGTGTGCGGGTGCGCTATTTGCGTGCGCGCAGTTTGTCGCGCGCCCCGCCCACCGCGCGGCGGCCAATGGCGCGCGGCCCGCTAACGAGCTGCTGCGCCCGCGCGCCGACACGCGCCCGCTGCGCCCGCACCGCCGCGCAGCACACGCACAGACATCGCGACAATGCTCATTGTTTCAAACTATTCTTATTTTGTTTTAGTTAGGTCCACCTCGCCGGCCGGCATCGCCTCCCACCGAGCGATAATTTCAATGTCGTCGCGTATATTGTGATATTGACTGAGATTCCACTCTCGCCATGTTTTATCGTCGGAGGCGCGTTTCGTCAGAGCTACTCAATAAGCAATAAACCATTCGCCTCCGAGGAGTTATTTTAAACCCTGACTGGGACTCGAATTGAGCCCACGCCTTTACACCTTTTAAAGGTTATTGTGTTTCCGAAACGCTAAAGATATAAACGCTCAGCAGCCTCGCAAACGTTCACATCTTCAAGTAAACAAAATACAAATAGACATTTTGAAATACAATAAGCAGTGTGTGAAATAATATTACCTACCTACGTAGAGGTACTCATTTTACATAATTTCAGTGTCGTTTAAATTCGAAGGTTATGGCTTCTAATAGATCGTTAATATTGTCAACAAGCGGTGTGATATTCAAAGCAGAATCAGGCACGACACTGCCACGAATAATATTAGGGGGAAACTAAGCAATTGATAGTAAAAATGGGCGTCGAAATAGAAAAATATCGTCGGACGCATTCGAGGCCTGGTAAAATATTCAATCGGGGCAATTCGGGTCCGCGTATAAATTCGGAACCGCCATTATTTGTAGCGCGTCCTCGCGACCGAAAATCGGTACGTACATTGATAGTCGTCATTTTTCTTGTAGGTATCGTTAATATTTTACGGGTGCGTGTCAACGGTTTATGGGCCCACTCTTAACACTAAAACGTTTTAGCCGTGCTCTCATTGTTTATACATTTTACTATCCACTTTTTATAGTTTATTGCAGCTTGAGTGCTGTTCGGGGTTATGACACCGCCTAACGTCCCCGTGACGTTCGATTGTATGCTATAGAAGTTGATTTTTATTGCGCGCTCAAGTCAGGCGGAAACTTTTGAAATTATCATGTGTATATTTGGCTGGCCCGGCAGGCAGTTACCATGGGCGTTTTGGTGGCGTGCCCCGGCCTATCCAGCAGTAACTGCCCAATAAAGGTACAACAGACTGCGGTATGATCATTTAATGACAATCAAACCTCACTCACATTGCTATTTCGTACGAATTTCACGGTCTGTACTGCCTTAATAGCGGAAAAACTGTAAACCTACAAGGTTCTATGGTTTCCCAAGTTAATTCTATCGCATTACATAATATAATTCGTTTCACATAAAACGGTGCTGTCGTAAAACACATAACAAGGACGGGGGTCTTATCTAAGTGTAATTATCCGTCCAAGTTTGCGAGCTGAGAGAAAGAATTGCTGGAGAGTGTGTGCATGTGTGTGTGAGGGGGGGTGAGCCGGAGGGGGTGAGGGGGTAGGCTCACATGGGACGCGCTCTAATGAGGTGCCTGAAAGCGACAATGTCTTTGAGTAAAGCAAATGTGTAGGTATCTACATAAGGGAGGGCTGCCTCCTAGCTACGCTCTATTTTAATGTGGATCTAGTGTACGTTTACGATGGATATATAAAACGTTATGTGGTTTTAAGCAAGCTTCAGGATAAATGCTAGAAAAAGGATTAAGTTATACTGTATAGGTGAGTTTTTATACTTCTTTATGTATCTCTATACCTGGTGCAGAAACACGTGGTTCACGTTCGTGGTTCAAATAGGTATTGGCAATCAAGACCCGTGAAACCATGCATAGGTAATCAATCAGTATAACAATGCCTACTTAGTATGATTTATTACAGAAACCATGACACGATAACACAGAACACCTTACCTAAACCTTGCCATTATGTACAGTTAGTTAAAAACTGAGACAACTGCTTACGGAAGTCTCTTTTTTCTTAAAAATACCTGCCTTCTTAAAGGTGGGGTATAATGGAGCATCATCCTCTCATGTAACGCGTTGTAAATCAAGCTTGTAGGACAATACAAGGTGTGTGCGGTGTGAAAGCGGCGTGCGGTGTGACGGCGGCCGGCCGAGCCGTCCCCGTGCGGAGCGGGGGTCGATTGCTCCTTCCGGTCCGGAGCCGGTTTTAATTTCCCGCGCGAGGCGGCGGGGCGTTAAGTTTAAACGGCCGGAGATGAGCCACACACGTACTAATATCATGCACGGCCCGGGCCGTCGCCATAGCGACGCACACTCTTATGACGTGTGCGGCGGGCGCGCGCGCGGGTGTGAGGCCGGGGGTAATATGATTTGAGCGCCCCCGGGGGGTGTCGCGCCCGCTTGTTTGCTCTCCGATGCAATCGCGATACGAGCCCCGCCCGCGCCCCGGCCCCGCCGGCGACACATCTCTCACCTCCGTCGTCGATAACCGCATCGGATTCCTTGTTGCAAGCCACCGCATTCTATTGAAATAGATACCCGCGCCCGCCTATCCACCTACCTACTGCTCTACTCGATTTACACGTCACCCCGCGCCGCACAATTTTCAACTCCACTCGACAGACCGCGCTCTTCCGTGTGGTTTCTGTTACCTATTACTTCATCGCCTCGAATACGTGTATACTGTACCTACACTGCCTTCACGATATGTCTCACTCTTTTTGTCAGAAGCTCTGAAAAGCACCCGTTTTAAAAGTTTTACGCCAAACGAGATGGATAAAGTGTCACCTCGACAACGGTGCTTATCCTCGTTATGTTCCTAATAAATCAATCAGTCGATTCCGCCGACAACACAGTAACAACCGCTGTCATATTCCCGCGATCTTTTTGCGTGTTGACTCAATCGTGGTTGTCACATCGAGCGTGGAATCTGGCGAGTGTAGCGGCAGCCGGTGACAATTACGCGCTGCCGCTGCTCATTAGTTGCGGCGCGCGGCCGCTTCATGTATCATGTATTGCGCGTCCTCGCAGCGCCAGCCACCGCCAGACAATAAAGCAATCAATCGGCACCGCGCGCCTCCGCAAACGAGCTGCCACGCCAGCGACGACGCCGTGCGACTCCACACCATACATATGTATCGAACTATACTGTCGTGTAACGCGACTTAACTACATGTTCTCTACTTGTTTGCTATCCGGAGATGCAGACGATCATCTCGGCGAGGTACTCCAGTTTCAGACTTAGGCAACACTACCTCTAAGGCTTTCCTAATAGGGCATTGTGACTGAACGGTGTGCGCTGTTCGGCCGCTGTAATTGCGGCGCGGACGCCGGAGGCCGCGGATAATGCCGTACGTGATATATGGTACTACGGCTAATAACAGAGCTCGGGCCCAGCGCCGATTATCCCTTTACCCGGCCCAGACGAATTCGTATCGATCGGAGCGTCGCTCGGTCTCAGCTAATGAGAGCGGGATTTACTACTCATTATCCACTTGTGTTGGTGCCGGGGGCGCGATGAAGACGTCGCGGGGTCGCGGAGCCGCGGGCGCACAATTTGCGGCCAGCGCCGGCCGCCGCTCGCACCGCCGCGCCGCACCGCTCCGCGCCGTAGCCCGCAGCGCGCTTTGTACTTGATCCCGGTAATTGCGGCGGCACTCGCTGCGCCGTGCAGCGCGATACACCTTGCGCCGGCCACCACCACTCGACCCACGCCAGTACTAGATAATTGCGCTATTGTTGCCTAGCTCAGCCACTAGCTCACAAATCGCTTTCAAGGAAGCTATCCACGTTTAAATTAGAAGGTTCAAACATCGAACGAACTTTGTTATTTGGACAATTAAGTTAGATAAGAAAATTAATAGTTCCATTGAATCGTGGCTGTAATATAGCATCGCATGTTCACTCCAGGCGGTGGAACGTTACCACACCCTGTTCTTTGAAGTAATTTTCTCATACCCCGTATTCATTTCATGATGATCCACTACTTAGTTGAACGTTAGTTCTAGCTGCAAATATTTCATAAAAGAATATGTGCCTTTAATGACAGTTGATGTGATGGTGGCTCATAATTTCATAAACCTCACAGAAAATTAGAACAGCACAATAAATGGACGATGTAAAACTCGTAAATAATAGGTTACGGCGTATGGAATACCAAGCACTTTGTGCTCTACTTGAAACTTCAGGATCGTGTAGAATATCCCCTCTCTAAAAAAAATAAATGAAAAGCCTATTCCTGAATGAAATCTTGTAAAGGTAGCGTAGCACTCGACCTTCTGGCCCTGACAACATTATCTTATCCTTATGGGATACAAAAGAATTGGACCACCAATCATTTATCTACCTAAAATGCCAAAATTCCATAATTGATATCCTTTGTTACAGATGGCTGGGCCGCGGCTCGATGTTCGTGCTGTCGGAGGCACAGGCGCGCGCGCTGCTGCGTGTCACCGGCCACGGCATCGGCGCCGGCGCATTAGTGGACGTAGGCGCGGGCGACGGCGAGGTCAGCCGCCGCTTCGCTCACATCTACCCGCATAACTACGCCACTGAAATATCTGCTAGCATGAGAAAGTCGCTGGCTGATAAGGGATATAAGTGAGTAGATGATGTTTTGTTTTTAACTCTTAGTCAATATCGTGTTTGTGTTTTTGTAGCAAATGGCAGGAATGGCAGGTGGCAATGGTAAGTGGTGCATTCTTTTGCACTTCCTGACTACCACATTTGAAAGCCTTACACTGCGAGTAGATCCTATCATAATCCACTGCGAACAGGTTCCAAGTTAGTATGAAGGACCGCCACTCGACTAAGTCGCTATGACGACAGAAAAAAACCTTCGAGTAAGTCAATAAATAACAAGTTATAACTGTCATTTTGATGAGGTGGTGTCGGGTTGAAATACATGAACTTGGAATGTAGGTCTCTGTCTCAAAGGTAGTAGATGCCTAGGACCAGTCCTTGTAGCATGGCGCTTAGGCGGGGTCAATGTGAAGCAGAAGACTTCTTTTGACTTCTTTGATTGATTAAACTTTTATTAATATACTTCCAGACTGCTAGACACGGAGAAGTGGCACCACTACCGCCAGTTCGACTGCATATGTATGCTGAATCTTCTGGACCGGTGCAGCAAGCCCAAGACTATGCTGAAGCAAGCCAGGGATGCTCTCGCGCCGGGTGGAGTTCTTATGTTGGCGCTTGTATTGCCCTACAAACCTTACGTGGAAGGTAAGACCACTAACACTTTCGCCCAGAGGATACGGTGAAGGTCTACCCTGTGCTTGGGCGGAGCACCGCCGTGTCCTCGTCGAGGCGATCGGCGGCGGCGACCTCTCGCGTTCGGTCCTTGTTAAATCCTTGGTCCGAATAGAAGGCTTGGGAAGCGGTCACCTCCTTCTGCGAAGCAGTAATGCTAGCGAAGGTGGAGGCGAACCACACGAGAGAGAGACAAAGCCCAACCGCCGTCAGGAGTCGCAGGGCTCACCCCGGCCACCTACTGCGCGGGCCTGCGGACGGCGAGCGTTGGTTGGCTTGCTGTCTGATCACCACCAGGCCGGGCTCGATGGCTCGTTGTGTTCCACGCGCGCCAGAAAGAGAACACGGAAGGGTTTTAGTCAGTAAGAGTGACACGCCTTTCCGCTCCACCCAGAGCGGAAGAAGTCATTTGATAATTTCCCAACCTTAAAAAAATACCAGTAACACTTGAAACCAAAGCCCTTGTCATTTACCTGTCCGTACCAATTCCAATTATGAGACTGTTTCTTGATTATTACCCTAAGCTAATTTACGGTTTTCCTAAATTATCCTTGATTTGTTGTTAAGGTCGGTTTCCCCCGAAAGTCGGCGCAGTTTGTTTTCTCCATATTATTTGCCATCATTTCAATAATCATGTCTTTCTAATTTCCAAACCAAAGTCCTATTGGAGCGAAATAGGAAATTATCGCAGTCGTGTTCTCCTCGGCGGAAATGAGACAGACATGATCAAAGTCAAAATTCAACATTCTTGCCCAAGTTGCCCGTTAAAACTGCTCATGCCATTAGGATGATGTCCAGATTTTGCAATAGTCAAATCTGTTTTAACTAAATATGGAATATCAGAACCACATCAATATTTGCGATGCGAGTTGACTCCGCTGAAGACGGACTGTTGTCACTCCAGCTGACCTAGGCAGTAAATTGTTGCTAGATTTAAAAAGAGTAATAAAACAACCGTTTTCACTCTTCTTCCAGTGACACCAGACCACAAACCTGAAGAGCGTCTGCCGATCGAAGGGTTATACTTTGAGGATCAGCTCGCGGCCTTCGTGAAGTTCATGCGCGAAGAGGCCGGCTTCGAGCTGGTGTCCTGGACCCGTGCCCCCTACCTGTGCGAAGGGGACTTCGCGCAGGCGTACTACTGGCTCGACGACTCCATCTATGTCTTCAAGCCTACCGCACTAGACCCCAAATAAACGTCTCACAACAACGAACATTATACTCAACTATGTATCTTACACGTCGCTGATAAGTACCATTTTTCATTAAGAAAAAGTTTTAAAACAACCTTTTGGATTTTTGGATGTTAGTGCGATAACCGCTGCAGTGCAGTATACGTTTCTGATTTTTAAAACACGTGCTATTTAAAATTTATAAGGTTTTTTATCGAATAACAGACTTTCGGGAACTTGATCACGGTATTAGAATTTTTGTACTTATATTAAATGTAAATTTACTTAAATAATCAGTTCCGTATACTGTACGCGCTTGCACCTACGGGTTTAACTGTAAGGAGTCCGCAATATGAGTGATGAATTTGAACATTCGTAATAATGAAGGTTAGTTTAAGAATTAGCTCGCCTGTACTGATTGGCCCCCAATACTGCCTGTGAATGGCAAAAGCCATACTCTTACAAACGACTATTGAAACTTCCAGAAGACCTCAAAAGACACTATGTGGTAATAGTATCTAATCGAGTAACCGGCGTGTCTTCTACCCAAGAATTTGAAGGCATGTGACATCCACCAACCCGCCCTAGGCCAGCCGGCATGGTGTTACGGCCGACTCGCACGGTGAGGAGGCCTGTGTGCCAGCAGTTGAACATTATAGGCTAATTATGCTACTTAGTTCTGTGGCTTTTATTTTGCATTGCGATAGATAATATATTATATTTTTATACCTTACACTCCTTCTGGTGTCACACAACCCCCAAAATGTCTCGAAAGAGCTTTCGCTTCTGGGGGGCTACTCTCTAAACCCGAAGAACGTAGTTTCGGGCTTAGTTGCAGGCGTATTCTACTCCTTATCACCAAACCACTAAGAATTAATGACAACACGATTTGACAGTTCCTGCCAAATCGTGTTCTCATTAATTCTTAGTTCGGGTTTGGAACTAATCGTAAGTCCGTAAGTGATACGGAGTAGAATACGCCCGCAACTTAGCCCGAAACTACGGACTTCAGGCTTAGATAATAGCCCCCCTGCTACAGCTGGCCAAATGGTAGAGGATACCAATGGTGAAACCAGAATGAAGTTTTAGTTGGGCTCGATTCACTCAGCTGATAGGCCTCCACAAATCAAACGGGCAAATCAAATGGATTGAACCCCCAACTGTCGCCTCCTCGGTCCTCCACTGAAGGGTGCACAAGATTACTTACATCATTACATTCCTAGAGTAGATCGTATTCTATTGACATACTTAATCATTTCAACATATTTTAGGCTCGTCAAACGGTCAAACGCATTTATCGATTTCGTCATGTCAATTTGAGTACTTAATATAAGAGTTTCTAATATATACTATCTTTTTTTTTTATTCTTATGATATTTTGTTTTTGTCATCACAGTAATTATGTTGTCAATTTACGTTACATATCAAATTAATTTGAGTGATTATTTGTTGTAGATCCCTTTCGTAAATATTTTTTTATAGAATTAATATATTATTAAGTTCTGAAAAAAAAACATAACGAAAGGTATCATCGAACAGAAATATTTGTAAGTTTTTAAATATATATTTACGCACATACTTGACATCGATAGATGTTTTTCAGCTACAGTTTTAGCAAATATTACGTATAAATAATTTATTATGTGTACGCCATGTATTAACAGTAATAAGTATGAGAAATTATAGGTTTTGTACGTTTTCTACGGTATATTTATAAAAGTTATATGCTTAAATATTAAATACTCGTTCAATCTAGGTTCAAGGGTATAACTAACCTGTAGATGATGAACGTCCAGTTTCTGGAACGCTAATCAACATATATTAGCCAACAAATTGTTAAACACGTGTCAACTGCTGTTATTGGTTGAATAAAGGTTACACTTTACGATACGGGGGATTGTTTTGTGAAATGTTCTAATCGTCTCACACATTGATCGACACAGTTTCTATTCTGTCCCTCTAAGGCCCACTTGCGCTGCTCCGCTTAGCACTGGGTCAGCGCCCAGCGGTCTAGTCCAGGACTAATTTTACAAAGTTGCAGAATAGTATTTTTAGAGGCTAGTAAAATAACTAAAAATAAAAAAATGTAGAAAGATGTATAGAGTATAAAGAAGCGGAACAGCGCAAGTCGGCGTAAGAATTTGATCGGATCGGGCCGTACCATAAAGTATAAGCCCGGCCTTACTTAACGACAAACAAGCGGATCACTTGACATGCATCTCATAAGTACATCACAAGTTGTTAATTTTCGTTCCAGAAACCACACGTGTAATTAATTAATTATATTGATATTCTCGATATTAAAAAACCAAATATAAGTATTTATTATGTTGTGTAGGTACTTAAGGATTGTGCCAAACGAGTGTATACATAACATTCCACGGAAATTATTTTATAAAACTATATATATTGTTTTGTCTTATTTTGTAAAGTTGGTACTCTATACAGGATGAATTTTTCAAGTGTGCGTCTTTGGCCAAATGCGAAACTATGATTAATAGCGAAAAACACTCGAAGGAGTCTCGAGCCCGATTTTGATGAAAACTAAAAAAAAACTATGATGCAGTTTTAGTTTTTATCAATATGGGACCCGAGAATATATACATCATTGGAGTTTTAAAAAAATATCAGGTTCTGATAGGTAGGTATGATCTGAAAAATAAAAAAGTAATTTGATAAAAATAAGCGCTTTCCTTAAGTTTTCCTCGTGTTATTACTTCCCAGAATTTGATCCTTATTAGCGACACTTTCATATGGTGTAGATAATAGTAAAGGTGATGTTTTTTTTTCAAAATCAACTGGTTCGCTTCCTGGCTAGGAATAGCGATTTAAAAATACAATGACGCTGTTTAGTTTTCATCAAAATAGGCATCGAGACTCCTTTGAGTGTTTTTCGCTATTCATCATAGTTTCGGATTTACCAACCACGCACACTTTAAAAATTCACCCTTTATATTTTTGTTTTCTCTTTTAATCGTTGAGTACTTAAAGAATCTATGTATTTAGGTATAACTACTTTTTAAGTACGGTTGGCGATCATTCCGTTCTGTTTCTGTTACTTAGTAGAATGATATTACTTCGTTACTCCTTCATAATAAACATGGTATATTTGTAATGTTAATAAAAATAAAGAACAATTTAAATCTTCTTGAATCTTCTTTTTATTTGATCCTTTTTTTCATTAATGACAGATTTTTAAAAGTGGTCCAGTTAGTTCGTCCAGACCAGTGTTTTCGTTTTTGAAGTGAAAACTTCTTTAGGCGCGTTGAGCACTTTTTGGGTGAATAAAAATCATGGAACTCGCGTCGTCGTCACTGAACGCTTTCCATGAGCTATATGTTTATTGTATATATACACGTTCGCCTTAAGGCGACGCCTTATCTGGGCGCCTTCAGACAACGCCTTAGAACGATGCCTTAATTGGTATGACGGCTTAAAGCGACGCCTTAGAATGACTTCTTAGAGTTACGCCTTAGGACGACGCCTTGGCACGACGCTTTAGGATTATGCCATAGAACGACGCTTTAATCGGCTTTAATACGACGGCTTGGTCTTTAGGACAACGCGTTAAAACGACGCCATTGAACGACGCCTTAGAGCAACGCCATCGTACAACGCCTAAAGATGACGCCTTAAAGCGATACCTTAGTAAGACGACTCAAAGCGACGCATTAGAACGTCTCATTAAAACGACGCCTTTGGGCTATACCTTAGGCCGAAGCCTTAGAGCAAGGCCTTCGTACAACGCCTGAGGACGACGCCTTAGAGCGACGACTTAGGATGACGCCTCAGGACGACGCCTTACTACGACGCCTTGATACGACGCTTTACATGGACGCTATAAGACGTCGTCCAAAAAGGGCACTTTTGAGTGACGCTTCAAGACGCTACCTTGGTACGACGACTTAGAGTGACGCCTTAGAACGACGTCTTAGAGTTACACCTTCGTACGACGCCTTAGGAAGATGCCTTGGTACGACGCTTTAGGACAACGTTTTAGAACGTCGCCTTAAAACGACGCTGGACGATGCCATAGAACAACGCCTTAGAGCGACGCCTTAAGATGACCGCGACGCCACAAAGCGATGCCTTAAAGCGACGCCTTGGTACGACGCTTTAGAGTAACGCCTTCGGACTTCGTAGATATCTGAAACTCAATAACCAGAGCTGATAAAAAATCTACTAATATATTTGAACTTAGCATACCATGTTTGGTCAGCAACAGCCAAATTTTTTCCGGCAACAGATTTACTGTAAACTCGTGTAATTAATCTATAGCTACTGCCGTTGAATGCCAACGATTTGTAATTGCCTTAAAACTCGATTTAGTATCCTCATCCTGTCGGGTGGCAGGACATAGAGGAGCTCGTGGCCTAAAGACAGTCGGGTTCAACATCTTAACGAGCTTTCTGAGGCACGAAGGAATCTCGTTAGGTATAGGTATGTCACCGGAAAATTGAAGAATCCGTAAGATTGTAATGAATCTTTATTAAATTATACATAGTTTCTCGATATATAATGAAAAAACTGTTTTGTATACAATAAATCCCATCTTAATTCAATCGTTTCTAATAAATCCGTGTCTTATTTAGAAAAATAGTTTACAATTTCACGCGATATTTTACATACTTACGGAGTCTGAAATTTTCCGGTGACATAATATATATACACTTACTTCCCTCCGTACCGTCGCCGGCGTGTGCTAATTTTAATATCTCTCCGGTTTTTAAATTCGGAAATCGTGTTCCGTGTTTATTTTAAGGCTTGTGAATTGTTTCTAGCTGTGCCCTATTGTATTAAGTGCTTGTTTTGTAAGTTTTTGAAGGTGTCTGTTTATTTATTTTCTGGTAATTAGTTAATTTCTTCATCCTTCGGTAAGTTACTTTTTTTTCTTTGTGCGTGGGTACCACGAAATAATTTAATCGATCGTTATTTTTATTTGTTTACAGCTTTGTATACAATAAATCCCATCCAAATTCAATCGTTTCTAATAAATCCGTGTCTTATTTAGAAAAATTAGTTTACAATTTCACGCGATATTTTACAAACTTACGGAGTCTGAAATTTTCCGGTGACATATAAATACACTCACTTCCCTTCGTACCTACCCTCGCCGGTGTGTGCTAATTTTAATATCGCTTCGGTTTTTAAATTCGGAAATCGTGTTCCGTGTTTATTTTTAGGCTTGTGAATTGATTCTAGCTGTGCCCTATTGTATTATGTGCTTGTTTTGTAAGTTTTTGAAGGTGTCTGTTTATTTATTTTCTGGTAATTAATTAATTTCCCTCGCCGATTTTAAATATCAGTGATGCGGGCAGTGCTGATTATTGCGATTTAGTTTCCGAGGGAGGCGTATATTTAACTAAAGTTAACGACCTGGTGAATGATGCATTAACGTTGCAAATAAATCTGCTACCATGGACATGACACAGCGACTCACGGCTATCGTTTCTATGCTGGCCATAAAATCATCGTGTAACGAAACCAAGTTAGCCAATACGGAACGCGAATTAGATAAGATCAGGTTGAATAACGGTGTCAATCACTATCCCGTCAATACCAAAGTTTCATATGCGGACTCATTGAAACTTCGCTTGCCAAAGGTGGCTCCAACGCCTTCAGCGATGGAGTCACGGTCCGTGCGGCGTTGCGGAGGTATCATCGCCAACTTTTAAGGTTTACGTTGTGAGCTGTTACTTTCAATATTCTGACCCTGATACTCCACATTATACATAATCTCTGTCACGTCTTGCGGTCGCTTGCGGGCTGCAAAGTGATAGTTGTGCTGACGTAAATGCATCTTCTTCCCTGTGGTATGACAAAGTTTGGTCCACTGATTCCGAACGACGTTGTACTGTTGAGGAATTTGATTGCTGAGATGAACTTGTCAATTGAGAACACCCCTGACGCACCACCTACTTTTTGTAGCCAAATGGGCGAATCATGTATTAACGTCACACTTTCTAGACGTACGCTTGGATAGGTGGCTTGTTCTTCCTGACGCGTCTTGTAGCGATCATCGCCTGATCGTATACGTATAGAAAAGGTTCACCTCCAAGGTTCGCCCTACTTAATGACGCGAACGCAAATTGGAAATTCTTTAGCTCACTTTTTGCGGGTCATGTCAAAGACTTCGCTGGCGGTGGATTATCGGCTGAGGAAAGTACTGAGATAATGACAGGCACCTTCACTTACTGTGCTGACATTGCCATTTGTCGCGCATCTATGACCAATATTCGTAGATGTGGTTGGTGGAGTGACTACCTTGTTGAACAACGTCAAAGCTATCGCAGAGCGCGTAGACAGCTTAATAAGCTTAAAAAACGCAAGGTTACCGGAGACCTTACTCTTGCTTTAAGTACTTTTAGAGTTGCCAAGTCACGCTACAGAGCATGCATCGGTAGAAAAATCTAAGGGTAATTTACTCCGGAAAATTGTTATAAACTATATAAAGAGGGTCCGTGGGTCTCCTTTGTACCACGAGTTCAAGGCTAATATATCTGCCGACCTTGCGTAGGTAGGAACCTGATATCCTGACCTAATATTCAATTTAACAACGTACCTACCCGTTAAAAGAAAAGAATCCGTGTGTTACCTCGGTATGTACCAGAAAGGAACATTTCATTTATTGATCATATAAAAACAGTAGGTGAAAAAGCGAAAAAGAACTTCTACGCCTTGACGAGAATATCCAAAGCTACTTGGGGTTTGTTATTTCAAACCTTTAAAACTATTTATTACTTACTTACTTGGGTTGTATAATAATAATTATATATAGATAATAATATCTTGGGACAAGTCACACACGGTCAGTCCGATCCCAAACTAGGCAGAGCCTGTGCTATGGCAACCAGACAACTGATAAACATACTTAAATATTTCTAAAGACATTCATATTATAGACAAATTACACCCAGACACAGAACAAATGATTATGCTCATCACACAAAGATTTGTCCTAGGCGCGAATCGAACCCACGACCTGCGGTTTAGCAGTCAGGGTAACTAACCACTCGACCAACAAGCCAGTCTAGTATGTGCTACGGGGCACCTGTTTGGGCCGATAGGACCACCATAGGGACGGTACGACGTAAACTGCTTCAAAGCCAGCGTTTGGCTTTGATATTCTTATGCAAAGCGTATAGGACGGTTAGTACTGAAGCCTTACCGGTGCTGGCAGGTGTACTCCCAGTCGATCTAGATAGGTACAGCGACGTGCTGCAATGTACTAACACGCTCGAAAGATCACGGACCCAGAGTTTTTACCGCAACACGACCGTGCTAAGATCTCTATTACTTAAACCCCAGACTGACGTCCGGGAGGAACTTTTATCCGAATGGCAATGTAGGTGGGAAGGGAAAGTTCCATCAAAGGCAGTCACCTCCACCAGATCTTTCCATCCCTCGTGAGCGGCTGAATAAGATGGCTAGAGGTGGATCACTGTGTTGCCCAATTTCTCACAGGTCATGGTAACTTTAATAGTAGATAAATTATTTTCTTTAACTTGTGGCTTCGCCTTTTTGTCAATGTTCTACTTCTGACATTGAATACGAACAATCCGCTCATCACATCTTATGGGAGTGTATTCTTTGGCAAACTAAACGCAATATTATGTTAGATAGTATTTAGATTACATCTGGAGTTGTTTACTATATGGACCTTGTAGAAACCAGAAAATTCCGTGCATTTAAGCGATTTTTCCATTCCTGTTACTGGAATCAAAAGTAGCTCACAATTTAGGACCCATTAGTATTAGTGTTAATATATAATCGGTGGTGCTTGGCAACTGGGCTTAACCCAGTTGTAATGTCCCTTGGTGCCTATTGGCCTAGCTCAATTCTATCTCCTGCTTGAATGGAGGGAAATGGAAATTATATTTTTTCCTACTCCTTCGCTTTGCTTTTCTGATTAATTTCGTTGCTTCATTGACTTGGCGTTTTTTTCTGGTGGTCGCCACTGATGATTCTGGCTTTCAGGAATTGCGATGATTGGGAATGTGTGGCGTGCTTGTCCCAATAAAACAAAATGTATATAAGTATAGTCAGGAGTGTATATACAGGGTGTCCCAAAACTCAACGTCAAGCCGAAACGGGGTGACAGGATTGATCATAACCATCACGAGAAAAATCTGAAAAAAAATCTATCCCATGCAGTTTAAAAATTATGGGCATTTTAAGAAAAACCTAGAAATTTGATCAAACTGTACCATTTTTCGGTTATTGTGGTTATTCTTTTTTATTTTTGTTCATTTGAACTTTGGAAACGTAATTCTAAATAACATTTCTAGAATCCCAATAAAAAATAATGACACAATTGCCTCAAGTTTCCGAGAATTGAGACTATTTGTTAAACTACGAATTTAAAATTTTCAAGATTCGTCGACTTTGACAGGCCCTCCTATAAAAAAAATGTACTAGAGTGCCTTGGCAAGTGGCATTAAAAGTTGGCGCATTTAATCAGAATTCTAAAATGGTACAATACTTGTTAGTTCCATACAATAGAAAAGAGTAAAAAAATTAAAACCTCAAGTAACCCGATTTTTGCTATCTCATTTTACTCAGTTAAAATGTTTTTAATTCACACAAGCTCTAGGTAGGTTCTTAATTTTAAGACAAAATGATGAGAGAGATGGATAATGGGTATGTTCGCCATGAGTGAGCGAGACAGATAGTGACGCCACTTTTACCAAAGTGAAAAAAAGTTAGTAAAATTAGTAAAATAATTAATACGAATACGAACGTTCGCAGTAGACGAATGAGCGAAACGTACTAACTGGTTGGTGTCGGACTGGTAGCGTAGCCATTTGCTTGGCTGAAACTAGTGCGAATGAAACAGATAGATGCCATAGCATCTATCTGTTTCATTCGCACTCGTTTAAACGACGCATCTCCGTCTCAATGCGTGGCGTCACTATCTGTCTCGCTCACTCATGGCAAACATACCCATTATCCATCTCTCTCATCATTTTGCCTTAAAATTAAGAACCTACCTAGAGCTTGTGCGAATTAAAAACATTTTAACTGAGTAAAATCTGATAGCAAAAATCGGGTTACTTGAGGTTTTAATTTTTTTACTCTTTTCTATTGTATGGAACTAACAAGTATTGTACCATTTTAGAATTCTGATTAAATGCGCCAACTTTTAATGCTACTTGCCAAGGCACTCTAGTACATTTTTTTTATAGGAGGGCCTGTCAAAGTCGACGAATCTTGAAAATCTTAAATTCGTAGTTTAACAAATAGTCTCAATTCTCGGGAACTTGAGGCAATTGTGTCATTATTTTTTATTGGGATTCTAGAAATGTTATTTAGGATTACGTTTCTAAAGTTCAAATGAACAAAAATAAAAAATAATAACCACAATAACCGAAAAATGGTACAGTTTGATCAAATTTCTAGGTTTTTCTTAAAATGCCCATAATTTTCAAACTGCATGGGATAGATTTTTTTTCAGATTTTTCTCGTGATGGTTATGATCAATCCTGTCACCCCGTTTCGGCTTGACGTTGAGTTTTGGGACACCCTGTATAGGACATGATATTTAAACTGGCTGAATCTGGATTGGCAAATTTTATTTAAAATTTATTCTGTACGAACGTAAGATAATTGCCACACTATTAACCTTTTGAACGCCATTGTCACGTATACATGACAAGGAAGCGCGTGCCCTGTACGCCAAGCGTCACACATATGTGACAAAAAGTACGGCGAATTTGTGGCTTGGCGTCGGGGGCACACCGATGCGTTAATGCTCTGGCGTTCAAAAGGTTAAGGGGAAGACACTAACACCTGCAACACAGTTTTTACCAGGGCGGATGTTTGAGAACCCTATATTGCAATTGGTCACTTATGTCAGTAAGAATATTAGAATATTAGTCACCCACCCAGGGAGCGACCTCGGCGAGCGTCGCTTAAGCTTGAAGATCGACGATCCATTGGAATAAAAAAAACAACATTATTCAATTTAATCATTATTTATTTATTTCTAAGCACTGCTTTTCATTACTAAATTACCACTTTTACATTAAAAGAATCTTCAAATACAAATAATAAATTACATGGCAAGGCCAATTTTGATATAACATAAATACAACTGATGGTCGCTATAACCGAATCGACTCCTGTATCGGCGAAATAATAGTAATACTAGTGGTTTGTGAGACACCTCCTGTGTCGTGTAGTTCAATTGGATCAGTCTAAAACAGGCAACCATCAGCTGTGAAATACACTATACACTTAAAGAAATTTCGAAACATAATCTATATGCATAATAGTAACTAATTTTCCGATTGGTATTGCATTATTACGTCAAAATTACATTTTGATTGAATAAAAATTTATCACAGAATTCAGATGCCAAACGTTATTCGCTGTTGAAAATTACTGGTAAGTATTACCAAACAATAATAAATGCTTTTTCCGATGAGAAATAAAATAATGATGATGAATAATTTAACATGTCCGTAAATACTACAATACAATACAAAAACTATGTTATTACGTATGAATTAACCATCACTAAGAGAAAGTATATAATGAAGAAATATTATAGTTACATTATGACTCTGTCACCGCAGCTCGCGATCAAGCCGCCAGAATATGATGCGATGTGTATGTCCCTATGCTGTGAGATCATCAAAGTATTACTGGTCACAATATTATAGTTACGTGCTGAACTGACAGAGCGAACGTTTAAACGAAATAAGTCACATACAAAGTTATCAATTTTCAATACCTTAAGAAAGAGTTCCGATCATATCAATAAAAAAATGCAATATGAAATCCATTTTTGACTAGAAAGCTTATAATTCTAATACAGAGAGAGATTCTTTTGGAAGTTTATAATACTTTATCAAGAGTAAGATTTTGACGGTTATATCAACTTAACTAATACTAGGTGTAGCGTTAGTTGTCGGTGAAGACGTAGTAGCCTCGTTGAATATTTGGATAATGTACCGAAACGAGAGTTGTAGGTAAAGTAGAACTAGTGCCGATTATAGTTTTCCCATATAAACAGCTAATACGAATATGAAATACAACATACGTGTCCAACGCACTTACCTACAAAAAGCTGCTTACAATTAACGTTATTTGACAATAATCAAATAAATTGTGATGCGTACAACAATCCAACGACCCGAGACCATGTCAGAAGTACTATACGATACGCTATACAATACAAGCCCCACTCACCCCGCTGTGATGTATGATAAGTTGTTTATAATTTAGAATTACAGTACTAAGATACAAAACTTTAAATTTAAAGTAGGCTTTGCCTAATTATTGCACTAATCATTAACTTATGTAGTCCATTATTTCACATGATGATGTTATGGAAGTAAATAGTGACTCCTATCAGTGATACATGTCGATCAAAGCCAACTTCAGCTAAGCTCCTTCGACCGTTCTATTTACTCTACTGTACACTGAGATAATATAAACACAATATAGGATAAAAAAGTGACCTAACTACGAAAAATAATTTATACCTATTAACCTTACAATAAAATTCCTTTTTGTACGACGCAACGCGTATCCCAGTGTACAGTATGTACTTCATCATAACTTACAGATCCTAATCTTATACATCCACAGGCAACATCAGCTAAGACGTGAAAAATTTGCAGTCTTCAATAAGATACTAACCTCCCTATCACTCACAAGACAAGACATGGCGATCAAAACTTTATTACATATTAATATGCGCATAATAGTCAGCGACTTAACAGCGCCGTGACCCAGAGACTCCGAGCGTCCTGTCGAGCACGCGACGCTCACAACTACATACGATCCTAAGTAACATTCATGTCAAGACTTCGCTCAGACCTACTTCTATTACACTTCTATCACAGTGTAAATAATGCACTTACGATAATAACTGAGAATAAACTTAAATTAATTAGGACGAATCTTGAAATTACTGTAGAAAAAAAACCTTACCCATTAAATACGTTCAGTAACAACGAAAGCAATAGCATACACGATAGTATGAACTTTTACAACAGACAATATGAAATTATATGAAAAATTATGTAAGTAAAATATAAAAAAGAAACTTCTGCAAACACCAACAAGTAAAGCAATCAAAACCGCAAAAACAAGGACAGCATGATTTATTAACTACATAGAAACCCAGTTTGTGCTGAATATGAAGTGGCGACGTTACATGACCGCGCACTCGATATTCAAATAATATTCAGCGTAAGCGTAGACGCACAGATTCGCGCAGCGTCAACAATATCCTAATACACACAAGAACTCGACAGCTTAGCGTCCGACACGGTTTCACTCTCAAGGTACAACATTCCAAAGTAAATGGAAACGTTATCTCAATCTTACTCACTAACTAATGACAAGTTTTTATCGAGAATTATTTTTACGAATAAAATATGCAGATCTTGATTAAATACAAACTTAAATAGTATGAAGTGTGGAGTGTCGAAGTTTACAGCGATCAATGTAGCAGACTATGAACATTGAACTATGAAGCTCTACCACTGTATGAGATTTACTATACACCCCGACTAAATATATTGTAGTACTATAACATGACGTATCATTAACTCACCCACTCTTTGCAGCGCGCGCTAAGAAAACTACCTATCGACTCTTGAGTGTGAAATAAAACTGCGTGGTTTTGGAAAGCGATTCTCGATACACATTTCTATTTTTTTGTGCAGATATGAACTTATTTACTACTCTGTTCGCTGTAAACTATGAGGACGAGATTAATAAATGTTTCATAGCACGTACTTTGGCTTAGCTACGCCTATGTAGTATTTGAATGAAAAATTCGAGATAATTATCAAGTTTTAGAATAACAAACACCATTTCATGTAAGACTAAGTTCGAATTTCATTACAACCCAAAGCTTTTTTAGAGCCTTTACAAATGAGTGCGGCGATGGATTGGAATTATCTCGAATCATTATTTTAAGTATGGGCTTGCATTCGAATGACATATTTGTTCCATCCTTACGCAAAATATGCGCTTGGACGCGATACGGTACGTGCTACGATACAATTAGTAATGTCGAGTCAGGCGTCCGGTCCGTGTTGTCAAACCGTGCGGCGTGCGTGTCGCAGCGTGACGTCACCGCGGCTACTCGTCGGCGGCGCTGGCGTCCGGTGGCTAGTTGCCGCTCACTATCTTACGACTCTCCAGCTCCTCCATGTTGTTCGAGCTGTATAGGAATAAGAAAATCATGTATAGGAAAAGTCAACAGCTGCTTGAAGGATGCACGAAACCGGGAACTGCCATACGTTTAGTCTATTAATAAGTTATTTACACATTTTTATAACCCAGAGTCAGCCACGGGAGCGGGTCAGTAACGGAAAACGCGGGTGTAATAAGCTATTTGTAAAGCTCTACGTGGAAAAAGTCGCGGGCGTCCGTACCGAGGGTAGAGGGGAGATGAAATTCGTGGAGTACCTATTAAACCCGCGCCGACGAAGTCGCGGGCGAAGTACTAGTACAAGTTATAAAGACGTTTTACCGGAGCTTATCATCGTTCTTCCACGAGGTGACCTGAATGTGTGGCGGCGGCAGGTAGCTGCGGAGCGACTGCACCAGCTGTATGGTGTCCAACAGAACTGGAATAACAAAAGCAAGACCTGAGCAATTTGGAAAGGCTTCTGCAAAAAGAACTTCAATGATCTATCTATCTATATTTCACGTAAGTATACAACTGTAAAGACATGTTTACTAATGGATAAGTTTCGTAAGAAGACTTCTTACCCCTTGGAACCCCCTTATTCCAAAAGATAGTTGCAATAACATTATTTTATTGCTGCAATGTTGCATACACAAACAACATACAGTGTTGTTATTACTCAAGTATAGTCCAAAAGTTTTGAAGTCTTGCAATCGCCCCAAGCTGTTAATCTGTTATTCTGTAACAGCTGGTTTTAACACGCAGGGCCGCATGCGCTGCAGGTTGCGCGTGTCATAGAGCTATATACGTACTCTTCTGCAGCTGCTCGCTCTGCTTGCCGTAGGGCTTGCACATGGCGGGGCGCACGCAGGGCCGCATGCGCTGCAGGTTGCGCGTGTCATAGAGCTATATACGTACTCTTCTGCAGCTGCTCGCTCTGCTTGCCGTAGGGCTTGCACATGGCGGGGCGCACGCAGGGCCGCATGCGCTGCAGGTTGCGCGTGTCATAGAGCTATATACGTACTCTTCTGCAGCTGCTCGCTCTGCTTGCCGTAGGGCTTGCACATGGCGGGGCGCACGCAGGGCCGCATGCGCTGCAGGTTGCGCGTGTCATAGAGCTATATACGTACTCTTCTGCAGCTGCTCGCTCTGCTTGCCGTAGGGCTTGCACATGGCGGGGCGCACGCAGGGCCGCATGCGCTGCAGGTTGCGCGTGTCATAGAGCTATATACGTACTCTTCTGCAGCTGCTCGCTCTGCTTGCCGTAGGGCTTGAACATGGCGGGGCGCACGCAGGGCCGCATGCGCTGCAGGTTGCGCGTGTCATAGAGCTATATACGTACTCTTCTGCAGCTGCTCGCTCTGCTTGCCGTAGGGCTTGCACATGGCGGGGCGCACGCAGGGCCGCATGCGCTGCAGGTTGCGCGTGTCATAGAGCTATATACGTACTCTTCTGCAGCTGCTCGCTCTGCTTGCCGTAGGGCTTGCACATGGCGGGGCGCACGCAGGGCCGCATGCGCTGCAGGTTGCGCGTGTCATAGAGCTATATACGTACTCTTCTGCAGCTGCTCGCTCTGCTTGCCGTAGGGCTTGAACATGGCGGGGCGCACGCAGGGCCGCATGCGCTGCAGGTTGCGCGTGTCATAGAGCTATATACGTACTCTTCTGCAGCTGCTCGCTCTGCTTGCCGTAGGGCTTGCACATGGCGGGGCGCACGCAGGGCCGCATGCGCTGCAGGTTGCGCGTGTCATAGAGCTATATACGTACTCTTCTGCAGCTGCTCGCTCTGCTTGCCGTAGGGCTTGCACATGGCGGGGCGCACGCAGGGCCGCATGCGCTGCAGGTTGCGCGTGTCATAGAGCTATATACGTACTCTTCTGCAGCTGCTCGCTCTGCTTGCCGTAGGGCTTGCACATGGCGGGGCGCACGCAGGGCCGCATGCGCTGCAGGTTGCGCGTGTCATAGAGCTATATACGTACTCTTCTGCAGCTGCTCGCTCTGCTTGCCGTAGGGCTTGCACATGGCGGGGCGCACGCAGGGCCGCATGCGCTGCAGGTTGCGCGTGTCATAGAGCTATATACGTACTCTTCTGCAGCTGCTCGCTCTGCTTGCCGTAGGGCTTGCACATGGCGGGGCGCACGCAGGGCCGCATGCGCTGCAGGTTGCGCGTGTCATAGAGCTATATACGTACTCTTCTGCAGCTGCTCGCTCTGCTTGCCGTAGGGCTTGCACATGGCGGGGCGCACGCAGGGCCGCATGCGCTGCAGGTTGCGCGTGTCATAGAGCTATATACGTACTCTTCTGCAGCTGCTCGCTCTGCTTGCCGTAGGG
Source organism: Mamestra brassicae (assembly GCA_905163435.1). Classification (NCBI taxonomy): domain Eukaryota; kingdom Metazoa; phylum Arthropoda; class Insecta; order Lepidoptera; family Noctuidae; genus Mamestra; species Mamestra brassicae. The sequence continues at coordinate 7,808,692 of LR991004.1, read as the reverse complement.
CTTGAACATGGCGGGGCGAACGCAGGGCCGCATGCGCTGCAGGTTGCGCGTGTCATAGAGCTATATACGTACTCTTCTGCAGCTGCTCGCTCTGCTTGCCGTAGGGCTTGCACATGGCGGGGCGCACGCAGGGCCGCATGCGCTGCAGGTTGCGCGTGTCATAGAGCTATATACGTACTCTTGTGCAGCTGCTCGCTCTGCTTGCCGTAGGGCTTGCACATGGCGGGGCGCACGCAGGGCCGCATGCGCTGCAGGTTGCGCGTGTCATAGAGCTATATACGTACTCTTCTGCAGCTGCTCGCTCTGCTTGCCGTAGGGCTTGCACATGGCGGGGCGCACGCAGGGCCGCATGCGCTGCAGGTTGCGCGTGTCATAGAGCTATATACGTACTCTTCTGCAGCTGCTCGCTCTGCTTGCCGTAGGGCTTGCACATGGCGGGGCGCACGCAGGGCCGCATGCGCTGCAGGTTGCGCGTGTCATAGAGCTATATACGTACTCTTCTGCAGCTGCTCGCTCTGCTTGCCGTAGGGCTTGCACATGGCGGGGCGCACGCAGGGCCGCATGCGCTGCAGGTTGCGCGTGTCATAGAGCTATATACGTACTCTTCTGCAGCTGCTCGCTCTGCTTGCCGTAGGGCTTGCACATGGCGGGGCGCACGCAGGGCCGCATGCGCTGCAGGTTGCGCGTGTCATAGAGCTATATACGTACTCTTCTGCAGCTGCTCGCTCTGCTTGCCGTAGGGCTTGCACATGGCGGGGCGCACGCAGGGCCGCATGCGCTGCAGGTTGCGCGTGTCATAGAGCTATATACGTACTCTTCTGCAGCTGCTCGCTCTGCTTGCCGTAGGGCTTGCACATGGCGGGGCGCACGCAGGGCCGCATGCGCTGCAGGTTGCGCGTGTCATAGAGCTATATACGTACTCTTCTGCAGCTGCTCGCTCTGCTTGCCGTAGGGCTTGCACATGGCGGGGCGCACGCAGGGCCGCATGCGCTGCAGGTTGCGCGTGTCATAGAGCTATATACGTACTCTTCTGCAGCTGCTCGCTCTGCTTGCCGTAGGGCTTGCACATGGCGGGGCGCACGCAGGGCCGCATGCGCTGCAGGTTGCGCGCAAGTTCAGCGAAGGCGCGCACGACGCGCTCCTGCCCGCCTGCGCTTGCGCCGCTTCCTGCGCTCGCAACGCCTGCAGTGCTCGAGCGCTCCGCGTGCGACGACGAGCCTGTGCCACCTGATAGAGACTCCAGGCTCTCTAGGTTTGCCCTAGAAAAAACAGTAATTATTAGAACCAATACAAATCAATAAGTATCATAGATTGTTGCAATGAGTCGACTTCATCTCAAAACAAAGTGATGTTTTATTCGTAAAATAGATTCAAATCAATGCGACAACGCAGACGCGACGACTACAGCATAGAAATAAGATTGATCTAATTCGAGATTTGCTGCTGAGTAAAAAAATATTACAAGAGAGGCCGCTTTAGGAAAAATGCTACTTGCTTCAAGAAATCAGCAGCAATGTAGAAGAAAACCAAGACAAATAAACAACTAGTTTAAATAAGGTCTCGACACCAACTACCAGAACTGGCCCGACTGCGAAAGCGAATAAAGATAGGTCTTTATCATAAATATTTGCGGAGCAAGTTACATTACAAGTTTCAATTGACTCTATTCCAATTATTAAGACTGCTAATTATGATTAAATTTTGATTTAGTCTAGAAATTCACTCACGACAACAATCCCTAAACATAATGTTGTGTGTAATAAATCCCACTCACCTTAGAAAATCAGTGAGCTTATGCTCATCAGAGTAGTGATGCTTGGACTTGGTCTCCTGACTGGCTTGTGAGGAGCTGGAAGATCTCTGCTGCGAGTGAGAGTACTTGTCGATGGAGGACTGGTGGCCCAGAGATCGGCTCTGATGCTGCAGCAGCATCTGCTGGTGCTGAGACAGCTTGTCCTGGCTGCGGCGGTCCGACTTCTCGCCCGATAGGCTGGCTGCAATTAAAGTTCGAAGATTTTGAAGGAAGAGCGAATATAGGTATTGTTTTTTGGATATGCTCATAGACCTTATTAAAATGCTTTTACCAGGGCAGATTAGGACTTAAAGTTGAGTCCTTTTTTTTCTTTTTATGAAGACTTTAAGAAGTTTTATCACACTGTTGGTTAGTCACAACTTGCAAAACAATATTTTGCGGTGTCAGTTTCTATCATCATTTGCCTAATGTTTTCCTAATTATGTCTTCCAATCTAACTGGATGCAGATGAATATATGTATTTTACACAGAGGAACTGCCATATATAAATATGCATTGTGCATGTATTGTGTGCAATGGTGCGTGGATGAGTAAATATAAGGGTATGGTAGTATTAGTGCAAGGAAAAAAAGTTAGGTAGTTAAGATTATTTGCAAACTGCCTTAGTTGTAAGTGTTGGCAAGAAAAGCCAGAAGTAGAAACTTCATCTAAACATGCTACGAAATAGAGTCGCTTTTCCCGTTAGTTTAAGGGACAGCGTTGCTCAAGTTAGTAAGAGGGTATTCTACACTTTCTAGTCTTTTAAACGTCTCCAAAAATTCTTTCTCTTCTTCTACTTATAGACTATGCGGATGTCTGTTTTCTAGATGCAACGGAGGTGCTTGTAAATAAACTCGAGCGACTGCAGACATTGTGCATTCGCTTTATTTTTGGCCTTCGAAATTACGACCACGTGGCGGAGTTCCGGACCAAACTGGGGTGGCTGCCAATTCGGCGTCGGCGAGATACTCGATACCCCATCCTTTCTCTTGATGTCTTCAAGAGGAAAGTTAACCTTTTGCGTGTCTTAACAGATTTTTATCGTCCAATCCTGACCAAGCCCTTATGTGTAACTGTCCGACTTAAGACATTTGGAGCATTTTTTCTTATGTCGAACTGTGTAACTTAAGACACGCAAAAGGTTAAAGAGCTTTTTGTTTCGCAATGACATAATATTTGTAGATATGTTTTATGTATGTAGGTATATTTAAGTATGATTAAAAATGTAGTATTGTATTTGTGCACTGGATCCTACCCTCTATTAAAATAAGCTGTTATTGTGTACAATAAATAATTAAAGCAGGAAGGAAGGAAGAACGGTTTATGTGTATTATATTGAAATAACATTTATGATTAAGAAATCTTGATGTTTAGTTAATTGTTAAATCCATGCGAAGCAAGAGCGGCCTGCTAGTAGATAAAGAAAAGTGATTTTTACTTAACAACTCACTGAGAGCGGCGAGGTGTGGTGCGAGAGGAAGCTGGTAGTCTTGTGCGAGCGCCGTGCTGCGCAACAGACGCTCCACGGCCTGGCTGTCGGGCAGGTTCGACGCGCCGGCATCTGACAGAGGACAGTGGGCCATTTCATTTGTTTACACAATCTGAATAGAGAACTCAACCCAATGTTTTTGTAATCAGTCTGAATTTCAGCTGTCACAGGAAGCTATATTTTTCATAATACAACACTAATAACCAGCAATAACTAGTTTTTTTTTTCTATTTGATTACGGCTAATTGATTAATTCATTCGATTACGTCTAATCTCCCTCTCATGGAGGAGGTCTGCGTCCCAACAGTGGGAACATTATGTGAAATGCAGGTGAGTTATACAACTAAGCATAATCCCAATCATCTTTGTCAGCACTGGGACACAGGCATCTTTTCAATCAAGGGGAATGGACCATTATCTACCAACCAAGAAGGCTCTGTGTAGGTTGTTGAATCACATCTCTGAATTATAGGTCATCTATCTCATAATATTTTCTGTCACCATTTTGAAAGCAGTAGTGATTAAATAAATGATTTATATTAGTTATAATCATTTTATAAGGTACCATTACCACAGAAAAGTACATCTTTAACTTCAAACATGCAATAGGTGCAGTAGAATAAATTTGAAATAATCTTTCATTCGCTACTATTTAGACTTAAATCTGCACATGTATAGCATTGAATCATTCCATTGATTTCCCAAGTAGGTCATAATAGCTCATAAGAACATAATACAGTAAAGTTAGAATCATGTACATAATCTTAATAGAAACCAATTGGACTGTGAATGCACACAATGATTTTCTCTTTTGATGATAATTATTTCTTTAGAATAGAAATATGTTTTTCATCCTTTACATATTGCATTCTTGTTATTTGTCAACTTTCCTTTCTGAGCCTGGGATTGTAAAGTTTACTATATTTAAGCTGTTTTTTAACTAGATAAATGATGACAAGGATTTTTAACTTCAATATTTGTATGAGGGGTCTGTCTTAAATCTAAATAATATTGTTTTTTTACTTATGGGAGGTAATTACTGCCCATAACTAAAATTCTTTCAATGATAGGAAGCTAGATTAATACCGAGTGATACAGGCTATTATTTATTTGGGAAAGATATAGTAATCAGATTAAAGTAACAGAAAAAAGCAAGTTTGCCATAAGAAGACTTGTCAGTATCTATCAGTCCCTACTCAATTTACATTCAACAAAACATACAGGGTGTCCCAAAACTCAACGTCAAGCCGAAACGGGGTGACAGGATTGATCATAACCATCACGAGAAAAATCTGAAAAAAAATCTATCCCATGCAGTTTGAAAATTATGGGCATTTTAAGAAAAACCTAGAAATTTGATCAAACTGTACCATTTTTCGGTTATTGTGGTTATTATTTTTTATTTTTGTTCATTTGAACTTTAGAAACGTAATCCTAAATAACATTTCTAGAATCCCAATAAAAAATAATGACACAATTGCCTCAAGTTCCCGAGAATTGAGACTATTTGTTAAACTACGAATTTAAAATTTTCAAGATTCGTCGACTTTGACAGGCCCTCCTATAAAAAAAATGTACTAGAGTGCCTTGGCAAGTAGCATTAAAAGTTGGCGCATTTAATCAGAATTCTAAAATGGTACAATACTTGTTAGTTCCATACAATAGAAAAGAGTAAAAAAATTAAAACCTCAAGTAACCCGATTTTTGCTATCAGATTTTACTCAGTTAAAATGTTTTTAATTCGCACAAGCTCTAGGTAGGTTCTTAATTTTAAGGCAAAATGATGAGAGAGATGGATAATGGGTATGTTTGCCATGAGTGAGCGAGACAGATAGTGACGTACCACTAGCAGATCTTCGCGACATGTGGTTTCAACAAGATGGCTGCCCAGCGCATTTCGCAGTGCAAGTAAGAGATTTCCTTGACCAGGAATATCCGGGAAGGTGGATTGGACGTTCGGGCACTATCTCGTGGCCCGCCCGTTCACCAGATTTAAATCCCCTGGATTTTTTCTATTGGGGAGTTCTCAAAGAAAAAGTTTACTCAAAGCCCATTGAGAACGTAGCCGACCTGCGTGAACGCATTTCTCAAGCAGCTGAGGCGATCAACTCTCGAAGATATGCCCGACTAATAAGTAGATCTTTTTTAAGAAGATGTAGGGCTTGTATTGAGGCTGATGGTAAACAATTTGAACATTTATTGTAATAAAAAACGTTATTTCTCTATCATCTGACTTTTATTCCAACAAACCTAATTATTTTACTAATTTTACTAACTTTTTTTCACTTTGGTAAAAGTGGCGTCACTATCTGTCTCGCTCACTCATGGCGAACATACCCATTATCCATCTCTCTCATCATTTTGTCTTAAAATTAAGAACCTACCTAGAGCTTGTGTGAATTAAAAACATTTTAACTGAGTAAAATGAGATAGCAAAAATCGGGTTACTTGAGGTTTTAATTTTTTTACTCTTTTCTATTGTATGGAACTAACAAGTATTGTACCATTTTAGAATTCTGATTAAATGCGCCAACTTTTAATGCCACTTGCCAAGGCACTCTAGTACATTTTTTTTATAGGAGGGCCTGTCAAAGTCGACGAATCTTGAAAATTTTAAATTCGTAGTTTAACAAATAGTCTCAATTCTCGGAAACTTGAGGCAATTGTGTCATTATTTTTTATTGGGATTCTAGAAATGTTATTTAGGATTACGTTTCCAAAGTTCAAATGAACAAAAATAAAAAAGAATAACCACAATAACCGAAAAATGGTACAGTTTGATCAAATTTCTAGGTTTTTCTTAAAATGCCCATAATTTTTAAACTGCATGGGATAGATTTTTTTTCAGATTTTTCTCGTGATGGTTATGATCAATCCTGTCACCCCGTTTCGGCTTGACGTTGAGTTTTGGGACACCCTGTATAAAGCATCATAAGAATTGATAGGCAGCTTTAGCTATACCACACACCCACATTGACAAGATGAATATTAACAAAATCAGAATATCAAGATAATTTAATATAATTACCGGGTATGTATGTGGGTTGCTGGGACAAATGCTGCTGTATTGACTTCTGTGTCATCTCCAGCTGGTTCTTGTAGTAACGGCAAGCAGGGTTGGGGCAGTTCTGCACTACCTCTATTATGAACTCCTTCTCCATTCCAAACTGCTCCCTGCCTATTGTGTATGACTCTACAACCTAAAAGAAGAGTATAAATATTAATATTAAGATAGAATGAAATGGAAAATGCCAACATTATAGATTCAACTACAAGTCACACCTATGTGCATTATACCACATTAGGTTTTGAAGCTTGCCTTGCCTAATACCTATAATTCAAATGCAATGGTATGCCTGCCAATTACTTGATGTCCCGAGAATTGCTTGTGCACAAAATGGAGTCCACAGCAAGTAATGTTTAATAAGACATTGAATTCTTTTACACTATGTAAAGATTGAATAGGAATTTCAATTAAATCATTTGTTTTGTTAGTATTTAAACCAACTCACAGCTCTGACAGTTGCTTCTAATCCTAGATGGAGGCCATGTGGTCCATTCATGTGTTTCAACATGACAGCATTAGCAAAGTGTTCATATGGCAATATAATCTTGCCGTTTTCACGAAGAATCAGTCTTCCTTGTGTATCTAGACCTACTCTGGATGCCATCATTCTGTAAACAAATATTATATTGCTTAATAGGTATTTAAATATTATTCTAATAACATATGGGGATGGATGGATGGGGATATTTAATCCCCAAAACTAATCAAACAAACACTTTAGGAGTAGGTTTTAAGAATCAGATTAATAACTAGAATCTTGTAAGAAAAAATAGGTAAACAAATAGCATTTATATTGTATGTTCAGTTCATAAAGTAAACAGGATATAGGACAACAACAAAAAATATAAATATTTTACTTACTGCAAATAAGCAGCACTGGGAAGCATTGATGACTCTTTGAGATCACTAAAACACTGGAGGAGTTCTATGCTAGGGCTCCAGCCCTTGTTTTGTAAATACAACTGCAGCAGCATGTAAAGTTTCTCGGTGACATAGCCCTCAGCTCCGTGCGGAGTCGCTGAACTTGACGTACTCGCCCCGCCACTCGAAGTCCCAGTGCTTTTAGCAAGTACACTCTTCATCGTCTCTGCCAAATCCATCTTGTAGATGTCTAAATATGTCCTCTTTTGGGAATCCTTCGAGATAACAAACAAACAGTTTAGCAAATAATGCCAACCATAGGAGATCGATAGCGCTAGACGTTCACTAAAACACTGCCTCAAACACCGTGAACACGCATACTTACCAGAATGATAATATGTTCGTGCTAAAGAATTAAACAGAATTTGAGTAATTAAATTTTAATTACAGATTTATCCATTCGATATCTTGCACAAAAAATAGAAATAATGTGAGGTTTTCGTTTTCTCTTGACGCTGTCAATTTTTTCTGTCGATAGTAGACCACAGATTGCTATTTGATTTCTGACCATGGAATTAAGAAGGCTCATCAGTAGAAGTAGGTGGACCTATTAAAAAAAAACAATTCTTGTGATGCAGAATGGTCTGGATTTTTTATTAGGTTCAGATTACATTTCTTTGGCTTTGCTTTCCGGTTTGCAGTTAAATAGTTTTTAATTTTTTTCCGGGTTTTGACACTGGTGAACTATTGGAATGTTGGCACATCTCTGACATTTTTCTGTTTTTCGGTACCTAGTCCCCTCTATCTTTATTATACTCTTTGCAGTAGTCCATGTTTGACTTTGACAGTTGTTTCAAAATAACATCGTGCCGTGTGTGTTTGGAGGTTAGAAAGTATCAAAATAATTTAATTTTTACATGATAACTTTGTAGGTATATTTGTGACTAAAGAAACTACGAAGCACCAACAATGGACGAATTAATAGTTGGCACTTACGAGGGCTTCTTACTCGGATATTCAATACGTACAGAAGATGCGGTAAGCCCCTTGCAGATTATAATTTTGTGTAATTTTCGACACTATTGTAACCAAATAATAAAATCGCTTGTGTTTTCAGGTAATGAAATTGAAACAGACGTTTGCTACCCATTCGCACACAGCATCAGTCCGGTGCATGTCTATCGGAAGCAAGTTTCTTGCATCTGGTGGTACCGATGATAAAGTAGTCGTTATCGATATGAAAACTCGTAAAGAGCACACAGTACTCATGAACCACGATGGTACAATAAATACTGTAGCATTCACTAATAATGGTACACATCTACTAACAGGCAGTGATGATGGTTCCATTATTGTAACTAGAACAGGCAACTGGCAAATAGAGAAGATTTGGAAAAAAGCCCACGGAGGTAGGGTATTGTTTTCTTATTTGCATAGAAACTACTATCCTTAACCTTTTCAGTTCTATACTTCTAAAGTTTTTTTTAATTGCTTAATAATTTATTAATTGCTAATCATTACATATTTTTCAGGTCTGCCAGTCACCGCTATTGCTGTACATCCTTCAGATAAACTTGCTCTTAGCGTAGGTGGTGACAAAACTTTGAGAACATGGAACTTGATAAAGGGTCGCCCTGCCTTCACTATTAACCTCGCAAGTAAAGGAGTCTTATTGCCAACAGAAATAAAATTCTCTCCAGGAGGAGATAGGTTTTCATTAGTTTCCCAACAAACAGTAGATGTGTGGACAATAAGTAAAGCAGGAGTTGAAAAACGAATTACATGCAACTCAAAACCAACATCAGTTCAGTGGTTAACTGATGAAAGGTTATTTGTAGGACTAGAAAATGGAAATGTTATAACCCTGACAGTATCTGATACTGAAGCTCTAACATACAAAGCCCACAAACAGAGGGTCAAATCACTGCATTATGAAAATGACATGCTGTATTCTGCTTCAAGTACTGGAGAACTAAAAGTTTGGTCTGTAGAAGACTCAAAATTAGTTGAATTATGTTCCTGTAATGCAGCATGTAGAGTTACTTGTGTAACATTGAATAGACAAAGCCATCTTGTCAAAAAGGAAGATAAGTCTGATGAAGAAGAAGAAACTGAAGAGAAAGTTGCAAGTGAAGAGCATGATGATTCAGATGAAGCAGAGGAAGTCACTACACCAGCTAAGAGGAAACCTGGAGCATTTGTTACTATAAGCTATGGTGATGAAGTTGAAAATAATGATGAAAAGGAGGGGGAGATCAAACCACCACCAGCAAAGAAATTCAAGAAACGGAAACGCAACAAAAAGCCTAAAAACCAGAAACCACCTGCTAATTAAATACATTTTTCAAAGTCATGGCTTGTATTTTATTTATTAAATAGTCCCAACTACAGAGAAGGTTCCATGCATTTTACAGGCATTAAGAATAGCAGCAAGAAAACTCAAATCTACATTGCAGATTATATTTTCATCATCTTCTCACAAAATGTACATGACATGATACTCACAAAGAACACAGTAAAAAACAATGTGATGTAGACTTTGGTTTGTTTATTAAATTATAAATAAAAAATCTTTCTCTTGAACACACACCCAAATACATAATTAAGTTCATAATAAATTAATTTGGTCCCAAAATAAATATATTTAAATTAAAGGAAACTGTAAATTAAAAAAACAACAACATTAAACAAAAGTACTGATCAATTTTGGCAATGGACTCTACTTATTATAAAATCCTAAATGAAATAAATATTCTAAATGCGTAACTTACATCCAGTCACACACTATGATTTCAAGCTCACTCCGGTAGTCTCCACATTATCTACTCGAGACTATATTTACATGATTACATGATGGGGCACGGAACCAAATGACGCACATGAATACACAGACAGTAACACTTATTTGATAGATAAACCATTATGTATGTCGCCTAAGAAAAACTATAAAGCTTATCTAAAGGACCAAAACCTCACACAGAAACAACTATATAGATTAAGTAGTAATTTACTGGAATGTATAATAAATCGTGAAGATTGCATTTCATAAGAATTCACATGATAGTAGACATTTCGAATAAATACTATGACATGGGCTGGGAAGATAACCTGGTACTCTTACATGACATGAGATCACAATATGTTGCATGAATGTTACTTCACTATACAATTTAAAATATACTAAAATGTTGGCGACATAGTAGAATATAATCAGTCACCGTATCACTAAGTACATTTTGTGCATTACATTTCATAATTATAAATAAATGCCAAAGATTACCAAAATCAATTTGCATTGCATTGGCTACAAATGTAAAATAAATTACCGCGTTACAATCTCGTTATCATAATTGGTGATCATTACAATAAGATAATTATGTCCTAATCTTAAATACTTCAAAATTTCTAAGAAAAAATTGTTATAATTCATGACTTTAGAACAGCTAATTCATCTTATGACTAGATTGAGCCAGTAACTTTTCCTACAGTCCACAACGTGATCTCGAACTTCAAGAAAAACTGACACAATTAATACAAACATTGTAGGAACGATGAAGAAACCAACAAAACACCTGTTAAAGGATATATGGAAATAGATTACTTAAGACAGTCTAGATAAATGAGTTCTACTTGTCCTGTTCCACATTCACTTATTTCTAATTTTCGATTAATAATATTCGTTTCTTCGTTTGAAGCAGCACTAACGTCACTAGTCACTAAGCTATGGGTCAGATGGCACTCTGGATGCTATCAGACACAGCTTTATACCCACCACCAACACCATCTCGAGCTTCGCCCGCATCAACATCTTCCAAGTTATTACCTGTATTTCTAATAATATCTTAGAATGTAACTACACGCTGTCCAACTTTCATACACGTCATACAGAAAGAAAAGGCAAGAAAAAGAAAGTTAAACACGAGAGTCGGATATTCCAGATAGTTTAAAATATATACTGGGAAATCAGTTATTAATTTATAGGTACTATTATATTTCATAATATATATTATAGATGCCATATTATAGTTGCCATAGAAAACAAACAATATAGGTAGTCGAGAAACACAAGGCAGTTCACATGAATCGTTACCATCAGAATATTGATAGAAATAGTAAGAAGAATGTACTTTATGTAAAAAAGTAAGCGCAATCTGATCCACATGTCCAATATAAAATAAACGTTTAATTGCTATGAAGAGGCAAACGTTGCATTGTATCTAAGTAGGCAATAAGATCATGTGAACTGACTCATTCTTTGGTGATGGCATGCCACGGCCGTGTCATAAGATTTACTTCTTCTTGGCTTTCTTCTCGGCCTTCTTGAGGGCTTTGAGGTGCTTCTCGTGAGCGGCGCGGAGCTCCTTGAGGCGGCGCTTCATGCGACGCCGGTCGTCTCCGCCCAGGCCCAGCAGCTTGAGGTCCGCGGAGCTCAGCGCCAGCAGCAGCGCGCCGTCCACGCCGCGCGCTGCGAACGCTCCGGCATGACGCTCGAGACCCTCACCCAGCCCGGATACCCACTGCCATACCTGTTTTATGAAAGTCATTGAGACATGGGAACAGTTTGTGATAGCGCTTTTAGCAGTAAGGCGATTTTAGTCCCAGATGACGTTCGGGGTTTTAGAAGTCCCTGATGATGATCGGCTGACAGTTGATGAAACTATCTTTTTAGATTCTAATTTTGATGAGTCTCCTAATGCTCTAGTTAGGTACAATTTAGGAAAATAGGCTATCGCTTAATGGGACGGTACCTGAGTGAGGTACACGAGGGGCAGTGAGTTAACGGTAAGCGAGAGCTCAGTCAACTTCTCCCAAACTGCGCAGAATCCGAAGTGAAGTACATCTCAAATACTACTATAATGCGTCTCATGCTAAAGAAGAATAAGGCGAGCTCTAATTATAAGAGCGGAAATATATGCTACTTCTACTAAATCCATTTTAAATTGCTGCTTTTATTTATTTTTTGCCGCACGTTAAAAAATCGCATGCTTTTTCGTCATGCGGCGAAAATTCGGAGTGCGCGCATAGCCTAAGAAATTCTCAACTTTTAATTTTGGGGGGGGTCAGTTAAGTAATGTGATGTAATAATATCTGAATATCATGATGAAAGTTTTATAATGTTAGTGGTACCTGTTGCTTGGTCCAGTGATTGACCGGATGCGGTTGCGTCTGCGGCGGCGGCGTGAGGCTGGCCTCCGACACAGCGCTGGACAGCGGCTGCCACGGCACCTCGCCGCCGACTACGCACGCCGGAGCTTTCTTTACTATAACCATAACCCGACTTAACTATGATACACAAACGTTTTGGCCCTCCCTAGAAGTTGAGGTAAAGGATGAAGCTCACACTCCCAATGTTGTGACGAAATGTTTAATAATGAACAGTGGTCTTCACGGATCTATCGTGACGGTAGCGACTAGGCTAGGGACGCCATTGCTATTCCTGCCCGTGCCATGTGCGCTGATCCCAACTTTTGGCTATCATAGTCAGAATTGTAAAATGCCGTCAATTTTTATGGATAAACGGAAAATCACTAACACCCTTGGTTTGTAAGTTTTGACAAAGCTATAACTTGATCTTTTACCCATAAATACACAGGAATAATAACTCGAGAGGAACTTTTAATCCATCCTAATAACGTTTCATTCATGAGATACAGCGAACAGTTATTTCCATTAAACAAGCGATTTTTATGACGAGTAGTGTACGCGTATTTAATTGTGAAATGCGTTGATGTCTACAAAAACATGGGTATTTTAGATTTTGTATTTTTGGATATTGAGAGCGTGCCCTTCATTCTTTACACGTTTATGCTTCTAGGTTATTACTACATTACAAGTTTCAAATATGTACTACTGAAACACTTCTAATATTAATTAAATCTATCTAAAAATCTAACTTTCAAGTTGTACTGTAGCATACATTTCAAGATTTACAAAACAACCAAGAATTCGATAAGGCCAAGTTACATAACCAATTCTAAAATAAACTAGAACACCATCACCAAACAACACCGTATTTTAGGAAAGCGAACCAACACCAACACAAGATACAAGATGAAACCCAGAAAACTAAAGACACAACAACAGTAAAACCACAAAGAGAAAAAATAATTATTCGAAGACTGGCTGCTTACTCTGTAATCGCACACACTCTGCATCCATCTGTTCTTTATCATTCAGATGTAGGTCTACGCCTAGCGCGAGAAAACATTTCTTCGAGTAAAAGATTTTAGTATAAAACTATTCGTTCTTAGGGTCAGCTCACACCGAGACGGGACGCGACAATGCTTGAAGAGACCGGTTGGTTCGCGCTACAAGCAACGCGCGAATAGCAAGCGCTTAGCGGACTATAGCACGCCACGTCTACCAGCGCACAGAGAGGTATTTGGCCCTAAAAGTCGGACAAAAATATTTTTTGCGTTTTATAGTATTATTAAAGTATTTCGTTCTATTTTGAGGCATAATAGAGTAAAAAAAAAGCCATACATTATTCTTAACAAATTTTATTTCTAATTTTCATCATCTTCAGAGTCATTTTCAATACTAATATTGCAAATATCATTTTCCTCCAAAAGATTCATGGTATCCGCTGAAAGAGGACTCTTTCTTTTATGTTTAGCGTTCCTCATTCCCGTCAGTAAGGGATCTGATGTCAAGAGCAACCTATTTAAAACGTCTGTGTTGCAGGCTACTCTCGAAAATTTTCGGGCGTATTTTAGCCGAAACGCTCGGATGTGCTTATTGCGGGCTTCTGCAGCTTCTTCAGACAGTTGCCCGATTGGCAGAATCGCCTCCTTTATCACGGCTGCCCCATGACTCAACACCTTATGTAATGTCGGCGACATTGGATGAAACTTGTACAAAGAAACGTACAATTCAGCAGTTTCTTTGCAGTAAATTTCGAATTTTTGGATGTTAATTTTTATCCCGCAGCACATGGTGTCTAGGATGACTTTTAATCGGTAGATTAAATTCTGGTCAATCCCAGTTATTTCTGCAGCTTTCTCGTATTCATCGAAAAATCGCCTGCTGGTATTCCCATCATTCGTGTTTCCAAAGTTAGCCTTTGGAATATCTACTAGTAATCCTAGTTGTTCACGAAACTTGGTTTGGATTTCTTTTTTTCGTGTCTCCACTAGTTTCTTCTCTTCGGCAGTCAGGCGAGCCCTCCACTTCATGACTGGTAATTTATAAGCTACATGCAGTATGCTCTCGAAAAATCTTATTCGAGCGTGCAGCAAAGATAGACCAAATCGCATGTTTTCCGTATTGCAGGGCCTATCTTTTGTAAGGTCGTTGAAATCGGAGGATGTGGCGCCACATATGTAACATCTCATGGTTGACTTGGTATGGGTTGCTGCGTTACATACCTTGCCGTCCACCATGGTAAAAACTATTTTATGTTTGACGGATATGTCGTCGATCTTGGTCTTGCTCAGTTCTTTCATTTGATTTTCTACGTACTCGATTTCCTCATTAGTCACGTCAGTGTTTTCTTTCACAAATCGTAAGCGTATTGGTCTGCAATATCGTGGTGATGACGGAGTTGGGTTTTGCCATATAATTTTTTTTTCCGTTCCATAGACTAGTTGGAGTGGAACGACAGAACTTTGAAAAATGTTGGCGTCGGAATCAGTCTCATTTGCAAATTTCATTTTATATTGAATCTGCTGAGATCCGTCACAGCCCCATTTGCTGATGAGCAGAAAGGACTGCTTTTCAGATTCAGTCAGTTGCTCCAAGACCTCCTCACCAAGATGCAATAATAATCGCTTGATCGTGTGATCCATTAAGCTTTGTACCCTTACTTCGGCACAGGTCTCAGTTATGCTGTGGATTTCGGGGTAACATTCTTTCTTCAACTTCTTTAGAATCGAATAGCATGGGTAAAAGCCTGGATTCGTGTCTCGAACCACTTCGTATTGGGCCTGGGTTAGCCCAGCTTCAACAAACATAAACAGGGAACGAAGGTGTGCCAATTTCGTTGAAACTACTTTTTCTTGTTCAGCTGCTTGTTCTTTTATCGCTGCTGCATATTTTTTTGCTTTCCGGGGGCTTCTGGTAAGGACCTTTACGATTTTTGATGCTTCGACTTCGCCAGTTTCTCGCAATTTCATTTGTGTTGCGTATGCCAGCACATCTAAGTCAGATGTTCGAAGATTTTCAGTTTTTCGCCTTTTATTCCTTTCACATAAGTCTGAAAACGACTTTTGAGGTCTACCTGGACTTAATCCTATAACAAAAGATAAACCTTTAGTCACTGATAAAATTCCATGAAATATAATAATGTTCGAAACAAAAGAATTGTTAACGTAAATAGGTACCTGCTTTTGGTAGCGATATGGTGCCCTTGAGCCATTCTTTGTTCGCTTCTAGGAATCTGGCTTTGGTATTGCGGGCAGCTGACCATTTCTGCTTGAATTGGTGACGTATAATTGACAACTTGTGCTTTGCATCGGCAATGTTTGGGTCATCTTCAGAGTATTGACGGAGAAGTTCCAACTCCATAAATTCCAACTTTTCATTGAAATTGAAGCATTGGAGCGTTCCATGATAGTTAGTAAATCGTTTCTAGTTAATACCCGCATCCCAGAAGAGCCTGGAAACAAAATAAACTAATTTTCATAAAAAAAAACAACACGTGGTTTTTTGAGTCTATGCAAAAAAAAATTGCCAAAAATGGAGGGGTGCGTTAGGGTGGCTGTTTTACGTATTTTAGAATACTATAGAGTCTATTCTAAAACAAACCATATAAATTTTTACTTAGAAATGTTCAGAAATACTTTAAAACACTTAAAGATTTTTTAAAATGCGTATTTTATAGGACTTTTTAAGAATTAGTTACTAATGGAGCTAAAGGTACGAAAACTCCCTCTTTTCATAACAAAACTAAATAAAATAATAAGTACATACCTGGTTGTGTAAGATCCATAGTAGAAATTCAAAAGAAATTGACTTTTTCACCATAAATTTTATATTTGAAAACAATGAAATTTGAGCGTATCGAATAATTACACGACCACGGCAACCGAACGGTAATTTTCGACTGAGCGCATGGAGCGGGGGAAAGGCTCTAGCGCGTCGGGTTCACGCTATTGGTAAGAGGAGATACCATTGTATTTCGAGGAATAATAAAAAACGGCGTCTAACTAAAACAAAAAAAATGGATTTCGCCCGACTTTTAGGGCCAAATACCTGTCTGTGCAGCGATGCATCGGTGTGCACACTAAGCGTGGTGTATTCTTTTACTCGTTTGTGTTCCTTTTCGTTAAGTAAATTAAGTTCTACCTATATTGTATCGCTATCTTAAAAAGTGCGCGCAGCATCGCGTCTCGGTGTGAGCTGACCCTTATAAATAAAAAGATTTTTTTCTCGGAACCCATTTATTACTTATTAACAACAGAAGAGAAGCTGTACACGAATCTCCAAACTTAAAGAACAGAGAAAAATTGAAGAGAAGCAACGTGTAGTGATATAGCATCAGTGAATGACGGAGTGGTCGTACGAACCTCGTGCGTTGGCCTCGCTGACGGCCTGGCGGATCTCGTCGACCAGGTCGTTGGTGAGCTGCACGGCGTCGGGCTGCGGCGGCTCGGAGCCGGCCGCCAGGCGCCGCTCGCGCTCCGCCAGCACCAGCTTCAGCTGCTCCGCCAGCGACGCGCTGGGACCTACAGCGACGCCAGGTCAGTGTGCCGCTCTCAACTAACTAATGACTCGGAGCGCGGTAGGAACTGTGCAGGGTTTAGTCGATAGGAGTCCGACATAACCCTCTGCTCTCCGCAGTCGGAGATATCTATCAGATATTTCCCCACAAAAAAAGACTACCAATGACAAATTTGATGCTAAAACAGCAGCGTGCGATGCCATACGTAACGTTATCTACGAGTATGTGTTTTATAAGTATTTATTTGACTTTAATTATGTTAACTACTTCATTTCATACGCATCGGAGAGCCTGGTGTCAGAGCGGCAAACTTACGTGACGCGAACTGTACCACACACAACCTCACTATCACTCGCACCACGCCTCAATCTATATTCAACACCTTGTTTCCAAATCGAGGTTATTTCCACTTATGACTGTATAAATTAAGTTGATTCCAAAATGACTAGTAGTGTTGAATATAATATAATTTTAAGTTGTAGCCCAAACAAATGCAAAACTTTATGCGTGGGTTTTATTTTTCCAAAAAAACAAGTGTTTTTTTTGCATATCTGAAAAGTGGAAACTATTTAAACGCAGGATACGTACCTACTTATCGCTATGCATGCCACTGGAATGGGGTCCGTCGATCGTTGTTTGTTTAAGCACATGACGTTAACAGGACGCTATTATTCACATCACGTGGACGAAAAGTTTCGCTTGTGGTGAGTTTGTTATGAACGTGTTACGTGTTACAAACATAAAATATTATGATCATTGAGCGTAAGTTTGATAATAGTTCTGAAACTGGTTCTATTTTGAAACTTACGCTCAGTGTGCGGTGTTTCACGGTACACAATGATTAGAAAGCGTTATGTGAGATGTTCTTACCCGACAGTGGATGGTGCCTGTGGTCCCTGGAGTACACGGCGTCATCAGTCGCACTGCCCACGGAACTGCCGCAACTTTGACGGGTGTCACGATGCTGGTAAAACGATATATATGCTTGCAAAAATTACGTTGAAAATGTGGGCCTGTGGTTGGCATGCACTATGTTAACTACGTTATTCAAGTGGTTCGATATATTAGATAGATATTATATATATGAAGTACACATCGAAACAAAACCACGAACGTAGTCTTATAAGAAATTAAAATTATGTTGTAAAAACTTACAGTACTAACATGAGGCGGTCCCCCCGAAGTAGACTCGCTGAGCGACTCATCCGCAGAGTCGTTGTACGAGTCGTCTAGCCCGTCATACTGCAACATATGAACATAGGATTATGTTTAAAAAATTGTTTTAGAATTATTTATTCTAGAAACAATATGGGACAAAATAAGTTCGTAATTC
The DNA here is from genome assembly GCA_905163435.1 of Mamestra brassicae. Taxonomy (NCBI): domain Eukaryota; kingdom Metazoa; phylum Arthropoda; class Insecta; order Lepidoptera; family Noctuidae; genus Mamestra; species Mamestra brassicae. The sequence goes on along the minus strand of LR991004.1, from coordinate 7,790,489 downwards.
AAAAGATTTTTTCATGAGGTGTTGTTCACCGAAAAAGCTTTTTGGTGATGAATCATTTTCATGTGGATGCGTTTATTGTAATAACTAGGGGCATTATTCCTGTTTTCCTGAGTGCAGCAAACAAAAACAGGAATTATGAATATCTGATTAGAATTCGTTCTACTGATAGAACGAATTTTAATCAGATGTGTCATAACATCAATGTCAAAGAATCAATGGAAAAATTAAGAAGGTACTATGACAATTTAAAAAAAATGAAACGAAGATGTGGCTACGTTACTGACATAAAATCAGTTTCTTTAGTCAAATGTGTTGTTAGAAATTCATCGCCAGGCTAGAGCGCCCTGCCAGGGTTGCAGAATTGTTCGAACGAGATACCGCGGCCCTGGAACGCAAAGGGCATTTGGAGGAACACAGGTGGGTTTTAGTCAGTAAGAGTCTAACACTCCCTTCCGCTCCGCCCAGAGCGGAAGGAGTCGTTTGATGATTTCTCATTCAAAAATATCGATTTTAGGCTAGGTGCTACTGACCGAACTGGCGTTGCTGAGTGAATGCGGCGAGTGCGGCGAGTGCGACGAGTGGTGGCGGTGGCGCGCCAGGTCCGTGCGCGCGCGGTGCGCCGACGTGTCCAGCAGCGTGCTGCGCGGGACCGCCGCGTCCAGCTCGCGGGACAGCCCCAGCGACGAGCCCGCGCTGGCCGAGCCCGCGCCCACCAGCGACGACGTCGACCTAAACAGTTAACAACGCTATATTGTACGGCCTTCCAACTCTAAGCATATTTTTAAAGCCTAAAGCACGAAACTCACTGAGTATCCATTGTATGATTCGTGGACTGAGGATGAGTAGCAGTGTGTGTGACGTGTGACGCAAGAGTTATATGAACATTATGAGTGGTGTTGACCGCGGGCACCGCAGGCGTCGGGCCGGGCGCGGTGGTGGGCGGCGCGGGGGCGGGCTGCGCGGGCACGGGGGCGGAGCCAGGCGCGGGGGCGGGCTGCAGGGGCGCGGGGGCGGGTACGGGGGGCGCGGGGGCGGGGGCTCGGGCGTCGTCCGGCGCCGGCGCCGTGACGTCACCGAGGTCGGGCGCCTCGTTCCGCCGAGACTTGTCCACTTTAGCGTATTCGTCCTCCACCGGAGATAGATCCGAAAGATCGCTGTCGGAACTCCATGGATCTGTAAACAGATAAGAGTATAGGTGAAGTGCCTTTTACATCTAAAGATAGAATACTTGATTAGTTAACTTTATTCATACGCACTTTTACATGACATGTAGTTTAACAATAGTGCGACGATAACAGGAACCTATTTTGCCATAGTGTGCTCATCAATGTCGGCCTAAGTGTACTTATTTGTACTAAATCAAAAACCGGCAAAGTGCGAGTCGGATTCGCAAGCAAAGGGTTCCGAACGAATCTCATTTTTGTAACATGTTTCTTTCAAACCATCATAGACTTCTTATAGGTTTTCCTGTAATCTATAGGCAAAGAACTATTTCCAGTATTTTTTAAAAAATTTTAGACAGTAGTTTCGGAGATTATGGAATGGTAATTTTTCATCTAATTTCTTAAATAACTTCAAACCAGTTTATTTTAAAATTATGAAAAATATATATTTGAAACCCTCACAATACACCCTTTCATTTGTACAGTTTTACAGTTAGTACAGTTGGAAAAACTTTTTTTTTAATTTCTAATTGGCTCTCGAAAAGTGACCACATTAAAAAAAAAAAAGTATTATCGTTACACGTCCGTGTTTGGGCCATAGAAGATTATTTGTGTACCTAATTTCAACTGAATCGGTCCTGTAGATTCAGGCTGTGTGGTGGTGGCTGTGTGGCCTGTAGATCGGCTATGACAGACAAACAATCGAGTGATCCTATAAAGGTTCCGTTTTTTTTCATATAGAGGTTCGGAACTGTAATAAAAAGGCATACTTACTGTTAATCAAAAGTGGATCCGGATCGGGACGACGAGGTAAAGGCGGCGTTTCGCGACGAGCCGACGGTTCATGAGGCAACATCACTGGGAGACCTGCCTTCTTTTGGGTTTCCTAGAATTTTAGTGTAATTTATTATAAAAGTTCTGTAATTAGAGCGAAATCGCCTTTTCCATAGGCAACTCAAAATCAATCTCACTGTCAATACCTCCTTGCTGACTAGGTATTATTTTATAAAGGCCCAAATAAGTTTCGCTACTCACATCAATAGCGATGTCGGCGGATAGGTCTGTACAGGCCTTTATTGATTTTTAAAGTGGGTTTTTTAATGAAATTCTTCGCGAAACAAAAGAGAACTTACCTGTCCAGTTTACTTAACATCTTATTTACTTATTTAACAGTCCATATTATGTACTTTACACGCTTATTAAAAACAGATAGCTGAAACGAGCAGAAAAGTATGTATAGAGATGACGCTTGTTCTTTTGAAAATAATTTAGGTATAGTTAGCATAAAACATGTCTAATGTGTGTGATTTGCTGAATTGATAAGCTGAACTTGCATAACGCTACGAATCAAAGTGACAGAAAAGGCGATGAATTGACTGTGTGTTACTATTATTGAAAAGGCAGACTGATCTAAATTGAAATTCAGTGTTTATAAGTTGCAACCACTGGGCAAGGAATCACCCCGGAGCAGCGACTAGAGACGACATAATTGTTATTCGTGTTTGAGAAAGTTGCGCTGAGCATAAGTTCTGTCCGTTTCTATTAGTCCAAGATACCAGAGCCCTCAGACGTAATAAAATATGTGGGAGGGTCCAAAATCCTCTTGAGTTTTAATTTATATCCCTAACGATATGTTTGATTATATTGATATAATCAATCATATCAAAGGTAGATTAGGAAAAAAAATGCCAGTTGGCCTAAATTAGTAAGTATGTGTATGTTCAAAGTAGGTACATCCTCTTAACAATACCAATCTATCTCACACATTTTCCTACTAACGACCGGTCTCAATAACGTATCTACCAACTAAGTAGCTGAAACATCATGTTTGAAAGGCAAACATGACGTTCTAGCTACTTTGGGTAGCTAATCTGACAGTTCTTTAAAGGTAGATACGTTATTGAGACCGCCCGTAAGAAAAAAAGTAACGTCTGGGGGCTCGGGGATCTTGCTCTATGAGTAGACGGCCTCTCACTGACAAGCATGGTCTGTATGGTAAGTGATAGCAATACCGGCACGGCACTACCGTCTCTAGCGTCGGGGAGGCTTCTCCGTCCTCTGAGATTACAGTCACCGATGGGAGTGATATGGATCATGATCAATATGTTCTGTATTCACTTAGCTCTGGCATGAGGTCGAAAAAAACGTCTGTCAATGGACGATCATCGATGCATTCTTCGTTCAAACGTAAAAAGCAATAAATTGTAATAAAAATCTCAAGATCAAATAGAAAATTAAGCCTGAAGGCGAACCCTATTATAATCAGGGGTTTATATTAGCAAAACAAAGAGTACAGACTCGAATATCCGACAAACTTTAAAATGCCGAAAAAAACAATGTATCAGTTGTTTTGCATAGTTTTAGGGTGAAACATGAGATATTGTTTCGATCTCCTAGAGTTGGTGGCATAAGATCCGTAATATTATGAGTTGTAATACTCAGGTTAGAATATTGGAGTCTATACTGAACAGTACTCAGGCCTTATATGACACATCGAGTTTTAGATAGAGTATTACTTTTTCTAAAACTCGGTCCTCCTACTTAAAGGTAACGTGTCAGCCGCGTACTAGTTGTTGCGATTTAGCATGGTAGTTGTGGTCAATGATCCCTCTATATTTGTTGACGTTTTTAAATCAAAAATGCCCATTAATTAATGAGAAACAATACACAGCTTAATATTCGGTTCCTACAAAGATAATGCATACAGAGGGTTTTTTTTAAATGTGCGCGAGTGGCCAAATCTGAAGCGAATGAGTAATAGGTAAAAATACTCAAATGAGCCGATTTTAATGAAAACTAAAACTGCATTATTGAATTTTGAAAATTCTACATTCCTAGCGAGGAATCGAAGCCGTTGAATTTGAAAAACAAAACACAAGTGTTATTACATCATAACATTAACGACAATATAAATGGGTCAAATTGTCGTAAGCGATAACATAATGGCATATAAAATCATCGTTTATTTTTCTTCCAAGGGAATATTGATTTTTCAAAAATGCAATGATACAGTTTTTGGTTTGATCAAATTGAACTCGAGACTCGTTTCAGTATTTTTCGCTATTCTTAGTTCATAGTTTCGGAATTAGCTATCCACGCCCATTTGAAAAGTTCGGTCCGCATATCAGGGAACGGCGAGTGGCAGGCTAAATCGCAACATGTAGGTGTGTGGTGCTAGCGAAGCTCTCGGCGTGCTCACCAGCAGCAGCACCTCGAGTCGTGCGACGCGGTCGTGCAGCGCCGACAGCGCCGCCGCGTACTCGCGGTGAGCCTCCCGCAGCGCGCAGCTCCACCACTCCTCGCGCGCGCGGACCAGCGCGCGCGTGCGCCGCCACTCGCGCAGGGCGCGCCGCGCCTGCGGACAGGGTTGCTTGTTTACAATATATTCATTACTTTGAACTATGCCTTCGTTACAAAGCGCAAACTGGACTCGTGGACCTCCTTAGTGACTACAGTGCGGTTTACTACAACATACTTCATGAACGTTTTGTTAATTTCATAATTCAAGTCTTGAACACTAAAACACAACAGCTTTTTCACTGTTCCCATAAATCAATTGATATAGATCTGCTGCTCATACCTTGTCGTACTTCCTCTGCGCGCGGTGCGCAGTGTCGGCGGCGGCGGCGAGCGCGCGGCGCAGCTGGTCGTCGGGCGCGCGCAGCTGGCACCAGTCGCGCACGCGCGAGCTGATCTCCTCCGAGCTGCCGCCGCCCGACTCCATGCCCACCAGCTGAACATTACGATATGGCTTACTTCATTGTTTGAATCGTGGGAACCATGAAATTTGTACATTATCATAATCAGCATTAAGTCGAAAGACAAAAACTGGAATTTATTGATCAGACGGTTTTCCTAGGAATCTTTTTAGACGAGAAATTGCAATGGGGAACTCACATAACATCTGTTGCGGGGCGACTAAGCTCAGCCGCTTATTCTGTTAGAATGATAAGACAGTTAACAGATGTAGAAACCGCGCGCTTGGTCTATCTTAGTTACTTTCACAGCATTATGTCGTACGGTATTTTGCTGTGGGGTCGGGCTGCTGACATGGAATAAGTATTTATTTTGTAAAAACTTTAGGGAACTTTTTAAAAAGATTAATATTATGACAGTCCATTGTCAATTCATTTATGAGAATATTATGTATGTAAGAAAAAATCGACATCTCTTTAGCAAAATTAGTGATAGACATCATTTTAATACTAGAAATAAAAATAAAAATGTACCTAACCTAATCAAATCATAATTTGCAGCAAACCTGCGAAAATAAAAAATCGAGATGAGTGCTGGACACATAGAAGTAGTGAAACTTCAACGGACAAGTGGAAAAACGAATCGCAACGGACAAGCGAAGTACATTAACAATCTGCCCGTTGCAATGTTCACGTCTACTATGTGTCCCAGCACACATTTCGTTTTTTTTTGTTACGACTATGTTTTCGACGCTGCATATCTTTGTCCAAGAAATCAAGTTGATTTTTTACTGTTTTTCCATACGAAAAATGATATACGTCAATTTTATTCCATGCCTCCTTATTATAACCAAGTGGGGGTAATTTTCAATCCACCTTGAGCAAGCGTGGGACAATGACATGCTGGTGTTATTAAGCGCTTTATAAATTAGGTGACCGATTAGGCCGTACAGTACCGGAAGGTGATGCTTAGTAGAAAGATGAGAGCCCTAGAAGGAATTGAAAATTGCCGACTCGGTTATTTTCAATTTTGGGGGTTTCGAAGCGAAGACTGCCAACTGGAAAATATCACATCATTGCGAGAAATGGTAATAATTTCCTTTTTTTTCTTATTGTCCCACGTCAAAGAAAATTTAATAACGAAGCCCGCTCTCCGCGCTGCTGCGCATAATATCCATCTAATACAGCCGTTGCCCTCTCTCCGCCGCCGCTAGCCTTTCTCTCCCTCCGCCGTTGCCGCCTCTCACCACGCGATATATCGTCTACCCCTCCACACGGCCGTAACTCTTTTTCGTGTCAGAAAAAATCCTAATACCCCTCGTCTTTATATAGAAGGCAGGTCCGTCTATATACAAGTTTCATTTCAAAAAATATTTAAACAAAATAATGTAATTACGACTAGCTCTTCGCCCGCGACTTCTAGATTTAGTAGGTACTCCACAAACTTCAACGCCCCCTCTCAACCTTTTTAACCTTTTGCGTGTCTACCACAGATTTTTATCGTCCAATCCTGACCAAGCCCTTAAGTGTAACTGTCCGACTTAAGACATTTGGAGCATTTTTTCTTATGTCGAACTGTGTAACTTAAGACACGCAAAAGGTTAAAGATAAGTTTTGGAAAATGAAACACCACGATATCCATTCGACCGTCTCAGGATCAGCCTACTATTCATCCCGTTCACCCACCCCGTCGGGGGTTGATTATGTAAAAATTGTTACATCTGTTTCAAAAATCCCACTTTTAGTTTGTTCATTCCAAATTCCACGTAAAATGTAGTAATCAATAATGTCCTCCCCTAAAAATTTCATCACCTCTTTTCGCCCCTTAAATGCGCGGGTTTATTTTCTAAAAATCCAAATATTTGTTATTCTTATTTTTTTATCCAAATCATTAATGCCGTATTAGAACTTCATCGGACCAAGCATTAAGATTCTCCCCAGTTCGCTCAAACCGCAACATTTTTCTTACTTGGAGCATTTTATACCCATTGTAACTTTTATACGAAAGGTCAGATTTGAATAATTTAAAGTGTAATAAACATGTAAATAATGAACCTTAGTTATCAAACCATTTAAATGGATAAGGATTAATATCTTGATATCAACATTATCACTTTTTCTATCCAACTGGGGTTTGACTGAATAATTTTAACAAAAAGGGGTCATTGTGACTTAACCATAATATTTAGTCGGCGGCCGTATCGCTTTTTCGTGACGGAAAAAATCCTAATACCCCTCGTCTATATAGAAGTTTCACTTCAACAAAGGTAAGATAACACTTACCTCTTGCAGGAAGGAGCGCAGCTCGTTGATCTCCGGGTGTCTTGTCTGCGGCGCGGGGGGCTCAGCGGCCGCCTGGGTGGAGTCCTCTTCCTCCGTCTGCTGGCGCCGCTGACGCTCGCGGTTCGTTCTGAACAAACAATACGTTGTTTGTAATCTGGTAAAGTGACCTGCGTATTTACGACGTGACAAAACATCGAGAACTGTTCTTTCGTTCGCTCGTTATAGGAATTTCTAACACCACCACACTTATATCTGCTACAAAGCAACGTTTTACTGAGTTCGGAATTAACAGGTATGACTGCCGGCGTAATTAGTTAATTAAAGATACAACAAACATAAATTTAAGCTTTATCTCTGGCATGGCGAGACCATAAGAGCGGTTACGCACAGCATCCGATCCGAATCCAAGAACAGGGAATATGCATGAAAACAAAATCTATACAGTACATCTAAAAATATACAAAAATATAATACTAACAGTGAAAATAGAATCAAAAATGTATCGAAAAACAAACCAGATATAACTATTTTAAACAAATATATATCTCTCTCGCGAAGACGCCGTTTTATATGGCAGCTGTATAGGCGACATCGTATTTGACGTCAGAGTTATATGCGAAACAGAGAGTAAAGTCCCGCAAACCTCCACTGAAAAGGGAGGATCCTCCTACCAGACAGTGTCAACTGCCCGATAGTTGATATTCGGACTGTTGTATATGTTCAAATCGTACGGGGAACTTTCCTTGCGCGATACAGGATTTCGTTGGTAATTCGTCGCTGACAGGATAGATGGCGTTGCGGTTCTTTTTTGCTACCGTACAAATTTCGTTTCTTAGTTTTTCATATAGCAGCATTGATGCTGCTAAACGTATCGGACTTCTCTTTCTAATTTTCATCTTTGAAGCTTCATCAATGATGAAGGTATTTTAAAAATGAAATTACTAGAGCTAATAAGTATTTAATTTTGCTAATTAAAATATTGCATGCATGTTCCCTATTGTCGGTCCGAAGTAGCTGTCCTACTTCTAGGAAGCGTTACGCACTAGATCCAAACTCCGTCCGTCCGAAATCAGTATAATTATGTATTTCCAATCAGGATAAAACTCGGAACTCAATTCGGATTCGGATCGGATGCAGTGCGTAAACGCCCTAAGTGGTCAGATGTTTAGCAATCCAAACCAAAACGTTAGATATTCAATTTAAAATGATTGACCTTTCCTCCCTCTCCTTGTCAGCAGCAAGAGATTGTCTGATGAGATGCGCTACTTCACTATTTTCCGGGTCTTTTTCACGTCCAATGAGGAACTTCACAGGACCCGATGTGTTTCGTAGCACTGAGGCTGCGTATGCTTGCGTCACACCCACCTGTGTTCGAAATCAAAATTAGTAAGGGCCCTCTCAAATAATGCCTTACAATAAGCAAACATACATTGAGTGATTGAAACAACTAAGAATTCTACAAGTTAGTGTAATTGTACTCATTATTGTAAACTTTAACTAAGCAACAAACCTACATTTTGTTGAGTTATGCGAACATGAATGTTGAATTTCTTCCAATAGTAAAAAGATGAGATGAGCACAAAGCCTTCTTTTTTAAGTTATTTCCATTTTCTGAATTTAGGATACTGACCAAACTTTTGCCGTCGACTTCAATGATTTGATCGTTGACTTGAATGCGTCCGTCGCGTGCGGCGGCGCCGCTCTCAGTGATGGTCTTCACGAATATACCCAACTTCTCCAGACCCGCGTCCGCACCCACACCCATGCCTGGAAACAGATATACCTAAATTAATGTCTCGCGTTAGTGAAAACGAGGCAAGTTGCTGAAGTAAGATGTTGCGACGGGTCGGAAAAGCTAAGTAGATGATGAGATAGATTACCGATAATAGAGAGCCCCAGTCCATCGGCCCCCTTGACGAGGTCGACGGGGAACACGTGCATCTTCTCGACGCGCTTCTCCAGCTCGTACTCCGCGCTGGCGGCCACGGGGTCCACGTCCTCGTTGCGCCGGTCGTACTCGCGCACCGAGTGCGTCGAGAACACGCGCATCGGGTTCGTGCTGGAACCATTACACATTATTATTTGATAAGATACACTGCTCGGAGAGGGCAACATATCGGGATAAGTGGAAGCCTCCTGGGGTGACCCTTGATCAGCAGTTGGACAATATTGATTGATAGGAAAAGGCACACTAGCAGCTGTTTCCAGATGCGTGTTTCAAATAGCTTGAAGATATCTAGTCCGTCCAATCGCTCCTTGAAGCAGTTCAGTGTGGGAGCTGTCAAAACACTTTCCGTGAGCCTGTTCCATGTTGATATAACTCGATTAGGCAAGAACTGCTTCAAGAGCTTTCTACATAGATGAATTTCCCCATAACTTGAGGGATGACTAAGACTTATCTTAGTCTTTATGAAACGGCAAAGCTAAAATTGAATTAGAGAAGGATTGCGCTTCGGTTATGTTCGTAATTCCGATTAAGCTCGAACGTTACTAATATTCGCGCACTGTAATATGTAGGATCTATCATTTATGTTTGTATTTAGTTTTTATGTGTAGTTTTCTTTGAGTTTAAACTTGGTTATCATGGTGATACGAAACATACCATGCAGTTGTTTCCGTACTTCATGGCTGTAAATCTCGTATTGGACAATTGGACATCTCAAGCATATTTCACAATTATTATTCGAATAAAGCACAGTAGCAAGCTGCTTTTCATTCTTGATATAAAGACTTACTTGTCTTTGGGATATGACAAACAAGTCTACTGGCAAAAATCCTGGAACTTGTATTACCTACCTGAATTTAACTTTGGTATTTTTCTTGATAAATACTGGTGGGTAATAATCGTCGTCCTCGTCTTCCTCAGCAGGCGGAAGTCCGGCTACCTGTAAAGAAATAAGTTACTAAATATTAGCAACCATTCGTGACGTCATAGCAGTCTAAGGCTACAGAAAAAGAAGGCAATAAGTCAGTTCTCAATATTCGTAGCACAGTATATACAGTCATACACATTGACTCTACTCAAACAAACTTTGACTCTTCAGACTGGCACATTACAAAGAGATTGAAACAAAAGACATGTTTTGGCTGCACAGTCGCTTTCTTAGTCTGTTTCATGAGGGTTTTGCTCTGCTCAGTCCATTCTCAGATAGATATATTTATTAGAAGTGTCCGTCCTCGAAGTAGTGTATGCCGTTCTCCTCGCCCAGCTCGCGCAGCGCGTGCGGCGGGTAGTGCGCGAACACGCCGCCGTCGCCGCCCGCGAGTCCTGCGTCCGGCTCCAGCGACACGAACGTACCTCAGTATAGAAGTGTCCGTCCTCGAAGTAGTGTATGCCGTTCTCCTCGCCCAGCTCGCGCAGCGCGTGCGGCGGGTAGTGCGCGAACACGCCGCCGTCGCCGCCCGCGAGTCCTGCGTCCGGCTCCAGCGACACGAACGTACCTCAGTATAGAAGTGTCCGTCCTCGAAGTAGTGTATGCCGTTCTCCTCGCCCAGCTCGCGCAGCGCGTGCGGCGGGTAGTGCGCGAACACGCCGCCGTCGCCGCCCGCGAGTCCTGCGTCCGGCTCCAGCGACACGAACGTACCTCAGTATAGAAGTGTCCGTCCTCGAAGTAGTGTATGCCGTTCTCCTCGCCCAGCTCGCGCAGCGCGTGCGGCGGGTAGTGCGCGAACACGCCGCCGTCGCCGCCCGCGAGTCCTGCGTCCGGCTCCAGCGACACGAACGTACCTCAGTATAGAAGTGTCCGTCCTCGAAGTAGTGTATGCCGTTCTCCTCGCCCAGCTCGCGCAGCGCGTGCGGCGGGTAGTGCGCGAACACGCCGCCGTCGCCGCCCGCGAGTCCTGCGTCCGGCTCCAGCGACACGAACGTACCTCAGTATAGAAGTGTCCGTCCTCGAAGTAGTGTATGCCGTTCTCCTCGCCCAGCTCGCGCAGCGCGTGCGGCGGGTAGTGCGCGAACACGCCGCCGTCGCCGCCCGCGAGTCCTGCGTCCGGCTCCAGCGACACGAACGTACCTCAGTATAGAAGTGTCCGTCCTCGAAGTAGTGTATGCCGTTCTCCTCGCCCAGCTCGCGCAGCGCGTGCGGCGGGTAGTGCGCGAACACGCCGCCGTCGCCGCCCGCGAGTCCTGCGTCCGGCTCCAGCGACACGAACGTACCTCAGTATAGAAGTGTCCGTCCTCGAAGTAGTGTATGCCGTTCTCCTCGCCCAGCTCGCGCAGCGCGTGCGGCGGGTAGTGCGCGAACACGCCGCCGTCGCCGCCCGCGAGTCCTGCGTCCGGCTCCAGCGACACGAACGTACCTCAGTATAGAAGTGTCCGTCCTCGAAGTAGTGTATGCCGTTCTCCTCGCCCAGCTCGCGCAGCGCGTGCGGCGGGTAGTGCGCGAACACGCCGCCGTCGCCGCCCGCGAGTCCTGCGTCCGGCTCCAGCGACACGAACGTACCTCAGTATAGAAGTGTCCGTCCTCGAAGTAGTGTATGCCGTTCTCCTCGCCCAGCTCGCGCAGCGCGTGCGGCGGGTAGTGCGCGAACACGCCGCCGTCGCCGCCCGCGAGTCCTGCGTCCGGCTCCAGCGACACGAACGTACCTCAGTATAGAAGTGTCCGTCCTCGAAGTAGTGTATGCCGTTCTCCTCGCCCAGCTCGCGCAGCGCGTGCGGCGGGTAGTGCGCGAACACGCCGCCGTCGCCGCCCGCGAGTCCTGCGTCCGGCTCCAGCGACACGAACGTACCTCAGTATAGAAGTGTCCGTCCTCGAAGTAGTGTATGCCGTTCTCCTCGCCCAGCTCGCGCAGCGCGTGCGGCGGGTAGTGCGCGAACACGCCGCCGTCGCCGCCCGCGAGTCCTGCGTCCGGCTCCAGCGACACGAACGTACCTCAGTATAGAAGTGTCCGTCCTCGAAGTAGTGTATGCCGTTCTCCTCGCCCAGCTCGCGCAGCGCGTGCGGCGGGTAGTGCGCGAACACGCCGCCGTCGCCGCCCGCGAGTCCTGCGTCCGGCTCCAGCGACACGAACGTACCTCAGTATAGAAGTGTCCGTCCTCGAAGTAGTGTATGCCGTTCTCCTCGCCCAGCTCGCGCAGCGCGTGCGGCGGGTAGTGCGCGAACACGCCGCCGTCGCCGCCCGCGAGTCCTGCGTCCGGCTCCAGCGACACGAACGTACCTCAGTATAGAAGTGTCCGTCCTCGAAGTAGTGTATGCCGTTCTCCTCGCCCAGCTCGCGCAGCGCGTGCGGCGGGTAGTGCGCGAACACGCCGCCGTCGCCGCCCGCGAGTCCTGCGTCCGGCTCCAGCGACACGAACGTACCTCAGTATAGAAGTGTCCGTCCTCGAAGTAGTGTATGCCGTTCTCCTCGCCCAGCTCGCGCAGCGCGTGCGGCGGGTAGTGCGCGAACACGCCGCCGTCGCCGCCCGCGAGTCCTGCGTCCGGCTCCAGCGACACGAACGTACCTCAGTATAGAAGTGTCCGTCCTCGAAGTAGTGTATGCCGTTCTCCTCGCCCAGCTCGCGCAGCGCGTGCGGCGGGTAGTGCGCGAACACGCCGCCGTCGCCGCCCGCGAGTCCTGCGTCCGGCTCCAGCGACACGAACGTACCTCAGTATAGAAGTGTCCGTCCTCGAAGTAGTGTATGCCGTTCTCCTCGCCCAGCTCGCGCAGCGCGTGCGGCGGGTAGTGCGCGAACACGCCGCCGTCGCCGCCCGCGAGTCCTGCGTCCGGCTCCAGCGACACGAACGTACCTCAGTATAGAAGTGTCCGTCCTCGAAGTAGTGTATGCCGTTCTCCTCGCCCAGCTCGCGCAGCGCGTGCGGCGGGTAGTGCGCGAACACGCCGCCGTCGCCGCCCGCGAGTCCTGCGTCCGGCTCCAGCGACACGAACGTACCTCAGTATAGAAGTGTCCGTCCTCGAAGTAGTGTATGCCGTTCTCCTCGCCCAGCTCGCGCAGCGCGTGCGGCGGGTAGTGCGCGAACACGCCGCCGTCGCCGCCCGCGAGTCCTGCGTCCGGCTCCAGCGACACGAACGTACCTCAGTATAGAAGTGTCCGTCCTCGAAGTAGTGTATGCCGTTCTCCTCGCCCAGCTCGCGCAGCGCGTGCGGCGGGTAGTGCGCGAACACGCCGCCGTCGCCGCCCGCGAGTCCTGCGTCCGGCTCCAGCGACACGAACGTACCTCAGTATAGAAGTGTCCGTCCTCGAAGTAGTGTATGCCGTTCTCCTCGCCCAGCTCGCGCAGCGCGTGCGGCGGGTAGTGCGCGAACACGCCGCCGTCGCCGCCCGCGAGTCCTGCGTCCGGCTCCAGCGACACGAACGTACCTCAGTATAGAAGTGTCCGTCCTCGAAGTAGTGTATGCCGTTCTCCTCGCCCAGCTCGCGCAGCGCGTGCGGCGGGTAGTGCGCGAACACGCCGCCGTCGCCGCCCGCGAGTCCTGCGTCCGGCTCCAGCGACACGAACGTACCTCAGTATAGAAGTGTCCGTCCTCGAAGTAGTGTATGCCGTTCTCCTCGCCCAGCTCGCGCAGCGCGTGCGGCGGGTAGTGCGCGAACACGCCGCCGTCGCCGCCCGCGAGTCCTGCGTCCGGCTCCAGCGACACGAACGTACCTCAGTATAGAAGTGTCCGTCCTCGAAGTAGTGTATGCCGTTCTCCTCGCCCAGCTCGCGCAGCGCGTGCGGCGGGTAGTGCGCGAACACGCCGCCGTCGCCGCCCGCGAGTCCTGCGTCCGGCTCCAGCGACACGAACGAGTAGCTCTCGTCCACCGACTGCATGCTGCAATAAGAAACAACATTTTGTTGAATTATGCGAACAAGTGTTTTTAGAAAGAAAGAAAAAGAGTTTATTTGCGCCAAGCATGACGCATAGCATAAAAAAAACGAATAAAAACCATTGAACACCTGATTTTTTTCTTCTCATTTACTTCTCATCTCGTGTCGTTTAACACACATCCTGTGCTCTAACACAGATAGTAAGTGTTCAAAAGGGACAATATTCAAATAAAAATCTATGAGTGATCGACCTCGAAGTGGCTGTCCGTTTACTTGCCACTTTGTTTGAGCCGTCCTTTTGGTTATGAGTTGGTTTGGATTTGGATAGTGATAAAAACCAGGTTGTTTACATATAAATGGAGGAGAACGCAACACTTGAAGGGAAATAAAAACGGTAGAACCAGGAAACTGCAAGTGCGTTTTTATATATTAGATCAAAAATTTGGACAAGACAATGTGTGTAAGGGGTCAGCTAGTACAGAATGAAATAGAAATGTTACCTCTCATAAGAGAGCACGGACTGGTAGCTATCGTTGAGCGAGACGCCGTTGTCGTGCGGCAGCGCGTGCGGCGACAACATGGCCACGATCTCCTGCGCCTGCTCGTCCGACAGCAGAGCCTCTTGTCTGTAATACAACACACGTTACCTTCGAATTACACCACGATTTACACAATGCTAATTAATTAATAAACTACATAGTATCAGTAGCTATGTGTATATTAAATCAAGGTATCGATTGTATTATTCGTCAACAACGTCAAATCGAGATAGATTCGTCATTCTGAAGGGAAGCGGGTAGGAATAAAGTTGTATGAACCCTTTGCCACTGCTGCATTCAGGCCTGGGGTAACTGCGGTGCCATAGTGACGTGTAAACGCCAATCGGCCGCTAACGTGGCGGGCGTCAACATCCCTCAAGTAACGCACGGCTCCCTCAGGCACCGACACAGTCGAACAGTACGCCTATAGTAAATACTAATTGCCCAAGTCAGCGGACCGCAGCGCATCGCATTGCAAAACAAACAGGATGGAGGAGACAGAAAGGTAGTGAGACTCTAGCGACACATTTTGAAGCGGCGGTCGCCCATATGTGCACTAACCTTACAGTAGCCAATTCAACAGTACAAAAGTAGCATGACATGAAAATAAACGGGTTTGTGTACAATACGTGACAGTGCAAAAGTGGCGAAGTTTGAGACACGAAAAAGAGCCAACTCCGCTTTTTACTCTCACTAACCTTTACCACAAAAAAGCTAAGTTCGTATCAAACCGTTGTTTACATTGCCATAATGGTTGTGTATGAACAGTGATAGCGATAGCTAGATGGATACAAATTCGCTAAAACTTTTAGCATATCACAATTCGATTGACTGTCAGATAGGCCTGACGTAGTTATCTATACTTTTCTTACTTTGATAAAATGTCTATTACCTCTCTCGCCCGGTCGCGTACTGGACGCTAAAATTCATATAAACAGCATAAGGTTCAATAACAATATTTAATTCGTACTAAACAGGTCTGAAATAAAGATTCTCCGATCTTGTAGAAATATTGGAGTGTAGAGACATTAGAGGAGCACATTAAAAAGCATTCTACAAAATACTGCACTATGTATAGAAGAAAACGACGGTTGCACAAATGCCCCGAGCTTACCTAAGTTTTTTCTCCAGAATACTGCAAATATCAGGCAATAATGAAGCGTTGTGCGGACAGGCAGCATGCAAATGATAAAAATACGACATTTAATAATAATACTAAGCATTACGAGTAACAAATCCTGAAAAAGAAAATATAGAATAGCGTATTTAACAACATCATTTAGGATAAATAGGTAAGAGAAGTAATAAATAGAGAACGCGTCGATATAGACATTACAAGTGCGTGGAACCATGCATTCAAGACAGAAATTTGAAAAACATCACGCTTATTCAAATAAGAATTAAAATGAACCAGAAAGTCAACATTGATGATCAGCATGATTACATCGAGGAAGAAAGGTGTGACGAATATTAAACAGTTACTTAGTTCCGCATAGCGTACGTGCCTCAGATAAAGTAATTAAACAGAATTGATGCGATGCCATATTATGTTACTAGCTACAATAAAGTATGGTTAATTTAACTAAATACGAATGAAATAGTTTTGAATCTTGGGATTTTCTTTCTTTGGTCAAGCCCGAAGTTATTCGCAACCAGGATCATCATCAGCCGAAAGACGTCCACTACAAGACATAGGCCTCCCCGGAAGGGGGGGGAGGGCTGCCATAATCGCCACGAGTTATAATAATTAATTTAAAATCGTTTAACACGACATCGACAGTGCAGCAATATAAGAAAGCAGTATTTCGGAAACAACACGCATCATTCTCAACCGACGTTCCATTAAATGATCGCGGTGTGCTTGCACTTTGCAGAATTGCTTATGAATCGATAATGTAATGAGTGCAGTGCTATTGGAGCAAAAAACCAGCTGCCTCGCAAAAACATCAAGCCTTCGCTTCGGTGCAAATTGGGGGTTTGACCAAAAAATTAAAGTTACTGTACACACATCAGTCACGTTACCTTCAAGTTGCCGATCAGGCACGTCAAAAAAAATTGTTTTGTAGAAGTTGTAGGACAAAGTCAGCGAGTCAGCGCGTCTCAGTTAATTACATATAATCGGTCAGTCACTGATCAGCGACTTGACAGTGACGTGTGTGTGCGTATGAACCTTATTCTAGTGCGATATCGAGCTATGTTGAAAGGAAGGTCACCTGGAGCTGAGCAGGATCTCGGCCTCGTCGGGCGTCATGCTGTCGGGCTGCTTGGCGTCGGCGTCGGCGTCGTCCCAGCGCGCATCGGCCGCGTCCCCGCCCCGCCCGCTCTCGCCCGACGCGTTCTCCCCCTCCGACACGCTCCATTGGCTGGTGGTCGACTTGTCGAGCACCTCTATGGAGCCCTGGCTCGCCTCGCTCACTACCACGCCGGAGTCCTAGAAAACAGGGTAACAGGGTTTACACTATGACCTTGTAATGCTGCTATCATAGAGACGTATTAAAACTTGTGCTAATTGATGCTAGTGAAGGAAAGCCATTATGTCAAGTCAATTGAGCGGAAAGATTAAACTCTCGCTTTCACTACACACAACTACGGGCACTGAGTGCCCTTTATCAAAGAAACCGAAGAATAAACCAATACCTGCTGCAGTACGGAGAGTGTGTCAGGATCCGAGCGCGCCCGCTCCGCGTCTCGTATGTCGGTGGAGAGCGGCGGCGCGGGCGGCGGCGGCTCGCGGTACTCCGCCGGCCGCAGCCGCGCCACCACCTCGGGCGAGGGCTCGTTGAAGCCCCCCTCATCGGACACGCTCGACGCCCGCGATCCACTCCGCCGCGGGGTCTCTTCCGCCTCGGACGACTTGCGACCTCCGCCCGCTGAAGATATTAGATTGATTCGTTAAGATGATATGAAAGTTGAGAGGCAGTGAAATGGTTCATATCATTAAACACATTCAGGTCGACTATCTGACCAAAATGAATGGTAACCTAATTGGGACTGAGTAGTCAAGGACAAGGTGCATATCAGATAGAGCTATGCGTAATGCGGTCTAAAATGCGGTCGGTGGTATCGTAGTAACATGAAGGTATTCATTCTTAAGCGAAAATTCACCCTCGATATGTTTCCTCAGACTTGGGAGACCGATGAAGCAAGAAAAGATACAATGCATTGTTAAACACTATGGCTATTCATTTGCTCAAAATACTTTTCATTTAGACCCAATAGAAAAATCTCTTGTTCTATCAAAATGAATCATGCTACAGGAAATTCTTCGATTAAAAACAGTAAACTATATACTTCGGGGAGCGAGTACGAAGCAAATTTAGGCTAATGAGCTAACTATTTTTACCGCCAATACCCTACTTCCGTAGCTCCGGCAGGTGGTGTGTATACAGGTGCCCAATATAAACAAACATTAAATCCGTACCTACATGTAATTTTAACGCAAACTCCGACCACAACTTCGGTTATTTGAAGTACATCCAAACGGACATTTATAAAATGCGACGATTATATTCAACGTCCTTGTTCGTCCCTCAAATGACATCGACTCCAGACGTAAAGAACACATTCTTAATGTTTTGGATACGCAGAATGAAGAAAATTCTTAAAGATTTGAAGATCTGAGTGAATGCAAAACAGTATACTTATGCTTAAGTATATGTTAATCAAATAAAGACAGACTCGCATATGAAATGAAACTAATAAATTTTGTCATGCTCACGCAGTGGAAAATATCTCTTGGAATGTTTTTGTTTACAGTTTGCATGCGTGGCGATACACTTTCGTTTCCCGATCTGGAGATAAGTAATAAAACCTGCACATCCTCAGAAACGAATTTATGAAAACAATCGGCTGACCATTCAACGTTTGTAGTAATCTATGTAACGCATGAATTTGCAGTAGACCGTTAGAAGTAACACGCGATCTCTCGAGACAACGAGAGCGAGTCATGCCCACTTTACTAATTAAAACTTAACTACACAACATGTATGGACTCTTATGTTCATATGAAACTAATGGAGCTATATGAAATTGGGTGTTAATGCCACTCGTAATTCATTCGTTTCTCAGTAAGTCAGTACCTACCCCAAGACTGCGAGCACTTTAGATACGGTTCGAGGCGGAGACAAATTGTGGTGAAGAAGAAAGAGGGGAAACTATAAATAGTCGTGTATAAAATTAGAAAATTGGAAATGTGCATCAATTTTGAAATTATGTAAAATAGGGAATTCCGTTGAAAATATTAATTTGTAATAAAATAACAGAACACTATAATGGTTGCCGTTTGCTGCTGCAGATATTGAATTAAAATTCAAACTAACACAAAAAATCCCAAAACCTCTTAAGAAACATTGAAAAAGTAATAAATAGAACTTCAAAGCCAAGCTCTACTTAAACTCATAAAATTTAACCTTGTAGAGGCAAGATACCTAAGTAGCAAATATGAAGACGGCCTTCCGAAAAAGGCAGTGATCATTTTCAACTAATGCGTCAAGATGTGGAGTGGATGGACTAGTTGCCCACGCCATTCGTAATGTTCTGCTGTGATTTATATTCTAGATTTGATATATGTTATGGTGATACCAGTCATACAATGAACAGGTAGGTAATTGAAAATCCCTTTTGAAGACAATCAGGAAGGAAACGAAAAAATATTCTTTGTCTATGAAATTTACCCATATATAAATCTAAACTAATATTTATTTAAAATCGGTCGAGTAGTTTTTGAGTCAATTTGTAACAAACCATTTGACTCAAAAACTGCTCAACCGATTTTAAAAGTTCTTTCGCCATTAGTAATATTCATTATTATTTTTTTTTTAAATATTAAAACATAGGCTAAACTTTATTTTCGAAAAAATTTAAATACCTACGAAAATTGGAATAATACATTATTAATAACAATAAAATTTTGCTATTTTACTTTGGGGTACAACCAAAAGTAGCAAAGTTGTACCTAGTAAATCTTTATTTGGCGTGCGCCGAAAAAACTATTGATGATACATGTATAAAAATAACGTACTACATGATTAAAGTACTTATAAAAAAGTCCGCAACTATCATGGTAAAGTCGCAATGACCGCTTTTTGTTCGAATTATTCAATCAAAACCAGGGTGGAATGGAAAAGTGGTGATTTTGGGATACCAGAATCATCACTTTTCCATTCCACGGATTATTCAAATCGAAAGGTCCGATTTGAATAATTTAAAGTTTAATTTAAATGTATATGTATACTTAATTATAAAATCATTTAAATGTATAAGGATTCTATTGAAAAAGTCCGCAAGGTTATGTCTTACTATTGTGGATTTTTTGAAAATAAACCCCTAAAAGGGTCGTGAAGTTTTAGGGGAGGACATTATTGCTTGCTTCAATTTACGAGGAAATTGGTACAAACGAACTCAAAATGGGATAACTGAACGGATCAGAACAACCACTGACGGGGTGACCAGGTACGCTGATCCTGAGACCACAGAATCAGCAGCAGAAATGGCCGGGTTGAGCTTAAATTTCCAAAACTATACTTGAAAAGTATCCTCCCCTCTACCCCTGTGGGGGCGTTGAAGTTTGTGGAGTAGGTACCTACTAAATCCGCGCGGACGAAGTGCTAGTTATTTATAAAATTATCTCTTCTCATCTTATATTGCCCCAGGCTTGTAGAGGGCTACTGAAAATCATTACTGTGCTTTGGATAGGCACAGTACAATATCATCATACCGAGTGCTAGCCTTTTTGTCACAGTCACGATGTGCAACTACCGACTATTTATAATGTTTCGTATTATACAGGTTAACTGCTTTTATTTGTTGTTTTTGCATTTAAACGTGTTTTTTTTTGTTATTATTAGGGTTATCCTATTATTGATTATTATTATTGTTTTTTTAAATCTACATACAAGTGCTATAATTGATTTGAATAAAGAATATTTAGATACTGAAATGTTTTATTTTCTACATCCATACATCCTCACAAACTTACGTGTTTATAATATTACTCATAGTTTGATTTTACATTTGTACACACGACTACATTATCAAGCTATATATTTCTAGTATGACCTCTCATTCCACGGAAATCCTATACAATGCGAGATCGGCTTATATTAGAAATGTACAGCTTGATATTATGTAGCCGAGTGTACAAGTTTTTTTTTTTTACTTTTATCAATTTTAAATTCCATTCTAATGTATGCTCCATATTTGATTAGGTGTGTAAGAAAGTGTTAACTTTCACAGTGTAATATATTTTCGTTTTAACACCTAGTTAAACTTACGAGAACATCCAATAAAAACAACAAAGTAAACAAACCACGGCTACCACTGGTGCGTGATCCCTTCCTGCATAAAGAAAAGACACGGCAAGCTAAATACACGTTCGTACAGAAAACTGATCCATTGAATCAATAGCAGAGCATTATATTAACTCGAAACTCCGCTGAATGAACGATATTGTTCACGGTGGATATTAAAGTCTAGCATACAAAGCTGACTCCTCTTCGCTTCGAAACAATGTTCATTCACAAAATGTCGTAGGTATACTGTATAGCGTATACATGAAACTGAATGATAGGTATGTACGAGTTTCGGGGGGTTGATTAATTCCAGTGCATAACCACATGAGTAGATAAACTACTCATGTGGCATAACTAAGCTTAAAAATGTATAGCGTGCTCTATTATAGACTTGTTTACACAGCGTAAATTCGAACACAATGAATCATGTTTCTCAAACAACATAATTTAATGTCTGCCCTTTGCAAATGTTGAGGTTGAAATCGACAACTGTTAAAAACTGTTCGACAGTGTGCGGTTGTCTTCTATCTTCCATCACATAATTATATCGATTAATAAAAGCTTGGCTAATGTTACAAGATAGTAAAACATAATGACTTGCGAAGTAAAATCTTTCTTGAAAATAAAGTTGTCCAGCAATGCATTGGTAAGTAAGGATAACTGAACTTCTCTCTCTCTTGAAATAAGTTCATAGATTTGAGATAAAGAAGAGGTCATAAGAATATGAAATCAAATCATTAAACAATAAGCTATAGAAAGACAAGATCCACTCGTAGCAGAATAATTGATACATATTTTCTTTCTGCTGAAGTATACATATGAAAGCGCGAGAAACGCGTTCAGCTCCAGCAATAAACCGTGACTGAAAAGCGACCATAAATGATATTGTTTCTAAGCAAAAGCAAAACAATAATAAAGCAACTGACCGAGGCAACAGCCGCAGAGGCGCATGTTGAGCGAGCGCATGCGACGGGCACGCGCGACGCCCGCCGCATCACCGCACCATTGTCGCCGGCGTGTCGTGCCGCGTCTGACCACACTCACGTGGACATTCACTTCCAAACGACGTATCTTGAACTAACTGCTATCAAGTCACACGCGAAACAAAATGGTCTCTCAAACGGATGGGAGGAAAGGAAGCTGATGTCCTAATAAACTATCTTCCATCTAATAAGATTATGGCTGTCTTAAATGTGGTACAAGTGAGAAAGACAATACTAAAAGTTTACGACAGCAACGTTGTCAAACACCGGTGCGCGCTTTGTAAACAAACACAGTCACAGATAAGCAAGTTGGCAACATTTAATAGACTGTGGTTTAAAACACCTCACCAAAAATACTATAATTTTTTGGAAGCATAGGCAGTTCACCTTTGCAACTTGAAGGCCAACATTACAGGACAATACATATAATAATAGAGCCAATCTTCGGACAAGGAAAAGATATCAAAACTCAATATAGGATCATATTGTGCTTTAAATATTTTATTAAGTCCGGAGTGTTGCTCAATGAATGTAATATTCAGGCTATGAGCGAACACACACCGGTCAGAACGAGACGACTAAAAGCAAAACGAGAAGGAGCATTGGGAGCTTACAACAACAGAATTGATAAAAGACTGCAGGGACCATTCGAACTTTCTGCGCAAAGTTTATCTCGAACTGAATCAGCGTTTGTACGTAAGTATCGACGAACACACGACTGTTTTAAATTCTAGTCACGCATAATCACTGTTTTTTACTTTTGAGCTTTTGCTTGTTTGATCACACAAAAAATGGGTAAGAAAATCACACACTTGTTAATAAAGTAAATAGAGTTACTCAGTATCTCAATTCAGATACAATACAGAGTGTTGAGGAGAGTAATCAATTGTCAAAACGGTCCCGTAAAGTGTATAATAGTATGGCGTATGAAGGGGAGCGCGCAGGGCGACGTCGCTCGGGTTACTGCGTCGCGACGACGGAGGCGACGGCGGCGGCGCCGGAGCATCTAAATCGGGATCGACTCGCAAGTCTCGCAACGACTCAAATACCTTGACTTCCTCAATATTACATTGAACCCACTGAACACGAGACCGCTAAACGTACGTAAATCGACGCCCACTGTTCTGTTTCTTATGGTTTTACTCCCTACTAAGAAAAAAAATAGAATTAGGTAGCTCAGACTTTAGCACATTAGCTGTATCACAAAATTACATTTACATACTTTCAGTCATTCATTACGTACACAATACCGTAGCAACAACAAAAGCGTACGGATTTCGGTGTTCCGTATTGCTGCATAAAAATATAACAAAAAACACCAGTATTTAGTCGGAAAAGCGTATGATGGCATGTATAATATATATACTGATATCAGTAGATAAGGTAATGAGGTTGAGGATTATAAAAGCGAACCAGTGCAATACCCCTAGATGAATAATGAAACAAGAACAAGAAAATGAAAAGAAATAAAAAAATACATTCCTAGATCCATTGGAAAAATGTTTATCACGCACAAATAATAAACATGATTTTCTCAGCCTTCAACTCTATTATACGTGAAGTACGTAAGTGTCTACTATACGTCAGTAACATTTCTTGTAGTAGAGATAAAACACAGATAAAGTGTAACAAAATAAAGATAATAGACTTTACATTTTGTATAAAGAATTTTCTAATAAATATAACGAACTGTCATACATACCAGGCGAGGGTGAAGCTTGAAGCGAAGCTGGAGGCGAGGATTCCGTAAAACGATGTACAGGAGACGCTAATGGTGACACTAGCGGGGAGCGTGGCGCATCCTCGATCTTTATTGGACATGTAGGAGACTCCGGCGTCGAAGAACGCCGCCTGCTCTTTTCTTCCCATTCCCCACTATAATCTACAGACTCATAAGCATCTTCATCTAAATTCTTTGACAATCTTGAGCCATTGTTCAAAGTAAGTGGACTTTGCGGAATCGGAGATACGCGATCACAAACTTTATTTGTGTTATTGTCGTCAGACTGTGACAACACAGGCGACTCGTGAGATGTAACACTGGGTGAATATTTATCAACTGGAAGCACTGCGTCCGGAACACTATCTGAAGACGGTGTATACGTTCGATTATTTGGTACTGGTGACACTGAAGATTCGCGTTCAGCAGGAGGTAAACTTTCTTTGTCGTGGTACAACGGGGAAACTGGAGATTTGGGTGACCTTGCTGAAGGCGATGGCGATTTTTGTTTTCGAGGAACCGAAACAGGCTCTAGCTTTGTTGGTGTCGAAGATGGCGACGGTGGGGTAGGCGATATTCTTTCAATGGTGTTTGACATAGAACTAGTATATTGTGTTTGTTCACTTGATGTATGTACTGGAAAATCATTATTTATATTTCCTTCATCCTCACTTGGAGGGGAAATCGATGATCTTACGCTAGGAAGACTTTTCTCACTGGAGGGTAGAAGTTGAGATGCCGAATCAGGTTTTGTTTTGATTGGTGAATTTAAACGTTCCCTTCGCACGGGAGGCGACCCTGAGGATTCTGGCCTCGGGATTGGCGACACTGAATTATTCGGTCTCGGTGACACTGGTGTAACACTTTTTATAGGACTCGGAGTTTTTGTGCTAGGTGTAACACGACTTACTAAGGAAGAAGGAAGAGTAGTAGGACGTTCCACCTGAGAATCACCGGCACACGGCGAAAGGGGTGGGGAATAAACACGTGAAGGAACTACATATCTTTCGGGAACTTCCGGTGACTTTCTGTCATGATAACCACTAGAGTATTTGTTAGAGTCCACTTTATGTTCATCATGACGAGATTGACGAGATTTATTAAAATGAGCAGTCCAATTTCTCTGTTTTTCTATGAGCTCCTTATTAAACCTTCTGTCTGGTTTTTCAGGTTTAGGCAAAACACTCGGCTTCACAGGTTTTGGTGGCGGTACCACTGCACCATTGGCGAGACGATCGCCATTGACAGCAGGTGCCGGCATCGGTGTCGGCGTCACGATGCGTCTGGGAGGGCTCACGGAGCCCGCAGAACTGGATCGAGATCGCGCTGGCGCCGGTGGAGTCACCCCTCGGGTGCCAGCAAAACTAGCAGCTGCTGAAGGGGACTTCTCAATACGAAATCCACGATTTTCTTCACCCAATTTTTCAAAAAGTGCACGAGCATTGTTGAACCTTGCCAAATGACTTTCGGTTCGGACGCCTGTCACGTCGCTACCGCGAACTTCGTCTTCCTCTCTCGACGGCATCCCTTGAAATATGTTCGCAATCTTTGAAACTTTAGTGCCTGAATGCCTCTTCTTGCACTCCTCCATACTAGCCGGGTACGCCCGTTTTAATCCAACCTGCAAGAAAAATCAGTCAGAATAAATTCTTGAACGCCGCCATTGAAAAATAAATAGGACGTGGTACGAAATTGATAAAGTAGAATTAGATAGGCGCGATGTAAAATGCGTACTAGCGCAAGTAGTTAGCGCTCGGAGCGGGCACCGCCGCGCGACTCGCGACGTTGGCTGGGCCGGGCTGGCTTGATTATTCTCTGCGTTAAATTAACTTGAGATAGCGATAGTGCTGATAACAGCTTATTCTTATTTGAACAGCCAAATCTGATATTTCGCAGATTGTTAACGTGTAATATGGTGTACTAGCATGTATAGCTGATTTAACAGTTAGTTAGGAAATTATCTGTAGTACGCAAATTCCTTGTCTCGGGTCTAATGTTAGCCCATGCTGTACGTAGAGGTGTTAAATGAAATAATTTAACCACATTCTGACATTACATTATACAGGTACTACTACAGCTACATCACAATTAGATACTGTAAAAAGTGTATGTGCGACTGTAGCGGCTGGTATCTCAGTGTGAATCAGAAGCACTACTGATATAAATAGGTACCTGAAATAATATTCGATAAGATGTTCATGATAAAAATGATAACACAGATAACTGCTCAATCAGTAATTAATGTATACTTATTGTTTGCGCTTGAATAGATTCACCCACGAAAATAAAATAATGAAATAATTGCATGTTTAAAATTATAAATAATAATGTTCCGGAATTGTTCTCTGTGGATTTTATTGCTTTGCTTTACGTTTAGGAGTGTGAGTCCACAGTGTACGGTGGCACAAACATGCATTAGTGATATTTCAATCAGCGACTGCCACGCAAACCAGGTTTTAGTACCAGGTAGCAGCGTACATGGGTGTTGTACATCATGCCAAGCTCCCAGTGGTAAGACTCTTCAAAAATATCCATACCTAAAATAAAACACCTATCTTAGCGTGTCGAATGTCAGTGGTAAAAATATTTCTTTGTTGGACCCAAAAATTTTGCACTAGAATACTGTACATACAACACCCTAGCTACACATCATCAGCAAGTATATAGAACGTATCGTTTGTATTAAATTTCACTTACACTGACCTGTCGGAAGTTAGTTAGTTAGTTATTCGATCTAGTCATTGCGATCGCCGACCGCAGTCTCCGGGAAAGGACTTATTACCTTGGAGAAAATGTCCGGTTGTAGGTGTTCGACTAATTATTCATTTGTACAGATTACCAAATACCAAATTCGCCTATGTAGTACCCATTTAAAAAAAAAAAAACTTTTGTCATTGATTGTTGTTATATTAATACTACATAGCCTGTTTAACATGAAGAACGACATCAGATAAACGTGATAGATATTCTATATATAGGTCTTACTAGTTTGCCAAAAACTGGACAATTTGCCACTTTGTTCCGAATAGACAATTTGCCACTTAAAAATTGCAGTTCATATCCGCTTCGTTGTGTCACCGCGTATACTCCGACTACACAGTACACATGCTTTATCTTACAGTTCTACCTTTTCAAACTACGTTATGCAAGGGGAAGTACCGAAAATCAATGAACCAACAAAGGTTACAGCCAGTTAGCTACATTAGAAACTTATTTTTTTTAAGGAAATTGCAAGTTAACAACATTGCATAAAAAGAAAAGCGGCAATCCTTGACAATGAATTCGATACCTTGTGATTCTTCGTGTTGTTGTATTATATTTGCTGAGAATTAAATTGCTGTAAGTGGTTGTCAGCGATAGCACATAAAATCACTAAATAAAAAAACTTTACATCCGGTATGAAATTCAAGTCATCAGTGAAGCGAGTCTACGTAATCATTTCCGAAATAAACAAGTAAAGGTTGACTTTTTGTACTCCGTGGCAATCTTTTAGGGGATGCAAGTACTCAAGAATATGCACAACTTTTGTTTTGGACGTAACTCTGATATTGCGCTAAATAATAATTTGTTCGAGTTACAAAATGTCGTTGACTGAGCTAGTTATTTTTTCATATTTCAGTGTTGATCCTATGTTAAAAGTAGTTTATATTTGTCACCGGAAAATTGCAGACTCCGTAAGATTGTAATAAATCTTTATTGGATATTAATTTCTCGATATATTATGAAGAAATCGTTTTGTATACTATAAATCCTATCCAATTTCAATAGTTTCCAATATATCCGTGTCTAATTAATAAAAAATAGTTTACAATTTCACGCGATATTTTACAATCTAACGGCGTTTGCAATTTTCCGGTGACATATTCATGAGTAATTTCTCCCCCTGAAAGAATGTCAATGAGTTAAGTCACCCTGTATACATAATTAAATTAAGTATTTTCTAAGTCACATAGAAATTTGGAACTTTAAAAATTCCCTTTATAAATGCCACGCTATTCATTGGCAATCAATTTTATTCATGTTTTGGTCGTTTTTGTTTTCCAGCTGTAGATGCAGAAATCGAGGGTTGCAATTCCGTTATTTCCACTTGCTTGCCTGATGGAAGATATGCACCTGTACAATGCAAGGGCAATCTATTCACTGGCAGGTATGAATATACATAGATTGTATTATCAAATTATGAACTAGCACTTCGCCCGCGACTTCGTCCGCGCGGATTTAGTAGGTAGATACTCTACAGACTTCAACGCCCGCTCTACCCCCTTTAAACGGTGGTTATAAAAAAAACAGAATTGACTTGCTTACGAGCCAAAATGGTACTAACGTAACAAAAGCAGACGGGTTTGTTTGTTTGAACGCGTTAATCTCTGGAACTATCAGTCAGAATTGGAAAATTATTTTTGTATATGATAGCCACATTCATGAGGAATGTATTAGGCTATACGGGAACGGGAAAAAAACGGGATATGCGCGTACGAAACGCGGCAAAAACTAGTCACAAAATAAAAGCGCTCATTGATAATGATTTGACTACTGAGTTTCATTCGGAATAAACAAGTTTTTTTTTGGTTATAGGGAATTACGGATATATATCTATTAATTTTCCTATTGTATTAATTTATAGAAAATGCGTCATGCATGAAACATTTTTCACTAACCTAATCTTGATGAATTTCATACCTGAATATCATACGATATAGTTAAGATTGAGCACACCAGTGACAACAATTGCTTATCAACGGCGACTTCCGATCCAAAGGCATTCCAAGAATTTGTGTGTTTTTACCAATCAACTCAAGATAATATAAAATTGTGTTTTAATTGCACTTAAACTAAGTATGAGCTGTTAGGTACTGATTTTTACTTTTTTGTAGATGCTTTTGTTCGGATGATAAAGGGAAGAGGATATTCGGACAAATGTGGAGGGACCAAGCGGAAGAGATGACTTGTGGTAAGTTTACAAAGATCAGTCAAGTGGGCTCTCAGCAGCGGGCGAGGTCTTTCTGTGCATAATGTCAATAAAGTTTAAACCTAAACAAAATTATGTTCATTAACCTGAATTTGATACATTATCAAATCATTCAAACACGATAGCGCTTCGTTTAACACTGGATCTTGCATTTTGCCGGAATTTAAAAAATGCCAACATTCATCATTGTCATGGTACTAAAACATAACAATAATTTGTCTGTAAAAAGATTGTTTTCGACATAAAATTTTAAATTAAATTATGTTTTTCTTCATTTCATAAAAACAAACAATAATTTACGCCAAAAAGTGCCATAAATGTCAATAGTACAGTCAAAATCAAAACGTCTCGGAAAACCTTCATGGTTATTTCAAATGGAATAAAGAGATTTCATTAGGTGTTATAAATTCTACATTGTGATTGTTTTGATTTCAGCATGTAGTCGCAGAAGAGCAGAATTAGAAGCTGAAGGTAGGGTTGTGACGCTGCATTGTACCGCAAATGGAGATTACGAGCCATTGCAGTGTGATGATGGGATGTGCTGGTGCGCCCAGCCCAAGACTGGCCAGCCGACAGTCTCTCCTATTCCAGAAGAAGACATAACACGACTACCCTGTTGTAAGTATTTCATTTTCCTGAGGAAACAAAAAAATTAAGCTCTGATATCGGTGTTCGCGCAAAAGAGGGAAGAGGTTAACCTCTTTATTCAAGTGCTGAGTAGGTGGAAACCAGGTCAAATCCGCGAAGAAATTATAGCAGTTAGGGCTCTTAGTTATGAGACAAGTTTAGTGTTATATTTTCCCGTAGATATGGAGGTTGCAGATCTCACAATCTACAATCGATCCACAATCATTTCCAGAACATTATTTTGTCGAATAGACGCGACAACAGACAGGATACACACAATATTCAGAAGTGATTCACGGTCTCAAGAGATTGAGTGACCACAGGCAATTGTACACGATCTGTATGACACAAGATACACTTGTTCAAATACGCTATATGAAAGCACGTAAGGTATGTTTGTTTCATGTGCAATCATAAAAAATAATGTTAGTACTGTGACGCGCCAGAATTAATGCCGGGTACATAATGACATTAGTGACCGCTAGCGCCATCTCGTATCGAGTAGCAGAAGTAGTCAAGTCAAGTACCTTCTGGTATTTTCTATGCTAAAATCTTCTAGGGTTCTCGACATCTGGTCAGTCGGGACCGGGATTTAGGCGAACTTTCTAGATGTTTTGAGCAGAAAAGGTTCTGGAATGAACTGACCTATATAAAGACCGAGTCAGTATTGGATTTGCGGTACAAGCGAATACTTCGAAAGCTATCTTCAAGTGCGATTAAAGCGATCAGTAGTGAAGTTGTGTTTTATAATTAGTGAGTTTAAAGATGTTATTAGTGTTTTTAAATTAAAGTGTGATCGTCGTTATGATTATTTAATCGGCTGTTTTTATTGTCACGAACCCCAAGCTCGTAACAGTACAGTTAGTGTACTTAAATTATCAAATAAAAACTTTCCCTCTCTCTGTGCTTTCTTTCTGCTGGACATCAATGTTTACATAAGTTTTCCCAAAATGTTGCCGAACATCTGATAATGGTTACCTAAATAAACTACGGAGTGACCGGGTTTCTAAAGAAATTATGTACTTCTGCGCGTAGTGCAATACTTATGCATATAGGTAGTAAATAAATACAGGTGGGTGCGACCGACACAAGGCACATGTCCACAGTGACGTCATACTACAGAGGGCAGCCACCCTTCTATTCCGTATCGATCGCTGCGAACATAAACATACATCTAAAATGCTTCGTTTAACCTAAAACATCTTTTAATTATAATTATATTATTTTGCCTTTCACATTTTTACCCTTATTGAATGTTTAAGTTATTACTTAATTAGTATTAGAAACATTGTTTAATATTGTGTAAAAATGTGTATGTGGCCATAGGCAACTTAGTCGAGCTAATGATGGCAGAAAAGTTGCATAGGAGACCATTCAAAATACTGTGATGAACCTATTTATTTTACATTACAGGTAGTGCTGCAGTTGTTGGAGAGCAATATTTGAGAAAATGCGAAAGTTTAGTACTAGCCAGCGGCATGATAGCAAAAGAGCAACAAGAACATGGCACCAATTTCTTAGGTCATCCTGTTTTAACGTGTGACTACGACGGAAGCTACGGACCTTACCAAATAAGGAACGGCATGTAAGACACATTTTTAACTTGTTTGTGGACTGAACTTTATTTCGCGCGAGTTTGACTTGACACTTATAGATTTTGAAAATGTTCCAGAGCTTACTGTACTGGTCGTGATGGAGAAATATTAGGTGCTTGGCAATCACCATCAAGTACAATGGGTAACATGAACTGCAGTAAGTATCCAACGTTTGAATAACATTACGGTTAGTCTGGGAAAATTAGGTTAAGGACCCAGTATTTATTTATTTATTTGGATCTCCAACAAAGGATACACAGAATAACATAAGTCACACTGGTACAAGTGGTTCATTTACGTGTGCTCCTTCAGGAGACCACAGCGTGCACATATAACTAGGTTTACAAAACAGAATCAACACAAATCGAAACAGCGATTTGTTTCTTGAACAGCTGTAAAGCTTAGCTGTTTTGTCAAAGCATCCTATATAATTTTTGCCTTTGCTCTACCAACTTACCTTTGCGCGTAATATCATATGTAAGAACATAGGTAGTGCAAATATGCTTATAAAATTTAGGAGCTAGCACAAGTTCATTCATTACGCGAATTATAGAACTTATTACGGTGGACCAGCGATGGTTATAATCTGCTTAGTGTAGTTTGGCTCGGAATCCTTACTTTGCGAACCTGACTCGCTGTTGGCCGGTTTATTAGACAGAAAAACATGGAAATAACCTCAATTAAGTTTAGCTTGCCGTCATGTTGGATGTTGGAAAGAGATATAACGTACGTAAACAAAAGTTAAAATATTCAAGTTTTAACATATTTTTTAAAGTTGTATTGTGTAGGTGGTGTTTAGGCGGAATGAGAGCTTATCCGGCTGTGGATCAAACATATTTACTAATTACTTGCCATTGCCAACTAGTGATCTCACTCAATATATTGCCTGCCGCTCTAGTTAGGTGCAACTGAAAAACCTATTTCCATAAAGTGTATTGCAGTCAATCATACTACGAGTATAATGGCTCTATGCTAAATATATACTTAAAAATGCAACTATGTTGTATGTTACGTAACTTCCGACTTTCACTAAATGTCTACGAACTTAGTACGTTTTGTTCCTTTTTCAATCAATTTCATCTATTGATATTATTTGCGTTTCACTAGATTCGCCTAAGTTGACTAATAAAACAAGATAGGCTGGAGAGTATCAGCGTACCGTTAGCATGGCTCATTCGCATTGTGCTACCACGACCGGTTGTCGGCCGTGACCCTGTTCCCGATACGTTGTACGGTTCCACCCATCCTACCATTCAGCTGGAATGCGGAGACTAACATACTTCACCAATTAATTCAACAAAACTTGCCCTCTGACAGGTGAAATGGTCAATCCACGCGCCACTCCAATTATGCAGGTCAATTTACATTCAATGATAGCAGAAACGATATGTATGAGCTATCAATTGCGAATGCGGCGAGCATCATATTTCCATACAAAGTCAGATTCAAACAGTTAGTAGGGAGTTTGAATCACTTGATTTGACTAAGATTACGTATGATTCGAATATTTCTGTGTTATTGTATATTTCAAATTCTCAACACATTTCATGGCGACAAGTATGAGAAATTAATTGACCGTGAACCACACCTTTGCCGATAAGTCCGAAACGATTGAACAACTATTTTATTGTTAGCTAGCTAAACCTTGAAATGGAAGCCTTGAATATGTTTTCTTGCCATTGCAAACTAGTACCTTGGGCATAAAACTATATTAGTTTTACATCTGCTGAAATTAGGTCATTTGTCATGTGGTGGTCCAATAGACTGTGTTTGGTTGGAATAAGTTTGGTTTATTATCTTACTTACTGATCTATGGTTTTAACAGATTGTGCTCGAGACACCATGGTGTACTTCCCTGAGCGAGGCATGGCGGTGACGGAGACCTGCCTCGCCAACGGCAACTACCAGCCCAGACAGAACGTGGGAGATGTGTACTACTGCGTCGATAGTGACGGCTATCATGGTGACTTATATGATAAAGAGCCAGCTCAGGATTATTGTGAATTATAAAAAATATTATGTTTTTTAATGGTCGCAACCGACCTTTAATTATGTTCATGTCAATCTAACGTTTAACACAGCATTAAGCAATTCCTCATTAAATTGTAAAATGTGTTTGTTTTCTTTTCTTCATCAGCGTCATGAATTTCGGTTACAGATTGGCAATAGTGACATGGCAAATCTCATTAATAACTGATTAATCTGTGTAACCACAATGTTTAGTAGTTTAGGTACTAGACCATAATTTAAATATTTCTGCAATGTTCATGTATTCAAAACCCTATACTTTTTGTACTGAGAAGTTTATGGCATGTTTAAAAGGGTTTGTAAAATATAGCCTACACATAATAAGAAACTGTAAAGAAAGAAGCTATCACCACGGCACGTTCTTTTTCTATATCGACATCACTAGTATTCCCAACTGCACAGACCATGCTGCCGGCTTAGGCTTCGAAGTCTCGATACACTGGCCTAAGCGTCGCTACTCCAAAGTGGCCTGAGTTCCTAACATTAATAATGTGTATTTTTAACCCCCGACGCAAAAGAGGGGTGTTATAAGTTTGACGTGTCTGTTTGTCTGTGTGTCTGTCTGTCTGTCTGTCTGTCTGTGACATCATAGCGCCCGTACCACTGAACCGATTTCAGTTTAGTTTTTTTTGGATGAAAGGAGACTTAATCGAGAGTGTTCTTAGCTATGTTTTATAAAAATCGATTGAGCCGTTTAAGAGTTATGGTGGGTTAAAGTGGGGATGGAAGAACCAAAATTCTACAAATGTGCCCAAAATGGTTGTCAAATGAAAGATAAGATATCTAAAAAACCCCCGACACAAAAACCTACCTAAAAAAAGTACGAAATAATAATTTGATTTATTTAACAACCTGTACATAAAAACTAAAACACCGCTAAAAACTTTCTAGTGTACAAAATACATACAAAAAGTATTAAATAAAAACTTAAATTAAAAATTTAAAAAACCCCGACACAAAAACCTACCTAAAAAAAGTACGAAATAATAATTTTCGCGTCGGGGGGACCGTTTCTAAATATTAGTATTTACAACAAAGCTACCAAGATGAGTAGTAAAATATTTAGAAACGGTCCCCCCGACGCGAAAATTATTATTTCGTACTTTTTTTAGGTAGGTTTTTGTGTCGGGGGTTTTTTAAATTTTTAATTTAAGTTTTCTAATGTAAAATAGGTAGGTAATCTATTAAAGAGGTAAAATTGTTTGCTCGTTCTACGCATGTAAAAACTAATTACCTCCTGATCCGATTAGAGAAATACTTGTACCGATAGAAAGCTGCGCTATCGCCAAGCGTCACAGGGTATTTTTTATTCCGGAAAACAGTACAGTTCCTATGAGATTCCTATGGAAGCGGGGCTGCTGGAAAAAACTAGTATTATAGGTATGCACAAAAGCTTACGTACCGGATAAATGGATGCTCATGAGACGATCCAAGCACCGCGTAGAGCGTGTCACCCGACGCCGGGGTGCCGCCGCCCGCTCGCCGCGCAAGCTCTTCCATCTGCAACATGCGACCTGGGTTACCAGTGTCCCACTGAAGCTGCGGCAACCTCACCTACCGCCACGACAGGGTCGCGCCTCGCACAACTACTGCTTGTAAGCAGGTGATATACGAGTCGTGAGGATCGTCGACCAGACATTAAAATCATGCTTTTTTAAATTCATTTAGGTTATGGTTTCAGAAAAAATTCAATCTAACAAGAAAATGTGGAGAAATATCGAGATTCATTTCAATGTAGTTTTTAGGGTTCCGTACACAAAGGGTAACCAACGGAAACCTATTACTAAGACTCCGCTGCCCGTCCATCTGTCTGTCAGTGGGCTGTATCTCAAGAACCGTAATAGGTAGACAGTTCAAATGTTCACAGAGTGTGTATTTCTATTGCCGCTATAACAACAACTCGCACTTGGCCGGTTTTCTTTGCTTATTTGTCACGCTTTGCAGTTCTAGTGACTGGTAAAGGTAATCACCACACTCTTTCTTTATAGGGAATGAAAGATGCTGCTATTTCTTCCAAGAACTCCAAAGTCAGACTTCTACGTGAGAAGTTGAAGGAAGCTGGGGCAAAGTTTTCCATGTTATAGGTACTGTTGAGTCGCCTTATAGCAGAATAGCTTTTACCCGCGACTTTGACTAAACTGCAGGGAAAAGGCCACCTTTCCTTTGTTGCACTGTTCTCTGTCTTTTGCCACATCTGGCCAATCCTTTCGATAGGAGTCTAACTCGCCCCGCCATCTCCTCCTGGACCTACCGCGTCGCCGATTCTTGTTGCTTAGAACCCAATCAGTGGAAGTTGGCAGTGGCAACATGCGGCAGATGTGGCCAGCCCAGTTCATTTTAGATTGGCAGCTGAGTTGACTTCGTCTGCGATTTGAGTTTTGGAACGAAGTATACTATTTCTTATGCGTTCTTTGATTTTGACTCCAAGAATACTTCGTTCCATTGCTCGCTGACAGACCTCGAGTGCGGACTTTTGACGTTTTCGTACTATTCGTCATCAACTTCGTTTTTGTCATATTCATTCTGAGTCCGACCTCGAGGCTGGTGTGGCTATCATAAACAAAAATCATTTTCCAAATCCGACTGATAGCTCCAGAGATTACCGCGTTCAAGCAAACAAACAAACAAACTCTTCAGCTTTATTATATTAGTATAGATTAGTATAGATGAAAGAGAAAAGAATAGTTTGCGTGCGATAAAGTTGTCAATTCTGATCGAAATTCTGCACAATACTTAATGTTCTTGGAAATAAATAGGGATTACGTTACTGTGTTACTATTAAATATACTTTACTACTGGATTGAAGTATTTGCCTTTAGATATTAAACGCTAATCAAAATTAAGTTGAATGCATATAATTGTATATTCCACCTTCAAGTCAAGTTACGTTGGAGGATCATTCAGTTTCTATAAGCGCACTAGCTCAAATGGCAAGTGTAGCATCTAAAATAGTTTGTTAGTACCTACTTGCGTCATTTTGCGAATACAAAATTGCCCTCCCGTGCTAATATGCGGCCCCAGCTAATTAGGGCAGTGTCCCCAAGTATCCCCGAAGGACTTGGTACATTTTCTGCGCAGTTTGCAAGACGAGAGCTAAGAGGACTTGTTGTAGATTCGTAGGTAGTTTGGTTGCTTTACCATGTTAACTTTTAATTATTTACATGTGTTGGCAATTTGGCATTGTAATATCTGCTATCTATCCTACGCAGTACATACTTTATACGTGTAAGAGTAACGTTTTTTGTCTGGCTGGCACGACTTTTGCGTCAAGTGGACATTCAAATAGACTATAACTCGGAACGAAACAGTCGGAACAATTACTATTCATCTTTGATCGAGTATGTATTCTTCAACAGTGAAGTTGTGTGTTCAATATTGTGATTTGCTATCATAATAATATGAAGCTTTGACCAGGCTGCCCCTTTATTAGCTTTGCGAACAACTTTCACTAAGGCAGTCAGATATAGCAGGGATAACAACAATTTCTGGACCATTTTGGGAAATAGTGACGCGTTAACTGAGCCTATAGCAACCGTTAACTAGATGTAGGTCTCTTCCAAAAGGGGGTTAGCTAAACAAAGAGACCCAAGTTATAGATTGGGTTCATTAGTCATAACTTCACTAGATACTTACGCTGTTGACGCGGTAGTAATATTATGCTAAGAAAAATTGGAATTCTTGAATACTTGGATAGATGCAGTATTGACATTAATCGATTAATTTTCAATCGATTGTAGAAATTAATCGATTAAATTAATCGCGATTATGTTTAATCGCTATTAAAAAAAGTAATCTTGTAATCATCAATCCTTAATCGTTAATTTGATTAAAGAATGATTTATTATAAACTTGTTAACTAGTTGTCCCGGCAAACTTCGTAGTCTTGGGAGCTACCTTAAAAGCTTAAGTTAGTTAGTCTTTTTACAAGATAACATTCATTTATTTCTTTTTAAAATAAATGAATGTTACCTTTAAGTATAATGAGATAAATGTAACATGTTTTTGTAACAACCTGTATCTATCTATAATATTATATCATTTATATTTCTTGCTATTACTTGCACTGAAAGATACAAACGGTGTGTGTTAATAAATGTGTTCAAATAACTTTAAGGATGATTTGTAATACTGGTGTTCTAAATTATTGTACCTATGCATGTGATTATAATAGTTTGTACTTACAACATTACGTGTGTTTTTTATTTTTCGTTATGATGGACACGTAGGACTAGGATATACCTAACTACTAATAGGTCTAGCTACTGACAAGACCAATCGTAATCTGGGTTAACGATTAAAGAGTGTTCATTATTAATCGTTAATCGTGATTAACTATTTAATCGTGAATTTTTAATGTAATCGGGATTAACATTTTGCCAACACTGGATGGATGGTAAGTAATTACGTAACATAACATCATAAAATATTATATGCATGCATTCGTTGCATTTACATGCATCGACCGTGTACTACGGTGGGTAGTCTTCCTAGACAAGGAAGATTTTATTTTGAACTGCGAGTAAGTAATTACCTACCTACTTAACATCATTATAATGGATCGAGATTTTATGTGGCAGTATTGGTACAATTAATAAGAATGTACAACAATATTAAAATATGTAAATAGGTACGTTGTACCCATTAACAAGATTGTACCTACCAATTAGTTCGTAATAGTGGCACTTCAATTGGAGTATTTGCGCAAATATTCGCCTTACTTCATCATATTAGCCGAATGACGTCCACTGCTGGACAAAGGCCTCCCCCAAGGGGGGGCGTGCCATAATCGCCAGGCTTGGCAGGCGGGTTGGCGACCGCAGTGTAGCTGTTGCAATGCACAGAACCACAGAGAATGCTGCTGCCCATTATCTGGTGAGTCTGTTAGTCGCCTCTTACGACACCCACGGGAAGTGATGAGATGGTGCTATTCTTTTACGTCCGACACCATACAGAACGGTTCGCCTAACTTATTAAATAAAAATGTTAGTTTATTTTTGATTAAGTAGGTATGTATGTCGAAGTAACGCGAATATTTTGACAAATCCGCCAATTAAAGTGCCAGCATAAAAGACACTAAATACCTATTTACAGTAGGTACTTAAAAGGTTATTAAAATAACTACCTAATTTAAAAATGTACCGGAGGTTATGGAAGGGGTCACTGGCTTGCTAATTTATGGGCTTGGCGTTTAAACCCGAAACCCCATATAGATTCACTGGTATACGCCTACTGAGCAACAAACAAACACATACTCGTAAGCACACACACGTTTGTTTGAAATAAAACTTATTGGTGCAAGACTTTTTCGGATTTTAGGTAGGGCGCGAAGGTACCACCTACACATAACTTCTTATTATCTGATCTTCATTTTGGGTGACGAACATAACACATTTTATAACGTGTTACGTATAGTAGTACGTAAACTTTGACAAGAATGCATCTGGATGAGACATTTATCTAATTTGATAAACAAGACAAAAAATACCAGCTATAACATAATTATGATTATTTTTTTAGGGTTCTGTACCTCAGTCGCCAAAACGGAACCCTTATAGAATCATTTTGTTGTCCGTCTGCCTGTCTGTCAAGACCTTTTTTCTCAGGAACGCGTAAAGGAATCAAGCTGAAATTAACTCCAAGTATTCAGAACAGCTACCTCTTCGAGCAGTGAAATAACCCAACTTCTAAGTCAACGCAATCTAAAGATAAGGCCGTTTAAGCTCCGGTTATGGCCCATTATTTGACGCTCGTAAGGGAATCAAAACCTATAGGGTACTTCCCGTTGATCCACAGTCCTGAAATTTTCCAAGAAGATAGATCTTGCAGTATAAGTAGAGGAAAAATTCCGAAAATAAGGATTTTTTTCTTTTATAATATACAAAAAAAAAAATGCGAATACAAACTTATATTTTCGGTTGAAGAAATGACCGTGACGTACATTGATGTATCCGTAGGTAATGTATACTCGAAAAAAATCAAGACTCGATCGGAACCCTCGGTGCGCGAGTCTAACTCGCACTTGTCCGGTCTTTCTTCTAGGATTAGTTACGGCCTTTGCGGTTTGAAGGCGGTTTATACATATAAGAAAGAACTGAACACAGACAAGCCATGACAAGTCCATGTAATGATGGAAGTATCGTATACTTCCATCATTCCATGGACGCTTGTCTGTACATGTAATATAGATAAAAATAAATATTTTATTTTTGTTAAAACAAACAAGCATAACTTTATCATTACGCCTGTAATGCCCGATTAGGTAGGCAGTACCGGGTTTGATTGTATTTTCTATTATACAAGACTTTTATTTAGATATTTAAATATGCTCTGGTATATGACTTTGGGCATGGCATAGATTTAATGTAAAGTAACTTAGTTTTTTTATCCTTATCTGATTCTGCCTAAATTGCAACGATCGTTCGTTTTATAAGTACAGCTAGCGACAGTTATCAAAGCACGGCGATGTCGCTCTAGCTAACGAGTACAGTCGTTGTGAATCGAGTCGAGGGTCTTTGATGGAGGGTGGACCAGAGGGCGCCGCGTCTGTAGTTCCGTACCCCACCACTTGGACACGCCACGGCCCCTCTCGACAGCACGCGAGCAACGAACAAACCGTTTCGTATCGATAGATATTCTTGTACGTTGAACTGTCAGTGCCTAGTTTGTTTGCTTAAAAAAACAAAAACATGTAGATATATGATACTTTATCAGTTGATACTGTGAGAAAGTATTAAGTACTATTGGAACCAAATATTATGTCACGTGAATGTGACGAAAATATCGAATGCTGGAAGCTAGATCAGATCAGATCGAAGATTTGGGCATTTATTGTACTGTTACTGGCAATATGAATTTAATTGACATTTTGAACTACCCATGTAGAGCTTTTAGGGTTCCGAACGTCCGAAAAAAAGGCTCAACTTTTTGGAAACTTTAAAACAAGAATCAATTGCAAATAAGGAACAAAGTAAATTTTTCAATTATTAAAATGGTCCTTCTGAGGTATTCAAGGCCACAAGAGTTTGTACAAGCACAGGTACCCATCTTGTGCCAAAGCTCATAGTCCAATAGCAGGGATTGGAGAGTGATCAGGGGGGCTACTCTCTTAACCCGAAGTCCGTAGTTTCGGGCGTATTCTACTCCGTATCATCTACGGATTTACCATTAGTTCCGAACCCGAACTAAGAATGAATGACAACACGATTTGACAGTAACTGTCAAATCGTGTTGTCATTCATTCTTAGTGGTTAGGTGATATGGACTAGAATACGCCCGGGACTAAGCCCGAAACAACGGACTTCGGGCTACGAGAGTACCCCCCCCAGGCACGGACCCAATGGCTTAGTGCGTTTTCTGAGGTACTGGCTTATTAGAATCTACTTTCAGATTCCAGACTGCCACTGTGAATTCTAGTTATGTTATGGATGTTTGTTAATTATGTTGTTTAATAGATTCTTAGCGATGAGTACATTTTGCAAAGCAAAGAAAAAAGATTTAGTGACAAAGATGATGAAGAGTGGTTAATAAAAAAATATAATGTGATTTTGAAGAAGATTTATAAATTAACCTACATTTTAATTTTGTCCATATGAAATAACCATTTAAGATATAATCACTCATTGTGATGTGTTAATAAACATAACACATTCTCACGTCTGGGTTGTGAAATAAAACTACTTAATAAAAAAGAAGAGAGAAGGAAAAGGCTAGGCAGATGAGAATCAATATATTTAAAAAAATATTAAATCTATATGACCCAGCCATGCCATCTAACAAATTTGCTTCATTTTATTTTTATGAATGCAATTGATGCACAGATTTTTCATTATATATATTTCAGCTTTATTTCTCACACCATAATTACATACAAATTGACATTTATTTTTTTAGGTGTGATCCCTAGTGGTTAAATGCTCCTCCATCTGTTTCCATTTGCATTTGTCTGTGGCAATATTGATCCAATTCCTTCCAGCAATCTCTATGATAGTGTTGGTCCATCTTTTCCTTTGTCTTCCCACACTCCTTTTGCCTTGCGGCCCTTACCATAAGTTGTTAAAAGAGTCCACCGCTTGTCCTTGTAACTTGCTACATGTCTGGCCTATCGCCCCTTCTGCCTCAGGCAGTTTTTTTGTTTACTTCCCGATTTAAGTATTTCTTGATTTGTGTATTCTTCTCAGTTTTAAGAGGTTTCTTTCCATTGTGTTTTGGCCGGACAGTTTTTGTTTTTAACTTTTTTGGTGTATACCCATGTTTGGCAGCCATAGGTTAAACAAGGGAGAATGCAGGAATTCATTACTCTTTTTAGTTTTTGGGTTATAGTTTCCTTTCATGGATCAGGTCATAGATTTTTCAGTATGCAATGAAAATCACCTAAGTTTTACCTCTGAAGTTATACTCAAATAGGATTTCCTCCAACATTTTGTATGTTTTCATAGCTTTCTTACTCTCTCGGATTTTAATTGAGGTACGAAGTTGGTTTTGGTCTCTTAGACACTTGCCTGAGCTTGTTGGTAGCTAGGTATGAACAATCAATTTGAGTTTTTAAATATTATCAACACAATGCTGCAGAGCAGCACTTTTCAACAAATTGTTTTTTACCACTCAATAATAATTACAGAAAATAATTCACAAAGATCTACAGTCAAAATTTTATACTGACTATACTGTATTTAGCTCAAAGTTTCAAAGAAGCAAATTATTAAAATACAGTTTAAAACAGGTGTAAGTACATTTAAGTTGTTTATTGATTAAACTCTTGCATTTGAATAAGTCATAAGTTTGAGTTATTGGGAAATTAATCTATTAACATGTATTTAATACTTAACATAAGATAGACTAAGCAAATTTAAAATTGCGGCTAAAAAATAAAAGAGAAAAGGTTTGGCAAAATTTTGAAGCAGTAGGTACCTATATCTACCTACTATTATGGTAGTTACTAGATACAATTACTTAGATTACTAGAATATGAAGTAATTATGATCAAATAAACTTGTGTTGATAATCATTTGTCACGAAAAAGTCATAATTGTTTTAGTGTTATGTAGCTACTATCAAAGAATATTATGTAGTTGGAGCTGCCTCTACTGGACTGAGGAAGGTA
Source organism: Mamestra brassicae (assembly GCA_905163435.1). NCBI lineage: Eukaryota > Metazoa > Arthropoda > Insecta > Lepidoptera > Noctuidae > Mamestra > Mamestra brassicae. The sequence continues at coordinate 7,748,748 of LR991004.1, read as the reverse complement.
GCTACAATTAATTAGGTTAAAAAACAAACTACATAAATGTGAAGGTACTTATTAGATTCCGACAAAAATTACCTAACAATCATTTTACCGACAATTTTTCAGAATAAATGTAAAATTCACACAGGTGTACTTAAATGTGTTTGTACCTTCATACTGTACATACTAATGGGTAATTATCCGACATACCTAATTATTATAAATTGTTACTGACCTTAAAATAGCGTCACGTTTTCTCCAAGTTGGTGCAATCCGGTTTGCCACATCAATACCAATTTGTAACACATATCCGACTAAAAGATTATCACAATTTCACTTTTTTCACAATACCCAATAATTCTTAACGTATTAATATTCACTACATACCTAGACCACACGCCCACAAAATAGCGTACACAAACAGTATTCGGAAGCTAAATTTCTAAGTACATTGTAGGTAGATGCTTATAGTAAACGTCAATAACCCGGCCAAGCGGCTGTGAAGATGAAGAGATAACTAACTATATCTCAGCAAACTTATCACCAATTTGTGTTGGTTTCGATGGTCTCAATACACTGTAAACTTGCACTAGCTCAATCTAAAAATATTATGTACAGTAGATAAATCATTTCATTCATAAATAAAATAAAACTACTTCGGCCACTTCCCTATCTTTTCGTCGTTCACCATCGTTCATTCTCGCCACATTCTCACTCACGCTCACTGTACTATACTGGGGAAATGGCAGTGTTACCAGCTTACGCTCACCCAGGTAAGGAAGAAAGTAATGAATTACTTCTAGACGGTTTAAAACAGCTTTTATCAGAAGCATATTTTGTTAATAGAAAGAAACGGCCTTAAATGTTTACTCAATTAAATAATAAAATAAAAAAAAACCACTTCGGTCTTATAAAATTTGTTAAGCTGGATACACACGCTCTGATTTTAGTCTTCAAAAAATCGATAGCGATTTTCGCATTTCTGGCAATTAATCTACGACTGTCGAGTACTTGAAACAAATCCAAAACTGATTTCTCCTTTACGTCGTTAGGCCATATGAGATTTATTCCTATTTGAATAAAAAACGTGGCGATGCGTCTTTCTATTTTGCATAAGGCCAAAACGCAAGGATGTGAAACTAATCACGTATAGATGTGTTGTGGTGGTCTCTACCAAGTGGCGTGGCGTACCTAGCATGAGTGACACTAGTTACATTTGAAGGGTCTATGGAGAAAATAAGGAATATACTGTACCCTTCATTTATTCCCGAATATTAATATTGTGTCGCGTACCCAAGAAGGCAGTCGGGCTGACCCGGCAAACAACAGACCCATCTCAGTAACGTCCATCCTCTGTAAGAGTATGGTACATGTGCTCAACAGTAAACTCCTGGCATACCTAGAAGCTAATGGCATCCTTAGTGACCGTCAATACGACTTCCGCCAAATCTGTCAACAGATCGGGGATCTTCGAAAAGCATAGGGAAGCGCTTGTCGTCTCCCTTGACATCTCGAAGGCTTTCGACAGGGTCTGGCACGAGAGCCTTATTGGCAAGCTTCCTTCCTTCGGTCTACCCGATGGTCTGTGCGATTGGATTGCAGACTTACTGAGAGATCGGTCCATCCGATTGGGTATTGACGGCTGCTCGTCCGGTCAGTTGGATATTAATGCCGGGGTCCCTCAGGGGTCGGTACTTTCGGAAACATTATTCTTGCTGCACAATAATGAGCTACTAAAGCCACCTTTGGGTATGCAGAATTGCTGACGATAGCACTGTTGCTGGGAGATACTGGGTCGCAGATCCTGCCTCTTCGAGAGACACAGGCGTGGATCCAGCCCACAAAAAAGTTGTGGTCATAGCCAACTGAAAATCGGATTATGGTCTCGCTCATGATCGATATAGTGCTAGGAGTGCACTATATCGATCATGAGCGTGTTATTTTTTTAATGAAATTGAATGAATTTTAGACTTGGTATACAATTTTAAATACGTTTTATATAGATACCTTATCAGTAAGTAGGTACCTACACAATTTATCGAAATTCAGTTTATAATCTGGCGGGGTTTATTATTCACTCACATAAAATGTTTGCATAGGCCAGTGACAAGTTCTAATAAAACTACCTTGAGGTCTGAATCGTGATTTATTGTTGGTGCAATTTGTAATGTGGTACCTAGTGGCTTTTATGCTTTTACCAGCAAACTAATTACAAAAAAACGTTTAGCAGATAGGCATATTTCATGATTCGTTTGTTTTTAAAAACAAGTAGGTATTTGTTTATAATATTTCACAGCCTCTTCTTCTGGACCAGCGGGATTGCAACGAGTTGGTATTGGCAGCCCTCCGTACTCTTCTTCTGTGCGTAAATCGATTCGCCGTTCTCCTTCTCCAATGTCTAGTGGCCCTGCTTTGTATTCTGCCACATGAACACCGAGACCCTTCGCGAGTGACTGTTTCCAAGGCACTTTGACATTTTTTTTTCCGATTTCTACATCTTCTGTAACAATCGTCTGGTTGCGGGCAGGGAGGCGGTCGGGGTCTGTGTCTGTGAACGCTGCATGTTGGCGCCGATATACACGGCTTTAGACTCTTAGTGGAGTACGCAGCTGTAAAATAGTACACAAGCATTCATTAATTTTAATAGCGTCCAAGTATTCATTGGCTGGAATAGCACCCATGCATTTATTAACTCAATATCAAAACCGAAAGCGTCTACGGACTTGTCCTAGCCAAAGCGATTGGCTCATGAAAAACTGAACTCACGTCCGGCGTGTCGCGTTGTATCACAGACAGCTTTCCGAATAAAATTAACTGTGTCAAAATAGTTTTTTGACAAAGATTTTTTTTTATTTTCTACATTTTAGTGAGTTGGAGAAAAAAAAATGTTGAAGATAATATGGCGCCAAAAATCGGCCATTTTAATTTTTATATACATTGTCACCCTCACAATCAAGACGAATCTAACGACACCTCTCAAGCTAAAATCTATCAAGCCCCGTAGGCTAGAGCGTGCTAAAGAAATATACATACTACATACACTTGAAAAAAAATGGTCCCGTTGATTTTGTATTCAGGATTTTCCTTGCTACCTCGCTATCTTTGGTGGAAAAGATATTGTGAACGGACATACCCTATGTTCGTTCACAATATCTTTTTTCGGGACGACACGGAGAACTATTATACTGAGAAAATATTACATCCGTGCGGACGAAGTGCTAGAATAATAACGAATAAGACACCTATTTGAGCATTTTTTATTGTAGGTATTTAACCTTTTTTTGTGGCAAATACTTTATTTGTGGTCAGATTTTTCACTTTATACGAAGCTGCTGACAGACGTTTTAATCATTGATCAAATGAGCTCCATTGCTGGGACATGCGCTCGCCTCACCTCTGTGTAAGGATATAGGATCAGCTAGGTTATACGGGTGGAGCGTTCCTCCAAAAGGGATGCAACGGTTTTGACCCCGGATAACTAGGGGCCAAATTCCCTTTTTCCTACTCGCGCATTGTTCACGTCTTATGGCCATATGCCGTTTCACCGTATTAGGTAGCTCTAGAACATCTCATTTGAAGGGATGCACTAAACAAATCATCCTGTAGGTACTTATAAATAAAATGGAATAAAAAATGTGCTTAAAACCTCACTTTAATCAAATTATTTTTTTACTGTGTTACTTTATTGTACCTGAAAGTCTCCATGGTTTATTTGCAGTTAACAATATCTTTGTACTTATATAATATAAGTAGGTAGGTACCTACATTTATGCTAAAGATGGATGTACGTGTGATAAGGCTGAAGATGGATGTAGAAATAAACTTAAGATTAGCCGGCTATGTAAACTTGAGTTTATTTTCGAGGAGGCGCGTACGCGGTCGAACAAATGATCCTTCAGCGAATGTTTCATGTCGGTAACATTAGTGCCTAACGCTTCTGACATAGCCAAATATCTACTTGTTAATTTCTTCGAGAAGAGGGATCTAAGGTGTATAGAATCCGAAAGTTGAATTCCCACGGATTCCATAATCGCCCCTCGCTGTTCATGCATGACTGCACATTTGTCGACACCATACTTTAGAAACTTCTTCAGCCGTTCAGGAGAAAAAGCTATTGGTTTCTTTTTACGAGAAGTCATTTCAAGTGGTGCTTGATTACTGGAACTGCTCTATTTTTATAGCGGTTTCCAGTTTCCCTTTGCGGATTCCAGTTTCCATTTGCAGTTTCCAGTTTCCCTTTGCAGTTTCCAGTTTCCCTTTGCGGTTTTTATCGTCTGTATACTTGATGCATCGCTAGGATTTAACAAAAGTCTCCATCGTCTAAATTTCTGGCGATTAGTCTGCGAAACAAACTGCTCTTTGTATACATGATGGATGAATAAGCAGCAGCATAACAGTGTGAATACTGTAAAAAAATTAGTTTTATTTATGAAACAAACTTTTTGGCCACATAAATATTTATAAACAAAATATACGAGATATAATATCGACAAGCAATTATTATAAAGAAGCCAGCCTCGCTAAGTGTACTTAATCATCTTACCAGTAATAGTGCATATCAATTTGTACACAATTATCCGTAACTTTATAAACATCTATAATTTGAAATCAGGCAGTGTTGTAGCGAGGACGGGGCGTAATAAAATAAGCAGATATTGATTTGGTAAATCTTGTTATTAGATAAAGAGTAAATACTTATTTGAATGGGAAATGTAACAATGCATATCAAGCGTAAATATAACCGTTTCTTTCCCAGTCCGTGATCGTTAAATGTATTACAATATGGTACATTTACGAACTGGCCGATTAGACACTCGACCTCGGTGACCGTGGCCTGCACAACAATCAGTACTGCGTCTCATGGTACCCTTTCTTCTCTTATACCTAGTATAACGGTGCGTTCCATGTAATCTATCTCTTTTCATCATTCTAGATTCCATTTTTTTCGTTCTCAACCATTGATTGATTCTTCTTAGTTTTACTCTTTCATTGGCGTGTGATGGTTTCCCACAATTGGAGCATTGCCCCTTCGATTTTGTTGCCATAATAGATACTGCACTGCGGCATGGCCTTACGCCTTTTGCAATAGTTCTTCTGAGGCATCCTTCTGGGTCGGCGCACGGCGGGGGGGTAGGATGGCAGCGCACCGGGGTGCACGAGGCAGACGGCACGCATGGCGGGTGTATGTTGGGAGCCATCGATGATAATCACTTATTACTCTGTAATAAAAACAAAGTTCATGTATTAGGTAGGTATCTCAAATTAATAAATCAGGAGAAGCCAGCGTCAATCAAATTTTAAACTGCCACTCATTCTACGAATATTTAAAATAAAATTGAATACAACTTACCTAAATCCGTAGGGATTGAAGCAAGCAATCAAACACCGAATTCGTCAAAAATAAAACGCGTATGAATAATCTAAATTCGATATTACTATACCTACCTATCGCGAAGTAGGTCCCTACGTCGCTAGTGCCTAAGTACGTGGCATGAATAGATGAGTGATACTCACAATACTTGGTGCTAGTAGCACTCCTACTCCTGGTGGACATTTTTCAAGATTCTCCGCCGGCTTCAACTTTTACTCTAAAGTTAATAGAAAAAGATATTCTTAAAGTCAATCCTTTTGGAGTGGTGAAGAACTAAAGTAAAATGAGGTGTTGATAATCTAAGAAGAGAGCACTCAACCAGAACGGAGATTTAAATAACATCTGCTCACGATAGTATCGACAAAATAATTTACTTTTGTTCATCACCTCAATCAATGCAAAGCACTCACAACTTTGTACAAAAGTTCAACGCCTGTCCCGCGTATGTTATTCAGTTTTTCAGGTTGATACAATTGAGTCAACACCGTTTATTCAAAAGTAACCTTATTATGGTACATGGGAATGTAATGGGAAATATTTTTGCATTTGAACTTTTGTATGAGATTTCACATGTCTGTTATCAATAAAATATGAATTAATTATGAGTGGCAGTCATTTTTACACGAGGCTGGCTTCTTTCATGGATAAAATCAATCTACATTTGCAGGCTTCTTTGTACAAAGCTGTCATTAGTGTCTACTTTAAGTTGGAAGTTCTAAATACTTAGATAGTGCAATTACTTACCCATAATATGTTCAGGATGAATTGTAGTTTGGTTACTATTGTTCCATTTTGGTTTATTTTAGTTACATTGTTAATTTACACATTTTTGCTGGACACCCGGACTGACATTTTTGAGCTTCTATTTTCAAGATTGACAACTAATAATCTTCTTTTGACTATCGACTTTTACACATGGTTATGCTGCATAAAAGTTAAGTTTTTATCTAAAATATTTGGGAACTCTTTACTCAACTCCAAAAAGTTCTCTAGGTATGTGTCATTTCGATGGCTTACGCATGTATATCTGGGCTTAGCGAGTGTTTCTACAGGCGAAGTATGGAAAACCACTTTTACTAGAACTAATACTAGTAGGAGTGGTTTTCTCTAAATGATTAGGCTCTTAGTTCTCATGATGTCAGAAAGACGGAAAATAAAATTAAATAAAACCGGCCACGTGCGAGTCACGCACGAAGGTTTCCGTACCATTATCTATAAAAACGGCAAAAGAATCATGTCTGTTGTATGGGAGCCCCCTTAAATATTTATTTTATTGTTTTTTAGTATTTGTTGTTATAGCGGCAACAGAAATACATCATCTGTGAAAATTCCAACTGATAACTATCACGGTTCATGAGATACGGCCTGGTGACAGACAGACGGATAGCGGAATCTTAGTAATAGGGTCCCGTTTTACCCTTTGGGTACGGAACCCTAAAAATAATTTTGCGGGCTTCTGGGGGGCGCATCTATGCTACGTCTAACCAGTGCGGTTTCCTGTTCATCTTGCATCTTCCTCTGACGCATGCCTGAGCAACCATAGCGCATTCACTAAAACTAGTTCGACAACAGCGCACGCCGCTAGCGCACGCTGATCCGTCAACTGTGGGTTCTCTTGCAGCATTACGTGCATTTTGGTTAACAAAATGGTGTATTGTGGGAACACAAGCACAAAGATTACACAACTGAAATAAAAAGAGACGACACGTTGATTTCTCTGAGCCAAAAATATAATTGATGTAAAAAGGGTTAAGGCTTCGCGCAAACGGGTTACCGACCACAGCCACCGGTGGCTGTCGCGCGCCACGTCCTTTGCTACCGTTCAAATGAAGGTGATCTGTGGCTGCCACGAGTGGTCGGTGGCTGCCACGAGTGGTCGGTGGCTGCCACGAGTGGTCGGTGGCCGCTACAATTTGTAACTCTCCTGCTGTAGTCTCACGATGGATTCCACTTTTGACATTTGACGTATCGAGTGGCCGCCACCAGTGACATGTTGCGGACACTGAGTCGCGAGTGGACGCAACTCGCTACACGTGTGCGGCGATTCCATATAAAACGGATAAAAAAAAAATACGTGAAAAGCTTGTCGCCAGCCGCCGGGGGCTGTGGTCGGGATCCCGTTTGCGCGGAGCCTAAAAACAATATAAGGAGCTTGAGATCATACCTCTCAAAGGAAAGTTATATAACGAAGTTATGACGAAAAGGAGTGGGCCCGGAATAGAAGATAATTACGAATCTTCTGAGGTGTAGTAGACAAGCTGCACGCGACGCGATAGGCGCACAGGTATAGACGATAAGCTGCATGCTTCTTATGCCACAAGACTCGACGCAAGACGAATTGAAAGTTGAAACTCAAGATAAAAACGTAATTGTGGGCGCACTGAAGTAGACAAAGCCATTAACCTATAGCTTAATTCGCTGGCACAGGCCTCAAGCCCTATGGCCCAAGATCCCAGAGCCTCCAGACGTTACTTCTTAGTAACAAAATGTTTAGGTACATTCCAGCTAGCTTGGGCCACTAACCAATTTAAAGGTGTGTTAAAGATTAAAAAAAAAACCATTTCTCACTATGCGTAACATTTAAGTACAAACTAACACTACATTATCCCTACATTTTGTTAATGAGAAGATAAGTAATGCCTGGGGGCTCTGCGATCTTGCTCTCTAATCGCTCTCAATATCGAACGCGTTCTCTTCCATCATTCAAAACACAGAGGCACATGCCAGCGCAGGCGACGAAGCTTGCGCAAAAGCCTGCGACAACGCATGCGTTTTTTAGACAGCCCACAACTTGAACCGCATGTTGGAAACACACCAGTACTTAAAGTTACAACTAGGAGGCACAATTCGTTTAACAATACATAAATATCTAATGGACATCACGAAATAAAACCTTTACATTAACAAGCTAAGCCTTTATTAAGCTTATAATTTTGTGTACATTTAATTTTGTACTGAAATAATAAATAAACAGCTTATAAATATACAGTCGTAACACTACAATATTTAAGAACAAAATTAACTCTGCAATTGATCAAACATTTTATACTTTGATTACATTCTTATCTACAACAGTGAAAGTTTACATAGATTATATTTTATCTTGGAATATCACATTTTATAATTATTTTAAATATACTTTAATGTAACAAAGGAGATGTTCAGAAAATGTATAGGATTCTGAGCCAAATAGGTTGATAGAGTATTTTGATTAGTAGTGAAAATATTTATCAAAACCTTTTCAACACCTACTGTGGCTCAAAAAGTTGTCTTCATTTATTTTAATAAAGCACCTAGGTACCTACCACTTTCGAACGTCTCCTTTACATAATTTTATTTATTTAATCTATAAGAACAGCAATTATCATTTTTTTTCCAATTATTCAATTATTAGCAATGATCCATTCGTACTTTACCTTTAATTATTTCAAACTAGCTGTGTGTGTGGTTTAAGCCGCCGTTTTCGGATTTTTCTTTTTGCTCGGGTCGTAGCTTAAATTTTCTTTCATACAAACCTTGCTCTAACAATATCATAACAAAAAAGAATTATCCAATTTAGTGCAGTTGTTCTGCAGTTATGCGCGTGCTTACATTTCGGCGATTCATTTTTATTTATCAAGAAGATATCAACTTAAAAGCCTACGCACACCGGGACGGAATGGCAGAGGATTTTGCCACCGGCCAGCGCACACTAGCCGCTTAGATACTGTAGCATTCCGGCCTACCAAGACATCTCGCGACGTGGCAAATGGACGGCGCAAATATAGTGTGCATGTACTCCCGCTTGCACACTGCCTCACCCCGCGGCTTGTCACGGCATCTTTCGGCGTTCCGTTGCATACCAGTGCGCTGCGGCATCCCGCCGCGGGATCCCTTAGCACGCTCTCCAATGCCGTGGCGAGAAATCCCTTTCGAGACCACGGAATCAATTTAAAACATTGGCATTTATGTCGTATTCCTACTAGATAAATTTGAATGTCCTTTGATAAAAAAATTTAATCCTCTGCCATTGCGTCCCGGTGTGCGTAGGCCCTTACTGCTGCATTTAGACTCCACTGGAGCTTGGATTAAATTAAACGCGGTAAGTGTTAATGGATAATTGCTAATTGTATTCGAATTTTACATTTTTATAAGAAAACCAAAGTGCAAAAACCTGTCGAGTCGGGACTATTATAGGTATGAATCACTTTTTTGAGAAGCTCTAAGTCTAAATCCGCCGTTTCAGTCTGACGTCAAAAATGCTTATCTGTTACCAGTTATTCGTTACGACGGATTTCGATCTAGCATATCAACTCAAAACGTTTTTCGTACCAACAAGCGACGCAAAAGCGTGATTCAAACCGACATAAAAGACCCTGCTGAGTCGTAGGCACTTTCAGACAAAATAGGTTAGGATCGGTAAAACTTATCCAAAATAAACTGTTAATTTAATTAAATAGTTCATGAAGTTTGTTTGTTTTTTATCATTCTGACTACGACCCTGAATCTATACAGGGTGTTCCAGAAGTGCGTGGTCATATTTAAGGGTGATTAACCTAAAATTAACACTACCAACTCAACTGCATCCGAAAGCTTGAAAAGTGTTTTTTTTAAACTTTCCAATTCATCGTTTTTTTGCGGACGGATTTATTGAAAAAAGAAACAGTGGCACTCTGGGAGTGCCGACAATAGTGAAAACTTGAACAAAAATGCCCAACGCGCCTTGCGATCCGCTACCGTCGCCGAACATTATTTTTTCCTAATTGTTTAGCTGATACTGAACAACACCCTTAAATATGACCATGCACTTCTGGAACACCTGTATAAGGAATGTTACATTAACAATTTAACACACATATAAGTCTAATGATGAAACGATTACGATAGTTATCATAATCGTCGATTAAAGACTTTAATAAGCTACCGATTTTTAGTAATCCGCTGTTTCCCGTTAACTATTAACTATGTTGAGTTAATTACTGACATACAAATGCTACGGAGCTCTACAATGTGCAACACGAATTGAGAACACACACGACACGTAAAATTCTCGAAAAATTAACAAATAAAAATACTTGAGAGTTTATGTTTGACAGCCAAAAGAACAAAATATAAGTTGATTTTCTACTTATTTATTATTGATAATCGTTTCAGCGCTTTGATTAATGTTATAATACTCCGTTGGGAGGTAGAACTCGCCTTGACCTTTAAGACAAGAGGTTTTCAGTGGCATTTGGAAATGTGGACAATGCATTAATTTTCTTTCTTTGACTGTGATTCCTGATAGGTCGGAGGTTGATCCTGAAATTTAGAAAGAAGACACTGATAAGACACTGATAAAAGATTTTTTTTGCAATTATTCAAATAGTCACTAGTTAATCAATTCTATTCAACATCCATTTAATGTAAAACAAAGTCAATGTTACATGACGTGCCAATTTATCTTATGCGATTATGTTGTGTGTACAGTATGTAGTATGTTAACAGTAGGTACCTTAATATGCCTCCAATTCTAAAAATACTGTGGTTTTTTTTTGTAATAACATTGACTACAATTTATTTCGGCTTGTGTAGTGTACTTACGTTGTAAGGTGGCGGCACGTACGCTGTCTGAGGCCTGTGAGGATCGTAATAGGCGCTCTGTGCTGCCTCCGCGGCTTTAGCATCTGAAAACGACAATGACACTACTGCAGCAACCACATACATACCCTAACTAAATTTTTTATTCAGAATCTTAGTTTATTAAAACATTTCGGAACTTTTTATTACTGAAATTAATAACAACTAATCTACATCACGCTAAAATATATAAATTACTTATTTAAGATTCTGAACAAGGCTTGGAACCGGTTTAAAAATAACCGGTTATTAAATGTTATAACCGGTTTTATTGTTTATTTCGTTCAGAGTCGAAACGTTAAAAGAGCGTTATTATGAACCCTTATTAACCGGTTTATTCCGCGAGAGCCGATCGAGACACGGCGTCCACTTTCGGCGGGGCGGCCGGCGGGTGGGGAGGGGGGGCATCGCTCACGTCATGTCATCACGCGTCGCTACCTACGCAACATTGACACGCACTGACTTGCTTGCGCGCCACATGCTTACAAATACGTCACAAGTCGTCGTCACCGTTCGATATTATTCAAAGCGATGGGACGAAAGAAAGTAAACTGTGTGTACCATTACTATGATTATGACGAAGTTACCAAAACTTCTAAGTGCCGCATGGAAAACTGTGGACAAGTATTACGGGTGAGTACCTACCTATTGTAGAACTTGATAAGTAAGTAAGTAGTAACTAAATATTTTCACCAGAATATTTACCAAGTACCTAGATCATTTTTTTTTTGAGTTTCCGGTATTTCGGCGCTGCTAACAACAAACATTCTTCTAGTTTTAGTGATCATCAAAGTCTAAAAACCTACTTAACACCCGCGATCTAGTCCGTGTGGAATATACCTACCTACACGCTGGTTTTTTTTGTCGTTATGGAAACGAAAATATATAGTCTCAATGTATAATAGAATCGATTAGTATTGTCAATTTAAATAACATTTGTCTTTGTTCGCGAAAAAATAATTTTTATTATATTGTAATCATTTCACTCGAATGAACGAATTATTTCGAGTCGATTTGTGATTTTTTGGTTGATTGTATCATAAAACGATCTAAACTGTTACAGTTAAATTTGGAAAACTTAAAATTTCTTCGAATTAAATGGTAAGGATATCTATCAAAATTTACCTACGAGCTACGACGCGCGACAAGCCGGGCCGTGCACGGAACGGACAGCAGGCGCGTAGGTACTTATAAGATAGACTAGAATCTAGAGTATGGGAGCACATTGCACCGTATTCTAGTTTTCTTAAAATAATAAGGATTATTTAAAATTAGAATAATTCCACTCGCCAATACCGCGCACGTCTTATTGTGTAGGTATATCTGTCACCGGAAAACGGCAGACTCCGTAAGATTGTAATAATTCTAGATTAGATTGTATTGTCCCGACACCTATATTTTGAAACAATCGTTTTGTTTATTAAATAATAAATCGCATCCAAATTAAATAGTTTCCATTCTATCTATGGCTTATTTAGATAAAATAGTTTGTACTTGCATTGCACGCGATATTTTACAATCTTACGGCGTTGGCCACTATAATGAAGATTTATTGGAATAAAATATACATATCATATTTTTAAATAGACACTACCAATCGATTCTATTATTATTATTGATATGGAGTCTGTATGTTTTTGAGACCGAATAATAAATTCTACGTACCTACCTACCTATATGTTATGTTTTTTTTCATATTAGATGGTACAAACCAGATTTAAGCTACCTGATGATTTCTATTGTCTCGGCTTAACTATTAATTAGGCTCTGGTTGTCATGCATTGTCAAAAAAAACCTACTTTTGGATTAAACTATTTGTTTCATAAATACCTATTCTTGATTAATTAGGTAAAGGTACTCGTACATGTCACGTTAGGACTGGTGAGCATGAGGTCCCGGGTTCGATTCCCTGTTCGGGCAGTTTCGGGATTTGTCCATTAGAGATTCCTCAGTAGTAACCACGGAGTCTGGATTTGTGCCCGTTTGATGGGAATAGGTTCGCACCCTATTACATAGATCTTAAATATAACTGGCAACGGGTGTATTATTAGGAACACCTTTGCCTAATCCTTCGGGTATTACAGGCGTAATGTACATGTCACCGGAAAATGGCAGATTCTGTAAGATTGTAATAAATCTTGATTGCATATATTTTCTCGATATATTTATTATGAAAAACCATTTTGTATATGATAAATCCCATCCAAATTCAATAGTTTCCAATCTATCCGTGCCTTGCTTAGATAAAAACGTTTACAATTTCACGCGACATTTTACAATCTTACGGCGTTTGCCACTTTCCGGTGACACACATAATAGAAGGTGATTAAAATGAATATAACAAAATGATTTTGTTTTAGGGTAATCACGGAGCGAACTTACTTCGCCATTTTTACACCCAACATCGACTGGAATACGAAAAAATTCAAAAAAGAAACTTAGCCAATAATAATAAAGAAAATGTAACACCAACAACTTCCAAAACAACTTTGTCCGTTGTTATTGACAATTGCACACGTCTGGTAACTGTGCACGGTAGACCATTTTCTATTTTAGAAGATGAAGCTTTTAAAAACATAATTGCCTTGATTCCGGACTTAACAAAAAAAGATTGTTCAGGAATAAATAAGAAAAATATAAAAACTTATATCCAAGAGAAAGCGTATGAAGTGCGTAGAAAAATTCACGACGAGATAAAAGATAAACTTATTTCACTAAAAATTGACGTGGCATCAGTAAAATCTCGAAGATTTCTTGGTGTGAACATTCAATACATCTTGGATGATAAAATTATAATGAGAAACCTTGGTGTCCTTGAATTACATGGAAGAAATACAGCTGCGTTTCTGAAAGAGTGTGTTATTTTAGTTTTAAGTCGCTATGGAATCGAATTAAAGCAATTGTACTCGCTAACATCGGATAACGGTGCTAACATGTTGAGCATGTCAAGACAATTAGATCAAGATCTTCAAGCATCATTCGACACTCAAGACACTTCTGATTCTGAATTGCCAGGTTCAGAAGAACATACTGAGGAAGACGTAGAATTTGAGCAGCTTATGCTAGATGTAGACATTCTTGATTTCAGTGAAGTTGATGCCATGGGGCCTCCTAAAATGACTGCGGTGCGCTGTGCTGCGCATACGTTACAACTATCCATAAGAGATGCTTGCGTTGAACTCGAGCATCTTTTTGATCGATGTCGCAGAGTAGCTCGTGCACTTCGGTCGCCGAATAATGCACTACGACTAAGGGAAAATGAATTACCTCAGGCCATCATTGACTGTCCAACAAGGTGGGACTCTACTGCAGACATGATAGAAAGAATATTGAAGTTGAAAAGTTTTTTGAGTGAACAAGCTGACCCAATACTTCAAACATTAAACATGGATAACTCATGGGAAAAATTAGAAGACTGTCAAAAGGCTCTTACGCCGTGCCGTGTTCTTTCAAAGGTCTTACAGAAAGAGCAATTAACTTTCGGCGACTTTTACCTATCCTGGATCAACTGTGTTTTGGAAATTGATAAATTAAACACAGCTTTTGCATTCTTTCTGACCCGATGCATGAAAGAGAGAGAAACTGCACTTATGAATAATGATTGTTTTATAAGTGCGATTTATTTAGACCCTAGAGTCAATTCCATTTTAACGGATGAACAGCTAGAAAAGGCACGTGATCATTTAGTGCAAACTTACCAAAGAGCTGTACAATTATTTTCAACGAGTAATGCAAATTCTACAACACCGGAAGAAAGTGAAGATCCCGATGAAGAACTATCTTCTACCAGAAGTACCACAACCGAGCTCAATACTTTTTTACAAGCTCATTTTAGACGACGACAGCAAAACATGTCAAATTTTAACAGTGAACACAATTTTAAGAGAATTTTGATTGAATTTTTAAACCAACCGTTGCTTGCGGCTAATACCAACATATTGAACTATTGGAGTTCAATGAAAATTCGCGAGCCACAGCTCTATTTATTATCAAATATAATTTTGGCTACTCCACCTACTCAAGTAAGCGTGGAAAGACTATTTTCATCGTTAAAATTTGTCATGAACAATCTACGAATGTCTCTGAAAGATGACATAATCGATGAAGTCCTTGTCATCCGAAATAATGCGTTGTATGATAAATAAAACATTCAGTTGCTGATTTAAGTTTAATGTTATCAGTATAAACATTCCAATAGTCTTGAGACTACGAATTAATTATTGCTAATAGAAAGAAAAAGAATAAGAAACAAAATAAGTAGGTATGGTTTTTAGATAATACGATAAGTAGATTTATGCTAAGTAATTGGAATAATCACGACTTGCCACTTACATTAAAAATCACAAAATGATGTACCATGTCGGTAACTGCAAAACTGCGAGCGATGTCACAACGGCTCGGTAATATAAAAACCATACCTCAGAAAATACGATTTTTTCGATAGTAGCCCCATTATATTAAAAGCGAATAATTAGGTTAAAGTAAATGTTAACAAATTTAATAGACCTAGGAACTCATTTCAGAAACGAGAATTTAGAAAAAATATAAGCATCAATAGTGAATAATTTATCAAAAGTATTAGTAATTTAGAATTCCTACATTTCCATTGTCTCAAATGAGCACCTAGGTACTATATTCACAAAAGTTATTTTCCTAAATTAATGATTAATTTTGTTTCTATGTTCCTGTTTTAAAGAGTCTACGTACTTTAATATATTAATATATGCTTCAGAACGCATACAAGGAGGCAAAAATTGTAGTTCACCAATCAGTAAGTTACCAAAATAATAATTCCTTTTGTCAAGTTCTTTTTCAAACACACATAAGTTACATTTATTACTATTGTCATCATTTTCTGTTTCAAAATCACTTCCATTTGTAGTTTGTTTGTTAACTTCAGTATCAGTTTTTAGAACTTGTATATTTTCATCTATCAGAGGTGTTCTTGTAAGTTTTGAAATCTTTGGATCAAGTCTTAATTTTGTAGATTGTAACAATGATTGAGAATCTTCTTCGTCAGAATCTTCAATTTTTCTTTTCTGAGAGTCATCTGTAAAAAACTAGGTTTAAAATACTTGAAATATAAGAGATTGATTACTTAATGCGTTATTTTTTCATTCATCATGACGAAATTTACAAACATATTCAAACTGCCACCTTTTACTCAAACATATACAAAAACCCTAGACGCATCTAATTATGCAGACACTCGCACCTACACTCATTCACACTTCCCACACATTTAGGTACAATATACACCTATTTAAATATTAACACCCTACTAATAAACATAGTATAAGCTGCGTTTAATTTATACATATATATAAACACATACACCCCGCACGCATCTATATATGCAGACACACACACAATTCCCACACATCTAGGTACAATAGATGCATGTTACATATTGAAATATTAACTCCCTTACTAATTAATAAAAATTGTGTAAGCTGTGTATAATGTATACATATTATACGACGTGAAACAGAATAAACGCAATACCTCTTAGATGTCATTGTACTCATCATTATGAACAACTTTTACTACGTAGTCGATTTTTCTTTCGCGATTTACCTAATTGTTGGTCCCATAGTAAAATTTGTTCATAATATTGAGTACAATAACCCCTTAAGGCGTATCCCCGAGCAAAACGCAGCGCTAGCCGTTTTTGTGCAGTTTTTCAAAGCTATCTACTCTTTATCCAAAAAAAACATCAAATAATAAAAATTAGATTAAATTTCTACATAACGTTGGCTCTAAAATGGTTATTTTCTTTTTTTATTTACTAAGTGTAATGTCTAATAAATCTCCTCACAACGAAACCACAGAAATGAAAAGTAATTATTGATTTTTTTGATTTGGTTCTTACACAAATGGATAGGCAATTTAATTATGAACATTTTGGCTAAAATGTTTTTTTCAAACTACCAAAATTAGATTTATAAAGATTTTATTCAACAATCTAAGCGTATTTGCTACTACACTCTCTCTCTCTTACTCTTGCGCTGGCGAGGAGGGACAAAATGCTCAAGGTCGTTTGGTCAGGGTAGCGCCTTAAGAAGTTTTGCTTTTATTCTGTTACACATTGTGTACAGGTAGGAATATAATAAAGTCGGTTAAAATAACATTTGAACGAGAGAAACAAAACAGTGTATAAGTACCTATTTAAACAGCTATGTTCGTTAGTAAGAATAGAATTTCTCTTTAAGGGGGAAGTACCTACATATATATCTGTATGGTTTTATGTTACTCACGTAAATCTTTATTTCCATCACTATAACACTGCTCCCTTTCTGGAAAAAGCGGTTGACTGTCGGGTAGACAAGTAAACGAGTCTGCAAGTATGTAAACAAAAATAAATTAATAACATAATATGACCAAAATACGGTACTTACCGTACCTACCTATTTCTGCAGCAAAACAGTGATGCTTGTATTGCTTGTATTACTGCACGGCAGTAGGTATAGTATGAAGGGTACGGTCGTCGGTAAAATTACAATCAAATAATACTTTCTGTCTTCATGTCTCACCCTCAGGTCTCAGTTGTGACAAACGTGATATGTAGTAGCATTTAGGCAACCGGCTAGGAGGTTTGTAAATGTAATGGGTACAAGTAGTAGTTTAACATCAGGTGGGCCTTTTGCCATTTTAAAACCTATAAATATTGACAATCTCTGTATTGTAATAATGAAGTTACTTACCCATCTCATAAAATTTAACTTTTTGTGTTTCCTTGCAAGTTGATTGCACAAATATAATAATTTGTGTAGATTTGTACGACCGTTTCCAAAGTGAGTTTGTTTACGACTAAATCGTTCTTATACTTCTGGAGGTAGGCAACAAAAACCGTTCAAAACCGGTTAATTCCATAAAACCTTTTTAAGAACTTTTGTAGCTTAAAACCGTTTAATTGGGGTTAAGGGTAGAACAAAACCGAAATTATAAGTTCCCTATGTACTAATACGTTAACCGGTTCGAGAATTTTTCAGGTTTCCAAGCCTTGATTCTGAATAAGTAGTAAGTACTCACTTGAACCTAAAATCAATTTACACTAGTCACTATATAGAAGCCCACATAATTGATGATACTAATCTAGAACAACATGACAAACTAAAAGACGTAGGTATGATTTTCAAAATTACGAATATAAATTTTCGCAAAAGCCTGCTACTCACAGTGGAGCCTCGGCCTGAACATTTAGTTTATTCATTGCAATATTCTCGAAAGCTGTACAGTAAACACAATAAAACGAAAAAAAATAATCATTTCAAAACTTTTTTAGTTGTAGTGAATTTGGAATTTAGAATAGTATGTTCCTCACCATTGGAGGACATGCCGGCCGGGGCCCCGGGGTAGCCGGGCGGTGCGGAGGGCCCCTGCGGGAAGGCCGCACCTGTGGGCGACGGGCTGTCCTGCGGCGCCACGCCCGAGTAGCCCGTGCCCGGCGGGTACGGCCTGCCCATCACGCCGGGGTACGGCGGAGGGCTGTTCGACACGAATACTGAATTTGGTGGCGGCTGATCAGGGAAAGCCTGGAAATATTAAGAAACATATTTTGAATACTTATCTATCTATAAATACTAATATAATAAAGCTGAAGAGTTTGTTTGTTTGAACGCCCTAATCTCTGGAACTACCAGTCAGATTTGGAAAATTATTTTTGTATATGATAGCCATGAGGAAGGCAACGGGAAAAGCGGGATATGCGCGTACGAAGTCGGGGACAAAAGCTAGTACTATAATAAAGCTGAGAGAGAGAAGAGTTTGCTTGTTTAAATGCGCTAATATCTGGAACTACCAGTCGGATTTGGGAAATTATTATAATATATAATTTTTTGTAAGTATATGATAACCACATTCATGAGGAAGGCTATAGGCTATACGGGAACGGGAAAAAACGGGATATAACGAAGTCGCGGGCAAAAGCTAGTCCTGTATAAAAGATATTATATTCCTCTGCCTCTGCCAAAATAAACCTAGCATTACTTTGGATTTTTAGGGTTCCGTATCCAAAGAGTAAAACGGGACCCTATTACTAAGACTTCGCTGTCCGTCTGTCCGTCTGTCACCAGGCTGTATCTCATGAACCGTGATAGTTAGATAGTTGAAATTTTCACAGATGATGTATTTCTGTTGCCGCTATAACAACAAATACTAAAAAACCAAATAAAATAAATGTTTGAGGGGGCTCCCATACAACAAACGTGATAATGGTACGGAACCCTTCGTATATATCCTACATGTAGTAATATTTCAAATATTACTTCCTCCATAAACCTGTATACTTCAAAAACCGTAATTCTAAGCCATGCTGCAACAGTACCCCACTTGGCGCGGTCTTTGGTTCGATATTACGGTGAGGACATAATGTTCAGATAACGAATAAAAGACAGTATTAATTTGTGGTTGTGATAAAAGATTTATAACACTACACCACACGTAAGTCTAAGATTAGGCGTAACTTTTATTTTCAAGGCGTTCAATCACTTAGGTATGCAGTGATAATTCCATTTTCAAATTTGCTTATTTTTAAGCTTAGGAAGTTAGGAACCAATCTTTACTACTGCATCAATTATTTATTGAAAACTTGGCATACTTGACAATTGACAAAAATATTTAAGTTTGATAGTTATCTTCTGCTGTGATACAGTTTCTTTGAATACACGTGTAGTTAGGTGTTTATTGGTTTCACTTTTATTGCTGGCACTTCACTTGGCGTATTTGTAAATATTCAAATATTCGCGTCACTTTGTGCAATACAAAATGAAATTCGAAATAACGTTATTTTTGTAATGCAAAACTTTTTACAAAAAAAATAAAAAACACTACAAAGTATAAACTTACTTTAATTTCGGAAGTTGGTGTCAAAAAACGAAGAAACAACCAAAATGTGTTTTTATTTTTCACTTTTTAGTGGAGGATACCCCACAACTAAATTGACATTACTCCAATGATAAGTGGTTGCGCTATTTCCCGACAAGGAATTACTTTGTGTGCCTTCGTAGTCCAAGTCCAGACCAGCTCATAGTTACCTAAAAATCTACTTTGCTTTGGGATTGACATAAACCTCACAATATCTCACTTAACTAGATTTTATAGATTTTAAGTTAAGTCAATTGTTTATCTTCTAAGTACAACATTCAATGCAATATATACATAACTAAACTCAACGCAAAAAGAATTATCAAGACCGGTTCATAAACAATAAAGTTATGCCCGAATACCCCCTTCATAGCGTACCGGCGGCGTGATGCTATGTTATAAACTGGTGTAAACAATAAACAGACATGCGATTTCAGCAGTCCCGGAAGCTTTGCTATCATTTATTAAAGAGTTCCGTTGCCTATCTTCGAAGTTCTTTATCAGATCTTTACCAAATTGAAATGGGACCAATATGAAAAAATAGTATTTCAAACAAAAAAAACAATCATCCAAATCGGATGACACAAAAAAGAAAAAACAATTGAATTGAAAACCTCCTCCTTTTTATGAAGTCGGTTAAAAAGTGACGTGATCATTGACAAATATGCCAAGTGAAGTGCCAGCATCAAAAAATCGTGAATGTGAAACTAACCGTGTAGGGAGGCACCCATCCGTAGTATCCTTGAGGAGGTGGCGCGTAGGCGGGCGGCGGCGCGGCGTACCACGGGCCGCTCGGCGGAGAGTACGGCGGCGGTGGAGCGTCCGGCGTCGCATGGCGGGTAGCTGTCAGTCAAACGATTAATATTAAGGTGGCACTTCACTTTATGTATTTGTCAAAAGATTCGCGATAATTGGATAGTAGAAAATATACCCTAATCATCAGAATAAGGTACATTTTTTAACAAATAAGAAAGGCGAATATTTGCGCAAGTACGCCAAGTGAAGTGCCAGCATATTTGTACAAAGCCGATCTTTTAATTTATCGACGGCGTTATGTACAGGAATAAAATTAAAAATGACCAAATAAGTAAACCCAGTAGTACAAACTGCCAAGTAGGTAGTACTTGGCAGTTTGTTTAACAGCCATTATAGTGAGTTTATTAACAAACAGCATAAACATTATGCTAATAATATAGCTAAATGAAACTATTAATAGTTTCATTTAGCTATAATTATTATAATTAAATTAAACTATAACTTATCAGTCATAGCTTCAATGTTGACACATTATGAATCTCTGATAAGAAGGTAATGAATCAACAACAGAGTTTAAATAACAATACCTTTTCATTTCAATAATGAACTGATATGAAAACATAACAAACTGCACCACAAAAAGAGAGATAACTGACAAACCAGGTCCTAATAGTATTAATAATTCATTATCTTTGGTATTTAGCCAATTAATTCCCAAGTCTTGGGAAACGCTTGGATTAGTGGCCCACAGAACCAGGTACAGCAGAAAGGTAAGGAGGTCCCATACACCCAGCAGTGGATTATTTATTTGATGATAATTTGGCTAGTCAAATTAAAGTAGGTACTTACCAAGATGAGCTGCTTTCAACATAGCTTGACCAAACTCAATGGCACCTCCAGATTTGAACACTACTTTGAATTTCACTTCACCAATGAAGTTACCATTAGGTTGTGCATGTATTTTTCCCTTAATGTAATTTGCAGAAAACATAGGCTGTTCTACAGCAACCTAGAAAAACAAAACAATTATTAAGTGGGCTTTATTCAACATATTTATATAACTCAAAATTAATCAGAACCATTTACAGTTATAGAAAAGAAATAATTGAGTATAATATAAATGTTTCATAACATTAGTTATGTTACTAGTCCCAGCTGTTTGGGATATGCTGATGAAAAAGTCAATTTAAAAAGGTTTAACAAAAAACACTTACATCTTCCAATGTAATAAACGGAAAACTGAAAGACCTCAGTGGTTCTGACGGGCTTTTTGAATTGAAAATCATGCGATGAGTAGTTAAATACATGCGGCCTGTTTTGACACCTTTGAACTCATGAGTGTCATTTCCATAGAACTCAACTGTGACATTGTCCGAAAACAATATGATACTGAAAGAAAAAAAAGGCTAAATTAGCATTTTAGGCACAATCGAAATACTTTTCTAAATGCATATAGAAATCGGTTCCTAATTGTGATGAACTACAGTGGGTACTATAATAACCACTTATTTATACAAGACCAACAATAGATGTGTAATAAAATAATATATTTTTATTTGTAAACCTTTTCCGACATACCACCATGCACCACTGTCTCAATTTGATCATTAAATGTGTAGTTTTTGCTAAATATTCTTTATCTATTAACTCTTTATCATTTGTTCTCAGGCTCTAGCATAATAGCAATAGTGATTTTGTAATGGTCTGGTAGAAATACTGTTTCAATGTCTCATGTTCATTATTTAAGCATATAGTAGATTCTATCTACCTTTTGTAATGGCTATTGTAGTAAGTATATGTGTCATTGTTCAGTCAAGACAAATGTACAAACACATAACAAGGCAAGTAATGAGCAATGTAGCACTGTGACTAATGTAGAACCCTGCATTAGATGAAGATAGGTGTAAATTATGATGTAATACTTATTCCAATATGGAATGGTGCTTCAAAAAGATGTAAATTAGTTTTGTTTTTGCTTTTCTATTAATTTCACTATGTATAAGACTAAATGATAAAGGAAAAAAGAATAATTTAATTGTTCAATAGCTATGACCCAAACAATTGTACCAACTCCCACTTTCATTCATCAACATGTTTAATTAAATTGATAAAACAAATAAAACTAGGGTTAGGGAACTAATAATTAACTCAGTTGTCAACTCATTAAAATGGTACAAAATCACAATAAATTAAAATGAATTATGGCTGTAAATGAATACTGCTTTTATTTTTAGTTCCTTATCAAGAACTAATTGGTTTCATTGTTATTTTTTTTTTTGTTAATTTAAGAGTTTTATAGGTTCTAATTAATGTTTAAAAGAAAATTATGAAGGTTATTGTTGTACCATAAAATTCATACAAGCGTTGCCCCTTAAATCGTATCCTCTGAAGCGGTAGGCCACCTAAAATATGCAGATCTATCTTATTGGAAAATAAATAATTGGTGCGTGAATACGATTTTGGTGAAAATATGTGAAAACGATAGTCGTTACAGAAATCAATACATGTAGCAATATAAAACGGAGTGTAGTGTAGAACATTCTAAAGCGATTTACGCAGTCGTCATTCGTACACAAAAAGATGACTCACCATTCCCTTGCATGTATCAACACCCCGTGATCGGCATGAGCCGTATTAAGAGACATTTTGGTGTGATGTTAAAATTTAAATGTTTATGAAGCGTTTGCCAAATACTGATCAGTACAATTAACACTTTTTAACGTTTTCAACAAACATAAAATAAACAGTGTGACAGATTTCCGGCTTTCGTTGCGTAGTGATAACAGTGACAGTTGTCAGTGTTGCCGACTTTTGCCACCACCACCGTTATTGTGGTTTCGCAAGAATCGTAAGCCTGGATCCACACATTTACGGACAGCGCTGGATATGGGGACTGACATGTCCCTCTGTCTCACAACCCGGACACGGACGGTATGGACCCCGTAGTGGTGAACTACGGTCCGTCCATGTCAAATGTGGCTCGACCTTTACGCTGCATACCGAATGTCAGGTCTGCACGCACATTTGCGAATGGAGATAAAAACTGCTTACTTCAAACGTTACTACTACCGTTCGGAGCAGCTTGTGTAAGGTCAAATAGACTTATCGTGTCATGCCATTCTTAGCAATCGTTCCAAAACGAGAGTAAGCGAAGATTTTCTCTAATACGCTTTTTATTTTGCTTCCGTATCGGGCTCTCAACTCTAAACTGCTGAACAAAAGTGAAAGTAGATCAAATCAAAGCATTTACAGGCACTTTTGAATTGGTAAGGTCGGTCAGTCACGTGCAAGTTAAGAAGGAGGCGAGACGCATGAGGGAGTGGCAAACCTAACGCCCCAACCGCTGCAGCAGAAGAAGACGCTAGGGACGAGGCTTGGGGAGGTTCGGTCACCTCCTTCTGCGAAGCAGTAATGCTAGCGAAAGAGGAGACGGGCCATGCGAGGGAAAGGCAAAGCCTTCGCCCCAACCTACAGGAGAAGACGCCCCGGGCGTCGGGGTCTTAAAAAAAAACAACGGGTTGCACTCCGGGAGTGCAGAAATGAAAACTTGAACATTAACGTTGTGCATTTTTGATATTTTGGAATGGTTAGGGAATAATTATAAAAGTACTATCATTTATGTGGTAAAATGCTATATTTATTGTGCTATCCATGACAATTTATATTACATCTTCAGAACTTTCCCTCCGTCTTACGAATTTTCGGTCAGGTCACGTGTCCTGACGCGAGTTTAACATTTTATACCTACCCACCCATCCCAAAAAGTGCACAACGCTGCTAAAGAAGTTTTCACTTCAAAAATGTGACAAAATTATTATTACATATTTTAATGTCACTGCCGTCGACTCAAGTCGACTGACGTTAGTGACGTTTTGAAAATAAACAATTTACCTATTGTTTAGCAATGTAACGAATAGGTTGGCGGGAAAACGAAAACGGAGATTACGATTTATTTTGGACTAAATTTTGCTATTATATTAGTTTATACAAATCATGGATACAAAAACAAATCAAAATAATAAAAACATTAAGCCCATAGCTAAGGAAACGGTTCATAAAATATGTTCTGGACAGGTACGCCAATATAATTCTACAGCAATTTTTTTGTTTATGTATAAACTAGCTTACTATTACTTTTAGCTAGCTTACTATATACTTATATTAAAAAAAAAATGATACTACTAGGCGTTCCCGCGGCTTCATTCCAAAAGCCACTCCTGCAGGCCTGCCTGTACTGACATTCGGCGTACCTAGCTGTAGTGAAATAATTTTCGAAATCAGATCCTTACTTCCAAAGATTATGTTTTCCAAATAAACAAACAATATTATGTAGACTCCCCCGTGTTTTCCCATTCCCGTATAGCCTTCCTCATGAGGCTATCTTAGACAAAAAGAATTTTCCATAACCGACTGGTAGTACCAGAGATTAGCGTGTTCAAACAAACAAACACGCTCATCCGCTTTATTATTAGAATATCTTATTACTTATTTCATATTATAATGTTATTCTTTCTTTCTATCTATCTATATTTATATTTTTAGGTAGTTGTGAGTCTAGCAGTTGCTGTCAAAGAGCTTGTTGAAAACTCATTAGATGCTGGTGCAACAAATATTGATATACGGTTTAAAAATTATGGGATTGACTTGATTGAAGTGTCAGACAATGGAACTGGTGTCACAGAAGATAACTTTGCTGCATTGAGTAAGAAGAACTTAAATTAATTCACTCAAACTCTTATAAAATACAATGTCAACTTATTGAACCATAAGAAGAACAGTAGAAACAGTTGTGATTACAGTCTGTTCATAAAAAGATTGGGATTAGTCTGTTCTTTTTAATTTATGATGAAGCCGATACCTAGTATCCCTATGATACTCATTTAGCTTTTGACACAGTTTCAACATCCACAAGTGAGAGGAACAATTAGGTATCCCTTGCTAAAATTTCCCTGCTGTCTGTTATTTATTTATTTAAACTACAATAGTGGTACATGGGCAGACTTAATGCATCAAGGCATTCTCTACCAGTCAACCTTTGGGTTATAAAGACTATACTGTGGTAGGTGTACAATAAATAAAAATAAGATTCAAAATTGAATTTTAACTGTCTGAAAGAATATACAGATAATATATATAATACTAATAAAATACATATATATGCTAAAATAATAAACTAATAAATATGACATATAATAATCATACCGATTAAGAGAATTCATAGTAATCATGACGAAGAACAACTAAGAATGACAAGCTTTTAAGTAGTGTTTTCGGATTTTACGCTTAAAGGAAAATTTTGACTCTGCCTTCTTGATGTCAAGGGGTAGCATATTCCAGAGTTTAATTGTAGAAATTAGACAAAAACCCGGTGCGGAGAGAAGGGATATGAAGAAGTAAGTTTTTACATGCCCGAAGGTTGAGACTGAGAACTGCCCAATACTTTAAAATATTGTTTTAAATAATCAGGAGCACAAGGATCGTTCTTGATAGTGAAGAGCATGCAGAGGGATCTGGGGGATCTCCTCTGACGACAACCATTTAAGCTGAGAAAAAAATGCTAACCATATACTTATCAATATTACATAAAAAGAATATGTGTATAATGTGAAATGTCTTTAATCTCTATGATCTATATGATCTCTTTGAAGGTATCAGGCATATATTTTACAAATCAATCTGCCTATCCTTTTCCCACCAAGGTTGCGGAATTAGTTGGCAAGTCACCGTGGCCCTGGAACACAAAGGGATTTACAAGGAACACGGATGGGTTTTATTCAGTAAGAGTCTTACATGCTGCTCCAACCGAGCAGAAGAAGCCATTTGATTATTTCCCATTCTTAAAAGAAAAAGGCTTTTTCCGTTAATACTGGAAGCCTACTCCAACATAGGTTGTAGAGAGAGAGTAGGCTCCCAGTCTTAACTAGATGCAGCTGAAGGATTCAGCTGCATCTAGTTAAGACAGGCTCAGCCTCAGCCTATTATATTACACAATATTATACTATACTAAAAAATCACCTCATTGAAAAATACGAATAACGTCATGATATCAACCAAAATTCTTAAAGCAGTTTGTGCAGAAATATGTATGCATCTAAGTCATCTCAATAATTTGACCATTAGCATGGGCATCTTTCCCAATGCTTTAAAAAAAAAATTGTTAAACCATTATTTAAAAAGGGAAATAAGGAAGTCAGAAAATTACAAATCAATCTTGATTATAAGTGTTATCTCCAAAATTTATATACAAAGAATTAAGCAAATATTTGGTAAAAAATAATCTATTAGTGAAAGAGCAAAAAGGCTTTAGAGAAAATCATACTATTAATATGGCATTTTATGATTTTTTGTATAGTGTTAGTTATGCTTAATGTTAATAAGACCACGCCTGTTTGCTCAATATTCTGTGACATGACTCACGCATTCGATTACATTAGGCATGATATTCTCTTAGACAAACTGGAGGCATACGGTGTAGGCAACATTCTAATACTATTTAAATCATATTTAGACAGTAGAAAACAACTCACGGAAATCTCTTCAATCATTACAAAAACTAATCATGAAGAAATATTCCAATCACATGAACTTGTAATTAAATATAGAGTTCCTCAAGGTAGCGTGTTGAGCCCTCCACTATTCATATTGTATATTAATGACTTACCTAAATCTGTTGATCAACCTGTGACCCTCTTTGCGGACGACAGTATCATAACAATTCTATGCGATACTAAAGACACAATATAATAGTGACATTAATGTGGAAAAGTGTATTTTGCATGGCGCCTTTAATATTTAATAAACTTCCAAAGGGATGGAGAGAACTAAGCGCACACAAGCGGCTAAAGTTATATCTGGTTGGGAAAGCAACTCTAAAAATCTATGCTAAATACTACAGTATTTTAGAATTTTTAAATGACAAAAATTTTAGTATTACGAATTTAACAAATATTTATTGACAATAAATATTTGCCAATCAAAATCAGTACCTATATATGTATAATTTTGATAATTAATAATTAGATTTAATAATTTATATGATACAATTTAATAATGATTTAAATTTTGTTTAAATACCAATGAATGACTGTTATTTCCTATATATTTGTATGTCAAAGCGAACATGACGGATCTTTTTTGTTTATATCGTATAGTCTTATGTATGTCTTATCACCATCTTCAACCGCAGCTTATTTCCTTTGACAGCTTTAAAGTACCACACTTCAAAACTAACTGATTACTCAGACCTACTTGGAGTGTCAAGTTTTGGATTCAGAGGAGAAGCGCTAAGTTCTTTATGTTCTTTAGCTAATCTCACAGTTACTACAAGGCACAAAGATTATGAATATGGTATGTTTTCATGAAAATTTATACTGCTTGAGTTAGTGTTCTGTATAGGGGATTTTAATTTATTGGAAAACATTCAGGGGGTAAAATTTCTCAAGAAAATGAATGATGTTTACTATGGGACCAAATTAGTTGTGTGAATATAAAAGTACCACAGCTTATTTGTTTACTTGTTTTCAAAGTTGATCTGATAGTATAAGTTTTCCAATTAATTAACAGTCAGCATGTATATTTGTAGTAGTGCAGCATGTCTTCTTCTTAAATACATCCCTTCAATCTGTTATCTTAGATCCCCAATCTATCTATTTATGTATTCCAAATACTAGTGGTTCTGTTCTGAGTTTGAGTTTTCACTTTATTTACAATCTACGCAAATTTTGCAGCTACAAAACTTGAATATGACCACAAAGGGAATATAACAAAACAAACACCATGTTCAAGACAAGTTGGTACAACCGTCAGTCTCACAAACCTATTTTCATCATTGCCTGTGAGACAGAAAGAATTTCATAAAAATGCTAAGAGGGAATTCAACAAAATGACTCAGCTGCTGTATGCATACTGTTTGATTTCAGTTGGAGTCAAGTAAGTTTTAATGAATTAAGTTGTTACAAAGTATACTATACACTAATTACCTCAAATCTTTTCCAGAATAACTTGCAGCAATCAAACAAGCTCAAATTCAAAGTCTATAGTAGTAGCAACACAAGGAACAACATCTTATAAAGACAATATTGCTAGTGTTTTTGGGGTGAAGCAACTACAAACATTACTCGAAATAAAGCCAGAATATGTCATAAACATAAAAGATAATATATTTAAGGGTTTGTCGGGAGAAGTTAAGGAAACTGACGAAAGTATTGATATAGAAGATGTAGAAATAGATCTATCTGAAGATTCTAATGATGCAGAAAAATCGGATGTTACTAGTAGTGATATTAGTTTATCACAAAAATCTCAAGGTCATAAAAATGTTGCAAAACCAATAGAGTTTACAGGTTTTATTTCGTCTTGTGCTCATGGTAGTGGGCGATCCAGTACTGACAGACAGTTTTATTATATCAATTCCAGACCTTGTGAACCAACCAAAATTATGAAAATCATCAATGAAATATACAGGCAGTATAATTCACATCAATATCCTTTTGTGTTTCTAAATGTTGATATGGAGAGAACATCAGTTGATGTTAATGTCACTCCTGATAAACGAAAAATATTCCTTACAAAAGAAAAAATAATATTGGATATATTGAAAAGCTCTTTACTAAAACTATTTGAAAATATACCCAGAACATTGAAGATGGAATCAACTCTTAATTCCCATAATAAAGAAACAAATGATGTTAAACCAGATTTGGAGCAACCAAGAGTTTTTAATTCGTTTTTGCAACAATTTCAAAGTAAAACAAAACAAGCTTCTGAAAGTGTCTCCACAGCTGATAAAGAAACTAAAAATGTTGAACTTAAACGAAAGTCAACAACAATGTTAGATTTTATTTCTTCAAAAACGAAGAGAACTGAAGTGGTTAAAGAAGAAGAAAGTTTAGTACATAACATAGAAATTGAAGACCCTAACAATAGGTCACTTGATATTGTGAAATCTGAAGAAGAAGTAGAAGATAGTGATGATGCTGAAAACCAGAAATTAGAGTCTGGTGAAAGTAATGAAACTAAAAACACAAATGATGCATCTAACAAAAGTTCACCTCTTGAAGATGATAAACGTAGTGTTATGTATTTAGATTTTGCTGAAAATGTGCCTAATACCCAAATAAGAGATATTACCGACGTCATAATAGAGAAAACAAATACAACAAACTGTAAACCAAAAGCCTTGAAGACGAAAGCAAACACTTCAAGTGATTTCAAAGAGAAAACACCTAAAAAGCAGAAAATTGTAACAGATAAGGAAGATTTGGGAAAGAATAATCGGAAAACTGTTACTTTAAAGACATCACTGGAACATGTTCAAGCATTGGCAAGTATGTATGTCAATGATAAAAAAGATTCTGCTCCTACGAGAGTCAAATTTAAAAGTGAAATTAATCCAGTATTTAATAAGAAATGTGAAGAAGAACTGAGTAAGGAAATATCCAAGGACTCATTCAAAAAAATGGAAATCATTGGACAATTTAACTTAGGTTTCATAATAACCAAATTGGAAGATGATCTTTTTATAATAGATCAACATGCTACGGATGAGATTTACAATTTTGAAACTTTACAGAAAACTACAGAGCTAACTAGTCAAAAATTGGTCATGTAAGTTATATTTGACTTTACCCCAATAATTTTAGTTAGGTTAAATTATGCTGAAATAATACATTAAATCATTTCAGTCCACAGTCTCTTGAGCTAACTGGAGTAAATGAACAAATCTTAATGGATAATTTAGATGTATTTAAAAAGAATGGATTCACTTTTGAAATCAATGAAGAAGCTTTGCCTACAAAGAGAGTGAAATTGTTAACTTTACCTATGTCGAAAAATTGGATCTTCGGAAAGGATGATATAGAAGAGCTTTTGTTTATGTTAAGGGTATGTACGTGAAGTTTAAATCTGATTGCTAATTAAAAAGCTAAAATTTAGCTTTCAAGCAAGCTATCTTCAACAACAATTTTAACATTCCAGGAATCCCCTTCAGAATATTGTAGACCAAGCAGAGTTAGGGCAATGTTTGCGTCTAGGGCTTGTCGAAAATCGGTGATGATAGGAACAGCTCTGGGCAAAGCCGATATAAGAAAGCTTGTTGATCACATGGCTGAAATAGACAAACCATGGGTAAGTTATTGGCATAATATAAAATTAACCTGTCATTGTATCACTGTCGGGAAAGACTTCGCCTTGAACAGAGAAGGCACAAGTTTTAATCACCAATCCCGCTTGCTTGAGTCGGGTTGTAATAGTCTTTTCAAGAAATTGCCTTTTTATGAATTTAAGTAACATTTGTAACTCCAGGTTTGAAAACATAAAAGGTGATTTATTTAAATAAAAAAATATTTCAAATGCAGTATTCTTTTTAGAATTGTCCACATGGCAGACCAACAATAAGGCATTTAGTGAATTTAGCCATGGTCCATACAAAGGATAAATATACATAATTTGGTTTTCTTTTGCTATCACAAATCACAATCATGTAACTATTTGAGTATTCTACAAGGTATTAAATAAAAATAAAGATCAATTTTATAGTTTTATTTCATACACTAATAGACTTGAAGATATTGAATCCAGTGTGTGCAGTTGTCACCATGACTCCTGGCATTTGTTTGTGCCAGTGCAATTCCTTTATATCATTTTGACCTTGGTGGATGAACAGCAGCTGGGGTGGAAGGTTCTGAAAAAAGATTTGTTATATGTTAGTGACATCATTTCATTAACATTATATAGGGCTCGTACTTTGTCTTCTATATTATGAAGTAGCTTTTTGTATGCGACTTTTGTCTGCTTGGATGTCGGATATCGCGGATGCGAACGAAGTTTAAAAGTAGCCTATGTTTTTCCCCAGGTTTTAGACTGTCTCCATATCGAATTTCATCACGATCGGATCAGCCGTTTAGCTGCCAAAGCGTATCAGATGACAGAGTTACTTTCGCATTATTTTATAATATAAGTATGGATAAATTGTGTAAACATACATTCAATTCTTCATCAACAACATCATCATCGTCTCGCTCCACAGCCAAATCCCAAAGCGCAACTTGGTGGTCTTCGCCAGCAGACGCTAGCACACTCGGCTCAGTCCAGTGCCACTCTATCGAAGTAACGGGCGCCGTGTGGTGCTTGAAAGTTCCCACTGGGGTTTTGCTTGCCAATTGTCTTAGGTCCCAAATGTGAAGGAAACCATCATCTCCACCTGAAATTCACGATAAAATTGACAATGAATTAACTAATACAGATAGCCTTCACTGGGGCACTAGGGGGCGAATGTGAAAGAGGAAACAGAACTGGTCCAAAAATTGGGTCCTGTAGAACTCCCATTGTTAACACTAACAAAATATGGCTAACTAGCTTTTGCCCGCGACTTCGTAAGCGCATATCCCGTTTTTCCCCGTTCCCATATAGCCTTCCACTGTGGAAATCATAGTGGCGACTGGTACTTCCAAAGATTAGCACATTCAAACAAACAAACTCGTCAGCTTTATTATATTAGTAATAAATAAATAATATATTAGTAGTATACATCCTGTAACAGAATAAACGCAATACCTTTTAAGGGATTATCATCATACTCATCATTGTGAACAACTTTCACTATGGAACCAACACCGAAATTGCAAAAAAAAAAAATTTACAGCTCCATACATTTATGTGCGCATAACTCGACAAAATAAGCTGAACTATTTTGGGGTTGGTCCCATATTAATAGTTGTTCAGAATGATGATGATCACAATTACCCCTTAAGAGGTATTGCGTTTATTCTGTAACGCCATGTAAATAGGTTTAGGGAAATATTTTTTCATTAGAAGAATCTTAGCAAAATGCAATGAAATAATTTAGATATTTACATTTATCTGGTATTTTGGTGGTGGGGGTTTTAACAATAATGTCATAAACTTACCACTTGCAATGAAAGGCTCTTTACTATTCCATGATATAACATTAACATCACTTTGATGAGCATCTTCTACTGAGAGCATGCAAGCTTTTTGAGGAGCTGCTCTTGTATCCCAAATTCTTATAGA
The DNA here is from genome assembly GCA_905163435.1 of Mamestra brassicae. Taxonomy (NCBI): domain Eukaryota; kingdom Metazoa; phylum Arthropoda; class Insecta; order Lepidoptera; family Noctuidae; genus Mamestra; species Mamestra brassicae. The sequence continues at coordinate 7,716,152 of LR991004.1, read as the reverse complement.
TTTGTCTACAGAACATGATGCCAAAACATTCCTGCAAATAACAAAACATATATGTAATTATAATAATATGGAAGTTTATTTAGCTCTCTGCAATACCAAAAATAACAACTGAATATTATTGTTTTTATATTTACTGAATGCTTATGTTTTATGCAAATACATACCTTTCATTAGGGGACCATTGTATGTCTTCAACAGAATTAGTGTGTCCTACCAAAGGTCGCTGATCTACATCCCATGTTCCAGCTTGGTTTGGTTTCCAAATGTGAATATCTCTTCTGCAGTCACCTGTTGCTAAAACCTGTAAATGTAGATAAGAACTGTAAGAGTGCCTAAGCAGTATATGGTAACAAAACTTATAAAAAAACTTGACTTGACACAAGTTATTGCCAGAAATATTCTCATGTATTTCACAATAGTGAAACAACTATTGTGCAATAAAATTGTGAAATGTGAACCCACCCCAATATAAGATGTCTTTGCGTGTGATGCATACATTTCACATTATAAATATTACCGAAACACACTGCAACCGCCACATGAGTCGCCAGCACTGGAATAAAATTAACATGAACTCACAGAGTGAGTTGGTGCCACTGAATGTGTTAAATAATACTTACACCAAGTTCTGTTGGACACCAATCAATTCCAAATCCTTCTTGCTGATGGCCATTGAAAGAATAAAGTGGCTTGACTGGGTTAGTGACAGCATCCAGGTTGTAGCGTTCTAGCAGAGTTGGGTCATCTACTGCTTGTAACTGCTGTGTTATATTCCAAATGTCTACTCTGCCCAATTCAGACCAACTTGCAGCTAGTACTGAATTTCTGAAACTAGTTGCCTGTGTAAAACAATAAATTATTTGAATAAATATTCATTTAAAATATTACGAGGCTAGTGTAATAAGGAATTAATATTTTACAGAAGGCAAGGTACAAATACTCAGCCTGTGTTTCTGTACAATTCAGCATACAATATAGTATACTATCTTTACCTAAGGTCCGATTAATAGTTGATGTGAATAACAAATACACATAGACTTCCAGCAAGTAAGGTTTGACTTATGACTTCATTATACTCATCCACAGCTGGACTTTGCTCACTGCTGAGCATAGGCACTCTTGCCAATCCCCTCTCCTATGCTAGTCTCATCCAGCATCTACTCATAATGGCAACAATTTCATCTGCCCCATCTTCTCGCCAGATAATCAACATCCTTCTACCAGTACCTGGACTTACCCTTATTCTATTTACACAGCCCTGGTGCTTGATGAAGGAGAATGTCATTTGAGGCTTCTTTTCCTCATCCTCCTCCTCGTCATCATCTTCTTCATCTTCATCAGATTCTTCCTCATCCTCTGCTTTAGATGTTTGATGCAGGTTGGACATTTTGATTACTAAAAGACTAAAGAGATGTGTATTGTTAATGTTTGAGTAATACAGCTTGTCTGAAAGAAGATAATTCATTTTGAGGATATGCGACAATGGAGCTGTTAACAAGACTTTAATCGGCTTCTGAGATGACATCTGACCCACAAAATACATCCAACTCACTTGTTTAGATGTGCGCTAGAAGCTTGAGTGCCAGCAACTAAATAAGCTGTCATCGGGTACTCATTTCTGTCGTTGCCTAGATTATCAGGAACTATGTCGAAACTGAGACAGGGGGCGCCAGTCTGGGCTTGATGCAGCATCACGTAGGCAGACTGGTCGCAAACTAAATGCTCGTCTTCTTTCAAAGGTTGCCCTGGAAGGTAAGTCTTGGGGCGGTCATCGTTTTCCTCGTCTCCTTCCATGACTTCGTCCTCACTCTCAGAGGAACTGGCCTCCATCTGGTCATCTGCTTCATTCGCTGACATTATTATAGGGACGGATGTATTGTAGTCTTAAAAACAGTATTAACAACAACACGACACGCGCGATTTAGGTTATTTTAAAAAGTTTGACAATGACAAATTGACTTGACAACCGAGAGGCCGCGTGACAGCATGACAGTGTTTATTGTGATAGGGACGAGCTAAGTGCACTGTAAAATTTCTGAAGTTGCGGTTTTTGTGTTTAACTGAAACACAAAAACCGCAACTTCAGCCAATAGCACTTATCGACTAAAGGCAATTTCCAATCGAAGATATACTATAGAATTTATTTATTTAACAGGTTCAACTATCTTAACAGGTTGCCTTAATACGATAGTCAAGTATTACAGTACTACCTACTGAGATCAGAACATAACTCCAATACACAAAATACCTATAGTAAAAATATAAACATAATACAATTTTTCCTAAAATATTTTTTTTTACTAAAATAAAATAAAGAACTTTCCAACATACGGAGGTTCGCGCGCCACTCCGCTCTGCTGTCTTGCTAGCGGTGTCCGCGTCTAACGTAGCCGGCTCAAGGTAATATACGGAGTGAAAGAAACCTGCAAACTCCGGGAACATTCCTGATTCGGTAAGATTTGACCATCCTTATTTACTAAATTGTTTTTATTAGAATCTACTACACTTGACAGTTCCGGTAAAAGCAGCTCTAAAATATATTTATTTTTCATAGATAATACAGACTTCTAAATTACATGGTACAGACGCCAGTACATCAAGCTACAACAATCAGTCAAATTTCTTTTTTAGATTTTCAACTTTCTGTCTGGAACATTAGGTTCAAAGTTGATTGGGGAAATTTGTCAGTTTCGGGTTAGCTTGATGTGCTGGCGTCGTACATACATGTACAAGCTTTGAAAAAATATGTCAAGTGCAAAAGTGGGAAAAAAGGATTGGACATAGAATTTCTTTTTCTCATTGCCACGTTGAATGACCAAATCCGAAACTATGAAAAATATCGAAAAACACTGAAAGGAGTCTCAATCAATCAATCGACTAAAACTGCATTATTGGATTTTTCAAAATTTGGTATTCGTAGCCAGGAATCGAACCGGTTGATTTTGAAAAGAACACATTCTGTATTATTACACCATCCGGAAGAGTAATAAGGGTTGCAAAGGTGTTTTTTTTTCTTCAATTTCAATCCGGTTAGAAATACCACTTATCCAAACAAATATTACAACAAACAAGTATTTTCAAATCACCTGTATATTGTCTGTGCACAATTACTGTCACTGAAACTGTTTTGGCTAAAAAGGTCAGTAGCAACCAGGCCATAAAAATAAAAATATTAAAAAAAAAACTGTCTATGTCATGTTAATACCTAGTTATTTTATTTTGTTTTGAAGGTTATGTTAGTTAGGTGATGTGAAAAACAGCTACTTATAAATAAAAATATAAATCACAATGGCTTTTCGGTGCACAAAATTGTTAAGAATAATCAGAAGCACAAATTTGATTCGTCACAATTTCATAACAACTTCTGTTGCTCTGCCAGAAGAAGTTAAAATTCGGAAGCCAAAGGAATACAAAACAGAAGATAATTTGACTTATTTAGAGGACCCCGATACCTTCGGAACTTTATCCAGAAAAATTAATACTTATTCAGAAGTACCTGAAGATGAAGGAGATAAAAAAGAGCAGGAATTTATCCAAAATAAACCATTAAGTTCACAGAAACTAACCACTAAACAATACGCTGATATTATTAAGCAATTACTCAATTACAAGAGGCTGAAAGAAGCCATTGACGTGCTAGAAGTAAGAATGTTAAAAGAAGACAGAGTGAAGCCTGAAAACTATATCTATAACATACTGATAGGTGCTTGTGCTAATGTTGGGTACACTAAAAAAGCTTTCAAATTATTTAATGACATGAAGAGACGAGCTCTGCTCCCTACTGGCGACACCTACACGTGTCTATTCCATGCTTGTGCCAATAGTCCTTGGCCAGTAGATGGACTGAAGCGTGCACAGCATCTAAAGGAACTAATGATTGAGAAGGGTTTTGAACCTAATCTAACTAATTATAATGCAATGATCAAAGCTTTTGGCAGATGTGGTGACTTACCCACAGCTTTTCAAATTGTTGATGAAATGTTGGCAAAGAAGATTAAAGTGAGAGTACATACTTTTAACCACCTTCTGCATGCTTGTATCACTGATAAACAAAATGGATTGCGTCATGCTCTCATAGTTTGGAGGAAAATGTTAAAGATGAGGGAAAAGCCCAATATTTATACTTTCAATTTAATGCTGAAATGTGTTAAAGATTGCAACTTGGGCAGTAAACAAGATATTGAAGGTCTTATTGAAACTATACAAGCTCAGATACATTTACAAAGTAAAAATAATCAACAATTCAAATTGAATGAAACAATTACAAATGTATTTATTGAACCAAAAAAACAAGTATTACTTAGTTCCACAAAATCTGTGAATGATACAGATAGTGACCATACAAAACAACCCTCTAGTGAATTAAGTGTAATTGATAATAAGAAAGATAATATTGAAATAGAATTTGTGAACAAGTTAGATGCAGTGGTCACCAATGAAAGATCTGTACCAAACTTATTATCAAGAGTGTTGAATCTAGAGCAAGTAACAGCATTGCAAGAAGTCCAAACATTACAGGACAAGTTTGCGGTGGTGGGCGGGCAAGATGACTTTCTGAAGGAAATGCAGGCATATTCAGTAAAACCAGATATCAAAACTTTCACACAAATGCTGTCACTGCTAGATAACTCTACAGAGGCTGAGGACAAATTACTGATACAAATGAAGTCTTTGGGAATCAGGGCAGATATAGATTTTTATAATATGCTCATAAAGAAGAGGTGCTTGAGATCTGATTATGAGTCTGCTGTTGTAAGTTACACTCAACTATATCCACAGGCTTAATTCATTTCATGTTTGATAATCTGAACTAATGTCATTAAGTTGCACAATTATTTTCAGAAAAGATTATCTGCAGAAGTACTGATATGGGATGATAAAAATGATTGACATACAAATGATGACACTGATTAAAAGCTACACTGTTGCTCAATCTCATAGGCTACTCTCTTCCCACAAAAATGTATGGTGCCTGTGCAGTAAGCTAAGAGAGCAAAGCCACATGAAAGAGCTAGTCTTATATATTACTTGCACTTCACCCGCGACTTTGTCCATGCGGATTTAGTAGAAACTCCAGAAACTTCAATGCCCCATTAAGGGATAGACTTCAACGGGTAGTTGTTGAAAATTAATCGAAACAATTTATAATATTCATTTGTTTCAATCTAAAATTTTAATAGTACAAGCAGTTATTGTGAGTTATCCATCGGAGATAGGCATATGCTATTGCAACCTTTTTTTATGGTTATAGATATTATGATCTTTAATATTGTAGTACAGATGGCAGCACAGCAAGCTACCCGAAACTGTAAAATTTCACCCATTAACTTTAGACATCTAATTGAATATCAATTATAGAAATTTGACAGATTGTTGTAGCTTGATGATTGTGATGCCAATTTGCATTGACATTTTCTGACAATTTTTTTTACACCTTGGATTACATTATTCAAGTTTTAGTAGGGATCTCTAATTATTTCTGGAAATAAATATAGCTAATGTTACGCGGTGAAGATGTAGTTTTCTAACGTTGAAAGAATGTTTTAGTTATAGTAGGCGCCAGATAAATGTGGAATAAAGTATATTGACCTTTCCCTAATAACTGTTCATAGGTACCTGAACAATTAAATATGAATCGTTTTTCATTATTAGACAAAGTTAAGGATCACGAGAGATGATGATTCGGGATAGCTTTGTGTCATTAATTCCGTTTTTCAAATTAAAAATGTCAATAATTGTAGGTGGGTCAATGACCGTTATTTCACGATTATCTGGCGCCTACTATAGTTTTTAAATTGGTCAAGTAGTTTTTGAGTTAAATCGTAACAAACAAACAAATCTTTCCTCTTTATAATATTAATTTAGATAAGCCACTGATATTTCTTTTTGTTGCAGGCTGTACAAAGTATTATTGCAAAAGAAAGTGAATTTCGTAAGAAAAGGTTTCCACACTCCAAAAAGCTGAAAATAAAAGTGAATATTATGACATATGGTGTTTTAGCAATGGCATGTAAAACTAAAGAAAGTGCAGAGAAACTTCTTAAAGAAATGGAGGAAAAACAACTAAAGTAAGATTTAAATGAATATTCTAAGTACCTTTCCTTTGGTTTGGTTACTGCTATTGTAGTTTATTTTGAGAGGTCTAATTCTCTGACCATTCACTTTAAGAAAGAAAGAGGTCAGAGTTACAAATCTTTGTTCATATGTTTGTAAAGGGGAATTCTGGAAGCACTGACTGATGTCTGATAATAATGAAAACGGTGTTCACTGATAGAAAGGTCCTCTCCTCTATCGCTGAGTGTCATAATAGGCTTCTTTTAATCTTGGGTAAATGCGCGGTTTCTGCGGAATAGGCCGCGAGACCAAGCTAGTTTACTATAAATAAACATTTCTCTGCTTGCTGTCAATCAAACTGCAAGACTCAAACACTTTCACTTCTTTACTTTACACTTTTTTGCAGGGTCAATATCGAAATTCTAGGAACTTTGTTGAGGCAGGGAACAGCAAATAGTCAGTTTGGCTATGTCTTATACATTATGAATGTGGTCAAAAACGAAAATATAAAAGTGAATGATATATTCGTCAAACATCTGGAAGGCTTCAGTGACAAATGTGGCGAAATTCTTAAAAAGGTATGCTTATTAAAGAATTACGGTGCTTTTCCATTAGAGAAGTGGTAGCTAGACAGTGTTAGGTTGTGTAACGGCACTGTGTAATTTTTATTATTTCCACCAAAGCTGTGCCAAGTGGTGCGAAGATGCATAGCAAAGCTGTGTCAGCAGACTCCCCTCAGCTGAGCGTGCACACATTCCGCTCGCGGCCCTCGCACACTTCTCTCGTCAAGGTTATTCACTCCCATCCGTCGCTTTTTGAATGCACAAAAAGCGATAGCAGAGCTAGGTAGTATTCGCACATTCAGAGCAGAGCCAGACTAGGAATAAAAGAGGCTGGTGGGTTTTTTGGGTTTTTCTCGCGAATTGCCTAGCTACCTCACATCTCTGGTGGTATAGCAGCGATAGCACCTCTACTCTGTGTTATTGATTGCCTTTACCGAGATGAGAGCTAAATCACATTAAATTTTTTATCTATTCCATTTTTTCAGGGTGAAGGTTCTACGACATTCAAGAAGTCTCATGAAATCTTCGCCAAATACTATTCCACTTGGTTAAAAGAGATAAATGTTGAAGAAGCTCTGACACCAGAACATCCTTGGCAGCAATTCAGAGAAAATTATCCAGAGACAGTTCAGCGCGACACAGTCCAAATTAAACAGCCAAAGAAGTTCTTCAAAAGAAATAAGAAATATGTACCCTATACTCCGAGAATAGTAAATTAAATGCATATTAGAAATGTCAGTAACTTTATTTATGTAGTTACAAAATTCGATTTGTTTGAGACACTTTAAATTTTAATATGGTGGAGTTTGCGGTTCAGCTCTTCGAACTTGAGGAGTTTGCGAATGAAGAAGTCGCCGAAGCGATGAGCCACCTTCGTGTCAGCAATGTGGATCATGTCATTGTCGATGTAGAAGTCCAACTGGAAGCAATAAATGGAAGGAATCAAAATATTGTTCTTGAAAATTTAATTCAGGTTACTGCTATTTTTACACAACTGCCCAAAAAAAGGAGTGTTATACTAATATTGAACAACTTCAGTAGTGAACAATCATAATTATAAGCTTCAAATAAAAGCAACATTCTAGAATGACAAGTGATGATTGCTTCTCGAATTTTTAATCCTGAAGCCTTGAGCAGGGTAAACACTACCTCCTGATCATAGATCAAAAATCTTCACACTATAGCAGTATACTCTTGCACATAAGGTCATCCTTTTGTCGAAAATTATCGCAACTCCTTGCCTGAGTCGGTCCTACCCTGTTTGCTCAATTCAAACAGCTTTATAAAAAAAGATGAACTAATTCTCACCTCAGAACCGCTCTGGAACTTCCCATCAAGACCACTAGGTCCCTTAGTCCAGACAACGTTCTTCATCTTGTGCTTGAAGCACAGCAGATGGATGGCGAGCGCGGCATGCTCGCGCGCTGCGTCGCGGTCACCGCCGCGCGCCGCCGACATGAAGGCGGCCAGCTTGGACAGCGGCAGGGTCGTGTACAGTTTCAAGTACGAACGAATCGTTGGCAACATCTTTTGCTGGCGGACCTGTAAATGGTTAAATAATTTAAGTTTTAGTAACTGTTGGGATATCTTCACCTAATAGAGATCGTGAATTTGTGCTGTAATTCCTGCTATTTAGATCGTTGTTAGTATTCATACTTATAAATAGGAAAGTAACTCGTCTGATTGTCACATTTGTTCACACCTAAATCACCATGAGGCACTTCCCTTTATTGCTGGCCGTTTTAAGAAAAAAGCCTTAAGACTGGCTAAACAACAGTTGCGTACAGTCACAGCCGTCACAACTGGCCATGGGTTTTTTTAAAAAACACCTCTATCTCATAAGAGTCCCTGACAGCCCACTCTGTTAGAGCCTGCATAGAGGAGGACGAGACAGCAGCACATCTGCTTCTAAGCTGCCCGGTAGTCGCGGATTACAGGGCTAAGTACTTTGGAAACCCAGGTACCCTCTGTGAGATAGGAACACCAAGGCGTTGCTGGCTTTCCTTGGGGAGCTGGGTTGGTTCGAATGACACTTGTGTCCAAAACCTGCACGCAAAATACGCGCTTAGTCGTAGAGTTGCGGAAACCAGCCCGATTTACAAACATACATCGTTGAACCTTACAAGAACGATGATCCCTTGGAATCTGCGGCTTCACGCGGGCGATGCCGCTGGCAGAAGCTAGTCCAATAAAGAGTCGCTGGTCTTCTTGATCATTAGTCAGTTTACTACTGGTTGTTCATAATCAAGGCGGTAAAACTGACCTCATCCATGAACACTTGTGTTTGGTGCTTGACGGCGTCACGTCCGTAGTTGGAGCCCGGTTCGATAGGGGGTGGGCAGGGGGACAGGAACTTGGGGCAAGCGAAAGTGAAGCAGCTTTCAAACTCTCCCAAGTCGCCATACTGCATCTTGAACATCTTCTCGTGATAGTTCTTCTCACGGAGCACCTAACAATAAAATAAATGTTAGAAATAGAGAAGAATCATTTTTTGTTTTACTGCTTGTCGAAAAAAGATAAAGTATTCGTTTTCACATACCTGCTGGATGGATTCATCAACACACTGAGGGTGAAGGACCAGGCAGATAGCCAACAGATGGTACATCTGTTCCGTCTGCTTGTTGATCTGATCGTTCTGGTAGGAGCGTGATGAGAACAGCTGCTTGGTGCGTTGCATGTACAGCAGAGCCGAGGACAGCGTGCGGATGGCGTCAGCGTAGCGGCGCATCATCATGTACGCGAAGCCCACGTAGTAAGAAGTGGAGATCTGGCACGCAGGCACGTGCGAGTATTGGGACTTCTTGTGGAGCTCGATGTTCTCCAGGACCTGAAACAATATTATTTAACGTGATAGTTGATGTGCAAATTCAGTTTAGATCGGCGCCTAGTTCTAAAATATTGTGTCCTATTAGATTTATTAACATAATTTAGTATTGGTATAAAAACCTCACCTTGATGGCCTGGTAATAATCTCCAAGCAGTGAGTGAAGACGGAGGAGGCCTACTAGAGAGAAGTAGCCCAACATTTTATAGAGGGAGTGACGGCCGAACTCTCCCGCCACTGAGTCTGGATCGCCGCCAGCGGCGTATACCTGGAAAAGAAAAATAAAATGGAGAAAGCAATAGACTAAAAGTTCTGTGCATCCTCTGTAAAACAGGGATGTCCAAACCAGATATTCTGGACAAATACAATTTAAGATTGGAGGACAAAAACCAACATTTTTCAAGAAAAAATAAAAATACAGGGATGTCACGTTGTCGCGGGCTGCATAATTACATATTTAGCCGAGTCTTACTTTGAACAGCTTTTCTGAAAACAGGCAAATAATAATATACAAAAGGCACAAACGCGATTAGCGAATGTTCAATAAATAGTTTCAAAGGTTGTATTCATCATTCACTTTTGCCATGACCTTATACACGCTGAAATTTTGTTGGTTGTTTTCTCGCGGCAGACTTCAGGCAGGCTAAAAATGTTGTTGTTTTCAAATAAATGTATAAAAAATCATAAACTCGAAAGCGTGAGAAGCAATAGTAACTCACTAGACGTGACGTTGGTGCTACTGGCAGAGCGGCAGCGCGCCGACAAAGTGAAAAGCGATTCATAAATGAATGTTCAGAGCAAAATAAGCTCTCGCGCGTAGTAATACGGCATTAACTTGCCTTGCAAGCACGCGGCGAGTGAGTTATACCTATCAGCTGGTTGATACGCGAATGGCGACTATCGCGATGTATAACTATTGGGTCGAAGTCGCTTTCGAGTTTAGTTTATCACAATATTGTTATTCTGCCATTTCTTGATTTTAAATTTATTATTTTTCATAAATCGTTTGTATTACCAAGACAAACTCATTTCGCTGCGGGAAAACAACCATTAAAATTTCAGCTTGAACTGAAGTGTTTTTTTTTCAAATTCATTTGTAGTAAATAAGGCGTAATGACAGATGAAGTATGGCTGTGAGCATCAGCGTAAGGGAAATTGAAGCAGATAATAATATATGCATGAGTCATTCGACTGTAAGATGGGAAGACGCCATTATTGCCAGAACTCTAATGACAATAGCTAGTGAGTGCCCAATGAGTGGAGTTAGTGTGAATGATGATGAAATAATTATGATGATTGAAAATACTAAATGTTTACAGCTTACATTACTTACTTCAAGTTGCCTCTTGATGTTGGACTTGTCAACAAGTGAGTGCAACACATTGAGAATGCAGAGTACATTCCATGCCTTGTTTTCAGTATTGAGGGCATCAATCTCAGCTGGGCTCAATTTTGATGTGCGAGACCTGAAAAAAAGAAAATGTTTTAAATCTAGTTTTCATAAAAAAATATTATTTGTGTAATAGCTAAATCTTGCTGATAGAGATTTAGTTTGTAAATCTAGGCACACACTACACAGAAATCTAAACTTTGGAGGATTTTATTTTTCTTCTTTGTTTGTAGGTGATTACATTTTAAAGTATCATAAAACAGGGTGAATAGCAATGCAGGGGTGAATAGCAACAAAACTTTGAAGGGGATTTTCATTTTATTTAAATTCTACTTGCAGCATTTAAGGACTCGTAATTTTTAAATTAGAAGATTATAGTAGTTTTAGGATTGATATATTTTTCTAAACCAATGATGTGGCATTATTGTCCAAAGATATTATTACATATTAATAATTTGTAACTGCATAGAAATCCTAAAAGCATCCTGCGGGACAGGCCTAGTCTAGTGCAGGAAGTCTCTGAAAATTCTTTTATGCTTAATTATTAAAGAAACTGTATAACACACAATTTGTAACCTATATTTTCTTTTTAATAAATTTATTCTTATTCTTAATTTTTGTTCCTATTCACCCCGTTTTACGTGTACTGATCTAATTGTAAGCTTCTTTCCATAACATTTGAAAAAAGCCGCAGAAGCAAAACAACAGAAAACAACACAAATACAGCCAGCTGAGAAAATTGGATTTCAGAAACCAAAGTACAGTATAGTTTAATATATGTTTTTGATTTCTATTTACCTGTATTGAGCAAATGACTGGAATTGATAGACAAACTCATCAATGAGTTCCCATAGCCACTGGTCGGGTAACTCCAGGGGCACAGGCGTCTCCGCAGACAGAATGTAGTTGAAAAGGTCACAGTAGTTGTAAAATGAGTGGAACCTCTGGTCTGGTTTGGGGCCACCGGGCACACGCGCGTAAATATCGCGATAATACAGTTCTTTGTAAAGAATCATGAAAACCTGAAACATAGAAAAAAATTTTAATTAGAAAATAAGAGGAGAGGCGACATGATACTGCAGGGCCCCAGTGAGTCAGAGCGGTGCTACTGGCTCCAGTGGGTCGGAGCACTGCGCCGTAGTAACATGACTGCTGGGGTCAACCATGAGAGGTTGTTCTTCAAGGCTCTTCATGTGACTGGCCGAAGGTGCAGTATGCTTGCCAAGGTCGCTGATAAGGTTGAGGGTGATGATAGAGGCTGAGGATGCTGACCAGGAATGCGCGTCCGCTGCATGCTGGTGGTCAGGATACCCGTAGCAGCTGTGGGTACTGGCTGGCTGTATGCAGTTCTTTTTGTTGTTGTACAAATTTTGCTTCATTAGTTTATTTTATGGCGGCATAAATGGCACTACACAAACAGCCAGACCCGGAACAACTATCTGCAGGCCATACAAATTTGTTCCATGCGGGAATCGAACCCGCAACACACAGCACAGCAGTCAATCCCTCAACCATTGCTAAACCATGCAATTGCATTTGTTGTAGTTGCAGAGCAGCCATTGAAAGGACTACACATGCTTGCCCCTTATTTATACCTAGGTGAGTAGACTGATTCTGAAGAAAAATAGACGAAGAAGAAGATACAGATAGAAGCATTTGATAATAAACCCTTTGTTACAAATTATTAAAAACACCAACCTTTGGTTGGCATGTATCATTGGTTTCTAATCCAAAGTAGTTCATTTTATTTTAAACAAATTGTTTCCTAGGTCAAAAATATGGATAAAGAATGAATATAAAAAAAAAAATTTTTTTTTTTTTAATTGGTGTTCTGAATTTCATGTTTGAGGGTTAAATTAATTTATCAATATCTTTAGCAACACTGTAGTAACATTGCATTTTTGGTTGTCTTTTGGGGTTGAACCAACCTGTTGGATGCCAAGACTATTTTAAGAAGGATAGCATACTTACATGGTCACTGTCCACAACAGGAGCTACCTCATTCTCATCGGGCCACGGAGTATTCTCAAAATACTGTTCAGTTAGTTTGGGGAAAGTATTTTCATAGAGGTTTAGGATCTCATATGATACTCCCTCATTAATCATGTTACGGAAGTAAACAAGGAATTTCTTGACCTGAAATATTCATATTTAATTATAATATTATCTTAACATTGAGAAAAGCAGGTCAATTGGTTTCTTAGGCAGAATGGCATATTGTTACTGTAGATTTCCACTAATCTTTTCTTGACTAGCAATGAGTCACTCTTATTAATTACTTAAATGAATATAATTTACATTACAACTAAAGCAGAGAACTCACCATATCAGGCATTTTGTAAAATGAAGACCTATCATATTCCAGATCGTACTGGGGATCTCCTGTGTGAGGTTCATAATCACCACCATACGATTCATATCCACCCTAAAATTATAAAAATAACAGGTAATTTACGGATTAGAAGATAACTGCTTACGTTTTTACAAGGAAGAGGTTATGATGCAAATTCATAATGTAAGGCCTGAACATTCGGTTTGTACTAACAGATGCCTCATTGTAATCGTCACTGGAATACATTTTGTAATTTTTAACCAATAAAATAGTGAAAACACAGTCAACTTTATTAATATCTGTCTACGGGAAAACGCTGTCTCCAATGTGTTTTCTTTTACATCGAATTACCCATTTTCAATAACTTACCGAATTTCTTTCCATTGTGGTATTTTCTCTAACATACACGTTTAATTAAACCTTTTTTTGATTGGTTAATTTATAGAAGTTGTTTAGTTTTAACCAATCGTATAATAGAAAAAATAATGAAGAACTATTCTGGGCATGTGTCAACCAAAGTTCACTAAACCGTCTTTTTCCGAGAATGCACTTCTACTTAAACCGGTTCTTTTTACATCGCTTAGAGAGATTGATAAATAAACGAAATAAATAAAACTAGTATAATAGTGTATATTTCAATATTATACTAATTGAAATTTTTGGACATCTTTGAAATATCCGCCCGACTCTTGCCCATGCGAGTCCACGCCGCTGCACCTGTAGTTCTGAACTCGTCCCTAAATCAGATCCAGTCCAGATAGAGGTAAGACCGCACTGGGTGGAACTGCGCTGCAGCGGAGCGACGTGACACTACACTTTAAAAAAATGTTTTTAAACGTATTGGACATACCGCATTAAGCGGCAGCGCAACTGCACTGCGCGACACAGCGCAAAAAGGGTTGAGCAACCAAGCAAAACTAACGCACGGTGTCGCGACGCGCAGTTGCGCTGCCGCTAGGTGCGTATATTCAGCAGCGGGACTGCAACGCGTCACCTAATATTTAATGCAAGTCTTAGCGTGCCGGACGTGCATTTCGTTTTGAAAATGAATGAAAATAGTTAATTTTATTAGTAAGTGACTCTCCGGAACATAAAAGCAATGATGGAAATGATTTACACAATGACATACATGAATAGTACGAGAAATAAAGGCCCTCACTAATTGACACCAATGACAAATTCACGACTGACACTTCGACGTTGGTAATTGACATTTGACACTGACAGAATTTTTCATATTGAATCTTCTCTTCTTTCTTTTGTTCTTATAATAGTACGTACATATTTATTAGTAATCTGTGCTTTTGTTGCAGTCGGTTGCCTTGTCAAATAACTTCGCAAAAATAAAAATGTTCGGCAAAAATGGTATCAACCTATTGATTCGCAATGCGAATGTAATGAAATCACCTCTAGCTATTAGACATATTTCTGTTACGTCAGTAAGAGGTGATATAGTCAAAATTCAAAGCACAGATGATTTCAAAGATAAAGTTATCAATAGCAAAGTCCCGGTCGTTGTTGATTTTTTCGCAACGTAAGTACCTACTAAGAATGTAGCATAGTAAAATTTGGGCACACATACAAAAATGTGGTATTTAATGTACATGTTATCTTTTCACAGATGGTGCAATCCCTGCCGTCTACTGACACCTAGACTGGAGTCCATCATTTCTGAATCCAAAGGAAAGGTGGTTTTAGCAAAGGTTGACATTGATGAACAGACAGACTTAGCTTTAGACTATGAAGTAAGCTCTGTGCCTGTCCTGGTGGCCATAAAGAATGGGAAAGTTTTGCATCGCCTGGTTGGATTGCAAGATACTGATAAGCTTCGTAAATGGATTGAAGATTTTACATCAGATGATGAAACCAAGCAAAAAGTTAATGTCTAAGATATGACTTAAGTGCTTATTAAATTATTTTTGTTACCATGTAGTTGATATTTTTTCATTTTTTTTTCTTAGATTGATTAATGAGCAGATGGCAGACCGGTGATTTTAATTAAATAAAGGATAAATAAAACAATTATGCTTATTCTTCTAGACATTGTATTAAATCCCTAGCTCTTTTATATACATTCTCAGCAGGTTTTTTTGTTTTGGAGGCAGTTTCACTGTCTTCATTGTTCTCGTCATCCTCTTCATCACCTTTATTTTTTTCTTCACCAGTTTGTGACTCAGTCCATTCATCCATTTGTTTTATAATCTTGTGAGAATCAGTCAATAGCATGTTACGAATATTACCCTGTGCAGATTCAAAATATTCTAACAACAGTGGCCAGGATTCATCTGGTAGTAAGTATGACGAAAACTTGTTCTTGTAAAGCCAGACTTGCTTGGCTTTCATGAATTTCCAGTTTTCTCTATCATGTTTCCACTGTGATAGATAATTTAGACATTGGCCTTTAAGTTGATCTTTAGCTGCAGTCTGCGCTTCTGCCTGACGTTCAGCAAACTTTTCCCTCTTCATTTGTCGAATGGATTTCTTTCCCTTCTTGTCTGTAGTCTCAGTTGCAACAGGTTGCTTCTTCTTTTTCTTTCTTTGAGGTTTTTCTTCAACATCAGAGTCATCATCGTTTTCATGTTGTCTCTTTGTGGAGCTAGATTCGTTGGCCGGAGCATCTAATTCACTTCCTTGATCATCCTGTTTTTCTTGTTGCTCTTCAGGGCGCTCGTCGCCTGCCATCGCATTTTTAGCCCTTTGAAGCCTTTTTCTTTTATTTTTGTTTTTCTTTTTATAATTATTAGCCATAGGTATGTTGGAAAAATAAAAATGTGCTTTAGCTTGCTTTTTGTATTTGTTTTTTTAAGGTTAGATCTTTATGTCACTTAATGACATGTGTATCTGTCAAGCAAATGCTTTGGTTTCGTTCGTTCAACTTTTTGAAAAAAACATGACAATAGTTTTTGAAATATTTTTAACAGTTCTTTCATTTTTTGATTTTGGTGGTATTCATGGAAATTGGTGAAAAACATTTACAGGCAGACCGGAAAATATCGGTCTTCTTTGTCAGTGGACCGTAGATTTCGGTTTTTTACGGCATATAAAACTACTTTTTTCATTTTCATTTGTTCATTTTAAATTCTTGATCTGTTTAGAACTTGGAAAGATTTAAATCTTTCCTGAAATAATTTATTTATTTCTTAACTAATTTAGATATATATGAAATGAATGGTAACCCAGTTTTGGTCTAAATCGCAATTTTTTGGCACGTCACAGCCGCGTCATCATGTCTCCGTGTCTGCCTTTATCACTTTGGAATTAATTTGTTCAACATTATCATACCTTATCGACGACTTTATATGTGAACTATAAATTTTGGGCGGTTTTTGATTTAGAGGCTTAAGATGGAACTTTTGAGTCAAGTGTCTAACACGCAGTTTATGTTCACCGCTGCGGCTGTGGCTGTTGTTTTAGTATGTGCAGCACTCGTATTCGTATTCGGGTTCCGCTCAGCAGAACAGCCGCAGTTCGATAAGCTGCCCCTGGTCCTCGACGATAGAAAATCGTCCAATAAGAAGAACAAAAAGAAGGACAAGGTGAGTACAAACAATATGTTATGCACTCCCGCCGTTGTCATCAATGCGTGCTCATTTTATTTTTAACCTGTAAGCTGCTCGTTATTCACCGGGAGATACAAAATTAAAATTACAAACATCACTCTTATTTACATTTGAAGTGTTCTCTTAGATTCTCATTAGTTATAATTTATAATTATGGGTCTACATGAAACCAAGTGATTTGTAAATAGAAACATCTACTTAACACATTTTTTCTGTTTTATTAGAAGTCTTCACCCAACCGCACTGTGACTGATGATGTGAAGACGAAGTCCGAAAGCTCCAAAAAGTCTCCAACTAAGGAGAAGAAGGAGGAAAAGGTGAAAGAAGCAGAGAAACCTAAGCCCAAGGAGAGGGCAGCTGAGCCCAAGCCTGTGAAGAAGGAGGTGGCAGCGGAGGCCAAGAAGGGCAAGAAAAGCAAGGGTGTAGTTGAGGCTGAGAAGCCTGCTGACTTTGATGATGGAGGCTGGCAAGAAGTGCCAAAGAAGAGTGACAAAAAGAAGGAGCGCAAGCCAGCTGAAGAGAAAGATAAGAAGAAGGAAAGTCCTGCTAGGAAGAATAAGAAAGTGAAGGATGCTGATGTAGAAGCAGCCCGGCCAGTGGAGGAGCCAGTTGAGGAGACCATCAAGGTCATCAGTGCTGAGGGACCACAGGTAGATGAAGATGCTGCCCGTGCACTGCAAGCTCAAGTGGAGGAGCTCCAGCGTGTGCTGAAAGAGGTAAGCTTGAGAAACCCGTACAATGAAATAGACTATTGTACGATGTTTTACCTTCTCTTCTTCCTCGTGTTGATAACTGTTTTGATGAAACACTTTACTGCAACAATTATGATAATTTTTATGGGACACAACTGGACCTTTTCTTATATTTTTTTACTAACAAAACGTTGAAATCCTAAACTATTTGGTCAACAAGATAATGTTTATTGGACAACAGGAGATATTTTTTAAAATCTGCAACAAAAATAAACCATCAACAATTCACATACCGTAACATGGGTTGGTAAGTAAAACCATAGGAAAGGATTCCCACCTTTTTAGTTGTTATAAAAATTTAAGAGACTTTTCACAGATTTAACTAACAGTTTATTCATTAACTAACTAGGCAGAGCGTCGTGACCAAGCTGCTCTGGGCAGTGTTGAGGATGAAGAATCCCCAGAAGTTGAGGAGCTGACTGATGTGAAAGATCTCAGGAGCAACAAGAAGAAGGAAAATAAAGAGAAGCAGATCAGGAAGAAATCTGTAGAGGTGAGATGCTTTTGCTATCAACAGGGCATACATGCGCATGTGCGCGCGACAAACCTGTGTCCCTCTGCATTGTCTTACACTGAAACAAGACTTGACCATTGTTTAAACATATTTATATCTCAGGAGCTGATGTGGCAACACGATTTTATCACACTGCACATATGCTTATAAATGAACTTCCTACTTCCATAAGTATTCATTGTAATTAATGTTTCATTGGCAATCATAATTAAATTATGGCTCCATTTTTAGTTAATGATTTTTCTTCAAGGTGTAATAAGACACTATTTTATGAATATTGGTAATATTTAGAACTATTATAACTCAGGATAACAAACAATTATTTGTTAATATATAAAAGTAATCAAGCATTTCATTTCTCTTTTTAACACGCTTTTATTAGCTTCACCTGTATGTATGTATGTAACCGACCCTTTTGAGCTCGATTTTGCCCTACTTTGAACAATCTGATTTAGTTCAAACTTTGCACACCTGTCAAGGATCGATGACAATGCAAGAATTCAATTAAAATATCCGATTATCCTAATTAGATTCGCCATAAATACACACCTTTTTATTGTTCACAAAAACACACATTCTATTTAAATAACCTTTGACAAAAAAAAAAAATACTTTATTAAAACTAAAAAAACAAGCTTTTGTAGAAAAATCCAACTAAAAAACAGAAAATAAAATTTTATAAATTTTTACATTATTGTAAAAAAGCGTGGGGTGCATAGTGTCAATAGTTATAAACATTTTATTGACAGATAATGAGTAGAAGAATCATCACTTTGATAATATCTGCACTTTAAATGCACCCCACGCTTTTTAACAATAATGTACATTCATTTCTTTTTTACATTATTCTTAATCAAATTTATTAAATTTTATTTTCTGTTTTTAAGTTGGATTTTTTTGTTCTTTAGGTACATACTTTTACCCAATACTTTTCCGCACGTATTTCGTACTAGTGCAAAAAAGTGCCGCCGGCCAAAGACCATGAAAACCATTTTATTAATTATTTCGAGAAAGTGGGTAAAAAAACGTTGTTTGATATACAAGGGCATTTTTCATTGCAGTTAAAATGTACCATTAAAAACTTTTCCCGAACTGCTTACAGAGCCTGATAAGTAAAATATTTCTTTCAGATTTCTGCAGCTAAGAGTATGCCGAAGCAAGATTCGGTGGAGAAGGACACTTCAGACTCTGAGAAACCCGACAACCAAAACGCATTGGCCTTTGACGAGTTAGGGGGTGAGTTTATAAATATATTTCAAGGAACTACTTCACAAGTATGGCCTGCCCGATCATAAAGTGCCAATAATGCAGTGAACTCAAATTATTACCAGCTAGGGCTACATGTTGGTTGTAAAATTTATAAATATAATTTTCAAACTATCATTCAGGCCAACAGAGAAACGCGTTTGTAAAGGCATGAAAAGTAATACAATGGTTATGTAACAGCTTACTCAATAATGTTTTATTTGTTACAGATACTTGGACAGACGCGAAAGTGTCCAAAAAGAGCAAAAAGAAGGTTCGCAAAGACCAGTGAGGGGTGAGTCGTAGACACAGGGTCCAGCTGGGCGCTCCGCCCCGTTGCTAGCTCAATGCCACTCACACCTGATAAAATTATCTACCTGCTGTTGCTAACATACTCGAAGTGAACATACTATTCTGTTGCCATTCATATCAACCTCAATTTTAAAGTCTAAATTACCACTCAGTTCAGGGTTGTAGTTTTACAGGGTGTGAAAGTTGTTTATATTTAAGTTTTAATACCTTAACTTTCTTACACATTCAGTTAACTTTCGTCCATGTTTTTAGTTTCATATTTTATTGTACATTTAGCTCGTTGACTTTGTTTTTCATAATAATTTAATTATTGTTTTCAATAAATAGAGCATAATATTTTTTTTATGAGTCATAATTTCTTTATGTATTTCGAGAACTTTAATGTGAATTTTGGGAATCTGCAATATGTTGCGTGTTATGTACTTTGTTATTACGTGAAGAATGCGAATTTGCAAATATCGTATAAATATATTTGGGACTCGTATTCTGACGAAAATAGTTGTTACCTGCGCGCGCGATTACTTCTGAGCCGACATAAGGTTTCCAAAATCGGATTAACAACGAAACTATACTGCGTGTTAGGTTACTGGGCATCCTTACCGTGATTTAATATTTATTGTCCCAAGTAATCTAGCACTTTTCTTACTTTCTCCTTCATAACGAACTTCTTGTACCTTCATGTTGGAACATATCTTGATGTGACCTACTCTGATCGCGCGCGTGTTTTGTATTCCCATACCTAACGTAGTTCTATATTATACTTCTAGTTGTAGAACTATTTGAGATCTTCTGGTGCTTGTAGTAAATAAGTCTCTTTTCTCCTTTCATTCCATTTGTGTGCATTTCACCTTCAGTTATAGATGTCCGTAGATGTCATTCCTGCTAACGATTATAATGTAACATTACTTTGATAATGTCATCTTGTTTATGTACTTTAGTTGAAAACCAACTAATTGTTTTATGTCAATAATAATCAGTGTTGTGATTTACCCATGACAAGATATGTGATGAGACCTGAAATTGGACCAATCCGACTTAATACGCGGTTTTACGTGGTAATGTCTTCAATAATTATATTTAAATTTTAAATGATTGATTGGTTTTATGTTGTTGCATCGTAGAATCGTAATATAATGATAAAACTATATTCCGTTAATATGCACATTCAGATTAGATAGGCTTGTGGATATTTTCCGTCCGGACACGTTATGCTTTTTCTAAAGCTTGGCACAAACGATATAAATGTTATTCCTTTAACAAAATATTTCATTTGAATCAATACTACATATCCATGTTGCTAAGGTTAAAAGTAAAGATTATATCCTATTGTAAAATATATTGAAGCCGACATCGTTTGTTACGAAAGTAAAGATTACTATTTTATTGCAGATTCCTATTTTGTAAACCTAGTTTTAAGAATAATTCTAGGGTAGCGCCGCTAACCAATCATTTTAAAATTTGAAAGGTCTTGAATACAAATAATTTATTATTATTAAATAATAGGGTAAAATGCGAGAATGTTTCAATATATGTTAAGGTATTCATTGCTAACAAAGACAAAAACCTGTGTAAACACATGAATAATACTATCAAACTACTACTTATTTGTCTTGGACATCGGCTGTGAAATATTTTATTGGCACATACTGACAGCGTGTAGCGTGTATGCCGATGTATCTGATTTTAAATATCTACATAGTACCTACATGTAACTCTCGCGAATGATCTTTGTATCTCCATTTCATCTACCTATAATTTATTTATTTTGCATGTTCTTGATATTACTTTGTGATATCTGCTAGTGCCAGGGCAAGGGTCTGTAGTATTTTCGTTGCAATAGTTAGTGATAGTGTTCTGACTACGACTGCTCTGATAGCACTTGAGTTTTACCATCCATTTTGTTGTTCTTAGGTAAGCATATCGTAGGAGATTTTTTTCCAGTTGTGGTTCCATATCTTTTTGCGTTTCCTTATAGTCTAATGCAGTACTTAGGGCCTACATTTATAAGAATTTATCATCTAGTGAACTGTCGAAGATGAATTAAATTCGTATATCGATATAGGTATAATAATAATGATGTAAAAGATATTTTTGGCTTCATATTCATATGTAGTTTGTAGTGACGGGTTCCCGCGCCTGCGCAATTCAGGTGTGGACAATGCCAACGTATAGAGACATTGTATCTTGATAATGTTGTTGTTTTATAGGCTCTAAAGTAATTAATATAATGAATGTGTAATATAAATATTTTTTTAAAATCAATAAAGAGTGATATTAATAAAATTGTATTATTTGTATACCTTGTTGTTTTGTAAATATATGAGGATAGGAACCACGGAAACAAAGAAATTTTGTTAAAATTTCAGTAGGAACACGGGCTGGGCCGTGGGAAATTGGGAATATAAATACTTTTGTACCGAAGTTAGCACACAAATAAAATGTCCGATAGTGCTTCACATAATAATCGTATAATAAAATTAGCAGTACAAAATTGAGATTCACAGTACATGTACGTAAGTAGTACAACATTATCTTATAGCTAGCGTATATGTTAAACTCGATTGAGAATATAAAACTGTGATTCATATCGACTAGGGCACAATAGGCGTACGTGATTATCTAATCTGCATAAAAATTATCATACCAGTCAGTCACCTTATTATTATTAATCTTATAAAGATGTAAAAAGTTCAGTGAGTGAATATTTGGAAGAATATTTATATTATCTAGACATTAGAGATAGTGCGAGTATAAAGAGTTATCCACGAACCATGAAACTTGGCCATAAGGTTGATAGAAAGAAGTTGGCGGGAATAGCCACGTGTCAGGACTTCGGCCCATCATTTGATAGGGGGGGTATGCGTCTAGGGTTGCCACCCGTACTATATAATATAGTGTTGTACAGTCGCCAGCACATCAAGCTACAACAATATGTCAAAATTCTTTAATGGATTTTCAACTTTATAGCTAAAGCATTAGGTTAAAGGTTGATTGGAAAAAAATTACAGTTTCGGGTAGCTTGATGTGCTGTCTGTACTATGTTTTTAGTCCATTGTATTATATATTATAAAAAATATATGCAAAATACTATACTTTCAAGGCTACTTCTTTTGGTACGATCCCATTCCAGGCAACAAAATTTTCGAGCTCGCTGCTTTCGCTCTCTCAAACAATTCAGCATATCCCCAGTGAGTCTACAACTTGACTCCTATTTCCTTATGAAAGGTCAAAAAATGTATCCGAGGCGGGTAGCGAGAATATTCGAGCTCCCTTCGCTCGCTCTAGCATTTATCTTTTCCTTAAGCTGTCCTGAAAAGCTGGGCTAGGCTACAAAACAAAATGTTCTGACAGGCGAAGTCCGTCATTCGATAAAGTTCGACAAGTTTGTTAATTTTGAGCCATAAAAATAAAAACATGGAACATGATACTGATTAGATTCTTGCATGTGTCTCTTCAAAGAAAACAGAACACTCTAAATACATTTTTGTAAATAACGAAAAATTATATTTATAAATTTGTACTTACTATTTTTTGTCGTAATTTTTACAAAAGCACTATATTTTTGCAATGATTTACAAAAAATAGGTACTATATTTTTCCCAAAAAAAGGTGGCAACCCTAGATGCGTGTCACTTCAAGAACGATAATATGACATAAATAAACCCAGACCCACCTCTATCACAATCATAAAACACGTAGCTGCTCTATCTATTGGTTTGAGAGGTTTACGGGAAAACCAATGGTCCCGAATGTATAAATGAATTAATAGGTACGGTATATTACAATGTCACCATAGGACGTACTCCGTGATTTCTTGGTACTTATATTGATATTGACTTCCACATATCGATGCTGCTGTTTCCACCTCCGTGATCAAGGATACATTGGAAAATATGGACGGTTGGGAGCTTAAGGTACAATTTAAAAAAATATACTGTTTCGTGAAAATATGAAGATTTCTTGCAAATATTATTTAGAGAGCTATTTTGATGTGAAAATGACTATAAATTTATGGTTATTATTTAGACACCTGTAGGTAATTTTTTTGTTTACCGCTTTTCAGTGTTTTGTTACAAGCAGTTTTCTTTCCTTGCGACCACGACGCGACGTGGAGGCTTCAGAAGTACGATAAGCGGCAAAAACTCTGGAGTCCAGTACAACCACTGAGGATATCCCGTAAGTAAGTGACAGTATAATTGTTTATATAGTTAATTGCTGTGGACGTAAGTTAAATATCTTCTGGCTAGGTACCGATTCTGTCACCGGCAATCGTTTAAGGGGCAATCTTAATCAAACTTTTAATGTCCAATCCACAATTTTTTACAGGGTTTGTAAGATTTTTATTTTATAGGAAAGTTAATCAGTATGACGAGAAGAATCGCTCCCTTATACGAAGCCGATGACTAAAAAAACAGCCTGATAAGTTTGTGTGTAAAGAGTAGGATAGAAAAGTTAAAGTTCAGAATCACTTTTAGCCCCTGACTTATTCCTGTGTCCCTTGTTTAGTTCGGGGGCAGCGCTCTTGCTCCGTGGTTTACGTTTGGGGCGCTTCCGGAGTTTCTTCATCTTGCCGACACCCTGTGCTGGCGCTGCTTGCGCCCGAGCTGTTTTTGTTTCGACTTCCATTTTTATACGGGCGAACATGTCGTAGTTTGTTATAGCGCACTGTTTACCTAGAAACGGGAAGACAAATTGTTAAAAGAAGTTTCTGAACGAAAAAAAATCTTCTTGGTACAGTCGACCGCACGTCAATCACAACTTTTGACCTTAAACTGGACAAGCGTAGTTCGGAGTTTCGATAGAATACGAAGCCAGCTAATGCATGGTTGACCCTAGCGACTGACGTCGATTCTACACCATTTGAGACCACCTCTAAAAAATATTAATATTATCCAGAAAGTTAGTAAATAAAACACAACCCATATAACCACGGGCTATGAACCCAACACAAAAATTACTAAAACATTCCCATTGAGACAATCATCATCCTTTGATAGTTACTAAAGACCGGCTGCAAACGAAGTTTCACAATCCTGGTTTTAAGTTGGCTGTGTCAACCAACGACTACTTTATTTTGATTCATTTCACAGTCAACCTCTCTAGGAGAGGGACGTTTTGACTCACCGTTGCAGTATTCTTCACCGCACTCAGCGCAAGATATGATTCGCGTCTCGGTGACCCCTGAACGATTCTTCGTTTTTCGGAACATAGTGTTCTTAGCGTAATCCCTTTTGTCTTTTGCTTTAGTTTTAAGCTCGGATTTGCCTAGTTCTACTAACCTGAAAATATATTTAAAAAATGAATTACCACCCAATCATTGGCGATTCACAAGTACAGAACGATGTTTACATAAATAAAATAATTTGTTATCCGACTACTGCTATAAAGAACTCCCTAAACAAAAAAGGGAAAAACAACAACAGAGGATTGAAGTCTTAAAATAGACTTCCAGTGCCCGGGCCTTAAAGAAAGGTTGTTCGATAGTACGAGTGAGTCATATTACTATATTACAGAAATTAAACTCACCTGTTAAAAAATTCTTCGTCTATCTTCAACTTAGGTCTGATAGAAGTAAGCATCCGCCACTCAATGGGAACAATACACAACTCTTCGAACTTCAGCCCTTTCATTTCCACTGGTATGGGATCCATGAATGTGAAATGTTTTTCCTCGTACCCTCTCGTCCCTAATGTCTCGTAAGCTTTTATTTCTTTCTTTGGTGTCTTGGTTTTATTGTCTTCTTTGATTTTCACGTCTTCTGATCTTACCTGATGAATTTCGTTTTAAGTGTTTGTAAATAAATGAGCATTGTCACAGTTCACTTTTGGTTATAAATAATGCATCTTTACCTTCTCTGGTCGAGTTTTAAAGTCCGGCACTTTATCTAAAACTGCTCTATATTCTTCAGCAGTATTTATCACAGTTTTAGACAAGTCCAACATAGGAGCCTCATCCTTCTTTTTATCGAATAATTCGTCTATTTTAGACATATTTGCTAAGATATTGTGTGTGAAGTACAGCTAACTTGATACTGTGGGAGTATCGATTCAACCGATGTCGCGCCAACTTGGAAACCGTTGAATCGATAGCGTCTCGTTAGTAACCTAATTTTCCACTACGTGTTTCATGACTAGCCATATTGTGTTGTTTCCGTAAGGAAACATATAAATCTAAAATTTAGTTTTTACAAAATTTTCTTGTTCTTCATGCTTATCAAAAAGTTCTCTTTTGGCAATATTTATTTGGTCTATTATTTTCTTTCGGTTTTCAACATCGAACAAATTAGATTTACCATTTCTTTCGATTACATCATCCGTCCATAATTTCCTGTTTCCATATTTATCGTTAATAAACTTCTGTGATAGTGTCATTCTTTTCGTCGGAGACGTTTTGGGTGACTTTTTATTTTCAGTCATTTCGTTGGTTGTTAATTGTCCCAAAGGGTTAAAATCTGACTGTAAATTATTAATAGAGTCGGTGATATTAATAGATTTCGAAATGTTATTGTCTTGACTAGACCGTTTACTTCTCCAATACGATTGACTTAATGAGTTCCGATGCTTATTACCATTTTCGATTGTTTTTTCAGACCTAGTTGGTGGACTTGGAGAACGACTATCTTCACTAGAATGTGATAAATATTGTCTCGCTTGAGGTCTATATTTTTGGCGCATTTTTCGTTTTTGGCTATAAAATGGGTCTTTTTCACTTTGTTTTTTGTACTGAGCCGCAGGTCTGTTAACGCCCCACTTCGGCCGATTTTCTAAATCTTTCTTATACCTTTCCTCAGATCGGAAACGTCTATCTTTTTTCAGTGTATTATGATGACTATCCTGTGGTGCATTTTCATCAATGTTCGGATAATCTTTGTCTATATATCTTTCGGGTTCGTCGGTTTCTATAATTTTATCGGTAGTCGATTTAAATATTGAATCAGTTTGAGTTGCTGCGTCTTTCATTCTTAATGTTCGATATTTGTTTGGTGTCAATAATTTCCCGATGTCCGTTAATTCATTCGTATTATTCAAAGAGTTTAAAGATACACTATACAAATTGTTGGCTACACTCTGGGGAACTAATACTGCTAGTTGTATGTTATTTGGCTGCGTGTTTATTACTTCATTGGTCCCATTTAACCCAATCGGTACGATGTTAAACTGTCCATCCGCTAGAGCTAATGGAGGCACGCTATGAATGAATAAATTAAGATTCCCAGGACCTACTGATCTAGGAGAATTAAACTCAGTTGTTTGATGAGAATTGCATTCCCTTTTTTGACTTTTTGCGGAATGGATATCGTATGTTCTACTTGTTTTAGTTGGACTCGTAGCTTCCACGCGAGGTGTTGTTTCAGCTACTGGAGTTTCTTCTACTTTTGGTTTAGGAACATTTTCCACATTCGAATTATTATTTGTGTTTGCGTTTCTCTTGTGGAAGCTAAATCTCTTTTCTTTTTCCAGCTTAGCTTTTCTTTCAGCGTCTTCCAGAGCTCTCTTCAACGTGTCTAATTTCTTTTGCTCCATCATTTGTTTCTCCTCTAATTTTCTTCTCTCATCTTCCAGTCTTTGCCTGTCTTCTTCTTGTTGTCTCTGTATGCGTAATTCTTCTAGCCTTTCTTCTCTTAATTGTCGTTCCCTTTCTTCTTGGCGTCGTTTCTCTCTGTCTTCTAACTGATTTAATATAGCTGATTGCAATTCTAATGCCTTCAAGCGTTTGTTTTCTCGTTGAGCCTTAATTTCAGGCTCTATTGGGACGTTTTGTCCTCTTAGAAATGTTCTGAAAAGTACATGATTATCAATAATGTTATTTTTATAACATTGTTGTATGTAAATTAATTTATTGTCATTGGTACGACTAACCTTCCTTCATCGCTCCCGTTGCAGGATGATCTATCGCAGTCTACCCCAGTACTATTGCTCGAACTTCTTTGGTCTATGACTAGAACCTCAGCTGTGTTTTCAATCATATTTAATCCACGTTCCACCCATGACGGTGTGCCTTTCTTTTGATTTGGCATCTGCATACAAAATAAAAAGTTATTGTATCTAATAATTTGTATCAATATAAACCATTAGTCTATTACAGATAGGGTTCTGTCCCATTAGTATTATAATCATAGAAACGTACATCAGCGAATCGATTCATAATTAGGCTATTAATATTCCGATTTTTTTTTAATTTGTTGCAAGCACGAAATGGAGCCGCTCGCTATTGCAGTTAGAATCCTACAACTAAGGTTTCGAGTTTGAATCCCGTGGCACAAGCGCTAGTTTCTTGAAGTTACAGAAATATTGTATTTGCAAAATTGCATAAAGCCATCACACTGGTTGCAAAAAAAGAAAACGGCGCCCATTTTAACAAAGGTAGGGACAATGAATCTGTTTGTAAAAATAGCACATATAACTTAGTTACTTGGGGCAGCCTAGCATTAGGAGCCGTGGGTTCCCAAAGGCGGCCGGTGGCGACTCCGCGGTCGCCCCATCTTAGCCGCCCCTCTTCCGACGTCCTAGGACTGCGACCTGACCACGCCCCATCAGACATGCCTGACTTACCGCCACTCGAGTCCCTGTTCCTAAAACAAATCTTATATTAGTACCTACTATCCGTGTTCCTGCTGGAGTTTCTTATCGGTAAAAAATAACACTCTTATATCACCCTTTACACTTCATTAGAATTCTTTCTTCAAAGAAGGAAAAGAACTCTTGTGCATGCTAAATCCAGAGGTTTAGGCTGTCAGTGTACGAAATACCTAATGAATGATTTTAAAAGTAGATTAGAAAGTCTTGTTTTTCAACACTGAAAGTATATAGGTTTGCAAGAGGGAGAAGAAAAAAATAACTGATTTTGACACCTCTTTGTGCATATTGGTGATTTAGAGAGAATCATTCTTGATGTGTCTGTTGGTGTATTTTTATTATCAAATGACCAGCTCAATATAAACTAAGTTATCCTGTCTCAAGGATTATCATTCAAACGAACCTGAACAATGTTGTTAGAAAGGGAACGATTAGAATCGCATGAAAAACCTTTCATTGAACAAAGGCACCACGGTATAAGCTAGCGGAAAACAATTACATCTATTACTGATAAATAGCAAATTGTTGGGGACGGAATACCTAACGTAGTATTGATTTCACTTGCGTAGGTATGAGATATGTTCACGCTATTCCGTTATAATGAGAGAGAAAGAACTAGTGCCAGTGTCTCTAATGATGAGATCAGGTGCTTCGTCACCTCTTAAAGATTGCTCTCCACGAATACTTGCAACGCTAACTATCGAAAGTTTTTACATTTTCACAAGACGTAAAAGTAATACGACTATTTGGATTATGGCAAGAAGAGCGTCAGCAGACTTATTGTCTATAATATATGTACTATAGAATCTGGGTAGGATGATTAAAATTTGTCCAATTTACTAAACGAGATTGTTATGGTAATACGTCTTGTCGGTTCCATAAACATGACGAGTTGGTGGTCTTGCATAGACGTTCGACGAAAAAAAGACAAAATTAATATTATAAAAACTCTTTAGCTTTTGCCGTATTTGACACCAGTTGCACCAATTGGACTAGACACAAGGCGATCTTTTTTTTTTTTAGTGGACTCGAAGTGGCGAATGCAAGAATAACCCATTTATCAAATATCTTTTTAGAGACTAGGTAAGTATTCATGAAATTGTCATTCAAAGACTAAAAAAGTTACACAGTTATTTGGTACCCGATTTTCCGCGTTATTTTAACGCGTGACTAGCAGCGCTAAAAATAAAAAAAGCGCACAAAATGCTGCAAAATATAAAACAATAAAACGTAAGTTACAGAGGTAGTTAAAACGCGAGTGCACTACATCGGTAAGTTTCCGCATTTAAGGAAATCTTATAATCTCACCTGTCGTCTTTTCCTTCTTGCTGCCAGGCCACGACAGGGCTACGATTGCTGGCCTCGTGGATGGCTCTGTGACCGCTTCTGTTCATGTGGTTTAGAGTCTCGCTGCCGTAGCCCGACGTGTCGCCCTCTCCGTCCTCGTCGTAGAATGAAAACCTCTTCGCACTTGTCATGTTCCGGTTGAGCACATTGTTCTTCCTGTCGTCCTTCACGGATCTCTCTTCAATGTTATGTATCGGCGGAAGGCTTGGGCTTCGCTGCCGCTGCGCAGGCTCCTGGTATTCGTATGACGACTGCTTGTGAAGCTCCAATGTACTCGCGAATTGATTCCGCACTTGCAAACGATTCGTATACCGCTCACCGGAGCCCCAAGGCAGGTACAGATGGGACATTTCCTCTGAAATGAACAACAAAATTGTCGTTGCCACTTAATTCTTAAAACCGCCACGATAATTATATAAACACAAAACAATTCCAAACGAAACAAACACTAAAACTATCTCCAATAGACTACTTTCTATTTTATTTTTATGAGCAAGGAAAACTTGATAACTACCGTCCATGACAACAGCCGTCTTTGAATTAACTGTTCATTTTTTTATTCGGAAAAGATAAATGAAAAACCTTCCCCTTTATGCAAAGGGTTTTAGTTTTATCGATAGCGCACGCTGAAAACGTAAGTCATTCATGCGAGGCTTAGGCTGCATAAAATAATGTTATAGTGAGCAAGTGTTGTAAATTGTAAACCACCGCAGCTTTATGTTAGTGCAGAGGACACGCGACCATTGAAAGGCTTCGGTATTTTTAATTTATCGCGTCTATAAAAATTGAGGTTTGAAAAAGTCAATCGCTTTATAGTTATTACCTGGTAATTCAAAGAAGGCACGTTTAAAACATTTAAAGCTTACGTGTTTGTTATGTGCACTTAGAATAAATCACAATCATTATTGTCATTAGGTTAAGTAGAGCGAGTATATCATCTACATAATAATATGCAGATGAGCAGATAAGAAATAAAACTATTTACTTCCGAGACTGAACATGTTAAATGTTTCTGCTATTACATAAACGTAGTACTACTGCGGGTATATCACTGAAGATCACTTTCGTTTGTTCTTGTGATGCGATATGAAACAATAGCATTGTTCTTATGGCACGTATTTCAATTTACTCTAATAGGTCCATTACCTACTGTTAGCGGTGGCGGCCTACGAATGGGGACGACGATATAGGCACAACTTCACTTATTTTGATCCGACACAACACGCAAAGCTTACGGAAACAATTGGAAGAAACGGTATAAGCTTGCTATAAGGAACCATACGTAATCATGTTGTCGTTGCTTTTGTTTTCAACATAACATTACGTGTACCAACATCGTAATTTTAATAATGTTTGTAATCTGTCTATGGTGCCACCCACTACCCTGTATGCTAATTCAATTCCTTCCGAACTTGGAACTGAAATAGCAGTCTACGAGACTACGACATATTATTTAGCCCTGCGTAAGGTCAACCGCGCGATAGAGCTAGCACTTGTAATACGTAGACCTAGAGGCCAACTCTCGAACTTAAAAACTATTAAAGTTACAATATTATCTCAGCGATATATTAATATTAAAACTCTTGTCAAAATGTAGGGATATTACAAGTTTTTGTCAGATTGACACAGCGATGCGAATGCGAAAGTTGCTATGGGATTTGCTTCTCTGCAAAATAAAAGCGCTGCTAAAGTCAAATGAATGTTACTAAGGTCGTGCGGTTGACTGTACCGTGAGGGCGTGCAATAAGTTAAACGTAACATATTTCTACCGGAAGCGGTGGAAACCTCAACAATTTATGTCCCTAGGAAAATATTTACTTATCCGAAAGCAGGCGGCCAAGGATCTGGGTCATGTAAGCTACAACAATTCGTTGAACTTTAGTGGAAAGTGAAATGTGGCCGTTCTTTAGTCACGGCCTGAATAATTCACTATTTAATAAGTACGGATCGATTACAGCTGTTATCCGTTTGACTATTTTTTACGGCAACTGAATCTAAAATGATTTCTTAAAGATTTTTTTTTTATTTTCTGTTTCAATGAGCGACTGGTAAGTAGATAATAAAGGAAAATAACGGATAGTAAATAAAAACAAGTGTTCTAGCTAGTAATTGTATATTTTGTTAGAGCCGTCACGCTCTCTTGGAGCGCAGGCGCAGGCGGGCTATAGGTATTAACGAGCAGTGAGTGTTTCTGTTACATTATTTAACACCAGCACGTTACCTGTCCAATGTAGATCGAAACTGTAATAATAGTTATTTTATTGTTTAATGTGCCAGTCGACTCAAGATGTAGAAACCACGAAAACAATTAAGATTTTCTGCTCTTGTTTTACAAGTTCTAGTTACTAATAAACGAAATAAGACACGACATTATGAGAAGACAGATCATAAACAATTCCAATTTAGTAACAATTTTTCTGTGGCAAAATACTACCCTACACCCAAAACTTTGGGACATTCACGGTCTTTAAACGTTCAGGAACTTTGATCCTAATACTACCTACACTAGGACTGTTGTTGGCATCATTCAGCTCAAATAATATGTAGCTGTCCTGTCTTGTTTAGTTTATGTGATCTTCAGCCTTCAGTCATGAGTGAAATCTTGGTACAGTAGGGCAGTATGATGAAGAGGCATTTAATAAAGAAATGAAGTTTTCATTGCGTTTATGTTTAGAGAAATCAAGCAAATTGATTCCACATCAATTTTAATAAAATTCGCTATCTTGTCGGAATGACAGAACTTTAATCAAATTAATATTTGGACTTCACTTGACGTTATGAAAAACCTCGTGATAGTAAAGTTGTAGATAGATAGGGTGATAGATTATCAAGCGATTGAAGCATATGGTTCTACAAATCAATACGACTGAAAGCCTAGTGATTATGCTGTGGAGGTTATTTCAATTTCAAGGGTGAACTAATGGGTGATTTAAATATGTATACGCGTATGTTGAAAACACAAAGGTCATTGGTTCCATCAACCTTGAATTCAGATTGTGACTGATTGTTTCATCGACTCCCGCCCCAACATTGTCAATAACAATAGTTTTTTCACTATTGTCATTTGGTAACGCTCCACTGTCATTTAAAAAGCGAGGAAACAATTTGATGTCTATTCCGCTGTCGTAAACTGAAGTACTTCCTGGCGACGGAAACACTGACGACCTAAATTGGAGATTTAAGTGACTCAATACGGTTAATTTGAAATAAGAATTGCTTTCGTAACACAATAGAATAAGCGCTTACGAAGCGAAGTGCTTAACTTGGGTGTACAACCGCTGACCTAGCTTTAGGGCACTAGCCGCACATTTTTTTAATTGCCTGCTTACCGAGCGTTATTTTAAATCCGTCTCCTACAGTGTTATTGTTACCTACTATTTTCCATTTAGAAATTCGTTTTCTCCCGCTTTTAAAACTTAACGATTCATATTAATGAGTTCGTGATCGGATTCGAAGAAATGTGCTTTCTCATAACTTCTTGCCGAAAGATTCTTGTGTTCTTTATAATGAAACTGCTGTTTTGTCGCGAAAATGCGAAGAAAATCGAAATGATTAACAAGGTATTTGCACGATATTATTTTACTTTTTGTTGTAAGTACCTAACTTGTAAGACATTGAAAATGTGGAAACTGAATAGATATCGTGTGATACAGTTTTTTATATAAACACCGCTTCAGAAAGTGAAAATGATGTTGTGTCGTGATTTATGTTCATTTGCAGGCAAAATATAACGAGCCGGTCTTACGCGTAGTATTTTAAGAATAAAGTGGGTTAGGTACCTACTCCAAAATTTGGAAAACTATTGTTTTGTTAATACGTACCGTTCTATGTTGTCGCAATCCGAAAACAACTAGTAAAACTAACGTGTCTGAAAGTCGCGAATGTTAAATCTCCTTGATAGAATCACGACCGTGAATGCGTTTCGAAACGGTTAGGGAGCGTGATGCAGATGCGGCTGTGCACCAGCTCGGCGGCGCACTGGCGGCGCGGGCGGCGCGCGTGCTCGGCACGCTCACGCACCACTACGGAGTACGCACCTCTCTCCCGCGCCCACTGCTGCTTCTTCTGCTGGACGAGGGACGCCGGCTTGCTCACCGACAGCATCGCACCACACTATTCATTACACTTTCTAATGCCCCGTATTGCACACACGTTGCGTTTCGTATTACCAGCGCAGTTACGGTGCACCAGCTAATGAGTGCTTTTTAAAAACGGACGCTCGCGCATTGCCGGCGAGCGCGCGTCGCGGTTCGCTTCGCGCGTGCACTCATTGTCCGCGGCTGCTGGACCCGCACTACCGACACGATTCCATCACCAGGCAGACAGTTTTTTTTTAAATAACGGCACCAACACGCACGCATTAACTATACATATCGGAGCAATTACAATAAACGCGATCGTGTAAGGGTTAGACGGTAAACAAGCCGGCGAGTCCGGCGAGTATTGAGCTGGTGTCTAGACTTCGGTGCCTTATTGTTTCAGAAGGCGTCACGCGAATGAGACTTTCAGGGAAAGCCTCGGAAAAGCCGCCGATCGATATGATTGTCATGGTAACGTTTGTTTCACGTGCTCGCGAGGAGTCGTGGCATTTTTCTCTTATTTGCATTTTAGGCCACGAGGTGACGCAGATATTGTTATGTGGGACGATTAATAACACGGCGCCAAGTGCTTATTACATTTTAAACGGTCTTGTGTTTACTATAAAATGTATGTGTTTGTACCTATTGTGGCAGAGCACGCCCGTATTGACTATAAGTATAAGGTACTAAACTACTTATAGAAACTCCTAGGAGGTTTACTTGAAAGTTGAAACTTAGTATTCATTTCATGTTCCATATCAGCGACGAGGAGAGCCATTTTGCAATGACGTCATCTCAGGAAATGACGTCGATATAATTTGCTGATAGGCTAATACAAATTTTTTTTTGACTGATAATACTTCAATCGATGGCTATCCGTAATTGCAATAGTAGATATACTTAGGAACTCAGCCAACAAAATATGAAGTCATTCCGGATGTCCTGGATAAGAAGTCCCAACATAATTGAACTCCATCATGATTTGTCTTAATGTGTTAAAAATATGTTGCGTTATCCGCTAATTTTCTTTTGTTATAAACTTACAATTTAATAAAAATCTATCTTCTGATTCGTGCCGGTAGAGAAGTAGTTAGGTACCTGAAACTTACTGAAGATTACAAAGACTGGCGGACTGCCTAAACAGTAGATGGAAGGTACTCTTACAGACTGATTTACTAGGTAAACATGCACAGTCCTAGTACCTACCTATCTATCTACCAAATACCACAATGGTTCAGGCGTCGTCGGTCTGAGGAGCGAGAGGTCATGACTTCGAATCGATCGAATCCCATAGGTACCTCGGTAATAATCTCCACATCAGCTCAATAAAGTGCAGGTCTTTGCTGTTAATTCTATACTTCTCCATCATGCTCCTGATCGTCTGTATTGCGTCTATAGTTGACCTGGATGCTGTAAATCCGAACTGATTTGGAGAAACTTGTGTGATGTTAGCAATTTGCGTAGGTATTAATAGCCAGTGGTGTAGCTAGTCTCAAAGGGGCCCTGTATAAAACATTTTTGGGGGCCCCGTTTTTAGGGGTTTTGTTTTTAAAACAAAGTAGGCCTTACTAACTCAGAACTGTATTGGCAGGCCACGAAGTAGATGACGGCTGATACGGCGGTAGCTACGCCCCTGTTAATAGCTCTCTCCCATATTTTAAATGTGTGTGATGTCAGTTTTATACCCCTATGATTCTCGCAACGTCACCCTTATTCTTGTAGAAAGGTAGGAGATAGCTTTGACGCCATGACTCTCGAATGCATTTTGTGGCTAAAATAGCTTAGTAACCAGTGGACGGCTATAGGGTCAAGAGCTTTCCATAGATCTGCAGGTACTTCATCAGGGCCTGTGGCTGTCCTGTTTAAAGTTATTATAAAATAAAATAGTTGCTTATATAGTAAAAAAAGTTGCTTATTACAATAAAATAAAATTGAAGTGTCTGTTTGTAATATTAAAATAGCAGTTTTTTTACTAAATGCATATGAAAGTATATACGACGATTTATAACAAACCAAAACATTTTTTAATTTTTTGTCTCTGTAACGGCTTATCTTCGAAACGACTGGACCAATTTTGGTGAAACTTTCACTAGCAGATAGTGATATTTTAAAGATTAAATTAAAGTACCGCGCTAAAATTCCAGTTAAAGAGTTCCACGCGGACATTGTTGCGGGCAACAGCTAGTAGCTACAGATAAGTAGGTAGGTACCTATCTATTTAATTCACTTTGCTCTTAATTATATCACACCAGCCATGCTACATTATACGAATTATTACTATGTTGGGTGTAATTAATCCGCGATAATAAATGATAAAATTGTGAAAGCGTTTGAGAAAACGGCATAACATTGAAATGAGTTAACGGTTGTTAACTTAGAAATAGGATTATAGTTAACGCGTGGCAGAACATTTAATGGCAATGTTCTTATGTTCATTATCCAATCGGCAATCGAGTGAAGCATTTATCTTGTCTTACTATTTTCTTGAAGCGAGCGTGATTTAGATACTTTTCTCACCATGATAAAAAGGGACTAGGTACTTAACCAAAAAAACCGACAGCAAAAACGGTTAAAAAGTTCAAAACAAATTTACTTTTCAAACTATTATTCAAATATTTCAAACTATTATATTAAACAACTAAAAAATCTGTGATTGGACTAAAATTATATTTTTTTATTTCCTACATTTAAGCGCGCATCTTGGTGTAGTCTCCTCGAGCCCATATTTTGATACATTAATGTCACGAAAAAGTAGGTACCTACTTCACTGATGAATCTTATGATATGTAGGTACCGACCTCATCCAACCGTCTCGACTACAGGGCGTGCCCAGGGATACCTGGGGGGGGGGATAGGTAAGTAAGTTATTTACCTATCTAAAATCAACGAGACTTTCATGTGCAATGTTTTAGTTTTTAGACGCTACAGTGATTATTTGTTAGTTACACGATTTTGCCGTTTAGTCGACATTTGACAGATTCTACTTTTGACATCATAGTCTACTATTGACAGATTCTACATATGACAGATTCTACGTATGACAGATTCTACGTATGACAGATTCTACGTATGACAGATTCTACATATGACAGATTCTACGTATGACAGATTCTGTATTTGACAGATTTTGAAAAAGTGGTAACGCTCGGCTCGCTCGGCTCGCGCGAAATAGGTTAGGTTAGAACTGTGACCAACTACGCGCGAGCCGAGCGAGCGAAGCGAGCGGTGCCGCGGCAGCGGCCGGCGAGCGCTACCTCGAAATTGGTCACGAAATTTTTTATTATTTTTGATTCCACAAGGTGTCCGTTACTCGTCTCACTTTTTCAAAATCTGTCAAATACAGAATTTGTCATACGTAGAATCTGTCATATGTAGAATCTGTCAATAGTAGACTATGATGTCAAAAGTAGAATCTGTCAAATGTCGACTAAACGGATTTTGCAATGCACGTAGCTCTCAACATTTCAACGCATTCTTTATTCATTTTAGTTACACAACAGTGAACATTGGTTAGATGTTATGTGCAATTTATTTTGTAACACATGAGGGCTCTAATAGCTATTTTAATAGTGTATCATCTATGGGCTCTTACCAGCTAGAGGGACCAATTTAAACCCTTGTAAAATCTTTGTACATTCGTTGATCGTGCTATTTTGGAGATGTTTAATTGTATTTCTACTAGATCTTGATATTAGCATGAGATTCCCTCAATCCTTATCTTCTTAGGCTTTTTACCCGACTACGGCTAAGCAGCAGGAGGGTTATGATTTTGACCGGTATGTTTTTTTCACTAGTAACTTCTGCATTTAGTCTCACTTGTATTATTAGTAAGCAAACAGTCCTTTTAAAAAACTTTTAGGTTTATCATGTTGCATCCAGTCGAATTGGAAAGCTTATGCGTTTATAATTAAAATCGAACTAATAAAGCGAAAACTCATTATCAAGTTTGCGATTGCAGATATGGAACTAGGGCACTGAATATTAATCGGCTGCAGATAAGAGGTCAACCTTTTGAAGGCCGAATATAAGGGTGAAATATCAGGAATGTCGCGGTGTGACTACGCGCGATGTCTCTGAATATTGTGTGTCCTGCGTATATTATATAAATGAAAGAGTTACATTTAATTCTTATTTTTATTCCTTACATTAAATTAATACAATGAAATCACAATAACTTAAAATGCGTATCTAGTTCTAATGTCTTCCAACTTTTTGGACACTTCAGCGGGTGTTCTCTCCAAGTCGCCAGCGATCGCTTTTTGTTTCGCTGGCTCCAACGAGTTGAACTGCTCGCACAAGTCGCCGTCTATCACATTCTGCACAACAAAGATAAAACATGGTTGATCAAAGGAATTTATAAGAAAACTGTTGATAATAACGAGAAAACAAATAACGGATTTTTTTATAGGTTTGTCCGTTCCAAAACTAAAGTAGCGCTATGAAAAACGCATCTAACTCTCCGGAACTCGGCGGACGGTAGCGACGAGGCGCAGTCATAACGACAAGCACGCAAGCCGCGGAGCGCCCGCCGTGCTCTACCGACAGTGTAACACAGGAGACTTCGTGGAGAAGTCAGCTGCTGACTGACTGGCGGATACCCTACAAAAACGTACATGAAACTGCTGGTAGCTGGTTATGTATAAAAACCAGTCCAAGCTAAAAATATGAAGTTATCAGCTAATTACTACAGCTGATACTGACCTTTACTGGGTAATAATAGCTCCTAAACGATAAGTGATCCCGACCACACAGTGGCGGATTTTCACTTCTCATGTGCATCTCCAGATGCTGGAAGAAGTCGTGGTCTTCTCGCGACGTGAACGGCAGAAGCACGCCGAGGGAGCCACTAACGGTCGCGTACAGCAGGGCTTCGGAACCACCCGGAATCAGCGTGGCTCTTTGTAGTGTCGTCACAGTCTCTCCAACATGGAAGTTAACTACGACGTCACCTTTTTGCGACGCTCCGTTCAAAAGACCTGAAAATGTATGGCATATTAGTTCCGTGCGATTGGTGCCGCGTTAACTTTTATGATTTGGTGTTGGCATCAGACTGGAATAAATAATCATTACTTTCATTAGTCTAGCATGTATATAATTTTGTTTCATCACGCAAGTTTGAGATTAGGGCAATTCTAATCTTTCTGTGTAGTAGATAATTATATAGAATATTTTTTTTCGTGCTTACCTCTATCCCAGAGTGCTTTGTTTCCTGTAGGGTCTTCGTCAACATCATCTGTGACAGATTGTGGCAGTCTCATTACAGCTACGTTGCCGAATTTATCAGACATGGCGACGGTATCGTAATCCAGAATGCAGCTATTTGTTATCCATCTTGGATTGGTGTCGTCGGCAAATATGATGAGCTGATTCTCCCGCTTCTTGTACTTGAGACAGAATACGGATTCCTGTACGTCTGATGCGAATATCCTCTGACCGATAGTTTTGACGTCGGCTATTAGGTTTGGAATGTGTCGGTTTTCGCATTTGCGCAACAATTTTCGTCTACCGATGTCATACAGTCTTAGCATTCGCCCTACTCCCGCCAACAGTCTTCCATTGAATGGAGCTAACGCGCCGGGATACTCATCTACAGGTGTTTTATGTACCAGTTCTAATTTGCCTGTACTGCTATAAATCTGCAAACAATAGCATTTATTTAGTAAAGTTATTAATTTTATCACAACTTAGAAATGATTTGCTACACAGTATTAGGAACATTTACCTTATAGACATGTAAACTGCCTTCCGTGCAGGATCGTGGTGATAGAATCATGTCTTTAGCGACTCCCACGACCAGGTGCGCCTGCGCGTGCTCGTTGTGCGCCGCCCAGCGCACGATGCAGCCCGACACGGCCGCCTCGTTCTGTTCCAGCGGCAACTTGAACAGCGTCGTGGGCTGCCCACCACTCACGCCCATGTCTACCACGCGGATCTGAGATGCCCACATTCCTGAGAGATGAAAATATTGCGTTAGAAAATATTGCTTAAAAATTTCAAATAAATAAATGTGTGAAGTAAATATTTAAATGTATCCCACACTTGAATCAAATGTCTTAAATTAAGATCATTTGGGATTAACGTTGGGAATTTGATCTTGCCACACCCGATTAGAGTCAGTATGCTCATGACATCTTCTGCTCTTGCCCAGAGAATGTGGCTTATATATGTCGTAGGATAATTTGATACTTCGAATCTTCGCGAAAATCCTAGGGGTTTTGCGAAAACGCGGATAATTAGACATAGGCGAAAAATTATCAAATCTTACTGGACAAAGTCAGGATTTTTGCGAAAATACTCGTTATTATAGCAATATTGCGAAACGAAACGCTGGCTGTTATGAAATAAGAACGCTGATTGGTCGGTCAGCGCGTTCAATAAGAGATCGTTTCTGATTGGTTGACGTCTTAAATGTCAATCATTTGTTGCCGCACGTTATTAACTAGGAACCAATTAGAAGTCAGCCAGCAAAATTGTAGCCAATCAGTGTTGAGCACATCAAATCTTACTATAGTAACGAGTATTTTCGCAAAAATCCTGACTTTGTCCAGTAAGATTTGATAATTTTTCGCCTATGTCTAATTATCCGCGTTTTCGCAAAACCCCTAGGATTTTCGCGAAGATTCGAAGTATCAAATTATCCTACGACATATACAAAACAAAGTAAGTTTCTTTACCTGCTCCAGCTTTAGGTGATGAGAAGATATTTTCAGGCAGAGTATCCGAGAGGAAAGCGTCAGCCATTTCATTGGCAAGTTGTTGTTCCTCTGGCCCTCCGCCCGCAGCCGCTTCCCGCATCTCTTGTGCCATTTGAACCCTGAATAGGAAATGCGTAGGTGAGAAATAGTCATTACATTTAAGTAATACATATTTATTTAAATGTTAAGTCAGTACTGCAGGGATATCCACATTGAATTCAGTGAGTGTGTATTTGTCATCATTTGAAACAAGATTTATATTGTATCTATGTAAATCGGGCTGGTTTCCGCAACTCAACAGCTAAGTGCGTATTTTGCGTGCAGAAGATTTATATTAACCTTTTGCGTGTCTTAACAGATTTTTATCGTCCAATCCTGACCAAGCCCTTATGTGTAACTGTCCGACTTAAGACATTTGGAGCATTTTTTCTTATGTCGAACTGTGTAACTTAAGACACGCAAAAGGTTAAGTAGGTATTCCACGTTTGTATACCTTCTTTGATTTTTCATTTCCTCCGTGTAAGCATTGTGGTCAGTCTCAAGGATGATGATGTTGCTGTTATCAGAGTTGATGACGAATTTCCGTGGTGTGTATTCAAGAGGGAGGTATGTTTGATTGAAAACAGCACCCAGCTTTTCTAACGCCAAAATTCTAAGGGTGTTTGAGGAGATAGCTACGATACCCTCAGCACATTGCTCTGAAAAAGTAAAGGTAGTGTTACAATAGTACTTTTGGAAGTTCTAAGAAGATGTTTAGGTTTTTGGTTTGAGTGTCCACGGCATGGTTTTGCCGCCTTCATCGCCTGAACGGCTCCAGCTCGGCTATGGAATATGCCGAGTGCCGCTCTCTACCGCAAGCGGGAGAGCGACCTGCTCTGCGACGCTGTGGGCTTGTCACTGCATGCGGCAGCTACGCACCACCCGAGCGTGGCCGCACCCGGAGGCACAGCCACGCAAACACGTCGGTATTAAGCAATTTTGGATGTAAATAGGCACTAGTGAATGTTGATGACATGTGAAATTACGCAATAAATCAACCAGATCGATGAATTCTGTTGCTACAAATTTTATACTGTTTTACTACCAACCATCAACAGTGCACTAAATACGCTTTACACTTTAGGTGCTAAAAGAAATGCTGTGGACAATTTTAATATTTCGAATATGAGCCATAATTAATTATTGGCAAGCTTTTTTTCTTGTATAGAACCTAATGTGTAATTCCAAATTTAAAAGCAAAATAAGAAGTTTCCTAGTCTGGCACATATCTAAGTTATGTTGGGTGCCAAGTTACTAAATCACATTATAAGACAGCTGTATGTATACAGTAAGGTGATATTTTTACCAGAGCTAAATCCAGCGGCATACTCCAGGCATTCATAGGACAATGGTGTGAGGTGGAAGCGATTTTGGTAGTGGTATCCCAGCCAAGTTCTTGAAGACACAGCTAAGACCGCCTCGGCAGCTTGCACGCGCACTTTGAACAACTTCACCGGCCGTGAT
The DNA here is from genome assembly GCA_905163435.1 of Mamestra brassicae. Classification (NCBI taxonomy): domain Eukaryota; kingdom Metazoa; phylum Arthropoda; class Insecta; order Lepidoptera; family Noctuidae; genus Mamestra; species Mamestra brassicae. The sequence goes on along the minus strand of LR991004.1, from coordinate 7,674,406 downwards.
CCTAAATACCTAGGATGTGAAAAAGACGTGTATTAGAAAAGTGCAATAGAAAGTGTAGATATATTTTAATGCTTAAGATTGAAACCTCAGATCTGGTTAAGTTAATCCTCACTAAAATTCAGATTATAAAAGGAGCGATAGGTTTTTTCATCATTGGTAGTTGGTTCATTTTTATTTTGATATAACAAGTTCAGAAAACATACCTAGTCCTTGTATCAGCCAAGTCCCCACTAACGGAGTCCAAGGTTGTTCTTAGAAGCACTCCATTGCTCAAACCTATGTTCAACTGCAATGCAGACTTAGCACCAGACTCAAATGGTTGTTCTACAATGCAGAGAGATTCAGCGCCGGCTGGCAAAGCTTGCATGGAACGAGGCGCTAAGCAATCCTGAAATAATGCTATAGCTTAATTTTGGGTTATACAGAAAAAATGTGATATGTTTTTAGAATTGAAATCAGCAGTATTAGAATAACGCATTTTAGGTTGTTTTAATCACAAAAATTCAATGGTGTCCTTGTATCATCATTTTAAATATAGAATGTTGCAATTAATTATCATTATTATTGAAGTATATCTTACAGATGGGTCCAAAGAGATGATCCTGACAGTATTATCATTCAGTCCCACAGCTAAAAACCAGGCCCTTTGTTCGCCCGTAGCCACAGAGCCCAATGCCATACATGATACATCTGATGATAATTTCTTCCTCTCTGTATATTCATTTAGTTGACCAGTCTGAAATGGTAAAGTTGGTTAGAACTGTTTACAGTTAGCATGATAGTAAGAAAATTAATTTCATTTTGTTTGTGTGTCCACGGCATGGTTTTGCCGCCTTCATCGCCTGAACGGCTCCAGCTCGGCTATGGAATATGCCGAGTGCCGCTCTCTACCGCAAGCGGGAGAGCGACCTGCTCTGCGACGCTGTGGGCTTGTCACTGCATGCGGCAGCTACGCACCACCCGAGCGTGGCCGCGCCCGGAGGCACAGCCACGCAAACACGTCGGTTATTCAAATTCAATTAAGTTAGTAATTTAGAATTAAACTTACGGGGTCCATTTCAAAATAGACTAATTCGCCTCCCGTCAGAGCAATAACTACTTGTCTCTGATTTACTGCGCATTTGACGATCGACTTTTTCCCCGGCGCTTTCCATTCGTTCACACGTTTGTCAGCACGAATGTGTCTGATGCCATCAGGGTACACCTGAACCAGTGCGTCTGCGCCGAGGGCGTGACAGCTGAGCGTGGGCGTGGTGCCCAAGAACCCTGAGTCCGTTACTTCCTCGACAGTCTCACCAATAGACAGCACAAGTGTGGCATTTACGAATGACACAATGATGTAAGAATCATACTCCTCTGCAACCAAAAGAAAAAACTAAGGTAAAATTAGACCTAACAGCTAGTGAATATGTATAACAGTCTTCTTTGTAGTCAGCTTCCAGTTGCGATTTATGAAGCCATGGATGCCTACCTTCGGGTGTTTGTTGAAACCATCTCTATTCGTTCATCAGCCGAAAGTAGATTCTGAAAAGAAAAACCACTGGTGTTTATGTATGACAAACAACCAGGGTTTTATTAGTAACTTGTTGATAAAGAGGAGCATTCATAAGTGGTTAGTTGTAACGTCACTGTATGTCGGTAACACGGACCAAAAGATATAATCATTAAGCTCCTTGTTTCTTCCTTTTACTATTGCAAGTTACATTGATTGGCTTAAAATGCCTTTTACATTATTGAAATTAAAAATGTTCATTAAAATTCCATTCCTAGAAGTAATAAATGTGTCACTTACCATCTTTGTGCCTTCTGACAGTCCATACAGCATTGGGTGAACCAGGCAATTCAGAGACAGCCATTTCAGCTACTTCTAACCCATGTCTGAGTGCTCTCAATGAAGATCTAGGTCCACGACCACACGCCAGATACACTTGAGGGGTATCCTCTGCTGCCAAATCGGCCACACGACATGCTAGAGAATAATTTGACGATTAGAAATAATTCTAAACAAAACAATTTGTTTTAAGTAAGTTAGGAACCTCAGATCTGGTTAAGCATTCGTCAATGTTTTTCAGATGAAACACGGAGCGATAAAGTTTGACATCATTGGGAAATTACATTTAAGTGATGAAACAAGTTAGAAAATGTCCACTATCTTACCTAAAATGGGCGATAGAGAGTCCAATTCATCTACAAGTACGAGATTCCTCAGTGGTCTTGGAGCAAAGAAGAAAGTGTCTCCCTCCTCCAAAGGCATGGCTGAACTGAACTCGGGTTCATCATCTTCATCACCCAAATGAGCAATTTGGTACAAGTAGCTAAAAGAAATAATATAATTGTAAATACAAAATTTTCACTATAATTTTTATGTAAACTAAAATGTTTTAGAGAGAAAATGTACATCTCGCATCAGTGTGCTCTCCCCCATATAAGCAAGGGAGGACCTTGGTTCGGAGATTACTTTTCTAGCATTAAAGTATACAAAAGAGAGCACTAAATGTCTCAAATTTTTTGTAACATTATGCATACCAATACAGAAGTACATGAATACTTACTGGTTGCCAAATTCACAGGCCACAAACAGGAAACCAGTCTTCAGGACGCACATAGCAGTAGCTACAGGTACAGTATCAAAGTATTTTAACTTTATCTCCGTGACCATATCCTCATCAGTCTCAATAGTTATTTTAAAGATGTCTCCTTGCTCTGTTTGTGCTAAGAAGAAGAACATAGATTTTGTTTTGTGTGTGGCTGAACAGACAAAGATCATGCCTCTCTCTGGGTCATCCAAGTCATTTCGCCGTCGTGGGATGGGACACCTAATGTCATGTTGGTCACCCAAGTTTTTGTATGTTAGATAGTTTTCTGAGCAAATGAGTACTCCTGATGGACCATCATTGCCTCCTGGCACTGTTATGAGGAAGTTTGCATGCTCTTCTAGAGGTTCTGAGTATTTTCTTACTACATGGTTCAAACCTAAATCTAACTCATAGAATGTTAGGGTCTGTTGTGTCTTTTGTGCTGCTTCACCTAAAAGATAAAGGTATTATTAGAATTTGAAACACATTTAGCAGTACTACTTCATATGTGTGAAGTTAAAACTCATACATAGAGGATTTTACGTCACTGTCAGTCGGAAACACGGACCTCAAATTAATCACTGTGGGGATATATAACAAAAGCATAGTTTTATAAAACATACCTGAAGGATCAGCATCTGCCTCTTCATAGTCAATCTCCAAGCAAGCAAACATGGGGTTCTCAAAGCCAACATCTACACCGACCATGTGGTAAACTAATGTGTTAGACTTGTGAGCTTCTAAAGGAGAGGAAATTGTGAGTCGAGCTTCAGCATCTCTGTTCAATATGTACACAAGCTTCTGCTTTTCAGTTGCACCTAAAATTTAAGTAAGTGTTGGTTTTACAGGCACTAAGATATTTGCAGATTAGATGATCTGATACTAAAAGTTGGCCACCACAAAGAGCCTAAAATAGGTCACTGACCTAATTACACAACAATAAGGTCATTGACCTATTTATGACAAAACACAAAATTAATCTTACCAATCATAACAGCTCTGCCTTTGGGATCTATGGCCAAGTATTGGCCCGGAACAATCCTGCGGCATCCTGATTTACCAAATGTTTCTTGATGAACCTTTTCTAGAATGTTCTTCTTCGGAATATACTCTAATATCACAATGCGACCAGAATCTGAACCAATTACAATGTAATCTGCAACAAAAAAGTAAAACTTTATACGGAGCAGCGGTGCAGTTGATGCTTAAGTATGGTAATCATTTTTGAAGTGTCTCGTGTACCAATACGGTACATCTCGACAACCATAGTGATTGTAAAGAGCGACGCATTGGCCATAATCTATGCATCTAGTTATCCCATACACCGTGTGTTATTAGATGCATGGAGCAAGACAATGCAAAATTATGAAGATTACAACATCTAATAAAAATAAACTTTGTAAAAACCGCAACTAGAATCGACCTCCTCAATTCTTTTTTGGGTTATTTCCGGCAAATAACCCACGTGGTTTTAAACGGACATAACCAAAAAATTGAGCTCATTTACCCAAACCAAAAAAGGTCATTTACCTTTAGTGCCTCCGGTGAGACGAAATGACATCATCGATCTGATAACACCGAATATTTCCACTTTCATCAGCGTATGCACTTTGCCGGTGTTCGGATCGGGGCGGAGCAGTTCGAGCGTCTTCCCACGTGATATCACTATCTCCTGCTGCTTTGTGCCGGAGAAATTGCCATGCACGGCATGTGTGATAGACGATGAGCCTTGTAAAGTCAAATTGTAGAGATACATACTTGCGGCCTTATCCTACACCTGAAAGTAAGAGTAATATTACAGCAGATTCTACAATTACTTGCCGCATCGTGGCATTTTAGAAGAGGTAAATATGTCAAGCTCGTAACTGACGAAAACAGAGAAATACTTGTGTTTTCGAATGGGTGAGCTTATTTGATCTAGCACCTTTAAAACGACCACGATCGATATAGAACCAACCGTGGAGATACCCAGTGCAAAGAAAATAACTCCATATGTGGGCAAAGCAAACACACATTACAATTATTTCGTACGTACCTTTCAGAAAAACCGGCCGATTGCCGCAATGCGGCTTGATATTCACAGTAATTCTATGAACGCCTCTTCCACAGCCAGGCGTTGGCAAAATGGCGGATGACAAGAATGCCATTTCATACCGGCTCGATCGACCAATCAAAAAGAAGCATTTTCAATAATAGCATTCAGTTTTATATCGCCAGAGTTGCCATTACTCAAAAGATTGAAATTATTTTTCCTGCCACCTAGTGTCGAATAGACTAAACTTTAATTTGCTATTCTCCAAAAGGTGGCGCTAACAAGCGAATCTACACTAGCGACATCTGTTAATCAATAGAATTAATGCAGTTTTAAGAAATGAGTATAGAGGGCAGTAGTTTCACAAAACAGAATGCGTTCTATGAAGGAAGATGCTGAGCTTCCAGCCTGCTGACCATTCTGACCTGAGTATTGTGTACCGACTTTAATGTCAGTTACCAAATTATAAGTCGTCGTTTCTGAACACTGAATTCCTGCAATTGATTTTAGACAAAAAAAGCTATAAGTAGGAAGTTACTATTATCTTGTTTCAATTATATTTTTCAGTGGGAGGATATTCCTTCTTAAGAATATCAGCTATTTCGTGAGGAAAAAAAAAACAGAACTCTGAAAATCATCATCAGCCTAGATTTTTTCCAACTAAATTGGGGTTGGCTTCCGGTCAAACCGGATTCAGCTGAATACCAGTATTTCACGTGGAGCGACTGCCTATCTGCTTCCATAAACAAGTAAATGGGTAAAACGGTATTTCTTGCCACAACTGGTGGTACATTTTGAGGCTTCTGATAAATCCGTAACGACTTTTAAAGATCTACAAATGGCAGCCAGGACCAACAGCTTAACGAGTTTTCCGTAGCACGGAGTTATTCTCGGTACCTATGTTAAGACGGTCACCCATCCAAAGACCGACCTCGAAAAGCGTTGCTTAACCTTGAAGATCGATCCGTGCAACTGTTATTGTTTAGCCACGAAATGTTAGAAACCTGAATATAATTACGATTAATTCGAATGAGCGAATGATTGTCCTTTTGATGAGGGCGGAGAGGGCGTAGACCCAGCTTGGATGTCTTCTATTCGATATGGTTATGCAACAAAGTATTCTGGGCCATCTTGTCAGCTATGGTCATTGGTACCTCCTTTTTTTACTGAGACTTTTTATTGAAACAAAGCGTGAGTAGCTCTTAGCATATGTAGTCCCTTTACAAATACTCACAGCTACTCACATTTAAAATATTGTTTGGAACTTCGTGTTTTGCGAGTTTTTTTTTTAAATTGTCAAGCTTTCACAGGTCTCAAGCACCACAAAGCTGTTACCTACTTATTTCTCTCACGAATGTCGAAATCCAACTCTTTAATCAAATTCACCAATCACCAGGAAAGCGCAGCAAGCGACAGAGGATTTCAGTAGATTTCCACAAATTTCCAGCCTCGCCTAAATACAAAATATGTTCCCATGCTCATTCATCCAAACCAAAGTTAGCTCAACAATAAAATAATGAATAGGTATCGTTTCATTCTTCAGAACACCTGAGGTTTATTTCGCTGGGATTTAAAATTCCAATACGTATTTGTGCTCGGTTTGAAAGGGCTTTGGTCCATTGTGGAGTGTCTTTTAATTCTATTTTCCGGCTGCGGCGGCGGCGCGCCGTCACAATGTATCGGTGCCGCGACGTGGCAGGCGCAGGCGCACCTGAGTATTCCGACTCGTTTCACTTTGAGAAGCCGCATCTTTACCTACCTACATGATCGGTTAAACGGTTATCCCCGATCCATGTAGGTAGCTAACTACGTATTATATGTAGAAGCTAAAGAAACGGCCATGTAGTTGCTTTACTGAGTGAAATATGTATGTAATTTTATAACATTCATGTTTGTCTGAGGTAAATTGAGATGATTTTCAGGATAATTTTCACAATCGTTTTTATTAATTGTTGTTGTTCATGATATTACTTACTGCTAATTAATGAAACCCAGATTCGGTTTTATATAAAGTTGAAAGTGGAGTCCGAAGATAATTAAGTAAATCGTTGGAGGTGCGCGGGGCGGCGCGGGCGCAGGTCACGATGCGCGGCGTGCACGTGTGCTCCGCCGACCACTGAGATAAAGAGAAAAAATAAAACTCGCAGATAAAGCCGTATTTTGACTTGCTTGGAACTCGGCCGTTGGACCTTACCAAGGCTTTTTATTTCAATGCGTAAATAAATTACAGGTAGGCAAGTATACATGCGTATCCAGGACACGGCTATAGATGCTAGAGACTGATGATATTACCAAAATCGGTTTTCGGAGGGAACAGGAAAATTTTCAGGCAGACCAAAAAAAAGTTCGCCTGTGTCAAAGATAAGCAGGTTCATTTGTTATTAAGTGTTTGATTAGTTTAAGAACTCGTAAGTAACTAGCAGATTCTAAATGTTCTTTCGTTCTATAGTAGGTGTAATGCTGAATATGGCTAGAAAGGAGTGACTATTGAGAAGACGACTTAAACAAAAGTAAATGTGACGGAGAAAGATTCTCACGCTGGCCAAGAGGGAATTGTTTGCTGCTAAATGAGTCGTTCATAAACAATGGCATCTAACAAAACAGCCTAGGTTTGTAGATGTCACCGGATAATTGCAAACAACGTAAGATTGCAAAATATATATCATTATATTTTCGTCATTTGTTCTACAAGTATATATGTAGGTACGAATCAACATCATGTATTCTATAATATCTCCGAGAAATTGTGGACTGATAAAAACTGGCGACCAATTAGCACTCTGGTCTCCAATTTATCTGTTTGGGCGTGATAGGCAAATTGGAAACTTGGCCCCTCATTGGTCTTTGTCGACACTAAGAATGAGACCAATAAAAGCCTTCTTTCCAAGTTTACTATCACACGAAAACGGATAAATTGTAGACTTGTGCTCTGATAGGTCGCCATTTTATGTCAGTCAATTTCTCGGAACAACTTCAAGAGACTATCAAACTTTGATGCGTAAAAAAGTATTCCAAATGTTCAGTTGACAATTTATCGAGAGTTTACAATCTCTTAAGTTATTTTATAATCTTATGGAGTTTTCCATTTTCCGCTGACATAGACATAAGGTTTGAGGTGATTGATGCCAGTACCCTGTGTATGTTCTGCCGCACTCCACCTACAGACATGACTCAGTACTTATGATCTGACGCGTAGGTACCCACGTACAGTAAGTATTCCATTTCAATTAAAATTCTACATAAATATTTATTGGTAAATTGTAGGTACCTACTGAGATATATCAAGTGAGGAGTACCTTAACGGTGTCTAAAAATACATCCTTCTGTTGGTAAGGAATTGTGCAACTAGCCTAGGTCTTCTTTTTCATTTGGCTGGATATGACGATGAAAGCATGAGATTTTGCTGTAGGTACAGTCGCCAGTTGTACATCAAGCTACCCGAAACTGTTAATTTTTTTCAATCGACCTTGAACCTGTGGCTTAAGCGATAAAGTTGAAAATCTATTAAAGAAATTTGACAGATTGTTGTAGCTTGATGTGCTGCGGCATCTGTACTTAAATGCAGAAACTGACCCTTGATTCACAATTTAAGTATTATGAGTATAGCGATTGACTTTAATGCCAAAGTTTGTCAGGTTGGTTTTCAGGCTAATGAAGTACCTAGAGTTTGAAAAAAACTCAATTTCTAATTTTAATTCAGAAATCAAATTTCTGAATTAAAAATTTTATGGTTGAATCAAATAAAGAACTCAGCGACTATTTATTAATCCGTGGTTAAAATAACAAAATTCATGACCTGTTCTATGGAGAGATGACGCGCCAATATAAGGATTTAAAGATCATTGTTATTTAAGAATAACGTTTAAAATATACAATAGAGTCGATAAATTCGGAATATATTTCATTACAAAAATATACAAAGCTCGCGCCGCCCACGCTCCGATAGTGCATGTAATCCGTGAACTTGGCAGCACCACAACTCACTCCGGCGCATATCGCGGCCAATAATTTAAAAGGCGTGAACACTTTATCGATCAAATGGCGGCCGCTGGCCCAGGCCACTTTATACCAATAAAAGATTCGCTTTTAAGATCCTCTTTGTGTGAAAGATTCTCTTTAGATTGCCGCCGAGCTAACCCAGCTAACACTACGGATCTAGATTATTCTAGTTTTGCAACTACCGGCTGTCGGAGCTTCTCGCTAAGGGTGTTTCATTCTACGTTTTCATTACAATTAAAAATGTACGTAACAAATGTTACTTTTATTTGTGAATGAATAAACAATTTTGAGTGTAACTTACAATAGAAATTGTTAGTTCTACTTTGGCATCAAGTGTTGAAGTTTATAGGGTATGGTTGTATGATGCGGTGGAATTTTTAGCGGAGTCAATTACATTTTGAATATGAATGCGGATTATTGCGGATGGCTAAAAAGAAGGAAACGACTAAAGAAATGATGTGTAAGATGATATATCTACCGATGTCGAATATATTGAGGTAAGGGTTACAGAATGATGACGGATCAAAGAGGAAGAAGAATTCAAAGCAGTGAGAAGTAAAGCCTCCTTTTGTTAAGTCATGTCATTGTACAGCCTGCACATTACTTTGAAGCTGTACTCAGATTATATTTGGGAGAGTCGTGCAGTCTGCGAGGTGTCAGTCAGTCAGTGGGGCTGACTCACTGGTCACCGGTGACCGGCTAGTGTTTGGACACGGCGCGTGGCATTGTCTTTGTCTCCAATGTTTTGTCAAACAGAGTTTCGTGAAAATGACCGCCATTATAACAGTGACCGTGTTTATTGAACCGTGTGCCGCTTGTTGATAGATAGGACGTCGTCTGTGTGTCACCAGTGCAGTGCGGTGAGCAACACAACACGTCGTTTAGACATAACATCGGCCGTTGCGAACTGGAGCTGAAATTTCAGGCGATGATGCAGTATTTAAACAAGCCGGGACGAGCTGAATGTTGATGATGCCGGCTACGTTGTTACTGATCATATCCTTCTTTTACTTGTCGACTGATTACGTTAAATATGCGGATTAAGAAAATAGGTTCCAGCTAAAGATTATCAAGCTTTCTGTAACACCCATATGGATCCTTCTTGCCTACTCTTACACACAAGAATTTGCAATTACGAAGCGATACCCCAGCCGTACGGCTCGAAGCAATAACTCGCATCCCTAGTGTTTGCATTCACATGGACGTGCCGTCCGTCAGAACTATTTCTCCGAGAGTGTCTGTGAGCTGTTAGCTGTGCATTGATCGCAATCAGCCAGTTTATTTGACGCTGAGCGTGACGTGCGATGCTTGGCTGCGTATAGGAATGCAATATGGCCCGAGCAAGCCCTAAATCCCAGTGTAAACATTCCACCCACACCTCGCCTCGGGTAACTCAATATATGGCGCTCCGAGTCTGTGTAGGGTTGCGAAATTTTAAATTAAAATCGCGTAATTAAAATGCGAGGGAGTGCTTGAGTGGAAATGGTTCTTTTGTTATATGGGTGCTATTGATTAGATACGGCGAAACTATGAATCCATACCCATAAGTTTTTAGGATTGTCATCCTTTGATATATATAGTCACAGGAAGTTAAATTTGTATACCTACCTAACTAAAGAATAGAATAGTATATACTCTTTATTATATATACCTACTCTATATACTCTTTATTATGTACACCATATAAGTACATGCTCACAACATAGTTGATCGACTGTGCACCTGTTCAGTGACTGTATGACTTCTAAGCATGTTTACTTAGGAGATAACCCTAGTGCTCCCCTTGTCAGACGTACCGGCCCCTACTTTAATAAAACATCTCGATAATGAAAAGTCAGGCATTCACAGAGGGTGGCGAATTAACCCTCAATCCGGAGCCGCACTCCGTGATCCGCGAATCTGAGTCCTATGATGTCGACACACGCGCTAAAATTAGACTCTAGGTGCGTGCTCAACGTCGCGCAATAAATATCTTAATGATATGGAATCAGAAAGTATCTTCGCGTTCGTTCGAGGAAAAAAGACTTAAGTGAGTGCGAGGGCGACGCGAAATGTGTTTTACATTTTTTATAGAAGGTTCTTTATATGCGTTGTGGTAGGCTAAGTGCATAGGGTGCGGTGTTCCGCGCACATTTGACATTCATTGCGTTTTATTGAAGGTGGCACGTGCGCGCTTTGCGGGGCCACCTGTCCCTGATGCTGCACAACTTCTAGCTTCTCCTACCACCACCAGTTATTTAATTTGTAAATGCTAATGAAATTGCATGCACATAGAATTTTACAGCGAGCCCATTGCGGGTATAGAATCTAGTACAAGTTGAGATGAAACTTATGTTTGTAGGTAGATTTTATAATTACATTTTGATTCAAAGGCGTGTGCATTCCAAAAACATGTTTTTTAGATGTCGTATCTTTGTATCTCGAATAACTTAAGTAGACTTGGGTTCACATATGTGTGACTGTCTCTAAGCACGTAGTTTAAAATCAAGGAAAGACATCAGCATAGAATATTAGTTTGATTGAAAATAATCGATTCCGAGCTCGTCCGATGCAAATGGCCGGCGCCGGATGGACCTCCCATCACTTGCTGCACCGACACTCGGTGACAATACGAATCCAAGATGGCGCCGCTGTGGTTTATTGCTTACTCGACATGTTCCTACCTTTGGAGTGAAGACCAATAAACGCTTCCGCTGGCTACGTGCTAAGATTTATTTGATTGTTTAATGAGTCGAAAAAGCAATTCGATTATCTCTGAACACCACACTACCACTCAATCTGCGTTGTCATACAATCACGAGAAGTCAGACATCTACACAATAACTACTTTCAAATCCGCCATCGATGAAAATGCTATTGAAAACCACAAGCTAAATTGAGTAGCTTTGCATAAGCGGTTTATCCGACAGACGGCGAGACGTGTTGTGGACTTGTGGCATTGATCCTGTTTGATCCTGAGCGAAGTCAGTTTCCGTGTGTAGGAAAGTAGCTAGGATACTCCAGATATGGATTTTGACACTTGAATATGTACGTAATTCGAACCAAAAAGGGCTTTGAGCAGATTACCTGCTGAATGGTGATCAGAACGCGATGTATACCTAATGTATATTCTCTCCATCTAAGTATTCTATTGTTCTTCGGTCACGAAAGGTACAGCCAATTTGGAAGATATACAGCCTTTGAATAGTACCAATTGTTTTAGTTGCCCCTTAAGGCCGTGTTAATGAACGGTTCTTGATTGATGAATAAATAAGTCAGCACCAACGTTAGATACCGTTGTTTACACTTTTCCATTAGCTATAAAACAACGGGGTTCAATACAAGTCGTGATTTCCGTGCGATTGAACAATGCTGCTAGGTTAAAACCTACGCTCAGGTTCGTGACGCGTCCACTCGATCAATTTGCTCAAGATCGCCGCTCACATCTCGAGTGCCAGTCAGTAAGGATACTAATGCATGACCAATGATGAATGAAAGCTCCTAAAATGCGGTTAACTCTTTCAAAGTCTAGAAAGGTATTACTCGTTGACAACTAAGCCTCTTTTGACAGTGTAAAAAAGTTTGGAATCAATCAAAACATACTAATTAAGCTGGCAGTCAATAAAGTAATGTCGAAGTCCGTAGCAAGTTCGTACCCCGCTAATAAACTTTTATAATAAACTTTAAATAAATTATCTTGGGAATGTCTGTAGGTGGCACTCCTCATGACCAAAGAATTTCTAACGATCATTTGAAAGGTAATTTAACTGCTTCCAGTACCTTCGATACCAATAATATATTGATTATAAGATGCTTATTAACCATTTCATTAATTAACTTATATATCGGTTTAAGTTTTTAATTGGGCCACTTGTAATAAAGTTGATTGCCACTTATCTATGTCTCAATTAAGTTAAATGAGATATACTTGGAAGTATAAGATTGGAGGAAACAGGTGTCGGTGGAATAACAAACATAGCAGACGTAGTAGAGGATGTCTACGATTGTACTAATTACACGCATTTGCGTGGCCATTACATCTAACATGGATGGCTAATGTCCACTAATGTTGTCATATTTAGAACTAAACATTAGTCGCATTAATTGCTTGCTAACTGGAGTACATACTTATATTTTTTCATGGACTTGTATGACAAGCCTATGAGTACTTAAGTCTTGTGAGAAGCTTACAGATTTCCACGTAATACGTCGATTCAACCTTATCGAACTGATAGAAGTTATGCTGCGACTTAACGATTTACGTGATCTCATTTGAATATTCCATCAAGTATCTAAGGACTTAAATAACTCTATGAATAATATCAAAGTAAAATCTGTGAGATTACGAGACTCCATCACAGCCCGGGGGCACAAAGGAGCATTAAACACGTCTGTGTCGACTGTGTCCCATGGGCCGTCGGTATGGGGAATAGTAAATTGGAAGGCGAGTGCACCTGTGTGGCCCACCGACCAAAAAACGTGGCCGCTACCTCTGCACTAAACGAATTATTAACCACTACCTGCGACGCGCACACGTGTTCCACACTAACTATCAAGGCTCCTTGCTCTTGCACACCTTCCATTGAACCATTCCTTTTAGATTGAACGCGCTGAAGATCCCTTCCCCCAGCATTGGACGTCACCAGTGATGAATCACACATTTCACGGTGATTTGTAATAATCGAAATATTAGTCAAGTGGTCCCGCCTTCATTCTCAGGTGCATTTTTGTATTGAAGAAACGTTTGTGTTTTTTTCTTGTGTTTTAAAAGACCTTTAAACGTCAAGTTTCCCAAGATTTGTTAATAAGGCAAGTTTTTGGAGTTCTGTGTTGGCATTATAAATTGCCCGTCCGTGAGAATAATTCGTGGGATGTACTTCCCTTACGAATCTATGAGGTTGTTCTACGAAATGTTGCACAACTTGCACAGTGCACACACTTATTTAAGACTGAATCAATGAAACTGACGATAATTGTATTTAACATTTGATAGCTTTTTTCCAGAGTAGTTTGCTAGCTTAATCATAATTAGATAAGTATTTATCTTGTTCAGAACCCAAAAGTAAACCATCGAGTCCAGCTTGAGCAAGTTTTTGACTTGTCATTTCGGTCATTATAATTTTCTGGGTTGTCTCGGAATTTTTATTAGGTTAAGATAAGCCATTCTTCAGAAGGGTGACTGTTTTTGTCCATATTAAAATGTTTTCATACTTTAAATTATTTATTATATTTCGTGAATTGGAAATGTATTGTATTTGAATTTTTTTTGAATAGTTGAATTATTTAGCATGAAAACTGATATCTCGCCAAATTTGGCAGCGTTCGAAGCTGAGATCAAAACGTTTACGAAAAGCCATTTGGCATAGGGAGGGATTTATAAGACGATGATTTGAAAAAATTATACTGTGAAAACTTCACATTGGTTAGTGAGAATGACTTCGACGAACTTTAACCATTCTAAATGTACCAGATTATTAAATGACTAAGTTTTGTGGTCTTGGACACCTGCAAGTTGGAAAGTACTCTTGGAGATGACGTCAGACGTCACAGAGGCATCACGGCTGTTGTTGTGGCGTGACTAATGGGCGCAGTATGTGGCAGCCTGGCAGGTTGATAAGCCGGCGCCGGCCCGCCGCCGCTGATAACCCTGCCACCGCTCACCGCTGACCTGCACCCGTCGCCGCCACCGACTGCGCCGGTACCCTGCGCAATCTATCACTACTTTATTTTTGGTAACCGATGAACAATAAACTCCTGTACCTATACGTATGGAAACAAAGACAGGTCACCTTCGTTAAACCACACGAAGTATTGGTGTCCGAATTGGTTTTTCTTGCACTTCTGCTCGTGAAGTCGTGATCGATGTCAATAAATTCGATGTCAGCACGACATTTGCGATTGCAAAAAACTTTGATTGATCACTACGGCTTTTTCGTCGAATACTGAAACCTATATGTATGGATCAGTTTAATGTAAACAAATTATCAGGAAGAATGCCAATGCAGAACATTCGTCCGTTTTTATAGAACGTTTAAGGAACACAAGTTCCTCATTACGTAAATTCAAAGCGGCTCTTTCACTTCACCTGCATCCATAAGAGATTCTTATTCCTTTTATATAGCAAACATAAAAATGTACATTTTCAGGCCAAATATGGCGGACGGAATGGTCGATGGAAGGCAGTGATTTCTTTTAATAACGAGCTCCCTTGATTTAAGGCGACGTCAACTTTCCTTGCGGAGTTAGAAACAAAAAGCTACATCACTTAGCCTTGGTGATGGCCTTACATAGAGGGACGAGTGGATCGCGTCGCTAAGGATGCGTCGGGAAAGGGAAGGCCATAAAATTTCTTTGCGTTTGGCGATGTGCGGTTTACTAATGCAATAGGCGCGTAGAGCTGCGCAGTAGATACGCGTCGTATGTAGCTACTTGTGTAGCTATGTGTTTCGCAAAGTAATCTGTGTCTAAACATTGTTGCTTAAATGTAAATAAATAGTAATATAAGCTCCTGCTGTAAAGTAAATCAGCATGTCTGACATTATTGCCATATACTAACAATTTTATTATAGCCACCTTAGCAGTAACTTAGTACTCAGTCACAGTAAAGATCGAATTTCACTACTTCAGTGCAATAACTATTAACTAGGTGGACGTGATTCGTGTACGTTCAAGTATTGGAAAAATGTTAATAGAATCGTTGAATGTATGCGCCGGCGCCGTTGTCCGTATAGAGTGGGTACTATGGAGTGAGGTATTGGTGGCTGACGTCACCGTGCGGGCGTGCGGTGCGGTGCGCGGGGGGGTGCGTTGGCGAGGCTCGCTCGCCACCATTGGGTCGACCGCGACACCTGCAAATCGCGAGTCAATGATCTCGGCGCGGCGTCGGTCGTCGGTCGCATCGGCGTAGGATTGCTGCACGTGTGTGGCCCTCCACTAACTAGAAACTTGTTTTAATGTAACTGAATCTGCATAATGCGCACTCGACGTGAAGTGACAGCACAATTGTACCAATCCACCGTACTGTTCTTATTATTCATGACTATTGAGAGCTGAATTACATCGCCTGCTTCTTTGATAACCGTGGGCTTTACACCTTTACAGCACGCTATTCTTACCTGACTGTATGAGAGTTGCCCTGTTGATTGCAGTACAATAAAACACTGTTATGCAAAGGAATAATTATTTGTGTCTTCTAAGTCAAAAGTGGGCTTGTTGAAGTGTATTGTTTTCAAGCGCTTTGTTTAAAGCACTTTTTTTGGTGATTAAGTAACAGGTAGTCGCGAGTCCATTGTCAGCAACCAATTACCGCTTGTAAAACTCTTAAAATTCTTTTACATAATAACTTGATCTCAGACAGACAACAAAGGAAGTTCTTATGTAACGAATACTTATCACAAGGTCGCCTTTGTTGGTGCGAGAGATTTTTTGGAAACCTTAAGCCTTTAGACCAGTAGTTAAATGTAAAAATTTTGAAACGGTTAATGGTGCACTGAGCATTGGCAAGGGATATGAGACCTTTGCCCAGGCAGTGGGACTAAATTTACTGTTATACGAGAAAAAATATATTCCTAGGTTTTAATGAAGCGGTTCCTGCGGTCTCTTATAAGGCGCCTACGCTTCAATAGGGTTATTCCCAATTTTCCAAAAACTAAATAGGTAGGTTGTAATTTATCTGTCATTTGTCAAAGTTCGGCATTAGGTTTTTTGTTATGAATGTTGTGATGAACCTCGATCGGCCTTCGTGCTTCAGTTTTCATACAGATTGTAGCCGTTCTCACGTGAGTCATCAATGCACAGCGTCAATGCTTTATGAACATCGAATTTAACAACAAAGTGAACAAAGCTTCATGAAGTATCTACACAGTCGGACTGGTCGCAACTTGCACTCCTTACGGGCGACAATCATTCATTGAAATGGACAGTGGGCATTATTTAGGGTATTTCCGCTACACCACCGACGCATGACCACCTGAACTGAATGCAAGCATACAACGAGAACACCAAGAAATACTGCTAACCGATGAATGGGCGATATTAAGAATAGTGTTGGAGCAACGGTCGGGTTTGAATAGCGCATCGACTGTCGATGTCGACGTCTCGGCGGGCCCGCCTTATTGCCTATTGTTAGCGAACAAACGCAGGAAACTGTAAAGTCGAAAGTCCGCTGAGAGATTTCACCGTACAGACAGGTAGGTCGCAGGTGTTTCTATTCTACGTCGAACACTTGGAGCTGCAAACAACGTTATTTAACAATGTCGAACCTCTCTACGCGGAGACCATGCTTTTGGGGCTCGTAGGCAGGATCATTCGCGGATATGACATAAGTAGATTTGCAAATAAATTTACGGGGGACGATCCTCTAAGGCTAAGTTTTCTAAAAGTATGTTGTTTTAAAAAACATTTTCCCGTTGGTTCTTTGTTAAAAGTTATTTAAATCAATAAGCGACTTTTTTATCTTCTACGTCAATTTCTTCTAAAATTTTCAGGCAGTTTGGATCCGCCACAGGGGATAATCATACATCATCTCTCACGAGGCGTTGATGTCGTAGATTAATATCGACTTACTACTAAACTATTTGCTACACCAAATTTTTCGACAACTTCTACCTGTCATATTTTTTTTCTACCAAAAGCATGGAACCCCTACAGAGACTACACAACTCCGATGCGGTTTCGCTCGTCAAAGAGAAGGAAGCTGTTTTGAAGAGTTTCGCGAAAGTATAAAGGGATATATCAATTAGCACAATGCTTACATCGCTAACTCATTGTGTGATCAGCAGCGGTGTTGGTACAACACTAGCGAACTGTTTGAAGATACGCTTTTGACTTACAATGCACGTGCAAAGAGAATTTACAGGTATTATTTCAACTTCAGTAGAGAATCAGAATAAAGAGCTTAGTAAAGAATAGAACCTTTAAACGTATTGAGTTCGGATAATAGACATTTAAAGTAGGTGTACATGAGAAAACCTAAGTGCACATATTGTAAATTAAATGATATAAGAGACAGTAATAGTTTTGAACGGCAAAAATCATTTGAATTCCTTTCGGTTTGGTAGGTAATATTTTCCACATATTTATTTCAACGTGAGCTTAATACGGTTAGCCCTGATGTGGAAATGGGGAGTGAAATGGAAAAATAAAATCAAATGTAGGTTTCTTTATTTAAGTCCTGTTTAGAAAAGAAAATGTTACTATTACCATTTTAATTTGTTTACCAATGAATATACACACACACACACAAACTACTATGCTTATGTATACCTTCATATACGTTACTATCCTTGCTGCATAGGTATAATTACAGGCTTGCACCCTACTATAAAACGGCACAAAACGACTGAAAACCTTCCCCAGACACTTTCCCCTTCGCGGCGGTTCGTACCGTGACGCGTTGCTATGGCAACGGCTTTCCATACCTACAGGCATTGGTCGGAAAATTCAAAATGGCGGCCGTATCGATCGCGAAGGGAGGTTGAATAGGTTGAGTTAGGGGGGAGGGGGGAATTGGGGGGACAGCAAATTGTATTCACAGCGTTCAAGTTTACATATTCAATTTCATAGTGAGGTAAATGAAATATGAAACGGTGATACATCTCGAAACGTTTTTGTAAGTTGTGTTGAATGAATAAAGTGTTGTGACTTCTAGTTTATGTTTGAACGTAGGAAGTACACGAGTATGTCCACCTTATCATTAAGTTAAACAATTGTAAATGAAGGTAAGATTAACATTATCTTTGTTTAAATGGCAGGTCTTGGCATAATAGGCGTCTCGTGATAAGGTAGGCTTGTATTGTGACAATATATTTTCATGTATTACTTGCTTTAGCTACTTGAGGTCATCATGGGCGTGGTGTCTGTTCGTGTCCATGATAATAATTAATGTTAAAGTAAGCAAACATTACCTACCTATTCTCTCACTTCCTCTGATTGGTCTGAAGATCGGGGTCATGGTGGATTGTAAGTCTGGAACGGACAAAATGACTCAATCGGTATCTATCAGTTGCAATATTAGCGACTGGTTAAAATTTCGAAGTTTTTGCATCTTCGAGCTGGTCAGGCCATCCAGTTGGTGAGCGGCTTCTGGGTCTTTTTAAATAAAAACTTTTTGGGAAAAGACCCAGAGGCTGCTTACCTGAGAGACTTACTCTTGGACCTATTCTTACACACTGTTAATAAAACTATCTAAAAGAAAAATGTGTCTTGACGAAATCAAACCTGGATATAGGCAGAATCTTTCTCGTTCTATAAGCGTTCGCCGCTACTTTGCATTCCAACTAAGTTACTATTAACCATTCAAAGTCTAGTGTGTTTTATAATTTTTTATACATTAATAAAATATCATTGTTCTTTAAGCAAAATATGTAATAATGTTGCAAAGCTAAAACATTGTCGTAGTAGATGATGATGAACCACTTAGTAGGTGTTACTGTGATGTATTATACATTTATAATGAAGGTTATATGCTGTACCGAACCTTCTAACATGCAGGCTGGTATGAAATACTACTTACTGGCTGCTTTTGAATTTCGAGTGTGGAATAAGACATGTAAAAAAAAAAAATACGGGGAAGCCGCCGCGACCCTAAACTAAATCTAGGATAACTTTAAGAAAACCTAAAATTATATCAGCCTATATAATGTAATTCAAGAAAAGTTACATGACGTCTATATTCACTCCGATTCTATAGGTACAGTACCTATTAATTACAGTTTATAAGAAGACAAAGTGAGGAATAAAGAGTCATTGTCCATAAGTAAGTGCCAACAAGCTGCCATGGCCACACGTGCGCATGCGTATATTTTTGAATTAGGAAGAGGCGCCTGCTTCGCCGCCGCCGCGCCGCCCGCTGTCGATCGCTGATAGACGTGCGAACAAGAACAATATGCGCTAAATGCCACTATACATACAATATACTTACTCTGTGGTATTGCGTGGGCCTTGTACATATTAGCTGGTATATTCTGGAAATATCTCACCGTGAAAACTTGGTGAAGTGAACTGTCATGGCCATTCTATAATATGATGCGACATATTAATAGCTCGCTTCACTCAAGTTTTCACCGTAAAAATCAAAAATATTACAAAGTTTTTTATATTGGCCCCAAACAAGGCAAGCCTACCGGTCGATTCAGTAAACATGTCATGACTATGCGATCACGAGGTGAGCTGTCAATCCATATAATCAAGATGGAATGATAGCTCACTTCGTGATCACGTAATATCTTGATTATATGGATTGACAGCTCACCTCGTAATCACTTCACCCAAGCCTTCACTTCGACATGTTTACAGAATCGACCGGCTGTATCTTGACTTGACTGGATAAAGAAATAACCAATATTAAGTCAGTAAGAATATGCACAGTACGCAATCCAAGATAACAACGGTATGTAGAAAATGGAATTCCGGAATTTATCAGAGAAATACCAGCGATTCTACCATCATGCCATTTTAGACTACGCTTCATGAATATAAATTAAGATATTACATGTCTGTAACCCAATAACTTAACTGGAAGGCGTAAACGTCAATAACTTGGCCAAGGACCAATGACGTGTTTTATCTAAAACATTCAGTAATTTTCCGTAATCTTCATAATTTTTTTTGTTTATTATTACTAGCTCCTACTGTCCCACATCCGGGCAAAAGACTCCCTCCATTTCTTCTAATGGCCACGATGTTGGGCCTCTTCTTTCTAATTCTTAAAAAAGATGTCCCTGTCGCGGCCCTGTGTCGCTGTTTCAAGGCACCAATTCTATGTTTGATAGGCCCACAGCTTGTGACTAGTTCGGCAAGCTGCAGACATGTCCAACTAAGTCCCATTTATGTTGGCCAGTCTTTTGAGCCATATCAATAATTTGAGTTTTGGTGCGCAGTACAAAAGTAGCTTAGTAATGTTTTGGTAAGTAAACAGTCGAAATGTAATATATACATTTAGCTAAATACCTTATTTATTACACAGGGAAAATTTAATCCATTGGCAATCTTTCAGTGTGTGAAAGTGTTCGTGAATAAAAATAACCAATAGTTTGGTTACTCTGAAATCAACTCCAAAATATGATAATGTTCAGTACATAAGCAACATACATATGTTCAAATAACTAACAAAAGAACAGCAGATTTATTTTATTGTGATTTCAGAGTTTGTCTCATATAAAAAGTTTCCATTTCACCCCAAGAAATATTGCCAAGGAATTAAAATTTACTCGGTATAACACCGCGTTTCCATCTGCAAGTCACATTCAAATTTAATTACATTGCGGGCCACGATCGAGCGATTGATCATTATACCTCAGTAGCCTGCAATGGAACGCATATTGCAGTTGCAGGCTAGCTGGTTGCAGGTGGAAACGTGGCCGAAGCTGTAATTGTAATATCGCTGTACCCTTTAACACGTGGTAAGTAGTTACGGTAACACAAATGCATTATGAAACCTGGCCCGGCGCAAGTAAAGTCATGTCACTTGATAAAGTGAAGTAGCTATTGTGTCACCTACTGTAACTTATAGCCGGCGGAAGCATTTCGCGCCGGAAGCTCGCGCGTCTTTTTGTTTCGCTTTTTAAGTGCGAAGACACCGTTTGACACGTGCCATAGTATATTTGAAAGTTTCAGATGCGTATCTAAATTTTGAAAGAAAAATTTCCAGTAGGTTTTATGCGTGTTTATTTGCTGGCAATCTTGGAGGCTTTTGGCACAAGCTAAATAGGTAAACATGATGTAAAAGATGGGTGGACTGAGTGTATTCGTGTACTATTCCAATGATGATCCTAGATTCAACAGCAATGCAACAGACGGTATAGCTTCAAGTAAATGTGTGGAAAACCTAAGAAGTACGAGTATGTAGGTAGAAATAATACGGACTGATGTACTGCCAACATATTTATGAGTTTATTCGGCCAAATACACGCGTATTGGCTTACAATCAAATTATTTATTAGCATATCGGAATTGGCAGGTATTTATTTACTCGGCGGCAGCAACGTGAACATGAAAGCGTTTGGTTGATTATTGTGCGCCGGTGCTGGCCAGATGACCAGATGTTATGACACCGCGGGTTAACAAACAAACGCGCGATTTTACTGTCGATATAATGTTTGATGTGGTGTTTTATCTGTGGGGTGGGCGTGTCCGCGAGACAATGATCTATTTTTAAGAGGCGGCCACGTGGCGGGCAGCTGCGCCGGCGCACGTGCCGCGTATTTATACTGAGACGCCGCCGACGACGCCGCGACGCCCGCCCTTAAGACGACGATGCGTATTCTTGACCGTCAATCCAATGCAAGCGGTTCATTATGAGCGTTTTTAACTAATTAAGTATTGACACGAGCTATTCATCTAGTCTCCGGTCCTGGCTTTACCAGAACTTAGAAGACCTCTTGAAAGGAACACTACTTAAAAATTTCAGTAAACGATTTTCTTGGAAGTAACTCTGCAATGAGAGCTACCGGTCTGTGAAAATTAAATATGGATCACGTATTTAGTAAACTGGAAGAAATTTGTACATATGTATGTAGATACGGATAACACTGAGGGTTAATCAAGGGACTGTGCTGTAGAAGCGTCAAATAAAGAAGAAATGAACTGTGGGTTATGGTAGAGTCATTCATACAGTAATCTTAATAAGTCTTTCAGACCGCCAAATGCAGCTCATAAGCCACTGGCCACTGACTTTCTTTATTTTTCCCAACTTATATTTAAAAACGTAGCCAGAACAGCTGGCCGTGGGTGTGATACGACGAGTCGGAAGGAGCGACAGCACCGGACGGCGAAATATGAACACCCTCGGGGGTTATTAATCTGCTCAATTATTATGAAACTGACGCACAAGGCGACATGCGTCTTCTTTGTCGCATCCGTTCTAGGTAGGGGTGACACGCTTGTTTCTAGGATTTGAGAGTGCCTTGAGTTTTCTTAATAGTTTTCGACGAACAGCGTAGGTAAGTGATGAAACGCTTTGGGAATAGTTTTATAGTGCGTACAGCTCTAAATAGTGAAATTGCCTGTCGGTGTTCCAACCTGGGGTTCCTTAGAAAAGAGTGAATAGGTTACTTCTAGGCAAGCGTGCTCTAACGTTGACCACATCATCGCTTTCTATCAGGTGAGATTGTGGTCAAACGCGTGCCTATCAATAATAATAAATAAAAAAGAGATTCGTTTTTCTTCTGTCTGTTCCTTCCATGTTTCTGTTTTGACGACACGATTGGCGCATTGGTTGAGCGATTGACTGCTGCAGCGCGTGTCGCGGGTTCGATTCCCGCACGGAACAAATATTTGTATGGCCTACAGATAGTTGTTCCGGGTCTGGCTGTTTGTGTATGTGAATTTGTATGTTTGTAAACGCACCCACGATACAGGAGCAATTCCTAGTGTGGAGCAACGTTTAAAAAAAAAAAAAAAAAAGTGTTGCCAAATCAGTTGCCAAGTTAGATTTGTTTGTTCGACACGAAACGGCTCCCTCACTCTTGAATTTATCTGATTAGTTTGCTAGTGATGACCACGTGTTCCGGCAAAATGTTAATCCATAGTAACATTTTACTTCGAAATTGACCAACATTGAACACAGGAATTGTTGGGTACCAGTTATATATCAGAGCACATTATCGTAATCTCCGCCTTTGTCGGGAAAATTGAACATCGTTTCAAGTAAAGTTATGACGAGGATCATAAACAACTCACCATAAACGCTGCAACTTAGCCGATGGCATTGCATTTGTAAGGAATAATCTCCAGTTCGTTACAACTCATATCTTCTTCTTCTTTCCCTGATCACGTTGTTTGGGGTCGGATCTCGTCACTTCCCTGTATTAAGAAAATATAATTTATTCAGTTACATTTTAAAGGAAACCGACTTTCCCATGAATTTCACAGTACGGCAGCCCTGGCTAGAGGGCGGCGCGCGCTCGGCCGCTCCAATGCGCGCGGACAGGTGTGCCCGGCTGCCGCGCATTTTCATACAAAACCAACGTTTCAGATATAAAAGGCACTTCCTTTCATCCCACTACCCACCGTCGGGAATGCCCATTAATTTGCCAACACAATATTTTTAGTGCGCGGCTCGCGTGTAATATATCGTGGCCACGTGTCGCCGTATGTCGCGCCGCACGGCTGCGTCAAATTATTTTCGTTCATGTCACAAGATACAGCGTTCATCTGGACCTTTCTTCCTCAAAAATCACACCATTTGTTGGCTTATTGTGGTTACACGCATTATGCATCCGGTGGAAAACGCGCGCCGCCGCCTAGCTATACTGCCCGCCGGGAAACTGAGCACGACCGCGCCTATCACACTAGCTGACTAAAGCCGTCAACATATAAAAAAAATGTCTGGATTCTGTAAATTACATATTTACTTTCATAAATTAATAAGATTTTAGGTAAATGCTATGTGATCAGTTTTATACATAGGACTTGTCGAGGCAGGATTTCCTAGACACGATTTCTTTATGAGCTAATTTCGTCGTAAATCAGTATTATTTGGTATTTAAAGTGCGCTCGAGCCGGTGGTTACTGTAATCATTCGCGTATATCGCTCCGTTGTAAAGTTATATGCAAATCATCCAGCAATTTTCATGGAAACTGACCGTTTCGCCGCGTGATGGATGGCGGGCGGCGCCGGCGGCGGAGCGCTCGCGCTACAATTTTTGCATTATCGCACCATTTTATGCTTCTCCCGCCGAAATCATCCATCAAACAGTATAAGCGTCTCGTTACCATCATTTTATGTTTAACACTAGTCTATTTTAGAGTTCTGTTTCCACGCTATATTGCCTGGTGAGTGACAATAAATCTTTTTGTATGCGCCAGATAGGTATTTTTCACATGTCAGATAATAGTTCTTTGTGATATATTCTTATGATTTAATACAATCCTTTTTATTACCATTACGACTTATTAATGGTGACTTTTTCAACGCGGGATTAACATCAAAGGTGGATTTATATAGAGATATAATGCTCTCGTATTTAAAATTGAAATGTTGCGGGAAAAGCTTGTTGTTTTCCTTTGTGCTTGACGTTTTATTATTTTTGTTTCAATATATTTCATCTTCAGTTTTCTAAACGACTTAGTGATACGATAAATAGATGTATTTATCGTTGAAATATAAATAATCATTAGGTACGAAAAGTTTTTCCAAGGAAGTTGTTCCGAATTTTTTTTTTTTTTCATTAAATTCGGCAACGAGACACGCACACGCATAGTGTTGAAAAATTTAGTCACTAAACATTCCAGATTCAATTTAGATATCTAAGTGGCTACTACACAAGAATTGAACATACTTAATTAAAAACTTTTTTCTTGTCGTGTAAAAGAAAATAGTTACGAATGATTAATCTGGTACCGGTGGCTGGTTGGGCTGCGCGCACGCATTGAAGACAAACGCGGTGGACAACTGTTGTCTGCTCGTCGCGACAGCTGCGCTCTACTTCGGCTGCGCAGGCGCTCAGCTGCGGACATAGATCGTGAACAACGCGATTTACTGATACTACTATTGCATTTATATAAAAATGTTTCGACGGTTTCGGAGACAGAAACATGACACGGCTACATTAGTAGCGCCCACTTTTCGTAGGCTGATGTGTTTGCTCCTTCCCAG
Source organism: Mamestra brassicae (assembly GCA_905163435.1). Lineage (NCBI taxonomy): Eukaryota > Metazoa > Arthropoda > Insecta > Lepidoptera > Noctuidae > Mamestra > Mamestra brassicae. The sequence goes on along the minus strand of LR991004.1, from coordinate 7,649,223 downwards.
TAGGATCCAAATTGATATTGTGAATTATGAATATACATATACACGAGAATGTTTCTTTGTTCAGCTTTATTGCAATGCTATTTGTGAAGTCATTAATAAAGGCTTGTGCATGTTAGCTTTTGAGGGGAAAATCGCTTTCCTTTTTTATGTGATGAAGAACCTATTTCATAATATTGCGGATAAACAGTTTTTATCGTTGTTATGGACACAAGACAATAATCCAGCTAGGGAATGCAGTTAAAACGTATTTCGAAAACTTCGCTATGATCGAGCTTTCGACAGCATTTGAAGAGCAGCTCAACGCTACGTCTAAACGATGTAGCCAATACCTTATACGCGAAACGACGCAGAACGAGTATCAGTCGTGTTTCCTCCTCAACTCTAAACCTTATGGCTTTGCAGTACTTGGAATATCTCCTTATCAAATATAAAGGACACAATTGTTACTAAATGTCGCTGTCAGGGTACCGATGTAGGTATTAGTCATGGAAATCCAACGGCTTTGCTTGGTTAATTAAGCGAAACATGTTCATAAATAAAGGTACATATCACTATAGCGCTGTTGGATTAGAATCAAATCAATGTCGTGACGTGACTGATTGAAATGTTTGATTAGTTGGCGAGCATTGACTTGTAGAGGTGAATGTGACAGATGAGAAGTTGACTCGTTTATTTTGAGATCATCGGCTGTGATGTGATGTGGTTTTGTTTTCGTTTAGTATCTCGTGTTAGAAGTGGTAGGTTGCTGAAGGATTGGTTCCATGATGACACCGGTTCTAAATAAGATTTTCGCTATAGGTATCTGTACCTTTTTTTTGTTCTTGAGGGAAACTCTCAAAGGGCGTCCGGGCTTTGGGTATTGGTTCGGGGAATGTGAGATTCTTACCTCACGAATCCTGGGTATCACCATCAGCACATAGAAGAAGCCCCGTTACCTCTTAAATCCGGAAACTCTACTAGTCTACGTAATGGGACGCTTATGAATCACACATTCGTTATTTCTCTCTACAAAGTTCAGTAATTCTCATATGCATGACTCATAGTATGGGGCATGCTGAGATACCTGGGCAGTCACAGGTGAACTATTGACCATTCCACCTGAATCATATCAGCAGCAGTAATATCATCAGTAAATTCTTAAGTATCTGAAGCTCGTCAAACAAGTGAGTCATTTGGACGTGTGGCAGACTCCGGAGTGTCCGGAGTGCGACATTGTAGGGATGGCAAAAAAAGAATATCGATATTTGTCAGTAAAAATATTTTTTTTCGATATGTATCAACATGTTTGCTTTATTTATTGTTATTTTTTTTCTATTGTATAAAAAATTTAAATAAATTTCAGAAAAATACGATTGTATTTACATAATTAACATGTTCAAAAATATCAAATTCGGAATTTAAATTGGTATAAAAAAAGAGATTTTTGAAATATCAAGATTAAAATACTTATAGACGATAAAAACAATTTATTTTATGACAAAATATCGATATTATGAGACTACATTTATTTTACCTTAGCCTAGCGCAACGTAACGTCGCCGTGTCGGGGTGACGCCGCGACGCCGTGACGCGACGCGGACGGCTGCGCAGGCGCCGTGATTTATTTACTTGGAAGTTGTGCGCCGCGCGCATTTGTTATTCATTACTATGAGCAATAGTGTTGCTCACAGGTACATGAGGAATTGTTGAACTGAGCTTGAGGGTATTCTACTTATAAAGTTCATTGATTCGTTAATTCTTTTTGAGATGGTTTGCAGGACATATGAAACTCTTGAAAATATCCATAAATTAATACCTATCTGCACATTGTACAATCTAACATGTGCAACCGGTACGCTCTACATGAAAATGAAACAACCGAATTGAGAACCTTCTCCTTTTTGGGAGTCGGTTAAATAAACTTTCATTGTTTCAATTGGGGAAAAACGTGAAACTCTTTGCGACACAAAGGACGACACAGATTGCCTTCTAATTATATTCTTAACGCAGCATCTTCACAAGTTCGAGGCACACATGCGTGTTGTCCTGCGCCTAAGCACGCGCTAGTTCGCTATTAATCACGAACTCACGATCCTCGCGCGATCATAATCTGGCGGACGGCGGGCGCCGCTTCACGCCCTCTCTGTTTGGATAACCGTTTGGTACAAGCGCTTTGACTGACAGATGAAACACATACGATACTCTTTATTATTATTATCAGCTCTAAGAACTGAGATTTCATGGTTTGAGTGACTTGAATCAACGAATTTGATTAGTAAATGACATAATTAGGACATTGAAACTAAAAAGCTGAGGCACATTGGAAAAGTTAGTTGGAAAAATTATGACATAAATTGTTAAATAAAAACTTGTGAAATGTTCAAACAGCATTTAGAACGCTATACTTTTCATTAACAGTTTTACCACGAGCACAAACAATATTGTTTCGTTACACAAGGTGACGTTAATTACTGCCAGGGCCTAAAAAGTCATCTTGATAAAATACCGGTCCACAAATATCCATTTCGGTTTCCACTTTTTGTTCTCGAGCGTTAATTGGCAGACTCACGCGGTGCATTCGTCATTCTTTGGACATACTCGGTCTAAATTAGTAAACTAAATAAAATTAGAGTTTTCACTTGAACCAAGCGTTGCCGCGTTGGTGCGTTGCACGTGCGTGTGTATATTTTCACAACGCATCGAATTATTCGCCTCGTTTGCTTACGATAATAGTATCAAGAGAGTATGTTCTATGACGTGTTAAAAAGTTTCCAATGTTATTGTTTAGAGTACGGAGTGTATTAGGAGCGGCCATGATGAGAGAAGCTTTTAGTATGATCGATAATGAAGAAGGCGCCATGGATCAACGTTGGGTTTATATAACGGTTTTGCTTTATCGATTTTTCCACCATGATTTCGGTTTTTATTACTGTTTTGTTTAATCTTTCTGGTTTAGACTAGACAGGAAGAAGAAGGTTTGGAGCCACGTTCATTTCGTCTGGATATATTGAGTTAAACGTAGACTAGGTCAAAAAATATAACTTTTTGTATAACACGAAAACATGCTCCATTGAAGGCACAGTAAAGACCAAATATTTTCAATGTCATTAGAGCCGTAGCGTGCGTGTTTCTTTACAGTAAACTCGCTATGTTTTCCTATAAAAACAAGGACTATTTAATTACGACCAGTAATGTAATTCTGCTGATGGTGTCGTATCCTCTCGGGGGGCGAAGTCTCCGATACAAATTGGCGCGCGCATGTCACGTAACTTAATCAGCACCCTTCCTGCCCACCCCAGCGAGCTTTATAGGCAAATACACCTCGATATATTTAATAAAACATGTACATAGCTCCCAATTAGAGTAGATGCTCCCTTTGTCTGACTTTGATGTTTAACGAACAGCATTTGTTTTTCTTTAGGCTGTAAATGTATTTGTGAATTGGTTAAGCAATTTTACAAGAACTAAGAACGTAGACTCTACATAAAATAACATAGCTTGAAATGTGTTTACACTTCATAAAGTTTTACGAACGACTTCTATTTAGGTTACGGTTTGAAATAAATACCACTTAGGTATAGATTACGGGAAACAGTTTTCCACGGACATATGTGTACTTATGTCCGTGTCGCTTATCACGTAAGTGGATTGTTTTAAAGCTATAATTACAATAAACTGACCTGTCTTAACAAAGCCACCACATCGCAATGTGTAACAAACAATCGCTTCAGTAACAGCCACAAAGTGAAACCAAAGAAAGTTGAATCGCACGTCGCGTCATCGATTGCTATACGCAATAACGCTGCACGTGCATTTCCATCGCTCACACAACCGGGAGAAGGGGGGAGTGGGGTTATTTGTAAACTACGAGTAACGTACTTTATGGGAAACCTTTTTATTAAATTGGATTGGCGAGGCGAGACAGCTGGCTAAGTTGTATGGGCTCGTCCTCCCTATGATTTATGCCGTTGATTTTTATAAATTAGATTAATTACTTGATTGAATCGGCGATACAGAATACTTACAAATAATTTGATAGGTACAGACTTGCTAAAGCGATGTTATTGATTTTCGGATTCGTTACAGTTACGTGGCTTCAACGTATCCCTGTCATTACCTAGTCAATGTTTCTACCGTTCTATGTTATAGAGTTAGGTTAGGTTAGAATTAGGAATAAAAAGTTTTTCTTTTACTGTACCATAAACCTTTCAGAGCGTCGATGCTTTTAAATCAGGTTAAAGAAATTAAACTTGATTTAAAAGCATCGACACTGTAACTGTTTTCAATGAATATGTAGTTACATTTTACGGGTAAGTACTGTAAATGTGTTTTGGTGTAATCTAGGAAGGGAAGGGCAAGCGGATATTTTGTGGATTGCGAGCACGTTTCACGTAATTTAGCCGAGCTGGGCCGACACGATCCGACTCGGCCCGAGTGGAAAACGGTGTAAGCATTCCACGCGGCAATAATGCACGATCGCAAATACCCAAGTGTCAATTTGGGACGATACGGAAAATGGCTGACGTGACGTAATGTTTTTATTGCTGACTTTTTATGGTTACACAAGTTTTGCGAAATGATTATAGATTAGGTAAGTTTTGTCTTGTTGTGTTTATGTAATTTTTATTTTCCTTTATACGAATCAGCCAATTGTTTTTGTTTGAACTTGATGGCTTGGCATTACGTAAAATTCACAATTCTCATATTTAGGCGACAAAAATCGGTAATTGTCACAAATAATTCCATTATCTGCGTTTAAGCTTTTCATATAATTTCGAAGAGTTGATAATTTTATATAAAAGTATTTAATTCACTTGAATTTCTTTTCGGCTTTAATAACATATTTTTTTCCAAAAACAGAGATTTCGTTTACTAAAGTGCTTACTGTATCTCCTTTCTTTTTTTGAGAACATCCAATTGCAAAACGTCAATAAAGTCGATCCATAGTCTGTTTGTTTGGTTTTCTCGTGGGGTTTTATTCCAAATTCTTCGCAACATTTGCTTCCATCAGCCCACTCATCAACCCTTCTGTTGCTGGGGCTGTCCCCAGAGACTCCCTCGCCCCGCCCGGTCCATCGCAAGCGTCATTGACTTTACCGTGTTAAATAGGGACATGATGTGAAAACATGCCAAGTTTTTTGTTTATTTTATTTGTGTCTGTGCCCTTCAAAAAGTTTTAACAATCATCACCAAAAATAAATAATCGGAATTAAGTTTCCGATTTTTCCTTGCTGAAAGAAATTAAAACATTTAAAAAAAACCGTCGTATTGAGAAAGAACCACCTCCTTTTTATGAAGTTAATAATGACCCTCGTTACAAATATTCTTTCGTCCCTTTTATTGGAATGGTATTGGCTTTAATTTTTCAGAAATTATTTTGTATTGTTTATAAAATAGAAGCTACCGAGAAATGTTCATGCCACGTGCCGGTGAAATTCACCTTGCAATTTGTTCTTAGAAAGCAAGGGACTATAGTAGGCGCCAGATAAATGTGGAATAAAGTATATTGACCTTTCCCTAATAACTGCTCATAGGTACCTGAGCAATTAAATAGGAATCGTTTTTCATTATTAGACAATGTTAAGGATCACGAGAGATGATGATTCGGGGCAGTTTTGTGTCATTAATTCCGTTTTTCAAATTAACAATGTCAATAAATGAAGGTGGGTCAATGACCGATATTCCACGATTATCTGGCGCCTACTATAGTCATAATTTTTTTTTGTGAGTTATTAAAACATAGGCAAAGTTGTGGCTTTACCTTGGAAAAACTTCTCTTACAAACCAAACAGGTGTTATTCGAAGTATTTTCTTGTAAACATAAAAGTGAAATATGTGGCAATAAAATAAATGCTTCTGAATTTTATAGGTACTCACGAAAAGATTAGGAAAGTCGATAAGTTTTTCCCACAAGTCACGTTACACCCCGCCATCTACTCGTATTTTCGGCACAAGACCGGAAGTCCGGAACTAAGTGCACGTGCCGCAACGGAACTTGCGTCAGTTTCCGCTTTATAGCAATCAGGACTTTTGTTGTTGGCTTGGTAGGTATATAATGTGTAGTGTACGTAGCACAAATATATATATATACGGGTTGTGTACTGGTCTCTTTAGTTTTTGTAATTTTAATTGATTTTTTTTTTTCTTTTATTTTAGAGATAGGTAGGATATACTGACAACTTTTTGTTAGATCGGTTACATGTCAGATATGGTTGCTATCTTATGGTTATAAGCGCGTTTGCCGAGCGTGGGGTCTTGGATTGGATTCCCAGGTCTATCAATACATGTTACTGGGTTTTCCATATGTGGCAGTAGCAGCTTGAAATTTGGGAGTTGATGGCCTTTTTGCAAATTTGCTAAATTGCCGCCTTTTAACTTAGCCTTCTGAGCCATCTCTCTCTAGTCGTGTCTTATTGCCGTCCCATCGGACTATGAAAGTAAAGGAACAGAGAGTGCACCTGCACTCTCTGTTCCTTTATTCTCATTATTCACAAATATGTGCGCAAACTCATCTGAGTTTTGTGCACTATAATATCGCCTGCGTGTACATGGCTTATCTCTGCTGACATTGGCCATCTTGACAAATTCGGTCGGGAGAACACATTGTACCTTGCTACAGTAGGGACTTGTCCCTTGGGCACGCCACTATTGCGGCGGTAAGGCCCCTCTTTGAGGAGTGGCTGGAGAGGCGCCACGGCGTCCTCACCTTCCGCCTGACGCAGGTACTTACCGGACACGGCTGTTTCGGGAGGTACCTGTTTCGGATTAAGCGGGAGGACACGCCCGGGTGTCAGCACTGTGAGGATCGCCCGGAGGACACGGTGGAGCATACGGTGGAGCATACGGTGGAGGTCTGCCCTGCTTGGGCGGAGCACCGCCGTGTCCTCATTGAGGCGATCGGCGGCGGCGACCTCTCGCGTCCGGCTCTGATTGAATCCATGGTCCGGAGCGAGGAGGCTTGGGAGGCGGTCACCTCCTTCTGCGAAGCAGTAATGCTAGCAAAGGAGGAGGCGGGCCGCGCGAGGGAAAGGCAAGGCCTTCGCCCCAACCGTCGCTACAGGAGAAGACGCCCCGGGCGTCGGGAGTCGCAGGGCGATCCCCGGCCACCGTAGGCGTGGGCCTGCGGACGGCGAGCGTTGGGTGGCTCGCTGTCCGATCACCACTAGGCCCGGGTCGAGGGTGCGTTGTGTTTCACGCGCGCCTCAAGGAGATGTCAGCAGAGAAGACAGGGCCCGCCAGGGCCAGAGCCTGCCAGGGTTGCGGAATTTGTTCGTAAGAGTCACCGCGGCCCTGGAACGCAAAGGGCTTTAGAAGGAACACAGATGTCTGACACGCCTTTCCGCTCCACCCAGAGTGGAAGAAGTCATTTGATGATTTCCCACCCTTAAAAAAAAAAAGGGACAAGTGTCCCTACTGTCTTATTTCGTTAATAATAAGTACTGGAAATAATCTTCTATCACGTAACTACTTAATGTATTTGTCTCCACAATGTACTAAAATAGGTATTCCATTTACCAATTCTTTATTGTGTTACTTCGTAACTAAGCACAACAGAAATTGGAAAAAGTAAAAAATGGTTAACAAAGCTTCCTCCAAAATCGATAGACAAGAAGCCACGTGCTAAGATAACGGTGAGCGTGCAGTGCACGTGTCGACTGAGGGGTTGAATTCACGTACTGTGTTCCCATTCTCAACAATGCGCTTGTAATGATCAGTCGACCTGGGAACTGTGATATATGGTAGGGATTATTGGCGATACCGAGTCGTAGTAGTAGTCTTTATATCCTTGGAGTGTACCAAAAGACCAATGGTGGTGCTGCCCATGGCCGCCGATGAAAATGTTATGTGATTAAAGTGTCGGAATAGCAATTGTTACCAAATACAAGTAAAATGTTTGTTTCAGGTTTTACTCTGTTTTCCAGTAAGGTCATAGGTTTTTGTCCCCGTGTTTTCTAAACGATGGATTGGATTTCGGATTTTCAAAATAGATAACGGTAGTGCACTTTCTAGAAATCCCACCGAGAAGAATTAGGTGAAGTGAGCTGTTAATTTAGCTGCAGTGTGATTCTGTGAACCTCTCACCGTGTAAGCGTAGGTGAAGTGAACATGACTGAACAAGGTGGAAGGACAGCCAGCCTGTTCTGTCAACATCTCAACGTACACAACACCTCACTCAATAGCACTGCGGTCGATTCTGTAAACATGTCGAAGTGAAGGCTTGGGTGAAGTGATCATGAGGTGAGCTGTCAATCCATATAATAAGATGGAACATTGACAGCTCACCTCGTGATCACGTGACATCTTGATTATATGAATTGACAGCTCACTAGTTATTACGGTGAGATTTTTAAAAGAATAGACGGCAGTTTGGTTGCCTTTCGTTTTTTGTCACAAATGTTGTTTTTAATGCGGTGGAGTTCACCATTGACAAATCGTAACTTTATGTGACTTATCCCACGACCTCACTCTCAACAAAACCCTTCTCTTAGGCACATTTATGATTTAAAGCGTGACTTTAAGTATGTTCCTCGTGTCAACCTTTAACGATCTTTTCTTTTTACAATCTGTCTCGACCTATTGTGGAGTCGTGCGCAATGCGCTTAGTACCAACGTGGTGTAGTGGTAGTGTAACCAAGTAACTTTAAGACTATTGTAATCTCATATATAACGGTGTGTTATCCCAATAAATAGGCAGTCTTATATCAGCATTCAGTTGCTTCATTTCTATCCTTACGCCAATCCTTACATGGCGACCGTGACACCCGAAGTCTGCACGAGTGCGTTCGCGCGTCCCAATAAGGGCTAAGTTATGTAAACATCTATCGGGACCAGTGACTTTTGAATGTAATTATTCATTATTCAATTTACCAAGATGTGTTATTACTCAGAAGCTAGACACTGTGTGCAACTGTCGCGACAATTTAATCAAAAACTCGGTCTTGAAAGTATTATCTATCTTCAAAAATGGGAGGCACCAACTCAAAGGAGGAAGTTGTAATTGCTCAGAGCGGGGGCCAAAATACAGCTAGTACACAACAAGTTCAGCAACACGAAACGACAAATATTTTACTTATCATCATATGTACTACGTTGGTGTTTGGAATTATCATAGTCGTGTATAAATTGGCAAAAAGGTGCCATGACAAGCAAATACTAAGGAGATTGGATGAGATAAGGCTGACGCGCTATGCGAGTATCCTGCGCAGACACGAGATCAAACCAGACAGTGTAGTATGAGGTGAAGAAGAAGTGTTAGTGTTGGTGCCGTGATTTGTGCGGAGTGCAAAGATTACCCATATCCCAGTGCGTAAAGTGATGCGAGTATGCAGTGCATAAATTGTAAGGGGCTCAATGTGACCGTATTTAAAGGAAATGTTTAGTAATGAGTACTATACTGTCTATTTAGTTGTGCTTAACGTTGCTATGCTATAGATATATGAATATTATGCATTACACTTTTCTTTTAGATACGGTATAACAACATATTTTGTATTAGTATATTTATGTGCATGGTTATGAATATTAATGCACATTATAATGTTTAACGCTAGTTTATTTAGAAGATAATTATGTGTTATGGCAGAGGAATTGGCGATAATTTTAAATGAATTAAAAGTTATAAGAACGTACCTTATTAAAATCGGTCCCGGTCGTAGAGTAGGTAAAGTAATAGAGATAAAAAGAAGCGAAGCAGATATAGTGCTATTAAAATATAATAAGTTTTTAGAGACATATAAATCGCAATTAGGTAAATACTCGAAAGAAGAAGTTTCCTTAATTACCAAAATTTGTGAAGAATTTGACAATTTATTTACGGAAGTCCTTTCTTTGTGTATCGATCAGTCTGGGACTAAGAAATCTTTGCTTGAAACACAAACAATGGCGGGAGATAATTTTGATTTAAAAACAGCTTTAAGCCTATTCCCTGTCATGACGGATGAAGATAAGAATACAAAGCAATTAATTGAGTCTATAGAATATTATGACTCAGTGCTAACAAAACCCGAATGTAAAAATAAATTAATAATGTTCATACTGAAAAGCCGATTATCGCAGCAGGCAAAGCTAAAATTACTACCGAAATATGATACTGTCGATGAGCTTGTAAAGGACATGCGACGATTATTATTACCCCGCAAAAGTTATGTGGCTTTACAAACAAAGCTACAGCATGCTCAACAGGAAAATAAAACGGTTCTAGACTTTGGAAAGGAAATTTCAGACTTGTTTATAGACCTGACTATCTCGCAGGCAGATGGAAACCCTAACAACTATAATGTTTTGCGACCTCTTAATGAGAAATTGGCAATAAAAAGGTTTGCCGACGGGCTGCGAGATCGTCGGTTAAGTACTATAATCGCTGCGCGAAACTTCGATTCCTTGACAGAAGCAGTCCAGGCGGCGCAAGATGAAGAAATTCAATCCGCTACGGGGGAGATGATAGGTATGTATAACTCCAGTTATCGTTTCAACACAGGGAGGAGACCTCAACGTGGCCAGTACAGAGGAGGTCGAGGCTATCAACCCAACTCCAGAGGACGCACGCATAATACGTACCGGCGCACGCCTGCTCAGCGATCCCAGGTACCGTACTCAAGAGGTAATCATCGTGGAAGTAATTATTACGCTAACGGAAATTATTCGGAAAATCGTGCAGAAAATCATTCCACTCAGGGTAACATGAATCTCGTGACAACAGAGGGCAATGATCCAGATACCACGGAACAAGCAAGTCCCAATAAGGAAACGCTGAATCATTTTTTTCGGGACTGAGTTTATGTTATCATGTAGCAGTTTAAACAAAGTTTCATTCTTGATCGACAAATGTGGACATGACTTACTTATAGACACTGGAGCATCGATTTCAGCTATCAAATCCGATTCAGTGAAACGTTTACAAATACCTTCCCATAAAGAGAACATTACGGTCAAAGGTATCGGAGGAGATATTTTTTCGGAAGGGTATTGCTATTTAGAGTTAAAGTATAAGGGGAACATTTTTACGCATAAATTTTTTATATTTAAAAGCCTGCCTTGCAAAACGCAGGGAATTTTAGGACAGGATTTTCTTAAAAAATATCGTGCACTTATAAATTATGAGTTAAACAGTTTAGAATTAGTAACAGAACGGAACGAACGGGTTACATTACGGGTTGATTACTTGACACCCTCAAGTGATTCATACATTATTGTACCTAAGCGTTGCGAATCAATACATTATATTCAGTCTAATATAAGGGAAGATTGTGTAGTAACTTCTCAGGAACTATGCGAAGGAGTTTTCCTAGCCAGTACATTGTCCAGGCCAATTAAAGGAAAAATTCCGATACGAATTTTAAACACTAGGGATACAGAAGTTAAATTAAATTCAGTTCAAATTAAAACAAATAATTTAAATGAATACCTTATCTGTAAATTTGATAGGCCCAGTATAAACGCGGATCGGGTGAAATTATTATTCACATTACTCAATTTGACACATTTAAATGACGAGGAACAAAAGTCAATTGAAAAAATTTGTGCAAAGTTTCCAGACGTCTTTCATTTACCTGGCGACAAGTTAACAGTCACTTCAGTATATGAGCAAACTATTGAGCTAAAGCCAAATAGTACCCCCATTTACACAAAGCAATACCGTTTACCCCACGCCCAAAAGGCAGAATTAGATAAGCAAATTGATAGCATGTTAAAAAGTGGGATAATAGAAGAAGCCAGGAGTGCATGGTCTAGTCCGTTATTATTGGTTCCGAAAAAAGTTGACGCTACTAAGGAAAAAAAATGGCGCGTAGTAATCGATTACCGTAAACTAAATGATAAAATACAGGACGATAAATTCCCACTTCCCAACATATCAGACATATTGGATTCTTTATCGGGAGCGGTGTATTTCTCGCATCTTGACTTATTTCAGGGATTTTTTCAGACGAATTTGCAAAAAGACAGTAGGCCATGCACAGCGTTTACAACTGGGAAAAATCAGTACCAAATGACAAGAATGCCAATGGGCTTGAAATCTAGTCCCAATAGCTTCAGTAGGATGATGACAATAGCGATGTCAGGTCTAAATTACGACAAATGCCTGGTCTATCAAGATGACCTTGTGGTGTTCGGTCGAAATTTGAAATCCCATAATCAGAACTTAATGGACGTCTTCAGCAGATTACGTAATGTAAATTTGAAATTAAACCCACCAAAGTGTAATTTCCTACAAAAAGAAGTTTTGTACCTCGGTCATGTTATTTCAAAAAACGGTATTAAACCTGATAAGGAAAAAATAAAGGCTTTAGAAAATTATCCAAGGCCACAAAGTGTTGATGAAGTCAAGCGCTTCGTGGCCTTTGCTAATTATTACAGAAAGTTTATTTCGAATTTTGCAGAGGTCGCGCAACCCTTAAATAGGTTATGTTCAAAAGGTGTAACATATTTATGGTCAAAAGACTGTGAAAACGCGTTCCAACATTTGAAATTGGCGTTAATAAATCCGCCAGTATTACAATATCCTGACTTTACTGAAGGCAGTGAATTTATTTTGCAAACAGATGCTTCAGGGATTGCTATTGGTTCAGTGCTATGTAATAAGGATGGGCGGCCTGTAGCTTATGCCAGTCGCAGTTTAAATAAGGCCGAAATTAACTATCCTACCATTGAAAAGGAACTCTTAGCAATAGTATGGAGTGTCAAGTACTTTCGACCATATTTATACGGCAGAAAGTTCAAGATACAGACCGACCATAGACCTCTTGTTTATTTGTTTGGAATGCGTGACCCCTCAAGTAGATTGCTTAAGTTCCGGTTACAATTAGAGGAGTATAATTTTGATATAGAATATCTAAAAGGAAAACAAAATACAGCTGCGGATGCTTTATCACGCATTATTATGTCGTCTGACGATTTAAAACATATGAACGAAAGAACAAGGATAAATGTGTTAACAAGAGCTCAACGTCGTAAACTACAAGCAGCGGATGACGAAAATATTAGTAACAATGAGTTAATTGATAACACCAACATAAATTTGAATAACAGTCAACCGAGAGTGGTCGAGATAGTTAAAAAACCAAATCACTCTACTGAAATTTTGCTAATTAGTAGTGGAGAATTGCGTAAATTAATAAAACGTGGAATATGGTTACAAAAATTTAATAAATTATTATATGCACCGAGTAAATGTACTATATACTTAGACCGAACATCCCGATCATCAATATCGCGAGACGAATTGGTGAGGGATTTGGTAAGTTTATGTAAGACAATTAATATCGATAATATATGTATACTGAGAAATGAAAATAATAAAGAATTCATTGCAGGTCTTATAAATGAAATAAAAAAATATCAAAGTTGGCCGGGACCTCGTATATGTATTGTAAATAAGGTGCAAAGAGTAAATAACGTTGATAACATAAAAGTAATATTGAACGACTTTCACTTGTTACCCACAAGTGGTCATGCGGGCATCAGGAGAATGGAGAGTAATATCAAAAAATACTATTATTGGCCAAACATGCATAAAGATATAGTAGAGTATGTTTCTAAATGCGAGCAGTGTCACAAACAGAAATATTCAATAAATACTAAACAACCGATGGTAGTAACGAGTACGGCTAAGTCAGCATTTGATAAAGTATTTCTAGACATAATGGGGCCACTGCCCAGAGATGTCAATAACTACAGCTACATACTCACATTGCAATGTGAGCTTACCAAGTTCACCGAGGCGTATCCATTACAAAACAAAGATACGGTAAGTGTAGCGCGTGCCTTAGTAGATAATTTTATTTTAAGGTTTGGCATACCTCGTGAAGTCGCCACTGATCGGGGGACAGAGTTCCTATCCAGTACAATGAAAGCAGTATGCCAACTCTTAAAAATCAATCAACTCTCCTCAACAGCTTACCATCACGAGAGTATAGGAGCATTGGAGAATTCACATAAAACTATGGGTGCGTACCTTAGAATTAACTGTGAAAATAAAACAGGATATTGGAGCAGCTGGTTACCATATTGGTGTTTTGCGTACAACAATACGGTACACACTGAAACTAAGTATACACCTCATGAACTTGTTTTTGGTAGGAAATGTATCTTACCGAATAATTTATCGGGTAATGTCGTAGATCCTTTATACGCCCACGATAACTATGCGTTAGAGCTAAAATATCGACTTCAGTTAGCACAAAAAGACGCTCGCGATAATTTGCTTACTAGCAAACTCAAGCGAAAAGCTAAGCACGATGTCAATTTGAAACCTGTATATTATAAGAAAGGCGACTATGTACTATTAAGGAATCCATCTGAAAATAAAATGGATCCAGTATATCTTGGACCATATTTAGTGTTAGAGGACTTGGATCCTAATGTGAAAATTGTCAATAAAGGAAAAGAGGACATAGTTCATAAAAACCGTACGAAGCCTTTCAATGTTATAAATTGTAATCACTGACATGACATGGAATGGCTTGTCATTTATAATGCAATAAAAGGTTAGTTTTAGGAACATTGTATACTTAGATTCATAATTCATGATTCATGTAAACTACTATATATTGTTTACTTTCAGTAATAATTTTATAATCATAATTTAAGCTTGTTATAAAAAACATGTAAACTACTATATATTGTTTACTTTCAGTAATAATTTTATAATCTGTAATGTATTCAAAATGCAAAAAAAAAAAAAAAAAAAAAAAAAAAAAAAAAAAAAAAAAGTGTAATTTTTACCATATATAACACTTTTTTTTTTCCCAAAGGGGGAAGGTGTAGTGGTAGTGTAACCAAGTAACTTTAAGACTATTGTAATCTCATATATAACGGTGTGTTATCCCAATAAATAGGCAGTCTTATATCAGCATTCAGTTGCTTCATTTCTATCCTTACGCCAATCCTTACAGTGGTACGTTTCGAACTTACGACCTCTCGAAAGCCAGCGCAGCTGTCGTTGCTTGTGTCGACGATTCTATGCTGGTTAGGTTGGGCAAGACTTAAGATTCGGTTGTACAAGTAGGGGACAGTATGTCGATTTCTCAATTAAAAGTTTGTGATGAGTTCATCATTCGTTGGGCAAGACTGTTTAGCCTCTACTAGACCCTACTAAGTACAAGATGTGATGTTATTTTACCAATTTACACAGAAAACTAATTCAAAGTAATGGCGTATCTGTTTAGCTGTATTCCTGACAGTCAATCGGCTAGGCTAATTTATTTATTTAAACTTTTTGTACAATAGTGGTACATGGGCCGACTTAATGCATCAAGGCATCAATATGCAATAGCCCACTAACTAATACTTTGTACATAAATATATGTACAAGGTATTTATGAAAAGCTGGAGGAGACGGGTTCTAATCTACAACACCGTTAAAATCCTAAACCGCTAAATGAACAAACCCTAATACCCTGAACATGAATATGTTTTTATCCACGAAATAGCCTACCCTTCATATAACAACCATTTTCATTATAATGTCTTTGTTGCTCTTTATAGTAATAAGCCGCAGCCATAAACCCAGTCATCAAAAAGAAATCTCGGATATACACACCACTACTGTTTCATCCCCCTTGAACTTTGACCAGAATTGTGAGAACCCTCTTGATGATCTATTTCGTAATACGTTATGGGGGGATGCAGGTCTTGTTACAGTGGTCATGTTATCTTCCCTCCGCGCTTTTCCCTCTGGGCGGGCGGAGCGAATCACAGCGAGAGTGCAGTGGGTAATGACGACACGCTTGTCTTCCTATGAAAGGCATTTCGTGATGAATATTTTCATTAAGTGCTATCTGACAGGGTTTTTCGCGTATATATATTCAATACAATATTTTACGGAAGACAATTGCAAATGTTTACTTGATTAAAATTCTCTTGGATAAAATAGTATGTATTTTTTAATGTTTGCACACTTGGTGAAATATTTGTCACGCCACTGCTGCCAAAAAAAATCCCGACTATTTGTGCATAGCTTTTTCCGACGACTAGTACCTATACTTAACATGTATTCGCATCGAAACCACTTTTCGCATTTTTCTTATTTGAATAATTATAAGTTATGATTCGTCACGGATAAATTTGAGTGTGAACGCTCAATGCAAATCGAATGATTCGCGCATCGCCGCTCCGCAGAGTTGAACGGCACTCGATGTGGGGTGCGTCTGACTTTGCGTCCGCGCAACGGAACACTTGCTTGCTGTCACCTCGACACGACGCGACAATTATCTGCACGGTGCAAATGGACGGATAATGCGTTAATTACGACGTAGGTACTTTCTTTTGTTAGATACTTCACAATTGGTAAGTTAGAAAGCATTTCTAATAAGCAGATAATTTTGAGTTTCGTCATCAATTGCTTCGACTTTCAAGGTAGTCTTTTAAGGGTATATTTTGGGTAGGTTTTATCCTCCTTTTACCACTAACAACAGGAGGATGAAGGTAAACCTCAATCAAACACACGAGTTTACAGAAGATAGGTACTTATTTAGCACGTGTCCGCGATGTCCGTTGGATTGACAAACTGACAACTGCCGAGATGGACCAATATTTGTCCGTAGCCAGGATGTTTGCGGTACATATAACGCCGTCGGACTAAGAGCTAAGAAAATATTAAAACGAAAACATCACGGACAAATATTCAACAAAAAACTCTGATCTTCTCCACGCGACCTTACAGAGTAAATCTGAAGTATCTTATCATGATGCTGGTGGCCATATAAAAAGCGGTTCTGACAGAATGCTCCTTGATACGAAATCGGTTATTTTTTGTTATAGGTCATAAATACACGTTAGGGATGCTGTCACGATTTCGGTTGTGCGTTATCGTGTGCTGTTATCAGCCGGAAGGCGCGCTCTTGACCCCGAATTGATAAAGCTTACACTAAAATAGCTCGACCGCAGATAACGGACCACGTCCGTTTGCTGGGAACTGTGAGTGGGTGAAAAAAAACCGAACTCTACTGTTATTAGTACACTCATGGTTGACGAATGTATGAAGAACGTGGAAAAATATTAATGGCTTTGGCTTGCCTTGAAGCTTTAAAGTTAGTTCACTGTTTTATTGTGTTTGTGCTCTTGAACGATTGACCCTGTTTACATTAGCCGCTACGATGGAAAGTTGTTTTTGCAGATATTTATGAAATACTATAAGTATGACTATTATGGACCGACACCACCAATTTTTAGCATTGATAATACCGATTGAGTTCGTCTGAAAAGCCCATTTACTCTCGATTTGTCATTATAAATTACAATTTTCACAGGCAGGAAAATTTCAAACATGCTATTCAAGCTGGAATCAATTCCTGCTTTGAAAAGTTTTTGTTGTTGTTAATGGTATTATAAAGTTAGAAAAGTACTGTTATGTAACCTACCTACTAAAATATGCGAAGTTTTTTTAAAAATTGTATCACTCGGCTAGGTGCGAAGCATTCCAGCAAAAACTACAAAGTATAGCAAAAACACTCTCCAGAAAACGTGTGACTTAAGTACGTTATATTTTCGACTCGACTATCGTTAAGCCATCAAATATTGTGACACTAGGCTGTCAGCAGATAAGCAGTGTCGCACTAAACTCATCGTCGACGTACACGGCTGACTTTTATCGGCTCTAACTTTTTGCGAGCTGTCGTAATATTTTTTCTTTCTTTTTCCAATATATTATGTTATTTTCAGTGTATACCCGCTATAAAAGTTGCAGGTGTTTGTGTTATTTGAGTTTAATGATGATTGATTTTCTATTTTGGGGAAGGTAGGTGCTTAAATGTTTGTATTTATTTAAGTGGGAGTCCCACTTTTGTGTTCCTTGTTCTAATTTGTCTCATCTGTTATAGCTGTTGTCCTGTCATTTTGATTACAGCTATTTTACTGATTTGGTGTACATTTTTTCTGAAATAGGGAAGATATATAATTTTATTCATACACTGAACTTTTATAATGGTCAATTATACAAATTAGGTACCTCGTGTATCCCACGCAATACATCCCTACAGTCTGTGAGCAGGTCGTCAAGCGAATAACAAGAGGCTTATTATACTCGCATACAGTGGATAGGTAGGCTCG
This sequence comes from Mamestra brassicae, assembly GCA_905163435.1. Classification (NCBI taxonomy): domain Eukaryota; kingdom Metazoa; phylum Arthropoda; class Insecta; order Lepidoptera; family Noctuidae; genus Mamestra; species Mamestra brassicae. Next base: position 7,631,199 of record LR991004.1, on the reverse strand, counting down.
AGCGTCGCGCGGAGGGCTGCGAGACGGACGCCGATCAATAAGTCGAGAGCGTAAGACGACGGCAAGCGCCGTCAGGAGGACATTATTATGTGTAAGACTTTTCACTTAAAAGGGGACCGCCACTTCGAAATGTTTTTATTCAAGGATATTTAGGTATTTAAAATTGGATGGTAAGAAAACATATTAGTTGAATTGAGAAATTTTATTATAAGTACATAGTGGCCCGATGTTTTTTTTTTCTTAATTTTCTTTCATAAGAACCTTCGTCTGACGATAAAAAGAACAAAAAAAGAATTAGTGAAATTAGTCCCCCCATTCATGCGCGATGCCGTGACCAAGGGAAATAGGGATTCCTTTTATATATATACATAGATTAAAAGTACTTATAGAAAAAAAAGGAAATATGTAAAAAAAAAAAAAAATTAGTGAGAGAGAATAAGAAAAAAATAAAAAGATGTATTGCGACCCTGCCAGGATTCGAACCTGGAATCTTCTGATCCGTAGTCAGACGCGTTATCCGTTGCGCCACAGGGCCAGATATAAAAGTGGGTAAAATTAATCATTAGATTCTCATAAAAATAATACAAAAGAATAACTAGTTCTTTTTTTAGTATTAGTACTTGCAAAAAAATACGTTTGAATTTTTTTTGTATCATTTTACAAAGACAGCAATAATACCATTTTATTTATTTGGGTACATTTAGGTGATTAGTGTGCCTTTATTGCTTTGCCTGTATTTCTTTGATCGTTACATAAAGGGGTTCATTAGATAGCGGGCACGTGAACATTTTACTAATTAACGCTAACTGAGGTCGTGTGCAGGCCGCGTGCTCGTTAGTGCGCGCGGCGGCCACAGGGCGGCGCCATTGTGCGCGCCCGCTCGACAACGCAAGCATTTATTCGATTTTTATTCTAATTTGACATGGCAGAGGCATATAAACAACCTTGTATTGATCATAATATATTGTTTATAACTTTATTAGTATGCACACTGAATAGTAAGCGTCAATATAAATCATAATTTTCATATTAAACAAATAAATTTTTATAAAGAACATTTATATTAAGGAGAGATAACAAGAAAATGTGGGATCAATGAAAACACATTTTATGGACTACATATCAACATCAAAATATAATATCACTTCAAACTTACGAATGGACCCTAAAAAAAGATTTAAAACGAATATAATTTTAATATGATTTCATTTTACGATTTCCCTTGTCGTTCCACGACGTCCACGCGAGATGAGGTTGGGCTATTTTTCATACTATAAAACATTTCAAGAGGAACATTATGCACATAAATTAGTGCGACAAGGTTCCTATGGCTATCAACACTTCGTCGGTTGTTCTGTCGCAACTGTACCAAGCACCACCGTTTCCACTTCCCTCATAAAAATGCGGTTTTATGAAGTTTTATTATACGAATAAAATATAATGATAAAATACGAGAAAATAACATTTGAACATGTGTATGTTGTAAAAATGGTAAAAAGTGTAATTGGAATTATGAATATCGAAATCGCTATTTCAAAAATGCATGAATATTAATGATATGCAGAGCAGTGTAGATAACTTTGAATATTGTGTAACTAAAATTGAATGAATTTACGTAACACGATGGTTTTTGTGTCCATTTCTAATGTGGTATCTCAATGTGAAATATAGTGAGTAATTCCTTGAGCACTTGAGCAATTTCTCGCAAGTCGCAGCTGTTTAGTGATTAGTGTGAAGAGTTGAGTGTGAAACGATAACAAACGTCAGTCTGGAGAGGTGATTTCAACGCTGCAAGGGCTTTCAGGCGGAGTAAGGCTGAGTAGTCTGACTCCGGTTATCTAAATCAAGCACTTGAGATAAGGCGATAGCTACACTGTGTGCGATGCGCAGGTGCTTCTACTTAAAACAGAAAATTGCTAATAAACACAACACCGTCCTTGTTCAGTACATAGATAGAGCATTATGTAGGTAGAGAGATACTCAGCTTATATCAAGAGATAGCCATTGTTTGTGGCTTAATGGTTTCTGCTGTGAACTATGTCAGACTACCAACCAGCACACACTGTTTCTAATTACCTACTTTTTGGGTGATAGGAATGCTGATGTCTGGAAAGTAAATAAGGATTCCAACACACATCCTACATTAGATGAGATACCTTCTTTTCGATTTTCAGTCGAAATGCTTTGTGCTCTTTTCTAAGTATTAAATTTTCTATCAAGTTTTTTGTGAACATAAATATATAATTAAAATACCTCACCTAGCATTTTTAACAATTGTTATAGATAAGTTTATCCTGTCCAAGATGGTAAATCCTAACCAACAAAAGCAATTCTCTGCTATGTAAATTCTATCGAAGGTCTTCTAATTTTTTAAAATCTGAATTCCTATGAAATAAATGATTAGCAAGGAAAGTCACAGCCTGCATTTGTCAACTCAACTTCAATCAGTCAACAGAATAACAAAGTCTAGCCGGTCAAGTATAGCCGCGTATTTCGACCACTCGGTTGCGCGGGCGCCGGTGCAGCGGTGGCGGGCGCGAGTAAATCCCATACATCAGCGGGCCCGATCCGCTTCCGTTCAAATAAACAAGCTTCATAAAGCCGGCGCGATGACGTCTATATCTACTTCGCACTCACCCATCGCTCTTCATAACACGCTATAAATATGTACGCAATGTATTTCAAATGAAAATGCGAAACTGTTTGTGTGTCTAACTGAAAAATATGACCCATTATGAGTTTGTTTTTTCGTGTTGGGAAACATAAATCAGTGCGGCCGTATATTACTACTACCAGTAAGTAGAGGCATGTGGAACAATTATTGTGGTTGCTTTAGCCCATGAATTATTCATGACCTAAAGCAACCATAATGTCCCAGAAAATGTCCGGCGGCAGCTAGACCCGGGCCTATCGACAGGATTGGTCCGCACTAGCCCAGAGCCGGAAAGAATGGAAGGGAAGCCTTTACTCTGCAGTTGGACGGAATAGGCTAAAAGTAAATAAATAATCAAAGTAAACGCATTTATTTCAAATAAACCATTATCAGGTACTTTTGAACTGTCAAAATAAGTCCGTCAAAAACATGGAAGCTCTCAAACATGATCTCTATGGACATTAACCTTGTTGCTTCTATATATGTGAACAATGTAAAGAAAGAAAACACAATTTATAGTATCAAATATTAAAATGAGGCAGTGGCAACTAAGGGATGACAAGTCTCCACTGACGGCGGCCGTTCACTCTAATAACTACTTATTAGAGTGAACGGACGCCGTCAGTGGCTGAAAATACACAAGTTCACACCTAAGACTTTCTGGAAAATAAAAACTATAGTATGTGACGTTCATAAGCTTAGGTATGGCTTGAATGTAATTTACCTATCATCAGTGTAGCATTGTCACTATGTCGCAGCCAACCAGCTTAATCAGTCGTTTAATTGGCTGCCTAGCCATTACATTGACCGGTGTCGGTTAATATACTGAAAAAAGAAAGCCTTGAAAATAGAGTCAATCATCACCATCACACTGTGGACACTTCGACAGTAACGGCTAAAGAGTCACGGAGAATAAAGCTTTTTTCCAACTTCTCCTCGCACATGAAAGCATGTCCATACATACGTAAACAGTTATACAAGCGGTCTTCGTTTTTATTTATGTTTCCTCAGGACAACGTGTAGTAATATCCTAATAAGGCCATGTTCATGTCTTGTGTTCGAAGCGAGGTGCTAACTGGCAGGCCGTGGGAACTGCAAACAAACTGATTTCACTCAAACATCATCTCATTCAGAACTTGCTTCTTGGAGCAGTTCATTCACGTTTGACGTTGGATCTTCACAAGATCTAAGAATATTTACCTATTTGCATGAAACTTTAATATATCTTGTTCTGTTACAAAAGTATTACATATAGGTACTATATAGCTCCGACGCAGCGTTTGGGAACTTTCAAACCCTTGTCTGCTCTGTGGTTGAATTTTGAAAAATAGGAATGACATAGAGGAATGAAGACTGTTTGAGCCTTCAATTCTAATTTCGTCCCAAAATCAGTGTTCGTTGCAGCCTGGCCGTTTTTGCCATCCGTTCAGTGACGCTCTAAGCTGCGGTCCATACCCCACAGGGGGTGCGTGTAGTCATAGAAGCTTTAATTAATATTAAGGCCACCGCAGGCATGTCTGGTTAAGCATGACAACCTCATAGGTTTACCTGCGAGAAGCCACTCATTAGTAAAAAAAGGTTTAGAAGGCTATTCGGCAGTATTTCCAGGAACTAAAAAAAATCTAAAGCACTGCTATGCTAAAAGGAAAACGGCATGAAAACTGGATGGCAGCGGGCCGCGGGTTGGCGGTGGCAGAGGAGGCGCAGCGACGCCCCGCCCCGCTCCGCTGCCATCGAGAATACTTCAATTAAATACAATTTTATTTATCTGGCTAGATGCATTTGAACGCTCCCCGCTCTGCCGCCGCCGCTGCCGCGCTCTTCCGAAACGTTCGGTTCGTAAATCGTGCACAATTATTTTTGTTTGTTCTTCGTGTCTATCAACATGGCAGTATTGACGTCATACGCAAATGCTTTGTTTGTTTGCAAACATCTTCGATATGGTTATTAGGGGCGATTTATACATGTGAGTCTCTGAGAACCGTTCGATACTTTTGTAACAAGAAAATACTTTTGAAAATGAAAGTGTATCGACTTCAAAAAAGGAGGTTCATCTTTTTTTTATGTATGTTCCCAGATTACTCAAAGACGCCTGGACCGATTTGGAAAATTCTTCTTTTTTTTGAAAGGGTATAACTTCCCAGGTGGTTCTCAAGGATTTGATGATAAGATTCTGGAGAAATCGAGGAAACTCTTAAAATTTTGTAGGCATATCTATCTACTTGAAGCGATTTGGGTATTTTAGGAAGATTATTTTCTCGGAGTGGTCCTATTTTAATTTGGTGAAGATCTGATGAAGAATTTCGGAGGTAGGCAACGGAACTCTTCAATAAATGATAGGAAATGACCAGAATTGCTGAAAATGCATGTCTGTTAGTTGTTTACACCAGTTCACAACATAACATCACGCCGGTACCTACGCTGTGAAGAAGTACACACATGTGTATACATCACCCACCACACCTTTTCCTCACCAATTATGTTCAATTTTCATGTTTTGAGGGTTATTTATTTGTGTGATATTCTTTTTGCGTTGGGTTTAGTTACAATAGCCATTTTGTATTTTGAACTTCTACACCAGTGACCTCCTCAAATTAAAACCTAGGAATTGTAAATGAGATTGTTAGGTTTATGTAAATCCCAAAGCTGACCATTGATTCAAAAACGTAGGTACCAGGCCGGTTTGAATCGGCCAGTTTTGGACTCTACCAAAGCCAGTAATCATGATCTCTTTACAGATACTCGACCTAGGTATTTCTGTTACTAGAACCCACTCAATATCCAAATCAATTAAACAAACTAACTGCACTAAACTTTAAAATCCCTCACTAACAAAAACACCTAACCGTCAATCGTGCTTCATAGCAGGCGTTTCCAAGAAGATCACATTGCATTGTTTATCAAACAAATTACATTCAAATAAAGTAGGTAATGATGACGATGACATCTAGGAACACGACGACGGTGGAAAGGTGTCAATGACTGGCGCCAGAGAGACGACAAGCTTTGACTCCGAACCTGAGACCGTCACATGAGAACACGAGGTGGAATCGCATTATGAATGCAAATGCATGATGGCAGCATACTGAATATTTTTCTCGACTGACTAGTATAAAGATAGCTGAGTGTTTAAAACGTCGGTTGTTGTAAGTAGGTTATGTAAAGAGTTTGTAGGGGAATGATCAGTCTTGGTTTAGATTACGCCTACATCATGTAGGTAGACTTTGGCAACTCGTATTTACTTGCTCTGAATCTGGCGTTACCCAGTGTTGTGGCGCAGGTTGGGATAGGCTTCGGTATGTCCGGCAGTGGCCTGTAGAAATTATTTACTTGTAAGAGCTGCACAGCTAGGGATGTCATGACTTACAAATTTTCAAAAATAAAAACCCAAACAACATCATAACCACGTTTCGTCCCTAGTTCCTAGACCTCGTTATGAATGTCATTGTTCACTAAACATACTTGCACACATTGCACGGACTATAAAGTTGCGCACTAGCAGTTGTACAAATTAAGTGACTGAACTACTAATGTCCGAATTGTCTCATCCTCCCTAATGCATGCATATGTCGTTGCATCAGCTTTTCCGCCCTAAACTACTATGGATAATAGACTATTTTACCTTGATCTACCCCGCCCCCTTCTGATTCTATAAGAGTCGTTTTAGATAGAGGGGTTGTATGTGATATTAGGGGTCATGAATATTTGGTTGTTTATGCATTGCGCATGGTGTTGCGCCATATGGAGTATTAGCGGGACACTTGGGACTTTGATGCGGGATTGCTCCGAATGGAAACAACTGGCTAAATTCGAGGCCTCATGTTATGTTATGATTGCTTCATCTGTCCTATGAACCGAATCTGCTGGAGGAGACAGAAACTTTGATAGACAGCCTAAGGTTTTCAAGCTCAAAATCACATTGTTCGAAACGACGGACAGACGTGTGGACAGACCTGTCTACATAAAACTACACCACACTTGCTTGACATAACTCTACAATCTTACAAGCATAATCAACTATGTATTTACAACATAGCATATCAAACTGCATAATTAACAAGAAATAAAACTCCTAATCCATCAATATCTGCCGACGACACGAATTCGAGTCATAAATTCATATGGCGGGGCGACTTAATCAAAACGTGCACTTGTAGCCCCCCTGAGCCCCCTAGCCCCTTTAGAGGGCGCACAATGTCGAATATATTCATTTCCTCCGCAATATTTGTACATTAGAGGTCTCGGCTCGCTACGCTCCCCATTGCTCTCTAGTTTGACTCTATAGCTTCAGTTTTCTATGGGGGAAAATGTCCTTTACCATCGGTTTTCTCGTCTCCATTTTCAGATAACTTTACTGCAACTTCAGTCGGCTTATCGCTGCTTATATAATTTCCTGCACATTCAAGTCTAATTTCATTAACAATATCATGGTCAACGAAGAGATAAGGTGAAGTCAATGCAGTTAAAAATCGGCATTATTGTTACGAATGTTTGCGATATATAAACGTTTTGGTTTTATAGATGTAACAGATAGATTTTATCTTCGTACTCGCGTCAATGCAGCTGTTTAGTATTTAAGTCATCATGCTACATGAAATGTCAAATATTGTTTTAAATATCAAGTCATTCTGAATCTGTGTAGCCACTAGTCACACTATTTTCAACGGCAACATGACACATCGAGGCAATATGTAAAGTTAGGTAGAGAGAGTGTGAAGTGAACTGTCATTCCATTTTGTTTGTATGGATTGGCAGCTCATTTCATGTTCACTTCACTGAAGCTTACAGTGTTTGCAGAATCACGCTGCTGGTTACTGTCGTGATTGGTTCGAGTTTCCCTCGTAGGGTTGGGTTGGCATGAGACAAGGGAGCCGGCCGCAGCCGAGTAATGAAACCTTAAATCCCTGGTACGGACTCGTAATCCCATGACGAGAAGTTAGAGCAGGGGTGCCCCGCGCCAGTTGGCCGCACCTAATGCGGTTTAGTGTTTCATTTCCAGCGCAAATTGTGTTTTTATACAATCATCGGGTTGTTTTTTATCTAAATCTCTTTTGCAACTGTTATGGGTCTTGCACTTGAGCAGTTTGAAATGAGGATGGATGTAAGAAATCGGGAAGTTTACGGTTTTTATGTTCCTTCCTCAACAATTTGGTTCTATAGTGGGTTCATAATAATCAATTTTGTAGGAGCAGTAACTCTGTTGTCTTGTTCTTTTCTGGTTGATTGTGCATTATGGTTGTCTATTTCCATGTTTTTCCATTGTACTATGGTCGTTCTCTGCAGTTTCTATAAATAAATTAATATATTAAATGTTTTACCTTAACTCTTTGGCTTTGGGCAGTCTTAAGATAAACTGGTGAAGTCATTCGCGTGTTCTATTATTTATGAGCTCAGCTGATTACGTAACAATCACTAACAAATCGCTGTCAGAATACGTAAACAAAAGTGACGAAATATCACAAATATTTCATTGAACATACAGCTGCAGAGAAAATCATTAAAATTCCATAGTTTAAGCTTCATCTATAGTAGACAACCTTGACAAGCAAAATCGACCTCGAAGTACAATTTTCCTGTTGGTAATCTTTGTACGAGTACATTCAATATTTATGTTACATTTCAATGTTTGAACAAAATTGTGTGCTTGTTTCCTTGGCTCGCTGTAAAGCTATGATACAATCGGTGTGATCTTTACTTTTGCTGTGGCGTCGCGGTCGGTAATGTCGGTATCGAGATTGCACGATCGCGGGTGTCGCAACCCTGGCGCGATCTCGGCATCGCGACAGCGCCGAGCCCGTCGGCGACGCACGTGCACTCCGCTTAATGAGACCCTGCCAGCCATCTTCCGATCGATGTTTACGCTCGTTACTTTCCACGATGCTGGATACTGATTTAAAATAATGACCGCGATAATTAAGGAGGGGTTACTGACGAAGCCTTTTTGCTGGTGCTTTTATTTTCCGCTTTTGATAAGACTTATTTCGTTGTGTTTTAAAGAAAAGTTTTGTAAAAGAAATTGTGCTGTTGCCTTTCAAGTTGAATGACCTTTGAAATTTTATAAAAATGTGCAAAAAGGGTTTTCGCAGTCGGTAGGATTCGAACCTACGCTCCCAGAGGGAATCTGATTTCTAGTCAGACGCCTTAACCGCTCGGCCACGACTGCTTATATCCGCTGAACGAAATTATCTGTCTTTTCGCTCAGAGCATTTGTAACAAATTGAACTAGATTAGAAACGACAAAAAATAAAACAAAACGTGAATTTCTCGCTAGCTATCTTATTAACGTTCGCAGCTGCTTTTAATTGAACAATTTAGCATTGATTATTCGCCATCACTTATCTTGCACAAAGATCTCGGATCTTGACGCCCTGCTCTTTGAATAACAAGAGGAGAGAGCGAGAAACTCAGCGCACCCGCATTCCTAATTAAACAAAGATAAACTGATTACAAATTGAAAGTTAAATCGGAAGCGGTGGCAGTAAGTAGAGGTTATTTGTGGAATCATTGTGTAGTAGTGGCCGCCTATTTACTCAGCTGTAAGTCAGGCACTAAAACAAAATAAATGGAGCGAGAAATCCCCGGTCTGCTCCAACACAAGTGCGGTTTTATGATTATGAGATGCGCACGCGCTTGTAAAACAGCACGAATTAATCATTGCTCGTGAACATCAGCTTTAACTATTTTATGCGTAACAACAGGGAACTTTGGTTTATTAGCGCTTTTTCTTGTACGACGCTTTGTTCTACAAAATGTTTGATGCTTCTATTTATGTAATCCCTTTTTATTGTAAGTCGACGAGTTAAGGCAACCAAAAATTATACTGTGATGAGTTTAAATATAGATTTTTACGACGAAAACAGCCTTCCGATTTTGTGAATGTAAGTTGTAGAATGCAACAGTTTTTTCCAAGGCTCGTCGGTATTAATGAATTTGGTGGTGATGAATAAAACATATGAAACAGGACATGTAAATGTAATCTGTCACGAAGCGACCACATTGACGTGGTCACAGAATCGTGGGTATAGCGTGACGTAAACATAGCCAGCTTGGAACCGGTGCATACCGGTCTAGGGATGCCAAAACAAGGAAAAGCTGGTAATTTTCTGCAAAATAATGTTTTAACCAGACATGACGGGATTAAAGCCGAAGTTAGGTATAACTTATAAGTTAAGGATTTAATATTGTAGTTATCATTGTTATTGAGTCATTTAAAGTACCTCGGTAGGTTATTAGTAATTGACTCACTCATGTTACAAATTTTATCTATGTAAGTAAATACTTTATTTTATTGAGTTGATAAAAAATATTTTAAATTCATCATCATCATCTCAGCCGAAAGACGTCCACTACTGGACATGGTGGGGGGATGCCATAATTGCCACGCTTGGCTGTTGGCAGGCGGGTTGGCGACCGGCGATCGCATTGCACAGAGAATGCTGCTGCCCATACTCTGGTGAGTCTCTTACTCTTACGACACTCACGGTAAGTGATGGGATGGTTCTTTAACGTCCGACACCATACAGAACCTACCATCATACAGAATTTTAAATTACCTTTACTGAAACTGAAAAAAGCGAAAAGAATCCGTGATATGAAGAAGACCAGCTAAATGAACAAGATATTTAAATACTTATTTATGGATTCAAACCTTTAAAGCAAGAATACACTTCATTGTGTAAAAAAGAGTCCATTACTCTTTTACATAAACTGAATCCTACGGTGGTGGTGGTGTACAGTGGTGGTGGTGAAAATTCATTTGATTTGATAACTCTCGAAGTTAAGTAGGTAGCTAGATACTACATTTCCTTGGTGCCAATTACAATACAAGACAGAAACCAACCAACTGACAATGTAACATTATAATGTAAGTACCAAACTGTAAAATGACTAGCGGTGACACTTGTATAACGGGCTTACAGATACAGAATAGGATTGTCACTCTAGCGAAGTAGTTTGACATTGACACGCGTGTCTGATTTCTGCAGCGTGACAGCCCTAGCATACAAATGAGTGCGCTTTACTAGACTTGCATTCTTTTGCATGCGTATTAAGGCGTGAGGTACCTGAAGGAAATTCTCGCCCATCATGACGTACGCTTCCGCTGTTTTTGCACACGCAAAGCCTCGTCACATCCATAGGATCCAGACGCTCCAAAACCATTTCCACCGTAAGATCACGGGAGCTCCCTACTATGTCCGCAAAAAATAAAACACTTTCAAATTCAAATCGCAATGTCATCTCAATGACAGACAATGTAATTTTTTTTCAAAATGTCAAAGTTAGAGGCGTTTTTGGTTGCAGTTGCGAATACAAAATTAAAAATAATAAATTGTATTCTATTTCTAATATTGGATTTCCTGAATTTTAGTTATTTTTTGGTTTTACATTTGTCGAAAAACTACAAAGTTTTTCGAATGAGTTTTTTTAGCATCCACAAATTGCAGAAGCTTTCTACGTTTTAAAAATATATAGTAAACGCACCTATTCCTTTTTCAAGTTTATTTTTGCGCACCGAAAGCTATTGGATTTGCTCGTCACATAACTACGCGCCTTAAGAACTGTTTGTGCATTGTGCAGGGCAATGCTGAAGCATGAGCTAAGCGCTTTATACACTTCTCATCAAAAAAATCGAAACACTTTCGTTTTTATTGTTTTTGTCCTAATTTTTTACAAAAGAGAATTAATTCCATGAAAAAAAAAAACATTATTGTGTAGCTGGCAGTTTGGTCATTACAGTAAGAAGAAAAAAATCAAAATTCGAAATTAGAATTTCATTTGTTTATCCTATAAATGAAATTAATCACTGTTTTGAGACAAATGTGTATTTAGGGTTGGAGTACGTTTCTCGTTTAAAAACTAAAATTAGCGCTTGTCTTTAAACTTTTTGTTTCTTATTTCATTTACTGTGACTTTGGGACGTCTGAAAAAACTTTTTTTTCTAAAACATATGGATACTTCGCCCGCAGAAGCCGCCCAAGTGGTGGCATTGCTGGATTCTGGACTTAGTCAGCGTGTTGTGGCTGCAAGATTGCATCTAAGCTTATCATCTGTTCATAGAGTCTACAAACGCTATCGGGAGACTGGTTCGTTCACGCGCCGTTCAGGATCTGGCAGGAATCGGGTCACTTCTGAGCGAGATGATCGATTTATTGTAACAACCTCTTTACGAAATCGACGCCTTAACGCTTTTCAACTGCAGCAGCAGCTTCGCGTTGTACGAAGAGTAGCTGTAAGTGACTCTACAATAAGAAGAAGGTTGAAGGAACGCGGATTGGCACCGCATAAGCCAGCGAATGGGCCGAAATTAACTGCAGACCATCGAAGAGCGCGCCTTAACTTTGCACGCGAGCACCTAACTTGGTCATACCTTCAGTGGAGCAAAGTACTGTTTTCTGATGAGTGTAAAATTATGCTGTATGGTAACGACGGAAGGAACAAGGTCTACAGAAGAGATGGAGAACGCTTTGCACAATGCTGCATTGAAGAAAAGGTCAGCTATGGTGGCGGTTCGTGGACGGTTTGGGGAGGAATCAGCGCCGACGGTAAGACAGAACTTGCCTTTGTATCTGGGCCACGGCTGCCTGCACTAAACTCTCATCGGTACATCGAACAGTGTCTTGAACCTCATGTGATGCCCTATGCACATTTTATTGGCAACGACTTCATATTCATGCACGACAATGCTAGAGCTCACACCGCGGGCGTCGTACGAGATTATCTTACCGAAGTCGGTATCTCCATTATGGTATGGCCAGCAAGAAGCCCGGACATGAATCCCATTGAACATCTATGGGATGAATTAAAGAGACGAATTCGAGCAAGAGATCCAGCCCCAGAAACACTTAGCCAGCTGCAAAATGCAATCCAAGAGGAATGGGATAATATACCACAACATGTGATCGTGACTCTCATCCGATCGATGAAGAACCGTATGGAAGCAGTAATAAGAGCTCGCGGAGGGAATACAAGTTATTAAATAAACGTTTCTTACATTTTTTTTCATTTACGCGTGTTGTTTTACCCATTTCCTTCATATTCCATACAGGGTAAAAATTACTCATTATACAAAATACGAAACCTATGAAGACTTAATTTGAATTTAGAACATTAACATTAGGATTTAAAAACCTCATACTACTCACTATTAAATGACATTTTACATTTATTCCTAAATATACACATTTTTCTGATAATCCTTATCAAATCATAAACTGCGAGGTGTTTCGATTTTTTTGATGAGAAGTGTATTTAGTCGGACCGCCACTAGCGCCGTCCATTACCTTGTTGTCGCGATTTGTCTCTATTGCTTCAGCGTTTCACATCGAGTGTGTCCACGTAAAGACATGCAACGAGTTAGGTGTTAATAGATCGTGTGTATTTGCTTTATGAGCACCTGTATCGATAACATATGTATCTTATTTGCTTATGTTTTTGACGACATTTCACGAGCACGACTTACTTTTTGACGCAACATCGTTTCCTATGATCGAATATGGAACCTTATTTCTGCTTGGATAGTAGATTTTGTTCCGACTTCCTAACACTATTTTTATTCTAAGCATTTATAACACAAGTGTGTTTTAAACGCTTGGAATAAAATTAGTGTAACCACATTTCTCCCTTTAAGTAAAGGGAGAAATGTGGTTAAGGGCTCAATCTGCCCAATTGAAAATAAGGCTCACAGAAAAAGCTAAATTGGAGAGTAATCGAAGTCCTTTGCACAGCTCACAAATTGTAATGTGCCACGAGAGGTAATTTATTTGCAAATTATGACTAGTGTCAGCACTTCAAATATGGTAACATTATTATAGTGGCAAATGTAGTGATTTATATTTTAATTAAAAAAAAAAGCAACTAAAACTTGTTTAATAGGCAGTTCGATTCCTTTCAACTTTTCAAATAAAACTAAAAAAAACAACCGATACCTCATACTCATTAATTAAAACGTTTGAAGTGCCTTTACTACTTCCTCAATTAACTACCGAACTATAAGTCGATTTTATTGTTATTTAAATAACTATTTTACAGCCAACATTACGATTACAGAACTACACAAGTATCTTTGACGTCATCATTCAGTATTCACAATGGAGAAGCGAAACGTCGCGTCGTTGAATAGAATTACAAATTGCATTTAGCATTATCGTGAATAAGCTAAAAATAGAATAGAATACTATGTCAGAGAAGGCAGTGTGGCCAGGCTTGGCGTGGGTATTTGGTACACAATGCACGGTGACTGGGGCATCACTTCCGCTGCAGGACACAATACCAGATAGGCAGCTATGCACTTGTGTGGTAACTAAGCCACAGTGTACTGAAATGCCACGTATTATAGCAGTACACCCGTTACCTATTCAATTTTCGCAATGTGCAAGGAATACTGTACAACGTTTACTTAAGATTTTCAATAGATGCAGGTGCGGTAGGTTTTCTTTCTCGACGCTTTATGGGAAGGCTTGGATAGGTCTGGAATTCTTAGTATGTGGTACATGAGTAGGTGATTGTTCATACATTATGTAATATACGATTCAATTCCATGTATAGTCGGACGTGAATTAAGACAGTGCACCTGCACACACTATACTCAGTGTGCATTCATAGACAGTTCATTTGTAGCAGTGCCACCAGTGTGAACGTCGCAAAATTTCAAGGGAACATATCCCCGGGATCAGAAGTATCCTTTGTCCTATTCCAGGACATGGTCGACCTGCGTGCCAAGTTTCATCTAAATGCGTATAGCCGTTAAGACATGAAGTGGTAACAAACAGACAGAAATAGCAAATAAGTAGTCTGTTTTTCAAAAGACTGCGTGTGTACCTTCATTGTTTCATTAAGTTGTGTCTAATAGAACGTCTTGATTTAACTGCGCTTATTCTAACTAACTAAGACAAGATACATACTAAATAGTTTGCAGATCTCTGGCGAAATTCATTCTGTAAAATAGCTGTAGTAAACACTTTTACTGTTAAGTGTGAAATTATGCTACCTTGTCTGGACCTGAAAATGAATATTTCTTTTTCTATAAGCCAGCGAAACGTAGGAGAAACTACATATTACTGCCGGTATGAAGTTATGAAATGAAAATAGAGGGGTAAATATGGGCCCTGGGGAAATATGCGCAGTGTTGCCCTTTACACCCTTTGAATATTTAAAGTCTCCGTCAGTTTCACTCACGTCTGACCCCCGGGAGTTAGGTGGAACGTTACGGCTTTGTTGGAACGTTTCTCTACTTGCGCTGAGTCAATAATATAGAGTTGTGGAATGGTTTCGATGTTTTTCGTCGCTGTTCCTATTGCCTCGCTGAGTTTTGTCTCCTGCTTGATATGGAGGGAAGTGGATATTATAATTTTCTTTCTTATCATCCACTGTTATATTCTGATTTATTGATGTTGCGGGATCCATTGATCCAATCAATTGAGACGATTCTCCGAGTATCGTCGAGCTTTTCTGGCGGTCGCCACTTTTCAGGTGTTGCAGTCGCGGAGAATAGTGTGACGAGCTTGTGTTACAGATTTTTTATTTTATTTACGAGCAACTTTATTTAATTAAATACTGCCTTTATCTCATAAAGTCTACAGCAATGAAAAGACAATATCATTATCCGATTTGTCTTATCTTAATCCGAGTAGATTTAAAGACGAGAACAGACACCTGATTTTAAGAAGAAACATCTGCTTAATTGCATGTGTCAATGAACCAATCAAAAAACAATTATAATTCTGAAATATTTTAATAAGAATTTTAGTCATTTCCGTTGTATAATCTATGGATTGAACAATGTATTGAACAATGTATTGATGAACGCAATTGTATTGATTACAGTGTACTCAGTAGTAGGTAGTAATTATAAATGTGATTTCGATTCGCCTTGAAAGATTGTCTCAGTGCAGTAAAAGATTATCAAGTACATTGGAAACAGTTAAAGGATTATTAGGTACATTACAGTTTTCATTTGTGTTTCGATAATGACATACTATAAATTGTAACAATATTTTCCCAAGTCTTCTTATGCGTATTCTTCATTGCTGAAGTTCGTGCCACTGGAAAGCTTTCAAGGACGAGTTGCTTTCAGCTTTCCACGGATTTTCTCAGGGCAGTGATCACAATGACTCCTGCAGTGCAATTCTGTAAACATTTCGGAGTGAAAACTATACCTCGGCGAAGTGAACGACAAGTAAACTGTCAAACGATACAATGAAAACAAGTAAATGACAGTTCACTCCACCTAAGCGTACACGCTGAGATGTCGACACAATAGACCAGCTGTTATGTCTAGATGTGATCAGACCAGCGAGTAGGTAAAAGCCCGCGCGGTCTTTTTTCATCCACTTTAGCCACTACAACTAATTTTTTCCAAGATTGAATGCCGTACCAGTATTAAAAGTTTCCCAATTGAACAAACTGTTAAGGAAAGTCTTAGTAGTTTTTGGGTAGGGAACCCAAAATACAGCGCGAATACCTACTCCCCGAAAACGCTATGCCGTAAAAGTAGGAAAACACGTTGAAGAACTAATTCCATAATTCATTAGTCTGCCAGATGTTGTTTGGTATTTTACATCTTATGTAGAAATATGTTCTGAACTTATGTGTCTCCATTAAAAATTCAGCTTTTCATGAAAAATGTATAAGTTTACACAAAAATCTGTTGTTCCGCCTTACTATCATTGTAATGTATGGTAATGACTTCCCATTATCCTGGGTGAATGTGCCACTAAATGGCACCTGTATTCTTTGAACTACCAAATGTGTGGCGATGGAAATCCAGCTCTATTTTGAAGAATTCGTCAGTTTATTTCAATTATGTCATGAATAATATATGACGACGGGTGTTCGTGAAAGGTTAACGAGTTGTCGTGCCCTCGCCGACTCTACACTCCCAATACAATACGAATATTTTGTACAGTATTCAGTTTTGTAGGTGGCTGAGACGCCATTGTTCCATTTGCGATTATGACAGATACACTATAGCTCAAAAGTATTTTTCCACCTGCATTTTGTGAGGCCAAAGCTTAAAACGGAATTGCTAATAAATGAATATGATGACTATGAAAATTCAAAATTAAAAAAAAAAAAAAAACTTTTTTTTGGGTGCCAAATTCTTTTTTTAGAGTTCCGTAGTCCACAAGGAACCCGTATATTTTCGCCATGTCTGTCTGTCCGCAGTTCAGCTCAGACACGCTTAGCACTAGAAAGTTGGAATTTGGTATGGGTATACATATTAATCACGCCGACAAAATGGTGAAATAAAATCTTAAAAAAATATATTTTATTTAATTTCGTTTATTTATTATTTTTTTTTGTAAAGTTGCTATGATTTTTTTATCGTCTATCCCATACTGTGGGTTGTCGTTGGATAGATGGTTAGATAAATATTACGAGTGTGCGAAAATCATTTTTCCATCCAAGGATCCGTTGGCGAAATATTAAGCTTTAAAGTACCTCCTCTGCCAGCTAAACGGTTGTTTTTGGCGACGTGAAAAAAGTCTTGGTAGAAGCATATACCTATAACGAATTTAAAAGGAAAATTATCACAGCTAACTAGGCTCAAAAAGTTAATGAGTAATAGTCGACCAACTTATAAAATAAAACTGGATAAGAAAAAAGATCGTAATAATTCTATAGAAAATTACCAAACCCACTTGTAAATTTGTATTCTTACAGTGAAAAACCATGGCCAAATAATGAGTACGAAACTCATTATTTGGCCATGGTTTACAGGACGAGCAACTTCGGAGCCCTTCACTGCGCGTGGCTCGACACGCACTTGACCGGTTTTTTTTAATATGAAAGCGCCAAGGTTTCGATATTATAAGGAAAATTTAAATCTATTGAACCATATAGGCATAATTAGTAGGTATTTCATAATCTGTCATTGGAATTGTTTTTTTATATTTTTTTACGCAGCAACAACTTTGTTTTTTCCGTTTGTTTACCTATAAAGTAATCAACTGTTCATTATAATAATCGTTTATTAATATTTAACACATTGACTTATATTGATACCTAAGGTGTTTTTATACTTCGATATTATTTTACCTATCGCAAAGCACTCGCACCTAAAATGTATACATATATAAAATGCACTATACCAGGCTGAAATTATCTTTTTATTTGTTTGCAGTCTGTATTTGCAGGCCATAAACAGCTTAATAAAGATTTTCTGGTACTTTTCCATGTCTTTGGATATCACTGGTTGGTTTATCGCTTAAACCTACACTTTAGGCTTGTATGTTCAATACAATATCCATGTTATTTAGGAGTGTACTGGCAGTTTTCAGTAACTCTAGGTGATGCCTAAGTGAATTCACAGTTGGATTATCAACGCTCAGCTCAGCGCCGACAGTCGAAAATCCAACAGTGGGATAGATATTTAGGCGTTTCCTTGTGTTAGTGAAATTGGGCATGAGACCCAGTGCATCAAGTGCGAGTTCGGTTCAAACACCTGTAGTCCGATAACCCTTATCATATCATTTTATCGGATGCGGACTTTGCCGAAGTATTTTACTAAGTGCCGTGATATCAGAGATAACATTTAATTTTACGGCACGTTACATCGCATATTTTATTGAGGCTTCGCTACTTACAAATAAACCAAGATAATTGAAGAATTATACGAGGAGCTTATAAAAGCGGTATTTTATGTTAGTTAAACCGCTTTTGTATGGGACACACAGGTTGTTGTTACATAATGAAAACCGAATATTATGTTATCGTCAGATTAGCAACATTAGTAGTGTAGTGTATTGCATTAGTTTTAGTAAGGATAGGGTTTTGACAACAAAAATGTAATTAGTCCATCAGATAGATTTCCATTCTTGGACATCGCTTAGTCGTGCTTACATTTACAGCTTAGTATCCGGGAGGTAGACAATAAGCAAACACTAATTTTGATAGAAATACAATAGGGTATTTGACAAAAAAAAACTAATTAATCCGTCAGATAGATTTCCAAAAAAATATTGAATGCGTATTTTTTCTTTGTCACGTTAAAAGATGATGCAGTGCGTTGAAAACTCGTGTGACGTCACTTACCAGTACACTTTTTACTGGAAACTGACTTTACAAGCCCCCAATCCTTATCGTTAATGCGTTTTATCTTTGTATTTTTTTATTGATTTGATAAAATAAAAATACGTATCCAATATTATTGTTTTTTTTTTAAATTTAACTTACGGACTAAATATAATCATATTTTTTTAACCCTGGCAACATCCCCATTGAGAAATATGTTCTTTCCGATATCAGATTCCTGTTTTTAATGAAAAGTGCAGCTGAAAACTACAATACTCGTGGCATTATTCCCCAAATTGGTTGGTTTTATTAGTTGCATTTCCGTTTTTACTTAAAAACACTATTACCAGCCCGTAATTTATTAATGCATATAAATAAATTAGCAGTTGGTAGGTAGATCTTACAGGATATTATTGAAACACGTGTCTTGTTAGCATCTCTGAAACACCTGCTGAAGTACCCACGGTGACTGAACACGAACACTGCAATAATAATAACTTATCTTGAGGAAAATTTACAGGAAGTACAGTCACGGCCAGCGAGAAGATACTCGATTTAAAACTCATGACATTGACATTGTGAAATTTCGACTGAAAAATTACGTGATCAAAAAATATTCACAGTACCTAGTGATATATTGAAGTACTAGCTTTTACTCACGACGCATATCCTGTTTTTCCTCGTTCCCGTAGGAATTTACCGTTCCCGTATAGTCTATAGCATTCCTCATGAATGTGGCTAACATAATTATATGAAAAGGATTTTCCAAATCCGGCTCGGAGATTAGCGCGTTAAAACAAATTAACTCTTCAGCTATATTATATTATTATTTATTATATAAGTATAGATCAGTCACTATCATCAGAACTAAATAGCATTATCTGCGCGTACGTACATACCCATGCGCTTAGTTCTTCTCAATCACCAGTCAACAGATTGAAACAGACATTTTGACACAGTTTTCACTGTCATTTAGAAATTTTCTTCTAGAAGGTTTATTTAACATGTGTATTCCTTGTACAAGAGTGAAGCGGTGGGAAATAGTCTCGTTTTTCACCTGTGCTTCATAGTACGTACACAATTATGTATAGAAAGACAGCGAAAAAGTAAAAAATTACTTACATATTTTCTTTTAGGGGTGCAAAGTTTCCATGATAACTTTGCAAAAGAAAAAAAGATATAACGAATACTCAAGATATTCTATATGTCGAAGAAAAACAAACACATAAAATGGCGCACGTGAAGTGCTTATCTATTTGTGTAAGTTGTAACACTCAACTGAGGAAAATGACTTAGTGGGTTGTTCGAGATGTGCTATGTTTACTCTGCTAGCCGTAGGTATAGCTGCACATGTATTATTGTTACTTATGTGTTAATGTCTCATTGGTGGGGCAAGAATGGCACATGGGTCGATTTGTTTCGCAAATACGAAATTTGGTTTTCCCATTCGGACAACTACGCATTAATTTATCAAAATCGGATGGATAAAATACATTTGAGAGAAAGATTATTGTAACATTCTCATTGATATTAGAATCTTCATCATCATCATTGTCGTCATTGCAGACGAAAGACGTAAACGGCTGAACATAGCCCACTCGTGGGCAAAGGCTTCCTCCAATCCTTTCATTATTCTCTATGCTGTGTTTCACGCCAGTTCTCAAGGGAGCCATCAAATACGTCCCACAATCTTTTCCTCAGTCTGCCACGACCCAAATATTAGGATCATCTTACTAGAATTACGACTGTAATGTTATATTTCATTGTTTCTCGTGATATCGACTTCGGATTACGACGGTAATTTACAGCCCGGTCGCGAGGAAAAAAGCGCTCATAATAACGACTCCGGTATGTTACCTCGAGGTCGATTCGAATTGATGAGCCGCTTTGACATTGATGTATAAAGTGGACAATCAACTTCTTTGTTCTTCAAGACGTACATTTTACGTTGTAAATCAACATTGTGCAAGTTGTTTGGTCGTAAGTTCGTAACGCCGCACTCTCGGTATTACGGGGTATTGTTTGGCCACAGATTGCGTGTGTAGACTTATGTAGCCGACCGTATCGTCGGCTAACAACGGCTTATTGTTATGGTTAGCATAACCGCGTTGCCTAGTTACGCCTCTTGTTGCAATAATTCGCGGTTCGTGCGGTATTTTGCTAGAAACAAACCATATTGTTCATTCATCATCCGAAAACCTTATTCTCCATACAATAGGACTGCTTTTCATTCGTATAGCGACTGTTATTAGTTTGCAATACCGAATACCTAAAACAATTTGACGCGACAAGCAGTCTTTGTGTTGACTTGTTTACACCGCTGGACACACTGCAGGAATTTTGTTTGAATGGTCATATAACACAGCCGCAAGTCAATAAATATTAAGGACTAAGCTTAAAATCTGTCTCTATTATCGCCTTTGTTTGTTGGCAATCATAATTTAGTGAGACATTTTGTAGGAGATATTGAATTTCGGTAAAAACTGTAGCACCGCGAAACATGCTTCGTTCACTATCTCTGTTATGTATAGATGTACGCAATAGCAAAAGCTCAACTACTCTTGAGCTATGCTATGCTTGTTATAGTTGAGCTTTTTTAGGCAACATCCCCATTATGTATGTACATAATAGGGATGTTGCCTGGGTTCATGATTCAAATTAGTCCGCCAGTTAGATTATCGAAAAATGATGGATACGTATTTTTATTTTATCAAATCAATTAAAATTTTTGAAGATATAACGCATCAAAGATAAGGAGTGGGAGCTTGTAACGTCACACGAGTTTACAACGCACTGTATCGTCTTCATTTCTTGTTAACGTGACAAAAGAAAAAATACGTGTCCAAAATTTTTTGGAAATCTATCTGACGGACTAATTAGTTTTTTTTTGTTAAAATTAAATATCCTATTATATTTCTATCAAAATTAGTGTTTGCTTATAGTTTACCTCTCGGGTACCTACTTAACTTACACTGTAAAGCACGACTAAGCGATGTCCATAAGTAAATAACCTTGTGAATTATTTTTCCGTCTACTATTTATCGCGCTAGGACAGAGCGACCTCAACATTTAGGAATTTTTGTCACCATCGCATTATCCTACTAATATTATAAACGCGAAAGTTTGTAAATATGGATGGATGGATGGATGTTTGTTACTCTTTCACGCAAAAACTACTGACTAGATTTTGATGAAATTTTGCACAGTGGTAGATTATAGTCTGGAATATCACATAGGATACTTTTTATCCCGGGAATATGTTCCCTTGGGATAATTTTCGACAATCACGCGGGCGGAGCCGCGGGCGGCAACTAGTATTTCATAAGGAACCATACCAGTACTGTACCTGACTGACCGAACATTCATGAACAACGAAGAGCGTAGGTAGGTACATTAGTACCTACGCTACGGTGCTTCAGCGTGATTAAGTGCGTTATCAGTAATCTTATCAGCGCAGTACGGGCACACCGAGCAAGTGCAAACACCTGCCCGCCCACCTGTCACAGAATATCACAGATTGTGATATGATACCTATCAGGTTATCACATGTACAAGACTTATAATCACCTCATACCTTTATACTATTTCCGTGTAATAACTTTATCTAGTTTATATAGAACTGTAACGCGCACCATTTTATTGTAGGTACAGTTTTAATTGAATCTTTTATACCTAGTTATATAACGCTAGCTTTATTAATATTTTGCGGTTCTTAAAGTCTGTTTTTCGTTCCGTAATGTAATAAGAATTCTGAACGATTCTGAAGGAATGTTAACGTTTTTACTTAATCGAGCTTGTTAGGCAATGAAAAGTTCGAATGAGATTTTCGCAATTTCCTTTTGCTGTACATTAACAAATTGTGTCAATTTCATTTAGTATGATTCAAGCTCGACGTTATATAATTTCGGCGAAATAACAATCCTTTAAATTTACACAAATTACATTGAAATATTTTTTTATTGTTGCGTTAAATCAAACATGAACTTCGTGAAGCTACCTTTGTTCACAACTGTACCAACATAACAATAAAAAAATAGGGCAATGAATGTGATTATTGATTATCTCCGAAGATTCAATGCATACCGTGTTCCAATATGCGGCGTACATAGTCGTTATCGGAGGCTCAGCTAGGCTTCGCACGGTAGATTCCCGTCGTAATGCGTGTAACTACGTTTTCCACGGCTTCATAGCTCATACAGGTGCGCGCTAATCAACAAACGTTCACCACAACTCACAAGTCACTGCGCCGACGCCATTTTCTTTTCTGTGTTCCATTTTTAAAGTTTTCTGATACGTTTTTGTGTTTTAGACTTCGGAAATCAGGGCAAGTGAGTCAGTGTCAGTGAGTGAGAGAAATCAGGGAAAATTGAAAGTTTTCTAACTTTAAATTTTTGTTTTATTTGTAGTCGATTTTTCAATACTCAGATATTTTTAAACTGAAGAATACTTATGGCTGTTTGATATATTGTCTATACAAAAGCTGTCAAATTGCCATTTAACTCCTCGGGCAAAAGTGTGATTATCACACAGCACTATTATCTTTTTTACAGACAGAGATAAAAGGTGCGAAGAAATAAAATCATAATTTTAATTAGAAATGATGTTTCGGGTAAATTTTGCTCAACAATTTGTTAATGGATGCTCCCTCGCTGTGAAAAGCTGTCTCATTCAAACGGATAAATTACAACGCGGTTGCATTAGGTAGGTTAAGTACAAATGTGTGACTGCAATCCGTCAATTAACAAAACCTAAATACATTTACATGGAAGCGTGACGTTTCCAAAATATGAAAAATTACTCCGAATTTTCCGTAACCTCGCTAACAGGTTTTTCCGAAGAGCACACGAATATTCCATTTAATTCATGAGTCAATAATTATATTTTCCCAAGTCTCCCAACAAAGATATTTGTCATGGGTACGTATTGGGCTGTACTGAAGACAATACACGTGCACCGAGTGAAGGTCGCCGCCATCGGCGCAGGCGCACCTGCGTGAATAATCACCGCGCGGTTATCAGCGTGATAGCACGCCGCCTGAAAAACCCGTTAACGGAACCTCGCGATAACCATAGGCTTGCTGCTGACGAACACTTGCGGAATTTGTGGAAAAACTATCGTTTTTAACTAGCCTTTTTTAAAAGACTCCCCAGTCTTTTGATGATTTCCCATCTGCAAAATAAACCTCCTAACCAGAGCAAGGGGTTACTCTGGTTAGAACGGGAGAGAGTCCCAGATTCTTACTGACTTTAATCCACCGCCCTGGCAGGTTTATAACTAGCCTAATAAACTTCGAAGAAAAATTTGGTGTCACATTTACTGTCACGTCTATATTTCTCGTTGGAACCGTCTGACAAATGACAAGATTGTCTTGTTATTTTATTTTATTTTATTCAACGTGTTGATTTACGATTTTTTTTATAATTTTTATTTTCCACAATTCGCTTAAATGAATGTCAACCGACAAAAACATCAGATAAAGTGGCACTTTCTTGTTTCTGTTTATTCCGGGTTAAGTTCTTGAACGTTGAATGAAATACGATTGGATCGGCTGAAAATGGCTAAGGGATTTCAAAAAGTCAAAAATTGATGTAGGTACTTTCAAAGGTAGGTCTCTTCCCTGAAATGGGCTAAATGTATATATAATCCTAAAAACCCCTCTCCTTAAAGCGCAAAAAAAAATCTATCGTCCAGGACCAAGGTCCAAGGACAGTTTTCAGTGGTCGTCTAAAATATGACGTACGGAAATCAAGTCTGATTGTAAAAATCAGGTACAAAATTTATACCTGAAACATTCATTTACATCCGGTCTTTATGAGTAAGCCCTATATCGTATTAATATCTACTTACATTTAGTAATCGTGAGACTTCCAATATGTACGGTACGCTATTAGTGGTCCGCCGTCCCACGCTACACACATCGCATTTAGGCATTT
This sequence comes from Mamestra brassicae, assembly GCA_905163435.1. Classification (NCBI taxonomy): domain Eukaryota; kingdom Metazoa; phylum Arthropoda; class Insecta; order Lepidoptera; family Noctuidae; genus Mamestra; species Mamestra brassicae. The sequence goes on along the minus strand of LR991004.1, from coordinate 7,606,602 downwards.
CTTCAGCCGAGCTTGTTACTTAGCGAACAACCTGTCACGGCGTAGCTGTGATCGCTGACCTTACTGCCTACCCACACTGCACGGTAAAATGGCTAGAGTGTTGGACGTGACTGCAAATATCGCCGATGCACTTATTTTATACTAGCCTCTGCTCGCGGCTTCGCGTTAGTGTTTAAAAAAAAAAGGAGGATTTCAATTCGACCAGTTTATATGTACTATTGTCAGAAATGCACAGTTTGTATATGTTTCTCTATACCAACTTCTAAATATGTGTGCCAAATTTCATAAGTGTATGTATGTATGTTTGTCCACGCATATCTCAAAAACTATAAGTCGGACTGCAAAAACTTTTGTTGAATTAGGTATGGTTTAATTTAGGGAACAGTGCAAGTTTCATTAAAATCGGTTTAGTTGTTTTTGAGATAGAGAGGTAGATAAGTGTTTATGAGCACTAGGAAAACGTGGTCGTTAGATTAACAGCGTAATTCTAAAACATGTTATTCATTAATGCATGTTGTTTTAATGTTTGCATTCAGTTAGGCTCCAGCTAATTAATCCCGATGAAAATTTCGTATATCGGTGTACCCCGACTACTGCAAGCTGGCACCGACCTCAAAAAAATATTTGGCATATTAACTTTAGATTAATTTTAAAATAAAATAAAAATTATCCCTTTTTAGTTATTAATTCAATAAATTACAGTTTTGAAGTCGGTTTTTTTATCATCCGAATGTAATTCCGTGATATAAGTAGTATTTGTCTAATCCAGGATATGATCCAACCGTCTGCCAAGTTTTATACGAATTCGTTCAGCTTCTAAAGCATGGAAAGGTGTTGTTATAAGTAGCATACTCTGGGTGTATCGTCCTCACATAATATTAAATTGATTTTTGTATACCAAATTTTGTAAAGTCGTTATTTGAAAAGAGTAACTATGGAGTTTCTTGTCCGTTCTTCTCCATAAGAATCTACCTTTCCGAATGGACAGTAGAGTCACTTTATTAATATATTTTACTGAACTGTAAATGCTGACGTTCAAAAGTGCCGTTTAATGGCCTAATTGAAATAAACGTTTTTGACTTTTGACTTTTGACTTTTTTGGTGACAGACAGACAGAGTTGCTTTTGCATTTCTGTGATAAGCTTGGATGCATGTGTATGTATTTATACATACGTTGTATATCTACTTGGAGATACAGTATACATATGTCTTACAGTTAGTTTGTTTTTCAATAGTCAGATAACTCTTTATCTGAAAAATAACAATGGCGGTTTGACATTATTTTCTGTCTGCTGTCAAACCGTCATTTTGATTTTTCAAACAAAAGCTATCTGGTGAATAAAAATCGACCTTAAAATTAAGATATTTTTTCGAGGCTTTTTTTTTTTTTTCGTTGATTTATTGGCAGTGGCTATTCCTATTTTAAAATAGCATAGTATAGTTATCGCGATGGAATATTCTATTTCGATCGCCACTTCAACGGGCCCTGTGGCGCAACGGATAACGCGTCTGACTACGGATCAGAAGATTCCAGGTTCGAATCCTGGCAGGGTCGCAGCTAATCATTTTTGTCTGTTGTGTTATTTTGCCTGTTTACCTCGCGTTAGTAATTAGTCGTATTGTTTGAATGACGGCATCGAGCTAATGTTTGCGAACAAACGCTCACGAAACCAATTATTATGTATTGTGTTTTCTATGTAGGTACCGTTTTCAACTTACTGCTATTGCATCACGGTACAAATTACTTTGTTAATAACGTAGACATGCTGCTACAGCAATTTGAACTTTATATAGCAATGGAAGAGTAGATTTTCGTGTGTGTAACGTTTGTTGTTGAAGTTCATAGTACATTATGTACGCAGCTGACCAAATATTGTAGTTGCGATAATTGGTCGTGATGCAATCGCGTGATCTTGACGGATCCGTGCTGGAATGAAACTTTTTAGAAAAGAGTAAAGAAAGAGTAAACGTTGTTGTTTAAACTATTTTACTTTTATAAATTGAGATTTGTTACTTTTTACTTTAATTAAGCATAGCTTTTCATACCGATGTTTTTTTGAGTTGATTAAGCGGACATACGGGGAAAAGTGGAATAAGCCACAAATAGCACATTGTTTCTTAAAACCTTAAAAGGTGCTTTTAAGGTTCCGTAACCTTCTTTGGTTCTGTATATAAAAATTCTAACACTAAAATTTAGGTTGTCGGTACTAAAAAGCCATGACTCCTTTAATAAACGTACCGTATTAACATAAACTAAAGTGTAATTCAAAGTAGACAGGGTCCATCTCTGGTGAAAAGGCAAAAACCCATCTATAGTAGGCGCCAGATAAATGTGGAATAAAGTATATTGACCTTTCCCTAATAACTGCTCATAGGTACCTGAACAATTAAATATGAATCGTTTTTCATTATTAGACCATGTTAAGGATCACGAGAGATGATGATTCGGGACAGTTTTGTGTCATTAATTTCGTTTTTCAAATTAACAATGTCAATAAATGTAGGTGGGTCAATGACCGATATTCCACGATTATCTGGCGCCTACTATAGATCTTGCGAAATAATTTTTGAACCAATCATAATTCAGTTCGTTGGCGCCTCGTAGCTCGCTACGAAAAATTAGGGTTTTGGCGTAGCACCTTCGTGTCGGGTACTTATCAACTACAAATAGCCGGTCTCTATTTACCAAATAAAGTCTCCATATTCAAGCAATCAAAAGACTTCTGAAAGTGTGGATTGTTTGCCAGATGTGATGAATATGTTCTAAAGTTACAATAGACAAAGAATTCTTCGTAGCAACGGCCTACGCGGTTTATCGTAGTTTTTAGTTCAAGTATTTAACTGTTATATGAACTTAGATCTTATGTGACAGATTACTACGTGTTGTGTTTTTTCGTCTGCAATTGTGTGTATAATATATTGTTAGTTGTTATTTTCATTGCTTTGAATTCGTTTGAATCTCTCGCATCCAGAATTCCAGAACCATTCTTGATTAATATATATATATTTGCATTTTTTTTGTATTTCTTAGAAGGTAAATAAAAGAATTTATATAGCCATAATATTTTTTTTATTTTCCGTTTCATTGTACTGGTACTTAATAAAAAATCAGTGCACAATTTATAAAACTAAATAATGAAGGAAAATGTGGGTGATTAACATCGTGAAATGCAATCAAGACAGATACAATTTGTGACACACAGTTGTAACGTTAGCTGCCTGAGGCGTGCCGAGTGGCCGCCATGATGGCTCAGAGTCATGTATGTAGTACAATCACCAGCACACTGCTCACACATCACCAACAACGCATATTTGATCATTATTAACGCACCTCAACTAAAACTATAACAGTCTATTTAAAATTATAATACACCATAAGTAATAATCATGTATATAAAGATAATTAAAGCATCTTCACCTTAAAATCGAAATAAAATCATAAAATGTATCAAATCGATAATTTTCAGTTAAATTTTATATTCATTTAGTTTTTATTACATACATTATTTACATATAGTTATGTGCTAAACACAAATCATAAGTTAATAATAGAAAATTTGCGTGAAGCACTCACAAAATAATATTTATTAGAAACAAAATCGCCATGCAAAATCACACTCATGAAATAATAACTTAAAATAATAAAATTATATACGTGGGCCGACTTTCAATCGGCCCACTTCTTTGATATAAATGGAAGCATTAGTTTTATAACTAAAAGATAGTAGTGACATCTTCTAAGAAAAAAGACTTTTACAAAATTGATAGACTACGGCATTTTGTACGTGAAGTGTTCTGAACAGTAATAAGAATCTATTACAAAATATATCGCCTGTAGCCAGACGGGATGTCCTTCGGGTGTACCACAAAAACACTCAACATACCTATTTACAAACATGGAAAATTTACATTCATTACACTACTAACTAGGTACCTAGTAAAGCTTTTTACACAAAACATATAACAAAACAAACCGCGGCGCTCCGGGGCCGGGGCCCGGGGGCCCTGGAGCCCGGGACCGCGGGGATGCATTGCGATGCTCAAGTCTTCTGCGTGTAATGCCACAAAACAATTACATTAAAGTAGTTTACTGATCGTAACGAGATCGTGCATAGGATATCATCGTCATGATGATGTTCACTGGAACTGAGACGGGGCCCGCAGCCGGCGCCGGGGCGCGGGCTGCTCCCGCGGCGACCTCTGTCGCCTCTCGAGGTATATAAACATTACCATAAATTATATTGTCTCTCTTAACTTAACCACCACTTAGCATGAGGGCCTGTCAAGCTGATTCTGCTTTTCTGGCGTCTGTAACAAAGAGAAAAACACATGAGTAAAGTTTTGCCGATACATCAAAATCTGCGTACGATTTAAGAGTCAATTTGATTTGACGACAGAAGGAAAGCCCATGTAATCACTCGCGAGGGTGCGGCCACCAATCATTGCACAGATGCGCGCGCACATGGAGCCCTAACATCTGACACGATCGCAGCGCAATCATTATGATATGAAAACTGAAGCTTGTTTAGTAGTTATTATAATGTAAGCGATAGGAACAATTTTTATTTATTACGACCAATAAAGTCTCCCTCGCCGTTTTAGTGTTATTAGTGATTGCGACAAATAGTATCGTGTGGCACATGCGCATCCCGCGCCAGCGCCCGCGTCCGGCCATCTGTCACCGCATATGCGCTCGTTTCAACACTGTTTTAATTCATTAGTGCCCGGACAATGGGCCTCTTGTTGTTTGGTTGGTCTAATGTAAACGTATGTGAGACCAGCATGTCCAGCATGTTAGGGAAAGCTCGATTAAAAGTGCATGAAACACGGAAGGTACGGCTAGTTTAGTTGATTGTGACTTTTCCCAGCAGATGGAGGACGGTGGTAGTTTCAGTGTGAGTTTCCGAGTATCAGCGAGTGTTAGATTACGGCTTCCCGTCCGCACATCCGCGCCACAGCTGAGCGGCCGCACGTGGCCACACCCTATTTACGGACACATACCGAAGGGAGAGCACACATGTCCCGAACGGATCGGGACTTCGCGAGCGCACACGTGAAATCCCTTTATGAGACGAGCATTGTCGGCCGGATAATGAATAGGTATGTTCAGTGTTCGTCGCATTTATTTAGCTATCCGGCCACCGGCGCCGTCACGTGTGTTCACACGCAGCTGCGAGCGACCGTTACCCGCACAATGCCCTCGATCGATCCGTCGGCGATGGAATCCAAGCGATCGGCGAAATCGTGCACGTGTGCAGGCGCTGCAGACATTTCGCGGTGAAGTTGCATTGTCTACTCGCCGCCGTCGCCGCCGCCGCCGCCGTGCGGTTTATTAGTTCGGAGAAGCGTAAAGGTGCTCGTAAAACTTTCACGTGCGCGATTTATGCGCGAGGTGCGCGGAGACAAAGATATTCAGAGGAGCGGGCGAGCGTGGGCCGCGGACACCTGGCGGCTCGTTAGTGTCGCCTGGCGGATGACCGCGCGCCGCCGCCCCGAGCTGCGTGGGCGACGCCGCCGGCTTGCATCCACCACACGTCGGCTAGCGAGCTTGTACCACAAGCCAGAACACTTGTTCGCTCAATTTGCAATTATTTATTTACTTGCTTTAAATGGCTTAAGGCACAAGATAAATATTAATGTTCAATAACTTGGTTCGCGTCGATTAACGGTAGGGGTCCTTAAATTGGTAACGAAAGGCAACATGCGGGCCAGTAATTGGATGATTAAGTGATATTGACAAACTATTCGTCGGAGACTAGGAGAAATGTCTCCGCTTGTAAACAAGGAATAAGACGACCCATTATTAAAGTGTTCCTATATGTTGTATCAGATATGATTATTATGAATAGGGTTGCGCCCTTTATGTGAAATAAAGCGGGGGTGCCGCCGCAGCGGATTACACGCCTAACAATCGTCATTACGGTACTTAGCAGCTTATTATGGTTGAAGTGTAAAGTCAAACAAGAACAAAAGGGCAAATGGGGTAACTTGGTCGATGCAGCCGACAACACTGACTCAGACAATGATAATGACGGTGATTTTAGAGAGCAGTATCAAAAGAGCAGAGTGGATTGATCTCACGGCCTTTCGAGAGCCGGCGGGCGGCAGCTGCGGGCTACAATTACGGTCGCGGAGCAGAGCGTGGCGTATGCTCGTGACCGGAGGTTTGTGGCACAGGCGCGATGCCACGCCAGATACCGTCGTGAAATGCCGCCTGAGCGCCTCACGACCACCACGATGGAGATACAAATTCCAGCACGATCGCCCCGAGCCGCGCTATTCTTTCTAGGCTTGTGAACCACGCATTCGAGTTTTAGGAAACGAAGATCGAGCAGTTTGTGATAAATGTCCTTGTGCGAATGAATATTCCACATTTTGTATTCAAGAATGCGGCCCGATTAGTCGACATTCCAATATTATAGTAGGCGGTATATTAGTAAATATCTGTGGATATCGCCGTACCGCCGGCGCCCGACGCTAATTAATAGATCTTGTTTGTTGTTTCTGCTTGCCTGATAAGTTGTTTATTGCTGTTTAACGACGATCTTTGTTTTTAAAGATGGCGTGGCAACAATAATACTGTGCAAAGAAAGTATCATGTTTGTTAATTGCGACTAAATGAGCTCTCGGCGCCATCGCATCGTAATGCCACGATAATGTTACATAAAAAGAGAGATTGATATTTTATAGTCGTCGAAAATCACGACATATTGCGAAGTTTTACAGCTCTAAGCATGTAAACGTGCTCGTACATTAGACACGCCAAATGTATGGCTTTGTATGAGTGTTGTCTGTCACGAGTGGGTAGGTACCTAGCCAGCTAGCGCTGTATATAATTCAAAGCCGCGGTGCAGTTGTCGTCTTGTACGTGGCACTTGCGTCGCTGTAAATACAGCAGGCACGTTGCGTCTCTTAAATCACGCTTGTTTTGAACATTTCCCTCGGTTCCAACAACTGGCAGTGATTAAAATTTACGTGGCGCGACCAAGTATTAACGAGCGCGCATTGCGCCGGGGGCTCGTAATCGCACAGAGCACGAATAAATCCTGCGAGATGCACCTGCCGCGCGCCTGCGCCCACCACACATCAGACAACACCACTCTCACAGTGACCTGCAGCATTTTTAGTTGTCTACAGAGACAATCGTCTAATTGCGTACCACGGACATTAGCCGCGACCAACTTTGTTAATGTTCTGTCACGGTAAATGGGAATGACGAAATGGCAATCACACACAGGTGTCAGGCGGAATGTTAAACGAGCAAGATAAATATGTGTTGAATATTCAGATTGTGTGTCGGTACACGGTCGTTTACGCGGCGCCGGCGCAGGTGGCCGCGCTTCAAGGCTGAAATTCAAAACAGCAGTCACGCATGCGTGAACAGCGGTTTACTCCGACACTGCTTATTTACCAAATCTTTGATTTCATTATGAAAATCGGCTGATCAGACGGTAAGCTGCAATGTTTATTTTACGATGTTAATATGGAAATAGATAATTAGGTCCGCAATAAATATTCTGAAGCGATTAAAGATTGTTTGTGAGATGAGAGGTTTACGGCTGATTTAAGAATCTATATATTGGCATGTTTTGCAGTTTGAAATGTCGCAGCGGTGACAATTTATATTAATGTATGCAATAATAATTGTAATGGTGATGCGTGCCGGAGTTGTGAAACTCTGCATCTCCGCTTTTACCTTCCCGCGCTTGCGAAACACGCAGGTGTGCGCGCAAAAACACCGACACGGCCGATTTCATTTACTTTTTATGCAATAGTAGGTATCTCTCGTACTAACTAGTGCGCGCTACATTATCTGCGCTGAAAGCCGCTGCCGCTACAGCCGCGCGTGATGTTTGACTTACATGCATTTGTTATTGTGAGTTTGTGAACTAACTTTCTACTTAGGAAATAACGATTAAGTTAAAGCGTTAGTCGTTTGTTAAGAGCGGGCTTAGATTTGTTTTAGTGGATTGTTATTTTTTCGATTATAACACTAACGGATGTTGTAAATTAGTGATTACATGGTACATTACGGGTTTTTTGGGAATTGTAAAATTAGCAGTTGCTAGTTAGTACTTGAAAAACTATTTAGTTTGGAGTTAATAGAAAAGAAACTTACGGTTTGAGTTCTGTGTTGTGTTTCTTGACTGGGGGCTGATTTGCGCAGGATGGTGTTGGGCGCCGCGCGAGGTCCAAGCGGGCGCCGCAGAGGCCGCGCGGGCGGCACGCAGGGCGCCGGGGTTGCCAGCGCGCCCTCCGCGTCGAACTGCTCCATGGCGGGGTGGTTCTCCAGCGCCGACTGCAGGTCGCAAATGTAGTCGATGACGTGCTGGATTACTTCCAGCTTGGAGATCTTTCTGTTCTTGGGCATGAAGGGCACCAGGTCTTGCAGCTTGGACAGGTACATCTGGATCTCTGCGTTCTCTCCGTCGCGGTGGCGCTGCACTCGGCCGCTGGCGATGGCGGGCACGGAGGCGCCGGTCGCGCACACTGCTGTTATCGCTTTCATTGTGACTGTCACTGAACACGAACACTGGGTACAACTGAACACGGCGCGTACGTGCGGTTAGCGCGGGTAGCGAGCGAGGAATGAGGAGATGCGCGGAGCCGCGGTGTATTTATGGGCGCTGGTGGGGCGCGGGGCGGCGCCGTGCGGCCCAATGGGCGCGCGGGGCGGGGGCCGGGGCGGGGGCGGGGGCGGCGAAGCCTGATTTTTCCCATGGCGGTCCACGGGCGGTGGGCGCCGCGTCTGCCGGCCGCTGGGCGCTGGTCTAGGCGCTGGGCGCTGGGCGGCCCTGAGTAAGGCCGTTGCGCTCGTGACATGCACTTTGTCCTGTCTGCAATCTTGTTTATTTCTGGGTTCTTAATTATTGTGTTGTTTTTTATTTAATTTAGATTCTACACATATTACGTACATAAATACTTTGTAGAGCATTCCTAATTTGTAATCTTCAGAATTAGAATCAAAATAAAGCAAGCTAGGGATTGTTTATTTTTAACTTTTAAGTAAATAATATAAAAAAAATATTAGTAGAGTCTCAAACGAAAATGCCTGTGAACTTCCAACACATTGTTATATTTTAAGAAATATACAGCCATGGTAAGTAAATTATCTATGTGGTTTATTATGTATCTAAACAAGTTAAATTTCCTTTCACACCACTCGTTATAAAATTCAATACTTTTCAGGCTGTACAAGCACATCACACGTACATACATAACCTATCCTTCAGTGCGAGGGGGGTGTTTATGACCATATGAGATGTAGAGAGGGAGGGGAGTAGGTTGCAGGGGTGAGGAACAATGGGAGAACGTGAAGGCATCCACTTGTCGCGCTCCCACGGCGACAGGTCGGGCAGAGGCTGCGTCCGCGCAGAAAAAACCTTTTGAGCAGGCGAGCCTTTCAATATGAATTGTAAAAACGTTAATTGTGTTTTATTAAATAAGAGCTTTTCGGCGTCATAAAACTGGGGTGTTAAATTGTTTATTCGTTATTAATAATCAGTTGGTAGGTTTATTTTGTGAAAATATGTAATTTCACCAGATGCTGAATGTTGCTTATCTCGAGCTCACTTCACCTAAGTTTTCACCGTTTTACTTTTATATAATTACCTACAAGTAGAACTTCCGTGGAAGTTGGTTTATTAGGTCACAAGACTAGCTATTGCGTATTAGAGATGTAGGTACATTAATTTCCAAAGATAAACCTATTTATGTTACCGGAAAATTACAAACGCCGTAAGATAGTAAAATATCGCATGAAATTGTAAACTACATATTATTTTTTAATAAGACATGGATGTATTGGAAGTAATTGAATTTGGATGGGATTTATTTGATTCCAAACGATTTTTTCATAATAAGTATATCGAGAAATTATAATCTAATAAAGACATTATTACAATCTTGCGGAATATGCAATTTCTGGTGATACAAATATGTATAACTAAAAGGACTGTAGTTCATGTTCTTACGATTTCATTAATAAGTGGCGGTTCACCCTTATTCGACTTAGCACATAAATAAAAAAAGTTAATCATAAAACCGTCATAGGTAAGTTTAAAAACCGTAGCCACAAAATTGTTGTTGGAGAAGTAAGAGTTAAAGAATAAGAGTAAAAGAGTAAAAGAATGTCGATATTTTTTTACGTAATTCAGATCCTGCTCGACGAGGTACTAAATAGACACGAGGATAATTAATCAATACTTTTTAATCTACGAATAATATTTTATAAACGCTATGCGCCGATTAATTATGTAAAAAATGTGAGCACTCTAACTGCTATCTCTGCCACGATGGTATTTAGGTGTTTTTTTAAGTGTTAGACGTTCTCATTGAAAATAGGAATATAGGGTAGGGATTATGCAAAAATCTAGAAGATGCAATCAAATAATGGCTCTTTTTTATTTGCTCATGTCATCATGTGTCATCGACAATATAATTGACTTTTTTTTTTAAACCTGTGATTTTAGAAATCAATGCACAAAAAAAAGGGTGGGACAAATGTGTCATTCAATCCACCCCAGCTCCCCAAGGAAGTCCAAATCAAATAGTTATCACGTAAAGGTAATAAATACACAATTAAATCAAAAGGTTACACAATTCAGTTCACGATAAATTCATTAAATAAATGAAGAAAATTCTTCATACTATTCAAATAAAGAACGTCTAAATTTATTTACGTCGATCCATTTCACGCTGACAGCGAGAATTTTTTACTGAAATTGATGATCTGACTCGAAGTTTGTCACAAACGAGACGTAAATGACTATAAGTAATGGTCCAAGATTTATGTTTACTACAGATTAATTAACTTACGGTGCTATTAATGGCTTAGGTATTTATATAACCACTTTATCGTTCGACCACACAGAGCCCAGAGGTCCAAATCGCAATAACACTGGGCATAAAAAACGATGAAGCAAAAAGTCTCGAGTCACCTTGGAGGCGGGAGTAAGGAACTCAGGTAGTGGATTGCTTCATTTTGAGTTATTTGGCCGCCATTTAACGTTATAATGTGATTCGATAAATTGGAACGTACGCTTGGACGTGACGAACAGTTAATGTTTTGTTGTGGGTTTGATGGCCGTTGAACGAGGCTTGTTTGTTACTGAGCTTTTGTTACGTAAAATTGGTATACGTTAACTTTGCGTAAAATAAGTAGCGTAAACTTTGCTTAATTTGAATTAAGGTAATTTATCATTCATATGAAACTTGAACAAAGATAAGCTTTTTAGATTTAGGGGTTGTTTTGTTTTTCGCTTATTATCAAAGAAGCGATCATCTACTAAACCCAAACTGACCACCACATTCTCAATTTCTCACCAAGATCAACTCCTTATAAAAACACACAGCGTTAAGATAATCAATAGCACGTAAACGTGTCGTCACGGCTACCTGTGAAATTAGTCGTCGAGACGAAGAAATTTATTTGTGCCTGTAGACGTATTGTGTCCTCACGTTTCGTACTATTGTCCACTGGGCGCTGGCCAATTTGCGTTTTGACTGCATTAGGCACCTTGCCGTGCAATTGACGGAATAATATTGTTTTAGTAGGACAGGTATCTTTTGGGGAAATAAAAAAGGGTTTTGAAAAAAAAGTCAAGTGCCAGGTTGATTTGTTTTTGGGTCCATGGGTTCCATCGATATTTGAATTAGAGCCGTAATTAAACTGTTAAATAGTAGGTACCTATTGGGTCAACAAATCTTTAAATTTTGTTAAAATAATATTTTTATCACATGATATCATGAGAAAGTCAAGAGATTAATAGTTATGAGAGTCTGATAGTTCATAGAGCTTTCATATATGTATATTTGTGTGCTGCTGAATCATAATGGGAATGGTCATTTAATGAATTTCTTTTCAGGATTTCAGCCCTCAGTTGATCTCAATAAAAAATTGTGGTTTTAGTTTTTGCTATTCAAATGCGGAATCCAAAACGTCGAGACGTTTAAAAAATAGTACAAGAGCACACGGACATAAACACCTCAAGTCCGACCCGATGACAAAGCGTAAAGTGTTTTTATGGCTCCGTAAATATTAAGTGTCCGAACAAAAAATATTCGTCAACAGGCTTTGTTTGCAGGTGTCGCGTATTCTCATGAACCTCTTTTAAATATTGAGGTGTGAAATTAGTAATAACGGAAATGCACAGTTTTGTAATGACATTTTCTCTGCGACGACAATGCTGGCGACACGAAAGGTATTGTGTTCTTGTGGGTTTACCTATTGATTTGCAAACAAACAGCCATTGAGGTGTGTAGACTGCGTAGATACCGGTGACTCCCTGGTATTCAGTTCCCATGGCAGCTAATGTAGCTTTGTAGGTGATTTTAAATAGGAAACTATTCAGCTTGACTAGCCTGTTGGTCGAGTGCTTAGTGACCCTGACTGCTAAACCGGAGGTCGTGGAATCGATTCCCACCCAGGACAAATCTTTGTGTGATGAGTATTATCATTTGTTCTGTGTCTGGGTGTAATTTGTTTATAATATGTATGTATTTAGAAATATATAAGTATGTTTATCAGTTGTCTGGTTGCCATAGCACAGGCTCTGCCTAGTTTGGGATCGGATGACCGTGTGTGAGTTGTCGTGTGAAGCTTGTGTTTTAAAAGTTGCACTGCTGTATAGTTCTTGTCGTTCAGGTAAATTTGGATCGTTCTGGGAATACTTTCCTTGTACGTAAGGAGTGGAATTCCCTGTCCGAGTCTATGTTTCCTGATAACTAGTCTATAGGTCAAGTATGAATAGGTTCTAGGCAAGCGTGCTCTATCGTCGATCACATCATCGCTTTCCATCATGTGAGCTGGTGGTCAAATGCCTCAATAATGATCAAAAAACTAGCCAAGTGCAAGTTCGACTTGGGCACGAAGGGTTCCGTACCATAAGCCGAAAAAAAAACATGTTTCTTGAATGGGGCCCCCTTTTATTTTATTTTTATTATTTGTTGTAATAGCGGCAACAGAAATACATTATCTGTGAGAATTTCAACTGTCAAGCTATCACGGTTCATGAGATATATATAGCCTGGTGACATACGGACAGACAGACAGTGGAGTCTTAGTAATAGGGTCCCGCTTTTACCCTTTGGGTACGAAACCCTAAAAGTGATATTTTTTTGGAAGTTTTACAAACCAACCACCACTAGAGAAAACTAAAAAACTAACATTAATATTATAGGTAAACACAGGTAAACAACGGTTCCACTCGATTGGTTACGAAGGCATAAAATCGACAGATTAAATCGATTATGCACTTGAATTCAAGAATTCTATTACTCAGCTAGCTGACGTGTATTTTCTTATGATCACAACCTTGGAATCACCTATAAATTATTTATAGTTCAATCTAAACTAATCCATACTACTTAATATTATAAATGGGAAAGTAACTATGTCGGTCTGTCTGTCTGTTTGTTACTTCTTCACATCTCAACGGCTGAATGGATTTAGATAAAACTTGGTAAACTGATAGATCTTGTTCTGGAATAGTTCATAGGAACTCGGGAGTATCATCATATCAGCCGAAAGACGTCCCCTGTTAGACATATACCTCCACCAGGGCGTGGTGATCGCAGACAGTGTAGCTGTTGCAATGCACACTAGAACAGAGAATGCTGCTGCCCATTCTCCGGTGAGTCCCTTAGTCGCATCTTACGACACCCACGGAAGTGAGGAGATGGGATGACGCAAATCTTTTACGTTCTACACCATACAGAACAAAGAGTATGTTCCATAGGAACCTAGGTTGGAAACCTTCGCGCGGACGAAGTCGCTGGCAGCAGCAATATGAAATAATGAATGTTATAATAAGGAGGTAGCATTGTTTTAAGAAGGAACGAAAAGAAAAAGAGTTTTTTTGCGCGAAGCATGACGTTTGTTTAATATGTTTGTAGTTAATCTTTGGAATTCTGGATCCGATAAATGATGAAATGCTGTTATGATATAAAACTACACTATCCGGAAAAAATCACGGTCCCTGTGGGTTAGACCATATACGAAACAGCGAGAAAAAGCTAGTCATTGATAGATGAAATAAATATAAGATATTGTAATCTCTTATGTTTCTTAATACCTAAACGTCAATCCAGCATTCCATTTATGTTACATCATTGTTCATATTGTTGGAGTGTTTCCATCAAGGTCCGTGCAATAGGTCGGGGTGGAGCGCTTACCCCCGCGCGTGCCGTGGGACTGCCGGACGCGTGCCGCTCCCATCACGCGATCCACCCCGGCCGATTGATCAGTGTTATTTGTTGCGATATTACTGATATTAGTACACTCATTGTGTATGCGGTTAAGTGCTTCTCAAAACAATAGTTTCGCTATAGAGCGGTTCATAAACCCCTTGTGTTGTAGTTTAAAATAAGGGGTTGTGTCAGGATTATTAGTAATTCACCATCGAGGCCATCCGGCCAGTGCTCGACCTCTGGCTCGGGAGAAGGCACGGCTCTCTGTCGTTCCGTGCGACGCAGGTCCTCTCGGGGCATGGCTGCTTCGGGAGGTTCTTGTGTCGCATAGGCAGGGAGCCGGACGCTCGATGCCACCACTGCGTCGACTGTCGGGAGGACACGGTGCGGCATACGCTTGCAGAGTGTGCAGCTTGGGAGGAGCCGCGCCGTGCCCTCATCTCTGTTGTAGGCGGTGACCTCTCGCTGCCGGCCGTAGTCCATGCTATGGCCGGCGGTGAGGAGTCCTGGGACGCGGTGGTCTCCTTCTGCGAGACAGTTATCGCGCAGAAGGAGGCTGCGGAAAGGGAGAGGGAGATCACAACCGCTCTCCCTGCCCGCAGCAGGCGCATCGGGCGTCGGAGGAGGGCTTACGCTGCCCTCTTCCGGCCCCCCTAACTGGGTCCAGGGGCGGCGGACTTGGGGATGTCTGTCGCCCCCCATTCATCCGGACCCGAGGTGGCGGCGCGTGGTGTTCCCGTGCGCCCCTCTTTGACGTAGCGAGGGGAGTCAAAAACCTCACTCCCCTCGCCGACGCGAGGTGGCCCGCAGAGGCGGGCCGGCACCAGCCGGGGATTGCGGATGTCGCATACGTTCCCGCGATCCCCGGCGTAGGTGGAAGATGGAACACCGGGGTGGTTTTAGTCAGTAAGAGTCTGACAGACCCCTCCACCCGCCCCAGGGTGGAGGATTTCCATGAGGATTTCCCCCAGAGATCAAAAAAAAAAAAAAAAAAGGATTATTAGTAATTAAATTCGTGTAGTCATTAAGCGGTCTTAACGATGTTTTGATGTTACAGAAACAATAAGATAGTTTAATTAATTATTTAGCTTGCCAATGATGATAATGTACCAGAAATGGATACCTCCTCGCATCTAATAACATTAAATTGCAAGCTACGAAACCCAATATCCTCGCCAGAGGCTATAATGAACCCTCATACCGTATTGGCAAGCCGTTATTGTTCCTCAGCGTGTGCTTATTGACAGAACAAACAGTTCGATTCGTGTGATACGTTCCGCTCCCACGGGAGGGCGCGAGAAATCCCTTAATTCGGACTTGCAGGTGCGGGCTCATTACGCGCTTTTCCGGCACGTGGCGACGCGTGCACTGTGCTCATATCGACTTTAGTTTTGGGTCGAATGCGTTGCACGCACTTAGAACATTACTTTGATCGACATAGATTAATGGCTTATTGTTGTATATTATGTGCTGGCGCCCGTTATGTACCAAGTAGTTAGGTGGGAAATGGTGTCCAAGACTATTATTGAATAACACGAAACATAAAGTTTATGTATCTTTAACTTTCGCCGTTTACTCACGCCCAAATTACGAATCGATTTTGACAAGATGGATCGGACCTTGGAGACGGTGATAGGCTGAGCCTAAGCCACGGGAAAAGGCTATTCATGTTCATACCCGAAATATTGATCGTAACAACCATTTCACAGTCTGATTCAGCCCGCTTCTCACGTTGCCGAACCGAAGCCGAAGCCACAAAATTCCGAACAAGGTTGGAAAATTCAAAGTTCCGATGGGAAGCAGTGATTCTCGTGTGAACTGCGAGGCGTGGGAAGGTTGCTCGAAGGCTGGGCTCGCTGGCTCGGGTTCGGGTCACAGGTCGGGATAATTACGAGCGAAGCCGAGCGGAGCCGACGCACGCGCAACTCTGCGGGGTGCAAGGAGAATCATCGACTGATATTGTACTGCTGATTGCATGTTTGATTTTGCTCATTGTTCACTCTATTTCATTCATGGTTCATGTTTCATTCTATTGGGCTTTCATGCAGGCTAGGTTTTCTTAAGCTTCGTAGCCTCGTTCCTTATACGGTTACCTAAAGCCATGTACTTTAATTCTAGAAACATAAAAGGCTGTTAAAACGTCTAAACATCCCCAGCCCCTTAAGTATCTACAACTTTTAGGTACATCTCACATTGAAGTTCAGATATATTAATTTCGGGCCAACCCTGAACTTTCGGCTGACCTTTCCATTAAATATAACTTTCACAGACCCAACTATTAAACGAGGATTACATAGGAATGCTACAGTCGTGAGACTGATGGTGTTCCCAAAGTAAATCGCGGCATAATTTAGTTCCAAGCATGCGCAAGCGCAGCCCGTGAGATTGTAGGTGTTCCTGTGTGAACCGACCCGTGAGAGACGCACCGAGGGGTCACGAACATACACGAATGTGAGTAAAATATACCACGACTTAATATTGGTAATGAGCCAAGAATTACGAGCCGACTGAATTTAATGCCCGCTAACACGCATCTAATCCTTGTAGCGCCTTCAGGTATGGAGCTTGATTTAAGTGCTATTGATATCGTTTTTCATCAAGTCGTCCATAGATACAACATCTATTAATCCGATCTTAACAACAACCCTACTTCAGATGGGGTCTCATATCGGTTTAAGAACTGCTCTTTTTATAAATCTATGGTAACATAAATTTGATATAGCCGTCTCCCTTAACAACCATGTCTAGAGATTAATAACATGGCTCACATAGGCGAGGGGTTTTAATTCGCAATAAGCGTAAAAGGCATTTAATAATGCAGACGTCCGTCCACGTGCGTGTATTGTGAACAAATACCTTGCAATCGTAGTAATGAAGGCGCGGGGGTGGGGGTTGGGTGGAGGAGAGGGGGACGCGTGGCGGACACGTGACAGTTTTACATTACCGCCCGCCGCTCGGGGTGATTTACATTCGGGTTTTTTGTTACATTTCCACTGATTAAAAGACAACATTATGTAGAATTGATAGCGAAAGTTATTAATGGTGGTGGTTTTGGAAGGTAATGAAATGGGATATTTATAGAATTTAAAATTATTAAGATAAAGTACGTAGAGTTTCAGCATTTAGCAAGGATCATTTAAGGGTTTCATCTGTATATTTCGTGCCATAGACAAATTATACCGGAAAAATGTACGGCGTCCGTGCCTGTCTAGATAAACTACCGAAGAAAAGCCGTGGAAAAGCTAGTTTTTCATGAAAGCGTAACCTCCACATAATTATATGAGTTTAATCAAAAAGTGAAATGATCCTTAAACATCAAACCTATTTTTGGTCCTATAAAAAAATGGTGATGAAACAAGTTGCCCAGAGTTCTGACCACAGTTTCTTTATAATAGAGTTATTAATACGTCAGCAAGCCAAAATACTATGTATTTTGGCTCATGCTTGTATAACAGGAAAATTGGGAAATAAAGCTATTTTGAAAATAGCCTTATTTCCCTGTTTTCCTGTTATACAAGCATGACGTCAAAAGGGTTCTTTAAAGGTCAACTTTAAGTTAAAAATAAATTTTGATTAATACAAAAGCATCAGCCTCGCGTCACTACACAGGTGGCGCGAGGACGCGCGGGCGCGCGGCGAGCGACTGACGCAGCGATACCTGGAGTTGCGTCGGTCGCGGCTGCGCGGGGTCCTGGTGGCGGAATGGCGGGACAGGCTTTCGAGCCCTTCCGCCGGCCTCATCACCATCGAGGCCATCCGGCCAGTGCTCGACCTCTGGCTCGGGAGAAGGCACGGCTCCCTGTCGTTTCGTGCGACGCAGGTCCTCTCGGGGCATGGCTGCTTCGGGAGGTTCTTGTGTCGCATAGGCAGGGAGCCGGACGCTCGATGCCACCACTGCGTCGACTGTCGAGAGGACACGGCACGGCATACGCTTGCAGAGTGTGCAGCTTGGGAGGAGCCGCGCCGTGCCCTCATCTCTGTTGTAGGCGGTGACCTCTCGCTGCCGGCCGTAGTCCATGCTATGGTCGGCGGTGAGGAGTCCTGGGACGCGGTGGTCTCCTTCTGCGAGACAGTTATCGCGCAGAAGGAGGCTGCGGAAAGGGAGAGGGAGATCACAACCGCTCTCCCTGCCCGCAGCAGGCGCATCGGGCGTCGGAGGAGGGCATACGCTGCCCTCTTCGCGAGGTGGCCCGCAGAGGCGGGCCGGCACCAGCCGGGGATTGCGGAAGTCGCATACGTTCCCGCGATCCCCGGCGTAGGTGGCAGATGGAACACCGGGGTGGTTTTAGTCAGTAAGAGTCTGACAGACCCCTCCACCCGCCCCAGGGTGGAGGATTTCCATGATGATTTCCCCCCGAGATCAAAAAAAAAAAAAAAGGAATGCCTTAATGATTACACTTTTTAGCAAATGTTGACATTCCTTATGTATTATGTGACTACATGCCTGGACTAGAAACGCAATTGTTCCGCCCTGCGAAATCACAATTGTATGTGAAACTCGAACCATTAAACAAAGAGCCCACATAGCGATGTCAAAACGAAACTCCCACAGATTTATAACAAAAACTGTGTCGATTTTCCCACAATCGTTGTTATAATGAACGCTGGGGATCAAACGGATTGGATCACCCTGTGCGCGTGGACTGACGTCACCACGCGAATCAAAACCAACTTACGATAACCCCCAATTACATTCAACGGTACTGAGTAAAGTTAGAGCAGCGAGAGATCTAAGTTCGCTGGTGGGGCTGCAGTGTTCGTATGGGGTGTTTTGACACGGCGTGGGAGCCGCCTCTATTGTGGAGGTACTTAACTCTGATAAAGGAACATAGGACCATTAGCCGGATTCGTTTTGCTCATTCGTTGTCGCTGATGAATGGACATTGGATTATGATACGTAAAGAGATTTCGATAGAGGCACGACGCTGGAACGAAAGCAAAGCGAGGCAAGATTAATGTTCGCGAATATGATAATTTAGTTTGTTTTATGTGCCTTTATTGTCTAAGTAATGCAGTAGATTTCTACTGCAACGATTACATAATCGTATGATGTTTTGTACCTAACTTCGTTCGATTTATTTATGGGAGCTTTAATTGATTTCGTTCTGCACACGAGATCTCACTCAAGATAACACATTATTATTAGCTTTATTTAATCCCTTACATGTATGTATTTCTTATCTACTATTATGTATGCTTATTTATTTATTTGTTAGTAATGTTAGTTTTGTTTTTAAATAAGGTTAGTATTGTTAGGTGTAAGGGCCGCCTTTTGCGGTGAAAGCCTCCTCCAAACCATTCCAGGTGGCTCTATCATTTGCCCGTCTGGACCATAAGTTTCCGGCTATTTCTACGATGTCGTCACTCCATCTTTTCAATGGTCTACCCTTCCTTCGTTTTTTATATATTGGGTACCAATTTGTGATTATTTGTGACCATCTTTGCTCCGTAGCTCTCTGAATATGACCAGACCATTTCCATTTTAATGTCAGGACCTGTTTGACTGCATCTTTCGCCTTTGTTCTTTTCCTTATCAGTGAACTTTTGACTCAAGAGTCAGAGTCAAGATAACACATAGAGGTTCGAATAAAAAAACCAAAGATCGCTATCAATACCTTATCATATTGTTGCCTAAACAATAAAAAATTCGCAAAACACGTCGTGTTCACAAGACTATGCCCCATTCACGAAACCAATGAGCCGTGGAAAGTTTATTGAAATTTTTCGAGCACCTTTAAACTCGATAATAGAATAGGCCAAGCCGGGGTGAAAGCCAGGTGTATCGGGGTACGATATCTTGATTCACTTATGAGGGCTTTATGAATGTCGGTTTTTTTGGTGAAAGAACCGCCCTTAAACCTTTGGCGTCAATTATTCGTGACCCTAATTGCAGATGATGTGATACGAGCGTATTGTGAGGTAGTTGACGGCGCTATTGCTTTATTTGACAAGCTTTTTTCTTCTGGCTGCTGTGTAAAGCAGTTGTTTGGGGTTTTTAACTTTGTTTGCTATTGTTGACTTTCTTAGACGCTACCCATATTGTTGTTACGTTGTTTTCTCATGTTGGTCCATTGAACAGATGTTCGTTGCTAAATACTGGCATTTTGTATTGTTTGGGAATTATTTTGAGCAGTTTCAAAACTCTTGAATTATTTTTCGTGTTTCCTTAACGTGCCACGAGGAACCACTGCGTCAGTAAGTACCTACAAGTTGTATTGCGATTGAAAACATGCTCTAGAAATTGATTAAATAGTAAGAGATGCGAACCGCAACCTCTTGTTTAGATTATTCTTTGCAAAATGCCGACGTTCGTAACATTGTGGACATCTACGGTTTGTTCCTTATGAATGACATCATGAGTACTTGAAAATCATTGAGCCTATAATAATAAATTGGCTAGTTGAAGATGCGAACTAAAAATAGTACCTATATTGCTCCATTCATTACTTGTCTTACTGCTGGCGTGACTCACCAATTTATCTCAGTTTTGGGCACAATTAGCTACGATTATAATTGTATGACATAAGTCTTTCGTCTTTTATCTTTAGCGCAGTGTTATTAGAACATTTGGAACTCTTGAAGTCTGTTCAATTGTGAGTAAAAAATAGTATAGTCATCTATCATATGATGGGCATTCATTAGACCCTCTTCATCAAAGTTTCGCCCATGAAGCGTAGTATGGTATTTAACACCACGCACTTTTGTTTAAGTATGAGTACTTAATGTCAACCGGTGAGTCCGAACTACTAAGCTTGTGAGTATAATTGTGAAAATGTTAACGGAGATGGAAAATGCGTTTTATTTGACAGCTGTCAAATATGAGTTAACCTTGATAAGCCGTTGCAGGAAACCCCAAAAACTTGCTCAGCTGCATATGCTTAGGCAAGCTGCTAGCCCAGCTCCCCTATAAAATCAGCAGCCCAGTCGGTCTGTATGTGAATCGCGGTGCGTTGCTTTTCACACCGCGGCGGCAAATCGCAGCTGCGACGGACAGTCGCGCGTACAGCTGCCGTCGCGTTGTATGCAAACGCCCTAATAAACTAACACTTTTTATTACTTGGCGCACTATGGGCGTATTATGACCTCGTAGATTACAGCGCTAATCCCGATAGATAAGACGCCTCCTGTGCTTGCGTGGAAGATGTTGAAGAAGCACTACGAGTGTCTTGTGAAATTGTTCCCATGGAACTATTGTGCATGGGATTTTATTATTTAGGACTGGAAGACTGTAATAGGGATGTTGCCTGGGTTAAAAAATATGATTCTTTTTAGTCCTTCAGTTAGATTATCGAAAAATATTGTATGGGTCTTTTTTTTTATTTTATCAACTCAATAAAAAATTGCGAAGATAAAACGCATCAAAGATAAGGAGTGGTGTCTCGTAACGTCACTTTCCAGTAAAAAGTGTACTGGTAAGTGACGTCACACGAGTTTTCAACGCACTGTTTCGTCTTAATTTTTTTTTTGTTTACGTGACAATAAAAATAATACGTGTCCAATATTTTTTGGAAATCCTGCTGACGGACTAATTAGATTTTTTAGTCGAATACCCTATTCAGTTAATATTTACGCATCCTATTCATCCATGCGTATGACCATGTGTATTTTTTTTTTCTTTTTGACATGAATACTTACTTTTTAAATTATTATAAATTACATATTTTTAATTTTATTTAAATTCTTTATTGTGAATATATGAGGACTTTCTTTTTTCATTTATTTATTTAACGATGAGCAGTTTGAGTACTTTTGTGGCCTACTCAAATGTCCTTTCATTTGCATTGTTTGTCGATTCGTTGAGCTCCTTAAAGTTCTGAGTTGGAGCTACACGATAACTGACAAATGCTTGCACCTGTCTGAACAGGTCCACTCAAATCTGTGTGGTACTTTCCTCAAAAGACCACTTCAGACATTAACCTATATGGTTCTCATATGATTTAACCAGTACGATTATATGGATTTAAAAAGAGACTTTGACCTCTGAGTTAGTTTCGGTGTTTCTTCTCAGGGTAGTCGGCTTAATCTAGGTTAAAAACGACCAAAAAAGGTTGGTGTGTTAAAGTGTTATATTTAACCTACTTCCAAATAAATATCATTTATCATTTATCGTTTACCGGAACCCTTCGTAGCATCTTAAATTATCTGATGTGTTTTCGAAAGCCCCAAATGTGTATCAGAAATCCAAGTCTGAAACTCATTGACATTTAAATGGCAACTGAAAGAATAATTTCTATTTCATAATCAAGATAAACAAAAGAAAATCGCTCACTCTCATCACTGCCAAGTCTTTATCTGGACACTGCAGAATCACAGATGAGCACATTAAACAGTGTCTGAGACGAACGCTTCCAGCTGCCGGGCATGTGCCGTTCGGACGAGCTGCACATGGCTGGTCCAGATGACAGGGCTCCTTGTTGGGCTATATCTGTGCGAGCACGTGGCCCCAGCAGGGCGGCCCGCCCTGAATACATGAAGACTTCAGTCTTTTGTACTTAAATGTCATTTACGAAGTTAATACAAAATTAGAATTTGATTATCAGTTTGTCACGCAACACGTCCGTGGTATTAATGGGTGTTTAAATTGTGATGCTCGTTCATTAAGCGATTACGATCGTCAAAAATTACAAAGGAATGGGATTGGCATAGACGGCCGAAATGTTACGTGGTCGATCCGACTACGGTTCGTGGTAAAATTTTGACATTTTAACAGTCGCTATCGCTGATAGAATAGTGCAAATTCTACTCATTTTAAGCAAGGTCGCATTCGCATGTCAGTTGCAAACCGTCACAAATGTCACTTTGTTAGGGCCCCCTTGATAGTCTATAGTAACCAATTAAAAATATGTGTGTTTCATTGCAAGTAGCAGCTTTTATCAAAAGTTACAATCTTAAATAACGAAAGTGTGAACCAAAGCAACCGCATACTGCACTGACATACAATGTCGTAAAGGTGATCAAGATCATATAATTTTATAGCGGCTTTACGAGATGTTGCCTTTGCTTCAAAATAACTCAAAAATAGATTCTAATTTCAAATATTAGTAAAGGTGGCCAGTGTTTAACGGTGTTATTTTTCAACAGAAAAATAGAGTTATG
Source organism: Mamestra brassicae (assembly GCA_905163435.1). NCBI lineage: Eukaryota > Metazoa > Arthropoda > Insecta > Lepidoptera > Noctuidae > Mamestra > Mamestra brassicae. Next base: position 7,583,316 of record LR991004.1, on the reverse strand, counting down.
TTTTAATAAGGCTCAAAATGGTAAAATGAGTTATCGGTCTTCTTCAGACGAGTAGTATCCATGTAATTAATAGTATTCATGTAAAAACACTACTCGTACTTTCTCTCGATTAGATCTTGTGCTTCTTTCTCTAGGTTATCTGTGACCTCGTCTAGCTCTGTCAGTGTCCACTCTTGGTATCGTCTGCTTTCTTGTAAAAATAATCACAATATTAAACAATTCAATTTGTACCTCGAAAAGTTGTCACAAAGGAAGATATTTTCCGTGAAACCAAGTGCTGTAACATTTGGTCTGCCTACTTAGAATGGAGATTTGACTAAAGATAACTAAGCCAGCAGAACAGTGGAGCGACTTAACAGATGTAAATCTGCGACACACATGCGCTCTCTTCGACGTTTTTTTATATCTACAATCCGTAAATATTGTGATTCATTTACTAAAGTAGGGCTTGTTAGTTACGGTAGTGGATTTTTTCACAAAATATACAAACCATAGTATTGAAAGGACTTAGAAAGAGACATTTTAGGAAGGAACTACTGAGATGAAAAGTATGGAAGATGAAGACATATTGCGCCGACTCCAAATAAATTGGTATAAGGTGGTTTTGCTAAAGGTACCTACTTAGTAAAATCATTCTTCTTTAACTGTGTGCTTGTAAAATGAAGTTTCATACGTTATGTGAGCACACATAATGTACAAATCTGATAAGCTTTTATTACTGCAATAAAATTCGCATGAATTATGATAAAGTATGATGTACTCGACAGGTGTAGTACGTACTTACTGGTGTTTATTTTATTGCCTAAAAATGTTTTATATGAGTCCATAAATCACGTCATTGAAATGCTATTTCGTGGCCGTCCAAAAGTACTGAGTTGCCCCAAAATCAGTTTTTCAAGAAACTTGATATCTGGTGTTCCGTGGACTCGACTCTCCCTTCCTTATAAATATTTTTCTGAATAATAATATTCTAACGAACAAGAAGCTGGACTATAAATGGCTTGATTGATATCACCTAACAAAGTAAGCACGTGAAACATTTCACATCTGGGCACATTCAGGCTCATTGTCGGACCCCCGGCTTTTCGCCTGATTAATGATAGCAACACTGACTCAATATTTGCATAAGAAACGGACAAGAAAGGAACTTATCATCCCGCAGATCTGACTTGCGCACATTTGATGACTTTCGTGTTGAATTACGTTTAAGTTTACAGTCACTTCTGATTTTGAATTCTATTTTGCTGATCGTAACTCTGAATTTTATTTGCCAACTTATAATTTAACTAGGGTGATTGAAAACGGATCTTAAAAAGGACCAATAAGATTCAAATCAGAATGAGTGCTTGCAAGTCCAAGATGCGACGCAGACGTCAAGTTCCGATGTAAACTCGTCAGGCGCGTCAATAAAAATATTCATTGGCTCACACTCTATTTAACAGTTGATGAGACAACCCTGCGAGATTTATCAAGGATGTGCCAGATAGTGTTTCTTGAAACTCACAATACTAAACACGTTCATACAGTTTTACTGGTTACGTGGAGATGCTATCTAACAGTACACCGTGCCTTGTTTGCATAACAAGTGTCTCAGAAATAAAGGATTCATTTTGACCACTAACATTTGAAAGAGGAAACATTACACATAAAACTCTGTCGTTAATCCTTATCTCAGTAATCAGAATATCGTTACTGCGTTTGACTTATCAATAGGTAATATTTGTAACGACATGAATCATAGATAATATCATGATTTATTCGTTTGTTTTTAATTGTAGCATAACTATACCTAAGTAAAGCTTAGTGCGTAACCGGTGCAAACGTAATGGAATGCGAAAAAAATGGGTTCTTATTTTGAATTTTCAAGTTCTGCGCGCGCGCCATCCCTAGCCATCGTAAGAGTAGTCCACATAAGCGGGCTGATTGATGCAATGAAAAATGACGCGACAATGTTTTGAGAAATTGCGTGCTTGAGAGGGACAGCTTTGTAGCGACACAGAATAGGATTTTATTACTTGCATAATTTAATACGACGCGGACCGGACAGCGGGAATACTTTGTATGCCTTTTGTACAACACTTGATTAGGGAGATCACCTTTGCTTTCCGTTTATTATGTCTGTCAAGATTGTCATTTATCTGCGTCTTATTTTTAGGAGTTATTTCGTTAATGTCATTCATGGACCTTGTAGATGAGTAGGTACATACGTTTATTGTGCAGCATGATAATACGATGTTTTATTATTGTTGACATTTAGTACTGTGCGAACAGCGATCATGATTGTAAATGTAAATGATTGTAAAGCAAACTTTTGAACGAGACATTTCGAAAGATTTTCGTAAGGCTATTATCGAAGATTGATACTTGAACCAGACGGTACTAATGACTACCGGCGCGGTCATTTACTATTGACTCACTAATAAGCTGGTGGAAGCGCTGTAATGACGAAGGCGTCACAAACATTTGTCACCGAGCCTGTGACCAACTCCCGCAGGTGTCCGGCCACAGCCTCCTGTCTCCTCATCTCATTTGTTTGCGTCAAACGACTGTTATTTTCGACCAGCTCATTTTACACTCGCTCCACATTTTCAATCTATTATAAGTTTTCTTTTTCAGTTGAATAACAAGTCTCAATGATTGAGTAACCTGAAGAAGTTTTTCTGCCGTACGGAAATTTGGAAGATTGAAAAATAAATTACAGTCTTTCGTTAAATGGCTGGTTGTTGACAAGGGTTTCACATAAATTGTTATTTAGTAGCAGTTTACCATGCTCATTGTGAATGAGTATTGGTGAAAGCTCAAATGGCTTAATTCAGTTTCATAGAATTCTTTTACACTGCTATATTTTCGTATCCAATCTAAAGGCAATGTGACGTGAAAACAGATGTAAGCAAAAGGATTTTACTTTGTTAAACACCTGAGCAGAGGTTGTAGTCGGGACAAAGATCTATTATCGCAGACAAAGACACCCGCGTACCAAACGCACCGCAGTCTAGCCAACACACGTGTACTCACTGCGCAGATGCCAATAATTACCGCCACCCAACAATTATGAGGAATAAGGAAACAATAAGACATTTATTACTCCAGTTTATTAGTGCCCGCCCGCGCGAACCGTTTGACGGAAACGTTGCCCACATTTGGCGATCACCTTTCTTTAGAAAGCTATAAGCGCTAGTTGTAAAACATTTCATAAAACAGTCGTTATCTCGCCATGTGCGCTGCAACTGCTGGGCTGTTCCCATACCGGTGCACGTGTAAGGAAGCTAGTTCGCAAATCTGTGCGACACATTGGCGCAGTTATCAGAGCCGCACATGGGGAGCGTGATAACATTGTGAGGGTTTTAAGGTGGTAGCTGAAGCTTTCGAACATGCCTCTGATTTGAGTTGAGCTTCTGTATTGAATTCTCCTAAAATATCCCATGAATTTTGCGCTCTCAGGGAAAATTCGGTACTTTCAAATTACTGACAACGATAACATTTGTACTTGAAGTAAATAATAAAATAAGTAGGTTGGAAAGTCCGCTATTCAACATTATCATAGCAAAATACCGAACAAAAATAATCCACTATCGTAAATTAACGTTCATATTTTCAAACAATAGCCTTATCAAATTATTTTAATCGAATGTACCGGTTTTAATCATAAAACTACGTGGGCCGATGTCCTGAGGCGTACCATGTGGCCCGAATTCCCCGGTACATTCAGGTGCACGGCGTATTGTGCCTATTTTTGCTAATCAGGATTAAGATATTGAGCTAATCTAATGAGTAAATCATCGTTATCTGCAGCACCACGAGTGATACTAGGTAAGTACGAACTAGGTACCGAGTGTCTCATCAACGCACCTGCTTAATTACGTTATTTGTTTCGGCGTATTAGGTATATTTTGCGAATTTTGTCGGTGATAAGGATAAGGTCAGTCACTTGTAGGTAATTTAGTACATCGTTGTTTAGTGCATTGTAAGTTTTTGTTAAGTACATTATAATTTTTGCTTTGGAAGTTTGTCATAAGTACATAAGTTGGGGTTCAAGCAGGCTGTGCTTACGCTGCATTTAGGAAAGTACCTACCTTCTAGACGGCAGTTGTACCTTTATTGTCAATACCATCGTAAGCATTACCAGTGAATCTAGTCCATTTCCATATTATGATTTGTGTATTTTGACGCCACTTTTTATTCAAGAATGGACTGGGTGCTCCTTAGACAACCAAATATTTAACATGCGCTTAGAATGATTTAAAACACATATCTGCACACACCTTTAGTGTGTGATAAAAATACACAACACAACATCACTACGAATGAAGAAACTTGTATCAACAGAAAAGTCGATTCCACCAATGAGGAAACTTCCTAAACGGAAAACAAAAGTCACTGAACTGACATAGAAGGCTTGCTCTCTCCATACAAACACGACACATGGCCTACAACACCAATAGAGGATGACGCATCAAAATCGCATACATTGCTTTATCCTCCGGTGTAATAATGAGCCGAGTCGACAGATGGGCAGTGATAGCGTATCAACGTAATAAGAATCGCAACTGTCGCGATACGCTGCCTAATTGCCATACCATACTGTTGAAACAGTACTCCAAAGCTTATCAATCAGTTCAGGTAACTCTTGTACATAATTACGTGCCTCGTTAATCCCAAAACGTTTTGATTAGATAGTTATGTGGCCCTAACAACAATTTAGTGTTACTTGTTACGCCACTAACATGAATGTGGATTTCAGATAGTTTATTGAACATAATAAGGAAATGCGCTAGTTACGCGACCACAACAGCATAATGTACTAAATTGTGAATAGTTGGCGATAAGATGTAGATGTGGAGTTGTAATCCATTCACTGATATATTTCCTTCTACAGATCCGTTATGACATAATTCATGCGATTTGTTATCGAAAGTTTTGTATTTTTCATAAATTTTGAATGAGTAACAAATGAACCAGTGAGTCATTTGTACCTAATTCGTGCAGAAAATTCCATTAGGTACATTAGATTTACCTGAACCGATTAAGAACTGCAAATTGAGGACAGATAATCTTTCAGCGAACAATAAAACATTTGAACAATCAGGCATTATTGTACTAGGCGTGCATAAATTCAAGGATATGTGTTGAGTCCCACACGTGCGTGCGTACAGCTGCGAGCACGTGTGGTGTCTCATCTGGTGAATCCTACGCATCTACCCAGGTGGCTTCGAGTTCTATACTCGTATGTATTCGTTTGGGACTAAAATATACTACTTATTATGTGATTATTCAATGGCAGGAGAGTGTGTTCGAACCGTCTAAAGAAGTTCTGTTAGCTGATTCCAGTTAAACATTAAAATATTTATCTTATTCTCCCACATTTCAATGTTCGATAAAAAAACCAAACCTTTTAAACTCCGTCATATTTTTCATTTCGAGAAAGCAGATGTTTAGCAATAAAGCCATTTGATTTTACAAACGCTTACTTGTAAAACAATGGGAAATGCCCAATAAGCCGGCTACAAATCCCCCATATGTTTCCGTAGTATCGTAAAAATATATAAACGGGTGTTTCTTTCACCAACAAATGTTTCTTCAGTTCTCACGTCCATGTGGACTGCAGGATTTTGGGCAATCGTCATGGAACACCAAGAATCTGCTTTGCACATGGTGACGGAGGGCGGCTCGTTAAAAGTTTTGACTTCCACTAATTTCGAAATTGAATGTACCTACTTAAAATTATTCTCATGTGACTAATCAGTCTGTCTGAAGATTTTGCTTTTTGTTATTTTCAATACAAATAACGAAACTTCAGGAGTTTCAGTCGTTTGAAATATGAAAAATGTAGGGCAATCTATTACAAAACTAAATTAATTTTGTTATTATCGCAGATTCTTTGGATTCTGCACCATCTGTTAAAATGTAAAGCGCTTTCCAGTTAATAAATTTTCCAGCTAATTATGAAGAATAGCTGAAGTGTCGCCGGCCACCTATAAATAAACCCAATCATATTTCGAGTTCACCTAAAAATGTCGGATTGGCGTTGTCGAGAGTTGTCGAGACAGGGCGACGGAGCGACAAGGTGAAACTCTATAGCACCGGGACTAGACGTATCGCCCTGACAAACAAGACAGTTTTTACACGTTTTAAATAGACTTCTGAGGTGTCAACACAACTTGATACTTTCTCATTTGCAATATTACGAGACGTGCATCGAATTTGCATTTTTATTAAATAAGTTAATTAATCTAAATCCTTATCAGCCTCATTAATATCTAATGCGCAGTATTTATCGCTATTATCAAAGCACCTGATTCTAAATGTCGACAGATTTATTGAACAAAAAAGCTAATATCAATAAATTAGCAATCTGAGATTGAATTGTACGAATTGGATTTTTTATTAGCTTCACGTCTATAGGTTTTAGCGTGAACACTTCGTTATTCGTATGGTAATGTCAAGTATATTTATGGGTATCTATTGTCATTAAAAATGATCATTCATTTGGTATATAATGATATTCATTTACATCCGGCCGGACGAACCCGTGCTTTGTGTTGGATGCGTGTCCAGTTTGCATAACAGTGTCGTGACTCGCGAATTAGTTTTCTTTTTCTATACGAGATATCTGACATCATTGTTTGCTGCAGCCATACACTAATCATGTAAATATCGTGTTTCTTTATTTAATGTGCGTACATCCTTGTTTTACTACTTACTCAAGTTACTTAACACAGTCTATGACTAAACCGCCCATATACTTCGGTGTGGTATTTGTTTGACAGGGTTATGATTCATCATGCAGTTAAAAAGTTAATGGTTCCTGAGATTTATATCCCACGGAGTTATCACAGGCTATGTTAATGTGTGTCGTAGAGTCGTAAATAATATTTGCGTGTTATAGAGCAAGGAGGATATAATTTCGAAGTTCGAAGTACCGAAATATTGGCGCATGTGGGCATCGCATGTGCGTGCAAGACAAGAGCGCATTGAGCGGCGCGCGGCGCGGGCGCAGGCGACACCGCTTGCAGCCACGTGCTGTACAGATTCATCATCACATGTGCTGCTGAACATACGAGCACTGTCTAGTGTTTGCTTTGATTCGCTATCTATTATGTTGTTTCAGGTCAGACGAGTAATAAAGCTCGCCACTTTATTATAACGAAACAAACAGGAGTTCAAATCTAAGCTTTGATATACATATAGATATGTAATGGTGATGCTCTGCATCTGATATGGGAAAGTATTGCGAGAAAGATGATGTTGCCAGAAAAAAAGTGAAAACTGAGATCACGGCTGATGGAGATTGATATTATGTATATGGAAGAAGAAGACAAACAAAGCCGGATAACCACCAATGAATTGGGATAAAGACATCAATGATGATGATGAATTTGTGAAGATTCAAAACAACTACCTAAATTAATCGACAAATGTCTCACGTATTACCTTATTTACTCACTTTACCCTCGTACCAACTTGAAATGAAAGAGATCGAAAAGAAAATTGGAAAGTAATGTTGATATTAAGCTTGGCTTTATAGGCATTGAATCGAAAACCGGTACTAGTAATCTGAAATGTACCCGAGGAGATCTTAATATTACCATTAACTAAACGTTTTCTATAAAATACACAAACGCTTTCAATATCGTTTCATAAAATATAATACTAGATTACTTAACCATTACTTTACCACTTAAGCGATTGACCACTTTAGCCGTTTCTATACATAAAACAGCAACTTACGGATTCTCTATAACATTGTTGGCTTCATTTTGTATTCCGAAAGCTTTATTGAAAATCAGATCGGACAATGATGACGTCATGGGTGTAATCGCGCAATCTACGTCACGTCGAGTAACAAGCTATCGTAGATAGCGCACGCGCATCGCTCGGAGACAATGGCGTCGCTTGATGCCGCGATACTGGCCCTTTGTACTCGCCGACTGTAAACTGGCAATTCTAACAGATGCTAACAATAGACTGAATTCAATTGTATACTAGCATATGTTTCATCCTACATAATATTCTCATATCCACCATCTATAGCGTTTCATAGTATTGACCTCTGTTTCCCTGTCCAAATTATCGAGTTTACACAAACACCACCCAAGCCCCGCCGTCGTTTCGTTCTAATAACTTTAATAAATGAATAAACAAAATGCCGTCACTTTCAATCATCGTCTTTACCCGGAATATTATCGGTATCAGGCGCAATAATGGCCTTAAGAGGATAGGTCTACTTTAGATAATGTGGAATTACTGTAAAGTGCGCATATATATTTGACTACGTCATGAACAGCAGTGTTGCATTCATTTGTATCGATCCTAATTTTATTGCACAGATATTTTTAGCCTCAGAAGCTAAGGGGGTTAGGAATCTTATAAGCGAAATAATTCGGACACAATAGTTAAAATAAGTTTTAACTATTGTGTCCGAATTATTTCGCTTTTTGAGTCTTTTAAGTTTAACACCTGGAACCATAAAAGCAGTGTCGATGACGCAATCGGCCAACTGGACAATGATACACCATTGTTGTATGCAAAGAAGGAAACGTGCTTCCGGGGCCAAGGTCTGATGGCGTGCAAATTAACTAGGTAGCTGCTTTTTATAAGTTGTTGCTGTACTTGGAGGTTCATGGCCAAAATGGACGTCGACAATGGATTTGTGTTGTGGACCAATAAGTTTAAGGCAAGTTCCTTAAACATCCCTATAATCATCATGAATTTACTGATTAACATTTGAAGCGAAGATCTTTACAGGCAATGGTTTTTGCAGTTACATAGATTGTAGCGAAAAGCTTCACATCATTTTTTAATCTCAGCTAACGAGTAGGCCATGTTTGACAGATGCCAGTTATTTAGACTTCCATCACAAGTGCAGGGTAACAAATAATCGCTGTACAGCATGATGCTACGACAAGCACTGAGTATAAATAGTACAGTCCTTTCAGTCTCCGATTTTGCATCGCTGTAATCTTTATTTTAGCTGACATAAGGTTGCGGTTTGGTTGTTGTCTGAGGTAAAGTAACTGTGAGAGGACTGTAGTTCTGGTTACTGTTAGGGGTGTCGGCCACACGTGCCCTGAAGCGAGGCAGACACAGCCCTCAGATGCCCTGTCAGTGTAAGTAAACATCTGCAGCCTGAAATATATTCTAAATCGTTGACTGTTTGACGTGACCACTATATATTTTCTGGCTTGGTTTTGTTGTATTCCCATTCGTGTCTTAACTGTGTTCTGTGGTTGTTTCTTCACGATTGTCATGTTCTTGTTTTCTTTGTACTAGAGCTTTCGTGTTTATACTTATTATTTCACATTTCATAATCAGGTTTTTTTCCAAAATTTGAATTTCTTAGGAATATTTTCGCTCTGATCACATTATCAGATAGAATATAATAAATAAATTGTTCGTCAGGTGGCAAATATATGTAAATGTACCGAGTATGAATAGGTGTGAAATTCAAATGTGTGTATAATTCCGGATAAAAAAGGGCCACGGTTGTTTTGCTCGCGGCCAGCTGGCCAGTGTGGCATGAATTAGCAAGTTGATGGAGCGGTGTTCCCAACCTATCTTGACCAGGGGTATCTTTGATTTCTCTGCCGACAACCGGGACCTTAAGGATCAAGAAAAAGAAACTTAATAGATTGACACATATATCTCAAAATAAATTAAATCATTAAGTAGGTACCTCCTTATCTCAAAAGTAGCATGAATTAACCGAAAACCAGATTTTTAACTTGTAAAACGGAATCCATAATTTAAAACTACAAAAATATGACTTTTTCGTTCCAGGGCCATACTAATATTAGCACTTAGAGGGACTGCGGACCACTGGTTAGTTACCAACGTAATAGAGTGACGCAGGCGCCGCCGCGCCGCTCGGCCCCAACCTCCGACCTGCGCCTGCGCACTGCAGTTAAACGTGCTACCTAATCATATTGACGTGGAATGTTTCGCGAATCTGTTGTGTTTAGAAAGTAAAAGCATAATTATTAACCATTCATTGATAGTGGCTTCGGACTGAAAATAAATTATCAGAATTAACTGTCATATTTGAAAACCAATGTGTATATTTCGAGAAATCGAGTGGTAAACAAGGGTTTGTCTCGAAGTTTTCTATTTTTAACCGACTTTAAGAAAAGGAAGAGGTTCTCAATTTGTTTTTTTTTGTATGTATATTATCTTATACATAACTCCGTCATTTATTAGAAAGGATATACTTTGCGATGGGTCCCATAGAAATTATATCAAAATGGGTTCAGTAGTTTGGTTTTTAAATCAAAATAACTGGAAAAAATATGACATGTCATCCAAGTAAACGAAATTGCGCATTTTGCTTTACAAGAAAGCAAAATACTTTTGAGTGGTGTTGTTAGGTGTGGCACAAAGTATGAAATAACTCTAATTTCGGAAGTCGGTATTTTTGTTTTTCTTCGTAGTTTAACACCGACTTCCGAAATTAAAGTAGTTTCGTACTTTTTAGTGTTTTTTTTTTTATATGGAAGTCGGTTGTATTTTATTGTGAAAATGTTTTTAATTCAAAGTTTTTCCGATGGCCCTTGGCTATTGGCGACGTACGCAGGAGTAGCACGCTAGATCGACCACTCTTTATTGAAACACATGAAGTGTAAATTGACTCCATATTAAGAAGTCTGCTCATACAAATCGGATATTTCAAGTTTCAACAGCCACATATTATTTCACCAGGCAAAACCACGCATCTCGACTTTTTTATTACACAAGATCCGAATGCACGATTCTTAAAAAAAGTAAAGCAATTGCTGAATATAAACGAGTGCTTGTTGTCGTGATATCAGTGCTCCGTGAGGGACCATGTCGCAGTCGTGACCATCGCACGTGTACGCCAGCTGCACTGTCCACTGCTGATCCAATTTATTGTCATTGAAATGTCACCCTACCTACTTATTGAGATTCGGGAGATACTGATTTACTTAGGCAAAAACATTGATTGATTAACCTGGCTTTCTGCAGGTGAAAAAACTGGACTGTATTATGCAGCGTTCGAAACACTTCAGACGTTTGACGCACTTTCAAACTTGCCATAACACATACGTATCTGTGGAACACTTCAAGGAAAAAAAGTCGCTTCAATACAAAAAAATCAGAGCAACTCAGCTAAAGCTTGTTTGGACGAGAAATTCACACACCAAACACACTCGTGTAAAAGTAATCTTTTATTTTAGTGGCTTCGTCACATTTTGAATGTGTCAACAATTTGTTTGACATGTGTCTGGATGTTGGCTCGTAAAATCCGAAATTTATGGCAAAATATATTGAATTTTAAACGGCATGCAGTCTGGGCCCAAATAACATAGCAGATTAGACGACCCGGTAATATAATTAGTTCGAAAACTAATTAATTGGCGACAGGGACTGACAGCTAAAATTACGACAAATGACTTACACTGATTGTAATACTGCACAGTTGTCAATAAATTAATTATCTAAATTGTTACAGATGCGATAAAATCGTCGCTAAATAACGCGACTTACTGCCAAGACTGTATAAAGAACAGAATGTAGGTTTAATTTGCGGTATTACACCAGGGTTTCCGATTTCACAATAATGAATTCCAGACGTAACTGATAGAACCAATTAAAATGTTTTAGCAGTTGCTTATTTTGAAAGGTGGTTTAAATTGACCGGTAAATGGCGTTACAGATTCTCGGTACTTAAAAAATGCAGTGTAGTCGGAGGATCAATTGTACTATTTTTAAAGCAATGTTAGCATTCGCATGTCAGTCATAATCTGTCAAAAACACCTCTGATTTCCCTACGTCTTGCGACAGATTGCGAATGAGATGTGAATGCGAACGTTGCTTTAAAAAATAATGTAGAACTGGCAATCTGATAGAAGTTAGATTTTGGCATGGATGGGCGTACCCACCCATAAACACAGTGACAGCCCAAGTGAACAACCATAACATAAAAAACCGAAGGAGTTAATTGTGACGAACTATTTTAACAACCCAAACGAGCTGAAAAACGGTCGCGAAACTAATTCCACAACAAAGAGTTAATACAAGGAACACCCATAAAGTTTTTGTATGAACACCATTTTAATCACCATCTTAACCACAAACAATCGGCTCGTCGTGTCCTAGACTCGGAGAGGAAACCTCGTAATTAGAACAGGGCTGTAAAATAACCATCAAACTTATTCGAGAGGAGTGTGTCGCTGTTAAATCCTTGCCAACCTTTTTACCGACCAAAATCATTCAACAACCTCTAGCGTCGTGTACATAAGGGAGAAAATCCTTTGTGGCTTTAGTTTTACTGGAAAATATGTAGTTGTTGTGTTGCCAGTTCCATAAATTAGGTTGTGTATGACAGAGCGCGTTGTTGCAAGTTTTTACGATCGGAAACATCGGCGGTGGGATTAATTTAGTCGTATGTAAGGTGAGGTATTTAACTACACTCATAATTGTATCCTTTTATATATTTATGTCATGTTTTTCATGTTATTTTGTGGTAGTTTATTTGCTGTTTTGTGGCTGTATTGATATTTTGTAAAATTGTATAAAAAGGGTTAAAGAGATATGTTATTGTGGAAAATACGTGTTTATAAATTGTAAATGAGATCTTCCTGCCCTTGTTTCATTTTACTTAGAGTCCGTGAAATACGTTTTATCTGCCATTTTTTTTCTTTCCATAATATTTCGAAGTAAATTTATGATTCTGTTCTATTGATATACATAGTTTTGACACGAATTTAACAATTTTTTATGTAAATAGTATCAACTCGTTAAGATAAGAGAAGCAACAAAAGTTATAAAACTGTTGCCGGGCACATTTGTTTTAATGCTGAGATAAGAGTTTACCTTGAGTTTATTTATAACAATAAAAGCGAATACTTGATTTACATAATTTAGCAAGAAGAGAAGGAACACCGGCATGGCGCTATGGAGAAAATACGGGTTGTTATTTTCAAGAACGTTAATATTAGAAGGTACTTGCTAGTTGTCCTAAATATAATATATGTAGTACGTAGGAAAATTATGGTACTTACCTATTTAAAGACTAGCTTTTGTCCGCGTCTTCGTACGCATATATCCCGTTTTTTCCCGTTCCTGTAGGAATTTCGAGAAATCCTCTCTTAGTGCTCCCCTTTTTTTTTTTTTTTTTTTTTTTTTTTTTTTTTTTTTTTTTTTTTTTTTTTTTTTAGGATGGGAAATCATCAAATGACTTCTTCCGCTCTGGGTGGAGCGGAAGGGCGTGTCAGACTCTTACTGACTAAAACCCATCCGTGTTCCTTCTAAAGCCCTTTGCTTTCCAGGGCCGCGGTGACTCTTTCGAACAAATTCCGCAACCCTGGCAGGCTCTGGCCCTAGCGGGCCCCGTCCTCTATGCTGACATCTCTTTGAGGCGCGCGTGAAACACAACGCGCCATCGACCCGGGCCTGGTGGTGATCAGACAGCGAGCCACCCAACGCTCGCCGTCCGCAGGCCCGCGCCTACGGTGGCCGGGGATCGCCCGGGGCGTCTTCTCCTGTTGCGGCGGTTGGGACGAAGGCCTTGCCTTTCCCTCGCGCGGTCCGCCTCCTCCTTCGCTAGCATTACTGCTTCGCAGAAGGAGGTGACCGCTTCCCAAGCCTCCTCGCTCCGGACCATGGATTCAATCAGGGCCGGACGCGAGAGGTTGCCGCCGCCGATCGCCTCGACGAGGACACGGCGGTGCTCAGCCCAAGCAGGGCAGACCTCCACCGTATGCTCCACCGTGTCCTCCGGGCGATCCTCACAGTGCTGACACCCGGGCGTTTCCTCCCGCTTAATCCGAAACAGGTACCTCCCGAAACAGCCGTGTCCGGTAAGTACCTGCGTCAGGCGGAAGGTGAGGACGCCGTGGCGCCTCTCCAGCCACTCCTCAAAGAGGGGCCTTACCGCCGCAATTGTGGCGTGCCCATCTTAGTGCTCCCCTACACTCCCCAAAGAACACAACTACAAATCAAATTTCAGCTTTCTACGACCAGTAGTTTCGGCTGTGCATTGTTTGTCGGTCACTCAAGTCAATCAGTAACGGAAGAATTTTATATATTAGGATTTTTGGATTCGTTAAATTAGACAAATATAGTTTTGTTTTCTAGGGTGACCAAATTATTATAACTTTGGTCAGGAAAAACCATTTAATGATGAATGAATGTAATTTGAAGTTTTGTTGTGCACTGGTTTTGTTAATAATCGTTTGTTATAGAGATCTTTCACATTGTCCTCAGGTTCGTTGGAGAACCCATCTCGCCTGTGAACATAAGCTGTTCTAATAAAAATTGTATTTAAACCTCTTTAGACTTATTTGGGTCATTCTTCTTTTCTATCGACAATCATTCAGTATAAAAAATGGGACGGAGGCGTATTTCGTCCATAAGTCAATCGAATTTAAAATAAAAGTAAAGAGACTAAGCCATTTTAAAGATAATGCAATAATAGTACATATTATGATGATAACATTTACGTAAATAATAATAAATTATTTTTTTAGGGAACAAGGATTGTCGGTACAAAAGAAGAACGATCTATATATTAATAAAAATCTAATCATACCATTCGTTTAGATACTGATTAGAAGATTTTAAATTGAATCAAGAACTTACCAATCACTGTTTAAACTAATCATATGGATGGATATTTTATTGAATGAGCCTGTTTAAAGAATAAGAATCTCCTACTTAATTAAATACATTAATTTATTTCATTCACTGACTGTGAATGAATGAATGGGTTTCAACGTTTACTGTTAAGTAAACGTACCGCCAGAACCGAGAAGCACAGTATAGAGTTTCTTTACACCTCTATCAGAAAAGTGAGCACTGAAGAAGTATTTCTAAAAACAAATCTACTAGAGAGATTAAACAGAGTAGGTAAAAAAAGGTTTGTAATTTTTGCCTATGGGAAATCCTATCAGGCACAGCGCTTGTTATATTTATAATAAGATCATAATCAAATTTTGTTACTGAAAAACTTAATGGACTTCCAAAAGTTTCCTCAGTTTGCGAATAACAATTCCGTAATAAAGAAACAGGATTACGTATTACGTACCACTAATTTGTGAATTAAGAATTTGAAGTGGAATAGATAACATAACTCTACTTTAGCCTGAAAACCTGAGAAAACTTTGGCAATAAATAAGCCTTCACATACACAAGCTCTTGGACTATTTAAGACGTTACTTACCTAGATGAACGGTAGACTAGGCTAGGCTCCATAGTCCACAGCTATCGCATACCAGACCGGGACTATAATGTAGGGTCAAAGATTAACACAGAGCACGAGAACCCAGATGTGATAGAACAACATGCACTCGCATGAACAGACACTACGAATAACTTATTCAAAGTATATGAAAGTGACTGCAAGGTATATAAAACTAGCTTTTGCACGCGTCTTCTTTCAGTTAGTTTGAGTAGCACTCTTTTCTCCGGTTTCTGGAAAAAAAAATATTATTGATACTACTAATATTATAAACGCGAAAGTTTGTAAGGATGGATGGATGGATGTTTGTTACTCTTTCACGTCAGAAAAGCTGAACGGATCTCGATGAAATTTGGTACAGAGGTAGATTACAGTCTGAAATAACACATGATACTTTTCTTCCCGGGAATATGTTCCCTTGGGATAATATTCGACATAAACGCGGGCGGTGCCGCGGGCGGTAGCTTGTATATCATATTTTAAACGCAAGTCAAGCACTGCGATGGGTAATTAAACAACCAACAGCAAATGCCTAACGCTACTTTGTCAAATTTACCACATAAAACAATAATTTTCGTAACTAAAGCACTGTTTGCCCACCCAACAGTTAAGTAAGTGCGTCATAAGACTATTTCAAATTAAAGTCACATAAAGTTATGCTTTCGAAATGTATTAGTTTCGTAATATTTAACAAACACCTGCAAAATCTACTAAGAAATCATAAGTTATCATCATAAATCATTGAAGCCTATTTAAATAAATTAACTGCACAAACAAAAGCAGCTGCAAACGAAATCTCTTTATTAGTTCTAACAATGTTGTTTCAATACATAATCGATTGACATGACATTATTTTATAGATGCCTTCGGAATTTGGGGATTTCCGAAAATTTTATCTTTCTCTTTTAATACCATTTTGCGTATTTTTCGCTTTTATTTGAGAACACGGATGCACATTCCTTAATTTAAGTTCTTCTAAACATATATCATTCTTATCTTAAATGATCTCTTGTTCTTGATAAAACGAAAGACGATCCTTAAATCAACCTTCTCAGATACGATAACAGCGAGATTTACAGCTTCGTATTATATTCAGATGCATACCCCTGCAAGTCATGTGCCGGAAAGTTTAACTTTCTACAACCGCATTCATTAATGTTATACGGTAAAATATGAAGGCGTTGCGCGGAGGCTGTAAAAAGTTAAGCACTAGCGCTAGTGATGTCAGACGAGGCGAGTTCCGGGTGCTAGTGGCACTGGCCAGTGGCCGAGATAGCGCCAGCGCGACGCCAGGTGCAAGGCCACTCCGACGAGGAACAAAAATGTGACCTCATTAGTAGATACCTACTCTTCCATTATTCATTAGACGAATTCCGCTTCAAATAGCTATAATTTAATAAAGATCCTGCGAACTGGATCCGCCCAAATCTTCACACCTGAGTATTCGCGCTATCTGCCCAATCCGGCCTGTTTTATGTGAATTTAAATTAGTTTTGGATCATATATACTAGATGTATGTATATGGGGCAGGTATTCTTACAGATCCTTAGGATAGATTAACACCTGGGTCCGCGTTCTTTATTATTCGTTGATATTTGACCTTACGCCATAAATTGAGGTATTAATTTAATCCTTAATGTTAACTTGGTATTATGTATGATAGAACAGTTTGACATAAAGTTTGGTTGGTTTCCGAAGCATTAATCAATATAGTAATTAAAACAAGAATGACGAAAATCTACATAATTTATCTTTAAAGATGAATATTGACGTGACAGCGTCTAATAAATCGATGAACACCGGCTGCACGCACGAAAAAGGATGAGTCATTGTAACGTTACGTTCATTGTAACGTTACGATCATTTCATCAATGTTTTGTTATGACGTTGTCACGTTAAACTATCGTCCGTAAACCGACTTTACAGACAACCATTTTTTTTATAAAACATAATCTTGGGTGCAATATGATACCGAAGAAAGGGAACTGAAAGTTATAGGTATAGTCCAAACAGATTCAGGAAAATTCCTCTTATACCTCAGCATTAACAGAAACGATAATCCGATAATTCCTTCGCATTAATTTTGCATATCTAAATCATAAAGCCACGATATTCACCGAGTCTTAATCATCGTGTCATTTGTAAGCGTATCATCAAGATGCAGTCGTCTCCAAGTGCGCTTATTTCTCGTTAAGCTAACATTTAAGACTTGTTACCCATCTCGACCACATCCGCGTACGAATGGACATTGGCACAGCGAGGTAGCCACTTAAACACATTAAAGTTGCAAAATATTTTTATTGATAAACAAAATAGATATGTAGAAGCAAACAGCTGGCTTAGATGAGATTCACGAATGTCCATTTACATAATGAGTCGGGTTATTCCGCACAGAACAGTTAGACGGCAAGGCCGTCGCGAACGGCTCCACACTTATTTGTTACGTGTATTATACCTATTTGATTTAATTAATTGGTTTATTTTTGTGGTTGCTAAGGTCTACTTTATTTATACTTTGTTTTTCTTTTTTCTGAGTTATTTTTAGAGAAGGATTCATGCCCTAAGGCCGCTCTACCAAAAGACTAGCTCTGCAGTCACCAACCGCTTACAAATGTTGTGACTTCAGTGTTTACCTTGCAATTAATTGGGTAGGGAGGTACCTACTATTTTTACCTGACTGAGTATTTCAGTACTCCAATACATCTTAAAATAGAGTAACATAACGGGGATTTTAGATGTACATATTTCAGTAAGGATCTTCTTAGTCACTTCATCTGCTTGAAAGAAAAGTGCCACCAACTACAGGCAAATATTGCAAATGTGTAGATAATAAATTTATTTATATCAATTATCGTAGAATTTGCGTTTTTTGCAGTATCACGACCTAAAATGTTGCAGAATTTGAATACTTATATTTGGAAGTACCGCTGATAACATAATGGTTCGCAGGTGCTGCAATATCACTAAAGCATTATTATCTCATTGACCTATCTATACGGCTCTTAAATTTTAATACGGGAATAATTAACACTGATTACAATCTTGATACTCTAATTTACATGTGTATCCCAGGGTTCCTTGGGATTAAGAGAGAAACAAAAACCTTAAGAAAAAAAGAACTGTCTTTGCTTCTTTTTATAAACAGTATCGATTTGTAAAACAAAATTTGGTGTTACCGAGGTGGTCCCTGAGGGACATTATATAATTTTGCATCTACTTTTATGTACTTCATTAATAAGTTCAGGAGGTCATAAACAGTTTATCGCAGTTTAGTTGCAAATCATCATTATGAAGGTAAGCATTCCTAAAAGCAATTACACTCGTAACAACATAGTAACCGACTTAATAGAGTCGATTACTATGTGGGAAACCTAATAAGGCTTCCCATATCAGCTGCGGAAACGTAAATGCGAATATAAATCGAACTTCATCGATTTATCGTAATCGATTAAAATAATGTTTGAAATTAGAAACTCGTTATCGAAACGTTGAGCACTTAGAACGTTGCTCGGTGGCTGTTGGACATTGGTTTCAGTGAGTACAATGTGGTTTGACCAGCCTTGCAAGGCCGAATAATTCTGTAATTAGTTAATAACGCGGGAATGTTCACAAACACATATTATCTGCTTGATAAATTATATTTATTATGAGAATGTTCGGTTTGACATGTTTGTGTTAGGTAAGTAATTAACGGACTTAGTTTGAAAAGA
The DNA here is from genome assembly GCA_905163435.1 of Mamestra brassicae. Taxonomy (NCBI): domain Eukaryota; kingdom Metazoa; phylum Arthropoda; class Insecta; order Lepidoptera; family Noctuidae; genus Mamestra; species Mamestra brassicae. Next base: position 7,564,413 of record LR991004.1, on the reverse strand, counting down.
GACGATTCTGATAACTAATTCTTTTTACAGCGAAAGCGTTATGAGAACAATCTCATATGTGAGTCTTGGCTCACAATCTACATGAAATGTTCTTGGAGGGATCCTTTATTCACTATCTACCGTAACTGCAAATGATTGAATAAGTTTTCCTTAGTTTCCTTTACTTACCCCAATTATTCAGAAATAATTAACATCGTGATAAGATCATTCCACACTTTCTATTCAAATTAAACGCCAGTGCCACCAAGATACAGTATCACCATCGTGAATATCTCGGACCATTTGCGAAGTATTTATCACTTCTTAACAGTCACAATAAGCGGAATGCACGGAATAAATATCCCACAATTATTAGCTAGTGTCTGCGAACAGTGAACACGTGCAGGCTTCCAGTAAACAATTCGTTTTGATGGAGCCGGCCCACTAAGTAACGAAGGACAGAATATCCGCTCCTACGTACAGACGCCCGCACATCAAGCTACCCGAAACAGTCGCATTTTCCCAATCAACCTTGAACCTAATGATTAAGCGATAAAGTTGAAAATCTATTAAAGAAATTTGACTAATTGTTGTAGCTTGATGTGTTGGCGTCTGTACCCATTATAAGCTATTGCGACTACAGTAAGATAACTCAAATCAAAAGTCATTTAGTAGCGGCCGGTCTCAATAACGTTTCTACCTTTGACAAACTGTCAGATTAGCTTCCAGCAGTAGCTGAAACATCATGATTGCTTTTTAAACATAGCGTTTGACAGTTCAGCCGTTGGTTGAAAATGGGTACTTTTTGAAAGTAAAAAAATAACGTTAGCCTTGTGATTTAGCTGGGAAGAAGAATTGGCGCAAAAAACTCCCCAGCAAAAGCTATCTACAGTGAGATAGGTCAATCTTACCAAATCTAGCTGATTTAAATGTATGTATGTCTGGCACACCATGCTGTAAGTGCCAATGGGAATCTTTCAACCTGCTTTTGAAGAATAAGACCTCTGTTGCAGCTGCACTTTGGACTCTACGGAAAACTGAAGTTTATGACTTTCAAACTGAAAATACTTATTATATTTTTTTGAAAAAAATATTATGAAAAGGAATGAAATAATCCATCTCATCCAAAACATATTCAATAGTCTAGTAATATGCATACTGTTTCGATTTCTAGAATTTTTGATCTTCGCGTAGCAAGTGCTACGAAGGCGCTACGAGAAATTTATGAACGTAAAATTTCATATTTTCAGCCAGATAATACATATTTTCATATTGTTAATTACATAACCTCGTTACCAGCGTTGTATGGAGTAAAGCTTCTGCACGTTTTGCTTGTTCTGTTTGAGTTGTAGCTGCGCGGGCGCTGATCTGCGGTCGCCGCTGTCTCTTGATCCTTGCCGGTGACAGCCATTCTAGTTTTATTATAATAAGCAACACTTCCTGTTGTTCAGATAAGCTGCAGGCCTACTGATTAGCTGGAACTACTGGAAGTCATATTATATTTTGGTCCGGAATGTTTTTCGAGAAATTTGACCCAACAAGAACGTCGTTAGGTACATTTTCAACAGAAATCTAACCACAGATATTTAAGGCGATTCGGTGTAGCAGTTTGAATTTGATATGTCTTTAGGTAGTATGTTTTTCAAAATGCGGTTAAAACATATCGGTCTCATCTTCAAACTCGGTCAAGAGGACAGTTTAACGGTTCACAAGTATTGCACGAGTGATGTCCAGTGCCGCGTATTTACGCGATCCGATATTCGTTTCCGCAAATAGTTGCGCTCGCGCAGCTGTGCGCTTGTTTTGGCGCCATCCTGTCGAGAAACTTGACCTGCTTATTGTGCTAGAACGCGCACCTATGTGTTACATGCTCGAGCTAGCTGAGTGCAGAATAAATTCATTCATTTTTCAACTCCTACGAACAAGTCTAGCCTTTTAATTGGGAATTGTTTGAATTGGCTTCAAATGTCAGTCCGTCAGTAGCTCGTCGTTCATGTAATTGTACAATCTATTTTTGGCTGTTTCTTACATTTATTCGGAGCGAAACACATTTTAGTTTACAGCATTGATGGTGAATTCCAGACCTCCTTTATTAGAAGCATTTTGTGAGTCACACAATTTTACAAAGTCGTCCCATTTAAGGCCGAGCTGACTGGAAACCAGTTTTTTAAAGTCTAAGCGCTTCGGTCAGCACTTTGGGAATGCAACAAGAGAAAAAGTATTATAAACGAAAAAGTATAAACTGCAGGGTCGCTCTCGCTGGGCTGCCGTGGAAACAAAAGCCTTTGTTGGGTTCCACGTATCCAGCGCCCGCGCCGGTGTTGTGTTGCGGAATTCTATAACCAATCGAATGGATTGTTTGCTGAAATCTGATTAGCGCGTGTATGCTTTATTGGTCTGGAGTCGATTTGATTAGAAGTTTCGAAACCTGAATTCTAAATGTTTGTTTGGTCTTTGGCTGTGAATGCGATCTTAATGTCTCGACGGGTATTTGATCTCGGGTACCTTTCGTAAATCGAACCTATGTAGAAGCTTGGGTTATAAACTTTATAGTTATGTGTTGTAAAAGGAACGTTAAAATAAACTTTTGATTTCTGAATTTCAGTAGCGATGGTTGTGGTTTTACGTGTTGTTTTTTGTTTTACTATCTTGTTTCAACCCAAATGAACTGCTTGATGTTTTAACAGATGCTCCTAAATATCACCTCATAGGTATAGTGGGTGCCATTCCAGACATTGTTGGAATCTTGACTGTACATTTTGGATCGTATATTTCGATGTTGACCTACTCCAGACTTCATTAGCAACAGTCTGCCTTTGACATTATTTTACATGTAAAATAGACGTAAATAATTCACAAAACGGTGATCAAGAGTTAATTGCGATGTGACTAATCAAGCGGCCGCTGTATTTATGATAATTACTAAGAATATTCATGGGCTTCATTATGAAACTGTTAGAATAATGTATACAAGAAATTCATTATAATTGTACACACTGAGCCATAGATTTACAACAATTAATGTTTGGCTGGCAAACTGGTAATTAGGCTCAGCGCTAACAGTAACACTATCTTTATTAAGGTCTTATTGCATAAGCGAGCGTTCATAGAAACGCGTGATAGCGCACAATTAAGAGTAATCGCGTCGCAGGCGCAGCTCACAGCTGTGAGTAGGTATCGCAATAATATGAGATGAATGGGGAGCTAGGCGCGGAGTGGCGCGGACGTGGCGCCTCGCGGGTTATCGCGGGTCAGCGCAGCTGTGCGCGCCGATCAATGGACCGCAGCTGGCTTTGCACAACACACTCGCTAATATTCCATTGATATCTATTTGTCAGTTAACTGTGTACTTGATAATAGCTTCCTGTTGTTCTCCAGCAGAAGATAATAGGAGGATCTGCTTAAGAGATAAATAGGTTACATCACTGTCGAGTGCAGAATGCGTGCGTCTCATCTCAACTAAATATAGATATTATCGACAGCGTTACATCATTATGAAAATCAGTCTCTTTTTAAAGTCAGCACCAGTTGCTTGTTACAGCGACTTTAAACAATATAAGGTGTCATTCCGCGCACGTATTCATGTAATATGTCATTTTGAACAATGCGATGTTGTTAAAGCTTGGCTTCACATTTCTGCATGCGCGTGAGTTGCACAGCGCGGCACACGGCCCGCCGCCGGCGCCGGCGTCGCGACCTGATAGCAATGCTGCGTATGTATAAATTCATGCCGCCACCGTATTGGGCACAGCCACTTAGAATGAATAACAGCTCCTGTGTTAACGGAGCATGTATTGTTGAATCATCTGCGAATACGACACCCGCTCGCTATGTAGGTTTATGTTCTACTAGGAGATACTAAGCTATATAAAAAGATAGTCGTTCGTATATGAAGACCATAACGTATTATGCCACCGTTTTACAGCTTTTAAGAAATTTTCTTCATGTGCTCTTGTTAATCTTTCAAAAAATGTCAAGAGTTGTTATGATGATGTGGAGCTAGAAAATATGCAATATATAGTCACAGTGGGGAGTATGGGATTGAGATGTTTGTCATTTCGGCTCGCATTGAGTGAAATGGTACCACCACCTTTTGCATTGCCTAACCTATTTTGTAAAAGTATTTAGTTTTTACCTACTTGTACATATTACAGTTCGTTAAATGTAAATAAAGCATTAGATTAATTTTTCGCCTGTTAACGTAAAAGGTGCCGTTTTCATTTCACCGCTATCGCTTCGCTATATCGTGCACTGTACAACCGATTTCTAATATTGTGCTGACAACTCTTGTATTATTTAGTGCAGCACTATTGGCACTGTTGAATATTTCATTATTTACAGAAATTACGATTTTATACACGATTTTGACGACACTATGGGTGGGCACGCACATGACGAAATTATGCATGTGGTTCTAACGGCTTCAGATATAATAGCACTTATAATACTTGTGATTATACTCTTCTTGGCGGGGATTTATCTTCTGAAGCGGCTAAGAAGACAATGTATTAAGTGCATCCAGAAGGAGATACAGAAGGAGCTAGATGCTGCCGCTGCGCAACAGCAAACAGTGAAGGTTGAAGTCTATGAAGTAAAAGGTTTAGTGAAAAATATATAATTACGTAAGTTCATCTGTGTTTTATTCCTAAGTATTCATACAACACTGATTAATTAAATTAACAGTTAAAGGACCGATTTCTGAAACGAAAATTATCGCAAAAAAATATGTTTAAAGTTGCCAAACGCAAGCTTGCTGCTGTGATTGGTTTAAAAGAAATTGAATGGGTCAAATTAAAACTCTGTTCTTTTAATTTGTTACTCGTTACTTTATTATAAGTAGAACCTATTTAATGAGGCAGTATTTTAGAATATTTATTGACTGTTGATGGCTTTTGTTCATGTCTTAGTTTAATAGACTCTCAAATCCTAATAAAACATATCATGTGTTGGACACACGTGCCAGATCATATGGTCCATGGCCCGTGTCTCACAATTTTTTGAAGATGTTTTTATTGTTACGATCTTGTAGATTGTATAGTGCCAGATACATACATAACAAAATTGAGACTAGGTAAGTAATATAAGTAACATAGTATAGCTGTCTAGGTATTAGGCTCAGATCGGATCTAATTCGCAATACCACGGTCCACGATTCGCTCTAAAATAGTGATCGCCGATGTGGGCAACAAATCTGCCACGCTAAAGTGGGATTGAGCGGATCATGTATGTGGGATGCATCAGGATAGATGGGGGAGTAGTTACGCAGTGGGAGCCAGAGGACGGGTGTCGTCATCGAGGAAGACCTAGGAAACGCTGGCGTGACGACTCGCAGGCGTTCATGACGGATTTCTCGGAAAGAGCAACACACCGGGTAGAGTGGAAGGCTATGGGGGAGACCTTTTGCGTTTTAACATAATAATGACGCATCTGCGTTAGTTGAATTTCAAAAACGGAAATATACATAAACATAAAGTCGTCCAGACGGTCCTGAATCGACATCTATCAAGTTTTGCTACCATTGAAAAACGATATCCACGTACATAAATGAACTGTCCATGTTTCTTCGAAAAGAGAGATATTAGAGAAAAGGCAACAATAGCTATTGCTATGCAAAAACGCAACAAACTATAAAGTATATGAGCACTTTACATAAAACTGTAGATTTGTCTATGTGGAAGTTAATAACATAGACATGACGTGTCGTATTATGAATGGCTCTGGTCTAGTGCTGTATGTACTATAAAACAAGAAGGTAGGGTAGTCATAACAAGAACACGGAACAGGCAATAAGGTGTATATACTTAGAACTTATTGATCCAGTCAAAATAGACATAAATACTTAAATAAGAATAGTGGTCAGTGTTCAAAATGTCCCAGAAAGCTGAGAAAGCTGAATATTGGTGGAAATATTAGTAGATAGTAGACTACTACTATCTACTACTATGTATTTATAATAGTTTACTAACACTATTATAAATAAAATGTTGATCATCGATAACATCAGTTTCTACAAAAAATAGATCGGACCAAAATTATGTACATATAATTAAATTATACCAATATTCAGCTTAATGGGACTTTTTGTAAATTTAAATGTATATTTTGACCGGACCAGTCATATGATTTCCATTGTGAATTGAAAATTATTAATATCATTATTGGATGAATCAAAAGTTTAATAATTCGAACATGAACAGTTATCCATTATGTTAAATACAATGCAATAACCAACAATAACAGTAAACAGTAACAATGGATTGCGCGATGCGGCGCGCGCACATATGTCATGAGCTCCCGAGTACACCTGGAGGTCAACGGTACTGGGCTAATATTGACATTCGGCCATGGGTTCCGTACCAAAAAAGGAACCCTTATGGTGTGACTTCATCTGTCTGTCTGCTGGGCAGTCTTTCACAGCTGCTTATTGTTAACGTTTGTGATAATGATAATTTAATTTAAACTAAAAACGAAAGTTAATAATGGCTGCTCAAAATATATTGTTCAATTAGTGAGAAAGAAATTGGCAATTAAAATGTTTTTATGTGAAGTAGAGTGGAAAGGGTTTTATTTGCAGATTTTACATAAAACGTCGAACGCGAGAGTAAAACGTCTGTTTATTCATAAACCTATCATCAGCTCGTCACAGACTCAGTAGAGCAAGCCCTAATAAAACACCGCTACACATTCAAATCCGCAAGTTAAAGTGTCTAATAAAAATCTTTCAGCGCATTCAATGATCGTAACAATAAAAATCGATGTCAGCGCCAACGTATTTTAGCATCTGTCGGCGGCAGCCGCCGGTGACATGTGTGACTGAACCAACCCCTAGTAGATGAGGGGTGAGTTCCACTACCAGGTGAGCCAGCCGCGCATATGTAGCCATGGAGCCACGGAGCCACGTGTGGGGAACCCCTCTACAGGTGCCCCACATCAATGGCCCATTGTCAGCCACTCCATTGACAAATGTTTGGCATTTGGCGCGCAATTTTGGCGGGATTACTGCGCGCACAAAAGGGTTGTTTGCCCTGACGGGTCAACGAGGCTTGCTTGTCTGTTGACGAAGAGATATTGGTTACAAACTTTATATGTGCCACTTTGGGCTCTTGACGATTTATCATAGGGTAGTAAGTTTTCCAAACACCAATAATAAGCTTAATTCCCCCTATTTTATTAAACACGCAGATGTCTTTTTATTGATATTTTTTTGCCCATTGAACTTTACCAACCCTACAATGCAAATTTCCCTTTTCAAGAAACGGTTCTTTCTTATAAACATTGTCCATTTGTCCCCTAAGCTAACTGGCTCAATTCCCATGATTAAGATTCCTTAAGGGACCCTCGCACAGGTGGCTTGATTAAGGTCAAGGTGTTCTCAGCGAGACGGGTCGCTGACCACGTCTTCTCAGACCGACAGACCATGGATGACCGTTGCTGTTTAATATGCGTAGATTTTTTTGTCTCTATTCAAAGTGGGAAGCATCCGGTTACTTTTGGGTAAGTATCTATTATTCTTACTGCAACTGTTGCGTCTGAGAACAGATCGCCTGATCTCGCCCCTTATATTTCATGAAGTCATGAGACTTTGCAAATTCTATGTCAGCTGGTAACATTAGTCAGTTAAAAATCCTACTTATTTATTTGAACGTTTCCGAAGTTTCGATGCACAAGCAGAGGGCCTAGTACGAATGTTTTGACATAATATAGTAACGTTACAGTATCGTTAACGTTAGTGAATTCAAAAAAACTCAACCCCATTGTATTTTGGTTTAATTTTATACGACATACACAATTTGTATCATTCAAAAATATGATTATAGATAGTATCCAATTCAAATAAACATTACGTGCGAGTATTGTAATTTTAGTAAAATTTTACGTTACTATACGTAAAAACATTCGCGCTAGGCCCTCCAGATCATGTGATTATTTAAAGGCCAAATTATTTCTAGGTATACATTGTATCTATACTGTTCCGAAGTATATTTAGATCGGTTTCCAGTCTAACTGGACGCAGCTGAGTACCAGTATTTACAAAATTTACTAAATTACTTCAAATATGAATCACTTAATTTAATTTTGAACCCCGATAACACTAATGCAGTAACAATAGAAGGAACGCAGCACAACGACACATATCCTGCTCCGGATTACCAACCAGTTGTCAGTTGCCGTCGCAGTCGCCACAACGACTACTTCCTCATTAGCAGCCAGTAATCGCCGCTTCCGCTGCATCGTACGACAAATAACTGAGTTTACATTCTCCGAGCTCTTGTTTAACTTTGTTGGGTTCATCTTCTCGTAAGTACTTATAGTGACGTCCAAATTCTCCTAAACCTAGAGCTGCATAGTCATGGAAATGTCTACAGAGGTACTGTAAGATTACCGGCTTCTTTGGAGATTAACCTTTTGAACGCCACTGTCACGTATACATGACAAGCAAGTGCGTGTCCTATACACCGAACGACACAAAAATGTGACAAAAAGGACGACGAATTTGTGGCTTGGCGTCGGGGGCACGCCGATGCGTTTATGCTCTACAGTTCAAAAAGTTAAACAAGCCATGGCATTCTATGAAAATAAATACTAATTCATATTTACAGACAATATAATATTAGGCCACGTTTCCATCTTCAGTTTCAGCTTTCATGCAAGTTGCATTACGTTGCGGTGCATGCTCGCTCGATTAATCACATTATACCTCGGTAGCCTAAATGTACTGCAATGCCGAAATGTAGTGCGTAGCCGAAATGTAGTGCGTGCGTAAGGCAGGAATATATTCACTAGTACGCTTTTTAATAAGTGAAAGCAGTCACCTCGATAAGGCAATTTGCGCAGTATTCTACAATATTTTGGTATCTTTTGCTCCTCTTCAATATTTACGAGTAGGTAGGTAGGTATTATGTTACTAAATTGCACACATAAATATTTCCAAACTGCAGAATAAGGTTACATACCAAATAAGAACATACACAAAGTAATTAAAATGTGGGTTTTTATAAATCTACCAAGTTCATATTCGGAGTTCGTTAATTTGTTTATAACTTAGACTGCCAATCAAGTTGGCAGAGTGCCCATATACGACATGGTATACTATGTTATAAAAGTGGTAACATAAATGCCATACTAGCTTCTGCCTGCGATTGCGCCCGCGTGGGAAGTGTTTTATTATCCCAAGGAAACTTACTATCTGGATAAAAAATATCCTTTGACCTAATCCAAGTCATAGTCTATACTTGTGCCAATTGACATCAAAATCCGTTCAGCGGTTAAGACGTGAAAATGTAACAGACAGACAGACACACTTTCGCATTATATTATGTTTAATAGGTATGGAGTATGGAAATGGACGTATGGATTTCGCAATACGCTATTAACAATGACCTCAATCGTTAGAAATTTACGTAATAACAACAACAATGTGCTTTTACATCGAAACGATTTACGATCAGAGAGCGCGCGTGACCGCAGGAGTCGTGCGCCAGGTGCGCGCGCAGCGACACCTAATTGGCGCATACCGAGACGCCTTCGTGTAATTGGACGTCATTTACAGAAATTGTTCGCTGATTGGCCGATATAAATGTCATGTGAACCTCCAAGCTGGCCGTTGAGAAATTCATATTTGAAATCAATCTTAGTTCCATATTTGAAAACTGTCTATAGTTCTAACTAAACTAATATTATGAAGAGGTTAAATTGATTGTTTGTAAAGGGTTAAGTCTACAAGCTCTGAACCGATTAAGGAAATTCTAAATGATAAAGCTACATTACTGCTGAGTGCGGTGGCTACTTTGTGCAGAGGAAGCGTAGGAAGAAACGAAGTCGAGGTTAAAAGCCAGTTATTAATACAACACCTTGAAGGGACTTCGGTAAGCGATTTATAATAGCACCCTTGAATCCTAACAGTTGGAGAAAATCAGTTAGCCGTTGTGTCGTGTTTAGACACCGTGATTCCTGTGATTCACTTTTTCAACTCTCGCCGGTCATTCACCAAAGCGCATCAGAGCAAAACGAAGAATTATGAATAAAAAGGTGCGTCGAGGAATCACGCTGTGTAGACACCCTAGTCGGAGGAAACGGCTGGAAGATAATCACGGTAAGGAGCTGGTCGGTAATGTTCGGAGCAATTGGGCGAAGACGACTGTACCCTGTAGGTACTGAGGTAATGTGTGGTCACCCCTCGCAGGAAGTCCAATTTGTGTGATTACTGATGTCGTGAGCGAGATTTACTGTGGTCCGTAAGTGCATATTACATGTCATTGTTCCTCGTGTAATTTAATTTCAAGAAATTATTTTGTATGCGGTTTGTTTGTTGTAATTGAGTTATTTTAGAATCAGCCTGCGTTTTGAGTAATTTCTGAGCAAAGAGGATGAGATCTACATACTATGTAGTAATCATTATAAGGCACACACAACACTAGCTAGGTTAGTAACTATGTGAGGAACAATCAAAATTAATAGATTTGATATTCATTTGTAGGTACATAGATGTTATTTCAATTGAAATGACCACAAAACAACAGAAATGATTGATTACCTACACATGATGTAGCACTAACACAAAATATCTCGCGTGTTTTGAATTTTACTGTTGATCTCTAGTCACGTATTCTAGAGGTAATTTAAAAAAAAAAAACAAGCAATATCGGTACAATTCATCCAATGAGTTCCTAACAAGGTAACACAACCTGCACATGACCATAAAGGTTACAACAATTACTTTCCTTTTTACTGGCAAACTGAACCTGAAAAAAAACAATAAATCTATTCGAAAAATAAACCTCACTAGGAACTGCGGTCAGTGCTCACAACGACTTGTATGTATAAGCTTGAAGCATAACGCACCCTCTTCAAGTCAGTCACGGGGTGGGCACAGTGATTGCTATGCTCCTTGCACTCCTTAGCAGTGCTGCTTCGGTGAGCAGCTGCCAGCTCAGACGGAACTCAAGGTAGATTGTAACCGGTGATGATTTCATTGCCCTTATTATTGTCTGAAGAAACTTTCTAAGTTTATGTGTTGTGGGTGGCTAAACAAAGCAGTTAGTCAGGGAACATGAAACATTTGTGTTTGATATATTGTTTCAAGATTATTGACTAGAAGAATAACTTCATATTGTTTGTTTTATTCCTCATACATTCAATTCTTTTTTTCGCATGCTCTCTGTAAATGCATCGACATTTTTAATGCAACGTAGAAAATGTTTTAATCTGTAATGTAATAACCTGAAAAGTCAAAAAGATAAAAAATAAATATTAGTTAACTATGCCACAACATTATTTCCCAAACTTCAAAGGTTCTCTAAATCTTGCAACAGTACAAAAACCCACTCGAAACAATTTTATTGTGGCTTTGATGTGGTCCCATCTACTCGTTCTCGTCGTCTTAGTGTTCACTCATACACAACAGTAGTATTATTCATATACCACGCATGAATACTTTATTAGTGTTCCCACGGCCTTGTTTTGGTTAAATAGAAGGATATCCTCTTTCCACCTGACCATGACCATCGGCTCCTCAAAACGCTCGATTTGTGGCACTATTCAACCGTGAAATTGCTTCGTTGTCTATAAATTATCCCTTGAAAGTGAAAACACTTGTTTTGTTTTTCAATTCAATAATAAGCATACTTTATAGATTTACCACGGTGCGTTGGAAAATAAAAGAAAACGTTTTGTGATACCGTTTTCTAGTGCTCAAGTAGGTAGTAGCAATCGTAACAGTTGCTGGTGGTTGACACACTATCAGTTGTGGATGTAAACCTCAGTAGATTTGTAATATATTGTTATTTGATAAAGAAAAAAAGAAAAAGGGATTATTTGCGACCACATGCCATAAAAAAGACGAACTCAAAAATTGATCGGGTTATGCAAGTTAAAGAGATATGCGTCACATCTGCGGCAAAACGGCCACCGCTCATCAAGATCTGTCGGGTAAATCCGGGCGTGTATTAAGCTAGCGACCCAGGTACGGATGACATATTTTTTCCAGATATTTTGATTTAAAAACCAAACTACTGAACCGATTTTGATGTAATTTCTATGAGACTAATCGGAAAGTATATCCTTTCACATGAAAACATATTTTTCAAATCGGTTCATAAATGACGGAGTTATGAAAAAACATACAACCGAACTGAGAACCTCCTCCTTTGTTGAAGTCGGTTAAAATACGTCCGATCTCTGATATATTCAGGGGCCATCTTTGGATATATCCGATTGCGATTTGAAATTTTGAATCCGAGGTAATGCTAAAGCGTTCATATAAGCAATACTACGGCTCGGGTCCGTTAATATTTCTTCCGAATTGGAGACTCACGGATGACGGAGAGAAATTGGATGATGGAAATCGGATCTAGTGCGTAAACTACCATACAAATAGTTCTATGACTATTTCGGAACGCATTTTCACGGAGTCGGATCGGATGCAGTGCGTTACCGCTCTTACTGAATAGCACTGCTGGTTAGAAAGTGGTCAAGTAAGTTCCTTATTTAGAAAAAAACAAGTTGTTTTAATTGTAAATTCAGCTTCCCGGGTGTGAATGAATTCATTCTGACTTTGTGGCAGATGCAGTGCGTAACCGCTCTAACGCTGATAGAATCATTTTGTCTAGAGCCCGCGTGTAACTTTTTCAAACTTTAGATACGAATAGATGCTTCAAATGCCTGTTTAAACAGCGTTACAATCACAATCAAGCCACATAAAAGTAAAACGCCCACCAAAAGTTACACATGATCTGCTGTAATTCGTAACACACATGTTTTTCCGCCATTAAAACAGTCCGATCAGACGTCAGACCGAGTCAATGTATTTTCAGAACAAATAAATAGTGTTTAAACTGTGAAGCTATGGAAATTAAGCGTGGACGCGTGGCTGCGCGCCGTGGAAATCGTTTGTACTAAGTTCCAAGCATGTATTAATAGTAGAGGTAACAATACACAGATCGCGGGTGCGCGTGCGCTGCGTGTGGCCGAAGCTTTCGAAGATGAAGACCAAAGGCTATTGTGGATGTTCTTGATGTTTATAGCCTTTTCTATTGTTTGTGTCTTTTAAAGGTAACCTGAAAAATTAGCATTGCTGACGCATTTCTGAAGAAAAGCCAGAGGACTGTTATAATAAAAACCTGTGCGACATGGTCGTTTGTGATGTTTATAACGTTTTACATTGTTTGTGTCTTTCAAAGATAACCTGAAAAATTTGCACAGCTAACGCGCCTTTAAATACTAAGTGAGGAAAATCCGGGGGACTGTTGTTATTCAAACTTGTGCGAAATTCCAGCGATATCAAGTAGTAATTTGATTACTTTATAATCGTTTACGGGAAATTCTGGACCGGGTACATCAATATGATGACGATCAAAATGTTCGCACTAATAAGTATCAGGTGCACAATATTTATAACGCGATTGCTCAAAGTTAGCGGCGTCCATTAAAATCACGTTATGAGGTAATTACTCGCGGCTAGAGGTATCTGTACTTAAATGAGTTCGTGATGTGAGACATTAATCTTGTTGCAAAAGTTTGGGAAACTGCGGTATGAAACGGGTAAATCATTATAATGATTTTGTGTTCCTAATTGTCTGCTGGAATTTTTAGTTTCTGTGCTGATGGCCAAGTACTAAAACAGATCTTATAGGTTACGAATAGCGTTTAAAAAGCCCTAGCTTATTTGAAAATGCTGACTTAGGACCATATGTTACATGTGACTTATTGTTACATGTGCACATAACAAAGTCATAAAAAAAAAATCTGTTAAAAGTGCTGAAAGAAAATATCTTTCTCCCAGAATCAGGCCTGAGAACGAAACGTATTTTATAGAAATATACCATCTCAAGTTACAAGGCAACTAGCAATCTCTTGGAGACTACGAGTATTCTAAGAAAACCCATATAGGTGGGAAAGCAATTAAATGCTTTAAGTTAGAACAGTAATTATAAAAAGTTCTCGCAATAAATTCTATTAGTCATATCATAAGGTGGTATCCGTATAGGTATTTAATGGCACCAGGATCGGATATTTTAACGAGATGAATCACAGTAAAAAAGTTATGACGATTCCTGTCGAACCTGATATGTAAGTAACTTTCTTGTGGATGTAGGGTGACCAACTGAGTGGCGACTGGAAATTGGACAGGCATCTTCTGATATTTACGGCTGTTTAAATCGTGGAGAGTGCGTAGGTTCAAGCCACTGTCGTCAGTTCGTCACAAATTTTAATATTTTACTTTTTCCCATTAAATACAATGCATTTTTTATTAGGAATTTAAGACAACACACATTTCACATTTCAACTTTGCTTTATTCAAGCTAGCTCATGCGCAAGAGCTTAAGCGACAGGCGGCACTTCACCTACGCGTCGTCCCAAAGTGTAAATTTTTGCTTACGTCCTTGCATCTAACTCCTTCATTTAGCTCCAAATCAGTTTTACTCATCATGTCTATCATGGATATCTGAGTGTCAGTGGGGTATGGTCACCGCTATGATAACTATCAAGATTACACACCTGCGCGGCTTCCCACGGGGACTCATACATACTTACTTCTATGGTGATAGAAGTAAGTATGTATGAAGGTGTTCCTTCACTAAAGTTGACTAAGTTATATCTCAGTTTCAGTGGAGTATGGTCACTGCTGTGATTACAGTCTAAGTAGCATACATAAGGTGGAACCGCAGCCTGCGCAGCTTCCCACGGCGACTCATACATACTTACTTCTATCACCTTCCTTCACTAAATTTAACTAAGTTATATCCCAGTTTCAGTGGAGTATGGTCACCGCTGTGATTACAGTCTAAGTAGCATACATAAGGTGGAAGCGCCGGCACCTGCGCAGCTACCCACGGTAACTCATACATACTTACTTCTATCACCTTGTTTCACTAAAGTTAACTAAGTTATATCACAGTTTCAGTGGAGTATGGTCACGGTTGTGATTACAGTCTAAGTAGCAAACATAAGGTGGAAGCGCCAGCACCTGCGCAGCTTCCCACGGTGACTCATACATCCTTGCGGTCCACACTACATACTATCCTTCCTCCCGCGGTTGCGCCTGCGGTTTTTCAACGGATTCACCTGGGAAATCATGGTGATTAGGTGTGACATCTTAAGTAAGATTGGTTTTTTCTTAAACTTACCGATAAGCATTTGAGTTTTTTATAGCTATACAGAAGTATGCCACGATGGATAGATACGTCATTTCGGTAACTTGAATATACATCTTACAACTAAAAGAAAAAGCACTTACACTACCGCTCAAGAGTAATTGGTGACCTGTATTTTGTGAGGCCAAGGCTTTGGAGGACCGTTATTAAATCCAAAGTTCGGTGCTTAAATAAGTACAGTATTGTTATTATGTTTAAGGAATTGCTATGAAATCGTTTTATTTATTAAAACTTCTACAAAATACCTTTTTCTGAATGTACTTTATGTATATACTTACTGGCCATGGTTAAGTTGAACACTTTTGTAATATATGCTTACTCGACTAGCAACATGGCGCTCACACGGTTTATTTCCAATAGTCATTTACTCAGTTATCTTGCTAAATAGTTGTTTGTACTTAATTATGGTCATTAATAGGAACAGTATACGACAGTAAGAATGTATTAAGTAGACGTGTCATTTAGCGTTCATCACGAAGAAGGCGGTAAACAAAAAGTATTATTTTATAATTCCTCGCTACATGATACACCTGCGTACGTTCCCACGATATCTCGATAATCATGGGAATTATCTATGTGTCTGTCTTTACGTGAGCATTGATTTGTGAAACAATGATCTTTTGTTGGCAATTGTTTTTTAAATAAAACTGTGATTTTTTACGTCATTATGGTGTTTGGTGTGGAGAAGACACGAGGAGGTCTAAAGACTTATGTCACAATATGCGTCGAGAGAAGGTCGATCCTGCGAATTTTTCGTTTGCTTTTTTACAGGAATTTAACATTTTTTTGTTTTTATATGGGACTTTTGTACCAGCTCTCTTCTAAGGCAGATGCCGAATATAGTATGAAGTTGAAATCTTAAACGTTGATTTATTATATATATAATATGTCTTAAGTAGTGCTAGCGTGAGTCCGTTAGTGCTACAGTATCTTCTCGAGAAGACTATTTAGGTAAGCGGCCACTAGTTTAAGATATCACAAATATTTGAACTTTCATCCCATAATGTCTTATTGCTTAAGTAAGCCAATCTCGCGTATGCTTTTATTAAATTAGCCGATGCTTTGCAGATGACTTTTCAAGTTTAAAATAGAAAACCCCTATTTTTTGGAGCCAAGCCATCTCTACTTGACATTGACAACGTGACACTTCCTTTCATCATTTTCAACTGCGTCGCAGGAATCTTCTAAGATTTTCTTCCGTTTCTATGGTGGTTCTACGGGTGCTATTAATACAGAAGGTATACAAGTGGATTCTATTTCAAGTGTATTACCAATCCACATAATTACGTGGTAAGTTACCAACCCGTCGTTATTAGTGACATTGTTAACTAACTAGTCTAACATATCTTTTGCCTCATCAAGAATCTTACATACATAATTATGGGAAATGAGATATCAAACTGGATGTGTAATTCTAGTCCGTGTAAATGATACTATCTGTGTCTATCATTACAAGGATATAGAGTGATTAGGAAAATTACCATTTCAGTGGCAAATAAATTCTGCACCATTCAGGTCAATTTTGGGAATTATAAGGAAGTAGATATGTGTCTGATTTCTTGTATTTTTTCGAAAATTTATTTAATCGTGAATCGACTTTGTTGTTTAATGTAGGTAGATTTTAGCTGTGTCGAGCAGGTACTTCTTGATTCTAACGTAGAATTTAGGCCATGGTGGTATAGAAATCCTCGCACTTATCTCCAATGAAATATTCTAAAGTCTATATAATAATCATTGGTTCTGTTGTAAATAAACAAACCATAGAAACACTCCGCGATAAAAATACTTACGAATAGAAATAATATGTCCAGCATAATATAAAAAAATAACCATGGCATTTAGTACTAGGCACCCAGGAGCGGCCGGAGCTGGAAGTGATTTCCTGGGACAGTGAATTTTGATAATATAGACTTAGACATCCTTAAACTTCTGTACTTTTAAATATTGCCTAGTAATGGCATGTCTTTGAAATACATCAAAATAAGCAAGCAGTGACTTTACAAGTAAACAAACCATAGAAAAACTCCGCGATAAAAATACTTATAAATAGAAATAATATGTCCAGCATAATACGATCGTAATAAATAACTATGGCATCTACTACTAGGCGCCCAGGAGCGACCGGAGCTGGTAGTGATTTCCTGAGGCAGAGAGGCTAGCTCGCACCTGTCCGGCGTTCCCACATCGAGTTACACAATGAGCAACCTTTTTTATTCGTTCGCAAAGTTTTTATGGTGAAGGATGTGGCTTATATTGAGGCATTGAGGCTCATGATAGCGACCGAGTAATAAGCGTTGGTCTGATTCGAATGGTGTCTGTGATAGGTGTTACCTACATACATATATGTCCATCAGTATCTACTGGCATTTTGTTGAGTTAAGGCTCTTTGGCAAAGCATCGAGTTGGTTTTTTGTTTCTTTTCTCTTTCTATCTTTGATAAGGTCAAGCAGGGATACAGCATAGCAAATTTTGATCACTGAGTGCGAAATCTATAAACGTGCGAATTAAGTTACTCTGTAGTCGAGACGAAACATCTTTCTGAGATTCAGTGTGATCTCAGCGCTGTCTATAACTGTGATTGCACTCTTGCGGAATTTTACCGAATTTCAAGTCGTTTCGGAAAATACACCTCTATCCAAATAGTTTTTGCAAACAGATGTACCCATACAAAAGCAGTCCTCCTGGGTCATCATATACA
This sequence comes from Mamestra brassicae, assembly GCA_905163435.1. Classification (NCBI taxonomy): domain Eukaryota; kingdom Metazoa; phylum Arthropoda; class Insecta; order Lepidoptera; family Noctuidae; genus Mamestra; species Mamestra brassicae. The sequence continues at coordinate 7,546,584 of LR991004.1, read as the reverse complement.
CGAAATCACTAAACTGACTACTGTGCAATCAATATTCCAAGCCACTAAACACAAAATCACCATAAACTTATTACCTAAAAGCTCCACTTACATTGACAACAAAATTAATATTCTTAACTCGTAAAATGATCAACAATCGGGCTATAATTACGTCGCAGGCGCAGTATACAAATGATTATGTGCTGCGAAGTAATTGTGATTGGAAATTATTCCATCAGTTGCTCTCCGGCTCTCAATGATCCGTGGCGCGTATGCAACGGTTCCTTACACCTGTCCAAGATTCTCACGATCAAAATGGACCAGGATTATGGGCTGCCTTGTCCAACTTAACCACTTAATGTTATGGTGGCAGGCTGTATCGCGACGTTCGTTTTACAATTTGTCTGCGACTATGAAGTCCGTGGTATTGCTGCCAACTAAAAAATAAACGAAATTAAATTGGATTCCTTGAATTTATTATTGTCTTTCTTTGGAGTTGCGTGTACGGGACAGTATCTATTTATAATTTGGTCGTCGATTTCCAAGATTTTTAGGCCAACATTAATTTTTTGCTCAAAATATTACGATATCAAATCACCCAACTGGAAATATAACCGCTAACTTCCTCAATCTATGTTCGTAAGGCACAGGTGCATGTGTTGCGCCGGTACATAATGACACAGCATACCTAAATTAAACAAGCACCTATAAATGAGTCATTCGCCACAGATGTAGGTGGTGCTAATGCTGCTGTGCAGGAAACTCAATCATATTCACATTATCTAAACCAGTATAACAATCAGTTAGCCCGACCTGATCGTTAAGTCAACAAGGTATCAAATACTCAATAATCCATTCAGCTGTAACAAGCGGATTTATTATCAAAGTCTCATAGACTAATTTGCTCTGTCGGATAGATGGAGTACACTGTAATTGATTTTCATGGTACAGCCAGTCAGCAAGTACAATGTCGCTCAGCACGACATAATTAAAGACTCTGCTCGACCGTTATTTGCTCGCCTGTTTCGCAAATGAGTTTTTGCGACGCTATCAATGCGTGAAGCTCACTTAAAAGTTAATTACCTACACTTCATGACAATAATCTGATTATGCCCGCTTCGAGTAGTAACCATTTATTTTCATACAAGCGCAAATGTAAATTATACTTAATTTTGCTATATTTTTTCTTAAGGCGGCCGCGAACCTGTAAATGTAATGAGGACCTGCAAATGTAATGTGCATTTTTTACAAATATCTTGTCATCTTTAAAGTGTTGTGAATGTGACTGGTTCCAGCGAAAGAGAGCAGTTATTACGTGTAAATGGAGATTTTATAACTTTCTGAAATCTCAGAATGCTACCGACTACCGACCGATTGGTCACCGAACCAACTGGTTCGACTTACAGAAGTGGTCCAATTTTATTTCTTAATACGCCAATCATTTCCACTGTGAGAAAGTAGAGCACAGGTAAGCACCGGATTTTGGTTGAACATAAAGAGCAACATTGCTTTGCTGACCTAGGTTTGTCTCAAATCGAATCTTTTCCTTTTAGCTTCAAGAATATTAAATTCACAACATGACAAAGTTGACCGTTGAACATAATTTTATCCGACATCTCAAAGTCAAGACTGCAGTGGGCTTGGCAGGGCTGCTCGCAGCTCGCTGGACAAACGCAACCTTGAGACGCAGACACAGCTCAACTTGTTCGAACTTGAGCCGCAATTGGATAAGCACTTTAACGACATTGTCGTTTTGTCGCGGTGTGATGCGGTGCAGGTGCAAGTGACGTCACCGGCCATGAGAATATCCCGCGACTTGCCATTCTCACGCCTCCGCAGGACGACAATCGCAAACCAGTTCCTCCATTAAAAGTGCCGTTAATGTAACTGCATGCTCGTTTTAGCGGACCTGATCGACCGATGCTCACAGATCATTTGAACAGGCTTCACTGATAGGCTTAATGTTGGCACCCACATTACCATAAAGGACTCGTAGAGGAAACATTAAAGTTAAATCTCCAGATAGTAAAACTGAGTCTCGAAATCGACATAAAATTTACTGACGCTTCAAACTGCTATCGACCCTTTACTGCGACCATTACCATAAAAGATTCACAGCCATTTGGGAATTAAATGAAAGGATCCCAATGTAATGGAATTTTAATTTCACATGATAGAGGAAGCGTGTCCGGGCTTTGATTGCAATTACAAAGTCAAATCAATAATGAAACAAAGTCACCCTTGTTCAATACGGAAATTACCATAAAATCAGTCCCACGGCTACTCCAATTGTTTAGCGCGGGGGTGTCGCCGTGTGACTCGGTGTGACTGGTCGGCCGGAAGCCGCGGTAGAGCGTGAAAACTATTCTAGTTCCGAAATAGTGGAGCAGAGCTTTTGTCTCATGTGCACGATGCGTTTCCAAAGTGAATGGGAAATAAACGTGAATGGTCGGCACACATACACAACACCGATACTTTGTAGTTTGAATGAACTCCTGCAGCAATGAAGTTTACAATGTCTATTGCAAAATAAATTTCATGCGCATATTTCTTTTTTTTTTTTTTTACCTGCAATCCCATTATCTTAGTTTTATTGCTATCTTTGAATACACAGCAATTACTTCGCTCAATATTCTTATTGGCATCTCATAAGCGTAAATTGCTCAGCTAGGTAGGATAAATCGATTAGGCGCATCATCAATGCGCCGGCGCAGCCTTTGGAGCAATCGTTTGCATCGAATCGTTTAATTGGTTACGACTTTCGTTTGATATGTGAAACTGAGTCGGTCTGCGAATCGTCTTGATATGTTTATTGTTATTTTACAGTCAATTCCAAGTTGTGTCTGTTCTGACCTATTTGCTTTTGTATGGCGTCTTGCTTGGTTCGCTTTGTTCATGATTGTGTCTATTTGTTCTACTGGATAGCTTAGGACAATTCACTTTATGGGATTTCTGCTTTTCATTGTTTTGTTTAACAATATATAATACTAAACAAAGGCTTTTAACTGATTTGGTTTGCAGTGTGTTAAGCAATTGCTGGAAAAAAACACACAAGTTGATATGTGAGACTGAATTTCAAGGTCTTATTGGAACTGAAACTTGTTTAACGCAAACTAAAAAACAAAACAAATGTAAAATTATAGAGCGGCTTTTCGTGCCAACTTCAAAGCCGTTTAGCAGTATTGTTTCGCGATGCGTCACGAAATTATCAGGACATGCGTCTGCGCATATCAAGTGTGGGCCGCAGAGAGAGCGGGTAAGCCGATCCGGCGTCAGGCGGTAACCGAACCCTGGCCCTCACGGTGCCGGGCACACGTCTTGGCGCGCGCCTCGCTCTGCTGGACACACGGACAGCCCGCCGAGACGAGGCAGTACTTGGTGTCAAGTGATAGGAGATCTTGGGAGCACCTTGACCAATATTCGACTTGCTTTTGTTTTTTAACTTTTTTGACAGCATGCCACTTAACTAAAGAAGGTGTAAGCTTCCAAAAACATTTCAACACTTTTGACATGTTTGACGCAGAACTGGGTGAGTGGCTACCGTATAACAAAAGGCAAAATGTTGGAAGGCCATAGGAATCCGCTCGATGCGAGGGCCATGGAACAGATCGATGTAGACTGTGTTGCTCCAGCAATGGACTGAATGGCTCATTTCGGCTTAAGATTTAAGTTTTATTGGACTATTTTATGCTCTTGACTATTGACAATCAGTGAAATCTATTTCTATTTTGTCTTAAGTCTGGTAAAGCTTTCTAAACATTTTAAATGTTTCTGTCTTTATACTAACACATATATGTATTTTCAAAATACCTACATCTTACCACGAATGCACAATAAATTCCTAAACTTGTGAGGAGGACAAGCATTCGACGTTCAAAAAGTCTTTGGCAGTCAAATGAAAATAACACATGTTCGCAATCAGTTAATTCAATTTATCTTCCATCACGAGTAGTTGTACTAAGGGTCAGTTTACACCGAAAACATATTTGAGAGAATCGGGTCATAGTTATCAAAATCAATTTGTCATCGGAATTTATCCAACATTAAATTTCGACGACTCGACGAAGGTCGACTGGTAGAAAATGCCTAAGGCATTAAGTCCGCCTTTGTACAGTGATTTTACTTGTGCATAAAGTTTTAATAAATAAATAAATAAATTTTAACTATAGGATAAGGGGAAATAGGCCTAATTCAGATGGCAAGATTTGACCAAAACAAATGAACAAACATTGCAAGTTAAATAAAAAGCTCATAAAAGGGGCTAATTACAGCGAGCGAATTCAAAATTAAATTAAATTATAGTTCTCTGTGTCCAAACTGTGTGTAGGTATTTGAACTTATAATTCGAGACAATTATATCATCTTTTGAAACAACGAACTCCATATCATAGACGACAAAGTTCTAATTCCATTGCAACCCATACTTTTTAGGACATTTTGCTATATAAATGATATTTTATTTAATAATCAACTGAAAAGAGACACATGGTTAAAGTCGATACTACAGTACAGGGTGGATTGAAATTATCTCAAATTATGAATTCAAGTATAGGTACTTTATTATATAAACAATGAAGTTCTAGATACAAATATCGCTATCTTAAAAAGTGCGTCACATCGCGTCTTGGTGTGAGCAAACCTTTAGGTATAGGTACGAACAGATTTATAGTGGTTTTATTGATGCAAATGCAGTCATTTAAATAAATTATGACGGGCGCCGCGTCTAGGACTCTAGACCGACTTCGTCATACTATGTACCTTTCAATTGGATTTAATGTTCTCGTAGAATTTAACTAAGAATGTCTTGCCAGCTTCGATTACGTAACGGAAAGCTTTTCAAGTTTGTTTTGCTTGCTTTTCCAATAACAATACTTTTATTTTGACGTCTATCATCACTCACCTAATCAATGCTATGGACCAAGTTATGTAACGTTCAGCTTGCAATTTTCAAGGAATTTTCTTACTTACGTTATCATCAAAGAACTTTCTTTCTTGTGATTTATGTATGTTGAGTTATTTACATTTTAATTAGATGTATTAATTCAATGTTATATTTGCATGCTATTTATTGTAGTATCGCGAAATGTGTCATACACTAAAATAAATATAACATCCCGTTCACCACATTTTATGCGCAGAAAATGTACTTACTCACTTCGATTGTTGACTGTCTTGTCCGTCGCTCAGAGGTGCTATAATCAAATCAAATGTGAGATACTTACTTTTTTGCACATCGGCGTCGTCGGCGTCGGTGTCGTTGTCATCACGAGAATTATAAAGCAATTAATTTTAATACGCTTCACATACAGTTCTAGATAAAGAAAACAATGAAAATTCCAAAAAAAAAACAGCTAATTTAAAATTCTCAACAATATCCCTATCATCGTCTATCTATTATTCTAGATGAAGAGTAAAAACAAAAATTCTAAAAAGTCCTGCTACATTAAAATCCACAGTAATTACCCCGTCATCGACATCCGCACAGGTAAGAGCCCAAGCACAGCACAGTAGCGACCGAACACGATTAAAGTAAATTAATTGGCGATCACAACGACCTATCGATTCCGTCAGTTAGCCGGCACGCAAAGTATACAATCGCTTACGTATTTAGTTACACGTCAAACCCTGTAAGATATTGCTTCCTTGTGTTCACGACATTACTCTAACGCAGACACATTTATCCTAGAACATAGTCTAGATAGATAGTAGTTAAGTAAGTAGGTACAGTGTGTGTTCTTGTACAGACAAGCTAACCGAAACTGTCAAATTTCCCAATCAACCTTGAACCTATTGCTTCAGCAATAAAGTTCAAAATCTATTCAAGAAATTTGACAGATTGTTGTAGCTTGATGTGCTGGCGTCTGTACTTTTCCGATTGGAACATTGAGTATTAAAGTTTTGATTTTCAAATAATTTATCTGTGTACATGGTTTTCTAAGTCAATTTGATGCAGGTTTACGAAGTATTTTTTAAGAAATATTTAAGTATACATACTTATTATAGTATCTTAACTAGAATTATAATACGAAATTGAGGTTGTTTGTTACCTCTTCATGTTATAACGGCTGCACGACTTTGAATGAAAAAATATTATTATTTATTAAAATTTCATCCTGGAATATTTTACCATGGGATAATTATCGAATTTCAAGCGGGCGAAGACACTGGCAGACTTCTTTTATATAAAACGTCGAAATGTCAATGTAGTGCATGAAACTCGTGAAAGCTCGAGATTTTCGAACCATGTTTGTTAACCGAATCAAACGTATTAGGAAAAATACACTTCGGATTAGTTCAAGCTCAAACCGCTATATTGTTCAGTGATTCGACTAACGGCCCGTTTCATTAACGTATATACCTTTAATCGACTGTCAAATTAGCTACCAACAGTAGCTGAAACGTCATTTTTGCCTTTGTAACATGACGTTTCAGCTACTGTTGGTAGCTAATTTGACAGTTTGTTAAAGGTAGATACATTATTGAGACCGGCCGTAAATCAATAAACAAGATTTTCTTAAGTTAGGTTAAATCGCCGTATTGATCAGTATGTGATCAAATCAATAAATAACTGAATTCTTATGTGTTAAGGTTTTATAGTTACAGTCTAGTAAATGTTGATAAAGTCTCTCAATTAAAAACAGTGTAGTTTTAGTACCTCAGGTAGTTCTTAAACTACACTGTTTTTCATTTTTGTGTTTTTTTTTAATGTTAAGAAACGTTAATTAAAAGTTGCTGTCCAGACGTTTATGGTTTTCCATGAAATTATGGAAATTATAAATTTTGACTCAATTTTATATCTCAGGTATTTAAACTCTTACAAAGTAGGTACGAGTAGATGTAGATAATGACGGCAACATGAACAGTAGTAAACGTTTTAACTTAACGACATTAAGTGCTTCCTTATTAAACGGGGCATTTCCTGTGTTTAGTAAACCGGCCTCGACAAGCAGAATTTTGTATGAAGCTATGTAGCAATTGATGTCTAGCAGCATTTTAACATGATTCGACATCGAAAACGAACCAAACTATATATTAGTCTAATTAAAAATGATTACTTCAAGCCTGTACCTACGCCTTTTGAAAGAATCTTCTTCCTCTCCGATCGAATCAGGTGCCATGACAATGTAATTAAACCCTCGATTAATGACGATACATAAGGAGCTAAGTATAATTGTCAAGTTGATTGAGTCCTGCAAACGTTGCGGAATTTATTCGAAAGAGTCACCGCGGCCCTGGAAAGCAAAAGGCATTAGGAGACACACGGATGGCTTTTAATCAGTAAGAGTCTGACACTCCCTTCTCTGCCCAGACCGGAGTCATTTGATGATTTACCAAACTATAAAAATAATAGTTGATTGAAAATGTAGGGATAAGATTACTGAGTTATGAGCCTCGAATACGTATCTTACAAGAACCTTGTGGTACATAACTTCAGATCTATTAAACGTCTAAGCAGAGCTCAATTGCACATTAATAACGCCTTTTCTAAATAACTTCACAAGTAGGACATTACATTTACCTAATGTAATGTTGGTTCGTCTAGACAACACGTACAAGATGCCATACCAAGAGAAGTCGGTCAGAACGCACATTAAACTGCATATACTACGAAAGATAATATTGGCGAATGTAAAGTTAATATTGGTATTAACTTTCAATTTCACGGATATATATTGCGCGATGGCGACATTACGAGTACAGTTAATCGGTAACTGGATGCTGGCTCCGCGTACAGAAACCGCCCGCGCTCTAATTAAACAACCTGCAAATAATAGTCACAAGAAAAGAACAGTAAATTTCAATCATATGGGAGATTCGTTTGTCGTACTTTTGCGAAGTACTCAAGATAATATGGTATTTTTTGTGATTACAGAATTACAGCCTGTTAAGTATAGGTACGCTTCAGTTTCACAGAAAGCTTGAGTTAATTGTGTGTCCGCCTTAAGGCACAGGCCCGAGATAAAAACAGTATGGCACAGTCTATTGAACCCTAAAAATCAAGAGCACTGAGCACGTTACCGGTGCGTTATAGTAAATTATTGGTTTGCGTTTGCGGTACAGTGGACGTGCCAGCCGTAAGCGGTCAGCGTAATGATGGCCAATTTTCGAACCGACGCAATTTACCGATAGGTGTTTTATTAACTTTGTACCGTGCCTTACCGGAGAAAGCTCCGCATGCTAGGTACCAATTTCCATGAACCCTCTACGGTACTTTTATATTCTTTAGATGGTCCCCATTGTCGTTAAAGATATCGAGAGAGTTACTAAGATGGCGCCGTATAATCTGCAATAAACTAAATTGAACATTTTATGGGGTTTACGTAAACATTTGACGTTTAAATAAGTTTGACTGAACGAATCGATGCGTGGTCATGTAAGTTTTATATTGATTTTAAAAAGCAACTTAAAAACAGTAAATAGTTTTAGTATCGCTAACGGAGCACTACCATCAATAGGGCATAAACATTTCTAAGCTTGTTGCATCAACTTTACACATAAATCTAATTCGATAAAGGAATTACACATAATATTCAGATATCCAATTTGGTAAAACCGAGCAATAAACGACTACTGAAGTAGCTTTGACCTCTCACTCGTTCGTACCACAGTTACACAAAATGTGTATTCCGCCGAAACGAGTTTCTTTTACTTTTATCGTCAATTTGCGATTACACGCATAATTTCAGTCAGTCATAATTAAGATGGGATTGTGAAAGATGGGAACAATTTAGCAATTAAATAGATGCTAGTAGCGGCGCCCGCGCAGCATCAGTGCACGCGATTTACCGTAACATTTTAGAAATATGATTGGGCAAAATACTTTTTTGTACATACATTCACATTTCATGTACGAGCACGATCGAAGACGGACACCTGCAGTAATTGGTTACCCCTCGTTTCTGAGGTATTTACGGGTGAGGGGTCATCCAATTAATTGGTGGCACCTGGCAAGATGTTTTGATGGTGGCATAGTTTTGGAGCCAAATGATGGGATAAGAATAGGCAAACAGATATAGCATAGTTTAAGAGTTCAATTTACCATGTTAGTTGTAATCAGACGAGAATATTTGTTTTTACAATCTTAAACCTTGATGATGCCGTTACAACCAAATCAAAAACTGGCTGTGCATTAAGAAGTCCAGTATTGTTTACCGATAAGTGCATATATAAATTGTTCTTCTACACGAACATTCCAACCACCGAATTCAATAAAACAGATTACCTCTCAATCTTGATCGATGTGGAACTCAACATCATCGATATTTCAGAACCATAACCGTTCATTACTTCTGTTTTCGTCGTGTCGGTAAACTAGCCCCATACATTACCTTTAGTAGCTTGACAAATGAAAAACTGTTCGACATTACTTATTCCCTTGTTTGGTAACGGCAATAATCAATATAATAGTCTCGCTTCAGGACCACAGATGTTGTTAAATGCTCTATTACCTTTTTTTACAGCTAATCAGTGATTTGCTGCTAACCATGTAAGGCAAGATTAATGAAAAGTCAGCTAATGGTTCTAATCTGATTTTCCTGTCTCTTGATGGTTGGCCGGATTTTTGAATTACTACGGGGTTTCATTATTGATTAACGTGAGTTTTACTTCTCAACTGTTTTAAAAGTAAAAAAAAAAACAACTTCAAAAGCGTGACGTTTTTGGCTCTCGATTAAGATGTAAAAGTTGCGTAATGTAGGTATTAATAGAAGATTACCTGATACCTGCCTGCTTTTTGAATGATGTCAACAGTGTGCAACCTGCATACAAATGACGCCGCCCGTTGTCAAAGAGACGAGACGGGAACTGTTATACGAGAAAAGTTAACGTTATTTTTTTAATCAGAAGTAGTTTTCTTTGCAAAATCAGGCAACAGAAGAAATGAGTAATGAAGTAGATTCAGAGAAGAAATGAGATCCTAGGTTTGATTTCCAGGACGGTCAAATTGTTATTTGTTTAGGTCATCTACAATTTCTCAGTAGATAGTTTTCCCGAAGTCTGGATTTGGTATAGAAAGAACATCTTTCTTTAAGTACAACATCAGCGTCACACTTCGGGGAATACAGGCAGATGTTAGAACTGATGATGAAGATTTAAACTTTATCTAGTTGTTTAATTAACCTGTAGTAGGGGTCTCAACTAGTGCTTGCCGTTTTAGGTGGCGGTATGCAAAGTGGTTATATCTCTACTCGGCGTCACTGCTCCAGTTCACCGCATTTGGCCTGTGTCCGCTGATCCGCCCGACATCTGGCGATCTGCTACATGCCAGGCACCACCGGTGACAGGCTCACATGTGCCACAAACCGTTCAAACCTCACCTGAACGGATTTAAAACAGCTTTGTCACATTTTTTGTTAAACATCCTTTGGTAATAGGAGCGTTTGCAGGAAGTTTGTTAATTAAGGTCGAATGTGTGACAGCTTAATCTATCGTCCAATGTTGATACATTGGATATATTCTTAAGGCGTAATGTGGGTAGCGAGACTCTTTGTGACCACAATCTTCTCATTTTTTAAACTTAATATGTAATGGCAAGTTATGTATGATAAACGGTAGGTAGATACGTATCTACCTTTTTATCCGACTACGGCAAAGTCAAAAGGAAGAGCTATGAATTATGTATATATTACAGTATCCTCGTACCTATGTACCTATACATGATTTTTTTTTAAATTAGGTCCGCCTGAGTAAGTGATAATAACTTTCACATTTTCTGTCAGAAAATGACGTGGTATTCTGCTTGAATCTACTTACCTATTGAGACTTCCTTTTGGCTAGCGCTAATGTACGATACATTAGCGCTAGCCAAAAGGAAGTCAGAATTAAGTGATACCTGATAAACAGACAGATTCCAATCAAACGATTAAGCATTGATCGATACGCATCTAATCTTATCCGCACGAGTGTATCTTTTTGTAGGTACAGTCACGACAAATCGTACTTAAATTAATCACTAATTAGTTAGTTGCAACTAATTGTGCAACAAGGCTTTAAACTCTATATTTTATTAGACTGTGAGGTCCCGGACGACGTTGTTTTACAAATTACTGTTAATCACACTGCCCCAGCGTAACCTTTATGCAAATCCTAGTAGATATAAGGATTATTCGATAACCCTGTAGGCAACATTCCAATGTAAATAATTCCTATGCATTGGCATTGCTATCTAGTTATAAGATTTCGATTTGTATAACAAATAAATTTGAATCTTCAACGGTGCGTAAGCGCGTAATTTTGGTAACAATTTGAATGACAAAACTACGTCATCGGCCACTTATCGCGATTTAATGATTCAAGGAAGTTGCTCATATTGAACTGGAAATTAGTTTAAATAAAAACTTATTTAAGTATACAACTTTTTAAGCAAAGCCATGCAAAGTTAAACATAATAATATGTCCTGCGGGAATAACAAAAAAACCTTTTTTTTTTCTATAAATCATAGGTTTATTCTAAGATACATACTCTTAAATAGGTAGGTCCTATTAAATTATAATATTTTTCTTTTCAGTCTAGTCGGTACCTTTGTAAAACTTAATTTGCACAGCTGTTGTTAGCAATAGATTGCCCTTTGCCATGAATAAGAACTCAAAACAAGCATTGTGTACACAACTGTACCCACAGCTTGTTTAAACGCTAACCCAAATTACGAGCTCTTTCGCTGTAGCCTCCATAGCTCAGGGGTTAGAGCACTGGTCTTGTAAACCAGGGGTCGAGAGTTCAAATCTCTCTGGAGGCATTTTTATATTTGGCCATAATTTAACAGAACTATTAATAAACTCATTCACACCTAATTATGGAAATGACCACGTTTTATTACGCAAATTAATTCTTGTCTGAAAGAGAGATGATAAAAATTCAAATTCATTCCTTCTATTTGCTTTTTGTGAAGTGTGTACGGAGATTAATTGAAAAAATATATTAATTTAATTGCATTTTTCTTTATTTTCACAGAAACGGCAATTCAATGGAAAGGCTTTCTTTGATTAGTAAAAAGAGGAAGGTTCCAAGACCGAGTAAGCCCCATTTGGTTAGGCTGGTGCCTTGTCAACATTCTCTTTGCTCTGAGCAACGCTACGAGTGCGGCCGCGTGCAGGTTACCTCCCCTACGAAGCCGACCCGGCCTCCACCACCACGGTGGGGCGCTTTCCGCCCTATCTCCGGGGACTTTCCACAGGGTGATGTGAGTTACGAGAACTCTGTATGTAACCCCGACGACTGAACTGGTCGGAACCCTCAGTTACTGACACGAATTTTCGGCTATAGGCTTAGCTGACGGAAAACTTTGATTGCGCGATTTAGGACTTTTCTAAATAGATCAGTAATCTTAGTTGAAACATATTTCATATTGCAAAAACAATTTTCCTAACCGCACAAGCATTGTAAAAATGTATTACTAAAGTGCATAACAATCCCGTTTTACAAGCAATTGAATAAAATACCTTGCAGCAAAACTTTTCAACCGACAGCGCCATCTAGTCCGTACTCTGAGCACTAACGTTCTCAACAAAAAGTTGCTTTGGTTTTCGTAAGAATTCCAAAGTACGAAATCTATTTTTATACCTCGATATTACTAAAGTTATTATGTATTTTGGATCGAGTATGCTCGCGTTTGTCAGTTAATAAGGTTTCAAAAAGAATAAAGCCTCCTTTGTTTAAGTTGGTTGGTTACTCGTTAACTTTTACTTTAAATAAAAAATGACCATATTTCTCCGGCAAAGGAATCTTTATAGTCATGCATTGACCGTAAAATCCAAGTTTGCTGTAAAGGTAGAGACTACAGTGTTTTGTATAGTTTGTTTGTTACATCCGTGATTCGTAATGAGGGATTTGAGCGGTGTTATTAGATTATGAAGCTTGTTGTACGGAGATAAGGTGTTATTTCAGTTGTGCCGTGTGAGATGCGCAGACGCAGGTGTGCGGCCGCCTGGTCGTCGCCGCGGCTACTGCTCTCGGATATGGTATTCATTTATTAATTTGCTTGCGTTGACCGACGGCGACGCAACGAACATTTAGTTTAGAAGACCATTGTGTTAGCATGATTTTTGCAACTTGAAGTAATTTATATTTTGAAAGAAATAATATCAGTTGAAAAAGAAGTGATGTAATTATTTACATAATTATAATCTCATTATTTAAACTTAAACTCCGAACAAAGATCTTGTTATTCAATCTAAGTATACTTTTACTTACTTAAATACTTACATTTTGACGAAAATCAAGTTTTTGTGATAGTAAAATTATGAAAACAAATTATGTAAAGTTTTTATCTATAAGTATCACCAAACATCAACATTAAAAATATGCAAACGACATAATTGCTCAGAGTTTTATGACAGGCGTTAAGTAACAATTAATGAACTAAGCACACGTCATATTGAATTAATAAAACAATGTTTAAAATATTCGCTATGCGTTTTTCAATTATTTTTTAAATCTGTATCTCTATTCATCTATATATTCTCTTCTATCTGAATTCAGAAAGTTGATTGCACTGAATCTTTGGCTTTCAGTGTTCAGAACAAAGGTAAGTTGTTAATAGTGATGTCCCTACAAAATGTCTTATTACAAATTCTGTTTATGTTAACACATTGCTAAGCAGTTTATAGATCAAGCATAAAGCATTAGTAGGTTGCTTTATAGATACCTAGCCCACGTAGTAGTTACCTTAATGTCGTGATTTGGTTACTGAAAAGTCTTCAATAATAATGCTATAAATACCTATAATTTTCACTCAACTCAGTTACCACCCAAATTAACACAAAACTTAATAAACCACCAAATAATATAATCGGACACATAAAACTCATAAAACAAACCTGAAACAGAATAAAAGAGTGGAATGCGAAACAGCCATTAGGTATTTAATTTGCAATATAAATAAAGTCGTCGATAGCGGAGCGTTTTGTCTGAGTCTCGGAGTAAACAGTGGATAAGGCCGGGTCCTCGTAAATCATGAGTGAATTAATGCAGGTTAGCCGCATTCCGTTGCCGGCCAGCAAGTCGCGGGCTCCGTAGTATTGCCAGCTATTATGATACCGAATTCGGGATCCGGATACGAATTGATACGGTGATTCAATTCAAGTAGCTGTTAATGCGACACGTTGGTTAAAGCGTGTAATGTCAACGATTGGGGTGATATTTGGACTTGTTGACTCTTGTTTAAAATTAAAATGAGTTGTCAGAGGTTTCAGAAAGCTTTTGATGGGGTTAGTATCCGTCAATATTTATCTCGTTCTTCTCGTTTTTATTCTACACTGGTATCAGCTGGACTGCGAGGCCACGGCTTCTCGACACGCAAAAATTGTCGGAGCAGTGAGGTCGCTCCGCAAAGCCTGTGAAGCCCACAGGAAGATTCTGTGCTTCTGGGCAGAACTAGGCTGGCTATGTTAGGCAGCACCCCGAAGAGTAGGAATCAACGTGCGGATAAAGGAGCCCTATTCTACTCTATCTTCTACAGTGGTGGGCTAGTATTGTTCATAAATCATGTTAGAACTGTAGGTGCCAATTATGGGTTCCTAAAATTTTTAATAACAACGAATTAAACCACAGCTTTTCGTCTTGGTACATCTAAAACCACTCTCTTTTCAACATTTTCAAATCAGGACATTCCTCAGCAACGTGGAGACTTAGCAACGTTCTAGTGGACAACAAACGCGGAACTCGAAGCCTCTAGCGATGAATTCCGATCGTTGTTTTTGCACAGACCCATAAACCAGTCACTATGGAAAAACCCAAATTATGTCCTCGACTGCCCAAATTTTTACCAAAATAGTTATGGCGCCAAGCTATTTACTATAGGTATGTTATTCCGTATGTATTTGTCAGAGAATAATTAATAGTAGTTACCGATAATGATATTGGTGGTCGGTACAAGTTTTTTGTTTGTTTAATAACGTCACTATCTGAAAGCTGTGGTGATAAAACAAGTATAAAAAGCCCATTTGGTAATGAGAAAATACCAGTCACTCAGAAGTGTCGAAGAACTATTAACTAAGTATTAAAGTAAAAAGTTATCTATAATACGATATAAATACCGGAAACTAATGATTACCAATGTCTAGGCAACACAGTGTCAACTTATATATATAATGTACACTATCAACTTATGATTGTGTACCTGCTGGACGATAAGCTCCATCGATCATCGACGATTATCGGTAGTTTTCGGTCCAGAGCTAATTAAACCTGAACTTCTACTGAGTGACTTCTGCAACCATTTCACTATTGCCACGGTCCATTTAATGATTATCGGTGGTTTACTTAAAACGAAAATACATTATGTAGAGATTGGAGGATAGAGACGTGGATGTAAGTAACCCCAATTCCATTGAATCTCTAAAAAGCCTTCGATTTCTGTCGATATTTAAGTTCCAGGATTTTTCAGATACAGAATAAATGCGTTCGAAAGAGCAATACCACCGTGCCCGCGTGGTCGCTTACAGCCTCCTCCCTCTCCCACAGAGGAGGCCTGTGTCCCAGCATTGGAAGCATTATATACTGATTATGATTATTATAAACTAAAAGTTATTTTTAAAGCATCATCGTCTGACACGCCCTTCCGCTCCACCCAGAGCGAGAGAAGTCATTCGATAATTTCCCATACTCAAAATTTAATCCAGGGTTAACCATAGGGAAAACCACTAGTTGTTGGTTTTATCATCTTATGTTCTTATGCTTAATCAATTAATAAACCAACTAGTACCTGTACCTGTAGTACCTGGCCAACCAAACAGGAACAGGTTGCTAACCAACGCCCATTAAACATTAAATAACCGGGTTCAGTGATAAGCGAGCCGATAAGCAATCACCACCTATATCGGTTTTTTGACAACAACAAATTATAGATAACAACTTTACTTTGCTCACGAATTAGGTTAGCTTTAACGGTTGGACGCCTCCAAGAGCCGTTGTTGATTATATAAAGGATTTTTTGTTGGTTTGGCTAAAACTATAATATTGTTAATGCGGTCTATAGGCATTTGGCCCGCCACCGACGAGGAAGCGATTAACTATCGACTATTTTCTCGCTGAGGAAACAGAAAAAAGATATAGATCCCGTGTGAGTAATTAGATTAGAGTCGATAGCTAGCTGTTCACACTGCCGGCGAGAACTCTCTTACCACTAGTTTATCTCAGCATAATACTTGCTCAGCGATGCTCGCTTAGCGGTCAGAAGTCAGAACTCGAGCGACCAACCGTCGTCGGTAATTTCTACATATAGTGCGCAGCACGTCGCGCTGGAGCGAGTGGTGCGAGTAATCGCCCGTCGCACAAGAGCACTCGCTTAGAGCCGAGCGACAAAACTATCGAAATTCGTAACTACACACTCGCTGCTCGCCAACTCGTATCCAGTTGCTAGCTCTTTACTCGCTATTACTCGCTGATCGTCGGCGGTAAGACAAGTGTCAAAGGATGAGCGCTTCCAGCAACCAACTTAAAGCCTATGCGGACATATATCTGGAGATGGTGAACGCTTTTTTCTACTTATAAGTAACATTTTAGAAACATAATGTCTGTTGTCTACTGCGATTTGGTACTTATTCACATTCAAACAATTATTGCAATCAAAGGAAATCGGGTGGCCGTGAATGTTCTCGAGAAAACATAATGATATATGTTTACGCGATATGTTGTTACGCGTGATGACGCGTAGGTTTACGTCGTAGTAGTCATACAACTCCCACATTCACTAGCTATTTTTAAGGAGGTTGGTAATGTTCATGTTATAGGGGTACCTGGGAATAGAATTCAGGCAAATCGCAATAATATAATCGCAATAGCGCATGCAATCACTAGACCAACGAGAAAGTCATGCATGATGTTCTCGTTCGAAGTCTCGCAAAAAAATATTTTAATTCAAGTAATCTATTTCTTTCTTTCTTTCTTTCTTTCTTTCTTTCTTTCTTTCTTTCTTTCTTTCTTTCTTTCTTTCTTTCTTTCTTTCTTTCTTTCTTTCTTTCTTTCTTTCTTTCTTTCTTTCTTTCTTTCTTTCTTTCTTTCTTTCTATAGACTCCTATTGGAGCCAATGCGCAATTTAAATTCCAATTCTCATACAAACAAATCGATGAAACGACTTTCTTCAGTCACTTAACTCACGACAGTATGACACGCCTCTTCAAACATATAGAATGTATCGTGCACGATCATAACTCCGGCACAGGTGTGATTGCACGCGGAGAGGTAATGGCCGACGTCGTGAAGTTATGCCCTTTCTTCATTAAATTAGGAGTTAACACGAATAAACACGTACGTCGTTATTTACCTGGGGTGTCGATAATATTTATTTATTATTTTTGTTTATTTATTTTAGGACAACTTACAGCACTTATGTACACATGTACTATCTTATTCTGAGTAGTGAAGATTATTATGTACGTTGGAAAAGAAGATTTATTTCTAACGCACAGAAATTGACGCAGACCTAAACAATGTGCTGTTGATTATAATAATAAATCTGCCTGGCCTTTTCCTCAACTATTATCGTGATCGGCCTCCAGTGTAATCAGAAACAGCTGAGTAGCTTCCAGTATTTTAACATGCAGCGGCTGCTTATCCGTCCTTCACAACCCAATTACTGGATGTTACATATTGGCTTCTGATTTTCGTCCGTAACGATTATCAGAGATCTTTAAATATGCTATTGATTTTTCTTTCAGATTACGACTTGTATTACTTCAAAAACTTGAAGCCAAATTCATTCCTTCGGTAATGAAGCAATAATCATGCAAATTTGTAGCTTAGGGCTATCAGCTGAAAGGCAGAACTCGTTAAGCTAAGAAACAAGAGTACATTCCTTTTGCTGCCGAAATTAATAAATTTCAAAGATTTAAACAACACGAAAGCTACAAGAAATATTTCATCTTTACATACCTACCCTGATTTACAGGTTTCGCTTATATCCAGTCAAGTCGGATGTGTGCAGAAATCGAAGAATGCCACGATAAACACACATCAGAACACGTCAACATCCAAATAATATAATTTGTACAGTCGGAGTCAAATAATATGCAAATGTTAACAGACCACATACAGTCGAGCGCTAAGTGCTTTCAGACGTCTCAGTGAATGGAAACAACGCTCATGGAATACTAATTTGTTTAATCAATAATGTATAGTATACATAAATTGTTTTTTCCCACTTCCCTGCGTTTAATTATAAGAGATAAACAGCCTGACATTGGTATTTATTCCTTTAAACATGGTGTTTTATCTTTTTCTCCATCCTGTCGTTTAGCTTGGCTATGATCATGGTCTATGGCCTGCTTTGCTTAGGCTAACCAGTCGCACGCTCATTAACACACGATTGACCGGTTCCTCTAACTATGGTGTTTAACTTTGTACATGATTCCTGCATCTCTGAGGGAAATGCTGTCCTAAGTTATTAGAGGACCAGTAGAGTGAGATTTGGCTGGAATGTATTCCAGCCAAATCCCACACCTACTTACTAAAATAAAAATAAAAACAATTTTTCAAAAGTATTACCTTCACCAGATAAAGAAAGTGCCTTAATTTATAGCACTGCTTAAAAGTCTAAAGCAAGACAAACCATCAAGAGCATAATCTTAATCGTTCCGCGAAACTAAGTGTGCATTTCCAAAGCTTTTAAATGCGAACGAAAAACGAAACATTGGAGATCACCGATACCTCTTACCTCTTAAAGTAACGCATCTTTATTTGAAAGGGCCGGTAGTTAGCGCATCGCGTGTGGAACTGTGGAACGACACGACAAATTACGTGTCGCAGGTGGGAAATGACACGACGGCCGCACCTCGTATAACATTTTAATTTATTTTACGCGTTCACTGAATTATGGCCCCGACTGTACGTGTAAGAGCAATCTTACCGCGTTAAATCGCCATTTTACTGCGAGTAATAGCAGTGAAAATCATCTGAATAGTCGTCCGTTTTAAATGATTTTGTTGTTTGAATTAAATGGATTGAGTCATGTTAGCTAAATTAATTTGCGTCCATGACAAAAGGAATTTGCGTATATTTTCAGGCATGTATCGCATTAGACATTTATTATTAAATCTCTTGTATTATAAATTTTCTGCTTCTGTATAAGAATAAACTAGCAGATCATGCTACAGGCATGATGAGCATTATCATATTGGGTACCTCTCATCTTATCTAGAGAAGCACAAGGCCGATGCTTAAATCGATCACTTTAATCACACAACCTTTTTTTCACACATCATTAGACCAACAAAAAACAAAGCAAACAAGTAACCCCGCACATTAAACATCCACGGCCAACATATAATTTAGTCTACACTAATAACATTAGTGAAATTGGCCTTTAATCAGCAGTCGGCGCTCTAACACGGCGAGGCTGCGCCGGCGCACACCCGCCCTTTGACTCCGCCGTTCTCAGAAATGAAGCCTTAATGTGCACACATTAAACATTCTCAGATTTTCAGTGTTTTAACTTTTGAAAAGCCGCTGTATGTGGATTCGGTTTGAAAGTTTTTAATTTTAAAGTATGACCTTTTTAAAGTAAGACCAATATTTCATGGTAGAATGGATCAGTCGACGTCGTCGATTGACAAGTACACCAAATCCAAGTTCCCGATATCCTATGATCCGTTAGCCTTCAAAGCAAAGTAAACGGACATTTTCTGGGTACGGTCGCTCCATTGTAGTTGTTGGGGATTCTCAGAAGTGTTATAAAATAAAATAGCGGACTGTAGTAATAGGTACGGTTCGTTAATTGAACGTAAGAACGCGCTATTCTAATCCGTGTTCTCTTTTTGAGTGTGTCGGTGGTCAGCGGCTATCGGCTCCTCCTCCCCCGTTCCCCGCACGCCCCTCCTGTGGTCGCAGTGGCGGGTGGTGTTACGTTTTGTCTCCGAAAGTAGTGTTCATCCATTGCTTACCATCCGGCGAGATCAAGCTCAACAGTCATGAAGAATAAAAAAGCCAAAATTACCACACTACTCGACTGACGTCAGTCAGCGTCAGTCAACAACATCTGTCGACCATCGAAAGATTGGTTTGGTAACACCCTATAACCGTCGTCGTCTTATGAATTAATCTGCTCTTCATGGCTTTTTACCATTATAAATCGCACACGCAGTTAAAATGTAACAATGACAAAACAATATTTTTACTAAACAGCATTTTGAAAAGTCATCAAGTTTTATTTTATCACGAACTTCAACTTGATAAGAACCCAAAATCCTACATGAATCAGACATTCGTTCAGATAGTAACAATAAAAATTCCAAGACATTATGAGATAGCATTTCAAAACATTATTTTGAATTTTTCTGTTGGGAAAAAGGCAGGACACAGTCGGTTTTTTGCAAACAGGGTAGAATGTTCAAATATTTTTTTTAAGAGAGTAGATTTATTATTAAAACAGAAAAGAATAAAATTTAGTTCTCATAAAATATAATTTATTTAATACACAAACCAAATACTTACACGTAAGCATCAAGTAGGTACTCCTCCTCCACATCGCTGTCATCCGGAAACGTGCCCGAAAACTGGCAGCATTGCCACGTAGAACGGCAATGCTTACCCTTTGGGCAAAGAAGGAGCCCAAGACAATAACCAGATTCATATTTATTCCATAGCTCTCAACTTCTGTTAAGATACTTTAGATGCTTGAAGTAATAAGCGTGCCTGTTTCACATTATCGATGACTAAAACCGATAGTTCAGCCGATCGATTCTGCAAACATTTCAAAGTGAAGGCTTGGGTGAAGTGATCACGAGGTGAGCTGTCAATCCATAGAATCAAGATGGAATAACAGCTCACTCCGTGATCAGGAGCTCACCTTCATCTTCGACAAGTTCAAAGAATCGACCGGCAGTTTCAGCCACACGAATATGGATTAAATTAAGTTGAAACTTGTTATTGCAAGTATTTCTTTATTATAATTTAGTAAGTTTGTAAGCCCTGACTGGGGGCCTTAAATTCATTTTAGGCCACCACAGGATAGTCCGGTTAAGCAGTAACCAGCAGTTAGTGTGCTGAACTGCAAGTGGTCCCCGTCCAAAATCTCAAAAAAAAATTGCAAATAATTCATATATATTAATGTAAGTGCTAAATAAATATTATTCTTTCTTTCTTTATCATCTATACCTCGACAAGTTATCTGCCTTGGTAAGCTAGGTAACAATTCTTTCCCATTTATTTTTGGTTCCTATTTCTACTATATATCATCATATCAGCCAATTGCCGTCCACTGCTGAACGTAAGCCTCCCCCAAAGATCGCCAACCATAATAATAATATAATACTTACGTATAATACAAACTCATTAACTCAATTTTCTCTTCTTTTACAGGTTTGTAAAGTACTATATTTATGTGTAATAAAGACTTATGCATATTCAGTTCTAATAGACTATTACGTGCTGCATATTTCCGTAAAGTAAACTACAATCTCTATGATTTGAGTTTAACGTGCTAGCAAACATAGGTTGTTTCAGACTCTGAGAAAAGCAATTTAAAAACGATTTACTTACTCCCTCAACAATAGTAATTTCAAGGTATATATTTCTACCTACAGTTAGCATTCTTGTATTAATGATTTAGTCAATGAAGTGCCATCGTAATTTTCGAGCACATTTGACAGTTAAGAAAAATGGCGTCAACATTCTTGATTCTACATGACACCGTTTATAAATCGATAAAAGGTTTACAACACTTCGGGGAATGTTCAACTGTTGCAGACAGCCATCGGTGATACTTGAATAATTTAATTAAATTAATAACCGCATATTGTCAGCGAACTAAGAGCTTCTAAGTGTTCGTTATTCAAGAAGTACATTCAAGTGAAGGTTTATATGGTTGTTAGTACAACTGAAGTTTGTGCATACAATCAAAAGTCGTCCACCCACGATCTAACGTTATTTCCTCACTGTCTACTGTCTCAATATAGGAGGTGGACTGGTAGGCAAACCAGCGCGCCATGAACGTTCCCGCCAGTTGCCAGTTGCCAGCCTGCCAGTGTTGCCACCATAACGATAATATTCAAATGAAGCTATAATCGCCGGCAGCTCAGCCATTAGCTAAGATTTAGATATGAGAAATTGCATAGAGTGGTAAGTTACTGTGCGTAGAGTGTTCTTGTAACTTAAATAAGAAACTCGAAGTGACGTTTAACTTTGTAAATATATTGGAGTCTGTTGATGGTCACTTTAATAGCAGAGACACTGTCGTTCATTAGGTTCTCAAAGTATCAGTTGTATATAGACTTGAGGCATCCCAGCTTGGTGATTGCGTAGTATAGCTGCGTATTGGCCCGGAAAAAATACGCCGTACCTACAGAAGTTGGATTTTCCTTTTTTAAGCTTTCCGTATTCCATTATCCTAACACGAGGTCTAAAAATTTGAAAAAAAAATCATTATATTATGGATATATATTATATCATTATCTTATTCACTTTTATGTTTCTAACACTTCATTCAAGACTTGATGCTGAGGAAAATTAGAAAAAAAGATATGTCACCACTAATGAGGCTGATTCCCAAGACGCATACAAGCGTTACAATTAAATCAATAATATAAAACTCAATAACAAAGCAAAAAAACGAGGAAAATGCGAACGATATTCCAATGTAATGCATGAATGCAGCTCTATGTAGATCTGTGCGTATTTACGAGTAATTAGATTCAGTGTGCGGCGCTTGCGCAGCGACGGGCGACGCCAGGATGTGGCAGTGTCGCGCTGCTACCTACCCGACACTTATCTGTGACTAGTAATTACCTCTATAACTATTCACTGCTATTTTTACACCACGCAATTACTATTTAAAGCTCTGCCTCTGGTGCAAATATTTGTATGATTAAAACGTACATCATCATTTTGTTTCCCGTAAACCACTTTATTCGGTTGGCGTAACACGTCTTCTCCTTCCGTACTTCTCATTAGTGGTCACATCAGTAACCACCTTGTTTTTAGCCATATCATATTTTACATAGTCCATCCATCATTTCATAATCTAGCCATTGACATAGCAACACACATCTCTCTTAGATTTCTTATCTCAGCAGCAGTTGCTCATTCCGATCATCCCTTTTGTTTTGCAAAATTCTGGTTCATAAGTACAAGTCAATACAATCTACCTAGCCTTTTCCCAACTATTTTGGGATCAATTCCAGCCTAGCCGGATGGAGCTGAGTACCAGTATTTTACATGGAGCGCTGCCTGATCTCTACAACCCAGTTACTGGGTAACACAATATGAAACAGTTGCCAAGACTTGTGTCAGATTGAATGGCTTCTTACTATCGTAACGACTCCCAAAGATATATGACAGCCGAGATCAGCGGCTTGACGTGCATTCCGAGTTACTCTTTTTCTCTGTCTTCTCCTCTACTCCTGTTCCTATCATTTGGGGTCGGTCTTCTCATCATTCTGAGCCAGGATATTCTATCCTAGGTGGGGATCTACCTCTATTTTGGACCACCAGGTCAAACGCGATACTGCCTTTTTTTCAGTTCTGGAAGGTGTAGCGCTATTTTTACGACATGGTCCTCGCTTCTCTTCTTAACATATCCATACCATCTACCAACGTTTCTGAACAATCCACTATTGTTTAAAGGAAATGCAAGAGTCACAGACTGTACCCGTGACCTGCAGCCATTTGGATGATTTCTAATATTCGATTTTCGTATAGTAACATAAATAAATGTACCTGATGTTATCGCTGGAATCTTTAGATAAGATAAACCGAAATTGATGTAATATCATTCAATTTGCATTCAATGACGTAAATATTGACTCAGTAGTCAGTAAATATGGCTCGAATGCAAATATGGCCGTTTAAATCGCTCGAACGATAAGAGGCACTCCTTATTCTATCTTTAGGAACCGTTAAAGTCTACGATGAGGAATGTCCATGAACTTTTGCGTGCACATTAATTTAAATATTTATTTAATTCTTCATTTACAAAGGTACAATGGCGGACTTAATGGAGGCCATACACGTTAAGGTTTGCATGATGGTTTTAGCCATGCATGCATAACCGACAGGTATAACCGAGTTTCATAAGAAGGATAACTGTACAGTTTCATAACATACACGCTAGCGTTTGCCTGTTTGTTAAGCATGTAAGGTTATAACCATATTATAACCATCATGCATATTCTAGCATGTATGGCTACCGTAATGCTTAAGGCATTCTCTATCAGTCAAGCTTTGGTGTACCCATGGTCTTTAAAAAGCAGCTCACGTTAGGAAATAGACGTAGTAGAAAGGTTTGCCGACAATTACATACATGTACTGGTGGAGTCAAATCTCGAGGAGCCTTGAAGATCGTCGCGTTCTATTTCGGGGAAGTGTGCTTTGAAAATGAACAATTTAATTTAATTCCACCTTGCCCGTACGTACAATCATCAGACAACAAAGTTAACTTTATGATGGACATCCAACCCCAATGCACTAAACTTTTGGGAATACTTTTACGATCGGGATTCCAAGCTGGAGTTGGTGTTTCCTAATAGCTATAACCTAGACTACTTTAGATTAGATTACTTTTAGGCAAACGTGATTCACCGTTGACCACATCATCGCTTTCCATGAGATAATATAGTTGTCAAACGCAAACCCACCAATAAGAAAAAATAAATTGGTACTGGCATATTCTGGTATCAATCCCGCTTCTTACTGATCTCATACATGTAAGTAAACACCGCACGTAGGTGCTAAGTATGCATATTTTAAAATTCTCCTCACGTCAAATGCAATTAAAATAATCCGGGATTATCGATCCCAATCACACGCACCGACTCGTAACTCGCACCTAATCGAAAAACATTATAGCTGCATTACATTCCGTATTAGAACTGGGAATACATTTAACATACATATTAGTCGATAATTTATTACCTGTTCATGACGACCAATGAATAAAAAAACGGAGACTTAAAACATCTATTCTAAAGAAGCATTTATCACGTCCAAAATTTAAAAGAAAAAGTGTACTCAAAACTGAATTTTATCTCTACTCAAAAGGAACATGTGTATGATCCTTTTCCTGTGATAAACTTCAAAGTAAACATGGAGTATTAGACGTTAGACGGCGTACAGGTGCGCGGTGTAATCAGTGCGAGGAATGCAGGGGCAGGTGACAGGACGGCGTGTTTCACGTACGTCGTACGTACTCGCACCGCTCTATGCTCTATGCCCGCAGCGTTAGAGCGCTCAAATCACGTCCATTAACCGCAGGACTTTGACCGACCATACGCTTAGGAGGGTTTAAGACAAGGCTAAGTTTGTAAAGGGACGAGCCAACTGGAATAGGGTTGAGGCCTGCACCCTGATTGGGTGAGTATTTACGAAAGTGTTCATTATTGTTTTTCGAGAACTACATGTCACGTTTTGCCAGAACTGTGGTCTGACCTTAAACCAAAGAGGCATATTTCGACCAAATAATCAGCTGCCAGATTTTTGGCACGTTCCCCATTATTATTGTCAAATTTTCATATCAACATCATCAAATTGGAGATTATAGTCAACTACTAAAACACGGCTACATATATACTATAATCACAATCATTCAACAGCAAATGGTATAAAAAATCAATGTCATCGTCAATCGTAGTAACTTTGAAATCTGCATCAGTAGGTTGAAGGCTAAGTTGAAGATTTATTTCTAAGAAGTGAAATTTAATAGAAGGACAAGATCACTGTTTCCAATTTGAAGTTGGCAAAAATTGTGTGTTGTGTATGGGTTATTTAAAAGTCATACATAGACACAATAATATTTTATTTATTGTAAAGAAATATAAAAATATAGTTCATCTATTAAAATAAATATAACGCAGGACAGGAAATAATTCGATTATATCAATATATTTTTCTCCTGTTTGCATTAATTATATAATAAACATCAAAGCATTATACTAAATTTCCAATTTAAAGCCAGCGAATTATCAATACCATGATATAATCAATATATTATATTAAAACTACTACGACTCTGGCTTTAAAGTCACAAATGTTACTTAACCTAGAGTTTACTTCTCAAGCTCAGCAGGCACGGGCGTATACTTGAGGCCGGTGTCGCAGAGCAGGGTGACGACCCACGAGTCCTCGGGGATCAGGCCCGACTCCAGCAGCTTGACTGCCGCCGCCACGTTGGCCCCGCTGGTGTAGCCCACGTACAGACCCTCCTTCTCACCGATCAAATCCTTGTACCTCACAGCCTCCTCGTCAGTCACTGCCAACGTGCCGTCCATAAACTCGTATTTAAGCAAATCGGGAATCCATCCGTAACCTGAACCCTGTAGCAAGTGAAGAGGCTTTGTGATCTTTTCGCCCTTGATGGCCTCGGCACCAGCTGGCTCCACCACATATGTCTTGATGTCAGGATTCTGCTCCTTCAAATATTTCGCGGTGCCCGCGAAAGTGCCCGCTGTTCCCACGGCGGCGACGAACGCGTCCACGTGGTGTCCAGTCTGCTTCCAGATCTCGGGCCCCGTGGTCTGGTAGTGGGCATCAGAATTAGCTTCGTTGCTGAACTGGTTAACGAAGTATGCGTTCTGCTCTTCGACAATCTTCAGGCCAAGTTCTTCAACAACTTTCACATCAGCGAGTGTTACGTTGCCGTATGTTCCTTCCACTTGATCCACTCGAATACATTTCGCGCCCAGCGCCTCCATGTGGATGGCCCTCTGGACACTGTTACCTTTAGACATGGTGAGTGTCAGCGGATGTCCCAGCACGGCGCACACTACAGCGAGCCCACAGCCTTGGTTGCCGGAGGTCACCTCCACCACGGGTGCACCAGGTTTCAGCTCACCAGATTTAATAGCTCGGGTAATCATGCTCAATGATGAGCGACATTTAATCGAAGCACCAGGGTTCATGAACTCACATTTTGCCAATATACGTCCAGGTCCAGTGTAAACACGGTCCAATGCCACGATGGGTGTGTTGCCAATTAACTCGAGGGCTGATGACTTGATTTCGTTTTCTTCGTACTTGACGAGGTGGTTCTTGACGAGGTGGTTCTTAACGATGGGAGCCATGTTGCTGTTGATTGTAGGGTGGTATGAAGCACTTTGAATTGTTCAGATATTGGTTGAATACTAAGTTTTTCGGCTGCGGGTCAGTTAATATAAGCGGCTCGGAGATCGCGGCCCGTGTACATGCGCGCACTCCGCGGTCTGCTTGTGTAAATAATAATTAATTGATCGTAGTGAAATCGCAGCTGTGCGATTTTTGCTTTAATTTTAGAGGAAAAAATCAGTGTTACCGGGGAGAGTTTTAATCAA
Source organism: Mamestra brassicae (assembly GCA_905163435.1). NCBI lineage: Eukaryota > Metazoa > Arthropoda > Insecta > Lepidoptera > Noctuidae > Mamestra > Mamestra brassicae. Next base: position 7,519,374 of record LR991004.1, on the reverse strand, counting down.
TTACCGAGAGCACAGAAAAATATAGAATGAGAGTATTTATTAGAAGACCTGTGGTCCCAATAGACGTTGTCTTGCCCGAATATTGACTTACCATAGGACCATGCAGCCACTTTACCGGGTTAAAAGGACTACTTAACAAAAATGTTCAGTGACATACATATGCACAGAAGAATTACATAAAGATATTTATACAGTTATCTAATCTAGAGTAAAGTATGTATTTACTTTGGTGTGATAATGTTTTGTTACGCAACTTGGAAAAGTCTGCTATCAGGAAACTAGGATTTGACCAACTGCCAAAAAACACAAAAATTAACACTCGCAAACTACTAAAGAAATTTTCTTTTCAAAAATTGATTTAAACAGTCAGTTTGAATAAATCCATACAGTCACGAGGAATTGAGATTTTAGTCCGCTTTTGCTCAACTGAAAGAATTTTTAGCATCGCGTTGATGCCTTGTGAAAGTCCTTCTCGTTGTTAATAATATTTAATGTCCGTTCATACCAACCAAACCAGAGAAATACACTTCTGGACACATCTATTGGCCCACCTTGTATTTTCAGTTTCGTTTGGTCCTAGCTAAAATTTTATATTAGGTCGAGCAAAAAATTTTTATGCAGTTTTGAACCTGGCACATTCACAATTTCATTCAATACTTAGTCTTTTTTTGAATTTCGAACACAGAATATAAAGAAACAAAAGACAATTTGGAGCCTGTTTGTTGATATCAAACAATCGAATACTAAGAAAACTTGGTTTTATTGGTTTACTTGGATTTAATTCTTGAAAAAGTGATTGATATCTTTGGTTTTGCAACAAACATTACTTATTCTTAACATTAAGGTGAGGTTCTATCAATAATCTATGGATACTTCACCTGAAGTCGCCGCCCAAGCTGTGGCACTTATTCAGGCCGGACACAGCCAAAGAAACGTGAGTGCTCAACTTAATTTAAGTCGATCTGCGGTCCGAAATGTTTATCGGAGGTACCTAGAGACTGGCGGTTTTGTTCGTCGCCAAGAAAGGCCACGATCTCGGGTCACAACTGAAAGGCAGGATCAATTCATCGTGACGACCAGCTTGAGAAATCGTCACCTTACCTCCATTGAGATACAAAACCAACTTCGCGACTTCCACGGAGTATCTGTGAGCGCTCGAACTATTCGGAGAAGGTTAAAAGAACGCGATATGGTACCACACAAGCCAGCTAATGGGCCCAAACTAACGCGAGCCCACCGAACAGCGCGCCTTCATTTCGCACGCAGTCATTTAAATTGGACACAGCAAGATTGGAGCCGTGTACTCTTTTCTGATGAGTCTAAAATTGTGTTACATGGCAATGATGGAAGGAAGAAGGTCTACCGACGTAAGGGAGAGCGTTTCGCACAATGCTGCTTTGAAGAGAGGGTTGCTTATGGCGGTGGCTCATGGACTGTCTGGGGCGGTATATCCGCGAGCGGCAAAACTCAACTTGAGGTTGTTACAGGACCACGGCTGCCAACATTAAATGCTGAAAGGTACATTCGTGAGTGCTTTGAACCTCACGTGATACCATACGCGGACTATGTTTGCCCAAATTTCCTTTTTATGCATGATAATGCAAGAGCCCATGCGGCCGGCATCGTCAGGGAATATCTTCGGGATGTGAACATCACAGTTATGGACTGGCCAGCCAGAAGCCCAGACATGAACCCCATTGAGCACATGTGGGACGAGCTAAAAAGACCTGTTAGGGCTCGTCAGCCAGTTGCCCAGACGATGCAGAAGTTGAAAACTGCCATAGAAGAGGAATGGGAGATGATCCTCAAAATTGCATAGAGCGGTTGATAAACTCTATGCCTATCTATAATCGTATGAGAGCTGTGGTAGATGCCCATTGAGGCAACACGCGTTATTAAATTAAACCTTTATTTGATAAAACATGTTTTTTATTCAAAAATCAATTGCCTTTAACAAGGCGCATATCCGACTTGTTAGGCGTAGCTCCATGTCGTATGGTATTCTGAATTCAAATTTAAAACAATACGATCGAAAAAGATGGTAAAATGTGTCAGGTTTAAAACTGCATCAACAGTTTTTGTTCAATCTAGCAATCATATTTCGGCCAATAGATGTGTCCAGAAGTGTAACTGAAATCATAGACGTCTTCTATAATTTCAGCTATGTCTCTGGTTTTGAATCTTCAGTCTCCAATATTAAAGTTGTCGGCCTGCCTGCTCTAGGGTCGTCTTCAATGCTCGGTCACATTTAAATTCAAATTTAGGACCTTCCCCCAGACCCCCGAGGTATTAATACTAACGTCCTTACCATCTCATTTATTTTTGCTCTAACCCCTTGTTTGAGAGATATTTTACTTTTTTGAAGCTGTTACCATTTTTTTGTCCCAACAACTGGAAACTGATGAAACCACTGAAGTTGACAGAATCCTTTACTATCAGAATGAAGTCATACATTTTAAGCGTGAGACGATAATGGAATGGATGGAAACCAAGCTGTGGGATTCCATGCACCTTATATCCCTCTCTCCAACCGACACCTTCAATATTTGAGTATGTCGGAATGTTTAGGTATCAATGCTGGTTTCTTAAAACAATCGTTGAGGTAGCGTTTCTCCGCCTGAAAAAAGTACTAAATAGTCTTTTATCAGGCGGAAACAAGGTGCGCGCCTGCAACGGTGAAGTCATGCCAGCTTTGATGTACACTTTAAGCATACTCAAGTGGACTTGAAACTTGACGTCCTAGATAGGAGGAGACCAAGGATTGCAAGAGCAAGTGAATGGACTGCGTGTTTCACCTACTTATATACTCACGTCGCTCTATGGTTTATGATCAACGGCCTAGGAGGGTGTTAGACAAGGCCAAGTTTTAAAGGGATTACGTCCTGGATAGGAGGAGACCAAAGATTGCAAGAGCAAGTGAATGGACTGCGTATTTCACCTACTTACATACTCACGTCGCTCTATGGTCTATGATCAGCGGCTTAGGAGGATGTTAGACAAAGCCAAGTTTTAAAGGGATTAACAACTAACATGGAGAGGGATCTCGGCCAGATTGCGTAAATCTGTGAGTATTTACGGAAGCGTTCATTTCAATAAAACCCACTATTTGAAATAACTGTCATTGAGGGTAAAAAGGGCACAATGAATCTGTGGAAAAGCGTAGACGCGTTTTAAATCATTTCGATGCAACCACGACGTAGGAAAGGTTGCAAGGGAGAATCGAAATACTTGTATGAATTTGATCTCAATTGGCCGATTGCTAGAAAATTATTACACAGTCACCAGATGGTGACACTATGGCTAAAAATAAACTACCAACGCAATAATGTTACAGATAATGCTTATTTTTAACAGCTGTGTGTATCATGTCTTTTTATCGGAGTTGTAGTCGACACCTTAATCATTGTAGATAGCAATATTACGGAGTCATTGTTTGATGTGGCAGTCATGATATTCTTTTTATGCCTGTAATGTCATTGCTGGGCAGAGGCCTCCCTCAAATCCCCCCAGAAACTCTTTTCTCGAGACACTTCGAGGCGCCGAATCTTCAGGTCCCCACTTTATGGAGACTATTACCTAGCAACCATATTAATTCATAATTTTGAACTGCAGTTTGGCCGCGCGTAACTGATGACTATGACAAATCTTACGTCTAGCTGTATACGTTTTTCAGCTGTGGTGTTAATGAGAAAAAGACAGTTGGCTCTAAAACAAGCTAAAGCTACTAAAATAAAGATTAGTCTCATTAATGATCCAATAATATTTAAGGATAATAAAATCCTTTCCAAGAAATATCAATTTCATTTTTCCGAAAGAAACGTTCTGTAGCCCTAGTTCGCACTCGGTCGATCGGGAACGGTTAAAAACTCGCTATTTAACCGTTCCCGATCGCGGTAACGTAAACTTCAAATCGTCTGGTGACAATAACGAACCTCTTTCTTTCTATTCAATTTTACATAAGTGAACGTTTATGGTGACGCGATCGAGTACAATAAAAAACTCGCACTAAGAGTGCCAATTGTACTCATTTTTAAGCATTCGCATCTGAGGCACAATCTGTCAAAAAAACCTCAATTTCCGTGCAAAAGTGCAGAATTGGCACTAAGGCCTCGCCGGTCGAATCTGTAAACATGTCGAAGTGAAGGCTTGGGTGAAGTGATCACGAGGTGAGCTGTCAATCCATATAATCAAGATGGAATAATAGCTCACTTCGTGATCACGTGACATCTTGATTATATGGATTGACAGCTCACCTTGTGATCACTTCACCCAAACCTTCACTTCGACACGTTTACAGAATCGACCGGCTGATATATTTTGAAAGATTGAGATAATCAAGACCCGCAGCGTGCTCGTTCTTAAAAACTTGAGAATGTCGCCTCTGGTAGCTACAAAGTCTATGTCGGGTATAATAGCGTAATTCTAGACGAATGCGTATAAGGTATACTGAGTAACAAGATTAAAAAGCTACGCCAGCTGACACCTGGTGTTAGAACGGCGTTAGACACAGGCGTCATGCCACCGATCGTATAAGATCAGCTTATAATTATGTACTCAACCTGCTTCTTCCTGGTCCTCAAAGTGCTTCCACTATTCTCATGATGGGCCGCAAAAACCAACAGTACCTACCTACAATTCAACTGTGCATTTACAAATATTTTCATGAAGGGATTTTAAAAGCGACAAACAACAATTTTCGACACAATTTGGTATATTCTTGAAAAGATCTTATTAGTCGTCAAATAGATTTCTAAAAAAAATATTTTCAAGTAAAAAATTTGAGACGATACAGAGCGTTGAAAACTCGCGTAACGTTTTAGGTAATTTTTTAATCAAATGTGTCGTCACCAGCTCCTACTCTTGAACTTTGACGCGCTTTATTTTTATCAATTTTTATCGATTTCAAATGGTAAAAAATACGTGTCCAATATTTTTACCATAAAAAAAATAAGTACACTTTTTCTTCGAGAGAATAAGAATATTATTTTATTTGCTTTTAAAACATGGTACATTTAAGGTCTTATTTTAGAATCACGATCTAACATGTTTTGCCATTAAACAATTGCTCAAAAGCAATTGTTTACAGAGAGTTTTTGCACCAAAGATCACTTAAGTTCGCAATTCTTACACCACAGAATGTAACGCCTACTAAACTCAGGAATTTATTAAAGTTCCGCACAGATTTGGGTGGACCTGTCCAGTCAGTGCAAGCATTGGCAGTAGTCGTGTAGCTCAACCCAGAACTACTTAGGAGCTCAACAACTCGACGAGCAATACCAAAGACAGGAGGAGGATATTTGGGTAGGCCGCTAAATGTACTCAAACTGAAAATAAAACAAAATAATCCACATCGTCCTAACATTCACCTGTAAAAAGAAATGAAAATATTTATTTTATAATAATTTACAAGTTAAATATTTATGTCAAAGTATATAACAAGAAAAAAAATGTATATGTCGCAGACAACTAGCTTTATCTGGTGTTTAATTGGCGGCCTAGCCTTTTCATTGAACGTCGCCATTTCATCAGCGACTGCGACAATTGAACAGCTAGGCAAATGACTTGGTTCAATATCGTTTAATGACTCGCCTAGTTAAGTAGCGGAACATAGGGCACAGGACGCTTAGGGCACCCCGACACTGTTAGGTCCAGGTCCGAATGGTATGACGAGAGCTAGAGTGAGCCAGCGAAGCGAGCGAACATAGCTCACTACATGCCATTCATATTAGGTTCCTTTGAAACCTGCAGACAGAAATGGTCGTCGAGGTTATAACGTTGAAATTGATTGTTGTTTGAATTAAGAATTCCCAAAATTTAAAATTTCATATATTTTCGTCACACGGCTACCCAAATCTATGAACGGCCTAAGAATCTTGCCATACCATTCATTTAATTTTAATGTTGTATTAGACGCGATCGCTGGGTGTAATTTAGGCCGCTGAATAAACGGTGCCGCTCAATGAAAAGGCAAGGCAGCCAATGAAACGGCTGATTAATCCAGATGGCTGCGACATCATCTTATCAGCCGAAAGACGTCCACTGCTTTACCCAAAGCGGGTGGGCGAGAGGGGAGGAGAAATCGCCACGCTTGGCAGGCGGGTTGGTGATCGCAGTGTAGCAGTTGCAGTGCACAGAGAATGCTACTGCCCATACTCTGGTGAGTCCCTTAGTTGCCTTTACGAACCCCAGGGGAAGTGATGGGCTGCGACATATGTATATAAAAAAACAACATTTACTGTGCTTATTTGATTGTGTCACAACTTCACAAGTGTCCAATGGAAAAATAAATAATAACGATAGAGTTGAAATAAACGGGATTAACCCTATCAATAAAGGAAGCATTCACCATCCATTACCAACAAAATCCATAACAAAACGTACTTGTCTTAACAAAAAACTTCACGTGTCAACATCAAAGCAACCGCAAAAACAAACCAATTCAGGTAGGTATGTAGATTGGCAAAAAATTTATGAAGAATTTTTGATGTTCCAAGTAGCGTCAATATTTTTACTAGCACTTCGCTCGCGATTTCGTCTGCGCGGATTTAGTCGGTAGGTACTCCACGAACTTCAACGCCCCCGCTAGTTTTGTAAAATTAATGACATTTTTATGAATTAACCCAGCCATTTATGCTGCAGACATCCTGGATCAGAGCAACTGTTGCGCAATGTGGGTGTTGGTTTTATTTAATTATTCCGATTCTGGATTGTTTATACCAATTTCTCGTTAAAACTTCATCACCCCTTAAAACCCCTCCAGGAATAGATTTAATTAAAATCAAAACACGTATTTCTTGTTTTTTTTATCAAGACTGTTGTTAATGCCGAGTTTTAAATTCATCAGACCAAGGAATAAGATTCTTCCACACAAATTTGAACACCTCCTAAATGGTATTTTAGGGGTAGTTCTGAAAAACGAATGACCTTTATAATTTACTTAACTCAGTATTCGTACCTACCAAGTTTCCAGTAAATTGGCCCAAGGAATAAGATTTTTCATATAAACTTTCACCCCCTATTTCACCCCTTTACTTAGGCAGTTTCCTAAAATCCTTTCTTAGCTGACGCCTCCTACTCATATTCTACCTCCATGTCAAATTTTCTTCATTGGTCAAGCAGTTTTCGAGATTTCGTGATTAATCAGCAAGTGAATGAATGAATGAGTAACTTAAGCAAACGTCTTGGGGTGATGGTTCAGGAAGAGGAGAATCAAGGTTAACCCCGAGCAGAGCCAGGTGGTTCTCTTTTCGAAGCCGCAGCCCCCCGTCCGATCAGCATGTATGGCAAGCCGATCCCTTGAGAGAAGCAAGCCAAATACTTGGAGGTCATCCTGGACAGCCTCTCATTCGCTGAGCACATGCAGGCCCGTTCGCGCGCCGCTTCCGCTCAGGGAAGGCTCCACTTCATCACGACCACCCGTAGCAAATTGTCAGTTAGGTGCAAGTTGCGACTCTTCACCGCGGTCATTCGTCCCATCATGAAGTAGGTACGCTTGCGCTGTCTTTGCACATGCAAACCCTTGTTACCTCCATAGGATGCAGACGCTCCAAAACCGTTTCCTTGTTCGAGCCTGCCTGCACCGCTGAGTCTGTAGTCTTAAATTTAAATAATAATCCTTGTTCGATCCAGGCAGTCCCTAGCTGTCCCCTCAGCGACGCCCTAAGCCCAGGTCCGGCAACTCCGGTTAGGCAGCCGACAAACTCTTTTTTTTTTTATGAGGGGAAATCCTCATGGATGTCCTCCGCCCTGGGGCGGGCGGAGGGGTCTGTCAGACTCTTACTGACTAAAACCACCCCGGTGTTTCATCTCCCACCTACGCCGGGGTTCGCGGGAACATATGCAACTTCCGTAATCCCGGCCCGCCTCGCATCAGGGGGGGGGGGGAGTGAGGTGTTTGACTCCCCCCGCTACATCAAGAGGGGCGCACGGGAACACCACGCGCCGCCACCTCGGGTCCGGATGAATGGGGGGCGACGGACATCCCCAAGTTCGCTGCCCCTGGACTCAGTTAGGGGGGCCGGATACGCTGCCCTTTTCCTCCGACGCCCGATGCGCCTGCTGCGGGCCGGGAGAACGATCGAGATCTCCATCTCCCTTTCCACAGCCTCCTTCTGCGTGATAACTGTCTCGCAGAAGGAGACCACCGCGTCCCAGGACTCCTCACCGCCGACCATGGCATGAACTACGGCCGGCAGCGAGAGGTCTCTACCTACCACAGAGATGAGGGCACGGCGCGGCTCCTCCCAAGCGGTACACTCTGCCAGCGTGTGCCGCGCCGTGTCCTCCCGACAGTCGACGCAGTGGTGACATCGAGCGTCCGGCTCCCTTCCTATGCGACACAGGAACCTCCCGAAGCAGCCATGCCCCGAGAGGATCTGCGTCGCACGAAACGACAGGGAGCCGTGCCTTCTCCCGAGACAGAGGTCGAGCACTGGCCGGATGGCCTCGATGGTGATGAGGCCGGCGGAAGGGCTCGAGAGCCTGTCCCGCCATTCCGCCACCAGGACCCCGCGCAGCTGTGACCGACGCAACTCCAAGTGTCGCTGCGTCAGCCGCACGCCGCGCGCCCGCGCGTCCACGCGCCACCTGTGTAGTGACGCGAGCACTTTCGCCTCCAGTTCCTGCGGCGGAGATCCGGCCAGTGCGCAAGCCGCCTCGTGGGAGATCGTGCGATATCCCCTGATGACTCTGACGGCCATCACCCTCTGCGGCTTCCGCAGAACAGTGATGGTGCTGGCCGTCAGGTCAGCCGCCCAGATCGGGGCCCCATAAAGGGCCATCGATCGCACGATCCCCACGTACAACCGCCTACAGGCGGTGCTCGGGTCCCCCAGATTGGGAAGCAGCGTTGACAGCGCCCCCGCCGCGCCCAACAACTTGGGCGTCAGCCGCCGGAAGTGGGGGCCGAAATCCCACCGGCTGTCGAGCACAAATCCCAAATACTTCATGGTGGACTCGACAGCGATACGGGCCCCCCCGACCACGATATGCGATCCCGGCGGCGGCGCTCGCCGGGGGCCATGAAAAACAATGGCCTCCGACTTGTTGAGGGCCACCTCCAGGCCTAGGCGCCGTATGCGGCTCACCACCTGTGAGACCGCAGCCGTCGCCAGCAACGCTGCCTCCCTGTACGAGCTCCCCCGGGGTCCTCACCACCTCCTAGGTTAACCGGCGAGAGGCCACTCAAAAAAAAAGATAGGTGTAGCCAGCTACACCTTTTTGGCATCATTAGTCGAGATGAATGGACAAAAACTATTTAAAGATCTTTTAACAAACTTAGAGGTCATTTTTGTTTTCATACAAAAAATATGTCTACCTACACATTTTCAGTTAGTTGTGCTTGTTTTAAAATGTTATATAAGAACATCCTTTTTGCGAACACGGCGCACTGTTTGGCAACGTGACGTGCTTTGGTGCTAATCACACAATATTATTTCGGTTGACATCATACTTATTTTAATACTACACTTATAAGCACTTTGAACCTGAATTTTATTTTAGTTTGCAAACTCAATTATGTTTCTGCTAGGTAGATTTCTATTGTCTTTTATCAATAGATACACCACGATACAGTCATCAAGTTGAGATATCTAACTATAGAGAGGTTGTTAGCTCACCTCATAATTGGTAATCTCATGTTAATTTGTCTTGGGATCTAGACTTAATGAACGAAAAATCAATAAATGATCCGTTTTAAATAACAAGTGCGAAAAACGTTTGATTTTTTCGCACTTGTTATTTAAAACGGATTATCTCGTTGACTTCTGAGAGTGTAAATTTTAATTTAAATAATGTATCAGCCCAGAAACTAGCAACAAGTTCTGCATTGTCAGCAGCATCTAGAAAGCAAGCATGATATGCAAATTAGGGATTTGCATTGCACTCTAGGCTGGAGATGCCTGCTACTTTCCACATGTGCAGGTTTTTAAGACTTTATCGTGAAGATAAGATAATATAGTCATTACGTACTCTAATATTTCTGTAGGAGATTAATAACAAAATGCCTACTTTATCAATGGTGGTCACAATATGAATCAGTTACAAATACAATACTGATCTGTGTATTTTTAAGGAAAAGAATAAAATTCTTGAGACTAAGTTAGCTAAAATTGTGTGTGTTGTGTTCCTTAGGTTATTGAAATTATAAGTCATACATAAGCATAATAATAATATATTATTATCAAAAATATAAAAATATAGTTTATATATTTAAAATATTTTTAACCTTACAACTTATTCTAATTTTAAAAATTATGATATATTGATAGATGAAAATATTCGTATACGCTTAAATCGATGATCTTAATTCTATTATAGAGGTAATTCACGTATTTGCATAAATTGTTTGATAAACATCATTATGCTAGCATTATACTAAATTTCCAACTTAAAGCCAACAAACAATATCAATACTATGTTATCGTCAATACCTTAAAATTACTACGACTCTGGCTTTTAAATCACAAATAATCACAGTGTTATTAATCTAATCACTTTTTCTTTTAAACATTAAATTAATGTTACTTAACCTTGAGTTCACTTCTCAAGCTCAGTAGGCACGGGCGTATACTTAAGGCCGGTGTCGCAGAGCAGGGTGACGACCCACGAATCCTCGGGGATTAGCCCCGACTCCAGCAGCTTGACTGCCGCCGCCACGTTGGCCCCGCTGGTGTAGCCCACGTACAAACCCTCCTTCTCACCGATCAAATCCTTGTACCTCACAGCCTCCTCGTCAGTCACTGCCAACGTGCCGTCCATAAACTCGTATTTAAGCAAATCGGGAATCCATCCGTAACCTGAACCCTGTAGCAAGTGAAGAGGCTTTGTGATCTTTTCGCCCTTGATGGCCTCGGCACCGGCTGGCTCCACCACGTATGTCTTGATGTCAGGGTTCTTCTCCTTCAAATATTTCGCGGTGCCCGCGAAAGTCCCCGCTGTTCCTACTGCGGCGACAAACGCGTCCACGTGGTGTCCAGTCTGCTTCCAGATCTCGGGCCCCGTGGTCTGGTAGTGGGCATCAGAATTAGCTTCGTTGCTGAACTGGTTGACGTAGTATGCGTTCTGCTCTTCGACAATTTTCAGGCCAAGTTCTTCAACAGCTTTCACATCGGCGAGTGTTACGTTGCCGTAAGTTCCTTCCACTTGATCAACTCGAATACATTTCGCGCCCAGCGCCTCCATGTGGATGGCCCTCTGGACACTGTTACCTTTAGACATGGTAAGTGTTAGCGGATGTCCCAGCACGGCGCACACTACAGCGAGCCCGCAGCCTTGGTTGCCGGAGGTCACCTCCACCACGGGTGCACCAGGTTTCAGCTCGCCAGATTTAATAGCTCGGGTAATCATGCTCAATGATGAGCGACATTTAATCGAAGCACCAGGGTTCATGAATTCACATTTTGCCAATATACGGCCAGGTCCAGTGTAAACACGGTCCAATGCCACGATGGGTGTGTTGCCAATTAACTCGAGGGCTGATGACTTGATTTCGTTTTCTTCGTACTTGACGTGGTGGTTCTCAGCGATGGGAGCCATGTTGCACGTTTGATTTTAGGTTGGTATGAAGCACTTTGAATTATTCAGATACGGTTGAATACTGAGTTTTTCGGCTGCGGGTCGGTTATTAAAAGCGGCTCGGAGATCGCGTTCCGTGTGCACGCGCGCGCTCCGCGGTCTGCTTGTGTAAATAATATTGTTATCAGGCATAGTGTAATCTTAGTTGAGTGATTTTTTCTTTTGTTTTAAACAACAATAAAAAAAACAATTTTATCGGTTAGAGTTTAAATCAATTACCGCAGAAAAATATAGAATGAGAGTATTTATTAGAAGACCTATGGTCTTAGTAGATGTTGTCTTGCCCGAATTTTGACTTACCTAAAAAAGAATTACTTTAAAAAAGAACTAGGACCATGCAGCCACTTACCAGGGGAAGCGGACAACTCTACAAAAATGTTCAGTGACATACACACGTACAGAAGAATTATAAACCTAAACATATAAAGATATTTATAAAGTTATCTAATCTAGAGAAAAATATCTGCTTTGGTGTGATAATGTTTTGTTACGCAACTTCTGTAGTTAGTCTGTTATCAGGAAAGTAGGATCCCACCAAAAACATTTTCATGTAAAGTTACGCCAAGACGAGAACATATTGCTTGCACTGTTAAAAAAGTTATCAGATCTTATGGAGAGCCAAGTCTCTAACTCTACATGCCCTAACCTAACGCTCTCTAACCTCATCATAGCGTATAGTGTTCTGCGTCAATTCTAATCTTAAGTTCTCTACAAACCCTACAACTTGGTCAAAATGTTTGACGTGGCCGTTTCGTTACTCAAGGACTTATTGGCACAAAATTAGCCTCGTGAATTACTTTTGTTCATGAGCCCGTAACGTCCTTACCGTCTCTTTAATTTATTTTCGCTTTAACCCCTTGTTTGGGAGATACAAACTTTTTCCTTAATCCTTAATAATAAATAAAATAAATTAAAAATATTTGTACCTGTAGTAACATTCTCATGCAAAATGATTTGATAAGTAATTTTATTTATTCAATAACAATTTACTGTGTGCGAATTTTAAACAAAAAAAAACAAATCTAAAAACATTATTCGATTCAACTCATCCACCCAAACCAACATCATCTTAAATTGCTAATAAAAATCACAATTCTAAACAATGTCAACACAATAGGTAATAAATTAATATAATCATAAATTGCAATATCCATTACATTAGGTATATTTTTAGTAAGATCAAGTTTTAGTTAGCCTCTACACGATTAAACGATATTCCTTGGTATCCTAAAATTACTAAGCGTATCATTCTTAAAATTTTGAAATGCTTAGCAAACTTGGCTGTCACACTACTGCGTGTCTAGATTATAACTGGATCGCCCTTTTAATTTTATTGTTTTTAAGTTGCTACGAAGTCAACGAAAACGGGGAATAGCATCAAATAGCCAAAACCATGAAATATTAAGATTCATCTACACCTGTTGTTGTGTATGTATAATTCTTTACCTTATTTATTGAAGTTATACTTCTTTTGGCGCGATGGAGAAAACTGATGAGAGTGAATTTTTACGATGCGCGCGCACACAGACCCCTGAATTCTACATCGTGAAGTTAGTTCTAGGTGGCATGAAAATCGATAACTTTGTTCAACTTGAACAAAGTTATCGATTTTCATGCCACCGTGACCGTATATTCTAGTATTTTGTGATTGTCTTTTGTTTCTTTTATGTTTGAATTTCGAAATAAAGCGCCAAAATATAAGATACAAATATTTTGATAAAAGTAATTGATTAGACACTAATTTTTCCCGCGGCTCTGCTCCTTTTATTCTATCCTAGAAGATTTTATTTTAATATGATGATTTTGAAGACAAAAAACAGCCTCTTCATGAATGAGTTTTTTTAATCGGCTTTATATCTACAGTAGAACGGAACAAAGAATTTTACCGTTTATAATAATGATTAGTATTGACTATTTTGAAAAAAGGAGTCTCGTAACTTATATGTCATTGTAAGTAGGTACCCATAAACTTCTCAGGTACACACCATCCAGAATAGAAAGTTGGTATTAATTTCAAATACTACTAACAAAACATTCGAATCAAAAAAAAAAAATTGCATGATATCTGCCCTATTTTATGAACAAACAGTTTTAAAACTATGAAAAGTATCAGTTATTTAGCGTAATAGACTTAATTGGCGATCGTTCGATCGCAACAAATTGAAGCTGAAAACAATACAAATATTTTAAAACTTTTATATTTTTTTAGTTGTGAATGTTTTTTTTTCCATACGCCAAAGAAGTCAGGTTCTCGCAGTTCAGCACACTAAGGCTGGTTACTGCTTAACCGGACTATCCTGTGGTGGCCTCAAATGAATTTAAGGCCCCCAGCAGCCAGGGCTTACAAACTAGCTAAATTATACTAAATGACCGCTCGCTAGGGCATCCCCTGCGGGATACGGGCCTCGGCTTAGAGGCGTCATTTCGGGAGAGCAGCAAGGGACAGGCTGGGTCATAGCGTTATTATTTAGGGGATTTAAAGCTACTGGCTCAGCGATGCGGGCTGGCTCGGTATTCAAAGGTCGGGGAGGGTTATTACTGGGACGTCGCGACGGGCCCCGGCGGCGGGTCTTTATCTTACTTGGGTCTACAGCTTATATATAAGTTTCGGTATAAGCCTTTCTGACAATTCTAACGCCTGTCATTGAACCCTTCACAATAAACACTTGAAACAAATTCCTAAAACATTTGCCTTGCTGTGGTCCTGAATAAGATTTGTTAGGAAACAACACAACATCAAGAGTACTCCATCAGTTTTCTCAAGTGTTACATCTAACACCTGCGCGGGCGCAGCGATGCACGCTGTGCCGAGACTTTAGTACCGTAATCGATAATATGAAAATATCATGTATACTATTTTGAAATGCATAGTATATTGCTTTCTGGTAGTCGCAAATTCGATACCCACCACTTTACTCATTTATTTTTAACAATAACACAATTTTAAATTTTACTAAATCGTTGTTCCAAAAACAATCTTAATATTAAGTGACTTAATCAGTAAGTTTATTATAAAAAATCATATTTATTAGTTTAGTATCTTAGCATACCTACATAATATATGTATTTTATTAGTATTATAGATATTATTTATTTGTATATCTTTCCGAAACAAAATTCTATTTTGAATTTTATTTAACCCAAAGGTTGACTGGTAGGGAATGCCTTGTTGCATAAAGTCCGCCCATGTACCGCTATTATACATAAAGTTTAAATAAATAAATACTTCTGACATTTTGATGAGTACATTTGGTGTCTGTTAGAAACGTATTGTGCCAGTATTTTGGGCTTAAGAGAACCTTGATAAAAAGGTCGTAACTTTACTGAAATAAAAAATCCATAATTATGCACTCTAGGACAGGTAATATTGAACGCAAACTCGCAGAGCAAATATGCGTAGCGCTACATTCTGCAGCTTTTTACTTCAAAGGCACTTTTTATAAGCGATATCGTTAGAAATAGGTATAGTCTAGCCTAGTCAAAGCATTTATTTCAAATAAACCATTAACAGGTACTTTTGAATTGTCAAGGTCAGTTCGACAAAAACATGAAGCAAGTTGCACGTTCCAAAGCGTAGATCTCGGTTTTCTTAATTTATCATTCAGCGCCTATTCAAACATCTCTGAGATGTTTGTTGTTTCATGATAGCTACAACCATGAAGGTCTTACATTCAAGAGTTAAATCACAACATCGCCTTCCATCAGGTGAGATTGTGCTCAAACTCTCGAGCCTATAAGAAAAAAAAAACTAGTTAGCAGATTCCTAATTCAAATACTCTATACAAAATTTGAATTAAGAACCTACTGAAAAGTAATTAAATCAATTATATGGTTAGATTTTTATAAATAACGTTACGTCAATCATCATCATATTATTATCAGTCGATTTAAACATTTATTTATCATACAGAAGATATCGCCACACACCCCGCCTCTAATGAACCGAAAACAATAACACAAAACGTTATCTAAGCGAACGAGAAATCATTTAAGCGCGGAACAGATAGTAAATTACGGCGAAACAAAAATATATGGGTATCCGTTATCTGAAGCGAGTAGATAAGAAAGTACGTCGAGGCTCGAGCAGTCGAGCCACCTGCCGACCAATAATTACGGAATGGAGTCTCTAACACGATTCTAATAGGAAATGTGGAGACTGTGGCCTCGCCGACCACCTGCTTCCCGCCTCCAATCACAATCATACGCCGATCATTAAATATAACGTAATAACACATAGGATACACGTGTCACTTCTCTATTTAGAATTTCTCGAATGGCTTGCCGATTGGCCTTTAAATGAGCTGTTATAGATTTTATGTGTCGAATAAACTGATTCGATTTTCAAGAATTTAATTTGGATCTTGATATTTAAATGTTTGTAGAATCTTTAATTTTGTTAAGCACTCGTTAATCGCAGATATTAACAATTACAAGAATTACGTTTTATAATCAGAAAAGGAATTAACTCAGATTTCGCAATTAACAGCACTGATTGCATCGTCACAGTAATTACAATGTAAATAAAAATCAGCTGAGCTCAGATAACATAATAGCATCGATAAACGGATAAACCACAAATCACAGCTAATACGGTACAAATAGCAATATTAATAAATTTTATCTTATGGCTATACGAAGTCATTAACTTTGTCTACTGCAGGAAATCCTCGATGATATTATGATGCAAAAACTGTTGTAAAATCAGTACTAGGGGCTTAAGGCAGGTTTACACGAAGCCAGCTCCAGCGCTAGCAGCCAATTTGACTGGCAGCTTGTGCCGGCTTAGTATTAGCCCCGTGAAAACAGCATTTCTTGACGATTTCTTGAAACCCCCGGCTATTTTTATGACCTGCGACCGCGTCCTTCTCAAACCACGCTCCAATAAAAACAACAGTAACTGGCCTTGTATGAATATCACGGGCAAAGCAGGTTTACACGAAGACAGTGCACTGACTCTTCCAGCAAACTGTCTTCGTGTAAATCTCCCTTTAGCTTGTAATAAAGTGGGCAGGTGTGCTGCGTGCTCATTAGACGTAGAAAATTTGCAACGCACGCCACCTGCTGGCAGGAAAATGACAATTTTCTCGAGATCGCTGCCCACTGGCGGTGCCTCCGCCGACAGCGTTTAAAATATAAACGTATGAAAGTAAATGCCGTCATGTAACTTGTATCCGTTGTAGGATGAGCTGAGCTGCTGAGTATTTCATTAGTACTACTATGTATACTTGAATGAACTCTTAGAATGTAACATGAATGGATGGGAATGTAGGTATCTATTTTGCGACATACAGATCATTCTTTGTGCAACTGATCATATAATCGTGGGGCTCTACTATAGAAAGAAAGCACGTTTATTTGACACACCGATACATACGATATAAAAAATAAAATATGTCCAGTTCAGCAAAATGCCAGACAACTAGTAGTTGCTGACGCTGGTTTTCAACTAAACTATGACGAACCAATGACAGCATGATTTCCTTACGAAAAAGGGATGGTGCTGCACAACAAAATCATGATAGTTTAAAGACGTCACAGTAGTGCTCCTGAATCTTAAGTTCTCGATATGCTCTTATCTATACTACTAAATATTACCTACAATAAGGAGCTAACATTGTTTGTTTGAAGGAGGTAATCTGTCTTTTTAGGTATCTCAGGAAAATGCATTGTTTCTATGGGATAGGCCAGGAGGACGAAGCCGCAGCAAAAAGCTAGTTCCTTTGTGCAGATTGTGTGTGTAAATGAATGTTCAGTATGAGTCACTACTTTTATTTGTGAGTTAGTTTCTGCTAAACTGGTGTGCAAAACAAGCCTTTTTCCACCCCACTCTCAAAGCTTTTTTAAACGCGTGCAAAACTGATAGCATCTTTGTTCGTAGGTTGATAGGCACCTAAGAGATTTTATCAAACATTTTCTTGTTCACAAATAAAATAACAGTCGTATCAGTGACACAATCAACACCGATTGTCATCTTGCTACTGCTTACACGATATTTCGTAAATTACGCCGTTCAACCTAGATTCTGTGCTGAGATATTATTCTTCTATGAAAATATACAGGAATGTTCGCAGGTGTTTCCTGTAAGTGGCCAATAAACTTTAAATTCAGGTATTTCGTGTACATTACGTGTTTATTTATTTTTAACCTTTTTAACGGCGACCGCAGATATAGGGTGTCCTCTTTTTTGAACGTGGGAGCAACTTCAGAGCCTTTTCCTTTGCTGTGTTTCCACATTATATTCTATGTAACTCCGATGCGTGGTGTGGGATTGGTTTAAATGGTATTAAAGGGAAAAATAATATGTTGCAGATCACTGATATTTTCTCACCTTCTTTTCTTTAAAGCCAGCCATGGTCGGTCTGTGGATGGGTGACCATGCCAACCATCCATTACATACCGAGACTCTTCGCTGTCATTTGAAGATCTTTGACAGTCGTTACAGACGGTCAGAAGCCAGAAAATCTGACACCAGACTTGTCTTGCCAAGCTACCCAGTTACCGGGTCCACAGAACGACCTCGGCAAACGTTGCTTAACCTTGAAGATCGACCCGCTGTTATATTTTGGCCACGAGCTCCAAAGCCAACCCACACAAAAATACATTTGTAATAAAGGCTAGGTAGATGATGACTTTTCCTTAGAGCTGCGTAGATGTAACAGTTTTGACAGTTTACCTTAAATGTTGACGGACAACGAATAATAAAACATAGGTAGGTGC
The DNA here is from genome assembly GCA_905163435.1 of Mamestra brassicae. Lineage (NCBI taxonomy): Eukaryota > Metazoa > Arthropoda > Insecta > Lepidoptera > Noctuidae > Mamestra > Mamestra brassicae. The sequence continues at coordinate 7,501,083 of LR991004.1, read as the reverse complement.
GGATCCTGCTGACAGCCACATTCACACTAATCAAGCCCAGCCAATCAAATATTGTATGTATTCCCAATTGTTTACCATGACACTTCAGATAAAAGTGTCTATTTCCTGGAAAACAGTAGTTTATTTTTATCTTTTCCAACATCTCCGTTGCACAGAACCTCAAAGCTCACCTGATAACAACTGCCAATGTTGATAATAATTGATAATAACTAAACGATAAAAGATTGCAGGTATCAGCTAAGAGATAACTCAATATCTTGACCTTTGGTAACAGCAAATTAAACAGGTCATTATTTAAAACAATAGCCCTGAAAAAAAAAATTGTGAATAGAAAAAATATATATTGATCGTATGAAAATGATTGTTAATTTTACCTCAGTTAACAGACCTAATTTGAATCCAGAATTCGAGATGATTATCGAAATTTAGTTAAGTTAAAATTTCATTTCAATCAAGTATGATTTGCGATGAAATTTCATCTTTGTAGTTTATTTACCATATTTATTAACAAGGCCATAAAAGATACTTCTTTTACGGCCTTTTGCCAAAAATGGTCACTTGAAAACCAACTTCAAATACTAAATACTATATTACCTCGATATATAAATTCAGGTTTAAGTGGGTTTCTCTGACAGTAATTTAAATAAACTGTACTGTATCCTTTAACTCGATTCGTATCTAATAATGAGAAATGGCATCCATTATTAAATTTAATTAATTCATTAAATTAGAACACTTATTATTAAAATGCTTAAGTAATGGTTGATTTGTAAAGGCATATACCCATATATACCTCACATGATGTAGCATTTAATAGCAGACAATCCCAGCAGAAAATACTTTAATTATACGCCTGATTTGTTTCAATAATTTTTCCCTGCATTTTTTCAAGTTATCCGAACAAAAATGTACCGAATAGTTCTTGTTTTGGGTATTTTTATTATTATTAATTTACTTTTATCATAAATCATATCTATAAGTAATACCTAACGCCTAGCAAAAAGGATGGTGATAAACATCAGGTTGTATTTTAAACAGCCTGTAGGTGAGTTCAGAAAGCCCACCTGTGCACACTGTGCGGTTCCCACAACGCCTCCGCGTCAATATTGACTCAGATTAAATCAATTCCGTGGATGTGCGCTATCTTACGTCAACCGCTGCGCGGGCGCACCAACAACCTTTCTCGTAACTCGTAGGTAATAGGACTCGAGCCCTGAGCAAAGAACTTAAGAACTAAGAAATGTCTTTGAGATGTTTTAAGCTCCCTCATAGTGCTCATGCTTACATATACGTCAAAACTAAAGGACTACCTATGTGCTAAGTCATAACCTCCAGAGGAAAACAAGTGCAATTTCTAAAGAATCTCGAAAAATTTCTCATTTCTAAAGGATCTTTTAAAGTAGAACTTTATAAGGATCAAGTTTTACCTATTCACCTTTCATATCTATGCTTGAACATGTAGAAGTGACTGCTGAGTGTCAGGTCCTGGTCTTGATTCCAAAGTTGGGTAAAGTGTTATTAGGCTTATCATTAAAGATATCTCAGTAGCATCCGGGAGTTTGGAAGTTGAAGAAAGAGAAAGAGAGAGAGTTAGAGAGAGGATAATACACCAACGCCAACAATATTATTTACCTCAAGTTTTACACGAAGATAAATCATTGCACGCCTGGTGACAGCACCTAGTTACAATGTAAAATAATATACCTACATGCATAACATGCAAGTCATTATGCGTTTCAGGAAAATGAGAAGCAAAAAGGTATCAATTATGTAAAAGTAGGCCACGGATGATGCAAATCATCGTTCTAATTGCAAGTCTACGCATAATACACTGTAAATATTTTTTTCATGATGTGTACCTGCACAGGATAAAGGGTAGGTAAAAACTCAATGCAGCTGCATTGAATCATACAGATCTTGGCAGCAGAAACGAAGGAAAGGCAGAAAGGAAGCTGAAACCACCGGAAAGATAAATAAAACCGAATTAGCCCAACATGAAAGCCGTGGGTGATGAGCACAAGTGTTTTTTTTTTAATTTTCTTGGTTTGCTCTTAACTCTAGTCTAGGTCATAGATACCAGAGACAACAACACATGTGGGAACATTATTGGCCTGTAATGTTCCCACAACTAGGATACAGGGGAAAAAAAAGTCGTGTAACTGAAGTTATGTTTCCTGATATTAACCTAGTTAATTATTTAGGGACCCAATTCAAGAATTAATAGGTTTGAAGAATTAATTACTGCTAGGCAAGCGTTCTCACTTCTACATACCGCGACCATGATTGCTTATCATCAGGTGAGATAGTGGTCAAACAAAACCGAGCTCATCAATATTTCATAATCAAAGCTAATCTACATCGATGGAGTTAAATCAAACAGAAGCATGACCCACTAAAAATTAAAACCGGCCAAGTGCGTGTCGGACCACGCACAGTGTAGGGTTCCGTATTTATCCGTCTCCTAAACCATGTCTTCTAAACCAGAAAAATAGTTAAAAGTACTTAAAAACTACATTACAAAGTTACAAATGCACTTGGTTTTAAGTCCTTTTCTATGGAATTATATTAGGATTGTTTTACTTACCCAGTTCCATTTTATAAGTTGGTCGACTATTACTCATTAACTCGTTAAGCCTAGGTAGCGGTCATAGTTTTCCTTTCAAATTCGTTATATATGCTATTTTTTACTACTTACTTCTTTTACGTCTCCAAAAACAACCGTTTAGCAGAGGCAGAGGGACACTTGACTCTTACAAAAATTTGCAATTTAAAGCTTAATATTTCGCAAAACAGATCCTTGGATGGAAAAATGGTTTTAGCAAACGCTCAATATTTTAAAACAGAGGGTTACTGTTGTGATATTTGGTTGGAATAGTATTAAATATATTATTAGTAAAATAAGAGTTAGAAAAAGATGCTGAATGACAAGAGTGTTTATTTCAAGTAACTAGGCAATACATTAAGAAACAATATATCTATAAAAACAAGTCCGCACAACAGAGGTTATACTTTTCTACAACAGCCGCCCTTAATCGAAGTTGTGCAAGACAAACACACTAACAGAAAACAAAAAATAATAAAACTAAGTTTCTAGACCTAAGCTAACTGTACATCGTTTGTGTAATATAGGCCCTAGTGGCTTTGTTAGCACATCAGCAGGCATATCACTAGTTTTCACATATTCTAACATTATAACGTTATCGGATACTTTTTCCCTAATAAAGTGAAAACGAGTATCAATATGCTTCGTCCTGCTGTGGTGTACGGGATTTCGAACCAGATTAATGGCACTCTGACTGTCAGAAGCTAAGTTAACTGATGAAAGTTTACCTGTTATCTCATAGATAAATCGACGCAAGTAACACGCTTCCTTCGTGGCAGACGCTAGTGCCATATACTCTGCTTCCGCCGAGGATAAGGCAACAGTAGGTTGCTTCTTGGACTCCCAAGATACAAGACCTCCACTCAACTTGAAGGCGTACCCAGTATATGATCCAGTCAGCGTCACAATAGCCTTTTAAGGGGTTTCCGCTTCTCCTATAAACCAATGAATAGTTTACAGTACCCTTTAGGTACTGCAGAACCCTAAAGGAGTATCCACTATCTTGCAATCTTTCATTTACTTTTATACTCTCGGAATCATATTCAATTTGTAAACCTAAATAACATTTTAATACTCCAAGATCTTTCAGAGAAAAATATTTCGACAAATCCTTTTTGACAATGTCAAATGTCAATTCAGATTTAAAGAAGACGATTATATCATCGACAAAAATACCTAATATAACGAGTTCTTCACCAAAAAGTTTCGTATATACGCAAGGCTCAGAAGGAGTTCCTGTAAAACCTATTTTTATAAGCGTTTCGTTTAACTTTTTGTTCCAAGCTCTTGGCGCCTGTTTAAGGCCGTACAAGGATTTACGCAACAAACACACCTTGTTTTCCTTGTCTTTTGCTTTGAAGCCAAGGGGTTGCTCCATAAAAACTTCTTCTTCTAAGTTTCCGTTAAGGAACGCGGTGTCAACGTCTAAGTGTTTCATTCTTAAGCCCATCTCTGCAGCTAATGCAAACAAGGTGCGGAGAGAAGAATGACGAATCACTGGCGCAAAAGTCTCGTCGTAGTCTACGCCTTTAACTTGCTTAAAACCTTTGACGACGAGTCTGGCTTTATATTTAGTGACATTACCATAAGCGTCCTTTTTAAGTTTATAAACCCATTTACATGGTATGACCTTTTTGTTTGGTCTATCTACTAGTTCCCATGTGTGGAGTTTTATCAGAGAGTTGTACTCATCAGCCATCGCATGGTGCCACTTATCAGCATCGTCAGCATGAGTAGCTTCATAATAAGTCGTAGGTTCATTTGCATCATCCGTCGACAAATTATAAGAAAGAAAATCTGGTGGTTTTCTGTTTCTCGTGGGATACCTCCTCTCCTCTTCCAAACTAGGTGGCTCTTCATCGACACTAGGAAGTCTCAGCTCAAAGAATGGTTCTGGTTCTCTCATATTTGCTGATTCTTCTGTACTTTCTACATTTAACTGTGTAGTTGGCTCATCTATAGGATCGGCACTCTCAACACAATCGAAAAATTGACAATCGTTATGTTCAGGTTCCTTATTTTCAAATAACAATATGGAATCTGACTGTACCACAGGCTCAGACTGCCTCTGCTCTTTCAACCCTGTAAAGCAATTTTCAAAAAAGGTTGCATCTCTGGACGTAAACACTTTTCGTAGGTTAGCAGGATTCCTAAATATATAAGTATTTGGATTTTCTGAATAACTGACAAAAATCGCTTCCTTTGCCTTTACGTCTAACTTTTCCTTTGACATGAAGGTATATGTACAAGTGCTCTGCATCCAAACACTTTCAAATGACTGAGGTCATTTCTACAACCACACCACCTGTCCTCGGGAATTTGACCACCTAAGGCTCTGTGAGGAGACCTATTTTTCAGGTATACGGCAACTTGGAAAGCATCTTCCCAGAATGCTTTAGGTAGTGATCTTTCTGCTAACAACGTCCTCGCCTTCTCTGTAATTGAGCGGTGGATACGTTCAGCTACTCCCACTTGTTGAGAGCTGTACGGCGCCGTCGTTTGATGTTGGATACCTTTAGAGGCAAGATAATCATCGAATTCCCTATTAACGAACTCTTTACCGCCGTCAGTTCTAACTGCTTTAATTTTCTTATCTAATTGATTTTCAACAAAGGTTTGGAAAATATTAAATTTATTTTTAACCTCTGTCTTGGAAGAAATAAAGTAAGCAAATACCTTCCTTGTATAATCATCAACAATAGTTAACATAAACCTATTCCCCTGAAAAGAGGTTGTAGACACAGGTCCCAATAAATCCATATGTATCAGTTCTAAAGGAGAAGTAGCTCTGTTATATGCTACCTTCTTAAAAGGTTTCCTTGCCTGTTTTCCTTCCACACAAGCGATGCAACTGCTTTTATCTACTACACTAAACTTTACACCTACCTCGTGATTCTTCAGTTGGGTCATGCCTATACGACACAAGTGTCCTAACCTCTTGTGCCAGAGTTTGTAACTAATATTCTGACAGTCAGAGTGCACATCCTGCGTCAAATGATTACTTGCCACATCTTCGGGAACATTAACAGTACCATCTACAACGTACAGTCCACCACAGGGCGAGGCATGAAGTACCGAATCACCTGTAAAATGAAAATGATTAGATTTATAAAAGTTACATCCATTTTTATCAAAAATACAAACAAAACCCTTATCAACAGCTTTCTGCACAGACAATAAGTTAGCTTTTAAGTCGGGGACAAAAGCAACATCCCTGATCTTGTTGATTACGTTCTCGGGTGTATTTATTGAAATGTCTCCTATGCCGCAGCATTTAATCTGCTCTCCGTTTGCGACAGTAACACTACATTTATTCTGTATCGTAATGTTCTGAAGCCAATTTCGTCTAAAACTCATGTGTTTAGTACAACCGAAATCTACGTAAAATACCTCCTTGCTTGAGCAGCCAAAAGTATTGAGAGCTGTAAACGTTATGTTCTTAGCTTTCTCCGTTTTGCCTTTCTCCTTGTTTCTCAGCGGACAGTCAGGTCTCTTATGACCAGGTACTTGACACTCGTAGCAGACTATTCCCTTCTTCTTGGATTTAGGCTTCTTCTTCGCATGAAAGGCGGAATCTATAGATATAGCTGCATCTTTAGACATCTCATTCAGCAGTTTTGTCTTTACTAAGTCAGTAGTCACGTCTATATTAAAACTTTCTAGAGCCATAATGAGAGGTTCATATTTTGAAGTGAGCCCTACCAAAAGTATAGCAGCAATAGACCTATCCTCTATGACAACATCAATATCCGCAAGATCCTGTGCGGTTGATAAAACTGCATAAATGTACAGTTCAATATTTCCGAAATCTGACAGACTCAACCTGTACAGTTTTCGCTCTAAAGCTAGTCTTCTTCCCATTCCCTTATCTTCAAACGCCTGTTGCAAGTATTTCCATGCTTCGGCTGCAGTTTTCGCACATCTAACGTGAGTAATAGCTGCACCGTCAACTGTTAAGCAAATTTTTGCAAGAGCTTTCTCGTCGTTGCGTACCTTGATCGAAGCAGGGGTCGTGTCACCATCCGGATAACCACTAATTGTTACCCACAAGTCTTCGTGTAAAAGGTAATTTCTCATCTTAAACTTCCAAGTAGGATATCCATCTTTATTTCGAAGACAAAATGATGGAATCGAAGATGAATTCGACGTAGAGGGATTAGACTTATTAACACTCGAAGCATCTCCAGTTTCACGTGACATTTCGACTAGTAAAATTTTTAGTCACACAAGAAACTCAACTAATTTTATTACAAATTATATTTTAAACTCTTCCACAGCTTCGTGCTGATAACGGTTGTGATATTTGGTTGGAATAGTATTAAATATATTATTAGTAAAATAAGAGTTAGAAAAAGATGCTGAATGACAAGAGTGTTTATTTCAAGTAACTAGGCAATACATTAAGAAACAATATATCTATAAAAACAAGTCCGCACAACAGAGGTTATACTTTTCTACAACAGTTACCATACCATGGAGTATACGATAAAGAAAAACAACTCCACTCACAAAGAAATCTATTGCAAGATTTTATTTTACCACTTTGTCGGCAATAGGCAATATGTATACCCATACCAAATTTCAACATTCTAGCACTAAGCGTCTCTGAGCTAAACCGCGGACGGAGAGACAAACAGACAGACAGACGGACATGGAGACACTATAAGGGTTCCTTATTGACTACGGAACCCTAAAAAGGAAGAGACCGAACAGACGATAAATTCAATTTACATGAATTACGTAATTTCAAATGAACATTAGGTACCTACACTTTATGATGTTAGATGTAAACATGCTAATAAATCTCAAACGTGCTAATCGTGCTAATTATTTTATCAAACATATGCTAGCAAGACAACAATGATATTTGTATAATTAAATAAATATAAATAGTCAGTCAATATATTTGCAGACGGCTTAACGTAATGGCGGTATCTCCGCTAAACTCTGGGGAGGTGCTTCGGGCACGATCACAAATATTTGTACAATCGAGGAAAATATCCATTATAGACGACACTGGCCAACAGATAAACTGCCAAAACAAAAATTGGACAAACACAAATAGAAACCTTGAAAGGACCGTTTTTTGCGAATTATTTATTTGGTTTCCTTCGAAATATATCGTTGAATCACCTACACCTAATAATTTGAAAAAAAAAATCAGACCAATTTACTCTGTCTGCCCTCGCCTAGAGCCGATGTAAAAATTATACAATTTGGCACCGTTTACCAAAAAACACCGAACAGCATTTAGTTTAGAAAAAAGGTTGAGTAACGCCCACATAACAAGAGCAGACGTTTTAGTAGACGGTGTTGGTTGCCAAGATGGATCACATATCCGAATCAGACAGACAAACAAACTTTAATATACTGTTGTAAATCAACGACGCTAAATTACAGTTTTTGAACAGTCGCAGGGTTTCAAAGACTTGCCGATAACCGCGTTTGATGTTGATTGTTCTTTGAGGAATGGTCAGGTATGCCATTTATGGTATACAAAGAAACACCTGTCTCACGATTGGTATCCCTTACTAGGTTGCAAAGGAAATCAATCGCCTATAGCAATCACTCAATTCTCTTCCGTCTTCCATTTTTATGAATGACAGTTTTGGAAAGGGGCAATTATTGTTTTTTTTTTTAACTCTTATACACCAATATTATAAAGAGGAAAAATTTGTATTTTTGTGTGTGTATGTTTGTAATGAATAAACTCAAAAACTACTGTGCCGATTTCAAAATTTTTTTCACTTTGGAAAGCTACATTATCAGCGAGTAAAATAGGCTATATTTTATCCCCGAATTCCACGGGAACGGGAACTACGCGGGTGAAACCGCGTGACGCCCGCTAGTCATTTATAAAATAAGCTTTCGCACTGACTGTTTGATGTAAGTAGTATATCTTCATATTATTTCCTTAATTCACTACCTTTTCAAATATTTGAATAATAAAAATATAACAACATTTAAACATAAAAGTAAGAGTTGTCGCTGGTGTCCCAAGCAGGATTCAAGTTCCTTGTGGTTAGGGCTCCAGAGACAGGAACTTCTTCACAATACAAGCCACATGCCTACATACATACTAAGTTAACATTTAGGTACATAGGTACAAGTATGTTAAACGTATTCATATTCAAACGAAGCATATGAAAAGGAAGTTGGTTTTAGATCCAGTCAGAGTCCTCTGATTTGACAGTCATATAGGGTCTGTACTTTATAGTAATGTGTTGCCAAAAAAAACATATCGATTGATATAACAATATCAAATCATGTTGATAGCTACGCAGATAAATATTTGAAGAGGAAAGACAGACAGTACAATATTTTTACAATAACATAGTTTATAATATTTTCATTAGCGGGCTAGCCGGAAACCAATTACTGAACGGTACAGCGTACAGTTGCATACTGTAGCACATGTGTTCTAATCATGATAGAGATGAAATAAACAGGTTTTACCCTATCGCTAAAAGAAGCATTAACCTATCTACATATTTCCAACAATAAAGATATCCATAGCAAAACGTACTTGTCTTGACAAAAACACTTACAAGTGTCGACATCAAAACAACCGCAAAAAACACAAATCAAGTCAGGTATGTAGATTGGCAAATAAAATATGAAAAATTTATGATGTAGCCAAGTAGCGCCAATATTTTTTATAATGAAGATACGTAGGTACTAGCTACGCCTTTTTGGCATCATTAGTCGGGATGAATGGACAAAAACAAATTTAAAGATCTTTTATCGAATTTAGAGGTCATTCTTGTTTTGATACAAAAAATATACAGAGCGTTCCAAGACTGCCACATGGACGGAAAGTACCTTAAATATTGTAGATAGAATAATGTACTGAGTTAAGACTCCATTTTTATTTTAACAACAATACTAACTTCATTCAAAGAATTTGAAATAATCGCCTGTCTGAACCGGGAATCGAACCTGCTAAATGTTAAAAAAAATAATCTGTAAATTTACTGTACCGAAGGAAAGGCTCAATCATATACATTTATTTCTTCTTATTAACATAGAATCTAAAATAAAAGGAAGATCATGAAATTAAACATTAAAAAATATGTATGTATCATTTTCACGAACATTGTGCAACGTTTGGCAACGTGACGTGCCGTACTGCTATGTACGTATAATCATATATATTATTTCGGTTGACATCATACTTATTTTAATACTACACTTATGTGCACTTGAACCTAAATTTTCTATTAGTTCGCAAACTCAATAATGTTCACTGATCAAGAGAAATCTATCCATATAGAGGTTGTCAACGTAAACTCTCATGGATCAGCTGGTCTAGTGCACTGTCATTCCATCTTGTTTCTATACGGTGAGAGGTTTATAGAATCGCACTACTGCCTGGTGAACGAGTTGTCGTTTATAACAACGTGGAATACGTTCTATTTTGACCTTTATGAATGTAATATTGATCATCTATAGTAGGCGCCAGATAATCGTGGAATATCGGTCATTGACCCACCTACATTTATTGACATTGTTAATTTGAAAAACGGAATTAATGACACAAAACTGTCCCGAATCATCATCTCTCGTGATCCTTAACATTGTCTAATAATGAAAAACGATTCATATTTAATTGTTCAGGTACCTATGAGCAGTTATTAGGGAAAGGTCAATATACTTTATTCCACATTTATCTGGCGCCTACTATAATTTTGATCAATTCATGTTGTTTACATTTTTTTTTGGTATACGTCATGCTTGGCGCATATAAACTCTTTCTTTCTATTTTTAATTTAATATGTCAGCCCAGAACTTACCAATAAGTTTAGCATAGTCAGCAGCATATTTAAGTACCTGCAATGTTACGGTTTTTATTTATGCAAGCAATTTAGGGATGATATATCAATTTTGCATTGCACTCTAGGCTGGAGTCGCTTATTACTCTCTCTCTCCAACTGAGCAGGTTTTAAGACTACTACTAGATAATATGGCATTTATGTACGCTAATATTACTGTAGGAGATTAATGACAAATTGTCTACTTTATCGCTCTTGGACACAATAGGAACCAGTTTGCCATGTTAAGATACTGTGTCGAATAACCTTTTCAATGATAAAACCTTGACATCTATTAGCGAACGACCGATAAGTCTGACTTACGACTTTAATCATTACTTATTTCTTTTTAAATTAATTGTTTAGTGTTCGTTACTCTTAAAATACATAGCTGGTCTGAGTATTTTTTAGAATTATTAATAATAAGTGAGCTAAATTGCGTGTGTTGTGGTCCTTAGGTAATTGAAATTATATGTCATACTTAGGGATAATAATAATTTATTATTATCAGTAAATATAAAAATATAGTGTTTCTTTTAAATAAAATATTTATAACCTAGAACTTATTCTAATTTTAAAATGATTATTGCACCAAAAATATTCGTATGCGCTTAAATAGATGATCTTGATATCATTATAATTCTCCTGTTTGCATTAATTGCCTGATATACATACGTTAAAACATTATACTAAATTTACAATTTAAAGCCAATGAATACAACATGAAATAATCAATATCTTATAACTACGACGACTCCGTCTCTTAAATCACAAATAATCACATTGTCATTAAACTAATCAATTCTTCCAAATACATCGAAATAATATTACTCAACCCAGAGAATTATGACGAAGTAAAATTTTCTAAAAGAATACTGTTCACTTCACTAGCTCATCAGGGACGGGCGTGTACTTGAGCCCGGTGTCGTTGAGCAGGGTGACAACCCACGAGTCCTCAGGGATCAGCCCCGACTCCAGCAGCTTGACTGCCGCCGCCACGTTGGCCCCACTGGTGTAGCCCACGTATAGACCCTCCTTCTCACCGATCAAATCCTTATACCTTACAGCCTCCTCGTCAGTCACTGCCAACGTGCCGTCCATGACGTCGAATTTAAACAAATTGGGAACACATCCATATCCTGAGCCCTGCAGCAAGTGAAGAGGCTTCGTGATCTTGTCACCCTTGATGGGTTCAGCACCGGCTGGCTCCACTACATATGTCTTGATTTCAGGGTTCTGTTCCTTCAAATATCTGGCGGTGCCGACGAATGTTCCCGCGGTGCCTACTGTCGCGACGAAGGCGTCCACGTGGTGTCCAGTCTGCTTCCAGATCTCGGGCCCCGTGCTCTGGTAGTGCGCATCAGCATTAGCGTCGTTGCTGAACTGGTTGACGTAGTATGCGTTCTGCTCGTCAACTATCTTCAGGCCAACTTGCTCGACAGCTTTCACGTCGGCGAGTGTTACATTGCCATAAGTTCCTTCCACTTGATCTACTCGAATACACTTCGCGCCCAGCGCCTCCATGTGGATGGCCCTTTGGGCACTGTTACCTTTGGACATGGTGAGTGTCAGCGGATGTCCCAGCACGGCGCACACTACAGCGAGCCCACAGCCTTGGTTACCGGAGGTCACCTCCACCACGGGTGCACCAGGTTTCAGCTCACCAGATTTAAGAGCTCGGGTAATCATGCTCAATGATGAGCGACATTTAATCGAAGCACCAGGGTTCATGAATTCACATTTCGCCAATATACGTCCAGGTCCAGCGTAAACACGGTCCAATGCCACGATGGGTGTGTTGCCAATTAACTCGAGGGCTGATGACTTGATTTCGTTTTCTTCGTACTTGACGTGGTGGTTCTCAGCGATGGGAGCCATGTTGCACGGTTGATTGTAGGTTGGTATGAAGCACTTTGAATTATTCAAATATCAGTTGGATACTGAATTGTTCGGCTGCGGGTCGGTTGTTATAAGCGGCTCGGAGATCGCGTCCCGTGTGCACGCGCGCGCGGTCGGCTGTGTCGCTCGAGACGAGCGCAAAGCTATTCGCTCGATGTGTGCAACACGCTAACAAGACGCGATTGATATTCCGACTGACTCCTAAACTAGTTGATATTCAAGGCTGGGACCGTTTATTTACATCTTCATTAACAAGTGACGATAATGTGTAGTTATGAATGTATGATTGTTATCGGGCGTTGTGACACCGCAGCTGAGCGATTCTTTACTTTAGTTTAAAAGTAAACAATAATATGTTAATGGCGGTATCTTGCTGTATAGTTATGTTGTTGCTACCTTAACCCAAACCTTCTATGGACTTCGTTTTTGTGGTTCTGGCCCTATGGAAAGAAGATATTAGCATGTATTCTTTAGAAATGCAGTGTAAAGGAAAATAAAGTGGATTTTCCTGAAGTACCATTTCAGTTAGTTTCTAGTTCATTGTACGGCTGACTCACATTGCTTGTATCCTTGTTACCTTAGGCTACAATAATTTTGTTGGTCAATTACCGTTTAAAGTAGTTATAAGAAGATAATGACAAATTATCTAATCTGGAGATAGGTATCTACATGTGGTGTGATAGTGTTGTTGCGCAACTTCGGGAAGTCTATCATCAGGAAATTAGGATGATTGACGTTCTGGAGTGGTTGATCTAGTATTATCATCAGTATCATCTTATTGATAACGACATTTTCTAGTTCATGAATTCATGATCTAGGCTTCCTATTAAGATATCATTCTATTAAGACCACATTATTGACGTTTGCTTTCACTTTGTCGTTAATAATGTACTCGTCTGATTACCACGATCTTAATTAGCTATAAACATTGCTTGTCGTTGTTTCGCGATCATATTGGGCCAACTGGCAAAACACATAAAAAGTACAAATAGCTGTTAGCATTTGAAAACCGAGCGATTAACTCACAAGTGGCAATCCGGGACATTCAACAATCTACAATTTGACACACAACTTTATGAAAAACCAACTCTAACATTGACCGCTAAAGTATATTTTTCATTGCTGATGTAACTAAACCTGTGATGCCATGGATCAGAGAAAAATATATCTTAAATGTAGTGTTATAGAACCCTAAATAATAAATATGATGTCATTGTTATGTGCAGATGTCACGCGAATAGGGTCTATTGTTAACAAATACGGGTACAATTGCGAACAATGCAATACATTATTTTATTTGGCGTAGGCAAGTAGCGCCAAATGTCGGCTGTTAGCTAATTGAGACATCAATCGAGAATGGAATGGAAAATATGGCGAGTTATGGTGACCAAATGTCACCATAGTTAACATTTTTAGTTAGGTACGAATTTTGGATTTTCAGAGTCAGTCTGTGTGACAGACAGTCTTAACTTGTTTTTTTTTTATAAGGATGGGAAATCGTCAAATGACCTTTTCCGCTCTGGGTGGAGTGGAAGGGCGTGTCAGACTCTTACTGACTAAAACCCATCGGTGTTCCTTCTAAAGCCCTTTGCGTTCCAGGGCCGCAGTGACTCTTTCGAACAAATTCCGCAGCCAGTCTTACCAATGGTAACTTTTGTGTTACCCAGTTACTGAGTTGTAGATACTAGATGAGCAGGCGCTCCATGGAAACTACTTGAAGCTGGTCTTCAGCTGCACCCTGTTAGACTGGAAGCCAACGCCAATCCATACTATATATAATATTATATATATTTATATAAAACATCACACTTCACCCTAATATTATAAAGGCGAAAGTTTTTAAGTGTGTGTATGTTTGTTACTTCTTCACGCGCAAACAGCTGGACCGATTTAGATGAAATTTGGTATGGAGGTTGTTTGAGTCCCGGGAAAGGACATGGGATGGCATAATTTTCGACAATCACGCGGGCGGAGTCGCGGGCAGCAGCTAGTAAGTACATATACATATGTAGTTGGAAAAGGGATAGGCAGACGAGACTACCAAAATTTTTTAAGTACTCGTACATATCTGGAAAACATTTTTCACATATTATACTCTTTAAAACTATTTGCGTAAAGTCTGGCATGCGGTTATTTTTTCAGCTGAAAATCTTTATTAATTCTTAATAAATATTAAATATACTTCGCAAAATATCATCGTTAACATGACATTGCATCTTTTACAAAATATTCGCTTTAAGAACACCTGTTTTCATGGGTAAATTACTTAGGTAGTTTAACTTAGTCCTGCAAATAGTCAAATAACAATATTATAAACACGTAGATAAAACCCATATGAAAAGACAACGTGCCTTGTGATATTAAGGACAACGACAAATAAATGTTATCAATTAATATGAGTTCTTATGTTAGAAAAAATAATAGGGACTATAGACCTTAGTATCTGGTATAAATTTCAACTAGCTAGGCCCACCCGTTCCTGAGAAAATCGGTGGTGACACACTGACAGACAGATGGAGAAAGTCTTATAAGGGTTCCTTTTTTTACCTTTTGAGGCACGGAGTCCTATAAATTACCCCGCACAAGGTTAAGTCTGTATCCGAGGCGAGTTGCAACAAATAGTTCATTATTTAACTACATAAGTGACCATTTTTAAGCACATGCTCATGGCAAAGACTAGTCAACAAATAAATACCAGCCTTTATCACAACTCCTCTATGCATAAGTAGTCTTTCGGTTGTGTGCTTTCTAAATACTTTGCATGAAATATCTATCGACAAACACACCCTCGAGAGGCCACTGACACGTTTTTAAAGCCCTGGAGTTAGGCCCTTGCTGAAGAAATCTTTAATGTGTATTGCAATAATAACGACTTAGCACTCAAGCCGTAAATCCCCCGAAGCCTTTCCAATTCAAAACACATTCTCTATCTACCAAGACCACCAACGTCTCTATTACTCAAGCTCACTTACTACCAAACTCAAAAAAAACAATCCTTCGATAGCTTAGCAAGGCACACCCAATTATGATCCAATCCAAGTCAGATTCGAGTCCGAAAATGTCGGATTCCCACGGGCGCAGGTGCTCGCTAGTGCACACAATGCGGCGTCGCTCGCATTCCGGGCACTCGCGCTCCGACGCATTGGCGATCGTGACTTGTATTACACGCTGCATTCAATTATACGGACGTGGAATTAGGTTTAACTTATTATTTATATCAAAGCATGGCTTTATGGGCGTTGAAAGTATCTTATTGCAACCGCTTTTAAATTCTGAAGATGAATTTAAAGCGAGGTAAACTATGAAAAATCTGAAAATATTTGCATATTCTTCATTGGAAACCGATTTACGTAACATAATCACATAAGGTCTTGGGACATTCATTAATAATCTAGTTAGCGCGAAATAAAGATTTACATTCTATGTATGTTAATGAAGTGTTACAAATTAGTAGGTAATGAAGAAGAAAACAGAATAAAAGTTAAAAACAAAATCGTTTCCTCTTGTTTTCGTGTCGATTGACTCCTCAATTTTTTTTTAATACTTGGCACGCTGCGTTATTTTAGCCATGTTCCGGTTCTGGAAGGTACAGGCACAAAGGGCAGGTAATTAGGCATATTATGGCATGTCATGGGGGCATATCCTGCCAAGGTAAACGATTTACTAAAAATACTTTTCCAGTTCCCCTCAAAAAGTTTACCAGCTTAACGTATTTTACTGCGTAATTGTCAGATACCATTTTCGTAATACGGAAACAGTGTCGTAATTGAAATAAATTATTACTCAAATATTGTAACGTGTTATTGGGTAAAGTTCGAGCCGGTGGTGTTAATCAGTTACACTTAGGTATATGGCGCGGCAAGAAATGCCACTGTAGCTGGCAACACCATTTTAGCGCGAGCTTCGTGATTTGAGAGCAAATGACAAGACATGAAGTATGGAAGAAATAAGCGCGTTTAATGGTACGGAATATAGTATTTAAAAGATATAGATAATTATGGGAACGTTTCGTGAAAATACAATCTATTACATAGATTTTGCTGTTTCCTCTGGCCACGAAGAATCGTTAACATTTCTTCTTCTAGTTTTCGATTCGAAGGTGACTCAAACAGATTGTGCCCAGTAGGTGACTAGGTTTATAGCGGCATCAGTGGCATTAGGTTCTCAATGATGCAGATATAAGGGTACTTGGAGCACTCCAACAAGTGGGCCATAATTGTTTGGACGGGGCACTCACTCACATTTGGTGTTAATATTAATGGGTTATCTAATATTTTTCATGTACTTATTTCCATTTTTTTTGCTTATCCTTGGCTAGCTACACACCTAACACTCTCCATATCGCTGTTGATAGCAATAGATAGCTGGAAATTCATATTCGTTTCATTAAGCCGCACAAAGATATTATTTGATACATGACGACTCTTCTGTAAACGAAGTTCATCATCCAATTGAAGGTGACAGGTTATCATTCTGTTTGTAGGTACCAACAGACGTGATCAGTGACCGGGCTAACAACCTCCATTATCTGATATGTAGATATGACCTTCATAGTGGTTATTTTTGATCAGCTGTGTTGTTTACTTCTTTTGGTGCGGTGGGCCCCGAACCTGCATAGAAATAGCTTGGACGGCTAAAATTTAGACAAAATTCAGTTTATTTCAAGTCAGAAATAATGGATCTTGTACACTGATATATAAACTCATTAGCTTTTGCCCGCCATGTCGTACGCGCATGTCCCATTTTTTCCCGTTCCCGTAGGAATTTCGGGAAATCCTCTCTTTGTACACTCCCCAATGAACCTACATGCAAATTTCAGCTTTCTACGACCAGTAGTTTCGGCTGTGTGTTGTCTGTCAGTCACTCAGTCAGTCAGTATCGGAAAAATTATATATATATATACATTTATTCTTTAAACTAAGTAATGATTGCAGCACGGGTCTACCTGACGTTAAGCTACGCTTGGTGGATGGGTGATCACCCAAATCATATCGAGAGCCCTCCATGTCTCGGGAAGCACGTAAAGCCGTTGGTCGCGGCTGTCATTGGCATGTCTAGATAACAAGACTTGCCTAAGGGTGATCGTGTTACTCGGCAAATCGGTTCTGTGTGAAACGTGATCATCGGAATATGCAGTCACTCCATGTAAATTACTGCCGGTCGATTCTGTAAACATGTCGAAGTGAAAGCTTGGGTGATCACGAGGTTAGCTGACAATCCATACAATTAAGATGTCACGTGATCACGGAGTGAGCAGTCATTTCATCTTCGACCGGTAGGTATCAAACTGCGTCTGCTTACACTGGAAGCCGACCCCAGCATCGTTTGGAACAGGCTTGACAGATAATACATGGTATATAATAATATACGGATACAATAATATATGGACCTGGAGGGTCTCCATTCCAAAAAACATTCCAAAATACTTTGGTAATTCAGATTTTACACTTGTTTTGCCGCCCATTGTACACTTGTTTTTTTTTAAACGTTTTTTACTATGTTTGTAATGAGGTGTACAATAAAGTATATAATAATAATAATAATTTTGGTATCCGCCAATGAATTTTTATATAGGTACCTACTTATTTATCTTCTGTACCTATCAAATAAATTGCGTTGTTATCATTTGTTACGCACAGTCAACGTCTAGTATCGGACCATCACGGAGATCGTAGATATTATTTCGTTACTCAGCCTCTTTGCACACGGCTCGTGTTTTCATAAGAAAACCTCCGTTTTGAACATTTACCGGTAGGACTTTCATGTAGGTAGTAATAATAATAGATCTCCCCAAATCTAATCTTTTCTTTTGGGAAGCTGACTGGGTGGGGTATCTGTTCTTTCAAGGATTATGGTTTAATGGTAAACTGATTTTAAATGCGCCATGACCATATTTAATCGAACTTCCAAGATGGTTTTTTCTTTCAATACAAATGTTACACCTAATCATATAGCGTAGGTACCTACAATCAATCTTGTTTTGATAATGATGATATCCGCGTCGCCGATCTCATGGTGTGCAAATTTGCACAAAAACCTGCTTCTTTGCACACAGCGTTCGGTTTGCGCGCGGATCGTTAGAATTGGGTGCAAAAACGATAACGAAAAAGTTGTATTCAAGTTGTTTTGATAATAATGTTGTTATTATTTCTGAAGAGTCAAATAACAACTTTTGTAGATACTGGCAAAGGTCCAGTAAAGATCAGATCATTAATTACGTCATTTTATTTTAGATCTATTGTAATCATATAACTGCGAAAGCAGGTCTATCTGTCTGTAACGTTTTTTGGCCAAACTGAACAGATTTTGATGAAACTGTAGTTCCCTTGGGATAATAAAACACTTTTTATGTGGGCGAAGGCGCAGACAGAAGCTTTAGTATCGAATAAGTGAAGAATCATGATTGGAATGTAAATAAGCAGTTTGCGGGCTGGCTAATGGCCGTAAGATCTCATCAACATCATTATTTCAATTTTAACAGACATTCCTGCTAGCTTTACAAGGTTGAAAATGAAAGTAAATCTGCCAAAACAGAACTGAATTGTCTCACTGAATGTTCAGAAATCTGCTTATTAAATAAATAGCCCTTATAGTAACAATAAATAGGTATCTCAGAAACGAACAAATGAAGTGATGAAAATTAAAATTCATTTTCGTTTGAGTTATCCACTGTAGAAGAGCCTTAATACCTGAGAAATAAATCTCCAAAATGTATTCAAATTGAAATAAAAAAATGCTGAAAAAAAATGGCCGAATTGTAGACAAATGATATTGACATAAAATACAACAATAAGTAAAACGCCCGCCGAAAAGAAAAAGAGCTAATGTTGGTCTCGCTCTGTGGGAATCAAATCACGACTCACGCGCACCGCTGTGAAAGGATACCGGGACGACTGGCTCTGATACAGCGGGATTACTTTTGCTGTAGAAATAACTGTAGAAGTATGACATAAGAAAAGCCTAAGTAAAATGCAAATGTCAATGATATACGACCAAGTTAAAAGTCGCGATGTAATAAAATAAGTGAAGAGTGGAATTAGAGGAATCGTACATATGTTTGTTTTTGTTAAATAAAACGCATTGACATCAAAGAAGAAAGAAATATCACAGTGATAACCGAGATGATGAGGCAGATCCGTATCGAAAAATTGCTAATTTAAAGCAACACGAACAATTGCAAAATCTCATATTCTTACTGAAGTTTCATCTTCAGGAACTCAAGAAATTCATATATTTTGAATAATTACAGACAACAATAAGGAGAACTCAAAAAACACCTGCAACTGATTAACGCAAAACAATTTAGACGCACTCCACAAGAAAGATACAAAACAAAGTATCGCTAGACTTGCTCTGCACTCTTCTTGTGTTCTATACTAATAAATTACCAACGGCCTATTTAGAACATAAAAAGAGCACGCTGTACAAAATCCGTGGGCAGGTTCGGATGCACCTGAGTATTTCACGCCGCGACTCGCTGGCGCCGACGGCCAGTCTACTATAGTCTGTGACCCGGCTGCGTAGACGCACGAAGTCGTAGACCCTACGGACTAAATCAAAGCAGATGAACATATTGAAATAGTGAATGATGAGGAAATAACGTAAGAAACAGATTATTCAAAATTAGTTTTCAAAGATAAAGTGAAAGAGGTCACTTATGCTATACAACAACTAAATGACAAAAACGGAAAAAATATCGGAAAGGAAACTTGAAGTTACAAGTTTAGTATATATGAGATACAAGGATACAACAAGTCGAGCAGCGGAAGTATATTGTTTATTTATTGGAGACCTTGCGGAAGGTTGCACCGTTGCACGTCGATATAATTTAGTGGGTCATATTTTAAACGGTCAATTAAATGTAATGTAAGACTTGAGGGTCAACAAAAACTGCTCTCTGCTCAATTTTTAGGACACGCAAGGTGAAACTGATGATAAATCTAGACAAATCACTTTACACACTCATTTTTAACAAGGTCGTCTGGCGGAGCAATAAAACAGTACGGGACAGATGTGTCTGCCGCCAAATTCAGAAAAGTACCCAGTGCTACTAAAATTAGTTGCATAACCACTGTGTTGTGGACCTCCAGACCTATCTTCTCAAATTTGTCTAACTGTTCAGCGTATCGACACGCCGATCGGTTAAATGTAGGCCCAGAATAAAAAACAACCTATTATTTGTTTGTTAAGCCAAGTCTATTCGTTGTAAAGTGTTACCACCCACTCGCAGCGAGTGGTGTCGTGGTCCATAATGGTATTAGTGCATTCCGAGCGAGCACCGCGGCCCGGCTGAATGCTGGTCGAGTGCGCCCCCGCAACCAGCTTACGTTACATCCACTATAGATCAACCACTAAATAGATATTGAAAATGATTTGCCATTACCATTGCACACAAGCCCTTTACACCGGTCCACGTGACCAGACACTTAGATCTTTGATTGAAATAATTGCGCCTTATAAATTGCATATTCTGATCAATCATTCACCTACTTTAGCTGACATACCAACTTGCATTTTGTTTTGGCTACTACTTGCAAAGTACAAATTACTAACACTGTTAACTAGTAATGGTCAACTCCGCTCCTCTAGCAAAATTATGTCCTTGTTAGGTACTAGCTTATCACCTTCCTTTGAAACCACATTTTAGGACATTCCTATATGGAAAATGTTTGTGATTTTCAAAAAAAACAAACAACGCGTCAGTTACATGTTCATATTCATGTAATTTTCTGATAAAATGTTTAATATTACTGTATATACTTGTATAGTGTACAGTAGTATATGTTTAACAAATAATCAGTATCATGTAGATATGTATTAGGTGTATTAGTTATAAAAAACATTAGAGAGTAATAATAACTTAGCTTAAAGTTATTTGTTTGTTTTCGTAAATATCTTCAAAGAATTGCATCCTCTGCGGATAAAGTTCGTACTTCATTGTTATCTCCTTGTCTATCACTAAGCACGATACTCCTTTAGCCGGCATAGGCTCCCATTTCGTTGTCACCAAAAAGTCCAGTCCCGGTGATGGGTTACTGAAATTATAAAATGAATAAAAAAAATCTATAGGCCACAATTCGAAGCTCGAACGAAGTTAAATCTTGGTATTTTTAATTTTAAATGTTTTTTTTCTCATTGAGTGCTTATCAGTTTTGCAAGGATATATACATAAGTACGGATACAAATCTTTTTTGTATATCCTTCTGTCAGCTTTCAAATGTCAGTACAAAGCAGAATTGAAACGTTACTCACCCACAGCTAGCAAAGTTCACCCACATTTGGGTCATAGTATTCCGTACAACTCTGTCCAAGTCAGTGATAGGTCCTTGCAATTTGTCGCTCTTCACTATGTAGCCACCGTCGTCGCCGTGGCACGCCCCCGGCCGCTCGATGTTGAAGCATTTCTTGATGTAATTCAAACCTCCATCGTAACAGAATTCATACATAAACACCGAAGCATTGTATCTAGCCATTAATTTGGCAGAAACATATATACCACCGATAAAGTCGATATCCGAAAAGAAATCTATTGCAAAAGCATCCTCTTCTGGGTACAATTTCTCTCCATTCGAATAATTTCTCATTAGTCTCAACTCTGTGTCTGTTTTTTCCGAATCATCGAGTATAAACGGAATATAATCTATGAATTTTCTGTCCTGTAAGAATCTTTCCAGAATTGGTTTACAGTGTGATATCATAAGAAGTCCCTCTCGTGAACAAAACCCAGTTATATAAGGCATTTTTTGGAATTCCCCATTAGTTAATAACACATATGGTTGCTTGTTTAAAAATGGTTCCCAATCGCCAGGTTGTTCTACAGTTGGCACAAAACCAAAAAAAAGACCTCCTCGCGTTAATATAGATGATAAAATCATCATAGAATCAGTGATTAAATCTTTCGTTGACATTTTTTTTAAGTATTGCAACAGCTGGTAGCTGTCTCCTATCTCTATACCACGCAGCGTTGGAATCATTGAGGCTAAATAACGAATTTTCCTACTATGTTCGTGAGCCCAGTGTAGTAGAGATGAACCCGACTGAGCTATGGCTCTATGGAAAAGACCTTTAGCCATAGGCGACAAAAGGAGATACTCGACGCTCGCAGCTCCAGCGCTGATTCCGAAAATAGTCACATTCGTTGGGTCTCCACCGAAGTTTTTTATATTTCTCTGAACCCATTTTAGTGCTTGAACTTGATCTCTCAAACCCATGTTTCCTGGAGCCTCCTTTATATTTAAACACAGAAAGCCGAGTATCCCGAGTCGGTAATTAATACTGACAATCACTACTTTCTTATGAATGAGATAATCTGGACCGTGTGCCGTATCGTCTGTACCATTTCCAAAGAGAAAACCGCCTCCGTGGAGAAAGAACATCACTGGAAGCGATTCGCCACTTGTAAAAGACTTCGGCGTATAAACATTTAGATATAAGCAGTCCTCATCTCCTTTTATGCCTTTCTCATCTTTGTCAAACTGTGCACATACGTTGCAGTCTTTGGTACCATCTCTGATTCCGTCCCATGGCTCCGGTGGCTCGGGCACCTTAAAACAATGAAAACCTCTAATGAAAAACATGCAAAATACGCATTTACATAAGATGAAATGATAAGATAATTTGGTTCAGTAAATTAAGAATGCCTCTTCTCTTATCTTAAAGGAGCATTATTACATTTTATTAGCAGAATAGGAACATCGCCGGTATCCGGTATCGTGCCAGCTGAATTACAGTTGCTTGGTCAAAATGAAACTGGGCTGGTCATATTTGTCGCATGTCGTCGGAGTCTAGTAAAAATTACTACCCAGTTGTTGCTGGGACTTGGCAGAAAATGACAACATGGCAGGCCCAGAACTAGACTCATTCTTACAGGATTGGTCCACTTTTGCAATAGACCGAGAAAAAGGGAAAATAGGGAAGCCTTTGCCCTGCGGTGGAACAAAATAGGCTAAAAATATCAGAAATCATTAAAAGTCAGATATAATACTAACAAGAGTGTGTTTCCTTCCAAAGATATGTATTGAAAAATGATAACATGAGGCCTTCGTGATTAAGATCTGTCTTATATTTCCACGCTGAATTATCTTATCTTTACATTATTTATTTATTCTTGTTCAAACGGTTTCTTTATCAATATATATAACTACATACATCGGAACGTTATTATTCAGAGTACCTACCTACATAACAGTTGTTACTTAATCAAGGTAAGTTGCTTTGACGAATCCAAGTTCAATGTATATTCACACATTCACTTTACCTTGCATGGACGAGGAAGTGATTTATTTAAATATGAGGAGAATATTATTGAAGATAAACCAAAAAAACAATCAAATTGCGATAATAATATTGCTTTCTGGCTATCCTTATTCAACAATAGCATAATCGCGCGATATCAAGCGATATAAGTAAAATTGATTGGTCAAGGCAAAGCTAATTTTTATCCTTACATAATCGATAGTGTCATATCAAACAATCACAACAACAGATAGGTACTTACACAGAATCTCAATTCGTTGATAGGCGGTTTCGCATAAGGAATCCCCTTGAAACTACAATACTCGAAATCATCGAAATTCTTCAGTATCCTGCCTTTAATTTTACCCTGTTCAGTTTCTACTACCAATTCTTCCATTATGATTTATTAGTAAATTGTCACAATAAGCTATTAAGACTGCACTGTTTGCACCACTGCTACTGACAATATTATAACCTCAAACCTGACGTTTGCGGACATTCACTCACCCCTACCGAGCAAACACAGTATCCTTCGCTGTCTAACTTTGAATTTAATTCTCAACTTTGAAGGTAGATGGCGTTTTATCAGGTTTGCTTTCGTCGGTTTTCCCTTAGGGACTATTTAACCACATTTGATTAAAGCATAACAATTCAATACTGAATTGAAGACTGCTTGAAGTTATTATATGATACGCAAGAGTAAAATGTCATTAACAGGGACTCCAGTCTTACGTTGGACACCCGAAGCTTAGCCTACCTACTACTACCCTATTACACCTAAAGGATCTAAACAAATAAAGTCCATTCTACTTGACCTACCATGCCAATTCCCTACTATCTTTTAAAGTTGTACCTTAATATTTATAATTATCTGCTGTTTATTCCTACCTGAAATATCATCAATAAAAATAATCATCGAAGCCGTTACAAACTGTATCTTTTTAACTAATGATTCAAACCAGTTACCGAAGACTTCCAACGAACATTTGCTCAAATCATTGATCTTTGTTTCGGCACCACAATTAGAACGCTTCACTAAACTGATTCGAATCCCTCGCAGGCGAGATAGCCGGATGCGCACCTGTGTTCCGTCGTCGTGTCGTGAGAACCGACCACGATCTCTGACGCAAACCCCTTCATTATCCTCATCTCCATCATTCCAAACAACTTTAAACCTTACTCCTACATCATAAGGATCTTCAAATCTTCTTATCCGCAAACTTTACGTGGCCAAGTTCATATAAGGCCATACAGAGTTCCCTGTTGTGCCATGTTTGTTGTGTTATTTTGTACGCTTTTAACATCCGCGCTATTATCGCAACTTTTTGTCGTAGTTTAACCACGATTGAGGAAGCATATCATAATTTTATTATTTTTGCGAAATCTTGAAGCAACATCACACTCAGACCAACAATTGGTTGACCATGAAGCTCAATACTAAAACGAATTTAGTTAATGACAACCCTTTTTTAGGCAGTCATATTTTTACAAGATCACATCGATGGCTTAATTTTGCTCAAGAAGTTATAGGTAATTCAACTGGAAATTGATTTTCTTGAAGCATAGTAAAAACCAAAAAATCTTGGTCATACGAATTTTTATTACACGTCAAAATGGATTGCGCCGGGCCAATAAATAACCCAAAACAAGAACCTCCAAAGGAATGCTGATTTTAATTTCACATTCATATATTGTATTTTCGGCAATATAAAACAGACACCCTACACACACGTGAATAGTTTGCGAAATGCTGTGTGCCTCGCTCGTGTGAACCAGCTCACGATCTTTTTACGATTTTCCAGACCGGCAAAAAGTGTTTGAATTATAATTCATTGAATCAGCCTCTATAGATACCCGGATTCCTTTGAGCCAATTTTATCTATTTGTTGTACATACCAATACAATTAATATGTGTGTGAAAATATCGGCTTCTTTAAGGTTTTTAGCGTTGAAAAGACGTAAAGAGTTGTGTATCCCAATATTGTAGTTATTCTTCGTTTTTTGCTACATTGATCTGGAAACTATTATTAGGTAGTTTGGGGTTTCTTGGGAAGTTTTTGATGATTCAAAAACTTCCCAAGAAACTTTGGATATTTCAGCAAGCTATATGATTTGGTGCCTTTGTATATTTGATGGTAATGTGGCGCACCAGTAGATAATTGAAAGCTTTCTATGCCATATTTTCTTGACGTCGTACATTCAACCACTCAGCTCAGACAAAGGACTTCATAAAATCTCTGGACAACCTATATTGGCTAGTCTCCTTCATGTCCGTTTCCTTAAACGTCAGTATTGTTTCTCAGGTGTATAGGCGGGCATTTTCTTTAGTAATTCATACCATATCGTGTGTGTTGCTTGATTAAGTGTTTATTAAGTATTCAAGAGCCGTCAAACTGTATTCGCGTTGGACAATGGTGGCAGGGCCGGTCTGTGCTTTCATGTGACCGCGCAAGCGCGGAGGCGGCCATAAATCGCGATGCGCGAGCGCACTGCTCGCTGGCCAGCTTCTTTTGTGTAGTGTTAGGGTTGCCAAGCGTTCGGGTAAAGACTTAGGATATTTAGACTTTTTAGATTTTAATTAAGAAAATTGTCGTTATTTAATTCGATGTTTCGATGAAAATGACGAAAGAAAAGAAAAGCCTGGATTTCCATAAAGTAATTTTATTATTTGACTTTTTAGACACGATCGTTTTAAGTTCAGGTGAAACAGTCCCGCTAAACTGACTGGTCTGTTCGGCTTTCATGTAGAACCTATAGCAACCCTGGAAGTGAGTTTATACCTCGTGCACACAGGGCTTGGAAGGCGTGTGTGGGTGGTGCGTGATTGTGTGTACAATTGGTGCGCGCGCGCAGGTGTGTCCGAGACTGGCCGGCGCCGGCGCACATTCCTCCGGCGGTCACGGCGCCGCGATGATTGCGGACACGAC
The DNA here is from genome assembly GCA_905163435.1 of Mamestra brassicae. Taxonomy (NCBI): domain Eukaryota; kingdom Metazoa; phylum Arthropoda; class Insecta; order Lepidoptera; family Noctuidae; genus Mamestra; species Mamestra brassicae. The sequence continues at coordinate 7,474,609 of LR991004.1, read as the reverse complement.
TCATGCGCGTTCCCAAATGACACTAATGTCTAAAGTATTCGATATAAATTCTGTGCGTAATCACTGAAGCTCATTGTTAATCATAATGAAGTTAGAATAACAATCAATATTAATAAATAATCAATACCGTGTTTGTTTGCTTACAGCGCTTCATTACTATTTATTCTTTCTGTGTATGGTGGAGACCATATTTTTAACATTGGTAAGGTAGGTACATACCTATATCTGTAATCTGTGCAACCAAAAGGGTTCTTGTTCTAAGTCCTAAGCAAGTTACAATGATGCTAGACACAACATTGCTAAGCACTACCCGCATACAGTGCTAGACCATTTTCAAACCAAGCAAGTAAACCACCAATGGCCCGGAACCCGGAAAAGAGCAGTCACATAGTTATGTTCAAACTTGCTTCAAACCAATAGATAATGATAAAGTACTGCTAGTTCCATCTATCCACTACATATGGACTTACTTCATTCTGGTTAGTTCTAAAAATTATGTGCGATTGCAGATGGCGCAAGTTATATCGATCTACTTCAACCACAATCATATTTTTACTATATTATTGCGTTCAAAGCTACGTAATTAGAATAGAATAGAACATTCTTTATAATGTACAACATATAAAATTAATGATTGTTAAGGAAAAGCGTTATTCAAACTTATTAAGCTTATCTACCTAAATTCAGTATTGCTATTGGTAGACCTAGGTAAAAGTACCAGCTTGTGACCAAAGTTAAATCCAAGCAATTTATAATAAGTAAGAGAACCTTTTCTGCATATTTCTTTATTGCAACAACTACACTATGTTGACAAACATAACATGAAGTGGTTGACACCAAAAATGCACCTAATATCTTTTAAGAAACCTACAGAAAACAGGAAAGGCCATGCATTTGATGATCTGCTTTCGTAATCTATCCTAGTAGGCCAATCTATACAGTCATTAACAAACATTATTCGGTTAATTGTGAATAGAAATAATCGTCGTAAAAAATGAGCCAGCGAGAGTACGACAAAAACAAGGAACTGACCAACAAATTACGTAATAACTGACCTGACTCAAAAGTTTGAGTACTGATGAACGCCTCACCTTTTTATATAAAACACTTAAATACACGTGACTGTGTAAAAATCACGTCTATAAATACGGACGTATAGGTACCATCACTTAATTGAAAATAAGCATGGCAACAAGAGTGAGAACCAAACCAAAATGTTCTAGTGGACACAAGAAAAACTCGAATACGATGATTTTCTTTTTATTCCTTACGTGAAACCTCCTGTAGGAGACCTTCGTTTTAAGGTTAATAATAAAAAAATAAATTGTTCTTAGATAATTCTTTATTAGGTACTATATTTACCAACTTTGCTTAAAAAACGTTTTTTGTTTTGTTGATGCAGTGGCAACAGAAACTACCCTACAAAAATAACATTTGCGTTTCTGTCAGAGTCCTGAACCACCTGAGCCATAATGGATCAGAGTAGGTAAGAGATGCCACAACACCCGACAAGTTAAATATATACTGTAAGATATATTTAAGAGGAAACATCGAGGCAGTGAGGACTGCCTCTACGTCATCGTTTCCACTCCATAGGTGTAGCAGGGTTGTTGATGCAGCTATTACCTATGATGGTGTTCGTTCACGGAGGAGGATTTGTGTTTAGAAATGGGATCGCAAAATTCGAAAATGGTAATTAAACAAGACGTTGTCGTCGTCACCATGAATTACAGACTCAGTACCTTTGGACTCCAGTCTCTTGATATGGGATTAAAAGATCAAGTCATATCACTGAAATGGGTTCAAGAGTATATTGAACATTTTGGAGAGAACAAAAATGATGTCGAATTTTTGGTATAAGTGCCGGAGCTGTCTCCGTGAAATATCACATGCTTTCTCATTTAAGCAACGATCTGTTCCATGAGGCGATCATGCAATCAAGATCAGTTCATAATCCCTGGGCAATGGACACCCCAGAAAATCTTAAAGATCTTCTTTAAAACTGGCACAAGAACTCCAATCTCGAGGTCCACTTAACGATTATCGAGCTATATATACAGTTTTTGGGTTTAACAGATCCGATGCCATTTACAAAATAGAAGTTCAACCCTGGAAATGAAATTTTCATTACCAGTGCCGAAGAACGAACGGGTGCGATATCAGTTTATTACAAGACTAGATGTTGCCCGCGACTTCGCACGCGCATATCCCGTTTTTTCCTGTAATATGGCTATCATACACAAAAAAAAAATTAAAATCGGTTCAGTAGATCCAGAGATTACCCCCTACAAACTCACTAACTTTACCTCTTTCTAATATTATACAAATTTATTTATTTAAGAGTGTTTTTTTTATTAGTTACTTCTTGCATATTGCTAATGATACAAACTTCAAAATTAAAATTCTATTAGAGAATCAAAAAAAAAAGTCTAATTTTTAATTTAGTATCAATGTATATCAAACGTCTAATTAAATTAAGTGGAAATGGCATACATGGCATCAATCAAAAAATATAATTAGAAAATAGTTATACACAGTAAAAGCATGAATTGTAACAATTACAGGCAAAGTTCTGAGTGGTATTTGTCGAAACACTGCACACAAAGTCCAGGCTTGTCAGGACAGGTGCCACAATACCAAGGAGAGTCACTTCGCTTTTTATTCTTGGTGCACTGGCGGCATGGCTTTCTTTTGAGTCGCCCATTCGAAACAATTTCAGTGGTTTTCTTTATCGTATGAGAATTGACCGACGGTTGACTTCTTTTGGTATTTAAAAGTCTATTTTCAGATTCATTTTCTGGCAGCAGAGCATTTATGATATTCAACCGGTAATCATATAGAGACATTTTAGGTTGCCCTGAATATTTATTATAAATCTTCATTGAATTGACGAAGAGTAGCTGGAATGTGTGGATGGCAACCTTCAGATACCAACGCAAAGTATTTCTTTCGCAAGGATAGTAGGCTAAAAGCTGGTCTTGCCTGTCTACTCCTGACATATAATCATTATACTTGGATATGGCTTCCGGCTTCTGAGTAACCTGGCTTCGTTTATTAGCGACTGGAACCATTCTGTCTTCATACTAGGTAGTAATATACGCCACAGCACGTTTGTCTTTCCACATGCCAACATGAACTCCATCCCGAAACATTGAGCAATTTTCCCCCTTCTTCAATTTTTTTTTCATAACTTCCCGAGGATTTTCTTTCAAATCTTTCCGCAGAGGCCCCGTGCAATAGGTGTTGTTTTCAAGCAGCTTCTTCGTCAAACCGAAACTATTGTAATAATTGTCCATGTATAACTCATGACCATTATTTAGTTTCCCCTGAAGTAGCTCAATGACTACTTTCTCAGCATGACGGCCCTTTCCAGTGACTTCTAAATCTTTTCCAGCTGCATACACTTGGAATCTCAATATCAAACCATCTGGTTCCGTGAGCATATATAATTTTATGCCGTACTTGTGACGTTTGTTCTCTAAAAACTGCCGAAAACTCAGTCGCCCTCTCCGTAACACCATACTTTCATCAAGAGACAATTGTTTTGCAGGATAATAACATTCGGTCATCTTGTTGTTGAAGTAATCAATGACACTTCTAACCTTGAACAGGGGGTCCTCGCTCTCTTCCTCTAAGGTAAAATGCAGACATCTCATGATAAGGAGAAATCTATTCCTGCTCATTTGTTGTCCGAAAATACGCATGCAAAACAACCTACTTGTTTTCCAGTAATCTTGTAGATGACTGAGTGAAATAGTTCCCATGTGGAATAGCAAACCAAGGAAGATTTTCAGCTCAGGAACAGTGACCGATTTAAGACCAGTAATCCTCGAAAAATCTCTTCGTCTGCCTGGTCCTTCCCTAGTTGGCCTATTATGTCTGTTTAGCAACCTCTGTGCCTGTGCATTTGTCTCTGTACAAATCATCGTCAAAAAATCTTCGGTGAAAAAAAAATTAAAATAATCTATAGGATTTACTCCTGCAACTTCGCCATAAAATTCGTTTGATTTAATAAAATCAATATTTTTAATTTCACCAGTTGTGGTCCATTCGGACGTCGAGCTTAGTGCAGCAGGTTGGTTTGGCTGGATTTGCAGATGGTGAACTTGGTTCCAGGTCTTGATCCTGAGCTGTCGATGACCATAATCGGTGTCTGGGAGGTTTTAATTTGAAATTTGGGTTCACCGGACCTTTACCCTCTGATGCTGACTCCTCCTCACCAGGTTGATGGTCATCCTCAGAATTGTCGTCATACAGTGTCTCTTTTTTTACCTCTATGTCACTGTCACCCAGAACACTAAACACTTGAATTCGCCGCCTTTTAGTATCAGAAGGGCCTTCTCCACATTCCATTTTTATTCCCACATAAAACAAAACCGTTGAAGATACGAAAAAACCACTCACACGTAACGATTTTTTGAAATTTCAAGCACAGAGTCGCTTCAAACACAAGGTCCCACGCCGGATGCCGGCGCTGTACTGATTCCATAAACTTTACTATAGTAGGCGCCAGATAAATGTGGAATAAAGTATATTGACCTTTCCCTAATAACTGTTCATAGGTACCTGAACAATTAAATATGAATCGTTTTTTATTATTAGACAATGTTAAGGATCACGAGAGATGATGATTCGGGACAGCTTTGTGTCATTAATTCCGTTTTTCAAATTAAAAATGTCAACAATTGTAGGTGGGTCAATGACCGTTATTCCACGATTATCTGGCGCCTACTATAGGCGCGAACACGCACCGGTGCGTGAGTGGGTGGGAGCGATTCTTTATTATTCCAAAAGAACATACATTGTTCACTTAGCGAATAATATACATAACTAAGGTAAGTGTAGTCTAGTAGCTAACAGTTTTGTTATCTTAATGTTTAACCTACATTAACGGTACGATGCGATGTCGATAAATTATTGTAATGAATATAACCCTCTCATGGTAAAGGGAGTTTACTTTAGATTTAGACCCACGCCACGAAAAGGATTTAGGAACTGGGGATGCATTATTAACAGAACTTCCATACGACTTATTGAAATCCTGAAAATTCAGTAAGGTTCCTGTCCTCAGGGGATTTACTGATTCTGAAGGCTAATGATAAATTATATTTATTTTGTAAGTAGGTTAAACACAACACTTTTACACGTCAATCTTTTTTGGTCATTTTTTAACTACATGAGGCCGGCACAAGCTGGCATTAAACCCCACGATATCAAAGAAGTTTCTACGTTCAAGACCTATGCTGATTTTTGGAGATACCCTTTGAATGCTACCGACGCGTTCTATTATAATGAAAGATTACGACATGTGTTGGTACTTACTGTAAGTGCAGAGAGTAATTAAAGCTAAATAATTAAATAATAAATGTGTTTGACTAATGTTCTAAATTGCTAGTCAGGCATGGATACCATTATATTTATATGAATTTACCCATGATGGTTCCCTTAACCTACTTAAGGTCTTAAGCTGTGTTAACAAAGCAGGAGCAGCTCATGGCGATAATACAGTTTATACAATACAAATCGAGCTCGGCCCGAAACTCACACAAGACGACATTTCTGTAAGAAAGAGGATTTCTACGATGTGGACTAAAACCTTGTAAGTTAATTATTGTAATTCAAAGAAAGCAGATAATTAACAAAGCCATTTGTAGTGTAGAGCCTAATTTTATATTTTGGTATGTACCTAACTCAATTTTATTAATTTATTTACTTTAACAAAAATAGCTGTGCTCATTACATAAAGAACATATCTACCTACATAAAAACCACACTCTCATCTCACATACACACTCACATAATAGTCATCCATTCTTCTACAAACACATTGCTGTCCAAGAGACAGTTGACCACGGTAAGAGTACGAAGGACCAGAGCAAACGGTGCAATTTGCAGGCTAGAATCAAAACACAGTTTCTGCCTGGCAATAAGAAAATATCACTATGTATGGCGGAGGTTGCCTCTAAAGTCTCTCTGTCTGCATTGGAAGCCTACCCTAACTTTAGTATCAAAGATGGCGCTACATGTAAGAAACTCTACCTGCATTGCGTCTTTTAATGTGTTCCCATATATAATGTTACAGGAACCCCACTCCAAACACAAGGCCCCTTCTGTCTGTCTACTGGACTCCTCCTACAGTAACAGCATGGTGCAGCACATCAGGCTACCCGAAACTGTCAAATTTTCCCAATCGACCTTGAACCCAATCCTTTCATGATAAAGTTGAAAACCTATTACCTAAATAAATTTGACATATTGTAGCTTGATGTGCTGGCGTTTGCACATCCAAGCCAACTATGGTGGAGAGAGGATACCAATATTTGAGGAGATTATGAGAAAGTATCACAGATAATTTGAATTCGTTCGGTTTTGTAACGTGTAAAGTCTTAATCAATAAATATTTTGAAAATGGTTCTGAAAAACTCTTGTTTTTTAAATCATAATATTTTAATATTCTTAACAATTATTTACAACTACTCTAGTTTTTTCAAGGCTTTAATTATCATCATCATATTTAACTTCTGTCAAGACCTTATTTTTGGTGGAGTTAACACCATCCCATAATTACACCTCCAAATATTTATACTTCATTTATAAATGTTTTTCTAGTACACGTAATGACGAGTTTTAGATCAACCAAAAACTAACAATAGTTATATCTACCAATCCAATATGTCCGCGTAACAATCTGTCGACTACTGTGAGACATACAGCATCTTCACTTATTCGTACATACTTTCGTGTAGCACCATTACTTGGTTACATAATAACAATAACATTACGTACTCTATTCAACTTACTTTTTTGTACAGAAAATGTTCCTCAAACTTTATGGACTTAATATAAATACATTACATGATACTTATATCACGAGTATAATATCACTATTTCTAAATGGCTTATGCTAGCAACTTCGTCCGAGTAAAAGTTGAAAATCCAAAAGTGTCCTGTGCTGTCGTATAAGGTAGATACTTTATCCTAATCCACGCCGTGGTCTACCTTTGTCCTAATTTTATCCAAATCCGTTCAACCGTTGAGACATGATTGATTAAATAACATCCAGACTTTCACATTTCCATACGTCTAATATTATAAGGATAGAAAAATCTAAAGATATATAAATAAAAAACTTTTTAAAGTGAGAGCTTTCTTTGAACCGTAATAAAAAATCTTTAGATATGTGGATTTATCTATCATGGACCGCCATGAGAACGAACTATGCGGTCATCTAAGCATAGTCTGTAAAAGCTGATGATACTGTGGCGGATCGAAGGAAAACGCGCTCAAGGCAGAACACCGGCAGATGGAAATAAGCTATTAAAAAGGCTTTTGGTAGCAGCAGGTACCGAGCAGTCATAGAAGAAGAACAATTAAGATGAATACTAATTAAAATTTCCGACTGGCCAATAAAATTGCAAACGCAAGAAAAGTTTGAGCATTGCTGAATCTCGCCTATAGAATAGAAGCACTTTATATAAAAGTCCAAATTCATTTATGCTCCTATCAGAACTTTGTCCGTCACGTTACAAGCAACAATTCCCTACAATATATTAGAATAATGACTACAAAAGTAAAAACAAAGCAGGGTGTTCTTGTAGGCGCAAAGAGAAAAACTCAAAACGGTTACGAATATGACGATTTTCTTAATATTCCTTACGCCAAACCTCCTGTTGGAGATCTACGATTTAAGGTGAGATGTGTTACTTATTAACGAATTAAACTTAATTCTACATAGGTACTGTACCTTTGCTTATATTAACTTTCATTTATTTCAGAGTCCTCAACCACCTGATCCCTGGATTGGCGAAAGAAACAGCACTATATACAACGAGTCGAACCTCTGCATACAATTCGACCTATTCAAGAGGAAACACCGTGGCAGTGAGGACTGCCTCTACGTCAATGTCTCCACACCAAAGGTACCTACCGCAGGACTATTGATGCACCTGCTTCCTGTAATGGTCTTCATCCATGGTGGAGGCTTCTTCTTCGGAAACGGTCTGGCTAAGTTTGAAAATGGTCCCGACTACCTAATAGAGCATAATGTGGTCGTTGTAACTATGAACTACAGACTCAGTGCCTTGGGATTCCTCGCCCTTGACATACCCGAAGCAGCTGGAAATATGGGACTGAAAGATCAAGCCATGGCGTTGAGATGGGTTCAAGAGAATATTGAAGATTTTGGAGGGTCCCGGAATGATGTTACTATTTTTGGGATTGGCGCGGGAGCCGCCTGTGTAGAATATCACATGCTTTCTCCATTCAGTATCGGCCTATTTCATAAAGCTATCATGCAATCGGGATCAGTTCTAAATCCCTGGGCGATAGAGGCTCCAGAAAGAATTAAAGAACTTGCTTTTAAACTGGCACGAGAACTCATGTATCAAGGACCATCAAACGACCATCGAGCGATACAAAATCATCTAATAAATATCCCAGCAGAATACATTGTATTAGCCACTTACAAAATATCTGAACTCACTATGGCAAAAGGACTATACTACGGTTTTGTTCCCACCATTGAAAGGGATTTCGGAACTGGAGATGTATTTTTGACAGAAATCCCGTACGAATTGCTTAAATCCGGAAGATTTAACAAGGTTCCTGTTCTTAGAGGATTTACTGATTCTGAAGGATTTGTCATAGCTGGATTAAAACCTCAAGATATAAAAGAAGTAGCCGTGTCCAAGAACTATGTTGATTATTGGAGATTCCCGATAAATACTACAGATGCATATTATTATAATGAAAGACTACGATATGCTTACGACCGTTACACTGGAAATGACACCGACAGGCCTGTTATCGACTTCTTTGGCGACTTCGAATTTGTCAGTGGGATAATTACGAGTTCAAAGTTAATGGTTATGAACGCAGTGCCAGTCTATTTGTATGAATTTTCATATGACGGCACCCTGAACCTTATAAAAGCTGCGAGTCGTGTCAATAAGAAAGGAGCAGCTCATGCTGATGATACTGCTTACGTTATACAAATAGAACCTCTTCGGAATCTTACGCAAGATGATGTTACAGTTAGAGACAGAATTTCTAAGCTGTGGACAAATTTTGCCAAAACTTCGTGAGTATCTTATATATTTCTTGTGAACGTGTGTGTCACTGAACCGAACACCTAAACGGCTGGACCGATGTTAATGATTTTTTTTGTGTGTGTGTTCAAGGGGATTCGAGAATGGTTTAGATTCACAATTGTACCCGGTAGGTGGCTCTGCAATCGATTTTTATAATTTTTCGTCATATACAAAGCAAAGGTTCGGACAGGACAATGTCTGTCGGGACCGCTAGTGTTTTAGTATAATTATGAGTATAATTACCTATGTACCTACATGTTGCATGGGATTCAAGTGGAGTTTTAAAAGGAGACCTTGTACGTTCTCCATAGCCTTTATATTCGTAGATGTCATGGTTTATTGCATAGATCCTCTAAAAATGTAACCTGCAACCTACTACTTAATTGGTTAGGTACATTAAGTTATCTATTACTTGGTTTTGAACATCTTTTACTTTGACTGTTTCAGAAACCCAACCCCGATAACCAGTACCCTCCTGCCAGTATACTGGCCTCCTTACAGCACCAGTGAGCAGTTCTTCATGGTGATCAACAAGGAACTATCCTTGTGTTCTAACTACGGCGCAGAACGAATACCGATATTTGAAGAAATTACGAGAAAATATCATAGATAGATTGATACTTTGTTGTGATTTGAAATAGGTTTTTTATTTAGTTTTTAGTTAGCGTCATTTCTGGCGGAATAAATGGGTTCACAACGGGGAGTTCTTAAAACAATTATGAAAAAGCCTTTCCGTTTCCCTACCATTCTCCTTTACAAAGAAACCCAATTACTTAGTGTTAGAAGAATTTACCTTCTAAAAATCACTCGTGTTACCCACAAAGAAGTCCTTAACTCACCTGACTATAAACACATGGCAAGGAGGCGTGTCTTCAAGTTACCCATCATCCCTGTTAAAACAGAATTCACTAAAAGGTTCAGCACCTATATGAAAACACTCGTTTATAATAACTTCACTAAATTGTGTAGCTTAAGAAATCTATCACTGCGTGAAGCAAAATTTAAAATTACCAAAGAGTTAACAGACTGGACATACGAAAACACAGAAAATTTTATAAAACACTTATTGTGATCTCATAGTTCTTTAAATAAATATAGGCATTAAATGCAATTATCTAGTTTTACTTCATCTAAGTTATTATATTATAATTATGTTATAACATAACTATAATTCCCTGGAGAATTAAACTTGACGGAAAAAAAAGAAACAAAAAAAAGAAAACTGTACTTATTGCTCATTATTGTACCCATTGTTTCTAGTAATATTGTAATCATTGTTATTCTGTGTACACTTACTAATAATTTGTAACTGCATAGGAATCCTAAAAGCTTCCTGCGGGATAGGCCTAGCCTAGTGCAGGAAGTCTTTGAAAATTCTTTTAAGATTAATTTTTAAAGAAACTAAACAATCTTGTAGGTATAACACACAATAATTGTAACCTACATTATATTTTCTTTTTAATAAATTTATTCTTATTCTTTCTTCTGTTTGTGTACTGAAGTAGGCAGGGACCTACTTATTATGTTTTTCATCCTCAAACCATCTACGTTCCTCATTTTTAATTGTTTACCTGGATATTATGGACTTATTTAGGTATTTCTTTTAGTAGGTAAGTATTATTTCCTGTGTCGAAATAACCGTGTTAGTGATACGGACCATCTTGAAGACGGTGAGCAAATTATTAGATAACAACCGTTCCAATGTTTTAATATAGATGATAATGACGAGCTCCATTCAAATTTATCTGTTCTCTTATCATTTAAAAAATCATAACCTTCCTTTTGGCTTTGCCGTAGTCAGGTAAAAAGCAAAGTTTTCGCCAATTGTACTAAAAGGGTAAAAGGTAATTGAATGACTAGCCATTTAGTAATTCAAGTAGATGTCATTATGTGGCAGCATATTAGTGAAACTCTGTAATGCATTATAACATATATTTTGAATCGGAATTGACGGGTATCAAAAGTAATGAGATACCAAAGTACTATTTTAAGCGTCATCTATGTTGGATTAACCATACTAATTTAACACTTATTAGTATAGCTACTCGTCACTAGAGGTCGCCACATATCCACATCTTTTTATTATTTCTCCAATATGATTAAAAGTCAGTGAATTATTATTAAATAATAAATCTTAATTAACATTTTACAATTAATAGACATACATTCATTTACATTCTGAATTTACTGAAAATTTCTAGGTTTATTAAATCGATCGAAATTCAAAATTCCTTTTTTGAAACTAGGCAACCCCGTAAACACATGGATAAAATGAGATGAATGAACTATTGTCAAAATTGTACGGTCGCCGGTCGGTTCGAGCTCGAATATTCTAGATTAGAATCTGTGAGGCGGTATCACAGTTTATTTCTTCATTTGTTTCGGAGAAATTTCTGACAACAGACAACATGAGCAACATAATTAAAAACCTGATTCCTCTGCTGGACCGTGTCCTTATCAAAAGGGCTGAAGCAATTACCAAAACTGCTGGCGGCATTGTCATCCCCGAGAAGGCCCAGACCAAAGTCCTTCATGGTGAAGTTGTTGCTGTGGGTCCTGGTTCCAGAAAAGACAATGGCGACTTCATTCCTATCTTAGTCAAGGTCGGCGACAGAGTGCTCCTTCCAGAATACGGTGGCACCAAAGTGTCCCTTGAAAATGATGAAAAGGAGTACCACCTTTTCCGAGAGTCCGACATCCTGGCGAAGATTGACAACTGAACTTAGTGCTAGTTTTAGTTTTATGATTCTGATTCTGTTTATTGTTAGTTTTAAATTAGAACATGTAGTGAATGAACATTTGTGATTGTGTAATATGCTACTATGTTGTGAGATGGGGTACTGATGTTATCCCCTTTGCATTTCTTATTATAAATTTGTTACAGAAAACTTCTTTTATTTAGAAGTCCCATATTTCATCATACACTGCACACATAACCTCAAAATGTTAAGCTTCGCAAATGCCATACCTATTTCATGTTCAAGTTTACATAACCTAAACAGTGTAAGTTATCAATATCAATCATCTCTGATATCAATAATCTGTCAGTTCTACACCTGGAACAAAGTGCATTTTACATTTTGAGATGACTTGCTCAGGATTTAATCACAAGATGATAGGTGATAAGCAAACAATTCACCTTTGGGCCTGACCTACTTCCAGTTAGCATTCCAGTGCCTCAGGAACATGCACTAATATTGTGACTTGTTATAGCAGCCAGAAGGAAAAATATATACTTGACTAAACAAAATTTAAGTCATTATTGATAAAATTAGGCTGAGAGCTAGTACTTTTTGTGTAAATGTATAGCTATACAAATACTGCATTTAATTAATTATAAAAACTGCACCTAATTAATATGTGAATGTTTATAAATATTAGGCACTAATTTCAATATTAATAAGAGGAAAAAAATGGATTTTTTCAGTTTCTCATTTGCATCTCCAAAATTTCTGTATGAAGTTACATAACTTTAAGTTTCCAAGCAGACATACACTTGATAAGTAAAATAAATGACACAATGATAAGGTCCTTGAATATTTTGTAATAAATAGGTACAAATTATACAAAAATACAGGTAGTATAAAATAAAATATATTTCGAACAAGTCACATCTTTTGTACAACCTGAATACATTTTCTACTAAATTTAAATCACAGTAAATACAATATCTGGACAGCCAGTTGACGTGAGAATATTGTTTATTTATTTTATTAGGATACTATAATGTTAATAGTAGAATATTGAGATTATTAACTTATCCTAGAAGTTGCAGGTAGGACAAAATCTTAAGGTGCCATGAAGAGCAAGTCACTGTGCAGTAGCAAATCAAGTGACAGCAAGAGTGAGGGGTGGGGTACTGCGCAGCAAAAGCTAACTTCACAGACATCATTTAATTTGAATCAACCTATACTTATTTAACCTTTTGAACGCCATTGTCACGTTTACATGACAAGCAATGCGTTTATGCTCTGGCGTTCAAAAGGTTAATCTCTTTCTGTATGATATACAAAACTGTTTGATTTCTCAGTGCAGCACTAGAATAATGAATGAATACATTATCATAGCAAGCTTTAGAATAACATGTTAATAAGTACACTGCTAGGCATATTGGTTACTAAATGTTGTGACAAACCATAGAGAGATAATTTAATATTAATACTGAGTGAATTCAGATATCAAATCTTAATAACTAGGTAATTATTTGACTTATTTATATGCAACAAAGCATGCCTACAACAAAAAAGGTACATTATAATGGCATATCAATACATCATTAAAATGCATAATCTATTGTAAAGATATGGCAGTGCGTCTCACTGCAGCAGACAGTGCCGGGTTTGGGTCTGGGGGCTCAGTCAGAAGCTGGACAGATGTCCAACAGCCATCCTCATTAGATTGACGGAGAGCCTCCATGGTTGCTTGCACTCTTTGTCCATCTTCAAATGTAGCTGCAGCCTTAACTGGTTCTTTTACCCAGTCCATTTGTTCTTTGACAGGCAGGAAAGCTTCCTTCAAGGCACTTATCATCTTACACAGTCCTTTTATGTATGGTTTGGGAACAACACTGGAAGCACAACTCAAGTCTTCAACATCAACATAGATAACTTCTTCTTTATCATGAGGCCTCTTTCCTTCATCCTCTGCGGGCTTAGCATTAGGTTTGTGTAGTTTACCATGCAGGTCTCCTCCCTTCACAACAAGGTATCCTTTCTTGCTGCACACATAAATCTCTTGATTAAAGCAAGGTCCAGGTAAGTGATTGTTCAATGTAGCTGTAACTAACAAACCTTTATCCATTTGTAATTGGAATGTGCAAAAGTCTGGGGCAGTAATCTTCCTAATTCCATTCACTTTGCTTGTTTCTTCAACAAAAGTCCTCAAAACTCCATGTACTTTCACAACTTTCTGACCAGTCAGGTATGACACTAGATCTATTACATGACTACCAACTAATGTTAGTGTTCCGCCTCCCATGGTATCGTCACACAGCCAGTTGTAGGTGTCACTTATCAGCGGCCCCATCTGAACCCTCACATCTACTAACGTCAGTTCATCAGGGTTGCCCAAGTAGCCTTCATGGATGGATTTCCTCATGTGACTGAAAGCTGGCAAGAACCGCAAGGAATGATTTACTATGGAGATCAGAGTCGGGTAGTACTGAGCAGCACGCACCATCTTCAAGGCTTCCGCCTGGCAGAGCCCAGCGGGCTTGTCGCAAACAACATGCTTGCCTATACCGAGTGCCTTTACGGATATCTGGGCGTGTAAGTTCGGCGCACATACAATAAACACTAGGCTCACATTCTTCTTCAACAAAACGTCGTCGATTTTGTTCGTAAAAAATGGGATCTTCAGCTCCTTTGCGGCTAATTCAGCTTCCTGCAGCGTAACACCCCATATCGCTTCAACAGGGAATCCCTTTTCTCTTAAAAATGGCACTAATACCTTAGCGATAGCCCCAGTTCCAAAAACCCCAATTCCCGGCAACATTGTTAATTTGCTAACAAACGGCTGGTTTCGCAACAATTAATTAAACCTCTAAAGCCAAACAATCTCTTGTTTCCCACGTAACATAGTCACAAGTAATAACGCCGTTTGATTTTGAAAAACTCACAAATACACAAAAACTAATACACGACAAACAATCAAGTTTGTTTCGTACTCGATGAAAATGAGAGCTAGTAATGTTGTTAAATATCGATAATAACATTAAAGTAACAGATCCGTGTTAACCTTGTTGAGGGGAATCAAATCAAATACATATGAAAATGAAGAAGCTAAATCTTGTTTTTTTTTATTAGAATAGTTTGAGCCAGGTTGCCGATCCTTCAAAGTGTCAAAATCAACGAAGTTACGAACTGAAAAACGCTCTGAATTGCTACATCTATCGATATCGGCAATGTAATTTGCACGGTCCACGCCCAACACGAATGTCTGTTGTCTGAATTGTCAAATTTGACGTTTAAACTGCTATATTGCCATACTTATTAATATCCATTGTTTTTTGACATGGCATTAAAAATAATACGTCAAGTGAGGGTTGATATGCTCGTGGCAGTCAGTGGCAGTCTTTGCGAAAGTGTGTCTGGCTATTTGTTTTGATACAAAGCGCTATTTTGATTAAACAGTCCCAGTAGCAGATAAGTTCCCTTGGGATAATTAAAAACGAAGCCGATCTTGTACACATCAATATAGGTACTCAAATGAATAAAATTGAAGTGTCTGTTTGTGGTATCAAAACTGCAGCTTTTTACCAAATGCATGCATATGTATACCTAATATAAGATATCTATAGTAAAAATCATTTTTCGTGTGTCTGTCTGTGTGTCGGTCTGTCTGTCTGTTTGTTCCGGCTCATCGGACCGAATTAGACGGAGCTTTCACTGGTAGTTAGCTGATGTTATAGGGGTTATGCAAAAATTCTATAAAATTGTCTTTTGAGCTGTACGAGTTTGACGTGGACAAAATCGTGGCCTCGCGATCAACAGCTAGAAAAGTAAATTTTTCGCTTTAGAAATGACGAAACGAAAGGTATAGGTAAGTTTTATAAGCTTTCGTCCTAGCCTTACGTAGATACCCAACTACCTAGTAGCTACTACTATAAAAACACTATAGCTCCAGATTTATGTTAAATTAAAAGCTCGAAAGCTGGACCAATTTACCTACGTTGAAAAAAAACCAGGTAAATCTGGAAATCGAACCCGGGACTTTTTGTCGGCCTCTTCTGATAAAATGAACTGTATCTTAACGGGTATTAAATAAACTACTTTCCAGCATTTTAGAAACATTTATATAAATAGCTACATCTCTTTCTAACCCTTTGGCGATCATTTTTGTGTTGTTATTTCGCCGTAGGTGCAGTGGGCATAATTAATCAAACTTTACATTACAGGTAGCCTAGGTAGGTAGAGGTACTTACTTACCTTGGTTAAGATAGATCTTTATTTATCAACACATAAATTCTTCATATTTTACTTTCAGACATATCGTTACCTATATTAATTGTATGCGTGTAAGTGGAACAAAGAATAATATTAGTTGAGTAAACAGTAGCATCGTAAGTCACACTGTATGGCGCTTAAAACGAATCACTTTTCGTCGGAGCGGTTAAATTCAATGCTTTGATATCCGCCACCTGGACGCGTAGGGTTGTCACCGGGACAAGAGACTAAAAATGCTATGGCTTTTTGTGAAACTTCCAAATAAAGTTTCTTCATAAAGGAAAGGACCTGCATAGATTTGCATTATGCCCTGAGCGAGTAGTGGAGGTCAAATAAGAAGTCGCTAAATACTAGCATTCTGTATGGTGTAGGACGTAAAAGAACAGCACCATCCCATTACTTACCATGGGTTTCGTAAGAGGCCACTAATGAATTCACTAGAGAATGGGCAGCAGCATTTCTGTGCATTGTACAGCTACGCTGCGATCACCAACCCGCTTGCCAAACAGTGCGATTATGGCAAACCTGCCCCTTTGGGGCAGGCCTATTTCCAGCTGTGGACGTCATTCGGCTGATGATGATGATGATGAAATACTAGCATTCAGTTTCAATAGGCACCTAGGTGAACCGTGCATGGAGACTAGAAGATGATCCTGCTCGACGAAAAAAAAACTACATCACAAAATGATTTTATTAAGAACAAAACGGTCTACAGACATGCATTTCATATATAAGTACATATTTTCTTCTGTATTATTAGAAAATACGTTAATGAAATGCACGCAGGTCATATTATCTAAGTACCATTTCAGTACCTGTATTTTATCTACAGCATACAGAACCTGATCGTAGAGTTATGATTGAACATTTATTTCCGTGCTCATTAGCAATCCGGTTTTCCATTCGTAGCAGCCCTATCGACATCCTATTTGCAGCAATTCGTCTAACACCTCGCAGTTGGAAGCCGCCGCCGATCATCTCCACAATTAGGGTTGACTGACGAGCTCGAACTAATATTAAATACTACCCTAAATTAGAGATAACACCGTCATCATCGGAATCAAATGTGTCCACATGGACACATTTGATTTAAAAAAACGAAATCATTACAAATTGCGATGGAAACTGTCATCTTTCTATATATTAATTATTATAAACTACATAATTATACGCGCGTTAGGTAATACCTGGACGTATTTCAGTCAAGAGTGAATAGGTCACTTCTAGGTAAGCGTGGTCTATTGTCGACCACATCACCGCTTTCCATCAAGTGAGGTTGTGGTTAAAAGCGAGCGAACAATAGATAATAAAAATAAGAATGGGTTACCCGTTACCAAACGTAATCAGAGAAGGTAGTAAAGGTTGTTCTTGTTAGGTACATTGATAAGCAAATACAAGTTCCGAACGGAATGCTAACTAGGCACTTATAGCTGCAGAAAAAAGCTAATGAGGTTTCTATCTGCTTCGCCAATCTGCAACTAAACCAAAACCAGGTTAACGCATTTTAATAAAAAATAAATCGACAAAAAGCGGTGATCGTTCAATTTATTGTTGTTAACTAACAGTTTTAAATAAATGTTATTTATTTGACCATTAGTCAAGTTAAATATTGATCGAAAATCGGAAATTAATTAAACTTGGGCGAGTTTTATGATTCGTATAGTTACCGTTTGGTTAAACATTTTGGGCACATTAAAATTCGTTTGCCGACCAATTGTTTGTCATTGAGTTATAGTTTCGAACTATAAGTAATTTATTTGACCATTGTTCAAGCTAAATATTGTGTCGTTACCGAAATTTAGGTGGCCAAAATTGGTAACCATTGGGTAACCACGCATAAAAAAAACTCGCCCTTATTAGGACAGCCCAGAAGTTGCGAAGTCAAAATCCATTGAAATTTAGGTACCTACGTACATTCAGCTGACACCTGATTAAAGGACAGCCGTCGATTCTGTAAACATGTCGAAGTGAAGGCTTGGGTGAAGTGATCACGCGGTGAGCTGTCATTTTATCTTGATTATATACATAGATTGACAGCTCACCTCGTGATCAATTTACCCAAGCCGTCACTTCGACATGTTTACAGAATCGACCGGCTGTTTTAGTTGATTTTATCCTTTTCACAGGTTAAAACTAATTACATATTTTTTTAAATTACAATTTTATGCACTAGTAAAAACACTACAAACGCGAACTTAGACATTTTCTACCAGTCAACCTATGGTGGTGCAGAGAGAGAACATGGCTGGCTTAAAGGTTTAATATTTCTTCTAAAATCGTTAGAAAACGTATTCTAAAGTGACGCAAGGGTTCACTCCTGCTTAGCTGTGTAGCACGTGTGTGAGACAGGGTGGAGTCGTTCAGAAAGTATAGAATGTCAGGAAGTTACGTGACCCGCGCGGCTTTTCTGTCACACTACTCACGGTTTTTTTGACGAACACTTCGACGGTGCTAATTGCTTCACAGTTTTGTGGGTTTTGATTTCATCGACGTTTGAGAATGAACAAAAAATAATATGTTTTTTTTAGTAAGACCCTTACTGACCGTCCGAATTACTTTTCTTTTTTGGTTGGTTGAGCAAAACTGTTTTATTCAGCCCTCTGGAGCTGCCTTAAGTCTTGCAGCGGTTTTTTCTATAATCTTTTTATTTAGAAGTTAGCCAGCTTGTAACAATTAATAGCTCATAGAAAACGGCTAATATTCCCCCGTCGGCGTCGTTTAAATTGCAAAGCAGATAACTCTACCAAAGGATTTTTTCATTCTTCATAACCCTACCCTTTCTAGCCTCTCATCTAAAAATCTTGTGACCCATCTCATTTAAAAAAAAATCTGCTGTTCAGTAGGTAAGTTATGCGCACGTAAATGTTTTTTCACGTTTTTTTTCGCGATTTCAATGTTAATCCCATTGTAAAAGCTGTTCATACATAATTATGAGTACCTACCTACAATACGGTTCCAGGTATTGCGTTTATTCTGTGACACGTCGTATAATGCCTACGAAAAATGAAATCAGAAGAAATTTAAAAAATCACCCCCGCAATAAGCCAGTGTCTCACAACCATGGGCTATTTAGAAGTATACAAAAACATACCAAAACGAAGAGCTATGTATTTCTTGCGTAAACCATCGTTCATTAGTCGGAGAGTAATCCTGGAGTTTGTTCGGGAGGGGCGAGCGTTGGCGCCGCCCAACGGGCCATGCCGCCCGCCTTGCGCCCGCGCAGCTCATATGAACAACGTCACGCTCCGGTAGACAAGAGAGCACAAGAAAACCTACCCTTAAAAATTAATCTTGTCAAGTTGACCGAACTCCATGAACAATTATAAAAAATCAATCTACTTTAATTTAAAAAAGAATAAAAAATTGTGAACGAAGTTTGAAATTTAAAAAATAATGTGCTAGTGTAGTGCCAGTGATATAAAAAGAAATCGTGCAATATCAAAAATGCCTAGAAAACGAGTGAATCGGTCCCCACCGGTGGAGAAACGGACCGACGATGCGGATGACGACGATTTCTTTTTTGATGATACTCAGTCAAACTCAGGTGAGTGGTTTTCGATATCAAAGAATATTTAGAAAAATACTAGGTTCCCGTTTGGGGTTTCAGGTTTCGAAAAAATTAATTAATACCTCATTAAAACCTGCTTAACTTACTAGCTACCTATAATGTAAGGTCCTAGTCACCAAGTGGGCAGATACAAACTACATAGGGTACCGAATTCCAAGGGTGATGAATTTTATGCCTGCTTTTCCACTGATAATTATTCACTGTTTGAACTAGATAGCTATACCTCTTATTTAATTAATCGACTTATACAAATTAATAAGGTCTTATAATCTGAAGAAACGATGACAGTTGGGGTAGTGATCTGAGAACGTTTTCAGTAAATGTGGGGTAGGATGGGACAATCTTCATTAGGGGATCGTTTTTTTTTCTATTCAGCCTGTACTGTCTCACTACTGGGCAAAAGTGTCCTCTAAATCCTCTCAGGTATTCTGTTCACCCTTGCAGTAGCCGTATTTATGTGTAACCGTTTTGAATGGCGTGCTATAAGTTCAGCAGTGGAATGCTTCTGACCGGTGGCTTATCTATCTTAAAGCCAAGAGGGCCACATCTCTGGGCATTGTAAATGGGCCATATCCCGGGGCAGCACACGTTTTGTGACTGGCCAAACTTTGCAGTTTGATGGCGATATTCGCACAAAGTTAATCTAGTTTATAATCCTACGATATTTACTACATTTAAGTAAACTTCAAAATGTATACTTAAGTATCTAATCTGAGACAAAGACAAAAAAAAAATCACTTTTGCTGGGTGCCCCTTAATTTACGCCACTGCCGTTGGCGCCACCGAAAATGATGATGATGATGATGATAATGTGTGTGTGTGCATGTGCAGGTCGGAGTTCACAAGAACCACAACACAGAAACGCCGCCAACGCACGTGAACGAGCCAGAATGAGAGTTCTCTCTAAAGCATTTTGCAGGTAACTATTTACATCAATATTTATCTCAGTGTCACGACTACTACGTCAATTTAGAAACCTCACCTAAGTGGTCTAAGCGAAGCCACTCGCTACAATCTCCAATTAAAACTATGTAAGTACATTCCCACGGATTGCCACCTTCCGGCTGCAGCAGAAAACCAGGTCCATAGTAGGTAGGTAACATATTATTACATTGTCCCCAAAGTGATAAAAGCATCCAAAGTTTAAGCTTAGTCGGATGTCAGGAAGTGTTTGAAAAATTTACCTATAAGGTACTAATTTGTAAGCGGACACATACGAACGAAGCAAGTTAAAAAGACTGTAAAAATGAAACATTTTCTGAAAATGTTTCATTATTTCTAATTAACATTTTTCCTTCAGACTGAAAACCACACTGCCCTGGGTGCCAGCGGACACCAAGCTGTCCAAACTGGACACGCTCCGACTGGCAGCATCCTACATCGCGCATCTAAGGGCCTTGCTGCACGAGCCGAGGTCGGCACATACGCCGCCTCATCCACTGAGCCTGGTAAGGCCCTAACCTTACGAACATTAGGAATTATATCTTTATGCTGTACAGCGCTGTACCGTATTAGTGATGTTCTTCTGAAAACTACACTACCCTGGGTGCCGGCAGACACCAAGCTGTCCAAACTGGACACGCTCCGACTGGCAGCATCCTACATCGCGCACCTAAGGGCCTTGCTGCAGGAGTTAGTTATTACAGTAATTATAAACTTAAAACGAAGGAACAGGAGTACGTACTTAATGCAAAAAAAAAAAATATATATCACAGCAAGTAGTTTTTCTTATTCACATGGGAAAAGGACATAGAAGAAGGAAATACTAGAAGGAATAATTTAGGCTTTGTTGGCCATATTAGGTATCAGTACCTGGATGTTTTTTTTTTTTGATAAACGTTATCTAAAAATGAAACCTAGCTAGGTCGATTTATCGCACTGCAAAAATTAGTAAAATTTCATGAAAATCGTTGGAGCCGTTTCCGAGATTCAGATAAATTGTAACACCAGCGGACTCACGCTAGTGCTACTTATTGATATTATTATAAAATGAAACTATGTTTAAGGTTTAAACTTCTTAATATATTTGGCATCTGCCTTCAATGAACGTTGGTACCGGAGTCCCAAAAGAAAACAAAACATATTTTTATATTCCTATTTCAAATTCTCTTTTACTTTTCGCCACACACTTCAAAAGGGCTACCTTGTCTGCCAGAGACCTGGAGCCAAGGATATCCTTCTCACAATACATATATACAAAAATTGCTCGTTTGAAGGTATTTAGATAAGAACAAACTGCAAAGTATGATGTTCTCGTAGAGAATTCGTAGCACCTCTACGAGATGCCACGAGGCCAGTTACTATGCACCATGGCGTACACCGCGGCATGCTTTCAGAATCTTGATAATTGCAATGATTGTAAAATATGTTTTTAATACAACAGAAAATATCTCCTACATACATATTTACAACAGTGCTGACTCTACTGTAAATATGTATGTTAGAGTAGTAGGTACCTTAACGAGACTTCCTACATACTGTCCGTAGTAAGTCTCGTAGAATATACTGAGGTCATTACAGCTTAGTGTATGTTTAGAGTTTGTAGCGCCACTTCTTCACAGTTGAAAAAAGACAGTGACGGGCGGGTGGTTTAAGGGACGTTTTAAAAAAGCGCTGATTCTCAACCAAATTTGAATAAATGACTTTTGTTTTTTAGATTGTATAATGTGAAGGTAAAGAAACTCGGCAGCATTTTTTTTAAATCTACCGAAAACCCAAGCGTAACCCGCTAGCATGGGTGATAGCCGAGGTGGGTAAAGTGGTGTCACCCGACAAATGGAGAATACCTCCCCTCACCCAAATAATTATGAGTTAAGACTTTCGTTCTGATGACGGCAGTCGCAACCCATTTTTCGGGGGATGCTCCATAAGAATTGGGATAGGTTTAATTTTCTTTTAATTATCCGTACTTAATGCTGCTCTCGCTGTTACTTCATGACCGACTTAATTACTGAGCTCACCCGCATCAGTCAACGAAGTTTCTTCGAATTAAGTATGGATGATTAAAAGAAAATCAAACCTATTCCAAAATTTTGCACCCCGACTCAGGGTTTTAAAGTTTTTCTAGTTGCCCTCCCCCTCTTGCCCCTCGCCTGCTACGCTACTGTGGATACCACATTGCACATAAAGCTGCAAACACTAACCTTCGACACAGGATACATTCTATCTTTTTAAACAGGTTCACGACCTTATTTTATACACACACTCGTTTTATCTGCATACTAATGATAGTAAAAGAATTGTCTGGGTGAAATAAAATAAAACACAAAAGCGTTTAAACTGAACATGTACAAGCTGGCGTTCCCGTACCGACAACTCCCACCTGTGCGAACTTTTGCGTTAGGTTAGCAGTATGCAATTCACTCTCGCATTTATATTTTTAGCCTTTTTATACCTATTCTGTAACTGAATATTTTTGTGTTTTTTCGAATGTTACATAGCTAAACTTGGACCATCATGTGACGGTACCTTTCTGCATCTTTTCCGAAGAAACTAGCTAACTCAGAACAGTTCGAAGAATTAAACACAGGGTAGGTGTTTCAAAAGTACGTGGCACAATAGCAAAACCCAATCGCAAAACCGATTAAAAAGTTCCAAACAAATCACTTTTCATACAGTCTGATGCAGTCATCATCATAATCATGATCATATCAGCCGAAAGACGTCCACTGCTGGACATAGGCCTCCCCCAAGTGTCGCCACAACAACCGGTCCAGTGTGTCTCTCATCCATCGGCTACCCGCGACCCTCACCAGGCCAACGGTCCACCTTGTGGGAGGCCTTCCAACGCTGCGTCTTCCGGTACGCCGTCGCCACTCCAGAACTTTTCGGCCCCATCGACCATCTGTTCTGCGAGCAATGTGCCCTGCCCACTGCCACTGTGGTTCGCTTGAGGATATCGTCATTCCTGATTTGGTCATCTGATGCAGTTTGTGGCACCAAATCTGTGATTGAACTGAAATAAACACCAATAACAACATCGGAATGCATGAAAATTGATTTGCTGGGAACTTTTCATATCTATCTATAGATACTGTTCTAAATTGTTTCTTAAACAAACGTATAGCGAAACAGCTAAACAACAAACCGCTTAAACATTCATCAGCCCTGTTCTGACAACAAGTTCGAACTACAAAAAGTTAGCATCCATCCATTTGTCAGAGAGGCGTGAATCTCATAATTGTTCACAATTTATTCCCTGTCACGGCTGTCATCCCCTTAATCGTGCGCGGCACGAGACTTGCCCGCAATGAATAAGTACTGGGCTCACGGGCTCACTGGCTCTCGGGCATTTCTGTCGCCATCAGCAAAAAGGGCACATCTTACTTACCAAAAACATAAATCAGCAAAAATTTATAAAAAAATACCAGTTTGACAAATGTAAACTGTTCGTCGAAAGTAGACTTTTCACGATTGCTAAGAATACCTGCAGCACGGAAGCTAGCAGAAAAAAAGTCTCTTTACACGCTTTTACTACTCACCTCCTAGACTTCTGTCGCAGGTCTGAAAAAAAAATTGGTGAATAAGCAGTCTGTATCTTTGTACTCCTTTCTCTGTATATAATAATTTCTTATAAACTATTCTGTGTACTTAATAGATAAATTAATGAAAATAAAAAGTACTGGGTGCCCTTGATTTACTGATTCCGAATGTACAGGGTGTTCCTGAAGGGCGTGGTCATTTAAGAGTGATGTTTGATAGCGAAAAAATGACAAAACAAAAAACATGTGACATTTTTCAAAAAAATCGACCACTATCAGGAACTAAAAAGTTCTGAACAAATGACTTTTCAAGCAGTTGATAGCATTTACTTTGGTTCAATCACAGATTTGATGACACCAACTCTGCACTCACAACTGCTTTTAAAAGTGATTTGTTTGGAACTTTTTAGTCGTTTTTTGGATCGATTTTTTTGAAAAAATTCACGCTTTTTTAATTTGCAATTTTTCCTTAACGTATATCAGCTACCCAACATCACCCTTAAATATGACCACTTACTTCTGGAACACCCTGTATATAAATCAATTGTGCATAACCAGCAGATGCGCCCCTTTTTCTTTGGATGCCAAGGCCTGAGCGCTGTCATCGCAGGATTAGTGCCACGTTCCACGAAGGTCGCATTCTTGATCGATAGCCGGATTAGCGCTTTGTGAACGCATCGTTAAAGAAAGCACATTTTTCAAAATAAGAATTAGTGAAACAAATGAGAAACAATTTCGATTTCGCTCTATTTTGGTAGGTATATAGTTTATAGGTTCATCGAAACATCGAAATAAATGACCCATAAAATACAAGTTTATATTAGATTTGATTCTGACCGGCCCAGACTAGGTACCTACGTCTATCCTAGCTGTGCTGGTAGGTACTGAGTGCAGCCTGTAGTTGACTCATTTAACAGTGGTCTAGAACAAGCAAAAATGTCTTATTTGGCTTTGAACTTTTTATTTTTACATTTGCCAGATCAGCATTCATAGCGGTACAATCATCGTGTGTGTTCCATAACATGCAAAATAAATATTTTTTTCTCAAAAAAAAAATCCAAGAGTCACTTTTCCGACCCTTCCGTCGGAGTACAAACAACAAAAAAGTATATCGGTACAAGTGGAACGAAGAAACATAGAAACAAAAAGGTTATAACAATAAACAGGAGTGTTATACGCTGAGCACACGAGCTGACCAAAAGTTTGCAGCTGTTCCGAGTATAAATAAAGTTTATCTCCGGACGTTAAAGAGATGCTCCAGTTTTATTGTTCCCTGGCTGTTCCTTTGTCTTATTTACTGCTTCATCACGAACATGAGGAGGTTGTGTTTAATAGGCATGTTCTTTATTTCAATAAGTTACTTTTACGTGATTTCTACGCCATCGCCAAGAAATATTTGATACGACTTAGTACTATGATAAAGGACAAGACGCGTTCTCTCAAAATTCTTTCCACTAATATTGATGTTCTGTTGCTTTTAAGTATACTATCTTCATTAATTTGGCTATGTACCTTTATTTAAGTTCGTTCTACGGCTAGAACAAAATTGCGTGTTTTGCGCGTTTTTCATACGGAACATCTGTTCGTCAAAGATCCGAGTTTGTTTGTTTGAACATAAAAAGTGCGGTCAAGTTATGATCTTGCAATAAATGGATATTCACACTTGATATAATATTTTGCTGATTGGGTGGTCTCTTAGGGTTAAGTCACTTTAGGTAGCAGTTAAAGAGTGATATAATCTGGATAGCTTTGAGGAAAGAAATGAAAGAAAAGGGAGTGAGTGATAGCGAGACGATTGAAAGGACAGATTGGAGGATAAAAACGTGTTGCGCCGACCCCAAGTATCATGGTGCAAGGACAGGAAGATTATGATGGTGTGTCATTAAAACATCGATGATTCAAAGACTCTTTAGACAAAGTCTCTAAAATTCAAAATTCAAAAGTCATTTATTCAAATTAGGCTTAGGCTAGTAGCCAGCACTTTTTGAACGTCAAAGTTCTACATAAAGACAGTCCCCCAAAACGCCCGCCCGACACCACTTCCTAGTGTTGTAGCTGGGAAGAAGAAGTGGCGCAACAAACTCCCCAGCAACACATCTGTCTCTAAGCTCTATATGTACTCCTTTGTATGAAGTCTTCAGTACCAAACTAACATGCAACTTTATTTCCAGGCATGGCCCTTCGCCTTCCAGCACGGTGGTACCCTCAGCTGCGCAATCTCACAACGGTGGAACGTCAACCCGCCAACCAACGACTCTTCGAACTGTAGGAACGTCCAACCACCAAGAGAGAACGTGCCAGACAGTCATAACAATTGCGAGGGGTACCCAGAATACCCTGAGAACGACTATGAAGAGAGGTGCTACGAAGAAATGACCACGAACGACTCTTGCGCACCTATGCAGTACTGCAATTATGGGTACAAAGATAATTATTACGATATGAGAAATGATATGAGGAATTCGTATGCATCAGATAGCATGATGAATTGATGTAAAAAAATAGGAGAGAATATTGACCAAAGATTTTTTAAATTAAATATTTTGACGTGTTTTTTAGGTATGATGGAATCCCTATTGAAATAATTGATTGGGCATTTTTGTAAGAATTTATTTAATAAAGAAACTCGAAATTCGACCTACACTTTCATTAATGTATTTGTTGTAAGCGTTTTCTATATATTTTTAAAACTCAAGAAGCTTTATAGGTACGCAATATTCCCATGATGCAATTCATCAAGTTTCGTCACACGAAATGAGGCAGTAAATCATATTCTTAGAAATCGTAAAATTAATTAATGATGTTAAATTAAGAAATTTAACACACTGCGAACTTCAAAGCGAATGTTTAAGGATAAAGTGACACACAGAGTCGTATCAGCTTACGTTGCCAAACTAAACTTTTGAGTGCACGGTTTTTTTCGTCAAATAAAATGACAAAACTAACCATTTTATATTGAAATCTGTTCGATTCATGTTTCAGGCCAAACG
The DNA here is from genome assembly GCA_905163435.1 of Mamestra brassicae. Lineage (NCBI taxonomy): Eukaryota > Metazoa > Arthropoda > Insecta > Lepidoptera > Noctuidae > Mamestra > Mamestra brassicae. Next base: position 7,447,537 of record LR991004.1, on the reverse strand, counting down.
ACTTTCAAAATTGAATGCACTTTTACTTAGTTTTCTTTAGTAAGAGTCAAATAACGGATTTAACTCAAGCAGTCAAGCCATACGAGATTTCATGAGACTTTAAAGACAGCTTCTAGAATACCAAAATAAAGACAGGTTTATTATAGCTAATTATCTCGGAGATTATTATATTCGGAGATTGGACCTCCTTTCTGGCTTAATAGACTGTGAACTGTGGATTAATTTTATTTTTCATAATCGGACTGCTTTGGACAGACAGTTCCTTTGAGTAGAGTGGAACTGTCTACCTGCGTCTGTGTTTCCGAACGCATTCAACCTTAATCTCTTCAAAGTTAGAGTGAACAGGCTTCTTCTGGATAAGCTCACTCCATCGTCGACTCTTACCTCTGACCTAGACTAGAGTTAAGACCAGACCAAACCCATCTCAAATAAAAAAAAAATTAGCATCGAACCTTCCCTTTAGTGTCACTTCAACACTTCAACTTTCCACCTTGTTTTAAAAGAAGTTTAACCGAATCGACAAACTTAAAGATAAAGCCTGTAGGTATTCCAGACAGGGCCAGGTAGAGTTGCATCTGTAATTTTATAGGTAGGTTTCACATTAGAAAATAGGTCCCTTAAGGTCTGTCACATGTAGGTGGACTGGACAACGAAATCGCATTTTTAGGGTTCCGTTGTCAACAAGGAACCCTTATAGTTTCGCCATGTCCGCGATTTAGTTGTCTGCGCAGACAACTAGGTATCTCGCGTCTCTGAGCTTAATCGCGACACAGTGGAAAAACAAAAATCTTGAAAAAAAAATATTAGGTTGGGTAGGTACCCGTAAAGTGGCGATGATTTTTTTTTATCGTCTGTCCCATAGCGAGGGATGTCGTTGGATAGGTCGTATAAAAATATTGAGGGTGTGGTGTATGGACCATTTTTCCATCCAAGGACCCGTTTGCGAAATGTTGAATGTTGTTTAAAGTGTGAATTTTTGTTAGAGTCAAGTGTCCCCCCCCCTGTCAGCTAACGGTTGTTTTCGGAGACGTTTGAAAAAAATCATGGTAGTAGCATAAATAACGAATTTAAAAGGAAAACTATTACAGCGATCAACTTATAAAATTTGAACTGATTAGGTAATTTCGTAGTGACCCCATAGAAAATGACTTAAAACTTTGTAATGTCATAGTAAATTTTGTTATTTTTCTTACGGGACAGGTAACTACGGAACCCTTATACAGTGCGTGGCCCGACACGCACTTGGCTGTTTTTTTTCTTATTTATAGAAAGAGCATTTCTAACAACAAGAAATCCCTTCAACTTTAAAATTGGTAAGTATTTAAAATAAGTTTTCAGTTACAAATAAAATGCATCAGTTACAATAGTCCTAAACCGGAACGCGTTAGTCATTTGAGGTAAAGTGGTAACCCGATATTTAACTAAGAGTTGTCGAGAGCGACATCGCTTCGAACCTGACAAAACAAACACGAAAATAGTTGCTGCCAGAAAAAATATTTCCATGCGGAAACCGCTTTAGGTTTTTGCTTTTAATTTTAAATGAAGATGAAAGAAAGAAATACTTTAATATTATCTCATTAAAATGTTAATGAAATAATATTGAATTTGTAATAGATACCTACTTTAATTTTCCTTGTTAATGAAAAAGGATACCAAATAGCTTTTATTTTCTATGAAATTTAATATAAGCCTAAAGGTACAAACACACTGAGGTGATTCCCATTAGCCCCGAAACAGTGCTGCACACTTCTTTTGGTGCTTGAATTATATTTTTAGGGGGCGCTGGTTTTAAGTATGTTTTGTAGAAATTGTTTGAAAAACTGGGAACTGAGCGGTAAATCGGACTCGAGCGGGAGAAAAATAAACAAAACATTGAAGGGATTTGCACATAATTCAAATGTTGTTTCCCAGAGCTCCAAAAATTAAATATTTTCTGAGTGAATGATTTACTACAAACTAATAATATAGTATATCAACTTCACAAGTCACAAGTCAAAATCGCAATCAGAATTCCAATCACCCTCTGCATTTCTTTATAATCCGTTTTATGGTGGCGACCTTAGTTCCATTTTTGACCACGCACCCAAAGATTTTTGAAAAGCTATAACTATTGTTTTTATGTTATTTTCTAAAAAACCATAAAGGTTAATGAAAGTCAATTTTAGCAGGTGAAAAGTTTATTTTGTAAGTATTCATAAGTAGGTATGTATTATGCCAGAGCACACTACAAATATTATAGTTTTACATATTTACAACAAAATAAATGTAAAACTTAAGCGAGGCATGTTTTGGTAAAATTTGTTGAAATAATTACACTAAATTTACAACTAAAGCGAATATGTTAATTGATTTCAAATGATCTTTAAAACATTACCTTACGTACATATGGGTAAGCGGCAGTAACACATCGATTAGCTTACAAAGCTAAAAAATACTAAAATAAAATTGTACATTATCTAGGAAACATTTAAATTGCTTTTTGTGGCTTATTATTCCCTAATTAATTTAACGCTTTCGTTTTCCTATAAACTATTACTAAATCTACGGCTATCCTGATAAGAAAATGTTATATGATAGTATAAATTACATACGATTCAGTATTGAACGTAGTCTAAGTTATTTGCTCATTAAATTAAATGTTTTGGACATTAGCTTACGTGTCAATAAATGGTAGAACACGATTACATGATAGTGATTCTGATAAGTATCCTAAGTCTAAGTTTAGTCCTAGTCAGACACTCGCACTACACCCGCACGCAACACGCATGAAGATGAATTATATTCATTCCTCGCACTAACTATACTAAAGCATTTTCGCCTGTAATGATAGTCAGATATAGTATACATTACAATAAAATATTATCTCTACCATATTTTTGGTAGCCTCCTAGCTTTGAATTCACGCTAAATTTAAACTAAAACTTTTCAAGTTCAATTTCCATAACCCTCCTTTCGAAGAGTTCCATTCCCCAATCGTAATTTTATGCCTAATTTCATTTAAAATATTATTTTTATTAATTTTTCAATGTTAATCTAATCAAGCAGGTAGCTAGACTTTGGAAAGGGTCCCTTAACAATATGAGTATGTAACTAAATGTATTGTCTTGTTTGACAATATCAAGAGTCTACCAATAAAATTATATTTAGATATTTAGACTTTTCCAGAAAGCTAGTGCTTAGCAAACACTGGGTGTCTTAGGATATTAAACCAATTATAATTTTATTAAATAATTCATTTGAGAAGGACTTCGTTTTGCGAGCCCGATTCGATTTTGAATTGATTTTGACTACATATTTTATTTTAACCGTAAAATTAAATTTCATTAGCTTTTTCTTCAAAAAGTTCATTTATATCGAAATTTTCATTTATCCTTAAAATTTACTACCTCTTTATCGTTCGTCTAGAAGCGGCAGAAATTATCTAATTTTTCTATTCAGATATGTCCACACTTACTTTTAAGTAGAAATAACTTATTTAATTTGTATCTCCAGGTGGATGATTATTTCAGAATGCTACTGGTATTATTTCCTGCAAATAATGAGTGTTTTTAAAACAGCATTGCTTACCGAATATTTCACACAAACACAAACTTTACTAACACATTCACAACTCCGCTCAAAGCCTATCGTTCCCGAGACTACCATTATAGAAAAATATATATAAGAACATACATCAGAGTATTCGTTAAGCCTAGACGCTATACTTCTCACGTTATTGCATTGCTAGTTGCATTACATACACTTTAATATTGTTGCATGTTACTCGCTTTATATGAGTAATACAATATAAGACATATTTTATGTTAGAATATTATATGGTTCATTTTATTTGCGAGTTTTCCTGACCGCAGTTTTTCACAAAACCAGTGTGATTGAACCTTAATAATAACATATTGAATATCGCGACACAATTCCTCAAGATAGATGTATCTGTATATTGTGATAAAATAATCTTCGACAGATAATTTTAGTAGAAAACAAAGTCAGAACTTCCCTACAACTTACGCGCAATTACGTCTATATTGAGCAAATCGTTTACAAACTGCACAATTTGTAGAGAAATTAATCTTGGAAAATAAAATATCAACGTCTGTGTGTCGTTAGGACAAAACCATTCAGTAATAATAAATAACTGTTTAAGCTCAAAGCACACTCCCATAACTTGACAATGTTTTGTCAACTTTAGTCATCAGAATAGCGCGATTTTTGTACTTTCTCGATGAATTTCATTTTGTTTTGATAACTCTCCGTTGCAAAATTAATATATATTTATCTGAATGCAACTATAAGTATAAAAATTGCAATTAAAGAATATGCTTTGAACCTATTTATTTTTATAAAATTACATCCAAAAACATGCAAAAGTCTTATTGTAAGATTTATATTTACAAAATACAGTGTCACCCATCGCTTGTGTCGCTAACAGAGTATCAATACTATCAATATACATAATTTTGCACGCAATGTATGTCATAGCATACACCACGAACAAATACTGAGTACCTATAATGTACCACGTTATAAACTTATACATAAATGCAATATACGATGCTAGTCATATATACGTTTCTTATAAAGTCTATGTGATGAGAATACCACAAGAAACAAAAGTTATGTTTATTGACCTCTGTCACAATATCTACGGGCCACAGTGACAAGTGGAAAATTCAAACACTGTTTCGTATAAACGCGAGCAAATCCCGCTCGAGATTCGCCTCAGTATGTTAGAACCTTAAAACTGGGTTATGATCGTATTCACGTATTCACTATAAGTAAATTTTTAAAGTATGTTATATGGCTTTATTTAACAGTTGATTACAATATTTCAACAGTTCGTTGTGGTATTCCATTACAATACTTGTTAACACTTACACACCATATAGAAAGTCCCTGTAGAATGTCTTTTACCATGATTAAGAGAGCTTTGTTGTGATTTTCAACGTTACACTAAAGTGAATTACAAATGTATTGATATATTTAGTTATTTAACAAGCTACATGTTACCATAACTATATTACTGGTTATTACATTGATATTTTGTGCGTAACGCCATGATATAAAAGATCGTCAAACAAAAACACACTTTAATAACTTACAAAATAAACATAAATTAATTATATAATTTAAATGACTTAAATTATCGCTTCAAATCCATCATTGCATTAAATACCGCTCAAGTCAAATAATAATAGTATAATAATTAAAACGTTGCATCAGCATTACGTAATTAAATAATGGAAAAACCGATTAAAATCATTTAATCAAAAAAATAATTGTATTTACAAGAGTCGTCATAAAATAAGTCCTAATCATTAAAATAATCCTAGAGGGTTGTTTTTAATAGTAATAATTTAATTATAATTATTTCGCAGTCGTAAGACGTATCCGTGACGTAGCGTGTAAAGCGGACGAGTCGTTGGTATCGTCGGACTTACTCTCGTGTAAGCTTCAGAAGTGGTAGGGGTTGCAAGCCGCGACGGATACCGACTACCTGCCAGAGAATATGCTGATCGAGTTCGAAGCGGTGCGCTTGCGGACCAGCGTGGCCTCGACTGGAAAGAGGACAAAAAATACATGAAAAAATAGATACTGGCATGTGAAAACAAAGGCCCATAGGTTAACTGGTAATGCCTTATGGTATTAAGCCTTCCTTATTAATCTACCACCACCATTGTGTAGAACATTATACTGGGTATGATAAAAATTACTCCAATCATATAAGGTAAGGTAATTCATGATTGGAGTAATTTTTAAATTTAAATTAATTACTTAATTCGTGATTTTTTTTTGGGCTCACTAGAGCCCAACTAAAATCACTGTTGGTAACAATGAGTGACAGAACAACAATGAGAAGACATGTACCTACTAAACGTATGGGTAAGTATTGCCATAATCACTACATACTCACGCTTGGCAAACAGACTGGTGATCGCAGTATGACATAAGAAAGCTGCTGCCCAACCTAGTAGCATAGCCTTTTAGCAGATTTGTTTCAAACATTGAATACCATAACTTACTCCAAGTTATTCCTGGCTAAAAATAATCCATCGCTTCCTGCGGAGGCTGTAATAAGCGTCTAGGTGTCGTTGACAAGTGCTTGGACCAGAGAGTGCGCCTTGTCCCCATCAGCATTGGGCCTGCCAAATTTTAATCTGATGAATCTGATGATTATGAAATTTTGTGACGAGAATCAGTTGATGGGGTCATGGTTTCCTGGCTAGGCCACTACCGCAAAAATTAATCAATTTTGAAGGTAACGCTATGCTTCATTTGTATCCATTCTCTCGATTAAACAACAGATTCATTCTTCTGTAAGTTCATTATCATAATAATGGAATTTCGAGATGTCTAGCTACGTAGATTATGACGTCATAAAATGATATTTACCCTGGTTATCGTAAGTGTGAAGTATGCTAACAGCACCAACAGTGATCCGTCATGATTGTAGGTTATGTCGTCACGATCCACAGTGACGTAAACACCTACGTAGGTAAGTGTTGCCACCACGCCTTCTTAGCAACTCATACGCTCTAATCTTTGGCATGACAAGGTACCTGTGCTAACTGAACCTTCAGAAAAATAGACTAGACGTGATGATTGAAGGTCAAGTTCTCTCGTGACGTAGAACGACGTAAGTAGTTACCACTACGCCCACTTAGCAACATATGTTTTCTTATCTATTGCATGACAAGGTACCTGTGCTAACAGCACCTTCAGAGCCTTCACCCATAGAACGACGTCAGTAGCTGCCACCACACCTCCTTAGCAACGTCTTAGACACGATTGCCTTGTTCACCATCTTGTACAAAGTGTCGTGAATGGCTTATAATAAGTATATTGAATGTAGCTGATTAACTGTCATTCACAACTTGTAAAGTGCGACAAGGCACTAGAAACTAATAAAATATTTTAATACACTACAAAATTGAAAATTTGTCGTTTGTCTCTTACTCACTAGGTACTGTAACTTATACATATATCAGATTATTTTTTTTCCGGTTCTGACATTTTCTAGAGGTAGCGCTAGTTTTAGACATAAAAATCTTCTAGTAAAAGGTAAATCGCTAAATTATTGGGCAGCAGTATCTTAGAAACTATTCGCCAAACGTGATAAGAGTAGGTAACAATTTCCCAAATCATTGTAAAAGTCTACTATTTGATTTTAGATCTGATAAAATATGATCAAGTAAAAATAATTTGTTTTACCAATATCAGACCAAAACAAAATGTACATAGTGAAATATGCTTTTTCATTTAAACGTCACGATCAAAAATGATTATTTGTTCAGAAGTGTCACAATATTGCACAAGTTATGTACATGTTATCATCATCAACGGAGTCGTGATACTCCATGGTCAGTGATTACCTTTATTTTATGTACAGTGAAGGTCAATAACAAAATACTGTTTACTACACTTACAAAGTTCAAAAACCGATTTTTTCTTAGAGAAAATGATGAAATTTTATAGATAGCACTTTTTTCTACTTTGCCCTGTTAGAAAATCATAAGAATAAAACTTTATAGTTGAATAGTTCGTGATCATTTCTCGGCTGAGTTAGTTATATTAAAAATCAAATAAATAGGTATATTAGTTTTCACATGAATATTTTCGCCCTTGACTGTACTTACGCAGTGCCATGACTGGGCATATTTTTAAGATATCAGTACAGTACTGTTAAGTCATTGACCCTTTACTCATTATATTTTTGCGTCGGTGCAGAAATATAACTAGCTCATGATTCATATAATTGTAGTTAATTTTCACAACACAAGTCTGATTCATGGTAGGAAAAAACATCAGATTTTGCACTTAAAGTTCTATTAATAAAACGAGGGTTCAAAGTACTCCTCTGGAGAACAAAGCATAAGTCACGGGCTTTTTTTTCCTATTTTATAAATAATTTAGTTTAAACTCTGGCCAATTATAATATTCGAACTTTGACGTTTGTTTTCTTAGTTCCATTCTTGTGTTAATTACATCATTTTTCGTCGATAAAACGTTGGTTTAAATTACCGGAAAACAAAGCTTATTTTTGGCCAATTATAATTTATTATGCGGACTTTGGAATTGGTTTTGGTAGTAAAAAGTTCTTATTCCGTGCTAATTAAATCTATCAAATCAAGGCATGCCTTTTGATCAAAGCATCACAAGATAGCATGTTATTGTAAGCTTAAATACTCACTTTTCTGAGCTGCCAGTAAACGGCGATTAACTGTAGACCATATCTTCTGGTATTTGAACACCAATGGGAGACTAACAAATCATGGCAATACTTATGGCAACGAGATTGACACAATCATAATGTTTTCGTAGCAGCGAGGCAGTACGACCTGTCAGGAGTCACAGCTGCAGAGAAGCTTGTCTCCAAGACGTAAGGTAACAAACACTCACTGGTGAAGTCCTGCGGCATGAGGGGCCTCTTGATAGTCTATTGTATGACAGCGAGTCAGTCGTCGCGGTCCTCGTGTGTGGTGGCGACGAGGCAGTACGTTCTATCGGGAGTCACAGCTGCAGGGAAGCTTGTCTCCTAGACGTAAGGTCACAAACACTCACTGGTGGAGTCCTGCGGCGTGAGGGGCCTCTTGATAGTCTATTGTATGACAGCGAGTCAGTCGTCGCGGTACTCGTGTGTGGTGGCGGCGAGGCAGTACGTTCTATCGGGAGTCACAGCTGCAGGGAAGCTAGTCTCCTAGACGTAAGGTAACAAACACTCACTGGTGGAGTCCTGCGGCGTGAGGGGCCTCTTGATAGTCTGTTGTATGACAGCGAGCCAGCCGTCGCGGTCCTCGTGTGTGGTGGCGGCGAGGCAGTACGTTCTATCGGGAGTCACAGCTGCAGGGAAGCTTGTCTCCTAGACGTAAGGTAACAAACACTCACTGGTGGAGTCCTGCGGCGTGAGGGGCCTCTTGATAGTCTGTTGTATGACAGCAAGCCAGCCGTCGCGGTCCTCGTGTGTGGTGGCGGCGAGGCAGTACGTCCTGTCAGGAGTCACTAGCTGGAAGGGGAAACGGGCATCCTTGCAACCGTTGCCCGTGTTGGATACTTTGATGCAGTAACCGTTGGATTCGTGGCCTGGGGAAATATAAGATGGCAGTGTTTAGCACAAGCCTTACGTACGGGGCACAACAAACTTAGTGACATATAACGTGTCAGATTACAGCCGTGGGCACAGAACTGGGACACGGCCAAACATGAGAAATAACTCCTAAACACAGTTTATTTGGTACAGATTTAATTAACACTACTATAGGTACTTACTAATACTCTGAACTTAAAAGGAAACACAGAATAGTTCCTAGGCCAGTATGTGTAACGACCATGTCCGAACGAGCGCTGTCGCTCGAGGATCTTTTCGACATCGAGGTCCTAGAGTTTGCCCAACGTCAATAAACAAAGACGTTTGTGTCTCATTTTAAATGCCGACTTATGAAAGTTCCTGACATATAAAATAATAAAAAAAGCCAAGTGCGTGTCTAGCCCTGCACAGTCAAGGGTTCCGTAGCTATCCGTGTCTTAAACCATGCCAAAAATAAATAGCTAATTTTACTATAAGATTGCAAAGTAACAAATGCTTAGTCTTAAGCCATTTTCTATGGAACAATTACGACATTTTTAGCTATCCAGCTACATTTTACTTTAAGTTTTCTATAGAAAGTGAAAAATCACTCTCTCTCACATCTTTCCCCCTGAACTCTTTTTCGAAAATGTTTTCAACCAAGCATTTAAACCTGGAGATCTAACGTATGCATACCAAGTTTAAATAAAATCAATTCAATCATTTCCAGGAATCTTACTTGAAAATTTGTATGCAACACCGTGAGAAGTAAACGCTCTCAACCGATTTTGATGAAATTTGATACAGATAGATTAGACCTTGGAGAAGGACATAGGCTTTTTTAATTTTCGAATATTATTATTCCGAAATTCACGCAGGCGAAGCCGCTGGCAGAAACTAGTATAAATATATATATTTTTTTAAATGATAATATATAATTTTTAGACGAAAGAATGCATCCAGATATATGACTCAATTCTTAATTCAAAGTAACTCACCAACAAAAATCTCGCCCTTCGGATAGGCATCAAGTGGTTCATCATGGTACATCAGCTTCCTATTATCCAGTGTGAACCATCGACGTCTATGAGCATCGGAGGGTCTAGGCCCAGTCTTCCACAGCCAGCCTTCGCGGGCGAAGTCTTTGGGGAGACGGAGCACTAGGTCCGATTGGGGCATCGATGGGAACGCAACCTGGAGGAGGTGGAGTTGGGCGCAGCGGATGGCTGTGTACCTGTAGATGACGGAAAGGGTGATTATTGGTTCTAGGAATGGTGCGCCGTACCACCATAATAATTTGAGAGTTTGAAATAGTCGCCAATAACGATCAACCGCAGTGTGTTCGCACCCTTTTTTATGGGTAATCATCAAATGCTTTTCATCAAATTTTATGGGAAAACCTCTTTCCCGTATTTCTATGGAAGAGTCGCATCGCAACCACAATGTATCAAAAACACCTATAATTCATTTATTTAACAATTAATGCACACACATAAAACAAACAGAACATACCTTAAGAAGGAATTTCCCTACATTATATTTTTTTTTTTTTAATTGTTGTCGATCTGTGAGCTAATACTGCATTAGAATTTGAACGAGTATGAATTTATAGTACGAGAATTAGCCTTCCGATGCATAATGATTTCTGAAGGTATTCCTAAGCTTGTCGCAGTTTTCTCACAAAAATACATTTTCTAATGCAAATTCTGGTCAAATAAGTCAAAAACCAATTGCTATGCAATAAATGCTGTGTGTATACGGCTTTATTAAAACATATTATAAACAAATAAAAATAATTAATGCGCATACGCATAATAAAATTAATGTTAATATGCTTATAGCTCGTGGCTAAATAATAACAGCCGCACGGGTCGATCTTCAAAGTTAAGCAACGCTTGCCGAGATTAGTCTCTGGATGGGTGACCATATTAACATACCGAGACTCCTCCGTGCCTCGGAAAGCACGTTAAGCCGTTGGTCCCGGCTGCTTTGGTGGTTGGGAAAAGGCGAGGCAGATGATGAGATGATGATTTGCTTACACACTCTTGGTGTTTGATTACATCAGTCTATGGTAGATACGTTTTTTTTTACTATTGACAGGCTCGCGTTTGACTACAATCTCACCTGACGGATAGCAAAGAGGACGTAGGTAAGTATGTAATCCTCCTTAGCTTCCAGAACTAGTCGCGCGAAAAGGGTAATTTATGGTAACTATTTCTTACGGTTACTTTATTTACATATCAAGATCATAAAAATTTATGGGAATTCCTTGAAGTACTCTCTCAAGGCTGGGGCGAATTTCCATAATTATTTAAATATACGATTTTAGGTTTCGTTTTTTTTGCTTTATGGATCCATAGATGTCAGTTTTTACTATTTAATCCAGATTTAGTGTCCATTTAGTCACGCTTAGTGTGAATTTACGCTATCTCTTAATTAATTAACATAATATTTTCTGATTTTTGACAAGTGTGGAAACCGAAATTTTATGATTTGTTTTTCTAGAATCCTTTCTCTACTAGTTATGAATGCAAATTTATGTGATACGTGATTAATTTGCGACATCAGCGAACGATAAATGTGAAGGCGCCGAATAAGGGCGCCTTCGCATTTTAGCATTCGCATTCTAGTATTTTTGTCTGCAATTTGAGCGAAACTCAGATGTGGCCGGAAACACCTATCTAAATTAACTAAGTAACTAAAGCGACGTTAAAGTCACATGAAAACTTTTTTTTAACAAAAAAAATAACTAAACCTTCCGTTGCAGTATTTCTGGAGAAATCGGGGCTTGCGATAAGGCCGCCAGAGTTGTACCTATATATTTTTATGTTTTAGAATTCATTTAAAATAAAGTATCTATAAATAAATAAACTTACCAATTGTTTATAACTTCAGGGTCTTCATGATACACGTAAATGTGCCGCGTAGACCCGTCCTTCATAAACGTTAGTTGCATCGAGTTCATGTGTCCGATCTTAGACGGCGCGAACGCTACGTTCAGTTCGGACAGTTTGAGCACACCTTTAGGTTCCTTGTTTTCTCTGACATGGTATCTGGAGATAAGAAAAATATTATCTTAACATAATTTTAGGGTTTTAGCAGCAAATATATAACAATTCCCTCTTTAGTAAACAGGTGCTTCAAGTGCCTTCAAGTAAAAGAAAAATTTGAGTCCTAAATTATGTCATTTATAAAAGACCTAGGTTTAATATATCCGGTTTAAATTCCACTACCACGGGATATTTTATAAAAAAAGAGTGCATGAAATATGTTACACAAGGTAGAAAGTTGATCAGAGTTTAGTCACAAAATCAATCAGATTTCCATTCACCTGTGAAACTTTTACCGCAACAAAGAAAAGGCGGGAAGAGATTCGGCATGCATGACTTTAGTTCACCACAACCCATCTAGATCTCTAGTATACCAAAACCGTGTTTTTTTTGTGAAATATCGTCTGTGGCATTCCTGTGCTTAAAGTATCTTAAGATGGCCATCTAACTATTTAATCAATTAATTGTTTACAAAATAACGGCATTCGCAAAACAACCTAATGAACTTAGTGGCCAAATGACGTACCGTGACGTTTGTTTGTTCCACTTGTTTACTTCTAACCATGTCATCCACCTACACTAGGCTAAACTAGTACTTATTAGTTTCGTGAACATGTACAATAGGACTACGTCACATTATACGTACATGGTAATGTACCAAAACACGGATTTTCTTCAGTAAAAAATACTAAAAATACGTCACTTTTGAACGGTGACACAATATGGTGCAATATAGGTAGACCGAAAATATTCTCGCCTTGAACTTTCAGCCCTGCAAATGCTCCGCCGAAATTTTCGGCGACGAAAGATACTTTTTAAAATGGAGTCGGCAAAAAAGTTGGACACGTATGTTTTGCAACAAGCACACATAGTTAGACACAGACAATGCAGGCATTAAACATTTAACAATTAAACCAAATAGATACAATCCGCGTGCATGTAGACGTATCTTATTTCCATAAAAAATAAATACATATTTATGTCACCGTAGTTAATACAGCATCTTCAACTATGAAAACCAGAATATGACCACATGCAACATAGATGGTACTGATTTGATGGTAATTCTGCACATGAAAATGGCCTTAACATGGGGTGATATACATACGTTTGTTGAACAACTCTTGCCTACATTCGAAACTAACGTTAACTTTTCAATATTGGAATTCACGTTTAAATTTCGCTTTCGTTCTTACCTCAAAGGACCAAAGTTTTTGACGCGGAGACGATCGATTAATCGATCGAGACAACCAGTAGTACGGCCGCAGCCGTCAGTAGCGGGATGATACCTAAGAACCAGGCCGGATATGTTTAAGCTAAACTACTTCGAGGTAAAACTAGCTTTAGTGCTCGCTACTAAAGGGACAAATTGTATTAAACTCGGAAAATTACTTGAGTACAAGCTACTGTTAATTCCTTAGTGACATATTTTGTAGATGTCATATTTTTGCCTCCCGTTGTGAATTTTTTAATTTCAATTATTTAAACTTACACATTTTTACTAATTAGATTACCAATGTAATTTTTTTTGAGTAAACAAGCGTCAGGGAAATACCCACCGTCGATTGTACGAAAGGAATGCGATATGTCAGCACAATATAAATCGAGTAACAAGGTAAAATACACGATTGTAGTGTACCTACCTCATGTAGTTGTAGGTAATTTTAATCTGTTTTGTAAGGTACTTTTCCTATTATGACCAAATCAATATGGTGAAGTTATTTATTAAGTCCTTGCGTCTAAATTTCACGAAACATCGTATAGATATACGGCCAAGTAAGTATTTAATTTATTCTACGCCCAATTATACCTCTAATTTATTATTATCTAATTATGTACAAACCGTTTAAGTACATGGGCGCTAACAAACAACAGCGAAGTCGAATAACCTAATAACGCAAGGTGAAGGATATCTTTCATCAATGTCAGTGACGTCTAGCTCATGACATAGTAACTGTGCATTCAATGAGGCACAGCAAATGAACTACGTCGCTACCATGAAACTATGCTAAATTCATAGCATATTATCATACTGTTTGCCCTCGAAATTATATCTGGAGTGTGAAAATGCGGGAGAGTAGTTAATCTTTTGCGTGTCTTAAGTTACACAGTTCGACATAAGAAAAAATTGCTCCAAATGTCTTAAGTCGGACAGTTACACTTAAGGGCTTGGTCAGGATTGGACGATAAAAATCTGTGGTAGACACGCAAAAGGTTAACGTGGCAAACAAATGAGTTCATAATTACGTAGTAGTACGTCAAGTCTTAAACAACATTTGTTTAAGACTTGACGTAGGATTGCAATAAGAGGTGTGGAACTTTTCGTGTATGTTTACGTCACAAATTTACCCACAATTTTTCAACGAAACCCATTTTATCTCATTTTATCGTCTATCTGGTGATAAAGAAGCGCACCGTCACCGAATTGAGACATTCTCTTTAAGTATTTCATCAACCAGTGACAGTTTTATTATTTTGTTTGATGTGTATCAACTTAACACATTTACAAATAACGTATTGTGCATAACAAGTACAAAAATAGCTCATTATTTCATTACTGTGTAATTAGATTTTGCGTCATTTGAGAGTCGAGGCAAATATCTATTTATGAAAAGTAACTATTGTCCTGAAACAACGTTATTTGGGAATGGTTTACCGGCTTTGTTTGATTGAATACACCTGACTTGGAAAACTTTAAATTGTAAAGTAGGTTACAGGAAAAAGATCGGTTTATATTTAAAATAACATTTGCTGACTTAAAAACATATTGCTCTCATATAGGCCAACGAAAACTAAGAACTCCTCGACTAAAATCCTGTTGACATTTTACTACTCAGTAATAGGAAAATAAAGACAAATGGGTAGGCTATCAACGTACATTTAAATGTTTATTTTTGTAATCCTGCCTGACGACTACACGTACCTTAATTTTCCTGTTCTGATAACAAATTAACTGCAACTATTTTCCGGTAAAGACAGAATACAGTGTTATGAGAAGAGTGATTAAAAACATTACGCTGTCCGTTGAACGATTCATGAGAGAAGAGATGCGTCGAGTTTGAACGAACTTTATATGAAAAATAATCGAATCAGACAATGATAATATGCCAATGTGTAAGCTGATGTGTGACAAATTATTTATGGAGATATAAAAAGGCAGACATAATAATTCGAACAAAAATGTGACCAGCACGAATGATATTATTTGAATATTAGTAACAAAATGCGACGCAACTGGTTATCTTTTACATAAAGCTTTAGTAGGTACTAAGCACGGGTGTTGCACTTGGTCATTTTGACCGCATTCTGACAACTACAAAGAATTTAAAATAACTGAATGTACAATATAACGCGTCCTTATTCGAACGCGAACAACAACGTTAGCACGCACAGGGTTAAACGTTTCGGCGAATCGATGTTCGAATGCGGCCAACGACCAAATGTAATTGTGTCATTTATGTTGAGTTAACGATACATTTCGACTCACTTAAGGGTGTCCTCATTCTCACTTAAGACGAACTTCCTCAGCTGGTAGCGACTGTCCTCCTTTCCTCGCTTCATCAGGAACCCTTCCATCGTGCCAGATAGGTAGCTCTGACGTTCCGGGTGACAAAATTCTTCACGTTCATATTTTGCCCGAATCCACTGCTCAATCAGTACTCTGCAAAAATTTAAGCGTAGGTTTGTGTAATTGTCCGATTTAGGTATAAGCCAAATGCATGTTATGTAGGTTTAGGAAAACCAAAATAATATTAGAGGTACATGTGAAAGCCCCAGTAGGTTTTTATTTTAGAAAAAATATTTTTATGTTTAAGTATTTCCTCTTAATAATTAAAATGTTATTTCCTCATACACTTGCTCGTGGCCAGATACGACAGCACACTTTCGAACTAAAAAAATTTTTTTTTAATAAAAAAAAAATGTAATTCAAAAGTTTCGAAACTTTATTTACCATTGCAGAATAAACATTTTGTAAACAGTTTATTTCCTGCCTATCGTTTATGTTATGGGAGGAAGATAAAACTATTATGTAGGTCAAGTTTTGATATTATTGATAAGTCATGTAATGATTTACGATTCTTGGCAATAATATAGTCTATGTAGAAAACTAAATATACCTATAACAGAACGGCTACGCCGAAAACAATGTGCGTATATTTTTTTATGAGATTTTCACTTGTGGCAATTTACTCAAGTCTCAATATATTTATTGCTTCCACATGTGAACTTAGGTGGTAGGTTTCAATTTCGGGGTTGTATCTATCAAAAATCGCAATTAGTATGAGTTGTGAAGCAGGAAGGTATTCCGATTGAAAAATAGACGAGTAATTGATTTAAAATGCCAAAATTAAGCCTTTTTTTATTGACATAGGGTTTCTATGTCAATAAAAAAGGCTTAATTTTGGCTTAAAGCATACGAGCAAGTTCATCTCATGGGACCAAATACTATAGGTACCTAATTGCTTTA
The DNA here is from genome assembly GCA_905163435.1 of Mamestra brassicae. NCBI lineage: Eukaryota > Metazoa > Arthropoda > Insecta > Lepidoptera > Noctuidae > Mamestra > Mamestra brassicae. Next base: position 7,430,961 of record LR991004.1, on the reverse strand, counting down.
TTAGGAATTACTTCTTTCTAGGTAAAAAAGTCCATAAACCTAAAAATATTGCTTCACGAAGCCATTATTTATTTTGTTTACTCCTGGGTCCAGCTTATTTAATTAGAATGGGAATTCCTATTGAGTATTATAGTAATTATTTTTAAGAGTGATTCTTGCGGCATATTTATGTGGCTAATTAAGGCATAATAATGTCGTCAATGTTGTTGTTTTATTTTGAAATAAATAAATACAGTAAGCCTACGTAGGTCATCCGATAGCGAACTATATTTAGCAGAACCGCAATAGTATCCTTCTAGATAAATGTACTTTATACTTACATAATTAAGTATGTTTACCTAAAGAAAATGTGGATGAATTGTGTGGGGATTTTCGATTTGAGGGTTGCTATGAAAGAAACTCAGTAATAACGTGACGGTTGACAGGACAGAGTGGAAGAAGAAACGTGTACCTACAGGTATGTTAGGGGACAGATAAACTTGCAATAAAGTACATTGACCTTTCCCAAACATCCCTTCGTAGATACCAGAACAATAAATTATGAACCGTTTTTCATTACCATAGAACGTAAAGGATAGTTGATATAGCTTTACTTATGTCTTTATTTCTGTTTTTTGATATTAAGTAAGTCATTAATTGTATGTGGGTCAATGACCGTTATTGCACATTTATCTGGCGCCTACCATAGAATCAAACAAATGGAGGCTCGGAACTGTTTCGATTTCATGTGGCAGAGGGGTTGAGGGAAGGGGTACAGCGCAGCGAAAAGCAAACTTGACAGACGTCTTTAAGTTTGAAACGACCTAAACAAGGGCGGCAATATGAAGATGATGTTTAGGTACCTACTACATGAAACTTGTAGATTAAGTTGTTCCTTAAATAACAACTTAATCTACAGGTTTCAAATCTATACATATAAAATGCTTTGTCCTGAATGCCTGACTGCCGGATCAACGCACAGCCGAAACCGCTGATCGGAGAGACCTGAAACTTGGAGGGTGTGTTCTTTGTATGACGTAGACATCCGATAAGAAAGGATTTTCCAAAATTGTACCCCTAAGGGCGCGCGCTAATCTCAGGGACTGCTGATTCGAATTGAAAAATTATTTTATTGTTGGATAGCACGTTTGTTATGGAAAAAAGACTTTAGTTAATCAATGAGCAGGTGAAAAATGTACTTTATAAGTTTACCTTGGACATCACTGACCTCAGTAAAGGAAAACTTCGAGACTAAACCGTAGTACCGCGTAGGTCTTATTCTGTGAAATCTATCTGTGCAGGATAGTCGCATACATAGTCTTAAGTTTATAGTAAATAGTTAGGCACATGTTATTTTCGTGTAATGAATACCGTTTAGTTAGCAACATGTTTTTAGAAAGTAACCAGATGTGAGGGACTCAACGACTGTCGGGAACTTTCGGGTTGCATTGTCAATATTGTTATTGCTTAGGTAATGGCCGAGCCCCATTGTTAAGATCCCTTATTTTGTATGATTTTTGTGAAAGTTTTATGTCTGTGCCCATTAACAGAATTGTGTAATTGTTTCTAATATTTCTAAATAGCCGGCAATAACCCTTTGTAAGTCGCGCCGAAAATATTTTCTAATTTTATAAATAAACAACCGTAGCGAGTACCGTTCTACCCCTACTAAGCGGGGTGAAACTAACGCCAAAGATCCATATAAAAGGGGCCCAAGCAGATCAGTCCAGTCGCTGATGTCCTAAGCCGAGGCCCGTACCCCACAGGGGGTGCCCTTAGCGTGTAGTCGCTTAGTTTGTAAGTTTTTATAAGCCCTGGCTGGAGGCTTTAATATTATACACCACAGGCAAGCCCGGTTAAGCAGTCGACAACCTTACAGGTTGAAGTGCGAGAAGCCACTCACAAAAAAAAAAAAAAACAAGCAGATCAGTTCCTAATGGCAGTTCCGAAACAGCAGCTCCTAATAGCGGTTCCTAAAAGTTCCTACTTGTAGTTCCTGTTGAGAGTTCCGAGTCATAGTTCCGACTCGTGATCTGCTACGAGACACAGGACTTGGCTCAGTCTGCAGGGACAGTAATCGCTACTATCGATAGTGGAAATAGTATTTTCATTTGAATACTTCCAACGTGGTAGCACCTTCTTCACAGTGATAGTGCCTTGTCGCCTTTTAACCCTCCAATCCAGCACACTTGTACGACCCATCATGCAAACTATCCGTGAAAACTGAGTTGAAGTGAGCTGTCAATCTGATAGAATGACAGCTCACTTCAAGCTCACTCCACATAACTTTTCACGGAGAGTGATTTACATAATAGGCCCGGCCGACAGGACCTATAGTGGGTGTAAGTCTGAAATCACGAAACCGCTTTGTGGAAGCGTGCAGGTAATCAATACTCATACCTTATCTGCATGAGGAGAAAAGAATAAGATGACTCACTGTGGATCATTCCTGTTAGGTCTTCTATAGCAGGGTGGGACTCTTTCCTCGTATTTATTCTTGGCGGCATTATTACCGACCTCCTTCATTCTTTGCACCTGAGAGTCCTCCCAGCGATCCAACTTCAGGTGCTTCACTTTGCTGATGTGTGCCCCCATGCTGCGGTGGATGCTGGCACATCGCATGCAGATGAATATGCCGAGGTTGTATGACGCCCAATCAGGGTCTGGAAAAAAGTTTCGTACATTATTGAATGGGCCAAGATTGTACTCAATACTCAATACTGTAACGCAGTGTTTGCCTAAAAAGACGTACATATAGGTATACATATACCTACATATGTATGCCTTTTTGCCAACAGGGAATTCCACTCCACGTACAATAAATGTTAGGTACATTAATTGTACGTGGAGTGGAATTCCGTTTTCGGTGTCTGTGTTTCCCGATTGCTACAACCTGGGGGTCTTTAAGTGAATAGGCTACCAACATCGACCACATCATCGCTTTCCATCTGGTAGGGGTCAAACGCGAGCCTGACGGGCGTCGTGACCGTGGCTTGGATTTGACACTTTACTTTTTCCCAAAAGATTGACTGGAGAAGGCAAGACATTAAATGTGGGTGGAAAAATATATAGAAACATTTGCCCAGCAGTGGTACCTACACTAACAAGACTGTAAAAAAAAATATCACTTCCAATCCAAAGTGTTGTCCTCAAAAATATGTCAATGATGTTTACAACCTTTTAAGGACTTGTAGCTCCACAAGATAGCACGGGAAAAGATAAGATAAATGTTCATTTATTACGTAATTTAAACCGCTATGCATTTATTTTGCGTCGGTATGGTTGGCAACGAAAGTCGATTTACACTGTTACTTGCCTACTTTATTCAAAATTGGCATAAAAGTATAAAATTTGGAATCCAATATTTTCCCAGCATTTGTTTTAATGTTTCCTGTTTTTTATACGGTTATATGTGCAATGTTCATTTAAAAATAATGTGTTTAAATACATATCACTGCAGCGTAGTCAAGGCATGCTCGAATATTAATTTTACTCCAAAATGGTTCCGCAAAAATACAAAGAAAAGATGGCTTGTTTATAAAGATAAAATGTTTATTTCTTTAAATGAATCTCAAGAACAAACCACATTAAAATACCATGGTTTTATAGACCACATCATCGAATTCGAACATTGAAATAAACAACGAGAAACATGGAAACAGCTAAAACAGTTTCACATTGTTTGTCTGTTTGTAAACGTCACTCTTGAAACCGGCGGGTGAATGACTTTCACTGTAACAGTTCTTATAGGTAAACAAACAAGGTATAGTATACATTCGCGTTTATGTGTTGACTACGTAGGAGCAAGTGGGTATCACCTACATTTTCTTACACTGGGTAGAAGTCTGAAATTTACAGACATACAAATACAACATATGTACAACGGACGGCCTAATCCGCTAGGTCTAGTAGCAGATTGTTATTTTGTGTTTCAGTCAAAAGAGTTCAGGGTCCCTACTATGAAGTCTTAAAACGATCGAGATTCCGCTCCAAGAGGGAGACGAAGCTATACATAGCGTATAGCACTATCCCTTTTACATCGTCGGATTTGGATGGCATTAGCACGTCATAGTACCAGGGGGAAAGATGGAGTGATTTTTCACTTTTTATAGAAAACTTAAAATCGCTCTCTCTCCTTCTAAACTCTTTTTCGAAAATGTTCTCAACTAAGTATTTAGACCTGGATATCTAGCATATGCATGAATACCACCAAGTTTCATTAAAATCAGTTCATGAATTTCCATGAATAAGGACTTGAAATTTGTATGAAACACCGTGTGGAGTAAACACTCTTGAGAGTTGATAGCGAAAGTGAGCACTACTTAAGAAAACGGTTTTTGGAAACTAAGCCCCTAAAGGAGTTCAATGGTTGAATGGAAGTTCGTAATTTTTAAACAGGCCGAAGTTTTCAACTGATGAGAATCGTATTTTTCAAGTGTTGTGCAGATTTTGCAGTTTCTGTGTACAAATATGTGTATAAATTTATTTATAGAAATGACTATTCATAAATTGAAAAAGCTATCGTTACGATTTCAGAGTTAAAAAGGTTTATAACATTTTGGTGGATTTATGATTTATATTTGTAGCAAACATTTATTTATCAACACAAACTACGTAAGTACCGTGCTGATACGATAAAAATTCTGAAAATCGTCACACCATAGATTAGGCTGAATGACGTATTTGTGCATAACAGCATAACAAGCTACTATGTGTATGTTGTCAGTGACGCGAAAACTCGAGAATGTGCACTTAAAAAGACCAATACAGATTAGGACCTACCCTTTTATCGGCACCAAGGTAAACAAATTCGTCATTTTCCACTGCGACATTTGCCAATCTGCCTATATGCGCATAGTCACCTATGAATGAATTGATTACGTGTCGCGCACCTCTCTCTCTAAGTCCCCACCACTAAAACCGTACTTCGCGATGGTCGAACTTTAAATAGAACTTGATCCCCGCAAAGTTGCTGAGTGTGGTCGTTATAAAACTATCGATTGTTAATTGTTGAAAAGCTTTTTTTGTGGAAATAGGCGTTTCCACGTTTTAGTTTCGCATCACATCCGTGTTTATAAGCATACACAACACACCGACACGACGTCACACGGCCGCACGCACACATCTACGGCTGGCCTCTGCGCCACTCGTAAATAACATAACGCTATGTCACAAGACTTGGGATACCTGTTAGATACGAATCACCTTTGTTTCATACACGTAATTAACGTTTACTGTTGAGAAATAGCCCATTTAGCAGGTAAGCACCTACTTCGCCAGTTTGCCTGCATCATCCCTTAACGAGAGGACCGAAAAGACTTCATGCTGTCTATTTACAGAATATGAACTTGTCTCAACACTCATTAATCAATCAAGGTTATCGTTATATTACTTAAGTAATAAAGTTTATATTGATGTTAAAATAAGCGCATATCTACTTGCTTAGTGTTAGTTATCCATTTTGGAACCGTTTTTGTTGTATAAAAAAGTAATTAAAAAAGCTAGTTAAAGAGTTTTAAAACTTCGAGAGCGCACATAATTCAATTAGTAACTTAATTGTGCTCTGAATAAAATGCGTCTTGTTTGTATTTTTTTTTAATTTCACCCACCCGTAGAATTAGTCATTAGCCAAAAATTAATATTCCCCTTGGTTCTAATTCGAATTCTGCTAAACCGATCTCATTAATTAGGCATTTGATACATAAAATGGTGCCCCTTCTTCCAGAACAACTATTTGTTTCCGTTAATTTCCGTACCAAGCAGAGGGTTTCGAACTTTCCATAATCTTCATAGAAGTAGTTTACAGTACCCAGGATTTTAATTTTCAGACGACAGGGTTCAGCTGAAGTGAGATACATAATAATCTTATATCGCTGAAAAGTGGTGGTGTCATCAAAATGTTCTTTAATACAATTAAATTAAACTATCCCAAGTTTTATAGCCGTGTGATCAAATGTGACGATTCCACGTATTTTTTTTTCAAATTAGTTAAATTTGTGAATCTTTCCACGAAATAAAAAAAACTCAAAGTTATTTAAGATCGAATTTTAATACCTGTTTAGTATTTTATAGTGTAAGAATTTTAAATACTATTTAAGTCTAGAAAACTTCTGGAATAAACGCAGAATAAATAACCCCCTGTCGATTGGCTAGAAGCACCAAATATTTTACAAACATGCGTTGGTGAAACCGCTGAAACCATGTAGGATTTTCACGTTAAAATTCGTACAATCCACTTGGGATTGCACGAATTTTGGTATCTGACGAAACAGTCAGTAGTAAACTACTAAATGAAGTTAAATAAAATTAAAATTAATACAAATTAAGCTGAAACCGTGAACAATTTTCATGGTCAAAGGTATCTGATGATGTTATCAAACGTAGCAGGCAGTAGACTAATAAATGATGTTACAAAATACATAACCTATCGTCTGTGGCAGTGGGGTAAAATAAGAATTGAATACCAACAAAATTATGAAAGACGTACCACGACTTAAACTCATCGAGTTTATGAGCTAGTTTATTTTTCACATAGGCTATTCAATTGCAATTGCACATCCTACTTTATGAGGTTTTGAAAATAAAATGGATCATGGATTAATTATTAGGCTTTATATTATTTTGTGATCTAAATGTTTTTTTTTTAGGTCGGCAACAAAAAAAATTAACGGTGAATATCAATACTATCTTTTCTGCTGCTGCATGCATTATCTAAATTAATTAATACTGAAACAAAATGATTAATCAACACATTGCAAATATAGGATTTCCTGCATTTTTAACTATCCATTTTCCAACTGTTCCTACTATCGTACTAATTCCGACTTTTTTTTTATAAATTTGTGGTAATACATAATACGTTTAAAGGGGCTGAGATTCGGCACCTTTAAAACGTATTACAAAAGCCAGTCTCCTAAAACGCCCGCCCGTCACCACTTCCTAATGTTTTAGCTCGGTTAAAGTGGCGCAATGTATCTGTCTGATAAATTTTAAGAACTTAAATTTATCCTGTTTCGAACTAATCCCAGTATCGTACTTATTCCTATATATGTATAAAACTCTTCGTTACTGAGTGAGTGTCTGAGTGACTGACAGGCAACGCACAGCCGAAACTATTGATCATAGAAAGCTGAAATTTGGCATGTAGGTTCTTTGGGGAGTGTAGCGGGATCGGGAAAAAACGAGATATGCGTGTACGAAGTCGCGGGCAAAAGCTAGTTAATTCTAAAAATGTGAAAGTTTGTGAAGTTTAAATCAAACTCAAAGTCATTTATGCAAATTAGGCTAAGAGTCAGCACCTTTTGAACGTATTACAAAAAGACAGTTTCCAAAACCGGCCGCCCGTCAGTACTTCCTAGTGTTTTAGTTGAGCAGAAGAAGTGGCGCTTCAAACTGCCCAGCAACACATCTGTCTGTTAAGTTTTAAGAATTTGATTTTTTACAATTATTATGCAAAGCAATTAACAATATATGACACAGGTACGTCACTACGACACTCTATTATGCCATTCACAGAGGCACACTTACCTAAGCATTAAAAAAAGTAAACCTGACTAAATGAGTCTCCAAGCATAAATGCTGTTGCCCCAGTCAATAGTGACGGATGATACCGGATTATTGAAAACTACGTAAGATTACAAAATATCGTGAGAGATTGTAAACTCTCGACAAATTGACAAATGAACATTTGTTCTACAATTCGAATCAAAATCTTGTATTCTATGATATCTCCGTGCCGGTCCAAGAAATTGTGGACTGACATAAACTGGCGATCAATCAGCACCCTGGTCTACAATTTATCTGTTTTGGCATGATAGTTAAATTGGAAACTTGGCCCCTCATTTGTCTTTGTTGACCAATGAGACTGAGAATGAGACCAATGAGAGCCCTGTTTCCAAGTTTACTATCACACGAAGACGGATAAATTGTAGACTTGTGCTCTGATTGTTCGCCATTTTATGTCAGTAAATAACTAGGAATGAGTTCAAGAGATTATAGACTATCCAATTTGAATGCGTACAAATGCTCAGTTGACAATCGATCGAGAGTTTACGATTTTAAACCCTCGATCGATTGTCAACTGTTAAGTTATTTACTGTCTCAAGTTATTTTGATTATCTTAAGGAGTTTGCCATTTTCCGGTGACAGATATCATAACTACATTTTTTTTTCAAAATTGGAGGCTCATTAGATTCGCACATATCAGTGGTCAATAAATGGTCAATTTTCTAATTTCTTAAATAACTTCAAAATTGTTTATTTTAAAATTATGAAATAAGTATATTATTAAAACCAGCACAATAAGCCCGTTCATTTGATATATCATACGGTAAGTAGTCTGTTTTTTTTTTTATTTTTTTAGTTTGTCCCCCAATCTAACCCTCATACTACAATTTTTTTTATTTACGTAACGCGTCCGTGTTTGGGTCACAAATGTTCACATGTACTTATACGAAATTTCAACAGAATCGGTCCAGTAGATTCTGAGAAAATTGGCTGTGACAGACGGACAGACAGACCCGAGTGATCCAGGTTCCGTTTCTTACGGATGTTCGGAGCCCTTACAAACTCTTATCAACTTGACAATTTTGCTGACTCTACTGAAAGTAATTCTGGTGCCTACTATTGTGTTGTAGGTAGCTCGTTGCCAGAGTAAACAATATTTTTGAAACGATTGTTAGTTAACAATCAAACTTTTAATAACAAAAGAATAAAAAAGTCTTAGGTCGGTACCTACTTATTTAAAATTTTAATCCGCCAGTATTTTTTTTATTTAAATTTTGTATAAGTAGATCTATTTGAATCAAAGGTATTAAAATCTCTTTGATTTGAATTGATATTATAACATGTTCTTATCAACTTTCGTTGCTGACTGTAAGTACTGTACTTTCATAAATTAAACAGATGTCACAAAAATAAATCGAGGCCTGAATTACAACCAACCATAAATACTTCGTCAATACAATCAATATAAATGCATTATCAAAATTCCCTAAAATCTGCAAAAATAATGGGTTAATCATTGCAAAAACCCTACACGATCTCAGAGCGAATTTATGATTTCGAATAATGGAGTTTGGGCATTACGCCGCGCAGTATAGACAGACATTGAAATATAAAATTAGGTCACACTCACACGGACGCGGACGTCACATCCTAATTTCTTAGGATAGATTTATAGGTATGCGATAAACAAATAAGTACAGTGAAATCCTTGTGGTTGGTTAGCAGGCAGATAGGTAGGTACGAAATCAAGGAAAAGTTGTGCAAAAATCGGAGAAATTATAGCATTGCATGTCAAGGATACGCTACGGACCTACATAGGGCAGAACCTATGACTCACTAGGTACGCTATAGCCAGCAATATACCTGGTTATATATATTTATTGAAAACAAACCTATATAGCACTTTGTTCGTTTTATAAATGAAAACAATTGCATGCAGATAACTTAAGTACTTATGTCTTAATAATTTGACTGTTGTCAGTTTATGCACCAAAGATCAGTTAAATCGCTGCAGTAATTATAATCTCGGACTAAAAATTGTTTTGTTTTTATTTCTTATCAATCAACTGAGCTAAGTGAATGAAGCATTTTGCGAAATAAAACGAATGCTGTCCGCAATTCGGTGGTCACATGAAATTAATTTTCAATTAGCATCGATACATTTCATACGTGTGTGATAGACATAATCGCACAAACATCACCGATGTATCCTTACTACTGACTTATCTGCATGTTTTGAATCATCGTAAAATGCGCTGGTCGATGATTTGTTTTCATTGAATGCATTTTACGTCGAGGTCGCTGAACTCCAAAGCATGGACGCATTTACGCCCCCCGCCTATTCACCACCCCATGAAAATACCACGCACAAGGAAAACACTATCACTAAAATTGTTAAGAATCACTAATAACAACATACCCGGATTCCCACAATCGGCACACACATTATTTCCACTTTTCTTTTGCAACTCCTGTAACAATTTCTGGTTATGATCTACCATCGTGGAACTTTTGCATCAATAATGAAGACATACACGCTAGCGTACGTCGCCGCTCGAAAGTCGAACGCCTCGAACGAACGCGTTCTCTGGCACCACTGCGCGAGGGAGCGAGCGAGACTTCGACCGACGCGCGGCGAATCGGTTCAACAAACGCCATTTCGTAGGTGAGGAATGCCATTGCATTCACACACATTTACGTTCGGTTAGCATGAATGAGATAGAAAGAGATGTCTAGTTTCGGTATATGAATGAAACCAGTGTGTAGTGGATGGTAGTGGTTACTCGTAAAATCCATTTGTGTGTGTGTATAGCGTAGTAGGGTACGTGATGCCATCATGCGACGCGAATACAAGCAAGCGCCCGTCTCGCGTAAATACGTGTAAATACTGGGTAGGCACCTAGGTAATACGAGTGTCTATAAATTACTCTTTGCATAACTAAATAGGAAGGTACGATATACGGTACTCGTAACGTAGCCGTGTCATTACGTTGGTTTGGTCGGTCATTGCTTTGCGAATCGACAAGATAGCATTGGTAATTAAATGCGCTTACATTCTTTTAACCAATTTATAGAATAGATAGTAGGTACCATTCATAGACGATTATGTGAATGGTTAGATAGGCATGCCGCTTAATTTCCGGTCGGATCACGCTGAGTTTCTTGTCTGTCTTTTTATGTTTTTAGAATCTAGGGATTTCATTTAAATTAGCTTTTATCTCGCAGTGCTACAGACATACCTACTTTAATAATGTATAAATATTTCACCATCTACCATAAATATAAATTCCTGAGGACCTGACTTGGAAGCTCGAAAATAATTGGTTAGGTACCTACTATATTATTGTATTATATTATAACAAATGAAATCAATTCGAACGCTAGTATATTAATTAAGTACTAAGGACCTTTTAAGAAGTATCTGCCACATGAGACGTAAGTTTTCCAAAACTGCTTTACTTTATCCAGATTAGTTAGTACTAAGCAAAAAGGCAAGAAGTGAAAATAAACTAAAATCTGTATTTTTGTATTGCAAAAAATTTAGTTATACAAAAATACCACGTTAACATATCATCTATGAAACATTTTTGAAACCCAATAATTTCAATAGTATCAAAAGAGCATTATTCAGAAAAAAGTTTTTTAAAAAATCAATTTGTCAAAAATAATGTCGATCTTAGGGTTGCCAAGTAAAGATTTCCCTCAAATTACGGATAAAGATTTTTTCTTAAAGAATGTTGCTCCGACCGTATGAGCTAGCATGGAAATCACAAACACACATATTTACCAAACTTACAGATATTTGCCAAATAATCAAATTATGTGTATAGTTGATTCTTACTTCAATTGAACAATATTGTGATTCGTAACAACTAGTCCGGGACTCAAGGTGTGATATTAGTAGCTCATTTTCATCATCAAATTTTGATGATGGTGATGAGCACAATAATAGAACCTGGGAAGACAACTCTGAAATTATGTAACTCCCTTCGTATTCAAGCAAGGGTAGAGCGTAGTCATATTTAAGGATGATAATTCTGTATCTGATATACAGCAAAGATACAATCACAAAACGACAACTTGACTTTTATCAAAAAACCCCACTGCAAAAAACTACATAAAAGTAAAACAGATGTTTCACATATAAAAATCAAGCAGCTTGATACACTTGACTGTATCAACCTGTTATTGAAATAAAACAAATGACATCCACTGCATCATATTGTCCGAAAAGTGATTTCTTGGTTTCGATTATGATTTTTTTTTAAAGTGTGTTGTAGAATGTCATTTGATACAGGCATTTTTCATTGCAGTTTCTCGACTTCATAACATCGGTGCGGCCGTCAGTTTCGTACCCGAGCAATGAAAAAAAAATTAAAGTCAATGAAAAAGTTGGCCTACTTGCATCAGAATGTACCATTATGGCACGGGTATAACGGCGATGTTGTTTAAGCTAATAATTAAACGGCTGATTCAGCCAGTTGGCTGCGTCATAAGTCATAATATACTGTTGCCTAATTATTGAGATCCTACTTTGAAATATACTAAATATCTTTTAACTTATTTTTGGGAGATTTTACAGTCATCCTTATCTGGCAACACTAACACGTAGTGTCAAAATATCGATAAAACGTTTGCTCGTTTGGGTTCGCTTTCGTTGTATTTTTACAATTTTAATAAGATTTTGATGTAAGAAACTAATTCTTTAAGTTTAGGTAATTAAAACTCCGCAAAGATGGGGCGCCGATCAATAAATACCACAAAAAGTGGTAAATATATGAATCCCACTGATCAAGCAAGTGAGTATTGGTTATATTTTACTTTTGTAGATTTTGAGGCGGGTCTGGATGCTTACAATACTTTTGGTGCATGCTGTTCAAATTATATGAATACGCAGCCTACGAAAACTCCTAATATCTGAATTTTATGTCAGGAAAATAGTAATCAATCTCAATATTACAACCAATTCTTCTTATTTTAACCTATTGGTATTTAGCTGTGAATGTTAATTATTTTGCCTGCTGATATATTTAATACCCTTTCAATACAATAAACCTGGTCGAAATCCTAACAAATTATAAATGCGAAAGTGAGTTTGTTTTATTTGTAACTTTCACACTTAAATCACTAAACGAATTTTCATGAATTTTGGCCCAGACATGGTAAGATATAGCTAGTGACAAATAGGTAGTAGCTGTATAAAATGTTTTTCAAATGTTGTGGAAACAAATTCATTTGCAGATTATCATAAAACACAAATTAGTGATAAATGTATGTACTTATTATAGTTGCCCTTTCCTTAAATGTCACTGTCCTTTCCTTAATATCTCTCGTACCTGGACAATAAATTATGAAACATTTTTCTTAACTAGAAAATGTAAAGGATCACAATAGATGTTGATTCGGGACAGCTTTATGTCTATTTGTTTTCATAATTTCAATAAATAGAGGTAGGTCAGTGACCGTTATTCCACATTTATCTGGTGTTAACCATAGAAGTTCCTCAATCTATACTAATATAATAAAGCTGAAGAGTTTGTTTGAACAAATCTCTGGAACTGCCAGTCGGATTTGGGTTTTTTTTTGTGGATATCTATATTCATGAAGAAGAAAAGAGAAGAAATTCCTACGAAGTTGTGGGCAAGAGCTAGTTCCTAATACAACGATTGGAAAAAGTATTGTTTCTTGGCCTTTCGTGGATCTCTTCACAACCATCAAATGCACCAATAATATTACAAACATTAAGTGTCAAGGCAAAGAATCAACTAAAAACATTTTTACCAATTAAAATCCAGGAAAAGAGGCAAGGAAAAAGGAATTGAAAAAGAACAAACGGCAAAGACAGATGGTGAGGGCTGCAGTACTTAAGATGAAAGATCCTACGCAGATCTTGGAGGAGCTGCAGAAAATTGATGAAATGGGTAAGCAATTAATATTAAAATCTGTCTTTTTTCCTTCAGGCCATCCATAGGTTGTCTGTATGAGATTGCCTTTTGCGATAAGACCGCCCATTGCACATTTGTTTTTATAAATGTTTGTCCTGTTCTTATAATGAGCTGTACAATAAAGTATGTAATAGATAAATATTAAAAACCAATTCTATCTTAATATAAACTGATAAGTGGGAACAAGAATTTGGTTGTTACACTTTAACATCTAAATCGCCAAAATGATTTTGTTGAGTTTTGGTACTCACTGTTTGAATGAATTAAACAAACAATGGTAAAGTGTCGAACATGGCAATTTTTTAAATCTAAATCGAAATTTTATAGTACAACTATTCTTTTCTATAAACACATACCCTTTGTGTTTATTACGCTTTCTATTTTTGAAAACCATATCAAGCTCTGTTGTTTTAGAAATGGAGAGACAGACAGGGAGATAGCGACTTTGTTGTAAACTATTTAGAGTTGCTGTTCTCTCAGTTTAGCTTACCTTCACATTACATAATTTTTATTTTAACCGAGGGGTCGGTGGGTAAATGTGTGCAGCACTTATCTAGTTGATGTAACAGTTGATAACATTGAATTATTATGTAGTCACAAGCGGATTTTCAGGGCCAATCAAACTCGCAAAAAAAAATGCTCTCAAAATTCAGTGCTTGTGGTGAATCCTGGTTGATACTATGAACTTTTATGTAGTCCAGTCGGCCTGAGGAATAAATTAAACATGTCGAATTTGGATATAAAAAGATTTGTGTCCGCTTTTGCAGTCAATAATTCTTGCTCAATACTTATTTGCATTCCACAATATACCTTTTATTAAAATTTAAAGCAAAGGGCTTGTTTTTATTTAAAATCCTACTTTTCAGACTGACTGCTTCCTAAAATGATTGATTTGTTTCTTAACCTTTTGCGTGTCTTAACAGATTTTTATCGTCCAATCCTGACCAAGCCCTTATGTGTAACTGTCCGACTTAAGACATTTGGAGCATTTTTTCTTATGTCGAACTGTGTAACTTAAGACACGCAAAAGGTTAATAGACATTGAGATCCACTGATCAAGATGTAAAATTAAACCTTAACACATCTAAACTTTTCTTTAAATAAAACCTTTTTAAACAATTGTTTTCCTGTTTTATTTAGAATACAATGTATTACAACCGTCACCCCTGAATGAAAAAGTTTTAAAAGAAAAGAGAAAAAAGTTAAGAGAGACTTTTGATCGAGTTCTCAAGATGTATGTAAGTACTAAGTATGAAATAATGTATTATAAAGTTATGATATTTTTAAGTTCTTATTGTTTGTACAAAATACGGTCTGCAACTATTTTGTAGCTGCATGATATAGAGACTGGAAATAACTATTGCATAATATTTCACAACATTTTGAAACAACTGAGCATAGAATATATTAAGTATGGTTGTATCTGTATCTAAGTTTGGATTTAGTATTCTTGCTTCAAAGCATAATCATGATAACTTTGCAATGTTGATAAATTTCTTTCAATTCGAAAGGAAAAAACAAGCGCGTCGTTTCGCCATTATCATTTTGAGGAAACGTTCGTGAGAACACGAACCGTGCGAACTGAAGACAACATACAACGTGTTCCTTTTGATGTCCCATAACTCTAGGGTACCAATGAGACCATGTCAAATAATCACCTGGCACATGAATTATTGTTCTTTTTTTTTTTGACGTCTAATAAATCGATGAACGCTGGCTGCACACACGAAAAATTGTCCCGTTACGCTCATTGTCCAGTTACAATGTTTTGTTATGACGTTGTCACGTTAAACTATCGTCAGAACCGACTTTACAGACAACCAATTTTTTTTCGTTTTCATTTTTTATACAAAATAATTTAATTCGACAAAGTCACGATTATTTATGTAAAACACCCTTACGTGAAATATGACAACGTCGCATTTTGCTTAGCTTAAATTGAATGATTGATTTGAATGAAAATGATTAACTCGTACTTTTCAATGGAACTTAGATGCACACATCGAGAGTCTAGTGTTAGTATTATCTTCGAAACTATGTATTTTTGGAACACTTGTTTTAGGACTTTTTGTATTACTTTTACATATTATGTAGAATATAACCTTAAAGTTATGGGAATAATTAAAAATAATTACCTCATTTATTTCGTTTGTTCATCACTATGTATTCAGAATCGACGCAGCATGTCTCGGCGGCGAATAAAGATCTATCGTCTTAATGTGCACCTTGCATGGTCGGGAATAAAGATTAATTATTATTTAGTTTTTTTTTTTTAAAGTAAGTAAAGTTTAGTGTTTTATTCTAGGACAAAGATGATCCAGAGAAATGGGTGGATCTGAAACGTCAAGAAATGGAATATGAAAAGAGAAGGGCTCATTTAATATCATACTATGAATCTGTAAAGCACGCCCAGTCTGTTCAAGTAGACGATATCCCATTGCCTACATTACAAGTAAGTTTTTTACTATATTTTTATTTAAATTTTCAACTAGCGAACCGCCCCGGCTTCGCATGATTGCAAAGTAAATACATAAACCTTCATCGTAACACGTAACCGTAAACAGTCGTTGTCTGAGGGCCTACTATGAAGTCTTAAAACGATCATGATTCCGCTCTGAGAGGGAGACGGAGCTATACATATCGAATAGCACTATCCCGTTTAATCATTGGAATTGGATGGCATTAGCAAGTGATAGTAGGGCTTCTGTTTTATACGTCGTACGCGCATATCCCGTTATTTCCTGTTGCCTTAAGAGTTTCGGGAAATCCTCTTAGTGCTCCCCTACACTCCCCAAGGAACCTACATGAGCTTACAACTAGTAGTTTCGGCTGTGCGTTGTCTGCCAGTCACTCACTCAGTAACGGAAGAGATTTATATACAGTGTGTCCCTGGATAATGTGCACAAAACGAAAATGGATGAAACTAGACCAAAATTTATCGACAATAAAATAGAAAATGAAAAAAAAATGCTTTATTAATACTGATGGTTTATTTTTTTTATCACCTACGACAGACCCTTTTTCTCAAAAAAAATATATCTTTTGAACCATTGCGAGTATTCAGTTGAAATAAAAAGAATTATAGGGGCTAAGATCTGATGATGCTTAGCAAGTAAAAACAATGCACAAGAAACGGTCATAAAGTTACAAAAAATTGTTTTTATAAAAATTTGAATATTTTGTACAACTATTTCGATAAATTTCGATTTCGCAAAACTTCAAATAAATTTTATAACTTCAAACAAAATTTCAAATAGTATTTTTAGTGATTACTACTAACCCTTGTATTATTACCTCTCTAATAAAAAAAATTGCAACGTTCTATCTTCAACAACATTTTTTTGCAAGACTTTAAATTTTAGGGTCTGCGAGCGTTATCACGTCATCTTTCAGGTAGGGAACCTTTTTCAGGTAGAGACACTGGATACAAAGCAAATTTTATTAAATAACTGTCTTACTTTAGGTAAGGGGTTTAAGGATGAGGACAGTTTGAAACAACGCACATAATTACAACAATCTAGTTCCCATTTATTAATATTACCAAAAAAAAAAATTATGTATTAAATTCTTAAAGTGGCCACCACGCTGCTGCACGTGCAAAAATAATAATGCACGGAGTGAGATTAGCTGCGTGGCCCGACGAGTCATGCTAGGGTCGATTTTTAAATCGCCTGCAGACTGAACAATCCTATCGTGGAGTTCAGCCTCAGTATTTACAGTAGTTCTGTGTACCCGTTGTTTCATGACACCCCATAAATTGTAATCTAGCGGTGTCATGTCATAGGAACGCGCAGGCCATTCCACAGAGCCTTGTCGGCCAATCCACCGATTAGGAAGCATGAAACTGAAGTGAACTGAACATGAAGCCCGAAACGTGGCATCTTGAAAAAACACTTGGTAATAGCGAATGTTCCGGAGCTACTGACCAAAGAGTATAATAAAATAACTAATATTGGAAAAGAGCTCTCTTGCGCGAAAATTATGCCCCATAATAAAAGCGCCATCTATCAATGGCGGATCAAACTAATCTGTGTGTATACATTTAGGTAGGTATACTTTAACTGATAGATTTGTACTAATAGCCCGGTCAAAATAGACATTGACCCTTGCATTAATTCACAAGCTGAAAATTTACAGGCATTTAAGGGATACCACTCTAATAAAATCCTGAAAAGTCCCCATAGATCCCGTGTGTGCAAAAAAAAAATTCAAGGTCGCAAAAATGTTTTATTTTTTGGCCAAACGGTTAGATTTACGATAATAATAGCTTAGACTAAATTGTAGATCAGGTAATTATCTACTAAAATTGTCCTTATACTTTTTTCTCTAAGATTTACCATTTCTAAGAAAAAGCCATTCGAAAGTTAGCTGGAGCTGTATTCTCCATAAAATGCACACGTTTTCTCGCCACCTATGAGGTAATGTACGAAGCGCGTTTTTTTAACGTGGTTTCCCCGGTAGGCATACCTTTCGGTCTGTTTTAGTGGTAAATCAGGTTTTATTGAGCTTCTTCTTCATTTCTTCTTCCATAATCATCTTCTTCTCGTTCCTCTGCATCTTCCTAAGTCGATGTAATTTTTTGTAACAGCGAATCATCATCTGTTTTGCCGTTGATGTTGGTATCTTCTTCTGTTGAACGTTAAAAGTTCAACGTTTGAACATGACTGGCCTTGGCAACTGATGCATTTTGTTGAACAAAATAAGCCTACATTTTGCTGTATTTTGAACCACACCCCTTCTTGCAATTCCAAAAAATGGTGTTAAGGAGCTTCTCTGGTGCAGGCGGAAGTAGAGTATGGATTGGCTCCAGTACATTGTCAATTAGCTTCCAACCCCATTCTTCTGGATCCAGTGCATTGCCAAGCCACACTTGTACCTGGTAATACACTCGATATAAATGGTTCTGAGCAGAAGCTGAGGTTGCAGGAAGGCAAGCTAATTGCACACGTTTTTTATTACGTGATTGTTTAGCAAAGGATAAGTAACCATACTATCAATGCAGGTGGTTTTTGCTGGAGCTCAATAGACTAAAAGAAGAAAGCGAATTCCGTGAATTTAAATCTTCGAACACTTGGGCATATCTCACTTATTCCTGTTTTTCGAATAATTTCAAAATTGATGTTTCTCCCCTCCTGAATACTGCTGATTTCGTATTATGGCCCAAGCGTCATCGCATCAATTCGTAGCAATTGTGTTCCACAATTTTTTGGCTTTTTAGGTAGTCTGTGAATTCATCACCTCTTTCAGCACTTGCGTCAATCAATGTTTTCATGCCACGATCAACAATAACAATTTCTCTTGCAGGCAAAGGATCTTTACAAATGAAGCAGTTTCCCGACATTTTCTAAAAACTGAATACAGCTTAAACTTTAAAAAAGTGTATTAGAAATAACCACGTGTTTTCAATACGAGGGAACATTAAAGACTAACGGTATTTCGTTAAGCCCTTCGAATAGAGAGCAGGTAGACGAGTATATCCGAGTAAACAATTTATTTATTTATTTATTTATTTATTTATTTATTTATTTATTTATTTATTTATTTATTTATTTATTTATTTATTTATTTATTTATTTATTTATTTATTTATTTATTTATTTATTTATTTATTTATTTATTTATTTATTTATTTATTTATTTATTTATTTATTTATTTATTTATTTATTTATTTATTGGTTCACCAACAATTGTTCACACTGGTTTTATGTTAAAAATATCATGCACTAAATTAATATACATCAGTGCAACAATCACTTATAGGTAAACACCGCATGCATAAGGAAGTTGTACAAAAAAAAAAATACTTTAAATTAAAGTACTAATTTAGTTTTAAGTTAAGTATGAAGATATTTAGATTAATTATTAAAATCAGGATGGCTTGACAAACTAATCATTACATGTATTCTATTCTATTAGTATGAACAAATTTCCTTCCACGCGAGTTAATGAAGGGCCATCAAGAGAGATTTTTATGAAAATAGGCTTTCGATTTACCCAAACTGTCAAAGTGGATATCAATTTCATCACTACAGCTATTAATGACCTTGCAGAACCTCGCGAATGGAGAATTTGCGCCTAAAACCGTTCTTCTCCGCGGTGGGCAGAGAGGTGTTATTTGACTACGAGGAATTCTTGAGGGGGCACGGAAATTAAAAAGTTGCAATATTTGTGGACAGTCAATTTTATGGGCCATTACTTTGCATACCAACATTGCGTCACTAATGCGTCGGCGCTTATCTAGCGAAACCATTCTAAAGCACTTCAGCCGGTTACTGTACGAACGTACCCTTTTGGCTATTCCGCTAGAAAACGCCAGGTGCCAAAGAAAACGCTTTTGTACGCGTTCAAGACGCAACGAGTGAGCAGAATAGTGTGGCCGCCAGATTACGCTACAATATTCTAAAATGCTTCGGACCAAACTATTGTAAAGCATCATTTTAGTTTTACAACTCCTGAACTGTTTAGAATTTCTCATAACAAAACCCAGCATTCTAGAGGACTTTTTTATGGTATTATTTATGTGAGGAATAAAAGTTAATTTCTGATCAAATACTACACCAAGGTCCTTTATTGTGTCCAGCTCCGCAACCTTAACCTCATTGATGTAATAATCTTGCTCTATTAGATGATGTTTTCGTGTGAACTTTATATGGTAACATTTACCAGGATTAAGTTGCATCTGGTTGGTTTGACACCATTGCACAAGTCTGTCTAAGTCACTCTGTAAGTCAGAAGCATCATCTTTTGATTTTACCACTTTGACAAACTTTAAGTCGTCAGCATACATAAATACATTACAATAATGAAAGCAATAGGGAATGTCATTAATAAAGAAATTAAACAAAACAGGCCCCAGATGAGATCCCTGTGGCACGCCAGACGAAATATAACGCATGGTTGATTGAAAACCGTTGATGACTACGTAGAAAGATCTATCCTTGAGATATGAGCTCAACCATAAAAGTAACAATTGAACAGCAGATAGATGTTGCTCAAGGCCACGTGGTCACAACAAATAAGGGATGGATTCTTTTCAACTCAAATTCTTAGAATTACTCATTATAAATGTATTAGTCACGCAAACAATGATGTTCAGAGACAGCGTAGTCAGGCATATTATGGAGAATACACCTCCAGCTAATTTTCGAATGTCTTTTTCTCAGCAATGGTAAATCTTAGAGAAAAAAGATAAGGAAAATTTTAGTAGTTATTACCTGATCTACAATTTTAATCTGAGCTATTTTTGTCTAATACTAACCGTTTAGTCAAAAAATCCAAAAAACTCATTTTTGCGACCTTTGACCTTGAATAAAAAATCTTGCACAAATGGAATCAATGGGGACTTTTAAGGATTTCATTAGAGTGGTATCCCTTACTTGCCTGTACATTTTCAGCTTGTTGTGAATTAATATTACCCTATGTTTTGGGCTAATTTGACCAGGCTATAAAGTTGAGTTCACTTTCAAATTCTGCGAGTATTCTCATCATCACTTAAGAAATTATACAAAAATACTAAAAGAGTACCCAACGTAGCTTAATAAAATCGAACGTTTTAGGAAACTACACCACATAAAAAAAAACAAAATTTGATAGAATTATTTATTTCTGTGTTTATAATGTTTACTATACCTAATAAATCTGTGCAGCTTTCTTCAATTCGTCATCCCCATCATATGTATGTGATTTATATCAAACCCGGAAAATGCAAATTTTACAACGAAAATTGTCCGAGAGAATACCTACGAACAAATATCGATAGTTGCTTATTAGTTATTTATATACTCTTTGGTACCCGCGTAAGACTGCGCGACAAATACAAAACTACCTACTATAATAACTACTAAAACATATTAAAATATGGTGTTTCGAACCCAGCAATAACTTTATTAAATAAAACTCCAAATTATTGTTCTCTCAACATATTGATAGCATCGTCAGTAAAGCCTCCCGTAATCTTGGCTTTGTAATGCGCACCTGTAAACTATTCAGAAACCTCCATAGTCTAAACATTGTATACTGTGCCTCTGTTCGAAGCATTCTAGAGTATTGTAGTCCAATCTGGTCACCTCGTTATAATGTTTATATTTCTAGAATAGAAAGTCTTCAAAAACGATTTGTAATTTTTTTAAACTTTAAAGGCAACGAGCATCATGTTTCTTATCTCGTAGACTCTAGTCACTATTGCTTACTTCCACTCAATGATAGACGTAAAATGTTGGATATGTTGCTGTTATTTGATATTCTTCGTGGGGAGATTGACAGCATTGACCTTTTGTCATGCATAGAATTTTGCACGCAAAGATATCGCACAAGACACACCTTTTTATTTAATGTACCTTTACACCGTTCCAATTATGGGCAAAATGCTGTTATGACTCGACTGCCTCGCTTATATATAGGTAGACCAATTTGTAATCCTGGATATATTTCAGTTATCCAAGGTATCTTTTCGTAAATTGCTAGTAAAAACCAGTAAGTGAATAATATTCGTATTTTGTTTACCAGTTGTTATATTATTCCTTTCCTTTAAGTTAAAATTTTATAACCACTTTTTTTCTTATTAGCTACAATATTTAAGCTACATTTTCCACTACTTTCTAGTTTTATACAATGCAACTGATGATGATTTATGCAATGCAATGAAACTATAATAGGCTTCAGAACCCCATATGAGATTGTTATCACACCTTGAACATTGTAAAACTAAAGCTGTTGAGTTTCCTATCAATAAATAAATACAAGCAAATTCTAAATTATATTATGCATAGAATGGAACGTTTTAAATAATAGCTAGCTGCAACTGCCATCTAGTGTGTGCTCATAGACTGCTTTACACTGTCTATTAGCTTGACAATGTCATAAAAGTTTGAATCCAACGCTGGGACATGGCGGATCGTTCTTCGCAACTTTCCCTTTTGACTAAGTGTACCCCACCTGCAACTGACCTCTCCCTTCCCGCACCTTTCGCTTCCGTCACAATAGACAAGCGATTACTTGAAAACAATGTAAAAAGGTCTCTACCTGAGCGATGAGATAACAGTAAGCGTCGCGTACGCTTGCAGCCCCCAAATTTAATCTTGTAAAAAAAATCTTGTTGAAGATAGAACGTTGCAATTTTTTCATGAGAGAGGTAATAAGACAAGGATTAATAGTAATCACTTAAAAATAAGTTTATAGGGAAATTTATTTGATAAAAAATTTAAAATCCCCGACAAAAAACTTTAAAAAGTAAAATGTATTGATCCTTTTAGTTTAATATTGGTACGATTCTTTGGGCCAAGCGTCATCGCCTAGGGAGACCGCAAATTTTTGTAATTACATACTTAGTATAGTAGCGGTCTCCCGACACGACGCTTTTTTGTCGGAGTTTTTTTAATTTTTATTTCTGGCATTTTAAACTTAATTTACCTATAATGTACTAAAAGCTTAATAAAAAAAATATTCGTTAGGCCCTTTCATGTGATACCCATATTGAGGCAGTTGTGAAAAAAATATAGGTAATTCGCCATTTTGTGGTGGCGGTCACCTTAGTTTTGAAATTTATCATAGTATATAGTATTCTACTAGTCAAGCCCTTTCATTTGATACCCATATTAAGGGAGTTGTGAAAAAACTCACACTCACACATCCACCCTCACACACACACACACACACGCGCGCGCGCGTCAAATAATAATAACAAAATAAACCATCAATATTAATATAGCAAATTTTTTATCGATAAATTTTACTCTACTTTCACCCATTTTCGTTTATGCACATTATCCAGGGACACACTGTATACTGATATATGAGGGGGTAAGGTGATTAGAATAGTACCATTAGGAATGAAGCTATACCACTGTTTGTGCCTCTATCGACGTGTAACTGTTAACCTACGTCATACCAGGGGCCCTAGTATGAAGTCTTAAAACGATCATGAATCCGCTCTTAGAGAGAAACGGAGCTATACATAGCGAATAGCACTATCCCTTTTACATCATCGGAATTGGATGGCATTAGCACGTCATAGTAGGGCAGCTGTGCCGGGCAGAGGTCTGTACTCATGACTTCTAGGCTATTGGATCCAGGGCTATAGTGGACCACTGGTTGATTGTTTTGTCCATCTTTCTACTTTATGTTCATTAAAATTCTCATCATAGAGATGCTTGGATGTTTGTTTACTCAATCACTGTGGCTAAATGGATTTGGTCATTTAGAATGCAGTTAATTTCTGTGTTTTTTTTATCTAGCTACATAATTTCGCCAACAGTTCTAGAAAAATTAATCAATAAGTGTCGTTTTAATTTCAGGTACCAGATAACCTAATATTTAGCAATGTTCCTTCACAAATACCTCTGCCAGTCGACGCGGTGCTTCCTGCTGCTGGCAAACCTATACTGAAGAAAGATTCTGCTTATAAGGTTAGGTGGTGATCTTCTTTTAAATATAAAGTTGAGCAAAACATGCCAATTTCTCTTAACTGAGAAGTGTAATATTAACATTTGAACTTGATGAGAATAATTCATCAAAATAAAAGTAACTGGCTTTTGCTCGCGACTTCGTACGCGCATATCCCGTTCCCGTAGGAATTTCGGGAAATCCTCTCTTAGTGCTCTCCTAAGTGTGAAGGGAAGCTACATGCCAAATTTCAGCTTTCTACGACCATTAGTTTCGGCTGTGCATTGACTGTCAGTCAAAACTGTCAGTCAAGTCAGTCAGTCAGCCAGTTAGTAACGGAAGAATTTTATGAAATTAGGATAGGCTCTCATTGTAAGTTAATGATTAACCTTTTGAATGCCAGAGCATAAACGCGTCGGCGTGCCCCCGACGCCAAGCCACAAATTCGCCATATTTTTTGTAACATATTTGTGACGTTTGGCGTACAGGGTACGTGCTTGTTTGTCATGTATACGTGACATTGGCGTTCAAAAGGTTAAAAATAAAAACTCAAAATCAATTTAACAATGTGTCTGTTAAAAAAGCTTTGAAGTACCTAGTTGAAGAAGCTCAAAGGTATCATAAAGATATCTTTCTATATATGTTTTTACAAATGGGCTGAATTGTCGATACGCTCACATATCTTACAAATTCTAGTGCATCTGGCAACACCAACAGGCCCCCATAGTTTACATTCCCATAACACCGTAACATTCTAGGAGCGACCACTCGGGGTGGAGCCGCCCGGCGTACCTCCGGGCCCGCCGTGTGACTTCGAGTT
This sequence comes from Mamestra brassicae, assembly GCA_905163435.1. NCBI lineage: Eukaryota > Metazoa > Arthropoda > Insecta > Lepidoptera > Noctuidae > Mamestra > Mamestra brassicae. Next base: position 7,406,330 of record LR991004.1, on the reverse strand, counting down.
TCTCGTCTTAGAGAAGGAGAAGAAGGAAAAGAAGGAGAAGACGGTTGAGAAGATTACCAATAATAAGGTGCTGCGGTTCTCTGATATGGCTGATGAAGGACCGCCGGGTGTAAGTGTAAGTATAACTTTCTTTTATATTTGTAGGTTTTATACACAAAAAGAAAAACAAATACAAACACAACAGGACAGCTTATGTATAAGTGTGAGCTTGGGAATTAGGAATTTTGCAGAATTGGGTTCTCAAACGACAAACTTCAGTGCGTTAGAAATATTTGCTACTTATCTACTTTAAATCTTTAATATGCAATGGTAGTCGAGCCATATGTCCCATAAAAGGGTAAATCCTACCATTGTTTGGGCACCAATCCGGACTACAGTTTCCCAGCCAGGACTCATTATAAACTTCATCATCCTTCTTTCTGTAGCACTAAGCTGAGGTGTATACAATACACCCTTAATTCGCTAAAAAAGTTGCAAGTCCCATATAAGAGACATGGCCTATTGGCACACCTTTCGATCTGGATTAAATGTTTTTCAAAGAAACTCTTGCTCGTCTAGAAATGGCTTATCAAGGACAAAATTACATATATTTTTATGTTACAGGCACTGCTACCAAAAGTCCAAGTGCCAGCCAAACCACCTCCCCTAGAGAACATAGACGGGGAAGCCGTCGACGAAGAAGCTCCTCCTCCTCAAGGGTCCGCAGCCACACAGGCACCAAAGCCGACATCCTTACAGCAACGCATGCTGGCGCTGTCTGGTCAGAACATAGACGACTTTATGAAAGAGATGGAAGAAGTACATAGGAAGAGGGAAAGAGATAGAGCTGCAGATCTGAATGCTAGGTAAGTGTTCCAATTTTGAATACTTAGCAACGCATGCTGGCGTTGTCTGGTCAGAACATGGATGACTTCATGAAAGAGATGGAGGAGGCACCTACATAGGAAGAGGAAAAGTTTTTCAATAGCTTAGCAATGCATGCTGGCGTTGTCTGGTCAGGACATAGACGACTTCATGAAAGAGATGGAGGATGCATGGATGTTTTATGCACATGAAATAGAGCTGCATATCTGAATGCTAGGTAAGTGTTCTCCCTGCCAGGGTTTCGGAATTGTTCGGAAGAGTTACCGCGGCCCTGGTACGTACTGGGACATGGGGGTGTACAATGTATAATATGGAGTATTCTATCTATCTAAGTGTAGACTTCTTTCTAATTAAATCGTTATTTTTCCTCAGGTTAAGTGCCCTAAAACGTCCAGGCGGTCGTGACAGTGACTCGGACAGTGACAACGAAGGTCCACTTCCACCCCTACTCCCTCACGTTGGACCACCAGACTTCACGCTTGAACCGCCCGGTGCTGAGCTGAGGCAAATGCCTCCACCGTTATTACCTCCTGGTAAGTAGTTATTATTACAAACCAGTTAGTTATTGTAAACCAGTTTATTGCAAGGAGATTTTTTGACTCCACAACCCAGATACTAGGTATTGCGATACCCCTTGCTAATACTAGTACTGGAAGTTCTATGAAGATTGACAATGATATAAAAATTATAATGCTTTAGCTTTCGTAGACTGACGGTTTAAAGACTTTTTCGAAACACAAACATGCTTAGGAGGAATTAAGGGAACGTCTCTTGAACGCATCTTATGGATAGTCAGAATATTCAAGTTTATACTGACATCTTCTCTCTCCTTAATACCAACCCATTTTATCCGTTCTTCTTATTCAATAACACAAACTAATTAAAGCATATTGATTCCAGGCCTCCGTCCGCCACCTCTTCGCGTGCCGATGGCCCCCCCTCCCATGCGGCTGGTGCCGCCCGGGCCGCCCCCCGGGCCTCCCGGACCACCGCCCGGCCCGCCTGGCCCACCACCCGGACCACCTTCAGGTAAAACTTCTGCAAAGTAGGATACTTCTAGCCAAGCGTCCTCCATCGTCGCTTACCAACTGATGAGATAGTGGTTCTATGGTTCCATAGTAAAACAAAAGAACTTAGTTTCGCCGACAAAATTGCAAAACAATTTTTCGTTCTGGGTGTTGTTTTAGTGGTTTTTGAGGCAATAACGAAAATGGGCTCGAAATCAAATTCCAAGTTGGCGCCAGTAATGCACAATGAGTTAACATGGGATGGGTGTAATTTTCATGATTATGGGGACAACCACGGAATCCTTTACAATGCGAGGGCCAATAAGAGCTTGACCGGTTTTTGAACTAGGGTAGCAAGATTGTTCTAATAAGGTCACTCGTGAGACGTTATAGTCACAAATCGTAATCAGACTATGGTCCAGATTTGTGTTCAATCATCAATTTGTTTTTCAACCTGTGAAAAAAGCTTTAAGCGCAGGCCACACCGCCAGCTAGCGAGCGAGCGAAGCGAGACGAGGTAGATATAAACTAAGCGAAGCGTTGGCGAGCCAAACTATGTTCACACCGAAAACTACGGACGGACGGGCAATACCAGCGATGCTATTCGTCCACCTCGCTAACGAGGTGAACAGATAGTTTGGGGTGTGAACCGAAGTATGAAAAGAGGTGAAACCATGCTCGCCCGGCTCGCTCGCTTGCTCGTTAGCTGGCGGTGTAGTCTGCGCTTTATAATGTGACAAAAGCTTTACAATATACTAAAATCTGTCATCGTTTTCGCCCGCGTGAATGTCGGAAATTATCCCAACACACTTCCTGGCGTATGTGCTAGTCCAGATAATTCATCTCCATGCTAAATTTCACCCAGCCACATTCATGAAGAAGGCTATGGGTTATACGGGAACGGGAAAAACGGGATATGCGCCTACGAAGTTAAGTTAAGAAGCTAGTTTATAATATAATAGTAGTAAGATGGATGGATAAGTAATAAGAATGTATTCGTTTGTGCGGCAGGCATGGCCGGGCTCGCGCGCGGCATGCTGCGGCCGCCGGGCCCGCCGCCGGGCGCGCCGCCGCGCCTGCTGCGGCCGCTGGGCCCGCCGCCGCCGCCCAAGCCGCTCCCGCAGCTGTCCGTGCTGCAGGCGGCGCCGCAACTCATCTCCAAGAAGGATGCCCAACAAGGTACGTAATAAACCTATGGACTTTCTCGCCGGTTCTTCTCCATGGAAACGTCCAAATTAGAACCTTGACGTTTTATAAGTGCCCATGTACGCCGACGTGAAAATAAAATACTACGAATTTTAAATTTTATTCATAATCTGCTTATAATGTACTCACTGCTGAGACACTGACGTCCTCCGTGTGAGAGGGAGTGGGCCATTATACCTAATATTAGCGCCCGATTATCCGATCACTGGTCATAACTTTAATTGACAGAAATTAATATTTTTCAAATTATTTCGTTCTAGGTGCAACAATCAGTGCCAAACCACAGATCCGGAACCTTTCCGCCGACGTCACAAGATTCGTGCCCTCCGCATTGCGAGTTAAACGCGAAGACAAGAAGGCGAAGCCGGGACTTAAATCCGGAACCATTCAGCGGACGGCGGACATACCCAAACAACTTCCAAGCAAGGATGATGCTTACATGCAGTTCATGAAAGAAATGGAGGGGCTGCTGTAGCGAGTTATAAGACTGTTTATAGGTCAATTAAAATGGCGTCGTTTCCACCTGCAAGCAACTCGCAAGCAAGTTTATATATAATGTCCCTTTAAAATTTATGGACAAATTGTACCACAACGTTCAGTACGTCTTGTCAAAGATACCCAAGCAAAAAAACACTGATTAAAGTGTTTAATTTTACTACATTTTCGTATGCTGATTTTCTTGTAAGTATCTAAAGTGTTTTTCTTTTTCTTTTTTATTTTGGTGGTCTGAATGATTTTTATGAGTGTGTGCATCTATTTTAATGGGATCTTATATTTTGCGGGCCACAATCGAGTGATTGATCACATTATACCTCGGTAGCCCGCAATGTTATTCAACATGCGAGCTCGTTGCATGTGAAAAGAGGTCTAGAGTATTTAGCGATGGCCAATTACATCACTGTGTGACTTGACAGAGTGTGATAGCAATACAGAAAGTAAACGTTAGCCGGAGCAGACCAATAGCTAAACAAAGTTCAGTAGGTAGCTACATTAGTCATTTACCCTTAAACGCACTCTGTGCTCTTACGCGGGTTGTGAATGTTCATAAGGTTCAAAATTCAAATAAATATTGATGAGATAACGACCCTGGAATGATTGTCCAGTTTACTGGCCACTTCCATGAGCCATTCTATAAAGGTAAACCTTTATAGAATAGCTCTTCTAACAATGAAATATACCAGGAGTGAGAATAGAGTTCACTGCCACAACTGATTAACTTTAGAAGTACATAATTATGAGTAATTTTTACCAAAAGGTGTTTGGTAGTTTATACGGAAACCGACGTAACTGCAACTATGTTGCTATTGGACAACATTTTCCGGTTGAAATCTGTATTTGAACGCTATTTGAGCCTCGCGATCTAAGTTTGTAAATATTAGTTTAAGGTAGGAAGTATGGATTAATAAAATGATTGAAATATTAATGATCTCGTTTTAATTAACGACACGACACGGTTGGCGCAGAGGTTGAGCGATTGACTGCTGCGCTGCGTGTCGTGGGTTCGATTCCCGCACGGAACAGATATTTGTATGGCCTACAGATAGTTGTTCCGGGTCTGGCTGTTTGTGTATGTGACTTTGTATGTTTGTAAACGCACCCACAATGCAGGAGAAATTCCTAGTGTGGGGCAACGTTTAAAAAAAAAAAAAAAAAAAAACAATCAATACCATCATCCGCGAACTAAAATAAATTATAAGTCTCTCGATTTATATCTTCGAATACTCGGTTGTTATAATTTAACATTGAAGATTGGGTTTTTGAATTTTTAATCTAAAAGTTCATTAAACTGCTAAATTTGATTCCTCCATACCTACATAGTCCGAACTGCATTATCTATATTTACACAAGATTTTGTTGAGCAACTTTAAAAATACCCAGAAAAACAAGCTAACCTACCTATGTATATTATTAAGATAGGTAATACGTGCTCGCTACAAAATAACAAGACGTAAAGACGCACTTTAAACTATGATTACTTATTATGTTTTAAAACGTGACACTATTATCTCATATGTTTAGGTACTCAAGTAATTGGCCCGTGAAAAATTCAATCTATTTTTGGGTTATTGAGCATAACTTAACTACACAGGAAAACGCTAATATCAACAAATTTTCTTTAAAAATATTAAATAATTAGGTTTTTGCCTGCGGTCCTTGCGTAAAATTCGAAAATGTTCAACGGGAACCTATTGCGTCCAAATCCGGAATATTGTGTACCCGTGGTCGTCATCATCATCTCAACGCCTAGACGTCACGTGCTGAACATTAGCCTCGGAAAATCGTGACATAAAAGCATTTGCTTTCCTTAGAAGTTTGTAAGGGAAAAAAATCTAGGAAGTTGTTTTTATTTTAACAGAACTGACCAATAGTTTGTTAAACTCACTGTAACAAATATTTTGCATTGTAATAATATAAAGAAAGAAAGAAAATTACATTTATTGGCACAAAAAAAACACCTTACAAATAGAGAATAAGTATCAAAAATTAGGTTCTTATAACAATATTGTGCCAAAAGGGCCTCAGCTCAGTATTAATGTCAGGTGGCAACAGTAGGTATTACCAACTAACGCTGATTTTCAGCTGCAGCCCACGGGTACATACGGGTAACATGCTGTATTTGAATTCAGAATTCGAGATACATATGAAATTTTGAACAAAAAACTCAATGTTATAATTATGACAAAGATCAAATTGCACTGCAACTCATACTTTAATAGGAATTACTTAAAATATATAGGTAATGCTAAACTCGACACATGAGTTGGTGAAATAATAAATTCAAGTATTGGAAACTTTCCTGTTTACTGAGTTTTAATACCTATTAAAAAAAACACATTGTCATGAATTCATGATAAAAAGTGTCCATCCGTAGTAGTGACGGGTTATCAGCTAGAGAAATATGTTCCATCTTGTTGTTATACGCGAACCAGGTCACGTGCTAAATAATGAAAAAAAACATTACGCATTTATTATTAAAGGCATGGGCACAGGTGTATAATACACTTATTTTTCGCTAGTTGTGTTATGTCTTAGAGTATCTAATTTCGAAGCGGAAGCGCATGAAGCAGGCACAAATTCAGTCTGCTACTGAGATCTGCCTTACAGAAACCAACCTTGCCCAACCTTGTCGAACCTAACACCCCAGGCTCAGTGGTCTAAAGTCCTGTTGGGGAACAAAACACACAAACAACAAACAAAAACACAACAAACAACAAAACACACAAACAAAAACACAACAAACAACAAAACACACAAACAAACAACTGACAATCAACAAACAAATAACAAACAAACAACAAATAAACAACAAACAAACAACAACAAACTAACAAATAGATTTTTTCCAGAGAGTCCCTCCATGTAAAATACTGTTTCTGAAAGCCGACCCCAACATAATTCGGATTGATATTCGTTCCTTTGACTTTTACCCTAAGGTTAGAGGTCTAACATTGGTTCATCAAAAACCTACCAATTGATTTTATCTAATTTTTTACATTACTTTTCCACATTTGTCCACGTAATGTTATTTGCGCTCTCTGGATGTGTCAGGGTTTTTTTATGAGAACTATGTTCCTACTACAAAATGAACTGTGATTATGATGAAACTATTCCATTTGTGGATCCCCACATGTCTGATGGAGGAGCTCGTGGCTTAATAATAACAGCCGCACGGGTCGATCTTCAAGGTTAAGTAACGTTTGCCGAGGTTGGTCTGTGGATGGGTGACATACTGAGACTCCTCCGTGCCTCGGAAAGCACGTTAAGCATTTGGTACCGGCTGTCATTTGTAGATATTTGGCAGTCGTTACGGATAGTCAGAAGCCAGAAAATCTGACACCAGTCTTACCAAGGAGTACCTACCGTGCTACCCAGTTAATGGGTTGTCGAGGTCTGGTAGGCAGCCGCTCCACGTAAAATACTGGTATGCAGCTGAATCCGGTTTGACTGGAAGCCGACCCCAATATTATTGAGAAAAGGCTAGGCAGATGATGACATGTCTGATGGGGAAGGACTCTAAGCATTCGTATTCGTCCTACGATATGTCAGGCTGCTAGGTATATCAGGGCCCTGTTTAATAAACGTTACAAATTGTAATTGTATTAAGTTTCTGTTTAATAAAGAATTCAACTTACAAATTTACCATGGTGGACAACTGTTAAAATTATAAAATTGTACCTACAATTTACATATTCCTGTTTAATAAACATTTTCTCTTTACATGTGACAATTTACATATTTGTAAGGAAAACTGTTTTATTGAACGCAAATTTGTAATTATAAATTTACATGTTTTGTAAATTGTAGAACGATTCCGACAGATGGACTTGCCTTCTGTCAGAACTTAACAATTTTGTACCTCAATTTAATAACTGAAGAAATTTAATTGTTGTACATTAAAAATGGTTCTAACAACTAGTAGTTGAAGGAGTGACGATGAATATATGAGTGAACGGAATCGGCGAGTTTTTCGTAAAAGGATAAACTTTATAAAATTCTAAATATTTTAATATTCTAATATTTTTAAAATCTCGATTTAAGAATCTTCAACAAAACTTGATTTTTTGTCATTTTTAACTTTTTTTTTTTAATGTTGGGAAATCATCAAATGACTTCTTCCGCTCTGGGTGGAGCGGAAGGGCGTGTCAGACTCTTACTGACTAAAACCCATCAGTGTTCCTTCTAAAGCCCTTTGCGTTCTGGGCCGCGGTGACTCTTTCGAACAAATTCCGCAACCCTGGCATAATTTTTTAACTTACAATTATAAATTTGTATATACAATATTGTCATCGAAATCTACAGGTGTTTTCTGCACATGTTACAGCATTTATAATTGTAATATTTGTAATGTTTTTACTTGTAAAATTCTTACATAATTTTAAGGTTTATTAAACAGCATTTGTCATATTACAACTTTACAAATATGTCACTTATTCACAAAATTGTAACGTTTATTAAACAGAGCCCCAGGTCGGTAGTTGCCTTAATTAATTATTTATAAGGCGTCTATATCTGATGGCATCGTGAGACGCGTCGACAGAGGGCGCTTTTCGGTTGTGCCGTACAAAAACATTAAAATTTTGACGGACTCTAGGATACTACGGTCCACGACTCGCTGGCAAACCTCGAGCTTGGACCTCTGCCGAAGTGTTAAAGTCCAAGTTTATGCACATGTGAGAATGGGGAGAATACACATGTCCATAATTCTCCGTTTGAGACATAGTGGGAGATCTCCTTTTAGAATATCTGTCATTGACCAATCCTCCTCCAAGTGCTCTCGGTGCGTCAGCAACTTCTTTGTCTTGTTGCGTCTGGAAGGAGACTATTTGGCCCAGATAGATCTTCGAGAGATAGTCTTGGACGTATGCAATCTCCTCACCCTCAATGTATAGTCTTCTTTTGGTGCTGTTCATCATGAGTTTGGTAAATGGCATGTTCATCTTAAGCCCAATCTCGAGGCTTGCCTTGTTCAGGTATGTTAGCATGTTACCCAGATTAGCCGCTAATGAGGAAAAAGTACGATATCATCGGCGAAGCGGAGATTTGATAATCTCTTCTCGCCGATGAGTATCCCCTTTTCTGCCCAGTTTTGTGCCAAGGTTTTAATGGCTTCCTCGAGTGTGGCAGTGAAAAGCTAAGAGGACAACGGGTCTCCTTGTTTGACTCCTCGTTTAATAGGGAAAGGCGGCCCAGTGGTGTTAATTTTCATTGATGCTGTACTATTAAAGTATATGGTTTTTACTCAGATTATTGGTCTGAGGTTTTTAAGTAGATTGATGTAAGTAGGTTCTTTATTTTAGTTGGCCAGAGCGTTGAAGAGTGAGTCGTGGTTTATGCTGTCGAAGACCTTTGCATTAACGACGAATGCCAGATATAAAGGTGTTTTAAATTCTGTTCACTTCTCAATCAGTTGGTTTAGAGCGTGCAAAAGGTCGGTGGTTGAGGGATCTCGTCTGAACCTGCCTGTTCTGGTGGTTGGTGGAAATGCAGTCGTTGGTGGAAAACAAGTTTCTAATCGTTTAGCTATTTCTACGTAAGCTCTGCCCTTTTGCCAAAGTAGCTGTGGATTGCGAAGTAGGTACTTATAAAACATTTATTATGATTGTCTCAGGGATATTGAGGAGATAAACAGTCATAGCTACCGACAGTTTTTAATAAGTTATCTACCAAAACAAGTGATAAGAATATTATTCGCTTGTTTTTGTAGTTTGCTGGAGATCGATTCAAAATAGGTACCTATACGGCCTATACCTACCTATTATGGCGAATGGAGACTGTTTTTTTAGGTAAGGAGATTATATGTCCAGCGGGCCAAATCTACGAAGGTCGCATTCGCATCTCAGTCGCAATCTGGAACAACTGTGGGAAATGCAGGTTTTTTGACGGATTGCGACTGACATGCGAATTAGAAAGTTGTGTAAAAATTATATACCTACCTAGTAGAATTGGCACCCTGATATCTACTTCTAAGGGACTTGATATATCAAGCGGGCAGGGCGCGTGGCCAGGGTGCTGAGAAGATAAAAGTATGGCGTCAAAGGAATGAAATATACCTACTTAGCATCGCGGGCGCGCGGACCATACGTTACACATTTTCGTCACAGCGCCCTGGCCGCGCGCCCGGAGGAGCGATTTGTATAATATCAAGTCCCTTAGGTGTCAAATCAAGGTTGTATTCAGAAAATATAACATTTTATTTTTTTATTATTTGAGATGAGTTTGCTCTTATCTCTAGTCTAGGTCATAGCTGACAGAGACAAAATCGACGATGGAGCGAGTTAACCAGAAGAAGCCGGTTCACTCTTCATTTGTTCATTTATGTAATAGTAAATAATACTAGATTCATAAGTCTTAATATCAACTTTAATATAAGCTTTAATATTAACTAACTGTTAAACCTAACTACGTAGGTACATACATACATTTATGTATGTCGTATACATATATCGTAGAATGATGCCATTTCACATAATGGTTGGCCACCTCAAACCTTACCTACCTACCTAGCCTCGGCTACATCATGGAATGGTACTTTCAACGATTTGGCCACGACATAGGTATACAAAGAAGAGGGTAGTACTCCGTCACTTCACTCATCCGGAAACATGCCTAGAAGTCTGGCAGCTTTGCCTTCCAAAGTTCTCCATCCTTGGATGGAGCTGCTAATTCTTTGAGCCAGCTTCCTAGTCACGCATTTATATTATTATCTCCTTTATTTATTTTATATACATACAAATTACATTTTTAAATATTAAAATACAATGATATAAAAATATTTAAAAATATAAAAAATAGTAGCCCACCAGTATCGGGAACAGGGTCCAAGCTACCGGTGGTTAGGGCCCCTGAGAGAGGAACCTCCTCACTATGCGCGCCGTGTCCAGGAGTACTGCTTTCTGGATCAAGCCCTTGATCCAGCTGCCCAACGAGAGCCTCTTTAGATGTTGGTCGAGGCTCTTGGCAATTATGCCATTGGCCGTCACGACTATCGGCACAATGACTGCTGTGTTCACATCCCACATGTCGACAACCTCGCGAGCCAAGTCAAGATACTTCGTTTGTTTATCTTTCTCAGTCTTCACGAGGTTCTCGTCATGAGGGACTGCTATATCAACAATCATTGCGCGACGCTCTAGTCGATCTATCACCACTATGTCAGGCTTATTGGCAACAATAGTCCTGTCAGTGATGATAGACCGATCCCAATACAACGTGCAGTTGCCATTTTCGAGAACTGGGTCGGGCACATACCTATAGTACGGTACTTCCGATTCCACAAGATTGTATTTAAGAGCAAGTTGCTGGTGGATAATCCTGGCTACAAGGTTGTGTCTGTGCAAATAGTCTCCGTTAGCTAGACTAGGACAACCGGAAATAATGTGGCGGATGGATTCCCCGGGCCGGTGACATGCCCGACATATGTCAACGGTACCATCCTTAACAATGTATTTCCGGTAGTTGTTCGTCATCATAACTTCGTCCATAATCGCACAGACAAAACCTTCGGTTTCCCCGAAGAGGTCACCAAAACGCAGCCAGGCTACGGACGCTAAAAAGTCTACATCGGGCCCATGTAGGACCCGGTAAAAGCGTCCGTGAAGCTCCTTGCTCTGCCATACCTTCTTGCGGTCATTAGTATCTAATACCACAGGTTTGCGCCAGTTCTCGTTAGCCAAGGAGAGCGCAGTGAGGCCTTTGTCCACTGCTACCACATCCCGATGCATACCCACGTCGGCCTCTAGGAAGAACTCCCTAAGGCTGCATATCTCGCGGTTGTGCAGGGTCTTAGCATTTAAGAAGCCACGACCTCCGCACTTCCGCGGGATATACAGCCTCATCACCGATGACCGTGGGTGATGCATCCGATTTGCGGTAAGCAGCGAGCGTACCCTCCTATCCAGGGCGTCAAGTTCCGTCTGAGTCCATTTGAGTATGCCGAAGGAGTACATCAATACCGGCATGACCCAACCGTTAAAGGCGCGCACCTTGTTTCCACCTGATAAAAGACTATTTAGTACTTTGTTCAGGCGGCCAAAGAAGCGCTCCTTCAACGATTGTTTCATGTCATTAGCATTGATGCCCAACGCTTCCGACATACCCAAATACTTGTAAGTTTCGGTTGAGCTGAGGGATCTAAGGTGTATGGAATCCGAGAGTTGGGTTACCACGGATTCCATAATCTCCCCTCGCTTCACATGCATGACCGCACATTTGTCCACACCAAATTCCATACTGATGGCGCTACTGAAGGTTTCTGTTACCTTCAGTAGCTCCATCAGTTGCAAGTTGTTGGGGGCAAAAAGTTTCAAGTCATCCATGTAAAGGAGGTGTGATATGACCTGACCACCTCTTCTCAACCGATAGCCTTGGCCCGAACCTTCCAGCAATGTGCTCAGAGGGTTGAGGGCCAGACAAAACCACAGTGGACTCAGGCTGTCACCCTGAAATATACCACGCTCGATCCTTATCGGGTCGCCGTTCACCTGGATCTGTCGACATCCTGGATAGCGGAGGACCGTCCTCCACTGCCCCACACAAGACATCAGGAAGGTGCGTAGAACTGCATCAACTTTATACAGCTCCAGCACCCTCATGAGCCATGTATGTGGCACTGAGTCGTAGGCCTTCTTATAATCTATCCAACATGTCGACAGATCCTTTCGGGAACGACGCACTTGTTGGCTAGTGGCAATATCCATGAGGAGCAGCTCCTTAGTACCGCGGGAGCCGTTCCTACATCCATTCTGAGAGGCAGACATGATTGAATTACTTTCAATATGATGGTTAATCTTTGCTCTCAAAATGGATGTAAGAACTTTATAGACCGTCGGTAAACACGTGATTGGTCTATAATTTTTGGGCTCCGCAGTACTACCTGATTTATGGAGCAGGTGGGTTATTCCTGTAGTTAGGAACTGGGGCAGCGACCCTGACTCTAAGGCAGACTGGAATTGAGACGCCAAGCGAGCGTGCGATCCTGTAAACCATTTGATCCAAAAATTGTGCAGTCCGTCCGGCCCTGGAGATTTCCAGTTAGGCAACGGACGGACTGCACGAGCTACATCTTGGGGGCTGATGGTAGTTGCCCCCATTTCTAGTATTGGATCGCACGCGCGCTCAACCTCCCGAATCCAGTCACCCTCGGTGTGACCGACAGGCACCGACCAGATGTTGCGCCAGAATGAACACATGACATCATCATCCGGTAGGCGCGTATCAGTCACACCTTGGTCCGGTCGCTCCCAAGCCCTATAAACCCACCTCTCATTGCTTTGGAATGTGCGATTCTGAGTGTATCGCTCCACTCGCCGCTTGTACCGACGTATACGGTTTGCCCATGCATAGATTTTCTGCTTCAGGAAGTCAATACGCTCTGTGACGCGGGTCAGATAATCCCGAGGACTAGTATCAGTCCCCGAGAACGCCCGCCTCACAAAGCGCATCACTCTACGGCGAGTGTTGCTCTCCCTGAAGCAGATAAGTTTGCCGATGAGTGCTCTAGCTTCACCGATACGACGCTCGATCCTGCACTGCCAAGCTGGTACAGCTGGTCGTGTAGCTCTGTCGCTGTTGAGAAATTTGACATGAGCTACACGACATGCCGCTGCAGCCGCACAGTACAAGATCGAGTGGGTATCGGCGAGGTCTTCGCTGCTATCAAAACAATTTGTTAGCTGCGAATCTAGAGCACACACCAGCGCCCTATTTTTATTATGCATGGGCAAACGAGGTAGACGGGGTCTAAGCTCAGGCGGTGTGGAGCGATACTCTCGGAAAGCATCCTCCAAAGCGCTCCTCAATCGCTCATTGCATTGGGTACTCACGGATATAGCCCCATCATCATCATCTTCACCGACGTTGTTGGATCGCGGTGAAATACTAGATTGTATTTGCACCGCGGCCGGTGGCGAAGCAGGTGAGACGCGGACACTTCGTGACTCCAGACGCAGTCTATCAAGTACGGCGTCATCTAACATACGGTTACGCAGGATGACCCGCACCTGATCCGATAGTCGTTGGGCTGATACGTTAACAGCTGGCTCAAGCACCTGAAACAGAGAGAGCATCCGACCACGGTACGCAGTCAAGTTAGTTCCCCCCTCTGTAGCCCCATAGTATGAGCGCATGACGTTTTCATTGATCGTTTGCGTCCATCGCATGCGCTGCACACTTCCACCGATAGCGGGGACCCTGTCAGAGGCCGGTGGGCCTCGAGGTCCTAAGCTGGTCGGAGGTCGGCCTCGTCCGCGCCGACGCGCAGGTGGTGGTGTCGTCGGCGGCGAGAAGTATTCGTCGCTCGAGCTCGACGCAACTGCAGCGACCGGAATCTCTGGACTCACGGCTGGCGCAGGTCCCGGCGGCTGCGAGGCGGAGCTGAGCGACGAACCCGAAGATGTTGGTTGTGCGGTTTGTGCTCGTGCCCGGCTTCTTGTCAGCATTTCATAAGTATGACAGACTAGTTGCCGCCCGCGGCTCCGCCCGCGTGATTGTCGAAAACTATCCTAAGGGAACATATTCCCGGGATAAAAAGTATCCTATGTGTTATTCCAGACTATAATCTACCTCTGTGCCAAATTTCATCAAAATCCATTCAGTAGTTTTTACGTGAAAGAGTAACAAACATCCATACATACATCCATACTTACAAACTTTCGCCTTTATAATAGTAGTAGGATTCATTGTTTTTCAAGTAGGTATCAATAAAATGTATGTGCTAATGTTTGTATTTTTTTTTCCTTGTTGTGTCCAGTAATATGAACATTTTGAGCTGTTTTTGTATTTAAATTAATGTAAAAAATATGAATATAATTTTATTGTGTCAGTGAGTTTGACAGCCGGACCACAGATTATTAATATTATTATTATTATTATTATTTTTAGCCAATTGTGTCCCACTGCAGGGCAAAGGCCTCCCTTTCTTCCTTCCATTCCTCCCGGCTTTGGGCAAGTCTGGACCAATCTGGCCGATAGGCGTCAAGTTCGTCCCGCCATCTTCGCCTGGGTCTCCCGCGATGTCGTCGGGCATTTTCTGGGACCCACATTGTGGTTGCTTTAGCCCATGAACCGTTCGACATCCGGCAAACGTGGCCGGCCCAGTCCCACTTTAGTTTGGCTGCTTTTTGTGTGACGTCGGCGATTTTTGTTTTGGAACGCAGCACTGTGTTCCTAACGTGGTCCATTAATCGGACTCCCAGAATGCTGCGCTCCATTGCTCGCTGACAAACCTCAAGCTTGAAAGAGGTATATATATATATACATATATATATATATTTAGCCCCACACTTTAAATATATCCTGTATCGTGGGTGAGTTTACAACCGTACAAACTCACGTACAGAAACAGCCAGACCCGGAACAACTATCTGTAGGCCATATATATTTTTGTTCAGTGCGGGAATCGAATCCGCGACACACAGCGCAGCAGCCAATAGCTCAACCACTGCGCGAACCGTGTCGTCACTCGATCGGCAATGTCGATCAGTCGGCGAGAAATATCTGGACATGCCTCAGTGCGGGCAAAGGCTCTCCCCTCCCTTTTCTACAATCGTTGGTGTTTTACCATTTAGGGCGTCTTTTCGGTAGGAGTCAGTTCGTACTTTAATCGAAGATTGAAATAACAGAATAAAATGAACTCAGTGCTTTTAGATTAGCGTTTTAGTAAATCTGACAACAATATCCTGGAGATTTGCAGCCCTATTTATAAAAACTTAACCATTTAGGTATAGACTGAGATCCCAGAGCTGCCAGACCTCCCTTATTTTCTCACTAACAAAATATGTGGTACAGAGAAGTGTTAGTATGTACTTTTAACAACGCACACCTTGGCTTGGTCCGACGGCCAAATTTTGTATTTAGTTTTAGTTTTTTTTTTTTTTATCAAAGGTATTTCAGTAGGTAGTCAAGGAGGTAGTTTTGCATCCTTCTAAATCCTGGCAGACTAGCTTTCGTTATTTGCATCTACAAAATAAACTATGCCCAAATTTCAGCCTTGTGAATAGGATCTCAGTCGAAGTGGCGAACAGCTCTTAGACTATTACAATTACTAATCAGTCGTTAAAATACCTATTATTTAATTTAATTAGATACTAATGATTTAACAATATTCTGTAAAAAATGCATAAAAATCAGCACCAAGACTAAAAGAAGTGATACGTTAAAAGTACATAGATACTAACACTACTTTATACCACATATTTTGTTTTTGAGAAAATAAGGAAGGTCTGGCGTTTCTGGGATCTCAGTCTATATCTAAATGGTTTTAAAGTTTTTATAAATATGGCTTCAAATTTCCAGGATATTGTTGACAGTTTTACTAAAACGCTAATCTAAAAGCACTGAGTTCATTATTCAAATTGTTTACAGTGAATTTGAATCTTCGGAGAGATTTTTTAATGAAAAAAACTGCTTGTCTTTTGTTTCGGGAGCAATTTCCAGCTAACAGGTCAAGTTCAAAATAAAACAAGTAATATAATCTCAATTTAATATATTTTGTATTAGTTAAAACTCAAAATAAACAATTATAATTATTTAATTAGGCATACTGTTACAACTACTAATAATAATAGATAACTAATTCTAAATATTTAAAATTGGTGGGTAATGTCATTTAAAGCAGTATTTTCACGGGTAAAAAACATAAAAAGAGGGGTTAATAGACAACATAAATTAAGCTTTTAATACCTGACCGTCAATATTGATTCGTTCCGACCAAGGAAAGTGTCCGTTAAGATCTTACCGTGGTAACTTAGTTGAAGTGAACGTGAAATGAGCTGTCAATCCAACCAAAAAGGTGGACTGACAGTTCACTTGAAGCTCACTTTACCTAAGTTTTTAAGGTGAGATGTTTACAGCCGGTCTATTGTGTCGACAACTCACCGCGTACACTTAGGTGGAGTGAACGCAAGGTGCGCTGTCATTCCATCTTGTTTGTATGGTTTGACAGCTCACTTATCGTTCACTTCGACGTATTTATAGAGTCGAACTGCTGAATAGACCGGCAATACATACTAATGCCATGGTTTCGACAAAATCATAAATAACCCTCACAATAGTTTCTTCCAGTGAAAATTCGACTTAACGTGTTCTTGTTAAAGCTAATTTGACTTAAAATTACTGAGTACAAACAGGCGTCGTCCTAATAGGAAGCGAACATGCGAATTCGCGATCGTCGCATGTATTTGTACGGAAAAAACTGGGAGGCGCTCTCTGTCGGTGTGACGACGCGGTCGGGTTTACAAACGAACAGAACTATCGCGAATTAACGCGACGATCGCTTTCAGTTAAGACGACGCCATAAAGCTGACGGTACCTCCAGACTAGGTAGGTACTGAGTATAATATAAAACACATCGATTTCTAAAAACACCAATAGGTATTTACATCTCCGATTAACCAACTTAAAATATTGTGTAAACCACATAATAAGAGCCTCTTTTTTCGATTACATTAAATAATTTAACTAACTTGTGATAATACGCATTTTTTCCACTAATTTATTAATTAATTATCCAATAATTTAACACATCTTGATAAGTTCTGCTGCGGAACAGGGCTTCATACAACATGTCTTTAGTAAACCTTCTCTATGTGCCCATTTTTCTGCAACCATTTTCCTGGAAACTGACTGCATGAAGGCTTCCTCTGAAACAAATAAAATTACTATATAAAACATGCTGAGTTACTGGGACGGAAAATCTTTGGCGAAAAAGTGGTAGCCATAGCTCGAGAGCCTGGTAACACTGTTCCGTTTTCTGCAATCATCAAATCGTCTACGAAGCGTGATTCGAACTGTAGTGCTATTATAAAATTCACCGTGAAAATTCAGGTGAAGCAAGCTGTCAACCCCTAGCTTTAGGAGGAATGACAGCTCACTTCATCAAAATATTGACGGTGAGATATTCACATGTGAATATACAAGCTGTTTACTATGTTTTTTAACTTCTTTTGCTATTCGTAGTTCATAGCAGTCGTAAGCCATAGCCGGGCTACGATTTAATTTTGTTGTTTTTTCGTAGTCCTCACGCTTGCTAGGGCTATTTAGTACCTAATTATTCTAATTTAATTAAAGAGAACTTAAAAATAATTGTCTACCCCAAAATCTTTCTTAGTAAACAAAAGTTCTTAGCAGTTCTTATTTAGTAAAAAACAGATGATTTTCCTATATTGCTAATTTATTTATTCCTTGTCAGTTGGCAATAAAAGCTAACAAATAGATATTTGTCAGTTTAACTTCATTTTCTATTAACAGCTCTTCATCATAATAAAATTAGATTCAATCACCATGTAACCATTCATCATTAATAAGTCTAGATAAAATCAAATACGAATTCAAGGTACTGACCTACAAACTACAATATAAATCCTAGAATTTGTTTTTATTCATAGGCAAGGACTTAGAATATTTATTAATATCGGATTAGTTAATGTAAGCAGGTGTTTGCAATTAACTTATCACATATTTGCTGATTCATGACAATTGACAGTTATTGATCTGAGAACTAGTGTTATTTCTAGGCATATTATTTCAAAGGAAAACCTTCGATTTGTATAATAATTTACCTATGGCTAAAGCGCCTGATCTCAAGAAGTATTGACTTATTGGAATCATGCTCGTGTTGCTGTGTTTTGCATCGAAATACTTTACGGTCAAATAGTCAACATTTTTTTTTATGGATGGGAATTCATCAAATGGCTTCGTCCGCTCTGGGTGGAGCGGAAGGGCGTGTCAGACTCTTACTGACTAAAACCCATCCGTGTTCCTTCTAAAGCCCTTTGCGTTCCAGGACCGCGGTGACTTTTTCGAACAAATTCCGCAACCCTGGCGGGCTTTGGCCCTAACGGAACGCAACGCGCCATCGACCCGGGCCTCGTGGGGGTAGGGGAATAGTCAAACATTATCCATAGGTATTTGTCATTTTTTGATGAGTCAGTGCTGTGAACTTTTATTCCATAAATACTTAACTAACTATATACACTAGAAATAAAAATAAAATCTCCTAACTAAATAAACCCTAAAATATGGCGTCAAAAAATTCATCCGCATCGCTGTCGACTGGAAGTGTACCCAAAAGACTGGCGGCATTGCCACGTTGTATGGCAATGCTTATTCTTTGACCAAGGTAAAAGCCAGCCCTTGGGTCACGTGAAGTGTCAGTGCTTGACCTCGATCTCGCCTAATGAAAAGGAATGGATAAGGTCTACAATGGAACGCGCTAGCACAGAAGACGTCTGTTCAATCTCTATTTGAAGGCTGACTGACAGGCATAGGTGGTAGGGAACACAGACGTTTACATATATTTCCATTGCGCAAAATAAATAGGTAGGTAATCTATGGAGAAGAAGCGCTAAGTAGGTACAGTATATTATTATTATTTGGTATACAGGCAAAAATATTATTTTTTCCACTGCACTGCCAATATTTATTTCTAATGTGTTGCATTTTAACTTTTTAAGCTTGTGAAATTCTTATGAGTGTAGTGTAAGTACAATAATTGTCTACTCAGCACACTCACAACATTGTTAAAACGTAGTTGCAATTTAGCTGCCTGCATACCAAATAGCTTTGTTGACTGTACCTAGAACAAAATGTAGTTGGTCAACAAAGAAAGTAAAACACGGACATAATCACAATCAGTCATTCTTCACTCTCATCTGTACGACACTTAATAATCTACGACGAACTAGGTCCATTGCGTCAATAGAATTACATCTTTCTATACCACATTAACACCCTTATGTATAGTCAGCTGCTTAACGAACATACCTTCTATTCAAATCATTCCACAGTCCTTAGAAAACCAATACCCAGCTTACATCTGCACAATAAAAGCTTTCAAATCAAGAATAGGTAGGTACCTAAATAGCTTTTTTCCGTGACTTCGTACGCGCATATTCCGTTTTTTCCCGATCCCGTAGGAATTTCGGGAAATCCTTAGAGAGTGTGGGATGATCTGTCAATCCATATAATCAAGATGGAATGACAGCTCACTTTGTGATCACGTGACATCTTGATTATATGGATTGACAGCTCACCTCGAGATCACTTCACCCAAGCCTTCACTTCGACATGTTTATAGAATCGACCGGCTGAAATACTTAGCGATTTCTGAAGCTGACCATACCCATTACATAAGATAATTACTTACCGGAAGAGTAGTCGCCGTATCTAGGGCACAAGACGTCGATCACAGCATACGACAGCATCTTCATACATGTCAGTACGGAGACGTCACTGTTGGTGGATGTTAGGATGTGGCAGGAAGCCATGTGCTCGCTCAGCGTGATCATCAGGACCAAGGTTATGAGGAGGAAGTATTTGCCTTGCATTTTTTTGGTGAGCTGCGAACAAAATTACTACGTTAAATACCTCAAGTTTTGAGACTACGTCTAATAAAGATGTTTAGCAGAAGAAGACTTATTGCGCCGTAGTCAAATAAATTGGGATATAGGTATGTCAAGAGGTAATAGGTGCTTCTACTTAAAAGTATTTTTCCTATACCTACAAAATCTCAGGTATGCACGTGTTTTTTTCCATTAGCTTAATACTTTATCCTTCTACTTAGATACTACCCACGCACAACGTTATGGAAATACTTTAATTGTGTGTGTTTTTTTAAATTAATTTCATTAAATGCTAAGTAAGGGAATTCCTTCCACTACTACCTACCACAACATTTAGTTTTTTTTTCATTTTTAGCATTTACAGGGAATTCCCTGCCGGAGTCCATGCTTCCTAATAGCAACAACCTGGAAGTATTTAAGTCAGCACTGAATAGGTTACTTCTGGGCAACCATCCTCCATCGTCAACCAAATCATCGCTTATCAGGTGACATAGTGTGGACAATCGTGACAGAAAAAGAAAGAAAGAAAACACAGTTATTCTGCCAGAGATGACGCACAGAAACACAAAAATAACTTATCAACTATTTAACTAAAATAAATCTAAATAAAAACCTACCTACCTGAACCTGAGATAATCGATTACAAGGGTATAAATCAACTATAAATTAAAGGGAAAGAGCATGGCCTCATAGTTTTATAGTAGGAATTAAGCCCGCATAAGATTACAAAAAAAAAAAACAGGAACAGTCTAACCCGAAATAATTATCTGTATGCTATATATAGGTCAAACAAATATAAGTGAGGTGTTGGTTCCCGTTGGAGCGGGAATTGAATCCGCGACACTTGCATAGCACCCAATTAGCTGCATACGTGCCTACTAAAATTATGACTGAGGCAGCTTTTTATTCTAAGTATTCTATATTTGTCTAGTTACGTAGAAAAATATCTATATTATTTTGGGAATTCATGGTTTTGATTACTTCGTTATTGTTTTAGATTGACCAAAATAAAATTAATAGTTTGAGACAATTTTTATTTTTCCCTATTGCGGAGAAGGAAGGTCAACGAAAAGATGCAGGTATGGACAATGTATTAAGATCCAGTGATCAATAATATAACATCAAAATAAATAGCAGTAAAAAAAACGTGACAGTTGACAGGGGAGAATTTATCTATTAAAAGAAGAAAACGTGTTGCGCCTTCCTCAAGTAACATGGGTTCGAGGTGGTCATCCGTTCGTAATTACAAAAATAAAGGACGTTGGCAGAAAAAAGGGAACAGCAAATATATTAACAAAAACACGACTCACCTAACGACTTGCAGGAATCTCGAGAACGTTTCAATAAAATAACACTCCGCAGATGTATCCTACCTAATGGAAGGAAAATAAATAGCTCCAGCCTTTTTATACTCGCTCAGAAAACAAGTCCCTAATAAAATTCTAGGAGCGTAAACAATTTTCTCGGCGCGCAAACTTTTATAACTAATTATATTTTCCACGTTAAACAAACTTATTAAATTTCGCAGCTCGTATTTTTGTCACAGAGTGATCGCTTACAAAGTTACAAAACATGAATGAGCTTGTTAGCTAGCACCCAAATTAAACCGTAAACATGTTATTATAAATAACCCGAACATAGTTTATCGGTAACTATATTTTTATCTCAATAATTGAATGACCTATGACACTTGAATGTGTATATAAAAACTTGTGTAACTTTAGGTTGTTTATTGTAGTCACGTGCGTCTGCCAATAACCACCCTCTTGGAACCCTTTCTGAAGTTTTCTGTTTAAAGAAAGTAATAAAAAGTTCATGAATAAAATATGAAAGGGATATTTTATAGCGTTCATCCAGTTTGGACGTAGTTCATGGACCAGCAGTGCGATTCTGTAAACATGTCGAAGTGAAAACTTAGGCGAAGTGAAAACAAGTGAGCTATCAAACCATATAAACAAGATGGAATGACAGCTCACTTTTCGTTGTACACGGTGGGACAGAAATACAGCCGGTCGATTCTGTAAACATGTCGAAGTGAAGGCTTGGGTGAAGTGATCACGAGGTGAGCTGTCAATCCATATAATCAAGGTGGAATGACAGCTCACTTCGTGATTACTTCACACAAGCCTTCACTTCGATATGTTAACAGAATCGACCGGCTGAATAGACCGACCGAGATCGTACAGTAGACGATTCTTGTTTCAAAATTTTTTGCACGCATAAGTTTGATACTCAGACGTGTTGTTTGCTATATAACTGATTACGTTTTTAATGAGTTACATTGTTGACAAATTAAACTAATCGTAGCCTCATTATTTTAATTTGTAGTTTGACAAAAACAAGCGGTTAGTAACATTTTGGAACATTCCATGATTTCGCGTGTCTGGGCAACGTCTGAAAAGTGGACAGCTCTACGTATCTAGACATTTTTATTTAGGCAGGATGAATTCTGAGTTAGGTACACGTGTCTTAATTATGAGGAAGTTGCAGCTTAGCAACTACGTCAATTGATTACGTTCTATTTCCGTAACAAACAAATGCCGCTCTTATTAATAAACAGAAAACAATTAATTTATCGTTTCAACTGCGGAACTTTAGATACCTACAATTTTATAGGTCATTTCAAACAGTATTTCATTTTATTTTTAGCTCAAATGTGGGCTACCAATGTTTGCGGATGTATAGTTTTGGTGCAAGTCGTTGTTCCACTTTGAAGAGTCAAAACATTAGTGTACAACAGTACTTGACAGCATAGATTGTTGTTATTCACAGTACCTAGTTTTTGGCCTTATTTTTTCATTCATGGTCTGGTTGGTCTGTGAGAAAAAATTTATTAAATACTTATTTTTTATTCTTTACACAAGCCATCTTTCAGGTCAGCTGTAGGAAGTGTTTGAGGCACATCCCTCGACCAGTACACACTAAATAACGGTTTTCATCAAAACCGAAGCATATTCCATAACTTAAAAAATTCGTCAGTTCAACCAGCGCGGTTGATGAGTATTCAATTAATTTAAAACGTTATAAATCCTAAATCAAAGTACGTCATTCATTGTAGTAGGACGTCTTAATAACATTAACTATAGGTAGGTACTAAGATATCGCCACGTCGTCGTACTGTTTTTCTATCAGCCTGCATGCCGTAAGGTTCCTTTCAGGCAACCTTTGCAGTACCTTCTACGAAAAATGGTATTCCCAAGTTGTCTCTGTCTTCTTCTTAATGGTAGTATCTTGCCAAAGTCAAAGTCAAAGTCAAAGTCAAAACGTTTATTTCAATTAGGCCATTAAACGGCACTTTTGAACGTCATCGTTTACAGTTCAGTAAAATAATAATGTTACATTAATAAAGTGACTCTACTGTCCATTCGGAAAGGTAGATTCTTATGGAGAAGAACGGACAAGAAACTCCATAGTTACTCTTTTCAAATAATGATTTTACAAAATTTGGTATACAAAAATTAATTTAATATTATGTGAGGACGATGCACCCAGAGTATGCTACTTATAAGAACAAAGTATCACCAGCAGAGGTAAACTTATTAATTTCCTAAAGAAATTTAGGTAAATGGTACTCACATATTCACATGTTTACTTGAAGAGGCATCTAGAATAAGGGCATTTGTTCATTGATACGTCATTTGCCGATACTTTGCAAGGACACCACAAAGTCGTTGAGAGATAACTGCTTACACGTAGCTTTCATGCACCCAACCTGTGCCCAGATATTTTGGGGAGAATGTCATTGGAATGGTCCAGTAGTCCTAAAGAATGTACTTAATTAAACACAGCAATGCAAATTGTTGAAATATTTCACGGAGAAAAAATAATACTGATATCTACCGATGACAAACGTTTTGGGATCAGAGGTCAAAGAGAAAGGGCCAGGCACAAATGACTCTTCGACTTGGAAATTTTGCTTACCTACAACATAGACGGAAAGTGGGTCTACCAGGCTATATATAGTTCGCAGCAGGTGGCGATCCGTAGTTTCTGCCTGCCCCCATGGGAAAAGACGTGAGTTTATCGAAAATAGTCAATCAACTTTTTGTCATTCAATTTTTGGCTGGCCTGTTGGTCGAGTGGTTAGTGACCCTAACTGCTAAACCGGAGGTCGTGGGTTCGATTCCCACCCAGGACAAATGTTTGTGTGATGAGCATGATCATTTTTCTGTGTCTGGGTGTAATTTGTCTATAATATGTATGTATTTAGAAATATATAAGTATGTTTATCAGTTGTCTGGTTGCCATAGTACAGGCTCTGCCTAGTTTGGGATCGGATAACCGTGTGTGAGTTGTCCCAGGATATATTAGGATATATTAACTACTACTGCTTTTAACCTTGGAAAATTGCTCGATTCCGTGCGATGCCTGGGCCACGAGAGCTTGAAAATGCTGGCTTTATAAATATCCTTAATTAATATTCGTTTTTATTAGGTACATGTCTCTTACTGGGTGTTCGGTGAATACATGTGTGATATTATATCAAAGAAAGGTCCTCAGATAAAATTGAGACTAAAGCTACCGTCTAGCTAGACAATTTTTTCACAGATTCGTTGAATACAAAATATATTAGAGACTAGCTTTTGCCCGCGACTTCGTACACGCATATCCCGTTTTTACCTGTTCCCTTATGGCCTATAGTCTTCCTCATGACTCTGCACTTCGTAGGTACTTCAAACCAAAGACAAACTGTCGAACGAATGACACTATTCAAACTACGAAGTAAATAAAACTATTTGATGCAAATTCAAGTAGAATCTTTACTTCGTACTTCAAACCAACACCAAGTTACCCAAACAAAACCATTTTTTTCGACCATTTTTGAAGGACAGAACCAATCAAACGATCAAGACCTTTTCATTTTACGACATAATTTTCAATTTTCGTCAAATGCACAACGTCATCTATCGAACACGGAGTTCAACTGTCAACAGTAATTCTATTTTTAGTCTTCAGATGGCGTTGTAAGTATGTGAATTGCGTGTGTCGTGACATTTTACTTCTTGAACACTTTAAATTCCGATATCTTTTGATAGACTAGACCGATTGCGATGAAACAAAAACTAAATAATACGTCAAGTTACACACAATGGTTTCGTTCATTTTACGTGATGCATGCACATCCAAACAGACAAAAAATCCTAAAATGCAGGAAATGGGTTCTGTTGGTTATTCTTTAACACCCTGACCATATTTTTCTCAATATATTCGATGTACAAAAACGATTTTTCTACAGATTTATTATATGTATAGATATAGATAATAAGGATAATATTATTAGAGATAGACGTGGCAATGGCTTGTTGTCATGGACAACAGTTGATAAAACAAACAGCTGTTTACAAGAGTTATTATTAGTACATAAATTATTATAATTAAACGGATCTCATACCGAATTCTTGCAATTAGCAGACATTTTGATAACGATTTGACAGTCTGTAGGCACGTGCTAATAAATAACCTTCTACTTATATTTTTATTTTTAAATCGTGAAATTATTTTATTATCTTTACAAAACGAGTCAGTGCATCAGTTTCATTTAGGTTTTTGTAGAGTACGTCCTACACGTACTCTACAAAAAACCAATCTAATTTCTAAATGGATGAAATTGGAAATTAGGTAATTTTTAGACTTATAAGACTATGGATGGAGCTTATCTAGGAAAATTCAATTCAACTATAAAAAATCATTTATCCAAATAAGTTTGAGGTCTAAAATTCCTGTCGTGGGACATCGGAGCTTTTTCTCCGGGATGGCAACGCACCTGAGATGCCACTCATCATCAGATGGAGCTCCTACACCACCTTTTATTGCCAGTCTTCATAATCACCATTTAAGCCACAGACACAGACAGACCGACTTCGCGTCTGCTGTCGTTCGCTGCGTCTTTCGATACGCGGTCGTCATTCCAGAACCTTTCAGCCTAATGTTTAGTAATTCTTTGGGCTATAATTTTAAACGAAAGAAAATAAACGCAGATTATTATTTTCAAAGGCATGATAACGACATCCGAATAATTTTATCAAGCTTCCTTAATACCAAAATATAGTCCACGTTATTAGAATATCACTGATATGATTTCAAATAACAAGACAAGTTGTAGGTAAGTAAATATTATCTTGCTATAATCAAGGTAACTAACAAAGTCTAAGGACGGTTAATACCTAAATCGTATCTACATAGTTAATCCGATAGTTTTGATAAGAGTGATTTAGTATTTCCGGAGCATATTATTGGCATATTTTTTCGTCATATAAACGTGAAAGTCAGACTCAGTACCTATAGCAGCATTACGAATGCCGCATTATAATTTTGGCAACAATCGTTCTTGCGAAATTATTTTGGACCTTATTTGTCTGGATCAAAGTTATTTTAAATTTGGAATCTTCCTATGTCAATGGAAAATCTTCTAAAAAAAATTGTCACTTGATGAAGTTATGTGAGGTCGTTCAGATTTATTTTTGAGATTGATTTCCAAATCACCCAGTGGATATTAAAGTAGGTAATCTCAGTGATTATACTGTGTTATGTGTTGATGTTGTTCAGGGTACGTATTTCTCGTTTTATTTCTTTCGTATAGGGTAGGATTTTTGGGATTGGTCTTCAATATTTTATTCAATTTGTCATTTTGTCTGTAGGAGGAAGTGTAATTTTTTTCAAGCTGTTTGTTTCCGAACCTTATTCCCGTTGAAAACCGGTACGTAAATAGGTAAATACCCTACTTTTTTTAATAAAAAATCTGCTTGAGAATTACGGTGTTCATATTCCATTTATCACTATAGATATCGGCCGTAACAGACGACAAGGATATCGGTCTACCCCTTACCCCACAAGCTGAGGCAGCCGTTGCGAGCAGTGCCACACGTCCAATCTACCTTAGAATCAATTGGACAAGTCGTCACGACCTTATTTCTTTGTAGTTACCAGTAATTTAAACGCGTATTTGACTGAGAAGGGTAATTTTGAATTGATCAGCAGTAGGCTTCCGCCCTAAATCAAGTACCTACTCTCACGGCCTCTGTATAACATTATATATAAAACACATATAAAATAACTAAAATAAAGACATATTGATAACAAACATTGGTGTGGGTATTTTCTTTGACCTAAAAAAGCTTAGGATATGGTAAGCCAGCAAAAACTGCTACAATAGTTAAGCCACGTGGGTATTTCAGGTAGCGCCCTCGATATGCTCAATGCAAAACGTTACATACGGATGTCCCCAAGGCTCAATAATTAGCTCATAATTATTTCTTATCTATATTATATATTATAATAACATTAATAAAATAGGGCTGACAGGACACCTAACGTTATACGCAGCTGACACTTGCCCCTTTTACTTCAATAAATCTGTACAAAATATTATTATAACTGATGCTCATAAGGACCTTGACCTACTTAATGAATGGCTAAATATAACTTGCTTACTTTTAACACAACAAACACAAACATTAATAAAACATCATATTTATGATTTTCGCAGCGAAAAACAAACTGTTACCGGACCTTGCACCACTCACGATCAACGGAGAAATAGTTAAAGAAGGAAAATACGGGGCTAAAATAATCCTCAGGTTTTACCCCTCAAATCCATATAGGTACCTATATAAATTCTTCTGTTACTGATTGACTGTGTGAGTGACTGAGTGACTGACACAACGCACGTCTGAAACTACTGGTCGTAGAAAACTGAAGTTTGGCATGTATAAGTAGGTTTCTTGGGGAGTGCAGGAGAGCACCAAGAGAGTATTTCCCGAAATTCCTACGGGAACGGGAAAAAAAGGGATATGCGCGTTCGAAGTTGCGTGCAAAAGCTAGTAAATAATACTAGTATTACGAATCCTCTCTAATGAGAAACAATAAATGATCTATTGCTCGAAAGGTTTAAAGTTAAGGTTTAAGTCGTACTTACATTGTGTCAGAAACTTCATGTCGGCATCGCCCTCACTTCTGATGACGCAAAAAAAAAAATAAGTTTCCCTCATCAACATTATTATGGCAAAAACTGTTGTATGGACATCATAGGCCATCGACCCGGACGATGGAACATGCTCTTAATGACTTCATACGACTGTCGACAACTTTTCTACTCTAGTACACATGCTTTCATAATGTTAGCAAGCGTCATCTGATTGCTTAAGAAAAATTCATTTGTCAGCCGTCTCTGAGATGCTGTTAAAAATACGCACCTGTACATATTCAATCAAAGGCGTTTCCTTAAAAAACAGTTCTAAGCTTTCCTAAGTCGACGATATTTTTTTGGCAACTTGACGTGAAATAAAACGAAAATCCGACCAAGTGCGTGTCGGGTCACGCACAGTGTATGGTTCCGTAGTGAGCCGTCCCGTAAGCCATGACAAAAACTATAAATTTTACTATGACATTACTAAGTTACAAATACACTTAGTTTTAAGTCATTTTAGGTTTAAAGAATTTTTATTCCAATAAGAACTTAAATAACAGTTCACCTAAAATGAGATCCATAGTGCTTACATCTAAATAGAAATATAATATTTGTCTCTAGGGTGTTAGCGACGTTACAGAGTACATATGTATGTCTCTTGAATTTTGCTATAAATAAATTATTGAATAGTTGTGCTCCCTCAGTCAATAGTGCAATATTGATAATGATTCAACATTGGATAACTACTTAGAACTAATACTGCAATACTGATATTATAGTTTAAATTCCAACTATGGATACTTACTATATAGATGTCTATCATTACTTATTATTTTATATTTTTTAGTGCACTCATGCAATTTAATTTATTAAATGTCCCACCTTTTTTTCACCACAAATAAACGTATTTTGATTTGTCAATATTGTTTTTTTGTCGTAATTAGTCCGTGCACGTGTAGTCGTTAGCTGAAACCTGTTTTTGCTTGTGCTGTATGAAGGTGTTTTTTTATGGAGTTGTATTTTGTTTATAGAGTTACGTTACGCTCCTAAAAGTTTTTTTTTACATAATATTATTAAAAAAAAAAAAAACAAAATTTATATATTTTTTTATTAATTAATTTTTTTTTTTTCTGACATGCATGATCAATGTTTAGCTTCCAAGTAAGTTTGTCATCTACCCACAGTCCTAGAAACTTTTCGTGATTAGATCGTTTAATTACAATCATCAACATCATCATTTTAGCTGAAAGACGTCCACGACTACGCTTGGAGATTCCCTTCGTGATTGAATCAGAAATCAAGAGACCCGCAGAAGCACCAAGGTCATTGAAGCTGAAGAATTGCCAAACTTTAGTGGCAGGTGGGCAGACATTGCTCGCACAACGAACGGCCGATGAGGACGCAAGGTTCTTGAATGACGACGGACGGCGCGGCGGCGGCGTACCGGAAGACCCGGAAGACCGGAAAAGCCTGCCACAAGATGGACCGATGACCTGGTGACGGCCGTGGGATTCTACGAGAAGCTTTTTTTTCAAGGATGCGAAATCATCAAATGACTTCTTCCGCTCTAGGTGGAGCGGAAGGGCGTGTCAGACTCTTACAGAACAAAAACCCACCCGTGTTCCTTCTAAAGCCCTTTGCGTTCCGGGGCCGCTGTAACTCTTTCGAACAAATTCCGCAACCGCGAACAAATTCCGCAACCTCTGCGAGAAGCTTAGTATCGGTCTATGTGGTGACGACTTTAATCTTTCGAATGATAATGATAATAATTACTACTTGGAAATGTCATAGCGTTATAGAACAGCTCATTGTTTCCAATTATGTCATGTTCATACTAAAATAAGAATTTCAATGCACGGTAAGACTCTTATCAAGAAATAAATATCTACCGGTATAATCAGAACAATGACTATTAATAATGCATATTAAGAATTCAATTAAATGAACAAGATCATAGACTTATATCCTCATAAATTAGCATAGTAACAATTATTATAGGGTCATTACGCTGGATCGCGGCCCTGTGTTGTTTCGCGGCCTTTTATAGGACTAGCCGTATAAATATTGCAATAATAAGAATTCTATCTTACTCTTACCAACGCGTTGTGCCACTTTAAAAAGTAGGGTAGTAGCAGAATGTAATGTCTATTCAAATTGGTCGGTTAACCTAATCCATGTGCCGGAAATAAATCGTCCATTTTGCCAGCCGCGCTGTCAGCGCAGACACGTACGCAAAGCTGCGCAAAAAATAGCGAACAGTTCCCGCTTCAAAAGTAAGTATTTCAAGTTTACGATTACTTATTACTCGTGTGATTGTTTTTGAGTGATCATAATTATTTGTTTCATGTAATTTTGCATTTATTTTGGGAGTAAATTACTTTAATATTAGTTTTATTTGGTGGCCGCCAACCAACACAATAAGTTTTTAGTAAAGTTGGTATACGGCCGGGTGGCCGCGGCACTAGCTCACTGAATGAAATAAGTTTGCTTTCTTTCCTTTTATTAATGTAAATAAAGCTTCGCTTTGTGCAACATTTTTTATTGTTGGGGTTGGTTTTAATGATATGGTTAGTTCACGGCCGCCAAAATATAATTTTATATGGATTTATAGCTATAATGTGGCCGCAAACTAACACATGCTAACAAAACAAATCTGGTTGGCGGCCGTCAGAAAATCATATGAAAAATAGACGGCCGTTATCTGACTATTTGAAAATAGAGGTGTCAGTTTACGGCCACTTCTTTCACATAGACCGTTTTGGTTGGTGTTTAGATATTTTTTGTTATTACAGATGTCTACGAAAAAACATAAATATAAAACTGCGACTTACACTCCTGAAAGTCTACAGCAGGCATTAAAAGAAATTCGCGAAGCCCAAATCCCAATCAGGGAAGCATCACGTAAATTTGGTATTCCGAGACGTACAATTCAAGATCGATTAAGTGGTAGAAGGACTGACGAACTAAAAAAACAGGGACCCGAGCCAGTGCTGGGAGAACAAGGAGAAAAAAACGTTGTAGAGTGGCTTATAAATATAGCCAAATGTGGTTTTCCAGTAAAGAAGCAAGAGCTATTAGATACCGTTCAAAAAAATTTGAAAGATTTAAAAAAGCCGAATCCTTTTAAGGATGATCGTGGTCAGACATGGTATCTAAACTTTTTAAAACGACACCCTGAAATATCAGTAAGATCAGCAGAAGGAATCAACAAAGCTCGCGCTAGGGTGACCGAAGAATTGATTCGACTGTGGTTCCGCGAACTGGAATTATTTTTAGCGCAAGAGGGACACTTGGATATACTTACAGAACCCGAAAGGATATTCAATGGAGATGAAAGTGGTTTTTCACTTTGCCCAAAAACAGGAAAAGTTCTTGGGCCCAAAGGTTATCGCAATCTCTATCAAATTAAAGCCGGAAACGAAAAAGATAACCTAACAGTACTCGTAACATTCAACGCTATTGGTGAGATGTGCCCACCATTGGTGGTTTTTCCATATATTAGACCACCAAAAAGTCTAACAGACAGCATACCACAACACTGGAGTCTAGGAAGAAGCGAATCCGGGTGGATGAATGGAGATGTATTCTACGAATACATCACTAATGATTTCAATAATTGGATAACAGAAAATAATATCAAGAAGCCCGTTCTTCTGCTAGTCGATGGACATAAGAAAATCGGACTCGAATTACGTCCCTCTATGCACGGAACAGATACACCAAATCCAGATTACAGATGAACCTGGAAGTTTGGAAACTTGCACCAAAGTAGTTCCACATAGTAGACCAAAAGAGCAACTGGGATCTGAAAATCGTGACACCAACTCGGTAACATTATCTCATGTGCCAACTTTAAAAGACAACTTGCCATTATGTACCGTTACTACTACAGAAAAATCGGGAGACGAAAATGAAATTTTGACATTTGGCGTCACTCGCCAGCAACTAGAAGGAAGGTCTCTTTTATCACTGGATGATGTTACAGTTATTCCAACTATATCAAAACATTCAGATGCTCATGACGTTCTGTCAAAGAAATCATCATCTTCTACAATTACATCCGCATCCGAAAACAACAAAATTTCAATAGATCCAAACACAGTATTCGAGCAACATCTGTTTATACCCCAACCTCTTGAAAAGTCCAAACAAAACGTATCCAAAGCTCGTATTCCGTCTGCGATATCAGGAAAAAAAATGGCGAGAATACCATCTACTAAAAGAAAAAGCTAAACAAGAAAAGAATGAGGAGAAAGAAAAAGCTAAAGAAGCTAGAAAGCAAGCCGTGAAGCGTAAGCAAGAGGAAGCAAAGGAAAAAAAAGAAACACACAAAGCCAAGAAACATAAAAAAGGAAAACCTTTCAAGACTAGGGAGTTAACATCAAAACAAAATTGTGGCCAATGCGCAAATATATTAAACAGTGACACTGAGGACGATGAAAACAAAAATGTTGGCTGTGATTTTTGTACTAAATGGTTTCATTTGAAGTGTACTGATTTTATAGGACTGACTTTGATGATGTTAAAGATAAACCGTTCAAGTGTAACATGTGCATTATTGATAAGGAATAGTTTTTATATTCTTATAACTCGTTGTTTCAGTTGATTATTTTGATCTCGTACCAACTAGGTACTTAATATAAGACTGTTTTATACTTTATATATTTTTGATAAGTACAATATACATTATTACAGGTAGACACCTAGTACATAATTCCATTAGACACTTACTGATTATAGAAATTGTTGAAGACTGATTATAAATAGTTACTGTTATCAAGTTAATTAATACATAAAATTGTTGACTTTTTAAAATACTAGTCTAATACGCTCAAATTTTGTATTACTCAAGTATAATAAAAACAAAATGTTAATGTTAACCAAACTTATTTTGTTGCAATATAAATTGATTATAAAACGTGTTTTATTTCATTATTTGTAGAAATAGTAATGTAGTGTGTTTAACAACGAGAGAAAAATAGCTGCAGTATAGATGAATGAAAGTGTAGTATGTTAGAAGTATGGAAGAAGAATAAATGCATTAGAGGTTAAGAGTTTCGAGTAAGGAAAGAAAGGAGGGAAAATAGAGGAAGGAAAAAAGAAAGGACAGAGGGAAGAATTCTCGCAGAAATTAAAGATGAAGGTGAGTTGGGAGGAGAAGGTAAAATGCTGTAGAGATTAGAATGCCTGAATGACGAGATTGTAGTGCGTGACCCCAGATTAGATGAAAAAATCCTGTGAAAATAAGAGATGTTAGAATAGTGTAAGGTAAGGTTCTAACCTAACCTTACCTTTAACTATTCTAACATCTCTCATCGTACAAGAAAGGGATGAATATTGAAGAGAACGTGCTTTTTAAGAGTAAAGGCATTTGAGTGACAATCGCTATCATATGCCCTATGTGGAAATTTATGATAGGACCATTATTATATGGTGAAAAGTGTACGAAAATGCAAAAAAGTATGAAATACTCGTAAGTCAATATTGTATGTAAAACTGGCGGCCGCGAACTAACTCTAGGGTGGCCGTGAACTGAAAAAAGTGGCCGTCAACCGGCATTTTGAGTAAATTTTAGGTATTCATTTATTTAAAAAAAAACCGTTACAATATTCCTCCAATACCTATTTAGAAAAATAACTTTATGATATCTGCTACGCCTACAGAAACAATCGGAACCTGAATTATGGACATGTCATACTAATTCCAAAGAGCAAAGTTGGGAAGGCGACTAAAAGGCCGCCAACCGGCGTAACGACCCTACATGTTAGACTGGCAGTTGAATAGCACTATTATTTATACGAATATTTTAATTGAGTTCTTATTATAATATTAACTAGAGACTCTGTATAACTCGTGCAATTCATGTTTTACCTACGTACTGTAAAAGTTTGAACAAAGGTAAATTCTAGGATTTCTCAGTAGAACATACTTTTGACATTTGGTGAAGTTAATCTTATGCACTTTGTTTTTAGGGCTCCGTAGCTGAAGGGTAACCATCGGAACCCTACTAAGCTCGGTAAGTTCGATGCCCGTCCGTCTGCGCGTTCGTTTGTATACAACAAATGAAATAAAATTGCAGAGGATAAGTCCAGACACAAAAAATGCAATTATTCGTGCGTTTTTTATAACTTTATCGTATTAATGGAAATACATTCAAACATCGAACTTTTTATGCATATAGTGCTATTTTAAAAACAGTACTACAGGAAAACAAAAAATAACAAAAAGGGAGGCACAGAGTAGCAAGGAGTTTGGGTTTTTACAGTAGGTATAGGTATACACGAAATTGCAATATTCGTGCTCGATAAATCAACATCCGCCGCGCGGTGCATTATGAACATGACAAGATCGCCTATCGTAACTGGGTAGTTAATACCTAGGTAATCACCAGTGATCGGATAATCGGTCGCTTATATAAATAAATTTCTTTCCGTGAAAGAATAATATGGACATTCCTTTCTGAATAAATAAGTAATCCCGGGTTCCCGGGATTGAACAATTTTGTATGAACAACGATAACAAACTGAATGAAATTATAGTAGTGGTTATTTTGATTTAGTATCTTTATTTTATTCAAAACAAATGGAAAATCATAAAATTTTCGTTTTAAATTAAAAGTTCCATTAGAATCGCCTTTTTAAATTAAAAAAAATTACACTGAGAGTATACAACGAGTTCTAACTATATTTGTATGCTTATTAGAAATGTAATATGATTTTTAGAAATCTCAGGAATTTCGAACGATTACGGGATCCGGGAATCTGAAAAGAATGTCCGTATTATACTTTCGTGGGAATAAAAGTGAAGTTTAGGTATATTAGCACCCGATTATCCGATCACTGGTAAATCACCCATTGTTCCCATTCAGAAGACATCTTTGACCATCTGGACTACCTGAAACTTCAGTATTTTTGATTTACCGGTTTCGGAGTATTATTAGTAAGTGATTAGTTTTTCTTCATCAATTTCTGGAACGGAAATGAATGTGACAAATTGTCAAGCGCGCGTTAGCTGTTGTGATGGGTTACTTATATTTTTATTTGGTCTAATAAATAATCGGATCACTTTTTTTCTAGAAACCAGAAACCGGAGCCTCCTTCATGACGAAGACTACATTGCTATCTTGAATCTATGATCGAAGAGGGGATAGTGGTCCTACTGTTCCATAGCTCCATCTGTCCTCTATTGCTAACTTCTGCCATATAATCCTTGCAACATCAGAAAAAAACATTTGTCAAGCTCAGATGTTTGTTCCATATTTTCTGGTGTTAACTTTGGTGTTTACTGACATGAAAAAGAAAGCGACTATGCTCAGGCGGACTTCGAGCTTTAGTTGTTGATAATCCTATACATTTTATTTGCTGTTTAAATTTACAGTCTCATTCATAAACAATATATTTGATTCTTAATTTTAAATAATCTGTTGAGAATTTTGCTCATCATTTTCTTGTGAGCGTTTATTTTGTACAGTTCAATGGTCAAGTCCTTAAACTTGGAAAGGAAACGATTTGAATGAAACTTAATACACACACATACGCAAGATACCTTGGTATGTTTATGTATAATTAACTAAAAATTGCTCCCTCTAAACTGATTTTTCGAATAAGTTCTCAACCAACTTTTCGGATTTTGGTATCTTGTGTGTGAATTACGTTTCTTTGAAATCTATTCATTCATTGAAATCCATTAATACGTCAAAGTTTGTATGAATTATCGCTCTTAACTGGTCCCTAACAGTTTAGGGATTTTTATAAATAGGTATGTCACCGAAAAATTGCCAACGCCGTCAGGTTGTAAAATATCGCGTGAAATCGTAAAAAAAATCTATATATATTGGAAATTATTGAATTTGGATGGGATTTTATTGTATACGAAACGATTTTTTCATAATATATCGAGAAATTATAATTTATTAAAGATTTATTATAAATCTTACGGAGTCTGCAATTTTCCGGTGACAAATACATTGTCATTCAGGAGGCCTACTATAACGTCATAACCATAATACCATAATGATTCCTGTGTGGAACGGAGACGCAGCTTTACAAGACGCATGGCAAAAATGCGTTCAGGATATTGATGGGGTGCCCCGCTGCTGAAGCTCGAGTCGAGCTCATCGTCTCTGAGTTGATATTATAATCAGAGGCCCCTACGATGCCGTGAATGCGAATATCATAATTCTATTGTAAAAAAAGGACAGTGTAATAAATAATAATAATTTCTTTGTTTGACAAGTAACACGACTCAATTGTTTTAGTAACAATATTCCTTACCCCTATGTTAATATTCCTAATTTAATCACTTAAACTAAAACCATGGATACATGTGAATCTGCCACACGCCTAACACCGAGGTGGACAGCTTGCAGCAGCGACCCACATATAAACAATCCAGTCTGCTCGCCACACAGCGCAGAATAAGGTTGGGGCTGGCCCGCACGCCGCGCACCAGGGAAGCGCATCGTTTTCTCATCGTTGTATAAAAACGTTCCGGGGCCGCTGTAACTCTTTCGAACAAATTCCGCAACCGCGAACAAATTCCGCAACCTCTGCGAGAAGCTTAGTATCGGTCTATGTGGTGACGACTTTAATCTTTCGAATGATAATGATAATAATTACTACTTGGAAATGTCATAGCGTTATAGAACAGCTCATTGTTTCCAATTATGTCATGTTCATACTAAAATAAGAATTTCAATGCACGGTAAGACTCTTATCAAGAAATAAATATCTACCGGTATAATCAGAACAATGACTATTAATAATGCATATTAAGAATTCAATTAAATGAACAAGATCATAGACTTATATCCTCATAAATTAGCATAGTAACAATTATTATAGGGTCATTACGCTGGATCGCGGCCCTGTGTTGTTTCGCGGCCTTTTATAGGACTAGCCGTATAAATATTGCAATAATAAGAATTCTATCTTACTCTTACCAACGCGTTGTGCCACTTTAAAAAGTAGGGTAGTAGCAGAATGTAATGTCTATTCAAATTGGTCGGTTAACCTAATCCATGTGCCGGAAATAAATCGTCCATTTTGCCAGCCGCGCTGTCAGCGCAGACACGTACGCAAAGCTGCGCAAAAAATAGCGAACAGTTCCCGCTTCAAAAGTAAGTATTTCAAGTTTACGATTACTTATTACTCGTGTGATTGTTTTTGAGTGATCATAATTATTTGTTTCATGTAATTTTGCATTTATTTTGGGAGTAAATTACTTTAATATTAGTTTTATTTGGTGGCCGCCAACCAACACAATAAGTTTTTAGTAAAGTTGGTATACGGCCGGGTGGCCGCGGCACTAGCTCACTGAATGAAATAAGTTTGCTTTCTTTCCTTTTATTAATGTAAATAAAGCTTCGCTTTGTGCAACATTTTTTATTGTTGGGGTTGGTTTTAATGATATGGTTAGTTCACGGCCGCCAAAATATAATTTTATATGGATTTATAGCTATAATGTGGCCGCAAACTAACACATGCTAACAAAACAAATCTGGTTGGCGGCCGTCAGAAAATCATATGAAAAATAGACGGCCGTTATCTGACTATTTGAAAATAGAGGTGTCAGTTTACGGCCACTTCTTTCACATAGACCGTTTTGGTTGGTGTTTAGATATTTTTTGTTATTACAGATGTCTACGAAAAAACATAAATATAAAACTGCGACTTACACTCCTGAAAGTCTACAGCAGGCATTAAAAGAAATTCGCGAAGCCCAAATCCCAATC
The DNA here is from genome assembly GCA_905163435.1 of Mamestra brassicae. Classification (NCBI taxonomy): domain Eukaryota; kingdom Metazoa; phylum Arthropoda; class Insecta; order Lepidoptera; family Noctuidae; genus Mamestra; species Mamestra brassicae. Next base: position 7,368,776 of record LR991004.1, on the reverse strand, counting down.
AGGGAAGCATCACGTAAATTTGGTATTCCGAGACGTACAATTCAAGATCGATTAAGTGGTAGAAGGACTGACGAACTAAAAAAACAGGGACCCGAGCCAGTGCTGGGAGAACAAGGAGAAAAAAACGTTGTAGAGTGGCTTATAAATATAGCCAAATGTGGTTTTCCAGTAAAGAAGCAAGAGCTATTAGATACCGTTCAAAAAAATTTGAAAGATTTAAAAAAGCCGAATCCTTTTAAGGATGATCGTGGTCAGACATGGTATCTAAACTTTTTAAAACGACACCCTGAAATATCAGTAAGATCAGCAGAAGGAATCAACAAAGCTCGCGCTAGGGTGACCGAAGAATTGATTCGACTGTGGTTCCGCGAACTGGAATTATTTTTAGCGCAAGAGGGACACTTGGATATACTTACAGAACCCGAAAGGATATTCAATGGAGATGAAAGTGGTTTTTCACTTTGCCCAAAAACAGGAAAAGTTCTTGGGCCCAAAGGTTATCGCAATCTCTATCAAATTAAAGCCGGAAACGAAAAAGATAACCTAACAGTACTCGTAACATTCAACGCTATTGGTGAGATGTGCCCACCATTGGTGGTTTTTCCATATATTAGACCACCAAAAAGTCTAACAGACAGCATACCACAACACTGGAGTCTAGGAAGAAGCGAATCCGGGTGGATGAATGGAGATGTATTCTACGAATACATCACTAATGATTTCAATAATTGGATAACAGAAAATAATATCAAGAAGCCCGTTCTTCTGCTAGTCGATGGACATAAGAAAATCGGACTCGAATTACGTCCCTCTATGCACGGAACAGATACACCAAATCCAGATTACAGATGAACCTGGAAGTTTGGAAACTTGCACCAAAGTAGTTCCACATAGTAGACCAAAAGAGCAACTGGGATCTGAAAATCGTGACACCAACTCGGTAACATTATCTCATGTGCCAACTTTAAAAGACAACTTGCCATTATGTACCGTTACTACTACAGAAAAATCGGGAGACGAAAATGAAATTTTGACATTTGGCGTCACTCGCCAGCAACTAGAAGGAAGGTCTCTTTTATCACTGGATGATGTTACAGTTATTCCAACTATATCAAAACATTCAGATGCTCATGACGTTCTGTCAAAGAAATCATCATCTTCTACAATTACATCCGCATCCGAAAACAACAAAATTTCAATAGATCCAAACACAGTATTCGAGCAACATCTGTTTATACCCCAACCTCTTGAAAAGTCCAAACAAAACGTATCCAAAGCTCGTATTCCGTCTGCGATATCAGGAAAAAAAATGGCGAGAATACCATCTACTAAAAGAAAAAGCTAAACAAGAAAAGAATGAGGAGAAAGAAAAAGCTAAAGAAGCTAGAAAGCAAGCCGTGAAGCGTAAGCAAGAGGAAGCAAAGGAAAAAAAAGAAACACACAAAGCCAAGAAACATAAAAAAGGAAAACCTTTCAAGACTAGGGAGTTAACATCAAAACAAAATTGTGGCCAATGCGCAAATATATTAAACAGTGACACTGAGGACGATGAAAACAAAAATGTTGGCTGTGATTTTTGTACTAAATGGTTTCATTTGAAGTGTACTGATTTTATAGGACTGACTTTGATGATGTTAAAGATAAACCGTTCAAGTGTAACATGTGCATTATTGATAAGGAATAGTTTTTATATTCTTATAACTCGTTGTTTCAGTTGATTATTTTGATCTCGTACCAACTAGGTACTTAATATAAGACTGTTTTATACTTTATATATTTTTGATAAGTACAATATACATTATTACAGGTAGACACCTAGTACATAATTCCATTAGACACTTACTGATTATAGAAATTGTTGAAGACTGATTATAAATAGTTACTGTTATCAAGTTAATTAATACATAAAATTGTTGACTTTTTAAAATACTAGTCTAATACGCTCAAATTTTGTATTACTCAAGTATAATAAAAACAAAATGTTAATGTTAACCAAACTTATTTTGTTGCAATATAAATTGATTATAAAACGTGTTTTATTTCATTATTTGTAGAAATAGTAATGTAGTGTGTTTAACAACGAGAGAAAAATAGCTGCAGTATAGATGAATGAAAGTGTAGTATGTTAGAAGTATGGAAGAAGAATAAATGCATTAGAGGTTAAGAGTTTCGAGTAAGGAAAGAAAGGAGGGAAAATAGAGGAAGGAAAAAAGAAAGGACAGAGGGAAGAATTCTCGCAGAAATTAAAGATGAAGGTGAGTTGGGAGGAGAAGGTAAAATGCTGTAGAGATTAGAATGCCTGAATGACGAGATTGTAGTGCGTGACCCCAGATTAGATGAAAAAATCCTGTGAAAATAAGAGATGTTAGAATAGTGTAAGGTAAGGTTCTAACCTAACCTTACCTTTAACTATTCTAACATCTCTCATCGTACAAGAAAGGGATGAATATTGAAGAGAACGTGCTTTTTAAGAGTAAAGGCATTTGAGTGACAATCGCTATCATATGCCCTATGTGGAAATTTATGATAGGACCATTATTATATGGTGAAAAGTGTACGAAAATGCAAAAAAGTATGAAATACTCGTAAGTCAATATTGTATGTAAAACTGGCGGCCGCGAACTAACTCTAGGGTGGCCGTGAACTGAAAAAAGTGGCCGTCAACCGGCATTTTGAGTAAATTTTAGGTATTCATTTATTTAAAAAAAAACCGTTACAATATTCCTCCAATACCTATTTAGAAAAATAACTTTATGATATCTGCTACGCCTACAGAAACAATCGGAACCTGAATTATGGACATGTCATACTAATTCCAAAGAGCAAAGTTGGGAAGGCGACTAAAAGGCCGCCAACCGGCGTAACGACCCTACATGTTAGACTGGCAGTTGAATAGCACTATTATTTATACGAATATTTTAATTGAGTTCTTATTATAATATTAACTAGAGACTCTGTATAACTCGTGCAATTCATGTTTTACCTACGTACTGTAAAAGTTTGAACAAAGGTAAATTCTAGGATTTCTCAGTAGAACATACTTTTGACATTTGGTGAAGTTAATCTTATGCACTTTGTTTTTAGGGCTCCGTAGCTGAAGGGTAACCATCGGAACCCTACTAAGCTCGGTAAGTTCGATGCCCGTCCGTCTGCGCGTTCGTTTGTATACAACAAATGAAATAAAATTGCAGAGGATAAGTCCAGACACAAAAAATGCAATTATTCGTGCGTTTTTTATAACTTTATCGTATTAATGGAAATACATTCAAACATCGAACTTTTTATGCATATAGTGCTATTTTAAAAACAGTACTACAGGAAAACAAAAAATAACAAAAAGGGAGGCACAGAGTAGCAAGGAGTTTGGGTTTTTACAGTAGGTATAGGTATACACGAAATTGCAATATTCGTGCTCGATAAATCAACATCCGCCGCGCGGTGCATTATGAACATGACAAGATCGCCTATCGTAACTGGGTAGTTAATACCTAGGTAATCACCAGTGATCGGATAATCGGTCGCTTATATAAATAAATTTCTTTCCGTGAAAGAATAATATGGACATTCCTTTCTGAATAAATAAGTAATCCCGGGTTCCCGGGATTGAACAATTTTGTATGAACAACGATAACAAACTGAATGAAATTATAGTAGTGGTTATTTTGATTTAGTATCTTTATTTTATTCAAAACAAATGGAAAATCATAAAATTTTCGTTTTAAATTAAAAGTTCCATTAGAATCGCCTTTTTAAATTAAAAAAAATTACACTGAGAGTATACAACGAGTTCTAACTATATTTGTATGCTTATTAGAAATGTAATATGATTTTTAGAAATCTCAGGAATTTCGAACGATTACGGGATCCGGGAATCTGAAAAGAATGTCCGTATTATACTTTCGTGGGAATAAAAGTGAAGTTTAGGTATATTAGCACCCGATTATCCGATCACTGGTAAATCACCCATTGTTCCCATTCAGAAGACATCTTTGACCATCTGGACTACCTGAAACTTCAGTATTTTTGATTTACCGGTTTCGGAGTATTATTAGTAAGTGATTAGTTTTTCTTCATCAATTTCTGGAACGGAAATGAATGTGACAAATTGTCAAGCGCGCGTTAGCTGTTGTGATGGGTTACTTATATTTTTATTTGGTCTAATAAATAATCGGATCACTTTTTTTCTAGAAACCAGAAACCGGAGCCTCCTTCATGACGAAGACTACATTGCTATCTTGAATCTATGATCGAAGAGGGGATAGTGGTCCTACTGTTCCATAGCTCCATCTGTCCTCTATTGCTAACTTCTGCCATATAATCCTTGCAACATCAGAAAAAAACATTTGTCAAGCTCAGATGTTTGTTCCATATTTTCTGGTGTTAACTTTGGTGTTTACTGACATGAAAAAGAAAGCGACTATGCTCAGGCGGACTTCGAGCTTTAGTTGTTGATAATCCTATACATTTTATTTGCTGTTTAAATTTACAGTCTCATTCATAAACAATATATTTGATTCTTAATTTTAAATAATCTGTTGAGAATTTTGCTCATCATTTTCTTGTGAGCGTTTATTTTGTACAGTTCAATGGTCAAGTCCTTAAACTTGGAAAGGAAACGATTTGAATGAAACTTAATACACACACATACGCAAGATACCTTGGTATGTTTATGTATAATTAACTAAAAATTGCTCCCTCTAAACTGATTTTTCGAATAAGTTCTCAACCAACTTTTCGGATTTTGGTATCTTGTGTGTGAATTACGTTTCTTTGAAATCTATTCATTCATTGAAATCCATTAATACGTCAAAGTTTGTATGAATTATCGCTCTTAACTGGTCCCTAACAGTTTAGGGATTTTTATAAATAGGTATGTCACCGAAAAATTGCCAACGCCGTCAGGTTGTAAAATATCGCGTGAAATCGTAAAAAAAATCTATATATATTGGAAATTATTGAATTTGGATGGGATTTTATTGTATACGAAACGATTTTTTCATAATATATCGAGAAATTATAATTTATTAAAGATTTATTATAAATCTTACGGAGTCTGCAATTTTCCGGTGACAAATACATTGTCATTCAGGAGGCCTACTATAACGTCATAACCATAATACCATAATGATTCCTGTGTGGAACGGAGACGCAGCTTTACAAGACGCATGGCAAAAATGCGTTCAGGATATTGATGGGGTGCCCCGCTGCTGAAGCTCGAGTCGACTGTTTTTATACAACGATGAGAAAACGATGCGCTTCCCTGGTGCGCGGCGTGCGGGCCAGCCCCAACCTTATTCTGCGCTGTGTGGCGAGCAGACTGGATTGTTTATATGTGGGTCGCTGCTGCAAGCTGTCCACCTCGGTGTTAGGCGTGTGGCAGATTCACATGTATCCATGGTTTTAGTTTAAGTGATTAAATTAGGAATATTAACATAGGGGTAAGGAATATTGTTACTAAAACAATTGAGTCGTGTTACTTGTCAAACAAAGAAATTATTATTATTTATTACACTGTCCTTTTTTTACAATAGAATTATGATATTCGCATTCACGGCATCGTAGGGGCCTCTGATTATAATATCAACTCAGAGACGATGATCTCGACGTTTCCGAGCCGTGTCAGGTGGCGGATGAGATCAATTAAAATAATATACATTCAATATAATTGGACTCCCAGAAACGTTTTATGAAATAAAAACATTTCTATTGTTTTTAATTGCTTAGGCATATTTTGTTGTCATAATGGTAAGTACACAATGTTCACGTTTTCAGGGTTTGCAACTCGTCTGAAATATTAGTAACGTACCGCGTACTCGTATATCAGCACTATCGTGATTTAATCAGCCTGTTTTATTTTTTATTTGGAAGTCGGTTGTATTGTTTTTTATATATCATTGAGCAGTATTCAAGCGGGTGGGCCTCCCCACCTGATAGTAAATGGTTTCCTAGTTGGGTTGACTTTTTGAAGAGGACTCGCTTCAATTTTGTCAGCTGGGTCTTGTATACTTAATATTCTATGATGGTTAAATAACCGCGCAAAGTAGTTGTGTATCTTCGGAAGGTCTGCGCGTTCGTTGTTTGGTATACCTTGTATCCGCGATATTAATATTTCTGTCATCATTTAGTGTTGTTCAACTGTTAAACGATTTATAGTCACAAATGGCGTATTAAAAACGTACTTGATTATTACTTACGTGTTTTTTTGTAAAATGATAATTATTCCTCATCAGTATCAGAATGACGACAAACTGTCTATGTATTCGTCATTCTTTTACTCACAGCTGAGTTCAGATAGCATTAAATTTCATTATAATAAACTCCAGGTCATTATCCTCTGGCTAAGATATCTATGGATCTTGCGGTATGGAGACAGCAACTGTCGTAACCCAGCGCCGGGCACGCCACTATTGTGGCGATAAGTCCCTTCTTTGAGGAGTGGCTAGAGAGGCGCCACGGCGTCCTCAACTTCCGCCTGACACAGGTACTCATCGGACACGGCTGTTTCGGAAGGTACCGGTTTTGGATTCGGCGGAAAGACACGCCCAGGTGTCATCACTGTGAGGATCGCCCGGAGGACACGGTGGAGCATACGGTGGAGGTTTGCCCTGCTAGTTTGGAGCACCGCCCGCCGTGACCTCGTCGAGGCGATCGGCGGCGGCGACCTCTCGCGTCTGGCCCTGGTTCAATCCATGGGCCGGAGCGAGGAGGCATGGAAAGCGGCCACTTCCTTCTGCGACGCAGTAATACTAGCGAAGGAGGAGGCGGGCCACGTGAGGGAGTCGCAGGGCGATCCCCGGCCACCGTAAGCGCGGGCCTGCGGACGGCGAGCGTGGTGGCTCGCTGTCCGATGATCACAACCAGTCCCGGGTCGATGGCCCGTTGTATTCCACGCGCGCCACACGCGGACCCGAGCCTGCCAGGGTTGCGGAATTTGTTCGAAAGAGTCACCACGGCCCTGGAATACAAAGGGCTTAAAGAGGAATACGGATGGGTTTAGTCCTTATAGAACAATATTTCTCACTAGCACTTTGCCCGCGACTTCTTACGCGCAAATCCCGTTTTTTCCCGTTTCCGTAGGAAATTCTCCTTCCCGTATAGCCTATGGCATTCCTCATGAATGTAGCTATCATATACAAAAAGAATTTTCCAAGTTCCAGAGATTAGCGCGTTCAAACAAACAAACAAACTCTGCTTTGCAGCGTTTTTATTAGTACACATATACATAATATATAGATAGATTTCGCCGTATCCAAGACTGTATCAACCATTTTGATGTAGCTAAATGGAAGCTTTTATACTATTCAACTATTATTACTAGTTCTACACACGTTTCTCTTGATTTTCTCTAGTCATGGCTTTCATATCATCAGTCAAGTATGTACTTAGAACATGAACCTTGCCTAGAACCTGTCCACCGCATACTTAGGATAAAACCTGATATTCTTGGGGGTCAAGAGCCGGGCAGAAGCTAGAATTTCTAGTAAGGCTAGCTGTGGGGCCTAGTGTCAGTGATTTCTACAACCGGTTGGTTTTACAGCCAACACCTGCGTTTCTATAAAAGATGTATAAATCAATTGCAGTTTATTACTGCGGTTAATGTGAATATGATGTTGTTACCTATATATGGAACATTTCTTCTCGGTAACCTGTTATGTGATAAAATTACTGTCACTCTGTAATTTATTTTTACTTTTGTTGAGGTTCATGACATAAGGTAATTCTTTTTACACAAAACTATTTTTATTTAACTGTAGATTTATTATTCCTACCCCACAAAACGGATTTATTTGCATCCGTACACTCAACGTAGGATTCAGAAAACCAGCGTCTTGAATTTTTCTGAACTCCGTTTGGCGCAGCAGTGAGGCACTTACTCTAATTGTTTTAAGATTAAGTCCCCTTTTATTCCCTTTTTTGTTCCTACAGTATGTGTACCTACCTGTGGGTGCCAAACAAACATTTCTGTCTTTTTTTCTTTCACTGTGGCATAGAGCTTAAACTTTTGAACGCCAGAGCATAAACGCATCGGTGCGGCGTGCCCCCGACGCCGAGGCACAAAGTCACCGTACTTTTTGCCACATATTTGTGACATTTAAATTGGCGTACAGGGCACGCGCTTGCTTGTCATGTATGTATATATGACAATGGCGTTCAAAAGGTTAAATCTGTGCAAAAAAAGGAAATAAAAAGCCAGAAGTAACTTGCTAGACGTCAGTATGACGGATTTTTTACGGGAGCCTGTGGCATTGGTCCTGCTGTTGGAGCAGATCACTAACAGGAAGCTCAAGATCAAACCCGATTAGCCGGTATGGTGACACAGTGGGTGCCTAAGGACGGGTGTCGTAAATGACGCAAGCTATAAAAAAACGCTGGGGCGTGACGATTTTGACTCGTTCATGACGGATTGTCCGGAGAAGTCAAAATTCAAGAATCGCTGGATAGTTATGGAACCGAACCTATTATTTACAATGGATAGTATAAGACTTTATTTGAAAAGAGTAACTATGGAGTTTATTGTCCGTTCTTATCCAAAATAATCACCTTTTACCAAGCAACAACTAGAGAGACTTGTAATTTTGGTACTGTTGTAAATCTTGACATTCAAAAGTGCCTTTGAATGTGCCAAATTAAAATAAATCATTTGATGCTGCATGTGGCTCGTATACTTAGGCATTTCACAAAATTATAAACAGTTGGTTTATTTTAATCCATTTAGTTATTTAAATGCTCACAATTATTAATCAAGTGTCAAGAATCTATTTTTGCAAATTAGCACCTACCTGCTACCTAAAACAAAAATAACTTGATCCTCAAATTGTAGGTACTGACGTTTTTGTTGAATGTAAGCATAAGACTATAAGGTTCAGAAAATAAGTAGGGTGGGGGAGACCTTACTTATTTTCTCACTAACAAAATGTGTGGGATGGAGCAGTGTAATTATGATTTTAAATTACGCATATCTGCTAGCCTGAGTGGCTACTCTCTAAACCCGAAGTCCGTAGTTTCGGGCTTAGTTGCGGGCGTATTCTACTCCGTATCTACTACGGACTTACGGTTAGTTCCGAACCCGAACTAAGAATGAATGACTACACGATTTGACTGTAACTGTCGAATCGTGTTGTCATTAATTCTTAGTACCTAGTTAGGTGATACAGACTAGAATACGCCCGCAACTAAGCCCGGAACTACGGACTTCGGGCTTAGAGAGTAGCCCCCCTGGGCTGGGGCGGAGGCCAATTACAGGTAGGTATCAAAGTTTTACAGGTGTTAAAGTTATATAAAACCATTGACTCACTTTGTTTAAAGTCTGATTTTTATGTACATATGTTTAACAGAACATTGTCAAATAATTTATATATTTTCTTGTACACCACAGGTTTAAATAACAAATAATAATTGAGGAAGTAAGGATCAAAAGCTCACATATCCAGTTATAGTGGTTTGTTAAAAAACAATAAAAACCAAACTATTCTTAAGGTTCGGTTACACGCTCAACTACATTGTCCTTTGATCATCAAACGAGACTGTAGTGTAATGTTTTGATTTGCCGAAAACAGAAGCAACGATTTTTCTACCAATGCTTCGAGTTTTCTAAACTTTCGTCGGAAAATCTTCAAAAGGAAATACCCACTCTGCCGACTGGCTTTTCTTTTGGGTTCAAAGCAGTACACCGAGGTTTCGTCACCTGTCACGATATTAAAGACAGCCAATGACTGTCCTCCGTTAATCTTTTTTATCATTTAACGGCACGACACGCAATCGTTTGTGGTCCTCTGCGTCATGCGGTACCCATCGAGTGCAAAGCTTCCGAACCTTCAGATGCACGTGTAAAATGTTTAGCACTTGGCTCATTCCAATGCCTAACAAAGTACGAATTTGCTGACAAGTATTTTTAATATTTTGTCAGTTTTAATAGGTTGTCGTAAGGTATCAATATTAGATTCTGTAACCGCAGTCGCCGGTCGACCTTCACGTAATACCTCGACATGGAGATGATCATGTCCACGTCTAAATTCTCCAAGCTATACACATAGCTGCGACATAGTGCTTCATCACCAAATGTAAATGAAGTCTCTGACAACTCTCTTGTTGACTAACGGCCCGTTTCAATAACGTATACACCTTTAACCAACTGTCAAATTAGCTACCAAAAGTACCTAGCTAAAACGTCATGTTACAGAGGCAAAAATGACGTTTCGGTTACTGTTAGTAGCTAATTTGAGGGGGCTCTGGGATCTTAGTCCTTATAGGTATTGTATTTTAATGTTTTTTTTTTTAAACAAAATGAAATGTAATGTGTAATTATAAAATTGGAACTTGATGCCTTAATAAACTAATTTTATTATTATAATAGCGTTGGTTGCCGGATCTTAGGTATCTGATCATCATAAATAATAATTTATTTCATGAAAAAGTCTATGAGAGTTGGTGCATCATAAAACGATCTGTTGTTAGTCTTGTTTTATCACGATGTTAATATGTATGTGGTATGAGTACCTATGACATATGGGTAGGTATGTATTTCATATTGACAGCTAGATACCTATTTAAAAGCAGTTAAAACTAGTTACGGCGATTTAAGATTCGCTATGCTGTTGTCTGGACAAAAAGTTGCTGTTGCTACGAATACAAACTTTTACTGACTGGCTTCGAATGAACTATACGGTTATTGTTATGTAGGTCCTGTACTTGGTAGTTGTGTTGTGTTGTTATACCCGTTTTCTGAATAGACTTTTTGAGGTTGAGAATTTGTCAAACTCTCCTGTAGGTTGTGATAAAGTTTGACAAGCTTTCATGATAGTTCTACTTCAAATTCCGATTCGGAAATTAGCTGTAAAACATCTCTCGGAATGGAATTGGCTCCTTTTAGCGGGAAAACACACGCCTTAGACTGTATAATTTTTTGTTTCAATAATCTTTTATAGTGTTTGTATTGTAATTCTTTTAATTTTAAATTGATAATTCAGTGTAAAATTTCGATACAATGTAAAAATTGTTAATGAAATAAATGAAATGAAATGAAATGAAATCGCGGGCAAATTCATTTCATTTCATTTATTTCATTAACAATTTTTACATTGTATCGAAAATGAAATGAAATCGCGGGCAAAAGCTAGTATAATTATACTAGCTTTTGCCCGCGATTTCATTTCATTTCATTTCATTTATTTCATTAACAATTTTTACATTGTATCGAAATTTTACACTGAATTATCAATTTAAAATTAAAAGAATTACAATACAAACACTATAAAAGATTATTGAAACAAAAAATTATACAGTCTACAGATTATTATAACATTACGGTAACCAAAATAAATTCATTAATAAGTACAACATTAGCAATTCCTTGTTATAAGTTATACTATATGTCAAAAGTAAAAAATAAAATAAATATCGGAACAATAAATTATGAGTACCATTACACATGTCAAAAATATAATATCATGTCAATAAAATGTTGTAAAAAGATTTATGTCAAATATAAAATCAAATCGTACGCGCATATCTCTTATTTCCCGTTCCCGTAGGAATTTCGGGAAGTCCTCTCTTAGTGTTCCTCTTCGGAAGCTACATGCAAAATTTTAAGTTTCTACGACCAGTCGTTTCGGCTGTGCGTTGTCTGTCAGTCACTCAAGTCAGTAACGGAAGAATGTTATTATACATACATATATTGACAAGCTTTTGCCCGCCACTTCGTACGTGCATATCCCATTTTTGCCCGTTCCCGTACACCCCAATCCCGTTCCCATAATATAGCCTATTTTTTTCGTCATGAATGTGGCTATTATATACAAAATAATTGTCCAAATCCGAGTGGTAGTTCCAGAGATTAGCGCGTTCAAACAAACAAATAAACTAACGGTCTTATTTATAAAAATAACTTAGAAGAGGTTTATAAGCTTGTTATAAGGAAAATCTTGAGAGACATTATTCATTAACGTCCGATAGCACAAAATCGCTCTAAAAGTGTTCAATAAAAACTTCATGAGTTATAGGAAGATGGACTCTACCATGAACCTCACGTAAGAGCTGATTGTTGATTGACGTTTCGGGGTATTGGAAATTATTTTAAAACGCCAAAAAGGTTTTAATATTTATTTAAACAAAATTTAAGCTTGTAAAACTCCTTTTTGGGAAAAAGGGTTTTTTTTTGTGGTGTTCATACACAGAAAGATCATGCAAGCTTTGCAAGCTATAGTCGCCTTTGTACATAAGCTGTCCTGTCATGTTTTTATTAGTATGCGTTTTGTTTACAATAAAGAACAAGAATAAGAAAAAAACAAGCCAATGGCAGTTAAGAAATGACCAGTTTCCACTGACGACGCCCGTTCACGAACATGACGCGTGTGTCAGCATCATTGAGCTCATTCTTTTTGAAGGGAACTCAATGTTCCGACATGGATCCGACAAATACGTTTGGTAGCCAAGAAGATATATCATCATCATTTTCAATCTTTCTGTGATGGTGGGCCACCATCAATTCCACTAATCCTCATAATATGCTTGCGTTAAAAGTGCCCCATTGGGATTTTAATTGTGTAACGGTGCGAGTACCTTGTGAGAGAGAACTTTGCACATTCCTACTGTTAAAACTAAAAATAATAATATATTTGATAAAAAAATACACAAAGAAGATCATCAAAATCATCTACCTAGTCTTCTCCCAACTACATTGAGGTCGGCTTCCAGTCAAACCGCATTCAATTGAATACAAAAAGCAATAAAAATTTACACATAGAGGATAAGGGCTCATAAAGGTATTGCATATGCATATATTATTGATAAGTATCATAAATTTCTATTAGTTAGTTCACAAAATAAATTCACATACACAAACAGGCAGACTAATGAAACAATATTCCGTGCGGAAATCGAACCCGCGACACGCAGTGCAGCAGCCAATAGCTCAACCGCTGAGCCAACCGTGTCGTCACTTCTTTCCTACGACTTCGTACGCGCATATCCCTTTTTTTCCCAATCCCGTAGGAATTTCGGGAAATCCTCCCCTACACTCCCCAAGGCATGTTCCTTCAAAATTTCAGCTTTCTACGACTACTGATTTCGGCTGTGCGTTGTCTGTCAGTCACTCAGTCAGTCCCATTCCTTCAAGGACAATTTCAAGCGCTCAACCATAGGCTCTCGAAGAGACTTGGTCAGTCACCAACTAGCTCGTGTGTTGAACACATAACTCTCAGCAACAGTAATGGCATACTAAAAGGTATCGGGCCTTAGTAAATCGCCCGGTCGATTCTGTAAACATATCGAAGTAAAGGCTTGGGTGAAGTGATCACGAGGTGAGCTGTCAATCCATATAATCAAGATGGAATGACAGATCACTCCGTGATCACGTGACATCTTGATTGTATGGATTGACTCACCTCGTGATCACTTCACCCAAGCCTAAACTTTAATGTTTACAGAATCGACCGGCACGAATGTACAGTATGAATAATGTTGCCGAGAGAATGGACCCCAGAGGAACCCTTATTTATATTTAATTTATTTAGCCATGGTGGTTTGTAAAACCAAACGAGGAAGGAAAGACGGTAAAATATAGTGAAAAACTTAGTGATTTCCACGAGAAATCTGTCCCTATTCAAGGAACGAAGTTTTATGGGAATGTCAGTGTCAGTATCTTTTACCGCAAAGGAGTCATGAAGAATAACAATGGAAAAGAATACATTAAGTTAAGTTGTAATTTTTTAAACTTTTGTGATTGAACCGAGCCCGCCTACAATAATCGCCTTGGCATTTCCTCATGATCATTGTTCAACAATACCATTCCTCGAATTGTATTCAGTAAAATTTCATATACAGTCTTGAGCATAAATTTATGACACTTACGCAGAATAGGGTATTTTCTCTATGGAAATATAATAATTCTATTTAGTCTGGGTCTAATAATTCTATTAATCTGGTCGTTGAGTCTATTTGCCCCTTACTTTTGCCTTTTCAAATCAATAAAAATGACAAAGATAGGGCGCTTCGAAATTCAAGAGTGGGGGCTGGTGACGTCTCTTGTTTATAAAAGTGTACTAACGGTAATTCAACTGACGCGGACTAAATTGTTTTTTCTGGAAAATACCCTACTTATAACATAATGAGACCTACTGAACTGACTCAGACTAACGGTAAGAATCTCCACTTACCAAGTACGACAACCACGATCTCAGCCCTGCACGTCATCAGTTATGTTGGTATGATATTAAGCAATGTGTAATTTTCGCCTTAAGCATCCATATAATTTTGATAGTGTTACGAATGTACTTACCTAGTATTTTCGAAACTTATTGTAAAATAGTTTCCTCAAAGTTATAATACCTAGAGATTCCACTTTACCGTACATAATAAAGAAAAGAAAGAAGGAGAGACGCAAAGAAAATATTCAAGAGAATCAAAAGATAGAGATTTAATTATCACAGAGCGGACGTGCATATATATGATAATCTTAAAGACTAAAAAATCTTAATTATATGGTATTACTGGATACTTCACGCAACGAAAGTATGTTGAAACGTATTTCTGCTGTTGATTGTACCTTCTGACTCGGTACATTTACGACCAACCATGTGAGAATTGACACTATACTTCCTCAATTTACAACATTCGTTAAAAGATTACGGTAATTGTGGATGAAAATGTTAAACATGCTCAAAATCAGGCGGAAAAGCCAATGCTTAAGTTGTATACTTAATGTCAGACACTTAATATAGGTAGGTCAGGTAGAAAAAAAACCGGGGTAAATGACTCAAGACAGGTGATTCAGTTAAAGCAATTGCTTGGGATTGAAATGCGTTGTAGACATGTCACGTGGTCAATCTTTTTTTTTTTTAATGATGGTATGTCATCAAATGATTCCTATTCCTACCGCTCTGGGCGGAGCGGAAGGAGTGTCAGACTCTTACTGACTAAAACACATACGTGTTCCTTACGAGGAACACGGATGGGTTTAAGTCACTGCGGCCCTGAAACGCAAAGGGCATTAGGAAAAAACTATTAAACAGAGTGTACCAGAAGAACGTCGTCATATTTAAGGGCCATGTTGGGTAGCTGATACACATTGAGGCTATTATTACTATTATTTTGCTATATTTTCCATAATAATCATTATCAGCTGCCCATTACCCTAAAATTTGACAACGCACTTCTAGGACACCCTGTATAGTTAGCATAGATGCTACAGGCTGCGGAAGCGAAGCCACGGAAAAAAGCTAGGTGGAAATATTTTTCTTATCGTGTGCGCAACACAGTTGTATATGTCACCGAAAAATCGCAAACTCCGTAAAATTATAAAATTACTTGAGAGATTGTTAACTCTCGATAAATTTTCAACTGAACATTTGGAATACTTTATAACGCATCAAAATTTGATAGTCTATAAAATCTCGAAGTCATTCCGATTAAATAGCGACCAATCAGAACACAATTCAAATGAAACAAGGCTCTCATTGGTCTGTTCAGATAAGAGCTCACACCAACAAAGACCAATGAGGGGCCAAGTTTTCAATTTAACTATCACACCAAACCAGATAAATTGTAGACCAGAGTGCTGATTTGTCCCCCCTGCCCCCCGTCACTCCAGACGAGGTAAAGGAGGTCATAGGCAGACGCAGACTCAAACCCAGGAAAGCCCCTGGGTCCGATGGCATCACCAACAGGGTGATCCGTCTCTTTCCCGCCTCCCTGGTGATGTTGATGACCGCCATCTTCAATGGCGCTCTGTCCAACAACATGTTCCCACAATTGTGGAAAGGGGCTACCGTTATCGGTATCCCTAAACCAGGGAAGCCCAAGTCCTCCCCGACCAGCTATCGTCCCATCAGTTTGCTCAGCGGCCTAGGCAAAGTCTACGAGAGACTTATTTAGAAGCGACTCAAGGACTATGTCGAGGCCAAGAGCCTGATTCCCCCCGAGCAGTTCGGCTTTAGAGCCAACCATTCTTGCGCCCAACAGGTCTTCCGCATCGTTGAGCATATCAGCGACCGCTTTCAGCGCGGCCAAGTGACGGGAGCCCTGTTCTTCGACGTGGCGAAAGCTATCGACAAGGTCTGGCACAACGGTCTGATATACAAGTTATATCGACTCGGTGTGCCAGATCGTCTCGTGCTCATCTTACGAGACTATTTGTCGAACCGCACCTTTCGGTACCGTATCGAGGGTGCGCTTTCAGACCCTCATCCCGTTCGCGCCGGAGTGCCCCAAGGCGGTGTGCTCTCGCCTCTAGCTTTACCGCTATACACCAGCGACATTCCGACCTTCCCCGGGACGCAGTTAGCCCTGTTCACCGACGACACGGCCATATACTGCTCCGGCAGAAGCGAACAGTGCATAGCTCGAGTCCTCCAACAATCGGCTGACGCCCTAGGCGTCTGGTTCCGAAAGTGGAGGATCGAAGTTAACCCCGAAAAAAGCCAAGCGGTTTTGTTTGACAAAACGCGAGGCCGATATTCCAGACCCACTCCCAGCCCGATCACCATGTTTGGTAAGCCGATCCCTTGGGAGAAGCAAGCCAAATATCCAGGTGTGATCCTCGACCGACAACTTACGTTCGGTGAGCACATAAAGGAGGTACGTTCGCGTGCCTCTTTCGCTCTCGGTAGGCTTCACTCCATGCTGAATGCACGCAGCAAGCTGTCTCTAAGATGTAAACTGCGCATCTTCACGACGTGCATACGCCCCATAATGACGTATGCGTGGCGCCACTTTCGCGCACGCAAAGTCGCACCACATCCATAGGATGCAAACTAGTAGTTCAAAATCGATTTCTCCGAAAGGCCACGGGCGCCCCGTGGTTCATTAGGAACGAAATACTCCATGTCGACCTCAAAATCCCGACAGTGAAGCAGTTCATGAAACGACTATCGCAGCGTTTCATCGAAACTGCTTCAAAACACCAAAATCCCCTTATCGCATCGGCTACCCGATACACTCCCTCACAGATCAGTAGGACTCGCCGCCCGCGGCATACCCTCGTCGAACCCGACGACCCCATCACCCAGATTCAAGAGAGCCGTAGGGAAACCCACACTCACTGAGCACTCTTCGAAAACACACACGACACAGACCGCGTTCCGTTTTCCGGCCCCGCCGCCGGGGCCCGTCGCGACGTCCCAGTAATAACCCTCCCCGACCTTTGATTACCGAGCCATCCCGCGTCGCTGAGCCAGTAGTTTTAAACTCCCCAAAGAATGTTATGACCCAGCCTGTCCCTTGCTATTCCTCCCAAAATGACGCCGCTAGCCGAGGTCCGTATCCCACAGGGGTTGCCCTGGCGAGCGGTCATGTAGTTTTAATTTAGTTTGTAAGCCCTGGCTGGGGGCCTTAAATTCATTTGAGGCCACCACAGGATAGTCCGGTTAAGCAGTAACCAGCCCTAGCATGCTGAACTGCGAGTGGTACCCGACAAAAAAAAAAAAAGCTGATTTGTCGCCAGTTTATGTCAGTCCACAATTTGTCGAACCGACAAGGAGATATTATAGACTATCAAATTTTGATTCGTAAAAAAGTATTCCAAATGTTCAGTTGACAAATTATAGAGAGTTTACAATCTCTCAAGTTATTTTATAATCTTACGGAGTCTGCAATTTTCCGGTGACATATATAAGGTCCCATCAAAACAGATGAACAAACTTTTAGAAATGATTCAGACCACCAAAATAAGGACAATGGTAAAAAAAATTAGCCACACTAAAAGTGTTTTCAATTTATTATTTCAGGTCAAAATAAAATCACTATAATCAGTGTTTGTTTTGCTTGGATAATTATCTTTGGTTAGATGTACTGAACGCTGTGTTAAAATTTGTTTCATCTAATTTAATGGGACCTTAGAAATTGTGCTCATTATTTTAACCATTAACAGCCGTCCATCACGCTTGCATACAACAACAACATTAATGGCTATTGTATATGCACCCTGAGAACGGTGTCAGCACATTTCTCCAATAATGGAAGTTGGCGAATGAATATTAATAGTTAATTTTGCGTTAAAAGTCTTGCGCTTTCCGAACGGAATGCGCTTTGCTTTGATTCAGTTTTATTTAGTAGTGATAGCAGGAAAATCTACTGAATTTAGACCTACTTACTTAGGGGTCGTCCATTAATCACGTGATGTCTTTTAGCAAGTTTTTAACCCCGCTCCTCTCCCCTGGTGATATGTGATGAGGTTTTAGACACACCCCTACCCAATCACGTATTTTTTTGGTTCAATTGTTAAAAATTTAAGAAATTATCGTAAAATTTTTAGATGTAAGTAACTTTATCTTACAATTCTTTCTAGAAATATTAAAAAGATTTTCTGGAAAATTATGAACTAAATCAGAAACCGCGCGTTCCACGAAAAAAATAAATACACGGGATAAACCACTGTACCCGGAGGGGGTAACGTGTGTATAACGTGATTTTTTCAGAACCCCCTCGCCCCCTTTTTGAGCCTCATATGATTAATAGACGATCCCTTACAGCATGGCATACTCACGAGAAATTTGTTAATTTGACCGCTGAGCAATTATAGTCGACACAATGTGGAAGGGTGAGGATAGACATCACTGGCGAAGCCGGCCTAGGAAGAGGTTTCGAGAGGACCTAGACACCTGCTGCTAGGGCAGTTTTGAGGTGGCAGGGTAAAGAATACCTGGTAGGATTTCAGGGAGGCCTTTGCCTGGCGATGGGACAGTATATCTACGCTAGTATAAAATACTATTTTGGTCCAGAAAGAGTGGGTGTGATGGCTTGGACGCGTACGATTTAGATGAGGGCTGGTTCAAAACAATGCGGGTAAAGATTACCTGGAACTTCTTTGCCCAAAAATTTGTCAGCAGTGACTAGAGTTAAAACAAACTGTCATCAAATCATTACAAAAACAATGCAATCGAATCACACATCGACAACTCGTTGTTCCATACAATGTTACCATACCTTTGTTTTGACGTAACCATGGTAACCGTGGTAAATTACGTTGAGCCAGTAGTAGTTTAGTTTGTATGTACGTTATTTATGTGTGCACTGCTCTATGTTTAGAATTCGGAGGGGAACGCATGCGCCCTTTTTGCAGCGTTCCCGCGCATGAGTCAACACCCTTGTCAAGTGCGTGAGTTTTTTGTGAAGGTGGTTCCGTAGATCGGTTCATGCATTTTTTTATGTGCAACGCTGAGTACTTACTGCTGTTTTTATTAACTTTTGTTGTAAGAAGAAATCAAAATACCTGAATGAAAATGTTAAAAATAACTTGTTGGTAGATCTGAAAACTGATTCGAAATGGTGCGTAGGTGTAGAATTGCATTGAAATGGGTTCGAAAGAGCTTAACCCGCTACCAGATATTTAGGTAGGTATTGCATCTTTTTCAGATTTAAATATTTTATTGGATTTTTGAATTTTACTGGTGAGTAATTTTTTAAACAATTATTTAATAAGTGGAACATCAACAGTTTGCTAATAATATATTTCAGGCGTATCTACGCCTGAAATATATTACATATTAATTTAAATTGAATCAATTTAAATTCTTGGTAAAATGTTTTTGAGTTGGCAACAGTTGCGATACGAAATATTTTAACGAACATTAAAAACGTTTAAATTAATATACCTACTCATAAAATATGGATATAAAGATGGACACATTTTAACACAGCAGTACGTCTAACCAAAGATATCAAAAGAAAAAAAAACACTGATTAAAGTGATTTTAGTTTGACCCAAAATAATAAATTGTAAGTTCCTAATGCGATTTTCTTATTTTTTTTTACCATTGTCCTTATTTTGGTCCAAATAATTTATAAAAGTTTGTCCATCTATTTTAATGGGTCCTTTATACATATACTTGAATGCGTGCCGACCCTTGCATTTATTTTTTTGTAGTAGATTATACGTTTTAATAGATACCTAAGGTTTTTTTTGCAAGTCAAAATGTACTCAATTTTGAAGTCAAAATAAACAAAAGTTGCCGTCAACTATCACATCACAATCCAAATATCTCTTTCGAACGGATCCCTAAAACTGTTTCAGTGCCGACAGCTGGCGGCAGGCGCTCCCGAGTTGCTATACTGTGTTTGTGTTGCGTTCGGCCAGTCTCAGTACATCGCTGTGCGCCAACAAGCAAGCGCCAGCCGCGCGCGTTACTGGCCGACAACGAGCCATCGAACGCGAAACAGTCAATGAAAATTCAAAATAAAATAACAAATACCGATCGTCTATGATTTTAATGAATGTCATTGGCCTGAGCGTTTAAAATATAATTTCCAAATACGAATTTTGAATCGTAGTGGTTTGAAAAAATTGTGCTGTTTAACAGTGTTGACTTTTTTTGTTTACGAAAAATAGTGATTGTTTTATCTTGAAAAGATTCATTGAGAAAGGTAAGAGTGCATTTATTTTTTTCTCTTTAAATACTAGAGTACCTATTCCTGAGACTGCCTGAAATATTCAGCGATGAACTGCTCGTACAGTCTGTGCTTTGTCATGTGATTGAAACGATGTATTGTTTACAATTAAACTTTTGCCGATTTACACTGATTTATAAGCGAATAATTATTTATTCTGGTTAAATATTCTGGTGGAATGTAAATTAGAGGTCACACATAACACTGAAAACAACTAAGGAAAATGCTTTGCAAACATTTAATTTTAAACTTATTTACCTAATTAATAAACCACCGCAGTGATATTAATTAAATTATTTTTTACCTACTGTGGTTGCAATAATATTTAAAACAACCCTGAATCTACCTACATAACTTCATTAAAACCGATGTTTAACTCAATACAAAAACAAAACAATAGTTTTGTTTTTACTCAATACAAAAACAACTTGAGAGATTTTTACCACTATTCATTTTTTAGTAGAGAAAAGCTATGCTCTACTTTTCAGTAAGTGTACCATTGAAAATGTAGTGCGGCGTAAACGGCTTACTGCGGTTTAAAATAGCGAAAACTTAACACGATTTGCGTGAGTTTTGTTTAACGCGTATCTAATAAAACATTCTTGATGATGATGAACTACGATTTCAACCATAGTGAACACTTTAATGTGGTTACCTATGGTAGAAATGAAGGGTGTTGATGTGTAGCTTTCTAAGTAGGTATTTCTATTCTTATTTTATAGATAATGACTGCAAGGAGTGTAGGAAGCAAATATCATTTATCATTATTTTAACCGAAGAGAAAATAAAATATCGTTTCCTTTTTCTTAACAATGGAATGTAATGAATGAGCTGAATAAATTAAAATATTTATTAATATCTGTTTAACCTGGTGATAGATCAAAAAGGTCAGGTGTTTTGGAATAATTTATTATGTAGGAACTGCGCAAGCGCAGGTGATGAAAAATGTAGATTCTTAAAAATATACCTAATAAAAATCCTTTTTTTTTAAATAACTGCCAACATTTCAGTACAGGCGAAAGTAGATAATATGTACAGACACACACGCACATCAAGCTACCCGAAACTGGTAAATTTTCCCAATCAACCTTGAACCTAATGCTTTGGCGATAAAGTTGAAACCCTATTCAGAAATTTGAAAGATTATTGTAGCTTTATGTGTTGGTGTATTTACTTCTGATAGTAAACAAAACGATTTTTACTAAGATCATATAATACGAAAAAAAATCAGCTGTCCAGTAAATTAATGTTTGCATATTTTGAAAAAATATATAATAATTATATTTTAATATTTTTATACTTTTAATTTTACTTTTAGAAAATGGAGGACTTACTTATTATAATAATTATAGTTTTGTTTTGTGATGTTAGTGTCAGTTATTCAAAATTGTAAGTATTGTATAAATAAAATAGCCCTGAAAGATAACAAAGAGTTAATTTATCTTATCACTTGCAATGATGTACCAATGCTCAATGTAGTTAGTATTATAAAGGAGAGAGATAAATGACAGAGCTCTATAAAAATCGTCTTCACACTTTTCTTTTTTATTGCACGCATATCCATCTCACCAAAATTTCACTTAGAGAACGCATGGAATAGCGTGTTGACATCTACAATTAGAAAGTACCCATTTTTTCTGTGTTGTACAAGTGAAGTCGCGGCAAATATTGAGGTCATGGCTTGCACATGCTAATCTTTGTTGTGAATGTACGAATAAAAGTGAAATGCATAGTTTTTTAACTACCTTCCTAATCATAAACGACTAGCTAGAAATATATATGAAACTGTTCGCAACGATTAAATATTGATTGCATGCATTGCAATTAAAATAAAATTTTAGATTGTTTACAATACGATAACAGTCTATAACCAAAACATGATTTACATTTTAACAACACAAACATTAGAAAATAAGATGTTGATTTTTTTTAAAAACAAGAATAAAAAAAATAGTTCTCCTAACTTTAGTGGCGTCACAAAACATTTAGTAAAGATTTAATTAGAATGCGTTGAATATGAAATTACCTAACAACAACAGAACTCAAGGCCTGTAAATATGTTTATTTTATATTTTAATCACATTGTATAGCAAACGAAATTTCGTACAACAATGATGGAATGCTTTGATAACGTGTAATCAAATGCTAGATTAAAAGATTTACATTATAATAATTATGGACGAAATTGTACTACAAACATTAGCATTAGCCGTCCCGGCTTTAAATTTGGTTTTGATTAGGAATAAACATTAAGAATGACGTCTGTGACTGACTTATTGTTTGATTATTGGTACGATTGAACAGTAATTTAATATATATACTATAATATATACCCATATTATATTAATTAATATACTTAAGCTGAAGAGTTTGTTTGTTTGAACGCGCCAATTACTATTACACAAACGCGAGTTAATCTCTGGAACTACCAGTCGGATTTGGAAAAATATTTTTGTACTTATATGATAGCCACATTCATGAGGAAGGCTATAGGCTATACGGGAACGGAAAATACCTATGGGAATAGGAAAAACGGGATAAGCGCGTACGAAGTCGCGGGCAACAGCTAGTTAAAATAAAAAGATTGACTGATCTGTTTTCTTGTACCTAATATCATGAGAAGCAGAGGTAGTGAAGGCGCCTTCTTCCCTGCTGCCTTCTAATCCACAGATGCAACTGAGTACCAGAATGTTTCATAGAGCTGCTTGTCTGACCTCTGACCTTCATAGCCCGTTAACTGGTAACACACCCCTTAGCAAGACTAGTGTCAGTTTAGTACATTCGCGACAAGTCAATACTTTTGCAGTCACTAGAATATCGCCAGCTGTTTCAGATCATAATCTATATCTATACTAATAATAAAACTTAAGAGTTTGTTTGTTTGTTTGAACGCGCTAATATCTGGAACTACCAGTCGCATTTTGAAAATTCTTTATGTATATTATAGCCACATTCATGAGGAATGCTATAAGTTATACGGGATATTCCTATGGGAACGGGATATGCGCGTACGAAGTCGCGGGCGCAGTGCTAGTGCTAATATAATCAGAATCGTTACTAACAATAATGTTAAGATACCGATTTGATTTGGCCTTTGATTTCATTGAATTGAACAGAATTAATAATGATATCCGTAGAAATGTTAATATTTATTTATTTACTTATTTGCTCTCACGCACACAACACATGTTACAATTTAATGAGTGTCGGTTTGGCACATAAACCCTGTTAGGGCTCCGCAAACAAACGAACGATGGCTCGCTGCTGAGTATGTGAGTCATCAGAATTATAAATATATAAATGAATTACAGAAAGGTCATCAACATCATGCACATTGTATAAAATTTGGCGAAATAATAATAATAATAGTCGGAATAATAATAATAAAAACATTCAAGAAAAAACTACAAGAATAAACAGCATAATAATAGGTATGACTACTGTTTTATCAAAATGTAAACTTGAATTGAACGTAAGTTAATTCGGTGCTAGAGATTTCAGACTTATTTAAAAAAAAAATGGTTCGCGGATAAATTCAAATCCTTACTATAGTAGGCGCCAGATAAATGTGGAATAAAGTATATTGACCTTTCCCTAATAACTGTTCATAGGTACCTGAACAATTAAATATGAATCGTTTTTCATTATTAGACAATGTTAAGGATCACGAGAGATGATGATTCGGGACAGCTTTGTGTCATTAATTCCGTTTTTCAAATTAAAAATGTCAATAATTGTAGGTGGGTCAATGACCGTTATTCCAAGATTATCTGGCGCCTACTATAGTAAAGGGTTTGTTTGCTACGCTTTCACGCTTAAATCGCCGAACCCACTTCGATTAAATTTAGTACGGAGATAGATGGGGAGCCTGGAGACGGAAATAGGAAATTTTAACGCGGTCAAAAACTAGTTCTCTATAAAAAGAATCGGTTTGATTATTTCTTTTACCAATAAGCCTGTTTATTTTATGAAGATTAAAGTAGGTAGCACCTCTACAGAGAAACTGTCGAAATCTTGCTTGAGACATAATGAAAACGTGTCCAAACTTTTTCTGCTCTAATTATTTCCTATGACTTCAGTTTTAGTATGATACTTTGATACTTCTCGGTTCGAAAATCTGTGTCTATAATTTGTATTTCTTGAGAACGCGAAATAATTATGATTACTTTGGTACCTAAAAGATGATCTCAGTTGGGGATTATTAGTGCGACTTTTTCGAACTGATTAGATCTGATTGTAGCATCGCGTGACCAGAATAATTCCTGCTTTGTATTCCAAAGATTATATTATTAAAAACGTACGTCCCGCCCGGCTTCGCACTGGTGCAATTTACTATTCAATATTCAAATATTTAAAAATTTATACTAATAGCTGAAGAGTTTGTTTGTTTGTTTGAACGCGTTAATCTCTGGAGTCGGATTTGGAAAATCATTTTTGTATATGATAGCCGCATTCATGAGGAAGGTATACGGGAACGATAAAACGGGATATGCGCGTACGAAGTCGCAGGCAAAAGTTAGTTTTCATTATATACTTACACAAACCTTCCTTGTGTATCGCTTTCAACGGATTTTGATATGATTTTCTCTAAGAATAAATAATTATTGAAAGCATATCAAAATTCGTTGTGTGGTTTAGAAGATGTAAGAGGAGTAACAGATCAGCAGACAGCGACTTTGTTTTATACACATATTTAAAGATGTAGTTAATTTGCAAAACTTTGTAAAATGGCCAGGTAAAATATTTATCCAGGTATTCAAGGTATATATACCTGGATATACAAGGTGGAGACGATGATACGACAATAAATCAATGCACTGGCAATACTAGTTCAAACAAATATTTTGTCTTTTATCACAGATTTGATGTCACTAACTGGAACAGACTGCTTGGAATATTTCGTCAGAATAGTAGTCACTATCCTTGACTAGTTTTGACGTTTTATGTAATTTGAAAGTTTATTTTTAATACCGGTGACAGGATTTATAATAGTTTCAAAATATAATAAATCTACTGGCAATTATACGTATCGATGTCTCCATGGTATAAAAAAAATACTGGACCAAGAGGTTCTATATCGGTATCTAGGCTATTGAGCTAGGCCTGATGAGTTTACTTTATTAAAAAGTTAATGGTTTGCTTAATTTTGTACAATGGTCACACCCACATGTGGTTCTCAAAAGGTGAACTTGAATCGCCAGCGAGCCACGTTTGTAAGTAGTTATGGGTCAGTCAAAGGACGCCATAATAAATCACTTTTATGACGAAGATTTCTTAGGAACTTGCTGGGATCGCATAATGCATGGGTTGAACTCGTATGGGTTGTTTATGTCTTATGCATTAGGACGCGCCCATGCATTGATGTGCAACTGTTTTTTTTTCTGAGGACGTTCTATAAACTTTCTTAATTCCTTTATAAATAACAAGTTTCGCTTGCGTTAAGTTTTGATAAAAAGTACAGCCCATATCCTTCTCTAATGTCAAATGTATCTCTTTGCCAAAATTCATTAAAATTGGTGCAGCGGTTTAGGCGTGAAGGTAACAAACAAAGAGAGAGATAGGCAGAGTAACTTTCGTATTACAATATGGCATAATTTATAATTCTCTTGCGTTTTAGACAATATAAACAAACTACAACTCCACGCGTATGCAGCTGGTAATAACCTAAATTGCCTTAACGAATACCAATAGATTGCGATGCTGCAAACCAGATGTTGCATCAATTATAGTCAATAAGCATGCTGCGATGTAGCGGGTCCATTGTACTTTTAGTAGGCGACTGACATTTATAGAAACGACAAACTAATGAGCAATAGTGATTTGGTAACTAAAAAGTTTCAGATGAAAATACGATGAAAAGTTTCACACAGCCAATGCAAACTAATATTATAAATGCGAAATTAATTCTGTCTGTCTGATTGTAACCTCTTTACGTCTTAACGGCTGTACGTATTTAGATGCAACTTGGCATACAAGTAGACCATGTCCTGGAATACATGACATAGGATATTTTCTTCCCGGGAGTATGTGTGCCATTGGGATAATTTCCAAAGATAGCAGAATGCAAAAGCAGGTATTCAATATTCCTGCTCGTGGCCAGTTTGTTGTAGGTAAAACAAAAGAATATACTCACATTCACATGTTATAATTTTTTTTTTTTTTCGTCCCGTAGGAACTTCGGAAAGTCGTCTTTTAGTGCTCCCCTACACTCAAGGTACAAACTACTGGTTGTAGAAAGCTGAAATTTGGCATGTAGGTTACATGCCAAATGTCAGCTTTCTGCAACCAGTAGTTTCGGCTGTGGGTTGTCTGTAAGTCACTCAGTCAGTTAGTAACAGAAGGATTTTATATAGATTGATAAATACTCTGGACAGGGTTTTAAAACAATGGTATTATATCGTTAATCTTAACATTACACACGTTTTTGTACATAACCAAAACTTTGCTACCTAATATTAGGTAATTGAATTAATACAAAATACATTAAAATTATTGTTTGAACTGGCAAAACCCGATCTAATATATGTTAATAATACATGTTTCAATTATTTTTTAACAATACCATAAAAAATTGATTGCCTATTAAATCATTATAATGATAGTTTAGTGCCTAAAGTGACGCATACATAGAAAATCACCTTTTTTTGCACAAGGAAAAAAATGTTGTGCATATATTATTCGCCCAGAGTCAGAGTAATGTCATATTTTTTTGCATAAGCATGGAGTTATGTTATGGCCTTCCCCATTTTTTTAAAAGACGTTGAACTTCATATTTAAAATAAACTGACAGGTAATTATTACAGAAATGATTAATGTTAGATTTCATTAATTAAAACATCTTTACACCTTAACTACCGGTACAAATAATAAGAGGAATTTTGACAAAATCGATATAAACACGGAAGAAATAACTATACACGGGCAAAAATAGTCGTATCAGTCACGTTGGAAGCAAGTGAACTTTGTTCGCAAATATATTGTTATTATTGTATTGTTTAATTAAAAGCGACATTAATATAGGCCAAGGTTTGCTGATACTTGTTATCTAATTAAAGGATGCGAATATCGTCGCGGACGTCTAAAGTATTTAGGACAAGCCCCGTATTTGCTTGGAATTTAGGTGTCTAGGTTATACTTATAATTTAAAAGTCAAAAGTCAAAAGTAAGTCGGTTCAGGCATTTAGAAGTTACATACAAACATAAAAAAATATTACACTCCTTAACCTGGGCAGTCGTGTAATAAATACAACGCATTGACCATATTGTGCACATTATAATTTTTTATAGGTACCTATTCCATTTGTTTTGGATAAAATAAAGATACTAAATCAAAATAACCACTGCTGTAATTTCATTAAGTTTGTTATAGTTGTTTTTACAAAATAGTTCAATCCCGGGAAACCGGGATTACTTATTTATTCAAAAAGGATTGTCCATATTATTCTTTCACGGGAAGAAGTTTAGGTATATAAGCGCCCGATTATCTGATCACTGGTTATAACTTACTAGATTTTGCCCGCGACCTCGTCCGCGTGGAATAGTTACTTTGAGCAGCCATTTATATTTTTACGATACATATTTTTCAAAAACGCTTGAACTTACATGTGTTTATTTATTTTTAACAAGTGTCTAAATACAAAGGTGCATTTATTATCTTCAATAACGACGGTTTCCCATACAAACTTTCATCCCCTATTTCAACCCCTTTTCTAGCGTCAAAAGGTAGCCTTCTCCAAGGTCTAATCTATCTCTGTTACAAATTTCATAAAAATCGGTTCAGTAGTTTAGGCGTGAAAGCGTAACGGACAGACAGACAGAGTTACTTTCGCATTTATAATAGAAGTATGGATAGTATGGATTAGAAACTGATTTTAAATGTCACGTAGACACGTATACTTACTATAATCGCCCTACAATGTACCCAATACATTGGCCCTGCATCCTTTCTATGATAGAGAGTGGACCGTTTCCCGTTCCATACGCGAATATAGTATCGCGAATGATGATGCCACACTAAAATAATGTCTTGACATGCACACATGATTACTTCAAATATGTCTTTGTGTAAGTAGTTATGCACATCAAGCTAGCTGAAAATTTGACAGATTTGATTGTAGCTTAAGGTGCTGGCGTATGTAAATAATATAATAATAATAATATAATATATCTTGGGACAACTCACACACGGTCATCCGATCCCAAACTAGGCAGAGCCTGTGCTTTGGCAACCAGACAACTGATAAACATACTTATATATTTCTAAATACATACATATTATAGACAAATTACACCCAGACACAGAACAAATGATCATGCTCATCACACAAAGATTTGTACTGGGTGGGAATCGAACCCACGACCTCTGGTTTAGCAGTCAGGGTCACTAACCATTCGATCAACAGGCCAGTCAAATAAGGTTCATGTGTATTCTCTTAATTATCACAAATAAAAACAAACATAAAATAAAATAATGAGATTCAGCGAATTAAAAGGCTAGATATATATAGAATTTATGACTAACAAATTACTACTTGACCTTTTTCCAAAAAAAATTATAGCATTTTCACAGCTTTCCGAGTAGGTAGGAAGGAATTTAATCATTTTAATTTCAAAAGGCAAAATATCAGTAACAGTTTTTCGAAGGGCTGGGGCTTCGCGGGGCTCTATGGTTTAAAAAATACAACCACGAAGGGATCCCCTTCTAACCTAAACTGTCCGAGTCGAGGTGCCCCAAGTCCCGAGCTCGCTTAGATCGCTCTTGCATCCAAGCTCTCCTAGTAACAGAAGTAACATTGTATTTCAGAAAAACAAGATTTGGTGAGCATTTATCTATTTTGGTAGACAAAAAGAATATAAATACAACACGTACAATTATTCTGATGAGTAATTATGTATATAATTATTTTGGAACTTAAAACGTTGTTCTTTTGGCACCGAAGTTAAAATATTTAACTTGGCACGCATTTAAATTGTGGCCATATTAAATGTCCTTTGTAGTCTTCTTAAATACCTAATAATCAGAGTATATGTATTTTGTAAAATCAAAATATAAATGTAAAAAAAACAAAAAGTCGTCGTACTTGTATAATAAAATGACAAACTAAAATTTTATTGCTCTTCCAAATTATGTTTAAAGTATGGACTTAACCCAGGTGTAAACGTCCCTTTGTGCCTATAGGCCTAGCTCTGTTGTCTCCTGCTTGATAAGGAGGTGAAGAAATGAGGTTTTTCTTACTTCTCCGCTGTTCTCTTCTGATTAATAATTCCAGTGCGGAGTCAACAGTTGAATCTTATATCGGGGATTCGGGCTTTCAAGAGTTGCAGTGGTTGCGAAAAATACGATAGCGAGGTTGTCCACATACAAATAAAAAAGGTGCTTAATCTCACTACAAACTACCCTTTGACGACAAAACGTATGATATATAAACAAACAAACGTATGATACATTTTGAAGGTTTTTATGAGAATGTAGACAAAATCTAACAATAAAACATTATGCAAAAAAAAATGATTTGATTTGCAAGCGAAAATAAATACAGCATAAATTAAATTAATCATAATAAAAATAATTCAATTACCGGTGCGTAAAAAAAATTAATAACAAAAAAACAAGCAGTGGACGTCACTATCGCTCAGCTGTGTCGCACGTCATAGAAAGTTCATTGACTCACTCGCGCCGTGTGTCGGACTGTCGGTCAAGGCAAAGATAATATCGTTCAGTCTAGTTTCTTTTGTTTGAAAGTAAAATTATGGTACTACCGAGTTTATGACCTATGGGTGCTTGGATTTTTATCGGGATTTAGCAGTTTGTTCTTTCAAGTTCGGAACGACCGACGTAAAGGTTATTATTTTGCGACTGTTTTGCTTGATTGTGTATTTAAGAATTTGATTTGTTTGTCGTCTTTACTAAGAATAATTGTCTAAGAGCGAGCTTTTTGGATCCGTACATGTAGTTACCTTAACTTAAGTTAAAATTTTGGTAAAAAAATCTTTAAAACGCGTTTTCGGTCAATTAGTAGTCATTAACTAATGGTTTTACCTAGGTACTAGTTATTTATTTCATCATTAGTAATTTTCACCAAAATTAACTAAGGATCAATTAACTCGATCTTAGATTCCAAATGATAAGTCGGATGGATAGGATATTACGTTCGTAACTAATACTTAGATGATATTTAGTTATTCATGATGACCACCGTTTTTTTTATATTACTATTAATAACAATCATAGTTTTTGCTCGAAGTATTCCTTTGGAAATACCAAGCTGATTGTAATGTGCTTTTTACATGGAATAGCACGAAATTATAAATGTCTAATGATGTTAATAATAAATAGGTACTTTTGAGACTGACGCACTTTGCTGTGGTGTTTTGGGCGCAAAAAATAAATACTAAGATCTACTAATCTTTCGTTAAAGCACTGGGTCTGTTAGTTCATAGAAATTGATTAATAAAATATTCTACTTCACACACACTCGACGTGCATCTTGAATGAAAGAATGTCAAATATCATGCAAATCCGTCCTATGACGGATTAATGCCCGAAGATACATAAATAATTTTTATTTTATTTTATTATTTTTTGTTAAAGCGGCCACAGAAATACATTATCTGTGAAAATTTCATCTGTCTAGCTTACACGTTTCATGAGATACAGCCTGGTGACAGACAGACGGACAGTGGAGTCTTAATTTAAGTTTGTTCACTGGCTTAGGAAATACAGGTATGTTAGTTTATTTTTACAGTCTAAGCAATTAATTCTATAGCCTCTCCGCACCTTTCTGTCTAGGAATCCAGTTAAGGACACTTGCCCTACATTTTATACCTACTTCCGATTTGAGAAAATTGCTCAAGACATTTTGCAATTTCATCCGATTTGACGCGAGATAATTAGTCTGGAAACGGAAGGTATGTAGAGGTCGTTTGAAATTACGAAAGATGACGAGTGACGGATTAAAAACTAAGGATTTGTGTACAGTCAACAAAATAATTTGGTATGCAGGCAGCTAACTTGCAACTACTGTTAAACAATGTTGTGAGTACGCTGAGTAGACAATTATTGTACACCACACTCGTAAGCATGTCATAAGCTTAAAAAGTTATAATGAACACATTAGAAATAAATATTGGAAGTGCAGTGAAAAAAAAAAAAAATTTACCTGTACACCAAATAGCTTTGTTGACAGTGCCTATAAAAATAAATTAAGTTGTTATTAATGTGAGGAAGTAGATAAAACGGAACATATTTAATGCTGCTGCCAAGTTGTATAAATAACATAGATGCAAGGGTTGAGAACTTCGAGGCTTTAGAAGGAACACGAATAGGTTTTAGTGAGTAAGAGTCTGACACGCCCTTCCGCTCCACCCAGAGCGGAAGAAGTCATTTGATGATTCCCCATCCTTAAAAATAAGGGTTCGAGACTGCGTTTTGATGAAATTCCAGTCGCTGGTATCGGGCATAAATGAATTTGGCAAGAGCTAAGAAATTCTAGATTGCAGTTTGTTGGGTTAGGAAGATGGAAGATTAAACAAGGTGGAGACGACGATACGACAATAAATAAAAATACTGGCAAAACTGGTTCGTAGGAATATTTTGAAACTATTATAAATCCTGTCACCGAAAGTAAAAAATAACTTTCCAATTGCATAAAACGTTAAAAAACTGAAACTAGTCAAGGATAGTGACTACTATTCTGACGAAATATTCCAAGCAGTCTGTTGCAGTTAATGACATCAAATCTGTGATAAAAGGCAACATATTCGTTTGAACTAGTATTGCTATAGTAGCCTTTCCCTAATAACTGCTCATAGGTACCTGAACAATTAAATATGAATCGTTTTTCATTATTAGACCATGTTAAGGATCACGAGAGATGATGATTCGGGACAGTTTTGTGTCATTAATTCCGTTTTTCAAATTAACAATGTCAATAAATGTAGGTGGGTCAATGACCGATATTCCACGATTATCTGGCGCCTACTATAGTATTTTGATTTATTGTCGTATCGTCGTCTCCACCTTGTATAATAGTATAATTTTAATCTTTTCCTGGATTCTGTCATTATTTGTAAAAGACTAAAAGTATCAGTCTATTTCAGTATTTACATTATCAACAGCTGTTCCAGAGGTTACCGCTAGGTTAACTTCCGCGGTACCTTATTGTCAATATTTCAATGTATTCTTAATGCGTAATTGTGGAAAGATATTGTTGTTACGTGTTTCTATATTCTCTTCCTTACTCGCGACCTTTATACATATATGTATATCTACTATATTAAATAACTGACCCGTTGCGCGTTGGACTCGTGGTCGAAAGCCGAACTGCTAAGCGTGGGGTTTTGCGTTCGATTCCTAGGTCGGGCAAAATGTGTAAAACATTATATACAGGAATTTCTCAATACCAGCCCGAAGTTTGAAAGTTGGTGTGACACCTCCGTGCTTCGGAAAGCACGTAAAGTCGATGGTCCTGCGCCTGATCTCGCCCCGTCCCATCGTGCTATGAGAGGGCCGCGTTCCCACTATGTTGTGACGACAGTTTATCGTGCCGTTTAAAGCGTCGTGGCTTGTGTATTTAAATAGAGGTGTTCACATATAGGACGACGCGATTACCGTCGTCCACGACTTTTACATACAAAATGTATGTGACAGTCGTCCTAAAGCCGTCATGATAAAATCGTCACGACATAGTGGGAACGCGCCGCAGAGAGTGCACCTCTACACACACTAGTACACAACACAATATCTCATAATACCTCCTACGTACATGGCTGATCTCCGTTGGGATCGGTCACCGTGATCGTAATTCGGTCGAGGGAGTATATATCGTACCCTTACAACTAAAGTGACCTAACGCAAAAATTGCGAGCGACAAGCAAGAAAATCATAAAAAAGTAGTTAGGTCCGTTTCTCACTCATTATTTGGACTTTT
Organism: Mamestra brassicae; assembly: GCA_905163435.1. NCBI lineage: Eukaryota > Metazoa > Arthropoda > Insecta > Lepidoptera > Noctuidae > Mamestra > Mamestra brassicae. Next base: position 7,335,468 of record LR991004.1, on the reverse strand, counting down.
TTTCACCACAGGGTTTTAGAGTATGATTTTTAAGATCAGTTAAATATCAAAATCGTAAGGAACAGGAATTTTGAGTTAAGTCATTTTAATTTTTTGACTGGCCTGTTGGTCGAGTGGTTAGTGACCCTGACTGCTAAACCGGAGGTCGTGGGTTCGATTCCCACCCAGGACAAATCTTTGTGTGATGAGCATGATCATTTGTTCTGAGTCTGGGTGTATTTTGTCTATAATATGTATGTATTTAGAAATATATAAGTAAGTTTATCAGTTGTCTGGTTGCCATAGCACAGGCTCTGCCTAGTTTGGGAACGGATGACCGTGTGTGAGTTGTCCTAAGATAAGATAAGATAAGATAAGAATTCTAAGGGTGCGAATTATCTATAATTATAGTATTTAATAACTAATATACCCTGCGGCTTCGCCCCCGGTGTAAACCAAAGGAATCGTGGAATTTTCCGGAATCAAAATGAACATAATGACAAAGGAGCTTTCTCTTTGTAAAAGAATTTGGAAATCGTATCACGAGGTACTTCCAGTAATAACCTTTTACATGCTGATGTAGGTATTTCATAAGACCTGGGGGGCTACTCTCTAAACCCGAATTCCGTAGTTTCGGGCTAAGTTGCGGGCGTATTCTACTCCGTATCACCTAAGGACTTACGATTATATCCGAACCCTAACTAAGAATGAATGACAACACGATTTGACAGTAACTGTCAAATCGTGTTGTCAATAATGCTTAGTGGTTAAATGATACGGAGTAGAATACGCCCGCAACTAAGCCCGAAACCACGGACTTCGGGCTTAGAAATTAGCCCCCCAGGCCATTAAGTATGTAGTTTGATCATCAAGTTAATAAGAGATTTGTGAAAGGGTTAACCTAACTAGACCTTTGTTATCTAGTAATTAAATATAACTTTCTATGCAGTAGTCTGTTCAGTGCTTTAACTTCTTTTAGCTTTAAAGTTTAAATAAATAAAACTGACAAAGGTATAAAGTACTCGACACTTCAATTGGCATGCAGAAATTAAATAAAAAAGATTCATCACTTGCAATTAAAAATATTTTAAATGTCTCTGCTATGCTTGGATCCCGCTAGAGAAAAGCAACTGAGTCAATAATTTGTAAAATTTGTACTATTAATAATTGCATAGGGAATTATCATATTATAAACAATATGAGTAAGTGAAGTGAGTAATTATTTCATTATTTAGGTTACGATTGACTTAACGGAACAAAGTCTAGTCTGTCTTCATACAGATAATTAATTTAATCGAAAAAAAAAGAACTTCAATACAATTCACTATAAGATAAGCCATGATTCAGATTTTATTTGCAGCTGCGTTTAATACTCGTAAATTATAATAAGTAAAAAAAAGAATAAATTTATTTATAGACGCAATCTCAATGCAACTTCGATATTAATATTGCACTGAGAATAATTGAGATTGACAGGATGTATGTTGCGAAATTCTATATAAAGATAACTGGACCGCCAATGATGTTATGTGCTCAATAAGACCAATTATCTAAACATGGAACTGAATGTAGAATTTCCTATCCATAGTTAAAAAAAAACTCTTTGGAAGTTGTTGGCAAAATGTCGTAAAATAATAATTAAAAATGTTTATTGAAGACCGTACACAATCCATAAAAAACCACATTACAAAAAGAGAATTTTAAAAAACCAAACTACGTTAAAAAAATAAAACAATTTAGTTGAAATTCAACGCAGCACCATCATTTTTTTTCAAGATCATATCGCTTTGGCAGATACATCTCTTGTATTTTTTTTTTGTATGCACGAATTATCCAAATTCCAATAGCTGTGTCTAGATGAGCTATCAAATTGCTTATGTCATCGGAATGTCATAATTGAACACTGATCACTTAGCTGACCAGGATCGTACAATAGATATTGTGTTCGCTTCAATATGAAATATATCATATCCAGTTCCGCAAGAAGCGACAAAATAAACAAGCTGAAACAGTTACTTTCATGACGAAGATGAAACTTTGTGTTTGTTGTTAACACCCTGTAATATGGTCGTTGTTAAATTCTTAACTACAAACACCATCTATAAGTTCTACTGTAGGGACCACAGATAGTAAATAGATACCAATGCTAGCGGCCACGATACCCATAAAGTCCTGACATCTAGGTACTGAGCTCTGTCAATACATACTTTTTTTTAAGGATGGGAAATCATCAAATGACTCGTTCCGCTCTGGGTGGAGCAGAAAGGAGTGTCAGACTCTTACTGACTAAAACCCATCCGTGTTCCTCCTAATGCCCTTCGCGTTCCAGGGCCGCGGTGACTCTTTCGAAAAAATTCCGCAACCCCGGCAGGCACTGACCCTAGCTGGCCCCGTCTACTATGCTGGTATATCTTTGAGGTCAATGGCCAATCCATACTAATATTACAAAACAAAAGCAATTTGGCCGTCTGTTAATCTATTTATTACCACTTCATGTTTAACGGCTGAACAGATTTATATGAAACTTAGCGCACGGATGGACCATGTCCTGGAACATACTCCCGGAATATAAAGTATCATATATCTTATAGGATACTTTATATTCCGGGAGTATGTTCCCTAAGAATAGGAATGTTTCGAATTTCACGCGGGCGGATCCGCTGGCCGATGTTAACGTCGAATAATTCTTACCATGAAATTGACCGTACACTCTCTAAGATTGCTTTGACCGTGGCGTTCGTAACAGCACTTTGGCAAAATAATCTTCGAGAAAATTCGACGCTAAGCGCATCTGAGTTATTGCTAGCGTCTATACTAGGCGTATCCCATCGGGTTTTGGTTCAAGGTGACGTTTTTGCGTATCTTATTATTCAAATGTTTCACAGTTCAGTTTTGTAATACAATCGTATTGTGACACTGATTGATAAAATATTGTTACAAAATAATAAATGCGTGATCTATCTACGACGCACAGTTGTTGGTTGTCATATTGAACAATGAACGTATGTACGCTTGAGGAGCAATTTTCAAACATCGCTTTTTTCCGAATAACGTACACATGATGCTTCATTTTGAACTGTAATTTTCATTTAGATAATTACAGTCAAACTAACAGATTCGTGTCCCACTAGTTTGTTGCTAAAGAAATATATGTTTAAGGAAAATCTGACCTAATTGTATTAGAATGTCCGTAGTAAAATACATTTAAGACGGATCAGGAATCAAATATGGCCGGTACCTACTTAATACACAGTTAATATAATAATAAATCAAATTAGAACAATGACGCGATTGTTGCTGTGGTTGGATGGCTGAATATTGCACAGCCAGTTGCATCACGTTTAATTTGTGACGAATTGATAATTTGTTTCCAAACACGGTGTGTTACCGTGACAGTCTAAAATATAAATAAGTCACATGGGAAGTTATTTATAAGTTATAGTTATTGGTGATAACTATATTACCCCATGAACAGTCACAGGATAAAATCTTCGTGAGTAGGTAGTCTGTGTACAGGTCACAGGTTACCCACTTGCGACCTTTGTTCAGCTCCATTTAGATCCAAACCACAATGATGTCATTCGTAACAAATTCTTTGTTAGCCCTTTTTATATAAAAAAATATTCTAATCCATTTAATGCGATTATGCGAGACACGTTTTATTTATTTGTATTTCCTACACAAATATCCGTATGTTTTGTTCATTACTTGGCATTTGTTAACGTTAAACATAAGACTAATCCTAATTTTAATAGAAGAGTGTTATTGTTCTGATAGGTACCTGATTCAAAATAGACTGATAGGTAAAGACGCTAGCACATCAAGCTACCCGAAACTGTCAAATTTTCTCAATCAACCTTGAACCTAACTTGAGCTTTAGCAATAAAGTAGCTTGATGTGCTGGCGTTAGTACATATTTGAACAAGCTCGCCACACTATTCCCAAACATTGCAACTCCTGAAACGTTTTGTAAATACCAATTATTTCTTCAATGCAAGTTATAACTATAAGCCTTAACAATGGACTTAAAATGTCTTCGTAGATTGATTTAATACTTTTCTTTTTTACTATATCTTGCTTTTTAGTTTCACTAAATATTATTGAGTTAAGTTAGTCTGTTTTTCTGTCATTTTTAAACACCTTAGGCTCCGTGCAAACGGGCCACCGACCACCGCCACCGGCGGTCGTCGCGCGCCACGTTCTTTGGTACCGCGCAAACGAAGGCGGTCAGTTGCTGCCACGATTGTTGACCGCTACAACTTGTAACACCGGTGACATGTCGCAGACACTTGAGTCGCGTGTGGCCGCCACCAGTGGCGTGTCGCAGTCGGGAGTGGGGGACGGCACTTGCTACACGTGTGCGGCAATTTCATAGAAAATATGTAAACTGCTTGTCGCCGAGCCACCGACCACAGCCACCGGTGGCCGTGGTCGGTGGCCCTTTTGCGCAGAGTCTAAGCCCTTTCCAATCCTTTTTGTAAAGTTAAGCTACTTCGTCAAGTCTTCCGAAGCAAGTCGATAGGTAAGTCGCGATGATGCGTCAAAGATGCGACGGTCACCGTTATATAAATTGTTCAACGGATTATACACTTATACAGATAAACTTAAACCCTTAGGAAAATTCTAGAAGAATGGTTGTCGCATTATCGCATTGCGTCGTGTCTGTGGGAGCCTTTACAAGACCAGCGGGCAAGTACACATATGAGCAAGTACACATATATGACGAAATAAGGGCAATAGGGCTCTCGGTCAGAGCAAAGCGTAGCGGAATTTTATGCCGATTTATTTTTGGCGCGCATAAAAAAAAACCATCTTGTTTGTGGTCAATGTTTTGTAATTGTGTTAAGACTGCTTTGTTTATATTTTCCTGTTCTATTTTATTTGATGGTATGGAAATCGTAATTAGGTAGGTACCGCGCTCGCAAAAAAAACATTATTATCAGTCTTCTCAATAAGACTCAGATGTATTCAGGATAGGATTTCTATCCAAGACAAGAGTACGTTCCTTTGGGATCATTCACGATTTTCATGCAGGCGAAGCCGTTGTCTGAAGTTAATAATACAAGATACAAAATCTAAAATATTGACTGTAATACACGCAAAAGGTTAAATCTCTTGAGTCTTTCCTCATTGGTGTGATTGTATAAAAATGATATCATTTTAGGAATGCGGCTAGGTGTTGGGATGTGTCAACTATTACCGGGAAAAAATTGGTACCTACGTCAGTTGACCTTGGACAAATTTTGCCAACATATTTTGTAGGTAACTAATGTGGACTGAGAATCGTCCAGAGGAAAAGTAGAAAAAATACAAAAATTTTAATTGTATTCCAAACTTTATTCTTGCCTAGTCTATAAAGGCGCTAGATTTTATAAAACCTTTATATTTCTATGTATAAAACAATAATGCCTAACGTTTTTATTTAATATGTTATAGATTTAGACACTGTTTTGGAATGGAATGTAACGGATTTTTCGAAAAATTCTCAAAAACTTGATACCTAGCGGTATACTTCATTATTTATTTATCTAAATCCGATAACCATTATCCTTACCTTTTGGACCTGATAACTTTATAAACTTCATGTAGGTTACATGTAGAGCTATTTAATTTTCCAGATAAAGTTGGATGTAATTTTTCAGATGGTGAAACTGCGAACTTCTTAAGGTTTATCACTGAAATATTAAAAAAACCTGTTCACTAAATCTATGTTGTCTATTAATTTCAACAACATATATAACTATATCTAAAAAAGGTCAGCTGTTCAGTACATTTTGTCGAGTTATGCGCACATAAGCATAGGGGGCAGTCGATTTTTTTTTCACGATTTCATTGTTGGTCTCATAGTAAAAGTTGGTACAGTGACCCCCTTTCGGGTATTGTGTTTATTCTGTTACACGTTGTGATGGGAGTAGGTAGAGCTATTTCGGGACAATTACCACAAATTACCACAATTATAATATGGACACATAACCAGGATCCCGGGATTTCAAATTTATCCGTTTATTTTACGTACCACCGCAACCTGCTTCACGAAAGTGTAGGCATCATATAATTTTATGCGGTTAAATGTAGTTTTACCTAAGTTCAGATGTAACTAGTGGCATATGCACATACACACGAGTACCGTTAAAAATATTACCAACTTTAACCAATATATTTTTTAAATGCCAGTGAATCCGGGATCTCAGGCATGTCCATACTATGAAAACATGTCGTAAGTACCAAAAATATCTCTGCCTACTCTCTCTACTCTGTCTGCTGTTAAGCATCATCATTGTACATATTTTTCCGTTTCCTTCTTCTTATATTTTTATTAAATGTGTGTACATAAGTTGTTAAATAAATAAATAAATGTTTTGCTATTTTTATGTTTCAGTAGGTATTTAGTTGTTGAGAAATAAAAATACATATTATGAATAGTCATATAAAAAATGAAAGCAGTTACGAGCAAAGGGTTTTTTAACATAGCATTTAGTAGATATTAAAGTGGTGTTATTAAATTAGATCAGTTGATTTAAAATTTAAAAAAAAATAAGATTTATGAAAAGAAAAATCATAATTTGTTCCGACCCTAATATATGTAGATGCATGTGCATAAGTCAACTTAAAGTTTTATGTTAATTTTCTGGTTTCCAAAACACTTCGACTTTATTCTACTTGAATCCAAATGTCATGAATTCATAGCTGACTCAAAATAAATATTTCTTTTTGTGGCAGTTTTGCTAGTTTATTATTATGTTTTGTAGTTATAAAGTGGGTCTGCCGTGTTATTTCAAAATACTTTTTTTTTAATACCATCCAAAGTTGTTCTAGGCATTAGGTGTCAATGAAAGACACGATATATGTTAATGTCAATTAAATTGTTCAAAAAAACTGCTGATATGATACAAAAATCAATTAGGTATACAAAATCTGCTGTTTGTTACATTTTAGTTCACGTAATTCGACAAAATGTAAACAAAAAACGTATTTTTATTCATACAAATAGTAATTTCATAATTATGTACTTCTTAAACCATATAGCTGCTTAATATCAAACTTTAATGCAATCATAACTTGTGTAAATTGCTTTATCTATTGGTTTTCGTAATATTGCGACCGTAGTCGCGCATTGTACGAACCGAAAGAACTTGAGCAATATTTGTATGTTTGAACATGGCGTTACTCAAAAATTGCTTGCAACCTCGCGTTGCAATGAACCTTCACCAATCGTTGATCAAATAAATAGAAATAAAAAATCTATCTGAGAGTGACTTCTGTCGTCACCACACAATCCATACTACTGTTGTATTGCGAGAGTATCTATGTCTGCCTGTATGTTTGTTTATTACTTTCTCAAGTTTAAGTTAAAGCCATTAGCCACTTAGACCCTTATATTGCATGAGATATAGGCTATAGCCTAAGACTGGAGAAGGTCATAGGAAACATTTCACCGGCATACGAGGTGAAGCCGCAGGCAGAAGCAACTATTTTAGTATCGATGATTGTCAATTAACGTTCTTCATTGAACAGTTAACTCATCAAGTACAAAAATATAAGAACTTTTTTACAATGTGATGGTCAATCACTAAGTTTTATTTAATAAGTTAATTCATTAAACTTTTTATTGAAAAAAAATCATTATTCATTGTATAAAAAGTTGTTTACTTACAAAGTGCAAGTCATTAATTTTTATGATTAATATTTAATAGGAAGTGCGTTCATATATTATATAAAGGCATATAATAAACGTCTGCTATTTTCAAGGTGAGTGTTTTATGAATCCTTGCACTGGTTAGTAAATATATTTTTTTAAATACAAGCCACTCATGATCCGTAAAATTACACAATATAGGTAAAATCATTATTTATTTGAATACTAGGGACGTAAATCAGAAGGTGGGTGCAGTACCTACCAACCATTTTTCTTCATCTAATGCAACTCTCTAAAAATAACACAAAGTACCCATTTATTTTTAAATATGTTTCATATAAAAATAACTTTTAAGAAATGTATGTTAACGACCTATTTCAAAACATTGCTCCAACATCAATAAACAAACACGCCTGTCAGATTTCGCACTCATCTTTCTCCACTCGATTCTATTTTTAAATTCATTAACATCGTTCTAGAATACGTGTCGTTTCTTATTCCACTTTCACTTTATTGACTTGGGAATGGCAAGGACAAAGTATCTGTTTATAGACCGTTAATGTCAAGTCTATATTATGATGTTGCCAGTAGCTTTTTTTTTAAGGATGGGATATGCTAGTGTAAGGAAGAACCTTTAGACGGTAGGTAGGTAAACTAAATTGGAAATTCCGTGATCTGGTCGTATCAAAAATCCAACCGCAAAAAACGACAAAAAAATTAAAACAGTTTGACAGTCTTCAGGCAATATGATGTTCAATGAGCAGTCGGGTAAAAATGTTGTAGTTGAGAAAATATTTAGTATACAAATTACTTTAAATTCGTTATCTTGGCCTTCTTAGATTTTGCAAAATCTAACCAATTTTATAATAATATAAACGGGATATTCATTAATTTTTTGAGGTTCAAGCGAATTGTGCTCGCAAATGAAATTTCTTTTTCATCGCGTTACCAAGCCCCTTAAATTATGTTTTATGAAACGCTCACTGGCCAGTTTAATCAAGATAGTAATTATTTCAGCTATGTATCTTAAAAGCATATAACTATGAGGCAATTTTTAGAAGTGTAGCGTCGTATCATGAAATTTGCTACTTGAGCAATGCCAGACAAGGTTGAACTTGTACCTACAGTAATTTGTCAGTGCGCTTAGACTGATCCGTAAGTATAATCGGATAAGTAATCGTATCGTATAATCTTTGCAAGTGCAAATCATCAATGTCACATAAATAAAAGGCAATAACGACTGCTAGACGCAATAGGGAATATGCATGCAATTGTTTTATTTGCAAAATAAAATACTTATTATCTCTAGTTAACAATTATGAAAGAATTTTTAAAATACCTTCTTTAGTGATGAAGTTATTAAGCTTCAAAGTTGACAATTTGAAAGAGAAGTCCGATACAAACTGTGACGTCAAATACTATGACGCCTATACAGCTGCCATAGAAAACAGCGTTTTCGCGAGAGGGACAGATATATTTGTTTAAAATAGTTAAATCTCGTTTGTGTTTCGGTCAATTCCGATTCTTTGTTTACTGTTAGTATAATTTTTTTGTATACTTCTAGATAAACTGTTTAGAGAATAAAAAATCATGCATATTCCTTATTGTCAAAGACTTTTGCAAATGTTTAAGGTTTAATTTATGAATAGATGAATAATTCGATATTAATTTCGCAAACCTATAATACGTTGTACTCCTCATTATGAACAACTTTGACCATGTGACCAACCCTGAAATCCTTTTCGAGCGCGGGGTAGGTATCACACCGCCGACTTCCAATCTTCGGGCTACTACTGCGAAGTTTTTGATGAAAAAACCTAAAAAGTCTTTATTCGATTGGGAATCGAATCCAGGAGCTCAGTATAACTAGACCATTGCGACCAATAGATCATCGGAGGACATTTTAAATTGTCATAAGTACAAGCTTTGTATCTAGAAAAAATCTAAAAACCGTCTTTTACGGTACAGATCCCAGTCGGATCCCGCTACAATATTGATGCCTTTTCATACCAATTTCAACCGTCCCTTTCTCGTTTGAATTCAGATTTATTACTAAAGTAAGCAAGAAGCCTTGAGTGTGAAACGAACCTACTAGCACTGCAATTAGAATTGGTGGTGTGCCCTTGAGGTAGCTGATGTTGCTCTCCGCTTCATAGCAATCGTTGCCATGGTTAGCAAACAATGTTTGTGCAAAGTGTGTAGTGTGGGTGTGGCTAGGATGTTCTTTAGTAGCTTGTGAAAGCGAGTAGTGTTCGAGAGAGTTCCGTCGTTGGGAAGTAGCTTTGGTTTTTACCGCGGAAGATGAGGTGAGATAGGGGACGGGTTGCCAACTTGGTTTAGAAGATACAGTACAGTATATCTTATTTTGGAAAGGATCAATGAAGAGTACATTCGGAGAAAAACGGTACTACATGATAGCAGACTGGAATAGGATTTTTTCCCAAAAAAATACATGGTGCGTGGCCACGGGAGCGTGTTGAGCTGGCCGCAGATAAAAAATAATAATTTTGTAATTAAAAATAAAACGTTTATGAGTACAGTAATAAGAATCGCCAACGTAATTAGGGCAACTCATAAAGAATTTAATTATTAAGTTAACAATTACATTCTTTATGAGTCGCCTTGGGTATGCCTACTTTCTCAGATATTAATCTAGCTAGATTTTTTATTGCTTTTTAGGATGCAGTTATGAGAGCGAAAAACAGGTTAGTTATCTTTTTAATAGATAATTTAAAATCATGACTTGTTTTTTGAGAATATTGGAGCACAGGGCCGGTCGATGTGATACTTGGTGGAGACCTATGACCAATGGAGGTTTTTCGACTGCTATTTTGGGTCAATGAACCTGAATGATAATGTTAAAATGGACATGCCGATTCCCGGGAATATTTTTCAGAATGTCGATGTATTAAATGAAGTATTTAAGATATCATGAGTACGCACGATAACATATCATACTACTCATTTCTGGTATAAGCTGGTCCTGCGCAGTGCTGTTACTACTTATTACGGTTCTTGAGATACAGCCCGCTAGCAGACAGACAGACGGACGGACAGTGAAGGCTTCGTAATAGGGTTCTGTTGTTTACCCTTTGGGTACGGAACCCTAAAAATTTACGGAAATTGAGGTTTTTTTGTCAGATTGCGGCATGACATGATAATGCGAACGTTGCTTAAAAAATAGAAGAATTGGCCCTATGACTTCCAGAAACCTGCAACTGAGTAACACAATACCTATCGGCAATACTGGTGTTAGATTTTTCAAGCATCTGACTACCGTAAGGACTGTCAAATATCTACAAGTGATAGCCGGGACTAACAGCTTGACATGCTTTCCAAGGCACGCAGGAGTTTCGGTATGTAATAGGACTCTAGATGACATGGGCGTGCAGTAGGCTACAGTAAGGGTAGGCCAGCCCAAACATACGCCCAAAAAAAAAATTTTGCTGCGCGAATTTCAAAGTGGACGAAAATTCGCATCGTCATTATCGTGATTGCAATCCTGAATAATGTGGTGAGTTTTTTTTTTTGGACATTATGTATGGGTTGGCCCACCCTTACTGTAGCCTACTGCACGCCCATGCTAGATAACACGATACCCCTTAAGACTGGTGCCAGAGTTTCTGACTTATGACTACCGTAACAATTATCAAACATCATTGTGGTCAGGCTGGGGCCAATAGTTCTTCCATAGTTCACGATAGTCAGTCCACTAAACCACCCAAGCCCATAGCCTCTCATATTTTGCTTCCACATTCTGCAATAGTCCTGCATCGACAGGGGATTGTCTTTGGGTAAACTTTAATAGTGAATACAGGGATAATCGCCGGTTGGTGCCACATTCCATTTGAAATGTCTAAGGGGGCTTCTGCGAGTTGGCTTCGGCCCCTCGTACCCCTAACAAAACATATCACCCCAGGGTCCCGAAATTGTCAAAGTTAAAAAAAAATCAAACATCTATAAATAATAGCCGGTGAAATAACCTTTTTTTTTCCTACACCATAAACAAATGTTGATGACGAAGATCATCTATATTTATAAAAATGAATCCCTATTTCCCTTGGTCACGGCATCACGCGTGAACGGCTGGACCAATTTCGCTAATTCTTTTTTTGTTGTATTTGTTATTGTCAGGAGAAGGTTCTTTTGATAGAAAATATACATCCGGGCGAAGCCGGGGCGGACCACAAGTTATACATAGAAATAAGACGAGCCACATTACTAAAATATTATGACGTAAGCAATAATTGATTAATGGAATCTTTGTTAATATCTAAGCTTATAACTAAACAAAAACACAAGAAACAAGAAACAATCAAGTGATATCTACGAGTGATTAATTGCATTCATGACGGTTCAATTGTATTTTGTTTAAAAAAAAACTTAGAATACAAAAACAGTAGCGCAATGATTAACGTGCATTTGTTTTTTTTATTCTAAAGATGCAAATTATTAGTATGTATTTGAATTGTTTGTTTTCCATTCTTAAAAAACCTAATTATGTTCGTAGGCGACAATCAAGTACAAAAAATATGTGCGTTTTATTACAAGTAGGTATGAATGTAACTGTAGAGGGCTAATATAACTTCATGGCCTGCAAAAGCCAAAAGCTACCAAAAGTAGTGAAAACCTTAAAAAGGTTAACATTAATTGCTAATGCTACTCGATTAATTAATTAATTAAACCTTCGATAAAGGTTTTCCAGATTTTCTAACAAATATTCAGAATAAACTAACAAACTACAGGACCGATTTGAAAAAATCTTTTAGCAATGGATAGCTACATTATCAGCGAGTAACATAGGTTATATTTTATCCCCGTACTCCCACGGAACGGGAACTACGCCGGTGAAACCGCGTGACGTCCGCTAGTGTTCAATAATTATAATTATTTTGCTTTATGCAGTAATCCGCTTTTATTCAGCTTTAAGTGTAAAGCTGCATCATTTAAATAATGTAAGTATTCTTAATTGTTCGCGTGAAATATTTTTGACCTGACTTCGACTTTTATAACGCGTGTAACTATAAGGTAAATACCTAAACTTTCTTTCCGTTCTAGATCTACAAGCTCTAACACTTTGTTTTATTCATACTCCCAGTCCCTAGTTTAGTCTTGATTAGACCTCACTATACAAATAGAGGAAAAATACCATGTTTGAAGGTAAACGAAAGCTAAGGTAGATAAACTACGTACCTACACACCATAGAGTACAGAGAAGCCACATCGGTCACTGTTAGAGATGGAATTGTCAAAACTCCATACAAACAATTTGTGTTAGTGAATATGAGTGTCATCTTTTACTTATAGAATTTGACGGCACGGGACTATTCTGTCTATGGTTATGTGACAGCCGACACTTGCACTCAGCTCACATTGCGTAGGCAATCAGGCATGAAACAATTAATGGGCCTAGCAGTTTCCCAAGTAGGTATGTGAGATATTGTGATTAAATGAACAATCTGAGTTAAGTTGATAAGTTTGTTTTAATTGACAAAATGAGTTTATTTAATTACACTTTACAGTACTGTTAAAATAAATTACAATAATTGTGTGATTACCTACAGTTAAAATAATTGCACTCATTCGCATTAGGTTATCCTGTGATGATCAGAGATCGGAATAGGTAGACTATATTTGCCTAATGTTCTTGGAAGTAAGTAACATAGAGTTGATAATACCTCCTCTAAAATCCTGGAATCACCTTTTCCGATCTCTGGTAATGATAGTTCGACAAATAAATAAATGTTTGGGGTCGGCTTCCAGTCAAACCGTATGCAGCTGAATACCAGTATTTACATGGAGCGGCAGTCTGACTGACCTTCACAGCCATTGCGTCGGCATCAATATTATCAGCAAAAGTAGCATCTCTATTCGCTGCCGGGGTGTGGTGACTCCGTGTTCTATGGTACTATAACATTAAACAGTGCCTAGGAGGTACCCACATTTTGTACCAGTTTGTTGTCACGGTATGCGCGACCACAAACAATTGTGGTCCGTTGATGACTTAGCGTTACGTACTCGGTATTTATTTGGCCTCGGCAAATAAGAAGCTAAACCCGTGCAGTTTTTGTAGTAGGCACTCACCTTTAAAAATATTTTTTTAGATTGCGAAATAAATATTTTTTGACTGCAATTTGTTATTCGCTGTACGGAAGTTTAAACTTAATTATATATTTGATATTAAAAAAATCTACAAGCCGGAACTAATCTCTGTATTTTCTACTTGTCGATCCCGGTGATGCTTAAAAAACAAAAGTAATAAATAAAATAAGCAAATATTTTATAATCCTTTTTATTAGGAAAAACAAACCATTATTAACAAGCTTTCTAGAATCATCTGTTTCGGTCGTGGATTGCTTATTAGTAGTTATAGTCTACATACTATTAAATAATCTGTAATAATATTGCAATATTTAATATAATGGTGACATTTGGTGGTTTATTTACACCTAGTAACTCAAACGTCTTTCCTTGATTAAGAGAAACGAACAAATTATTATATTTACACACTTATAATTAAAAATTCGCAATAAACATGATTATATTATTATATTTATTATACATTTATTAAGTCATCCAACGGATAACTTTAGTAGGCAGATAAAGTCGCCTTAAACCAGTCGTCAAGTGAAAGTAGAAGCTTCATTGGCAATGATCTCGCTTGCATCTCTCAAGATCACTATCATAAGAAAGTACCTGCAATAGTTCTTGGTCGATTACTTTTCAACCTTATTGGTAAGTAAATAAGAGTGAAAAGTCACTGACTGGCAGCATTTACGAGTAGTACTCGAACATCGAAATATTGTTATTGCCAACTCGCCAGAAAAAATCATTTGAATGAATCTTTATAGCCTTTTAAATATGCAATTCCATTTTAGAAAGAATAAATTTTTATTCATCTTTTTATTATGTACTTGTTTCTTATATTGCCATCATTATTTTTTTCCGGAGTGTGTTTTTGGGCTGGCTACCAACTTGCCAGCATGAGATTGAATACCGGTTTCTTGCAGTTTTTTTATGAATTTTTCTTCAAGTATTAATATTGTTTTCACTTTTAGACGTCTACCAGTCGTTGACCATTAACAGATTGTTTTTTATTTTAAAATAATTATTTTATAACACGGGTAGCAGAACTATGAACAAAATATGATCATACGGCGCCATTTAATGAAAAGGCTAGGCAGCAATTAAATGGCTAATTGAATCAGTTGGCTGCGACATCTACACCACACGTCTGTAATATTAATTTAGTACAGGTAATAGAATTCGAAAACGCTATAAAAAAGGAACCAAAGATTTAAAGTACGATTTCAGCAACTTGCACATTAAAGTTAAGTTAACGACCAAATCGCCCATTATCTTAACGCGTGATAAACATAAAAGCCTCCATTAAAAGCAAGCTATTAAGCTAAAATGTCGACAAACTCTCGACAACGGCAGGAATTAGGAAGTAAAAGTTCCGTAGCGAGAGTCGATAATACCGACTGTCAGTCAATGTTCGGTCTTGACCTGCAGTAGTTGAGAAACTCGGTTTACTTCAGGGTTGGCTCTTTTACTATGAATAAAACCAGTCTGTTTGACACTATTTTGAGATGAGTGATATAAGAATGACAATGAAAAAATAAATATCGCTAAATTGAACGTAATGTGACTCTTTTTTCTACAAGTGAAAAAAAAAAAATTTGAAACTATTTCATACATCTTTGCTTCTTCTCTTGCTTTTTCTGTACAAAATATATTTTATTTAAGATTAAATTGAATTAGGTATTTTTTATTTTTATTTTCAATAATGTAAAAAAGGTAAAAGTTTTTAAAAGTAAAAACAATTTTTTTTTTATAAAACAATTTTTCCCATCCCTGTATTACTAAAGTATCAAAACAATTAGCGGTTGTATTTTACATGATTGTGTTACCTGGAGTATTGTCATTTTGTTGTTAAGCCGTGAAGCATTGATTTTTGAGGTCATGCATGTGAAAACTGAGAATCGTATGATCTACTTTCATTCGCTTTGTTGAGTGTTTGCTTCTTTTTATTGTTATGTTCTTGAGTTCAATCGATCATCTGTAGTAGCAGTGATTTAGAGTCAGCGGTTGAGTAGCATCTTTCATTTATTTATTGGAAACTGGCTGAAACTCCACTTAAAAAAAATACTTCCCCTCTTTATACAATATAGCACATTTGTTAGTCTAGTGTATAAGCTATATTCCTGTAAAGTTTCATCATAATCCGTTCATAAGTTTTTGCGTGAAAGAGTAACAAACATCTATCCTTCCTCCTAAACTTTTACGTTTCTAATAGTCGTAGGAAGCTGGTTAGGTGTCAGAAAACTTGATGTCATCCTTAGCTTTTCGTTTCGGAAATAATTTGAAGACAGAAGAGAGAATGTGCCTTCACAATCAGAAGTTAAGTTATCAAACCACATACGTCAGCGTAGGTATCTCATGCGTCACAGCTTCTGGATCAAACTTAATCTGTTTTAAACAACAATATGAAATAAGTTAATGGTACGCACTTCTTTTCTACGAACGACTGTACAAAACCATATATATATGTATTAGTATATATTTTTTGTATAAGTGGATTGTTTTTTGTATGGGCGACAGTTGCCGTATCTCTACGAAGACGTCGTTGTGGGGCTTGCGCGGACCAGACAAAAAGATATACGAGTACAATCCAACGTGCTCGGAAGAAGGATGTATGTAATTCAGTAAGATGCTGGTAGGGATCTCGACCGTACTTCCGGGATTGTCCTGATAGCTGTGGTATACCTCTCCACTCTTCTAGCACCTCAGGATATGTTGCCCCCTTGGCGCTACGTCACTTTGTACTAGCGACCGATTTCGGGGGCCCATTTATTGAATTACTTCCTGCCATTTTAAAGCCGTGTATATTGTCAGTTGTCAGGAAGCGGCCGATAGTTCTTCCATAGTATACGATAGTTAGTCCACTAAACCGCCCAAACCAAAAGTCCTGCACCAACCGGGGATTGTACTTGTGTATATTTTCATTCTGCATACATGAATAATATCGGTTGATGCTCCATTCCATTTGAAATGTCTAACGGGGCCTCTGCGTGTTTGCTTCGGGCCCTCGTATGCCTACAAAAGGACCGGGACCCCAGGGTCCCGAGAATGTCAAAGCCGTAAAATATAATAATAATAAAACGAAAAGCTTATTGACGGCAGTTGTTCGTCGATTGAGACTTTTTGTTTAATTACTCAAGGTTATCTGCATACCTAAGTGCCTTGATCAAGATCAGTTAAGATAATAATCAAGAACAAACTTTATACAAGCAGAAATAATAAAAACTTAATCATCCTGGTTTCTGGATGGAGATTTAACGCAAGACAAATAAAAAAAAACACAAACAAACACAAATTAAACACACACACTCAACAAACAATATACTGACATAATTATATTGTTGCGCCAAATTGTTCTTCCCAATATAAACACAAAGAAGTGGTCACCACTTCCTTGTGTTTATATTGGGGCAGGACGTTGATGTTCAAAAAGTGTTGGAACTCAGCCTAATTTGAATAAATGACTTTTGATTTGAATTGTATACACTGTTGGATTTTTATTTTAACTCGGCGGTGATCCCCAAATTTGTTTAGACGTTCATTTAGGTGTTGTTTTATAAATGGGCATCAGGTACCTTCGTTTAATAAGTTGCTTTAAATAAATAATGATACGTTACAATACACAATAAATTATGACTCTCATATACAACGTGTAACAGAATAAACGCAATTCCTCTTACGGGGTCATTGTACTCATCATTATGAACAACTTTTACAATGAGACCAAACAAGAAATCGCGAAAAAAAAAACAGCTGTTCAGTACATTTTGTCGAGTTATGCATACAGAAATGTACGGGGATGTCGACTTTCTTTTCGCGTTTTCAGTGTTGGTCCTATAATGAAAGTTGTTCATAATGATGAGTACAATAACCACTTAAGAGGTATTGCGTTTATTCTGTTCACGTTGTATATAAGACATTATTATGATTTGATGTTCCTAGAACATGTATGTGACATTATCTTTTGTTATTGTACATAATGGTATAAGCTCCAAAGTGTTAATATATTGCTCTTACAATAACAATATAATATTATTGTAATATTTTCCTTGTAAACTTTATTATGGGGCGACTACATTTATAGGTCATGATATCTGTATGAGACCGCTATTTACTAGGTACTTTTAAGAGTAGGTGTAATGTGTACTATGCAGTAAAACATTTTTGCGATATAATAAAATGCTTATAACACGGAATATTATTATTTTTAGGGTTCCTTACCTCAGTCGGCAAGAACGGAACCCTTATCGCTTTGTTGTCCGTCTGACTGTCTGTCAGTCTGTCAAGACTCTTATTCTCAAAAACGCGTGGAGGAATCAAGCTGAAATTAATATCAAATACTCAGGTACCCCTTGGAGCATTGAAAAAATCAAACTTCTAAGTCAACGAAATCTAAAGATGAGGTCGATATGCTCCGAGTATGGCGCATTAAATGACGCTCCCAAGGGAATCAAAATCTATAGGGTAGTTTCAGTTGACCTAGAATCATACAATTTGGCAAGAAGGTAGATTTTACAATACAAGTACAGGAAAAAGTCCGAATGTTGTGATTTTTTTGTTTTATCATAAAAAAATATATATTTTGCGATTACTAACTTATACAACCTGTAACAGAATAAACGCAATACCTCTTAAGGGGTCATTGTACTCATCATTATGAACAACTTTCACTATGGGGCCAACACTGAAATCGCAAATAAATGACTGAAGAAATTTTTAAATTGGTTGATACCAATTTAAAAATTTCTTTCTTTTTGTATCTGAAAGGATATAGGTACTTTCCGATTGGTCCCATAGAAATTTCATCAAAATCGGTTCAGTAGTTTATAGTAGTATAGGCATTTGTGAGATGTATGCAGCAAAGCTCGTTGATGTAAACCTGGAAAAGGGTCGGCCCAAGCACACTTCCTTGCGGTACACCGAAGGTGGTGGTTTGCTCTCTACTGACATGGTCACCAACTCTAACACACAGTCTACGATTTGTGAGATAGCTTGCAAAAAAATTATGTGCTAAGCGACGTATTCCGATGTCCTCTAATTTAGATAGGAGGGTAGGAACAGAAACTGTGTCAAATGCATTTTTTAAGTCTAGGAATAAACCTAGGCAATTCTGTTTTTGATCCAGCTTTCTTGCAACAAATTCTGTTAAGTCCAGAACTGCATCTTCTGCCGATACTCCTTTTTTAAAACCATACTGATTTTGTGCAATTAAGTTATTATTATCCAGGAACTGAGTAAGCCTTAGATTCACCAGTTTTTCAAAAATTTTGGACTGAAATAGGCCTGTAATTGTTCATACAGTCTCTGTTCCCACCCTTATAAATCGGATGCACAACAGCCTTTTTAAATGCCTTCGGAAAAGTTCCAGTGGCTATTGAACGATTGAAAATATGCGTTATTGGAGATACGAGGATATGACGACATTGTTTAAGTAAATTTGTTGAGATGCCATCCCAACCAGTAGCAGTCATCAGGCATCAAGTTCAAGGAGGACCAGTGAGTTAAGGGGAACATTTTTACGGGGCTGTGTGCACGGGCTGGGGGGTATCGGAAGACGCGAAGTGATATTAGACGCGAGGTTTTTGCCAACATCCACGAAGTACCTACACACACGATCAACAGCTGCTTGAGGATTAGATTCCATTTTTAATAAGTTTGTAGACGATGTTGGTGTTTTTTTATAGTTTGTAATGTCTTTAATTTTATTCCATAGTGTCTTAATATTTGTTTAAGCGTTCTCTAACTCATCCTTTTCAAACTGAGCTTTCAGGCTATGTAATATATTGTTACAGTGGTTTCGGTAGCGATTGTATGTGATTCTTAGGATGTCATTATCAGGTGACTTTTTAGTGCCCATATGTAGTAAATCACGATGACGAATACATCGCATGAGTCCAGGCGTTATCCATGGCTTAATATTTCTATCTTTTTTGGGAATTTTAACCTCGTGTGTATATTTCTTTACTAAGCCCTGGACAACACTGATCAATTCGTCTGCGGCGACATTCGCATCGTCCACACTCATAATATATGAGAAGTCCATCTCTTCAATTTCCTGAACTAGCTTAGCGTAGTCTACTCGAGAAATAGTTTTGTGAGGTTTTTTGGTCGATTTTGTGTCTTCAATATGTAACAAGACAGGCATGTGGTCCGTAATAAATGATTCTAAAATAAGTGTTGTTGCTGGTGTTTTGCATTTAAGAATTATATGATCGAGACAGTTTGTTCCTCTCGTGGCTATATGATCAAAATAGCTGGAAAAAATATGTCATACAAACGAAATTGCGTATTTTGTTTTCATGTGAAAAAAAATACAACCGACTTCCAAATATAAAAAAAAACACTACAAAGTATAAAATAACTTTAATTTCTTTAACGAGTAATAGCTTTTTTCTCATAGTAACCTACCTCAACACGACTAGTGTTTTTTTTAGTGTTTGCCTTTTTTGCTGTTATTAACCTTTTTCCGCATCTCAAAATGTGGACTCATTAGGCTTGTGTTCGAGTGGTACTTGCTTGTATGTACAAACGTTGGTATATTTTTATGACTGTGCGGGCTATAAAAACATGCTGGAGAGTGCCAAGTGGGTCACTTTAAAGTACTTGTATTGCACTATATTGACCAACAGATGCGGTTCTTTGTTTACCAAAACGTGAATATGTAAATGCAAATTATTCTGCATTTTTTGAATGTTGAATGACGTTTTGACGTTCAGATTGCTGTATTGTTGAGTTGGCATACTCGTATATGCCAACTCAACAATACAGCAATCTGTAGAGCATCGACATTTTTGTGTCTACTCTTTTTATTCTATTTAAAAAACAACATTATTGGAGCCAGTTGTTTTGAGAGCAACTCTTAATTTATTTTTCTTTAATTTTAAATTGCCCTGGTTGGGGGCCTTAAATTCATTTGAGGCCACTCCAGGATAGTCCGGTTAAGCAGTAACCAGCCTAAGTGTGCTGAACAGCGAGCAGCCATCAAATAAAAAAAAAATCGAATTACTTTTTTTATAGTTTTTAGTACCGTTTTTTTAAAGCTGTCGTTAATTCTTTGCTCTTTTGCAAGCTACATCCAATTTGGCTGAAAGCTGAACGAAACAAACTCGTTGTTGGAAAACGCTAGGCTGATTGATTATTCCATGACACAAGATTACTTATATATTCAATTTTATTATTACCTTAATAGGTATTACATATTGTAAGGTAATAACTCAACTTTTATAGTACTACTAGCTTCTGCTCGCGAATTCGTACGCGCATATCCCGTTTTTTTTCCGTTCCCGTATAGTCTTTCTCATGAATGTGGTTATCATATACAAAAAGAATTTTCCAAATCCGGCAGATAGTTCAGAGATTAGCGCGTTCAAACAAACAAACTCTTCAGCTTTATTATATGTACTAGCTTTTGCCCGCGACTTCGTACGCGCATATCCCGTTGTTTCTCGGTCCCGTATTTTTTTCCCGTTCCCGTATAGCCCTCCTCATGAATGTGGCTATCATATACAAATAAATTTCCAAATCCGACTGGTAGTTCCAGAGATTAGCGCGTTCAAACTAACAAACAACAAGCTTAATTTTATTAATATTATTAATAACTATGTGTTTAATGATTTATTGCAAAAAAAAACCTTAGTAAAAAGTTACATAGCAAGTTAACATAAGTCAAGTCAAAGTTCAACAACGAATCAGTAGTAGGAAGGTACCTATA
This sequence comes from Mamestra brassicae, assembly GCA_905163435.1. Lineage (NCBI taxonomy): Eukaryota > Metazoa > Arthropoda > Insecta > Lepidoptera > Noctuidae > Mamestra > Mamestra brassicae. The sequence continues at coordinate 7,314,058 of LR991004.1, read as the reverse complement.
ACTCCATGGCATCAAAGCTGTGGTATCCTGGTTAGTTTTTTCTAAGTTAAGTGTCAAGATGAGAAGTCAAGGTTAACTGAATGGAAAAAGTTATAGGTACACATGTTATTGATTAACAGAAAAAAGAATTCATTATTGGGTTCTTAGTATCAGTTTAAAACTCGTTTCGTAACCGTTTTACAAAACAACATGTTTCCATGAGAGGAGTTGGCTGGAGCCTTTAGAGCTCATAAGAGGAGCATTCAAAATGGTAAGTGGATAGACAAATAGAATACTTGCGAAGTCCAATTACAAGAACCTCTAAACGTTACGAATGAACGCGCGCAAATAAACATTTGTAATTTGCGTTTTTCTATGGTTTATAAACAAAATGCGTTGGCATTATACTTTCACTAAGTTCTGAGAAAGTCGAGGCCAACAGATATTTCATTCCAGACTCGGATCTTCGGTGGAATCTCCAGACACAATCTAAACGTTCTTAGCGCGAATAGTTTCCTGATGAGCTCTAAATGCTCCACCCAACGATCATGGTTCAGCAGACACGAGTGCCGTTTCATAGAAATTATTAAAAAAACTCTATGAAAACACGTAATTGTAGCCTAAAGATATTTCTTGAATTAATGCGGACATTTTATCGACTCCAAATGTGCTACAATATTTAAACATCATCCTATTTAATAAGGTGCCTAGATTTTTAACAATCCAAGCATTGGGTAAAGCCGACATTTTATACGTCAGAGAATATGAATAATGACTACATAGTGTATACTTATTCAGCTTGAAATTTATTAATAAATCTACATAAATGAAAATCAACTGCCGTATGTATCACTTGGTAACGGCTGACTTTTTTTCGTGTTCGTAATTGCCTTGATAATGTCTGTTTGAAAGGAAATTTTGAAATATCTATCGGACATCACGGCAGACCCAAGCAAAGATGGCGGAATGAGCTTGACGCCTATTGACAGGATTGGTCCACATTCACACTTGGAAGGAAGAAATTGGGCTTTGCTCTGGTAGAAAATATAAATGAAATAATAATATAAAATAATAATAATAATATAAAATAATTAATTGGAAAAACCGGAGGCTGGTTTTTATTATAAATCTTATTTTTCTTAATTAGTAGATACATCCATCGCTAGCATTTAATAAACATCTTTAATTCAAAACATAGTTTATTCAGGAAAGATCTTGCTTTATCAAGTTGTCAAATATAAAGTGCTTAAAACACATGTTCAAATAATAATTACGATGCAATAAACGACACTGAACTCTCCTGACACGGATGTAAAAAATAAAATAATTATTATTGACATTTTAATACCTAATTGACCATAAAACATTCAGTAAGTGGTTACTTCATTGTACTCAATTATTTACACGAATTTATGGTTCTTTATGTATATTCAACGTGATAGCCGTTTAATTATTCTAGGTTAATGAAAAAATTAAAGAACAAAGAATTTTATATTTATAATCCGTAATCCATCACCAGAGGGCCAATTCCACTGTTTTTAAAGCAACGTTCGCATTCGAATTTCGAAAACCTGAGTGCCAATTCTACTATCTCAGGTTTTCGAATTGAGAATTTGAAGATGAGAACTTGTCAAACTGACTTTAGTAAAGTCAGTTTGACAGTTTTTCAGGCTAAAGTGGAGTTTAAAATGAACTAAACTTAAAATTCTGAAATCGGGGATTAGGTAATCTTAGCTAGATTTCATAAATGTAGATTTCGATATTTTAACTTTCTAGGAACGATTATAATTTAAACAGAGTGTTTTTCCTTGTTACAGCTGATCCAAGATGGATTTGGAGTTTCGGAATTTGACATACACCGTGCAAAGTCGCTTCCCTAAGGGTAAGTTTTCTCTGCCAAGGTTGCTAAATTTGTCACCGCGGCCCTGGAACGCAGAGGGCTTTAGAAGGAACACGGATGGGTTTTAGTCAGTAAGAGTCTGACACGCCCTTCCGCTCCACCCTGAGCGGAAGAAGTCATTTCATGATTTCCCATCCTTAAAAAAAACGATAATTTCTTGAATTATTAGGTTGTTACAATACACGATATCACTAACCCTTCGGCAACGACTGGAAACGTCATACAGTTGTGTTCGCGCAAGTTGCGCTGAACACAAGTAGCTGTCACAGACATAGTTACAATAAGGTAATTGACTATTACTAAAAATCTGCATGATATGATTGACTATATTACTTGAAAGTTATTATAAAATAGTACCAAATTAGCAGAAGATTGTGAAAAAATTAGTGGAATAATGGAGAAAATACACACTTTTGAATGTTTGATGTCATTCTTCTATCGTTGTCAAGGAAAGCGTCGTAAACATAGTGGATGGCGCAAATTCACTGCAATTAGTCCTGTCTCTGTTTATCATTGATTTTAAAATGGTCATAACTCCGTCATGTGTGTTTTTTTTTTACTGCGTTTTGTCTTTTCTCTGGGATTCTAGAAATGTAGAAAAAATCAGTCAAATGCCCTATTGCCACGGGCCGTCAGTATCTATAGTAGACGGTGATGCTCATTGGCATCTCCTCATATAAACAACTTTTAATATGTACCCTAATCTGAAAATACGAAAGAGTCCACTAAAATATTATTTCAAGGCCAGCCGGTAGGTCTACTTAGTTTTTTGTTAAATCCACATGAAGAAATACAGTCACTATTTCTGGTACCGTTTTTGCTGTAACTGTTCTTAGTAAACGCATCTACTTGTTAAAAATAGATGAAAGTACAAATAACTGTGCCGTCTAAACTTAGAAGCCATTGCTATTATGTACTGAACAGTCAATACATCGAGGAAGTAACTAGTAGTGATGGACCAACCAGTCGGGAAAACCGACTGTTTGGCCACTTTTAAAGTCGGCGATTAATTCACAGAAGATGCCGACTAGCAGGTACTTAATATACCACGATCAATAAAAGGAATAAATTGCCAGTAGTTACTTAAGAATCCAAGATCAGTGCGTAGCATTAAATAACAATTAGTATAAAGTATTCAAAGAAGTTAAACATATAACTAAAATTTAAAATAATGAATAAGAATGGACCGATTAGTCGGGAAAACCACTTATGCGGGCATATTTTTACTCGACTAATATAAATATGGCCCTATCTTAGGGTTTCCTGACAAGTTGGTTCATCTCTACTATTCAGCAATTTGAGCGTCGATTATTCGTCTAGTCGGCCAAGTCCGTAGTTGTCCCATCACTGGTAGGAACTAGCTAAATGTCGTGTCTTTACAACGGTAAGTCGTTTTAGAGCAAAAAAGTGGGTTAGGTTGACATTGTACAGTCATGGACATCGTTTTTATGGTGTTTTAACACTTTACTGAGACCGCGAGATGGGTAAACTCTTTGAGACAAATGCCTTCGGTATTTTGTTGTGGTATTTCGTATTTTTCTCGTCTACAGTAAACTACTTGTGTTTGGCCAGCGATGCGGACGAAGTTTTCGACGCTATATTTTAGACTATTTTTAATTAGTTATTTTTTTGATGTGACAACTTCTAATAAATCGTTGAACGCCGGCTGCACGCACGAAAAAGGATGACTCATTGTAACGTTATGCTCATTGTAACGTTACGATCACTTCATCAATGTTTTGTTATGACGTTGTCACGTTAAACTATCGTCCGTAAACCGACTTTACAGACAAACAATTTTTTTTCTGTTTAAGTAGTACTATAGTAAATAGTTGTAAAAAATTGATGGCCTCCTTGAAACTTGTGTTTTACAACCGTAATTCCGTTGAGATAGGTCAGTGTGTTTGACAACTTGGTCGTGACTGCAAAACTTGTGAAACTACTTGTTAAGAATTAGGTACATCTCCAGGGCCTAAGAAATTTTACTGTAGAAAACTATTTACCAACTATTTAGCAAACTTTTACCTAATTACTGTCCTTGAATATCACCATCTTAAGTTGAAGTGTAGTTTCTGATTTCCTGATGGTTTTCACTAAGAATTATTTAATGTTGCTTCTGGTTTTAGTTGAGCTTTCCTACCTACTTGTCATATTATTTTGAATCCAGTTTTCATGACGTGAGTTATATCACGATGATGTATGTCTTTTCTATGAATATTATTAAAATTAAGTAGACATATATTTTTTTTCATTCGTTACCGCATTTTAAATATATTCATCAAAAGGTTTTACTAAAGGTTAATCTTCCGGAATTGTAGTATTTATCGTACGACATTAACGAAAATGCACAAAAAACGAAAGAGTTTATATTATGATAGTATATAAAACCAACGTACATATTTTCCTGTCGATCCGCTATAAGCGTCTTAATAGTAGTTTAAATATATCGATAAAGATCTACAAACATAATTGATTAATAAATCAAACGTTATTTACGATATTAAAATATGTGCGAGGTTGATCTCTATGCCGAATTGGTTAGTTTTCACGGTTAAACTACTGTACTAATTTAAATATTACAGAGAGTTTCCTGAATTTGAAGTTGAGCATTTGTCAAACAATATTTTAGGCTGAAATCCGGTCAAACTTTATCATTAAAGGTTTGACAGGTTCTTAATTAACTCACTTAAATCCCAATTCAGAAACTAGCCCTTAGCTTAGCATTTCAAAACCCGGTTTTTATGTATGTACTTGACTCCTATACTTTCATCTAGAATTTATGCATGTAGTAAAGGAAGTATAAGCTCAAATGATAAATAAAAAGCTTAATTTGAACTTGAAAGTTGAAGTTCAACTACGTGTTATTTTTTTTCGAGACAGATCTCTGCCTTATGATTATCTAATAAAATGATAAATTATTCATTTTATTTGGTAATCCTTTATAATAATTAGCTAAATAAGATTAGTTTAGATACGTAGTCCAGACGGGTTTTTCTAAAATTAAAATAACCGATGGATTAGTTGAGGTAAAAAACCAAAGATGAAGTGAATTGAAGATACAAGTCGGGTCATTTGTTACTATGTTAAAATTATGGGAAAAAAAATAACTAGTTTCTGACGAATCGGTTCTGAGTTTTCGAGTTAAAGTTTGGTGATGGAATTGGCTGCTACTACGGCAATCCGTGACGTGTTGTTTTGGATTTGTTTTGCATATCAAATTATTTGAGTCCTTCTGCATTGTGTTTCTACGGGCGGGGTGGGTGTTTTGCATTTTGCATTCGAGCATGAATCTAAAATATAAGTAGTGGAATAAAAACAAAACGCAAAAAATGCATCAAAATCATGCATTGCCGATCGAGTCGATCTTATAAAGGTGAAAAGTGGTAGAGTTGTTCTGTAAAAGGTGGGTTATGTAAGAAGTTTGAAGTAATTATATATTTTGGACCTTTACTTCGTTATGATAGCAGCCGCTCTATAGAGTAAATCTCACGATGCGGTTTTGGCCCTGACCCGCATGCGGTTAGACGCCCACAATGCTGGAAAGTCTATAGAAATGAAACGTGTCTATGGAAGTTATAGGCAACCGCATACAGACGGCACCAAACCAGAACCTAATACAACTGAAGGCGCTCGGACAAACAACATTACATTCAAATAAAGATTTTAAAATTCTTTCAAGAGCACTGTCGCGTTTTCGCTCCACTAACCCAATTTAGTACGAAACTATTAAAAACATTCCAAGGAACTGTTATCATACGCACGTGTTTATTAGTGCACCAGCTGATTTTGTCACAGTGACCCTATAGCAGAGTGTTTTGATAACCCAATAACTGAACCCAGACAGATATAATTTCTAATACTGGTAAGTACTTGTGAACTTGAAAGATGAATATGATTTGAGAACCCTTACTTTTATGTTAATTCCAAAATTTAACATCACACCTCTATACTCAGATGAGTTCTCCTGTGGCATACCTCTAGTACCTACACACATTTAGTCGTTTGTATGAAAATCCGAAAGTTTTTTTGTCACGGACAAAATGAATGAATGAGAAGAATTAGTGACTCCACGCTGATTTGGAAAACTCAACATGTTGGCGGCATTGAAATATATAGTATACTTTTATTTAGCTTTTGCCCGCGACTTCGTCCGCGTGTAATAGTTACTTGGGGCAGACTTTTTTATTTTAAGATTATGAAGTTTAGTAAAGTTACAGTCAATGCTACTGAACAGAGAAAGAATAGATGGATACAGATAGTTTAACAAATGTTCAACGTGACTCTTTAAATTGGCATTACTTTTTATTTATGAACCGATTTACATGAAACAAACACTAAATGTTAAGTGAAGCTTACCACAATGTATTAGTGAACCACCACATCTAAATCGGATAAGCCGTTTCTGAGATTAGCGTGCACAAACGCACAGACATACAGACATACAGGCAAATATATAAACAGACAAAAATTCCAACAATCATTGTTTTGGGTGCCATTTGCGTTGATAAAGGTCCCAATAATGTATTTTCTCATAAATCTTCCATGTACAGACAGCGATCCGTTACATTTTTATTATATGTATAGATAGAAGGTAACCATATTTTATAGAACCGTGAATAAAAGCCGTCAATTATCAAGTTAGTCGTAATCGGTTACAGTTGATTACATCATTAAAAGTTGCAGACAATTAAAACATTCCTAAATAAACATAATAAATAGGTATGGCAGCGAACATTTATGAACTTTATAAATTGGTTCAAGAGGCAATTTTTTGTTGCACATTAAATCAAAATTGGTTTTTCAAGTGAATAAATATGATACAAGTACAGACATAGTATCACATACTAGCCATTATGAATACGAATGAATAATAATAATATTTTTTTTTATAAAGGCACCAAGTGCCAATATTAAAATTACACAAGCTTAAATACGAAACATTTGACAGTCACTCCAACTCTAAAATAGTAATTAGTGTTATTCACAATATCCTTAGAAACAAAACTTATTACGGAAATCAAAACCAAAGATAAGTAGAAAAGTTTTCCTCAGTTCTAAGAACTAATGTTTTATCATTACATAGAAAAAATAATAATATATTAAGTTGGTCCATAATATTATTCTATTAGTTCGTGTTTTTTTCTTAAAATTGAATTATTTGCTGCTGACAGATTCGTCAATCATTCGTCATCGTTAAACGATTAAAACTTTTTCAATCATTCAAACTAACAGAATTATCTTAAAACAGTTTTTACATTTAATTCTTTTGAAGAATAGCCTATAAGGATTATAGATATTTCAGACTAATTTTAGAAAACTGGTCGACATCCGGGTCTCTGGATTTTAAGGTTTTAAATAGATTCAATTTCCAATCAAAGCCCGATTGTTTTGATTTTTCCATTTGTTTTGCATATAACATGAAATAGTGTAATTGTTTCTATCGCATATTTAAAAATAATAATACATTCTTAGCACTAGTTGAGTACAGCTGTGCTATTCTGAAACATCAAGATAATTTTACCGGTGGAGACCATTATTTTTTATTTTTCCTTTTACATTTTTACCAGGACTGCGAATAATGTGATAGAAGATGAATGTTACAAGTTGAGTTCATAAATAAGACTGATGACACAGGTCTCCAGAACAAAACAAAAGAACACCAGTATCGCATTGCCAGCTGTTCAGATTATCTAGATATATGTGATATGTGAGGCATTATAAAATCCATTTTAAATGAAGTATCAATAAATTTTATTATTTCTGATGTGATATTAAAAGTGATTGCAAGTTGAAATATGATTTTGAATCAATAAAATATCCAATCTGTGCAGATTACCAAAACAAAAAGTTTATCAAGACAGTTAAAGCAGAGTGTTGGAAAATATATCAATCAAATAAAGATTAATAATCTTTTGAGCATAAATTATTTTTTTCAATGGCATCCATCATCAATATCTTAAAAAAGTCTCCGACATTAATTATGATGAATTACACTGCACAAGAGCATTTCTGATGATTGAGTGAGAGACATGATATTAGTCAAATTTTCCATGACGATTTCAAATCTGTGACTGAAATTTCTGTATCAGCTCTAGTTAAAAAAATATGACACATGGGTACTTTTATTATAAAACACTAAATATTTAGAGATAATCCCAATTTATCCAATTCCTAACTTGAAAAAAATCTTTCTTTTACATAATTTTCTTGCTGAAGCTGAAGGCAGAGAGCTATTCTGAATGCTCCAACAATAGTCAGCCATCATGTGTGCGTTCCAGTAGCCTTGATAGCGTTCCTCCATCGTACGAAGGTCCTGATGGAATCGCTCGCCCTGTTCTTCACTTAGATCCCCAAGATTGGCGGGAAAATAGTCCAGGTGGCTGTGAAGAAAGTATTACTTGATGCTCATGTTACATCCAAGCCTTTGAAAGTGACTCATTAGTTGTTCGACGTGTTGAGAAAAGTCTGAACTTTTCCTTTTTCCCAAAAAGTTTTAAGAAGCCAAACAAACTCATTCCATGCCTTCTTTTCAATCTCTGTCATAGTGTCCGTAAAATTTGAGTCTTTTATTAATGATCTTATCTGTGGCCCGTCAAAAATTCCGCTTTTATCTTTTCTGCACTCAGTTTTGGAAACTTTTTTGATAGAAAAAGGAAACAATTTCCATTTTTGTTAAGAGCTTTCACAAATTGTTTTATAAGTCCTAGTTTTATATGTAATGGTGGCAAAATTATACGATCCCTATGGAAGGATATTCCCATTTGGTTCGATTTTTTCGGTTAATGCCAGTTATTTTCACCAAACAAAAATAACAGTCGTCGTGGTGGTTCACGGGTTCATATCAGATCATAGCGGTTTCGTACCTTAATCTATTCCTTTTCTTATTTGTCCACAATCGTAGAAACTCAACGCATGTTTTGCATACCTTTTGCGGAATCCAAGGCTTGTCTTTCGTTTTCAGCGGGTGATCAAAGTAATTTTTGTAAGCCTCAATTACGAACGCTGTCACATTTAAACGGTATTCTTTAAACATATACTCTCCGCAAATGAAACAAAAATGATTCGGATCATTCACACAAACTCGTCTTGAAGATGCCATATCAAATTATATTAAGAAAACTTAATATTTTTTTAATTATCAGCAAATTAACACTGTAACATAGGGAATTTTAAGTGAAAGCTACAACTCATAAACAAGAGCTGTTACAAAAAAAATGAGGGTATATTTAGAATCAGCGACGTCAAATTAGTAAACATCGAGTGATAAAAGTCATTCATCAGACAAAAGTTGCAATTTTGTTGTGCAGTGTTATTGATCGAAACAACATTATTATCCACTTATTAATTGGACTACACATATTTCACACGTTTTTCAGGGTAAATACTAATCTAATCGAAAATGTCACAAGGTAATTACCCCTCGATTAAGATTTTACAGAATAGCCCTGCGAACTTTATTTAAAAGACATTTAAAATGTAAACAACGACATCATCCTTTTACCCTTCTTCGTATCAGTCAGGTAGATGGCAGATGACCGGTTAATGGTTTGTTTAACGACTGAGTGAATATCGGTCACACAAATATGAAGGTAATCTGCTGGGCGTTCTCCAAGCGTCGTCTCATCGACCGATCCCGTGCTTTTTGCATCCAACGGGCTCTTGCGGCCCTCACCAGGTCTTCGCCCACTTTTTTCGTGATCTTCTATTGCTCCATCTTCTGTTACGCGGTCGCAAGTCCGGAACTTTTCGGCCGCAATCGGCAAGCAATGTGCCCGCCCGAATTTAATTCTTCCATCTCTACACAAAAGTGTAAACAAAAAATATTTAACTTCATGCATTTTTAACACGAACTTGTCCTTGAGATAAGGCAAATTTTTGACTTTTGTCATTGGTCACTGCAATAGCGATTAAAACCACTATCAGCAAAATTGGGGCAAACCGTCTTTCCGATATGGCGGCACTGATGTTCGTTGAAACGAGCAGGATGTAAAGTAAATGCATTAATTAATCTATTAACTATGCAAATAAGATATCTTAGCAGATTGTAAGTGTTTTATGGAGCAGCGGGTCAAGTGCGGGACAGTGTTAGTGGGACACTAACCCAGTGGTTACATCATTCCTGTGATTGGCTGTCGCATTGAACAGTATCGTTCGATAAGCCCTACGCGGTATTGTGGCGTAACAAAGAGAGTACAAGGGTTAAGTTCGCAGAAAAATGGATGGACAATCATTGATTTATTGGGTAGGTACATAAATTTAAAAACATACATTTCATTGAGGCAAAACTATAACAGGATTTCTAGATTTTATCAGTAATTTTATTCGGTCCAGTCCAGGGGGGCTACTCTCTAAGCCCGAAGTCCGTAGTTTCGGGCTTAGTTGCGGGCGTATTCTAGTCATTCGTAGATCTTGGTGACAGATGTAAGGTTTGAAGGTGAGATGGGTCTGAAATTCGAAAACCATTCGTACTAAAGGGTGTCGTGTTGCACAGTACCTGGGTTGAAGAGGACAGTGGCGCCCCCTTAGTAGCTTCTGGATTGACTGGACGCTGACCTACACAGTTGGAAAAAGGCAAGGCAGATTATTATCATCTTGCTGATTTGCAAAAAGTTCACATAGCATTACAGGATCACTGTACATGTGTAGAAGAACCGAAATACTTTTCAGTGGCGTGATATTAAAAAAAAAGAATAATACTCGTAGAGCAGGTATAGTTAAATGAGGTCGTGCTTTGCAATTCCCACGATTCATGTTTTTTTTCAATGTAATCAGATTCGACAAAATCGTTAATCGCTCAAGATTTATTGTTTAAACTATTTATTTGACTTATTGTCTTAGATAAGTCGTCGCTAATGACGAGTGGCTGGTCCTTTGTAAAACGTTCAGATTGTTTTTTTTAGGGATCCGTATCTACCACAAAAGGAAAAAACCGAACGGAGTTTTGTTAGGTTCGCGTTTGACCACAATATAACCTGATGGTAGCGATGATGTGGTCCACGATGGAGCATGCTTGCCTAGAAGTAAAATATTCAGACTTGACTGAAATACTCCTAGATTGTAGCTATCTGGAAACACAGACTCCGGCAGGGAATTCAATTCCTTAGGGTGCTACCACACCAATCGATCTATCGTCGATCGATGCCATCGATCAATGGTAGAATGAATTAGTCGACGTCGATCGATGGCTTCTACTTCCACCAATTCATCAACGTCGATCGGTTGGAATTGGTGTTTCAATTGTTTTGTCGCCCGGTATCCCTCGATCTGCCAAAGTTACCACCACACCACTCGATCAATGTCGATCGAAGTCGATCGTTTGATGTAATGTAACACCCTTAGCCGTCCACGTAATGAAAGTAAACCCCAAAAGTTAGCATGATTATATTCTAAATTGTTATGTATCAAAAAGTGTGAATAAAATAAGACTTATTTATTCACACATTTTGAGAAACTCAATCTAGACTGTAGTACCTATAACGTTCTACTCGAAAATACATTTTCATAAAGGTCTTGATCCTTGAAGACAGACGGTTCTTGTCTTTTTTTTTTTCGGAATGTTTCGCGATCACGGAATTACTAGTAACTAAATTATTATTATTATTATTCTAAACAGCACAAATGCTGCAAAATATATATATTATTATTATATATGCAAATAAACTGTTTATAGTGGCATTTGTGCTATTTTACGAGCTTGATACGGGCAATAGCTAAAATACCTGGAATAAATATCATATTTCCCGTATTGATTGCGATCCTTCCTTGAATTTCAAAGTATTCCACGGAACTCACACAATATTTTACGAGGCAAAGATTTATTCATCCACTGGGGTTAAGTTTAAGGTTGGTTTGTTAAGGTTTAGGTTAAGGTTGGTGTAAAGTGCAATACATTCGTTAGGTATGTCGATGAATGCATCCATTATTCATTTTCAATTTCCCCGTGTACATTATAGGACGTGTATTGACTTAAGTGACAGATAAAAAAATCGCTTAAGCTATTAATTGACTCACGTCTCTAGTTCAAAGTAAAGCTGTATGACTGAGAAGCTCAAGCTTACATGCCATTGTCCTATAACAGGGATGGCGAACCTTTTTTGGCGAACGTGCCATTTTCATTACAAAAATATTTTTTGCCATGACGTGTCACCAAAAATCTTGACTTGGTGATACAATGGACAAAAAATAACACTAGACGCTATTAAATTAACTCTTTTTTTGTAACTATAAATTCATAAAGCAATCTTAATGCCAATCAGCTTTGTGTTCAGCATGATTTCTGTTGTTGCTAATCATTCAAGATGCTAAGTAATCTTGTATAGGCGTCCCCAAATTATTTTGCTGCGTGCCACGACTAGCACGCGTGCCATAGGTTCGGCATCCCTGTCCTATAACATCTGCTGATTGTTGAATATCACAACAGCCATGTATGCTGAGTACTACTTAAACCCTATATTCCAAATCATGTCCTCCAACTCGACTCCACCACGAATCATCACAGCTTGTTAGTTATTGATACATTTAATCGAGACAATTTTAAAATCTACATTTATGCACGCTTGGAGCCTATTCCCGATTTCTGAATAAAACGTATTTTTCTATGGCATTTTAAAAGGGTTACACGTACTTAACTTCTCAATTCAGAAATCGGCCTATTTTGAGCTGTGGTCACCTTTCGGCTGAAATGATAATGAAGATATAAATTTTGAAAAATCAGATAGAAACAAACGCAGAAAGAAATATTTTTGTATTAATACTTGGCATAAAAATATAGTCAATAAGTCATTGTTTCTAGCATTTAAGCTTACTGACTTTATAAAATAAAAAATATAATGTAATCAATCTTCTTAATAAATAAGGATATAAATTCTAGTCAGGATTATTATAACTCGTTTTACGAACATGGTGCTAGATCGTACCTACGTCATTCAAATTTAGAATTTTAGACTTTGAATTGGAAGTTAGGTACATCAGCTAAAATTTGAAGGTGTTATAGTAATAATTTGACTTTCAGTTAACCCCTGACTTACAGATATCTGAATCAAGAATTTAAAGTTGTTTAGTTGTAAACCTCTACTTAACCCTTAAACCTGTCAAAATTTGACAATAAAGCACGGGTTTGACATGATCTTTACTACAAATTCTGAATTCTGAAACTGACCCTAAAGGTGGGTACTGACCGGTGTTACGGGGCGTTATAGTAATAATTTGACTTTCAGTTAACCCCTGACTTACAGATATCTGAATCAAGAATTTAAAGTTGTTTAGTTGTAAACATCTACTTAATCCTTAAACCTGTCAAACTTTGACAATAAAGCACGGGTTTGACATGATCTTTACTACAAATTCTGAATTCTGAAACTGACCCTAAAGGTGGGTACTGACCGGTGTTACGGGGCGTTATAGTAATAATTTGACTTTCAGTTAACCCCTGACTTACAGATATCTGAATCAAGAATTTAAAGTTGTTTAGTTGTAAACATCTACTTAATCCTTAAACCTGTCAAACTTTGACAATAAAGCACGGGTTTGACATGATCTTTACTACAAATTCTGAATTCTGAAACTGACCCTAAAGGTGGGTACTGACCGGTGTTACGGGGCGTTATTGAGCATGTTTCAAAGCGAGCATTCGTGCAGTCACTACGTGGAAAACTGCACTGAGCGTGTTTTGTTTTACACGGATTTTAGGACACGGCGGAGCATAACATGCTCGCTGCGAATGCGATTTTTTATACAGATTATTATTTTCTATTGTTTTTTTACAGTATTTTTACACCTTCGCGGCAAAACATAGCGCCCATATGTTTAAATCTTTATGTAAATACCTATGTTACACAAATAAAAGTCTGATTCTGTATGTTAGGTACATTACGGCCCTTTACACCGGTCAGTACCCAGCTTTACAATTTCAATGGATATCCGTAGGTATTCTAATTGATATTCAACTAAATTTTCGTCATTGCCATCATCATGCTACGAAAATAAAAGATTGAATCAAAGTCAAAGCATTTATTTCAAATAAACCGTCAAAGTTAGAATTTATGAATTGTCAAAGTTAGTCCGTCAAAAACATGAAGCTATTTACACGTTCCAAAGCGTAGATCTCTATGTAGAAGAACGTGCAAGAAACTCCACGGACACTCTTTTAAAACATTTCAAATTTAGAAAAATCCTGGTTACATAAGCCTTGTTGCTTCTATATATTATATAGAAGCATGAAGCTATTTACACGTTCCAAAGCGTAGATATCTATGTAGAAGAACGTGCAAGAAACTCCACGGACACTCTTTTAAAACATTTCAAATTTAGAAAAATCCTGGTTACATAAGCCTTGTTGTTTCTATTTATAATATAGAAGCAAATTATTTCTCATATTATGAGAAAAATGTAAAGAAAGAAAAAACAATGTACAGTATCAAATATTAAAATGAGCCAGTGGCAACTAAGGGATGACCATGCAGTCTCCACTGACGGCGCCCGTTCACGAACCTGACGCGTGCATCAGCACTTTTCAGCTCAACCATTTTGAAGGGAACTGAATGATCCGATACATAAGAATAGGCCTATATCCGATGAGTCTCAGAAACTCTCATCGAGAGCTTATCGACAATATTTATTTATTTAACAAATGTGTTGCGGTGAATCAAGAGCTTAGTATACTTACTTACTCAACAAACACTCATGCATGAACTAATGATGCATACAAACGCAGTGCAAACACTAAGTTGTCAAGAATGCACTTGATTTCTGAATCACTTGGCATTATTAGACTCGTAGCATTATCGTCTACTTACTCTATTTATTGCATTGATGAGTAATATGAGAATGTTTTCAGTATTTTGCTAAGATATTTAAATCAGTACCTAAGTACTTATTTCTTTATAGAATTGTATTAAGGTCAAAATACGATGTTTGAAGTCAGAAATGGCAACAGAAGTAGATACTACAAATATTATGAACATTCAGACGATTCTAAATGAACATACAAGGTGTAACAAATAGTGAAAAAGAAACTTACTGCCCCATACATTTATGCTTGCATTTAAGACGATAAAATGTACCGCAAAGTAACTGTTTTTATTTTTTCGCATTTTCAGGTTTCGTCCCATAAATAGTCCTGTGATAGTTATTTTAATAATAACTACAATCAACCCTTTTCAGGTTTTACGTTAATTTGGATTTCAAAATTTAAAAGAAACATAAGGGAAACATATTCGTGTTCGTTCTAAACAATACTTTGTTTAGAACGATTGTACACTGAGAGCCTTAAATCTATCTCCTTTCGTTCAATCCATCCAAAGGTTGTCTGTAAGAGATTGCCTTGTGCGATAAGACCGCCCATTGTACACTTATTTTATGTTTGATTGTCCTGTTCTTATTATGAGGTGTTTAATAAATAGATAGTCTGTTATATACGAATCAGAACAATCAAGACCCTGTCATCATTGACTTAACCCGCTGCTGAACACAGGCTCTTTTATTGTGCCAATGCCCACACTCCTCCTCCAAGATCCTGTAGTTGCATGTTGCATGAAATTTTAGAGATAGAGTGATATTCTATGTAAAACAACGAAAAGAAATCACGGGAAACAAACGTCGTACCTATGTCGTAATTTACAAAATGATAAATTAATGTATATTAATAAAACGATTCAATCTAGAAATGAAAGTGATTCACTGATAACAAATGTGGGTTTGCAGGATACATTTCCTCTACGCCATTTACGTATAATTATATGCAATATTTTATGTTATTTCGCAAAACGCTTTTTGTTTGGTACTGAAATAGGTGCTTACAACCTACGTGTGAATATGCCACTGTCTTCATCTTCATCATTATTTTAGTCAAAAAACATCTACTGCTGGGCAATTGGTCATAGGCCAACCCTAATTGTTTCCATATCGACCGATTCCTTGCGTCTCGCATCCAGTGGATGAGTATGTGTGCCTGTGTGCTCGGCTGCGCCAAATAGGTCCAGTTCAGCAATAACCAGACCACTAGTTGTTGACTGATGCTGGTTTTCAACTGCTCTCCCAATTTATTTTAGGCGCCCATTACACGGTTGGTTTTACTGTCAGTTTAACCACAGGCAAGACTGTGACTGACGGATAACCTATCTTATAATGCAGCGATTGATGGTTGCATGAAAATGATTGACGAAAATATATATATTTCATTAGTCACAAAAGTGAATGGGTCTGTTTTTATATGTTTATGGAATAGGAAATAGTTCAGTCCTTGTCCTTTTTCGAATCCTATGTATCAGCCAATAATATATCATCGCATATTGATATTCATTAGTCATGGAATTGAGTGACGCTTGCATGAGCGTGTAATGCCGCCTTATGTTTGTGTAACATGTTATTTTCGTCCAATTTTCTTTATTAGTCATCTTCTCAGTGTCACCACCTTTCTAGCCATTTCATCTTTTACTCAACATATAAATTGTTAATTTGGTTAAATTTTTAATACTTTGTAATTGTATCTATCAATTATTGTATGTGTATCAAGTACTAACCCATTAAGGTATAGCAATAATAGACTCAAAGATTGATAATAAACTCGATACAAATCTAAACGTTGCGTTATAAATGGATCAGTCATAAAATATGCAACATACTTAATAAACATTGCATATATCCTCTAAAGGAGACTCGAAGCAAACAAATCAAACTATCTTAGCAGTTGTATCAATCTTGTACAATAGCTACCATTTATTAGACGTCGTGTTTACTTACCTGTCATTGATAAATATCGCATTAGTACTGTGATTTATGATATCGTGGATGTTAGGCTTTGCACACACTGAATCAAGACTGCCTCCACATAGATTATCAAAAGATTTGCCAGGAGAGTTTTAACTGTGATAGTTGGTCGTTCGAATTAGAGAAAAACCAAAGTAATTTGGATGAATTTAGTGAAAGTTGATTAACCTTTTGAACGCCATTGTCACGTATACATGACAAGCAAGCGCATGCCCTGTACGCCAAACGTCACAAATATGTGTAAAAAAGTATGGCGAATTTTTGGCTTGGCGTCAGGGGCACGCCGATGCGTTTATGCTCTGGCGTTCAATAGGTTAAGAAAGAAAATTAATAATGAGATGTTGCATCTCAAATAAATTGGGATAAAGTCAGGGAACGGGATGAAAGATACACGCAAACATAGACTCATAGTCCAAGTTGATGAAAAGTGGGATCCTATTAGACTAAAACCGAACCCACATCACATTGTGTAGTTGGGAAAAAGCCTGGCCTGTCAAAGTTGACAAATTAAAAAACGGATACCATAGATACGATGACGTGCTTAGAAATAGGACGAATACCGAGATGTTTGGCAGAAGGAAACGATTCCATCTCCAAAGATATTGGGATAAGGGAAAGAGGAAATATAAAGTTGCTAAGGAAAAAGTCTTGTTGCTAAGAAAGAACGCTGAGTCAAAAAAGTTTTGACTTGGGGCTGGTCTTTTAATAGTAGGATAACTTGTAACTGAAGAATAATTATGCCCGTTTGACATACTTCCCGTGCAAAAACTGTCAAAACTACATTTTTATTCCTTGGATAAAAGTATTGAAAAATCAGCCCTTAGTCTGTATACAGCCCAGCATTTATCTTAAATCGGTCTCCCTTAACATTGTGACATAACGAATTCAATAACTAATAGCTTATCGCCTGACACTGGGGTATCCTTCGCCTTGTTCGTTGTTGATTGATTGCAGCTGGACTTGTGACATTAAGTACTTAATGAGGTAATGTCAAATGCATGAGGTCATGCAATTTGTGAGACTAATGTAGAGAGGAAAATGTCTTTTGAATTTAAGTTTACAATTATGGATAGTAGGTAAGTAAAACTCTGGTGGTTGAAAGTTTGATTTGCTGTCTTATTTGATTTTAAATGAGATTATAAATATGATGCTAGCTTTGTTACTATTTAATATCGTCCTCACAGAATTTCAGCCTTGTGTGCACAAATACAGGTGCACTCGAGGGACGCAAAGACCGGTATTCACCAATGATAGATCAAATAATGAACCTTCTAAGTAAGATGATCTTGTCCAAACTTGTAAGAGATACAATTTACCATCCTACACATCGCCTCAGGATCATCGTGACGGATGGAGGAAAATCCACCATGGTTGATGAGCCAGTCGGCCGAGAAACTGACGGAAAGGTGGCCTTAGCAACAGTCACGACTGATGATAATGTTACAGGATCAGATGGTCAATTAGACAGGTGTCGCTCTTTGTTATTTATGACATGATAATGATGTCGACATTGGAAAACTTTTAGCCGGATGTATAAAAGTTAATGATCTGCAGGAAAATTATAACATAAGTACGAAAATCAATATTATAGTGTTAGTGTATAATAAATGCATGTCCTTCATCTGTGTAACGTGTTTAAATTAGAATTGTAATATCACGGATAATAATAATAAGTGCAGGTCCTCCATCTGTGTAAATTATCATATTTATCCTAAGTTCTAGAACTAAAAGAGCGCCAGTTCATGGCACGTTTATTTTCTTTAAAAAAATTGATAAACCAACAAATGCGCGTTAGCTGCTGCTATTGGTTGAAAGAATTTTGAACAGCTTATTCACAATTTCTTTTCAGTAACCAGGGGCTGATCCGATAACAAAATTAGTTTTTGAGTAGACCACGGAAACGTTTAAAGTTCAATGAAGAAAGTCATCAACAATAATAAGAAAGTGAAGTTAGGAAAGTACCGCCAGCAAACTGGAATTCATTAAAGCATTGTATTGAACAATGCACCGCAGTTCTTTTCTGGGAATCCATTGACATTGGCCGTGAACTGAACGTGTAGTGATGTTACGCGTACGGCAGTCGTCTACCGTGCATTTTAATGATATACTTACATGTTTCAATGACCGAATGACTGATTGCTTCGCTAATCCAGTTGTCGCAAGCTCTACCACTGAGCAGTCCTGAGTCTCTAGACAAAGTTCCATTCTACCAGCGAATGCAATTGTCGAAATACCTACAAATATAAAGAAAGAAAGAAAGAATAAAATTTATTTAGCACAGGTAAGGGATAAGGGATGAGGGATTGATCGCGTGGCACTTCGACAGCGTTTGTCAATCCCGTGCATTTTTGACGTTTGCACAATCGCCTTCTCCACGCTAGCTATCGCTGACAGAATGTCACTTGTCTAGAGCTTCTGGGTTCGATTTCCGAGTTGGGCTAATATCATTGGGTTTTTCTGTTTGTGATTTCTCAGTAGCAGTCTTTATTTGTGGTATGAGCCCGGTTGATGGCAGTAAACTTGTGCCCTAATACATGGGACGCAAAAATAACTGGTCAAAATGGAATCATCATCCTTTTGGGAATAAAGTTTGTCAGTAGCAGTAGAAGTTTAGTAAAATGACAGGTGTTATGATTGGAAGCTTAAGCAATGTGCAGCCAATCTTCAGGCCCAATTTTGTAAGACACTTACAATCGTACTGTAATAGTCATCATCATCAATCGTGTTTAGATCGTTCATCACGTTGATGTACCTAATCGCGATTGTAACATGGTGCAATGCTTTATTGGACTGTCAAGTAAAGGCTTATATTTTATTTTCGACTGGCCTCCTGATACATTGAGAATCTGGTTATTTCACGTTAAGATAAGCACAAAAGTAGATACTGCTTAATTTCAATTGAAATTTCTTTCAAAAAAAGCATTGGAGTGTGTTAGTCATTATAATTCGAGATGACTCAACTGAAAAGTATGAAAAATCTCCGCGAATTGACCTCAGCTTACCTGAGAATTGACATTTTATGTGAAAACAATAAGATAACTTCTGTTTTTTTATTATTGCCTCGCTTTGACCACTATCTCACCTGATAATAAGTGATGATGTGGTTAACGGTGGTTTACGTGAGTAACGGCCGGTTTCAATAACGTATCTATCTACCTTTAACCAACTGTCAAATTAGCTACCAACAGTAGCTGAAACGTCATGTTTGCCTTTCAAACACTACTACTGCTACTAATTAATCATCACACTAATATTATAAAGGCGAAAGTTTAGAAAGGCGAGTGTGTGGGTATGTTTGTTACTTGTTCACGCGCAAACGGCTGGACCGATTTAGATGAAATTTGGTATGGATATAGTTTGAGTCCCGGGAAAAGACATAGTATAATTTTCAAAGTTCACGCGGGCGGTTCCGCGGGCGGCAACTAGTAAATAATAAATTAGCTACAGTTGGTAGCCAATTTGACAGTTGGTCAAAGGTAGATACGTTATAAGGCTGGCCGAAAGATATTTTTTGTTAGCCGATAGATAGAGAAACACGGGAGCGTTTGCTGTGGCGAAAGTTTGCGGAAGTCTATGCCCAGCAGTGGACAGGACGTCTTTAGGCTACAATGATGATGTTTATAACAATTGTATTCTATACTGGTGTTCGTTAAATTTTGTTACCAGGGCAATACATTCTAAGATTGTAACATAGACAATGTAATTAATAGATAATAGACAACCCAATTATAATAGAAGTGATAGATAAGTAGGTATCATTATAACTGATTTGTTTGTTCTACTAATTAGCGAATCATTGTTAATATTTTTTTTAAGTTCGTTGGTCTAATATTACACTTTCGATTGTTGAAGTAATTAACGAATGGTTGTGATAAATACTTACGTTTTTTAAGATAAATGCTTTGTTTCCCTTTTATGGGATGAATTGATCAACATTTTGGGATTTTTAAGTCATAAACAAACCGTTGATATACTTTTTTGGTTTAAACCTTTAGGTTTACCTGCATAATTAATGTTACTAAGTTAGTTTTAATTGTACTTACCGCAATAAAATACTGATTAGATATTCGAAACAATCATACAATTTTAATGCAGTTGACTTTGTCTTTTATGTGGCTAATTAATAACAGCCGCACGGGTCGATCTTCAAGGTTAAGCAACGCTTGCCGAGGTTGGCATGTGGATGGGTGACCACCTTAACATACCGAGACTCCTCCGAGCCTCGGAAAGCACGTTAAGCCGTTGTTCCCGGCTGTCATTTGTAGATCTTTGGCAGTCGTTACGGATAGTCAGAAGCCAGATAATCTGACACCAGTCTTGCCAAGGAGTACCGTGTTACCCAGTAAATGGGTTGTGGAGGTCTGGTAGGCAGCCGTTCCACGTACAATACCTACTAGTATTCAGCTGAATCCGGTTTGATTGGAAGCCGACCCCAATATAGTCGGGAAAAGGCTAGGCAGATGACTTTGTCCTTACAGAACCTTTAGAAAAACATTCAAGGATTCCTCGCATCCGTAAGAAAGGTCTGTCTGCCCGTCTGTCACAGCACAGCTAATTTTCTCCGAATCCATAGGACCGATTTTGTTAAAATTTATTACACAAATGAACTTCAGTGACGCAAACACGGACGCATTACGTAAATAAATATATTTTAAGTATGGGGTAATTTTTGGGGACAAACTAGAAAACTAAAAAAGAAAGAGGTTTTCAAACTGTACCGTCTGTCTGATATATCAAAAGAAAGGGCTTATTGAGGGGGTTTTGAAAACATATTTTTTATATAATTAAAATAAATAGTTTTGAAGTTATTAAAAAAATTAGACGAAAAATTACCATTCTCTCCCCTTATTTCATTTCATTACCTATAGATTACAGAAAAATAAGAAGTCTATAGCGTGAACAAAACATTTTACAAAAATGAAATTCGTTCGGAACCCTTTGCACGCGAGTCCAACTCGCACTTGGCCAGTTTTTTTTACGATTGTTTACTAACCCTCCACAGGTAGCAGCTTGATAATTTAGCCAGTTTTATGAAAACTAGATGTAAATATGATTTTGTTAAAAATTACAAAATTAGTTGCAGGACAACAAAGTATTTAAAATCATTGTAAACTTCTGGAAAACTTTTCGTTAATTACAACCTTCACTACATTATTGTCTACTTCGATAAAATGATATTACTAAAACTTTCATATTCACCATCTTCATAACGAACATCATATTTATTCACTCTCATCATCTTCCTACCCTTATCCCATGTTACTTGGGGTCGGCGCCCGACGTTTTTTTCTTCCATTCTGTCCTGTCAGCCGTCACGCTATCACTAACTTCCTTTTCTTCATATCACTCCTAACAGAATCCATCCTTCCTTTCTTTGGCCCCTTTCCCATCCATCCATCCATCCATATTAATATTAAAAACTGTTTTAGTTACATGCATTTCATCCCTCCCCTTCACATGACCATACCTACCTACATATCGAAAATCGCACAAATAAGCAATAACAGTCGTTTAAAATGCTGACCACGACACAATGGAAGGTCGGAATACATTATGATAGATATTGATGAATGCAAGACACATTATGGGTTTTATTGAAATTAGTCATCGGGTCGATTTCTCGAAAGTGTTATTTAAATCATTATTCTGAACAGAGAAGCATCTTCCCGCATAGTTTAATTGTTAGTTGTCGTGCCAGCACGTGTCTTTTCAGCGGTTTTTTTTTTTTTCTTTTATTGAAACAAAGACTAAATGTTGCCCAGAACTAACCCGCATGTGACAGTAAACACGCCCAAGTAAATCAGTTCAGAAGTTTCGGAGATTAGCGTGAACAGACTGTCAGACAGACAGAAAATCTTAAAATAGAAGTAGCTGTAGTCTTCCAGATCCATCATTCCGGACCCTCGAAAGCAGTCACAACTCTGTTACACAGAAAATTCAGTGGTAAACAATAAATCGTCCTTTATCCACAACTTAGGGGTGGAATTTAACTTTCAAATTGAAATGGGTCCAGCTTCAAAGTTACGCTATCCAAAATCGTATAAATCTTAACATATAAAAATATAGATATTCGCGTAGTTTAAGAATAATACAACTTTAAATCGAAAAATTCGAAAGAACTGAAGGAGCTGAATTATTTGCATTATCAGTTCTTGAAAGAAAGCAGATATCATAATAAATATTCATGGTAAAATATCAGTCTTTATTATGCAAAACAGTCGTAATATTAAAAGCTATATATATGACCACGAACTATTAAGAAAAAAATAACACCTCATTCAGTTCATCATGTTTTATGTCCGATTTATAAAGTTACGTAAAACTAGAACCAATGAATAAATGAATAACAAACCATTGATCGCTTTTCACAGACCAGTATTGTACAAACGTATCTACTAAATCAATTTATAGTGGTAATTTTATTACGAAAACTGCAAAATATTGTACAAAACGGATAACAAGCATAATTCAATTTTGATGCATAAGCGGTGACCGGACGAACCGGGACTTGACAGCCGGAACCCGAATAGCGTCCGCGGAACCACGCAAACCGGTTATGGGAATTTAACATGCAGCTTGTACATATGTAAATCATGATAAATATGGTAATAAGTTTCACTTTTAACACCGGTTTGTTAGGTTGTGGTTTTAGCGTGTACATAAATGTATTTTTAGAGGAAATATAAAAGTTTTTAAGAGGAAATTCTAATGCATCTGCTAATTAAGGATGTGTCACACCTCCTTTGTCTTCTCGAAAATAAGGTTGTGGTGTGATAAAAATAACATAAAACCACTTGTATTGGTTAGGTAGCCGAGGAAAAAGGGATATTATATACCTACTAAGAAAATCAGTTGTAGCCAATGATGGATTATAATATCATTAACATCAGTTATCTATCAGTTTTAAGAGCCAACAAGTTAACGACTCTTTCTTTGTTTTGCGGTATGTTAGGCGCGCCAGATAAGCTTGCAATAAAGTTCATTGACCTTTCCCTAATATCCCTTCGTTCGCAGATACCCGACAATAAATTACGAGCCGTTTTTCATTACTAGAGAACGTAAAAGATTACGATAGAAGTCGTTTCAGGACAGCCTTAATGTCTATATTTCTGTTTTTGATATTATGAAAGTTTGTTGATAAATGTCCATTAGCGGTCATTGACCCAATGACCATTAATGCACATTGATCTGTCGCCTATCATAACTAGATTTGATTTGAAGTTAGAAATAAGTTATATTTAAATACCTAAATAAGTAAGTATTAAAATTTAGGTTACGACTATTAATTAATTTCGCCACTAGGATTTTGCTCTAGTGGTCGACTGGTCGCAAGCGCTACTGCTGATCATGAGGCTATGGGTTCGATTTCCGGATAGGTTTTAGGGTTTTTTTTATGTGATATCTCAATAGCATCATGAGATCAGAAGTTGTGCCCAGTTTTTTTTAAAGATAGAAACGTTGCCCCACACTAGAAATGTCTCATGTATCGTAAGTGCGTTTACAAACATACAAACTCACATACACAAACAGCCAGAACTGGAACAACTATCTGTAGGCCATACAAATATTTGTTCTGTGCGGGGATCGAACTCGCGACACGTAGCGCAGCAGCCAATCGCTCGACCACTGCGCCAACCGTTTCGTTTATATCAATGAGATCGCCCTCTACAATTACATGAGGTTAAGCTTGACAGGCGAAATGGTATCGGTCCGCCCCTTTTTTTTTAAAGATGGGAAATTATCAAATGACTTCTTCCGCTCTGGGTGAAGCGGAAGGGCGTGTCAGACTCTTACTGACTAAAACCCATCCGTGTTCCTTTGCCCTTTGCGTGCCTTTGTTTGTGTGCCCTTTGCGTTACAGGGCCGCGGTGACTCTTTCGAACAAATTCCACAACCCTGTGGTCCGCTCTTGCCTAACGCATCTAATAGGCACTCACGCATTCACGACTCTATTAGTCGTGAATGCGTGATGTTATGTTATATGATTCGTTTTGATTATTACACAGTCTTATACAATCGATGTGTTATCAATCAGATGCAGCTGCGTATAAAACAAAGACGGTAAACAATATGCCGATTGTACTCCGGTCAGCGGATGTCATACAAATCCGAAACTACCTACTCATATTAAAACGTCATACCTTATAATAAAATATGATCTTTGAGCTCTTTATTACTATTGATAGCATTATACATCAAAGCAACAATGAGGATATTGTATTGATTTTTGTACAAGAATCGGGGCATTTATTTTTAATCATCGCGCAAACATGTTGGGGACGGATATGGAAAGACTCGGAACGAGTGTGTTCCATATTTGACTCAGTCTGTTTCGTTATTCGTATTAGTTTGGGGAAAAAGTACTATTGCGTGACAACTCGGTTTGATATTTGATTGTCACAAAAATTTCGCAAATTCAAAGGATCTGTCATATGAATCGAGAGGTCACGTTGGTCACATTTACCAAACGCGGAATGCGATAAGGCCGCCAATTGTATGTTTTTTAGTTTTAGATTTTCTGTATGTGTGTGTGGTGTACAATAATGTACATATATCTCCTCCTGTGACCTACATGTGGTCTTTGCTAATTGTGTACTATTTATTGTCTGCTGTGCGAACCAGTCCACCTGTTAAAATTGCTATCACCATCTTATGATAATGTTATCGTATTCTAATGAATTTCTAGCCTGTATTTCAGTTACTCAAATACGAGTTAAACTTACGAAAGATTTATGATTTTAATGACTTGTTTACTCCAATTAATTTTCTAAAAACACTTTTTTAATTACCTTACTAACAAATTTAATTAGTAAACCGCTATGCTATGAGTCTATGACCACTATGTCCGCTACCTCGTAAAGGGACCGTGACCGTATGAATCATGCGCACGCGCCGACGCGGTCGACCGTCGTCGGCAGTAGACCGCAGTTTCGCGCCAAAACACCGGTATTGCGCATGACGGGACTGCAGATTTACCGTTTAGAGATCTTTAACTGGAACTGTTTAATGCAGATAGACAATAACTTACGCATACTGTATTGTTAAATCCATTGAAAAATATAGGCTAAGTAATCTATCTATATATCTATACTAATATAATAAAGCTGAAGAGTTTTTTGTTTTAACGCGCTAATCTCTGGAAGTACCAGTCGTATGAGGAAAATTATTTTTGTATGTGATAGCCACATTCATGAGGAATGCTATACGCTTACAGGAACGGGAAAACTACGAGATATGCGCGTACGAAGGGGGCGCGGGCAAAAGCCTGTGTAAAATCCTACTACTATTATAAAGGCGAAAGTTTGTAAGTATGGATGTATGTATGGATGTTTGTTACTCTTTCACGCAAAAACTACTGAATGGATTTTGATGAAATTTGGCACAGTGGTAGATTATAGTCTGGAATAACATATAGGGTACTTTTTATCCCGGGAATATGTTCCCTTGGGATAATTTTCGACAATCACGCGGGCGGAGCCGCGGGCGGCAACTAGTATGTTATAAAGAAATGTATTGAGTTTGTTTGTTTGTAACGATTTCTCGCCCAAATACACTGAACCGATTTTGATGATAGAGATGAGATTTGGTACAAAGATGGATGGGATCCTGGTATACCTACATGTTTTTGAAGTGAAAACTTCTTTATTACTTCTTTATTTGGGTGAACAATCTCTTCAAAATAAGAGTGAACAGGCTTCTTCTGGGTAAGCTCGCTCCATTGTCGACTTTGTCTCTGTCATCTATAATATATATAATCGAATACAGTGATTAAAACAAAACACGATTAATTAATTAAATACTTGATGTAACATCTGGGCTTCTCAAGTTTTCACAACAATATCGAACTATTTGAAAACTAGTAAATCATTTGCACGTACTTTCACCAAATTAAGCGAATTTTGGCACCAATATGGTAATTACATTGTAAATGAAATTAAGACCAATCTATTTTTGGCGAACTGCACGTTTGGCACACGAGATGCTTATCTTGTTATAATTTTAGTCTAATACACGTGTCGAGATTTAGACGTGCTTTATCGAAAAAGGTTTTCTATTACGACTGTGCAGGGGAATAGGGGCCTACAGCCTAATTTAAATCCAAACTTTTTTTTATTATAGATAGGCTTTGACAATTCAACTATAGTAGGCGCCAGATAATCGTGGAATAACGGTCATTGACCCACCTACAATTATTGACATTTTTAATTTGAAAAACGGAATTAATGACACAAAGCTGTCCCGAATCATCATCTCTCGTGATCCTTAACATTGTCTAATAATGAAAAACGATTCATATTTAATTGTTCAGGTACCTATGAACAGTTATTAGGGAAAGGTCAATATACTTTATTCCACATTTATCTGGCGCCTACTATACCTACTTCCACTGCACCAACTAATCACAATGGATGTTACTACTAGTGTCAAAATGAAAGATTACGACGGTGCTTCGCAATAGGGTGCTGATGGTCAGGAAAACGATTTCCTAAATTTAGCGGATGAACGAATAAATCAGTTAATGAACCATTAATAATGAGGTTTCATGATAAATGAATACTTAATAAAAGTCATTCAATCAACAAGCACATTAATCGTAAACGAACGCCATTTAAAGACTATAAAACTGAGGAAGCCGTAAACTGTACTATTCAGTAGAAGTTGAAAAAACTTAGTGCCTTTATGCACTAATAATTTTGACAAGGATTTCGAATTTAAATAAATATTTTAGGAATTATTATCTTATAACTAGCGCCTCGCCCGCGACTTCGTCCGCGCGGATTTAGTAGGTAGGTACTCCACAAACTTCAATGCCCGCTCTACCCCTTTAGTTTTGGAAAATTAAGCAAAATTATTTTCATTAATTACCCAGCCATTTCTGCTGCTGATTCTGTAGTCTTTGGATCAGCGCAAATATCCACCCCGTTCACCTCGTCAGGGGCTCATTTTGCAAAAATTGTTAGATCCGTTTCAATTATCCTACTTTTAGTTTGTTCATACCAATTCCCACGTAACTTGAAGTAAGCAATAATGTTCTCCCCTAAAAACTTCATCACCACTTTTCGCCGTTTAAGGGGTATAGGTATAGGTATATTTTCGAAAAATCCAAACATTTGATATTCTTATTTTTTTTATCCAAATCATGAATGCCGTGTTTCAACTTTATCGGATTTTTCTTATTTGTCCGATTTGAATGATTTAAAGTGTAATTTACATGTAGGTACATAATCAAACTTAATTGTTAAACCATTTAAATGGATAAGGATTAATATCAAAATCATCACTTTTTCTTTCCAACTGGGCTTCGTTGAATAATTTTAACAAAAAGCGGTCATTGTGACTTAACCATAGTAGTTAGACATAAAGCCTTGCAGACTTTTTTCTAGGTAATAATGAGTGCTTTAATCATGTCGTACATTAATATATCATCAATAGTTTTCGCAGCGCATGCGATGAAAGACATTTTATGACATTTTTTTTACACCTTGGGTTACATAATTCAAATTTTAGTAGGGATCCCTCATTATTTCTGGAATTAAATATAGCCTATGTTACTCGGTGAAGATGTAGATTTCTAACAGTGAAAGAATTTTTAAAATCGATTCAGTAGTTTTTGAGCCAAATCGTAACAAACAAATCTTTCCTCTTTATAATATTAGTTTAGAAGATATTGTGCTTAAGCACAAATTTATGAACTATTTTATGTTCACAAAGATAGGTGATTATGCAAATAGGTAGTTTGCATCTGTTTAATAACATATTCATTTTAATTTTCACATCGTTTTAGCTTAGATAAATTATAAAGTCGTTAACCAAGTCAACCATACGTCGTAACACAATTTCTTGTGAAGAGAAATTACGAAATTATATGCGTATAGCAGACATAACGCTTATTATATATGCATCAAGTAAAGTAATTTTTTTATTTATATTTTTATAAATCTTGACACCAATCAAGAATAACTGTCCAGCATGCTTCAACCCAAATCGATGGCTGAAGTGCTGAACCATTTATGATGTTATTATAGTCTGTTGATTAATGAGGCTACATATAAGAAGGACTGTGTCACAGTTAGAACAAAACGCATCGTAATTCACATAATATTTAGTATATAGTTTTCACGAAGGGTTATCAGTTGTTTAATAGTTTTCTAATTAAACATACTGTCTAGTGTCATCATTGCCTCATCCATAATATGTGTAATGCATTTAAATCCAGCTGCATAATCGTATTGATAAAACATTATCCATTGTTCTTCTGTGTCTATAGGTACGTGTTTATAAAATAAAGCCACTTTCCACCAAGTATGACCACGTTGTCTTCCAAACTACTCAATTGAGTTCAATTTGATTTTCACCAAACATTTACAAAATAAACCTCTTCATGATAGTTTATGAGTACGAGTATAACATTTAACACAGTAAAGGAATTTCGACGTTTTATCAAGTCGTAGGAACTATGCGAAGTAGGAGCCGGCCACTTGTATAATTAAAAAAAATCAAAGGTTTTATAGTAAATCAAGGTTTCGAAGATTAAAGAGGCGTCTTTTTCCTTCTATCTTTGAGATTTTCAATTCTACATTCCCATTCGTATTACATTACGTTCGAATCGTTCACGAAAATTTTAAACTTTATCCTCGGAACGTAGGAGTCAATAAACTGTGCGACAAACACACGTGTCGACTGGCTCGTCACCAACTATTTCTGCATCATTATAATCATCGCACATAATACGTCATTGTGCAGTTTCTGACACGCATACAAGATTATCTATCAGATTGTCCACTGCATTATGAGAGGTGTTCGAACTGCAGGCTAGACTAAGGCTTTTCCCATGTTTTGCTGCAATACCGTGACGGCATTTTGTAACGGCCAAATGGGCTTTGAATTTGAACATCTGCTGTCGAATTAGTACTTAGATTTAGGTCAGTCGTATAGAAAGTTTAAACGGTCACATTTTTAGTAGTACCTTTTTGTAAGGCTTGACCATCTCTCATCAAATGCGATAGATAAGTTTAGGGAAAAGTAATCAGTAGAGGATTCAAAATTCTTAGTAGATTGTGGAGTTTCGTAAATTACGCTGCCTTTATCGTTATCGGATCGCATTCAATCAAGCGAGAACGATGTCAAGAGCAGGCCCGTTCAGAAACTGCAACGTATATACATATACACTTGACGAGTTATGTATATGCAACAGTTTCTCTTTAACGATTTATTTTACCAGTTTAATCCAACCTTTATCGATTCTCGCTTGCTTGAAACTCGTTATCGTATTCAACAGTCAAGTGCAAGGTGCGAATGCACTCGGGTCACATAACTGTTTCTCCGTTCTCGGCCGAAGCCCGTCAAGGGCCGAGCGGGACTTTTCCACGTTCCAGTTGTTTCGTTGAGAATTCTTCCGTTCTGTTTTTGAAATAAATAGAAATCTATTTCAAAAACAGAACGGAAGAATTCTAATAGTTTTTTTTTCTTTTATTACAGACAACTTTTTGGATGGCTTAGTATTTATAATTATGTAGAGTGCGTTAGGTATTTGAATAATTATGAAGGTTTCCAAACATTAATCATTTTTGTATGTTTCCACTGCTTGTCGTCAAGTCTCTTTTGTAAGACGAAGTGGGCCATGAATTCATATTCCACAACACGGCTCCAGTACTTCAAGTGTGGGTTGGTAAAATGTCAAAATACCTTTGATTTTTCGGGTAATGATTTTAAGAATTCTTCGCAATGTTTTCCTCGATCATCAGAGCTCTGTTTTGCATAATGTAATGGATATAATTACCGATGTGCGGTTGGTAAGTATAGTCAATCTTGAACTTGATAATATTGAAATAATTATATTATTATAATGTTACCCACACGAACATTACGTTACACACCCGCATACAATGCAGGTAGGAACTTATGACATATACTTAGATCTTGTTATAATACCATTATGCTCTTAATGGAATTAATGCATTAAACATGGCATTTCTATCGAACTTGGAATAATTCAATAAAATATAAGACACAGGTGGCTCGATGCCAAATAAAAGGCAAAGGAATCGATTGGCTTTGTGCCTGACCACAATATAACTTCCATAGTTCCATGGAAGCAGGTGAATAATTTATGTCAACAGGAAACTTATCTAGGAATTTGTTTCTAGGATAAGTATTAAGTTGGTATAGATAACCCATCGGACCACCACAGATATCGTTTACGACAAAAAAGAAAGCTTATTTTTTTTAAGTCAAAAGGTAGAACAGTATTAGGTATACATGTCAAAACAAAAAACTTAACTCGACCGGAATAAATGACAAAAAGGTTAAAAAAAGTCACTTTTCAAGAAGTCCAGTCCAGTTGTTGGTATTTATTTTAGTTCAATTAGGGACAGATTTGATGGCACCAACTGCATCAGAATCAGTCGGATGTTTTGATAGAAGTATTTTTTTCCCACATTTTCGAGAGTTACAGTTTTGAAATCGTCATCTCGAGGCTTCTATTTTGATACCCTATATAAGTCACGAAAAAAATCATTGATGAATTCCTACTGTCTAAAACGCACTGGGTTTCTTATGGTTGACATTTTGCACATCAGTTCCAAGAATGGATTTTTGAAGATCCATCCTCTAAAGGAATGGGTAATACAGGGCAAGATCAGATTTGCTTTACCGAATGTCAAAAGTAATACTTGCGACATAGTATTGGACAAAGAGAAACTTGAATTCGTCGAAGACACGGTTTTCCTAGGGATCACGCTTGACTCAAAGCTACAATGGGGTCCTCATTTAACATCTCTTGCAGGACGGCTAAGTTCAGCAGCATATGCTGTCAGAAAAATCCGTCAATTTACTGATATGGATACCGCGAGGCTGGTTTATTTTAGTTACTTTCATAGTATAATGTCTTACGGTATCTTATTATAGGGACGAGCTGCAGACATCGAGTCTATATTTATTCTGCAGAAAAGAGCCATCAGAGCCATATACCATCTTGGTCGGCGCGATTCCCTAAGGGAACTGTTTAAGGATATTAACATCATGACGGTACCTTGTCAATACATATACGAAAACATTATGTATGTTCGGAAAAATATTCATCTTTTTAATAAGATTAGTGATAGGCATAATTTTAATACTAGAAATAGGAATAAATTAGATCAACCCCGATTCAGATTGGCTAAAGTACACACTTCTTTTATGGGATATTGTATTAAGTTCTTTAATAAAATACCACGTGAGATTCTCGAACTGAATGAGAAAAAATTTAAAACATTCATAAAACGCACTCTATGTAGACAGGCATATTATAAACTGGAAGATTATATCCTTGATAAAAATGCTTGGCTAAATGCCGGTCCTGCTCCACAGCCTCAGCCGCTTGGTTCCACTAGTTAGGTTTTATATTTGGAAGAGATGCTCACCCCTTTTATGTCTAATAATAATACTATTCCGCATAATCTTATATTATGTTTGGAATAAACTTTCCTTTTTCTGTATTTTCAGATTGATATTCATAGTTTTATATAATTTAGAAGCAATTTTTTATTTCAAGTTCTGTAAATGTGAGAACCCTGGACCATTATGTTAATAGATAGTTTCCTTGTTTGACATGAAATAGCAGGGGCAGTTGAGGGTGTGTCATGCTCACTCCAATGTCTCGCTGATGGTGGCGCGTGTATCGGATCATTCAGTTCCCTTCAAAATGGTTGAGCTGAATGGTGCTGATGCACGCGTCATGTTCGTGAACGGGCGCCGTCAGTGGAGACTGGTCATCCCTTGGTTGCCACTGCCTCATTTTAATATTTCATACTATAAATTGTTTTTTTTCTTTCTTTACATTGTTCTCATATATAGAAGCAACAAGGTTTATGTAACCAGGATTTTTGTAAACATAAAATGATTTAAAAGAGTGTCCGTGGAGTTTCTTGCACGTTCTTCTCCATAGAGAACGCTTGCGAACGTGCAAATAGCTTCATGTTTTTGACGGACTGACTTTGACAATCCAAAAGTACCTGATAATGGTTTATTTGAAATAAATGCTTTGACTTTGACTTTGACAAGGAAGTGGGTATTTTTTGCTAATGGGAAATCCCATCGGCACTCAAGTTGCCGTACGATAATTGTAAAACAATCAAGTTCTCAAAGTTACATCAATTCGTAGCGGAAAAGTTTAGAAACAGCACCTAAACGTAATTTCCTCTAGGTTTTCTCCAAGGCCATAGATCTCTTAATGATAATACAGACACTCAAAAGCACTCAGACTTGCCGTCTTGTACTTTATAATGCCATACATTACCATTAATGTCTTATTAAATTGTCGTCTGTTTACATTGTCAACTTTATTCTATTTTCTTCCTGGGTAATAATTCCTAATAACAAGTATTTTCTGTGTAATAAACTTACGTGTTATAATAAAAGATTGTTATTTAGTTGGTTATACATGAAAGTGTGACTCTGATCTCAAACTTCTTAGGTTTCATTGGGTGTTAAAGGTCGAAGAAAGATTGTATTGAACGGAGAGACCACAAAGACAACTGGCGTGGGAATTTGCTATGGAGCTAAGCTAATTATTGTTGATAGCTTTTAGATAACGTGTAGATAGCCGGAACCTGGAAAGCAACATAATTTAAATAATTGAATATCTTCGGTACATGAGTAAAACACAACCAGCAATATTCATATAATCACCTACCAACCATATGATTCGGTTAAATACTGATTAGCAGTATCTTATTACAAAAAAAAAATGTTTTTAAAATCTTTTTATCAGTATCTAAAACCCATCGCATGAGTATTTTTTTATAAGTAATTAAGGCTCGACATTATCAAATAAACTCGTTATCAAAACTACCTAGTTTTATTTGAAAGGTGTGAAACTAATTTGAATGCTAATGAGTCTGTAGCTCATTTATAATTATAGATATAATTAACTTAACGCTTAATTATGACGACTTATTAGTAGGTTCTAAACTAGCATTATTCCCAGGATAAAAGGTACGAGTACCTAGACTTATGACTAGTGATCGTCACAGGCAGTGCTATTCCCGGGATTTAGTGACCGTTATCTTAACATGAATATGCTTTCTGAATCCCGTTACCAATATGTAATACGGCAAACAGTTTCGCGCGGGACCAGCTTATATCGGAAATGAGTAGTTTGATATGTCATCGTGCGTTATCATGAACAACAGTTTAACTTCAGTTAATACATCGACATTCAGAAATATATTCCCGGGAAACCTGGGGCATGTCCATATTAACATTATCATTGACTCAAACAGCACTGCCTATGCCGAATTGCTCATCCTACTTAAACTCATGCTACTTAAAGTAAAAGGGTTTTCATTTTTATTTAATTTATTTATTTTATTACTTATGCCACTTAGCAAAAGTGCAGGTGAACGAATCTTCGTAATCGGATTAGTAGATACTCCCAGAGATTGGCCTTTACTTACAAACACAAATAACATCTCTTTATTATATACTAGTGGCCCACCCCGGCTTCGCCAATGTATATTTTTTTTCAAAATTTTCTTTCATAAGAACCTTCTCCTGACAATAACAAACAACAAAAACTTGGTCCAGCCGTTCGCGCGTGATGCCGTGACCAAGGGAAATGGATTAATTTTTATATAATAATATACATCCATACTAGTGGTCCCGACAGACGTTGCCTGTCCGAACGTTTGCTTTGCGTCTGACGAAAAATTATAGAAATCGATTGTAGCGCCACCTATTGAGTCAAATTGTGAATCTAAACAATTCTCGAATCCCCTTGAACACACACAAAAAATTTCATCAACATCGGTTCAGCCGTTTAGGAGAAGTTCTGTGACATACACACGTAAATTTTGATTGATTGATGTTTAAGATTCATCTTAATCATCAATCCAATTTGCTAAAAAAAAATTGGCACCTAACAGGAAATCTAACTACCCATTCAATTCAGGATATTCGAGATAAGAATCAAGTTTTTATTCACACAGTAATTGTTTTAATAGGCTTTTTAATCTTGTCATTATCATATTAATTATGACATTATTTGAATACCTAACTAAAATTTGAATAGCTACTAAAAACTTAGAAGAAAGAAAATACTTACATCAGCATTGGCGACCGCATCATTCTGTGAGAATATCAATGAAAAATAACCGAAGTTTGATGAAACCTCGGAATAAAGAATATTTCTTTTCCTTGTTCTGCTATACAACGTGTAACAGAATAAACGCAATACCTCTTAAGGGGTCATTGTACCCATGATTATGAACAACTTTTAATATGGGAACAACCCCGAAATAGCGAAGAAAAAAAACAGCTGTTCAGTACATTTTGTCGAGTTATACATAAATGCGCACATAAACGTATGGGCCAGTCGATTTTTTTTCGCGATTTCAGTGTTGGTCCCATAGTGAAAGTTGTTCATAATGATGAGTACAATGACCCATTACGAAGTACCCTTTGCGTTTATTCTGTTACAGGTGGTATAAGGTTTCAAGAAAGTTCGATTTTTCGTAAATATCAATAAATATACCTAAATAAAATAACATGATCAGGAAGAATTGTACCTACTTTATTGCAAAACAATGACAAACCTTAAAAAGAAAATTAAAACGTTACTTTGAAATGTTTCTCTTCACATCAGTAAATATCTACCATTGGGTAGATTGGGTATTTACCCGGCCAAACATACCTCCCGATAATTTACCTACTTATGTATATTAGTGATAATGTCGTTATAATAGTTAGTACAGTAGTTTTACTGTATTAAGTTTGTCAATAGTTAATTTTCCGAGACCCGGGAGTCAGTCGGCAAGTTCTCACAGTCATAACAGGAATATGACCCTGTTCTTACGATTAATTTTCTCTTGTTCCAGGACCAAAAAA
The DNA here is from genome assembly GCA_905163435.1 of Mamestra brassicae. NCBI lineage: Eukaryota > Metazoa > Arthropoda > Insecta > Lepidoptera > Noctuidae > Mamestra > Mamestra brassicae. The sequence continues at coordinate 7,278,546 of LR991004.1, read as the reverse complement.
GGTAGTGGTTAAAGGCGTGGATGGCAGGTTCGCGTCAGGCCAGCTGGTGGCCATCATGGGGCCGTCCGGCGCCGGCAAGAGCTCGCTGCTCAACGCTTTATCTGGATACAGGTAATATTAATTTTATTTTATCCAGTTAAAAAAAGAAAGAAAGAATAATCTATTATTCGGGACTCGCACAAGACAAAAAACAAAAAGTTATTCAAAGTAAAAAATATTTAGACCAAACATTGCCATATATATGACCAAACGTGGCAATGCCGCCAGTCTTTGATGCCATATTTTGGGGTTAATTTAGGAGTTTTTATTTTTATTTCTAGTGTATATAGTTAGTTAAGTTTTTATTAAAACAGTTTTTTAGACCAATAAAATGCATTTTACCACGACAGCGTTTTATTTTACGTTTAAAATAAATGTCTTATAATATTTTGTATTTTGATTATTAATATGGAAAAAAAAACTTGAGAGGTGTCAAGGGACACCCGGATGGAACGAAGTTCCAAATAAATATAATTTATCATTTAATATCTAAAACTGTTTGTTCATAAAATAGAGCAGATATCATACAATTTTTTTTTTTTATTCGAATGTTTCGTTTGTAGTATTTGAAATTAATACCAACTTTGTATTCTGGATGTTTGCCTTGACCTGCGAAGTTTTTGGGAACCTACTTATAAGTTACGAGACTCCTTTTTTTCAAAATAGTCAATACTAATAATTATTATAAACGTTAAAATTCTTTGTTCCGTTCTACTGTAGATACAGATCCGATTAAGAAAACTCATTCATGAAGAGGCTGTTTTTTGTCTTCGAAAAATCATCATATTCCAATAAAATCTTCTAGTATAGAAGAAAAGGAGCTGAGCCGCGGGAAAAATTAGTGTCTAATCAATTAGTTTATCAAAATATTTGTATCTTATATTTTAGCGCTTTATTTCGAAATTAAAACCACATTATTCTTCGAAATTCAAACATAAAAGAAACAAAAGACAATCAAAAAAGTGTCGTTACAACTTTTCGTATTAATTTTTTCCGTCTAGCCCCCTTTCACAACGCGCGATAAGGAACTTCGTTCCAAAAATAAAAATTGGACACACGTCATGTTACATCTACCACTCCGCACTGATCCCTCGTGATGGATTATAAGTGAGGATATAGGCTCAGACTTTATCGGAAGATTATGCTTTGCATGAGGAATGGATTTGAACGGAATGAAATTAAATGAAATTTATGGCTCTTAAAGTCATGTCTACTTGAATTTGGGTCAAGACCTATCTATTGGAGATAGGTTCAACTTTAATCAATTAATTATTGTGTTTTATTACTCGAGGCTTGACGGGATTCATATAATGAATTCCAAAACCACAAAATTATAGGTAGGCCTACTTAACAAACTAAAAATAGAAAAGATCATTTAGATCGAGCTTCGCAACTCTCTTGTTTTATAATTAATCTACATATTTGCGAGTCACGTTACAGAACTAGGTTCTTATCTGTGAAATTACCATCATTCTGGTTTAAAATTACATTATTTTTATTGCTTAAATATTTATTTAATTGCTGGTTCTTATAAAACCCGAAAATCTTGTTGCCTTTTAGGCGCCTGAAGCGGTAGTACTTAAAAACCTAGTGTTTTTAGGGTTGCTTACCTCTGTCGGAAAAAACAGAACCCTTATAGGATCACTTTGTTATCCGTCTGACTGTCTGTCCGTCTGTCCATCTGTCAAGACCGTTTTTCTCAGGAACGCGTGAAGGAATCAAGCTGAAATTAACATCAAATATTCAATTCATCAATATTCCCTTGGAGTAGCCAAAAATCAAACTTCTAAGTCGACGCAATCTAAAGATAAGGCTCCGTTTATGGCGCATTATTTGACGCCGTCCCGTTGACCTAGAGTCATGAAATTTGGCAAAAAGATAGATAGATCTTACAGTACAAGTACAGGAAAAAGTCCGAAAATTGGGAATTTGTTGTTTTATCATATAAAAAAGGGATAGCAAATTTATATTTGTAGTTGAAGAATTGACCGTGACCTACAATAAAATTATGTATCCGTAGGTAATGTATACCTACTCGGAAAAAATCAAGAGTCGATCGGAACCCTCGGTGCGTGAGTCTAACTCGCACTTGTCCGGTTTTTTTTATTGTTCATGCAAATCCATAAAATTGAACTAGAAACAACTATTTTAATTTGATTAATAGAAAACAAAGTATTTTTAGTTCTAATTATGGTCGTTAATGCGAAACACGTTAGTAATTTTTATAAGAATTTAGGCTGTATAAAATAAATTGCCTTAAAATAAATAGTTGTCATTCAATGTCGGCGTGATACTTTACTTTGGTGACGATGCTGAAAAGATGGTCTCTGTGATGATGATGAAAGAAAAGGGACTCCATTGAGGCTGCGTTTCCACTAGAGATGTGCGAGGATTTAGAGGAGAAGCGATTCTATTGGTTCCTTCTTAACAAATACATCCCTTGCTACGCATCCTTGCATATCTCTGGTGGAAACGCAGCCTAAGTACAAAATGTCAGGCTGATCCCAAGTATGTAACATGAGATAAGGGTAGAAGGATGATGATTCTTATATTGCTAAAATAACAATTTAATCTATATGCATTCTACTTCTAATATGATCTTGTAAAAGCAAAAATCTGTCGCTCTGTCTGTCTATTGATGAAGTTTGGTAAAACGTAGACCATAAATGTAGGAGGTATAAGGAAATTAGATACTTTTTTTCCGAGAATATGTTCACTTGGGTTAATTACAGAAATTCTCGCGAACGAAGCCACGGGCAGAAACTAATTCTATATAAAAGCTAGCTTTTTTTTTTCTTTAAATCTATTTTTTTTATACAAGCAAAATACAATATATGTATAAGATTTCCAATGCGTAAAGTAAGCATCTTTACGTCATCTTAGTAGATCTCTTAGGATATGTTACAGTTTTTGCTTTCTTAGTGTTGTCTGTGTTTCTGCTATCAGTAAAAACGCTACTTAGCTATTTACCTATTAGGAATGTTAGGAGACCATCTAACTCGAGCAAGAAATAAAAAAAATAAAAAATCTAATTTACATTTCAAAAATCGACTTATTAGAAATAAAATGTTAAACGGGCAAACGAGTTAGCAAAAAAAAATGTTTTTTTTCATCTGCGTTTTCTTAGTGGCACTACAAGAGTTGTTCAATTGGTTTGGTACTGAATTCGGTAACGGCAGTGAACTGCCGGGTAATTCTGTGAATCGCACCGTGATAAATTAGGTGGAGTGAGCTTGAAGTGCTGCAGTTCACATAAATTTAAAAAATAAATTTCATTAATTTTTCGAGGCGAAATTTCACCGAATAACATCACTATAAGAATGTGAACTGGGTGTTTCAAATCGCTGTACCTTTGTTGTAAGTACAACTTTGAGTTAGGAATATGTCTACCACATTGAATGGCGGGCGGTCTTCGTTTAGATGAAGTCGATTTTCTTCATTAGTCTTTCTTTAGAATTCTTTACAGTGAACCAAAAACAGGTAAAGGTGAAATACCTACCGTATCAACCCTATTTTTTTTTAAGGATGGTAAATCATCAAATGACTTCTTCCGCTTTGGGTGGAGCGGAAGCGTGTCAGACTCTTACTGACTAAAACCCATCCGTGTTCCTTCTAACGCCCTTTGCGTTCCAGGGCCGCGGTGACTCTTTCGAACAAATTCCGCAAAACCGTATCAACACTAGTGCGTACTTACGTACAATGGCTCGCTTATCACCATCCACAAAACAAGTATTGACGTCAACTAGTCCAGTCTATTTTTTAATCCTAATTATCCATCATCTATCAGTGTCATGTCACCGATTAATTGAACTAAACGGCGATCGAAATGAGAAAAAACTTGGTAGTGGGTAACGTCATTAGGATTTTTTTTGCTTTTGGATTACGTAATGAAAATATAGTCTTTAACAAAAAAAAAATCATCAATAGAATCATTCAGGGCAAAAAATGACAGACTTTTTTGAGCACATGATTAAGCACTTAAATATTTAAACAAGCAGCTAGGATCAAATAGTTAACTGAATCTATGCTGTGATAGGTAATGGTCCTCCCCCTCTAAACCATGGCTTATATTCTTCCCTTTTCTTTTGAGGGAAACTTTTTCCCTTCCAATACGCTCAGGCGCCACGACAACCTAAAAAAGGGACTGTTAATTTACAGATATTGAGAGCCAATGGCCTCCCCGAACATTTTCAATATCTGGAATGGTTACTGTCAAAACTGTCAGTTTGTGTTTGTCGAATGGAGTAAATGACTTAGAATATAGGAGTCAGATCCACTTCCAAGTTACTAATCATATTTTTCCAAATCCAGGTCCGCAGGAGTAACAGGCGAACTTCTGGTAAATGGGCAGCCAAGAGACGAGCATCTTTTCCAGAAGTCATCCTGTTATATAACCCAGGAGGACCTCCTCCAACCACTGCTGACCGTGCGCGAAGCTATGGACGTCGCAGCCAGGCTGAAGGCACCTCGAGGATCTAAAGCACCTTCAGAAGAGATCCTGCAAGAAATGGGGCTGTTGGAGCACCAGCATACGAGGACTGATATGTTGTCTGGCGGGCAGAAGAAGAGGTAGGTTGTTTCTCTTATTTTTTGGACTGCAATTGACGATTATTTCGATTTTTTGTCTTAAAAAATAAGGCCACATAATTTCTATGCTTAAGTTATCAGACGATCGAAAAATGGGTCGAATAACTTTTTTCAACAACTTTGGACAACTACCTTCAATCTTTCTGCTTACTGCCTTGAACATTTTTCTACCGTTCGAAATTGTGTACGGTATTTAATGATTAGATAGAGCTGTGGCAACACCAAAGTTTCGAAATTACTGTCGGAAGGAAAATTGCCTAATTGTGGTTTAGAAACTTTCCCACCATAACAGTAGGTAGATTGGTGGAAACTTGCAGAGAAAAACGTGATATACCTAGGCATTGTGCATTGTTTAACTTATGTGGACACGCAGTGTAAGTAAATGCATGCTCATGTAAATGTGACATCGTGAAGTTACAAATATTAAAAGTATTTTCGTAAGACGAATGTGAAATGTCGATTTCGAAATTCATTCCATGACCTAACGTGAAAAGGTCCTTGTTTTTTAAAATAGATATGTTAATGGGTACATATTAATTTTCTTCTTGAATACTTAATACTTGGTGACGTTTTTAAAAGTAATAGCATGATTCCTCATATATGAGGATTCCATATTAGTTACCTTGTGCCGGCACTGCCGCTGCTGAGGCCTTCAAGCGGCGCAAATACTGTAACCTTATTGGGAATTACAGTTTTGAGCCGTTTGTGGTCGAAACGCTTGGATCATGGGGTCCGAGAGGGCGTCTTCTTTTCAAGGACATATCTCACCGACTGATCGACACTTTGCGTGACCTGAGGGAGGGAGAGGGCTGGCTCGTTCTTTGCTCAAAGTATTAGCATTGCCATTCAACGTGGCAATGCTGCCAGTCTTCTGGGCACGTTTCCGGATGACAGCGATGCGGAGGAATACTTTGACGCCTGAGTGTACTTTGTTTTTATTAATGTACATACCTAGGTTTAGTAGATGTAAATAGTTTTAAGATAGTGAGTTTTAAGTTGTAATTAGTGTTGTTAAATTACCTAAAAAAATATAAAACAGTTATTGAGATGCTTGGTATACGAGTGCCAGTAAAGCTTCCTTGCACCTTACTTAGAACAGAAAGGTCACTAACCGTCCACACCACCCACAAAACGAGTTTTTGGAAAAAATCAGGTTTGCGTTGTTCTTTTTTTGCAAAATTAAAAATTCTTTGTTGTTCATTTCGACCAGTATAATGTCCTCTGTCAAATTTTATTGTACGGCCCAAAACCCCCAAAGGTTTAGTAACCTTATTTATCTTTAAGGACAATGCAAAAACAAGGCAGAAACTTTACATTTTCCCTTTTGAAACCATATTTACATTGTGATTACTTAAAGTTTGTTTTTCGTGACGATTTTCTTGCAAGTTTCCTGTAAGAATGATGATGCAAGCATTTTATATACTCACAACACAGAATATTGCACAGGCTTCGAATGTTATAATTATACTACTAAGGCATCGTGCTCAGTAATTATACATAGATACATCGCAAAGTAACATTTTAGCAACAGACTTAGTATATTTCATTTTATCTATCATCTTTTGGGGTTTCTTCATTAACTATGGCTTGCATTACAATTTACTGTACGTAAGCTCGCATTTCATTTATCAACTCAAGAATCTCAGACTTCTGTGTTTTGAAAGATTTCTCACGGTCACAGTTTACAGGATGTCTTAGATCTTAATTATTTTTTTTAAGACCTTCTCTTTCCGTCCCCCTCTTTTCCATTGTTTTGATATGTTCCTAAAAAAAAACAAATACATATGTATGTACCTACATCTTTTTAAACTAAGTTTACAAAAAGACTTCCTAAGATGTGTCTATAACTCTTCTTGTTTACTTTCCAGGTTATCAATAGCACTAGAACTGGTGAACAACCCACCGATATTCTTCTTGGACGAGCCCACGAGTGGGCTAGACACAGTAACCACGACACAGTGCGTCAAGGTGTTGAAACAGCTGGCGAGGCAAGGCAGAACTGTCGTGTGCACCATTCATCAGCCTGCTGCTTCGCTGTTGGAGATGTTTGATCAGGTAAGAATAGACGAGGTATATCTAAACTATACCAAAGACAATAAAACGTCAGAGAACCGTAGTTGTCGTCATAGCTCACAGATAATCCGTGGAATGATCGTTGGAATGTTCTTGAGTGGAGACCGCGATACGACAAACGCAGCTATGTTAAAGCGGGTCCACATTTGTGACATGGCTTCTTGACCGTGTCAGCAACGCGTTTTTATACTGTTGATGTGGACGATATCTGTCACGCGAACAAAAATCACGACATACAATGTCGGTGCGATCCAACCCGGACTTCGAAAAATTGGCAGTCACAGTGAAATATGTATGGTACGTGTCACAAGATAGTGTGGACGGTGGAAGATAGTGTGGTGGTGGTGGGTGGGTTTGTTATGTCACGAATAAATGTTATGCGTCACGAGCCGATCCAATCAAAGTGCATCTTTTTCAAAAGATGTTTGCGTGACCCTGCACATCCACATTTCCGTTTTTGTCACGCGTACTGGTCACAGCTTCAGTCACAGCCACGATCACAGAGTAATGGTGGATTGCATCCCCCCCTGCACGCCCGCCGCGCCGTGGCGAGGTGGTCGCAACTCGCAACTATTTGCTTGAGAGTAAATATAGGCACCAGCCATGGCATTTTCAAGAGACTGCTGTGCTCCAAAGCCGAGTGACATTGTCACGCGAGTGGCGTGTGCTCGTCCACATTATCGTAGCAAGCCCCGTGACAATAGCCACGCAGTTCGGTCCGGCGAAATGTCACAAATGTAGACCCACCTTTAGGAAGCCGCGCCGACTGGACCGACGATCTTCGAATAGTGACTAGTGTTGCCGAGAATTGAGGTGTATGGCGTACGATTGGAAAGGACTATGTTATAAAAAATGATAAATAGTGATATTTAAAGTTAGTTTTTTTTAATTAACATTTTTTATTATTATTGCACTTAATGCTTATGTGAACAGCACTCATAGTTGAACAAAGACAAACGTGTACCAGTGTACCTACGTCTAAGCTTTGTTTCAAGGTATATCTACTCTTGGAACTGGAAAAGTAGGAAGAAATTACGTTAGATAGTTATTGTTTGTTTCAAGGTAGGCATTATGATCTTTCTTGTTATTTCAATCGCCTAATCCAAATAAAAACGATAATCGCGCGAATACGAGATCGACGCGATCACAACCCGAACGCGTCGCGTCGTCGCGCCGATTTTGCCCAAAAATCTATCTAAAGCGATCAGAATAAATGTTTTTTTGCGGTGCATGATTTGCGATAGGCTGACTGAAATTTATTTTAACAGTCAGTTTTCGTAACTTTGACGGTTGTGTATAAAATGAGTTTAAATTAAATTATCGCACATTATTGAAGATATCGCTGCGGCTAATTTGCATTGACTTAATGCTTGAGTTCGTTGCTCGGCCACATTTATTGATTTATTTCCGTGAATAAAATTTACGGATATAAATGCTTCTCGGCACCTACCTGGTTTTCACATTCAGAGTAGGTAAGTCACCTGTTTTCCTGGTAGTTGCGTGTTCGTAAAACCCTGAAGGAAGGATAATATAGTAACCTATTCCAAAACTAATTACTTAATTTTTTTTCCATACAAGCCTGCATATATTTAAATACTTATCTCATTAATTACTTATGCAGGTATGTGTTTATTATTAGGCTGAACCATCGAAAAATATGTAAAATAGAACTGGTTGAATAATTTTTTGTGACTTTGTTTTATCGGATGAAAACCTGAAACCTGACTAGCTATGTCACTTATAGAAGCATTAAAACTGGAGCGAACTGGTTTCGCTCCAGTTTTTAAAGTCAAGAAACTTTGGCGCATTCCATACGTATTAATTTATATATGCGAAGAAGAGTAACTCTGTCTGTTTGTATGTTCTGTTTTGTACGGCTAGACCGCTGAACCAATTTTGTTGAAGTTCGGTGCACCTATAAATAGAATGAGGCTTTCTCCAAAGTCCAATCTATTTTATACGTTTACTAGCGGTCCCGACAGACGTCCTGTCCGAACGTTTGCTTTGTGTATGACGAAAAATTATAGAAATCGATTGCAGCGCCACCTACCGGATCCGATTGTGAAACCATTCTCGAATCTACTGGAACACACCATTTTTTTATCAAAATCGGACAACACACAAGAATAATATTTGTAAAGATAACAAAGGATACTTTTTACCCTTTGGGATAATTTCCAGCCTTCACCGGGGTGAATCCGCTGGTAGAAGCTCTATTTTAACACCTAGTAACTTGCTTGAGTCGAATAGAACTCTATGTATCACTGACCTACACTACTGGAAGGTGCGTGATGCTGCAGATGTATACGTATAGGCACTTACCTGCTTGAACTTTCTTATTAATCTTGACCGAATGAAGGATTTTTCAATAATTGAACTGGAATCGGTTTTAATAGTTTTTGTAGAACAATATAATTCTTAAGATGGGTGGGTGTGCGATTGTTCATGTGGGTACCTACACACTTTGTAAAATTAATTTCAAATTATTGTTGCTTTAGAAAATATTTCGAGAGCAAACAACATTAGAAAAGTAATGTAATAACATTACTTTTCTAATGTTGTTTGCTACATTAGGAAAGTACATAAATTAGGATTAAGCGTATGATGAACTTTGGTTCATCCTAATTTATTTGGGGTCGGCGGAGCTTGTCTCCTTTTCCATAATACATCTCAAATTGCCGTCATCTCAATAATCCCAAGTGTTGATATTTCTATGCTATTACGGAATCCTTTTAATAAGACCTCGGCAGCTGTCCGTGTGTATGTCACGGCCATTTTACCCAGCCCTGGCATTGGCATACATATCTAGTTGAAATCACCATTCGTTGTGAAAGGATGTAGTCGGTTTATAATTCGATATATCCTAGAAGAGTCTATATGTTCTAAAACCGACAAGAAAACAAATTGGGGAGAAACCCACCCGCCATGCTTCGATTGCTAGAAGACGTCAAAAATAATTTCAGAACCTTGTGCAGAAAAGAAAATGAAACAGGAGGGCACAAGAAAGATACCAAAATGATGAAAATAGAGCTATCTGGAACAGAAGTTCTCCGAATCGCGAGATGGTACCTACGGGCATATGAGGACCTGAAAATCACGTGACCAGAAAATCGGTGAACATACATAAAAAAATACACAGACGAACATATTACATCCTTTTTTCGAAGTTGGTTAAAAAGTGGGCAGGCATATGCTCATCAGATTTTTAGTCGATCTAGCATTAATCCGTCTGACGGATTCAAATTTTAAAACTTATCAGACGGATGTTTTGCTGCGAAGTTTGTTGCTCCATTTCTTCTTACTAGCTAATACACTTGGCCTTGTGGACGGACGGGCGTTTTGTAGGACCGTCTTTATGTAAAACTGCCGTTCAAATAGTTCTGACTCTCAACCAATTTTGAAAAAATGACATTTGATTTTGAAGAACAATGAGGAGTGTCAATTACACATCTTCTTTTCATTCTTTCTTTTAAATAATGGGAAAAGGCTAAGAGAGAACATCGCTTCAGCGTCCGGGCCAAAGGTAGTTGCAGAACATCTTGTGGTTTTAGTCAGTACCAGTTTGACAAACACTTCGGCCCGTCTCAGGGCGGAGGACATCCATAAGGATTTCCACAAAATAAAAAAAAGAAACGTCTGGAAAATTTGTATTGATCTTGCTAAAGTCGATGATGCATCTAAAATTTCTTGCTACAACAAAATTTATAAAACTGATAGATTTATAAAAGGTGCAGCACATTTCAAAACATTGCAAAATGAGAATCCTGTTTTGTTTTTCGAGAAAAATCAAAGCATATAATTAAAGCAGCAAAAGTGCGATGTTTCAAGACGATAATTACAAAGTTATGGTTTATGATAGAGTAACACAATATGTTATTATCGTATCATTAGTCAGAATTATTATTAAAGTTATTAACTCGTCCACACCTTCGATCGTGACTTATTGCATTTGCAATATATTTATATTCGTTGTTAACATTATTTTATTGTTACCAGGAATCATAGGTAAAATTATTATTACGATAGATAACTGTTTAGTTTATTATGTACTTATTGTCACAGTATATAATGTAGGTAATGCTAATGATATCTCAATAGACGCTGTAATAAAGCTCTTTTTTATGAGCAGCCTCCTTGGACTCGTGGTCACACGCGTGACTGCTCAGCAGGAGTCCTCTCAGGAGGTTCGGTTCCCGGAAAAGATTATTTAGGTTTTTCATAAGGAATTTATCAGTAGCAGCACCACGTAGATTCCTCCTTTTTTAAATTATTTTAGCTCAACATAAAAAAAAATTGTTACACGATAGTATCGTCATCGTTAAATTACTTTGACGTCTCGAATTTTGAATTCAAATAATAGAACTTTGAAAATTTCTTTAATTTTATTGTCTTTGGTTGAGCCGATTACATGCTGCGAGAGGTTGTATTTAATAAGTCAAGTCATGATGATCGTGACCGATTGCGTGCGATTGCCATTGTTTCAATCGTTTCATTAACATTGTTATTATTTACATAATGAACGTAATCACCGTTATTGTACAATGCTCTGTGATTTACTCTGACGTTTTCCTTTCTGAGATCTAACAAGGATTGAGTTATGTTGAAGAATACAGCTCGCTCTGAAAGCTAATGAAGCTGAGATAAAAGTTAATTTTATGAAGAAATATTTCTGTATTTACTTTGTCAATCTATGTATTAGCTAAAAATAGCGGTAGTGAATTTCCTTTCGTTTTTTCTTTTCGAGTTATCGAGGTTAACCCACATAATATTCATTAGAACCAATGAACATATTCTGGTCAGGTTACTCATATTCAGTTTTAGACATAGGTTTCAGCCTAACTCGGAGAGCAACGGAATAACCCGAATTTCCATTGAAAATTTTATTTCGTTCGTTTATAGATTCCTAGAATACTCGTAACTACTTACACTATATTTTTAAAGAACTCAAGTTAGTGTAGGATTGTCTAATCCAGGTCGGGTTACGACTCAGTGAACAGTAACGAAAAGCACAGAGCAATGAATTGCGCCTGTGCGACTGCACTGGGGCAGCGCGAGGGGCGCCCGCGCACTGAGGGTTATCTGGGAAGCTCACGCCACCGGTTGACGCCACATAGAAGGCGAGAGGTCCTCTTCCTTGAAAAAGTTACATTAAATATGACATCAATTTCGCACATGTCAGAAAACATAGGCGTTTTGACAGATTCCTAGACCTGACGACGCAGTGCTGGCACCTGTTGTACCTAAGTATTTCAGAAAACCCTCATTGCTAAAATTCAAGTGTTCTGTGCCGAAAAGCGACCTTAAGCGAAAAGCTGACTGAAGAGAGATATTTAATCTTATAAATCATGATGAACACACATAGGAAGCATTACTTCATCACGCGACATACCAACAAAATTGACGTCAGGAAGTATGGTGAAAGAAAAACAAATAAACACAATGTTGCAGTGTATTATCATCGAAGTCCCACGTGTATCTGAGCAATCTACAACAACTAGGTCACTTTTCACGGTCATTAGAAGCCGGACAAAGTCTAATGGCGATATAATACGGTTCAACCAAATTGATTCACTTTGGTTGAAAGGCGCAGAAGTGAAAGATAAAATGCTATTTACACGTATCTTTGAAGTGAACTATTTAAATTATAAAGTAAACTATCCAATTCACTCAGTCTTTGAATCAGGTAGTAGGTACGCTTGGGAATTCTCATTCAATTGCGTTGAATGATGAACGACAAAAGTGAAAATATTGAGCAAGCTCCATTTTTTTTAAACGGTTGAATATGATTGAACATTTACATTGAATGATTCACTTTCATGTTTACATGATTCAATATGGTTGCTTTATCTTAACAGAACTGGATGCTAACAGCATCTACAAAACTTTAATTTACCTTAATCATATTTAAATCAGATTTTCATGCTTCGAAATTGATATTTATCTACCTGTCTACAAACTGATTTCATGATGATTCTTTTTTGTTTCCAGGTTTACGTGATTGCAGACGGCCTGTGCGTATACCAGGGCGACACAGCAGCCATGGTTCCTTTCCTACAGACTGTCGGACTGCCCTGTCCCAGGCATCACAACCCCGCTGATTTTAGTAAGTACCCATATTTTTACTTCTTAGGACTTCAGGAGGTGCATGACTTATTGTTTCGCGATAATTTATTTCGAGGTGCCCTTGTATTGTAGATACATATGTATAAGGTCGGTTACCTAAGTGTCTGTTCTATGTACTACATAGGTATTTAGGAATGTAGTGGTGAGAATAGATGGTTCCTACTTATTTTCACTTAGATAATATTTTATCTCTAATTGCTTCAAATGTCGTCGCACTGCAGAGTGTTACGAAAGAAGCAGTTCTTTGACCTTCTTTAGCACGGCTTGCAATTACTGCAATATACCTACTGATTACAAAGTTGCAGTCGTTACTACTAAAAAAAAAAACCAATTTTTAATGAGCACAATAATTAGCGCACTATCTTAAAACCATGCTCAATAAAGATCATTTATCTTACCCCTAACAATGTTGTAGTTTTATATTGGAGACACGTGTAGATATCGTCGACCGTAGGTTCAATTGAGGTAAGGGACAAAATACCCAAAATGAGTTAAGTATACAGTTTTGTTCAGAATTTTTCGCTCTATCGAATGGTGTATATGAAAAAATTCTAGCTTAAGAAAAATGTCCCTTACCCTAATGATTTTTGGATCCAAATTTCGAATCAGCCCCATAATAACAATGTATTTGAAAAACTATGCAATATAAGAACTTGAAATGATGTAATTATTGCTGCCAATCCACTTGAAAAAAGGTAAGGGTCTTCCCAATCAACGAATTACCATTACATGGTTTATTTTTGAAGAAACAATAATAAAACTGGCCTTACACTAAAGTCTTTGTTATCTAAAAAAATTAATATGATCCATACTTTAATTGGATTGCACGAGTTTTGACATAGTTGTCCCTTACCTCAATTTGCATTGTCATACTTTAAGCAGTGTCAACGTTACACCAATTTGAATCGAATTATATTTAGGTTCGGTGTCCGTTACACTAATTTGCTGATGAGAAGTATTGAATTGTTTATCCCTGTTACCTTTATTTACACACACTTCTAACTTCATAACACAAGACAGCACGTACTTGCACTATTACCATCCTTTTCTATCTCACAACGTCTTTCTTTGTGCGAAAGAGAGGATGATACCAATGCGAAAGCAGCGCGCGGGCATCAAAAAAGTCGCTATCAGTGCGAGTTCATCTGTCGTTTGGTCGGGATTGTGCACGGTTTTTGACAAAAACAGTGGTAAAAATGGAAAAACAAAACCATTTAAACCAATTGCTTGCAACATTTGTGCTAAACATGAAAACAATCCAAAGGAGGCAGAAAAGGACAAGGAAAAGATTAAAGATCACATGGAAGAAAAATATGCTACTTATGAAAGATTTACTAGTCATCAAAGCTATTCTGTAAACAAGGACACTCTAGTGGCAAGCTTTGATTTACAAAAGATTTTAAATACGCCTCTTGGTGATAATATTTTGTTATTCTATAGCAGAAAATACACTGTGTATAACTTTACGATTTATGAAAGCTCTACTCAAAACGGGTTTTGCTATGTTTGGGGTGAATGCGACGGGAAACGAGGGTCAAAAGAGATAGGGTCTTGCCTTTTCATGTATCTGAAAGAAGGACTTGCAAGTTACGAAAATTAGAATAGCTACATTAAAGAAAAAAGACCTTAAAACCATTTGGACTAAACACTCTATGAAGGAGGAAGCGGTTGTTTATGTCATCAAAATAAATGGAGAAATGGCAGCCAAAAAGATAGGGAGTAATCCAGAACGTAAAACGAAAAGTGGGAAGGGAAAAGGAAAAGGGACGGGAAAGGGTAAGGTTAAGAGTAAAACATCTGTTAGTGTGCCGTCACAACTAGCAGACTCGCTTGATATAACAGTGGACAATAATTGCATAGAACTAAGACCTTTGTATAACACCAGGCTACCAATATCGTTCGCAAAATACAAAGATTTAAAATAATTGTGTGTGAATGCTATGCCCAGTAGATTTCATCAAGATTATTTGAAGCTACCATATTGCGCTAAAGTGATTGACAATTTGAATCAAACGGACGAAGAAGATAATGTTGATTAAAAAAAAGTTTAATTCTGAAACATTTATTGATCTCAATTTTTTAAATATTTTTTTTAATGATTATAATGATTAAACATTGATCTCATGTTGAAGGCTGATTAAGCGGTAAAGCGGTAGGTAGTAAGTAAAATTGATTATTTTAATTTGATTAACAATGCCTTAGAGGCTCTATTAGGATTATTTGCAGCTACTTTTTTATTTGAATAAAAATTCAAAGTAATTATAGGTAAAATTGTTACCATTTCTTTTAATAATTTGATTACAATAAACATATTAAATGAAATATAAATTGTTTTATTAAATCTATACAAATTAGCTATTACAATGTACAAACATTTCATTTCATTGTACTATGTAAGCAACACACAAAAAACAGACACACGGTTCTAATACATTTTCATGTCTCTTAAATGATTTCTTTTAACAATAATAACGATTTCCAAATTTATGATATCCGTACGTCAAAAGTGTGTACTTCATTTTATGTCAAAAATCTCTTTACACTGTATTTTTTCCATAATTTTTTTCAACAAGTGCTTTACACTATTTTTTCATTAATAAATTGAATCCAACGCAGAGGTCAATTTAATGTAAGGGACGAGACTACAAGATACTTGGTCAGTAAGGGACATCACTAACAAAATACGTTGTTGTAAGGGACATCTATTTTCTTAAATAGCTAATTTATTTAAATAAATGTTACACGTGTGGATAGAGCACTAAAATACAAGATTATGTGTGAAATCAGACCCGAAAAAGGTTAATAAGAAAAAAAGTTATAGGCGATTTAGTCCGAAAAAAAACTTTGTCGGCCTCTCCTGAAAAATCGTATTTTGTCCCTTACCTCAATTGAACCTACGGTCGACGATATGTAAGTATTTCTGTTTCAGTTTCCACGTCAATCAAGAACCAATGTATATAGGTAGATAGAATCGGGACGTACGTTGGCTCGATTCATTAGAATAATCGATATGTTGAATAGGAGACAACTGAACGTCGCGTCGATAGTATTTTTTTTTTTGTTTTTACTGCATAATATTTGATGTACCTAAATAATTATTTCATTGATTACTAATCTGAGCGTACTGTAGGTGTAGGTAAATTTCTAATTAACCGACTTCCTTAGATCTAATTTTTTAATTATTTTCTCATTATGAAACACGACCATTTTTCTTTAAAAATCCTAACACCTCTTCACTGGCATAAATGCAGAATAACTCAAATATTTCCAGCTTCAGATAATAAAGTTCGAGTTTTAGAAATTAGAACAGTTGATGGTAAAATCCATTTGAGGGCTGTTTCTAAATTGGTTGTATTACCTACCTATACATTTTGATGTGTAGTTTATTTGCAGTTTCCTTTAATTTAAGGATTATTTTATTTTCTGGCCTGCCAATATTGTTACAGACAACAAAGAAGGTCAAAATCTCATTTAAATTTTAGTTTTTATAGTTCTAATTTTAAATGTTTTACTTTTTGTTTTGTTTTTTTCTTTACATTCTTGAGTCTTGTCATCTTATGTAGGTATGCATAAATCAAAATAAATATTATTATAAATATTCAGTACTTATGCCTAACAGTATGGGTACCTACTCATAGCCAATGATGATGCTATTAAGTTAAGGCTTGTGTTTATACCGCCGCCAGAAAAGTACCTATTTTACTACCAAACACTTCGAAATATCTGCCGGAATGGAAAAACGCTCACCAAAAGGCGAAGACAACAACCACGAAGGGGATAGCGGTCTGATTCGCTCGCTCTATCTCTCTAGACCCCGCCATCCCCTTCTAACCTAACCTGTCCGAGTCAGGGTGCCCCAAGTCCCGAGCTCGCTTAGCTCGCTCTTGCATCCAAGTTCTCCTAGTAACAGAAGTAACATTGTATTTCAGGGAAACAAAATTTGGTGAGCATTTATCCATTTTGGTAGGCAAAAAGAATATAAATACAACACATACAATTATTCTGATGAGAGTAGGTATAATTATTTTGGAACTTAAAACGTTACCTCGGTATAGTGGGTTTATTTTATTAGAAGTTAATATATTTTACTTTAAATTGTAGCCTTAAGTTACTATTATCAGGCATGGTGCCAATTCTAGGTTCTGATTAGCAATACAATAGGTACCGAGGACAATACCTAAATAGGGTTGCGTTATGGTTTTCTGAGATAGAATTATAAATCTATAGGACTTAAGACTGTTCATGGCTTCATAAAATTCACCGTAAATAACCTTCTTGACTTGTTTTTATTGATAAGTAGCGGCATGCCCTGGCATCGCACGAGTGCTATTTAATTTGCGGTGGGCAGTGGATTATCCAAAATTGATTTCATACAAAACGTGTCTTGGCGATAAGAATCATTTAAATCGGTCGAGTCGTTCTATAATGATGATCTTTCATATTATTATTATCTATCTGCCTAGTATATTCCTAACTAGGTATGTTGTGATCGGCTTCTAGTTTAACTCTGCATCCAGTGGTACCAATATTAAACACAAAGCCACTACCAGACCTCCACGTCCCAATAACTGGGTAACACGATACCTCTTGGCAAGAGTGGAATCAGATTTTCTGGCTTCTGGCTACCCGTAACGACTGAAATAAGTGCTTAAAGTAGGTACATACCTGAACACTTTCTTATGTAGCTCAGTCATAGGTCGATTCCTATTGATATCAAGATTTAATTGCTATCCTACCGACAACTCAAATCGCCTTGGGAATCTATTATATCTTCAACAGCGTCTATCCAGCACAGTTCCATAATCGCAATTCCGGATCTACGATTTTTCCGAGCCGAGGCAGAAACTTGATAGTGGCGCCCTCTTTTCCACGTTTGTAATTAATTTTATTATGTACTGGGTGTAAAACGACCCTTAACGAAAACGAAGAGCCATTGTATCCAGTAATATATTATTTACAAAAACTAATTCCATAGTGACCATAAGAACCTTTATTTTAATAACGCTGATCACTCTCACACCCAATCGATTTTAGGTCTCCGCCTCAAAAAGTGAGTAAGAAACCCTTTGAATTTGGCGCCCCTTGAACTTGCCACCCGGGGCACGTGCCCCGGTTTGCCCCCTCCTACATCCGGGGCTGCATAGTCGATCAAGCTAGCAGCTAATCTGCAAGGGAAAAGAAGTCACTGACGGAAAACAAAGCCTAAGACATTTGTAATTCAAATAAGTCACTATTTAATTACGCATTACAGGAATTTTAAACAATCCATTGTAGTACCGACATACCTATTGTCACTCTTAACTTAAGTAGTATTATACTTTACTGTCATAATGTAGACTTGCATATTCTAAATGGTTTTACATACGTAAGAAGTGGAACTTGATACCTACTGTTTTGATTAGCTTTGCCTGCTACGTATTGTTTTTCGAAAAATGTAGTGTAGGATTTCGGATAACCTTTAACCATCATTGAAATAACTTCGTCTATTTTCAAAAGCACCTTTGTCAAAATGTCTATCTTCGGAATTGGCCCATTTTGGTTACTATTACAACGAATAAACTCATCATTTTGATCAACTTTTACTATGGGACCAACCCCGAAATCGCGGAAAAGAAGTCATTTTGTCGAGTTATGCTCACATTAATGTATGGGGGAGTCGATTTTTTTTTTGCGATTTCAGTGTTGGTTCCATGGTGAAAGTTGTTCATAATGGTGAGAACAATGACCCCAATGAGTGAGTTACAGGTTGTATGGTAAAATAGGTCGAGAGATCAAAGCTATTTGTAGGAAGGCGTTTTTAACAGCAGATTTTAACATGTATTAAAACAGCATGTTTTCTCTTTACAGTTATAGAACTAACAGAAACCCCAGAATACGTAACCATGTTATCCAAAGAAGTAATGAACGGGCAACTTTTCAAATCGGCAAAATTGGACCAACCACCGACCGAGCCGAACACTAACCAGATGCAGCTGAAGATCAGTTACCAGACGGACGATGCCAATGAGACAGAGATAATCCTGTCAAATGAAAAGTGTACTTACAAAGTCCCAAAGTTCGAAGGATCAAGTGCCTCCGTAAGTTCGCTGTCCAGTCAGCTGTCAAATGGTAACTCTTCGATGGCTTGGATGAAGATGCAGAAGTCGGATTCATCGGAATACTCCACGACGTATTGTGAACAGTTTTCGATTTTGTTGGTGAGGATGATGAAGCAATTACTCAGGAATAAACAAGGTATGGATCAGATTATAAAATTGTTTTCATTTTGATAGACATAGAAACATAGCGTAGCAAAAAAAAAACTGTAGATAAGGTAGGACATGGGAAAAATTGTCAGAATGATGATGATGATGGTCAATAGGTTCACATTAACATTACAATGCAACCTATTCAAATTACTAACAAGACAATTTAAAAAAAAACCGGACAAGTGCGAGTCAGACTCGCGCACCGAGGCCGTGAGGGTTCCGATCGAGTCTTGATTTTTTCCGAGTACCTATACATTACCTGCGGTAGTTTATAAACTATGAAAGCTAAGCTATAAACTATGAAAACTATTACTCTGCCAATAATATGAAGGACAAACATAACTTTGTTGTTGAAAAATGTTCTCCCATCAATGTACATCACGGTCAAACCGAAAATAGATATCTATATATGTTTCTAATCGCAAAAAAAGGTTTTATATGGTAATTCCCATTTTTTTTTACTTTTTCCTGTACTTGTAGGTACAGTAAGATCTATCTATAAGATATATCTATAATGCTTTGCCTTAAGGGTTCCGTTTTTGCCGACTGAGGTACGGAACCCTAAAAATTAAGGAATTATTAAATATTGGAGGAGTCCATAATAATGTTTCTTGAAAGAAACCTTCAAGGCATCCCTCAGGGAATCACATTTTGTTATTAAAACATTTTCCATTTTTATCTTACAGGTATTTGCATCCAGTTTATTCACCACATCATGTGCGGCCTGTTGATCGGCACGTGCTTCTTTAACATGGCCAACGACGGCACGCAGATGTTCAACCACCTCAAGCTCTGCGTCGGACTCGTCATCTTCTTTGCGTATACGCAGATTATGGTTCCAGTTCTTGTTTGTGAGTATTATTGTTAACTTTTTCTTATGCATGCGGTCCGATTTCGAGTGTGGTTTTGCCAAAATTAAATAATCTTTAGTGAACTGAAGCAGTCTTTCTTGGAATGTTTTATTTTTTTACCCTTATATTTTGATTCCCTTATTGTCAACCATTTTCAAGTACCTACCTATTTTTTGTTGATATCGTGTGGATGAGTGAATTCGTCATCTTCATTCTCACTAGATAGACTAGACATTTTTTTTCATCACGTTTCACGACATTTAACCAATTCTTTCTCATTCCAGATCCCCAAGAAGTCAAACTAGTGAAGAAAGAGCACTTCAACTGCTGGTACAGCCTCACTCCTTACTACGCAGCGCTCACCGTCTCTAAGCTGCCCATCCAAGTGTCGTTCAACATCATCTTCTCTACCATCGTGTACTTCATGACCGGCGTTCCGTTCTCTGTGATGAGGTTCATGACATTCTGCCTCGTGGGGAACGTGGTGTCGCTGGCTGCTGAGGGCATGGGCATGGCTATTGGATCTGTGTTTAATGTTACGGTAAGTTGACAGACAATTCTTATTCTTACCTTCGAAAGTGAAAAAGTTCTTGGCGAGGGCTCTTGGTGCCGTATGCAGGCAAATGTACATGGATTTTGTCATGGATAATAATTCTAAAGTGTTGTATTCGAATACATATATAGGACTCTGATTTAACTCTTTATCTTCATCGTTAAATCTTGTAGTATTTTCTTATATCCCCCTGATTTTTTTTATACTGTTTAGTTTTTAATTTTATTTTACTAGTTTGTTAATCTTGTGCGAGTCCCAAATAAACATTTTTCTTTCTTTCTTTTATATCTCTTGGTCGTCCAGAGTTCGAGCATGAATTTACATCTCTTTCTGTATGTGACTCAGATTCTTATTAGGCACACCACCATAAGATGCATCATCCATATACAATTTGTATGCCGCTAGAAGAGACTAGGCAGCATCATTGTCTGTTAATCTAACTGATAATTTTCTTCTACTTTTCCAGAATGGCTGCGCCATCGGACCATCAGCAATAGCTCCATTCTTGGGCCTAGCCATCTACGGTTTCGACTTCGCTCACGAGATTCCTCTGATGATGAACATCCTCATGAAGACTTCCTTCATTAGATGCGGTATCGTCGCCATGGTCCTCACCATCTTCGGCTTTGACCGACAACCCTTGGAATGTGATGAAATGTACTGCCATTTCGCCAAACCGGAGGTTTTGATTAAGTATTTGGATGTAGAGAATACTTCGGTCTGGTTAGAAATCGCTACTATGGTAGGTATAATGCTTGTATTCCGATCCATGTGTTATATCGGTCTAAGATGGCGCTTCGCTACATGATGTGACATTTTTCTAAGCAAGAAATTCTTATCTTGTATGTGTTTTTTAATTAATTGTGATATCATCAATTGCATTACACATTTTTGTTAGTACAAAATAATTTTTTGGTTTCTTGTGATTATTTAAGATTAAATAATTATTAAGATGTATTTAAATCACATTGTATGTATGTATTAGTTAAATTAATGATTATAACGGATTTAATTTCAGTTATTTGAATGTGAGAATATGTTAATGGGTCTTTGTCTCGAATTGGTTCATAAGTTATGTTTAATTGTTATTTTAAGCATTGTTAAAACAAGTTTTAACTGTGAGGGCGTTTTTTTCAGAAGCTGGGTCAAAATTACCTTACAAGAGTTATTGACGAATTAAGTGACTTTAGTTTTTGTAGGTTCATTAGATTTAACCTCAGATTTTTTGTTTAACTAAATACTTACCAGTAAAATCTTAACTAACCTAGACTTTAGCGTCTGGAAAATTCGTCCTGCGGTTACAAATGTAGTACTTAGTTGCACAGTTGCACACAAAAAACAATAGAAATGTTTTTGCCAGCTGAATACTAATTAAAAATTGTACCTATATACCTCACAATTTACACATGCCTGGTATTTACGCTTATTCATTCCATGGTGCTATTTGTTAATCTGTCACCAGTCTTGCCAAGGGGCACCGTGTTACCCAGTTACTGGGTTGTAGAGGTCAGCTGCATCCGGTTAGACTGGAAGCCGACCCCAATGTGGTTGGGAAAAGGTTGGCCAAATTCATTTTGGTGCTATATGTTCGATATTTTGACAATTTGCATCTTTAAAAACTCAGGATAACAGACTGTATCGAATACTTATTAAGATTATCCTAACGACCTCAATTACCAGGCATAATTCGCACATTTTTGTCACAAAACATGTAATACATAACGGTTATGTAGCCAAAGATACAATGTGTACAAATACATTTGTGACTGATATTTCTACAAGGTCAAATTTTCTAGCGAGACTTCATTAGATATTACATCTGTGAAGTTTCTCCAGATAATTTATTGTAACCTTGTATCGTTTTTAATTAGGTAATAGAGAAGGCGCTGTACTCATTTTTCTTGCCCTTAATTCGTAATAGTTCGGTATATTAAGTTAATTTGTTATTTAAGTTTAATTATTATGACAATTTTAAGAAAAAATAATTTTATTATTCATTCATTCAGTCTCCAAAAGTAACAACCTATCTGGTTGATTCAGAGAACCAGTAAAACGGTTGTATTGTAACCATTTTCGTTCCTACAGGAATGTATGAAAAGTACCTATTCCATAAATTCACAATCAAAACAAATATCAACTTCATCTTGGCGTGAATTAAGTTGATTTCAGATTGACTCCTATTCAAACAGTAAAAAAAAGTTTAAAGTTTCTATGTGTGAGTATTACAGTGTATTCATGAAAAAATAAATGTTTGGAAATCAAATTGTCAACGCAGGATGTGATCTAAGTATTTAAAAAAAAAACCAATAAGATTTGGAAATTGTAAGTAGGTACTTAATCAAAACGTATGTGCTATTTGGCTATGAAGATAATAAAACTAAGTAATTATAAAATATGAGTACTACCTGCTTAAAATGAAATTACACTTTTGGAGAATAGTAAAATATTTTGTAAATAATAGAACTAGATTTTATTTTTAATGGGACCACTATTATTGTATGTTTTTTATTTATAAGCTTGCAGCCCAGTACTTGAATAGACATGTATTTTGTAAAAATAGTTTGGTGTTGGCATTTTATGATATTACAAGTTAGTTGACACTTGTAATAATATTTCTATATTTGTAAACCTATGGTTTCAGCACAGCAATAGCGGTCATAATAATAATATTTTTTTATTAAAAGGGAGTGAATCAATATTTATAGAAG
This sequence comes from Mamestra brassicae, assembly GCA_905163435.1. Taxonomy (NCBI): domain Eukaryota; kingdom Metazoa; phylum Arthropoda; class Insecta; order Lepidoptera; family Noctuidae; genus Mamestra; species Mamestra brassicae. Next base: position 7,255,364 of record LR991004.1, on the reverse strand, counting down.
AAAGAAAGAAAATCAGTTTATTCTGCCGGAAAAAAACGCACAGAAACACTAATAACTAAAATACTTATCAACTACAATTATAACAAAAACAAAATAAAAACTAAAAAAAAACTGCATCACTAACAGCCCATGTCAGGACCGGACATTAATTAAACGTGTCTCTGGTCACACCACAGACAAAACAAATCATCATTATCATGATCCTTAACATTTGTTACTTACAAATGGGAAACGATTCACAGTTTTCTTGTTAGAGTGCCTACAAAGAGATGTTAGGAAAAGGGTAATGACCTCTATTGCCAAGCTGAAACGAAACAACTATAAATGATTAAAGCGAACTTAGTAAGGACATTATTCTAGCTCTCTGCAAAATGTATTCTGATGTTTCGATTAAAAAAGTTCTATCCAGTTTCTGTCGCCCATTCCTAATTTATAGAAAAATAGTTTTGGTAAATGGTACTTTAGATGTAATTAATGGCTGTCATAACAGCGTTAAATAAACGTGATATATGTAATTTATTATTGATATTTAGGGGTTTGCCTAATATTATAATTTTTAAACACAAAACATACTGGAGAGACTACAGCCAAATAAGACTTGAAGTTAGCAGCGATTCAGGTAGGAAAGCTCTGCAGTTCACATCAGCTATATTTTAGGGCAGAACGTAGCCAATGAGTTGCTCAGTGAGCAAAGTCGACAGCTAACTTTTTGCGTAATGGGTATGCAGAGTAAGGTAACACAGATAGCTCCTAGCTTAGTCATATTTGGGTACATCTTTAAGGGCCTAGTGGTCGCGTCGCGAGCATGGCATTTCATTTGCTAACAAGCTAAAATAAACCTTATGGGCACGACTTTGAATTATGTCATGGCATTTTGCAGATTTCAGACCTAAGTTTGGAGAATAAGGTTTATTTTTCCTTGGCAGCAAAACAGTTTTGATTTAACACAAATGACAAATGAAACCCTACCCTTGAGGTATTAAAACAGTGATATTATTTATTTTGAAGTGAAACAACTAATGGTTGTCATTGGTCAAATGTGCGTCAAACTTTTATATTTTTATATGAAACCTAAATAAAATATAAATTGACAAGTATATAATCGTTTTATTGAGACTTTTCTTAAGAGAAATAAAATTATACAAAACGGCAGTATCATTAAAATACTATCATCAGCAAGGTGTTCATCCTAGTGATAATCCGGAAGCCTTTTTTAAAGATTATGGAAGAAAGTAAAATTACTCTATTTTACTTTGATCAATGATTGTGACTTTTCTTTATACAAGGACGTCCAGTACTGGAACAGAATCAGGCTGGTATTATAAAGATAAATCTAACCATTTGATTGGGTTAAATACTTTTAGCAGATTATTAAATTCATATGCTTTTTGGAAAACTTGATCTTTAAGTTGATTGGGTTTCTGCTACTCAAATTCGAATGAAGAATCTCGTTTTTATAAATAGGGCTATATGTATATCTTGTAACAACGACTTTTATTTGAGTATAAGCTTTAATTCAATTAAAATAAAGTTTGAAATACATTGTTTCTGAGGTTTAAGCTTCATTTGAAATTGGAACTCGTTTTGTTACAAGACGGAGTACACTAAGGGTGGAATTATCTCCAGATAAAGTGAATTGAAAAACCATTTCACATTAACAGACTAACAAAAAATCTATCTAGCTGCTATGTGCATAACGTCTAAATTCGCATACCTTGGTACCAAAAGGTATGATTTGGGCAGTTGGAAAATATAATTATCTACTATTACTCTTTACTTATCAAACTTATCATCATCTAATGAAATAAACATCTGAAGCCAGTTTCAAAACGAGAGCTCAGCTTAGACCGCATAGCTGAGGCAATCCATCCATACTTAATATCTATGGGCCGCAGTTGCCTGATAATAAAATGATTATTATTATCAATACATATAAAACTCTTCCTTTACTGAGTGAGTGACTGACAGACAACGCACAGCTGAAACTACTATAGTAGGCGCCAGATAATCGTGGAATAACGGTCATTGACCCACCTACAATTATTGACATTTTTAATTTGAAAAACGGAATTAATGACACAAAGCTGTCCCGAATCATCATCTCTCGTGATCCTTAACATTGTCTAATAATGAAAAACGAGTCATATTTAATTGTTCAGGTACCTATGAACAGTTATTAGGGAAAGGTCAATATACTTTATTCCACATTTATCTGGCGCCTACTATAGTCGTAAGGAAGCTGAAATTTGGCATATAGGATCCTTGGGGATTGTAGGGAAACGGGACATGCGCGTACATTGTCGCGGGCAAAAGCTAGTTATTATTATAAATGTGGAAGTAACTCTTGACTGTCTGTTTGTTACCTCTTCGTGTCTAAACGGATATAGAGCGACCGAAGCCGCTGATAGAACGAAAGAAAGAAAGAAAAATGTTTATTTCGGAGATAGGAGCTGTTTACCATAAGTGCTCAATTCTAGCTGGACAAACGGTCCAGTTAAGTAGGGCTAACTTCGAGACAGAGGTCAACCGTCGAATTCGACTTGGCTTGGTGGCGTTCGGGAAGTTGCGTGGTTTCTTCTCGTCTCACATACCACAGTGTATCAAGACGAAAGTCTACGACCAGTGCGTGTTGCCAGTGATGACTTATGAATACGAAACGTGGTCGCTCACAATGGACCTCATCAGAAGGCTTAAAGTCACCCAAAGAGCAATGGAGAGGGCCATGCTTGAAGTTTCCTTGTGTGATCGAATCAGGAATCCGCAAGAGAACCAAGGTTACCGACATAGCCCGAAGTTTCGCCAAATTGAAGTGGCAAAGGGCAGGGCACATTGATCCCAGAAAAGATGGTCGATGGGGCTGAAAAGTTCTGGTGTGGCGACCGCGTACCGGAACTGTGTCTTTCGGTTCGCGGTCGCCACACCAGAACTTTTGGAACGCCTCCAGCAAGGTGGACCGATGACCTGGTGAGGGTCGCGGGTAGCCGATGGATGCGAGACGCACAGGAGTGGTTGTAGTGGCGACATTTGGAAGAGACCTATGTCCAGCAGTGGACGTCTTTCGGCTGATATGATGCTCAATTCCCTTAAACGAATTCCAACACGTTAATTATATTATTGAACAACCTACCTAAGGAACTCTTCTTTAGATAGTAAACAAACGACGACCAACCTAGGAACTGACGGATGCTTGTTTCTCATACTTTTTTGGCTACCAGAAACTATGACAACTAAGCTGGGTTATATGAAAAATTACCTCAGCCATGACTGTAAACTATGGTAGGCGCTAGATAAACTTGTAATAAAGTTGATTGACCTTTCCCTAATATCCCTTCGTAGACACCTAAACAATAAATTATAAACCGTTTTTCATTACTAGAGAACGTTAAAGATTACGATAGAAGTCGCTTCAGGCACATTATTATTATTGCACATTTATCTGGCGCCTACCATAAGATAAACTAAGTTTAACAACTCTAGGTCCCACAACTGGCTTGAAGGAATAAAATAATTTTATCTATCTCTTTCCTGCTCCCTTGTCGCGTCGCTTCTTCACATGTTTCTTAGTTTTAGTTTTCCTTCTCTCTGCTTTCTCTTCTTTAACAGCCTTTTTCCTTAACTTTTTACTGTTAGGTGACTCGTCTCTGGGTCGGGCGCTCGTTTTTAACTGCTTTGATGAATCTGGAAAATATTTAAAGTATTTTTAAGTAAAAGTTACTCGGCACCGCGGAGTCAGAATGCGATGCCGTGGCTTCTCAACGTATACAAATTCAAGGAACCGATAGGTCGCTTCGTGAAGCCTGTGAAGCCCACAGAGGATTCTGGGCCGAGCTAAGCGAGCTATCTTAGCCAGGACACCTATGTACAACGGACCAAATGGGAGTCTTAGCACGCACTTTATGTTTTTAATGGTAACCTATTTATCATGAATTCCTAGATTCAAATGACAGTAAAAGGCTAATGATAACCACTTGCAGAACCCTACCCAGTGTTAACTAAAAAAATTAAATAAATTGTACAAAGATGACCTGGAGGCACACTAAAACAAATTTATATACTTTGAAACTTGTCAAAATGAAGAGAAATTGAGAGGTGGTTTTATCAGAATGTGCGCCTTATGTGTGCGCGTCGAGACGAGTAGGCGGTGAAGGCCTATCGCCCTGTCAGTCCGCCGTTAATGCTCATAGCGGCAGGTAATGCTTCGAAAAAATGCGGAATATACCCTCTGGATAATAAATGGACAAAAATGCACTCTGAACTCTGCCAATGCCTAAAAAATTTCCTTGTTTATGGCTATTAAACAAAGACATTTTTTAAGCGTTGGCGGATATCCAATTTCGGCACTATAAGAAATAGCGTAAAATTATCTAGAGATAAATAACTCCTTTGTATTTACACCAATTTTGAGTCCGTTTTGCATTGTTCTATAAATTGGTTAGATTTACTGATAACAAATATTTTCGTGCTTATTCCCTATTACTAGCATGCTGATCAATATTAAAACTAGAACTGCATCATACCATCATCATCTTCCGTCCCTGAGTCACTATCGGAGCCACTCGCTGAGATATCTTCTTCTTGGAGTATTTCAGGCTTATCAGCTGCAGTCAGGTCCTCATTGAAACCAGCTATCTTCTTGTAAGCTAAATCTTCTGTATCACCCTTCTTGGCTTTTGTGATGTCTCTCTCATAGTTTATTACCTGAAATGCAAGTATAAAATATATTTTAAAGGGAGGAAATGTAAAGAAGAAGTAGTTTACAACTAATAGGCAAGATCGAAATAACTTGTATAACTGTCCGTTACACAAATAAACTAATAAACAGATAAAAATCTATATATAAAACAAAATCAGGTTAGTTACACCATTTATAACTAAAGAACGGCTGGACCGATTTTAAAGATCTTTGGTTTTTTGGATTTGTCTTTGTCCCAACTAGCAGAATAACATAAAAAAAATAGAAGAAAATAAAAATGTACTAAAGTCATTTTAGAATTCAACGCCATTTCTGATAGGTACATGACAAAAACCAAACATGGCAAAAAAATATTCTGAGGTGGTAGGAAGTTCACCGGGACCACTTGTTATTACTAAAAACACTTTGCTCCTAAGTAGAACCAGAGAGCAACACTGAGCACTTTTGTATTAATAAAAGTTGTAAGATAAAACATGTGCTTGTGTACTTCAAAGTAATGGTACTGTTACAATGTAATGTCATAACAGCAATACCATAACTTTGAAAGCAATCTTTTATACTAGAAGCAAACCAAATAGGCTTTAAGAAAATTAAGGGCTAAAAAGTGAAAGGTAAATAAATTCTACTATTAAAAAGAAATTGTAATAGTCCACATTTACAGTTAAAAAAAAGGACAAGAATCTTCTTTATAAATAATTTTCTTGTGAATTTTTTGCACTCATTTCTAATTTATCATTTGAAATATATCTTACCTCAGTGAGCCTTTTTGGAATGTAAATATTCTTGAAAGCTTCCTCTTCAACTTGCTCCTGAGCGGTCATGTCATCAAAGTTCCTAGAAGCAGCCTTTTCTGATAACTTTTCAAGACATTCCTCTAAATTACTCTCATTTATAGTAGAATCAGTAATAAAATCAAACAATTCCTTTACAGTTAACGTGGCTACTCCTTTTTTCCTGAAGAAGTCTGAAATGTTTGTGCAATCTTTACGTAAGAACTCGAAAGCGTGCGGATGGTCATGTTCAACAGACTGAGACACATCAATGATAACTATATTTCCTTGATGGTATAAAAGATTGAATTCGGATAAGTCAGCATGCACTAATTTGCAAATGTTGAACATTTTCCACATCATCATGACAATATCTCTGTATATTGATCGAGCTGTTGACTGTGATATTTCAACCTCCTTGAGCTTCGGTGACGGCCAACCATCTTCACCCATAAAAGACATTACTAACACATGACTACGTAGAATTACTGGTTCAGGTACACTTAACTGAGCATTGTGCATTCGTACAAGGTTTCTCATTTCTTTTTCAGCCCATGTGCGTACCATTTTACGAGGATTAGACCTGCAGTAACCGTTCCTGAATCTGTATTCTCCAGATACATATTTGTCTCTGTCTTTAAAAACTAAAATAGATGTTTTGAAGATTTTAACCGCATAGTCTTTTCCATCTTTTGATGTTGCATGGTAAACATTTGCTTCTTTGCCCGTGGAGATACAACCGTTGATCTCATTGATGATACCTCTGTTCAGAAGTTTGAATAGAATCATTTTCGTGCGAGGGTCCATTACCTGCTCAGCGGTAGCTCTGTCATGCTTATCTTTGATTCTTATCCTTTCATTGTCATGCTTTCTGTCATTAATATCCATAAACTTTTCAGTTTTTCTCGACATTGGTTCATACTTGTCAACATTTATTTTGTGGACATATTTCTTGAATAACTTTTCGCTAGGTTGGAAGGTGCTGACTTTACTTGACGGTGCTTGAGAGTTGACATTGGTTTTCTTCTTGTTCTGCCCCGGGTCATCCGAGTCGTGAAAGTACTCGTCTGAATCCAAGTCGTCATCATCCTCCTCATCAGTGCTTAGAGTTTTAATCAATGGAACATCTGAAAACTGTACAAAATAAACGTGTTCAAATGGGGCACAGTAACAGTTTTTTATATATAAATGCATAAAATGAGGTTGTTTGCTAGTTGCACAATATAATACAACGTTAGAAAGTGACTTACCCGAACCGTTTTCACCTTCACACTTATGTCTTCTTCATAATCACTAAACTGGCCCTCCGCCATTTCGATATGAACTTTATAGAAATAATAAGCTGGTGAGTAAACAACTAATTAAATAGCTCTTTTTGCGTTTAAATTGCACAATTACAACCTCAACCCATGCGGACTTGAGATTTTGTTGTTGTAATTTTGACACTGACAGCACTGACACTGACAATGACAGTGACTTTTCTAATATATTTTTATGCATGGCAGTACTGTAGAAATAAAACCAAGAAGAAGAAAGTCAAGGCTTTCGATCTAGATGAGTAACTCCAATTGTACTGTAAGAAGGAGGTTGTTAGGATATTTTTTATTTTTCTAGGAGGTTATGGTCAAGTTTTATGGAGGTTATGGTTATGGTAAAAAAAAAAGCTTCTGACGCCATTACAAAAGGAACCCTTTGATATCGTTATAACGACAAACGGCTGGTCGGAGACAAAAAACACCAAGACGCTTTTAGCTTAATATTTAGGTGTTATATACGATAGAATCGAGAAAATCAACGACTAGCGAAAAAAAAAAACTTTTTTCCTCAATGCCCCGTACCGTACACTCTAATCGAAAGAGCAGCTTTTCTTTAAAGTTGGATATCCACACATTAAAAGGAGATACTTTGCCTCTCTATTAAAAGAATTAATGAGGAGTATTAAAAGAACGAGCGAAGCGAGCTCGAAAAATTTCGATTGCCGTCGCGGAAACGCATCTAGTTTACTTTTAAAAATTAGGTAAGTACCTAGTAGATACCTAGTAATAGACGATACTTTGGTGCAAGAGCGAGCGAGGCGAACTCGAAACGAAAATGTTTGCACTTCATCTCGCAGTTTTAGGTTCCTTTTAATCATTTACCAAATAATGTAGCTGTAAGTAGTTTGAAAATGTAGGTAGAATTACAAGCGATAGGCCCCCACCTCAGACAGGTACCTATACGCCTATACGCCAGCACATCAAGCTATCCGAAATTGCCAAATTTTCCCAATCAACCTTGAACCTAAAGCGTTAGCGATAAAGTTGAAAATCTATTAAAGAAATTCGTAGTAGCTTGATGTGCGCATTGTACATAGCCTCCAAAGAGAAACTTAAAAAATCGGGTTTTGCCTCGGTTCGATTTTGTAAGAAAATATGAGAAAGCAAAAAAAGAAATAGTAAGATTGTACATTTGTACAATATATACAGCTATACCTATTCGTTTTTCTTATTAAAATATCGATCAAAGTAGGTAGGTCTCTACAGACTAAGCAAGTTAAATGCAACATCGGGATTTTGCGTTCCGATCAAGTCTGAATACATTCACTATACCGCGATTTTTATTTCCGTCGTATGCTATGGGGACTATGCTAGGTCTGGACTCCCTTATTATCTGCGCCCTTGGCGGAAGGTCAACGCCCGCTGCAATTGACGCTGCCGCTTTAAGAAGTTGCTGTACCTGCTATTCGGTCGTTGCGTTGGTAATTAATTCTACAACAAATAATAGGTATCTAATGTCTGTCAGCCTCATATTTTTGTTTCCCCACTGCACTTACAGTAATTCGTTTTTTAACGAATAAATTAACGTAAAAAGTAGGTAAGTAACTTTAGATAGGTACGAAGGTTCCTACTTCGGGTTTGCAAATCCTTGGGGGAACACAGGAGCGGTGTACCTACGTAGACAGGGGCGAGTTGATTGAGTAATGATCCAATTCAATGTCAATTGGATAAATTGCGCAGTTTGGTTTATAAATATTTGAGTTTGGTACTTACCTGATTAATTGATCAATCCCCTGTACCTACTCTTTAACTAGGTAGGTACCGGGACTGTTTTGACCCTGTGCTTGACTTTGTCGGTTATCAACATTTACGCGTTTTGGTTTAGTTGTAGTAAGACGTAAACTTTTTGCTCATGTAACATTCATTGTGTAGGTACCTCCCAATGAATGTTACATGTAGGTATAGGACCGAATCGATTACGCCATTCTCTGTGCTGTTAGGTACCTATACGAGTATGAAAAAGCTATCTTCATTATCTATGTTTTTAGCTATAAAGTCGGTGAAGAAGAAAAATAGTAATCTAATTCTTGTAATAGCTTTCTCGGCAGTAAGTCACAGTTATCGTGTGTCAAATAAGTATGAAAAACTATTTTTTATGTACCTACTTCTGTAATTTGTCGGCGAATGACACTACAGTTGGCCCAATAGTAAAAAAACTGGCCAAGTGCGAGTTGGACTCGCGCATGAAGGGTTCCGTGCCATCGCCATTATTCTCTATGCCGTCCAAATTGAGCAAAAAACTCCAAAAAACACGTTTTTTTGTAAGGGATCTTTAATTTAACTTTAAACATAAATTTATTTTGATTTTTTTTTTGCAAATATAGCGATACAAATACAAACTCTGTGAGCATTTTACCTGTTGCCATTGTAAAGATCGAGCAAAAAACGCCAAAAAAAACACGTTTTAGTTCTCCCCTTCAATTTTTTATTTATTTTTATTAAGTGTTTGTTGTTATAGTAACAATATTTATTCATACAAGACAACTTTTGGTCCTCTGTAGGTTTTAGTAGTACTTACTTGATAGTATGTTAGTAAATACACACTGTGAAAAATTCAACTGTCTACCTATTAGGGTTCATGAGATATAGCTCGCTGACAGATAGACAGGCGGACGGACAGACAGACGGACGGACAGCGGAGGCTTAGTAATAGGGTCCCGTTGATTACCCATCGGTTATGAGAAAAAATAATAGGGCAAGCATATCAGAACAGCAGAATAGTCCATGACTCTAACATGTGTCTTTTGAGAATACCAGTGAAAGACACATGTTAGAGTCATGGACTATTCTGCAGTTCTGATATGTTTCGCCTATTATTGATCGCCGAATTTTTGAGGATCCCCCTTTTCACATTTTTCTTTTTTGGGGGATATCATTTTCATTTATCGTTATTTTGTATTTTTAAACACTTGTATTGTATCTTTTTTGTGTAACTGTTTGTTTTGGAATGATAATAATTCCGAGCATTCCAAATTTGAAGTTTTTACAAAAATAAAATTATTAGCTCGTGAGGACCGACCCTGATTTCCTGATTTTGATGTCTAAGACCTATCTTCACACCAAATTGAAGTTGCGAACATGACTGGAAGTGACCCATAATTTTGATGAGTGAGTGAGTCAGTAGGCAAATCTTCTCTTTTTGGTCCCCGGTATCTATCTCCTCAACGGTTTAACCAAATGTTTTAAAACTTTCACGTAATCTTCAACTAGGTCAAACTAGGTAAATGGTTCAAGTTTCAACAAGTTGTGATAATTAAATATAAAAAAGAGTATTCTATTACAAGCAAAGTTATGAGGGGGGTAAAAACAGCTTGAAATGTTTCGTGTAATATTATACATACTGCGTGCGTTAGGCTAGAACTTGGCCTGTCGCACTACCGTGCGCCTAGATTTTACGGAACATACCTAACTTATATTTTTATTTTGCTTTTAGGGAAGATTTGTTAATTCACACTCATAAAACTATTAACTGGGTAACCCACTTACCAAGGAGTCTTAGATCTGTTGTATTCAAGCATATTTACTTTCTGTTGATAAAAGTGATAATAGAAAGTATTTATAAAATATTGATATTCATTTATACCTTCTTACAAAGTGCAAACCACACTATTGAAAAATTACGTAAGGGGTTTCCAACGCGCGTCAATCTCATTCTGAAAACTGGTTTCCTTTGCAAGACCCTGGGTTTAAAAAGACAATAAATAAAACTTTGTGTTAAAACATTTCTGTTCAAGCTATATTTTTAAGACTAAACCTAAGGTAAAGCTATAAAAATTATTTCCCATTGATTTTTCTTGGTTTTTAAGATTACTGAAAAGTCGTCGAAGTGTGAGTCGAACTCGCATACTTATTACGAAGGATTCAGAGGGCCTAGTACGAATTCTTTGACGTGTAGTGACGTTATAGTAGGTATCGTTAACTTAAGTGAATTTTGAATACCTAAGTATATAATTACAACCCCATAAGTATTTTGGTTTAATTTTATAATGTACCTACACAATTTGTATCATACTTACAAAAATATGAATAGTTATGGTAAAATTTTACTTAACGTTACGTTACTATATGTCAAAAACATTTTTTCTAGGCCCCCTGTTCCTTTCTGGGATCCAAGAGTCCTAATATGACCTATCTCATAAAATAGTAGGTACTCTTAGTAAATATGAAGATATGGAGCCTTTTTGACACTGATATCCTCTAAAATAAATACTGTCAGATAAAAAAAAAAATAGTATAGGTACTCAGTTTAAAGTGACAACGTCATAACAAAACTGATGAAATGATCGTAACGTTACAATGAGTCATTCTTTTTCGTGCGTGCAGCCGGCGTTCATCGATTTATTAGACGTTGTCACGTCAAAAAAATTGGTTGTCTGTAAAGTCGGTTTACGGACAATAGTTTAAAGTGACAACGTCATAACAACACATTGATGAAATGATCGTAACGTTACAATGAGCGTAACGTTACAATGAGTCAGCTTGCTGCAGTTCATCGATTTATTAGACGTTGTCACGTCAAAAACCTTATGAAAAAAAAGTATGCATTTTGTATTTTTTGTAGCCTAAGCGACTTGGAGTGGAAGTAGGTACCTACGACTAATCAGGAAAGAATGACTTGCATATCGATTCTTTTATTAAAAACGGTGAATTTTGTGAGTCACAATAAATTATTCATTTTAGCTGATTTTAATAAGGGAAGTACCTACCTGCGCACAATCCGTCTCATACCGTTTCCTCTTAACAAACAGTTAGTATGGGAAAACCACCGTTTTGTAGTTACTTAGAAAACGACATCTATAAAATTGCATGGAATTGTTTTTTTAATAGACTGTTATGATGTTCAAAAGTTTATAGTGTGTGAAAATAAGTACAAATTATTATCTAGGTTGAGGAGCATCTATAATGAGATTGTTGTGTGTTAAACATTTTTATTGTTTTATTTATCTCCATCGTTTGACAAGCTATCAATTTTATTTGTATTAAGGTGTATATTTGTACTATTTTTGCACTATCTAAGTGTATACTCAACCCAGTTTTTAGAAGAGTACTTTTCATTGTTATACCATTTGTAAGTCGACGGAAAAACAATACCGGGCCTTCACCTTTGCAGAAGGTTTATATTTTTGAACCATGGAATTAACAGTTATTACCATGGCAGAAGTCCTGAAATAGTACAGAATAAAATTTTGACAGCTCCAAAGTATACTTACTTAGATATCATTCATTAATAATTAACCTCTAAGCCACTGCAAACTTAAAATTTTCGCATTTTTGGAATTTCTTCATCTTCCTTCCTTCCTCGTGCGACAGTATCTAACCATCTTAATGAACAGGATAAAAATTAGTGCGCACTCCACATTCCCAGACTTTATACTGGCGTTTACCTCCTAATAAGTGTCATAGAAAAACCTAATTCGCAAGCTCGCAAGGCACCATTCCGTCAAGGTTTTGCTCAAACCAAGGTGTACCTTGGAGTTTATATCACAAATTGTTTTACGGCCGGTCTCAATAACGTAGACTAACTGTCAAATTCCAACAGTAGCTGAAACGTTATGTTTCCCTTTCAAACATGACGTTGCAGCTACTGTTGGTAGCTCATTTGACAGTTGTTTAAAGGAAAATACGTTATTGAAACCGGCCGCCGGGCGTGTTTTTATCCGTAGTTTACTGAACCAGCGATTAAAAATTGTGAGTGAATTTCATTAAAATGCGTTTTCGATAAATTGTATTGTTAGCTTGACCAATGGGTAATAAAATATCTATTAGTTCATAACTTACAAGTGCTCGGAAAACGCATTTTTATTAAATAAGTTTGTATGTCCGCAATTTTTGACCATTGATTGAGTTAACTACAAAAAACTCCACCTGAGACAAATCGTCTTACAAGTGTAGGTGTTTGTGACTTGGAACTTAGACAGCTTGGCTCCATATAACGACATAGTTATATGAGTAACGTAAGACTAACACAGGTAGAACTAGGAATGTCGTCTAGATGGTTTTGCCTTTTGAGTAGTATTTCCTCTTTGGCTCATTTGTTTATACTTCGTTTTTCTTAACTTTTGTGTCTACAGGTTTTATTAAAGAATGGAAACAGACTACATAGACAAAATAATTGTGTAGAAAACAAAAGAAATGAGACTGCATAATTTTACTACAAAAGATTCTCCATTAGTGTATCATGGCAATATAATGGTTGTCATACTGAGATAGACAAAGAACTAAACGGTATTACGGCAACGTTGAATGAAAAGGCTAGGCAGCCAATTAAACGGCTAATTAAGCCAGTTGGCTGCGACACATATAATGATACGATCCCAAATACGATGTCACTATCCAGGCTGGGTTGTGGTATTTCTATCACCACCTTCCAGCAGCATCATTAGATCATCATATAGGTACCGCGGCATTGTCTTAAAAGTTCTATATCCCTAGTTCTTCAAGCACTTCCTGGCAATCGTTTTGATTGCCAGGAAGTTCTTGAAAAATGGATTGGATGCAAATTTTTAGCCGGACACATAGGAGCGAAGCGAGTTAACAATAAAAAAAAGCTAGTAAAAAGACGATAAAGGTTACAATAATAGCACAAACGCTATACGCTTCAGATGACATGAACCAAATAAATTTGACTATAATCATCAGAAAACTAAAACAATAGAAACATCATAACTTAAAAACTTTTTATTACAATTTGTTCGCAGTTGATTAGCCATGTAATAAAGGTCGCTATCGACCTCCATACTACTAATTAGCGTAGAGATACAAAAAGTAACTGTCAAGGCAAATATAAAAGGAAATGTAAGGAATTAAGGAATCGGATTTGTTCAAAAACTCGTTGTTGTACTTATATGGTCTAATGTATCTTTCGCTTCCTACATTTTGTAGTTCCTGTCAATTGTTAATTGAGTGTAGGTTTGTATTAAATCTACTCGTAATTTTCAAACAATTCGGATATCATCTTAAATACATCGATCATTTACTATCAGTGAAAAAGAAGAACATTGAATGAGACTAAGAATTAAGAAACTGGAAAATCTTTCCATGCTGCTAATTTTCAAAGACGGAACATGGCTGTATAAACCTGTTTTATGTCAAATCGTAGGGATCTACACCATTATCACGATAGAGAGCTAAGAGTTCATTTCAAAGTTTACGTCTTCCGCTAGCTCAGTGTTCGATGTTGTAATGGGAGCTTTCAATTTGGGACTGGGGACACTGTGAGCATCTATGGGTGAAAACAGATCTTTCGTGGTGAAATGATTCTTTTCATTTTTGGCATGTATAAAGATTTTTTTCTATGTTCGGAGAGTTGTTTTAATTATTTAACAAAAACTTTACTAAATTGCAGTACGATATAAATTAGACCGTAATTTGATCAGTAATTGATTATCTTAAATTTACGGTCTACCTACCGTTCACTTAGTTAAAGATATATTATTTTAGCGGTACTGATAGCCTTGAAGCCTGGAGTATTATTAGCTAAGCAAATAAATCATTGCGTTTCAGGTTAGATCCAGGCATTTCTAAAGGAAGTTTTCAAATAAATGAATTTGTGGCACCCTGTGCCAATCGTTTTGACAATGTTTTGCGTTTATGGTATATCGTTGCAATCAATACATTCGGCGGAAATCAATGCTCCGGCTCCTATGATGCTTGCAAACTATACATATATTAACCTCATGTTTTTTAATTACTACCTTAACACAATGAAAGAAAGCATTGTATGATGAAGCACGTGCTTGAGGTAACGTGACATAGGCGACTAGTTTCGAAAATAATTGACCACAATGATTGAATTCGATTATGTGTCACATTCTACTAGAGAATATAAGCGTGGAACTGATAATGCTACTGCTCCATGTACAGAAGTCATTAATTACCAACGAGTATATAGAACAAGTTATTTCGTTGCAACAAATATTTGATCTGAAAAGTTTTGAGAGTTAACTTCCTCTTAAAATTTACATTAAGAAGCAATGGATCAAAATGCATCGGTTGTCACGCTTTGATAAAGTTTGCAACTTGGAAAATAACACATTTGATTACGTTTTACTGGAGTAACCTTACGAAGTGAATTGACGTCGCTCAGTAGTATTTAAGAAGGCTACGCAATGATTGACGAGTCAAACCTTCGGTTCAGAGGCTCGCGGCCGGCTGCAGCCGACATTCACAATACAGTGCACATTTGAAAAAACTTTATTTTCTTTGAATAAAACTTACGTGTTGAGTGAAAGAAGATAAAGGGAAAATGCCTGCTGATTCAGATCTTATTGTACCCGATGGAGAGGATCGAGGTGTGGACAGGGATAACTACAAGTCGCTTGCAGAGAGATCGAAACATGAAGATTTCATCAGGCGAGCAGTGGATCTGTTGGTTGAACGAGTTGTCTTCGGAAGGGTTTCCAGGACCTCAAAGGTTGTGGAATGGGCTGCTCCTGAGGAAATCAAGAAAGCGATAGATTTGAAACCGAGGGATTCGCCAGTTACTCATGATGAGCTCCTGGCACTTATGGCTGATGTAAGTTTTATATATTAGGAAAAAGTTTTTAGGAAAATATTTTTAATATTTATCTGTGAGAGCATTATGTTGGGGTAAATTCTTGGGCACTGCCCTCTGCTGGGCAAAGTAGTGGAACATCCATGCTTTCTTATAATTTTCTAGTTTTCTTTGCGTTGCCTTCTATAACTAATCCGTTATAAGACAAACAGCACAAACAGCTTAGCTACAGTACTAATGAAATCATTAAATAGATTTCATTCTTGGATTGTTGATGATTTATGTAGTATAGTAGCGTCGTTAGCTGTAACCTAGTTCTTTTTTTCTAGGTTGCCCGCTACTCTGTCAACACAGGACATCCATACTTCGTCAATCAATTATTTTCTTCAGTCGATCCTTATGGTTTGATTGGTCAATGGCTGACCGATGCCTTGAACCCAAGCGTGTATACCTTTGAAGTGGCTCCAGTGTTCACTCTGATGGAAGAAGAGGTTCTTCGTGAAATGAGGGCCGTTGTCGGATGGCCAGAGGGTGATGGCGATGGCATATTTTGTCCCGGAGGATCCATATCTAATGGTTATGCCATCAGTTGTGCTCGGTATTACTTCTATCCAGAGATTAAGGTTAGTTGTTTTTATTTAATTTTCTGTTATATGTAGTGTTTGATGATCATAAAATTAAAATATATTTATCGTCAATAGATGACGCAGGATGTTATGTAAAAATCAAGACGGTAAAGCGATCTTATTTCTCTAATTTCTTATTTCTCTATTTATTGTTTCTCTAATTAGTATATCGAAATTGAAAACCAAAACGAAACCTTTCAAATATTTTTTATTACTCAAATTGTTTATGTCCTACCTGTCAATGTCAATGAACTGCAAAACATTAGCCTTTAACACGACCTTACAACTTTTATTCAACAAATCGATCTACTTAACTCACCTGTTCAATACATGATAATTAACATCCAGTATTTAGAACAGGTCTTTAGATAGATTATATTATTTCATCTCGTCTTGTACTCGT
This sequence comes from Mamestra brassicae, assembly GCA_905163435.1. NCBI lineage: Eukaryota > Metazoa > Arthropoda > Insecta > Lepidoptera > Noctuidae > Mamestra > Mamestra brassicae. Next base: position 7,239,062 of record LR991004.1, on the reverse strand, counting down.
TCATTATATTATAGATTGCCAGTTTTGCAGGAAGCATACCGTTCGGTGGTTACCTTAACCCCGTTATACCGATCATTATGATCGCGTGCCGTGGTTGGTGCAAACCTTGGTATTTTGTTATATAAAAAAAAAATAGTGTTTGTGATTTGGTCTATTGTTTGACTAGGCTTACGTCAAAATAGGAAAGGGGAATGCCGATTTTAGGCCTTGCGATGCCCAAGAAATTTAATTTAGTAAAAAAATTATATGTAAATTTTACGTAATTAACTCTTCTATTCACGACGCGATACAAGTCAGTAACATTTTTAATAAATAATAAATATTGAAACGATACAACGAAATAAACAGACATTTGCTAGGTTGCCAATTTAAAATCCAGGAAAAAATAAAGATTTGTTGCAAAACATTGATTTGACATTTACACATATTGTACTTTATTTATTTGTCCTTTTGTTTATAGAAGTCCCAATGCATTCGATGTTACTTGTGGGCACTCAGGGCCTAAATCACTATGGCGGCTTGGCATCCCTCTTTAGCTATCAGAGATAGCTCTTTTAGTACTTGCGTCTCGATATATATATAGATATAAAGTAGGAAAATATTAATTATCTTATCGGAAAAGCTTGTAAATATTTGAATTAGTAATCGTTATGTCCCGATTCGTGTTGTCTATTGAGAGATCTGTCAATATGCAGTGATTACTGGGTCAAGAGATATTTCAACGTTTTGCCCTATTATAGTGTTTGTTCCAGTTAGATCTAATCTGTCGTTTGATTTAGCAGATTTTGATTACTTCCTTGATTTGTTTCTATTATTAGAGCTATTCAACGAACATACAATGGATGTTGTTTAATTAAACTTGATTGATTAATAGCTTTCCATGATGGACGTTTTATCGTATGACTACTTGATCATCATTTTGAGATGGATAAGCTTGTATCTTATAGGAGTAATCTCATCCTAAAGATGAAATATTAACATTTGAAGATCCTACTTACTATTTTGACTATTGCTAAATTAGTATCTAATCCAAAACTAGATTTTTTTCAGCATTCTTAAATTGTTGATGCTTATCATTAATGATTAAATTACAAGGGCAAGATGAAACGAAGTTAATAAAATGTAATGAACGACGTTTTAAACGGAGTTCTTTGAAAATAAAACGACTAATAAAAATGATGTTTAGATGCAAGAATTTTATTACGGTATTGACAGTGACCTTGACCTAAAATTAGGTACGTAAATAAATATTATTGTCTAGTCATGATCGTGAACTTCTAAGAAAATATTTAGTGAAAGTAGCGTCTTAACGATTAACAGGAGTCGTATTATGATGAAAGAATGCCGCAATGATTCTAGTTAAAAAACCGGCCAAGTGCGAGTCGGACTCACGCACGAAGGGTTCCGTACCATTTTCTATAAAAACGGCAAACAATCATGTTTGTTGTATGGGATTAATATTTGTATTAATTTTTTTTTTTTTAATTAGCAATAAAATCACTTTTGTTGTATGGGAGCCCCCTTAAATATTAATATTATTCTATTTTTTAGTATTTGTTATTATAGCGGCAACAGAAATATATCATCTGTGAAAATTTCAACTGTCTAACTATCACGGTTCATGAGATACAGCCTGGTGACAGACGGACAGACACACAGACAAACGGACAACGAAGTCTTAGTAATAGGGTCCAGTTTTACCCTTTGGGTACGGAACCCTAAAAAGGAATAGTGCTATCCACGTGCTATCGATCATGCTATTATATATCGTCGTCTCTCTCTCACAGCAATCATGAGAACATTACTTTTATGTCTCAATATGGCACCTTAACCTGGAATCTGCAAATGCCATTTGCCTCCCTGTAGCCAAATATAATTTGCAGGTCAGAAAAACATCCATAATGGCATTAGGAAAATGATGAACGAATAAGTTCAATTAGAAAATACTTTGTTCTAATTCTGGGAGTCTGGAAATCGAGGCTGATTTGGAAGGACTCATGAAATTCTATAATAAATAGAAGTTCAATTTGATTCTTCAACTGATTCAGATACTTACCTGCCAAAAATGTACGACCACTTGTTGTTTAACTGACTATTATATAGTCAATCTTTTACGTGACTACTTTGTTTAGCAAATGCGTTGTTGTAGAAATGCGCATAGGTCACCTTACCGTAGTTAAACCTTTCGTTTTATTTATTGATTTCATTGATTAATTTGATAGTTCTCATTCATTGCCTTCTATTAAATTGGAAGGTTTACAATGTCTATTTTGTTTGCCTAATTCCCGGTTTTTTATTTAAGTTTCGAAAGTGGTAGTAACGTCTGATAATAATCATTATTATTTAATCAAGTAGACGTCTGAAAACCTATACCTACGGCTTAATTTTCTGTCAAAAGATCGTGTTAAAGTTCACTAGTCTTCTTAACTTTGTTAATCAACATCCCTACATTGTTTGATATACATACCATAAGATCTATTCAAGTTTTGGGACTTGCAGAGAATTCGCGGAATTAGGTTGCGAAGGTCAAATTCCTCGGATTCCCAATTAATTGGTTAGTTAGTAGTTATGTTATGTATGGAGATAGACTCTATTTATGATGCTAAATTCTAAATATCCTTTGGTCCGGAGATAGAAAAAAATTACATTTAGGCACAGGGTTATTAAGTCTGACTGTGAGCTGTTTCTGCTCAATTGAAAAAATATACATATATCTTTACGAAATTCGTTATTTTATAGGCAGACATGAAAATATTTTTAAAAGAGCGAACCCTTGACAGCAAAATATGATAAGAAGGTACGCTTCTTCTATTGGCATGCCTTACCTACTCCAATAAATCAGTCTTGCTAGTATTTTTCTCCAACTTTGTTGTGGTTGGCATCCAGTCTAGCTGGTTGCACTTCAATATTAAACATGAACTAACTGCCTCTCTGAACTCCACAAGACAGTAATTACTATACCCGAGTAACATCACTTTTGCTGTTAGTTTAACCACAGTCAGGGCTGTAATTGACGGAAAACCTATCATCGAATGCAGTAACTGAAGATTTCCAGCTGAAGAGCTCTAACGACAATAAATACTGATTGATATACATAGGTAAAATGAACAAGAAATAAGATATCCGCACATTTCCGTCACAATTATGCAACCTACAGTATTATTACATATCAGTACAAGTCCTTGCTTTTTTGTTGTATTCAAGAAATAACTTCCGGTTTGCTAATACATGCGTTTACGCACATCAACGTAAGGATTTTATAAAATTCTTCGCGAAGGGTATCCGTATACTTTGAGGTCATATCCAAGTTTGTGCAATTATATCGGACTAAAGTAATTGTAGGTGTTGCAAACATTTTGCAGTGCTGATTTTGTTGTAAGATAAAATAATATTATTTACTTTGTGCAATTTAATTTACCGAGTTGTGAATAGGAACGTTAAAACCTATTTTCGCTGGGCCATACATCTTCGTTTATGAAACCAAAAGTAACCTAGCTCTATTTTTATAATGTAAAGATGCCGCTTCAAAAAGGTCAAACAGCATTGTAACGCCATCTATGCCGCCACCTATGCACTAAAAAAGACCTGACGTTACACTAATTCTGCATCGCGCTATCAAAGTTCTCCACGCGATTTGAACAAATACAATACACTGGTCTGGTCGGAGAATTCCTCCCTTTTTACTGGCTGTTACGGGTTGGCCAATTTATCTTCCCTTGATTCTGGTCATGCTATTTCAACTTTAATAATATTTGTTTTTGTAGAGAAACACCCTTATTAAAACTCCTGAAGGGCTTAATGCGAGTTTTTTCACGTACACGATCGCGTTAACGTAAAAGTTCGCTTATGTCAAATTGTGTGGAAAAAAACTGGTTTTCCGTGAGACCAGACGGCGCTTATTCAGTTTCAATACAAATTGACGTTTACGCTAACGTGATCGAGAACGTTAAAAAACTCGCACTAAGGCCACAGTTAAAGGAAACTGCCTCCACTCCACTCGACTCAGTCATAACATGACAACGAAAACAAATCTCCGGTCGAGGGCGTTAATTTTAACAATTAACTACTTATAATTTGAGGGAGGATAAGTCGATACAGGAAATTACTTAAAATATTGGAGCAAGATTAAAATCCGTAAAGATATCCACTAAGATACGTGTAAGCAAATGAATAATGATACATAATTAATTTAAACATAATGTTTAGTTATGATCAAATAAGTTAATTATTAAACTATTCCAGACGAGATAGCAAACTAATCAGATCTGTCAGTTTTAATTATCCCGACATTGTATGATTGTTCAGAAACAAAACTTATTATTAGTTCTATGAGTAGCATCAGTATCTTTCAACTACAATATAATTATTTAATTTATGAAATCTTTGTTTTATCTTCGTCTTTCGTAACTAAAGATAATTTAGAACAAAAGGCGCCAATTAAAACTAAATTATTAAACAGTTAATAACGAGTAATCAAATGTTGTGAGTTTTAGGTGATTAGGATAGGATTCATTTCAGTAATATGAATTACCTTACTTAGGGGCTCCCAAACTATTTCAATCCGTGGCGCACTTTACACCATTAAGAAATATGTCCCGGCGTCCAAGCTGGCCAAAATAGGTTACAATTATACTAGACACAAAAATTAACTAGTTTTTTTACCTATTGAAACACAAAAAGGAAATAAAATACTAAGCTGCGAGCGAGATTTTAACTGTTTATTAAATTTTTTACGCGCGAATACGTAAGTCAAGTTCCCAAATAATGGAAAACATGAGCGTCTTGCGGCGCCCTACTTAACTTTCTACGGTGCACCAGGGCGCCGCGGCGCACGCTTTGGGAACCCCTGACCTAACTGCTTATAAAGACTGATAGAAAAAGTGTACCTACTTTCATGGACCAGAAACGTACAAAAGGTACTCGTCTCAAACGAACTTCATTCGTGTTCACTCTGGAGCCTAAACACTATTGTACCTTAATAGCTACGTAATAAGCATAAAATGCTCTTACGAATTTTATAAATCTAATCAACCTTATTTCTTACAGACCAAAGGCGTCTACGCAGTTCCTAAGCTGGTCCTCTTCACATCAGAACTGGCCCATTACTCCACAAAAAAACTGGCTACATTCATGGGCATTGGCGGAGACAACTGCATCCTGGTCAAAACCGACCAGACAGGAAAAATGATCATTGAAGATTTGAAGGCCAAGATAGATAATGCTATAGATGATGGTGCAACTCCTTTCATGGTGACGGCCACTGCTGGTACTACTGTGTTTGGTGCTTTCGATCCGTTGGTGGAAATTTCTGCGGTGTGCAAGAAGTATAACATGTGGTTGCATGTTGATGCAGCGTGGGGGGGAGGTGCCTTGATGTCCAAGAAACACAGGCATCTTCTGAATGGAATTGAACTGTGAGTATTGATTTATAAATTGATGGGTCTTAAATTAGATAGCAATGCCACTAAATAAATTAGAAGTTGAAGTAAGTCACACAACATGTTAAAAATATTGTTTTACGTAATAAAATAAGTTTTTTGTTCTAACCAATGAAGCAAACGCACTGGACTAAACAGAATATTTTCCTTTACAATTCACACCAAATTATCGTACTTAAAATCAATATTTCATTTACAACATAACAAAACAAAACAAAACAAAACGTTACCTAACATTTCCTACAATTTCGCAGGGCCGACTCGGTGACGTGGAACCCTCACAAGCTCTTAGCGGCACCGCAACAGTGCTCCACCTTCCTAATTAGACACAAGAATGTCCTCAAAGACTGCCATTCATCCAACGCCAAGTACCTCTTCCAGAAGGACAAATTCTACGACACCACTTACGACACCGGAGACAAACATATACAATGCGGCCGTAGAGCAGATGTACTCAAGTTTTGGTTCATGTGGAAAGCTAAAGGCTCCGAAGGATTTGAAAAGCATGTTGACTCGCTCTTCGATAACGCCGTTTTCTTCGCCGAACACATTCGACAACGCGAGGGCTTCCAACTAGTCCTAGATAAGCCCGAGTGCACCAACATTATGTTCTGGTACGTACCTCGCTGCCTCCGTGGTCGCGAGAATGACCCAGACTATAAAGAAAGGTTGCACAAGGTCGCTCCGAAATTGAAAGAGCGAATGATAAAGGAAGGAAGCATGATGGTGACCTACCAGCCGCAAGGCGACCTCGTTAACTTCTTCCGTATCGTTTTTCAAAACTCCGCTCTAGACCACAAGGATATGGTCTACTTCGCTAACGAGTTTGAAAGACTCGGTAAAGACATGATAGTTTAAATATTATAATTAAAAATATTTAATTAATACTTAGCGTAAAACTGTACAAATGTCAGTTGACCTGTGATTATGTTTAAAAATTATAAAATTTGATTTATTACGTAGATTTAACGAATTTAGAGAAATTCTTGTGATTATTGTTAATGTACTGTAAATAAATTATTTAGTTATGAGATCTTTACTTTTTGCTTTATACGTATTGCGAATTTCAGCGATGCCTCATAAATAATGGTTGCAATAAAAACACACCGAGCTACAAATGCCGACAGAGGCATTATCATTACGATGATTTGTGGTTGCACTGCGAGATATATGAAACTTGAATTCATATTTATCATTACACTTAAAACGAAATGGATTTTCAGTTATGTAGTGAGATTGTTTCTCTTTGAACCAAATTTTCTTTGTGGTAGTTTAATTTATATCTACATGAAGAAATACTTAGGTTTTATTGACGTGACAACGTCTAATAAATCGAAGAACGCCGGCTGCACGCAGGAAAAAGGATGACTCATTGTAACGTTACGCTCATTGTAACGTTACGATCATTTCTTCAATGTTTTTTTATGACGTTGTCACGTTAAACTATCGTCCGTAAACTGACTACACACAACCATTTTTTATAGGTAAGTCAACTTGTAATGCAATGTTAGCGTCTCGCAAAACAACAGTTCCAACAAATCATTTTTACAACAACAAGGAATATTTATTTCTAAAGTAACATGACTAAACAAATGAGGCAAAATGCTGTTCTTTGAATTCATAATCATAAAATGGAGATGACACAGTCCCACATAAAATTAATACAGGAATATTCTTTTCCCTGTAATCTGGAAATGAAAGGAAAACGTATTATGAATCATAAGATTAAAATCTTACATAATTGAAAAAAAAGCTTTTGTTACTTGATTTCTGATTTCATTTGAAAAGGATTAATAGTACCCACCTATTTATATTAAAGTAAGTAAGTCTTCGACTTTGGATGGATGATGGACGGATGTTATGTTACTCAATCACGCTGAAACGCTAGACGAATCTGGATGAAATTCGACCCAGAGAAGGCTACTTTTTATCCCACGAATATGTTCCCTTGGGATAATTTCCGACATACGCGCGGGCCAAGCCGCTGACAATAAAGTAGTTCATAATACACAAACAAAACTATTCAAAGTAGAAGTTATTCATTTGAAAAATTAGCACGATTTTCTGCTTGCATTGAACACCAACCAGTGAATATAACCTAATGTGGCAGTTCTCCGTACATTGACAGATGGGTCCCTAGGTAATATGGCCGGGCGTAAATTAGCCACAAGCGAATTAATACCCTATTTACATAGATCATTTTGTCAACATTTGCAATAGTTGACCAAATGATTCGGACCGAATACAAACCCCTGTGGAATCCCTTGGGTCTCGTTAGAGGCAGACCAAATAAAATTAATAATTTTAATACTATTTAATGGTCTTTTTTTAATTTGAGATCATCCATTGAGATTGATGTTGATTCATTTACTTATTTATTTAAACTTTATGTACAATAGTGGTACATGGGCGGACTTAATGCATCAAGGCATTCTCTACCAGTCAACACGAATGAGAGCAAGTTCAATTTTGTTTTTGATTATGTATTCAAAAGCTGTACCTAAGTAATTATTTTCACTGTACCTCGTTTTAGTTATTATTATCGAAGAAATCTTGATTTGGATTTATGAAGTTGCTCAAGCCAAGTGAAAATGTTGTCAAATGGGGTTTTATCAGTTGATTGAAGAGTTGAGCTAAAATAAGTGATATAGCGATTGTAGTCTATTTATTTATCGGTTCCATTACACCACTGGTATTTAATGGGTCAATATAATTGGCCAACATTTAACGTAAGTGTACTTCATCAGGAAGAATAATACGAAAGTACCATGTTCAGAATTGAATGCAAATAATTTTATTTCACATTTACACTGAAATGCGCTTTACCGTGGTGCGGCAAGTAATAAAATGTAAAAGGTCGGTAAAAATAATATGAATTTGTTTTCGTGGTTGACTGGATACTTAAATAGGTCAATTCATTATTCCCTGTTGTTCTTTATTGTGCCTTTTAGAGTTAAGATAAAGTTCAATTTTCTTTGTGTTGTCGTTTTCAGGTTTTTGTTACGGTCTGGTAGGTTTAAGGAACCAATCATGAGGAAGTGTATTTCTTGCTCCTTCAACCAGTTATTCTTTGTTTTCAGTAGGACATGATTCAGACTTTTTTAGCATATTGGGTACTTGAACGTCATTTAGATGCTAGTAAAAAAACACCGTTTGCCCACTTTGTTATCAGCCCCCTCAGTTATCCCTCAAGTGTCGCCACAACATCCGGTCCTGTACGTCTCGCATCCGTCAGCTACCCGTGACCCTCGCCAGGTCATCGGTCCACCTTGTGGGGAGGTTTTCCAACGCTGCGTCTTCCGGTACGCGGTCGCCACTCCAGACCTTTTCGGCCCCATCGACCATCTGTTCTGCGAGCAATGTGCCCTGCCTACGGCCACTTCAGTTTGGCAATCCTTCGGGCCATGTCAGTAACCTTGGTTGTCTTGCGGATATCAATGGGCCTTCTGATGATGTGCTACCACCTTTCGGTGCCCACTTCATGACCTTTTTATTGAGGCAAGCAATGAGAGGCGAGAGATACGAGAGGCCGACTATGCATACATTTTTAACAAGGTGAAAAAATGCATCATCATTGCATTCATGTGCTTTATAAGGGCAAAAGAAAAAAAATGCAAAGTAATAATATTTACGCTGAATATATAATTTTATTTACAATATTCGTTATAAAAATAATGTCATCACTAGCTCAGTTATATAAATTGAATCACAATGCTTATAATTAATGATTAAAGTTCCAAATACCTAACTAAAAACTATCAGATCATTAGTTTATCACATCTTCTTCTGGCACTTCCTCAAGAGGTATCTCTTCGCAATTCAGCTGAAAAAGATAAAAGGACTAATTAACTTTCTTGGTAAGGAAAGATTGCAAGCTGATCGGATCTCCCCAATAGTTAACTGCGAAACTAAGTGTAACTGCTGCTGACAGCTTTAAAACTTTTATGAAGTTGGTCGTAATTAGTGCTCGTGTTGAAGTATGTAACAAGAAGTGTTATACCGGTTTAAATGAAATAAGCTAGCGAAACTTCGCATACGTAATAGGTATGGAAGTCTAAACATGATAAATTCGTGCAAAAGTACGGTCGTTAGCTACGTAGTTACTTGAAATATGTTTGTTATATACACGTAATTATGTAGTTTTGCTAGCAAATTTATTTTTAACCCGGTGTGTTACGCATGTACAGTGAGTTTTAGCAATTAGCTGACCCACCTTTGCATAAATGGTTGAGATTTTTTACTATACGAATCGGTAGAATTTTATAATTCTTTTATATTTTATTTACTTTGCTCAAATGGTAAAAACGTAAAACATTTATAAAATTCTGTCGAGAATACGGATCCCCCGAAAAACAAAAATGGCCAAGTTCCTATCCCCAAAAATTGGGCCTATAAAAGTCGTGAGATCAATATAGGCATTTCAGAACAGCAGAATAGTCCATGACTCTAACATCTGTCTTTTGAGAATACAAGTGAACAGAGATCTTCGATTTTTTCTGACCGTATAAAATGATGAAACAGTTGAAAAACCGTTTTCTTAAAAATATGACCCTATTATCAACTTCGCAAGTTTTTTTCTAAAACGTCGATTTAACAATCAATTAAAAAAAACTTCCCAAAAACTGACCGTTACTAGCGATGAAGGGCCTAAACAATCGATAACGAATGTGAAAAAGTCCAAACTGGCATTAACATTGGCATTGCCCTAGAAATGTCACCAGGTTAATCCCAAATATTATGGACTTTTCAAATGCGTTATCAATGTAGAAGAGAAAGAAAGCGTATCCTTCACATCACTAGTACAATGAACAAGACGCGCATTTAACGCTGTGTGGAAACGTTCTAACAAAGTTCTGATAAATAATGATGGTATTAAATAACGCTCAACGTAATAACTTACCAATATTTCATCATTAGGTACTCTAGACAGCAGATCAAGTATTTCATTATTCGGAACTCTATTAGGTCGTAATATTTTTCTCGTGAACTTATGAATTCCTGCAACGATCGATAATAAATGTTACAATGAGATAACAGACTTTTTTTCTTCTACAAAATAGGTTTTTCGCAATCGGAATTTCAATGAAAAGAAGTTTTGTTAAAAATAAAATTCATTGTTAATATTATTGGAAATTCTATTTGTAATTTATTTTCTTTAAGTGGCTCAGCAGCATATAGAATATATAGTTTTTAGGTAATTCTACTATATTTGATGCAAATTCGGTTGGACTTACCCCAAATCATGAATATGTATTTCGTGGGAATCATAAACATTACGAATGCGATCACCAGTATGATGAAAATCGCCAGAAGACTGAGGAAAGGTACCGTGAAGTTGAACAGACTGTGAACAAAATAAATAAGAAGTTAAATTCAGCACATGGTCCATATCCTGTTGGAGGGAAAAAGGCAAAACATGACTTCATACTACCATCTCTGTTGTTATCAAGCATGAAAACTGACATTCCAAAGCGTAGAACTCTAAAGCTCCGCGCAAACGAGCAACCGACACAGCCACCGGTGGCTGGCGACAAGCTGTTTACATGATTTATAACACGTTTTGTATGGAATCGCCGCACACGTGTGGCGAGTGGCGTCTACTCCCGACTCAGTGTCCGCCACTCGTGACTCAGGGTCTGCGACATGTCCCCAGTGGCGGCTACTCGCTACTTAAAAACACCGATACTCGTGGCAGTCAGCGACCACCTTCGTTTGCGCGGTACCATAGGCCGTGGCGCGCGACAGCCAACGATGGCTGTGGGTCGGTGGCCCGTTTGTGCGGAGCCTAAAAACAACAACTGACAAGATGGTGGATTCTCTTTTAGAAACAAGATACTTCTAGAAACACAAGACAGGCGCACAGTGAAAAGTTTGCCACTGTTGCATTATGCTCATTCTGGTTGGCTAGTTTATTTAATCGAAAGAAAAACAAATGAAAATAAAAACAAAATGGATTCTTCTTTAACCCCCGGAACTATTATAACTTTGGTAGATATAAGTATTCAACTCACTTTTTAATACTTTCGCCTAGATTAGCGAATGCTCCAATAAAGTTCTGTACACTTTGCACCATCTCAGTTAAACTGTTTATTTTTTGTCTCAACGACTGGTTTTTCTCTTCCTGTAATTAAAAATGTTACATTCGTTTTATTTTTCGTTCGGTCTTCGAATAAAAATAGGTGTTTCGTCTTTTTCGCTGTAATAAAGTAAAAAAATAAGGGTTCTATAAGAAAAATGGTGTCACAGTTGACAAGGGAAAATGTGAGAAAAAAACGTGTTGCTCCGACCCCACGTAACATGGGGCAAGGCCATTACCATGATGACCATGAAAGTAATAAGAACTTATCAATTTATTTCTACATTAATTATACTGTTGTCGTTGTTCTGAATGGTGTCGGACGTAAAAGAATAGCACCATCCCATCACTTCCCGTGGGTGTCGTAAGAGGCAACTAAGGAACTCACCAGAGAATGAGCAGCAGCATTCTCTGCACATTATGACAGCTACACTGCGATCGCCAACCCGCCTGCCAAGCGTGGCGATTATGGCAAACCTCCCTCGTATTATATGATGATACTGTTAAATCTGTTTTTATATAATAGTATGATTAGTAATAATAATATCTTACCTTTTCCTTTTTACCATCATCTTCTATTGGTGGTCCCTTGAACAGATAGTCTTTCCCTGAAATCACAAAAATATCGTGATTTTATAAACCGTTTTTAAGGCCAACTTTATAATCTAGGAATTATCGCGTTAAACTGCAATGAAGAAATCTACCAAACAATCCTAGAGCAGACTTTATTTTAACACTTTCATTTTCACCTCTATTATTGTGTAGTATTTGCGGGTGCTGCATACAAATCGCGGAAAACGATCCTAGTATGATCCTAGTTGATACGAAACTTTATGAATAGGACCGTTATTGTGTCGGTCAAAAATCGAACAAAGTGAAAACCAAAGGTACTTAGATATCGCAGTGAAATTAGTTACTAATTGTCTATGTATCCTATATAAAATATTCTTACATCGAATGAGGAAGTATTTAGGGGGCCGGTACCAAAAGAACGGTATAAGTATGATAAGCGGCAACATCCAAATTTTGAAGAACCAGCAAAATAGCAGCCAAATTGTTAGAGATATAATATTTGCTCTCCTCGACTCCCATTCGAAACATGATCTGGAAAATTAAGAAATATATTAATATGGTAAATATGTGTGAGGAAATACCCTGGATACAAAAATTACATGACCAGTCGATATGGCAACGCTGGGGAGCCTACGTCCAGCATTGGACTTTTTGTGGCTGAAGGTGCAAAAAGCAGGTGACCGGTCGATGTGGCAACGCTGGGGAGCCTACGTCCAGCATTGGACTTTTTGTGGCTGAAGGTGCAAAAAGCAGGTGACCGATCGATGTGGCAACGCTGGGGAGCCTACGTCCAGCATTGGACTTTTTGTGGCTGAAGGTGCAAAAAGCAGGTGACCGATCGATGTGGCAACGCTGGGGAGCCTACGTCCAGCATTGGACTTTTTGTGGCTGAAGGTGCAAAAAGCAGGTGACCGGTCGATGTGGCAACGCTGGGGAGCCTACGTCCAGCATTGGACTTTTTGTGGCTGAAGGTGCAAAAAGCAGGTGACCGGTCGATGTGGCAACGCTGGGGAGCCTACGTCCAGAATTGGACTTTTTGTGGCTGAAGGTGCAAAAAGCAGGTGACCGGTCGATGTGGCAACGCTGGGGAGCCTACGTCCAGCATTGGACTTTTTGTGGCTGAAGGTGCAAAAAGCAGGTGACCGATCGATGTGGCAACGCTGGGGAGCCTACGTCCAGCATTGGACTTTTTGTGGCTGAAGGTGCAAAAAGCAGGTGACCGGTCGATGTGGCAACGCTGGGGAGCCTACGTCCAGCATTGGACTTTTTGTGGCTGAAGGTGCAAAAAGCAGGTGACCGATCGATGTGGCAACGCTCGGGTCCCATTTTCAACATTATACGTCTTTTGGCTAAGGATACAAAAACCAAACCACAAATGATCAGTCGATGTGCCCATGCTTGGGACTTATGACATTCGACGTTTTTTGGCTGAAGGTGCAAAAAAGCACATGACCGGTCAATGTAGCAAATGTTCGAAATAACCTTAGATATTTCATAATAAGCGTTTCCAAAATTCATATGAATTTCATTATATTCCATGTCTCGAAGAAACTCGACATTCAAGCAGCAAGCTGTTAACACACTTTTATAATAAAGGCTCTCGTTTTAAAGCCCTAATTAGTTTAAACGAGCTGATCAAAGCCAATAAGTGGCGCACTTAGTGTGGGAGAAAATTTTACTTGAAAGTGCTAACTTTCCGAGAATTTTCCGACACTAGCTAAATACGAAGTTTTCAGTGCAAGAATGTTTGAGCATGTAATTTTATTTTCTAGCCCCTTTAGGTTCTGTGGTAATAAACTATTCGTCTCGTTTTAAGAAAATCTATTTACCTACGATACAGTGTTATGCCTGTTAGGTCAGCTTTTCCGAAGTCTGCAATCAACATTCGACAAAGATAAATGACATTCAAAGTCCTAAATTTAGAAATGCACTAACTTAGGTTTTTGAGGGTTCATCGGTCGTTTATCTGTTCGTTAACGCTATATGTAATGACCGATAAAGTAACTCAGAAACCAATAGTCAATCCCTTTACGGGATTGAATAGGTGACATTTTAGAATTTTTCCAATTTTTATCGCCCAAAGAGTGTCACTTTATTTAAGACCTCATATATGTCACCCTTGTTCGTTTGCTTTTTCAATTCTTTGAGCATCATAAGCATTCTAGTATAAAAAATATAATTATAAATTACCAAAAATAACTTATAAATGAACTTACTTCATCACTCTAAATGCGCCCATGGTCCAATTAAATACAACTTTAGCTCTGGCTAGGTTTCTAGAAAATGTGTGTCTATCTAATTTTTGTTTTTCCTCTAGATATTTCACTTCTTTCGGGTTGACCACGCGAACAGATGCTTTTACCTGGGAAGTGATAAATTAATTTGTAGTTATTATCAAATTGAAGCGCCAAAGTATACAATTATATTGAAACTAATATTTTAAAGAGGTGTTTCTTGTTTGTGATAAAAAGTATTTTTATTCTTATTAAAATTAAAGCTGGTTGTAGATACTCAAAACTTTGTTTTTTGGGGTTAGAGATCATTTATTCTCATAAGAATTACAATTCACTTACATGAGAATATTTAACTAGACATATCACAAATAAACTAAATGTTGGACGCATTACAAAAACTGGGCATCGATTATAATGTTTTGAGGGTAGGTTACAAATAATATTAACAAAATGTTAATATAAAATGTAATGTGTTTTTTGGTATATAGAATCAGGAATGTTGAAATAAAACTCTTGAAAGATTGCTTAGTGATAATAGACAATAGTATGGCGTAAATGGTTGAAAAGATTTCAGTTATGATTATTTACTAAAATTGGACCTGCTGTTTCTATGTAATTATGAAAGTGATATTGAGAAATTATTTTCTCGGAAACGCAATTCTCATAATAATCTCAAATACTTACATACTATCATGTCTCATTTTCCTTTTAGTCTTATTATTTTTACTGTCAAGTAGTAAACAGATATTATTATGAGGAAAAATAATATTTAGTTTGTTTCCATTGTTCTAACAAGAGATATACCAAATGAATCATTGGTTAATGCATCGTTATCTAGGATTAGGGCTTGGTTTCCTTTCAGTTTGTGAATTTGGTCGATATTTTATCAGAAGGTGTATTAACAGTGGGAGACACTGAGATCCTAAGGTTAACAACAGTTCCTGCTATTCCGAACGCGTATAGATCATATAAAACTTCACTCAAGTGATCGCGGATTTAATAGTATATTATGGTTAGTTAGGGAACATAAAATCCAGATGGCGCTACTTGTGACAGGTTGGTTAAAAACCTGTAAGATGGCTCTTTACCAGTATTATAGTAGTACTCAAAACCTGTCAAACTTCGAAAAATGATGATGCTGACAGGTGTCCTCTTCGAATTACGAAGTATTAAACGTTTAAATTATGCCAATTTCAGTTTAAGCTGGAGCTGCATTACAGAACGTTTAGATACCAAGTACTGTAACGTGTGTGCGATTGAAGAATCAGTTCTGCATTGGGCTGCTAAATGCTGATGATGAAACAAGGTGTACTTACAAGTTTCCAAGTGAGGTTCATCTCCAGTAAGATCCGAGGATTATTTCCTTTAGCCCTGTCTCGCAAGCAGGAGTCTTTGAGCGCGTACCATTTCTTCTCACTGCTTTTGATCTTCAGCAAAGGTAGTGAGAGACAGCCCATGTCTTCAGACTTCTTCTCGTCATGGATGGTGATCTCTAGGATTGAAGTTATATCTGTAACTTCACTGAAATTAAAATATTATGAATATGAGATTTTGTTTGAGGAAGACTTGTTAGAATGGCTTGTTAGATATTGAGATTGTTTTTGTAATAAGAGAATGCTTCCAAGAGCTTTTTTATACCTCTTAAAATAATTCACAGCGGTGATTTGAGCAGGATTTTACTGATAGGAACCAATAAGATCACGCGAGACAAAACGAGAAAGTCGCAATATGAATTATGATGAAATGCTTGAAATTATTTTAATTCCTTTGTAATTAATTTGCTTACTCAGGAACAAATACAAAACTATGCCAATAGGTATCTTAAAAATTGTATAAGAGACACTCACAAAGTAAATATCTTCATCCAGTTAGGCTCTTGCGTTTTGAACTCAGTATGAGTCTGCAGTCTTTCATTGTCCAGTTCTAGAACACAATGACACTCATTTCCCGCCAGACCTTTAGCACCGTAAACTATTACCGTGAGGGTACCAACTTCTCCAGAGTCATCTTTGTAGTTGTACCAGGGCTGTAAAAATAACATCGAAACAATTAGGAGACCGTATTTAATGCTGCTGTTGCTTTTGCCTATGTTTATTTGAAGAATCCTCTCATTTGTGACTAAATTCATGAGGATTTCGTCCATCTTTTGCCTCTCATGTGAGTTTGGCTTATATTATAGTAATCTCTAATGATATGGGTATCACATAGGTACTGTTGTTACTATTATGAAGTTAGCATTGCGCTGTGAAAATTTGGTACAATATTCGCGAGGGCTGTGCCTTCGGGTAGCATGCGATCTCTTGCATAGGCGAGCATTAAAACATTAAATTGTTCATCATCGTCCTGCCTCTCTCCGAATTTGTCCGCACAGAATCATGTCTTCATCTGTGTTTGCCGTCATCTCAATAGTCAACTCCTTTCTATTCATCTTCCACATAATTCATTAATTGTTACTCTGGTCTTTCTCTTCCCCATCCATCCATATTCATACTCAAACCTTACGACCGACGTTTTGTCTAAGTAACGAAAAAAATACCAATAAACTTACAGATTTCTTTGCAACCGTATCGAGTCTTCTTTGAGTTTCCTGATAGTCATCAAGGCTTATAAGGGAGAATCCAGTAATAGTGAGCAAAATGAATAGTCTTGTGTTCACCTCACCATCCAACTTGAGGTGTATTTTGTGTGTCTTCTCTTTCTGCATTTCTGATAAATCAATAGTGGTTCTGAAATTGGATATTAATTGAATATTATTTAATTGCTTGAATACTGTATTATGATGAAGAACTTTCAGCTGGCTGATTTTTTTTTCTGATGTTATCAATAATTTAATATCTATGCTGTGATCAAAATATGTTAGCGCAAAACGGACATAATTAATTAATACGCTCCTGGAGAATTTTATGAATGTTATGAAGTCATATTTAATTTGTATTGTTAGTTGTGACAAATATATGTATAATTTATATTTTCACTTGTAATGTGAAAAATGTATAATAGAAATGGATGTAAAGAAATTTACCTGCCAATGCAAAAGTCCTTTTCCCATAGTCCTACCTCCACGATATTATCGTCATATAAATTAAAATTGAATAATTCTTGCCATTTCGCTTTCGACGTATTGCTTTTTATTACTTTCGACTTGTATTTCTCCGTGCCCAATCTGGATAAAATTGTAAGGGAATTTAATAAAGACACAGTGTAATCTTTAATATTTTTCAGTTTAAGGCTGATAATACTGTTAAGCAGGATGTTAAGGCTAGACATAATTTATAATCATCGTATGCAATTAAAAGTGAGATTACTTTCGACATACATACAAAATCTTTATCTTAATAAACAAACATGACAGCATTAATCCAAGTCCACATTCCAGTCTGAACCGCATTTATTTATAATCTTTATAAATGACTTACTACGTAAATAATTTCTTTATCTCACCTAAAACGACAAGACAATAAACGGGGCTTTTCCTCCAAAATGTCAGTTTCCAGACCAGTGGCTTCAATTAATGCGACGGACACCGTAGCTACTTTTGTCCTCTTCGATGTTTTTACTTTGTCTTGCTTGGTGGTGTTGCTAAAAATAAACTGAAAACAAAAAAAAACTTTATTGATTTTTCAGCCTACAGCCCTTTTATTTGTCGGGTCAAAGAATTCCAATAAATTGTAACAGGCAACATTTCAGTAGCGTCAGCAATTTTGTAAACATCAAAAAGAGTTAGATGAAACATCGTAATCGTGACAAAATTCAGTTGAAATTTAAATAAAAATGACCTTTTCGACTTTCTCTCGTGTTTTTTCTTTTTTCTCGTTCTCAACTTTATCTTTCTCCCTTTGTTTTCGTTTTTCTTTAACTGCGTCTTTAATCCGCGTGCCAATTTTATTACGTATTGAAATTGTCGGGGGTGGTGTGGGAGCGGGTGTTACGTATTCGTCGCTCTCTTTGGCCACTTCATTTAATCTGAAAATATATTGGGAAAATTCCTCATTATATTGAAATTGGCTTTTGTTATGAAAAAAAAAACATAACAAACTTACGATTCGAGACTCAATCTACAGAAATCGTCGCCAAAAAATTTGTTTGTATCACTGTCATAATCGTTTTCTTTCATCTCAAACGGCGACGGCGTTACATCAGATTCGGATATACTTGCTTCCCTCACAGTAATGTATTGAAAAGCCACATCATTTTTATGAATTTCTTCTTCTATTATACTATATTTAACACCATGTTTTTCAAGAGGTATATCGTTGTTAATGTCAATTCTATTAATATCAGCACTGCTCGCGTATCTTGGTTCTTTGTAGACGTAATCTTCTCTGAGTGATGACAGCGAATCAACTGATTTTGATTTTTCAAGTTTTCTTTGCATTTCCTCATATTTGTTTTGTATTTTTTCATGTAGCCTCGCAAAATGACTTTTCTTGAGAGTTTCACCATTTCCACGCACATCCGCCATTGATTTTTCACAATATGATTTAATTTTAGTAACACAACGGACATATAATATTGCTCACGTCGAATGACACGTTAACATTGGCAAAACATTTTGCCGTGTGGTGAGTATAGATAATGTTATCAACTGAGTTATTGATTATTTTGACTAATCTATTATCTGTAGTGTCGTGTTTAGTTTTACGGGGATTTTTATGTAAGTGTACCTTCTTCGATTGTTGGTGCAGCTTAAGTGTTGGCTCAAGATAATAATTAAAATATAAGTATGGCAAGTTATATTGGGTTGTGATAGATACAATTTATCTGATTGCGTTGATGGCTTATCGGCTAAGTGAGTCATAGATAACCACTAAGTACGTATTACATGTTAAGTAAAAATTGGGAGATAACGTCAAAAAACAACTTTCATTTTTGTTTGCAGCTGCGATATGGAATTTACAATGAAGACTTTTTAAACATATACATAAATGCAATCAATATATATGGTTGAATCTTCGTTTGTACATCATAACCGTGCCCTTTCTTGAATGTTTGATAAGGCGATTATCTATTATGGCATAGCAATGAGTGACGATTGACAAGTGTACCTATAGATAACCGATACACAGATGTTTACAATTATTTATCTTTAGAGGAAATATTGTTGACTTAATGCTAATATTCAGGTACTGTTTCGATTATTTAATTATTAGTTTTTAGCGGCATCAATGCCGCCACATGAAAAACTTAACGAAATTTGCACGGCAACAAAAAGAAGTGCGACGCCATCTATCCTGTCAGCGATGAACTAACAACGAAATCCTACATCGCGCAAGCAAAGTTCTCGTGCGATTTGAACATATACAACAGTCCGAATG
Organism: Mamestra brassicae; assembly: GCA_905163435.1. Taxonomy (NCBI): domain Eukaryota; kingdom Metazoa; phylum Arthropoda; class Insecta; order Lepidoptera; family Noctuidae; genus Mamestra; species Mamestra brassicae. Next base: position 7,219,426 of record LR991004.1, on the reverse strand, counting down.
TCAACTATCCGGCAGTTGCCCACCAGATATAACACCCATCTGGTCGGATAATCCTCCCATTTCAGTGGAGATGTGCGGGACTTTACACTCTGTTCCGCATACCTCTATAATTTTATTCGATTTTTAATTGTTTGAATTTTGAAGTGGAAGCATGGTAGTTGAAGTCATCCGGGAATCCGCTGGATGCTGGAGCACAAGACCTGTCTTTGGGCCGATACCTGGGGGAGGAAGGCGAAGAATATTTAGCAGATAGAAGTTTGGAAAATGGGCGATAAGTCTCTGGTGAATTTTGAATGAAGTTAAAGGTGTCGTGGCTAAATCGACCTTCAAGTTTAAGAACCACTTGATGATTTCCCGCTGGTTCCAGCTGTCATTTGACAGTCGTTATGGTAGTCAAAGAAAATTTGACACTAGTTTGTCCAAGGAGTGTGTTACTCCTAATAGAACAACTATTAAATTATGAAACTTCCGTAGGCAATTTCGGTCTAGGCTTCCGCGACAAAAGAGAGCAAACCCTGATTGACTTTCTCTTTTCTAGAAAAAGTGCCGAAAAAGTGGAGTTGGATAAATCCAGATGGTAACACTAAGAGTGAGATAGAATACATAATCAGCTCACATGAATACATTGCCACCCATGTCTCGGTTCTCTCGCGTTTTTATGCTGGGAGTGACTACATGCTGATGAGAGCATCCACAAGAAGGTATGAGAAACAAGAAGTTTCTTCATTGCTTTCCAAGTAGAATCACAAAATAAATTTGAAGGGCTTGAAGAGGAAAATCTTGATGTAGACTACATAAACCATCTCTTATGTGGGGCTCTAATCGAAGTTGCAAAAAACACCTAGGTGCAGTTAAAAAGAAACAGAAGAAATTGTCATCGGAATCTTTAGGCTATGTCACAAAAGAGGCGAGACATAACGATTCATGCAGCAATAAATAAAAAAGAAATTGATAAGATCCATAAACAAATAAATAAGTTAATTCGGAAGGATTTAAGACAATTTAATAATAATATAATTAAAAGTACAATAAATGTCATAAAGAGGCCCAAAAGTCTTTAGAAGGAAAACTTGTAAAAATAAGCTCAGAGATGACAGGGATAACATAGTGATGGAACGGGCTCACATTGCAGACATTATTGAGAAATTCTACAAGGTACTGTATGCTTCTAAATCTGCAGAACCAATTCCTCTCGAAGACGATCTTAGAGCACCACCTTTTGAACACCAAGGCTCGAAAATTTTACTACCTATTCTACAATGTGAGATTATAAAAGCACTGCACAACAGGAAGATAGACAAATCTCCTGGTGAAGATGGAATCACAGTCAAACTGTTACAAGCAGGCTGCGTTCCAAAGATTCTGTCTGCACCCCCTTACTATGGAAGAAAGCTGTTGTCACCATCATGCACACAAAAGGTGACATTTCAAAACTAACTAATTACCGACCCATTAGTCTCTTCTCACAGATTTATAAGCTATTTGCTAAATTTCTTACTAATCGGCTAACTCGTGAGCTTGATTACGCCCAGACCATCGAGCAGGCTGGTTACCGCAGCGGATATTCAATCATTGATCAAATTCACACGGTGAAGCAGCTGATGGAGAAGTGCCAAGGATATAACCGGCCCCTGTGCATGACTTTCGTCGATTATGAGATAGCTTTCGACAGTGTCGAGCATAGGGCCGTGTTTCACGCTCTCCATCGCTGCCACATCGATTCTCATTACGTGGATGTGCTGCGGCAACTATATACCTCGGCCACTCTGAAGGTCCGCATGCATACCCTATCTAAACCCGTATATATCAAGCGGGGAGTGAGACAGGGCGACACCAATTCAACAAAACTTTTCACAGCAGTCCTAGAAGATATTGTGAAAATTATAGATTGAAAATTTACAAATTGCGGAACTAAAATGGAGCTGGATAAGACACCTGGCTAGGCACGGTGACGATAGGTGGAGTAAGGCAGTGACCGAGTGGCGTCCAAGGATTGTAAGAAGAAGGGTTGGTCGGCCGGCGGCGAGATAGGCGAACGACATTGTTGCCATCGCGGGTAGAACCTGGATGAGACTCGCACAGGAACGTGCGCGTACAAAAGAAGAGAGGCATATGCTCAGCAGTGGGCGCAGTCAGGCTGTGATGATGGGAGGATGATGATGATTATGTGTTACTCCGTTACTGGGTTGCCGGGGTCAGATAAACGGTCGCTCAATGTTAAACACTGGTACTCAGTTGAATCCGGTGAAAGTGGGATCCGCCTTCAACATTTTAGGAAAAGGCTATGCAGATTCTATTTCTCCTCAAGTACTCGAGGACACATGACATTTTGATTCGGATGATACCCGGATCAAGATTATGTTTTAACAAAGGTAGGTTTAGAGACCTCCGGTATGTTCCGGGTTTCGTATCTAGCAGATAATTTTATGCAAATTCAGCTGATAGTGGCCGGACGTTGTGGAATAGGTTTTATATGATGCATATAATATGAAATTGATGAAGGAACGATAAGGACTGTTGGATTTAAGTGACATTTCATTGATAACAATAGAGATTAACCTGTGGTTAGGTTAGTGCTAGCAGGGCATTGATTGGTGGAAAACCTATGACGTCAGGCAAGGTGTTTGCAGATTATCAGAGATCAAAGTTATCAGTATTATGTCGTTTTGTATTACGAGATACGTAATTTTTACCTACGCCTGAATAAGTGTGAGTCAATCTGTGCGTGGGTTTTCAGATCTTTCGACCCATGGCGTTTCCAATATAACAGTGAAATTTAACAGCACAAATTCCGCAGCTATTCCATGGAAGGGTCATCATTCCACCTTTTAAACCTCCCCTAGTCATAAACATATCAACAAATATTTTTTGGAGTCTGGGCGGAGCGGGAGGGAATATCCTTAACCCATAACCAAAATCCACCCGTGTTCTTTCAATGTCCGTTGCATTCCAGGGCCGCAGTAACTCTTTCGAACCATTCTGCAACCCTGGTAGGAGAAGTCAGAGGCTTAAAGCCTGTTGACTGTCCGAGCCATCGTCATCATTTTCAATCCAGACAAAATACTGGTATTGTGCTGCATCCGGTAAGACTGGAGTTACCGGATGCAGCACAATACCAGTATTTTAAATGGAGGTAATCTCTATCTGACCTTCGACTAATCTGAAAATCGACAAGACGGAGTGAGTTTTCTAGTCCAGGTTTCAAAGAGCCAGAACCTTTGGATGAAGGGTCATTCGATTAGTGGATGGGATGTGGGATCATGCTTTACCAAAATATCACATGGTTAATCCCTTACATTTTGGCATTGTTACAATCGCAATCACCGCCACTTGTCTTGGAGGATTATTATTATTATCCCAAGGGAACATACTCCCGGGATCTAAATATCCTGTGGTCTATTCCAGGACATAATCTGCCCGTGTGCCAAGTTTTATCAGAATCCGTTCAGCGGTTGAGACGTGAAAAACAAACAGACCGACAGAGGTATAGATGAGTAAATCGGATTATCGCGAATTCCGAGTTCAAATACAGGTAATAACTGCGAGTTCTGAGAACCCAAAGTGAATCACAATGCCATTCATATTAGTGGTTATCAGGTGTCTCCCATTTAGCAATCTGATAATAGTCGTTACCATGCGGGTTTCGTAGTTACCCCGACATACCTAGATGATTTTTGTCAATATAACAAAATGGGTGACTAAAGGATTATTTCTATTAAGCTAGTAAAAAACCACGATCACTTGATAAAGCACTGTCTTTACCTAATCACTATTTTGTCAATTTATTTTATTATGATACGATGTCGATAGTGTATTGTGAATCATGCATTCTTTCAAGCGATTTCTATCGCAAATACTGAAATTACCGTTTCGTAACATAATAATATGTATTACTAAGGGCATGTGTTCTTAAATTATTGTGTAAGATACTTACCCACAGTCGGATTACACATATGTGAATCAAGGTTTTAGACATTTCCCGAAGAAACAATAAACTTAAGTAGCAGTGGGCAGGGTAATTGCTCGCAGAACTGATGGTCGATGGAGTCGAAAGGTTCTGGAGTGGCGACTGCGTAACGGAAGACAAAGCGTTGGAAGGACACAAGGAGTACTGATGGCCGGGGAAATCCGCTGGATGCAAGACGCAGAGGTTCATTCGATTTGGCGAATTTAGGGAGGACTCGTATGTCAAGAAGTGGAAATGGATTGATGAAATGATCCTAAGTCTATGTTCGATTATATGCTTTAGGAATAACTATACCAGAGGGCCTCATGCGCAAAGAGACAATCCAGCAATAATGGCGGGGATGCACCGAAAGCATCGGTTGAAAAAGACATATACTTGGCGTGAAATGTCCTTGGTTACCTTTTACGTTTCGCACCCTTAGAGCAGCACGAATTTAACGCGAGGATTTTGAGTTTGACTCTTCGGGTCAGTTTCCGTGATTGCCAAAGAGGCTGCGCGAAGGTAGCTTGGGCTTTGGCAATCCATGAAGTGATAACCTCTTCCCTTTTCAGTCTCCGACACGACGCTCCCGAGGTAAGTAAATTTGTGGATGCGTCCACTGCCTTTGTGACGATAAGCAACGGTGTAGAGTTCTTCACCTCGCTACGATTCTCTTGGGTCTTCCGGGTGTTAAATAATAAAAAAAATAAAAAAAAATAAGACCAGTTATCGCTGCCTCCACGCGCAGGTCGTTCAATTGTGCTAGCATGTCGGCGTGTATATGACTCAGTAGGTATGGGTCATCGGGGTAGTCCAGGTCTTCCAGGACGTTGTATAGTCCCCACCCTATCCCAAGTTGCCTTTTATCGTATATGCGAAGCATAATTCAGTTGGGAACGACGATGAAGAGAAGAGGCGAAAGGAGGCAGCCTTGGCGGACACCTGCGTGCTCTGCGATGTCGTCCGAGATGAGGCCGTCGTGAGTCACAAGAATATTTCTTGTAGATACTCTCCAACAGGCGGACCATTTTTGGCGGCATCTCAATGTCCAGAAGGCGGGACCAGGAACACTTCAACGTCTCAAAAGCCTTTTCGAAGTCGACAAATATAAGTTTTCCTATGTCATTCTGATACCTGCTCCTGTATGATACAGATAGTGTCGATCTGGTTCGTGCACGAGCGCTTCGATCGAAAACCAGCCTGCTCCTTGCAAGATAATCCTAGAAAAAAATGTTTTTCCAACTGTATCGTGTGACATATCAAAATAATAAAAGAGTGTGAGGATTCAGAATAACTTTTCTTTTCATAATTAAAAAAAAAATGGTTTTGAAATTATTCAAGAAATTACATAAAAAACTGCCATACTTATATCTGAAACTACTGAAATTTAAAAAAAAACCATAGAGTTCTATGTGTCTAGATTACAGGAAAACCGATAAGAAGTCTATTGTTTGAAAGTAACATGTTACAAAAATGAGATTCGTTTGTAACCCTTTGCATGCGAGTCCGACTCGCACTTGGCCGGTTTTTTTTTAAAATAATTCTCCTTTACCGAATTTATGTTAATATAAGTCTCAGCAGAAATTAGCCAATTTTTTTTTTTATTACTCCCATAGCCCGATAGGACTACAAAGCAATACGATGGGGAGAGATCAGACTCTAGCGCCTGATCCCGCCTCGTGCTATCCGAGGAACTCCGGGCTGCTACTTCAACAATCCTAATGGAATAACCCATGGGAATCGAACCCTGGAACCTCGGGAGTCACGCTTATGAACACGAGCCCAACGGTGCAGATTTTAATTATACGATTGATATACATGAAAATATAGAGGTACTTGAAGAAAGCACGCAAGAGCAAACAATAATAACAATTCGCTCGAGTACCTGCACTACTTGTGACATCAAAAGCATCCGATATCAGGCCATGAATGCTAGGAATGTAATCTTCTACACATAGTGTGGAACAAATATCTACGTCATTGTCTAAGAATTAACTCCGTCATTCCACTTAAAGTATGTATCAAGTGGGTTGGAGGCCAATCCTCCTGTTTCCTCTTTAAATATATAAGGATTGATTGAGTCTTATAAGTTTTGATTGAAGGCTTGCCGTCATCTATTATCTTTCTTACTGACTTGGATTCATTTTGGCACTATTTTCAAAAGACCACGACCGTTGATTTGCCCAAAGTATGGAAGTTGGCAGTGTGTCACCCCCGTGATTCGAAAAGCTCTTGAAGCTTTTGATCCTGTGCCTGATCTCTCTCCTGTCTCATCAGACTATTAAAGTAAAGGAATAGAGAGTGCACTTCTATTTGCGCATATTGTTGTGCCTGAACATACCTCCTGCGACCTGTGACCACACAAGCTCTCTAAAATTAAAACGAAACTACCCTAAACCAAGTTCTAAATAAACCACAAGGCAACTGAACATTTACCCTAATTATCTGAAGTAGGAGTTCGTGAGTCTGTAAAACCTTATAGTAAAGCTGCTTGGTTAGCCAACTACAGAAAACTAACTACATGAACAAACTTTAATAAGTCCGAGTAAATTATAGGGTGAGGAAGCAACCATTTTGAAAAGTTTCTTAAGGCGCTTGGTACCTATCCTAAACTGAGAGAAAATACATTATTTGACGATCTGTCTTTCTCTGGGAAAGCAATGATCACTATTACTCTCTTCTGCGACTCCAAAACGTGGTCTTTGGTCAGAATCTATCCGCGCTCTTTTTTTTTTGTTGATGGGAAATCATCAAATGACTTCTTTCGCTCTGGGCGGTGCGGAAAGAAATTACTTCAAGTGCTTTTTTGCGTTATTATTCTGTTATACATTGTGGCGTGACCACTCCAAAGTGCCCTGGATTTCCATTTTACATTTGCGTAAATCATCAGTTCGCTATGATAAATGTAGCATTTTTCATGGATTAAAAAGCCTTTGTTTACTAATTCAAAAAGATTCAGTGCAAACATAATTTTGATGAGGCGCAAGACCCGTAATTCCATCCAAAATGTACGGGTTTTGATCATCACGTTACCAAGCACCTTAAGACAAATGTAGAGAAACTTTAAGGTTCCAAGGGTCAGTCGTTTTAACACAATTGTCGGGTACTTCTGACCCTTTGATATCAGTTGCGAATTAATGTGTTGAATTGATAACTCTCAAGAAAGATGTGAAAGATTAAAGTTTATATATATTTAATTGAACGTAGATATGTCTTATGTAGTAATATCTTCAGACGTATACCGTGTGACAGGAAATTAATCACTAATTCTATATTTAAAATTGTTTGAGGAAAAATTTGAGGAAAACTCTTCAATACTAGTTAATGTGACATAATATCGTCTTTTTTTAGGTTGTGGTATGTCTGTTGATAAGGCCATTGCAAAACACTCACGTGTTATAATAACAATAAAATTATGGCTTACGGTAATAAGCTGTCAAGGTAGACCAATGACCTGGGGCACTTCTCATATTTTTCAGAAGCGTTCGTATTCGCACCACAGCAGTCGCAAAAGTTTTTGGCGTGGATTATCGTTTTGATAATATTGCGACTTGCTTTCTGGTGAGGGTAACGGTCTGCTGGACGTGACAAGCATTGGACCGATCGAGGTGGCGACACTTGCGGGAGGCCTATGTTCTGCAGTGGACATCTGTCGGCACTCAGCTGAAGGATCGTTCCCATCAAATAAACACAGCAACGCTGCAGCGACAATAGAGTGATGATGGTGGTAATACCTTCGATGACCTCCTTTGGTCCAACGGCTCGACGGCTGCTGAAGAAAATTGTAGTACTTGGCAATTTTCCCAATTAGCAGCTCTTTATAGACAGAAACAATGGTGACCTCCGGAAAAGCGCTGAGTCAGTGAAACTCGGCGAGTACCAGAGAAACGATTCAACTGTTCTCGGACCGAAGTTAATCAGAAAAGAACGGCGGAGGAGTAAGACGTTATTTCCCCTTCCCTTGACTGGAGGATATACAATAGACACTGATGAGCCTTTACGTGTAGCACGTGTTTCCCTCATTCAAAAAGTAAAAAACTTTTTACTAAAAATACAACCGACTTCCAAATAAAATACTAAAAAGTATATAATAGCTTTCATTTTGGATTTGTGGTTGGTTTGTGGTTTTGTGTTTCTTCGTTTTTTGACACCGACTTCCGAAATAAAAGCTATTTATATTCTAGTGTTTTTTTTAAAGTTGTTTATTTTAGACTCTTTAGTGTGACATGTGCGATTGTGCGCACATATCTTTATATCGGTATGTTATGAACAATATAAGTGTATGGTGTAAGCAATAAACAGATATGCGATTTCAGCAATCCCGGTCCATTTGCTATAATTTATTAAAGAATTCCGTTGCCTATCTCCGAAGTTCTTCATCAGATCTTTACCAAATTGATATAGGACCACTCCGAGGAAATACCCTTCAAAAAAATACCCAAATTGCTTCAAAGGTGCTAATAAAAATTGAAGAGTTTCCTCGATTTCTCCAGGATCAAATCTTCAGATCCTGATCTGACCATGGGATCCCCTGCAAAGTCTGCCCGTTCAAACAAAAAAAGAATTTTACAAATCGGTCCAAGCGTCTTCAAGTAATCGGGTACATACATAAAAAAATAAAAAGATTCTGTCGAATTGAGAACTTCCTCCTTTTTTGAAGTCGGTTAAAAAGTGCAAAATGAAAACAAAAATGGAAAAAGAAAACGTGTTGCACTGACCCCAAGTAACATGGGACAAGGGCATGGAGATGATGAGATTGTACAATAAGTCAAGCGCAAGATTTTTATTGTTTTCTTGCATTTCAAGCTTGGTATGCAAAAATAATAACTGTTATTTTTGTCTGTATTATTATGACAGACAGTAACTTCGGTTGAGGAATGCATCTCGTTACGAGCCATCCAAGTGATTTGCGATCGGGGTCTAGGTGACTATTAACGCTCGGCTTGAACTGCAATTATTAAATGGCTGACATAATTCTAAAATTAATAAAAAAAGGTAATCTTGTGATTAGAATTTATGTCGAAATCTATTCATAGTATAAAACTATGTTGCCTTTCATGAATATGTGATGCTTTTTATAATTGCTTGACCCTATATTTATTAACTCGACTTAACCTGTAGATCACTTGACCAGTCATCCTGAGCATCAACACTGGTTCGTAAAAATATGGAAGCCCCTATCCTGGATTTCAGTCTTAAAGACCTGAAGAAAAACAAATGGATGACTTGTTGACGCGGCACAGACGTGTCTGACGTAGAACGACGAGGTAGGGACGAGTCGCTAGTAAAAAAAAAAAATTGGTTTAAACGCGTATTTTTTAAGTTAGCCGTTTTACGAACGATATTTATCGTGTAGTTTTAATGTATTTGATAAATAGATAAAAGGTATAAAAATGATATCGAGTTTTAGTACTTACATCAACACATAATTGGACAGCTACCCCGTAACCGAGATGTGTTTAGACAGACAACAAAGACGTTATTTTAATAATATCATCCTCTTTAAAAGTTTTAGCACTTTATGGATTAATTCGAAGGGGAAGAGGTACAATTTCCGTTGACAGCGTTATGCATGGTTTGTTTGATGCCCAAACAAACCATGCATAACGCTGTCAACGGAAATTGTACCTAGAACACTACCACGTTGAATGGAGTGAGTCGACTAACTCAACACGGTTGGAGCAGTGGTTGAGTGATTGGCTGCTGCGCTGCCTCTCGCGGGTTCGATTCCCGCACGGAATTAATTTGTATAGCCTACAGTTTGTTGGCCTTAGTTGTTCCGGGTCCAGATCCGGAATAACTATCTGTAGGCCATACTTAAATACACAAACAGCCAGCTGTTTGTGTATATACGTGAGTTAAAGTGATTGTAAACGCACCCACGATACAGGAGAAATTCCTAGTGTGGGGCAAAGTTTTATTTTCTTAAAAAAGAAACTGCTTGCCAATTTCACGAAAAAGCCGATTTGTAGGTATTTTCAAAAGAGGCAAAATACTGTCATCTGCCCTCTGGCCTCAGGCGCACTATGTGTAATGATTTATGGGTGTAGGTATTCATATTATTACGTGCGAATACGACTATTATTTAAGCTTAGCTTGAGTTTCACGGTACCTAGTGTTGGTACGCTTGATAAAGCGTTAATAAAATTATTTAATTAGGTAATGCAAATTCTTAAGCCTACCTGTAATCTTATCAGGAAAACCTTGGTATGAAAAAATGAATATTTTAATCTAATTTGCATTCTGTAGTACAACGGTACTCAATAACTATTTAACATTTTTATTGGATTTCTAAATAACAGTTTATAATTCTACCAATAAGCAACCATGAGAAGTATCTAATTATATAGCCATCAATAAATTCGGCTACTTCCAGTTTGGTCACATTCCCGATTGTTCAACATGTCAAAAGTTAAAAACAACTGAACAGAAGTGGCGTTTCGTCATGATTTTGATCGTCATACATCCATTCCCGTTTCGTCACCCTTTTTTATAACAATTTTTTTGTACGATATAGTTGGCTACAAAGTTACCAAATTCCTTTTTGACGCTCTTTTTATCACCTGACTTTCCCAGAAGCGGGTATAATGTTTTTTCTAGTGTATGTAACTTACTTAATTGTATGCATATTCTGCAACTATAATAATTGTGCACCTACCGGAGCTGAAATTACGAGCGCTAAAGACACAAAACTACTAGGAAACCAAAATCATGAAAATGTATTTTTAGGGCTAGAATCACTATTTAACAGACTATAGTTACCCTTACGAGCCGAGCAAGAAGCAAACTAGTCTGAAAGAACGCTAAGCCAAAAAGAAAAAATGGCGCACCAGCCTGCGTAGGTAATTACCCGAAATCGCGAAATGTCGAAACGGCGGGATACAAAAGAAGTATTTTAACTTTCACATTTACCTATAATGTTAGTAGGATTACACATTTTCATAGGAATTGATTATTTCTCTCTGGAGCCTGTTCTAAAGTTCACGTACACTTCGCAGGCAGAAGCTAATCCATACTATAATATTATAAATGCGACAGTGTGTCTGTCTGTTACCTCTTCACGCTTATACCGCTGAATAGATTTAGATGAAATTTGGTATAGAGATAGTTTGAATCCCGGGAAAAGACATAGGATAGGTTTTATCCCAGAAATCATCCTTTAAGTGAAAGGGGGGTGGAAGTTTGTATGGGAATCCGTCATTATTGAAGATAAAACCTTTGTATTTAGGCATTTGATAAAAAAATAAATATACATATGTTTAAGCGTTACTGAAAAATAAAAATGGCTGTCCAAAGTAACTGTCCAACTGTCATAAAATGGCGACCAATCGGAGCAAAAGTCTACAATTTATCATTTTTCGTGTGATAGTAAACCTGGAAAAAAGGCTCTCATTGTTCTATTTAGAGAAAACAAAGACCAACGAGGGGCCAGGTTTCCAATTTAACTATCACACCAAAACAGATAACTTGTAGACCAGAGAGCTGATTGGTCGCCAGTTTATGTCAGTCCACAATTTCTGGGATAGAAATCTTGATTCGTATAATTGCAGAACAAATGTTCATTTGTCAATTTATTGAGAGTTTACAATCTCTGAGGATATTTTGTAATCTTACGTTGTTTGCAATTATCCGGTGACAAAGACAAATACTCTCAAATGTTGACGAATCGGTAATTAATTTATGAAGATTAATATCCTGACGAAAAGCCACTTATGTTCATTTGTTTTTTATACTTTTGAAATGTTGTTGAATCGGGAATGTGTGTTGCGAAACGGAAATTAGCCAATGGAGGAGTTCGTGGCTAAATAATAACAGCCGCACGGGTCGATCTTCTAGGTTAAACGACACTTGCCGAGACCTCTCGTGGCCCTGGATGTAATTTGAAGATCTTTGAAAGTCGATACCGAGTCAGAAGCCAAAAAATGTGACTCCAATCTTGCCAGTAGGTATCGTGTTATCCAGATACTGATACAACAAGATTGCAGTAGAGACCTAACATCCTTAAAACATAACACAGTGTCTGAAAACTGAATAAAGACTATGAAATAGAGGGGAGTAGTGTTAAATGATGGTAATGTCCGGCGCAGGCAGGCGGCGCGGTTTGTCATGTCACGACTAAGTTATGAGCCGAGGTGCATACTAGCAGTGAATAATGACGTCATCATAAGGTCGCTGCGCAGAAAATTATGTGGAGGCAAAGTTTTCGTTGAGCGAATTTGGATATTTTTATAAATAAGTTGTTTTGTTTTCCTTGAGAAATGAGCTCTGGGTTTGGATGAAATGAACTCTCTACTCTCTAGTCTTTTCCATATGAAATAACCTTTGCAAATGAACGACTAGAAACTAATTTTTATACTGCCAATTTTGACATTTAAAAGTGCCTCGAAATGATTTGACCTGAACTTTGCAATATTTTTTTTCAGTACATCCTGTATTTTCTTATGTCTTCGGTAATCGGAGACTTCAGCAGTAAGCTTTATTTTATTTCTTAAGATATCAAAATTTTAAAACAATTGTAGGTGCAGATAAGTAGGTAAGTACTTATCTATAACGTAACCTTCTTTGGTCTCTTGCCTACAATACCAAACAACGAAACAGAGCATAACATTACAAAATTGGAAATTCAAAACATAAATACTTCGCGCCAACTCCAGAAACAGTTAATCCATTTGAATTTGTATATATTTGTTATATCTTTTGATGTGGTTCCATCGGATCGGAAGCAAAACTTGGAGTTCTGAGTAAAGAGTAAAGTTTCATCGAACTTGGCCATTCACATCCACGGATCCCGGGAAACTTGTTTGGCGAACTTGTGCCGTGAATATAATTTAAAAAAAAAAACAACCGTGATGTCTCTTTTCTAGTTTTTATGGACGGAATAGTATTAAAAGATTTTTCTTTGTTCTTTGTGTTGCATGGCATAGTCAAGTACCGAAGATTTTCCAATGGCTATTTTGTTTGCCGTGTGAACGATCTTGTGACAGCCCAAAAACTTAACTATAGTCAACATTATGAGATAAATGATCAAACACTTTGAAGTTGAGCTTGGTTTAAAAATCGATAATAAGCAACAGATTTTCAGAAAATATGAGTTGTCACGTTGAATACCCAGTTTTTTTTTGTTTTTACGCGGCTTGAGGTTAGTTGAGAATTGAGATAATAACATTATTTTAAAACTCCAACGCTGCATAATATTATATCTCTAGAACAACCTCTGTGACAGACGGAAAATAAGTGAAGTTATAAAAGGTACCTACCGTTTTCGTTTACAATTTAGAACCCTGAAAATGCCTGACAATCGAGGTTGCCGTATCGAAAAAGTAAACCTAACCAGTTTCAGTTTCTCAGTAATAAAAAAAACACATCTTCAATAAAATAAACGAACATTTACAAAAGACTGCCCCAATAAAATTTAACATAAAATGAAATCACGTTCTCAGCCAAAAAAGGGCAGATGGAGGTAAAGCAGATCTAATAGTATTAAACTAGAAAAAAATATTAAAAAGATATCAAATATGATACACTGGGGAGAAGAGACTTCGTAAGATTTGCATCTCTGAACTCGAAGCGAAGTGGTCTTATCTTTTTATGATTTCTTATTTTTATGTTTTATTTTCTGCATTTTAATAAAATGATAGATGTAGGGTAATGTTTACGTATTGTTTTTCTGGAGAATAAATGCCTGAAAATCCCTGAAAAAGATTACGGGTTGAATTGTAGTTCATGGGGGCCTGAAGACGGACGGCGCCGCCGAGGCCGGTCCAGAAAGAAGAGGTGGAGATACTACCTGGACGCGGAATCTCATCGATGGAAAATAATGACGTGACTCTTGACTTACTGACGCTCAGTTTATTGGCTGTTCACACGTTAAATTATTCTCAAAAAATATTGTGCGTATAGGTGGGATAAATACTTGTACCGCATGTAGCGCATAGCCTAACGTCTTCTTCGTTCGTCGACTTTTTGGCAATAGTCAATAGATATAATAGACAATAGTTACAACACAAACACATATTGCATCATTTATAAGAGCTTACGTCACATTTCATTTACCAGATACTTATTGATATCAACACAAAAATCCCGATAAGTTTGTATGTTATATAAAAATGTGTGAGATTTTGTGCCAGATACACATGGCAGGCAATATCCGCCTTGTGCCAAACACATAAGCGCACAAGGGTTAAGACTTTCTTATTAAATAAATGCGCTCCTTTTGAAAACAGATTTTGTTCGGAATTCGGATCTGACTCGCATTTCATTTGTTTTTTTTGTTGTTTGTTTGAATTCCTTTGTCGTTTGATCTTCGGGTATTTTACGAGGATAACCTTTGATAAAGAGAATTTGTTTGTGTTTTTTTTTAGAAAAATAAATATCTACGTTTTCCTTTTGTTTTTCACAGCCATTTGAACAAATCAATTTTATCATAGCTCTGTATTTATAACTATTGTTGAGATGAATACAATATGTTAATACCGTGCCTATCTTTATATTATTGATAGCGTGGATTATCTTGTCAGTTAGATGAAAATCGATGTTGCAAAAATACACGATTTTCCTCAATTCGATTTTCCGCTTATAATATAGTATGACAAAAATTGGATTCTGTTTTTTTTGTTCGCCTCTAACCAGTAATGATGTTGACACTTGGCCGGTTTCACAAGGGTTCCGAACGATTTATAATTTTTAACATGTTATTTAAAAACTATAGACATCTGATGGGTTTTATGGTAAAATATATTTGAGATCTCCACAATATGACCTTTCATTTAATAAGTCGCATAGTACAGTTTGAAACAATTTTTGTTGCAATCTTCAATTTTTGCTATACAATTGCGGAACCCTAAAAAAAATAACATGTCAACGACTTACTATCAAGGATACAACTATAGCTTATTGATACGAATTCATTATTTTAGTTATGTTTGCATTTAATTAGTTCATTTCTGTCTGGTTTATGACCCCGATTAACTCAATAACAGGAATTGATTACAAAACTCAGCTGCTAGTTCCGCAGCCCTGCGGCAACTCTTTGTAATTTAATTATTATTTGAACTGTATAATTATCTACAGGTTATTTAAATGAATACCTTCATATTAGTTAGGTATCCGGATGAGAAAAATAATATTTTGACGGTTTTTAATATAACATAAGCTATATTACCCAGAAAGATTTAAAAAAAAAATCTTAGGCCCGAAACGAAATTTGTAGAAAAATTAAGTAACCATTAATTGTCAAACTCGCGATAGTCGCCATGATTGGTTGAATGTATCATCAACCAGTCGCATTACTTGCGTTAATTTTTTGTCGTAAAGAAAGTAGGTAATATATCTTTGCAAAACCCGGGGTAGGTCACTATTCTTTCTTAGTTAAATAGTGTACAGAAACCTTCACCGGTCTCAACCAAAACCCATAAAACTAAAATCAGGTGGCCTTAAATTTGATACGAAAAAAAAAATTGATACGTAAAATTTTATCACTTATTCAATCAAAACAAATAACTTTGAACATCGTCCCGTATTCATAGGCCGGATTTATCTCGTAGGCTTCCGAAGGGTGCGCATAAAAATTCTTCTCATGCGGTACTGATCACAATTTGATTGCTCCCGAGGATTGGCTGCTGGCTCGCAGCCCTGCGGTATTGGGACGTCTTCGACTCAAAATTTATGACCGCTATCCACTTTTATTACGGATTGGACGAAAGAGTGCAGATGTCCTTCTGATATATTTCGTAAAGGAGAACTTTCTCTTGTGTTAGCAATTTTTCCTACTTAATTTTATGTTTAGATTGAAACGATACGTGGTTTATTTTGATTGGATCCCCGATATTCGGGGAGCCATGGTCTGGGTTCGGAAACTTTTTTTAGTTATAACTTTATTTTTTATTTTATAGTCAAACTTTTTAATGAATGTTAATGTTCCTTTTTAGGAATATGATCAGTTACACTACGTACCTACAAATAACTTTTACCAAACTTATATTTTACAGGTAGATAAATTATACATACCATTTTTATACTATAAAACCGGTAACCTACAATGTTTTTTTAGAACAAGAGTAGAGCTATACCAGAAATGTATCTCACTACAATTCCAAGTCAAGATCACCAACCAAAATAAAATATAAAATCACAGCACGTCCGCTAAAATAAATAACGGAATTTACTCGAGTACTGCTTTTTGATTTTCACTTCTTGTGATCACTGAATATTAAATTATGCATTGCGCTGTTCCTTCGCGAACAGAATAAATTCATATTTCTCTAAAGTCAATCTACATTACCTTTTGCTTTGTAAAATATCACATTGGGTAACTTTAAACGGCGGATAAGAAATTTCATTTTGAAGTAAACTAAGGAAAAATGCGGATTTTTCTGGGAAGGAAATGGGCAGGTAAAAATGTCCTTCGCTAAGCAATCGGTTTTTGATTACACCTAAGGTCTTCCATCCCAACTTTCGATTAAAGATTACCCTTATGGACTAAGATCCCAGAGCTGCTAGACCTGCCTTATTTTCTCACTAACGACATGTGTGGGATAGAGCAAGTGCTAGTGCTAGTGTAGCTTAGGCCGATGGCCGATTTCCAATTTTCAGGAGCTAAAGCCATTAAATCACTTGTTTTAAGTGTAGGTGCTGATTTTTATGTATGTTTTACAGAATATTGTTTTAACGACTAGCCCTTGTAATAGTCTAAGAGCTGGTCGTCACCTCGAGTGAGATCCTATTCACAAGGCTGAAATATTGGCATAGTTTATTTAGCCGGCGTAAATATCGAAAGCCTACCAGGATTTGGGAGGATGAAAACTACCTCCTTGATTAATGGAATAACTTTTACAAAAAAAAAATGGGTAGTCGGCCCAAGCTAGCAGGTATGTGTATGTTAAAAGTAGGTACATACAAACACTTTTTTTTTTCTTTAAGGATGGGAAATCATCAAATGGCTTCTTCCGCTCTGGGTGGAGCGGAAGGGCGTGTCAGACTCTTACTGACTAAAACCCATCCGTGTTCCTTCTAAAGCCCTTTGCGTTCCAGAGCCGCGGTGACTCTTTCAAACAAATTCGGCAACCCTGGCAGGCTAGCGGGCCCCATATTCTATGCTGACATCTCTTTGTGGCGCGCGTGAAACACAACGCGCCATCGACCCGGGCCTTGTGGTGATCGGACAGCGAGCCACCTAACGCTCGCCGTCCGCAGGCCCTACATACTAACACTACTCTATGATCTATACCGCATATTTTGTTATTGAGAAAATAAGGGATGCCTGGTAGCTCTGGAATCTCAGTGTATTATTTTATGTAATCTTCAATATTTTTATCTTTACCTAGTAAATGATGTCACTTGCAAATGTATTCGATATGTAAATTTTATTGGAAGGATCAAGTATTATTCCGTGATTTTGTTTACTTTGATACCAAAAAACCACATTAGTGATTACGGTTCTTTTTTGTAAAGGTCTGCGATATGATTATATTTATCTTTGAAGAAAATTAAGTCGGTTTAAAGATCTTCAAAAGTGGCTTAGATATAGAAAAAAAATGTTCTATACCTACACGTCCGAGTAGTGAGTACAAGCTATTAAATATCATAATATTTAATCTTACTAGGAAAAAAAAAAACTGTTAACTAGACACGCCTGCCTTGCCATAAAGACTGGATTACCTTCATGAGACAGAGAATAAAATTATACCGTCCAGCTTTGAATCCAAAGACGAATATTTACAAGTACCTAAGCATTGTCACCACCATTTAAATTCACCCAATAGTTATTTATTACTATCTATTCGCCATCAATTAACAAAATTAGCCTCCTAATAATTTTCTATAATTATAATTGCCCAATTACTCCAATTTCAATTGTGATAACCGCAAATGGATCTCAATTCAAACACCTTTTCCATTTTGGTTGTAAATTAAAATAATTTTTGATGTTCTCTTCATTCTGTACAATAATTTCAGCGGGAGATAGCGGCTTTCGGTTTAATCTGTTGGGATTTGGTACTCTAATTGAAAGGACTCTGTGTTTCGCGGCACGACTATGAATTTGAATAACGTTTTGGAATTTCATTTTTGAATTGTAGATATATTTTAATGTTTGAGTTATGGTGAGTTTATTTTTAGTTTCTATATCTAACATAGGCTTACCTATGAATGGTAATATTTTTAACTTACATTGTTATAAGTTAAAAGGGAACCGCTTATCTTGGTATGGTCATGTGAAGAGGAGGGATGAAATGCACGTAACTAAAACAGTTATGAATATAAATGTGGATGAATGGACAGGGAGAGGGAGGCCAAAGAAAGATGGATGAATTGTGTTAGGAGTGATATGAAAGAAAAGGGAGTAAGTGATAGCGTTACGGCTGCCAGAACAGAATGGAAGAAAAAAACGTGTTGCGCCGAGTCCAAGTAACATGGGATAAGGAAAGGAAGATGATGATTACTGTTATAAGTATTATCTTGCATGAGAGTTCATTTAAGTTCCTAGGTGTAATAAAAATTGCCACGTCTAAGAGCCCCCGCAGACTGCAGACTTTCTATCGGCCGATAGTTAAGTCGGTTGCTAGAGTAGAGTAGGTTCAGGTTGCTAGAGCGCACTACGAGCCAAATAAATAGTTTGGTTGGTGATGAGTACGCAAGCTAGCCGCTGAACAGTTGGCTAACTATTCTAGAACAATTTGCTTATTTGTAACCGACTTTTGAAGATAACGGTCGCACAATGAAAATTAAAAGACTGAAGAATGTAACACAAACTTTAGAATGTTGCTCTCATACAACGGAGGAGGATCGAAGAATTTGTGGATATTCTCGGCTCTGCCCGAGAATATTCACACATTCTCTTTAGAGTAGTTACTCCTTAAGGTTTTATCACAAAGTGCAGGTCTTCGACTTCCTCAATCTAATTTTATAATAAGCGATTCAGAATGGGGCAATGCTATTATAGAAAACAATACGCAGAACTGTCCAGCGCCAAAGCGAAATTAACTATCTGCCAAGTCGGCCGACTAAACAATCGTCATGTGTTTGAAAGTGGAAAGGAGCTTATACTGATTGACCAGTCGGCCGATAGTTGGACAACATTATAGTTTCGGGATCGGGAGGCCCATAAAACTTATTTATCGGCCGATACCGAATTATTCTAGTGTGTACACTTGCATACGTCTTCATACTGATTAAGAGTCCGACTAGATTATCGGCCGATAGAAAGTCTGTATTCTGCGATGTCTCTAGAAAGTCTACAATCTGCGGTGTCTCTAAAACCTTTATTATGTTTACGCTTCACCATCACATCATCATTTCAGATGATAGACGTCCACTGCTAGACTTAGGCCTCCCCCAAGTATCGCCATTGACCGGTCTTGTGCGTGTCACATCTAGCGGATTCTTGCGGCATTCACTATGTCGTATCAATTGTGGGAGGTCTCGCCGCTGCGTATTCCGGTACGCGATCGCCGAACCATACGACCCCATCGACTCTGACATCTGTTCTGCGAGTAATGTACAGACGCCAGCACATCAAGCTACCCAAAACTGTAAAATTTTCCCAATCAACCTTGAACCTAATGCTTTAGAGATAAAGTTGAAAATGTATAAAAGAAATTTGACAGATTGTTGTAGCTTTATGTCCTGGCGTCTGTACCCAGCCCACTGCAACTTAAGTTAATGTCGGTAAGCTTGCTTCTCCTGCAGATATATTCATTTCTGTTTCGATCATCCTCATCATCCTCTAAAACAACAGCCAATAGCCAGCAGCTATTATACAAATATGAAACTAAAATTTAACAAAACGTACAAAACTCCGATCGGTAACGGGTACGTTCCGAACGCTTACCGCAGCTGTCAAAATATTTGTAAAGTAAGCGTTTGCAAACTAGAAAAACATTTAATAGTTCTGTGGGGAAATACACTGGGAAGCGAAATGAAATACCGAAACAAGGAAAACTGTATGGCAAGGTAATACTGAACAAAATGGTAACAATAAAACAAGTTGTTTGGTTATAAAATGAAACGATACGGGAGAACGCCGCTGGCATGGTTCGTTTAAAAATGTAGAAAATTTTAAATTCTTTCCCTGATTGTACTTTATATATTTGTGAACTAATATGCGTTACACCGGTACATGTGCTTGTTTTAATGTAATAATAATTTATGTGTATATAATAATAAGTTTACATAAAGTGTACATATGGTTCAGTAGTAGGTATATACTAATATTGGCCAATAGTATTATAATAATCTGGTTAAAACTATGGTATGAAAAGTTTAATATTACAGTTCCAAAAATAGAATTCAGAAGTTAATGTAGTGCATTGCCCGAGGTTTATAGGTTTATTTAAACCTGTGTTTCAGTCAATATGATTTAATATGTTCTAATTGTATGTTGTTAAAACCATTTTCGAATAAATTTTTAGTGCAGTCTTCTTTTGTTGGTTCTTTATGTAGAGTTTTATTTTTTCCTAAACTTGAAAGTTTGTAAGTTTGTAAAATATTAGCTAATATGGCTGCAGATAAAAATATACCTACCAAAGTAACCTACGTAAAGTTTCGGTCCCGAGATATACTGGAAATGCACGAGCACGCATTTTTATTTTTTTCCTGAATATATTGAAATTTTCCGGAACTGCTATGGCAATAATGTACCACTGGAAGATAAAAATCGGTGGTGATATTGTTATGACCAGAATTTTTTTTAAAGAAATACCTCCTTTAAGCATTTATAAGTTATTTGGTCCGGTGGTTGATTTAAAGTTTAACAATTTATCGTTATTTTTAATTACATTTTTTTGACCGGAGTGGTCATTAAAAGCTACCAGAAGATACCAGATGACAGTTCACACTAAAGTTAATTGTTTTGATTGACTTTAGTGTGGTCTGTCATCATCAACACGATTTACTAATGGCCGGTTTCAATAACGTATCTACCTTTGATCAACTGTCAAATTAGCTACGAACAGTTCTATTGGTAGCTAATTTGACAGTTGGTCAAAGGTAGATACGTTATTGAAACCGGCCGTAAAGGGCGGTTGGCTGGTTGGAATGACGGCCGCCATCGCCCACGCACAACACCAGGACTAAGTGCGGAAACCATACCCCAATAGATAGATAGATAGACCGGCCGTAATATTGTACTTTTTTATTCATTAATAAGTTATTTTCACTGGTCAGTCCTTCCATACTTTTAAGATACTTATTTTAAAATGAAATTGAAGGTAGATATGGTCCAGATCACTCTCTTTAAGGAAGTATTATTACACAAAACTAAAGCTAATTAAACTTATGCTAAAGAGCACTGAATGTACCATTTTAATTTTATTGTGCGAACTTACATTTGACTTTGTCACCAGTGCATCTCTCACACAGGCCACCGTACAAGGTAAAAGCCAAGATAAATAAACTAAAACAAGGCAAGGGCTGAGGATCCGATCTAATGACCTACTTACCCAACATCACTAAATCAGGTTCCCATCTAACTTCTCTTAAATAAAACAACACGAATTAACTGAAGGAAGAGTGGCCAACTATGCGCTAATCAGTACACGGTTGCTTAAAGTTAGTCTGTAAGGTACCTATACTTTCTTTATTTCTTTTTCCTAAATAACCTAGAGGACATGTGTGACAAAATTGGTTGAAGTAATTGAACAAAAAATTTGGTGTATATCAATTTTTGCCGAAGTCAGTTTGTGGATGGGTGACCGTCCGTTACATACTGAAATGCTCCGAGCCTTGGAAAGCACGTTAAACCGTAGGTCCGGGCTGTCATTAGTAAAGTTTTTAACATTGGTTACGATAGTCAGAAGCCAGATAATCTGACAATGAGGGGTATCGTGTTGGGCCTGCAGACGGCGAGCGTTGGGTGGCTCGCTGTCCGATCAACACCAGGCCCGGGTCGATGGCGCGTTGTGTTCCACGCGCGCCTCAAAGAGATATCAGCATAGGAGACGGGTCCCGCTAGGGCCAGAGCCTGCCAGGGTTACGGAATTTCTTCGAAAGAGTCACCGCGGCCCTGGAACGCAAAGGTCTTTATAAGGAACACGGATGGGTTTTAGTCAGTAAGAGTCTACCACGCCCTTCCGCTGCACCCAGAGCAGAAGAAGTCATTTGAAGTATTCCCATCCTTAAAAAAAAGGGGTATCGTGTTGCCCAGTTATTGGGATATGGAAGTCAAATAGGCAATCGCCACGTAGAACACTGGTACTCAGCTGCATCCACACCTTGGACTCGAGGCTGACCCCAACATAGTTTGAAAACCGGCCAAGAGCGTGTTGGGTCACGTGCAGTGTAGGGTT
Organism: Mamestra brassicae; assembly: GCA_905163435.1. Taxonomy (NCBI): domain Eukaryota; kingdom Metazoa; phylum Arthropoda; class Insecta; order Lepidoptera; family Noctuidae; genus Mamestra; species Mamestra brassicae. Next base: position 7,197,196 of record LR991004.1, on the reverse strand, counting down.
CCGTACATAGATATTTATATTTCTATGGTTCCGTAGTTATTATTATCACAATTGCCGACTTAGAATAGTACATTTTATAGGTTGGTGGACTATTATTCGTTAACTTGTAAAGCTTACTTAGCTGTGGTAGTTATCCTTTTAAATTCGTTATATTTGCTACTACCATTATTTTTTCACGTCTCCAAAAACAACAGTTTAGCGGGCAGAGGGGGGGGGGGACACTTGACTCTAACAAAAATTGAGATTTTAAAGCTTCATATTTCGCAAACGGTTCCTTGGATGGAAAAATGGTTTCGCACGCCTTCAATATTTACCACTTTGTCGGCGTGATTAATATGTAAAGGGGGTACCTTCACCAACTTCCTTATACCAAATTCCAACTTTCTAGTGCTAAGCGTCTCTGAGCTAAATCGCAGACAGACAGACGGACAAACGGACATGGCGAAACTATAAGGGTTCCTTGTTGACTACGGAACCCTCAAAAGGCTAGGTAGATTTTACACCAGGCTTAATGTATTTGATAAAGAAACACGTATAAAACTAAGAGAAGGGTGGTAGTTGCCTCAGTTATCCAACCGCGTCGCTAATCAGTACACGGGGGCTCAAAGTTAGTCTGTTCTGCTATTCTGAACCGTCATCCTTCGTCGCCCGCCGACGTAATCCGATTCTGAGGCGACGCCGCGCCGCCCGGATTAGTATTATTTCATAGGATAAAATACGGGATAAGTAGGTAGTCATTTTCTTGTTGAATTTGGTTAGTTTTTCATGGTTGGATAAAGATTTTATGTACTTTAATTTTGTGAAAAGAAATAATTAACAATGAAATGATTAATGATCTCCTTTTTAGACATTCTATTAGGTACTAAGCCTCCGTTGTTCGTCCATCCGTCCGTCTATCTGTCAGGGGGTAAAAGTTGTTTATATTCATGTGTACTTTCACTCCCTAAAAGGTTGACAAAAACTTATTCCAATCAACTAACTAACCTCTCACTATGGCATGCTTATGCCATCATGATTTCGTTTTGTGAGCGAGAGACGGAACTATACAGGGCGAATAGCACCCTTTTACACAACGGTTTCATTATGGCGATGATGCGTTATAATAGTGGGCCAGAACTGACTACAAAGTGTAAATTGTAGGTACTAATTTATTCCGTCAACAACCACCTACATAGACATATCCTATACTAGTTTTTGCCCGCGACTTCGTACGCGCATTTCCCGTTTTTCCCGTTCCTGTATAGCCTATAGCCTTCCTTATAAGTTTGGCTATCACATACAAAAATAATTTCCAAATCCGACTGGGAGTTCCAGAGATTAACGCGTTCAAACAAACAAACTCTTCAGCTTTATTATATTATTTATTATATTACTATACTAGTGGTCCCGGAATCTTCGTACTACCCCAGAATATTTTTTGCCGTGTTTTGTTTTTGTCACGCAGATTATCAAAAATGGCGTTGTTTACGAAAATGATTTTTGAACCAACAATTTTTTTTTTCTTAAATTGTTCCGTTGTTTTAATAGTTATTCTGCTATTCAGGGCAAAGACAAATCCAACAAACTAAAGATCTTCAAAATCGGTCCAGCCTTTCTTGAGTTATAAATGGTGTAACTAACCCGAATTTGTTTTATATATAGACTCGCCGCACCGACAAACGTTGTCCTGTCCGAACGTTTGCTTTGTGTATGACGAAAAAATTACAGAAATCGATTGCAGCGCCACCTACCGGGTCCAATTGTGAATCTAAACCATTCTCAAATCCCCTTGAACACACACAAAAAATTTCATCAACATCGGTCCAGCCGTTTAGGAGGAGTTCAGTGACATACACATGTACACAAGAAATATATATATTAAGATAGATATATAGATGTATTATATAGTATAGATTAGTATAGATTTTATTTTGGTATGTTGTGGTCCCACTGTGCAACAGTTGTTTACATAGAAACATATTTTAGAAACAATAAGTTCCTAATTACGTAAAGGTACACAGGTAAGGCCAGCATGAAATTAGTAACAGCAAATAATATAGCTGCGCAGTTTATTTTTCGTTTCTATTTCGTTCTTTTTAATTAAAAAACAGGAAGGTACACACATAAACAAACAACAAATGTACCAAAATCACACACATACACTCTTTTAATATTACACAAAAAGCTGCTTCGTATTTATTCCCAGTCACCGGACATTTTTCTCAAAATCAAAATCACACAATACGCCATTTTTGTTTCCCAAATAAAAGAAATAAACTTTACTCGTTTCAAGTGACCTTACCCATCCTAGCGGGTAGCCATGCAACAGGGTCAGACGGACACATTCTATCTGGGTACCGCAGGCGATTCCACGTTAATTGAAACGCCGAATCCTTCGAATCAGTGGTTGGGTTCCGACCATTCCATCGGATTCTTTAGCTGGAACTCAATTGGGTGGCGTTTTTGTGAGCCTTAACGACTTATTGGTTTTCATTGTGACGTTCTGCGGGGAATTAACAGGAAATGTGTAAGTTCGATTCTGTTGAAGTCTTTGTTGACAATGTGTGTGTGTACTTTTACGTTAAATAATTATTTCATAGCTGGTTCAATTATTATTCCTTTATTTTAGGCAACTGTGACCCACACAAAACATAACACCCATACAAAAAAAACATATTTATGTATATATTAATATCTGTATATAAAATATAAACTAAGACACATAAAGTGATGGCGGCGGGTTTTGTTCGGTTAGTCTAGAAGTCAAGCATAAAGCAGTTGGAAAAAGATAAACAGATTAAAAAAAGAAAACACAAGAACAAATACAAGAAAACTTCAAGATGAATTTAATGATGGTTTTGTACACCTCATCGATTCATATTATGGTTATCCCTTTGGATCTCACACTTTACACCTGCTGTTATTCAGTTTGTATGTTCTGAGCCAATCATGCACAATATTTAAATACATCACACAGAAATCATGCACAATTTTTCACTACATCACACACAATTTTTAACTACATATGAACGACTCAATCAAACAGTCTACTTCAAATCAAGGTTGACAGATTACAATCTAATCAAAACATGTAAAATCGATTTAAAACATAAACAAATTGTGTACCCTATTCCGAAATCCTGATCCATGCCATCTATTTTTAATCACCCATAAAATTGGCTGCGGTCCTAAGGCTTATTTACATTGAGTTTCTCGACTATACGCAACGGACGATTTGCTAATTAGAAATTGGCTAAAATAAAAATGCTAAATTATGTTCTTTGGGCGTTTTTGCTGACTACTGAAACGTTTCTGAGATCACAAGAAACAATTAACGATTTATTTTCATATTTATTTATTTTACAACTAGCTTTTGACCGCGACTCCGTCCGTGCTTTTCCCGCTTTGCGGCTCCAAATCCGACTGGCCGTTTCAGAGATTAGCGCGTCCAAACAGACAAACAAACTCTTCAGTTTTATTATTTTAGTCTAGATAGAATACATGTAGATAAATTAATGTACACACATATTATAGCAAACAGACAAGAAGAAGGAACAGAAAAAAATGTAGGTAATAAAGGTGATAAGTACTTATTTCTACAGAAATCTCTTCCAGCACACCTGCGAAAAGAGATTTGAAAGAATTTTAGAGTAGTGAGTGCCGTGTGTACAATATTAAAATACACAAAAACAACGAATGATTTCTTTAAGGGTAGATCCATTTCCTTAATATTTTGGCAGCTTTTTAGAGAAACCTGGAATTAATTGTGTGAATGTGACTCTCAAATGCGATAATCGCTATAACTGAGGATCGATGTAAATGTCGCTTTAGGCATGTCAAAAGTTCCGCGCTAATGTTACCTCGCATTACCCTAATGAAAACCCGCCCAGTGAAATACTTTCGCAATTAAAGTAAACGGTTGTCGGGACTCAGTATTGTGTGGGCTCGCGGGAAATCAACCACAGGCCGTGTTGTTGTACCTAATCCCACATAAGTGAGGGAAGTCTCATAAATTGACATCTCTGTCGGCGTACCCTTTTTAAACGCAGAAGTGACTCGATTAAAATGGCTGTTTTCGTTCGATGTTTAAAATATTTGACGTTTGGTCTTATTTGTACTTAGTCTTTTGGTTATTGTTTTTTTTTTGTTATCTGTGGCACGGGAAGGTGAACTATTGACTTTTTACTATTGATTTCTATCTGCAGGGTTTAAAGGAATCTAACATGACTGGTATGACGGTAGCTAAGTTCGCTCGCTTCGCTCGAATCTAACCTATCCGTGCCGTGATGCCCTAAGTTCCCTCAAACCTTACCTAAACTAATCTCAGTCACATCATGACATGGCCAATTCTAAAATATGGCCACGACAATATATTATTATCCTACAAACATTACAAAAGATTGCCACTGATAATGTCACCCGGAAAATTGCAGACGCCGTAAGATTGTAAAATATATTTAGTCAATCGGATAATCAGGCGCAAATATACCTAAACTTCACTTTTATTCCCACAAAAGTATAATACGGACATGCTTTTAAGTCGGTTCAGGCATTTAGAAGTTAGATACAAATACAAAAAAAATATTACCTACACTCCTTTTCTTAGGCAGTCGTGTAATAAATATCGCGTGAAACTGAAAACATTTTTTTCTTAATAATATATTGAAAACTAATGAATTTGGGTCTGCAATTTTCCGGTGACATAAACATTTTTAAGTAAAAAAATAATTTTACCTGATCATTTAGTTTTAATGAAAAACAAAAGATTTCATGACAAGCCTAAGTACCTTTATACCAACAATATAAACTTGCACTTTATAAAGTCTCCATTTTCTATCGTAAAACATATTACCTCCTCCTTTGAAAATAAAGCACTGAACGGAAACAGTAAAATAATAGAAGCTGTATTTATCTAAGAGCGTCTCTTACATTTTCAATTACTGAAGACAGCATTTCCTATCGTTTAGTGCCTACTCGTATGTAGCTATCGACCTTATTGCATTAGCTGGAACACTGTTTTTCTTCGGTGTTATGTTGAAGTGAAAATATTAAGACTATTCCAACAAAATAAATAAGTAAAAATGAATGGCTAAATGGGTTGCTAAGCGCAATACTCGAGAATAGCTGGACCAAATCGCCTAATCGTTTTTTTCAAATGTTTGTCGAAACCCGAGGAAGGTCAAGAGAAAAAAATGAAAAGCGCGGAAAATAAAATCTTCTTTTTCCTATTCAACTGTTCCTAGCGATCATTTTCTTTTCACAAAACAACGTCTTTCCGGCCAGCTAGTAATACATAATTCTGGTTATGCTTAATGACAAAACTTTTACTAAGTCTTAATTAATGTTTTGCAATTTGTTTGTTATAATAATATAATAATAATAAACATTTATTTCAGAAGAGATTCCATATTTAGTCAATCGGATAATCGGGCGCAAATATACCTAAACTTCACTTTTATTCCCACGAAAGTATAAAACGGACATGGTTTTAAGTCGGTTCAGGCATTTAGAAGTTAGATACGAATATAAAAAAAATATTACCTACACTCCTTTTCTTAGGCAGTCGTGTAATAAATACAACATATGGACCACATTGTGCACTTTATAATTTTTATTGGTATTCAATTTCTTTTTATTAAAATAAAGATATTGAATCAAAATAACCGCTGCTATAATTTCATTAAGTTTGTTATAGTTGTTTTTACAAAATTGTTAAATCCCGGGAACCGGGATTATTTATAAATCCATAAAGGAATGTACATTCTTTCGCGGGAAGAAGTTTAGGTATATAAGCGCAAGATTATCCAAACACTGCTTATAAACTAGTGTTAGTAACATTTATTCAAAGCTGCGTGAAGCACGCCGATCCTGGGGAATGTCTACTTGACTGCATGCAGTCGTATCCACTGCCCCAAGCCACCTATCAGCTAACGTTCTAAGAATGGTGTTGGGGCTGGCGCGAACATGGCGTAGCAGTGGAGCGCATTTCTTGCGCATGATGGCCGAAAAACTATCAACGTCCGCGTCGGCAAACATGCCCGGACGCGCTACAAAAACGCGGCACCCCAATCAACACCCGGATCGGGTTGTTATATTGTGTGCGCAGGCCACTATATGCCCTTTGTGTAAAGTTCAATTATAACCGATCTTTTAGTTATTAAGCCTAATTAATAACAGTATCTATTAAGAGGAACCATCTACTATGTTATAAACTAGGTCTTTCAAGACCTCTTGCTTTACTGAATCATATTATGGGTTTCAATTTTGGACTAAACATTTACATATATGCTGTAGAAAGTGTCTGAGATACCTCCCAGGACCCAGTCGATTTGTTTAGAAGCACCTGGCAAACTTAATACATAATATATATTTCATCGAATGATGTCTACGTCTGAATCTAATCTGCTCCAATCTAAACACTTGATAAACCCGATTTTAATTTAAATCGGTAAGTATTCAAAACCTGCCAGAACAATTTTTCAGGCTGAATACCTACTGTAAGCTTTCTTACTGCAACCTTTATAGTAGGACTACTGGACCTATAATAGCATTTTTATTTTAGTTCACGTCAGCCTTCCTGTCCTTGTCAACTGGAAGACAAGGTTTTGCGCAATGTTTTTAAAATCGTTGGATAGTAGGACAGAATTTAAGCTGGATTGTACGGAACACTTAGGACGCTTGAGCGCGCTCAGCAAAGAAACGCCTGTAACATTAATACTAGCAATAGCTTTAGTAATGCTTTTGCTTATAGAATTTTTGCTAGCAAGTAGATTTCAGTTTTCGTTTTAAGTTTAACCTTTTGAACGCCATTGTTACGTATGCATGACAAGCAAGCACGTGATTTGTACGACAAACGTCACAAATATGTGACAAACGTCACAAATATGTGACAAAAAAGTACGGCGAATTTGAGGCTTGGCGTCGGGGGTAAGCCGATGTGTTTATGCTCTGGCGTGAAATAGGTTATTGGATCAAGAATAAGTACTATCAGAATAGTACCTGAATCTTGACAATAATAGCTTACACTAATAAATATAGTCTATGCTAGGTTCCATAGCATCACAGTGGTCCCTCAAACTGAATACCAGGGCTGAGTTATCTATTTATTTAAACCAATAGTGTTGTAACATTCCCTATTGCTGTATGCCATTTTCTCCAATTGTATATTTACAGACTAGTTTTTCAGCTACCAGTTTTCAGCACACAATAAGTATGACTTTTATTCTACTGTGTTCGGGAAATACCTATTGATGATTTTGTGAACCCTGCATAGTAGGAAAGATAACAACCAAATTAAAAACCTGCTCCATGTTATGAAATCGGTTAAAAGGTCTTATTTTACCATTCCTATAAAAAAATATCTAATATTAGTTAAGTGTTTTCAAGAAATCAACAATTGACCTTTGTCAAAAGAAAATTACAAGAATATCTCGTCTCGGTGGACACTGAAATCCCTTATAAGACTTGTGAAGCTGAAGATCTTCTGAGAAAAATTTCTGTTTGACTTTTAAAGGTCATAGCGACAGGGATCTCGCTTGGAAATAATGTGGAGTATATCCTCTAACGTATATCAAGAACCGTGCACGCCCGTACTTATGTATTGTATCGGACATGTAGCAGAGAGGTTATGATCTTTCTTATATTAAAGATATGCCTAACGTTTATTAGGCAGATTCGGTCCTTTCGCATAGTGTCACATAAAAACGTGGAATGTTCTTTTTCGCATTTGAATTTAAGTGAGTTTCTGTGATGACTTTTTGCCTCGATTTAGTAGTGCGTTTCGTTAACGCGTGCATCTTTACTTTTGGCCGTTGTTCGCATTTGCAACGCACAGCTGCGTCAACGCAAACTCGTCACTATATTGATGCTGGATCGCTACTAGCACGACTGCATCGGTGCTAACTCATCGAGATAATCGCTCAAGCTCACAACTGTATCGAGGCTGCATTGCGACTGTATCGCGATAGTAGCGATTAAAAAATATGTTAACGTGGGTAAGGTTTAAGAACAGTGGTAGCTTAACGATTGTAAAGCGATCGTATCGTTACAACAAAATCGCCGTGGATGACAGCCCTTAAATTGTAAAAGTATCGAAATTGGTCACATCAAAATTTAGAGTACCTAGGTACTTCCCATCTGCGATCCTGTTTATCTTTCCACTATGCCTACGCTTACCTTCTGTCAAGAAGTTGTCATATTTTCGTTTAAACGGAAATATTTCATTTGAAACATTTCTTTGGCGTAAAACAAATAAAATGAATGGTTCTAATTCTGGAATACTTCAGTAATTCCATTATTGTAGAAGTATCTCTTTGTCTGAAGAAAGGAAAAAAGAATGTATATTTTATAACTGTTTTAACTGCGGAGCAACGAGAAGACATTACAAAACAGAAGTGATAAAAAGTAAGTGTTGCAAATAGTAGATATTTATTTTCAACAAAGTGTGGTCAGTACCCGAGGCATTCGCAGACACATCTCAGTCGCAATCTGTCAATAACACCTCCTAATTTCTCATCATTTTTGACAGATTCCGACTGCGATACGAATGCAAACGTTGCTTAAACATTAGTAGATTTGGTCATCTGGTGTAAAAACATGAACGACAACGCATAATGCTCGTGGTGGTATCATAATCATCTGCCTAGCCTTTTCCCAACTATATTGGGGTCGGCTTCCAGTCCAACCGGATTCAGCTCAATACCAAGTAAGAATATAGCTTAAGTATAATATAAGTAATAATAAGCAAGAATAGTATTTTAAGTTGAGCGGCTGCCTACCGCACTTCCACAAACCATTAACTGGGTAACACGGTATCTCTTGGTAAGACTGAAGTCAGATTTACTGGCTTCTGACAATCCGTAACGGCTGCCAAAGATCTACAAATGACAGCCGGGACCAACAGCTTAACTTGCTTTCTGAGACACCTCCTCATCCATAGACCAACCTTGGCAAGCGTTGCTTAACCTTGAAGATCGGCTAGTGCGGGTCTTATTATTTAGCCACGATAACAGTACTTAAAAAAACTACACAATAAAACCAATAAGTCAATGAACTCTTTCAAAAAAATAAGTACCTACCTACACTTCGGAAATATTCCGGAAGGAGTACATAAAAGGAGTTTTAAACACAGTAATTTCCGAATAAAAATGGTTGTGCGCTAATTTATCGCACATTGTATTGTAACGAGTGTATTACAGTCCGGCAGAGCGTGATTTATGCGGCTGCGTATTTTAATATTGCATTCAATGGATAATTTTGTGTGTTGGACATGACTTTTATCGGCATGAAAGTTTCGGAAGGAAAATGGAGTTTCAATCAAAAGTAGTGGTTTCACTTACATTTATGTTTATTTTAATTACTCTCTGCACTATCATACCACTAAAATACCAACATGTACACAGGGACAACGATTATATTATTATTATTATAAAATACACGCACATAATATTGTGTATTGTGTTTGTAGTGATGACAGTCTAAAGAGTAAATGCTACGTAGACTCCTACACAGGCTTAGCGCAAAAAAAAAGAAAAAAAATCTCCCATTATTCCTGGGAAATCAGGTAAAAAGAATAAGGTCATCCGCTTAAAATTCTTTAAGCATGTTAGACTTAACTTTTATTTATTAAAATGTGACTTAGTATAGCAGCTGCTTGATACGTTTAAGTATAATTGTATAATTGTTTAAGCATTACTTCACTAATGCTCACATCTCTCATACTTAATCGATCAAACCATTACTCGAAAGTTACTCAACCACACTTCAATACACGTGCCTCAAGTGAGTAAAACAACCAAGACTGCAACTAAACTAGTGTATGTACTTCCCTATAGTATTTACTATCGAATATTCCCGATACATGAACGGGGGCAGTTAGTAAAGCGGTACGTTATAACAAGGCAAAGTTGCAGAGTTAACAGAATTCTCTGTTGTTCCTAGATAATTATCAAGTACAATAGACGATCTAACTTGTTCGGTTATTGATAAACATTAGTTTGTTGTTTCTGTATTAGCATGAGTGGATGAATTGCAATGTAGTTAGTGAGATGGATTGTATCATTGTGGCGGAGGTTTTTAAAGACCACTTGAATAGCCTGATTTGAGCAAATGGAATAGAAAAGTGACTTTAGATTTGTATTTAAACAGCGGTCTCTAACTGTGTGGTGATTACGCAAAGTCTTCTATTATTCTTCCATAAATAACCATTTGTATGATATGTGATGTCCACTTCCAGATCTACAAGGATCTGGACGTTTGGCAGCGGTGTTTTTTCAATGAAATTCGGTACACAAAACTATTTAACCATGCAAAAAATCCATTCAAGCGCCGAAAGATACTACAAAAATTGTGATAGAAAATGAAGCAATTTACCGGTAGCCCAATATAAAATAATAACTCAAAAAAAATTAACGCTTCAAATAACCAACTTATAATCTCATAAACTCTATCAAATAATTTTAAAGTCTGTTCAAACGGCGCATATACAAATGGTGCTTCATTAAACTTGGCCGAAGTTGGAGTACGAACGTTCCGAACTAATATTTTGTCACCATCATTCATTCAGTAATCTTTGAAGTGGTCAGTCGTTCGCGTACTAGAGGGTTCTTGTTGAAAACCGACTTTGTAACAGATTTGAGTGAGTAGGCTGGCCATTTGGCTTACCGGACATTTGACTATTTAACTGACCGTTTGTGAGTACCTGGACATTTTTGGATTCCAAAAGTGTCGAAAGTCGATTCTATACCGTCCAAAGGGCAGCATGTTTCAAATATTTTTATTTTTGTTGTAGTTGGAGCCAACTAAGCTCAGATTTTTAGAAAGGTGATTTTTTGGAGGAATTTAGTGATTTGGCCACTAAGCGTCTTGTAGTGAAAAACATGCTATTTCTACGATCTCACGATTAATAATAAATCTTTATTTAAATGAGGATTTCATATTTTACTATAAACACTTAAAATAAAAACTCCTAACTAAAATATGGTGTCAAAAAATTCGTCCGCATCGCTATCGACTGGAAGTGAATTTAATCAATTAAAAGTGTTGCCGAAATAACTACAATGTCTATATTGCGCTATTCCGCGGCCGCACTCACATCGTATTGTATGACAGATAGTGAAAACTGTATTGAATGAAATATTGTCCTGCAACAACAATGAAGCCAGGCCATCCTAAGTCAGCACTGGACAAGTTGGCAAAGCGGTTTAATTTCACCGACCGTTCAAACTTCCATAAGAGGATTTTGTTACAAAACCAAGGCGAGTCTTCGAGCACCGGTGTGTGGCAAAAATACACAGTGCCCCCACGAAAATGTTTTCTCCACTTTTTGTCGTTACAATTGAATTTCATAGTTTAACGAAGTACAGCACAGTGATGTTCGCGGTAACTTTGTTGGTTTTCAATTTTACCCATTTTTTGTTTCCCTAGTGTAGTCCCAGCTTTGTGTGTACCGAGTTTTGAGGAATTTAAAACATAGTTCTTTGTGTCCAAAACTAGCTGTTTATTCTGCATCTCTGTAGGGATGAAAAGGAGGTTTTGTTTCTTCTTTTTCGTGGTATGCTTTTGTCGTAGCATCAATTTCGTGCACTCACTTTCAAAGCTGCCAGTAATTTTCCGGACATGAGTTATGTTTTCCATGTTATCGGGCATGTCGAAAAAAGAAAATATTTAGTAACAAGAGAGAGATTTTCGTATTCTTAAGAAGCCCCGCATTCGCATTGCAGTCGCAAATTGCCAAAACACCTTTAATTTCATTTTGAAAATAGTTTTCAGTTTGCCTGTCCCTATGATAATATTGCGAGTAGAACACTTGTAAAATACGAGAATAATAATAAATGGCCTTTAGAAATAACTAGTTGACCCGTGCCCACTTGGCTTGGCGTCAAACATTTTTACTTGTGATGAGTTTTTACATTCAATATTATTATTCACAATCAAGTATGTCAACGCCTATGTCACTTAGGAATAATGCAGCTTACTACTGGTGAAAAAAATTAAAAAATCGGTCGAAGAGTTTTAGAGATTACTTCCTACAAACAAACTCACACACTTACAAACTTTACCTCTTCATAATATTATATTTAATATCATCATCATCATCATCATCTGCCTAGCCTTTTCCCAACTATATTGGGGTTGGCTTCCAGTCAAACTAGATTCAGCTGAATACCAGTATTTTACATGGAGCGGCTGCCTATCAGACTTCCACAACCCATTGACTGGGTAACACGGTTTTTCTTGGCAAGACTGGAGTCAGATTTTCTGGCGTCTGACTATCCGTTACGACTGCCAAAGATCTACAAATGTCAGCCGGGACCAACGGCTTAACGTGCTTTCCGAGGCACGGAGGAAACTCGGTATGTTAAGATGGTCACCCATCCACAGATCAACCTTGGCAAGCGTAGCTTAACCTTGTTGATCGACCCGTGCGGCTGTCATTATTTAGCCATGAGCTACTCAATGTTAATTATTTAAATAATATATATTTGTATAGATATTTGTCTCAGTTTCCTCTTAAATAGGTTACACTTAATATCTGGTCTCATTAATCAAGGGTAAGTGCATTATAAAAATATAGTGCCGGAGTAAAAATGTTTTATGTAGGAAGACTAGGTACATCTAGAATTTTAAATAGCCACCTTTGAGCAGAGAAACATTTTAGCTGGGATTACTTTCGCGGAAATTAAAAACAGTACTTTCATCTTTATAATACCAAATTCTCCTGTAGTTGTTTATTGTATATCTGTGGTCTTTGTTTTGCTTTGTTATTTTACTGAAGTTTAAACGCCTAAGGCCATACTTATTTCTTTTTTCTGAAAATTCTTGAAGGCTCATAACGTGAAAACGAAACGGTATTTTTTAATGATATGTTTTTTTATTCTTTTTTCTTGCGTTCTATTCGCCTACGCCTGCGGGAGCTTAACGGAACTTAAGAAGCATCACATTTGCAAAAAAACAGTTTTAATTACTATTTTATGATTTATATACTTCAATGCTCGAATCTAATAGCTAATAAACCTAATACAGTAGGTATGAGTTTATTGTAAAAATAACTGCGAATATTGTTACCAGGGTTCCAGTGCCATCTCTAAACTTACAAAAACTAAAACCATTCCATTTGACGTCACAGCCAACTTGTGCACACACTTCGGTAATTCCCGAGATCCCTTCAATCACAGCGGAGTTATATTTTAATCCAAGCAAACGCCTTCCTCTCCATTGATTCAGATGAGTTCTACCTTTATTATTCTTCTTCTTCAGAATTACAAGAAAAAAGTCCATTTTGTTACCTCAGTTGCAACATTAATGGAATCGCAAGAATCCTCACTGCTCAGTCGCCTCGTCGCTACTTTAATAAGAAAAGTTTTCTCTTCGATTGACGAAGTTCGTCAACGAGAAAAAATTACGTCGTATATAAACACCTGGAGCATTCTCGTAGTTATTGCGTTTCCCAAACAATTTCAATTAATCGGAAATCGAAATTCCGTATCGAAGTCTCAATTTTCTCTTTGAGGGATCTCTCATTTGAGGGAAGCTGATATTTTGGCAGATTGTAATACAGATTCCGTAATTACGTATTGATTTGTGTTGCCTCTTCGTTTCTGTTTCTTTTGTGAAAAGTTGAAATGTGAAGTGATATTATGCTGTAAAGTAATTTTCATTTAGCATAAGTTTATCAAATTTAACTTTGATAATATTTGATTTGAATTAATCTCTAGTATACAAGCTCCAGTATAAAAACTTTCGCAAGAAGGGTTCCGTACCGTAAACCAAAAAAAAAATGCTGTATGGGAGCCCCCTTTCATTTTAATTTAATTTTTATTATTTGCCATAGCCACTATACAAATAGTGGCTATAGAAATACAAAATCTGTAAAAAATTTAACCGTCTACCTTTGACAGTGTTCTTGAGATACAGCCCGCTGACAGACAGATGGACAAACGGACGGACAGTGGAGGCTTAGTAATAGGGCTCTGATGGTTACCCTTTGGGTACGGAACCCTAAAAAGTAGCATATGACACTCAATAAATGACAATACTTAATGTGATGTGATGATAGCTTTTATCATCAGATAAAGAAGTATCATGATATCGAATTAGTAGGTTCATTTAAATTATTTGTGCATAGTATGTTTCTATACACAATAATGCTTTTTGAATATATTAGTTTATACTTATCTACAACAGATGGCGCGAGTAGTAACCGTGACGCGTGGGGTAAAACATTTTCTTTACTAACATTACCTTTGTAAATAAGTTCAAACCATTTAATATAAACCTTCGTCCTACCTTAACCTACACCATAATAATGATCTACTCCAAAAAAAAAATAAACCATGTGAAAATTACATTTTTCTGTATAACTTGACTTTCTTAAGATAAAACCGTTTTATGCATCGTCACTCTCCCTTATTACGGTGTGAACGAGGGGGAGGCACTTGAAGCTACGGACTGCATAAAATAGTGGATAAGCAGCAGTCAAGCTTAAACTTTCTTGTAAGCACTGGACTATAGTAGGCGCCAGATAATCGTGGAATAACGGTCATTGACCCACCTACAATTATTGACATTTTTAATTTGAAAAACGGAATTAATGACACAAAGCTGTCCCGAATCATCATCTCTCGTGATCCTTAACATTGTCTAATAATGAAAAACGATTCATATTTAATTGTTGTGTGTACCTATGAACAGTTATTAGGGAAATGTCAATGTACTTTATTCCACATTTATCTGGCGCCTACTATAGTAGTGATTTGGAAAATCTCATGATAATTTATCGCAGTAAAAACAAGGGAAATACTTTTTTTGACAGATTGCGGCTGATATGTGAATGCGAACGTTGCTTAACCTTTTGAACGCCAGAGCATAAACGCATCGGCGTGCCCCCGACGCGGCGACGCCAAGCCACAAATTCACCGTACTTTTTGTCACATATATATGACGTTTGGCGCACAGGGCACGCGCTTGCTTGTTGTGTAAACGTGACAATGGCGTTCAAAAGGTTAAAAATAGTAGAATTGGTTTCGTGAGTTTCAAGTAAACTAACCTTAAAAGGGCTTCTTATAATTGAAAAAGGTTTTATAAGAGAACAAAAGGGGTAAGTTTAGTTGCTTTATTTCGGTTTGTTCGTGTTTTATGTTAACTTTATATTTGCACCAAGAGCAACATTTCGTGTTCAGGCTATCTCTATCTATTCCAGGTTGCCTGGAACAGATCGCGGAATGCGATAAGGCCGCCAATTGTATGTTTTTCATTTTAAGATTTTCTGTATGTATGTTTTATATGATATACAATAAAGTATATATAAATAAATAAATAAGTTAAAAATAAGTTAAAAAATCTTGTTAAATTGTTTTAGTAGTAAGTTTGTGTGCGCAAACTTTCACATTGCGACCGCCTCGGTTAAAGGAAATAGTTACCCGAGCCGAAGACGAGGCTGTTTTCGAGCCAAGAGACTACAATGACAAATGCTCCACACTCAAAAGACGTTCCTCAACACATTTACTCCAAAAAATAAACGAAACTTCATGTACATACTTGCATAATATTTAGTAAGAAATTATTATGAGAAATGACTCGCAAATTTATTTTTCGTGCTCTGAGCTCGATTTTCTTGGGGGACAAGTAGTATGTAGTCGGGACGTAATGAATGTTCACCCATCCACGGACCGACCTCGAAAACTTTTTTACAAAGCAATGCAACCGACTTCCTAATAACCACTACAAAGTACAAAATACATAACTTTAATTTTGGAAGTCGGAATCAAAAAATGAAGAAACTACACCAAAACACCGACTTACAAAATTAAAGTTATTTTGTACTTTGTAGTGGTTTTTATTTGGAAGTCGATTGTATGTTTGGGTCAGCAATATTCAACTACAGTATAGGAAATAAAAATGTTCGTAGAGTGCGATTAGGCGTGCCACATTCTATACAGCAAGTCAACCAAAAAAAAAAGGACTATCGAATGTTTTAGCGAATTAAAAAAAATGTTGTAGCCGGCACGACTGCACTGACTGTATTCATAGTACGTTTTTTGCGATTGGTTGAACTTGTAGCGGAACAACTTTTTTTTTATAATTCTTTACAATAAATACTTAGAACGTAGTTTATTCCATAAATACTTAATTAACTTTCAACTTAATTCCTAACTAAATTAACCCTAAAATATGGCATCAAAAAATTCATCCGCATCGCTGTCGACTGGAAGTGTACCCAAAAGAATGGCGGCATTGCCACGTTGTATGGCAATGCTTATTCTTTGACCAAGGTAAAAGCCAGCCCTTGGGTCACGTGAAGTGTCAACTAAGCGTCTTGAGGGATCTTTAAACAAGTTATGTGCACTCGGACCCCAAGACCCGAGAGTTTCAACCCCAAACGGCTCGAAAATATAACTACCAAAAAGTTTATTATATTTCCGCCGCTTTAGGTTCTCTGCAGCCGCAGCGGCAGTGCCAGCACAGCACGAATAGCTAGGAAGATGGCATGGCGCATGAGTAGTTTGGTTTAAGTTACCAGTCTACTCCGAGGTTTCTGGCAAGGAATACTTTCATTTCAGGCTTTCAGTTATAACTTCGTGCCTCTAGGAAAAGCATTAGAATTTTCCTGTAATAGGAAAAGCCTCAACAAAAATCTCACAAAAAACTTAAGGATAATAATAAAAAGTTGTTATAATGGCTGTAAAACAACTTTTATTATAATCCTTAAAAACAACACCTACCTCTTTTGTAAAAACCAATGGGTAGCTATGCCTAGGTTTGGCAAGGAATAGATTTATTTCTGGAAATTTCCAACTATAATTCCGTACCTCTGGGTAAATCATTAGAATTTTGCAATAAATGCGTAAGAAAATAAGCGTAAAATCTTTTTTGGTTGGTCCTATAGTAAAAGTTGTCCAAAATGACGAGTACAATGACCCGAAACGAAATGATGCATTTATTCTGTTACACGTTGTATTGTATTATTATAAACCTTAGTTACTGGTAATCTATGATCGGTATTTATGAATGACGGCCGGTCTCAATAACGTATCTACCTTTAACCAACAGTCAAATCTAGCTAAGATAGCAAAAGTAGCTGAAACATCATGTTTGCCTTTCAAAGATAACGTTTCAGCTACGGTTGTCTCTATCTCTTATCTAATTTGACAGCTGGTTAAAGGTAGATACGTTATTAAAGCCGGCCGTTAGATTACCGAGACGCTTTTCACAGTCCTTTCAAAACCAATAATTTTCTTGCCTGACATCCTTTATCAATTTCTAAAGCTTTAGTTCTCCCCTTTATTCTCCATCGCAGTTAGCTTAAAGCTAATCTGTCTATGAAATGTATTTCTCCTGCAGCCTGCAGCGTCTAACTGCACCGTCTTTACAATTTTGCAGCTAAAATTCGCCTTACCTGACTGCGTTTGAGTTGAAATCAATTAGCCTGCCAATCGCAGGCCCGTGGCGTGTTGCTAACGGAACTACCTCCTACAAATCAAGGAGAGACCGTTTCAATAGAACCAACCGTCAATAGTATCTGGAATTACTCGTTCAATTGTGATTTTGGAGTTCGCTTGACGGGCTTTGGTTCAATGGCTACGTTCAGGTATGATTGGTAGAACTGATTTTTGTTTCCTACGTAGAGGAAAATCTTACTTTTATGTAGTTTATTTTCTTGTTAAACTTGTTTTTTTCTTGGTTCCTTTGTGTTCAATGAAAATAAGTTTAAATCCTTTGTAGGTATTTTACGGTAATACAAAAAACTGACTTTTATTATTTTTGGAATTATATAAAAATAGCAGTTTCTATGAAACTCATATAGCTCTTGTACATTTGATATAATAATATTCTTAAAATGTTTATCTGATTTTTTTTTTTTTTGTAGACTGTTTATATTTAAATGTAGGGTATGTTGGGCTGCTGTTTAAAATAAAAATAAACTTTTTTTCTACAGTGTCGTGAAAACATTTATTTTTTTACTTATCAATATAAATACAGTCGTTCGTAATATAATACACGAATTGTTACATTAAATCGATGTAAAGCGATACAACTAACGAATATCTCGTAAATGCTTGTCGGTATGTCATGTTGTATTTAATTAGAACTGTTTCACTGTTTTTGTGTTTCTGAAAAGTTTTGGTAAAAACACTATCATAATAGTTGCAAAATTTATAAACAATAAAATAGTTACACTAAGGAGTTTCTTGAGTAGGCTCTCGAAAAATCTCCTTTGTGTAATATTACCTATTTTTATAAATATATAATATTATATATATAATTTCTTATATATCTATATAATATTATATCTATAATTTCGTTTATATCACTTGAGTGGATGTAGAGATTCAGAGAAAAAAACATAGAAACTCGTTTTAATTTTTACCTAAAATTATTAGTTATCTATTCTGCGTCCCACGTCGGACAGAGATTTTTTACTTTCATGCTTAGGTTCAAAAGCGTGCCTAACGTGCTGTAAGTGATAAAAATGATACATGTGTTAATTTTCAAATATTATTTCCTCTACATTTTACAAAGTTACATACGCTATCGCCAACAAAAACAGTAAAACAGCGAGAGACTAGTAAATTAAAATTATTGGTAAAAAAATACAGGTAGGTACGTCACTACGTCTAATTCTACTATAAATACAAGTTTAGATAGCAAATAAATCAGACTTTCATTGTATCATATCGAATGGCACGAGTTTAGAAAGGATGGAAGGACCAATTTCTGTTTTTGGTCTTTTCGGATTGTTATGCACGACTCGATTTGTGATTGGCTATCAATCCGACACGATAGAATGGGATCGTGACAAGGAATTTTCTCGATCAATTGGGTGAACATTGGACATTATACGCAGTCGTAAGTTTCATGTACTAACTATTTACTGTAGTATTTAAATAATATTTCTTGTGTCGTTGGCTTGATAAAATAACTACAAAAAGGCATATTAGGCTAGGTATGTGGTTAGAAAGTTATCATAGGTAATATTTTTCTAGAAGTCAAATATATGGACCAAGTTTCACTTACACGAGTAATTAAATAGTATATAGGTAAGTATAACATTAAATAGAAATACAATGTAGTATAGAACGTGTGATATAAGATGTATATTTCAAATATATTCAGTAAAATATATTTTATTGTCGAATTTAGAAATAAATGCAGACATGACAAGGGAGATTTTTATGAAAATATGTGTTCGTATTTTCAAAACGAACGAGTCTCTGATTGAGATAGACGAACACGAATGAAAACAATTATTTTTGTACCGCACATGAATTATTTTTGTACGCTCATGCTTTTTTGCTTTCGTAGGGTAGAATTTAAAGTGTTTTATTTGCTGACTATAACTCGGTCATATTATAGTCTGTTTCAGGTTCTTTTTTCGAACCGAGTGCTGGAAAGACATACAAGGGCATAATTTTAGTAAAATAAAGGGACTTTAGTTTATTCAAATTTGATTTTATCTTGTGTTTTATGTCCAATGACTGAAATTACGACCTGCCATGTCTGCAAAAATCAAATTACACAAGTGCTTAAGTAAAAAATCAGTCAATTACATGTCAGTTAAAACATATTTGCTACTAAAGATTTTAAATAATTACAATTTACTAAGTTGAAATACTTCAATCGTCTTAAACTCAAAGATAGTTACTTCGAATAATAATAGTATGTACAGTCTCGAATTATAATAATATCTCGAAAAAATCACAAACATTGGTATTGTGTCTAAACCTAGAAATAATTAAGTTGTAGGCTAACGAATCGTCTTAAGAATTTAACTTTTTAATGAACTACTTTGAACACTTTAATACTAAATGATCTAATTATGGAAACTAGTTTGTATTAAATGCCTCTAGATCAGACACTTCCGTTTGACAATTGTATTTTAATATATGTCATCCTTCAATTAAACTTAATGTACTTTTATAAGGTGGGTTACACAATATTTCGGGTAAGACTTAGCATATCCACTACACTATCTTCACTTGAAATAGCTTGCCAATCAAAGTCATCAAAGCATTTGTACTTTATAAATATTTTTTTTTTACTTCAAGAGACGATTCCTAAGCCTGTCAATTGTACAATCCAATCGATACATTTTACAAAATTTATTTACAAACATCCTAAACGAAGTATGAAGCGCAAACTAATTACAATTCACTATACATACAGTAATACAAATGTAGGTATGTAGTAACTTTCAGTGGCTTAAGCTTAGTCGCTTAGTTTAATAGGAATCTCATATGAACACCAAGCGCCGAGACTTGACTTTAATCTCATTTCAAAATCGCCCGCAAATTCAGAATTTGGCTATATATTATTTGGGCGTAACTTTCGAATCAGAATACAACGTTCAGAGACCAAAAGGACCAGACTTCAAGGTCTGTGTTCGAATCTATCGTGTAATGAAAGAGTTGTTAAATTAGCTATCAATGGCAAAATACATAGATTTTATTGCCTTCAATTTTTGTCAAGTAAGAAGAGATCATTTTTAAATTGCCAATCTTTAATATCAAAGTTTACATTTAAACATCTCTTCTGGAAGCTCTGCGAAAATTTCGAACTCTTGTTGGAATAATAGTATAATCACACAACAGATAGCATGAACAACGTCAATACAAATCATACGAATTTCGAACGTTACGAGCTGTTGGTGCATTCTGACGTAATACAGATGAACGGTGACGTCACAGCCTAATTTTCTCTAAACGGTTGAGCAAATATTTCGTTCAGTAGCTGTTGATATTCCTCTGCATTATAAAGATAGTCGTCGTCATCGAGTATGCCGGTTGCATTATATCTGTAATAGATTTTGTTAGTGATTTTTATATGATTAAATTAGATTAGTCTTAAACAAAAAACATTATAATTTTCTTTATTTGTTTGGTCCTTTCAACTGCGCCTTGAAAAAACTATTCTTGATTTCCTGTCAAATGACGTAGTGTGTCTTACCTTGATGTCTCTCGTTTTCTTCGTGAATTCACTTCTGATGCCACTTCAACGCACAGTACGACAAAATGACTACTGCAAGGATATCTGTAAACAAAAATATTATCTTATAAAACGTCCTTTCTGTTACTTCATCAACTTTTTGCCTTGAACCCTTCTAACAAAATACACTTCTGCTTTAAATTGAATTATCAAAATGGACTGGAGGACCCCAAGTTTTAAGCCACTAGATTGGGGTCGTGATTTTGAATTTTGTACTCTCAGTTGTTGAGCTAAGGTTGTATGTTGATAAATGGAGTGAAAGTAACAATTAAAGGGCTTCGATTTAAAGTTGAATGGAATTCTAATACATTTGAATGACGATTTACGTTTCGTGTTGAAGGACAGTAGCGTTTGGAGCTTAACTGTTATGCAAACATTTTCTATACTGTTGTTTGTTATTGAAATTTCTCAGTCAACTCTGAAGGAGGTACAGACGAAGAGAAAATATTTTGATGGTATTGTAAAAATACATTGGAGGGTCTTCGATTATACAGTCCTTTTCTTGCCGACATTCTTAACATTATCGTTGCTATGGTTTCTAATTGGTGGAAGTGATATCAACATAAACGCCTTTATAGACAAAGAGCCTAAAGCCAGCAACCAGACATAGATCCAGAGTTCCAGAGTAACAACCCAATAACATATTTTGTGACCTTTGTTGACGGAAGCTTTTGGAACGACTGGAATAGCCGCGGCAGTACAAAGGAGGCAAATGAATTGTATTATATGGTGAAAATAGTTCAATTGTTTTTTTTCCTGGTTTCATTAAGAACTGAATGAACAATGCCTTACCTCTCCTGTGCAAGTAGTTTGTGTGAGTGAAGTGAGGAGCCCAGGCCGCGACTGGTAGGGTCTCCATTCTGCCACTCTTGACAGTAGCTGTCCAAGGCACGTTCACCGTTCGCGCGGGAGCCATGCCAGATTATCTTTTGTGGCCTAGAGAAAATCGATATAAAATATAACATTCTTCCGTTACTGACTGACTGAGTGACTGACTGACAGACAATGCACAGCCGAAACTACTGGTCGTAGAAAGCTGAAATTTGGTAATCGCCACTATTGATTCTAGCTCTGGTATGTTGCAGTGGTTCAACCACTAGATATATAGAGTTGCGGAGCTTGTCGCAAAATAAGTCTTATTTATAAAAAAATCTAATGTTTACAATATTTTTATGAACATACCTGCTAGGTTTAGGGCATAAGTGGGGTTACTCATATCGTCTTATCACTATAAAGCTGTTATGATATTGATAACAGCTCGTGAGGGTGATATGTTTTAAATAAAGTCTATTATATAGAGGGAATATAAATGAATTTCCGAATGTACTAATTTAATAAGGGCATGAGCAGAAAGAGGTACGTAACGGCAGCTTCGGGCGAAGGGTGCCGGATTGCTGGAAATGCCGGAGTACTGAAGTGCCGGATTAATGAGACTCTACTGTACTTGAATGCTTCTTTCACCAGAGGATAGAAGGAGTGTTCTCTACGGTCAAAGTTTTATTATAAACACCTGTAGAAAAATTAAAGCACAGTACAATTTAAACAGATACATTAGCGTAAGACCCTTAACGACAGGATAGTTTACTATCATTGAAACAGTTTTCATTGTCGGAGCTGCCGACCAATTCTGATGATGTAAAAGTAACAGTGATATGTATAGCTCCATCTCTCTCTTAGAGCGTAATCATGAACGTTTTAAGAGTAGGGCCCCTGTACTTTGAGATATGACCTTGTACAAACAAACACATAATTTTGCCTTTTTATAATATTAGTGTAGATTAACAAATTGCTTACCAATGTGAGTCCGTCAAAATATTCCTGCCATTGAAACTGTATATTCTGGAACCAGCCGTCAGTGCGCCATTGCCGTCAAACATGTCCGAGAATGACTTGAATAGGACTTCTCCTTGAGTGTTCACCACTGGTAGGTGACGGTCCGAGTAGCGGACTATTGAGTTCAGGTTTTGGATCCTAGGACAAAACTTTAGTTATGACGTGTTACAGAATAAGCGCAAAAGTCAAAAATGAATTGTACCTACTTATCATTATGAATGACGTCTTTTACTGTGGGACCAAGCCCGATATCGTTAAAGAAAATCGACTGACCCATATATTTGTGTATATGGACAAAATGTATTGAAAATCTGATTTTTTTCGTGATCTTTTGGATCGTTACGCTATGGTTTTAAATAGAGAACTAATTACGTGGTTTCCGAATTGGTGGTTAGTTAGTGGTTTATTTTGCAACTAATACGAAATCGAGTACGGTTTCAATAAAATTAGCAAATGTTATTTTATGTGGAAGAGAAATATACATATATATATAGGCATATATTGACTAAATTATTGAAACTAATTAACTATTAATGAAATAATTTACCATACGCGTATGTCCACTGTGTTTCGAAAAAAATACTTCTTTCTTTTTAATTCACGTGTTAATTATAAATATATTAATAAAATTATAAGGTGCCTGACTACACAAAAAGCTATTAAGAGGTATCTGCGAGTTGGCTTTGACCCCTTACGTATGCCTTGCAAAGGTCCCAAGTTTCCAAGCAATGTCCAAAATGAAGTAAGTAATAATAATTTTAAACATTACTTACTTGCTGGTCAATAGAGCCCTGAAGGTGCCTCTGAATCCTGCGCGCCTTCCTTGTCGGTAGCATGCGTAGTCGGCGCGGCGTATACCATGCATGTTGCCAGGCAACGGTTCGTTCAATGCCGCTAAGTGGAGCTGTAGAGAAGAAAATATTAATGCCCATTCTCACTGACACCTAATAATGCCACTGCTCGCTGCGCAGAGCGTTGACAATCCAACAACGGGCACTTTGTTGGGTTTTAATTGATTTGAGTTATAATTGAGGTGTTTTCTAGTATTCACATTAGGTGTTAGTGTTATTCATAAGTCGGTGTTTTTGGTTGTTTCTTCGTGTTTTAACATCGACTTCTTTATTTGGAAGTCAGTTGTATTTTTTTGTAAAAAAGTTTTTTATTTCTCACTTTTTAGTGGTACGCCACTGTAACAACACTGGCAAGTCACGGGAAAGCAAAACACGCAATTTTGTTTACTTATTTGGATGATATATTTTTTCCTCCAGCTCATTTTGATTTAAAAACCAAACTACTGAATCAATTTTGATGAAATTTCTATGGGACCAATCGGAACGTATATCCTTTCACATGAAGATTTTTTCAAATTGCTTCATAAATGACGGAGCTATGAGGTAGCAAACATAAAAAGAAAATACAACTGAATTGAGAATCTCCTCCTTTTTTTGAAGTCGGTTAAAAATAGGGAAAAACCTATAGAGTTATGCAGGACAGAGTGTGTAAAGTCCCGCAAACCTTCATTAAAACGGGAAGATCCTCCAACCGAACGGGTGCTGTGTCCGGTGAGTATCTGCCCAATGGTTGTTGTCGGGCTTAAATAGGGCATGCGGAACAGAGAGTAAAGTCCCGCATACCTCCACTGCAGTAGGAGGGTCCTCCTGCCAGACTGTTGTTGTGTCTGGTGGGCAACTGCCCGATAGTTGACATTTGGACTGTAATATATGTTTAAATCGCACAGAGAACTTTGCTTGCGCGATGCAGGATTTCGTTGTTAGTTCGTCGTAGATGGCGCTGCAGTTCTTTTTGTTGCCATACAAATTTCGTTTCTTAATTTTTCTTGTGGCGGCATTGATACAGGCTGTTGGATATGTTCGAATTGCGAGGTGAACTTTGATAGCGTAATGTAGGCTCTATGTCACGAAGGTACATTTGTAGTTCATATATTCGTGTGTGTAGTTTAATTTTATGATTTCATTGTGAGTTTTTACAGTTTTAACATTTACCCCTCAAACAAAAAAATAAAAGTAAACAAAAAGCACTTCATGGTTTTACCTTCTGAAACCAAAGACTTCATTTTGATATCATGGGAGCAATGTCCGTATTTTTAAGGGACGTGCGCATTCTAATCACAGTTGCAATCCGTCAAAAAACAAGTGGAATATGTAACCGTCGAAAAAAAGGAGGAGGTTCTCAAGTCGACCTGCATATGTTTGATCACGCATTACTATTTACAAAGACCAATTCTTTTTTAATGGAGACTTTGAAGTTGATCCCTAAGTGTTAAAAAGTTCGGGATGATGGATTGTTTACTGAATTTCCAAAATAATTGGGTTACGACTATCGAGGGTTTAATGATGGATTTGGAAGATTGTAGCTTGTATTTAGGTAGAATATTTTGACACAAAAAATAGAACTTCATTAGAAAATTAAAACATTTTAGGAAAAACATACAACCCTAATTTCTTTAAAATTAGAATGAACAGGCTTCTTCTGGGTAAGCTCGCTCCATCGTCGACTTTGTCTCTGTCATCTATGACCTAGACTGGAGTCAAGAGCAAACTCATCTAAATAAAAAAAAAATGAAAATTTAAAAATGTTTTTTAAACGTATCATGTGACATATCAAATGAAAGGGCATAAAAAATTATACTTACGCTAGGTCCAGCAACTGGTGAATTCTCCACGAGGTTGGATATTGAAGGTACATGCACTAAACTGGCAGCTGGCATCGGTGGAGTCTGTTTTGGCGCTGATGTAGGGTGCGCAGGATGTACGGGCGAAGATTGTGTTACCAGAGAGCCAAGCTGTAGAAAAAAAAGCGTTTAATATTATATTTCCCGTTTTTATACAGAAAAACCTAACAGCTTTATGCCACTTGATGAAATAATCATGGTATAAAAAAAAAAAAAAAATTATAACTTAGAAATAAATCTAGTATTAAAATAAAAAATTGTTCATGCATCTGCATTTTTACACAATTCATAATCACTCGACTAAGATGGTTTTCAAATTTTCTAGCGCCAGATGCTTAAACAATTTGTACCAAGATTAATACGGTCAGCACATTCAATTCGTCACCAGTCTATCCTCCATTCAATGTAGTGGAAATCCGTAGCTTATGCAGTTGTTCGAACAAAACTCACCAGTACGTATTGCCATCCGGAATTAACTTTGACAAATAAAGCTTGCTCTTCGACAACGTAAGCCAGTGCACCGACAGGACTCGATGATGCGAGCTAGAATCAAAATGGTGGATGAAAAAGTTGGAATGGAACGTGTGTTTTTTGACCCAGTGGTCAAATTAAATGAGATAAGAAAAAGTCGTGATAATGTGACGGCAATTTTGCATGGATATTGTTAAGAGTTGTCGTTTCTTTTCCATAGGCACCATAGGTTACCAATTGGCACAGAAATGTATGTGTGGCTTATATCAGTCCCATACATTTAGGACTATACGACATATTATCGCAAGTAAAATGTCTCTTTGTCTAGATCTGAAAACGAAGAGTGAGAGTGTGAATAAAATGTTGTATTTTTTTTGGTATAGATACATATAAAACGTAAAATAATCTAAATAGGATTGTCCAATTTTCGCCATCGCCTCGAGGCTCCCTCGTTGCAAAGAGTGGAACTTAAGTGTGGAGCATTTTGTAAAGATTGAATCTCTCTTAAACTTATTTTTTTATATGGTAATAAGTCATACTTTTAACATTTCTTCAGTAGTTTGGAACACTGCTGCGCCTGGAACGGACTGTTTCGACTCCTCTGTGTGATGGGTAGCTGGGTGCGACTGTACTGGCCCTGGAAATGTATCAATGTCTTAATAAAAATATCTGTTTTTATAATGTACCGAAGGACCAGTTTTAATTGGCCTGTTATTCTACTGAAAGTCAGTTCTTTGCCAGGCTAGCTAAAGGTCAAAGTGGCCGCCGCCAAGTGCGATCGATTGTACCGTACTTTACCTAAGTTCCCTCTTGTTGAGATTTGTGGAAGAATAAATATTCCATCTGCTTATGCAAAGTTTTGGTTTCAATATTGACGGGTAGTAACAGAAGTATGCTGTATTGAATGACTCCACATTTCAAATCACAAAACAGAATAATGTAATTAATACACGTCATTTTGGTAATCGTGCCTCCTGTTATTGATGATAAAAATATTATAATGTACGTCAATTCGTTACATTCCTTATAGATACGAAGCTTATCTAAAAAATTAATAGATAATTACGGATTTGTTTAGTTAAGTATGCCAGATTATGGACAGATCTTATGCTTGGACTTATTTGCATTTACGATAATGTACGCGTGAGGGGAAAATTTATTAATTTTCTTATCAGTACCAAAAAGAAAATTGTCATGAACTCATGTAGAAATATCTTTTCGAGTTCAATTATGAATTCTAATATAAACAATTCTTCCGTTAATGACTGACTGAGACTGACTAAATTGTTTTATCTCTAGAGCAATTTTCGATCAATATCCGTGACACCGCGTCGTGGCTTCGTTTCCGCATTGTTGAGTCACACATATCAGTGGGAACCTTATGATTTACCTTTTACAAAGGAGGACCAGAGAGCGTTCCGTTAAGATGACGCCCGGTGGTTTCAGTGTGATTGTCGTTTTTATATCCGCGTTAAGAGTGATTTAACAGATTATTAACACTTCATTATACAAATATATCTTAAAATATTCACATATCAAATTATTAAAGAAATAAATCGACAAAAAAATTACAAAAAAAAAACTTTTAGAACTTTAAAAGGTTATGTACCTACTTACACTTAAAAATCATTGAAATTCCGTTAATATTTGGTCTCTAACTTTAACCTCTACAGGAAGGACAACAAAAGACGGGGTGATATTATCTATCTTAACATATATATTTATTTTGTACGTGTGTATGTCACTGAACTCCTAAACAGCTGGACCGATGTTGATAAAATTAATGTTTCGTCATACACAGAGCAAACGTTTGGACAGGACAACGTCTGTCGGGACCGCTAGTACCTATATAAATATACGGTATTTTAGGTCAAAGAATAATGAGTGGGGTTTGATTTTTCGGCTGAACTTTGGGTCGCTCGGTTGAAGGTGAAGAGCATCAGCGTTTTTACATAGCTGTTTTTATTACTTACCATGTCTATCCCTGTCTCGATCCTTCAGATCTTTGAGTTCTTTGAGAGCCTTGAGCTCATCTAAAGGACTCTTTACGACTGTCATAGAGCAGCGTGAACAAACACAAAAAAGATCGTTAATCGTATCAAAAAGTATGTCATAATGAACTATGAGATAGAGAGGAAGTTGTATTATTAATATTTTTACAAACACAAGATGTATAAACACTGAAAAAGTTCTTTAAACACTCAAAGTCAAGTCAAAATCAATTTATTCAAATTAGGCTGAGTGCCAGCACTTTTTGAACGTCAAAGTTCTACATAAAGACAGTCCCCCAAAACTCGCGCCCGTCACCACTTCCTAGTGTTTTAGCTGGGAAGAAGAAGTGGCGCAACAAACTCCCCAGCAACACATCTGTCTGTTGAGTTATAAGAACTATCACTTATACAAAGGTATGTAAGTAGTCAGTATTCTTACAAAGAAAACAATACAACACGAACACGTAAAAACATAAAACTTAATAATTCGCTACTTGTAAGCTAGCACACTCCATTATGCCAGCATAAACAGACAAACTCAAGCATAAAAACAATATCAAATCAAACTAAATAAGCCTCCAGACATGAAGAGCGTGCCCGCTTACACGTGCAGAGGATAGGATTTAATAAAACTGTATCTACGTTTGTCGTCCTACTCTTCTGTCACAGGTCTGCTGGACGACATTAATTTTGAAATAACAGTACCTTTGTGCGCTGATCTTTGCACATAGGTAATTCTCTTATGTAATAGTTTTTTTGTGTACATGATGGAATAAATAAGTTATTATTGCGAACAGATGTAATAATAATATGTATTGATGTTTTTCTATTGTTACCCGGTTATTATTTTTTGTATTATTGTACCGTTACCAATGTAATAATAGCTTCATTTCCACCAAGGGCTTGGCAACAAGTAATGTCAACAAAGACGAATCGTGCGAGTGCTCATTATCATAATTTTGCGCAAAAAACAAGCAATCAGAATTTGTATTACGTCTCCGGATTTAGATAATAAGCATCCAATATTATTTTATGTTGAAAATGGAGAATATAATATTTGTGTACGCAAATAAATATAAGGGATTATTTATCCATTAAATTATTGTGGTTGTATCAATTTATATTTAAGTTATGTAGGTCTACTTAAAGCTGTTTTTTTAAAAACTAGGTATATTATTGTACTTACTTGAGAAAAAATATTATTAATATTTGCTTATATTTGTTTGTGGTATGAACCTTTATATGTTTAAGGTGAAATCTTAGAATTTAAAGGAACACTTCCTCTTAATTTACTACCTACTTTGAAATTTTGCAAATTAGACTCATTATTGTCAATAATAATAATTAATAAAAATAACCCCACCGCCGTATCTCTACGTTGACGTCGTGGTGGGACTTGCGCGCCCCAATAAACTTTAGATCATGTCTAAAACATACAACAAAAGACGATACAATTCGCAGGACAGTTTGTGGCGAACTGTTGGGCAGTAGCAACCCCACGAACCTGATCTCCCGGGAAAAATATCGTTCCTCATCTGTGGCTTGCCTTTATTTGCTGGCCGGAGTGAACACTGACGAGGAACTGAGCTCCCGCCTCTTTTTTGCCTTAATTGGCTGGTCTGAGTGGAGATTCGAAAGAGCAAACGTGCTAGGGAGAATGATGTATAATCCAGTGAGATGCTGGTAGGGATCTCGACCGTACTTCCGGGATTGTCCTGATAGCTGTGGTATACCTCTCCACTCTTCTAGCACCTCAGGATATGTTGCCCTTTGACGCTTCGTCACTTTGTGCTAGCGACTGTTTTCGGGGGACCATTTATTAAGTGTGCAATTCACCCCCTGCCATTTTAAAGCCGTGTATATTGTCAGTGGTCAGGGAGGGGCCAATAGTTCATTAAACTATCCAAACCCATAGCCTCTCATCTTGTGTTTCCATATTCTACAATAGTCCTGCACCAACCGGGGATTATCCTTGGGTAGGTATACTTTCATAGTACAAACAGGGATAATCGTCGGTTGGTGCCCCATTCCATTTGAAATGTCTAACGGGGCTTCTACGAGTTTGCTCTGGCCCCTCGTACGCCTACCAAAGGACCGGGACCCCAGGGTCCCGAGATTGTCAAAGATATAATAATAATAATAAAAATAAGTATAAATTAATAAAAAAAAATTATTATTCATTATTTTTAAAATGTAACTCTAATAAATGTATGTCAGACATTAGACTCTTGATAAAAACACAATTTAACGATTATAATAAATTTTTCATGAATTTTCGACTGACGTTTGACTAGACAAAATTCCTTCTTTTTGTAAACGTACCAACAGCAGAATTAAAGACGTAAGAACATACGTTCGGGTTGATGCAAAAACTTTTCTACCTACTTGACTTTTTAATTTTAAGTTCAATGAGGTGAAAGGACAAAAAATCCACCATTCAGTTTAAGAAAAGCAACGACAAACACAATAAAATAATTCAATGAATACACATTGAATTAACTTACTTGGCCTCCCATAGAACTTAGTATTTCCATGCACAGGATGCTCTTCATAATGACTGAACCCAGGTTCTCCTTTAGGTCCAACAATTGACACGCCTGGGGACCCAGGTGGTCCCGGTGGGCCCGGGGGCCCGGGTGGTCCAGGCAGGTATTGAACGGCTTCGGACAGGGACCCAGATGGACCTGGAGGCCCAGCCGGACCTGGCACACCGGGTAAACCTGGTAGTCCATCAAAGCCACGCTCTCCCTTTTCGCCTTTGAACTGAGTGAAGAGAAAAAGTGATCAAAGTATGTTTATCAATGTTTTAATAAGCGCAAAAGATAAAAACTAATATTCAGGTATTTTCTAATATCTATTTCTCTACTGATAACCTATCGCAGGAGACATTATCAAGATCACAGTGGGTACAAGTGTTCAGAAGTACGGTATTGATAGCTACATAATATTTCATCATTTAGTTATCTGAGAAAAGTAAGACTACATTATTTTCGAATTCACGGAGTAGTTCAGATCCTAAAATATTTTGTAAATGTCCTGTCGTGAATATTGTTCTAACGAAGAGTTTATATTATAAACTTATTTGATTCGTGGATACAGTTTAATTTTTCTTATAATTCTCAATTAAGAAGAAGAATTAGCGTGATCCGACCAAGGATTTCATTTTATTAAACGGCTCACAAGCCGATGATGATTTTAAGCAACAAAAATTGGTCAGTTCAACATCACACAGAATCTCGCTCTACACGCTAATCTAATAAGCAAACAAGAAATAAGTACATAACCAAATAAACAGGCCAAAGTATTCAAAACACGAGTTCCAACGCCACGTCAATCCAGCTAACGTTCTGTATAATTCATAAGTCAGAAGATATAGCCGTATAAACATGGCAAAGCGAGTTCTCTATAAACTCCAAAGTTGTAAGCTTACGGATGACATAGAAAATCTCAGTTTACGGCGTGGGGTAACTTTGTTTTATGGGGTCTCTCCTCGGGATAATTTTGCTATAAAGAGGTTAGGGTCACTGAGGGAAGTTACCCTTTTTCGTGTACAAGACGATGGTTTTTAGCAAAACAATGGTGGGAAAATATTTTGTTACATTTTTATCAGTTTTAATAAATTCAAATGTTATGTGTTGCCTTTGTTAAACGTGAGTGAAATTTCTATGAATAGTGTCTGAACTATTTAGGTATGCCATTTCTGGTTTTGTATTTAGTTAGAGTTAGTTATGAATCTAAATGTGGATGGATGGAGAGGGAGATGAGAGGCCAACGAAAAGATGGATGGGATAATCAACAAGCATCAAGTAAGGAGTGATATGAAAGAAAAGGGAGTTAGTGATAGCGTGACGGCTGATAGGACAGAATGGAAGAAAAAAACGTGTTGCGCCGACTCCAAGTAACATGGGATAAGGTCAGGAAGATGATGATAATTTCTGGTTTTGTATTGAAAAAGTTTACATTTATTAAAGTAACAGTTATATTAAAATAAGTGGCAGGATAACTATCATTAACTTTGTCTACCAAGTAAGGTTTAACATTTTCCGGGTCTAAAATTTATTACTGCAGTATTGTGTACCTACTTTGTTTTTTGTTCTAATATTATTAAACTTTTTCACATCTAATTTTCTTTTCTTATACCTTTTGTGTGTGTATTGTTTGGTTCGTGAGAATATTTTGTTTCTTTCCTTTAGCAAGTCCAAAATATGTATGATTAAGAGACATTTTATCACTCTGTTCTCATCTTATTGTTATTATTTTTGTATAATCACTCTCTTTATTAAGTGGGAAGCTGTTTCTGGGGTCACAGTAGATCCAGAGTGGGTTCGTTAAGCCCGTCGGTCCCTTTGTATGTGATTATATTTACATAACAGCCATGTTACGGGTGTGTACTGAATTTCAAATCAGTCAACACGACCTTTTGCAGTTTACTGAAGGATTTTTGTGGGGCAGATATTATAAGTACGGATTTTGAATTGAAAAGGTCACGTTTTATAATACATATAAAAACACTTAAAAATTAATTCAAAAATGTTTGAGGTTGGAATAAGAATACAATTTTGGTCTATTTTGAATTGGAATGGGACGTTGCGATGATATGCATATTTAAATGTTACGCTTTTTTTCTATTTTAGGACGTTATCGCTCATTTCATTTGCATGTCTATTTAAAACGGAGTAAATTAAATAACATGCTCAACTGGTTCTTACACTTTGATACACGGGTAACAAACACTAAGAGACATGAAAAAAACATTTTACAATATAAATAATAGGTCGTACCGGCGCCGATGGTTAGGGCTCTAGGTATAACCTCCTTACAATATGATCTGTGTCCGGAAGTAGGTTTTTAATGAAAACTATAAGTAAGTACCTAGTATAAATAAACATAATGAACACTATGAAAAATTTGGACCTTCACTGTTTTACTAAGTTCGAGACCGGTTAATTGTTTACTGTAGGCATAATTTTATTAATCCTCTTCCTTATTTACTTAAAATCATTTTTTGGAGAAGGTACTCTACATGTCACCGACTAATATTTGTTTACCTACCTACCTAGGCCGTATAAAAATCGTTATGCCGGGTGACCTTGTAATATAAACCTGCAATGAACTTATGCCAGGGACAGCACAAATAATACAGACATAGTCATTTAGGTACCTACAATACTAAACGTTTTCTTTCGGTTGTCTGTAAGAGATTTCCCTGTGCGATAAGACCGCTCATTGTACACTTATTTTAAATAAACGTTTTTCTTGTGCTTATTATGAAGTGTGCAGTAAGGTATTTAACAAAATAAAAAATATACGAACGCAAAGTTGACATTGAAAGTTCAAGTGCGGCGAACGGGAACTTAATTTAAAGTATAATAATTGTACTTAAATAAAAATGGATTCATTTTTATTTGGTAAATATTATTTTAAATGACGAAAAATACGATATCAGCAATGGACTTTGCTTATGTTTTTGTGCAAATTATCAGCATGAGTGATTAATAGGTTTTAGTGATAAAAAAAAGATAACGCGAATAAATATTCCTGACGAGTACTGTTCAGCGAGTTCGCTTTTATAAAATATCTTTAAATATGTGCGCACACTCGTCTCGACAGTAGTTTACATGTGATTCGCGCGTTGTGTGGACAGACTTCGTGTGTGTATGTGAATTGACCCAGACAAAATGTTCCTCATATTGGTGATTGTCGCTTTAGTGACACTTTATTTCTATGGAACGCGGACATTCGATTATTGGAAGAAAAAAGGTGTCAAACATGACAAACCATTACCCATCGTCGGTACGAACTTGAAACAGTTCATGCAAAAAGCAAGTATGTGTATGATGGCGACAGAAACATACAACAAATACCCAGAAGAAAAAGTTGTGGGATTCTACAGAGGCACGGATCCGGAATTAGTAATTAGAGACCCGGAAATAATCAAACGAATCCTTACAACAGACTTCCAGAATTTCCATTCGAGGGGTCTCAACCCCCACAAGACAGTCATCGAACCCTTGTTGAAGAACATTTTCTTTGCTGACGGAGATTCATGGCGTTTGATTCGACAGAGATTTACCCCCGCTTTCAGCACGGGAAAGCTAAAGGCGATGTTCCATATTATCACAGACAGAGCTGAAAAGTTGCAAGTTATCACAGAAGAGGTTGTCGATAGAGAGTACTATGACGTTAGAGAACTTATGGCAAGATATACAACAGATTTTATTGGCGTATGTGCTTTTGGTATTGATATGGATTCTTTGACAGATGAAAACTCACATTTTAGAAAACTTGGCAAAAGAATATTTGAAAGGAGGTTTAGAGACGCGATTTCTGCAGCTCTGAAAATTATGTTCCCGGAATTGTGTAAAAACTTGCACTTGCTAGCACCGGAGATAGAAGCGAACATGAAAGTTTTAGTTCAAACCGTTCTCAAGAATAGAAACTATAAACCATCAGGTAGAAACGATTTCATAGATTTAATGTTGGAGCTCAGAGAAAAAGGTAAAATTATCGGAGAGTCTATTGAAAAGAAGAATCCTGATGGATCTCCGAAAATAGTAGACATGGAAATGGATGATGCATTAATGACTGCTCAAGCGTTTGTTTTCTTCGGAGCTGGATTTGAAACTTCGTCTACCGCTTCTAGTTACGCTCTGCATCAACTAGCATTCCACCCAGAATATCAAAAGAAAGTACAACAAGAGATCGATACAGTTTTAGCTAAGCACAATAATAAAATTACCTACGATGCTGTCAAAGAGATGAAATATTTGGAGATGGCGTTTTACGAGTCAATGAGGATGTATCCTTCAGTAGGCTATTTAATAAGAATGTGTTGTGTACCTGAATATACAATCCCAGAGATTGATCTAACAATAAATAAAGACGTGAAGGTGATAATACCAATACAAGCTATTCATAGAGACGAGAAGTACTTCAGAGAACCACACAAGTTTGACCCTGAGAGGTTTAGCGATGGTACAAAGGAAGATATTAAGAACTTCGTATATTTGCCTTTTGGAGAGGGTCCTCGGTCTTGTGTTGGTAAGTCCTAATTCTTTTATTTCAATTAATCTACAATGAAATAAATTTCTTATAACAAAATTGATCTTCGTACCAAAAACTAAGTCCATAATAAAAACGCAATGATCAACCAAAAATCTACCTTAGTGACAATCAATTATTAGCATCAAAAAATATTGGAAAACTAAATAAAGTCAAATTGCAGACATCCAGTGACCTAGCAATTTTCCGTGTTTTTTTTTGGAACGATAGTTTTAATTTAAAATTGTTAATGTTTATTCCAGGTGCCCGATTAGGACAGATGCAGTCAATGGCAGGACTTGCAGCCGTTCTACATAAGTATTCAGTAGAGCCAGCAGCTATCAGTCTACAGGAGCCATTACCTGAACCAACGGGTATTGTTTCCGAGGGTTTCGTTGGAGGCCTACCTCTTAAAATAACGAGACGTGTGAAATCGTGATGAATTAAAATTATTTTTTTTCTTATTATTTTTATTATAGACTGAATTAAGATGTATTTATATGAAAAGTGTTTGAAGAGGTGTGCGTAGGAGTTAACTAAAGAAGATTTTTGAGACGGTAATGTAATACTAATTTTGTTGAAAATAGATGCAGATCAAATTCCCTGAAGGAATATAGAGCATCTTGTCAAGTACCTGGATAAAATGACACGCTTAGAAATTGAATTGATTTTTGTACTAAAACTTTTTCTTATTTATTTTATTGTCATCTAAATTAAAAAAAAACTAAAGTCTAAAGTTTAATTATTTTGTGATTGTACTCACCATTGACACATCTAAGATATTAACTCCGGGATCCCCTTTCTCGCCTTTTGGTCCAACTGGTCCTTGATGACCTGGTGGTCCTAATGTTCCTGGACGACCCTGTAATTATTTATTTCTTAAATCAAATCAAATCAAAAGTGTTTGTTTGCAAGAAAATACATAAAAATTACTTATATCCTAAAAGTCATTGTATTCCGCCTGCAAGCAAGCGTGTAAATTATTTACTTATATCTATTATGTCATTCTTATTATCATATCACAGACACGACATCCTGACCCAGTACCTCGGATGGAAAACAGAATAAGTTAAAACTGGGTTACATCAACATTTCAAAGATATATGTTTTGTTGGGGAACCTAGGATTCATTAGTTTGTTAACTTCTTATTGAGAGCAGTTAGTGATAAAATATCGTTTACCTTGGCATTCTGAGCAGCACGTGGGAATAATAACAGTCAATTAGTAAATTTAGAGTGATATCCATCTTAAGATGTCTTCATCATTAATTTGTCAAGCAACTAGAGAGTTGATCGACGTCATCAACATGTTTAATTTTATTTTGTTAAGGATAACAAACAGCAGTATACAATACAATATTCTTAACAATTAGTCAATTAGTAGCACAAACTATTTACCAGATTAGTACAGTCAAACTTGTTACGACATATGCTAAAAAGCGTCATCATCTCAAGGGCAGTACGTCTAGAGTATAATGTCAAAATATTGTATTTTTAGGGTTCCGTACCTCAAAAGGTAAAAAAAGGAACCCTTATAAGATTACTATCTTGTCCGTCTGTCTGTCCGTGTGTCAGCACCCATTTTCTCAAGAACGGGTGGACCTAGCAAATTGAAATTTATACTTGATACTGAGGTTTATAGTCCCTATTAGGTGTATACATATCAAGGGCCTGAGTCAATACGATAAAAAGATACGGGTAAATTATATTTTCGCGAAAACTTGTAAGCCATAATTTACCTTAATTTTCAACTTTTTATATATTTTGGAATTTTCCCTTTACTTGTGCTGTAAGACCTTGCTTTTAACCGAAATTGACAATCCTAGGTCAATAGGAAGTTCCCGTTGACCTAGAATCACGAAAT
The DNA here is from genome assembly GCA_905163435.1 of Mamestra brassicae. NCBI lineage: Eukaryota > Metazoa > Arthropoda > Insecta > Lepidoptera > Noctuidae > Mamestra > Mamestra brassicae. The sequence continues at coordinate 7,160,344 of LR991004.1, read as the reverse complement.
TTGGCAAAAAGCAAGGCCTTACAGCACAAATAAAAGACAAATTCCAAAAAATAAAAAAAACAGTTGGCAATTAAAGGTCAACTATGTATACAGTATGTGATTACCCCATACTGTATACATAGTTGACGCCTGCTATAAATAAAAATGATACCAATTTTATTATGGCTATATAATGGGTAGGTACGGAACCCTCGGCGCACGAGTTTTACTCGCACTTGATCGGATTTTTAAGCAGAGACTGGTATGTTTTTTTTTACGGAAGCATTAGTGCATAGCGCGTAGATACTTTGCTTGAACTAACTCTATGATTTCAGAATACTTTTCGTAGTAGGCGTTCCAGATAGGTACTGCGTACTCTAGCTGTGGGCCGATAATGGATTTGTATAAATGTAAGTAGGTGAAAAGGCGTCGAAATTCCCTAGATGATCTCATAACAAACCCAAACATTTGGTAAGCTTTATTAACTATATTATCTTTATGAGCATATAGGTGGAGTCTAAAGTCCAATAGAACACCTAAATCACGAAGGCATGTAAAATTGCTTAACATAGCATTGCCAAGGCGGTTGTTATGTTTGATGATATTTAGTTTTTTGTGAACGTGGATACTATGACACTTAGACAAGCTCTAATAGAGTTTATTGGCCGAGCAATAGTCTAAAACGCGGTCAAGGTCTTTTTGGGAATTGGCACCGATGTTACCACCGAAATGTGATTATAAAATTTCATTATGTGCGAATATCATCGATCGACCACAGTATAGTTGCACCATAAGTATTTCCTTGTATTACTTACAATCCATCCTGGTAGTCCAATATCGCCTTTATCTCCAGGCCTGCCGGCAGGCCCTGGGGGCCCTGGATTGCCTGAATTTCCTTTAGGTCCCGAAGGACCAGGTCTTCCTCTCCTTCCTCGCAAACCGGTGTCACCTTTGTCACCCTGTTTTGTCGAAAAAAGAATAGAGGATGGATAAGCTATCGATTGTCAATGACAGTCACTTAAAACTTTTTGATTTAAATTAGTAGGTACTATCTAATGAAGTACATATATAATATTTTCATAGTTATTTAGATAGTTCCAGTTAACCATCAGCTAGTAGCAGCCCTTTTTTTAACTCAATTGTTAGTTAAAAACAGAGTTAAGTTTTTTTGCGTATACAAATGTTTTATCTCAAAGTAGTTGTTTGAGATAAAACATTTGTATACGCAAAAAAAAACTCAATACTGAATTTAATAAGTGTAGTATACTCGTAAATTGATTTTATTATTATTAAGTGATTTGTCCATAATATACAAACTTTGCTTTCGTGTTTCGTACTTTTTTACATATTATCTAAGTCATTAGCCGTGTCAATCGCATTTTTGTTCTTTATCTAATCGTATTATTTAATAATCGATACATCATGCTCACTAATATTTGATTGTGTTTCCGTATAGGTAGCAGAAGTGATTGCATAAGGTCAGGAAATATTGAAAAATGTCAAAAGTTCGTACCTAACTAAAGTTCATTGTCGTCAAAATCATCAAATGACTTGAAGGGCGTGTCAGACTCTTACTGACTAAAACCCATCCGTGTTCCTTCTAAAGCCCTTTGCGTTCCAGGGCCGCGGTGACTCTTTCGAACAAATTCCGCAACCCTGGCAGGCTCTGGCCCTAGCGGGCCCCGTCTTTTATGCAGTCATCTCTTAGAGGCGCGCGTGAAACACAACGCGCCATCAACTGGGCCTGGTGGTGATCGGACAGCGAGCCAGCCAATGCTCGCCGTCCGCAGGCCCGCGCCTACGGTGGCCGGGGATCGCCCTGCGACTCCCGACGCCCGGGGTCGTCATGGCCTTGGCACCGGATTATTGTTGTTAACGCTGAACTATTCATAGTAGTACTATTACTAGTAGATAATTTATCAATGTTACGAAACTATTTATCCAGTCAGTTAGAGGTACCAGGGATAATTTGAATTTTCAACGTGTACAAGATATCGACTATCATATTAAAACATGTTATCCTTGAACATAATCGCACTTTTTTGAATAATTTGATGATCTTCTGATAATAAAACATCACCGGCCAGTAATGACATGTTAAAAATTTAAAATTATTTGTTTGTTTATTATCTAACATTGGAAAAAATATCCAATTGTACCTTGATAGTGACAATGTCAGATCCAGCCATAGTAACGCTGATAGGTCCAGGTGGTCCTCTTTCTCCCCTCTCTCCTTTCAAGCCAGGTGTACCAGGTGGGCCGGAAGTGCCAGGCATGCCTGATGGTCCAATGTCGCCGCGTTCACCCAGCTTTCCATCTTTGCCCGGAAATCCTGGTGGGCCATCATTACCTCGACCGCCTTTTTCACCCTTTAAAAGACAGGACACGTTAGAATAAAGTTTTTCTAGTAAATATATTCTCACAGAAAAAAAACAACAGAAGAATAACTTCTAGGCTTTTTCTGGGTAAGCTCGCTCCATCGTCGACTTTGTCTCTATCATCTATGACCTAGACTAAAGTCAGGAGCAAACCCATATTAAATTTAAAAAAAAACTTGAAGAATGGTAAAAATTAAATAGTTCCAGTACCTAAAAACTATTAACTCAGCTAGTCTAAAATAATATGCACATCAAATAGAAGACTTAAAAACTTCTCATCCAATTAAGAGTCAAATCGCAACTCATAATAAAGGCATCAATGAATACAAGATTGAGGGATCCTCAAGCATTCACAATTTTACCCCAACCTAATTGGTGTTTGAATAATAAATTCGGAACCTCACCTTTTCACCTTTGTCTCCTTTCGAACCAGCCACAGCTTGCCTTTGTCCTTTAAATATTAATTTATATTTGTTAGTAAACATGCCGTCAATGAATTTTTTCACAGCTCTTTGTGTTGTACCAAAAAAGTGAGATATTTTGAAAAGAATATGAATATCTATCGATTATGTCGCTCGAAGGTGTTGATTAGGTTTACTGTTCTTGTATTGAAAAATGGAATTGACACCTATTTGGCACAATGATGATCCATGTTAAATTGAACAGTACAAATACAGACGACGACGAGTTCAAATTAATATAGTATTGATGATTTAAGAGCTGTGTCAGAACATAATGACGTTAAACAAATAAAAGAGGACAGGTACAAAGTTATAATTCTCAGACAGTCAAATAGACGACAATCTCACATGGATGTTTGTTGTGGCTGAACTGATCTTGATGGAATTTGGCAGAGCGATAGATTATAGTCTGAAATAACACATGGGATTTTCACTATTTATTCCGGGAGTATGTTCCCTTGGGATAATTTTCGACATACACGCGGGCGGAATCACGGGCGGCAGCTAGTATATTCTCTACCATCTAAAGAGGAAAGATTTGTATGTAACGAACAAACGTAAAAACTAACGGACCGATTTAAAAAATTAGATAGATCTACATTATCAGCGAGTAACATAGGCTATATTTAATCCCCGTACTCCCACGGGAACGGGAACTACGCGGGTGAAACCGCGTGACGTCCGCTAGTCATCAATATAATTTTATAAAACTCTTCCGTTACTGAGTGACTTACTGACAGATAACGCACAGCTGAAACTACTGGTCGTAGAAAGCTGAAATTTGATACGTAGCTTTCCTACACTCCGTAGGGAGCACTAAGATAGTATTTCCCGAAATTTCTACAGGAACGGGAAAAAACGGGATATGCGCAAACAAAGTCGCGGGCAAAGTAATAATATATTACCATAACCCATCATGGAGCTATCATAAATACGTATACTTTGGAAAGCATAAATGGTCAAATTCATTAAACATTGCTTTTTTTGAGCGCGTTTTTTCTTTGCCTTTATTAACTTCCATGTACGTATTATTTATAAGGTAGGTATATCGAATTCTTATTATTTGGTCCATTATGTACAACATTATTAAGAAGTATGGCTAAAAGAGAGAGTGTATTGAATTGCTTCATACCAGCTACAAGGAACTCTGCATCATCAGGATTGAAGACTCCAGTTGTTGGTGGACCAGGTGGGCCCGGTTCTCCTCGTTCACCTTTGATCATAGAATAACAATGTTCATGTATGCAATCTAGAAGATATTTCAGTTTTGCTGATTTTTTTTTGTGTCAAAATTTGGGCAAATGCCCCGTTTTCCTTCAATCTCTATCTTACGCGATCTCTGGCGATTATGAATCTTGGTGTACACAATTTTTTAATTTGTCATAGATGGTACCTTTTTCTCCTTTGTCAGCAGGTCTGCCACTAGCGCCTGGTATTCCTGGCCTTCCATCCAAACCAGGTCCTCCACGGTCACCCTTGTATCCTCGCTCTCCTTGAGGTCCTGGGTAGCCCTGTGTAAGTTTGACTATTTTAGAAATCGTATTGGAATTACTAAGTTTATACATATTGACTCCGCATACTGTGGCATTGGTGTTTTTATTAATTCGATAAATTTTATTGACATCTATAATCCCAAAGCTGCTTTCCTGCAGTACTATGTTGAAATGGTCTGTTTCAGACTCTTTCTTATTCAGTAACCTTCTTCAACCATTTTAAAGTATACAGAAAAAGGCAACCATTTCCTCAAAGTCAAAGTCAAAGTCAAAAAGTTTATTTCAATTAGGCCATTAAACGGCACTTTTGAACGTCATCGTTTACAGTTCAGTAAAAATAATAGAATTACATTGATAAAGTGACTCTACTGTCCATTCGGAAAGGTAGATTCTTATGGAGAAGAACGGACAAGAAACTCCATAGTTACTCTTTTCAAATAATGATTTACAAAATTTGGTATACATCTCTCCACATTTGGAATCATAAAATGACTTATTCATAATACGGTCTCCTACTGTAGATCAAATATGGAACGTAATGCCACAATAATGATCATAATATAATTGGAGTGGGATTAACATCCATTAATATGCGATAGTAAGCCATTAATAATGAAATTATTTATATCGATAATAATTATTACAATTATTATAAAATAACCATTTATTATCCCAATTAGTTCATAATTATCTGATAAAAGATTATCATCTGTAATTTTCATAATTATATTATGTTATTACTGTCATTAAAAGCATGAAAAAACAATTTGTACAAGGTTTATAAGAATGACTTAGTTTTCGTGACGTCGTATGACGTCGTTTTTTTAATGACGAATAGGACGATTCTGTTGTAGAGACGTACTAAGTAAGGTTAAAACTTGACTTACCCTATCTCCTTTGCTTCCACCGATGCCCGATTGTCCCCTCTCTCCTTTTTGGCCTGGGAAGCCACGCTCGCCTTGTGGGCCAATCGGTCCTAGCTGGCCAACGTCACCCTTAGGTCCAGGTGCTCCCGGTCTACCAATAGCACCTCCGTACGAACCAAGAAGGGACTCCTGTATTACAAAACCGTAAATTATATTTACGAAGTAAAGTAAAAGTATAATCGCGTTAATAAATTATATAAATGGGCAGAATACGTAAAAGTTTATTGAATGGACAGATTTTATGCCCGTTTTTATTCAAGCACTAAAACTTCGTTATGGCCCAGATTTAACGTTTATATCTTTAATAAAACGTGATTTAATTGGGATTAATATTGAAAAAATGCTACGGACAACTTTGTTGAAAAAACCAACTCGTATTTTTTTCCCTCGAATTTCATGTAAAAATAAACAACCCGGGAAAAACAGTACAACTTTCAACAAAGAAGCCTCCGGGAAGATTCAAATTATTTTTATACAAGCGATACACATGACAAAACTTTGGGAGAGGTTTCAAATAAATTCCCTTATCTGGGCCTGTCGTCGGTATAAATCAACAGTGAACAAGCTACTTTCACACTTCTGCCCAAGTTATTCGGAGTGGTTTGTTTGCTAAAGCGGGCACAATCGTTGCCTTCGAAAAGCAATTCGTTTCAGTCACAAACAAAGTGACTTGACAATGAAGGTAATCGGGAACCGAAGATCGATTCTTTTGGTAGTCTCCTTGTAAATAATGTTTGCCGTTTTGGCAGGTACGGGGTTTACGTCAGTCTTTTTTTGCAATGATTTATAGAAAAACACAAAAAAATCTCTGTTTAAACTTTTTCCAACTGTATTAAGGTCGGCTTCCAGTCTGGTCATCTTCCTACTCATATTCCATGTTACTTAGGGTCGGTGCAACACATTTTTTTCTTCCATTTTGTCCTTTCAGCCGTCACGCTATCACTCTTTTTTCTTTCATATCACTCCTAACACAATCCATCCGTTTTTCTTTGGTATCCCTCTCCATCCATCCACATTTATATTCATAACTCTTTTAGTTACATGCATTTCATTCCTCCTCTTCACATGGTCATACCAAGATAAGCGGTTTCCTTTCAACTTTTCCGTCACTAGCGCCATTTTTAATCTACCTCTGATGCACTCTGTCCTCACTTTATCCATTCTTGTTACTCCACACATCTATCTCAAAATTCTCATCTCCGCTACATGTAATCTTTTAGTCCAGTCTATCCAAATGTAGTTAAATACTAGCATTTTAAAATGGAAGAACTGCCTATTTTGACCTCCACAACCTAGTAACCGGGTATATCCCTTGGAAAGACCAGTGTCACATTTTTAGGCTTCATACTACCCGTAACGACTGCCAAAGATCTACAAATAACAGCCGGGACTAACGTGCTTTCCAAGGCATAGAGGAGTCTCGGTGTTGAATAGATGGTCCCTTCCTGGAACCAATCGCGGATGCTTAACCACGCAGATCAAAAAACCTGGCCAAGTGCCAGTCGGACTCTCACACGAAGGGTTCCTTACCATGAATCACACGTTTCTTGTATGGGCACCCCTTGAATATTGATTGAATTTCTTTTTATTATTTGCTATTAATTATTATAGCGGCGATAGAAATACACACTGAAAATTTCAACTGACTAACTATTACGGTTCTTGAGATACATTTTTGAACTTGATTCATTCATCTTGGTTCGATGGACGGATGGACAGCGGAGGCTTAGTAGTAGGGTTCCGTTGGTTACCCTATGGGTAAAATCTTAATTTAAAAAAAAACCGCTAGGCACGCAATATGATTATCATGTACATAGTACATATCATTAGTCCCCAACATAAACATAACGGATCTTAATTTTACAGATTAACAGCTTGATCCGATTGAAGCGACACTGATAGCTAAAAACTATTTTACTTTTCCTAAAACTTACCTTGTATATTTGTCTAGGCTTCCAATTTGACTAAATTAATAGAAATGGATGGCATGAAAATGGTAAAAATCACACTGGCATTAGAATCAATAAGGCAATGAATCTACTTTGCATTAGCAAAATTATAAGAGATCACAGGTTGTACGTACAATTTTAGCATCAATTCAATAGATATTGCATTAGTAAAATAATTCATCTTATCACTTCTCAAAATTGATTATTTTAAGACAACGCTTTTTTTTTCATTATTCGGCCCCCCGGACCTAAATTGCAGTGACAGCATAAAAACGTGAAGTTTGAACTCTAAAATAAAGTCTCTAAAGTTTCCGGGATTTTGTTGTTACTACAGTTTAAGTTCGGGAAGGCAGTATTTTATTCGCGGCAGAAATTGTGAGAAGCAATCACTAACATTACTTTTGTTTTGCATATATTTCTATTACTGTCAATAGTTTTCATACAAGTTGCTGAAGCCGATATCATATAATTTATTCTTTACAAGTTCTTGTTTTGAGATTTAATTCACGTGACTCGAGTAAGAGGTATCAGCAACATGTACTTTAAAAAACCAAGCTCAAACAGCTTTCAAAAGCAAAAATCGATAGTCTTCCACTTACGTCAAAATTACTATAATCCGAAGACCCTGGCGGTCCGGGGGGTCCAGGTGGACCAGCAATACCTGGTCTTCCATCTACCCCAGCCTCCCCTTTAGCACCTGTTGGTCCTTCGGGCCCTCTAGGACCATTATCTCCTCGGTCTCCTTTGTCCCCTCTAGGACCAATTGGTCCACGCTCACCTGGTGTTCCTGGTTGACCCTGTAATTTGGTAAAAAGACGTTTCATAACTCTAATGACACTAACACTATGTTCATATAAGATTTTTTTTTATATTTTGAGTATCTGAAATAAACTATTTGGTACTTTATAAATAATAGCATCAAATTATGCTAAACTCACAGGTAGACCAGGTGACCCAGTTCTTCCATCAGCACCAGTGATTCCTGGTGGCCCAGGAGGTCCTTTAAGTTCCGGTGCCGTTTGCAGAAGAGCCAGTATAGTACTCGAATTACACCCGCATTGACCCAGTGACGCGTAGTTCTCTCCAAATATCTGCTGCTGAGGAAAACGACATAGTCAATATTCTACGCACTTGTTTATTCGGTCGACTGTTAAGAATAAAGCCCAAGATTATTGGACTCTTAAGGAAAATTGAGAATCGATCTTTAAGTGATTAGTTTTGTAAAGCAAATCAAGCGGAAATCGACGATCATGTATCGAAGTTAGTCACCGTGAAACGTTATTGGATCATGTTCCCATTCTTAGTAAGCCATAAAAGAGATTTCACGGAGAGAACTTGTATCAAATATAGGTACCAGAACCAGAAAGATCAAGTACTTGAACTACAAAAGCCCAAGCTAAGGGGTCCTTACACTTGTTGATGATGATCTGTAGTAGCAATCTAAATTGATCAAAAAGTGGAAGCAATTAAATCAGTACAAAGAGGTAACATAAGTGATGTCACAACCCTTATCGTGTAGTTGGAAAGATCTTTTTGGCATAAGGAGATCCCTTCAACCTAGCTTTCGAACTATAACTGCAAAATTCTCCTTATATTCAAGAGTAGGATGTTTCCTTTCAACTATTTGGTAACGGCATCAACAAAACATCGATTAGCAAATAGGCTGTTGTATTGATCAAGGCACACTCTAATGTGGCTGCCGAATGTCGTGGTCAGCCAAATGGGGCACATTGCCAAATTCTGCAGTATAGGAATGCGGTTCCAATTGAATTAGTTGAATTACTATAGCTACATTTATACATTTAATCGTAGCACGTGCGGCGGCTAATGACCAAGTGTCATCATCTGCCTAGCCTTTTTCCAACTATATTGTGGTCGGCTTCCAGTTAAACCGGATTCAGCTGAATACTAATATTTTAAGTGGACCTCCACAACCCAGTAACTGGGCAACACGGTACTTCTTAGCAAGACTGGAGTCAGATTTTCTGGCTTCCGACAATCCGTACCGACTGCTAAATATCTACAAATGATAGCCGCAACGAACGGTTTAACGTGCTCCAAGGCACGGAGGAGTCTCGGTATGTTAAGATGGTCACCCATCCTTAGAACGACCGCGGCAAGCATTGCTTAACCTTGAAGATCGACCAGAGCGGCTGTTTTTATTTAGCCACAAGCTCCTCATCTAATGTTCAAGTGTGTAATCCGACCATAATAGCTGTGATTATTTTTATCGACTAGCAACCCTCGCTTTGTGTAGTGTTTGTTCCAAAGTTGATGTGTTCAGGTTTGCAAAGGATCCGGGGCTCATTAGGGTTGTCAGGCATTATCTAACGTTTATGCAAAACACATTCGGCCGGAAACATTTTCACTTAACAGAGGTTCATATTACCGTGTAGTTTGCTTTGTTGATTTCATTCCATTAGGTGTAAGTAGGGTTTGGAAAGTTTAGGGGTTGTTGTTTTTTCTTGTTAATTAGTACAGGGACTGTTCAGGGTGTGTTTATAGCATCAGTGTAATAACAGCCATATTAATATATATAAAAAAAAAACCGTATGATTAGAATCGTATTGGCTAATTACAAACTTTAATTCTATAGAAAATTTGAACTAAAAAACCTTTTTAAATTAACAATTTTATGGACTTCTCTTTTTATAAATAAGGCTGTTAATGTTCAAAGTATTGCATTGTATTATACTGCATTGTAGTTCTATTAGTCAAACTGTAGTTAATCTTAATTTTGAATAGAAATGCATACTAACCTTGACTGTACTCTTCTGTGTCGATGCCAATGGGGTGCAAGAAAAAGAAATAACGATTTGAATACATACATAATTAAATACACATAATACTAAGGTAAACACAGGTGGAATGGAAAGACTTAGTCGTACACTGAACAGTGTTGGTCAGTTTCAATAGAGCAAATAAGCATTAAAAAACAAAAGAAACAGTTAATTTACATAGACTCGATCATCAGTCGCATGAAGATCATTGAGAAAAATAAAGATCATATTGCTGTAATATCAAACTATCTATGGTTCAAGGAAAGTTATATACACTTATATTTAAAATATAATTTCTAGATAGTATGTCGATATCGGTAGCGAATCGAGAGCAGAGCGATATCAGCAGACAATTTACAAGAAGTCTGAGATTCCCACATTAAATCGAATTCTTCAAGAATAACTAGGTACCTTACTTGAGAGCGTAGGAGATTATTTTGTGAAGTGGTTCCAATAAAATTAATAGTAATACAATTTTCATTCCAAATATAATCCAGTCAGGTAAGAATCCAATTGAAAAAAGTAAAGACTCCAGACGAACAGTAAAGTCTCCAGACGAACAATGAGAGGAGTCCTTCAGCACAAGAATGAAATTAGTCCTCAAGAAACTAAAAGAATAGAAATAAATGACTATAGAGATTGGCCAACTCGATTAGTTAACTTCGTTACACCGACGAATCGACTCAAAACCTCTCGGAGAGCGAATCAATTGAATCGATATTGTCAAATCGAATGTAGGACGGGCGCCAAGAGCATAATAAACTTTGTTACGACTGTAACAGGCAGAATGTTCCAATTTAGTCGCCAATATTGAATGGTCCCACTATAGCTCCTCTAATATAAGGAATACCTTATTTTATGGGATCACAGAATATAATTGGGTAGTTGAGTTTAAGTGGTGATGTCAATGGACCAACGGATGTATTTTCTTATAAAAATAAGAAAGTCTGCTTGATAATAGTAGGTTTTTTGGACGTCATATGACTTAAATAAAATGGACCTAAGAAAATAAATGAAAAGATTATGCTTAAAAGATAACTGACCGGAGAACACACAACACTGAGCAGGAGGTGATTACTTAGGCGATGAATGATATTAAAGAAGAAATGCTACACAACATCCATAACTATAAAAATTAAAACAAAAGGCAACAAGATAAAGATAAAAAAGCGAAATGGACCAAAAAAATATGTAAACACAAAGCAGAAACAGATAAATATAACTTTCCATTTCGCCTACACATAAACGGGCAAAAACAACTCCCTTTAAAAACACTATCACAGCAAAACGAAATAAATGAAAGAGCAAAATCCGTATTCATTTTACACAGTGAGTCTCAAGTGACCGAGAATAATGTAAAAAGTTGGTTTTCAATAGCCTATTCAAGTTCATGTTAGATACAACTACGCACATTGTGGCCACCGGAGTAAGCAGAGATAGTGCTATTATGTTTATGTCGTATGGTACAAGTGATAGGATACTTGGAATAATGAAAGTGTTGAATCAAGCCATTTTGTCTTCGTCATTGTCAATGTCTAATATCAAAGTGATGTTGAGTTTTCAAGTAATTCATCTAGTCTTGCTCAACAAGACTAGATGAATTACTTGAAAGCAACATCGTCGACATAATGGTTTTCATTTTTATTTATCGGGTCGATTGATCTAGTTCCCAGAACCAAGCTACCAGAGTAAAGTATTATTTTCAGTATCGTCCATAGCATCATACATTTTTTGGTTAATAATTTCAATATTAAATCACATATTTCCAACTAACTGTCATCCATTTCCAGGAAGCTGTATCCAATAATTAATTGTTTCAGTTATCATTGGTATCGCTTTCGCGGATCTCATTAATATTGGAAAGATTAATTATTATGAAGGAGCCTTTATTGGCAAAATTATCAGTAACTACTTCATCAACATCGTATTTTATGGTGGTAACTGAAGAGGCAGTAGAGGTCAGAGAGGCACTAAGCTCAGCATTCCCCAGTTATGATTCCATTGTGAGAGAGAGACGCAACTATTCATGACGAATAGCACTATCCCTTTTTACAGCAGATTCACGATAGCCCTGACGCGTCATAATAATACAAGCTGAGGATAATTTTGTGTTCGCTATCACCCACTACTTCTGCCACGACCAAGGTACTCGTATGCTTGCTTACGAGGGAGGCAGGTGATGTCCGCAGGCTAAATGAGAACTCTGCGGTCTAGACTTTGATATGGGCAGAGGGCAGGGCTGTGTCACAGAATAAATCGGACCAGAAAATTGGCTCCTTGTAACGAGAGAAAACAGGCTCTTTTTAAGACATAGGCAAAGTGTCATTCTATCAACGACATGTTTGTGGGGAAGTTCAAACTGTATGGAGTTAGCAACACGCTGATGGTAGTACAGCTATTGTCACTATGGAGTACAGTGAATCTGTGTCAAATAGTATGCGGGACAGGGTGAACAAATCCTGCAACCTCCATTAAAATGGGGGGATCCTCCGACTAGATGGATGTTTTGTCTGGTGGTGAACCACACGATGGTTGTTTTCGGGCTGTTGTATATGTCCACATCACGCGGAGAACTTTGGTAGTGCGATATGTTTCGTAGTTCCAATGTGGCAGTATAGATGCCACTACTGATACTCTATCAAAATGTCACTTGGTTTGAAGAACGACAAACTATTTGTTGACAGTCATTTGCGCTGTTATTTTGTATAGGTCTTCAAACGCATCTTAAACAGTGTCTTATGCACATGTACTCGCTTTAAATGACTCGTTGTATTGAGTTGAGCTTCTGCATATATCTATCTATTCTGCGTTTGTGTCCCGTTCATATTGGACGGCAACGAGGTCTTGTTTAGATGTTCCTCGAAACGAACTAAATGAGTCGTATTCACACCGAAATATGATAGCATTTTAGAAATAATTCAGAGGCTGATGTTCACAATGTGGTAATGCAGATACAGAAGTTCGTTGTACTTTTTGGTGGCTGAACAAAGTTTAGGAGTGGAGTTAATAGTTGAAGGCAAACAGTTTAATTTCAATGACTGAGTTCTAAAAACCAGAGAACTAAAGTCACCGAAATTGCGCGAAGAATCAGCATGCTGAAGTGGAAGTGGGCCGGCCATGTCTCTATGATTTGAAGAACGTGGCTGGCAGCGGATGGATGCGGACCGCTCAAGACCAGGATGGTTGGCGCTCTTTGGGGGGAGGCTTACGTTCAGCAGTGGACGGTAATTGGCTGATATGATGATGAAGAGTATATTAAAGTCTTCAGTATTTCGAAAATTTTGATAATCCGTAAGGTGTGTATTGTAAGCTTGTAAAGGAACATTGATAACGATGACTTTAAAATGAAACAAAAGGATAGAATTTTAAGACGTCTTTTGCTGCCATCATCATCATCATCTCCCTCACTTTCTTCAGTTTCCATCAGAATACTGGGAAATCAATGGTTATACTTACATCATCACCAGAGCCAGCTATCTCAGCGACTACTCCTGGAGTGCCCGACAGTCCTGGTGGTCCAGGAGGTCCGGGTGGACCCGGTGGACCTCTTATTGATTCTCCTGGTGCACCCTGTGTATATAAAATGATATTAGTGTTGGTACCAAAAATAGTGTAGCTTTTATCTACTTACATTACATAGAAGTGAATTTTCGTGTGTGTATTCTGTTCCCATTTGAAGTTTGATGTTGAAGAAAAAGGTATTGAAATTAAATCTTTTAAATTGCGAGAGTAGATTTGTAGGTTTTTTAAATTTATTTATCAAATGCGTTACAAAGTTTATTCTTAAAGAAGCATCTGCCAAATTGCTGGTGGACAAGCGTTTCACCCTGACTCTTTTTATTAGTGTCTAAGTGTCTAAACTGTACAACCAATTATTATGACGGCCAAGAAACAAGAAAGGTACCAAGAAAACCATTTCGTATTTTCCAGCCCTAACAGTAACTATTACTAGTAGTTAGGAGTGAGCAACAGTTTCAAGTGCGTACACAGTCCATAGGGTTGTGAACATCAGCGAACACATCGTTAAGTGTGACGTAATGGCCTTATATCATTCTGTTAGTGAGGCGCCTCGAGCTTGATTTTTGACGGAAGATAATACCGTTTTTCACCCTATGAACGCTCACTGCTGACATTATTACGTATTTATAACCCTTTAACACGATAGTCAGGGGTGCGTAACGGTTTCGAGTGTGAACACAGTGTGAAGGGGTGTGACGATAGGCAAACACTGTGTTACAAACATTGTGTGCGACGTAATGGTCTCTATAACATAGTGGCTTCGTTGCTAAGGGGCAGGAACTATGTGACAGAATAATTTGTGATGGAAGATTTAGTTTCTACATTAACTAAAAAGTCACTTCTATCATTATGGCTGTTATTTACTCTTTCGTCACAGGTTCATAGGCTAGGCTACTTTGATTCAATATCAGAGTGCCAATTCTACTAATTTTTAAGCAACGTTTGCATTCGTATCTCGGTCGAAATCTGTCAGAAACAAAATAAGAGTAAACAGGTTTCTGGGTAAGCTGGCTCCATCGTCGACTTTGTCTGTGTCATCTATGACCTAGACTAGAGTCAAGAGCATACCCACCTCAAGTAAAAAAAACACCTCAATTTCCCCAAATTTTTGGTAGATAGCGACTGCGTTGCTTAAAATTAATAGCATTGACCCTCAGGTTTGACGTGTCAACTGTTGCTGTAACTTAGATTTGATGGCAAAGACAGAACAGATCCTCGAACGGATGTCAAATTGGACAAAATGTTGTAGCGATGTTTGATTATCGTCATCACTTACTCACTTTCATACTGTCCCTTTGTCTTCTAGAACCCCAGTCACTGGTATCTTAAGTTTGGGTTCTATTTATTTTAGAATGAAAAACTAACTAAAGATACAACACATATCACTAAAACTTCAGTATATTTACCCCCATATATTGTTCCTACAACATTCACTATATTCAAACGCATGTCAACTGCACCTAAACACAATTTCCATAGCAGGACGGAGGCTATAAATCGAAAGACAATACAATGGACGACCGCCTTTTGTATGAAAACGACCTGCTATGTGTTACTGATCACATATTTGTTGATAATAAATGGTTATACTGTGAGGCCTTTTGGAATTTAAATGGCGTTTTAAATCTATACCTTTATTGTTTGTTAATCGCTCTGAAAAATGTCGTTTCAGCGTTATCCGTAATTTAATACTGAACTAGGAATGTTATTATTGTTTTAAAATATGTTTGGAATTTTAGTACGCAGCGTGAAATCACAAATATATCCACACAAATTTTTGTGTTTACATCGTCATAAGTATCTGAAATAGTGAACACTTTTATCTATATATTCGGGCAAAGGTAACAAAACCTTTGTCTTGTACGTAGTAGAGGAATATAGTTTTGTAACAGACTATGTCCAAGTTTAATTTAATTAAATAATATAATTAGTCAAACATCTTGCCCTTGGTCCACGTTCTCCTTTATCGCCTTTCAGTCGTAATGAATATCCTGAAAAAATAAAAATAAAACATTTTACTTTTTTAAATGTTGTCCAAGGAGTCTTTATTACTAATCTAGCTATAGTTTTGTTACAAGTGATTTATAATGATAACATTCCTGATCGATCTAATCGATTGACCAGTCAATTGATCGATTGTTAAATCAATCAGTCCGTCCGTCTGATTGAAGTGTTACTAACAAGGATTATTAAAGTGGTCATTGACACCTAACGGGGTATTATGATGTCGTATAAAAGCATAATGGTAGAAAACCTTAGACGGTACTGTGCACCATTATTAATATTTTGTTCAGTCCTAGGTATAGGCACGGGAAGAAAAACGACCCTCACGAAATTAGCAATGCCTTGAGATATCTTGTTCTAGCATTTTTTGCGGAAATTCAAATGGTAAGATAGCAAATCGATTAGACCAGGCCTTAATTTTGGTTTAGTATTATAGTTGATCGAATACGGCTCTAATAGAAAACGGCTTCACTCCTGAGCAGAATAAGGGGCAGTCGCAATAGCATCCTGAAGGCCGTGGCGGCAGATACTTCCTCTAAAATAATAAGGGAATTTGTGAGAAGACTTATACCCTAGTACCTACTCCTTTGCTCTAGTGGATGGGTGGTGCTCTCATTAAGTTGTTGAGTTAAGTTACTAGTAATAATAGTGTTTAAGTGAAAACTGTTACTAACAATTTATGGATCTTTTAGTTGTCCGAAATAAAATGTTTTATTATTATTTATAATAGTTTCTTTCAATTTCCGAAACTACCAAATCGTATCCAGCCACTCTATTATTATAATTACTGCATATAATTATGATTGTGTCCTACATAATTTGCTGGCCTCTGTGCTACAAACCTGCAGTATAAGCGACCTAAGCTATTCCAGGGATGGTCGATGACGTGTGGAAGTAACCAGGAATTGCGATCATAACATTAAAATTATAAATACACGGTGTAGAAAAGTCGAAGTAACACAGTAAATATTACCTGTGCGAAGAGGGGTCGGGTCGCTAGTATAAAAATAAAATAAAGCTCCAGATTACCTCCATCCAATCCTGGCGGCGGTGGTGGAAAAGGCGGTATGGTACCATACCTCCCGGAGCCTTCAGCATCACCTTCCTCCTGGTCGACCTATATTTAACAACTGATTACTAGAATACTTGAGCATTTGATGAGAATAGTCTTCTTTTATGGTAGTGATGTACACCTTTAGTAGTGATATAGTGACACATACATATGTACCCAAAGCTAACGTTAGTCCGTGCAAATTATTACTTGGTGAAGTTACTAATGGTGAGGGGATTTGCAAAACCTTGTATTTACGAAACCCCAAATAATAAACTGGATTAGATTTCCCATCTTTGAATCAATTATGCGCTAACAGCTTTTACAGAATCAATTTAAAGACAACCCATAACACAATGATTTTGTACGTGAATCCCAGATATGGTTATCAAAATTTTAAATTCAAATCTCATCAAAAGCAGAGCAGCAATTTCTTGGTTTGCAAAAGGTTTGGTTGGTACACATTTGTGGACCTCCTGTACTAATATCCTGATTACATAGGATAGGGTGTTTGCGTGTTCAAATATTCAGAATATAACCCCGCAATTAGTGACGGGGTGTACTGGGTAAACACGAAGATTTGTCTTTGAATTAATGCAGTAGGATTTCCTAGGGTTAAGATGTTAGTAAATAGTACGTATGATTAATATGCAGTTGGGATTTATTATGCTTGGTTTAAGCGTGTTTTGTTGTAAAATGGAAGCTTGTGAATAGGTGTTATTGTTTGATGTTATTGTTAGGTTAAGCTAGTTCAGGTGTTAGGTGGTTATTTGTGAAACACTTAAAACATACAATATTATTATTATTAATGATAATATAGGCTTTATGTTCTAAGCCATACCTATATCTTCAGTTGAAGTTTTCTATACTATCTGCAGTAATCGATTTTATTTCATAATAGAGTATTTTACTGAAAAAATCTAATTAGTCCGTCCGATAGATTTCCAAAAAAATATTGGACACGTATTTTTTTCCTTTTTTCACGTAATCAAAAAATGCAGATTATACAGTCCATTGAAAACACACGTGACGTCACTATAATGGTACAGTTTTTACCAGCGAAGTGACGTCACTCGTGTTTTCAACGCACTATATTGTTCTCATTTTCACTTTTACCACACTATAGTAAAAGTAGTTCATAATGATGAATGAGTACAATGACTCCTTAAGAGGTATTGCGTTCATTCTGTTGCACTTTGTATATTTAATCAAGCAGGCAGCTTTACAAACTATTCGAATCCATCATGACAAAATTAAAAACCTCTAACTAAAATCCATACAACAAAACTACAATCTTGTTACGACAATTACGCGAATTTTGCTTTGACTATTGTGTCTGCGAGTATCTAGTTACTTATTCTGCAAGCCCGAGAGTCGTTAGCGCACGATAGCGGCACACAAGTGTCGCGAACAAAGGTTCCATGGAAGTTTCTACTTATCAACGTTTGGGTATGTTGGGCTTTGATTACTGAATCTTGGAGGGAAGTTGAGGTTGTAGTCGTGATGTTGAACAGCCGGTCGATTCTGTGATCATGTCGAAATTGAAGGCTTAGGTGAAGTGATCACGAGGTGAGCTTAAAATCTATATTATCAAAATGTTACGTCATTACGAAGTGAGCTGTCATTCCATCTTGATTATATGGATTGACAGCTCACCTCGTGATCACTTCACCCAAGCCTTCACTTCGACATGTTTACATAATCGACCGGCTGTACCCTTAATTAGGTAGGTACTTATTTTGAATGAAGATGATATATTATATCACTATCTTTGATAGTGTGTTGTTCTTGAACTGCATTAAAAGTAGATTTGATTTGAAAATTTGAAATGTAGTCTTTTGTTTTAAAAGAGTCAGACGACATCGACGAAATGTCGCAATAAGAGATTATTGATTCTTTAGCGTTTGTCAATCCCATACATTTCTGACGTTTTAAAAATTGCCTTCGCCACTCCACTGCTGACAAAATGAATGTCACTTGTCTAGAGCCTCTGGATGAGGTTGGCATAGATAAGGTGGGTATTTGTACAAGACAAGAAAGGCTTATGGCATATAGGCAGTGGGTAAAGTCGGGCAGTGGATGGTCATGACGATGACGAAAATGATCTGCCTCTGTATGTAGTGCTTTCGACTTAAAGGGTCTAGAGAACACGCATTTTATGTTAAAATACAGAAAATATCTACGTTACTTTTAATCAGAACACAGGTATTGTACCACTCAGCATCAGCTATGCCATGGTTTATCTGAAGTTGATATCTAATGCCGTGTGTAAACACGACAGTATGACGCAGTTTCACTTGACAATGCGACATCGATACCTACGCTAAGGGTGCGGTTTGGGTGTACCAGGAAGCGATAAGGGAAAGCGAAATGTGGTTTTCTTTTCACCGATAGGCATTCTAGATTTTCCAAATAGAAAAAGATAAAGGTACAATCATAATGCAGTGTATATGTCACCGGAAAATGGCAAACTCCGTTAAATTATAAAATAACTTGTGAGATTGTAAACTCTCGATCAATAAAATTGTCAACTGAACATTAGGAATACATTTTTACGCATCAAAATTTGATAGTCTATAATATCTCGAAGTCATTCCGAGAAGTTGTTGACTAACATCAAATGGCGACTAAACAGAGCACAAGTCCACAATTTCTCGGACCGGCATGGAGATATTATAGACTATAAATTTTGATGCGTATAAAAGTATTCCTAATGTTCAGTTGACAATTTATCGAGAGTTTACAATCTCACAAGTTATTTTATAATTTTACGAAGTTTGCCATTTTCCGGTAACATATATTAATGGTTTGTATTTCGCATGTAATGATTTCCTTGAAGTTTTGTCCCCTGACAAAACCTGACACCCTGAGCCTGATATATTCGAAGTAGCAAAATGAACAAAACATATTGGTTTTAAAAATGCAAATGCCATTAAGAAAAGCATTAAATTATTTCAATTTAGCTGTGACTTTTAAACATCTAGCAAAAACATTACTTCTACTTTATTGAATTGTAAGAACAATAGTAGTAATTTTCACAATCTTGTTTATTACTCAAGTTGAGCTGAAAAATTGAGTCGTTGAAACTTTTTGGGATTTAATAAAAATATGTTTTACAAGATTACAAAGCTTGGATATTGTGTGTGAAAAGTTTCACTAATATCAATTTGTTTTCTTGAAAAGTTTTGATTAAATTTAGTATTTTTTCTGCTCAACATAGTGGTTACGTTGATTTTCAATGGACGTAAAAATGTATGTGATAAATTAATTGTTTTGACTGATTAATTGATTTGAAAGCTCCAGACTACTAATTCAGTTTGCATACGATACCTATGATTTGGGCATTTCTGATGGACTTAGTACACAGAAATTCATTTATTCTTTCAAATTCTTAAATGGATTCCTCTAACCTTACCAACGGTTTATTTATTTTTAAAATATTCATGCAACACAAACTTAGAATAGACTGATTGCCTTAGGCCTAGCTATGACAGTAGCAAACAAAATAAAGAAGATATATAATTCGAAGTAAAGTGAACTCAAAAACTAGCTTTTATTTCCCCGCTCCCCTCACTAAGTCCTCACCCCAAATGATTGCAATCCGATGTTGCGCTACCGAGTTTGTTTACGATATGACTGTTTGCTTGGCAGTGTCAACGTACACTAAGGTTAGAAATCATCTGATGTAGATCGCTCACATGTCAAGTGGATATACAGGCTATGTTTATGTTGGCGGATAGTTGTTTTATGTATTGTAGAACTAGGTAGTTGATAGTACGGTTTTAATAATCGATTTTAGGATTCCGTACCCGAAGGGTAACTAACGGGATCCTATTACTAAGCCTCCGCTGTCCGTCCGTTTGTCTGTCCGTTCCTCTGTCCGTCCGGTCCATTCGACCGTCCGTCTGTCTGTCAGCGAGCTGTATCTCAAGAACCGTAATAGGTAGCAATTGAGATTTTCACAGAGCATGTATTTCTATTGCCGCTATAACAAAAAATAATAAACTCGTCTCTCCCTATTCTACCTATTACAGTTTTAGAGATACAGACCGCTAACAGACAGACGGACAGACGGACAGTGGAGGCTTAGTAATAGGGTTCTGACGGTCACCCCTTGGGTACGGAACCCTAAAAAGACAATTATCTTGTTCGTGTAGTCGGTGCTTGTCGTGTGATTTCTTCGTTTTTTGACACCTACTTCCAAAATTAAAGTTATTTTGTACTTAGTAGTGGTTTTAATTTGGAAGTCGGTTGTATTTCTTTGTAAAAAATGTTTCTTATTTTTCACTTTTTATTGCTACCCTCCAAAACCTCCAACCAATCCATATACATATATTAAGCTATCTATCTCCAAAGCTTTTCATCAGATCTTTACGAAATTTGCTTGGGACTATTTCGGAATAAAACTCTCTCAAATAAAAAAAATAATTTTGCAAATCCGTTAGTATTATGACCGAAAATACATTAAAAAAATATAAACATCCGAATTGATAACCTTCTCGTATTTAGTCAGTCAAAAATATTCTATCGCTACTATGTAGAATGTTTTGTTTTGGACTTTTTCCTCTGGTTTGTGCAATTACCCTAAATATTCAAAGCAATTGACGAAATCTGAGGCACTTTTGTTAATCTTAAGTTCAATCTACATAAATATTTTTCCCCAGTGAGCAGATCCAATTTAGACATAAGCATCATAGAATGCGTTATGGACATGAGGACCAATAAAATAAATTCTTGAGCGTCTGTTTATTCCCATTTAGTTAAGTAAACAAGTTTTAATTTTGCGGGCAATTTGTTTTATTACAGCACACACCACGTTGGGCCAGCTTCCACGAACGCGAAGCGACACTGAGCTAACTTTTTAAAATAATTTTATTTTGAAGAACATTTCGAAATTTCAAATGTGCGCAGTGTATTCCAACTATCTCACATTTTTTTATATATAAGATATTGATAGGCTTGCCTTTGGCGCCCTTGGTTCATCATACCCGCCAAAAGACGTCTACTGCTGTACATAGGCCTCCCGCAAAGCGTTGCCATAATGGCGCTTGGCAGGCGGGTTGGTGATCGCAGTGTAGCTGTTGCAATGTACAAGGAATGCGGCTGACCATTCTCTGGCACTGACACGTCGAGCTTCATTGACTCGGCGTTTTTTTTTTCTGGTGGTCGTCATTGTTGATTCTGACTTTCAGGAGTTGCAATGGTTGAATATGTGTGGCGGGCTTATCCCAAAAGGCCGGCAACTCGCGTCGGTTTTCAAGGCTTTGAAGCTTTATGTTCTTTACCAGTGCATCATAGCCAATGAAATTCTTGGCTCGTTTCTCACTCGACTCAAATGTATCAAGCAGACAGCCATCCCAGAGATCAGAGTAGAACTCTTTACATGATAGAATATGCAATTGACAAAAGTTGAGCAGCTGTTGTGTCTCATCATAATGTGTTCCTTTTTGTGTATGTAACATAAATGCTATATATTTTATCGCTATCTTAAAAATGCGCGTAGCGTCGCATCTTGGTGTAAGCTCACCTTTAGAAGACTAGTGGCATTATCTCCGCGTTGCAATAAAGATCATCCTTGTTTTAACGATGTCGATGACTTGAAGACACTACTATACTGTTCTGACTTTTTTGCTGAGAGAGCATTGACTGGCGTACTTTCTTCTATAATTTACACTCATACATACATAGATAAATATTATATGACGACTATAAAATATTTTATAATTTAATCCTACCTAGTAATTTTATGTTATAACTGATCTCAAATACTTAATTGATCTCTAAATAAATGTTATAATTAAGTTAATTAATATTAAGGACATGTTTTAAAATTGTTAATTGATTATGTATTATTTTTATACTTTTTGCTGTGCCCTACGGGGTCTGTAATGGTATCTTAGCTTTAAGCCCATTGTAAGATCTTCACACGTTATAGAATGCAAATATGAATATGAATATGATGTATTTAGATAATTATCTAGGAGTGGTATAGTAAGACTATTATTCAAGGATAATAATATTCATATAGTTCTTTCTGCCACCTACGATGATATTTTGTTTTAAATACAACAGAAAAGCTGTGTGAGGAAGTGCAATCATTTTGAAGATAGGACCGATTAGTTATACTCGTACATACATATATTGTTTATTGTTGAACAAACACAAAAGCTATGCGCCGTGCAACTGTCATAGGATTTACCTATTCCTCATAGAAATTTTCATAGACCAGGTACTGACATAGTCTTTTTTTTTTAAACTGACCAGTTTTGGGAAAATCTGAATCCAAAACGTAGAAGTCTATGTCATTCACTCTGTAAGGTTGTGCAACTGCCATTTTGTTATTTACCATACATGTTGTTATTGTAACAATGACTCGGTCACAGTATCTACTATACCGGTATATTTAAGTTATTATTGATGATAGATATGCTAGGTAATATTTGGGATTTTAGATTGTTGTGTTAGGGTTGTGCAAATATGATATTGTTAATAACTTATATTTTGTTAGGTTAACAATGAATAGTGAAATAATTAAGACTTCACAATCACACCGTGTTAGTGACAGCGTTTTGGTGAGAAGCGATCAATTATAGTTTTTGTAATCACCAAGTAATTGTCTATGTCAATCTCGTCTCCATCGCCGGATTCCTGTCAAAACGTTGAAAATTGTACATTTCTGTGAATTCTGTGAAATAGATATCATGGTTGTAGCTTCAATTGCGTAGAATTCAGTAGATCTAGCGCTTGCAATTACAATTTCTAAGTATACTTGCTTTAAAAGTTAAGTATCCGGTTCAAAAGGATTATTTTATAAAATAATAATTGACTGAAAGAACCATTGCTGGAAAATAGGTCATAAAATTCAATGTTTCTAACGTTGTTTGCAATTTTCAGCTCGATATTAGGTTTTGAGATTATAAAGTTGCAAGGAATGTATGAAAAAAATGAATTTTGTGGGCTACTATGGCACGTCAGCCTTCGTCAATAAATAACAAACAAAGAACAACATTTCTCAAAACTGAATTTGAAAAAACAAAACAAAAGAAAAAATATTTTTTTTATCAAAACGTCCTGGATTCTTGTTAAGAGGTTTTAGTCGAACTTTAAACTTCGATTAAAATAAAATCAGCTTACCTCAAACGTGTTGACACACTGCACTTCAGCCTGCGTCGGGGATCCGTACAACTTGAGTTCTTGGAATGCACCCTGTACCACGAGAATTGTTAGCATTTGACGCAACGTCGATCTCATATCGACTGACAGTTTATCGACCGTTCAACTTGACCATTTACGCACATCATAATACTGGCACTTTCTTATCGCGTTTAAAACCCATAAGGATGAACGAGCAGAAAATTTGTTTGAACAACTGTTCCTTGGACGGGCGAAGATATATTATATGTGTGGCGTAGACAAAAAAAGATATATCTAAGACAAATATATATTATATATTAATTTTGGGTATCAAATCTCTCCAAATGATCTTTCAATTCCAAACATCTACAACGTTCTAATTGCAGATCGTTCACAACTTATTTACTATAAATAGCATCATTTAATGGAATTGAAAGAGAATTATTTGACGTTACTTAATGAACTACTAGCCTCTAGAGTTTTTATTAAAGGGTAAATAAACGAGGATGAACCTAATCGCTGATTTTACGGTAGCAAGTTCGTAGAATTGAGTTGTTTCCTGTCAATTAAAACCTTTAAACCGAAAATAAAGCAGTTCTCCGAAAAGAAATACTGGTATGCAGTTTTTATGTAGATATAAAATATAATAAGGTATTTATTTTTAGTTTTTTTTTTAATTTTTTTAGGTACTTATTATTTATTTATTTTTTTTTGTATAGAAAGGCGTAATTTTTGTATTTTTATTTATAGGTTTGCGTTTGACCACAATTGCACCTAATGGAAAGCGATGATGTGGTCTACGATGGAGCATGCTGGCACAGAAGTAACCTATAAAGATTAACCCTTAAAAATAAGGGGTTACAAACCTTTTAAATAAAACTTTTAATCAGTATTTTATGTATATGTAGTATTTTGTGTAAAATTTTAGCGGCTTTAATACAACTTACAACTTAAATTATATTTTCATTGATAGCTCTCAAATTCGTGAAAGTAGATCCAATTAATTCATAATTAGTATGCACTTAGAAGTCAAATTATCAAAACTTTTAACTACTAATTTAAACTTCTTATTTTACTTTAGGTTCTAGAAAAAGTTATGACTACAAACGAACTGTTTGATAAGGTCGTCTTCAACGACCTAATTGGCAATTAAGATTATTAAGGTACATCAATTAATAGTTTTCGTTTTACCAAAAAAACATTCAAATAATTTAATTTATCATTTACACTTTTAAACATTCACAGATCAATAACCTATTCGTAGAATTAAAAAAAATAAACGCAAACCGGTACGTTTAAGTTGCGTCGGCGCATGTGCAGTCGATCTCATGCACCGCGATGCACTAAATTTAAAACAGAGCAACCAAAGGATAAGGTGAAGCGACCAGTTTAGCTTGACACTTAAATTAGCTTATATTACGTGTAATTCCTGAAAATAACGGTTTAGGTTGAACTGGCTGATAATGCGTTAAACGTTGGCCGTATAAAAAAGCAAGGTTTGAGAAGAAATCATTATTCCTTATTATATTAATGTTTTAAATGAATAGGTAAGTTAGTAGTTAGGTATGTGTGGGCAATAACATTATAACCAACGAATAAAACTTTTCAAATAATAGATAATTAAAAGTTATATTCGATTGAAACGCTATTCCACAGAGAATTTTAATTTAACAGAATTTCGAAACTAGAATTGGTTGAAATTGACCATTGTTTTAGTTTTAAAACAACGAATTAAAACTTTCGCTCACATTTTTATAAATTGGTTATTTTGTTTTCTAAATTGAATGTGTTTTTCAATTTGTAGTATCTTTCAGACGAATAAGCAACGTTGTTGACCCAGAAAATCAAAAGTTCAATTTCAATAGACGTTCTCTATTGAAATTGAAAAGCCTCATTTGAAAACTGAATACGTGGGGCACTTTGACACTAGCGCCATCTAGGTGCCGAAATTAATTACGGCGGAACTACAGTAACCAGTTCTATTCAACTGCACATCTCTTTGTCGAAGTACTAAGTTCTATTCACGGGTAGCGCGATCTAATTACTGCTGCTTGTCAGTGTTGAAATGTGAAGGTCCTATTTTGATGTCACACGATATTGTATCGCATGCGAGATATTATAGGGAGAGAGTTAGTTCGTATTTCCGTAATGACGTGTAAAGTCAGTCGTAGTTGGCATAATTATGTCTGTAAAAGTACTGATTTGATTGAGTGTTGTGTTATTTAAATTAGGTAAAATTGCTTTGGAAAAACTGCAAAATTGTTTGACTACAATTAAAATTGCTTTGCTAGGATGAACTAGATTTGGGAAACGAAAGTTATTTAAATTTATCATGAAGTTTCATATATTTCCCATAACGCATATTGTACTTCTTAAATAACAACGCGATCATAAAACATATCCGTACAACCTAACTTCTTAGCTGTCACATTTTTCATAAAATAAAATAAATAGGCACAAAGCAGCGCAGCAAGACGGCACTCGCAATAAACTAGGCTTTAACACACAATAAAGCGAGTAATGTTAGCACATTTCTTACTCTGAGTACCGCATACGACTTTATGTAACACTAGCTTCTGCCCGCGACTTCGACCGCCTGAATTTGGGACGCTATCCCAAGGGAACACTTTCCCGGGATAAAAGCCGATGCGCTATTCCAGACCATAATCTATGTCTATGCAAAATTTTATCAAGATCGTTTCATCCTGGCGTGATTGAGTAAACATTTATCCATCCATCCAAACTTTCGCATTTATCATATCAATCGCGAAACTACTGCAAGGCAAGCTGAAATTTGGCATTTAGCTTCCCTACACTCCGCAGAGAAGCATTAAGAGAGGATTTCCCGAAACTCCTACAAGAACGGGAAATGCGCGTACGAAGTCGCGGGGAATAGCTAGTATCTCTAAATGTGTAATAGTAGTAAGATAAGATTTCTCGAGCACTTTCAGAATAGTTCGCTGGCATTCGTTAGCTAATAGAAAATTAAAGCTTTGTGCTACTAGTTCTGTCTAGATATTGTGTCTGTCGACGTTAATTAAATGCTTGCAAATTACCCACTATCAAAAGTAGGTCTTGTTTTGGTACTTGTTTGGTGACCTGTTTCCATATTTAATATCTATTAGAAATGCAAAAGTAACTCTTTCTGTTTGTTTGTTTGTTACCTCTTAACAAGATAACGATTGAACGGCTTGATTGATTTGGGTGGAATAGAATAATTATCGAATTTCACTGTGATATATTATGAGTCAATCGACAAGAAAAGAAAAAGAACTGTAAAGAAGCCGCTGGCAGTATCTAGTCATCTATTTCTCTCGAATGATATTAGGTATGGGTCTCCACGGCAACTAATTTTACATTTCGAACAAGTTAAACAAGAGAACGGTTAGTAGGTACCTAACAAAAAGTGAAATATCTCTATCATGACCCAAAACAGACGCTTAATCATCATCATCATCAATTCAGCCGAAAGACGTCCACTGCCGGACATAGGCCTCCCCAAAGGGTTGCCATAATCGCCACGCTTGGCAGGCAGGTTGGCGATCGCAGTATAGCTGTTGCAATGCACAGAACCACAGAGAATGCTGCTGCCCATTCTCTGGTGAGTCCCTTAAGCGCCTCCTATGACACCCACGGGAAATCCAACATTGCAAAAATATTAAGGCATTCATTTAAATGTTTCAGTATTGGTGAAAACGGGTAAGTAATGAAGTTTTTTACCTAAATTTAAACGTAAAAAATTGAGACAAAAGGAATTCAATTCCCCGACTTCAGTGCATGTGTTCCAGGAACGAGCGACGTCAGTAAAATAGTATAGCAACATACAGTGAGGCATCGCATCACAACTAAACCGTGCAGGAAAATCTATACAATAAAAGGACACAAAAATTCCGATCCCGAAAATGTTTTTAATTAAAAATACTGCGGACTAAAAGTGAGTTTGTCGGACTCACCTCCATTTTCATGACACCAAAACCCTGGATTGAAAGTAATTCCCGAGTGTTGCCATTTTATTTTTTGTACATGATTGTTACCATATTTTTTCGACGGTTCACATTCCAGAAAATGCGCGGGCTAAGTACTTTTTTTGAATTTCCTGGTAATTTGAATTTCGAATGAATTTAGTTTTTTTCTTTAGTGCCAAAGGTTTGAAAATTGATGAGCCGTTTTAAATATTTTGGATGAATCCTTTTATTGAAACTAGCTGATCATAAAGCCCGGTTTCACGAAAGAGTAATGAGTCGGAAGTCGCTAAGCGGAGCGGACTTCGTCTTCATGAAATAGATTTAAGTTTCCAACAAGAAAGCGTTTAATCAATTTAGTCGTCAGGTTCCCATCGCTCATTTTAACTCTTTTTGCCAGCTGTGTCATTTCCGCTCGACTCTTTGTTGGTGGAAACATATGTAAGCAATTTGCTTTGGCGAGGTAAAAGAAGTCATTAATGGGTCCACTCCGCTCGGGCTGGAAACCGGGCTTAATTAATAATCTTGACAGATGTGTAGTGCCAAAATTCAAATTCTTTATAGATGAGTTAAGTTTCTGCGAAGCACGTGTCAAACAGATCAGAGGGAACAGAGATTTTAATGAAAAGGATTTTGGGTGTCCTAAAATTAGTAAAGAATTTGAGATTTAGCAAACAATAGGTAAGATTTTCACAATCTAGCTACAAAACCGTTCCCACAAGCCCCCATTATATTAGGTACATAAGGTCAAAACGTTAACCCTTTTATCGCGTTTTCGGCTTCTAATGAAAAACGACCCTGCTGGTCGATCCCACCCAGGCGATAATAGAACGCCCCAAATAATGACCAATGACCCTGCCACGCAAAAATAACGCTAATTTTTTCAACACCATGATTTATAAGAGCTTAAACGGGTTTAGGACACCCCGTATAAAATCACACAAAAGCGGCCCGTGTAAATAAAATTGATAGCCTCACATGAAACATTTTCTAGTTGAAAAATATATTTTTAACTTAGAATGACGCAGGTGAAAATTTCGTAAAAGAAAAACCTTTGATTTATGTAGTTGTAACAGTCCTAAAATAAAAGTTGAAAATGTAATCTTACATTTGGCACGTGTTATGGCTGAAATGAACATTAAGGCGCTTTGAGTTCATATATCATCGTAAATGCTAGCTGCAAATAATGGACTTCAGTACTCGTCTAACTAAACGTAGTTTTGTTCTTAGTTTTTCGTCTCGAGTGTAATAATATAAATAAATTCTATTTCGTAAAAGTTGGGGCAGTAAATGAAATAATTTATTTTATTATAATACCTAGGTGTTTTTGGTACCTATACTGCGATAAATAAAAGGACTCACCAGAGAATGGGCAGCAGCATTCTCTGTACATTGCAACAGCTACACTGCGATCGCCAATCCGCCTGCCAAGCGTGGCGATTATGGAAACTCCCTTTGGGGGAGGCCTATGTCCTTTCGGCTAATATGGTGATGATGATAATTGTGATACATTATATTTAAACGTTCACCTTAGCACAAATAACATTTGAGTTAAAAAAAAAAACAACGGGTTGCACTCCGGGAGTGCCAGCAGAAATGAAAACTTGAACATAAACGTTGTGCATTTTTGATATTTTGGAATGGTTCGGGAATAATTTCGCACGAATTGCTTTAATTATCAGTATAAATAAAAGTGCTATCATTTATGTGGTAAAATACTTTATTCATTTATTGCGCTATCGTAAACAAATATGACAATTTATATTACATTAAAAATTTAACACTTCAGAACTGTCCCTCCGTCTTACAAATTTTCGTTTAGGTCACGTGTCCTGACGCGAGTTTAACATTTTTTACTTTTCCCAAAAAGTGCACAACCCCGCTAAAGCAGTTTTCACTTAAAAAAAAAAAAAACAAAAGGAAGACCCATTAAAATATCCACTCTACCCAAATTTTTACAAGAACATTTCCTTCTATACAAACGCTATCTACGTACTATCAAGTCCATACCAAGGAGTACATCTAAAAAACTTCCATTACCGATATACGGCAGGCCTTCAGAGACCCTACCATGCCCACAAGAGCCCTTTTTGTTAACAGCCTCCAACTTTTTCTACCGCATATAGCTACAAATTGTTATGGCCAGTATGTAGGGACACGATAACGCGTAGTTACTCTGAACTCGACGATTCGGGTGTGTGAGACAGAAGAATTGACTGAGAGTGTCCCTGTTCAGCTGTGAGATGACTACGGTCAGGAAATGTTAGAGAAACCAAGCAATCGTATGGACAGTTGTTGTCTTTTTCTAGACCTCTGATTATCCACGTTACAGGCTGTCATTTAATTTTTTGTTACTAGGACCTATTTAAAAGAGACAGATACTCAGGCTCTAGACAAATGGATCAATTCTACTGATTTTTTGGAAAATTTGCATTCCTATCTCAGTCACAATTTGTCCAAAAAATTTAATTTTTCATGCATTTTTGACAGATTGCGATTGAGATGCAAATGCAAACGTTGCTTGAAAATGAGTAGAATTGGCCGTAAAGTGTCATTAAAATGTATCACTGAATACGATTTTCGAAATTCTAAATTATTAGGCATTGATTACGTGACACTTCGACAGCGTTGGCAATTCCCTACGTTTATAACGTTTTGACAGTCACCTTCGCCACGCTACAGCTGACAGAATGCCCCTAGCCTCCTAGTGTTTAGAGCCTCTGGTGGCACAGTCGCTTAATCTCGTTCTATGGATTAGTAAATTCATGAAAGTAATGCTCAGTCCAATTCTCTACGTCTATTGTAACTCGAAACTAGGTAGTTCGGGTATGTGAGACAATTCCCAGTAATGACGCTTCATATTCTTTAGATTGTACTAGGAATAGGTGTCATAAAGACTTTAGATAGGCCTACAACTCATAGAAAATGATATGTCTGTGGTGGTTAGAATTCTAGAAATCTGTCTATCGTATCAGTATTTATTAGGTAGGTAGAGATTAAATTTAATGATCAAAATGTGTGTGTCCTCTACTCGTCTGCCTTCCTCTTTTGGGGGATACAGTTACCGACACTTATGAAGCATGTTTTTAGCGAAAGTCTGATTTGAAGGATGCTCTGTGATACTTCCACAGTAAGAACTTTATACAACGTGAAAAAAAATAAACATCTGAAAAGTGGTAATTGTGAGTACAATGAAGCTTTTCAAGTTTTACGTTCTTCGAAAGCACAAATTTGTATGTACATAACTCGACAAAATGTATCTGTTACCAGAATAGCAAACTACTTGAGATTAAGTACAAAATATCTTGAGAGATTGTAAACTCTCGATAAATTGTCAAACGAATATTTGTTCTACAATTATACGAATCAAAATCTTTTTTCTATAATATCTCCGTGCCGGTCCAAGAAGTTGTGGACTGACATAAACTGGTGACCTATCAGCACTGGTCTACAATTTATCTGTTTTGGTGTTGGAACTTGGTCTTTATTGTGAGCTCACATCTGAATAGACCAATGAGAGCCTTGTTTCCAGGTTTTACTATCACACGAAAACGGATAAATTATAGAGTTGTACTCTGAGTGGTCGCCATTTCATGTCAGTTTTTTGTGTCAGTCAATTTCTCGGAATGACTTCGAGAGATATAACTATAGTTTTGATGCGTATTAAAGTATTCCAAATGTTCAGTTGACAATATTTATCGAGAGTTTACAATCTCTTAAGGTATTTTATAATCTTACGGAGTTTGCCATTTTTCGGTGACATCCACTGAACAGCAGTTTTTTTATTTCATGGTAAAATTTGTTTATCATGAGGAGTAGGTACAATGACGAATTTTCAGGTTTTAGGCGTTATTCTGCTACACGTTGTATAAAAAAACTCACTAACGAATTTTGTTATAAGTCTTTTAGTCAAAATTAAGACATATTTTCGACAGATATACTAGTAAACGTTTTACTAAACTATATTTTTTTATTTTCTATAATAAACTCCTTATCAACGTCTAGCCACAACTAAAAGTTTTTATCTAAATCGCTTTCAGAGCTTTCAGAAAATGCGTTCACCTCCACATTTAAACAAACGCAGGTAGCAGTCCCCGCTCAATATTTCAAGGATCTAAAATCCCATTAACTCTTCGCTAGCACGTGAGGGATGAACGAAAGAAAGGACAAGATTGAATAGCCTATCTTTCCTCAACGATTTGCGAAGACATGCGAATGCCATTAATTTTATACCTCGTCGGCACTTTAAGAGTGTCACGTCACAGGTAGCCAATAAATCCAGTACCATAAATCTTTTTTAACACTAAACTTAGACAGGTCAAAGTAATTTGGCGAAATGTAATAACGTTGTAACGTAAAACTACGGTCATTTCGGTAAGAGCCGGTTTTACGGAAGGCTTTTCCGGTTTGGATTGTACCGATTTATCGTTACTATCGCCGTGTTATAGTTTATTAGAACTTAAGTATTATTAGGAGGAATTAACTGTGAGTTGGTGATTTGGTGATCGCTTCAGTAGAGTAACATTGTGTTGTTGTAAAATTAAGGTTCATAAAAACTGACTAGTTTAATTGTTTAAAATAAACATGTTAATAAATCTAGAAATATCTAATAAATTTGTTTCATATTATTCGAGCTATTATATTTGACATTTTTATGTTT
Organism: Mamestra brassicae; assembly: GCA_905163435.1. Classification (NCBI taxonomy): domain Eukaryota; kingdom Metazoa; phylum Arthropoda; class Insecta; order Lepidoptera; family Noctuidae; genus Mamestra; species Mamestra brassicae. The sequence goes on along the minus strand of LR991004.1, from coordinate 7,128,048 downwards.
ATTGACCGATTTCCTATAGAAAATAACATAATTATAAAAGACAAAAGGAGCTAAGGCTTCACGTACTCTTCTTTTCTTGTTCTTACACACTTTTGTCAAGATTTTTTATTTCATTTCTCCTTTCGCAGGTCTGCTGTAAGAAGTTTCGTGAGAAATAAGCAGTTCCTTTTTACTCATAATTATAATTTTATTTATTGCTATATTTCTGTGTGTACATAAATAAATAAAATATTAGCGGCTATTTATTTTTCTAACACAAAAATACGTATAAAGTAAATATACGTATAGATAAGGTATTAAAATCAAGGTATGAATTGCAACTTTCACTATGATAACGATTTCCAGTAAAAGACTTCACTTCTTTCAGCATTCAATAATAAAACATTCACTTCTCACATAGCACCAACCCCGAATTCGCGAAAAACAAATAAAAAGACTGCCCCATACATTTTATGTGCGCATAACTCGACAAAATCTACTGAACAGCTGATTTTCGCGATTGCGAGTTTGGTCCCACAGTAAAATTTGTTCATAATAATGTGTACAATGACCCCTTTCAAGGTATTGTGTTTATTCCGTTACACGTTGTAAACAAACTTAACTCTTCTTCCACGAATTCAGCTCGACGTCCGTATGTCACCGCAAGGATCTAGCATAATATCAGCGTCAGGTATATTTGCCTGAAACATGCTGAACTGGACTCCCAAACTTGAAGCTCACACGGTCACACCACAGTATGGTTGTTCTTTTCTGTGAATGTGAAGACCTACGAGTGTCACTTTTTTTTTTTCATGTTGGCATAGTAAAAACTGTTATTATTTAGAAAAAACTCGTGATTGTTTTAACTATTTTGTTGTTTAAGTGCTTATTTTTTTATCATATAATTGTGCGTTTGTGTATTGTTTAACCTCTTTTTAGGTATCTGTCTATCAAATTTTAATCTTTATACTTTTCTTCAACATCCAACTTCATTTATTTTACTTATTTATTTTGGAACTTGAAAAACACTACAACGACTTAAAAATCATTTTTTTTCAACTAGTAACTTACATGATCAATTTCCACGATCTGAGGCGTCGACGTCTGACTATACTTCTCGGCCAACGCGTAGTGATGTTCCTTCTTCTTCTCCAACAGTCCCAGTGTTGATACCACGGCCAGCACTATGCCCAACACCACTAACAAGAACAGCGAGCTTATACAACACTTCGTTTTACTCGATACTACCATCGCCATTTTAAAAAGTTTGTAGCACTTTTTTATTACAAAGTTTCTTTGGCACGAATCAGTCTTTTATTTAGTTACACTATATCGTTTCACTTATTGATCAGCACTATCGTCTTGTTCTTGCTTAGCAAGGTTCTTACGACTTAATTTAATTCCCAGATTTCTTTATTGTGACTGCGTAAGTTTAATATTAAAGTAAAGTTAGGTACATTTTGTTTTTCCGGAATAAATTATCGAAATGATGTTGAAAATTGCATGAAATTCTGTTGAGTTTTTTTAGAAAATCAACGAACCCCAACAGACAAGAAAATTAAGTCTGCTTTGGGTGGTTTATTGAACGAATGCACTTAGAAATGTTGAAAGATCGTAAGGAGAATCACAACTGCTCGCCCCTACAGAAGTTGCTACACGATGACCACGACCGTTCTGTCAAGAGTGTCACGTCGAAAAAACATGTCATCTATTAATCAATTAAGTTACTGAACCTATCGCATTACACGCTTGGCCTATTTTTAGGATTAGAAATCATGATGGGAGTGTCAGGTTCTTACTGACTAAAACCCAGCCGTGTTCTTTTGCGTTCCAGGGTCGCGGTGACTCTTTCAAGCAAACTCCGTAACGCACGCTTGGACTTGAGTAGTGTCGTCCTCATACAAAAGCGATTATTGCGCGAATACGCGATCGACGCGATGGTTTGTTCCGCAAAACTGGAAGACTCGTCTGTTGGCGCGACGACGCATACGAGGTTCCCGAAAAAATTCATTTAAATTTGAATAATCGTGCGAAAATCTATTTTATTAGGACGGTACAAATGTCCAACCGTATGCAAAGGCTCATTTTCTTTCAGAAGATATTCAATGAATTTGATGTGCCACTTTTTTTTATAGGATTGTAAATCATCAAATGACTTATTCCGCTCTGGGTGGAACGGTAGGGCGTGTCAGACTCTTACTGACTAAAACCCATCCGTGTTCCTTCTAAAGCCCTTTGCGTTCCAGGGCCGCGGTAACTCTTTCGAATAAATTCCGCAACCCTGGCAGGCTCAGGGCCTAGCGGGCCCTGTCTCCTATGCTGACATCTCTTTGAGGCGTGTGTGGAACATAACGTGCCATCGACCCGGGCCTGGTGCTGATCGGACAGCGAGCCACCCAACCCGGCGATCGGCGGCGGCGACCTCACGCGGCCCACCTCCTTCGCTAGCATTACTGTTTCGCAGAAGGAGGTGACCGCTTCCCGAGCCTCCACGCTCCGGACCATGGATTCAACCAGGGCCGGACGCTAGAGGTCACCGCCGCCGATCGCCTCGACGACGACACGGCGTTGCTCAGCCCAAGCAGGGCAGATCTCCACCGTGTCCTCCGGGCGATCCTCACAGTGCTGACACCCGGGCGTGCCCTCCCGCTTAATCCGAAACAGGTACCTCCCGAAACAGCCGTATCCGGTAAGTACCTGCGTCAGGCGGAAGGTGAGGATGCGGTGGCGCCTCTCCAGCCACTTACGAGTAAAATACTAATATCGTCTCAACGATTTTGTAGCGTTAAAACCTAAAAATTTAACCTAAACACTCGAACATTTTCCGTTTTCCGATACAAAGCCAGATACTTCAGAATTCTTCAGCCTCGCTCTTCAAAGCTCATTAGAAGTTTGAAGCGTTGAAAAATTTCCAATATTTGTAGCGTGAAAAGTTTACGATAGAATTCATTTAACCTTAGTAATCAATTTATTGGAAATCAATGTTCAATTATAAATAATGTAATTGATGTAGGAACTTTGTGTAGAGAAGAGAAAAGACTTATCGGTTATAAATAAAATTAAAGCAGGCAATTTAGGACGTAACATTAAAGGCCTTATTTATAAAAATATATCTTACCTTAGGATAAGTTTAAATCTGATTTGCGGAAACTAGAACTGCAAAAAAAGCTAAAATGCTTGTTTTTTTTTTTGTAATAAGGTCGTTAAACAAAAACTTAGTAAATAAGACCTGCTTATGTGCCTCTAGAATAGAATAGAATAGTCTTAACAGTGTGACTCTTTCGAATAAATTTCGCAACCCTGGCAGGCTCAGGCCCTAGCGGGCCCTGTCTCCTATGCTGACATCTCTTTGAGGCGTGTGTGAAACACAACGCGCCATCGACCCGGGCCTGGTGTACTATGTACACCATAAAAGGTCCAGAAAAGATAGATGAAGAAAACATGACACAGGGTAACAAAACGGGCTTTATCTCTAACCACTAAACACCAAAGGCCAACCACGTACCTACCTATACCATCAAGTGTCTACGTCTTGTCTACCCAACGTGCTATACAATAATTATATCAGATCTCTGCATTACTAACATTCCTGCTTCAGTCGTGCTAATTCCTAGCCAATCCCTTCGAACCACATAAGCTATATGTTAGAACCAGATTAAAACCGCACTTTGACGAGATGGGTTTTAAAGTGACGAATTCTGATTAAAACCTTCAAAAGGACTGGGATAGTGGAGGTTGGCTGTTACAAATTTTGGGTTTCATTCTGTAGTAGCACATACTGTTCTGAACTGAAATAAATACTTGAATTTAATTTTCTAGAATGTTTACACAACAAAACAAGCATTTTTTTTCGAACGTCCTTATGGAAAAACGGAACCGTTATAAGATCTATGTGTCCGTCTGGTTGCCTGTCTGTCTGTCATAGATAAATCATATCTAAATCTACTGGACCGATTAAGTAAAAATTCGATACACATAATATGTAAATTAATAAAATTATAAATATGTGGTTACTTTCGGGAGGCAAATTGGAAAATTAAAAAAGTTTTTACAACAGTGCCATGTGATAATCGTATATCAAATATAAGGGCTCATCTTAAGGGTCTGAAATATATTTCTTTCATAATAATAATAAAAAAAAACGATTTAGATTAATTGCATACCTTCCTCCTCCTTCCTCGCAGCAAACCTTATCATTTGATATCCATAATATTAGTAGGGGAGATTTAAATATATCTAAACTGTCGGCCATTTTTAAGAGTCCGTCATGTTGGATTAAGAATGATGTCCCTTAACTAACCATTGTCATTCAAAACAAACGTGTATAGTATGCCAAATAGCAGTTCAATCGGTTAGGGATAACTGTCTTAAATTGAGTTGCAAGACCTCACCCATTCATACTAATTGAAAAAGTAAGTAAAATAAAAGCTTGTATAAAATATCAAAATTTACGATATTTTATCTAAAACATCATGTACGTTGGAAAGAATCTGCATTGCACGTTCTTTCCGTAGATATCAAAGCTTTGCGTGCAACGTGCAAATAGCTTCATCTCTTTTGACTAACCGACCTATGTAGACAATTCAAAAGTGCCTGTAATGGTTTAATTGAAATAAATTCTTTGAGTTTTTTTTAGTTTTGATAATGTAACAAGACGTGTGGATCACCATGGATACTCACTGATGATACATAACGATCGTCGTTACAAACCTTGTTCCCTTCAAAAAGCACGAACGAACGAACGAAAACTTTCACAAACGCCTATGGAACAAACTAAAAGTGTGATATAAAAGAACCGATCTTACATTTAATTTCTCAAAGTTTAAAGTAGTCTATCGGTGTCCTTCACATGCAAACAGTAAGTTGATCTCCTGCCTTGATCAACTTACTCACTCATACAAACGACTTCAACACAATTATGTCCTATTTCAGACTTCGTCGGTGACAGTTATCCAGACAGTCCGGTCTACAAAGCCATTCAGTCCGACTGCACTTCAATGTCAAGGCCTGAATAAACACCTGAATGAATGAAAAAGGTTTTAAGGGAGTTAGGTCTGACGTGGGTGTAAGCAGGTATCATTAGGATGGGATGAAACTTCTGTAGTTGAATCTATGATTGGTGGATATAGGTTTTAACGACTGTGAGTAGGTACTTGCTGACTTGTTGGAAAGACTTTAAGTGCTTTTACAACGTGTAATGGATTAAACGTAATACCTAAAAAGGGGTCGGTTTGTTATCATTGTGAACGAGTTTTACTATGGGTTCAAAATTAAAATCGCAAAAAAATCGACTGCTCCGTACATTTATGGGCACATAACTCGACAAAATGTATGTAATGTAATGTTGTCGGTCAAAAAGTTAAATTTGTTCTTAATGATGAGTAGGTTCAATGACCCCTTTTCAGGAATTGTATTTATTCTGTTACTCGTTGTATATATTGTATAACAGCGATTTAAGGTTGCATACAAGTTAGTAAAAAGTTCTAAGTTCGAAACTCATTTTATTGTTATATCCAATTAATACTAAACAAGACTGTTTTAGTATCAACCTGAATCTAAATTTATTATTCAATTAACATTTTTCCGTAATAATGGCCCATTAAATTCTAAATTAACTTCGGATATTCGACACAGGCGACATCGCTTAAAATCGCCAAGCGCCTACTAAAATGTGAAAAGCAATTTAGTATTCCATCAGTGTTACATAGATAAAGTGTAAGGCGCTTAGCTGTTTTAACGCTGCATAACAAATTGGAACGTAGTTTAATATTCAATTTGCTGTCTTAACCCGAAGATGACACCAAGTAAACGTTAAACTGTTATAGTGTTTCGCTACAATAGCCTTGGGCACTAGGCAACTTCTACGTTCAAGTACAACGTGCAAATGTTGAGAAGGATTATTGGGACTAAGTTCGTGTCAGCTGGTAGAATTTACAATTTTTTACTGGTCTTATTTGTATCCCACTGCTGGGCAAAACCATCCCATTCCGCCTTCTAAACCTCTTTATCTTGGTGCGAACTGGCCAAGTTTGTTCCACAAACGAGATGAGAAGAAAAGAGAACTGATATATTTAAAAAATTGTTGACTATTGAACTGATAAATCAAAATTAAAAGAGCATAGGTAATATGTTGTATGTCTGTCATCGGCTTCTTGCTACACTATTAGTGTAAACTAAATGTTCTGTCTTCTATTTATCGAGCATTTATATTCCTGGAGATATAGTATAAACTTTGTGTTTGCAATAAGCCGATGACATATCTACCCATTTTCTTCTTTCATTTTGTAAAATCTGTTCCAATCTTTAATCTCCACGATCTGTGACTGTAATCGAATCCTTATCATCCCACGCGGTTCTAAATCGAACGAAATTAATAATGGAACGGTTCACGGTTATTGCTATTTATACACGTAAGCTTATGGGGCTTTATCATACCACATAGTAGTTATAGTAGACTAGAGTTACCTTCTTCTTAGAAAGACGACGATATGAGGCATGCTAAGCAAATATGTACTTAATATCATCCCAAAGTCATTCATTCATTGGTAGACTTCGCATAGCCGAAACTGTTGGGTCTAGAAGAATGGGTTTGTATGGAAGTTCGTCAATTTTACCGTTGCGGATTAGATTTACCACAAAATTTCAATGTTCCGAGGATAAGTAAATCCAAAGACATTTTGGAGAACTACAGCGATCGACCAAGCTTGCTGAAGCAGTACACATATATACTGGCAGGTAGTAAGTCGTTGGAAGTTCGAACAGGTGATCGAATTTAGCATGGTCGATCGGTGATTTACGGCCGGTCTCAATAACGAATCTACCTTTAACCAACTGTCAAATTAGGTACCAACAGTAGCTGAAACGTCAAATTTGCCTTTCAAACATGACGTTTCAGCTACTGTTGGCAGCTAATTTGACAGTTGGTTTAAGATAGATACGTTATTGAAACTGGCCGTAAGTCCTCATACCCTTGCTCATGTCACTTGGGAACGACGTAACACGACACAACACAAAATCAGCTACAGAAGAAAATCATCAACCTACCTTGCAAAGTCAGCACATGAAAATGTCAGTGGTTTGACCATGTCCTACAGAGAGAACAAAGTGTAAGTCGTAAGAAAAACAGTTTCCCTCAAAGAGATGTCAGCATAGAAGCCGGGCCCGCTGGGGGCAGAGCTTGCTAGGGTTGCTATAGTAGGCGCCAGATAATCGTGGAATAACGGTCATTGACCCACCTACAATTATTGACATTTTTAATTTGAAAAACGGAATTAATGACACAAAGCTGTCCCGAATCATCATCTCTCGTGATCCTTAACATTGTCTAATAATGAAAAACGATTCATATTTAATTGTTCAGGTACCTATGAACAGTTATTAGGGAAAGGTCAATGTACTTTATTCCACATTTATCTGGCGCCTACTATAAATTTGTTCGAAAGAGTCACCGCGGCCCTGGAACGCAAAGGGCTTTAGAAGGAACACGGATGGATTTAGTCCACCCAGAGCGGAAGAAGTAATTTGATGATTTCCTAACCTTAAAAAAAAATGGTTTAATTTTCGTTAATTCAGGTCTAACAATTTTTGATAATCTCCAATTTTTCATTCGATTTTCAGTCTCATTATACTGCATAATTAAACTGGTTTTAGTAATACATAAAGAATCTTTCATTTATTTTTGTCTATCCTTATTTGATTGGATATACTCGTCTGCCTATCAGTGAAATCCCATCTACCTTCCTCTTGCGTACGTAAGAGGTATTTCAGTCTATTCAATGGTTTTATTACGCAGGTACCGGTACATTAAAAGTATCGTGACCCCAATTCCCAACATTTGGCAAAGTGATTGATCTGCACTCAACGACTGACGCATTCGAATGACTATTTTGAGAATAAACTGAAGTAAAAAGAGTGAATTGAAAGAATAAAAGTGGGTAGTAAAGGTTAAGCCAAACGTTTTAAAAGATAGGCTGTGAATGACGTGAAGAAGATTAAAACCCAATATGTAGTAGATAGGTATCTTTTTATTTACCTATGGGAAATCATCAAATGACTCTTTCCAGCGAGGGTCAGACTCTTACTGACTAAAACCCAACCATGTTCCTTGAAATGCCCTTTGCGTTCCAGGGCAGCGGCTTTCGAACAAATTCCGCAACCCTGGCAGATGTAGTGGATATTTTTTTTAAGGATGGGAAATCATCAAATGACTCCTTCCGCTCTGGGTGGAGCGGAAGGAAAGCCCTTTGCGTTCCAGGGCCGCGGTGACTCTTTCGAACAAATTCCGCAACCATGTAGTAGATATTGACTTACCTAATTTAGGCACTGTCAAATTTCCTTTATGAAGTCTACCTTTTCTTAGTCACTTTCACAGAGCTTTCATGTTATTTACATACACAATTTTGCAATAGATTCTAAAACCAACATTTCTTAAAAAAATATATGTATATGGAATACCCCTCGCGTTGTTGGTCTCACTCGCAAGAAACGAGTGAGTGGCATATACTCGAATTTTAAGTTAGTAAAATATATTATGGTAAACTCGAAACAAATCATCTACATCGACAAATCACAAATACATCGACAAATCATTATGTATTGCTCTTTGAAGTTAACACAAGAAGCTAGTTATTAAATAAAATCAAAAGTAAAACGGGTACGCGTTTGTGCTTCTGTAAATTCTTCACCAGAATATTGAGATAGAATACTTCAAGCGAATCTAGCTCTCAAACCGTTTCCTATACAGTTGAAAATACGATGAGATACTAATTTCCTCACGTTGACGGCTTCTTTTCAGAAGAAAATCACAAAGAACCACCACATGTCGAAATATTTGACAGATTAAGCCAAAATAGATTGGATTTTACCTGTTTGATATTAAGGTAAGATAAATATAGAATACCGCCGTATTAGAGACATCAAATGTTGTCTTTATTTTTATGAAAAGAACCGAAAAAACTTGTTTGTTGGTGAAAATATTGAATTCCAAAAACATGAAAAAAAATAGGTACAGACGCTTGATATTCTAGATCAAGAACGAATTACCGACAGGCGGCGAAAATATTATTAAATTGATTTACGAAGAGAGTAAACAAAAACACCTGCTTTCGATGAGCACACAAATGGTTTTTTTGTCAATATTATCACTGAAAAACCTCACTGGAAATTTCGTAAAACACACATTGGTAAAGCTTTAAGCAGAAAAGTTTGAAGTACAAAAGGACGTAAACGCAAGCTCTGACAAAACTTAATTTCGGCCTTTAAACTGTACACCTAGTACTCAACTAACACGAATAAAATTGTCAGTATTCACACCCTATTGAAATAAAATGTTAAAAACATTTTGGTAAAGAAAATATATGAGCACAAACCAAAATTAATTATTTACCACAAAACTGATACTCAAACAAAACCAAAGGCTACTTACTAAACAGAAACCAAAAAAATGCCTAAAACTCAACCTGATAAAGTTCACTTCACAAAAAATCACCGGTAATTCGGCAGCGCGTAACTTCGTTCAGAATCCGCGTGCACACGGCCCGGCTACGCTCTCTTGTTACTAAAATCTTGGAGCATCAGCTGTTCACATCGATACCGATGGCGTCGTCTCGTCTCCCAATCTGACCCCGTTGTCTGGAAGCCTAGTTTCCGTAGCCGAAGAATTACATGGCGCAGCTAATGTTACGTAAGGATAAGTCGGTTTGAAAATGGGAGACTGTTGCGATCGGGTTTTGTTTGAAATAGGCCATAGCAAGTTTGAAAAGAAAAAGCTAAGCCGACCCAATCATTGACGGTCAATTTATAGGAAGAGATGATAAAAGACAAGCGAATTGGTATTTCATTTTGAGCATTGTGTAACATAAAAATTAGACGTAATAGACAATTTAGCATCATTTGAAAAAGTCTCGAGCATTCTCGAGAATTCTCGTGGCATTGATTTACATTCTAAATGGAACGAAGTTGCCGGTGTGTGCGCAGCTTTAGATCAAGTAGTTGGTGAAATAGCTCCTGTATAGAATTTATAATTGAAACTATTTTAGTGAGTACGGAAAAGGTTATTAGCACCTCGTGATTAAGCTGTTTCAACGCTTTGGCGATAGGTAGATGCACTTTTCAATATGTATGGCCGCATCTGGGTAACGTTGGTCTTGTTTTGGAAATTTTTGTTTAAGCACTTGTGATTCAATGAGTGAACTAATAAAATCGTTGTCTAGTTCATAAGTATCAGTCTGTGTTTTATAATTCTGCTGTTTTATTGACCATATCACAATTGAATATGATTTATGCATGAGTCGATTTACATGATTTGAAATGTTATGTCTCTATGTGACCATTCAACGGAACTCGACAATAGAGGCGCCTATCTGTCTACGGAGTTCATATTTTCCCTTCAATAAGTCACGCTCTATTAAATTTGATTCTTAAGATTTCGGTGCAGAGGAATAGTTTTACTGGATATTTTCTATTGTAACAAGAAGTATTTTTCTCAGCTTCAACAGTAGTAACTTGTTGTCTGTCCATTGTACGTGGCTGTAACTTAAGTGGACTTTGCCTCTCAGAATAGAGGTGTACTTCAATGTCTTTGTCTCATTCTTTCATAAAAGTCAGGTGGGCTTAACTGTTATTATAGTCTGACACAATAGAAATGTCAAAAAATACAACGACAAAGAAAACCTTATGTTTTTTTTAGTGTAGGTGTTCGAAATTTGACTTAAAATAGCACAAAAGCATACCCTTGGGTGACTGAAGTTGTATCTGCGTAGTTTAAGAAGCTTTAACAAAGTTTATTTTGGACTAGGTACAGGCTGTTTTAATTACAAGTATATATTTTTTATGGATCTCACATTTCTCAAATCTTGAAAAACTTAAACATAATAAACGCAAATTTCTAAGGTCGTTGATATGGAAAGCAAAGGTATGTGTTTTTTGTACAAAGAAAAAAAGCAAACGATATTTGAAAACAAGTTAAAGAAGAAAAGAGAACTAAATTAAAGACCAAAATATATTAAAGCAAAATAAAAACAGGATCAAACTAATAAAAGTAATAACACAACATAAGTAGGTAAAAATGAAAAGAATATCTGACATCCAACAGTTTTCAGTTAAGCTTTGAAGCTTGGTCCAATATATTTCATCAACAGTGACATATAACTCAAGGGCTTTATTTAAATAATACACGAACAACAAGATGATAATATACAAAAAGAAAATAAGGCTAGAAATATAAAACTTGAAACAGTTTTCATCGTTGTTCTATCAAGCATATCGTTCGATAGTACAGGCGCCACTATGTCTTCGGAGCCAGTATCACTCAAATGTCTAGTTAGCTGTTCTGCTTCAACGCTAATAATAAACCGATACAAAATATTGTCTTTAATAAAAACATTGGGGAATGCTTTTGTTATTAACGACCTGTCTTTTTCTAGTTTGATTTCTACCTGATCTAGTCTTTCCATAAGATTTGTTTTAAATTGTTTATTTTTAATAGCTTTCATATAGTTTTTGTGCGCTTCAGTGAATTAATCATAATTGTCAATGATAATCATGATTGTTTAATTTTAAAATAGTATTTTATTTTAATCATTATTCATATTATTAGGCCATCTATCGTAATCAATCAAGTCGCGTACCATTTCGATGTATTTACAGATTTTTATAAATTTATTCGTGGATATGTAAACGTTGATTAACGTAAACTTATTATTTAAATCTTTAAAACAAATTTGGCCTCAATCAAAGTCGAATTCTAGACAAGCATAAAGTCTGCCACATAAATCTTCTACGAGTAAATTGTCGAATTTTAGTGATGTAACTTCGGTTTATTGTTATTTTTCTCATGTACCCTGCTCTACGGCGACTAGTCAATAGTCCAGGCGCCTCTCAGTCTGCAGAACTGACCCAGTTATCTCAGAATACCGCAGTGTGCCGACTACCCGCTAAACGGCGTTTTTACATCGCCCCTAGAGTACATTCTAGTTTATTTATCTGCCACAAATTAAAAAGTTTCAAAGTGAGATACTGCTTTTTTGCCATAAAACGCTAGTAACGTGGGTTAACGTTGTAAACTTTTATTTGTTTCAATTTAGTTTTTGGTGTAAATACGTAAAGCATGTGCTCTCTTTTATTGTTCTTGGCAAGTGACTAAGATGTTTTTAATAAGTACCTGCTCCTGGGTACATAATAATGTTTACTTTAAAGTTAACAAACTTTTTATAACCTTAGACGTGTTGGAACACATGTCGCCGCTTCAATTAACGGTATAAACCTTTATTATTGGATGGTGTAACAAATTATGGTGTGTAAAACATTTGTGCTCTTTTTTAATGTTTTTCGAAAGTGGCTAAGATGTAGGTGCATAATAATGTTGACTTCAAAGTTTACAAACGTTTCATAACCTCAGAACGTTTTGTAGCACGTGTCTTCACTTCAGTTAACGTTATAAACATACAAATTATATGGGAAGAACTACGACAACCCTTTAAACGAGGGACTATCAACTATTTTAAGCACAAATCGATGAACGATTCCATGTCGAATAAACTATTCATAACTACTGTTTTATTTAAAGACGGTTTGGACACCCTTCAAAGTTCTATTCCAATATGTAAAATATAATGCTTTGTTTAATTTGATGGTCTACCTTCAATATTTTAACTTGAAACTGGTTTACAGCCAACTTTAACAACTGACATAAACTTTATAGGTTATTAACACTTGACAGTAACAAAATTAAAACTTCGCAGTCATTATGAAGTCCAAAATTTCGAATACCAGCTTACATAAACGCGGCTAATTAATGCACTCCTAATTTGAAATTCAAAATACGTTCGTAACTGTCATTTCATTTCGCTCGAGTCACGTGACCGTCATGGCGGATCGCAACGGCGTGTCACGCGCATTCGGTTAACGTCACTTCACGTCACTCAAACGTCAATATGACACGTGGGTCATGACACTATAACTATGTATATTACGTGCGCGCCCCGCAACCGACCGATCTAGACTGAGATGTAATCCACTTCTCTCGCTATACACTTGCCAAAATATACGTGAAGGATAAAAACGCCATTGTATCACAAACTACGGTACATTAAATTAGGACGAAGTTCGAACGAGGATGGACTTGTTAAGGTAACAAGTTTTGGTGCGTTGTCTCTATTTCTGTTTGGATAAGTACCTAGTTGGGTTGATTATGTGCCGAACTGCCGGAGATGCGGTGGTGGTGTGTCCGATAATGAAATAAACTATCTTTCGGTGGAGGAGCATCTTATACTTTTGCCAAACTCTGTTATGTAAACAAACTGGGTACTTTGTGATAACATTTTCTTGTGATGTCTTAGTTTAGGGTTAGTTATTTGAACAGAAGCTTTGATGAAGTTCTGTTATTTTAACATTTTGCGATATTATTTTTTGTTATTGATTTATTCAAAACTATAGAACTTGGTTATTTAATATGAAATATAGTTTTTATTGTTATATTAATCATTAAATTAACAATATTTAGAAGAAAAAAAACGTTTATTTACTTAGGTACTATTTTTCCAATTTTTCAATGGACTTCGATTCACACTTATATCGACTCACATCAGAATCTAAAAATTCTACCCAAAACTTACTCGCTCTAGACTGGTTTCGAGGCAGTGTTAGTCCAAATCAAGTTTAGATCTAAACCAACCGTCTATAAAGTTTATACTCGACTAGAGAGAGCAACTTTTCTAGTTATTGCATTGAGTTATGACTGAACTTTCATGCACAGAAATGTGAGGAGATGACTTCTAAAAACTTTGATAAAATAATCAACTTTTAGACTAGTTATATCGCGTGATTTGAGTGGATTGTGTTAAGATAATATAGTTTAGTTTTTTTAAATAACTTTTACATTTTGTGATATTCTATGGATTGAGAGGGAGAGGGAGGAGGCCAATGAATATATGGATGGATTGTGTGAGGAGTGGATGGAGATGGAGACGGTTACAGGACCGAATGGACGAAAAAAAAGTGTTGTGCGAAGCCCAACATGGGAGGAACATGATATTGTAAAATAACACTGGATAATAACTATACACTGAACTATCGTTATGTTTCTAATCAAATCGTCCTAATAAAGACCAAATTTTTTTGTTTTTTCCGTGGTTGAAAACGTCTAAATAATATTGTTGGATGATTAAAATAATGACCAATTAATTATTATAAGAAACAAATAAATACAGTCTGTGCTATCTCGTTGCTGATATTTCCAAAAGAAAACAGATTAATTAATTATCTACTTATTTTCCTCTTTCATATTAATTTATTATGAGAAGATAGTGGACCAGAAAGCGCGTAATTCTCATTAGTTAATAACGTACAAACTCAATTACCGTGTAATGGAAATTTCTGATTCCTATCATTAGCTTTGAATTACAATTATTCCGGTAAAGATGTTTGTTTTATTGTTATAAAATGTGATTGTAGAGAGAATATGAAATCCATACCTCTAATTGCAAACCTTTTTTGTGGACGTGACTTCATCAAATGACCCCTCTCTCTCTCCCCAGCGGGAGGGAGTGTCCAGACTCTTACTGACTAAAACCCATCCGTGTAAAGAACAGGGGTGTCAAATGCCCTTTGCGTTCTAGGGCCGCGGTAACTATTACGAACAACTCCGCAACCCTTATATCATGAACCTGGTAACAACCTGGGAGACTGAATAGGTTACTTCTACTCAATTATGCTCCATCGTCGACTGAGGTTGTCAATCTTGAGCCTATCAATCATAAAAAAACTTTAAAACTCATTCCGTACTTTTTCGTTTTTCCTTCTAAGGATTTGTCGTCTTCCTCCGACAGGCCAGTAACTCAGTATAGCGTCAAAAAGGAGAAGAAACAGAAAGAAGGGTTAATCAATCCTGCCTTAGTAGTTAAGAAGGACAAGTCAAGAGGTTAGTATCAGCCGTTATATATTTTTTGCATTTACAACTATATTTTTTTTTAGCCGCAGTTTCTGTAAACAAAACTTTCACGTCAAACGAAAATGCAAAAAAAAAATAGAACATAACATTTTTTCAAACTGCTCCAACGTATTCTAAATTTAACCGTTGAGTTTGAATTTGCACTCGAGCATTTTTAAAGTCATCTTCCAACGTGCCAGCAACATTTTTTCCTAAAAACCTTGCACCTAGTAATGTTTTACCACGTGTATAAAGCAATCTCCCGTCGTCCGGCTAGATGGGATTGAATACAAAACGAGGGACGAACCCGAATGATTAAAGTAAACACGTCATCGCCCGTGAAGGACCGCGCGCTGATTGTAGCCTGAAATTTTTATAATGTTTGGGTTGGACCTCTTTTCGCGGTAATAAGGGTAATGTGGGTGTTTATTTTGGAAGTCTGGTTTAAGACGGTGGAATTTTGTGATGGTGGCCGAACGCCATAGTTACAGCGATGTGAAAAGAGAGAAGAGTTCATAAATAACTGGTTGATAGTGGTTTTGCGCCACACTGACTTTTGTCATCATTTAACAGTGGTCGAGTATAATTCAGTAGTTCCGAATGAACGCCTCTGATGGCGTTAAAAACGTGGCGAACGACTTACTGCAGATGGTTTAAAGGTCTCCATCAACTCAAAAAGAAGAAAAACGAGAAGTGTTCGAGTGATAACGGCTCGAGTTCCAAACGTGGTGGGTGATCAAACCTGCACCTCTTAGGACCATAACATCGACTTCTACCAATATGTACTGGGCTCGCGTGGTGCATTACAGTCACCCACAGAGGGCCGCCCTGTATCTCAGCAGTGTCAAAATTATAATAAATGCAAAGAAGATTTTGAAAGCTAAGGTTTCCTTAACATACACGTACAATTCATAAAAGGAACAGAAAAACATTTACTATTAACAGCTAGTGATGCCCATAATGGGCAATCTTCACAAGGCTCCTAACATCACCACCATTTTCCTGAAAATCACACTGATATTTCTTTAAAAAATCACTATTAGACTTTGTTTGTATCAGCGTCTACAATCACCCACACACATAATGTTGTATACAGGTGTATACAAACTCCCTTTTGATCTCACCTTTACGACTTTTCTAACACTAACTATTTTGGTGTATTCCGAAAATGCCGCGGATGCCGGTCGTTGAAAACTATTGTTGTGTAGTAACCGATGCTTTGGAATATATCACTCTTAAGGTATGTGCACATTGTGTTTTGTGTGCAGTGATTTTGCATAGGGACAAGAAACATGGGCTCGAAACTTGCTTAGTTGTAACTTGTAGTAGAGGTTCTTGCGTAAATGTTTGTTTGAGAATGTTTTACGATTACACACACTGCTGCCGTCAAACAGCAAAACTGCTTTGAAAAAAAATTGTTCAGGACTTTTAGTAAAAAAACTCTTTTGCGAAATGTTCTAAACTATTTCTTATTATATTACATAGAGAGACGGTGAGAGCAATAATTGAAGGTTTTTTTTATAAAAAGTGAAAATCACTTTCTCTTTCTGTCTGAACTGTTTTACGAAAAAGTTTTGAACTATTTATTTTGACTTAGGTATCCAAATTCATAAATTCGGTTTAATAAAAACATGAGGTGTAAACGGTCTTAACATCCCTACATTTTACAAGTTATTGAGTGTCGCCGAGTTGAGAAGAATTTGAATATTTTCATGAACAGAAATTAACCTTTTGATCTCGTAGAGTTTGGTGCTCGTTCGCAAATGAGTGCTCCCCCTAAGAACTAACTTGCCATGCAAGCCATATTGTGTTCGGAACATGTGCAAGTTTATTACATTGTTAAGGACACCGGCTAACTTAAGGTGTTTGTAGCGTAGTTAGCAAACTAGAACAAGTTGCTACGTAGTGTAGGGCACTTGATTACTTGTACGAGTGAAGATGCGATGGGTTGCGTTTTAATCAGAGTTAAATTACGTTGTATGCCTTGAGCAAGCGTGGTGATGAATGCTCGTGTCTTCGTGACCAGCAGTATGACAATTAAAGGCTTGTTTTTATTTAAAAAATCATATTTTAGGACCTTAGGAATTACTGATTTATTTAACAGGCTATTTGGAACAATGATAACCTCGGTTTGACCAGGAATTATTCTCCACATGATTCCAAACTTAGGTATCAGTTAGCAGGGCACATTGAGCGCATTTCAAATATCCAACAGTGGACTATCGGCTGAAATTATGATTATGACGAATCTTATTTCAAAGTGACGATTGTTTTTTTTTAAAGGAGTGACGTGATTTTGAAATAAAATTTATTTAAATTTAAAATTCTGTCACAGCTCGAATTGGCCTGTTTCATAAAATAGCAATTTCATAGGTGTAAAGACCTAAGATTATTGTATCTGTAGATTGTCATAAAGCTACATTTTCTAAAGATTTATTAAATTTATATTTTACGTTAAGATGGAGTCTCTTAAAGCTGATAAACGAATCGTTATAAATAAGTCAGAATCAGAAAAAGTAAAAGAACTTTAAATTTTTCAGAGGACGTTTTACCTGGCACGGAAATAGCTTAAAATTGCTACGTCGACGGTTAGTTTCCTTGAGGTATTACTGCAATTTTTATCCACTGAGATATTTTTTCAATACCCTTGAACAAAATTGAATTGCTTTACAATTTAAGTTCTTTGACGACATATTTTAAGGTTTACTTACATACCTGTAGGTGTTTTTATTTTTATATTAAGTATTGAAAATATACAATGAACAAACAAATAAAGACAATTAATGAGAAATATTTAAGTATTAAATAAAATAGGGCGCAGACAGACTAGGTACGCATTTGATTTGGTTATAACATAATAATATATTCGCATATACACATATGTTACTCTGTAAGGTGTCCCTAGACCTTTGTAGTTTAGTTTCAAACAAAAATAACAATATATACAAAAAAAATGTTCACACCTACATGATCATAACATTTTATGTTTGAACATAACTTCCGATATTCTGTGTATTGTTTTTGCTACGGATTTTGATCTGTTATTATGAAGCGGTGTCTACGTGACCGCTCTACGACTGAGCTACGAATGGCTACGAATATTTACGAATAGCTACGAATATATCCGCATGGCTACGAATTATTAGACACGTGCCAAATTGGCGGCTATCACTCTACGTGCTACGAAACATTTTTGTGTATTTTTATGAATCTTGCATGCTCTTATAAAATATTTGTTAGCAGTACCTTTCTTTTTTTATAATAGTAAAATAAATTATTAGTGTAGGTTTTATCAATTAGTTTTTCAGGGTTCCGTGCCCAAAAGATAAAAACGGGACCCTATTACTAAGACTCCACTGTCCGTCTGTCTGTCACCAGGATGTATCTCATGAACCGTGATAGCTAGACAGTTGAAATTTTCACAGATGATGTATATCTGTTGCCGCTATAACAAAAAATAATGAAAATAAAATTAATTATTAAATGGGGCTGCCAAGCAAAAACCGTGTTTTTTTTCAGTTTATGGTAGGGAACCCTTCGTGTGAGAATCCAACTCGCACTTGGCCGGTTTAATTTTGTTGTGTTACATACGATTTGGATTATTAGTTTATTTTTAAATTGAATATTTTTAGAAAACCATTTATTAAGTTACACAAATCTAATGAAGACTGCATTACAATCTATACTAATATAATAAAGCTGAAGTGTTTGTTTGTTTGATTGAACGCGCCAATCTCTGGAACACCCATTCGGATTTGAAAAATTCTTCAGGCTATACGGGAACGTGAAGACCTCCGGGAACGGGAAAAAAACGGGATATGCGCGTACGAAGTCGCAGGCAAAAGCTAGTGTATTATATTGTTACACATTGTAATGCATTTAGGGAACTAATATGAACAGTCAATAACCACCATGAATATAATCTACAAAGCTCCAATAACATAGGTATCCAAAAAACGTTAAACAGCTAAACAATAACGTCGAACAAATTCCTATTTAAATATCAATAAAAGCATTCCGAACGCATCTGCGCTCCAGCGTTGATATTGAGGCTAAAAACGATTGACGATACAAAGCAAACATCGCACTCTCCCTTGAAACGTTACAGGCGAGCTTCAGCGGTAGACCACGGAGGAGATAGATAGATGGAGTGTTAGTGGTGCGAGTTACATTATTACTTAGTTATATACTATAACGAAGGTAAGAAATTTTAAAATATAGGATAAAAACGACTGACGAAACAATAACATCGCTTTCTCTTGAAACGTTACAGGCGAGCTTCAGCGGTAGACCACGGAGGAGATAGATAGATGGAGTGTTAGTGGTGCGAGTTAACATTATTACTTAGAAATACATAATAATAACGTAGGTAAGAAGTTTAAGAATATATTATAAAAAAGTTGGACGATGAAGGGAGAGTGCGATGTTTGCTTTGCAAACATCGCACTCTCCCTTGAAACGTTACAGGCGAGCTTTAGCGGTTGACCACGGAGGAGTTAGTTAGATGGAGTGTTAGCGGTGCGAGTTAATTTGCAAGTCAACTTTATTACGTAGGTATAATGTTTTGTCATATGGATAAAAACGATTAGCGATACCTAGCAAACATGACACTCTTCCTTGAAACGTTACAGGCGAGGAGTTCAAAATTCAAAAATTCTAAATTCAAAAGTCATTTATTCAAATTAGGCTGAGTGCCAGCACTTTTTGAACGTCAAAGTTCTACATAAAGACAGTCCCCCAAAACGCCCGCCCGTCACCACTTCCTAGTGTTTTAGCTGGGAAGAAGAAGTGGCGCAACAAACTCCCCAGCAACACATCTGTCTGTTGAGTTATAAGAACTATCACTTATACAAAGGTATGTAAGTAGTCAGTATTCTTACAAAGAAAACAATACAACAAAGGTAACACGTAAAAACATAAAACTTAATAATTCGCTACTTGTAAGCTAGCACACTCCATTATGCCAGCATAAACAGACAAACTCAAGCATAAAAACAATATCAAATCAAACTAAATAAGCCTCCAGACAACTAAATAAGCCTCCAGAGTGGTTAAATGGATTGTTAGGGGCGAGCTCATTTGAGAGTTTAGTTATGTGCAATGTTTCGGCTTATTACAACAAAACAATGCAGGGTGTAAAAGATTAAACGCAAAACACTACCTGGTACCAAACCAGAAATGAGGAAAAAATAAACACCGATTTTGTATCTCGATAAAATATCCTAAACAGCTGATGTTTTTCGCGATTTCAGGGTTGATCTCATAGTAAAAGTTCTTCATAATAATGTTTAATATGACCCCTTTTCAGGTTTTGTATTTTGTTTATTACACTTTGCACACCATAGCGTAATAACCAATCACGCTGATTTTAAAATTATAGTCGAATCAGATGAAAATTTCGTAAAACTAAGTATTGTGGCTCAGCTTGTTGGAGATCAATGGCCAACAGTGGACTACTAAAAAAACTAAGCCTTTAGCAGTCTATTGCTGGACATAGTCACAAATTTCGTATTCACTGATACTGTTAAAAGTTTAAACCAACCATAATATGTTAAGCTTAAAAAACCGCAGGTGCCTCTGCTATGTTTGTGATTTTACCTTACTAATATTAAAAACTAAAAAACTAAAATTTGTACGGCAACAAAAAATAACCGCTACGCCATCTATTCTGTCAGCGATGAACTACCAACGAAACCCTGCATCAAGCAAAGTTCTCCGTGCGATTTGAACAAACACAACAGTTCGAATATCAACTATCGGGCAGTTGCCCACCAGACACAACAATCGTCTGGTCGGAAGATTCTCCCTTTTCAGTGGATAATGAGCTTTTCATTTACTACCTATTCTGTAACGCTCTACTCAACACGTCAACAGCTCTTTACAAGTCAACAAATATATATATCAATCAAAGTAAAGTAAACCCAACCTTAACCCTTGGTATTAAAGTGCTAATTCGATTCACTTGTGATTTGACAACTGCAGTTGATCCTATGTACTTTATTGAGTGCGTCTGAGTACTCGGGTTCTAGTTCTGTATGCGAGACTAGTTCAGACTTGCGACTGAGGAAGGAAAATTGCGATTGTGGTGATAATATATATTTAATAGCGTTAAAAGTCATATACCATTCGATCTTTCAAATCGATTGTAGTGTGATATAATTAGCCTAATACGAGTTTAGGAATAGAAGTAAAACTAGTGAAAAACTTTTCTAAAAAAGCAGTACATAGTTTAATTATGGGAGAGGGCTCACGAATTGGTCATTATTCTCATCATGTCAGTCGTCGATAGACTAATTTATTATTTTATACTACACCTGCTTGGAAAGTACCTTGATACTTTATCAAATTTACGGTAGAAAGTACGTCATTGCATATCGAACAAATATGCGGGGAGAAAACGCATCTGAGCGGGAGAGAAAAGTGTATGAAAATCCATTTCTTACGTGGTTTTTCTTTTTTAATTTTGGGTAAGACTATGCGCCGGTAACCTAAATATCAAAAGCCAAAAAGTTTTTACAGTGAGTTTTTATCTCCAAGTTCGCAAAATGACACTGGCCACTAGCTGTGTGTTGGATGGTGTCGGGCTGGCAGTGCGACCCTGCGGCGGCAGGATAAACAATTTGAAAAAAGAACATGTGAAAATTGCAGACGCCATTGGCGCCATTTCCAATTTGTGTGTTGTTTGAGGATTCAGTTTTAACTGCAACAATTTCAATATAAATTTCAATTAGTAAAGATTTCGTTTTTTATTTTCCTTCTAGGTGTAGTATAAAGCACTATGTATCACTCGAGAGAAACTGCGATTCCCGATCTTGGGTGTTTTAAAGCCCTCGCCTACGGCTCGGGCTTCAAACGACACCCTCGACGGTAATCGGTCACTTTCTCCTCTCGGTGAACAATGTACTATTGTTTTTGTACACCTAACAAATAACAATTAGGAACTTAATGTAAATATGGTGCAGCGGTCAAGTGATCTATTACAGTCATACTTTGGATGGATTTGACAGAGAATGAGAACAGATACACCAGTGGTGTACACACCAGTGGTGTTTACAAAATCACTCTAGGCATTCAAAACCTTATAAAACAACAACAAAATATGTGCCAAGCAATAAAATCAATTAAGAACTTTTGCGTCTGCGACTAATCGCAAGTCTACACAGATGCGTCGAGGGAACTCCCAGCTTTCGTTTGAGAGATACACCGCAGTATCCAATGTTTGATTCAGACCGGAGCCGGTGCTATAACGATGTGCGGAACCCACTCGTGTGGTGTTAAAAAGTTTCTAGAAACACACGAGTGTTGTCCTTGAGATTCGGAGAATAGGGGAGATTTTGTTTTGAGCGTTTATTTTTTATTTTTGAGTTGTTTTTTAAATTGCTAGAAATAACGTAGGTTTTTGCGATGGATTTAAATATCACCGCGCACAAAACTATTGATTTTCATTTTAAAGAATTGATAGTAATCTTTCTTTGCCCAGTATTGGGACAGTTTAGGGCTAATTAAAAAAAATTACATCTTAAATAATAGTAACAGTTTACCAAAGTTATTCCTGAATGACCTTGTTTGTGAAAATCGATTTCCTTGTTCTTCTCCTCATTAAAGTTCAAAGTGAAACCAAGAGATGGAGCCACTGTCGACACAGTGCTGCCGTTACTAGAGAATAGATGGCGCTACCACACTAAAATTGATAATAAAGATTGTTTTGCAAGCGAGCTATATTTTCTGTTTAGAAATTGTATACGAGAATGTAAAATTCAAGAATTCATAAATGTGTTACACAAAGAATATGCATGAATTTTTAGTGCCTGAAAAAGCGGGCAAAATGCATTTTTGTATAAATTTTAAAACTAAAGCTGGCAACACTGTTTTAGTTTTCTAATTAACTTTAGCATAATCTTTTTATGGTAGGTACGTACCTAGCTTAGATTTTAAATTAATAAAGATTTTTTACCAAGTGTTTAAGCAAATAGGTAGCAGACCAGTCGAATGTTTTAAGGCGACAGGAACTAAAATGGAGTAAAGATATAAATACTGTATAGGTTTTCACTGAAGGTTATGACGATTTCTGACTATTCATAATAATGAAACAAGGATTTATTGAAATAAAAAAAACGAGACTCGGATTTAGTCAATCAGTTTAATCGTGACAAACAAAAAAGTAGCTAAGTAATACTTTTTCGTTTCTATTTAAAGAACTAAAATATACTTATAGTAACAATCAGAACCGAAAAGTTGACAAAATGATCTTTCACTTTTATATATTAAACCGCAGCCAGAAATCTAATATACTTAATTTTCCTTACCAAGCTAACCATCTTACTATAAAATTATCGTATCTTTCCACTTTAATTTTTCTCTCCATTCCCCACCGAGCTAATAATGTTCTCAAACATATTTTCCTGCTTAAAACCATCCTCATGACTATGTAACAAGACTAAAGCTTTTCAGTTTTACCCCAAATGCAAGCTGTGATAATAGAAATTAATAACAAAAGGTTCACTTTACACAGTCTATGAAATAGTTTCTATATGAAACGAATAATATGTACTCCTATAATTGCAGCGACATATCTGCCGTATGGGAATTTAAAATCAGAACGGGCGTCACACAACTCTTGCATACAGAAATCCGCGCTACTAACATTAAATTTTAAATACAGTTCTACAACAACGACTAGGCACCCAGACGCAAGACCCATTTCCTCATACTTCTCTCTATGATGACTTGTCAATTTTTCTACAATCAATGTTTAGTACCTATGTCCCATGGCTCAAGTATCGGATGTGGCTTTCTATCGAGATTACCACCTACACAATACTCCCTTAACTTAGCTTAGTGATATGAATTATCAAGATGAGCGGCGCGGGCTGTCTCTCTATGTTTTTGTACAACCAAGAATAGTACGAAAATAGCTCATGTCCGTAGTCAAAAGATTAACCTGTCCATCTTTATCAAGAGCAGATGTCTGACCTCCAGGTGCCGTAGATATACTAAACAACGTGTGACAGAATGAACGACATAACTAAAAGGGTTTCATAATTATAAACATTTTAACTATGGGTCCAACCCCAAAATCACGAAAAAATAATCAGCTGTCAGTTCATTTTGTCGAGTTATGTGCACACGAATATTTGTTGCAATCGATTTTTGTTCACGATTTTAATGATGGACCTGTAGTAAAAGTGGCTCATAACGATGAGTACAATGACCCCTTTTCAGGATTTATATGTCGTTCATTCTGTTACACGTTGTATATCTAAGCATTGTTTACCGCACCAGTAGAACGTTACTGGTTCTAGAGTCCTTGTCTAGGTTTTTAGCCTTCTGTGTCTTCCCGCTCTGTGTCACAGTTGAGTGGCTTGGCTCTAGGCGGTTAGCGGGCACCTCTCCCGCATTCACTTGCAGTACATATTTGACTAGACAAACCACTGAGCCGAGATGTCGTGACTCGTGAATGACTTTCTTCGTGTAGTCTTCCTTTTTGAAGAAAATGTTGAAGCACAACTGAATTTTTAAGTGACTCTTGAACTTAGTTGTTACCAGAGGATTTCGAAATGCTAACTGTATGTTTACCGGAAGAGCAGAGAATTAATTGATTGTTATTGGCGCAGTGGTTGAGCGATTGACTGCTATGCTGCGTGTCGCAGGTTCTATTCCCGAAATTCACGGAATAAATATTTGTACGGCCTACAGACAGTTGTTCCGGATCTGTTGTTTGTGTATGTGAGTTAATATGTTTGTAAACGCCCTACGATACAAGAAAAAATTGTAGTGTGGGGCAAAGTTAAAAAAAAAAAACTTTGAAACCAATGCAATGGTTTCTAAAGAGTATTGTATCAATAATGAGTAAAGTGATGAAGAGTAAAACGAATGAAGAGTGAACATGACCTATTTAATGAAGGTGAACAAATTTCAGAAAATCGTGTCCGTGGACTGTTCAAAAATTTCGTATCCTAGATTGTAAAGAAAACTCAAGACTATCATATTTCCAAGCCCTATATTAATGACACAGCTACTAAGCTGTATCGTATGACAGTGCCCCGTTTAAATAAATCAACAGACTGATAGCTAATAACTCTTCCAGTCAGAACGATACTAAACAACGTTCCTCAATTGACTTCTACGACTTTCAGCCAGTAGCTAATGCACTCAATGTCTATTAAATGCTGAATAACGTGGGAATAAAGTACCGAAACTCGTTAATAATTGGGCCGTAGTGTGCAAGTCTAGTTAGTGGCCTAGTTCTAGGTAATGTTTGTAGTCGAACTTTACGTTACTTCTCTATTTACGACGTGTGAGGTAATTAACGTAAAACCTGGAATGAGTCTTTGTACTACTTAATTACAATTTTAATTCTGGACCAACCAACAAAATCGACAGCCCCATACATTTATGTGTGCATCGACAAAATGTACTGAAAAGATGATTTTCTTTTCGCAATTTCAAGCTTGGTCCCAGAAAAAGTGTTCATAATGAAGAGTGCAATGACACCTTTTCGGGTATTGCGTTCATTCTGTTACATGTTATACACAACATAAATTAAACATATACACAACGTAAATTTCATCATGGTCTTACAGTTGAGTCCTTTTTTTTTTTAAGGATGGGAAATCATCAAATGACTTCTTCCGCTCTGGGTGGAGCGGAAGGGCGTGTCAGACTCTTACTGACTAAAACCCATCCGTGTTCCTTCTAAAGCCCTTTGCGTTCCAGAGCCGCGGTGACTCTTTCGAACAGATTCCGTAACCCTGGCAGGCTTTGGCCCTAGCGGGCCCCGTCTTTTATGCTGACATCTCTTTGAGGCGCGCGTGAAACACAACGCGCCATCGACCCGGGCCTGGTGGTGATCGGACAGCGCGCCACCCAACGCTCGCCGTCCGCAGGCCCGCGCCTACGGTGGCCGGGGATCGCCCTGCGACTCCCGACGCCCGGGGCGTCTTCTCCTGTAGCGGCGGTTGGGACGAAGGCCTTGCCTTTCCCTCGCGCGGCCCGCCTCCTCCTTCGCTAGCATTACTGCTTCGCAGAAGGAGGTGACCGCTTCCCAAGCCTCCTCGCTCCGGACCATGGATTCAACCAGGGCCGGACGCGAGAGGTTGCCGCCGCCGATCGCCTCGACGAGGACACGGCGGTGCTCAGCCCAAGCAGGGCAGACCTCCACCGTATGCTCCACCGTGTCCTCCGGGCGATCCTCACAGTGCTGACACCCGGGCGTGTCCTCCCGCTTAATCCGAAAACAGTTGAGTCCTTGCGGTATTTAATAGCATACCCTTTATTATGTACACCATATATATATACACCCAAACAACCCAAATGCCCAATACCCAAATGTACTTTGGTATTGTCGGATCGTTGAGCTTCTTCAAGTTCCGAGTTGAGCTACATGATAACTGACAAATGTTTGCAATAACTGGACAGGTCTATTTTGCCATAATAATAACAGTTTGACAATATTTTCTACCGATAATCTTCTTTTTAGCGCAAATAACGCCTCATGTTTAGAGGAATTTCTATTCCCTAAACATTTCAAAGGAATCAATTCCAACACATCCAATCCGTATATCCGCAAAATCTTCAAAACTAGACCAGGAAAATATTAAAAAATAAGTCGGAAAATCGCAGCGGTTTTACAGAAGCGTTCAACCGAAATAAAAGCGTTGGCGCGTACTGAAGTCACCTGCTAGCTGAAAGGTACATAGGTACCGCCTTATATACGCCGAATTAATCTTTAAGAGGATTTCCAGAGGAACTTTTCAGTCTAGGTTTTAGAAGTAGTAAGAGATTTTGATTTATTTAGAAGTAATTCTCTTTATTTTTATTTTGCTATTGCGTCAGTATCGTAATTTTATGGAGTCAAATTATTGGACAAGTCGAAAGTTTTTGTCAATATTTGTTGCCAATGACGACATTATTATGGCACTGACACGTGGAAGCTAACAATGGACACATTAAAACATGAAAACTTCATGTTTTTGTCGGATTGTCTTTGACTATTAAAAAGTATTTGTTTATTTGAAATAAATGCTTTAACTTTGACTGGAAATCATTGAAAGGCCACAGTTTTCCTGTACGATAGAAACAGGTATGGAGACATCTGAAGGAGAACTACGATAATCGACTCAGCCCGAAGAATTTCTAATTGCTCGCAGAGCAGATGGCCGATGGAACTGAATAGTTTTGGAATCGTAGTGGCGACTGTAGTTGCATTATTAATCCTAGGCCCAGGTAGGTAGAAACCTAAATTTAGGTAAGGATAGTACACATTACTAATACTATAAATCTCTGTCTGTTTGTTACCTCTTCAAGTGTAAATAGCTAAACGGATTTCGATTAAACTTGGCACACAGATAGTCCATGTCATCATCATCATCATATCAGCTGAAAGACGTCCACAACAACCGGTCCTGTGCGTCTCGCATCCATCGGCTACCCGCGACCTTGTGAGAGGCCTTCCAACGCTGCGTCTTCCGGTACGCGCTCGCCACTCCAGAACTTTTCGGCCCCATCGACCATCTGTTCTGCGAGCAATGAGCTCTGCCCACTGCCACTTCAGTTTAGCGATCCTTCAGGCTATGTCTGTAACCTTAGTTCTCTTGCGGATATCATCATTACTGATTGGATCAGGAAACTCCAAGCATTGCCCTCCCCATTGCTCTTTGGGTGACTTAAAGCCTTCTGTATAGTCCATGTCCGGGGACTTAATTATGACTAAGTAAGCAAATGTAATAGATTCTTTCGATAATATGCATTTAAAACTTTCAATTTGAACTTTCACACAGTCGGATAGCCAATTATTTACACAGTGGATACCAATTGTACAAACTCAGAAAGTTATAACCGTTCGCAAACTTCTAATGGTACACTGAACAAGTTATTTTTGGTATGAAAATGTTGGACCACCGAATATTATTCATTTGCATCTAATTCAATATTCATTTTGGACTAAATTTCATAAAATTAAATTCCTGAATACCTACATAACGTTTTGAATATTTAATATTGCAAGCTGTGATAGTAAAAAATGTATTTGATGCATTAGTGTGAAATTAATTTTTCATGTATGCTAACTATGATATGAAAAATGTTGTCGAATTCGTTTTGAATAGTGATTAGAATTAAAAATGACAGGATAAAAAAAAGTAAAATACGAATACTATTGAAAATTTACAGTTTATTCTTGAGTACGGTTGTAATGCGCTCACCCCTTTTTTAGTGGTAAGTACTTAAATATCGAGGCTTTTCAGGAAAAAAATCGCAAATCACAATAAGTTTTTTTTACAGGAAAGAGATTTTCTTTCAGAAATGTAGGCACTATTCTACTATATCAGTAGTTATATGAATAGTAAGTACTTTTTTGTAATGTGTCATCAGCAATATTTTATTTTCAGGTTTCAAAACACTTAAGTACTCAGTAACAAATACCAGTGCAAAAACAATCAAATTAAACAATCTTAGCACCCTTCTCCGCCAGAAACGCAGCCAAATCGCCGACAAGTCCTTAAAAAGTTTTTCAAAATATTAGCACGATAATTCGCAAATCCGCTTGCATGCCATAACAGTAAGTACTAACTTATGAAACTTGCACGGTGCAAGCGACATCTGTAAACTTAACTGCTACATTTGATATGCAAACGTGGCCTCACATCGCCAAACTTTGGAACAAACTTTGGAACAAACTTTGGCTACCTGTAAGTCAGGGCTGCTACTTGAGACTTTTAGTTTGTCTTTTTTTCGAATGTCATATTAAATAATGCTAAAGACCAGTTCTTCTTGAAGCAGTCTACCTCAATTTTTCATGTTTTTCAGAATTACGTTACGAGAAAAAAAATCAAAAATAAAATTAAAAAAAAGATGTAGATACTTAATAATAACGCAGTTAGACGACAATTAGAAAAGTGGCGACGGCTAGCAAAGCTGTCTAGTAAATATTATTTAACTTATTTTTATGTCTTTTTAAACACGACATAGATTATCGTTGCAGTGCGGGGTTAGACCAGTGTCATAGTTGTAAATACTCACATTTTTCGTTTCTTATTTAATTTTTGTCCATAATAAGTTCTCGTCTTTTATGCAATAAAATTGGTAGTAAAACTCCACGTTTCATCTTTACAACTTTTAGAACTAGTTCGTGGCAGCCCTGATATGACTTGAAACTTGGGCGATTATGGCCAAGACCAAGTTTAAGAAAAACAAAAAGTCGGGGAAACACGTTCCAAAGTTTTATCTAAAATAACCGCATGCACTTGCATAGTTTATGCTGCTCAGAACTTTAATTATAACTTTTGGGAAGTATCTTTAAAATTCAAATATTTTGTCAAGTGCTTAGTAACGTGGAAATTAATTCTGAATGATTATGACGCCATTTTGTAGCGTTTTTGTGTGTAAAAATAAAAAAAACAAACCACCACATTCAATACGTGTAATTTTGTTTAAAAATAAATCGAAAAAGTATAAAAAAGATAAAATTATTTAAAAAAAATTTAGGTCATGATAATTACCATATTAGTTCTGAAACTTTATTGTTTTCTTCTTTTGTCTTAATTAATTGTAGCTACACCTAGACTTAAGTTAGCAACTAAGCCGTAATCTGGCGTATTTGTCGTCAATGTTGTGTTTACCTGCAATTGGCATATATATTAGAATATTACCGAATGCTTTAGTATTTGTATGTGCGTGTATGTGCTGTGGGTTAAATAAATCATTAAATCCTACTAGTTCTGCCCTATCCTAATTTCTACTAATCTTATTCCTACTTAATCCTACTGCCTACTTAATATTACAAATATGAAAGTTTTTGAGGAAGGATGAATGCATGGATGGATGAACCTATTTGTTACTCTTTCAAGCAAAAATACTTGAATAATATAATAATAATCACCGGTAACTTGGACCCTACTCCCGACATGGCGGACTACTGCTTTTTATATTTTTAAATGTATTTTTTTGTTTGATTGTTAAGAAATATAAATTATATATAATATAATATAAAATGTAAATTTGTATGTAATTAAAATGAATAAAGAGGATAATAATAATAAATGTTTATTGATCCAATAACATCAAATTACACACAAGAACTAAATAATCTAGAATTATAAGTACATACTGAATAGATTTCTGTGATAATTTTACAGTTTTACCTATAGAAATCAGAATAACACATAATATGAAAGACTGAGAATGGAAGGGGAAGTACCTACTAATAACACGTGGACAGAGCGTCATCTAGTTTTACATATGCATTCCACTCTTTATGTTTTAAATATCATTTAAAAATATGACAAGAAACTGATCAAAAACTTTTAAAGCATAGTTTTGATATCATATACGTGAAATTCACGTGATTATATATTTGAATATATGCTATTTGTAGCTTTGCCATATTTGCTGAAAACCTCAAAAAATAACAAAACAAAGTCAATCATTCAAGAAAAATAAACAACATTGATTCGCTTACACAAAATTGAGACGTACAGTCAACCATGATTTGTGTGAAAAATAATCCCATTGTACAGGAAAGGGATCTGAAATATGCAGGAACATAACAGGACTGGTATTTCGGGCAAAATACGATAGCTTAACTGGGTCACTCAGAGTTCGTGTGTTCAGTCAACCAGTGACTAAAATTATATACCTACATATTTTTGGTATACCGCACTGAATATACATATGTACTTACGGTTTTTGAAAGTAAGGATATAAAAAAGAAAATATATTTATTTAAAATAATTTCTTTACTTACACTGATATTTGGTAATAAAGGAAAATAAAATAGACCTGTGCGAGACCAGAATGGCTCCTAGCTCAGCTTAAGCATCGAAAATGGAACAAAAAATGGAAGGCGCACCCAAAGTGTATAAATAAGTATATATAGCATAAAGATACTTCGAAAACGAACAGTGTTATTGAAAGGTTACGGACTTTGAAGAGTTATTTTTTTTTTTTCACCGATGGGAAATCTATAAATGGCTCTTTCCGCTCTGGGCAGAATGGAAGGGAGTGTCAGACTCATACTGACTAAAACCCATCCATGTTCCTCGAAATGCCATTTGTGTTCCAGGGCCGCAGTGACTCTTTCGAACAAATTCCGCAATGTGAAGTGTAGTGATGTGTTTGTCTCTGTGCTAGTTACAGAAAGAGTTATGCTGCTAACTTGCTGCTGCGAACATGGAATAGTTTCCTTTTGAATACATCGTAACTATTTCTTAAAATTAACTAAACGTACGTACCGTTTTATAGCACAAAACGGCCAATTTTGTTGATTTATTTTTACAAAGTGGCCAATCTGGAATGTGACGTGATGGGAAAGAGCCGTCTCATCAGCATAGTAAAACAATAGCCTAATTATAAACTCAAAATCTTCAAACGTTGTTGCCTCAACAAAGCAGCAATGTGTCTCAAACATTGTTAACCCAAACCTTAGCGACAAAATGTTGTTTATCTGTCTTGAGTAAAAGCCGCTTTGTTTACGAAGGCACGCGATAAAGCCGGGACGCATGGCCTGTCCTTTTGAAACGACTTATGTTCAAGGGGTGCGCTTATTTTAGTTTTAAGTATGGAAGGCGCCAAATAAATATGCAATAAAGACTATACTACCACCACCCCACCCCTACTACTAGAACTTTACTTAATATCTCTTCGTGGCCGAAAAAATAGTAACGAATATTTTTTCATTGCTCGACAATGTAAAGGATCACAATATAAGACGGCACAACACACAGATTGCGAAGGAGATTCAAATGCGAACGATACTTAAAAAATAATAGATTTTGCCCTATCGATTTAGGCTGGACAGCTTTATGCCTTTATTTCAATTTTTAAAATTAAGAATGTCGATAAATGCAGGCGGATCAATGACCGCTATTGCAAAGAAGAATGCGCAATCCTGCCACACACCTCCAATAGCATTGATATTTATGCCATTGGATAGATCTCTTCAAGGGGGCCAATTCAATTCACGACTTCTCTGACTTTGCTATTTGGCGCTGACCATAATTTTAAGTTTAGTGTTAAATTTTTTACTGGCCAATAATGTTGTCGTGGTGATTGCTTAGTGGCTCAGACCCTTCCTTACATACATCTCATGCTGGCTTTGTGTTGGTTGTTTGGGAAGTATCAATGTGTGTATCGATTTTATACTTATAATTTACCCGTGAGAACCTGTTATTGTCTCTATGTCTCATATATAATATAAATTGTTATCCATCTGTTATAGCTGTTGTTTCTCCTATGATTAAATAAATAAATAAAAGAACACTGATGAAGGAAAAACACCGGGTGAAATATTATACAATTAAACTTATGAAATACAAAATTAGCACATAATTTAATGCAAATCCCTATTGATCGGATCAGTCCAAATTATTCACAAGCTGTTTCATAATATTAAAGCTATTTAGTGTTTAGTTGTTTCAATGAATTCAATTTTATCCATGCCATTCAATAATGTATTTATTCGAAATGTAATATTAAAATCGGCTTATTCGGTTTGAAAAGCTTTCCAACATACCTAATTGATGTTCGTATCTATACTACACCCACATTTGGTCAATTTTATTTATGATTAAGGCTCGGCGCAAATAGGCCACCGACACACTAACAGCCACCGGTGATTGTTGCATGCTACCGCCACATTTGTAACAGTGGCAGAAGTGCCCGACAGCCACCGGTGTTCGGAAGCCGCCACATTTTATAACCTGCTCTCCGCTGCGCAGTCCATCTTATATCTAAGTATCGATATCCATTGAGGTGTCGTGCATCATGGTGATGCGTGCGATGCATAGGACGCCTAACGCCTAGCTGCTCGGGGGTGGAGCAGCGCGAGTGGCGGTTGTTAGCATCTTTTGTGCCCCGCAGCGACGACAAGAGGCGAGTCGCGGATACTGCTGTAGAGCGTGGCTACACCGGCTAGACGTGTGTGATGCGTCTATACGAAATATATGAAAAAGTGTGTAAGTTGTTGTCGCTGGCCACCGGTGGCTGTGGTCGGTAGCTCGTTTGCGCCGAGCCTAAGCCCCTCCGAAATTAAGTATAGGAGTCATTTTTATTACCAATAAGGACACAAATCAAGCCTAAATAAGCCTAAGGGTTGTCACTGTGAAATTCGTGATGAATTAAAAACAATAACAAAAGAAATTCAAAAGTCATTTATTCAAATTACACACTTTGCCCGATCCGGGAACATGACCTAGAACCAGGATAATACACAGTGCCACTTGCTACCACTATAGTTCGACCTTTAATTGTATTCAGTAACTTAACAGTTGAAGGGTTCAGATTTTGATAAAGAAAAGATAGTGAGTTGGTGTAAGAATGAAAGAATGAACTAAAATAAGGTGAAAACTTTTAAATTTAATAAAATATCTTTAAAACACGATATACACTTTTAAAATTGATTTTGAACTGTCAAGTAACTGAATACAATTAAAAGTTGAACTAGATCAGCATGACACGCGTTAATTACTTCGAAGAAGCAAACTAAAGATAATATAAATTTTTCCCATACGTGCTTTTTGGAACGAAATCCAGCGTCTGTAATGAAATGACGACCCGCCCCGGCTTTGCACGTTTGCAATTCATATACAAAAGTTCGTCGTTTATCGCTCTTTTTATTAATGAAAATTGTATCAATATCTGTTGCGTGGTTAAGAAAAAGTAAGAGGAGAAATAGACAAGAGGCATACATGACTGGCCTGTTGGTCGAGTAGTTAGTGACCCTGACTGCTAAACTGGAGGACGACCTCCAGTTTAGCAGTCAGGGTTCGATTCCCACCCAGGACAAATCTTTGTGTGATGAGCATGATCATTTGTTCTGTGTCTGGGTGTAATTTGTCTATAATATGTATGTATTTAGTAATATATAAGTATGTTTATCAGTTGTCTGGTTGCCATAGTACAGGCTCTGCCTAGTTTGGGATCGGATGACCGTGTGTGAGTTGTTATATTAGTATATTAGCGACTTTGTTTTTTTTTATTTTATAGGGGTGATTTTTCAATTGTCAAATAACTGTAATAGAAAGAATAAATATGACAACATTAAGTTTTTTTTACGTTAGCTGCCAAACGGCTCTTTTCTACAAGGTACTCCTCAGGTACAAGGTATCAGCTCCGATGGTTTCGCGGTAGCAAGCGCGACTGACGAGTGTGGAGTCCTGGGTTCGATTTCCAGGTCGGGCAAAAAGTGTTATTGGGTTTTTCCAATAAGAATTTCTCAGTGACAGCCCGGAGTTTAGAAGTTGGTGGTGTGACACCCGCGAGTCTCGGAAAGCGACAACACAATCGAAGAAGAAGAGTCGATGTCGGGTTGCCGTCCCATCGGAATTTGAGAGTGATGGAAGAGGGAGTGCACCTGTGTTTAAGCACACACTTGTGCACTATAATAATATACATATATGTCCCGCGCCGGTGGCTAGTCTCGGTTGAGATTGGCAGTCATAGCATTATAAAATCGGTCAGGAGGACTATATTATCTGTATCTTTAGTGAATATGTATTTATAAGGTATTTATATTTGCAGTTCCAAAGACCAAATATGTCTAGTGCTATCCCCTTTAGTAGTTTGTTTAATCATTTAGATTTACAATTGTTGTCAAGACAAATGATTGTCTCTCACCGTCTTTTGTTAGTCAAATAGTGTGTTTTAGAAATTGCAGTTCTATTGTTTATCAAATTGCTCGTTTATCTCTTTAATAAAAGAGGTTTTTATTTATATTTCACTCGCTGTGTTCCGCGGATTCACCTACCGTTTATTTTAAAATAAATCATACATTCCACACAGTGAGGTATCAAATTCAAAAATATTTTGATGATCCAGAAATTTGTGCGTTCAAACAAAATAAATTATTAGATAGTAAAAAAAAAAAAACATTATTTTAAAACGCTAAAAAGAAAAAACATTTCGTGTCTGTACTATTGATCGCTGATTACTGACTCCATTTAGAGTCATTCAAACGGAGCCGCTACTCAACGATCAATGGATCCTGAATGGGGAATCAGGTCATAATAAAACTTATTTATTTGAGTAACCCACACGTACCTATAGAAATTTTGTATCTGTACTGTTGACTATTGAGGAGTTCGTTTGGATGGCTCCAAAAGAAGTAATTCCTCAACTTTAGATCGTAATCAGATTCTCAGGTTACAGTTAGAACTATACAATGCAAGTTGAATAAAAGCTTTTAAAAACAGACAAACTCTTCAGCTTCATTATATATTTAAAGTATATAGATTTAATATATTCTCAGTAATAATCTTAGCTCGGCTTTATTTCTCATTAACGTTAAAAGGTCCCAGTTTATGAATAATGGTTAGTATTTAAGCTTATATAGTAAAACTTTAAAATATTGTTTGTCTTGGTCTTTGATCAATTTATTTGAGAGTAACTTTAGTCTGTGAGTGACTTAAAATATTATAATGCTCGGTAAAGATTTATCTGCAATACTGACAAGTAAAGGCTCATACGTGATAGAAATTGTTCCACAGATTATTTTCCCGCAGAAAAACATCTAGAATAAGTGTTTTCGCTTATTTACACTGACGTAATAAAAATAATTATTTGAAAATTAAAAACCTGATACATGTTTCTTTTTATTATTTCATATACTAAAAGGGAATCTCTACATTTTCCTGAATTATCCGATAATTACGTTAACAAGTCGATGCAATAAGAAAAATCTTTC
Source organism: Mamestra brassicae (assembly GCA_905163435.1). NCBI lineage: Eukaryota > Metazoa > Arthropoda > Insecta > Lepidoptera > Noctuidae > Mamestra > Mamestra brassicae. The sequence goes on along the minus strand of LR991004.1, from coordinate 7,092,466 downwards.
TAACTCCCCGTTACTTCAACTAATAGAAAAGTTTGCTTATATTGCCACTAGGGGATCTTTATACCAACTGTTGCAAAGTGAGGGTTGTTTCAAACGGTTTTAAACGTATTAAAAGTTTTCATTGGATGTAAAGTGCCAGTATTATTTTTGAATAGGTAGGTACTTCGAAAGTTTAAGTACTTATTAAAATTGGTCAGTTTCAACGAACGGTCGATAAATTGTCGGTTCAATAATACTTAGGACTAAGGACACAATTAAAATAATAATTTGGTAATTAATTTTAAACTTCATTAGTTCTTAAACGATTCTTAATCACAAAACTATGGCCAAGTTTCTGGAAAGAAAATTATGGCAAAATTAATTTGACATAATGTCAAACGCGCTTTAGTGGTTAGTTGCATGAATTTTTAACACCTATCGCATAACTTGGCATGCGCTTAATTTGTGACACATCGATAATTTCGTTCTAGAAACCTGGGGTGAAACTCCAAAGTTCGTAAATAATAAATGAATAGTACTCACGTGAAAAGCGCCTCGTATCAGCGGCCCAGCTTGGCCCACATATAGCGTAGAGGCAGAATCAAAGACCAATTCCATCGGGTTCCGCTTCACGACAACCGTATCAAACTCATGACAATTCAAGAACAGAGTCACATTCTCTGTCGTAACCCTCAACGCGAACCTACTCCACTTTTTCGCAAATGACGGAACCACGAAAGACGCAATGGTTTGCGATAACGCGTAGATATTGGCATCAGTATACAGTAGAGATATATTTGTTAATCCAGGTCCAGAAGGGATTAATTGGACCCCCAATTGCACCACAGTTTCTAGAGGGTTGACAACTGAGAATAGGAATCCGCCATCTTTGTTTGCCGGTCTGACAGTTGCTGTGATAGAGTATTCTGCATAAAGTTTCTCTGGCATGAACAGTCGGTATGGGGATTTGATGTCTGATCCCGGCATGAGACCATATGCGGGGAACCCATCGAGCCCTTCGTCGAAATACTGGGTTTTCGGATTGCTGAATGGAACTCCGATTGCGTGTAGTAAGTCGTATTCGGGGATATCTGGAAAAATAAAAATGTTAAGTATGTTAAAAATCATAGAAAAATAGAAAACTCGACCGCCATTGCTGGCTACACTTTGACTTCAGGCTAGACAGCTATGTAGGATTTTTTATTAGAATTTAAGAGGCCAGCTTATTCTGGTTATGTGCGGCCTATTGTTAAAAAAACGATTTTGCCGATAGGATACTTCTTAAACTCATGCAATCGTGTTTTAGATTCCTGTTGTATAATGTAAATATAATAAACAAAATAATGAATTATGAATATCTATCCGATGGAATACTCCTCATAGTGGATACAACTCAATATTCTTTTCGTATTAAATGTCTGTGTGTGTAATGAAAAAACATATGCGAGAACATACCTATCTATAACAGACACAAGCACAAAGTATAATATCTAGGTATAAAATAAAAAATAAAATGCTAACACTCAGACACTAAACCCCTGAACCATTAAACGTTACTCTAGCAACATTAAAAAGCTCTTTCAAATTAGAATCCAATAATGACTTACAAATAAAACCACCATAGCTGTTCCATTTTCTTTAAAAAATAAAATATCTATTCTCCTGTTTAATTCAACTGGCGGTTCAGGAAAATGCAACTTGGTAAGTAGACACTCGGTCTAAGTGGTATTATCGTGGTTCTCTCTGGCTATAAACGTTATCCGGGCAACATTTAAAAAGTCTACGGTAAATGTCTTGAATAAGAAACTAGCTTCTAGGTTTAAAAATTGTATTAGTAGGGTGTCGATCGATAAACGGGTATCCTTTAATGTGGGGCTATTTTTAGTAGCAGAAAGTGTAGGGGGAGTTTGTAGACAGTCATTAATTCCCTTTTGAAAAAGAGCGTGGTAATGTACTGCAGACCCGTCTTAAATTGTCACCTGCCCATGGTTTCACCCACGTTAAAGTGAATTTTAAAGAAAACACATACCTAATAGTTCATGTCCTTATCCAGGTTATCATCCATCCATATGTCAAGTTTCATATGGATTCAGCCGTTAACAAACAGACAGACAAAGTGAAATTCGCATTTAAAATGGATCGATGAGTCTAGCATGCACCTTTGACGTAGATACAACGTGTAACAGAATAAACGCAATACCCCTAAAGGGGTCATTGTACTCATAATTATGAACAACTTTCACTATGGGACCAACCCCGAAATCGAACAAAAAATCAGCTGTTCAGTACATTTACATCATAATGATGAAAAAATGACCCCTTAAAAGGTATTGCGTTTATTCTTTAACAAGTTGTATATCCACCTTGAGTTCAAATTGCTCATTACGGAGATTTCCTCTTAAATAAAAATAAAGCGGCTGAAAAGGTCAGATTTCAAAAAAAAAAAATTTTTACTTGTCATCTGTCTCCTGACCTTTGCCAGTATTTCTCTATCTTTATCAAAAATGATGTTTATTTTAACAACACAAAAGATCTAAAAAGGTCAAACGTTTTTCACTGTTTTATTTTCAGGGAACCTATTAGTGTTTATTTTGTCACAAAGAAAGAGGACACGTCGTTTCCTTTACTTTGTTTTAGTATACTAGATATAAGTGACTCAGTGTGAGTAGTTCGTCTTGAAATAAATCGCAATTAATTGCGCGCGGAAAATGGAGTCACATCTTCTCGGGATATAAACAGAAATTGCCAATAAACGCGTTAGTTCTGTAATATATTTGTTGAATGAGTACATTGGTCTGAGTATATAGCAATTTGACTTAGGTATTGAGACTTTAACCCAAGCTTTTTCCAGCAAGCAGGTTCAAGAGGCACAGTATTTCCAGCATTATCATCATCATTTGCCTTGCCTTTTCCCATCTATATTGGGGTCGGCTTCCAGTCAAACCGGATTCAGCTGAATACCAATATTTTACGTGGAGCGGCTGTCTACCAGACCTCCACAACCGATTAACTGGGTAACACGGTAGTTCTTGGCAAGACTGGAGTCAGATTTACTGGCCTCTGACAATCCATAATGACTGCCTAAGATCTACAAATGACAGCCGGGACCAACGGCTTAAAGTGCTTTCCGAGGCACGGACGAAACTCGGTATCTTAAGATGGTCACTCATCCACAGACCAACTTTGGCAAGCGTTGCTTAACCTTAAAGATCGACCAGTGCGGCTGTTATTCTTTAGCCATGAGCTTCTTTCACAAAGTTCCCAGCATTGAGCGAAATGTGAATGATGATTGATTTGACTGACAGGCAGACGGACGGGCGGACGATCAAATGATCCTATACCTAAGGGTTTCCGTTTTTTTTGTTGTGTTACCGAACCCTAAAAAGGTGAGAAATCAATGTACATCGAAAAATGCGCTTGCATTGCTGTGAATAAAAGTGAATAAACTCAACCAAATGAAACAACAAAGTTTGTACTGCCAAGCCTTGCAAGGGAAATAATGAAGCCCTTACGAACGCGGACCTAAATAATTCAAATGCTTCTGCAAACTGAGCCGTAGTGTTCTTCATGCATGCGAAATATTTTCCGGAATTTTCAAGTCCACTTCACAGAACTGAGAACAACGAAATATTTGTATACACACTTGTAGCAAGACATAGCGGGAATACTTTGGCTGGCTTTATGGTTAACATGATAAGTAACCGCTGCTCTTATGTCACTGTTGGCGGTTTCTCTTTGGTTTAAGCGTGGCTAGTGTCTACTGTTCTACAATATTTATGGGTTCCGAGTGGTTCTAGCAAAGTGAGAAACAGTTCATATTTATTTTGGTTCTAGCAAGGTTAGAAACAGTTGATATATATGTTGTGGGTTATGTGTGGGTATGTTTTAGACACAACTAAACATCAGTATTGTACTTGGTTCTGAGACTATTGGCCCTTTTTATAAAAACAGTAGATGACCTTCTTCCTTTCTTAAATTTATTTGATTATAAAAAAATAAAATAAAAAAAAACAATAAAATATCAATACTGGTTGAGGCGAAACAAACAAAAAAAAAATCGGTCAAGCCATTTTCGAGTTTTATAGACTAGATAGATTCCTACCATTATGATTAGTATAAAACATAGACAAGGAGAGTTAGTAAAAGCTAGTAAAGAGTATTGAGAACCAACCACCACGATGATGAAAATAATGTGTGAAATTACAACTGCAGATACCCTGACCAACATTAAAAAGGCTATCATCGAAATCACAAAGAATTTAACGTACAAGAGGAGCCCAGCAACAAACGGTACGATTAATGAGTCGCAAATGCATGCTATGCACGTAACTCGCATACATAGGTCCATATATTTGCATGCCTTTAGCCGCTTCCCGCCGCTCCTGCACTATATTCCCTAAGGAAGCAAACCTTGTACCCTGCATGCACTCGTTATATTAGGTCGCTAGTTTGAGACTTGGTTACATTGATTTAGAACTCCCATGGGTCAGCTGTTATAGCGTCATTGGGTAGAGGACGGAGCTGGGGGAAATCGGGCGAGTCAAGACGTTTGAAAAGTGGTTTAGTGATTGCAGTATGCTGACGTAGATGGCAATAATATAATGTCAGGATTTGTTGTGAATTGTGACCAGAAGGGGTAAAGACTCAAAAGGATCAAATTTAGTAATATGTTGCACTAAAATTCGTAGACAGGTGCTTGATTACCAAGAATTCCAACCATTGTGTTAGGGTTCAGCAGACAAGCTTTTTGAAATGATAACTTCTTATGGGAGGGTAAACCGCTTCGTAACGTAACGCGTTACGACGCCAGTCTGTCTGGCTTCCCTTTCTCTCATGCATACGGCAGCGGTAGGCAGGCTCTTCCTTTCTCACTCTAACCCACAGCGCTAGTCGTATTTCGGACAGACACTTCCCATTTTAAATAGTTGAACTTAGATTAGTTTAAGTTATCACTTCTGTCGGGTTTCCTGAGATGCACACGTTTTTTTTAAAGCATTGGAAATCAATAAATGTCTCTCTCTTCCGCTCAGAGCGGAGCGGAAGGGAGTGTCAGACTCTTGCCGACCAAAACTCATCCATAGTCCTCCTAATGCCTTTTGCGTTCCAGGGCCACGGTGACTCTTTCGAACAAATTCCGCAACCCCGGTGGGCGCTGGCCCTAGCGGACCCCGTATACTATGCTAACATCTCTTTGAGGCGCGCGTGAAACACAACGTCGCGTCGCGTCGACCCGGGCTTGGTTCTGGGCCCGCGCTTACGATGGCCGGGAATCGCCCTGCAACTCCCGACGCCCGGGGCGTCTTTTTCTGTTGCGGCGGCTGGAGTGAGGTTTGTCGCTCTTCCACGCGGCCCACCTTCTCCTTCGTTAGTATTACTGCTTTTCAGCAGACAAGCTTAGCGCACTAAATGACGCGATGTGTTCTGTGACCTTTTATTTTTTTAATCCTAGTTCCAATATGTGACGGTAATAAAAGGAGCCTCTATTCTTGAAACTGAAAATTCTCAGTCAAGGTCAAACGTAAGAAGCTTATTCAGTCGTATCGTGTTCAGTAAATGCTTGCTTCCATTTTCTCGTCTGCTAGAAACTACAGTTAGCTTCCAATACACTTTTTCACTTAATTTCCTGAACAACTCCAAGGTAATGCTGCGAGTGTTGAAGATACTTTGTAGAATACTTTCGATTTCTATTAGAGATAGCATTACTTGATGAAATAACGTAAGTATTTTCTATTTCAGTTCGATTCAGACACTACTGGGACTAGACTGTGTAGTGAAAGGAAAAACCGTTAGGAAAAACCTGTCTGAAATCTTTAAAGGAACTAGGCGACCGTGAAGAACTAAGTTTGTTCCTATTCTGTAGCAGAAGTCACTTCTGACTTCTTATAAATTACCCAAAAGTACCACACTGTTCTAGTGTGGTATCGTTAAGTCACCATAATCTCACGTGGAATATGATGACGTAATAATATCCCAATTTATTTAGGGTCAGCGCAAAATTTTTTTTCCTCGTCCAATACAATGACGCGTGGCGTGCCATGTTCCGGCTGCCTCGGTGGTGCAGCGCGAGCGCCATGTTCTGCGAGGGCCGCGCGCCCGGCTGGCCGGCCCTGCTGAGGAGCCGCTCACCCGCCACACGCTCCGCCATACATCGCTCCGCTAACTCCTTGGTGGCCGCGGTGCGAGACTGGGACAACAGCCCTCTTCATCAAAGATGGCTGTCCTATCATACGCCGATAACATGATTCGCGACGTATAAATTTTAACTTATTTTTATTATTTATTATTTATTTTTATTAAAAATAAAAATAAATTTGTTTTGGAAAACCCTGTCAAAATTCAAAAACTCTGTACCCGTTTTAAAGCGAGTTCCCCGCGGTGCAAGACCTCTGGTAGCACAACATCTAGCAGGATGTGTTCGCCGTGCCGCCCGGGAGAACTCGCTAAGTGCCTGGGAACATCTACTCACCTTCCCATATAGAGTTTTACATGTAAATAAGAATTTGGCTACCAAAAAAACTTTAACTGCACAAATTAAAGAAAACTGTAACGTCTCGGCCCACAATTTGGACACAAAATTATCAACACAGAAGTGCCCTTCAAAAGGCATTTCCAATCTGGTCGAAGCTAAGTTAGGGGAAGGTGACATCAGCGGAGCAGCCAGGATACTTTTTAGTAGCGATGTGGTGGCACCATGTTCTCCAGATACTCTCGCAGCTCTGGAGACCAAGCACCCTGCCCCAGCGGATGACCTTTCTTTTCCCGACCCCCCTAATCCGGACATTCACACCCTCACCGTTACAGGTCGTGAGGTGATCACAGCTGTTAGCTCCTTCCGCAGTGGCTCTGCTGGCGGCCTCGACGGCCTAAGTCCTCAGCATCTTAAAGACCTTGTTTGTTCAGGCGCCGGGGAAGCAGGTGAGTTGCTTTTGAAGGAGCTAACGGCACTGGTCAACCTTATGCTCTCCGGCAAGGTAAACGAAGCCGTCATCGACGTCTTGTACGGGGCCAATTTATGTGCCCTGCGCAAGAGGGATGGCGGCATTCGTCCCATTGCCGTGGGAACTACTTACCGCCGTATAGCAGCCAAGATTTGTTGTAAATTTTATGGTGAGGTTCTTTCGAAAAAATTCCAGCCCCTGCAGCTTGGTTACGGCTCCAAAGGGGGCTGTGAGGCTGCCGTACACGCACTGTCGACCTATCTGAATTCTGGCAAAGGAGAGGTCATCCTGAAGGTTGACATCAAAAATGCATTTAATTCGGTAAACAGGGACATCTTGCTGGCAGAAGCTAAAAAAGAAATACCTCAAATCTTCAGTTTCCTCTGGCAATGTTATAGACAACCATCTAAATTACTATATCGGGACAACCTTTTGAAATCTGCAGTTGGCTGTCAACAAGGTGATCCCCTCGGGCCAGTGATCTTTAGTTTAGCTATTCACCCAATTATTCGACAGCTAAATTCTAAATTTAACGTTTGGTATCTTGATGATGGAACCCTTGGAGGCGATGTAGAGACTGTCTTAAATGACCTACAATTTTTAAAAAATCAATTCCATTGCATAGGACTTGATCTGAACTTTTCCAAATGCGAATTTTTTTTATCGGACAACACTGACAGACTACTAACACTTCCAAAATTCAACACAATAGCCCCTGAAATCAAAATTATGGACAAAAGCTCTCTTCGTCTCCTTGGGTGCCCAATCTTTGAGAATTCTTTTCAAGATTTTGTTGAAGAAAAAATTCAAAATTTTAATGACGTTTCAGAAAGATTGCTCCAAATTAACATGCATTCGGCCATCACTCTTATTCGTTATTGCTGTTTCGGCCCAAAATTAATATATTTCCTTCGTGCTTCCCATTTATGGAAGCACCCCCACCTTTTGGACAAAATAGACCAAATTATCAAGCATACACTTACTTTAATTTTAAATGTGGCCATGGACGACAAAGCCTGGGCGCAAGCAACCCTTCCCATCCGTATGGGAGGCCTCGGCGTCCGCAAAATTACCAGTATTAGTTTACCGGCTTTTATATCCTCGGTGTACGGCACTGATAAATTAATCAGGAATATTCTAGTTTCTACACTGATTGATTTTGATGTGCCGTACTTCACCGAGGCTGTGGAGGCCTGGAGACTCGCTTGCCCGAATTCAAATCCACCCGACTACCCTTCATCCCAGAGACGGTGGGACGAGCCGCTCTGCAGGCAAGTTCAGGAAAAACTTATTGCCACATCAACTACTACTGCAGAGCGTGCGCGCCTGCTGGCTGTGGGTGAGTGGGAGTCGGGTCTCTGGCTTCACGCACTACCGTCGTCGAACATTGGCACCATGTTCGACGATACTACTTTCCGCCTCGCTGCCTGCCTGCGTCTTGGCGCTCCTTGTTGTTCTCCTCATCGCTGCCACTGTGGTGAAGTTGTCAACAGCCTCGGACACCACGGCCTGTCATGCAGCCGTAGCGCGGGTCGCATTGCGCGGCACGCGAATCTTAACGACATCATCCGACGAGCTCTTGTCACCGTCGGCGTTCCGGCTGTGTTAGAACCCAATGGCCTGGCACGCGACGATGGCAAGAGACCGGACGGCATGTCGTTATTTCCATGGAAGATGGGTAGGCCATTAGTGTGGGACGCTACTTGTGTCGATACTCTTGCGCCATCCCATCTTCCTAGCTCTTCGTGCTGTGCTGGCGCTGCTGCTGCGGCTGCAGAGAACCTCAAGCGGCGGAAATATAATAAACTTGTTGGTAGTTATATTTTCGAGCCGTTTGGGGTTGAAACTCTCGGGTCTTGGGGTCCGAGTGCACATAACTTATTTAAAGATCTCTCAAGGCGCTTAGTTGACCCTTCACGTGACCCAAGGGCTGGCTTTTACCTTGGTCAAAGAATAAGCATTGCCATACAACGTGGCAATGCCGCCAGTCTTTTGGGTACACTTCCAGTCGACAGCGATGCGGATGAATTTTTTGACGCCATATTTTAGGGTTTATTTAGTTAGGAGATTTTATTTCTAGTGTATATAGTTAGTTAAGTATTTATGGAATAAATATTTATTTTTATTTGTGTATTATTATTTGGATATTAATCTGGCAATAAACAATTTCATTTCATTTTTTCATTTCATTTTCATTTTCGTTTTCCTATTTTTCACTTTTCTTATGCAGTATCTCCGTTAACACCAACATGATATTGTTACGTAAATCTTAGCAAGTATGATAAGATAAGATAATACTGTTATGGACCTTTGTCGGTATCAGTTCCAGGTTTGTCTGACGGTCTTTAAAGCCAATTGGGCTAAACTATATTTATTTTAAGCCACTCCTCCGACTCAACTAATTCCAATATTATCTGAATGTGAATCAGCTGGTATCGAAAACACATCCTAATTACAATAACGACATTGGCACCGAGCCTAAAACTACAAATATAAAATCAAAACGATTTCCTACTAACTAGCAGCTCTTCGAATCCAATTAACAGAAACTACTAAACAAATAAAACCGTCAACAAAACACGGGGCCATCTTAAAGGCGAACACACGAGGAGTCCCTTAACAACCGTATAGCGTACGCTAAAACATAAAATTAAATACTCTACAGTATTCCGCGAAACTGGGCACTTTTCATACGGATTGTTTGCAGCGTTGAGACAATTAACGCCCCTCGGTTTTCTCCGCTTTGTACAGTAAATGGTGTAGTTAAAACGATTGCGGTTCTCGGAATAGGGATGAGCATTTCAAACGACGCAATATAGGTTTATCATCTCCGTGTAATTGTGGAGCGCGTCTTTGTTTTGTATGTCTGTAGAGGTGTACGGTTTGGAGTGAGTAATGTTAATAATTTAGTGTGTGTGTTTCACAGAATTTGGTGATAGTTTCTGATGAACCTGCTGCCTGAACTGATTTCGGGAAATGTTTTGTCTGTCCCTACAAACGTGTAGAATTACGATGGTTACAATTTTAGATGTTAATTCTTAATAAGACCTGTCTTTGTTGTTTCAAGTATGAAATGAGTATTTAAAACGCAAATAAGTCCGCCTATATACTACAGTACATTAAGTTTAACTAAAATTAACATAAGACCTGCCAATGTTCCAGAATAGGATGAGTATTTTAATCTAAACAGTTATAGTCTGTCGTATTGTATATTACGATCGAATCGAGTCTTTACACGTGGATATCTCTAGGTCCGGATTTAGAATTAAATTAACATTTGAATAGGTAGCTCCATAGAAATTATATGGTAAAAGTGTTAGGTCTAGACTATTATTCAGATATAATTAACTTCTAAGTATCTATAGATATAAAAATGATAAAATTAACTTTACAATATGTTTTGACTAAGGTTTCGAGCTAACATTTATATTAAATAGATTTCTTCATATTAGTTTAGTTTAAATATATATGAATGAATTTTTTAAACAAACTAAAGGTTAATTTACCGTTTATATCCATGACATGGCTAGGCCGCGAACCGTTCAGAGCTCAAAAAATATCTGTCCATACATTTAATATGAACTATTTCACATACGGGACGTGCCCGGGACGTTTCAGATCAGGATCGGGGTTTTAACGGACCACGGGCCGAAAAAATCCCCGGCACGGCAAGGATATGAGTAAATCAATACTTAAAAACAAAAACATTGCCTCATCTGCTTTTAATGCACCCATTTACTTTTTTAATTTTAAGGATGGGAAATCATCAAATGACTTCTTGCGCTCTGGGTGGAGCGATGTCAGACTCTTACTGACTAAAACCCATCCGTGTTCCTTCTAAAGCCCTTTGCGTTCGAGGGCCGCGGTGTCCCTTTCGAACAAATTACGCAAACCCTGGCAGGCTCTGGCCCTAACGGGCCCCGTCTCCTATGCTGACATTTCTTAGAGACGGACGTGGAACACAGCCTGCCATCGACCCGGGCCTGGTGGTGACCGGACAGCGAGCCACCCAACACTCGCCGTCCGCAGGCCCGCGCCTATGGTGGCCGGGGATCGCCCTACGACTCCCGACGTCCGGGTTGTCTTCTTCGGTTGGGTCGAAGGCCTTGTCTCTCCCTCGCAAAACAAAAACATTGCCTAATCAGCTTTTAATGCACCCTTGAACTTGTACTTTGGGGGATTTAATGAAGGCTCCCGATACGACGCTGCAATTAACATAGCCACCTACTGCGCCCAACAAATGTAAGGAGTTAACCATCGACTCGAAAAGAGAAAAGTCTGCTTTTAATGGATTTGCTTGACAAGTGCAACATTAAAATTATTAGAATACAATCTTGACAATCTTTCGGGTCATTTAGACGACATCATCTCGATGCACGAGCGTTGTTATGAATATTTCATTATCTAATTCGCCTTCCCTCTAGTTCCTTCGCATTGGGAATTATTGGACGGTAAGCATTAATAGCCTCGTTTAACTAATATCACAGAAAAGTAAACCTCAGACGCTTAAATTCATTCGAAATCACCTGAAGAATTTTAAGACATCGTCAAATCCATAAATGTCGTAATCAAAGTAAGAATTATGTCCAATATTAGTTTAAGTCAGCTTTATCTTAAGTTTTGATTCAGTAACGACATTTACAATCCTAATGAATAATGAACGATCTAATAAAGTTGTTAATTCGTGTTACGAGGTATTTACTGTAGGCACGTTATCACCTTTTATGATTTATAGATGAATTAGGCGTTTGAAATGAAATGGCTGTTTTGTATTTATGATTCTGTTAAGCGATGAAAGGTATTGGCTGAATTATTCGTTTTTTTTGTTTTGGGTTATTTTTTTTATATTTTTTTTTTGTGTTTGTGAATGACCACAGCAAATAGGATAAAGAGAGGAATGATAAAGTAACATTATGAAAAGTCAAATTGCTTGGGTTGCATTCATATAGCACTATCCGCACAGGCGCAATGCAGACAACGACGCTTACAATAGCGCATTTGATAGAAATAGGGTATTTGACTAACAAAATCTATTTACGTGAAATCTGTCTGACGGACGTGAGACAGATTTCCAAAAAATAATGGACACGTATTTTTGCTTTTGTTTCGTAAACAAATGAAGACGATACAGTGCGTTGAAAACTCGTGTGACGTTTTTTTTTTTAATGACGGGAAATCATCAAATGACTTCCTTCCTTTCTGGGTGGAGCGGAAGGGCGTGTCAGACTCTTACTGACTAACACCCAACCGCGTTTCTTCTAAATCCCTTTGCGTTCCAGGGCCGCGGTGACTCTTTCGAACAAATTCCGCAACCCTGGAAGGCTCTGGCCCTACTTACCAGTGCACTTTTTACTGGACATTACAAGCCCCCACTCCTTTTCGTTTATGCGTATTATCTTCGTATTTTTTTATTGATTTGATAAAATAAAAAATACGTATCCAATATTTTTCGATAATCTAACTGATGGACTAAATAGAATCATTTTTTTTTAACCCAGACAACATTCCGACTGTGAGTAGCAGTTTACTAGAGGTTTCACAACAACGATGAACATCAAAATAAATATATTCATTTATGGTTTTAATAACCTACCGAAAAAACTAACAAAGTGCTTACGAAAAATTGAATGTGAAAATGATTAATTATAAAAAAATACAAAGAAAACATAAAGAAGAAAACTAAGAATAAAACAATAAAAAAAGATAAATAATTACCAAAAAGAAAAGGTTTACCGGTCTGAAATTTGGAACCAAATAGTCCATCGTTAGCGGAGCACAGTGAAGACAGTAGGAGGACCAGGAACCATTGGTATCTGGAAATAAAAGAAAAAAATTGTTAATAACAATTCATGACATAGTTATAAGATCAAGCAACTAACATTATTGATTGAAAATAAATCCTCCATGCTTTCAAATTACACAGTATTTGAACTTTTTCGAAATATGTGTAGCAACATCTTTGGTTTATTATATGGGCCAACTGTTTAATTACAGTCTTATGTTTTAATAGTCACTGTTTTGTAAAATTACAAACAGTGCACAATTTCCACAGGGCAGTTGTATTTTTTCTTTTCACAAAGCTAGTTATTTTAAATGGCTACCATTCATTTCAATACGTGCCAAATTTTCTATTCAGGCAGCGTTCGGCTTACTAAATAAAACTGTCAAAATTTATCATTTGTTTTTGTGATCGTTTTCAACACAAACCGTTCATTAGCTCACATGAATAGCTGAATCCCGAATTTAGGGAATCTGTGCGATACAGTTTGATTTATCCAAAGCGTTCGTTCAATACACAATCTGTTCAAAAGACCAATTGGTCCTCAGAAGCGAATCGGTAGGTACGTTTCTGGAAACAAACTTGGACGATTTAAGAGGCGCTGAATTTCCAATTAGATCCATTTAGACGTACATTGGGAATGAGAAGAAAAAGTGTGTATTTGCAATTCAGATCGTGTTTGAAACCGTTCGGCTGAAGAGAGCTTAATTGATACGAATATTGGCGTCGCTGTCGAATGTAGCTTACGCTTTTGAAATTTATTGCCGTCGTTATTTTGGGCTAAATAAATTGACGACATTTGCAGCACTAATGAAAGCAGAACCCGAGTTTAAAAAAAAAGTATCAGAAATTACAAAGTAAAAGCTGATAAAGAAACTCCCTAATTGTGAGTGCACAGCGCGGTTGATCAACATAGAACTGGGAGTTTTTTTTTTATTTAGCTGAGACTTTTTGGACTTCAAAATTACAAATGGTTGGAACAAAATATGATGTTCTGTACCTAATAGAGGCATGGTCGCCAACCGTGGTAGCTACTGTAACACCAGGGACTCCGCTAGTGTTACTTATCGTGATTATTATAAAATGAAACGATATTGGAGATTTAAAACTTTAAATATATTTGGCATCTGCCTTTAGCGAACGTCGGAACCAGAGTCTTTTATAAAAAACAAAACATATTTTTTCACATTCGTATTTCAAATTCTTTTAATTTTCACCTGACGCTTCCAAAGGCTATCTTGTCTGCCAGAGACCTGCAGACAAGGATATCCTCTTTACATGAGCTACGCCCCTACGAATAGAGGATAAGAGGAAATGCCTCGCAATCATCTATTCCAAATCTTTGGAAGGGTCAAGCGTAACCTACCTATACCTAAAAAGACGTCCCTACCTATAAGCGGATGTGGACGAACAGGGGTGCGTATGCTTCTATAGAAGCAGCTTACACTATGACCTGCGATCAATTATCTTATTAAAATTTACTACGCACCACTTGTGCTTATCAACAACGCAGTCATACCGAAGCCCTGCCGGGGCAAAACCGCTAGAAAAGCTCCGGCACATCGCGGTTGCTTTAACAAATAATGTGAAAACTCACATTCATCCAGATGGGATTTATATCTATAATTTATAATATTATAACTTTAAATTCCTCGGACGCTATCGAGTCAGAGAAAAAGAAGGTCATACTAATATAAATATACCTAAGTCTTGAACCTACTCCAGCGATCCGCACATAACAAAGAAAATCAAATATACATTAATTGACATTAACTAAGAACTGTGGGTCACCAATATCAGTTGAACCAATGGTGACAACTAGTCACCCTCTGCGAAAGGCTATGCCCCGTAAGCAGAGTTGACATCAACCTCCATGGCGCCCTCTTACTCCCCTCTCTTCAGGATGGGCCATAGTTCCCTATAGTTAACTTATATTTTTCAAACTGGAGTAACTTCAGCCTATCTGACTATAACATTCTGTCTTCATCTTTGAACAAGTGACCTTCTCTTCCTCGCCCGGCTGCGTCCCTCACGCACGTACGTGTCCATTTTCAGTATCCACATGAAAAAGAATAAACTGATTAATAAACTATTTAACAAAAAACACTAAAATAATGGTTTGTTTACATTAATCAATGTATCTATTTACATGAACTTGAAACTCATCCGATGATAGTTTCGGATACAAACAAATATTTTTTAAAAGGCCCATATACAACCTACGTAGTTTGATACTCCTAACTGTCTGTCGCCTAGAAGTATAAATCATCACTTCCATACATGGAATTCTGTTCAACCTGTGCTTTTTATATTAACTATAGCACAACATGACATATTATTTTTCATTTTATGACAACCTATGAATGAAATTAAATAATAAAATTATTTGTGTGTCGACACTGTCGAACTTAATAAAATATAATGCTAAGAGATCAGCAGAAATCTGGAAAAATATCTAACATACCAAATCTACCTAGTATAAAAAGTGGAAACTCAAATAGTTATAAAATTCTCAAAACGTTACGTTTCCTGACTTTATAATTGTATACAATTGTTTCGAATTTCTTTCTAAAACATTTCCAAAATTTACATTTATATATAAGTGACTGTTTTATCAAATCATCCGTGGAATATTTTGTATGATTTGAAGAAAATGACTTTAGTTTATATGTATAAATATGTGTGGAATACTTCCGTGTCTTTCTTCTTACCCTTATCTTATATATTTTAGCTCGGGCATTAAGAGAAAATTTGATATTAGTATTCAAAGACATATTTGTTTGCGTGGTATGGGTGTTCGTGCTGTCCCCATCGAATAAAATCAAATTACTCGAAATTATTGTTTTACAACCATTTGGCTCAACGGCTGAGTCTACTAAAATGACCGATTCATCCAAATCCATGGACACCATGGGGAATTGAACCTCGTATTGGACCATCTCCTTCGGTTCGGTCTGCAATACAACGGATTCTTCGACTACCTTATCCTCAAACACGCGATCCACTTCAATGCAAGCATTGGTGTTGTTGTCGGGATTACGTGGAGGTTCCGACAACAGTTTCTCTTGCTTCTCTGGAATCAGATTATAATTAAATATTGGAATGGACACACCCGCTTCCTTATCTTCATCCGTCAAATCATCTTCATCCGTCAAATGTACATTATCATGGAGTAGGCTGCTTTCTCCACAGCTCTGCTCATCATCGTCACACTCGTCATCATGGTCATCATGGTTGACGTTCGTCATCATGCTAGAATATAAGGGTGTATTATTATCGACATTAATAAAATCTGGCTGTTCGTACTCGTCGGACACATCCTGAGCGATCGTTTCCTCAATATAATAAGATTTTTGTGCATGTTGTTTGCATGACATGCATTTGCACGGGAATTCGTTTCTAATTTTATCGCATAGCGACTCAAAATCAATACCGTCGTGGTATGTATAATTATAAAAATGTCTTGCTGCACTTTGCAAGAATGCGCCTAATATGAGCGCGTAATCGCTCTCTCGCCATTCACCGTCGGTGGCGATGAATCTAAACTCTACTAAAAAATCTTCAAAACAAACTCGGTCTATGCCGGTAAACATTAACATTTTCACGTTTTCATTCAATAAAATCTTTTCACACTTAAATCATCATTTTATTCAAAACCACTTAGCTTTATTTTCCTGGCGTTGGTCTCGCCTGATCATCAAAACATACAGCAATCCTCTGAGATGCTTTTATTATATGGGGGGTTTCTTCATGCAATGTCACGCCTTGCACACGCGGGAAAAAACCGGACCTCCACCATTTGTAACACCAGGGACTCCGCTAGTGTTACTTATCGTGAT
Source organism: Mamestra brassicae (assembly GCA_905163435.1). Classification (NCBI taxonomy): domain Eukaryota; kingdom Metazoa; phylum Arthropoda; class Insecta; order Lepidoptera; family Noctuidae; genus Mamestra; species Mamestra brassicae. The sequence goes on along the minus strand of LR991004.1, from coordinate 7,075,931 downwards.
TATTATAAAATGAAACGATATTGGAGATTTAAAACTTTAAATATATTTGGCATCTGCCTTTAGCGAACGTCGGAACCAGAGTCTTTTATAAAAAACAAAACATATTTTTTCACATTCGTATTTCAAATTCTTTTAATTTTCACCTGACGCTTCCAAAGGCTATCTTGTCTGCCAGAGACCTGCAGACAAGGATATCCTCTTTACACTACTGTGGCTTACAAGTATGATCTAATCTTTCTCACAGATAAAAATAATAATATTTTCATATCTTTGTATTTTAATATTTAAAAAAATTAAATAAATAAAGGAGTCAGTGTCTTCACCCGCTTCATCTGCCTAGCCTTTTCCCAACTATATTGGGGTCGGCTTCCAGTCAAACCGGATTCATCTGAATGCCAGTATTTTACGTGGAGCGGCTGCCTACCAGACCTCCACAACCCATTAACTGGGTAACACGGTACTCCTTGGCAAGACTGGTGTCAGGTTATCTGGCTTCTGACTATCCGTAACGACTGCCGAAGATCTACAAATGACAGCCGGGACCAACGGCTTAACGTGCTTTCCGAGGCACGAAGGAGTCTCGGTATGTTAAGATGGTCACCCATCCACAGACCAACCTCGGCAAGCGTTGCTTAACCTTGAAGATCGACCCGTGCGCTGCTATTATTTAGCCACGAGCTCCTCCGAGTGTCTTCACCCGCTTGTGGAACATAAACAATAGATACACTAAACTTAAAATTAAAATAAGTACAAATAGCTCAAGCTGCTCTTGTGTGGAATGGTGTGTGTGCGTGTGCTGTCTTCCAGCAATTCAAACATTACAGACTAAATATGCTCAGGTATGCTGTTCTGTAATTGATCCAACTAATTAATACCTTCGACGCATTTGTGCAGCAATAGTTGAACTAAACATTTCAACACGGTGAATCAATATGCACCATCCACCTCTAATAGAATTTCTATGGCAGCAGTTTACCCAAGAGGATTTAATGATCACTAATATAATAAACAGTGATTTACTGATCAACTTATTGCCTAAGAATCCTAACCTATTTTCTGAGCCCGTCTATAATTTGCGTAGGAAGAGTCTTTGATCCGCGCCACAATCATACTAACTCAATACTTCAATACGTGTCTCAAGTAATGATTATTTTATTCGCCCGCAAAATTTTGCAACAGACAATAATCTCTCGAAAATGTTGATTTGCAATTCAATTACACGATTGTAAACTTTAACCTATCATTTAATTTTATAATCATTGCTTATCAAGTCGTGAATGTAAGACATTTAGAATAGGCACTCAATTACTTGAAATACGTGTCCTAGAGAACAATTAGGTAAGTTCGAATAAAACGCTAGAAGTTCTCGGTACAATTCCCTCAGTCAAATAAAGTAGTTTTGTGATAATAACTGATAAATAATCAATTAAACACTGCAGTCATTGTCCCTTGTAAAGTAGGAAATCAATACAAATTGCGAGACTGTCGTCTCTTTTTAATATTTAGTCACCACTGTTCATTGTTGGGCAAAGACTACTCCCAAATTAAATAACATGCTATACATTGCTTGAAAAAAAATCCTTTTTTTCCCTGCAACAATCGAATTTGCCTTTGCACTTTAACACGCACTAGGGCTTGTGTTATCTCTTGTACGTATGCAGAATAGGTCATCACAACTCTGTCCATTCCATTCTTGAGGGAAACTATAATAATTATATTGTATCGGATTAGACCTTTTAAGTCCCACCGGTCCAACAGCATTGTAAACTCCACAAAAAAAACAGGACAAAAAAAAATAGTCGTAAATACACGATCGCACGACATGTTTAGAATACCCTATTACCAGGATATGCATATACCGACGAACAGTTAACGTGACGTCTCGTATGCCAATTACCAATGGTAACTTTTATTACAACCTATCTATCTTCGATTCAACGGTCAGTTAGTCGGGTTTACGAGTCGTTCTCATTTATGTTCAGACTTTATACGGTCAACGGAATTCCACAATTGATTGGAGATAGACGAATTAGTATGGGACCGTGGTTATGGTAATTTCTCCCGTCTGGCGCTATTGATGGCATCTAGTTAATTTGAAGAAGTCAATAGATATTGCTTTTTGTTTTACTAAATTTGTAGGAAACCAAAATATTTACACTGATTTTAAATCCTTTAGAAGTCAAAAACACGCAGTGAAATAAGCTGTTCAATTAAATTATACTCGCATAACTTGATGGACTTCATTATAAAAGTTGTCTCATCGGAAAACTTAAAGTCACCCAAAGGGCAATCATCTGCCTAGCCTTTTCCCAACTATATTGGGGTCAGCTTCCAGTCAAACCACGATTCAGCTGAATACCAGTATTTTACGTGGAGCGGCTGCCTACCAGACCTCCACAACCCATTAACTGGGTGACACGGTACTTCTTGGCAAGACTGGAGTCAGATTTACTGGCTTCTGACAATCCGTAATGACTGACAAAGATCTATAAATGACAGCCGGGACCAACGGCTTAACGTGCTTTCCGAGGTACGGAGGAAACTCGGAATGTTTAGATGCTCGCCCATTCCCAGACCAACTTTGGCAAGCGTTGCTTAACCTTAAAGATCGGCTAGTGCGGAGTTATTCTTTAGCTACGAGCTTCTTAGCCATAGGGCAATGAGAGAACTATACTCAGAGTTTCCTTGTGTGATCGAATCAGAAATAAAGATAACCCCAGGAGAACCAAGTCTACGATGTGGTCCTATTTTTCTGGAGTGGGGACTCCGGAACGTAAAACGTATCGCTTTAAGGCTTGCCACATGGTGGACGTGCACCTTGAGACGCACAGGACCGGTCAAAGTGGCGACACTTCATCATAATCATATCAGCCGAGTGACGTCCACTGCTGGACATAGGGCTCCTCTAAAAGGAGGGGTTTGCCATAATCGCCACACTTGGCAGGTGGGTTGGCGATCACAGTGTAGCTGTTGCAATGGACAGATAATGATGCTGCCCATTCTCTGGTGAGTCCCTTAGTCGCCTCTTACAACACCCACGAGAAGTGATGAGATGTACTTTACGTACCTGCACTCCCTGTAAAATTGCCTCCTAACCCCAAGATCCCACCAATTCATCATCATCAGCATAGACATTTCCCAAGTATACTGAACTCAAGCCAGACAACCGGACTCAACTGAATTCCAATTCAAAATTATGAACACATTTAACTAATGTTGACAATGATAAAATACCGTTAGATCAACACAAAGCGATTAAAAGTGATTGTGGCAATAATATTATAATATATCCTAATAATAACGAATCTCGTTTTAATCTAAGCGTTAACATAAATGATAGCTTCATGGCAATATAGCGAATGTATGTCAATTGCAGTCTTTTGGCATAAATCATTTTAATTGTGTGTAGTCGTTATAAAGAACACAAGACTTTATAGGAGTCAGAGGGTATCCTTACATAACATCTATCCTATGTCTTTGTTTATATCATTTATCAGCGACGGTTGAATATTGACTTGTTTTTAACTGACTTCAACAAAGGAGGTTCTCAATTTGGTTTTTTTTATGTTTGTTACCTCATAACTCCGTCATTTATAAAACGATTTGGAAAATTCTTCTTTCATGTGAAAGGATATATGTTCCGATTGGTTCCACAGATTTTTTATTGAAATCGGTTCAGTAGTTTGGTTTTTAAATCAAAATAGATGTAGGAAATAGATCATATATCATCCAAGTAAACGAAATTGCGTGTTTTTCATTCCTGTGACTTTCCAGTGGTGTTGTTTGGTGTGCGTGTGGGTGGGTGTGTACCACTAAAAACTGTAAAACAAAAAACTTTTTATATTTTATTCGGAAGTCAGTTGTATTTTTTTGTAAAAAGTTTTTAAATTAACATGATGCCAAAAAAACAAAGGAATGCAGGGCCAATTTTGTGACCAATTAATGACCAGATTTCGTCAGCTGTGGCCTTATCTAATAAGGGTAGTCCATTGCCATTCATCACGTACACATAAATACTCCAGGCCCTACTGCAACGTGTCAATGCCATCACGATTTCGTTGTGTGAATAGCATTACTCGTTTTTCACAATGACACGTCATAGTACGAGGGTAGGTGCTTAAGATAAATCGACATTTTATCAGCAACTAGCTTTTGCCCGCGACCTCGTCCGCGCATATCCCGTTTTTTCCCGTAATGGAATTTGGATATCATATACAAAAATAATTTTCCAAATCCGATTGATAGTTCCAGAGATTAGCGCGTTCAGATAAACAAACTAATTAATTATTATTATAATTATTAGCATAAATTAGTATAGATATTGATGTAAGGGTATCGGTACCTAGAACATCCAATGATTTTTAGAGCTTAAAAAAATTCGTATCGCTGATGTTACTTTGAGTTCTTCAACTGAATTATCACTGTCTGAATCTAAAACCTTAATCTGGGAAATTTCAGTTGGATAAACCCTGAGCGACAAAAACTAGAACTAGGAACTAATTCGTCAGTTTAATCCTCTCACATATCCTCAAACAAACCAGACAAATATTCCGCTCAACAATAACCATTCCTTGTTCAAACTTCTACTCTCTAAAATTTGTTCATATTATCAAATAAAACTCAATTTCAACTGAGCTCAAATTGTTTCGTTTCCAATGGACAAAGCATTTTCAATGCTCATTTTAGAAGCACAAACAAAAGAAAGGGGAACTAAGTCTAAAGTTTCAAACGGACTGTTTGCATTGAGACTCGACTATGCGTTGATGCTCATAAACGGGAGTTGGTCCCTTGATTCGCAGCTCGCTACTACCTAATAAACTCGAAATTTTATTCGTCGAGCAAGCTGCATCGTTCGCTTGGAATTTAATTCAAAAAGTTTTGTTGCTGAAATTGGACTTTAAAATCTGCGCAAGCTATTAGATATTATCATGTCGCGTCCTGCGTTTAAAATGAAGATTTATAGATACGCCAATGGTATATGATGACACGCTCAAAACTTTTTGGGAATACTTATCATCAAAGGTCTTTTTTTTTTAGAGATGGGAAATCATCAAATGACTTCTTCCGTTCTCTGGGTGGAGCGGAAGGGTGTGTCAGACTCTTACTGACTGAAACCCATCCGTGTTCCTTCTAAAGCCCTTTGTGTTCCAGAGCCGCGGTGACTCTTTCGAACAACTTATTCACTCATCAAGAGTGAATAAGTTGCTTCTTGGGCAAGCATGCTCTATCATGCGTATACAATTCTACGTCTGCCTGCCTAGCCTTTTCCCAATTATATTGGGGTCGGCTTCGCGGAGCGGCTGCCTACCAGACCTTCACAACCCATTAACAGGGTAATGCGGGTAACACGTTTCTATGTATGTATACAATTATACACACATAGAAATATAGGTGTAAACCACATAATCGTTTACAATCAGGCGTGAGATGCGAGCCGATAAATACTAAAAAAGACACATTAAAAAAACGAATTCTAAAAATAATCCTGCCCTAACAAATACTTTGTAGCTAAAATCGTTTTACAAAATAAAACAATAGGTATTTCTATCAAACAATTTTTAATTACGCCTCTATCCTTAGACGGAGGATAACAGACAAAAACGTCTAAAGTAGCTATTTTATAGCTACCTTCATGCCTGAACTTCAAAGAAAACATCTTTAATAGACAAACTTTTGCTTTCTCTATCAAATAATAGGTGTTTATATTGAGTAGTTCTATTAATAAAGAGTGCGTGGGAAGCGTTGATTCGTTATTAAAGTGTGTTTATTATAGGGACGTGTGAATCTCTCTCCAAGTAATTACTTACAAGTCATTTGTGATGTACGTAGGCGATCACAGCTGAGGTTCTTGCACAAGCGTTAAGAGTGAGCACATGTTTACCGACTTTTGCCCGGAGACAATTTTCATCGTACACAATTAAGTCGAGGCAAATAGAGCAGGTAATATGATAACGATGTGCCGAATGTTCGTATTTTGGGTAGGATGTGAATAGAGGTGCACTTAATACACCACACGTGCAATGCCAGTGAATATTTACCTACAAAGTACGTGAGAGGTCCCCTCCGCATTCACTAATTTAATGAATATGCATATAATTTTCATGAATGGAACTCTGCTCCTATTTATAATCTGTGGCGGCGGATGAATCGCGTGCAATTTTCCTGCATTTCTATCGTCCAATGTGCGCTTGCTCTTAGCAACCAATAGCTGGACACTTTCGTAACAGGTAATAACTTATAATTTTAACAGCCATCATAAACTTAAAGAAAAGCCTGAGAAAGACTCTTAAATTACTGTAATTTAATTACAAATACATTTTAGACGTCAATTTAGGAACCTCATGTATATTAATCATAATTCCCGTTGATTATTGATCTCTAACTTATTAATAGGAATTGATAATTTGGTATCGACGGCATAATTATAAGGCCAAGTTTATTATGTTAAATTATCATGGTGGAATATGGAAATCAATTCAAACATCTGGATGTATGTAAAGTTCCGTATTAATGGCTGCACTTTAGTTCATTTAACACAGATTTTAATCGATGTTGATTAAGTTTAATTTGTTCGAAGTATGCAACTGGTTTGTTTGTAATCATAGAACACCTTAATTCGTTAAATTATCACGTTTAGGTATTTGTAAGACGATAAGTTAGATAAGCAGTTCTGAGAAAAAAAATGTGAAGAATTTTTTTCGATGATAGAGATCAATCTCGATCAGTTGTTTGTCAGTAGCCAGAAAATCAAGACACCAGGCGAGCCAAAAGTCATTTATTCAAATTAGGCTGAGTGCCAGCACTTTTTGAACGTTAAAGTTCTACATAAAGACAGTCCCCTAAAACGCCCGCCCGTCACCACTTTCTAGTGTTTTAATTTATACAGAAGTATGCAAAGTAAGTTTACAAAATATGACACAGACACATAATATAATTTTCTAATATGTAAATTAAATTAATTGACACTTGTTAGCTAGCACACTCCAAGGGTAATAACCAGTGATCAGATAATTAATCGGGCACTTAAGTATGTACCTAAATTTCTTCCCGTGACAGAATAATATGGAAATTCCTTTCTGAATAAATAATTAATCCCGGGATGCCAGGATTGCACAATAAATGGAGCTACACATAAAATTACAATTTATTAAATTCCTTTAGGAGTCAAGACTGCTGGTCTGTTACTAAACCAGTTCTCATAAAAACTTTCACTGTCAATTTAAAGTTCCATTAGAATCGGCTTTTAAATTAAATTAAAAAAAATACAATGAGAGTTCACAACGACTTCTAACTATATTTTTAGCAATCTCAGGATTTTCGAACGATTCCGGGATCCGGGATTCTGAAAAGCATGTCCGTATTATACTTTCGTGAGAACAAAAGTTTAGGTATATTAGCGCCCGATTATCGGTACCCTTGGTAAGACTGTTGCAACCCATTAGATGGTTATTGCAATAGTATTACCCAGGGAATGGGTTGCAAAGGTCAGTATTAAACATAGAGATGTTTAATACTGGTATTCAGCTGTATCCGGTCAGACTGGAAACTGTTTCCGGTATTTTGGTAAAAGCTAGACAGGCATAGAGAACCTAAGTATATCTGTCAAAACTGAGTCATGGATTCAAAGGAGTTATAGAATTATGTATTGAAAATAGCTGAACCAATTAATGTCATCTTACAAAAAGCGAATCTATTGTTACCTAGACCACACCCATACAACACAATAATAAATATCCTCTTCCAAGCCAAGGGTTGTCACGGGATACCCAAAACAACCCTTTTAGGAAACAATGACGAGACGTTTATAATACAACACAATTCAGCATAATCTCGTTATCATAGCATTGTTCAACCCTAACATCTGAGATACGGGGACTATTCTGTCATGAATGGACCTTGAATTACGGAAACGGTCGAAATTAATTATCACGAGGGGAACAAAAGTCTCGAGGACCAATCCATCAAGGCTTGAAGGAGGATGGACAACGGTCCAATTTGTGCACTATTCACAGTGACTGAATGGTGTGTGAGGAATTTTCTAGTGGATATCAGAATTGGACGGTTTATTTGTTACATTTGTGTAATTGCGTTGTTTTATTAATTGTTAGCGGTTGTAATAAGGTGACTAGGCGTATTAATAGCTTGGCGATTTTTGATCGATGGACTGAAAAAACAAAGGTTGTAAAAATGAACATCTACAATATCACTAGCACGTCATATAGCAACCAAGCATTTTAGTTTTTGTGCCAGTTTAGTTTGATCCATATTGAAGTTTTATTTTATTTCCATATTGACATTAAGTATTTTAAACAATATTTTTTTTTCTGTACAAGAGACGGTCAGTGATTTAAGTTGATTATCAGTGCTACTTTTATAAATCATCTAAATTGACACTAAATCATTTGACCAGCTGTGGGATACGTTGACTTTTGTTTAAAATAATTAAGTGCTTATAGTTTAATACAAAATTACGCCATGCTGTTAAATGTATTACTAATTAAACTGAACATTTAAAAGGTCGCTGACTTACCCACCCACTGAGTTGATGCGATTTTGATGATAATATAAATCGCTTACAAATTGGTCCCTTAGTTAACGTGGGAGTTTATTTACTTGAGTATTATTTCAACAATATTATGGAGCTTAAAACGAATAAAGACGATGTCTTGAGATTCATTCTTGCCCGTGAATTTGTCTCATACATGGATTCTAGTTTGAAAACAAAATTCTATATGCTTCAACTTTAAAAAAAGTGCTTATTTATATTAGACACTGCCCTGAGCATCTTTGCTAGATATCTTCGTTCATCTTTCTATTTCCAGTGGTTTAGGCTATTATAATAATAAATCTTTATTGCAGTCCATACAAGGTCCATAATCCATATTCACATTTATAAATAATAAATTTCATTTAAATAATAAATTTGTTTAAATAATAATAATGAAAAAAAAATATAATTCAATATAAAAAAAAAATATTAAGATGTCAATAAATTTCGATTAAAGCTACGCGTTGTCGATGAGTAAGCCATTAGAAACGGACAACATAAAAATAATAATAATAATTCACTCTTTTTTTTTTCAGGATAATTTTGTCCCATAGACTTATATACCTTATAGAGTACCATAATATATATAATTATAATACAGTTTGTGTTCGTATATAGAAACATAAGCCTATGTTAGTAAAAACTTTACCTAGCTCTATTTATAATGAGTTCCAATAGCAAATATATTTCGAGTATAAGAAATACATTCAAAGAGTAGCGCACTTTATAGACGAGTTCGAAGATGGTTAAATTATGCTGTTCAAAATTTCGCGCTGTCAAAAGATACAGTGATATCTCCATATTATTTTAGATGTCTATTCTTAGCATTCAGTGATTAGAATTAATTAACTGATCACTTATGACCCCGCCTTGATGTAGGCCGCGCAATTCTTCAAGCGGTGGGCGTCAAATGTGCCGACGAAGGAATTTATGGTTGTGTTCATGTCTTAGCCTAAACTAAGAATATCGTAAAGTTGAAGAGAGAAATGACTTTACTGATATGAACATTTTAGCGCAGCCATAAAGCACACGCTATGATTTTAATATTTTTTTAATGATTGTTTTTTTTTTGTGTGTGCATGATGGACTATCGTCCAATAAATGTTCATTCTTTCTTGCTTTCTTTGGTAGTACAAAATGAAGAAATAAAATATTGAAATTTGTGCTACGACATTAATCTTTATAGATTTTGGTTTCATCGCCTGGGAGATAAAATATTTTTTGTAATTATTAATTTATTAATAGACGAAATAGTTTGAGTGAATAGTTTACTTCTTGGTAAGCCAGCTCCATCTTCGACCACATCATCGCTTACCATTAGGTGAGATAGTGTTCAAAAGCGTGCATTTCAACAGTAAAAAAAAAAATCAAGTGCGAGTCGAACTCGTGCGCCAAGGGTTCCGTTCTGTATGTTTTTGGTAGCAAGCATCAACTATGTATGTATGGGGACACCCTTTAGTTTTATTTCTTTTTGTTTTTTTAGTATTTTTCCTTTATTTGTGATGTAAGACCTTGCTTTTTGCCTTGTTTTTTGTGCTTACAGCAGTAAAGGGAAAATTCTGAAAAATAAAAAGAGTTGAAAATTAAGGTAAATTTTGGTACTTACAAGTTTTCGCGAAAATCTAAATTTGCCCATATCTTTTTATCGTGTTGACTTATCTATCAGTATCTGGTATAAATTTCAACTTGCTACGTTCACCCGTTCCTGGGAAGTCGGTGGTGACAGACGGACAAGAGAGTGATCTTATAAGGGTTCCTTTTTTAACTTTTGAGGTACGGAATCCTAAAAACAGATCACAATCTCGCTTGATAGAGAAGTGACATGTGTACATGAAATAAATTGCCCTATGACCTATTTACGCAAGATTTTTTGCTGAACAATCTCTTGACCTACACACATACCTATATTTAACCAGTAGATACAGGACACTCGTGCTGTAGAATGGCAATCTGTCGGGATATAGATAGTAATTAATTTCATGTCAACATTTCATTAACCCCCTTTGTCGCTACACTATATTTATAGACTATATTAATTAATTTATCGATACAGTGACGCGTAGGGCCCGGGGGATACACAATTTAAACGAGCATATCACTCCATAGTAGGTTAATAGTTCCAAAGTGTCGTTACAAGCGTTGCTTGATAAAAAATAATGTCTTTTGTTCTGCTCTATTTGTTTTTTATTGAGATATGGATTAACTGGGACGATTTTAAGTGGTAATGAAGTGTAGAAGGGGAGGTAATTAAAAGATATTGCATTTGTTTTTTGATTTGTTATAAATTGAGCAAAGGTTCATGACGATATTATGGATTAATATCTTGGGACAACTTACACACCGTCATCGGATTCCAAACTAGGCAGAGCCTGTGCTATGGCAACCAGATAACTGATAAACATACTGATATATTTCTAAATACATACATATTATGGACAAATTTCACCCAGACACAGAACAAATGATCATGCTCATCACACAAAGATTTGTCCTGAGTGGGAATCGAACCTTCCGGTTTAGCAGTCAGGGTCACTAACCACTCCACCAACAGGCCAGTCCAAAAAGATTGATTGATAAGTATATGACCAGCTTTGTTCCTCTGTTTCCGTGGCCCATCATCGTTAGAGGAGTATTCTTCCAGACCTTCAACTTTTCCTCATACCTCACATCATAGCAAATTCACGATATCTCTTTCGCGTGAGCACTGACCCAAATGAAGAAGCTCTGACCCCCAACCGCTTCCTCCTTGGGTGGTCTTGTAGAGCCAACCTATTCAGCTCTTTTGAGGATTCGGAGCTAATCGGTTCCCTATCCTGGATATCGTCTCAGCACCTGGACCAAAAGTGATCGGCATTTTTGGTCCAGATGGATGCGAGAGTATATCTATCTAGGCACCTGTCTCGGAATTCCTAAGGTCCTCACTATCGGGAACCCACTTAACCGTATAAATATAGAAACAATTACACCTCTTTGTAATATAAGTTAAGATAGATTTAATCCACAATTTCGCGAGGTAAACAAAGGTTCTCTTAATCAGCAACAACAAACCTTCTTCATTTCTAACAGTATTTTATTAAAATAGAAACAAACGAGGTAACTTCTTGATTTATACACAGCGATTGAAGATAGATAAACGCTGACTTTAAATATTATGGCACAAGACATTAATTTGTGATGTTCTTGACCCAGCACCTATGCGTATTAAATTATACGACTTGACTGCCTCCAATAATCCTCAAAGAAAGATAACGCGATCTTTCTTCAATTCTTTTATCGCAGCATGCCGTGTCAAAGTATAAAAATCATTATCGCATTCATGTATTGTTATAAATTCCGTAACAAATCACCCAAACAAAGAATTATTACTATTAATAGCCCTTAAGGTGAAAGTTCAAAATTTTTATTACCACAGAATAGTAGTTTAAACAGAAGGTTAAGTCCGACGAGTGAAGCCAGGCGCAGGTGAATTTTTCATTCAAAAACACTAGCTATTGCGTTTTAGGATAGCAATAGCAGTCATTTGAATTCAATTTTTTTTTTTTGACAATGAAAATTTATAGATCCTCAACATTTTTTAGTAATGAAATACGATAAGTACACAGTATTATTCTGATTCGAGTCGAAAATCTGACAACCAGACTTGCCAATGGGTTTCTTGTTATCCAGCTACTGGTTTGTGGAGATAGCTTCACGTATGTCAGTTTTTCTGGCTTCTGATTGCCAAAGCGTGCCAAAGCTAGCGATTTGTGTGGACGATTTTCGCTCATTACATAGAGCCAACCTTCTGTACCTATTTATTTTGTGTAACTTTATATTATTTATTAGGTATTATAAGCCCTTCACCGTTACCATTGTGGATTATGACCCTAATTCTTCTTGGCCTTTGACAGACATGTAATTACGGAACGTTCGGCGGAAATAAATATAGTTATGGTGCTGTAATTGGGTTGATTATGCTTTTGAAGATTTTGTTTGGAATTATTACTGCTAAAGGTACTGTCATCGTAACCTTGATTAGTGATGATTGCCCCTATAAGAAATAACGAAAAAAGAAGTACCTAGTAAGCCCCTAGTGAGTAAGTACATAGCTAGCCAACCAGTCATTAGGCCCCTACTCGTTTTAATGCAAGAGCTACGACGATTTTAGAAAATCTTTAAAGTTGATTTTGCTGCTACTCCCTAAATAGTATAAATACGGGCAAATTTCAATGAAGAAATCTAAAGACAGAGTGTCCTCGCATGATTGAATAAAAAATGAAGAGAACCGCAGGGGAACCAAGGTGATCGACATCCCAAAGAATTGACAAACTTAAGTGGCATTGGAACGGATGGTCGATGAAGTTGAATGGTTCTGGAGTGACGATCTCATACTGAAGATGCAGCGTTGGATGGCCTACCATAAGTTCAATCAGTGGCATGATGAATGTCTCAGAACTCCGCTGGATGCGAGACGCACAGAACCAGTCTATGTGCCATCACATAGAGGAGTCCTATGTCCAGCATTGGACTTCCTTCTGCTGAAATTATTGCGATGATGATACAAGTAGGTGTTATGTTACTTCTCGTTAGTAAATCTTTCTGCTCATCTCAATTTGAATCATAATGAAACACGCTAATTACGTAAACAAAGGTGGTCAAGAGAAGGAAGATGGAATGCAAATTATAATCATGTTTACTAACAGCATTATCTATGTAGTTACAACTACAACTAGGTAACGATAGCCCTGTCTGGATAATTAATCGCCCGATTGTTCTAGATACTCGACCCCTACTAATGTTCCCTGTGATACCAAACTGTCTCCAATGCAGTTTGATGCACGATAAGCATGGCGCAACACGACATATCTCGCACGAGCATAACCAAGCGACGCATCGGTCTTATTTGCTAGTGTGTGATATAATTATATGGAGTAAGCTCGTGGCTAAATAAAATAGTAGTTGCAAGGTTCGATCTTCAAAGTCAAGCAATGGTTACCGAGGACGTTTCCACTGTGGGAGACACTTACGTGTCTCGAAAAGCACGTTAGACCGTTTTTTTTTGTGAATGGCCTCTTTCAGTTCAACCTAGGAGATTTAACCATACTTGCGTATGGCGGCTTTAGTATAAATATTAAAGCCTCCAGCTAGGGCTTATCAAAACCTTACAAACTAAGCGACTACACGCTAAGGGCACCCCCCGTAGGGTACGGGCCTCGGCTTGGGGCGTCGCTGGAGGGAGGACAGCTAGGAACGGGCTGCATCGAACTAGTCGTTAAACCGTGGATCCTGGCAGTCGTTTGTAGATCTTGGACAGTCGTTAGTCGGAGGCCCAAAGGAAATACTTTTGAGATGTAGTGTATGCCACGGGAGGTCTGACTAATATTTTTTTGACCAATTTATTCATAATTACTTTCTGCCAGCGGCTTCGCGCGTAAATGTCGTATGTTATCCTAATGGAACGTACTCTCGGTATTTTTTTATTATAAACGTTGCCCCACACTAGGAAGTTTCCTGTATCGTGGGTCAGTGCGTTTACAAACATACAAAGTCACATACACAATCAGCCAGACTCGGAACAACTATCTGCAAGCCATACAAATATGTAGTTGTTTCGTGCGGGAATCGAAGCCGCAACGCGCAGCGCGGCAGCCAATCGCTCAATCACTGCGCCAATCGTTTCGTCATTTATAACAATTAACCTATTTGCTAATCCAGGACATGATATGGCCATCATGTCGTGCGGTGTTCCGCAGGGTTCGGTCTTGGGCCCGCTCCTGTGGAACATCGGGTACGACTGGGTGCTGAGGGGCGAGCCCCGGCCGGGAGTGCAGCTGGTGTGTTACGCTGACGACACACTGGTCACTGCCCGGGGGAGCTCGCACAGGGAGGCAGCGTTGATGGCGACGGCTGCGGTCTCACAGGTGGTGAGCCGCATACGGCGCCTCGGCCTGGAGGTGGCCCTCAACAAGTCGGAGGCCATTGTTTTTCATGGCCCATCGTGGTCGATCACACATCGTGATCGCACATCGTGGTCGGGGGGGCCCGTATCGCTGTCGAGTCCACCATGAAGTATCTGGGATTGGTGCTCGACAGCCGGTGGGATTTCGGCCCCCACTTCCGGCGGCTGGCGCCCAAGTTGTTGGGCGCGGCGAGGGCGCTGTCAACGCTGCTTCCCAATCTGGGGGACCCGAGCACCGCCTGTAGGCGGTTGTACGTGGGGATCGTGCGATCGATGGCCCTTTATGGGGCCCCGATATGGGCGGCTGACCTGACGGCCAGCACCATCACTGTTCTGCGGAAGCCACAGAGGGTGATGGCCGTCAGAGTCATCAGGGGATATCGCACGATCTCCTACGAGGCGGCTTGCGCACTGGCCGGATCTCCGCCGTGGGACCTGGAGGCGAAAGTGCTCGCGTCACTGCACCGGTGGCGCGAGGACGCGCGGGCGCGCGGCGAGTGACTGATGCAACGACATTTGGAGCTGCGTCGGTCGCAGCTGCGCGAGGTCCTGGTGGCGGAATGGCGGGACAGGCTTTCGAGCCCTTCCGCCGGCCTCATCACCATCGAGGCCATGCGGCCAGTGCTCGACCTGTGCGACGCAGGTCCTCTCGGGGCATGGCTGCTTCGGGAGGTTCTTGTGTCGCATAGGCAGGGAGTCGGACGCTCGATGCCACCACTGCGTCGACTGTCGGGAGGACACGGCACGGCATACGCTTGCAGAGTGTGCAGCTTGGGAGGAGCCGCGCCGTGCCCTCATCTCTGTTGTAGGCGGTGATCTCTCGCTGCCGGCCGTAGTCCATGCTATGGTCGGCGGTGAGGAGTCCTGGGACGCACGTGGTGTTCCCGTGCGCCCCTCTTTGACGTAGCGAGGGGAGTTAAACACCTCACTCCCCTCGCAGACGCGAGGTGGCCCGCAGTGGCGGGCCGGCACCAGCCGGGGACTGCGGAAGTCGCATACGTTCCCGCGATCCCCGGCGTAGGTGGCAGATGAAACACCGGGGTGGTTTTAGTCAGTAAGAGTCTGACAGACCCCTCCACCCGCCCCAGGGTGGAGGATTTCCATGTGGATTTCCCCCCGAGATCAAAAAAAAAAAAAGGACACGATATGGCCATGTGCCAAGTTTCATCTGAATCCGTTCAGCCGTTAAGATGTTAAACGGTAACAGCTAGACCGACAGAGTTACTTTCGCATTATAATATTAGAATGGAAGTATGGAGAATATTATATGTCAGTTGTCATCTCATTAGTCACCACTTCGTTGTCATATCACCTTGTCCACCTATCACCACACATTCCATACATATCAAAGAAACGATTTCTTTGATATCACAGTCTGTGATACGACCCAAAACCTCCCACATACTCTTACACCACAAACCAGCCAATTCCAACATCTTGAAGAAGACAGAAAGACATCCAATTAACATAGCAATACAGAATAAACTTATCCGATTGATTTACAACCATTAAACTGATCATTTGCGTACACACGTTAGCTATAAATTAACTCCAGTCTGCCCGCTACCTCAAATCGTATTCATAGTCACGCATTGATTTTATCGAAAGCTTGATTCACATAGCCCATTCAATTGAAGTAACGGATGAATGAAAAAGGAGTGGGTAGTGAATGAAGGAATTAGTGGTTATATTAGCTGTGCTGTCCAAGGCTTTGGATATGGAAATAAGTGGGTACTTTCCGGAGGGTTTTATTAGTGGGAATCTAAATTAGATAACCAGCCAAGTGCGTGTTGGGCCTCGCGCAATGTAAGGTTTCGTAATTGCACGTCACAATTGCCGACCTTTTTTTTATTTTAAGGATGGGAAATCATCAAATGACTTCTTCCGCTCTGGGTGGAGCGGAAGGGCGTGTCAGACTCTTACTGACTAAAACCCATCCGTGTTCCTTCTACAGCCCTTTGCGTTCCAGGGCCGCGGTGACTCTTTCGAACAAATTCCGCAACCCTGGCAGGCTCTGGCCCTGGCGGGCCCCGTCTTCTATGCTGATATCTCTTTGAGGCGCGCGTGAAACACAACGCGCCATCGACCCGGGCCTGCTGGTAATCGGACAGCGAGCCACCCAACGCTCGCCGTCCGCAGACCCGCGCCTACGGTGGCCGGCGACTCTCGACGCCCGGGGCATCTTCTCCTATAACGGCGGTTGGGGCGAAGGCCTTGCCTTTCCCTCGCGCGGCCCGCCTCCTCCTTCGCTAGCATTACTGCTTCGCAGAAGAAGGTGACCGCTTCCCAAGCCTCCTTGCTCCGGACCATGGATTCAACCAGGGCTGGACGCGAGAGGTCGCCGCCGCCGAACAATTGCCGACCTTGAATTGTGGTTCTTGTTTGTTTCTATGCATATTTTAATTGGTCGACTATTACTCGTTAACTTGTAAAGCCTACTTAGCTGTGATAGTTTTCCTTTTAAATACGTTATATATGCTACTATCATGATTTTTTCACTTCTCGAAAAACAACAGTTTAGCTGGCAAAGGGTAAGGGCTAAAATTAGCACTTTAAAGCTAATATTTTGCAAACGGATCCTTGGATGAAAAAATGGTTTTCGCACACCCTCAATATTTTTAAACGATTTATTCAACGACAAAATCATCGCCACTTTACGCGTAGGGGGGTACCTACCCTAAAAAAATATTTTTTTCAAGATTTTTTTTACCACTTTGTTGGTGTGATTAATTTAAATACCAAATAACAACTTTCTAGTGCTAAGCGTCTCTGAGCTAAACCGCGGACAGACAGACAGACGGATATAGCGAAACTGAAAGGGTTCCTTGTTGACTACGGAACCCTCAAAATGAGTCTTTTTATGGTCATGTATAGGAATGTTGGCACAAAGATTCCTTGACTTGGAAGGTTTTGACTTTTTTCGATTCTCCTCACGCAGAGTGATTTCTATAGAAATAAGCATCACCTATCTACATATTTTTCTGTTCCTTCATACTGTCTGCTACTTACGTGTAAATAAAAAAGCGTCACAGTTATGCTATATTATACTGATTATTTATTGATTAGGATCGTCAACATTGTATACTCTGTAAGATTATCATAACATTATTAATAAATTATTCTAGTGCTGCAACACTTACAGACCACCACAACATTATCATGTAAAAAACTTTGAAAGAAGAGGGTAAACGAGAGATTATCAATATTAATAATAGTACAATGTAAAATATGATTTAAATTAAAAGGAACAATGTCAGAAAAAAATAAAATAAGTATAAACAAATTAAAAATGTCAAAGATCACAACAAAAATGGTGGTAACACTAAATTACAATTTAACAATAAAAAATGAACTAGGAAGACACACAGTCAAAATATTGAATTGAGTCAAATTAAAGTAAAAAAGCATACAATTAAATTCGATTAGAAAACATTACATAAAAATAAGATCATTAGTAATTACAATTAAAATTTAAAATTGAGAAAGTACAAAAAAAAACATTACAAAAACTAAGAAAAAAAAATACAAATAAAATGTATATACCTAAGCTTCTGATTACGAGGAAAAATAAAGAATGTATATGTGTATGTGTATTACTATCAGATATATTATTTTTGAATAAATAAGTTTCGAGTGTTGTAATAAATACTTAAAAGTGTTTGTGTTTGCAGCCCAAGTACTCTTTGGATCACCCACTGGATTCCTTACTGGATAATAATAATGACTTTTGCAATGACGTAAATATATAAATCGATCCAGTAGGTAAACTAGATTGGCAAAGTATCAACTATCAAAGGTGCATGGACGTACGGAGGTGTTTATAAGAAAATATGGCTCCCATTATAGGTAAGTACTCTCCCAGCCGTAGCAGCATTGCCAGCTATTGACAAGACACAATGTCTACTTTGCATTCAGAACAGCGTCGCGAAAAATATTCATGTTTCAATACTTGAGTGGGTGTCTCAATGATGTATCGTGTGTAAACGTCGTTATAATAGCCTTTATGCCCGCACTAGCAATCAAGAATTAACTAACGAGCCATTATTTTTAATGTGGCCATTATATCTTGTGTTAATGGAAAAATCTTTGATATGAACGAATTAGTCTCTATAAGAAATTCGTTGTATTCAGGTTTGGTGATATTGCGCTACATTATCACTTTTGTCTTATTTTTTTAAAGACAATTTTTGTTAATTTTTTTTTATTGATTTTTATCTAATTCTACTTAAGCCAGGAAACCATATAGACAGAAGGAAGGGCAATGATCAATTAAATGTCAAATCTTTCGTAAAAATGTGGTTGTTTTTCCTGAATAAATATATTAATAAAGCGTATTCAACTTTGGTATGAAAGTTGGGTTTAACATGTTCCTAACTCCGATTCCTCTACTCAATTCAAAAACTAAGCCTTGGTGCAATTATGTTTTGAATAAACATTCTTGTGTGAAATGTCTGACTTTTGCATAGATGTTAAAAAACTCAAACTTTTTTTTTTAGGGTTCCGTATCCATAGGTACCAACGGAACACGATTACTAAGCCTCTACTGTCTGTACGTCCTTCCGGACAGTCTGTCTGAAGGCGGGCTGTATTTCAAGAATCGGTACACAACTTAAATTCTGTTTCTCTTGCTGCTATAACAAAAAAAAAAAAAAGTATGAAATACAATTAAAAATTAAAGACACTCCCATACAAGAAACGTGTTTTTGTCGGGTTATGGTACGGAACCCTTTCTGTGAGAGTCCGACTCGCACTTGGCCGGTTTTTACGACTTGTCTGATGGTATGCGTTGGCCAATGTACATGGTTTTGTGTTTTGTAAAGCAATACTTCGTAGGGCACTAGGTAGATGTCATACGTGTTGAAGCATGACGGACACCACCTTAGATATAATGAATATTTTTATCTACATTCCATTCTAATGGCCACCTACAAACTTCTTCGGCAGTAACTCTTTTTAGAAACTCTCAGCCCTATAAAAAATAATAGAAACTTATTATTTTATCATAATCATAATCATTGTATTATCAGGCAACTGAGGCCCATAGATAAAATACACAAAATATCTTAAACAATAATAAACTTAAACATAATTATAAATAAACCTAATTAAAACACTACACTACACTTTGAGTTTCGCTGCGTGGTATCGCGTAAACTTCCTCGGAAACGTCGAAATACGACACCCTTCGGCCAAAAGCCCTCTTTTAAAAAGGTCTGTAGATGGTGGGTTGGAACTCGTACCACGAACGACGTAAAGTTGTTGTTGTTGCGCGAATACACCCGTCTTCCTGCCTTTTAGGGAGACTTCAATACTTACCGAATACAGCTGAATACCAGTATTTTGCATGGGGCGACTGCTTATCTGTCTTCCACAAAAATACGTTACCCCTTGGCAAGACTGGTGTCAGATTTTCTAGCTTTTGACTACCTGTAACGACGGGCTAAGATGTCCAAATGGCAGCCGGACCAATGAAAACGTCTTAGTCTAAAATGCACCACCAATCAACAACAAGGCGTCAACGATGTGACAATGTGACAACGATGCAACAAAGCGACAACCATGCCACGATGTAACAATACGACAGTTTGACAAAATCTTGAAAATAACTATGACCAAGGATCTATGTATAACGAATCTGGGGGCACGGTAGAGCACCCCGCCAAGACAAGCCAGAGGAAACAAGGCGCCACCTACCTGTTTTCGAAGCGTTTCGTCGCATTTTTCCTGCTTCCCAGAACCTCTTAAATAAACGTAGTAATATTCCGGGCTCACACGTTTACGTTCAACCCTAAGGGAGCTGTCCCATTATTGCCAACGTTTGACAGAAGGCAATGTCTGTTTTGCATTTACAAGTCCTTAGAATACATGTGTTTTGATGTAAAACTGGGAGACGTGTGGGAATTCCTGTCCGGGAGAATGTGGAAGAGAAAACTGTTTGGCAGCTAAGACGGAATAATTTCTACAGCCCACAAGGTGAACTAATTGTGAATAATGGGCTAGAATAAGTTGTGAAGTGACAATGCAGATTGCATCCTGTTGCCATTTGATGCAAAGTGGCCTATTTGTTTCTACATCGTCTCCCAGATCAAGATTGTACTAAACCCATATTTGTTAGCATTTGTGTTCTTTTTTCTCTGTCGGGGATGAATGGAAGTTTTTCATTTTAACCAATGGCATATTCTAACGTAACAAAGCTTATTTCAAAAGAAAACTCAAGCCATTTATGTATCAGCTGATATATCAAAACCGGTTAAACATAAAAGTAAAAACAGCCGACAAGCAGTTTCACTTTCGATTCATTATAAATATTTATTAGTTTTGATATATGATTGATTATAAAGATAAGTATCATCAATCACAATAGATACTGTGTTAGTAACTTATCGTCTTTCCATATAAGTAAATTCGTTCAAATTATGTATGTATCGACAGCATGATTGGCGGTTTGTATTGAATGGATTGAATGTTAAACATTGTAGGCTGGAGCAACAGGTCCGCTTAATACCAAACATGAATGTACTTCAGTTTGGTTCGAAAAGTAAACTTGTATTACAAAGCCAAGTATATTGTACAGACGCCAGCACATCAATCTATAACAATCTGTCAAATTTCTTTAATATATTTTCAACTTTAACGCTAGAGTATTAGGTTCAAGGTTGATTGGGAAAATTTGACAGTTTCGGCGAGCCTGATGTGCTAGCGTCTGTACTTGGCTTTGAATGTCAGGCAAGTACGTGATGTACTGATGGTTTTGTATCGTCTTTGTGGCATCCTAAGTTAATAAGGGCTTTCTTAACTTATGCTGGCATAAACTGTACGCCAGACAGAGGCAACCTGCGGCCCACGCCACGGGCCGCATGTGACCCATGGAGCTTTTCTTTGCGGCCCGGTAGCCTCGCACATTATTGGTATCTCAGTAGCAGTTTTTTTTACTAAACTGTGTGTGTTATTATAAATATAATAATAATAATATATCAGGTAACAAAGACCCATCACATATGTACATTTGTGATGGGTCTTTGTTGTAAAAGTGTATGACAGTCTGTAAGGTATCTTACAGACTGTCATACACCTTTTTTTATATTGAGAAAGTAAAAAGAAAAGGGAGTAAGTGATAGCGTGACGGCTGCAGGACAGAATGGAAGAAAAAAACGTGTTGCGTCGAACCCAAGTAACATGGGATAAAGGCAGGAAGATGATGATGAATGCGAAAGTAATTAAAGTATAACGTATTATAAATATGAGGACTATTTAGATCGCAAGTCATATAAGGGTTTCATTTGAGTTAGTCTGGCAGTTTGAGTTATTTATGCGGCCTACCCAAATGTCTTTACTTTGGTATTGTTCGTCAAATCGTTGAGCTCCTTAAAGTTCTAAGTTTGAGCTACACGATAACTGACAAATGCTTGCACTGTCTGGATAGGTCCACTCAAATCTGTGTAGCACTTTCCTCAAAAGGCCACCTCCGACATTAACCTACATGGTTCTCATATGATTTGACCAGTACAGATTGTATGGACTTTAAAAGAGACTTTGACCTCTGAGTTTTTTTCGGTGTTTCTTCTCAGGGTAGTCAGCTAGGAAACACCGGCCTCATCTAGCTTAAAATGACTAAAAAAGATTGACGTGTAAAAGTGTTATGTTTAACCTACTTGCAAAACAAATATCATTAATCAATTATCATTTATCAATTTTGTCTCACGGATTGTTACCTCTTAATGTCTTAACGGCTCAACTGGCTTGGTTAAAACTTGGCGTAAGGAAAGACCATGTCCAGGCATAGGATACTTCTCATCGCGGAAGTAATGAATACAGTCTGCCAACAATTGCTATGGGAGTATCAAGGCCTTTACTTTCCAGAAATAACACGGATACCGGACGCAGCTATGTCACGTACGTCATGTTTTGGTAGGTACAGAAAATTCAAAACTTGCATATGAACCGTTCCATTTATTGTTGAAATTATATTAAATTCTTTGTTTCCGTGTGAGCTTCAGTGTTTAATTTTCTCTTTAAAACAAATATTTGCGAGAGCTGACCGACATTACTTCCGGGCCTGGATGCCCGTGCATGTAAATAACTGTTCCGAATTGGAATATTTGTGTATATGAATGTGATTTGTATGTTAGGAATTCTAGTTCTGTGTTGACTATGAGCTGTCAATTTATTGTTAGGCTCATGTTAGCGGAAGTGTATTCAAACTATTCTATACAAGTACAATAGGAACGTTTGGATTGTTCTGTATGGTATCGGACGTAAAAGAATAGCACCATCCCATCACTTCCCGTGAGTGTCGTAAGAGGCCACTAAGGGATTCACCAGAGACTGGGCAGCAGCATTCTCTATGCATTGCAACTGCTACACTGCGATTGCCAACTCGCCTGCCAAGCGTGGCGATTATGGCAAACGCCCCCTGACCGATTTCGGTCATGGCGGCCAATCTCAACCGAGACTAGCCATTGGCACGGGACATATTATAGTTCAAGTATGTGCGCGAACACTGGTGCACTCCCTCTTCCATCACTCTCATATTGCGATGGGGCGGCAACCCGACACGACCGGAGAGACCGGAGAGACGGGCGCAGGACGTTGGTCCTGCACCCCCGTGCCTCGGAAAACACGTTAAGCCGTTGGGCTTAACGTACTTTCCGAGGCATGGGGGGTGTCACACCACCAACTCCCAAACTCCGGGCTGTCACTGAAAAATCCTTTATATAGGTACATATTTACTGGAAACCCTGCGCTTTAGACAAAAATACTTTAGTCATAACGAATGTCAATGGTATAAAATGTTTGGGTTTGACCTCATGTCATTTTGGTAGCGCATGTCAATCCCGTTCTTTATCGCTGAAATAAATTAGAGTGTCAGCTTCTTTGGGCCTTGGAATTAAGCCAGGCTCATAATTATTTTTGTGTTGTGTCGTGTTGTGGCGCCTTCTGACGCAGGTGATCGACTACAAAACTTGTGGTGATGACATAGGTTACAGTAGGGAAGGAATAGATTAATTTGGATGGTGTATCACGCGCCACGACACACCCCGAGACAGTAATGTGAACCTAGCTTTATGTGTTTCCTTTCTATTGATACAGATTACAGATGTACGGTAGGCGCCAGATAAACTTGACCTTTCCCCAATATCCCTCCGTACGAAAAACTTTTAATAATTTGTTGTTTGGGTATCCAAACAACAAATTATTAAACGTTTTTCATTACTATAGGATCACACTATACACTACCATAACACACCTACTTCGGTACAATGTTTCAAGGATTGAACGTACCGAAAATAATACCCAATATCTTATGATGTTCATAAAGTTCTTGTTCTAGCAGTTACCAACTCAAACTTTATATTATCTACAGTCTAGAATTTAGTCAGCGTAAACAGTTTTAGCATAAAATAATACTCACTAAAACTAAAACTTCGTAAACTAAACTAAATTTGGTCAAACTTGTTTAAGGGCGCTTGAAAATATTCCACTGGATGAACAAAAGATACTTATTGATAGGCAATATAAACAAAGTTGGTAACAATTGGAAAGTTAGTTCAGAACACCTTGGTATCTTTTGTTTTCAGAGAAAACAATAATGATTGAGAGAAACAATGATTTGCATCGTGAAATAATTATCTTGATGTCAATGATTTAGGTGTTCAACCGCTCTTGTCAAATCTTTTGTTTTCAGATAAAAAGATGAATAACCGCCCTTTGGCCTGTTGTCTTGTCCTAATAGAGACCTTATTTTAATGTAAGTAATGATTTTTTTTTTTAATTTTACAGCCAACCAACTTACCATCGGATTCCCGTTCCTTCAAATAGAGGCCTTCCGATTAACGGTTAGTCACTTCGGTAAACTTGGTTCTACTGCGGACATCATCATTTCAAATTCGATCATGCTAGGAAGTCCAAGTTTAGCCGTCTCCATAGATAGACCTTTGAGTGACCGTAAGCTTTCTGATGTTGCGGAATTTGTTCGAAGTTGCGGAATTTGTACGAGAGAGTCACCGCGGCCCTGGAACGCAAAGGGAGGAAGGAGGAACACGGATGGGTTTTAGTCAGTAGGAGTCTGACACTCCCTTCTGCTCGGCCCAGAGCGGAAGGAGTCATTTGAAGATTGTCCGTAAAAAAAAGCATTCTGACAAAGCGACCATGTTTCAGTTCTATATGTATTTTACTACCTATACCAAATCACAACAAAACATAAAATATAAAACGAAAATTGAAAACAATTTTGCAGAACTCTTGTTTCAATATTTCACAAAACTTTCAAAACTGCAACTGAGAAAGTTAGCGCGGAGAACGCAAATAATTTGTTGCACTCAAATACTACGCGCAAAGTTTATTTTAACTCTACTCTAATTAGCTACAAAATGTAGGGCGATAGTTTTATTATTATACAAACATAAATCTTGCCTTCTTTCTCAAAGGGATCGGCAGAGATGTAGGTACTTATAGATTGAGATCCCAAAGCTGCCAGACCTCTCTTATTTTCTGACTAACAAAATATGATAGAGTAGTATAATATAATAATATATAATATATTTTGTCAGTGAGAAAATTATTAAAAGTTAGTAGTTAAGCTCTACGAGGCGCATACACATCTACTCGTAGGTTCCATTTTGATTCTATGTTGATGTTGATACTCAGAAGTTCTTAAAATAATTATTTTATGGGTAACACATTTTGGACCCTACGCTCTACGCTCAACAGAATGGGTGCGTTTCATAACGTAAAAACTCATTTGTCTAATTTCATTTTATTATAGTTCATAAGATATTATTATAATCAAAGTGAGATATACCAACTGTTGATATAATTTCTTTACATATAACATTTATTTCATCTAAAACTTATTTAGTATAACGTTGTTTATTATATATAAAAAAGTCATTATGGTTAACAACCCGACTGAGAGTACCCTGATTCGGATAGGTTAGGTTTTAAGGCTAAGGCGGGAGCGAAGCGCAGCGGAGCTCCCGCCTTAGCCTTCGTGGTAATTTTTTTTTAAAACACCCAGAAATAGGAGCCCCGCGAAGCGGTGCTCCGTCGAACTATCTTAGCGCAGGTAATCAGTTACTAGTTATGTTTTTATATCTTTTGAGTGGTACGTCAAATGATTTTATATTTAATGTATGTTATGCTTATTATAATTAGTTATTTTTAAAATAATATCAATCGATTATTATATATTAACTATAGTTATATTAAATAAAATTATAGCTTCCGTTGTTATATGTTTTAAATATTAGAGATTTTGTTGTTATAATTATCTATTACTTACCCCAACAGAATTGTCTGCGACCTCTAGGTTGACCAGACGAAGAAATTTATTTTAATCAACAAATAATGTAGGGCGATGTTATGTGCTGGCACAATATTTCATTGTCATAGTAAAATGGGCACAACTTTGTATTGACTCGCTATGTTTAAGTTTTGCGATTTAGTAACGTTTGTCACGCTTGTATGTATGTATTAAGTTTTTTGGTCAATATGTTAGTGATTGTAGAAAGCTACAGCCCGGGAGTCTTCAAGTCAAGAGCGAAAATGTTACTTCTAGGCAAGCGTGCTCCATTTTAGACCACATCATCGCTTACCATCAGGTGAGATACGCGTGCCTATAAATAGTAAAAAAGGCATATTACCGTTTTGTTATAAATAAGTGGTAATGAGATTCGTATATTCATTCCATGACCATTTATTAAGAAAAGTTTTCGACGTTCATTTTCAGATCGACAATCATTTTCAGCCGACAGACGTTCACTGCTGGGCATAGGCAAATCTACCGGTCCTGAGCGTCTTGCGTAGCGGATTCCCGCAGCTGTCACCAGTTCATCATTCCACCTTGTGGGAGGCCTTACAACGCTGCATCTTCTGGTACGCGGTTACTCCAGAACTTTTCGAGCCCATCGACTATCTATTCTGCGAACAATGTGCCCCGCTCGCTGCCCTTTAAGTTTGGCGATTCTTCGGACTTAGTCGGTTACTATTGTCGCCTGCGGATAACTTGATTTAAGAGTATGATTCGATCATGCAAGGAAACTCCGAGCATAGATCTTTCCATTGCCCTTTGGGTTTATTATGCTATCAATCACAAGAAATTAATATCTAAATAATATCTTATTTCACTATTCAATAGCCAATTAAGAGCACCTACATCGTCCAATAACAAGACTGAATAACCATTTTTGGCATAACCATGAAGTAAATCAACCAACCCAGTCTAATTCGCTTGTAGTTTAGCCAATAAACATTATGCTCTTGTCAATTACTGCGGTTGATTGGTGCTCTAAGACGTACTTCTGCTAACATTACTGCAGACATTCCAAGTACCTACTTGGGTGAATTGATTGAATTATTGCTACATGCAACCAGTGCATATTTAGCAATGGGGCCATGAAAATAGAGAGTTGATAGATTATGTATCGTTATAAGTCATCTACGATTGTCGAGATGATGTGATATTTGTCCCATAAAATCATACTAATATTATAAAGGCGAATGTTTGTGAGTGTGTGTATATGTTTGTTACATCTTCACGGGCAAACGGCTGGACCGATTTAGATGAAATTTGGTATAGAGATTGTTTGAGTCCCGGGAAAGGACAGGATAGTTTTTATCCTGGGAGTATGTTCCCTTGGGATAATTTTCGCAATTCACGCAGGCGGCAACTATTAATAAATAATTGTAAATAAGTAATCGGCTCTTCTTTTACTTCGTGTCTCTGGCGCGGCAGTAACTCGGATTTAAGTAGCTCGAAACATTAAAAAATTCAACGACAGCATTGGTGGCGCGCATAGGTAACTTTGGCTCATACCAGGCACAGAGGGCGGGATAAGAGGCACAGAAAAGATAAAACTAGAAATAAACAATTGAAAACCAACCATTAGGTTTGCATGTTGCTTATTTTTTATAGTGAAATCTGACTCATAGCGCTAAAGGAGAAAAGGCGCTACAATAGGACAGTTACAGGTTAATTTTGACCTAAATCGAAGCTAACGTTGCCATTTGGTTTTTCCGTGGGTACAAGCTCCCATGAAAATTTCACAATTGATTACCACCAACAACATTGACAAAAGTTCCTGTAACATATTTGTCAACAAGAACTATTAAACTCTTGACTCACAAACAAATCGCTGGCTGCACCATTTTCATGTTACTTTCTAAGAATCCTGCTTAACTGTTTCCGTCAATTACAAATAGCATGATTTTATGAACGAGACTAGGAAATACTCAAGTTATATAATCGAATCTCCATTACTGCTGTTTTTATGGCCACACTGGTAATAGCAAAGCGATACTGCTGTAACCAAACATTGTACTAATCAGATCGTTGTCCAGAATTATTTAAATATCAACCTTAGTCCTATTAAGTACAGTTTATTTCACGTTGCAAAGTGGAGAAGCTCGTAATAGGAATCGAAGTTAATTGGCAAGTGAATAGTGCTCATTATAAAATAATTTTTCCGAGTCTTGAACGGTCTTAATTGAGTGTTTCGTTTACTTAAATAATTAATGCTAGTTTTGTTATTTGAAGTTCGAATAAAGCTTTTATTTTTTTATGGTTCTCAGTTCTTCGTTCGCTCCTTGCGTTGGAGATCATTTCACAATGTTTTTCTCCATTGATTTGTTAATTCACTTTCATGCCTTTGCTTGGCGTGCCGTGGGAAAAACAAAAGAGGTCTATTATCACGTCAGTGTGTGTTTATCTTTTTTATCCTATCGTCAATTAATGGTGTTTGTTTAATCGGTTGCCACTTTCATTTTCTGTGCGTAGGTGAGCATTGTGCTTTTGGACAATAAAAACTTTTATATTAGACTTAGTTTTGTTACAGACTAAATTATATTGTTATAGAAGTGGTTAAAGTGTTGTTTGTTTATATATGTTGTAATAAATATTGTTTGGATTTTAAAGTTTAAAGTGTATATCGTTTAAAGATTTAGGTGCCCACTTGAATGATTTGATGCGATAATTCGGCATGTTTTTCCAACAAATAATTTATGTGGCTCAAATTATAATTTTCTTGAATCCTTTGTTAGGAAGGTATAAGTAATTTTTAATGAAATACCTTCATAATGGCCACTAGAACTTACGCAATAATAAAGTGCACTTCTATCATATTTCACAGATAGAAGATTCAATCAATATTGTTTCACATTCATTGTTAGACAATTTGATCTCAAAATCAGATGTTTCTGAGTCAGCACTTTCCGAACTTGATGGTATCTATAATTGAGAGGCAATGACGTCATTTTATTACTACAGATTCACACGTTTGAAAGAAGAGTGAACTGTGATTATAGTAATTGATAAACGATGATGAAGTTACGATGGTTGGTATCGATTTGAGCTTTATTTATTTTGGAAGCCTCACATTCGCTGGACTTTTATGTGGGTTATCAAAATATAGGGCTTGAGGAGGAAATTTTAAGTATGTATATGTAAGTAAAAAAATACGTGTAGCAAAAAATAATTAAATAAATTGTCCAAACGCCAAAATACCACTTCTTCTTCTTAGCTCTGTCGCTGGCAAATACAATTATCAAATTTTATACTTGGCCCAGTACTCAGCAACGGAAACACCGTTCGCTGACGCAGTCATAAGGTCTTCACATGTTCAGGTGACAGGACGGCGCAAGACAATATAAAATACCACTCATTATAAAATAATGCCCGAGATATCAATTTTACAACCATCGCCTACGATGCATTATCACAAACGAAGGACTTTCCATAGCGACCACGACAAAAAGCCGTTTAACAAAAAGCTCCCTATTAACACCCAAGCCCTGTCTTATGGAAATCAACCAGCCTCATTAAAAAACGATTGACACCAAGTCAAAAACAAAAGACTCGCGTGCTAAAACCCCAACGCCAAAACAAACTATCGGCTCCTTCATGAATTATTAAAAAGAAGACATTTCCCCGCTGGGTAGCAAAAAAAGGAAAATGTCACCTCTCCTTGTGAGGCCCTTGGGAGCAATAAGGTCTGTACTCGCTACCACCAATAAATATGCTCGCACAGAAGGTCAGATCAACACAATCAGCGAAAACAGGCGCGCCCACTCATAAAAGCGTACATCTACCAAATTTTAAACTACACTGGACAGCAAATAAACCGAGCCACCCGCTACCTAGGCACTCTAATTCGATTTTCTCAAAAACTAAAAAACCTAAAATTATCAAAGTTGTACCTACAGAAAGTGCGTTTCATGGTGATTAAAATTCATTGGGTTTAATCAATATTTCAGTGTTTATTAAGGATTTTACAAAGAAGAGTCGTTTTCCAGTCGTGACAATCGTTAGTAATGATAAAGTGAAAAAAAAAATTAAAGCCAAAAGATACAATCAAAAAAAAGTTTTTGATCAATATTCCGTATTCCCTCCCCTTGCTCGGATAACTGCCAGCCATCGACCATACGAGCCTGACGATAAAATCTTGAGGAATTGTATTCCACTCCTCTTCAATTGCGATTCGCAGCTCTGGAAGCCATGTTGGAGCAGGTACCCGGGCTCGAACCCGACGTTTCAGCTCATCCCATAAGTGTTCTATCGGATTCAAGTCCGGGCTTCGAGCTGGCCAGTCCATCGTACGAATGCTGACGTCGCGTAGATACTGGGTCACCACATGAGCAACATGAGACCGTACATTATCATGCATCAATTGCATATCCTGTCCGATATATCCTGCTAATCTAATCCTCGCAGACCATGTGGTATCTTAACATGGTCTGCGAGGATTTCAGTAATGTAGCGATGAGAAGTCAGTCCACGTGTACGGCCCGTCGGTTCGATGAAAACTAACGCTGTATGTGCTGTTAACGAGATGCCGCCCCAGATCATTACAGATCCTCCTCCATAAGCAACAGTTTCCTCGATGCAACACTGAGAATATCGTTCTCCAGGGCGACGATATACTCTCTGACGTCGATCACTTCCATGTAGACTCACCCTGGTCTCATCAGTGAAGAGTATATTACTCCACTGCTCTAATGTCCAATCCCTATGCTCTCGAGCAAATTCAAGTCGTGCTCGACGGTGTGCTACCGTTAATGCTGGGCCTGTTGCAGCTCTTTTTAGGTTCAGGTTCCGTTCAGCAAGTCTCCTTCTGACGGTATCTGAACTTATGACCACTTGGCGTTCGTCACGCAGACTTTGTTGGACTTGAACTGCGTTTAGGTGGCGATTTCGCAGAACAGTAAGGTGGATATATCGATCATCTACTGCTGATGTAGCCCTAGGTCAGACCGTATCTGGACGGCGATCGAATGCTCCAGTCTCTAGGTATCGTCTCTCAAAACTCGTTGCACCGAAGATCTGCTGATTCGAAGCCTTCGAGCGACTTCACGTTGCGCAATGCCTGCTTGAAGTAATGCTACAGCTTGAGCTGCTTCCTGAGGTGTTGTATCCATTATTATTCGAAAAAAGTAGCAAAAACACACGCGTCTGAGCAAACGATAGACAAAAACTAAAGAAATGATAAGAAATATCCGACTATCCTCATTGTAGAGAAAAAGAACGCTAATTTCAAACTCTGGTGAAAACAGAGCAAATCGTTAGCATTGTGTTTGTTGCTTGATTACAATGTGAGTTGACGGTACTTTCGAATTAATTTGTAGTCATTTTAATCACCATGAAACACAATTTTTGTAGGTATAACTTTAATAGTTGTAAGCTTTATACTTTTTGAGAAAATCGAATTAGAGTGCCTAGGTAGCGGGTGGCTCGGTTTATTTGCTGTCCAGTGTATTTCAAAAATCACTGTATAAAGTGTCATTTTACCAGCGATAACGATTGTAATGAATTCCAAAATGTATTGCATTTACAAGCACTACCTAAATGTAACGCGGTCAAACCCTTACATTTTGAATTTTCAAAAACCGTTATTGATGATAGAATGAGTGACATTCTATCATCAATAACGGTTTTTGAAAATTGTAACTTTAAAACTACATTAGGCTCTTAACAAAGTGTTGTTTAGAGCCTAATGTAGTTTTAAAGTTAGACAAAATTAACTTTGCCTAAACAGAGGAAGAAAAAAAGATTTCTTTAACTAATAAATTTTAATTATTAGCTGGAAGAGCATTGCATGCATGCATGAGCATGCTCTTGACGTTTGTCTTAATATACACTTGTGTGATTTTTTACTCTTTGTATGAAGCTGACCTTCTGTAACCACCTATTCTGTGCCACAACCGTCTCGAGACATTTGCGTAAAGTACATTGTAACCATAAAAAAGGAGTAATTCAATACGAGGTTTTTTCGTTGGGTGTCGTAAAATGTTCGGAAGTATATTGAACCGAAATTAAGCATGTTGAGGTTTGTTTTGTGGGTTATTTAAAAGCTGTCGCGGTTTTTTTGGTGCTTGAACGCCTGTAATGGCTAAATGCTGAATTCGAGCTAACAAAGAAAGCTTCCGAAACTGTTTTCGATGGAACACTGATAAGTCGGTACATGTAACCAGAAATAAGGATGGTCAATGGGGCCTGTACTGGTACCAGGTACCAGAAGACGCAGCTTTGAAAAGCCTTCCATAAGGTGGACCAATGACTTATTGAAGGCCGGAATGCGAGATGCACAGAACTTAGTCTTTATGGTGACACTTGGGGATGCCCATGATGCAGTGGTTATCTTTCCGCTAAAATGATGGCGACCCAAAAAGCTGTAGAAAAGTCTTCGTCGAAAATCTTCTCCTGAACTTTTGCTTTTATACAAAATCTCAATACAGACAACTTCATGTTTGGTAAAAGTGAACACAGATCGAAATGAAATCTGTGAATCACGCTTTTATACTTGAGTATATTGAGTACTCATGACAATAAAACAACTTTTTAAAATTCACATTATCATTCCCAAGCTTCAAAAATAAAGCCAGGAAATACTCGAAGCAAACAATACGAACGCGCGGAAACATTCACAAAATTTACACTTCGACATTGTCATTGTCCTTACGCGTGTAATTGACCAAGCCGAGAAGCTACGGTATAATTCACAAAGAGAAAATGGAATTTCACCGTGTACCTGCAATCTTCTACCGGATGACTGGTCACACTATGAGCTTCATAATTTCGCGATTTCCATGATAGGATGGGGCGCCAGTGAGGGATGAACGGAGCTGTTTGGTGCATTTTATTGTTTAAACTTTAAACCAATACCCGTGTTTCAAAAGAAGCAAACGTTTACAGTCGACACACATATACTTATTACTTAAAATTTCTTAATGGCTAGTCACCTATTTTGAGACCCAGTGACGAAACCCAGAATGATTGGCGGCTGTGAATATATAGTGCTTGTACTAAACACTTACGAACTAACTTCTTTAGTCTCTGAAAATACTAGTTTGGTCTATCGAATTGTTTTCATCTTCTACGAAATTCTTTAAAGATTCTACTAGGAACTAATTCATTTCATGTTGGCTGTCTCACCAAGAACAAAGCTGACGAACTTGTTAGCACAAGTCTCTTCCAACCTCACTCATTACCCGCTCATCTCCCAATGAGAGCTCGCTCGAGCGATTTCCACGTAAATGACGCGAAATACGGCCCGAAACATTGTGCCGTTGATTGAAATCTTTTGTTAACTTAAATACTGAAGAGTTTAATCTGTTTAATTTTTGCACGGAACGCTTATTGATGGAGTTGATTGCGTTTATTACTGATTTTAAATTACGGTGCCAGTGAATTGACGAGTCTCTGCCGGGAATTGAGTGGAAGGTCTCTTCATGTTAATTTTGATGAAACATAAAAGTATGTATCGATTACGTTGATTGGTATTCTCTTTTGTTCTCAGAATATTCGCCTGAATCCGTCATCCCGGGGATTGTAGCGGTATGATTGCATTTACCATTTCAGCTGAAGGACGTCGACTACGTCTTCCGGGACGCTGCTGTCACTCTAGAATCTCGCACACGAAGACTTCCGTAACATTAACCACGTTTCTTGTATCCCTTCAAAAATAAAATCGCAGCAACAAGAGTGTGATACAACCTGCTGATAGACAGTCTAAACTGACGGACGAACAACGGAAGCTGAGCATAGGGTTCCATTTCTAATGCTTCCGGTACAAAACTTTGTAAATGAAAAGAGTCCGCTTCAAAACGGGTAGGCAAATAAATGACTTTCTTCTTGGGAAGTGGTGATTATGCCAACATCAGCATACATACAATAAAGCGGTAACTTTGACGGACCGATAATGATAAAGCAGCATTTTCGACGAGTCCTCTCGGGATAATAAATGGTCTGAGTTTTATGATAATTTTTGTTCCGTTCAACACAAAGGCAGGAATGAGTGGTGGTGATAATATTCGAACAAAAATGTTCAGTAATTTTATTTCGAAGTGAAAAGTGCATTTTAAAAATTGGGGAAATAAATGTAAACTGCTCTGCATTCAATTATATTTTTATGCTCCATCTGAAATAAGTTCAACACGGAGTAAAATGTTAAATAAGCCGAAATGGTCGAAGTTTTCTCGGTAGGAAAATGTTTTCAATAATAATAATTTTCCATTTCGTTTAGGTGCTGTCAAGTCACAAAATAGAATAGAAAACATTTATTCGACACAGACACAACACAACAGCAACAAACACAGTAAAACAAAAAGAAAACATAATGAAACATAGCAATGATATAGTAAAATTGTGCTGAGTGTGCCCATACCGAAAGGGTTATCATCTCAGCATTTTCTGGGCGTCAAAAATCAGGTGTTAAAAAGTCTTTTTAGTAGGTTTTGTGAGTTGCTTAACCCGCAACATTTCTTAGTCTACTTGTCTAGATGGTAAATGGAATGTCTAGCAGTAAAACACCAGTAGTAATTGATCAGTAAAAGTGACCAACTAATTACCTTTGGAACAAAAGGCACCCATAAAAGAAGCAATTAGTATTCAAAAGTTTAAAACACATTCACATTTTGTGGCCGACACGTCAACCATCACGAAATCAAGACAAGGCGACTTTCAATGAACAATGGTGAACACGACTTTTTGATGTTTCTTTTTTTAGCATTTGTATGCAAGTGCAGTTTGAATTATAAATGAGTTCGTTACTCCAGAATGTATTGTTTGTGGAAATTAATATTTTAGTGAGGGTTTGTTACGCTTTTAGGGTAAAGGAAGAATGTAGAAGGCCTTTTAAAGTACATCAATGTTAAATTGTAGGGAAATTAGTGGTGTCTATGTCAGATCTTATGAATCAGAATTTATGATAAACACTACTAATTTCCTTATTGTATTTACTAATATTAGAATTCGAACTATCTGCGTAGCCTTTTTTTTGTCTCCACTATGTTGTGGTACGTTTCTAGTCTAACGGCATATAACTCAGTTTTTCTAACTAAGCGATGGCATAACCGACCTGCATAACCCAATAATAAAGTACCCCTTGGCAAGACTGGTATCAAATTGTAAACTTCCTTTAAATAAAAATATGATAATTGTCCCTGAATTTTTATTTTACTTTTTTTATTGACTGGGCTTGTTCTAGACTTCGATCATGCCTGATGGAAAGCGATGGATGAGGACGATCATGGAGCAAGCGTGCCCGGAAGATACCTGTTCACTCATGCTTTGAAGACGGGTTACATGTGGAAGAGAACACAGACGCTGGCAGAGAGTGACACTTTGGCTGTGCGCATAATAAATGTGTAGGCGAAGCGCTGAGTACGACTAGTCGGGATATCGACCAAGTGCGGATGGTACCCAGCATTACGTCTGGTATTCCGATGGTAAAAGGGCGATGGTGGGATCAGACCGTGGAGTTCCTGCGCACACTCTCCGAATTACAGTCTGTAGAAGACCGACAGGCAAGTAACACTACGCCAATGAACCAGGCTTTGAAGTTTAACCACCGATGTCTCGTCGCCTACAAGCCTTTTGCTCTGTATTACACCGAATTGATTGCTCTTTAAGATACTAATATTTTAATTTAGTAGTTTATTTTATTCATTGTTTATTTCGTCTCTTAGAATGAAGGCTTTGAGTTATCGATAAGACTAAGACAACATTTTTCTTCATATTATGCATTTACGTTTTTATTAACCGATCCCATCTATAATTAGATCAAATCATACCAACCCATACCTGTCACAGACGGTCACTTTATATAATTGAGTTATACCAATCGCTTCGGATCGAAATCAATTAACATTCCGCAAACGGAGTAGGTAGGTGAAAGCTAGTTAAAATTTAATTACAGTTCACATAATTTGTGTACAGTCACGAGGACCAGTGTGAAAATACCGAGGAAAATTTAAAAGCAATTTTCTTGTAAAATAACCTATGACATGGTATTAGGTGGACTTTAAAACAGTAAAGACGAAGCTAGGCTGCAAAAAAAATAAGTGCAGCAAATTTTCGAACGCCAGCTAGCTGCTGTGATTGTTTGAATGGCTTTTCATCAGCCAATCGCATCACTTAACTTGCGTTTAATTTACGACCCGTTATTTTTTTGCCGGGAGCAAGTTTGTGACATCATATTAATATCTCATTCAAGACTCCAGAATTAACAACCGTCTTTCTATTATCACGAATTTGTGAGTTTTTTCCAAAGTGATTTTCCATAAAATTACCTATTACGAATTTTGCAAATAGTCCACATATTTTTGCTCGCGACTGTACCTATACTAGGTTTATTTTAAACGCAAAGTAAGGCTTAGAAATTCAGTCCGAAGCACGTTCCCGACATTTGCTTAGGAAGAAAGCAACAGTAGTTCGCTAGTTATTTCCTATGAGTGATTTACAAGTAATTACGATGTAAATTAGGAAGCCAACGGTAATACGTAGCGGTTAGGAGCATAATGTAAGTCGATAGGTCGACTTCGGAAGTCGATTGCATTGTTTTACAAATTTCGATGTGTTTTTCAATGAGGTTGTGTTGCATTTTCATTAATGGCGCGCTTGAGGTAAAGGCTTACATGTACATTTTAATTAATTAGGTAAATAAGAGACAGAATACGGGTGACTTCGGACATTTCGATTTGAATATGGGGCTAGAATTTCAATACTAAATCTGTAGTCAGGTTTAGGTTTGATGGGTTTACATAAAACCCATAATTTTTAAGACGGGTGGCCAGTAAAGTGGACAATCACTGCAAGGTTGTTATGTACCTAATAGATTTTGATTACCCTTATGAACAACTAGCTGCCACCCGCGGCTCCACCCGCGTGAATGTCGAAAATTATTCCTAGGGAACATACTCCCGGGATGAATATCCTATGTCTTATTCCAGACCATAATCTACCTCTGTGCCATATTTCATATTCATATTCATATTCATATTTATTTATTGCATTCTACAGTATTACAGGTGTCGATATAGGCTTTAAGCTAAAGAACATTGTAGACCCTGTTAGGGCACAGCAATATAACTTATAAATTAAAACAAAATTTACAAAAATTTGAAACATGAAATTGGAACACTATAAATAAACACAAAAATACAAAACATAGAAATTAAAAAATTCAATTAAAATAATTAATAAAATTTAACACAAAATAAAAATTAAAGATAAAATCAAAACATAAAGTCAACAATAAAAGTAAATTATTAGACAATTCGAATATTAAATCAATTATATAATGTCATTTCTCATTACTCATACGTCAGTACTCATTTACAGTATAGTAACTTTTGTCCAAAAGAAATACCTTTAATCTATTTATGAAAATACTATATTTATTTATGTTACTAATTTCTTCCGGTAGTTTATTATATATTTTTATAGACATTACATAGGTACTTAAGGAGTGCATTTTCAGCCGAGATTTAGGTATGTTCAGTCTATTTTTATGTCTTAGTGTGAATCTAGTTTGTATGTCTTCTCTTTTATTATTTAAATCAGGATATCTGCGTACAAATTTACATATCTCAAAAATATAGAGGCAGGGTAGGGTTAGAACTTTCAGTTCATCAAGATCCTTCCAGCCGTTTACGCGTGAAGAAGTAACAAACATCCACACACACCCACAAACTTTCGCATTTATAATATTAGTGTGATAAGTGTGACAGTGTGATAGTATGAAGTGTGATAACGCGTTTACAGATGATGAACTTTAAAGTATTAAACTATAATTTTAATGTAAAGTGCTTCACGTTAAGGCCACCACAAGAGTTGATTTTGTTGTTGATGTCACCGGAAAATTGCAGGCTCCGTAAGATCGTAATAAATCTTTATTAGATTATTATTTCTCGATATATTATTAAAAAATGTTTTGGTATAATAAATCCCATCCAAATTCATTGTTTCCAATATGTAAGTCTTATGAAAAAAAAAGTCTAAGGTTTTAATTTAAGGAATTTTGTGCTTTAAATATTAATGAACATTTTGAAACAATATAATCTTCTCGGTGGTTAAATTTTCTTATTATTGTAATTTACCGGCTTAGTTCGAGTTGGACTTACACGCCTGGGTACTGAACTAATCGTATTTTAAAAATGTTAATTTTCAATATATTTCCATAGTTTAGGCTCAGTAGTTTCAGTGTATAAAAGGTAGTATCAGGATTATGGCCAATATTCATTTACTTTCTCAAACAATTTTAAAATTAGAAAAAAAATGAGACCCTTTCGGTAACCCATTTGGTAATTTTTTTTTACTTCTAATTAATTCCCCAAAATTTTCCATATTCTCAAAATTCCCTTTTTTAAATCAAGGCGGGTTACTGAACTCCTTAAAACCCATATCAGATACATAATTAAGGATTTGAAATCCACGGCTCAATAGATCGAAGACATAATTGTTCCATTGTGATGGCTCATCAGAATATTAAGACCAATTTAAATAGAGCCTTCAATCTTCATTCAAATCATTCATTGGTTTCATTGACGATATGCTTTTGTTTATTGGTCGAAGAATTTTCAAATGTGGAATGTTGTTTGATCATATTAATTATTTGTTTTGATGTTTACAGTGTAGTGTAGTGAAATGTAGTTTACGAGATAAATGCCCGATGGGATTTCCTATGCGCAAAAAAGTCAGACTTAAATAGGTAATCTTTAATAGGTACCACTTAAAGGTAACCCTTGAAAGAAAAGTTTGAAAAAGATCCTTCCTTATGCCTTGGATACACGAGGCTTATTTCTCAAGCAAAAGTTAGTAAGCTCAGCAAGTTAGTAAAAAAACTTTTTGACAAAAAATACAACCGACTTCCAAATTATAAAAAACAGTACAGAGTATAAAATAACTTTTATTTCGGAAGTCAGTGTTTTGCTTTTTCGCATTTCAGTTATTATTTTTTTTCTTTTTTTAGTGAGCCACACCTTACAACACCACTGGAACGTCACAGGTTATATATATATAAACTAAATACGCAATGTCATTTACTTGGATGACATTTTTTTCCAGCTATTTTGATTTAAAAACAAACTACTGAACCGATTTTAATAAAATTTTTATGGAACCAATCGGAAGGTATATCCTTTTACATAAAAAAGTGATTTTACTACCCTAGCTCGTGTACTAGCTTCAACTGGCCCGACTTGTATTCGATTAGTGTTATTTACAAATGCAGTTCATTTTACTTCACAGACGAGTTGTCACCTTAGTCACTGCACTGCGTTCAGCACACAGATATAATATTTAAATGTTAAACGGTATAAAACCTGCCAGGAAACACAGCAAAACGATCTATTTCTAGAACACTTGCCAAAACTATTTCAATGAATCAAGCACCCAACACAAAGTGCATTACAGTTTATTTCTCACAACTGCATGATTAATATTAGTATAATTTCTTCTTGAAATTATTCCAACAAAGCGGGTTTCTAAGAATAATTATTATACTTTACTAACCACCGAGTTTAGTGGCTTGAACTAGATATTGTTTTTATTTTCCTTACATTTAATTTTCGCTCTCTTTGTGAGGAAACTCTACCGCTTTTAATAAGATGCAAACAATGAAATTTAAAAAAAATATTGTTCGTTGGAACTGGCATTTTTTTTTATATTCTAACCAACTGATATGATAATAGTTTGTTTTGGTATGTTTGTGAGTTAATCACGCCTCAACCGCTGAACCATTTTGGACGAAATTTAGCAAAAGGGTAGACCATCGTGGAAGCACGTCAGATGTATTAACGATCAGTTTCCGGGAATCCTTTGGAACAGAGTATGGAACAGAGTATGGAATAATTTTTATTCTAATTGACTCTGTCTAATCTCAGTTGCTTGTGTGTAGTTTTAGTGAAATTGTGATTTTATCAGATCTTTTTTTTTGTTTGAACTTTATTTGCAGCAACTTTTGAGTTCCTGCCAGCGGCAGAGAACAGAACGAGATAAAAAATAATCTATGTGCTATTCCAGATTATAATCTAGATCTGTACCAAATTTCATCCATATCCGTTCATCGTGGCGTGATCGAGTAACGACGAATTTGTTCGAAAGAGTCACCGTGGCCCTGGAACGTAAACGGTATTAGGAAGAACACGGATGGGTTTAAAATGATAAAAAATAAAGAAAATAGGAAAACAATTATTTGGCAGACACAGATAAATACAATGTATGAGGAACAAAAAATAAAGACACTTCATTTTAAAACAATAACATTGTAAGCCTCGCTGTTTCACATAAACGCAGATCGCAACCAATAAGGACTAACGACACATAAACCGCTACAATTTCTAATGCAACAAAGCTCAACCAATATTTGCCGTTGGGGACCTCATAGGATCACGTATTTATGTTGGTTCACCAAATGTTTGACCAGGTGCTGGTATCATACCTAATTTTCGATGTATTATTTGATGTTGAAGGTACTACCAGCTGCGTTAATTGGGTGGTACCTCTCACGTCCCTTGCGTATTAAAACACCTGAAAGAAGTGTAAATAGTTAATGCAGCTGTCTGTTCATATTTAAACATTGATATTGAGGATTATGGTTCATTATAATATCATCTAAAAACCACCAGACGGAGATTGAACTTATTCGTATCGTACTTAAGGTTCGGCTACACGCTCAATCTTGCTTGCGCAAACAGTTTGTTCAAATATTGGCGCAAAAACTGCATGGTGAGCTAGTCATTTGTACGGTATACCGTTTTGCCGTCTTAACGCTCATGTTTGCTTGCACAAACAAGAATTGGTACAAATAAGATTGAGCGTGTAGCCAAGGCTTTACCCGAAACAAGAAATCCTTGCTTGCAAGAGATTGAGGTTTATTTTTTATTGTTACCCCACTGCCCCAGGTGGAGTGAAATATTTATGTTTATGTGTGCCTGTTCAATAGTAGTTATGTAAAAGAGTAAGAAACAGATCCAACCACACAAACTTTCGCGCTAATAGTAAGTTGGATAAGTAGTATTTATCATAAACCACGAAATCCCATACAATCTCAAAGTCTAAATGCATAATATTAATATGCATTCTGAGTCTTGCGATTTGCACCCACTTAGCCTCTAATTACAGATGTTATACCAGCAAAACAATGGTCTCGGTTGAGCCACACGACAATCCGTAGGCCGATGACCTACAGATCGTAGGTGGTAATGCGTTACGAATTACGGCTGGTAGAAATTATGAGGCGCCGACGAATGATTCTGTGTTTACGTGGTAAATATTAAGTAAAGACGATTGGGATCGTTCTGTGGTGGTAGTGAATTAATAAGTACTACAGATAAAGATATTTTTGTTTTGGGTTGTTTTTGGAGTGGAATATTTTGGAAAATGGTTAGAAATAACTATTTATATGTTCAGTCCCGTGCATTCCTTAACAACCACAGTAGCCTGATGTAAATTAAAATATTTGCCTTAACTAGTGTGACATTAATTACTTTTGTTTACTTTCTTTTTTTCGTATCTAGCAAGTTTTTAATAAGTCCTTCTTCCTTTCTACACCTAATAACTTCGAAAAGTAAGGGTTTAAGCCTACGGGAACTTTTTAGTGGGATTTTGCCATGACTCTCTTAATTGTCTGGAACATAGCATAGAACATATAACATACATATATAGGCTATTTTCCCCCTCTTGTTTGTGTCGTTAAATTGGTTGCTTATAATGACGAAATTCATAGATTTCAAGGAAGTCCATAATAATATGCACTTCCTTGAAATCTCCATCTACATTTCTAGCTATATAAATAACTAGTAATGTGACAATCTCTAGCTATTGAGCTTGATGACTGAGACTGATTGCAGGGAAACATGTGAAGATCGCTAACAGTTAGTATGAAGTATCGTTAGTGATGATAATGTAATATTAATTTACGTAATAAACAGCGCCGCTCCGTACCTAAACACTCAATCTTGCGAAAATCACATAAATATCCATCATGGAATAAAGGTTTAGCGACAAAGCTTCGCCCAGAATCAGAATCAGAAATAGGTAAATTATTTGAAATACATTAGTACAATACTCCAAGTCTGGTTTAAAGCACTAAACGCACTTTGATCAGCCAATTAAAGGTGTACAAAACCCATTAAAGTTACCATAACCATAATGATAACATTACATAAAAGCACAAATACATAAAATTACATTGACACCATAACACATACTTAACTTACATGAAACCAATTAGACTTGACCATATTGCACCGGAATGGTGTAAACATACTAAACATGACTTCTACACACATAGAGTTATTCCAATTGCGCATGATTACAAACTACGCAAATAATGTGTTTCGCTATTAAACAAACTTTGATTAGCGGCTATCATTTACTCATCATTCATGTAAAGTCGGCAAACAAAATGTATGAAATTATTCTGTAAGTAAATATTTATTTTAAATTTACTAAACATACTTAGAGCTCCAATTTTCCTGCGATTTTTTTAATCTCATAAACTATAACCGGCCTGCAATTTTGATATTCATAAACTACAACCGTAAGATTGTAAAAGAGACAAACTTGTGATGCATTCACGAGTTTTTTTTTTACGTTGGATAAATTATTTCAGGTCAAAAAAAATGTTTCTTCCAATTTGTTTTTAGATTATTCGTTGTCACACGGCACAGTCTAAAAACTTTATCCCCACTTAAAATTG
Organism: Mamestra brassicae; assembly: GCA_905163435.1. Classification (NCBI taxonomy): domain Eukaryota; kingdom Metazoa; phylum Arthropoda; class Insecta; order Lepidoptera; family Noctuidae; genus Mamestra; species Mamestra brassicae. Next base: position 7,033,471 of record LR991004.1, on the reverse strand, counting down.
ATTTATTTAATTTACGCGTCCGTGTTTATTAGGTCACAGAAGTTCAAAAATTATGTGAACCTTCGAAATAAATCGGTCTACAAAATTAGGAGCGAATGAAAATTAGGACAGGTTTCAACAGACGGACAGACAGACATTCGAGTGATCATAGAAGGGTTCGTTTTTTCATGCGGACGTTCGGGTCCATATAAAAATAAAACTTTTTTTACAAAAAACGCAACCGATTTCCAAATAAAATAATTTAAATTTTGGAAGTCGCTGTTTTTGGTTGCTTCTTCATTTTTTTGACACTGACTTCCGAAATCATAGTTATTTATAATTTGTAGTGTTTTTTATTTGGAAGTCGGTTGTATTTTTTTTGGTAATAAGTTATATTTTTCACTTTATTGTGCTACGCCCCAAAAATCCCAACCAGCCCATATCTATTTAGCTGTCTATCTCCGAAATTATTTATCAGATCTTTACGAAATTTAAATGGGACGATTTCTGAATAAACCTCTTTCAAATAAAAATAGTATTTGCAAATCCGTCTGTCTATATATGATGAAGTTATGCCCATAAATAAAACAAAAATAGAAACATCCGAATTGATTGACCGACTTCAAAAAGGAGGAGGCTCCTTTTTGAAGTCGGTTAAAAAGTAACACCTGTCTTCAAACTATGAAGGTGAGTCGATAAATAATTGCACTTTAAATCTGTCATACGCCAGGTGTGTCTCCTATTTGAAGTTTCACCCAGTTCAACGTCTGCTCAAAGATCGCATAGCTGCAATTATGCGTAGTAATTAATGATCCTCATCAATCTATCTACACACTAATTAAACTTCTAAATCCGCATACGCATTTATTTTAATCGCCATAAACAATGAGCCATCTTGCTTTAAATAATTGACTCAATGAAAAATCCTCAAGAGAACAATCCACACTTGTTGATTAGCAAAAGGAACAAACATGGTGGAGAGACGCCACACAGGAATTGTAAAGGATCGTGTGGAATGGCTTAATTGTCACTGGAAAATTTCTCCATTGTTGAGACATAATAAAACGACGGACGGAATCCTTACATGGCTTTTCTTTTATACATAAAAACAATTAGTAATCTTGATGAATGCAACTTTAAGACAATACATTATCATGAGGCTCAATCGCTGTTTTGTGATCTTAAAAATAACTTCATTGCAATTCAAAGCATTTGTCAGCCCTCTGCAGGAGAGCGTCTTTCCTTTTTTGAAAAATGCCTTACCAAGTCATTATAAAAGCACTTCTAAGTAAAACTAATTAAAAGAAAAACAAAACCTATCTCCAGACTACAACCATCTCTGTTATGACAGGCCAACCATAAACTCATTTGATCTTTTTACGCAGCGATTCGCGATTAGATCTAAAGGGGCCTTTACAAAGAGTACACTGTACGTATGCAGTGTGAAATGTCGAGACAAATTAAAGGCAGCTGCAAAGTGCCTGCGTGATTGGCGAGTGCACATTTAGATTTATGATTAAAGTGTGTGAGTAATATGGTCTGAAGCCCACTTTAGATAATCCTTTAACTAAAAAGTTTTTTTTTGTTTTTCTTTTTACGGCTGTTCTAAGACTGTTTTGTGTTTAATTTGTGATCCATGCGTGTTGTTTATGTTCTGTTGAGCGAGTTAAGATCTTTATCGAGATAAGAATTTAATAATTTAACTAAAATAACTTTTGCCCAGACGGAATTAAGCTCTGAATTAATCATGATTTTCTAAAAATATATATAATATTGTAGTTAATACGCAGTCAATCTTATTGGAGCCTTTTATAAATGTATCAGACGTAAAATGAACTTTATTGTCTCTTTGAATAATCCCAAAAAAGTGCGGTAAACTATTCTCAGTACGAATTGTAATAGATTTATCAATCGATAAACGTTCTTCTACGAAAATCCAAACAAGACTGTTCTATATCTTACACAGAATCAGTATTCTCCAACATTTTCCAGTTACTTTGTGCATAAAATGAATTTGGGAAAAGAAAACATACGCAAACATTCTTAGAAAGCAGAGGATTGAGATGTAAATCAATGTTTCTTTGTAACGCCCGTCACCGTGTTTCAATTGAAATACCACTATTCTATGTGATATATATTACGTAGAAATAAGACATAGGTTTAAAACAAAAATTGGTTCTCTGTAAAGTAGGTTTACGGACGATAATTTAACGTGACAACGTCATAACAAAACATTGATGAAATGATCGTAACGTTACTATGAGTCATCCTTTTTCGTGCGTGCAGCCGGCATTCATCAATTTATTAGACGTTGTCACGTCAAAAACGATTTTGAACTCTAAGGATGCCTATAAAATGCATGTAACGTTTGATTAAATGGTGGTTAAGACGTTTTTACTATTAGAAACCTACAAAGGTGGTTATGATTTGTGACTAGAGAAGTAACTAAAAGTCGCAATTACATTAGTTTTGTTTATTGCTTACGCCCTTTTGGCTTTCTCTAGAATTTCCTCTTTTCCTCTAGAGACGTTGTGTGCCATAGTAACATCTATGTTCCATTAGAACATGTTTTCTAAGTAAATCGTGTTTGTTTCCTGTTTTGGATAGTGTTGGATTTGAATGGATTTCATTATTCTATAGATTTCAATTGGACCGTGTACGCCTATCCATTACTTGGAGGGGCTTATGTTGAAAGCTTTGAAACTCACGTATTTGAATCTGTATTAGTCTAAACAGGGATTCCTTTGGGGTCTAAGGTAAATACTTGTGTGAATTGAATCTTAGTTTAGGTTGCATAAACATATAGAATCTCTAAACAAGATATTCTTTCATATAAAATATGTCTTATAAATACAACGTATAATAGAATAAACGCAATACCTGAAAAAGGGTCATAGTACTCATTATTATGAACAACTTTTACTACAGGAACAACACCGAAATCGTGAAAAAATAATTACTTCCACATACATTTATGTACGCACAACTCGACAACATGTTTCGCACGCTTGAAAATAGCCTATAACCGTTTCCAAGGTCCCATCTATCGCTGTACCAAAATTGGTCTGGCAATTAAAGAGTGAAAGCGGAAAAAAAACAGACAAAAAAAAAACAGTAAAAAAAGCCCCTATTTTCAAAGTTCGTTCCGCGTCCGTGTTTGAGTCACAAGATGTTATATGTGTACAAAATTTCAACTGAATCAGTCCAGTAGATTTGGAGAAAATCGGTTGTTGTGACAAACAGACAGAGAACCGAGTGATCCTATCAGGGTTTCGTTTTCCTATACAAAATCAAAATCAAAAGTCATTTATTCAAATTAGGCTGACTGCCAGCACTTTTTGAACGTCAAAGTTCTACATAAAGACAGTCCCCTAAAACACCCACCCGTCACCACTTCCTAGTGTCTTAGCTGGGAAGAAGAAGTGGCGCAACAAACTCCCCAGCAACACAGGTTCGGAACCCTAAAAAGGGTCCTGGCTGGGGGCCTTAGAGTCATTTAAGGCCACCACAGGATAGTCCGGTTAAGCAGTAACCAGCCTTAGTGTGCTGAACAGCGAGTGGTCATCGTCAAAACAAAAAAAAAAAAGGGACTAATAAGGTAGGCATCTAATAAGGATCTAAATCCCTTAGCTCAATTTTTCATAATCTTCCCGCGTGATTAGGTTTGAGCATACCTTATTAATGCATGATCACACTCGATCCATACCAATTTACACTATTTGATCATGATACCATATAGAGGTTTTTTATTTTACAGTTTTGTAGATATTTGTAGTCAGTGTCAGGTTGCAACTTGATCAAAATATGATCCGCGATATTAAAAAGTATGTATATACATATTTATAATTTTAACCATAAGAATAATCAATCAATACATCGCTGTAAATTAAATAATAATAAAAAAACTTTTCTGACCACACTTTTCTTCAAATATAATTTATAATCGGAAGGTCTTTATACAACGTGTTACCGAATAAACGCAATACCTGAAAAGGGGTCATTATAGTCATCATAAAGAATAACTTTTACTATGCGACCTACCCCAAAAACGCGAAAAAAAACAGCTGCTCTGTACATTTTGTAGCATTATGAGCACAGAAAATGTATGGGGCAATCGATTTTGTTTTTGAGACTTCAGTGTTGTTACCATAGTAGAAGTTGTTCATAATAATAAGAAGAAATATAAAGTATTTTTAATTGCCACAAAACGACGTACCTACATACATAAGTAAACCCTAAACGATAGTGTTAGTAGTTTTTAAATTATATTAGTAAAGACACGTTAACAACTAAACAAGAAAAAAAATACAAAAGTATGAGACATGTAGTGTGACATGCATCCACTTTATTTATACCTATAAATAAAGTGGATGCATGTCGTGGTTGTGGTAAAAGGGCCAACCAACACCTTTTCAGCTATTGCATTGATTCTGTTACACGTTGTACGTTGTAAATAAACAAATAATGATAACGATAAATATAGGCTATCCGAAAAAAATAGGCAGTCCTCATAATAAACAACAATAAACTCAATTACGAAACGAAACAATAAACGATACAGCACCACCAAAAGACAAATGGCCGAGACAATTAATACAGAAACCCAACACTATCAATGTTTTTCGATATTAATCATTAATAACGTGATATAGATAGACTCTCTATTGTCGGTGTGATGGCCCTCCCTAATGGACTGTCACACACACTCCCCTATTGTTTCAGAATAATAGCGACACATGAAATTACCTGTCTTTCATCGTGTACCATGACATATTATAAATTACGCGAAAACAATGGTTATGTCACAAAGGAATCTGAATTTTGTACTGTGGGTAACAGCAAACTGACGTTTGTGGTTCCCTTTGATTTTGATGTTTACAATTAGGTACGTGGAGAATTAATTTTGTTGTGGATGTCAGTGGGTGGATTAGTTTAATATGACATAAGAGTATTAAGTATAGTTAGCTAATAATACTGCTGTTTAATTGAAGTCTTTGTAGTCTTGTTTATTAATCTGGCTAGCCCTTTTCCAAAAACTTGTAACAGGTATGTTTCATGGAGCGACTGCCAATCTGACCTCCACAACCCTTTTAATTTGGTATTCTTGGTGAGATTGATGGCAGATTTATGTCTTCTGACTATCCAAGATCTACATATGACTGTCAAAGACATAGATATAATAAAGAAGGAGATATGCCCGGTAGACGAAAATATATCGGAAAGTTGTGTCCCCAGGTTTCCCCTACTACAAGGTAACTACTCAACATGCCGTTCAGTAAAAGCAATAGATACGCAGTCGCGCACACACCCGCATTTCTTAAAACAGAACGTACTACACAATCAATTATAAACCTTATCCCATCAAACACAGCGTGTATTTATCATGCACCGTACAACTTACTCACACATTATTATGTTTCTATGGTCAGAGATCTACATATGATAGCCAGGCTAACAGCTTAACGAGCTTTCCGAATTATGGTCAAGTCTTGTTATGTAAAGGATCACCCATCCACGGAACTATGTCGGCAAGCGTAGCTTAACCTTGTAGATTGACCCGTGCAGCTGTTAATATTTCGCCATAAGATTCACTTTACTCCTATGAAATAATGATTCATCATCATCATATCAGTCGAAAGCCTCTCCCAAGAGACGCCACAACAACCGGTCCTGAGCGTCTCGCATCCATTGACTACCCGCGACCACCGGTCCGCGGTCATCGGTCAACCTTGTGGGAGGCCTTCCGACGCTGCGTCTTCCGGAATTATAATCTGATTAATGATAATAATTGCATTGTGAGTGACAATGAAGTATGTTCTTCTGAAAAAAACATCAGGACTTGAAGAATAAGCCAACTAGTAACTAACAAACATGAAATAGTTTTAGACAGCACTCCATCACTCGCTATTGGGGCTGGCGTGAGGGATTATTTTGATACGAAGCGGTGCAACAGCTATATACAATTATGTGAAATCCTACTGATGATGCATGCACACTTACTCGTAGATCTGTATACTCAAAACTGAAACATGCGTCAGTTTGTACGGCTTGAGGGTTTTATACAACGCTAGCTAATTACCAACAACGCGCCGGTTACCATACCAATAAGCTTACAGTAGCTAGTCCAGTTGTCTTACAATGAGCAAATAGTAACGCAACACCTAGTCATCGTGAATAGGATTCTAAAACAACCGTGTAACGGAACACAACACGAAAATCTGAAAACAATTTACAATAACAAAGTCCAGAAGCGACACTGATTTGTAACACAACTTAACCGATTCTCTTAAAATGGAAATGTTCAGTACACGACCCTTTGTTTTATTCTGCACTCGTGGCGTCAATAGTGCTACATGAATCACACTTGATTCATAGAGTATGAAAATAAATTGCAGTTGTTTCAGAGAGGGCATACCAATTAGGTGTGATTTCACAAGACTCTTCAACTCTATTTGAAATGAAAGATGTTGTCGTAAATAGTTCTGTTTTGCCCTTTTGTGAAAGTTGGGAGCGATATCTTCTAGATTTATGTGGGCACTGTTGAAATATTCGTGAGAATGTGCTGAGTTGTTTAACTTTGCTATTCTAAATTGATGTCTTGGCGCACCGAGGTGGTTTAATTTTGGATGTTCTCGTAGATTTGCATAATGAATTTTGTGTGTTCAAGTTCAAAGTACATATTGAATGAGTAAGTTGTAAAGGTTTTTATTTCTACTAACATCTTCATTTCGAGAATAGTTTTATGACTATTTACTTCTCTGAATCTTAAATGAATTCGTCTACATCATACAATTTGAACTAAAGTGTCTATATTAAAGTCTTACTTATCCCAACTTCTGCATTGTAAATAAAATCACTGCATACCGTAAAGATCGGTTTAAATCCTGTCCTACTTTTATTTTATTTTCCTGTCACACTTGCAACGAACATAAATCTCACGGTTAATTTAATTCACGACCATTTTTACCGAAGCGTTACAATATCCATTAATATTGCGGCTATCCTTTAAAATCCTGTGTTTCCCTTTTCTATGCTGATTTGGACACATTCTGCGCGAACGCAGCTGACGCAGATTTATCAATTCTTTGAATCCATAGTACATTACAGCGTTGTAAATCTTCTAATCTTATGTGAAATTCCCTTTTACTGAATGCGAGAAACTGTTGTTACCGTATTTGGTGTTGAAGGGTTTGTTGGTTCATGAAATGTCAACTGTATTTGTGCCCACACGCACCATAATTCTATTATTGTTATTGTTGGATTTTAATCGTTTACTATGGCACTAGTTTTGGTCATTATTCATAATTTGAGTAGTTAACGATCAAAGATTTATCTTCATGAGCATAATTTATGTCTTTACTCAGGCTTTACCAATCAGATCATTAGCAATAAGGTTTCTCATTGTGTAACCTTATGTATTGTTTTTTTCATCTATCTTTTGTGTAAGTTACATCGTGCACATAATAAAGAGTGTTCTATTCTATTCTATCATTATTGACATACATCTTACTTTTATCTCTTTTAATTTTCAATGCCTCTTCATACCTCTTATTGAAAGAAATTACCTGGCCCATTTTTAGCTGACCACTAGTTCAAAAGTTAAAACTTATTCCTTTTTTGTACCGCCAGCAAAGGCATCTGTAAATGATGTAACGCAATTAAAAAATAATAAATCATAAGGTCTGCATATCTTCCGAGATAAGATCAGACGCTAATGGTCCAGCCTAATAGCTGACTGGCAATAATAATAAAAACTATTTTTAGTTAAACGTAAATGCAAACCGAGCAATGCATTGAGCATACCGACTATAGACTTTTATCTATAATAAAAGTTCCAGTTTTCTGTTTACCCGGTTAGTCCATAAAGTTTTGTGTTGTAATAAAAACAACACAACTGCCCGAGTTTATGTTATGAATTACGATATTATGAACAGTAATCTGGTTATTATATGAGAGATGGGTACACTATTTTAAATTGACTGTTTATTTCAAGCTTGCTGCACCGTAAATGGTTATCGGTTAATTTTACGCTTTCTTTAAGAAATTTAATGTGGACTTTATGTGTACTTGTCTCATGAGGTATAAATAAGTATCAGAAAGGAATACTCATATTCTGTTATTTATTTGTTCTATTCAAAATTATATCCATTTGAAATCCCAACTTCAATCACAGCACTGCTTCATTGTACGTAGGCAAGAAAACACCAACTAAGTTCAAATTAGAAATTCCATTAACAAAATGTCATTTCACAATCTAGGTTCACAACGAAACGCCCGTCTGACAATAGACAGAAATCGCAATGAACTAAGCACCAATGATATATTGACATAGTACATCATGATGTATTGGTACTGTACGTGTGCACGAAGGGGGCAGACAGAATTGTCGCCGCGAACCCATGGCAGGTCATACATCAACTTAAGACAATAAAACATGGACGATTGAAGTGGGTATTGCGAATGGAGGGTTATCGGATTCTGCAACGGTCACTAACGCCGCATTAGTCTTTATAAATCATGTTACTTAGATAGTTGGACATGTTTTGAAATTTTCGATTAGAGATAACGGGCTTTGAGTACGAAGCTTTATCAATGTAAGTGTCATGCTATTGATATATAAAAATATTTAAATTATTTATAATTATCCAAATTATCTAAAATCACAATTAAGTCATATAAAAAAGACTGATCACAATTGGACCTGAAATGCACCCTTGGGGTAAACTGACTAACCACCAACCAATCTTGTGCTAGGTTAAATGTACCCGATGAATGGTAATTCGAAAAGATTACGAGCGCAAACTGGTCACAAAAAATCAGAGTCATCATAATATAGGGTACAACGACTACAGATCTAGGTTTCTAGTCCGTTGTCAGTATCAATGGATCTAAATTCTTCTATGGCTTGAGCGCCATCTGCGATCAAGATATGATCGTCTATTGTCTTACGATTTCATCATTGGTGCAATGCTAGTTTGGCTATGGTGCATTAATGACCATCTTTGTGTGTGACGTAACATAAAGCGATATTTTATGGCAGATAAAAATAGCAGTTTAGATTCTATCAATTTTTTTTTGGTGAAGCAGCAAAATGTCCTGTTCTCTTTGATCAGATTCATTCAAGACTTAAGTTAAATAATTAAATTGTAATGAATGAATTGGGAACCAAGAATTTATTTTAAACAATGATGAGTAATACCCAATAGAAACGTTAACAGGCAAATTGACCAATATTACAATTTGGAAGAACTTTATCGTGTTTAAATAATAAAATCAAATAAAAAAAAAGAATCTTGAGCGAATTTCGGAATCTGTGCTAATTTTGGACGAACCAAACAATACGGTACAGTCCTTCAATCACAAATAACGAATTTATAATTTTTGGAATACATTCATAGTACAATAGTCACTTAAACATTTCTAATATCAATAGGATTGTTCTGAAAAGATCCTAACACAATAGCTCTTTGTCTGTGAAGGGCAGGCTTTAGTCTATTACGTTACATTTTGAAAGTTCCCAAACTCCTGAATGGAGTTCTTAGTTAATTTTGGTGCAAATAGACTTCGCTGGAATAATCTCGAAACCACTTTCAACGGTTCATTTAGTCGTACATATTGATTAGGTTCCGTATGTGTGCTGAATTCTTTGAAAGAGCTTTTATCATTTATACAAGAGGAAAAGTACTTCGGACTGTTTTTCTATTCCTTTGTCTTTTATCAGGTTGTTCCTAGAACATTCTGTAGTAAATTGCTTTGTCATAGTAGGATCACAAGAATCGTTCCAACAACTCATTTCTCTTACATAACTCATAATATTTATATGGAAATATTTATTTATCCCTATTTTTTTCAACATAATGATATATATCGACATTGATTTTCTATATTTTTATCATGAGTACATGATAACGCGTTACATGAAATTGATTTTTAATCCCCAAAAATATACTCTGGTAATAAAAAAACTTTCTCATTTGAATTAAATAATAACATCCACCAAAGAAATGAAGATAATTTTAAAGCTCCAACCATTCATTTCCTCTAATAACCAAATTAAAAGAAACTCGAATACCTTAAAAGATACTAAAGACATCATCAACGAAAAAGAAGGTCTTACTTCATTAAAAACATTTTCGGCCGATACGTTCCATTCGGAAACGGTCCTAATTACTTAGACGTTCCTAACTGCTGATTTCAGTCACGAAACAGATAAGCATAGAAGGACAGCTCCATAAAATGAGAAAAAAGAAGTTTTTTCACAAAGATCTGCATCCCAATTACGTAACACATTTTCAATCACAATCTGAAGGCTTTTGAAGATTCATAAATCCATTGCTAAATTCATGATGAAAAAACTCGTTTGCTTAAAAAAAATGTAAAAAACGCAATGAATATTTTATATTATCAAAATGACAGGCTGTCATTGTAATAGAATATTAAGGCGTTACATTACTTATTTCACTGAAGCAAATGCTAGCCGTCAGTACATTTGCACTTGTTGTACGTAATTGTAACATGTACATAAATGTGAGCGTTAGCTTTCGCTCATTGTGTGGAACTGAACTTCTGATTCCTATCTATTTAGTTACCAGTGCAGACTAATTGGATGCCCGTTAATTAGTTCTTGAAATCTCCGTAACAGACTCGTTCCTCAGTGCTAATTAGAATAACAGCTACATCGCCAATTAAATGGGAATACCATAAATTCTTTTCGTTTGTATTTATACAGTAGTCTGCGTTTGCTCACCTTTGATCCTAAGTTATGTCACCTAGGCACGCGACTGTAAGCTTTTGTTATGTAACTGGTCGTAAAAACAGCTATTATCTGGACGACCTTTAAAGTGTTTGGCAAAGGTGACTCTAAGTTGGTGACATTTAATTTAATTTCCCTATCAGCTAGAGGACTAGGATAACGACTGCGTAATGAGGCTTTCATTTTTCTTAATTTGAACCTTAAGTAGAACACTAGGTACACTGTTTTTCCTGGTAGTAAACGTTAACGTTTCCAAACGTCTTTTATAATGAGCACAGCAAAGGAGTGGACTCTCTGCCTGCGTCTGTGTTTCCGAACGCCTGCAACCCTAATCCCTTCAAAATTAGAGTGAACAAGGTTTTTATGGGTAAGCTCGCTCCATTGTCGACTTTGTCTCTGTCATCTATGATCTAGACTAGAGTCAAAAGCATATCCACCTAAAATAAAAAAGTAATATAGTCAATAAGAGAAACAAAGGATTGGACTATTGCCTTAGACAATGATAAAAGTAATTAATAATCTCAAGTACATAAGCATGTGCTACTGAGTGTTGCTGTGTTTAGATAAGGACACAAAATTGTGCTTAATGAAAAATGACGACAAGGAAGGCGGAACCCAAGTCAATGGGACCAGGTATAGAAAGAAAAAGAATAAGCATGTGCCTGGCTGAGCATCGGTTCCTGGTATTGACCTGGAATTAGTAGCATCCCGGAGTTTTGATTCACGCCCGTTTGGTGTAAAGCTTGCCCCTATCACTCACGCGTGTACTGCAAGTACACCTACGAGTATGTCCAAGCCTTCTGGGAGAACAGACGTTATGCAATGTTATGAAATAATGAATATAAGCAAAATTTGCGTAATAATAAGATGCTCAAATAATCTCCAAAGATATCTCTCCCATTTCCAAACAACGTGGCTCTAGCGGAAGCTCTTGGAATAAAACTATCCCAGTTAGGAAATTACGTAATTCTGCAGAGAAGCAAACTTTGGGAGCATTATGGTCACGTATTTTCTAGAACTCCGTGGAACTAACTTGAGTTTCTAGGACATCTGGTACTTTGTAATTGATATGCCAACTTTGAGTGATTAAAACGAGCACCTTTTCTATTATTGTGGTTTCTTGGGTGTTTATAGGAAAGGTACGTTCTTTCGCTTATAAAATGATTGTTTTAAGGAGACATTGGGTTCCAAACCTTTTAAATTATAAATGATTTTTATTTTATATCATTTCAAAAATGCATAGTAATACAGATTTGAGTGGACTTGTCGAGAAAGTGCGAGCAGTTGTCAGTTATTATGTAGATCAAACTTAAAACTTTAAGGAGCTCAACGATAGTAAGAACATTTGGGTAGGCCGCAAAAAGTACTCTAACTGCCAGACAATCCTGAAATCTACCCCTGATATAGCAGTTACGGCTATATACCTACCTATTCCTGACATTCATAAAACGTTATAATATGAAAACAACGAAGACTTGGTAGCAACTATTGAAAGTATAAAGAGACAATGATAATATCTTATTTACCAAAAATAAAAAGTGATATAGTTAGGAAATTCGCTACAAATCCGACGGAAAGGAAACAACTACCTTCATCCTCATAACCTCATAATATTTACACAATTATCCACATTCACCGTAACGAATACTTCAAACACTCCATTCCATATATTAGTGTTACGTCCGCCGTATACTCGGTCACAGGTGGCGCCACTTTCCTCTATTCTCAGAGCTTTACACTCGCGTTTAATTTCATTACGAATGCGTGCTTCCTCTCCAGTTAGTTCCACTAATTTACTGAGCTCTGTGTAAAGAACGACGAACAGCTGACCACAAGCGCTGAGTGATTTTAAATATGCATTTTTATCTGCATTTTCGGACGAAAAATTAAGGGTAGGATTCGTTTGGTTTGCTAATAAAGAAGTGTTTGTTCTTTTCATAATACTGTGTAATATCGTAGTAACAAAAAACTTTTTAGACTTTTGGTTTCCTGCTTTACATTTTATTTGTAGATCTAGAGAAGCGTGCTACCTCGTCGACCGCGTCATCGCTTTTCATCAGGTGAGATTGTGGACATACCAATAATAACAAAAAATAAAATCGGTCGTTACGGGTAGTCAGAAACCCAAAAATCTGACGATTGGGTTTGTAAAGGTCAAATAGGCTCCATGTAGGTTACTGGTATCATTCCCGACAAATTTAGTCGGGAAAAGCATCGGCAAATTAATTCTGTTGACACTTTTGAATTTTATCTCTATGATTACGTCAACGCTTAATAAAATAGTCTCCAACCCATTTCGAAACATAGAGCTGTACTTGTAGGTCAATCAAACATTCCCATTGGCCGTATTCCAAACCATTTCACCAGACAATGGCACCACGTAAAAAACTTCGTGATACGGGAACACGAAGCGGATACGTTGACAATAGCGACAGCCTCAAGACAACTGCCGTCACCAAGTGACCTGCGGTTGGAGATAATAATTCCAATGCAGGTTCGATTGTCATGGACTTTGTTTTGGACGTGTATGGAAATGTGTTGGTCAAGACAAGCGTAGTAGGATTGACATAATAATCTGAAATAATCTTACTAGTGATAAATCAAGAAGTCAGGAATGGCGTGATGGTTGACACGATATATGGAACAAACAAGGACTGGAAGATGAATATTATTGATAACATTTCAAAATTAATAGCGATTTTGTAAAATTTAGCACAATTAATTTATGCCTCTTTATTTGCAGACTTATCATTACAGTGACCGATAACATGGAAACTGAAACGGTTGATAACTACTGATAGGTATGTAGAATTTATAATTTGATGCTTCTTTTTCTTGTTTTTTAATATTTATTTTGTCAACATCTGAAAATTTACCCCATCCACTGTTTATTCTAATGGGTTCACATACTAATTTTGCATTAGTTTACTATTTTTAACGTATTCTTGAATGACGCCACAGCCAGGCCTTTCATTTGCCTCTTTCTCCATTCTCGCGTTAATGACCGACGCGTTCCTCCCACATTTCATCGACAAATCTCTTCACACGTCTAACTGCTTAGTCAGTACATCGGTAATGTAAATGTATGTTTAACCACACCACACCAAATGTTAGGCGCAGTCGCCGCATGAAATAGTTCACTCACCACAGTGCCGCATTCAATGCGTAAAGTTCTTACGTGGTCTAATAATAACCTTGTTGAAGTTTTTATTGCGTTTCTGACATTTCTGTTGCGTTCAATTGTTTGTGTTTACCGGGTATTGAAATGATTGGTCTGTTATGGTGGTTAGCGTTTTTATATTTAAGTTGCACATGTTTCTTTTAAGTTAGCCTCTCTAGAAAGTGTTTTCTGTAAATGAGTGGTCTCTAATGACCCGTCTGTCTAACAGAAATGGTATTCTGCCAAAATTAGTGCATTGCTCGTAATTTATATCAGTTGAGCAGGACATCTATCAATGATGATGAGTGATGTGTGGTTTTACCCTGATGAAGTAGGTCTTTACGTCAAGAGTCTTGACTTAAAAGATTAACAATTTTATTGATTACTTATAGGAAGCGTGCTCATTCATCCACAATATTATCGCTTACCATCAGGTGAGATTAGTGATCCAACATCACCCTATCAATAATAATATCTGGTTCTTTTGACACGTTTTTGATTGTTTACGGCTTTCGTGGCGTGGTTTCGGGATTGTCCGACTAGTTTTTGTTTCAAACGTAGTCACGAATCGAACTCATTATCTACTCAAGTAGCCGGACATGTTGACATGCCTGCCTAGCAGTATTTACAACTATGCTTTAAAATTGAGGAGACCATTGGCCAGTCATGACATAACCATTAAAGTATTATAGTAGTATTATATAACTTGATTGGTGACTTAACTGACTTAAAGTTAGGTATGTGTTCAACTAGTTTTTGTCAGCTGTCTCGCCCATGTAAAAGACAGAAAATAACCTTATAGAAAAACATTCAAAAAATGTAAAAGCTGACTTAATTCAGTAACCGATCTATCCATGCGCCAAGTTACATCCAAATCAGTTTAGCTGTTGAGACTTGGTTAGTTTATAAACCAAAGTCCAAACATACGGATTTTCAATTAAAAATATTAGGAGGGTAATGTCTCATTCAAGCATAGTTCACGTTCCGGTCTGGCCAACATTATTTTAATTTAAATCTAACACCGACTTTCTTATGAATCAATCAATATATATAAACTCTCCCGTTACTGAGTGACTGGGTGACAGACAAACAACGCACGGCCTAAACAACAAGGTCGTAGAAAGCTGAAATTTGGCATGAAGGCTCCTTGAAAACTGCAGAAGAGCACTAAGAGAGGATTTCCCGAAATTCTTACGGGAACGGGAAAAAACGGGATGAGCGCATACGAAGTCGCAAGCAAAAGCTAGCAAAGCTAACATTTACCTAACTGCTGCAAACAATTACTACCTTGCAATAATATTGAAAACTAAATCCAAGGCGTAACCTTCGGTCGGAGGACATGGTGGAGCATACGGTGGAGGTCTGCCCTGCTTGGGCTGAGCACCGCCGTGTCCTTGTCGAGGCGATCGGCGGCGGCGACCTCTCGCGTCCGGCCCTGGTTAAATCCATGGTCCGGAGCGAGGAGGCTTGGGAAGCGGTCACCTCCTTCTGCGAAGCAGTAATGCTAGCAAAGGAGGAGGAGGGCCGCGCGAGGGAAAGGCAAGGCCTTCGTCCCTTAAAAAAAAAAACCTTCGGTAGCTTTTGCCACCGCTATATCATCATCATCTGCCTAGCCTTTTCCCAATTATATTGGGGTCGGCTTCAAGTCATACCGGATTCAGCTGAATCATCAGTATTTTACGTGGAGCGGCTGCCTTCCAGACCTCCACAACCCCTTAACTGGGGTACACGGTACTCCTTGGCAAGACTGGTGTCAGATTAAATTAGATTGCCACCTCTATATCAAAGAGACAAATAACAATATTCAAGTAGCAAAATACGTTATTTTGTCACTAACCTATAAAGCTAATTCAACGAAAACTTTATACGATAACTGCAAAATCACGCCTAGCGCCTAGTCACGTTTATTTATTTCAATGACCATAACAGGGTTTTTCAACTAATCACATTAAATTAAAATAGTTACCTTGTATTTGATTGAGTTATAAAGTTTAAAATGCGGTCACGGTTCATACACCTTTTAAGGGCTCAAATCACCTGTTAACAAATTACTAGTAGAAACTAAACAAGCTCTACAAATAAGTGATTCATTAAGAATCATGCAAGAGATCCTTTAAAAAGATTTATTCGCGATATTGTACACTTGTAACCAACATTCCAAGTACACTACTTAAGACATCCACAAAGATTTATGCCTTGTATAAAGTACAGTACACAGGCCCATCCCTAGCCCATATTCCGTTTGAATAAAGTTCAATATCGCGCTAATAATTAAGTTAATACAACATATAACGATGCAGGCTTAGTTTTAATACGTTGCTTGGCTGCCGACATTGGTTACGTTGTCACACCAAGATAAATGGCCCACAGACGTTTATATAAAGTGACAACTTCGTCACGAGCGCTTGAATTAATGGATGACAACTGGTAAAGTTCGACGGTTGAGCCACCGGTGTTAACTTCGTTTTATTGTTTGTTTAACTGATCGTTAAACTATAGCTATAATGACAGGTACGTGTGGAAAGGTAAATAGGTATATAGGTTAATAGCCCGTTAAGTCGCTAAGTAGTGTTTCTTTAAGGTTATTTTAACTCCCGTTAATGTTAGCTCAGGTAATCCTGAAGCAGCTATTTAAATTATGACTAAAAAACATCTTGATATACGACCGAAGATTAGTTTTTATTTTTCTGCCTTGAATTTTTATAGCTGGTTTTATGTAGAGAAGATTACTATGCAAATTATATTTTGCTGAAATATTTCACTACAGTTGGGTCAGGGTTAGCTTCAGCCAATGTTTATTCAAACAGGTTTAAAATCTACCTTTATAAATTCAAACAAACCTTCCCAAGTGTACATAGTTTAAAAGTAAAAATAATGGTTTCAAAGTATGATTCAGGTTTCAAATGTGTTGTAAAAAGGTTTTCATTTCTGCGAACTCATTGAGGTTTCCAATACAGATCATGAAATTTTATAGGCAAAGAGATTTTTTCCAAAAAGTAGCTCAACTTACTTTTCACATTCAACTTCAGCGCAAAAACCATTACAAAAACACAAAGGATATGAAAATATAACCTAAAATGTAACCCTACTCAACACGCTAGCGCCCACTTCGAACGTGTCAGCTTACAGTATACATCGACAAAACTTGATGGATCGCGTTTTACTACCACTATTAACCTCTCTACTATAATTGACTCTTACTCGCGACTTACTGTTACGCTGTAATGGACACTTAATTTTAGATTATAAGCTGCTATAATACTGTTAGGGTTCGAGTAGACAATTAACACTTTGTTGACTTAACGAGTCGTGTGATTCATGTCGCGTTACGTATGATTTTTGATAATATCAGACAAATCAATGTTGTAATATAATTTATCACTGGCTGTGAATCTGCAACTCATCATCTGCCTAGGTTTTCCCAACTATATTGGGATCGGCTGCCGGTCAAACCGATTCAGCTTTACAGCAGTATTTTACATGCACCGACCACAATAATCACGTATATTTACGGTTTAGAGATGACACTGATTTTCGTTAAAAAGAAGCCAAAGATACTGCTGCATCTAGATTCTAGGAAGTTTCGATGGATGTCTGCTTTTCTGTTTTTAACATTATGAAGGAAACGGGCTTAAGCGTTGATATAAGGTACGGTACTAGTACATAAGGTTCCCATGAGGTGACAAACGGTGTATTCTTTTGCACTCACGTTCTAGAAATAGATGAGACAAATTATAAATCGTTTTAAAAATCAATGGATTCTGCAACAAGATGGATTCATGTCTTTGACAGATGAATTAAATAAACACTCCATCACAAGCTTATTACAGATATAAATGTTCTTATCCATCGATTAACTGTGAATCGACCTAAATATCGAATAAGCCATCGTGTTTACTGAACAAAAAACTTTTAGTTAATATATTTATGTATGCGGTAGGTAAACGATCTAATGTTGGACAAATTGCATGGTTGATAATTTAACTGCTGAGTCTGAGAGGCTTTTAGTTATCTTAATGTTGTCATCACCTTTCTTCGATGTTTTGTACGATTTATGTTTGGAAGATTTAGTATAATAGTTAATGATTGAATCGAGGTTAATTGGTATGATGACAAACTTATCAAGATTAGATACTTATGCAAGAAAAGAAAGTAAGATAAGAAGTTGCCTTGAAAGAGGTGGTGACTGGAAAATGGTGATGAAGAGGAGTTTCTTGCCAATGCAGACAATATAGGCTAAACAAAACACAGATTTTTTATCAAGCCTCAAGTTAACTCAAATCACCCTTCTCAAGTTAAACTCAATCACGATTTCCTCTTCTACATTTATTATGTTTTCACAGCTTTCTTTCAGTATATCTCCGGTTCTAATTGAGGTGGTACTTGGAACGAGCTCGCTGGAAATATGGAACTCTTTCATAAGAGCTTTGTCTACTTAAGTTGGTTGAGTTGGAGGGTGTGATCATTTAATTTGAGTTTCAATGATGCAGAGCAGCACAGGTCCTCTCGAATCTTTGAGTCTGTACTAGCTCCTTAGACGTTTATTTATGTATAAGTAAATAATTATTAAAATTTTAAACACGGAACTCTCACTTACAGGTCAAACGGACTGAAGTAAGTGCTTTACAAAGTTTTATGCAATATTTAATTACAGCATTGCAGCACTGTTGCCATCCAAAGGACATTGAGAGCAATACAGTAATATATTTATTAAAAAATAAAACTGAAAAAGGACTAGCTAGTCCAATAAGTAAGCATTGTAAGTATAAAGCTCTGGCCAAACTGAAGCAAAAACCATACGGGATTCAGGACCATATTCTTCGAAATCTAATTGTATCAACTGGCATGTGTAGAGTTGTTCAAACTGGCACAATTAGTCACGTGACGACCTAATCATTAAAACAATCGACACTCATACGAGTAGATGAGTATTCAACCCCCGGTGGGTTCTGCTTCTCAGCCACAGCTTTAATAAGTAAACAATTTTATAATTATTTCGAAAACACGTAGGATTCAATCTCAAAAGGGCTAATGCACCTATGTTAACGTCCATTTAGGTGTAGATTCTACACTGTAGCGCAAGTTATGGGACGTCTCGTATCGCCTGCAGGCACCTTAATGACCCATAACCCTGTTTATCTTTCTCAACTCGCTCGACAGATCAGCTTGCGAACCATACTATTGTTTTGATTAAGCTCCCACGTTCATTTGGGAGTTCAGCGTGTAGTTTAGGAGCTAGTATGTTTTGTGCAAGTTTAATATGATTAGGAAAAGATGAATGATGATTTTGTATGTTTTTGATAAGGTTTTGTGGCTTTTTAAGTACGTAAGTATAGCTTTTAGCACCAACATCTTAATTGAGCTTTAAAAAGTTAAACCTTAATTTAATGCTCTCATAAAACTAGGTTTTATAGGCGTCTTAGGCGTCTCTGCGTCTATGCCCAGTTGAGTGGTCTTCGGTAGACTTTACTTTTTCTTAACCTTTTTGTTCTAAGGTCCAAAGTAAGCATTGTTTTTTAAACTTTTCTTTTGTTTTGCCTGGTTTAGCCAGTCATCCAAATCTAGTTCTTCACGACACTTAGTAGCTATGATATATTCAAATCTATCTATTGCGTCTTTTCCTTTACTTCAAACAAACCTCAGTCCGCTCTATAAAGATGTTAAACTACTCCATACTCCAAAACGCCAGGTATAACGCAGACATTAACCGCCACTATCACCCTCTACAGCTAATCCATATAGATCGGAGATCCCTTACTACCCATAAGCGCCACTTCACGTAAAATCTCACGACCTCTGCTCCCCTTATCACACTCCGGTCCAATCATCAAAGATCACAAACCTTTAGTGACCTCGTAAAAGTCACATTTATTGCATTCCGATTCTTCGTTCCAACGTTATATTTGTTATTCTATTGTTTGGTGTAGGCGTTCCGTGGGTTGTCTTTTATCACCACTATCATTTCTAAGAGTACCCATAATTAATTGCTGTTCAATCTTTTCCCTTAACGTATTACATTATAAAATTAAATGTTCTTTCATTCATTTGTAATTTGATCGTTTATTTGTAGTTTCTTAGTTTGTTTATTGTTTGTTTTGGTTAGTTCATGAAATGAATAATTTTAGTTTAAAGCAAATATGAGAATATTAATTTTGATATTTGATTTGAAAGTAATCTGCATTTATAAATAGGCAATCAAATTGACTGTGTATTTTGATTTTAATGCTGAAATTAATTATCTATGAGCACTGATTTATTTTTACAGCCAGTGATATCTGATGTCATTTTGAATAATTATTGTGTAGTTAATGAGTATAGGAAAAGCTTAAAAAAAAAACATGCGGAGCAGTCTCTGGGGACTGCGGATAGAAGTGAAAACTAAGTAACTTGTGAATCGTATTGTTGAGCTATTAGATTATTTTTTTTGAATTTGGAAAGTGTTCGGTGCCGATGACGCGAGTTCCATGATTTTTATTACCCAAAAAGTACACAATATAAACACAGTATACACAAAGCTCATGGAAAGTGTTCGGTGACGATGACGCCAGTTCCATGATTTTTGTTCACCCAAAAAGTGCACAACGCGTCTAAAGAAGTTTTCACTTCAATAAAAATCAACACAAAGCTATTGAAACACAATGGTACCCAAGTAGAGCTCCGTGAATGTTCTTAAGTAGATAAAAAAATCTACATTTTATTTTATTTTGATCCTAAGTTATAAAATATTATATATAAGTTATAACAAACAAACTGTACATAACCCAACCACCAGATTAAAGGTAAGTTCTACCTTATTCGAATCCGAGTTCGTTACGGTCATAAAATTGTAAATGTGAATCGTTTCCTGCTATTTGTTAGCGATTTAGAGTTGAACCTTTAGTAATGATCGTATTATTTAGTTTTTATTTTGTTTCCAATTTTATGTTCCCGAGTAATGTAATTTGGACTTACGACTGTTTCACCTTTAATCTCTTGTGTTTGTTTGATAATTGTGGAGTTCTTGTGCAATGGTTTGGATAAGTCGGACCTTTTTATGGCTTAACAATAAAGATCGGTATCAGTATGATGGTGTTATAGAAATCTACGATTAATCTAATTCAATACGTCTTGAGTTGTAATCGAGGTAGATGTAAGTAATAAAAATTTGATTTTGTTTATTAATTTCAAAAATGTTAACAAATCCACTCCTGAAACATTTACTATCCGATTTTTTGTTAACATTGATTTTCGGATACCCATGTATGAGGAATCAATATGTTTTTATTGACGTCACTATTTGGTCCATCCTGTATAGCTAGTACAAGATCTACTGTGTTTAAAGCTGCGGGCTGTTTATGAATCAATCAGCGTATTCACTTATTTCTCATAACTACGATTCACAGAACTGATTGATTGAATCTCATCAATCAATTTAATACCAAGAAAGGGGTATGATTTTTTTGATAGGAAAGCGATGGGTGGCCGAGTTGTCTCTACATTAGAACGATTCAATTAACTACAAACATACATATGTGAACGATGTTTGTGTGAAAGATGATAAATGTCTAGAAAGGGTCACTCCCTTTCTACTAAGGAGATGACGACAAATAGAGAAAAAAGACGGTTTTCCACTGACTCCAACTAAATTGACGTAGGGCAAGACAAAATAATATATACCTAATATCCCCTTTTGATTGACAATGATATAATAATAATAATATCTTGGGACAACTCACACACGGTCATCTGATCCCAAACTAGGCAGAGCCTGTGCTATGGCAACCAGACAACTGATAAACATACTTATATACATATTTCTTAATACATACATATTATAGACAAATTACACCCAGACACAGAACAAATGATATGGGCAGATCATATTAGCAGCTTTATTTATAAAAGATACAAATTCTTCAACCTGTAAGTTGATTGGTTAAAAATTCCTGTGCCCCTAAGCAACAAGCAACTTTTGGGTTTCTGCTACTCAAATCCATTTTTTTTATTCATAAATATGGCTGTATATGTCCTAACACATTTTTTTCTTAGACTATTTTTTCGTTGAAATCAATTTCATTTCAATGACAAGAACTATTAAGCATTACTTTTAAGTCAAATGTAATAGCTTTAATTATCAAGTCACTTCCTAAGTCTTGCTATTAACAGACTAATTAATAGAAATCAATTAACCGAATCGCTTGAGGGGATTATATAATCGATAGTCATACTATGGTGTACTTCCTTTGTCCCAAGCTGATTCAACATTATCAATGTACCGGTACCTAATTATTATTACCACCAGAATGCCCCAAGCGTCAGGTTCGTCACATAATTTGGTTTAAAGCTGCTTATCGACTACAGCAGAATCTTCTGCTGTCTTTATATGTATCCGTCTGTATCTAGTGAGGGAATATATCGTTGTAGTGAAACGGAGTGTCTTTGATGAGTTATCAATACTCGAAGCGGATAAATTGAGAGGTTATAGCTCTGTCTATATTAATTTTTTCAGTTGATATCTGAACCTTCACGAATATTACATCATTTTTGGAAGCCGAATCCGATCCCTGTGGTTATGGTTATGAAAGCTACACAACACTAAACGATGGGCTTCTGTAAAATAAACCGTGACATTAAACTGCGGGGAAAAGCTAAAGTACCAATTCAATAATTTTTGTGTTTCGAAAAAGTTCTAAACTAACTTTTTAGACCTTGGGTATTTATTTAAACTTTATGTGCAATGGTGGAACATGGGGTATACGTTTCAAGATTAATTAAAATTGCAACTTGCGAGTTTATATAAAACACCGTGAGGAGTAAGTGAGGCCTATTTCTTCTCTTCTCCTGTCCACATTGGTGGAACCCGGCTGATTTCTTATATAGCTATAGGTCCACTTATTTGCTTCTCACCGTTCCAATGGACAGGTAGCCTAACATTCCTGTCGGTTGAATTAATAAGTCGTAATCGGGTCAGTTCGGAAATTCTCGGTGATATCATTAGGGAATAGTACTAATTATACATTGTTGGTCTCGTCCATTTGCGGTTGTGATTTCCGTAGCGATTTATTTATTAAAGAGTTGGTTTATCGGTGGTTTTGATTTCCTGTTTCTGTGATTAAATATTGAGTTTGTGCAGTTTTTGCTTTTAACGACAAATTTTCTGTCTAATTGTATGGGGATTTCTTTTTGTGTTGATAAATGTGCCTGAGTGTTAACATTCACTCGACGGTATCCTATTCTTTACAAGTACGAGTAAGTCGCAAGTGGCTTGGGGCTACTCTCTAAGCCCGTAGTCAGTAGTTTCGGGCGTATTCTAGTCCGTATCACCTACGGACATACGATTAGTTCCGAACCCGAACTAAGAAAGAATGCCAACACGATTTGACAGTAACTGTCAAATCGTGTTGTCATTCAAGAATTACACTGGAAGCCGACCCCAATATGCTCGTAGATAAGAGACGGCTACGCAGATGATGATTCGTGAACGTGAACACTTTTAGCAAGAACTAAAAGCAAAATTAACGATGTAGGTATTATATGCAGAATACTAATACGTTTTTAAAAGTAATTCATTGTAGATGTGAAAGTCCGAAGTTATTTACCTGTGATATTTACTGAAAATAATAAACCTATTCGCTTCATACCAACACTATAAATTCTGGGGTTTCCATTGTACTGAGTTATTTGCTCAAAGTAAGCTTTTAAATCGCGCGATTGCGTTTTGCCTCGACAGAGCGAAAACCACAATAAACATCGGAATAGCCAGTAGATCAGTGACCCAATTTTTATTTCTACGAAAACTTTAACCCATAAAACATGTGTTGTAAAAGTATGATGAAGTAATATAAAGATACTACCATTTGTCCGCGGTTTTGTTCGCGTTAAAGAAGACTATAACCGTCTCCAAGGTCATCTATCTCTGTACCAAAATGCATCAAAATCGGTCCAGTGGTTTAGGCGTGAAATACTTCCATAAACTTATATGTAATTGTGACTGTGCAACAACGCAATGCAGGCAAATATCCGTGTGATATTTTTTTTTTTTTTTGAAGTCTGTATCGTGTGGACATACTATAGGGCGATAGTCAATTGTTTGATGTTCAGTTGTTTTCATTAAAGCGATTATAGGATTACATATATTGCTCCAGCAAATATAATACTTTTTTTAAGTTTGGGAAATCATCAAATTACTTTTTCTGCTCTGGGTGTAGCGGAAGGGAGTGTCAGAATCTTACTAACTAAAACCCATCCGTGTTCCTTCTAAAGCCCTCTGTTTACAGGGCCGTGGTGACTCTTTCGAAAAAATTCCGCAACCCTGGTGGGAGCAAATATAATGCTGACGAAGTACTAAAATCAAACTGGTTTTTTTTATCTGGTAAATAGTACATTAAACCGCATTACGTATCTAAAATCTAAAATTCTGCATTTCAGACCATTGATTGACATTAACTCTTGTTTTTTAATAATTGTGAGATTAGTCGCAGTTCAAAACGCTGGGGGCTGGTTACCGCTTAACTGGACTATCCTGTGGTGACCTCAAATGAATTTAAAGCCACCGCCAGGGCTTAAAACTACACTTACAAACTAAATGACCGTTCGCTAAGGGTACCCCCTGTGGAGTACGAACTCGGCGTAGCGGTGTCATTTCAGGGGGGCAGCAAGGGACAGGCTGGGTCATATAATTATTAAGGGGATTTAAAGCTATGGCTCAGCGGCGCGGGCTGGCTCGTTGGGCAAAAGTCAGGGAGGGGTTTGACAGAGGCGTCGCGATGGGCCTCGGCGGCGAGGCCGGAATACGGAACGCGGTCTGTATTTGTATTTCTTAAGAGTCAGCTACAAAGTGTTTCCTACTTATGTAGGTAGTAGGTTCATAATAAATTATCTTAATTGCTTTCCAGCGAGGCACTCCTGTTTTTGTCAACAAAAATCGTCCACCAATTTCCGGATTGCCTGGCGTCATACACTCCTACCTAAATGAGTCGATCGATATTGATGAATGAAGTGTCAAACGTGTACCGTAGGTGAAACGCTCATGTCTGTACAGTCGAGTCGTTTGTACCTTCGTCAGTTTACAAATTCTTTCTTTTTTCGAGTCAGTTGTCCTGACTTTTTAGCTTGGTCCCACCAAGCTAAAAAAGTCAGGACAACTGACTACAGGCAGACTATTACATAAATACTATATTTGGTTATTTGAAAAAAAGTATGAATGACACAAACCGTTTTAACATCAAAGTAAAACCTTTTAATGAAGGTACCAGTAAATGAATATAAATCAATTATGTTTTAATTCATTGTCTATATGATATTTTTAATTAACACCTAAGGCCGCGTTCCCACTATGTTGTGACGACAGATTATCGTGTCGTTTAAAGCGTCGTGGCTTGTGTATTTAAATGGAAATGTTCACATATAGGATGACACGATTAACCATGGTCCACGACTTTTTCCATACAAAATGTATGTGACAGTCGTCCAATGATAAAATCGTCACGACATAGTGGGAACGCGCCCTAAATGTCATTCTGTTACTTTGACGCTTTGCGGAAGTGAGCCTGTAAATGAATTTATGATGTATATATTTTTTTATTTAAAATGGTTCAGAACCTATTACAGTATGTTTAAATAAGCAATTTACAGACGAACAATAATACAAAAATAAAACAATGAATGTGAAGATTAAATTCAGACAGAAACATATCAACATTGAATGCAAACGAAAATAGTCCTTATGGTGTCGATCCTATTTATACTGCGACTGTACCGAGATATTGTAGATTTTGGAGACACTCTCTGTTAGGACTGTTTGAGGGTAGCCTCATCAATTATGCTTAGTTTCCGTTGCAGTGCAGAGCTCTCTGTTGTTTATGTGGAGTATCGGTAGTGGTGGTAAAGGACATGTATTTCGACAGGTCTATTGGTAGTTCGGTTATTGAGGTAATGTGTGCTGAAATAGTGGTCTTATTAATGATAACATGTTGGTTGGGGCCGCAGGATTTCGCTGGATGCGAGAAAAACGAGATCGATTGATGTGCGAGGTTTGGGAGAGGCCTATGACCAGAATAGTGCGCAGATTGGTTTTGATAATCCTGTAGAAACGGTACTGGTTCCAAACGTAAAATTAGGCCGGTTACTCATCTCATTTGTCATCCATTTAAAGCGCAAACCACTACTGCTTTACCAATTACTATCGTCTTTTTATGAACGGACACCAGTCTAAGTCCATCTATCCACCGACAAAGAAATATGGTTTACAAATACGGTATATCTTAAGTAACCCCACACCACGCTAAGCTTCTTAAAACACATGTAAATCTACTTTGTTTTTTTTTTTGTTCTTAAAAAACGCCGAAGAAAAAAAAGCAATCCTTTTTTAATCTGTAACAATACACTTTTGGTATCCAAAGCGCGGCACGTTTTGTCGTACCCAGCCGGAAACGCGCGGCGCATAAATCATTGCGTGTGGCATCACCTTTATTGTGTGTTGTATCAATTATGGGGACGACTCATTCGGAAATTTTATTGGACATTAATGTGTCGGGGGCCTTAGAATTGTTCACTGAGCCCGATACGTCATCGTAAATATTCCGCGGGGTAAATCCTCTGAATCATATTTGGGTATGCACGTGATGGTAACTTTTTCCGAGACACTTCTAGGGGTTTGTCCAGAGAGAGACTAAGATGGGAGCGGACATCGCACGCCCGCCGTGGCGGGCGCGAAATGGTAACCACAGTGCATCGCGAGTTGCTCAAGCGGGCAGTAAAGGCTAGACGTGATTCCTCGAGGAAAAACAATAGACGATCGTTCGCTGGCGAGGCTACTCCGTCATATTGCACTAGGCGCCATCCATACCCCGCGCTACAATTTGAACGTAAACGGTGGTTTCATTCTGTTTGATACTTTGCTGCTCCCGCTTTAGCACCCGCGCAAGCTTCTCATCCTGGTCGGGGCCTCGTACTTTGTATAAGTTCAACTCTTGGTGGCACGATGTCAATGCGGTTGGTTTCTGCGACAAGGGTCGGGAATCGGATTCCTATCAATAGTTGATCCTGTTCTGGACGATTGTGGAAATTCTTTCGATTTTTAAATGCACATGAGATAATAATAATAATGTTTGAAAAAAGCTATTCATCATTTTTGATAAGAGTATAAATTGTTTCTGGAGCTATTTTCCATATAATTGCAGTGGGTTTCATCCCATGACCTCACGATCCTTTTTCAACATCTGTAACGACCGACCGTTGGACAGTAAATTGTCACTTATTGACATAATGTACATTAATTTATTTCAATGAGCGGAGGGTGAGTCATATTTCAATATGGAAAGGTCAAAGCCTAAACGCTTCTTCCGACCGGTCATTGATGAAAATTCTGGCAGTTAAGTACTTAGATTTTTCATTGAAATTAGTTTCGAATTATTGAAAAGCTACTTTGCTAGAGAACCTCAACGTGCAGTCACTGCAACTCCATCAATTTTGAGAAAAAGCTAGGCAGATGATCCATTTTCCTAAGTCCTGAACACCATTACTAACTCTGTTAGTTCGCTTTTTTTTATTACTGACAATTTTCCATTCTACGGACGTAACATTGTCTTCCAAGGGCAGCTCCGCGACTTCAGATAAACACTCGCTCGTCTTATGCGTAATGGACGCAGCCTTAGTCTTGGCTCGCTCGCGCTCGGTGGCTCGGCGCGCGCGTTCCGTCTCCTTCTTTTGCGGTTCCTTGGCTTTACTCGTAGCGTTCGTCTCACTTGCCCGCTGTGTATCTGCTACCACCACAGGTTTATCTATCTCGCTCTTCGAAATTTGAACATCGAGTTTCTCAATTTTCGTGCACAAATCTGCAATTACCCTCGTTTGTTCAGTAATAGTATCGAAGTAATTATCGATCTTACGCTGATGATCTTCAATAATTTTGTTTTGCGACTCAATTACAGCTGTTTGAGATGCAATTTTTGCTGTCAACGCTGCAACTTTCTTCAACAAATCGTTAAAAGCGGTTTCAACGTTGAATTTCGACATTTTCTTGGTAAAATCGGAATAAAATCACGGATAGTTGGTTCGCGTGTCAAGTTTTGGACGGAGTTTTGGACGAAAAATCTTGTCGTAAACTATACCAAGAAACATCCTTCACACTAGATCAACTACCGTGATTTGTCATAAACCAACCGTTGCCAAGTACCCGCCACTTTACGTGGCGCCTATCTCACAAATGGACGCTTGAATGAATCATTGTATCTTAGTGGCTCGTGGTTAAGCTTGGTTCTCGCTAAATAGACGTGTGGACATTTTGAATTATGTGGCCAGATATTTGTTGCCTTGCAGCTTTCCTATAGTCCTTGTCTTCTTTTTGAGTTGATGACTTGTATCCATCAGTAAGTAGAGTCCTGGACTCCAACGTCAGCGTAATCCGACTTTTTTTTTAAGGATGGGATATCATCAAATGACTTTTTCCGCTCTGGGTGGAGCGGAAGGGCCTGTCATACTCTTACTGACTAAAACCCATCCGTGTTCCTTCTAAAGCCCTTTGCGTTCCATGGTAACGGTGACTCTTTCGAACAAATTCCGCAACCCTGGCAGGCTCTGGCCCTGGCGGGCCCCATCTCCTATGCTGACAACTCTTTGAGGCGCGCGTGGAACACAACGCGCCATCGACCCGGGCCTGGTTGTGACCGGATAGCGAGCCACCCAACGCTCACCGAGAGTAGTTTGTCTTGGAGAGCAGATACTGCTTATCTTGTGAGGGGCTCTGCATTCATACTGCGCTTTTGGGAGGGGTCAAGCTTTCAGAACACACAAAAGAAAACCTTTCCTTTATGATGTAGGTGCGTTGAGATCTGTAGAGCTACAATTAACGATAGGTAAATAAAGTTTATTATTGTTGGCATTTGTTTTGTTTGGTTTTTTTTTGGGTTGTTGTATTTGTTATTTTTTTTTATAATTGTTGGCACGTTAATTTCATTCATTCAGTAATAGATGCAGGTATTCCGTGTAGGTGCCAACGTAGGCGCTTATCTTGAATGAAAATACTTTCTTTTTACTTCTTTCCAGATTAGCATCGAAAATTTGAATTTCGTTTGGGCAATGCTTGAATTGAATATTCTAATTCGATAATTCGCAGGGTAATCACTAGTTTATGTGCCAGTCGACGGATTAAAGCATCCACTTTTAACAGAAAATTGCTTAAAGTTTGACGTTAAATTCAACTGTTTGTTAATACGCCGGCGGAGAAGAAAAAAAAAACTTTAATCATAACAAATATAGACACCCACACCTTCCTACATTTTTCTCATTCATTGATTTTTATCGTATCTGTATTTATTTAGACTCATGCTCATCATTATCGATAGTATCGATTACACAGTTACTATCGATAAATCAGACGAATGTTTATTCAAACACTACCGATATGCTTAACACAACGGCGTAGAACCGATTATCGACAATTGTGTGCGCAGGTATAAGGCGCTGATTGAAAAATTACCGACAAGATTATCGAGAAGTGTGCATTAAATCATCCGATTGTAAGCGAGCTTCAAATCGATTGTAACTGATCAAACGATTTTGTTAGCTTTCTAATGTCATCGGAATTTTTATAGATTATGCAATACGTAATGAGTGTAATGATATTGAAGAACAAGGAATTTTAAGTGAGAAAGATAAAGTGATAGATTTAGTATGCTACTTGATATGCAAGCGTGATAAGATTTCGAAGATAATAATTAATAACACTGCGGGAAGTGCGGCTAATAAGCAAATCAGTGATCGGATTGACGAGCCGGGTATCAGAAATGTTAGCTTAACAGTTACTGTTGATGGCTCAAGTGGTTTGGAGAATTTAGAGCAAGCTAATCAAGTAGATGATAAGATTATACCTTTAGTACAATCTTCTTATTGCAAGATGAAATTAAAAGAAACAAATAATCGGATACATTTTAGTTATGAACAACAAAGTTATTTTGACAAAATAGAAGTAAATAAAAATTAAAAGATTGGTTCAAGCGGTGTCTTAATAAAACCAAAAAAGACCTATATAATTCTGTAATTAATTCTGATTGCAACTCAAGAAAAACCGTAAATCAAGAGCAAATGCTTCCATGAAAACAACCTACTAACCGTGGATAAAAATGTTAAAAGTACACTAAATATCGAACTTCCATTGCAGCAGTTTATTCCTAAGCCTAACGGTAGCTCTATGTTTCGCATACTCCATTAAGCAAGCCAAAAGCAATGAACGAAACGCAATGTAGTGAAGTCTCGAACCGATATCGCGAAACGTTTATACGCTATACAACATCCTTTAAATAAAAATTCCATCGATTACTATGTGACTTCGTGGAATCTGCGATACACCTTGTATGGGTGCCGTTACTGAAAATTCTTTTGCTTAGAGGAAAAGATTGCAAAGATGGCACATCATTTTGAAAAGTGTTTCTTAAAGTTTTGGTTAGAGAACATTTTTTATTTTTTTATTTAATATGGGTTTGCTCTTGACTCTAGTCTAGGTCATAGATGACAGAGAGAAAGTCGAAGATGAATCGAGCTTACCCAGAAGACGCCTGTTCACTCTAATTTTGAAGAGATTAGGATTGTATGCGTATGCGAACATCTTAGATATTACAAGTTTTTTATTTATGCACGTTTGTGTATCTAAGCTAGGTATGTCTAGTTTCTGTTACTAAACTGTATTCGTTTTTGTATTAAAATCTTAGTGGGGTTAAACAGGTAGCATTTAGCATCAACTCACTTTTGATCACGCCACACCGAATCAAATGCACCAATACAATTACCTGTAGACTTATTGATCCATCAAACATGTGGTGCGTGTGCGATGCGTTAATACTATGTCCCATATGCTGGAGAGTGTTCCAAATTTTTCCATTCACCTGCACTCTAGGTGGCTATGAACTAAACAGTATAATCTTCTTCTTCAGTAAAGTCTTAAAAATATCTCATTCCAATTCTTTGTCATACAACCCCTTTGTCACCTAAGCAGTCATGCCTTACAAAGAGACAAGTCAAATGAAACACGAGCTTCCAACTTTTTTATCCAACACTTACACTTGTCAAACTAAACCAACCGTAAAACGATACTTACAATTATGAAATAGGCCATTCGTTACAAAATCGAGTTCTTAAAACTCCAAACCGCGGAGCTACTGTTTATTTTTTTGTAAAAGAAATAACAAGAAACGTCATGCTTGTCCTGTGAAGTCACTGTATCCGATTTCATTGCTCACTAAAACAATCATAGCGTTACATGAAATTGTGTCAGTTATTTTTATTCGATATAAATAGATACGCAGTTGGGTTAACTGATGAATGAAAGCTGTTTATTTGCAACGTTACGAAGAATTCGGTTGATGATAATAGTACTTTTGGAAAGGGGAGACGATGGAAAATCTCGATGAATAGAAGTTGACCACACCCTGCTCTAACCCTAAATAAATGGGGATTAAGACAATTCTGGAGTTTAAAAGCATGATGATGATGATGATAATAGTACGTTTGGAATTTTCAAACAACATACCATAGTCGCTTTGTGTATTCTATATAGAAATATCTCATGTCTGGGTAGCAAATGTACTGATTGAATTATTTGAGCTATTTGTTAAAGCGAAATGTATCGAAATACAGGTATGTACATTTATTACCTACCTATGTGGATTATGTGGAATATAAGGTTCGTTTCATGATATTACTAGATGCCTGAAGTGTAAACTATATCAGGCTAAAAAGTCTTAAATTATATTAATTTTGGGCTTCCAATTGTCATTATTATTTATACCGCTAAACCAGAAAGAGTGTCTGCTTTAGGTACCTTCATGAATACTTATTAAGACGTGATGATGGAGATTAAAATGATTCTTGTAAATAATCAGCTGGAATATTTATACCATTCTTTTGGGAAATCATGGTACAGAAGTATGCTTCGTAATTTCGGCTTGAAATTGGGACATCACCATGAAAAGCTGACTATTATGAATTCTGAACTTTTTAATGAGCTGAAATTAATTAATCTCGTAGTTACAGCCCAATTTGGCACCTTCGATTAGCTTATTTACTGAGTCCATAGACAATTACACAACAAAGAAAGTTAGTGTGGTACCTCTTTGTTAAGTCTCCTAGAAGTTAAAACTCGAAATCTAAAAGAAAATAATTGATGTAAATGACCATCCATAAGGTGTACCGACATCACCACGATCAGTTACACGATCCAATCCTTGAATTTGACCAAAAGCTGGGAACTGGGCTATCATAGAGTATTTTCCTGAAAAAAATGTTTGACGTTACGAGATGGTAAAGTTTTTACCAAGAAGTGACGTCACCAAAACCACTTTTATTCTTTGATGCGCTTTATCTTGGCCATTTTTTTTTATTTACATAGATTTTTTTTTGTTATAAATCTTAATCTATAATCTTAATTTATTGTGAATGATGTAATAACTTTAATATGTACTGTATGTTTATTAATGCTTTTTGGTGGCACTCATTACCAAATATTTGTTTTTTTAATATGCGGATAATGTAGTGGGCTGCAATATTGTCATATACCTACCTTATGATTTTTGCTATGTTAAAATTTTATATTGTAGCTGTTTATTGTCCCTAAATAAATAAAATAAAAATAAAATAAAAAATCTTATTGACGGATCAAATAGAGTTATTCATTATCATTTTTCAATCCAGGAAAATATCCTACTCTGTCTTTCTACATACACAAAAAACGTGGAGAGTATTTAAACATTCATCAGGTATTTCTCATCAGTTTTAATGACTTTTTAAATGAACATGGTGGCGAAATATCCTATGAGCTTAACGAGAAAGCTATCAGTCCACTATTCGATACATCCGATTTTGTATTTAATCGAACACAATGTAAAATACTCTGGTTTTTATATCAAACTAGCTGCTTCTGCGAATGGCTTTGCCCGCGTGATAGTCGGAAATTTATACTATCAGGATAAAAGTATCCTATATGGAATTCCAGAAAATAGTCTACCCGTTTGGCAAGTTTCATCCAAATTCGACAAGACGACACGAGAACAGGTAACAAACAAACAGACAGACAGAGTTACTTTCGCATTTATAATATTGTGTTCAGTTAATAGATACATTATTTTGTGAAAATCAACCGCTTGTTAATTATCAAAGAGGATTATACCAATTAATGTACCGTTTATTAAGTACTGTTTATGTGTAGTGTTGTTGATTTTGTTATTTGTAATCAACATGTTAATTTATTCATCTGTAATGGTCTTAATATTGTTTTGTTCCCTGATGAGATTGACGAAATAATTGAGAGTTTTAATTTGATTAGGAAGAGCCGAAGTGATGAAAGTCTATAAATGTACTAAAAAGGAAAAAGACTTCAGCAATATCCCATCAATAGTCCTGCCAAGGTTGCGGAATTTGTTCAAAAGAGTCACCGCAGCCCTGGAACGCGAAGGGCTTTAGAAGGAACACGGATGGGTTTTAGTCAGTAAAAGTCTGACACGCCCTGCCGCTCCACCCAGAGCGGAAGAAGTCATTTGATGATTTCCTATACATAAAAAATAAAATAAAAAAATATCCCATCAATAGAAGGCACGAGACATCTAAACAGAGCTGGGAAGGAACATCACTCTTGCGTATGATATTGAAGATAAAGTTCACTTCGTTACAATCTATCCAATTACAAAACATGTGAGCCTTAAATAAGGACGGGTATCAAATTAACACGTGGAACAGGCTTTCTTGAGAAATTATGTACTCCATAAAATTCTAATAACAACATAAATTAAAACTAAGTCTACACGGGTTTCTCACGTTATTATTGCAAGTCATATGCGGTATTTTGCGGTATTATAAAGACTCTATTAACGGCGCAATGTCACGTAATATATACCGACAGAATATTATGAGCTAATAACGTAATTTAATTCCCGTGCCCACAGTCTGAACCCGGGTTATAAAACTAGCTGTTGACTATATTGAGGTAGTAAATGGAATATTCAGTGGTAGTAAAATCGGGCTGTATTAAAATATGTTTGCGTTAATTTATGTGAAATTTACCACGGGCGAATGCCGATAAAAAAGTGCAAACTGAAACGCAATGCACTTATTTCAACTAAAACACTTGCAGGCACTTTTGAACTATTAAAGGTTGCGTCAGAATGTTGAAGCTATTTTGAAATTTAAAAACGTAGATAGATATAGAATTATATAATAATAGAATTTGTTCAAAAGTCAAAAGTCAAAAACGTTTATTTCAATTAGGCCATTAAACGGCACTTTTGAACGTCAGCATTTACAGTTCAGTAAAATATATTAATAAAGTGACTCTACTGTACATTCGGAAAGGTAGATTCT
This sequence comes from Mamestra brassicae, assembly GCA_905163435.1. Lineage (NCBI taxonomy): Eukaryota > Metazoa > Arthropoda > Insecta > Lepidoptera > Noctuidae > Mamestra > Mamestra brassicae. The sequence continues at coordinate 6,999,254 of LR991004.1, read as the reverse complement.
TATGGAGAAGAACGGACAAGAAACTCCATAGTTACTCTTTTCAAATAACGGCTTTACAAAATTTGGTACACAAAAATCAATTTAATATTATGTGAGGACGATACACCCAGAGTATGCTACTTATAAGAACAAAGTATAACCAGCAGAGGTACTTATTCCTTTTCTAAAAAAAAAAATTAGGTAAATGGTACTCACATATTTACAGATAATCTTAATAACCACCAATTAAACAGAAAATAAAAACACAAAAAAGAAACAGTATACCCATCTATAAAGTTAATTCATAAATCAACCAGTTTGATTTTGTCTACACCCTTGATTGTCCTATGGAGCAGGACCAGCATGTTTCCAAGCATTCTTATCCTGAATGTAATCTTCTAATTTGTAATATGCTTGTTTACAAAGTGTACTTTTAACATAAGTTTTAAATTTTCTTTCATTTAGTTCTAATATGTCAGTAGGTATTTTGTTGTAACATTTAACACAATACCCCATGAAAGAAGTGTGGACTTTAGCTAATCTAAAAAATGGTTGATCTAATTTGTCTCTATTTCTAGTATTAAAATTATGTCTATCACTAATTTTACTAAAAAGATGTCGATTTTTCCGCACATACATAATATTTTCATAAATGAATTGGCAAGGGACTGTCATAATATTAATCTTTTTAAAAAGTTCCCTAAGAGAATCACGGCGACGCAGATTATAAAGGGCTCTGACAGCTCTCTTTTGTAAAATAAATATGGATTCAATGTCAGCAGCCCGACCCCACAGCAAAATACCGTACGACATAATGCTGTGAAAGTAACTAAAGTAGACCAAAGGTGCGGTTTCTACGTCTGTTAACTGTCTTATCTTTCTAACAGCATACGCGGCTGAGCTTAAACGACCCGCAAGAGATGTTATATGAGGCCCCCATTGTAATTTCTCGTCCAATGTGATACCTAGGAAAACCGTTTGATTAATGAACTCCAGTTTTTCTTCATTCAACATGATGTCACATTCGCTACTTTTAACATTTGGTAAAGAAAATCTAATACATTTAGTTTTTTTTTTTATTTAGAGCCAAGTTGTTTACCGTAAACCAATTTTGGACCTGATGAATAGAACTATTGACGTCGTCAAGATTTTGTGAACGTCGGTCTATTTTAAATATTAGTGATGTGTCATCCGCAAATAATACCATCTTTGGTTGATTTTTAAGTAATTGGGGCAAATCATTTATGTAAACTAAAAAAAGGAATGGACCCAATATTGAACCTTGAGGAACGCCCATTGTCGTTTCCGACCCTAGTGAGTTTACACCGTTTATCTGAACTTTAACCTGTCTGCCCATCAAGTATGAACTAAGTAAACCAAGGGCTCTATTCCTAATCCCATAGTGCTCAAGTTTCAACAAAAGCGTCTCATGGTTAACGCAGTCGAACGCTTTCGAGAGGTCGCAGAATATTCCAATGGCATCTTGCGACTCTTCCCAGGCGTTAAAAATGTTCTTTATTAGGGTGACACCGGCGTCAGTTGTACAACGCCCTTTGGTGAAACCGTACTGGTGTTCATGAAAGATGGAATTTTTATTAAAGTGACGTAACATCTGACTAAGCATTAACTTTTCAAACACCTTACTGAGAACTGGCAGAATTGACACCGGCCGATAATTGTTGGGTTCTTGAGAATCACCCGATTTGAACAATGGAACGACTTTACTGTGTTTCATGAGATCCGGAAATTCTCCTTTGTCTACACTAGTGTTAAATATGACAGCCAAGTAGGGGGCAATAATTTCAATGATAGATCTACAAACTTTTACAGATATTCCCCAAAAATCTTCTGTTGATTTAATTTTAAGATCTTTAAAAGCTTTTATAATGGCCTGGGGGTTTGTATGTTGAAACTTAAACTCCGATGGGCATACCTTTACATTCTGTCTAAGTAAGTCAGCAGAGAGCGCGGATGACGAGTTGAGAAGCTCTGTAGTTTTAAGAGGAATATTGGCAAAGAAGTTATCAAATTCCTGAGCTACCTCTGCGTCCGAGTTTATTTGGCCATGTACAGTATTTAAATTAAATTTAGTTTCACGCTGTTTCTTCCTACCTGTTTCGTTATTTATTATTTTCCAAGTAGTTTTTATTTTGTCGTCTGCTGATTTTATTTTATTGCTAATATGCAGAGCTTTTGCTGTTTTGCATACACTTTTATATGTTTTTGAATATTTTGCAACATACTTATGAAAACTTATATTATTCATATGCTGCTTCAGGCCATACAGTTCATATAGCTTTTCCCTGCTTATACGAATGCCTGGAGTTGCCCAATCGCTAAATAAGAACTTAGTGTAAATACTTTTAGATTTTAGAGGAAAAGTGTCATTAAATTGCGTGTTTAATATAGAAAAAAACTCGGCATAGAACTCATTAGGGTCGTCTATGTTATTAAAACTATGAGCACCTAGTTTACTAGCCAAAGTATTGTTTAGTTTTTCCAAATTTTTATCTGTAATTGGTCTAAATTTTATTAGAATTTTTTGCAAAGGAATGTAAGTGCAAAACGTTATTGTTTGTCCGCTGTGATCAGATGGTAACTTATTAACAATTTCTTTATGTAAGTAAAGAAAAAGTTACCGCGGCCCTGGAACGCAAACGGCTTTAAATGGAACACGGATGGGTTTTAGTCAGTAAGAGTTTGACAGTTTTGCCCTTCTGGTCCACCCATAGCGGAAGAAGTCATTTGATGATTTCCAATCCTTAAAAAAAAATCTTTATGGAGAAAACATACAAAAACTCCATGAACACTGTTTTAAAACAAGTAATTAATTTTACAATGCAACTTACATTTTTCTTGTGCCTTAGTCAAGACCTCATTAATGTAATAATGAATCCAGCAGCCCTACTATGACGTGCTAATGCCATCCAATTCCGATGATGTAAACGGGATAGTGCTATTCCCTATGTATAGCTCCGTCTCCCTCTTAGAGCGGAATCATAATCGTTTTAAGACTTCATAGTAGGGCCCCAGGACTGAATAATAAATAAATCCAGAGTTAGAAAAGCTTATGTACCATGCAGTATTTTATCAAGAACAGAATCACGGTTTCTTCGATTTTCGAAGAGAGAATTCGTAAATTCTAGAACTAATCTCAAAATTCTAGTAAGAACTAATTAAATTAAAGTAAATTTCTGAAACATATATTTCATCCTTGCATTTCGCAATACATACTTTTCGTAGATAACAAACATCATAGTCATGCGCTAATTAACAAGCTACGATGACCTAATTCTCTTATCTCATTTTTATGTTAGCAGTTGACAAAGCTAGGATTGTTTAGGAAACAATGTCCAAAGCGACTGCGTGTAGAATGTTACTTCTAATGTAACTTACTTCTTCTAAACCTGGCATCGGATTTTATGAGCTCACTCAGACACACACACACACAAGAGCGATAAACGAGGAAAGTTTATGTATATAATTTGCCCCTCTGTGAAGCCGGGGTGGTTCGCTAGCTCAAAGATGTATTAATACTGAAGACTCCACTTTATCGTCTTATAAATGCTTGATGATGATAGTAATTTGGAGCCAGAAGAAAACTTCGATAAAAATAAAATCTAGAACTTTTAAAATTGCAATGAGCTTGGAGAACTGCCCAATGATTTGATTCAATTCTCCGATGAATAAAGAACCAATAGGTTCTTATTCTCAGAAAATAACATCAAAATTCTACACCTGTTCCACTAAAGAATCTAGAGAGAAACTCCTACCTAGCTAGATACCCAGCGGATGGTATAGAAAATGTTTGCTAAACGAGAATGGAGCTTCGAACGATGCTTCCCTCTGGGATTTGAGACGTTAAGTTCCATTCAGATGTATTAAAAACCCACCCAACTGGATATCGATGGCAATTAATTTTTGCTCTTATAATATTAGAAGGGTTTTCAGTTAATATTTTCTACTTGATTTGTTCATAAGATCGGTACCATATGTGATCACGCCTGCTGAGAATTTGATAACGTTATTGATTGGTTAACAAATTGATTCAGAATTATCTATAGATACGTCACTACTTACTAATGTTGGCGTTCAAGTGGAGATTAGAGTACAAACAAGAGCATGAAACATTCACTGCAGTGCCCGCCCACACAACGATAAAACTCTGAGTTAATTGGCTGACATAATTCGTCAACTTTTAATTCACTCTTTAGAGCATAATACGTTTGTCAATTGTTTGTCATTGTGCACACCAACCATTGTTTGCTTCTTTTTAAAACCCAAAGTGGGTCACTGAAGCACGCGTTAAGCAGCATTGTGTGAAAGGCGCTTTACATGAAGAACCGCCTTTAAGATGCGTCCTTCAAAATCAAGAGGAAGGCGTTTTCAAACAATTTATATTTTACTCTGCACGAAGGAAACTGTTAAAGAAAATTATGGTACTTCTTCCCCGAGGTTAAACGTATCGGTTTGTGTGAATCCATGTGGAGAGTGTTTAAAAGCTTTTGTGAGATCGAAAGCAGGAAGAGTGGAGCAACTTGTGATCCGGCCTTCGACGCTATTGAATGCAGGCTAGCGGATCGAATCTCCAGATATATTGGCAACAGTAAATTTTGGAAGCAATTCCTGGAATCCTTTAGGATTTTCCTCGTGTTCCTGATTCTTAACACTGTGGATTTTAGTGAGCTTGGTGTTTACAAATGGGTCTTAAAATTTTATATTTTTGTTTGGACGGGAATATTGTGTTTTGAGCTTAGTGCTTATTCAATGGATATTGTTTTTTTAGGTCATTTGGATATTGCTGTCCTGCCAGTTTAAATGTTGGTTGCTGGTTTGATGTTTTTATGTTTGTTTGTCAATCACATTTTGAACACATGCAGTCCGTGGTCTGGATCAAGATAGGTGTATCCAGGTAGTATGCTCTCGTGAGATATAATTATTGATTTCCACGCAAGCGAAGCTGCTAAAGAATAAGCTTCCAAAGATAAAATCGTTACAAAATTTCATTTTTTTTTCATTGACCTATTAATTTTTTGGCTATAAGGACTAAGGCTCATAAGGACCGAGCATTTATCATTCCATTAGTGCAACATTATATCTGTAGTATAATTTTTCATTTCATATGCGTATGATAGTAGGTATTGGGTGTATCAAATCTCTCCACGAAACTAGGTAGTTTTGAGGAGAGATTTGATACATATATCCATCGGTCAGTTAATAAATAATAAGAAATATGTAGTAAGCAATATAAACTACAAAGTAAATGAAATGGTTACTATCTCAGAAGAAAGTGGGCATAATCTGTAACTGATTACTTAAAAAGATTTCATCGAGGGAAAAGCAGAGTTTATTATAATAATTAAAAAAAATTACACTGACTTTCATTGAAATCTCTATAGAGCTAAGAAACAAACTTTCCGCAATAACAGTCAGAACACTACAAAAATCGAATAACCTCAATACTTTATACTGCACTCCATGTTTGGACTTAGCTATAAAGTCGGGACAAATCCCCAAGCAGAGTCACTATACAACAAAACACTTTACCGACTTTCTTTAAAATTCTCGACACAATTTCTATCGTAAGGTTATAACAAACGTAGCTGGGACACCTCTCAACTCGATTGTATTGCTCCTTGTTGCAAAAAAACACAGTTTCAACAGTTCCACATAGCGATATTGTTATTGCAAAACTTTCCCCGTACCAGTATTTAGGAGAGTGGAAGAATCCTACACAATATTGTTAAGTATTGGTTTAAATTGAAGATTTGGAACGGGGACATGGAATGAGTTTTGAACTGTATCGGCTGTTATTACTCGCAGTTTGTTTTAAACGGACTCGAGTTTCTATTTCCCCGTACAAAATTAGGTTTGGATATTATTTTTTCTTCTTTTTTTCATTTTCCCGGTATCGATATCAGGATGCTCAATTTCTGTTTAACATCCTGTTACGTTCTTGATTGTAGTAGGACAGCTAATATCACCTCTTCCTTGTTACTGGCTCATTTATTAATTCTCACATACAATTATTTGCACAGGGAGGGACCTAAGCTAACAAAAAAAGTCGCAAATTGTCACCCTAAGCCTAAAAACGAATCACAAACATTTAAGCGCATTGTTGATCAGTCGCAAGTAACGCCTCTGAGAACCAGCACAAATTATACCGATTTAATTAAGTGGTAACTTCGAGCCAATTGATCGAAGGATTGTTATTAAGTAGATCATCATCACCATCATCATCATCATTCAGCCAAAAGACGCCCACTGCTGAACCTGGGGAGGGGGGGTTTGCCATAAACCCACGCTTGGCAGGCGGGTTGGCGATCGCAGTGTAGCTGTTGCAATGCACAGAGAATGCTGCTGCCCATTCTTCGGTGAGTCCCTTAGTCGCCTTTTACGACATCCACGGAAAGTGATGGGATAGATAGAAAGTCAAGTCTAATCATCGTCTTTTCAGTTCAAATACATCCAGTGCTGGAAGCTGAGACCAAGAATACTTCCGCGGCTCTCACCAGCTACCAGGTCATCGGTCAACTTTATGGACTTTATAGGGTTAAGTTTTAATTTCACTGGGGTTAAAAACATAGTGATCTACTTCTGTTTTTTAATAATAATTAGCTTATTACAGAGTACAATATTAAAAAATACACTATGTCCGAACTGTAGGTAAACATAAATGTTATAATATATGAAGGTACTACTTAAAATTCAACTCCCTCGCCCAGCCACGGACGACTTTCCAACTAAAATTTTTATAGCCAAACACATTGTAGGATGAAAACGGTTCTTTGCTTAGGTACATAGTTGATGGGAAAACCTTTATGCAGAAAACTATGCATACATAGCTTTGCAAGAGATTGCTTTGGTTTTTTCATCGACATAAAATACACGTAAAGGATAGTGATCCCAATAAAATTATGAATAATATTAAAATATCTTATTTTAAAAATACATTTTTTTTTAATTATTTTTTTTAATAATGTAGTATCTAAGTACATACTTGATTACAATATTATTTTTCCTTTTAGAACACTGCATTTTTATTTTAAAATTAAAGGATTTAAAAAAAACTTACAGATAATTGTTGCTGCTAGGAGTTCTCGACATTCTGAAAAAAAAAAATAACATCATGAAAATACTTTCCTTGAACACCATTTTTAAAGATTCTTATAACCAACATGACTGTCTCGTTGAAATTCCTGCAGACAGGTGCGACGAAATTATGCAACTACGATGCGACAACCCTTTTCAATTATAAATTAATCTACGGGTATAAGAATTTCAAAATCTTTTGCATTGCATTTCTACAAAAATACTTTTACGCCTCTTTGGAAATCTTTGCGTCTAGGCGCATATTGTTGACAGGATAATAATATCGTTAACAGAATAAAGTACAACATTCATTTCATCCAACTTAAAGTCAAAACATCTAATTAATTATACTCTAACCATGACCTTTTATGTAAAGGATGACATTATATTCGCAAACCCGTCAATACGTAAACATAAACAAGCTTGAACGTTATAAAGCACGGTACACAAACGAGCACTCGAAACCATTAAAATAATATTCAACCTGCGCTAACCCTGCGAACGCCGAGTAAAGAGCATACGAGCAATAAACGGGTACTTGCAAATAGCTCGTTACACTCCAAATGAGATTGAAAACGAGCAACGTGAGCAAATATTTGCAAAGCGCCGTTTACTGTATTTGTACGTCATTGTACACCTCATCTGCAATCAACGTGATCGCATTTACTTCTATGCTAATTGAGGGTTAGGGTTGAAAGCACGTGCTCGTTTCATTAGTACAAAATATTTTCATACTAGACCGACATTTCCTACTACTGGAACAGCTGCTGCATGTGCTACATTGACTTGAATAGTGTTATTATTAGGAAGAGTGATTCTTCTGTTAATAACAATAAAAATTGTGAAAAACGTCAGTACTTGGCTAGTTTTGAATCTCATTGAAATCGAAGGCCCAGGCACTCATTGGCGAACTGAATTCGTCGTTGCCAGTTATAACATTTCCATTGACGCACTCTACTAGTGTAGGGAACTCTGTAAGAAACATGAAAAAACACATTTGTCTCAAAAGAAAAGAACCTTAAAGAAAGAATGCTGCATTCTAGTGGTATTGATGAAATTCAACTTCGAAGAAAACCTTATTCTCCAAGGATTGTGATCGATGGATGCTATACCTCTCGCTCGCCTGCAGTCCACGGTATAAGTACCTACATAGAAAACCCCAAAGGTGTAAACGTTAGAACGAAGCCAATAAAGTTGCCTTGCAGTTTATTAATTCACTTCTAGTAGCAATGTATTGAATCTTCGATTGCTATCAGTGCTGCAGGTCTTGTATATTGCGAGGCAGTGCAATTCAGCTGGGAGTTGAAGTAGGGTATTTTTGGTATTTGGCAATTACGTTGCAGAGATTAATATTGATATTGATCAGTCTATACAGACGAACATGAAGGCCAAGACAAATTTATATTCAAACCAATAAAGATTATTGAAATGTATGGGAAACATCTCAAAAATTTTAGACTTGCCTCTCTCTATCGCCGATAAAATCTTATAAGTGCGATAGTTGGATAAACCAAATCAGCAAATCACGAACACACTACTTCTGAACACAGAACAAGCTGACGTACATATTATATGCAAACTTTTCCGGATTTCCAAACTCCAATATGGGATCCCTATTCAAACATGGCGCACTATAAAAACAAAGTCGCGCTGCCACTTCCGATTACGACCCGACAACACCCGAAAGTGGCCGAACATCTCCGATAGACCGATACCTACTTTCGTTGCGTTCGAACGAACAAAACAAATATTTACACCGTTTACAACGCTCGTTCAAACTACTTGAAGCGAAACTGTGCAAGTTGAATTTGCGATGGCCTTTTCACTCGTACTCTTGCTTTCACGTGTATTTTTTTCGGGGGATATGTATTTTTAATATTGAATTTAATTATTTTGATTAACTGAAAATCTATGAACATTTTAGGGTTCCAATGGCGACTACTTGTAGCTTCTGCCTTGCTAGGTTTCTCACCTATTCATAACATTGTCGCATATGTTTGAAAACTATATAAACTCTTCTATCTGATGGTAGAACGTAGAGAGTTAGTTATCAAATCAACACCTGATTCATATATCCCGCTGGTAATGCCCTTTGCAGATTGCAGATAGTGGCTTTGTAGAAAAACTTGCTTCGTCAAGGCACTAATTATGTTTTTCTTTCTATCCTTTGATAATTTTTAGTCTCTGATTTCTGAATTCTCGGTAGCTGCTTTGAGTAAGAAATTGAGACCAAAATGCCATTAGGCTGTTCTTATTAAATATACTTATGGCTGTTGCCGGAAAATCGCAAACTCCGTAAGATTGTAAAATATCGCGTGAAATTGTGAACTATTTTTTCTTAACAATACACGGATATAATGGAAACCATTGAAATTGGATGGGATTTGATGTATACAAAACGATTTGTTCATAGTATATCGAGAAATTATAATCTAATAAAGATTTATTACAATCTTACGGAGTCTGCAATTTTCCGGTGACATGTACATCTCTTCGAAGAATGATGCCTTGCATGAGTGATACGTATAATCTTTCTCCATTATTTCAAAGTCGAAAAACAACATACATTACTGCAATAATGTATAAATAAACGCATCATTAACCAACAGCAGTACGTTTACGATAGTAATGTGTAATATGTATTTCTTGCGCCCATATGTGAAGTGTGAGTTATGTTGGCGAGAAAAATGCGAGCAAATTCTTTAATTAAAATCATAAAAAAATCTAGTTAAAATAACTAGCCTGACATAAAACCTTGATAGATCACAGATTAACGACTCCTTCAAAGACTTTGCCAATCATGTCTAATTTGTGCTATGAGAAAAATTGCCTATACACGGTAAATAAATTACTATACTGATTCAGCAGGTTCAAGTGTTCGCAATTTGTTAAGAACATTGAACAGGATATGAGATTGGTTGCAAGTAGTATTATCTGGTAATTGAAAAGGGAGACAAGTTTTAATGAGCTATAGTAGTCAAGAAGACCATTGACCTGGTGAACAGTGTACAGTATATACGCGAAAAAAAACACCAGAAGAAATGGTAACGCTTGGAGGAGACCTATGTCCAGCAGTGGACGTCTTTTGACTTAATGGACGGTATACATAGTTTCAACTTTTCTTTATTCCTGCAAGGTGAATGAAGAAGTCAGGCAACCAGATGGTGGAGTTTAAGAGAGACCCAGAATGTAGTAGTGCGAGGCCACTAAGATAAAATAATCAATTGAAGATTCAATTGAATGCAGATATTTGAATTTGTAACAGAAAGACTCAGTAGATAAAGAAACTAATGACAATAATTGTCTTCGGAACAATTCTTGTCGATATCGCTTCGGTATATTACAAGATAAGACACAAATATAAATAAAAATAAACCAGCCAGCAATTTTATTCAAAAACAAAAAAAAACACAGTCTAAACATCCTCAATAAAACTCTAATCTGCGAAAGATTTCCACACAATTCCGGCAATAAATTATATGTGCACGTTAACAATCTCAGAAAGTTATTCGGGTTATCTCCGTCGTGTCACAGTTGGGATGTGGGAGATGCTCCAGTTCCTTAGTTTGATATGGGGCACCTTGATTAATGAATAGTACGTGTAATCGTGTATACTGTTTGGGATGATCAGGTGGAGTGGCTGTAGCTGTGGATTAGAAGGTTTCTTGCTAGAATCTAGGACTCTTTTGTGACTCGTTTGTGAATAATTGCTGTTAGACCACTCTTTGTGGAGCTTGGTCTGGCGTTTAGAGCAATGTAGCACTTTACTTTTTTTTTAAATAGGTTTGCAGAAAAAATACTTCTTTCAGATTAATCAGTGATTAATACAAAATGACACTGTCAGTGAAAACTATTGTCCAATAAATCAAGCGTCTATTATATCTTTTTTTTATTATTTGGATTTTCTGATGATCACTATCGCCAGCAGAATTTGCTTTGTCAAAACACTCTGATAACATGACAACTCTATCCAGAAAGTTTACGAGAAAACTTACAGTTATATGTAGTTCAAAAATCAAAGTATGAAATATGGTGCCTATAAAGGAAGGCACAGTTCCCATTCGTCATTAAATTTTTAATGAGTAGTGCAGCACCTCGCTCTTCATTCCACATCCTTTATTTCGCAAGACAGGACACGCCTATCCACAGTAAAATTAATGACCTAAACAAATCCTTCTGCATCAATAAACAATGCAGCGATCCATCATAAAGAGAGCAAATGAACTTTAAGAATTGATAACGCAACAACAAAAGACGTGGTTTAATAATCTCATTAAAACCTTTCACTGACATTTAACGGCCTATAAAGTACTCACAAGGGCACTATTTGTTCGTTTACGAAACGGAATAAGCTTTATTTACACTGAAGTTTGATTTTATGGCTCTCTTTTGTTTTTGTTTAGCAATCGTTTTGTTTTAGGCAGTTGAAAGAGTGGAATTCTTTGTCTAATTTCAAGGACAATTTTCTTTTGTTTCATTTTTAAATGGCAGTCTTGAGGTTTTGTGCTAAAAATAAATTGGGAAGAAAATGAGTGGTTTGTTATAAATGCTTTTTTTTGTGAATTGCCATTACGAAAGACTGTCTAAATTAAGAAAGGTACCAAAACTCAGCCTTTTTTTAAGGATGGGAAATCATCAAATGACTTCTTCCGCTCTGGGTGGAGCGGAAGGGCGTGCCAGACTCTTACTGACTAAAACCCATCCGTGTTCCTTCTAAAGCCCTTTGCGTTCCAGGGCCGCGGTGACTCTTTCGAACTAATTCCGCAACCCTAGCAGACCAAAACTCAGCCTACCTGCAATAATTTACAGCTAAGCCTAAATATACCTAAACTCAGAGCGCAGTTTGACCAGAACTCCTAACAAACTCCGGAGCACTGATGCTAACCATCCTCCATCCGATTTAGAACCAAAATTAGATTGGATTCGGCATGTGAATCATCGGTGTAGGGCAATTAGAATTTCATACGTTTCCGCCCGTCTGCCTGATATTTTATTTAAGGCCCCGTAATTCGATTAACACTTTTGCTTAGAGGATTTTCGCTTCTCGTTTCTGGCATTTACTTCTTTTCTTAATGGCCTAGTTCGTTCCTTAGAGTGAAGTCTGCTTAAAAGTTTTTATTGAAATGTCACATGAAATAATTGAATTATTATTCGTACAGAAGGACTCTACTTATTAAACTTTAACTAGGTTACCGCCTCTTCATTGTTTTTTGTTACAATAAAAAAGAGCGTCCAAGAATCTAAAGCCTCATGACAGTTTTTAGGCTGGTCTTAATTCTAGTGATGTGTCTGAACAAAAATACAATGCTAGAAAGTAGGCAATTGGTAGGTGCTTCCAAGTTGGTCCAAGCTAGCACCAATCCAAACCCCCGATTAACAGCGTTGCTGTTATATCAGCTATTTTGGTCAAACTTTTGTGTCTTCATCTTGTGTTTCAAACTTCATACACCGCTATCAGCCAACTATGTCAAACATTGGCTTGTTACCGTATTGGGCCAACGACATCACCAATAGCCAACATCAAGATACCCATTAATGAAACCTTTTACGATACATCTATCGCGGTTGTTTGCACTCTACCGACAAATTATAGCCTATTTGTTAATTATCTTCGTATGCGCTAGTTACAACCGCACTATCCGCCGGATGTCACCAATTACTACTAGCATCTCTTTCCTGCCTTCTGACATTTTATTTTTACAACGCCAAATTTGCTGCAGCGTAATTGGGAAATTTACGAGCTATATAAATACTGACAGGTCTAAAAATGGCTTTGTTGGAGACGAACGTGGATTCGTGGAAGCTAGAATGGTATGATCTTGAATTTGTTATTCGTTTAAAATAATATAATCATAAATTTATTTTTATACTTTTCACCTGCGAAATTATTGTGTTAGACAGTTAGAATGTCAAAGCCATTAATTTTGACAGTACAATAACATTTGTAGTGTCATTCACGTTGTCGAGTAGACAAATTTTTCAAGCATGTTTGATTGGAAATTCCAAGAAAGTGATTGAAAATAAGTTTTGGCCGTGCCTTTCTTTTCTTTTAAAACTGAGTTATGAGTGTGAGGCATTAATTTATTTTATTTTGTTATTTGTCCTGTGCGAGTCCCAATTTTGTTTTTCTTTCAATTATTAATGTCAAGATGATTAATGGTAGATATCGAGATTTGCAGCACTTGTCCAGATTTGAAAATGCTTCCACATCAAGGTAATTATTTTGGTAATACATAGCCAGCTTACCCTTAACTGAAATTCTCAATACTATTAGTACCTAATGCCTTCATTTATTGATGCGAATTTGCTCTGAAATACCTAGGAGTGAGTAAATGTTAGCGAAAGCAAACGTTAAATTATGTTTTTGAGGTTTATTAGGGCTTCACTTCCTTGTTTCAGTTGTATGTAGCTGAAATATTACCCGTCGAAGATGCATTGAGTTCAAACATCCTTTCATGTAATCATTAGACTTGTATATGAACACAATTTAAGAACAGCAGGCCTATTCTCTAAATATCTCACCGTGTAAACTTACGTGAAGTGAGTATGAAGTGAGCTGTCATTCCATCTTGTTTTATGGTTTGACAGCTCACTTCAAACTTAGGCGAAGTGCCTAAGTTTAAATGGTGTGATGTTTATAGAATCGCATTGCAGTACCTATCGTGAACTTACATGTCGAACGTACATGTAGTAGAATTGGCCCTATGATAAAAAATATAATATTTTTAACAAAACTACCTAAGTCGAAACGCAAGCTGGCTACAAAATTGAATAAAACAAAAGAACATCAACCCACAACAACTTTAAAAAACATTGTGACCCTCCCTCTCATTTACCTTGGACAAAACAACTTTTCAAAAGTACTTATTGAAGGATTGAAATCCAAGCCAGTTAGTTGTACAGAAGACTACCAACTGCTGGTTCCCTGGCGGCATAACCGCAAACTTCCGATTTTAATTCGTTAACAGGTTTTAATGGCGGACTGCGAAAACCACAGGGTGTTCCGTAATAAACGTTACTTGCGATATACAGTATGGGTGGGATTTTTTACTGGATATGGCGTAGTCCAGTCTGATAATTATACAAAATGATCTTGTAGGAGGTTGCAAGTTATTATACCGTGATGTTATTATGTTTTGCTAGTTTTTGTACATGGTAAGAGGATTGCTGGTTCGTTAGTTATTCGCTTGACAATTTAATTTTGTTCCCGAGTACAAAATTGGTGTATCCAAGGTTTTAAGGCCTTTTCTATGTTTTCTTTTAAATGTTTTGTTGTTTGCCGCAGATTACAGTAGACTGAAAAAAATACGAACTGAAAATTTGATCCAATCTAATTAGCCCATTTATATGCCCAGTGTGGTGTGTGTTTAGCCGTTGGTCCCGCCTGTCATTTGTAGATTTTTGGCAGTCGTTACAGATTGTCAGAAGCCAGTAAATCTGATTTCAGTCTTGCCAAATACTACTGTGATACCCAGTTAATGGATTCTGGGGACTGTTAAGCAGCCGCTCCACGTAAAATACTGGGATTCAGCTGAATCCGGTTTGACTGGAAGCCAACCCCAGTATTGTTGGGAAAACGCTAGGTAGATGATGATGATATGCCCCAGTGTAGAGTGTGGGACATTACCGCCCTCTCCCTTTTCCACACACATCTGGCGTCTGCCATTGCTAACCTGTACTTTCACTAAGAGTCAAGTTCATCTCTCTACAGTCGTCATGGTCTGCTCGATGCTCGGTTCGATATTGTTGTCGGATAGACCTTAATAGATCCCTATAAAGTGGTTCTATTGGCCCACAGCTCATCTGATAAGTCCGGCCCAATCCCACTTAAGAATTTCCCGTTGTCGCATTGTTACGTCGTGCCTGTCTAAAGAGCCTTAATACCCAAATAAGGAAATTCTCAGAATATTCTGTTGTATCTCAGTGGTAAATATTTCATTCAGTGCGGTGACGGGAGGAATTCTATAAATTAAATTTAGGCAACAAATCACCGGTGTTCACCTAATTGACTCCCAACGTGTGAATGTATTTAGAAGCCAAAATAATAAATGGTTCTTGAATTTCAGGTTCATTATTTTAGGCAGAAATAGAAAATGGTTTAACTTTTTCGACTATACAATATATTTTTGACTTACTATGTACCGAGTTTCAGGAAGAATCAATTTGCCTAAAAAACCGTTAAAAATATATCTACCTAAATAAAAAGGTGGAAGTAAAAAAGCAGTTCACATGCGCCAGGGATAAAACTCTTTTTACTTCAACAATTTCATTCTACTATTAACACAATTTTGCTCGAGATGGCAAGGCTGCAAGAAAATCGAAAAATACCTGAACATCTTTGGAATGGTAAAACAAAAAAAATGTGGAACAGTAGGCTAGATATTTTTTTATTTATTGAATAAAAACTCTATGGCTCGATGTGCTATGAATATTTATAAATCTTTTGCAATAAAGGTATCTGTGGTCAAGACGCATCATATTATCAAGACGTTGGCAAAACGATAAATATTCTTGAAGTAAATTGACCATGGGAATCTCGTACAGTTCAAACACCAACATTTCTTGTACCTATCTATTTTTGTGCTGAATAATGGATTAGCGCTAATTTAAATTATAGCTACAGTAGTACTACACTATTTCTAATAAAGTATGGCAATTGTTTCTTCATACATAGTCGCCATTCTGCATACCTACAGAGAAGTAAAAGAATAGCACCATCTCATCACTTCCCGTGGGTTGTAAAAGGCGACTAAGGGACTCACCAGAGAACGTGCAGCAGCATTCTTTGTAAATTGCAATAGCTACACTGCGATAGCCAATCCACCTGCTAAGCGTGGCGATTATGGCACCTCTTGGGGAAGGCCTATGTCCATCAGTGGACGTCTTTCGGGTAATATGATGATAAAGATGATGCAAAAGATGGACAGCTCCTTCGGTGATTCGAATATGCAACGACGTGATAAATATGAGGGGTCACGGCTGGAGGGGAGCTTTCAAAGGCCTACGGGCCTCCCTTGCCGAGCCTTAACGCAACAATGCACTCTCTATCAGTCAACTTTCGGTATTTAAAGACTACACGGTAGGTGTCCAACAAATCCTAACTTAATTTATTATAAATGCAAAAGTGAGTTTTTTATTACGCCTTCACGCCTAAATCGCTGAACCGATTTTGATGAATTCTGGTACAGAGATAGATAAGACCCTAGAAAATGTAACGGCCAAAATCTATATTATAATCTCTAAACGAACGAAGCCATGGGGCTCGAAAGCCATGGAAATCTAGTAAATATCACCATGTAAACAGGCAATATTTAATTTTTTGGCACAAAGCACAAAATTATTCCATTCTTTAAAATCCAAAGCTTCCAAGTATTACTTTAGTAAAGTAGGGCTTCTAAGTAAAGGAGTATTAATAATAAAAATTCCGTGAAAAAGAGCTGTAAAGATTAACTGAATAGGTATTCAGAAAAGGCTTGTTCAATAAACGAAGACTTGCGAAGAAAAGTTTAAAGAAAATTTTACCTTATGACAGCTAAATGTAGGAACATTTTTATTATAAAGCTAGTTTTTTCCAGCGGTTTTGCTCCCATTGCCTATCCTACAAGAACCGTGTAAATACCTGGAATAAAAAGAAGACGATGACGGTGAGATTTCTATCGGTGAACGTATTGTTTGGATCAGTGTTTCCAGTAATTATAATAATAAATTCTTTATTGAGAGCAACAATGACTCATATAGCTAGTCACAATAAATAAACTTATAACTATGTTAGTGATAAAATTACAAAAACCCAACTAAATCTCAAGCGCTCATTATTGGTGGCAGATACATGCTCAGCCAATTAGATCACCGGGCTCTGCCGCCAGTAGTTTATGACTCAGTGCCTATAGCATACTCTAAAAGCGCTAAGAATCTCAGCGTATATATGCACACTAACCTCTCTTGGGAGGTTCATGTTGCTCATGTTAGTAAGAGGGTATTCTACATTTTCCAGTCTCTCAAACGTCTCCAAAAATTCTTACCATTTCGCACTAAGGTCAGTCTTGCTCAATCACTTCTTCTTCCACTTATAAATTATGCGGATGTCTGTTTTCTAGATGCAACGGAGGTGCTCCTTGATAAACTTGAACAACTGCAGAACTTGTGCATTCGCTTTATTTTTGGCCTCCGGAAATATGACCACGTGTCGGAGTTCCGGAGCAAACTGGAGTGGTTGCCAATTCGGCGTCGGCAAGATACTCACATCCTATCCCTTCTCTTTACTATCCTGCACACTCCTAATTCTCCTCAATACCTTCGTAAACGTTTTGAGTACATCGTCCCGAGAGGTAAACCATGTCGTACTGCCACTTCTCTTCTCCTTCGTACTCCGCGTCACACTTCCAGCCGCTATGGTGGAACCTTCTCTGTTACTGCAGTGCATCTCTGGAACTCTCTCCCACACTCCTTACGCGACAGCCCTTCTCTTAACGTCTTCAAGAGGAAAGATAAAGAGCATTTCCTTCCGCAAATGACATAATATTTATACATATGTATGTTTATATTTATATGTTTATGTATGTAAGTATATTTATGTATGATAGAGAAAGTAGTATTGTAAAATTTGTGCACTGGATCCTACCCTCTATTGTGATCTCTCTCTATCACTCAAAGGTTTGCTGGCAGAAAACTCATTTTTGAGTTAAGCTCGCCTTTGTACATGAACTATTTAAATCACTGTGAATTAATATAAGCTGTTATGGTGTACAATAAAGAATTAAAGAATTAAAGAAATAACAATTACATAAACACACACAACAAAATAATCATTGCTTTAGCATTCCAGCTGAACTACTGGAGCAACGATTTACAATACGGAAGTCCAGCCCGTCAGCAATCATGCCCAGAATGCTGTTGGAACTGGCTCGCACTCTGCGCACCAAGGACGCACATCTTCAACGCATTAGACTGGCCTGTTGGTCGAGTGGTTAGTGACCCTGACTGACCCTGACTTGTGGGTTCGATTCACACCCAGGACAAATCTTTGTGTGATGAGCATGATCATTTGTTCTGTGTCTGGGTGTCATTTGTCTATAATACGTATGTATTTAGAAATATATAAGTAGGTATGTTTATCAGTTGTCTGGTTGCCATAGCACAGACTCTGCCTAGTTTGGGATCGGATGACCGTGTGTGAATTGTCCCAAGATATATTATTAGAATATATATTATATTATTAATGCATTCAAGGAATTAATACAACATCCCTGATGGACTACGGAAGCGAGGCAGCCCCATTAACACCCTGAAAGCATTATTTTACTGTACGAGAAGGATTAGCCTAGTTTCAGGTGGCAGTGTTAGTTAGGTTAGACTAGAGTCCGAAATAAATAAAAAAAGCGAAAGTAAGTTTGGTTGTCTATTTGTTAAGGTGCGGATAGACTTGAGCATTCAGTTGTAACAAAACAACGAGGTTTGCACTTGCCTTTTCTTTTATTTGTCGGACTGAACAGTGAACAGAGCCGAGCATACGTAGAACATCGCTAACATTTTCACGATCATTCTAGCGAACGCTCTAGTAAATGCTCGTCAAAAAATATATTCTTGACGAAGATGTCAAAAAACAATGACAAAATTGATCTACTAAAAGCTTGCTCAAGAATGCTAGCTAGAACGCTCGTTAGGACACTTGCTAGAATGCTCGCTAAAACGGTCATGTTTAGTTTAAACAAAATAACATTCGCTAGGGTTCTAATTACAAGTGAATGTTCAAGTCTATCAGAAGCATTATGCTTTCACACCTAAATCAATAAACTGATTTTGATGAATTTTGGTACAGTGATAGACGAGTGACGTTCGGTTCGGTTGGTATGATGATGATGATGATGATTGATGAGAACTTGGGAACGGTCACATACCACTTTAACGCAAACGAAGCCGTGTTCAAAAACTATAGATTATACTTTATGGTTCACAAAAAATACTACACAACTCTAGAAACCTAACTATTTTAAATCTATTGCATAAATAAGGCCTTTAGTCATGTCTGGTAGAATACCTAAATAGTGTCGAAGGCGGCGCCTCCATCACATGTCGAAGGCATAGAGGTACCATTGAATAAAATACTTAGGTAGACTTTAAATAGGATTATATATCATCATTAAACTCATTAATTTTACATTATTCTTCAATTCGCCTATGCCATTGACGTCCACGTATTATCTCTTTGTCATTAATTAAAAGTTGTACCATTAAATATCTATACTTCAAACGAAATTCCTCACATTAGCATACTCTACTAAAAGACGGAGAGAAAATTCCAATCACTATCACATTTTTAGTTAACTCCATTGAAATCAATACGTACAAAAGTTGAAAGCATTTGCAAAGCAATCTAAAACAGAGCTTGACCAATGTAACAAACGATTGGGTTCCATTTATTTCGCTATTTGTTGCTACGAGACATAAATCTCCAGGCAGAGCGATTGTCGCGATAAAACAATTTCTAGCCGTGACACTTGGCCATCGAAAACTACCCACACTTTGTATTTACAGCGATCCGATGACTGATATGGATTGCATGTTATTATTGCTGAAAGTTGGACATATGGATTTGATTGCATCGATATGTTGTTTGATTATAAGGTGTTTAAACGATATGAATGCTAAATGGCCTATGGACTAAATCTTAATGGAAAGAGTTCTGAAAGAGTGCTTCGCAAATGGTTCTATTTTTTCCAAAACAATTAAATCGGTCCAATCATAATAATTGCAGCTACCTGAGGCTTTATTTGTCAAACTCATTCATTTTTGACGTTTTCAGAATCGCCTTCGCTACGCTACCGCTGACAGAAGGCCACTTTACTAGAGCCTCTTTTTTTTTTTGAAGTATGGGAAGTTATCAAATGACATCTTCCGCTCTGGGTGGAGCGAAAGAGCGTGTCAGACTCTTACTGACTAAAACCCATCCGTGTTCCTTCTCAAGTCCTTTGCGTTCCAGGGCCGCGGTGACTCTTTCGAACAAATTCCGCAACCATGGCAGAAACTAGAGCCTCTTTTCTTTTTTTCTTTTTTAAGGATAGGAAATCATCAAATGCCTTTTTTCGCTCTGGGTGGAGCGGAAGGACGTGTCAGACTCTTACTGACTAAAACCCATCCGTGTTCCTTCTGAAGCCCTTTGTGTTCCAGGGCCGCGGTGACTCTTTCGAACAAATTCCGCTTCTACAATGCTATTTTGTTTTAAAATTCGAAAAATAATAATTCATTACGATGTTACTTTAAAACAATGGGGCTCTTATATATTACAGGATCTAAGGCACCAACAACATAATCATGGGAATACGAAGTCGATACCGTCATGACTACTTCAAACGATTTAATGCAAGCGGTAACATCAAACGCAATCAAACGCTTAGTTATTAAACAGAATTCGATGCATTCAATTAGGTACTTTGATTGAGTTACCAAGTTATTGCAAGTATTAGTTCATATATCTACACTCACTAGGTATAATTATAAAACGGTAAAGTGCGAGCCGGTGAAAGCTTTGCGAGATTATTTTTGTACTTTCGGTCAATTTTTTGAAACATAAGGTTCTTTTGTGAAAAATATGATTTATTTTTCAAAACGTTGGCTATAATAAGTTGAAAATCAAATAAATTAAAGTTAAAAATAGATTTAAAATTGCCACTCCATAGAGGCTCATACATTTGTAAAGGTGTAGAACACCTTTAAATAAAAAGATAAATAAAATGATCTTGCAAGATTTGACCAAAATAAACTAATAAACGTTGGAAGTTAAATAAAAAGTTTCTAATAAGTAAGGCTACGAAAAGAAATAAATACCACAATTCATTTAACAGTTACTGTTACTCACGAGTACTGAGCTATAAAATCTTTCGCACAGAACAAATAAAATTGCTAATTAAACTCTTGTCACCTACGACTTGTGTCATGCCGCGCTAATCAATAATTCATTGCATTTTTATTACTCATTTTAACATTGAATGATGGTGAGCATACCATAAAACTGGTTCTGAGAAAGTGGTCAACAGAAACAAACCAATAAAAATTGATAGTGTAATATACCAACCGGGTTTATTTTTAGCTAGCTGTCGCAAGGAGCCTTACCTTTTTGCAGCGAGTGCCGTCTGAGGTACAAACTAAAGTCAAGTTCTGTTCAAAAAGTTGTGCTTGAATTTGAGCTTTTAACTTTTTATGGTTATGGAAAAAGGTGATAGAAGTTTCTATGTGACTTGTCTCCCTTAGTAAAGGAAGGGTTGCTAAATTTGTTCTAAAGAGTCACCGCGGCCCTGGAACGCAAAGGGCTTTAGAAGAAACACGGATGAGTTTTAGTCAGTAAGAGTCTGACACGCCCTTCCACTCCACCCAGAGCGGAAGAAGTCATTTGATGATTTCCCATCCTTAAAAAAATAAAATAAAGGGTAAATTGATTCAGTCTGGTGAGGTTAATGAGGATACTAGAAAAAAACTCTGATTGATCCGTCCGTCTATCTGTCAACGGGCTGTGTATCACGTTATAAATAGGAAGTTACTTTACAGATCATGGTTTTCTATTTCCCCTATTATAATAAAATTAAAGGGACCTATACAAGAAACGTGATTATATTCGGTTTATGGTACGGAATCCGTAGTATGCGAATCCGACTCGCACTTAGCCGGTGTCTAAATTCGATCGCTGTTAAGATGCATCAATCACTAGATATTTAAAGACACCGAATATGCAAGCCGTTAGAAAACCTCAATTCACACGTGTAACTTATAAAAGTTCAGCCTAATAAAATGCAAAAGAAGCATAGAGTATAAACTTTAAAGGCCCACGTAGAAAAGTGGAAATTTTAATTTTACGGCTCTGAAACCGTCGGTTTCAATTAAGAACTGCGCTTCATAAAAATGTAAAAATATCAAAAAGGATTATATCTCTAATTTTTAATAAGCAGCTCTGAAAATAATTTATGACCGGATCACAAGAGTTATAAACTATGAAAGTGCATGGATTTCCTTTTTGAACGGTCTGCATTCAGCTTTAGAGATATCATGTAACTTTTTAATGGGTGGGGAGGTCATGTATTGTATTACGAAAGATGAATTCTTTTGATGATTCTGTGGTGCGGTTATGATATTTAAACTCTTCGTGTTTTTTTTTAATGACGTTAAGGAAGACGTATCGAGATTGTTTGTGGTCCCGGTCGCAATAATGCGAATGATTATACAAGATAACGTTTTGCATGTTACACTTGTCATTTGTGTGTTTAGCATGATACTAATACTTTGGAGTAGTGGCACTATTAACCTTTGCTCTTTAAAGCATTAATAAGTGTATTTAAAATCGTAACTATTTGATTTTGTGAAATGATTAAATCTTAATGTTTTATCTGAATTTGTTAAATGGCCTAGACAGTATGGAACTATCTGAAATAAATGTATTAGTAACTTGCGGATGTCACGCGGTTTCACCCGCGTAGTTCCCGTTCCCGTGGGAGTACGGGGATAAAATATAGCCTATGTTACTCGCTAATAATGTAGCTATCCATTGCTGAAAGAATTTTTCAAATCGGTCCAGTAGTTTTTTAAGTTTATTCGTTACATACAAAAATACAAATCTTTCCTCTTTATAATGTACATGTAGGTATAGAATAGATAATAAAGCATGAAATTAACTCATAAGTGAATACAGCCACAAAATTGTTTGTATCAAATGCTCACAAATTGAATATTAACTAAAGTGCCTAACTAATTACCCACAATGTAACCTTCATTCCTTACCATTTACAAAACAATTTATCTCATAATCACAAACTAAAACATTTTATCTACTAACACATTAATAAAACCACTAAAACTGAAACTAAAGTGATAGTTCAAAATTGTAATAAAATTAGAACCCTTTATAATCTCATTATTTGTGTTACAATTGAATGCATAGATGAAACAGAAAGGGTCACTTTAAGCAGAACTTAGTTCATTTACATACTAACGATTATTATTTCAATGTAGCATGTGTTTTGAATATGTATTACATTAAACGTTAAATTCAACGAAGCAATTACTTTTTGGGCAGTGGTTTTTAAACTTTTTGTCAGTTTTTAATCTGACATGACGTTAAGCTTTTATGTTTTTAGATAGACTTGTTAAAAAAGCTATTCTTTTTTCAAATGTCTAGACTGAATTAAAATGGAGGTTATCAATTCAGTACATCGTAGGCAGGTCTGTAGGATAAACCTCTATTTAAAACCGACTTAAAAAAGGAGGATTTACTCAATTTGACTTTTTTTTTGTATTTTTGTTCAGCGATATCTTCGCCAATTGTAAACGAATTTTGATGATCCTTTTTTGTTTAGAGTAATTTTTTGGAGTAATCCCATTTCAATTTCTTGAAGATCTGCTGAAGAACTTGGAAACAGGCAACGGAACTCTTCAATAAATGATAGAAAATGGCACGCTTACCTAGAAGTAACCTTTTCACGCTCGACTTAAAGACCATTTTCTTTTAAGGATGGGAAATTCCTGATGGAGTGGAAGAGCGTGTCAGAGTCTTACTGACAAAAACGGAAGGGGTTTTTGTCAGTACAGCGTCTGACACGCTCAATTCCTTCTAAAGACCTTTGCGTCCCAGGGCCATGGTTCCTCTTTCGAACAAATTTCGCAACCCTGGCAGGCTCTGGCTCTGGAGGGCCCCGTCTCCTATGCTGACATCTTTTTGAGGCGCGCGTGGATCACAACGCGCCATCGTCCCGGGCCTGGTGGTAATTGGACAGCGAGTCACCCAACGCTCGCCGTTTGGCCCGCGCCTACGGTGGCCGGGGATCGACCTGTGACTCCCGACGCCCGGGCGTCTTTTTCTGTAGCGGTGGTTGGGGCGAAATCCTTGTTTTACCCTCGCGCGGCCCGCCTCCTCCTTCACTAGCATTAATGCTTCGCAGAAGGAGGAGACCGCTTCTCAAGCCAGAGCCGAACGCGAGTGGTCGCCGCCGCCGATCGCCTCGACGAGGACACGGCGGTGCTCCACCCAAGCAGGGCAGACCTCCATCGTTTACTCCACCGTGTCCTCCGGACGATCCTCACAGTGCAGACACTCAAGCGTGACCCTTAGATTGTAGCTATCGGGAAACACAGACTCTGTCAAGGAATATCTCTCCATAGCTGTTCGCACAATGAAAGAAATCCCAAAACGTTTTGTGCGAATCGGGCCACCGTATACCGGTGGTGCATCCCTTACTCCTTGTAGTCCGACTATGGAACGGGCTTCACAGAATTTTATTATGAATCGTCTGATTTTGAACGGTCAATTGGTAAATAGTCTACCTGGCAGAAGCCAGGTAGACTACCGTTGACCGTTACCAATGGAGAAGAACCGACTTGATATTCCATGATCCCCTTTTATAACCATTCCTCTTCAATCATTCTTTTTGCATGCTATGGGTTATATTGCAGTCTCTTAATTACACTCTCACTTATTTTGCGATTCAATATCCTTTCCTTCTATCTTTCACTTTATGGTTTGCCAAGTTAAAGGGCAGTAAAACACCATTGCGACCAGTTTTAATAGTTCTTGCAAGAGGGGTCCTTAAAGTGCCTATCAGCAATAATAGCTTTGTAGAAAGATAAATACTGTTCGAGGTTAAAATTGGAACCATTTCTCCTTAGATTCTAAAGTGTAAATATTGTAATATCACGCAATTTGGACCGTGGCTTGTAGGAATCCACAGGCCACGATAGGATTATGATAAACTCGATGTGGTAAAAAAAAAAAACTGTGGCTTTAGTGCGAGTTCTTAAACGTACTCGATCGATTAAACGTTCACTTTCGATTGAAAACGAGTAATAAAATTGTAGTCATCATTATGAACAACTTTTACTATGGGACCATACTGAAATCGCGATGAAAAAGTCGACTACCCCATACATTTTTGTGTGCATAACTCGACAAAATGTTCTGAACAGCTGATTTTTTTTCCTGGGATCGGGGTTTGTCCCATATCAGAAATAGTTCATAATGATGAGTACACTGACTCCTTTTCAGGTATTGCGTTTATTATGTTACACGTTGTATCAAATCGAACTGAAGCCACAGATTTTAAGAAAACATAATTATTACTGATGTATATTTCCAAACACGATTTACACATAAACGTCAAGAGTTTCCGTAAACAAAGACATATACTATGTTATAGAATAATGTTCCAATTTTGTAAACAAACATTACACCATCTTTTTACAAGCCCGCGAAGTCTCTATTACATTGAGTAACACTGACCGAAAACTACTTCTAAAGAAAAGTAAAAATAAGTAAATCGTAAAACCTAAAGTTTATATTTTCCGAAACAAGTCAATCGACCAACTTCAACATAAATAAAGGTTTGATTCATGCGAGACAAAATATAAACAGAGTCATAGATTAAAAATCCGTGTAGAAGCGAAACAATCGCACAGCAACAATTTGTAATTGATAGTGTTCATATGACCCAGGAGTAAGGGTGATTTTTGTACAGCAATTATTGCTAGTGATGGGTTTGACCATATTTATTTATTTAAACTTTATGTACAATAGTGATGCATGGGCGGACTTAATGCATCAAGGCATTCTCTACCAGTCAGCCTTTGGTTTAAAAAGACTACCTTACCATACCATACCACCAATATTTACAGTAAGTGAATATTTATGTGGCATTTTGAGATTCATAAAAAGTTTGATCTTGTAGAGTGTAACCATAAACCTATCACTAAAGAGTATTTCATTCTAAAATTCAATTTGCTCTAGATACTACAGGCTGGACAAATATTACATCCGCTTCACGAAGTCCACTTTCCACGACGAGTAAGCTTAGGTATCCCTAGCCAAAATAATTTGGCCAAAATAAAACGTTGCCAATTTTGTGGAAAAACCAAGCTTTTATTGCGCAGCATCCAACGATTCAATACGATCCTGCCGGTCGATTCTGATAAAACTTCGAAGTAAAGATTTGGGTGAAGTAATCACGAGTGATCACGAAGTGAGCTGTTATTCCATCTTGATTATATGGATTGACAGCTCAGCTCGTGATCACTTCACCCAAGCCTTCACTTAGACATGTTTACAGAATCGACCGGCTGAAACTCGGCTGTCCAATGATCGCCTAACTGTAGCATTGAGAACACGTTCATAAATTGAGTGTCTCTTCTATAAATTCTAACTCTCTGACAATGCTAACACGTTGTCTCGATCGGGGTCGATAGTAAAGATTAGAACGATCGACTTCGAGTCATTCCAGCTACTTGTAATGCATTGTCCTGTTTTGTATCGCTGTAGGGTAGATAATAATGGACTAAACTATTGTATTAATGGTATGACTGTCGTTAGCAGACAGAACGTTAGTTTTGTTGATATAGGCTTTGTAATGATATCGAGGACTGGTCTGGTTGAGAATGATAAAGTGACGATAACGAGACTACGGTATGTTATTCTAGTGTTGACTTTAATATTGATTGTGTTTCTTGTTGTGTCTGTTTATGATGAACTAGCACGCGTGCGTTTTAGTGGGTTTAAGTGCTACGGAAACGTGCTTCTAAGAATATAATCTTTATTCTAATCCACTTCATGGTCTATTCGAGTTTCAAACATCCAAATTCACAAACTTCCAGATTTATTTCCTACTATTTTATCCAAATCCATTCTAGTATCATACGTATATAAAATATCATTATTAAAATTATGTAATCTGCATTCAATATTGTCATTGGATCAAATATTTACATGAATTGATCGCGACTCTGGCTTCGATTAACTCAAAAATATTTGAATGATCCTAAAACAAAATACAAAAGGTACCTATTTAGAATCAACAACAGTAATATAATAAACACTAGCTTTTGCCCGCGACTTCGTACACGCATGTCTCGTTTTTTCCCATCCAAATTCGACTTTCCAGTGATTAGCACGTTCAAACAAACAAACAAACAAACTCTTTAGTTTTATTATATTAGTATCTATACTTATACTAATATAATATTTAATAAAATAATGCTGAAGCTAAAGATAGCCACATTCATGAGGAAGGCTAAAGGCTATACGGTAACGGGAAAAAGCCCCAGATATTCGCGGGCAAATACTAGTATAGATATATATAAGTAAATATTAAAACGCTTTTAAAACGTCATAAAAATAACCAATTTAATTTCTAATTGTTTTGTTCCCAAAAAGTAATCCAGCCAGTATTTTCGCGACGCAGTAAATATTTTTCTCTTCCCTAAAATAAATTGTCAACTTTCATACGTGGCAGTTTTTATTTTTGAACCGTCAATTATAGCGGCACAAATAACATACTAGGAAGCGATGTTAACTAATGGATACCGGAAAAAAAGATTAACGGGTGTAAATAACAACTGAGTGATGGTTTGAAAATAGTGAGCTCTTTCAGTTGTGAAGTTAACTCTTATAGATATTATTGGATAAAATATGTATTAAATTTTGCAAAGTTGTCCTGTCCGAACATTTGCTATTTGTATGACGTAAAATGATAGAAATCGATGGCAGCGCCACTTACTGGATCCAATTGTGAATCTAAACCATTCTCGAATCCCCTTGAACACACACAAAAAAATTCATCAACATTGGTCCAGCTGTTTAGGAGGAGTTCAGTGACATACACACGTACACAAGAAATATATATATTAAGATATGTTTTTGTTCTGGTGTCGGACGTAAAAAGTAGCACCATCTCATCACTTCCCATAATATCGTAAGAGGTGACTAAGAGATTCGCTAGAGAATGGGCAGCAGCATTCTCTATGCATTGCAATAGGAGGCGTTTGCCATAATTGCCACGCTTGGCAGGCGGGCCACGCTTGGCAGGAGGCCTATGTCCAGCAGTGGACGTCTTTCGGCTGTTATGATGAATGATGATATGTCAAACTTCGGCTAAATGAATATTTAAAAAACAGGATATTTTAGGCTTTGCACTTTTCGCTTACAGGGGTCTTATTTATTCTGGGGTCGTTTAGGCTGAATTTTAAATTTAGCTAGAGTGCATGCCACCAGCAAATAATAATTTGTAGAATCATTATGTATCATCCGTTTATGTACCCTTATTTATGTTTTTTTTTACATCATAAATAAATTTATTTAATGATAAATTTAATCATAAAATACCAAAGCTTTGTGCATATGGGAACCAAATAGCAAACTCATGTTTCCTTATCTTGATCTACTAAATAAACAACACAAATGGAATTGTATTGGAACATTATGATTATGCGATACATAGCGAAGTAAAGTCTGTAAAGACGATAAAATCAACATTCGATTGAAATGCAATCTATGAATTTCTATGATATCTGCTTGTTATTTTAGGAATTTACATTAAATAAACCTACACTATGTGCTTTATCTCTCATCTTTAGTTTAGAAGGCTTTAAAATTTTAAA
This sequence comes from Mamestra brassicae, assembly GCA_905163435.1. Classification (NCBI taxonomy): domain Eukaryota; kingdom Metazoa; phylum Arthropoda; class Insecta; order Lepidoptera; family Noctuidae; genus Mamestra; species Mamestra brassicae. The sequence continues at coordinate 6,970,781 of LR991004.1, read as the reverse complement.
TAAAGTATTTATATTTGTAGCAAGGCAATAAATTAATTATACATTGTTGTTCACATTTTTTATCTCTAAAACCATCCTTAAGTCGTTAATTAAAAAAAGAAAGAGTATTTAATTGCCACAAAAAGACATACCTACTCACATACATGATTAAAAAACAAAACTAAAAATGAACTAAAATACACTATAGTAGGCGCCAGATAAATGTGGAATAAAGTATATTGACCTTTCCCTAATAACTGTTCATAGGTACCCGAACAATTAAATATGAATCGTTTTTCATTATTAGACAATGTTAAGGATCACGAGAGATGATGATTCGGGACAGCTTTGTGTCATTAATTCCGTTTTTCAAATTAAAAATGTCAATAATTGTAGGTGGGTCAATGACCGTTATTCCACGATTATCTGGCGCCTACTATAGACATTCGATATTAGATTGCTTTTAAAGGAACAAATTAATAAGTTTATGTTAAGAAGACGATGTTGTAATATATGTACGTATCTGTTATAAAATTGTTGCATATTTACCCATATTTTATACTAATTTTATTTGTGTATTTCTTTTAGTACGTGCTCCGTGAGTGTATCCGTAGCACCACTGACTGGCCCTATCAGAATACCAGCGCTGCGTTATTTATTTTTTAGATATCGCAGCATAATATATTATGCTGAAATAGAGTCCCTATTTTAGCATAATTTTGGCCTCGCACAGATAATTATCCGTTAGTCTATATTTTAATTAATTATTACTGTTTAGCTGTACATTTATTTTACTGTTTTGTTTGTCTTGTGAAGCTCGTTTTGAAAACATATCAATCGAAAAGCAAGCATCGAGCTTCCTGAAAACATCAACTACCAACCTGCCTCACGAACAAAATCTCTTGCAAATAGATCAGGAATAAATCAGCCAAGTCAATTATTCCGTTCATCAATGTCAATCTCATTAGCATAGTGTCCTGCCTTGTCTCCTACTTTAGAACAGATTGATAGTACTGCGATAACGGCCTGTGATTGGTTTTCAATGTTCCTTCCAAATGTAAAATTGAATCAGGATCCGAAGTTATATTTAAAATAGATGGAGTGGATCAATCGGTAAAAGGTTTACAGCTAATAGCTATTGTATTGATTTTCTTGGAAAGGGAACTTCTTAGTAATAGCGTCACCGCATTTTGTATTCCAGTGAGCCACAATACTAATTCATAATTAATATTGCTTTTTAAACAGGAATATTCTGTTACCTTTGAAAGTTTTTATGTTTGTACTACATACATCAGGGTACTATCTTTATTTTATCATTTGGCTGTTTGCAGTAGTTACTGACATCATCCGTCAGTTAGCCTCATCGTTTTCCTTATTTCTTTTTTCTTGCTATGCCATTTTTCACGCAACTCATATTTTTTTCCTATTTATTTTTGTCAATTTAGTAAACATTTCATTGCAAATAGGTATTTCAAGGATTTACCTACTTCTAAATCAACGTACCTATTCAATTACCTTCACGGAATAATCCACCATTCTCCACCGAGGAACTCAACTAAAAAACCATTCGGTTAGCATCACTATCACGATAGCTGGAGCTCAAGTGGGACCGGGTTCTTATCTCACTTAGATATTCCAAAAGCTTTTAGATTTTAAAAACGGGCTCACACAATCTAAATTTATGCATTTCTACGCCAATCTTGGTGAGTTTGATTTACTAAAGTACCTACCTAAGTCCGTACTCGCACGAACGATTTTTCTAACCCGCGTAATAAAATCGCCCGTGCAATCAAAGGTTTCAGTACCTATTTTTAGTTCGAGCATTTCTGAATAAGTCATATTGTTTCCACGTTCACGATGTCTGGGTTATCGACCTGCGGCTGAAGCTTGAATAATTTATGTCACTAGCTGCAGTACTAAGTGCATTTGTGTATGTGTATAATGATTGATCTACCTAGCCTTTTTCCCAACTATATCATCGGCTCGGCTACCAGTCGAACCGGATTCACTTTTTTTTAAGGTATGAAATCATGAAACGACTTCTTTCAGAGTCAGAGTCTGACACGCCCTTCCGCTCCACCCAGAGGAGCGGAAGGGCGTGTTAGACTCTTGACTAAAACCCATCCATATTCCTTATAAAGCCCTTTGCGTTTCAGGGCCGCGGTGACTCTTTCGAACAAATTCCGCAACCCTGGCAACCGGATTCAATTGCATACCAGTATTTTACGTGGAGCGACTGCCTGTCTAACCTCCACAACCCAGGTATTTACGGCACTTCTTGGCAAGAGTAGTGTCAGATTTTCTGTCTTCTGGCAATCCATAATGACTGCCAAAGATCTACAAATGACAGCCAGCGACTAAACACTTAACGTGCTTTCCGAGGCACGGAGGAGCCCCGGTATGATTAGATGGTCACCCATCCACAGAACAACCTCGGCAAGCATTGCTTTACCTTGAAGATAGACCCGTGCGACTGTTATTATTTTAGCCACGAGTTCCTTATTTATGTATGTGTATAATGATTGATCTTTAATGGCCGTTCGGTTATGAACTGCAATCCGGACTGGGTTACATAAATGACAGCTGGTGACCCGTTGAGTGTTGTCGTACATTTTTTGTTTGAATTGAAACTGTCGTGTGGTTTCATGTGCGGGAATCTGGTTGTTGGGATTTTGTAATATCTGTTGTTTTTTATTGAAGAGTTGTTGGTACAACGGTTTCATTTTGTGGTCAAAGTTATTTATGAATGTCATGACATCATCAATGTCATGTATTTATAATTCAAACAAATACTGTTTCAATAGAGTAATATATATTTATATATATATATAATGTTGGGCTGTGAAAAAGATGGATGAGAAAAGATTGCATGTAGCGGAGATGAGAATGTTGAGATGGATGTGTGGAGTATCGAGAATAGGTAAAGTGAGGAATGAGGTAGCTTAAAAGTGGCGCCAGTAACGGAAAAATTAAAAGGGAACCGCTTATCTTGGTATGGTCATGTGAAGAGGAGGGATGAAATGCACGGAACTAAAACAGTTATGAATATAAATGTGGATGGATGGACAGGGAGAGGGAGGCCAAAGAAAAGATGGATGGATTGTGTTACGAGTGATATGAAAGAAAAGGGAGTTAGTGATAGCGTGACGGTTGACAGGACAGAATGGAAGAAAAAAACGTGTTGCGCCGACCCCAAGTAACATGGGATAAGGGCAGGAAGATGATGATGATGATATATTTTTTATGCCTCTCTTTGTTTTTTATTTATTTAAATAACGTATGAAGTAGAAGCAAGTAAGTAGGTAAGTTAAAGTAACTACAAAATAGTAATTAACAACTAGACTAATAAATTGGTGAAATTATGTGCATATAAAAACAAAAGTCATTGTGCACCAAGAAATTCATTCATACACTATCAATGGAAAAATTTACCAAAACACTGGCATTATTGCCGGGTTTAATGACAATGTTGATTCTTTACCTGATGAATAGCCCACATGAACGTGAACTTAAGCTTTCCACATTTATTTTTTCTTTATTATGACCTGTAGCTATTATTCATAATTGCATCATATTCTATTTATTAACTTACCATAATTATCAATGATTAATTTCAAACAATCTCATTAAAACGAAGCCAACTAATTATTATCATTTATTATACTCCGCTGATTCTTAAAAAATAAACCAAGTTAGATGCTCGGAAAAGAAAAGATTACAGGCAACTCATTTAAAATTGCTTATATTATAAAACTGTATTTCAAAGTGAGCATTACTTAGCATCTAACTACGAAGCTAGTTTAAATAAAGCGGAATATTTAAACCTCTTTTAAGAAAACTGCTCAAGTACTAACACTTTTCATGGAAATTGAGGTAAAGTGGAGATTCATTACACCGGGATTACTTTAGCGAGAGCTGAGTGATAAATAATGAAGATATTGGCAAAACAAAATGGTGTCGTGGAAAAAAGAACGTATTATTTTCTTACATTAAATATCAGTTAGTGAAATTAAAAAGGTATTCGGGTTAAACTGAGATTTTCGAGTATATTGACAATACAGTTTTAATTAAAGTTAGATTGGGTATGGGGTAATATTTTGTAGAATGCATCAGAAAAGACGGGCCAGAGTCTTTAGGCAGTGGGAGCCAGAGGACGGGCGTTACATCGAGGAAGGCCCAGGAAACGTACGGCCTGGGACTTAAAAGTGTTCAAGAACGCAACACTCTGATGTCATCTCTTTATTATCAACCCGCGCAGTTAGTATATGTATAAAAACTGTGGAAAAAAGAACGTTACTAGTTTTTAAGCCCTGGCTGGGGGCCTTAAATTCATTTGAGGCCACACAGGATAGTCCGGTTAAGCAGTAACCAGCCTTAGTGTGCTGAACTGCGAGTCATCGTCAAAAAAAAAAAGAACGTATTATTTTCTTACATTAAATATCAGTTAGTGAAATTAAAAAGGTATTTGGGTTAAAGTGAGGTTTTCGAGTAAAGGTTAATGTTTAATGTGAGTTTCGAGCTCATTACATTATTCGGTAGTGAAGGCTAATTTCGAAACCGATCCGTATTCTGCATATCAATTACGAAGGATCAACGTGAACGATATACAAATGATACATAACTCCGTTATACTTACGAAATTGCGTGTACTTACGAGATCATTTTGAAGTAATTCACTTTTTTTGCCATTTAATGTGTGATATTGACAACACTGTCTTAATTAAAGTTAGTATTTAACCGACTGCGCCAGAAAGACGTAAAAAAAAGCAAAATGGCGGATTTTGGCGCCAAATTCGAATGTTATTCACGCTCTGCAGCCTAAACGGCTGAGCTTGAGAGGTGTCGTTCGATACGTATTTACTGTGAGAGTGACACTGGGTACATCAATAAAAAAACTAAAAAGAAACGGTAATTAAAAAAAACTAAAAAACCCTACTGCGTTTCTGTGTAATTTGGAAATGAAAAAACCCTTAAACAAGAAAGTCGTCATACCCGATTGCACTTAACTTAAGACCCATTCTAGAAATGGAGGGTTAGTGAATTAAGAGCACATACCTATATTACATTGCAGATAACTCCAATCTACTGACTAGACGGCTGCTTTAGGGTTTTTTCATTTCCAAATTACACAGAAACGCAGTCGGGTTTTTTAGTTTTTTAATTACCGTTTTTTTTGTAGAATGTATCAGAACAGACGGGCCAGAGTCTTTACGCAGTGGGAACCAGAGGACGGGCGTTTTCATCGAGGATGGCATGCGGCCTGGGACTTAAAAGCATTCCTGACGGATTGACCGGAGAACGCAATACTCTTATGTCCTCTCTTTATTATCAATCCGCGCAGCTAGTATGTATATACAAATGTAGCCTATGTGTTAATCCAGGGTGTCAGCTTCCTGCATAACAATTTTTTTTTAAATTGGTCCAGCCGTTTGAGCGTGAAGAAGTAATAGACATACACACACAACAACTTTCGCCCTCATAATATTAGTGTGATGATCCTCTATTTACTTCTATTATAATCTTTGCTTATACGATAGGAAAATCACAATGACCTTTCAAGGGAGTGATCTCTTTTTTTTGTTGTCTCGGTGTTCCACATGAAGTAGAATGGCCATTATCGAAAGACCATTTAATTTTGTTTTACTCAACTAACGAGTTTGAAGGACCTACAAGACTACTGTATGTATGTGTGTTTATCACTGTATGTATGTTTGTAGGTATATTTCTTTGGTACGCTTAGTAGCCTAGAAGTTGTCAGATTTTTGGCGCCGTAATGTGTCTTAAAAAAATCCTGGAAACCTATCGATTTGAGTATAAAAATAAAGGACTCTAGGAGACGATTCCCAATCACAGAACTGATGTCACCAACTGCATCAGACTGCTTGCAAAGTAACTTGTTTGGAACTTTTTAGTCGTTTATAACGGTCCAGTTTTTAAATCATAGCTTGAGCTATCTAGACGAAGTGACATTCTCACAGCGATAACGATTGTCAAAAACACCAAGATGAAAGGAATTGAAATGCGCTACAGAAATGTCAATCAAATGTCAAAATGCCAAACTTTTGGTACTTTATATACGATACATAGTATCTGACTATGTCGAGAGCCCAAAAATATCCATTTTTAACCTCCACAAAGGCAAGTAAACAAATCCGCTATTTACGTTCTCCTACTAATAAAATATTGCATTAAACAAACCTTGTACGAGCACTATTCATGCAAATTAGGATGAAGGAGCTTCCCCATAACGGCTGGGAAGACAGTTCGAACAAAGGCTCTGTTGGCTTTTTAGCCTAAGTACGAAATAATGAAAATGTGGAGAGAGGCAATCGGAGGCGGAGCTACGAAAAAAGATGAAATGAAGCAAATTGCTGATTTCAATATACGAGTTCGGTATAAAGGTCTTTTGTAGTGAGCACTAAAGTGAGCTGTGTAGCTTGGTAGTTATGGCTTTGCTTTTTACTTTGTTATTTTACCATCCAAAGCAAACATATTAATAGGTAATTTTATAAAATTCTGGAAACATTTTTTGTCTTCTTGTAATCTATTTTGATTCGTTTTTTAATTGCAGATTTTAAGCAATAAACCATAGATTGATGATTTGATGAAGTATTTTATGGACTACGACGCAAAGATGCTTATCATGAAGTTCCAATTTGATAAAAGTGGATAGAAAGCGAGCTTTTACTATTTCTCAATGAGCCCGATCTTGACCTCGATTATGCCAGATGTAAAGATATGGATGCGGTATACAATGGAACCAGCGATCTCAAAAAATGCATTTACAATCTAGCTTTGAAATCTTTTCTATGATATCAGGAAGTGAGTTCTTAAGAACAAAACCACGTGTTATTACTACCAATATTCACAACAATGTAACTCTCGAGTATCGATACGATAAACAAAGCACCAAACGTGATGCTGTCGATGAAACCATTAATGTGGCTTCTGTTGGATTAACATCACCTTATGTAGCCGATTCCCGTGTAATGCTGCATCAAACAGCAAATTTGTACGCATTGTTACTCGGATATGGTGGTTTGTTGATCAATGTTGCAGTCGTGTTGAAAATGATTGTGAATTTGTCACTTACAGAGAGTTTGCAACTAAAACTAGTGGTGAGAAACAGAATGTTGGAATAGAAAAATTTACATTTATTTATTTCCCACAAGTAACGAAATTAGTAATGAACAGTTCATATCTATCACATCGTTCAAGGAAATAGTTTGAAGATGAAAGATACTAAGTAAAACCTGTGCAATGGGTCACCTGGTCTCCATATCTCGAATGTATGTATGTAAATATCCATACTAAAGACAAAATCAGTGTAGTAGGGGTTTTTTTGGTTGTTTATTAATGTAAGTTTTTTCCTTGCACTTAAGCAAAACAGGTATTTTTATTAGACCACTGGGGCCTATCTTAGTATGGGCCTGAGATTTGATCAACGCACTATTGACAATAAAGTTATAATCGAGTTGATGTTATGTTCTTTCTGCTTGAGCTTTATGTTTTTACTTTTAATTGTCTCTAATTTCTGAAGATTTGGTTTACTAAATTGGGTATTATAAAAGACACAAGATGCTATATTAGAAATCTCAATTCTGACACACTATTTATTTTGTTAAGTTTTACAATACAAGCGATCAAAACAGCTGGTGCTCATTTTCTTTCCAAATAAATATGAAAATAAACATATGATTTAACAGACATAAACCGTCTAGACGAAATAAAATCAGATCCAACTACATCAATAAATCATGGTAGCCTATAAATCAACAAGAGATATTCCTCGGATTGTTTATAAGGGGCCATGGTACTGACAGATAAGGTTAGCCCTGTCATTTCTTCAGTACACGACACACATTGAAAGACACAAGACATAGCCTTAAACGGTTTAGCATTCTACTAGCTCCATTTTATATGCTCCTGGTAACCCCAATAAATAAATTCAAGTCCGTCCTCGTTTTCGATTCAGAGAAAGAACCTGTTGGCAATCGGCCAAGTTTTTGCGGCTTCCCTTTATAGGAGAATCGCTAAGAAAAGAATTTTAATCTTTCACGCGTTTGCCATCTTTGCCTCTTTCGCACGGTTAGCGACCGTGTTTTGTTTTAAGGGCTTTTTATCTAACGTTGGCTACACGACCACCCACTGTACTTAGTGTTGACTATTTACGGCCGGTTTGCGCAATAAAATTGATAATGCGATTTTACGACTCTAAAAGTTTGTAATAGTTTAATCTATTCCCTGCTATGAAATGTTCAACTATAATAAAATTCTTTGCAAACAACATTAAAGTCAACAACATTAAGGTCAGTTATGTGCATTGTGCCTATTTCATCATCGAAAACGATCAATATTTTGATAACTCTCATTCAGAAAAGACGAGTGAATTGTTTTCACAGATACGTTCTAGAATTTATTTTCGTTTCGGTTCTATTTTCAAAATCCGTAATCAAAATGCTTAACATTCCTTTTCGCACATAAAAGTTTGTATTTGTCCATATACAGGCGCTCTTACTTTTACGAGTTCATTCATTTGGAACATAACGAGTATCGCCTCCTTGTTTGGTTTCTTTACATTTATATCCGTATAAACACGCACTATGTGTAGCGAGCAATAAACTTTGATCTACGATGATCCGTCCACTAACTCACAATGATCCAAAAATAACATCATCGAGCGAGGAAGTCAAACAAAAATAGATCGGTGAAATCCTAATGACACACTTCACTCGCACTCTATGTTGTTTTATTATTCGTGGTCCTATTCTACGAAATCGCCTTACGGGTGGTCGACTTAACTACTCTTTAATTTATTGTCTTCGTCAGATAAAAGATAAACTACCTGGCGTACCTAATTTTATCGCCGTTATTAAGATTAATTGATATCCCCACTGAATTATTCATTGAAACATCGGCAATCATAATAATCGATTTGTTCGTGTTACAAATGGTAATACAACTTGGTTCGCTAATCGGCGTCCGTTGTTCAGTTTCCTGCAATAACTCAAACTGATATCACAATTCAATAATTACGGTTATTCATAATTTGTTGGTGTCGGCAAGTTTATCGGTGGAGTCACTGACCTTCGCATTATGTCAGTGGCGCGGATCGATACTATCGATATTGGCGATGAACTACAAGTGAGTGTATCAGTATTCAATGAGCGTTCGGTATCAGATTCATTGATATAATCTCAAGTAAATGTAGATATAGGCGCCATTTAGCTGCAAGATTAAATTGAGCTCAGCTTGCTGAAGCTTGCCCATGTTTTATTTACTCGCTTCTCTTAGCATAAAATATTAAGTTTTTAGCTGGCACATGCTTTAGTCGCCCGCAAAAAGGGTAGGAAGGTCCGACTCTGACGCGTCTCTAGGCTTATTTACATAAAGTGGAATAATTAATTGCAACTTAAAAGACAAAGAACGGCCGCTCGTTCGCTATTCATGTAAATTAAGTCTAGAATACAGCTCTATATTTTTGAACATGGCGCACAGATTTTAGTTTAAAATACTCTATTATTATGCAACTTTAGCCACAGCGCTGTTTATGTAATCTGTAGATATCCTTTTGGAATGATTTACACTACAAACGGTTGTGGAGGTTTTGGAAATTCCGGCACCTAATAGTGGAGGTCCGGATATTAAAGTAGCCACAAAGGCTGTCACAGTACCTGTTTCGAAAACTAATACCCCGCCCAATAACATTAAACATTCGGCAATACAAGACGTGTCCAGCATTAAAACAGTAAGCGAAATTTCATTAAGCGCAACTTCGAAGACAGACAGACGATTTGTCTTGTCATCCGAGTAGTCATCATCTTGAGAACTAATTTGAATTTGTAATGAAACCACAATCACGATTTGCTGTAAAATATGAGGAATGATATATCCCGAACGTGATTAAGTTCAGTTAGTTCCAAGTAGTTGACAATAAATTAAAGATTACAAGCGCATCACTGATCATAAAGATTAATAACGGTCGAAAGAAAAGACTTTGGCTCTGTAATAAATTTCGTCTAGCTGTAATTAAAATTGAACAAACTGGCTTGTGTTTACTTGAAACACATGGTGTGATGTCATACGGACGGAATGAGTAATAGAGTATTTAAACTTTCTGATTTACAGTACATTTTTGATTGCGTTCTTTGCAATCGATATCTTTTCCGGAGCTTCTGTCTGTCAACAAGACAAACGTTTGCTGGCACAAGTTTGAAAAATGATTTGCTTTGTGGCGTTGTTCGTAAAATATGGTGTAATTAGAACACTACAGTTATTGTGGAAATAAATTTTCTGAACTCATATTTTCTCTGACTGATTTCGGAGTGATTCAATCCATTTGGTTGGTCAGATGCAGCTTTTTATATAGTTTTCAGGTTTTCTACATTCTTACTTTGTTTATTTATTTATTTAAACTTTATGTACAATAGTGGTACATGGGCGGACTTAATGCATCAAGGCATTCTCTACCAGTCAGTCCTTTGTTCGTTTTTGTTTCCACCTATTGTTATTTTTCTCTTTTTATTGAGCCTTGCATTATGTTAGGTACGTGTCATTGACTACTGTTTTAACCTTTACTTTTCTAAATTCTCTCATAATACGTGTAAATTATTTATTCAAATTTCCAGTATCACCAAAGGGCAAATCTGTGTCAGTGTGGTCCTTATGTAAATTGCAAAGGTTACGTTACCCAACAAACACACGAACAGACAAACTAAACTAACAGAGTAACCGAGTCCCGCGTAATTAGATGCACAATTTTCAAAGTGAAACTCTGTTGGACTGAATGCTGTGGTTTACATTACGCAAAACCTTTGTAAACGATTCGAGGAGTTAAATCAGAAACTTGATACCCAAAAGGCTGTTTTATGCTCATTAAGTTAGAGTTGTCCGTATTTTCATTCAAGCACACTCAAACTGTGCTCGCTGATAAAACATGGAGTATGATGATCGCTTAAGTATTGTATATAATCCATTATGCAATAATCGATGTAGCATTTTTAAAGAGCTTTTACCGCCGCGTTTTGACTAAAACTACAGTATGAAATTTAAACATAATGAAATGAAATTTAAACGTATGAATATTGAAAAATAATTTTATTTTCGAATTTAGCCTGCTCGCTAAAATTTAAAATGGCCGTCGCAAACATACCTACTTAGAACAAGGTATAATCAACTTTAATTTTATTTTCAGCAACATGAATTGTTAAAGGAATTTGATTATGTTTTTATTAAAAGTAGGTAGTGCTCACCCAGTCGAATTTAAACCATTTTTTATTTAATTCATGTATTTTTAAGAATTAGGTACATAAAAAATAGCTTTCTGTACTCAGTTATTAACTATAAATGTTCCAAATTTACATTCTTCAGAACAGAGACAAATTATAACATGCTAGAAGTACTCTGCTTTCTAAATCAGTCAGATTAATGTCCTCAACAAATAAATAACTAAACAACAGTTGCTCTAACCGATTGATAACCAGAACATGGTCTTAATTAAGTGCATCTCACTAAAGATAAAATGTCTTCCTCTGCATTCTTATCTAGGAGCACTTTCCCTCGCTAATTATATAGGTAAGCAGAGAGCATGGTACGATCTTGAAAATCTCGTTCTGTTGGACCTATTAGCAAGTTTTGTGCACTCAAACTTGCTAATGTGTGGAGTTTGATATTGTCTGGCGAATGGTGACAATGTTTATTTGAAATTTTCGCTATTGTTAGAGTTCGTCTCGAAATTATTTGGTGAACTTTCAATAAGTTTCCAATTTATATTGAAGTGACTGTATTGGTTCTCTCGTAATTGGTTTTCACTTGTTTTTAGTGCAACAATATATTTACAAACCTAGTCAATTTTAACGTCACCGTTATTCTGTCGAGCGATGGTAATAAAGTTAAAATTACAATTTGTATTCACCTTAAACTTTGAGCTTCAAATTTTTCCAAGATAATCAAAAGAAAAAATAGCCCACACAACTTGCTAATGATCTTCAATGCTTAAAGGAAGTTTATAATTAGTAGACGAAAAGCACTAAACAAACCCAAAATAAATTATGAGTAATCTTCAATGAACAAAAGAAACTTGCTTGGCTTCTAATCAGTGGTGAAACAGTAGCCAAAGATCTTGGAATATACGTATATTTCAACAAAATTAACAATCCAGTCTTTATAGGCACACAAAACATAACTAGAACAATAATAAGCAACGATATAAAACAGCTCATAAATATCATTATATTCAACAAAAAAGATGATGTGAATCTAAATCAGCGAATAAAATAGGCGCCTGTGAAGAAGATCAAAGACGACGGTAATATCGTTCTCCTCATTATATTTATGTACTAGGTTTTGTTCGCGATGTCGTCTGCATTTGATTTAGAACTTTATGTTTCGGTTGTGAGATGAGGCATTGCTTATGTTACAAACAGCAATGACGACTATGTTTATGTTCAAAGTACGCCAAAGTGCTAAAATAACATCGGATTCTTTAGCAAAAATGTTTTCTTTATGTAATGATTTAGAATTAGCTTTATTTTTCTTGCTATCCACTTAACTAAAATCAACATTGATCTCATTTCACGCGTTTTCTTCTTCCAAGACATTGTTCGAAAGTAAAAGTTCTGAGTTTATTTCAATAAAATATGCAAGAATGCATTAACCTTTCCATTTCCTACAAATGCATTGTTTGGGTGTAGCAGAAAGAAATGTTCGGTCTTATCACGCCCACGTTCACGCACCTGATGTAACTTTGAAAGTATTAATTCATCCATTCAATTATATTTACCGCCATCAAATTCGACTCGGGCCGATAAGGCGCGTGGGATAACACATTTGACACACTTCGCTTCTTTCCATCTAAGTTTTCGACGAAGTTTCTTTTCTGTGGTTATTAGTTACAAACTTATTAAAGAAAATGTTTAATCTCTTGCTTGATTTTACAGTTTTTCTCAAGAATCTAGAACATCTTTAACAAAAAACTGAACTAAATATAAAAAAGGTTATATTAAAATTCTGTCTAAATGAAGACGAATTCTTTGTGCAAGGTTGATGTTACGTCGTAGTTTTCAGGTATTTCATTAAAACTTTTCCTATCTCTATTTTATTTGGTTCGTAACTTTATTGCAGAGTTAAAATGATCTCTCATTTTAACTGGTAACACTAAAACTACGTCATTATACGGAATATTTAATCGTTTGCTGTCATCAATAGCTTGCATCACAACATTTTCGCTTTTGCTGCAATAAGCTTTTTAATTCAAAAATAAATGACTCATTCATTTCCTATTAAACCATTCACGCAAATGGCGATGATGCCACAGAATTATGAAAAGCATATCTGTTTGAAATCTACCAAGTCATTGAACCCGGTTCAGTAATTAAAAAGTCATCAATGCATTCGCGTCATCCGTCTGCTTGTGGTCGTTTTGATGGCTGCCATAAAACTATTTCGCAGTGTTTGCTCGTTCACGGATTTTGTTTGTAAAAACGAAATTGATGATCACTGAAAAAGTGTTAAATAAACAAAAAGTTGTTTCGGACGTGCAAAATATAAACCGCGAAACTAAACATTGTTTGAGCTTTATTGGTCCAAGCTATTATTTGCAGGGAGAATGTTATTTCCGATGTAATCAATGTAAAAGGATTTACATTAGGTACACTCGAAAACTAAGCAAATGAACCTAAGTGTTGATTATTTTAGGTTCCATTAAGTCGTTAGATAATTTCTAACTAAATGGAATCTAAAATAATATATCGGTCACTGCATAATATGTTGTACCTCAAAATCACTTTGTCTACTTTACCGTTGCAGTTGCGAATAACAAATGTAAAAATATATATTGTAGATAAGGCAATATGTAGATACTTTGTGCTGTGGTTTCCTACGAATTTTAATTATTTATGTTCGGGAGAAAAAAAATATTCCAATATTATTATGGAAGTATTACATTTTTCGGATTCGTTTTTACCTGTAATTCAGCATTTATAAAATATGTACACAAAGCTTGTCTTAATAATCTTGTTCCAGAGTCTTCTTGTTTGGCTGTTGATCTTTTACTTCAGTTTGTATATCCTGTTCTTTGTAACATTGTACTATAATTTCCGCAAAGGACGGGTAGGAAATGTGTCGAGGAAGTTCCTGGCACCCTTTTTGTATCATAATCGCGAGGTGACTCTTTCTTGCAGACTTTTTACTAGAGGCATAAACTGCTTTGGAAAAATCTTGTGTATTTTTAAAATACTAATCACAGTTTGTCTTACTTTTGTGTTTTTGTTTATCCATTATATTCTAAGTTATTTCCTCCACTCAGCCCAGCCCTGACTCAGCTTTTTCAATAAAATTGTCAGTTTGGCTTATTGTTATTTATTTGATCAATCACTCCAGGAGTCATTTGATGGATTCCCATACTTAAAAAAAATCGTTATGGAGACCAAGTGGATTGAAAGAAGTTTTCGTCTAACAAAATGGTTACGTCCTACCTTCACAACAAAAGACTATAATAATATATGTATTGTTATTTGTTTTACTGTATTTCAGCAAACATTAACAAGTGATTTAGTAGAAATTGTTGTATCTAATCTGAGACCTAGTTCCTTTACAATCAGTAACAACCTAAATTTCTTAGTACTAACAATATTGTATCAATATAGAATTTAATATTTCCTCAAGTCTTTTCATTTTGAAAAAACTTGAAGCTAGAAGTCCTAAATAATAAGTGCTTAAGCAATATCAAAGAAATAAAACTTGATTTCGTTGATAACGTACAGTCAGTTACCACAATTAGCTGACCCACCTTTGCATTAAGGGTTGAGATTTTTTAAAATACGAATCGATAGAATTACGTAATTCTTTTATAATTTTACAATTTCATCAAAGTAAATAAAATATAGAAGCGTACATACAATAAATAAAAAAAATCATACAAAACCTTTTGATTCAAGTTGAAAATAGATATTATCTTACTTATTAACCCTTTACAGTTCTGTCTACCAAAAAAGAAAGGATATTACACAATCTAAAAATAGTATTACAAATTCCATTAATGAAGCTATTTTTGAAAACCTCTAATTAAACAAAGTGACCCTTATCCCTTATCAAACGGAAAAGAAAACACACACAGTGGAAAATTATGCAAAACACTATAATTTTAATGAGAAATCTGATTCATATCAAGGACTTATTACTTCCTGTCAGAGAAGGGACTAGTGGGGGATCCATCTAAAAGGGGATCTTGTCCACATCAAGCTATACGACGCGAAGTTTGCTGTGAGAGTACATCTCCTGATCTCAGCTGTGTTTTAAACAAGCAAATTGTTCCGAGTAGCCAGCGGATAAATGAAAAACTGAAAGACAATCTACCAGTGAAAATAAATGTGGGTAGTGTGCATTCCAAACCGTTGGTAAACCATCATTGTCGTTGATAGATGGTAGATGTTGATAGATGATAGTTGATAGATGTATAAGCTCTTGAAAGTGGAGATCACGGATGGTGCTTGTAAAGGTGGTTGTGATAGACTTGATGCGGAAGGTGAACAATTGGTTGTGGTGACGCAAATTGGGAGAGGTCTACAAATTATTTTAGCAGTCAACAGTGGTAGAGTTTATTGAGGAACGAGTTGGATAAATAGAGCATCGCTTAGCACAGCGCAGCATAGCTCTATGTTGATTAGTCACCCTCTAGGCACGTGCTCGGTGACGCGATGCATCGTTTGTAAGCGAACCGATTCACATCGTTAACTTTGCTTGTTATAACTTTATGTGTCTCCAAGGTGCACGGAATTTAAATTAACTCAATAGAATTACTAAGGGATGAAAATTACTCGAGATGTGAATATCTGAGTTTGACGAAGTAGTGTGTAATCATGCGTGAACAATCCATTTGAGATCTCGTTCAGTGATTTAAAGAAATCGTTAACTCATTTGTGAGGAAAAACTTAATAAATATCGAAAATATTTTTAAGTCAGCTGACAAAGTGAACATAAATCTATACGTATACTAGCTGACCCACGCAACTTCGTCTGCGTCACATTTTTCATGATTGCTTGGCTCGTGATTGATTGGTCGTAGCGTGATTTTATATAGTCAAGAATAACTGATCGAGTGGTAAATAATCAATTATTATCGACCGCCGAGAGTAGAAAATAATTAAAGTACTAATATTGCTATCACAAAATAGGGTGTTGGTGATAGCAGGATGAAAATTTAGGGTTGTATGTATTTTAAATGCAACATTATAAAAAAATAAAAATTTTGTCCAAAAACTAAAAAAATATGTTAGGGGTATGAATAATAGATAGTAGCCAATTTTCAGACCTACTAAATATGCGTAAAAAATTCATAAAAATCGGTTAAGCTGTTTCGGAGGAGTATGGTAACTAACATCGTGACACGAGAATTTTATATATAAGAGATAATACAGTTGCAAACTTTGTTTGTTTGAACGCGTTTCGTTTCTTTTTGTTTATGATAGCCATATTCATGAGGAAGGCTATATATATTAAATATACGGGACGGGAAAAAACGGGATATGCGCATAAGAAATCGCGGGCGAAGTGCTAGTATGTAAAATACAGATTAAAGATTAACCACAGTTCGTTAAGCTGCATGCAAAAATGTTGTCATATTCTAGTTTACATTCGCAATGTAGTGAAAAAAATCATGATCGACTTAACGTCCAAGTTCAATGTCAAGAGGAGCGTGGAGCAGTTGAAATACAAAGCGAATTCTCCGCCCAACTCATTACTCAATGCCAGCTCCAAGATACGACTATTAAGACAACAACCGTACGTGGCAAGTTTAAACATAGTTCAACTAAAGGTTCGACTCTACTTTTTACCTGATATTTTGCGAAGCGGGTTACTTTAAAAAGTTTCGAAAAGTTTTTGATGCTGATGTTTATTTTGTTAATTTTGTGTTTCAAGGCTTGAAGAAAAATGCATGTCAATAAATCACGATTTAAACCTCAAAGCATACGATGCCAAACAATATACAACATTACTCAAACGCGAAAGTAACAGATATATGAAATAAATTATCACTCAAACACCACAAAGGTATTCTCACAATGAAAACAAATTGATTAACGGCCATTTAGCCTTGCTCTTTGTAATACACTTAAAAACTTCCGCGTTCACGAAGCTTTCGGAGCGTACATCAAATTCTCGAAAGTTACCCGTGGGATAAAGGCATTCTTGTCACGAAACCGCCAAACCGCTTGACTCATCCAGGGACCTAACGCTCTACGATAAATTTGAATTCTTAAGACGACATTTTCTGGAAAATAGAGGAAGTATACTACTCGCATAGGGGTAGGGGCTTAGCTGTTTTCGTATAGATCACTCGGGAAGGCACCGTGAGGGTAAACCTGGGATTTAGTTGGGAGGTGCCTCCTGCTTGTCACGGATCCAGGTAATCCCTAAATCTAGGTAGGTGAACTAGTACCTACCTGAAATTGTTTTGGGAATTATAGATTTTCGAAGCGAAGTTTGAGAGCTGTGTTGAAAAGAAAAACAATATATTACAGAAAAAATATCAAGTGTTTTTTTTTCTGTTTGAGAATCAATTGAAAATCTGTAACATTTGTATTTATAGCAAAACTGAGAGTTAACCTATAAACAATGTTAATGTTGCGTGATATTTGCGACGTCCCATCCTTACTGTTATTTTAGTAGTCTGACTTCACTATTCGTAGGTTTGAGTCACAATTAATTTAATACAGGAAACATATAAGCTGCCAAAACTAAGGTTTTATAGACAATATGAAAAGTTATAAAAAAGAGTAAATACAATAAAGAACGTTATAAATAACTGTATTTTTGAATTGTATTTCGTAAAATAATTGTAAACACTGTTAGTGTTACTGTCACTGTATTTAACCTATTTAACTTAATGTGAATAATTCTAAGTTGAAATTGTTCATAATTTTTCAATGTAAATTTTCATTGTAAATTTTAATTATTATTTGTTTTTCTTATTGTTTCCATATCAGTTAATACGTACAGCATAGTGCATGTAGTGCTCTTCTTTAAGTGATGAGGCACTTAAACTTAAGTCTGGAGTGACTTCTCTTAAATGTTATGGTGTACTCATTGATGAAGAGCCAAATATAATACATACATAAATAAATAACTAAGTATGTGATATCGTAATATTATGCGGAGTGCAAGAGATTATATTACATAAAACACGCTAGTAAGATTAGCCTTAAGCCCAAAACTCGATGGTCAGATCTTAAGGAGTAATAATAATTGTTGACCACATCATCGCCTATAATCTGATAAGAACGTGCTCAAACGAGACCCTTTATCCAATAAAAAAGATTATTTCAAAATAGTAAAGCCTGTTAAATTTAAAGTCACCTCATTAAG
Organism: Mamestra brassicae; assembly: GCA_905163435.1. Taxonomy (NCBI): domain Eukaryota; kingdom Metazoa; phylum Arthropoda; class Insecta; order Lepidoptera; family Noctuidae; genus Mamestra; species Mamestra brassicae. The sequence continues at coordinate 6,952,439 of LR991004.1, read as the reverse complement.
TTTGAGTATAAATATGAATGGCTTCGAAGCACAAAACAAAAACAATAAAACGTTCGATGGTCTCGTTGAAATTTCAAATGCTGCCTCATTCAACAATAACTCAATAAAAATACCTTTGAGTAAAAATGGAATTGTTCTATTTACTCAGCATAACAAGATTTGTTACGAGTTTATACGTAAGAAAAGCTTTTTATTATACGATCCACGTTTACCCAATCACGCTTTAATAAAATGGTGTAACAAGAATTTTAAGTTGGTAACAGTAAAGCTTACGCCAACCTTGGGAAACGGGAAGACATGTCCAATAGTAATTTTGAATTTTTGTTCGTTCAATCTCTTTCGTTTTATGTTCGATTTGACCTTCTTCCATATAAAAAGTTCATATATTATATTTGATTGCACTTCCGCCGTTTCATTCATATTTTTTAACTGGTTGGTGATACATTGAATATCAATGATTTAGTGATTTACCGTTTTCACGAGTGTATTGCTTTTTGTTATTTATCGTTGGGTTGGGCTGCTTTTGAATTTGATTTTAAGTCCATAAATATTGATTCACTTTAGAAGTACCTTTAGAGTGAAAGTACTCTTCATCAAGTTGAAACGAATTGAAAACTCTCATAGAGAATTAATACTATTCGAACTAACATTTCGACTATCAAAATTAATTTTAAAGTTATTGTTGTTTGACATCTAATTGATGGTTTCCTTGCTTCCATTTGTCTGTTCGCACGTGTCACATACGTATTGTGGGCGAAAATCATTAGCAAAGCTTTCATGGAACTGCGCGGGCGCAAGAAAACCGTTAAATTTTAAACATGGTGTTGATTTTACCTTTGTGACTGTTTTAAATCAATTATTACTGTAGGCGCCAGATAAATGTGGAATAAAGTATATTGACCTTTCCCTAATAACTGCTCATAGGTACCTGAACAATTAAATATGAATCGTTTTTCATTATTAGACCATGTTAAGGATCACGAGAGATGATGATTCGGGACAGTTTTGTGTCATTAATTCCGTTTTTCAAATTAACAATGCCAATAAATGTAGGTGGGTCAATGACCGATATTCCACGATTATCTGGCGCCTACTCTATATATACTCAGAAAAATGTAATTTCAACTTAATAGCTAATATTTATCGTTGCTTGATATACTGGTATGTTTTTTAGTCTTAAACGAAACTATATTTAGAATAATATAATAAAATTAAATTTGGACAAAAATTGGTACAGTCCCAAGTTTTCAAAAATTACTATGTACATTTCTAGAAATTTTGTTTAAACACCAAAACCTCAAAGCATAGAATTTCCTTTGATGATACATGCATTCTTTGGCTACATAACTCTATTAACCATAAAATTTACTTTGCCTCGTTATTTCACAACTTCATTTATAACTCTAGAAAACATCACAGACTCAACTTTGTAACTATATCAGCTACAAACTTTGTAGTTGACATGACATGACATTTCTGTCAACAATTTTATGGTCAGTTAACCAAAGTATCTTTGACAATATTGCAAAATTAAACTGCTGCAGCATTTCATTTATTCTAACACCGTAAAGTCATCGTCTGGCTATGCGCACGCGCAACTTTTATGCAGCATGTGTCATACGCACTGATTTGTATGGGACTGTTATAGTTTAGTTATGACAGTGCGCAGCTTTTTATGAATTGTAATTGTGGAAGGGTTTTATGTGCCAAAAGGACATTCCACCTTGTCGATCTGAAGGACGTTATGTTATAGACGAATTGAATAGACAATAGTCTGGAGATGTGTTTTTTTTTACTATATACAATGCAGCCTCATTTTTTTTGTTCAATTCAGAGTTTGGTTTTTAAATCAAACTAGCTGGAGGAATTTCGGAAGTCGGTGCTAAAATACGAAGAAATAACCAAAAACACCGACTTCCGAAATTAAAGTTTTTTAATACTTTGTAGTGTTTTTTTTTATTTGGAAGTCTGTTGTATTTTTTTTGTAAAAAAGTTTTTTTAATATCGTCTTAGCTCACGTAACTGCTTTTTGTAAGTACGATTGTTGACAGTTAATGTAAAAGTAAATTCGAATTATGCAGTAGAAACCTACTTTGACTCCAGGTATTGTTATTATTTTGATCCTTGCCTTAGACAAAAAATAATAATGGTTCTAAAGATCGTCCTCAGAAAAAAATTGCAACAAAATCGCCTAGATCACATATAGTTTTAACATGTTACAAGACACTATATTCACCCAACAAGAATCAATAAAATATCGTTAATCACTATTACATAAAGAGAAAATGGAAAATAGTTCCATTGATTCATACCGGGAAACGACGTTTCCCGTCTGTGACGCGTCCCCGTTTCCTCATAAGAGTTCCACAAAGTATTCAAAAGAACGTGACGTAATTATGAAGAGTTAAATATACCGTGAAATAATCCATTAATTGTCTGGGTTTTTGTGAAAGCTGTCAGGAAGACAATCATGGAAAAATACGTTTTATTTTTCATTTATAAATAAATTCTCATAGACTGATGGAGAACCCGTGAAATAATGGCTCAACCCGAGCCTGAATTTAATTTAAAAAATCCGGTTCATTCCAGCTACTAATACAAATATTTATGTGGATTATTCAATTTTGGGAAGCCAAGTCGACCGCTATAGATACAAAATAATCAGATGGTACTCTAATGAGTCTTTACCTTTTTTTTTAAGGATGGGAAGTCATCAAATGACTTCTTCCGCAAGGGCGTGCCAGACTCTTACTGACTAAAACCCATCCGTGTTCCTTCTAAAGCTCTTTACGTTCCAGGGCCGCAGTGACTCTTTCGAACAAATTCCGCAACCCTGGCAGAATGATTCTTTACCTACACCATAAAAAATATTTTCGAGACCAACGCTTAAGCCATCAACGTGACTGAACACTAGTCGAAGCTCATATAGAGTTGGAATCATCGTCATACATTCATAAGAAGAATTAAAGAACATACCGGAATTAGCATCCCTACAGTTACTAGCGCATAGCACTTAACCAAGCTATAGACTAGGTAATAGACGCAACAACATCTATTAATGTCGTCCTACTGAAAATCAATCTAAACATTGCACCGAGCGTGGCTATTATTGTCACTCCGTATATCACATCGGTCGCGAGCACATTGCCCTCATTCATAATTAGGTAACGTGTTTAAGATGCGTTTCACTAGTTACGATAAGCAGCTGAGCTGATACTGTAAAACCCAGTTTTACTTTATCAGCTGTCCCTAAACTATGCAGCTGATATATTGTCACTTAATTAAGTGCATCAAATGCGACAAGAGAACGTTAATTTCACACTTTAATTTATAAGGGCTCCCTAATTAGTAGGAGACTAATAAAGTGTTTAATTTATTTCCGTTTCTTAACTTGTTTTGTGAGGCCTTGTCTGGAGGTGAGTTGGTCTAAAACATGTTCAGTCATTATTAGTTTGTATAGTTCTATAAAAACTTTACTGTTAACGATATCTTGTCACATTACATGATTCCTTATCTTAAACAAGCTTAATAAAAAAATTTTTTTTTACTTTTTCTACCGCAACACTGACAGATTTATGCTTGACACAATACTTATAATTAATGATATTCCGAAAATTGACTATTAACCGATTGTAAATTTTACTAACCAGATTACTTACACATCTAAACCATAGTAAAACGTGAAATCCGACACCGTTAAGATAACATATAAAAAGACAGTCGGTGCCCATAAAACACTGATAATTTCTGTAGGAAGCAAAACACGTATTTCACAGTATAATACGACCAATTAGAAACGGTAATAAATTAATATATCCGATATATTGGCGCGACGCAATGTAAACGGCCGGAGTAATGGCGTTTGCGCAATAAATGCGTAACTTTAGCGAAATGTCAAAGTTTTATGATACAATGATATATAATACGTAATATTGAAATACTGTCAATTGGGTAAGTTTTTAGTTTAGTCGGTATTAAATCTAGCAACCATGATAATGTTTTGAATGATCTACTTCAGTAAGTTCTTCTTTAGCTTAAATATTAGTTTCTTTGGCAGCGACTTTTTCATGTACGGTGGCTTTTGATGATTCACCATTTCTATCAATAACTGTATTGCTTAATTCTTCGCAATCATTCTTGAAAATCACTTTGATTATTTTCTACTTCAATCAAATCAGTTCATTCAACTCAATGGTTTTCTCCTTTGACCATATCATTTGCGATAAAGCCTTTTCGTTCCTAATATCTGTGAGTACCTAAATCATTTCTCATTGATAGCTAAATCGTAAATGATGATAAATCAAGGTTCACTAAGGTCACAAGGCCATTCACTGGTAAGTTTATTTTGGTATCGTCTGATTTGCACGTTCGGTGTTTGATGTTTATTACACTTGAATGTTCATATTTGGAATGCTCTTGAGATTGCATACTTATGTCTACTTAGGTATAGATATTAATATCAAGTAGCACACCAGTGTAAATAATATTTTTATGGCCATATGGGATATCTAGGAAGGTATTTGGTTCAACGTCTGTAACTATAGATGCATCTTACTATAAGTGACCTAATAACTAGACTCTTCGAGTGAATAATACAGGATTTATAGAAATAAACAGTTGAGTATTTTCAATCAAAATGATTACACCCTAGCAATATGTTCCTCAAACTGATGGTCACTTATTTGAATTAACATTCTTGGCGAAATGGAAATAGGAAGTTAAACCTCTTAGTCCAGAGTCTAAACAAATTTTGATAGATCGACAAACATTGCTTAATGTGCTATGACTACGCAAACCATCACATTCTCGCATAGTTGGAATTCCAAAGCTTCTCTAGTTTACATATCAAAATGATCTGGCTCATATATGACATTGTGGAACAATACAGTGGCCAACAGAATTTCTAAGTCTTTGTAAATACTATTTTTGACGATTCTGATGAACATGGTCTAATTCTATTCAGAATTGGATTATATTAACATAGACAGTAAGATCGACTTTAGTCATAATCAAGACATACTCTCATGAGACAGTTTTGCTTAGCACAGTTAACAGTAATTTTTATTGACTAACCCATCCAATGAATACGGATGTAATTTTGTGTTTTACTGACAACATAAAATTGTAGACGACGAAGGATCACGAGGAATTTAATATTTCGAATTTTGTATCTAAATGCAAACAGGAAGATACACCTAAAGAAGATATTTCGGAATATGCACGGGCCGTAGCACGCTAAGCTTGGCGTGACGTTTCACGGTAAAACGTGTACACGCGTTGTCACGCTATTAGCACGGAGCTTAAACGCTTTGACACACCTCTAGAAAGTCAAGCTAAAATAAGGGAGTAGAGTAAAGCAGACTATACAAGGAAATAGTGTGAGTTCAGCTGGAAAACAATTATTACCTACTGCGAACTAAACCTACATACATCATCATAATTTTGCACTTTATTTTACTCATTTATGTTAATACTAGCGTATCGCCCGCGACTTTGTCTGCGCAGATTTAGTATGAACTATTTTCCACCTTTTCACCCCCTCAAAGGTTTCCAAAAATCCCTTCTTCACAAAAGGAAGCTTTTTGCAAAATTTAATATTTCTAGTACTGGGTAGTTTCAGCTGTACGTATTAGCAGTGGCAGTAAGTCAGTTCCCCTTGTATATTTTTTTATAGATTTTGGGTTTAGAATTAGTAATATATTTGCTTTAACTAAATTTGAAGTTAGCGCATTTTAACTTTTTTCTTTTAATCAACATTCAAACGTATTTATCAATTAGCGATCATCTCAGTGTTCTTCACTAATCATCGTTCTTTTCTTCTGTCAATATCTCCTTTACTGATCTATAAAGACTATCTTTATTATGACAGCAAAGCTCTAAAACATATTTAAATTACGACTACTTGAATGCTAAACAAAGAACCAGAAGGGTTTTAGGCAGGTGGTAGTAAACTGCATATTACAAATTAGACGATTACATTCAAGATAAGAATGCTTGGAAGCACACTGGTCCTGCTCCATAGGACAATCAAGGGTGTAGAATGAATCAAACTGGTTGGCATAATGTATTTAACTATACGTGTAACAGATAAACGCAATACCTGTTACCAAGAACCATAAGTAAACTAATCTAATCGATAAACTAGAATCCTCTTCAAGGTATCGAATACCGACTACCGGTAAGGTTATTAGCGGTTGAGTTAGTCACTCCCTTAGGAGCCACTAAGGCGAGTATCGATTTCGCGAAGAAGCCGCGCGGGGCTTGTTTAGCCACGCCAAACTTACTTGTTTGTTGTACGAACCATTTTTGCACCATTTTCAATAAACTGTGGCTACGTTAGTGAGTATTCTATTTTATGGTATAGTGTCAGGTATTTATTTGAAAACATCGGTAAAAATATGAACGAAATTCATGCTCCGAAACTACGTATGTATGTGTGCTGGTGCAGGTATATTTATCTTTATATTGTAACATATTTATATTTAGTGATTTTTATTATGTTTCTTGAGATAAGACTATTTTGGCTTAGTTTCATAACATTGTTTAGAAAACGCTGACAATAAACTAGCTATTTCCTATAATTTCACTCTCATTGCCTATCCCACTGGAACAGAGTAGCTTTCTGTCGCAGAGAGTGTTTTTGTGACCAAACCAAAACAAAAAAGTTAACAATTAAAATATTGGTTTATTAGATATGTCACCATTCCCAGGTGGTGTTGGCAAGGTCATTTACACGCCATTAGTTCTAAGAAATCAATAAATATCCCAACGAGTCCATATGATGCGCAAGCGCAACATGATTCGAATAAATTGACGTATGCGCGAAACCCATATCGATTACTGCCACCATGATTGAGAGATTTTTGCACGTTATTATACATGCCTTCAAATCTACCATGTTAATTTACGACAAAAAGTCCTGTGCATTAACTTTTCTTTCGTTTATTAATTCAATTCATTTTACTACCCTTTCTAAATGCAAACGAAGATCAGCGTCTGCTGGTGTCTTTGCTGGAGTGTTTTTTTCTATCTCAAGGGAATATACTATTGGGATAAACAGTAGTATCTTATGCCTTCTTGTTTTGTCCAAAATCACCTGAATTCAATTTTGGAGGTGTGACAGGTAAGGTCAGGTCAGGTGGTAAGGTTAAATCTCAATCTTTCCAGTTTTCCAGTCATTAAGTCCTAAGTATCTACACAAAACGTAAAATGAAGATTGTTTAGATACTAAAAGCCTCTTACATTTTTTAATATTAACGGGCAGTATAGGATAATTTCAAAGAAAAAATCTACAGATGACAGTGAAATTCCGAAAATTGACGCAGAACAGCTGAAAGGCACTATAAAAGCGGCCATCTTTTTTCGCCACCGACAAATGCCACCAATTTGAAAACAAAGGGAATTAAAGTACTCCATTATTTTAGTACCTGCTGGCCGCTTTGTGATACGAATAAATAGCTGCCGTGAGAATTATAGCAGGTGAAAAATAATTGGTACTAGTGGTACCTACTCGCTTACTGCGACTACACTTTCTGCGGTAGACATAAGGTGTAAACCTTGTGTCTACCGCAGAAAGTGCATTTTATATTGTGACTTTTTTTTCATGATGGTTGCGTTAGGTGAAAGCGCCAAGTAGCCCGCGACATTCAAATTTTCATACGTTTTTTGCATTTTGCAGGTCAGTGTCAGGTTGTATGTTGATTAAAATACGATTGGCGACCGTAACAAATATGGCTTTACTGAGTTACAATAATTAAAATCATCAATACGGGTTGTATCAGTTCATCTAATCCCATTGAACGGGATTAAATGAACTAAGAGGGTTGTATTCTAGATTTTAAGGATTATAATTCTGCAAAAAATACGTGTTACGGTTGCGAGTCATATTTTGTTCAACATACAGCCTGACACTGACCGGCAAATTGCAAAAAAACATAAAAAAAACATGATTTTCCGGGCTACCCTGGCGCTTCCACCTTAAACCTATGTTTAAGGCAGAAACCTGGCCTTGATTCATACACGCTATACTCACTACTTAGGTTGTGTTTTAGAATGGCAACAGTGATCCAGTGACCAATTTACATTTTATTGACAGATCCAAGTGCGATATCATCGATCGACTTTAATTTGTCGCTAGCTTTTGGTGTAGTATTAATTGTTGATCGACATCGACTGATCCATTCTACAATAGACCGATACACTTGATCGTTAGTCTATTTAACCTTTTGACCGCCAAAGCAAAAACGTATCGTTGTGCCCCCGACGCCAAGCCACAAATTTGCCGTACTTTTTGTCACATATTTGTGACATTTGGCGTACAGGGTACTTGTTTGCTTGTCATGCATACGTGAGAGAAGAGGTTAGGAAAAGGACACTAACCATTACCAAAGAGTTCCAACTACGACAACCCTGAAAGTCAATCAAATGAACGTATTTTGTCATACTATCTGGGAGTAAAAAGAAAAACCCAGTAACTTACAAAATTACTTAAAATAATTCATTCAAATGATTGTCATAAATTCTCAGCATTTACCATAATTTCCTTCAGTAGTATATTACGGGCATTTCCCGCTGATGACTAAGCCTTGGCTACAGGCTATGCGCTTGCGCATCCAGTTAACTATCTATAAACGACCTGAGCTCTCTGCTGCATGAACTTGACGACTTATCAGTTTATGATTATATGTAGTTTCCTGATAACCAGAGATCGGAATAGGTAGACTATATTTACCTAATGTTCGAAGAAGTAAGTAACATAGAATTGATAATACCTCTTTCCAAGATCCTCTTCATCCCGAGATTTAAGGCCCATAGTAAATGTTATTCATAATGATGCGTACAATGACCCCTTATGAGGTATTGCGTTTATTCTGTTACACATTGTAGTAGGTCATTGCTTTTTCCCTAATAACTCTTCGTAGAAACCTATCCAACAAACAATGCATCCATATTACCTATCAATATATACATATATTGTACCACATATCCATATATATACCTACATATATTAGTTAATTGATAAAAGTCAATAAATTGTAGGTGTGTCATTGAACTTCATTGCTATGCTAAAACGCAACGAGTATCCTATATAAACCTTAAATTTTTGAACAAAGTAATTTTAGTGTCTGAAGTCGAATCACATAATTGTGACTTTGGAATAAGTGGTTATTTGCTACATTCCAATCGTAAAAGATCGCCTAGATATGATACGAACGGAATGTGGCATAATAGTCCTATTCTATTATAATAATTATTCTAATTGTTATTTATTGGATCACCAGATCTATTCTGTTTGGAGTTCATTTGAGGTTAACAGGACAACGAATTAATCTTATTACTACATAATATATATTTATATGTAAATATTTCACCGGAAAATTGCAAACTCTGTAAAATTGTAAAAAAAAATATTAGATCACATTTTCTTAATAAATTATAAAAAATCGTTATGTATTATACAATAAATCCCATCCAAATTCAATAGTTTCGACTATATCCGTTTCGTATTAAAAAAAGTTTACAATTTGACGCGATATTTTTCAATCTTACGGTATTTGCAAATTTATGGTGACATATTTATATGTATATTATGTTACCGTAAAATTGCAAATATTATATAATTTTATTATTTATTTATAAATGCGAAAGTTAGGATAGTTAGTAGATATGTTAGTTACTCAATCAAGCCAGAACGGCTTAACGGATCAAGATGAAATTTGGTACAGAGATAGATTATAGCCTGGAATAGCAAATAGGCTATCCAGGGACTATATTCCCTTAGTATTATTTCCGACCATCACGCGGGCGAAGCCGCCGGCGGAAGTTAGTTTTTCATAAATTGGTTATGATTTTAGAAGCTCTATTTTTTACGATGATGTGTGGTGAGTTATCTTGCTAGGCATTTATTTTATGATATCTACTTTGCTAATAATCTTGTTATAGATTTTTGGATAAGCCAATTTGATGGTGCTTTTATGTAGATTAGATTATTCAAAACAAAAAATAGTATCGATATTATATGTGCATAAATTAAAATCGAAAAATAAGTAAGATTTTATCAATGGTAATGAACAAATAAATTAAAAATAATTAACGTTATGGAACGCCTTTATCTTTCTCGCGTTGAGTTTTTAATTTTTGTTAATTTCTTTCTGTTTAAAAACAATGATTGATTGTTTTCAAAGAGCGTTCAGGTATATTCTGTTTAAATTATTGTATCTACTGAGAATGATACAAAAGAATAATATTATAATTATTTTTTAACTGACGTGCTGTTTTTATTATACTTATTGCTTTTGTTAATGAGTGCAGACATTGTACCTATCACACTTATACTGTAAAGGCAAAACTTTGTGAGTGCGTGTGTATGTTTGTTACTTCTTCACGCGCAAACGGCTGGACCGATTTAGATGAAATTTGATATAGGGATTGTTTGAGTCCCGGGAAAGGACATAGGATAGTTTTATCCCGGGAGTATATACCCATGGGATAATTTTCGACATCCACGCGGGTGGAGCCGCGGGCGGTAGCTAGTATTTCATAAATTATGTACCTCTATACTTGGGTAAATATGTAGAGAACGTATACGATACGATATATTACGTGTATACGTTAAATTTGCGAAACTCATTGTAATATATATGATAATGAATACATATATGTATACGAACTGTGGGATAGTAAACCGCTGCCAAATCCTTTGAGGATTAAAGAGGCTTAACGTTACTTAAGTATACGTATAAACTTCTAAGTATACACATATATACGCTAAGCCGAAGTAACTAAACTATTATGTATGTATCTATTCAGTTACAGTGATATAAATCGTCGTCCTAAAACATGGACGTAGATATCTACCTATATATGGGTTACTAAGTACATCTCTACCTACCCTCTCAAACAAAACAGGCGCGATGTTATGTAGTTGCTATCCACAAATCACGGCTGAAAAGAAAAACAAAAGAAAAACGAAACATGAACGTCATTTAGGTACTAACAATTAGGTTCAAAGACTTTGGTCTTAATATAACAAAAGATGATGTCACAGTTGAACGCACTACATTTCTAGAGCTGACACATATCAACAAGAATAGTTAACGAAGAACAAACAATGCAAAAACTTAACTCTTTCACAAAATATCTATTAGCAACACGGTTCCGCAGACCCATTAATATTCAAGTACACACATACATAGACATTCTCCATGTATATGTACATAGTTTGTTGACATAGTGGCGAGCATGCGCAGAGGTGACGTTATACATAAACAATGAATTTAATTTGTCGCAGGCCGACCTATGCGGGGCCTTACCTAAGGACATGACAGGACAATTAATCTGGAAACTGAATTTGAAACTCCGTTCTAGAACCCTTTCGCTAAAAGCAATTTAACTTAGTCCCTTTCTCACAATATATGGGTATGTAGGTTATAATGATATTATGAATTTTGATGGCACCCTACAAGGGTCCTCACAATATTGATACCTCAAAATATCGAGAGGGATGACCGATACGGGTCGTTAGCTACTCAAATAAGGGCGAGTCAGTACCCTCAGTCATCAATCATACTCTCACAACGACTATATTTACACTCATCTTCGATTGAACCTATTTACTCAAATTTCAAACAAAATAATAAAATTTATGAAACAAATATTTGCCAACCAACTTCGAAATTAAATTAATTCAAGATACCGATCCTCAATCAAAAATCTCATTAGCGACTTACCGAAAACACTCCATAGCCGGCAGAAATTGGGCCAAGTAATATTTTATAATCATCCTTGATGTGGTCCTTGGATCTTACAACATCTCAATGTATCGGCGGTTCATTCACGTAAACTGTTATCAGAAACACTTTCTCCGTCGCTTCAGTTCGCGCACATCGCACTGTTGATAAAAGAAAATAAAAACGAGCCGGCTTTTGTGAACGATTCGACTGTCAAAATCACGTGGAGAGGCCACACTCACACACGCATCACTGCTGGGCGCACGCGGAATACGCTTTTTCGCGGCGAACGCTTAGCGCATGACATCCAAGGAACATTATAGTCATGTAGCGGACTAACCTCCCACACAGTTCGTGAAGAACTAAGCGCAAGCAGTCGAGGTGCACGTGGTCCGTAGCTTACGCGACGGCCGCCCTTCCAAAGCGGCGTCCACACACTACGAAAATCGACTTTCGCTCGAACGGTAGACGACACCATTTCGCCCAAAAACGGCACGAGCCGACGAGATGAGCCAGAATATGGGACGTTACACACAGAGTATTTCCGTACTATCGCTGACAGTGTGCGTACGTTGCGTACATGTACAGCGGAAGGGAAAAGTGCATTGTGTTTTTATTTTCGCAAACCCCCAATCGTGGGCATTCTTTTGTGAATAATTCGATTGGGTATAAGCTGGCAGATAAATCGTTACGGTTATCCGGGGAGAAATTTGATACGGAATTTATTCCGCTAGCGAAGAGAGAAAAAAAAGCTTCGGCCATTGTTGTCGAGGCAGATATTGAAAATGTTTCTAGTCGGTGTAACGAATAACGATGGTTTCCTTTTGTCTTGTTTTTAAAGGATTATTCTAAACTTAGTGGGCAGTCCGTTTAATCTTCCCCTTTTGTTGGGACATGACTTGATCTTTTTAAACGTTACTGTGTTTTGTTATTTGAGTTTCTTTTCGCTTTCGTTCTTTTATTATATGTGAGTACAAGCGAATAGAAAAGTTTTAAAGTAAATATTGACGTAACTCGTCAAAGTGTGAATGGTTTGGAAAACATGCGCATAATATTAAGCGTATGTGTGAACCACAGGTTAGTAAGCCAAGCGGCCTTATCTGTCAAAACAGGCCATTGTCGATTAAAAATAAATATAATGTTTGGTGCTATAATCAATCTTATCTCAGTAGCGTAGTATCTAGCGCGTTACTTAATCGGCCCCTTGGTACTTCCGGATTTATAGGTGGGTAGTAACAATCGGGTTCTGTGGATTGAAAGGTGTTTAAATATTTACTTGCGTTTGTAGCAGGTAATGTGACGTCACAGATTAGGGCCATAAGTACAGCGATTATCGTCTTAAACCGGTAGCGATAAGAGAATTTCACATGTCTGTGTAGGTATGTCGAAAGAGGTTATAAATTAGTCTTTCTGAGATTTATGACTGAAATTAGCATCAACTTCTAATTAAATTAAGCTTTTGACCATTTTAATGGTCGTCTTATGTTGAGATGACACTGCTTAAGATGTATATTTATCACTTAAGCAAGTGATTATTTGAACAAATACATTTTATTGGTCGTAAAATTGGTCACACATTGATAAACAAACTTTAGACATTGTACGTTAAGTTATTTTTGAATAAATATTTTAAGAGCAAAGAAATAATTTAATAAATTTTTATTTCTTAATTTTCATTTAATATTTAACTACATTTTAAGTAGTTTATTCACACGGTGATCATTATTTAAAATTAGTCAACACAAAAAACATTTACATTTTTATTTTTAAAGTATTTGTGATTGAAACTATATTGAAATTATTATTTATTTTAAATCTACTGACAAAAGTAACGGAGATTGTCTTTACACATGCTTGAGATTGGGTCATCACTGGACATCTGGGTACATTTTTATTTTTAAAGTATTTGTGATTGAAACTATATTGAAATTATTATTTATTTTAAATCTACTGACAAAAGTAACGGAGATTGTTTTTACACATGCTTGAGATTGGCTTTATAAATGCTTAAAATATATAAAAGTAAGCCACCTTTTATGAATTAATTAAAAATATTGTGATTTTACAAAACCACCGTAAATTTATCAATCAAAGGGCGTTTTATAGGATTTTAATCATTTAAATTGCAAATATTTCCCTCTGAATTAGAAGCCACATAGTCACACTAATTTCCCTCATAACTCGTTCTTGTGACAGTTTCCAACAGTTTCCTATATTTATCGATGTTTTCTAATTCCGCTGTAAACGTTAAAATTAATAGATCACTTTCAGTTAATTACTTAAATGTCTTAGCTACAGAATACTGGTTTATTGGATGCATAATTTATAATAACACCGACTTCCGAAATAATAACTTTAATTTCGGAAGTCGGTGTTCTTCGTTTTTTGACACCGACTTCCGAAACCGAAATTAAAGTTATTTTATACTTTGTAGTGTTTTTTAATTGGAAGTCGGTTGTATTTTTTTGTAAAAATATTTTTTTATTTTTCACTTTTTAGTGGTGATAACATTATAACAACACCCCACAACGAAATTGACATTATTCTCATAATGAGTGTTTGTGCTATTTCCCGACAAGGAATTACTTTGTGTGCCTTCGTAGTCCAAGTCCTGACCAGCTCATAGTTACCTAAACATCTACTTTGCTTTGGTATTAACATAAACCTAACAATATCTAATTTTACTAGATGTTAAGTTGTTGTTGTTGGTCACTTGTTTGTCTTTGAAGTTCAACGTCCAATATTAATTCAAATATTTAGTTAAAATCAACGCAAAAAGAATCATCAAGACGGGTTCATAAACAATAAAGTTAAGCCCGAATAGATAGCCACAAAAACGTGGTTGACTTAAACACATCTGCGTACCCCTTCACAGCGTGCAGGCGTGATGTTAGGTTGTAAACTGGTGTAAACAATACAACAGACATGCGATTTCAGCAGTCCCGGAAAATTTGCTATCATTTATTGAAGAGTTCCGTTGCCTATCTCCGAATTTCTTCATTAGATCTTCACCAAATTGAAAGAGGACCAGTATGAAAAAATAGTCTTCCAAACAAAAAAAGAGTCATCCAAATCGGTTGACAATTGGCGAAAATATCTCTGAACAAACATACAAAACAAATCGATCGAATTGAGAACCTCCTCCTTTTTTTGAGGTCGGTTAAAAATAGAGTGCGTTTTTTTTTTACTTGGTTTTTATAGATGTTGTGGTTGTAAGTTGGCAAATAACTGGGTAAAAGAGTATAAATAAAATCTCATCTTTATCTCAATCTTTATTGCAATGCACAAACAAGTGGTAAAAAATAATAAATGGAAACAATCATGGATCCTGTCGGTCACAGGTATTTTAACAGTACATATTATTATGATAATTTCATGCCAGTTCTAAGAGGATTTTTCCTAAAGAAAATCATTACCGAAAGCTCAAAAGCTCATGATCACCATGCAACTTAGTACTATTATTATTATTATTTTATATTCTGTTACAAAAAAAATCAAGGTGTCATGAAACAGTAATTCATATAAAAACAGAAAGAGCTAAGTAAGGAGCACAGCGGCAAAATAATACTCACAATAAATACATAAAACAGTGGCACGATGAATCATCCTGGGTATTTAATTAACGTTCTCCTGAGTTGTAGTTCAGTACTGATAATAAAATGATAAATGTGAAGCGGAATTTATTGATTTCCTGAGAAACGATGAAATAACAAGCATGCTACAAGACAATAGCACATTAAAGAAATCTTTCGCTGTAATTAACAATAAATACAACAAAATTGATTACTCCGGCTAAAAGATAATAATTGCTCGAATAATGAATATTAATTTAATACGTTTTTATGTGACAAGAAAATTCATTGAAGTAAAAAATAACTTCATTGATGATTCAACACTCATAGTCATAATATAATGAGTAACCCCTAGGATCGCCTCTTCAACCAGTCCTGTGCTTCTTGCATCCAGCAGACTCTCGCAGCTCTCATGAGGTTATCGGTACACCATGTGTAAGGCTTTCCAATGCTGCGTCTCTCAGTACGAGATCACCAATCCAGAACCATTCTGGCCTATCGGCTACAACAGTAGATGACCCAGCCTGATCTAGTAAGGCATAAAATCAAATACCTAAGAAAGCATAATTTACCAAAACGCAGCATTTACCACTGATCCAATGCGGACTACAAAGCGATCACGATACCGAATACAATTTAAATCGGTAAAACATGACGTTAATTAGTGATCCAGCTAAAACACACAAAATTATTGTGAACCAATTAATGTTTGGAGTTCAATTAACCGTTAAATAGGTAGCCGCAACAGAGAACTCGTACCCAATACCCAGTACCGAGTCACACTATGAAATAGGATGGGAACTCTAATTTCCGAAATTCGGATCTAAAATTGCTTTTTGACCACCGACTGACCGCGGGCAGCTGTATTCTGGAAAACAGGATATATTTTAGTGGATTCATTATTGGGTTAAAAGTTTAGTAAATTATGTGTTTTGGTTTTAGTAATGTGGTTTTTGTTGAATTTAATGTTTAAATACACACGGTTTTACTTCATAATAAATATAATCGCAACAGAAACATCCTAACATACTTATAATTATAAATGCGAAAGCGAGTTTGTTTGTTTGTTCATATCCTCGTCATGTCGTAATGGCTGAACGGACTAGTATGAAAATTGGCAGACGGGTAGACTATGTCCTGGAATAGGAAATCTTTCATCCCAGGAATATGTTGCCTTGGGATAATTTCAGAACCAAAAGTTTTCAGATCTTGAGTCGAGCCAAGACCCATAAATATAGAAGTTCTAACTCAACAAATCTTACATCTCGATAAAAATATATGGCTTGGCCGTTATTTTTGTTTAAAATTATTAAACTAGTACATGGCACACGCCACCTTTCGAGAAAAGGCAGGTAATGCATCGTTCCCTTTGACTTTTCTTGACTACCCTGCCCCCAGATTTAGAGGGGACAAGGCTCAGCTATAATATTTCAGAATGACGATCCGTCAACTTTTGCTATAAAGATTGGGGGGCTACAAATGTAAGTGCCGGCGTCAAAACGGTTCCCATAATTGCTTCAATTTGCGGCAGCTGACTATAAAATTTCCGTCGATTATCTCCGAAGTTCTTCATTAGATTTTCACCAAATTGAAATGGGACCACTCCAAGAAGTAGTAGTATTCCAAAAACTACTCAAATCGCTTCAAGAGTGCCTATAAAATTTGAAGAGTTCTCTCTATTTCTCCAGGATCCCATCAGCAGGTCCTGACTTGATGATCATGGGAGTTCATGGGACCACTTGGGAAGTCAACCCTTTCAAACATAAAGCCATCTTCGAGTAATCGGGGAAAATACATTAAAAAAAAAAGGTTCCGACGAATTGAGAACCTCCTCCTTCTTGAAGTCGGTTAAAAAGAGTTGACAACTCATATACCTTCCAGCCTTACATTTAGTAATTTACCAATCCCTAGGCTATAATTATATATAATTTCACTACCAAATTACCAGAAACAATACTTTAGACATCAATTTGGCACAACTGTAAATGCTAGTAGCAATGAAGCAGTGAAATCAAGCAATGCAACTACAAGTCAATTGTAGTCTAATTGTAGGAAACCAAACTGTTGAAGACGTCATGATGTTGGAGAGATGTAGTTAATAGTTGTAGTTACTAGTTTGGTAGCGTTGAATGCTGAGAAACTACTTAGGAAGCATGTGAACTGTCTTCAGGCAATTCGGTTTGAAGAGCTCTGTATGTGTAATTGTTGATTGTCAATCATTAGGAAGATTTTAGTACAATTTCCAGCCATAACCTGGATATCATATCAGCTTTCAATATTTCAGGAAGAATTTGGGTAAAGATCCACTGATGAAGCAAACGAGCTCTAAAGTGAAGACTGCGTATCAAGAAGAGTAGCGTGACATGAATCCTCGCAAGGTAGACCGAGGACCTTTAAAATATAGCTGGGTCGGAGTGATTGTGGTAGTCAGTGGGCGAGTGGTTGTCGCGCAGCTTTTGAAAGACCTATATCCAGCAGTGGACTTCTATGCTAAGAAATCGTACCTACATATAATTGACAAACAAAATGACTACTGCAAGCACATATAAAACAGTACCAATGATTTGTACTTCAACTAAGTAACTACGTAAAACCATCATCAAGGGCCAGTATATCTTTGTAATTTATATTAATTGCAGCATACTTATTAACTTTTTTGCCTTCTCGTATGCGCTGGACTGCATCCACAGAATTAGTTTTTACATTCATTAAGATCTGAGAAAGGACAACTCCATTTTTTATTTGCAATTCAATATCCTTACAAGTACTTGTATTTTCTTTGTCCGAAGCATCGTAAGTTGTCTAATCAACCATGTCGTGGGAATCAGATAAATAGGTTGAAATCGTTTTGTACTGCTCTAGTTTGGGCCTTTATTAATGCACTACAGCTGTGCTGTCTCCTGCGGGTCTGTTGACTTCAAACAGAAGCCATGACGTCATTAATATCTGTCATAATTAGTACTGATTTGTTAAAGGGATGGCGATCAAGATGTTGATAATGATGCGTTAATAGATGAAAAGGAAAAAATGTTAAGAGATAAAGATTCGGCAGATAAATGGTTGAGAGATGCGAGGTTGAGTGCTGAGTAAACCGTAATGCAGAATACTAGCTGGTAGTTAATACTTCTGTCTGCTATGACGCATGTTGCAGAAAAAGGAATAGGTCTGAAATATACACAGAAAAAAAATTGACAGGCTGAGGCGGCCGAGAACTGACAGCAGTGTTATTATAATTATGTGAAAGTAATTCCAATAATGGTAATAAATCATAATAAATGCCTTTCATTGACTGTTGACTGTGTGTGAATGACAGTCACAGTGGTTACAGTGAACAAAAAACTATTTATAATTCTGTTTCTTAATCTGACTTTTCATTTAATAAATCTTTTAAAATCAAACTCTTGTATCTCCTTTAAGTAAGGACTAAATATAGCTCCGAGCGTTCCGAATCAGAACACCCATACTAAGCGTAAAAAACCCATTTTTATTTTCATTCTACTTTCACAAAATGAGGAGTGACACGTTATCAAAGAACCTATTAGTTCAACCGTTCGCGAGTCTTGCATGGACAGTGTCAATAAAGCCCTCCTGTTTGAAAAACTGTTCGATTTTACGTGGATCAAAAGGCAATTTAATTTTGTGGACTACCTACATACCAACAATTTTGAATTTAACCTCGAAGTTGGTGTTTCAAATGATATTTTATTTAATGATGTTAAATAAGATAATATAATAATCATCAATAATATGGTAATTGAAAATTATATTATTCGAGTGAAAAGTATAGCAGTGTATTATTTTTAGTTATATTAGGATTTCTATATTTGATTTGTTCATGAAATTAGTCACAAAATCAGCACTGTGTTTGAAATTATCCTTCCTCCTACCTCTGCATTAACTATTAATTTTATTTCAATAAATTAATTTACAGCTGCAAAAACGTTAACGCTCTTCCTTCCAACAATACCCTCCATTCAAATTTTTAACGCCTTTCCTACAAACAGTAACAAAATAAAAAAATCAGCCAAAAAATATGTCTATACTTTGCTCATCCCATACACCCGGAAAATACAGCCTCCGATCGGCTCACGTAAATTTGTCACATGAAAGGACGTTTAATTTGCTGTTTCACTAGTTGCTAATTACAACTTTGATTGCCGTGGTCATAGTGAAACGTGTCACGGACGGTTTCGGCCGCTGTTCACCGATTGATGCGTCTTTTGTGGATGAAATTTTGATTAGCTTTCCTATATCAACGTCTGTTCCAGGGGAAGTCATTACGATGCTCTGTGGTTTGTTGTTTGGGATGTTCTGTTATGGTAAATGTTAGTAGGTACGTCGTTTTGTTTGTTTTGATGATGAGGTTGTTGAAATTGAAATTTTTATTAAAAGATTGATGTGACCGGGCAATCCCTGGTGTTAGGTCGGAAAACAATAGTATTTTAAGGCGTTAGAGGAAAAAATAGAAAAAAAAGTCTGTGAGAGACGGAAGGATCCTATGAGGGGTTTTTCCACACGGAGCTGGAGATTCAGTACCCTAAAAAATAATTATGACTATTAAGTAAAAGAGTAAGGCTGACTGTCCATTAGAGCGGAGAGGATAAGAGTGAAGCGGAGCTGTGACAATATTAACCAATGGAATTGCATAAAATCTCCGCTACGTTTCAGTGGACAGGCATTAGCGAACTAGATTAAAAATTAAGAATCAAAATCCGAGAAGAGAAGAGTGGAAAGTGGAGCGGGGAAGCGGAGCTGGGTATATCGCGTATAACTGAATCGATCTATTGCCACCGCGGCCTACCTCCGCACAGTCCGCAACTCCGCTCCGCTTAAACGGACAAGTACAGTCCGCGACTTCGCTTCGGATTAATCTCTCGCTCCACTCCGTTACCTCGCTCCGCGTCAATGGACAGGCTTTATGTCGGTTTATGAGAAAGGTAAAGGATCAGGGTTTGCCACAACAAATAATTAAAACAAACAGGTAGAGCAAATGCCAACATCAACGATTCTGAAAACAAAATTAAAAAATCAGTAATATAATTTAAAACAAGTTGGGAGCAGAAACCTAGCAAACGGAAGGAAATATTAATTCAAAGCAATTAATAAAAGTGTAATAACGACCTCATAAAGAAATTAAGAAACACTTTCCTAGTAAATAAGCGATAGCGATCGAGTTTCAAAGATCTCAGATATAGATATCTCGAGTCAGAGTTACCGAGGCGACGGCAAGACGGCAAGTAAATGAGTATTTCTAGCAATTACGCTGTCCTCTTTGGTTTGTGATAAATTCAATGGAATTCCGTTTGTAAATAAATCCTGCGATCCCCAGATAGGTAGTTAAAGGTAAATCCAGCCTTTTGTTTTTGCGATGAATATAGAAAAAGCGCTAAAGGCGTGAGTTCTCTGTTTTATTACAAAAGTTGGAAGGTAATGATCTCCTGGCTGAATTATACATATTTTTGGAAAGCCTTTGCATATATTTTTTATCATTGAAAGGTTTGCGTTAGACCACAATCTGGCCTATTGAAAAGTGATGATGTGGTCGACTTTGGAACACGCTTGCCTAGAAGTAGCCTATTTGTAGAGAAGACCTGAGAACTATTGGGCTAATATGTGATGCTTTTTAAATTACGGTAAACTAGCTGCTGCCCGTGGCTGTGGAGCCTTGGGATAAAAACTACCCTATGTCCTTTCCCGGGACTCAAACTATCTCTATGCCAAATTTTATCTAAATCAGCTCAGCCGTTTTAGCGTAAAGAGGTAACAGACAGACAGACAGATGGTCACACATTCGCATTTATATTATAAGTGTGGATATGGATATTTCTTGTTAAATGTAAACCATAGAAAAAGAAAGGAGAATCAAAATAATGCCGCTGCAACTAAAACTCTTAGAATATTTTAAAGGAGAACTGCCCCAATTATTATTTTCAGTCGTGCATGAGTATAATTCATAGCAATGTTTATTGATGGGATCAAATAGTCCAGTATTATTTATAATACTGGATTATTGACTACTTATTATTTTTGATTGAAAGCTAGAGTATTTGCTTTAGTAAATACTGTACCATTCAACCAAAAATAATATCAAGTCATCAATGTAAACGATTTTATGACCAATATCGATGTGCGGAAGCGATTAATCGCTATACATGGTATCTTTAGATGCAATTACATTTTATTGATTCGTCAATCTGGCGCATTGCCATGCTCTGTACCTTTTGCTATGTTTATGGGCCGAATTTCACATGGCTTAAAATAAGAGTGGATTCGGTCGAGTGTTTTAATCTTGATAAAGAACCAAAAAGTAGATTGTAGTTGTACTGCATCCTGCCAGGGTTGCGGAATTTGTTCGGAAGAGTCACCGCGGCCCTGGAACGTAAATGGCTTTAGAAGGTGCACGGATGGGTTTTAGTCAGTAAGAGTCTGACACGCCCTCCCGCTCCACCCAGAGCGGAAGAAGTCATTTGATGATTTCCCATCCTCAAAAAAAAAAAGAAAGTTGTGCTGCATACTCACTATGTGAAATGAAATACTCATTTTTTTCTGCACCAGTGTATGAGTTGAAATAATAGAATATGGATTTCAAAAACTATAACTGTTTATAAAATACTAACTTCCAGAAAATATATAAATAATAGGAAAAAGCGTCTCAAACGAGCGTTTGCTTTGCGAGCATTGTACTTTGGTTCGTGATTCATTTCTTACTTTATTTGCTATTTTTTACATCGTTTATGTGGTGTTTATTACATCTTGGCTCGCAAATCATGAACCACACTGGTTCGAGATTAAAAAACTGGCCAAGTGCGAGTCGGACTCGTGTGCAAAGGGTTCCGAACGAATAACATTTTTGTAACATGTTATTTAACACCATGGACTTCTCATAGGTTTTCCTGTAATCTATTGGTAAAGAATTACATGTAAGTACATTAATTTTTAATTTTAGGTTTAGTAGTTTTGGAGAAAAGGCCCCCGGAATAGTCATTTTTAGTCTAATTTCTTGAATTTAAAAAAAAATATATATATATTAAAACCTTCACAAAAAGCCCTAATTTGATATTTGACACTGTAGGTACAGTTTGAAAAACCTTTTATTTTAATTTTCTAGTTTTCCCCAAAAGTGACCCCCGTACTAAAAATACATTTATTGACGTCCGTGTTTGGATCACAGTTCATTTAGAAAGAGAGAAAGAAAGAATAATATTTATTTGGAACTTACATGAAATGCGCACGGTACGTAAACAGAACAAATAAAGGTAGGTATGCTGAAAACTAAGTGTGTGTCTCACGGCTGAACTAAAAAGGTCCATTTCAGCGATATGTCAGACAGACTGATGCTGTCTGACGCTGGTTTTCTAATGAACCTTTCAATGGACGAGTGGCGGTTCATTTGAATGTGTATACGAAATTTCATCAGAATCGTTTCTACAGGACCGATTTGGAGAAAATTGGCTGTGGCAGACGGACAGTCAAACAGACACCCAAGTGATCCCAAAGGGTTCCGTTTTTCCGTACAGAGGTTCAGAACCCTAAAAAACGAATTATAACCGCAAACATAATCTACGAAAATATATCCTCGCGAGCAATGACCGTTGACGTAAAAATAGTTGAACAAAACGCGTTAATAAAATGCTTGCCAGCAACAGCGCATAATGAAAGCTGCGTAAACCGAGAATTGCACCGCTGACATACGGATGGACAGTTTGTACATCATAATCGGCGAGCATTTCGGTGCTTTGTTTTCATTTGTTGCCTCACTATTATAAGCTTCTTGTTACAATTTAAGTACTCAATTACAATTAAATTACTCGTAAGAACGCTACAAATTAATTAACAAACACATGGAACTTTGTAGCTTTCTTTACTTAGAAAATCAGGGTAGAACTTTTTGGCTCTCTGTCCGATCACCACCAGGCCCGGGTTGATGGCACGTTGTGTTTCACGCGCGCCTCAAAGAGATGTCAGCATAGAAGACGGGGCCCGATAGGGCCAGAGCCTGCCAGGGTTGCGGAATTTGTTCGAAAGAGTCACCGAGGCCCTGGAACGCAAAAGGCTTTAGAAGGAACACGGTTGGGTTTTAGTCAGTAAAAGTCTGACACGCCCTTCCGCTCAACCCAGAGCGGAAGAAGTCATTTGATGATTTCCCATCCTTAAAAAAAAAAGGGTAGAACTTTTCGAATTTATTTTGCCTGCCTACAGTAGTGGTCTGCCTGAAGTTGGCGAAATAACAGATGTAGTCAGATTCAATTAAACGTCTCCTTTTCTGGATAACTTCGCGAAAAAAAAGTTGTATTTTTAAACGATACAATTTATTAACAAATCATCAAGTGTTTACTGTTACTCCATAGATCCTAACGAATATTATAAATGCGAAAGTAGATCTGTTTGTTTGTGAACTTGATGAAACTTTTCGCACAGATAGACTGTGTCCTGGAAGAGGAAATACTTGTAAGATATTTTTCATTCCGGGAATATTTTTCATTGGGATACATTTCGAATTTCAAGAGGGCCAAACTACTGGTAGAATCTGATAGAGTAAGTATTTTTTTTTGTACTTTTTTTATTAAAAATCTTTCTTTTCTCATTTAAAATTCGTTTTTCCTAAACAAACCAAACACAGCATAATCTTTACAGAAACGCTGTACTTGACTTCTTCGTTCACCTGCTTTCGTTGACAATTAATTTTAATATTTATAATATAAAATTTTGCACGTGTATCTCCGCCTCTAACAGGAATTTAATAAACTTTTCCAGGAAACGGATTAAATACTGAGAACCTCGATTTTATAGTCCCACTCTTTGAATTCTGCATTTACTGTAATAAAACCTAGATCTGCAACGTTTCTTTTATGAACGTTCGCATTCTTGTCAAGTTTTCACCTTTTAAAATTTTCTTCAGTTCTGTTGTATTTCATTAACAATGCTTGTCATCTTCACTTTTTTCTTTGAAACGGATTACAGTTATGTGGAAATTAATTTTATCGTTTCTTTCATTTGATCATCAGCGCAACCAAAAGACGTCAATTGGCTGACATGATACAAATATAATATTTTTACGAGATTAGGGTTCGTGAAAATAAAAACAGCCGATTAAATAACCAAAATGACACTTAAATTTAAAAACACAACTTCACTACTGACCACTTTAATCACACTTGTAGATCGCTTCCAAAGTATTCGTTTGTATCGCAAATCCAATACTGCCTCGGTCGCTGACTATGCGCTCCTTATATAGGTCAGTTAATTCTAGAAACTTCCATTGTCGAAACATCTGGAAGATTCCCTTAAATACCGTTCCCGACTGTCCACATGGCGAGAACTCAAAATGTTCTGGCATAGAAAATAATAGAAGGTGACTCTACTCGTACTGCTACTCGATACTAGATGGCGCTAGTAGTAACTAATGTCGATATGTACCCGGCATTAATTCTGGCGCGTAACAATATACTTGTTCAAAGATAGTTTTGTCGATTAAAATCTAATTCTAACTGATGCATTGCTGTTGTTAGAATCCACTTTTACAAAAAGTGTAACAACAAAAACTAATTCCTCAAATGGTTTTTGTTCTTCGGATAACAATCTATTTATAAGCAAGGAACTATTTACGTTCTTTATCCTACATGGAAGCTCAATCAAGAAGCACTCAAGTCGTGAAGTGTCGACTATCACGCCTAATGCCATGTTTTATTTACTGATACGTATATCTCAAGATAAGTATCTTTTACTGCACTTTAAGCAAACGCCTGTTTGAATAAATAGTATTATCTAACACTTTCAAGTTCTTTTGTACATACACACACACATTTTGGACATTACCAGATATGCATTTCTAGTATAAACTGACCTCGCATCGTATAGACGGTACGTACAGTAAGGAGGTCAACTTAAACTTGAAGCGTGTACTTGAAAAACTGTCGTGAGTCCTTGAAATATTTTGGTTTGTAGTCTTATGATGGCTTTGTTTAAGACAGTGATTATGAGCTGTTAAGGTTTCTATGATAAGAAAAGCTATTGTTTTTGTAGATGTATGTTTACTCAAATACTCAAAAAGGTGGTGATAAAAGAACGCTTTTACAAATATTTTTGTTTTCATTCAAACTTTTATAATAGTTACGCTGCAGCACTTTGAGCTGAGTGACAATACATGTTTGTTTGACTTTACTTTTATAAAAAAAGTTTGAATCGAATAATGACTTGAACTTAAGCAGATAACTAGTTAAGAACTTATAATAGATATGTAATTTAATTACGTATCTTCTTTTGATCAACTGTCAAATTAGCTACTGGGGTACTGTGTTAAATGTTACAAACAAAATACCTAGTGACGTATTAGAACTAAATGAAAGAAAATTTAAAACTTACATTAAAACCACACTTTGTAAACAAGCATATTACAAACTTGATGATTATATTAAAGAGAAGAATGCTTGGAATCATGCTGGTCCTGCTTCATAGGACGATCGAGGGTGTAGTAGGAAAAGTCAGACTTGTTTTATTTACCACATAATTATATACTGGTGTACTATCATTTTTTTTATATGTAATTTAACTCACACACTGATCCATTGTTGTTAATTATATTATAAATATGTGAGTACCATGTTCCTTGCTAGCAAACTTAATTTTATCTCTGCTGGTATTGCTTTGTTGTACCTATTAGTATATAAGTGTGTGCTGTATATTAGTGTAATGTTGAGTGCATACCTACTTTTTGCGAATGGACAACTAGAGTCACTTATATTTTAATGTGAATTTGACGTTCAAAAGTGCCTTTTAATGGTCTAGTTGAAATAAATGAATTGACTTTGACCAAAAAGTAGCTGAAAAGTCATGTTTGCTTATCAAGCATGACGTTTCAGCCACAGTTAGAAGCTAATTTGACAGTTGGTCAAAGGTAGATACGATATTCGAACCGGCCGTAAGACTTCGAAGAGTACGATGAAATAAAAAAGTCCAATGCTTGGTAGTCCAGTTGACCGTTCTTTATGAAAATATGTAAAATAGCAAAGAATTCACTACAAGCCCGTGAAATAAATTGCGCGACCTTAAACTTTTGTGACTCCACCACATTTCAACGTAAGTGCGTATAAATAAGATAATAAAAGATACTCTTATTGCCATCGTCTTTTCCACAATTTTATATCCAACGTGTATGCAAGATGGGTAAATATTTAATCGTATTGAGTGAATACAAATAGTATTCCAATTCATGAATTCTGGGATGTGACCATAGTTTTTTTTTTTGGGATATAACCTTTAACTGGATCAAAACCGTCGGAAGTTAAGTCCGAATCTGGTGTGAGTACTGGACGTAACGGAAAACAGTTTATGTAAAAAAAAAACTAGAGTGAACCAGCTTCTTCTGGGTAAGCTCGCTCCATCATCGACTTTTTCTCTGCCAAAAAAAAAAACTTTATTTAAGAAAGTCACAGTAAATTTCCAAAAAAACAATAGTGTTTTTCATACGAAGTTGTCTTCAGCCGGTCAAAATTAGTACGATTTTATTGTTCTGGGACTATGAATTTCTTTGAGAAATTTTTACTGACATGAAGAGAAGCAATTTTTAGACTATTGCTTCACCTTTCTGTAAGAGCGGTTACGTACTGCATCCGAGCCAAATCCGTGAAAATACGTTCCGAAGTAGTCATAGAACTTATTGTATTGTAGTTTACCCACTAGGTCCCACATCCGTCTTCCGATTTCTCTCTGCCATCCGTGAGTCTCCAATTCGAAAGAAATATTGACGGACCAAAGAAGCCGTAGCACTGTTTGTATGAACGCTTTCGCATTACCTTGGATTCGAATCGGACATATCCACGCGGCTCGACAGCGGGGAGTGATCTAGGGTGGATTTGGATCAGAGATCGGATTAGTGCGTTGGCAATATCTGAATTCGGTCCGAGTTTGTCGTATCCGTATTTCCTCAGATTCGAATCGGTCAGTGTGTAACCGCTCTTAAACTTGTACATGCTCTCTGTAAATTTCCAAATAAGCTATAAACATTTATAGAATTCATAAGCAGGCCAATTTCGATCCTTTTCCACGAATTTTCACCATATTGCGCCGATCAACAATAACCGCATGCTTTATTGACTTTCCTTTCTCTGTTTCTACTCTTGCTCTAAAAACACCGTTTCCGTCATAATTTCCTTCGACATTCTATCCACATAATATCCGAACCACTGAAGCATGTCTCTTTTCATTTTTGCACCGACCTTTCCTTTCAAATAATTCCATAAAATGTTCCTATGTTAAATCAAAACCAATGATTCCGGATTTAATCTTCTTCATGTTTCAATTACAATGAATTTGATTTTTGTTCGAAGGATCCTTTATAATTTAGGGTTTCGTTATGGATTTCCTAAATGTTCTTGGTTTGATTATAATACTGTTATGTAGATTGGGACGGATTCAATTCAGCATTTAACAATTAATTCTTCTTTTGTCTCGTTTTATAAATCAGCCTCAACCAAGGTTCGACCTACGTTTTTCAAAGGGGGGGTAATAATCTGATTTTACTCAACTGGTAGCTATTTGCTCTGTCAAAATATTTCTACATGGCAAACGATTAAGTTGGCTTCGATGACGTAGTCTGTAAGAAATCCATTTCATTTCCCTTAGGTACAGTTTCTAGTTATGCCTGGAAAAAGTCAGTCAATACGCTCTTCCCTAGGACTTACACGCCACGAATTCAATTCCTTCAATTTGAACACTGTCGTAACAACTTCAGCATCCAAGACAAATAAAAGTTACTCTGTTTGGTAAGCTTCAGAGGAGTTGTTAGGTATAACGTGAAAGTTAGACATTTCGTCAGGAAGCACCAGCAAATTGTCACATCAACGACATTTTATTTTTATTATAAAGACGCATCTGAAATGGCATGTCGCAGTGTAATGGAAACAGCGCGTAAGATGGTGTTGAGGCCCAAGTTGAAGGCGAAAGTCCTGAATATTTGTAGATCTGTTATCTTCTCCTTCAAATATTTCCGAATTGTTTCGTTTGTTTCAATACTATCTCTCAAGACTAAATTATTATGTTAAATATTCTATATATATATATATATATATATATATATGAGAAAACCATTACATTAAAGATACACAATTAGATTACGATACACAATTAGATTACGATACAAAATTTTGTTGACGACTTTGCATTGAATAAATTGCCATTGATATTATCAGACGATACTAATCGAAAGCTTAAGCCAAATCCTTTCATTTTATTGACCTTGGAACGTAACATCACTGAACCTATAGTGCACCCACTATCAACAGTTATGTTTAAGGCCAATGTAATAGGGGCGAGCTGATGCCATCAACCGGGTATAAATCCAGACGGGTTGCTTCTGAGGAAATCCAGATGGAAAATCCAATAACCTTGGAATGGAACTAACAACACAACTATCTGTTCGTTACCCGTTTTTTTTTTAAGGATGGGAAATCATCAAATGACTTCTTCTACTCTGGGTGGAGCGGAAGGGCGTGTCAGACTCTTACTGATTAAAAGCCATCCATGTTCCTTCTAAAGCCCTTTGCGTTCCAGGGCCGCGGTGACTCTTTCGAACAAATTCCGCAACCCTGGAATTCCGCAATTCTGGATCTGTTTGTTACCCTAAGCTTGTTTTTGCTTACGTCTTGCACCAAGCCACATCACTCGCGATAACATATGTACGAGTGCGAAACTCGTAGTAGGTACATAAGTTCCTTGTGCGAAACAACGCAATTTCGCGTCACTTTTACGTAACACGTCGTTTTATCAAACAACAGCTGCTGGATGATTCGGGCTTTATGAGATATTTCTTTCTTTTAACCCGATGATGATGGAATGTAATGTACTTGTCTTCTTTGTTCCTATTTATACTTGTTTCATGTTTGTGTGCGGGTGTAAATGGAATTGTATTTACATCTCTGCATCAACAAAGTACTCACCAATCAATTTGCTTAAAAGTATTATATTTATTGACGATGTTTTATTTTTAACCACAGATACAACGATGGGGAAAAATCTCTCACTATGTACAAAAAAAACAAGGATTTTAACACTTCATACCTTAAAAAGCTTTTTCATTATAAATAGTGCTGTTTGTGTATGTGAGATTGTATGTTTGTAAACGCACCCACGATACAGGAGAAATTCCTAGTATGGCGCAACTTTACAAAAAAAAAAAAGGTTGAGTAACGTATCCTCATCGTCCATTGAAAAAGGACGATACTATAAACAGACAGGTGTGCCACAAACTGCCATAGCTGTATCTGCCAAGAAACACATTCGCCTTTCAATTCTATACTAGGAGCAGGTGATGTTTTTTCGTTGAGATAGGTATATATTTTTTCTGGAAATTGGAAAACCAGCCTCAACCTACCGAGGTTGAGACGATCGAGTCGTGTAATGAAAGCAAAACATAGAACACATATGAAACAATCTGTCTTCAGTAAAAAGTCTATTGCAAGCGAGGTTGCATGCTGTGAAAAAAAAATCTTATATTACATGAAATCTATGACTTTTGCTATGTTATCGTCTAGCCCTGTTTATTGGAATATCTTCTTTTGTACGTAACGCATCGTAACTTGCTATTATGTGAGTTTAATAATGATTCAGTTTGTGCAAGTTATTTTCCACAATCTCAACATGTTTATTCAACCACGGCTATAAACTCTAACATTACGGTCTGCACCTTTATTAAATTCCCAGACAAATATTTTACACAATAATAACCGCATCCATAAATTGATTAACTAAACCACAAGATATATCATTGACGACGATTCGTAAAACAATTAAGATAAACCGAAGAAAATTGAACCTGATTCGAATCTACGAGGCGTGGTATCGGAAACCAATCTATTGTGCTGACACAATCCATGTCCACTGCAGCCTCACACTGTGAACAAGCAAGAGGAAATTTAACACCAAAGACCACATACCTTAGTGTTATCGTAGTTTATTTCGCACGCTGTTACCAAACACTACATGGTATTCCTACCAGAAAATTTCGACCTACCTCCAAAGCAAAACCTCCTTTATATCTCCAACGTCAAGGTTCAAATTGCCACTAATTGCAG
Organism: Mamestra brassicae; assembly: GCA_905163435.1. Lineage (NCBI taxonomy): Eukaryota > Metazoa > Arthropoda > Insecta > Lepidoptera > Noctuidae > Mamestra > Mamestra brassicae. The sequence continues at coordinate 6,922,070 of LR991004.1, read as the reverse complement.
GCCATCTTAATTTGGCTAGTCTGTGGCTCGTGCTAAGGAAGCGTAGCTTTATGGCACCCACTGTGACCGCATCGTCGGCACATAGTCGTTGCCCGATTTTACACAACACCCGACTTTGTAAGCTATTAATTTATGTGCAATGCGTTTATAAGGGGATCTATTCACTTTTAGCTTCTGGGTGAGTAGTAGGTTGATGTTGATCAACTACGGAGACGTTTTTTGTACGTTTGCGATGGTATAAAAAGTTATTAAACGTAAACGAAGCAAAAAAAGGAGGAGGAGGGCAAGTGGCGTTCTGAAGGTTATGCCTACCCAAACGGGAAAAAGGTGTGAGTTAATGTGTATACTCGTATTTGTACATTGAATAAATGATAAAATGCTTTTTTCGTGAAAATTGGATTATTTACAAGATAAATTCAAAGCAGCTTCGAGATTGAATGCTACTGTTGATGAAGACGGAGATATTGATACAAACACAGCGAACATACAACGTAACTCTGATTTCCCTGAGGACTGTTGCAGAAGTCAAGACGTTTAGTATCAGAAAGACATCAATAAATAGACATAATATTGTCAATATACCTACATAGCACAATAATACACAACGAATCTGATATAAAGAAATTCAAAGCTGATTTAATAGTTCGAGGAATAAGCGAGAATAAACTATGATCAAACAAAAATAATGACAGCGACAGAATTTCATGCCAAGCGAGCATTCAAATTGAATGTGGCGTTATCGATAATCCGTTTAACACAATTACAATAAGCTGCACATAATAAAATGTTTAACGTGTAAAGTTGATTATTTGCTTGTGATTTTATCACATTATTGTGGTATACCAAATAATGAAACTATTTATTAATCTTGCATATAACAGGCCAATAATTATATTGTTTAAAAATCGAATTTAAAAAAAATGTGGCTTCACATTTTTTTTTGGAATTGATGTGAATTAAAGTGTAGGTATCAAGGAAAGGTGGGTCAATGGAATCAAAGCCATGATGAAGGACACAATTAAGTTCACTTGTTATGCAATCAGACAAGAAATACTTGGTTATTAGTTCATTCAAAAAGTTCTCAGAGTAGCACATGATAAGATACATTGGCTGCTATCAACAGCCATCACAGGACAACCCAGCCCAGACTGGAAATACCGACTTAATTACTAAATAAATAAGCAGTCATGTACTCGGTTTTAAGATCACGTTATTAAATGCCATGGCGCTAGTTGCCAGCACGTTTGGTATCGTTTATTATTGTAATTACGAGGACATAACTAATGTGCAATGTGTTTCTACTAATCTAGGATTAAAGGCAACAAATATAGTGGCTCAGCTGATTTATTAATAGGATGCAAGTGGAGAAGATATTAATCTGTTGGTTGATGAAGTAAGAGATGATGTAATATGTCAATAGATCTGCCGAAAGATTGAGTTCTAGGATAGTGCTCAAGCATCCTATTTGTCCATTATAATTTTATGATGAGTCCTGTACGAGTTGATTTAATATTAACTGGGATAAAGGTGTCCATAAGCCTTTTAGGTTTTAATATAATTTGGTCAATTGCTACCATGTTTGGTAAGAATTTGAATACAATTGTCGAGAAATGAAAGGTTATGGGGTAGGCTTTTGTCCAGCGGTGGGACGACACTAAATGTAGACAAAAGAAATATAAACTGAGATCATTAGTTTTTTCAAAATAAGATGCTTAACAAGGACAAAAAATACTATGGACCGACAATAATTTATAATCTGCATATAAAATAAGAATAAAAATAGCTGAAATATGAATTCTGAAAAAGCTCATAAACTTTAATAATCACAAATTCACTTCACATTCAGCTAAAGTCACCCAAATTGACACCATGATATCCGAGTTAACGCTGACAATGTGGCAGCACCGTCGGAAGAGAATAACTGACATTTTCGCACTTATAACGCTTTCACAGTCGACTGTCAACGCGAATTGTGTTGTTACTACGTAAATAAAGTAATGATTTTGTGCCCGATACCTTCTTTGTTGAGTTTCAATGGCTGATTCGGAACATACTATTGTTAAAAGTGCATGTTGTGGGGAAAACTGTTACGCGGATGTGACGAATTGTGTTGTTAGTGCTGTTATTGTAAATACTGCGTAAGCTTTCGAAGTTGCCGTGACAAGTGAGTTAGTGACCCATTGAGTTCGAAGTTATGAGGTGCCCTAGTTACTGTTTTGCGTTGTAATGTACTCGTATGTAGATACGTCTGAGTGCTTTTGGTAAAGAGCGCCTCGTGTTAGTACCAGGATACAGTATTTGTCTGTTTATTAAAAGGCAATTAGTCATAGAATTGAAACCTCCTTATGATAATTCATCTTATGATAATTAGATTCTTTAACACGTTTTTAAATACAAAATTATGGAAAATGTTATCAAGAAGAACATTGCCCTTGTAATTTTAAGCCAAAGCATTCTGTGACAACGACGATAACAAACGTCCTAGCCAAAGTGAAATTCTATTCACGATAACGATTGTCTAACACATCCCACGCTTACGCACAAAACGTTTTGAAAATACTTTCATTGGGCGTATACAGCTAAGGTGTGGAAATCCCTGCCGGAGTTTGGATTTTCAGAAAGTTACACTATGGGCGTCTTTAAGTCAAAAGTGAATAAGGCAACGTTTCGTTTGTCAGAGGGCTAATTCAATTAACTCTGAGACGCAATCTGTCAAAAATGTAGGGAAAAAGAGGTTTTTTTTAACAGTCTGCGATTGACATGCGAAATCGAACGTTGATTAAAAAATTGTAGAATTGGCTCTCAGAGGGCCCTCTGAACGTTACTTACTATTCGTCAAAATATTCGTGCTAGGGCCTCAGATAGTTACAACCTGGGCGTGTTTAAGTCAAAAGTGAATAGCGCAACTTTCGTTTGTCAGTATTCTACATTTTGCGACGGTCGTTATCGCTAGAAGAATATCACTTCGCTATGGCTTCATGAAAGAATATTCACAGAATAGGATCTCTCAGCAATATGACTAAGTTATCAAGTCGATTGTTGCCACGAATTCTTAAATTATTATGAGAAAATACATCTTATTATTATTTTCACTGTGAACAATCCTCGAAAAATATGAAACGAAAACTGGATTCCCAGAATCTGTTCAGATGACGAAATTAATTTATTATCATGAGAAGCGAATGGTTGACACAATTACTGACGGACGTTCGTTCGTGCCAACGGATTAATTCTGCTCGTAAAATTTATACTGTGGACTGTGCTTATTAAGCATCGTTTTATCGCGATGACGTTTTGTATTGTACTGTTTGATATGTATTTTGCATAGCTAGTATATGGAAATTGTAGGTAAGGCCATAAATATTAGATTTACGGTTATTCCTTTAGATTTGCACGTGAGTCAGCCTGTCGATCACAAATGCTACTCATAGGCTTCTTTCTGAGAAGTTATAAGCTACGCATGTTAACTTACAACATGGTTCGATTCGAAACAACATTGATTTCAGGTACTACAAATAGATTGACTGACTCGAGTGCATTGGGACCTCAATAACATTATGTAGGGAAAGGTTATTCGTTCAAGTTTTTTTTTGCTGATCACAATGTTATACTGGTATTATTATTTAGTTGTGGTGACTATCATTTTAGAAACTATGTTAAATAGAAAAAGCTAGAGCGTTACTGCTCTTGGAGTCAAGGTGACTTTCCAGTAATGACTGAGGGCAGAGAGCTCTTCCATACCAACTAAACTCATTGGGACGCCGAGGAAGATTCAACTACTACACATTGCACGGCACCGCATTACTCCTGTGGAGAGTGATGCGGTAACGTGTACGGAGCAGGACCTCCAATTATCGCCTTGGAAGGTCATAAGTATGCAATGCCAGGGACTTAACGCGGCCGCTATGAAGCTCTTCTTCAAAATAACTACACAGAACGTGAAATAAACGCACATTGTAACAAATTAACTGACGTGTCATAATATGTTGATATGTGTCAGTTAATTTATAACAATGTTTAGCGTTTGTTTAGGGTTGTAGCAGAACTTTTCCTCTGCCTCCGCAAATGCGGAATGTCCGCATAAAACCTTGCCTCCGCATCGAAGTCTGCTTCTGCAAGGTTTTGTCGGAGATTGACTAAGTGAGAACCCTTTAATAGGGTCGAGATATAACTCCAAGTTTAAAAACTTGTTCATCCATGTCACTACTCGCCAGGTTCAGCTGTTAAATGAGCTTACTATCTAGTGGGGCTGGTTTAAGCATTTTAATATTACTAAGAAATCTTGAAGGTAACAAAGCCACAATAATAGTTTAATTTTTTTTTTTGACTGTGTGGAAGATTTACTTTGATTTTTTTTTACTTGTCTTTATTGGCACCAACTCCGCCTCCGTTAAGATGGTGTCTCCATTTCTAAATATGAACAGTTACTTTATAACAATCTCCAACAGTTTCACGTATTGCCATCGTTTATTACATATTTCCGGATGATCGCTGGTTTATAGCTATCGGTTTAAAGCCGTTCGCAACTATGTACCTATTTAGCGTTATTATTCTAACCGTGAAAACGGCGTGAGTTTATGGCTGTGTAACTTATTCTAATCGTTTTTAAATTCACGTCAGTTAAATGATGAATTTCTATGATGTCGCTTGAATATAAAATTGTAGTCCATTTTTTTTAACCTACTGTAATGGCATGTCACTTAGGCCTAAGTGTGCGAAATCGTAGCTGTAAAGAATTGTCAAAAAGGAAATTTCTATAATATAATGGTCATACATCACTGATGTTTAAAGCTACCGGTGTTTACGGCGCGCCTCAAAGAGATGTCAGCATAGTAGGCGAAGCCCGCTAGGACCAGTGCCTGCCAGTGTAGCGGAATTTGTTCGAAAGAGTCACCGCGGCCCTAGAACGCAAAGGACATTAGGAGGAACACGGATGGGTTTTAGTCGGTAAGGGTCTGACGCAGTCTGAGTTATTTGATGAATTCACGTCCTTAAAAAAACCGGTACTCTGAGGTGACTTTACCAACTCATATGCATGGTGTCGGTTTCTGACAAAGTGTCTCTTAGCGATAACAATTGTCAAGAAGTAAAAAAATATTGGGATTAACATCCACTAACGTCATATTATTACGTATTCTATCAGTGGTTGTCATTTCTGAAATTTCATTTTGTCGGGAGTTCATTTACTGCTCACTGTATTTCAAACAAACCAGGAAGTTTAAGAACTTGATATCTCATTTTCTATAGAAACTTAAAATTGCATTTTGTGTCTCTTTGAACTCTTTTTTAAAAAGTTCTCAGTTTCTATAGAAAATGAGATTTAAATTTCTCCTTCTCTCTAAATTTTTGGAATATATGCTCTTAAATATGAGATAAAAGTTTTATAGAAATCCGTTATCTTTGGGGAATCCCATCACATATATCACTAAAGTCAATATGACAAATCTTGGAAATGATATACGCGGTATTGATTTTGACCCCGTTTATAATTCAGACGATGCAAATAGTTCTTTAAAGTATTTCATAAATTCGCTGCAATCTGCAATAAGGAAAAACACGTTCACAAAGACAATGCCTAGAAAGTTTAGTTGTATTAAGCCTTGGATCACACCCGGTCTCGTTCGTTGTATAAGGCACAGAGACAAACTCCACCTAAAATTGACACTCGCTCCTGATAACGAAGTACTTTCTGTAACTTATAAAAGGTATCGGAACTTCTGTAATAATCTTTTGAAAAAACTAAAAAATCAGTATGATAAAAATTAATTACAGAAGGCGGGGAATAATAGTAAACTTGTGTGGAACTTTGTAAAAACTTATACCTTTAGATCGAAAAATCCCAAACCTTCGCTTAATATTTTATCAACAGATATGAACCCATCCGAAGCAATCAATAAAGCAAACAACTTTTTTGTTAACGTTGGTAAAAACTTGGCTGAAAAATCACTTAACTCAAGTATAATTTCCCAACAAAACCCGACCACGACATTCTCTTCACTAAATTCTTTTGTTTTATTAGATACCGATGTTAGCGAAGTAGTTAGAATAATAAGCGGGTTAAAGGATGTTTGTGCCACTGGGTGGGATGTCATACCTAATAATATACTTAAAAGATTTAAAAACCTACTTGCCCCTCCACTAACCCACATTTTCCAACTATGCTTATCTAAAGGAATATTCCCAAAATTACTTAAAAAGGCTGTGGTCACACCTGTATTTAAATCTGGAGATAAAACTTGTGTGAATAACTACAGACCCATTTCAGTGTTAACAGGCCTCTCAAAAATTTTAGAAAAAATAATTAACAGTAGATTGATAAAATATCTAGAAGATAACAGACTACTATCAGATAGTCAATTTGGTTTTAGGGCCAAAAGATCAACTAGCCAAGCAGTCCACGAATTAACTAACTATATTGCTACCAACTTAGATAGGGGTATGCACACAATAGGGATCTTTCTAGACCTTGCCAAAGCCTTCGACACTATTTCTTGTTCGTTACTTTTGCACAAGCTTGAAACACTTGGGATAAGAGGAGAACAACTTCTACTATTTTCTGATTATCTCAGCGATCGTCAGCAATGTGTAAAAATAGGTCAGTATACAAGCTCTGAACTTAAAAATAGTTATTTTGGAATTCCACAAGGTAGCATTTTGGGCCCTACTTTATTTTTAGTCTATATAAATGAACTATGCAGCCTGTCGCTCCAAAATGGTGTTATAATGTCATATGCTCACGACACTGCTCTATTATTTTCAACTAAGTCCAGAGCTGAGGTGTATGAATATGCCCAAAATGGTTTTAACATTGTTTCTAATTGGCTTCGTAATAATCTCCTAACATTAAATGCAGATAAAACAAATTATATTTTATTTACAATGAGAAATACTAACATACCGCTTACTAATCTAAACATTCACGCACATAATTGTTGCACGTATGCTGACACTGTATGTTCCTGCCCCACTTTAGCTAAAGCTGACCATTTAAAATATCTAGGTGTCACCATTGACTCAAATCTAAATTTCCGTAAACATATCGAATTACTGTGTACAAGAGTGCGCAAATTAATATATGTTTTTAAGAATTTACGGAACATAGCCGACTATAAATTAATTAAACAGGTCTATTTAGCTTTGGGTCAATCCATTATTACATATTGCATAACTTCTTGGGGTGGTGCAGCAAAGACAATTTTACTCCCGCTAGAGCGCGCTCAAAGAGCAATTCTAAAGGTTGCTACCTTTCGCCCTTTTAGATTTCCTACGCACGAGCTCTATATAGCATGTAATGTGCTTACAGTGCGGCAATTATTTATTTTAAACATAGTGCTACACCAGCACACTGCACTTCCTTTTGACCCTGTACCTTCGGACAAGAGAAGGAAGGACTTGGTTTGCATAAAGCCTCAAACTAGACATGCGTTTGCAAATCGTTTTTATGTATTCTTGGGACCTTTTCTATATAATAGGCTCAACAAGGTACTAAACTTTTATAGTGTAAGGTTTACAAAATGTAGCAAGATGTTGTCGGAATATTTAATGTTACTCAATTACACGGACACAGAACAACTTCTAGAAATATTGGCATGATGATATTTAATCCCCTCGTAAGTGTTTACTTTTGTATAATTACATAGGCTTAGTTTTAGTTATTAATTGCATGTTTAATAAAAATATTTTAATTTAGTTTAGTTTATTTTTAGGCACTATAATTGTATGGAAAATATTATTACTGCTGACTAAATGTACATTTTTGTAGACGTTTTTATTTGAATAAATTATTATTATTATTATTATCTCCTTTATTCATTTTATATACATACAAATTACATTTTTAAATATTAAAATACAATGATATAAAAATATTTAAAAATATAAAAAATAGTAGCCCACCGGTATCGGGAACAGGGTCCAAGCTACCGGTAGTCAGGGCCCCTGAGAGAGGAACCTCCTAACTATGCGCGCCGTGTCCAGGAGTACTGCTTTCTGGATCAAGCCCTTGATCCAGCTGCCCAACGAGAGCCTCTTTAGATGTTGGTCGAGGCTCTTGGCAATTATGCCATTGGCCGTCACGACTATCGGCACAATGACTGCTGTGTTCACATCCCACATGTCGACAACCTCGCGAGCCAAGTCAAGATACTTCGTTTGTTTATCTTTCTCAGTCTTCACGAGGTTCACGTCATGAGGGACTGCTATATCAACAATCATTGCGCGACGCTCTAGTCGATCTATCACCACTATGTCAGGCTTATTGGCAATAATAGTCCTGTCAGTGATGATAGACCGATCCCAATACAACGTGCAATTGCCATTTTCGAGAACTGGGTCGGGCACATACCTATAGTACGGTACCTCCGATTCCACAAGATTGTATTTAAGAGCAAGTTGCTGGTGTATAATCCTGGCTACAAGGTTGTGCCTGTGCAAATAGTCTCCGTTAGCCAGACTAGAACAACCGGAAATAATGTGGCGGATGGATTCCCCGGGCCGGTGACATGCCCGACATATGTCAACCGTACCGTCCTTCACAATGTATTTCCGGTAGTTGTTCGTCATCATAACTTCGTCCATAATCGCACAGACAAAACCTTCGGTTTCCCCGAAGAGGTCACCAAAACGCAGCCAGGCTACGGACGCTAGAAAGTCTACATCGGGCCCATGTAGGACCCGGTAAAAGCGTCCGTGAAGCTCCTTGCTCTGCCATACCTCCCTGCGGTCATTAGTATCTAATACCACAGGTTTGCGCCAGTTCTCGTTAGCCAAGGAGAGCGCAGTAAGGCCTTTGTCCACTGCTACCACATCCCGATGCATACCCACGTCGGCCTCTAGGAAGAACTCCCTAAGGCTGCATATCTCACGGTTGTGCAGGGTCTTAGCATTTAAGAAGCCACGACCCCCGCACTTCCGCGGGATATACAGCCTCATCACCGATGACCGTGGGTGATGCATCCGATTTGCGGTAAGCAGTGAGCGGACCCTCCTATCCAGGGCGTCAAGTTCCGTCTGAGTCCATTTGAGTATGCCGAAAGAGTACATCAATACCGGCATGACCCAACCGTTAAAGGCGCGCACCTTGTTTCCGCCTGATAAAAGACTATTTAGTACTTTGTTCAGGCGGCCAAAGAAGCGCTCCTTCAACGATTGTTTCACGTCATTAGCATTGATGCCCAACGCTTCCGACATACCCAAATACTTGTAAGTTTCGGTTGAGCTGAGGGATCTAAGGTGTATGGAATCCGAGAGTTGGGTTCCCACGGATTCCATAATCTCCCCTCGCTTCACATGCATGACCGCACATTTGTCCACACCAAATTCCATACTGATGGCGCTACTGAAGGTTTCTGTTACCTTCAGTAGCTTCATCAGTTGCAAGTTGTTGGGGGCAAAGAGTTTCAGGTCATCCATGTAAAGGAGGTGAGATATGACCTGACCACCTCTTCTCAACCGATAGCCTTGGCCCGAACATTCCAGCAGTGTACTGAGAGGGTTGAGGGCCAGACAAAACCACAGTGAACTCAGGCTGTCGCCCTGAAATATACCACGCTCGATCCTTATCGGGTCGCTGTTCGCCTGGATCTGTCGACATCCTGGATAGCGAAGGACCGTCCTCCACTGCCCCATACACGACATCAGGAAGGTGCGTAGAACTGCGTCAACTTTATACAGCTCCAGCACCCTCATGAGCCATGTATGTGGCACCGAGTCATAGGCCTTCTTGTAGCAACATCGATGAGGAGCAGCTCCTTAGTACCGCGGGACCGGTTCCTACATCCATTCTGAGAGGCAGACATTATCGAATTAGTTTCAATGTGTTGGTTAATCTTTGCTCTCAAAATGGATGTAAGAACTTTATAGACCGTCGGTAAACACGTGATCGGTCTAATTTTTAGGCTCCGCGGTACTTCCTGATTTATGGAGCAGGTGGGTTATTCCTGTAGTTAGGAACTGGGGCAGCGACCCTGACTCTAAGGCAGACTGGAATTGAGATGCCAAGCGAGCGTGCGATCTTTTGAACCATTTGATCCAAAAATTGTGCAGCCCGTCCGGCCCTGGAGATTTCCAGTTAGGCAACGGACGGACTGCACGAGCTACATCTTGGGGGCTGATGGTAATTGCCCCCATTTCTGGTATCGGATCGCACGCGCGCTCGACCTCCCGAGTCCAGTCACCCTCAGTGTGACTGACAGGCACCGACCAGATGTTGCGCCAGAATGAACACATGACGTCATCATCCGGTAGGCGCGTATCAGTCACACCTTGGTCCGGTCGCTCCCAAGCCCTATAAACCCACCTCTCATTGCTTTGGAATGTGCGATTCTGAGTGTATCGCTCCACTCGCCGCTTGTACCGACGTATACGGTTTGCCCATGCATAGATTTTCTGCTTCAGGAAGTCGATACGCTCTGTGACGCGGGTCAGATAATCCCGAGGACTAGTATCAGTCCCCGAGAATGCCCGCCTCACAAAGCGCATCACTCTACGGCGGGTGTTGCCCTCCCTGAAGCAGATAAGTTTGCCGATGAGTGCTCTAGCCTCACCGATACGACGCTCGATCCTGCACTGCCAAGCTGGTACAGCTGGTCGTGTAGCTCTATCACTGTTAGGAAATTTGACATGAGCTACACGACATGCCGCTGCAGCCGCACAGTATAAGATCGAGTGGGTATCGGCGAGGTCTTCGCTGCTATCAAAACAATTTGCTAGCTGCGAATCTAGAGCACACACCAGCGCCCTATTTTTGTTATGCATGGGCAAACGAGGTAGACGGGGCCTAAGCTCAGGCGGTGTGGAGCGATACTCTCGGAAAGCATCCTCCAAAGCGCTCCTCAATCGCTCATTGCATTGGGTACTCACGGATATAGCCCCATCATCATCATCTTCCCCGACGATGTTGGGTCGCGGTGAAACACTAGATTGTATTTGTACCGCGGCCGGTGGTGAAGCAGCTGAGACGCGGCCATTCCGTGATTCCAGACGCAGTCTATCAAGTACGGCGTCATCCAACATACGGTTACGCTGGATGACCCGCACCTGATCCGATAGTCGTTGGGCTGATACGTTGACAGCTGGCTCAAGCACCTGAAACAGAGAGAGCATCCGACCACGGTACGCAGTCAAGTTAGTTCCCCCCTCTGTAGCCCCATAGTATGAGCGCATGACGTTTTCATTAATGGTTTGCGTCCATCGCATGCGCTGCACACTTCCACCGGGAGCTGGGACCCTATCAGAGGCCGGTGGGCCTCGAGGTCCTAAGCCGTCCGGCGGCCGGGGCGGGTGGCGACGTGGGCGGCGAGAAGTACTCATCACTTGAGCTCGACGCAACTGCTACGGCCGGTATCACAGCACTCACGGTGGGGCTGGGTTCCGGCGGCGGCGAGGCGGAGCTGAGCGATGAGGCCGGAGGTGGTAGGCGTGCTCATTGAGCTGCGGCTCTTGTCAACATAATTTTTTCATATTAAATCAGTTTTCTTCATTTTATATCAGTTTTATTACACTATTGCAGTCTTATTGCTTTTTTTTTCCATCTTATTGTCATTTTGTTATGATTTATTAACGGATTTATTGGTATTAAATTTATTAAAATTGGACGTGAAAAAATTTGTGTCACTTGGTTGACAGTCGAGCCACAGATTATTATTATTATTTCGTTTATTCATTTTTTTTTTCTTATTTATACATTTTTAAATATTTCTTAAAAATACAAAAATAAAAAACATTTAAAAATATAAAAATAGTAGCCCACCGGTATCGGGAACAGGGTCCAAGCTACCGGCGGTCAGGGCTCAAGAGAGAGGAACCTCCTAACAATACGAGCCGTGTCCAGAAGTACCGCTTTCTGAATCAGGCCCTTGATCCAGCTGCCCAACGAGAGCCTCCTGAGGTGCTGGTCGAGGCTCGTGGCTATTGAGCCATTGGCTGACACAACTATCGGTACAATGATTGCTGAGTCCACATCCCACATGTCGACAACCTCGCGAGCCAAGTCAATATATTTGATTTGCTTATCTTTCTCGGCTTTCACGAGGTTCTCGTCATGCGGAACGGTTATGTCTACAATCATTGCACGCCTCTCGATTCGGTCCACCACCACTATATCAGGCTTATTGGCAACAATAGTCCTGTCAGTGATGATGGACCGATCCCAGTACAATGTGATATTGCCATTATCGAGAACTGGGTCGGGCGCATACCTGTAGTACGGCACCTCCGATTCCACAAGAGAGTATTTCAGAGCAAGTTGCTGATGGATAATCCTGGCTACAAGGTTGTGCCTATGCAAGTATTCTCCGTTAGCTAGATGAGAACAACCAGAGACAATGTGGCGAATCGATTCTCCCGGACGGTGACATGCCCGACATATGTCAACCGTGCCGTCCTTCACAATAAATCTCCGGTAGTTATTCGTCATGATAACTTCGTCCATAATTGCACAGACAAAACCTTCGGTTTCTCCAAAGAGATCACCGAATCGCAACCAGGCTACGGACGCTAATTGATCTACGTCGGGCCCATGTAGGGCCCGGAAATAACGTCCGTGAAGTTCCTTACTCTGCCATACAGCCCTGCGATCGTTAGTGTCTAGCACCGCAGGTTTGCGCCAGTTCTCATTTGCCAAAGAGAGCGGGGTGAGTCCCTTGTCCACCGCCACTACATCTCGATGCATACCCACGTCGACAGCTAGGAAATATTCCCTGAGACTGCATATCTCGCGATTGTGGAGAGTCTTAGCATTTAAGAAGCCTCGACCTCCACACTTTCGCGGGATATACAGTCTCATTACCGACGACCGTGGGTGATGCATTCGATATGCAGTAAGCAGTGTACGGACCCGCCTATCCAGGGCGTCAAGTTCCGTTTGAGTCCATTTGAGTACGCCGAAAGAGTGCATCAATACCGGCATGACCCAACCATTGAAGGCGCGCACCTTGTTTCCGCCTGATAGAAGGCTATTGAATACCTTCTTCAGGCGGCTAAAGAAGCGCTCCTTCAACGATTGCTTCATGTCAGTAACATTGATACCTAACGCTTCCGACATACCCAAATACTTGTAAGTTTCAGCTGAAGAGAGGGATCTGAGGTTTATGGAATCCGAGTGTTGAGTTCCTACGGATTCCATAATCTCCCCACGCTTTACATGCATGACCGCACATTTGTCCACACCAAACTCCATCCTGATGGCACTACTGAAAGTTTCAGTTACCTTCAGTAGCTCCATCAGTTGCAGATTACTGGGGGCAAAGAGTTTCAAATCATCCATGTAAAGGAGGTGAGATAAAACCTGACCACCTCTCTTCAACCGATAGCCCAGCCCTAAATTCTCCAGCAGTGTGCTTAGAGGGTTCAAGGCTAGGCAAAACCAAAGCGGACTCAAACTATCGCCCTGAAATATACCCCGCTCGATCTTTACCGGTTCGCTGTTCCTCTGGATATTTCGACATCCTGGATAGCGAAGAACTGTCCTCCATTGCCCCATACACGACATCAGGAAGGTGCGTAGCATTGTATCAATTTTATACAATTCTAGCACCCTCATGAGCCATGTATGAGGCACCGAGTCATAGGCCTTCTTATAGTCTATCCAACATGTCGACAGATCCTTTCGGGAACGCCGAACCTGTTGGCTAATGGCCATATCAATGAGGAGTAGCTCTTTAGTACCGCGGGACCCATTCCTACATCCATTTTGAGAGACAGACATGATGTTGTTGCTATTAATATGATTATTAATTTTAGCTCTCAAAATAGATGTAAGAACCTTATAGACCGTCGGTAGACACGTGATCGGTCTATAATTTTTGGGTTCCGCGGTACTACCCGATTTGTGGAGCAGGTGGGTAACTCCTGTAGTAAGAAATTCGGGTAGCGAGCCGGACTCTAAGACAGTTTGGTACTGAGATGCCAAACGAGCGTGCGACCTTTGTAGCCACTTAATCCAAAAATTGTGCAGTCCGTCCGGCCCTGGAGATTTCCAATTAGGCAACGGACGGACTGCACGGGCTATATCTTGGGGGCTGATTGTGATTGCCCCCATTTCTGGCAATGGATCGCACGCTCGTTCGACCTCTCGAATCCAATCACCTTCGGTGTGACTGACAGGCACCGACCAGATGTTGCGCCAGAACGAACACATGGCGTCATCATCCGGCAGGCGCGTGTCAGTCACACCCTGGTCCGGTTGCTCCCAAACCCTATATACCCACCTTTCATTACTTCGGAATGTGCGATTCTGGGTGTATCGCTCCACTCGCCGCCTATACCTACGAATACGGTTTGCCCATGCATACACTTTCTGCTTCAGGAAGTCGATGCGCTCTGTGACACGTGACATATAATCTCGGGGGCTGATATCAGTCCCCGAAAACGCCCGTCTCACAAAGCGCATCACTCTACGGCGGGTGTTGCCCTCCCTGAAGCAGATAAGTTTGCCGATGAGTGCTCTAGCCTCACCGATACGACGCTCGATCCTGCACTGCCAAGCCGGTACGGCTGGTTTTGGTCGTGTAACTCTATCATTACTCATTTTGACATGAGCTACACGACATGCCGCTACAGCCGCGCAGTACATAATCGAGTGTGTATCAGTGAGGTCTTCGCAGTCATCAAAATAATTTGACAACTGCGAATCCAGAGCAGCTACCAGCGCCCTATTTTTGTTATGCATGGGCAAACGAGGTAAGCGTGGTCTTAGTTCAGGCGGTACGTAGCGATATTCCCGAATAGCACACTCTAAAGCACTCCTCAATTCCTCATTGCACTGGGTACTTACGTTTGTAACCCTGTCATTACTCTCCTCGTCAGCTGGGCTGGACATTTGCGACTGCGGTGGTGCCACAGTCTGCGACGGAGGAGTAATGACATGGCCACAAATTTCCATTCGGAGGCGATCAAGCACACTGTCATCCAACATACGGTTACGTTGGATGACGCGCACCTGATCCGACAGTCGTTGAGCCGAAACGTTGACAGCTGGTTCAAGTACCCGAAACAGAGAGAGCATCCGACCACGGTACGCAGTCAGGTTAGTTCCCCCCTCTGTAGCCCCAAAGTATGAGCGCATGACATTTTCATTGATGGATTGTGTCCATCGCATGCGCTGCACACTTCCGCCGGGAGCTGGGACCCTATCAGAGGCCGGTGGGCCTCGAGGTCCTAAGCCGTCCGGCGGCCGGCGTCCTCTTCGCCGATGTGCAGGTGGTGGCGTCGTGGGCGGTGAGAAGTACTCGTCGCTCGAGCTCGACGCAACTGCCACGGCCGGTGCCACGGCCGGTGTCACAGCACTCACAGTGGGGCTGGGTTCCGGCGGCGGCGAGGCGGAGCTGAGCGACGAGGCCGAAGGTGATGGGTGTGTGGCTAGGTGACGTGCCCGGCTTCTCGTCAGCATGTCATCAATTACACAGTTTCTGCGCCATATGTTAAATATTTTTATTATTATTATTATTATAATATGACTTGAAGTTGAGGAAATTAGTAGCTATTGTAACTAAACTAGACAATGATTTAGGTCAAAGACATGGAGACGATAAATAGATGTGACTAGAAGACGATTAATTATAGCAATACTTGGTTCCTCATTAATTAACAGAATTCATTAGGTTGATAAATGATTTCTAATCTTGTGTGGGTATATAAATAGCTTCCTAATAAATAATCACTTTCCGTGGGTGTGGTTAAGAAAGATGACTAATTGATTTTGTCTGATATGGCTTCGGGAGCATTAGGACAAAAATATAGTAGGCACTTTAAAAACCACTGAGTCTTATTGTATCATAGTTTACAAAGATATGTCGTGGGGTACCTTAAGTTGATGCTAATAGGATAGCCCCGAAGCTCTGTCGTCCAGGCTAGGTTTAAGTTGTTTATTTCATGAAGTGGCCAACCTTTTCAGGTATTTAAATTTTGCAACATGGCTACGAGTGATAAATAAATAAAATACTAAATCACATGTGTGTAACACAAGTGTGCCGACAAGTACAAACCGATAAAGTCCGCGGCTTCGCAGTTTCCTGCCTCGAATGCAATGTTAGAAATGAATGTGAAGATACCGCTTAGTTCTCATGTTATTTCATAAATGAATGAACGATTTCTTGACGCACCAAACTTGAGTTTTGACAGACAAAATTCAAAAGCACCAAATAGAACTAAATTGTAACAGAAATAAAAGTCATTAACTGATCCTAAATTCTAATAACTGTCACTAAACTAAGGGAACAATAACGTTGATTAACGATTCTAAGAACTAATTTCATTTTAGAGGTCTGTTGTTAAAAGTTGCGCCGAGTCTTAAACGATTGTATTAGTTTATCTTTGAAATAATCTAGGCCGTAGAAATTTTAACTTCTAGACCTGTTTACTGGTTTGTGTCTTAGAGATGTTTCAGGGAAGCATCAAGGCTGCAATCTTCTGACAATATTCGGGGCCAGAAAAAAAACGATATAAGGAACACACGTCCAAGATTTTACGAGTTTAAAAACTTGGGCCGGCCTGGTTAAAATAAATAAAAACTGGTCAAGTGAGACTCGGACTCTCGTCAAAGGGTTCCGAACGAATCTTATTTTTATTGTATGTTATTTTAACACTATAGACTTATTAAAGGTTTTCCAGTAATCTATACCTAGGTATAAAACCGTGTTATCTGTATATTTTTCAATTTTTTTTTGGATCTGTAGTTTCGGAGATAAGAGTGGGGGAATGGTCATTTTACATGTAATTAGTTGAATAACTTCAAAACGTTTAACTATAAAATTATTAAAAAAAAATAACCCACTACACACAATTTTGACCCACACAATAATTTATCGCATTTGATATGTCACACGGTATCTATAGTTTGTAAAACTTCTTTTTGAAATTTTCTAGTTTTACCCCCAAAAGTGACCCCCATACTCAACATTTATTTATTTACATAAGGCGCGTGTTTGGGACACAAACGTTTATATGTGTACCAAATTTCAACAGAATCGGTCCAGAAGGTTCGGAGAAAATTGCCTGTGACAGACGGACAGTTCGGATCAGATAGATAGACAGATAGACAGACAGACAGACACCCAAATGATCCCATAGTGGTTCCGTTTTTTTTTTAGTTATACCCTGTCAAACAAAAAAAAAATCCAAATCGGTCTAGCCATCTTCTAGTAATCGGTGAACATATGTACATAAAAAAAAGAAAAGATGCCGACGAATGGAACCTCCTCCTTTTT
Organism: Mamestra brassicae; assembly: GCA_905163435.1. Classification (NCBI taxonomy): domain Eukaryota; kingdom Metazoa; phylum Arthropoda; class Insecta; order Lepidoptera; family Noctuidae; genus Mamestra; species Mamestra brassicae. Next base: position 6,904,866 of record LR991004.1, on the reverse strand, counting down.
TTAAAGTCGGTTAAAAAGCTACCGTATCACTGGCCATGAGAGCGAATCCGTGGCAAAAAGCTAGTAATAAATAAATGGAAATTTCGAAAGTTACGAATTTTAGATAAACTTTACTGAGAGGTTGGAACACAATAATATTATCTCTGTTCCCTTGGCGGCCATCTTGGATTTTCCCCAAAGAGCAACTTCATTGATCCATAACGTGGTCCATTAAACCACAAGATTAACAAATATAGCTTTCATGCTATTTTAGGGGAAAATAATCTAAATATAAAGCTGAAGAGTTTGCTTGTATGTTTGAACGCGCTAATCTCTGTAACTACCAGTTGGATTTGGAAAATTCTTTCTGGATATGATAGCCACATTCATGAGGAAGGCTATAGGAACGGGAAAATATGGGATATGCGCGTCCAAAGTCGCGGGCAAAAGCTAGTATTGTATAAGTGGAATATCGTTAATCTAATTTATTACTTTTATCACCTTGGGTTCTGCCTGTAAAAATAATTGTATGTGTAAATGAATGAATAAATAATTAAAAAATATATATATTTTCAAATTTCACTAGTAAATAGTTCAGTATTGTTGTGGTACTACACTACCATAAAGTCGATGAGCAAAAATATGGAGTAAGTTAGGTGGCCACGTTAATTGCAACATTGGTGTAATTAAAAAAAATATAATCCCCCTAAGAGCAGGTGTATAGACACAGGGCCACTGAAGTCATATTCAGATCTATAAACCAGTTTCGCCAGGTTGAGTTTGCTGCGCCTATTTGGGTGCGCAGCCGATTCAGTACTTTCCAAATATTATGCCACTGCCTGTATTCGTTCACGTCCAGGTGGTAGATGTTCATGGGGTTTCAAACAATCAGGGACAGATCAGTTGAAACTAACAAAAATTTAGCTAACTTTTACTTACGTAAAAAGTAATATCTTATGATTCAATTAAACCGGTAAGATATTAAACATACAAACCTAAATCCAGATACCTACTAATGACCTTAAAAACTGACAATTCAACAAACCAGCGAACTGTAATCGCGAAATAAATTGCTTCGTTCCCTCACAGCGCCAGAACCCCTGTTATAAATGATGTAGGATATTACCTCTGCTACCGTATTGTTTGCCTAGATTATTTCAGGCCTTATTTCATGAAAACATCGCAATAATACCTCGTATTATGAAACCCGAGGATATAATCTGGTGGAATGAGAAAACTGACAAAGCGGGGATCTTGTCGAGTGTCTGATAGTCAACGTGTGCTTGACAATGCATAAATTAATCTAGTGATGTGTCTGGGAATAATCTTTTATATTTTGGTATTTTATTTTGTGTAAGGTTTGGCGAATTTTCTCTGAATGTTATTTTGTAGCGAGAGAGTTTGTAGTTACGTTAGCCAGGTTAGTCGAAATCTTTTTTATTAGTGCATCGGCGAATCGAAAATGTTTTTTTTTATTGTTTTGTAAATTATTCCTTATATAGGCTCTAGACAAACAGTTATTAGTCACTATGTTCAAGCAGACAATCCTTTGCTGTACTTCTATGATGAAAACGATTCTATTGTATTTGAATTTAGATACAATAGAACTATTGTTCTTAGACTCGTCGAGTTTTAGAAACTCGGTTTTTAGGGTTCCGTACCTCAGTCAGTAAAATCGGTCCCCTTATAAGATCACTTTGTTGTCCGTCTGTCCAAATACTCAGGTATGCTACCCCTTGGAGCAGTGAAAAAATCAAAGTTCTAAATCAACGCAATATATAGATAAGGCTGTTTATGCTCCGTTTATGGCGCATGTTTTGGCGCCCGCAAGAAGAATCAAAACCTATAGGGAGTTCTTGTGACCTAGAGTCATGAAATTTGGCAAGAAGATAGATCTTACAGTACAAGAACAGAAAAAAGTTAGTAGTAGTTTTATCATTTAAAAACATTTTTTTTCGAAGACGCTTGACCGGTTTTTTTCTGGTAAAGATTCTGGCTTTCTGGAGTTGCAGTGGTTAGAAATTGTGTGACGATTTTTTTTTAAATAGTTATGTAAATAATAGAGGTAGAATAAGAAGGTGAGGCTGTTACGTTACCAAATAAATAGATATAGTGAACTAAATCATTGGCAGTTACATTCGGAAAAATATCACAGGGTGAGTAAAACATGGTTCTTTAGATTGCAAAAGTGTTTGACAAAATGTCTCACTACCAGCTTTAAACCAGTATAAGCTGCCAGGTACGTAATCCGTTTACGATTCGTGCTACTCTGTTGAAATATGCTATAGCTACTGATTGAAAACGTCAGTTTAAACTTTAAACGTGGTGTCATTGATTTGATGTAAAGCTGTGTTCAGCTACAGACTGAGTTAATTATCTATTAGGCAGACTGGCTCAATGAATGTAATCACTGCGTGCATACTCGCAATAAAATAGCCGATATTCGTGACAATCTAAGAAGTCGTATTTGCCAGCAGGATACAACATTGCTTATTGGTAAAGCGATCTTCTATCCCTCTCTACTCAGCTGTCAAACTCTCGAATCCTTCATTGCGTTCGGGATTCAAAATGACGTCCGTGACATAAGACACTGCTTCATCCCCTAGGTGTATAAACTACTAACTCTTAGTTGGTACAGAGAAAAACACAATTCTTTGTCTTCTCGAAGTCTCGATGACAATAACGTAAATCAGTCAATTTACGTCATCATTTTCTCCCCTCACCTCTAATTTTCTGGACCCAGTCTGCGCGCAGCCTAAACGTGTCATTGATTTTGAAGTAAATAACGTTTATGTTCCATGATTCCGTAATTACATGATCAAAATTTAGCAATCCTATTTGCTAACATAACTCGAAACAAATTGCCTGGTGCCTGTAGGCGAATTCTAAATAGATAATCCAAAGGTAATCAATATCAGGGCTTAGTGAATGCGTGTTTATGCTATTCGTGCAAGAGCGGTCTGGTTTTGACTAGTCAGTGACAACTTATTTGAAACGCCGTGAATTCGATACGTGTGTTTGAAGTACTTAAGTGATATTGGTTTTAGTTGCAACTACATTTGTAAATTGAAACTGTATTCAATCTGCAAATGTTTACTAATATTGTAAAATGTGATTCCGACACCTGTCGCTGAGTGATGACGCTGAATGGAGGTTATTTTGTTGTGGAAAATGCACGATAACTATGGGATATGCTATGAAAAAAAGCAACTGTTCTATAAAAATTGTGTGGTTTGGCCATCAGTTACATTTAATTTCACAAAATTTTTTGCACTTGAAAATTGCGTCCTAAATCTCAATTTCAAGCATCTATAACGTCTTCGCCTACAGCTCGTGCGCTGATTCCGCCTTGTCTGCAAAGACCAAGTTTGCTCACTGACTGTAATTGAATACACAAATCATGCTTCAGACTTTATGTCGACTCGATGGTGCATCCATTATTCATAATTATAGTCCACGTTTACAACATCAGAAGCATTAATGACTTAAAAATTAAACGATAAAAACTCAAATAAAACACACGAACTCGACATTATCACGACAGTTTCCTAAAGAACAGCTAATCACAAGGCACCTATACAAATGTCGAATGACCAGTATACAATTACATCTCCGTATATCCCCTCGACAATTACAGCAACGTTTTAGTGAATTCCAGTTATTAATGACGCCCCAAATGATTAGTAGGTGGGAAGTAATACGGTACCCGATCCGCCGATGGCCGTCATTAGGCCCGTCCGTTCCGAATTACATACGAATGGGTGACGACCGTGAGTAAGGGATGCCTATTAACTGCACGATATTTGTATACGGTTATTTTAGTGACTGGTTATTAAGATCGTCGTCGATTGGATTTAGATGTTGTTTACTTTTGTTGGACCGTTAAGGCCCAGGAGATCGCGTGACGAGTTAGACTCCTATGTCTTCACGTAGGAGTCTATCTCGTCACGCGAATAGGGCGCGGATTGGGCTCAAATTACTAACAATAATAAAACTGAAAGGGCGAAAGAGAAAAATATGAGCATCGATGCCGGGTTGTTAACCTGTCGATTTCCTATCGGTTGTATTTTGGGGAGTGTGCAACAGAATTGCATAGTTTAATTCCGCCAAGCCCGTTACATCATCGGACCACAAGACATACGGCTATGCGCCACTGGTATATGGTGGACATAACACCCACACGCACAAAACCTTTTGGGAACACATTCATTGTGCGTACAGCTAAGGAGTGGAATTCCCTGCCTGAGCCTGTGTTTCCTGATAGCTACAATCTGAGAGTCTTTAAGTCAAGAGTGAATAGATTACTTCTAGGCAAGCGTGTTGCATCTTCGACCACATCATCGCTTACCAACAGGTAAGATAGTGGTCAAAAGAGTACCTATCAACAGTAATAAAAAAAAAACAAAACGAAATAATTGTCCTGTTTGTAAATAGAATGTAGACACCATACTGTATATATTATGTATGTAGTATGGTTACTGGCGTCACTGGAGAAGCGTATTTTCCCTTTCGCCGTCATTTTAGGACTACTTGTCTCTTCATCGGTCACTGATTGCGTGTTGTCTCCTTTGCGGCTTTTACAGGACCTCTTGGCTAAATGAGGAGCTCGTGGCTAAGTAATAACAGCCACATAGTTCGATCTTCGAATTTAAGCAGCACTTGTCAAGATTGCCCCGTGGATGGGTGACACACCGAGATGCTTCCGTGCCTCGGAAGTACCATACGCCGTTGATTTCGGCTGATATTTGTAGATCTTTGACAGTCGTATCGGATAATTTAAAGTTCTATCCAGTTACAGTCCTAGAATTAAAATAAAATAAAAATATCTAGGTCGAAAAAGTTGTTTGAGAACTTTTCCGAAAAAGAGTTTAGGGAGACAGAGCGAACAAGTTTTATGTTTTCTATTATAATCATCATCATACCAGCCGAAAAACGTCCATTGCTGGACATAGGCCTCCCCCAACCCCTGGGGGGGGGGGGGGTTGCCATAATCACCAAGCTTGACAGGCGGGTTGGTGAGGTTGAGGTGAGGTCGAGAGACTCACTATCCCATAATATAGAGCTATTCTTTTACGTGCGACACACCATAGATAACTCTATATGTATATGTTTTCTATAGAAAGTGATTGATCTCGTGAGGAGTATACGCTTTTAACCTATGTCTTAACCCTTATCATACCACTACACGTGATACAATATTGACACACCAAGTTACTTCAATCGGAAACGATTTAACACAAAACCAAATACCTATTATGAACTCACTTCGTTATTGTTACGCACAAAATCATCAAACAGTTAAATTGAAGGCAACATCAACAGAGCTCCCACGTCTTGTTATTGTTTATGAACTCTCTCAGCAAATCAACATAAAAATTAATTCAGTTTACTCCTAAATAGGGCACGTTATATAGCAGTTTATCTATTAAAGTTAATTTATTATTTCACGCGGCGTCATCGCGTCCGTTTAAATGATTGATTGATGTTATGTGTGAATGACTGTTGGTCTTTTATCGTGAGCTTAAAAAATGGAGCGTGGATTGGTATGGATGGGATAGTGCTCTCGAAAAATGCAGTAGCGTCATTCATATTATCTCCATACATACAGGTTTTTATAGTGTCTCCAAGGTCGACCGATGTTCCTGCGCATGCGACATGCTGGCAGCGAATTCGATTGTCGAAATACCAAAATATATGGGATTGCTCTTGTGACATTTCGTTAATCCCATACATTTTTGACGTTTTCACAATCGCCTCAAGACAAGACAAGACAAGACAAGTAAAAAGTACTAGAGCCTCAAGACTGGTCAATGATACGACGTTTGGGGGAGGTCAGTAGCGGATGTCTTTTGCCTGATACGATAATGATAAATTAATGTGAGATTGCCACGTTTTACCAACCGATATAACTTCGTTGACTTATGTAAGTCATCATCATCATCATCATATCAGCCTCCCTCAAGTGTCGCCACAACAACCGGTCCTATGCGTCTCGCTTCCATCGGCTACCTGCGACTCTCACCAGGTCATCGGTTCACCCACTTCAGTTTGGCGGTCCTTCGGGCTATGTCGATAACCTTGGTTCTCTTGTGTAAGATCTTTATAAGATCCTCATCTTATCTGGCATAAGACAGCCCATAGAAATATGGGAATTTGCACAAGAAGAAAGGGCTATGATCTGCATTAAGCGAAGTCGGGTTTCGGATGGTGATGAACTATCTTTAAAATGTAAGTACTTTACCCTCACCTGATTGTGCATGTACAATGCTTGTTTTATGTACAACATCAGATACTTGTGCTGGTTATATGCATGAGATACGTATTATATAATCACTTAGGCTCAGCTGCCGCATGTGCGACCCGCGAGTACCAACTACTTCCTGCTCAAGTTACTCGCACCATGTAAAACTTAGATGTAACAAATGATAGCCTGCCTCGACCACTCCAGTATTCTTTATAATTTATCTGACAGCCACAGGTGTATGGAAATATTCTCTTTTGTACCAAACAAAGGGACAAAACAGTAGCTTTACGAGCAGTCTTTGTCTATTCAAGTATTCAGATACCGCCATAACCACTTCATTCAATACGTGTGACACCCGGATCCCAGTGTCCCATAGCAAGGAATGCATACTATTGAGAACCTCATTACTATTAATAAGATTTGTATACAAAATCAAAATCACGTATTGCGCCAAATACCAGTTTATTCTGTAGTCTATACTATCGGCTACTTGTGAGGTGATGTCATTCTCTTAAGTCTATGGTAATGCTAACTATGCACGCGCCGTAAAACCTGGGTTCCGCGAAGAAAAGTACCAACTGCTTGTTGATACCAAAAATACATACTGTTAAATATTTGGAAGTTCTAAGCATAATACAAACTTTTCCCGTAATAATAAAATTGTGAAACAAAACATCAAAATTATGTTTTTTCTTTGTCATCTTAAAACGATTGACACAAATAAAACGATGATTTAAATTCCTTTGCCTCTTAATGCATTTAGGGTGAAATGGCGTTCGTCTTTGGTTCAAAGAAGTGCACATCTGTACCCGATATCAACTAAACAAGTCCTCCAGTTTCGGAAAAAATTGTCAGCAGGACAGACAGACAGCCAGCCAGCCAGCTATACGAGTGATCCTGTAAGGGTTTCGTTTTGCCTACGGACGTTCTGAACCCGAAAAACCTCTCCCTCCCTTTCTCCCTTTTCCTTAAATTCGATTGCATTTAAGAATAATGTAGGAGAGATGCAAACTTAACAAGACGTGACGTCATGCAAGCACCTGCATTTAGCTGACATAGATTCAGGATGCAAAATAAATAAAACATTATAATGCCTTCATAAGTTAACACGCACTTCGACTGAACAATTTTATTCCCATGGGCTTATCCATATTATTGCTTATGGATTTACTGTCTCATATCAATGAAGAATAATGAAATTAGTAGACCGAGGTTGAAATTTAAATACAGTGACTGTTTAGGAGTGTTGTCTGTACTACACTGTACACTTGTCTGGATAATTTTATTAGATTTTGATTTGCAGAAAATTATTGAATTAATTTCACATTTTGTTAAAGCCATTCGCTTCTATTGCAGTTAAATAAGTATTTTGTTGATAATAATTATATCAAAGTAGATAACCTACTATTACGTGCTAATACCAACTTGATTTTGTTGTGAAAAATGGAATGGAAAGCTATTCGTACTGTTTAGCTCCATCCCACTCTTTCATCGGAAGCTTGGCAAGGGAGCAAGTCTTAATAAATCTGGCAGCATTTGCTGGTCATTGGGAACTCGGTCATCGCTTCACAAGATAGACTATAATCTTAAACACAGAGACAGTCTCAAGATTTAAGGAAAAATAATTTGTGGAGAAATCAAGAGCCTCAATACAAGGAAAAGGAGTATTCCAAAAAGAATTTGGTTTGGCCGGAGCTATGGTATTATTAATCCACAAGTAATTTTAAGACACTTTGGTTAACCAAGTATTTTACCTCAGTGATACTTCTTGAAACCAAACAAGAGTGTGACATTAGGCACCCACTATTTGGTGCACAACTACCAACTCAAAGACTGAGTAGCAGACACAGCTTTCTCAAATCGGTAGTCTCGCTCTCAGGAAAGCCAGGTGACGCCCGCTGTAAACTGTGGCAGAAAGAAAGAAAGAAAAATGTTTATTTGGGATTCGCACATGACAAACAAACCGGTAAAATAAAATTAATAACTAAACAGTATAATAAAATAATGATCTGTGCGAGGCAAATCGCACAGATAAAACCCCACCCATGTACTATTTACCACCAAGCTAACATCTTCCCGCAGGGTCTAACCTTCCGTAGTCCACTTGGAAATCCCTGAACCGCCTTAGAACGCAAGTAGGAAGGTGTAATTTGAACCTCGCAAAGCCTGCCTGCTGTCCGTCACGGTAGCCCCAGCTACCGTGACGGACAGCAGGCTGTGGATGTGGAGCTGAGTTACAAAACATGCTCCACCTCCTATCTTGCCCTCTGTACCCTAAAACATGCAGCTGAAGTGACCTATGGGCTGCCACCAACAATGCTGTGGAAGTGGCAATATTTTTGGCCACCCGAATTTAAACAACTGTCGTGCCAGTGACACGAAGAAGAAACTTCCTTCGTGCGATATTGCCCAATGGGCTCGATTTTATGAAGTAAAAACTTATTACTTGTCGAAGTAAGAACTTATTATGCAACATTAAAATTAACTCCGACATACTCGCATTCAGCTCCTAGTTCTCATTAAAATCATTTTGCGCTCCCATACAAAGTAATGCGTCACGTCCTATGCATCATCGTGTACCATTTAATCGATGATTTGTGACCAGGGTCGGTAATGCAACGCGTAATGCCACAGAGAACAGAAAAGCTTAGGCGGACATTCGAAAACTTCTCATACAAAGCAAGTGTTAGTGAGTGTCACTCTTAGAATGTTATTAAAGCCCCGTCGTAACAATTATTGTCATTATTATAAGATTATAATCATTTTATTATCAGGCTACTGAGGCCCATACATACAATACACAAAATAATCTTAAACAATAATAATATATTAAAATATATTATGATATTAATATATTATGTCAACAACTGACTAGTTTTGGCTCTTATGGTCATAGTCAGTAATTTTCTGACTTTGGCGAATTTTATCAGCAACTTCATCTCTCAGCGGCTTCGCCTCCATTAAAAGTCTGAAATTATCTCAAATGTCATACACGCAGAGGTGTATGACATTTGGTATAATTTATCTCAATCTATCAAAAAATCTTTATCCTACTCCAGGACATGATCTTCTTGTGTGCCAAGTTTCATCCGAATCCGTTCAGTGGTTAAGAAGTGAAGAGTTAAACTTATATATCAGACAGACATAAAGAAAAACAGACAGAATTACGTTCGCATTTATAATATTAGTACGGTAAGCATGTCTATCCATTGCCATTGTTTTGTAGTCTATGGAGTAATGCGTTATTTTAAACGACAATCATTGCACATTCTCTTTTATGGCAACATTAGGCGGCCGTTAATCCATAAATATTGAAATTCATGTCAGATTATACATTGAAGCGATTTTATTTAGTTTAATATGGATTGTCGATTGAGTCCCGCTTGACGGCTAGGTAATATGACTGTTCTAAGAGATTGGGATACATTGACCCAAAAGTCCCTAGCAATTCTATAAAGGTTGTAAGAAATGCAGCATTGGATGTTTCACATGGAGTTATGCTCGATCAAGACATAAAGTTTTTCAAAATGAGGTCAATTTAGTAAGCCTGAACATGACTGTATTCTTATAGTCATGTTCAATAAAACATCATCTGTTCTAAGAAGAACAGATGCATGTTTTATGGAAATAGATGAAAAACATGAAAATGTTATTCATTGCAACGAAGACTGATTATATTTTGTCGATCGCTAGATGTAAAACTTTACAAGTTCTCAGTCTAAGGGGAATAAATATTCAGTATGTCGTGTGTCTTGAAAATACTTTAGGTATTCAAGTAACAGCAGGTTTTTTTCATACGTGAATAGATCCAAGGAACTCCGTTGAGACAGCAAATTAAACTGAATAAGCTTTTGCGATTGGCTATCTTATAGGAACCTGCCGGTAGATCCCTGTGAAATAATTCTCTAAAAGTTCATAGAACCTTTGTGGCATAGCTACCTGGCCGACATTTTGCTTTTTACATTTTCAAAGTCTCGGCGCGCGATTACTAGGGTATATATATATATATATATATATATATTGTGTAGACGTTACTACATACAAAAAATGATTGCTATATGGTGCCCTAAACTGTCACGTTGTCGAGATATTTATAGATAGTCATTGTCCTCACATAGTTTCTCTATGTGAGGACAATGACTATCGTTACGTGGTTATATGCAACAGATAAAATTTGAATAATAGTTGCTTGTTTTAACCATTCATTGGAAAAAGAAAAATTTAAGCATGTGGAAACCGTGAAAAGACATACATTCTAACTCGCATCGCAATAACAAAAGAATAGTGTTTTTAAATAACGTGACTTTAGGACACCATAATGTTAATATTTTTTGTTTGTTTATGGGGTCTCTACCCATATATACCTAAAAGAGAAAAAAATAACAAAATGGCGGCGAGAGGCTATGCCAGATCCCATAAAAAAAAATCGAACTCCTTTCATTAAAATCACTATTGAGGCGTGATCGACTTATGATTATCAATTTCTGAGATTTTTTTCGGTCGTGTAGCAGAGTCCGTGAAGCACTAACCAACCACTGGCGTTATGACAAATAGCGTTATGTAACGGACAGATAAATGACCGATAGAAACCTCAGAAGCTGGACATTAGTGTTTGATAATAACAAGCGAAACATCCGAAACTGAAAATATTTTAATTTAAATATTAGTAGGGAAAATCGTGTTGGATAGAAAGAGTTAAATTTTTTTGACGGGCCCAAAATATTTGCCACGTTGTAGGTACCTAGTCGAGGCACGCACTTTCAAAATATTTGGCCCGGCAGTGTTGGAATAAAAAATATTCTACCCTCGCCGTATTTTGTTAGCGAAATTGGGACGTGCCTATTTGTCGACATTCGGTTCTAATGGCTGCTAGCTGAAACCAACGTTGTGGCTTCAATGTACAGTTTGAAAAAATTGCAACATCCAGCCCATAGAGTTTTATTGAAAAACTAGTCGTCTGCCCCGGCTTCGCTCGGATGTAAATGTTTTTCAACATTTTCTTTCATAAAAACCTTCACCTGACAATAACCAACCCAACAAAAATAGAATTAGCGAAATTGATCCAGCCGTTCACTCTTGATGCCGTGACCAAGGGAAATAGGGATTCATTTTTATGTACATATATAGAAGATAATAATATGTCGTTGTTGCGACTTTTGCATTACGCGGTATCTGCTAACTGCTCTTCCGCGGTTTGCACGCTCAGCGGCGATATGTCATGATGAATTCGTCCTCTGCCTGTTGCCTCAATTTGATGAAGCTTGATGATTAAAACTAAGTATGAGGTTACAAACATACATACATAACCACACGCATTTTTAATAGACTTTAAAAAAGGAGGAATTTCTCAATTTGGTTGTTTGATTTTTTTTTGTGTTTGTTACCTCATACCGCAGCTTTATGATAAATCAGAAACTTAAACATCGGTAAAAACCTGACACCCCCTTTTATAATTTAAGGTTTTGCCACCAATGTTCTTATGATTATACTACAATGTAGCATGAACATCGAAAGAACACGAATAGATAACTTCATCTCATTATTCAAACATCCGACTATCGCAAACGATGAACCCACACGAAGATCTATTGTCTAAGGAAGTGTAAAACGAACAAAACGGTGGCTAGGCACCATGCACATGTCCTGACGTCTATTATTATGCAAGAGTGAGCAAGCATCACAATACGTCTAATAAGGAGTATTTAAGTTGACGCGGTACTCAATTCTGGGATCGCACGTTACGTTAAAAAGTATTCTTTTTTTGAAATATGAATTTTTGTGTATTGCACTGTCTGGACAGGTCCGCTCAAATCTGTGCGATACTTTCCACAAAAAACCACCTCAGACGTTAACCTACATGATTCTCATATGATTTGACCAGTAGGTACGATTGTATGGACTTTAAAAGAGACTTTGACCTCTGAGTTTGTTTCGATGTTTCTTTTCAGCTAGGAAATACCGGCCTCATCTAGTTTAAAATGACCAAAAAAGATTGACGTGTAAAAGTGTTATATTTAACCTACTTACAAAATAAATATAATTTATCATTCATGGTGTACCTACCACATTTTTGCAACCTTAGCTAGATTGCATGTTTCAGCAACAATAAGATGACTTCTATATTATGGTACCTACTTCAGGTTCTAGAAAATGTTCAGCTTTGTGTGTAGAGAGTGTATTAGGTACTCTAACTTTATTAAACTCAATGTGACATTTTAAAGTCCGATTATTTCATACTAGCTGCGACCCGCGGTGTTACCCGCGGTTTGTCAGATACTCCGCGTGAATGTCGAAAATTATCCGAAGGGAACACACTCCCGGAATAAAAAGTAGCCTATGTCCTTTCCCGGGACTCAAACAATTTCTGTGCTAAATTTCATCTAAATCGGTCCAGCCGTTTGCGCGTGAAAAAGTAACAAACATAGACACACACTCACAAACTTTCGCCTTTATAATATTAGTGTGATGAGATTTTTGGTGGTCATGTCACTATTAAATTTGACTTTTTAAAAATACTGAATTTAAGTGAATACCTAGATAACTTTTCAGAAAAAGTTTTTTTACGACTTTCCAAGACGTGAGATGTTTCGATTGATTAAAAAACTCATTTCATTATTATTCATACTTAAACTTATCTTAAAGTTATAAAAAGCTCTTCTTATAATAATTCATGATCTTCAAATAGCAATTCAACTGTACGATATTTTATTCCACAGAATCACTCTCGAATTTTACGATTGCGAGTGCTTTAAGAATCAACCTCCTGGGGTATAAATTTTCGCATTAAAATAACATTAGGCCCCCGTGTGCATACATTTAAACGTTATGAATTATGATTTGATAACACTCAGTATGCGAGCCATGTTTCTTATCACTCGGGATTTTAGTCTGCCTCGGGAATTAATGCGGTTTGCGTACTTTCTAGTATTTTTATTAATGTTATGATTAATGGATAGAGTTTGGGTTTTGTATCAGTTGGGGTGCAGTTGGAGATAACACAATTTTTTTTTTTAATAAATTGGCCATGAATTTGTCCAATTTATTAAAAAAAAAAGAAAATCTTGTTGCAACCGCTAAAACCTAAGAAAAAAAAACATGCCCGACAAGTGCGTGTCGAACCACGCACAATGTAGGGTTCCGTAGTTACCCGTCTCCTAAACCATGCCAGAAAAATAGTAAAAAGTACTTAACTATTATTACATTACAAAGTTACAAATGCACTTGGTTTTAAGTAATTTTCTATGGAATTTTTAGGATTTTTTTACTTACTCAGTTCTATTTCATAAGTTGTTCGACTATTACTCATTAACTCGTTAAGCCTAGGTAGCGTTGACAGTTTTCCGGTTTTTTTAATATGCACGGTTTCTGTGTGTTACGAAAGCTAGTCGCAAGAAAATACCAGTTAGTTATTACAATAAAATCACCTTGTACCAACTGTTTAACCCCACACAAAATTCCAATATTATGAAACTTTAATTCCAGTTTAAGCACAATAAATTAGCCGCAATTAAAACTTCCCTACTAAATCCATCCCAAGCGCTAACCATATAATTATAACGACTGCATAATTACACACGCAATTAAAATAACTCACGATAATAGTCGACGCCATAAATAAATATAATTAAACCAAAAATGTTACACACTTCATTAAATCGTGCAACTTCTAGTCATCATGGAGGTATTACTCCATTAATTTAATCTCAAGCCATTAATTACTTAGTGCTTATTTGCTTAGACGCGACCTCTCGCATCTATACATACTCAAGTTCAAGTATTTACATATTCAAGGACCTGTGGCTAAGGCGAGGTGCACAATAGTTTGACGATCGCTCGCAAAATTTGCAACTTAATTAAGGTGGAAATATAAAAGTCGTATCTAATCAGATTTTGGCCCAGGTATATACCTAGCCTTAGATCTTTAATGAAAATGTTGCTTGCCAAGACTTTCGCAGAACTTATTAATTATTAAAAGTAATTACTGTTAACAATAATTCTCACCTCAACATTTTTACTTGATGAAAAACCAATTAAGTAATTTGCTCATTAATTTGATGTTTTACCGAGAAAATCCTACTGAACGGCTTTTCTTGAAACTTCTACACTGACTTCAAGAGAATTTAAGGAGACAATTTATGTAAGTGAGGCTTTATCGTTCCTTCAAACTATAAGCGTGAAGGTGATAACCGCACAGTCTTGGGTCTAGTGTTTTGTGTAGGACCCAGTACCTCCTTCTGCGAAGCATTAATGCAAGCGAAGGAGGAGGCGGGACGCGTGATGGAGAGGCAAACGCCACAGCCGCCATAGCAGAAGACAAACATGCAAAACTTCCTAACACTGTTTTTTTCTTGAATCGTAAATTTAAAATCTGAAAAAAATAACGCGCTTAATTCAATAAAAGCTGGGAAATTAAGTGACCTCTAATTTTCTTTTAACAATGTGTCAAGAATCGGTAAAACTAATTTAAATAAATTAGTCAAACCACCAAACCAAACCACCAAAACCAAATAGTCAAAATAAAACATTTTCGCCCTGAGAAATGACATTAAAAATAAATACGAAATAATTTAGAAAAAAAAAAAATTAAATGTGTGTAATTATTTTTTTTAATTAAGTCAGACATGGCTTATAAATTATAATTAAACCCAATTTAATTCAGTTACATTTCTGCCTGAATCGCTATCGCAAAAAAAAACTGATAAAAACTTGCGCTAACAGATTTTTTAAAATTTTGTTGGTTATTGAATTGATATAGGTCTTTTGTAAAAAGAAAGCAGTTAATTTTTAGATAGAAGTACAAAACTAAATTGCATGGATTAAAAAATTTAAATTATCAATCTCGATATCTTCTACAAATGCTCTAAATAAGTTTCCAGTTAATATTTTTAACCGAGTTATTATTGGAATTAGATGTTTCATTAAAAAAATTAACACACGGGGTTAAACTTTTTATGGGATACATTTTGACATACTGCTTCTACACATTAACAGCAAAAAATCAGAGTTAAGACTTATTTCAAACTTAGCCTAATAGTCGGAGTAATTTGCCTGGACTACTTCCAGAGTCGCAGGGCCATTCCCGGCCACCGTAGGCGCGGGCCTGCGGACGGCGAGCGATGGGCGGCTCGCCGTCCGATAAGGACCAGGCCCGGGATGACGGCGCATTGTGTTTCACGGGTCTCAAAGAGATGTCAGCATAGTTGAAGGAGCAGGGTCAGGGGCTACCGGGGTTGCGAAATTTTTTGAAAGAGTTACCACGGCCCTGGAGCGCAAAGGGCATTTGATAATTTCCCATCCAAAAAATTAAATTAAATAAGGGATGAACTAGGTACCAACAATATCACTAATGTCTGCGAATAGATTAACCACATGTGTAGAAGCTTTTGCAAGCTCCTTAGCGTGGTTCATTTAAAAGTGCTCCTTCTTCTTACACAACCCAGAAACTGGGTGACACGATACCTCTTGGCAAGACTGGTATCAGTTTTCATGTCTTCTGACTACACGTAACGACTGACAAAGATCTGCAAATGACAGCCGGGACCACCAGTATTCTTTGTTTTTACCCAGGCTTTCAATACTCAGTAACTTTTGTTTTCCTAAGCTACTATAGTTTAAAATATGTGCATCCTATTCCATCTCCACTGGAAACATAGTTCAAAATAGACCTCCCCTTTTTATGACTAAAATAATATGTCAAGCGTTCAAACTTCTCTTTATTGGTCTACCACCGTTTGCCTCAACGTTCCAATTGCATGGCAAACAAACCGAATCTACACCCATCACAGGGCTAATGCATTCGTCGTCTTTTGAGAACCATCGTAATAGTTGTGTTTTAATATAAACCACCTCGCTCTATTTATTTAAGTATCACGATTAGGTTTACCGTGGAATCTGAAGACACACAACGTTATAACCATCCGAAGCCTTCCTTCGTCCACTTCTGAGCACAAGCCTTTTTATTCTTGGGCCGATTCTCACGCTCATGTGCCAACCTCATCCAGGTTCTGGTTGCATTCGTACTCTGGGTGCATCGTCCTCACATAATATTAAAATAATTTTTGTATACCAAATTTTGTAAGACCATTATTTGAAAAGAGTAACTATGGAGTTTCTTGTCCGTTCTTCTCCATAAGAACCTACCTTTCTGAATGGACAGTAGAGTCACTTTATTAATGTAATATTATTATTTTACTGAACTGTAAATGATGATGTTCAAAAGTGCCGTTTAATGGCCTAATTGAAATAAACGTTTTGACTTTGACTTTGACTGCCCGTAGTTGCCTGCCCATCTTGCCGCCATTAGCTTTAGATACGTTTTAATACACTTTGGCAAAGTTATGGCACCTTCCTATACCTTTTATACTGTATGACTAAAATAATACGTCGAGCCGCCCGCTTCGATGTTCCAATTGCATCGCAAACAGGACGCATCTCCATCCATTACAGGACTAACGCATGCGTCGTCTTCGGCGCACCTTTAGATTATTCAACAGCGGATATGGTATGCGACGATCGCTCGAATTGATGTTAGTTAATTATTTGATGGATTGGCTGGCGTTTGAGGTTGCCGAATGGGCTTTTGAGGAGTCATGTTAGTGAGTGTTGGTGTGGTTGATATCAGCTAGGCTCAAGTTTGAAAGCAATCGGTATTCCGGTAGGTGAATCAGTTGCAATAGCTGCTTCGTTTTGTTTTTCGATATTTTCCTTAATCTTTTCATAAGAACCCGAATGATAAACTATGAGTGAATCAGATTGTATTTAAAAAGCAGATCATAAGAAATATCGATTCGGAATGGGTTTGTTTTAACCGACTTCAAAACAGGAGGAGGTTATCAATTCGAATATTTATATATTTTTTTAGGTATAAACATACCTAAAAAAAATCCGGCATAATTCCGTCATTTATAGATTTTCGAAATTCTTTTTTTTTTTTCGAAAGAGGGGTGTTCCGAAATTGACTTATTTTAATTTCGTAAAGATCAATGGTCTGTCGTTGATTTTTTTATCAACCTATATTGTCCCACTGCTGGGCAAAGGTCTCCCCCATAGCCTTCCACGCTTCCCGGTCTGTTGTTCTTTCCGACAAATCCGTCATGAGCACATCCAAGTCGTCACGCCAGCGTTTCCTAGGCCTTCCTCGGCAACGACGTCCGTCCTCTGGCTCCCACTGCGTAACGACTTCGAAGATAGATAAATAAATTGATATGACTAGTTGGAATGTTTGAGGGCAACAGCACTAAAAAGTGAAAAAAAAACTTCAATTTTGAAAGTCGGTGTCAAAAAACGAACACCCACGAAACCATACCAAAATTAAAGTTATTTTGTACTTTGCAGTGGTTTTTATTACTTGGAAGCCGATTGCATTTTTTTGTAAAAAAATATTTCCGTTAAACGTTTTTTATAATTAATAAAAATATCCAGACAATAATATGTTGGTAGGGCAGTTCCGCTCTAGCCATACTAAAGTGTACCACTTTGATCGTTGACGATGTTCGTCTTAAGCCACATAATGGCACCTTAAAAACCCTTAATTATTATATTATATAAGAGACGAGACACACTGTCAACGACTTTATACAGGTCTGAAGCGATAAGTCTGTTATGGAATACATCCGTGACAGTCAGCTTTTATGTGGTGGATTAAATATCAGGTATTATTCTACATATAGACTTTATATTTTAGAGCAATCTCGATCAAATTGGAACATTGGATTCCGTAAAAGGTAGCTAAAACACACCACAGGAGGTCCAGAAACATGTTTATCGCCTTTATGTAAATAACGTGAAGCCGTAATATTCTCTAGAGATGTATTTATTTACTTAATTTACATAATTGAAACAAATTCGGGATATAGAAAGCCAAGCATTACTCTTTATAATGATGATATTATAGAGAGTAATGCACGTTGCAAAGCGACAAATGAAGCTGGAGCACTGGGCTATTGGGTGTCAGTTTGGTTATTGTATGTATGTACCCGGTTTTTTTATTATTATTTATATACATATTTATAATTCTTGCATATTTACCCATATTTGTACTTATTATTTTATTTGTGTATTTCTTTTATATATGCTCCGTGAGTGTATCCGTGGCACCACTGACTGGCCCTATCAGAATACCAGCGCTGCGTTATTCATTATTTAGATATCTCAGCATAAGCTGAGATGGGACCATTTTGGCCTCGCACAGATAATTTTTTATTGTACTGTTTAGTTATTAATTTTATTTAACTTGTTTGTTTGTCTTGTGCGAGCCCCAAATAAACATTTTTCTTTCTTTCTTTCGATGTAAGGAGCACGCTTTTGCATAAATTGATGTACCAAATATACTTGTGACAGCAACTTTACTGACAACACCGTGACTTGGGAAAGCCGACGGGATCCACGAATTAACGTCCACAATAGGACAGCAAAGACCATGATTAACACACAATTTATGATCAGATTAAATCATAATGCAATTTCAGAACCACTGAACTGTTAAACCTGAGGCGGTGAGGCAGCATTATTTACTATGGTGTTGCCCGTTGATAAATCCACAGCAAGCTCAATTTCCCTGTCACTACAAAAATAAACAAGGGCAGTGGCGGGTTATAAATCGGACCTCGTGATTGGCTGCATCGCCAATAATTATTCACATATTTTAATAAATATTTATTTTTGGCCGCACACGACTAGCGGACATTGACGGGTTGACAACGTGTTGCTAAAAATGATGAATGCTGAATTTTTTCGTGTGAATTTTGGATAGATTGCCTATCGGAATTTCTAACGAGAATATTTTTATGCATATTAAACGCGTATCAAACGCTCGCTGTTCCGGGAATAAATATTTAAAGCTGTGATCTATCCTGACTATCTGAACCATGGAAGAGCTATAGTTTGGTTTAATAAATATCAGATGAACACTGTGATTACTGTGGGCCAATCAGTAAGAGAGCCAATCGATGGATATAAACAAGGTACGCATATTCAATCTGCAGTCTTAATCTAAAAACTTTACGCTACATCACTGCAATTGTTTAGTAATATACATAAACAGAGTGCAAAATAAACATTCGGTCTAAATCAATGTTCATTGTTTACAAAGGGATGTAATAAACACCAACACAAACAAACTTTTACAAAACACAATTTCTTACACCTTTTGAGGTGATGCTATCAATCAGAAATTACATACCTAGGTATAATATAAATACAATAATGTAATATCGAATATAGAGGGCTATGTTTAGAGTTTTCCAGCGCAGAAATAAAGAGATCCATAGGGATACCAAAGTACCTCATTGTTAAACTTAATTGGCAATAGCAATGAAAGATTGCTCGCTGAGTAGATGGCCAATGAAGTCGAAATATTCTGGAGTGATGAAATCGTATTGGTTGGGAAGCGTCTGGAGGTTACAAGGTGTGCTATTGACCTGGTTGGGATTTCCCAACCAGGTCAATAGCACACCTTGTAACCAGTGTCGTTCTTTCTACCACTACAAAGCATTTGCTTTGTAGTGGTAGAAAGAACGACACTGGTAGAGGTGGCGACTCTTGAGGTAAGCCTTCGAAATGACGATGATGAATCGAATACCATGGTGGTTCAGGTTCCGTAGCTGCAACCAGTTGTTACTCAAGTGTTGTGCATTGTGATACGCATGTTGCTGAACCCGAAATAAAAACACCTACAAATATTTTCGGCCTTTCAGAATGTTCCAAGCGGGTCGCTGTATCTAACTAAAACGGTCATGTCTAAAAAGTTCTGTCGTAAAAAACACCTAGTGCCTGCCATAAAATTGTTCGCAATAAAAAAGTTTAACAAAATTCCGATAGAAAAGCGTAAAAATTGTTAGACGTTCTTTAAAGTATTCAAACAACTTGGTGTAAATATTCCGATCGGAAATTACTCATTTATGAGTTCATTTATTGTGTGTTCCGATAAAATTATACACAGTTAGTTTATTGGCTTGTGGGTTTTAATAATTGCGCTATTAAAAGTCTGTACTTTTACTGTCTAAGGATAAAATACATAAAATAATTTCTCGGCTAACAGCTTATCGATGTTTACCTATTCCGCTTTAACTTTCTGTGGTCCGATAGAAGTTATAAAGTTATGCTAAACTTAAAGCAATTTAAGGGTTCCTAGGTCCGTCTCTCTGGTATCGAGGCAGCCGTCAACCTCCCTGCAGTGCAGAGAAATTGGTGGCTTGGCCAATTCATTATGACCTGCAACTACAAGAAACCAAAAAAAAAATAACTCATTATATAAGGCTCCACAAAGATACCCTAATTGTTAAGTTACCCTAAAGTTGATTATAATTGATAAGTGACACTTACCTTATTTATTTCAGTCATTATCCATATTTCACCTCTGGGACAACGTTGAAATGCACGAACATAGTCTCATCGCAATATTTCTTAAAGTACCCGAGTATAAAAACAACTTTTTAATATTCAACGCTGCTTGCAATTCGTCTATTTCGCTTAGCTGTTCATGGGATTATGATAGTGGTTACGTAACGTGAACTGTGCTTCTGTCTCATATACCGTAGGTAGGCAATCAGTAGACGCTTGAAATTTTCAGTATGTGTTCTACTGCCACTTTAACAAAATACAATAAAATTAAAATGAAAGCTCCCTTAACCCATTTACATGAAAAGTGTTTTCTTCGGTTTATGGTACGGAACACTATGTAGTGAGTCCAACTCACACTAGTTCGTTTTCTTTTTTGTATCGTGGTGTCTTCAAAACGCAAAACGATCTAGTCAATTCATGTAGTTTTCCTTCAGAACTACACTTTATTCATAAACCCTGAATTCAGTACAATACGTGACCTCGTTGAAAAACATCGTCTTACATACAAAATCTCTAGAAACCATAAAAAAACAAACAGTTTAGTTGTGCTGTTATTAAAAATGCTATCTTCATTGATTATAATGATGAAATATAGCTTTTTATTAATAGTCGGCGCCCTTATAAATTAATCTTGTGCGTTGAACGGTTGAAACTTCGTATTAGGGTTCCACATTCTCATTCGGGATCAACTAATAGAGTCACCGTGTATTACACGCGTTTCTTGCGCTTTGTGCTCGTGACCTAAGAATGTCACAGGCACCAATTTTTTTAAGGTAACAGATATTCTATGGCACTTTGCGATAATGTTCCATCCTATCAGTAATCAAATCAGTTTTTGAGACTTTGAGTTTTCCCTATTAATTTGTTAAATCTGAGTAGGTTTCTATTTAGTTGTATAGATAGTCAGTTATGGCAACCAGGCTTTATAAATAATACCTGAAAATGAATTAAATACCTTTCTGTTTCAAATCAGACAGAACCTACTAGTCAATTATATTTTAAAGAACTTTCGCTGTCTTTAATTTCTTTTCGTGAATTTTCTGTCTTTTGTTTAATTAAGATACTGTTACATGTTAATTAAGTTGTTTATTTTCAGCTTTCAATAGCTATTTTTGGGCTAGGTAAATATTTGACAACCTAGATAGAGGGTCGTGTAGTTTGCCATACGATTACTATAAACTAGCTTTAGCCCGAGGCTTTGTCGAAGCTTAAAGCGCGTGTTACTTAAACATAATTATATCGTTATTCCACTTGTATTCCTAATTCCATTTAAATATTTGGCGTTTTTGAACAAACATAAAAAAATACTAAAACTTTTGTAAAATATTAGGTGAAATTGAAAAACAGTACTCTAAAGATAAATCCAAAAATAAAACTGAAAACGAATGCGTAGATAAACAAAACGATAAAAGTAGATACGGAACCTCAAACCAAACTCAAACTCGCTCTTCACAGTCAATTTTAAAGAACTGCCAAGAAAATTGAGAGCAGCAACTTTTATTGCTTCCGTCTGAGTATTATGTCATCGAGTAAATCCAAAATCCCTTCTGTACAGAGTTATATTAAACTGTGGAAAGCACTCAGGAATAGTAATTTAATCGTGGCCACTTGTTCGGTAAATTAAATCATATTGTTACCTGGGCAACGGGTGTACCGCCCGTAGTTAATATTCCGAAACTTATATTGACTTGGTGTAAATGTTTCGCTTGATATTTGAGTTGGTTGATGTGTGTTTAAGATTCAATATTAATTACTTACGGTGTAATTAAATGGTCCTTGCTTGTGGCTTTTGTTGAACGATATTTCCAAGGTCGTGGCAAAGTTATAACAGCTGCACAGCTCGATCGCAGATTAAACAATGCTTACCGCGGTCAATCAATGGATGACCATCGATTTCATATCAAGACCCTCTGTGCTTCAGAAAGTACGTCAAGCCATTTATCGCAAATGACGTTTGTACATCTTTGGCAGTCTTTACCGGAGCTCAGAAGTGTGAAAGTGTAACAAGCAGTCTCAGCAACAGGCACTCCATATCAATTGCTGGTACTGCATGTCGTTCGACCGGAAGCTACCCTCAACATACAAATTCTGTAAAAAGCTAGGCAGCTGATGACAATATCATAAGGCA
Organism: Mamestra brassicae; assembly: GCA_905163435.1. Lineage (NCBI taxonomy): Eukaryota > Metazoa > Arthropoda > Insecta > Lepidoptera > Noctuidae > Mamestra > Mamestra brassicae. The sequence goes on along the minus strand of LR991004.1, from coordinate 6,882,175 downwards.
CCACTTCCACGACCGCATGTATCGCCACGAACCCGCCCTTTACCGCCGCCAGGTATTCTCGACCTGAACCATCAGCTCAATCCCCTTTAAGCAGATATTTTACTTTATGTAGGTAAATCATTTCATCACCACTGCTCCCCAACCGGTTATCCTTTAACCGGTTGGGGAGCAGTGGTCATCGCAGCTAGGGCATCTCGGTGCTCTCATGGGGTATCCACCCATTAGGGCACCGAGATGCCCTAGCTAAAATTAAAAATTCGGTTTTATCCCACCAAGTCCTCGAACGTTTATTCCTTCACTCTCATCGTCTGATGGGATATGAATTTGACACGACAGGAGAAAGCCCAATATTATGAATGCCGATGCATGATATTACTTGATGATAGACTGACTATGCTATAATATTCAAAACAAAATACCATTATTATGCTAACAGTTATAATGACGTCCAAACTAGGCGTAATGGCCTCAAAAAACATTGGGTCGCTCAAATCAAACCTCGCTTCTTTTTGAATACATAAATCATACTAAATTACTTTGTCAATACGTAAAGGTACTTTACATGCACGTTTATTTACCTGTAATTCTGTGCTTGAAAGTGGTAGGTATTTATTTTCTATATCTCTTTTTTTTTATAGTTTATTTTTTTACAGTAAACGTAAAGCAGCCATTAAAATTTAACTTGCACAGAAAGTTATTTCATACGAAGGTATATTTTCTGCAGTTTTAAAATATTGTTTATCTTTCTTCTTCGTCTTTCTGGTTTTGAAAAACTCTATAATTTATTAAAAAGCAATTTTGATTTACATCTCTACTTTTTTAGTCCAATCTAACTAGCCGATATTGACCATATCTCTTCAGTCGTGCACTCTTGACAGAGTGGTCGTGGCTTATGGTGATGTCGGACTGTCACGGTTATCCTTTGCGAGTACGGCAGCCCTCGCAATGCATTTCCAACGGCTTCTGTTGAGGTGTCGCGAGAGCATTACACAATGGAGCATTTATTTTGTTATGCTTTTAATTAGGTCGGTCCAGCATGTAGGTGATCTGCCGCGTGAACGTCTCCCCTCTACAGTTTTTTAAGTGAAAACTTCTTTAGCGGCGTTGTCTACTTTTTGAAATGGGTAAAAAATGTTAAACTCGCGTCAGGACACGTGACCTGATCGAAAATTCATAAGACGGAGGGAGAGTAGACCGCCGCCGCGGCTTAGGAGAGGAAGCAATATCCCCCTCTCTTTCTACCGCGCGGCGAAAATGTATGCCTGCTCCTGCTGTTTCGTTGAGATAAACTTTTTAATGTAAAATAATTGTAATAGTTCTGAAGTTTTAAATGTAATATAAATTGTCATGTTTGTGTACGATAGCGCAATAAATGAATATTGTATTTTACCACATAAATGATAGTAATTTTATACTGATAATTAAAGCAATTCGTGCGAAATTATTCCCAAGGTTTCACTTCAAGTAGTTCCAAGTTTTCACTTCTGTAGGCACTCCCGGAGTGCAAACCGTTGTTTTTTTTTACTATTATTAGGCACGCGTTTGGCAACTTTCTCACCTGATAGTGAGCGGTGATGTGGTTAAAGATGGAGCACGCTTGTCTAGGAGTAACCTATTCACTCTTGACTTAAAGACTGGTTGTCAGGAAACACAGTCTCTGGCAGGGAATTCCACTCCTTAGCTGTACGCACAATGAATGAGTTCCCAAAACGTTTTGTGCTTGTTGGTGGGATGTCCACCATGTACTTACCGGTGGCGCATCGCCGTACGTCTTGTGGTCCGATAAAAGAACGGGCTTGGCGGAATTAAACTATGTTGACTCAGTGAGTGGCCAAGACATTCCTTTCCTTTTTTTCACGCAATTCTGGTTCCTGCCTGCTAGTGCAGGCCAGAACTTTCTGTAAAACGTAAACTCGTCCCGCCATCTACGTCTTAGTTTGATAAATAAATTATTACGGAAAGTTGAAGGAAAGATTTTAGTTTATGAACTAGCGTGTATGTAAAAATCACTTTGTAAATATTAAGTTATTAATTAGTCTATGTTAATATGGACTATTTGTAAATAAATAAAAACTTTCGTTTGCTTTCATCTATTCCTTTGGATCCGTTTCGTCGTAATAACAAGTGATGGTCCAAATAATTGTGGACCCAGGTAATGACGGGACTTAATATTAAATAATCTGAGTCATTAGTTCGCGAGTGGGTGTGTTTGTTGCACATAGGCTGTTCGTGTTTCTATTGAGATTTACGTCTCAGAAAATTAATGTTGGTCGTGACTTTTAGGCGATTTAAAGGTCTCTTAGTGGGTTGGTTACCTGCACGTTATTGATATTATTCCTACAAAATTATTTGAGAATTTAACTATAGTTTAAAAATCTTATTACAGCTCTTAAAGAAGGAGACGAATTAATTACGAATCCTGTTTAGAAAGAAGGTGAAGAATTGAATAGGTTTATTTTTGTCAAAGATTAGTAAAGAGCAATGGAGAGGGTTATGTTTGGAGTTTCCCTGCGTAGTCGAATAATAATTTAAGATATCCGCAGAAGAACCAGTGTTACCGCAATGCTTGAGGTATTGTTTAATTTGTTCTAAATTGCAGAATTTGTTCGTAAGAACCATCGCGGCCCTGGAACGCAAAGGGCATTAGGAGGAACACGGATGGGTTTTAGTCAGTAAGAGTTTGATACTCCCATCCGCTCCGCCTAGGCCGCGAGTCATTTAATGGTTCAAGGGTGCATTGTTTGCAGATCGGATGACCGATAGGATCGACAGGTTCTAGGCTAGCGACTATTTATCGAAACACGCAGCGTTGCAGGGCCTCTCCCACAAGATGGAATGATGACTTGTGAGAGTCATCGGAGTCAAATGGATGGGAGAAGCCCAGGGCCAGACAATATGTAAGGCTTTTTGTTCAGCAGTCCACTGAAAATGGGAGGATCCTCCTGCCAGGCAGTTATTGTGTCTGGTGGGCATCTACCCGATAGTTGATATTCGGGCTGTTGTATATGTTCAAATCGCACGGACAACTTTGCTTGAGCGATGCAGGATTTCGTTGTAGTTCATCGTAGATTGCGCTGCGGTTCTTTTTGCTGCCGTACAAATTTCGCTTTCTTAGTTTTTCATGTGGCGCCATTGATGCCGCTATACCTTCTTTTCATAAGAAGAGCCCTTTGCTCTGCAATGAGATAGTCTTCTTCCTTCTTTTCAAGTCATCAGCCAAGTTTATTAATTCCTTAATGATGCCGGTGTAAGGGCATTTGGAGCAAGTAGGTCATGTTTTTAACAGGGATATTGAGGTTGATATGATTAATTAAAATGCTACAAATGACATTTTTAAATGACAATCGTGTAAATTTACATCGACTTGACATGAATTTTTGTCAGCAAACTATCGCACAGCTGTCGCTCATACTGTTGTTATTTAAATGAAAGTGCTCAATGATTTTGTTATAACATTGATTTATGTTATCGTGCTCACAAACAGCCCAATTAATTGGTCTACACGTGCATGTAGTAGATAAAGTAGTCGAGATTACAGTAATTAATTTTGATTACAATCAGTTGACTGCGATTTTAATCGTTTAACTGTAACGTATTAATTTATTTAAAACTTTTTGGTGTTGTAAAAATACATGAAAATCTCAATTTAGACTATTAGTGGATTATTTTTAGCGTTATTGTTTTAGCTTTGGATAGTTCATACGTTTGATTCCATTGACTGCTTTTAGGATTATATCGGACTACGAATATCATTCAATTTTGCATATTATGTGTTTTACGATAAAAATAAATATTCTACGTGCTATCGTCCTATACCTGTTCTTGCTTATATTATTATAAGTAAATTTGTAAGTTTGTATGTTTGATTAAAAAAATATTATGCCTGCGGCTGTCCGGATTTGAATGAAACTGGGCTTATGGGTAGACCATAACCTGTGTGTTCCTTTGGGACATTTTTCATCAAACCACGAGCTGAAGCTATCTATTAAGAATTATAATAGGTTACCTACCGCGGCTTCAACTCGTATTTTCGACAATGATCTCTCTTGAATCGTAACATCTGAAAGATATTTTTCTCTTCATTCTTTCTTTATGTTCCCAAGAACCAGAGAAGTATTCCAGACAGAGAAGAGTGAAATTTCAACATTCTTAATAAAATCAGTAGGTCATTTCAAATTTAACTCTTTTAAGTGTATGAAGCGAATTTCTTAGCAATCTTACTCTAAAAAAGCGTCTTTTAAAAATGTTTTAGATCAGCTCCCGACATTACAACATCGATATCATGACCAATTTCGTGAAATCATTCATGTATAAATCTCCCAGTATCATCCTAATAAAATATTTAGTGCTCCAAAAGTTCATTGAACGCTCACACATCAAATATTCTATTTCCATCAACTTTATGATTAAAAGCTGATAATTTTCCTGAGACCACTTTATCGCACACTGTGCATTACTTGAACCGTCGATAATGTAGTACTTTTTATGGCAGTGCTTGTTTTATTTTTAGCTGTCAGCTATCCCTTACCATGAGCGATATTTTTCTTTAAACAATCAAATAAAACTCGTGCTGAATTCTGAAATTCTTCTCAATGTTTAAGTCGTCTTGATTATATTTTTCGTTATACCTGTTATTTGCGATTTGCGACCCATTTGCAACTTTAGAATTAAAAGGGAACATTTTCAGCTTTTTAGTTTTCCATAAGACGAAAGTTTTATAGTTTCTTACAAAACGTGTCTTATTTTGTGGACACGTTTAATAATTAAGGACATGAAAATGAAAGTAATGCATCGGTGTGCTCCAGACGCTAAGCCACAAAATCGCCGAATGTTTTGTCACATATTTGTGTCGTTTGGCATACAGGGCACGCGCTTGCTTGTACGTATATGTGACAGTGGCATTCAAAAGGTGAATTATAGCTTTAAGTCCAAGATGGTCAAGTGAAACCAGCTGTAGCGACGCTAGGAACAAGCCTATGTCTAGTAGTAAATGTTATTGGCCTTCAGGCCAATGATGAATCTTTAACTTAGCGTCTCATTCATTGTTCTCCTTCTTTTAGAAGCAGTACATACTGAGCGATCTTTATGCAGAAGACCGCGTTACTTGAAGATTCGTTGTATGTGGTTGGGATCCTCAGCAGTAAGAAAACGAAGAAGAAGAAGAAGCCCTTTAAATGTTTAGTAGACTAGCTGCCGCGCTAGTAAATATTGGAAATTATCCTAAAAAAAAAGAAAAACACATAGGACACGATGTGTTTCTTCCAGATTATAATCTATTCCAGACTATAATCTACCTCTGTGCCAAATTTCATCAATATCCGTTCAGCTGTTCTGGCGTAAAAGAGTAAAATACATCCATCCATCCCCACAAACTTACGCATTTATAATAATAGGATTAATATCAAACATTTCCTTCAAAGAATGATCTTTATTTTACACTACATAATCCAGTTTCCAAACACCATTTCCAGTTCATCCGTCCATTTGGCTTGAACAGCCCCAAACTATGCTTATTTATTTACTGCACGTAGTGAGGGTGTGAGGTGAGCGCAAAGCTTCACAAATTCAAGGGATTAGAGATATTAATAGTTGAGTGATACGTGAAGGTGGTGTGGTTTATGTCATTTTGAGGGTTATAATTTGTGTGGTAAAATATTCATTCGTATAGGCGTTTGCATGTTATTGGAGGTAAACACAGCTATTACGAATCCTGTTTAGAAAATTTTGAAATTGATGTAAATTATGAGTTTTGATTGTTTTCACACTTAATTTGTCTTTTGTATTTAACGAAAATTATATTTTGTTTTTAAGAATTCTCTTCGAATTTTCATAGATCTCGACGTTCACTCCTCTGATAGAGTAGGTAGGTATAACTTGTGAAATAACTAACGATATCAAGCCTATTCCACTACTTTTCCAACAAAAAGTATTTTCCATAAAAATATTTTCGTGGTATGTAAAATTACCTTATTTTAATTCTTCATTATTTTATACGCTCAGTATTTCACTACCTTCTTTGAACAGCTGATTAATACGTTACAATCACGACAAATAACTTTGTTCGAATTTATCATGACCAGGCACAATCGCGTTAAATCTCGACTGGTTCGCGTGAAAAGTGATCGTAAGCCAATGGTATGAGGGTCGAAAGAACAAAGTTGATGAGTGCAGAAGGTCTACTTCGTAGTATGAATGAAAACGCACGCACACAGAGACACGTATAAGATATTTAGAAACTAAACTATTCGTTTGAAGGTACATACTTTCAAACGAATAGATTTTAAATATCTTATAGGTACGTGTCTCTGTGTACATACTATCATCTGTACATAGTTTTAGTGTAGACTGGTTGCAAATCAAGAGCTTAATATGTTTAAGATTAGCTCGAATAGCTGAGAATTAGTTTACTCACAGTTGACTACAGTTTGCTATAAATTCATTTGTTTTTTAGGAATAAAATAAGATCCTGTTTTTAATACTGGTGCCCAGACGCAACATACATAAATATTAAGCTTTGTAAGTATGAACAATTACATTAACTATGCCAATTAAGTTAAACTTATATGGCTTAGCTGTTGGTCTGCCACTGGTTTCAATGAGTATTTACTTGCTTGGTAAACGTCTTTACCACTCTTGAGATCATCCCGTTCGTTCGCATCTATGTCTGCAAGTGCATGCTTGTTTTCGCCCATTGAATGAAGCTGACCTTCTGTACTCATTTTCTTCTCATCAAAAGGGCCCGATTAAGTCGCATCCGACAATGTTGAGATTATAATCTTTTGATTAAGGCGCCTGTAATAATAGGGAACGGTTATTTATGGAAGCCCGTGCTAAAATTACACACGATTCGCTTACCCATATGATCATATCTGCGGGCTAAGGAATTTCATAAGAATGTTTTAATTTGTTTAAGAAATTGCTTGATCGGTTTCGATGTCAATTTGGTATTCGCAAAGTTTATTGGTTGTTTAAATACCTGTTCCAATACGAGAACATTCTTGAGATTACAGTTCACTGTCAAAAATATACTTCAAGAGAAATTTAAAAAATAAAAATATTTAATAGTTCCACATGATAATTATGTAAAAACCACCCTGTAGCTTCTATTGGGGATGCAATATCCTGAAAGAGTTGCGAAATTCGTTCAAAAGAGTCACCGCGGCCCTGGAACGCAAAGGGCTTTAGAAGGAACACGGATGGGTTTTTTGTCAGTAAGAGTCTGACACGCCCTTCCGCTCCACCCAGAGTGGAAGAAGTCATTTGATGACATCCCTCCTTAAAAAAAATATCCTGAAAGAGCTATTCTTGTTGTTTACAGCTTATTGATGCAAGTAGTAATCACGTTTAGTTTAATGGAATAACTAAAATGAACCTCTCCTATGGAATATTTAAGTGCTTTGCTGAGGACATTTATTACTACCCCGTCACCACGTCATTAAATTTAGGGTTTTGCCTTCAGGCACTTCGACACTTCTACGGGCGATAAATTATTTTGGTCGATGGCTGTTCCAGTTTTCACTTAAGTTTTCAACTAAGAAACCCGACCAAAATCGTTGGAAATGCTTTATCTTGGAAATGGTTTCGGCAAATGATTCCGGTACAAAAGCGGTGAGATGATGACAAATAGTGATAACGACAAACCCATCCCACTATTTTGGGAGGGTTCCCTCCATATGGCAGAATCTTGATGCTCCGAAATTTATTTGGTATAACAAACTTGGCATAATCTTCTTAAAACGAATATTTTTAAGGCATAAACATTATTTAATGTAATTATTGTTTGGCCGAAGGTTTATGTGTCAGGCTTTTAGTCAAACTGGCGCGGCTGCCTCTCTGATCTCCACAACCCCTGGGTAACACGAAACTCCTTGGCAAGACTGGTGCCAGATTTTTTGACGTCTGACTGCCGTAACGATTGTCAAAGAGGTACAAATGAAATCTGAGATCAACGGCTTTACGTGCTTTCCGAGGCGTGGATTAAACTCGGTATGCAATTGTTGGTCACCCATCAACGGACTGAGCTCGGCAAGCATAGCTTAACCTCGAAGTTCGACGCGTGTGTCTTTTGGTATTTAACCCCGAGAGAGATAGATGGAAGACAAAAACCTGCTCCGACCTCGAATATATATGGATTAGGGCAGGAGGATCGCGACGATGGTTTTTATTTTGGTTTTAATTGGTTGTAGTTCTCATACAAAAGTCACTAAAGAAGATAGCTTCTATATAAGACTTTAAGTTTGAAGTCTTATATAAAAGCAGAAGAATTTATACAACGTGTAACGGAACATTGTATTCATAATTAAAAACTCACTGTAAAAACTTTTTGGCTTTTGATATTTAGGTTACCGGCGCATAGTCTTACCCAAAATTAAAAAAGAAAAACCACGTAAGAAATGGATTTTCATACACTTTTCTCTCCCGCTCAGATGCGTTTTCTCCCCGCATATTTGTTCGATATGCAATGACGTACAATAAATAGTACATTGTTCACCGAGAGGAGAAAGTGACCGATTACCGTCGAGGGTGTCGTTTGAAGCCCGAGCCGTAGGCGAGGGCTTTAAAACACCCAAGATCGGGAATCGCAGTTTCTCTCGAGTGATACATAGTGCTTTATACTACACCTAGAAGGAAAATAAAAAACGAAATCTTTACTAACGAAATTTGATAAAGTATCAAGGTACTTTCCAAGCAGGTGTAGTATAAATAATTATTATACTACACCTGCTTGGAAAGTACCTTGATACTTTATCAAATTTACGGTAGAAAGTACGTCATTGCATATCGAACAAATATGCGGGGAGAAAACGCATCTGAGCGGGAGAGAAAAGTGTATGAAAATCCATTTCTTACGTGGTTTTTCTTTTTTAATTTTGGGTAAGACTATGCGCCGGTAACCTAAATATCAAAAGCCAAAAAGTTTTTACAGTGAGTTTTTATCTCCAAGTTCGCAAAATGACACTGGCCACTAGCTGTGTGTTGGATGGTGTCGGGCTGGCAGTGCGACCCTGCGGCGGCAGGATAAACAATTTGAAAAAAGAACATGTGAAAATTGCAGACGCCATTGGCGCCATTTCCAATTTGTGTGTTGTTTGAGGATTCAGTTTTAACTGCAACAATTTCAATATAAATTACAATTAGTAAAGATTTCGTTTTTTATTTTCCTTCTAGGTGTAGTATAAAGCACTATGTATCACTCGAGAGAAACTGCGATTCCCGATCTTGGGTGTTTTAAAGCCCTCGCCTACGGCTCGGGCTTCAAACGACACCCTCGACGGTAATCGGTCACTTTCTCCTCTCGGTGAACAATGTACTATTTTCTCGCGTTTCAGGGTTGGTCACACAATAGTACATACAAGTAATAAGTCTTTTATGCAAGTTAATATTTCTCTTATCGTTTACATTTAAGGGCGAATCCCTTTAACAAAACAAAGAAAGCTTGTATGTCATTCCGTCACATCGAACCATGTTTGAAATATTGAGTTCTTAGGAATTAATTATTAAATTAAATTTAACGGCTTTTAAACAAATGCATGTGTGCTTTTACACAAATGCAAAGGTTGTAAAAAAACAACCTGAAAATGATCGCGAAGCTGTTACCTACAAGATAAAGTTTTATAGCTTGAAAATTACTCGGTTTTCATTTTATTACACGGCCTTCATAATAAAATAAAATCTGACTCAATGTATTCATACAGAAACGGAGTGTAGGCAACTTTTGCGGAATTTGATCGAAAGAGACACCGCGACCCTGGAACGCAGAAGGAACAAGAATGGGTTTTCGTCAGTAAGAGTCTGACACGCCCTTCCGCTCCACCCAGAGCGGAAGAAGGCAGTTGATGGTTTCCCATCCTTAAAAAAAATTGTAGGCAACTTGCCTACACTTTTTGAGTCGAGGAAATATTTTTTTTTTCAATGCAGTAACGGTTACTTCCCTTGTTAGTTAACACCACAACAATATTTACAAATATTTTACAGTCTGAAATTCAGCAATGAATCAGGCAGTGAAAGTTTTGGCGGAACATTGCGACGTGTTCAAGTTCCTAGCCTTTTCCATAGATGGCGCTGTGTGTTGTGGTAAATAAGAAGGATACACATTTTGTAAAATTCCTGAATAAGTTTACAAAAGTTGTTTCAGATGTTTTAATGATACACATTTGCATAGCGGCCTTTCAAATAAAGCACTAAAATATGCAATTAAAAGATTTTATTATAAGTATGATTGTGTTATATCTGTTATACCTAAGTATAAAATGTCTTAGGTCTCAGACCTGTAAACGCCACTCATTAAAAAACACATTCGTTTCTTGTTATTTAACATTTCTTTTTTATCTTGAAGGGAGACTAGAATCTCACTTTGACAAACCGCCGGGACCAGGAACGTTATGTAAGTACGTACTAATAAATTGGAATTTTTTTCATTCATTTTATTCCTCACCTACTTGTAGGTACGTTATAATTAATTTGTATTCCCCTATTTAGTCCATAGCCAAGCTTTGGGCTGGCAATATGCCTCTAGATAGAGCTGTTTTATTAATTTTTAACTTACTCGTTTGTGCCAAATGCGGTTTCAATTAGAGCTTTGGCACAAAACAACATTACTGCACAACGCGGCAGATTTCAATCTTTTAGTTGAAAAATAAATAAAAGCTAAGTCAGTGAGCTACTAAGTTAAGCATTTTAAAGCTCTCATATCGGCCCAGCCTTTTTCCATTATATTAGGGCTTCCAGTCAAACCGGATTCAGCTAAATACCAGTATTTAAGATGGAGCGGCTGCCTACCAGACCTTCACAAGTTCTTGGCAAGACTGGAGTCAGATTTTCTGGCTTCTTACAGTCCGTAACTACTGCCAAATATCTACAAATGACAGCTGGGACCAACGGCTTAGCGTACTTTCTGAGGCACTGAGGAGTCTCGGAATGTTAAGATGGTCCCCCATCCACAGACCAAACTTAGCAAGCGTTGCTTAACCTTGAAGATCGACCCGTGCGGCTGTTATAATTTAGCCAAATAAAATATTCAATAAAATAAAATATTGTGCATTCATTAAAAAAAACTGTTAAATAAACACAAGTCGTAGGTATTCTTATTTTTTCTTATTATGTCGTGAGGTAACCTTATCATGCATAATAACAAGGTTCATAGTTAAAAAAACACCAAAAGATTATACCTGTAAATAATACCGTTCGTTTCACTCGTGTACAGTCAGGAAAGTAATTTGCTTATCATCTTTTGGTTGAATGTCACTCAGGGGCTCCAGAAAACTGATTTTCCATCAGCGATAACAATTATTGTCAAAATAAAAAAATAAAAAACAAAGGGTTATCACGTGACATTTTGGTAGCGCATGTCAATCCCATTCATTTTGGACTCTTTGACAATCAGTTTTGCTGATATACTGAGGTCCTAGCAAGAATGTTTTGACGTACCTATAGTAACGTTACAGTATCGTTAACGTAGGTGAATTTTGAATATAGAAAACTACAAGCCCATAGTATTTTGGTTTAATTTTATGCGACATAAACAATTTGTATCATACAAAAATATGAATATAGTATCCAATTTAAATAGATATTATGTGCGCAACGAGTTTTATAGGTAAAATTTTATGTTACGTTACTATACGTCAATGAGAACCTCCTCCTTTTTTGGAAGTCGGTTAGAAACATTCATGCTAGGCCCTCTGTTACTTTGTCTAGATCAAGTATATTTGTCTATAATTATGTAAGTTAAACTATCGTTTCAACCTAGAGTATCAATTTATTAGAAATTGTTGCCAAAAGTAATAAACAAATTATTTCTCTGACTGTACAAACCTCTAGCTGGAAACACTGCAAAGCATTTCGTTAACCTTTAAAAGAAAGGAAGATTAAAGATAAGTACGAAATGCCACGAGAATGCTAGACACGCTAATTAGATTTCGCAAAACTTCTGCTTACTTCAAATTAATTGTTTTCTTTGATATAAGCATGAACATTTAAAATTTTTACTTTTATTTTTGTGCAGTTGACAGCAAGAGAAACGAAATGAAAAGTTATGATTTTTATGGTAGAATTAATTTGGATTTTTCTGTGAATATTTGATAGTTATGTTAATTAAATAGTTTAATTACTGATTGAAGTCTCAGAATTTTGCGGTTTGTCTATTCATTATTATTGCTGATCAATATTAAATGATATAAATTCGAAACAATCTGTGTTATTTTAATTATTTCGTGATAACTTTCAACTTTGAAGTGAAGCCGCTGGCAGAAGCTAACAAAATGTCGTGGTCATGAACTTTTATTTTTATTACTGAAAAAGAAAGTATATGACCACGACACTTTGTAGGTTCTTAGAAATTTCGACTATTTGAACATGAATACTCAGCATCAGAAACTGTTTACTATTGAAGCCAGGAAAATGCAAAATTCGTAACCACCTAAATGTTCAAGCCAGTCACATTTAGTTGAACTACTTTTTATTTTACTGCTGTTAGTTTCTTACCACCCCAGTCATCTTCATTTATTCGTATTATAGAGGTATGCGGTACAGAGTGTAAAGTCTCGCACACCTCCACTGAAATGGGAGGATCCTCCGACCAGACGGTTGTTGTGTCTGGTGGGCAACTGTCCGAGTTTATATTCGGACTGTTGTAAATGTTCAAATTGCACGGAGAACTTTGCTTGCGCGATGCAGGATTTCGTTGTTAGTTCGTCGCTGATAGGATAGATGGCGTTGCGGTTCTTTTTGTTGCCGTATAAATTTTGCTTCTTAGTTTTTTATGTGGCGGCATTGATGCCGCTACAGTATGATAATCAGGACTACTTTCTGTGATAAATCTAGATTTCTCATCGCTTTAAAAGTAAATAATTACACCCTAAAGTCTGGTCAGTAGTGTGAAGTTGATTTATCCTTACGCGTTAATATGTATCGTGCTTCTAGATTTAACGATGATAAAGATCAAGGTACTAATATTGATTAATTTCCTACCCAGATAATTTGCAAACACAACTACTCTGCAAGACATGTACCAAATTAATCCGCAGCTTCTAGTCAATCTTAATGACAATTTGACCCACTTTGAAAGTCATAGAATAAAATGATTGGTTATGCCAGTTAAGTCAGTTTGACTCGGATTGCTTCATACTTAAGAGGTAGTGTTGATTTAAAATGTCAAAGCAAAGTGAACGTAAATCATATATTGGCAATGTTTAAGTGTTTGAAATGTCTCGTATTAACTTTTAGGAAATAGAGACTGCGAGGGCGAGAAATAATAATTGTGTTGCAAATTTATTAAATGCAGGCACAGGCAATAAATCCTGTCAGAGCTGATATTTGTGTCCAAATTAAAATCGTGATTACTGGTAGTCAGTGCGATTGGCGAAGGGTAATAACGCACCTTCGAAATAGAAGGTGCCTGAAGGTCTAGGCAAAGTAACGTTTTAGCGGCCATTGAAAATGTCCATTTTTTTGTTCTTAGGGTTAATAACAATGACCAGCCTTATTTTTTCCCAATTCAACAAATTTACTAATCAATGTATAAATCAAGAAAAAAATCAAGGTTATCGACTTATGCGAGCAAAAATGTACTGAACTGCTGTTTTTTTTTAACAGGAGTTGGGTTGAAAAATTGCTGATCATTAAAAAATAACCCTGTTTTGACCACGTGCAGTAGCGTATGCCAATATTTTTCATAAATAGTTTTTTTGGGCAAACGTTATTACTGATTGAATGTCATGTTAGCCAGACTATCTTGTTATTTTTTTTTTGTCTTGAGAATGTAACTCGAAATTATGCATTTTTCAACAAAAGCTTCCATTCCGCTTCAGCTGACGTTTGTTGGTACTCGGCCCATCAGATAAGGACATGTCATACGCTTTGTTTGTTTGTCGGAGATGTCTTCTCAAAGACGTTTGTGTATTTCTAGCTAGCTGTGTTTCGTCAAACACAAGAAACTCAGTACCGCTTTTGCTCTCTCGGAGATGGAGGCTCCAATAAGAAATTCATGCTGAGTGCGCTGGGTTACCCTTAATTAATCCTATCTAACTAATCATGTAATATTCATCAGCAAGTCTATTCGTTTAAATGTTTATTAAGTAACGACAGCTTTAAAATTTCTGTTTTAATTTATGATGTAGGATACTTTGACCCCGGGAGTACGTTCCTGTGAGCGTCCATAGGAAAAGCCGTTGAAAATAGAAAAATAGGTAAGTTTACTTAAATAGACGGACAAGAGAGGGATCTAATAAGGGTTCCTTTTGAGGAACAGAACCCGAAAAATTAAATGTGTTCAATTTGCTTCTATGTTATGGTCTGTGTATTCATTTTTAATTCTCTTAAACCCTAGTCCAATGAATCAGTCAATAAAGCCCCCCACTAAATCGGAACCACCACCACAATTTCCCCAAGTCCACCCATCCGTCATCATTACACTTACAAAAACACCATAACTTTATCATTTCGGCGCGAGCTCGCATTTACATAGCCCATATAAACCCAACGATTAAATATGATTTATGTGGCGTGACGTCATGATATCGTAACTCCTGGCTCCGAAGGGAACCATACGAATACCCCCCCAGGGAACCACAACGAGCGTGAAATTAGTAATTAAAAGTCACGTGCGACAGAGCCAAGCTCTTACTTGGAAAATCTTAGCTCCCAAAAGGCATCTTTGGGGAGACTTACTGGTTCCTCCGAAGGTATATAGCTGGGTAATATTTTTGGTAATGGTGGAGTAAGGCCATTTTCTTTCGCTCGGTCGTTCTTCATTCAGCGGCAGTTCTGGGCTGTTAAAGCTCAGATTAGGGGAGAGACACGCGTTTATAACAAGACATCTGTTTCATAAAGCGTTCACGAGACGTAGCGCGTTTTATTAGGACATTTTGCACGTGTGATAGCGTCAAGTGGCTGTTACATGAACGTAGCTTTATTTACGTCAGTAGCGACATGCCGTGGTTTTGTTAAATCGTGGTTTCACTCGGCAATTAGAAGACAATTTTGCAGGAAGCTCAAAGCTGCTTTTAATTTGAAAGGCAAAGTAAGATTCTTCAGGGAATGATTTAGATATCTGGGATGCAAAACTTCTAATGATGAAACTGAATACTTAACTCATGAAAACTAGACAAACGTGCAGTGGAAATCATAACGAATGAACACTAACGAGTTTAATACTCTTCCCGGTAACCGATATGGAAGCTTCAATCGACAAGGCCAAATTATTCGAATTTCTCTCAACCAATTTGCAACTTGGTTTCAGCACTCCTAAGTTAAATGTTTTGTACGAAGAATTTCAGGTACCTACGTTACAGATTCAGCAGCTAACAAGGATCTCAACACAAATGGTCTACAACCAGTGAACTGACCTGACCGTTCCCTTTCCATGTGCGATGTGAATACGGGCATCATAGTATGAGATATATAATTGTATTTGTCTATAATTATTTTAAAGTCACATCACAGGCATATTCCACTTCGACCCTTGCTCGACCCAGCCCGTGCCTTAGAGCCAGTTTTAAGTTTTTCCTATAATACCTAATCTAAGTTCAATTGAGCCAATCCCTTGCTGTTCTTCCCCCAGTGACGCTTTAAGCCGAGGTCCGTAATTCAAAGGGGATGCTCTTATTGTGTAGGTGTTTAGTTTTCAGATTTTTGTAGCACTGGCTGGAGGCTTTATTTCTTTCAGCAAGATTCATAGAGCAGACGACCACATCATAGGTTGACCTGCGCGAGGTCATTTATAAAAAAGCCACAAACTTGTATTGTCGCCTTCGTCACTACGACTCACTGAAAAGTGATTTGTATGTCACTTATAATAATAATATATAAAATTATATAATATCTTCGGGCAACTCACACACGGTCATCCGATCCCAAACTAGGCAGAGCCTGTGCTATGGCAACCAGACAACTGATAAACATACTTAGATATTTCTAAATACATACATATGTATTGTAGACAAATTACACCTTTGTCCTGTCATTTGTCCCGGGTGGGAATCGAACCCATGACCAATGATGGTTTAGCAGTCAGGGTCACTAACTACTCGACCAACAGGCCTGTCAGTCACTTGATGTCATTCTACAAATTGGTCAACTTTTACATATAACAGTATAAGTCACAGCCGATTCTCCATGTTTATGGGTTCGACGAAACCACGCTGCTAACCCTATGGATATTGAACGATTCCCCGAATCAGAGCAGTGGGAGCAATTAATTTTAATCTATCTTCAGCTAATCGTCAAACTTGGGCGATTAACAGTCAATTCCAAACACTGAGAGGGTTGATTCGGTACATTCTTCAATTGAATACGTGTTTAATGGCCACAACCAAATCCCTTAAGATTTGGCAATTCTTAAACGAGTTTCCAAGACCTTTTTTTATTTTATTTGTGTGAAAAAATTACAAAAATTTAGATGGAAAGGTGACGACGACTAATATAGAAGTCACACAATGACACATTAATTGTGCGTGCAGCTTAGGAGTGGAATTCCCTGCCAGAGTTTGTGTTTCCTGATAGCTACAACCTGGGAGACTGGGATGCTTTAAGTCAAGAGTGAATAGGTTACTTCTAGGCAAGCGTACTCTATCTTCGACCACATGATCGCTTACCATCAGGTGAGATAGTGGTCAAACGTGTGCTTATAAATAGTAAAGAAAGAAAAAAAAACAAGTATGGATAAAGAAGACGTGATGCAATAAATTCGGATGGCGGCAAGAGAATTATGATGAGAAGTCGTTTAAGACTCTAGACTATCAGTCACTTAAAGTTGGAGTTCTTTTTAACCCTTCTTCTGAAATAATAATGTCAAAAAGGCAGAACTAATCATAATAATAAATGTTCAAAATTACAATTTTTCATCAGCACATTGGTAACAGATTTTCATTTAGAATACGTACTAATAACGCTTCACATATTAAAACTCACAAGTTCAAAGAACCTTCATATTCCTAAAAATACTTGAACACGCGTCATCAAAAGAACATGTTACCGACATCCCTAACTAAAACAGAGACATAATAAATCGATAAAATATCAAAGACTCGAGTTATTTGAGGATACTCGATTCCATAACGATGTTTCCTTATAGAAGGTGAAAATGTCAAACACAAAAACGGCCCGAATTTATGCTTTGGACGTGAGAGTAAAAAAACACACTTATTTATTTACGTAAAAATGTTCGAGACTTGGTAGGGTGAAAAGTATCTTGTAAGATGTTTTTGTAGACATAAACTAGTGACTTCAGTCGTTTTTGCTTGGCCATTTTCTGAATAATTAACCGTAAGGAATGGGTTCAGTCAACAAAGCTATTTAGTATACAGGCAAAAAATATTATTTTTTCCACTGACCTGCCAATATTTATTTCTTATGTGTGCATTATACCTTTTTACGCTTATGACATATTTACGAGTGTGGTCTATAATAATTGTCTACTCGGCACACTCACAACATTGTTTAAAAGTAGTCGCAAGTTAGCTGCCTGCGTACCAATTAGCTTTGTTGACTGTACCTACTGCTGATCATGAAACCTTGAGTTCGTTTTCTGGGTCGGACTAAATGTTACCTATTGAGTATTCCTATATGCTTGATTATTGGTTTACTTCCTGTCACATGGGGTTAAAACATCACTGGCTCGCTCTTAATTACTTGAATTTTTATAAAATTAAGTAGGTAGTATTTTTTTTGTTAAAAAAAAGCTTTGCCCCATACAATTACTTTTTTTTTAACATTTATCTTATTTTGTTATTTGTCCTGTGTTAGTCGCAAAACCATTTTTTTTTTTCTAACTCTGTCAAACCCTTTCATTATGCTATTAGATATTGATGTGTGAGCGTCCATTGCACTTATTCAATAGAAATGCGACATCCTAACGTTGATTTATTTATTTATTAAACAATATGCACAAGTAAAAAACTGTGTACAAAGGCCTCCTGATCCTGCCGTTTTGCCGAAAAGATATAGACAAAATTTCATTACCCAAACAAATTTTAGCAGCCTTTTTTTATACCATTGCAATATTTCGAATGATTTTAGTACGCATATTTTTATTTGGTCAAATTTTTACTTGGCAAAATATTACCAAGTATAATGTCATTATGGCATTTGGTCTTTAATCAAATGTTTTATTACAGCAAACAATCTTCAGACAATAAACGTTTGGTGAAATGATATGTTATGAAAAAAAAATATTGTTTTAGTAGGTTACCCGGAACTCAACTATTTAGATTAGGTTAACCTAATCTAAGAAGAAATTAATTTCTTCTTTACACAAAATGGGTTGGTTAGGTGAGGTTAAAACCGTGACCTCCTACGCACGAGCCGAGCGAGCGTAGCGAGCGGTGCCGCGGCAGCGGCCGGCGAGTGCCAGAAACGACTTGCATTAATAGAAAAAAGAGATTGTTTTTAGTAGGTTACCCGGATACTAAATATTTGGCTTATTTGATTTTGCGTATAAACTGTTATTCCAACTGAAATAATTGACTAAATAAAAAATGTTAAAAGTACTATAGTAGGCGCCAGATAATGCCTGACGCAGGTACTAACCGGACACGGCTGTTTCGGGAGGTACCTGTTTCGGATTAAGCGGGAGGACACGCCCGGGTGTCAGCACTGTGAGGATCGCCCGGAGGACACGGTGGAGCATACGGTGGAGGTCTGCCCTGCTTGGGCGGAGCACCGCCGTGTCCTCGTCGAGGCGATCGGCGGCGGCGACCTCTCGCGTCCGGCCCTGGTTGAATCCATGGTCCGGAGCGAGGAGGCTTGGGAAGCGGTCACCTCCTTCTGCGAAGCAGTAATGCTAGCAAAGGAGGAGGAGGGCCGCGCGAGGGAAAGGCAAGGCCTTCGCCCCAACCGCCGCAACAGGAGAAGACGCCCCGGGCGTCGGGAGTCGCAGGGCGATCCCCGGCCACCGTAGGCGCGGGCCTGCGGACGGCGAGCATTGGGTGGCTCGCTGTCCGATCACCACCAGGCCCGGGTCGATGGCGCGTTGTGTTTCACGCGCGCCTCAAAGAGATGTCAGCATAAAAGACGGGGCCCGCTAGGGTCAAAGCCTGCCAGGGTTGCGGAATCTGTTCGAAAGAGTCACCGCGGCCCTGGAACGCAAAGGGCTTTAGAAGGAACACGGATGGGTTTTAGTCAGTAAGAGTCTGACACGCCCTTCCGCTCCACCCAGAGCGGAAGAAGTCATTTGATGATTTCCCATCCTTAAAAAAAAAAAAAAAAAAAAAGGCGCCAGATAATCGTGGAATAACGGTCATTGACCCACCTACAATTATTGACATTTTTAATTTGAAAAACGGAATTAATGACACAAAGCTGTCCCGAATCATCATCTCTCGTGATCTTTAACATTGTCTAATAATGAAAAACGATTCATATTTAATTGTTCAGGTACCTATGAACAGTTATTAGGGAAAGGTCAATGTACTTTATTCCACATTTATCTGGCGCCTACTATAGTTGGTAAATAAGTTATAGTTTAAACGTTCATTTCCCAAAAATTAGGTTTGCGTTACAATTTTTTGTGAATAGATTTTTTGCCAAGTAATAATTTGGCAAATGAAATTATGCGAAAAATTTTTTGGGAAGTGAAAATTTGTCAAATTCCTTTCGTTCAAACAAGGGAGACCCCAAAGGCGGACTTAATGTTTTTGGAATTTTCTACCATTCGACCTGAGGGTGGTGTAGAAACTGACGGTAGATACAACTTAAAGGAAAGTCAAATAAAATAAAAATCAATAACAATTACATACAGATATTATACATACATGCAACCACAATTATCAATTTTGTTTAGAAAAACGGATCCAAAAAATCAACCCAGTGATAATTCTTCCAATATCTTGCAAATGTGTTAAAACTACACATTTTACCTTCCTTTTGAATAAAACTTAAACGCTTGTCTTCAACTCCTATTAAATCCCAAGATAACAATTTAATCTGAGTCTTCCTCAACCTGAACAAATAATTAACGGGCAATTCCGTACAAGTGTTGTTATAAATTTCCCATGGCCAAACTTCGGCAATAACGTCACAACGTCTACCGGCCAGTAATGACAACATTAGCACAAATGACACACCTAAATTAGGAAATTTACCCGAATTTTTGGCCAATAACCGATCGAAATTTACTCTTACAGCCTTAGTAGACGTGCAACTTTTGCATTTTGAGGCGATCAACGATTCAGTCGCTTCTGGGAAACTCTATGCACTGACTATCACTTATGGCTCACTTTCAGCATACCTATCTAAGTAATTCATGATTAGAAAAAAAAAATGGGGACAGAAGAATTTCTATAAGAGAAAACCAGAAATAAGGCAGCGAGGCCTTTACCCTGTTTAGAGACAGAAAATGGAAAATGCAAGCGAGCTCAAGGTAATCATAAAATTATATTAAATGGGTCGCTTTTTAGCAAAGATACATTAAATTACTACCGCCAAAACGCAATGCAGTAACTACCTATTAAATAATCGCTGAAAAACTTATTTTTTTTAGCGCAACCAAATGCAGAGATTCGTCACAATACGAAGCAACATTCATACCGTCGCACAATCGCGGATGCTAAATGCATCAAGTCTGCTACCGCCCTTTTATATGGGTAAGTTTACCCAAAAATGCTAATAAAGTAGCCAGGAAATTTACGCCGATGTCCACGTTTTCTGATGAACTTAATTAATTCATTACAAAAGTTGTGTGGCCTGTTCGCTGGCCCAATTTAAACCGAATGGCTTTTGGGGTAAATAGTTATTTATTACCTCATTAAGGCATATTAATGTTTCGTTGGCACTAAAGTATTTCAGTGCGCGTCAAGGGTTTAATTGTGTGTGCGATTTGGAGCTGCTTTAAAATCCTTGAAATTGCACTGGAAATGAAGTAAAGCTATAATAAAGATACAAAAAAACTTACATTACACTTATACACAGCTTACACTTTACATTTATAGAAATAAATAAATAATACGCAAAGCGTTTTTCATTTCCATTCCTCCCGATTTTGGGCACAAGTGACCAATCCTGTCGATAGGCGTCAAGCTGGTCCCGCCATCCTCATTTTCGTCATAGCCTGGGTCTGCCGCACTGTCACCGGACATTTGCTGGCACCCAGATTTTTTATGCCATAAACCGTTCGAAACGCACTATCGGAATTAGAATATTATGCCCTAACCAGGAAATGGTATACCCATGTTCCAAATTCATTCAGCCTGCTGTTGAAATGTAATTGATGAACCATCCAAACATTCGGAGACACAAACTTGTACATTTTACAAATTAGTAGGATCATAACGTAAAACAATCTGTCATCTTCCAAAACTCCTAATCAACAAGTTATAATCCCATAAATCTTTAAAACACTGACAGGAACAATAAACTTTATATCTTTGAACATTTTCTAGGACGAGAAAGTGGAACAAATTGTTTAGGTGAAAACCCCGCGGTGTCGTAAAGATCCTAGCTTAGTTTCCTTGGCGTACTTCGAAAATGTGTTACTCTTGGGGACTTACAATCTTTCGAAAGAGGATTGGTACGTCTTGTCCGTTTTTAAAAAGTTCATCTTGTTTGTTTAATTGGAAGGTGGTTACCAAAGTCCACCATTTGAAAGCTTAACTGTGCTCTGAATACAGTGATCAGCAGTGTTATTACATAAGTAAAACTCACAAGGTGAAAATTTTGGTGTGAAGTGAAAATGAAGTGAGCTGCAAAACTTCAAAGCAAGGTGAAATATCAACGATAGCGGGAAACATTTTTGTGAACGTTTACGGTAAAGCGATTGAGTACGTTTAAAAACCGCACACTAAAAAGTATGAGAGGAATGATTTTTTCCATATTTCTTTAGAATGGAATCGACCCACAGCTTGATATGGCTTATATCAAGCTGTGGGTGGTCGTTCCCATGTTTGCCACCAAACATAAACCAATCGTATTCATTCGTGTACTTGCAAAGCGTTTAAAACGAATAGTCACTCACAAAATTATTGCAGGCGCTACACGCACAACGTAACAAACGTTGCTATATCGTTACAAGCAGGCGCTCTACGTAAAATAAACCGTCAACGCCCCAATTCAACCCTATTTTACACAAAATATGTAAAATTTCGTACATAAATATTATAATACTAAAACGTAAGTACTAATTACGTGAGTATGATCCGAATTTGGCTCGGTTCTGTGTTGTTTTAGTGGGAAGCGCGTTTGGCAAATAGACTAATGAGGCCCCTACGAGTTATGTGACGTTCACCCCAATCAGTTTCGTAGATTTGCTCTATATTTCTGCTTTGTATAATAAAATAATGTTAGCATGCTCTGCTTTAAGTTCTTGAAATGTATGTAGCGCTATAGAGGTATGAGGTACAGAGAGTAAAGTCACGCATACCTCCACTGAAAAATCCTGAGAGGATCCTCCTACCAGACGGTTATTGCGTCTGGTGGGCAACTGCCCGATAGTTAAAATTCGGACTGTTGTATATGTCTAAATCGCACGGAGAACTTTGCTTGCGCGATGCAGGATTTCGTTGTTAGTTCGTCGTAGATGGCGCTGCGTTTCTTTTTGTTGCCGTACAAATTTAGCTTCTTAGTTTTTCTTGTGGCGGCATTGATACCGCTACATCACTCCCCTCCGGAGACCGAAGGTCGATAGCGGATGAGTCGTCCGTACATCTTGAGATGCTTGCCGGGCCAGTGGAAGGTTGGTTCCAGTGAGTCGGAAACGGAAGTCGCAGAGTTCTCGGTGAGTCGGAACTGTCTGCGGTGCCCCAGTGAGTCAGGGTGATGCATCCCCTGCAGGCTCCAGTGAGTTGGAGTGGTGCTGCTTGCTCCAGTGGAATTGGATTTAGTGTCATCAGAAATATTATAATGGAGCTTCTTTCTACACGTTAGGCCGCGTGTCCACCTGCAAGTTTAACATTGTGAGGCACAATCATTGATTGATCACAGTATACCTACAAATGGGGTGAATAAGAATGCAGGGGAGAATCGAAACTATTTTTTTTATTTTCACGTTATTTAAATATTGTTGGCAGCATTAACAGTCTCTAGTTTTATTAAATTCAAATGGAAAAAAAAACAAACGTTCCTTATTACAGTGAAAATCTCTATCAAAGTTTTGTTTCAATTCACCGCTCCGTACCTATTCACCCCGTTTGACGGTACCTCGGTAGCCCGCAATGTAATGCAACTTGCATGCGAGCTGGTTGCAGATGGAATAGTGGCCTTAGATTAACGGATTTAGGTAAATACACTCTCAAATTGAAGTGTTATCTTCACGCAAACTGTCTTACAATTTCTGTTAGGTTTCTATTTATATAGTTGTCTCCATCCATCACTTAGTTGCGACGGAAAAGTTAGCTACTATAGTTATATGGCTAATCAATTTTAATTTCTAATGAAGTCGGTTTATAACATCATAGTTAATGACTATGACATTATAAACCGACTTTGATGTTCCAAAACCATAATTGAATTAAACACCAAACACTAACGTCATAATCAAACAAAAAAAAGAAAATTACATTACTTATTAACGTATTCTAAAACATTATTTATTTTTAATATTCAAGTATGAATGTATTTATTTCTCTTACCCACGTCCGTGTGTCACTCCAGGGTGCCAACTGAAAACCAGCGCTGGGTGTCTGACGCCCAGCAAATGCTGTGATGGTAACCCTTTCGGTACAGGCACACTCAGCATAATTTTACTAGATAATTGTTATGTCTTATGATTGTTCTCTTTTTTACTTTGTGTTTTGCTGCTTGTGTGTTGTGTCTGTATCGAATAAATGTTTTCTATTCTATTCTAAATAATTTATCCACCGTGACACGCCTAACAACTACGTTAGTCAAATTGTATCAGCTCAGATTTCAAGTAACACGGTAGGTGCATTAACTACTACACGTATAATTAATATAGATGAATTTAATTAACCAAGAGTGAGGAATCTTGTTATGAAGACAAAGCTTTAAGATCGATAGTGTATTTTGGTATCGATTCGATAGTTAACATAGAAAGGCACTTGACTGTGGACCAAACCGTGTGTAGACTGTGTTTCTTTAGAGTAGGTACTAAAGTATGGATTAGCTAAGCTCTTCGGCCCGTCCAGAAAATTCAAGGACTAATGGAAGTCAAAGTGGCCACTTTAGACCTGTCCTATTTTTATTTAAAACAAAAAAAAATAAAATTCAAAGTGGCTTAAATTCTACTGCTAAACATATAAGTTATTTCGTAAGAAGCGATATTTTTCATTTTAATCTTAAAAAAAAACAGCCTATCATATTTTTAACATGTTTTTAAAGTTTATTATACCAATATCACCTGAATCGGACCTGCGAGCCGATTCTGCAAACATGTTGAAGTGAAAGCTTGGGTGAAGTGATCACGAGGTGAGCTGTCAATCCATATAATCAAGGTGGAATGACAGCTCACTTCGTGATCACGTCACTTCACCCAAGTCTTCACTTCGACATGTTTACAAAATCGACCGGCAGTAGTTTCGAAGAAAATTGGCTATGACAGACAGACAGACTCGAGTAATCCTATAGGTAATATTGATGATAATGATGTAATTATTACTGTAAGTTTTTATTTTTTTTATTTATTTATTATATACTTTATTGTACACCTCATAATAAGAACAGGACAATCATACATAAAATAAGTGCACAATGGGCGGTCTTATCGCACAAGGCAATTTTTTGTTTATCATGTCGCTAGTAAACATTT
Organism: Mamestra brassicae; assembly: GCA_905163435.1. Classification (NCBI taxonomy): domain Eukaryota; kingdom Metazoa; phylum Arthropoda; class Insecta; order Lepidoptera; family Noctuidae; genus Mamestra; species Mamestra brassicae. Next base: position 6,857,481 of record LR991004.1, on the reverse strand, counting down.
TTTTTTTGTTTCTTTGTTTATAAGGGTTCCTTTATTGCATCAAACTAAACCCAAAAAGCAAAACATTTAATAAAATAAGCAGAACGAATATTAACCAACTAACGATACTCAAGTTAAACTACAGAAGTATCAATCTAAAATTGTATCTTAGCGACATAGCATAAATCTAGAAAGAAAAGGAAGAACTGTTCCATCTATAACAACAAAACCATCTCCGCAGAGCTATTCAATTCACCCTGAAGAAAGGGAACCTTAGAAATACGAAATATTACTTACATTTTTTCTACGCTGAATCTTTCTTGTATTCTCGTATAACAAAAAAATTGCTCGATGTTTTTCCGATATCAACTATCATTCTGACATCCAGTGCCGTGTTTTATATTCATAAGAACAGAACTATTGGAATTCTGGATGTGATTCTGTCTGAATATGATTCATTGTTTTAGTTATTCCAATATTGTGGTTTAGATATATTGCTCTTGGGTAAATAAATCAATGGGGTGATAACAATTATCTTGAGAGCTGAATAATGCTTCAATCTTAATCTACTGTTTAATAAAACTCAGATTCATAAACGATTTTTAGGGTTTTGTACCCAAAGGGTAAAACGGGACCCTATTACTAAGACTCCGCTATCCGCTAGTCTGTCACCAGGCTGTATCTCATGAACCGTGATAGTTAGACAATCGAAATTTTTAGAGAAGATGTATTTCTGTTGCCACTATATAAACAAATATTAAAAAAAAAAACAGAATAAAATAAATATTTGAAGGGGCTCCCATACAACAAACGTGATTTTTTGCCGTTTTTATAGATAATGGTAAGGAACCCTTCGTGCGCGAGTCCAACTCGCAATTGGCCGTTTTTTTTAAAAGCACAAATGATAGCGCTTTGTAAAATATTAATTGTCCACTGTCATTCCCAATTTTCCGTGCACACGAGAACAATGTCACAGCTTAATGGCTAGTAAAAGCACTCAAAGCGTTAATGATCTGTATCCACTCACGCCAACACCAATAAAACAGTCCCCAACAAGATGTCTTCCTTCCCCATTAAATAGTTTCCGAACTAATCAAGCGCGGACACAATATCCATAACTTCATTAAAAGCCGCAAAACATTTTACAAACTCGATTATTATGCCCATAACGGTTCAGCGTCTTTTTATGGCCAATAAAGGACATGTTAATATTCAATACGAAGATTTTATAACAAAACTTTTCTCGTTAGTTCCAAGTTTGCGCCGGTTTGGTACAAGACTTGGGTTCCGTAGCTGCATAGTGCATGGTTCCAATACCACTTTTTCTGCTGGCGGTAACACGGCATGTTTTTGCAAACGAGTCACATATTGCCCGCAGTACGGTGGCCTGGCGAGTAGTATAATATGGGAATACCTACTGTGAGCCGGTTTGGTTTTCAATAAGTTAGTTTGATATTTAGGTAAGTAGGTTTACCGAAGTTTACCATGATCTATGGTACTACTTTTGTTAGTAAAAAAAGCGTGACGTCAGAGCTTAAAAACGTGAGGGTCAAACCTATGATTGCAAGAAACAAAGCTATTCGTTGAAGCAATAATAGCAATCAGAAATCCGACAATAAAGTTAGGAATGCCTGCCAGATACATATACAGAGACTATATGCCATCCAGTGTGATAGATACTAGACACTTGATTTAATTACATTCATCCAAAGAGCGGAACGTGTGCGATGATGGGCGTGAAAGAATTTAGGGCAACGGCCCTCCATTCTACTTAAACTCAATTTGTTGTATAATGTAGTTTATTATCCGCTGAAGGAGTTTAAGTACTTTTTAATACCTCTCTCGTTACAGTCTTTGCTTAAATCTAGGATAAAGTGCATCTAATACCTATCCTTCTTATAAACTTGGATAAAATTCTTTGGAAATAAATTGCAAGCTCAGTTACTAAAGACACTGGCGGAGATTTTAAAATTATGGGACGGTTAAGTAGATCGATCATTGTTTCAGTGAGGCAAGCTTTAAGACTTGAAGAAAGCTATTTCTAGTTACACGAGTAAAAAATACTGAGGAAAAAATCAAATGAAAGTATGGTTCTATTTTTTTCAGTAACAACTTCTGCTAACGTCGGCTGTCGTCACGTTTGCGAAACGCACGAAGAAAAGAATACATTCATAAAAATGTTTCAGTAACATATTCCTTTTATATCAAACGAACACAACACATTGAAACCGATATCATCACAACAATGGCGTCTGAAAATCTTCAGATCAACATTCAAATTGGCTTTCGTTAATCGTGATAGGTCCCAAAATTTCAACCATCCATTCATCGGACATACGTAAATCGGGATTAAAATATATCGGTCCACAAATTGGGCTTCAATTCTGTAGGCAGTTAGCGTAATCCGTCTTTGTAATTGGTTTTGCGGGTAGTTCGCAAAAAGAGTTAAGTGAATGTTTGACACTTCTGTGTTTCGTTTTAAATTACATTTTTAGGTGCTCGGAAACTTCTGGAGTGGTAAGTTTTGACATGTGGATTTTCAATTTTGCGTTCGTAATACTTTCTGTTGGTGTTTACTGCTGTATGTTTAGTTTTGCTTTTATTCGGTAACAAGATGATGTGTTTTTTTAATTATTGGTGAGCTCTATATTCATATTGTTTCTTTGTTGGATTAGAAGTATTTGACTTTGTTATATATCTCTTGTTCTCCTGACTGAGGTTTATCTTGGTATTTAAATAATTTCTGGCTTATTTTAATTAATAATCTCGAGAATCACAATAATTCTCTTTGATCAAAACATAAGAACTTAGTTCAAAGAATTACGCTTGACTTAACTTTGCCACTTCTTTACCAACATTTCAAGACAAAATTCTAAACTCTTCACATCTGCGTCCATATTCAATACTTGTTGTTTGATCTGCTAATTGTTTTGAATAATTTATTTCACTTGACGAGTAATTAAGAACTTTGTTAGGGAGTGGGTACTTTTATGTTAATACTATAGAAATTATGCTGGTTTAAAGTACGTGATCAAAGTTCTAATACGTTGAAACCTTTACTGAATATGTATGGGATTGTCCTGGTGTTGTTTCTATTTGTTTGTTTACTGATTATAAAGGGATCAAACTTCTAAGAGGTTCTTTGTTTATTTATCATAAAGTCGCATTCTTAAATATTTACTGCTGTCTTCTTTGAGTGTTTGTGAAACTAACAAGGGAATTTTATTTTGGGTTTTAATTTATTAAAATCGTTGGCTTACATGTTTATTTTAAGCAAAGTCTGTGTAGCTTCATTCATATTTTACATGAATTTGTAACTCAGTATCAAAGGGAATTATGAAATTTACAAGATAATATTTTTTCCCCAAAAATTGCGGAAATTATCGGTAATTAATAGTTAAGATTAATTTTTTTTTTTTTTAATTCGTTTTTAATTAAATACAATTTTTCCGATCCACGTGCAGCTTAAACATTTTGTTATGTTAATCAGGGGTATTTTCCCTACACATTGGTATATTTTTCATCCCCTGCGGTCCAACTTGATATAACACTTATAAATAAAATCTAAATTGACTGGACTATAAACACAAAAACAACGTTGCATTGAGAATACAACGCTATACCGACTCTTTTTCCAGTTTACATGTTAGGCCAAATGGACAATACTGCAACGGATTAAATGGACAGACTGACATCGATTGCCAGACCGCGATGTGATACGTATTCAATATTATAACCACAACTGGAAATTCGTTTCGTGGTATTTGCAAACGCGGCTGGATATCACCCACTTTCTGTGACGTTTTACAAGTAAATAAATAAAATTGAACACAGGCTTAAATATAAATAAAACAAGCGTATAGTTACAGATCCAACATATTTAAAAACACTCGACACAAATTAAAACCACGCAGCGGGATAAAAAAAAATAAACACAAGAGCGAAAAAAAAAGAAAACACGCCCCGAATTGCCGCTTTTAAGCTGAATATTAAAATGGGGTAAGCACAAAGCATGGTAATCCATTTACGTAATTTTATTTTGAGTTCGCATAACCGAACTGTCATTTCTTGTGACGCCATATAAATGAACCGAAGGTGACTTGCGAGACCCAATGATGGATTTTTAAATGTTGGCGACACTGTAATGGGGTTAGCGTAATTTATGGGCGTTCTGAAATACTTTGAGTACCTGTTTATGTATAGGAAATTTAGGAGAAAATTCGTATGAAAAGAGTGAAGCATTTTCTCTTAACAACGAAATTCTCGAGTCATTTTCTTGTACATTTGACTTGAATGTGCTGAGGAGACATTTTTGAGTAAGTGTATGAAAGAAAGGGATTATGTGGAACTCGTGTATACTAATACTTGTCTACATCTACACTAATATTATAAAGAAGAAATCTACACTAACATTATAAAGAGGAAAAAATTGTATTTTTGTGTGTGTGTGTGTGTATGTTTGTAATGAATAAACTCAAAAACTACTGTACCGATTTAAAATATTTTTTTCACCATTGGAAAGCTACATTATCAGCGAGTAACATAAGCTATATTTTATCCCCATACTCCCACGGGAACGGGAAATACGCGGGTGAAACTGCGTGACGTCCGCTAGTAATTGATAAAGAATAAAATTCTATGATGTGTAGTTAATTGATGGTAGTGAAATATGTAATGGAATGTATGAACACTTTCAGATAGCAATGTAGATACCTAAAGTCTCCTGCAGATAGTGCGACAGTTACGCGACAGTTACAAAAACATCGTAGTAATTGTTTTACGATTATGCTACTCACAGAACGTATAACGTATCTTCCCGTTTCACAAAGTTAGTGAATTAAATAAAGTTCAAGCATCAAATCTATTTCTATTAATGTAGCATTAAATCACTATGTAAATATTTGAACACCAACAACAATTCAATTCCCTTTTCTTCCGAAGCTTCATTTACAATCCACAAAGAATAGTCAGTCCACTAGTTACAAATTCACTTCGCAAACTGTTAAAAGATTCTCATCAAAAACTACTTCGACGCTAAGTGAGCGAAATCAAAAAACAATAAGCCAGTTATAATAAACGGGAAACAATTTATAAAACTTGAACCGTGGAGCATTCAAATCTGCCCTAGTGCGCTCGACTTTTCAAAGTCACCCCCCGTAACTCATATTTCTGCAGTCTTTGTAAGAATTTCTTTCAAAACGAGTGTTTTAAGAAAATTTCCTATTTCATACTCCGCGGAGTACGGCTTGGGGCACGATTCGGTGTCTGTTTTATTAACTTTCTTTAGTTCCTTGAGCTGATGTAATGGATGATGATTTAAATGTAAAAAATATAGCTTTATATTTTTTTCCTTTTACGGTACATGTTATAAAGCTTCCTAGCGCTTTTTTTTATTTAATATGGGTTTTCTCTTGACTGTAGTCTAGGTCATAGATGACAGAGACAAAGTCGACGATGGAGCGAGCTTACCCAGAAGAAGCCTGTTCACTCTAATTTTGAAGAGATTAGGGTTGTATGCGTTCGGAAACACAGACGCAGGCAGAGAGTTCCACTCCTATACTTCCACCTAAATATGGTATATTTTTGGTCTTCTTTTTCGTAAACAGAAGCCTACATAAAGCGCCTTTGTCAATCTGCCTATCTGAAACTACAATTATAAAAAAAAAACTTTTTTCGTGGGTTTAGAATAAGTCGGTAATTTTCCTTCACACATCAAAGCCAAAATAATCTACGACAGAACAAAATTAAAAAGACGTACCAATTAGCGCTATTTATCACACTTAATAAAAGCTATATCAAAAATATTCCTTTTGAATCAATTGTAAAATGGAACAAAGTTGAAAGACTGTTTACCATCTCCATCTCTAATTTCAATAGGAACGAGGATCTTCCTAATCACGCTTCAGAACTGGGTACCTACTTTGATTCCAATCTTCATTGGTATTTTGAAATAATGAATTCTTTGAAGTATTGTTATTTGGGATAAATTTGTATTGAACGAGATGTTGAGTTGGCTGTATCGAATGGCTTTTGAATTAATTGATATTGGTGACACCTAATGTATGTATGTATGTACATATGTATGTATGTATCTCTATGACAACCAGCGTCAGACAGCATCAGTCTGTCTGACATATCGCTGAAATGGACTTTTTTAGTGCAGCCGTGAGACACACACTTGGTTCTTAGCATACCTACATTTCTTTTTTTATTTCTATGTACCGTGCGTGTTTCATGTAAGTGCTAAATAAATATTATTCTTTCTTTCTTTCTTTTCTTTAATATATTTCAGTAGTGGTGGGAAGACGAAGCGTTGGAAGGTTTCCCACAAGATGGATAAATGACCTGGTGAAGGCCACGGGAATCCGCCGATTGCGAGACTCACAGAACTGGTGTACATAGCGAGTCTTCGGGGAGGTTAAGTTCATTTAGATCTTCAAAACTTTAAGACATGTTACCTCCAAGACTCTTTTAAACCAAATTTATGTTTCACTGGCCCAGTCAGTTTTATTGTACTGTATACCTGTTTGGGACGGCTACAAAGATGAAATTTCTAGAATTGGAGCGAGCACAAAGATCTCTTTTGAAAGTCATGTATTTCAAATCGGATAAATTCCCTACTGAAAACCTTTATTCGCTAAATGGTGTTCTCACAGTCAGGAAATTATATCCATAAAACTCTCCCTTATGATCCCAGCCTCAACAACCCACCAGAAGTCTCAGGAAAAACGACATACGCAGAAACAATCCACTTCCATCTACACCAAACTAAATAAACATTCAAATAGTTTCCCCATGACTTGTCAGGATTGTAAAATCTCTGATAGATTGGCTATAAAGCAAAAGTTATATCGATATCGAAACTCTTTTACAAACTACCGTGTGATAATCTGGCGATAAGTGGCGCCTACAGAAACATACTTCACATACACTGACACACTCTTTACAAACACACACACACACACACTTACACAACACACCATCACACCCGCAAACACCCATGCATGCACATATTTTTAGGTTAATCGTTTTTGTTTGTTTACCTTTTTTAGTTTTTCTTCCATTAGTTAATAAGTTACCAAATTTTAAAAAGTCGATATAAGCACTCTCCTACATACTATTAAACTAGTTTTAGAAGAGCGGGACCTCCTTCTTTTTCTTTTTGAGGGATGGGAAATCATCAAATGACTTCTTTCGCTCTGGGTGGAGTGAGAACCCATCCGTGTTCCTTGTAAAGCTCTTTGCGTTCCAGGGCCGCGGTGACTCTTTCGAACAAATCAGCAACCCTGGCAGACTCTGGCCCTAGCGCGCCCCGTCTCCTATGCTGACATCTCTTTGAGGCGCGCGTGGAACACAATGCGCCATCGACCCGGGCCTAGTTGTGACCGGACAGCGAGACACCCAACGCTTGCCGTATTTCTCATACTTAAAAGGAGACCCCTATGTAAGATATATTGTAGAAATTGTGAAGTTACTAAAAATAAAATTATTATTGTCCTCTGTTGGACGCAGAAGACATCTTTCGTCTGAAATTATGATTTTGATGTAAGAGCAAATATATTTTGATGATTGATGATGGGTTGTGGGATTGATGGTGGGGTGATTTCTAAAGGATATAATATTGCCTGAATTCCCCGAAGCTGATGGCGAGATACAAGTCAAAGTTTTTCTTTTTGTTATCGTGTGACGGAACTGAGTCATTAAAATTATGATGTGAGAGTTGGTGTATTTTGTTAGTAAAAGTCAAAATCATGTTTATTTGGAAAACCTGGAAGATTTACACCCAATCATAAAAACGTAACCATTTATCAGTCAGTTTCGAATTCAAAGGCATATTCTGAGAATAAATTAAATCCATAATTATTTTATTTACGGAATAAACGCGCATGTAAATCTGGTAAAAGTATATTTTATATTCTTCCATTAAAAAGAGAAATATTTGATGTTCTTTACTTCGTTTTAAAATAAATGAAAAGTATACACAAAAGCTTTGAATCGATTCACGTTTGTTTTTTTTTTTTTCGTAATGAATTAATTAAAGCTAGGTGCTTATTTTAATATTTATTTTATCATCCTTCGGTAACTTTTCACTCCCGGTATCTTACCGGGAGTGAAAAGATTGTGATATATTTTGTGAAACAGAAAATACAAATACATATATACCGTGTCGATCTCACTAAAGAATTACTCAATTGCTTCTAGAAGAGTTCCATGACGGGGCAAAAATCGCAATGGCACCACTATGCATTATTCCGACACTAAATTCTGTGCTTGTATTCAGCGCCGCATTTCCTAGCCACAGTGACACAAGGTTCCTGCTCCAACGCAAAATTACTGGAGCACCCAACCAAATAAATATAACCTCTATATTTTGAGAGTTAAGAGTTTTAGCAGCTGCTAATGTTAAAATTGCACTTCATTATTTGACAAACGATTTTAAGGTGACTTGCAAAATTTATCGTGGATTTTATTTTTGCATCCCCGCCCAAGTTGACAAAGAACGCAACGATAAATTGCTAAAGGGGTCATGTTAGGTATTTTTCGATTATACAGGAATTTCTCATCTACAGGTGCTATGTAAAACGTGCATTGTGCTTTGAAGTATTATTAATATGAGAATAATGATTTTACAGGGTGTGAATGCGACCATGTCTCTGGGGAATAGCACATTTCATTTTATGTTTATGTGATTGCAGATTTAAATGAAAAACTACATGTTCAGTGTCATTTTTCTTTGACAAACAGTATAATTATTATTTTTTGTCCAATTTTTTATACTTTCTGCCGCTTCAGCTACTGCTTTACTTAGGAATTTAGTGTGATTCAAACGTACATATAGAGAAAAAATGTTTTATAAAAGTCTAAAAATATGTAAAGTCTTGTCAAGGTACTTGAAAAATGACACACTGACAAGTCAAAACAGAAAATGCACCAACTTTTAGTACCCGCACAATACTAAAAACGAAAATAGACATTGAATTCTGATCGCTTTGAATACAAAAATTCACCTCGATAAAAATATTCTTACCGTATTACGTAGGAAACGTCGGGAATCTGTGAATTCTGTAAAAGAATATTGAAAGATACATAACTTAGACACGTATCTATGTACGGGAAACATTTCTATTACTTTTTCTACGACTGCAAAGAGGAGAAGTGTTAGGAATTTATCTGTCGTGTGTACCTATGCTTTTTCGTTAAGGAGATGACTGGAAGTTAGAAAAAAATTCGCTATGAAAAACAATTGTACTTATAAATTAATGTCAAATGATCAATCAGGAGATATTATTCCATTCACCTGTACTTTGGAGAATTTAATGAATGTCACCGATGCTGCAAATTAACGTAACTATCGACTCAAAAATAAGAAGGAGATATTATCAAGAGCACGAATGCCTGGCACACACTTAGCCCCAGTTCCTTGCGGAATTTTCATTTACGGCACTGTCAAATCAGCTACCAACTACTGTTGGTAGCTGATTTGACAGTTGGTTAAAGGTAGATACACGTTATTGAAACAGGCCGTTAGAGGTGGAAGTTCTTTACCTTCCTGGAAAACAAAAAGTTACCTAAATAATGACATATTGATAATTATAACAATGCTAAATTAATATAAAAGCGGACATAAAAAAACATACACACGTACGGGTCGAACACAAAAACTCCTTTTTTGAAGTCGCTTAATTAAAACTCATATCTGCTTAACATTTCACAATGGTCTTTCACGATAGGCTGTTTCCCTCTTTTGCAAGTTCAAAAGCAATATCTCCAACGAAGGTACAAGCAGGAAACAATTTGTCTCCCTTATTAAACTCCAGCAAAATCACCAAAAATAAGCACCTAATCTGCAATATTTTTAGTCTAAAATCACGCGATAACAACCTGCTTACCCTCTTAAAGGCTTAAGAACCCAGTGTCGTTGACGAAAATTGATCTACAGAGGTTTCTAGGGAAGTTGAGGTGGAAATTCGAAAATTAATGTTAAGGTTAGGATACACGTAGACAGGTCTAATATTTCAATGTTACTAGACTTATCACTGTAAGATTACATAACACTAACGTGATACTGAATTAAAGATGTAGATCCCTTTTTATTATGGATGGGAAATCATCAAATGACTTCTTCCGTTCTGGGTTCCGGAAGGGCGTGTCAGACTCTTACTGACTAAACCGATCGTGGTCCTCCTAAAGCACTTTGCGTTCCAGGGCCGCGGTGACTCTTTCGAACAAATTCCGCAACCCTGGCAGGCTCTGGCCCTAACGGGCCCCGTCTTCTATGCTGACATCTCTTTGAGGCCCACGTGGAATACAACGCGCCATCGACCCGGGCCTGGCTGTGATCGAACAGCGAGCCACCCAACGTTCGCCGTCAGCAGGCCCGTGCCTACGGTGGCCGGGGATCGCCCTGCGACTCTCGACGCCCGGGGCGTTTTCTTCTGTTGCGGCAGTTGGGGCGTAGGGCTTGTCTCTCCAAGATGTAGATCCTTACCGTTAGTCCAACAAATGACAACCAAGACTCAATTGCTAGAAATGGTTTCCGAGACACTGAAGAATCTCGGTATGTTAAGATGCCTATCCACAGATTGACCTCGCTTGTAATACGATATGCCTTGGCTGGACTGGTGTCAGATTTTCTGCCGCTACCTGAAATGTCTCAAAAATTGAAGTCTTTTAATTGAAATACAAAAATTCCAATCTCAGTAGCACGCCAGTTCGACACGAAGAGCTGTGCGACATTGAATTGAATCAGATTCTCGCGTCGCAAGTGTCCGTACAGAGAGGCAATTCATTCGAGCCGGAACTTCGACTCAATAGACGGATAGCGACAAAAAAATCGCACGTCGTGTCTATCCCATCGACATTTGTGTCAAGTGCCGTTGTATCCGTACCTTAAAACTCGCACGTAATCTTGCTAGAGCAAAATGTACGTAACACCTCTTACAATGGCCTGTCCCTTCATATTAGGTCGGCCGTTCGCCTCCCGGGATTATATGGCTGTAGTAACTGAGGTCTTAGCGCGTTAAGTACTTCTTGTTGCAGGATGAAGCGAGGAAATTATGTATTGATTAAATCATTCAGTTATACGATGATGTTATGCGGTTGGGCGTGTCTCGTCAAGATTTTTGATGGCCACAGGGTACACAAGGTACCTGTTTTGAGAGTTACCTAAGAAAATGGGGTTTCAAAAATGGGTTGAATTTGGTTATGGCTCAATAAGACATTTTGTATGATATTTTCCAAAATGTAAATACTATTACAACATGTGTGTAGGTACCAAATGCAAAATAAATTGACTATAGAATATTACAAGCAGATTTACTAGTACCTATGTATGTTAACTCTTACCTACGATTTTCTGTCAATCATATGTAGTTACATACATTACACGTACTCTGTACTGTAGGTACTACATTGACGATGTAATAGTTATTTAATGGCGTACCTTTTTCAGCGTTGCTTTTACATGAGTAATATCTACCTCAGACCCTCGATAAGGAAAATGAAAAATATCTTATTATAACTAAGAATAACCCAATTCCATCAACCTAAAACACTCACACCCAATTACCATAATGGGCATCAGTAATTTTGATACGTATGTTAGTAAAAAGGTTTTAGCCAATGAGTATCAATATGACTAGTCATATAGCTTGGTGCTTTTTTATTAAGGATGGGAAATCATCAAATGACTTCTTCCACTCTAGATGGAGTGGAAGCGTGTGTCAGACTCTTACTGACTCAAACCCATCCATGTTCCTACTAAAGCCCTTTGCGTTCCAGGGCCGCGACTCTATCGAACTAATTCTATCAGCAATAATTACTGTCCAAATGCCAAAATGTAGGGAATTGATCGAAGTCAAAGTCAAGTTTAGATCAAAATAGACCATTAAAATGCACTTTCTAATATCAAGATTTACTCTAAAAAAATTATAATTAGTGAATCTAGTTGTCCATTCGCAAAGGTATCAATAATTTACTGTTTTTTAAAATAAGTTTTACAATATTTGGTACACATTATCCACGCAACGATTTGGTAGCGCATGTATCTAAATACAAAATGAATTCCATAGATTTTGGATATTTATCGTCATTATTGCAGATACAATGTGTGATTTTATTATTTTTCGACTTTTAGCATCAATCAATTTTATCAAACAGATCTCACACTCTCACAGTTTTATCATACAAAAAATGTTCTACGATGTGAACCCTCAAGCCTTTACTCATATCTTGGTGATCCCGAGGAAGCCCATAGCTCAGCTGTCGAAGGTGGAAGATAGTGATGAGCAACTCCTTGGACATCTGCTGATTGCTGTGCATAAAGTTGCCCACTCCGAAGGTGGTTGACAAGGCTGGTTTCCGCCTGGTCAACGATGGCAAGAATGGGGCACCACTACCATTTGTCTACCTCTTTCATATTCACATCCTAAAAGGTCTCCAGATGCACTGGCCTCCTGGCTAAGTGTGGAACTAGCTTTATTCTGAATAATATTGTCTATGAATGAAATTAGATTTTTTCATAGACAAAGTTTCATAGAATACGACCAGTTGGAACCATATACTAGTTTCGGACGTTTTATAAGTGCCCAAGCCTATGTAGACTTGTGTGAAGTAAATCATTTTGAATTGGAATTAATCTTAATTATTTTGAGGGACGTAAAAATGGTCTTCTTTTTTCGATATTTAAATTGCGTTTTTATTATACGTTCCGCTCTTTTTAAACAAAAATCCTCCATAGTCTTTCCATTTTTAAATTGTTTTACTGCCAACAAACAAAAAAAAAATCTAGTGTTGCCAAATATAAGTTCTATTAATTTTCCTCTTTCATTGTTGCTGACTAACTTTGACTGTGTTTATTACAATGCTTTGAATACATCCTGGATTGATGCCACTTACCTGACACAATCAAAGAGTCAGGCCGCTCCTGAAACGTCAAAGAACAACTTCTTATCGCCTGAGTAAGCGAGAAGTTGAAGAGTAAAGATAAAGAATTTTATTTCTTTGTCGGTCGCGAATGAAAATAGAATTTTTGTGCCTTCTGTAAATATAATTAGAAACTGAAATAGAAGTATATACTTACACGATGAATTGTATTAAAGCAGTTGTACCTAATGACCTTTTATTTATTTTTTTCATCAACATCGACACCGTTTATAAAATTACTAGTTTCATATTTAAATTCAAATTAATTCTCGATGAAAGTTTATGAGTTTTTCATATAACAGTTTGTGGCACGCCTCGGATTTTATATTTTGTTCCATAGTAAGGTTGAGGTGATACCGTCAATTAAAACGATTGATTTTCTCGGAAATAAAAGATCCAATTTTTGTCGTTGATTATTTTGTTTCAATCTAATTACTAAATTTAAAACCCATTGAACCGTTTAATTCTTACTCAGTTCAAAAGAAACGACATTAATTAATATATATATTATAATATATTCTATTCCTAACCGAGCTTTCAGTCATCTATAATTGAAATAAGGATAGTATATGTTCTTCACATCTTTTCGTTAAATTTTAGAAGGCAAATCAATGATACATCATGACCCACTTTATACACGTCGAGATACTTTTCATAGGTGTACTACTACCTCATCTTATTAATACCCCACAGCCACACCATCCATTATGGATGAACAAACACATCTCACAATTTGTTTACATTACATTTCAATAATATTGTGATCCGTTTTATTTCGTGAAGATGTAGCCTTTTATGTAAGGTATTGATTTGGAAATGCCCCCAAAGACTTCAAAGATCTGTGTTATGTGAGATAATGTCGATGGTATTAAAGCTTTGTACTACTGCTAGTTTTTGCCAGTAACTTCAATGGGAAAATTATCCTATGGGAACGTATAAAATCCAGGATAAAAAAAAATCATGTGCACTTATGCTGAGGGTTCATTGGAAGACTAGTGATACACAACATTGTCTCTGGCATAACTGCTGCAATAAACCTTTTTGGTACAGTCGTAAGGCATACACTTAAGTGATAGTGTTGTTAATATAGTTTATTTTTATATGTATATCGTATAACTGGATAGTACATTTTTTTTTTCTTTTCTTTAATTAAGTCAAGGCCTACCTGTGTTCCAAATATAATACCAAATAGGTACGTTCAGTCGTTGAGAGGTTGAATAAACAATCATTCATACATTCACATCATACAGGTAATATTGTAGTAAGATTGAATAAAATGATTTGATGTTTTTCTTCAGTTATTACAATGTTGAAGTAAATTGCGTGTTTGTTTCTTTAATGGGTACTTTAACGTGCAAGCTGTTAGAGTGAAATAAACGAGATCGTTCTGTGTCTACTTCGCTGCTTTGGAAGAATACTATATTATTTCAAATACATTTCCAGTCAGTGAGACCATGCGACGAAAAATGGTTCATATTGTATACTCAGTGAAAATCATATTTTTTCACAACTCTTGTAACTGTCGTAATGCCAATAGTGAATTTGATCACCATTTTTTTGACAGTTGCGGTCCACTAGTTGCGACTTTTGAGGCGAATTATTTATTTGAATTTTCACAGAGAAAAGTGCTAGATATAGGTCAAAGGTTATAACAGTTTGAAATAATGTAATAGTAAACTTTAATCAGCTCTCCCGAAAAAAATACCCGTTTTGAGTTGCAACAATATTCTTCCAAAACAGCGACCTATAAGTATCTATTTTCTGCGCCACCGTGATATAAACTCATACTTTGTAAGAAATCGTTCTCTTGCAGTTTGCTACTTAGAGAAACTTAACTTGTTCACAGCTTAGTTTTATGTGTAGCGAGTGCAGAAGTTTTTCTGTCGAAGCAATAGTATGATCAATAAACCTAGCTGAGTCCTGATTGTAAGTGTGGCTCATGAAGGGCTTTGCAAGTGCCGATGAAAATATTTAAAGCTGCGACAGTTTCTTAAAATATGAGTTTCACTGTTTTAAACGATCATGTCGACAATACAGCATTTTTTTAACACCATCCACAATTTTGTTAGGTATTTGGTATCAATCGAAGACACGATTTATGTTATGCATAAATCAACTCTTCAAATAGTTATTTCCAAGATTTTATTTAGATTTTTTTCTGTTTTATGAATAGTTTTTTTTTTCAATTTTCTGTTTCATATGATACATGTGGAAACTTGTAATAGGGATTATGAATGAAAAAAATATTTATTATCTAAACAGTTTATCTAGAAATATACAAAAATATAATACTAACAGTGAAAATAGAATCGAAATTGACCGAAAAACAAACGAGATATAACTGTTTTAAACAAATATATATATCTGTCCCTCTCGCGAAAACGCTGTTTTGTATGGCAGCTGTATAGGCGACATAGTATTTGACGTCACAGTTGGTATCGGACTTCTCTTTCTAATTGTCAACTTTGAAGCTCAACTTTCTCGCTGATGAAAGTATTTTAAAAAATCATTCATAATTGTTCACTAGCAATAATATTTTTTTTATTTTGCAAATAAAAAAAATGCATGCATATTCCCTATTGGCCACATTTTGTTTAAATCTTTTACTTACTGTATTTGTTTAGCTATAAGCTTTCCTAAAATAAATAAATGAAAGGTGGAATTTATTTTAGTTCAATCAGAGATTCGATGCTACCAATTGCATCAGGCTGATTAAAAAGTAAATTATTTGAAATTTTATATTCGCTTTTTCAGTACAAGTGTCCTAGCTTAAGCGACTGATATTTTTCGGAATAGTCTCCCCAAGCTCTTTTATTTAATATGCTACATACAATTTGGATGGGAAAATTCTTGCTGTACATAACGTAAAATCAGAGTACCTCGGTCACTGAGTTTGGAAACAATAGGATCGAAAAGGTAATCAATAAAAAACCAACACAATTATTTCCTAATATCACCATATCAAACACAAACTCAAACTTGTAACACAAAATGCGCATTACTATTAGAATTTCGATGCAATGTAATTTGAATTTTGAACCGGGGCCACGGGTCAGCCGCAGTGACCGCTTGGCACTCGATGGTGCCGTACTTTATGCCCAACGTGACGAATGGCACTACCTACGTACGGCATACGAGCCATTTGCGTACCTCTATGCTAAGAATTTATTACCAAGTGCGACTTTTCAGCGGTTGAAAATATGGGACTTTAGTTAGGTATGCAATATTTTAGGGAAATATTTTTGGGTTTTTATGGATTGTGGTGGTAACATATCGATTGAACTGTGAGGTTATGCGTTTACGGGTCATGTGTTACTTTTGTTTTTCCCTTTGGTATTGCCATAAACTAACAATAAATCACTTGCTTAGTGTAAATATTCATATGTTTTTTTGTAAAACTGTGTTAAGTTTTTATTCAGCTAATAACCAAACGTGGTGTACACTAGACTGATATGACTTTATTAGTACTTGAATAATAAATAAATAACCCGGTAGAACAAGTTCTAAACCAAGCACGCCATCGTGTCATCAGCTCTTTATAACAATACCTAGATTTACAATAATGATAGTTCCAATAAATACAGTCAGGGGCTGTCATCGCCTTAACTAAGAGGTTACATTTTTATTTGTTTGTTAGAGAGGAATTTTCGTTGAGTTTCAAAGATACATTTTTATCCCGGAGAAAGGTGCAGAATAAATTCGCAGGAAAAGCTACGTGTAGCAGCTAAATAGTATTTGTCACATAAAAAAAGGTTTTTTTTTTAAGTTAGATTTTGTAACGGGACTTCATAGTAATAATATAATAACAATAAGGCTGTTTTTAAATTATATACTCTTATATGATTCCACCTTTGTTTTGCATGCAGGAAGCCAAATATTTTTGAGCATAAGTGTAATTATATTTCTTGGTTGGTACAGTCGCCAGCACATTTAGCTACAACAATCTTTCAAATTTCTTTAATAGATTTCAACTTTATTGCTAGAGCAGTAGGTTCAAGGTTGATTGGGAAAATTTTACAGTTTCTGGTAGCTTGATGTGCTGGTGTCTGTACATACTTTTTAACAAGCTAATCTTTGAAAGTACTCATTCAAATACCGAAATTTTTGTTAGTCAGAGAGCTACACTATCACTTCACAAGCTACTTTTATACCGAAAAAAAAAACATAGTTCCTGAAAGGCCACGGAAGCAAAGTCAGGTGGAAAAACTAGTGTCTAATACCCGTAATACGAAAGTAAACAAACAGAAAAACTCCACACAACCAATAACTAGTTTCAAAGATAATTACAACATAGTTTTCGAAGTATCAAACTGTTGCTTTGGGTGGTGGGCAAATGGTCTAACTCAGATTTCATTTTTATAAATTTACTTTGGGGTTAATTATTTTTATTTGTACTATTATGCTATGGTACCTAATACTGAGTGTTCGTTTACGTAAGAATAATATCATTATTTTGAAGGGAGGAGAAAAAAAGTATTTTGAATTATGACAATGAAAAACGGTACTTTGATTTTCACCTGAAATAAGACCAAAGTTACTTCATTTTGAATTAGAATTGGTCATTAAAGCACAGTGTTGTAACAAGTCTCTACCTATTTTATTTTAACATTTGTCATCACAAAAGTATCCACTGACTATAAAAGTCCATTTCGTATAATGCATAATGTAGAACATTCAATATTACTGAAAATAACCAAAAATATGGTTACACCACTTTTGCATTACCGTTCTCAAATTACGTTTTTGTTCTCTTGTAAATGGGTTACATACAAACTTACTGCGTCATTCGTTACAGTCATGTGTGAATGATTAATGATAATGTTGTATTAGCAGGGATACACGGTTCAACTTTGCCCATCAATTTGGAAGATTCAACCAAACTGAATCCAGTAAACATGGGATAAGTAAGCATCGACCGTGCCTGTTATTTATATGCCTTTTAATCAATAAAAAAGTTTTATTCTGGTTGTACTACTGTCTCAGTTGTTAGTAGGTAAGTGACGATACGATTGTTGATGGTGCACTCTCTCCAATTGCATCTGTGCAGTCAATCAATTTGGTTGAACAGTATCTATTTGTCATTTCCTTTTTCTTCTATTTGAGGTCGAGTTTCCTCACAACCCTCATGTTTCTACGCCAAAAATCTTGGGTTGACTGTTGAGGCAAGTTTTCGTGTCTTTGGTTGAACCGTGTACCCTACCTTAATACAGACGTACTCGTATCTACTTATGGCATGTGGAAAAAGGTGTATCATTACGTATCGTTAGCAGAATCGATGGTTCACAGAATATAAAAAGTGATTAGGTATGAATGTTTTCAGGTGAATTTTCATGGTTTACGGGGAATTATTAATATTACGTGATGGAAGCGTCATGCATGGTGAATATCTAGGTTGGTCAGTAGACAGCGACATGGGAATTGTACAAGGTGTTGAATGAGTATTCTTTCATCGGAATTAGGTTTTATTATGAGTGGGAGTGGGTAGTGAATACAGGCACGAAATAATTATTTACAGTCGTCTGTAATTTGAAGGATGAACTACGGAAAAGACTAGAAAAAAATACAGATTTTTGGAAAAATAAGACACGTTTCTTTTCCAAAATTCAATACTTGAATAGGAAGTATTCGTATTGAATTTTGGATAAAAAACGGGTGTTCTTTACCTACTTTATTTATGGCTTTGCTTCCGTGATCAACCCTAAAGTAATCATGCTTTTTCCGGTATAAAAATATCCTATGAAGGCTATCAACGATAGATAGTTTTCAAAATGTGAATATTTTTTTTTAAAACATGTCTAAGCATGAGCCAAAACTATAAAACAAAACACGTTTCCTCAAATTCTTTTAAATTGTAATTGCATTTTTAACATAGAATGCAATAACCCTATAGTTTATTCAACCATGTCGAGTCATTTAAAGTCAATTTAAGGTAAAACTAGTTAGGCTGTGGCACGCAACGCAATATCTTGGAAGATCGATTGGTGAAACATTTTTACAGAAGGTTGGATGAGGGCCTTTGTGTGGGACATTAGGGTTTGTGCAGACGATTTGCCATCGAGAAATAACATTTTATTGGAAGCTACTGTGACGTGCCATTGTATCATGATTCCGTTTTGAGAGAGAGATGTTGTGATACAGGCAAATAGCATTACCCCTTTGGCATGACACGTCATAGTGGGGCCTGTGAGAGCCACGGGAGTCCGTTGGTTCTGAGAAGTGGTGACACTTGGGGAAGGTCAGTGCTATCTTTTAGCTGAAGTGATAATGAAAATAAAAAGGAAACAAAAGATATACAAATATTTGACTACGTTGACAATACTAAAAATTTCAATGAATTCAATGTCTTGCGTTGGGTTTAAGCCTTTACTTTTTCTGTCGTCCCAGACACAATAGATCAAATAATATCTTAGCCTTATAAAATTATGATTATATATTGTGAATATAAAACTCGAAGTACATTTTACAAGAAATAGTACTAACGGAAATATCCTATATGGCAATATTATAACTGACGTGGCCACCACACAGCTGCAAACTTCCGTAGTTCTGTAACATTTAAAAAGCGATTTTTCATTTTCTCTTCACATAGCTGAAGCTAGCTCAATTTTTGAGAATAAAAGTTTAAAAATAACTGTTTTCTATTAGATAATAGGTAATAAGAGAAGATGTTAGTGTAAAGTTTGAGGTTAGAACACACAAAAACAAAAGACGATAATCCAAGCTATTATACCATCTCAATATTTATTTCTCTCAAATGTTTTTTTAAAGTTTTATTTTTGAGACTTACGTAGATTCACTTAGTTGCATTTAGAAACAATGTTCCAGATGTCAACTTGACGTAACACCAAGTACACGGGCACCCAAAAAGATATAATACAGCCTGGTCGAATCGATTAAGAATGAACGATTATTTATTTGAGGAATGTTAAAACTTGAAGAGTTATACAATGAAAGTTAGTGTCAGTGGTTTGGTGCCCAAATTGTCACAGTTATTTTCAATTACTTTATCTGATTAGTTAATTTATGATAGTTAAAAGATATTCATTTGTTCTAAACTCGTCGACCGGAAAACCTACGCAATATGGCCTTTTCAGCCAAAGATACCACGATGCCTTAATATATTTCTCTTTCATTCCCTATTTAGCATGGAAACTTAATTAAAATTACAATAAAATGGTGTTATCTTGAAAAGACCAGGTAGCTAAAACCGTCTGTTGCCAAAAGCGATAGAGTATAAAATATAATATCAAAGGGAAGTTAAGTAAACAGAATTTGTTGACTTTGTACACAATTTTCTTACATTGTTAACTAGATATTGTGGTATTATTCTTTAATACCTTATTTAGAAACACCTACGTGTAGCATTTAGCTTGTAATTTGTGTTATATCTTGATTATACACCACTTCCAGTGTATCTTTTCAGTTTATGGATTCATGTAATATAATTGTTTTGCGTTATTTCTTTATAATTTTTATATAATTTATGCGTTGCTGTTCATACTGACATTATCAAGTCGGGTGAGCCATAAGGTACTAATTAAACTATAAAAAATACTAAGAACACAAAGTGTGTATGACTGGATGCGTTTTGTGCCATTGGCAATCCACAAACAGGTGGTCCAAAATTCAATTCCTAATTTAGACGCCTTCGGTACCGTCTTTCCGTTCCTGAACCGTGCAGACTACATCCTCCTCACACTAATCGCACTTCAGGCTGGTCATCTATGTATTATCACATCAGTCGAAAGACGTCTACTGCTGGACATAGGTCTCCCCCGAGAGGTTTGCCATAATCGACGATGGCGATCGCAGTGTAGCTGTTGCAATGCACAGAGAATGCACTTCAAGCTGAGTCCCTTAGTCGTCTCTTACGACACACAGGAAGTGATGGGATGGTGCTATTCTTTACGTCCGACACCATACAGAACAGTAGTTGTATATATATATTTTTATATATGGTAACTCGAAAGTGGTTTGTGCATTTATCTGGACAAAGACAC
This sequence comes from Mamestra brassicae, assembly GCA_905163435.1. NCBI lineage: Eukaryota > Metazoa > Arthropoda > Insecta > Lepidoptera > Noctuidae > Mamestra > Mamestra brassicae. The sequence goes on along the minus strand of LR991004.1, from coordinate 6,836,578 downwards.
AAGTAAAGGGTCCAGGTGTCAAGTCTAATGCATTGTGATCGCGTCCCAATGTTTCCTTGCGCGTTGTCGCCGTGTCGCTTGTACTCAGTCGTCGCACCCAATTTGCTTATGTAAATACGCAGTTTCCGTTCTGACCTGAATAATTCATTGCTCAACGTGAACGTTTGACTCCCGCCAGTTTTGAAAATCAACAGAAAACGGAACGTCTACACAAATACAAAGGAGTCAAAATTATAAAACTTTCTTTGAAATTAGAATTCGAACGGTCCTGTGGGTACTTCTCATTTGTGCGTTTGTTTATCTTCAATTTGAATTTGGAAATTGTTTTTGACCTGTACCCGTAGATAAATAACTTTTTAATAAATTGCAAGTTTATTGGCAAACTCGGACGCGTTATTTGTATTCGTTGGTTGTTTCGTATTTGGTTATTTACTTTTTCGTTTTGTGCTTGCAGTCATTACAATTCTAATATCTTTTCTTTGTTTTGAATTTCCCTATTGTAATATCACGTTCTTGTATTGGACAGGAGACGGTTTTGAATTATTCAAATGTCTCTTATTACGGGGCAAGGACAAAATGTAGCGAGCCCCATTAAATCCTAAACAACACAATCTCTCGTCCAGTACTCCAACTGCAACCCACCTAATATAATAAACTCTCAATCTCAATAATAAACAGCACACCAGACCTAACTACCAACATTCTAAATTGAAAATCCAAACGAATTTTGCATTTCGTCCTCACGAAAGTTTCGTACTAAACGAGCGTTTAAATTGGCGCCGAAACAGATTCGCAACATCATTCGTTCTGAATATTGGCATCACGTAGAGAAAGCCCTTAGGGGGATCGCAATACGAGCCAAGGGGTTCGAGAAAATAAAATCGCTGCCTCCACTAGCGTCCCCAGACGACTCAATACAGGTATCTTAGTAAATTGAACCTTTAAAAATACGACTTATTGGGACTCATTTTTTTGTTGGTTTGTTTTGGTTGTGCAGGTGAAATAGTTTTTCTGGTGTATGGAATTGAATGTGTTGATAGATTTTTAGGGTTCCGCAGTAAACAAGAAACCCTTGTAGTCTGTCTGTCCGCGGTTTGTCTCAGAGACGCTCAGCTCTAGAAAGTTGGAATTTGGTATTAGTATACATTTTAAACACAAAGTGGTAAAACAAAATGTGGAAAAAAAATATCGTCTTCCCATGGTGTGGGATATCAATAAATAGGTCGTTCAAAAATATTGAGGCGGGGGAAACATTTTTCCATCCACGAAGATGTGAAAAAATGCATTGTAGAAGCATATATAAAAAAATTAAAAGGAAAATTATCACAGCTTAGTCGGCTTTACAAATCAATGAATAATAGTCGACCAACCTCTAAAATGTACTTGTCGAAGGAAAATTTCGTACAAATTCCACTTCAGTTACCACCCGTCTGGGCCCGTTTTTAGAAGTTTTTAACCATTAAACCGTTAACTTAATTAATGTATTCATAGAATCTAAGTCGGCAATTGCGACATGCAACTACGGAACCTTACACTACGCGTGACCTGACACGCACTTGGACGATTTTTTTCATTATTCTGTCGGCTGGTATTTATACTGGATAATAACTAACGATTGCATATACAACTGTGTGTGATCTGTTCTGTCTATGGTGTGACAATGGAGAAGGAGTAGCTAATTGATTTTTGTTTTGGCTTTTTTTTTCTTTTTTCTTTTCTAATGTCTGACCTCGATATAGCTTGACCATAATATAGGTTTTCATTGGTTAATAAGTTAATTTTATATCAATTTTCTGCGTCTTTTCTGGCGCAATAAACGAATTTTCTTTCCGTCTAACAATGGTAGCGCATCGAATCACACGTGGTGTAAAATAAAATGTGTGGCTTTCTTGCAAGGCTCTCTGAGATAAGCACGACCTGACAATGCGACAACTCGTTTTCATAAAAAAATACTAAATATGAAAAATAAAATTAAGCAATTTCTAAAACCAAAAAAATATACTTGTGAATATTTAAACTTAAGAGAACGACCGGCTTTTCAAGAAAAGTGCTTTAACAATATTATTTTCTCCTCAAAGCAGTTTCGAATATTATATCAAAATCTATTTGTGTCAGCCAGTGTCAGCCAAATTATGTTAATACCTAAGTTTAACTTGTAATAAGATAATTGTTTGTGTTGGTGTTATAGCTTATTTACGTTGAAAACAAAATATTATTTTGCTAGGCGAATAATAAATCATGTATTTCAGCTAGTGGGCAGGTTGACACGGCTAAATTATTTTTTGGATTGATTTAAACTAGGCAAAAGTTTCTTTAAAAAATATCATGTTTATCGTAGATGTTTTCTTCCTTCCGTTCATGAGTGGAAGAAGCTGTTGCGAGGTGATGAGACAGTTACAGACCGATTAATCTGTGAAATTCTGTAGTAGTAGCTATATTACAGACTAGTTTTTCATCACTCAAAAAGAGTTAAAAACAAAGAAAATCCTAGTGAAAAATTATGTATATTTATTACCTACCTATGTTCAAAAAACTAATTAAAAACATTCTGAAAAGGAGATGTTTTATTTTGTTTGGGAGTCCGGCCATAACATGTACCTTTTAGTGAAACTGAACCCTTTTTTCAAAATATCAAATGTTTTTTATGCACACAATAAATATTAAAAATGTTTAATGTTCATCGTAAGAGTTATGACAGCCATGATGAGAGGTTGTCGAGTCATCTCGACGACCACTGACAAACACTGAGTCAAACGTCATCGTTTGACTCAGTGTTTATGTCAAAAAAAAACTGTCATTTTGAATTTTTCGTTCAGAAGTGCACTTCAGAAAAGTAGATTAAATATTTTTTAAAGATGATTTCGTCACACTCACTTATAATAAGTCGAAAAAATGTGTGAAAGAGAATAATAATTATATTTTTAATAGTAAAAAACACATACCTTTTGAATAGAATATGGCAATAATTGAAAAACTACTACTTTTTGTGCACAACAAATCAGGCTGAAATGCACGAAGAATATTTTTCCTCAATTCGTGGTATTTCAAACATACATACAAATAAATATCTGATGGCCGAAAATGTAACATCTCTTTTCGATTCAAACTTTCCAAGCACGAGTGTTAATATGCCAAAATTTCGCACATGACCTAATTCTGGATATTTCTCTTTGCGTCCTTTATTTACTTTGAGTAAATTCCTGTCCCAGTCACCGTTACGTTGTTGCTAATAGAACATTTTGTTAGCAAAGGAAGGATACAGAATAGGGATACATTTCGGTATTACAAAGGAACAATACTGTATAGTTAGTGCTACGTCCCATGTTGGTCTCCTCGTTCCTAAATGTGTTGCATTTTGACCTAAATTGTATTTAAGTAGGTACAAGAAATATGGAAATAGCACACCAAATGACTGGATGCTGGTAGAACGAAAATTATTTCTGTAGTTGGTAAACTTAGCAAGACGGTTTTTAAAGAATTCATTTCTTTAAAAACCGTCCTGCTAAGTTTACAACCTATTATCTATGGTGTCATAACGCCACCTAAAGAATCAGTATCTTGTGCTGTTGTAGCTAGCAAGATTCGTCGATTCGGAGGAGCAATACTGCACCAATTTTTAATGCGAGAACTCATTTTCATAAAATTTATTAAAAATAGGGCGTTTTTGCTATGGACGCCATTGCGTCACGTTTGTTTGCAATATTTCGAAGAAGAAGACGTTATTAAAGGTTTTTAGCAATTAGTATTTGCAGGACAGTCAAGATACTTTTGTTGACACTAGCAATACAAATGTATGACCTTAAATCGCTATAGCTATCGTTTTTTCACCCCTCTATTTTTAAACTTCTAATGTCAGTTTTGTATGGTATTTCTATTCTATATACGATAACAGATCCTACAATAGGCACGAGTTAGATGAACAATAATTTAATTCAAATACAAATCATGTCCAACACAACTCTATATTCACGTAAACAGCATTCATCAATTACATAAAATTTAGTACCATTGTTATAATTATAATTCTATTGTCTCTATCAATGATCGAATTTCGAACCATTCAAACTGTACAATTTTGCATAGCGTATCTAAATATTGATACAGATCGTAGTTTCCTACTATCCAAACATTACTCATCAAAGATTGAAAACGGAACTTCTTTCTTTTTTCGAGCGAATCAGAAGAAAGCCAACCAATCACATTTTTAAAGGAACAAATCTCCATTACTGCTGGCTTCATTTCCACATTGGGGGAGTCGATTGCAAAAGCTTGCATCTAATAAAACTTTAACACGGAAGTGAACCATCTCGAAGTTGGTACAAAAATTGAAAAAACGGAACTCTTCTAGGGGCAATGCGACCAATTTGCTTATGTAAATGTAAAACCATAGTGTTGAATAATACAAAACACAAACACTTCCATGAAAAATCAACAGTCTCCTTTGTGAATCATGTATGAAACGACTGGCCGTCCGTGTTACTTTTTTGTTTACATTTGAATTTGGAAGTTCATTGAGGGGATAGGTAATGAGGCTTTAATAGCAATCAGTGATTGCTATTAAAACCTCATTATCTATTCCCGTTATTTTTTATTTGAATTCTAACTTGATAGACTTTTTGGCGGGATTTTGTCGAGTGCAATTTATCGGCTGTTTTAATTATATTCGGAAATTGATTCCTAGTGGATATTGTGATATAAATTGGTGTAGTTTTGTGTCACTAGTGTTCTCGTACCTAGAAAATATGTGGAATAATTGAAACAGGTGCGATCTCGGTTAAGTGTAGCTGAGAATTTTATTGTAGTATTGACTACCTCACTCGAAACTTGTCGAGAAGGCCGAATCGATATATTTGTTACCAGATACTCCAAAAAGCATTAGAATGTGTTACATCGGCATTCTAATGCAAAGCACAAGAAATTAAGGATCTAAGACTAGGCAATACGGTCAGGTCAAAAGACTACCTATAGCCTTCCCTTCGGGGTAAATAAAAAAAAAACAACTTGCCAGCACTAACGACCGGTCTTAATAACCTTTAACTAACTGTCAAATTATCTACCAACAGTAGCTGAAACGTCATATTTGTCTTTGTTACATGACGTTTCAGCTACTGTTGGTAGCTCATTTGACAGTTGGTTAAAGGTAGATACGTTATTGAAACCAGCCGTTAAGCGAGTCGTCGCTATTTAATTTTAAAAAAAGCATTTCAATTCCACAGAAATAGCCTTCTCAGTGACAGAGAAAAAGTAACGGCAAGTATTAATTTCAAACTTCTTGGAAATAAAAACGAAATCTATTAGAGATATTTCTTCGGAGTTTGTAAACCTATAAATATTACTCCTAACGAAGTTATGCAGGAGGAGTTCAATAATAAAAGCAATTGGAGCGAATATTTACTGAAATGGACTCAGTTAGACCACCGGTCTACCCAATCATTCGCAATTCTCTTGTTTCAATTGCGCCGATAAATTGGATTCCACGTCAAAAGACTATCGTTTCAATGATTCAGATTTTGCAACTACAAGCGTTTTATTCCTATTCAATTCCCGGTAGCAATTCTAAAGAATTTTTAATCATATCATGTCAGTGCTGTGTCAGTTATCCTATATTGATGGATTAAAACGTTGGACCATTGTTTAAATATTTAATTAAATGGGGAGGATTTTTTTGTACGTGGATGAAAATAAACTAGGGTTTTAGATTAATGAATGAATAACTACTATCACTTTTGTCTTTTGCTTGTTAACTTTTTATACATGTTTCATTAACTAACCATGGAAATCTGTCTGGGTGATAGGATAAGACTTGGCAAGAGAAGATAGTCTTATAAAATCAACAAAAATCTTTCACCCACTGCTGGAAACAGGCCTCCCCCAAAAGGGGGTTTGCCATAATCGCCACCCTTGGCAGGCGGGTTGGCGATCGCAGTGTGGCTAGTGCAATGCACAGATAATGCTGCTGCCCATTCTCTGGTGAGTCCTTTAGTCGCCTCTTACGACATCAACGGGAAGTGATGGGATGGTGCTATAATTTTACGTCCGACACGATACAAAAGCCTTTGAAATACAATATTCGAAGTTACTGGTGTAAGTAGACACACATATCAATCAATCTGCCTAGTCTTTTCCTAACAATATTGCAATCCGCTTCCACTTTCCCCGGAAACAGCTGGTTTTTACACGGATCGCTAGTAACTGGGTAACACGGTGCCTCTGGCTGGTATAGTCACAGATTTTCTGGTCTGGTTTTCTGGTCTGGTGGTTTCTGACTTTGCATAACGACTGTCAAAGATCTACAAATGACAGCCAAGACCAACGGCTTAACGTGCTTTTCGAAGGATGGAGAAGTCTCGGATCGTCACAAATCCATGGACCGACCTCGGTTAGGGTTGCTTAACCTTGAAGATCGAACCGTGTGTCTTGGTTTATGTATCTAGCTCGTGGATGAATAATAAATTTAGCCACGAGCTAGACACATACACCAAATAATGCAAAAAGAAAAAAAAAACATTCAAAATTCGAACCATCAACACACATGACGTCGATATTTGATTTCGCTCAACTTTAGGGTCACAAGCTTTGAGAAAAAAGAAAGATAAACCTCTTAAAAGAAGTACTAACGGGCCAAAGTAAAATTTATCTGGCAGTCAAACATTAAGTATGTCATATTGGTTTATCACTGTTTGTACAGGCTTCATAAAGGTCAATTTCTCGTCTCGTGGTCGTTTACTGGATTTGAAAGGTTTACAATGGCCTTTGAACGACAGAGTTACGGGACCTCAGAGTTTTTTTCGCAAACATTTAATAAGTGCTTCTAATCTTTCTTTTGCAGTGCCGTTGGTACCTAACTGATGGTTTTTTTACCTACCTATTTTTAAAGGTTGTCCTACTGAGTGAAGTAGAAAACCAAGTTGAAAATAAAAGACTCGCTTTAATTCATATTTTTCAGAGATGTAACTTTTTGGTGCTGGAACCCCTGAAATAATTTATTTTAAAAACAGTTTTTGGATCGTTGTTATATTATTATGCCATGCCTGCCTGCTATTTCACGTCTTAACTTCTTTCTTTCAACGTTTTCACATCCTTTAGGGTCTATATAATATCTAAGCTCTCTAGGCATTGTTATTTGCCTTAAGTCCTTTCCTTTACGACCAAGTAACTAAGTTTCACAATACATTAATATATAACAACACCCTTCCTTTATAACGCCGTATAATATACAGTTATGTGTTAGATCTCGTACTTAAGTCAAGTTAAGGTAGATTAATAAAGTTTGTGCAAACATTTATAACGCGGGTGTATTTGTTACTTAAATAAACGACGCCTAAGCCTTAGTTCTACCCTCGACCACTGTGTGATGTTGCCTGGTTTGGAGAATCAGTTTTGCGTAGAAATTGGTAGCTTACTACCTGACGGTATCTTTTTTGACAATCTTACAGGTCTAACAAGGAATCAACAAAGAGACCTCGGTATTTCCTTGTGTAATTGAATTAGAAATAAAGATTTCAGCAGGAGGACCAAAGTTACCGCCCAAGCCCGAAGAATCATCATCATCTTCCTGCCCTTATCCCATATGACTTGGAGTCGGCGAAACAGGTTTTTGAAGTGAAAACTTCTATAGGCACGTTGAGCACTTTTTGGTTGAACAAAAATCATGAATCTCGCGTCATCGCACGGAACGCTTTGGGTGAACAATAATCATGGAACTGGCGTCATCGTCACCGAACGCTTTAGCTTTCGCTTAGTTTTCACTTCTATCAACAGTCCCCAAAGACAGCCCCGCATGTTTTTTTTTCTTCCAATCTGTTCTGTCAGCCGTCACGCTATCACTAACTCCCTTTTCTTTCATATCACTCCTAACACAATCCATCCATCTTTTCCCGAAGCCCGAAGAATCGTCAAACTTAAACAGTGTGGGCAGGACACATTGAACGCAGAACAGAGAGCCGATGGGGCCAAAAGGTTCTAGAGAGGCAACCGCGTACCGGAAGACGCAGCGATGCCTTCCACAAGATGGATCGAGAAACTTGTGAAGGCCACGGGTACCTATTGGTTGCGAGAAGCTCAGGATCGGTTGATATAGCGACACTTGGACCTTAATTCAGCAGTGGACGTCTTTTAATTCTTTGGCAATATTTCAAGAAGTGAAAGTAATTTTTAACGAAAGTGTAGCGAGTTTGATTATGTGTTATAAAAAGTATATTTAGTACAGGAAGTTGCAACTGCAAATAATAATAATACATCTTTATTTCAGGCCATGCAAGGTCCATATTCACAATTACCTACAAAGAATAAATATATTTAAAAATTTAAAAAATTTAAAAATCTTAAAAAAAAATGTCAATAAGTAAAAGTAATAAAAGCACCCGTAGTTTAGGGTGATGCTAATAGCATTAGAATCGTGCCCTTTTACGTGGGATTTAAACTTGGTTGGCAAAATTTGGAGACCAGGACCGTACCTATTATCTACATAATTATAATTAGAGACCAAGCAAGCGGTGTTGGAGCCTATCTCCTTGTCTATGCCCTTTGGGTTGAATTAGTGTTAGGTACCTACATGAATAATGAGAATTAGTTATTAACATAGATCGAGTCTTCTCTGAGGGCAGAGCGTAGGTATGCCCATGCCCAAATATCATACTCGTCCTAGAATACTCAGTTCCAGTATGATAACTGAAAACCTTCCCGTATGATCATCGAAGCGTTTCTGGCGGATTCTCCAACGAAATTCTAAAAAAACAATAAAGGATCGTATCTAGGTTAGCAGGTAGGTAGGTTCTGTTACAATGTGTGAAACATTGCAATGAATCTGGCAGTATTTCTAAAAGTTGAATCGCAATAACGAAATTTCTCTCCTGATACTAATATTACCAGAAGTCTAGATAGCGAGAATTTTACGTTCGTGAAAAAGCTTAGGTAATAAACCAATATTCGTTAAATCTACAAAAAGTACTTGATGGATGATGCCTAGAAAATGTAATAAAAATATTGAAATTATATAAAACTATTCTCAAATTTATTAGTTTAGGATTGAACTTATAGCCACATTTAGATAACGCATTTGTTTAAAGAATGTAAAAATACCCTCAGTTCTATCGAACACCCTTGTAATAATAGGGTACCTAATTGAATAAAATATAATTAGTCTGTCAGATAGATTTCCATAAAAAATTGGACACGTATTTTTTATTTTGTCACGTAAACAAAAAAATAAAACGATACAATGCGTTGAAAATTCGTATGACGTCACTTACCAGTACACTTTTTACTGGAAAGTGACGTTCCTTATCTTTGATGCGTTTTATCTTCGTATTTTGTTGTTGATTTTATAAAATAAAAAATTCGTATCCAATATTTTTTGGTAATCTTACTGACGGACTAAATGGAATCATTTTTTTTAACCCAGGCAATATCTCTATTGGTACTTTTGTCTACTTCAAACTGATACTTTTAACTATAAATTAAGTATCAGCTTTTTATTCCCGTGCAAAAAGCAAGATACTTTCATGTCCTTTAGGATCGTACCATTTATGTTCATAAATGGTACGGTCTTACGCCCGTTTTTACTGACAATAGTGGCAATAGTGAAATTCATCCCTAAATATCGCTTCCCTTTTGGATTTTCAATTCTCGGCACTCATCACAGTATTGAAAACTCAACAGAGTGCTTCGATGGCAAATTATACTGGAAACGGTCATTAGTCGCTACCATAGATATAATAAACAAGGTCGCTGCGTTTACAATATCTGCATGTTCTCCCATCTCAATGATCTTCTAACAAGCCCTTCAGCATCAGATAACACAATACCTTTTCAAACTAAAGTTGGGAACACATTTTAATACCACACAACGTACGATAAGCAACACATATGAGAGATTACTCATGCAGCCGCACCGCCAAACTTTGTAACCCAGCCGTTTGGTATGCAGAACTTACGCTAACTTATCTCAGAGGCCCGCTATCATATTTTGTTTGAGATACTGTTTTGCTTAGTTGCCTCGAGAAAATTTTGTTTTGAAATTCAATGGCGGTGTTCCAATAATTTTATAATAACTCTTTAACTATTTTTTTCCTAGATAATCCCTAACTTGGGGCCTTTCCCTAAACCATCATGATTCTGGTATGGGAGGAAGACGAAGCTGTAGGAGATGCATACCACTATCTCTTTTTCACAGCGGAATCATGCAGACGATACACGTCATAGTAGGCTGTTCTCCTTTTTCGCTCTTGACAGAGCGTTCGTGAACACTTTGAATGAGTATTGTTGCTATAATTCGTCTGCTAAATTGTTATGTTGTAATTGGTTCTGTTAGATGATAGTGTGTCGCATAACAGGGCCTCCCAACGCCGATTAAATTTCATGGCTCCACCTTATCGGTGATAACTGGCAGTGCTGACACTTCTAAACCTCCAAAGTGTCAAATAAAAACAAATAATAAATAGAATTTAGTTTCAGAATGTCATGAGTCCAAATCATGAGCTCTCTCTGTTCATAAGTACCAATTAAAAGTTCCGTTCTTTAATAACTGACAAACGTTGAACACGATTCTACGGAAACTTAATAAGTAATACCCCGAAAGGATGCAGGTGGTTGCTTCTAAGGGATTATTTGACGTACAAACGCATTTGAAGCAGTTTGAATGAAAACCGCCTGAAGTTTTGAGATTTCTCATTTCGATGAAGTTATTATCACGGTACAGAAGGATGTAATTACTATCATGAATTTACCAGTTCTTAAGTACTAATAATTAAAACCCTAACAATTTGGAATGTCTAAGGGTGTGTCCACATCTGGTGAATGCGCCACAAGATATCGTTTTGGGGGATCTAACAGATTCATATCACTATAGAATTGCAGGCAAGTTGCGCGCGTGCAGAACGCGCGCCACGTGTTCCCACAAGCCTTGCGTCAATTGCGCTAAACAAGCACACAAAACAATTGCAGTAACTGCACGCGTGTAGCACACGAGTAACTCGCGAGCCGCGCATTCGTGGCGCATTCGCCAGATGTGGAAACACCCAGAGCTTACGTGGAAAATGACAGTCACACGGTATGATCGCAATTGCTTCTCAAAGAGAGTGTATACAAAATAGCCTTGGTTTTATGCTAAATCGATTTCAAAGATGTTTCTTGAAAAATGAGCCTTTTTGAAACTATTCATTTAACATCGTTGATCAATCAATCTAGCAAGGAAGAGCAACTCCCTTTTCATTAACTTGATTCCATTGCTGTGGTGTGTATGAGAGATTCCTCGTGGTAGATAAGGTAATACATCACTACTGTCATTGGAAGACCAGTGTTAGACATAATTTGTCTGGAAAACAAACTGAAATGAACCTGTTGCTTTATCTTTCTTTACTTCTTACATTGTTTCTACAACACATTTAAATCATTATGAGCAATGTCAAAACAACTTATGAGGGTGGGTACTGACCGGTGTTACGGGGCGTAATGTAACATGTTACAAAGCGAGCTTTCGTGCAGTCAGTACGTGGAAACGAGCACGAACATGTGCATATGTGTTTTGTTTTACACGGATTTTAGGACACGGTGGAACACAATATGCTCGCTGCGAATACCGGTCAGGTAGCGACTCGTAGCACCGGTCAGTACCCAGCTTGAAAATGTGCCCGTTCCATAAGTGAATTTGTCAACAGAAATACTGTCGCAAAAAAAAGTTAGATTATAAAGTTCAATTCATCACGACAACAAGCCTTTGAGTCATCTAAAAATTCACGTTTCACCGATTCACAGCCGGCTGGCATGCGTGAAGAGATGTCATTTGCAAATCGTATTGTCCTTCCAAACTCGTTTCAGTTGCAATTGGTGATCAAAATGTATGTGTGTAAGCTTGTGACTTTATTTTCAAGAAAAAATATATGTATACATATGTTGCTTTGTTGACAAACCTGTTTCTATTGCAACTTTAGATATAAAAATTTAGTTTGTAAAGTATTATATTTTTAGAACTAAAAAAATATTTGCTGCATTTTTGACACGGCTAGTTTTGGATATTTTATTAAGGTATGTTTGTTAATATCTTCGTAAGAAGAAATTTCTGGAAAATCTCTGTCAAGCCTTTTCCCAACTATATTGGGGTCGGCTTCCAGTCAAACGGGATGCAGCTGAATACCAGTATTTTACGAGAAGCAGCTGCCTACCAGACCTCCACAACCCATTAACTGGGTAATATGGTACTTCTTGGCAAGACTGGAGTCAGATTTTCTGGCTTCTGACAATCCGTAGCAACTGCCCAAGATCTACAAAGGACAGTCGGGACCAATGGCTTAACGTGCTTTCCGAGAGTCTCGGTATGTTAAGATGGTCACCCATCCACAGACCGATCTTTGTAAGCGTTGCGTAACCTTGAAAATCGACTTCCATGCACCTGTTCATATTTAGCCACGACCTCTCGAAATTTCTGAAACAAGAGTAGTAGTAGTAAAAAACACTGCGATTACTTAAGAGGAAAATGTAGTCAACCTTTTACTTGATAGTTTACTCGACATAATGAATGCTAAGTGCATAAATTAGTATTTAATAGAGAAGAGCGGATAGTGCATAGACTAGAGCTCGGTTCGCTAGAAGAAAAAGTATTTTGTACTTCATATAGTTCAAAGCGATTTAGAGCAAAATTAATAATGATTATAATACTTTGGACTATAATAGCTTGGACCTTATTCCCAATACCGGTGGGCTACTATTTTTATATTTTTAAATGTTTTTTTGGTTTTGTATTTTTTATGAAATATTTAAAAATGTAAGAAGTAAGTTTTAGAAAATGAAAAACGAAATAATACTTTTGAAATAGTACTAAACAAGTAGGTACTGTTCTTTACTCGGAGATTATTTATCTAACAAATTAGCTAATCATTTTGTTTCGTGACAGGGGTTGCTAGAAGTAACATAATGACGAACACAAAAAAAAATCGACAAGTTTGTGGTAAGACTAAAAATATTGTGTTTATTGCAGGAATTAACAATTAAGTTACATTGCAGAACACATGTCGATGGGGCCGAAAAGTTCAAGAGTGGCGGCCGCGTACCGGAAGACGTAGCGTTGGAAGGCCTCCTACAAGGTGGACCGATGACCTGGTGAGGGTCGCGGGTAGCCGATGGATGTTAGACGCACAAGACCGGTTGTTGTGGCGACACTTGGGGGAGGCCTATGTCCAGCAGTGGACGTCTTTCGGCTGATATGATGATATATTGAAAAGATTAAATGCAAGCGTATGTTTCGCTGATTTTGTTTTTACTATTTAGTTACCTACTTAATTCCAAGCTTTTGTACTTATCACTTCGCAGCCCTCCTAAATGTTAATGTTCACGGTTTCTTTAAGTTAGCGGTTCAAGTTTAGTTTATCATCAATCTTTTGTTTTCACCTTCTGAAATTTTAGTTGAGTCAAAGCTAGGAGTTATGACGGTCTCCAAACTTTTATTATTACGAATTGACGGCAGGCCGCATGTGTTGTCCGGAGACACAAGTTTTATACGCGATATATTTCATCCGGAATTTCCTTTTAACTACGGAGCGAGCCACTATACCTGGTACTCAATGGTGAATAGCGACTTGTAGAAATCACTTCTCAACATTTTCAATGCACTTCAGTGTTACTCCTGATGCACCTGGTGAAGTTGACAACTTCATCAGGCTGCAGGGAAATATATCTACCTCATTTGAAATCATATTTAACAATGTTATGATGCTTGAGAAGGGGGCAAAGTTGCGCGTGTTTGTGCTCGTTTTCACGTATGGAGGTATGCAGTACAGAGAGTAAAGTCCCGCAAACCTCTATTAAAAAGCTAGGATCCTCCGACCAGACGGTTGTTGTGTCTGGTGGGCAACTACCCGATAGTTGATATTTAGACTGTTGTATATGTTCAAATCGCACGTAGAACTTTGCTTGCGCGATGCAGGATTTTGTTGGTAGTAAATCGCTGAAAAGATAGATGGCGTTGCGGTTCTTTTCGTTGCGTTCATTAATGCCACTACACATGTACTGACTGCTTGCATACTCGCTTTGTATCATGTTACATTACGCCCCATAACACCGGTCAGTACCCACCTTTAGTCATGGCAATCAATCGGTCTACTTCTGTATGTATGTGTGCGTAAACTATCAAATAAATAATTAATTTATAATTGCGAGGTCCACCCAATAGGTTACCTAGGTACCTATATCTTTTTTTATGTCAGGAGGCTTAATTAGTTTTTTTTTTTCAATTTGAGCTTATTTTATCTGGATGAAAAAGCTGTAAAATAATTAAATAACCAACAGTGAAAAAATTCTTAACTATCGCAATCAGTGTTGCCAAACATATTATTTGTATGCCTCCATTCTTGTATCTATCAGGTTATTGATCTACCTTTAGGGAGCTGATAAAGGTTTTTAGAATTTGCTCGATATGATAATCACAAGACGAGTGAGGTTGAGGCAACGCTTTGCCTAAATCCTGCAGTTGACGTCTTTCGACTCAAATGATAACGATGATAATTTTCTACCCTTTCTAAACTAGTCTACCTAAAACCTGCCTTAAACACAATTCCTTATCAACGTAATAACGTTACGAGTAATGTTATCAAATAACATCAAATATATTATGTTGATAGCATATTACCTATCAAGTCCCAAAATTCGTCGATATTTCGTAATAACACGCGTCACCTACATACAAGCCCCAGAAATAAGTACAACATGGCAATTGGCTCAAAATTCCAATAATTCACGAGTTGAATTCCGTAACCCGTTACAAGGTATAGGCGTGGAATTAAGGTTTATAGGCCAAACTCTGTGAAATCGAATTTACTTCTGAACTCCAAAAAATTGTGTCGAATATTTTTACAACACATTTTTAGGTCGTTCAGGCTACATAATAATATGGACTTTTGCGTCGTGGAATTTCGTTAGTATATGTCAATTAAAATTTAGAACTTTTTGGCAATCCTTTATCGCTGATAGATTGTAGTTTTTTCCAAGTTAATGAATGATGAATCGATTACGATGCCTCTGATTTAACGGGCTTAGGCACTTGTCCCACCGCCGACGAGGAAGCGATTAGCTATAGACTATTTTCTTGCTGAGGAAACGGACAAAAGATATAGATCTCTCGAGACACATACATATTTATAGCTGTTCACACTACTGGAGAGAATTTTCTTACCACTAGTTTGTCTCAGCGATCTATCAAAGATAATACTCGCTCAGCGATGCTTGCTTGGCGGTCAGAAGTTAGAACTCACACCGAGGGACCAACAAGCGGTAATTTCTACTTATAGTGCGCTGCACGCCGGAGCGAGTGGTGCGAGTAATCACTCATCGCACAAGAGCACTCGCTTATAGCCGAGCAACAAAACTATCGGACCTACACACTTGCTGCTCGCTGCTCGCCAACTTGTATCCAGTTTATAGCTTTACTCGTTACTCGCTGATCGTGGGCGGTGAGAGGCGCCTTATAAGTACCCTACCGCTGCCTACCCGCGTTACCATACCGCTAGGTAGACCCTAGGTGGCTTGCTTTCTTGTTGCCCAATAAGAATAAACAGTACCTAGAAACAATTTTTTTTTTGAAGCTCTTCCAAAAACTAAATATTTCTAGATATTAAATCGCCTAGTAGTAATTAGTGATCCAATTCACTGAGTAAGAATTTGACGTAAAATCATGGAAAAATAATACAGCATCTAATCTGGATTCCCGTGGATGCCCGGCGGATTCGACAAAAAGAAAAACCCCAACAGCTTTGGAATGACGGCTTCCAACATCGGCACGCATGCATCAGACATGCTCAACCCAATTTTAGGGAGCTTAACGCATCGTTTCCTTTTATCGACTGCAAACCCATTGATTTTCTGTCATCGAACTAAATGTTATCGAAAATACTTCGACAGCATTTTGAAGCAATTTCAGTATTCACTGCTATTGTACAGATACCAATTAACTGTTTGTTTTGAATAACAAATACTCACCGTGCATTGAATTTAAAAATTTTCACGTCTATTTTGTTGTTTATAAAATATTAGAATTTCCTTTATCCGTTATAGTTTAATTGAGGGAATTTTAAAATAAGTAAATAGATTTCAGGTATTATTTAAACTCCAGCCATGCTTTATTTTCGATGCTCTATTTTATTTCGTGACGAGCTTTCCTTTGATCTCGCTTGATGGAAAGCGACAGAAGAGCTTCAAGATGGATCAAGTAAACCTAGAATTAGAATCAGGTGTCGTATAAGTGTTAGGGAACACAGTCGTTGGTAGAATATTCCACACTTCAGCTGCCTAATGCAGCTATAAATATGGAGGAGCAACTGCTTAGTGCAAGTATATAGTGCAGTCCGTCATCACAAACGTCTAGCCTTTGTTGCCTTCGAGTCACCCACATAGAATGGCCATTCAAAGCTTTTACAAAGTCAATGAACATTACACACGTAGCATAGTCATAAAAGTGAGGATACTCAACATGATGGACCTTCCTAATTCATTTTAAATGTTTTAACTAGAAAATCAGAACCGCAGCGCTGCAATTTAAACAGGGGCCAGTTTACAAGTGTCATTACTACCAACAAGAGCACTCAGTTACCTACACAACGATTTTGGCAACCACTTTACTTAAGCACTTCGCAAAAATTTGAAACTCCTGTATTTCTTTGCTTTAAAGTTCAAAGTCGTTTGGCAGGAATTTGAGTGATATGCAAAATAGGAATTTGCAGTTTTTTAAATTCAGAAAATTCCTGTGACTCCCAGTCTGGCGGGCGCATCAATGTGAAAAATGCATGAGTCACTGCGCTCGAAGCCAGTTGGAGGGAAAGCGAGGGCAAGCCTCATAAACTTTACATACCAAACCGTAGGTGAAATATTCTTCGGTGCGAATTGTAACATATTTGCTTTAATTTTATCTCGACGTCTAAGCTTTATGTATTGCGTTTTAAATATTGCTTCTTTTATTCGGTTTGCTGCTTACTTTTGTTGGTTTGTTGACTCTGATTTGGTTTTCTTTTCATGTATTCCTGTTTTGTTCTGTCATCTAAAATTGTAGGTACATTTAATTATGGTCTCTACACCAGCCAGATTATTTCATGGAGTCTTTTTTATTCCGAGTCTTTTGAGACATTCGATCTTAATGATTGTCCTTATTCGAAAAAAACCGGCCAAGTGCTAGGCAGACTCGTGTGCAAAGGGTTCCGAACTTTTTTTTTTTACGAATAATATATGTATGTTACTTAAAATCATAAAGTTCATAATGGGTTTTCCTGTAATCTATTTTTAGATAAGAGAAAAGAGACTCTATAGGCTTAGTAGTTTCGGAGATAAGGGCCTGGAATGATCTATTTTCTCTTTTAACATCTGTTTTTTTTTTACATAAGATAAAAGTTTTGAAACCCTTTTAAGATGAGCCCTTTCATTCAGTATTTCACACGGTACGGTATACTTTTTGATTGAATTTTCTAATTTGCCCACCAAGAAGTGACCCCGTACGTGTTTGGGTACCAAATTTCAACTGAATCAGTCCAATAGATTCTTAGAAAATCGGCTGTGACAGATGGACAGACAGACAGCCGAGTGATCCTATAAGTGTTCCATTTTTCCATACAGAAGTTCGGTACCCAGAAGGGTATTTTTAAATCAAACTACTATTAAGTTTTGAACAACAACAAAAACACAATTCATCACAAAAACGCCCCAAAAATGATAACGAAAAGGCGCGAAAGGGGGAACTAACAGTGCATTTATCTTGACTGTAACTATATTAAATAATGGCCTCATATAAGTCAACGTCACGCTAAAGTTTCCTCTAACACAATAACAAAAGGGCTTGGAAATAACTCCAATTATGTAAATACGCCGATCACAAAGGATTTTACCGTTAAAAAAATGTTGCTGCTAATTTTCGTGCTTGCGGCAAAAGTCATCAATCATGGATATGTACCTATAGGATGATTTATTACTTACAACGGTTGTAGTATTTCAGTAACAACTCTTTCTTCGATAGTTGTCGTGTTAAGGCAATCTTTGAAAGTTTCTTGGCAATATTACGTATTTTTATTCGGGTGGGAAACAGAGCTGTGAAGATTTTTTGGTGCTGCGATGACTTAGTGCACGCTGTTAGTAAATATTTGTGATTTTTTTTGTGGAAATTACCTGGAATTATTAAGCAACATATTGGGAAAATGTGTTGGAAATCCAAGATGGCAGCCGTCAATTAATCTGCCTACTGCCCTCGATATAATGTACTACGTACTAGATATGAAATTCCATACACTCAGTCTGTTCGACTGAAATGCAGATACCACTAGAACTACTTTAGTGTGGCTTTGACGTAAACGCGTAAGCGCCAGGAATTTCATGGGCGCTTACGACGTTTCGAAAAACTATACTTTATCTAGCGCTGCATGTTTTTATAGTTTAGTTAGACGACATAAAGCAATGATTAGTGCTGCAGCGAACTTTAGTTCTAAGTTACCGGTATTTGAACTAAAAGTATGCATGAACGTTCTTGTCTATCGGTAGAATGTATGTCAATGCCTACTGCCTAGTCTTTTCCCAAGAATATCAACGGTAAGTTTCCAGTCTCAATGGATGCAGCTGAATCCCAGTAGGTATTTTACATGCGACTTTACGAGCGACTACCTCTCTGATCTCGATAACCCAATAACTGGGTAATCGGAGGGAATCCTCTTAGCAAGACTGGTGACAGCGTTTCTAGCTTCTGTTTAACCGTGAAGACTGTTCAAAGATATTTAAACAACAGCCATTAGTTCCAATTTTGGCCAACGCCAAAAGATTCTGGTGTTCTATAAAGAAGGTTTTGATTTATTTAAAAAAATGTTGCAAAAGAGCTTGTTCGTCGCATGTTTGCGGTTAAGTGCGAGTCACGCTATGTCGGTTACGCATAATTATAGTGAGTTCATTGTAATTACTAGTAACTTCAGTAGACCCAGCTTTATAATTACATGAATATAGTTTGGATCCGTTACGACAAAATGTAAAATTATAATCTTATGCCTACAAAAATTATGAACGGTGTATAAAACGGGAAAGAAAATGTCGTGAGGAATTTTGGCATGTGCTAGAACTAAAGAATTTAAGACATGTGATCCATCGGCTTTAATGACCCTATTGGATCGCCTGGTTGACTATGAAGATCGTCTTCAGACATTAATCTACATGGTTCTAAAATGATTTAACTTGTACGATTGTATGGACTTTAAAAGAGACTTTGACTACTGAGTATGTTTCGATGTTTCTTCTCAGGGTAGTCAGCTCGTAACACCAGCCTCATTTAGTTTTAAAATGACCAAAAAATATTGACGTGTAAGTGTTTTGTTTTTAGTATAGGTACAGATATTCAGTAATCCTGTAAACACACACACACAAGCACACACACTCAACACATAAATGCACCTACACACACCATCACACACTATAGATAATGTTTTATATTAATAATGTTAAAAACTTTAAACTCAGATTACACAGATGCTGTTTTAAATTTTATATTAAGCACAAATTATGTTTAAAATAATCCACCAATTTGGGGACTGGCACTGTTTCTCTTTAACACAGGCTATATTTTAGCCTATCTAGGAGAACAGTACTCCACCCATCTTTATTATAAAATGAACCTAAAAACATTTATGTATATGCAACATTTATAAACTTTGCAATCCCACTATGAAATAAACTTTATTATCATTATTAGTTATAAATGATATTCATTAAGTAAGTAGGTCTACTTACAAAATAAATACCATTTATCACAGTCGCTACACCTAACCTGAGGGCTTTGGGTAATGACTAGAGTAAGTCTCCGAGTCATTTCAACTGATCCAGGTACTCCCTACAAATTGTTTCCTAAAGTCATTTAGAGCCATCAAGCAAATTCCATAAAAGGAGGTACACACAACAAAATAAAAATAAAATCGCAACAAAATTATTAAGCCGCTCTTTTTCACATCGTCCCATTGAGTAGGAATGAAAATATTCGCCGTATTTTATCCGTCCGCCAAATGTTTCTTATTAATCTTAGTCGTTAAGGGCCGCGTGCGTTATTTTGTTATTTATCGGATGGTCGGACGTTATTGCCACCTTCATTAATCTCTTGGATTCTTGAAGGAAATCCCGCAAAAAGCATTGTTACCCTTAATGATAAATGTTGGGTAACGGTCCTCCCTTCTGCTTTTTAGGGAATGCACACATTAAGCGGTGCGGTGCGACAACGGTGAGTTGATGGCAGTCGGTCAGTGATGAATGACCGATAATTACTTAGTTAGGAGTGCCCAATTTCCTACTTCCTCCGTAGGTGAATACCACTACTACTTGTATGTAGACTGACTGTGGTTGCGGAATTTGTTCGAAAGAGTCACCGCGGCCCTGGAACGCAAAGGGCTTATGATTTCCCATCCTTAAAAAATAAAAAAACAAGATTGACTGTACTATGTAGTGGGCCTCTCGTCAGTGGTAACACTTTGAGTCAGATAAACTGGCGTGAAAACTATGCATTAACCATTGACGTGCGGCCAAAGACAAAGAGTAGCCAACGGAAGCCTATTAGGTACTTAACCTCCGCTGTCCGTCCGTCCGTCTGTCTGTCAGCGGGCTGTATCTAAAGAACCGTCATAGGTAGACAGATGATTTTTTTTTACTGAAGCTTTAACAACAAATAATAAACATTAACTTAAATTAAAAATTAAAGTTTTGTGGTACGGAACTCTTCGTGTGAGAGTCCGACTCGCACTTGGCTGGTTTTTTAGTTCCAATTGCACCAAAACTTAACTAAAGAGGAAGTTGCTAACACGAGATTAAATAACAAATGGGCGTGTGGCGGGAGGGAATGTATATCCTTGGAAGAATTCCATTCTTTTCTTTTGTTTTAAATTCCCGGCAGTTAAGAGTACGTAGTTTCAATACACCAGCCACTACATAAAAAAAAATCACGACGTGCAAAACAGTCGTCTCGCGATTCGCAAAAAAAAGCGTTAATGTGAAGCCGCTCTTACACGCTGTCCCGTTCACAGCTGCGTTTTTAAGGTAAGTGTAATTTATCTATGAATTGTTCGGAACAGTTTTATCTTTTTCTCGAGATAAGTCGGACGTTCAGGAGTGGTCTGTTTCTTAGCTGGACAGGAGATACGTTTTATGAGAGGCGGAGAGCGGGGGAAGGGGGCGAAAAAAAAACTCATTCTTGTAAGTACGTAGTGATATTTTTTTTGCGTAAAGTCCAGTCGTTTATTGTTTGGTCAGTTTTAAAGTTCTGTTCTTTATCAATTAATCAAGAAACATAGATGGCACATCTTCTATTGAAAGAAGAAGAAAGAATGAAAAAGTATTTACCTAATTGTTACAAAACGACATACCTACATTTATGTATATAGTGAATCTTTTTTTTCTCTAAACCCTAAGCGTTAGTGTTAGTAGTTCTTAAATTATGTTAGTAAAGACAATAGTTAAAACCAATTATAGGCAACTTTCCTCCCTTAATCTTTGATGGTCCAGCCATGTAATATAAAACACTTAAATTATATACGTTATACTTAATTGTAAGCGTCGCGTTTTATTAGAGCAAACAAAAATAGGCCTTCAATTTGTTCGAAAGAGTCACCGCGGCCCTTGAACGCAAAGGGCTTTAGAAGGAACACGGATGGGTTTTAGTCAGTAAGAGTCTGACATGCCCTTCCGCTCCACCCAGAAGAAGTCATTTGATGATTTCCCATCCATAAAAAAAAAGGTGAAGAACCAATTTTTATTGTGACTGCTCATTTTTGTTACAAAAATTGTTGTGTTATCAGCAGTAATTACTCTCGATTTTTTGACGTCCGTTGCTTGAACGAGATAATTTTCGCCATGATTTAATGAGAAAATTTCTTTGTTCTAAAAGTGGTGGCTAATACTCCGACAGTAAGTTGGGAATTAGAACAAAGGCATTCAAAACTCATAAAACTATTTCCGAAGTTTGACGAAGTTTTTTATTTCTAGTTGTCGAAAACATTCGAGCTGAATAGCAAAATTTTGCTCTTCCCTTTATTCTGGAAGGAGTTAGTAACATGATTTATTCCTTTTTTGCTATAAATTTATTGAGAAGTAGTTTTTTCAAAGTTGTGTCGGGTTTTTCTGGCTTTTGAATGAATGATATTTGACTAGGTACAGGGTTCAGTTTGATGGTGGTAAAACTATTTTGAAAGTAAGATTTTAGAAACGGTTAGATTAGTGCATGATGCCAAATTCTTTAAAGGGGGATCATAAACAATCAATAACTTTTTTTTTCAGTTGTGATTACAACTCTTTGTCGCTTAAAAATGAAGCTTGGGTATACAACCTTTTTTAATTACAATAAAAAATGTTGAAAGTTTAATAATTATGTTATGTAGTCAAATGCCAGTCAAAAAAATTTATGAACCTAACTTAATTATTTGAGTAACAGAAAGGTCAAAATAGTAAAATAATTTTGCGATTTTTACCTGTTGTTATAGTATAATTTTATTATTTACCGACCTATACTTGGGTAAGTCAAATCAAACATTCATATGAAGACAACATCACGTACAATCACTGTGTCCACGTATTCTCACACCCCAAAGTAGGTATACCATACGAAAACGTCCCTCAGTTTTGCCACCGTAACATTTTTTAACAAATTCCGTCAACGGTATTAGGTCGTGTGTTCCTGATTATGGGGCTGTCCCATAGCTCCCCATGGGTATCGTAAACGGCGACCAATTCCTGCCTGCGTGGTGATTACGACCAAATTCTCACATATTGGGGAAGTCCACAAGGACGGCTTTCGGCTGACAGGGCTTGTTATTTTATCTGAATAAGTTTAGGGCCTTGGTGGTTTTGGAGAGCAACAAAGTTACGGTTCTGTGATTTGGCAGATAAATAGGTAGGTACCTTTATGTCATTGTTATTGATTCTTAATATCGAGTTCGAATCTATGTTGATTTTTATAGTTTGATAGTGTATAGTCTGAACCGTCGGCATGTCTGGTAGTGTCTGTCCGACCCACCCTGTTATTTAAACCGTTGTATTTAATTAAAATATGATGTTTCTGTGCCACCATTATCATTAGCTGAGCATTATCAATCAATCGACTGTTACAGTTGGGAGTTAGCTGGGATGGTGAAAAAACACAAAAAACCCGAATGCTTGTGTCAAACGTATACCTTACACCTCTGCCTACACCCGTTGATGGGTGTGACAAGGACTGATTGCTATAGTATTATCTTATGTCTTTGTCTTGTGCTTTCTATTTCCTAAAGTTTAGTTGAGATTATTTTTGTTTATACAAAAGTGTAAAAAACATTTTTCAATTTCTTTAGGGTTCCGTAGTCAACAAGGAACCCTCATAGTTTCGCCATGTCCACCTGTCTGTCTGCCCGTCCATGGTTTAGCTTAGAGACGCTTAGCGCTAGAAAGTTGAAATTTGGTACGGGTATACATATTAATTATGCCGACAAAGTGGTAAAATTAAATCTTGAAATATATATTTTTTGGTGGCTTTTTGGTGGCTACATGAAAAGTGGCGATGTTTTTTTAATCCCTTATCCCATAGTGTGGTGTCATTGGATAGATAATTTAAAAATATTGAGGGTGTGCTAAAACCATTTTTCCATCCAAGGATCCGTATGCGAAATACTAAGCTTTAAAGCTCTAATTATTCTTAGAGTCAGGTGTGTGTATCCCTGTCAGCTTTTTAAGGATCTCAGGAAATCATCAAATGATTTCTTCCGCTCTGGGTGGAGCGGAAGGGCGTGTCAGACTCCTATTGACTAAAACCTATCCCTGTTCCTTCTAAAGCCCTTTGCGTTCAAGGGCCGTGGTGACTCTTTCGAACAAATTCCGCTACCATGGCAAGGCCTTAGCGGGCCACAGCCTGCCAGGGTTGCGGTTTTGTTGACGTTAAAAAGTTGTTTTTGGAGACGTAAAAAAAAATTTATGGTAGTAGCATACAATCATAATGAATTCAGAAGGAAAACTATCACCGCTACTTACGCCGTGTGCTCCGACTCGTACTTGGCCGTTTTCTTTTTTATTTAGTGTTTATGGTTTTTTTTTCATTTTTACCCTTAGAATAAACCCCTGGTATTGATATAAGTATGTTTAGACACACCAATTACCACAACAAGTACGAAAAACAGTCATTTTAATTTCGAGTCTGACAGACCCTGCCAGGCATACCGCGTAACCACCGTTTGCCACCATGGTCAAAAACGTACATAGGTCCTATGGACCAATTTCACCAAAAACATAACTCACAGTTACTTGATAACACAAGGATAAAAGTCCGTAGCCCTAGCTGGCGCAAGTGGAAAGCTTTAAAAATAATACACAATTATAATGACTTAGAAAAACGTAGGTATCATGACCTAAACAAACAATACGTAAGCACTCTCAGCTTAAGCTTCTTGAAAAAAAAACCCCATAAGAAAAATCTTTATCTCAAGCAACACACCTCAATTTCTTCCCCACTTCCTTAATTACACTCTTATACTGTGACGAACGTTCGCGGTCTCCTAACAATGTACTCATTAACTTAATCGTTGGCCATTTTCCCTGTGAATGAGACATTACAAATATGTAGCTGGAACTTTACGATTTTCTCGTGCATAAAACCGATTTCGTTGAATAATTTCCCGTTTTTTTGTGTTCGTGTTCGACTCTGCTGTAATTTTCAGCGATTTGACGATGATGGATTATGCTGTAGAGAACTAGGTGCAAACGGTCATATGTAAAAGGCATATGGCTTACTAATAACATTTATATACATACTTACCACTTGTATGTGTACATTATTGTAATAAATATTTGAGTTCTAGTCTTATCCCAAGTATTAAGTGTCAAATCCGTTCAGCCATTGAGGAGTGATTGACAGACCCTCAAACAAACATATTTTTACATATAGTTTTATATAAAATAAGTAGGATATCTGACTATGACGGAATACCCAAGTATATCTTTAGTATTCAGGGCTGACACAGAATTTAGGTACCTACGTGTTTTGCACCTTAGGCCATCAAAGTTTAAAATTCAATACTTTTAAGACTAGTCTCAAGGATACTCTGTAGGCACAGACAGGTGCCTATTTAAAGTTTAACACATTTCTTTCTTGTAGGAATCTTTTCGTATTTCACATTAATATTATCCTCCCGATCGAATGTCAATTACGGTAGCTTAGTACGCAGTATTATAGTGCACAAGTGTGTCCGCAAACACAGGTGCACTCTCAGCTCCTTTGCTGACGTAGTCCGATGGGACGGCAACTCGACACGACCGGAGAGAGATCAGCCCGTCGATTCTGTAAACATGTCGAAGTGAAGGCTTTGGTGAAGTGATCACGAGGTGAGCTGTCAATCCATATAATCAAGATGGAATGACAGCTCACTCCTTGATCATGTGATATCTTGATTATATGGATTGACAGTTTATTTCGTGATCCCTTGAACCATGCCTTTACTTCGACGTGTTTACAGAATCGCCCGGCAGGCACAGGATCAGCGGCGTTACGTGATTTCATCATAGCACCAACATCCAAACTCCGAGTTGCAACTAAGAATTCTTAATGGAAAGCACAATAACACCTTTTTCCGACCTGGGAATCTAAACCAGGACCGCAGAGCAGTCAAAAACCGGGCATGTGCGAGTCAGACTGTTACACGAAGGGTTCCGTACTATAATCCGAAAAAAACACGTTTCTTATATGGGAGCCGCCGAAAATAGCCTATTAAAAAAATAACCACATCTATCTCTGCGTCTGCAAATACAATTTGTGTTCACATCAGCACACCACATAATGGGTGAGCTCGTGATGAATAGAACCCTCTGATATAATCTCTTAATACCCTAAACCCCATGGGTGGGAGACGATTAAAGGTTTAGAGGGACGGGCATCAGCACACAACATGGTGGCAACATACTGGGTAGGGATTAATAAAGAACACACGCCTGATGGATATGGAAATACGTGTTTCTTTGGGATTTTATTGTTAACGTTATATTTGAAAAGATTTACCTGCGGAAATGTTATTATTCTGTTTTAACTCTAAAACCGAGGCTGATATTTACTTTTTCTAAAGGGTGGAATGCCGGGAAAGTCCCACGAGAATCAACCTTGGCGCATTAAAAAAACTCCGCGAGCCATATCTCACAATAATTGGTTCCTAAATATTATGTTTGTATGTTTTTCTTTCAGTTATGCGTTTTGAAAAAAGTCGTTTGAAACACATAGGCATTTGTTATAGCAGTCTCTCAGCTCCATAACCCCTCATCTTAGGCTCGGGCGTCTACTCCGCCTCGGCTGCAATGACAAAGTTTGCCCATATAAATCGTCATCTGCATAGCCTTTTCCCAACAATAATGAAGTCGGCTTCCAGTCAAACCGGATTCAGCTGAATATCAGTAGTCTGCCCACATAAATCATAGTGCACTATTTCTATTCTACAGATGGGCTGACAGAGTACTCCATATTACTAACACCACGTGTTATTCAAGTTAGTAGATAGTTTATTAGTAGGTATAGTAGGCGCCAGATAATCGTGGAATAACGGTCATTGACCCACCTACAATTATTGACATTTTTTATTTGAAAAACGGAATTAATGACACAAAGCTGTCCCGAATCATCATCTCTCGTGATCCTTAACATTGTCTAATAATGAAAAACGATTCATATTTAATTGTTCAGGTACCTATGAATAGTTATTAGGGAAAGGTCAATATACTTTATTCCACATTTATCTGGCGCCTACTATAGATAGTTTTTCTATCATAGTATCTAAACACATTCATTTTAAGTTTTTGAAGTGTAAACTTTAGACGCGTTGAGCACTTTTTGTGTGAACAAAAATCATGGTAATTTTGTTTTATGTCGGTATTTTGTTTATTGTTATTTACTGATTTATGAATTTGATTTGTATTTTAATGATTTTATATTGAATTTTAGATTTTGTGTTATTTTATGATTTATTTATATGTTATTAAATGATTAATTTGATGATAATTATATTTTAGTGTTCGAGTTATCAAATGTTTTGTACCTATTTAAGCTTGTGTAATTTTGTTGTCTTGATGCCTTAATAAAGAAATTTTATTATTATTGCTATATTTATGTACATGTACCTACAGGTACTAGGAGTATTACAAATGTTAAGAGATTGAAGTAATCTCTTGAGTTAAGTACGTCATTCATGAGCTGCTAAACCAGAATCCTGAAGAACCACACTAGAACCCAGCTGCAAGCTCAAACTCCCCCATAATAACATTATTCACTTGCTTGACAAACTGTCCCAAGTCTGAATAAAGTTTCCTTAAAGCAAACTTAACGCCCGTAAAATTCTAGCAATTAACGTAATGGTAGGGAGATTGTTTTCCCTAATCTTTTTTGATGGAGAGATTCCTTTTACTTGTTAAATTGTGATAGATGTGATAGAGACTTCAGTGGTTTGCGTTTACTGTTTTGCGATATGATATGGGTCTTACGTTGATAAGATTATTTAAAAATAAAATATTTTGACCTCCTGTTGCCGATATTTTGCCCTTAATGAGTTTTTCTTTTATTTATTTATTTATAATAAGCACACCAACAGCACAATCACTTATAATTCAAATAAAATTACATTCAAAATCGGCATTTCAGTAACCATGCAAATGACAGGTATGCATGACATTGAACATAATGAATATTAGAGACAAAAGGAAAAACTAAAAACTGCGTCCAGTATACCTAAATCCTGAACACTACAAAAAACAAAACAATTTGAGCTATTAAGACGTACATTGTTCACACTGTTTGAAGAGGGGACGTCTGTATGAAGCAAAACTCATAGAGAAAACTTCGATAGGGTAATCCGTCAAATTATTTCTCATTTATGTCTATTTTTTAGATAAAATCCCCACAAAGCTGATGCTTAAAATTGTGTAGGAAATGATGAACAATAAATAATTATTATAACAAGAAACTCCGTAAAAGATCTGAACTTTTCGAAATCTCCATCTTAAAGAACGCAATAATTATTTTTTCGTAAAGGGTTAAATTAGTATTAACCCTCTGTTTGCCGCTCCCAATTAATATTTCTACCCTTTTTAAATTGAAAAAGTTTTTAATTCAATATTTTTCGAAACCTTCCGGGAAGTTTGTGCCAATTTTAAATAAATCGATCTAGTGTCGAATGTCATAAGAAGCATCCGTAACTTTCTTCATCTGAGTAATTTCGCTGACTTCGATAAATTTTTTTCTTCTATTAAAAAAGTTTTTTTCTACCAACCGAGTAATTGGTGGAAGAAAATTTCCGTTTCAAGAACGGATGCCTTAATATAAAATTAAAACTTTTCTTGCACTGAGGCCCAACCACTTATTCTAATCGTTAATTACCTAACACCAACTCATAATTCGACTGGACTGTCGGTCGAGTGGTTAGTGACCCTGACTGCTAAACCGGAGGAGGGTTCGATTCCCACCCAGGACAAATCTTTGTCTGATGAGCATGATCATTTGTTCTGTGTCTGGGTGTAATTTGTCTATAATATGTATGTTTTTAGAAATATATAAGTATGTTTATCAGTTGTCTGGTTGCCATATCACTGATATCACAGGCTCTGCCTAGTTTGGGATCGGATGACCGTGTGTGAGATGACCCAAGATATATTATATTATTATTATTATATTATAATTTACTTTAAAATAGAGGCTCAAGGAAGAAAATGTTAAAAATTCGTTGCTTTACGTAAACATTTTTATTGGGTATCATTAAAAGTTGTATAACTTCTAAACTGTTTTGTAACTTTTTAAGCGTTAGGTTGGTAGCGCAACTAGAATTTGTGTAATTAAAGTGAAAGAGATCAAGAGCTGTTTTGTGTTGCCAGATTAAACTAAGAAGGTTTTAAGCTGCAATCACTTTTGAGACCAAAGAGTGAAATAAAAAGGTTTTCAATTAAATGCATTCGACCTTTCAGCGTCGGCTAAACAAATGGTACTAAGCGGGAGACGAGCGAGTATTTTATTTTAAGCGGGATAACGAATGATTCTGCTGCTTGTAAAGGAATGGTAATTAAATTCTATCTGTTCGAAGTCACTGTAGAAGATTGTTCACTATTTCCGTTAGGTACTCATTATTTTGTCAAGTCATCTATGGAAGTAAAGCATTTTCTATTTTTCCTAGTCGGTTCATCATTCAGCCGAAAGACATCCAAGATGTCGGACTTTTGCGACGTCAGGTCTTTTTAAAGTTCGTATATGGCGGTCCTGCCGGTTGATTCTGTAAACATGCCGAAGTGAAGTCTTGGGTGAAGTAAGAATCGACCGGCTGGGCTTCTCGCATGTTGCATGTTTTATGCTCTATTTATTATAGGTTATCTTATAGGTTATAGAGACAAATACAAATTCCTTCAGTGGCCATTATGTAGTTTGCGTAGGTCGGAATAACAATTACGGTCACATCAGGTGGACTATTGATCATAATAGCACATTGCATGTTAATCATGCATCAAATAGACAGCCTGTTGCATCTTCAAGCACACTCAAGATTTCCATAATATTATACGAAAGTCTGTGCTCAATAATTCCAGTACTGAAGCTAAACTATACTTAACCTAGAAGTTTGACGTCATCATGATAGTTTCAGCCGTGTCACCACTTCGAAGTGATCTGTGTGTCTATTGAGGTATGCGGAACAGAGAGTAGAGTCCTGCATACCTCCACTAAAATGCGAGGATCCTCCGACCAGACGGTTCTTGTGTCTGCTGGACAACTGCCCGATAGTTGATATTCGGACTGTTGTATATGTTCAAATTGTACGGAGCACTTTGATTTTGTTGGTCGCTCGTCGCTGACAGGATTGATGACGTTGCGGTTCTTTTTGTTGCCGGACGAATTTTGCTTCTTAGTTTTTCATGTGGCGTCAATGATGCCGCTAAATCTCAGCATCCAGCAGATTTTGTCGCGACAATCACAAGTCATTGATCCACCTTGTCGAATGCTTTCTAATGTTATGTCTTCTGGCACGTGACTAAAAAACAAAAATTGATAATTTCATCACAAACGTTTTTTAATACCATTATCTGTAAACGATTTAAACCGACTTCAAAAAAAGGAGGAGGTTCTCAATACGGTACGCACGTTTTCTTTTTTTTTGTATGTTTGTAACCTTATAACATCGGTTATTAATGAACAGATTAGCAAAAAAAAAAATTATTTGAAAGGATATACTTTCCGATTATTCCCATCGAAATTTCATCAAAATCGGTTCTGTACTTTGGTTTTGAAATTGAAATAGCAAGAAAGAAATATGTCATCCAAGTAAACAAATTTGCTTATTTTGCTTTCCTGTGACTTTGCAATGGTGTTTTCAGGTGTGGGATACCACAAAAAAGTGAAAAATAAAAAACATTTTTGTGCAAAAAAATACAAGTGACTTTCATTTCGGAAGACGGTGTTAAAATAAGAAGAAACAACCAAAAACACCGCCGTTCGGTGTTTTTTTTAATCAAAGAGTTAGTCTAAAGTGAAAGCAAATTATAGAACCTTCAAACAACACAGTTACATTCCAGCTAAAAGCGTAGACTTAAAGCAAGCGCTACTAAAACCAGATCTTTTCAAAACACAGGTTTAACTTAAACCTCTTCCCAAAGAATTCAAACTTTTCAAAGTAGCATAGGTCAGACTGAACTAAGCCATCTATCCTCTCCTAAGTTACATACCACCGCTTACCTCAGATTGAGTCACCTACCGAAGTATTCCTTTGGTAAATATTCCGGAATCCTCTCCCTAACTAAAGGGCTTATTAATTCCGAGGAATTCTGATGTCCTTACTTTGAGTAGGCAGGTAGGCCCGAGGTCACACAAAGGACCATCCATTTATATTGAGAGCTCTCCGCCTGTTAGCATAAATAATTTCGTCAACAGATGTAGGTACTTGTACGTAATTGTTGGGAATTAAGAAAGTAAACGAAGGTTGTCAAGGTTTAAATATAAATTGGAATGTTTGAAACGGAAGGAGACGTTTTCTTTGAGGGTGTGCAGAGGAAATTAGGGAAGTTTGAGGGCAAATTTCGTTCTTTTCTTTAACTTTCTATATTGACAAATTCCTTATCGGTGTCTTTTGGCACTCATATAAATCAAATAATATATTAATAATAATACAATAATAATAATACGTTTATTAATTTCACCACAATATTTAACATTAATATTTACATATTTAATTGCCAAGTAGAACAACACTGAAAATTTTGTGGGGACTGGTACCTAAGCTAGGCACCAGTCCCCCAGGCCTTTGTTTCAGGTCACCAGGGTCTCCACTCCGTATTACTATGTACGTATTACTATATTCCATGACGCATACTTAATTTTAAAATTACTTCAAAGTCAATGTCAAAGATATTTATTCGCAGTAAGTAAGTAATTATGTGGATGTTATACAATCAGGTAACAGTGGTATATTACAGTTTTAGTATCACCGTATTTTACCTTTCGGCATGCAAATGTAGAAACAAAATAGAACTAAATTACAACAACAAACAGTTATAGCAGAGATCAAGTTATCACAAAAATATGACCTAAAATGTTTAGAGATTTTCAAAAATGTACACGATTAAGTTCACAAAAATCAATCCTGAATCGAATATGACCTTCATTTCTCGTATGAAACAACCCTTTACAAGTCTACACCAATAGGTAATATCCCGCAAAAAAACTCATCCCATCACTTTTTTGCTACTACTACTACCGTAACCTATAAATTTCCCCCTATATAAGCTCATTTTGCACGTAACCACACTACTTTCCGATCAAAACTCTCGTGTAGCGATCGCCAATTAACGAACACAAAACCATTTAAAGTACATAGGATCATTATTGGTTTCAGGATGACCTGCCGAGATTTATTTATAGCCCATTTACGATAGTAGTCTGGGAGGCCGGGTTTAAAAATGTTACTTTAAGTTTTCGTCAATCAGGCACAAAAAGCAGATATATTTTTGATTGGTTTGGATTATTCAACCAAATTCTGAATTGTTAGTTTTTCCTTTCCTTACATAAAATATGTAGAACAATTAATTTTGCTGAGAATACTAGCCGTTTAACAGCCTAAACAGCTCTCGAAACCGCTTAGCAGCTTAAAAATGCAGAGAAACTGCTATTATTAAGTTATTAAGTTTTATAATATTGTAATATAGTAATAATATAGTTAGCAGCCAAACTAAAGTGGGACTGGACCGACCACGTTTGCCGTATGTTGAACGGTTCATGGGCTAAAGCAACCACAATGTGGGCGGCACCCAGAAAATGCCCGACGACATCGCGAGAGACCCAGGCGAAGATGGCGGGACGAGCTTGACGCCTATAGGCAAGATTGGTCCACACTTGCCCAAAGCCTCGGCTTTAATACCTACTTTTCTTCCTTACATTCCTCCCGAGGAATGGAAGGAAGAAAGGACACAATTGCCTAAAATATAAATCTAAATATTATAAAGAGAAAGGATTTACTTGTTTGTTTGTTACGATTTGGCTCAAAAACGACTCAACCGATTTTAAAAATTCTCTCGCCATGAGAAAGCTGCACTATTAACTTAAAGCATAGGCTATAATACAATTTAGAAAAATTAGAGATCCCCACTAAATGTAACCACGTAATGTACTACATGTTTAAAGTACTTTAAAGTACTCATTATAATATATAAAAAAGCCCGTAAGCGTATATGTCTAACTATTATGGTTAAGTCACAATTACCGCTTTTTGTTCAAATTATTCAATCAAAACCAGGGTAGAATGGAAAAGTGTTGATTGTGGCATCATGATATTAATCCTTATCCATTTAATGGTTCCATAATAAGGTTAATTATTATTATGTACATGTAAATAACACTTTAAATTTTTCTAATCTAACCTTTCGTTTAAAAGTTAGTTATGTTAATAAAAGCGAAAGGTTACTCACTGATTTTATTCACGAAATCTCAGAAACTACCAGATCTATGAAGATGAAATTTGGCACGGAGGTAGATTATGCATAGGAGACGTCAGTTGAGAAAGGATTTTAAGAATTTTGTATACTGAATTGTTAAATAATCTTCAAAATTTATTTTGTAAATCACATTTCAAGTTGGTGCCAGTGATGCACGTTTCTTGACATAGGATGGCTGTGATTTTCATGGTAATGGGGGCAACTCAATACTGTGCGTGGCCCTACACGCAGTTGGCCAGTTTTTACTAACAACATTACATCTAATCACGAATTATATGAGCATCTGATTCACATTCAATTTATTTTCATACACGCTAGCTCCCTGACTACAAGGGTATAGTTAAATTCGAATTTAACTTCGATATCATGTGCTGTTCAGTATTAACAATCAATTTCCTGTGTTATGGCTCGGCTCCCTCTTTGATGTTGACCGGTGAAAGTTGATTTCTTGACCCTTCGTCTTATGGGGAAAAATGGGGAAATTGGTTTTTCAAGCATAAAATCAGAGGAAAATGTGGTTTTGAAGGAAACTACAGATTTTGTTTTATGATAATAACTAACTTCTGCCAAAGGCTTCACCCGCGTGAATGTTAGAAATAATTAATTCCAAAGGATTATACTCCCGGTTTATAAAGCCTTAGTGCCATTACATACTAAAATCTATCTCTGTGGCAAATTTCATCCAGATCCGTTGAGCCATTCTTTTTACGGATCCCTGATTGAAGGTAACAAATATTTATTTATTTAAGGATTACCAACGAGTAAGTGCACCACAACAAAACTTCTGCAAAAACAAAATTGTTACACTATACGTTTTCGTGTGATGCACACTCAATTACAGGTAACCACAACTTACACATTAATAAGTCTACATTCTCCGACTGAATATTACTATAACATAACTATAATAAAATAAAAATACAAAATTAAATATAGCGTGACATGCTAATTCCAAGATTAAGATGACATAATTACAAAAAAAAAATACGAACATTCGCGTTTATACAAAGTGTTCCTTTTGATATCCCATAGCTTCAAGGTTACATTCAATGACTAGAAATAATGTAAAATGTCTAAGAAACATGGCTTCGAAACGTATAGCTACGCAGCTAACACAAAATTTAACTAAGATAATTCAAAACTTGTCACCAGTATAACAAGTCTTTAAGCACCTAAATGTCATAGGTAAGGTCAGTCATCCACTAATTAAGGTACGACGTTGTCGTTTTTCAGGTAAAGTCACTTTTCATGGACAGTCGCAGTTTTGTCGAATTATTTTGGAGGAGAAATGATAAAGAAAAAAAATTTTGAATTGTAAAATATTTCATTTGCTGTTCGATTCTATTAGGTGGTCTGATATTGCAGTGTTATGAGATATCAAAAGGAACCCGTTGTAAGATATGTAATATGTGAAATGCTATTACATGATGGTGAAGTTGCTTTGAGGCTTTGCTAGAATTGTTTTTTATTCAATGTCTGTAGTTATATATGTATATGTCACCGGAAAATTGCAGACTCCGTAAGATTGCAATATTTATTATATTAAATTATAATATCTTGAAATATTATGAATAAAAATTGTATTCAATAACTCCCATCCAAATTCAATAGTTACTAATATCCGTGTCTAATTAAGAAAAAATAGTTTACAATTTCACGCGATATTTTACAATCTTACGGCGTTTGCAATTTTCCGGTCCTAACTGACTCACCAACGCCCAAGCTAAAACCCTTGGGTCTAGAAAGCTAAAATAAATAATAAAATTTTATAATTTGTACAGCGGATAGGGTTCGGAAATATTTTTTAATGATACATTTTTCACGCAGGCAGAAGTTATTATTTTTGTAAATATCGAAAGTAATTTCTACAAAATTAACTTAAAAAAAAAATTAACTTAGAAATTCCAAGATTTTGTGGTTCACGTAACAAACAATAAATTCGCAAATTAAAATATGTTTAATCTAACTTAGAAAAGATTTTAAATTCTAATTATTAAAATGAAAATTACACAATTAAACTTAATTGTTTGTAATGAGTTTTTCTTAAATTAATTAGAGAAACTATGATGGAATAAACCTCCAATTATTCACAAAATCTTTTTCAAATGAAATAATTTTGTTTTACTCACTAAGGCATATCAATCTAAATTATGAAAAATGAATGCCCCCGAAACTGGATTTACATGCATAAGAAATTTATTAAATAATTAATGAGAATAAAGCGTCTACTGCTTTATTTATTTACTCAGTACATAATTTAAGATACATTTACTGAAGTTCAATTAAGACCGCTTTTATAAAATGTTTTTGATTATTTATTAAAAAAGCTTAACAACTTTAATGATCCTATTAATATTTATAATCGTTTCGTGAAAGGCTAAAATTTTCTCAAATTATTTTCTTGCTGAAACGTTGGTTCAAACAATTATTTCATCTTGACTTAAGATTGTACCTAAGAAACCTCAACTGTTATTTTTAATTCTCATGAGTATCTAAAGTACGTAATACCCATACGCGTAACTCGCACGAAAGCATGCCAGCTTGCATTTGCTAATCATTACAAATTTCACCTTTAAATGGTTAAGGCACATCATTCCTGAACATAGGCCCCCTCAAGCAATACAACGCCCACATCTCCGTAAACGAGGTCTTCAAAAGAACCATTGCTTCGTGCTTCCAGAAGATTTTCTCGACCTTCACCAGATTACCGGTACCTAGTCCATGTAAGAAGCCTACCAACGCTGCGCCTTGCGACATGCGGTCCTTTTGACCCCATTAACTCACTGTTCTTCGAGCAATGTTCCCTGCACACTACCCCTTGCATGCCTACACAACTGTCTTAATATTTCTATTTCAGTAACGAACTGTTTAAGTGACGGCAATCGAGATGCCTTCGATGGACAGGGCAAATTGGAGGCGGCGGCAGAAATTTCGAGAATGCGAACGATCGTCATTCTTACACCCATTATCAAAACACAGATATGGGTTTGTAGGTACCGTAAAACGGGGTGGATAGAAATGCAAGGGTGAATAAAAACGTAACTTTTATTGGGATTTTCACATAAATACCATATTAATCGCTTCTCACAAAGCGTCCATTTAAAATAAAATAACTGATATTAAATTCTACCCTCTGCACGTGTAAGCGGGCACACCCTTCATGTCTGGAGGCTTATTTAGTTTGATTTGATATTGTTTTTATGCTTGAGTTTGTCTGTTTATGCTGGCATAATGGAGTGTGCTAGCTTACAAGTAGCGAATTATTAAGTTTTATGTTTTTACGTGTTACCTTTGTTGTATTGTTTTCTTTGTAAGAATACTGACTACTTACATACCTTCGTATAAGTGATAGTTCTTATAACTCAACAGACAGATGTGTTGCTGGGGAGTTTGTTGCGCCACTTCTTCTTCCCAGCTAAAACACTAGGAAGTGGTGACGGGCGGGCGTTTTGGGGGACTGTCTTTATGTAGAACTTTGACGTTCAAAAAGTGCTGGCACTCAGCCTAATTTGAATAAATGACTTTTGAATTTTGAATTTTTTTTTGATAAAAAAATTGGAGTTCTTCATTGCTGCAAACAATATTTAAATAACGCGAAAATTCCAATCAAAGTTTCGTTTTTATTCGCCCCATCATTTCTATCCACCCCGTTTTACCCGGTATTCGATAAATTAAAAATATGCTTATGAAACTAGCGCATAAGGAGGTTAAATTTAAGCAAACCAAAGGAGATGGAACCTACAATTCTCCAATTTGAAAATACTACATAAACCGAATAATCATCTATGGCAGTTCATATTTCAACTCCATAAATTGTCTTGAGCTCCACAATCAAAGTTTAACAGTTTCTTGTAAGCGAATCTGTAAACACGACTGTGTTAGTCACGATATATTGAAAACCAACTGCCGTTGGACATGCGAGGATGGTACGAGTATAATGCATGAACATGGTTTTCGTATCGAAGCAAATATTGTGATTTGAAAAGGCACAATATAAGGAAACTTAATGACGGAGACCTTGAACTTATTAATGTTACTACTCTAGGTTACTACTATTAAGGTTACTACTCTATTTAAATAATCGGCCAAGTACGAGTCGGACTTGCACACGAAGAGTTCTATGCCATAATAAAAAAATACCTGACATTAAATAAAAAATGGCGGGTCTTGTTCTTGCAGCAGCAGCAATCCAGTCAGTGATATTCACAACCTATTATCGTTTACCTATTACGGTACAGTTCATGAGATACAGCTCGCTGACAGACATGTTCGACGGACAGTGGAGAAGGCTTAGCCGGGTCTTGTGCTTTTCTTTGGATGAAGCAAAGGTATCTACGCCCGGCAGTGGACGACTGATTTGAAACTGAATGTTTAATAAAACTCATGTTTCGTCACAAGATTAATACCCAGTGTTTTCGTTTAAAACTTGTATGTAACCAATAACAATAATAAAGCAACTGAAAAAAACTTAATAAAAGGATATTTTTCAAGTATTATAAACTGTGGAACGAAATAGAAATAACCAATTGAATCTTCACTCGACGCACTAACCCCTGTAGGCACTTTGTACTATATTGCTGTAGCTGGCGTAGCACAAGCATTTAACTACAGAGCGATTATCTCTGACGTCATCAGAACGCTGAGCTCGTCTAAAACTGGCCGGACTTAATAATAAATCGGCCTAAGATCTGACAGAATTCTAATCCGACCCAAAATATTGACCTATTTCTTTTTGCTTCTTACTTAGCAAGATTAATCCGCGGACCACACTTTTTTTTTCTACTTCCACTACATATGACTATTTAAGGCCCCTTTTTGTGAAAAAATTGTGCAGATTTTCATCAAGAATGAACCTCAATTTTACGTTATAAAATTAAGGGACACCAAATAACTTGCTTTATTGAATAAAACCCTGAACATTGGAAGTAATAAGTTCTGTAAAGAATTTACTAAGCATCGGGAAATTTCTGAGCCCTGAAGGAACGGGATTAAATATTTGCTCAAAATAACTTTGTTTAACCTTTAAAATTGATTCTATATTTTAATAGAAGTGCGTAAGTACCTACCTACTTATTTTTCAAAAAGTTTATCCGCATATCC
Source organism: Mamestra brassicae (assembly GCA_905163435.1). Lineage (NCBI taxonomy): Eukaryota > Metazoa > Arthropoda > Insecta > Lepidoptera > Noctuidae > Mamestra > Mamestra brassicae. Next base: position 6,798,535 of record LR991004.1, on the reverse strand, counting down.
TAAAATAGCTGATGGATTTTATTAAAATAATCTGTCACAAAAATGATAATGGCACAATATTATTTTGTAAACGAAATCCTTTGTCATACAAATGTCTGCAATATATGCAAATATTCGGGTCATATTGGTTTTTTTGTCGCCATTAAATTACAGTGAAACAAATAAATATTTTTTCGGTAAATAACGGAGTATTTATTCAATTTTTCGCAAACTCATCAACGTTGCGTGGGAAATTGAGACGGGAAATAAAATAAAAATAAGCAATTAGTGGTCAATGGACAGCTGAAGCGTTAAATGTAATTAGCGGTGTGCGGGGGCTGCGAGGAGCGATTGTGGTCGCCACCATCGAAGCTCCGTGGTCAAAGAATTGGACTTTTATTTTTTATGACGTTTTATGTGAGATGGCGCAATTAAAAATATCGGATTTAATGTTTTTAACCGACTTCAAAAAAATCTGTTTGATTTTTTTATGTTTGTTGTGTAACTCCACCATTTATGAACCGATTAGATTTTTTTTATCTGATCTGAAATGATATACTTTCCCATTGGTCCCATAGAAATTAATCAAAATTTTTAAAATACGAAGAAACACCGACTTCCGAATTTTTCATTTGGAAGTCGGTTGTATTTTTAGTAAAAAAAGGTTTTTAGTTTTATTTTTCTTTTATCGTTGGAAGAAAAAATCATAGTTTACGTATACTTCATTATTTTTAATGTGGCATGTGGGTGACGGCGGTAACATCTGCAATCTCAGAAACATCACAGAGTGTTGCCCACTATAATAGGTATAGGGAGTTAGGTTCCAAAGAGCTTTTCAATTAAACTGTACAATTTCGATAATCTGACTGACTTTGCGATACCTGAAAAGACCCACAATCTTTGTAGCCTGGCAACGAAGTTCACATTGTGTAATACAAAGGCCGCCTTTCAAGGACTTTGAGATCCGTGTTTTAAGCTGCACGTACTTGCATGCATCATTTGAAGACCGCAGGACATTCTCTCCTTCATAGGCTTGATATTATTTGAGTAACTTGTATTGATGATCTTTGACCCGCATAATAAAAGATATAAAAAAATATTAAACAAAAAATATAGTTACGAATCTATTTCAGAAAACCAATTACAAAGCATTTTATTTTTCATCGTTAATAATGACTCCAGCATCAATTGAAGCGCGAATAGCAATCAGTGCTGCGGTCAGTACAATTAGCTAATGTGGCCGTGAATCAAAAGAGAAAATGTTCAATATTGCATTTGATGGTTATCTTTTATTCTTTTTGTAGTGGTGTGGTCAGAATAATTTGGATTTATATGTGACATTACATAGTGAAACTGATTTGATTTGTGTTGGAGTTTCGGTTCATTCGTAGGTATTTTTTTATTATTAGCTAGCGTCACATTTTTCATTAATGCTCCGCTCTTATTGGTCGCTGCGTGCTGTTATATAGCTTATGTCTTCCTCGACAAATAGGCTATCCAACACTAATAGATTTTTTCAATTCGTACTAGTAGTTCCAGAGATTAGCTCAAACAAACAAACTTTTCAGCCTTATTATATTACTATATACTAATACAGTAATATACTAATATTAGTAAATACTTATGTAATAAGGATGTAGAGTTTATATAATATGTATTAGAATTATTATAAGTAAATTATAGATTAAAGGCATATTTTTTATTGATTAAATTGTGTGTGTCTTGATGATGAAAAGTTAGAGCGTCACACTGCTACAACTTCCAAACTCCGGGCTTCTTTTTTTTAAGGTTGGGAAATCATTAAATGACTATTGCCGCTCTGGGCGGAGCGGAAGGGAGTGTCAGACTCTTACTGACTAAAACCCATCCGTGTTCCTCCAAATACCCTTTGCGTTCCAGGGAAACTTCGGGCTGCTTCTGCGAAATTCTTTACAGAAAAACACAGTTACACTTTTTTCCCGTCCTAGGAATCAAACCCAGGACCCCACGTTTGGCAGGCGCCTTTACTACCTCGAGATCAACGAAACGGGACGGTTACAGAATAAAGTAGTAACTGAACCCTATTACTAAGCCTCCGCTGTCCGTCCATGCGTCCGTCCGTCTGTCAGTGGGCCGTAAATCTAAATAATAATAGGTAGACAGTTGAAACATTCACAGAGTGTGTATTTCTACTGCCGCTATAACAAAAAATAATAAAATATTTAATTAAAATTAAAGAAGGCTCCCATATTAGAAACGTGTTTTTTCGGTTAATGGTACGGAACCTTTCGTGTGAGAGTCGGACTCGCACTTGACAAGTTTTTTTTTTTTTATTGATCGCCTCCCGTTTTTCCGCGATCTCAACTGATGGAAAGCGATGATGTGGTCGACGATGGAGCACGCGTACCTACTTATTCACTGTTGACTGAAAGATCCCCTTTTAACAAGGCTAGTAGATCCAGTGTCAATGGATTTATTGCTAATAGAGTTTGTAAAAACTGGCATTTGGTAGGTCTAGAGCTTTCGTCTTGAAAGTTTAGTTTTTTGAAGGCAAAAATACAATCAAACAAAGATTAAGAAAAGTATTTATTTACAAACAAAAACTTTTTGCAAAAAGAATACAACCGACTTCCAAAAAAAACACTACAAAGTATAAAATAACTTTAATTTCGGAAGTCGGTGTTGGTTGTTTCTTCGTATTTTAACACCGACTTCCGAAATTTAAGTTAGTTTTAAGAATTTGAAGTCGGTTTAAATAATAATGAAATCTTTTATCGTTACTAATAGTTAAATTAAAGAAAAACTATTAAACAAACGAGATAATGCAGTGCCATCAATCTAAAATAATCATTTAACGAGATTTATGTGTATTCAAAACTATGATATTTCACTGCGAGAGACAAAGCTTCAACCGCTTTGAAGATAAGAAAACCATTTAGTATAATTAAGATAACTTCAGTTACAGGGGTCAGCTGAGAACAATATATTTAGGTAAGAAATCATAAACAATGGAGAAGATCTTTGAAGTTCAGACTTTTGTTTATGGTAAATGCACTATTTGTCGTTAAAATGACTTACTTATTGTAGGCAGTGTTTATAGATTTCTACAGTTAAAAAAAAGTAAATTTTTTAGGATATAATTTTTTAAATAAGTACTCTTAGACTTTTATTTATTTACTAGCTTTCTTCTGCGACCATTCTTCCTCATGACCTATCTCATTTACCATGATTTTTTCGGGATAAAAAACATTACCGGAATAATTTTAATTAAATCCATTGGAATAATTTAATCTAATTTCATTTAATGTACTTTTTTTATTTAATTTAAAGTACCTAATGGAATGATCTTATCCTATTTTTAATTTAATTCTGTGTATTTAATATTATTCTGTTTTGTAAACCTAGTTATACTTGCATGCTGTGGTCTCCTATAACTGAAGGAGCACACGTAATTGAACCACTTGTACCACTGTGACTTATGTTGTTCTGTGTATCCTTTGTTGGAGATCCAAATAAATAAATAAATAAATTAGTGCTTCTAAAAACTACCCTTAACAAACATAATTATGTACAAGCAATGTAACCTCTCGATTTCAAAAACAATTAGGTTCGATTTTTACGAAAGTTATTTCAAAAAACAAATTTAAAATTCATCGCCGTTTACTGTTGAAAGTCAAATCAAAAGATTTATCTCGATTTTCCTCGTGTTTTATGAAAGACACTGTCAACCAATGACGTGTCTGACAGCGCCAGTCAATGTCAGACATCAATTCAATTTTTGACAACCTCACGCGTCAATAGACAAAAAAATAATCAGGAAAAGCATTTTCCTGTTGGGATTCGAATTCTTTCAAGATTTATTATCAAGCTTAGCATAGATGATTTTAACATAAAAATGTAATACGTTATATTTTTCTCAATTTACAATCTGCCTAACATTTACCCTAATATGTCAGGGCGGTTACCAGTCAATTAGATACAACTGAATACCAGTACTATACATATAACTAACTTTTGCCCGCGACTTCGTATGTGAATAACCCGTTTTTTCCGTTCCCGTAGGAGTTTCGGGAAATCGTCTCTTAGTGCTACTCTACGGAGTGTAGGAAAGCTACATGCCAAATATCAGCTTTCTACGACGACTGTATCACGAAACTGCGACAATCAAACCTTGATGTGCGGAATTCCGACAGTACGCCACTGCGATGCACGAAATATCGACAGTTTGCAATCGCGACGTACATAACTTCGAATGTACGCCATCTCGAAGCACGCAGCTTCAACAGTTCGTAATTACACCACATGCATAACATAACATAAATACCAGTAGTTTCGGCTGTGCGTTGTCTGTTAGTCACTGAGTAACGCAAGAGTTTTATATTTATATTGATTGATTGATAACTTTTTAAGACTAAGTATTGTAGACTGCAAAAATACAGTACATATTAAAATGAATTATGTTATGAAATATAATATAATATATATTTATTAACCAAAATAAATATACGAAACTTATGAAAAATCGAAGCTAAAGTTTAATCACATTATAACCCAGCGAATGGCTATGAAACCTTTCATATAGCCGGCTTGTAGGAGAGCGCCGGGATTATTCTCTTCCGCCTGAATAAGCCATGGCGATATTGCGCCATCGAATACTGGGAGCAACGCTGCGGTACCAGCTAGTATTTTATTAGTGCAGTAAGCAAGTACTGGCAGGTAACGATAATAGATTGGGGTCGGGTAGTTTTTCTTTTTTCAAAGTGTTTAGAGAAAATGTGTGTAGAGGTTTTAAAAGCTGTGGCTTGGAGAATTAATATTATCGACATTTTCAGTAGTTCGTCGGTTTTTTTTTTCAGTTGTGATTACTTTAGACCGAAGGATGAAACTTAAATATATTTTATTGCCATAGATATTTATGCCTGTGGCACTATACAGTGTCGTTTTTGGTTAGTTAATAAAAAAATAACGAACAAGTTCGGGCCAGACTCGCGTGAACGCTGCAGCACTGGTTTACAGAAATTCAGTAGATTTAGAGCAAATTGACTGTGGGAGACGGACAGACAGACGTCAGACACACTAGTAATCCTATAATGGGTTCCTTTTTTCATTCCGACGTACGGAGCCCTAAATATCAATTTACTGATTTAGTAAATTGTAGTTCTAATGATCACTATTATTAGGACCTACTGTGATCGGTGTCAGGTAAAGTTATACACAGTCTTCAATTTCCTAAAATAACTCGTAAGTGTAATACTATTTACGATTAACAAATGAATGTCTCAACCGACAGGCCGAACGTTCTAATTCATAATGGCCGCCGTCGTTATACGTTACCTTCGACTATCTGTGAAATTTATCATTTTCATTGGCATTCACTTATTTATTAAATTTAGGGATCGCTAAAACTATTAAGGCATCGAAGTTTTTCTTCACAATTACTATTCAGTATTAATGAATATTCAAAAAAACAATTGCAAAAGTAACGCGCCATCACATGTCGCCTTTTTAGTAGCAAAAAAGTTCCCCCTTTTTATTTCATACGACAGCCAATCAGTTAGAGTTTAGAATTTTCGAAAGTCGATACAGATGCGATTCTAATCGACTGTTTGCAAAAAACTCTGAAGCGAAGTTGACGCATCGCTACTACCAATTGAATTCCGACTGTTCGTACGTCGGAGAGGCGTACTGTTGGTCAAACAAAAGCTGCGAGTGACAACGTGATCGCGTCACGTACGTCCCTGGGACATAGTTTATAAACATGGGAGTACATTTTGTTCCTGGTTTTAAATACCTATGCTGTAGCAAATTTTCTACGGAACATCTATTCGTTAAAGTTTATGACAGGACTGCCTACTGCCCTATGGAAAAAAAACCGGACAAGTGCGAGTCAGACTCGCGCACTGAGGGTTCCGATCAAGTCTACATTTTTTCCGAGTATAAATTACCTACGCAAATTTAAAAACTTTGAAAGCACTCTCATTACTCTGACAAAAATACAGCAGGTAAGATTGAAGGACAAACTTAACTTTGTTGTTGAAAATGTGATTGATGAAATTTTTTGATCAATTCTAAATTTGGCATTGGTCAATTCTTCAACCGAAAATATAAGTTTGTTCGCAAAAACTACATATATACTATATGATAAAACTACAAATTACATTTCAGACTTTTTCCTGTACTTGTACTGTACAAGAAGATAGATCTATCTTCTTGCCAAATTTCATGACTCTAGGTCAACGGAAAGTACCCTATAAGTTTTGATTCCTTTACGAGCGCCATAAACGGAGCATTAAACGGCCTTATCTATAGATTGCGTTGACTTACGCCCGGTCTCAATAACGTATCTACCTTTTACCAACTGTCAAATTAGCTACCAACAGTAGCTGAAACGTCATATTTTCCTTTTAAAAATGACGTTTCAGCTACTGTTGGTAGCTAATTTGACAGTTGGTAAAAGGTAGATACGTTATTGAAACCGGCCGTTAGAACTTTAATTTTTTCACTGATCCAAGGAGTCGTAGACCTGAGTATTTGATATTAATTTCAGCTTGATTCCTCCACGTGTTCCTAAAAATAAGGGTCTTGACAGATGGACAACAATGTGATCCTATAAGGGTTCCGTTTTTGCCGACTGAGGCACGGAACCCTAAAAAAAGGGAAATAATGTGTGTACTCCTGATGATAAAATTGTCAATCAATAGTCTTGTTTGTTTTATAATCGACTTTAAGAATTCATTTCACATGGAATCTCACTCGGTCATAGAAAAAACGGCCAGTATTGGTTGAATAGTAGAAACTGTACGACAGACATAGTCTTTTTAGTCTGGCAAGAAACCGTTGCTTTCAACTAAAACTCAACATGCTTTGAGACCTTTTGATCTCCTATCCAAAAAAAACTGATCAATAATTATTTTTACTGTGAAAACAATTTCCTAAATCATTCAAATCAACTGTTAAAATACGTAGGTAGCTATCACTTCACAAAAAAATAAAAAGACAAGCAACTAATTAAACACCACAAAAAAACGGGGACATAACACACAATCTTAATTAATCAATTTAATCATCGCACCCACACATGTAACCTCCCGTTCCCATACGTCGCACAGACGTAGAAACACGTGACCTACACCTGAACGGCTTTCATTGTTTATTTTTATTGCTGGGACCAAATTCACGCCCAAATAAATGTGAAGTAAAACCTCTGGGACGTTAATTAAGTTCTTGGCTTTTACGGCCCCTTTGCAGCCTGCGGTGTTACTCGTAATGAGTATTAGGGGGTTAGAATGCCCGTATCGGATGTGTGGCTAAGACTTTGTGACTCGAAACCAATCGGGCTTGACTCGCGTTTGGGAGACCACCGAGGGGATTAAAGCTTTTTCTGCTGTGGGCTTGCCAAAAGGATGATTAGTAGGCGTGTTTTTTGTTAATAGAGTTGACTGGGTCGAGCTCATTTTGCTGTGATGGTCAGTGGAGTAATCTAGCCCACAGATCTGATGCGTCTTTTTTCTATGTGGGTTGCAAGGACACGTTACTGAACATTTATGTTTATCCTAATGCTGTTCTTTTTCAAATATGATTATTGTTGCGGGATTCAAGCCTGTTGAATTGTTTCTCCGGGCTCTTCCAGGTTTATTGTTTCAACGCTTTTATTTTTATATAACCGCTCTTTTTTGGGGTTCCGTAGTGAACAAAGAATTCTTATAGTTTCGCCATGTCCGTCTGTCTGTCCTTCCACGGTTTAGCTGAGAGACGCTTAGCGCTTGAAAGTTGAAATTTAGTATGGGTATACAGAATAATCATGTCGACAAAGTGGTAGAATAAAATCTTGAAATACATTTGTTTTTAGGGCTACATGTAAAGTGGCGAGGATTTTTTTATCGTTTCTCCATGGTGTGGGGTGTCGATGGATAAGTCGTTTATATTGAGGGTTTGCTACAACTATTTTTCCATCCAGGGATTCGTTTGCGAAATATTAAGCTTAGAAGTGCTCATTTTTCTTAGAGTCAAGTGTCCGCCCCCCGTGCCAGCTAAACGGTTGTTTTTGGAGACGTGCAAAAATTCATGGTTGTAGGATATATATTGAATTTAAAAAGGAAAACTATCACAACTAAGTAGGCTTTACAAATGAAATCGTTACAGTTGACCAACTTAAATAATGGAAGTGGGTAAGAAAAAATCGTAATAATTCCATAGAAAATGACTTAAAACCAAGTGCATTTCTAAATTTATAATCTAATAATAGTGAAATACATTATAATTTTTTTCTGACATCGTTTAAGTGACGGGTAACTATGGAACCTGTTTTTTTTTCTATATCTTCTTTATTGTGATTTTTAGAAGTTGCTGTGGTTAACTAAAGGTGCAATTGCTATTGAAGACCAGATGCAAAGACTTTGCACAAAGTTCACGTTCAGTCACCAATGCTGACCTAGACTTGTATATAAAATTCTTCCGTTACTGACTGACTGACAGACAACGCACAGCCGAAACTACTGGTCGTAGAAAGCTGAAATTTGACGTTTAGATTTCCCGAAATTCCTTCGGGAACGGGAAAAAACGGGATATGCGCGTACGAAGTCGCGGGAAAAAGCTAGTAGTGCATAAAGCTAATTGCGTTTCCAGTATACAACCTTTGCATTAATAAAGAAAAGTCAAAAATAGGGCAGACCACAACAAAATTTGGTGTCAATATTTCCAATATCTTTATATGACCGCTTCGAAAATGTTGTTATTTTTCCGATATTTTTATGGACTAAATTAGGTTTGTATCGGCTTCGGTACCTAGTATTGGTTATGTGTATTTTATATTGCTTTTTTGATATTTTATTTATCGAAAAGGTTCTAATTTTACCGCTTCTTGGACTGACTTATGTAGGTTGTATGTCTTTGATTAGCGTTACACACACTAAGTTATTTCAGGATAAATGACAACGTTAACAAAGAGGTATATAAATGGTATATTCATATAAGGCTTGTACATAAGGTCTTTTTGAACATTAAATCTAGCAAAACATCTCGCCAAAAACCAAACCTCCCGTGCATTGGCTCGTTAGAAGTGGAATTTCAAACTTATTTTTATATAAACGGATTTGCAAAATATTTTTTTTTTTCGAAAGAGGTTTATTCCAAAATGGAATTACCTAACAGAAAGCCTGTTCTCGTAATTGAATTTTTTTTTTTTACAAAAAATACAACCGACTTCCAAATAAAACCACTACATAGTACAAAATAACTTTAGTTTTGGAAGTCGGTTTTTCTGATGTGGGTTTCTTCGTTTTTCGACACCGACTTCCAAAAAAGAAGTCGGTTGCATTTTTTTTTGTAAAAATGTTTTTTTCTTGTACGAGAACAGACTTTCTGTTAAGTTAGTAGAACCTGATACTAGACAGTAGTTTGAGAAGTACTTAATAGTATTAAATAAAGGGATCACATTAACACCTAGTCTAGAAACGTTCCGGGCAAGACAAATATTTGTTCCATGCTGGAATTGAAGCTGCCACTCGTGGCGAAAGCCAATCACTTAGCTACTGTGCCAATTCTGCCCTCGATTGCAAAGAATGATGGGTATGAGTATCACAATGGCTTATTATTTCAATTTAGGTAGGTCTAGGAAAAATGTCTGCCATTAGGCTGCGTTTCCACCAGAAATGAGTGAAGATGCGTAGCGAGGGATGTGTTTGTTAAGAACCAATAGAATTGCTTGCGCTGAGCGAGGCTAGTAAAATGAAGCGATTCTATTTTAACAAACACATCTCTCGCATACACGCAGCGTTATTCCCTTATTCTCTACTCGAACTTGACTCAAACAAACTGACAGTGATCTTTTACTAGCAATCTGCCCCGGTTTCGCACAGGGAAAAATCAAATCCGTTCTCTAGATTTTGCATAAGTGGCAAACTTCAAAAAAAAAAAAACCATCCCTCTCACAAACTTTTACACTTACTAATTGTGTGCCAATAACCTTTACAAAAATATTATTATTAAGGATAATTTATACTAATATTATAAAGAGGTAAAGTTTGTGAGGTTGTAGGAGGTATCTCTGGATCTACTGAAACGATTTTGTATTTGATAGCCACATTCATGAGGAATGCTATGCCAAGTCTCGAGCTCGTAAACTTTGTTGTTAACCCACTGTTAATATTAATCACCGTCATTATTCATAGCACCTTGCCAATGATTTCGATTGGCCCTGTTTAATATGTTCGCTACCTTAAAGTAGCAGTCATTATTTCGTTTTTCCTTGCATATTCAAGCTCATCTTATATGATGATTGCTAAAATATTTAATCGCTGCCAAGTTAATTTTTTAGAAGCAAATAGTTAATCGTTGCACGAAGGCTGCGCTGACGTTCTTTGTCGAGGGTCACCAGTATAGAGGGTATGCGGTACAGAGAGTAAAGTCCTCTAAAAACCTCTACTGGAAATAGGAGGATCCTCCTGCCAGACGGTTGTTGTGTCTGGTGAGCAACTGCCCAATAGTTGATATTCGGACTATTGTATATGTTCAAATTGCACGGAGAACTTTGCTTGCGCGATGCAGGATTTCGTTGTTAGTTCGTTGTAGATGGCGCTGCGTCTTTTTGTTGGCGGCATTGATGCCGCTACAAGTTGCCAGGAAAATAATTAGCCAACAAGTATTAGCTGGATAAGAAGGAAAAGGATCGGATATTTTTCAACCCAAAGATTCAAAAACCACACTGTATGATGCACTCAGACCGGACTCATTAAGTTTCAGTAGTACAATCAGCAACAGTGGTCAATATTGCTTACACCAAAAACCGAACCGTAATCCTTCTGTCCTTCTGTACCAGCATTCAATTATGTTTACGGTAATGTAACAGGGTCAAACGGGACCACATGACGTACACATTTCAATCTGCTGTACAGTTTGCCACCAGAATCAACTATTAACTCACCGCAGGTTGGAATTAACATGCGTGTTTATTGTTTTTCGAGTGGCGATTTTAGTATATTGAAGTTTTTGTCTAGGCTTTGTACAAATATTTAGTTTAATTCTTTATTTTTCAGGGTTCCGAATGTTCGTATGAAAAAAAACTGGCCTAGTGCAAGTAAGACTCACGTGCAAAGGGTTCCGCACGAATCTTATTTTTGTTACATGTTACTTCAACACGATAGACTTTTAACTATTATGTGCATTTTTTCCAAACATGCAGTTTCAGAGATAAGGGAGGGGGCTGTAATTTTTTTCATATAATTTCTTGAATGTTTATTTTAAAATTATATTAAAAATATTATTTAACCCTCATAGTAAGCCCTTTCATATGATATATCACACGGTATAATTGAAAAACTTTTTTTTTAATTTCTAGTTTGCCCCCCCAAAAGTGACCCCATCCTCAAAATTTATTTGTTAACGTTATGCGTCTGTGTTTGTGTCACAGAAATTCATATGTGTACCAAATTTCAACAGAATTGGTCCAATACATTCGGAGAATTTGAATTGGCAGTGGCAGACGAGCAGACAGACAGCCAAACCGAACCATTCGGAACCCTAAAAACAGAATCGTTATAGGATCACTCGTGTCTGCATGTCTGTCCGTCTATCTGTCAAAGCCTATTAGCTCCGAATCTAAGGATCACATTATGAAATTCTTGACCCGAACATGGGTACGGGTCAAAGAAAAGTGACCACAAACTATTTTCATTTTATGTGTCCATATAAAATGAAAATACTTTGGGGTCACTTTTGGGAGACAACTTAAAAATATATTAAAAAAGTTTAAAACTTTAACGTGTGCCATATCAACTCGCACTTGGCTTATTTTTTATCTACTTGTACCTAACTTTCGTCTGTAGACCTCAAATTTCGTCTACGCTACGTTGCACAAGTAATAAAAGGACTTTTCTGTTTCAAATTCCTAGTGTAATTAGCACCTATAAGTTTTTATTAGGGTTCCAAAACTTGGGATCGATTTTTCTCCTAATTTGAAGAGCTTCTAAGTTACTAATGGCGTTGATCTATTAATAAATATGTTCTCTTCCCTTCTTTTATAAAACGTCTCGAATTTTATGTTTTCAATTTCGACCTATACCTATTCGGTAACGGTGTTTATGCACTCGTATACGACATGCATTCGTGTTTTATTTACGAACATTATAAAAACGGATCCGAATATTTCCATAATACAAGTAAGTGCACAAACGTCCTTACAAGGAAAAAGTGCGAACCTGTAAATTAATAACACACAAGCACACCACTACCGTAACATCTAGCAGGTGTTACAAGCTAAGCAAAACAAACACAAAACTACAGTTACGACGTCCGCTCTCTTCCGCGTCCCAGATGTTAATGACATTATCTAATGCCCTCACGTTGTGTTACTACTTCCGTGTGAATGTGACCCACATTTTGCTGGTGTGCAAATAACCATTATTTGAGTTTGTTTATTTTAATCTTATGATACTAATAAAAAATAAAAAATATATGTACAATGAATATATTGTATATTCATTGTACATATATTCATCTCACAAAGTTCAAAAATATTGAGTCTAAAATTTTGGAAAATTCAAGATTATAGATTACTGGAAAACCTAATGAAGTCTATAGTTTTAAAGTAACAATATTATTTTAATAAATCTTTGTCTTCAAATTTTTTTTTATTTTCATGTATATTTACAACTGTTTTAATAAATACTAAACTAACAATATACAGTAGAAATAAAAACTAATCCTAACTAAAATATGGCGTCAAAAAATTCATCCGCATCGCTGTCGACTGGAAGTGTACCCAAAAGACTGGCTGGCGGCACTGCCACGTTGTATAGCAATGCTTATTCTTTGACCAAGGTAAAAGCCATATGATTCGTTCGGAACCCTTAGAGTGTGAGTCCGACTCGCAATTGGCAAGTTGATTTTCAAATTATAAAATGTCTCGTCGGTTGTGATTGCTATGCACAAGAACTTGGGTTCGATGCTCGTATCGGGCAAAGTGTCATTAGGGTTTTCCATTTAGAGTGATACTGTACAAACAAGCACACCACTACCGTAACATACCATACAGCGTGTTCCAAAAGTGCATGGTCATATTTAAGGGTGATGTTGGGTAGCTGTTACACAAAACAAAAAACACAAAAATCAATAACGAAACAAAAAAATAGTCCTTTTTCAAAAAAACCGACCAAAAAAAACGGTTGATTTGATGTCATCGACTGCATCAGACTGCTTTAAAAGTCATTTGTTTGGAACTTTTTAGTCGCTTATTATGATCGATTTTTTTTTGTTTTTTTTTATTTTTCCTTTCAGCTACGGTGACGGTGGTATACGGTGTTCTGTATGGTGTCGGACGTAAACGAGTAGCACCATCCCATCATTTCCCGTGGGTATCGTAAGAGCTGACTAAAAGACTCACCAGAAAATGGGCAGCAGCCTTTTACAAAGAATGCTGCTGCCCATTCTCTGGTGAGTCCCCACAGGGTTCTGTGCATTGCAACAGCTACACTGCGATCGCCAACTCGCCTGTCGATTATGGCAACCCCCTTGGTGTAGGCCTACGTCCAGCAGTGGACGTCTTTCCCTGATAAGATGATGATGATGATATCAGCTACCCAACAACACCAATAAATATGGCCACGCATTTCTGGAACACCCTGTAGTTACGAATTTAAGTGGGCCTAGCTGCTGAGAGTTCATTATTTTTTCAGTTGATGATAATTATGAGGGGATCATAAAATTCCCCCTAATAAATAGTAATCAAATGTGACGAAATGTGGGTGCTGTTTTCAATATTTCTTTCTTTCTACATGGCAAGAATGATGTTATGTATTTAACTTCTACCTAAACCTTCTTGGATTTCTATTGATAGACTTTGAAGTGAGGTCGTAATAGGCAATTTGCGTGGAAAGCTTTAATATTCTATTCACAAGGATCATATTAAAACAGACTATTTTTAGACCGAACCCAATTATCTTGGCAAATATTGAAAATGTAATGTTCTATGTTCAGTACTTACAAGTACCTAACGTTACCAATGTTGATATTTTTAACTGACTTCAAAAAGGAGGTGGTCATTATCACCAAGTCAGAATGTGATGATGAGATTCCAGGGAAATCGAGAGCAACCCTCAAATTTTAAAGGCACATACAGTGTTTTTCAAACACTTTCTATCGCAATTCAGATATTTTTGCCTGGTAATCATCATCTCATATTGCTGAGCTAATGATGGAAGGATCTGATGATGGGATCCCAGGAAAAATGTTTGTTCAGCGATATTTTCGCCAATTGTCAACCGATTTGAATGATTCTTTTTTTTGTTTGGAAGAGTATTTTCCCGGACTGGTCCCATTTCAAATTAGTGAATAACTGATGAAAACTTTCGGAGTTAGGCAACGGAACTCTTCAATAAAATATAGCAAATCTCCCGGGATTGCTGAAATCGCATGTCTGGATATTGTTTAAACCAGTTTATAACATAAAATCACGCCGGTACGCTGCAAAGGAGTATGCAGATGCATAAAAGTCCACCTGAATTTCCATGTTTTTAGGGAACTTTTTTTTACTATTCGGCCATAACTTTATTGTTTATTAACCGATCTTGATGTTGCTTTATGCGTTGGGTTTAGTTAAAGCTACATATATTGCATTTGGATTGGACGTTGAACTTCAATGATAAATCAGTGATCTCCTCAACTTAAAATCAATAAAATCTAGTAAAGTGACATATTGTTAGGTGTATGTGAATCCCAAAGCAAAGTAGATATTTAACTATTTTTTTTTATTATTATTTATTTATTTCAGACAACAGAGACCATACATTGTTCTGGACTTTCACTGCGAAAGCACACAACGTAACTCCTAAACGGCAAATAGCGCAACTTCTCATTATGGGAATAATGCCAATTTAGCTGTGGGGTATCACCACTCGGAAGTGAAAAATATATCAAATTTTATTTGGATGTTGTTTTATTTTTTTTACTATTATATACTTATCTCAAAAGACGTTTTACCTTCTAAGGTATTATCTTCAGGTTAATTCCTAGAATTGAATACCTATACAAGTCTTAAAATTTGACTTTAATTATAATGATTTTTTGGTCCAACCAATCCCAGGCTGATAAAAATTTAATTTCTCCTAAATTATCCTTCATTTAGTGCTAACGTCGATTTCTTATGTAAAGTGAATGATACTCAGTGCGGCATTTTCACCTTCCATTCTGCAACGTGAAAATGTATTGCGCCCAGCCCACCAAAGTAACACGGGACAAGGGGCTATAGACAAAGACTATTTTTCGGTGACAGTGGCTGTGGAAATTCTAAAATGTTTGGGTTTGACCACATGTCATTTCACTAGTGCATGTCAAACCCATACATTTTTAAAGTTTCGACAATTGATATCGCCATCAAGTGTCACTTTGTCTAGAGGCTAAAAACATCTCAACAAAGTGACGTTGTATGAGCAATAACGAATATTGATAGGGCAAAAATGTACACTGGTTTTTCTTGTGTCACGTGGTGAATCATCGTTTGTCTTTAGTCCGAGAGCACGATGATGAATGGCGGCGGCGACGGAGATGATGGTGGAACGTTTTACGAACAAAATATTAATTAAAAAATCTTAAACTCCTCAAAGAAAGGCACAGGCTAACATGGCCAAATAATAAGGTATAATATAATGTGCAGCATACTCAAAGGCATACCGATTCTGAATCACTCCAGTGAACGTTGGCATCTGAGGTATTTCTCCTCCGTGATCCGACCCTTGCCTTATTTTGCATTCTCATAATTCCCAAGGAAGGTTCATGAAATATGATATAGTGGTTCTAAGCGTACTTAGAGCTTTTTAATATGTATGCTGAACAAATCTTGGATATTTTAGATCATTATAATATTGTTGCTTATGCATTATTTTGTAGTTAGTTTAATCTTCAGTTATGTGTTAAGTGGTTGTTCAAACGCTACTTCGTTTTATTTTATTAATTAAATACATTGTTCGTGGCCAGTTACAGTATTGAATACTTTGAAGCTTGATACAAACATCTCGCATGCCTTTTTCGCTTGAGGTTAAGCAGAAATTATAGAACATCATCTACAATCTTAACACACGCTTCTCGATCTAATACTTTCGAACCAGTTATTTTCTTTGAGGTGGTCACTTCATTTCTTTCGTCATTATATTGTTTTTATAAACACTTTTGGAGTTGTGTATTAAAATACTTTCCCAACAAAAACACACCAACTACAATCACGATAACGCAAATATCTACGGCATTTTTTTCTGTTTTCCTATTAACATGGCGCAAGCAATTTGTTTACGAACAACATTTTAGTCCTTTCAATGGTCCGGTGTAATCCAATTTGCTTGTATCGGTACGCGTGATAGCCGCATCTCACCGGCGAACCTCAACGATTTACACACGTCGGGCAAACTCGGCTTTTGATTTGATTCTGTTTGGTAGCAAAGTTTGTTGTTTTGGTTGTCTTGACTTTATTTTGTTTGACTCTCAAGTCAGACTCCGTGCTGTTTTACCTAGCCGTGATAAGTTATGAAAGATGAAAGAGCACGAATTGCTGAGCCATCAGCGATGATAAATAATCATCTCATGTCCGTATGAATTGAGGAGCCAGGACATAATTTCTCAAATGTCCAAGCGCTTGCAATTATGCTCAACTCAAGCTTTGTCTGCTATATTCAAAATTGTTTCAGGCTATTAAGTATGATTACCTGAAGTACTCATACAACTTAATAGCCTTAGTAATACGGCTTGTTTGGACGGTTTTGACAATGTCTACTCAAGCATATATCCCTGTCGCCACCGCGGTGCAACTCAGTGCTTGGTGACTCACAATGTGATGCAACATATTTAGTGATAAATCGATTGAGTGAAGCGAATTTCATTTTAAAATATATCGGAGCGATACGAGGATAATTATAGCCGCATCACAACGGCCGAATTTCGACGATTTACACCAATCGAGCAATCGTGCGAATCCGGCTTTTGATTTGGCGCTTCATTCAAAAGAGATGCAAGTTTTTTGTAGTGTGTTGAACGTGTTAAGTCATATTTTGATAACGTATACAAGTGGATAGGTACTATAGTTTCATATACTGGTCTTAAAGTCAATCACCGAAATCCTTTTCAAAAGTCCGAAAGGTACTGGCTGGAAACGGATGTCAAACATCGTCGATTTTTTAAGGGTACAACCCTTATTATGTTCATAAAGCCGAATTGAGTGTTAGTGCTGAAAAGTGAAAAAAAGCAAAAGAGCTGAAGACTGAATACACTAAATCCTTCTTAAAACAAGAAAGAAGAAACACGAAGCTAACTAAAGTTTCCAAAAATAAAACGGTTCATTCAGTGGACTGATCTAATTCAATCTGGCATGTGCTGTCACCAATAAAAGCCGCATCTCACCGAGCCTAACTCAACAATTTATATATATGCATAGGGCTGTCCGAACGCTTGATTTGATTCCATTTAGAGAGTTCCCGTGTTTTTTTGGTTTACTTTGTAGCTAGTGAAGGGGAAAAATAGATTACTGTGTGGTGGTTGGTTGGTTGGTTTTTTAGGGTTAATGTTTGGTTTTCATCATCATCATGGTTGGAGCAATACTATAATGCGACACTGATTCGACGACCAGTACCAAAAGGAATCAGCCTTGCCTTTTCTCAACTATATTAGGGTCGGCTTTTAGTCTATCTGGATTTAGCTGAGTACCAGTATTTATCATGGGGCGACTGCCTATCCTGCCTTCTGACTACCTGTAGCGACTGCCAAATATGTACAAAGGACAACCAAAACAGATAAATTTACGTGCTTTTCGAGGCACGGCGGTACCTCAGTATATTAAGATAGTCACCCATCCACGGACTGACTCCAGCAAGCGTTGTTTAACCTTGAAGAAAGACCCTTGGCTGTTATTATTTAGCCACGAGCTCTACCATTACCAATTCATAGAAATAGTTCTATACATATTACAAATGCTATAGAAAAAATCGTCGTATTGTTGTCGTATTGCCTCACCTATATGTAAGAGTCATTAACAGCTAGTTAAGCAAACTGTTTTTTTTTTTTTGAGGATGGGAAATCATCAAATGAGTTCTTCCGCTCTGGGTGGAGCAGAAGGGCGTGTCAAACTCTTACTGACTAAACCCATCCGTGTTCCTTCTAAAGCCCTTTGCGTTCCAGGGCCGCGGTGACTCTTTCGAACAAATTCCGCAACCCTGGCAGTCAGCATAGAAGACGGGGCCCGTCTTCTATGCTGACATCTCTTTGAGGCGCGCGTGAAACACAACGCGCCATCGACCCGGGCCTGGTGGTGATCGGACAGCGAGCCACCCAACGCTCGCCGTCCGCAGGCCCGCGCCTACGGTGGCCGGGGATCGCCCTGCGACTTCCGACGCCCGGGGCGTCTTTAATTAAGCAAACTTACTACTATTATTCGGAATTAAAGAGCTATCGATTATTTATTATGATAGAATGGTGTCCTTAGAGAAATCAAGGTATCTTGGCAACGAAATAACTTTAGCGAAGCTCTATTAAACTGTTGTAACACCAGAATTTTGAAATACAGAGTTCTATCAAAATGTTATTTTTTTAAGAAATCGGCTAGCACCTTGGAAACAGAACAATCTTGCCCCAAACACGTGTAAAGAATTGAAGAATCAAATTACACTGTTACAATTTGTACCTCATACCTCAGACACAAAAAGCGTGGGTGCCACAATAAAGTTTGACACAATTCCGTTACTCCAATCCTTTCGGCAGACGTTGGCTTCCTTCCGCTTGTTTTGTTGAAGGCACGGAATAGATAAATACAGAAGGCTGGGTTTGTGTAACGAGCAAAAACAGGTGTACAACATGTTAGAGTTTTCCAGTATAAGCTGAACTCGCATTGTTTAGGTTTTTTGTGTTATGAGAGGGTAACATTAGAATGCATCACAGGATGAATAACTTATGATTTGCATTCTAAGTCACTCTTTGAAACCAGCTTAATGTGTATCGTTTTGTGTGTAGGCGATCAAAACGAAATGATAGTCGCGGCTACGCTTTCTATTGACAGCTTGCATTCGGCGTACATTCCTAAAGATCAGACTGTACGCCGAATATAAGCGAACTTCGAAGTTGGTTGGTAGTTTCTGTCTGTAGTCGGCATCTAAAATTCAATTTAGCCGTTGGCGTCACTTGGCGGTCCAATTATAGCTCGTTTGATAAAAGCATTGGGTGTTGCATGTTTGTTTGTAGATGGAATCGGTGGTCATCATCACTAATATTTTATATTTAAGCGTTGTCACATCGACCAATTCTTTGTTTCATGCATCTTGCAGACTTTATCTCACCAGGTTATATGTAGTAGGTACTATCCACCCTAAAACACCCTGCCTTTTGGTACCTACGCGGTTGTCACATCTGGTCTTCTTCTTCTTTGTGACACTCTTGACAGAATGGTCGTGGTCGTCCTATCAGGAGTGGTGGAAAGCTTTACAATCTGTCGCCATTACGCTTTTCTTGCAGATACGTCAAGTAGACCATTGAGTACAGTTTTAACTTGTTCCATCCAATGCTTTGATGACCTGCCTTAGCACCTTATCAGCAATACGTTTTGTGTGCAATGTTACCTACCTACCTACCTTTTGCAGTCCTGACTCCTGCGACCCTCACCAGGTCATCGGTCTATCTTGTGGAAAATCTATTAATGGTGTGTCCTCCGGTACTCAGTCTTCTGCACCTATCTATTCTGTGTCAAACGGTTTGTGAAGATATTACCTCGTCCAGGTACTCGAAGCTATTCGGATTATTTGGAGCGCCCTCTACGTTTGAGTATTTATTCCTGAGTGTTGGTTCTAATACAGTTAAGGTATTTTAGGAGTGGTTGTAGTCTTCACGTGAGTGAAGTTAATCCTGTGGCTAATTTAAGTTGGTAAGGCTGGATTATAAAACTTAAATTGCAGTAAGGTTTAGCAAGTAGTGTATACGTCATTAAGACTTATTAACTGACCCACTCCATTTCCATTAATGATCACAATTTATTTTTTTTAATTTTACCACGTAAGTACTCATTGTATGAATGCAAATAAAGTTAGAGTATTTGAGTATAATTATTCTTCTTCAAAAAATATAATCAAAACTGAAATGCTATTAATTTACTATCATCGAAGCAGAACAAGATTAAAAAGTTTTAATCTAGCCAAAAGAAATAACTGAAGCACACAAGTTAATATCAAGAAATAGAACAATAGGTAGGGTAAATAAAAAAAAATAATAAATAAAAAAAACACAATGAGACAAGTCGAAAATCCCAAAATAATCATAAAATAATTTGGAAATAGACTGACAGCATGTGTAAATCCATATTAACGTGAAACCAAAAAGCACAGCTTAATCCATGTCAGCATTATTCGAAATTTGGTATCAGTAAATAGAAGAACATTATTTTAGCGGATTATTAGGTTGAACAAGGCTTAGAAGATTAGCGTAACCATACATTATTAATTGTCGATGTTTATAGTACACAATTAATTTCACCTTGTATTTCATTTTACTTATTAATGTGGAATGGATTTATCGGACTATGATATTGTAGTTTTCATGGAGGATTTAAAAGTGCGTTTGGCTTATGATTCAGAACAGCGCCTTGTAGTCTCCTCGTGGGGTAAAATGAATTCAACTTGTGAGTCTCAGATATATTTTTTTTTTGGCAAGTGTACTCCTTCATCAACCACGTTATCGCTTTCGGTGAAATTGTGCTCATAAGTGAGCCTATCAATATTAATAACAAAAAACCTCTTTTCTCCTTCACGTCCGTATAAAAGACCATCACTTTCGATTATTTGCCTTTTGTCTGTTTCCCTTCTATTCCGATCGCTTGCTATTAAAACAAAAAAACACTCAACAATTTTAATAAAAGCAACCAAAAGCGCTCAAAATACCTTTTCCATATTTTTATTGAGCCTCAAAATACCCTTTCCCATTCAAATCACTTAAACGTCAAACATGGTTATTCCTCTTACCCCTTTAAAAATAGGCACGTGTCGAGGGCTACTTTATCGCGGTCCCTACCCAACAAGCAATTTTAGATAATCTACTAGCCTTGAAGCCGGACTGAAGTTATTTACAATCAATTTCCTTGGCTATTAAAGGCTTGGATAAATGTTATGCACGTAACGTTGAAGCTCTGCTAGTTATTGTGTGAGGTAACTATTATGGGGCGGATAAAATTGTTCAGTTTGATTTTATAATGGGTATATGTATAGCGGCAACGACGAAGAATTTAAAATAGTGGTGGCTTCAAAAAACTACCACTATTTTGTCTCTGAACCACCCCAAGGCTGACTGGTAGAGAATGCCTAAGGGATTAAGTCCGGCTCTGTAAATTTGTGTGCGTAAAGTGTTAAGTCTTGGCAAACGCGCTATATCGTCGTGTAGATTATTTACTATCATCCGGTGAGATAGTGGTCAAAAACGAACCTATTAAAAAAAACAAAGATGGTTAGAAATAAAGGAGAGAAAACATACAGTGGCAGGAGGCACAAATGGTCTGCCAGGGTTGCGGAATTTGTTCGAAAGAGTCAACGCGGCCCTGGAACGCAAAGGGCTTTAGAAGGAACACGGATGGGGTTTAGTCAGTAAGAATCTGACACGCTTTTCCGCTCCACCCAGAGCGGAAGAAGTCATATGATGATTTTCCATCCGTAAAAAAATTAGATACAATTAATTGTGGTTGGCCAGCATAAAAGAAGCACACTGTATCAACCACAATAAGCATAATTAATCAATTCAAGTGCATGATCTTTTTAGTTTCGCAGGCACGACAAAAAAATAATTGGTCAAAAACTTCGTCACATCCACAGCGTAGTTGGAGGCAGCAAAGAGGCGCATGATGATCATCTTTTATAGTGAGTGGAAAATCATAGGTAACGTTCATTGAATTAAATAAGATTCTGAAACTCAAAAATTCGACTACGTAAATATCCGGGTAAAGCATTGTTAGAATTCTTAAACGAAAAATTCTTCGAAAAACCGCATTGCGTTGTCGACTATTGAAATTCATGACACAAAGTATCTAGAGTAAACTTGAGTCAAATATTTAGGTAGAATTATTTTGAAACTTTGCAGAACATACATAAGACTAGAATCATCTCAAGGTAATATGAAGCTAGAAGGCCAAGCACGTGCCAACCGATTTAACAACCACAATTGGCTTGTGTGGTCAGATCATGTCGGTCTATCTCTTCTAGAAGAGGTCCATGTCCCAGTGATGAATGCCATCAGCGTGCAATTAGCTTTAGAATGAATGTTTACAAAAAATTTAGATGCTGCAGCTTTCCCTAAAAATAAGTTTAATAAGGTCAATTTAAATTTCTTTAGAATCTTTTTCCCAAAAATTAATAATATCTTGGGACAACTCACACATCCGATCCCAAACTAGGCAGAGCCTGTATATGGCAACCAGACAACTGATAAACATACTTATATGTTTTTAAATACATACATAATATTATGTATGTATTGCTGCTCATCACACAAAGATTTGTCCTGGGTGGGAATCGAACCCACGATCTCCGGTTTAGCAGTCAGGGTCACTAACCACTCGACCAACAGGCAAGTCGAATTGATCCAAACATAGGCGAAGTTATTTAGAAAAAATACTGAAAAGGTTATACGTTACCAAGCCGTATGTAAGACAGCCGTATCATTATAATCCTATATCAATAACTATTGCCAGACTACAAATATTATGATTGTGTTGGTGTTGGAATTGGTTTCGTATTCTAGGAATTTTTGGCAATTCTAAACATTTATGGAACTTCTCTTATAATGTCTTATTGATTGTGATGCTTTTAGGAAAGTTTTGAGAATGATGGTTATAAAAGGAGGGGAACACTAAAAGACCTCGAGTCGACTGTGTTAACCCAGATGTTACTGAAACATATTTAACTACAAGGACGACGACTAATGGTGAAGTATGGAAGCCAAACTTAAGTAATAATAGTAATAACGTTTATTGGACAAAAATGGAACTTAGCCTAGTACAGTTTCAATACTAAAAACAGAACATATAAGAGGCTTCTAATCTAAATGAACTCCTGATTTCCAAACTAGGTAAAAACCTGTATCTTGGAAATCAGTGCTCTTCCAAGTGGACGTTTAAGTGGACGCATAGCTTACAGAATAGATAGTCGACGGGTCGACAGCTTCTGGATTGGCGACCGCGTACCGGAAGATGAAGTGTTGGAGGCCCTTTAACGCTTCGTTTTCCGATACGTGGTCTTCCTACGAAGTGGACCGAAAATCTGGTGAAGTCCGCGGGAATCCGCTGAATGCGAGACGCACAGGACCGGTCTATGTAGCAACTCTTCGGGAACGCCTATGTCCAGCAAAGGATGTCTTTTGGCAAAAATGATGATGATGATGGAAGAAGAAGGCGTATTTAACCGACCTCAAAATGAATTAGGATCTTAGCAAGAGAATAACAATGACTACGTAGAATATGAAGTGTATTTATACATTTGGATTGAAAAAAAACTTTGTGTTAAGCGTAAATATTATTTCTATTGACTCCCAAGTCATGCCCACCTACAGTTGCTTCTATTTATTATTCTCCTCTTTCTATAACCGAAAACCCTCCTGAATATAAAACTGCGCCATTATTCCAAACTCCACTGTCTTTCAATCTACCCACATTACATATTCATTGTATAACACATCCACCGAATCCTAGTCCTTTAAAAACGTTCCAAGTCACGAACATGCATCCGAGCAAGCGGCCATGTAAACGATTTAGTTTCAAGCCTTTGCAGCAAATAGCCCTGCATCAAAACACGTAATAGGTGTACTAAGAAAACAAGTTGTAGACCGTGCTCTACTGCCTTAGTGCCTGTATAATAAAATCTATGAAAGTGGAGTACCTTTAGTAGGGTTTTATTTCAGGGTTGTGCCGTCAAAACGAAAAGCGAAACACGCGAGCGATAACGCCGATGGCTTATGGTTACGGGTATGGTCCGCAGTGGATGCTTGGGTTGTCTATAAGGATAATAAAATTTCGGACAACCCTTTGGTAATGTTTATTGGTGGCAGTTTTGGTTTTATGAAAGTATGCGCGGTGGGACTGCAATTCTTTGTTTGTTTTGAAGACTGTTGCTATTTACTTTTGAATTAACTTTTTTCTTTTTTACCTGGACTTTTCTTTTATAACCTCAGATAAAATATTTGGCAAAATCCTGTCATAAATCATAGTTGGCTAAGCAAGGCAAATGACAATCCGTAAGGTCCAGATGGAATATCGTTAAATGAATGACGTGACATGTTCTAATCTGGCAACCTTCACAAAATAACATTTATTATTGTTGTTTATTCTCGCTTTGCTTTTTCTAGATGTCAAACCAAAGTCAAAGCCAAGGTCCAAGAAAGAACACCCGAAAATACTACAAAGAACAACAAATGGCTACCCTTGAATAATACATTTTACACGGGCCATTAAAATGTTGACATAACTTGTGTATAACACAGACTATATTTACATTTTACGACAGACAGACATTACGAGAAATATGAATTATTATTGTCTTACCTATGCCGCGTCGAATCGTAAATTTCAACCAATAAAATTAGTATGCATGGAATAGTCTAATATTTGTATACAGCTATGATACTAAAGTTTATGCCCATACAGTTATTACTGAAAATCTTAAGATTTTTACAGACAGCTTTTATGTCTATCAACTTTATAAATGTGTGGGTGATGGCTTTCATGAACTTTGCTATCTTTATTATTTTATTTTATTACTCTAAACTTCTAAAGCATTTATATTCTTACAGACAAGAAGTTATAGGTATATTAATTTAATAACAGATTTAAGATAACACTGCTCGAAGGTACATTTTATAAAATTACTTCGTTACCCTAGTTTTTAGGCTCTTCAATCATCATCATATTTTTAGCTAAAAACGTCCACTGTTGGACATAGGCCTCCCCCAAGCGTCGCCACATTGTCTGGTCCTGTGCGTCTCGCATCCAATGGATTTCCACCGCCTTTACCAGATGAAAGACGTTGGAAGAAAAACTAAACTCTATTGATGATAATGAAACATAATTTGTAAGAGATATATGTAGACTGGTTACTTAAGTAATTTGAACCCAAATAATCGTATCTTTGTTTTAAATGCTACAAACTGACCGACAAACAATACCCGCTGCCAAAGATACGTCGCCATGAAATACAGCACTGCGTGTTACCTGACCAAATAGACATCCTCGTGCATCACTTACCACCATTTGCATACACGACGGACTACAGCCGGCCGATTTCATAAACCTCTCACGGTGAAAACTCAGGTGGAGTGAGCGCGCGGTGGACTGTCATTCCATCTTGCTAACATAGATTGACAGCTCACTTCATGATCACTTCACCCATGCCGACATGTTTACAGAATCGACCGGCTGTAAACATGTCGAAGTGAAGGCTTGGGTGAAATGATCACGAGGTGAGCTGTCAAGACATATAATCAAGATGGAATGAAAGTTCGCTTCGTGATCACGTGACATCTTGATTATATGTATTGACTGCTCACCTCATGATCACTTCACTCAAGCCTTCACTTTGACATGTTTACATAATAGACCGGCAGATAGCACTGCTGCACTTGCCTTTGATCAAGATGAATGTCAAAAAACTATTTTAGAAATACAAAACAGATCAGAAATAATGGGTTCAAAGAAACTGCTGCTATGTTCTTACGAGGAGAAAACGATCTACTGCTATTTGAAAGTTTCTGACTAACGATGGATGGATGTTTGTTCCTCTTTCAAGCAAAAGCCCGTCAACGGATTTGGATGAAATTTGACACTCATTTAATTTATAACCTGAATGAACACTATATAATATTTGCTTCCACTACTGTGTCAGAAATTTTATTGTATATATATAGAAAGTGTAACTAAACATTTTATTATTTATACACAAAAATAATAAAATATTTAGTAACACTTTTTATGACTTATTTACAATGGGCGTTGGGGTTGACGACCGCAATGATTTATAAAAGTCTTTTTTCATTAACTTTAACACAATTCTCCACTTCATAAGAAATTGTTTCATTCCATAACTAAGGCCTTATTTACGCTCACATTTGCACATTAAAACCGTTTATATCCTAACATTTTTGTCATAAAACTGCATATCTAGGCTATTAAAAGGAGCACGCAACATGTTGACACGCCTAGAAAGGTCTATTATTGTAGTAACTGGAATAAAGGGCCTTTATTCAGTTATTTCAGACTTCACGGGCATTGGTCCGGAAAACACTGAAAAAATAGGGGTAAGTAGACTTGCCCCTGTGTTTTCCTCGGTTTAACTCGATCAAAACTTTTAAAAATTAAAGGAATTTGGTAGATTATTAGTCTAGTTGTTTAGGTATGTAGTTGTTACTTATACATATTACTTAATAATATAAAATCAAAACTGTTTAAAAAGATTGTACATAGAGTTTCTTGTACCTTGTAAATCCTCATCCATAGTTAATCGCTCTGAAGTTGAGGGCGTTGGGTGTGTTTTGCTCAGCTATTTTCATCTTTTTGACTGGCTAACCTTGACAATTCAGAATTTCCTGTAATTAGATGTTTCAAATTAGTTTTTTATTTTATTTATGGACATCGTTCAAGGTTTTTTAGGAGCTCGTTGCTAAACAATATCAGTCGCACATCAATCTTATGGGTTCGCTTGCCGAGGTCAGGCCGTGGATCGGTGACCATCTTCACACACTTCCTCCGTGCATCGAAAAGTACGTGGAGCTTTTAGTTCCGGCTGTCACTTGAAAATCTTTAACAGTTTTTACGTATAGAAGTCAGAAAATCTATAGAGGTATGCGGTACAAAGAGTAAAGTTCCGCATACCTCCACTGAAATGGGAGGATCCTCCAACCAGACGGTTGCTGTGTCTCGTGGGCAACTGCCCGTTATTTGATATTCGGACTGTTGTATATGTTCTAATCGCACGGCGAACTTTGCTTTCCTTGGTAGTTCGTTCCTGACAGGATAGATGGCGTTGCAGTTCTTTTTGTTGCCGTACAAATTTCGCTTCTTTGTTTTTCATGAGGCGGCATTGATGTCGCTACAAATCTGACACCAGTCTTATCTAGTTACAGGTCCGCTTCATATAAAAAACTGGTCCTCAACTGCGTCCGGTTAAAATGGAAACCGACCCCAATATTGTTGGAAGAAGGCTACAGAGATTGGTTGTCATAACATATTTTAGCCATTAAAGAGTTTCGCTAGCTTATTCTGCTTGATCCTTTACATCACAGTTTCATAAAGCTAGCCATCATAAAGCACATAATGGATGACATTCGGATTCAATACTACAGTAGCTAAATAATGACAATGTGTGGAACGAAATGCGACGGTGGCGCCGCGTCGCGGCTGTAATGGAAACACCTTTTAACTTATGGTAACTGCATTGTGAATGTGGCGGGTGACGTTATTATGTTCCTGTCCTTTCATTTGTTTCCTACTACTACTTAACTTTCCCGCTAATATTATAATGTAAATGAGAAAGATAGATGGATAGGTAGAATAATACTTTATTGTGCACCAAACATAGATACACAAACTCAATTCCATGGTAACAGTGGCGACAAACCAAGTTTAGTTTATTTATGTTTGGATGTTTGTAAATCCGTAACGTCTCAACGACAGCACCGCTTGGCACACGACAAGACTTGGATTAGATCTACTCACACGACACATTTTTTAACGCAGGCAAAGCCGCAAGCAGAAACTAGTACCTAATAAATATTCAAATTTTTAAGTTATCCTGTGTGCCAAGAACTTGTTATAGTCTAGCACACTGGGAAGGAAAGTTACGAATCAGGAATGATGATATCCACAAGGGAACCAAGGTTACCGACATAGCCTACAGGATCGCCAAACTGAAGTGGCAGTGGGCAGGGCACATTGCTCGCGGAACAGATGGTCGATTGGGCCGAAAAGTTCTGGCGACCGATGACCTGGTGAGGGTCGCGGGTAGCCGATGGATGCGAAACGCACAGGACCGGTTGATGTAGCGACACTTGGGGGAGGCCTATGCAGGCAGGCCTAGGCAGTGGACGTTTTTCGGCTAATATGATGATGAGCATGACACCGGTAAGGGTGTAAGGCTATGGGGCAGACCTTTGCCCAGCAGTGACACAATATAGGCTGATAAATAACTACCCTCAAACGTCTGAACCAGCCGTTACTTTCTAGATAAATTCGCTTTTCATTTGCAAGCAACCAATATATTTATTAAGTAAAAAATCCATGTACAAAGAATTTGCAATTCCACTCACGTTAGATGTTCAAAGTAAAGATTTTACTTTCAAGATTTCGTTGATCATTTTCATATTACATTTTTTCTGTATCTAATATCCGTTTTTTTACGATTAATATGAACATCAATATTTGGAGACTCAATTCTTTTCTCATTTGAAAACCTTGCTCCCATATGAACTAATAAATCAGGGGAAATATAAGTGAACCTCTCTTTTCAGAGAGGTTTTTAACAATTAATAGTGTCATCATCGTCAGCCAAATGACGTCCACTGCTAGACATATGCCATGGTCATGATAGTTATAATATACATACGTCTTTACTTACGTAATATTTAGTCAGACATGGGTCGGCCAAAAACTGTTATTGAGTTTTTCCAGTAGGAATTTTCCAGTGACAGCCCGGAGGTTGGAAGTTGACACTCCCGTGCCTCGGAAAGCACGTTAAGTCGTTGGTTCTGCGCCAGATCCCTCTTCGGTTGTGTCGGGTTGCTGTCCCATCGGAATATGAGAGAGATGGAAGAGGGAGTGCTCCTGTGTTTGCGCACACACTTGTGCAATATAATATATGTATTCCGCGCCGATGGCTAGTATCAGGTGAGATTGACCGCCATCGCTAAAATGGGACTTTATTTATAATATTAAGTACTACTAATATTATTATCGTCAAGTCAGTTCTGTGACACTAAATGTTTGTGTCCTTTCTAAGCGAGTGGGCTAGGTTCTTAAGCATGTAATTCTAGTGGGTTAAAAAATCAATAAATTACTTCTTTGCTCACATAACTCGAACCATTTTGGAACTTCAAGCCGGTCAATCGGAGCGAGGAGGCTTGGGAAGCGGTCACCTCCTTCTACAAAGCAGTAATGCTAGCGAAGGAGAAGGCGGTCCGCGCGAGGAAGAGACAAGGCCTTCTCCCCAACCGCCGCTACAGAAGAAGACGTCCCGGGCGTCGGTAGTCGCAGTGCGATCCTCGGCCACCGTAGACGCGAGCCTGCGGACGGCGAGCGTTGGGTGGCTCGCTGTCCGATCACCACCAGGCCCGGGTCGATGGCGCGTTGTGATGTCAGCATAGAAGACGGGTCCCGCTGGGCCAGAGCCTGCCAGGGTTGCGGAATTTATTCGAAAGAGTCACCGCGGCCCTGGAACGCAAATGGCTTTAGAAAGAAAACGGATGGGTTTTAGTCAGTAAGAGTCTGACACGCCCTTCCGCTCCACCCAGAGCGGAAGAAGTCATTTGATGATTTCCCATCCTTGAAAAAAAAAAAGCCGAAACAATGCCTATCCCGGAATTCGTAAAAAAAACCGTCGCACCGAAAATTTGTAAGTGGAGTGAATAGAAACGTTGCAACGCTCTGTTATTTCGGCATTTCAATGTAAAGAGACGATTCAGAATTTGATGTTATACGTACTCTAGAGCTAAATTGCAAGGTCTAAAGTTGGAACAGAATTAATCAACGATTTTGAGACACAAAGACATTCACGAATAGGTATGTTTATTCGAAATAATTGATGAGTGCACATTATGTGTAAAAGAGGCTCATATTTTATGTATGGAAGCCGATGCCTAATGTAGTTGGGAAACACCTAGGCAGATGATGATCTACCGTGTATATGTACACATAGATATAAAATATAAGATTATCTGTGAGAAAACCTCATATTTTTTAGTCTTCAATAACTACGAGTTCATTGTGGTCTTTACTTGGGTTCTCTGCTCTTATTTCATAATTATTATTGTATATATGTAATTATTATATATATACCTAAATAAAAATCCGTCTAAAATTTGTCTTGAAAAGATCGCTTTTAGCGATAGGGCCGCCCATTGTGTCACCCTATGTTATGTTTTTCTTCATTTATCTTTTATGTAATATGTTCTCATAAATTTCGTATGTGTAGCACAAAAGCGTATGTGTATGCCCTTTAGAGTACAAAATAAAATCCATATTACCAATAATCTAGTTCAATTTATATGATTAGGGTACAGTCGGGGTATAACATAAACTTTTGGATTTACAGGTACTATAAGTAAAATACAACAAAAATGAACAATATTGAGCATTTTTTACGGAGCTACTTTATTTAATTAAAGATCAAAAAGAAACAAAATGAAAATCTTATTTCTGTATTTTTATTGCAAACGTATTTTTTGCATTAGCAAAATTTGGTTTTCGTTGTAAGTGACCATTGAATACAAATCAGGAGAGAATTAAGTGATTTTTTCTTTTTTTCTATTTTAACATCAAGCAAATTCAAATCTTTATATTTTTTACAATGAAATATGTTGGAATAAGGTACATACGAAAACAGTTTTAGCTCATAACAGCAAATTGAACCACGCAGCGGACACAGACAAAAAAAAAGCTTAGGTGCTGGAAAATATATTATGTGTAAATTTCTACAATTTATAACTAATCTAATGCGGATTTGAAAGAAAATAAGTTTAAGTCTAGACTTTATTTCTCTAGGTGATACCTGATTATTATTAAAATTGGTAGCTAACAAAAATGATTACAAAACCCATTTAACCAAAGCAAACGTTTTAGGGCGGAGATTTTACAAAATGGAATACCATTATCATTACTTATGGTAATTTTAAAATGTACATAAAAGGGTAATATGCGGACACAAGCAAACTGAACCTTTGGATAAGCAATACGAAATAAAGCCTCTACTCTATATTAAAATTCACATTTCCATTATGAAATCCGAACCCTTGCCTTCGACCACTTTGTACGAAAATCTAACACCTTTAATTTACTCCAAATCCCCTTTAATTTAACGGACGGCACGTTCCTTTTCATACATTTCCATGACCCCGTTTTATTAGACGAATTATTTTAACACATTCTCGTGTCCAAAAACTGACAACTTTATTCGGAATGATGTAATGAGTGTTACCTCACTTCAGACCAGATGCTCCGTTGTTCCTGTCATATTAAAGTTTTATCCATATACCACTGCATTCTGACTACCATTTTCTGTCTTATTGCACTAGCTATAAGATCACATTTTGTTTATCTGATAGCAAAATGTAACTTTGCACAATGGATGTTTCAGACGCCTCCTATACGTGTTTTGACGTTTTTATCTTGTTTAGTGCGGGTTTGTGTGGCTCTGCGTGTTTTTAGTATTCCATTTTTTCTTATTGTTATTACGGTTTTAGTATAAAATCCTTACCTTTATCAAAGAGATCTTTCTGAATAGTTTTTCATATTATGTTCATTCTCAAAAGTTATTTTAAGGTTAGTAACCGCATAAGTTGCTTATTAAACGTCTTTTATACCACATAATCTCGGATCATGGAGACTTGAAAGAGGCCAGAGAGCAAATAATATATCTAATGATATCAAAGTATTAGTCACAAATGTCTATATGAGAAAAATCTCATCTTATTTGGACGATAACAAACTGAACCTACTACAAATGCTTTTGGAGATAATCTTCTAAACGTAATAAATAATCCCGATCATATCAACTTTTTTCTCCTTACCTACATAGTTGAAGCTTGAAGAATAAAAGGGGCACTTTGGTTGAGTGAACGCGAACATTGAAAACCTCGTGCAAAAATCACAAGTACTACTCACACTGTAGAATCAAACGGCTTCTGACTTCTTCAATAAAATCGGATTAAAGCACCTCGGATTCTGTACGGAATCAGCATTGAATAGCCAAGACCTAATTTAGAAAACCGAACGCCCTATATACCTAAATCTCTTGTATAATCTACTAAGTTTTTCGAGCAGCTTCGCTTCTATGGTCTATAATGGAGCCGTGTTTGCCGAGATAAAAAGGACCCTATACCACTCGACGATGATTGGATCAATAAATGCAAAGAAAACATACGTACAATCAACAAAGCTATTTGGTATGCAGGCAGCTAACCTGCAACTGCTTTTAATAAACAATTTTGTGTGTGTGCTAAGAAGGCAATTATTGTACACCACACTCGTAAGTATGTCATATGCTTAAAAAAGTTATAATGCACACATTAGAAATAAATATAGGCAGTGCAGTGGAAAAAATATTACTTTTGCCTGTATACCAAATAGCTTTGTTAACTGAGCAAACAACTTCACCCCTTTATAATTGACTAGCGACCTGCCCCAAATTTGCACGGGTTAAATTATATACATAAACTTTAATAGAAGTGACCGGAAAAACAGGTAGAAGTAGACTTTACTTCATATTTTTAAGGTTCAGTACTCCATGGAACCCTATTACTGAGCCTCCACTGTCCGTCCGTTCGTCCGTCCGTCCGTCCATTCGTCCGTCCGTTCGTCCATCCGTCCGTCCAACCGTCCGTTCGTCCGTCTATATGTCTGTCAGCGGGTGTATCTCAAGGACCTAATAGAGTAATAGAAATAAGAATAGACAGTTGAAATTTTCACAGAATTTGTATTTCTATTGCCGCTATAACAACTAAAAATTAAAAATAAATTAAAAATTAAAGGGGGCTCCGAAACAAGAAACGTGTATTTTTTTAGTTTATGGTATCTACGGAACCCTTCGCGTGAGAGTTCGACTCGCACCTGGCCGGTTTTTTACACCACTTTCTTACTTGACGGTTGGCGATGAAGATGTCAACGATGGAGCAGCTTGCCTAGAAGT
This sequence comes from Mamestra brassicae, assembly GCA_905163435.1. Taxonomy (NCBI): domain Eukaryota; kingdom Metazoa; phylum Arthropoda; class Insecta; order Lepidoptera; family Noctuidae; genus Mamestra; species Mamestra brassicae. The sequence continues at coordinate 6,765,695 of LR991004.1, read as the reverse complement.
AGCCAATTCTCTCTTGATTTAAGATTAAGGAGGCTACATAGGAAATAAAAGTTCCGTATATTTTCATTCATATTCCGGATTAGGGTTATTCCCTATGCCAGCTATAAATTTTGCCAAAATTCAGACGTTATGATCCCAATTCCGCACGACTGAATGTATGCATGGGTCGTTTACGGCATTAAGTGGGGGAGATAGGAAAATTATAAGAGGTAGAATGGGTAAGTGTAATGGATAAGGAAGACGATGCCGATGTAGCTCTTGTACTATGTTCGTGCATTTTTTTGGTGAATTAGGTGATTGCAAACAAAAATATGCTGAAAGGAGTACCTAGTCAGTGAAATGCTGTATTTTTTATTTCGTCCACTCATTTTTTTTATTATCTCATCCTACTACCACACTAAGCCCACGTTAAGGCAGACAGACGCATAAAAAAATAAAATAAAAAGGAAACCAACCTTGCGTGGAGCCAGTAAGTTTTATTATTTTCATACGTTCCAAAGCTACTATTTATTTTTCACCTTGGCAACGTTTCATACCAAACAGTGTCAACGTCGGAAACTAATTCTCAATAATTTGTTTTACAAAATTACGAGCTATGTTTGGCTCTCCCTACCTAATAAATGGTTCAGCGGTGACATTGCGGTTCTTTTTTTTCACCCATTTATTACATTGGTCTCGTCATATAAATGAGCAGTGACGCCTTTTTGCGACGCGGCGGTCGATAGCCTACATTTCATTAAAAGGTTTCAGACGAAAGCGAGGCGACTTTTTTTTAACTAGTTACCAAGTTTCTGCGAAGCAGTTACATGTTTTGGATTGCTGAAAAGATTCATTTTTTATTCGACTTTTTGGAGAAACTTGAAATGCTTTGCAATAACAAGCTGAGAAGTTAAAGTGGTGCTATGCCATCGTGTTTAATGACTTCTATTAAATATTTGAAGTCTGTTTCCATTGCTGGTAGGTACTTATTATAATTTTTATTTTATTTTATTTTATTTATTTAAGGAAAAACAAACAGTAGCACAATAACAACTAGTCATAATATCTTAAATATTACATTTTAAATAATTATGCTACCCACTACGTTCTCCACAGATTACAATATCTATAAAACGGTCATTCTGGATTTTAATTTAAATATATATAAATAAAATAAAAAATAAATTTAAAGTATGTTTGTATGCGTACATTATTAATCATTACCCACGTTGTTTAGTATTTTGCTGTTCTTTTAGAGTTCCTTGGATTTGCCTCTTGAATGCATTTTTACTAAGAAAAAGAATGTCGATTGAATTAAACTCATTATTATATGTCTCAACCAGACGGTGAAGTGGTGAACGCGAGCCAGCGTTAAATTTACATAGGCTAGTAGCGTACCTCACGTACATGAACTGTTCGAGGAACCAGGTAACACAGACTCCTAACTAAGTCCGGACAATTAAAATGATTGCGGCACACATTGAACAGAGTCATAACTTCCAGAAGTTTCCGTCTTGACTTTAAGGTAAGAATATCATACTTTTTAAGTAGTAAGTGGTATGACATTTTTTTCCTAAAACATCTAAAATTCATTGCACGAAGGTATTTACGTTGTACCAGTTCTAATCTATCATTATATTTTACGTAAAAAGGGTTCCAAATAGGTACTGCAAACTCTAACTGAGGCCTTATTATAGATTTGAATAAGTGCAGAAAGGTGGAAGGTCGACGGAAATCCCTGGAAGATCTCATGACAAAACCAAACATTTGGTAGGCCTTATTTACATTTTTTTCTATGTGAACATCTAGATGGAGCTTCGAATCTAGCAGAACACCAAGATCGCGGAAAAAACTTACTTTAGTAATTGGCGTATTGGCAAGACGATAATCGAACTCAGTTATATTTTTCTTTTTGGTAAATGTAATAACATGGCACTTTGGAAGACTAAGGTAAAGCTTATTGGAAGAGCAGTAGTTGGAGTAGCGGTCTAAATAATATTATAAAAATCAAAATATAAAAGATCCTTTAACCTACCCACTGGTAAATCCCTGTTTTTAATTCCGCACACAACCTCTGTTTTCGGAGAAAATCTATTGCTAGAAATGCTACTCGTACCTATGGGAACTGTAAAAAAGGCCACATTTGTTCTTGCATACACACTTTTTACTTGCTTTAAAAGTTAGAGATAGTGGATAAAATTGCACCGAATAACTGGAACAGAAGAATGCTAAACAAAAATCCCTATCACATGCAAATTCGTTGCTGAAAAAGTCAATTGAGGGCAACGGGTCGCTTTGGTAGGCAATGCATGCCAGGTACTAGATGCAATGTTGTAGATTTTTATAACTCCGGTCATCTATGTATAGTAGCAGAAGCTATGGGTGGAACGTGTAGGTTGTTATGTTAACGATGATGAAATTGTGCGTGAAAAGACATTTGTGCTAAGGTTGAGCTTGACTTCATTGAAATTGCAGTTATCTTCATCATTACAGCCGACAAACGTTCTGCTGGACATAGACCTCCCCAAGCTACGCCACATCGCTCAGTCCTGAGCGTTTTGCATCCAGCCAATTCCTGTAACCTTCATATTCATCGGTCCTCCTTGTCGGAGGCCTTCCAATGCTGCGTTTTTCGGTAAGTGGTTACCACCATACGGACCATCTGTTCTACGAATAATGTGCCCTGCCCACTGTAACTTAAGTTTGGAGATTCTTCGGGCACCTTGTATAAACTTGGTGGTTCTGTGTTCTTAGTTGACATGTCTGATTCGATCATGTATGTAAACTCCGAGCATGGGTGAGTTTAAACCATCATCGTAGAGTGATGTGAATTCATAATCATGTTAGCCAAAACCTGTGCACTGTTGGTGACTGGCATGAGATTAGATGATGAGGAGCATCACACCGACAACCGCTCCTATGCAACTCGCATCCAATCGATTCCAAAGATACGAAGGTACAGATCAAGTGCTAAGCTTGCGTAGCTGGGTTACCTATTATATTTGATTCGTGTGCGGAACGCAAATTATGTAAACAGGTGTGAAAAATTACCTCAACGATGCAAAAGTAACTTAGTTCTTGGTTTGCAACTGGCTGACGAAAAGTTGCAGTATTTAATGCAGGTACACTAGGCCCACTTGCGATGAGCACTGGACTAACGGTCTAGTCCATGGCTAACTTTAACAATTTGCAGAATAGTCTTGACAGGTACAGCACCAGCAGCAGTCTTGGAACTACTCACTAAAACTGTATTTTTACTTATTTCACTAGCCGTTCAAAAACAGTTATGTCAAATTGACTTAACTTCTAATGGTCTAAGATCCCAGAGCCCAGTTTTTACGTATCTTCTCAGTAACAAAATGTGTGGAATAGAGTTGTGTTAGTATTATGTTGGTATGTATACCTGCTAACTTGGGCTGACGGCCTTATAAACAGTAAGTTGTGTAAATTTTATCTATAAGTAGGTACAATTCCTACGCACAATATGGCATGTCTCTGAGACTAACTAAATCTGTCAATTATTAAGTAAGTTAGTTAGTCGGTCTAGGCTAACTAGATAATTTGTTTATTTTAGCTCAAGTCGCCCTAGCATTAGCTTCGTTTTCAAATACATCATTCTATTGTTTTCAATCATACTTACATCACAGCTAGTCAAAATATGATACCTACTTTGATTTCTTCTCTTTTATTAGTTTGATTCTCCATGTTGTTTCTTGTGGCGATTATGGCAACCCGGGGGGGGGGGACCTCTTGAGGTCTATGTCCAGCAGTGGACGCCTGATATGATGATGACCAAAATGGCGCGAGGAAGGTACGAAATAAATTAATTGCTGATAAAGTGTCAAGTGTCAGTATCTAAGGCCCAAGGACTCACAGTTTACTTGATGATCGCATGTCTGGCTTAACTAAAGCAGAAATGGCATGCGTGTATGTAAGAATATTTACATAAACGCATTGTAATAAACTGTAGTTACGTACAATTATTTACTTAGAATTATTGTTTGAATTTCATACTCTTGATATTTCTAGCTTTTGTTTGTTGTATTACTCTTATAGTTTTATGAAATGAATTGTTTGTGCTGTGCATGAAAAATTATATTTATATTTTGTGAATTAATGATACTGTTAAAAGTAATGTGGGTTATTAATTATTCTAGTGTAAACTGGGGTATATTTTTGGAATGTAAAAAAAAAACAACTCAATTAAAAAACCTTCTTTTATTTTCAAAACAATCTGTACTTATTAAGTACAATAAAATTTTACCTAGCGTTCGTTTTTTTTAACAATGAAAAATTACAAGGTCCTTATGATTATTAGGTATATTTCACTTGACACTTCAAGTTGATGCGTATATGAAATAAATTAAAAATAAACTTTATCAACTAAATAATAGAGTCGACATTTATTTTATATTGACTTATCACAGGAAGACTGTTCTCATGCTATGATGGTTCCTCGTTGGCATTGGCATCCAAAAGTTTTGAATTAATAAATTTTCATAAAACTTTGTACAAAATATTGGGTATAAATGATATGTGGTTTAGGGATGCCTTCTAGAACAAATAACTTTATTTTAGGATTACTTTATGTGAAGGTCGTTGAATATAATCTTAATTTTGGTTTTTTCGCGTCAGTGTCGATAGACGACGGACGGACATTAAGAAATCACTATAATTATATTTACAAATCTTTATGAAAACATAGCATGGAAACAGTCCCAATATTAATATACAAAAAAATATATACAAAGAAGATACAACACTAAATGTAGCTATTATAATATTAACATTTCATTTAATTACATTTATAATTCATAAATTAGGCTTCTAAGGAGGAGGCCGTCATTGAAACTTATTAGTTATGAAATAACACTCATTTAGAATTAATTTATTCATTAAATATATTTTTATTTAAAAATTTAAAGATAAATAATATAATTGTATAAATTACGGTAAACATAATTATAAAATTTTGCATAAACGCAGTTTTTAATTAAATTATTGAGAAAAATTTAACTATTTATTTACATTCGATAGTTATTTAGATAGAGACAGAATTATGTAACCTGTTATTTACAAATCTACGGAATAATATTGAACTGAAAAAGTCATGCTTTTATAAGTACAGTGATGCTGTTTTTTATTCAATTATATCATTGTGGAAATCTTGATAAAGTTAAAATATTGCCATTTTTATTGCCAATCTAAAAAATTGGTAGAATAAGTACATATGTTTTGCCTTTAGGGATTACCAGTTCAGGAAAAAAAAGTGGTACCGCACATCGCATCACTGCTTTCAGAAGAGCATAACCTAAAGCAAATAGCATTGTTCATTTATTTGAGATATATTGTCGATATGTTCCACCGGAATCATTGCTTTACCAAAACGTATTTTATCTACATACAATTTATTTACAGTCTTCACAATTTTTTTCACTTAAAATCTATTAAAAATAGCTAATCAATGTCTATAACTTCCGCCTAGTTTCGTTCCTTTCTTCGATTTCGTTTAGAAATTGCATCTTCTCTGATGCGTTGCGATACCTGCGAGTAAAAAATATTTTTGACTTAATTTTTATAAACGACTAAATCAGATAAACAGGGTTACTTCGGAAACAGCTGTATTGTTAAATAATACTTCTTTGTTCACTTGAATTGGCTTCACTTATCTCGTTGTTAAGAAGGGGTTTCGAAAAAAGTTACTATTTTTTTTCTAGTGTAGCCCCACACTTGGAATTGTTCCTGTTTCGTCGGTGCGTTTACAAACATACCAACTATCTGTAGGCCATACAAATATTGTTTCGTGTGGGAATTGAACCTGTGATAGGCAGCGCAGCAGCCAATCGCTCAACCACTGCGGCAACCGTGTCGACTAACTATATAATTACTTTACTTTTTATTTATATTTTTGTTCGAAACATGATAAAATAAAAAATACACTTCTATTTATTTTAAATGATCTTGTACTGCGTAAAATTTGCGCACTGTCTCCAAAGTAATTCTGTATAGATTTTGAATGCCGGGTTTTGGGAAGATCACCTATTTGCTAGTTCTGTAAGTTCCATAATACATTGGATACATTGCGTTTTAGGACCTTTGATATTCGGAATCGGCCAAAATACCTCATGGCTAGCTAACTTGGTTTACCGCGTCAATTTATGTCTATTGATAGCTCCAGACTCCAGAATCTAGTTGTGAATATGTACGGTTAAAACAGTGAAAAAGGACAAGACTTCTTTACATAAAATAAAATAAAAAATACTTGAAGCAATCCTTGTGATAATAAAATTCTATTAAGTTCAAAAGAATTTTACCAAGTGAATATTAATTTGTATAAAATGCAAAGCTGCAGTAGAAGTTTACTTTACCAAGCTGCAAATATTATGGAGATTTTGTTAAAATATGTAGACAAAGAGTTTTTTAAATATGAGTGTTTACTTACTTGGATCGTTTTTTTCTTCTAACTGTATCTACTGGCGTTGCTTCCACGCATAAAACTATAAGTCTACTACTGCATGAATATCTGCGGAGGAAAAGATTATTTTAATAATAATCATTTTATTATCAGGCTACTGAGGCCCATACACAAAATAATTTAAACAATAATAAACTAATACATATTAATAAACCTTATTAACTATTGCACACGAAATGACGGCGTCGTGTTTCGCTGACTGGTGTCACGCAGCTGGCCGCGGAAACATCGATACACGACACCCTTCGACCAAAACTCTTCTTTGAGGAACATCTGGAGCTGATGCTTCAATCAGCGCGGTGGTTGAAGAAGCATAAATTACATGTTTTACAAATCGTCAATAACATCATTTTTGCTATTTCTTCAGGTACAAAAACTTTGACATGGTTTTTGTAGAAAAAAAATAGGGAAAAAAAACCCATAATAACACTCTCGTTCTTAATTGAAAATCCAAAGCAAATTACGAAAATAATTATTGCTCAACTCAACATAGCATCATGTATATTTTGACAAAGAAAAATATCAAACCACTTACGTTTCTTGGTCTAAAAGCTTATTGGAGCGAAGCGAAGACGCGAGTCCGAACTTGTCCGGATTACTGCTGTGCCAAGCATCGCAATAGGCGTCCATTGCTGGCTCACCATTCGGATTAGCGCCGTGCCACACGGCTTTGGTAGGCCTAAAGAGCAATGGATATCGAGCATTAGAAATTCTGTCGAAGCCAGCGTAGATCGTAATTTCGTAGATGCTCTTTAGAGATATTGGTTTTATTAGAGGCAATATGAACGTAAATATTATGAGTATGTAACACAAATTCGATAAGCTTCAGATTTTATAAGACAAATTTGGCTTGTTAGAATATGAATTTATTGATGAAACCGTTAAAGATAATGCGGTATTACATGAAAGGATTATGTTGGATTACATTACAGAGCAGGACTTTATTGTGTAAATAAAGAAGGTTTCTACTTATAATATGTAGAATTCACAACAAAGTGTAGTCATGAACAAAACCAGTACAATTAGTAGACTAGACTCCATTAATTGTCTCTTGTGGCCTAGATCCCTCTCTTTGTAAAGGTTATATAAATACCAGTTCTCTATTTGGGTAAATTAAACGTCAATTTCACAGTTTAACAATACAACTATTTTATAATGAATTGTCTTTGTCAGTAAAACATTGTCTGGAAACTCTAATCACCCATTCTTAAGTACATATTTCTTTGGTGGGATTATAAGGATTATCTGAGAAGAGATTGAATAAATTGATAGGACGCCCCTCTTCGGGACTAACGATTATTTTTAATTAGAATATCTGCTTTTCGGTAGACGAACAATTAAAGTAGTAGACGCTTCGATATTTGATATACTTCAAGAAATAATGCTTTATTACCTAACATTATTATATAAAGCTGAATTGTAATGGAAATTTCCGAAGCGTTACTCTGAGATTGAGTTTAAAGTAGAGTAGGTGGAAAATCAAATTGCGATAGTATTTACAAGAGAAGCAATATGTAGTTGTAAATACAAATAAAATAAACGAAGGTGGGAAAACCAATAAGACGCCAATGAAACCTATCCAAGTCCCGCCAGTACCAAGAAACCAGAACCGTTTACACTTTCATTTCATGAAGCAAAGGCAATACAATATCCCAACCTTAGCTAGCTTGAGTGTATTGGGTTCAAAGATTGAAATACGGTAAGTTCTCATACCGCCAGTCGTTTCTAAATTGCCAGAGAAAATAAGGCAGCTTATTTCTAGGTTATCTGATGGGATAAGGGCTCATTTTTTGCTTTCCCCTTTAACCCTCCAATTTTCTTTCGTATTCAATTTGTCATAGTGTTTCTGGAGAATCTGTTTCAACAGTTTTGTTCGGAAGCAAACGTGCTTCTGCCTTTTAATTATTCTCTGTAAAAGTTCTATTATTAACTGGATTTTCAGAAAGGACACGTTAAGTGTTCAATTCTGTTATTAACACAACGAATTTTTAGGTGTTATCATTATTTGATTGGGTTTCAATTTAGTGTTAACTGTCTTTTAATCATTTAAAAAAAACAGTACAGGCTGAATACAGTTAAAAAAATACAAAAATATAAAGAAGATTCTCTTTTAGCTAAGTACATACCATCCAGGATCCATGAGGACATTCTTTCCACTGAAGCTGTAGATCCTGGGGGCATGAGCGAAGAGTGCTCCTGAACCGTCGAACATCTCGCCCCAAGAGTTGAAGAGCACATCACCTCTTGTGTTAACTACGGGTATCTCTCTATCTACCCAACTTACGATTGAGTCTATGGTTTGAACCCTGTGAAGAAAGCAATGATTTTAGAAAAAGTTCAAGATAACCATAAAAATTATACTATCGGCTTCGAAGATTTCAATGACATTATCATGAAACGTCATCGTGTAATGATCAAAAAATATAGTCTACAAAAAAAATACTAAAATTACACTGAAACCAGTACATACTTAAGTTGTTACTTCTATTCTAACAGATTTTATACAGCTTATCCTCTTTCTTTTTTTGGTACGTACGTGAATAAAAATACCTGAATTCCCTATCTTTGACCCGAATTAAAAGCCTTTTAACCTTTGATCCCTCCTATAAATTCCGATAGCTATAAAAGAGTCACTTACCTTGACGATATGAAGGCTCTAAAAGTGCCCTCCATATTGGCTCTTTGAGATTGTCTTCGACATTCGTAATTACTGCTGCTTACACCGTGCATATCACCAGTGTGCGGCTCATTTAGGGCTGCAAGACGTAACTAATGGACAAAAAGAACAAATGAGACTCGAAAACAATAGTCCAGGTTCTACAGACGCCGCATTAAGATTTGTTAAAACGAATTTGTCATCAAAAGAACTGTCGACTTCATTTTCTATGAATTCCTTCCCTGAATCAACAGCGATTTCATTAGGCTCAAAGAAATCTAGTACCAGATATTCACAGAAAAAATTTGGTCAGAACTTGAAAATTATTAATGTCACCAGAGCAAAAAGTGGTTGCGCAAAGTGCTAAAAGATTATTTTTTTAAGCTTTGAGTTGTGTTCAGTCTAGCAACTGTTGTAAAATGTCAGGTTAGAAAGGTCAAGGTTATAAAAGTGTTGAATCATCAATTTCCTACAGCATTTACACAACCGGGTGTTTTGCATAATGCTAGCTTTTAGTGCAGCGTTTTAATAGAAGATAACTTTGTTACTGTACTTGGTGTTTTGTTTTTTCTATTGGTATTAAATGTTTTCTTTTTAACCGACTTCAAAAACAGGAGGAGGTTCTTAATTTAGTTTTTATTTTCTTTTTTTATGTTGGTTAACTCATAACTCCGTCATTTATGAACCGATTTGAAAAAAATATTTTTGCACGTGAAAGGATATACTTTCCTATTGGTACCATAGAAATTTTATCAAAATCGGTACTGTAGTTTGGTTTTCAAATCGACTAGAAAAAATATGTCATTTACTTTCTGTGACTTGTGACTTTCCAGTGGTGTTGTTAGATGTGGGGTACCACTTATAAGTGGAAAATAAAAACTTTTTTACAAAAAATACAACCGACTTCTAAATTAAAAAAAAACACTACAAAGTTATAAGCTTTAATTTCGATGTTTAAAAAACAAAGAAACAGTCAAAGACACCGACTTATTAAATTAAAGTTTATTTTTTCGCAGTTACTTCAGGCGGTTGGATATTTTTGTCAAAAAGTATTTTATTTTTCACTTTTTTTGCGATAATGTTGAAGAACTTACCACAGGTCCTTCCACAGCTGGATTCTTATGATGAACTAAACTGGAAGTTTCTAGAATGTTCTGCAGAGGCGTTCGAGTTGGACCTCCTGCAGGAGGCGTATGTATAGCCAGTAACGAGCCCATCTAAACAAAAACAAACCTTATTATAATGAGTTACATGAAATAAAGCTAGTTAGTCAATATGATTTTTAAGGACAACTTTTCTGGCTTTATTTGTGTTGTCAGCAAAGAAAATGAGAATTAGAAGTTGACAAAAAACACTGATAAATCTGCTTGAAATGTAGATACCGCTAAGACTTCCCGAATACAATCACAGGGCACAAAAATTCTTAGTAATACTTTCTGCAATTCATTCTGAGCTTTAGCCACCGCCTTTAAGATTCAAATTAAATATTATGAATTTGTGAAATTGTTAACTCATTCAGATGTGTATCCATTGGGAATAGGAATAAGTTTCGTTCAAATAACAAGACCCGAATAAAGGCGGAGTTCCTTATTCCCAGTAGGGTAAGGAAAAGAAAATTTTCTTTATTATTCATGAATATTTAAGGTCTGAAATCTCGTGGTAATAATATTTAGAAATCAAGTTTCTTTCGTCGATGACGGGGAATGTTTTAATCCAAATGAACAGGCCACTGGGGTCGATAGGGTGAGGCACAAAAGTTATGAAACAATTTTGATTGAATATTCAATAGCCCGCTGTTTCAATAAACAAAATATCTGGATGGATGCCATGTTTAGATTATAATTTAATCTGTGACTAATTAAACGTTCTCAGCAATATTAGAAAATCAATTTCTCATTAATATTAACGTTACACAGGAAACTGTTTTTAGTTTGTGCTTGTGTTATTAATTACTTCATAATCTTCATATTGTATTTTTCTGTTCAATTACTTAAATATTCTAATGGCTATCAAGTACTTATTTTAGCTCGTTAATAATTCCATATTCTATTTCATATTCCATTACGTGTCGTGTTAAAACCGGGTGTTTCAAATTATCTAACCGCAACCGTACATTAACTACCACGCACCGCACTTCACTGTATTGGCAGAGAAAATTACTGAAATTAACCCCGTATTAATAAAGCAAGCGCTAATAGACATACAATGTAACTTCTATAGCAAATTCGCTTATAAAATAATATGAAAAAAATATTAGTGTGTAAGTGAAAACTTCTTTAGCGGCATTGTGCAATTTTTGGGGTGGGTAAAAAATGTTAAACTCGCGTCTGGACACGAAAATGTATGCCTCAATGCATGCATATGCAATTCGTGCGAAATTATTCCCTAAACATTCCAAAATACCAAAAATGCACAATGTTAATGTTCAAGTTTTCACTTCTGCCGGCACTCCCACAGTGGAAACCTTTTATTAATTTAAATCAAAAGGACTAGAAAAAGTGGTATTCTGTCAAAGATCAGAGATGCAAGTGGTTGGTATTAATAAGGTAAAAGTTGAAAATGTGCAACGCTAAAGTGCACCGTCTACGCCAAGCACATTCCCATGCAATACGCTGCCAAAATTACACTTAGTTTTTTTTTTGAGTCTTTTTCGCGAATATAATGTCACTTTTTCAAGTCCCTCAGATACGGATCAACGAAAACCAAAATCAACTTTGAATAAGACAACAACTTTTGTTTGCAACGCAGCGCGTAGGGATCCTTCCAATGAACAGCTTACTGATACGATATTGTACTATAAGACCAAGGTACTCGAGACGAACAATAGAAATATATTCATGGAATTTACTATAGACACGGAAATGTAGGTATATAAGACCCGTACGACGGTTTTGTCCATCAGAGCTATAGGTACCTACGGTCAGGCCTGTTTGGTCTATCAATACGACAATGATACGGAGATATTGTTATGGATTTCAATAGGAGCGATGCACCCGCAGGTATTTCTAAGCATGGTGGAGAGGCTGAATAACAATGGGAAGCTGGAACAATAGAAAGTAATATTGGACTTACGCAGTAATGTAATAAAACTGAACAAACAAGACTGGACCGATGAGAATATTAAGAAGAATAAGAATTATACTGTTTGTCTCATTATCATATTAGCTGCTATCAAAGCAATATGCGTTCAACTGTTTCACAATGCATTTTATTGATCCAGGCATTCCTTAGAACAGATTTAGTGACGCATAAATGTTCAAAAAACTGCACAAAGGAAAGGCGTACTTAATGCTTAAGGTATTTTCTACCACTCTACCTTAGGGTAGTCCAGAGACATCATGACAGCAATATTATGGTATAAGGTTCAAAATATTACTTACAGCTACGTACTGCCAGCCGTTGTTGACGCGAACAAGTAGCGCTTGTTCTTGTATGACGTACGCTAAGGTGCCCAGGGGACTGTTTGTGCCAAGCTGTCGGTAAAAGTTAGGTAAAAATTTCTTGGTAGTTTGCGATCAATACCTAGATAATCTGTATAAGGTGAAGCAAGTTACCAACAAAATACCTGGAGATTCTTTTAGACCCTTCAAAACTGTTTCAGTATATGCACAGACAAGATTTTATTCTGACAGCGCTGTAATACTTGTGATCATTGATAGACAGTCCTTATCGCTTATATGTAGAATATTGCTTTGTCTAATTTCCCAGGTATTTTAAGGCCTTATATATTTCTAGATGTAACACAACTTACCCGAATCAAAGAATCTGTAGTCTTAAAAAGAATAGTCCCCACGATAGCTCTACCATCTTCGTCATCATCAAAATCACCATTATCTCCAAGAGGATCCAAAGGATCGCGGTACGCTGCGAAAAACACCATTTTATTTCATAAACTATCTTTAACAGAAACTGTGTTCAACTTCCAACAAATTTTTTGCAACATTAAAATGTAAATAGGAATTTTTCAACTCAGCGAGTTTCAAAGTTGTATAAGAAAAACAATCCTGACTTAGTTCTCGGTAAAAGTGTTTGTGAAAAACTATTGCGTACCGTACGGCTCCTGGCGGTATTGTACCAGATGGTTCAAGTTTCTTAAAATTTGTAGTGGATCGCGTTGTTTTCCTGTTGAATAAAAAACAACGCTATTTTTAATACCGCTTTTTGTTAGGAGTAAAATTTTTCAATACTAAGGAGTATTGAAAAATTTTAATATCAAATTCAATAGAATAAGAACGAATCGAAAACTTCCCTGCTACATGTTTTTTCTACACTTTATCATAAAACAACACTGTTACTCACCTCCGGTAGGCTCGAGCCGATTAATCCCGGGGCTATCAGTCAATGAGTCTGGCACTTCGTTGGGGTAAACACCGGGTGGACCCGGGGGGCCCGGCGGTCCCGGAGGCCCCGGAACGGTCATGTACTGGATGTTAGTTGCTGGACTCCCAGGAGGCCCTGGTGGACCTCGAGGCCCATCCTTGCCAGCCGGACCTGGGGCACCGTCGTATCCCCGGTCGCCTTTCTCGCCTTTCACCTTAATGCACACAATTTTATTGCTATTACTAATAAATTTTCTTACTCGTTCTGAATTTATTTTTAAAAACTATTTTTATTTGCTTATAGGTACTTTAGTTTGTAGAATATGCGCAGCACAAAAATGAAATTCAAAGAATCATGGAGAAACTTGGGGAGAATCTTTTAAGTTATTTTTGCTTTTTTTATCGCAACTTCGGTGTTTTCTATGATGTTTGGAAAAGCTTAAAAAGCTTCTCTTGGTTCGTTCTACTTTTAGTAAAGAGGAAATAAAAAAATATTTATGAGCAGCTGCATAGTCTTGGCATCTTTACGAATACCACCATGTTGCATGCTACTGCTAATATAAATTATTTTGCATCTACTCGTAGTTGTGATGAATTTTGTACGGATACGAAAAATACAGGAGCGAACATATTGGAATTTTGTTCTACCATTTCCGTCATCTATAAAAGTAGTGGCTATGGATATATGCGCCAAAAGCCAAAGGCTCGTATTAGTCAATACGGAACAAAAGCGGATTGTTGGCCACATGCGGGCTCAGTTTACACTGCATATTCTAGCCCCTATGTTGTTTTTGGGTCAGAGTTTTTTTGATTTGCAGTGGACTCCCCTGGAATACCGAATAAGCTACATATCAACGGGAGGAAACGCTACAGAATAATCAATAAAGAGATTCAAAATTTACAAATGAGCAATTTTTTATATACTTCATTCGTCTATTTAGTTCCCAACTAGTTTTAGTAATTTAAGAATTTGTCAGAATTTTCCGTAAGGTACGGTTCAACTAAAACTTAAAAACTGCTTCAAACTTAAGTCCTTAATATTTACAAGAAAAATACTGAAGCTAATTCGATTCTTTGAAAGCATTCCGTACAAACACGCCCTCAGTTGTATCATTCAGAGAACCACTCCTCATAAACGAAAAGAGGGAAAAAATACAAATTCAAACGTCCAATTAACCTGGTATATGGTATTACCTTTTCTAAGTCAAGTGGGGCCCCGCCAGGATCTCCTTTTTCCCCTTTCGGCCCGGGAGCGCCCGGCTGCCCGACGGCACCGGGTGGGCCCTGTCAAATGTATAACTGTAATTATGGTTTATCCGGAATGTAGGGTGGAGGACAATTTAATATGAATTTTTGGGCCCATACTTACTTGAAGATGTTTCTGTGAAAATTGGTTGGAATTCGAGAAATGTATTCAGAAGAACTTGCGGGACGTTTCGTTATATACACATATCGTAGTGAAAGCAACTCAATAATGGTTTTTTATCAAGTTCCTAGTATTCTATTTTCAACTTTCAAGGAACAAAATCTTAGTAAATAATTCTGTTTCTCACCGTCCATCCGGGTAGTCCTATATCACCAGATATTCCATTGTTGCCTGGAGTCCCTGGAGGTCCAGGTACGCCTGGTGGGCCCCTAGGTCCAGGAGGCCCAGGATGTCCACGTTTGCCCCTCGGGCCTGTATCGCCTTTATCACCCTGATTTACAAAGATTTGATTTCTTGAATATGTGTCTGTAAGGCTTGGTAATGTTTAGTTAGTAGATCATGTGGGTACAAGATATTGCTCTTAGCTTCGAACATTAATCATCTGCTGTGTAAATTATTCGATACAATATGAAGTCTTTGTGTAACTGAATCATACTTAGACATAATGCCAAGGGTATAAAAAGGATTTCGCTTTTTTATATTTGTAAATATTGATCAAGAAAAAGCGTTACGTTTTATAACGTAAAGTTGTAGAACATTTTTTCTTTCTCACCTTTGTCAACACTAACGCTTCATCTCTTGATATTGCGACAGGTCCAGGTGGGCCGGCATCCCCTTTGTCTCCCTTAGGTCCATTTAGGCCCGTTGGACCTTG
This sequence comes from Mamestra brassicae, assembly GCA_905163435.1. Taxonomy (NCBI): domain Eukaryota; kingdom Metazoa; phylum Arthropoda; class Insecta; order Lepidoptera; family Noctuidae; genus Mamestra; species Mamestra brassicae. Next base: position 6,750,185 of record LR991004.1, on the reverse strand, counting down.
CGTGCCAGGAAGACCGGATGGTCCAATATCCCCGCGCTCACCCGGCTTGCCGTCAGTGCCCGGAAAGCCTTGGGGACCTTCCATACCTCTGAGCCCTTTTTCTCCCTAAATAAAACATTAAACTTTAGTATTCGGTATCGACACGTTTAACGTAACTTTTTTCCCTGTTCGGAAATGTTTTAGCATACTTTATGTTTTCACAGTTGGAAGGTAGTTTGCTTTAGGTTTTTGTGCTTTATTTTATTTCTAAACTTACGTTATCAAAAAGGACCAAATTAATATTATGTAGCCAAAACAGTAGTTAATATTTTTACATAGAAGCAGAAAATACGGCTAAGCATATAATTTATATTTGTACACAACTCTTATTATATGACAGAAATACCTTAATAATTTTAAGGCCTCATTAAAATATGTAAGTACGATTAAATGATTTCAAAGAAAACGAATCCTCGAAGATGTTTTGCTGCTTTGATTATTGTGTTTTATCCTAAAAGACGTGTTTTATTTGCTTGTATAATTACCTTGTCTCCTTTCTCCCCAGCGTCGCCTTTTCCGCCTTTCAGTAACGCCGCTTCTGTGAAAATATTATTTTGATTTATATTCAGCGTGTAACGAAATACATGGAATAGGAGCTTATGTTGTGACTTATGACGAGAGGCTGTTATATTTTGTGTTAACACCGTGTTCAGATGGTATTAATGAATGTTGTTCTATAAACAGAATTATAAGTAGGTACTAGTCGAAATTCGTACAAAATTTGGGTTCCAAACATCCTTAACAAACGGAAGCCTCTTAGGATCACTCGGTTATGTGGTTGTCTGTCTGGCCGTCTGTCACAGCCGGTTTTTATTCATTTTCCGATACTACTGGACCGATTCTGTTGAAATTTGGCACACATTTGAACTTCTGTTACCCCAACACGAATGCGTTAAGTAAATTAATAAATTTTGAGCATCGGGGGTCACTTTTGGGAGACCAACTGGAATAATAAAAACAATATTTTCAAATTGTACTATGTGATATATCAAATAAAAGAGCTTATTGTAAGGGTTTCCTTTTTCATAATTTTAAAATAAGTAGTTTTGAAGTTATTCAAGAAATTAGTTGAAAAATGACCATTCCACCTGGGTTATTTCCGAATCAACTGAGCCTAATTTTTGAAAATAATGCTGATAATAAGTCAAAGAAAATAGTTCTTTACCTATAGATTACAGGAATACCTATAAAAGTCTATAGTGTTACAGTAACATGTTACAAAAATTAGATGTTTATTCAATTTAGCAACATGATATAAACAACTAAACAATAATAACTAAAATTAAAAATACACTAAACTTACAATAGTCTCTTGGGCACGGTACCAGCTGACAACGTGAAGGACTCATTTTTTTTTGCACCCGAGTCCGACTCGCATTTGGCCAATATTTTCACATTATACAAAAATATTAGCTTTCTGGACTCTCTCTCTACATAAACTTTAACGGTGCCAAATTTCATGCACATCCGTCCGCGATATTTTCGTAAAAAGGGGTACAAAGTTTTTGCTTCACGTATACTCTATACTTACAGGTTTTTTTTATTATTTATTTATCGTTTGTATTATTTAAATATGAGCTCCCAATTTATATAAGTTAGTTAAGGCTCGAATCGTTACTTTTCATTCTTATAATATCGTAAATGACAGCCACCGTATAAATCCGTTATATTAATTTATTATTGTGCTAGTTAAAACAATTATATAATTTCCGGCAGCAATAGAACTCGATATTTTAGTATCCAACGTTATTAAAATAATGGACTTCCATGAGGCATTTAATATGGAAATAGTTACATATAATGTCATAATCAGCGTTACCTAGAATAATTAATGCTTTTCATAAAACACAGAACAGCCTAATAATCGAGTAATAAAACTATTATTATTTACAATTTACAATTTAATACAAATAATATTCTTATGGATTATACGAATATAATAAATGCGAAAGATACTTTGCTTGTCTATCCGTCTCTCTGTCTGACTGTCTGTTTGTTCGTAACCTCTTCGCGTCCTAACGGCTGAAAAAATGTGGATGAAATTGGGACACGGGTAGACCATGGAATAATATTCGACTTTCACGCGGGAGATATTGCAGTCAGAAGCTAATGTTTTAATATCTATAGTCCTTCATCTGCAATGTCAAATAACCTGAAACTTTACGTACTTAACAAAAGCTGCTGCTTCTAAATTCTCTCTCAAACTTACTCCTTGAAGCGCTCCATTAGAAGGGAACTTAATTAGTGACTTAGAAATTAATGTTTAAGCGTTTTGTCTACTTGTATGAGTTTTCAACAGTAATTATTTTTCGTGGCCTTCATACGAAGTTATGATGGAGTGAAATATCGTTTGTTTTACATAATTAAGGGTAAATGTGACGTTTCAGTGTGTGCGTGTCAATGCCGGTAAATGTGGGACATATTTAAGTTATATGACGTCATATAAGCAAGTGAAGTGCGGCTTTGTGCTCAACCAAGTTAAGCAATGTGAGACATCGATACGACAATAAATGGAAACACTGGCAGTACTGGATCATAGAAAATTTTGATAGTATTATAAATCATGTCACCGAAAATAAAAATAAACTTATTAATAACATAAAACGTCAAAAAAACTCAAACTAGTCAAGGATAGTGACTACTATTCTAACGAAATATATCAAGCAGTCTGTTGCAGTTAGTGACTATAATCTGTGATGAAAGACAACATATTCGTATGAACTAGTATTGCCAGTGTTTTGATTTATTGTCGTATCGTCGTCTCCACCTTGTATATTCCTTTTAGTTGCAAATTAGTTCCAAAAATAGAAATTCTGGGTACTAGATTAAGGGTCGATGTCTGTAACCTATTATTTCAGCTAAATGTTAACCATATATTAGTTTCGAAATGTCAAAATATCACTTAAAGTTTTTAATCAATTTCATCGGAAACTATAGTAACCCGCCCTGGTTTCGCACGAGAACAATTTAATATCCAGTGAGTGTTCTCAAATGAAATCGATCATTAAACCTTTGCCTGAATATAACGAAACACAACAAAAAAAAAGCCAATTCGGTTAAGCCGTTCTCAAGTGATGCTCCGTCATCATCATATCAGCCGAAAGACGTTCATTGCTGGACATGAGCCTCCCCCAAGGGGTTTGCCATCATCGCCACGCTTGGCAGGCGGTTTGGCGATCGCAGTGTAGCTGTTGCAATGCACAGAAAATACACTTCAGGCTGAGTCTCTTAGTCATCTGTTACGACACCTACGGGAAGTGATGGGATGGTGCTATTCTTTTACGTCCGTACGTTTATTTATGTACCTTTAATGTTTTCAGATATCAACCAATTCCAAAACTTCACATTAGACAACAGAATAAATTCAACATGGTTTCATTATCAGCTCAGCTTGAAATTCAGTTCCATTTAAAATAAAATAGTTCACCATTTCACAAGTTGCACTTCGCTTTCGAGTATTGTTACCGCAAAAATTCGTCGACTCAAGCCATTTTCACGACACAGTGACTGTCACGCCCTGTTTTAATTCATTCAGTATTCTCTAAAACCAATTGTGTCTGTCCACGAATGACAGCAAACACTATTTATGTTAATTAAAATTGTAGTGCTCAGACCGCAGTGTAATCCTGCCCTAGTTTCAGGTCTTTTAATTTTGTTTTAGATTAAAATTCCTGAAAATTAGATTTCAAGTAATGATTTCATTAGAAATACAATCTTAGGATGATTGTTGTCTAACCTCAGTAGGTATATTCATTTATGTAATAAACTATTCCATGCTGTATGTTATGTTATACATTAAATATCAGTGTAGGCTTTCTAACAACATTGCGTTCAAGGGACGACGGCAATGCAAGCATTATGAAGACATTATTCACTGTTGATCCCCGACCACCATTATCAATGGGTTTCATCGCCTTGTTTCGGGTAGATGACTATTTCATGCAATTTTTCTTATCGTTTTTAAAAGCGTGTTTAATCATTGTAATTCTTGTCATAACTAAATATATGCAGGATCGACATAGGTGTATATCGAAAAATAAAAAGCAATCGCATATATAAACATGTACTAAGCTGCATTACCTGACCTTTCTTATTATTATTTTCAAATTATAATACCTAAAAATAATACCTCTTTTATAAAAACATTGTCTCCAATCGAATTTGTCAAAACGATAACCCCAAGCGAATGTCATCTAACATCTCCAACCCTATTACAGTAACATTCAATACTGAGACTCGATCCCTAAGCTCCTCTATATCTAGCAGATAGAAATGGACCAACTGATGTTATAGATGGGCTAATACCAGCCATTCAGTATAAACTGATGCTACCGTACGAAGATGATTAATGACTAACGATGGTAATAGATTAGCTTATCCCAGGATAGTGTGAACCGTGCTCATATTACGTTGTGTTATCAATTGCATTTGGTTCAACTTTATGTATATTAATCTTGTACATATTATCTTTAGCAGCATTTAAACGGTTAGGTTTATTGAAAGGAGTAGATATTGTTTTTCGCTATACATTACTCCTTTAGAATTAAAACTTTACTTTCTCTCTTATTTCGTCTTGTTTGGGCTGAGACAGTGCTTATCTTAATAAGTGATCAACTCCATTATTACTTTTAAAACTGCACTGAGTCTTTGTTAAATCATCTTAATTTCTGTTATACTAGTCAGTTTTATTAAAATTAGAAAAAAAAATGAAATGGACCAACCGATGTTATAAATGGGTTAATATCAGCAATTCAGTATAAACTGATGCTCCCATACGAATATGATTAATAACAAACGACTGATCCCGGGATAGTGCGAACCAAGCTCGTATTACGTTGTGTTATCAATTGTATCTGATTCAAATTTATGTATATTAATGTCGTAAGCACATGTTTAGCAGCATTACAATTGTTAAGTGTCTGTGAAAGAAGTATTATTTTAGCCTAACATGATTTCATTAAGAAATAAACGTCTCTCTCATTATTATTTTTTCTGTTTTCATTATCCATGCGTAGTCCAATACGGACTCAAACAGTGCTTATCTAAAATAAGTATCCAGCTCCTCTGTTATTACTTAATCTTGTACTGAATATCTGCTAAATTATCTGAATTTCTGTTATACTGGTCGGTTTTGATTAAATTAAACTTGTTTACATTAGTTTTTAACCTTCACCTGTTCATAATATCTTTGATTGACAAACTCTATTTTCCTTGTAATTACCTCCGGACCAAAAACAGTATCTTTATCATCTTCAAACGTAATCATTTTATCAATATTATCAAACGATTGTTAACATACAACTTGTTATATACTCCTTCCTATTTATCAACCCAAAATAGATCGACATACTGTTTAGAAGGACTGTCCAATAATTAATTAATTAAATGGATCTAATCAGTTGATAGATTGATTGATAATTGTGTGGTGTCGTGTTAACTATTAATTAGTTTAAACGGACAAGTGACAGATTCCTAAGTTGGTGGGAAATGAATTTAGAAACTTTTAAATCAAAAATCAGTTTGGTAATGTGCATGATATTTAATTCAATGAAGATATAAAAGATACCTTAAAAGGAACAATGACAGTAAAGAAATGAGTAGTTTGTATGAGAGACACGAAAACGGAGACACAAATACAAATTCTTGCAAAGGGCAGAGATATATAGGCGTGGTCAAAGGTGAATTACACACGCAAATAAATGATTCAACTTTTGGTAAATGTTGCAACAACACTATATTATTGATACACCACTGCAGTAAAAAAATAGTAATGAATTTGAAAGTGATTAAATTGGTAGAGATTGAAATAGTCTTAATGATCAAATTCCAGACAAGGCTACTCTTTGATGACGAAATGTCAATTTGAAAATGGTTACAGAAAATGCTGGAGGACCTTTCCACTATAAAATAATATAATCATCTAATTGAAGTTCCAGATACCTAGTGAAGGTATTATTTAAATTAATTTTAATGTTCAGGGTTGATTGAAATTCCCCAAGTATATTGTCATGTTGGTTTGAAGTTTAATCACATTAACTTTACCTACAAATTGTAGATAGTCACTATGATATCTAATGCCTGACTACCTATTGAAACGAACGCAGCGACCTGGTTGACGTCCACGCAGACTCAGTATCGACGTTTGTCAAACGTAATTAGTTTTCATATTTAGTTTAATTATCTGGAATTTAAGTACATTAAATCTTTAAAATAAATTATATAAAATTTATATTTAGAAAGAGCATTTTGCATGTGGTGTTTACCTGTAATTGATTGTGCAGTTAGATTTAAGACACAATTACTTATATGTTCCTATCTTTATAATATCTGTAACAACTGTTGGTGAACCTTAATTAAATAAATAAATTTAAAAATAACTATAAATATTTATGGTTGACTAGCTGTTGTTCTTTATTATAGAATAAGGTTCAATTTTCGAAACCTGGTGCTATTCCAAAGTCATCCAACTAAAGTTTGTCATTATAAGTAGCTTTTACATAACTATTGTTATAAAATGATACTTTCCTTGCTTTACTTATTAAAAAAATTAATTGTTTTTGTTAATAAAATGTTAAATTCCCTACATTAAAACTATATGGTACAGAGTGTACCTTTAAGTAACTCGCATGAAATTATGCAAGAATCTTGCATGCCATTGTACCATAAAAGTTCAGATGTCACTATGGCATGCAAGCTACTTGCGTAATTTTAGACAAGTTACAGGCATGTGTACCTATACGGACTTACCAGTTCTTGTGACGTCAGTAGAAATAGCGTTTTCAGATATGACAGGGACGGCAGGTCCTGGAGGGCCGGGCAGACCGCGGGAACCTACGTAAGTATTAAATATTTCATATTAGTTAATGTAAGCTAAAAGCGTACCTTCAGGGACAATAAAAACATTTGGGTATTTGCGTACATATTGAGACGTAACTTCTCACAAGAAATTGTTGCTATGGGAAAAGTTTTGGGAAAGAAATGAAAGTCAAATAGGTATTATGTTACCGCTCCTGTGAATGTTTCAATTTATACAAATGGACCCCATAAAATACACCTGTCCGATTCTCCAAACATTTATTTCAATATGTTAACTTTACGGACAACCCAAAAAAAAAAATACCGCCAAAACATCCGATACAGAAATAAAACAAAACTCTCAAGACGATCGTAAAAAGTAACAGCAATAATAAATAAACTGCGTGCAAGCACTCGAAAACCAATCCAAAGGGTTCACTGCGCGAAGAAATAAAGATTTTCCAAATCGTTACTGTAAGCCCCTAAAAATCTCGCGAACGCTTTACCCCAGTATAAATATGGGTCATAGAGTAACATAAAATTTGATGGTTGAGTTAGTTTGTACCTTTTTCCCCTTTTTCGGCGGGGCGTCCGTGTGGGCCTGGCAGACCGGGTGTTCCATCGCGGCCGGGTAGACCCCGCTCTCCCTTCGCACCATGTGGCCCTCTCTGGCCAACGTAGCCCTGTAACACAGTTATGAGCTTACGGTTCGAAGGTAACATAACGCACGTTACGAGGGTCAAACCGTCGCTTATTGCGTTAGACCCAAGTTTATTATCCGAATACCTACTAATTTGGCGACGGGGACCGTGTGATTTTATTTTGATTTAGTTACTCTCGTAAAGTTCTATGGCTGTTTTCGTGTTGTTCTCTTTAGTAACATGCTGTAAAGGAATCCTTCGTTAAATTAATATGAAGGAAGTGGAACTACATGGCATGTGAACAAAGAAGGCGAAACAATATTATTTGAACAGGTAACAAAATGGGAATTTTATACATGTATATTTCGTTCAGCAAGGCAGAGAGCTCAGGTGGTTTTCGTTTGACATAAATATCAGACTTATTCGAGCATTCACAGTTTTGTGTAGACCGCAGAAGTTTTGATTGATAGTCGGGCCGAGCTTAGCTAGAATATTAACCTATTTTCCTAGTTTATTAACGTCGAAGTAACTCACAAAATAAACTTTGGCTTATACGTACATTCGTAGAATTAATCACTTAGTTAGAGTCCGTAATTGGTACGTAGTCCAGCACAAAGGTAATTAATTAATCATTAATCAATAAGCCGTCCTAATCTGATTATTAATATTCTGGTCTATATTCATAACTATCTCTAAATCCGTATACGAACTAACAGAGGATTCTTCCAACCATTTTAAGACTTTACACAATACGATTAGTCGTGTGATCGTGTTAATCAGCTGTTCTATGAAAGTTATAGGGATTAATGATTCATTAAAATATATTAAAATACTAAACAAAATAATGTTAACACGTGGTATTTTAAGCTCAGTTAAATTTATTTATCGTGATACTAGTATAAAAGGTGTCAATTTCAAACTATTTATAATTTTAATTCGATAAAATTTCATAATTAAACTTTATTACATGTACATTCATTTTTAATTCACTCACTAATAAAAATATAAGCACGAAACATCCAAGTTGATGCAGATTCGAAACCATCACCATAATAAACAATTAGACAGACATATTCAATTTTACAAAGCCACGTCAAGACAAATCGTGTCGTGTAAATCATCTCTTAGTCCACAATATAATATTTAGATAACACTCACCCTTTCGCCTTTGTCACCCTTAGGGCCGTGTAATCCTCTCTCGCCCTTATTCCCTTGATATCCTCTCTCTCCTTGAGGGCCCGGCAGGCCCATTGGACCCCTCTCACCAGTAGGTCCAAGAATCCCTGGATTACTGGACCCATATAATCCCGTTGATTCCTGCGTAAGACGTGGTCATTAGGAATGTATACAAAAGTTGTGAGAACAATAACTAGTTGGTGACGTCTGATTGTTTGTGGTGGGATGTAAAAAATTGTAGAATGGTGTCAAAAAGGTGAGGTTTGTTTGTGGAAAATTAGCCCGTTGTGACGTGCTTCAAAGCTATACCAACTGAACAGTTGGGAAAATACTTTTAACTATTTAAATGTATTTTTTTTAAGTGTAATCTTACTAGCAATATGTTATGTGGTTAGATAACCTATAATTATCAAAAAACATGGTCTAATTTTGCATCGACTCTAGGCCCAGCATTGTAGCGTTTTCGAACCTATAATGAAAAGTAGATCCCATCAATCACATCATTTTGCCCTACTTGCTAATTTACTAGATATTTCGAATGCCGAAGAATTAGAAAGTTTCCTTTTCAAAGGTTATATTATATTTTCATAATCCTGTTCCATAATAAACTGAAACTAAAGTCGCACCAGAAATTAACAAACTTCATGTTAACAATGCAGACATTAATATGCTTTCTAATACCATACAACTTCGCCGATACAGGAGTATCTTGAGCCCAAACAACAATAACTTATCGAAGCTTCGAGAGGTTCTAATTACATATCAGACTTGAAGTTGATATACGAGTAGAATACACTGATAGATGGCTGGCTTATATTTACATGTTCGCAGTGTTGTGTGTTAGGGATACTGATAATAATAGGTCGATAGGTACTAGCGGACAAAGGAGCATGTTAAGATATCTTCTTCCTTCTCGGTATATGTGGGAAGAGCTGAAAGTAGAAAACTTAGTGAGTCGTAGCTAATAAGTAGTTTAAACAGTTGTATCGGCGAATATATTACGAGTACCTTCAGAAGTTGTATCCTTATCTGACAGAGCCCTTATAATAGAAGACAAATCTTCAGTTTTGTAAGCCTACACAATAAAGTAGTAGTTACTTTATTGTGTAAGTTTAAAAACTGAAGATTTGTCTTGTATTATAAGGGCTCTATCAGATACGGATACAACTTATGAAGGTATAAAATCAACGTGAGCATCTTTTACAATGCTTGGGATAGACGCAAATTAATAAAAAAATATTTGAATATAGTGTCGGGGTGTGGCAATGACATGAACATAATTGACAATGTTTTAATTATAAGTGGATTTTTATAAAAGTCATTCAAGCAATATAACGTATCGTTCATTTACTCGTAAAACTTGAAACACGAACTTTTAAATTCAATCTAAATCACCTTAGCAAAACCACTCCTACAACAAGTAAATTAGCAACTCTAACACGTTTACACTTTTTCATTTAAAACCGTACTCTAATAAAAACTACGCATGTAACAAGAAACACTTCTATTTTAAAGAAAATTTATTATTATCAGTAGGAAACTCCAGTTGGAAAGCTAGAAGCATAGGTCAGATAGAACTAATTTCTGTGGGTGAAGTCTGGCCACACTTAGCACGCAAGTCCGTGGATAGTTCGCTGCAGTCATTTGTACCTGTTTCAGTCTAGGTAAACAGAAAGAAACCTTTGAATGTAGTGCTAAGTAATTGATAGGGAGATAATTTGATTTGTTTTATTCTATAGCGCTGAGTGTTTTATTTATTGAAGTCTATAATTGGATATGCCCACGCAATTTGCTCTTCACTTCTTCCCTTTCATTTTTTTTTAAATATAAATCTTCGGTTCTTAATATTTAGATTTTAGTTTTTTTGTTTTGTTTTGTGTTTGTTTTTCTTGTGAGTGAATAATTTGCCTTTGAATAAAATAGTCTATTTATTTTCAAGCTTCATTCATAACTGGGATAATTTCCCACAGATTTAAATAACCAGGTGGAGAATTCATTTCTTTGAATATTAAAAATCATTCAATGACTGGGAAGAATTTATATTATACAAATTGTTCTTATAAAACATAATATTTACCGAAACGTATTAAAGCCGAGTAAATCCTATCCTTATTTAGATAAGATCACTGCAGATTCTGGTCTTGTTACAAGGAAAAAGAAATCCACCCAAGCGAAGTAAATTTATTTAGATAATGATGTAATTAATCTGTTTCGTCAAAATTGACGAAACAAACCCAATAAAATTAAGAAAGATTCATTTATGATTTAATATTTTAGAACAGCCAAAATTGACTTTTCTCAAAAAAAGGACCTAAAGAAAACCACTAAAAATTCCGAATAAATACTTTTAAGCAGTTTATTACATTTGGTGACATTTTCTTTAGTTTAATGACAAATCTGGTATTATCAACTGCATCAGACTCTGGAAAAGAGATTTGTTTGAAACTGTTAAGTCGGTTTATTTATACTCTTTTTTTTGTTTTGCTATTTTTCCTTTATGTATATCAACTACCTAACATCACCCTTAAATATGACTACGGACTTTCGGAACACGCTGTATAGCTAAATTGGAGTTTTAGATATTTCCATAAGATACTTCAACGGATCTTGTCACATTAGTATAAAGAATATCTTCAATAGACAACACTTAGAACTGTGAAAACAACGATTATGAATACAAACATGTACTCACTATTAACGCTGACGTTATTGGCCCAGGTGGACCTGGTGGACCAGGAGGCCCTTGCAGCCCAGGGCTGCCATCTGAACCAGGATCCCCTTTAGGCCCAAGCTGACCCTCAGGCCCCGGTGTCCCAGTCTCACCTCTCTCTCCCCTATCCCCCTTCGGCCCAATAGGTCCAGGCGGCCCTGACTCACCCATTTGTCCCTGAAACAATAAATTAGTGAATTCCGAAACGAAACTAGAACCTAAATAATGAGAATCAGATAATGATGTCGTGTTTATAAATCACTACAATTTGTTGTAAGACACTGAAAAACTGCTAATCACGATGAAGATAATTTGGAGCAAGTTAATCAAAACTGATTGTTACATAATTTATTTGCTTGGAAGAATAATTACTTGCTAAAGAATAAAAATACAATGTTATTGTATTTTAGTTTTTGTGTTAGTGTAAGACAACTAATTAACGTCTGTTTGACGAACTTTGATGCCAATACTTTGAACGTTAAAAATAATGAGGTTTGTTAACTCTCACATAGTACAACTGGTAAGGTAGGTAACGCACAAACTTAAGAACATTTATAACTAGTCTCACGCAATCTGATTTATCTGTAGACAGTTATAAGTTCATCCAAACAACTAAATCCCTGAAGGCAACAGACTCATTAATTTAGCTAAAACACCGTAATTTACATAATTAGTGAAAACAATGTGGCATATAACTGAATCTTAATTACGTATGTAATTTTAGTATAATGGTATTCATTACCGTAGAGACTTAAGTTTATAAAGCTTACACGAAAGGTAAAGGTGAAAGGAATAGCGGTAGCGGGAAACCTACCATCTATTTCATTCCATTGTTGTGCTTCGAGTTTAATCTACGAGTTGCATTCGACACAGTTTACTGAGCATTTCAATTTTCTTGAATGCATTTTTGCCTTGATACGTCAAATAACCAATAGAGCAGAAAAATAAGATCTGACAGGCTTTTAAAACTTAAAACACGGACAACCGCTTTTTTATTGCTCTTTTAAATACTTTAAACATAAGCTTACGCCAAGGGTGTGTCTTAGGTCCACTTTTGGCAGCAACAATGGAAGTTTTTTCTGGGTCATAAACCTAACCATGAAGTCGATTTCAGTCATAAATTCTACCGAAACCTTCCAGTTATAATCGATCTAGTAGGTCAAAATGTAAGCCTTAAGCCTCACACATTCATATAAACGTGGACACGTGTACAAAATATTACTCTCATTTTGACTCCGCCATGAAGTCGATTTCAGTCATAAATTCTACCGAAACCTTCCAGTTATAATCGATCTAGTAGGTCAAAATGTAAGCCTTAAGCCTCACACATTCATATAAACGTGGACACGTGTACAAAATATTACTCTCATTTTGACTCCGCTGTGTATTTTCTGTATGGCCAAATAAAAATATAACGTAGCAAAGCTAAACAGGATCCACGAGAATCTATATTAATACTTTTCGGGGTTCGTTGTTGTGTTATAATAGCGTAAATATTTACGAAAAATGTTCATTGAATACGTTTTTCTTTGGGCAAGCTTTGTTTATGATGATATTTATAAATAGAATAAGGCCTTTTCGGTTTTATAGAAACAATAATGGGCAAATTGCATGGAGTATCTGCCTGTTTTGGACTAAGTATTCCAGCAAAGTATCCGTTATTAATAAAATTATTATGAATATATTCTACACTTAAATAAAAACGGTAATAATTTGTTTCATAATGTTAAATATATTCACCTCTTCACATTTATTATTAAAACAAAATGTTAAAATAGGATAATCCGCTACCGCCTTCTCAAAGCTCACTGCTTTACAAGTCTACGCCTTGAGTGTAATCATATCTTTTATTAACCTCATATTTTAATCCACAAAGTTCCCAAGACGTCTTAGAGAGCTAGATTTCCCTTGATAATCTCGAACGTTAATGTCAGCCAATAAATAGCTTTGAGAGAAGAAAGTAACTAGTCTTTTGCATATAATTTTACTTATTCTGTAACCATTTCTCTTTCATTTTATATGATGTTTGAAAAGGTTTGTATTTTGTGAACGTTACAAGTTTGTAATCAAACGAAGTTTTTTTCATAGTTTCAAGTTATGTAAAAGCAATAACGGGATTACTTTTCAGTTACCATTTCACAAATAAAAAAATTACTTTACAATATCTACCTATTCAAACAACGAACTCCCGGTTTTTTGGAAAGAAATTGTCAATGTGATGCAAATTTAGCGCAAGTCAAGTGATGAAATGGGCCAATCACAGCATTTACCGCGCGTTTGGCAATAGGTCACATTACTTTTGCGATAATTTTAATTTCAGACTTTACTCTCTTACCGTCTTTCCGGGAGCGCCAGTAGTTCCATCCGCTCCTGTAGGCCCCTGAGGTCCTGGGGGACCCTTCAGCTCTGGCATCACTTCCAGAATTTGGGAAATATCGTTCAAACTGCATCTGCATTGCCCCTGCCCCAAACCCTGACAAAAACACAAACTATTAAATTCACGTCAACCGCGCATGAAAATGTATGAACGGTTCCGCCAGTTTTTATATTGTTATTTTATTCCGAGAATATGAATATAATCTAACCACGTAAATCTTTTTTACGCCTCTGTTGTTTTTAACGCTATTGTTTTTTGTGATCTCCTATGAACACTAATCTTCGATATCCCTTTGTTATAAATCTAAAGATATTCACACATTATTTCACACCGAATGTACCTCTTAGACTAGTAAAATTGCAGTAACAGCAACATTTAGGTGTAAACTACTACAATTAGTTCTCATAAAAGAGAGTCTTTAAAAATGTCTAGTAAGTTTTCGAATTCGTTTTTTGTTGCCATTCTCTTAAAGTTACCTTTGTCAGGGAGAGGTAGCACTATCTTTCAACTCGACAATCAAGACAAGTATTTACTAATGGAAAAACTTTTATGAAGACTCCAAAACTGAATTGCAGTCAAGAGAGAGTTCTCAAAAGGTATACACGAGATTTTAAGCATTTGTCGTCGGTAAAGGTTTTATCTAGTAAGATCACTATTACTCTGAAAGCGCCTTTGTACTGTCTTTTTAATCATTCAAAATATCAATATGGCGAAATGTAGTCAATACAAAAAAGTCCTAACGTAACTTGGCCCCTTTTTTGCCGGAAAGGCTCCAACGAACCTTGTTTAAACATAAAAGTTTGTTGTAATGCCTAATAGCATCTTCCCCTTTTTATAAACCCAATTCCACTAACAATTTCAGTTCACGATTGTGCAAAACACGCGAATTTTACTACATATCGATGTAACGAAATACGTGACCTGAGTTATAACTTTCGTCAAACTCAAGCAAGGTGACAGAGATCCCCGGATTAGTGAAATCTTGGCCAACTTCTGTAAGACTTGTCCTGAAACTTCACAAAGTCTTCGGGTTGTCCGTAACAAAAGTGTTTGTTCTGAGTGAGTACTTAATACGTAGTTTTGTTTTGTTTTTCTCATATAAATACTTACATTTTCTCCTTTCTCTCCTTTGTCACCAATGAAAACTAGATCGGGAATAAATGTGACGTCATTAGCTGTTATATAATACATACATATATCTGTGATGAATAGGTATAATAACAAAGCAGAACAAACAGTAAAATAATAACGTAAGCAGATATAATAGATTTTATGGATCATTATCAAAATTTAACCAAATTACAACAATTAAACGGGAATATTACTCATCTCTCTTGAAGCGTATCACAATTTCAAACATATTTAATAAAGCAATGGTTTCAAGAATTAATATAATAATTAAACGCAACAGTATTTGAAGCTATGTTCAGTAACTACATTATCGGATTACCAATCGAAAATCATCATCTGTCTATAACAACCTTACTTTTATAAAAGAATATACAAGAGTCAAGACTGAGTTAAAATTAGGCAACTAATCATAAAATCTGAATAAATCAAAACTCAAGATGAAAAACCAAATCAATACAAAGAAAAAACTGTCTCCCAAATAACTCCGTATAAAATATTACTTGAAAGAAATGAACCTATCGGCTCTGAAGCCAAAGCAAAGACTTACGAAAATATGTCAAGTGTGATTGATGTATTGTGAGGAATAAAATCCACTTACATGGCGATGTGTGTGACACGACAGCCAGTCTGTTTTCATCTGGGTTTACCTGTAAAAAGAAACGTTTATTTATATACTGAATAAGCCCACTTATACTTTCATAGGGACGTACTTTTCTGTGAGGTGGATGAAGGCACATCAAAGGACGGAATGACAGATTTTATAGACTCCAAATTGTATGTTTATGATTTCTTTTGAAGCGATAAAAGCAAGTTGAGAAACGAAATCGATTTCAATAAACGTATCGGAAACAGTTATAGCTTTGGTGTCATTGTAAAAGTGCAGAAAATAAGGACAGGATGCTTGGCCAGCGCCCACTGTTAGCTTACTGACCTAATTCTCGCGTCGACTATTATTCCTCGGTATACTAAGGAAGTGATATATTATGTGTGTCTTTTTGTAGCAGATTAGCCCATAACTAAACATACTGTGTATTATACTCGTGTAACATATAATACCAGACAGATTTTGTGCCTGAGAAAACATGGACATCTAAATAGGCCTTTGCTAGATCTAAACGAGGGACTTAAATCTTGCTACGCCTATATTACAAAGGTCCCTGAGTCAATAGACAGCCTAACGTGTTTTTGTCGAAAAGCTTATACGAGATTAGAATACAAATGTTCACGCAAAAAGAGGTCGGGTTAACTACACGGCTCACAGTCCACTAAGCTCAGAAATGTACCAATTTGCAAGCGGTAGTTTAGACTTAAAAAATTACAGCCCCGCAGTATGAAATAAATTGCCAGAACGTAGTCAGAATACCAAAATAATAGTGGATATTTTTTGACACAATGTAGATTAATCATCGACGCTTAATATCGATGGCTTATACGCAAAAAAAGTTCCTTGATTGATGTGGTAAATGGTCAGCTTTAGTGAATTGTGTTCTATAGGCTTAGAGAAAGGGTCGATGATCGCTTGAGCAGCTATTGTTACTATAGCCCTATAGAAACCTGTAGTGTTTGTTAATTACATTTTTAGGGCAGTGACGTCATGGCGGTTTTGTCAGAGCCACTTAGATCTTATTGCGTAGCTGTAACGTTCAGCTTCCAATTTATTCCTTGTCATTGACCAATTGGTAAAAACATTTCCGTAACAGAATTTACGCAATAAGTATAATGAAATCGCTTGGGAATTTGATATGACAGAATAAGTATCACATTTCAGACGTTTTAATCATAAAAGGTTTTCTTTCTATTGTGCTCAGAAAATATACTGGAAAGATCTCTTAGAAAGATTATTTGAGTACTTGTCTATTTTTTTGGGTCAGGATTATCTTTTTACTCCAAACAGTTTTCATAATGAAAATGGTTTTGCATTTTACTACCTTGCGTAGCGAAATTCGTGAGCGATGACTATCAGGCTACACCACACTACGTCTTCGCCAGGAAACCGCACGAGTTTCAAAGTTTTGCGAAATAAATAGGAACATTACCACGTAATCGGGTTACTGCGTTAAGTTTTTACAACGGTCGGTAATAAGGTCAGAGTTCACTGTGAATGTACGCGTTGGCTTGAGTATAAAACTTTGGGTCTAATCAAGAAGAGAAAGAAGAGTGGAGTTAAGAATTAAAACTAGTGCAGGTCATTAAAAATTTGCTTGGTCCTTCAAGGCGGACAGATATTTTATACTAACTATAGTATAAAATATCTATGCGGCTCAAAGGACCAAACGTGGGTTGTGAAAATACGTTTGTCGATCAAAGTAAAATGTTAAATATTAACAATACAGTAAATATATTATGCATCGCCACATTGATTTCGAGAATCGTTTTAGTTCTTCTGTTTTTAGTAAGACTTATATCAATATAAGGCGTAGTTTATATGAAGGTCGACGATTCTGTCAAATAATCGTAGTGTATTGACACACGGTTATTCAATATTTATTATTCCACGACGAAGATTTGAAAGTAACGTGCCTATTAAGGTGGTTCCTAATGAAAAAAGAAAGAAAAATGAAACAGGAAATGATAAAGAAAATAATCATAGTCGTTTTTTACTATTAAATACTGCTATGAAAAGTTTAAAGAAATTTTAGTATCAAAACTCAGCTGAAGTCACAAAATTGTACAGCAAGTTAAATTATATCAATGGTTTTATAACAACCTCTAAAAAGGTTAGAGTAACCCATCGTTCGACGTCATCAAGCTTTGCGCCGTCACGCGAGGCGAATTTAATAAACAGCTAGGTCTTGCCAGTGGCTTCGCCCGTTTAAAAAAATATCACAAGGAACTAACTAAATTGTAGTTAAAAGTATCTCATGTTCTATTGCAGGTCATGGTCTACCCGTGTGCCAAGTTCCATTGAAATTCGTTTAGCTATTAAGATGTAAAAAACTTAAAAACCTAACGGATAGGCAGATCGACAGAATGACTTTCGCTTTTGTATTAATTTTAGTGTGGATTTGTATTAGTTTGTATAGTATGGATACTTTTATCTAAAAGTTACATGCCAGCACATCAAGCTACAATAATCTGACAAATTTCTTTAATAGATTTTCAAATTTATCGCTAAAGCAGTAGGTTCAAGGTTGATTGAAAAAAATTGACAGTTTTGTAGAATTTCAGTTCAATGTTGAATGTTGGTGCGACATTTTACGTTACGTCCCATATGTCACCTACATATATTATAAGACAACGGGTCAACTGTAACAATATATGACTTTATACTCGGAACTATCTATATTTTATCACATTAAAGTTTATTATAATGATTGAGTTTGTCGAATGGTGGTTCTATTCGTTTCAGTGCTATCAGTTTAATGTTAATTGTAATGCTTATAACAAGCCTTTACTCCCTGAAGGGTTGGGCAGTGGATTACTTTAGCACACTCACATCGCCAGTTTTGTCAACATACCCCTATGTATTTGGGGGTGAGTCAGTTTCCTTAAACCGGGCAGAAATCTAAAGATCGCGCTGCTACTTAGAGGTTTCAGCAGTGTTCCTGAACTATTGATTGCCCCGCGTTTGACCTGATGGCAAGCTAACTATATCATTAACATAACTCACATCATCTATGATTTATGATGGATCTAACTTGCATAGAAGTAACCTATTTGATCTTGACTTAAGCTCTCCAGGTTGTAGCTATCAGGGAACACAGACTACTACTCCTTAACTGTACTCACAATTAAAGTATTCCTTAAAGTTTTGTACGTTTTAGCCTTGAGTTAAGTAGCGCTTGTAACTACAAAATACATTGTATTTTATTTTAGTATAATGTTCTGTATGGTGTCGGACGTAAAAGAATAACACCATCCCATCACTTCCCGCGGTTTTTGTAAGAGACGACTAAGAGAATGGGCAGCAGCATTCTCTGTGCATTGCAACAGCTACACTGCGATTGCCAACCCGCCTGCCAAGCGTGGCGATTATTGCAACCCCCCTCCCTCATTGGGGGAGGCGAATGACCAGCAATGGACGTCTTTTGGCTGATTATCATGAAATTAAAAGACAACACTAACAAAGTAACAATCGACTGAAGAGCTATATCGATCAGAACGTATAATTTACATCATTTGTTCGAGCTAAAATTTCATCATTACAAGGAAGAATTCATTTGCGATTTTCGCTACCGCGACCCAAGCAGTAATTACAATTTGGGACCGCGAATAAATTGTATTTTGTAAATGAATGTCGCTGCTTTGATCCTCGAGCGAAACGGAATTTTCTGTTATTAATTATTTTATTTGTTCTGGTTCAACGATCTGGAATCATTATCGACCTTATTTTGTATTTTGAAGAACGGGAGTTTTTTCTCGTAAATGTATTGACACTTTCTAGATCAAAAAATCACTTTGTTTTGTTTTCTTTAGGAATAAAGGCCCGAACCGTTCTTGTATCAGTAATCTACTGTGTCTTTAATGGTTAAAAAAATTAAGACTACTTACTTTTAACAAACACAAAAACAACATAACAACAAACAACAACACACAACACACAACACATACAACACAACATAACATAACATTTTTCTTTTTCTTTCTTACTTTTTCTTTCTTATATAATTTTCATGAAAATTTACTCTACAATAAACAATCTCAGGTAAAATCACCATCGTCCTTAACCAATTGATTTGTGGTCAGCATAGAGTTTAATTTCGTCTGCATTTATTCTGCAAATATTCCATCGCTAGCATTTTGATTAAAATATAATTGAAAGTAGGTAGATACAGCTATCTACAGTATAGTATCGAAGCAGCCCTGAAGAAAAAATTAATAACGAGAACATTTCCGATATTCGCTCTGATACACCTATTGTGGAGCTAGAGAAAGTAGTATACTGGAATATATTTGGCGATTTTCCTACCAAGCCAACATTATCAACATAATATTATAAATACCAGTCTCTTAGAAGCAAACTGACTGAAACAATATGGCTGAATAGCAAACAGCTGACACATATATATTTTCTTCTATCCAAAAATCAGGATACAAATATTGTAACTAGAGCAAAAGAAATTGATTCTTATTACTATGGGATTACGTCATATTTACGTCGAAGCAAAGATTGAAATCTGATACATATCAGAAAACAAGTGTATATAATCTAAATAATGGAACTTTTGGATTGTGCAATGGATTCCTTGTAGGTAATTTAAAACTAATATCTTTGCTTAATTTAGGTTATGAAAGGTACGCTAGATTGATCAAATCAAAGCTTTTGAGTAGATTGAAATCGGTATTAAAAGTCAAGGACATAACGTGAATTTTCTTCATGTAAAGTAATTTTCTATGTTAAAGTGTATGTACCTACTGCCTACCTATTTCGCTCGCCAAGCAGCATTTCTGTTTCGGGCACCGACCAAACTTTTAGGGTACCGGTGAAATTAACTTGCACATGAGATTTTCAACTTCGCCAAGTTTGTAAACGTAGGTAGGCGCCACTTTTTGGAAGTTTGAAATTATTATAGGCAGGGGAACCATTTTAAACATCGGTACATTTGCTTACAATAAAAAATCTTAACGTAACTCTAACTAATATAATAGATGCGAAAATGAGGTCATTTGTTTATTACGCTTTCACGCGTAAATCGTCGAACCAATTTTGACGAATTTTGGTACAAGATGAGACCCTGGGATGAGGCTACTTTAAGTCGAGTAAAACCGCGCGCAACAGCTAGTAGATTACATCATTTTAAAAGATAGAAACATTAGGTTCCGAACCTCAATATGAAAAAACATGTAGGTTTACTCGGTTGTCTGTTAGTCTGTCACAGCCAATTTTCTTCGAATCCACTAGACCAATTCAGTTGAAATTTGGTACACATAATATTCTGTGACCCAAACACGAACGTGTAACGAAAATAAATAAACTTTGAAAATGGGGCACTTTATGAGGGGAAATCAAGATAACTTAAAAAAAAGTTTTTTCACCTGTACAGTGTGACGAATCAAATGAAAGATCGTATTGAGGGTTTGAAAATATTTTTTTCATAATTTTAAAATAAATGGTTTTAAAGTTATTCAAGAAATAAGAGGATAATGACCATTACTGACTGAAAAAAAATTACTAAATCTTACTTCCGAAACTACAGAGTCTAAATTTGAAAAAAATACAGATAATAGTTTTTTGCCTATAGATTACAGAAAAATCTATAGGAAGTCTATGGTTTGAAAGTGACATGTTGCAGACATGAGATTTGTATTTTAATCTTTTTTCTAATAAAATGCGTAACCGAATAATCCTGACAGAAAATGCTCGATAAACATCGACATTTTTGTTTCCATCGACATCAAGACTCCATTAGTATCATCATCTGCCTAGCCTTTTCCCTTTATCTCCTGCCTTAATTGCCTTTTACGTTTAGCGATTACACGAGTAAAGAGATGATTATTATCAGACTAATGTTCTTCTTTTCGCGTATAGCAATGGCGCGAGGTGATGATAACGTGACTTCGTCGGAGATCGAACCAAAGAAGATTGGTTGGAAAAAGATAAGGCTCAAACAATGTTTTAAAGAAAGTAGGAAAGGTACACTAACATGATACTTATATGGAGCATGCAGTTACTATAGGTGGCAGCACAGAAGTGTTAATGTCACGTATTTATAACATCAGTTTCGAGTTTGCGCCACTAGATGGCACTGTCCGGCACGCTCCCATAATGGGAGCGTCCAGGAACTATTTGTGGCATGAATGACAAATATTCACTATTTACGTAAATGTTTAAAATTTGCAACGCTGGATGGCACGGTTTACGCCGTGGACGATCCCTATACAAAACTCTTTTGGAAGAGGCAAATGTTTTCGCGCTCTCTATAAACATTTTTTACTGTATGTAAGAAGGAGATGGAGAGGATTTTACTCCCAAAATTTTAGCCTCAGCCGTCATATTGGACGGGGTTAATATGAATCAGTGCGCACACCCGGCGCGTTCGTAGTCTAGGTGCCCAATGTGTCATATTGTTCAAGTACTTGCATCTTCAAATGACTTCTTCCGCTCTGCGTGGAGTGGAAGGGCGTATCAGACTCTTACTTACTAAAACCTTCCGTGTTCCACCCAAGCGTTTTGCGTTCCAGAGCCGCGGTGACTCTTTCGAACAAATTCCGCAACCCTGGCAGGACTCGCTTCACCTTGGATTTAATATTTGACAGCCCAATGACAATCTAGACTCGAACTACTGACACAAAGACAAATTATCAACTAACTCATTAAATAGCGCTGCAAGTATATAAACAAAGCATTTCAAACATGCTAGCGAGGCGGTTTAGCCGCTGTAGTGACGCTGTGAAATCGCAGCTCTTCATTAGTTACTGCACAAGCGTCTACACAGTCGAGTTGTAGGCTAACTACACCAAAGCTGCACTCAGCAACATGCGAGTGCAATACAATGACGCGTGGCGCGCCATGTTCCGGCTGCCTCGGTGGTGCAGCGCGAGTGCCATGTTCTGCGAGGGCCGCGCGCCCGGCTGGCCCGCCCTGCTGAGGAGCCGCTCGGCCGCCGCACGCTCCGCCATACATCGCTCCGCTAACTCCTTGGTGGCCGCGGTGCGAGACTGGGACAACAGCCCTCTTCATCAAAGATGGCAGTCCTATCATACGCCGATAACATGATTCGCGGCGTCTAAGTTTGCATATATCATGTTTTTGCAACTTATTTTTATTATTTATTGTTATTTGTGTATTATTTGGATATTAATCTGGCAATAAACAATTTCATTTCATTTCATTTTCATTGTCTTCCTCTAACCGTTTGCATAGATTTGCTCAATCTAAATACTTAGGCGTGTCTCACTTTAAGACAGCTAAGAAAAAAACAAAACTTAATGGTGGTTATAAGTGCTGGCCCACCGACCTGTCACCGTTTCGCCTAATCTTAACTAATGGACGGCGGATTTGTTTTGTTTGGCATTCAGCTTTTACAGAAAAAAAGTGGGTGGAATTCGCACAGGCGTGGATTTTGATATCAAACAGAGGTCAGAAAAGGTAAAATATCGGTTTATAACATTTTTATTAGGCTCTAGTTCATCACTTGTGCCTCCAGTCACAATCCTATTGTTAGAATATACTATTGCACGTGTAAGCGGGGACACCATTTATGCCTGGAGGCATAATTAATTTGGTTTACTTGTTAATGCTTGAGTTTGTCTATTTCTGATGGCTTAATGGAGTGTATTAGCTAAGAAGTGTCAATTAATTTCGTTTAATTTGATTCAGTTTGAATATTTTATTTTTCTGTGTTATGTATTGTAAAATACTTTACATACTATTGCATAAATTCAAGTTTTTAAAGCTTTACAGACAGATGGGTTGCTGGGGAGTTTGTTGCGCCACTTTTTCCCAGCTATAACACTGGGAAGTGGTGAAAGGCGGGCGTTTTGGGGGACTGTGTTTATGTAGAACTTTGACGTTCAAAAAGTGCTGGCACTCAGCCTAATTGGAATAAATGACTTTTGAATTTGATTTTATTGTTATTGTTGTTTGACTTGTGTGTGTTGGGTCAGGCAGGCTCTTCAATGAAGCGACGTATTGAAGGAGAACAGATTTAATTTTACTTTGTTACAATAGTTTACGAATTTTTGTATTATAAATTTAAGAAGACTCATTACGATGATAGAATGGTGAACCGACTACCATCCATCCTAGGTTTTTCTTGAGTGAGTAACGAGATGATGAATGGTCTAAGCATCTAGCAGTCGCGTGGAATGAAGATTATTGAAGATTGACGAAGTCCTTCACCGCCGACCAATCAGAGCAAGGCTTCGCCGTTCTCGCTCCCGTTGCAGTTTATCGATGGCGTTGCGCGTTAGGTACTAGGTCTGCATGCCGCCACTAGATGGCGTTACTAGGTGCCTTTTGCGTTAACATAAGCCCCCGGCCTTGGAAGCCCTTGCTTCCAACGAAGTTCCTCTGCTGTTGACTCCTCTTCTTCTTGCGGGAACAGTGGACATATTTTAGAAAATGCCCTTCGCACCGTCCCGGTCGTCGTTTTGATATCAGCGACGCGTGACAGGCCATCTTTCCCAGGAAAGGTATGCAGGATTATTCCCAAGCGCCACTTGAGAGGTGGAAGATTGTCCTCCTTGATGAGTACGAGAGTGTTAGGTATCAATTCTTCCTTATGTTTCTTCCACTTTGTTCTGGTCTGAAGCTCCGCTATGTATTCTTTTGACCATCTCTGCCAGAACTGTTGGCGCATCTGCTCCAAGCGGTCATAGCGGGACAGGCGATGTGAAGCCGAAGTCGTCAGGTCTGGGCTGGCAGATGAGGTGAGCGGCCGACCAATCAGAAACAGAGAAGGGCTGAGGGGAAGGAGGTCTGTCGGATCAGTGGATAGTGGGTACATGGGTCGAGAATTTAGGACGGCTTCAATTTGTGTTAATATCGTGCTAAATTCTTCGTACGTTAAATTTGCGTTGCCAATAACGCGACGAATGTGATATTTGTAGGACTTTACTCCTGCCTCCCACAATCCCCCAAAATGCGGTGAATATGGAGGTATGAAATTCAATTTTATGTTATCATTAGCTAAAACCTCTATAATATTATCACTATTATCCCTTAAGAATTGAGTAAGTTCCCTCAAAGCCCCAACAAAATTTCGACCATTGTCAGAAAATATTTCGGCCGGTTTACCCCATCGAGAAATAAATCTTTTAAAAGCGGATAAATAATCTTGTGTAGAAAGAGTAGTGACAAGTTCGAGGTGGACAGCTCGTGTTGTAAAACAGACAAAGAGACATATATATCCTTTTTCCAGTTTAGCCCCCCTACCTTTGCGATTTAATAATGATACGGGTCCGGCGTAGTCGACCCCACAACGAATGAAAGGAAAACCCGGTTCCAACCGCTCCGCAGGTAGGTTACCCATGAGCGGGGAAACGGTTTTTCCTCTCAGACGCGTGCAGCGGACGCACTGATGGACCACCTTTTTAGCCAAGTTACGGCCTCTGAGGGGCCACCAAGTTTCACGAATGCTGGCTAGAAGTAATTGAGGGCCTGCATGAAGCTGGCGCTTATGTTCATGTTGAAACAATAAATTAGTAAAAATATGTTTGCTGCATAACAGCATGGGGTGCTTTTTATTGTATGAGAAACATGAATTATCTAATCTACCTCCAACCCTAATAATGTTATTATTATCCACAAAGATATTAAGACCGGAAACACTACGGGTAGCCTTTAAGGTTACATTCCTCTTTGATGAAACATCTAAATCAGGAAATGATTCGCTTTGTGACAGTTGAGTCAATTTAATAGTAGATTTATTTAACTCATCTACTTGAAGCGGGCCGTATTTACGATTTATTTTAATTTTGTTACGAACGTTATCAATGAATCGTAACGTGTAAGCAACTACACGCTTCATACGTATAAAAGAAGAAAATCTCTCAAACGGAAATTTATTCTCATTTACCTGATGTACCAATAGAGTAGTACTTAATTTAACATCTGGCAACTCGTTAAAATTAACATTATGACAACTAGAATCATAGCTAAAGTCACACCGTCGTTCGTGTAAAAATGCCGGGCCGTGCCACCAAAGATCAGACGTGCGCAATACGTCCAGCGTGACCCCACGTGACACTAAATCAGCTGGGTTGGATTTACTTCCTACGTGTAACCATGGTAAACTACCTGCGAGTTCGTTAATCTGAGCCACTCTATTTTGAACGAATGTTTTAAGCGTGTTAGGTGACATTCGTAACCATCCCAACACGATTGTGGAATCAGACCAAAAATAAATATTAGTAAAGTTTGACCGAAGTGAATTAATAATTTTTGTACACAACTTTGCACCTAATAATGCCCCACATAATTCCAAACGCGGTATCGTTATCGGTTTGACAGGTGCGACCTTCGACTTGCGCACAATAAGGCTACGGACACATTGGTATTGTTGTCCCTGTACATACGCACGTAAGCGCATGCCCCATAAGCATTTTGAGAGGCGTCCGTGAATATGTGCAATTCTATATATTGCATTTTAGAATTTATAACCTGACGAGGTATACGTATTTTATCTAAATAGTCAAGAGTGTCAACGAGTTTTTGCCAACTAATTAAAATATCTTGAGGCACCGGATCGTCCCATCCGATTTTATACGACCATAATTTCTGTAATAATATTTTAGCAAGTATTACAAGAGGCGCTAATAGGCCTAACGGATCGTAAATTTGCGAGATAGCTGATAACATAATGCGCTTAGTCACGTGACTTCCGGTTAATTTAAGTTTAGTCATATAGTGTAACTCATCCGTATTTGCGAACCAACCTAAACCTAAAGTTTTACTTTGACATGATTCGCCTAGCGATAAATTCTTTGACGCGTTTAAAGTTGACAAATCAAAATTGAACAACCATTTTCGTAAATAAAAACAACCAGATTTTAATACCGTAGAAATTTTATCACAAATCTCTAATAATTCAGATTTATCATCACTACCTGTTATCAGATCGTCGACGTACATATCTTTATAAATAATATTAGCGATATCCTTATCAGTGCATTCCGACGCCAGCTGTTGTAAACACCGCATGCTCAAGTATGGCGCGGACGCCGTGCCGTACGTAACTGTGTTAAGCCGGTACACACCGAGCGCGTCTAACGGGTTTTCTCGCCACAAAATTAATTGTAAATATTGTTGATCGGGTTGAATTAATATTTGTCTGTACATTTTCTCGACATCTGCACAGACAATATATGTGTACTGACGAAATCTTAACAGAATGGCAACAATATCGTTTTGTAAGGACGGACCGATCAATTGGATGTCGTTAAGCGATTTATCGGAAGTAGTTTTAGCACTAGCGTCAAAAACTACTCGTAATTTCGTAGTTGTACTATGTTCTCTAAATATACCATGATGCGGCAAAAAATAATGTAGAGATGGATAAGTATTTATTTTTGTCATATGACCGAGTTCTAAATATTCACGCATAAAATCTAAATACAATTTTTTATAACTCGGTGTGCAACGACCTAACTTACGTTCGAGCGCGAGGAACCGACTCTCGGCTTGTAGGTATGAGTCGCCCAGCTGATCAGCTGATTCGCGTAGTGGTATACGCACGGAGAAACGACCATGATTATCGCGTATAGTCGTTTTAATAAACAAATTTTCACAGTCGTGTTCTTCTTTAGACATATTATTTGTTTGAGAATTAATCTCCTCTAATTCCCAGAATTTTGTTAATTGAGTATCTAAACTGTCGTACGTGTGCGTAAAGTTGCATTGGACTCGATTAACCGATGAACCTTTTTTATCATGTATGACACCAGATACAACCCAACCTAACTTAGTGTTTTGTAAGTATGGTCCGTTTGTTAGTCGAATTAATCCTTCACTCAACAGTTCCCAGAATTTATCTGCGCCTATTAATAAATCGATTCATTTGACATGAAAAACTTAGGATCGGCGAGCGATACATTACTCGGAATTTTAAACGTTGCGATATTTTGAGTTACAGAGGGTAACGTTGCAGTAATACAAGGTAGAACGAGACAATTTAATTGCATATTAAATTCACTATTTTTCGATCGTAACTGCACGTTGCACGACTGCGTGGATTGGGTTACCGAATTACCTACGCCTGCGACTTGTACTGTGGACTGTATTAAACGAATTTTTAATTTATCGCATAATGATTTTGTGATAAATGAATGTTGACTGCCATTGTCTAAGATAGTACGAATAGTGTGATAATTGTTATCACGATCTAAAATGTCTACTAATGCAGTCGAAAGAATAACGGGTTCTTGAAATGAGTACCCATCGTTAACTTGTTGACGCGTCGAAGTTGACGCACTGTGCAGCGCCGTACTGTGTGCACTGCACTTCGCTTCGGACTCACGACACGACGCGGGCGGCGACGCTAGCGCCTCTTGCGGCCCTACTGACTTCGACGTGTTGCCGTTATCAGTATCACAGCACTCGCTATGAAGAAGCGAATGATGTTTTCGATTGCATAACTTGCAGGCTCCGAACCAACACTGAGACACCGTATGTCCAACACGCAAACAATTTTTACATAGTTTATTTTCGTTTACGAATATTATTTTATCCTTCGTAGAAAGGTCATTGAACTTACTACACGAATATAGCGGATGATTCTCTTTGCACATATTACACTTTTGGTAACGTTTTGAACCATTGCTCGAATTATGTTTTTGAGCCGATTTAGACGAATTATTATTATTATTTGTTGCGACGTAGCTATGTGAGCTTGCGTGCTTTGATTGATTGGATGACGATTTCTTTGCAGAACCATCAGACGTTTGCTTATTAGAGTCATTTGTACCCTTAATAGATTCTAACGTGTCTGCCTTATCGGTAAGAAATGCAATAATATCGTTTAGAGTTAACTTTTTGTTAGCATGACTGGGTAATTTAGAAAGTGCACTTTTATGGTTCTCCCACTCTTTTTCGGTGGTTGAGTCCATCTTAGTAACAATAAGATATATTAATAAAGTATCCCAGTATTCTGTGGGCTCATCGAGACCCTTTAGAGCGCGAATATTTTTTAGTACGTTACCTATTAATTTTCGAATATGAGACGCGGATTCTTTATGTAAAGACTGTAATGAGAACAGAGCTTTAACATGGTTTTGAACGAGTAATCTATTATTATTATATCTGTTTTCTAATAAACTCCAGGCTATAGCGTAATTCTCGGCAGTAAATTGTATCGATTTTATTATTTGACTAGCAGAGCCAGTGAGCGCCGAACGCAAGTAGTGGAATTTTTGAATATCGTCAATAGTTTTAGAAGCATGAATCAAGGATATATATGTGTCTCTGAATTCTAACCACTGTTCGAACGAGCCGTCGAAAGATGGTAACGAAATAGTAGGTAATTTAATGCTGTTAAAGTTTTTATTGCAGACCTCAACATTGCTGTCAATACTTTCTCTACTTTTTAGCGTGCATTTCGCCTTAGATGTGATCTCATAAAATAAATTTTCAAAGGTTTCTCTTTCAATTAATTGTTTTTCTAAATCTAATTCTGAATCCTGTAGGTGAAATTCTATATCATCCTGAATGCTTGTGAACTGATCTAATAGTAACATCATATTATTAACGCGATCTTCTAGAGCTACCTTTTGAGATTCTGATATTTCTACATTTTGTAACGACTGTACGTATTTCGTAAACACAGAAAACTTTCCTTTTATTACACCCCTTTTCTTAACCAAATCTTTATAGTCGTCGACTGGCATTTTGGGAGATTGTAAAGAGACAAAAGAAAGTACTTACAATTTTTAACTTGCTCGATCGAACACGAAACCACACTGCCCAAAATGGCGGTTGGTAGGTACTCTCAAACGCACGGGCTCGCGGCACGAATAACTAGAATTTTGCACAAGAATACACGATATTAGCACAAATGAACCTGGAGGATAGGTTTTGGAAAGGAATACTGAATGGCCTGACCGTCTTTATGTTCTGCTGGTTGCCGACTTCCGCCTGGTCTTCTTCTTGAAGCCGGTTTGATCTGGATCGCAGGACCAATATGTTGTTTGACTTGTGTGTGTTGGGTCAGGCAGGCTCTTCAATGAAGCGACGTATTGAAGGAGAACAGATTTAATTTTACTTTGTTACAATAGTTTACGAATTTTTGTATTATAAATTTAAGAAGACTCATTACGATGATAGAATGGTGAACCGACTACCATCCATCCTAGGTTTTTCTTGAGTGAGTAACGAGATGATGAATGGTCTAAGCATCTAGCAGTCGCGTGGAATGAAGATTATTGAAGATTGACGAAGTCCTTCACCGCCGACCAATCAGAGCAAGGCTTCGCCGTTCTCGCTCCCGTTGCAGTTTATCGATGGCGTTGCGCGTTAGGTACTAGGTCTGCATGCCGCCACTAGATGGCGTTACTAGGTGCCTTTTGCGTTAACAGTTATCAATTGATAGGCTCGTGTTTGTCCACGACAACTCATGGAAAACGATGATGTGGTTGAAGGTGGAGCATGATTGCCTAGAAGTCACCATTCATTCCTGACATGAAGAGCCCCAGAAAAGAAAAACTTAATGGTCGTTATAAGTGCTGGCCCACCGACCTGTCACCGTTTCGCCTAATCTTAACTAATGAACGGCGGATTTGTTTTGTTTGGCATTCAGCTTTTACAGAAAAAAAGTGGGTGGAATTCGCACAGGCGTGGATTATACCGAGAAAAAACTTTGAGGAGGTTTAATAGCATTTTTTTGGGTATCAGTCGTGTCTGCTAGGACTACTGAAAGCTGTTCATTTTTCATTTCTTTATTTCTTACATTCGATTTATCTCCTAAATCGATAGGAGATAAATCGAATGTAAGAAATAAAGAACTAAGAATAATAATATTTGCGTCAAGTTTGACGCATACCATAAAAAAGAAACATAATTAGTCATTTAATATAGGTTGAGAAAATAAATGTCACATTTGCGCCAAACGGTGATCCGTCATCGCTCATGTAATGCTAGGACACGTATGCACAGCCCCGGTTTTAAGCTACAGCCGGCGTTTTCCGGAGCAGCATACTTATGCACTGGTAGGATAATAAGTCTTTGCAATCACTAGTTATTGTCATCAAAGTTGTTGAGGGTGTCAAACCTCGCAAAGAATGAATATTCTGATTTCATACTATGTTAAGTTAGATTGTTTTCCATCTAATATTGTATCATACGAGGGCCTTTAACCTTTTGAACGCCATTGTCACGTATACACGACAAGCAAGCGGGTGCCCTGTGCGCCAAACGTCACAAATATGTGACAAAAAGTACGGCGAATTTGTGGCTTGGCGTCGGGGGCACGCCGATGCGTTTATGCTCTGGCGTTCAAAAGGTTAATCGTCAATACGAGGATGGTCAAAAAGTTTGTTGTTCCATCTGGCGCAATGTTGTTGCAATGAATAACATTGAACGAAAAATAGTGTTCGAAAATTTCATAAAACTTGTTCCAGGAAATTCGTGTTTTTGAAAAAGCCTTTCAAGTTTGTGAAATAAAAATTTAGCATTTAGAATCTCCATTACATGTGCGAGGTTTCTATTAAGAAGTTTTATGTACTTTTACAATTTATGAGTACATTATGAACGGCCAAAATTCTGGTACAATTTATACAAAACAGCAGATTTTTGGAGGCTTATAATTAAATTGTTTCTCCAAATTTTTATTTTTTGCTCTCATAGAAATCTAGATGCGATGAGTGCACAAGATACCTATTAGCATGTGCAGCATATGGCATACGTGTGTATGTATGGTGTATGGGCAGCAGCATACTCTGTGTATTGCAACAGCTACACTGCGATCGCCAACCCGCCTGCCAAGCGTGGCGATTATGGCAAACCCCCCCTTTGGGGGAGGCCAATATCCAGCAGTGGATGTCATTCGGCTGATGATGTGATGTGATACCTTTTAGTTCGAGAAATTCAAAGATAAATGTGTTATAACGGCATAATCACGTACGAGCGTTTGTTTCAAAAGTATGACAAGTTGGCCGCTCTTAAACGTTGCATGTCATTAAACTATTAGACTGAATGCCTTCAAAACAAACTTGCCTCATAATTTACTGACATTTATAAACGCACTATTAATCTTTCCTATTATTGTCATTGTCTATTTAACAAAACACGCAAACGGTGCAGTACTAGTATATTGCCTTTCTTATAAATAACTAATGAATGCTTCAAAATTAATAAGCTTCACCAAATCAAATATTAAATATTCAGCTATTGAAGTTTACGAAAATGTAGAATTCGGAAAAGTTGACTGTAAACGATCTATTTCGTTTTTCAAATAAGTCTATTGTGCGTAAACAAACAAAGCCTTCACAATAAAATGCAGACCATTATCTGTTATATTTTTTTTTTTTTGTTATAGAGACAAACTATAATTTCCCATAACGATAAATAATAATCAAAGGGTCTTTTAATTTCCAATCAAATTCGTAGCCAGCTACTACTGTTAATGACTTTTTTCCGTGTCCAAAAGCAGTCAGATTTGGCTGCCATAGTTATTTTATTTACGTAAAATGCGGGTGGAACAAGTTAAATATGATAAGTCTACAATATTGAATAGCGAACTGTTTTAATCGATGTTTTGAATATTTTATGACTTCCTAGTCTCCCAGAGCTCGTGGCTAAATGAAATTACTGCTGCACGGGTCGATGTTCGACAATAAGCAACGCTTGCTGAGACCGGCCCGTGAATGGGTGACCGTTCATTACATAACGAGGCTCCTCTGTGCGTCGGAAAGCACGTTAAGCCGTTTGATTCCAACTGTAATTTGCAACTACATCTCTAACAGTCATTATGGGTAGTCAGAACCCAAAGAGCCAATTCTACAAATTTTTAAGCATTGTTCGCATTCGCATCTCAATCAGAATTTGTCAAAAAAGCCTCAATTTCCATACATTTTTGTCAGATTGCGACTGACATGCGAATGCGTGATGAATTTTCCGCCACGTGTTGAATTCGTTTCGCTTCAGTCTAGTGGACCAATGGCGGGCAAATTTGTGGCATCAGAAAAACAAATGAGGTCTTGTCTTTCCTACATATGTAAGTCAATGACCTAGATATTTTGTCCATAATTGATAAAAGAGGCCTGAGTGTCCTGAGTGTCCCGTTCCTAATCCATCGTGAATGTTGGAAACGTGTAGTGTTTATAATACATCTGTTTTGTAAAATGTGTACATTTCTATTAGTGTCCCAATAAAACATTTCGTCCGTACGTTTAATCGAGCAAACTGTTTGTTACATTAATAATGCAGTTGACAATTGGTTGAACAACCAGTGCAGTCCACAACATTGTATGCCATGTAGTTTTGATATGTTTCAAACGGTGAACATTCGTTTTGATGTCAAACCGAGGTCAGAAAAGGTAAAATATCGGTTTATAACATTTTTATTAGGCTCTAGTTCATCACTTGTGCCTCCAGTCACAATCCTATTGTTAGAATATACTATTGCACGTGTAAGCGGGGACACCATTTATGCCTGGAGGCATAATTAATTTGGTTTATTTGTTAATGCTTGAGTTTGTCTATTTCTGATGGCTTAATGGAGTGTATTAGCTAAGAAGTGTCAATTAATTTCGTTTAATTTGATTCAGTTTGAATATTTTATTTTTCTGTGTTATGTATTGTAAAATACTTTACATACTATTGCATAAATTCAAGTTTTTAAAGCTTTACAGACAGATGGGTTGCTGGGGAGTTTGTTGCGCCACTTTTTCCCAGCTATAACACTGGGAAGTGGTGAAAGGCGGGCGTTTTGGGGGACTGTGTTTATGTAGAACTTTGACGTTCAAAAAGTGCTGGCACTCAGCCTAATTGGAATAAATGACTTTTGAATTTGATTTTATTGTTATCAATTGATAGGCTCGTGTTTGTCCACGACAACTCATGGAAAACGATGATGTGGTTGAAGGTGGAGCATGATTGCCTAGAAGTCACCATTCATTCCTGACATGAAGAGCCCCAGAAAAGAAACTCAGGCTGGCGGGGAATTCCATTCCTTAGGTGTACACACGATTATTAAAATCTTCCAAAAAAGTTATATGATCCAGTATCACCATCGTGACTATTCTCGTGCCCGCATTACAATTTTATTTGAGATCAGTGGAACCAATATACTATGGAGAAGTACAATTTTCTTTTTTTGTACTTCTCCATCAAGGATCGGAATCTATACCTAATATAATAAAGCTGAAGAGTTTTTTTGTTTGAACGCGCTAATCTCTGGAACTATCAGTCGGATTTGGAAAATTCTTATTGTATATGATAGTCTCATTCATGAGAAAGGCTATACGGGAACGGGAAATTCCTGCGAAAACGGGATATGCGCGTACAAAATCGCGGGCAAAAGCTAGTTGTGTAATAATTTTACTCAACTACAAATACAAATATAAAATACAAAAATATTTATTGGAACAGAAAAACAGTTTACAAAAAATTGTGTTCGTTAACAACCGCATTAGTATGGAATACTGTGTCGCGGCCATAAGCGCCCACCTCCAAGAGGGGAGACGACAGCGTTCCAGGCATATACACAAGAAAATAAAAAATAGTAAAAAACAAAATATATGTGTTTTAGATGTTGGAGAATAAAATACAAAAAACAAAAAAAATATATAAAAAATAATAAAATCTTAAATACTAATTATTATCAATGCATCTGAATGTGCATGTTAGTGTAGTGTATGTATGTGTATGCGCGTGAGTGAATGTGTGAATGTGTGTAGATATTATGTATGTTTGTCTGTTTTAAATAAACATTTTTCTTTCTTTCTTTTTGTGATTTGAAAGGGTGTGGAAATGAAAGGGACCTCTTTTATTTTTTTACAAGATGTTCAAGCTCTTCATAAGTCAGGGAACTGAGCCATTTATGTGTAACTTCTTTCTTTTAATACCTACCTACGTTGAAGATCCTGAATGTGAAATCAAGTTTAGTGTTATTAGTACTTATTAATTTAGTGAGTGTAAGAGAATGGAACGTTTCATGAAAGTGGACCCATGAGCAAAAGTCAACTGTCTTGTGTCAAGGTGCGTTCACTGGAGATTGAAACAGGGTTCATGCCAAGATTCATGATGAAAAACAGCACTACACCTAAAAAACGCGGTTTACTTTTCGATCAATTAATAAATATATAATAAAATATATCAAAAGCATACCGGTAAGTCATCGTTATGGGCAATAGAAACTTTTCTGCTTGTACCGCTTATATTCGTATCCGGCCCATAACATTCGAGTAGACTACGCATTAATGTCATGCTAACAGAATATTATCGATAGGTTATACGTTTAGGCACATGGGCCTTGAAATACGCGACTACATTTAGGTACTTCTGTAGGTAGTAGGGAGTAGATGGTTATCGTCACACACATAGCGATATACAATGTATAAATTATTTTTTGATAGGATTATCTCAATACCATGTCATTGTTAACCTCTACAGTTTAGAATGATTTGTTCCGGATTCGCCCACAAAGTTCGCCTAATTTTTATTTTTCCGTGTTCGCCCCAACTTTCGTTCCTTATTCACCGCGTTTATCATTTGTTTCATTCATATGATTATTTGAGTACTGTTTCGACCCACTTTACGTTTCTTTCCCGTCTAATTTTGTTTTGTATGAATATCCTATGCTTATAAAGGTTCGAAAATTATCCATATAAAGATTACCCGACTGCAAACAGGATTTATTATATTTGTCTAGCGTATCTACATTATGTTATGTAGGGGTACATATACGTTACGTAGATCAAAAATGAGGCGAAAACGGAACAAATCTTTAGAATGCATCTTACCCAGAGATGCTTTATAAACAAAAAAGCGATGATGAGTACTTCTGATTTTTGAGAATTTTCAAATAAGTTGTCAAGCTGCAACTTTTTTGGTTTACTTAAAAACTTACTCTTTGTATAGTTATTTATCTCCGTAGAAATTTACAAACATACATATCTACGAACTATAAGTTATACACTTACATACCCTTCCTATAAATGCCTGTGAAAACTTTTACAAAACCTTATAAAATTACTCCAAACAACATTAAGATTTAATACTAAAACAACCAAAATAAACCCCAGCTGCAAGTAAAACTGAAAAGAATCTTCATTTGAATAATTTTAAAAGAAAATACTGGCACACTAAAACATAAATTCAAAATATTACAAGCGTTTTTATTTCACTAAAGTTTTGAGCTTAAGCGTGACCGTTCGCTGCACTCGTGGCCACCAAGCTGGCTGGAAACATTGTACAGCGATCGTAACTTTGACCAGTAAACGTAGTGTGATTGTGGTTGCAAAATATCATTCGTATTTTAGTTGTATTTTTCAGTTGTTTTTGGGGAAAACAAATATGAAAGAACGTATCATATTTCTCTTCATATTTTTATAGAATATAAGCTGTGCCCGTGGCTTCGCTCCCGTCACCTTCGGTCAACCGTTACCTACCCCACTCTTCCCTACTTTCCTACCCTACCTACCTACTGACATACAATTTTTAATTTTCAAACCTTCCCTGTAATCTGGCGAACAAAAAAAAATAGAAAAATTTAAATCGTTCAAATCGTTCCCAAGTTATACGTACATACATTTCGGCGATTCATTTTATTTATATAGATTATTTATTATTATTATACAATGTCCCATAATATAGATGGGCAAACTTCTAGAAATCATTCAGACCACCAAAATAAGGACAATGGTAAAAAATAATAAGAAAAACGCATTGGATGTTTATAAGAAAAAAAAATAAGCTAACGAAAATACAATAAGAATGTTGCCAATTTTATTATTTTAGGTCAAAATAAAAATTAATTTATCAGTGTTTTTTTTTTTGCTTGGATATCTTTGATAAGACGTACTGAACGCTGTGTTAAAATTTGTCCATCTATTATAATAGGACCTGATATATAGCGCTATTATTTAAAATCATCATCTTCCTACCCTTATCCCATGCTACTTAGAATCGGCGCAACACTCTTTTTTCTTCCATTCTATAGTCAACTGTCACGCTATCACTGACTCCTTTTTCTTTCACATAATGTTATTCATGAACTACTTATCATTTTACAGAATTAAGGTGCATGAATTATATAATAACCTTTAACCAATATGTTTTCTGTAATCATAAATCGTAATATAAATTTCTCAATCGGATTATTAAAAAATACAGAATTTCTGGCAGAGTACTATCGGAAAATCCTTTATGCCAGGCGCAGAGATGAACTTCATTTCATAAAGAAATATAATTTTTGGCTGCAAGCCATTTTTATTATCCTATAGAGGTACGAGAGGTGAAAAATTCAGTCGGTTCAGTGTATTTTTTTTCTTTTCTTTATATTCAGTGTAGATAAAAAATGCTTGGAATTGCTAATTAGAACTCAATTTTTACTTTAATATAAGGCATTTTTGACTAAAAGATTTGGAAAGGGTAATTTTAACTGTGAATTACTAAACTTTTTATCTTTGGTAGTCTTTTCTAAAATATTGAAATTCCAGTATTCGAAACGACATTTAAGTATAAGTAACAGTTACTCAGTAACTTGATGTGAATATCCATAGAACTTACTTATTTTCTGTACTTTAAAAATGGAGACTTGTAATTGGCTGACAGTCATATTTACTGATCTTGTCCTGTCTGTATTAGCTGTAAGTGTTCCTTAGGGCTTAAATAAATAAATAAATTTTCAACGTTGCTGTTAAACATCATAAAAAACCAATAAAACTCAAAGGACATTTTATAAATAGAAAACTCTTTACAAACATTTATGATTAAAGGGTGTTTACAAACTCGCCCTATTTATCAAGTAATTCTTACTTTATACCCATACAAAATTATGGCAAACAATAAATAAAACCGTTGTACAATCAAAAGTTTAATTTTCGATACCATTTGGAAAGTTCTAGAAGCATAAAGCAGGGTTCATGACTCACAGACATTTTCACGAAAAACGGTTGGTTTCGTGACTACATAACGTCGGCGGTGCAGTCTATGTTTTACGTCAAAATGTATCATTTGAGCTTATTTTCTTTTACGCTATCTTTGTGCAAGCTTTGTTCTTTTATTTTGTGTGATTAAAATAATAGTTTCTTTCAAAGATATTGGTAGTTTGGGCAATATATAGGACGACTGGTCGATGTAGCGGAACTTGGGGAGATATCATGTTCAGCAATTGAGGGTTTTTAGCTCAATGTATGATGATGACGAAGAAAACTATTGAATGAAAAAGCAAAAATCAAGAACTAAGAAAAAGTATGGGAAACCGCTTTGTTTACAGCTGGTCTCAATAACGTATCTACCTTTAACCAATTGCTCTTAAAAAGCTAAGCTTGCCTTTAAAAAAGCTAATTTGACAGTTGGTTAAAGGTGAATACGTTATTGAGACCGGCCCTTAGAGAGTTATCTAAGGGCAGATCCTTAACATGCAGTTTAAAAAAAAAAAATTATGTTGTAGGTCCTTATATGTAGACATGTATGAAAATGCAAAATGCAAAATGTAAAAAATATATAAATATATATTTCACAATTAGGTTGGTGGCATGGTTAGGTATGAAATTTGTACGTTATTTTTTCCAAGCGTAAAAGTCACCGCCATCTGACCCCTGATGTAAACCTAACTTTCAATTTAAAATAACTACCCGAATAAAGTCTAGATTAAAATACCATAATAGTGCTTATTAAGTCTAACTGCATGATGTCAACATGACACTTTAGTTTATATCAAACTAACGGAAAGTGACATACTCGACCTTGAATTACTAAAACTTGCCTGACCCATGTCGTCACTATCAATCACCTAAAGTAGTGCTTTAAGTACCAACAAGAAGTCTACCACCACTGTTGAATAAGTAAATAGCTGGTCATAATTTACAGGTAGTAAGTATGTTTAATGCATAAGTAGGTTAGGTAATAGCGTTCATCCTATCTTATTCATCCTATCTGCAAATAGCTTCATGTTTTTGACGGACTGACTTTGACAATTCAAAAGTACCTTATAATAGTTTATTTGAAATAAATGCTTTGACTTTGACTTTGAAATTTTCTCAAAAATTGAAAAAAGTGATGTCTCGCGGAATTTCACCTCACTATAAGATCTTCAATTTTGAGGAGCTTGTGGCTAAAGAAAAACAGCCGCACGGGTAGATCAAGGTAAAGCAACGCTTGCCAAGGTTGGTCAGTGGATAGGTGACCATCTTAACATACCGAGTTTCCTCCGTGCCACAGAAAACACGCTAAGCCGTTGGACCCGGCTGTTATTTGTAGATCTTTGGCAGTCGGTAGTTCGATATGGATTGTCAGAAGCCAGTAAATCTGACTCCAGTCTTACCAGTAAGTACCGTGTTACCGTTAATGGGTTGTGGAGGTCTGCTAGGCAGCCGCTCCACGTAAAATTCTGGTATTGAGCTGAATCCGGTTTGACCGGAAGCCGACCCCAATGTAGTTGGGAAAAGGATAGGCAGATGATGAGAGAAGAGATGCACGGTTTCGCTGGAATATTTAGCGGGAAATGCTATATAGAAATTAAATACAGCTTTGCACTATTAATTATCATCATCATCTACCGCCTGATTTCATCAACCGTGTTCCATAGGCGTCTCTTTTCTTGTGCCAATCATCACGTTCCTGTGCTAGCCTGATCCAGGCTCTACTAGTGATAGCAATAATATCGTCTGCCCATCTGGTAATATATCATAATCTGCCTAAGATGATGATGAAAAGTCTTCATTTTTAGTTTACATGAAAAAAAAAATGTTGTGTATCATATTTTTTGGTAAGCTAACTGACGGGTATGTCGTCTTTTTAAGGAATCTTCCAAATACTCCCTCTCTACGTCATCCACATCGATAATTTGTTAGTAAAAGCAATTATGTATTATTATACTGGACTTAAACGTATCAAACTAAAACACAATACCTTCTAGCTTTTTTTATTATTTTTTTTATTTGAGATGAGTTAGCTCTTGACTCTAGTCTAGTCATGACAGAGACAAAGTCGACGATGGAGCGAGCTTACCTAGAAGAAGCCTGTATACCTTTAATGTAAACAATGCATATCTAACGATTGCACTATCAAAGTTTTCCATATAAATAAAATAACGTGGCCAGGTCTAAATAACTGATGTCAAAGGCTAGCTCACGCCAAATGCAGCTGAAACCGTTTATAGTATGTACGTGTGTGTGTCAAAATAAAATTCGTTGTGTTTTCACAAAAGTGTTATGCGGGATTGTGCAAATATATTTAGAAATACTCTACTGAATTGTGGGAATGAGGTCCTGGGTATGATTTCTAGGTCAGAAAGGGTGCTATTGAGGTTCCAGTCTGGATAATACTACTAGCCTTTTCCCAATTATGTTGGAGTCAGCTTACAGTCCAGCCGGATAGAGCTGAATACCAGTATTAAACATGAAGCGACGGCCTACTTGATCTCCACAATGCAGTGACTAACCAACACGATTCCCTTGGCAAGACTGGTGTTCATCATCATCATCAAGTCAGCCGAAAGACATCCACTGACATAGACCTCCCCTAAGTGTCGCTACCGATCCTGTGCGTCTCGCATCCATCGGCTACCCGCGACCCTCATCAGGTCATCGGTCCACCTTGTGGGAAGTCTTCTAACGCTTCGTCTTCCGGTACGCGGTCGCCACTCTCGAACTTTTCGGCCCCATCGACCATCTGTTCTGCGAGACTGGTGTCACGATTTACCAATAGGAATTTCGCTATAGCTTCCCGGAACTGGGAAGCCTAGTTGTTGCCTCGGAAAACACCTAAAGCCGTTGGTCCTGCGGTAAATCTCTCCCTGGTCCTGTTGAATTGCCGTTGCATCAGACTTAGAGAATAAAGTACCAGAGAGTGCCTAGTACCTGTGTTTACGCTCACACTTGATTACACAGAGATTAGCCAACAATAGGTACCTACAGTACCACCAAAGAGAAATCGCCAAAACGGTCACGCTTGACAGGAAGAGGGATGATCGCAGTTTGTTGTTATTAGTAGACAGGAAGACGGTGTCCATCGTCTTGACCATTACTAAAATAAACCATGTTAGGACACTTCTACCGTATCAAAGGTATTTTACCATGGAATCCCCAGCTGACCCCCCAGACGTCCTTGTTTGAATTGCTGAGTTCATACAAAAACCCATAGAAAGACGCTTCCAGTTTTTCCGAATTTTACAATATATTCCAGTTTTTTTTCTAAAATCATTTGTCAGGCTATTTACGAATATTTTCGAACCAAAGTTTTCGAATCAGTCCAGCCATTCTCAAGTGTTGTTAACCTTCGAAAATCAAGCCAACCGCAACGCCTTGTTCATTAAAAAAATAAGTTTTTGTGTGAACTAAGCTAATAATCTTGCAGAATTTTAAGCACAAATCAAAAGTTATTTATTCAAATTAGGCTGAGAAACAGCAATTTTTTATCGCCATTTACTTAAAGACAGTCTCCTAAAATGCACGCCCGTCACCACTTCTTAGTACTGGGAAGAAGCAGTAGCGCAACAAGCTCTCCAGCAAAACAACTGTCTGTTAACTTTGAAGAATTTATACAATAGTACCTATAAGTAAAAGGTACAAACACAGGTGTACTCTCCTCTTCCGTCACCCTGTTAATCATTTACCGAGAAGAGGAACGTATAATATTCCGCCATTTAAGTTTATCTTGTAAGGTACTAATGTAAAAGCAAATGTGATATGTTCGTGCTACCCATCGCCGTGTGAGGATACGATAAAACTAAGATTAACTGGAAATCTCTGATAAATCTTAAGCTTTAATTTACAGACCAAATCCAACAAGCCGAGCTTTTAATTTATAACCTTGCTAACAAAGAAGGAGGAGAAGCCCGTGGATAACAGTCGCACAGGTCAATCTTCGAGGTTAAGCGGCGCTTGCTGAGGTTGGTCCGTGGATGGGTGACCATCCATTAAATACTAAGACTCCTCCGTGCCTTGGACAGCTCGTTAAGCCGACGGTCTCGGCTTTCATTTGAAGATCTTTGGCAGTCGTTACGGATAGTCAAAAGGCAGAAAATCTGACTTCAGTCTTGCCAAGAGGTATCGTGTTCTGAGGTTATATAAATCGTTCTATGTAAAATATTGGTACTTAGCTACATGCGGTAAGACTGAGAGCCAAGCCAAATATAGTAATTTAGTTATGAAAAGGCTAGACAGATTGACATTTGAAACGTAAAGGATAAATTAGTTAATTAAACATTGCTCCACTATTAGCTATTTATCCACCCCTTGAACACCATCGTCGCCAGTGATAAAGTAAACACAACCATGTTTAAGTAAACTACATAAAATATTCGTTTAGTGTGACCCGAGACTTTCACCCACAGTTATATTATCAAAATGCATGAAAAATTAATGATTTCAGTCACGAACGCTTTCCGCTGAAAGCGGTCGTCATAGTGATGAATAATGAATTTCAGCTGAAATAAAATATTGTTATAAATTCTTTTTATTTTTTCGTGATGAGGTTTTTTTGCGGATGGCCAAGGGCGTTTCGGACTTAGTCATTTGAGAGAAATTGGTAATTTGATATTAAGAGGCGTTGTATATATTATAATACCTTGTTAGGGATAATTGGTATGATTGATACCAGTGTCATTGGTCAAGAAGAAATTTGTGACGTCTTTTTTACCCACAACTTTTTTCTATTGTTACGGACCAGTCTTACTCCACGCCAATAAAAATACAGGTCTCTTTTTATACATAGGTACAAAATGTAGGAACAATATAATTTATTACAACGTTTAGTAACTGTAGATTGACATATTCAGGGTAGAAGAACTCCAAATTTACACATCATAGCACCTGAATAAATAAATATTTTTCTGTCTCCATCCTTTAGTGAGTGTATCGCCAAAAGAATTGAAATCTCCTCCTAAACATTTACGAAATACATTACTTAATCAATGTCAAACAAGATTAGCTTAACTTCAAATTGAAGTCCCAAGATTGAA
The DNA here is from genome assembly GCA_905163435.1 of Mamestra brassicae. NCBI lineage: Eukaryota > Metazoa > Arthropoda > Insecta > Lepidoptera > Noctuidae > Mamestra > Mamestra brassicae. The sequence continues at coordinate 6,707,813 of LR991004.1, read as the reverse complement.
ACTTTATAAAGTCAATTTACGTAAATGGACCACTATGGCCTGTTATATCCTAAAGTGCCTCTATTTATGAATTTCTGATGGTAATTGTGTGACGTGTTTCGACAAAGGCACTGCGATTCATATAACGACTTCCGAATTGTGTAATGCATCTAATGTGTCAAATCACATTCACAGTTTTTTGACACATTTTTTTTAAATCTATTCTGTAGACACGCGTTTGACCACTATCTCATCTGATGATTACCAGAAATTTAGGTGCATTAGCATTTTGCGTAGGCAAAGGGATCGCAATATCTTTACCGACACATGTTACACAATTAGGCCGCTGGTGAATCTAATCTAATGATGCATTTGATGATTGATGTTATATTTTTAATATTTCTCTCTCTAAAAATAATAGGGAAAATAACGATGTACAATTGAAAACTCCTTACTCTATCGTCGACACCATGACAGCTTATCATCGAGGGAGAACATGGTCATATTATTAAAAAAGGAAAAATATATTATTTCTCAAAAAGTTTTAAAAAACTTGGCCTCAGCCGGCTAAGTTAATTTGCAAGAATATTTTAACAATCTATTATTTCACTGAAAAATATACTTCAATTAATCAGTTCATTATTAATGGATGAAAAAACCTTTCTGGTTTCAGAAAACACTTAGGTAAAGAACAAAACTTAAGAAAATATCAGTTTGTATATTTTTGTTTTACCTTAACTTGTTATATTCATCAAAGCACCATACTACATACAACACCTGAGGGCTAATTTTACTAATTTTTAAGCAACTTTCGCATTCGCATCTCAGTCGCAATCTTTCAAAAAAGCCGATACGTTTATAACAGATTCCTGCCTGACATGAACTGATAAAGGGGATAGAACCTTTGTGGCATAGTCTAATAGTTTAATCAAGCCGAGAACTGTTATTTGAATACAAGCTACTGCATATAGCTCCCGTAGAAAAATGTTTGAACCCCTTACTAGAATTGGCACTCCGATCCACGGCTGAAGAAACTTGCATATTCAAAATACGCACGACAGCAATACAATCAATCTGCCTACCCTTTTCCCAACAATGAGTATGTTGGGCTGCTGAGTACTAGTACTTTACATGAAGCTACTGCCTATCTGACCTCCAGTTACCAAGTAACTAGGTATAACGATAAGTAAACTTGCCCCTTAGCATGGCTGGTATCATAGGTAACACGATAAGTTAACTTGCCCTTTGGCATGACTGGTGTCATGGGTAACGCGATAAGTAAACTAGTGCCTTGGCATGACTGGTGTCATAGGTAACACGATAAGTTAACTTGCCCCTTGGCATGACTGGTGTCATGGGTAACGGGATAAGTAAACTTGTGCCTTGGCATGACTGGTGTCATAGGTAACACGATAAGTTAACTTGCCCCTTGGCATGACTGGTGTCATGGGTAACGCGATAAGTAAACTTGTGCCTTGGCATGACTGGTGTCATAGGTAACACGATAAGTTAACTTGCCCCTTGGCATGACTGGTGTCATGGGTAACGCGAAAAGTAAACTTGCTCCTTGGCATGACTGGTGACATAGGTATCACGATAAGTTAACTTGCCCCTTGGCATGACTGGTGACATAGGTATCACGATAAGTTAACTTGCCCCTTGGCATGACTGGTGACATAGGTATCACGATAAATTAACTTGGCCCTTGGCATGACTGGTGTCATGGGTAACACGATAAGTAAACTTGCCCCTTGGCATGACTGGTGTCATGGGTAACGCGATAAGTAAACTTGTGCCTTGGCATGACTGGTGTCATAGGTAACACGATAAGTTAACTTGCCCCTTGGTATGACTGGTGTCATAGGTAACACGATAAGTTAACTTGCCCCTTGGTATGACTGGTGTCATAGGTAACATGATAAGTTAACTTGCCCCTTGGCATGACTGGTGTCATGGGTAACGCTATAAGTAAACTTGTGCCTTGTCATGACTGGTGTCATTTGTAACACGATAAGTAAACTTGCTCCTTGGCATGACCGGTGTCATAGGTATCACAATAAGTAAACTTGCCCCTTGGCGTGACTGACGTCATAGGTATCACGATAAGTAAACTTGCGCCTTGGGATGACTGGTGCTCCGTCCCCCGCAAAGCATGCTTAGCTATTGAGCTTAACGGGGCGGTGGAATCTCAGTATATTTAAGACGGTTACCCATTGTCGGACCGACTTTGGCAAGCGTTGTCGAAGTCGGCGTTGCGTTGTTTACTTTGAAGATCGACATGTGCGGCCGTTATTATTTAGCCACGAGCTCCTCCAGGTAAAGCGATAATATTGATCTACTCCTATTTATCATTCCTAATTTTATCTCCATACAAAGTTCAAATCACAAATCAGCTCGGTACACACGACCCAACAAAACATTCATAATTTTCCCTCGCGACCCAACAACTAAACAAAGTCGAATCGAATCCTCTATTTAAACGACAAATACATATTCCTATGTAAATTACTAGTTTAGAATACAAACGGTATAGTCAGTGTAGAACCTACTCAATAATTGATTGGGTACGTAACTTGATGCCCGAGGGAGGTACCAAGTTGGGTCAAGGACACATCGAAAAATTATTTAGGCTACAGCGTTTGAATGAGTAGTTTTGTGAAAATTAGTTCGGTAATTGGCAGTAGGGATTGATTTTTCGTTTTCGTTTTAAACGTATTTTAGCGTGAGTGGGGTCAAATGATTTGTGATATGGAAGAGTTTGTTAAAGCTTACGTTTTAGTTGAAACCGATAATTATAAATCAAACTGCCGTATGTATGGCACGTAGCTACTGAGTTTGCTTTCCTGGAAACTGATATACCTGGGTAAAGGTTATCTAATATATTTTTTATTATTATTATTATAAAGGAGTGGTTCAACCACTGTGTAATCAACTATCAGAAAAACAACGCGCAACCTAAACCACTGAGTGTACAAACATGAAATTTTGCACATCAGCAGTGCGATTCTATATTCAAGATGGAATGACAGCCGGTGGATTCTGTAAACATGTCGAAGTGAAGGCTTGGGTGAAGTGATCACGAGGTGAACTCTCAATCCATCTTGATTATTTGGACCTCTTGATCACTTCACCTAAGCCTTCACTTCAACGTGTTAACAGATCGACCGGCTGATATGTATGCGATAAACGAAGATCACTAGCACAGCCTTCTTCTTTTCGTTCCGATTGTCGATTGGCTCCTTTGAAATTTTCTCCGACTAATACTGAGCAGCTTGAACAGCTCACAAACCTAGCACAGTGGGTCCTAAAAAATAATTTGTATCTCCGGAACGGAAGTTTTACTGATGGCAAATTCCATCACACAAGACAAAACATTCACAAATAAATTTAATACAGCCCAGTTATATGTTCGAAGCAAACCAACATCTAGAAACAGGAGATTTTTCGGTCCATTGTAATTGATGTAATTTTACGTCCGGCAATGTTATATAGACCAGTGTATGTTCGAGGCATACCAACATCTAGAAACTGGAGATTTCTCAGTCTATATAATTGATGTAATTTTCCTTGAAGCCGGACGTAAAATTCACAACACTGTCATGTAGGTGTTGTGAATTTTACGTCCGGCAATGTAATATAGACCAGTGTATGTTCGAGGCACACCAACATCTAGAAACTGGAGATTTCTCGTTCCATTGTAATTGATGTAGTTTTCCTTGAAGCCTGTCGTAAAATTCACAACACCCAGAAAACTAGCTGAATGAGTTGTTTTCCATAGCGTCTGATTGTGCTCAGCTCCGACAAAGCAGTAAGTTTTTCAGACGGAAGTTCTTGCATTGTTGTAGACAGACAGTATCTGACACTAAAGTTGGAACTGTGTTCACTGCTGGTAAGCAATGAACTACAGAAGGTTTCGAGTTTTTAAAAGATAATGGATTACGTAATTTTATTTTTGGGTTACACCTTGTATGCATAAATCACCGTGCTTTGTACTTTGTTAGTGTAGTTTATGTGGTAATTGTAAGTGTTAAAGGGTGATGAAAGATGGGGTTGGCATATTTGTTTAGATAAAATCCCCAAAACAAATAAAGTGAAAAATTAAAAACTATTGTTTTAAGACCAACAATTTTTAAGTTTGTTTTTAAAGGTAATCCCTGAAAGTACTGATCACGATTTGTTTACGATTGTTAAGCTGCTAAGTTTCAAGGCTCCTGCTTATCTGGCAGTCCCAGAAGGAGACTCACGTTCTTTGCCAAAAAAATACAATGTACTAGTTGGATAGGCTACGAGAGTAAAGTCACGGGAGAAAGATAGTAAACAGTTATTAAAAAGGGAAAGCAACATTTTATAAATTTTGATATTAGGATTGTGATTCTTTTTTCGGGGAATGTGAGGCTCTTTACCGCCATTACGTAATTAGACGAAGCCATCGATTGGCACAGAATAGCTGAGTGATTGGGCCCAGAGTTGAGTCCAATCACTTAGCTACACTGTGCGTTGGGAGAGACATTGGGCTTCAAATTCCTATCTAGAAATCATAATTATAATTAGAAATCATAACTATAATTATCTTTATTACTTTATCATAATTATAATTATGATTTCTAGATAAGAATTTGAAGCCCAAAAATGTCAAAGGCAGCAGCACCTACATCACCAATAATAGTTATAATTTGAGATTTTTATTTGCCTTTGAGATTTTTATTTATAGAAATAATCCACTTTGCTATTTTTGGCCACTAATTGTGCTGTAGAAGTAGCAAAGTTTTTGTCTCCAAAATTGAAACAAACCTGTCCTGCCAGTGACACGCAGAGAGGCGAAGAAAATTTATTTTTGTATTTTTCCTTCAAAATAAAATTCGAAATAGAAAGAACTCTCCATACTTTCCGCAAGTCAGTCGCTTCACACACATCAGCCCAGTAGTCATTAAGCCACTACCCGCCTTTTAGACAGAAAAGCTTTCAGATCTTTCTCTTAGGCAAAGAACGAGAAACATTCTCGAAAAAAGAAGGAATATTCTTGAAAAAAAAGTAACAATGTAGGTACGTACATCGTTGGATAATGTAATTCCGTGCGAAGTTGTTGATAGGAGCGAACGTGCGAGTAGGTACCTATGTTGGTTAAATCCTGGCTCCCTTTCAAGGATGGGTATTAAGGGGAAGTGGCAAAACCCAGCTTAGCTGGTATGAAGGAAAATGTAATGGGAGTCAAGTGGTGTTTGCATATTTTCACGTGTGTCTACCTTTTAATGGAAAACCATGTACGTAGGCAGTGTTACTTTAGGGAAATTGAAATAAAGATTATGGTTACTCGTGTTATAAAAATTTCTAATTCAAAATAGGTACTAGAAGAAAAAAATATTCATAAAGCAATAATTACCGGTCCTAAAAAAGACACCCGCGTAACGGCGATAAAAGCTATGATTACAAGAAAACTTAATAACCTCACTATCATCGTTTCTCGCAAAGATACCTAAAACCGAATACTATTTTATACTAGTCACACCACTTACTACTTCCACCCATCTAACAATCACGTAAGCAAGAATTATGAGCACAGATCGTTATATTGTCTTAATTATCGAATCGCGTGCACGTAAGCAAACGTTTTTAATTTCCTTCGCACCTTCATTCAACGGCATACCCATAAATAGAGCAATTAATATATTTACGAAAATACCACATAATTGCTACCTAATAAATTTTATTAACATAATAATGTCGAACATTTGCAAACAAAATGAGAATAATAAATGAATGGAAAGTTATTATTTTACGGGATTGTGATAAAATTAAATGTCAATGATAATTTTTCGATGGTCATTTTTAATTAAAAGGGCGTACCGTATTTTGTGTGGCGTGGATTATATTTTGTGTCAACAATTATCGTATTTTCTGTGTTAGGACAAGCCTGGGGTCGATTTACCGGATGTTTATTATCGAATATCGTGTTATTTTCACCGATACAGTAATTTGGAACGATGTTTTATCTACAGCTTTTATCAAAAGCTTCTATCTGCCTCGTTTCAAACAAATATTAGGTATCTTTTAAACAGAAAATGATCTTGTTGAATAAACGACGGACGCTTGTGATTTTCCACGCTATCAGTTCAGTATAATCTGTTTTTCTTTCTATATACGATTGAATAGCTCTACTCTGAACATATTGTGTTTATTTCATTTTGAGAAAGGAAATCCTTCGTACAAAAAGAGCAGTTACAAACCCAATAACACTAAAATAACAAAGGCTAACAAGTACAAAATCTACATGTTTTTATTTAATACCCGGATTAGGCTTCGGGCAATTTACTTTGCTCTATTGCTCGTACCGAAACCGTTTACGTATAAAAGCAACATAATTTTTAAATCCACCCAAATCCTATTTGCATGATTACGAACGATACACTATCGAGCTTCGCCTTAAGAGGTGCTCCCTAAAAAATAGGTATATACGAGAGCGGATTGTTTCAATATCGACTCGTATCTATTCGTATGAATTATTTATATGTATCGTTGCGACTGTACCTTACTATGCTCGAACCGAGTGCTCCAGGGCGTGACTGGACTCTCCTACAGAAGGGTTTCTTTGGAAATCTATTGAACTACCTCCAAACCCAGACCCCTGACGTACAATACCAATATACCCGCTGTTTTATCAGCTAAACCTTTTCGTATAATATATACACTTATAGATCTCATTTCTATACAATTTGTATGAGTTTTGAGTTGTATCAGCTTTTCACTCTGGGCGGATACGGGATAAAATATTTGTTGCTCAACTCCTATTTGGGTTCTTGAAAAATGGAAGCGTTTTTGCATTTTAGGTGGAGATGCTTCAAGTGCCTCCCATCAAAGGAATTTTCGATAAATCAAGGAAAGCGTGCCCTTAAGGAAAATAGGTTGAGCGATACATACATATTTAAGTATGCATATGTAGAATGCGCCAGAATATAACCCAGTTATTTTGAGACCAGCAAAATGCTTGTGCAAAACGAAGCCGGATCAAACTATAAAATTATATGGGAAGTGTTATGCCTTAAAAGCTCATAAAGGAATCCATACGAACATCTAAGCAAACAAAAATTTTTAGTTTATTAGAATAGATATTACGCGTATTTGTGCCGGATCAATGTAACAGAGTTGCGTAATATGTATTCAGCATTTATATTCCCATTAAACAGTAATAGAATCAATGCTTACTTCCATCACATGAAAATTTTTCATAAAACAATATTCCGAGCATTCTGTAAACAAAATCTTTTCGTCGTAACAATCATTAAAACATCAGATTATTGTCTAAAAATATAAAATCAATCTAATTACATTTTCGGACTCGCTAAATCCAATCCAATTTTTCGGCCAAAATTTACCTTCGCCTCAAATCTCTGATTAAACAAAAATAAAATCAAATTATGCCATCGCCAATACGTGTTGTGGTACAAAATTTTAAAACTCTTGTGTTTTATGTTAATTAACGTTTGTTTTTATTTGAAAACGGGCCGCCATTTTGCGGGTGGCGGGTAAAATTTAACTTTTTAAATGTGAGCACGGTCGAGGAAGGGGTTTCGCTTACGCTATCTTCTGTAAAATCTATGAAATTTTTCGACCTACGTTCAAGCGGCCCACACTCGCATAACGGGATCGTGGGATCGCGAATGTTTTGTGGGTACAAGAGCAATTTCAATGAGTTGTGTGTGGTTGTAATTAGATGACGTCTGTGTCAAAAGGCTTGGTCAAGTGTTTTTGTGTGAAATTGAGTTCACTCAATTCAGAACCATGTTATGGATGGACAAGTGGGTTAATCACCTCTTTAGGATCAGGGGTTCCCGGAAATCTACTTTCAAAGATCATGGGATTTTGCTGCTTCGACAACTCGTCTAAGTTGTGTTGTATGTTTTGTATTGTTAATATCTAATAATATACGGGTTGCTTCAAGTTTTTAACCGACTTCAAAAAACGAGGAGGTTCTCAGATAGATTGTTTTTTTTTTTTACTCCCTTTGAAATATTACTAAACGTCTACCTTTAATTCAATTGGAGATTTGAGAATCATTTCCTCCAAAATAAATTTTATATACCGCATGATAAATCTTCTAAGATCCACATAAGTTCGTCAAGCACGATTATTTCTTATTCTTCTTCATAGTCCTTGCGGATTAGTTCCTCGAAAAATAATTTTACAAAGTTTTTTCTAAGGCACCACGTCTCAGGGTGTAATATTTTTCTTACCCAAAATTTTAACGTTTTGAACCTAAAAAGATTCCAGTTATTCACTGGTTTACAACCGTACTGCCACACATTTTTGCGCAAAACAAACGGTTCTAAGTACAAAAAAAGAAAAATTGTGAAAACAGAATGTTGTTTTGAAAAAATCTGGGGAATGCTCTGACATGTTTTTGTTAAAGGATTTTGAGGGCTTACTCGTAAATGACTGCGCATCCGTCACTCCCTCTGCCTCTGTTTTATATCCTCTCTTTGTGTTAGTAGCTCTTTGTTTTTGTTATTCTTTAACCTTGGGAAAATATAGTCATTTGACGCGAAAATCGTTTCCAGACAGATCATTTTTATAAGAAATAAAATTGTAGTAAAACAATTGGAGGGGATCGGCACTGTTACTCCTTAATATTCCATAGCCTAGCAAGGAAAACAGCACGTCATCCACTTGATTGCCAGAGATTTAATACTACCTTTTTTTTTTTTTTTTTAAGGTTGGGATATCATCAAATGACTTCTTCCGCTCTGGGTTGAGCGGAAGGGCGTGTCAGACTTTTACTGACTAAAACCCATCCGTGTTCCTTCTAAAGCCCTTTGCGTTCCAGGGCAGATTTAATACTACCTACTTTGTGGAAACTGTTACATATACAATCTGTTTTTTTTATATAAATAAGATTTATTATTTTTCAGATGTGACATACTCTAAATGGAACTATTCTACAAAATCAATCAAAATTCTTTATTTGAAATATACCAGTTACAGGCACTTTTGAATCTGTCAGTCAAATTGATGACGCTAGTTTTGCCGCGTGACAAGAGTAGCAAGAATGTTCGTAAGCAAAACGGACTCTCCGATCTAATCTCTAGCGGGGTCGTTCTTTCCGTTATAATAGCAACTTCTATCTGCAATTGAACTCAAAATTAAAATTGTAATACTAAAACATAATCTATACTAATATAATAAAGCTATAGAATATGTTTATTTCTTTAAACGAGCTAATCTCTGGAACTTCCAGTCAGATTTAGAAAAAATCCTACGGGAACGGGAAAAAACGGGATATGCGCGTACAAAAAAGCGGGCAAAAGCTAGTAATAGAATAAGAAGACGACATCAGTGCACAACCGCCAGCGATCCAGAACCCTAAAGCGATCGCAGGAAATAATAAATGCAGAACATATAACGAAAACCTCATCACGTTAACCTACATTCAGGCTAAAAACACCCGAAAAAATTGTTTCACTTTCTACCATTATTCTGTATCTAGCGTTAAACAAAGCAAGACGACCTTTTTATTAAAAAAATAAATAAACAGAAACATAACATTTTTCCGCGTCAACATTCGTAAAATTTACCTTTAATCTTAATAAATGGAAAACTGAGATAATTGGAAAAGTTTTTAAATAACTCGTAGTGCAACGAAAATTGTCAGAAATGTGAGTTCATAATGGAAATCGAGATGGCACTGCTGAGTAAACTAAAATAATAATGATGTGGAGTTCGGGTATTTTATTGTCGGACTAATTAGCGTAATTTTTCGGGGAAGAAACTTCGTGTCGTCGTTGGTTCGTTTTAATTTTAAATGATAATTAAATTCTCACAGCCATTGTTTTCACTAGGAATAAAAACAATGATATAATTACAAAATAGATCACTTAAAGGTTACCTATGGAAAAGTGAAGGTCTATGATTAAATATTACTACTGTTTTGTACTTGATACTCTGTTGCTACCTACAAAAAAATTGAAATATACACCATGTTCCCAACTGCTCTTTCATAACATACGTATTTACTACAAGTAAGTTGAATCCTTCTTAACCTTTTAACCGCCAGAACATAAACGTATCGGCGTGCCCCCGACGCCAAGCCATAAATTCGCCGTACTTTTTGTCACATATTATTTGTGACGTTTGGCCTACAAGGCACGCGCTTGCTTGTCATGTATACGTGACAATGGCGTTCAAAAGGTTAATGAGGAAAATCGTTTGATATCATGGCTTGAATATTATAAATAGCAACATTACTCACAGCTCGATGTGTAACAAACGATGTCCTCCCTTGCAGTCTAGCGCTCACTTTAGCTGGAGTATCCTCATCTTCTCTTCTCGGATCAAACCAACCCACAGCTGCACCTACCACGAGAACAGCTCCAAGAATCATTAGAGCTAAGAATCCACCAATAGCAGCCTTTGTCGTCTGCGATATAACCATCGCCATTTTGTTTTTGGCACTTATCACCTCATGCTTTGATTGCCACGTGATCACTTCACTGAGTTCGTTGGTTATGTGTTCTGGTTATTAGTTTCATCGTATTTTAGGATGTTCCGGTGTTCATCTGGAACAAGAAATGATATAATGAGTGTTCTGTTTATGCATTATATGTACTTAAATTCGCCAGTTTTACAATTCATTTGACAGTTATCAAAAACATGTAAAATCATACCAATTTTTATTTTGTTATTGCTGTTTTCGCAGACCCTATAGCTACTTTATCTACCAGTAAGCCGGTACTAATATCTGTTTCAATCTTCTTAAATAATCTCAACAAAATTTACGAGACTTTGTAAAAGCAGTAACCGTAGGAATATAATGTTTGAGCACTTGTCTGAATACACCTAGTCAAATAACCTTCACGAATATGTCATCAAATGTTTAGAAAGTACCTTTTTATTCAACAAGAAATTTTATCGATGCAGTAAAGCAACATTGATTGTCAATCCTCTCCGCGTATGGTACTAAAACCACTTTTATATGACCAATCAATACAGTTACTGCAGAATTCTGTCGGAATGAAAAACTTGACGAGACAGCCCAAAAACACTGCAGAGAAACGACCATAAATACCTGTACTTACGTACAAAGAAAATCTAATAAATTGTTACACTACACGACCGATATTAATCGCAACCAATACAATACCTGTTATAAATTGCTTTATGCAAATTGTGTCTGAACATAATATTCAATGTACCTGTTGTCAATACAAAAGCACGGGATCGGAAGGGAGGGGACAGTCTGACGTCGTATTGTATGCAAGGAGCTCGATAACCCAGATACTGAGGTAAATAGGGTAAATAGTTCCAACGTAACAAAGAAACGTTGCTAGTAATTGTGTATTTATATAATACAAATGATATGGGTCATTGTTGGGTTCGGCTAGCACCTAATCGTGTGTGAAGGTGTTGGAATTTTGTGAAAAGATATTCTCGTGTCGAAGTTGGAAACTTTGTGAATAGAATGCGTGACTTTTTACGGATTAGCTGAAAGTTTTTTAGGTGTGTTAAAGGTTTTATAATATCAGCTTTATAGGAGTATAATGAAGATATTACTAAATTCAGCGTTGAATAGAATGATTCAAGACAGCCAGATATTCATAACCATCTAGACCGAAATTTGGCCACGGTCAACCTCAACGGAGATGCACCCTCTGTTCTTTTACTCTCACAGTCCGATGGGCAACCCGACACGAACATGAAGAGATCAGGCAACGGACCAACAGTTTTGAAATTGATAACCATAACTTCATTTTTGGAGTTGACTCCTTAAGAAACGATTTTAATATTTAGCCCGCGGTATGAAAATTTTATGAGGAGTAAAATCAAGAGTTAACTAAAAGTGAGGCGTTACGTTCCTTTGCGCAACGTACTTTGCGCACCTTTCACTTCGAAATTATGTATGTGTGTATCATATATGTATAATGTATACTCAGCATATTTAAGATGCTTTCATTTACCCTCTTTTTATATAATCTACGCAATAATAGTATTGAGGAGTAAACTCCAGTCGTGTGTCGGAGCTGACACAGACACTTTTTTCATTCCCATTCACGTTATCGTCTTCTAAATCCATCTTTAGGGGTCTGTGTTACTGACGCAGTAACTCAGACGCAGTAACTTAGTCGCAGTAACTCAGACGCAGTAACTCAGGCGCAGTAACTCAGGCGCAGTAACTCAGACCCCTAAACATCTATAGTTTTTGGCTTTATAACTCATATAGCCACATTCATCCACACAAAACTTGCTCTTGCCTCCGCATACTTAAACGTTACTACAACTAGAAATCCCTTATGAGTTTCTGCTCACATAAAACTGGATAGAAACTCAGGTAACCAGCATTTCGAAACATCTCATAATTCCATATCTCCATAGCACCAACCTACTGAATAAAACAAAATCGTAAAGCGTAAAACACGCTTGTCAACGTACGTAGTAAAAGTCAACCGCGGTATTATTGTGTTGTTCGCGAGCGATGGCCTAGAAACCTGTTACCTGTGATCTTTTCCAACACGTTAGTGCTGCAATACCGGGGGAATATCACCGGGAATGTGAAGTTACTTTGTATTTTAAGCTTTTAGCTGTAGCGAAGATTGAATGGCGCGATCGCGAGAGAATGGGCTTATTTTTGTAACTGGAGGTTGCAAGGACGTGTGATCTACTTTAATTACGCAATTATATAAAAATTTAAATTACTGATCAGACTTTAACTTCCCATTTGATGTTCCATTTGCTGGAGTCCCCAAATTGTCCTATTATCAGAACCTTGTATGTGAACGTCTGTAATGCCACCATTATCTTCTAAACTAAATAGAGGTAACGTCGACACGGCACAAAAATGGAGTAGTGTATTATGGTCCAACACGTTTTCTTCTTCCATTTTGTAGTTTGCCGTCTTGCTAAAGGGGATAGAACCTTTGTGGCAGCCCCCCGCCGTGATATTGATTATTTTTTAAAGTTGCGATGCACGATATAACATGCATTGGGTAAAGGACACTTCAACAAACATGAAATGTTAGAAAAATGGTGCCCTAAAGTGTCACGTTGCCGAGATATTTCGAGGTAAAATCACCATGTGACGATCAAAACTATCATTAAAATGACTTAATTACGTGCTTATATGCATTACAGAACACGTGAAAACCACTTTATTAAGAATTAGCCTACTTACCCGAATCAAAATCGCAAAAGAATAGTTATTAATTTATATAAATGGTCAAATCAAGCTAAGAACTATTATTAGAATACAATCTACTGCATATAAGCACGTGGTTAGTTAATTTTTAACGATTTTCATTGTTCTCACATGGTAACCTCTAAATATCTCAGCAACATGACACTTTGGGGCACCATGTTCTTTTGTCCATGTTTTTTTTGTATTTAAGTGTCCTGTGACCTTTTTTAAGTGAACCATACATAAATGTTTCATAGTGCGCCGCGATTTTGAAAAAAAAAGACAAAATGGCGGCTGGGAGCTATGCTAGCTCACAGAAAAATGTTTTATTCAATCCCACTTCATTTCGTACTATTTGTCAGCAACTCTCATCTAGACGCTACCGCCAGCCATCCCCAATCAATCTGTCTACCCTTTCAGTCTTACCAGATGTTGTACTAGTACTCAACATGAACGACTACCTGTCTGACCTCCACAGACCTCCCAGTAACTGGGTAATACGATACCCCTTGGCAAGACTGGTGTCAGATTTCCTGTCTTCTGACTACCCTTTTCGACTATCAAATATCTGCAAATGACAGCCGGGACCAACGGCTTAACGTCTCATCCGAGGTTTCGAGGAATCTCAGTATATATATATAAGATGGTCATCTATCCACCGACCGACCTCAGCAAGCGTTATTTAACCTTGAAGTTCGACCTATGTAGCTGTTGTAATTTAGCTACGAGCTCCACCCTTTTATTTACCGTCTTCCAATAAATATTTCCTTTACACGTTATATAAGCTTTCCAGGGAAAACAAAGTTTAAAACCGCAGAAAACTCATTAAATCGTACAGAACTTTGTACGAAATGTTGGTGAACATTGTGCCTTTCCATAAAAATATATACATACGCATAGAATCTCAAACGTTAAGTAAGGCGTATTTTCCGTATTTTAAATAAACATAGACCCAAAATTAATACGTCAAGCTCAGGAAACTTACCGAAACGAAAATATAATTATACCATTAATTTATTTTTTCCAGCAAAGATATCGTACCTGTTTAAAAGTAAAAGAAAATAAAAATTTACTAAGTACATTCACCGTTTATATAATTATTATTGTATGGCTGAATTTAACTTTGCGCTAAACATTTTAGTATAGAGCGTGTTCTTAAAGTTATAATAGGAATTAGAAGAATATCCAGGAAAACATTTTGATTGTATCTGTGAAGGTTGTTTGAGCGAAGAGGTTATGTTAGATTTTTGGTTTATTACACGTGTTCTTTATGAGAAATCAATGTATATAATTCGTCCGTTACTGATGAGTAACTGACAGACAACGCACAGCCGAAACTACTGGTCGTAGAAAGCTGAAATTTGGCATGTACCTAGTTTCCTTAGGGAGTGTAGGAGAGCACTAAGAGATTTCCCGAAATTCCTGCGGGATCGGAAAAACGTGATGCGCGCGTAGGAAGTCACGGGCTAAAGCTAGTAGGATTATAATCATACACGAGTCCAGGTCAAATACTTTAATTATGATATTATGAGAGCTTTGTCCTGATATTTCCCCTGCTGCCTATAGAGGTACTACGGAAACCGTGCGTAATATCATAATACAAAATATCGCATGGATTCAAGTAATAGTGAAGACCATGTTCAGGATTAATACTGAAATTGCGAAAAAAAAATTGACTGCACCATACATTTGTGTGCTCATAACGCAACAAAATGTATTGAAGAGCTGATTTTATTTTCGCGATTTCGAAATTGTTCCCATAATAAAAGTTATTCACGATGATAACTACAATGACCCCATTTCAGGTATTGCGTTTATTCTGTTACACGTTGTATGAAGCGGTAAAAGGATAACAGAGTACCCAAGAAGATATATCGGTTATGCGCTACAAAAACGCTACGAAACCGCTACGCCAGCTGCGTAGCCATCACATCATTGTGTTAGCTACGCCGTAGCAACACAACAATCCTTTTATAGTTGGTTTGTAAGGCAATAAACACCCTTTGTGTCTAAATACGTCACGACAGATACGAAGAACCCTGAAGATTACACAATCTTATAGTAGTTATGTTGCTTTTCATAGTAATTACAAATCATACAAATAAATAAAAGAGAAGATACGTTTACGAAAAATTAACGGAACATAACTTTACGTGCTGTTTTACTCAAAGGTTGAGGTAGAGATAGCATACATAAATTTTTCTCCAGCTATATTTAAGTTCCAGAGAGAGCATATTGCCTACAACTGGGTGCAAATCCAGACGCTAGGCTGCTACTGTGAAATTCCAGGTGACAAAACCTTATACGCCACTCAGAAATCTAATCTAGGACTATTTACACGACAAGGTTTCAAAATTTGTTCGAAAGAGTCACCGCGGCCTTGTAACGCAAAGAGCATTAGGAGGAGCACGGATGAGTTTTAGTCATTTGATGACCCATCCTAAAAAGGCAGTCAATAAAGTCATAACCAAAATATAATCCTCTAGCTTTTGCCAGGCTTCGCCCGCTCCAAAATTTCCCCCTTCTACCATCGGACATCTAGACGCACTGCAAGTTACCATCCCTACCTTGTTGCTATTCCACCAATTCGCACTAAACGTTTCCAAACGTCTTTTATAATGCGCACAGCAAAGGAGTGGAACTCTCTGCCTGCGTCTGTGTTTCCGAACGCATACAACCCTAAACTCTTCAAAATTAGAGTGAACAGGCTTCTTCAGGGTAAGCTCGCTCTATCGTCGACTTTGTCTCTGTCATCTATGACCTAGACTAGAGTCAAGAGCAAACCCATATTAAATAAAAAAAATAAAAAAATAAAATATTCCAAGGGAACTTTTCCGGGATGAAAAAATCTATCCTGCGTCCTATTCCAAAACATGGTCTACTTGTGAGCCAAATTTCATTCAAATCCGTGTAGCCGTTTAAAACGTGAAAAGATAACAAACACAGAGACAGGCATATTGAGCTACTTTTGTATTTTTTTTTTAGTACAGCTCATAGTATAGATAACAGTACGGAATAACAAGAGCCTTCCAATAAGCTTCCCATCTCCACTAACTTAAACACAAACAAACATGGCAACACCAGCATAAATTGGCCGCCTGTACAATATTCTCCTTTAAATTTTCGTGTAAATATAACAGCAACATGCTTCAATTTCTGGACTGGCAATATTACTACGGCGCAAAGCCCAGGTGTAATTTAGAAGCGTGTTACCGCTTACCGTCCGTGACAAAAATGAGTCTGAAGAGACTTAGCGTATGTACCTGAACCTTTACGTAAAGGCCGTAAAGAGCTTTGTATATGACCTTTGGATGTGAATGGTAATTGGAACAAGTCTGGCTGAGCCTTGAGTTTATTTGGTTTTGCATGTTAGTGGTTGATTGACGAAGGGTAGATTATTAGCGCTTAGATAACTGTTTTCAATTCTAACAAATATAGGTGGGTCTAGATGCTTCACGTATGTGTCATGCAATTAATGTCAACTTTATAGCATTCTGCCTGTGCTGAAAATTAGAGAGGTAACAATATTGTTAAGGAGTACAAGAATTGTGCACGCCAGTACTGCACATAGAACTCTTCAACCTCCGTCCTCAGTCAGCAGCAACTAGCCACCATCATCTCTTGCTCAAGCTGAGGAGCTGCGTATCCTAACTACTCATGCCGATTCACGGTCCCCCACACTATTCAGTGTCGTTTCATTTTCAATTCACCCCTATTTTCTGCATCCAATTTACATAGTCTAGCACTACACAATACATTATCCTTCTATAGCTACTATCTCATCGCTTCTCTTTCAAAACTGAGTCGACTTGTTCAGGGTGAACATGCCGTGATAAAGGCGGAAGCGTTCGCGATTTGTAGGCCACAGTGCCTCGCGAGTTGCTGTAGCGGGCAGAAGAGGTTACACGTGTACCTTCAGGTTAAAACAATAGACGATCGCTTGCTGCGTGACGTAGCAAGGCCGCTACGTCACGTCGTGCACCCGTATTAGTCACTTCAGAATGAAACACAGACTATGGAGCATTTGAATAAATAATAACACCTGGCTAGATCTTCGAGGCTAAGCAGAGCTTGCCGAAATCAATCCGTGGGTGTGACCATCTATTACATATATAGCGATTGCGGCTGTCATTTGTAGACTTTTGGCAGTCATTACGGATAGTTAGAAGCCAGAAAATGTGACACCAGTCTTGCCAAGGGGCACCGTATTACCCAGTTACTGGGTTTTGGGGATGTGGTTGGCAGTTGCTCGATAAAATAATGGTACTGCTTCAGGGTAGACTAGAATCCGACCCCGACATAGATGGAAAAGGCAGGGTAGATGGAATGCAACCGGCGGTTCCCTACTCCGCCATAGCACCCGCGCAAGCTCCTCAACCTGGTCTCTCACAATCAGCATTCCCCCACGGAAGCGACCGCCCGAAGGCTTATTACCTAATGCGCAACTGCTACTAATTGCGTAACAGTTTGTCAAAGCGTCCGTTCGCACGGCACATTGTAATTACGTAGCGAGCAACATCGCACTTTGCATTTCAATTATGTTCTAACATTATGCCCTGAACATGTGGACGATTATCATTTTTGCACGCTGATATTGATAGCGGTATTTGAGTACTGTGATTGTATTTCACTGATTGCTGTGGCCGCATGATTGTTAGCATAAGCGTAATCACCCTACTATGTTTCCGGTCAGGCTTATTACTAGACAATAAAGTATCATCGGTAAGATGCGTTCTTGTATAATACTAAAGGGGAATTCTTTGATCCGTTAAGTAACTCAAACAATAGTAAAAATGTGTTTTTTTTCGAATTCGTCAATCAGTTTTATTTCTAGTTTGACCAATGGCCAAATAAATAACTATTAAATTAAAAAACTTACGGCATGCTGCAAACCGATTCTGTAACTTTCTTTTAAAAAACAGAATTTTATTCTTTGAATTTTGCTGCCCAAAATAAACAGGAACATAACTAGAAGAATGGACACTTCTGTTTTATTGAAATTAAATATCAGCGGCTAATGTGTATAGATGTAACTGGCTTCTTTGATAATAAATTATAAGAATAATATTTCAGTTTTTTCAAAGCCACATTATGCATTGCACAGTATGCCAGTGATAACAATATCAGTACTTATAAGTTGGCCTTCCATCGAAACTCCATACTGAAATACCACACCTACTGTGCCAAGCGAGCTCAAGATCAAAGTGTTACTACTGATCTGTGTTTGACTGTGCCATATTATTATAGTTGGTTATAAATAAACAATTGACACGACGAAAAAGGTTTTTTTCATAGAACCGTGCAGAAATCACATAAAATTATCTAGAAAAATGTTCTAACATCTTGATAACAATGCCACGGTAACGAAAAGTTAAGTTTTTTAGGTTGACGTGTTATTGTTTACTAGCATCCAGTTTATTTTCTCTTTGAGACCCATCTCAAAAAATCATCCTGTATTTTGTAGCACGTATATAGATGTATTATCCAATTAAAACTTCCGATCAAACGAACACCCCTAAAATAAAGCCAGAATACACAATAAAAAGGAACCGACATAAAAAGAAAAAAGAAACTCAATAGCACTCGCAAAAGAAACATGAAAAGCTTCAATTAAAAAAACTGACTTGGATCCCTTCGATCCTCTTGAACTGTCTAGAGATAAGAGGTTGGGGTGTAACTGTGTGTCTGACACTTTACTCCGACACTTAGACTGACACTTAGAACTCTAGACACATTATACACCCCGAGGTGTCGCTTTGACATTGAATGGTTTAGTTACGGTTTTTATTGTGAAGTGGAATATTCAATTTTTGTTCGGAGGGTGATGAAAATAATGAGTTGGAGAGAATACAGAATTATCAACACTGGTATTAACTAGGTTACTTCGTGGTTTTTTACTGAAAAAAAAAACACAAAAATACCCTCCTTTTTTAAAAGCAAAGATAACTATAAAAAAGCTCGCAAGGCAACAAAAACCACTGGCGTCGAGCCTTGGTGTTCACTACCATCTTAAACATACCTTCAAAGCAAGAGTGAAAAGGTATTTCTGGACACACTCGTTTGATCAAAGACTCGACATAGATCGCTTAGCTACTATGCGCGATCGATGTCAAGAGTATTTTTTTTAAATTAAAATTTTTCATATTTTTAAAATGATCGCGCGTAAAATAAAGTAAAAATATGTAGTTTTTATTTTATTTTACGCGCGATCACCTTTATTTTATTTGAACGTGAGAACCACATTTTATTTTTTCAAATTATTTTACACTCCCACAAATCATACTTCTCTGTTTATTCAACAGGGAGTACGACCTTGCTAGTTTTACCACTGAAGCATTACTGATATAAAACATTTACATGCACGCGTGCATAAAAATGTTCAATAAATCAAATTCCTCTGCAATATTTCAGTGAAAAATATTTTCGCGATACGTTTGTATGGCCGGGGTCACCGAGGTCGCTTTCATGACAACGCATATATCTTCATTTTGTCGTATCAAATAGCGAGCGCACTTTACTAGGTCATTGTACACCCGTGCTTGAATCTATGGAGCCAAAGTAATAGAATGTGTGTGTGTTTTTTGTAATAGAATTTGAATTTATGAATTTGGAGCTATAGTAATTTTCGAATTTTGTGAGTTCGGAGTGGTTCGGGAAGTTAATATTTTTCTTCTACATATTAAAATTTTAGTTTAAATTGTTACTAACAATTTTGGTAAAGCTCGTTTACACGGAGAGAATTTTCCGTTATGAGGAGATAGTCTCCTCTCCATGTCAATGATCCATAATAGGCAAATACCTACGTGGGGTATCCCCATCCAGTATACCTACTTAGGTACTCTCGCGATTTTTTAATTGAGAATTCGAAGTTGTGAGTGAAGTCGTTAAATTCTACTTTAACAAGAGAACTTGACGAAAATATAATTTGACAAGTGTAACTAGAGTATGTTGTCTATAAAATATAACTTTTAACGATGAGACCACTCATTGAAAAACCGTACTATGTTTAAAGCTCCTCATATAATTTGTAATGGTGTACAATTGAGAGTATTTAAATTATTTTATTGATTTCAGAATTATCTTTAAATTTATTACAAATGATACCTGACCAAGCAACCCCTTAAATAAACACTTCACTCGTTCGCAACATTCATTCGAAGGAATTCATGACGTGGTTTATTCTCAACAGAGAACCAAACCATTCAACGTTTGGATTACGCGGCACGTCCCAGCATTTACACTATTAATATTAAACATGCAAAAACATTCAGTATTGACCATTTATATTGTTCCCACTGTTTGTTTTTCTACCCTTTCGGTGTAAGCATTTCCATGCATATCTTATGTAAGAGTATTGACAAAAACCACTCGAGCTCTGAACGCTTTTTTGTGTGTTTAGTTCATTCTAACTACATTTAATATTGATTTTCGTTTGAAATATTACAAAGGCTAGTGCTCTCATATTAATGGTTGTGTGTTTAATGAATAGTTATATTTTATGTTTGCATAGTTTTGTAGCAAATGTGCTAAATTATTAACAATTTTGCGGTCTCTAGAGGTTATTTGATTTTCAAATGATCATCATTCGATATTTAAATATTTATGGTGTAGTTATAATAATTATAGAGATACCACAGCACATCCAGCAATCAGTAGCAGAAATTATTTAATTTGTGCCCACCAGAAACATTTTATGATAGATTGTCTATATTGTTTTAATACCACCCAAACTTTTTATGATATTTTAACTTTATATTTTAACACCTAAGAAATAACATAAACGAAACAAAAAAATATATTTTTTACTTCCATTACTGCAATCGCACCTTGTATTCAAACTACTTCACCACAATAAAAATGAAAAATTTAACAAAAACCGACAATATTTCAGCGTTAAATCGAAATACCTAATAACGTATTCCGTCAATGTAACACAATACGCCGTAAGTACCGACGCGGATGATGTAATGAGCGTAAAATGAGTTACCCGTTTATGAGTATGAAGTATTCCGTGTAATGAAACATTTTTGTGTCTCTTTTATACGTAGCTGTAAAAAGACAATAGAAGAAAAGACGCCATGTTTATAAGTGGTGGCATTTTAAAAGTAGAATTAAGATGGCGTCATAAAATGTAATGGAATGGTTTGTTTTTTTTTTATTTAAATGTCTTTTTCGTTCTCTATTTGAAGGTTTTACTGCATTTGTTTTAATACGATTCTAACTTTCATAGACAATGACTTATTCCACGAATAGGGTAAAATAAAATCCTGGAAAAAAAACTGTTGAAAAAACTTTGGAAACGTATTTTTACATTCGTTACGCAAACAAAATATGAAAACGATGTAGTGTGTATACATTTCGGGTCACGCTTTTGTACAATTTTACCTAAAAATAATGTGACAAGCTCACTCCTGTAATAAAAAAGTGATTCGAAAAAGCCAAAACACGTGTACAATATTTATAATCCAACTGACGAACCAAATAGAATATTTTTTATCACACAAAGTCGTCAAAACCGATTTACCGCACTAGTATCATAAATAACTATTTCACACCTTGGAAACATCCCTAATGACGAAGCTTTGAGACCATTAAGTTAATACACGATTTTAAGATATATTTAATGAAATCTGCTCCGTGACAAAAAATATAAAAGTCAATGAATATTTAAATATCGTCTTCCTACTCATCTTCCTACCCTTATCTCAATCTATTTTAGGTTTGGCGCAGCATATTTTCTACTTCCAAACTATTTGTTGTCATTTAACGGCCGGTCTCAATAATATATCTACCTTTGACCAACAGTCAAATTAGCTACCAACAGTACAGCTGAAACGTCAAGCTTGCCTTTTCAACATGACGTTTCAGCTTCTGTTGGTAGCTTATTACAGTTGATTAAAGTTAGATTTGTTATTGAAACTGGCCCTAAATAGTGGTCCTTTTTGTAACCATATTAAGATCTTTCACATAATCCGTTCATTGTTTTCACTTCTATACTGATAATTTAATTCCATACTCCAATCTTTTCTCACGGCAATTCACGGCATGGCAACTAATGCCGAATTATAGAACTCGTCATGCACCTAAATCACAATTCTTAACCCTTTGACCGCCACGGTCGGCTATAGCCGACAAATGAAAAAGTGCCCAACACGCCACCATCGTCTAGAGCCGAAAAAAAAAACGGCGAATTTGTGGCTTGGCGTCGGCGGCAAACCGATCCGTTTATGTTCTGTATGCACCGTCAGCGTTCAAAAGGCCTTTTGAGCGCCGACAGTGGCGTTTTGGGCACTTTTTCATTCGTCGGCTATACCCGACCATGGCGGTCAAAAGGTTAAAAACAGCACAAGCACAATAAAATTAGTAAGTACCAAATTGTGCTTGCAATTGGCATCAATGGCCAGTTAAGTTAGCCATTATGATTTTCACACTATATTCGCTCAGTGTTTCACACTTTCTCCTACTTAGAACCTACCGATGTATTTATAACATATCTTTGTCTATGTTTACAACCTCATTTAAAATGTGTTTATTTAGCAAATTGCTTACTATTAAACTGCTCCAATAAGCAAAAATAATTAAAATTGTTTGTTCCAAAGCAAAATTACTTATTCTGAAGAAATGTTAATAATTTTGTCTGCTTTTAATCTTCGAGTCTTTATTGTTCATTGTTATTTTAATACGCAACAAGTAATTTACTAGTTCTTTGATGTTTGCAATGAATACTAAAATTGTTCAGGAACAATAAATAATTATAATAGAATACAAATTATACCATTTTTATTTAAATATGTTCGAGCAAGAACATAGAGATTTTAATTTAATATTACTTATGTATGAATATCATACTAATTACCTAATTATTTAACTGAAATCTAACAATAGTATATCCAAAAAGTTTATGTATGATTATTTAAATTTCTACTAATACTATAATTAAAAATGAATAGCTAGTTTATCATTCAAATTTACGTCTGCTCTGTGGCTACACGGATTTGGAAGAACTTGATAATTCTTGTCCTGGTTTTACTCACTTTTTTTTAGGATAATTTTAGACTATTACTCTAGTGAAGAGCCTGGCAGAAAAAAGGAACGAATAAAGCTGAATACAACTTTATTCGTTCCTCGTTTCTGGAGGAAAATTACCTGCGTTTTTTAAATATTTTTATTCTACTTTGTGAAGATAGGAACAGTTGGACTCAATAACATTTAGCTTAAATTAGTCATCGAATAATAAACACAGTATGTAGGTACTGTACATGCTATACAAGCAAAAGGCGGAAAGTTCTCTTACAAAGTAGGATAATTCTTTTTTTTCCGGCAATAGATACCTTCCTACCTACCGTTCCAACTTTCTCGTATATGGGCGAAGCGACTGGCACAATCCAGTAATAAAAGCAGTTTTCCTCAAATCAATTATTTAGTTCCAAAGTTTTTCAACTATAAATACTACCTTCGATTCAATTGTAATCACTTTATCAGTGGCCATGAGAAAACAAATTGATATAATTTGCACGAAGTTTCAGATAACTGTCTATTCTGAGTGAGTTATAAGAATCGAATGCGGAAAATCGATTTTTAATGGCAGATACCTTTCAACTGTCTGTTGCGTTACTGTAAAATGTGTTTTTTATTGCTTTTTACTATGATGTTTGGACCCAGAAATATGAATAAGTGTTACCTATTATAGGGCCAATCCTTAAACATATAGCCGAAAAAGACATCTCTCAAAAATCATTGCGAAAGACAGATTTATTCGCCATTATTTTTATTAATTGCGTCAATTCCCTTTCTTGATTTTTCTGCGAGAAAAGGATGCAAAATCATATACTTGCATTTTAGAAACACTTATTTGCATTCCAATAATAACATTTAAACCGTCTCACCCAAAATAGCGTTGACAATGTTTTTGGACGCTTTCATTTTCTCATTTAACGTCTACAGTTTTAAAATTTGACAGCTTATTGCGTTCTGTCCCTTTCTTGATTTTCTTGCGAGAAAAGAAAGCGAAATCATTCTTATCACTTAACTTTTACAACACTTCTATATAACACCGTCATCACATGCAAACCTGTAAATGTCAAAATACAGAAAAAAACAAAAAGCAGTTAAGTCAATGCATCGTCCATCACTCAACCTAGTCCATGAAATGTCAATCGTACGTGCGTGAGTGATAGATAGTTTAAAAAAAGAACGACCCGAAAAAAAAGAAAACATTTTCTTTTTCGAATACAAACTCCTTGTTTATGTATCTTCGGGAATGTTCCCGCCAGCTAGCTAGCAACCGTTTTCAGATTGAGGCGGATAAGTTATCAGTCAAGTAACCCTATCTTGTCAAACGACAGCGTGTAATCTGGTTCAGGTCACGGGTTTTCGGAAGTGGTTACACGATAGTGAACGGGGGCTTGGGGGTGGTTTTGTGACGCTCAGCCCCAATGTTATATGAAATTGATTTAGTTTTATGTGATGAAATTGTGCTGTATGTATGTGTATGAGGATCTGAGAGCTAACTGAGAGGAATTGTAGATTCAGTACGTTATTGATGATACTAGAAATTATATTTAAAAAAGTTGTCTATATTTTCAGCTTTCCGCACTATACCCCGCTTAGCATAAAGCTGCCGCATAGTGTCTGTGAAAATTGATATAATTTATAATATCAGAACACTGCAGAAAAGCAAAATAAAACGTTCGAGTTCCCTTTTCAAAATATTTAAACAGCCGGTAAAGTTTGCTTACACAAGGTAAACACGGGTATTTCCTGTACAGACGAGGATTCTAAATACGGGCCCCTAACACGTAGGTACCCAAAGCTGGAGTAAAAAAATAAACTGAAGCATTTTGCTGATTTAAAAAAACGTTCATAGTTAGGAACTCAGGTTAACTCATCCGCCCCAGAAGGAGTATCATGTTTACAATCATTGCACGCGTAGTGAAGTCAACTGGAGTTGGAAAGTAACTAAAGCGTCCAAGGACTGGAAGAAGAAGTATTGGTCTTTCGTGGGTGAGATGGATAGACGACGTTACTACGATCGCTGGCAAAAACTTGATGAGGCTGGCATAGGAACGTGGCGATCGTTACAAGAAAAGAAAGGACTATATGTCCAGCAGTTGGTGACGTCAATCTGTGGATGATGATGCTGATAAAAATGATATCATTAAGAGATTAATTTTATAGTAAAGTTGCAGGTCGTTTCTAGAAGTTTTAATTCCATTCCAGAAAGGTGCATTATTGCTGAGTGCCCGCTTTATTTTTAAATGTTGCTAGCGACCCGTCCCGACTTCACATAGGTTCAAAAATATATACAAATACTTTTCGTTTATCGTTCTTTCTATTTGTGAAAACCGAATTTATTAAACTCTTTGCGTGGTTTAGATAAAGCCTTCGAACAAACAGTCAGAGTTAGTCATCGACGTTGTTTTATACTATTTAGAGAAGAGATGCACATATCATATTTGCTTAATAATAACAGCCACACGGGTCGATCTTCAAGGTTAAGCAACGCTTGCTAGGTTGGTCTGTGGATGGGTTAGCATCTTAACATACCGATACTCCTCCATGCCTCAGAAAGCACGTTAAGCCGTTGGTCCTGGCTGTCATTTGTAGACCTTTGGCAGTCGTCACGGATAATCAGAAGCCAGAAAATCTGACACCAGTCTTGCCAAGGAGTACCGTGATACTCAATGTTTTGTGGAGGTCTGGTAGGCAGCCGCTCCACGTAAAATACTGGTATTCAGCTGTATCCGATTTGACTGGAAGCCGACACAAATTTAGTTGGAAAAAGGCTAGGCAGATGATGATGAGAAGTGATGTACGGTTACTGCGAAATAGGTAGCGGGAAAAAGCTGTTTAGAAATTAAATACAGCATTGCACTATTAATTATCATCATCATCTACCGCCCCGCTTCATCCACTGTAGGACATAAGCGTTTCTTTTTTTGTGCCATTCTCCACATTCTTGTGCTAGCCCGATCCAGGCGCTACACGTGATAGCAATAATGTCGTCTGCCCATCTCGTAATACTTGTCACAGAGTTAAGTGACATGACCATGACAATCGGAAATTAATTCTTCCCGTTTTAATTTCAATTCAGCCAACTGTCATAAAATTCATCCGTAGCCAACCTAACAAACAATTTTCTCTAAGTTGATTCGTTCAAAAGACGATTTCCTAAAGTAAAATTAAGTGAAGCTATCAAAAGTTTAAGGTAAGATAATTGCGTTTGCAGCGGTAGGTCTCAAATAGGAAATGTTAAACGAACATTATAAGTTTGGAAAGAAAATTAGGGAACTTCATTCCATTTGGAAACATTACTTTATTTGAGTTAATGAAGTACCTACAAAAACGAGGAGAATCCAAAATGGCGGGCGAGAATTATTTAAAGCGGGAAGGTATTTTAGGAATGTGTGTTGGTACCTACTTTTAGCGACACAATGTTAAAACTCGTAGGTATCTAAAAAGGCAATAGCTTGCTGCTACCGGTACTATAACGTGTCATTGCCGTCATAAATCCGCGAAGAAAAAAGGATAGTGTTTTTCGTCTTATACAGGGTTATTTGTTAAATACTAACAACCTTTTAGGCAGTGAAAGTACAAATGATTAAAAGAACTTTTACTGTGAGACCAATCCTGAGAACTTGAAAAAAATGTCAGCTGTTCAATTTGACCATTTTGTCTAGTTATGGACACGTAAAAGGCCGCCAGTTTTTTTCCTGATTTAGCTTTTGATCCCAAAGCAAAAGTTGTTTGTTATCATGTGTACTTTGTTAGTATTTTTTACAAATAACCTTGTAATATATATAATGCGTCTCTTTTTCACAACAGATTGTATAATGGCATTGGCAAATCATAGTACGAGTTTACGTCTATGACCGGCTGCTGTGCAATAGCTTGCAATTACCAAATTGTGTGCCAATACTTTTATCTTCGAAAACATAGATTATTTCTTAGCTCTTCGTCTAGTTTTACAATTTAGTGACGAAATGATTTCTTTTTGTGTTATACTGCAAAATAATTTACAATGATTATAAATGAGTTACCATTAGGTATTTAGAAAAATTGAAACAGATCCTAAGTAAAGTCAAATATTGTATGATGTCGTTTAAAATCAAGTATGTTTATTTTATTTTTGTATGTTAAAAAACAAAATAAATCTCTGTTTGTCACAAAAACACAATACGCATCATCTTTTTTCTTAACCCACAAAGAAAGAGTGACTCAAAAAATTGGGTCCGAAAAGTACAACATTTAAATTTCAAAGCGACTGTCACACATTTTGGGCGAGGTTTGCATAATTTCTATCTAAAAAAAGGAAGGGACTATGTTGTGTGAAAGCTCAGATATAGCCAAATATACCCGAATATACCCCCGAAGATTCCGATTGCTGGCGATGGCAATATTTGCGCAGGCGAGAGAACCGTTTGCTTTCTTTTTACGGAACCCACTTACGGGAACTTTGTTCTTTTTATTGCGTATACAACGACCGTATGTTTTGTCGACTCCCCTTTTTATTTTGCCCACATGTATTTCTTGTTTGCTCACTGTTGAAAATATTTAAACTGAAAGTGCTTTTCAATTTTATGTTTGGTAATTTTGATGTTGTCTTTATTGAAGGTTTGTGAAAATGAAAGTTTATTAAGTTAAGGGTACAGACTAAGCGATCGAGCAAACAAATGCTAACGAATGGGACTCGCTGATTGACAACATTAGCTTGCACGCCTTTTACGTACAAACCATGCGAACAAGGGCAAACAAATACTAGTGAACTAACAAAGAAGCAAAGCAATTCACGTATTTTCAAAGAGCGTTCGCATTTGTATTGCATTGACAAACTGTTAAAAATCCTTCTAATTTCCCTACATTTTGCGAATTTTTTGATATTGATGGTCGAAGAGATGAATTTTGAAAAGAATGAATTTAAAAGCTTTTTATGTATATTTGTACGAGAATTATGAATGAGAGTGCGAAGGCTAGCGAGCATGCAGTGATTTACGTTCGTTAGCGTTAGTTCGCTCTTTTGTTTAGACTGTACCTATCAGCCATAATGCTTAATATCTCATTTATTTTTAGGATTACTTTGATCCATTATGCCCAAATTAATTTTGATCAAACACAAACACTTGTGTTTTACAAACGTTGTGTTAAACAAAGGTCCAAAATAAATAAAGTTTTTAATTGCTTAAATACAATTCAGTATTAAACACCTTGATTACAATAATATAATTAAAATAGTTTCATAGTCCACACCCTATTCCCGGCCTTCGCTAAAGCCGCAAGTGTGCTCAAAGTATACAACAATATGGCACCCTTCGACTGCGTACAATGGTTGCAACCCTATAGTCACCCAGTCTTGTTACCCCGCATTATAAACAGCTGACACAGTTTATTTGTACCAGAGCAATGGCATGGATCCTCTCGATGTAGTTGTATGTTTAAAAGTAGTACAAAATGGTTGCAATTTTCTTATTGCCTGTTTGTTATGTTCTACCAAATTTTTCCCAATCAGATACCTACTTAATCGGTTTTGCTGAGATTCTGTCTTTCAGATCTTCAAAGTTCATTTAATTTAGCTGTAGCCCGCGGCTTCGCCCGTGTGTATGTTGAAAATTATCCCAAGGGAACATACTCCCGAGATAAACTATTATAACTATTCTATGTCCTTTCTCGGGACTCAAACAATCTCTATACCAAATTTCATCTAAATTGGTCTAGCCGTTTGTGCGTGAAGAAGTAACAAACATGCACACACACTCACAAACTTTCGCCTTTATAATATTAGTGTGATTAATATTGACGTTTTATAAGAAGGAACCCAAAGTTGAATGTAGTACACATTAGTTGTTGTGAACATACTGCGACACTCAGAGACGTTACCTAGTCAACCAACAAAACACTGAGAGAGCAACGAATACGCAATCGATGCGATAATTTGTCCGTAAAACTGAGAGGCATCGGATCCAGATCGTTTTGTATAAGTACGACGCCTCAGACCAAGAAAAAAACAATTAAATACATAATAATCATTGAAGTTGATAGATTATGGAAATATTTGAAAGAAAGAAAGAAAAAGAGTTTATTTGCGACAAGAATGACGCATATAAAAAAAAATACTAAATTACAAAAGTTATGCAAGTCAGGGAGATATGCGTCACATTCTCGCAAAACTGCCATCGCTCAGCATAATGCTGGGACTCGTGTGCGAGACTGAGCCACATTTCAAGGAGCAAATACTGTTTGTTCATCGAAACCTAACTATGTATATACCTACCTGACCTAAACCGATGACCAACGACCGAATTCTTATTATTAAGCTATTTGATCCCCCTGCCAGGGTTGCGGAATTTGTTCAAAAGAGTCACCGCCGCCCTGGAACGCAAAGGGCTTTAGAAGGAACACGGATGGGTTTTAGTCAGTAAGAGTCTGACACGCCCTTCCGCTCCACCCAGAGCGGAAGAAGTCATTTGATGATTTCCCATCCTTAAAAAAAAAAGCTATTTGAACTTGTTTCTTTATAGTGTAGTATACACTTGATAAAATATATGCGAAAGTAAATAAGTCTGTCTGTTCGTAACCTTTTCACGTCTTAACTGATGAAACTCGGCACACGGGTAGACCATTTCTCGGATTGAGACATACGATATTTTTTTATCCCGGGAGTACGAGTATGTTCGCTAGAGATTAATTTCCTATTTCAACGCGGGCGAAGTCTCTAGCAAAAACTTACTTACTAAAGTTCGGGGCAGCCGTGATCGATGCGTAAACTGTCACCAATCCAAGGTTAGCGATCGATCTACTTTTGTGATTACTTAGCTATTTGTATAAATGTAAATTCTACGGCTTCAGATAGAAACATTAGTATGGTACACGGTTTCACGTTTCATCTATTATTATCGTCGAAGGCGTCGTTCTGACGCCATGGTGGGCGCAGATTTTGCAATATAACTTCAATAAAAACGCGCTCGGCATTAGGCGTCGCGTTATCGCGTTCGTCTGCCTGTGGGCCTTTACGAATGAAATTCAACAGATGGTAATCGGATTGTAATCGTACCTGATTCATAACAGCAGCCTATTATGAATAAGGTACGATTGACACACTAATTCTGTCGCTGGATTAGTCGTATTTATTTGTTGTACTGTGATTTTTCCAAAGATAACCGACTGAAACTTTGCTCTTGAGTACCTTGAACTTTGAAGCAACGTTTGCATTCGCATGTCAGTCGCAATCTGTCAAAAATGTATGGAAATTGAGGCTTTTTTGGCACATTGCGACTGAGATGCGAATGCGAACGATTAAACGACGAATTAAATAATCAAAATCAAAAGTCTATTAGAATTATCCAAATTAGGCTGAGTGTCAGCACTTTTGAACGTCAAAGTTCTACATAAACACAGTCCGCAAAACAAACTCCCCGGCAACAAATCTGTCTGTTAATTAAAAAAAAAATTGAATTGGCCCTTGGCGTCAAGGTGTGATTCAGTTGCCGTTTGCAGGCGGCAGGCGTGTCGGTGCAGCACTACTGATTTCCATGTATTTATAGTCTTCATTTCATCCATACATAATTTTAAAAATGAGAATGTAACTCCGTCCATCTATAATGTCTATCTGTTAGCTTTTCTCGACTTGACAGAAGCTAGTAAAAAATACAACCGACTTCCTAATAAAAAAACCCTAACAAAGTATAAAATAATTTTAATTTCGGAAGTCGGTGTTAAAATACGAAGTCAATTACTTTTTTTTTTGTTTTTCACTTTTTAGTGGTACCCCACACTTAACGACAACTAAAGATTCACAGGAAAGCAAAACACGCAATTTCATTTACTTGTATGATATACTTTTCCAGCTATTTTGATTTAAAAACCAAACTAATCAGAAAGTATTTCCTTAGACATAAATAATATTTTTTCAAATCGGTTCATAAATGACGGAGTTATGAAGTAACAAACAACTGTATTGAAAACCTCTTCCTTTTATGAAGTCGGTTAAAATAAGTGTTATTAAGAAAGGCGGTACTATTGGTAGTACCGCCTGCTTGATGCCTTTCAAAATCGCACATACACAACTTATTCACACACATAATTCGTCGACCGTAGGTTCAATTGAGGTAAGGGACAAAATACGATTTTTCAGGAGAGGGCGACAAAGATTTTTTTCGGACTAAATCGCCTATAACTTTTTTTCTTATTAACCTTTTTCGGGTCTGATTTCACACATAATCTTGTATTTTAGTGCTCTATCTACACGTGTAACATTTATTTAAATAAATTAGCTATTTAAGAAAGTAGATGTCCCTTACAACAACGTATTTTGTTAGTAATGTCCCTTACTGACCAAGTATCTTGTAGTCTCGTCCCTTACATTAAATTGACCTCTGCGTTGGATTCTATTTATTAATGAAAAAATAGTGTAAAGCACTTGTTGAAAAAAATTATGGAAAAAATACAGTGTAAAGAGATTTTTGACATAAAATGAAGTACACACTTTTGACGTACGGATATCATAGATTTGAAAATCGTTATTATTGTTACAAGAAATCATTTAAGAGACATGAAAATGTATTAGAACCGTGTGTCTGTTTTTTGTGTGTTGCTTACATAGTACAATAAAATGAAATGTTTGTACATTGTAATAGCTAATTTGTATAGATTTAATAAAACAATTTATATTTATTGTAATCAAATTATTAAAAGAAATGGTAACAATTTTACCTACAATTACTTTGAATTTTTATTCAAATAAAAAAGTAGCTGCAAATAATCCTAATAGAGCCTCTAAGGCATTGTTAATCAAATTAAAATAATCAATTTTACTTACTACCGCTTTACCGCTTAATCAGCCTTCAACATGAGATCAATGTTTAATCATTATAATCATTAATAAAAATATTAATAAAATTGAGATCAATAAATGTTTCAGAAATAAACGTTTTTTTTATCAACATTATCTTCTTCGTCCGTTTGATTCAAATTGTCAATCACTTTAGCGCAATATGGTAGCTTCAAATAATCTTGATGAAATCTACTGGGCATAGCATTCACACACAATTTTTTTAAATCTTTGTATTTTGCGAACGATATTGGTAGCCTGGTGTTATACAAAGGTCTTAGTTCTATGCAATTTTTGTCCACTGTTATATCAGGCGAGTCTGCTAGTTGTGACGGCACACTAACAGATGTTTTACTCTTAACCTTACCCTTTCCCGTCCCTTTTCCTTTTCCCTTCCCACTTTTCGTTTTACGTTCTGGATTACTCCCTATCTTTTTGGCTGCCATTTCCCCATTTATTTTGATGACATAAACAACCGCTTCCTCCTTCATAGAGTGTTTAGTCCAAATGGTTTTAAGGTCTTTTTTCTTTAACGTAGCTATTCTAATTTTCGTAACTTGCAAGTCCTTCGTCTTTTGTGGAAACAGTTTTCCTGTAACGGGGTCCCAGTCAATGAAATGCTTGTGCTCCATAACGGTTACGAAGTAGGGACGAGGCTTCTTTCTAGCACATTCCATGTAACTAGGCCATTGCGTGTAACTCCAAATAGTCATTTTTCGCACTTCTCGTTCAATAACAGAGTGCATGCTGTCAACTGGCATGTAACTATGACCGGTCAGTAAAAAGTTAATCTGAATCGTTTCGACATTCTTGGATATTGACAAAAAATAATGCAATACTGCCAGCATTGTCCTATTACGATTTTGTTCAGTGCAAGCATCGCAATACAGGATAACTTTTCTTATTCCTCTATCATAAACATCTTTCAGATACATGAAAAGGCAAGACCCTATCTCTTTTGACCCTCGTTTCCCGTCGCATTCACCCCAAACATAGCAAAACCATTATCACCATGAGGCGTATTTAAAATCTTTTGTAAATCAAAGCTTGCCACTAGAGTGTCCTCGTTTACAGAATAGTTTTGATGACTAGTAAATCTTTCATAAGTAGCATATTTTTCTTCCATGTGATCTTTAATCTTTTCCTTGTCCTTTTCTGCCTCCTTTGGATTGTTTTCATGTTTAGCACTAATGTTGCAAGCAATTGGTTTAAATGGTTTTGTTTTTCCATTTTTACCACTGTTTTTGTCAAAAACCGTGCACAATCCCGACCAAACGACAGATGAACTCGCACTGATAGCGACTTTTTTGATGCCCGCGCGCTGCTTTCGCATTGGTATCATCCTCTCTTTCGCACAAAGAAAGACGTTGTGAGATAGAAAAGGATGGTAATAGTGCAAGTACGTGCTATCTTGTGTTATGAAGTTAGAAGTGTGTGTAAATAAAGGTAACAGGGATAAACAATTCAATACTTCTCATCAGCAAATTAGTGTAACGGACACCGAACCTAAATATAATTCGATTCAAATTGGTGTAACGTTGACACTGCTTAAAGTATGACAATGCAAATTGAGGTAAGGGACGACTATGTCAAAACTCGTGCAATCCATTTAAAGTATGGATGATATTATTTTTTTTAGATAACAAAGACATTAGTGTAAGGCCAGTTTTATTATTGTTTCTTCAAAAATAAACCATGTAATTGTAATTCGTTGATTGGGAAGACCCTTAACTTATTTCAAGTGGATTGGCGGCAATAATTACATCATTTCAAGTTCCTATATTGCATAGTTTTTCAGATACACTGTTATTATGGGGCTGATTCGAAATTTGGATCCAAAAATCATTAGGGTAAGGGACATTTTTCTTAAGCTAGAATTTTTTCATATACACCATTCGATAGAGCGAAAAATTCTGAACAAAACTGTATACTTAACTCATTTTGGGTATTTTGTCCCTTACCTCAATTGAACCTACGGTCGACGATATGCAACTATTCTAGCTTCAATAGTAAATACGAGTACCTAATCTATTACACCTTCATTTGTATTATATATTCAAGTTACGATCAAAAGTTTAAACGTAAACTCAGCTACATTCATGAAACTCCTGCTTTTTTAAAGCGAGCTTGTCTAGGAATTTTTTTTTGCAACTACGGCTCGACGCGCGCTCAATAACGTTGGGTTTGAGCTTTCAAAAAACTCTTTTTCCTTTTATCCTAGCGGTGTGGGTGTCTATTTTCTGATTCTATATCAGCTCAACATGGGTGGCTAGTTTGTAAATATTTTTTATACTACACCTGCTTGGAAAGTACCTTGATACTTTATCAAATTTACAGTAGAAAGTACGTCATTGCATATCGAACAAATATGCGGGGAGAAAACGCATCTGAGCGGGAGAGAAAAGTGTATGAAAATCCATTTCTTACGTGGTTTTTCTTTTTTAATTTTGGGTAAGACTATGCGCCGGTAACCTAAATATCAAAAGCCAAAAAGTTTTTACAGTGAGTTTTTATCTCCAAGTTCGCAAAATGACACTGGCCACTAGCTGTGTGTTGGATGGTGTCGGGCTGGCAGTGCGACCCTGCGGCGCGCGGCGGCAGGATAAACAATTTGAAAAAAGAACATGTGAAAATTGCAGACGCCATTGGCGCCATTTCCAATTTGTGTGTTGTTTGAGGATTCAGTTTTAACTGCAACAATTTCAATATAAATTTCAATTAGTAAAGATTTCGTTTTTTATTTTCCTTGTAGGTGTAGTATAAAGCACTATGTATCACTCGAGAGAAACTGCGATTCCCGATCTTGGGTGTTTTAAAGCCCTCGCCTACGGCTCGGGCTTCAAACGACACCCTCGACGGTAATCGGTCACTTTCTCCTCTCGGTGAACAATGTACTATTATACTACACCTGCTTGGAAAGTACCTTGATACTTTATCAAATTTACGGTAGAAAGTACGTCATTGCATATCGAACAAATATGCGGGGAGAAAACGCATCTGAGCGGGAGAGAAAAGTGTATGAAAATCCATTTCTTACGTGGTTTTTCTTTTTTAATTTTGGGTAAGACTATGCGCCGGTAACCTAAATATCAAAAGCCAAAAAGTTTTTACAGTGAGTTTTTATCTCCAAGTTCGCAAAATGACACTGGCCACTAGCTGTGTGTTGGATGGTGTCGGGCTGGCAGTGCGACCCTGCGGCGCGCGGCGGCAGGATAAACAATTTGAAAAAAGAACATGTGAAAATTGCAGACGCCATTGGCGCCATTTCCAATTTGTGTGTTGTTTGAGGATTCAGTTTTAACTGCAACAATTTCAATATAAATTTCAATTAGTAAAGATTTCGTTTTTTATTTTCCTTCTAGGTGTAGTATAAAGCACTATGTATCACTCGAGAGAAACTGCGATTCCCGATCTTGGGTGTTTTAAAGCCCTCGCCTACGGCTCGGGCTTCTCCTCTCGGTGAACAATGTACTATTTTTTGCAATTGGAAGGTTTTTTACTTGACCTGAGATGTAATTAAGTTACTCTTTGTTAGATTGAGAATTATCATTGTAGCTACGCAAATCACATATCCACATACCTAGTTATATGTTTGCCTCATTTCGTCTTTAAAAGCATTACTTGTTATAGTATTAAGATCGTCGCCAACATATGTACTTATCCGAAAATTTATATTTCACTTATCCGAATCCCGAACAAGCAATAGTGAACCTTAATAAAATCACCACTCTTTATCTAAGATTACCATTTAAGGTGAGCCATTAAATACCATTTAAGGTTACTTGTATAATACTACAAAGGTGAGCAAAACTTTCAATATAATATAATCAGCACATTAAATAATTTCAAACCCAATATTGATTATGACATTGTTCTCGGCTATCTTATGACGTTGCTTAAACTAAATTAAATTTTAAATATGTTGTTACTAACGTAAAATAAATATGGAGTCAAATACATAAATAACAATTCAGCTTATGAAATGCTGGTTCTTTGAACATTTTAAGATTATTGACCTATTTTTCAAATTGAAACGACTCCAGGTTACATTTCACAAAAAAATGTACCAGGAAAGCATATCACGGCACAAGTGTACTCTCACAGCTTCTCCATTCGCAAACGTAATCCTCTTTACATTTTTAATTACGATTCCTTTTAACAAAAACGCTGCTCGGGGAAAACGCTCTCCGTTTCCATTTTCTCAAAATGTACACGGTGACAGACAGACTGACACCTCTAATAGGCTTTCTTTCACCGAGGCAGCTTGAAAAACCTAATTGCGATGCGTTTCTTCAGAATTGTCTGTTCAAGAAAACAGTTAATTGCCCTGAAATGTGATGTTGTAATTTTGTTGGAATTGCTTAAGAAGAAAATGGTGTCTGCAATTTGTTTTAAGTTTAATTATTATCATTCTGAGCGTTTGACTATCTCGAGAGACGCTTTTCACTAGTGGATATTTTTGCCTGAAACGCTGATGATGATGATAGTGATATTATAATCCTAAAACGTCTATTGCTGAATATAATCTAACAAAGAAAGATAAACATACAGACATATTTTTTTACAAGCCAGCCACACTATTCTCAACTACTGCAACTCCTGATAGTCAGAATCAACAGTGACGACTACCAGAAAAACGCTAAGTCAATGAAGCTCAAGGAGCCCCGTAGACAGGATTTAACAGTCTTGTCACTTCCCTAATTTTTTACTATTGATAGACACGCATTTGACCACTATTCACCTGATTGTAAGCGATGATGTGGTCGAAGATGGAGCACGCTTGCATAAAAGTATCCTATTCACTGTTGACTTAAAGACTCCCAGGTTGTACAGTCAACAAAGCTATTTGGTATGCAGGAAGTTAATTTGCACCTACTTTTAAACAATGTTGTGAGTGTGCTGAGTAGACAATTATTGTACACCACGCTCGTAAGTATGTCATAAGCGTAAAAAGTTTTAATGCATACATCAGAAATAGATATTGGCAGTGCAGTGGAAAAGTTAAAATTTTTACCCGTAGGTATACCAAATAACTTTGTTGATAGGACCTTCTTATAAAACAGGAGACAGAACAGAGCTCGATTCAGTTATTAGTATACCTTCATGAGGTATTAGCTACCCTACCTACCTACGAAAAATTAAAACATTTCTCCGTGAGTGGCGTGATGAAAAATCAGCTACAAGCGCTATGCGAAGCAGCTCAAAGTCAAAGCTAACAATACCACACTGCAATTTCTACCGGCATAAATTGCTGAATCTTCCAGAAAACAAATATCAACCTCACAATAGCGAGTCTGGCGTTAAGCCGATTGACACACAAAACCCTACCTACGATTAGAAACACTTAAAATAAAATCAAAAACTCCTTCTCACGGTATCACTATTTTAGTGTTTTTGTTTTAAAATTCGAAAATGATCGTGACTCTTTTTCTGTCACTTGATTTAAAGATTTGCAACGGTCATAGAATTTAGATCTTAGATTATGTTCCCCTTTCTTAAAGTGGAGGAAAATAACGCCAGGAAACCAGCTCAGAGAGAAGGCCTGAATCTCAGCAACGATAACTTAATAGCTTGATTACGCTATGCTTTATAAATGCCACCGGATAATTGCAAACTACGTTATATTACAAAATATCTTGAGAGATTGTAAACTCTCGATAATTTGTCATTTGACATTTATTCTGCAATTATACGAAACAAAATCTTTTTTATTAATCTTTCTTTTCTATAATTCTATAATATCTCCGTTTCGGTTCGAAAAATTGTGGACTGACATAAACTGGCAACCAATCAGCACTCTGGTCTACAATTTAAGTATCTGTTTTGGTGTGATAGTTAAATTCTCTGAATAGACCAATGAGAGCCTTGTTTCCAGGTTTACTATCACACGAAAACGGCTAAATTGTAGACTTGTGCTCTGATTGGTTGCCATTTTATGCCAGTCCACTATTTCTAGGAAGACTTCGAGAGAATACAGCCTATCAAATTTTGATGCGTAAAAAAGTATTCAAATGTTCAGTTGACAATTTATCGAGAGTTTACAATTTCTCAAGATATTATGTATTCTTTGGGAGCTTGCCATTTTTTTTTAGTAGTGATATAAACACAAGTTAATTTGGGCTGAAAATCTGAAACTTTCAACCGCTGACAAAAATGCCAGCTAACATATCTCACAATCGCAAGTCAGATTTACACCATACGGGCACAAATCGATTGTCGTCGACAATCGTTACGGTCAACATCGAGCAATAATTTAGTTTCTTATCGAATGTCCGATCCGCTGAGTCAAATCCGATCGTATTCGACTACCCTACACAGAGGATACGGCGCTATTTTGTAGATATAAGATTCGAAAAGGGATTGGCTAATGCAAATATTTTTTTTTCTTTTTTTGTCGTGTGTTTAGATAAAAATGGTAGGAAGTTGTTTGATATTGGAAAAGTTGTATCATATTCAGGTAAAGAACATCTGAAAGATATTTTGGGAAAAAAAATCTTCAAGGTAATGACGGTTTTACCTTCGATCATAACGTGTGTGTGCCGCAATACAAACACGACAATTTTTTGGTTGTTTTTTGAATATGTTAAAATGCACAAAATAATAAATTATATTATATTTGACCACGACACTGAAGTTAATATTGAAAAGGTGTGTAAATAGACATGCTTCTTTTTGTTATTCTAGGCGCAAATAACACAAAAACCAGATAACAATCTTAGGCATAACAATAAAAAGAACAACCTGCGAACCTAATTTCACGTTCCGTTTCCTGGAACATAAGCGTCTAATAAAACCACGTTATTGTGGAATTACTATGTCCATTAGCAAAGTTATAACTGACCAGCACTTAGAGTACATTGCCACAAATGTTTATGTAACTTTTATGTCGGCAAAACGCCATGTAAAAAAAAAAGGGAAACCTAGTTTCCTGTTACACAGGTTTTTGCCAAAAACCTGTGTTACAGTCTCTCACAAAGGTGGAATACAGCTGAGACATTTTTTGCACACATTAACTTTAAGTCAGCTTTGTGAAGAGAGAATAAAATGATAATTATTATTTTATTATTATTTCCTTTATTCGTAGTAAATACATATAAATTACGTTTGTAAATATTAAAATACAAAGATACAAAAATATTTAAAAGTAAAAATAATTTTATAAATTAATAAATAAGTAATTATTTATTTTATTTTTTATTATTATTATTATGTAATCAATCTACACAGCCGTTTATTCAACTATATTGGGCTCAGCTTCCAGTCTAATCGGATGCAGCTGAATACTAGTATTTCACATGGAGCCTCTGTCTGCCTAACCTCTACAACCCAGTAGCACTACACGCCGGCAAGACTGTTCCATTCTGGCGTCTATTATACGACAGGCGAAGATCTTCAAAGGACAGCTTGATTTTCGAGCCACGGAGGAGTCTCGATTCGTCATCCACAACCTACTTCGACAAGCGTCGCTGAATCTCAAAGAAAACGGGTATACCGTTCTTTTTTAATGATGGGAAATCTTCAAATAACTTCATTCGCTCTGGTCGGAACGGAAGGCATTGTCAGACTTTTAAAACCCATCCCTGTTCTTCCTATTGTCCTTTGCGTTCTCAGACCCCGGTGGCACTTTCGAACAAATTCAGCAACCCTGGGAAGAGTGACTAGTGCGGCGGTAATTATTTAGCCATGAAATTCAGTTCATAAATTAACAAGAAATCGCTAACAAGCATCGTAGGAACTACTCCCCTTAGTTTCCTTAAACAATTTGTATGTAATATACATCCGATACCCAGTAACATGCACTCTAAATCACGAGTCGGTGGACATGCTAAGTTCTTGGCAACTAAACTATGTACAGTGTACCGGTAGTCCTAATTTTGGAGGTGGCATAATTTAGTTCCAGTGTTTTCGGGCCGTAAGCGTGTAGTCTTGTCCACACTTGGGCTTCTATTTCTGTATTATGCTATCGGACGCGATTTTAGTCTAAACTAATATTAAAAAGCCATAAAATTGTTTGTTACTTTGTAGGTGGATAGTTCAGTAGGAAATAATAAAAGCATTTTATGCTTATCAAGAGTTCGTCAGTTTGTTTCTATTGGAAGTTTGAAAGCAGTTACTGTGAAGTAATTAGGGCTAATAGGAATATAAGTGATGTGTTCTTTGGAGACATTTTAGGCGCCGTACATATTTATGAGGTAGACTGTACGAGTATTATCAATAAAATATTACGTTTCATTTTGTTTGTCTAAGGCGATTGCGGCCTTGAGCTTAGTTTACGTCATGATTGTGAAGGGAATTCTTTCAACTTATGCCTCATGTCCTTATCGATTTATGATTAAATCATATGAGTATAAGAGAGTAGTTAAATTCGAATCCAAGCAGGCCCTAGGCAGTTGTAATTTTATTTCATCAGCACAGCTCACAAAGCGGCGATCAAAAACAGCTTAAGAAAACAGGTAGTTCCTTCAACCAAAATTCGAGGACATGTGACATTGAATCTGCATAATCTACTACGATTACGAAAGTGTCATTGCAATCATGAATCCGTTGTGAAAAAGGGATGGTGCAATTACCTGAATAGCTCCGTCTCTTCTAACCATGGAATCAGGATTAAATTGGCACGTTATCGTAGGTCTTGAATCCAAGTAGTTAGGATAATATGTCTTACCCTTTTTTTAGGGATGGGGAATCATCAAATGACTTCTTCCGCTCTGGGTGAAGCGGGAGGGCGTGTCAGGCTCTTACTGACTAAAACCTATCAGTGTTCCTTCTAATACTTAGGCTACCCGTGCACCTGTGCAAGTTATGCCGTTCTTCTTAAACTTTGTTTACGTTACGAATGTGAGCAAAATTCCTTTTGTAACCGGATTTCAAAACAAAAAAATATTAATTTATAATCCTTTTCTAACTTAATTGATTTTACGAAGTCCACGTTTGAACAGATTTGTGTGCTGTTTTCCGAAAACCTAAAAACACATAAAAATTAACATACGCTTAACAAATTGGAACAGTTCTTCAGCGCTTTACCGCATGGCCGTTCCAGCTAAACAGGCATTGTTAGGCCAGACCCGTATTTCAAATGCTAAGGCCTCGC
This sequence comes from Mamestra brassicae, assembly GCA_905163435.1. Lineage (NCBI taxonomy): Eukaryota > Metazoa > Arthropoda > Insecta > Lepidoptera > Noctuidae > Mamestra > Mamestra brassicae. The sequence continues at coordinate 6,666,761 of LR991004.1, read as the reverse complement.
AACCAGCTAGACCAATAAAATTCTGTCCTAAAATGTCAGCACAATTTCGTTTCGAGCTGGCGCTTGTACCTACTTTTCTTGGGAATTGATTGCCAGTACTTAAATTGTGTGGATACTGGATAGACTTACTGCGGTGATAAGAAAAGTTATGTGATAAACTGCATATACTTAAAGTTACATTCGTACAAGATTTTAAGAACAACATTTTAAGTTTTTCTTTTTCTGAAGTACCTAATGGTTAAAAGAAAACCGTGTAAGTGCGATTCGGACTCGCGCACGAAGGGTTCCGTCCCATTATTTACAAAAAACGGCAAAAAAATCCCGTTTATTGTTTGTTATAGCGGCAACAGAAATACATAATATGTGAAAATTTCAACTGTCTAACTATCACGGTTCATGAGATACAGCCTGGTGACAGACGGACAGCGAAGTCATAGTAATAGGGTCCCGTTTTACCCTTTGAGTGCAGAACCCTAAAAACAAATTTCACATCAAGCTTAGGTACTTGCTTGTGAAGATGGGCAAACAGATAGAAATCAGAGTTAATTGGCGTCGGCTTCCAGTTTTACCCGGGAGCCCACTTATTAAAACGAGAGATTGCACACCTGACCGCTACAACCCAGTAACTGGGTAGCACCATACCTCTTGGCAAGACTGTTGTCATACTTTCTGGCTTGTGACTATCCGTAGCGACTATCAAAGATCTTCAAATGACAGTTCTTATAAGATTTACCAACTGAGAGGCAAATTTCTTACGTCTCCGCATAAATCTTATCGTAGTAATGTGGGTTTTATGTTCGATTAAATATTTCTATTACATTTCAATGCCTTTTTGTCTGGTCAAACTTCAGAGATCTTTGAGCCAACTTAGGCAAATATTCTCTCACATATCTATACAATCTCCTTAAATGTTACGCACAAGACCCTTTTGAAAGGTCTCTTAAGCTATATAGAGATGACAAGTCTGTCGGGCAAGTTTAGATAATTTATTTAGATAGCCTTTTATGCGGTCTAGGTTTCAGAATCAGATTAGGACTACGTTTAAACTTGCTTAAAATGAAAAAATCCTCGTGCTTACGGCGATGACGAGAAAGAAATATTAAACAAAACAAGCCAAATCTGTTTGAGGCCATGAAAAATACGGCAAATTGTTGGGCCGAAGACATAACTTGGGACTTCTTGCTAATGAACACTCGTCATATTATAAAAATAACAAGCTTTTGCACGCGCTTTGTACCTACGTGCATGTCCCGTTTTTTCCGCTCTCGTATATTCTATAGCCTTCCTCATGAATGTGGCTATCACATACAAAACGAATTTTCCAAATCCGACTGTCAGTTTCAGAGATTAGCGCGTTCAAACATACAAACAAACTCTTCAGCTTTATTATAGTAATTATATTGAAGTATTGATGGGACATAATGTTAACACAGAACTTGGTTGTTTTTAGGGTTCTAAACAAAACCTTATTACACAGCCTCTGCTGTGCGTCCGTTGGTCGAAAAAAAATAAATACAAATAAAATGAAATGAAAAGTGAATTTTATGCAAAAAACATGATTTATTCGGTTTATAGCATGGAAGCCTACGTGTGTAAATCTGAATCGCACGTGGTCGGAATTTTATTTCTGATTACTCAAATATTTTTTCATGTCCATCAGTCCATCTATAACTGCTTAAAATTTTGCAATTAATTGCAACCGTTGTGTCAGCGTCTTAACGTAATACCTACATTTTATTTTTAGTCCAGACAAGAAACTTAACAATAAAATCTTTTCGCTTAATTCTGAAGACTGCTCAACTTAATTGTTTTTCAAATTCAGGCTCTTTCGTGGGCAGACCTTTTTGCCTTGATTTTTCTTTTGTTTTCTCTATCAAGATGGATTCAATTTCATTATCTTTTTACTAATAGCTATTGGACCCAACGTTTTCTATTAAATCCTTGGATCGAATTGATGCGGGTAATATCTGATAGAATTACCTACCATTAGTGCTTACAAGGCTAATTGGATTATTACCTCGAAGAAATCAAGAAAGAAAGAAAAAATCTGTGTTTTTATCGAAGAGGATTAAACTAAACTATAATGTTTGTTAAACCACAATAATATAATCGATAAATCATCACCAAAACCAATTTCAATAGATTGAATTCCTAATAAATCTGTTTGATCCGATAGAAAGATTACCTAACAAAGAATATTGGATATTATACAAAAAATTAAGACGATAAGTACAGTACGTTCTGCCAGGGTTGCGGAACTGCCAGGGTTGCGGAATTTGTTCGAAAGACTCACCGCGGCCCTGGAACGCAAAGGACTTTAGAAGGAACACGGATGGGTTTTAGTCAGTAAGAGTCTGACACGCCCTTCCGCTCCACCCAGAGCGGAAGAAGTCATTTGTCATACGTCAAAAAAAAAAAAGTACGGTACGTTGAAATTTCGCGTGCATTACTTTGAAGTGACATCACAGGCTTCTCTTCGAGGCTTCTTGAGTTTCATCTTCGGACATTTTTATTGATTTCATAAAGGAACATAGTTTGTGTCCAATATTTTTGATAATTTTACTGACGTACCTAATATAATCAATATTTTATCCAAGGAAATATTCCTAACATCGTCAAAACTTTGTAGAAGTACATATCGTATAAAACTAGGTTTATACTTTATATAACTGCTGACTTTAGTATTAAAATCTGTATTTTTAGTGGCAGGCCAAACAGACGGTCGACCGAAACCCAAACATTATGCAAGCCACGTCACTCATATATGTCGCCGAGCTCGTTGACCCTTCCACCTAGATTTAGAACTAGAATAGCATTAGAGCTATGGAAGAAACGTAAATATTTCAAGACTTTTCTCTACTGAAAATATTTTTATTTTCTTTTTCTACGAAGATTTTATAGCGGGAATTATGTACCTATATGCATTGGATACGTAATGGTTTTACGTGAGGTTTGAAATTGTACGTTTTATGGGATTCTACATTTGTTTCCTTTATTGTAACTTTGATATGCAAGTTACCATCCCTACCTTGTTGCTATTTCAGCAATTTGCACTAAACGTTTCCAAACGTCTTTTATAATGCGCACAGCAAGGGAGTGGAACTCTCTGCCTGCGTCTGTGTTTCCGAACGCATACAACCCTTATCTCTTCAAAATTAGAGTGAACAGGCTTCTTCTGGGTAAGTTTGCTCCATCGTCGACTTTGTCTCTATAATCTATGATCTAGACTAGAGTCAAGAGCAAATCCATATTAAAAAAAAAATATCTAAGCTTGTTGACTGGAAAGTATCTACTTTTTGTATTGTAAAATGTGAAATATTTAAAAAAAATCGGAATTATTGTTTTTTAGTTAGCCTACACTGTCCTAATGGTGAACTTAGATATTATTGCTCACCATTAAAAACATATGTACCATTTTTAAATTGATCTAAAACATAAAATGCTAACATATGTATATCCACAACATGACGTTTTAAATGACATGTGTCAATACATAATCGCACTAACGTAGCAACCATACCATCTTGTTACATGTTCGTTTATTTCCCTTTTCAATTACAAACACCCACACAACTCCCCTACCAATAAATATTAACTTTACCTTCACAATCGAATCTACAAGGAAAGGGAAATCGTAATATAATAACAATGCGTTTGACATATCAAACATACAATGTTAACTTCAGAAACATCGCAATGTTTACTCTGTTTAACCAAATATCAGCACATTTAATTGACAGAAGGTAAATAAAGGGTTTGTTTATTTCAAACTGTTTTGGGATCACTAAAGTGGGTTAGCAATTTGGTCTTTGGAGATTTGATTTTAGTGGTTATGTAGTCTCTATGACTAGCGATACGTCATTATTATCAACATCATTGGCAGCCATTTTTTACTGCTAAGGAAAGGAATTTTCTCTTGAGGCTCAGCTTGCCTGCTCACATACATATATACTGACCTGCGTTTCCCTACTATTTTGAGATCGACTCATTGTCTAACCGACCTCCACAACCCAATAACAGAATTATACTCCTTGGCAAGACTAGTGTCAGATTTTCTGACTTCTGACCACCCGTTACAACTGTCAATAATGTCATTATGACAGCCGGGTCCAATAGGTTAATCCACGAAAGTGTCTCGGCATGTAGTGGATGATCTCAACCACAGATCACCAAGCAAGCGGTGCAAGTGTTGCTTAACCTTAAAGATTGACCCTTGTGGCAGTCACTATTTAGCCACGAGCTATTCATACTCCTCATACCTACATTTAGTAACTTAAATCTTAATATACACTTCTGGACACATCTATTGGCCCACCTTGTATTGTCAGTTTCGTTTGGTCCTAGCTAAAATTTTATATTAGGTCGAGCAAAAAGTTTTATGCAGTTTTGAACCTGGCACATTCACAATTTCATTCAAAAGACAATTTGGAGCCTGTTTGTTGATATCAAACAATCGAATACTAAGAAAACTTGGTTTTATTGGTTTACTTGGATTTAATTCTTGAAAAAGTGATTGATATCTTTGGTTTTGCAACAAACATTACTTATTCTTAACATTAAGGTGAGGTTCTATCAATAATCTATGGATACTTCACCTGAAGTCGCCACCCAAGCTGTGGCACTTATTCAGGCCGGACACAGCCAAAGAAACGTGAGTGCTCAACTTAATTTAAGTCGATCTGCGGTCCGAAATGTTTATCGGAGGTACCTAGAGACTGGCGGCTTTGTTCGTCGCCAAGGAAGGCCACGATCTCGGGTCACAACTGAAAGGCAGGATCGATTCATCGTGACGACCAGCTTGAGAAATCGTCACCTTACCTCCATTGAGATACAAAACCAACTTCGCGACTTCCACGGAGTATCTGTGAGCGCTCGAAATGTTCGGAGAAGGTTAAAAGAACGCGATATGGTACCACACAAGCCAGCTAATGGGCCCAAACTAACGCGAGCCCACCGGACAGCGCGCCTTCATTTCGCACGCAGTCATTTAAATTGGACACAGCAAAATTGGAGCCGTGTACTCTTTTCTGATGAGTCTAAAATTGTGTTACATGGCAATGATGGAAGGAAGAAGGTCTACCGACGTAAGGGAGAGCGTTTCGCACAATGCTGCTTTGAAGAGAGGGTTGCTTATGGCGGTGGCTCATGGACTGTCTGGGGCGGTATATCCGCGAGCGGCAAAACTCAACTTGAGGTTGTTACAGGACCACGGCTGCCAACATTAAATGCTGAAAGGTACATTCGTGAGTGCTTAGAACCTCACGTGATACCATACGCGGACTATGTGGGCCCAAATTTCCTTTTTTTGCATGATAATGCAAGAGCCCATGCGGCCGGCATCGTCAGGGAATATCTTCGGGATGTGAACATCACAGTTATGGACTGGCCAGCCAGAAGCCCAGACATGAATCCATTGAGCACATGTGGGACGAGCTAAAAAGACGTGTTAGGGCTCGTCAGCCAGTTGCCCAGACGATGCAGGAGTTGAAAACTGCCATAGAAGAGGAATGGAAGATGATCCCTCAAAATTGCATAGAGCGGTTGATAAACTATATGCCTAATCGTATGAGAGCTGTGGTAGATGCCCATGGAGGCAACACGCGTTATTAAATTAAACCTTTATTTGATAAAACATGTTTTTTATTCAAAAATCAATTGCCTTTAACAAGGCGCATATCCGACTTGTTAGGCGTAGCTCCATGTCGTATGGTATTCTGAATTCAAATTTAAAACAATACGATCGAAAAAGATGGTAAAATGTATCAGGTTTAAAACTGCATCAACAGTTTTTGTTCAATCTAGCAATCATATTTCGGTAGGGGCTATCGAAACCTAAACTCTAAGGTGGGCCAATAGATGTGTCCAGAAGTGTATATATTTCTTGTGTACGTGTTTATGTCACTGAACTCCTCCTAAACGGCTGGACCGATGTTGATGAATTTTTTTGGGTGTGTCCAAGGGGATTCGAGAATGGTTAAGATTCACAATTGGACCCGGTAGATGACGCCGCAATCGATTTCTATAATTTTTCGTCAGACACAAAGCAAGCGTTCGGACAGCACGTCTGTCGGGACCACTAGTATTAATATAAAAATCCAAAAAACATTTGCAGTCAGACTTACTTTTGCTGCCTTTTGCCAACAAATATTTTTGTACCATGACATGATTTCATGGTAACGTGATTTACAAAATATAAGACAAATTTTCCCACCATTCGTGATAGTAAGAACTATCTTTACGCTTGCTTGGAATAATATAAAAAAGCTACATCTTTTTCCCTGAAACATCAGCAGACAACGCCCATCAAGGTATCAAGCAAGCAAGGTTATGGCAATTTTCCTTTGACCATTCATTGAAGTAGTCATTGGGGAGCCATGTACAAAGTTATACGGGCTGGTAAAATTATAATGAATTTGGGGTTCCGTGATCGACGATGGTTCCACGAACATATGTATTTATGTAGTTCACGTCATGGTAGAAAAAAAAACAACCTTCACATGTTTTAACGTCCGCATGAATTTTCACAACATTATTTTTTTAATCGTAGGTTAAGAATAGAACTCCTTGCAAAACTTTTTGTAGAAAAGTTACATAAAACATAAATATTAGTACAACGGGTAGGGTTGGCCTTTTCCACAAGTTGTTCCTTTCAAAGTTTTCGGGAAGATATATGGTCTGGTCCTATTTGTTTTGTCGACCTTCCTTTTTTATATAAATAAAAAACTTCCAAGAGTGTAATAATTCCAGTCATATATTATATTTAGCCGCCATAAAATGACGATGTGAAAAAATTCTTGATAGGAATGACGTCATCAGTTATTCATAGGGCAGGAAACATGAGTTTAAATGTACGCTTTCTGTAGGCCAGAATTACCCCCTAGATGGCTGTTCAGCTAATTAAAATAACCTTCGTCGAGTGAATTTTTCAGCGATAAATATAACTTCGTAGGATCAGTGCGTAAATCGCGGAGCAATTGTAAAACTTTTTTTTTCATTTCTCTATTTTTGCGATGGTAAAAATATTATGAATGGTGCACAACTGAAGAAGGAAAAATATTTTCTTTAATACCAGCTAAAATGTATCTTTTTAATCTCTTCCTCTTAGATGATGAAATTTGAAAGCTGTTGTTATTTATATTTTATTATATTTATATATCTAAAGTATTCAAGGTTAAACTGGCATATTTTCTAGAGTTTCTATGCACGAAATATAGATTCAATTTCCTAAACTTTTGAAGGAGTTTTGTTTAGAATTACTTGACACTTTTTCAAGTGTTTAATAACTGATACGAAGCAATTAGTTACCACTTATTTTTGGATTCGTTTATTTTTTACCAAACAATTATTTTGTAGACATTCATTTTACCAAATATTGAGTTCAAATTTTAACTAATGTAGTGGAATCATTTTTTGTAAAAATGAAAAAACAAAACAAACTCTCATGGATTGAGAACTTGTAACACAGTGAAAAGGGGTACGCCACTCAACTTGGGGAAAGGGTTACCCTAGTAGCTTTTACGACGCGCGACCTCAAGTGAACTACATAAAATTGTCGTAAAAATAATCTAAATAATTATGAATCCAGTTAATATGAGTCATAACAGCTTTCGTCACTTTACTTAGAATAAATTATTATGAGAATAGCCTGACAATATAATTCTATTAACCCACTTAGGCAGTGACGTCACAAAAGTGGTAAACACTGTTATAAAGTTGTTCACGGTATTTGTGTGTTATTTCGCTTCCCATAATAACTTTGATTAGTTTAAGTTATCACTTCTGTCGGGCGTCCCGAGACGCACATGTTTTTTTTTTAATTTGTAAAGTACGAACGACGGGTACGTTACGATAGGGCTATTGCAACTTTTACTTTACTTAGTAGGCCCTGTCTTCTATGAGGAGAATAGTACGTAAGTTGACACTCTTACGTACAAAATAAGAAAAATGCAGAGATCTAGGCCGGCCTAGGAAGAGGTGGCAAGATGACGTAGACACCTACTGCTAAGGATTATGGGGAGGCCTTTGCTCAGCAAAGAGTTCGCTGAATAATAAACACGGGACGCCTGGCAGATGTGGAACATCGAAATTATTTGTACAAGTAATATGCATAAAAGAACAGATTACGACAGGAACTAAATATGGCATTATGAAATAAATACATATAGACTGTAAACATATTATATTTCACCGGAAAATGGCAAACGCCGCGCGCCGTAAGATTGTAAAATATCGCGTGAAATTGTAACTATGTTTTCTGAATAAGACACGGATATCTTGAAAACTATTGAATTTGGGTAGGATTTATTGTATACAAAACTATTTTTTCATAATATATCGAGAAATTATAAACTAATCAAGATTTATTACAATCTTCCGGAGTCTGCAATTTTCCGGTGACATATACAAATATACCATCGTATAGCGTGGCGAAGCATCACCACGGTATGCATCGTCACGCCAACAATCGGTTTTACCCGCGGCTACAGTTTCACATCAAAAATATAAATGTTTGTATTATTATATTTGGCCAATAATGAGAAGCAGTTCTTGTATCCAAGATTGAAACTATTTATGCAAGCTCTTTAATTCTTGTCTGAAAACTTGATTGATTTAACAGGAACCTAACCATTGAAGATTTCCCCAAAAAATCTTGCCCTCGATGAGGATAAAAATACTTTATTTATTTATTTATTATTGGGTTCACCACTAACTCGGAGTTGTCTATGTACTGCACATAGACAACTCCGAGCAAAACATAAAAACCAAAATATGAGTACTGACATGTACGACTTACACCATATGTACACGTCAGCACACCTGTGAATATTTTTACCAGAATTATGAATTTTTAGGTCCGCTTTCATTTAGGTGTGTTCCAGAAGTCTAAATTCATTTCACACGTAATCATATAGGCCAGGTCGATTGACTTTCCTCTCAAAAATAAGCGCTTTCCTCGCCCGTTGCAGAACAATTTTTCAATTTGAAAAATTGAAATTACTCTTTGCCTCTCTCGAATTGATTTGAAGCTCTCGAGGCTATGAAAAATAGTCTATTATTATGCCTAAAACGGGTATTTGATTTTCAATAGATTTCTTTACGAAAAATTAGCTTGGAAAAGTAAAATGTTTGGCTTTTTTTTATTTACAAGTTATTCTTCAAGATAATATTATTTTTGTCTTTTCTCTCTTTCTCTTTAATATTTCTCAAAAACAGCCAGTAGTCTGGAACTATGCTCGGTATACTGGAACTAGGCTTGCTCTCTATTATATTGGGTTTGTATATAACTCACAAAAAGTGGATGAAGTACGTACATATTACTATGTAGGTACTTCACCCACTTTTTGTGGAAAAAAGTCGTTTTCTGGTAAAGATTGGGTTAGGGATGGGTGTACACCCCTACCCAATCTTTTGGGAAATATAGGCGTGAATGTTATAAGGCGATTTTTTTTTTTAGAAAACAACAATAGATTGTTAAACCACGTTTGCTCTACCTTCTTGTAAGTGGCAAGTTTAGTAAAGTAGTTGACACAAGACAGTATTTTTCTAATTTTTTTTTTACTAAAATGTAGTTGAAACTTCGGTTGGAAAGCTGCAACCCGCTAACAAACAAGTCTTACAGTAAAGGTTTAAGGAACCTACAAACAACATAATAAAAACAGAAGTTTAGCTAATTACGAATCCTGCGTGAAAAACCAAGGTAGATCCTAACCAAACAAGTAGATGAGCCAAGGACGGCCAAAGTGCTATTACTAGTACCTACATAAGTCTGACATAACATGTCTCCGGCAAAGATAGTAAAAATATAGTCAGTGAAAATTTCCACCTAAAAAAAACTGCCTAATAATAATAATATATCCGTCTTACCGAAAAGACATAGCATGATATTTGTTTTTTCATGGGTTTTCTACCATATGTACTAAACACCCTGATCTTCCTTTTAGCTGCGTTCTAAGAATCGATATTCATACGTAAGGAAACTACTCATTAAGGTAACGCTAAATAAATACCGTTCAAGGTTTGGTACCATCAAAGCTTGCATGAGTCAATATTTCCAATTCCACTTTACCAGAATAGGGAAAATACTAACATTTATTTTGTGAAATTTTCAACTAACAATTATGGTTAAAAATATACAGACAGACATATTCAGGTAATAGCCTGGCTACTAGGTAATGAGTTTTAACTAATTGTTTTTTTTTTTTTCACTAATAGTATACACCGCGATGTAATTATTTGAGTTACACTCTTTTTATACATAGGTATGAGTTAGGGGATGGCGACCAAAATCCTTCTGCATAGGATTACCATCTCATGTCATCGATACTGGCAGGCAAGACAACGTTGCGTTCCAAAGAGGTAGAAGAATTTACCTGTCAAGTGGACTGAAGACGTGTTCCAATTTTAACCGACCTCAGAAAATGGAATGGTTATGTATTTTGACGCGTTTGAAGCTTGAAGCATATTTTTCTATTGTGAGATGTAAGAGCCTTGATTTAAAAAAAATCTATGATGTAGTAATATGTCAGATACAAGTAGTATTAATATACTGAGTACAAGCCGTTATGAAAAAGTATGTGTACCTACGTTTTTAATACAGACGTTTATATTGTATTATATTTACCATTATATTTTATTATCGTTTTATATTTATACATTTTTAATGATTCCTGAGTAGAAAAAAACCCATTAAACTCTTCTACCAACAAAAATCGCTACAATTTCCACAAAAATAAAAATGTACTAACGCTGAAAGCGCAATTAAAATAGAACTGTAATAAAAAGAAAATACAAATATAAAATTCTATTTCCTAAATGGTTTTATCGCTTTCATTTGTTTGCCAAAAACGCTGGAGTATTTACCAAAGCTATTAAACAAACCGGCCTCCTATTAACCGGGCATATTTTCCCGAAAAAAATATAATACGGCTTATATTAATATTCATTTTTGTTGAAGTACCATTTCAATAATAGAGATAACCATTTTCGAGATAGTAAGGAACGGGCTTTCCCTTCCAACTGTTATCAATGACCGGCTCTTTAAACCGGCTAATAACTGTACTTCCACAAAGCTTTCTTATCTCAACGGTCCATTAGTTACCGGCGCTTAACGTTCAACGTTTGCGTCTGAAATAAAACCTAGTACCGAAAGTGGTAGAACTTAAACCTATTTTATTACTGTGTAAAAGTGTTTTACCTGTAAAACGTATCAATTATAAGAACACGAGAATAAAACACAAACACAGTCACAGTTTAGTCACTACACTAAGCGGGTTCGAGTCACTCGGTCCCGACTGTACGGTTGGGTTCGAGTCGTAGCGGCGTAGCGGCGTAGCGCTACACGTCCGACGCTCTACGACGTCGCGGCGGCACTGGCTACGCGGGCGCGCTACAATCCTCGAGTTACAGTTGGGATTATTGCTCGTAGCACAGATTCTATAATCAATAGCTTTAGATAAAATAGTGTATTAATTTTAACGAAATTCTCTTTTCAATTGTATTAGGCTCAAGTAATTTTAAGGTTCGGTTGTATTGCTTTTGTACGGTAAAATTTGAATGAACGCTTGATTTTATTCGAATATATTGGTTTTTTTTTGTTTGTGACTGAATGGGTGTTAATTGGCTATTGAAGCTTTTGAGTGTTTATTAATATTTTTATGAGAAGTAAAATAAAATTGGTACTCGTTGCGCTATTTATTTTCATTCACTGTTCTGAACCAAGTAGTTACGTAGGATAGTTAAAAAATATATAATTTCCATTCTAATGGTTTAGAGTTTACCTGATCATTGCTTTCTAGGTGAAATCATCGCATCGTAGGTGAATGACCTAACCCGAAAGTTTTATTATTATTAAGTACCGAAACAACATTTTGTAGGACTTATCTTAGTTCTAATTAGTACAATCTAAGTGAGAATTTCGTCATAACTTAATTCGCTGAAGTTAAATAGAATATGACTGTAACAGATAGCACGATAATTGTATTTGACATTATTCCAGAACATCGCGTCATTTAGAATTTGAACTATTTACCAGTGACTGTCTGTTATTCTATGAATTCTACTCATCCTTATTATACACTAGCTACTGCCCGTGACTTCCGTCTGTGTGGATTTCAGATCAGAATAGAGATTATTCAATTATTTAATCCAGATTATAAACCATGTGTGTGCTCACAAATAGTATCAGTAGGAAGTAGGATGCTAGTAGGACAGAATGTGATGTTAAAATTTTGAAGAAATATATGTTTTTGTTTGTTACTTTCTCACGCAAAAACTACACAGATTAGGATAAAATTTGCCATATAAATATAATCTGTAGTCCACGTAGTTGCGGGCAGAGAATAGTTAGTTATTATTTAGAGCAAAAGCTTCTCGTCTTCAGCATGATGACTTTTAGTTCAAAAACAATCTTTCAGAAGCTGGAAGGACTTATGAACAAAGTAAGATTTTCAGTAAATTTTATTTTATTTTTATTTTATTTATTAGGGAAAACAAACAGTGACACATTACATGTTTTAGAAAAAAAATCAAAAAAAAAAAACGATCAAAAGTGTCACCAACAACATTATCCACGATATAATTTATATATTTATGTTAACATACTTCAACAAAATATGAGGACAGTTGAATTTATCCTCACAATTTTGTAAAGGAAATCAATAGATCTATATACTGGACCCAGGTTTGGTAACATAAAAAATTGGTTTTACATTTAATTAAGTACTGTCACTGTCTAAAATATTGCCATCGAATTAAAATTTACCCTGTATAGAAAAGATAGAACAAGTGTGGCCACCATGCTTGCTCATTGTTATTCTTTATTGCACACACAAAACAAACAAAATAAAACGAATTATATACAAAGGCGAGCTTCACCTAGACTTGGGTTTTCTAACAGCAAATCTCAGTGCGACAGAGAGATTCACAAATGAGTGAATATGCTTAGTGCACAAAAAAACTTAAAATTAATATAATATTGAAATTATAACTTAAATATGGCATGTTGGCAATTTCAGATCTTAGATTGCACTGTAGCTGTAGCATGTTGTCAATCGGTCAGCAGACTGTCTCCGTAATAAACCACTATTAAAAAGTATAAAAAAACCCCCATTCTGCAAATTCGACTCACACTTGGCCGGCTTTTCTTATTATATATATTTATTATATTATATATTTTCAATAAATCAACACAAAATACACCGTGCCATTTTAGACGTCTTACAAAGGCAGCCCTCTTCATCTATCCAATGACTACTACACATTCGTTAAAAAAATATATAAATTTATGAACATTTTAATTATTATTAAAAAATATATATTATCCAGGAAAGAACGCAGTCCGAGTCTTGTGTTCCAAGGACAGCGCTGAATGGAACGGCGACTTTGTTTTGATACCTAAACAATATTAACAGGGTGTTTCATAATTCTAATTATTATTTTTATGGTACCTATTCCTTTAATAAATTATTTAAAAAAATCGCGTAGAGGTAGTTTATGTCGGGTACATCAAGTGGTTTTGTAAGACGATTAAAATGGCACAGTTTATAAAAACAGGTTTTAATTATTTTTCGGGCAATCAATTAATATGTGTGCATCAATATCATGTTGTATGCACACGTAACATTAAAAAAAAACAGGAAAAAAAAGTAAAAAAGAATCTGTTTTGGTGTAAAACAATTTTACGGAGTTACGGTTCAACGTTCACCTCGGCATTTCCGGTAAAATTATTTTTTTGAAAACCATTTTTTTTTCACCTCCAATTTGCGGGTTGACCCAACCGAAGAGATTTATTTTTCCTGTTGATGTATGGCTCAACTATTTTATGGGTTAGGTAAAACATTGAACTCTTTGTAGATTTAAATGTGTGGACTTTATTTATGTTCTGTATTATATTGAAACGAGTTTCATGAAATTTTAAAACTTATGTCCACCATTTAGAAGCAACCTATTTGATATCAGGTTATGTTGCTTGCTACTTACATGGTGGAATGATAAGATCTAGATAGTGGAAATCATGAGAAAATACTAGTCGCTTGAAGCATATAGTCGGTCTATGGGCTCTTAAGACACCCGTGGGAAGTGATGGGATGATGCTATTCTTTTACGTCCGACACCATATTAAGTACTAAATATCTAGGTACATCTCTTGCAAGCGTTGCTTACCAAGGTTGGTGTGTGGATAGGTGACCATCTTAACTTACCGAGCTTCCTCCGTGACTCGGACAGCACGTTAAACCGTTGGTCCCGGCTGTCATTTGTAGATCTTTGGCAGTCGTTACGGATTGTCAGAAACCAGTAAATCTGACACCAGTCTTGCCAAGTAGTGTGGAGGCCTGGTAGGCAGCCGCTCTACGTAAAATACTGGTATTCAGCTGAATCCGGTTTGACTGGAAGCCGACCCCAAAATACTTGGGAAAACGGCCAGGCAGTAGGTACATCTCTTCATATAATCGGCCCTTTAAGTACTGAATAAAACCGCTGTAAAGGCCGCGATACAGTTCGAACTGCACCCAAAACAACTACCTATAATATAATAATACCACGATAAACTTCTAGATGGAAATTGTACAGTAAAATCAGCTCCCAAAAACAATTAGAGATTTGCTGCTAAATGCGAAGCGACTGCATCAAACTTTAAACCGGTCCCAAGTTTCAGTACCCACGAACGATTCAAAATAGGTTTCGGTGGCTATTTAAGTGAAATCCGTTTCTCGAAAGTTTTGCAACGCTTAAGAATTATATTCATTGTTTAATGGGAAAATTTTAAACATAGATTTTAACGAGTTGTTGTTGAAGTTGTTTTTCTTATTCAGGGTATGTAAAATAGGTACATAACTATGCACATACATACTCTTGCACCATCCCATCTTCTTAGCTCTTCGTGCTATGCTGGTGCTGCCGCTGCGGCTGCTGAGAACCTCAAGCGGCGGAAATATAATAACCTTGTTGGTAGTTATATTTTCGAGCCGTTTGAGGTTGAAACTCTCGGGTCTTGGGGTCCGAGTGCATATAGCTTATTTTAAGATCTCTCAAGACGCTTTGTTGACACTTTGCGTGACCCAAGGGCTGGCTTTTACCTTGGTCAAAGAATAAGCATTGCCATTCAACGTGGCAATGCCGCCAGTCTTTTGGGTACACTTCCAGTCGACAGCGATGCGGATGAATTTTTTACGCTATATTTTAGGGTTCATTTAATTAGGAGTTTTTATTTTTATTTCTAGTTTATATATGTAGTTAGTTAAGTATTTATAAAAACATATGTACATATCTATGTTAATAAATATTCTTATCTTATACTATGCACTGCTCATGCCTAAAATAGCCACTCATTTTATTTGTAAAAAATCAATCTCAGCTTATGATGGATTAGTAAGAGTAGTTAAAATCTGATCAGAGATTTTGTGAGATTTAGGCAGTTATATTAAATACTATTTTTAATTGATCATATTCGCGCGGCTTCCTGATCTATCTTCATCATGTCCTTTAGTAAAAGTAATTTTCTCTTTCCTAGTACTACCAATTGATGAAGCAATCAACTTCTTACTACAACACAAGACTAGATAAATAGTTGCTCAATTTCTAAGAACCTACAGAAAAGTGGGAGATCTTATACACATGTAACAGGGACCTTATCACTTCAGTCGCCTGCCACCCACGCCACAAAGTGGGTGTCCAATCAATTCGTATAAAATAACATTTCATATGAAACCAGAACTCATAGAAAGACACCGAAATAAGTTGACAATCTTTTTTATGCATAATAAATTGTACATATATATTTCAAAAGTAACCTTTAAAAAGTTGTGGCTTCCGAAAACAATATAGTTCAACGAAGAAAATCATAGTGGAAATTAGAGGTGAACTGTCTACGTCTTCAGGCGTTTTGACGTGGGAGTGTTATTTGTCCACCTACTCAGCAGAAACAAATAATTGCTGAGCAGTATTTGTTTGAAATAAATCCGAACTATTATTATATAGGAATAAGTAAAGGTTTGGAAATATTAAAAATAAAAAACGTAACGTAACTCTTTGGAACGTGCAACTGCCGTGCTGAAGGAACATCATTCTTACTGCTCTTGTTGCTAGCGCGGCCAAACGCATCCATTTGACTGACAGACCCTAACCATTCAAAAGTTCCTGCAAATGCTCTATGTGAAATAAAAATTTTGATTCATTGGAACAGCCGATGACCGATTTTCTATAAGAAAATCATAGTCAATTCCCAAAAGCAAAATAGTAAGTACCTACCTACATCTATTTTGCTCTCAAAATCAACGTAGCTTTCCTTGTACCACTTTATTGATTGTACAAACAATACAATTTATTTATATAGGAAGCTTGATATTATTACACGTTAATCCATCTTCTTTTCCTTATACGGAATATATCAATGTCTTATCCCACACGAGCGTATCGTTAAATTCGGTAGAGCGAAAAAGGTTATCCAGCACTTGCTTGCGATTGGCTAATGGCTCGTTCCTATCTAGACATTGACTTTGTATCTGGCTAGGCTGAAAGGACAAAGTTTTGTGACTTACTGTAACATGATAAAAACTAAAGAGATGGGAAGATTTCACAGCGAGCTGTAACTGGAGGTGAGTGACTCGGGTCAGAATTTAATGGAAATAACTAAGGCCTTACCCAAAGATAGCGTCGATTTTTTTTAGGTTTATATATCATAAAAATATATAAAGATAATGCGGTGGTGAAAGAGGGCTGGCCAAGTTGCAAGGATGCATCCGGAGTGATGTATGAAAATCGATACTCACTGGACGCCTGGGGGAAGTTGTCGCCGTCGAGTTCGATCGTTCTTGTTTCCGGGTCAAACTGGGCCGGGGATCAAACAGGATAGCTCCCCTTTCTCCTTCTTCCTTCCTTCTATATATCTATAATCTATATGGAAGGAAGGAAGAAGGAGAAAAGGGGAGCTTTGCCCAGCAGTGGTTCACAAATTGGGCTAGTAAATAAATTAATGATATGCTAGCGTTTGACCACTATCACACCTGTGCTGTGTTGCAAAGATGGAGCACATTTACCTAGAAGTAAATTATTCACTCTTATCTTGAAGACTCTAGAAGGTGGCAGAATTAAGAAAAATACTACGACACCACACACAAATATTAGAGTAGTTATTAAAATTCTTTATGGGCACCTGTTTGGCCACAATATCATTTGATGAAAAGTGAAAATACAATGTGTGTTACTTGTAATGTCACACAAAATCACAGCTTATTCCCTGTAGAGGAATGCAGAGATGCACCAACAGAGTAGTCCCTTGTATTATGTGAACCCATTGGCAACAATAGCCTGGCCAGCAACGGCCTGCCATTATAAAATGCATTAAAAAAACCACTAACATTTAGCCCGAACTAGGAATGTGCGTCTGTGTTTCCGAATGCATACAACCCTAATCTCTTCAAAATTAGAGTGAACAGGCTTCTTCTGGGTAAGGTCGCTCCGTCGTTGGTTTTGTCTCTCTTATCCACCTCTCTCACCTAGACTAGAGTCAAGAGCAAACTCATCTCAAATAAAAATAAACTGGGAATTAAACTTAGCAGTTTCATATCCTGACTACCTTTAAAATAGCGAAGGTTGCATGTGAATTTAATTATATTATTGAATACGCTGAAAATCCCTTCTACAGAAATGCTTCTAAAAGATGTATGTGTGTATTGCTACACACATACATCTTTTAGAAGCATTTCTGACGCTTTATGAATTACCAAGAATTCATTCATTGCATAATTTCTGTGAAATTATTCTGAACGTTGCAGTGAAACACTTGCTCTGAGAATTTATATAATGCATGACTCACTACACTTATGTGCATCTGTGTCATTAGTTTTATTTTCTTTAAGAGTGTGCAATTACTACTTCTAAAAAATCTTATCTCTTCCAAAATATTTTTTGTGCAGGAAATTAGGTACTTGTATTTTTATTGTTATTATCTATCTAAACTAACACTTACCTTACGGTCTTTTTAAAAAACATACAATTGTTAATTAAATGGAATAACTACAATTTTGCTTTTTACTTCGAAAATACGAGGTTCCTGTAAGCCGCGATAAAAACGGTTGCCTGAAAAAAAAACATGTCCATTAATTGAGTTGATAAATATCAAACGCCAATATGTCCACTACAGACAAAAAAAAACTTTTTTACATCAACGGATAGAGAAAAAAAAATGAAAAAATTAAATATTTTACAAATTCTAATATGTCCACTTATTTACTACAAAAATATTGGGCAAAAAGTCAGTTTCGTTTCAAAATCTAATAAGTCCAAACGGACCAATCAAATCAAACGCTTGGTTATGATGGCGGTTATTAGTGTTTTGGTAACAGATCGTTTTTGATACGGCTCCGCAATTAATATTCATTTTAAATAGTAAAATAGTGTTACAATGGACTCGAAAGTGAAAAATGTTGAACCTGATAAAGCTAGGAAAAGGTCAAATATAAAGTCGCAGCAGAAGAAAGGAGAAAAAAAACGGAAATTGTAAGTTAAACTTTCTTTACCTTGCCTGAGCTTGCTCTAGCAGGTATAGGGTTGCCACCGAATTTACTACGATTTTTCACGATCTATCTTATTATAAAATATTCTTACCAGGAGCGACAACAGTGCAAAAAATAACGATTCCGAAACTGAAAGTATAATAGATCCCGGAGATAAAGAAAACGAAGAAATTACTGACTTTGTTGAACTAATAATTTGCTACTTGGTAACTGTTAAGACTGATTCATTGTGATTAAGTAGTAAGTTAATGATTAAAATTTTCATAATACTTTTATTTTTTTAAATCTAATATTCAGAGTATTTTTAACACCATGGTAGGTAACACCTGGTGCCACCCCTAGGTTCTAGCGCAGATGACGTCATTCAATAGTATTTCTGATCAAATTCAAATATGTCCGATCTTGCATTTTTTTCAAAGTAGTTTATGTCCATTAGTTTAGTTCAAAACCCAATATGTCCAAACCAGTTTTAACGAATGTGGCAAGATTTGATTTGATTTGTTTTATTTCTACATTGCCGGGAATAGTAATTGTCAAACAAAGGTAAAATAAACCTTAAAGTCTAAGAAATAACGTTGTCAGCACCTGCAAATGAAAATACTATGATTTCTCCTTTTCACTTATTATGGACATATTGGCGTTTGATATTTATCAACTCAATTCACCATCGTTTGTAAAGTATGATTTTGGCTTCTTGCAAGCAGTTTACCAGTTTCTAAAACAAATTTTGATGAAATGATCTAATTCGACATTCATCATCATAATCATCATATCAGCCAAAAAACGTCCAATGCTGAACATAGGCTTCCCCCAAATGGGGGAGGAGGTTGCCATACTCGCCACGCTTGGCAGACGGGTTGGCAATCCCAGTGTAGCTGTTGGTATACAGAGAATGCTGCTGCCCATATTCCATTCGACATTGCGTCATACTTACTTTTAACTAAAGTTTAAAGCGAAGAAAGAGTTCCCTCTATCCCACAATTAAAAACCCTCCATAATCTGGCTAAAATATATTCTTTAAACCTACTTTTTAAGGCCAGACTCGTTCGAACAAACTTTACTTGTAAAAGGAAAAAATCCACGATAATTTTATCTTCAACATCGTTTTAGAAACTTGAGAATGTAGAAAGCGGAGTCAGTCGTTGACAATAATACTTTTAAAGGCAAGCGCTCGAAAAGAAAAAAGAAACCTATTACAGAAAAAAACATGCTCTTGAAATTTCAAAACAAAAATGGAAAGTTTAATAAATGTTACCGCTTTGGTAATCATTATTGCTGGATCCAAGATGGCGGACGCAGAAAGAAGGAATTTTCTGATGGTGCGTCCGAAAGTGTTGGGTACGGTAATAGAAATGTTAAGATGTGACTTTAGACGGGATTCCACGAGCAAACGTTTTATTCAAACTGCTTGCTTTAAAAAGTTTGGATAGGGAAATATAATTTGTTTTCGAGGGGGCTGTGAGGATGTGAACTGTGTAACTTAGAATTGTTTTCCATGAGAAAAAGCTATTGCTATTTAGTCATTGTAATTTAGTGATTGACAACATAATTCAACGTATTTTATTTTTAATTTGTGATGTTGTTTTTATGCATCTTTTGAGCACTTGCTCACAGATTCTAGATAGATTAAGATCTTTTTAATACTTTTACGTCATCTAAACTGATAAAATAATTTGTCTTGTCCAAAACTAACAAGTCTAAAATTCTGAAATTTTGAATATAGTTTGTTTTATAACGTCCGGCGTACGTGTGATATATTATACCTTTGTGTATTGTATTTTATATTTTCTGTTATTCCAAATAAATGTTTTATCTATCTATTTAAGAAAGGATTTCTGGATGTTCTTCAACTAGTTTATCATAACACTCAGCTGAAGTTGAAAACAATATTAAGAATCGGATCCAACGCTTCTGCTTCCGGTCTTCCTAACTAAATGTGTGCTTATTATTTAATCAGGAAAGGAAAAACTGGCCTTACAATATTTGTACCACAAATCGCACAATCAAACTTCATAAATAAACGATACATTCTTCACCAATTAGATCAAATCTAAAATCAATCAATCAATTCATTCAATTACAAATTCAAGTAGCATGTTGACAGAGACCAGTTTCACTTACCTACGTATTGAAGCGACGACAGAGGGCAGGCCAGTGCAAACACACCCGAACGGAGTGCATAGGTACATTAATGATAATGATTGCTTTGCCTAATGCGATGCGTGTTGGCGGGCTGTTACTTAGCCGTGGACATGTCAATACGTTAGTCAAGATAGGTGTTTGGATATTCAAATTGATTGAAAGATTTGAATTTCGAAAGCTACAGAAACATGTATCGTGTATCGGATCATTCAGTTCCCTTCAAAATGGTTGAGCTGAATGGTGCTGATGCACGCGTCATGTTCGTAAACGGGCGCCGTGAGTGGAGACTGGTCATCCCTTAGTTGCCACTGGCCATTTTAATATTTGATACTGTAAATTGTTTTTTCTTTCTTTACATTGTTCTCATAACAAGGTTAATGTAACCAGGATTTTTGTAAAAATAAAATGATTTAAAAGAGTGTCCGTAGAGTTTCTTGTACGTTCCCATTGAGATCTACGCTTTGGAACGTGCAAATAGCTTCATGTTTTCGACAGACTGACTTTGACAATTCAAAAGTACCTGAAAATGGTTTATTTGAAATAAATGCTTTGACTTTGATCAAAAATGGCTGACAGAGTATTTATGATATAGAGATATAAATTATGGATGTGTAACCCGCACTCTAAAAAGCTAAATAAAAAGAATGTAACTAGCGCTATCCTGTACCATGTTGATACCGAGTAGTATCTACCGAAAGTATTTACGCTGCTTTTTTGACCCGTGACGCGAGTTTTTTTATAAATAAGGTCGTAAATCTCTATCTTTTTGGTGGCATAAGGTGGATGTCGCCTATTTCTTAAAAACCTAAGCTTAATCAGACATGATTTTTGGTTCACATCTAAATATGGGTTGGACCGTTCCTCAACGTACTCATTCTTGAGTCTATAGTAGGCGCCAGATAATCGTGGAATAACGGTCATTGACCCACCTACAATTATTGACATTTCTAATTTGAAAAACGGAATTAATGACACAAAGCTGTCCCGAATCATCATCTCTCGTGATCCTTAACATTGTCTAATAATGAAAAACGATTCATATTTAATTGTTCAGGTACCTATGAACAGTTATTAGGGAAAGGTCAATGTACTTTATTCCACATTTATCTGGCGCCTACTATAGACAGATAATATGCATGCATCATGAAGTTTATTTACAATCCAGTATACCCAACAAAATCTATTTTTACTTCAATAGTCCGTCTTCAATAAATTGTTCTTCGTGGTCCATGAAATCACTTCCGACAAACATGAGGGAACAGGAGAGGCTTATACAAACATTCATATGTTAGACAAAGAGAGGGTTAGGCCGTGTTGCGGCGAATTGCCTTCTCTCCCCGGGGACAGAATTTAATATCATAAACATTATTCCAAAATAACAGAAAGTCTTGCTTCAACAAATAATATATTTGCGCTTTAATAACTTGTACAAGGGAATACTG
Source organism: Mamestra brassicae (assembly GCA_905163435.1). NCBI lineage: Eukaryota > Metazoa > Arthropoda > Insecta > Lepidoptera > Noctuidae > Mamestra > Mamestra brassicae. The sequence goes on along the minus strand of LR991004.1, from coordinate 6,644,665 downwards.
TATTGAATAAAAACAATGCGTATTCAGCCTCGCTTACTTTGCTTACACTTGCGTTTTAAAAATGTTGGATCGTGTTTTCATAGCGAACTTGCAACTTTAGAATAATATCGAGTAGCTCTTTTTGAGTATTTGTAAGAGAAAGTGGTCGTAGAATATTAGAAAGACAGGAATTTTAAATATCGTTCAATGTTTTGCAGTAAGCGACCGTGTATTTATTATATACATACCTCTCTCACACAAAAAGAATGAACATCTCTACATTTTAGTGAGTTATATTTTTTAAATTATCTCCTCAACCCCTTTGTATGGATATCCGCATTACTATTAGTGACTATGACTAATGACTATGTTCACGCACCAAACGCGTAAGCATGTGGACGGGTGACAACGGCGGCTGAGGCGCGGGCGCGGGGCTAACGAGCTGCGCGCGGCTAGCGACGAGCGGCGGCGGCGGCGGCGGGTGTCACTTCACGATCAGACGGCTTCCACGACACTCGCGTCCCCCTCAAACAACGATTCTGTACCGCTACTTATTTTCATTGTTTTAATATAATTATTAATCGGGTATACAGTCCACTCATTTCATCATCTCCCTGAGCTCCTAAACTTTCTCGAAATATTTAAATAATAGTTTATATTACTTCTGCTCTTAAGAAGATCTTTTGATATCTCATTTGTTGAAATCTATCCAGATGTTTAGGCACGTTCATACCATAACGATACATGCATTCACACCCATACCCATAGATATTTAAACTATACATATATGTTGCCCGCACACTGAAACAGAAACGGAAAGAGAAGGCAATTACCGCAACCTGCTAGCGTGCAACGTTTCCTGATAGCTACAACCTGGGAATCTTTAAGTCAAGAGTGAATACGTTACTTCTAGGCAAGCATTCAAGCGTGCTCCATCTTCAACCACATCATCGCCTACCATCAGATGAGATAGTGGTCAAACGCGTGCCTATAAAAAGTAAAAAAAAACATAGTCTTTCCTTTTTTGTTGATACTTAACATTAAGTGATGGCAATTCTTTAAACCTTCTTCATTACCCTCGTCTTGGGGCTGTCGGTAAAAACTAAGTACCATTACATTTGAAAATTGATAATAATAGACATGATTAAAAAGGCGTTCAGCCCTTTCAATCATGTCCATTATTAATTTGAGCTTCATTCGACTTTCATTTTTTTCATACATACTAAATAACGATTAGTCACCATTAATAAATCAAAATCAATCTGATAGGCATATACCAGGAAATCATTTTACAAAACGTTTTCCGTGTTTAGATGTGTATCTGATGAAAAGGTGTTTAATGTATTAAAACTAATACGTCGTTCAAACCGGAACATAGAGACAATCTACCTACTTGACAACAAAAATAAATACATAATTATGAAAGTATATAGGTACGATACCCACTTATAACAAAAACAAAAAACTAATTTTAATTTGTTTACCCGTCTCTCTGTCTGTTTATTCCAGATAATCACCGAAACGGCTGAACCTATTTTGACTGGGCTTCACTGGCGGGTAGCTGATGTTACATGGAGTAACTTGGCCTTAGTTACTTTTATTTTAGTAAAAGAACAACCAACGAAATTCACACGTGGACGGAGTCGCGGGCAACGGATCCGGAAGGCAAGTACACTTTCGCGAAAGGCATTTCCGCAAAAAACTCGACCTCGAAAACCATGCAATGGACACCCATGACAAAAATTTGCATATTTTTGTTGCCGCCATCTTGGATTTGTCTTTTGGCGCCAATTTTTTTAGGATCAGTGGACTATACCGTGAGGGTTCGCGCGAATACACATGGGAAAAAGAGCTTGTGGATTCGCACAAGAGTCTTTCGCAGAAATGTCTTTCGCGCAAGTGTCGTATTACCGCGGACAACAGCTATGTAAAAATATGTTTCCTTTTGAACCATTTGTGCACGAGTCCGACTCACACTGAGCCATTTTTTTTAAAGATAATCATAAAATATGATTCCTTTTAATGCTGGTTCTACAGCTAATCCCAAACCTAAAAAATATAACCTCACAAACTAGAACTTCAACAAATAGAACCGTCGCTGTCACCCGTATCTTTAACGGCGACAACCGGCGGAATCCAGCTATTAATGAAGATTTAACGAGACCACAGACCGCCACCAATTAAGTTCCGCCTTTGATCTTCTGCATAATTGAATCGGTTCGACGTACAGCTAGAGATGTACGCGCTAGCTATCGACACCCGGACGGGGGATATTTTTTGAGCTTAGTATTTGCATAGCGATTCAGGAAATAATGGGAATAATGTCTTTGTTAGGGGGTCGTGAATTTTTGGAGAAATGTTATGGGTGTTTATTTTTTATACTTTGGTAGCTTTTCAGAAGAATTCAAGTGTAACAAATGTGGAAAATCAGAAAAATGTGTTTTTCCTAGCGATTTTTTCGCACTTTAGTTTACTAGATATGCTACACGACAAACGTATATATGTTAAAATGTTATTGATTAATATCGCCAACAGAGAAAAGACTGCTATTGTTCCAATTGAATGAGCAATATTTTAGAAAACCTGAGATATAATTTTGGTGTTTGTATGTATATGTCGCAGGGAAATGAGAATATCAGGGATTTCACGAAATCCCGGTAGATGTCGAATATTCTTGTTTATTACGTCTTCTTACTAAAGTATCTAGTGATATGACAAAATACCAAGTTATCGTCAGTGATATGTCGTTTCACTAAACTAAATCTAGTAAAATGTCAGAAAAGCGGACACTGTCGAATAAAAATCGAGCCTTGCATTTCTCTCGCTCGCTCTAGTACCCACACGTGCACTAGTGGGAGCGAAACAAATGCGTCGCTCGAGCTGGCGCGGCTCGTGCGATTTTAGTCGTTAAATTATTACGCTGCAGGTAGCACGTGCGCACGCTCATCGCATGCCCTTTTCATATAGATTCTGTTTTGTTGATTATTTTGTGTTTATTAGTATACCAAGTGACCTCACAATGAGTGAAGAAGAAGTTGTACCTAGCACCAGTAGAGAAACACGTTCAGAGCAGAAAAAAGAGTTCGTTTGTAAAGAAGACTTTGATTGGGAGATTCAAAAATATTGGGAAGGAAAAAGAAAGAGAGATAAACCGTTGTGGACTGCAGAAAGGATCGAAAATGTAATTGAATTAGTTGAAGAATATAAATCGGCGCCAATTTTGAATAAATTACGTAATAGGCATCAATATTATGATGGAACTAAATATGATAAATTGACTATTGGCCAGTCAATAGTTTTGATTCTGAAAAGACAATCTGAATTGTCGTCTTAATTGCTGAGCCGCGCATACTTTTAGAATTCTATTTAATTTTTTACTGCTTACCTAAATTTATTTTTTTGTACCTAATAAACGAATCCAGATAATAGAAAAAGGTAAAATAACTGATATCATTGTCAAATTATAATGTTTAGTTGATTAAAACTTTATCTTCTAATAAAAATGCACTAGTCAATTTGTACTTTATTCATCAACAGCATTCTTTATTTCACTACATTTAGTTTAGTGAAATGACATATCTCTGACTTTATATTACCTAGTATTTTGTCATATCACTAAATACTTTTAGTAAGAAGACGTAATAAACAAGAATATTCGACATCTACCGTGATTTCATGAAATCCCTAGAGATTTCGTGATATCCCTGATATCCTCATATTCCTCATGTCCCTGCGACATATATATTACCGGCAATCTGTATAATCCGGTATTCTACGCAATACCTAGGCAATGTAAAGAATGCCTAAAACATTTAGGTAATGTATACAATATTATTCAAATTATACATACTTTGCCTAGGTATTCCATACAATACCGAATGCGCAGCCGGCAACGTGTGTAAAAGACGATAGCAGGGAAAGAGGAGACGTGTTGGACCAGGCAGTAACGTGACGAAAATACATTATGTCTGATTGTCTGTTGTAGCGATATCGTAGAATTGGCCATATCATGAAATGTCCACCTCAAGCCTAGCCATGACGACTCTCTCCCATTTCTGGTTGCAGCGTTTAAAGGAACCTAACATAAAAGGCATGACGGGAGCTAAGTTTGCTCGCTTCACTCGCTCACTCCAGCTCCCGTCATACCATTCGAACCTATTCTATCCGTGTCGGGGTGCCCCAAGTTCCTTCTTTCCTAAGTTCCCAAATGACTTGGCAAGGCAAGTTAAATGGCAAAAAACGGCTGATTAAGCTAGTTGACTGCGACATACATTACCTAGGTTAATTATATAATCGACAATAATATTCATAATATTTCATACATTGCCTAGATGCCCTCGGTATTTTACACATTACCTAGGTATTGTGTAGAAACAAACAAAACAAAAATAAAATTATTTAAAAATTAATTATTATAATTCAATTATTAATCAAAACAATCAATCGGCCTAGCTGACCTCAAATATGTTGGGATCAGCTTCCAATCTAACCGGATGCCACGGAGTACCAGTATTGCACATGAAACACTGGCTGTCTGGCCTCCACAACACAGTCACTGGGTTGCACGATACCCTTGGCAAGACTGGTTTCAGATTTATGACTTCTGACTATCCGTAACGACTGTCAAAAATTTAGAAATGGTAGCCAGAAAAAATGCAAACCAACGCTAAAAAACTGGCTAAGTGCGAGTTGGACTCGCGTGCAAAGGGTTCCGAACGAATCTCATTTTTGTAACATGTTATTTTAACACTTAAGACTTCTTAAAGGTTTTCCTGTAATCAACTGGTGCGTTTTTTTTTTCAAAAATTGTTGGCTCTTTTTTCGGAGACACGGGGGATTAGTCATTTTTCATACAATTTCTTGAATAACTTCAAACTGTTTATTTTAAAATTAAGAAAAAAGCATAATGAAAGCCCTTACAAAAAGCTTTCTCATTTGATATGTCACACAGTACAGTTTGAAAACCTTTTCTTTTGATTATTTTTTTCTAGTTTGTCCCCCAAAAGTACGCATTTGAGAAAATTGGTAGTGACAGACAGATAGACAGACCGACAAACAGTTCCCGAGTGATCCAAGTGCGTGGCGGATCACGCACAATATATATATATATATAATATTCCGTCACCATGCCTGAAAAATAGTAAAAGTACTTATTACATTACAAGGTTACAAATGCACTTGGTTTGAAGTCATTTTCCATGGAATAATTAGGATTTTTTACTTAGCCAATTTCATTTTACAAGCTGGTCAATTATTACTCATTAACTCGTTAAGCATAGGTAGCGGTGATAGTTTTCCTTTTAAATTCGTTATATTATATACTACTACTATGATATTTTTCACGTCTCCAAAAACAACCGTTTAGCTGGCAGAGACTTGATACTTGACTCTAACAAAAATTAGCACTTTAAAGCTTAATATTTCACAAACGGATCTTGTATGGAAAAATAGTTTTGCTAACTCTCAATACTTTTAAACAACCTATCCAATGACATCCCACATCATGGGGTAAACGATAAAAAAAATCATCACCACTTTACATGTGTACCCCCAAAAAAAAATGTATTTCAAGATTTTATTTTACCACTTTGCCGGCGTGATTAATATGTATAGCTCTACCAATTTCAACTTTCCAGCGCTAAGCGATTTTGAGCTAAACCGTGGACGGACAGACAGACGGACATGGCGAAACTATAAGGGTTCCTTGTTGACTACGGAACCCTAAAAATTAAATTGTAAGCCTCACATAAACCACTCAAAGTTACTGCTAAGCAGATGCACTCGCAGCCCCTTTAATAGTAACTAATTACACGATACGAATAAGTACCTTACTAAGTAAGTGCTGCTTATATACTTAACTTCGCTTTCATTTCGCTTCACAGGAACTATAGGGGTGCTAAGTAGGTTCTTGGCAACGCCTGAAGCTAGATTGCATGAACTGGTTTCAAGGATTATTCTGCCACTTTATTGTTTGCAGTTATTGTATAGTCTTCGTTTATGCGTGTATATAGAAAAGAAAAGAAAAACAGTTTATTCCTCCCAAATAGACGCAAATTTCTGATTATAAAAAAATATACTTAGAAATAAATAAAACAAAATTGGGAAAGTAATAAACGGTAAAAATGACTATTAATATTTAGAGATACATTAAGCCTACAATGATTTTCTAATTGAAATATTCTGTGGGCTTTAAATTATTATTTTTTTAATCTAAATTGAAATGTCTACCAGCAAGTTCTTAATTGCAAAAAGTCATCATTACGATCTTTTTTTTGAAAAATAGAGATTATTGTAGATATCTTATTTTAGCCAAAAACCATCTATTGGACATAGACCACCCCAAAACCTCGTGACACTGACCGGTTCTGCCGGTCGATTCTGTAAACATATCGAAGTGAAGGCTTGGGTGAAGTGATCGCGAGGTGAGCTGTCAATCCATATAATCAAAATGGAATGACAGCTCACTCCGTGATCACGTGACATCTTGATTGTATGGATTGACAGCTCACCTCGTGATCACTTCACCCAAGCCTTCACTTCGACATGTTTACAGAATCGACCGGCTGTGCTTGTAGCCTCCAACGGAATACCGCGGTACTCGCCAAATCATCGGTCCGCCACGTTTTAATGCCATAGTATGTGATCACTGGCAACACGCACTGGTCAAACGGTTTTGAGACATTAGAGTATGTGAAACGAGGAGATATTGCACAGCTTTCTAAATGCTGCCCGGCCGAGTGAGATTTGACAATTGACTTCTTTTCCAAAACCTCATTACATATTATTAAAAGTGATCAATGTGTGTCGTCTACGCTAATGAAGAGAAAAATCTTACCAAAATTTTTTAATAACGCAAATGACAGCAAAAAATCTTTTCAAGACATCCTCACAAATTACAAACTTTATCCCAAAACATTTTTCTTAACAAAATTACGATTTAAAAGCAGAGACTCGAAACAATATTCGAAGCTTTAATAAGCGGCGAAGAAACAGCTGTTAATTTTAATAATTCCCCTTATCTTCGCCCTGGTGCGCTCCTTGGGATAATCTGGCGGTAGTCCCTTTTATAATTAACGACAAATAAGAAGCCTTCTGAATAGTTTAGATGTTTGTATGGAGATTAGAGTAGGTGAACTGGTTTTGGAATGAGAAGAGGAGTAGAGGTCTTTAAGTTAAGATTGAACAGGTATCTTCTAGGCAAGCATGCTCCATAGTCTCTTACCATCAGTTGAGATAGTGGTCAAACGCGAGCCAGGGTGTAATAAAATAAATAAAAAAAACTAAACGCATGCATAGGCACGTAGTCTAAATCTTAATTGAGTAATATTATAATCAAGTAAAATTAATTACATGTTTATAAAAATACAACCGACTTCCAAATGAAAAAAAAACAACAAAGTATAAAATAACTTTGATTTCGGAAGTTGGTGTTTTTGGTTGTTTCTTCGAAATTTAACACCAACTTCCGAAATTGAAGTGTTTTTTGTTGATTTGGAAGTCGGTTGCATTTTTTTTTGGAAAAAAGTTTTTAATTTTTCTCTTTTTCGTGGTACACGCCCTAACAACCACTGGAAAGTCACAGGAAAGCAAAATACGATAATAATTTCCCCAGCTATTTTGATATCAAAACCAAACTACATTACCGACCGAATGATTTTTAAATTACTTTCTTTTTTAATTTACCGAAGAATTTTCAAATCGTTTCATAAATGACGGAGTTATGAGGTAACAAACATAAAAAAATACAACTGTATTGAGAACCTCTACCTTTTTTGAAGTCGGTTAAAAAGGAATCTTTAAAAGTACTGATCTGACGATAATTTACTGTTGGGACTAGTTGGGAGGCCACACTATTACTGTGAGTCATTTAGGCTTCCTTCTCATGTTCATGAACGGGCGCCGTCAGTGGAGACTGGTCATCCCTTGGTTGCCACTGCCTCATTTTAATATTTCATACTATAAATTGTTTTTTTTCTTTCTTTACATTGTTCTCATATATAGAAGCAACAAGGTGTATGTAACCAGGATTTTTGTAAACATAAAATGATTTAAAAGAGTGTCCGTGGAGTTTCTTGCACGTTCCTCTCCATAGAGATCTACGCTTGCGAACGTGCAAATAGCTTCATGTTTTTGACGGACTGACTTTGACAATTCAAAAGTACCTGATAATGGTTTATTTGAAATAAATGCTTTGACTTTGACTTTCTAAACTGAAAAATGCACGTCTCCTGTGATAGAGCGTGAGAGCGAAAACAAGGAAAAAAGATTACGTTGGGAGTAAAGACTACATTGTCTTTACAACAAAGGGGCGAATTTAATTTTGACATCAGTAATATACACCATCACATTTGTACCTAGTTTTCTGTTCCTTTTTCTTATATGTTTGTTAAAATGCGTGAAGATAAATCTATCCTTATATTAATGTGATGTAGCTAAAGAGTTTGTTTATTGGTTATTTTGTTTGCGCGCGCTCTGAATCTACCAGTCGGATTTAGAAAATTATTTTTGTATATGATAGCCACATTCATGAGGAAGGTTATTGGCTGCACGGAAACGGAAAATTCTTACTAGACCGGGAAAAAAAACGGGATATGCGCGTATGAAGTCGCGGGCAAAAGACAGTTGTTTAATAAATAAAATCCAGTGATAAAACACTGTTTAGATATTTTTAGTCTTACTTTATTTTGTATCAGATCCGCTTTCATAAAAGCGATTACTCCAGTTTTATGACTACTATTTTGAACCTAGTTCTGCATACCTCCAGTTTGCATAAACTAATTAAATTTTATCGAATCATTTGCCATGTTTTACGACCCACAATACAGTTATAACTTACTTAAACTAACGTTTTACATTTTCTTTGCATTTTTATTTCTTTCCAACAAAATTATTACGTTTAGCTGTTTATGAGGCTTTAATTATTTTAATACACTCTTACTTTTTGCGATATGAGCCACGCTGTAGCCTAAGTTACTTTATCAAAGGATTTTATTAATCCCTAAGCAAATGTAATGGAGAGGGTCTGTGGGTTTTAAGTGTGAGGAGGCCTGAAATGAAAAAGGAGAACCTTATAATGAGTAGGTGAAGTTCTACTAGGTATGTCAACAAAGACAGGCTTTTTGTATTGACTTCTGGGATTGTGGGCAAAAGTTTATGTAGGTACTGATGTTGGTTAGTGGAGACCTGAGTGCCTTCAAATTTTTAAGCAACGTTTGCATTCGCATGCCAGGGTTGCGGAATTTGTTCGAAAGAGTCATCGCGGCCCTGGAACGCAAAGGGCTTTAGAAGGAACACGGATGGGTTTTAGTCAGTAAGAGTCTGACACGCCTTTCCCCTCCATTCGATCATTATTTCGTCATTCGATGATTTCCCATCCTTAAAAAAGGCACTTTTAAAACAGTCCGTGAAAAACTTAAATCACAAAAAAATATATATATATTGTAGCACAGTGAAACTGCAATAAACATATTGCAAAACACGAAAGGCGCTGGTAAAAATAAGCCGATAAAAGCAGATAGGAAACAGTAAATCAATTTATTTTATAAAAGCATCTCAATACCGGACAAGATACCAATTTGTTAAGGTAGCATAATGCGGCCACAAACCACATTTTTCCACCCTTATTGAACGAGAATTAATTAAAATTTCATTATTCAAGAAAAGATTATAACTTCCTTTTAGTCATTTGCATATTTGACTGAAATATTTAAAGAAATCCTCTTTAAGCGCCGTCTTATTAAATTTGTTATAAGCGTTTCGTTGCGAGTTCGCTTTCCTCTTGAACTTGTATTTCTTTTCCGTTGCTCGTAACTCCGTACAGAATTCAACCCAACTTTTTTTCGGGTACAAATGAATTTTAAGTAGTATAAGTAACTGCTTAATTTCATGAATTATTTTTATATCCATCAGTCCCATTTTTCGAATACTTCCTTCAGTTTTTTCTTGTGGTTATTTTTGGCACTTTCGTTCGTATTGAGCGTAGGTTCTTGTATTGTTTTTACAAGACCTTTTTCTCCTTCAGTGGCTATTTTCAGGTTGTGTTTATTGGTAACTGTAGATAGAAAGAATCAATAGAAGTGCTTTTCAATTCGAGATATTTACTTTTTCCTATATGTTATGGAAAAATGTAGATTCATAGTTATATTTCTGCCAAACACGTCCAGGAATATAGGCGTGATATTTATAGCTATATTAAAAATCTCAAACATCCACCAGTGAAAGAACCAGTAACATTAATTTTAGGAATACTTACACTGTGCGAACATCTAATGTGTGGACTTCCCTACTGGATCTATGTTTCCTGATAGCTGCAACCTAGATGTCTTTAAGCCAAGAGTGAATAAAAAAAAACGTGTGCGTCTCGGGACGCCCGACAGAAGTGATACCTTAAACTTAGATTAGTTTATCACTTCTGTTGGGCGTCCTGAGACGAACAGGTTTTTTTTCAATCACTCTTGGCAAGCACTCTTTTCTTATTCACTCTTGGCAAGTTGAACTGTTTAATATGGGAAGCGTCTGTCCGAAATACGACTAGCGCTGTAGGTTAGAGTGAGAGAGGAAGAGCCTGCCTACCGCTGCCGTATACGTGAGAGAAAGGGAAGCCAGACAGACTGGCGCCATAACGCGTTACGTTACGAAGCGGTTTACCCTCTCACAAGAAGTTATCACTTCAAAAAGTTTCATTTCGAAAAGCTTGCTCTATCGTCGACCACATCATCGCTTACCATTAGGTGAAATTATGGTCAAACGTCATATGTTAGCCTATCAATAATAAATAAAGCAACCAATCTCTTCAACGTATCAATTGATCAATCAATGCATCTCCGAGTACAAAATCAATCATCATTTTCTCAAGCCTCACTTTTATATCGAATACAAAGCACATCCAATGTTCTATCAATTTATTCTCTCAGAAACTTCCCGAAGTATATCAATCATAGGCTTCAGGATTGAAGGGAAAATCGTCGACAGATAGGTACCTAAACGCGTACCGTAGAAGTTTTTAAAAGACTTGTCAACGAAGAAAATGATTAATGCGTCGATTGTAGGACAAAGTGAAAATGTCATTTGTATTGGAAGAGTTATGGGGAGATTGTTTACTGGATGAATGAGTGAGCCTGTCAGAGTAAGATCTACTCTGATGAATGGTTTTTCATGTGAACGAGGTGACAGTATCGTACTTCTTGCTTTTTATTAAATATTTCTGTTCAATTACGTCTCTGCTACTGAATGGAATTAGATGAAATTTGGAACACCATGGCCAGTATTCAGAATATCGGATCAAAACACTGGACGTATTGTAATGGTCATTAACCCTGTTATGTATTTGCCAACCCATAAATGGTGCACCCACCTTTTATGGGTTGAAAGTCACCACTTTCAGTCCAACATTACTCCATGGGGTCATGTGGTAATTTTTACAATATGTCCAGTGTTTTATATCTGATATTCTGAATATCGTAAATAAACAATATGATATTCGTGTCGACCCAGTTTGGTCAAAACTCATGATTATATTGACTATAATTTGCCTAGCCTTTTCCTAAGCTTGTGGGCTCGACTTGCAGTCTTTTCGGATGCAATTGAATACCAGTATTTTACATGAAACGTCTGATCTGATGTCCACAATAATAGCATTGGCAAGACTAGTTGTCCGAATCTCGGGTTTTTGGACAACTGCGACCAACTGTTGTACATGCTTCTAGAGGCATGAAATGGTATATAATGTTGGTTTGTGGTTAATCATCCAAGAACCAGCCTTGACAAGCGTTCTTTAACCTTGAAGATAGACCCAGGGGATGTTCTTATTAAGCCACAAGCCCTTATTATCAAAAATAAATAAATACTTACTCAGCCTCTCATAAAAACAAACTTTTATTTTCCTAAATCGGCAATTAAGTACAAATAAGGGTAGATAACAGCAATTTTCAAGCTAAAACCGAGGCCCGCTGTTTTATCAAACTTGACTCGAAAACGATGAATAAAAAGAAGATAAAATAAAAAATATATTAAGGTCCATAAAGCCGAGAGCAGACTATGAATGTTTTATTGGTGGAGAACTCGCAAATCTATTTTTGAGTGCATGTAACTTATATTTTCGTTTGTAGCTATAAATGTTTCATCCTAACGGATTATTTTATATTTGCCGTTTTAGTGAATGCTTTTGTTAGCACTATTTTAAGCTGCTTATGTTGGTTTGTTTTTAGATTTTAATATTATGCGGCTTTTGTTTTAAGAATTAAAAGGTCACTCGACATTGCAATGTTTGGGAGTTGGCAAATACTAATAAGGGACTTCAATCAGCATTGATGAAAACGACGATGTTAAGGAAGGATGATGGAAGTTTCTGTATGTTGCTTTGTTTAGGAAAACAGTTTTGGATAGCATACAATTGAAAATAATAAAGAGGGTAAAACAATCACTAATAGAGAAAGCATCATCATTTCGTTTTAGGGTTCCGTAGTCAACAAGGAATCCTTGTAGTTTCGCCATGTCTGTCTATCTGTCTGTCTGTCCGCGGTTTAGCTCAGAAAAGCTTAGCACTTAGAAAGTTGGAATTTGGTATGGGTATTAATATTAACCACGTCAACAAAGTGGTAAAGTAAAATCTTAATAAAATTACACGTATCAATTCAATTCAATCAATCAATTTCTTTTTTATTGCCTATTGATGGTATGGGGTTTCGTTGGATAGGTCGTTTCAAAATATTAAGGGTGTGCAAAAATTTCCATTTTTCTATCCAAAGATCCGTTTGCAAAATATACTAAAAGTGCAATTTTTTGTTCGAGCAAAGGTTAGCTACATGGTTGTTTGTGGAAAAAAACATGATAGAAGCATAAAAATAACGAATTTTAAAGAAAAACTATAGCTAGGTAGGTAGTAGGCTTTACAGGTTATGAGTAATAGTCAACCAACCTATAAAATGTAGTTGAAGAAGGACATCGTCTTATGTGTTCCCGTGCGCCCCTCTTTGAAGCCGAGGGGAGTTAAACACCTCACTCCCCTCGCGTACGTTCCCGTGATCCCCGGCGTAGGTGGAAGATGGAACACCGGGGTGGTTTTAGTCAGTAAGAGTCTGACAGACCCCTCCACCCGCCCCAGGGTGGAGGATTTCCATAAGGATTTCCCCCCGAAAAAAAAAAAAAAAAAAAAAAAAAAAAAGGACGTCGTCTTATGTAAGCACGTTTTTAGACGTTTCTAACCATAATACCGTGAACTCAATTAATATATTCATAGAACCAAACGAAGCACCATTCTAAGTCGGCAATTGTGACATGCGACTACGAAACCCTACACTGCGCGTAGCTCGACACGCCCGTGGTCGGTTTTATTAATATCTACTAATATTGTTCTAGTAATACCTAACAGACATATCTGTTTTACCACTGTCCTCGTAACTACTGTTTTCAATACAGTAATTTGAGGTCCTAAAATACGTCTGTGATGTATCATTGACATTAGCAATCCATTGTGAGAAAGGGATAGTGCTAATCATCTTGTGCAACAACATTCGAGTAAACTTGGTACAGAGCTGAGTCATTCTCTTGATAGGATTGATCTCGATTTCGGAATAAAGTATTTTTTTGAATGTCATTATCAACATATCAGCCGAAAGACGTCCACTGCTGGACAGAGTGTCAAAGTGTCGCCACAACAACCAGTCCTGTGCTTCTCGCATCCATCGGCTACCCGCGACCCTCACCAGGTCATCGTCATCCACCTTGTGGGAGGCCTTCCAACGCTACATCTACCGGTACGAGGCCGCCACTCCAGAACTTTTCGGCCCCATCGACCATCTGTTTTGAAAGCAATTTCTGCTCACTGCCATTTCAGTTTGGCGTATTAAGAATAAATGTGAATGTATTATAGAGTAATCGTCAAACTCTACTTAAACTAAATACCTGTTAAAAAATGTCATAAAAGTACGGTTTGACACATTCTTATTTCCAACTACCCAATTCAGAAGTAGACCCATAAATAGACGAGAGCGTCGTCCGAATGTTGGCTTATACGCAAACACCGTACAAGAAACACGGCATTTTTAATATCTGACACACACGACTGCTCCCGAAGATTACCGACCGCGTGATGAGTTCGCTTTTTTCTAAACGGGCTAATTATGAGCGTCAGGAAAACTTTCAGTCTATCTTGTGCTGACTATATAAGTCGTTTATCTCTGGTACCTTTATTATACTCAATGTTTCAGCCTAATAAGCATAACAGCTAAAACAAGTTCTACGTAGTTAACATGTTTGTACCCAATAATTTCGCCTACATCCTAACGGAAACATGTTATGCCCCAAGCATATTTCACATGCGCAATTACTACATTCAAAATTTATCGCGCAATAACGATATAATGACGGAAATGGTAGCTTCGTACAAGACGTGTATATTAAAATTAACGTCCGGGACACGATGAAGGGATGCCCCGGGATAAATTAACCTTTGCATATTGTTGATATGTGGGGTTGTCTGTATGTTGCCTTGTTTTAGAAAATAGTGTTGAATAGCAACAATTGAACATATTAAGAAATAGAAAGAGAATAAGATTAGGGTAAGAGAATTATGAGAAGGATGATTATGACATAATATTATTTTTGTTGATTAGTTAAGGTGAAGGCACGTGAGCACATTCGCAAGAAGTTGATAGAATCATCACAGCGTTAACTCGTTGGATTCGTTTTTTTCTTAATAACTTTGTTTATGTGTATGTCTATGTATTTGTATTTATAATTTTTTTTTTCTTCTCTCTACTTTTAGTTTTTCTTTAAGTTGCACCTTTTTTTTTTTTTTTAAGGATGGGAAATCATCAAATGACTTCTTCCGCTCTGGGCGGAGCGGAAGGGCGCGTCAGACTCTCACTGACTAGAACCCATCCGTGTTCCTTCTAAAGCCCTTTGCGTTCCAGGGCCGCGGTGACTCTTTCGAACAGATTCCGCAACCCTGGCAGGCTTTGGCCCTAGCGGGCCCCGTCTTTTATGCTGACATCTCTTTGAGGCGCGCGTGAAACACAACGCGCCATCGACCCGGGCCTGGTGGTGATCGGACAGCGAGCCACCCAATGCTCGCCGTCCGCAGGCCCGCGCCTACGGTGGCCGGGGATCGCCCTGCGACTCCCGACGCCCGGGGCGTCTTCTCCTGTTGCGGCGGTTGGGGCGAAGGCCTTGCCTTTCCCTCGCGCGGCCCGCCTCCTCCTTCGCTAGCATTACTGCTTCGCAGAAGGAGGTGACCGCTTCCCAAGCCTCCTCGCTCCGGACCATGGATTCAACCAGGGCCGGACGCGAGAGGTCGCCGCCGCCGATCGCCGCGACGAGGACACGGCGGTGCTCAGCCCAAGCAGGGCAGACCTCCACCGTATGCTCCACCGTGTCCTCCGGGCGATCCTCACAGTGCTGACACCCGGGCGTGTCCTCCCGCTTAATCCGAAACAGGTACCTCCCGAAACAGCCGTGTCCGGTTAGTACCTGCGTCAGGCGGAAGGTGAGGACGCCGTAGCGCCTCTCCAGCCACTCCTCAAAGAGGGGTCTTATCGCCGCAATTGTGGCGTGCCCAGCGCTGGGTTGCGACAGTCGCCGTTTGCGACTGGTAGAAAATGCCTAAGGCATTAAGTCCGCCTTTGTTCAGTGATTTTTACTTGTGCATAAAGTTTTAATAAATAAAGAAATAAATATGTATATGTACATATACAGGGTGTCCCAAAACTCAACGTCAAGCCGAAACGGGGTGACAGGATTGATCATAACCATCACGAGAAAAATCTGAAAAAAAATCTATCCCATGCAGTTTAAAAATTATGGGCATTTTAAGAAAAACCTAGAAATTTGATCAAACTGTACCATTTTTCGGTTATTGTGGTTATTCTTTTTTATTTTTGTTCATTTGAACTTTGGAAACGTAATCCTAAATAACATTTCTAGAATCCCAATAAAAAATAATGACACAATTGCCTCAAGTTTCCGAGAATTGAGACTATTTGTTAAACTACGAATTTAAAATTTTCAAGATTCGTCGACTTTGACAGGCCCTCCTATAAAAAAAATGTACTAGAGTGCCTTGGCAAGTGGCATTAAAAGTTGGCGCATTTAATCAGAATTCTAAAATGGTACAATACTTGTTAGTTCCATACAATAGAAAAGAGTAAAAAAATTAAAACCTCAAGTAACCCGATTTTTGCTATCTCATTTTACTCAGTTAAAATGTTTTTAATTCACACAAGCTCTAGGTAGGTTCTTAATTTTAAGACAAAATGATGAGAGAGATGGATAATGGGTATGTTCATCATGAGTGAGCGAGACAGATAGTGACGCCACTTTTACCAAAGTGAAAAAAAGTTAGTAAAATTAGTAAAATAATTAATACGAATACGAACGTGCGCAGTAGACGAATGAGCGAAACGTACTAACTGGTTGGTGTCGGACTGGTAGCGTAGCCATTTGCTTGGCTGAAACTAGTGCGAATGAAACAGATAGATGCCATAGCATCTATCTGTTTCATTCGCACTCGTTTAAACGACGCATCTCCGTCTCAATGCGTGGCGTCACTATCTGTCCCGCTCACTCATGGCAAACATACCCATTATCCATCTCTCTCATCATTTTGCCTTAAAATTAAGAACCTACCTAGAGCTTGTGCGAATTAAAAACATTTTAACTGAGTAAAATCTGATAGCAAAAATCGGGTTACTTGAGGTTTTAATTTTTTTACTCTTTTCTATTGTATGGAACTAACAAGTATTGTACCATTTTAGAATTCTGATTAAATGCGCCAACTTTTAATGCTACTTGCCAAGGCACTCTAGTACATTTTTTTTATAGGAGGGCCTGTCAAAGTCGACGAATCTTGAAAATTTTAAATTCGTAGTTTAACAAATAGTCTCAATTCTCGGGAACTTGAGGCAATTGTGTCATTATTTTTTATTGGGATTCTAGAAATGTTATTTAGGATTACGTTTCTAAAGTTCAAATGAACAAAAATAAAAAATAATAACCACAATAACCGAAAAATGGTACAGTTTGATCAAATTTCTAGGTTTTTCTTAAAATGCCCATAATTTTCAAACTGCATGGGATAGATTTTTTTTCAGATTTTTCTCGTGATGGTTATGATCAATCCTGTCACCCCGTTTCGGCTTGACGTTGAGTTTTGGGACACCCTGTATATATTTGTATTTATGTATATTATTTGTGCACGGGTTCCTACCCTCAACGCTGATCTCTCTCTATCACTCAAAAGTTTGCTGGAAGAAAACTTAACTTTGAGTTAAGCTCGCCTTTGTACATGAACTTTATTATGACTGTTTTATAATATAAGTTGTTTTGTTGTACAATAAAGAATTATGCATTATGATGAATTCTGGGTAATAAAGGACGTGTTCGATGCAAAAGATGCAAGAAATATGTTTCTGAAGTTCTTCTTTATGACGAAGGAGAAAAGGTGTGACTTTACTAAGTATGTATGTTAACTAAACATACTTCATCATTCATGGAACGAACATTATAGATGAAAAAGACTAGACGATCAGAGTTTTTTTTTTTTCATACAAGCAAAAAGGATCTCTTGCAGCTGATAATAAATAAAGACATTTAACAGTAAATGAAAAAGATTCTTGAAGTAAAAATGTTAAAGATCTACCTCACAAAAGGATGTCTTGAAAACAATCACCGACATCATTCTTCACTGTTTACTACCATAAAGATGTTGATTGAAAATCTTTACCCTGTAATAAACGAGGCATGATAGTTTCAAGAAACAGTAAAGTCTTCCAGTCATATTCTCTTCCCTGGACAGTACACATCGAGCAAGGTTTGATTTGTGATAAAAACCAAGACTCTGTTCAAGTAAATCAACATTCTATATATAATAATAGATAGAATTCTAGAAAACTTTTTCGTTGAAGGCTACAAAATATAACATTTTAATTCAATCGTATCACAATTCCAATTTCTACGTAGCTTTTATTATTTCAGATTTTGATTTCATTTAAAGCAAAATGTTTAGTCAAAAATCACAGGCCATGAACATTATATTCCCACTATAACGGTACCTTTTTTCAAGCATATTCAAATCTGGGTCGGCTCAACCCAAAATAAAATTGTTCATCCAGCCGTATCCTGGGCCCCAACCTAGTAAAGATAACCCCGTTTTGTTCATATAATTATGTTGTATTCATGTCGCGTTACGAGGGATCCGAAATTGAGATGGATGCCTGACGTAGGTGTGAAATTAACGTCCAAATTATTTTTTGGTAATTTATCAAAGTCCGTGATTAGGTCGTCTAATTGTGTGTAATGAGGGTTCACGTAATTACGTGCTGGCATTCCTTGATTTCTATTAGAGGGATTCTCTCTAGCGTGTTTTACAACTTTACCACGTGCATTTGTAGGGTCATGGCACCCGTTGCGGAATTTGTTCGAAAGAGTCACTGCGGCCCTGGAACGCAAAGGGCTGTAGAAGAAACACGGATGGGTTTTAGTTAGTAAGAGTCTGACACGCTCTTCCACTCCACCCAGAGCGGAAAAAATAATTTGATTTATTTTTGATTTTACATCCTTAAAAAAAAGAGGGTCTTGGTACCCGAACTTGTTTGATGGTTGTGGTTTTGTTCCTTTTTTATTCATGAAAGATAAATGGATTTGATAATAAAGAATTAAGACAAAAAAAAACATTTAAATATTATACAAATATGATCCTTTAATACCTACCTGATACTTTTGATTCGTTTTCGTTCATATTATCAGTTGTGAGAACTACACGCTGAAAGTCCTCATGAACATGAGCGACCTGGCTACCTACAACTAGATGATTTATAGTAGCAAAGAAAGAAAAGTTAGTAATTTATTCAATTTATGTAAAACTGACAATAATAAAAGTAACAAGGTAGAGAAGACAGTACTCCTCGATACGGCTCGTATTGTGAGGAGGTTCCTTTCTCTAGACCCCTAACCACCGGTAGCTTGAACCCTGCTCCCGACACCGGCGGACTACTACTTTTTATATACATTTTTTATGTGTTTTTTAAGAAATATTTAATAATGTAAATTAGTATGTTAGAAAAATAAATAAATAAAATAATAAAGTAACAATAAACTACCTCAAAAAATATTCCAGCCAAAGTAATTCTCAATTAATTTCTCCAACACAGCATTTAATGTTAAGGTTCGCGAGCAAATTTGTCAAAAGTTGGCAGTAGTATCGTCACAGAGCTAATATTTCTTATAATCTACAAAGGTACAATGTTAACTCCACAAGATGAATCAAGTTACTCCATATCAAATTATATCGGAACCGGTACCTGCCGTTCGGCATACGTTTCTAATTAACATCTGTCAGAGCACAATAGAGAATTGACAGGTCGCTACTAGGTACATTGTCTGTCTGTGAAGCAATTCGTCCCCACTGAGACGCTTGGGATGATTATGTCACTTCAGCTGTTGAGGATTATTAATTTCTATAGCAAATGTAGGTAGGAACTTTCAAATGAAGAGCAGATGGATTTTTATTTTGTTGATTAAATAAATACCTAGTATTTTCTATGAACTTTTGGGGCCTATTTTATAAAAATGACTGACTGTGACAAACGATAATCTGACAATTCTACAATTTTGTACGTTCATTTCATACAATCTCTGCTTTATTAAACAACACCTGTCGGGAAATTGTGACAATTATGTCAGAATTTGACAAATTTCTCTCATTATCAGTTATATTAAAACAGGACCCTGATCATCATCATCATTTTCTTTCTTCTTCTTGTTCCATTCTCTTCTATCAGCTATGAACTTAGTCAATCCCTTTTTTTAAATTTCTAAGCTCTTTCATTGTCCTCATAAGTGAACCCAAATTTTAATAAACTGCTATACACACACAAAACACGACGACTCAAACAAAACTTTTAATTTGAAACAACAATATCTTAATACAGGGTCTTGAAACTGTTTTATTATAACTTAAGGTTTTTTTTGCTCATTTCCATCCACACTTAAGTCTGGGGTAGTCGTATACTCCAGTACTTTACCTAATTTATTTAATTTGGCTAAAATATGCATAAAACCATCAACTACATTGTCATTAATGATACCTACATATCTACATCTATAATTTCCTACATCAGAGTATACACGTCTACATATTCCAAGTAATTAGAGATCAGTCGGCTAACGACGTCGCAGCTTATTTGATTGCGTTGCTAAATATTATCTTGTGGCATTCCTGTTCCGACTCCCCTTTGAGGGTTGGTTTCGCAACCTTATCAAGAGTGGGTTAATTGCTGTGTGTTTCTTCATGTTTTGGTATTTTATCTATAGGTATTTATGTTATTAATTAAGTAAATTTGTAAATAAGTAAATTTTGTTTTTTTTTAGGCCATGTACATCATAGAATCAGCTCAATCCCAAGTGTTTTTATCTTCAAGATAGTCTTAAACTGTGTAAATAACTTTCTGGCATAGCTTACGTTTTACAAATAACTTGATTTTATTAATACTAAGATCTTGAACATGGCTAGGGAGTTTATTATAAAAACATATACATTGGCATCTACATATATAAACCAACTATTTTCTTGAACCTGGTTTAAGGAATGACAAAATTGTGTTTAGGAATAAACACAATTTTAAGTTATGGATATCACTGTATCTTTTAAATAGATTAATATTTTTATGTGCATACAAAAGTTTCTCATAAATATAGGTACTGAGAGGGCACAGTAAATTTGTTTATTTTTTTTTTTACTTTTGTACATGGTAGAAGTGTCAAGATATTTTTCTCAGAATTGCTACGTTTGTTTATTGATTTATTTTATAAAAGGTAGGATTTTAAAATTCTTCTTCTTCTTGTATGATCTTACGTACGCGGATTTTCCCCCACCTTTTTAAGCTTTTGTTTTTACAAGGTTTTATTTAATTTTCCTTGTTAATTGGTGTGAATTTTAAATCAGGTTTCACGTACCGATTGAGCTGAAATTTTGAAACGTGTCCAGTTTGGTTTGTATGAAAATGCACGGCTTAACATCATTCTAAATCCAATATAGCGACCCAATTATTTCTTATTCACACGTATAAATCAAAACAATTTTGCCTTTTAAATTAATAATTAATTCGCTCTGCACTTTTAATATGAATAAAAAGTTGCCTTGTGGCAGGGTTTTTTATATCAGCGTGATTACAGGCACAAACTTCTAAATAGGCGACTAAGGGACTTATAAGAGAATGGGCAGCAGCATTCTGTGTGCATTGCAAAAGCTACACTGCTATCGCCAACCCGCCTGCCAAGCGTGGTGATTATGGCAAACCCTCCTTGGGGGAGGCCTATGTCCAGCAGTGGACGTCTATCGGCTGATATAATGATGATGTCTAGAAGTAGTCGTTGCCAACGACTTTCTTTATATTGACTTAGATTTTTCCATAACATAAAGTTAACTGGCTTTAAATCACTTTATTTTATCAAATCGAATTCATCCATAAATCCAAAGCGAAAAACTACGCCTCCACAAAAGTCGAGTCGTCTAAACTCAATAAAAAGCAAACGATCATAAAGAAAATAGTTCTCCTTTATAATAGAGCTCACTTCAAGCAGTACAAATAATGTAGGTCTTATGACAAAGCTCTCTGTTCTCATTGTAGGTACTTTGACGAAGTTATATTGAAGACACGTGTAGCCAATATCGTCTGTTATTGCATTCGCTTGCTATATTTTAGGGTTCCGTAAGTCCTAATAAAAACCGGGACCCTGATAGTATCACTCGTATGTCTGTCTGCTCGTTTGTTGAGAGTTGATTTGCTCCGAAGCTACAGAGCCGATTGAGTTAAAATTTTACACACCTCGATCATACCATACATCATATTTGTGACCCAAATATGGACGTATAATGAAAATAAATGAATTTGTCATATGTGGTCACTTAAACTGTACCGTGTGATATATCAAGTAAAAGGAGCATATTGTGAGGATCCCATTTTAAATGTTTAAAGTTATTTAAGAAAATAAATTAAATATCCACCCTCCCCCTTATTTCCAAAACTCAGTAGTTTTTGAAAAATTATGATTGGCTCAGTAGCAAATCGTAATTTTTCGAGTAATTTCTTGAATAACTTCAAAACTGTTAATTTTCAAATTATGAAAACAATGTAACTATACCCTCAAAATAAGCCCTTTTATATGTCCCACAGTCAATTTGAAAAACTTTTTTTTAACTTTCTAGATTTTCCCCCAAAAGTGATCCCCATACAGAAGAAGAGATCACAGAAGTTCATATGTGTACCAAATTTTAAAACAATTGGTCCAGTAGATTTGGAGAAAATTGGCTGTGACAGACGGATAGACAGACAACCGAATGATCCTGTGAGGGTTCCGTTTCTAAAATACTGAATAATTCTTTAAACTTATAAGAAGAAGTGTATGCTTTTAAAATACATGATGAAATTGTATAATTCATCCGGAACCCTGTGAGAATACGACTCCCACGTGGCCGTTTTTATTTCTTATCTCTAGTTTCTTTGATAACAAATAATATTTTTCCATTTTATTGGGTGCCTCTTTGAAAAGTAGTATTTACTGTGAATAATTGAGTTCTGAATTGTGAGATGACGTTGTAATTGTGTAGATTGTGCAATTTAGTCATCTTGTGACGGAAACAACGTTTATGCCAATTCCATCGTACCTTATACAATAGCTTACTTAACAAAATCGTAACTTAGCGAACTTAAAAAAAACATGAGGGCAACCTCCGAACTAGGCGTAGACAATATCTAGTGGAATATAATTAAATCAAATAATAGCAATTGGTTAACGACTAGGTTTCAGAACCCTTATTAAGAATTCACCCTTGTTAACCCTTATTGAGTAATTCAGATATCCAGTATGTCATACTACGATCCGCACGTGCGGGCGTGCTCCATTGTCGACTAAATCAACGCTTTCTAATACGTGAGATCTAACATGTACCTATCAATAAAAAATAAAAAAAACTTACCTATTGAACCTACCTTTGACTACAGTATGTTAAGACTAGCGCGCACGAGCAACTTTTGTCTTGGCAACGAATTTGTCTCTCACATCAAGTCAATGAGTTTATAAGTAAAGTATCCTGGCTGATACGTCGCTGCATGCGCGCACTTTCATTTAAACCCATACTTGATGTAAGCGACAAATTAGTTGCGGAGCCAAAAGTTGCTCGTGTGCGCTATCTTTAAATCAACAAAAAAGAGGAAGAAAAGTCGCACAAGTCTCGTTTACATCACAATAACTGCCAAGAAATTGTTTTACCAATAAAATAACTCCTTTATAACATCGTGCTTACAAGCAACCACTTCAAAAGACAAGCATTACCAAAAAAATGTCACCTTAAACAAACGTGTAACACGGTGTCTAACACCCATGATTGGCTGTAACGCTCGTTATAAACGTAAAGAAAAGAAAACAAGGCAGATACATGGTTATGACTATGAAATAAAGACGGCTGGAATATGGTGGAAAAAACGACAGAATAAGAAACAATCGTGAAGTTATTTCGGGTTTAATTTGTTATATTCATTCGTTTTTAGGAACCCTTATAGAATCACTCGGTTGTCTGTCCGTCCGTCACAGTCGATTTTCTCTGAATGTACTGGGCCGATTCTGTTGAAATATATATGTCACATGAACTTCTGAGACATGTACACTATGTAAAAAAAAATCTGAATAAGAGGTCACTTTTGGGGGTCCGAATTAGAAAATTAATAAAAAGTTTTTCAAACTATACCCTGTAAAAAATCAAAGGGCTTATTGTGAGGGTTTTTAATATTTTTTTTAAGTTTCGTTTTAAAGGTATTTAAGAAAATAGGTGTTAAGTAGCCATTCCGAAACTACTGAGCCTAAAATGTTGAAAAATATGCAGATTCTTCATTCTCAGGTATTCAGCTGAATTCAGTTTGACTGGAAGCTGAATATACTTGGGAAAAGGCTAGGGAGATGTTGCTGGAAAGAATGAAATTCACTTCAGCCGGTTTATTCTATCAACATCTCACCATGTAAACTTAGGTGTAGTCCGTGTAGTGAGCATGAAGTGAACTGTCATTCAATCTTGTTTGTATGAATTGACAGCTCACTTCATGTTCACTTCACCTAAACTTACACGGTGAAAGGTTTACAGAATCGCACTGCTGGATTGTATAACATGAAATTGTGACAGAATCTGACTGTAAAAATCGTGATACGTAGTTATTGAAAGATAAATACAATACCCAGCAGTTTATTTTTATTTCAAAACCTTGGTTTCAAGGTAAACAAAAACCCACACTAGTTTATAAATAAAAAGGGCAGAATACCTGTAACACCGGCCCGGTAAGCAGTTTTTGATGCGTTTCCGACCTCACGTATCTTGGAACAGCCCAATACGATCCCTATAGAAGCACCTGATACATTTTATGTTCTCCGTAAAAAATGATAGCATCAATCACGGTAGTCATAATATTACAGCTATCCCTTTCTTCCTCGTTGTATTTAATAAGCTATGTTTTCGCTTTCTCTCTCTCGCTTGCACTGTATTTTCAAGTCTTGAAATATTTAAGTGGTTCTGTTGACGGATGGCTGAAGGATGTTTTGTTAGTAAACAAGAGCTAAGAGGCACACAAGACTGACATTGGCAAATAAACGCTCGACATTCCCTAGGTTTTCGTTTAGTTTGATGGCGCCATTATGCATATAAAACTGATATAATGGTATTTGCAAGCATGTAGACTTGAAATCAATATTTGCTAGAAAAACGCCGTGTTTTCTTACAAAATATGTGTAAAATGTTACCATTTTACCTAACTATCCCAGAAGGCGGGTAATGTTTTTCGAATGTATGTATGTTTATATATCTATTTTCTTCAGCTTTAAAGTCTGGATTCATTTCAACAAGTGAGGTATCATTAGATTCGTCTGAAGTAGGTACTGAAGTGACATGAGTTATGTGTATTTTGAAAAAGAAACAAGATGGCAGTCATAAGTACTCATTTTAACTAATAACTTAAAACAGAAATTAGTATTAAATTCAATACAATCTCACACCATGAAAAGAAATCACTATATGTAATCTATGTAAATATAAAGGATGAAAAACGCAAACAAACTGCACAACCGTTCCAAAACAAAATTATCAGAAAAGTAAACAATAAAATTATGAAGTTCAGTGACGTAATTATTGCAAGTAAACATTTATATTACACCATTAATATAACATACAAACAAGTAACTCGGTACAAAGCAACATATGTATGAAGTTGTAAATTAAACTCCAGAACTGCAACGCAGTTTGTTCGCAATCCGAGGAACTGTTAATCTCGGTTTAAGCCTCACTAACTACTGTTGTTAAGTATGTGACTTCCATATACAATGTTGCCTCAGTTACGTGTCTTTAAGTAAATATAGCTTTAAGTAGGTTATTTATATTTGTTGTACCTACTTTCTAGGCCACAGAAAGGGGCTGTATCTACATCTAGAAATAGCGTGGTGACACTGCAATTAAAAATGGTTTAACTTCTTCAACCTGAATAAAACCTCATCAAGATAAATAAATATGTCTAATCCTTATTAACGAGTAAAACAGTTATTTGTAACATATTTGCAAAAATAAATATAACTAGCGCCCCGCGGTATTACCCGCGATTTAAAACTACCCTGTATAAATCCAGGGCAGCTTCCTGCATACCAAATTTTATCAAATTTGGTCCAGCCGTTTGCACGTGAAAAAGTAACAAACATATACACACACACTCACAAACTTTCGCCTTTATAATATTAGTGTGATAATCATATCATATCAGCCAATTGCCGTTCACTGCTGAACGTAAGCCTCCCCCAAAGATCGCCAACCATCCCGGTCCTGAGCGGTCCGCATCCATCCGCTGCCAGCCACCTTCTTCAAATCATCGATCCATCGTGCCGCAGGGCGTCCTATACTACGTTTGCCCATACGCGGTCTCCATGTGATAATAATGTAATCTAATTTATAGTGTTCCATTAAAAAGTTGATGATTCAACTAAAAATAAATGGTAAACATTCCATGGGATAGATAAATTTTGCCTGTATTAAAAATAGCAATCTCAAAATTTTACAGCCACGGTTATTCTGAAATCAAAACTATAGCACTGCTGCTCGGCTGTTAATGAAAACTCTTAAAAATAAACATCATCTAGATCATAAATTGCTTCAGATCTTTCAACATTGAAGTATGCAGAACTAAATACAAAGTTCCGCAAACAAAATTCATAGAAAAGGAAGGATCGTCGACCCACCGGACGGGTGTTGTGTGTAAACTGCCCCATGGTCGTGATCTTGCTGTGGTGTATGTTCAAATCGGATTTCTTTGACAGCACAATGTAGGACTCGTGTGACGTAAGGTTTATTATCAACATATTTGCTAAAAAAATGCATTTACGAAGCCTTTATACATTATTCGAAAGTTAAAAATTACGCACCATAGAACGGATCGTGCGGTAAAATAGGTGCTCTCATCTAAATACCTACTTTACCGCACTCCTCGTTGTATAGCACCGTGCGTGTCCTTTACTGTTTTTTTTTTAATTTCCATAAAAAAATACATATTAGAAGAAATAAGCTGAATGATCGAACCTCCTTAGAAACGCTTTTGCTCAATAAGCTAGTCTCACTTTAATATTAAAGAGCAAATGAGACGAAAGATTTAGTTGTAATTTTCACCACGCGTACGTGGCGCCATCAAAGATAGTTGCGACTTTCCGACTGATATCTAAAAACTAAAAGTTTGTTTAATTACCTGTATTGTACTGTTTTCTCGCAAATGTGTTGAAAAACATTGTATGACACACGTGCGGAAATTGGTTTTTACAAACTGGTGACCATGGTAAGCCCTCGACTCTAGCCGAACCGAAAACGCACTAGTATCATAAATAACTATTTTAGGGTTCCGTACCCAAAGGATAACCAACGGAACCCTATTACTAAGCCTCCGCTGTCCGTCTTTCCGTCCGTCCATCCGTCCGTCCGTCCGTCTGTCTGTCAGCGGGCTATATCTCATGAACCGTAATAGGTAGAGAGTTGAAATTTTCACAGAGTGTGTATTTCTGTTGCTGCTATAACAGCAAATAAAATGAAATAAAATAAAAAAGGGGATATAAGAAACATGTTTTTATCGGCTTATGGTTCGGAACCCTTCGTATGCTAGTCCGATTTTCACTTGGCTGGTGTATTTGAAGTTCGTAAGTGGCGTTGTAGATGCCGCTACAAGCTAATTCATTTAAAAGTCGAAGAAGGACAAAGGCACTAATATTTGCCTTACATCCCAGGCAGAAAATCCAGGACCTAACAAATTAATGTCTTTTTAAGGGTCATGTGTAGTGTTACGCGACAAGACATTGCAATGTCTGTCCAGCATAGTATTTACGTCTAGAGGACTAACACAGCACTGTGACAGCTTTATTACTCCTAGTAAAGCAGTATATCGCGAAGGTACTTACCCCTTAAACTTAAAAGGGGTGGTTTGAATTGCATTAGGAAGCTAACAGCAATGTCGGAAATCTGTCGAAAACAAGCTTTTACAAAATTCCCTTCAAGTGTTTTAATGTTTTTGATGTGTAACATAATTCCTCTCACTTGCAATCTGTGGGAGTGATTTCGTGAAATGGGACGGAAGTGTGTAACAGGAAGCCGAGGAAGCGCGCGCTATTTGATTTGACCAATGACCGCGCGCAGTGGTCGAGTTGGTTATCAGTTGGTACTTTTAATGTTAATGTTGCTTTTTACCAAGGTGAGACGTCGGACGTTACACATCCTATTCGACTAATGTCAGACTCGCTCGTTTTTTTTTATTAGGCTATGAGCTCCATTGCTGGGCAAGAGCGTCGCCCATACGCTTGCGGTTACTGTTTTCTGGCACCACCCTGGAGCGCATCCAGGTCATTTCGCCGTCGCAGCACCGCTACTTTAAAACTATCGTGTGTTATACTTTTTAGGGCGTGGATTTTCAAGTTTTTTCTTACCTCTGTTACTTATAAAAACACTGACTGTTTTAATAAACTTTCACAATTATAATATAAGTAATATGTATATAAATATAAGTTTAAAGTCGATACATTCTATATGTATCGACATTAAACTTCACTGCAACAACACTATTTGACTGTCTATTAATAAAATTCAGATACAGTCAGTTGTTAATAATTTACTTAGCCAAGGCGTTAGTTTTTTGTTCAGAACTGAACAGTTACTAACTGTTCAACATTTATGTTCAACTGTCAAACTCCTTACTCGCGATACGAATTCAGATGGTTTACTCCTTTTAGGGCCAGTCGATATTCGCTGTACTGTTTTGGTATATTTATTTTCACTGAGTGTGCTGTGTAATGTAAAAAATAATGTAATGTAAGTGAGTAATGGGTAGTGGAGGTCTGGTAGGCAGCCGCTCCACGTAAAATACTGGTATTCAGCTGAATCCGGTTAGACTGGAAGCCGACCCCAATAGAGTGTGCTGTGTAGCTGTGAATTATCAAGGAGTATCGGGACTAGTTTTTGAATCATTTCAATTTACTAATTAAATGGAAATAGGTCAAGTCAGAAATGTCTGAAATTTTAGGGCATGTGACGGAGTGAGAACACCAGATAATGGACAGCAGCATTATCTGCGGTTCTGTGCATTGCAGCAGCTATACTGCGATCGCCAATACGCCTGCCAAGCGTGGCGATTATGACAAACTTTTTTATTGGGAGAGGCTTATGTCCAGCAGTGGACGTCTTTCGGATGATATGATGATGATGATGATGAGGGAGTGAGGAATAAATAAGATATTCGTATTTTTAATACCGCCGACAAAGAATGGGGTTCCGTCCGAAGGGTAATCAACGGAATTCTAGTACTGAGTCTCTGCTGTCCATCCATTTGACTGTCTGTCCGTGGGCTGTATATCATGAACCGTATTAGTTGGACAATAAATTTAAATTTTCACAAAATGTCTAGGTATTTCTTTTTATATTGTGTTAGTTGTAATAGCAACGCATTGGCGCATTATAGTTGTTAAAGATTCATAAGAGTTTATATAAATGAAACCGGCCAAGTCAGACTCCCGTGGAAAGGGTTCCGAACGAATTTTATTTTACTATTTTTTGCATCTTTTTCAAAATTGTAGGCTCAGTAGTTTCAGAGATTGCAGGAGGCACCGATCAATGGTAATTTTTCATCTATTTTTTGATTACCTTCAAATCTGTTCATTTTTAAGTTACTAAAACAATATTATCGTTTAAAAATTGAAAGGTTCATCTTTTTTAAAGTATTCTATTTTGTCCTCAAAAGTGACCCATAACCAAAATAATATTTATTTCCGTAATTTGTCCGTGTTTGGGTCACCAATATTCAGAATTATTTGTATCGAATTTCAGCAGAAAGGTTCAGTAGATTCGGAGAAAATGGACCGTGACAGATGGACAGACAGACACACGAGTGATCCTATAAGGGTTACGTTTTTTACGGATGTTTGAAACGCAAAAACTAATATTCCTTTATTATTTCTAATAGAGTAGATCCATGTTAAAAGTGTTAAGTTTAAAACAGAAAGAAACCCCTTGTTTTAAATTCATAAGCATTTAAAACCATGTACAAAACTTTTAAATATTAGTACAAAAACAACAAAATAATTATGCACTTTTCACAAAACGTCAAAAACTTGCACAAGTTCCAACTCAAAAGTTAAAACTTATTGTTTTTTAGTAGAAGCATTAAGTTTTCAAGAACACGTGCAGTGTACACGTTCCTAACGTTGTACTACGTTTTTTTATTCGAAAACTTTAGCTTCTTACCTTCGGGGATATAAAGAGAAAAGCGACTGACAGACTGAAAGAATAATAGCTCCGTAAGGCACTGTTTTTTCCTTTTTGAACTAAGAATCCCAAAGGGTCCTAACACTTTCGTATACCTACGTTTTCTAACCTTTTTAGAGCGTGTTGAACTCTGCGATATAACATTAATCATCGTGTTTTTTTATGTGAGAGCAAAATTGTATTACAAGATTTTTCTCATATATTTTTTGCGTCATAAGCTAAATTTTCTTTGTATGCTGAAAAGCTTTCTATGTTTTTATTATAATATAGCCAAGCCTTTTTGCCAAGAAAGCTGCATTCAGAGAGTCATTCTATTAATTTTTAAGCAATGCTCGCATTCGCATCTCTGACGCAATCTGTCAAAAAAGCCTCAATTTCCATACAATTTTGACATATTGCGACGGACATGCGAATGCAACGAACGTTGTTTAAAAATGAGTAAAATTGGCATTCAGTAAAAAACTGCTTCACCGGGATAAAACTCAGTAACAAATATTTTAAAGCGAAGATAGGAGTTTATTTCTATATTTTACTTTAAAATAATATTTAGAACCCGCCTATCAGCCTACGACTGCCTGTCAAATTATCATGACCGCTTCTAAATTCGAATGAGTTCTCTCATCCCGCCAAAAGTTTTTCCTGCCAGACTCATGCTGTGAGGTTATAATGTAGACTCAATTATTATTATTTTTACTAGTTCATACTGCTTATTGTTGGGCAACGGTCTCCCGCTATCGCTTTCTCGGTCTTCCACGGCCTTGTGTCCTTTTTTCAGGGTGCCAATCCTGTGTTTTACAGACACTCAGCTTGTCCGTTATGCGGCAGACATGTCCTACCTAGTCCCATTTAAGTTTGGCAGCCTTTTATGCCAAATCAAGCGTTTTTGAGCGCAGTGTAATGTTTCAAATTTAACAGCTTTACATTTACAGTAACTAGAACAACTTTTTCTGCAGAAAAATGAGAGATAATGAAATCGACTCGCAATAAATTAACTATATCAGCGCCAATCGGAGCGCACCATTCAAACAGGAACTAACTATAAGCTGCCACCACAACCATATTATTCTATCCCAAGGTTTATCTATAGGTTGTGATGAGAAAATCGTGTTCTGGTTTACAGATTAGGAACAACTGAGTTATCAGTAGCATTGGAACGGTGCCATTGTGCGGTCTATTGAATATTCTAATACATTTAGTAATGAATGGAGTGGTACATGTGATTGGTACTAGATTTTGTAGTCGGTTATGGTTTGGTTTAAGTTTGAGAAAGGAAGAAGCATAGGTAAGTAGGTTAGGTATCTGTTTTGTTAAAAGTTTTGGTTCCTAAAGATTTTAGAAGGTCCAGTCCCAATTTCTGGAATGAAAATTGATCTCAAAATCACCATATACTGTCAAACGAACGTCAGCCAGTCGATTCTGTAAACATGTCGAAGTGAAGGCTTGGGTGAAATGATCACGAGGTGAGCTGTCAATCCATATAATCAAGATGTCACGTGATCACGAAGTGAGCTGTGATTCCATTTCATCATCATTCATTCATTAATTCCATCACCATTCATTCATTCATTCATTTCATCATCAATCATTCATTTAATTTTTTTTCATTTTGTTTTTTTTTTTCATTTTCATTTGTGCCTAACTAATTTGGATAATCCTAATTAGTTTGTTAAATCCGCACTTGGTTCCAGAGAATTTTTTTACGTGATTTTTTAACGCAATTTTTTTTTTGTACCCTTTCGGTGTTTTTTTATAAACTAAATTATACGTGTTTAATGTGGCGAATATTTTCTTTTATTCACGCTACAATAGGTAGATAGTTCGAAAAAAAAAATGTTTCCAACAAAAATACGTAAACCTTCGAAGCCCGACATCGTTCACCTCAAAGTTAACTTCCCGTTTTTATGTGTGCACAGACAGAAAAATCCCGTTGTGCTCATAAAATAAAGTGAAATATAAAATGCACAGTTTTAGGACCAGCACTTAAAGCCGGCCATGATTTACTTTTATAACCAAGAAAAGACAAATTTAAAGTACTCCTTCATTGGTTTACCTTACGAAGTTGTTTGAGAACATGGGTCCCATTGCAGTGTCTAGATTAAGTTCTTAACGTCGTTTTGAACCTCTTTAGGGACCAAAAGCACCAGTGTTACTTTAACTGTACATACTTAAAAGACCCATGTCAGTTAAAATAGGTTAGTTACTAGTTACCTTAGGCCTATATTTGTTTGCTCCCGGCGTTATAGAATCTGATTTACTTTCAACCGAATCTGTATTGTTGTCATAGTGTCACTGTTATAGAATGACACCAAGCTGTTTATTTAAAATGTGATGGGGGTTCATGTGTGAGTCGGACTCGTGCACGAAGGGTTCCGTACCATTATCTGTAAAAACGGCAAAAAAATCATGTCTGTTGTATGGAAGCCCCTTAAAATAATTATTTTATTCTGTTTTTTAGTATTTGCTGTTATAGCGACAACATAAATACATCATCTGGAAACAACTGTCTCACTATCACGGTTTTTGAGATATAGCCTGTGAACAGACGGACAGACAGACAGACGGACGGACAGTGGAGTCTTAGTAATAGGTTCCCTTTTATCCTTTGGGTACGGAACCCTAAAAAGGAGGAGGTTCTCAATTCAGTTGTTTGTTACCTCGTTACTCCGTCGTTTATGAACCGATTTGAAACATTCTTTTTGATGTAAAAGGATATACTTTTCGATTAGTCCCACAGAAATTTCATCAAAATCGGTTCAAAAGTTTGGTTTCATCAAAATAGCTGGAAAAAAAAATGTCATCCAAATAAACGAAATAGCGTATTTTGCTTTCCTGTGACTTTCCAGTGGTGTTGTTAGGTTTGGGGTACAACTAAAAAGTGAAAAATAAAATAGGTACTTTTTTACAAAAAAAATCAACCAACTTCCAAACAAAAAACACTACAAAGTATGAACTAACTTTAATTTCGGAAGACGGTGTTAAAATACGAAAAAACAACCAAAAACACCGACTTCAGAAACTAAAGTTAGTTTAAATTTTATAATATTTTTTGTTTGCTTAATTTTTATTAAATGCTTTATACTGATACCTTAGGGACCTATTATTGGTACTCCCTTACTTCTCCTAAAATTGTTTGTCCGAAAATCATTATCCATAACACCTTTGCTATAAACTTCAGTAACCATAATGTTCAAAATCCCGAAATTTTGTTTGACAGAATTATCTTTAGTTCTATAAGTATTCTGTCATAATATCGAGTACTATAATAATTGAATCTCCTAATTTTACATGAGCTAAAGTCATATGTCCTAAGTATTGTGTTAAATAACGTGTATTATTCCGAATGTTCATTTATAATAATATTTTAGTCCTAAAACATTTGCGAAATAAATAGGTTTTAGTGACAGAAACGAATCGCTGTAAATCCGACACCACGCAGTCTTGTCTGCCCTACCCCTAGAGTGTAATTTAAAATTGCGTAGGCGCGAAGGGGCGAGGCGGGCCGCGAGTTGAGGAGCAGGTGATTGTAACACTCGCCGCCGCGGCTGAGGCTGGCCGGCGCAGCCGGCCAGCAAGCCGAAGCTGCGGTGGTGAGCTGTACAATCAATCTGCGACGATAAACTCGCGTGGGACCGCCGGAGCCCCGCAGCGCCGGAGCCGTGACAGAAACCATGCCTGCTGCATGTTGCATGCTTGCTTGCATGCTGCATGCTTGCTTGCATGCTGAATGCTTGCTTGCATGCTGAATGCTTGCTTGCATGCTGCATGCTTGCTTGCATGCTGCATGCTTGCTTGCATGCTGAATGCTTGCTTGCATGCTTGCTTGTTTAGAAAAACCACATGTTCACAATCAACTGCTTTATTGAGTACATGCATAATATATTAATAAATGTATAATAAGAATTATAATGCAAAATCAGATATTTTAAAATTATACTTAAACGTATACAATAATTATTAAATAATTTAGTATTAAAAATAAACATTATGTAATTTGAAGTTAGGACTTATAACTTTTATTGAAAACAGTTTTATGTCTTTTGTATATTATTGATTGTAATTTTTATGACAAACGAATTTAGGACATATAATATTTAGGGATTTCAATGTTATGACATGTGACAAGTTAGGTGACACAATAGAGAACCCCTATTATTAGTAAAAACCCTTCGATTGACACTCATATAAACGGCACTACATCGTATCAATATTGAAAGTTTTAGGTAAAGTAACTTAGAATTTGTCACCAATTTATTTTTATTCCAATTGGTCGGACCTGTAGAAATTGATCCTTATGAACCAAAAACTATGACCTTAAAAAAAAAACAAAGCGTTTCCTCCGTTTAGGAGTCATAACGCCACAAACAGACTCACAGGCACACACGTCAAACTTATAGCACCCCTCTTTTTTGTCGGAGGTTAAAATATAAAAAAGATTGTATCTATTAAAAAGGTTTTAGTTTGATGGCAATCATTGCATAACCCAGGGGTTCCCAAACTGTGCGTCGCGACTCCTCAGGGTGTCGCGGTGCTTTCCTAGAGGCGTCGCAAACAACCGAAATGGAGTAAAGAAATACTGTGTTTTCCTATTTTTAAAGGTTTTAAAGGTAATAAATATTTTTCAAGTTCACCCGTGGCATTGCTTCTACGTACCTTCTTGTTTTCCCAAATGGAGCCACCGTAGGTATGTTTTCTACAAGGGCGTCGCAAAAAATATTACACTGAAAGGGAGTCGCAGTATTATAATGATTGGGAACCCCAGAATAAAAAGTAAATAAAAAGTTACATTGATAAAATCAACGGCATTGTTAAGTCAAGAGCTTTTAAAACCTTTGACGGGTCATGTAATCCTCTCTGATATCGCCATATTAAAATCAAACTAGTGAGATAAGCCACCAGCCACAATGAAAAGCCGGGGAAATCGAGAGCGAATCGCACAGCACCGGTCGATGTAGCAACACTAGGATACAGGCCTCCATTTATCCAACAGTGGATGTCTTTCGGCTGAAACGATCATTATCCTAGCCTTTTCCCAATTATATTGGGGTCAGCTTCCAGTCAAACTGGATTCAGCTGAATACCAGTATTTTATGTGGAGCGGCTGCCTACCAGACCTCCACAACCCATTAACTGGGTAACACGGTAGTCCTTGGTAAGACGCGTCAGATTTTCTAGCTTCTAACTATCCGTAACGACTGCCAATGATCTACAAATAACAGCCGGGACCAATGGCTTATCGTGCTTTCCGAGGCACGGAGGAGTCTCGGTATATTAAGATGGTCAACCATCCACAGACCAACCTCGGCAAGCGTTGCTTAACCTTGAAGATCGACCGGTGCGGCTGTTATTATTAAGCCACGAGCTCCTTCCTCGGCTGAAACGTTGATGAGAATATATGAGATGAGCACATAATATGCCACCATCATTAAACAAACACACAATTCAAAGATAAAGCGTCAACAAAACAACACAAAACATTTAACACGATGAGTATATATAGCTCTCAACAACCCAGTCGTACATTTTCATTTACTTGACGAACTTCCGTTCTTCACTGAGTTACCTTTGTTTCAGTAGTAACAGTTTGTTTCAATTCCAGTACCTACAAATCTGAGACAAACGCAAATAAAACAATTAGTGCAAACAGCGTTGAAGTGGACCTTTTAAAGAGGAGAGAGAGGAATCAGGCAAGGTAATTTTACTTGAAACGGCGAGTTGTGTTGGCTTTAAAATAGGACCCCCATTTCTATCTATACTCCAAATACTAGAGTTTCGTCTGAACAAGTGTCAAAATACTTCGTTTGTTTCTACAAATGGTAAAGTAATACCACACGGTACAACAATGTTGTGTCATTGGGTATGGTTCCATTTTAACGTGTGTTAGAAAAAAATTGATGCATGATATGCTTGGGATGTCTTTGAAAATATCAGGACCCTATGGTCTCAGACCAGTAGGCGTACAAAAAACCGAAGCCAACAGCAAGCCGCAAAGGCCTCGATTGACATTTCTAATACATTGGGGCATCAACTGACGATTATCCCTGTATGCATTATGAAAGTATATCCACGGAAAATTCCCGGTTGGTACAGAACTATTACAAGAAGAAAAAAGAAGAAAGAAACAAAAAAGAAGAAGAAGAAACAAGAAAAAAAAAAAAACATGAAAAAAAAAACAAAAGACGAAGGTGAAGAAGGGTCTGAAGATATGGAAACAAAGAAGTTAGACTGTGGGATTGGCTGGACATAGTTGATTTGTTTCCTATAACTGATAGGAAATCAATCGACTATGGCCTGAGTCTAATGTTTATTGCCACTACCATTATTGCATCCATGTAATCGTCGTACAAACAAGAATTGTCAAGACGAACATTTACGAATTTTGTGAGTTGTGAATAAAATATTTATTTATTAAATTATTTGGAGTCCTTTCTGTCTGTGTTGTATTTCATTTGAGTGCTGGCGTGGATGGATTAAGTGCGTAGATAGATATGGTTCCTATTACCCAGATGGTGGTTGATATGAGCTGCTGTCCGGGCCCTACCTTGACGTCTTAATACCATCATGATTTCGGTGTGCGAGGGAGACGGAGCTAATGATGGAAGAGCATAGCAGTTTCCCTTTTTCTTAACGGAATCATGATGGCATCGGCATGTCATTGTAGGGACCTTGATTGATTCTAAATATAACTTCACGTCAGATATGAGACAGTGGTTAAGTGAAAGATGTAGACATAGAACATACCTAGTTGGAACAAATTATATTCAAAGCAGAGGTGTGTGTGGGTGTCGTAAGAGGCGACTAAGGGACTCAGAGACTCCAGAGCAGCATTCTCTGTGCATTGCAACAGCTACACTGCGATCGCCAACCCGCTTGACGCAAACGGAGGAGTTGCCATAATCTTGGTAGGTCTATGTCCAGCAGTGGACGTCTTTCGACTGATATGATGATCATGATGAATATACAATAATCTAAAACGTAATCATAAACCCTTCTTTTTTACTGCAATCACATCACTTACCTAAACTGGAACATAGAACCAGATAATTATGAATCTGCCTAGCCATTTCAAAACCACATTGGGGCCGGCTTTTAGTCTTGCCGGAAGCAGCTGAATACCAGTATTTTAGTCTATATGACCTCCACAACAGAGTAAATGGGCGATACGATAAACCTTACCAAGACTGGATTCAGATATTCTGGTTTCTGACTACCAATAATGACTGTCAAAGATGTATAATATTGACAGCCGGAACCAACGGCGAAACATAGAAACAGATGTGAAGTAAAACATTAGTAGGAATTATTTAGTATTTTGTTTCGAATATCGCTTGCAAATGTCCATCGAGCAGTGAACTTACTAGATCTTCATCAAGAATGTCAGATGTCAACGTCGGCGTAACATTATACAGCGCAAAGTTGATTTCCCTAAGGTCTTCAAAAGGTCACATTTCATATTATGTTTCACGGAAAGCATCTGTAATACTTTTACTATTACAACACTTTTATCCAGAGCAAAAAACGCTGTTTAAATAAAAAAGAAAAAAATATAGTGACGTTCCATGCGACTTTACCGTAATAATTATTCATAATGCGAATATGCCATTCTGTTACAAAGTTCCGTCACTAGTGAAGGGAAAAAATACATTAAAAGTTCCTCCTTAAAACTCATTTGCATTGTCCACTCTGACCTAGATAGTAAGTTGGCTAATTAGTACTGGTAGCCAACATGTATGGAACTTCTGCCTCTCCAATGTTAACAAGTTGCCCCTTTTTACTTATGTAAAGTTAAAATTACTGTACAGTGCTTTTTTCATGCTCTGATTTGAAAGTGGGCTTGAAATATGAGTTTTATGAGAAGATTTTATTACGTTTCATGTTAGAAAAGGTGATAAATTCTAAGAAAAGTGCCAACTGTGTTCTTTTTTGTCTGTGGTGTGACCAGAGACACGTTTTAATTAATGTCCGTTCCTGACATGGGCTGACAGTGATGCGGTTTTTTTAGTTTTATTTATTTTTGTTGAAATTATTGTTGTTGATAAGTTTTTAGTGTTTCTGTGCGTTTTTTCCAGCAGAATTAACTGATTTTATTTCTTTCTTTCCATACAGAATAAATGTGATCAGTGGTTGGTAAAATAATTCATTGTATTTTGGTTTCTAGAATTGGAAAATACTTACGCAACTATTATTTTTTTATATATCCGCCTATATATAATTAGGCTCGGAGCTGTTCAATGTTTGAAGCACAACCAGTAAGACCACGTAACTCAGACGCAATCCGCGTATATAAAATGAGATAAAAAATAAAATCTTATCAAAAGTTTTAAATATGCACAGAATCATTTCAAAGACACAATGATAAAATAGAAACACCTGGTCTATTTCACACAATTATTTAGAAACGAATAAACAAAAACAATTTGCGTTACAAACCAATCATGTCCACTGGTGCACCGGGTAGCATTTTCAATTTAAACTGTTTCCCTGCACTTCGTACCGATTCTTACCGCAGCTCCTATCTCTTTCCACCTGTATTCATAAGAGAGGGAGGGATGTATGCTTTTGGGTTGAAATTCAAGTAAATTTACCCGGCACAGCACCACAGCTGGGCTGGGTGTTAGTGCAAAAGCAAAAGTTTAGGTTAAAAGCCGAGTGCGGGCGACAGTCTCGTAATTAGACAATGTCCCTAGGAAGAATTAAATCCTTTGTTCAACTGTACATCAGGACACTCTGTTTCGTTAATGCCCGGTTCAGGAAGGTTCAATTGAATGTATGCTGGCTGAAAAGATGTATTCTTTTTCTGTTGATGTTACTTTGTGACGGTGTTTTACAGAGCTTTGTTAGAATTCCTATTTGTAGAATCGGATTTGTAAATCGAAAAGTATTTAAGTACATTTTAAGTACGTGGTGGATGCAGTACGACACGAATTCGATGTTACATGGCAAAATTCTCCAAATGAGAAACTTTCAAAACTGTTTGACTTGGGTTAAGTGTAGGTGGAAATGACACTTGTAAACGCAAACAACCGGACTAACGACCATTTGACTTTGAAGATTAAACCAAGCACTAGCGTCGGACCTTGTGCCTGAAGTGGAAACCCAAAGTTTAGGGCCGCTAATTTTACTCTGGTCACAAGTCAGCGAATAATAAAGGTTGTTCCACACATATCGGAGCCTTGACCGGGACTACGTAGAAAAGGTCACAGCAGCAATACTCTTAGCAGGATTCAAGAATAAAAACTAACCTAAACAGTGACAGTTTCAAGACAAATAAAAGAAAACCTGTCATATGAAACTATCGGAAGAAACACCTGGAATACAAATCAATTATATAAAATTCTCGTGTCACAGTGTTTGTAACCAAACTCCTCTGAAACGGCTTGACCGATTCTTTTGAAATGTTGTGTGCATATTTAG
This sequence comes from Mamestra brassicae, assembly GCA_905163435.1. Lineage (NCBI taxonomy): Eukaryota > Metazoa > Arthropoda > Insecta > Lepidoptera > Noctuidae > Mamestra > Mamestra brassicae. The sequence continues at coordinate 6,605,463 of LR991004.1, read as the reverse complement.
TAGGTTTGAGAATCGGATGTAAACTATATTTCATACCCCTAAGTGATAAGGGTGGTCCACCCTAACTTTTTTTTTAAATTTTTGTTTTTTTTTTTAATTTGCCATTAAAAAATACATACAATCCTTAATTTTCACCTTTCTACCACCAACCTCTATTTTTTAATAGCGATATTAAACAAAATCGGGTTAGTTACACTACTTATAACTCAAGAACGGCTGGGCCGATTTTGAAGATCTTTAGTTTGTTGGATTTGTCTCTGCCCCATATCTCATACACTATAATTCGTACGCAACGCCATTTCTGATACTTACATGAAATATTAATAATGATGAGGTACAAAGTTGCCGGGACAGCTAATAATTTATAAAAGTCAACATCTACCTCAAAGCTGAACTTTAAACTTAGAACGTTATTTATTTTTACGTGAAAAATCCAGTCAACATTCAGGCAGTATTACTGGCAAGGATCTCGCCGAACAAATGGCCAGTGCTTTTGTAACACTCTTTTACAAGACCGAACTTCGTTGTTTTGGCAAAGATAATGGTACTACTGGTTATAAATCTTATGTAATAGCTTAAAAATAAACAGTTTAGAAACAAATGCTTGAGCTCCTACCTCGAGACGGACGTTCGAAATTTAAAATTGAATTTTTCGTTCCACTGCATTTTTTTAATGAGACGTCTTCTGCTAACGTTGAAGAAATTCCGCAATGGATAGTGTCGGGAGATCAGTTCTGTAGTTTTCTGTTTTGGTAGTGGATCACTTTGTTCGCATACCGATTGTGGTCTTAATGCTTAGTTTTGGAAGCTTATAATCCCCGTGGCGTGGTAATGAAGCCATTTTGAATAAATCCGTGTTTCATGTAACCTGGTAATGTTCTAGTATTTCCGACTGAACCGCATTGTATAATAATGTAATACTTGGTTATGACGGTTTGTGAATAAAATTATATTCTTGAATAACAAAATACGAAAATGTATAGAAATTGAGTTGGTAAGGAAAGAGTTGCCTAGGAAGTAGGTATTCTCCAAATAACACCGCAAGATCATCTTGATTGAGCCTCAGTCTCATATGGTAATATTTCTATCACCAGATACTAACTTTTGTTAACTGGTGGGACTTTATGAACAAATTAATAGATCTCTTGTATAAAGAGGTATTTTCATGAGGCTATATACATTTCTTGTATTAAGGTATGTTTCTTTCGCTCAAGCGACTTGTAATCAAAACTTGTATTAAATAACTTATATCGACCAATATTGTACATACGCCAGCACATCAGGCTACCCGAAACTGTAAAATTTTCGCAATCAAACTTGAACCTAATTCTCCAGCGATAAAGTTAAAAATCTATTAAATAAATTTGACAGAATGTTGTAGCTTGATGTACTATAGTAGGCGCCAGATAAATGTGGAATAAAGTATATTGACCTTTCCCTAATAACTGCTCATAGGTACCTGAACAATTAAATATGAATCGTTTTTCATTATTAGACAATGTTAAGGATCACGAGAGATGATGATTCGGGACAGTTTTGTGTCATTAATTCCGTTTTTCAAATTAACAATGTCAATAAATGTAGGTGGGTCAATGACCGATATTCCACGATTATCTGGCGCCTACTATAGCGTCTGTACAAAACAGTCTAAAAATAAATGTTTTTGGGTTGTGGAGGTCTGGTAGGCAGCCGCTCTACGTAAAATACTGGTATTCAGCTGAATCCAGTTTGACTGGAAGCCGAATCCAATATAGTTGAGAAAAGGCTAAGCCGATGATGAGTCTGAAAAGAAAGACCACACAAACGTCGATTAATCCATAAAAAAAATAAAAAGACTGTTGAAACCAACCACAAACACGCATTGTACATACATGTCTTCTGCAAAAAGATATCAAATTAATGAGGTTAAAAACAAAGTGCAAAATGGGATACTCTTTGGTGTTTCACTAAAAACAGCACTACTAAAAACATTACTATCTGTTCAATTATATTCACCAATATTTTCCACGACAGTCTAAAGAGACGGTCCACACAACAAACGCCCGGTTAAATCCATACAAAAAAACCCATTCAAACCGACCGCCACCACGCGTTGCATCCGTGCGACTTCCTGACTTGTCACCGTTTCGTTACAAACAAAAGCTTGCGATGAACACACTACCTGTCCTGACATATCCATTATAAGCGGTGAATTGCTTTCATATGTTTGCAAACCGATCATAGCCAGCACGCGTGTTTTAATTATCGTTTCAGATTTTCTAAATAGGTTTAATGGCTAGTTTACACGATGCGAGCTGCTGAGTAACCAGTATACAGATACTCGTTTTGCCTACTCGTATGCCAGTAGCTCGGCTCGCCAAAGCTGTCTACACGGTGATAGTAGATGCTCAGTCTGTTGCGAGGTGCAGCACACAAAAAATACGAGTTACTCTCGCAGCTGACACTGGCGAGCTATTCGATGTGAGTATTTCCGAACTGCTGCCATGTTGCGAGTTACTGGCAGGCGAGCAGGCGAGTGAAAACAAAAAATATTGAAGTAACTCTGATGCAACTACTACTAGGTACTATCTAACTCGCACGTGGCAGTAACTCGTAAGACACGTCCATACGATGCGAGTTACTGCATTGCAGTTACTCGGCAGACTGACTCGCCCGCTAGCTTGCATTGTGTAAATTAGCCATTGGTGATCAAAATTACTATTTAGTTTTATTGGGCTCTGGATACAGTGACGTTAATTTGGCAATCATAATTGTCAAAAACTGAATGTTTTGGAACGTGGTCAATCCACGTCACATTTCGGTAGCGCATGCCAATCCCATACTTACTATACTTTTTCACAATCGATATCGCTAATAGGATGTAACTGAATTGATACATTTGTAATAGTCACCACAAACTGAAAGCAAAAATTGGGTCTTAATGATCCTTTTTTTTTTAAACGTTGCCCCACACTAGGAATGTCTCCTGTATCGTGGGTGCGATTACAAACATATAAACTCACATACACAAACAGCCAGACCCGGAACAACTAACTGTAGGCCATACAAATATTTGTTCCGTGCGGGACTCGAACTGCCAATCGCTTAACCACTGCGCCTTAATTTACTACCATAGCTACTTCCAGTCCTGTAGCGTTCAAGCCCGTATATGCAGAGAATATCAAACACAAATCACTACTGATGTTCATTGAGATCTTCAACTTCAGCCATCATCATGTATCTCATCAAAACTGAAAAAGTTTGAATCAAATTGTATTTTTAACCAACTTTGAAAACAGGAGGTTCTTGATTCGAATGTATTTTTATTTTTGTATGTTACCTCATAACTCTGTCGTGATTTTAAAAACTCTTTTTTCATGTGAACGGATACCTATACGGTCCCATTTCATCAAAATCGGTTCAGTAGTTTGGTTTTTAAATCAAAGTAGCTGGAGAAAATAGAAAATATATCATCCAAGTAAACGAAATTACGTGTTTTGATTTCCTGTGACTTTCCAGTGGTGTTGTTAGGTGTGGAGTAACCACTAAAAAGTGAAAATAAAAACATTTTAACAAAAAATACTACCGACTTCCAATTAAAAAAAAACACTACAAATTATAAAATAACTTTAATTTCGGAAGTTGGTGTTAAAATACAAAGAATCAACCAAAAACACCGCCTTCCGAAATTAAAGTTTTTTATACTTGTAGTGTTTTTTTTATTTGGAAGTCGGTTGTATTTTTTTTATTTCTGTTCATCTTTCCTTTAAGTGGCACCTGCCATGTTGTCTCTGCACTACCCTATGGTCGACTGGTAGAAAATACCTAAACTATAAGTCCACCTTGGTAAAGTATTTTTACAAGAGCAAAAAATTTGAATAAAAAAAACCAAGAGAAACAAACAAAACACCCAAATGAACTCAAAATCGATCAGACACTGAAAGTTTTGGTCAAAAAGTTAGCTTCCCAAAAATAGTTGAACTCATTATGCCATGTCTCATCCGAACACCAAACTTTTTCCTTTAGAAACCACGAGCTGCATGAGAAACTTGGGGCACCATCTGCCAGGCTTCTTCGCAAGTAATTATACGTATTTTACGTATTTTGAGCTACGTACTGTACTTATACCTTTGTGTTAATCTGAAGATTTGAGAAGTTTCTAGGGTTCCTAACGTTTCTAAAAAACGGAACCCTTAAAGAGGAAGGTCTGTCCGTCTGTCCGTCTGTCACAACCGATTTACTCAGAATAAAAAAAAATAGTATTGGGGTATTTTTGGAGGATAAAATGGAAAACTAAAAAAACTCGTTTTTTTTACTGTAGGTATCAAAAGTAATATATCAAAAGAAAGGACTTAATGTGAGGGTTTCAAATATATTTTTTAAGTTTTGAAGTTATTCAAGTAATAAGATGAAATATTACCATTACCTTTTCTAATGACCCAACAATTTAGAAAAACATGCAGGTAATAGACACCTATAGAGTACAGGAAAACCAATAAAATTCTATGATTTTAAAGTCACATGTCACAAAAATGAGATTCATCTGGAACCCTTTACTCGCGAGTACGACTCGCACTTGGCCGGTTTTTTCATATGATACTAGCCCGCGGGTTCGCTCGCGTTAATATAAATTTATGCAGTTTAGCGATTTAGGCGTGAAAGGGCAACCAACAAACACAATTTTGCAAATTATATATTAGTTTCAGCCGAAAGACGTCCACTGCTGAACATAGGCCTCCACCAAAAGTGGCTACATCGACTGGTCCAGTGCGTCTCGCATGCAGTGGCTTATCGCGGCCTTTACCAGGTCATCGGTCAACCTAGTGGGACGCCTTCCAACGCTTTGCCTTCCGGTATGCGGTTGATGATAATGATGATAATATTATTTAGGACTAGCTTTTGTTCGCGGCTTCGTACGCGCAAATCCCGTTTTTTCCCGTTCCCGTAGGAATTTTTGAAAATCCGTTTAGTGCTCTCCTACGTAGTGTAGGGGATATTTCAGCTTTCTACGACCAGTAGTTTCGGCTTTGCGTTGTCTTTCAGTCACTCACTCAGTCAGACAGTTCCCGAAAAAAAAATTGGATTAGGATGTTCTAACTCATTGCAGTCTATAACATAACGTTGGTTATAACACTGTCACAATAAATAAATTCACCCTTTTTTACCACATTTTTTCCATTCAATTACTCCTAGCCCTTTCCCAGCACATGTTAAACATTCCAAAAATGACATTGAACAAAACATCGCTGATAGAGGTCACAATTTATAGGGCCCATTATCGGAACAATTCTTGCATTTGCCACGATTCAGCCAACCAGTCCCCAGAGGCTTTCGGGACAATTGCCGATCTGTGACGAAGATAGCCGAAACACAAATGGACCATATCACATGGTATTTCCTTTGTTCTTTTAAGGTACGGAAAATGTTTACTCAGCAAAACTGGATAATAAAGACAGAAATGCTGATGCAACAATTATTGGGAAGAAATAAGATCTGTTATGATTTAATGGACGGTATGTTATCCTGTACGATATTGAGCGGTATAGTTTTACTGATGTAATGAGATTTCAGTAGGTGTTATTGTTCTTTGCAACCAAAGGTCATGGAAAAAATTATTAGTTTGACTTTATAAGTTCATAGAAAGGATCCTGGATTTAAATTAAAAGAAATAATAAAAAAATCTGGATTTAGTATGTAGCGTACAAAGTCAATATTCATATTAATTCTTTGTTATAGAACAGAATTTTTTCTTGTTCTAGGGAAACCTATTATAAAATCTAAAAAGTAATCCAATAATTTCACGCACCGGAAGACGCAGCGTTTGAAGGCCTACCACAAGGTGGACCGAAGACCTGGTAAGGGACGCGGGTAGCCGATGGATGCGATACGCACAGGACCGGTTGTTGTGGCGACATTTGGGGGAGGCCTATGTCCAGTAGGTTGTTGTGGCGACATTTGGGGGAGGCCTATGTCCAGTAGGTTGTTGTGGCGACATTTGGGGAAGGCCTATGTCCAGTAGGTTGTTGTGGAGACATTTGGGGGAGGCCTATGGCCAGTAAGTTGTTGTGGCAACATTTGGGGGAGGCCTATGTCCAGTAGGTTGTTGTGGCGACACTTGGCTGCCTTGCTCGGCTATGATGATTGCAAAATCATTTCTTCCCGAAATCAATATATAGTAAGTACTTACATAATTATACAAAAATTAATAGCTATGCGTTTATTTCGCAAAAACTCAAAAAAGGCTCGATAAGAAAATAAAAAATCAGATTTTTTTTTTGTTTTGTTTGTCGTAATTATGGGGTGATTTAGGAAAAAATCCTAGGCTTTTCCTCATCATCATCATCATCATACCAGCCGAAAGACGTCCACTGCTGGACATAGGTCATATACATATATATATACATAGGGGGTGGGGGTTGCAATAATCGCAATGTAGCTGTTGCAATGCACAGAACCACAGAGAATTCTGCTGCCCTTTCTCTGGTGAGTCCCTTAGTCGACACCCACGGGGTGTGATGGGATAGTGCTATTCTTTTACGTCCGACACCATACAGAACTTTCCTTTTTGAGGCTTTCTGTTATTCATATGTTATCAATGTGCAGTTATTCTTATAGCAATCTTATCAACATCCGCTAAGAGCTTCCCAACATGGATACACATCCCAACACTTTATAATATATTCCCCTTTCTCTGCCATTTCTGGTTTCCGCAATACATTACACCTTTAGCGGCCGTATCACCAACTTCACCCATATTTTATAAGTTTTCGAGTTTCTTCCAATATAACTTAGTAAGCGAAAGTATATTTTTCAAGTCCGTATGCTTTTCTTTTCTTTTTATGTAGATTTTTTGTATAGTTGTACTTTAGTTCTCGTTTCTGATGGTGTTTGTCGGAGAGTTATGTTTTTCATATGTTCATAGAAAGGATCCTGAATTTAATGTCAAAGAAAAAATAAAAAATCTGGATTTAATATGTATTGTACAAAGTTAAAACTCCTGATGTTATAAATAATGACCATGCCGCTAGGGCTTTTATTGGTTTGGATGCTTTCGGATTAGAATAGAATATTTATTTGCATAAAATATGGTACATAACGCTCTTAAGTTAAAATCGTTCCACATATTTTACTTACTCATTTTCAGCATGCAAAAAAAAACTTAAAATTAACAACTATAGTAGGCGCCAGATAAATGTGGAATAAAGTATATTGACCTTTCCCTAATAACTGTTCATAGGTACCTGAACAATTAAATATGAATCGTTTTTCATTATTAGACAATGTTAAGGATCACGAGAGATGATGATTCGGGACAGCTTTGTGTCATTAATTCCGTTTTTCAAATTAAAAATGTCAATAATTGTAGGTGGGTCAATGACCGATATTCCACGATTATCTGGCGCCTACTATAATAGAACTAATAAAAACTAAAGATATCAACTAATAAAAACTAGGTACAGAGATCATTTTTAAAACTATAATTACACTTAATTTCTATCTCAGATCAAGCAAGACAAAAATCCTGCATCTGATTCGAATTCGTATTATAAATATTCTTTTAGATATACTATTAATTATAAGGTATATTGGACATTTACTACAATACATGCTGATAATTATAAACTGTTGAACAGTGTTTTATTGTGTTTTTTTTTACAATTCAACTCCAATTGGTTATTGATACGTTATGAAAGGACGATGACGTTATTGAACAATACTTAAAAGAGTATTTATGAAAGATGTCACCCAAGAAAGTGATAGAGAAGCTTACATTTTGTATAGAGCACTTAATGAAACACCACTGGCCCACTAGCACATTTAACTGGCCTGTTGGTCGAGTGATTAGTGACCCTGACTGCTAAACCGGAGGTCGTGGGTTCGGTACCCACCCAGGACAAATCTTTGTGCGATGAGCATGATCATTTGGTCTGTGTCTGGGTGTAATTTGTCTATAATATGTATGTATTTAGAAACATATAAGTATGTTTATCAGCTCTGCCTAGTTTGGGATCGGATGACCGTGTGTGAGTTGTCCCAAGATATTATATTATAAATTACCATCACAACAGTATGTCTCTCTATTCTTTGATATATCTACACTGAAAATAAACTCACCACTATCATGTTCGTCACATAATAATTATTCTAAATGCGAGTCGGACTTGCACATTAAGGGATCCTTTTTTGTATGCGGGACTTTAATTTTATTTTTATTATAGCGGCAATAGAAACATATACCCTGTGAAAGCAGCAGTGTACCTAGAGGAGGTTTAGAAATAGGGTTCCGTGTTTACCCTCCGTTTGCAGAACCCTGAAACGTCCACAAAATATCAACCAAAAATGTCATATTACGCATCTTGTTTCTGGCGTTTTTAATGTACAAAATGAAATAAATCAATGCAGCTACATCAAAAGGGGAGAATCGTACTTTTCGTTTACGTAATTACGTAAGTGCAAATAGTACCACTCTTCCCTTCCTTGTAGTTGTAGCGTTACATAACGCTTACACGTGTGTCTTACCACGTGTATGTCATATAAGCTTACCTTGACATCCTGTAGGTAGTGTGTAATGAGTGTTTTGTGAAGCTACTGTGATTCTAGTGTACAAGTGTCTTTTTCTTCCTTGTGCTGCATTATGAGTTGAGAACTTGTGATATCAAAAACAAATGTGCAGCCTTGTTTGACGATTTGTTAGTGGGTTAATATAAATGCCCGGTTCCATAATGAACACATGAGCATTTCAAACTCTGTGTTTACACCTCAGAACCTGATAAACTGTGGTATTTAGGTAAGGTTTGACGTATTTTTAACCGACTAGCAAAAACTATTCAGCATGAAACTCATTTTTTTTTCATAATTATTTAATTAAGATTTTTTATAATCTAATAGTACTGTATCCTTCTATCAATAGATTATATTCGGACCACGAAGCTGAACAAGGTCCTGGCATCGTTTAATCATATTTCTTAAATGAAGCCGATTCATTCTTAAAACTTAATATTCTTTACTATTTGTTTAAGTAAAGTTTAGTAAAGAAACAACTATAGTGTATTTTATTCAAGTTTTAAAAAAACAGTAAAATTTTGAAACTTCTCAAAACACTTCTTATGTATCCCAAAAACATCCTACAACATTTACTCCAACAACCATCAATATTATTTACGCCGAATTTCCAAAACAGAATACCTAAAAATACCGAATACTTAAATTTGAGTATCTACTCTTAAATTCTTGTTTTACAGACAGTCATGTCTCGAATCTTCAAAACACGCGCCTCTTTTGTATTCCCCAAAAACAACCTACAGCATTTACACCAACAACCATAAACAATTTAAATTAGATTTTTTCAATGTTCACCAAAACAGACTACCTAAAAATACTCTAATTTTCATCAACCAAGTCAATCACAGCTAAAATTATTCGACGCGGCCATTATATTCGAGGATCTATCCTTAATTGCTAGCTTTACAGGCATTGTCATGATTAAGTACTTCTCAGTAGCCTCCTTTATTTTTGGGATAAATATCATATAACATTTTATTCCAACAACAATAATCCATTTACACCAGATTCCCAAAACAGAGTATCCAAAAATACTTCAGTTTTCATCTAGCAAGTCAATCACAGCAGAAATTATTCGACGCGGCCATTATATTAGAGGATCTATTCTTGTAATATCAGAATGGCGAGCACGTAGTGTCACGGAGCAGCGACGAGGACTCGGGTCAATTTCCTTTAAAGATACGTCCACATGAATGATGCAGAAGAAGTAAGTAGTTTTCTAAAAAGATTTTTGTGGAGAGGTGAGAACGCTGCAATTAAGTTTTTAGAAGTCAAAAGTTCGAGCAACTGGTCTTGTCTCCTTAAAGTATTGTGTGTGTTATCAATCTGCCTCGCCTTCCCCAACTATATTTGGGTCGGCTTCCAGTCTAACTGGATGTAGCTGAGTACCAGTATTTAACGTGGAGCGACTGCCGTTTTGTCCGCCACAAGCCAATTTCTGGGTAACACGACTTGGTCAGACTGGTGTCAGATTTTATGGCTTCTGATTATTCGTAACGATATCAAAGATCTACAAAGGACAACTAGAATCAACAGATTCTTGTGCTTTCCGAGACAGGAAGGAGTCTTGGTTTGTTTCGATGGTCACCCATCCACGGGACGACCTTCGCAAGCTTTGAATCATCATTATTTCAGCCGCAACACGTCCTCTGCTGGACATAGGCCTATCTCAACGACCGTCCTCTGCTTCATGCATCTAGTGGATTAAACAATAAACATTGAGGTGTTTGTTGTTTAACCCCTACGTGGAGCAGAAATAAATAATTTCTTCTTCATCATCAGTCAAACAAAGCACTTGCATTTATGGAACACGAAACGCATGGTATCTAACTAGATCCTTGGCTATTCTCATTCAGTTGCTTCTAGCCACAAAGCAAAAAAAGTTGCTTCACACACACATAAACACCACTAATGATTTCATTTCGCTCCCAGCTTGCACACTCAACATTTTGAGTTTGAAAGTAAAATCCTCACCTCCAAATACTGCACCATTGAAGTACAAAACAACGCAGTTCTCCACTCCATCCTTCGTTCCTCTTGTTTCTCAACTCGAGAGTTCACAAATGTGACCCCAGCTTTAGAAACGGAGAGTTGAGACAGGCAAGCGATTACTGTGAAGAGAATGTGTGTCAACAGTCGGAAATCTTTAACAAAGACGTGAGCCAAAGGACTCATCAGCAAACCAATTTAGTTTCAGCCTTTTGATTTGAGTAACATCAAAGTTTCTTGAGGTTTCCGAGTTTTGGGTTTTGGGTTTTCCGGGATGAAATGGATAAATGTTGTGTGTGACGGGCTTAAGAATTGTTTGTGTTAATTTTGTTTATGTTCTTTAGCGTTAGGTGCGTTATTTTGGCAGAACTCAGTTAAACTGATTATATGTTTGTTTCTGCTGCTGAGATTATTGCTTTACCTTTTGAACGTCATTGCCTCGTATACATGACAAGCAAGCGCTTGCCCTGTACGCCAAACGTCATAAATATGTGGCAATAAGTACGGCGAATTTGTGGCTTAGCGTCGGGGGCAAGCCGATGAGCTTCTGCTCTGGTGTTCAAAAGCTTAAGCATAAAAACCTATTAATTAATTATGTATATTTACACTTTATTATTCAATAATAAGCACAGGACCAACATTTATACAAACAAGTGTACAGTGGGCGGTCTTATTGCACGGGACAATCTCTTACAGACAACTTTTGAAAAGGCTGAATGAAAGGAGATAGCTATTTGTTTGTTTTCAAAACCAATTATTTATGATACCATGAGTGTTTCACCTTTCCAATTTTTTCAACAACTTTAGGTTGGTCTTACGACAATAAATAACTAGCATTAATCTGTTGAGATTAATGCTAGTTATTTATTGTCGTTTTGCGAGATCAACAACTCGGTTTTTCTAATTTGTTTTTTAAACATGAAAATCAAATACAGCACAAATAAAAAATGCCAACGTTATATTATAAAAATAGAACTCGAGCAATTAAGAAATAAAAAGCAATATGAGAAATTCGTAATAATGAAAATATCGAGATTTAATAAAACGTTTTCTTTTGTCGCTCTCAACGTATTAAAAATGGTGTCATGTAGGAGGGAGAAAATAATAAAAACTTTGGTCTAATCGCGGAAATTATAAATTAGACTGGCGAATGGGGGCAGTGAGCGCATGGCACATTCTGAATAAACCAGGAGATCTTTGCAATTTGCGGACAAAAAGCGCTCTACGCCACTGGAATATAAAGCAGGCCGTTTTTAATTATTTTCCTGGCCATTTTTATATTACGTTATTATTAATGTGTTGTCTGGCTACAGAAAAAACAGGCCAATGTTTATTTTTGTCCCTAATATTTTTTATTAATTTCTTGACTCCACGATTGATGATGATTGACGACGTGTGGCTTGTTGGTCCTTTGTTAGGATTTAGTTTATTTCACCAGGATTTGACATGAATCTCAATTTCAAAACTGATTTATCATCTTTAAACACTCAACACATAAAAAGTGAAAAATCTGAATCTGAAAAGGAAACTATAGGTACTACACTCTATAGACTCATGTATCCATAGCATATCTAACATTGGAAGAATTGTCAGCATGGCAACATTGCCATAAATAAAAATAGAATATAAAATACTCTTGTATACTATACTGGGTTAGTGTGTGTACAATAAAGACCTAAGAATTAAGGTTTCATTTAATTACAAACACTGGTTAGTAGTTGTTGTTTTACAACAATTACTTTGATTCAACAAACTTTGTAGGCCTTAAACAAGTCCCTCATCAACGGAACACTAGTTAACAAACACAAACAAAGCCAAACTATGGCGTTTTATGGAAACATTTTCAGCTATTATGACGTTCCAAACAGCGGTAAATTGGCCATTTCAAAATTCCGAATAAGCGCCCATAATTATAGTTTAAACTTCATACCCTCTATAATTTCTCGTTAGCCCGAACTGTTTATTTTCTGATTTTGTGAATTACTGCGAAGTCTAGTTTTGTACGAAAATCGGAGACTGTAAAAATAACTTCATGGTTGTGATTTGCAGAGTAGTTGTATTTGTATTGTACTAATGATTTCATAATGTATTCTGGATCCTGTACCTATGTAAAATAATGCTTGATGCAGAATTTATGACATGGTTTAAAAGAAGTAGGGGAGAGAGGGGCTAAACGTGGCACGGGGAAGTTGTTCCGTTGTAATTTAACATTGTACCGGACGTTACTGGCCAAACTAAGATAGTTCTCATCGGTGCGCTGCAGCGTTCCGTTTTATGACGAATTTACTTTATCTCTTTTTTTTCATAAAAACTATTTGAATCGGAACAACTTCCCCGCGGCATGTTTAGCACCGCTCTCCCCTAAGCAAAGTTCTAGACAACAATGGCGTTTGTCGAAATGTCAAAACGTAAGAGATTGATCACGTGACATTTCAATAGCGCTTGTCATTACCATATATTTTTGACCGTTTGGCAATCGCCTTTGCCACGTTACCGCCGAACTTCATTTGTCTAGAGCCCAAAGACTACAGTAGTATTCCAGCCTAGAGCCCGAGTAAGAAACACTAAACGTAATAGTATACTAATTCCTAAAAAGTCTCGCCTTTCTTCTCCCATTTATTCGTGGATTTAATTTCAGTATAACAGCGTAAAAACACACAAAAATAATGTTTATCTATGAACAAGTTTATCTACCAATTCTTAGAATGTCATCTTAACAGACGCATTGAAGACATAATAGGTATATGGTTCATATTTGACGAGGCTAAAACCTAATGCTCACACATCAACTCATTCGTAGAAGATTGTTAACCATTTCGCAGGAACTTTTCGACGCAGCTGTCAACGTGCTACTTGCCTATGTAATCCGCGCGCGTTGGCGTATAAGCTTGAAGTTGAGCTTAGACAAAAAATCATGGTCGGCGAAAAAGTCGGCGCAACCTCCGCTATCACTCTCTTTTTAACCTAATAAAATGAGGAGGTTTTCAATTCAAAGTTGTTTTTTTTTTGTATATCACAGAACTCTGTCGTTGATTAACCGATTAGATTTTTTTGTTTTATTTGTCCATCATATCATTCCTCGCAAAATTGTTCGTTTTATTTGGCCCTCTCTATATCCATCCATATTTCTTTTAATTAATACAAAATTGATTGAACATTAGAATACTGTAATATTCTAATATAAACATACACAGTTGTATGTTTTGTAAATGTCACCCGGAATTGACTCCGTAAGATTGTAATAAATCTGGATTAGATTATAATTTGTCGATATATTAAGAGAAAATTGTTTTGTACACAATAAATCCCATCCAAATTCAAGAGTTTCCAATATATCCGGGTCTGATTTAGAAAAAAATGTTAACAATTCCACGTGATATTTTACAATCTTACGGCGTTTGCCATTTTCCGGTGACGTAAACATACTTCTAAAGATTATAATATCTAACAAAAATAATCTTTTCAAGTTCTGGACACCAAAACCTAGAATAATAAAATCTCAACGTTGCAATCTCCGTTCTGCACCGTGACAGGTGCTTGTCCCATAATGTATGTAGATTATTTCTTCAGGTCCACGCTTACGACTGCATTGCAAGATAAAGTCAATTTATGCTTTTCTCTCGTTTCCTTCGCTGATTTTCTTTAGTAAAGTGCTTTTCAGTATGTTTCTTGATTTTCCTGTGTCACTCGCTTATTATTGTGGAATGTGAAGTAAAATGTAATGAAGTAATGTTTTAGCTTTTGTTTCGTTTTAAGTTAATATTTATCGTTCACATGTCTACCAATAGATGGCAGGACCACATCAATTTGTTTGCAATGGTATAATCACCAGAGTATGGGCAGCAGCATTCTCTGTGCATTGCAACAGCTGCACTGCGATCGCCAACCCGCCTGCCAAGCGTGGCGATTATGGCAACCGGGGGAGTTTCCATAATCACCACGTTTGGTAGGCGGGTCACCCTTTGGGGGAGTCCTATATCCAGCAGTGGACGTCTTTTGGCTGATATGATGATAATGATATACATATTTTAGTATGCATGACTTATTAAGACAAGTCTTTTGCCAGCAATAGCTTGTTGCATGCTGTTACCAGTGAAGCATAGTTTTTACGTACCAAGTAAGAGATGTAGTTATGTTTCAAATATGTACTTATGTATGAAGCATGTCTTATTAGTAATAATATATATATATATGTATATATATTATTTTTGTATTTTGTACGAAATATTTAAAAATGTAAAAAGTAAGTTTAAAAAATGAATAAACGAAATAATAATAATAATAACGTTTATTGTGTCTATGTATATGTGTTTCACAACAGTATATACTTACTTAAAACACAATAAAAACGGTACATGGGTGTAGTAAAACAAGATATAATTATGTGAATGTATGTGTGTATGTGCACGATTGTGGATGTGTTGATGAGTGTTATGGATGTGTGGTTGTACGTGTTTGGGTGTGTGAATGTACGTGTTGGTATGGGAGAGTCTCTATATGTGTGTTAGTGGGTCGTTTACTTGTATTAAGTTACGTTTTGTAGGAGAGCTTCAGTATTTTCATCATAAGTACCATTAGTTATAAACTATTTTGTTAATAACATACTTTAAATATTTTGTTGCTGTTGTAAGTTTGTCCGTGTGAAGTAAGTTGGTACTGAGAAATAAAATAAACTATAATGGAGGCTGTCGTTTTCGTGCTCACCAGTTGGCGCCACTGCCGAATACGGCCTTTAAGTATAACAGTATAGCATTCAAGTTGTTTTACGCGCATGTGAACAAAGATAGAAGGAAAATAATTTATAATGCCGTAAACGTGCGATTAAATGTAACATAGATTGTGCTGCAGTGTTATGCGGACTCATCATAATCCATAAAAAGGACGCACACAATATATTTCCGATAAAAAAAAAACAAAATTCAATGCAGTGTTTGGTAGAACCGTAACTTAATCTGCCATAGGCTGTTTTAGTCAAATATTCACAACAAATGAGTAAATAAATAAAACCTTTGTCAAAAGCCGTTAACAGTGAAATTTGACAGCGCCTCTAGCGGCAAATTCAAACGGGATAGTCCACATTATATCATATCCTATAATGTTGGTAACTTTCGATACAGAAAACTACAATTTCTTCAGCCCTATAACTCTGTTACTTTTATTAGAAGATACAGTACAAAATATCATACGACCAAACAACACGTGCATCCCCGTAATTTTCAATCGCAACATCAAATACAGCGCTTTCTGAACACAATTGCATTTTCCAACTACTTCACACAGTGTTCTCACGTACCAATTTTATAACGACAAAACAATAAGTTTTTAATTTCCGAACACCGTGTTGTCACGTTTTCGCAACCTGTGCCATCGTATGTGTTGGAAAAGAGGAAAATCACTTTGCAATGAAGTTAGATGCGCGCAAATAGCACCAGTGGACCGTAAAATTAGTTCTGAGTTTTCATAAGACCCGTTTTCACTTGGTGTTCTGCGACCAAATATTGAAAAAAAAAAATGTCCGATCCTAGTTCGTCACAATGCTTGCTTTTCCAACCGCCCCAGAAAGAGGGTAATGTATGTTACTGTGACACAGGAGGTTGGGATACAAACCTATAATCATGCTGGCAGGAAATTCAATCTTTATCTTCTCTGCTTTTAAATGGTCGTGCAAAAGACTATTGTTTGAATTTTCAAATAATATCCTTTTGCACGACCCTTCAGAAGATTCATGTAGTCAACAAAGCTATTTGGTATGCAGGCAGCTAACTTGCAACTACTATTAAACAACGTTGTGAGTGTGCTGAGTAGACAATTATTGTACACCACACTCGTAAGTAGGTATGTCATAAGCTTAAAAAGTTATCATGCACACATTAGAAATAAATATTGGCAGTGCAATGAAAAAAATACTATTTTCGCTTGTATACCAAATAGCTTTGTTGACTGTACCTTATAATTTTATTAAGGCCGTCAGATTTGAACTAGTTGGTTGGAAAGTATGAGACAAGTATGTACTATCAGTTCATCGAGTTGTTCTATAAATAGTTGGTGACGATCCTGAATGATATTAACATTATACTGCTTAATTTTCAAAAATAACTACGACTTGTGTTTAAACGCTTACCAGAAAAGTACAATAGGTACTTTTCTGGTAGGCGTTTACTACCAAACAATTCTAAATACCTGCCAGAATGGATAAATGCTCACCAAAAGGCAAAGTCAGAATCGGAATCGGTTTAAAAAAAAACAACCACGAAGGAGATAGCGAGGTCAGATTCGCTCACTTCGCTCGCTCACTAGACCCCGCTATACCTTTCTGACCCAACCGGTCCGAGTCGGGCTCCCCAAGTCCCGAGCTCGCTTAGCTCGCATCCAAATTCTCCTAGTAACAGAAGTAACGTTGTATTTCAGGGAAACAATATTTGGTGAGCATTTATCCATTTCGGTAGGTAAAATGAATATAAATACAACACGTACAATTATTCTGATGAATAATAATATAATTCTTTGGAACTTAAAACGTTGTTCTTTAGGCACCTCGATATAAAGTGGGTTTATTTTATTTGAAGTTAACATATTTTACTTGGTACGCATTTAAATTGTAGCCAATAAACACTTGCCATGAAAACAAACGCATTGGCTCGAACTCTTTAGGAAAAATATTAGAATATTTTTTTAAATAAAAACAGCTAGGAGATCCCTTCTCTAACCACGAGCTTGGCTAAAGTATATTACAGATTTCTTCAGATCTAAAGAAACACAGAAAAGCTGCTGTCTGACATTTAATCTGAACGAACGCACATTCACAACGCTGAGTGTAAATGCTCCTTTACTAGAATTCTATGAGATGTAAACTCCGTTGGCTTTTTGAATTTCCAATAATTTTAAATTAGGTCCGGAATTTAAAGTCTAGTGACCTGTGAGGGAGTTGGTGAACTTCTTTCTTTAGTTTAAGTATTCATCCTACTAATATTATAAATGCGAAAGTTTGTGAGGATGGATGGATGGATGGAGGGCTGGATGTTTGTTACTCTTTCACGTCAGAACGGCCATACCATACCATATACTTTTTATCGAAATCCGTTCAGCCATTGCAGAGTAATACATGAACTAAAATGTATCGTCTGAACATACGAATTTTGACATTTATTATTAGTAGCACAGGTTTTCAACGTCATTGTCCTTTTCATTTCTATTTAATAATATCAGCTACGCGGACGACATGGTGCTGCTGGGCCCTACTGCGGGATCTATCAGGGAGATGTTGAGAGTATGCGAGAACTATGCAGCTTCACACGGGCTCATTTATAATGTGAAAAAATGTGAATACATTGTCTTTGGGGCCGCAGGTAGGGCCACCGAATATATACCAAGTTTTACTCTAAATGGCTTGAGTATTAAGCGAGTAAAAACTTTTAAGTACCTGGGGCACATACTTACCAGCGACCTTAAGGACAATGTGGACATAGAGAGGGAGCGCAGGGCACTAGCGGTCAGAGGAAATATGTTGGCTCGCAGGTTTTACCGTTGTACAAATCAGGTTAAAATTACCCTTTTCAAAGCCTATTGTCAGGGTATGTACACGGGAAGTCTGTGGGTCAACTTTACCAAAAGATCGCTGGAGGTCCTGCGCATCCAATATAATAATGTTTTCAGAATGATGTTAGGACTGCCCCGTTTTTGTAGCGCGTCTGAGATGTTTGCGCTGAATCGAACTGACGACTTTTATGCGGTCATTCGGAAAAAAATGGCGTCTTTAATTACAAGACTACGGGGCAGTGACAACAGTATTCTGAGGACAGTGGCGGAGAACATCTACTCTCCTATTGTGAGACGTTTTGTGGGGGTGATGAATGAGTGAAGTACCGCTTCTCACACTCGTGCGTCGTCCACATGAAGCGGGCTCAAATTAAACAAGTTTTGAATGGTATTTAAATTAATAAAATGAAAATAGATATTTACTAACATTAATTTAAGGAAATTTTTACTAACACATTGGATCTTATGTTGTCCGAAATAAAGAATTTATTATTATTATTAGGACAATATTAATTTTATCTACTTCACAAAGCCCTAAGTTAAGGATACCTAGTAACCCAATTCACTTTTCAAAATACGCATTGCGGATCTCTAAAGAAGTTTTATTTACAGGAGATCTTATAAGTAGGCATTATTTTTTTCATTATGACAAAACTGCAGAAGCGCGCTGACAAAACATTTTTTTTGAATATTGATAAAAATATTACGCATTAACAACAAAAATCTGCACAACTTTACGAGTCGGACCAGCGCGCAAAGGGTTCCGAAAAATAATGTTTCAGGCCAAATTTTCGAAAAAAAAAAATCATGTTCATCCAAAAAGTGACTCCTTACTAAAAATTTACTTATCAAGAAGTTTATATGCAGACCACTGTGTACACAAATATCAACTGAATCGCTTCGGTATATTCGGAGCAAATCGGACAGATTACATAAGTACATAAGTAATTTATCATAGGTACGTTCTCGGCCCAAAACCTTAAAAAATAAGCTTGAATTCTTGCATATTTCAATAAAATACGTAAAAAATTGGGCAAAACGTGGGTCAAACTGCTAATGAACGTGATACAAACAATTCGCAAACACAAACCAATCTGCACGAAATATAGAAGACCACCTCGTTCGCACGAACGATATTTTTTAAAAGAAAAATTATGTGGAGGTCTGAAGTGACACGAAGGCTGGGACTATTACTCAAGGTGTCATCTCGTTTCGGGCTAGGAAACGGGAGTGACGCTTGTTTTCCTCCTCCTTGAGGAAGTTGGAGCAAGTTAAGAGTGGTTGGCGAGCCTGTTTATTTTGGAGCCTTCGAATATCCCCTTTATTTATTCAATATTTATCTAGCGACCCGAGCCGACCTTTCACGGGTAGCTCAGTTTAAATACCCACATTTTTTTTTGTTTTTGTTTTTCGGTGCACGCCAATAAACTCCAGTCGGCATCAGCCTGTTCATATAAAACTTTCCTGATTTATATACTCAAACCTTCCTCATTATTTACTTCGTCCATTGGTGAAAACTGTATGAAATTCCTTTTGGTAGTTTTTGTGTTTATCGCGTTCAAACTGACAGAATAACGCAGTGGGGATAACATTTTTTTTTATAATATGTTGTGTGCTAGTGTGTAGTGATTGCTAACTTTATTGCCAAAGCGAGAGCATTATTTAAATTCAAATGATTTAATTTCACATTAACACGTTTTAAAAATGAGGCTTTTTGACAGATCGCGACTGAGCTGCGAATGCGAAAGTTGCTTAAAAATTAGTAGAATTGGCACTAAGGTAAAAGCTCGCATTATGTACGTTTCCATCACAAACGCACTGTATAAATATGAACAGTACAGAAACCACCTACAACAAACGCTCGAAACGGCACACTTACACAAACATGCGAATCGACGAGACCCCTAAAAAATGCCACGATTGTATTGCGTAGTATACGGCTGTTTACAAAGTTAAAGATTTATAATTCTACAAGTTGTTGTGTGTTAATTTTTAACTTTTTCCGTGTTTTATACTATCATCTTTTGCTGAGATTCCAAGAGAGACGCCATGAGATTACCTATTGAAATTGTAATTGTAACCTAGTTCCTTAAATTCGATTGATTGATCGGTACATAACAACAATGTTTTAATTAAAATAAAAAAACAACATCAAAAACATTAAAAGTTACAAACCTGTTGCTTCATTAGACCGTAGGTAATTATTTCATCAACTAAGCTTAGTTTTCGTACTGTTCATATACACTGTGACAAGCGTCTGTTTTTTTAACCAACACTGAGAAAGGCATTTAATTTTTTCTTTTTTTTACCATATCCGTGTATAAGTTTTAGTTTACGAAGGTCGCACTGTCACAAAACTTATATTAATTGTTTTCCTCTTCAATCAACCGTAAGCTAAGAATTTTCATAACTTGCGCCCCGCTATTAACTTGGGCCAAACGTCTACCGACAAAACGAAGGTATCTCGAGTTGTTACTTCGATGGCACAAATTAACTGACGGGAATTTTATGGCTAGAACACTTTTACGATTACATTTGGACAGTTTACCTTAGTATTTTTTTCATTTAAATTGAGGAAAATGGCGGATGGCGTCGTAGTATTTTTATCACCTGTAGTCGCCGGGAATCGGGAAAAGGATCGGTACTTATAACCAATTCATTGATGTTAAATTCTGTTTATAGCCGACTGGTCGAAAAGGCGGTTTATGTTTTTGAATGTGGCGATTTTGGTATTAGGTTTATATATGCCAACACGCTTGGCAGGCGGGTTGGCGATCGCAGTTTAGCTGTTGCTGTTGTCTCCTCTTACGACACCCACGGGAAGTGATGGGATGGAGCTATTCTTTTACGTCCGACACCATTCAGAACAATAATCACTACACTAACAAATAATTTTCTTTAAACATCTTTATATTCATTTGATCACACACATTTCAAGTCAACCAGAGAGCAATGGAATAGACTATTCTCGGCGTTTCCTTGCGTGATCGAATCACAAAGAATATATCCGCAGGAGAAACCGCAAGGTTACGAACAAAGCCCGAAGAATCGTCAAACTTAAGTTACAGTGGGGAGCCCACATTGCTCGCAAAACACATAGTCAATGGGATCAAAAGTTTCTGGACGACGTAGGAAGGTAGACCGATGACCTGGTGTAAGCCACGGGAATCTGCTGGGTGCGAGACGTACAGGATCAGTCGATATTGCGAAACTTGGGGGAGTCCAATGTTCTGCAGTGGACGAGTCGACGACATGAGTCTCAAAAGTTACTTAAAGTTAAACTCGTAACACTTTTAGATAAACTTGTCTTTGTAATATTTTGCTAATGTGAACTATACAACTTTTCTGTGAGATAGCTTATTCAGTAATTGGTACGTTATAGCCAACTATCTCCACTGCGAATATTGTTTCCTAGATGCATCACTTTACAATGCAAGTTATAATCCATAGTGCACCCGATATAATTCAGTTCCAGGAAACGGCTATTTGCAGTATTACATTGCTACCTCTATTCTTGGTCCAGTTAATCTGCAATTCGAGACCGTCTTTTTAGAGAGAGTGTGTCTAAAGAGAGTGGAAAAATCTTCCTAAACCTGACCACGTCGATAAATCCACACATTATCTCAATCCTAAAACAATATTATAAATGCGAAAGTGGGTTTCTTTATTCTCTCATCACGTCTTAAAAACTTGGTACGCTGCTAGATCATGTCCTGGAATAGTGCCTCCCGGAATATTTTTTATCCCCGGTTGTATTTTCCTTCGGGATATTTTTGACATTTGGGCTGCAGCTCGTATTATAAATGCGAAGGTGGGTTGTTTGTTACGCTTTCACGCCTAACTATCGAACCGGTTTTAATGAATCTTGATACAGAGACAAATGGGACCCTGAAAACTGTTACAGGCTACCTGAACGCGAGCAAAGTTGTGGTAAAAAGCAGTGTCATATATTTTAGCTGTGATCATTACCAAAAGCTGCTGTTAGTTGAACAAAGGCAAAATAAACAAAAAACTTAACACTCCTTTTTTTGGGCAGTCGTGTAAAAAGTCCAAAAGGATATGAAATTTAAATGTGCTACCAAAATGCAATGCACTCTGGCAATCAATCATTACGGATTTTAGATAATTTCGTTTCCGCTAGTATAATGTCATTGCTTAAAGCCCTAGTTTCTTCTCATTCACAGTTCTCTGGAATTATAAATAAAACCCTGTAGTAAAATCTAGACTTTATTTCAAAATAAAAATTAAAATATTGTTCCTGTGTACTGTGAAATCTTTTAGAACTAGAAACTCGCAGGCATACACTAGATATAGCGAGTATTTTGATTCATTGTGAATTTTAGGGAGTGAAAGTATTCATAGATATAAATAAAATTCACTGAGACACGAAAATGTGAAGAAATCAAAATCAGTTGTTCAGTATGATATTATGTAAGCATACCACGACATAAGAAGTACCTACAGTCAAGGCCCACACAAAATTGAACCAGTCTCGACAGGAATCAGACATACCTAATTATCTAAATTTCTTTTTTAACCCAAATATTTTTTAACGATGTCAGAGTTTGTCCTTAAGTGAACCCAGTATATTTCTTACAAAGGACCATTTCCTTGAACGTGTACACTCTTGCACAGAAATACTGGGTCAATAGAACAAAAAATATCTAACGGATCTAATAAATACGAGAAACAGCCTTTATCCCATTGAATTACAAATGAGATCTGTCAGTGAAAAGTATAAAGTAGCCAGTTCCCTTGTTCAGGATACTGAACTGGGCCTCACTAATTTGTAATACGATTAAGTATTGATTGATGAATACTGTTAGACTGGGTACTTTTTTATGCTCGCCATTTTATTTATCCGAACTAATATTATAAAGAGGTAAAAATATGTGTTAGTTCGCAAACGGAATCTCTGGAAATAAGTACTGATTCGGTTTAAAAAATTCTTAAACTGATGGATAGCTACACTATTGCTGAAAATCATAAGTTTTTTTTTATATTCCGGAAAATGGAAGGTTCCTGTGGGTGAAGCCATGAGGCAAGCTAGTTTTATCCTTATTTTTAACGGCGTTGTTTTGTCCACATATAAATAGGAGTTTGGTAGGAGCATATAAATAGGAGTTTGGTAGGAGCTTTCTTACTCGTATTTGCGTTTGTTTATGGTTAACTTTTAAAACTGAGTGAAATATATCAATAGGTAGCCTTAGCAAAACCGTCACGTTGTATTATTATTTGGTCTCGAATAAAAATCATCGATCAATTACAAATAAGAGTACCTAACAGGTCAAAAACAGCAATAAATCACACTTAAATTCACCCAGAACTGAAATTACCACAAAAAATAAATTCCAATCAAGTAATAATCCCATTGCATCAGTCGCATGCAGGCCGGTTCAGTCCATTTTATCAAACCACAATCTAAATGGACGTATTCGGGCACGCCTGTATATTATTCAAGTGACGTTTTTGCGAAATAACGTGATGAAAGCTTTAAATCCTCTTCCATTAAGCACTTATTGTGTGGCTGAACCCGCCGCTCTTTTACGAAATCATTTTTTCATGATTAAACAGTCCCTTTTTGAAGTGAATTGTATGGGTAGGCCGATTAAAAATTCGATGTTCGGCAATTTGTAAATCCTTTTGGATTGCTCATTTTGGCGGTATGTTGCTGGATTATGGTTGCTCGCAGATTTGTCTTATGAAGTCTGTGCCTACGTTGTGGCTGGGTTGAAATAAGTGCATACTGCCCGAACCTTCTGTTTTGAACTCCAGTGGATTGGAGCGAAATTTGGGATAACAATTTGTATTAAAGTCAAAAATAAAATTATTTCATAGTCGAGTTCTCTTTGCGCCGATGTATTAAACACAATAAAATTGGACAAACCAAACACAATCTTGGTTCTAAATAAACTTTTAACGTCAAAAGTTACAACAAGTAAACCAAACTATGTACCTATGTAATAAAAAATGAGGTTTATTAAAAACTAAAAAGAAAAAAACAAGTAAGTCCAGTAGTCGAGACTTAACAGACTTAATGGTCGGGACCCATCAAAAATAGAATCCGTCTTCCTAACAATCGGTCCCGAATTTTTCCGCAGTCGGGTTTTTTGTTTTTTTTTTAATTTATTTTATTTTTAAACATTACTAGTTTGTCTCATTTTAATAATAAAGAGAAAATGAGGCGAAAAATGTAGTTAAAATTTTCACCACGCGTTTGTAGCGCCATCTGCAAATTTGCGCTATTTTCATGTAAGGAACATCAAAAATTGTTACGACTTTCTGACTGATATCTAAAAACAAACTTGCAAACTTGCTTGTTTTCTAGCAAATATGTTGAAAAACTTTGTATGACACAAGTGTGGAAATTGGTTTTTACAAACTCGTGACTATGGTAAGCCCTCGACTTAACTATTACACTTTTTAGATAGGGTCAGATTTTTTATATTTTTTTGTTTTTTTTTGTCTTTCTTTTACCTCAAGACTATTTGTACCGTATCAATATCAGTTCTATCTAAAATCCTTTAAACGTTACTTACCAACTTTAAATCGTTATAGATCCTAAACGGTAATTCTGATTGAAAAACGATGTTACAAACCTAAAAATATTTTCAAATATCTATTCAACGATACCCCACTTGACATAGTTTGTCGATTTTCATTTTTTTCTTTTTCACATTATGACGTCCAAAATCGACCAATTCGATTTTTCCAAATAATTATGCTTTCAATCACATTCGCGAATTAAACGACGTGTCATTTATCAAAATGTAAGCCAATTTTTTAAATTGTGTTGCGTTTGATCTAAATAGTGCCACAAAGGTACAAACCCACATACATACAAACATAGGCTGGTAAACACATATTTGCGTCGCGCAGTCGGGTAAAAAATCGCGTATGTCATACTAAGATAATAGTAATATATAATAATAACGTTAGTGTTCCGTTTTACCAATTTCGGCATGGAATTCTAATATTAGGAGATTTATACGGAATTCGTAACTAATACACCTTTCAACGATATTTCGGTAAAGAAAACTAGTGGAACCAGTACGATCGTATTGTGGTAATTCCAAGTACTATTCAAAGTACGAATGCGACGTATGATCGGTGTGTTGAGTAACTAGTTTTGTAATAGGTACTGTGAAAATTGGCATGGAGTATGTAACAAATGAAGTGCTATACTTGTGTAACAATTAGTTGGGGACTCTGTATTCTCCTCAAGAAAGTTAATAAATATAAAGTGTCGTCGCGTCGCATCATAAAACGGTAGAGTTTCTGATGTTTATAAGCTCTAGAATACAATGAATTATCGACAGATATATATTTTTTGTTCACCTGATAAACAGGATGATAGTTAAAAAAATGGAAAGTCGTTGCCACCGCTTCAATACCCACAAAATCTAGGACATAGCTGACGTATTTATATAAATCTCGAGTTTTGCGAATAAAACAGTACCTGCTAATTATTTGTTTTTTTTTTTCATAATTTTAGAGTTGATCTGATATTAATAATTGCGTATACCCGTTTCCAGGGTCCGATCCATCTTTGTACCAAAATTTATCAAAATCGTTTCAACTATTTAGGCGTAAAACATAAAAGCTTAGTTTCGTCAGAGGGCCGCCAGAGGGCGCTGCGATGTAAACAGAGAATTTGACAGTGCTCCCGTAAATTAAATTTCTAAAATATTAAACGTGCTCAACAGACAGTGAATAGTGCATAAAAGTGATAAAGGACACCAAAATCAACCATTGTAGTGTTAGCAGTAACATTATTAGTGTAATAACTATAAAAGGCACCTAAATTTTGTGCACAAAAAACTAGGAAGTTAGTGTAAACTCCCAATAAATTAAAGAAAGAAGTGTGTGAAGACTCCAAACCCTATATTGTAAAGAAAAATCTAAAGTGAACTTGAACAATCCTAAGGAATCTACAAAATCTAAAATTATAACACTTTACAGATTCGTTTTTTATTTTTGGCTGGATGGAGTAGGACCTCGATGCCCACTTATCACTCCATTAGTTATACAATCTGTGTAAAATGCACTGAATTCCATGTACCAAACCGATTCGTTTTAATATTGATGGTGGGAAGGAAGCGAGCCGCGGTTTTACGGAGTGTTTATCGTTTGGTAATGAATCGATGTGTTTTGTATTCTGTTAATTTTTGTACGAATATATTGTTTAAATGTTGGATTTCGTGTGTTACTTTATACTAGAATCATGTTAAAAGATAAATAGACATTCTGGTAAATTACACTGGTCAACAAAAAAAACACTTTTTGTGTGTCACAAGATTGTTTTAACTAATTATGTTAAGAAAATGCTTAAGTATCATAGAACTGAAATTAGAATTATTGAGACACAAACAGTTTTCCTGTCATCTGATTTTGAAGTGGTGCTTTGAGACGAAAACTGAAGTTTTCAGGTGATTCTAATACAGGCACATTATTATATTAAAGGATTAGTTGTGTAGCATATGACACGTCAGTATACTCAACTATCCTTTTATATTAAAAAAATCCAAAATAAAGTTCACGTTTTTTTTTTAAATGTGATGGGGCAGAATTTCTTTTTTGAGTTTTAATAATAATTTCAACATAAATATAAAGAAACTTGACAGAATCATTTGAACATTTTCTCTACATTATATAAGCATAAAGTAACTGAGTAAACTGAAATAAGAGCTACTTTATTGAAAAATATAAAAATCGGAATTTACAAGCTTAAGGAAAAATTATGTTACTGGTAGTAGCTTTAACACAAAAACTAGACCTGATCAAAACAAAATAAATATAATTTTGGAATAAGGGTAGGTAGGTAACTCGCAATTAGTAAGCAAATTCCTTGTGACAAAATCTTTTTGACTAGTGTTATGGATACTGGTAAGTTTACGATCGTCATCATCATATCAGCCGGAAGACGTTCACTGCTGGACATAGGCCTTCCCCAAAGGGTATTATGGGTTTATTTTAAGGGTTTGTCATAATCGCCACGCTTGGCAGGCGGGTTGACGATCGCAGTGTAGCTGTTGGAATGCACAGAGTAATGCTGCTGCCCATTCTCTGGTGAGTCCCTTAGTCGCCTCTTACGACACCTATGGGAAGCGATGAGATGGTGCTATTCTTTTACGTCCGACACCATACAGAACAACAACAACAGTATAATTAATGTAGAAATAAATTGATAAGTACTTATTACTTTCATGGTCATCATGGTAATGGCCTTGCTCATGTTACGTGGGGTTGGAGCAACACGTTTTTTTCTCCCATTTTCTCTTTTCAACCGTGACACCATTTTCTTATCCATAGAACCCTATTTTTTTTACTTTATTCCAACGTAAAAGACGGATACTTTTGAGTCCCTTAGTCGCCTCTTACGACACCCATGATAAGTTATGGGATGGTGCTATTCTTTTACGTCCGACACCATACAGAACAGTTTACGATAAAGTCAGAAAATAAAATCACACATACGTAAAGTGTCCAGTGTAATAACATCCAAATACTTCAACAACTAACTTCTTACTTCATAATAATCCTAACTATAGTAGGCGCCAGATAATCGTGGAATAACGGTCATTGACCCACCTACATTTATTGACATTGTTAATTTGAAAAACGGAATTAATGACACAAAACTGTCCCGAATCATCATCTCTCGTGATTCTTAACATTGTCTAATAATGAAAAACGATTCATATTTAATTGTTCAGGTACCTATGAACAGTTATTAGGGAAAGGTCAATATACTTTATTCCACATTTATCTGGCGCCTACTATAACATTAAAAAAGCGAACGTTTGTTTTTTTTATTTAATATGGCTTTGCTCTTGACTCTAGTCTAGGTCATAGATGACAGAGAACAAGGCGACGATGGAGCGAGCTTACCCAGAAGAAGCCTGTTCACTCAAATTTTTTGCCAAGATCTATAAATTTCGGTACAGAGATAGATGGAACCTTTTCTATGCATGGGAAATCATCAGATGACTCCTTCCGCTCACGGCGAATCAGAAGGGAGTATCAGACTCTTAACTGACTAAAACCCATCCGTGTTCTTCCTACCCTTTGCGTTCCATGGCCGACGTGGCTCTTTCGAACAAATTAGGTAATAAAAAATTCCGCAACAACAAATTCAGCAACAGATAGAACCCTAGAGATGATATGGGCTACCTTGACCTGAGCAAAGCCGTGGAAAAAGTTTTTAATAAGCGAGAATGGATAGATATTACTTTTTCAAACGAAAATAACTGAACGAATTTTGATGAAACCGGACAGTATTATAGCTTATAAATCGGAAAAACACAAGCTGTAATTTATAACCTGGGGAGGAAAGTACTAATTCTACAAGAGGAAAGCCGCGTGCGGCAGCTAGTAACTTATGCGTAGTTTTTATATTTAAATTTTAGCCAATTGTGTCCCACTGCAGGGCAAATGCCTCCCTTTCTTTCTTCCATTCCTCCCGGCTTTGGGCAAGTGTGGACCAATCCTGCCGATAGGCGTCAAACTCGTCCTGCCATCTGCCTGGGTCGCCCACGATGTCGTCGGGCATTTTCTAGGACCCATATTTATTTATATATATTTTATTGTACATTAAATTAAAAATACTTACAGAAAATCTTAAACTAAAAAACATACAATTGGCGGCCCTATCGCATTCCGCGATCTCTTCCAGGCAACAGCAACAGCAGCAGCGGCAGTTCTCATTAATAAAAATAATACATAGAAACAAGGATTTATAAGTATATTTCTTTAAAGCTAAATAAAACAGTCCCTTATCCTCGTAGCAGCTGAATGGAGAGTCGCCAAGCGCAATACATTGTTTCAAACAATAATAATTCTTATGTGTAAATTACAAGCCAGCTTATCTATATAATAAGTAAAGGGGCTGTTTGTTTGTCTTTGTAACCCTCTTGATAAAACTCCTGTTGAAATAATTATTGTCACAACATAGAAGAGATTCTGAGAAGGTACTTCGTTATCCGTACATTTATTTGCACACTTTTGAGAGAGGTGTTGAAGAGTCGTAACTTTATGGTTATCTTTGTTTGGTAGTACAACACTACCACTCTTATAGAATATGGTAACATTGACACTACTGTCAATCACATTGGAATGTCGATATGGCCGACACACGACCAGTTGTATCTTTATAAAATAATACTTACTGCCTGCGGTGGACTTCATAATTTCATACCCCAAAGGCGTCCTGCTAATTAAATAGATAACAACATAAAAATCTTTAACGGAATATGGAGTTAATTTAACAGTGGTAGAAACTGATGAATTAAAAGCATACCTCGATTTCCTGAATTTTTGCATTTATTTGGTACAACACGAAAAGAAAATTAAACAAAAAAAAAAGAAGTTGTTTTAATCATAAGAACAAACGAAATAAAAATTAGAAAATACGTACATTAAAAAGACTTTGAACAGAAACAAGTTATTTGTCTTGAGAGATCTTACAGTTAAGTACTACTTATTTCAACAAAAGTTTCTTGTAACAGACCTGACGATGTGACAACTTCAATACCTACCTCGAGCCTAAAGACTTGATATTGTTTACCTACAATTAGTATTTCATAGAAATAATACGAACCTTATTTTTTAATTTGTTTCATTTTTTTTTTAATAAACATCACACTGTCAGAAGGCCTAACACGAATATTTTGAAGTATAGTAACGTTACAGTATCTTTAACGTAAGTGAAGTTGAATATAAAAAACTACAACCCCATTATATTTTGTTTAATTTTATACTACATACACAATTTATATCATACATAAATAAGAATATAATATTCAATTCAAATAATACTATGTGCGAAAAGAGTATTACAGTTAAAGTAAAATTTTACGTTACGTTACTATACGTCAACAACAACATGCGTGCTAGGCCCTCTGATTTATCAAACTCATTACCGGCTAAAACGGGGTGGATAGAAATGATGGGGTGAATAAAAACGAAACTTTGATTGTAATTTTCACATTATTTAAATATTGTTTGCAGCAATGAGGAACTCCAATTTTTTTAACAATTATTTTACATTTAAATGGACGCTTTGTGACAAACATTTAATATGGTATTTATGTGAAAATCCCAATAAAAGTTTCGTTTTTATTCACCCCTGCATTTCTATCCACCCCGTTTTACCTTTTTACCCGTGGTACCTGGAAAAGCCATCTAGCCCGTGTCAAAAACCTCCAAGCCGACAAAATACAGTTCCAAAAACAAATGAAGTACATAAATAAACCACACAAGCGGAACCAAGTACAGAATCATAGTATTTTCATGTTAATAATCTGCCTAGAACAAAGAGGCATTGTCCCACCGTGTAAGAAGTGCTGCAAATGAAAGAAACTCCTTTGTTTTGGGGTCGTCCGAAAGCAGTCGTTTTTTTCTAGGTTTTTCTCGGTTGAAAAGAAACGAGATGAACGATGTTTCTGCTGCCCTAGTAGGCTTTATTGCTGGTTTTAATTGCAGTGCAAAGATTTTTTTTGTATTTCATTAGTTTCGACGAATATTAAGCGCAAAATTAGGTAAATTATTTTTCATAGTATCTCGAACCTCAAGAATGTCATGTACTGAGGTATACTACAGAGATTGATGGCCACGATATTAAGTAAAACAAGAAATACAAGGAAAATGGAACCAGTGTTGCCAGTTAGGTACTATAAGTCATCATCTGCCTAGCCTTTTCCCAACTATATTGGGGTCGGCTTCTAGTCAAACCGGATTCAGCTGAATACCAGTATTTTACGTGGAGCGGCTGCCTACCAGACCTCCACAATCCATTAACTGGGAAACACGGTACTCCTTGGCAAGACTGGTGTCAGATTATCTGGCTTCTGACTATCCGTAATGACTGCCAAAGATCTACAAATGACAGCCGGGACCAACGGCTTAACGTGCTTTCCGTGCACGGAGGAGTCTCGGTATGTTAAGATGGTCATCCATCCACAGACCAACCTCGGCAAGCGTTGCTTAACCTTGAAGATCGACCCGTACGACTATTATTATTTAGCCACGAGCTTCTTTAAATCCTGAAATGTATGTAGTTTTTTTATCTCTCGTCACAAGATAAATTCCATAAACTATATTCAGAAGTCAATGCCCCCCACGCCAACCACTTTTACCCATTTAAAATAAGAAAAACCACGTCCCAAACTCCAATTTCGGAAAAGGGTCTAACCAAGAATATATTGACATACTACCAACAAACTCGACCAGTACAGAACCAACATCAAATTCCATTTCATTCAAATCCGTTCAAAACAATAAATTTTCCGCCAACAATCCATCTAATTTAGTATTTACGTTTAAAACAGGTAATCTCGAGGATTTGTCGTCCTCAGTGTAATGTAATTAAATGTGTTATTTAAACAATTATGTAAATTCAGCTAAGGGAAACGTTAAGGAAGGTTGTATTATCTAAAGGGTGCCATAAGAGCCAGATACGAAATGTTAAAAGATGTCGGGATCTTGAAGGGCTTATTTTTTAGGGATTTAATAAGAAATTCCGCTCGGTTTTCCCCTAAAATGAATTTGTAAGATGGTAAAGTGCGTTGCTTACATTTATTTACGGTATTTTTTTATTTTAAATTCTAACTACCCTGTAATTGTTCTACAACGCAAGTTTTTTAAATTATTATTGACTGGAACGTCGCCCGCGACTTCGTTTGCGCATATCCCGTCTTTTCTCGTTCCCGTAAGAATGTCCAGTTCCCGTATAGCCTATATAGCATGCGCGTTTTTTTTTTGGCATTCTGTAGCCTACTGCATGCCCATGGCATATAGCCCTCCTCATGTATCTATGAGGCTATCATATCATAATATATCATATAACAAATCCGACTGGTAATACCAGAGATTAACGCGTACAAACAAACAATCAAACTCTTCAGCTTTATTATATTATACATATATATGTACAGTATAGAAAGGCTCGCGTTTTACCAATGATGACAATCTCACCTAATGGTAGCGATGATGAGCTCGCCGATCTAGCACGCTTGCCGAGAAGTAGCCATAAAATAGTTATTAAATAGTTTGAAATTTTACGCAATATTTTGCAATCATACGGCGTTTGCAATTTTCCGGTAACAGATACACCTCTGCCTAACCTTACGAGACTTACAGGCATAATTATTATGTTTAATGTATGTGTCCGAATTCTAAACTACAAGAATAAAGAACTCTTTAAAATAATAACTCTTTTTAAACAAACAGTATTATAAAACTAGCCACCGACAAACAGAACATTACTCTCTTTGATTCACTTTCAAAAAGTTTCCAATTTTTGTTTTGCAGAACTAGAGACTATTGTTTGATATAATTACTTTTCAAATATTTCCGTCACAGCTCTTTGTGAGAGAAACATTAATATCAGAATGTATTCTCTTTGGCGAAGTAGAGAGAAAGATTTATTTTTTACAATATAAAATATTACATGAAAAACGGAAATTTTGGTCGTGAAATGACCCGAATAATATGGATCTATTTGATTCGTTTCGATAATGTAGCAGAGGATAAAAAAGGAAACGTCCAAATCTATCTATAAAGTAACATAAAATTGCGCTTGTACACGGTGTACAAAGGTACGTAACAGGTTACATAATTAAAATACTTATATAAAGGGATGCGGAACAGAGAGTAAATACCTCCACTGGAAATGGGAGGCTCCTCCTGCCAGACTGTTGTTGTGTCTGGTGGGCAACTGCCCGATAATTAATATTCGGACTGTTGTATATGTTCGAATCGCACGGAGAGAGAATTGCGCGATGCAAGATTTCGTTGTTAGTTCGTCTTAGATGGCGCTGCGGTTCTTTTTGTTGCCGTACCAATTTCATATCTTAGTTTTTTAAGTGGCGGCGTTGATACTGCTACACTTACACCACCAGTTATGTTTAAGTCCCATGTATTATCATCATCATCATCATATCAGCCGAAAGACGTCCACTGCTGGACATAGGCCTCTCCCAAGTGTCGCAACAAGAACCGGTCCTGTACGTCTCGCATCCATTGGCTACCCGCGACCCTCATCAGGTCATCGGTCCACCCTGTGGAAGGCCTTCCAACACTAAGTCTTCAGGGTCGCGGTCGCAACACTAGAACTTTTCGGCCCCATCGACCATCTGCCCTGCCCACTGACACTTCAGTTTGGTGATCCTTCGGGCTATGTCAGTAACCATGGTTCTTTTGCGGATATCATCATTCCTGATTAGATCACGCAAGGAAACTCCGAGCAATACCCTCTCCATTGCCCTTTGGGTGACTTTAAGCCTTCTGATAAGGCCCATTGTGGGTTCCGTACGTCAACACTGGCAACACGCACTGGTTATAGACTTTTCCCATAGTCCCACGTATAGGAGAGCCTATTATCATCAACAGTGCACAAATCCAGATGAAAAATCCAATAACACTTTTCCCAACCCGGAAAGCGAACCAAGTAGCTCATGATCAGTCATTCCTCCCAAAATACTGGGCGTCTCCTGAAATTAAACTTTTTTTTGTTTTTTCAAGCATGGGAAGTCATCAAATGACTTCTTCCGCTTTGGGTGGAGCGGAAAGGCGTGTCAGACTCTTACTGACTAAAACCCATCCGTGTTCCTTCTAAAGCTCTTTGCGTTCCAGGGCCGATAGTAAAAATCTCTCAGCTTCCCGAAGGAATGTAAAATAACCAAAATAATTACCGAAACTTCAAGAAGCTAGTTTAGTTAATTGACAAAGCAAAGTTTTACTCAGATATTTTCATTGAAAGATCTTTACAAGTACATTATTTGAAACAAATGTTAGGAATAACTTCGAAATTTCAGACTACAATAAAAAGAGCATTCTTTCAATGATTAAAAGGCAGTTGAAATGTTTTGAAAAATATGGCAAGTAATAGTGAGATCACTTTGTTGAGGATTTCGGCATTCAAAATGCCGAAATCCTCTAGCAGCCTCTAGACAGAATTTTAAAATGAAATTAGAGATCGGAGTTGAGAAAGGCATTTTTTCTTAACCGACGAAATTGAAGTTAGGTTAGAAAGATCACGTCAAGAAGTACAAGCGTTAAGAGGTTTATTTTTATATTTGCACCTGTTTTTTTTTCTCCCGGATATAAACAGGTTGGAAGTGACAACCGTATCGTAACCATGTAAGTTATTGTGAGTCCCAAGTTATAACAATATAATATTTACTGTATAATAGCACCTACACATATTATTTTGTTTTTTTTTTCACATTAAAGGTAGATATGCGACGAACCGGAAAATAAGATGAATTATTCGCTAAAGGTCGCAGGGAACCATTTTGTAGAAGCGACTTCAAATCAATCCACGTAGAAACCCACAATGTTTATTTCACTAAATGCTAATCTATATATATATAAAAGAAATTCGTGTTAGTTACACTATTTATAACTCAAGAACGGCTGAACCGATTTGGCTGAAAATTGGTGGAGAGGTAGCGCAGAACCAATATATGGACATAGGATACTTTTAATCCCGTTTTATTACAAAACGCAACAAACAGAAAAACGAAAAATTTATCAGTCAAAACATAAAATATCAGTCTAGCCGTTCATTTGTTAAAAATGGTATAACAAAACGCAACTGACACGGAATAACAAAACGCAACTGACAGCTAAACGTAATGTTATCTATAGTTAAGTATGATTGAAAATTTGACAATAAGAAGTTTTGAAGTTGACCGGTTGATGTATTTGTTTCGAGTTTCTATTAGCTTATCGTGCCGATATTATCATTATCAATGCCGCTACCAAGAACACTTCAAAAGTGTATTTCACATTTATCTGGCGCCTACTATAGATTTTTATGCGTTATTATTCTAATGTACCAGTATTCAAAGTAATTTACTCCAGAAATCTCACATAGCAACTGCCCTGATCTAAAGCTAAGGACAGCAGAAAAAAAACAAATGATCTCCATGAATCAACACACTGTCTTGATCTTCCAACTGAGTGGCTTAATAGCTGATTTTTTACCTTTCTTCTCATTTGCTTGTTTGATTTATACGTGATATCACTCAATTTTACGATTTCCGAGGAACGTTTTCTCATTGAGATTAAGGTGGAAAAATGTGGGTAGGAACGCAAATGTTAAAGGAAAACTTAATGAAGCCATTTGATACGTATGGAGGGTAGAAATAATGACGCCATGTTTTTAACGGTCTTTGTTCAAAATTACGTTAAATATGATATGGTTTTTTTGGAACTTTTTGGGTTTTATGCTGGAATGAGAGTTGTTTCTTATTCAAAAGAAATAACTCAAATGTCAACTTCGTCAAATATTTATTACTAGCTTTTGCCCGCGATTTCGTCCGCGTGGAATAGTTACTTTGGGCAGACATTTTTATTTTTAAGATACTAATTTTTCAAAACCACTTAATAATATTTTTTCTTATTAAGTGCCTTAATACAAAGGTTCACCGGTTTTAATAATGACGGAGTGCCATACCTTCCACCGCCCTTTTCACCCACTTAAAGGATGATTTCTGGGATAAAAATATACTATGTCCTTTCCCGGGACTCAAACTATCTCTATATCAAATTTCATCTAAATCGTTCAGCGGTTTAAGCGTGAAGAGGTAACAGACAGACAGATACACTTTCGCATTAATACGAATATAACATAATTGACAACTTGCTAAAATATGACCCTTTCCAAATTATGACCAATTTGTTGGAGTGCCCCAAGTGCCCATGCACCAGCACCACTAAGACTTAACTGAAGACTGATGCCACTATAAACGAGGCCACTTGCTAGGCTCAAACTATCTAAAGAAGAAGAATAAAACTTCGTTTTTGTGCTAGATTTAATAACATCATGCCACAACGACAATACGACATTGTTGTCTATTTAAATGTCCTAACATATACTTATCACATTACATCTTTTCATCACTCTACCGATGACGAAATAAAATTCCCCTACATATTTAAAAGCCTTTTTTTGAAGGATGGGAAATTATCAAATGACTTCCACCGCTCTGGGTGGAGCGGAAGGGCGTGTCAGAGTCTTGCTGACTAAAACCCATCCGTGTTCCTTCTAAAGCCCTTTGCGTTCCAGGGCCGCGGTGACTCTTTCGAACAAATTCTGCAACCCCGGCAGGCTCTTGCCCTAGCGAGCCCCGTCTCCTATGCTGACATCGCTTTGAGGCGCGCGTGAATCACAACGCGCCATCGACCCGGGCCTCGTGGTGATCGGACAGCAAGTTACCCAACGCTTGCCATCTGCAGGCCCGCGCATACGGTGGCCGGGGATCGCTCTGCGACTCCTCTTCGTTTGTGGCCCTCGCGGGGTCCTCCTCCTCCTGCGCTAACATTACTGTTTCGTAGAAGGAGGTGACCAGCCTCCTCGCTCCGGACCATGGATTTAACCAGGGCCGGACGCGAGAGGTCGCCGAAGGCGATCGCCTCGACGAGGACATGGCGGTGATCCGCTCAAGCAGGGCACACCTCCACCGTATGCTCCACCGTGTCCTCCAGGCGATCCTCACAGTGCTGACACCCGGCGTGTCGTCCCGCTGAATTCGAAAGGTTTTATTAAAAGTCTACACTCACCAGTTTTTTGGGCTCACTTCCAGTCGACAGTGATGCGGACGAATTTTTGTCGCCATATTTTTGTTAGGAATGTTTATTTTAAGTTTATACTGTTTTTAGATTAGTATTTAAAATATAAAATGAATAAAATTAAAAAAAAAAACACTAACTTAGCTGTTACAGAGTAATCTGATGAAATACCTTGAAAGCATATTTCCCGTACGAACCGGCGACGTTTCCCGGAAACCAGAATGTTTAAAATTAGCTTCTGCTAGAGGCTTTGCACACATGATAGTCGGAAATTATCCCAAGGTAACATGCTCTACCAGTGTGCCAAGTTTAATACAAATCTGTTCTGCCAATACACGTAACAATAGTTTAATTCCATTACTCAATTACTGACCTATATCAAAATAACAGCAACTACTTTACCAAGATACCATCATCATCATATTAGCCAATAGATGTTCACTACTGGACACAGGCCTCCCCCATGTGTCGCCACAAAGACCGGTCCTGTGCGTCTCGCATTCATCAGCTACCCCCACCAGGTCATCGCTACACCTTATGGAAGGCCTTCCAATTCCTTCGATTTCATTATAACCGAATTTAAATCGCGCCCTTTCGCTCTAAGACAATTCCAAAGAATAATCACGCAAACTTATCAACTAATTTACTTCCAAGTACTCGAACTAACTCCCCTAAATTGACCCATATATCAAGGGCAAGTCCTAAGATGCATTGAACTCACGTCACTCTATCCCCACTTCTAATTACTAAAGTTTTTAATATCCCCCGCCTTTTTTATTGTCCATGCCGGCTGCCCATTGTTCACGACGAAGTAAATTTTACAATTCCCCCCATCCGACAATTATAAAAGTTTTAATTGCTCGTACTTTTCTAATTACAAAAAATACAGTCTCATGAGCGAAGGGAATAAAAATTATAAAGGGAGAAGAAAACTTGAAAAAAAACTCGACGTTATTTTTACGTTCGAATGGGTGGAAACTTTGATAATTTATAGAGCAATAAAATCCTAAATTAATGGAAAGTTACATTAAAATGGAGCTTGCGTTATTCATTTGAAATGCATGCATGCATTGGATATTATACGCGAGGATTAAAACAAAGTTAACGATAGTGTACGCCGGAACGGAAAATAATATTTAAACAATAACCCCTGCATTTTATTCCAATGAGTTATGCCTTTGTATCGTTAAATCCTAGAGCTTTTAATACGAATAGCCGTTTTTGTGGTACAGTATTATTTTGCTGTCTTAATTAGGGACGGTTGGGTTTAAATAAAATTGAATACCGTGCTGGTTTCACGTACAAGTCTTCTTTACTGACAATTGACTCAAACATAAATACAACTAGCTTTTCCCCACAGCTTGGGTCGCCACACTATTTATTTCCGCAAAAATTTAGTATTTTTGGACAAAGATTGATGATCCCATCAATTTCTGTACATAAAATCATTAAAATCGGATCAGAGATTTAGGCGTGAAAACGTAGCAAACAAATAATAGTGGATTATGCACCGAGGGGATAAAGCAATGTCTTATGTCACGGGCGTCATATTGAATCCCGAACGCAATGAAGGATTTGAGAGTTAACTTACGAGCGAAGCAAGGGAGTTAATACAAGAATCCTGAATGCAGCGAGGGATTTAAGCTAGCCCAAGGCAAATACACCTTTTTTTCCTGAGGAGCATACTCTACTTTTAACACCGCGAGAGCTTTTTTCCCAAACCATGAAGAGAGGTGGCTGATAACCGCGAGCGCGCGCGTCGGCCTCCACTGCTAAGAGCAGGTCGCGGCTGTGCCCCCGTCCACCAATGTGGCAATAATATTGTACTGAATTTCATTATTATAACCCGCGGCAATAATGTGATTTGAATTTGGAACCTCATTTTGACGACACTGCTTGCAGGCTATAATGACGTACTTGAGGTTAGATTTGCATAGCATAATAGTTTGACATTTCCGTGCAGGTGGTGGAAAAACACACTTTCGCATTTATATTAGTTACGACTAAAAAAACTTCCGTGTCACATTCATTTAGTCTATGACTGGAGACAAATTGACGCTCTGTCAGTGATATCGATCCACTAAAGTCCAAGTGCGAATATTTAAGACTATTCGACCATCGTTGTCGCCGATGTAACATTTTCTAGGCCTATATAAACAAGTACACCTCATGAAAATCTATGAATTTCCATTTTGAAAACACTAAATCTACTATAATTTGCCTCTTTAAACGCCCATTTAAATGAGTTAGATGGCAAAACAAGCCAGTAATTGGCACGATAATTATATTCACCTAAACATTAAATTAAGAAATTATAACTGTAGTAGGTAGTATGTATTAGTATGATATTAATTTTAGTCATATTTATTATAGTATGTTATATTTAAAGTTTTTTTTGTCTTTTTATGTTAACATAACTTTTACACACGATGTCTACATATCTTTTATTCGACTCTCCTTTCGCAGGTATGCTGGAAGAGATTTCTTTAGAAATAAGCATCACCTTTGTACCTATTTTTCTGTTCCCTTCTTCTTATTTATTTGTTAAATGTGTGTACATAAACTGTTAAATAAATAAATAAACTGTGGTCATGCAATGCTGATTTTGAATGAAAATATATGCTAATTAGTGTAAAGTGTTTGATGAAACTGCTTAATCAATAACGACGCTATTTTATTTTATGCCACAATCAAAGTACCACAACATAAAAATATTTCAGGAATTCCCTGATATTTTCAATAAATGTTTCAAATTAATGAGTAAATCATGTTTTAAATTAATGAGTAACTGCAAAATAATATAATTTCAATTACACAATTATGCCAATTAAAGTTAATTATAGATAAAAAAGTGACGTAATTTCACCTGAAAATAATTGAGTTTTCTTAGTATAAAGTATGAATGTGACATTGTTACATTTATGACTTTTAATCTTTAGAAAGATACATTATTTTACTTCATCTTTGTATTGTACGAGTAAGTGAGAAAGGAACTCCATCCTTTGGCGACAAAACTCAGTTCATAAGGAATGTTACATACACAGCGTTTTCACACTGCGTTTTTTTTTTTCAGTTCGCTTAAATTATCATCAAAACTAGAAAATGAATTGGTCCAGCAGGCAATTGTAATTATAATAGCCTCGTAAGTTTTTGTAAGAGAACATTTAATTAGGTACCTACTAGAATGGTTGTTCACTGTAGATGATCAGACTTGAGTTTTCATTTCGATGCTCTGTGTATGAATAAATTTTTCACCAATCTATATTCTTCCTAACCACAAACACTTAGATGAGCATTATGTAAGTACGAATACACCTACAATTTTTAACACATAGTCACACAATTTATAAAATATAGAATGCGATTGTTTTAGCCGCGCTCAAACCGCCGAATGTGTCGTCACCCTAAGTCAAACTGAAAGGAATCTGAAAGGGTTAGTGAAGTTCTTTGAGACGTTTTGTCGACGTGCGCTGCTGACGCGTTTTTCATTCTTAGTGACAAAGTCGCGACCTCTGAGGAGTTGTGGACCCGTACTTATGTCGAGTGAAATTGCTGGTACTTGAGATAAAGTTTTCTGTACAAGGCGACGAATTATGATTTTTAGTTGGATTTTTGAACTTATTCGAGTTCGGTACGTAGGGAGAAGTAAGCATTCTATTTAAAAACTTAAGTTTGCTGGAATTTTTGGATGGTAAATTAAAAAGAGGTTAAAAGGATGTCGCAACGGTGAGCCACTGTTTTTTGTTGTGTTTTATGTTTTATTTTGTATAGTGTCAGTGCTTATCTACATGCATAGTCGTAACTTCCAATAATCATTTTTTTATGGATACTAATACTAGAAATTATATACTGTCCTATTCTTAAATTGTCGATTGGAGGTAGTCTCTAGAAGTAATGATTCGATTTAAACAAGGCACTGAACAGAAAGATATTATCGTTGATTTCTATAGAAATAGCTTTGTACACCGGTAAATTGTATGTTTTAAAGTTTAAGATTTTCTGTATGTATTTTTTATTTGGTGAACAATATAGTTTTATATAAATCAAATATAGGTTTTTTTACAAGATACGCCACTGGGGCGAAACCGTGAGAAAAATATAGTTTATTATAATCTTGATTCGTTATGGAAACAAAAGCAAACTAGAAATACATTTGTATGGAAATGTTATTACAATATGCATAGCAGCCATTAAAAAGTACTGATTGCTTCGTAATCAATACAATTCAGTTAATTGATATCTAAAGTGATATCGACCTTGATCGAATATTGGTCCAGTTGTTATCTATCTACAACCTATGTTACCACAGTATAAAACCGAGGAAAGATCATAATCTTCCCACCTTTTTTCCAACTACAATATATTGATAAGTTGGTCTTAAGAACCATGCTTGTTCAAAATTCGCTCACCTAGATCTTAGTTAATGTTCTGTAACTAGATGGCGTTGGCGTCGAATTAGTTGGTGTTAAGATTCTCCGATATTTAATTAGGCTCAGGTCAATAAAACTCATTTTAAGTTCAATAATTAGATCCGTATATAGTACTCGGTTATGTATTTAGCTTTAATTACTCTCTGCACTTACAGTTAGTACCAACACGTACACGTTTAATACTCGACCTTACTAATATGCACAATAAGATCAAATTACAAGTACCATCCTCGGCGTCCGGTACTCAAGAGTTGGAAAAAGGCTGGGGTCCGTTTTCAGT
Organism: Mamestra brassicae; assembly: GCA_905163435.1. NCBI lineage: Eukaryota > Metazoa > Arthropoda > Insecta > Lepidoptera > Noctuidae > Mamestra > Mamestra brassicae. The sequence goes on along the minus strand of LR991004.1, from coordinate 6,564,111 downwards.
TTAACCAGATGCATTCAAATTAAGTATTTAACAAGGAGCTACTGCCTATTTGACCTCCAAAACCCAGTAACTGGTTGACATAATATAACCCCTTGACATGACTGATTGTCAGACTAATTTAGGCATCTTGCAACTCAACAGGCTACTCTACTGATCTAATGATGATTGAAGATCTACATAGAATGCCAGTAGCGCGTGCTTTCTGAGGCACGAAAAATTATGAAAATGTATGTAAGACTAACTATAGAACATAAAGTGCCAGCACGGCTCATAAACTAAAAAAAACGCGCTAAGGACAAATCAAACAAAATAAACAAGTAAAATTTTCTAGTTTGCCCCCCGAAAAGTGCCATCAATTACAATTTTTTTTTATTTGTTACGCATTCGTGTTTGAGTTACGGAAGATTATATGTGCACCAAATTTGAACTGAATGGGTTCAGTAGATTCGGAGAAAATCGGCTGTGACAGACGGACAGACAGACAGTCAACCGAGTGGTCATTAAGGGTTCCGTTTTTCCACAGAGCCCTAAAAACAAAACAAGCTTAAACCGCTAAATAAACATCTACAAAACTTTTACCAGAACTAATGGAAAACGAAACCCAACCGGAAATATCAATAACAAAATCTAAAATCTCAAATAAAAACTTCACTGAACATTGAATAGTGAATCTCAATACGATCCGATCCCCTCGCTACCCGCACATAGATTTATGAAGAAATTAGAATTGGGACGTGACCAAGTACTTGATATTCAAAAGCAGCGTCCACGAAAGGCAAGATGCGTTTGCGTTCAGAATTTAGACCACGTACCGAGAGAATGCCCGGGGGAGTCCATTTTCACAAATATTGGCCTGCACTGCTCTAGACATTGTAATATCTATGCAGATGTTTAGTTATATGAACTGGTATGGAATCTGCGAGCGTCATATTTAACTATGGACGTTAATTGGATCGTTTGGAGGTAGTGTGGTATGAATGAAAATGTGGATTATTGGTTTGCGGGCTTAGTTTGTTATAGTTTGACGATTATACGATACAGTAACTATGGAGTTTCTTGTCCGTTCTTCTCCATAAGAATCTACCTTTTCGAATGGACAGTAGTCACTTTATTAATTTAATACTATTTTACTAAACTGTAAATGATGACGTTCAAAAGTACCGTTTAATGGCATAATTGAAATAAACGCTTTGACTTTGGTTTATAGAAAAAGCAACAAAAAGATTACGTTTTCAGTAGAGTCAAGAGCAAACCCATATTAAATAAAAAAAAAAAAATATAGTAATCGTAAACAATCAGTAATTGTTTAACAGTAGCATCACGTTTTTTTGGTAACGCAAAATCATTTTGGTTGGTTCAATTAATTAATTTCAATAAATTATGTTTAGAACAAACTTTCCATAGATAACACTTGACTAGTCTAGTCAACACAAAAAAAAAATCTGATTTGATTTATATTATTTAATTATCATATATCTATCTAAAAGCGGAGAAAATCAAATTTTTATTTGGTTTTTAATTCAAGTTCTGGTCTAACATCGCGGGCGGTAAAAAAACTGCTACTATCTAAATACTGTTTTCGCGTTATTTTAGTTGCTGATCATAATATCAAAATATCACGTACGTGTATCCAAAATCCCAGTTTATTTTAAACTGGGATTCTTAATACCCCGCGTCTTTTTTGAGCATTAAATTTGTTACGAGTTTTAGTCCAAATCAAAGTCTTCCCGATTTGACCGTTTTTTAAAAGGAAGACACTTCAAAACCACTTTATGTTAATCATTATTCATATCAGTGTAAAATAAGTGCCAGTCTGTCCGAAAAAACTTTGCTATTCTTCATTGAAGATCACGTTTGTTCTACAAATTCTAAGATTTGTAGAACAAACGTGATTTTTTCAGGTGCTTTACCTAAAAACTGAGATGGGATGGAAAACTTTTAATTATGAAAACGTTTTGTGTTCACAGTACGAAATAATAAACATAGTGAGAACTCAGATAATTTCAAAAGTTCAAAATTCGTTGACTAGTGTATAATATCAGATCGACTCAGTAGATTTTATAATTACTCGTATGTCTACTGATCCAAAGTTATGTAAGTCCCACGCATGGATGTAAAGTAATAATATTATTTACATTGCTGGAAATAATTATTTTCAGCAGTCATCTTTTTCTAGAAAACATTAAGATTATTTCGTGAAAGATATCAAATATCTGCCCTCATTAATCCTACCCTATTAACTCCTAAAACGAACTGACACAGCAGTAAAACAAGAAAAAAACGTCTCCAGTTTCCAAACAATAAAATTAATTTAATTTTCATTTCATTACCGGCTGCGCTCCATTTAATAAAATTTACGTATATTAGTCGCTTGAAAAACGTTCTAGATTCGTGTCTCAACGCCACTGAAGAGAGGGATAGCGAATAAAAGAGAACAATAATAATTTTAATCAAAAACAATGAGATTGCGCTCGACGCAAATTGGTCTTCTTTTGCCATTAACATGATGATGGAGCGCTGTGATGCTTGGTCGAGGGAGGTGTTAGCAGGATACTATCACACCGAAGTGTAAAGATTTGCTTTGAATTTAGGTTAGCAGACTAGCTAGTTTATAATGAAATTGTAATCCAGGGAAAGGAAACAGTATCTTTGTTATTGTAGTCATATCTTTGTCAGATATTGTTGTCGAAAAACCGATCCCGTTACTTTACTTCACGATTACTTATGATGCCTTGATTTGTCGACAACAGTTAATGTGATGTGTGGGGTGACACCACTTAGTGTAGCTTTTTTCGCTCACAATCGGACGAAAGATACCTACTGTGCAAGGAAAAGGGAGATAAGATATTGCAACAAATCACCAATTTTTCATAGTATCATTGAAATTACATCAGCGCAACCATATTTTGTTTTAAAGCAGAAGAGAGCAGTTTAAAAGTTCAGTAGGTTACTTTGATTACATTTTTGGTTCTACACAAAGTTGACCCATTTAAAATTAATAGAAAACGTCCTAAAAAGTTAAATGTCCCCAGTAAAAAGTTTTTACTTCGGTTAAACTGTCACTTTATTACATTACGGTGTCACAGGCGGCCATTAAGGGAAACGTAGTAAATCAGGGTTTAGCAGAATTCCTTTTTTATTCGACCTGACATAAAAATCGTAAACTTGTTCAGGAGTGGGTGTTCCTTAGTTATTTTGCTTTAAAAAGACGGTATATCATTAATGTTCTTTGGCGAAAAGCGAAAACGAATTTATTATATTTAGTTATGAAGACGAAGATTTTCTTTGTGGTTTTGTTGAGCTGTCGTTTTTGATGTCTGTTTTTGTCGGAAAATAAAAGGTACAAAACTTCTATATCGTCATATTTATAGTTTATTCTATGTATAATTACTTATAAAATAGATTGATTTGAAACTGAAAACGAAATGTTTTATTTCACTATCAGGTATCGTTAAAAAACAATTCCTAGAAAAGTGTGTATATTTTGTATTTAATAAAAAAATCAGTTTCGGTTTATTAATAGAAAAAAACAAACCGTTCAAATCCAATCTTTACTAAGCAAACACGATAAAAAATCAAATATTCCATTTACAAATCGATTTAAAATTCTAAGCCCATACATTTTTATACAAACTCTTTCGCTATTTGCATAGAAAAACAGTTTTGTGAACGTTAAAACTAAAACAAAAGGTGCAAAACGAAAGAAGGTGAAAAAAAATGGCGCATCAGTAGGCGTTCAAAAACTGTCGACCTTATAAGGGGCGTCTAGCAATTTAAGGCACTTTAAAGTACGCTACAGGCGTCGGAAAAGATGTGAGACTTGTATGGATCATGGGAAATGCGTAGTAACGTTCCTGTAAGACGCTGTAAATATGAATGAAAGGATACTGAAATTTTGATGCTTGTAAAGAACTAACAGATACCACTGTACTGTGTTGTGACACTACTATAACGATATAAAGTTTTGTATTGAAATTCTATCTCTGTAACAGTACACCGCAGACTAAAAGTTGTCTGGTAGATATCGCTGTCTGCGCCACTGTACTCATTGAATTAAGTTTGTGTAAAAAAGTAATGTAACTATTTCTGGTGTCATCATCATCATCATCATCATCATATCAGCCATCCACTGCTGGACAAAGGCGTCTTCCAGGTGTCGCCACAAGAACCGATCCTATGCTTCATCATCGCATCCATCGGCTACCCGCGACCTGTGGGCCTTCCAACGTTGCGTCTTCTGGTCCGCGGTCGTAACTCTAGAACTTTTCGGCCCCATCAACCATCTGTTCCGCGAGCAAGGTGCCCTACCCACTGCCACTTCAGTTTGGCGATCCTTCGGCTATGCCGGTAACTTTGGTTCTTTCGCGGATTTCGTCATTTTTGATTCGATCAGGCAAGGAAACTCCGAGAATTGGCCTCTCCATTGCCCTTTGGATGACTTTAAGCCTTCTGATGAGGCCCATTTCTGGTGATCAATCTATTCATCTATTGATATTGTCATATCAGTAGACTAATTTTCCCCGAAAAATGCACGATTTGTATTGGTATTGGCCACAGGGGCGATGCCGCGGGATGAAGCTTATTTATTGACAGAAAAAAAAAGAATACGATATCAGTAAGAAAATTGATTAGCGCTCTTTGTACATCACTTTGTCAATGTTACCAACAGTATTACATGGACAGACCTGCTCTGCCTTTCGGAAGGATAGGTCTTTCAAAAATAACTTCTCACTCCATTACATTCTTGGAATTATTCACGACGATTTCTTTCAAATACCTTTCTGGAAAAGAATGTTCCTGATTTATATTGGAAAAATATTTCAATGGAACTTAAAATAGTAGCCGCCAAGTATTTTAAAAGCATTTGAATGTTCTTAAAATGGCTTTAAAGGTTTCGCAAATAAAACTAAAGGTTGGCAATTAAATTGGAAAAACTTTATTGAAATTGTGAAGTTTGTAGTTATTTTTGATTGTTCAAAAGAGAGTTTAACTTTATTGATATTGAAAGTCATTTTAACCCCTGACTAGATTCGTCCAATATCTACGTAAAATATGTAGACATTAGTCATATATGTAATTGGATACAGGATTGCAATATTTTTATTAAGCTCAGTTATGAACCTTAGGTCCAACCTACCTGATCCACTATCAATTAGTCTACCCTTGTTTCAACATTTGCCAAGCCGTTTTATGCTCCAAAAAATTACTGACCGAGGGGTTTTGTATATCCCAGTTACTTCTGGGTAACACAAAACAAAAAAACACAGCAAAGGAGTGGAACTCTCTGCCTGCGTCTGTGTTTCCGAACGCATACAACCCTAATCTCTTCAAAATTAGAGTGAACAGGCTTCTTCTGAATAAGCTCGCATCATCGTCGACTTTGTCTCTGTCATCTATACCCTAGACTAGAGTCAAGAGCAATCCCATATTAAATTAAAAAAAAAACGTTTCAGCCAGACTGATGTCCGACTTTCTGGCTTCTGACTACCCGTAACGACTGTCAAAGATGTTCAAATGACAGCCGCGACCAACAAATTTCCCTGGTTATCTGGAAAATCGGCCAGTACGGCTGTGATTATGTACCTATCTTTTTCGAGCCATCACATTGAAATAAAAAGCAAACGTACTTTACATCAGTCTTTTCATTTAATGCGCACAGATAACCCAAATTTCTCCAAGCCCAATCTTTTCAGAAAATCTAAAAACCAAACTGAATTCTTTCCTTCAAAAACTTAAGTCCCAAAAGAATTTGACATAACTTTTATGACCGGACCTAAGTTACATTTCAAGAATTCCTACATTTTGTCCTACTTTATGAATCTGAGGCCTTGTCCAGAGTGAACGCGCAGTGACGGTAGTGGTCGCGATTAACTGACGGCCACAAAAGCGTATCCTACCTTTGACCAACTGTCAAATAAGCTACCAGCAGTAGCTGACGTTTTCATTCAATGAAGATTTCCAGGAAATTTTACGCCACCAATTGCGCCATATTGGACGAGACGGTTGGCGCAGTGGTTGAGCGATTGGCTGCTGAACAATCATTTGTATGGCCTACAGATTGTTATTGTAGGTCTGGCTGTTTGTGCATGTGAGTTTATACGTTATTGTGAACGGAGCCACGATATACGAGAAATTCCTAGTGAGGCAATGTTTATAAAAAAAACACTTCATTGAATGAACCTTGACGTAAACATAACGTTGATGTCAATTTTACAAATGTCAGAAAACATTAGCGTTTTTACTCATTGTTGCTACCTAATTTCAGGAAACCCTCAGTATGTAAATTTGCTCCGAAAAAAAGGGTTTTCTTTATTGTCAACCGAAAGCGCTGGTCAAGTTTCAATACAAATTGATATATTTGCGTTAACGCGATCGAGTACGCTATAAAGCTCAAGCCACAGTATGGCTGGACGCAGACGGCGGTTTCATAATGTTTAATTCTTTGAGTCCGCCTCAGCATCCGCGCCGCCCTTCACACCGGTCGAGGTCTTGGACTTACCCAATGGGCCTTTGGAAATATTGCTCAAACTGTTCTTCCAATACCTTTCGGAATTCGAATTTGCTTTGCAGTTTTTCGCTTATTTCCATTAAAATTCCTCAAGTTACGATCTGTATTCCATTTATTCAGTTGCGCGTTACAACTGTTTCACATTTATTCACGGTTCTGTGTTCCGATTCAAATTGTGGACGCGGCAATTTCAGTGCAAACTCTAATTGAATGTTTTTGATTTGATAACATTGGTTTTGGTTTTATTTTGTATTCGTCACGATTTGTTTTTATTTAGTTTTACTGTCGATTCGATAGTGAACCTTTTGACGTGATAACGTCTAATAAATCGATGAACGCCGGCTGCACGCACAAAAAAGGATGAGTCATTGTAACGTTACGATAATTTCATCAATGTTTTGTTATGACGTTGTCACGTTAAACTATCGTCTGTAAACCGACTTTACAGACAACCATTAATTTTAAGTTTTGTTAAGAAGTTTATGTTTTTCGGCTAAAGTGATGATAATTAGGATGGGGACTTCGAATAATGGGGTATCTCATTTCTACGAGCTTAAGTAAAAGATACTGAATACCTAAGCAGAATAAAATACTTAAATTAGACCTCCGTTTATAGAGGCAATGAAGAGTAAACGAAAGTACACTATAAAAAACTTTGTCGGCCAACGCAAGTGAGAGCACAGCAGACTTGGCATTAAAAATTTGATAACCAGCCCAAAGTGGCTGTTAACGAGTATTCTGTTGTAAGCCTGAAGCAAAGAATCCTTTCAAACATAAAACGCCAGTTAACGTCTTTAATGAGGTTGTAAAAACATTCTAGTTGTTCCAGCCCGGTCGGATCCAGTGGGAATATTGTAAAAATAACAAAATTATACGATTCATGAGGAAATCGAAACCGGTGTCGTTTTTATTCATCCAACCATGTTGACGCACCACAATGTTTTAAGAAAGAAATTTATGAAAAGGGTCGACGTGACACGAATGTGTTATAAACCTAGCTACTCAGTACTGAGCGAAAAAATTAAAAAGAATAATTTTCGCGAAGAAGAAAATAAATAGCGTGAGGCATTTATATGGGCGGTCATGTCATGACTGATATGGCGACAATTTACTTAAAAGGAAAACACGTTTTGTAAGTCCCGTCACTTTACGTTGAGATTTGTCAAGATTTATAAGCGTACATTTTTCTGAAAATAAAAGGAAATATTATTAGAATGTTTCTTTGAAATTTATTTTAGAATTATACATGAGTGTGTATGTGATTAATTTAAAATAATATTTATATTTAATAATATATAGTTAATATTTTTGTTCGTTTCTAAAAACTCTTTAGCAAAATATGCTGGTAAGCCATTACTTTTATTGATAGTGTATTCTTATTTATTTTAAAGAAACCTCCCCCACTCCACTCGACTCAGTCGCCATGACAACGGAACGAAGTCTCTTTAGTAACAGCTATAGCTATTTAATAACTACTTTACTTAATTAATAGTTATAACGGTCAAAGTCATTCAAAACACCATCCACGACTGGACAGGCATATGTCCAGCAGTGGACGTCTTTCGTATGATATGATGATGATAGAACCTAACCACTCACTCACTCAAATTGACCCTTATAACCATCAATTAAGTAAGGTACTTACTAATTAAGCTACAGCTGTTACTATCGCCAAGTGACGCCACATCGACCGGTACTATGCGTCTTGGCTTCCAGTGAATTCCCGTGGCCTTCATCAGATTACCATGGGTCCACCTTGTGGGATGTATAAGTAGTAGAAGGCTTTTCAATGGCAGCGTTGGAAGAGCCTTCTATCTTGGTTTTGTGTGCAGACACGGCATATATGCAATATCAGAGGTCGTCTATATGACTAGACCCTTAAGTGCACCTTTGTCCAAAACTTGACCGCAGCCATTTGGTAGATTAATTTTGTACCTGATTCATTACAAAAAATACCTGAAAACCAAAAAAAGTTTCCCGATTCAACTTGGGTCACGCATACACAAATAAATACCAATAAGAGAGAAAAATCCAGGCCCACATTAACGTGCCAGAGATAATCAGTTCAGTTCCCGTCTTCAGAAACTAAAACATTAACATCAGGCCAAGAAAAAAACTTTTTTCATTACACTTACTCCCAAAATGGTGTATAAAAAGAATACAATCCAAGAAGATTCGAATTCTAAATTGCTAAGCCTATTTATTTTTCAGGAACGAAGGAATTACAGAATCCTTTCGTGGCAAAAAGTTTAAATGGGCTCTTAATGCGATTGGGTTCCGGCAAGAATTTCGCTAATGTTAAACGGAATCTGCACAATCTGATTGCTTCAATAAGTTCCGGACAGTTTCTTTTCATGCTTTAATACTTCGGAATTCCGAACGCTCCTTGCTTTGTACGAAGATTTTACTGCTGAACTTTATAAGATTCCTTGAAAACTTTTTTTTTTCGATGTTTATGTGGACCATTTCGGAAATTAATTAGGCTCGTATGTAAGAAGGAAAAGTTTCAATAAGATTGAGATGGGTGATTCTGATAAGACGCACCTTTGACGATATAATCTGACGATATATGACGATTGTAATCTTTTTGTCTAACAAACAATGAGATGAAAATATTTTTGTAGGAATTTTGTTTACACGGGTGTGGGACAACAGAACCGTGGGATGAGCTAGACAGAATAATGAGGCACCTATCGATCCTAGTAAGGTCTAGACTTAATTGAGGTTACTTTGATAGGCTCTAACCAGTAAAAAAAAACATCCAGACAAGCTTTGCAGACTTAATAGAACTTTAATTAATCCGGTACACAGGACAGTCTCTATCGTGTTTCAGCTGGCTTTTACAAGCGGCATCGCGTTAAGTCTAAAATTATCCTACAGGAACGTATTACTGGTGTTAAAGGGCTTGCCTGAAATGTATGGGCATCTGGTGACTTTTGTTTCTGTTTTTGATGGCAAACTAACGCCACCTTTATAGTAGTATTTGACGCGTAGTATGCGTGTATAATTAAATACGTGTTATAGATTAGCGCACATAACTCGAGACGGATGTTCTTTAGTGCTCAGCTGCCATGATAACTATTGTTTGTATGGAAGTACTCTACACATCGAACAAGATGGCGCGTGGCGGGCGTAGTGTACCATAAAAAAAAATAAAAGTACCACTTTTGTGCATAGCCCTTTGCCCTCATCGACGCCATAGTCGTCCCGGATTTTAATTTTTATCTAAACTCGTTCAGCCATAACTGATTAACAAACATACATTAGCAGGAACATAATAATAATAATTATAATTATTTATTATCAGGCAACTGAGGCCCATAGATACAATACACAAATAAATCATACAAAAAAATAAACTAATACATATTAATATTATAATAATGGCTCGTATTGTCAGGAGTGGTTTCTCTCTGGAGCCCTGACCCCGGTAACTTGTTCTTAATACCGATTGGCTACTATTTATAATATTTTGAAATATTTTTTTTACTTATGTGTGGTTTTAAGTAATATTTGTAGGTAAGTAAAAGATTATTAAGAAAATTGAATAAACAAAAAAATAATAATAAACATTTATTTTCTAAACACAATAAAGGAATAAATTGGAATGGATTTACTGTTCTTTTACAAGGGAAGATAATTTTTTTCTCCTTGAATGTCATATAAGGGGCAAATGCCTAACACAAATTTTGGTTCCATTTCCACCAAACAAATCTTCAGGAACATAGACTTCAGTATCCATATTTTGTTAAGAAGTCGTATAAAAGCGAGTTCTCAGTGACTATTCCGCACTGTTGATGTAGGTAGTGTAAGTAGCAAGCAATCCAGGATTCTCTTTGAGGGTCCCCTCTAAAATTAGAATTGACTACCCCAGTTTTTTATAGTACCAAGTGTAAGTAGGTACGTTCGCCTCTTTGTCTTATGCCATACCATTCTGTTTCACTGGCATGTTATTTCAGTTTTTTCGGCAGGTCTGGTAGTAAAAGAAATACATATAATTTATAGTCTGTTTATCATTCCTGGTTGGTCGTAAAAGTAGGCTGGAAGTGAGCATTGCTATAGAACTCGCCTAGGCGTTGAACATGCAATCTGACGGTCCATAATTTAGTTTTATTTGTGACCGTTGTTTCGAGCCCAACCTTAGTTTCAGATGGGTTTATTGATTTGTAGTACTTCGGCTTGATATAAAAGAAAAATAACACTTTCAAGTTTATATGGAATTGTAGCTCACAGTCTGTGCCTATTAGAGATTTTTTCTAGGATTATTCTGTTCATTCTTTTAAATTGATTTTTATTTATTTATTAACACTTTTCAAATGTACAGAGGCGGACTTCATGCCATAGGCATTCTCTACCAGTCAACCTTTGGGTGATGCAGAGAATGGTGGTAGGTGCAATATGGAGGATAAAAAGCGATTGATATTTAACTACATACAAACATTTAAATAAATAATACAAATATATATACGATACATACAATTTATATATATTATAAATACTCAAATTAACAAGGTAAATAGGTACACGAAATACTCAGACAATTAGAACAAATAGGTAATTGGAAAACATTAGTGATGTGATGATACTACTGCCAACTTCTTAAGAATGTGTTCGCAAACTTTAACTTTTAAGGCTAATCGGTTGGTGACCATCCCAATTTCCAGGGGTAGCGTATTGCACAAAGAAATAGACTGAACGAAGAAGGAAGAGTGAATTAAGTCAGTACGGTGAGTGGGAAATTTAAAAAGACGGTTATGTGATATTTTATTCTCACTTTCGATCTTTCTCATTATGTAAACAATGATACCTATAGTAGGCGCCAGATAAATGTGGAATAAAGTACATTGACCTTTCCCTAATAACTGTTCATAGGTACCTGAACAATTAAATATGAATCGTTTTTCGTTATTAGACAATGTTAAGGATCACGAGAGATGATGATTCGGGACAGCTTTGTGTCATTCATTCCGTTTTTCAAATTAAAAATGTCAATAATTGTAGGTGGGTCAATGACCGTTATTCCACGATTATCTGGCGCCTACTATAGAACGAACTCACCAACACGGTAGTTCATTACGCGACTATTTTTCTTCGGGATTAAAAATTTAGTTAAGAACACCTGCATCACAAACTAAACATAAGACAAGTGATGGCACTGTCTATAAATAGTAATTCAACCAATAACAGCAGCTAACGCGCGTTTGATATGTCACAAATATTCTGCGTTCCTGAAACTGAGCTTTAAATTGATCTTTTTTTTGGCGCTCGGCCACCACACGCTCCGCCATACATCGCTCCGTTAACTCCTTGGTGGCTGCGGTGCGAGGCTGGGACAACAGCCCTCTTCATCAAAGATGGCAGTCCTACCATACGCCGATAACATGATTCGCTGCGTCTAAGTTTGCATTGGTCATGTTTTAGCAACTTATTTTTTATTATTTACTCTTATTTATGTGTGCTATTTGGATGTTAATCTTGCAATAAACAATTTCATTTTCATTTTCATTTCATTTCATTTCATTTTTAATACTAAACTCGTTTCTGTAACAAAAACTGTCCAATAAGCACAACTAAACACATAACCCAACAACCAAATTTGACCAACAAGACACCATACAGCAGAACTTTTTCAATTTCCGCCCTAACCGTACATTAAAATAAGACGAGGGGGTAATGGCTGAGCTCGAAGACGCATAAAGACGCATTCTTCATGTCCGTCGCCCTTGTAGAGTTAACGAATTGTTGCCATAAATTTGTAGACCATTCTTGCGAAGCATTTGTCCGTCGTGACTGTTGGAATTGCCAACTCTTACTGTCTGCTGGCCGGCAAAACCCAGTTTGGCAGCGGATGGTTTATTATAAGTAGTTTATATGGGAATATCTGTGTTTTGGAATCTTTTTGTGGGATTTGGAAGCAGGTTGAGTATTGCTAGCACTTCGAATTACTCTCTTCATTGTATTATTCTGCTTTATTCTTTTTAAGTCATTTAAAACATAAAGGTCACTCATTCATTCATTCACTGGTTTTCCTATTCTTTTACTATGGAACCATAGGCAGACTAATTTTATTTTCATATCACAAGACCGGCAATATCTCATAAAACGAAAGCGACAGCATATCTCATAAAACGAAACTACTCCAAAATAATTTTACTAAAACTATTCTCCTCGTATTTCGCTACACACATTTTTATAGACTTACTTATCTGTCTCCGAATCACACAATTTCGTACCGCAGCACACCTGACGGGGAAATAAATTAAAATATACTCGCAATGCAGGACTTGCAGCTGAGAATCTTATTTTCTGTTTGTGCAAAACTACGTCCAATAAAGTGACAAGACAATTAGGTATTATTTTGGATGAAAATGTGTTCGATGAATGAATTAAAATTCACAGTGTGCTGAGGGGTATAATGAATAAATCATTATTTTTCTTCTATGTTCCATAATAAATATATCTGATATTTATACCTAACTGAATAAATATTACCTTGAGGAACAAAAACTAATTAGATGGATAGATGGAATACTCTTGATTGAACACTATGATATAATACCAATTCAAGCAGTTTTTTAAAAAAAAGCAACTTCCATACATTTTTGACAGATTGCGACTTAGATGCAAATGCGAACGTTGCTTAAAAATAGTAGAATTTGCACTCAGTTTAAATATCTTCCCATACGATTTGTGAGGAACTGTTGACATGTGGTAAAACCCAGATCTACTCGCCTTTGCGTATTACTAATAGGAATAATTGATTGCAAAAAATATGTCACGTAAAAAAATAAAATTTTGTACTTAAATCAATAAATTATTGAATCAGGTACCAATATCAAAATTATACCAATTTAACTACAAAATATTTGGTTATAAAGACGAAATCTAACGCCTAAATATTCAATATCAATTATTATCAATTTCGATTATTGCCTACACTTCCCTTGCAATCGATTTCTTAGTTGACGTCACCAAGCGCCAAACCTTAGGCCTGTTTCAGACTGACCGCAGGAGTTAGGAACTGGCGGCCAAATGCCAGAGTTACCGAACGACGGCCAAGCGACCACAAGACCTGACAACGTAAAGCAAGTCAGTGACTCGTGGATGGTGGTCGCTTAGGAGTTTAGTTTGAGTGTGGTGTTGAGCTGTTGAGTGTTGACTCAATTTGGTACCTACTGGGCAAATAATAGAGCTGTCAAATAGGGTAATTGCGTGTCATACAGTCAAAGGCAATGCCTATTGATTCGACAAACCGTTACTTCTAGGCAACCGTGTTCCAAACGCGAGGTTTTCAATAATAAAAGAAAAATATGAATTATGTTTGTAACGTTGTTGAGCAGACAAAACTAGGATATTCCTCTTCAAATTCCTCCTGACTGTAATATAGAAACTGAGTTACGCAATCAGAGGTACAAGTCACTACATATTGTTCGGACAAAACATTTTATCAAAGCAACCGAAATTACCAAAATCAGTAAACGAAATTTGAATAAAAATAACCTGATAGATATTAGGATCATAGTATCACTAGAACCCTTACAATCAGCGAGCCACCATATCTGTTTTTTTATGGATGGGAAACCATCAAATGACTCCTTCCACTTTGGGCGGAGCGGAAGGCAGTGTCAGACTCTTACTGACTAAAACCGATCCGTATTCCTCCAAAAGCCATTTGTGTTTCAGGGCCGCGGTGATTCTTTCGAACAAATTCCGCATCAGCCACTGTATCTGATGGATCGGGTCTTTATCGTACATAAGAAGACTAGGTACTATCAAAACTTCATCCAAAACTTTTCAAATGAAATTCTGATTGTACAATCGAATGGTCGTGATTCGATCATACAAACAGAATTTAATATCAGTTATCTAACATTGCACACGTCAAAAAACGAATAACCCTTACAATCAGCGAGCCACTATATCTTTTGGATCGGCCTTTATCATACATCAGAAGACTAGGAACTGTTAAAACTTCATCCAAAACTTTTCAAATAAAATTCTCTTCGTATAATCAAATGGTGCAGATTCGATCATACAAACAGAATTAAATTTCAGTTATCTAATAGTACAAACGTCGACACAGGAATGCCTAACCATTTCCACATATACTAACCAGAGTTCAAAACTCAAGCCCGCATTCCCAATGGCCACAATACAGTATCGTCTTACAGTTTGTTTCTAGAACATTCTGTTTATAAAACGAACCGCGTCCTGTTAACCGTTGGAGGTAGTTTATAGACAACGTGAGAGGAATCCAAGTTGAAGAAAATTCGCTTAGCAATTAACAAGCAATGTTTACTTTAGAAGCCAAATGTTAATGTAATTAAAGGACTTAGGAGTTATGATGGGACCGTATTGGGGAGAGATGGGGTTTGAGTCGTTTGTTGGTTTGGTGAATTCGAGAAGATTTAATTTGGGGATAGTGAACTTTGATTTGTGACTGTTGCCTTTTTTGAAGGTTTGGGTCTAAGTTTTAAGGCACACTAAGGCCGGCCAATAAATACACGGATTACTTAAAGCTGCCATTGATAACTGCTGGTGCAGTTGGTGTCAACTGTTAGATCAGTCAAGCAGATAGGTGGGGGGCGCGACGTAGAGGTGGGATGAACAACGCGGGTTGAGGGGATGACTGCGCGAGAGCAGGCGACAGTTCGAGAAGTCAGTGTCATAGACTAATATAAATGAGAGTCAGTGTATCCTGGCAACTGCTTGAACGCACGATGAAATTTCAGCAACAGCTCGAGCGGTCCATGTTTGGCTGCAAATAGAAGACTGTAGTTCACTATGCAGTCGCAGCTTGAAGCAATCGATCCTGACTGATTCAAGCTGCTTAGTTAACTTTTTACATTATTTTTCCTTGCTAATTGTAAAATACAATCAAGGATAATTGTATTTTTACAATATATTGTTTTTTTTTTAGAATTTTGCATATTTAAATGCATACCTACTTTGGCGGTTAGTTTTGATTGTCATTCACAACCGGTCACATCAATCTTCCGAAGATTCTCACAAGCTGATTTTGTATTTTGCATCATGAAAGCAGCTATCATTGTAATTTGCTTTTATTTACGACGCGTCATAAAACTGATGCAATCTTCAACCTCCTTTCATTCTTCGACGTCTTCCAAACATGGAACAAAATATTTCCACATACCAATATTTTCAACCTTCCAACAAAAACCTACTTCAAACTTCCCTATCTCCAATCTCATACATTAATCACTCCTTTACACTTACAAATTCACTCCAATACATCATTGGAGATACAATCTAGCACTTGCTGTCACAGTAAATCAAATTGGGGCCGGACAGACTTCATGTCACCACACATCGAAATGCAGACAGACGGACGTTGGACGTATCGGCGACCAGCTAGCAACTGACACAATGACATCGGCTTAGGATTATTGTTGGACGGGAAATATGGTTTGGGGTTTCTGGTTTTAGAGAGGTGCTTTTTAGGGTTCTGAACATTCGTAGGAACCCTTATAGGATCATTCTGGTGTCTATCTGTCTGTTCGTCTGTCACAGCCAATACTCTCCGAATCTACTGAACCGATTCTGTTGCAATTTCGTAAACATATGAACTTCTGTGACCACGCGAGTCCGACTCGCACTTGGCCAGTTTTTTTTAACGATAGGAAATCATCAAATGACTCAAAGTCAAAGTCAAAGTCAAAGTCAAAGTCAAAACGTTTATTTCAATTAGGCCATTAAACGGCACTTTTGAACGTCATCGTTTACAGTTCAGTAAAAATAATAGAATTACATTAATAAAGTGACTCTACTGTCCATTCGGAAAGGTAGATTCTTATGGAGAAGAACGGACAAGAAACTCCATAGTTACTCTTTTCAAATAATGATTTTACAAAATTTGGTTTACAAAAATTAATTTAATATTATGCACCCAGAGTATGCTACTTATAAGAACAAAGTATCACCAGCAGAGGTAAACTTATTAATTTCCTAAAGAAATATAGGTAAATGGTACTCACATATTTACAAACATTGGAACCATTAATTAAACAACAGTGTGTGAGTCAACAGAAAAATAAAAACACAAAAAAAGAAACAGTATTTCTATAAAGTTAATACATAAATCAACCAGTTTGACCTTCACCCTTGATTGTCCTATGGAGCAGGGCCAGCATGTTTCCAAGCATTCTTATCCTGAATGTAATCTTCTAATTTGTAATATGCTTGTTCACAAAGTGTACTTTTAACATGAGTTTTAAATTTTCTTTCATTTAGTTCTAATATGACTGAAGGGAGTGCCAGACTCTTACTGGCTAAAACCTATCCGTGATCCCCCTAATGCCCTTTGCATTCCAGGACCGCAGTGACTCTTCCTTTAGGGAGATGCTGTGGTAGACCACAGCATCTCCCTAAAGGAAGAGTTATATTGTTGGGAGTCTGAGGGATTCTACTAATGTAATAAATTGTATAAGTTTATCTATATGTGTGGGTGCTTTGTTAAGCATTATCGCCTCATCAGCAGACCAGATTTGCCGTGATCTGCCAGTGTGCATTTAATTAAATGCACACTGGCAGATCACGGCCTGGATTAACACATAGGAGACTTTTGTTACAGCAGTAGATACTGCTTTCGAGGGATATTTTTTAACTCCAATGATGGGAAAGTCGCTGGTAAAGGCATGTAGTAAATAAGATGATGATGTAAGAAGTCTGGATTTTGCTGTATTAGTCATATTGATGTGATGACTGACTCTCCCCCAAATCATTGAAAAAACAGACTTGATCAGATAATTACGAACTGCCTAGTTTCGTGAAAGTCGTATAGACGTAAACCTTCGATTTGATAGTAAAGTAGTGTTGTCCCAGTTTGGTTCTGTCTTTTAACATATACTTATTAAACATTCTTAAGAAGAGAGGGCTTATCTTTTTTCTCTGAAATTAAAATTCTACCCAGAAACTAAACGGTATCGGTAAACAGTTAAGATCGCATAAAAGAACAAATAGACTGTATCCACAGTCTGGCTAACCGTTTGAAGACTATCTTCTACTTCAAAATGATATTACAAATTAGCTTTTTCCCGTTGCTTCGCCTGCGTCAAAAGTATTTGATTATCCCAATTCCACATCCTTTTTTTTAAGAATGGGGATCATCAAATGACTTCTTCCACTCTGGACGGAGCAGAAGGGAATGTCAGACTCAGTGTTCTTCCGACACCATCTTACCATCATCATCATTTCAGCCGAAAGACGGCCACTGCTGGACTATGGAGTTTATGAGTGGACAACTTGACATGATTTGTTTATCAATCACGCCCTGTGTAAACATCTCATAATTTGGCACGCATAAACCAAAAAACAGGACCACAACCTAGATTAGAACATAAGATAATTTTTAGGGTTCCGAACATTCGCAAAAAAACTGAAGCCTTATAGGGACACTATAGACTGATTTTGTTGAAATTTGGTACACTTATGAACTTCTACGACTCAAACATGGATGTTTTACCTAGAAAATAAGCGTTTTTCAAACTGTGCCATGAAATGAAAGGGCTTATTGTGAGGGTTTTCATTATATTTTTTTTATTAATTTCAAAACACATAGATTTTAAGTTATTCAAGTAATTAGATGAAAGAAGACCGTTTTCCCCCTTATCTCCGAAACTACCAAACGAACCTAAAATTTTGAAAACAATTAAGATAACACTTCTTTATCTATAGACTACAGAAAACCTAAAAAGTCTAAAGATTTAAATAACATGCTACAAAAATGAGATTCATTCGAACTTGCACTAGGCAAGTTTTTTTTAGTAGTACCTATGTTTGGACGGGCGACGCTATTGGAAAAATATAGTGCTGATATATATATTTTATTCTAGCTTAGAGACTAAAACTGCTTGAAGTTTTTTGAAAGCCCGAAGGCGAAGGAAGTGCAAGTTAAAAATGGAAGGATCGCTGGTGCAGACAGGTTGTTCGATGTCTACAAAAACGGTGAAGAATCAAGAAGACAAAAGTCGGTATATTCTAAGGTAGAAAATTTTAAAGCAAAATAAGTTCGTTTCTTGCTTAAAGGAAATAGCATGAAGAAAACAGGTTTCCGGTGTCACTGACATGTAGGTTTTTTTGAACTTAAACTATAGTATCAATGTTATCTTAATTTTTCATGTGGGAATGGCTTGTGATACCAAGCTGATTCATATTTATCTAATTTATCTCACTAACTCCTATAATACAAGCTTGACTTAGTTTAGCAGTTAGGGAATTCCATAATTCTATGTGACGGCGTACAACCACTAAACTAAGATAAAAATTGTTATTAGATTAAGAAATTGTTGTACCTTGATTGGAAATAAAATTATTATTCCGTTTATTTTATTTTCTTAACATATAAATTTACATTTTTAAATATTTCTTTTATAAAACAGTTGTAAAAAAAAAAAACATTTAAAAATATAAAAAATAGTAGTCCGCCGGTGTCGGGAGCAGGGTCCAAGCTACCGGTGGTTAGGGCTCCAGAGAAAGGAACCTCCTCACAATACGAGCCGTATCGAGAAGTACTGCCTTCTGTATCAGGCCTTTTACCCAACCGCGTAACGACAGCTTCGACAGATGGTCGTCGAAGCTTTTGGACAACAGGCCATTGGCCGTAACGACAATCGGCACAATGACAGCCGAGTCCACATTCCACATGTCGACAACCTCGTGTGCTAAGTCGAGGTACTTGATTTGTTTCTCTTTCTCAGCTTTCACGAGGTTCACGTCATGTGGGATGGTAACATCGATTATCATTGTGCGGCGCGCTAATCGATCTATCACCACGATATCCGGCTTATTGGCAACAATAGTCCTATCAGTAATGATAGATCGATCCCAGTACAACGTGACATGGTCATTTTCGAGAACTGGGTCGGGCACATACTTGTAATACGGTACTTCGGAATCCACAAGTTGATATTTTAAAGCAAGTTGCTGGTGGATTATCCTGGCCACTTGGTTATGCCTATGCAAGTACTCGCCGTTAGCCAAACGAGAACAACCAGAGATAATATGTCTGATGGACTCACCCGGACGGTGGCATGCCCGACACACGTCAACCGTCCCATCCTTCATAATATACCTCCGGTAGTTATTCGTCAGGATAACTTCGTCCATAATCGCACAGACAAAACCTTCAGTTTCCCCAAAGAGGTCGCCGAAACGTAGCCAGGATACAGACGCCGGGAAGTCTACATCGGGTTCGTGAAGAGCCCTGTAGAAGCGCCCGTGAAGCTCCTTGCCTTTCCATACCTCCTTGCGATCATCTGTAGTAAGTATTACAGGTTTGCGCCAGTTCTCTTTAGCCATGGACAACGGGGTGATTCCCTTGTCCACTGCGACCACATCTCGGTGCATACCCACATCAGTTTTGAGAAAAAAATCTCTGAGATTGCACACCTCGCGATTATGTAGAGTCTTGGCATTCAAAAAGCCTCGACCTCCACATTTCCGCGGGATGTACAATCTCATCACCGATGATCGTGGATGGTGCATCCGATTTGCGGTCAGCAGTGTACGGACCCTTCTATCTAGGGCATCGAGTTCAGTTTGAGTCCATTTGAGTATGCCGTAGGAGTACATCAGTACCGGCATGACCCAACCGTTGAAGGCGCGCACCTTATTTCCGCCTGACAAAAGACTATTCAAAACCTTTTTCAGGCGGCCAAAGAAGCGCTCCCTCAGCGATTGTTTCATGTCAGCACCGTTAATGCCTAACGCCTCCGACATACCCAAATACTTATAGGTTTCGGTTGAGCTGAGGGATCTAACCTGTATGGAATCCGAGAGTTGAATTCCCTCAGATTCCATAATCTCCCCTTTCTTTACATGCATGACTGCACATTTGTCCACACCAAATTCCATCCTGATGGAACTACTGAAGGTTTCAGTTACCTTTAGTAGCTCCATCAGTCGCAAATTGTTGGGGGCAAAGAGTTTCAGATCATCCATGTAAAGAAGGTGAGATATGGCCTGACCACCTCTTCTCAACCGATAGCCTAGGCCTGAATCCTCCAGCAGTGTGCTAAGAGGATTCAGAGCTAAGCAAAACCAAAGTGGACTCAAACTGTCGCCCTGAAATATTCCCCGTTTAATCCATACAGGCTCATCACTCCCTTGGATCGGTCGACATCCTGGATAGCGAAGGACTGTTTTCCATTGCCTCATACATGACTCAAGGAAGGTGCGTAGAGTTGCGTCTATTTTGTACAACTCCAACACCTTCATGAGCCATGTATGTGGCACAGAATCATAGGCCTTCTTGTAATCTATCCAACATTAAAATTATTATTAGTATTATAATTAGCCCAAATTGCAGCCAAGTCATATTTTAGTAAGTCGTGTGTTTGATCATAGTCAGGCACTTTATTCTTAAGTTCTAGAACCAAAACTTCAACGACATGACCTACATCCTAGGTCCACTTGATTGATTACGACCCCCTCTCTCTTAAAGAGAGTAAGGCCTGTGTTTCAGCATTGGGAGTATCTGAATTAAACCGGTATCTGGATTTAAGTATTTGGAGATAAGCAACAAATTTTTAGGCTCAAGAAGTAATTAAAAATACTCAACTTAATTTCTTTAATAAGAAAATGAGGGTTATACTAACGAACTTCATCTCTCTCACTCTCTCTCACTTCAGATATATAACCTCGGATTCAAATCGGACTTATCCAAAGATGGCCCCTGAATAGCTTGGATTTGTCTCAGAGATAAAATTAGTGCGTAAGCAATATCCGAAGTCGGTCCGAGTTTTCCAGACTCTAGATCCGTATTTTTACGAATTCAAATCGGATGCAGTGCGAAAAGCAATATCCGAATTCAGTTCGAGTTTTATACAGCCGTATTTTCACGGACTCGAATCGGATGCAGTGCGTAACCACTCTAAGCGTGGCTTATTTAATGTGCAATAGAAACTGGCTCTTATGACTTGGCAATTTCAATCATTTATTTATAAGTAAATGTTCATATTATTTCAGTTTAACGATTATGTATGACGATTAATTTGATTCTATGTTTATTAATGAATGGGATGTTTTAGAACTAAATTTTGATGGATGATCGTTCAGGGAATTAGCATTTAACATAACCGTATAGCAGACACAGTAGTTTATTCATTTTGCTCTTCCATTTTACAAAGTCCACTGTTTACCCTTGAAAGTAAAACCATTATCCGCTTATATTGGAATTCTATAGAAAACAAAAACTATAAATAACTGGCACTAACTAAATCGGTTCTAAATTAAACGAGAATCATGAAAATACTGATACATATGGCTTCTTTCCGCAAAAACTTTTCGACGAAGATAGAACTCGTTTGGAATTTTCCGAAACCCATAGTAATCAGCAATTCGTATATTAGTTCCGCAATAAACCTTTGATCTTATTAGCTTCGGGGCACTTGCCATAGATGACGGATAGAGTGTCGATACTTGGTGAAATACTTACCATAGACATAGAGAATTGGACTGAGCGATCTCTTTCTGGCTGCCCGACTAATACGACCAAAAAACAACGAGATATTTTTACCCGACTGCGCTAGAAGGAGGGTTATTGTTAATTAGTATTGATAGGCCCACGTTTGACAATGACCTCACCTGATGTTTAGCGATAATATGGTTGAAGATCGAAAACATTTTTGTTTAGAACATAACCGATTCAAATGTATCTTAAAGATCCCTAGCTTGGGGCTATCAGAAAATATGGACTCCGGCAGGGAATTCCACTCCTTATCTGTACGCACAATGAAAGGATTTCGAAATTAATGTTTTGTGCGTATGTGTGGAATGTCACCATTAAATAATCCGATCGTGCGGCCATATGTACCTTCTTCTGATTGGTCCGCGTCACAGGCTGTCACTGTCATCTTTACTGTGATCTACAGAAGAGAAACAGGTATTATTAACAGGTAACAGGCTGCACTTTAGCTTTGCTTATTTCTAGAGATTAGTTAATCTTATGATGATATTAATACTCAGTCCAGTTCTCTTTTTCTATGTGAAATACGAAAGGGCACACATTCGACTTTATTAATATTTAACATCTGCGTTCTTTTATTTCTGTAGGATATTCAGCTTATATTATGAAGGAGTACAAATTGTTGGATTAGGGTGATTTGTTTGGTATTTGAGGGTTGGTTTCTGAAAGTGATTTTTCATCAGTTTAGTACAGTGATCAACGAGATTTCGGATTTCGTTGCATTTTCTTTAGAATATTAGCAGGATTAAGCTAAGGAAAAGTAATATACATACGGGTACTTCTTAAGAAAAGCATGTGAGTGTATTTTATTTTTTAAATCTAAGCGCATAGGCCAATGTCATCATCATCATCTGCCTAGCCTTTTCCCAACTATATTGGGGTTGGCTTCCAGTTAAACCGGATTCAGCTGAATACCAGTATTTTACGTGGAGCGGCTGCCTACCAGACCTCAAGATGGTCACCAATCCACAGACCAACCTCGGCTAGCCTTGCTTAACCTTGAAGATCGACCCATGCGGCTGTTATTATTTAGCCACGAGCTCCTCTTCCTCGCATAAGCCAATGTAAAAACATTTAAAACCTGTTTTAATACACACAATTGATGTTATGTAATATCACGCATGTGTGCCCGACGGTTTAGACAGAGTCGTACCTATTAGTAGGTATATCTAAATTTTGTCGGTTATGTTTAAGTCCCATTGAATAGCAGCCGAGCCCATTGACACCAATCAGTCACAAACCTGTGTTGAATTTTTTCCATTCAATTATATTTTTCCATTTCATTTTTTTTTAAGAGATTTTGACTTACACGTGCCTTGAGACGTGTAAGTCAAAATCTCTTAAAAAAAATATCCAAGTTTTTTCGAGACAAAAATTCCGTGTCTCAGAAAAACAAGCCTAATAAAGTCAAAACATTTCCATCGTCCCTTTATTTCACGCTTTGATATGTACGTTAACAAATGAGTCTATGTACGTGTTAATGTATGGAATGACAAAGTGCAGGAAACGCGTAAAAGACAGAGAGTAATGGTGGAGCGTTGAGAGCAGTCAAACTCGCGGTTGGGGAGGGAGAGGATCTTTGCTTGAGTATTGCAGAATTTACTGGATGATCTTCTATTTTTATTGAATTTTTTGTTACCTTTTACATTTTTGACATCACTTACGACATAAATTTCGCATTTTTTTAAAGTGAAAACTTCTTCTCTTCAAGCGCGTTGAGCACTTTTTGGGTGAAGAAAAATCATGGAACTCGCGTCATCGTCACCGATCGCTTTCCGTAAGCTATATGTTTACTGTGTTTATATGTATACTGTGTTTATATGTATACTTTTTGGGTGAACAAAAATCATGGAACTCGCGTCATCGTCACCGATCGCTTTCCATAAGCTATATGTTTACTGTGTTTATATGTATACTGTGTTTATATGTATACTTTTTGGGTGAACAAAAATCATGGTACTCGCGACATCGTCACCGAACGCTTCAGCTTTCGCTTAGTTTTTTTAACTAGCTTTTGTCCTTGATCATGCCGGGTGGTAAGATCTACGATGGAATTAAAGTAACCAGAAGGTTCTTCTTCATGTTGTTTTGAATGTTGATGGACGAAAGGTGTTAGAGACACTTGGATGCGTGTATAATAAATACTAAGGAGAAGCGATGATTATACGATTGAAACAAAGTCGTGAAATTTTTGCTTCATTAGAAGCGGCGAAAGCTCGTTTATTAAACCCCCCATAATTTTAATCTTCAGAGATAAAACGATTGTTCATTTTTTCATCACTTTTACAGTTTCAGACTTGCAGAATATTAAAACACACCACACACTGCACGAAAACAATGCTCAATGTGAAATTACTCCTGAAATTTTCTCCCGTTTGGTAACACTAAGAGTTTTGTTTAATATTTTTTATCAAACAACAATGACATAAAGCATACACTCACATTTCGTTTGATTCAAACAGGACATGTTTAAGTTGTGTCCATTCTGCTAAATAGTTTCAGGCGAGTTTATTTTCCTCTTTGATAAATTACGCTAAAATGCACTGAAATTCCAAATTCCTAGCGAAAACTGACTCATAACAAAAGAGTATGAAGCTTTTCAACGCAGCTTCACAACATATCACAGAAAATTACAAAAGGACCATATGTAAGGTTTTCATGTTAGAACTTAAAATGGAAAGCTGGTAATATAAGATTATGCACCTAGGGAATAAAGCAGTGTCTTATATCACGGGCGTCATATTGAATCCCGAACGCAATTAAGGATAAGAGAGTTAAACGAGCGAATCGAGGAAGTTAATACAAGAAACGTTTTAGCGACGGAACGGATTTAGATGAAACTTGGCACAAGGGCACCCTTGCATGCCTAGGATACCTTCTATCCCGGGAGTATGATCCCTTTGGATAATTTAAGAATTTTACGCAGGTGAAGTCGCTAGCCAAAGCTAGTATTAATATAAGTTTTTACTTTAGTTTCTAACAAAATCACAAGAACTGATCCTTCTTCGAATAATCTCTACTCTGTTACAGAACGATGGAATTTCAAGCAACGTAGCCCCAACTTTGCCATACGCCTCGCCACACATGTTGAGTCCACACCTGCGTTGCATTATGTTTATACGTTTCATCTAGCGCGATAGCCGTTCAAGTAAAAACTTGCGTTCGCCGGTGTACGTAATCTGTGTGCTGAGCTGTTGATGAGAAAGTAAGAATGTGCATAGTGTTATATAATTTCGCTGCACTTTGGTTGCAGCGTAAAGTTTTGTAGTGCTTAAAGTAACAGTGGAGCTTCTTGTGGAAGAGTTCGGGGAATTACTACTATACCTATAGATTCTCACTACATAAGCGAATGCGTTGTTTTTTGGAATTATTTTAATAAGGGTACTTTTTATAAACATGTATAAACTCACGCTTTTTCCCGATGTGCTAAACATAGAATGAGCAACCCCAGTCGTAGCCTGCTACGACTGCCAATCGTACTCTGAAATACATATTTCTATTTGGCGTGGACATACTTTACAATCTACATAGCAAGACAGTACGCTAGTAAATTATTTATATTTCTATAATTATATAATATAGTATAATTATTTATTTTGACTCTGTATTTCATAATTAAACTAAATGAAATCCTGCCATTTCAGTATTCCACTGAAAGAGTTTTTATTTTACGGTCATAATTGAAAATTGGTAAATTGGTGATAAATTTTGATTTCGCAATGAGTAATATAATAAAAATCACTCTTTTTCTAAGACTGTACTCTTCATATACCTTTTCTAAAATCAGAAATACTCTATTTCGTCTAAAAAAACGGCAACCGAGATTTCGATTTTAATAGTATTTTTGCATGTTCATTAAGTTTATGACAATTAAGTCAAGTTGAGATTAGGTAAGGATAAGGAAAATCTTTGACATTAACAACTGTTATGTTCACATGAGAACTATCTACAATTCCCAAGTCTATGCCGCATCATACGAACTAAAGACCTGACGTCACAGAAATCCTTTTATTTTTATTTTTTAAGGATGTCAAAACATCAAATGACTTCTTGCGCTCTGAAAGGAGCGGAAGGGCGTGTCAGACTCTTACTGACTAAAACCCATCCGTGTTCCTTCTAAAGCCCTTCGCGTTCCAGGGCCGCGGTGACTCTTTCGAACAAATTGCGCAACCCTGGCAGAATTCCGCAACCAAAGCGGGGTCACACAAATCCTACATCGCAGTACGGTTTAAACAACGGCACAAAGAAACTGTACGTCGACTAAAATTTTGCAGCTTTTGTGCTGCAGTACTTAAGCAGCCTGTTTGGAGCCCAAGAATATTGCTAGGGACTTTGTTCTGTTTAAATATGTAAAGCAAGTTTTTATTTTAGTATGATTGAATAATGTTGCTTTTTTTTGTGTACCTGCTGTGTAAATATATCGACACAAATGTGTTTTTGTTAAGAAATAAATAACTTGAACTTGAACTTATTTTTTTTATGGGAAATCTTCAAATGACTCCTTTCCGAGACTTACTGACTCTAGTCACCCATCCGTGTTCCTCCAAATTTCCTTTGCGTTCCAGGGCCGCGGTATCTCTCTAATCTCTCAAATCATCTCTAATTCCACAACCGATTCTTGTGAGCCTAACACCTACCCAGATAATAGAGGTGGTGATATTCACCAATAACAATAATATAGCAATGCTTAGTGCCTTCTGTGTACCGATATGTGAGCAGAGGTATTTGCACTAAAATGGTTCTATTCCATTATTCTATTTATTATTGATGCGAATAAATTGGTCTTTAAAAAACAACCAACTCATTAAAATTTTCCATTTAAGGCTAATGTTAAACAGGGTCACTTTTACCCCTCACCCAAAATTATTCGTGTACATTGATGCCCCGGAGTTCATCGCTAACCAACGGTTTATCTAATTATGCAAAACAACACCGAGTTTGTACGTAGTTTAACGTGTACCGACCAAAACGGAGAGGCAACGGTGAAATAATAAACGAAAAGCCTCGACAAAGGTAGGACACAGAAAAGATAGGTGCAGAAGGCCGAAAGGTCACCGGAATCCTTCCATGTGCTAATGGTGATCACAGGGGTCGTTTTAATTTGAAGAAGAATTCTACACTCCCTGTTCTTTTCCCCAAGAGACTTACGAGGTACTTTATGAAGGATTCCCCCTGTAGCAAAAAAAAGGTGCGAAAGGCCTTCTTTATACGACGAGCGATAACGGGTGGTCGCACACGTATTTTCAAACAACAATAAGAATAAAAAGAAGCTAAATAATTCAAACCGAGTTTCGCTCATGTTGAACCGTTTTTTTTTTCGGAGTAAGTGGAATGCATAAATGGAACTATGATGTAGCTTTTCATAAAAGTTTAAAAAAAATCGTAATTGGTTCAGGATTTTCAGAGATAACTTTAACAAACAAGCAAATAAGTTTGTTGTTTACTTTTGTACATTTAGGACTTGTGTAGATGGTCAATTAGAGGTATGCCTATTTCATTACCAGAGATCGGAATAGGTAGACATTATGTACCTTATACTCGTGGAAGTAAGTAACATAGAGTTGATAATACCTCCTCTAAAATCCCGGAATCATAAACATGACGATTGTATCCCGGGATTTAAGGTAAATTAAATTGCAAATTACTTATTGCGCTTTGAATATATTTGAACAGAATTATAATATTGAAGAATCTTATTATGTTTTTATAATTCCGTACCTACTAAAACTGTTAAATTTAAAGAAGAAAGAGTTCTAATAATAATTTGTAACTATACTCAAAGTCCAGTTCATGTTTCTATAATCTTGGGTTTTAATTGTCATGATTTATTTTATGATTCCGGGATTTTACAGGAGGTATTATCAACTCTATGTTACTTACTTCCACGAACATTAGGTAAATGTAGTCTACCTATTCCGATTTAATCCATCCAAATGTAATGCTAGAATATTAAGCGTCCGTAGACCTTCGTGTCTGTGTATGTATGCATGCGTGCGCTTTCCCGCGTTGTGCGGAGTCGAACTTCTGTGTCAATTTTGATTGTGGTAAAATGTTGGAAAGATCCAAATCAATGAATATTAATGTGAAAACAGAATTTATTTAAAGCTGAGAATAGACTTCTATTGTTGTGTTTTAAAGTCTGATGAATAGTTTGAGTTACAACAAAAGTTCTATTGGTGAATTGCCTTTATAAGGTGGATTTGAAAGAATAGTGGAAGTGGCAAGCTACCATGGAGGAGCATGGAGCTAGGTATGTAACCATAGGGCTGATTGCTCCTATTACGGTTATCGATTCTTAGCTAAATGTTGTTTTATGACAGCAGTCACAATATAGGTATTTAAGTTCAGTTGTCGATTGGGAGTAGGTATGATATCTGATGATTTTGATCTCATACCAAGTCTCAAAGGAAATAGGATCCCGTAAGTGCCTTTGCTTGGGGTATAATTTCTGAATTCCACTCGGGTGAAGCCGCTGGCAGAAAGAAAAACCGTCAAAGTCGGACTGATGGGTTCCGTACTCTCGCCATTATTATAATCCACTTTTATGCCGTTAAAATTGAGCATAAATCTCCAGAGAGATTTAATTTTAACCCCTTACATTTTTTGTAATATTTTTTATTTTTGCTAATACATCAATACAAAGTTTGTTAGCATTTAAAGTGTATGTTGCCATTATTAAGATCGAGCAAAAAACGCCAAAGACAACACGTTTCTAGTAGGAAAAGGCTCGTGTTTTTTTGGTGTTTTTTTAAATCTATTTTTATTGTTATAGTGGCAACAGAAATACACACTCTTGAAAATTACAACTGCCTACCTTTTACAGTTCATAAGATACAGCCCGCTGACAGACAGACGGACGGACAGCGGAGGCTTAATATAAGGGTCTCGTTGGTACGGAACCCTAAAAACTTGGCATTCCTACGGTTAGAGTATGACCTGGATTAGGAGATGAGATTTATCTCGTTAATACTATTCTTTAAGATTGTAAAAAAAAACATTTCCAACGCGGGCGAAGCCGCAGGCAAAACAAAATAAATCATAGAAACATCCTTGATTCTGAGGTCCGTTCTGACGTTTTATCTTTCACTTGACTTTTAAGTCACATCACTGGGATCCTTTATTTCCAAGGCAAGGTGACAATACGTCAGATTAAAAGTTACAAAACTCTGCTGAATGGGAAGACGCCATCCAAGTTGCAAGCTAAATCATCGAAGACAGAATTGAACGGAACCTGCTACCAGTTTCTTTAATTGAAAGAATTCCCGTCGAGGCACATATAAATTACTTGGCAGTTGTGTACTGCATTTGTTCCACTATGTTCCCGGGAAATGGCGGCGTTATTCCGCGAAATACGGGGAAGCGTAAAATAGTATTCTTTACTCCATGTGTGTTTAAACTTGCATTTTCGGTCAGCGTGGAATAATGGGACGTGAATGTAGTGTTATTTTTTCAGTTTATTTTAGTAGGAAATTCATAGTTTTATTTTTGCTAAGTTACAACTAACTTTGAAAGATAGCTCTTGTCGTAAAAATAGCTCAACAAGACAATTTGCTACTTGATATGAAATCTAGTTAGTGAGCTCAGTATAATTGTAACAAATCTGACTACAATGCGGTTTTCAAAACTTACGGTTTTTTCTTCTTCCTCTTCTTATACCATTATTTGGGGGTTTCCGCGCCAAGTCAAACGATCTTGGATTACGGAACTGGGTTTTAACTTACGGTTTTAAGTCTGGTAATAACTGACACGTCAATGTGTGTTAGGTGCAAATAGTGAAGAGCTTTAAAAAAAGATAACTTCAGTGTAGATCACTTTTTGCTTCGATAATTTAAGTAATTAAATATTTCAGCCTTTATTTTTACACATTAAAAAACAGCGTCAGACAGCATCATTCATTTGATATATCACTGAAATCAGCTGAAATGGACCTTTTAAGTGCAGCTGTTAGGCTCACAATTTTTTTTGTCATCGATTTAAATCACCTACAAATAGCAAGCGATCATCTTAAAAACAAAAAAAAACAATTGTGATTATAATGTAGGTACATACTTATATTTAAACCTTCACGAACTCATACTGTAAACCGAATACTCGAATAAGCCGCTGTGTATTGGCAGCTTATAAACAAGAAGAACAGCACTAAAGATTGCAATACACCCGGGAAAAAACATGGAGGCCGAACCCACGAACTGAATTTTAACAAAGTTGGATTTGCTTGCATTCTGCCCCGGGCTTCTTTTAAAATTGTAGGAAATAATCTTGGTGAAAAATAGAGAACATTTTTGTAGCCGTTGCACTATTTTGTTTAGGCGACTGCTCAACATAGATAAACATAAAATATTAGCAACTCGCTCCGGGTTTTCACGGGTGAAAATTATTTAAACAAACCTTCCTCATCTGTTTGTATATATATAATATGCAATGCACAGATAATGCTGCTGCCCATTCTCTGGTGAGTCCCTTAGTCGCCTCTTATGAAACCCACGGGAAGTGATGGGATGATGCTATTCTTTTACGTCCGACACCATACAGAACAAAAGCTTTTACTAAAAGTAATTTGGAAGGTCCACGTGTAAACGACCATAAATCACCACTATGTGACATGGTCGCTTACACATGGATCTTTACTCGAGGGACTGAAATTCACCCAGGTTAGGTTTAGTGTCTGGTTTTGTTTGAACTTCACTTAACTTTAAAGGTACCGATTTTTTTTTTAAACGTTGCACCACTCTAGGAATTTCTCCTTTATCGTGGGTGCGTTTAAACATCCAAACTCATATTACACAAACAGCCAAACGTGGAACAAAAATCTGTAGGCCATACAAATATTTCTTTCGTGCGGGAATCTAACCCTCGACACGCAGCGCAGTAGCCAATCGCTCAACCACTACGCCAAACGTGTCGTCAAATTTATTTTAACGTAATCAAGCCTAGGCAGTCTATTTCTGAATAAGGGTTTTTCAATTACCTTTACCAAGCTCACAGTGAATGATCAAAGGAGAGGCAATCGTCACTTCCACAATTAGCTGAAAAAGCGGTGATCGCCTTCAGTTACTATTTAGTTTGGCCGATGAAAGGACAACGTCAAAGTATAACCTTTAAGTTTATTTTGTAGTCGTCTTTCATGACACCCACGCGCAATGTTACCTTCACAGAGAAATATCAACTTTCCAAGAACTAGTCAATAGATAATTAAGTGGATAGATTCTTAAATAAGGTATACCTAATTATAAATAAAGGTATCCAAGCACCACAAGCTCTTTTATTTCTCTACCAAAATGAGACGACTATTTTGTGTAAAGAAGTCTTCCAAAATAGTTCCCGTTTATTCTCAGATACCTCAAGTTTTATGAGATATTAAATTTTGTTTACGGCCCTTGACGGTTCTCTCTTGCGTCTAGATCATTAATCTGTATTTTTGGAAGAGCCCTTAAGAACGAACTCATTCTTGTTAAATTATATTGAATGGTACAAAATGTAGTAATTATATTGAGAAATACTTCGCATTTCTGGCTAAGCCTGAAAGTTTACTGGCTTATTTGTCATTAAGACAATTATGAATACAAATAAAATTTTAGTGAAAATCGTTTTACCCGACTACAATACACAAACAAACGAAGCAAGTTTATAAAAAAACCGGCCAAGTGCAAGTCGGGCTTGCACTGGAAGGGTTCCGTACCATAAGCCTAAAAAAAACATGTTTCTTTTATTTTTTACTAGCTGCTGCCCGCGACTCCGCCCGCGTTAATGTCGAAAATAATCCCTAAAGAACTCCCGGGATAAAATACTATCTCTTTACTATCCTGTCATGTCATCTCCTCTTCTCATGTCTCTCATCGCCTGTACATGTCCTTTTACGGGACTCAAACAATCTCTATACCAAATTTCATCTAAATCGGTCCAGCCGTTAGCGCGTGATGAAGTAACAAACATACACACACACTCACAAACTTCCGCCTTTATAATATTTTTTTAATTACTTGTTGTTACAGCGGCATCAGAAATACACACCCTGTGAAAATTTCAACTGTCTACCTATTACGGTTCATGAGATACAACCCGCTGACAGACGGACGGATTATCGGATGGACGGACGGATGGTCGGACGGACGGACGGACAGCGGAGGCTTAGTAATAAGGTTCCGTTGGTTACCCTTTGTGTACGGAACCCTAAAATAGAATTTACCTTTTGTAATATTCTTTGAAATGATCTGTTAATATGTCCATATTGGTAGCTAACTGATTGATCTGGAAAACACCGTAGTTTGTTTATAGTTTTTCCTTTAAAAACACATTCCATGACAAGTTTCTTTTCAGGCCAAGTTCATAACTTAAGGAACCCTGTCTAATACCGATCACATCTTAATTTGTGAAACCAATCAAAACATTGATTTCAATCAGTCCCTCTTAACTTCCAATCATTTTTAAACAGAGGTCCCTCGTAAATCATTCAAGATGGAAGAATTTGATGCCTTTCAATCTGGCTTTATATCAGCTTTCACGATACAAAATGCTATAATATTTAGTGTTTTCGATAAAACAAGGGCCCTATAGGTAGTTGAGCTATGAAATTATTTTATGATTTTACTAGAACCTGTAAATACTAGCTTTAGATCCAGGCTTTGTGTGTTTTGTAGGCTAGGTTTATTTTGTAGCATTCTGAAAAATAGTTGTTTGGTTTTAAGGGCTAGCTGCTTCTATTAAATCTGATTATCGAAGTCTACTGATGGATAAACGTTTCTTATAAAGGAGTCTGTATTTTCTGACAGCTACAACCTGGGGAGCTACAACCTGTATAGTGTCGGACGTAAAAGAATAGCACCATACCATCACTTCCCGTGGGTGTCGTAAGAAGCGACTAAGGGACTCACCAGAGAATGGGCAGCAGCATTCTCTGTGCATTGCAACAGCCACACTGCGATCGCCTACCCGCCTGCTAAGCGTGGCAAACTCTCCCTTTGGGGAGGCCTATGTCCAGCAGTGGACGTCCTTCGGCTGACGATGATGATGATGATGACAACCTCCCCAGGTCTCGTGAGTCAAGACGAGATTGGCTACTTCTAGGTAAGTGTGGTCCATATTTGACCACATACGTTATCCATCAGGTGAGTTTGTAGGCAAAAGCAACGTCAAGGCTCATGACAATTTTTGTTTTCGTTTCTTTTACAATTGACTATACTTAATGCTGCATCGAGCTTAGGAGTTCTAAAGTAAATTAAGTCAGACTAGCTGTTTTCGCGGTTTTGCTTCCGTGTATATCATGCAGATACCCCTTTTTTTTCTCACATGCAGCGGTAGTGAAGCTTTGCACCAGTGCAATATTTTTGTGATCAGCTTAGAACAGCAACAAACATACAGTTTAACTTCTTAATAAAATGTGTGAGACTTCTTATCATTATAGAGGTATAAATCTTAAATAATAGATTTATACCTCTATAATGATAAGAAGTCTTACAAACAAACAGCTAATTATAATTTTTGTGAAACAGCCTCGTACCCTTATATCAGCTGACTGTTCAACTATGAAAGAATTTTAAGGGCACACAGCTCAACGCATTTAATATTCTTATGGATAAGCCGTACTTTATCCTAAACATAAATCCGTCCAGACAAAAAAGGAATAGAGTAATCTGTTTTAAACGATATTGTCTTACCCTTTCTGCCCTCTGAGGGCTTTTCGGCGGGGTCGGTTCGTTAAGGACAGACCAAATCTGTAAGTGCCATGCGAAAACATAAATAGCATTTTCCCAAAAAAATGTTTTTTCAATTTTTGTTTTTGTAATGGCACTACACTAGGTGTACCGTAAGACGGCAGGAGTGTTAGGCAAAGTGATATATTCTCACCAAAAACGATTGACAAAAGTCCAAAACGTTTGCGATTGCCTACGTGACATTTTGGTAGGGATAGTCCTATTTGTCCTGCGGCCTTAGTGTGAGATTTTTACCGTTCTCGATCGCGTCAGCGTAAACGTCAGTTTATATTGAAACTGAATAAGCGCCGTCTGGAGACAATTTGACATAAGCAAACGTTTACGTTAACGCGATCGAGTGCGTTAAAAAAACTCCAACTAAGCCCTCTGTACAGCTCCGTCTCACTCTCAAAGCGGCAACCCTATTGTCACTATATCGATTGGCCTTGTACATCTCGCATACGGCCGATTCCAATGGACTTCACCAGGTCATTGGTCCACATTGGGAGCATCCAGGTTAGACTATTAAAATTACAGACATTCACAATGAGAAATACTAATAATAGCAGGATTTAGCTCACAGAATACTCCAACAAGAACTTTGGAACATTTCCACAATGCAGTGGCTAGGAAGCCCAAGTTATACTATGGATGCAAGCACACGCTAAACTAGCGCGATACTTGAACGTTACCATTTCACGGATAGATGGGCTTTTAATGATATTACTTGTAATCCTGCTAATGCCTTTAGTTGAGGATACCTACTAATGGATTAGTTTCGAACCCCCACTGCAGTGTCTCATTACTAACAGAATCTGAAAATAATTGTAATGTAACGAATTTTGATTATCGTTGCGTAATCATCTCAAGTCAAGCAGGAGTTGGTTTCGTTGTGAAAACAGCTATATTATAATAGAGGATGAGTTCAAATTTGAGTGTGAAATCGACTTAGGTTAGAATAATTCATAGTATTTCATCATTTCAGCCGAAAGACGTCCTCTATGACCACATTGTTCGGTCCTGAACTTCTCGTATCCAGCGGATTCATGTGGCCTTCACCAGGTCATCGATCTAAGTTATGGGTGTTATAAGTGGTTGAGCCGAATGGTGCTAGCGCAGGCGTCATATTGCTGAGCGAGCGCCGTCAGCTAGGACCGGTCATGTCTCAACTGCCACGGCTTATTTCAATTATTTGTTCCTTGAATTGTTGCTTTTTTTTTTACTTCGGACGCTTGATCGTGCAAGTCTTTCTACATCGTTCATACATATGCATATGTATGTTTGTATAATTTTCACACGAATGATGTAACCATATCATTGTAAAAAACATTGATTTAAAAGAGTGTCCGTGGAGTTTCTTGCACGTTCTTCTCCATAGAGATCTACTCTTTGGAACGTGTAATTAGCTTCATCTCTTTGGACAGACCGACCTTGACTATTCAAAAGTACCTGTATTGCTTTGAGTTTTTTGAGTTTTATGGAAGCTTTCCATGCTAGCTATATTATTTTAAGGTTTCATCAACATCAGCTCAAGAGATTTTACGTGAAAAGAATCATCTCTTCTATTAAACTTCCAAGTTTATAAGCGTCAATAGGTAACTACTTAAACATCACTGTAATTATTAATATTATACCTTATCTACGTTTAAACTATACCCTAGGGCTCTATGAAAACAATCTACACTCCGTTAAGAAGCTTATTAATATTGAAATAATTATTAGTTCTAGGATTTCAATTTAGTCCTCCGTCCTAAGCTTGGGCAATGTTTTGTTATCCCTTTCTTAGTAGTATCTAATAGGACGCAAAAGGGGCTAATGTATGAAGGTACCCTTGGACCTAAGTTAAGACTCCCACCACAGCTAGGCGCGACGCGACATTGCGGCAACGATGCGACAAGTCTTTTCAGTCAAAGTCAAAGCGTTTATTTCAATTAGGTCATTAAACGACACTTTTGAACGTCATCATTTACAGTAAAAATAATAGTACAAAATTAATAAAGTGACTCTACTGTCCATTCAGAAAGGTAGACTCTTATGGAGAAGAATGGACAAGAAACTCCATAGTTACTGTTTTCAAATTATGGTTTTACAATATTTGGTACACAAAAATTAATTTAATATTATGTGAGGACAATGCACCCAAAGTATGCTGCTTATAGGAACAAAGTATTACAATCAGAGGTAAACTTATTCATTTTCTAAATAAATTTTGGTACATGGTAATTACATCTTTACAAATATTGGAACCATTAATTAAACAGTGTGTGAGTTAGAGTTCGGAACGTCCGTACCTATGAAAAAACAGAATCCTTATTGGACTAAGATCCCAAACCTGCCAGACCTCCCTTATTTTCTCACTAACACATTCTCTATCCCTCATATTTTTTTATTTAATATGTGTTTGCTCTTGACTCTAGTCTAGGTCATACATAGATACAAGAGACAAAGTCGACGATGGAGCGAGCTTACCCAGAAGAAGCCTGTTCACTATAATTTTGAAGAGATTAGAGTGAATTATATTTTGTTAATGAGAAAATAAGGGAGGTCAAGCAGCTCTAGGATCTCAGTCTATATGGTATCCTTCGTGTGTCTGTCTGTCGGTCTGTCCGTCTGTCACCGCTATTTTTTTCCGAATCCACAGGACCATTTATTTTTGTTAGGCCATTTGTAAGAAAAACTAACTTGTGTTCAGTGATATAAAATGCAAAATCCTATACAGCTGCGTTTGTATGATATTTGCACAAAAGATCGTTATAAAACAAAATAATTTTCAACAGGGATCAAATAGAATTCGCATTTTCGCATGGAAAACCCTATTTGGCATTCGGTTTCCTGTGTTATTACAGGATAGTTTAAAATGCGGTTAATTTTACAATAAGAATGCCTTTGATACGTATTCATAAATAATAATGCCAAAAATAATCAAAATATTACCATTAATTTGCATCCGGTTCAATTAACGTTAGCTCATTAGTATTTTCAATAATCGGAAAATCATTAAAATAAAACAAACAATATAAAATGGCAGACGAAATTTATACTTAATGAAAATAGGAAATGATAATTTTCATTTAAATTAAATATCGTTAATCACTTAACATGTTTAAAATTACAAAGGCCCACTTTCGGACCTCCTCCTTTTTTATCATTTGCAATGCAATTTATTTTCACTTTATGTAAACTTAATTTCCTTTAGTAGTGTAACATATTTCTCCTTTAAACATAGCTTTCATATCCATAGAGACAAGTAAGTAAGTATAGCAAAATTTATGGCACAAATTAGCCCAACGTCGACTGCGATAAATTTACATATGAAACTCATAAGTTAAAACCCTTGGCTTGTGTGTTTATTACTAGAAACGGTAACTGTGCGCTATAAAGCGTTTACCTGTGCCAAGCATTGCTGAAAATTTAACATATTGTGGTAAAAATTATATGAAATTGTTTCCATAAAGTTTTTTGCTGTATAAAAGTACCTAGAACTTCCAAGTTATTTTTCATTTAAACTTTTAAATTACTTAGACAGGTTATTAGTTTGTTGCCTTGTCTGAAATAAAACAATTAAAGAATTTGAAACCGCCAAACTATTTGAAATTGTTATGCTTTTGCAAAACCCGTCCGCGCATTTGGTTGCCAAACGTGGGCCCTTAATTAAAAAAAAACTGTAAGTGTGTCGAAATGCGATGTAAAGGAGCATCTTGGGGAAGAAACTAGAAGAGGCGAGTAGATTGAGAACAACAACTATATAAAGATAAAAATGAAGTCACAATCACAACCAGAAAACTATTGGGCAGGCCACACAATTAGAAGGAAAAACAATAATTTTAATAGTTCCATCAACGAAAGTGAATGTCAAAGTCAAAGTCAAAGCATTTATTTCAAATAAACCATTATCAGGTACTTTTGAATTGTCAAAGTCAGCCCGTCAAAAACATGAAGCTGTTTGCACGTTCGAAAGCGTAGATCTCTATGGAGAAGAACGTGCAAAAAACTCCACGGACACTCTTTTAAATCATTTTATGTTTACACAAATCCTGTTTACATAAACCTTGTTGCTTCTATACAGGGTGTCCCAAAACTCAACGTCAAGCCGAAACGGGGTGACAGGATTGATCATAACCATCACGAGAAAAATCTGAAAAAAAATCTATCCCATGCAGTTTAAAAATTATGGGCATTTTAAGAAAAACCTAGAAATTTGATCAAACTGTACCATTTTTCGGTTATTGTGGTTATTCTTTTTTATTTTTGTTCATTTGAACTTTGGAAACGTAATCCTAAATAACATTTCTAGAATCCCAATAAAAAATAATGACACAATTGCCTCAAGTTTCCGAGAATTGAGACTATTTGTTAAACTACGAATTTAAAATTTTCAAGATTCGTCGACTTTGACAGGCCCTCCTATAAAAAAAATGTACTAGAGTGCCTTGGCAAGTGGCATTAAAAGTTGGCGCATTTAATCAGAATTCTAAAATGGTACAATACTTGTTAGTTCCATACAATAGAAAAGAGTAAAAAAATTAAAACCTCAAGTAACCCGATTTTTGCTATCTCATTTTACTCAGTTAAAATGTTTTTAATTCACACAAGCTCTAGGTAGGTTCTTAATTTTAAGACAAAATGATGAGAGAGATGGATAATGGGTATGTTCGCCATGAGTGAGCGAGACAGATAGTGACGCCACTTTTACCAAAGTGAAAAAAAGTTAGTAAAATTAGTAAAATAATTAATACGAATACGAACGTGCGCAGTAGACGAATGAGCGAAACGTACTAACTATTTGGTGTCGGACTGGTAGCGTAGCCATTTGCTTGGCTGAAACTAGTGCGAATGAAACAGATAGATGCCATAGCATCTATCTGTTTCATTCGCACTCGTTTAAACGACGCATCTCCGTCTCAATGCGTGGCGTCACTATCTGTCTCGCTCACTCATGGCAAACATACCCATTATCCATCTCTCTCATCATTTTGCCTTAAAATTAAGAACCTACCTAGAGCTTGTGCGAATTAAAAACATTTTAACTGAGTAAAATCTGATAGCAAAAATCGGGTTACTTGAGGTTTTAATTTTTTTACTCTTTTCTATTGTATGGAACTAACAAGTATTGTACCATTTTAGAATTCTGATTAAATGTGCCAACTTTTAATGCTACTTGCCAAGGCACTCTAGTACATTTTTTTTATAGGAGGGCCTGTCAAAGTCGACGAATCTTGAAAATTTTAAATTCGTAGTTTAACAAATAGTCTCAATTCTCGGGAACTTGAGGCAATTGTGTCATTATTTTTTATTGGGATTCTAGAAATGTTATTTAGGATTACGTTTCTAAAGTTCAAATGAACAAAAATAAAAAATAATAACCACAATAACCGAAAAATGGTACAGTTTGATCAAATTTCTAGGTTTTTCTTAAAATGCCCATAATTTTCAAACTGCATGGGATAGATTTTTTTTCAGATTTTTCTCGTGATGGTTATGATCAATCCTGTCACCCCGTTTCGGCTTGACGTTGAGTTTTGGGACACCCTGTATATGAGAATAATGTAAAGAAATAAAAAAACAATTTATAGTATGAAATATTAAAATGAGGCAGTGGCAACCAAGGGATGACCAGTCTCCACTGACGGCGCCCGTTCACGAACATGACTGCTTCACGACTGACACTGACACTGACATGACTGCTGACAATGTATGCTTCACTACCTTCTTCCCACGAGAACCATTCAATTGAACTTCCAAAGAAAGAAACTCAAGCACATAATATCTTTCTACTAAAGTATTGTCACTTTCATTTTGCATAAACCTTTTTCTCCAGCCTAACAAAAAGTCTATAAATATTTAAGGGCTGTTTCCAGAATATGATCTTTATAGCCCTTATATCTCACTCTGTGTCGTACACAATAAATTACTTTACTGTACTCAGTCAACTGATGCTATATTTCTCTTGCCCAATCAGGGGCGAAAGCGTTCTTATTCAACCCCTTATCTTATTTGGTTAGAAGCTTATACATATTAAAAACCTCATCGTGATGCCCTTTTATATTTTGATCTTTCTTCACGTAAAGCGGAACATTCGTCATCTTTGTAACGCACATATTGTTCTCTCATTTTACTGGCCACGGGGTTAACAGCTCAATTTCAATCATCTCATTTCAGCTGAAAGACGTCCACTGCTGGACACATGCGTTGCGCATCACATTGACCGGTCCTGTACTTTTCGCTTTCAGTAGAATTAATGCAGCCTTCATCAGGTCCTCGGTCCGTGTTTTGGGAGACTTCCATCGCTGCTGTTTTGCGATACGCAGTCGCTATTCCAGAACCTTTCGATTCCATCGGCCATTCCGATATTTTTAGAAACCACAATTTTGAATCAAGACGAGGCTTCTTCGTCTGTGATTGAGGCAGCACTAGTAAAACAGAAATGGCTCAAGAGCTATTTGCAAAAAGTAAATTGGATTTATTTAAGAATTGTGTTTGGCCTGTAAGGTTTTTAATGAAATCACTTTTTATTGAGACAATCTTTGAGAGAAGAGATTCCTGAACGGATTTTAATGATAGTAATATAGTTTATATATCAGAATAATACAAATTCTATAATTTATAGAAGAAGAAAGTATTAACTAGATACATGCGGGTGGGCCCGAGGAGGCAGCTAATGTGTTACTTAACTTACAGAACTTGTGATTTTGTATTAATATTTCATATAAAGAGCTGGTCACCTTGTATTATTATTTTTTGCTTTGATTTCAGAATACAATCATATTGTAGATACAATGTATACTCTGTATACCTATTTCGCAATAACCTAGATACTGTCCCAGAACCAAAGTCTAAAACGAAAATGGCACTAAAACAAACAATACATAATAATTACAAGGCATCTCTTTCATTCTTACTTACGAGTCATTTTAGGCTAGACGTATCTGAACTTGAATGTAGTCGTTTCTTTTATTGTTTTGTCCCATCAAGATAATAAAACAACATTTAGGCAGTCAGACCAATCCATAGTTCTAATTTGTCTAGATTGGTCTAGCCATTTGGTCTAGATTCGGTTACAACCTGTAAAAGGCAATGATTGTTATCGATATTGGTTGATGTTTAATTTTTTTTAACCTACTTCAAAAAGGAGGGGGTTCAATATTACTAGCCCGATCAAGTAAGACGGGGCCCGCTAGGGCCAGAGCCTGCCAGGGTTGCAGAATTTGTTCGACAGAGTCACCACGACCCTGGAACGCACAGGGTTTTAGAAGGAACACGGATGGGTTTTGGTCAGTAAGAGTCTGATACGCCGTTCCGCTCCACCCAGAGCGGAAGAAGTTATTTCATGATTTCCCATCCTTAAAAAAAAGCCCGGTCATGCATGCTATGTAGTATTTGCTAGTAGTATTTCTTGCCAGATTGATTGATGATTGTTAAGTTAGATAGACTTCTAAGCTAGCAGGCCGACTCGATGAAGTTTAAATATCTTTATTTCTCTTAAGTTCTTATCTTGTTTCTATATTTTGTATGTTTAGTTCTTCTATTGAAAACGAGATACATTTACAAAAATCAGTCATCTAACAATAAATAAAAAAATAATAGTTGAAGAACTAAAGAATTTATAATATAACAGCGATTTTTTTCAAAAACTTTAAAAAACATCTTTTCCGTAAAAAAATATTTTTGGAAACGCATAAACACCAAGACTACACAAACGAGGATCTTAACATATAACGTCATTCACAACTTAACAAGACATATTCAAAATCACGAATACTCAACATCCTGTAAACATCGACGATAACAATTCACCCCAAAATTACATTCATGTCATACATATCAACTGGAAGAAGGAAAAAGCTACATATACACACCTTTATACATAATATGTAGATACATTTTCTTTCTAAATATCCCCAAGAGGTGGCACGACACAAATATGAAACATTTCCAGTAAAACATTACCTCTTTGTTACAAGCTTGTGTAATCACATGCTTACGGTGCGAGCCATATTGCAATTTCGGTGTCGCCGGCGCATTTTCCTACGTGGCAACCCTGACGCAATATGTCCCGGCAAACACACGCGGTAGTGATGTGTCGATCTATCGATAATGTGTGAACTTTGTAGTGAAGCGGCTACTGTTTTTAAGATGGGTAGGTAGTTTGTTTAAAATTATTTCATTATGCTGGGGGTTGATACATTATTAAAAATATCTAGACATTATGCATGTTCTTGCAAATTACTTTGCCCATTTGCATTTTCACAAATGATATCTTAAGAAATCTCGCTTTCAGTTCACAAACTTGATGCTATTGCAAGTTGTTATTATAATATTCCAATGTAATATTGTAAAGAGGACAAATGTTCTGTTAGTGTTTTCGCAGGAGATAATCTCTATATGATCTGATCCGATTACAATTATTTTCACTGATTAAATGCTAGACTATTTTTTTTGCTGATTACTATTTTTTTTAAAAAGGCACGGTTTCTGTGAAGAGAATACTACAGCCACGAGAAAAAGCTAGTCTCAAATATAACGTGCTTATTTCTAACGATTACACTAATGAATCATTCTCACTCTTCTTCAATTGATTTCAAAAACTCAAAAACTCCTTTGCGTCACTCGCTCCAAAAATCGATATAACGCCCATCACTAAATGCTAATAGTTGACATGAAAACGAGGGTCCACACGTGAGTGCTTTAGCTATAAATGGCTCCATAAAACTATATTAGTCGAGTAACGAGCTTTATTTCTTTAATTGCTTATTTTGCGACCAACTTGTAGACGTGGTCGGCAACTGAATTGGATTTAGTTGCATTTGTTTTGTTTGTGCTTGAATTTCAGGTTGTTGGTTGCGGAATTTGTTCGAAAGAGTCATCGTGGCCCTGAAGGCTTTAGAAGGAACACGGATGGGTTTTAGTCAGTAAAAGACTGATACGCCCTTCCGCTCCACCCAGAGCGGAAGAAGTCATTTGATGATTTGCCATCCACAGAAAAAAAAGGTACGTACCTACATTTTTCCCCTTGTCCTTTTTTAAATTAATTATGTATTTATTGTCCAGTACATACATAATTAATTTAAAAAAAATTGGGTTGTTTTATTTTATTATTAATTTTTTTTTATTCTTGTAACGTCAAGTTTATTTAATTTTATTTCTTGATCGCTATTTCTTAGCAAATCCTGTTTTGATTTGAATTTGATTTTTAAGTATCTCACAAATTAATATTTTCACAAATTGTGACTCGATTACTTAGTATATTATTTTGTTTTAATTGATCTCAAGTTCAAAACTGTTCTGGGTCATCTAGATTACGTTTTTTTTTTATAAGACCTAGTTTTTATTATGCTTTTATTTTTGAACCATCTCGTCGATTCTTCAAACATTTGGCCACTCTGACCCCCAAAATACTGGCAAATAATATCTAGTTTGGGGGTCACAGACCATTCTGATATGTAATATGTAAGTACAAAAAAAATGTTTTAATAAATTATTTGTATTTATTTGGATATTTTGTGAGAATGGGTGGATGTGTTCTTTAAAGCACATTTGAAGTATAAGATAACAAAGACATGGATGTGTTTATGCATTGGGTAACCAACATCTTTAGTGTATTTTTGTAAGCAGATTTTTTTTCTTGTAAGTATCAAATGCGTTTTTCTTATATTTTTTTTTACCATAGTCCTTGTTTGGTGGTCTGAATGATTTCTAAAAGTTTGTCCATGTATTTGAATGGGACCTTATATTTATGTATGTAAGCCTTAATAGCGCTATCAGTATCTCTATCGCCAATACTATTAACCTTTCATACAAAGCTACCTAATAAGCTCATATATTAGGGACAGTCGGCTACAATACCAGTATTGACTATCATGAACCCGAGAGTCGTGACCTAATGCTTAGCTGATTAGGTATTGTCTTACTCTGAATAATTAATTGACAGATTTGGGTTGTATTACAAGGTTATACCTTGTGTGTTGTGTGGTAATCCGATAAGTCGGTCTGTTTGAAGGGTCAATGTGTTATGTATGTAGTGTTTGGTGGGAACAAGTTTGTGGGAATGGTTATATTGAGTTCTCAGTTTTTTTCCGCGGCTT
Source organism: Mamestra brassicae (assembly GCA_905163435.1). Lineage (NCBI taxonomy): Eukaryota > Metazoa > Arthropoda > Insecta > Lepidoptera > Noctuidae > Mamestra > Mamestra brassicae. Next base: position 6,520,347 of record LR991004.1, on the reverse strand, counting down.
TGATTCCTTTGCGTATTTTACAGAAAACACGAAATATTTCTTGATAAAAATCTGAGCGACGTTTTGTGATGTTCTTACTTTGAATCAATGAAAGATTTTGGCAATCAAATTTTAATGATTATTCTATTGCTACTTACAAGCTTATGACTTGTTAAAAAAATTCAAACAAAGACACTATTTTTGAAGATTCTGTTTGAGTCTCAGAAATTCATATACGTGTCCCAAAGTTTAATTCTTCTTCTTCGTGTCTTTGCCATGTCGGTAACTCAGATTTTAGTTGCCAAAAACATTGTCGCTTCCACGGCATAGGTCTTTTTGACTGCATGTTTTGAGGCACAGGAGGCAAAGTAAGAAGTGGAGCATAGTTTCAAATTCAACCGAACGGGTAAAGATTCGGAGCAAATGGCTGCGACAGACAGGCACGCTTGTGATTCTATAAGGGTTGCATTTTTCATATAGACGTTCGGAACCCGTCAAACTATTGTTTATCAAAAAACAACCGGCCATCAACATTCCCGCAACGTCCAAACACAAGAAGGTACCTAAAGACCAAGTTCGACTAACAAGGACCAACCGTTGGTTGTCTTTAGTCCTAATTAGCCAACAAAAAACAAACTTCTGGAAGTTTCCTTTACCTCCGGCTAGTTAGTGACCGCGGACTTTTGGATTAATGAAATAAGTACGGTTTGTTAAGGCTCCCATATACAGGCGAGACGCAAAAAAGCGACAGTACGTTTTTTTTTCACTAAATATGTACGAGGTCGCTAGGCGGTGAGTAAGCTAAAACTCCGCCATCCGGATAATTTCATTTTCTTAGCCTGGCTTAACGCACCTCTAGTGAAAAATAGCAATAAATAGTTATTTGTGTTTACAAAATAGCGAGAGATGTGTGCATGGGACGAAACAGCGCAAGAACTATCGGTTCTCATCGGGAGTAAGATAGCTACGTATACTCGCGCAGTATTGTAGCGCAGTAGTTCTGCATGTTATTGAACGTAAATGAATAGCACCATCCCATCACTTCCCGTGGGTGTCGTTAGAGGCGACAAATGGTCTCACCAGAGAATGGGCAGCAGCATTCTCAATGCTTCTGTCTATTGCAACAGCTACACTGCGATCATCAACCCGCATGCCAAGCGTGGTGATTATGGAAAACCCCCTCTTTTGGGGGAGTCCTATTTCGGTCCTTCGGCTGGTATGATGATGACGTAGACGCACGCAGGGTATAGTGTCGCAATAGTATTATATGAAAAGGTTTTTATAATTCTATTCAATAAGTGAAACGTGAGGTTTTGTGGTAGGCCTTTAAGGAGAAAGGTGTGCCTGGGAAGTATGTGCAGTTGATCCAAGCGATGTATAATCGATGAAGTTTCCATGTTCGGTCTGTAGTGGGCACCGGGCAGTCGGTTTGTACCAAGGGTCAGCCCTCAGCCCTTACCTCTTCCTGATGATAATGGACGCTCTGACGTCAGACATTCAAAAAGAGGCACCCTGGTGCATGTTGTTTGCTGATGACATTATGCTGGTTGCCAAAAGCGGCCTAGAGTTCCAGAGAAAATTGGAGACATGGTGGCCCGGTGGCAAAGCCTGGAGAGTGTTGGCCCGAAATTGAGCATAACCAAAACAGAATACCTGTTCTGCGATTTCAGCGGTCACTCCAGTCCTATACCTGCAGCTCTCACCGGAACGACCGATCTGCTCCGACTTCCAGTTACACGGGTCGATTGTCCAGGGGGACGGTGATATCGATACGCAACGCCCTGGATCAAATCAAAATGGCGACATGTCACTGGACAACTTGCGAACCTCAAGTTAAAGGGGAAAATCTATAAGTCCGTGATAAGATCTGTCGTATTGTATGGATCAGAATGTTGGGCTATAAAAAAAGCGGATGAGAAAGGATTACATGTGGCGGAGATGAGAATGTAGAAATGGATGTGTGGAGTTTTGAGAATGGATAAAATGAGGAATGAGTACATTAGAGGTAGTTTAAAAGTGGCGCCAGTGACGGAAAGGTTGAAAGGGAACCGCTTATCTTGGTATGGTCATGTAAAGAGGATGGATGAAATGCTTGTACCTAATTAAAAGAGTTATAAATATAAATGTGGATGGATAAACAGGGAGAGGGAGGCCAAAAATGGATGGATTGCGTTAGGAGTGATATAAAAGAAAAGGAAGTTAGTGTTAGCATGACGGCTGACAGGACAGAATGGTGAAAAAAAACGTGTTGCGCCGACTCCAAGTAATAAGTAGTATAAAGGCAGGAAGATGAGATGGTAATTCTATTCAATAAACCACAACAGTTTATCCATCGGGCACCTCGTTTTTTCTATGCAGTCTAACAGTGACCGCGCTTTAGACCTTGTCAGTATTAATTAGAAACATTTATCTTGTGGTAGAGTGGAGACCGCGTATGGGCAAACGTAGTGTGGGACGCCCTGCGGCACGATGGATCGATGATTTGAAGAAGGTGGCTGGCAGCGGATGGATGCGGACCGCTCAGGACCGGGATGGTTGGCGATCTTTGGGGGAGGCTTACGTTCAGCAGTGGACGGCAATTGGCTGATATGATGATCTTGCAAACAAATGATGGTTAGTTTAAAATATTGCCTGTAAACGTCATACTTTCATAGATATGGCGATTAAACCAATTGTTTCTAGTTGTACTAATCACATCTTTATTACGAGGGCTCTCTGGACAGTTTAATAGATAACATCATTTGTATTGCACAATATCAAGAGTGTGACACTTATGTTACGACATGAAAAGATTAAAACCGGCCAAGTGCGAGTCGAACTTTTAAAAGGAGGATTCCGTACCATAAAAGTATTTTTTTTTTAATTTAAGTAATTTAATTTTATTATTTGTTGTTACAGCGGCAATATAAATACACACTTTGTGAAAGTTACGGACGGACGGACAGCGGAGTCTAAGTAATAGGGTTCTGTTGGTTACCCTTCGGGTACGGAACCTTAAAAAGCAATATAAGTCATTGTTGTCACTTAAGCTTTGAAGACAGACGCTCTGAACAGACCCACTACCGTTACCGCTGAGAAAGCCGGTCGATTGGGAGTCTGACTCGTGCGCAAAACATATGAACATGTGATACGGAACATGTGATTTTAAAGTTCCGCATACCTCTGTATACTGTTTTTTCAAATGGACTCCAGAAACCCTAAAACTATGAAATAGCCAGGTCTAGATCATTGACTTAATCCATGCTATCTTTTTGGACGCCGATTTATAACACCCTATCTAGTTAACTTTTCGCAAAAAAATAATTGTACACCTTAAATTTTAAATTCAAATTAATCTGTTATGACGCGATATATCTAACATCGCGTCATAACAGATTAATATAGGGTGGCCAAATTGGATGTACATATACAACTTTGTTTCGTCCCCTTTTCAATTTATAGCCAAATATTGCAGTTTTTTTAATAACTTCATTTAAGTTAAAGAGCTGCAATTTTGTTTCGGATAGTTTTAAAGGCCCGGGACTACTAAATTCATTTTAGTAATTTAATTCGAAAGTTCCTAAGCAGATTGCAAATTATTAAAAAAAAAAATCGGGCTAATGTAAATGGGACACATTACCCGATTTTTTTTCGGTGATCAAAATAATTATTTGCTCAAAAAGATGTTGGAGGGTTGAGCAACCTTTGCTTATCCACGCAAGATCCACTTCGACTGATTAATTAGGTCGAGTTTCTTCACTATTCTTCTGTAAAGAGCCCTCGTGGCAGGAATTGTGGCTGGTAATCGTTATCTTTTTGAGTATTTAATAGTATAATATAAATATAAAGCTAAGAAAAGCACTACTTCTAATAAGACGGCGCCGCAACCGATGCGTTACGATATACCAGTGGAAGTTTAGGTGAAACTTTTTTCAGGCAATTAATTGAAACAGTTAATTGGCCTTCAAATTGAACAGATTCGACAGATCTTGATTTTTTCTTTGGAATTATGTAAAGGTTGAATTGCTATTATTTAAGAATTATCTAAGAATTGCCAATATTTTATTTAAAATAAAAGTCCAAAAGCACCATGTTAGGCAGTAAAACAACGGTGGAGATCTATGTATTTCGTACTTTTTAGGTCATTAAAAGCTTGTCTGTAAAATATTTTTACTTTACTTTAAACATATTTAGTTTCGTAAGTTTAATCAGCATAGAATATTGAATAGCTGATAACCTTAAGTAGACAAGGTCTCCATTAACAAAAATATAATAGTAATTGAAATATTATTCCTTATCATTGTTATCAGAAATAGTTTGGTCCATTTGGTGGATTTATTTCGAAATAAGCCAGTTTCGGACTCCCCGCGCTAACGTACGGAAGCGCGAGGTAAAAACGAAAAGAAATCAAATTTTTAACGTAAAAAAAAAATTTCACCATGAAACTATTGTGAGTTATTATTGATATACCTACTTTATTATTTTTAAGATTTTTTGTTTATTGTTTTTTAAACAACGTAAAAATATTGTATAAATAAATTAATATTCAGATGATATTTAAAATAGCACATCGAATAATTCTAGATATTCGAATAATTCTAGATAGAGGTTGCAAGAACGTTCCCGTGGGATAATTTTTGACATAAATACCTACACACGGGTAAAACTGCTTGCAAAAGGTAGTCCTTTAAAAATGGAACTTGTTCAATATTTATGAGCCTGACTTTATTTCGTTTTCTTCTCAAGATGGTCAGATACGAAACATTGGTCTCATCTAGTTTAAAATGATCAAAGAAGATTTTGTAAAAGTGTTAAAATAATAGTAGATTATGCACCGAGGGGATAAAACAGTGCTTTATATCACGGGCATCATATTGAATCCCAAAGGTAATGAAGGATTCGAAGGTTAACTCCGGAGCGTAGCGAGGGAGTTGAGAGTTTAACTCACGGGCGAAGTGAGGGAGTTAATACAAACATCCTGAATGTAGTGAAGGGTTTAAGCTAGCTGAAGGCAAAGACACCTTAATCCCTGAGGAGCATACTCTACTTTTTACACCTACTGCTAGAAAATTGTGCTTGCACCAGGAAGAGATGTGCTAGGGTTGCGGAATTTATTCGAAAGAGTGATGACTCTTTCGAATAATGTGAGTTGAATTTGGAACCTCATTTTGACCGGGCGACCTGCACCTAGCAGTGTAGGCCAACGGGCGCCGCTCGCGGGCTAAAATGACATACACATAGGTTAGGTTTGCATGGCATATAATTTGCCATTTTCGTGTAGGTGGTGTGAAAATATTATTTATAAATAATTTTGTTTTATAAGAATGTAGGTATACTTATAATGATTATTTTAAAATATGTTGTTTCAGTCATATTATCATTACTGCGCTGGTCGTGTATGGGAGGACTACAAACGCTTATGGTAAGTTTAAAAAAAAAAAATGCCGATAATTTATCCCCTTAACTTTTTAACCATTACTTAGTTAAAAAACTGTTTAAAAGAATCTAAATTAAAATTCTCCATAGATTTTTTTTAATAAAGAACCTGCTTATCAGTATTTTAGCTATGTCATGGTTATAAAGGTTTTATGAATAAGCTGTTAGTTTATAATATTGCTAACAATTCGTAACGTTTCGTATTAATATGAGAATTTAAAAAAAATAAATGAACCCTTACAAAGGGCCAAATTTCCAATACAACTATTTTTTAAAGGACGTTCGCATTTGCGTCTCAGTCGCAATCTGTCAAGAAACCTTATTTTTGACAGATTTCGACTGAGATTCAAATGCAAACGTAGCTTGAAAATTAGTAGAATTGGCACCCCGGTTAAGAATAATACTTCTTTCACACGTACCACAACAACAACACGGACACTAATCGGTATAAACATGAATAGTTTAATTCACGCGGACACATCATAAACACCTCGCACTAGCGACCACAACGTTACATCGACGTAACGACACGAAAGCCGTCAACTTGTCTGTCTGCAAACACTAGAAAGAATTTATTTATTTATGTATGTATTTATTTATTTATTTATATATATATATATATTTTATTTAGCTTTAATGTAACCACATCGCAACTACTAGCACGCAACAGCAAAAACTTCAGCGACACTCAAGATGTCACGTGATCACGGAGTGAACTGTCATTCCATGTTGATTTGATTGACAGCTCACCTCGTGATCACTTCACCTAAGCCTTCACTTCAATGTGTTTATAGAATCGACCGGCTGTTTAGCTGTCTTACTAAATTCCTATGTACAGTCAACAAAGCTATTTGGTATACAGGCAGCTATCTTGCAACTTCTTTTAAATAATGTTGTGAGTGTGCTAGTGTGCTGAGTAGATAATGACTGTACACCACACTCGTTAGTATGATATAAGCTTAAAAAGTTATAATGCACACATTAGAAATAAATATTGCCCGTGCAGTGGAAAAAATAATATTTTTGTCTTGTACCAATTTAGCACGAATGTGACTCCAGAATAATCAACTTCAAACCCTTTTGTAAAAAAAAATCACATGTAAAAGTTCCGGAACTTAATTAATCTCGACCAATCGGCACACCGATAAGCGTGTAATTTATTTTCTAAATTGACCTTTTTATTTTCAGAGGTGAGACACACACTACACATACCACAGGACGACGCAGAAATAGTGAACAAATCCTACACTAATGGCCAACAGTCATACAAGTTTACCAGCGGAAAGCCCGTGCCGGTAGATCCCCATGCCACAGGACTCATCGGCCTAAATTCAAAGGCTCCTTTCATCGTAACGGCCATAATCAAATCCTTATCTGAGGAGAAACTCGGTCTATTCAGAATATTCACACAAAAATACTTAGTCATGGACCTTTGTTTGAAACCAGTCAAAAATAATAATTCAAGAGTTTTTCTAGGTACTGAACTGTATTCGCCTAAAGGCACTTCAATAACTGTTTTAACAAATGAAAGCTACATAGACAAGTAGACGTAACTAGTTCTATTTATAAGAGGTTATGGCACTCAAGGAGATCGGCGGCGGCAACCTCTCGCGTCCGGCCCTGGTTGAATCCATGGTCCGGAGCGCTGAGGCTTGGGAAGCGGTCACCTCCTTCTTCGAAGTAGTAATGCTAGCGAAGGAGGAGGCGGGCCGCGCAAGGGAAAGGCAAGGCCTTCACCCCAACCGCTGCTACAGAAGAAGACGCCCCGGCGGCGCCCCGCGGGCGTCGGGAGTTGCAGGGTGATCCCCGGCCACCGTAGGCGCTGGCCTGCGGATGGTGAGCGTTGGGTGGCTCGCTGTCCGATCACCACCAGGCCCGGGTCGATGGCGCGTTGTGTTCCACGCGCGCCTCAAAGAGATATCAGCATAGGAGACGGGGCCCACTAGGGCCAGAGCCTGCCAGGGTTGCGGAAAGAGTCACCGCGGCCCTGGAACGTAAAGGGTTTTAGAAATAACACAGATGGGTTTTAGTCAGTAAAAGTCTGACACGCCCCCAGAGCGTAAAAAGTAATTTGATAATTTCCCATCCTTAAAAAAAAAGAGGTGTTGGCTCGGCGGATTTATATGTAAACTGTAAAAACAACCAGGTACTCGTAAGTTGAGGAATTCTTTGGAAGACATCTTAATTTTAACGAAAGATTTGGAGATCGATTTGGCTTATTTCTCGTCAAATTATAAATTTAAGGTAAGATTATGGCGATCCATCATCATCTCATCATCTTCCTGCCCTTATCCCATGTTACTTGGGATCGGCGCAACACGTTTTTCCAACCAATTCTAACCATCCATCCATCCATCCATTTTACTTTATTCAAATGTGTAACAATTTTGAGACATTCGGAGGTAAACATGACCATTATGAGATCATCATACCAACTGAAAGACGTCCACTGCTGGACATAGGCCTCCCCCACGCCAAACCATAATGACCATGCTTGGCAGGCGGGTTAATCCCAGTGTAGCTGCTGTAATGACACATAAGCACAGAGAATGCTGCTGCCCATTAGAAGAGTCCCTTAGTCGCCTCTTACGACACCCACGGGACGTGATGGGATGGTGCTATTTCTTTTACTTCCGACACCATACAGAACAAGACGACTTACTACCATGAACGACAAACCATACGAGATCACTGCACTAAACTGCCCCATACATTAATGTGCGCATAACTTGACAAAATGCACTGAACAACTGACTTTTTCCGGCATTTTGGGGTTGGCCCATTGTAAAAGTTGTTCATAATGATGAGTGCAATGACTCCTTTTCAGGTATTGCGTTCATTCACAGTTAAACGATGAATAAAACCAGCTTTCACAGAAAAAACAATTAAACCAACTTGCTTATAAAAAATCTACAACGATGTTTTGACATTTCAAACTTTCGGGTAATAAAAAAGACTTGTATGAACTATTTTTATGAAAGGTATTATATCGAGTTTTTATCATAAATATTACTTGGAAGAAATGACTCAATGTTTCTTCGTATTATATTCGTACACGTAATAGTCAATTTCCGTGGTTTATTTTTTATCTTGCAAGTTTTTTCATTATAGCAGCTCAGATACTTCCGGTTCTAAAATGTTTCAACACCATTTATTTGATAACCTTATGATGAAATAGTATTAGAAACATGTCTTATCTACTAGAGTAACATTTTATCTTTGTTCTTAGCTACCTACCTACATCGAATTATAACAACTTTTAAAATCACTTGGGTACCACCCACGTTGTAAAGCCACTTTTCAACCTGCAACAAGCAGGCATGCAAGATTCATTAAATTGCGGGCTACCGAGGTATTTTATATGTTCAATTACTCATTCGTGGAATTGAACTTACATACATACAATTTTAAATTAAGGTTCGAATCAAACAGTCGAAATAAACTGATCTAATGGTTAATGACGTCGTGTGAACCTTGTGATATTTAATACTCTCTACGTTTTTCATCCTGCTACGTTTTGCATCCTACTCTTCTGTCGCAAGTCTGCTGAAAGAAAATGATAAGAAGTAGTACTTTTATTCTCTTGTCTCTGTATGTCTATGTCATCATGTAATGTCTTCTTATAATTGTTTTGTGTTTACATAAATATGATAATGTATAATTAATTAAATATACCGAGGAAAAGATGACCTTGACAAAGTGAAATTCCATCAGCATTAACAATTGGCAAAAATTACAAAACGTATTTCACACGGTTGTGGGAGTGAGTTCACGCGTGGAAGACTTAGTACAACAAAAACTGACACTTTTAGTCTATGATTATTGCCATTTTGTATTAGGTCGTCGTGATGTACTGGTGCTGCCGCTGCGGCTACGGAGAACCTATAATAACCTATGGCAATTATATTTTCACCCGTTTGGGGTTGAAACTCTTGGATCGTGGGGTCCGAGTGCTTATGCGTTATATTAAGAACTTTCTAAACGCTTAGTTGACACTTCGCTTGACCCAAGGGCTAGCTTTTACCTTTCGGACAGGGGATAAGCATTGCCATACAACGTGGCGATGGCGCCTGTCTTTGTCTTTTTGAGCTCACTTCCATTCGACAGCGATGCGGATGAATTTTTTGAGGCCTATGTTAGTTAGGAGTGTTTATTTTGTGTATAAAGTTAGATTGTATTTAAAATATAAAACGTACATGTTTATTAATCAAAATCTATCAAATTGTCATTCATTTAGACTTTTCAAACTAGTCAAATACCCTAGCAGATACGTACGTGCCATCGCCTGTACTGAAATTAGACATGGTCAATTTCAAATGTAGGACTTTTTAGGGTTCCGAACCTCTGTACGGAACCCTTAGAGACTTAAAATACAAAGCGCACAGGGCGCGAGTCGGGCGCGCGGGTACTGTGAAGATAAAATGTATGACGTCAAAGGAATTTATTAGCGCCCTGTCCGCCTTGTATATTCAGTCACTTAAAGGATAACTGGGTTGTCTGTCTGGCAGCCAATTTTTTCCGAATCAACTGGACCGATTCAATTAAAATTTGTTGTTGTTTGTTTGTTTGTCACCCAAACACGGGCCCGTTACGTAAATAAATTAGTCACTTTTTGCAGAGAAAATAAAAAAAGCTTATCCAGCTATATCGTGTGAAGAGTCCTAAAACTATATTCGTTTAAATTATAAAAATGTCCATTCCGAAGTTATTAAAGAAAATAGATGAATAATGTCAAATTCCCCCTTTATTTCCGAAACTACTGAACCTAAAAATTTGAAAAAAAATACAAATAATAGGTCTTCTACAAATATAGGAAAACCTATTAGAAGGGTATGATTTAAAAATTACATGTTAAAAAATTTTATTTGTTCGACACCATTTGTAAGCGAGCCCGACTTGCACTTGGCCGGTTTTTATGTAAAATGTCACATCGTCTAGACCCCAGGTCGTTTTGTAATATTGTGTAATGTTTCGAAAGACTCACCGCGGCCCTGGAACGGAAAGAGCATTTATTTGTAGGAACACGGGTGGCTTTTACAGGAAGCAAAGTCATTTGATGTAACCCATCCAAAAAATGCACTATTGTGGGAAAAAAAATATTAATTTCATCTCATGTTTGTTGTTTCAGGGTCTCATTGAAGAGTTAAGCTTGTATACTAATGCTGACGATGACTCATTGAAGAATATTTGTAATGAGGTACGTGCGAACGTATATTTTGTTTCGTCTCGTTGGATGCTTCAAAAATAGACACAATAATGTGCTTATGACGTTTTCTATTTCTTCACCTAAAGGTCTATTGTCTTCATCTAAACATGTTCAGTTTTCAATACATTTGGTTTAAAATTGAGTTTTATTAAACGGGCGATTTTGAACTCTGATAACTTCGGTTTGATTTGGAATTTTAATGCATATAAAATTATACATACCTACTATTGTCATTTATGTGTTTTTGTTTTTGTTTTTTTAGAATGCACAATTTGTAAGCGGTGCAGTACCTGGGCCAAAGGGTGACGAAGGTCCGGTGGGGCCAGTGGGACCACCGGGTACGCCAGGTCATAAAGGTGATCGAGGCGACACTGGACCTAAAGGGGATTCGGGATTGATGGGGCTGGATGGAATACCGGGTAGACCAGGTTTTCATGGTGACAAAGGCAGCCCTGGTCTTAAAGGAGATAAGGGTTCGGAGGGTCTGGATGGAATACCAGGTTTACCAGGTCCTAAAGGTGATCGAGGCGACCCTGGTCTTAGAGGAGAACATGGTTTTCTGGGGCCACCTGGAATACCTGGCATGACAGGTACCAAAGGTGATCAAGGCTATTCTGGAAAAAAAGGAGAAAGGGGTATGGAGGGCTGGCCTGGACGGCAAGGCTGGCCAGGTTCTAAAGGTGACCAAGGCAACCCTGGTCCCAAAGGAGAAACTGGTTTGATGGGGCTGAAAGGTATTCCAGGCCCGCCAGGTTATAAGGGTGATCGAGGTAGTACCGGTCCCAAAGGAGATAAAGGGACGATAGGGCAGACGGGAATACCAGGCATGCAAGGTGCTAAAGGTGATAAAGGAGAAATAGGTTTCACAGGAGAACGAGGCAACCCTGGGTCACCGGGAAAGATTGGATTGCCAGGCATGAAAGGTGACGAAGGTGATCAAGGCAATGCGGGTCCTAAAGGAGATAAGGGTTCAATGGGGCCGTTGGGAATAGCAGGTAACCCAGGCCATAAAGGTAATAAAGGAGACACAGGTGAAAAAGGAGAACATGGTCTAACAGGGCCGAGTGGGCCAGCAGGTGGACGTGGCTTGCCAGGTTATAATGGTGCTAGAGGAAACAAAGGTGACAAAGGGGAATATGGTGAACGAGGATGGACTGGACTACCTGGTCCAACAGGTGTACAGGGTCTTCCAGGTTTTCCAGGAATCAAAGGTGACAAAGGAGAATATGGTCTCCCCGGGCCGATAGGACCGTCTGGTCCAACAGGCAAAGAAGGACCCATAGGTGATAGAGGCAGCACAGGCCCTAAAGGAGATGAGGGTTCGGAGGGGCCGCAGGGAAATCCAGGCGCTCAAGGGATTAAGGGGGATAGAGGATATGACGGTTTACCTGGATCGAAAGGAGATATGGTAAGAATGATACTACTTGTTTGAAATTTTTTAGTCGTGTTTCATGAAACAATACTTTTTTATGCATTTGGTTTGTTTGGTAAAAGTATTTTTTTTATTTTCGACATTTTAGTGAGTTATATTTTTATAATCGTCTTCTAAAGTCCTTTATTTTGATATCCCCACATGACTATTATAATATCATGAAATCGCAGCTGGTATTATTTGTTTTTTTAATTCATATAGCTTATGTCACTACAATACCTACCTACTTAAGAGGAGCCACAGGAAAAGGTTAGAGGCTCTGCGAAAGAAATAGACATACATATATACCTACTTACATACTCTTGAAAAACATTGCCCTCCTTCTAGGGCAGTCGGGTAGCAAGAGATCTGTACTAACAGCCTGTAGGTATATAGGTACCTTCTATATACCTAGTTTGGATTCCTGACTCCCACAAACCTTTTTTATTTTATTTTATTTTTATTTTATATTATATATACGGGGCAGTAGTTACCGCGAAATTCAATAATGCATTCTGATTCGTTATACGTACATAATATCACGCTACTGAACTTGCGGACCTTACGGTAAGGGGGCACTTGTAATAATATGCGATTAGAACCAAAATCCATAACAGCGCCGTCAAAAATGTTCTATAATTTCGTCATGGGTATCTTTTTCATGGCTTTCGGGGTCGCTAGTAGGGGTCAAAATAATAATCAAAGATGGCGGCGACAAATACTTGCTAAAAGTTCGACATCTTAATTTTGTTTCTCTTTTTGTTACCCCGGATTTGTTATTAGACATTGCACTATTAGAGATGTATAAAAGCATATCTGTATTAATGCAGAGAGAAGGTGCAAAGCATGAAGTGCTCGGGGACCCTACAAAAAAGAAAAAAATGTTGAAATGAATTTCTATGGATAGCGTAATACACGTACGTCCATGTTCACATGTGTGACTGATATGTATCTACCGTCACGTCGTCAATGCAGGTGTTTTTTATTATTTTTCGTTCGTTATATTCTGAACTAGTATCTCATGAATTTTCAGCCGGTATGTAATTAAACTTTTTCAAATGAAAGAAAGAAAGGAAGAAAGAAAGAAAGAAAGAAAGTAAGAAAGAAAGAAAGAAAGAAAGAAAGAAAGAAAGAAAGAAAGAAAGAAAGAAAGAAAGAAAGAAAGAAAATTGCATATATTGGCACAATAATAAAATTTAAAAAAAACACCTTACAAATAGAAAATATCAAAACTTAAGTACATATATTATAAATGCATACTTCCCCGTTCTATTAGCAGATTTTAGATAAGTTTTAGAATCTAACATTTTTACTTGGTTGAACTGACGCCTATCATGAGTTAACTTTAAAGTGAAGTTTGATGAAATAGCAAATAATTATAATATACTTTATTTTACATTCCAGGGCTTCTCAGGTATAGCCGGTGAAAAAGGCGACAAAGGTGAAATTGGTATTGCTGGGCCAAGAGGATTCCCAGGTAATTAAAAAAAATAATTCGATTTCATCTGAACTAACTTTCTTTTTCAATTTTTCTTTTATGATTCCATGACAAGCATAATTTATTACTATATCCGCCAAATTTCAAGTCGCAGACACTGATATGCCTTATTCCTGAATTAAGCAGCTGTGTTATATAAAACTATAAAACTATTATAAACAGATGAAGTCACCTCTGGAATGTCACGTGATACCCCAAAGGGTTTGTCCCTTTTGGTGTGGAACAATAATACTTTATTGAAACTCAAAATTGAAGCTCGTGAACCTACAAAATAAAATTGTCCTTCTTTCAGGATATCCTGGAATGCACGGAGCGACCGGAAAACCCGGAGAACGCGGACCACCTGGTCCACCTGCAAATTTAACATTAACATCCATCCTGGATGCTGAAAGTAAGTTCTTGCATTTATTTCAATTTTTTTTAGAAATACGTTTCCCCACACTAGGAATTATTCCTCCGGTATCGTAGGTACGTTTACAAACATACAAACTCACATACACAAACATCCAGACACGAAACAACTATCTGTAGCCCATACAAATATTTGTTGCGTGCGGGAATCAAGCCCGCGACACGCAGCGCAGCAGTCAATCGCTACGCCACTGCGCCAATCGTGTCGTCAGTTATTTAGGTTTAAAGATATTTATTTCCAGTATCATCCAAATACACAGTCACTTACATGAGACCAATGTTTACCTTATGCTAAATATCATACGACGAGTTCGTCAATAACTCAAATATTGGGTGTTTCTGTGATCCAATGCATTCCCTTATTATCCTATCCCTACAATTGTAATAACTAATTGAAGGTTATTTTTTACGTTTTATTTATTAAATATTGGGCTAATTACTTCTTAAATGCATTGAATGACATTGACACATTGTTTGTGCATGATGGTATTTTGTTATACAACTGTGCCCCTTCAAATGTATTTTTTGTCTTGCCGAACTTAAAAAAAATATCTCCTAGAAACTCATTACACAAATTACATCCATAAAGAAAAATCCATTCGAATGCCAAATCGTTTAAAACTAGCACTACTATTTGATTTATTATTTTTACACACAATTTAAATACATTTCAGTTGCAGAAGTAGTGGATAAACTCAGAGGTTCTAAAGGACAAATTGGAGATAAAGGTCAAAAGGTACGTAAGTTCTCTGCTAGCACACGATATTTTTTAATCATCCTGATCTGTCCACTCCATTAAAGGCCCCCCCTATTCCTTATTTTGCTCTCTGTACGAGATTAATATATAAAAAAAGTATTGTTTTAGGGAGACATTGGCTTCATGGGAATCGATGGTTCTCCCGGACAAAAAGGCGACAAAGGGATGCAAGGAGAAAGAGGTCCATATGGACAAAAGGGAGATACGGGCTCCGTCGGCCCTTCGGTAAGATTCACCGTCATTACTGGTTGCCGGTGCGTAAGGTTACAAAATGAAGTAATTTATTCAAATTAGACTGCATACCTTCAGTTTTTGAACATCAACGTTTACTAAAGACAGTCGCCCAAAACATGGTTATGAGCTGGAACTGGCTACGTTTACGTTTATAACTGGATAAACACAGTCTAGTGCCAGTAACGGAAAACTTTTTTTTCCATACGTCTTGTCATAACCGAACATTTACGTCAACGCGATGTAGTAAGTTAAAAAACCTGCACTAGGTACTTGTATCTAGCCCGAGTACAGTATTAAGCACCCGAGGATCATCACCACTGACGTATGCGAATGGTATGTGCTTCTAGCATACACAGTCCCATCCCAGCGTCCATTTCATCTACTCTCATGTGCCATGTAAAGTTTGTTAGTTTCATTCATCTTCTCAACAGGACCATCATCTGCCTAGCCTTTTCCCAATTATATTGGGGTCGGCTCCCAGTCAAACCGGATTCAGCTGAATACCAGTATTTTACGTTGAGCGGCTGCCTACCAGACCTCCACAACCCATTAACTGGGTAACACGGTACTCCTTGGCAAGACTGGTGTCAGATTATCTGGCTTCTGACTATCCGTAACGACTGCCAAAGATCTACAAATGACAGCCGGGACCAACAGCTTAACGTGCTTTCCGAGGCACGGAGGAGTCTCGGTATGTTAAGATGGTCACCCATCCACAGACCAACCTTGGCAAGCGTTGCTTAACCTTAAAGATCGACCCGTGCGGCTGTTATTATTTAGCCACGAGCTCCTCCTCAACAGAACCAAACCATCTAAATACACTCTATACAATCTGTGTCACTTGATCTTCTGTTCCAAGAGCCCGCGATGTGATCCAAACATCATAATCGTTGATTGATCTTACTTTATTAGGGACATACAGAGAAACTACAACTTTTTGAAAGTGGGACGCCTTTATAAGACGACTAAAATGGCACCGCTTATAACGTGTAACAGAATGAACACAATACCTGGAAATAACTTTTTCACGTATTGCGTTCATTCTGTTACACGTTGTAAATGTAAAAATTGCAATTGGTAAGTCTCGCTATAACTCAAAAACGGCTAGACCGATTTAGGTAATTTGTTTTTAATTGTCAGGGTGAAGTTTGTATAAAAACGTATTTTTTCTTTCTGCCGCAGTCGGGTCAAAACACTACCGCGTAGCCAGTCTCCAATTTAATTAATGAACTGTAAAATCAAATTGAGAACTTATATGAATTGTTCTGATTTAGCTGTCTAAATATTAAAGGAGACAATATTGTAGGTAAAAGGTGATAAAGGAGACAGAGGTATCTCGGGTTACAATGGACTGCCGGGACCAGTTGGACCACAAGGAGAGCCTGGCATATGTACTGTAGGTCCTCCCGGACCACCAGGGCCACCTGGACCACCTGGGGAAACTACAACTTTGCCTCCAACAGCAGCTGCATTTGTACCCAAAACTACGCCAGGTAAATTATCTCTCAGTCAAAAGTTACCAGTCTCAAATTCAAATCACAGCGATGAATGGAGTAGCCAGTATGTCACAGTACTATTTCATATTTTTGGTCTTTATCGTACATAAGGCAGTGGTTGTGATTCGATTTTGGAAGCTTTGTTAAAAAAAATATATACTGCAATCTATACAATCCAACAGTCTATGCAAAACCTAGGCTTATTGTATGCCTTGGATTCTTTACTGAGGCATTGTATACAATTTCAAGTGTTCCGCCAGCAATGTGCAAAAAACTTCGGAATACCGTTAGCAGCGTAGCGTCCTTAATTTCATACTTTACCTTATGTGCTACGTTTACTAAACCGGGTTTATAATAATAAAAGATGGATAACATTTTTCATACAATGTCTAGAGACCTCGGCATTGAATAGAAGCTATGTTTTTTTTTCAGTTGAAAGATATTCATTACTTCAACCTCTGGACGATGCAAAACTGGTAGATGATTCCTTCACTCCTGGAATACAATCGTATGAATTTACCAGCGGAGAACCTGTACTGGTTGACCCCAGCACCACCGGTCTTATAGGACTAAATTTACTGCCTCCATTTATCGTAACGGCCATTTTTAAATCCTACTCCGAAAAGTCAGCGTGTTTGTTCTCCATAACGGAAGATGACCGTACAGTCTTGAGCCTTTGTCTGCAACCTGCTGCTCCCAATGTGACAAGAGTCACTCTGAGCACTGAATTGTATGCGCCAGAAGATTCAATAACATTTTTAGTCAATGAAAACTTCAAGAACAAATGGACTAAAATCGTGTTGTATGTAAAAGATGATTCGGCAGACTTGTACGTGAACTGTAGAAAGCTTCCACTCACGTTGACTTTATCAAAAGAAAAAGACGTGCTGCTGACTAAAGATATGAAGCTCCAATTGGCTTTCTCACAATCGAAAAAGTTCAAGTTTCAGGTGAGTAATGGCAAATTTTAGTTTAACTCTAAATATTTTTTACACGTTTCACAAAGCACGGAGACGCGTGTCACCGTTTACTCGAACTAAGACATAAATAGCGCATAAAAGTTGATCTTGAAAATCAGGTGAGCTGTCAATCACTAGCATCAATTGGAATGAGAAAAGGTCAATTCTACAATTTTTTAAGCAACTTTTGCATACGCATTTATTACAAAAATCTTTGTTTAAAAATTAGTTGAATTAGGACAGATTTTTTCATAGAATAAAGTGACAGAATTACAGCTCGCTTCAACTAAGTTTTCAAGGTCAGATGGTTTTAATTATTTTTTTTTTAATAATAACAATGTAAATAAAATTAAAAGAAGCCATTTACTTTGCGTTTTTTCGCGATAAAAGCTGACAAAAAATGCCAACGCTGAGCTTTCTAGAATCATGTTCATGGCAACTGTCTGTGCACCAATGTGACTCTACAGATTTAAAAACTGTATCTTTGATATAAGTTCACATGCCGTGTTTACTGTCTATGGTATGGTGTAATGGTGTAGAGATAAAACTTTTATACTATATTTCCCATCCAAATTTAATAGTTTCCAATATATCCGTGTCTTATTAAGAAAAAATTGTTCTTAATTTCACGCGATGTTTTACAATTTTACGTCGTTTGCATTATCCGGGTGACATTAAACACCGTGTAACAGAATAAACGCATTACGTGAAATAGGTCATGTATTTATCATTATGAACTACTTTTACTATGGAACCAATCCCGAAATCGCATCTGTTACACATTATAAGTTTAATCTACAAAAAATACATTTTCAGGGCCTCATTCAAGAAACAAGCTTGTACTTCAAAAAAGATTTGGCTGAATGCCGAAGAGATATAACCGTTATAACGAAAGGCATGCATGAACAAATGGAAAACATGACACTATTTATGCGGAACGAAATAAGACAAGACATTGAAGCATTAAAATCAACGAACGAATACCTGGTAAAGGAACTACAATTCTTACAATTTAAAAATGAAGAATATGCGGAAGAAATAAATCAACTTAAAAGTGATATACAAAGACAAGAGATCGCAGAATTTGAATCTCTGAACGAGAATCAGGAGTCTTTACGAAATAAAAGACAAGCTTTATACAAGAAAAAACGTGTAACTAGTGCCTTCCAGTGAGCAAACACTTTAAAAATAAGTAAAATTTAAGAAAGGAAACCAATTTCTGTTTTGACTGAAATAAATCTCCAGAAAAAGTTTAAAAAAACTTACTTAAAAACTAAGTATAAGAGTTACTACATATTTTGGGATCCATTTTTTCCATTACGAAGACAACAACTGTGTAAAACTATTATACATACAAGCTTGCTTAGTGTCCATTGTAGGTACTATCCACAAAGCTAAATATAAACTCGTAACATACATATTTTTTCCACTATCGATACACAATGAAACCAACGGGATATTAATACGATGAGTGTAATTTTGATATCAATATAGGTGTTATGAAGCTAGACCTCTTAGTGCATTTCAAATTATTATAATAACTTATAATATCGTTTTCTGTGTTTTTATTTTTTCATTGTGTTTTTTATTTTTTTATTCTAATGGTCAAGGTTTTTTTTTCAGTTTATATACCTTTACTTGTTTTTGTCTGTCCTTCTAATTTTGTAAATGTATCCTAATTGTATGCTATTTGAATGTATGCATGTTATTGTATGCCTATAACTTATATGTGTGGTATATACAGTAGTATAGTATAAAATGAACCGTTAATATAAGTTATTTCAATTGATTTACAAATTTATTTACAACAGTTTTGATAAATACTTAACTAACTATATACACCAAAAATAAAAATTAAACTTCTAACTAAATTAACCCTTAAATATGGCGTCAAAAAATTCATCCGCGTCACTGTCGACTGGAAGTGTACCCAAAAGACTGGCGGCATTGCCACGTTGTATGCCAATGCTTATTCTTTGACTAAGGTAAAAGCTAGCCTTTGGATCACGTGAAGTGTCAACTAAGCGTCTTGAGAGATTTTTAAACAAGTTATGTTAATATAAGTTGATCATGAATAAATCGCATAAAAAAATGCAGATCTCTATCTACCCAGCGTGTTTAGTAAAAGTACCTACCGGCACAAATTTAAAAAACCATCTTGTTAAAGTACATCAGACATTTCCAATAGAGTTTTGGGATTAAAGTATTTAAATCAATTTTTTTCGATAGGTGGCGTAAATAGAAACATAATTCCCTAAGACCTATTGCCGGCCATTGTGTCACCCTATGTAATGTTTTCTTCATGTACCTATATTTAATAGACCACAGAGATAGTAGCTGAAACGTCATGTTTGACTTTGTAACATGACGTTTCAGCTACTGTTGGTAGCTAATTTGACAGTTGGTTAAAGGTAGATACGTTATTAAAACCGGCCCTTAGACTTCTTTTTGTCATATCAACATTGTGTGAGCACATCCTAGTGTTTTTTTAGGGTACCTAACCTCTGTACGGAAAAAACGAAACTCTTATAGGATCACTCGGCTGTTAGTCTGTCTATCTGTTTGTTTGTCCGTCTGTCTGTCATAGCCGATTTTCTCCAAATGTACTAGAGGTATTCAGTTGAAATTTGATTCAAACATAACCTTCTGTGACTCAAACACGAATGCGTAACGTTAATATAGAAATTTTGAAAACGGGGTCACTTTTTGGGAGAGAAATCCGAAAATGTAATATTAAGCTTTCCCGACTGTACCGTGTGACATATCAAACCAAAGGGCTCATCGTAAGAAGCCTCAAAGATATTATAAAATATTCCATTCCGAAGTCATTAAAGAAAATATAAAAAATTACCACCGCGGTGGTAGCCTTTATCTCCAAAACTACTGAGCCTAATCTATATATCTACCTATTCTATAGATTACAGAAAAACCTATAGAAATCTATGATTTTAAAGAAACGTGTTAAAAAACTATAATTCTACGTTAAGAACCCGTGAGTCCGACTCGCACTGGGACGGTTTTTTTTCCTGTAAGGTATGTACAATAATATTTTTTGACTGGTATCGGCCCGCCAATACTAGCGGGCCCCATTACTCCACTATTAGTGATGGCGATCCCACGATCGGTCATACTCACGTGAAGGCGCGCATGAAACAGCAGCGCACCGGCTATTTAGGCCTGACTAATCAAGAGAGAGAGCTTTTGGTGGCAGGAGATCGTTGAACACTCTTCGATGCCCGGCTGGTCTTCTGGTACGGACTGAGTGAAAGTAATGCTCTCTCTCTCTCTATTTATTTATTTTATTCCAATTACTCTTTACACTAACAGTTATTGGATACCAACGTCAATAATTACAATTATCAATTATTATTCCATTTATTTATTTATATAACATATTAATTACTTTTTAAATATTTCAATAAAAAATAAAAACTCATTGAAACAATTTTAATTATTATTATTATAAAAAATACGGAATATTATTAATGTCAAATTGAATTAAATACAATAAAATCACATGAACAGCATACGAATTAAAAATGTAACATTGACAACAAAACAAAAATAATTAAGATTTTTTTAGTAGATAATAATACCAGCTTAAGCGCCAAAACAAACTTTACATCTTTTTAGAAATAGACGCACATTGAAATGGAATTTGTCTACATCCGGATGCTGAGCAGTCAGTGTGTTAAGCAAAGACACCGACTGATTTGTTGCCGCGTTTTGTGCGGTATGAGTCTCGACTCTGGGAGCCGTTAGCAGAGGGCGCGTCGCTTGTATTGAGCCAGCGCGGATAGTCCACAGCGCGACAAAGCAAGGTTGTCAATTTTCCCGTTAAACAGCACAGCAGAAGCAGCAGTAAGGAGTGCACGTGTACGTCTCAGCTCAAGGGTTTCAATACCCACAGTTCCTGATACAAACAGAGAGGAATACAAGTAGGGATTATACCCAAATACTTTTGTACAGGTACCTGCAGAACTGCTTTGGTCTGTATGGTATCGGACGTAAAGGAATAGCACCATCCCATCACTTCCTGTGGGTGTCGTAAGAGAACTACTAAGGGACTCACCTGAGAATGGGCAGCAGCATTCTCTGTGCATTGCAACAGTTATACCTACTGCGATCGCCATCCAGCCGTGGATGTCTTTTGGCTGACATGATGATAACTTGCAGAACTTACGCTGTACTCGCTCCAATAGGAGTTTGTACTTTCCCTCGTGTGGATCTCATACAATCGAATTAAATTCGAGCTTGCTGCGGACAAATGCAAAGTATAGCGCAACTATTGTCCAGTTAATCAGCAAACATGCTGGTGAACCGAACCGACTGCCTCAGGACGAACCCGAGGTATTGGTGTACCCGCTTACACAGATCGGTAATGTGGTAATTGAATGTCAGCTTGGCGTCCAACATTACACCGAGATTGCGGATCCTTGTGAAGCGCTCGATGTATAAACGTGCAGCGAGCGACTGCGAGTGAATGTATTTTTTTTTTGGTAAAACGTTATTGCAGTTCAAATTTAACAATTCTAAGAAGCTACCGTTGCTCCAGGCTACCACATTTTCGACATCCCACTGGAGCGCACCAGTCTGCCGCATTCTCTATACCCATTTGATTTTGTTTGTTACACTCGGACACAATAGGCTATTAAAAACACTGGAAAACTCTGGAATAAGAGGAAAATTACTAGACTGGTGTAAAGAATATCTCTCTGGCCGATGTTATCACGTTAAAGTTGGCCCTAGTCTCAGTGGACCCGTACACGTTACGCAAGGCACAGCCCAAGGATCAGTGACAGGTCCACTTCACTATCTGGCATACGTCAACGACATGGAAAATATTATAAAACGCTGTTCCCTATACCAATACGCTGATGACACTTGTATACTCTCTGCTAACAAAGACCTCAATATGGCTGTGGAATCTTTGCAAGAAGATTTTACTTCTATGACCAAGTGGGCCCATGATATGGGACTTGTTCTAAATCCACAAAAAACCAAAATAATACACGTACATTCAAGTCACATAAATTCCTCCCACTCTTTTCAAATTAAAGGTCATAGTCATGATTGTTTGCATAACGATGTGCCTAACTGCCTCTGTTCGCCCATTGAGCAAGTCCCATATCATACCTACTTGGGACTTAGAATTGATAATCGCTTTAACTGGAGTTATCAGGTGGAATCGGTATGCGGCAAGTTACGTGCAATACTCACAAAATTTTACATTCTAAAGCGGAACATACCTTACAGAACCCTCCTTCAAATGTACACGGCCCTTGCGGAATCAACAATCTCATATGGACTTACCAGCTATGGACGCACATTTAAAACTTACCTGGATAAAATACATAATCTGCAAACACGGTTGTTGAAGCTCGTAGTACCAAACTATGTTAAAAATAAATACCGCGATAATTATATGGGTCTATTCAAACATTGCAAAGTGTTACCTGTTCTGGCCCGCGCTGAGTACCTTTTCCTCATAGAACATTTCGATAACACTGAAATTCAGGTTCCAATTAGATATGATGTGAACACTCGACAAGCAAAAACAAAATCTTTGCAAGTGCCACGCAAAAATAACTTTTATGGTAGACGCACCGCATCTGTCATGATACCTAATTTATTAAACCAAATACCCTTACACATTAGAGACTCAATGAACAGTAAAAATGTCAAGCGCAAGCTCAAACAACATTACATCGATCTGATTTCACCTTAGCTTATGTAATTTTCTAATCAGCGCGTTGATTAAATTTCCAGACCATGGCATGCTAAGACAGACCCTAGGGGTCTAATGGTGTGCTTTTTGTAATCTTAAGGACAACAAATTGTTTTTATAAATAAATAAATAAAATAAAATAAAAAATTTAATGTTGAGATCGTCCGCAAAACATGAGGCACCTCGCCGTCTCAATGACCTTCGGCATTGACCATGAGTATTTGAAGAGTTGGAACAAAAATGCTTCCCTGACTCACTCCAGACTAAGTAGCATAAAATTCAGAGTCGGCAACCGGCGAGTTGTACGTACTGCCTATGATTACTAAATTAATACAACAATCCTATGGCTGAAAATTTTTGCAATAGCACATCATTATGAACGCGGTCAAAAGCCTTTTTAAAATCAAAATATGCTTTATCTACTTGTTTGCTGCTGTCCATCTCAGTGACAGCATAATCTACAATATTAACTAGGCTTCGGTTCGGATCTGTTTGGTTTTGCGTCGGTAAAATATAGACCATAGTTGTAGGTTCAAACCACTTGCCGAAGGCCGATAAGATGGCAATGGGCCTGTAGTTTGAAATGCACGAACTCGAGCTGTCCTTTGAATGGGAGTCACACGAGAGAGTTTCTATAGCGAAGCATAGGTCGCACTGTCAACAGCGAGATTAAAAATAAACAATACAGGTACAAACAATAGCGTCTTCAGGCGTTCACACACAGTTCACAGTGACCACAGCGCACGAGGTATCGATTCTGAATCGTGCTTGGATCTATGTGGAATCACAATTCCTATATAGGTAATTACGTACTCTAGTTTCGCGAATGAATTGGTTTACTATAATTTTATTTATGTGTGTCTGTGAGAATGTATGGAAAGGCAAGGTGCAATCAAGTTTTTCGGGATAGCATCTCTGTTTCTCGGCGAGTCATCTATCCGTAACGTAATTTAAAATTATGATAGATTTCTCAAAATGTAGACGTCCGTAAAAAGCGCTAATACTCTGGATATTTCAAAGATAACGTTTTTTAACTTTTCATAAATATGTAAGTAAAAATCAAAGTAGAACTTGCCTAATTTAACAAATAAAGCATTTTGCTTTTTGTACTAAAAACTATCAAAAAATGAAGGAACTATCCGAGTTTTACCAAAAGACAACTAAAAAGCATATTGAACTGGAGCGAATTATTACTAACGGAAAAATGTAACCGACAATTTTTTTTTGTTTTTTTCATTTGTCAATAGTATAGATGATAACCTTAACTGGTCAAGGTCTATGAGACAGTTACAACAGTAGGTTATAACTACTTATCACCAAAAACAGTTTGGACATTTTTTAAGGTTCCGTACGTTCGAATGAAAATAAGAAACCCATAAGATCACTCGCGTTTCTCTCGTCTGTCTGTCACAGTCAATTTTCTCCAAATATATTGGACCAAATCGCTTGAAATTTGGTACACATGTGACCAAAACAACCTAAACAAACCTCACTAATTAATCGGCCTAGGCTTTTCCCAAATATGTTGTCTCAGCTTCCAGTCTATGGATGCAGCTAAATACCAGTATTTTGTCAGGAGCGAATATCTAATTGACCTCCAAAACCCACTAACTGGATAATACGACAGGCCCCGTCAAGACTGGTGTCCGAGTTTCTGGCTTCTGACTATCCGTAACGAATGTTCAAGATGTTCAAATAATAGCCGGGACCAACGGCTTAACGTGCTTTCCGAGGTACGAAGGAAACTTGGTATGTCAGGTCGGTCCGTGAATGTAATGAATGGTCACCCCCCCACAGACCGACCTCGGCAAGCGTAGATTAACATGGAAGTTAGACCCGTGCGGCTGTTAGTATTTAGCCACGAGCTCCAAACACGAATGCCCAACGTCAATAAATAAATTTTGAATTGTGATCACTTTTGGTAAACATCATTTTGTATTAAAAAAATTAAGAGGAGGAGCTTATCTCCAAATGTACCAAGCCAACTATTAAAAAATAATAACAGTAAGTATTAAAATATTTCTATAGAAATATAGATTACAGAAAATCCAATAAAATGTGTATGGTTTAAAAAATAAACCTATTTTAAGGAATATATTCGTTCGGAACCTTTTCCTGGGAAATTGAACTCGCACTTCACCGGATTTTATTTTTCATGATAAGGCGCGGCCATACATCTAACACTTATACGAGCTAGTACAAGTGATAATAAGCTAGTTTGAGATTCTCTGCCCCAACGTGCGAAAGCGCGCGCGCAGCATTCTAAATTCATGTAAACGTTCATCATGAATCTGTTGTGAGTTATTCTTTTGAAATTTAGCTATTTTTAAGTCATTATTTTACCTATATCCTACTTACATTATTTATCTTTTTGTTTTAAAATTAAGAGTCGCAACATTTTATTTTAGTTACTTTTTGAACAAAATATTTTAGTTTCTGTCTGACTTGAATATTTTAGTTTATGTATAATTTATGTGTGTCTATGTTTTCGAGCGTAGGTATGGCACTCGTGGGCTGCAGCTGAAAATCAGCGTCAGGTGGTATACCTTGTGTTGCCATCTGGCATTATGCTGAGCTGAGGCCCTTTGGCATTGTTGGTTTTCATTATTTATTTTGTTTAATTTTATGGTGTTTCTATTACAATGCCAATAAACACAATTTTCCTTTTCTTTCTACAAAAATTTTCGTGTCACAAAGTTCGTGGTCATAAATAAGGCAATATTACGGAAAAAATAAACCTACAGAAACAGTTATAGGTATTTAACAAAACTAATATAAAAAGACAGAATTATATGGCTTTCATTTAATATTTATTAAAATTTAAAATTCTAAATTAAACCAAAGTTCTCTTAGTTCAATGTTTAATCTTTTTTTTTTAAACGTTAATTTTAGAATGTTTGTTAAGGTTTAGGGCGTCGCTGAGGGGAAAATAGCTCTAGGGACTGGTTGGATCGAACAGGTGCAGCTTAGATTTATATCGTATTTGTCGAATATAACAGTCATTCCCCAATGTAAAAAACAGGTTAGAATTTAACAAAATATTAATAAATTCGTTGAAATTATGAAATAACTTGATTCCGGGGGATTATTGTCGACTTTCACGAGAGCTTGATAAAAGCTAAAATAGGTCATTTCCATTGATTCCTACCGTGGTCTTTACGTAAATATGTATTAGTAGTATTTTTCAAAACAAAATAATTGCCTCAATGACACTTAGTGAATATATGTAGTCATAATATAATAAAAAAATTTAAAACCATCAGCCATATTTTTTTAAATCTTTTTCTTAGTTTAGCTATGCTTTTAATTCGAATTTGAGTAGCAGAAACAAAAACGTTGATAAAGGCGTAGTAGAATACTCTTAGGCATTCTCTTCTAATCGACTTATAGGTTCAAAATCTACTAAAGAGTACTTAAAGTATGCAAATAATTAGATTTTTTATTAATAAGCCAGTATACGTGATAATATCGTCAGCAAATATAAACCGGATTCAGCTGAATACCAGTATTTTACATGGAGCGGCGGCCTACCAGACCAACACAACCCATTAACTGGGTAACACGGTACTTCTTGGCAAGATTCGAGTCAGATTTTTGGCTTCTGCCAATCCGTAACGTCTGCCAAAGATCTACAAATGACCGCCAGGACCAACGGCTTAACGTGCTTTCCGAGGCACGGAAGAGTCTCGGTTTGTTGAGATGGTCACCCATCAACAGCTAAGGATTAGACTACGATAAAAATGGACATTTCGTTTTTTATCTTTCACTTGGATAAAGTTATGCTGAAATCACAAACGCATTCGATTTATTTAGAAAAACGTTTTGCTTGGGCAGAGAAAATTTATCGGTCGATATTTGCAGAAGTAAATTGCAAGAATTACTAATTTAATTATCTACTGGTATAAGGTATTTACTGGATTTGATTATACAATTTCGTACTGCCTAGTGAAAAAACCAGACACAATAACGACATCTGGCGGGACAAGAATGGAAGAGTAACTTCAAAGTAATTCACTTCTCTTTTTTTCCTCCAACTTTATTTATTTTTTCACAAACTGTATCATTTTAGTAAGATTTTTCAAATTAATGTCATTGAAGTAGATTTAATAGAACTCAAATACTCGACTATAAATATATATAATAAAATCTTTCGTTGCAGATTTATTATCACTACAGCATTCGTCGTACACGGGAGGACTTCAAATGCATTAGGCAAGTATTTTTGTTGGTTTAAAAACCCTATTTTACCTAAGATTTAGTTTAATATCTACTTCTATTTTTTTTATATAATATTATAACAATATTACAATTTAGCTGAGTGATTTTCGTAAGGTATAATAAACTGACTTTAAACTTAAAAAAAATATCATATTAAGAATTCCCATATGCAGCTGTCAATTTTTATCAGTTAACAACCGGCCAAGTACGAGTTGGACTCTCACACGAAAGGTTCCGTACCAAAAACCGAAAAAAACACGTTTTTTGTATGGGAGACCTCTTCAATTTGTAATTAAATTTAATTTTTATTATTTGTTGTTATAGCGGCAACAGAAATACATCATCTGTGAAAATTTCAACTGTCTAGTTATGAGATACAGCCTGGTGACAGGCAGAGGGATGGATGGTGGAGTCTTAGTAATAGGTCCCGTTTTTAACCTTTGGGTACGGAACCCTAAAAAACAACCATTTCATGAACTTTGGTGCAGTGTGAAAATCACTCAAATGACTTTTTAAGTCCAATTTTTCTCATGTTGTCAGCTTAAACCCCAGTGCTAGAGGAGCTGCTGATACGCGCATTAAGAGCTCTTCATCAAATCAAGATCAGAGAATCAGATCAAGGGCTGGGCTCACGCACAACGGTCCAACATCAGGACTAAGTGCGGAAACCATGCCCCAATAGATAGATAGATAGATAGATAGAAGGGCTGGGCTCTAGTCAGGTGTTAGACTAGATGCTTCGTAAACAGACTAAAAAGAGGTTGAGAAGAGGTTACATATTCTAATAGGGTCACTAGATGTATCATCTTTATAATACATTCTTGAAAGAATCCCAGACTTGCCCTTGCGATTAGCAATGTATGCCCAAAAGTTTATTCGATACGATGACATTGTTCCTGGACCCAACCACGCTCTGCTACCAATTTGATGGCTGGTACCTAGTTAGTAAAGCATCTATAAGGCGCCAATGAGTAATGTAAAATACTGATTACTGTTTGTTTATAATAGAATATTACTTTACAAATTATATCTCTTAGAGGATTGACTAGGCTGTTATGGAAAAACTCCATAAGAACAGTTTTTATTCCTCTGATGAACAAGAAGATTATGCTCTGTGTTACATACTCAACACTAAATAATATCATCAAAACAATGCATGCCTTTTTTTGTAATATTTATTTAAGTCTAGCTGCGCATCAGATATACTAAAACGTGTGTTACTTAACCGGTGCATAAAATATTTACGTTTTTATATTTATATTTTGCTTTAGAGGCAAAAAATATTAATATGAGCATCGGAAAGATCGCAATTTACGGTTGGCAATTTACGATAACTAATCTTATCGAGGACTGTGAACGAGAGAACTTGCTGAGCTTTTTTTTTTTTTTAAGGATGGTAACATCAAATGACTGTCAGACTCTTACTGACTAAAACCCATCCGTGTTCCTTCTAAAGCCCTTTACGTTCCAGGGCCGCGGTGACTCTTTCGAACAATTTCCGCAACCCTGGCAGAGAACTTGCTGAGCTGACTTATCGTTGGTCGTAGAGAGCCAGAAATCTTTTACTGCAGTACATCCCGGTAAACAACATTTCGAGACTTCCAATTTTTTGCGTAAACGAAAAATATTTCTTGCTCTCGACACACGCGAGCAACCCACGTAGAGCTCCCCGTGGGAGAAGAAGGGGTACCCAGGTGGATGCCGTCTACTTTTAGAGTTTGCCCCTGACTCTTGAGGTCCTTTCTCGTGCTATGTGAAGGACAGCTAAAAATACTAACGAGAGTCCTCTTCAAAAAGGCAACACAGTTTTTGTATACGACAAGTAATATACCTACCACAAGTATTGCAGATGTCTACAAGTAGAGGTGACCCTCTGCTACTACTGCTTGTATCCTACCTACAAAAAATCCAATAATTCAAAGATGCTGATTTTTTTACATATTTTTTTTATTTCAGTCCTTATTTGGTAATGCAAATGGCTTTTAAAATGACGAAACTCTTAAAGACACTGTTAAATACAAAATTATTGTTGCAGTCGATTAAATAAATAATTTTGCATTAAATATTCGTCTTGACTACGAGACTCAACTGGTACAAAGCAGCCACGCACTTAATCGGTTTTCTAAATTTACATTTTTGTTTCCGGATGTTCAACACAAACTACTTATACTACCAAATACACTCTCTCGTCTCCGACGTAAATACAGTCAGGTACCTAACCAACGGAAACCTGTTTTTAAGTCTCCGCTGTCCGTCCGTTCAACTGTTTGTGACAAATTGTGTTTTTCTGTTATAACAACAAATAATGAACCTAAAATAAAAACATCACGTTTCTTGAATGTTCATGCAAAAACAAGTAACTGAATACTAAATTCGAACTATTTTGTTTCCAGATACAGAATTCAAACTACTTAAACCACCGACCTATATAGATCTAGTCGAAGAATCCTACACACTTGGTCGTTTGTCATACAACTTTATCAGTGGATTGCCCGTACCAGTTGATCCAAGTGACACAGGACTAGTTGGCCTAAACTTGACCGCTCCATTCATGGTAACGGCCATCTTTAAATCGAACAACGGCAAGTCATCATGTCTGTTCTCCATAACGCAAGACGATCGTGTAGCCATGAGTCTATGCATACAAGCAGCTGGATATAACGTCTCGATGATTACTCTGCGTACTGAATTATATTCGCCGGAAAACTCCATTTATGGCTTAATTAATGAGAACTTTAAAGAAAAATGGTTCAAAATCGTCGTTTATGTCAAAGATGATAAAGCTGAAATTTACGTGAATTGTGTGAAGCTTCAAGACACGATAATTTTGTCGAAAGACACAGACGTACTGCTGACGAAAGATATGCAGCTTAATTTGGCTTTTTCAATTTCGAAAAGGACAAAGTTTGAGGTAATTTACGGATAAATTTTAACTAAACCCTAAACATGCTTCGGAGACTCCGAAGAATGTTTTACTCTTACGGCGACTGCTAGAGGCGCACTGTCAACACTTTCCATACAAACCTTGGCACAATTGGCGCTACGAAAAGCATATTTTTTGTAGATGCTGCCAAAGTACATTACATCCAGTGGTTCCTTCCTTGTCTTGCTTACAGGTAACCACCAAATACAAAATAGTTGGAAACACAGCGTCACGGAAGGAATAGACTATTTTTTATTACTAATTCATTCGAATTTAGTTTTATGTTGAGGATAAAGTTTGATTCAATAAGAAGTTTTTGAATCCAGTGCACTTTCCCAAAGACATTTATTCTGCGAGACATATAGACGTATCATTCCCGCAAAAGTTTTTCGGGACTTATTACTTATACCAAAAGTGATGTAAATCATCATTGTGGTTATGGTAATCTTTAATATGGTAATAAATAATTGGATGATGTAAAAGATTGAGTATAATAATTTGTTTAACTGTGATATTCAATGTAAAATGTAAAAATCATTGATTCAATCATAATAATTGTAAGTACCTACGATATTTGCACGCCATGAGAGATGGCAGACATGTCGTTAGTCACTCTTATTAAAGATCTTGCATGCATGTATTATTTTAATTCTGTTTTGTATATACATGTTTGAGAATAAAATTTATTTCTTTCTTTCTTACTATTAGTGCAAATATCTAAATGGTTTTCGCTCAAGTGGATTCGCGTATTTGTCTTTCGCGCAAGTGCCTTGTAACCCTTTTTTTTTTTAAAGATAATTCCTTGCTGTATGCGATTGTACTGGCCATCTAAGTTAATCAGAAAACTATTTATTATAAGCTCATTGTGTGGAATTTTGACAGTTAAGACAAACGCGAGAGTTAGCTTTTGATTCAGAGGGCTTAGTGCTAGTTTTTTTAACGTTCTCGATTGAGTTAACGTAAACGTTCATCATCATCATATTAGCCGAAAGACGTCCATTTCTAGACATAGGCCTCTCCCAAGTGTCGCTACAACAAACGGTCCCGTGCGTAAACGTTTGTTTATGTCAAAGTGTATGGGAAAAAAGGTTTTTCATTATTGTCACCAGACGGAGCATATTCAGTTTCAATACAAATTGACGTTTATGCAAACGTGATTGAAAATATTTAAAACTCGCACTAAGGCCACTTGTTTAATTAGTACAGCTGGTCCAGCAAGCACCTGATACATTGTTATTTCTTATCTCGAAATGAGCTAAACGCTATATAAATATACATATACAGGGTGTCCCAAAACTCAACGTCAAGCCAAAACGGGGTGACAGGATTGATCATAACCATCACGAGAAAAATCTGAAAAAAAATCTATCCCATGCAGTTTAAAAATTATGGGCATTTTAAGAAAAACCTAGAAATTTGATCAAACTGTACCATTTTTCGGTTATTGTGGTTATTCTTTTTTATTTTTGTTCATTTGAACTTTGGAAACGTAATCCTAAATAACATTTCTAGAATCCCAATAAAAAATAATGACACAATTGCCTCAAGTTTCCGAGAATTGAGACTATTTGTTAAACTACGAATTTAAAATTTTCAAGATTCGTCGACTTTGACAGGCCCTCCTATAAAAAAAATGTACTAGAGTGCCTTGGCAAGTGGCATTAAAAGTTGGCGCATTTAATCAGAATTCTAAAATGGTACAATACTTGTTAGTTCCATACAATAGAAAAGAGTAAAAAAATTAAAACCTCAAGTAACCCGATTTTTGCTATCTCATTTTACTCAGTTAAAATGTTTTTAATTCACACAAGCTCTAGGTAGGTTCTTAATTTTAAGACAAAATGATGAGAGAGATGGATAATGGGTATGTTCGCCATGAGTGAGCGAGACAGATAGTGACGCCACTTTTACCAAAGTGAAAAAAAGTTAGTAAAATTAGTAAAATAATTAGGTTTGTTGGAATAAAAGTCAGATGATAGAGAAATAACGTTTTTTATTACAATAAATGTTCAAATTGTTTACCATCAGCCTCAATACAAGCCCTACATCTTCTTAAAAAAGATCTACTTATTAGTCGGGCATATCTTCGAGAGTTGATCGCCTCAGCTGCTTGAGAAATGCGTTCACGCAGGTCGGCTACGTTCTCAATGGGCTTTGGCGTGGCGTCACTATCTGTCTCGCTCACTCATGGCAAACATACCCATTATCCATCTCTCTCATCATTTTGCCTTAAAATTAAGAACCTACCTAGAGCTTGTGCGAATTAAAAACATTTTAACTGAGTAAAATCTGATAGCAAAAATCGGGTTACTTGAGGTTTTAATTTTTTTACTCTTTTCTATTGTATGGAACTAACAAGTATTGTACAATTTTAGAATTCTGATTAAATGCGCCAACTTTTAATGCTACTTGCCAAGGCACTCTAGTACATTTTTTTTATAGGAGGGCCTGTCAAAGTCGACGAATCTTGAAAATTTTAAATTCGTAGTTTAACAAATAGTCTCAATTCTCGGAAACTTGAGGCAATTGTGTCATTATTTTTTATTGGGATTCTAGAAATGTTATTTAGGATTACGTTTCTAAAGTTCAAATGAACAAAAATAAAAAATAATAACCACAATAACCGAAAAATGGTACAGTTTGATCAAATTTCTAGGTTTTTCTTAAAATGCCCATAATTTTCAAACTGCATGGGATAGATTTTTTTTCAGATTTTTCTCGTGATGGTTATGATCAATCCTGTCACCCCGTTTCGGCTTGACGTTGAGTTTTGGGACACCCTGTATATATGTATATATTTGTTTCAGGGTCTCATTGAAGAAATTAATTTGTATACTGACGCTGATGAGGATACATTACGGTATGCTTGCAACAAGGTATATATAAATATATAATGTAAATAAACAATTTTTTTATAGGTTCGTCTCCATTACCAGCTAAGCTATTCAAACCTGCCTACCTAGCAAAATGGCATAAAATTAAAAGCTTACCATGCTATGTATATCGCAGCCAACTCGTATATCGCTTGCTTAATCAGCCGTTTAATTAGCGGCCTAGCCATTTCTTCTTCACCTTAACAATTTTAAGCAAAAAATAAACCGTTTACAATTATTTTATTTTTTTAAATGTTGCCCCATACTAGGAATTTCTCCTGTATCGTGGGTGCGTTTACAAACATATAAACTCACATACACAAACAGCCAGACCCGGAACAACTATCTGTAGGTCATGCAAATATTTGTTCCGTACGGGGTCGAACCCGCGACACGCAGCGAAGCAGTCAATCGCGCAACCAATGCACCAACCGTGTCGTCGAAATGTTTATTATTTGCTTAAAATTATTTCAGGGTATCGTTGAATAAAGAAGCTTGCGTATCTTCGGTAAAAATAAGATTACTTTAGTTTTAGTATCGAATTAATTACAAGATCATGATGACGAATAGTTTGTCCCTAATAACAAATTTTTATATTATTTCAGCTAACTAACTTTGAAAGCAGTGCTTTATTTAACAAAAATCCAAATGAAATAAGTCCACAGCCTCTAGAATATGACTATAAAAAGGATTTGGCTGACTGTCGTAGAGAAATAACGGGTATTAAGGAAGGTATGCATGAACAAATCGAAAACATAAAAGATAGTATGAACGAACAAATGGAAAACGTTACAATGTTAATTCGGAACGAAATAAGAGAAGATATTGAACAACTTATATCTACCAATGCATATCTAGTACAGGAACTACAAATAATACAAAGAAAAATTGAAAGACTTGAAGATAAACAAAAGAGTGTCATCCCAAAGCAAGAAATCCCAGCACTTGAATCTCAACAAAAACTTTTACAAAATCCAGGATCAAACAGAAGGAAACGAAACGCTAGTGGGTTTGAGTGAACAAAAAATACAAATCAATATTTCCACTGTCAGTTCATACAACGTCTACTTAAATAAACGCCAAAGGAGTTTCTGCGACTGAGGAAACTGGCATGTTTCAGTACTAAGCTGCATTAGGACCGCGGAGTGAACTACGGCTTACTGCTTCACACAGACAGGTATCGTGTGTGCCCGACCACTGGAAACACTACATTCTAGTTATGATAAGTGATTATGCCTATACCGTTATCAATAAACTGTTAGCAACTATAACACATAATAAAACCAATCAATAAACATCAAAACTAAGTTGTCATTCCTCAAATCATATCTTTCTTTTTTTAATTATTTTAATCTTTTTTTTCTTTTATGAAATTGTATAAGTAACGTACGTATTCATGGAATCAATACAATATCATAATAAAAATACTTAATTACAAATTAAGTATTTTACTCAGGAGGATCGGCGTTGAGGGCTGGAATACAGGTTATGCCTAGTGTGGCCCCAAATGCTAATACTTTTGTATACTTTAAGTTTAGATTATAGACTTAAACTTTTTTTTACATTTTTTTATATTTTCTAAAAAAAAACATTTAAAAATATAAAAAGTAGTAGTCCGCCGGTGTCGGGACCAAAGTCCAAGCTACCGGTGGTTAGGGCTCCAGAGAAAGGAACCTCCTCACAATACGAGCCGTATCGAGGAGTACTGCCTTCTGTATCAGGCCCTTTACCCAACTGCGTAATGCCAGCTTCGACAGATGGTCGTCGAAGCTTTTGACCATGAGGCCATTGGCCGTAATGACAATCTACGCAATGCAGGAGAACTTGCGAGATCTTTTTTTTAGGAATCATACCCTAGAAGCTATTTTTTCCACCTACACTCTTCATCAAATGGTTACTTGCTTTAAATGTGGTCCCGTATGATGAGTGATGTATTAGAATATGTGTGCCTACTAAACTCTTCACTAAACTAAATATACAGTCGATTCTGGTTGCTGCATGGCAGAAGATGTTAGAGACTTAGTTGCAGAGTAGACAGAGCAGTCCGTAATAGAGATCAAATGAGCCGGAATGGCGAAAATAGCTTTCGCTTTTACCAGAAATTAATATACAATATGGTCAGGTACTTCGGGTTTAATCAATCTTTTGGAACATACAATCAAGATTTATTTTATCTTTTAACAGTTTCTTTTTAGCAAGTGTGTGTTAAAAAAGAAAATTTAAAACTAATTTTATTTGTTATCGAAATTTTTTTAAAGAAAATCCGAATTTATCTAGAAATCTATAAATCTCGAAGGGCTCTTGTGTAAATTTGCTGTGAAGATTAAAAAGGCGTTTCAGATAAATTGCACACATTCTTTCTTTCTTCTTTCAATGAAAACAAGTAGGAGTTTTTTTTCTAAAAAAACATTTTAATTCAATCGTTAATTTTTTATGAAGACTGAGCATTTGTAAAAAAATTGATCATTAAAAGGCTTTCAATTGAAAAGAAGTTATACATACCCAGTCATCACCATTTGTTTGACATTCTTAAAAGAAAAAAAATTCAA
Organism: Mamestra brassicae; assembly: GCA_905163435.1. Lineage (NCBI taxonomy): Eukaryota > Metazoa > Arthropoda > Insecta > Lepidoptera > Noctuidae > Mamestra > Mamestra brassicae. The sequence continues at coordinate 6,484,690 of LR991004.1, read as the reverse complement.
TTAAAATTAATCTTCTGAGAAATCTAGCACTGCAGACAGTTAATAAAATGTCTCGCGTTTCTTGTTTGAATTTGAAAATTTGCTGGTCCTCTGTTGCCGGTTTTTCATTTCAAATAAAAAATGAAACTAGATTTATTTTGAATATAAAAAATTCACCGAAATACGTTTTTAAATTTACTGATACTGCCTTATTTTTATTTGCATTCAAAAGCGTCTATTGTTTATTCTATGTCTGGTTTAGTTATTCTCTTGAGAATTTTATATCATTTAACTCTACAAAACAACACTAACAATAAAATTAAAAATCAAATGCATTTAAACAACGGTATTAAAAGTTAACAACACATCCCATAATACGAAAACGTTTCTTAGTTAAGACTAGACATCATTTAAACTTAACAGAGTACTAAAAACGAATTAAGGGACAAATTCATTCAATTTTAATGTACACAGAGTAAAATTTCTTATTTTCGCCCACAGCGCTTCTATTTAACTCATATTGATTTTCGTATCAACGACTAAACAACAGAACCGATTTTGATGCGGTGTTCACCTTTTCACCATTATTTAGAAATATTTTGTTCCAAAAATTTTCAAGCTGCATTCCTATTTCTGTCTACGGGGTTAAAAAAGAACCTCACGTGAATGGACACATGATGAAAGCTGCATTCCTAATTCTGTCTACGAGGTTAAAAAGAACCTCACGTGAATGGACACATGATGACAACAGCTAAGTTCGCTCACTCTAGCTCCCGTCATCCCATTTGAAACTAACCTATTGTCAGGGTGCCCTAAGTTCCCTCAAATCTAATCTTATTTTCTGGTTATATGGTACCTTATAAAGAAATCTCAATATATACAATGTCGTAATACAATCCCGAAGTAGAGACAGGTTACGGTGTGTGTTTAAAAATTAAGTGTCAGTGTTTGCGCGAGGGGAAACGATAAATCAATATCATATAAATCAAACTCACACATGCTGTATATGTCACCGGAAAATTGCAGACTCCATAAGATTGTAATAAATCTCTATTAGATTATAATTCCTCGATATATTATGAAAAAATCGTTTTGTATCCAATAAATCCTATCCAAATTTCACGCGATATTTTACAATCTTACGGCATTTGCAATTTTCCAGTGACATATACACCATATCCAAGTAAGATGATTGTATATTCTAGCTTTAAGACGACCGTTGTTCAGTCAATGACCTCTGAATTAAGCCATTCATAATATCTTCAGAAATAGAGATGGATGAGTTTCAGTTCGTGACTTTATACAAGATAAAGATATATTGCACATAATGAACAATTGTCATTAGTACTGGTGACATTTATGAAGAATGATGTTTAAGATAAATTCATCTTAGTAGGCTGGAAAAGAAATCTATGCAAAAATCAAGAATTAAATTCGACAAGCCGAGTGCTCGATGGAATGTCACATCTACAAAAGTAGCTAACTTCCCTTTTATCCCTTTAAGGAGTGTTAAAAATCATCTACAATCTACTCAATTTAATAATATCTCTCCTTTGTGCCAAATTGTATGCTTCTAGATCCACGGGATGTCTGATTTTATTTTCATTTTTCGGCTGAACTAATTTGGATGTAAATTGGAACACGGATAGATCATGTCCTATTATAGGAAATACCTTTACCCCAAGAGTATGATTTCACGGGATGTCTTTAGATATAGACGCGGGCGAAGCCACTGAAAGATACTAGTTGCTAATTAAAGATATATTTTTGTATTCAACACACCAGATAAGGCCAATTTTACTTATTTTTAAGAAACGTTCGCCTCAACTTCCATAAATTTTTGACAAATTGCGACTGTGTAAGAATGCGAACGTTGCTTAAAATGAGTAGAACTGGCACTCTAGTATTTTAAAACCACTTCCAATAATATGAAGCCTGTTTTAACTAACCGAAGTGCAGTGGTCGGTATCACAGAAGAACAAACTGCAAACCACGTCGATAGCACTAAGTCCGGCGATCCTAATCCTCTAATTACACAATATAACCCGAGCTAGGCTAACTTTAATCCCACCCTTTGTTCCAAGTGTGAGTTTCCCAAAGGAGTTTCAGGATGCACGTGTATTTGGTCAGTTTCTTCAACTTGCCGAGTTTAGAACTTCGTGTAAAGGACAAACCGACGGGGAATTTATTTTGTGTGTTTTGTTAAAGAAGGTTTTGCTTCTGCGGTTTCAAGGATTGTTGGGTGCTCTTGTTTTGGAAGTTTGTCATTTGTTCTGTGTTTTAGGGAGTGAGTGAAGTATTGGAGATATAAAGTATAGCAGGTTAGGGCAAATCATTATAACCTAGCTATGTAATTTTAGCGTTTAGTGCGAAAGGTCTGCGTGTGGTCTAGGGTTATAGTGAAATCTGTCTCGTTTTTTTGAACAATACTGTCTCTGATTTGTTTCTGCATCTATCTCTCATCATGCCTCTTCGTTAATTTTATTTTTAATATATATATATAGTCTTCCTGACCGATTTCGGCCATGACGGCCACTCTTAACCGAGACTAGCCATCGGCGCGGGACATATTATAGTGCACAAGTGAGTGTGCGAACACAGGTGCACTCCCTCTTCCATCACTCTCATATTCCGATAGGATGGTAACCTGACACGACTGGAGAGAGATCTGGCGCAGGACCAATGGCTTAACGTGCTTTCCGACGTACGGGGTTGTCACACCAGCAACTTCCAAACTCCGGGCTGTTACTGAGAAATTCCTATTGGAAAAGCGCAATGACACTTTTTGCCCGACTTGGGAATCGAACCCAGAACTCTACGCTCGGCAGTCGCGCTTGCGATCGCGAGACCAATGAACGGAATTATCAAAATATTTTTCAGAATTGAAACAGGCATATGAATAAGATAACGTAACCCAACTAGCCCATAGATACGGAAGACTCCCACTGTACCTTTGACAAGCCTATATACAACCAAGCAGTAGATATGCTACACACGAACGTACCATACTTTACATCCACGTGTTACCTGTCTTCATAACATTTCTGTCGGTCCCTAGCCATGTCCAACACGGTATCACAATGTAATATCGTCAAAAGTTAGTTACTGAATGTGCATAACTTGCTCGTATTAATAAGGCCTGTGTAGTAGGGCTAACTAGAGGCCGTGGAGGAAACTGCTCGTCTAATTAATAATTGTCCACGTGAAGTCGTGGATGTTATGTACCATAACGAAGGTAGAAACAGAAGGTCGAGTAATTTTCTCTTAATCATGTTTGTCATCATTATTTTGAAAAAGAGAGTGGATGTAATCCCCGAAGAGTTAGGGAGAGGGTTACCCATACCTACTGCATAAGTTATGTTTAGGACTTAAACTGGATGCGGGTGGAGCGACACGTTCAAATTGTTCTCGATGACAGCGTCGCCCGCGCCGCTGCCGCCGCCCCGCTGCCCGCTGCCATCCAGTCTACGGCCTTATAGTTCCAAATTCCATATCATTGGTGGTGAGCCTACACCCATCAACCAAGCACAAGTTAAGACTTTGAGCTGTTGGTGAGAAATTCTATATTAAAAAACTCATAACATTTTGCCTGACCCAGAAATCAAACCCAGGACTTCATGCTCAGCAATCGCCCTTGCTACTGCTAGACCAACGAGGCAGTCAGAAGTTCACCAAAATCAATATCTTGACGCATTCTCATTACTGGAACAATCAATGTCAAACCTATCATGCATATGACGAACGAATGAACGAAACCGAAAAGGGCTAGAACAAGTTTCTCATTAAAAATTAACTAATCACGTGCTTATCATGGAGAACGTTGTATTCTATAATAGTTCACGGCTTGATTTAACCATTTAAATAAATTAAACACCATAATATTGCGAAGTTCTTAATAAAGAGGTGTTCACGAGTTTTTATTTTTACTTTCTTCCACTAAATCGTTAAATCCAGCTGGAAACTATTTTTTGAATTTAATCTAATGCATAATATAAGCATTTATAAGGTAATTTTTAATGACAGTCATGATTGTCACACGGCGACTTTACCTCAAAATATCTCGTCAACGTGACACTTTAGAAAGAAAGAAAGAAAATCAATTTATTCTGCCGGAAAAAACGCACAAAACACTAAAAACTAAAAAAACTTATCAACTACAATAATTATAACTAAAATAAATAAAAACTGAAAAATAACACATCACTGCCAGCCCATGTCTGGACCGGACATTAACCTAAACGTGTCTCTGGTCACCAGCACACCACAGACAAAACAGAACAAAGTTCGGCAGTTGTCCATGGCATGACGCCCGACTGACTGACAGCGACAACAAGAAAACAAAACAACAATAAACATTTTAGACAGAAAGTAATTGTAGAAAATATACATAAATTCAAGTTGTGCGTCGCATCCGAGCAAGAATCGGTCATTTGCTCAGCATAATTGCCGTGATTATGGGCAAATCCAAAAATCGCCGGCGCTGATTTTCAGCAACTACCTACCGTTGGTTCGAGTGACGTAATGATTTGAATGTTCCCCCCTTGTGTATAAACTTTAGGGCACCATGTTTCTAATATTTTTTTGTTTGTTTAATAATCCTCTACCCATGTACACGTAAGGCCTATGTCCAGCTGTGGACTTCTTTTGGCTGATATGATGATGATGACTGAGCTTTAAATATGGGAAGTTATGATAAGGGCAATATTTGTTTTTAAATTTCTGAAACATATTTAGGTACCAGAAATTTAAAAACAAAATATATGTATTGCCCTTCATCAGCCAAACAAACGCTACTAGTTATAAATTCCATTGTATATCCATACTGAATTACTCTTGACGAATATTTGCAAAAAATCGCGTCATAATTGGCAATAGACGGATAGGCTTCCGAGCAACACGTCAAATGTCAAAATAGTAACTGACACACACTCACTCATGTGTCACTTTCAATTTAAAGCCACTTGGGCACTTTTTGGAGGCACCACATTTTAGTTTTTTCTCTATAGAATCAGTTTATTTATAAGGGACTTACTGAATAAACTATGTTTTTTTTTTTTAAATGTTTACTAATTTATGTTTACAGATTGCACCAGGACAAGGGTAATGTATCTATTGAGTATTTTTCTTCTTTTTGTGGATCTTTCATCTCGTTTTCTTACCAGTAATATCAAACTTATTTTGAGGCCGAACTGCAATGAGTAAAGTAGGGCATTTTTTTTTTTTTTTTTTTAAGGATGGGAAATCATCAAATGACTTCTTCCGCTCTGGGTGGAGCGGAAGGGCGTGTCAGACTATTACTGACTAAAACCCATCCGTGTTCCTTCTTAAGCCCTTTGCGTTCCAGGGCCGCGGTGACTCTTTCGAACAAATTCCGCAACCCTGGCAGGCTCTGGCCCTAGCGGGCCCCGTCTTCTCTGCTGACATCTCCTTGAGGCGCGCGTGAAACACAAAGTAGGGCATACAGTTTGTTATTCCTCAAGAGACGTAAAGTTTATTTGCCTGTCACCCTGCGTAAACCCATAAAATTATGTTTCTATTACCTCTTCAAGATATCTAGGGCTTTTGAAATCCTATTACCCACGCATTGGCTTACCGGGGATAAGTCAAACCCATTGAGTATCAATAATAAAGCTGCCCACAGTCATGGAGACCATTTACTTGTTTCAACTGAGAAATTAGAAAACATCGCGCTCTAAAGTATTTATAGAGCTACTAGCTGCTGCCCGCGACTCCGCCCGCGTTAATATCGAAAATAATCCCTAAGTAGCATACTCCCGGGATAAAAACTACTACCATATGTCCTTTTCTGGGACTCAAACAATCTCTATACCAAATTTCATCTAAATCGGTCCAGCCGTTTGCGCGTGAAGAAGTAACAAACACACACACACACTCACAAACTTTCGCCTTTATAATATTAGTGTAATTTACGAGCTCAACTTTCTTAACGAAATGCGTGCATGATATGTATAGACATTAAATCATGATGACAACAGACCCTTTTAATGAGGATGACAAAATTAATAGAAACTACAAAACATATAGTTATTATAAGCACGTACTGTCCCACTGTTGAGCAAAGACCTCCTTGCAACGGTCACGATTTTGCACCTTTTCCTTCCAATATATCTTATAAAATAACTTGGCCTATCAACTCTGGAAAGCTTGTCTTAATCATACTCTAACGACTTGGCGATTTCAACACGTCGTATTTTTAACCGACCTCAGAGAAGGAGGAGGTTCTCAATCCGTCGGAACATTTTTTTTTAAATATTTTTTTTTATGTATGTTCCCCGATTACTCGAAGATGGCTGGACCAATTTGGATTTTTTTTTTGTTTGAAAGGGGATACTTCCCAGGTGGTCTCATAATCATCAAGTCAGGATCTGATGATGGGATCCTGGAGAAATAGAGAGAACTTTTAAAATTTTACAGAAGCGATTTGGGTAGTTTTTGGAAGAGACTTTTTCGGAATAGTTCCATTTCAATTTGATGAAGATCTGATGAAGAACTTCGGAGATAGGCAACGGAACTCCTCAATATATGATAGCAAATGGACTGGGATTGCTGAAATCTCATGTCTGTCTATTGTTTACACCAGTTTATAACATAACATCACGCCGGTACGCTGTAAAGGGGTAAGCACATGTGAACCACTAAAAAGTGAGAAAAAAAACTTTTTACAAAAAAAAGATTTTTTTTAGGTGTTTGGCCCTGTCCTGCTTTCGGCAGTATTTCTAAAATAAGTAACTATGTATATTTTCAAGCCATTGTAAAATATTACCTGCCAAATATCATGTAGGTACGTGTGCGTGTTTGACATTACATAATAAATTAATAGTTACGTTGACTTAATTACTTTTATTTTCGACCAATGTCGTCATTTAGATCATTCTGCCTAGCCATTTTTTTTGCTTCTAACAGGATGCACTTGAACTACCTGCCTGACTTCCACAACCCAGCAACTGTATAACACAATACCCTTTGGCAAGATTGGTGTCATATCGTTGGGCTTCAGAACTCCTGTGACGACTTTTAGAGATCTACATAATGTCAGCCAACAACTTACCACGAGTTTAACGTAGGTACTTTCCGAGACACAAATGAGTCTTGATGTGTACCTAATGGACAAGTGCGAGTCGGACCCGCGTGCTAAGGGTTCCGAACAAATCTCATTTTTGTAACATGTTACTTTTAAAATACAGACGTCTTATAAGTTTTTCTGTATTATATAGGCAAAGAACTATTATCTGAATTTTTATTAAATTTTTAGGCTCAGAAATTTTGGAGAAAAGGGGCACTATTATTCATCTAATTTCTTGAAAAACTTCAAAACCATTTACTTTAAAATTATGAAGAAAATACCTCTGCGACCTTAACAATTAGCCCATTTATTTGATTTTGATATGTACACGGTACAATTAGAAAGAATGTTTTAAAAGGTTTATGGCATAGCTTACCCGGCCGCCATTTTGTTTTTTTTTCCAACTCACGGCGCACGATGTAACATTTTTATGGATAGAGGACACTAAAACAAACAAAAATTTTAGCAACAGTCTCACGCTGCCGAGATATTTGGAGGTAAATTCGTCATGTGACAACGCAACGACTATCATTAAAAAATAATTAATTAATTAAAAATTAAAACAATAAAAAAATAAAAATTAAAAAATTAACGTTAATAACGGGCTTATATGCATTAGATCAAATAATAGTTCTAAGCTTGATTTAACTATTTATTTGAAGAGAGAAAAAATAAGAAAACTTGAAAAGCACTTTATTAAAGTCTTCGCAAAATAATTGTGTTTAATTTATATTAATGGGTTTATCAACACGAGAACTATTATTAGAATATAATCTACGCCCGGACGGAATAGACTGCAGCTGACTTTGTTCGACTGCTACCTAAAATTCTAGGTTCATTTTGTTAATCATCATTAGACATGTCACACATCACACATGCTCTGCTGCGAGTTCTAAATTAATTGGAGCTTGTATTTGAATAAAGCAATAGTAAAAACCATCCCATTTCTTCCCGTGGGTGTCATCAGAGGAGACTCAGGGACTCAACAGAGAATGAGCAGCAGCATTCTCCATACATTGCAACAACTACACTGCGATCGCCAACTCGCCTGCTAAGTGTGGAGATTTTGGCTCTCCCTTTGGGGGAGGCCTATGTCCTGCAGTGGATCCTTCGGCTGATATGATGATGATGATGAATAGTGAAATGCAACTGTTGCTAAACAGGCGTTTGAAAACCGACCTATCTGTTTCGTATAGGTAATTCCTAAATCCACGTAGTTAAATAATAACAAAATAATGTACTATAGTAGGCGCCAGATAAATGTGGAATAAAGTATATTGACCTTTCCCTAATAACTGTTCATAGGTACCTGAACAATTAAATATGAATCGTTTTTCATTATTAGACAATGTTAAGGATCACGAGAGATGATGATTCAGGACAGCTTTGTGTCATTAATTCCGTTTTTCAAATTAAAAATGTCAATAATTGTAGGTGGGTCAATGACCGTTATTCCACGATTATCTGGCGCCTACTATAGTATGTACAATATTATCAATACAAATGCCACACACGCCAAGGTTACATCAGTATTACGGTTTTTGCATGTTTATTGTCAATTTATACAGGTACTGAATAATGTTGCACTTTTTTTTTCAAAATGATCTTTTTTTGGAAACTTGTCACGTAGGAATTCAAATTGTTCGACGCTTGTCTTTGCATTCTTTCGTTTGGTGCTTGGTTTCATATAATTATTGGTAGATTGTGTGGGCGAGGAAAGAATTATGATTTAAATAATGATGCCTGTACATATTACGCCCACCCATCAAATCGAATCAATTGGGATAGAAATGCTTAATCGTATACGGGTTTATAAAAATGTTAGCAAAGTTTTTCTTTGGGATGCCTGACTGTTGGATGACTTGATAGGTCATAGATGGAAATGCATTGTCGTGGCTTTCTGAATAGTTTTTTTCTTCATTATGTTTTTGACAAGTATCCCACGCATTAGTGCAAGGTATAATATTATGAATGTTTAATATAAACAAATGCATTCATAAGACATTTTACTAAGCTTTTCTCAGTTAAATTAGAGTTCGCTTCTCTAGAATGCAGTTGAATAATATTAACTACAACATTAAGAACAATAAATAACAATTATTAAGAGAGGCTAGACTATTTACGGTCTATAACTTCTACACCCACGAAAATCTATTCCGGTCAAATTGTAAATCAAACAGAATCCCACGCTTTTGTTTATTTCAAATATTAATTGGCCATTATCAAACTTTCATCAATATCAGATTCAATTTAATTTATTTATCCGTGATTATTGTGACAGCATCTTTGGTGGTCACGAGCGCAACTTTTGAATAAATTCGATCCGTGACTTTTGACTAAATAATAACAGCTGGGTCGATCTTTAAGGTTAAGCAACGCATGCCTAGGTTGGTTTCTGGGAAGGTGATCATCTTAACATACTGAGACTCGGAAAGCACGTTAAACCGTTGGTCCCAGCTGTCATTTGTATCGGTCGACCTCAATATAGGTGGGAAAAGGCTAGGCAGATGATGATCGGAGATTTAATCGTGGAACTCAAATAAAGTTGGGTAGGACACCTAGCAAGGCCTAGTAATAACAGGTGGAGTAAGGCAGCGACTGAGAGGCATCCAAAGATTGGGAGAAGAAGCGTTAGTCCAGCGGCGATATCGGTTGACGAAGTTCTGGTCATAGCGAGTAAAACCTGGCAAGGCTTGGTACGGTTGGATAATGGTGATGGCTATATTATCGTCTCTTAACCTTTTGAACGCCATTTTCACGTATACATAACAAGCAAGCGCGTGCCCTAAACGCCAAATGTCACAAACATGTAAAGTACGGCGAATTTGTGGCTTGGCGCCGGGGGCACGCCGATGCGTTTATGCTCTGGCGTTCAAAACGTTAAACATAGCTACTTGTCACACATGCATTGCATGTAGACGCGTCATGCACCAACGGCACAGCACTAAAAAGATAGCACACGAGTCCCAGCATTATGCTGAGCGATGGCCGTTTTGCGCGAATGTGACGCATATCTTCCCAACTTGCATAACTTTTGTAATTTGGCGTTTTTTTTTTTGGTGTGCGTCATGCTTTTCGCAGATAAACTCTTTTTCTTTCTCTTTTCTTTTTTTCTTAGCGCAAGCAGTTCCGTTACTTTTCGGCAGCAAGATAGCTACGTATAAGCTCTTGGGGTATACCATAATAAATAAAGTATGGTACATACTTTATTTTTTATGTTGCCATTTATATATCAAACGTAAACACATCTACTACATCGTTAATTTACTATATATTATGCTGGCAAAATGTGTGATTTTTTTGGGAAATAATACAGGCGTGTTTTGAGAAGTAAGAACTGTGTTTTTAATTAGCAAAATCCACACACACAAATATAACTACGATGACGAACAAAAATCAGTCATGAGCCGAAAATTGACAATTCTCACATAAATTATACTGTTTATTGTAGAAATTGGCACCGTTTGGTGGCCACATGTCACCGACTGGAATGCTCGGCGACCAAATGAGCATTAAGATTGAATTAATTAAAGAGCTTGTTATAAATGATGTATAACTGAGTTCTTGATGGATCATTTGTGTTTATTGGCGGACAGAACTTTCTTAAGTAAGCTTGGATTTAAAGATGGTTTATTTTTGAAGTCAATCGTGTTCAGGCTTGGTTTTGAGGTAAAATAGGAGGTACCTTTTTTTTTTGTTTTCGAGGGGAAACCTTCAAAAGGCGCCTGGACTTTTGGGGTAAAGACCAGGGAGTGTGGGATTTCACCTCACTAAAACCACTCCGGTGATCACCATCCGCACATAGAAGAACCACTCCGGTACCCCCTCTGTGCAACGCCTGTTAGGGCACATCCCTGGGGAGATTGTAAAGATAAGAGGTACCTACCGAAGTAACACAAGGCTTTTAATTTTGTTTCTAAGGGGGACTAATAATCAGCCGTGTATTTCATTTGTATGAAGAAGGAAATAAGTAAAATATGTTGTGACAGGAATAGTAATATCCATTAATCCAAATGTATTTGAGATTATGAAAATGGAGCTGGGACGTCTATGTAGTCACTTTATATGGAGCAAGGCTCAAGATAAAAAAACATAAACTTAAAAAGATAAAAAAATACTTGTAAGATAGAAATAAAGAAAGCTTGATAATTTGGTACACATACGTAGACACACAATGTTACATATAATGTGGAGACGTCAATACGACAATTAATGAAAACACTGGCAATACTGGTTCATTGGTTTTTTTTTTGTCACCGAAATTAAAAATAAACTTTCCAATTGCATAAAATGTTAGACTACTATTCTGACGAAATATTCCAAGCAGTCTGTTACAGTTAGTGACATCAAATCTGTGTTAAAGATTTAGTATCGTATCGTCCTCTCCACCTTGTAAGAATTTTAAAATAATATCCGTATAAAAATATTAAATCCAAAACAATGACACTGAGTTCAGCAAAACGCGAGACAACCAGGAGTTGCCTGACTCTGGTTTTCAACTGAACCTGATACATTTCATCACATCTTTTATGTTCTTTTGCACCATTTGACAGTAATTACTGATAGGTTTTTAGGTTGTCTCTTACGATAAATAGCCAATTTTACCAAATAAACTTTCATCACTAACAATTGCCCCCAATAACACAAAATCCAGCACCATCAATAAACGACTGAATTGCACCTATATACCCGAACTAATGGCAATTACAAAGAAAAACTATCAAAGTGCCGTCGACCAGAATACTAATCTAGAACCATTTAGAAGCTATTAGAGGTATTGGACTCTTAAGATGTATGAGCGTAGCGGCATGGATGTTAACGTTGATTAATTTATGGACTACAAAAGCTTGGCCATGTAGTCGTCTGGCGATCTCTGGTGTTTTATTTAATGCAACTACTTACATTGTCGCGTTTATAGTTCCTTTAAATTTTTCGGTCAAGGCAAAATGCGCCACACTAAACCTTCCCAATGCTAACGTAGTGACTTACTGAAGTATATCGAAACCTTTTAATTCGTCATCACAATTTTGGAGACGAAAGAGTTTGACATATGCGTGTTGCCAGTGTTAAAATATGAAACTGATGCTCTGCTCTGCTCATAATGCATTAACCGATGCAGTTCATAGAATTTCCAAACTTCAAAGAGCAAGGAAAATTGCTTCTGCCAGGAATCTGCCAGGGTTGCGGAATTTGTTCAAAAGAGTCACCGCGGCTCTGGAACGCAAAGGGCTTTAGAAGGAACAAGGATGGGTTTTAGGCAGTAAGAGTCAGACACGCCCTTTCGCTCCACCCAGATCGGAAAAAGTCATTTGATGATTATATGATAGACGCAGCATTGGAAGGCCTCCCAAAAGGTGTGCTGATGACCTCATGAGGGTCTTAGAAGTACGTTGAGTACAAAAATCACAAGACCGGTCGATGTGGCTGTGCTTGGATAAAATATTTAGTTTATTCCAATAAACCCGAATGAAAATTTTACAACATTCTTCGCGATTTTATGAAAATTTGGCGTAGGTACTTGAGAACAAAACAAATTATTCAACAAAATTGATTTTAATTCTGTAGCAATCCATGTTACAAACTATTATTAATTTTGAAGTGCGCAATAACGTACACCCACTTCAAAAACTATGGCTGAGTATCAAAATAATGAGACTGAGTTTTATTTGAGAGCAAATGTAATTTATTGTTAACTATTTAGAAACAAAAGGCACAATTGATGTAGAAGATGAAGATGTACTTGAAACTCACAGACAAAACAGCTTGACTGTACTGATTAATTTATAGTCCATAATCGTTGTAAGGTCGTGTAACCGTCGAACATTTTATTAGAGCTACATACACGATGTGTCTCATACATCAGAACATCTACACTCGCAAAGCGGTAAAAGTAAGTTGTGAAGCCTTATGCTACTTTAAAACAAAACAAAACGAAATAATAATTGGATTAAATAATGTAGATGTTTAAAAAAAATATTAGATGGGTATTTTTTTTGTCACGTCAAAAAAAAAGTGCGGGTCGGACACCCACACGAAAGGTTCCGTACCATTAACCGAAAAAATATGTATGTTTCAATAGCAATACGCACTCTGTGAAAATTGCAAATGTCTACCTATTTCGGTTCTTGAGATACAGCCACTGACAGACAGACGAACGGATAGACGGCAGGACGGACGGACGAATAACGGAGGCTTAGTATAAGGGTTCCGCTGGTTACCCTTTGGGTACGGAACCCTAAAAATGTACCACTTTTACCTAGAAGTGACGTAACAAGCTCCGCTACTGAACTTTGATGCGGTTAATGTTTTTCAATTTGTAATGATTTGATAAAACTTAAAATACGTGTCCAATATGTTTTGATAATTTAACTGACGACTTCCGATTCTGGCAAAAAAAAGATACTGTTTACTGTATCATGTTTTTTTTTTCCAGAATCTCGCTCTTGGTTATGGATTTCCGTGTCGAAATATAATATTGCAGTAGTTTCTTGATGCATATAAGTTTAAGACAGTAACAGCGAAGTCATTGTGCGTGAAGTCGTAAATATATTCGCTTAATTATATTCGTTATTTATATTGTAAATATGTGAGTACCATGTCCCTTACTAGCAAACTTAATTTTATCTCTGCTGGTATTGCTTTATTGTACCTATTAGTATATAAGTGTGTGCTGTATATTAGTGTAATGTTGGATACATTGTGCTCACATAATATAATCAATTGATCAATGTACCTATGTATACAAAATATTGTAAAACTTATATTTGAAAAGAGTAACTATGGAGTTTCTTGTCCGTTCTTCTCCATAAGAATCTACTTTTTGCAAATGGACAGCTAGAGTCACTTATATTTTAATTTTAAACTGTAAATTTGACGTTCAAAAGTGCCTTTTAATGGTCTAGTTGAAATAAATGAATTGACTTTGACTTTGACTTTAAATAGTGCGACAATTTACAGCTTTTCTGCTTGGGTCCTTAAGTCTTACTGCTCATCGTTGATCATTGTGCCTTATTCTTCAGGATATTAAATTTTTCGGATCGAGGATACACATTTTCTTGAATAACTTGGGCTGGAGGGGGGGGGGTTACTCGCAGTATCAGTAGCGTTCAATACACTCCCATAAGATATTCCAATGGCTTAACGTACTTTCCGATGCACGGAGGAGTCTCAGTATGTAACGGACGGTGACCCATCCACAGACCGACCTCGATGATCGTCAACCTCAGAAATCGGCCTTTCCGGCTATTATTATGTAGCCTCAAGCTCTTCTCAATATTAATATGAGTATTAATAGATATTCGAATGTTATATTAGGTTCTAATAACTATTGTTATTGTTTGTTCGAATAGAGTTCATCGTTTGTAACAACACAGACAATGGACTCTAATTATTATCGAGTGACCTTTGAGCGAATCTACATATAAATCGTTTTCATCAATATTATTATTGGCTAAAACAGTTATTTTGAGTTTTCGTTCTTTGATTTGAAATCTGTCAAAAATGAAAGAATTAGAGGTTTTTTGTCAGATTTCGACTAAAATGCAAATGCGAAGTTTGCCTAAAAATAGTAGAATTGTTCCTCAGAAGTGTTGAGCTTGTGTTATAACTTCAATTTTCATATTATCTATTGAAGTATTCTGGATGATAGTCATCGCACGCAAAGAGCACTAAGAAAAAAGCATTTTGTACTAAGTAAAGGTGGTTTCCCACGGTGCGTAATATTTTGGACGGACGCGGACAAGCTCGCACTATGGACATACACCGCACCACTCATCAAACATCTTCCAATGGTGCGCGTCAGTCCGTGTGGGTCTAGAGATTCGTATCCGTTCAGTCATTCCAAAATTCAAAGTGAAAGAAAGCTCGCGCGACTACTTATGTAGAATAGAACAACATTTATTCAGCACAGATACAAACGTACAGCAACAAAGACATATTAAACAGAAATAATAGTAGGTACATAATTGCGCTGAACGTGCCCATACCGAAAGGATAACTATTTCAGCATTTGCTGGGCTTCGGACGCACCGCGATGGATTTCTAAAACAGACGCTACTCTTTTCATGGCGCGTCCACCTCCGTCTGCAATATCACGCGCCGTGGGAATATAGCTTAAAACTGGACCGCGCCTTAGCTTTTAGAAATCTTAGCAATTATCAATCTAGTGCAGTTCATTTCAAGGCACCACTTTCGATAACTAACATAACCGTTCAATCAATAAATCATCGAATTCAGTGTAACACACATTGAGTGAGTTATTACAACATTTTTTGTAAAGAATTTAGTAGCTTTTATGGTGAATTGAGTTCACCGACAACATGATTGATGTTTGTATGATTGACTCACATGAGGTCTACTGACATCATTTCCAATTTATTTTAGATCAGCGATAAGTTTCAAGGAAATCTATTTTAATATTTATTTAATTTTATGAAGACACAACAGTGGTTAGAATTATTCAGACTACAAAAAAGAAATTGAATGAGTTTTTTTTTTAAATATATATATATATATATATATCTATTTGTAATTACCTGAATAAAAGTTAAATTAAAATAAATTGATTTGTGTCCGGCTGACGGCAATGGGTTCATCCTTTTTAACCTAGATGTACTTAAGCACCACTGACGAAACGTAGGTTTATACGCCTGTTTCTGCCGTACCCATCGAAGAATACAAGACGTGTGGTATTACGTGTAACTTAAATTTATTATTTATGCATGCAGAAGTATCTCTGATTGTCGTCTGTCTACCTGTTTGTTACTTCTTCATATCGTAACAGCTAAACGGAATTGAATGAATCATGGCTCTCAAGTAGATATTGTCCTGATTGACATAGCGTGCTTTTGATCCCAGGAGTATGTTCTCTATAGATAATTTTCGTCATTCGCAAAAGCTAATGTAGTGTTAAAATTACTTGAAAATTATTACATCAGCAATTTATTTCCACCACATCTAATTCTGTGAAACACACAAGGTGCTCGTAAACGTCTCTGACCTAGTCTTGAAGACTTTGTTAGCACTAAATAACGTTGACCGTCCACCTTGTGACTTCACATAATTTATGCCCTACGCTGGCATTCTAGAAATCCATATAAACTCACCATCATGTTAGCACTTAACGAATGTACGAAGTGTTTTATTGGCTTACCTAACACACCTGAAAATTAGCATAAGCAATAAAACTTTATGTTGAAACATCGCGGGGTAGAATAACGTGGCGTATTTTGGGGAATATGGCCGACTCGCCTGTGTTGTGTACTCGTAATATTGCTGGATGTAGGTACCCACTCATTTCAATTGCATAAATAATATAAGTATTAGCACATTTTTAAAGCTCATGTGAGGATAGTAA
Organism: Mamestra brassicae; assembly: GCA_905163435.1. Lineage (NCBI taxonomy): Eukaryota > Metazoa > Arthropoda > Insecta > Lepidoptera > Noctuidae > Mamestra > Mamestra brassicae. The sequence continues at coordinate 6,468,272 of LR991004.1, read as the reverse complement.
ATTGGTATCTACCTATTAAGTTGAAGTAGATGAATTTAAAGTTCTTTAACACATCCCGTGTTAAAGAACTTTACTAATATGGAATCTCAAGAAATAATATTTGTAACGTAGTCTTCAATCGTAACGCAATAAATTTGTAGTTTAAAGACAAAATACTAAGTTTACCAATTGTAAACAAAAATTTGATGGACGCCATGTTGATCATGTTTTACTTAAAATTCTTACAACTCCTTAAAAACTTGAAAGACGTCATTAGCGTCTCGTCATCATCATATCAGCCGAAAAAACGTGCGATAGATCAAAATTTATAATGGTCATAAACGAAAAGTTCCGTACTAAACATTCATGACGATTTTCATAATTCTAGGTAAAAGTCAAGTGTAGGTTTTACGAAAAATTTGTACGCAAGTTCGACACGCACTTAGCCGATTATTATATTGTTATGCTGTTGCGTTTGCATACACAATCATGATAGACAATAATAGAGCCAATTCTAAAACCACCATCCAAAACACGTTTTTGTATGAGGAAAATAGGGAGCCGATTAAACGCTACAGGTCCAACACCCTATTGTATTTATGATTTCGGGTGTAAGATATTTAAAATAATTGTACGTAGGCACTCAAATCTACATTTAAATTATAACAGAAATAGACCAAAACCTTGACACGTGTTTCCTCTAGGAAACACATTTGACAACAACATGCTGATAATAATTAATAATATCTTTGCAGTATTAATTAAATAGTTTGTGGTAAGCTGACCTAAAATTTTCGATTAAGTGCGTATTGGCAAAATAATTGGCACATATTCAAAATGAGAATAATTAATCGTTTTTCCTATAATATTAGGTATTTTGATAAAATTGTATGAATTTCATTGAAATGTAAAATTCATTCATTTGTAACCACTTTAGGTAGGTACTGTACATTTGAATATAATATTTCCGCTTCAACAGAACGATCTCTTTTTTTTATATTTTCTTTTCTTTCTGATAATTCTTGGGTTTCAATTGTTTTGCATTTGTTATAACTAAGCCTATTAGTTATAACTGCCGCACGGTTATCTTCAAGGTTAACCTTGAAGATAACCGTGCGGCATAACGCTTACTGATGTTGGTTCATGGATGCGTAACCATCCATTTCTTACCGGGGCTCCTCCGTGCCTCGGAAAGCACTTTTAGCCGTTAGATCCGGGGCGCTGCCATTTGTAGATTTTTGACAGTCGTCTAAAATCAGAAAATCAAAATCAGTATTTCCAAGAAGTATACACACACACTACACAGTTACTGGGTTGGGGATGTCAAGTCGGCTTATGTAAAATACTGGTACTTATTCGCATGCGGTCGGACTGATAAATATTGATAGGCACTATGGTATCCGGTTAGACTGAGATCTATGACTCATCAAATTCAAGAATAATCAGGATACAGTCATCATACTAATTATAAATAAAGCAATCAAAATATTTAGGGCGCGATAGCAGTTGACGTTTAATTTGATTATTGTTAAAGATATATCATGAGATCACATGTCATAATGTTTAGAAGAACTGTCATCGCTTGATTGATGGGCTCTTTTCTAGGACAACTGTATATAAACTAGCTATCACACATGGCTTTGCTCCCGTATCATAATTTATATAGTTGGTAGGGAAATAGTTATATAAGTCACAATTATTGACCCTGTCGGGCACAGCATTGTTCAAGTAAGAAAGAGGAGGAAGAACACTGGGTGTTTATTGTGATTACTTTCATTATTAATTAAGTAGGCAGTTAGTAAGTCATACTATTTTATTAATACATAATTAAATTTATGAATTAAAGTTATTTTTGTAAAAATTATATACATTCATTTATTTAGTAACATTGCAAAAACTATTTATTTTTTAAATTATTCGTTACTATTTTATTTACTTATTATTATTTTTATGTATTATGTCTTTTTTATTATAAGTTGTTTTTATTTATTCCCGCGGATACCGTGCATTTACTTACTATTTACAGCTAAATACTAACTTGCCGCGCTTGACTCGGTGGAACGCAGAGCTAAGAGGCTCATTGGCGACGTAAAATTGGTGGATGCCAAGATTCACAGCTTGGCTCATCGCCGCAAGGTTGCCTGCTTGTCGGCCTTCTACAGATTGTACTTCGGGGAGAAAGTCCAGGAACTCCACGACCTCATCCCACCGGCCCCCTTCTGACACATGACATCTAGACGCACTGCAAGTTACCATCCCTACCTTGTTGCTATTCCACCAATTTGCACTTAACGTTTCCAAACATCTTTTATAATGCGCACAGCAAAGGAGTGGAACTCTCTGCCTGCGTCTGTGTTTCCGAACGCATACAACTCTAATCTCTTCAAAATAAGAGTGATCAGGCTTCTTCTGGGTAAGCTCACTCCATCGTCGACTTTGTCTCTGTCATCTGTGACCTAGGCTAGAGTCAAAAGCAAACCCATTTCAAATAAAAAAAGCCTGTACAAGTCTGAGTTTCAAAAAAATAAAACAAAAAATGTTGACGCGCATATGTTTGTCCAATGATTTAACGTCTGTAACTAGAAAAAACATTTCAGTCCTTCAGAGATTAGCCATTACAAACATGTAAACTAACAGGTTTACATTATTACCTGTTGAGGCTCGTTTTTTCATGTGGATTATTTGTTGTGACCCATTTCCGATTGACCCAATTTTTTATTTTACTGCAAAATATTTTGCAGAAATGACTCGACATTTTTTATAACCTGTGACAAATGAAATTCAGATTTGCATAAATAATTTCATAAAAGAGGTGTATTTAAATTTTCACGATTAATACAATTGACTGACATTTTACACGAAATTGTATTTTCACTGCAGTACTTATTTTAAAATGTCTGAAATAACGAAGTTCGCTATTTAGGATAATTTTGTTATTTGGTGAAAAATCAAACATTTTTTTATTTATTTAAGTTATATTTGCGGCCTTGTAAAATCGTACGTTTTGCGATGGTTTGTAACATTGAGCATAACATTAACAAGTTTTTTGTCCTCATTTTACTCAATCTAAACCACTGTGCGTAGTGTCGTCGTTCATATACTAATGCAAAGAAGTGTCATATTTCCGTAATAAACCGTACTAGTACGTAATATCTATTTATTAACTAAATTACCGTTAAATACTTTGATGACCGCATCTATTTCATGGCACAGACATAGATATACCATGTTTACAGCTATTTACATTGTAACTATCATGATGTCATTTGAAACACTAATTTTGTCACATTCTTAGTGTTTGAGTCACTCAAAAATTGTTGTTGTTTAATTAAAAACTTTGTAATTTACGCTTTATTTGCTTAGCAGTTCATTAGTTGAAGATTTGGTTGTAAATAAAATTTACAGTGAAAATAAGAACAATGAGCCTAGTGCAAGATTTTTGGCGTATTTATAATAGTAGCGTAAATGTAAACGTTCGCTTATGTCAAATCTTAAGCTGCGTACTGACCGGTGTTACGGGCCGTAATGTAACATTCGCAGCGAGCATGTTATGTTACGCCGTGTCCTACAATCCGTGTAAAACAAAATACATACGCATCATGGTCGTGCTAACGTGTAACACTGGTCCCCACCTTTATGGACAAAACCATTATCAGTTTTTTTTTTCAAAATCTACAGCTCAGGAGCTATGGATAAGGGGGGGGGGGGTAATCATTTAAGTCCTAACAGTGAACCCGCCTCCGTCCCTGGGTCACAGGACCTCCAGAAGAGGTCTGTTGGTTCTTCATTAAAGGGTACTTTTAGTTTTATTGAAGTAAATACTGACACTGATATTACGAAGGCGAGACATAAAAGTGATGTCAGATCTCTCTGTTGAGGCGAAGTCATAAAATTCAGCCATAATTCAATTTTAAAACACTATTCAATTGTTTACGACCTCTTATAAAATAACAGCTATTTACAACCTAAATGGTAGCTTAGCAATAATAAAATATATAAATACGAGTCGAGTATACCACTCGGTCTATTCTGTCAACATCTCACAGTGTATGTACATGAAGTGAGCTGTCACTCACTTCATGTTCACTTCACCTAAGCTTCCAACGGTGAGATGTTTACAGAATCGCACGGCCGTAGCCGATCACAGTAGGAAACGATTCTATCATAAACACCGCTGTTTCTTCAGCACTACTAGATTTTTTTGTTCAAGTGTGGCATAGTCAACATCTAAAGCCCTGCTGAGATACAGGCCTCCGTTCTGTTACAGGAGTTGAATCTAGGAATAGGAATAGGAATCTACTATAGTAGGCGCCAGATAATCGTGGAATAACGGTCATTGACCCACCTACAATTATTGACATTTTTAATTTGAAAAACGGAATTAATGACACAAAGCTGTCCCGAATCATCATCTCTCGTGATCCTTAACATTGTCTAATAATGAAAAACGATTCATATTTAATTGTTCAGGTACCTATGAACAGTTATTAGGGAAAGGTCAATATACTTTATTCCACATTTATCTGGCGCCTACTATACATAGCAGTGGTGATTAAATAATTTACAGAAAGTAACGCTTGCCAGACGACATTGTTGTCATCATGGGTAGAACCTGGACGAGGTTGGAACAGGAACGAGGTGATATCTCTTAATTTTTTCCGAGTATACAGTCATTACCTACGGAAATTTATAAACTACGAAAATAATCGCATTACTCTTACAAAAATATAGCAAGTAACGTTGAACAACAAACTTAACTTTGTTCTTGAAATATATTCTCCCAGACATCAATGTACGTCACAGTCAATTCTTCAACCAAAAATATATATATTTTTTTTTAATTCCCAATTTTCAGTACTTGTACTGTAACAGCTATCTTCTTACCAAGTTTCATGACTCTTGGTCAACGGGAGGAACCTTAAAGGTTTTGATTTTTTGCGAGCATCAAAACATGCGCAATAAACGGAACATAAACGGCCTTATCCCTCGATTTGATTTTTTAGCAGACCTGAGTATTTGATATTAATTTCAGCTCGATTTCTCCACGCGTTCCTGAGGAAAAGGGTCTCGATAGACGGACAGACAGACGGACAACAAAGTGATCCTATAAGGGTTCCGTTTTTGCCGACTTAGGTACGGAACCCTTTAGAAGAGGCCTATGTCTCTGTGGATCTTCGATCATAAGGAACAACTCTCTAACTTGCGGCCGTCAACACCTGGTGGTGGACCTGGTGGTTTGGTGTTGTTGGTTATTATGGCTCTTGACGTGATGATTAGCACAATCTCTCAGATCTCTAGATCTCAGATTTAATTGTATGACGCTTATACATAGAGACAAGCAATGACGATGGTATTGTAACAAGGTTTTCCGGATATATGATCAAATTCAACTCGCCATATCATTTCAGAAATAACCAATAACAAAAACTTGCCAAAATTTAGGATAAGTAAGAGGTGTCTTTGACAATTTGCGGCTACGATATCAATACGCCATTTGAAAATCTTTTACAAATTACATAACAGACCTGATTTTTCCTGCTAACTGAAAATCAGCGAACCGAAACAAACCAGTTAAATTCACAATCTCAAAAGGTAAGAGAAAACCGAAAACCGTAAGAATATATCACATTCACAACCGGAAGCTAATAGCAACCGCCATTAATGCATTATCACTTCCGGTGCGCTGGAGTTCCACGTTATTTGCTTCGCCCGCACATTTAATTTTGCAAACTAAAGTTTGTCGAGTGAAAATAACACAACACAATATGCCATTGCTGAGTTTGTTCCACTTTAATGTTTTCGGAAGGACAGAAAATGGAGACTAAATGGTTTGTTTACTGAGGTATGACGACCACAATGTGGTAGTGGGTTTTAATTCCTGAACTTTAGTAAGCACATATCGCAAAATTAAAGACAATTCAATTTAACGCGTATTTGGTGATGTGATTAGTTCAATGACTTTTTAGGGGTGACAAGAAACCCTTCAAATTTCGCCAAGTACGTCGGTCTGTCTGTCCGTCCGCGGTTTAGCTCAGAGACGCTTAGCGCTAGAGAGTTAAAATTTGGAATGGGTATACATATTAATCACGCCAAAGTGTAAGGAAGAGATAAGTGTAACAAGTAATCAATAAGTGGTCAAATAAAATCTTGAAATACATTTTTTTAGGGTGACCATGTATACATACATAAAATTCATGATAGTAGCATATAAACGAATTTAAAAGGAAAACTATCACAGCTAAGTAGGCTCTACAAATTATAGTCGACCAGCTAAAAAAACGGAACTGGGTAAGTCAATTTCCCAATAAATCCAGATATCCATATTTTTTTCCGTTTTGTTTTTGCTTTTGCTTCCGTATTCTCAAATTGTCTTGTAAGCAAAATTGTTCTATTCGAAAAACTATCTATTCGCAGAACGTCCTGTTAGCAGAACGTCAAATTGTAAAAAAACAGTTACGCTAAAAAAATCCCATCGGTTTTTCGTCATGGCTAATTATTTTATTAAAATTTAAGTTCAAACAAAAGGCAGATATTATACGGAGGTATAATATCTCTCTTTCCCTTTATCCTCCTTTTTCTTTTATCTTGTCCAGATGGTGTGGACACAACCTGTGTCGACAACATTATACTATCTCATGTTCCACAGATACAAACGTTGACTGTGGTAGAAGTAGAAGTTCGGAGACGAGGTGAAATCTAGGGCGACATAAACTCACTAACTTCCAGGAGACCAGGAACCATGAAGAAGTATTTTCGGGCCGTAGTCATGAGCAGTAAAGATTTACAAACCACCACCAGAAGATCATCAGATCATGGAGAATCATTTTCGGATGGAACCGCTGCTAGATAAACTACACTCTAAATTCAATTCTAATTCCAATATTACATTATTGAATAACGCATTTTATGAATTGATCGCGAAAAAAAATCTGTCGGTATTTATCAATATTTGGCGTGACTGCACTTTACCTATTCTCTTGTTTTTATTTAAGGACGTTCTGCTTATAGGACGATTTGCGAATAGAACGTTTTGAAACGCAGGCAGTATTTTATGACACATCTAAAAACATCGCTCAATTTCTGTCAATCAGACAAAATAATTTAAGGCCTGCAAGTAACTGGCATGTAAGTTTTATTACATTCCTAGTTTTATTATAGAGTATAATCATATATAACCTAGGTATCCTGCAAAGTAATATTATTTACATGTAAGCTGCTTGCAGGTAGAAACATGGCCTTAATTAAACAGCTTTAAATTCACTAAGTCGTTTCTCGAAGAACATAAGAAACGTTTCCTACAATACATATTTCCCCGTACCTCAACACTCAATCCTTTTCCCGGATCTACAGATAACCCTCAAGTTAGAACTCCCGAAATATTCGTACATTGTCTTTGTCAAAATTACATCACACTAAAGTTACTATGTTACAAACTTGCGTCGCCTTTGTCTGGATAAACTTTGTTCTGTTTATATCTTTCTCTTTGATCTTATTCGTCGAGGCGCAGGGAGTTAGTGGATGCGTTTTGTAATATTGTTTTGTTGGATTTTCGTTTTACAGTTGTATGTGGAGACATTGTGGTAGTGGAGTATTGAGGAGTACTTGCAAATTGCTTGTGTAGTTTTAACATGTCAGTTATGATTCATATGAAAGCAACGATCTGAGGTTCTTGACAAAGTAATATTGTATGGACGATTGCCAAAAACACCAAAATGTCACGTAGTGAATACACCCGCGCATACGCAGTTTGACTTTCCGACAACCGTTTTTACAATAGAACTTGGCTCACCTGGTTTTGCGCATCCTCGATCACGTTAACGTAAACGTGTTTGTGTTAACTCATATTGAAAAAACGTTTTTCGTTATTTTTTTCCGTTAGACGGCACTTATTCTATTTTTGTACAAATTGAAGTTTACGTTAGTGTAATCGTGTACATTTAAAAACTCCCAATAAAGCCAAAAAGCCCCTTGACAACTACAGGATCATCATCATCATCATCTGCCTAAATTTTTCCCACCTATATTGGGGTCGGCTTCCAGTCAAACCAGATTAAGCTGAATAATAATTTCACGAGGAGCGGCTGCCTACCAGACCTCCACAACCCATTAACTGGCAATTAGAGGACAACTAAAGGATACTGTCACTTTTAAATTTTACTGAAGTTTCCCTAATTTATTGAATAATGTTTTATATTATTGAGTAAGAATCAAAAGAGCTAAGTGACTGCATAGTTCAAATACAAAACCATAACAAAACAGACCTCACTATAGACGATGCAGCCGATAATATAATTAATTCAAGATCCTTCCTAAGCGCTAAATTTTGATGTAGTACAGTGTTCTATGATTTATAAACTACTGAAGCTCAATGAATTGTTAATAGCCCGTAATAGGGAACTTTAAGGAGACAGAATACCAGAAAATTATCTGGATTAAAGTCTGATAAGAATTTGAAAGGTTTCAAGATGAAAAATTGTATCAAATTGGAGTAAATGTTTAGTGACAGATTGACTTCTAAAGCTAACCCATAGAAAAAATATGAACGGTGGGACGTTCTCAGGTAACCAGTGCTATAATATTATAAAAAGAATTGCAACTATAATAACTTCTTCTAAATCTAGCGACTGTTTAACTACAGCTAGACAATGCATTAAACTTACTTTGTAGGTACTGCTCAGCTAAACAAAGCAATACAGATTGTAAAATAAATCCACTGTTGTATAATTATATCAATTTCGATCGTAAAAATGGATATCTCATTTAATATAGGTACAGGAACGGTCACAATATAGCGGCAAAAATAATAACTTGAGTTGATGTCATGATGATGTTAAGTCATCAAAAGCATTAAAATAAAGAAACATTTCCAATTATAAGTTACGACTCAATAATAACAATAAAAATTGAATCATGGCTGTTAAATGATAAGTAATATAAACAAACTGGAGATGACTGGAACAATTTAAGAGCTGTCATAAAAGTTGTTTCTACCATTTATGTAGGTATCCTGGAACTGTGTATGCAAACAAAACATCATCATCAATTTTATAGCCACAAGATGGTTTTATACAATGTGGATGGCTATAAGAAACGATGAATACATTATTACTATGGCTAACGATGAATACAGCAACGCCTGAAAGCCAGAACACAGGTGACCACCATAAAGAACAAGACAAGTTGCGGCGACACAACATAAATAAGGTGGTGCGTATTGTTTGATATAAGTATTTTGAATATGACATCAAATGATATAATTTCATTTGATATTTGATTTACCTACCTCCATGAGATGTCATTTACCGCATTGGTTTTTTCTGTAATGGTAGATGTATGTTGATAAATAAATAAATGTTTCATGAGTAAGCTTCAGTCAAGGTCAAAACGTTTATTTCAATTAAGCCATTAAACGGCACTTTTGAATGTCATCATTTACAGTTCAGTAAAATAATAATATTACATTAATAAAGTGACTCTACTGTCCATTCGGAAAGGTAGATTCTTATGGAGAAGAACGGACAAGAAACTCCATAGAATCTATCCTCTTTTCAAATAATGGTTTTTACAAAATTTGGTATACAAAAATTAATTTAATATTATGTGAGGACGATGCACCCAGAGTATGCTACTTATAGGAACAAATTATTATCGGCAGAGGTAAACTTATTCATTTTCTAAATAAGTTTAGGTAAATGGTACTCACATATTTACAAATATTGGAACCATTATTTAAACAGTATGTGAGTTAACAGAAAAATGAAAACACAAAAAAGAAACAGTATATCTATATAGTTAATACATAAATCAACCAGTTTGATTTTGTCTACACCCTTGATCGTCCCATGGAGTAGGACCAGCATGTTTCCAAGCATTCTTATCCTGAATGTGATCTTCTAATTTCTAATATGCTTGTTTACAAAGCGTGCATTTACGAGTAACATAAGTGGATGTAACATACACTTAAACTAATGATTAAAATGTATAATGTTCATATTGTATAATAAAACATTTCTTTGATCTAATGATCATTTTTTAATTATACACTTCTGGACACATCTATTGGCCCACCTTAGAGTTTAGGTTTCGATGGCCCCTACCGAAATATGATTGCTAGATTGAACAAAAACTGTTGATGCAGTTTTAAACCTGATACATTTTACCATCTTTTTCGATCGTATTGTTTTAAATTTGAATTCAGAATACCATACGACATGGAGCTACGCCTAACAAGTCGGATATGCGCCTTGTTAAAGGCAATTGATTTTTGAATAAAAAACATGTTTTATCAAATAAAGGTTTAATTTAATAACGCGTGTTGCCTCCATGGGCATCTACCACAGCTCTCATACGATTAGGCATAGAGTTTATCAACTGCTCTATGCAATTTTGAGGGATCATCTCCCATTCCTCTTCTATGGCAGTTTTCAACTCTTGCATCGTCTGGGCAACTGGCTGACGAGCCCTAACACGTCTTTTTAGCTCGTCCTACATGTGCTCAATGGGGTTCATGTCTGGGCTTCTGGCTGGCCAGTCCATAACTGTGATGTTCACATCCCGAAGATATTCCCTGACGATGCCGGCCGCATGGGCTCTTGCATTATCATGCATAAAAAGGAAATTTGGGCCCACATAGTCCGCGTATGGTATCACGTGAGGTTCTAAGCACTCACGAATGTACCTTTCAGCATTTAATGTTGGCAGCCGTGGTCCTGTAACAACCTCAAGTTGAGTTTTGCCGCTCGCGGATATACCACCCCAGACAGTCCATGAGCCACCCTCTCTTCAAAGCAGCATTGTGCGAAACGCTCTCCCTTACGTCGGTAGACCTTCTTCCTTCCATCACTGCCACGTAACACAATTTTAGACTCATCAGAAAAGAGTACACGGCTCCAAACTTGCTGTGTCCAATTTAAATGACTGCGTGCGAAATGAAGGCGCGCTGTTCGGTGGGCTCGCGTTAGTTTGGGCCCATTAGCTGGCTTGTGTGGAGCGCTCACAGATACTCCGTGGAAGTCGCGAAGTTGGTTTTGTATCTCAATGGAAGTATGGTGACGATTTCTCAAGCTGGTCGTCACGATGAATCGATCCTGCCTTTCAGTTGTAACCCGAGATCGTGGCCTTCCTTGGCGACGAACAAAGCCGCCAGTCTCTAGGTACCTCCGATAAACATTTCGGACCGCAGATCGACTTAAATTAAGTTGAGCACTCACGTTTCTTTGGCTGTGTCCTGCCTGAATAAGTGCCACAGCTTGGGCGGCGACTTCAGGTGAAGTATCCATAGATTATTGATAGAACCTCACCTTAATGTTAAGAATAAGTAATGTTTGTTGCAAAACCATAGATATCAATCACTTTTTCAAGAATTAAATCCAAGTAAACCAATAAAACCAAGTTTTCTTAGTATTCGATTGTTTGATATCAACAAACAGGCTCCAAATTGTCTTTTGTTTCTTTAAATTCTGTGTTCGAAATTAAAAAAAAGACTATTGAATGAAATTGTGAATGTGCCAGGTTCAAAACTGCATAAAAACTTTTTGCTCGACCTAATATAAAATTTTAGCTAGGACCAAACGAAACTGAAAATACAAGGTGGGCCAATAGATGTGTCCAGAAGTATATATTTAACGAATGTCAGTTTGGCTTAGTTACATAAAATAATACTTAGATCAAAAGAACGTTATAACGTTATGTATACATGTCACTGGAAAATGGCAAACTCCGTAAGATTATAAAATAACTTGAGAGATTGTAACTCTCGATAAATTGAAAACTGAACATTTGGAATACTTTTTTACGCATCACATTTTGATAATCTATTATATCTCCATGCCGGTCCGCGAAATTGTGTACTGACATAAAATGGCGACTAATCAGCATTCTGGTCTACAATTTTCGGAACAGCACACGGGCTAACCCGCTGAAAAAAGCCAGTTTTGTTATAACAATGCATGTATGAATGAACTTTTGTATGATTCTTCAATGTCCAGCTCAAATAAAATAATAATGTACAAGGCAATTAAAATTTCTTTGCAACACTTTACAACCATTTCTTCACAAATGACTGGGCGGACAGATGCTTATTTTATAACTTATGTTCCATTGTTATTAATGATTCTTGAATTAGATGATTTATCTTCTTGATTCGAATAAGGGTTTGGTGCTTTTGGCAAAAAGCAGCAATTCGTCTCTTTAAAAAAATAAGTACGTATGTAGGTATTATGGCTTACAAAAATATAAAATCTTTAAGGATCCCGCAGACAATGGTGACGTGAAAAATACTTTACAGCTAGAATAAAATTCTATGAACAATCTATATCGCGATTATATACTAGCCACCTTCTCACGGGTAATATTTAGGTACTGATGTGCGCCCGAGAATCGCTTTTTGAACACTTGACAAAACATTTACTTTTTTCACTATTCATAATTTTAATAATAATTCTCTAAGTGATAGTAAAACCACATTAAATCTATTGTGTAATTTAAAAGATCTAAGCGTATAGAGGGACAGACGGCGGAAAGCGATTTGTTTTATATGTACTATGATTGACGCCAGGTAAATTTGCAGTAACGGTCATTTATTGCACCCACCTACATTTATTGACATACTTAATTCCGAAAACAGAAATAATGACAAAGCTGTCCTGAATCGACGTGATCCTTTACTTTTTCCAGTAATGTAAAACCATTCATAATTTATTGTACGGGTCCAGAAATTAAGGAACGGGCAATGCAAACTAGCGGACGTCACGCGGTTTCACCCGCGTAGTTCCCGTTCGAGTACGGGGATAAAATATAGCCTATGTTACTCGCTGATAATGTAGCTATCCATTGCTGAAAGAATTTTTCAAATCGGTCCAGTAGTTTTAAGTTTATTCGTTACATACAAAAATACAAATCTTTCCTCTTTATAATATTAGTGTAGATTTATATGGCGCCTACCATACGAGTATGTAGAGATATCTTATGCTGCCGGTGGGCGTGTGGATTCGGTGATCTTTTTAAAAAGTTTGTTAAATCTCAACAGAAAACCGAAAGGTCTTAATAAATAATTAATTGTAAAAACATTATGGTGAAGTAAAAAATAATACTTGTGCTTAAAAGTTATGCTCAATTAACTAGATCACTCAATTTATTCGCCTCCCAAAAATTCCATGACATATTTCCAAATTCTTACCCTTTATGGTCTTCATTTTAATATTAAATTTTTGTAAGGAACTTTTAAAAGCAATTTACAAGTTTCCAAATCATTTGAACGCCATTTCAAAACATTATAACGATTTGTTTAGATCACTTAATATGGCTTGCAAGTATGTACAAGATACAAGATATGCTTCACTGACCAGTTTTGTCGATTTATTAACTAAAATAATCTAATTCACGTTGTCGAAAATTATATTCATTTGGCCCTTTTAAAAATTAGTCAATCTTTTTAAACAATTTTCTGTAACCTAATTCTTTAATGATTTATATATATTTTAATTAAAAGAATATTAATTAACATAATATAATAACATTAACAAGTTTAAACAAGATTTATAAAGTGATGAGCGTTTAAGCGACTTCACACGGTATACAAGCACAAGCGACTTCAAGAATGATTTCCGCGCTTTCTGAAGAAATTTTCCTTAATATCTCCTTAGTACAAGAAAAGTCCCCATAAAAATTAAAAATGCAAGCGATAAAATATTGCACACGCACGCAATCTCCTAAAACAATAACCTTAGCGATCTTAGTAAGAAAACGGATTTGAACTTGGCCATTACCTGAGGAAAACCTGCATTGAATTTCCAACTTTGACACCGACATCTTAAAGTAAAGTTTCGAGTGAACGGTGCTGCCAAAAGTGGTATGTAACAGCTGTTTCGAGTCGTTGACCTGACCTAAAGAAGATTCATTCATATTTAATACCTTCGGGAGATACGGTCTCTGAAATGAGTCACTTTTACTTGATTCAGGAACGTTAAACACAAAGTGAACAAATTATGTTTGCATTTTCAGGTAGAAATGGCGGTTTTAACCAACTAAAACGGTAAGAGGAAGTATTTAAATACATTTTAATAGTATTTTTTAAGTAAGTGTCTCATGTAACTGATTAATTTTTTTTTACCATAAAAAGAGGTGTAGCTGTAGTAATAATTTTGAAAATACGTTCAATTAAATAGGTTCCGTTTTCATAGCCTGAACCGCCAATCAGAATAGGATTTTACTCAAAACACGCGTAACGACACTTTGCTGGTAAAAATTGTACCATCATAGTGACGTCACGCGTGTTTTCAACGCACTGTATTGTCTTCCTTTTTTTGTTTATGCAATAGAATAAAAAATACGTGTCCAATATTTTTTGGCGATCTAATCTGACGGACTAATTAGATTTTTTCACTAAAATATCTTATAACTTGACGCTTGCCATATCGGTTGATGAAAGTATCCTGTGAGGTTGTGTCCTAATCCGGTCGATGTCGATAAGGTCACAGAATACTTTCATCTTGGTACTAAGTTTTTGGCATAATTTTCACGCGGTTGAAGGCGCGGGCTGAAACGAGTTAAAATAAAATTCTTTGATAGATGAAAGTTAATAAAAAACACCCGCAAATATTGCAAAATGTGTATATGTTGACCAAATTTTTTTACGCCACTGAAATAGTTATTTATGATACTAGTGCGGTAAGTTGGTTTTCACAAATGAGTAGGCGAATGTATAGTCACGAGTTTGTAACGTTTTTTAGATATCCGTTAGAAAGTTGCAACAATCTTTGTTTGTCCTTATGAAAAAAATGCGAATTTGCAAATAGCGCCACATGCGCGTGGTGAAAATTACAACTACATATTCTTTCGTCTTATTTTCTCTTTAGTATTAAAGTGAGACAAACGTATTGAGCAAAAGCGTTTCCAAGGAGGTTCGATCATTCAGCTTATTTATTTTGTAATTTGAAACTCCTTGGTAGAATTCTCATTATTTTTTTTCATAGAAATTAAAAAAAGGCGTAAAGAATACGCACGGCGCTATACAACGTGGAGTACGGTGAAATAGGTACTTCGATGAGAGTACCTATTTTAACGCACGTTCCATTGTATGCTGCGTAATTTTTAACTTCAGAACAATGTAAACAGTCCGTGTAAATGCATTTTTTGAGCAAATCTGTTTAAAAAATATTATACCTAATAGTTTTTGTTATGTTTTTAGCAGAAAAAAATAGTTATAGTTTGGTCATAGCAGACACAACCACCTTGTATGAATACCACTAAAGCCTATGAAAGGACTGTACGTGTACATTTTTCATCTGTTCCTTTTATTTTGATGGGTTGAAATATTTTACGACCAGAATTTTTGGAAAAAAAATATGTTGATAAAAGTTCTGTGAGTATGGCACCTCTGCAACTACATTGGAAAATACTATACTAACAACGAAAATCCATGATGTATGAAGTAGTAAATTTTCAACTTGTTATTTTATTAAATGATTTTTCAAAAATAAGTTTTGCGTTGTTTCAAAAAGTAAAACTATACTAAATATTGGATTTTTTTCAGACATTTTTTTGACCTCCACCTCCGAAATTCAAATGATAAAGTTGACGCAACGAAGGAAAACCTAATCACACCAATAATTTTAAGAATTCACGCAACCTTATCAAAATTAGTCGTTACAAACCAAATAGCCTATTAACAGCGCTTATTGACAAGTGTTTCATAAACATTTTAGCAGCGGTTCACTAAATACGTTAATTTATTACCGTGTACCTGTTTGTACCAAGGCTAAGCTGAATGTTCGAACGTGGTCTGCACATAAAACCTGAACTAGTTCTAAAATATCAAGAAACTAAGTTTTATTCGTGGCTTTGATTTGTTTTCTTGACAATTTTGACTAATAAAGAATCATCAAATGACTTCTTTCGCCCTGGGTGGAGCGGAAGGGCGTGTCAGACTCTTACTAACTAAGACCCATCCATGTTCTTTCTAAAGCCCTTTGCGTTCCGAGGCCGTGGTAACTCTTTCGAACAAATTCCGCAACCCTGGCAGGCTCTGGCCCAAGCAGGTCCCGTCTGACATTTCTTTGAGGCGTGCGTGAAACACAACGCGCCATCGACCCGGGCCTGGTGGTGATTGGACAGCGAGCCCCCCAACGCTCTCCGTGCGCAGGCCCGCTACTACGGTGGTCGGGGATCGCCCTGCGACTCCCGACGCCCGGGGCATCTTCTTCTGTAAACATGACATTTATGTAAAGTCTTTTTCTTTTTCTTGAATTGAGAGAATTTGAGCTAAGTAGGTAGGTGGTCAAATTATTCGCAAGGTCAATGGCATTCGTTAGGTCCTCAAAGGGGCATGAAAATTTGGGGTACTGCTACGTGTTAGTGATATAAAAGAAGAATTAGGTACTGGTTACCTTTAATTCAGCAGAAATACAAATCCTCAAAGGTGGCAATGTTATCAAGAGGTTCAAACAAATCAAGTAGCCGAAGCAAAGGAAGAAATAGTGAGGAAACCTGCATATTCTGGAACTAAACATGAGTCATGATGTGGCATTTGTAAATCGAGTCTGGGCGTGGTAGATAAAAGGTCCGAAAAACTCCCTGCCACAGAGACGAGGCCTGTGTTCCAGCAGTGAAAACTTGACAGGCTGCTTATGGGTCCTGCCAGGGTTGCGGAATTTGTTCGAAAGAGTCACCGCAGCCCTGGAACGCAATGGGCTTTAGAAGGAACACGGATGGGTTTTAGTCAGTAAGAGTCTGACACGCCCTTCCGCTCCACCCAGAGCGGAAAAAGTCATTTGATGATTTCCCATCCTTAAAAAAAAGGCTGCTTATGGGTACAAGTGTTAATAACAAAGATGGGTATCTAATTATAAAAATCAACCAAAACAAACAAATTAAGTTAATCAAAAAGTTTCATGATTCAGAGCAACACAGTGTATTTCTGATTTTGTGTTTTCCCGCACAATATCCTTCAAACCGTTTTATCGGGATTTCCCAAATATACAAAATAACAAACATCGGCTATGTTTACAGATATGGAATATATTCAATGTAAAACATTTTATAAATAACCAGTATTCTTTGTAAAGTGATGAAGTAGGATTAATAATGTAGGTACCTATTAATGAACCAGGTAACTTATAAGGAAAATAATGATTACTGGCAATACCAGATAAGAAGTTATTAAGACCTCAAGTGAGTAGTTCTATAAGCATTTATTGTATGAATAAATACAGGTGAGGTAAAGTATTAAATAACATGTTTTGTATGATAGTTCAATAACAAACAAACAGAATTAAATAACTATTGCTATGTTATGTTTGTGCTGATCTACGCACTATCAATGTTAAAGCCCACAACTTACGTCTATTTTTAAAATGCAATACTACGGGGTATTGTGGGCTCAAATATTAGATCAATACCTATGAAATTAATTACTTAAAACGATTTAGTAATTTCAGAAGACAAGATCCTGTGAAAAAGTGTTTTAAAAGCTAAAAAAATATTGGAGTTGTGAGTGTGAATCTATGATAAACAAAGACGGTACTAATTGCGTGTGATGTCACACGCAAGTCAGACTTTAATGAATTCTAACATCAAGTGACAGAGATAAAAAATAACATCGAAACGTTCAACTTTCCATTGATGTTATCGTTTTACAAATCTTACTTTTTTAGTAACATTTTGCTTTTTTTTGTTCTTGTCGATTTTTTATATCAGTCAAATACCTTTTTGAATACCTTCAAAGCTCGTCATGGCTCGTTAGGGTTTCGTGTGTTGGTTTACTTTTGAGCACAGAAATAGAAGCCTTGCAAATACAGCGAATATCCAATGATCAAAAATGAAATGTTCGACATCTTCTGTGATTTTACGGATTTTATGAAACCCCATATCGATAATGTTTAGGGCTTCCGCAGAAAGGCGCAATGGGACAATAGGAGACTACAATTTCGTAGAAATTGATTAACATATAAACTAAAAAAAGGGCACATTGTGAGAGGTAAACTCTCTAAACTAAAACTTGGCGTTTGAAGAAAGATTACTATTTACTTATTTGAGCTTAAATGATATTTATGTTGCAAGTAGGTTTAACATAACACTTTTACACGTCAACCTGTTTTGGTAATTTTAAGCTAGATGAGGCCGGTGTTCCCTAGCTGATTACCTTGAGAAGAAACACCGAAACAAACTCAGAGGTCAAAGTCTCTTTTAAAGTCCATACAATCCGTACTGGTCAAATCATATGAGAACCATGTAGGTTTATGCCTTTTAATTACAGCCTTTTGAAGAAAGTGCCACACAGATTTGAGTAGACCTGCTAGACAGTGAAAGCATTTCTCAGTTATCGTGTAGTTCAAACTTAGAACTTTAAGGAGCTCAACGATTGACGAATAATACCAAAGTATAAATAACTTAAACTGCCAGACTAACTAAAATGAAACCCTTATATAGCGATCTATGTAGTCCTCACATTCACAATGCGTTATATGAGAACCATGCAGATCAGTATCTGAAATGATCTTTTGAGGAAAGAATCACACAGATTTGAGTGGACCTGTCCAGTCAGTGCAAGCCTTAGTCAAGCCTTACAATTCCATTACGTACATGATCAGATTATAAAATGGAAATCATAGTCTTCTACATCAATCTCCTCTTCTCCTTATTCCGTGTCCATATTAATAACTGTGATAAAAATATGACCTAGTCAGTCGGAAAAAAACACATAGTTGTGCTAAATTGTGAGTCATTTAAGTATTTCTTCTCGAGGAGCTTAATTTATCTTCCATGTTCCATTAAGACACAAGTACCTATGTATGAATAAATTCTTCATCTTTAGACCAGTTAACATTAAGTAGCTACGATTTACTCACACCTCAAGAATAAACTATTGCATTTGCTCCTGCTATTTACAAAGCTTTAATAGCCTCGTGCTGAAGTTTTATTGCACCCGTTTTCTCATAAAACTAATGAGCAACCAGACAAACATGACCACCTAGACATTAATGTAGAATCAGTAAATCATTCTGCTAGTACCATTGCATAGTCACCGCGGCCCTGAAACGCAAAGGGCTTTAGAAGGAACATAGATGGGTTTTAGTCAGTAAGAGTCTGACATGCCTTTCCGCTCCACCCAGAGCTGAAGAAAAAAAAAGTACCATTGCTTTTTTTCCTTTATTTGTTAAGGGACATTTATAATCGCAATGCTTATATCTGTCACATTACGCATAAATATGCCATGAACCTAAACAGACTCTTCGTATCATCGCCATTTGATTGAGCCAAGATCTCTGGGTAGAGCGGAAGAGCGTGTCAGACTCTTACTAACTAAAACCCATCCATGTTCCTTTAATTTATTTTATTTATTAGGCTCACCTACAATTGAATACACGTATACAAGGATATGAGATACATCAAATAAACTGATAGACCAGTGTACCAATGTTTTTACGGCTCGTAGACTCAGATCTGGACACATGTCCAGATCTGAGTCTACGAGCCGTAAAAACTAATTTTCGGATTAAATTGCTATTGATACTTCATTGCAAGTAATTTTGATTAACCTTATTGCATCTACACAAAGAGGTATTCCCTACTTGCAGCCAACTGAGGCTGCACTCAAAATAATACCTTAATACCCTTCAATAGGTTTGACAATTAACTTCAAGTTATTTCAAATCCTATCTATGTATAGAAGATAGGTATCGACCAAGTTGATCTGAGTAACCCTTTACAATTACTCTCTTAATCTCTTTAATTGCTTCATTAATGAATATTGGCTATATATTTTAATTATCCTTGCCATTATGTAAATTATATAGGGTTTTAAACCGCGTATAATCGTTTACTAGTTCAGATATTATAGTTAATAACAATTTGTTCGCTATAAGGTTCAAACGAGATAGAAATCGACGTTTAACTGTGTGCGTGATATCATGTGTAGAAACAAAAGTTAATTAATACCGGTTTAGAAAAATGTTACGTAAAGTACAGTACAATTCAGCTCAATTCTTGAAGAGGAAATAATTACAAAATTATTGTGACAATATAATAACACACGCGCTATCTACAGGAATTGATCAAAACATTTGAAAAAACCCACGACGGTTAAAACGTAATTGAAAAAGGATAAAATAATTAAAAAACCCCCGACTTAAAAAAAAACCCAAGAATATCCGTCCGGGGCTATGTGGGAGTCCCCACATAGGAGGACTATGTGGGGACTCCACATAGGACGGGTACCTTTTTTTTTTTTTAAGGATGGGAAATCATCAAATGACTTCTTCCGCTCTGGGTGGAGCGGAAGGTGTGTCAGACTGTTACTGACTAAAACCCATCCGTGTTCCTTCTAAAACCCTTTGCGTTCCAGGGCCGTGGTGACTCTTTCGAACAAATTCCGCAACCCTGGCAGGCTCTGGCCCTAACGGACCCCGTCTTTTATGCTGACATCTCTTTGAGGCGCGCGTGAAACACAACGCGCCATCGACCCGGGACATAGGACAGGTACTACCTACCAAATTGAAACGGTAATTCAGTATTCCAACATTCGATTCTGATAGCACCATTACATCAAATATGTGGTACCAAAAGAGCATAATTACCTAATTTTGATTACCGAACAATAGCATCATGAATTTGACGACACGGTTGGCGCAATGGTTGAGCAATTGCCTGCTGCGCTGCGTGTCGCGGGTTCGATTCTCACATGGAACAAATATTTGTATGGCCTACAGATAGTTGTTCCGGGTCTAGCTATATGTGTATGTGAGTTTGTATATTTGTAAACGCACCCACGATACCGGAGTAATAATTCCTAGAAGACCGTCATTGTAAAAACTGTTTTAATTATAATCTAATAGCTAATTAAACTAGATGTCGGTTGCACGCTGTGACGCAGAGATAAGCTGCACATTATCGGTACTTAAAACAATGGAAATTATGTGCTTTAGTAATTGCCTCTAGTATAATATATTACGTTATAATTAATATGTAGGATAAAGGATATTAGTTGGGTTTAGTAATAAGAGTCATCATCATCATCATCATACCAGCCGAAAAACGTCCACTGCTGGACATAGGCCTCCCCCAAAAGGGGGTTTGCCATAATCACCACGCTTGGCAGGCGGGTTGGCGATCGCAGTGTATCTGTTACAATGCACAGAAAATGCTGCTGCCCATTCTCTGGTGAGTTCCTTAGTCGCCTCTTACGACACCCACGGGAAGTGATGGGATGGTGCTATTCTTTTCGTCCGGCACCATACAGAACATTAATAAGAATCGTAATAAGTGTACTACAATCAATATACATAAGACTGTTCCGTTACTGAGTGACTGATAGACAACGCACAACCGAAACTGGTTTTAGAAAACTGAAATTTTTGGTATGTAAGGTTCCTTGGGGAGTGTAGGGGAAGCGCATAGAGAGGATTTCCCGAAATTCCTACGGGAACGTGAAAAAAACGGGATAAGTCGCGGTCATAAGCTAGTTTAGGTATAAATCAATCTCGTTGTCTTCTACGCCTCTGCTGCTCTGTCTATGCCAGTTCCTCCGTTTACCTATTACTTCTTTATCTATGTGTGTGTTTGTCTTTGTGTATGTATGTTTGTCTATGACATCTAGATAGATTTAACCTTAAGTAAAGGTTCAGGTATAGTGAAAACATATTTTGTATGAATAAAAGAATTAATATAATTGGGAGCTTTTGTTAAAACTGGCAAACAATTGATTATGCCTTTTTAGGGTTCTGAACCTCTGTATGGAAAAACGGAACCCTTATAGGATCACTCGGTTGTCTGTATGTCCGTCTGTCACAGTCGATTTTTGGAAAATCTATTGGGCTGATTCAGATGAGATTTAGTACACATATAATCTTCTACGACCCAAACACGTACGCCCAACGGAAATAAATATATTTTTAAAATGTGGTCACTCTTTGGGGGGCAAATTAGAAAAAAAAAAGAAACTGTAGCATATTCCGTTCTGAAGTTATTAATGATAATAGATAAAAGTTGACCTTTCCCCCCTTATCTAGAAGTCTATTATAATAAAGTAATATGTTTAAAAAATAGTATTCGTTCGGAAATCTTAGCACACGAGTCCGACTCGCACTTGGCCGGTTTTAATTAAACCCTAACTTTAAAAAAAACCTTGCTTTAAAGCACCCCTGACACGTTCCATTTCGGTTTGCCTTACCAGTAGAAGATCAACACCGTACCATACGAGCTAAAAGACATCCACTGACATAGGCCTCCCCCAAGGGAGGGGGGGTTGCCATAATCACCACGCTTGGCAGGCGGGTTGGTGATCGCAGTATAGCTGTTGCAATGCACAAAGAATGCTGCTGCCCATTCTCTAGTAAATCCCTTAGTCGCCTCTTACGACACACACATTCTCTAGTAGTAAGTAAGTATACATAATACCTATTTATGAATCACAGTCGCCTATCAAGTTGAATGACTGCAATTGCATATAATGAATGCAGGAAACATGAATGATCTCAATACATTACAATTATTATGACTAATTACTATAAAACTAGCCTGATAGCTGTGGTGTCACGTGACTATTTTGTACTATTGTTACTAATAGTTACATAGAATTTTATTAATTAAATATAACTAGAAATATATTATTTTAAATATCGATGGGTCAACGGTCAAGTCAAGGGTTCATTTGAAATACAGAATTTACTACTAATTCCTTGTACGTGATAAGAAGTTATTAAAATAAACATGAATCACTTTTTAGATTCTTAATCGAAATATAACTCTAACTCAAAGCATTTATTTTAATGAAACCATTTTCAGGCACTTTAGAATTATCAAGGAGGTCGTCAGTCAAAACGATGAGCCTAGTGATGTAATTACGAAGTACCAGAGGTGCCAGAGGATAGACGACGTCGTCGAAGCCTGCCCAGAAAATGGTGTCGTGACGAGATCACCTGAGGCTCTAATTGAAGTGCCGAAAGGGCGATTGTCGAAATTCCAAATTTTTGAGATTGATCCCGTGACATTTCGACAGTGTCTGTCAATCCCATACCTTTTTTAAATTTTGACAATCGCTTTCGCCACGCTACCGCTGACAGAAGACATTCTGTCAGCGGTAGCGAAAGCGTAGCGTACAAGTGACAACTTGTAGAACCTTTGGACGCACCACGTAGGCTGGTTTGAGGTGGTGCGTCTTTGTTTATGTGTATGTATGTATCTATAAATGTTTTTTATTTTTTTTCTTCTCTCTATTTTTAGTTGTTCTTTAAGTTGCACCTGCCATGTTGTCTCTGCACCACCCTAAGGTCGACTGGTAGAAAATGCCTAAGGCATTAAGTCCGCCTTTGTACAGTGTTTTACTAGTGCATAAAGCTTTAATCTATCTATAATAAGTATATAAAAATGAATCCCTATTTCCCTTGGTCACGGTATCACGCGTGAACGGCGGGACCAATTTCGCTAATTATTTTTTGTTGTGTTTGTTATTGTCAGGAGAAGGTTCTCATGAAATTAAAAAATTGTAAAAAAATGTACATCCGTGCAAAGCCGGGGCGGGCCACTAGTAAATAAATAAATATTGGGAGGCCTTTGCCTAGCAGTGGGACACTTTAGACTTGTCAAAAAGCTCCTGCTTGGGTTTAAACTCAAGATCTTTCAATAAGTCGCTGCCACTGTTTTGTTTATAGAAGGGTCTAATTATAACTTTAGCTTGCTTATGTGACAGCCGAAGTTTCACCATATTTTCATGAGTCATTTGCTTGCGTAAAATTATTACTTCCTGCCAGCTACTGCTGGTTATCCTGTCTTGGCAAATGTAA
Source organism: Mamestra brassicae (assembly GCA_905163435.1). Classification (NCBI taxonomy): domain Eukaryota; kingdom Metazoa; phylum Arthropoda; class Insecta; order Lepidoptera; family Noctuidae; genus Mamestra; species Mamestra brassicae. The sequence goes on along the minus strand of LR991004.1, from coordinate 6,444,516 downwards.
ATGTCAAGCCAGTTGGTGATCGTAAAATTATTACGAAGTCGCAGTAAAACAGTTAGATTGACTAAGGCATCGAGTAAGAAATCAGAGCTTGACATCAATTATAAATGTCTTAATTATTATAATTTAAATTGATTACAATAACTACTTAACTTGTAAAAATGATTAAATTGATATTTGGTTTTGTAGAAATAACTTAATTCATTATTTATGTTAAATTTTTAGTGACAAACTATTTTGCGTTTGCGGAAGATAGTCATTGCGGTGATGTCATTTCATTTTCTGTTGGTACATACTGGTTTTCAGAAGAACAATACCGGCCAAGTGCGAGTCGGACCACGCAGTGTAGGGTTCTGTAGTTACCCGTCTTCTAAACTATGCCAGAAAAATAGTAAGTACTTAACTATTATTACATCACAAAGTTACAAATGCACTTCAAGTCCAGTCTTCAGTTGCAAGTCCATTCTCATTAAATCGATAAACCTACATAGGTAGCGGTGATAGTTTTCCTTTTAAATTCATTTTCTATGCTAATACTATGATTTTTTTCACGTCTCCAAAAGCAACCGTTTAGCTGACAGAGGGGGGTGACACTTGACTATAACAAAAATTTGCACTTTAAGCCTAATATTTCGCAAACAGGATTCTTAGCTCAGTAGGAATGGGAAAAAGGAAAGGATGGAAAAAAGGTTTTAGAAAACCACAATATTTTTAAACGACCAATCCAACGACACAGACGTAGACGAGGTAGAAGGGTAGACGATAAAAGTTAGATTTTATTTTACCACTCTGTCGGCGTGATTAATGTGTAGACCCATACCATATTTAACTTTGTAGCGCTAAGCGTCTCTGAGCTAAACCATGACGGACAGACAGACGGACATGGCGAAACTATAGGGGTTCCTTGTTGACTACGGAACCCTAAAAACCTGTTTTAGTCTGAAAATAATAATAATAGATAGAAAAACGGAATCCAGACATAATTCAAACCAATCTGTCAAAATGCTGGCAAATTGATGGAATTTTCGTCGTATTTTGTCTGTTTGCCTATCTTCTATTTATTTTATGTAGTCATAAAAATGCAATTAAATTAAGATAACAGGACGTAGTGCGATGTAAACGCATTGCTGGCACGATCTCAAGGAACGTTAAATAAATTACTTTGTTTGAAAGACGAAAAAATACGACATGTTATCAAAATTTAATAGGATCAATGAACTTGTCTATAATTTGAACAATGAAACTGCAGCTAAAAACAGTGATGAACATTCTGAAAAATTCTGGAATTAGCTCGATGAATCTGCCAAATTCAAGTGGTAGATTGCAGGGCGTGATGCTCGTAGAATGAGTGACTGTTCTGGAGGGCCACCGGCAAAGATTACGTTGGATAGCCTTTCGCAAAGTGGGTCGATGATCTGATGACGGTTTAGAATTCAACTGGTTGCGAGAAACACCAGACCACGGTCGATGGGGTTGACGCCTGTGGGACACTTATATAGAGCAATTTACGTTTATTAGCTGAAATAGTGATGATGCCGATTCTTATAAAAGAAACCACAAAAGTATTATATTTAACCTTTACAGAGGATTTCATATTTTAAATACTAATCTAACTATGTATATAATTTGCATTGCTATCGACTGGAAGTGAGCCCAAAAGACTGGCAGCATTGCCACGTTGTATGGCAATGCTTATCCTCTGTCCGAGGTAAAAGCCAACCCTCAGGTCACGCGAACTGTCAACTAAGCGTTTATTCTTATATGAATAAATCACAGATAATATTTGTTTTGTTTTCAATTATTGATAGGCACGCGTTTGACCACTTTCTCACCTGATGATAAGCGATGATGTGGTCAAAGATGGAGCATGCTTGCCTAGAAGTAATCTATTCACTCTTGACTTAAAGCTCCCTAGGTTTTGGCTAATAGGAAACAGGTACTTCAGCAGGGAGTTTTGGCTCCTTAGCTGTACGCAAAATGAAAGTTCTTCCAAAACGTTTTGTGCATGTGGTTAAAATGTAGGAATTTGTTCGAATGAGTCACCGCGGCTCTGGAACTTTTTTTTTTTTTTAAGGATGGGAAATCATCAAATGACTTCTTCCGCTCTGGGTGGAGCGGAAGGGCGTGTCAGACTCTTACTGACTAAAACCCATCCGTGTTCCTTCTGAAGCCCTTTGCGTTCCAGGGCCACGGTGACTCCTTCGAACAAATTCCGCAACCCTGGGCCGGCCAGCACCTTATCCTGATTATAGTAACGAGCAGACTATATAGCGCACTCGTGAATCACTACTCTTAATTATCAGCGGGGTCTGTGGCCTTGCAGTAATCATTTCAATTATGTGAACTGTTTTCTTTATGATTTATTAGTACTTTTATTTACGACTTGATTGCGTAGCAAATAAAGGATTTATTTCCATGATTGTATATTATTGTACATTGGAAAAGGAAGGAACCCACAAAAATGCTAGGTACTGATGTTTCACTGAGCTAAGTAACTTAATCTTCTGCAAGCAATTCACTTAATTACTGTACAACCAACGAGGAAAACCAAATCACTATCCCACGTATTAATCTTTTGCTCCTAACAATTATTTTCCCTCGCAAATCTCACACGCAACTAAACAGCTCTATCTATTTACTTATGTTATACCACAACAAAAAGAAAAGATCAGAAGGTTCACAAAGAGATCTATAAAAAGTTATATTCTATTAGAGATGACGATTGTTAGAAGTGTAATATCAAAATGTTTGTGACATTTCGATAGTGCCCGTCGTAACTAAGGGTATGGTACCGACAGCCTATTGGGATCAAAAATTATGTACCTTGCGGCGCATGTGCTATGAAAGCGACAAACATTTTTGACATTATGACAATCGTAATTGTCGATGATGGAATGTTTGAATTCGACTAGCAGTAGTTTCCTTCATTCTCTACAACGGTAAGCAAGTAGTTACGTTAATCACACTCTAATCATAATCTCTAAAAGCATGCAGCATGTTTTATGGTATGTCAGCAAGATGGTTGAAAAAAATATACATTTTTAATCTTCTTCAAAAAAAGGAGGAGGTGCTCAATTCGGTTGTATGTTTGTTTTTGTGTACCACCTTCATTTATGAACTGATTTGAAAAAAATCTTTTAAGTGTTGGGATATATTTTCCGCTTGATCCCATAAAATTTCATCAAAATCGGTTCCCAAGTTTGGTTTTTAAATGAAAATAGCTGGAAAAAGTATGCCATTCAAGTTTACACAAAAAAAAATTAAAACTTTTTTACAAAATTGTTTTTTGTAAAACGTTTTTTTAAACAAAATATTCGGTATTAGTTTATGAACCTTCTGCTTCCATCTCTTCATTTATATCTCGCTCCAGTCACGCAACAGTGTCAGCTAGATCACTTGCGATAGACGTAACGTGCCTACGCTTTGTTAGCTGGAGGAAATCACTTCAGTAATGAAATAGCTTGCCTATATTATGCGTTCGACGTTGAGTGTTGGGCACACAGTTTAGTCGTGAGTTTAGCGATGTTTGCAGTGATTGTTGTTCAGGGAATCTAGATAGGTTGAGTCGGCGTGTTTTTTTTAACTGTTTTAATAAAGGATTATCTAGGTATAGGATTCAAATGGGGTCTAGTGATTGTAAACCGGTGGCGTAGCGGTTCCAAAAATATTATATTGATCATGTTTTTTTTTTGTAATATAGAACAATGTTTTTAGGCCCAAACATTTGACGTAGCAGTAAGAACCTTTAATCAACGATATAAAAAAATTAAACAGCATCGGACAGCAGGAGGTCCATTTAATTCGTAACTCCAGCGTAAACGTGAACTCACAACAACGCAGACCAATGAGGGGCCAAGTTTTCAATTTTACTATCACACCAAAACGGATAATTGTAGACCTGTTTACTGATTGGTCGCCAGTTTATGTCAGTCCACAATTTCTCGGAACGATATGGAGAGATGATAGAATACAAGATTTTGATTAGCAACTTGGTAGAAGAAACGTTCAGTGGACAATTTAATTTGAGTTTACAATCTCTCAAGATATTTTACAATCTTACGGATTTTCAATTATCCGATGACATAAAATATAAATTAGACACTGAAATGATGTGATGTCAATAATCTTGATAATCCGACTCAGATCGTATCCTTTCTCTGCTGTTATTCTAAATTGACATGTGAATTTGAGGTTTTTCACTTTGTTGTGGTCGGCTTCCCTTACTACCAGATATAGCTGAATACCGGTATTTACCTTGGCGTGACTGGTGTCAGAATAACGAATGTCAAAGATCCTTAAATAAAGGCTGGAACCAACGGCTACCATGCTTACCATGCAGAGCTCGAGTTTAACATAAGATGGCACCGCGAATTATAAATTATTACAAGCAAAATTATGAGGGTTAATAATAACACAGACTGCGTGCGTTAGGCGGGAACTTGGCCTGGCGCACTACCGTGCGTCTAGATTTCAAAGTTTTATTTTGTGCAGTTTTAAAACGTTAATTGTTAAAAACAACAATACGGTATTTAAATTCAGGGAGTTTTTAAGACATTCAATAAGTTAAGAACTACTAAAATGCTAATAAGACCTTTGCATAAATGGGCATAAATCATTTAAATGAGCCTTATTCAGTGAATATCAATCAGACATAAAAACCCTATAAAGTGTGATTAGAAGTTTAATGAAGACCTCCTTGTGTAGAAGTAAAAAGTTTATTTTAAAGAATAAGACACTAAGTGTGCCTTATTACACTTTTTTGTGGCTCAAGAGTGTAATTTATTTGTGTGTACTCAAAGTCAAACCATTGCTTTTCAATTAAACCATTCACTGGCACTGCAGCCCTACTATGAAGTCTTAAAACGATCATGATTCCGCTCTAAGAGAGATACGGTGTTATACATAGCCATACATTCCGCTCTAAGAGAGATACGGAGCTATACATAGCGAATAGCACTATCCCTTTTACATCATCGGAATTGGATGGCATAAGCACGTCATAGTAGGTCGGCTGAATTGTCGAAAAGTCGGTCAGTTATAGAAATAAAACGTTCCGCACGTTCGTAAGAAAAAAACCGTACCCTTGCAGCATCACTCGTGTGTATGTCTGTCTGTACTTACAGATTATTGGAATACCTATAATAGGGTTATTGTTTTAAAGTATCATATTAGACAAATATGATTCGTAACGAACTATGCACGCGCGAGACCGACTCGCACTTGGCCGGTTTTTTTTCTGCGATATTATAACTCCATCACGCCGTATGCGTCGAATTATCAAGAAGGTTTACTAGTAATTCACAAAACACTGACGACCGTACCTATTTCAAAACCAACCATTGACTGTCATGAAAAAAAAATACCCCTTATTTTTTCAGCTAATTGCTGACATTACTGCACAGTTAAAAAAAAACATTATGTGGAGAAACGTCTAGAGAACTGAAGCGTTAATGGACCCAGAACTAGAATTTATTATTTTTAAATGGCATTTGACAGTCAGTTTCCGAATTATCTAGGTCTCCTACTGTGCCATTAAAGCCGCCGCCACTTTAATAAAAGTTAAAAAGTTCACAGAAAAATATAATTAGGTCTCAAGTTCCACTAGTTAGGTTGGAACTAATTTTGATGATAAGTTTTAATATCCGATGACAACCGCAAAATTTGGACAATTGGAATTAATTTGTTTTTCACTGCTATGTTATCTTCTTGGGAATCTTGGATCTTATATTTATTAAGAGGAAGACAGAAAGATAGCTTACTATGTTAAAAATTAATAGCTAGACCTATTAAGTTTGAGAATCCGGAAATTATATTTATGTTACTCTTGATATATATTTCTGATGCTTGGTGGCTATCCGAAACACACAACAACTAGAGTCACTAATATTTTAATTTCAAACTCTTAATTTGACGTTCAAAAGTACCTTTAAATGGTCTAGTTGAAATAAATGAATTGAGTTTGACTTTGAACACGTTTTGGAACATAATCTCGAAACAAATGAAAACAACAAATCAGTTAAATTAAAAAAAAAAAATAAACAAAACTTGATTGCTTTAAATGTTTAATAACTCAACTTACTTTTAAGTAAATCAATAAATTACTGCATATTTTGCAATAAATTGCAATTGCTGTGCCATAGTGTCGCTCTGTCTTTTCTATAGATTCCATACGTGACAGCGCTTTAGGTCAAATACTAATAAAGGCGCAGCGTTCTGGATTTTTGTCTCGGTAGGCTTGTTCAGTTTTATTTACACACGTACCAAATTTCAAGTGCTTTGTTGTATTGATATCTATGTTTTTTATTCAATCCTATTATGGTTTCATGGGTGGCCTGTGTAGGTTTGTAGTGTAAAATTTATAAAATGCAAACTTTTCGCTCACCAACTCATATTTGACTAATACAAAATACCGTAATACTTAACTATTTTATTTTATTTGGTAATCATCGTGAGATTCAACAATGTATCTCAGTAATTGGTCATAATATCCAATATTTTTTAATGATATTTACAACATCCCTAATTTGTGTGTATGGCATTAAAATATACTGTTTATGACGTGCAATTGAATTAATCATGTATGTAATTAAATTCTTCGATTGCCGCTGTTAAAGTCAGCACCATTAAGACATCACACACACACACATCACCGACGTCACCGTCAAGTTACTGACCAGTCACGTCAGAAAATATACTTCTATAGTTTGTGTATGAACCATCACTACGGCACAAATGTCGTATAGACTGGTTGACAGGTTTGAGTGGTGAAAATGACAAAAGATGTGCGCTCAACTCAACCTACGGCCTTTTGGCGCTAATAAATAATTTACTGGCACTGTCATTTTTACTGTCTGTTCACGATTATTTTACCTGTTATTTTGCACACTGACTTTTATTATCTTAGCCATAAGGTTTCTATCAGAGGTAAAATAACTGAGAAGGCACTGTAGTCGCTGGTGACAGCAAGTCCGCGGTCTATGGATAGCACAATCACAACACAACAGAACCGGTTGAAAGTGTTGCAAGCATTCAAAATGAATTGTATCATTGGTCAGGCACTCGGGCTCAAAATGTAGTGCAGTAAGCGGATACAATAAAGTAATCATATTTTTATTTAAATACGTACTTATGTAAATAACATAATCAGCTCAAACTCAGAGTAAATCAAAGATTATAAAGATAGTTTCGTCTTTAGAGGATGAAGACATAAAAATAATTTTACGCTTATACAGAGAAGTATTGCGTAGAAAATATAAAAACTTTTGTATTTTTTTAAACATCAACAGAACAAGACTGCCTGTTAGCTCGGTCAAGTCTGCCACAAGTGGGTTGAGATTAAGGGACTACATTTATTCAGCTCCATGCGCGTTTCACCGAACGATTTTAGTACATTTGTCTTCATTTTATATCTGTTTGCCGCGAAAACTAAATAGACGCGGAAAACTGAACGGATGCGTACGCATCTCCATACAAATTCGATGTTTTTTTATAGACAAAGGCTGATCAGAGCTGAATAAGTGTGGATAGTCCCTTAGGCTTAAGCAATGGTTCCCAACTTGTGGTCCGCGGACCACTGGTTGTCCGCAAGGACCAAAATATGGTCCGGGAATAGTTTAAAACTTCAATCTTTTCGCCTCAAAAGTGTAATTGATGCAAACTGATTTAAAGTTTCTATAAGAAATGTTGTTTTTTCTATGACATTGTTCTTTACTTTTGACTGCAAAGAATAGTAATGCTACAAGTTTTGAATGTTTCTTTATTTATTTCAACTTTATGTACAATAGTGGTACATGGGCGAACTTAATTGATCATGGCATTCTAAGGAATATCTATGTGATATAAGTTTATTTTTGGATCACATAATTTAATTTTTTCTTCAGTTTCTAGTCCCTGCTAGAAACAAATTAATCAAAATGGTCCCGGGTCAAATAAAGTTTAAGAACCAATGTGCTAAAGGAACCACCGAATGGACCCTATTAAACTCTACAAGACTGTGAAGACCTAGAAGGCGATGGTATCGCTTACCAACTTAGTTTATCTTTGATGTAAACGCCCCTTTGTGCTTATTGGCCTGGCTCTATCCTGTCCTTAGCAAGATAAGCAGAAAAGTAAAAATTATGTTTATCCTTCTCCTTTGCTGGTCTGATTCTCTGATTAATTTCGTTGCGGAATTTTATTAAGACAGTTGAATCATTACTCCGGGACTGGAGTTTGGCTTTTGAGGAGTTGCAATGGTCAATGACTGGAAGTAGTGTAGCTGGTCCTAAAAACGAGACCTAGACGAAGATAGAGATGCGAGTTCGACTTCTATTAAAAGGACTGGAAAGTTGAAGGAGGGAGGACCTATTGTCAGCTGGGGATTACGGAAGTCGCATCTGTTCCCGCGATCCCCGGCGTAGGTGGGAGATGGAACACCGGGGTGGTTTTATTCAGTAAGAGTCTGACAGACCCCTCCACCCGCCCCAGGGTGGAGGATTTCCATGAGGATTTCCCCCCGACATAAAAAAAAAAGAAAACAAAAGGGAGGACCTATTGTGAGACAATGTAGCCTTGTTAGATTAGATCCCGTTTTAGAGTTAACTAAACAAACTGAATTACCAAAAAAACTATGAGAAAAAAATGTAGGTCAGCTCGATCTTTTTTTTCGCTTGAAAATTAAAGTGTCAAACAGCTATTAAGACAGCTGCGAAATATCTACCGCCTACCAAATTGGTTAATTGCTATAATCGCGTGTCCGTTATTTGGAACAAAAACTACAAGACAATTAATTCCTCATTTATCTCTGTCCTTATATTATGGTTGCCCCAAATAATAGTGGGCTTAAGAGACCGTGTTGGCAATACTTAAATTTCTTACTTTCTTTTAGTGATCTGGGGGTCTTTATGCCAAGAGTGAATAGGTCGCTGCTAGTTTAGGTACGGTTGCCGTACCCAAATATCGTTGACAGTACTCTCTCAGGTGGGTCGGTGGTCAAACGCGAATCTGTCAGAAATTATAATAGAAAATGTGAGTCGTTTTTTAAATTTGAAGTTTATATAAATATCAGGGATGAGACTCAAAAATATCTAAAAGCGTCTGTACACTTAAGGATCGCAAGGGCTGATAAAAATCCTTATTTTACAGACAAACGGCCAAACGATATCCATCTACAAGTACATGGTATGTGGCCTTTACATTTACGTTTTCGGCGCCATTGAAGTTTTTTTTAATTCAAAGAAAAACACCGGTGACTTCCTAAACGAGTTATTTTGTTTTATAGACCATAAAATTTAAATACAAAAACAGTAGCTACATAGTCTATTACTCAATAATACGGTCATTAAACAAAAATAGACATGAATGACAATCACCAAAACTTACAACATCGAAACGTGATGAGACGCCGAAGTAACAAACACAGGATTATGACATCAAGTCATTTAACTTTATCTTTATCCTCAATTGAAGTTTTTCCTCCATTAAGGATGTCCGAATAGTTTTTGACCGGTGTAAGTAATAACACAATCTATGGTCATCAATTAGCAAAATTATTAAATTTAAATAATAAAGATAGGAAGCGTGCGGAAAACTTGGCTTACATATTCAACCTTATCAAAGTGTCACTCAGAAATGGCAGCAAATAGTTTCACTAATGATACACACGTAATCATGCCTAATAATAATAAAGCCTTTTATTCTAAAACTAGACAATTATACTAACGATAATGGTTAAAACAAAAATCACAAAATGTCTCGAATTTCGGTGTGCCTCGTGGCATAGGCCTTCTCTAACAATTTGCATTGACGTCTGGCGCGAGGTACCCTTCAGTCCAGTTTGGACCTGCTATCAGCTTTTTTTCTTCCTCCCAGCGGGTGGGCTGCCTTCCCCGATTTCTTTTGCCATTCCTTGGATACCTCATACCATTTTGTCCCTACCTTGCTCCACCTGTCTTTAGTGTCTCGCATCATGTGGCCTGTCCACCTCCCTTTTTGTTGGTCTATTCTTGTTAGAACATCAGTGAGTTTCGTTTTGGACCGGAGATCTGTGTTCTTAATTCTGTCCTGTCTCTTTGAGCCTACCATGCTTCTCTCCATTGCTCTCTGACACTTGGCAAGCTCTTCTCTAAGCGATTTGGTAAGTAACCCGTAAGTTAATTATGCTTAATCAGCCTATAATGTCCCCATGGTTAGGTCACAGGCCTCTCTATGAGCGGAAGAAGGTACAGGAAAACGTTCTTCGATGACCATCCGTAACTTTTTGAGATATTCTGAACTGCATACACAGATTTGTAAAAAAATACAGTCAGCGACAAAATGATAAAAAAAAAATTGTATATAAAATTCTTCAGTTACTGAGTGACTGACAGACATAGTACATCAGCATACAACGTAAATATTCGTAATAGTAAAAGTTGTTCATAATGATAAGTACAATAACCCCTTAAGAGGTATTGCGTTTATTCTGTTACACGTTGTTAAGTGTGCGAGCCTAAAACAATACAGGTGTACAAAAACACACACGAAGTATTAAATATAAAAGCTTATACCGAAACTAGAAGACAGGAGCGTGTAGGAGGTATCCCTAGCCGTAATAACAAGGTAAACAAAGATAGGTACTTTAATGAAGTGTCACCCCTCATCGCAATGCGACCGTGCTTAGCTGGGGACAATATCCTGATGCCATTCTCACACAATTAATTATAATATATTTATAGTACGGCTTGTTAAGGGGATTTAAAAATAATTGACGGTGCCCCCTTACCGGAATTAAACAAATCTTATGATGACAGACGTTAAATCATTGGACAAATATCTGCGCATCAACTTTTTTTTTGTTCTTTTTTTGAAAGTCAGACTTGTACAGGCTTTCGGTTATTTATTTTTATTTTAGATCGGTTTGCTCTTGACTTTAGTCTAGGTCATAGATAAGAGACAAAGTCGACGATTGAGCGAGCTTACCCAGAAGAAGCCTGTTCAGTCTAATTTTGAAGAGATTAGGGTTGTTTAGAAGTTTTTGAAATAGACATGAATTTGAAAGTTTTTTAAGTACGAGGATTGGACTTCAAGTGTTCACAATTATTTGTATTTTGATAATCTTTATCGCAATAATTAATGACGACTTTAAAGATTAGAGTGCCAATCCTACTAATTTTTAAGCAACGTTTGCATTCGCATGTTAGTCACAATCTGTCAAAAAGCCTCAATTTCCAATTTACATACATTTTTGTTAGATTAGTACTGACATGCTTATGCGAACGTTGCTACAAAATTAGTCAAATTGATACTCTGAATAAAAAAAACAGAATTCCCATCGAAAACATCGAATTGACATTTGACATCATGACCCATTTACAATGTCTTTGTCGAAAACAAAGTCGACAGCCCTATTCTGGAACGAGGATTTGCCGTACGTGCAAAATTTTAATGAAGACATGTCACGTCATTTACTCGTCCCAATTTTTTGACGTTGATTGCAGCTGTAATTAGAACTCGACACTTGATGAATTATTTTTTTAACAGAATCAGGTCAAGGATTTTATACCATGGGAGTTGGGAGTACGGTTTTCTATTAATTGGCGGGATCATGTTTGAAGGAAGCCATTGTTTTGTGTAAAACGTTCAAATAAAAGCTGTTTTGGATGAATTATTAATTAATTTGAGAACAAATTCTTATATTTATTTTACTGTTTTGAATGACAGGAAGTTGATTCAGTTGGTAATATTACCATACTACTATAAAATACAGGGTAGGTACCCTGTATGTCCTAAGAGCATCACTGTCATCATCTTCCTGCTATTATCCCATGCTACTTGGAGTCGGCGCAACACGCGTTTTTCTTCCATTCTGTCCTGTCAGCCGTCACACTATCACTAACTCCCTTTTCTTTCATATCACTCCTAACACAATTCATCCATATTTTCTTTGATCTCCCTCTCCCTGTCCATCCATCCACATTTATATTCATAACTCTTTTAGTTACATGCATTTTATCCCTCCTCTTCACATGACTATACCAAGATAAGCATACCATGTAATAAAACCGCTGCTGCGTCCATCTGTACCTGAACGGACACTCATACGGTTTTGACCAATGAACGAATTAATTCGTGAGGAAGGTTTAGTTAGGTGTCTCATTCAGTAGGGTTTTATAAACTGCCATACATTAGGGTTTTACAAATGCAACATGATGATTATTTATTTTCTACAAACATTTTCCCCGCTTTTTGCTCCCGCTTGCTCTGCTATCCGGGAGAAGTCGTGTCGGAATACGAATGTAAGTTAAAGGCGGAATATTAGTAGAAAGAATTAAATTATCCTTTTGTATAAGAAAGTGCATATTTAACATCCTACCTTTCTGGGTAAAGAAAGTCCTTTTAAATTCCGTCGCCCCTGGAAATCACTCAATACATCAGTATTGAACTCGAAACGGTCGCGACCCTGGGATCCTTGGCTTTCCTGGAATTCTTCTGAAACAACGAAATATAATATTTATTCCATTAAAGCATACTAATATTGATTAAGCTTAATTAAAATTAAAAATCGGATAAACCTATTTTTTTTTTCCATTTACTAGTCACTCGGACAAACAGCCAGATGCTTAAAACGCGCTACAAGGATTCCACACTGATCAGACACGTAGGTACGGAACCTAACATCGTTCCCTATTGTTCCGATCTAATAGAATCATCGACCTGATTCTCAAACGTCGTAATTCGTAACCATTACACCACACCTTAATCTATTCAAAAATTAATACGTCACAATTATCACTAACTAGATTCGATGAACCGATTCGGGTACATTCGGCTTAACTCGGGCACGGAAGTAAGGGTCATTGGTTCCTATTAATGCGCTCAAAATTGAGGTTGTAGGTATACGAAGTCTCGCGTGACGTAAGCAGGGACTATTGTTGGGTCAAGCTCGTTAGCCTGGGAATGGACTGGAGGGTTAACAATTTCATCGCACCTATACAGGCTGTTCCAGAAGTACGTGGTCATATTTAAGAGTGATGTTGGGTTGCTGACAAACATTAAGGAAAAAAAATGCCTAAAAAATCCCGAAGAAATGACTTTTCAATCAGTTTGTTAGGTTTGGTGGCATTTACTTGAGTTCAATCACAGATTTGACGTCATTAACTGCATCAGAATGCTTGAAAAGACATTCCTTCGGAACTTTTTAGTCTTTTTTTTTGTAGTCGATTCCAAATTTTTTAATGTTTTGATATGTTTCAGCTACCCAACATCACCCTTAAATATCACCACACACTTCTGGAACACCCTGTATAGGTGTCGAAATAAGTCCTTAAGGATTATTGTGAATAGCTTGGTCAGCTATCAATTACAAAATGTTGCTTTCAAAATTCAAAATTATTTCTGCTGTCACGAAACCACATAAAAAGTTACTTAGGAAAAAACAGTTCAAGCCGAAAATTGGAAATTTTATTTTTAATCGATCGAACTGACAGTATTAAACTTCAGCGAACAAACAAACCAAGACCACAATTTAGGAATAGTTTTCTTGTCTCAGTACCTACCTACATTGTTACAAAAAATCTTCAGTTATTTTGCTGTATTTTTTGCTTTGCTTTGAGTTAAAATGAATTAAGCGGTGCTGTTTGCTTATTCCGCGGCGAAATTGTTTATTCCAATCCTCTTCATCATCATCATCATCATAACCATAATTTCGGCCGAGGAACTTCCACTGTTGGTCACTGAGCTCCGCGAAACGTCGTCACATCATCTAAGTGCTTCTCGCGACCAGCCTTCACCCAAGGCATGAGCATGCAGCTGAAATCTCTTAGGCGCTTTAAAAAATACGTAGGTACAAGTAAGAAAGAACTGGGTTATTCTTTACCGAACCAAGCACATGTCCTCTCCTATCGGCTTCAATTTCATTAACCACAACATCGACCACGAAAACTGTCTCGTCACGTCCACTTACGCACATAATTCATACAATTAAATTACCGGATGACAATGTTTCCGACGTCAACTGACTATTATTTCAGCATTAATTAATAAAGTTATCCCATCTGAAAATTATTGCTTGTTACGAAATTTTCACATCATGTCCATTATTTATGACATCGTCACATTTATGTGTCATTAATTAAAATGTCAGAACTCCAATCTTAGCGTGTGGATTGTTAATTGAATGTTCTATTGGATATACAAGGCTTCGGTATCGATGTTGGTATACTGAAAATTTAATCATTGACTGTGGTTCGATACGTTATTAAAATGAGGGCAGGGGAGTGTTTGCCGTGTGGAGGTAATGCAGGTATACCTGAACGTGGTATAGTTGTTTAGGTAGCTTGGCTTATGTTTATGGGTGTACACTTTGACCCAGTAAATTAAAAAGTCACAGTACTGTTTATTCTGAATCTAAGTAGATATATCTGTCTACCCCAAACTCACGGCACGGTTGGCGCTGTGGTTGAGCGATTGACTGCTGCGCTGCGTGTCGCAGGTTCGATTCCCGAACGGAATAAATATTTGTATGGCCTACAAATAGTTGTTCTGGGTCCGGCTGTTTGTGTATGTGAGTTTATATGTTTGTAAAGCACCCACGATACAGGAGAAATTCCTAGAGTGGGGCAACGTTTAAAAAAAAACATGCGGGGTAGTCTTTGGGGACTGCCGATAGAAGTGAAAACTAAGCGAAAGCTAAAGCGTTCGGTGACGATGACGCGAGTTCCATGATTTTGTTCACGCAAAACGTTCGGATGCAATGACGCGATTACCATGACTTTGTTCACCCAAAAAGTACACATATATATACACAGTATACATACATATATCTCATGGGAACCGTTCGGTGATGATGACGCGTGATCCATGATTTTTGTTCACCCAAAAAGTGCAAATTGCTTCCTTTAAAACAAACACTATTGTAAACCTGTCATACACTGCCGTTTGTATACACTCGTATTTATTATACTGTAACTTGTTATTGTAGATTGTATATCATTTTTAGATAATTTGTTCTGTGTCTGGGTGTAATTTGTCTATAATATGTATGTATTTAGAAATATATAAGTACGTTTATCAGTTGTCTGGTTGCCATAGCACAGGCTCTGCCAAGTTTGGGATCAGATGACCGTGTGTGAGTTGTCCCAAGAAATTATTATTATAAGCTACTTTACTTTGGTCGAGTGGTTAGTGACTCTGACTGCTAAACCGGAGGTCGTGGGTTCGATTCCCACCCAGGACAAATTTTTGTGTGATGAGCATGATCATTGTTCTGTGTCTGGGTGTAATTTGTCTATAATATGTATGTATTTAGAAATTTATAAATATTTTTATCAGTTGTCTGGTTGCCATAGCACAGGCTCTGCCTAGTTTGGGATCAGATGACCGTGTGTGAGTTGTCCCAAGATATTATTATAAGCTACTTTACTTTAAAGGGCAACCACGCGTACAATCAGAACGTGGTCACGTCTTCTTTATTGCCAAAACTTGCTTACAAAATTCGGTCATGAAGACATTAGCGACCGACAGTCACGATTAAATGTACTTTGCTTGATGGGCAATAACTTGAGGCGTCTTCAATTTGTAGCAGGAGCTATGGTACGAAATGCGAGTCACCTCCAGGTTTTCATCCTTATATGGTGTAAAACACTTAGAACCTTCTTTCTGTGGGATAGTACTCATGTTTATTAAAACTTTTACTACGAGAGCAACCCTGAAAAAATGGCAAAAATATCTGTTATCTCATATATTTTCATCAGATATTTCTCGTGTTTATCCATGCCAAGTTTGTTTCATCATTGGGTCTTCATTCAATTTTGAAGTCAAGAGAATTTTGGTCGACGGCACACGTGCCTAAAAGTAGACTATCTTACTTGTGGGGTAACCTATTCAACTTCAAGGCATCGTGCCGTCGACCATATCATCGCCTTCCATTAGAAGGCCAATAATTCTACTAACTTTTAAGTAACGTTTCCATTCGCATCTCATTCGCAACTGTCAAAAAAGCCATAATTTCCATACATTTTTGACATATTGCGAACGAGCTGCAAATGTGAACGTTGCTTAGTAGAATTATCCCTCTATTGAGGTTGTGGTCAAAAGCGAACATCTATATAAATAAAAATGAACCCCTTATTTCTCCTGGTCATGCTATAACTTGAGAACGGCTTGACCAATTTGGCTAATTCTTTTCTGTTTTGTTCGCCAGATTACAGGAAAGGTTTAAAAACAAAAAAAATAGGTAGGTAGGTAGCGTAGGTAGGTATGTATGTAGGGTAAGGTAGGTAGGTATGTATGTATGAAGTTAGGTACGTAGGTAGGGTAGGAAAGTAGGGTAGGGTAGGTATTTAGTTTAGATATGTAGGGTAGGTCGATAGGGTAGGGTAGGTAGGGTAGGGTAGGTAACGGTCGACGGGAGGTGACGGGAGCATAACCACGGGCACAGCTAGTATAATAATAAAAACTAAACCTGAAACGAAACTAAACTAAATCTGTTATGGCATATACAACCTACGATAGAACAATACCTACTAGATAGTATTCTAAAGGTCATATCGTCTCAGATTTCTATAACATAATACAACGTTGACATGCATTTATTTGCATACAATGTTATTGTTTTGATTTACTGACCTATTGATGAATTAATAACAATAGAATGACGTATGGTGACAGCAAATACTACTGAGGGCCAAGCACGAATGTTTTTGACGTATAGCAACTAACTGTAATACTCGTTTCGCACATAATTTATTAATTTGAATTGGATACTATTATTTTTGTGTGATACAAATTGTGTACGTCGCATAAAATTAAACCAAAATATTATGGTGTTGTACTTTTTTATATTCAAAATTCACTTACGTTACCGTTATTGTATTGTTAACGTAAGTGAATTTTGAGTCCCGGGTGTCAGCACTGTGAGGATCGCCCGGAGGACACGGTGGAGCATACGGTGGAGACCTGCCCTGCTTGGGCTGAGCACCGCCGTGTCCTCGTCGAGGCGATCGGCGGCGGCAACCTCTCGCGTCCGGCCCTGGTTGAATCCATGGTCCGGAGCGAGGCTTGGGAAGCGGTCACCTCCTTCTGCGAAGCAGTAATGCTAGCCAAGGAGGAGGCGGGCCGCGCGAGGGAAAGGCAAGGCCTTCGCCCCAACCGCCGCTACAGAAGAAGACGCCCCGGGCGTCGGGAGTCGCAGGGCGATCCCCGGCCACCATAGGCGCGGGCCTGCGGACGGGGAGCATTGGGTGGCTCGCCGTCCGATCACCACCAGGCCCGGGTCGATGGCGCGTTGTGTTTCACGCGCGCCTCAAAGAGATGTCAGCATAAAAGACGGGGCCCGCTAGGGCCAGAGCCTGCCAGGGTTGCGGAATTTGTTCGAAAGAGTCACCGCGGCCCTGGAACGCAAAGGGCTTTAGAAGGAACACGGATGGGTTTTAGTCAGTAACAGTCTGACACGCCCTTCCGCTCCGCCCAGAGCGGAAGAAGTCATTTGATGATTTCCCATCCTTAAAAAAAAAATAAGTGAATTTTGAGTAGGTACTTATAAAAAACTATATTAAAGAATAAAACATTTTGGCTTAATTTTATGCCACCCACATACACAATTTGTATCATACAAAAATAAGAACATAAATATTATGTGTGAAACGAGTATTATAGTTACAGTAAAATGTTACGTTACTATACGTCAAAAACATTCATACTAGGGACATACCCTTTGATATGTGTGTAGTAACATACTGGTACTAAATACATGTTTTAATTACTTTACATAGCGGTTCTTATCTTCAAAGGGGCACCGATAGTCGTAAACCAAGTTGCTAATGACAAATTCTCATAGATATCTCATATATAGAAAGTGACATAGTTCAAACAGCTATTAAACAAGTGACCTCTTGAAGTCATAAAATTAAAAGCAATCAAAATATTTGCTCAACACTTAAATGACTTAAATGATAAAATAAACGGATTTCCTAAATCATTACTTCCTTACGTTGCTCAGGCTAGTTTTGAAAAACAATAAAATTTTACTTTAAAAATTAAATTAATACAAGCTATTATTTAGCGGCCATATTG
Source organism: Mamestra brassicae (assembly GCA_905163435.1). NCBI lineage: Eukaryota > Metazoa > Arthropoda > Insecta > Lepidoptera > Noctuidae > Mamestra > Mamestra brassicae. Next base: position 6,426,489 of record LR991004.1, on the reverse strand, counting down.
AATGTCGTGTTAACCTAATTGTTTTTTACTCTTCAAGCCCTTTCGTTTGATACCAATAATAAGGAGATTGAAAAAAAGAAATCTGCCATCTTGGATTTCGGCGGCCATATTGAATTTCGTATTATGTTACCAACTTTGTCGTTTTTTACTTTTCAAGCTCTTTCATTTGATACCCATATTAAGGGGTTGAGAAAAAATATGTACCTAATCTGCCATCTTGGAGCGGCAGCCATATTGAAATAATTACAATATTGAGTATTGCACTCTCAATCGGATACCAAAAATGGTTTGCATATTTTGAAGGGCAACATACAAACTGTTCGTATGTAGAACAGTGCAAATAAAAGCTTGTCATAAAAATACAGTAGAATAATAATGATCACACGATTGAAAACCAAATGAATGAAAGACAGTAAAGGCCTGGTCAGACCTAAGCGGTATTCACTACCAAGAGCGGTAGCGTTCAATTTCGCTCGGTACTTCATCTTGCTGGGTATTTTATATATAGATTTCCTTGGCTGAAGTGAATTGGGTGAAACTAGTATCGCCTTACCTTCCTGGTGGACGTTGAATCATTTCGCTTGCTTTGCGAAACAGGTTCTGCCAAGACGGCTGTGAGGTGAATAGTTTCACAAGTAAGCTTCACCACCTATAGCGGTAAGGATATTCGCTTCGGTTTGAACAGTAGGATTAGCGCATACCCACTTGGCTTTTGCTGTCACTCAGAGTAGAGCACACAGGTCGAAACTGGCCTTAAATACAAGTAGATTCTCATAACCATCTATGATCAAAGGAAATTAAAAATGTCGAGTGAGTCTTACAGTAGTCGCATAGTTGTGTATAACATCTGACGTCTCACCTTGATAAAAAGCAACATTAACTTTAAATTTACCAACAGCCAACTCAACCCCTGCAAGCGCTTATTGGTCAAACCGAATAGGCCGCGCTCATTGATCAAATCAAATAGCGTGCGCTTTCTTGGCTTCCTGTTACACACTTCCGTCCCATTTCACGAAATCACTCCTACAGATTGCAGAAAAGCAGTTACACATCAAAACGGCACACCCATTGTGTACTAGCCAATGTATCCCAGAGTGAAATGAAAACTTAAAATGTACATACTAACAAAATTTTACCGCGTGGGAAACCGATTTCAAATAAAGAAAATTATAATTATCAATGTTTATTTACTAACAACTAAGACAGCTAACATGGAAAGTTTCGTAACTTTACCGGCATACATTATGAGGTCAATTTTTCAAACGAAATCTGCGGGAAGTCGCATCGAGGTAATTTATGTTGGTACCCGTTACTAACTTGTGTTGAATTTCCTAATACACCTTGAAAAACCAGATTGTTGATTATGAATAGGTATCAGATATTGGAGACAGAATGGCTGTGAGATCCGGCTTTGATGTGACAAATTGAAATGCAAAGAGGCCTATCCGTCCAATGGTTATGGAGATCATTCGGCAAAATAATATAATCCATATCTTTTTAGTTTTTTAGGACTTTTTACCTTCTTTTGTAGTCCCAAAAACGGTTATTTTGCTGGTAATATTTTTACCTTGGGGCTATCTATGGGCAATAGATAAATGATGATAGAATAGAAGACGCAAAGTTGTACTAATTCAGAGGAATGGTACCATCAGTCGACAACTGGCCATTAACACTTCACCGAGTATATGGCTCGAGAAGTCTCGCCATCGTATAAATGCCAGTCATTTAACAGGCCCAGCAATATAATCATTAGATATTATGACATGTTTTAGTACTTTTCGCAACTGGACAGTGCGACGCTAGTTTAGGTTACACCATTATAATACGGATGTTGCCGGGGTTAAAGAAATATATTTAGTCTGTCAGTTAGATTATCGAAAAATATTGGATACGTATTTTTTTTATTGTATCAAATCTATAAAAGAATACGAAGATAAAACGCATCAAAGAGAAGGATTAGGGGCTTGTAACGTCACTTTCTAGTAAAAAGTGTACTGGTGAGTGACGTCACACAAGTTTTCAACGCACTGTGTCGTCTTCATTTTTTGTTTACGTGACAAAGAAAAAATACGTGTCCAATATTTTTTGGAAATCTATCTGACGAACTAAATTAGATTTCTTTAGTCAAATACTCTATTGTCAAAAAGTACAATGCCAAAATGTACCTGTGGGATTGATGTACTTGTACGCGACGTATGTTACGTGGTCAATCTCAAATATGAGGACCTCGTAGCTAAATAATAACAGCCGCATGGGTCGATCTTAAAGGTTAACCAACGCTAGCCGAAGTCGATTTATGGATGGGTGACCATCTTAACATACCAAGATTCCTCTGTGCCTCAGAAAGCACGTTACATTGGTCTCGGCCATCATTTCTAGATCTTTGACAGTCGTTACAGATTGTTAGAAGGCAGAAAATCTGACACCAGTCTTGTTAAGAAGTACCATGTTAGGTACCCAGTTACTGGGTTTTCGAGGTCAGGGAGGCAGCCGCTCCACGTAAAATAGTGATATTCAGCTGAATCCGGTTTGACTGAAAACCGACCCAAATAAAGTTGGGAAAAGGCTAGGCAGATGATGGATGTGGACGTCGCTACAGCACTTTGTATGAATGGGGCTAGATTTTGTAGCAGTAACTCGTTATCCATGTAATTTTTTTCAAATTCGACGACACGATTGGCGCAGTAGATGAGTGATTGGATGCTGTGCTGCATGTCGCGGGTTCGATTCCCTCACGGAACAAATATTTATATGGCCTAAAGATAGTTGTTCCGAGTCTGGCTGTATGTGTATGTAAATTTGAACGTTTATAAACGCAACCACGGTACAGGAGACGTTCCCAGTGTGGGGTAACGTTTAAAAAAAAATAAGACACTTACATGCTAATAAAGCCATCGCATTTTACTTTTAAATTGGACTACAAACACTTAAAATTTAAACAACTTAAACATTTAAAATTCAATTTGTCAAATAAGCAAAACACCGGAATATTTCCATATCACCGGCGTGTCTTACCTATATTATTATCAAAGTTTATCGAACTAGTAATATTTAAAGCCAGTGACAGGTTTCCGATGGAAGGTATCGCCATTTTGACCTATGACACGTTCGGTGCCTCTTATGATGCAATGACCGTTTCATTTAATTAATATTAATTGCTTTTTGTTAGATAACGTAAACTTATTTATTCATATTATTATAATAAAACACAAAAAAGTGATTATTATTGTTGCTGTTTCTTCTACTTCTGTATCAGATTGTTAACCAAATTCGTCATCATAATTTGCCCAGATCATAGTTCCACCCAATGAGAGGCCTCCCAACATTGTGTCAACAAGGGCCAATTTACTCAAATATAATGGAAAGGGCTCTGCTCGGGGTTTCCTTGTGTGATATAATCAGTAATGAAGATATCCACCAGAGAACCAAGGTTTCCTACACAGCCCGTAGAATCACCATACTTAAGTGGCAGTGGGCGGGTCACATTTTTCTTTATTTAATATGGATTTGCTCTTGACTCTAGTCTAGCTCATAGATGACAAAGACAAATTCGACGATGGAGCGAGCTTACCCAGAAGAAGCCTGTTCACTCTAATTTTGAGGAGATTAGGGTTGCATGCATTCGGAAACACAGACGCAGGCAAAGAGTTCCACTCCTTTGCTGTGTGCATTATAAAAGACGTTTGGAAACTTTTAGTGCGAATTGGTGGAATAGCAACAAGATAGGGATGGTAATTTGCAGTGCGTCTAGATGTCCGATAGTAAAAGGGGGCCGGTGGGATGAGGTCGTGGTGTTCCTGGATATTCTCCCCGAAGTACAATCTGTAGAAGACCGACAAGCAGGCACTTGCTGCGACGAGCCAAGCAGTGAAACTTGGCATCCACCAGTTTTACGTTCGCAGAAAAGATGAGGTCGAAATGTTCTTGAGTGGCGAACACGTACCGGAAGACGCAGTGATAACCAAATTATTAATAGACATAATTTTAGTAGCTGTTACAATTGGTTCTTGTTCTACCTAAATAACTTTAAAAACACGGTTTTCCAAGACTCGTATAGAATAACGTAATAGTCATCGTAATTTAGTTACAAAATTAGTTCGTGAGCCATCGCGAATCATCGTGTGGAGTCTTTCACCGGTCGCGATAAATCTGCGCAAGAGTTGTAAATCTATTATAATAGAACAGAAGCGGACAAAAGTGGGTGACGATTTATCTTTATATTTATCGATGATTGTACACTTATAGAAAGTATTCATATCACACTTGGTATTAAAAAAAACATATGTCATATAAAAGGAATAATTGAAAGACTCTATTAATCAGTCAGCTAGACCAATTTAAAGAGGAGTCAAATTACTAATAATTTCTTCCGATCAACTAGAACGACTTGTGTGGGCCAACGGCCAATTCAAAATATTAAGACTATTTTTAGTAAGAGGAATTTTCTTAACTAAAAAATATCGTTCATTTTGTATAATTAATAAAGAAACATTCTTGAATAAGACGTTAATTTTATTAAATTATGTCACATTATGCCTACTAATTACTGAATAACAGTTGTTTTCAAGAAATATATTCAAATATATTTATGCCTACCACATTTTTTTAAACTAGTTCAGTTGGTTCATAGCAACATCTATTCTATCGTCATTTAAATAATCCACATTAAACAGAAACCCGACAGTATCAAACATCAAGTATGGCTGGAGGCAGTTATAAGTTCACGCGATTTTCAAATAATTATAAATCATTCTCACATATTCCTCGTTAGCTTTGACAGTCGTGTTGTGGACGGTCGCGATCGCACGTGGTTTTGTATGATTACAGATCTACATTTACATTTAGAGATCCGCAAGAAAACGCAATAATCACATCCGCTAAATTATTTATCTGCAATAGTTCTATTTTTTTTGTAAAAACACAAAATACCGGCCAAGTGGGAGTCCGAGTTCCGCACTATAAACTGAAAAATAACGTTTCTTGTATTTTTATTTTGTTTTATAACATTTTTTTTTGTGACACTAAAAATATACACTCTGTGATATTTATGAACTGTCTACCTATTACTGCTCACGAGTCCGCTTTTTTTTAATGATTGGAAATCGTCAAATGACTCCTTCCAATCTGGGCGGAGCAGAAGGGAGTGTCAGACTAACTGACTAAAATCCAGGCATGTTCCTCCTAATGCCTCTTTTGAACTAATTCCACAATTCACGAGCCCGCTGAGACGGACGAACGGATGGACGAACAGTGGAGGCTTACCAATAGGATTCCGTTAGTTACCCTCCGGATTATGTTGATCCCTAAAATGAAGAATAAAATGCCTGTGATATCAAATAGTAAGCAAAAATAAAACTTTTTTTGGATATTGTGGCGTATTCAGAGGAACCTACCCACACTAATTCAATGATGTTAAAAAATATGACTTTTACTTTAATAAAACTAATTTTTAAAAACCCCAAGGTCACGTTGATTTCCTTACCTACGATGATTTAAAATAAAATATTAGTCAACTATTAAAGGAAATAAATGACTAAAAACCTTATTTTAACACAGCTATAAAATAATGAAGAGAGCCTAATCTATTTCAATAAGATTCGTTATTTTAATTACAAGGAAAATATTAAATATACCTATATAGGCCTGTATTTTTCCCACTTACCTACTCGTAATTTAAAAAGTCCAGAATATCTATTTTTGGTTTTAGAAGGATATACATAGTCAAAACTAACTTACCTATAAGGTATGACATATCGCGCTTCGAATCGTAAGTAACTTGACAGTTTCTATAAATATTTATATGATAGGGATGTTGCCTGGGTAAAAAAAAAGATTCTACTTAGTTCGTCAGTTAGATTATCGAAAAATATTGGATACGTATTTTTTCTTTTATCAAAACAATTACAAAATACGAAGATAAAACTCATCAAAGATAAAGGAGCCTACTCCTTATCTTTGATGAGTTTTATCTGACTTAGGGACTAAATAGAATCATATTAACTTATAACATCGCCTTGGATGGAATCTGTGAATCTGAATCTGTGAAGGTGTTATAATAATGAAAGAATAAAAAAATGTAAATGTTATAATATTTTTTTACCCAGGCAAAATCCCTATTAAAATTGTTTAAGATACCTAAAGGTTGATCGTGGTTAGAAGTATGCTCAAAACCTAAAATATATTGAAACATAACTTACAAGTTGCTAGGAGCCGAATTCCTTTGCAGTCCAAACAATGCATGCATATGCATTAAAACGTGTATGTGATGCTTTCCTCAAAAGACCACCTCAGACATTAAATTACATGGTTTCATAAGATTTATTTGATCATTACAAATTGTACCTACTTATGAACGTTAAAAGAGACTGAGAGACAGATAGATGGACGTGAAAAGTGTTTTTTTTTAAGCCTATTTACAAAATTAATACCATTATATTATTTCTGCTTTTAAAATTATACTACTGTAACTTAAATATATGTAGTAAAAGCCTACGGAACCAAATTAGAATACTAGACGATACACAACCATTCTCTCGCAGTTTCTTAGTCATAAGCTCGCGACAGTGTCTTCGCAGAAATGGACAAAAGGATCACTCCGAAAATAACTGTCTGAATTAATCAAGAATTTACCATACAGAGACTATGAGAAGACGAGTTTTCTTTATACTATAATCATCATGATATTGTTACGAGCTTGGGGTTCGTGACAATAAAAACAGCCGATTAAATAACCAAAATGACACTTTAATTTAAAAACACTAATTACAACTTTAAACTCACTAATTATTAAACACAAGTTCACCACTGATCACTTTATTCGCACTTGAAGATCGCTTCCGAAGTATTCGCTTGTATCGCAAATTCAATACTGACTCGGTCGCGGAATACGCGCTCCTTTTATAGGTCAGTTTATTCTAGAAACTTCCATTCTCGAAACATCTGGAAAGTACTCGTAACTACCGCTGCCGACTGACCAGATACCGAGAAGTGTAGAATGTTCTAGCAAAGAAATGTCTAGAAGGTACTTGACTCTACTAGTTCTGCTACTCGATACTAGATGGCGCTAGTAGTAACTTAATGTACCCGACATTAATTCTGGCGCGTAACACTGCCCCCTCCTAAGACATGCTCGTCCCGAGCATTATCGGTCCCATAATAACGCGCCAGTCGATCCACATGGACGATCTTGGGAGCACTTCTTGTACCTTTCTGTATACGGTAGGTCACGTCGTTAATTTTTGTCACAATCCGGTACGGCCCGTCCCATTTAGCTTGAAGCTTAGGAGATTTCCCTTTACTGCGAACTGGATTGTGCAACCACACTAGTGAACCTTCGTCGAACCCTTTATTGTTCATTTTGCGGTCATAACGGGTTTTCATCTTTTCAGACATTTGCTGGCCCGATTGTCTGACGTGCTCATAAATGTCATTCATTTTGTTCCGCAAGTCATTCGCATAATCGGTTATATTGCGTGGGGCATCAGGTGGTATTCCGGTGATCAGATCTGCAGGCAGCCGCAATTCTCTTCCGAAGTTGGCGAAGGCTGGTGTCACCGATGTACTTTCGTGAACAGCACTTCGGTATGACAGCAAAAACGGTTGTATATGCTTGTCCCAATCGCGTTGCCGGTTTTCCACGACTTTTGCCAGGTATCTCTCCAATGTCTGATTAAATCTTTCCACCATTCCATCCGATTGTGGGTGGTAAGAAGTTGTTCTCGTTTTATGAGTACCCATAACTCGACAAGTTTCTTGGAATATTTGGGACTCAAAATTCCTTCCTTGATCGCTGTGAATCTCCAAGGGAACTCCAAAACGACAGAAGACTTCATGAACTAGTTTATCTGCAACTGTTGAGGCTTCTTGATTTGGAATGGCGAAGACTTCAGGCCACTTAGTGAAGTAATCCATTACAACCATGAAATACTTGTTACCACTTTCACTTTCCGGAAAAGGTCCCGCAACATCTAGGGCTATTCTTTCCCATGGTGCACCAACATTGTACAATTTCAATGCACCTCTACTGCGAGTCTGAGGTCCTTTTACAGCCGCACAACTGGTACATTTGCGACACCAGTCCTCTACATCGTCACGACAGTGGACCCAGTAAAACCGTTCTCTTATCTTCAGTAGAGTCCGTTTTACTCCCATATGGCCTCCTGAAGAACCATTATGATACAGCTGTAGGACATTCGGTACTTTTGCTTTAGGGACAACAATTTGCAAATGACAGCTGTCCCCCCGAGCATTTTCCCATTTACGGCACAGGACTCCATCCTGAATCACTAAGCTGTCCCATTGGGCCCAATAACTTTTTGTGATCGAACTCATCGCTGAGACGTCACTCCACGTGGGCTTAGGAGCACTGGCCTTCATCCACTCCAGAATCGGCTTGATGTCCGAATCTTCCTGCTGTGCACACTGTAGGCTTTCCTTCCACTCACCGCTGAGGTCTGTCTTGACCATTCTCACAGGTACGACTTCTTTACCCTCTTGCCTAGTACAATGCTTGCAGTCTTCAGGGCAAGGTCTTCTTGACAATGCGTCGGCGTTGCCATGAGATCTTCCGCTGCGATGTTCAATCACAAAGTCGTATTCCTGCAGCCGCTTGGCGCTGTTGTTAACCACTCTACCTTCTGGAGATCGGCTATCTTCCCTTTCCGCAGTTCGCTTAGGGCAACTAGATCGAACATGGCCCCTTTCACCACAACCGTAGCATCTAGGACGGTACCCTTTAAATCGGTCGCGAACTGTAGCTGCTGCAACCTCCCTGCCGCGATGGGAACGACTATCCTGACACACAGCTTCCCTTTCCATTGTTCTCTTACGGCAACTAGATCGAAGGTGGCCCCTTTCACCACAGCCGTAGCACCTAGGGCTGTATCCTTCAAAACGGTCGCGAGCTGTAACCGTAGCAACCTTCCTGACGCGATGGGAACGATGATCCTGCCGTACAGCTTCCACCTCCAGTGCATGAGCCAAAGCGTCCTTAAGCGTCCCGTGGTGCCCGAGCCTCACAGCAGCTCTAACTTCAAGATCGCGGATTCCATCGGTGAATGCCTGCACCAGGTTCCCTTCGATGAGCGCAGGTATGGACTGGTAAGCTTTTCGAACCAGCTTCTCCACTTCAAGGGCCCACTGCTGCAGGTTTTCACCGCTGCGTTGCACGCGATCCTTGAGCTGCGCACGAAACACGTGTTCCAGATGAGCGTCGCCATATCTAGCTTCCAACGCCTCAAGGAGTTGCTCATAAGTCACTTCCTTATCGAGAGCTTCCAGGACAGTTAAGGCCTGGTCGCGCAGGCCTAGGGTGAGAGCAGTCATGGCCTGATTTTTACTCCACCCATTCGCCTTCATAACAGCTTCAAACTGTCTTTTGTAGGCTGACCAGGAAGATGTCCCATCGAACGGCGGCACTTTGAATCCACGTTGAGAAGGTGTAGTAGCTACGGAAACTGCCATCCCATCTCCAACCTTAAGGTTGCCCAACTCTTTCTTAACATCAGCAATGACGTAATTAAACTTGCTGATCTGGGTTTCAGCTTTTGACAGGCGGTTGTCATGCTGAGCAACCTTATCCTTCACCTCCTTCATGTCTTTTCCAAAGGTAGCGTGAAGGTCCTTCATAAGGAGCATCTGTTCTTCCTGGCGGCGCGCCTGCTCCTCCTTGTCACGCTGCAGCTGTTCTTCCAACCGACGGGCCTGCTCCTCCTGACGGCGGGCCTGTTCCTGCAGCATCAGCATCAGAGCAGCAAAGTCTGGTGCTGCAGATGCTGGAGCTGCTGTGGATGGACCGGCCTCCATAATCGGCAACTGGCCCTCCGACGTCTGCGGTGTTGTACCTCCAAAACGCCTCTGGTCCGTCTCCTGCTGACGTTGACTCCGGGTACGGATACCCTCCGTGTCGTCCTTTGGTAGAATCGGCATGGTTTAAATATCCCACTTCTGACACCAATTGTTACGAGCTTGGGGTTCGTGACAATAAAAACAGCCGATTAAATAACCAAAATGACACTTTAATTTAAAAACACTAATTACAACTTTAAACTCACTAATTATTAAACACAAGTTCACCACTGATCACTTTATTCGCACTTGAAGATCGCTTCCGAAGTATTCGCTTGTATCGCAAATTCAATACTGACTCGGTCGCGGAATACGCGCTCCTTTTATAGGTCAGTTTATTCTAGAAACTTCCATTCTCGAAACATCTGGAAAGTACTCGTAACTACCGCTGCCGACTGACCAGATACCGAGAAGTGTAGAATGTTCTAGCAAAGAAATGTCTAGAAGGTACTTGACTCTACTAGTTCTGCTACTCGATACTAGATGGCGCTAGTAGTAACTTAATGTACCCGACATTAATTCTGGCGCGTAACAATATTGTAATGGCAGTTACCTATTATTTTTCTATTTTTCATTATTGCTACGGTTTATCGTCACATTCAAAACTCGTTAGATTAAAAAAAAAACTAAGTTGGTCAGTCGAACGAATAAATGGCTACATAGATTAAAGATGGCGCCAGTGATTGAACTGTTTTCTGATATAATCTAGAACCTAGACATAAGCCAAAATAAAAGAAATTCAGTGTACGTAAAATAACCTAAAATAGCTTAACGTCACTACTGCTCCACGTTGGATAGGTACAGTTGGTTCACTAGTAAGTATTAGTTGCCTATTTTTCCGCCATCATTTTCAGCATTGTGTAAAGTGGGCCTTCTCTATATTTGCATTTCATTTTGTCGCTCGGTCGACTCTGGCGCAGGCGCTAAGCCAGTCTCAGACTTCCCGCGCGCTAGTATAGGTGCGCGAGCGCTTTCAAAGTGCTAGCGATTCCAAAATACGATCTTTTCGTTAGAAAAAAATGTGATACAAAGTTTTGTAAATTAATTTATTTTAATTCGGTGATGGTGATTATGTTTATATTAAATTAGTGTTGTGTTCTTTTTTTAATAGTGATAAATTGGAATTTAAAAGTTCAACATGAAAATTATTATGTGAGTATATTTTTATTTTTTAAATGTTACCATAAGGAACTTGTTTCGCGGGCTACTGCTAAGTTATTCATACGTTTTAAAGATTTTTTCTAATGATTCTTTTTTATAGGTTACGTGAAAGAACTGTGTATTATTTCCCTAATCCAATATCTTTTTCAATGTATCAGCGAAATACACGCAAAATTTATGTTATTATTTTTCTGTCAAATTAAAAACATTAGTTATTAACATTGTCAAATAAAATGACTCAGTCTAGCATCATAACTAAAAAATAAGTATTTGCACGTAGACGCAGTAATTAAAGCTACGTGCAAATCGACTTTTGCACAATTATTTTTGAAGTCTTTTTTAGGTCATCTGTCTAGATTGGCCAAATAGTTCTATATGGAGTTAAAAACTACTAAAACATCCAAATAAGGTAGACAAAAGAAAAACATTAACTTTAGTGCTCATTAACTTAAGACGATTAAACTAAACCTATACTAACTTAATATAATAAAGCTGTAGAGATTGTTTGTTTGTTTAAACGCGCTAATCTCTGGAACTACTAGTCGGATTTGGAAAATTCTTTTAGTATATGAGAGCCACTTTCATGACGAAGGTTATTGTTAGTGTTTTATATTGCATTTGTTGTATATTGTTTTACGAAGGTTAAGGCTATACGTGAACGGGAAATTCCTACGGGAACGGGTTAAAAACGGGATATGCGCGTACGAAGTCGCGGGCAAAAGCTAGTCAGTAATAAAGTGACTTTATGCCACAGCATCTATACTAACATTTATTTGATTTTATTGACCAATACCTAGTCGACTGATAAAAGGCATTTAAACTAACTAATAGTACCTATCATTAACTGAAATTATTGCTCAATTTTCTGTTGTTATTTGATCATTGGATTTTAACGTTTTGGATTGGTATCATCATGTCTTTAATGACTGTTTTCAAGGAAAGAAAACTGACCGGCCATTTTGCTTCTCTGTCGATAAAGAAATATATGTCCATATCTTACTTGTATGTGTGTTACGAATATATTTGTATAAAATCTTCCTTTTTTTGGTACACATGGCTCTGCACCTTTTGTACGTAGGTACTTTACGTAAAGTATCGATGCAAATAACCACGTAAAATATTGAAAAAAAAAACTGATTATGGATTTTGAATTGGTAACATCGTTCAATCAGCTGTGTATTATAGCTGCCCTTTATACATACGAAATTAAATTATATAGCAAATTTTCACTATGTATGGTTATTGATATTACAACGAACTTAAAAAAGAAGTTTTTTTTTTATTATTGCAGTCGTTGACCTCATAGTATAATATTGAAAGTTTCAGTTTAGAAAAAGTTTTTTTTTTATGTTAAATCGTGATTATCATTCCTGGGAAGTCTCGTCCACTAATTTAATTTAACTCCGCTAAAATAACTAATCAAATACAAGTGCACGACTCACCATAAACACTGGAGTAAAGTTACGCTGACTGTGTAAAAGTGTAAATCAGTGCAAAGCCGACTAACCACATAACTTCTTCTTTATCTTGGTTCTATCGCTAGTCTTTGGTTTTGTAGAGAACCAGACATGAAGCATGAAGATATAAGTACTTATATTATATCTACTAACTGCCGACCGTGGCTCCGCCCGCGTGTATGTCAAAAATATCCTAAAGTTATTACTCCCGGAATAAAAAGGAATCTCTGTGTTATTCCAGTCTATGATCTACCTCTGTGCCAAATTTCATCAAGATCCATTCAGCCGTTTTGACGTCATTGAGTAACAAACATTTCTCCATCCATCCAATTCGCATTTATAATATTAGTACCTTTTTTTTTTTTTTTTTTTTTTTTTTTTTTTTTTTTTTTTTTTTTTTTTTAAGGATGGGAAATCATTAAATGACTTCTTCCGCTCTGGGTGGAGCGGAAGGCCGTGTCAGACTCTTACTGACTAAAACCCATCCGTGTTCCTTCTAAAGCCCTTTGCGTTCCAGGGCCGCGGTGACTCTTTCGAACAGATTCCGCAACCCTGGCAATAATATTAGTACCTACAGACTAGCTTTTGCCCGCGACTTTGTATGCTCATATGCGTTCGAATTCGTGCAATTTCGGGGTTGGTCCCACAGTAAATTTGTTCATAGTGATGAGCACAATGACCCCTTAAGAGATATTGCGTTTATTCTGTAACACGTTGTATATATGCTTGTAGTGATTTGTGGCTTCCCCAATTTTAATAGGTAGGTAATACAACAATACAACAATTTTTAAATTAGTGTAAGTAATTGATTTTATAAATTAGAAAAAAGGAGGAGCTCTTGGCTAAAGAATTACAGCCGCACGGGTCGTTCTTCAAGGTTAAGCAATGCATGCCGATGTCGGTCTGTGGATGGGTGACCATCTTAAGATACCGAGATTCCTCTGTGCCTCGGTAAGCACGTTAAGCAGTTGGTACTGGCTGTCATTTGTAGATATTTGGCAGACTTTACGGATTGTCAGAAGCCACAAAATCTGAATCTAGTCATGCCAAGAAGTACCGTGTTACCCAGTTAATGGGTTGTTGAGGTAGGTACGTAAAAGCCGACCCCAAAATAGTTCGGAAAAGGCTATTATGATTAATCTGAAATTTTTTGTGTGTGTTCAAGTGGATTCGAGAATGGTTTAGATTCACAATTGCCGGTAGGTGGTCTCGACTCGATTTTTATAATTTTTCGTCAGACACAAAGCAAACATTCGGACAGGATAACGTCTGTCGGGACCACTAGTAAATTATAAAATATTAACATCTTCACAATTTATTTTAAACTTATTTAATTTTTGTGTGACTAACCAGGACAGTTACGTTTTTTTTGTTTTAAATAATTTTGAAGCTATTTGTATAATTTTTCGTTTTTAATTTTAACTACTTTACGTTATATCAACAATATCACATTATATACCTACCGATATCTCGTAGCTTTTTAAATTGGCTAGTTCAAGAATCTCAGCTTCTACGCCTACTACGAACATAATTTTAGAAATCATAAATCATGTCCTAAAAGCCCTTCACCGTTCCCACCGAATATAAAATTAAAACACGAACACAAAAGCAATAGATTCTCTTTATAATGCGAACATTTTCATTGACCATGAACGTGACCGACAGATCGTAAATATAAATAAACAGAGTGACTCATTCCACTTTAGAGTAATTCAGAGGTGAATAATATAAATTTCATTGATGGACAGCTGTCTTACTATATGAGAGAAGATATGGATGTTTGATAAAAAAAATAAAAAAATGTTAAACCATTTTGAAAAGCCAAAAGTACTAATCTTTGTTTGTATGATATTTCACTGTCGGCTCTTCTACATATAAATCCAAAACGGTAACGAACCAAAACCTAAATTATGGTACAGTCACTAACGAAAGTTTTACAAGAAATTCAATACGTCAAACGTTTTTATGGTTAGCAAATAAAGTTGGATACCTTCTTCGGCTTTTAGACTTTCAAGACTTGGAAAAATCAGATAATAACTTTTTTTTTTTCATAAATAAAAATATAAAATGGATGCATCTGACATTACATAGGAGCCTGACTCTTGCAAAAAATATTTTTGAAATCTTTTCAACCGTCAATCATAACCGATATAAATGCATTACGAGGTGAATAAAACGATTTGCATTGAATACTAATTATGTATTATTCGCCAACACAAAGCACCATTATTATTATTTGCATAAAAAGCATATTTATATGAAATCTGTCGTTAAAGTTCTCGCGTATGAATGATAATGGAAATTGTTTTTTCATGTTGCAGCGGCATCAATGCCGCCACAAAAAAAACTAACGAAGCAAAATTTACATGGAACAAAAAATAACTGCAACACCTTTTATCCCGCCAACGACGAACTACTAACGAAATCCTGCATCGCGGTATCAGTTTTCCGTGCAATTTGAACAAATAAAACAGTCCAAATATCAACTACCGGACAGTTGCCCACCAGACACAACAACCGTCCGGTCGGAGGATCCTCCCTTTCCAATGGAGGTTTTTGTGGGGCTTTACACCCTGTTCCGCATTCCTTATATAATGTTAAGTAAGAAATAAGAAACACAGTTTATATTCTTTCCTAATTCAATGCAAAATCTTAACCGCATAAGAACTACTAAAAAGATTTATTCACTCACAATGAATTGACCTACTTATCAATAAATATTTAGTAACGAGTTTACTATTTCATTCGTGAACTAGTTTTTTCTCAAGTTAGTTATTTCAAAGTTTGAGCTTAATAATCTTGAACTCGAGGAAAAAGTAGTCTTAAAATCAATTTGAACTCGTAAATATACCTTTACAGTGTAGATATAAAACGTTAACCATAAATCAGAATTTATTTCAAAGCCTCAATGGTAATTGATCAAAATATCTTCAACGTCTGAAGAATATAAAGCATCACTATGTAGTATTGAAACTAAAACATAATCTTACGGTTCATTATTTGAACGTATTTAGGTTTTGTTATTACCAACATGTTCTTAAGTATCGTCAAACGTAAGTGGCAGTGAGCAGGGCATGGTCGATGGGGCTGAAACTTTCTGGAGTATCAACCGCACATCGGAAGACGCAGCGCCAAAAGGCCTCCCACAGGGTGGAACGATGACCTTGTGAAGGCCGCGGGAATCCGCTGGATGCGAGACGCGCAGCATAAGTCGATGAGGCGACACTTGGGGGAGGCCGTAGTCCAGAATTATAAGTAATTTATAATTCTGGACAATAGTTTTGGCTGCGATATCGCATTAGGTAGGTATACACCTGTGATGCTGATGATGATCCAGATTTTAAGGCAAATCATAGACTTCTCACAGCTATTTATGCTTATGTATGTTCTCATGACATAAACTATTCGATAATACTCAAATCCATTCCACGTAGGTTTAATAAAATTACAAAAGCTAAACATTGCGACGCCAATTTTCTTGTACGCCCTGACACATAATTTTCACGATGCTTGCCAAATTTTGTACAAGTGGCAAAACCACAGAGTATCGAGATGACACGAGCGACACATTAGTGAAAACTTTCTATACGAAGTTATTGTGTCGGTAAATGTCACCGTTTATTTACTCATTGAATTTGCGCTATTTTTTACGCTTTATTATTAGTTTGCATCAACTGTTTAAGTATATTTGTGTATTGTATATATAGTTTATTTATATTTACCTAAAGAAAGAAAAACTTTGCACCTACCACTATTTGTCTCTACATCACCCAAAGGTTGACTGATAGAAAATGCCTAAAGCATTCAGTCCGCCTCTGTACTTTCTATGTGCGTAAAGTATTAAATAAATAAATAGAATTTGACAATCCGTGACAGTTCTGTCTATGGCTATAATTAATTTCTGACAGATTTAACAAAACAAAATATTTCATGCAAGCCTTGTCGAACAAAATAAAAAAAAAACAGCCCCGCAAATATACTCAACCACTGTGTCCAGTGACTGCTGCAGTTGCTGAGTACTGAGCCAAACATAAAATTTGATTAGTGTATTTGCCACTGACACGCTAAGAAGAAGTGACAACCACCAGAAAAACGCCGAACCAAAATTATGCTCGAATAGTCTCGGAGAAACAATTCAACTATATTGGGGGATTCAAGACAACGAAAGTAATCAGAAAATAACAGCGGCAGAGTATGAAAAAAAAACTCAAAAAAAAAAATCGGTAGCGCCGTTCCCACGTGGTAGTCTTTCATACATGGGACACATGATCTTTATTTCTGCAACATGTAACAGGATGAACGAAAAACCTGAAAAAGGTTATTGTGGGATCAACCTTGAAATTATGCCGTGAAGAATAACCTCTTTTTAGTTTTTGCGTTCATTCTGTTACACGTCGTAGAGATTGAAGATAGACGGGTCTCCAGCCATTACCATTCCATACTCTATGGCCAATGCCAATGTATGGAAAATCTTAATATGTTTGTGTTACATTAAAATCGCCTGAACTCTTAAAGTTACGTGACAAGATGCAAAAGAAGGCTTACAGTTAAGCCGGACACACAACACCAAAGTTCGTTGAACTTGCAAGATAATTTTATTTTCAGAGTTTTATTTTAGTCTTCCGTAGATAAATTCTGATTGATACGATGCACCTACACAGGTAATTAACTTGATATAAATTAAGAGGAGTTTTCCTCTGTCTGGCAATATTATTTACTTACGCCGCTTTCCTTGTGTAAAAATAGTACCCGTGCGATCTAAATGTACAGTCAGGGAACATGATGAACACATTACGTCATTTTTTTATGGATGGGAAATCATCAAATGTCTTCTTTCGCTCTGGGTGGAGCGGAAGGGCGTGTCAGACTCTTACTGTTCCCATCCCAACCCATCCGTGTTCATTCTAAAGCCCTTTGCGTTCCAGGGCCGCGGTGAGTCTTTCGAACAAACAGACACATTACGTCATTGCTTTGCCTATCTAGCCATGAGAGTTTATTTTATTTATATACTAGCTGTCGCCTGCGGCTCCACCCGCGTGAATGTCGAAAATTATCCCAAGGGAACACATTCCCGGGATAAAAACTATCCTATGTCTTTTCCCGGGACTCAAACAATCTCCATACCAAATTTCATCTAAATCGGTCCAGCCGTATGCGCGTGGAGAAGTAACAAACATACTCACAAACTTTCGCCTTTATAATATTAGTGTGATGTGATGTGATTTTACATATTTTATTCCACCCTTTTGAAGATGAATTAAGTCGCCCTATATTTTGACGTAACCTTTCTAAGGACAGTAAAAACTCATTCCTGAATATCGTAATATCTCTATTTTCAGTCATCAATTTCTTTGATTTTGCAGCCTAAACCTTTGTCAGCCAGTGTATTTTAAAAATCAAAGCCGCTAACAAGTACCCTTAAGGAAGTTCCTTTACTCCCAAAATGGGCAATTTCAGCAGATTTTTTATTACCCTTAGCCAGTGCTCGTTGAGAAAATTTTAAAGGGCGTAAACGAAAACCCGTAAGTCTTTACCGTTTTTAAATCGCCTTTCCTGAGTTGGTAGGCTCGTAAAATCCGAATTTAACTATTATGTGTTTGGGTGCTGAATAAAATTTGTCGTTTGTTTTGTATTAAATTGTTCCTTCAGACGTGGATGTTGGACTTTATGACGTCATACGTTTTAGTGTTCATTTAATTACTTCGAAGGTCTAAGATGAGTACATTGGGTCCCTACATTAGGTGCTTTGTATCTCCTTAAAACTCAGTTTCATCAACTAAGTAACATTTTATAATATATAAGGTTCATATCCACAGACACCCTTACTTACACGCGCTTACCCGCTCATTATAGACACAGTTACACTCTTTAGCTTCTCTTATTTTCTGTATCACAACCCTAATTGGACGAACGGATGGCCCTGATAACACAAGATTTTCCTAGCATCGGGGTCATTATTCACAAAAATTGACCATAAATGTAAAATCTTTAGTATATAACTTACATTGTATCCTTTCTCTCCGCAAACGAAATTTTATTATTATTATTTTAGACCCCTTTAAAAATTTAATTTGCTGAACAAAACCATAGTAGACGATCACGTTAGTTGTATCCACTGACATCGCAATAAAAACTATTTTAAAATGCAGGAAAATGTATAGAACATTTAATTAAAAGGATAATTGCATTTAAAGCGACTGATACAAGTGCTGGAATAACCGTTACGAAAAAATGTTCTGAACTACTTTTTTCCTCAATGCATGGAAAATATTATAAATATGTGACAGAACCTTCGAATCAATAAATCAAATCTGTCACGTGTTTTTATCATAAATAAAAAAAACCGGCCAAGTGCGAGTCGGACTCTCACGAAGGGTTCCGTATACCGATAAAAACACGTTTCTTGTATGGGTTTAATTTTTATAATTTGTCGTTATAGTGGCAATGGAAATACACACTTAGTGAAAATTTCAACTGTCTACCTATTACGGTTCTTGAGATACAGCCCGCTGACAGACAGACGGACGGACAGCGGAGGCTTAGTATTAGGGTTCCATTGGTTAACCTTTGGGTACGTAACTCTATAAAGATACTTAATCTATAACAAGAACAACATTGTTATTTAAGCATCTACGTGAATACTGACCAGTTTAAATTCTCCATAAACAATATTTACAGTTATAATTGCAATATTAGTGATAGAGTTTAAGGTCCGTTAAATTTAATGTACTACTGTCGTGTGAGCGTCGCGGAGATATAGAAAAAATAATCATCACTAATCCACAGACATTTTACTACTCAACATAAGAATCTAGAATATAATACATGATAATTTACTTAATATTTAGTAAACCACCCTGTATAGATAACGCTGTTAAGGAATAGAATTAACTTACTTTATTTTCTTAAATACATCAAAAACTCACCCTGTATTGGTCTTGTAAGTGTAACTGTCCGACTGCGGGGAACCAGACACATCTTATTTGGATAAGAAACGTCACTGGAAGTCACGCTTGCTCACAGCGCATTGGCGATAAGAGATTTATCTGTACTAGTTTTCACCACACTGGTTTTCTTCACCGTAAGAACCGTCGGAATGCGAATTCTTATACCTTTTTAATAAGTTCAAATTCAATGCACAATCTGCCGCAAAACAATGTCAAAATCTAGCGAAAATGTAGGGAATTTATTTCTAAAAAAATCATTTCAATTATTCCTTAAAAAAAAACGTTTAGTTATCTGATAGGTATGTAGCCAGAACCTCCCAGACCAGAGTCTTTAAGTCAAAAGTTAATGAGGGATGGATGCTCAACGAGAGTGGACGACACTATTTTTTTCATAGACAGAACTATTAACTTCTTTAATATTGGCACGAGCCATCTTGATGTTTATTTATAGCGCTATTCCAATATTTATTTATTTATTGTTAAGGCACTTCATGACTTAATCACTAAAACATACATAAAGTTAAATCCCATAGAGTTTTAGGTACAGTGAATTCGTCACTAAAAGAAATTCACAGCACTATCAGAGAACTTAAAAGACAGTGACAATATGACAATATGTCAAAGCAATGACAATATCGTTATTTGAATTATTTACAAGTTACAAGATAGAAAGTTAAAGTTAAAATAAGTTATGTTCACAAATATTACGGGAAGTACAGAAATATTTATTATTTGTATATATAAAAAAAAAAAATTGAACCGGAACTGATAAGTAGGACCTCATTAATAGAAATAGGTACTCGCAAGAAAAATATTATCGTGAAATAGCAAACTTCAAAGTCACTATCATAGCATAGCGATGGATAAATTTTTATCTGACCCCATAACCCTAAAAAGACGTATAACTAATAATTAGTAATTATTAGTTATACGTCTTTTTAGGGTCATATGGTCAATAATTTTTATCTGCCACTTTTTTTTTAATATCATTACTTCTAGTTTGGACAAACATTGACACAAACAAATTAATATTTTGATTAACCTATTTCTTCATTCAATTGATTTTCTTATATATCTGCGATTACATTGTTCCTTGTGACATTTCATTACTTTTCAGGAAATTATCAATGCTTTTTTCACCTTTTCAGTTATTTGATTTTTTGAAGTGAAAACTTCTTTAGGCGCGTTGAGCACTTTTTGGGTGAACAAAAATCATGGAACTCGCGTCATCGTTACCGAACGCTTTGGGTGAACAAAAATCATGTAACTCGCGTCATCGTCACCGAACGCTTTAGCTTTCGCTTAGTTTTTTCTTATTACTATTTATTAAAATTTGTGGCATATTTTGGGCCACATGATCAAATAAACAACTGTCATGGTGGATGATCTCATAGGCAAAAATCACACGGATATTTAACATAATAATATCATTTACGTAGTGTCACAGAAATTCGGCCGTCTGACGATTTAGTTTTAGTACCCACCATATGGGATGGCCGGAGTTTATTGCCGGAGATATTCTAGCACTTAATAGTGGATCTGATGACATTATTAGTATGAGACTGTGTGAAATAATCCTAGATAACATTAAGCTGAAAATATCCTGGCCCGGGAATTTAGCTTCTACAACAAATAACGTCTGCCTCTTGACATGCCTAGTGATTGCTTGCCATGCATAATGATTCATAGATCCAACGTGTACAAAAAAAATTGACGCAACCCTTTCTGTAACTTAGACTTGTGGTAGGTTGCCACAGTCAATTTAATTCTTCCGTGTAAATCAGAGATACCGGTTTGAGTCCATAATTCCGCCTTTGTCATTTTTGGGAATTAGACACACCACACCACACACACCACACCGCACCATGCCACACCACACCATACCACACCACACACTATACCACATATAATACCGCACTACTTACCACACCATACTATACACTACATCACATGCACTAATAAAATTGGGAAAAAGTTTTATTTTTACAGCCAATATTTAAATTGCAACTTTGCTTTTGTAATTTTGTTTAATTTTTTTTTTCTTAAGATTAGTTTATTAAATATAAGCTAAATACAGAAAAATGTACATTGCATATTTACCCTTAAGGCAACACTATATTAACTCTAGTTGGTATAAGTGTAAGACACTGATCTGAAAGAGCGGAGCCTTCTAATAGAGGCATTGTTTGCTTAAAAGGAGGCATTCCGAACACGTTAAAATGTAATGTAATTTTCTATTTGTCACAATAAACTATTTTAAAGTCTTAAAATGTTTAATACAAATACAATACAAATGTATTTTATTTGTATTAAACATTTTAAGATTTTGCATGGGGCAATTTGAAACTGATGCAATATATTTATGAAAATTGAATATTCTAAACCTTACCGGAATAAGCGATCACTGATTGGTATTACCTAATTGTTTTTCTATTTTGACAGTTGCTCAGTTATTAGATTGGTGGTGGCTTAGTGGTGAAATATTAATTTTAACGCCACACAATATTTATCTTAGTTGTCTTTTCTTCTGTGCAATGTGTCTCGCGACTAGTTTTTCGCGTATTTCAATATCGCTCGTGTTGACACCTATGAATGTTACCTGTATGAAACGTGACTAGAAGCTGCCTTCTGATGCCAATGTAAACTTTAAAGAAAATTGGTATGGCAATATGGGAGGTAAGATTCATTTTCGATCTCATTCTTAACTTTACACTGCAACTTATAAGCTGTTATAATACATTTTTAACCGAAAAGTGAATTGTGAAGTCTTGATTCACAGAGCTACTCTACTGATTTAATTTTGAAATCCATGATTTTTCATTTGAAAAGTCAAAACTAACAAACATTTTTAACTTACAGTTCAACCAAAGATTTGCAATATTCACCTCACCAGATTGGAAATTTTTATTTCTTGTAGAAAGATAAACTAAACACACTGTCCATTTCGATTTACTTTGATATCATACTCGTTCCTATTTCCAACAAACGATAATTTAAATTGAATCCAGTTGAGTTAAAGCTACCTGGAATCCAATCTAGCATAAATTCAGTGCGTGTCAACTTTAAGATAACAATAGTTTAAGTACTTAAGTGTCCACTAGATCACGCCCACAGGTACCTTTAACCTGTTTCCTCCGCCAATCTAGCAGTAGGTGTACTCAGCAACGCTAGGCAAGATTCTGAAATTTTGTCTAGACCCACTGAGAGAGGATATTCATAAAAAAAGTTGCTATTTCTCTTTGCCTAGCAGTTGAATTTCCTTCTCTATCACAGAGCTGTCTCCCAGCTATCTAACTAGTTGGTTATTAACGCATATCGCTGACATAACAGCGGTAAACGGCAACGTAAAGGTGGACGAGTGACGCACGCGCACGAGATGTAACGTCGTAATTATAGAGACGCTTATTTATCCAGTCAGCAAAACACAGCACAGCTATAAGTTTAGCTATAAGTTAAGATTTTTCCGTCTCCCGCGCAATACGCGCCGATAAGCCTAAATGCTTGAGACTCGTCCAGATTTGTTTTATACCTGATACGCAAATCTTCTAGCAACATGTTGTAAATTCTCGCCTGGGACCATGCTTAGGCATCGAGATTAAAAATGGTGCCAGGTGTCAATAATTGAACACCGTATACAGCGCGGCTGACTGTTTATCTTAATCTTTAACTTTATCCGTCATTCATAGTTTCAAAGGTTCATTAAAAACCAGGGTCATCAGTCTGTCTGGTATTACCGCTAAAATGGATGTTTTTCGCACAATCGTTAGGCAAACTCTATGATAAACATAATTATAGTATTTCATTGTTATTTTTGAGTTTAATGAACTGTTGCTCAATAATTTATATTCTTTCTTTCATAGATAGCATGTCATACATTTGTCGCATAAAAGGTACTTTCTATTTTCTTCAAATCCCAACTCCCCGTCGAGATTAGATAGTCTTTGGAGGTCGTAAAAACTTGTTTTTCTAGGTGTTAGTCGTACAACAGTAAGAGGTGCGTGTGTTGTCAATTAGACCCCCATAAACACATCGTGGAGAACAGTTAGACAAGAATGTTGTACTTTGTCATACAATGCCATTGATGTCTTAATTTTACTGTTTGGTTGTTTGTTATCTTGACTCCATTGATAGTTTCTATTTACTTTTGTGTGAGGTAATCTTGGGACTTTAGTTTTGCTAGATAAGAGGGACTTAATCTATGTTTGTGCCTTATCAACTTATTTAGCAACTACTTCTTTTTAAAATATTGAACTGCCATATTGATTGGAAGTTGTTATTTTATTAAAACGGTTGGCTTCTGAACTTACATCACCTGGCTAGCCTGTCCCTCAGTTAGTGTCACTTTACTACTGCCTATTTAACTTCTACTACCTAGTTGTTTGGTAACACTATTGGTACCTTCTTGATACTACTGCTTGCCACACTTTTGAAGTTTGAACTCCTCGTAGGTAACAACTGTCAAAGATCTACAAATAACAGCCGGAACCAACGACTGCCATATAAGCTCTGTGACCTTAGAAATAGACGGCTTTTAATCTCCAGTAGCATTTATAAATTTTAATTTAAAAAATTAAGGTAGGTTATCACTACTATCGAAATAGATAGGAAAACGCTTATCTACGTACGGAAACAGATAGTTGAGAATGTCTGCGAAAAACAGGTTACTTCAGTGCAATTACCTCTAAGACATGCTAATCACAGAGTAATCGGTGTTCAAATGATCAGTTATAGTGTATTATTACATATTGACCTCCTTTTTATCATGCCATTTATGTTTTTCAAATTGTCAACGTTTAGTTAAGTTTCATCAGTGTGATAATCAAGCGATTTCAATAGATTACCATTAATTTACCTAAATTTACTTTTATTTTTGTTTTACTATTTTCGTTAACGTAACTCGTAATTCCAACTATCTGGGATACTATTTTAATTGTGTTTGGCAATTCAAGCTATCAATTTTTTTAATTTGTGTAATCAGTTTTTAAATTTATATACTTAGCCTACCTAATAAGACTTTCTAGTCATAATTGTTGAAGTGGGGAAGAGAACAAACATCCTTAAATAACAATTTTAGAATCCAATATAAATACCTTGTAAAAATAACGAGAAGCAGTCCTAAATAACATGCTGGTCTAATTTCAAGCTCAATTGCCATAGGTACACAGATGACAGCCCAAAACCACAAATTATGACACTGACCGATAAATAAACATTTACCAATCACACTGTCAATATTAGCTAACCTCAATAATTGATCTGGAATGAGTCCTAGAGGTACATTAAACTCCAAATCTCTTTGGTAGCTACACGTTGAACTGCGGCAAGCATGGGTCATTGCGTACACGCAATTGCTCCTGTGGGAGCCATTGTAACTGGTAGAGCACATACAATTGATAATAACCACCTCCATTCTGAATCCGGAAATAATTTTCAATCCACATTTTACCGAGCAACTATAATTTTTAAAACAGAAGTCAACAGCCAAGTTTCTACCAATATTAAAAGGTAGGACCCGAAACAATGGGAACATAAATATTGTGAGAAACGCCGGCAAACGTAAAACTCAAGAAAAGCATTTGTACGGTTTACCTTAATTCGTGTGTTAAAGAGAAACCGATTGGTCTCCGAAACTCTCCGAACGGGTTCTGTTTCGGCTTTTACAAAAACATGTAAGTACAAAGTACTGTTGCTTTATGCAAATTCAGGGGAGTCGAATCAGGTATCTACCCGTAAATGGATACTGCTAACCAATTTCAAGGAACGGTTAAAAACATGTTCGATGGTACATATTATAGTGACAAAAAATTGAAGGTGTATGACGTGACAGAAATACAAATTATTGGTGCGTCTCGATAAGAAGTTCAGAGGGTCAATGCTACGAATGTACAACGTCAAATAATGTATGAAAACTGAGGCTTTTTTGACAGATTGCGACTGACATTCTAATGCGAACGTTGCTTAAATTTTTTTAGAATTGGCAATTTGACTGAATTCCTGTTAGATAACTAAAACCAAAAAGTCTTGAAGTCTTGGGAAGGTTTTGGGAACACATTCATTGTACGCACAGCTAAGGAGTGGAATTCCCTTGCCAGAGTCTGTGTTGCCTGATAGATACAACCTGAGAGTTTTTAAGTTAGGCGTGTATAGGTTACTTCTAGGCGTGCTTCATCTTCGACCACATCATCGCTTACCATCAGGTGAGATAGTGGTCAAACGCGTGCCTATCAACAGTAAAAAAAAAGTCTATAGTAAGCGGTAGGCATTTTTCAGATAATGTGCGTGCAGCATCGTTGACCGCATGAACTCTGACCATCAATTAAGATATAAACTTGTCTGATACGAGTTTAAAAAAAAAGACGAACAGCTGACATGCGATTGAAAAAACGGGATAGCCCAAATCCATTTTCATTATCATAGACGGAATATCAAGATCGTTCTTGAAAAGCCTGAAAAAATAGCGCAAAAACCAAAAATAAATCAAAGGCCAATTTAATCAGTGACAAACATTCCAAGTAGCAATATCAACGTTATCAGTCACGATAATCGCAGTTCAATGACTCTAAATGACGACTTTGTCCTAGATATTATTACCACGAAAATATTTCCTATCTGATTAATCGCCCGTCATTATTACACATAAGTAAACATAGACAAACACCAAACTCTTTCCACCGATGCCTAATATAGGGAACGACTTGATATAGGTATATATAGTCCTCCTGACCGATTTCGGCCATGGCGGCCAATTTCAACGAAGACTAGCCATCGGCGCCGGACATATTTTAGTGCATAAGTGTGTGTGCAAACACAGGTGCACTCCCTTATCCATCACTCTCATATTCCGATGGGATGGAAACGCGACACGACCGGAGAGGGATCTGGCGCAGGACTAATAGCTTAACGTGCCTCCGAGGCGCGGAGGTGTCACACCACCAACTTCCAAACTCCGGGCTGTCACTGAGAAATTCTTACTGGAAAAACCCAATAACACTTGCGACGACTTGATATGCTAGACATCAATGTACAATGGTTTAACTGTAGATTGTAGTACAATGTAGATTGTAAATACTGGTAGCTTGCAAAATTTTATTAGGTACAATAAAAGAATTGTAAGTTGTGTAAATGTCAAACTCTTACTTTAGCCTTAAAACCTTAAAAAGCTGAACAATATTTTGCATTAAAGTATGGTTCTACATATACGGAGGTAAAATCTCAATTCAAAAATCGGCCCTTAGTCACCAATGCACTCTGATTTCGTTTCCCCTCACCCCATCCGAGCAGGAGTCCCCCAGGGCTCAGTGCTATCCCCCCTAGTCTTTACGCTGTTCACCAGCGATATCCCCAAAAGTAAAAAGGCGCAGTTGGCCCTATTCGCCGACGACACCGCCATTTACTACACCGGTCGCGAACCTGACGCTATCGCTCGCACTCTCCAAACATCTGCAAACATCTTGGGCAGATGGTTCAGGAAATGGAGAATCGAGGTTAACCCCGACAAGAGTCAGGCGGTTCTGTTTACGAAACCGCGGCATAAACCCCCTCCCCCTCGTACGATCACCATGTATGGCAAGCCGATCCCCTGGGAGAAGCAAGTCAAATACCTGGGGGTCATCCTGGACAGCCACCTCACCTTTGCTGAGCACATAAGGCAGGCCCGTTCTCGCGCCGCCTTCGCTCAGGGTAGGCTCCATTATATCACGACCGCCCGTAGCAAATTGTCACTCAAGTGCAAATTGCGACTCTTCACCGCGGTCATCCGTCCCATCATGACGTACGCTTACGCCGTCTTTGCACACGCAAAGCCACGTCATCTCCACAGGATGCAGACGCTCCAAAACCGTTTCCTGCGCAAAATCACGGGTGCCCCCTTCTACGTCCGAAATGAGACTCTACATATAGATCTCAAATTGCCCACCATACAGCAGTTCATGAAACGCATAGCCAAACGTTTCTTCGACGCTGCTGTAAATCACCGTAACCCCCTTATCGCATCGGCCGCCCGATACGAACCCTCCCGCATCTCCAAGGTACGCCGACCGAGGCATACCCTCGTCACGCCCGACGACTCTACCACTCTCCTCCAAGAGAGTCGCAAAGAGACCAGCACTCTTCGCAAACCACGACCGCCGTCCTTCCGCCCTCGCCGCCGAGGCCCGCCGCGACGTCCCCGTCAAAATCCGCCCCGACCCTTGCTCGAGCCAGCCCGCGCCGCTGAGCCTGTAGTCTTAAATTCCAGTTCGATCCAGCCCGTCCCTAGCTGTCCTCTCCCCAGCGACGCCCTAAGCCGAGGTCCGTACCCCACAGGGGGTGCCCTTAGCGTGTAGTCGCTTAGTTTGTAGGTTTTTTATAAGCCCTGGCTAGAGGCTTTAATATTATATTAAGGCCACCACAGGCAAGCCCGGTTAAGCAGTCGACAACCATATGGTTGTCGACTGCCTTCACTTTTTTGTGAGTGTCTTCTCGCAGTTCAACCTATATAGGTTGAACTGCGAGAAGACACTCACAAAAAAAAAAAAAAAAATCTGATTTCGTTTATAAAATAGTTGAAAACACACTAGAAGCAATAATAACCAAAACAGGGATCGTAACATATCGAAACAGAGCAATAGACATTGATTTATTAAACCATTATCGTTTAATGGTGTTAGATTTCTTCATACTGATATAGCTTGTATCAAATAGATGGAACATGCGCTTGATAGTAATGATGTGGAACCTGTTATAAGTGATGGACTTAATCATTCAAGAGTAGAGGGCTTACATGTTGCAGATCTTGTTCTAAATAATGCACCATATTCTTAATTAACATCCTGATATTGACGGAGCACATCATTATTAGGGTTCCGTACACAAAGCGTAAAAACGGGACCCTATTACTAAGACTCCACTGTCCGTCTGTCTGTCTGTCAGCAGGCTGTATCTCATGAACCGTGATAGCTAGACGGTTAATTTTTTTACAGACGATGTATTTCTGTTGCCGCTTTAACAACCAATAATAAAAATGAATTAACCATACAAGAAACATGTTTTTTTCGGCTTATGGTACGGATCCGTTATTCGTGTGCAAGTCCAACTTGCACTTGGCTAGTTTTTACCCTACAGCAGTCCACTGTGTGACATAAGCCTCTCCAATTACATGCAATTCAACTCAACTCTCGGCAACTCTCACCCACCCCGGTGTACGCTTGCCTATTCTTTAATTTTTCTGAAGACATGAAGACATCATCAGCTAGCCTGAACCAGACTCGCTGTCAAGGAATCACTCCTTAGTTACTTCCTTACTTTCAAAATTATAGCCATTGTCAAGAAACTTGATTGGGCTATCTCATTTCAGAGCTATCTTAAGATACCTTAGTACATTTAGTAATTTTTCGTCTGTCTTGATCGTATGCAAATATTATGAGTAACATTTAAAGGCTAACCGTGTGGCATTCGATTATTGCAGCGGATATGAGATTGTCCTTTTAAGATATTTGTATAAGATGAAACTGATTTCTGTAATTAATGTTTTCTTCCTGTCTAGTCCAGCAATACATTAAATTTAAGTTCAATGTCGCCATTTTTAGCTCACAAATAATCTATAGTAGGCGCCAGATAAATGTGGAATAAAGTATATTGACCTTTCCCTAATAACTGTTCATAGGTACCTGAACAATTAAATATGAATCGTTTTTCATTATTAGACAATGTTAAGGATCACGAGAGATGATGATTCGGGACAGCTTTGTGTCATTCATTCCGTTTTTCAAATTAAAAATGTCAATAATTGTAGGTGGGTCAATGACCGTTATTCCACGATTATCTGGCGCTTACTATAGTAAAATGTCACAAATAATGCAGTATAATGTTAATATACCTATTCCTTAGATACGAGTGTGTCTGTAGCGTGTGTGAATCATGTCTTATCTTATTATCACAGAATATTAGGAAGCTTGTAAGTAAATATGTACAAGATTACAAAACATGTTTGTTATAATAACAGTGCGTAAAATGAGATGTTGGCTTCATGAAATTACTTAGAAATGGAATTTTTGATTTTAATTTCATTATTTTTAAACAATACGTCAGTGATGACGGTGGCATTGCTTAGAGATATTTTAATAAGTAGGGATTTTAGTAGTAATGACATTTAGTAAATGAAGCATTTGTCTAATAGTGGTATGATTCAGAACAGTACATAACATATTAAACAACAAAGAAAAAACTCAAACTATTGGGTTTTCCAAAACATTTTTAACAGCTAATTTTGATCAAATGTGTGCGTGCCGCAGACACCACAATGCAATGAACGCGATTTGAAATAATCAGTTAACAGATGACAAAAAAAACATAGAAAGTAAAATACAAAAAAAGTACAAGATGCCCGGCATTATTTTGGCACACTGCCATCCATGCGAAATACAGCAGATACTTCGAGGAAATTGGTAATCAATCTATTATCTAGAACAACAGTAATAAGACGCCAATAGAAAATGAAAAGTTCAAAGAATTTGAAGCCACTGTGGACTTAAAAATAATATACAACTAATTCTTAAAAAATCTCTCGCTAAATAATATCAGTTGTGTAATATTTGCTAAGTTCATTCACGGGCTAGTCTATCAATCTTTTACAGCGTCAAAAGCAATACAAATATTTATTTTACACTTAATAATGCCAACATCACTTTTGTTCCCACAACCTTAAGAACCAATTTCGTTTATACTTTCTTTTCTCGTGTACTTTTTAGAGGGGTCATTGTCATTGTTCGCTTTCCTAGATTTCGAGCTCGAACACCTTAGTAACTCTTCCTAACCGTTTGAACTGGAACCGTTTCCAATATATCTTGGGTGTCTTCGAAGTAGACAAATGTAAGTGTCGTTTGAATAATGGTTTTTGATATGACCATTTTTGGGTAAGTTTTTATTGTGCTGAAGAATTTACGTGCAGAAAAATGCATATTAGAATACGCAATGTTCAAAGATAGTCAAAAGAATCACGTTCTAGCGAGAAAACCAAAATTTACTGGCAACAATTGTCATCAGGAAAAAGCCAAGGTCATAAACATAACATCCAAAATCAGAAGACTCAAATGGCAATGGGCAGGGCACATGATAAGAGGCCAAGAGAAATGGAGCAAAATTGTAACGCGATGGTACCCTAGAGAAGGGAAAAGGAAAAGAGGCAGACCACAGAAAAGGTGAGACGATGATATACGGCAAGTAGCAGGAGTAACGTGGAATAGAGTAGCCCTAGATAGACAGGAATGGAAAAAGTTGGAGGAAGCCTTTTGCCGACTGGCAAACAGACCTGCAAAAAATAATTTAATATTAGAATAGAATAGATTAAGATTAGTAAAGCTACAAAAAAGAAAACATTTGTACATCCATACTCATAGTTCTTAATACTTTGTAAATAGATGCTAAGTTGGTCTGAATAAAGGGCTTTATTATTATTATTAATTCAAAATCAGTCTACAACCGAAAAAAAGTAAGTAGTAGCAGTAATATCCAATACATATTTCTAGAAGCAATATTGAATATCATACCAAAGACAAGATAATAATCAAGCATTCGTTACAGACTCACAACCTGTTACTATTAATGCACCATCATGAATCTCTATAAAATATTGCAACACTTTGCTTCCGATAGTGTCATGAAAAGTTATTCACTGATGCCGCGTCTAACTCGGCTTGTCTAAGTGAATGATAAAGTGATAGAAACTAATAAATAAGTGGACTCCGTAGCAGTATTAGCAATGCATGCAGATACAAATAAAACATGTAATATAAATTAGTTGCACCATATTGTGAATATTAAGTGGCTGTGCACTTAATATTCTTAAAATAACTTATTGAAAGGTTTTTTTAAAAATTACATATTTCCAAATCCCGAAACGATTTTGATTTTCATTAAACCACAAATTGGTTCGTTTCAAAATGTTATTTTAATGACATCTGCTAAAGTAATACTTGCTGCTTTTAAAACCTAATCGATACCTTTATAATAAAAGATTTCGTGATGACTTTCAATTCATCCATAAAGGGTGAACCAAAAAGGCGAAAAAGAGTTGACTGCAATATTATAATTGTTAAAGTGTTTGACAACAATGTAGCTCTAATCAAAAGTAACATTGTAGTGTTAATGAAACCTGTGTGCGCTAGGAAAGGCGTTCCCTTCACCATCAAAGCTGCCGCGAGCAAGACTCACCTCCACCTTTATCGTGAAAAATTAATTGTGAAAGCAAGCGTTAAACGTCCAAATAGGTTACGGCGGAAAGCCAGACTCTACTCTTCAATATAATGTAAGATTGTAGTTTTTACATTAGAGCCAAAAAAAAAAACAACCAAAAATACATTCCCAAAGCATTTTTATTTTTTTATTCTTCGTATGGCAGATTTTGATTATGTTCCGTGTACTAAGTATTCACCATCTGATATTTTAATACTAACTAAATGCAAGTCTTTGTATTCAAAGCGACATGTTACAGATATAGTTATATTATAACCATTTTATAGTTCTTGTCTTATCGCGTCTCCACGATGTTTATGTAGCGGGACTCTAAAGGACTGGATGCCATTTTACTTTGTCTTACTGTTGCTTTTTTGCTGTGCTTACATTTTTATCTACCTTTGCACGTTTTGTGACTGTGAGTAGGGTTGGCATCTCCTTACCTCTGGCTTTAATCTTGACATCTACCTATATAATAATATTATTTTCTTGCTAATGAGATTTTAAGATTATTTTACTTTGGAAATATTATTGGCGTCGTCATTTATAAATGCGACCGAAAAAGTCAATTATTATTAATATTAGTTTTAAAAGTTTATCTATTCGAGTTCAAAAATATCTTACAATGAATTTGTTTATGCAGGTGGATAGCTGGCATATTATGTATATATAAACCTTTCTTCAATCAAAGATGAAAATATAAATCACAAATGTCAGTCGAGCAAGGAATTTCATATAACGAACGACCGAACTGAATCGACAACGAATATTGTGATTCTGAATAGGTACTCGTAAACGTAATATGTATAGTCAGTTGACGTTTCATATATTCAACCCAGGATTATGGACTTGTTTGTACAACATAATTCTGTAAGGAAATCATATGTTCCTAGAAAGAAACTCTTTCTCAACTGCTTTTGTTTCTTATTCTTCTTTTAGTAACGATCAAAAATGTTTCATAGTCATAACAGTAACATTTCCGCATTATCAATAGTGTTTCTCAGATGCTGTTAAAGCCAGAATTTGTCTACGACTATTTGTGAATGCTAGTCGTCGACAATTCTCTTCATCGTTGCATCACCAGAAATTTCTAATTCAGGAAATAACGGGAGATGCAAGCCACAGAATTTAAAGAAAACATTTACATAAACTTGCGGCGCTCAATACTCAATAGCCGATGCTCAACGAATTTATATTGACAGATATTTATTCAGTGAGTGAAGGTAATTGAATGGAACACGATGTTATAGATAACCGCAAAGATATAAATTTTATCATTCAATAACTTGCCATTGTAAGGGTGGTATCCACTGCAGTCACAGTAAAGATATTTTACGTGCGATTGTAAAAGATGAGAACTATGAAAGATTACTATTGCAAAATGATATGAAAGTTTCTAAATGTTATGAGTGTTTTACTTAATCAAAGACTAAATCCGAAAAAAGAGGAAACCAAAATCAGTCAGTGATTTTGCTGGTGTAAAGTCTTTTATTGAATTTCATCTAGAACTTTGTTTATTCTTTAGATATTAAGAATGTCAATTCAATGGAGTCCCATTGGTTAAGTTTAAATCAGCATTATGATCGATATAACAGTATTAATGAACAACCCTAGCTTTCCAAAAAGTTACATAAATAACACCCAATTCTGTTCCTCCCCCACAGCCTTTGATAGAACTTCACCTTACTTGACTCGATGCCAACCAACTGTTTCTGCATTCAGTGAGTCATCAATCAAACCGGGGTGCAGGTTCTTGTTATAAATAACTCCGAGCTTGTTAGTGTGGGCTTACTTGCAAATTATCCTGTCAAACTTACACACTTTTTGTTCACAGCTTTTTGAATTTTGTATGATAATTGTATGTATTGTGTTTCTTTTTTAATTGCGTTTAGTGTTTTTGTGGTGAGTGAAAGTAGAGACATAATTATGCTCGTTTCCTATTTGTATTTATTTGTAACAAGCTTCTTCCCAGCGAAGAAAATTAAACATACTACCGGGATGAGGAGTATCTTATGTCCTATTCCGGATCATGGTTCCCTTTAGCGATTAGGAAGTGAAAAGGTAACATAAGACAAATCTACTTTCACATTTGCAATATTAGTATCGATTGTTATAACAATTAATTAAACATATGTTTCACGTATTTCTTCTGCCGCTGCCAACAAAGAAACATCATCGTCATCTAGTTTACCTTATTACGATACCTATCTAAATATAAACTAATATATTCCAGTATTTCCCACCTTAGAACCTCCGATTGCCAAGCAATGCGAATGAATGGTTTTCATATATATATTTATATATATAATCAGGTAGTAGCTATTCTGACCATGCCGCCATCACCCTTTGGCGCCTTATTTCATTTAGCTGGAATTTTAGTCTCAATTGTGAATTCTCACTTTCGCGAATAAATTCAACATTTATTCCTCCCCCTGAAGGCTATTTCCGAAATTGGATCCGGAACAAAGTAAGCCTTATAGAATGCTTCGAATGAATTCGCGGAGTAAAATACAAGAGGTAGGAACACCACGCGTTGTGTACGATAATGCTGGCCTTATTCGATCTAAATCCGATCCCGATAGCGTTCGAGATTAGAACGGGTGATCGGCCCTCTGAATAGGAACTCAAGAGACTTCCATATAGTAACACAAATTGGTATAAAACCGGTTATGGAGAGTAGGAACCTGATTATCGTGATCATCGATCTTCTACAGTTTTAAAAATACTTCGTATTGGATGCAACCTAAAAGTCGAAAAAAGAGTAATAAAAACTAACCCTAATAAATACCTATGCAAATATTGCAAAAACTCAAGATTGTTAGAAGTTGGCCTTGAAAGTTGCATTGAAGATGATACGTAATTCTAAAAAAGCTTGCATATCCCCACGGGAACAAGTCCTTGAATTGCGGACGTACAGAAACGATGACTAACAAGATCCTAGCGGCTCACATTTATTATAATTTGATCCGCTAGTTACGTGAACCGCGTTATAAATAAAATAAATAGAATATTTTTTTACATTTATTGAAGACTTGGCACCACTCCAATGTTTCATTCGATATGTCACCGATTCATAGTGATAATTTTTGTCAAGCGCCAATATAAACTGGGTTTTTCCAAGAATTTTTATTATTTTTGGCATTTCATTAGAGTTCACGTAACGATTAGTTGGAATGACCTTGAGCGAAGATGGCGCTTAAGTCTTATATAATCACAATATTGATTTAAATTTGATCAAACGTATCGTTTTCCGTTTAGAATAAATCCATAGTTATTATTTTATTAAGTTGTTTGTTCGATATTATTAGTATGCTGAAGTGAGACTGTCATTACTGTGTTAATAAGTCTAAGTGATTATATTGATATCATTCTATTCCGTAGGTTTATTGATGTCAATCAGGTTTAATAGGCCCTGATCATCGATGAACAATTTAATAGATTACGTTATAGTGATGATGGTGACGTGATCCGACCGATTTTGACCAAGGCTTGCTTACTGTAGTTCACTTGGAGTCCAATATTCGGAAGCAATCTCTCTCCCTCGTCCTTACCCTCTGTTACCTAATGGAACGGAACCGTTGCAACCATCGGGAGGCTTGGATGCAGTATCTGACCGGCAGGCAGTCACTTTTGACCTCAACCATAGACTCAACCAAGCCATAAACATTGCTTTGTTAGCTCGCCGGATCCGCCAGCTTCCTCATGAGTATGGAATGCCTTCACCGTCAAGCTAGACTTTATGTGGAGTGCTGGAGGTATCCACATGAAAAACCTGACTGCCAAAGCTTTCAGGTTATAACAATATTAATTTAAAGACACAACCAGCGGTATTGCAATAAGGAAAACTAAACGAACAAATATCTCCACAAAATTATGTTAACGTTAAAAGAAAATTCATCGTTTTCGTCGTCAACCAAAACCATGTACAGGATGATGATACTTAAATGAATATCAGAGATCACAAATCATACATTAGCAAAACTATTTATAATATTTTCATATAAAAAAGTGACAGTTTAAGTTTAATAAAACAGTTTAGTAGATCATAAATAGACCACCCATATAAGTGTCAGGAAACAAAATGTTCGCTATACAATTTCGTTTTAAAAACAAACTTATCATCGAGACAGATCATTTATAACAGTACTTCTATTTGTATCGTTCCAATGCTTTTATTTATAAACGATGTTTTTAACAAAGCAATCTATGTATGTGAAGAAAGCAGCGTATCTGAACACTAAGAAATATCGTTTTCAGAGAAGAACAGATTGCTTCGTTTTTCTAGCAAAGTGATCAGAAAAATTATCTAGAGTTCAGGTTTACAAATTGATATAAGCCAGCATAATAAATTAACATTTACAGAATGCACGTATCAAATAAATAAAAAAAAACATTTAAAAAATTACTACGATTTATAAAAATCGGTTTTCAATATAGGTATCAATCTTGCTGAAGTGCATTTATTTTGTCTCTGCTACTTTTTGCGCGCTGGGGTCAAGTTCGGTTTTATTTTTATTATTTTTGATCTGAGTCTTTTAAGGTTACGGCCAAGGTCCAATTTATTTTGAGAAATTAAGATTAAAATATTGTACATTATAGTAATGTTAATCCTTTTTAAAACGTATTTTGATAGCCACAAGTTCCATTAATCTATTAACACTTAAATTAATGAATTTTATATTAAATTTATTCATTTATGCACAAACTAATTTCTCACTAAGTTTGTGTGTGTTTTTCTATCTAGAAGAGCACAAAGGTGCTGCTTATTTCAAAAACTTCTATATCTATACTAATATTATTAATGCGAAAATTTGGATGTTTGGATGAATGGATGTTTGCAACTCAATCACATCAGAACGGCTGAACGGATCTTGATGTAATTTTGCACAGAGGTAGATTACACTCTGGAATAACATTTAGGTTACTTTTTATCCCGAGAGTATGTTCCCTTGGGATAATTTTCGGTATTCACGCGGGCGGCACTTAGTGTGAAATAAATAAATTAAACTCTTGAACAGTTTACGAAAGAAAATTATTTCTGTAGATATTTAGTACCGGTAGTGTATTTTCCCAGCCATCCATCACCTACTAATAATGTTTATGTTAGTTTTCATGACAGCTACAGGAAGAAATGGTGCCTATTCTTAGGCAAAGACCACACAGAGAGCGTCTAGACATGCCCGACACATTACCTCTGGTAAAGCTTCACATTCGCAAATCATTTATAACTAAAAGACCCATTTGCTTTCGATCCAAAACAACATCTTACACTGCGGCACATATCCTTTTGATTCTGTTCCAAAAGACATCTGTCTGTTTCAACTTGTAAAGATCACCAATTATAAATTGATGTTGGTGATCAACCTTTTTTTTTTTTTTTAAGGATGGGAAATCATCAAATGACTTCTTCCGCTCTGGGTGGAGCGGAAGGGCGTGTCAGACTCTCACTGACTAAAACCCATCCGTGTTCCTTCTAAAGCCCTTTGTGTTCCAGGGCCGCGGTGACTCTTTCGAACAAATTCCGCAACCCTGGCAGGTTGGTGATCAACCTATAGACTCCTTCAGGGTGTTGTTATTATGTATTTTTTTATCTAACTATAATTTATTGTCCCATTGCTGGGCTCCCCCATATTCTTCTCGTCTTTCCGGTTTGTTGCCATCTTTAAACAATCTGTTATGTATGCCTCTACATAAGTCTCATATTTAGATTTCATCATCATCTTCATACCGGACGACAGACGTCTACTACGAGGGTTTGCCATAATCGCCACGCTTGGCAGGCGGGTTGGCGATCGCAGTGTAGCTGTTACAATGTACAGAGAATGCTGCTGCCCATTCTCTGGTGAGTCCCTTAGTCACCTCTTACGAAACACATGGGAAGTGATGAGATGGTGCTATTCTTTGACGTCCGATTTAAATTTACTCATTCTTAAATCAATTCCTTGATGAGTTGAGTTGACATGTTGGTAATTTAAATCTAAGTCCGTATCGTTTTAAACAGTGACCTGGTTATGGTTGACAGATAGGCAACTGCGCCATGAAAAATTAAGGTATTGGTACAAACGCCAGAACATCAAGCTACCCGTTACCGTCAAATTTACCCAATCAACCTTGAACCTAAAGCTTCAGAGATAAAGTTGAAAACCTATTAAAGAAATTTGTCAGATTGTTGTAGCTTTATGTGCTGGCGTCTGTACATCCGTTTTGACTGGAAGCCCACGTCAATATATTTGGGATAAGACTTGGCAGATGTTGGCTCAAAGATCAAAAACCAAATCTTTCACCTTATAATTACAAATTCGAAAGCATGCACTACATAATCGTGTCGAAAACAGGATCCAAATACCTAAAATATATGCTTATTATCTTACTTTATTAAGAACACAAACTAACTTCTGGAGAAAATTACCTATTTAAAGAGGTTCAATGAACTGCGTTTGACCCCTGCTAGGAACAGACACTCTTAAAAAAACAGAGAAACTAGGTATAAACATTCGATATTTATTGGTTCATTGAAAAACCAGTCTGGATCAGACTTTTAAAACAACAGAATACTAAACTATTCCCAGCAATTGAACCGGAACCATTAAACACTCTTTATATACCCGATAACAGCCGTACATAGACAGCTAACAGACGTTTTAAATTAAACAAACTCAGACTAAATATTAGACTTATCTATATATATATAAATATATAAATCAATTGCTGTTCGTTAGTCTTGCTAAAACTCGAGAATGGCTTGACCGATTTGGCAATTTTTTTTTTTGTTTTGGTTGCCAGATTACAGGGAAGGTTTTAAAACATAAAAAAAGGGAAGTAGGCTAGGTATGTAGGGTAGGTATGTGGGGTAGGTATGTAGGGTAGGTAACGGTTGACGGTTGTTGGTGAAGGGAGCGAAGCCGCGGGCACAGCTTGTACACCATAAAAATTTAAACGTAGGGTAACCCGTAGTCATTTTTTTAGTTTCAATGTATAAATTGTTTGTAGTAGACGTACAGCATGTATAGGAAGAATAACAGAATATAAGATACTAAATGAAGCTAAAAATAGTTGTGTATTTCCGCGTTGTTATATAGAGTATCCACTAATACTATTATGCATCGACCATGAATCCTTTAAGGCACTAGTTATCATTTTCTTGTTTGAAACAATCGTGAGAATATTGCAAGTTATACTGACAGCACACTTATCTTTTGATGGCTTAAAATCTAGACCCATTTGTTTTAGGAGTCTCAAAGTCGTATCGTACGTAGTTCTTTATAAGGCAAGCATGTTCTCAAGCGTCTCAGCTAGGTATATGGGTTGAAAGAAAAAGTATTTAATTTCCACAAAACGACATACCCACCCACATACAAAATAAACAGACAGACACACAGCCAGGCACACACACACACACGCACACAGACAGGTTGCAGATATTACATTCAAAACTCGGCAGACATGATGGGAGTTGAAATGTAATGGATTTCAAATAAAATGTGTTTCACTTGCTAATTTAATATTTGTCTTGTGAGCATTTATAGGGATCAACTTAATACAAAAATTGGACATCAATAACTTAGTTTGGCCTCCTAGAAAATACAATATTTCAATGTATTGACGGCACGGAAAAAGGAATACACCATCCTTCCTCGCTTCATTTTATGACATATGCAAAATGCGGCCACTCTTCACCGCTTCCTAATGTATTATTTACCATGTATGTTTGTGTCTGCTCTTAGAGGCATGCCTCCCTGGTACAGTCAGGTTTCAAAAACGCAGTCGAACTTTAGTTTTCGCAGAGTGTGAAAGCACTTCTAACCCTGACTGACTTCTTTTTCTTTCACCTCACCACTTCACGTTACTTGAAATGAAATGAAATTTATTTATTTGCCAGAATATAGATGCTTACAATAACATGGTAAAATAATTTTAGTCTCACTTTATTCGACTTATCAGTCGTGCAAATATTTCTAGTTCATCCACTATATCATGAAATTACGAAATTACATCAATGTCATTTGTCATGCACATCATAATCATGATTTTCTAATCTTGAGGTGCCACCTTTACCGCTGGTAAGCATCGTCATGGATATACCACACTTTAGTATGTTTTTTCGAACACTGGTCATCTAAGAGGTAAACGGTCTATCCCTCCTTCTCCTATATGTCATCATGAAAAAGCTATTTTTCTCTCTTGTTACATGACCGTACCACCTGAGCCTTAATTATGTCATTTTTTCGGCGACAAGTTTATCTTTGGAACTACCCCGTACATTCTTTTTCGCTTTGCTCTTGGCAGAGCGGTCGTGGTCACTATGAATTTTGTCCAATCACTGGTGTTGTTGTAACTTGATTCATGATTTTTCGCCATCTAGTTCTGCTAAATGAAAGTTTTGCATCGCACATACTCGTTACGAATTTTATCTTTGGGAGTGACTTAACTAGCCAAACGCTTTTCTGTGATAGCTTTATTGTTATTTGAACCCCTAACTGCATATTATTATGTAGGTTAGTATTCCACTCTTAAATAAATACGATTTCAGTAACATTGACCTTCCTTAGAAATAGCAACAAAGTGAATTAGTTGCAATTTATCATTTCTAATTATGTCTTCTATGAGCAGAGCGCCGATGTACGAGTACTTTGCCAAGATTCTTAGCATTCATTGTTTGTGCGAAATATTACAGAAAATGTACTGTCGCTTTTAATTTTTAAGTTTAACTAGACTCATTAGTTTAGTATTTGTTAAAAAAAAATACCAAGAATTCTACCTACATAATCACA
The DNA here is from genome assembly GCA_905163435.1 of Mamestra brassicae. Lineage (NCBI taxonomy): Eukaryota > Metazoa > Arthropoda > Insecta > Lepidoptera > Noctuidae > Mamestra > Mamestra brassicae. The sequence continues at coordinate 6,386,097 of LR991004.1, read as the reverse complement.
TTCTATCATTCATCGAAGAATATATAAAAAATCAAATCCATTACTTTGCTGCTACATGTAAGAGAAAATCGTCTGCTCGTATACGTAAATATCGAATTGTTGTTCAACCAGGGTTTTCAGGGAAATTTACGCCACCAGTTGGCGCCACATAGGCGAGAGGTCTTCTTCTTTGAAAAGTGACTTTGACGTAAACATGACGTTGATGTCAGTTTAACAAATGTGAGAAAACATAAACGTTTTGACAGGTGCCTGGACCTGACGCCTCAGCACTGACCTCGTGCTCGTCATCTCAGGAAACCCTCATTTATTGTGTATTACCCAGCTGATTTGATTACATATGACAATTCATTTACTGATAGAATGCTTCGCTACCGCTGGGTATCACAGGGTATTTGGTGCAAGGTTACTGTGATGCAGGCGACGGAAGTGAAGCCGTGAAGCGTCTTTTTTATACAAATCGGCCATCGTTTGCCATATCTACAAATGAACGCGACGATCGCGTATTAGCGCGATGATCGCTTTAGACGACTACTAGCTGCGACCCGCGGCTCCGTCCACGTGAATGTCGAAAATTATCCCAAGAGAACATACTCTCGGGATAAAAGTATTCTATATGTTATTCCAGACTATAATCTATCTCTGCACCAAATTTCATCAAGATACATTCAGCCGTTGTGACGTGATTGAGTAATAAACATCCAAACTTTCACATTAATAATATTAGTTTAAGTACATATGTATATAGTACAGAAGTATAGATAATGGTATTATTATCTTTATAACGTATCAATTATTCAGAGTCAAGGACGTTCTTCTTTTGCAAAAGTCTTTTGTTTACAGTAGTATGATTGCATTGAGATATCTCTGAATTATTAATCTTAAGTATATTGGTTTTTACGTAGTGTAATATTAGGATTAAGATGTGAAAAATCGTAGCTAATAATGAAACATGTAGGTATTGCAATTTGTTAGAACAAATAAATCAAGATGTGCTAAAGCTAAGCCGTAATTTTTATAATAATCTGTATAATTTTTTGTTTCAATAATCTTTTATAGTGTTTAATATTGTAATTATTTTAATTTTAAATTGATAATTCAGTGTAAAATTTCAATACAATGTAAAAATTGTTAATGAAATAAATGAAATGAAATGAAATGAAAATGCTATACTTCGACTCCTATGGAATCAAAACAGCCAAGGTTGCGGAATTATTCGAAAGTGTTACCGCGGCCCTGGAATTCATAAGGCATTTGGAGGAACAGGAGTGGGTCTGACAATCTTTTCCACTCCGTCCAGGGTGGGAGCATTAATTTGATGATTTCCCATCCAAACAGAATCAGGGTCAAAATAAAAAGCTACATGACGATTTTTGGATCCCTATTTAAGTATCGCTCGTTGTCCAAGTCGTTATTCTTTTGTCTTTAACCCAATTTACTTGGGGTCTTTTTCTCCCATAATTTCTATTTTTGTCGTCATATCAGTTGTCACGGCTTTTCTATTCCATCCATCTTTCATACCATGTTTCACATAGACCATCCATCATCTTAGGCTAGGTACCATAAAGACATGCCCATTCATATTCGTATTCAAAACTTTCCACACTTAAATCAAATCCCGATTTTTTTTCTATGTCAGTTCAAACGCTTCTTTAAACATTAATATTATTTCTACTTGCAAAAGTTCGTACTAAATGAAATCTTTTAGTCACCGACTTATTTATAACAGTTACACGTTCTAAAATAAACTTGACCTCATAATAATAACATAAAAGCGAAAAGTTCTCAGTAATATTTAATTATAAACATGTCAATAATAAAGTTCCCATATTAATTTACGATGACCGGTCGCAACGGGCGTAAACGTACTATGATTAGTTCAAACAATTTTGAGCCTTATTATGTGGAAGTAAATACTATTAAAATATTGATCCTAAACGGGTCTACATGATACTATTATTATATTCAAAGTTGCACATGCCTACCTCAACATTTTAGAAGGTTGTTCTTAATTAATAATCTAACAAATTTGATTAGTAATCAACGGGTATAGTAATCAATGATTACTATATCCGTTGCTAATCTAAAACAATAAAAACATAACGGAACCCAATCGGTTGATTATGAGGCGCCTGAGTTTTTGTCGGTTCAGAATATTGGTCAAGGTTTTTTAAAAGCTTTTTCGAGTATTGTTCCTAATGGCGCAGCTTTATCTATAGACACAGTGACGATGACAAATATTTAGAATTTATTAGCGAGAAACCTCTAATCACAATAACAACTAATTATGGATTAGCTTATCTCGAGGCTTCGCTTCAGACCTGTCAAATAAAAATCGTACATGTTTTCGCACTAAAAAGCAGCCTATGTACATTCAGCGATAGTTTAGCTTCCAGTGAATGTATGTTTTTCGTTAGTCATAGTGCGAGTTTTTAAATAACTCGATGTCATTTTGTACAGAAATTGTGGCCTTAATGAGTGAACGACAGTCTAGACCAGTGGCCTTAGTCCTTTAGTGCGAGTTTTTTTAACGTTCTCGATCGCGTTTGCGTAAACGTCAATTTGCATTGAAACTGAATAAGTGCCGTCTGGTGACAATAATGGAATACTTTTCTTTTCATACAATTAGACATAAGCGAAAACTCGCACTAAGTTCTCTGAATGAAAACCGGCCAGTGACATCGTGGCACTGACTGACAACCTCTTGTTTCTACACTATTTGACGCAAGTTGACATAACCAAACGTTTACGTTAACAAGATCGAGTGAGTTTCAAAACTGTCACAAACTTTTTCAATCACATAAACATTTTACTTTTTCAACACCTTAGTTGAAAAGTTTAGATAAGTGATGATGACAGGTACAACAGAAACACTTAACGGTAAACTTTTAATCGTAATGGCGATTGATAAATCCACAATCTATACAGGGAATGGAACCGTTAATGCCATGCATGAGGATGAAGATAATATGGTCGTTTCTATGCTTGGCAATCGGACATTATCATCTCATCTCATAATCTGTTGGTAGTTTCCGATTATCTCCAAAACAATTTTAGATAACTGCCAAGGTAGATAGAAATCGGTAATTTTGTTCCTCCTAGCAGTAGAATTTGGGCGTCTCAATAAAGAGTTACGAGGTAGGTACGTGGTTTGGTATCTCAAGTAATGCAAATCAAGGAAATATAGCAAAATTAGAACTCAGCGTGTCAGTCAACTCAACAGCTCATTTTCCTGCTACTTAAGAAGGAAAATGAGATGTTGACTTGATATTCATTTTCCCGTACTTATTGCATCGGTGCCAGCCGGGTTCTTCTTAAATTCCGTCTCGTCAATCGTCACTCAGTCTTCATCACAGTCTTCAAACCAAAAATATTTTTTTAATAATTTTAGGAGAACATACAGCAATATATGTATAACAATATAAAGTAACAATATGTAAAGTAAAAAATACCATTTACAAGCTTTCACATTTAAAACTACTGTTAAGGAAACATGTTTCTATTCAGTCTTTAAAATCTTAGGCTTTGCTAAATGTATTATAGTGCAAGCAAGCATACCGGAATAAATACGGAATTGGTATTAGAAAACGTGCAGTATTCTGCACCTAATATAACATGCGTTGCTAAACAGAGAAAGCCAGTACCCACAAGACACCTAGTAAATGTAACTAGCAAGCAATACCTCTCACATAAATTATGCAAATGAAACTAATAACAAATATTTGGTACCAACATTAATGATGAAAGTGGCCCTTAAAGTCCAAACACCAATATTGGGCCATGGCTGACCGGATCATGGGTAATTTTCCCGTGCTTATGTCAAACAAGTTCAAATAAATAAACACCGTTTGACCAACAAAATTAATTAAGGCTATTAGGAAATGTAGCTATGATTAATAAATCATTTGAACGAAATGTGTAAATAAATGATGTGTTCTACCTTTTAATTAAATTTCTTTAAACGTGTTGTTCCTGAGCGTAAACATGAGATTCATTCATAGCAAAAAGAGAGTGACAGTGGTAGAAATCGCTGTTTCCTTTCTTTTTTTTTGTGAGTGGCGTCTCGCAGTTCAATCTATGAGGTTGTCGACTGCTTAACCGGGCTTGCCTGTGGTGGCCTTAATTTAATATTAAAGCCTCCAGCCAGGGCTTATAAAAAAACTTACAAACTAAGTGACTACACGGTAAGGGCACCCCCTGTAGGTTACGGGCCTCGGCTTCGGGCGTCGCTGGGAGGAGGACAGCTCGCTGTTTCCTGATAGCTACAACCTATTCATATTGAATAGGTTATTTCTAGGTAAGCGTGCTAATAAAAAGCTGATGCAGTAATAAGTATGTATATCTCCATGAGAGTAGGGAAACTGACTGATGTCTGAGTTTGCGCAAAATTGTGCACTATATCACTTTTATAATATATCTCCTGCGTACTTATTCACCGTGCACATAATACGGTAGGAAGAATTATACCTGCATACCCATTTTGTATTGTCCACAAATCGTGTCTTGAAGCTAAACAAAAAATGGTTGATCCCAAGGTCCCGGAAGATACGGGTCTGCTGCAATGTATACCTATTATTTAAATGCAGGTTATTAATGCTGCAGCTCTAGAACCACTTATACATATGTCAGCAGTTTAATTTATTATGTCTACACTACGAGGACTGGTTCTCCTCCAGCCATATATTGGCAAAAATAATCAAAGACAACACGCAATGTTTTGGCTTATGCTTCGACAGTACTGCTTAAGTTTAATATTTTTTCTGTGGTGTTTAATGGTGCTAAAGTACGTTTTTTTCATACCCGCTTTCATTAAAGTAAAACCAAATTAAATGCCTAAATAAAAGTGCACTTTTGGCTCAGCTATAAGTCTTTACAAAATTTATTATTGACGTGTTTTGCAGGGTTCATGAATAAAGGCGTTCTTAAAAGCCTATCGCTTCTTATACAAAACTAGCTGTTGCCCACGACTTTATACGCGTTTATCTCAAAATTATTAATTCTGAATAGAATATTAACCATAATTAGGTTCATATGATTAGTATTACTATTCAACAAGAACCTGTCGGGATACGTATTACGGTCAATACGATTCCTGTCTACCAAAAAATTCAAGGACCACAAAAAGATCAAAGTTCGTACGAATTTCGTGTTTGTTATTTCGAGAGCAGTGTTGATATCTTTTTTTTTATAACGTCGCGTTTGATCACAATTTCACCTGATCGAAGCGATTATGTGGTCAACAATGGAGCAGCTTGCCTAGAAGTATTCCTATTCACTCTTGTCTTAAAGACCCCCAGAATGTAGTTACCAGAAAACACAGACTCCAACAGGGAATTCTACTTAACTGAACAAAAAAAAAAAAGACTGATTATTTATTTATTTATGTACTCACAATGAACTTAAAACGAGAAAATTTTAAAGGTACTGCTTATTTCATTAGAAATTTCTTCCAGCAGACCTGCGACAGAATAGTGGGATAAGATACGTAGACACAGTGTGGAAAGACACAGAGAAGGAAACTTAGAATAGACTATACTAACTTAACTAGACAAAACTACTTAAATTAGTATGGTCAACCCTAGATATCCAAGGTCATATACCTAAACACGAGGCTTAACTTCTACCGAGACATCATTTATTATACCTACGTTAGGTATTCTTTATGATCTTTTTGTCTGACTTTGTTACTGTCATATATATTTCGTAGTCATAAACGCGTTTGAAGTGGGCCGTTTGAGTGAGTTCAAGTTTACTAGGAAATCGGGCCACATGGCAGGGTTGTCAAACTTTACAAGGAGGTAGGTACAAGCATCTAAACATTTTTAGGGTTCCGTAGCCAAACGGTAAAAACGGGACCCTATTACTTAGGATCCACTGTCCGTCTGTCCGTCATTCACCAGGTTGAATCTCAAGAACCGTGATAGCTACACAGTTGAAATTTTCACAGATGATGTATTTATTAAAAACAATAACTTAAAAATTAAAGGGGGCTCTCATAGAAGAAACGTATTTTTTTTGGTTTATGGTACGGAACCCTTCGTGTGAGAGTTCGACTCACACTTGGCCGGTTTTACGTAACATAACAACGCGCCTGTATTCTCTAAAAAGTTATGCAGTTGTGTATCATAGCTAGATTGAGAGTTCCAGTAGTTCATATTTAAGGGTGATGTTGGGTAGCTAATGTACATTAAGAAATAAACAATAGCAAAACAAAAAAAAACAAATTTTCCAACATCACCATATGACCACGCACTTTTGAAACATCTTGTATGTGTCACGAGAAAATTGGAGACTCCGTAAGATTGTAATAAGTCTTTATTAGATTATAATTTATCGATATTATTTGAAATAATCGTTTTGTGTACCTACAATAAATCCCATCCAAATTCAATAGTTTCCAATATATGTAATATACGTGTCCTATTGAGAAATAATAGCTGACAATTTCAATATTTTACAATCTTACGGAGTTTGCAATTTTCTAGTGACATATAAACTCATATTTTGAAAGTTATGTTAAAGTCTCATGCAATAGGAGACGACTCTTATTGCATGCGACAAAACATTGCTGGGGAGTTTGTTGCATCGCTTCTTCTTTTATAACAAAAAGAAGTGTTGACGGGCGCACATTTTTCGGGACTGTTATTTTGTTAGTTTTGCCGTTCATAAAGGGCCGATTGTGAATCTACTGAGTTTCAAAATGTATTTAATTTTATATTAATAATAATTATATACCTTTACTACATATTATATTATGTACTAGCTGCCGCCCGCGGCTCCGACCTCGCGAATGTCGAAAATGTTCCCACGCTATGTGCTATTCCAGACTGTTATCTACCCCTGTGCTTAATTTCATCAAGATCCGTTCAGCCGTTCAGACGTGATTGAGTAACAAACATCCATCCATCTATCCATCCCAACTTTCGCATTTATAATATTACATAAATATCTATAGATAGTATACAGATATAGAAGTATAGATTCTATATCTTTGCAAAACACAGAGGCATGAGTACCTAACACAAAAATATTGTAGCTGATTACTTTTTAGCCTTTATTTAGACACTTATAAAAAAAAAGTTACAATATTACAACTAAAGAAAAATGCCTAAAGTAATGTTGCTAATTACTACAAGCTAATTATTACTACTTATCACCACTTTATCAGTACTTTACTTACTAGTACTTAAGCGCCACCACGCAGGTCAACTCACTTATGTTTTTTCAAGAGATAAAGTTGTACATTAAAATGATAATTTTAAATTTAAATTCCAGCATCCCAATATCTAATTATCACATAGTTACACGTAATTACTAGCTTGTTTGTTTAAATAAAAGAATTATTATCAATCTTACGTAAAATAGGTATTAAAACAATTTGTTTTTTTAACGATGTGAAATCATCAAATGACTTCTTCCGCTCTGGGTGGAGCGGAAGGGCGTGTCAGACTTTTACTGACTAAAACCCATTCGTGTTTCTTTTAAAGCCCTTTGCGTTCCGGGGCCGGGGTGACTCTTTCGAACAAATTCCGCAACCCTGGCAGAGGTATTGAAACACTTACCGCTATATTAAATCTACGACCAATCTCTCTGATTCCAACATTTTGCACATGTATTTATGATACTAGTGCGGTAAGTTGGATTATACAAACGAGTAGACGAATGTGACGAATTTTCGCACGTGTGTCATACAACGTTTTTCAACACATTTGCGAGAAAACAGTACAATTATAAGTAATTAAACAAACTTTTTGTGTTTAGGTATCAGTCGGAAAGTTGCAACAATCTTTGAAGTTCCATGAAAATGGCGCGAATTAGAAAATGGCGCCACGTGCGCGTGGTGAAAATTAGAACTACATATTACGTCTCATTTTCTCTTTAGTATTAAAACGAGACAAACGTATTGAGCAAAAGCGCTTCCAAGGAGGTTCGATCATTCAGCTTATTTATTCTAGTAATGTGAAACTCCTTGGTGAAATTCTCATTTTTTTAAGGAAATTTATAAAATACCGTTAACGATACGCACGGTGCTAAACAACGAGTAATGTGGTAAACTAGGTACCTAGATGTATGCATTGTATGATGTGTAATTTTTAACTTTCGAACAATGTGTTCAGGCTTCGTAAATGCATTTTTTGAGCAAATGTGTTGAAAAAATATATCATTTTATGTTTTTACACCAAAGTCATTAAAAAGACTTTTCACGATTTACGTCAAACGTTTTAGAAATGTTTGTGCGCAGTCACTGCGCTTAGGCGTAGACTGGCTTTTAGTATCCATCTACTCCACGAAGTAAATATATTTTACTACGTATCGATTCATTCTTGGTACTTTCAACCTTAATTATAACAAGATAATGATTTAAATGGCTTAATGCCGGTCGGTCAGACAATGTTGCACGGGTCATACAATGTTGGTCGGGGACTGTACGCTGAATAAACTTAAAATGAACAGCAATTAAGAATGATAGCACAGAACATTTTTTTTTGTACCTACTATTCGAAATATTGAGCCTTATTTAAAAATATTATACGGGGTTGAAACAATTTAAAATAATTTGATGGATATTCGTCAATATATGTATGTGTATGTGATATTTTTAGTTCAATCAAAAATTTGATGTCACCAACTGCATTAACTTTCAGTCGATTTTTGTGCTTCGGTGTACATAATAAAGAGTACTTTTACTCTATCTTTTATTCTAGTAGTTTAGTGAGTTAGATTTATTTTGATCTATGTCACGAAAAAGTACGAGTTCATTTATCGATCGGAACCCGCCATCCTGTTATTTTTTTTAAATTCATGTAGTTTATGACACTGCGGTATGACAAATCCGTTGTTACCTTATTTCTTAAAACCTATTTAGCCGTTTAGGACACAGGTTACATACCTAAATACTCTCGTCCTCCTTCTCGTTAGTAAAAACCGACCAAGTGCGAGTCGGACTCTCACACGAAGTGTTCCGTACCATTAACCGTTAAAACACATTTCTTGTACGGGAGCCCCTATAATTTTAAATTTAATTTAGTTTTATTATTTGGTGTTAGTACTATAAATGCCCACTCTGTAAAAATTTCAACTGTCCACCAATTACGGTTCTTAAGATACAGCCCGCTGACAGATAGGCGGATGAACGGACGGACGGACAGACGGACAGACGAACGGACGGACGGGCAGACGGGCAGACGGACAGACGGACGGATGGACGGACGGAGGGACGGACGGACAGTGGAGGCTTAATAATAGGGGTCCGTTACCCTTAGGGTACGGAATACTAACAAAAGAGCAATCTGCGGTATAGTCAAAGTCAAAGTCAAAACGTTTATTTCAATTAGGCCATTAAACGGCACTTTTGAACGTCATCGTTTACAGTTCAGTAAAAATAATAATATTACATTAATAAAGTGACTCTACTGTCCATTCGGAAAGGTAGATCGTTATGGAGAAGAACGGATAAGAAACTCCATAGTGACTTATAAAAGGCAAGATTATTATTTTACCGACCTATTTGTAGGTCAATGGATGCTGAATCTGTCAGTTATTATCTTAAAATTAATTGAATTTGTTAACATTATCAACTCTGCTGCAAATGGTCACTGACAGAAAGATAAAATATATCACCGTGGGAAAACCAATGTCCCATTGCAGTATGTAGGTAATGTGTATTGGAACAATACGTGAAACTATTATTTAAAGTAATAATAATAATAATATCTTGGGACAACTCACACACGGTCATCCGATCCCAAACTAGGCAGAGCCTGTGCTATGGCAACCAGACAACTGATAAACATACTTATATATTTCTAAATACATACATATTATAGACAAATTACACCCAGACACAGAACAAATGATCATGCTCATCACACAAAGATTTGTCCTGGGTGGGAATCGAACCCACGACCTCCGGTTTAGCAGTCAGGGTCACTAACCACTCGACCAACAGGCCAGTCTAAAGTAGGTAGTAGAACTTTCCAACCAAAATATCTTTGGTTCATAGCGTAATTAAAACAGTTCTAATCGAGAAATCATTCCTGTAGGCTAAATTAAGTTTTTACCTAACTGCCCGAAAAGGAACATTACCCATGTTATTTAAGAGGATTAATGTATTTTATTTGTGTTTCTATTTCTTTGGCATGGCGACATCATTACCACCACCTACCTACTAAACTATTCACCTTTAATTGAATTAATTGTTTACTGGCCAACAGCCATTGTGAGCAATGAAAATGATGATCTACAAGTGGGTCATATCTGTAACTGTGATTGGTTATTTTTTTAATTTAATAATTTATATTATCAATTGAAAAACTATAAAAAAGGCAATAAAATATATCTATCACTTGTGTGGTCTTCAGCTATTCGTTAAATAGCTGATATGAAAAGATATAAAACTAACACTTCAGTTTGTAGTAGTTACTACCTACAATCCATAATTATATAAATAATTATTATAGGTAGGTATTAGATTAATAGACAATCGCAGCGGAACTGTGGCGCCCGTATGGTATCTATTATATTATTATAGCATAGAATAATAAAACGTACGATGATAAACAATATGTCGATAACGCAGACATTATTGTTATTGTTTTTAATTAATGTAACAAACTTAAGATTTAGATAGGTATTGTTGTTCCATATTGTCAAGGCTTTTTTTTACTTTTTAAGGATGGGAAATCATCCGCGACATTTGCGACATTAGGCCAACGAGCCAGAAAATATAATTATAGCGTGACTGTCGATAAGACGGAATGGAAGAAGAAAACACGCCGTGCCAAGTGTCTGACAGTGTCAGTATCAACTGACATATAGTGACAAGTGACATAATATTTGATACGATGGGTACCTACCATATTTTAGTGGGTTTTGTACACTAAAACGGCAGTCAAATCTAGTTTAAACCGTTTCAAAAGAAACTAAAAATTACAAGACTAATAAAAAGTAGAAGACTTTGAACTTTTGAAGCTAAAGCTTGCAAATATATTGAAACATCAGTGTGTTACGAACCATTAGCATCTGCGATACAAATGCAGCAACATTTCGATTTCTAAAATAAACGATCCTTGAGCTTTGTCACCGATTTATTTGTGCCAACAAAACACAAGCAAAAATACTGTTCTAGTCTAGCAAATGCAAGTTTAAAATTATTTTATGACAATCGACAAATTATTTCATCTTAACCATGTGTCCGATGTCCTTCAAGAAGGATTACGATAGCTTTTCAGCCGCGAGTATTATGCAAAATGTGACACTTTAAATCATTCGCTATTTATTTTTATTCGCTTACGACATATTGGCCAACGCTTTTAAAAATCAAATAGTGCATTCACCGCGAATGCATTACCTTCTTAGCATAAGCTTAATACCACTTCGTTTAAAACTGCTCCGTTTAAAACTGCTCTCGCAAGCGCGACTGCCGAGCGTGGAGCCCTGGGTTCGATTCCCAGGTCGGGAAAAAAGTGTTATTGGGTTTTTCTCATAGGAATTTCTCTGTGACAGCCCGGAGTTTGGAAATTGGTGGTAAGCCGTTGGTCCTGCGCCAGATCTCTCTCCTGTCTTGTCGGTTTGCCGTCCCCTCGGAATATGAGAGTGATGGAAGAGGGAGTGCACCTGTGTTTGCGCAAACACTTGTGCACTATAATATGACCCGCGCCGATGGCTAGTCTCGATTGAGATTGGCCGCCATGGCCGTAATCGGTCAGAAGGACTATACGCTTAATCAGACTATAATATAACGCTTCCACTTCTGGGACACAGGCTTCTTCTCTAAGAGACGAAAAGGGCTATTTGTTGCAATAGGTATATAAGTTCAGCAGTAACTCAAGGCTTCTTCAGAGCATTGGTTAAATTCTCAATTAAATCCAGTGTGACCAGTAAACCAGTGTGATCTTTTAATAAAATCTTTATAATATTTTTTATTCTTAATTCAAATTGGTACAATAGAATAATAAATCTTAGATAATAATATTGGTAGAACAATGTTAGATGCCTGTACTAGGAGGGTCGTGTATCACAGGCGGCAAGAGCTTAACAGTGTACTAAGAATCATATAAAAAATGTTTACAATATTTACTTAATATTAAAATAGTAACTGAGTTATATTTATTAATTAATTGATTAACCTAATTTACTTAATTAAACATATGTCACATATAATTTACAATAAAGACCATAAATGGAAAAAAATAAATGATGAATGGAAATATTTGCAAGGCGGTCATTTATCATTGTAAAATGGAAATCATGACTTGACTACAGGCATCGTGACATATTAATGGAAGTACCGTAGTACATTCCTATCAAGATTTAATTATGAGATAATATTATTGGTATTATAACCGACTGCTTGCTAATGAATGCTATTAAAATCTTCGAACAAATTGCAGCATTTAACTAAGAGACACGTAGAATTTGTCATCGTAGGCGGTGAACTGGCGACCTGGTGTTAATAGGTACCGAGAGGCAGTCAGGTACTTCTCTCCGAACTCGTATTAGCGCTTGAATTGGAGTTTATTCTTATAAAACAATACTTTAAATTACTTAAAAACCGCCTGAAAATCAGCGACCACTTCTAAGTAAGAATGAGCAATTAAATCCTGCTAGAATAGGGAATATGCATGCATTTTTTTACTTGCAAAATAAAGTACTTATTATCTCTAGTAAACAATTATGAAAGAATTTTTAAAATACCTTAATCAGCGAGAAGTTATAAAGCTTCAAAGTAGACGGTTAGAAAGAGAAGTCTGATACCAACTCTGACGTCAAATACTATGACGCCTTAGCTTTCAAATCAAATCACTTCATCTTCATCAAAAAATCATCAAATGACTTCTTCCGCTCTGGGTGGAGCGGAAGGGTGTGTCAGACTCTTACTGACTAAAACCCATCCGTGTTCCTTCTAAAGCCCTTTGCGTTCCAGGGCCACGGTGACTCTTTCGAACAAATTCCGCAACCCTGGCAGGCTCTGGCCCTAGCGGGCCCCGTCTTCTATGCTGACATCTCTTTTCGCGTGAAACACACCGCGCCATCGACCCGGGCCTGGTGGTGATGGGACAACGAGCTCTCGGACTGGACGCCTATACAGCTGCCATATAAATCAGCGTTTTCGCGAGAGGGACAGATATATTTGTTTAAGTTAGTAATATCTCGTTTGTTTTTCGGTCAATTTCGATTCTATTTTCATTGTTAGTATTATATTTTTGCATATCCTAGATAAACTGTTTAGATAATAAATATTTTTTATGCATATTCCCTATTATTTATTATGTCAGCTTGTATGCTGAATAAAATATTACAAGATTCAAACTTCACAGTCACCTACCTACGAGTATAAGCACAAGTATTTAAAATCATTGAGCCTCGTTTTAAATAAATAATATTTGATTGTGAGCAAGACAGAGCCAACTAACTCCTTCACATTTATTATATTAAAACTATTAAAAGCTAATTGCTTTTACGCGAAAACTCGATTTTATGAGAGGAATCTTCGAGAAAGTTTATAGTGGCAAAGCTTTTAAAATACCGTGAAAAACCAAATTATTTTTTGATTTTATAAAGGTATTTCAGCTGAAACTACACTTATAAAATCAATAATTGAACCATGATTCTAAATTTTAGAATTTGGAAAACTCGTAATGCGTATTTAAAAAAAATTTAATATGGGTTTGCTCTTGACTCTAGTCTAGGTCATAGATACAGAGACAAAGTCGACGATGGAGCGAGCTTACCCAGAAGAAGCATATTCACTCTAATTTTGAAGAGACTACGATGACGTCACAATTTCTAAAAACCTACCTACCTAACCCATAAAGCCTGTCAAATATCTGACACAGATCTGCTTAACATGATTTCTGAGACACGGAGCATATTACTAAAATGCGAGCATTAAAAATAAATAAAGTTAAATAATAAGGAGTAAACGATTAGACCATAATAAAATGTCTATGAACAAATTATTATTAAGTATCCAATAGTGCCCCAGTGCCTGATTATTATGATAATCTGAAGTTATAAAATACTCGATGAGATTCATCGATGAGGATGTTTCGACCGGTTCTTAAATGCTTAAAATGTTTATACTGGAAATGTCACCGGCTTTACATTTGTAAGAAAGAAAAACAAAGATTCGAAGTACCAGCTGGCAGTAAGCCGTTAGACAAGTTTTTTAAAGTAGGTACAAATTTATTAAACTGACATAATAGCTGACAATAAATAGATAATCCATATTAAAATGTTATTCCTCAGTAAACTCTATAGTAAAAGATTGTTTGTATCTATGGAACCGGTTCACTTTCGCATAGAAGGCATATTTTATTTGAGTACCAGATAATCACAGTTCAAGTCTACAGTAGGACATTTCTGTAAAAGTCCCATGCTCTCCCTAAATAAATAAACACTGTCTCAAATTCAAAGATGATAAACACAATAAAAACTTAACGATGAGTGATTGTTTTGTCTGCTGGAGCCCTAAAACCGTTGTAGGCTTTGCTATGCGAGTTGTAGGTTAAAAGAGTCACGACTTGCGATTGTCGTGTCGATTGATTGTTAAGATATCGGTATCTGCTTTTACTTTCATTGTTGATATTCATCTTGACTGACATAATAAGAGTATTGACAAATGACAGGAAGGAGATTTGGGTATGTCATTTAGTCATTTAAGGTAAGTTTACACATGAAAAATTGACGATCAATTTATGTAGCGCAGTTTTATTTTAATTTCTAGAAAAACTCCTGGCTGAATTATAATAGCTGTACGGGGATTCAAGGTTGGGTAAAGCTTGCCGTGGTCGGTCCGTGGATGAGTGACCATTTTCACATACCGAGATTCCTCCGAGTCTTGGATATCGTTGGTCCCGCCGGCTTTCATTTGTAGATCTTTGTTACTCGTTACGGGTAGTCAGAAGCCAGGAACTCTGACACCAGTCTTGCAAATGGGTATCGTGTTACCCAATTACTGAGTTGTGAAGGGTTAATAGGCAGTTTCTCCATGTGAAATATTTGTATTCAGCTGGATTCGATTAGACTGGAAAACACGAGTTCCTCACAACACACAACGAGAGACCATACAAACAAAATAATAAAAATCAAAATAACATGTACACAAAATAGTCTAACATTTTCCATCACCATTTACTTAATTATAATTTCGACGTTGCTAATAAACGTCCCGTGCTTTCACGGTACAAGCTACGAACACAGGAAATTCGTCAAAGCATTAATTTTGAAATTGAAATTGTAACTGAATCAAAAACGTAACAGACGATACAACTATTAGCCCGGCCACACACCTACTGTTTCTTTTTTTTCTACCTAGAACAGATCAGAACAGAATTAAAACCGGGTATCGTCACACACACACACACCGGTCACTGGGCTTTCTTGATTTGCGCTCAGTCGTGATCTAGCGCTTGCCGAGAGACGTATTAGTATACCTTTGCGTTATTACGATATATTATCGATACACGAATTTTTTAACCATTAAAATAAGAGTCTCTGTCGATTTCGCCATTTTTCGAAACTCCAAAATAATAAAATCACAAGATATATTCAGGCACAGCTGCAGGCGTACTGAGACAAAATCACCGGCACCGGGTTGAAAACGTGTGACGATATTCAGAGGTAGTACTTAAGACACGCCTCTTTCTTACCGGCCAGAACGTTCTGATCAGCGACGACGGCCGGTTGCTTTCTTACCGGTCGATCACACCAGAGCGCGTCGGTAGGTGTGTGACGAGTGATACATTTTGTATTGCATTCTTCCCTTCCGGTTTCATTCTATTCTGATCTGTTCTAGGTAGAAAAGAAAAGAAACGGTAGGTGTGTGGCAGGGTTAAGGCGAGAAAAATACAGTTTTCTTTTGCAACAAAGAAGCCGTTTCTGTTGTTTTTACAGCCATTATGAATGAAACGTCATCAATTAATTTTATTTTTGTTTGTGAACGCTGTCTTTCAAAAAGAAAGAGTGTACAAAAAAACTGCATTTATTGCTGTTGCTCAAATTGTAGCAATTTCTTTCAGGATCAACGGCTTTACATGCTTTACAAGGCACGGGGGTGTCATACCACCAATTTCTAACCTCCGGGCTGTTGCTGCGAAATCCCTAATGGGAAAACCCAGTAATATTGTTTTTGCACGGCCTGGGAATCGAACCGAAGACCACACGATCTCCCTTGGTGGTCACATGATTGCAAGCATTCATTATTATCTATACCATATCTATACGTAATATAATAAAGCTGAAGAGTTTGTTTGTTTGTTTGGACGCGCTAATCTCTGGAACTGCTAGTCGGATTTGGAAAATTCTCTTTGTATATGATAGCCATATTTATGAAGGAGGCTATACGGGAACGGGAAATTTCTACGGTAACGGGAAAAGAACGGATATCCGCGTACGAAATTGTGGGCAAAAGCTAGTTAAAAATATAAAGAAAGTAAAACTCACTGACGCACTCATGATCAATAAAAGTCCCAGTGTCTTATCAACACTCATTATTTCTAATTAGAGCACCGCACCTGCAATTCAAAAGCACTCTACAGACAAACAGTTAAAAATATGTGCGTCTAAAACGTGCGACTAAAAATCGCCCCACCGTGCCTTGTTAACGCCACGGGTGAAGTCAAATGCGATAATTACGCGATAGGCCCACAGTTATGCTAATGCTTGCGTAGGGCCGCCATGATTGTGCATTCGTGTGAAACTGCCTTTGAAATATTAATGTAATTATTTCTTACAATATCTAAGTGTGCGAGGCACGTAATGTGATACATTTGTGTTCGAAAATGTACTTTTGGTGTGGCAATTAATTAAGATGGCATGTGAAATCTTACGATTGCGGAACACATAAGGAAAATATCTTTTATAAATACTATTTTTGCGTGATAGCTTTGGTTATAAAACTGTCAGATACAGAACTTTGGAGTCATTTACTCACGTGTTTACACATACACGTTGACTATCAAACTAGTTAAGGGATAGTTCAATTAACAACATTTCCTCAATCAATTAAATCAAACTAGAAAATCTAATTTCCTAAATCTATTTCCACGCAAAATCTCCCGGAACTCCAATCAACTAGGCCCTCTAATTGCGATTACACTACACTAAATCGCACAGCTAAATTCTATATCTTTTCCAAATATGGAGTTCACTGGCAGCAGTATCCAGCTTTCCTATTCAAGCTAAATTGAAGCTCATACGGCTATCCGAGATACTTAGCACTCCGATTTAACACATTCGCTGCGGTATTAAGTTGGAATAGCCTGATGCATAATTATGTCGGTATGTAGCTGAGCTGAATTATTTTACTACAGGTTCTAGAGGTTTTGGAATGTGTGCATGTTTTGGTTGGGTAAAAAAGGGGTATTTTTTTGGTAATTGTCTAGACGTGTAAAATTCTCTGCAATTATTTATATTCGGGCTTTCTTTTCCAGTCTGCTGGACATGAGCCTCCAAAAAGTCTCTATATCACACGATTAAGGCCATTATTTATCTCTACAGGCTCATCAGGCATCAGTCTACCAAGCTTTTTAGATCTTCTGTGGTCCCTTGCTTTATCTACTTCAACTACAAACCATTGACTATTATATTTATAATAGAGAGTCAGCCTCCAGCATTTTATCTGGATATCTCTACGAATTATGATAACACTAACTTGGTCCTTTTCACGTCAAGGGATGGGAAGAAGATAAAGATTTTAAGAAAATACATTTAACCTGAATTCTAATATACACTTCTCATCAAAAAAATCGAAACTTTCGTTTTTATTGTTTTTGTCCTAATTTTTTACAAAAGAGAATTAATTCCATGAAAAAAAAAAACATTATTGTGTAGCTGGCAGTTTGGTCATTACAGTAAGAAGAAAAAAATCAAAATTCGAAATTAGAATTTCATTTGTTTATCCTATAAATGAAATTAATCACTGTTTTGAAACAAATGTGTATTTAGGGTTGGAGTACGTTTCTCGTTTAAAAACTAAAATTAGCGCTTGTCTTTAAACTTTTTGTTTCTTATTTCATTTACTGTGACTTTGGGACGTCTGAAAAAACTTTTTTTTCTAAAACATATGGATACTTCGCCCGCAGAAGCCGCCCAAGTGGTGGCATTGCTGGATTCTGGACTTAGTCAGCGTGTTGTGGCTGCAAGATTGCATCTAAGCTTATCATCTGTTCATAGAGTCTACAAACGCTATCGGGAGACTGGTTCGTTCACGCGCCGTTCAGGATCTGGCAGGAATCGGGTCACTTCTGAGCGAGATGATCGATTTATTGTAACAACCTCTTTACGAAATCGACGCCTTAACGCTTTTCAACTGCAGCAGCAGCTTCGCGTTGTACGAAGAGTAGCTGTAAGTGACTCTACAATAAGAAGAAGGTTGAAGGAACGCGGATTGGCACCGCATAAGCCAGCGAATGGGCCGAAATTAACTGCAGACCATCGAAGAGCGCGCCTTAACTTTGCACGCGAGCACCTAACTTGGTCATACCTTCAGTGGAGCAAAGTACTGTTTTCTGATGAGTGTAAAATTATGCTGTATGGTAACGACGGAAGGAACAAGGTCTACAGAAGAGATGGAGAACGCTTTGCACAATGCTGCATTGAAGAAAAGGTCAGCTATGGTGGCGGTTCGTGGACGGTTTGGGGAGGAATCAGCGCCGACGGTAAGACAGAACTTGCCTTTGTATCTGGGCCACGGCTGCCTGCACTAAACTCTCATCGGTACATCGAACAGTGTCTTGAACCTCATGTGATGCCCTATGCACATTTTATTGGCAACGACTTCATATTCATGCACGACAATGCTAGAGCTCACACCGCGGGCGTCGTACGAGATTATCTTACCGAAGTCGGTATCTCCATTATGGTATGGCCAGCAAGAAGCCCGGACATGAATCCCATTGAACATCTATGGGATGAATTAAAGAGACGAATTCGAGCAAGAGATCCAGCCCCAGAAACACTTAGCCAGCTGCAAAATGCAATCCAAGAGGAATGGGATAATATACCACAACATGTGATCGTGACTCTCATCCGATCGATGAAAAACCGTATGGAAGCAGTAATAAGAGCTCGCGGAGGGAATACAAGTTATTAAATAAACGTTTCTTACATTTTTTTTCATTTACGCGTGTTGTTTTACCCATTTCCTTCATATTCCATACAGGGTAAAAATTACTCATTATACAAAATACGAAACCTATGAAGACTTAATTTGAATTTAGAACATTAACATTAGGATTTAAAAACCTCATACTACTCACTATTAAATGACATTTTACACTTAATCCTAAATATACACATTTTTCTGATAATCCTTATCAAATCATAAACTGCGAGGTGTTTCGATTTTTTTGATGAGAAGTGTATGTGGGCAATAATATATTTTTTTTAAATGACATTTAAAAAAATACTATTGCCCACAATCTCACCTCATCCACACTCTGTGAAATCGATGATATTGTAGACGACGATGAAGAACGCTTGACTTCAAGACAAATACATCACCTTTACTTGACTCTCTTATTATCCCCATCAGGCATTACACATGTATCTCACAAGTCAAACGCCTGTCTTATTCAAAGAACCTGCTACCTACTTAAATCCTCCTTATACCCTTAACTTAGCCGTACATTGCTAACGTGCTAACCAGCATTATCGTTTGAAAGCCGCGCCACTTTTATCTCATAACTTACACCGTAATTGCATGCTATGTTTAATGATTTTCTAACAGCCGTAACTACTAATGATCATGGTTTTGGTACTAACAAGTTTTGGCATATGGTTTTCGTATTAAGCTTGTAAATTGTGACTGGTTTTGTAATAAATCAATAAGATTATGAAAGGTTGATAGGAAAAATATAAATAATAATAATAAAATTGGCTTAGGTAAACGGCTCTACTGTCTGTGAGAATATTACTATATTAGATTGATTCAAATGAACCGCCACTCGTCCATTGAAAGGTTCATTAGATAACCAGCGTCAGACAGCATCAGTCTGTCTGACATATCGCTGAAATGGACCTTTTTAGTGCAGCCGTGAGACACACACTTAGTTCTTAGCATACCTACATTTCTTTTTTTATTTCTATGTACCGTACGTGTTTTATGTAAGTGCTAAATAAATATTATTCTTTCTTTTCTTTTTTTATTTTTGGCATCAGCGTTTTGTATCTCAAAACTGTGTAGGAAATAAACGAGGGAAAACCAGCATGTCTTAGAACTCAATACTTTAAAACAAAATACCAATCCGCACTGGGTCTGTGTAGTGGATTAGGTTAGGTTTAAAGAACTTTATTTTTCATAAGAATAACATAGTTCACTTAAAATGAGATTTATAAATTAACTTAAACTAAGAAACACTCTTTTGCTCTAGTATAGGTATACAAAATATATATATTTGTTAAGCACGTATACTAAATAACTTGACAATGTACAAAATAATTTCAACTGTCGTAGGTACAGTAGGTACTGACAATATGCGATTTTGATTTATTTTTAAATATGTTTAATTTAGTACATTCCTTTATGTCGTTTGGCAGGTTTGTTGTACACATGTGCTTCCTCATAAAGAATGCTTTTTTTGCCGTATGTGAGTTTGCGTGTGGATTGCGGTCCTGTTCCGCTGAAGGAAGGAGGCCCTTGTCCTGTCACTGTAGGCTGATTTTCTGTCTCAAATAGGTACATTGGCAATATGTCAAATGCAGATCTTAAGGACGATGAAGGTAGAAGGTCAGTCAAATATGCAAATAAAGTGACTTCATACTACGTTCTCGTTAAGCGATAATCATTAAGACTGCATCAAGTAAAAGGTGCGGGCCTGTGTCATAATATAATCAACACACTGCAAGTATTACTTCATCTGCCAAACTTTGTTATGACAAATTTTCTTCATCGAGGTGTATGTGGTGTTGGTGAGAGATTATAATATTACAAGCAGTGACTTTTCTTCACAATTTTTGCCATTCATTCATCGAATCCTCTAGCCTATTTTGTTTCACTGCTGTGCATATATCTCCATCTCCGTTATTCACATAGCTTCGTTCTTTGTTAGATGAGGCCAGTCTCTTCGTTAGGAGTCGAGTTCGTACCACCATCTCCACCTTGGTCTGCCGCAATTTCTAATTCAACATCTCATTCTCATGCAATGCCGCAAATCCCACACACAATCATGAAACGATTCATAGCAACCCCAACTAATCCTTTCAACAGTTATCATTCAAAAAGATGGGTATTCATTTGAATAAATTAAAATGATTATTATCTAAACTCATTTGCGAAAGGACTTAAAGGGACACACCTACCAATACTTTATCTTTTTAATTACTTGTACCTACCTAGTTACTGCCCATTTACATACGAACATAAAACCTTACGACCACTGCTAAGTACCTTTAACATAACTAAACTGAGAAAAAGATGCTGATTATTGTATGCCTACTGAAAAACCTATTCATAAGGGAATTATGTAGTCACAGGTCTTAAATAGTCCTTTTTTTGAACACAAAAGGGACAGTAGCTTACCTAAACGACTGTTCCACAGTGCATTCTAATTTTAAGCCATGAATAAACTGCTGGCGTTCCATGACAGTTTGTTTCAGATAAAGCCAAGTTTCTGAAACGAAAATATCACAAAATTTACGTGACAAATTGTCAAGCGCGTCACCTGATATGATTGCTAGAATAAACATGAAAAAACCAATCGTATCTCTTGCCTAACTTTCAATTTGTGACAAGTTACTTAAACGGTAAACCTTCATGAACAAAATTTGCAACCACTGGTCCATAAACATTCGGGACATCCCAAAGATCCGCAATTACTTACGACCTCCTTTGTTCCAGTTTATGCATCAAATAATAATAACTTGTTGCACACAAATAATTCAAATAGAACGGAATCACTATAAAGACAGCTCTGAAAGGATTCAGCCCCATTGTCATATCTCTCCTTCCATCCAAGACTAATGTTTTTCCGATATCCCTTATACTTTAAAGTGCATTTCGCTTTTCCCGTAAAAAGAAGTTCGATGTTTTATTTCGATATGTTACCGGGTTTGATTCTGCTACCCGTTCAAAGGTATCCCTGCTTCGGAGGTTTATTACAATAATGGGTTTTCGAATTTGTGAGTGGATTCGATGGTAGAAATGAGGATAGCACTTTAAATATATTAAGTAGAACTTTTGGAGTTTAACTCTTTTTATATCTTACTTATGGTCACTCAAAATAAAAATGAATACCCCGTGGTATTCATTTTTATTTTGAGTAGCACGTTTCAATATAATTACTGAAAAACATTTTATCTTTTAATTAAAACGAAAACAACGTCTGATTTGGCTCACAAATCAAAACACGACCAAAACGACGGATAGAAAGGAAACGTCTGCATTAGTGACAGCTTTCGTTGGCGCAGTCATAGGAAATGGCGCTGATACACAACTGACAAGTCATTCGATTTCCAGTTCTACATTAATGAAAAATAAATATCGATTTGTTTTTCTCACGATATACGTCCAAACTGGTATATCATAATAGTTTCCACAAACATAATTCTGATGTTAAAATATGTGAAAGCGTAAATAAATCATAAGTTTTAATTTTTTATTTTCTCACGCATTTCATGAGCAGAGAAAACTGTTATAACTCTCATGAGCGAGCAAATAACTCGTTCGAACAGAATGATGATCTTAAAAAACTTATGACACGCATAAATCATCGTGTTTTACTTACTTTTGTTAATACGTGTGTAAGTTAAATACGTTTTCGTGCTTTAAAAATAGTAGCATTAATGAATTGGCTACGTTTCGAATGGATTTTTGCAGAATTCAATTCTGTAAAAGCTTCTGAGTCAAGCTATCATATTTCTTGCTTCTCAGTTTTTGGCAGAGAAAAATTATGTCACTGGTGAATTTGAAGCTTGTTGGCCCAGTTTATGATGCGTTGCACACAGATGTGAGATCGCTAGAACTGAACCTATGTAGGTATGGCATGACTTTGTTAATGTCATCAACAAACTCGACGCAATAAAACAATAATAAAGAAGACATTTTATATTAGCAGATGCCACATAACTAACTCAAGTGTAGACGTTTATGCCGAAATGCAACAGAATAACAAAGGGCAAGCGTCCGTTTCTCGTCCTTTTCAGTATTGTCTGCTTCCCGTCTCCACATCGACCATTGTGTCTCCAACATGTGGCCTTTTGTATCGATCTTAATTTAGCAGTAGTCTATTCTCGATCCTTTTTTTTAAGGATGTGAAATCATCAAATGACTCCTTCCACTCTGGGCGAAGCGGAAGGTAGTATCAGACTCTTACTGACTAAAACCCATCCGTGCTCCTCTTAATGCCCTTTGCGTTCTAGGGCCGCGGTGACTCTTTCGAACCAATTCTGCAACATTTTATCCTTAATCTCTTCGTATCACTTGCCAGTCAGGTCGTTGAGGAGCTCGCGGCTAAATAATAACAGCCTCGAAGTTCAACTCGTGTAGTTGAACTTCGAGGTACAGCAACGCTTATCAAGATCGGTCCATGGATGGGTGGGTATCTTTACACACCGAAATTCCCCCATGCCTCGAAAAGCACGTTATAAACTGTTAGCCCAGGCTGTCACTTGTAAATGTTTAACCGTCAATACGGGTAGTCGGAAGCCAATAAATCTAACGCTAGTCCTACCAAGGAGTATGGTGTTGCCCAGTTACTGGATTGTGAAGGTCAGATACGCAGTCGCCAACCCCAACATTACTGGATTAGCTAGGCAGATTGATTAATCACTTGACTGTTAGGCTAAAAGTTTAATTTTAAAAGTCACGGAAGTAATTCCATCGCACATTCATGACAAATGGCGCCAGTTTACTTAAGTATGAGAATTCTTTCGCAACGCATTACATTTCTGCACTCATGCCTGACTGATTGATCATCGTCATTAGCTAGGGCTGTCTCATGGATTATAATCACAATTTACATCCAAAGCAATCGTCCATTATCAGTTATAATCAAAAAGTGCATAAAAGAAAATTGAATGCTTGAATAGTTGGTTGTTACGAGAGACATACTTTTGTATAAATGTCATCACCAACCTAGCTTTTTCCCATTTATTCGATCGGCTTCCAGTCAAACCAGATTGACTCTGAACTCTGAAGAAAGGAAAAACAAAATAAATGATATTTTCACATGACGAGAATCTCGTCAAAGCTGAGAAAGAGGAACAAATTAAGTATCTCGACTTAGCATATGAGGTTCTCGACAAGTGGAATGTGGACTCCGCTGTCATTGTGTCGATTGTCGTTACGGCCAGTGGCCTGATGGCCAAGAGTTTCGACGGCCACCTGTCGAAACTGGCGTTACGCGGTTGGGTAAAGGGCCTGATACAGAAGGCAGTACCCCTCGATATATATGGCCCGTATTGTGAGGAGGCTCCTATCTCTGGAGCCCTAACCACCGGTAGCTTGGACCTTGCTCCCGACAAAGGTGGACTACTACTTTTTATATTTTGAAATGTTTTTTTAATGTGTGTTTCTTTAATAAATATTTAAAAATGTAAATTAGTAAGGTAAATAAATAAAGAGAAGTATAATAGGGTATTTGACTACTATGAAAAATCCATATATATGTAATTGAACACTTATTTGATACATGATGGGTATTAAAAAGGATGAAAAAATAAATAAAATTGGTGGAAAAATAGAGAAGTTACACGCTTTTGAAGTTATTGATCGAAGGAACTTATGAGTGACGTCACATGCAATTGTGACGTGCTGTCTCTATTTATCACTGATTTTAAAACGCTGACAACACCGCCATTATTTGAGATGTTAAGCAATTTATTGTAACTGTGTCTTGTCTGCTCTCTAGGTTTTGAGAAATGTAATTCAAAATTCTTAGCAGAAATTAACAACAGAGCAGTCGAAATTCAGCACCAGTCATTCGTGCGGTATTTTTTTCGCACAAATCGTATCGAACGCCAATCAGATCAAAGATTGGACTCATTTCTGTGAGAAACGTCAATCAACGAGCTTACAGATTGATCGATATACATTTTCCACAAAACTCGTAAGCACGATTTCTTCAAAACACTTTATTATAATTATAAGCGACAACCTTATTTCGATGGCTGTCAATCAGTCACATAATTACGACTCAAAGCTTATAAATCCCTTATATGGTAGCAGTTCCTTATAGAAGTTTATATTAGTCTCAAAACGTTAAAGAGGTTGTTATAAGGGGCTATTATATTTAATAATGTTCGTTCAGGTTGGTATATTAAATTGCTAATTCATGATCGCCGTGCCAGGGCCGTACTAGGAGCATGAGCCCAATTAATTAAGTTACGCAGGAAAATTGAAGTGGTGTGATGTGAGTATGGAGAATTTCGTAAATTAATGAGCTCTCTCTTTTGTTTCTTAATATGCGTTCCGAAAGACAAATTCTATGTTGAATTAACTTCATAATGAACACGGGGGAAAGTCGTACGGGTAATCAAAGGAAATGGGATGCTGTGATGAATGAATGAATAGCAAATATTCTTGTGTGTGCGTCGTAGGTGGGTACGAATTCTTAAGCATAGAACTTGACATTGTGAATGTTGGTTGGTAGGGGGCCCATGTTAAAATAGAGGATCTAACTTTTATACAGATTAAGAAAGTAAAAAAAATATCTTCTTAGGGTTCAGAACCTCTGTATGGAAAAACGGTACCCTTATAGAATCATTCGGTTGTCCGTCTGTCTGTCACACCGATTTTCTCCGAATCTACTATGTCGTTCGGAACCCTTTGTACGGGAGTCCGACTCGCACTTGGCCGGCTTTTTTTCTGTTTTTGTTATCATCACTAACATACACATATTAGTTCATCAAAATACTTAACAATTCAAATATATATTTTTATCCGAATTCAAAAAAAGGAGGAGGTTCTCAATTCGGTTGTATTTTTTATATTTGTTACCTCATAACTCCCGTCATTTAATAACCGATTTGAAAAAAATCTTTTTCCTGTAAAAGAATATATATGTTCCGATTGGTCGCATAGAAATTTCATCAAAATCGGTTTCGCAGTTTGGTTTTTAAATCAAAATAGCTGGGGAAAATAGAAAATATATCATCCAAGTATACGAAATTCCGTGTTTTGCTTTCCTGTGACTTTCGAGTGGTGTTGTTAGGTATTGGGTGCCACTCAAAATTGATAAATAAAAAACATTTTTACAAAAAAAAATACAACCTACTTTTATTGTACTTACTGTAACTTTTTAATAAAAAAGTTTTTGACCAGTCTTTTGCCTTTTTCCTTCTTCCTGCAAATATAGTTATTAGGAACGATTAGAAAACTCCAAAGTATACAACAAAAATAAAACTTAATTATTTAGCGTAACATCTAGCGGTTTTACATTCCAAATAAAGTATAGGTACGTGTAATGCTATCATAAAAAAAATACCAGGGCAACATTTATTGTTCATCAACAATCAATAATTAAATATGCAGAGTCTATAAACAATAGGCGTGTAGGTGTAAAGGTTTAATTTAAGTCAATTAAGTATGTTATGTGACATCACTGACATTGACAATTGGGTCATAAATAACTCAATGTGGGTCAGTGCATAACTGTTATAAGGTAAACAGTGATTGTGTTATTTTTAGTACATCAGGTAAATTAAATAGGTACAGTCATCATCACAAAGGGCTAATTTTGGCTTTATAACTAGTGGAGAAACTCTTTGAGTCATACAGGTACATAAACTAACTCAAGACTGCGCTAATACCAGAGACAAATCAGTTGTATGTGGTAGACAATTCAGTTTTTATCACTGAATGATTGTCAATCAAGCACGTCTGAATAAAATATAATTATGCGTTAGGACTTTTTATCATTAGTATGGTGAATATCGAAGTTTGAGTATAGTGAATCAAAGAAACCTGCAATTAGTACAAAACTTGATCCAAAAAAAAAACTTTCAAAGCCCAGCAGACCGATCCCGTGGGATAATTTTAACTTACACGCAAACGAAGACAAGTGCAAAAGCTAGCCAACTCTAGATCGGTTAGTCTCTATGATAGAAAGTCTCTAAATCAGGATAAAAACCTATCAAGTTAAACATCTCAATGTTATCCACCCTCTGAAATAACTTATAATAGTCATAACGATAGAAATCCTTTATCTCCATGGCAATAATACCCTAAACTCACAAACGTTTTCTTTATTTAATTTTAGAGCTTATTAGGTCTTGCCCACAAATAAATCCTATTATATTAAATAAATAAAGCGGATACATAATAATATGTATACAACATATGTAAATAAAACAGTCAATTATTCTTAGCCTGACAAAAAACCATTTTTTGAATGCCAAACCTTAAAAAATAGTATAGTAGTAGTAAACCTTAAAAAATAGTGTAGTAGTAGTATTTGTGTTGAAGCGGGAAGACGAAGAAGCGGCACAAACTACCCATCATTACGAACCTGTCGCTGAAGTTAGTACAATTTAAATGAAACTAAAACTAGGTATTCCTGATATATGTATATTCCAAAACTAAGTTATTTTCCAAGTAGATAATTATTATGTTAACATCTTTCTTATACCCAAACACCCACCCACGTTGAACAATCAAGATAATTTCTTCCTAAACTGCCTCAAACGTGTGCTCTTAATTTGATTAAAATACTTTCGATCGCGCCCGAAATTACTTTAATCAAGTATCGTAGGTGCCTTGATTCGTCGTAATTGCATTTTAAACCATTAATTTAATTTTCCAGACGTTCTTGACGCTTTGATAGAAGTTAATTTTCTTAAATTACTATGGTTTTTGGAGAAAGTTATCTTTTGTAAACGGCTTGAATTTCGAATACTTTAGAATTTTCTTATTTTGGATACTGTGATCAAAACTTAATCCGGCCCTGTGTGATAACTAACTGAACATTTGATTTCGAACCTTAACACACCGCACGTAAAGTATGTTTTTGTTAGGTAACTTAATGTAGTGGACACTTATCGACTGTCCATTTATGAAAAACACCTGATTACCATTCGATTAAGTTTCATGTCGCCGACAGAGGCTGTCATTACTAGCCTGATTGTGTCCAAGAAACCTGGGATACGCGTAAATGAAAGGGTGTAACTGTCATTTACCTGTCATTGCATTTTATGCTAAAAACTTGTTGCGGCCAGAACTAATTTGTCTTCACGGCTACTCAAGTGTCGCCCGAAGCGAGGTGTAGAGGCAACATGATTGGTCGACAGGATCATAAATTGTTGTGCATTTGGTTAATTTGATTGATTACTACTTCATTGATCTATGAGGCGCAAGCGCAGCTTATTACTTACCTACTGCATTTTGGCATCTTGTTGAGTGTAATTGAAAGTCTTTTATAGCTTTACACGAACCATACAATAAATCGTGGGAGTACAGCTTTATGTATGTTCAATGTTCCCATCAAAAATAAAATATCCTTATAGAAACTTTGCAGAATATTTTTGATTTTCACAGTGTTGTCTTTTGGGCGTGCTTGGAGAGATACAAACCTCACAAACACAAATAGCCAGACTAATCTCTTTCATTCTTTGGGTAGACTATACTGAATAACTGTGTGCCACAGTCATTGTTTTGGTAAAACTTAGGTACCTACGTAACTAGGATCGTGGACCGAATTTAACAGCGATCCCAGTCGCCGAAACGTCACATGACGTTTCAGCTACTGTTGGTAGCTAATTTGACAGTTGGTTTAAGGTAGATACGTTATTGAAACCGGCCGTAAGCGGTCAAACTGACGATGCCACTTAATCTCACTTTCACACACTCCAATCTTCTTTCTCACCATGACGAGCTACGATTAAACTTAAACCTAAACCCATCAAGTTTATCACACCTCTAAGCACATAACACGCGTTTCCTACCTTATAATTCTATAACAAGTTACCTACCTAGCTCAGACTAACCTACTTAGAGCGAGTTACTAACTATATGACGCGTTAAGCCATATAATTACGTAATCCTTTAGAGAATCCCCTTTGAAACGGTCTTGGGATGCCTG
Source organism: Mamestra brassicae (assembly GCA_905163435.1). Classification (NCBI taxonomy): domain Eukaryota; kingdom Metazoa; phylum Arthropoda; class Insecta; order Lepidoptera; family Noctuidae; genus Mamestra; species Mamestra brassicae. The sequence goes on along the minus strand of LR991004.1, from coordinate 6,357,082 downwards.
CGTGAGTTTTAGATGTTGGGTTGGTTTGAAACTGTTTCTGATGTGTGTGTTGCCGCCATTTTATTTTAAGAAGTGTGTTGAATGGGGAAAGAGGAGCTCGTTGCTAAATAATTTCAGTTAAGCAACACTTGCCGAGGTTGGTCTGTGGATGGGTGACCATCTTAACATACCGAGACTGCTCTATGCCTCGGAAAGCACGTTAAGCTGTTGGTCTTTCCTTTGTAGATTTTTGGCAGTCGTTATGGATAGTCAGAAGCCAGAAAATCTGACACCAGTCTTGCCAAAGAGTACCGTGTTACCCAGTTAATGGGTTGCGGAGGCTGGCAGGCAGCCGCTATACGTAAATACTATATGTATTCAGCTGAATCCGGTTCGATTGGAAGCCGACCTCAATATAGTTGGGAAAAGGCTAGGCAGATGATGTTTGATGCCAGCACATGAAGCTACCCAAAACTGTACAATTTTCTCAATCAACCTTGAATCTAATGCTTTATCGATAAAGTTGAAAATCTAATGAAGAAATTTGGCAGCTTGATGTGCTGGTACAATAAAGAACATTTTATCTATCTATTTGAAATTATCTCAGTAGATTACGATTTCTTGCCTTATACATATACCTAAAGCATTTTTTCTAAAGTCCTTTGATTTGATCTATATCAGAGGACTCTGAAAAAACTTTTAATACACTGACATTAAAGTAACTGAAACTTAATTATTTTTTACATTTAATTTTTATATAAATCTTATCTCAACGATTGCTAGAGTTCGAGACTTGAAAAAAATTCTTTTTCATGAGCAGATTTCAAAAAAACTTTGCAAGTCCAACACGTAGTATTTACGATAATAATCTTCAAACTTATTAAAGTTTCAACAGTATTTTTATATTTCTCGTGCTTGTTTAATTCTAATTATTCCTATTTTTGTCCCACTTGCAACACAATTAAAAACTCAAGCTGGTTGACGTGCAATATGGGTGTACTAACAGTATTTATTTCATCAACAAATCACTTTAGTTCCTAAGCTGGCATGCATAACCTTAGTCATCACGTAGTTACTATGTTAGTAGCGCAACTTTAAATACATTTTATTGCATAGTTACCTATAACAACTTATGTCACTATTTAAAACCATAAAGGTGGGTACTGACTGGTGACTGGTGTTACGGGGCGTAATGTTACATGTTATAAAGAGAGCATTCGTGCAGTCAGTACGTGGAAACGAGCACGGACATGATGCGTATGTGTTTTGTTTTACGTAGATTTTAGGACACGGCGTATCATGTTCGCTGCGAATGTTACATTACGGCTTGAGTAAGTCTGTTTATGAACTTGGAGTACTCCAAGTTCGTAAACAGACTTACTGCGTTTCTGCTGCGTCCTTCACTTTTACTCAATAAATTCACTTCAATTCTAAGGGTCACTTAGCTACAAAAACGTTTTGAGCTTATCAAATCTATATTTTATAAATATTTTATTAAAAATCTATTTTTACCTTACTCTTTCTCCGTCCTCTATTCCAGTGAGGATACCATATTTGTTTGCTCAATATGTGAATAACTTAAGCTCGATAAGTCTCTTGTCTGTCTTCCAATGGGCAGTCACTATTTTGAGTATGATTAACATAAAACCATTTGGAATATTCATCAAGTAAATATGATTCAAACAGATTGCGGCGAAGGAGATCCTTGCAAGAGGATAGGAACAATACAAATGCATCGTAATATATGTCATCTGCACACAAAACCAAAACAAAAGAAACCTACACACTCATGCAATTGAGTCCTCAAAATAGAGGCGTAAGTTCATAAACCACTAGTTCATAAACAGAGAGGCATTCTAAAAATAAAAATCCATTCATTCATTCGTGTCGTACAAAGTCGTTGGGTTCCAGTACTCGGCGAATGCTGACAGCGGAAAACTATTCTGGGTCGCGAATAAAAGTGACCCAGTTACGAATGATCTGGCCGCGGTGCCACTCGTAACCTTACCAGAATAAAACATGATATTAGGTTTACGGGTCCTGTACGTTACCGTCCGTCAACGGATGCATTTTGACAGGTCAACCGGTTTACGATAGTCAATCGTTCGTTCTCCATAAGTTGGCAACTCATCGAAATACTAACGCATCCCGATTTGAAACATTGTAAACATTACTTATGTCACTCTCTTTGTTCTTAATGTTTTTTTCCCTTATGTTGCCACCACCACGATAAATAAAAACTATGTAATTATTTAGATATTTGTGATCGTTTTCTTTTTTTGTTGTGATGCATCATAAAAATGTTTTTTTATATGTATGAGATAGCACTACTTTACAATATTTTTATTTTTATGGGTACAAAGGCGGTCTTATCACTTACAGTGATATATCTACCAGAAGACATCTACTATGTTTCACATTGGATACGTATTTACGTCAAATGAGTAGAAAAGGTCAAAGGAAAAGGATTTAAGAGAGATTTTTAGATATCTATCTCTTCTTCTAATTTATATAAAGATCTCGTGCCACAGTGTTTGTAACCAAACTCCTCCGAAACGGCTTGACCGATTCTTATGAAATTTTGTGTGTATATTCAGTAGGTCTGAGAATAGGACGTAGATACATTATATTTCATACCCCTAAGTGAGCAGGGCCATCCCAAATATTTTTATTTTTATTTTTTGTCAGTTTTTTTTATTTTAATTTAGTTATTATTTGATATCAAAAAGTACATACAACCCTATATTTTCACTCTTCTACCACCAACCCCTATTTTTTAACAGCGATATTAAACAAAGTCGGGTTAGTTACACTATTTATAACTCAAGAACGGCTGGGCCGATTTTGAAGATCTTTAGTTTGTTAAATTTGTCTCTGCCTCGAATAGCAGAATAACTAATAAAACATCGGAAAAGTTTACGAAAAAAAAAAAAAAAAATCATAATATACCTAATTCGTACGCAACGCCATTTATGATACATGAAAAATTAATTATGACGCGGTACGAAGTTCGCCGGGACAGCTAGTTATAATATAGATTTTTTTAACACTTACTATTTGTTTTACGACATTGGAACCGAAAAAGTGACATTCTGACTTAGTACTGGCGGTGGCATAAAGTCACCCTCGTAAACACAGTTGTACGCGTATGTACATTCAAGGTGTAGTAACTTTTATTGGCCGTTTTTATGCGACAGCCCTAATGAGTACAGTCGTGAACACTTTACGTTGCCGTCTTACGGTCACATGGTTAATTACAGGCTTAAGTATGGAAAACGTTGTTGTATAAGCTTAGGAACTCGACATTCTGTACGCCAATCAAAGGTTTGGTCATTGTTGCCTTCCAACAATACTAACTTTCTTGCGATTGTTTAGTTAAATATCTTTAGTTTCATTTCTTGTGTACGTGTGTATGTCACTGAACTCCTAAACGGCTGGACCGATGTTGATGAAATTGTTTGTGTGTGTTCAAGGGGATTCGAGAATGATTTAAATTCACCTTCAATTAGACCCGGTAGGTGACGCTGCAATCGCTTTCTATAATTTTTCGTCAGACACAAAGCAAACGTTAGGACAGGACAACGTCTGTCGGGACGGCTAGTATGTATTTAAAAAGGGTACCAAAATCATCACAAAGCTTGATCAACGGAATTTTGATCTGCCAAAATTAACAAGTATGTGCAGCGGCTTCGCCCGTGTGAAAGTTAGAATTTTATTATACTACGAGCCCGTCATTCAGGATAAGAATTTCCCGAGTGCAATTTTTATCGATATCCGTTCAGCCGCTGAGGCGCGTTTATATAATAAACATCCAAGCATCTAACTAAGGGTGGGCACACACATATACGATTGCCTGGCTCGATTCGGGTTGCCAGATGCTGGATATTATAAAACCGTCCAAAAATAAAAATTCACAAAATCCGTAGCTCATATTTGAAAGACTTCAGTATCATAGAAAATATGTCATAATTTCTATAATAAGACGAGGATGAATCATCCACATCTGACCTCAGAAAAAGGCAGAGGACAGATTTCACTGGTCTACAGTGGTTTTGTTGCCCTAGATATGAAAATGATTTTGGGTCCATTTATGCACACAATTCATGAACTATCAATGATTTCGTTAGATTTGCTCTGATTTTTTTTTAAATCTTTATTTTCATTTTACATTACAAAAATCAAAAAACGAGAAATAAAATAACAGATAAATTTATAATGTCAGTAATATTTTGAGAGATTTTGAGAAATTAGGATACATCGAAGTAAATAAAGAGGAAAATGTCGAAAATATATTTCATATTTCCATAAAGCGCCTTTTATGAGCTTTTCTTCTGTAATTTTTCAGGGGACAATCTCTTTTCAAAGACCAGCACTAATTATAATTGTTCAAAATGTAAGATATGCAAAAATCATGAAAATACGAGCACATTGAGAACTTTCATGAATATATTCGTAATCTGGGCACTTGAAAACGTAAAAATTTGCGATGATGAAACAAAACTTTTTTTTTGTAGAGCTGTGTTTTCTATCGATTTCTCAGAATCACGTAAACGCACTAGATTGTTCATACATCTGGCAGCCCTGATACGACTATTAGAAGAGAAACCGAAACCTTCTGTTCCCAGCCTAAATATATAGATTTTCTCAAGCTGGATTTCAGAGCTAGACTAGCTTTATGAATAACTAATCACACGTGACCCTGCTAGAGTTTGGTTTGAGTTGACGACTGAAGTTTAGTAAGAGCAGTTACAAGCGGTCAGTAAAAGCGTCAGGAATAAAATATGTAAAGATTCAATCTTTTTAACAAATCATATTACTTTTTGTTATTAAAATATCTATAGAAATAGCTTCTTTTGTTGACTAAGGCTGCCTAACGTACCTTTCTCACCATACACAGGTCAACTTTGCCCTCTCCCTAGCTTAAGCCTCCCTTTTCTTGTGCCACGTTATTAATAAACGGGGATTTCCGATATTTTCGAACAATGCAACATTTTTCGAAATAATCAAATAGGTACTTTAAACGGATAATTTTATAAAACATATTTATGGAAACACTACTCCGCCCGCTTGATTGTTCCGTTTTGTAAAAGTTATCCCAAGGGAAACATCCTCCCGAGATAAAAACTATCCATGTCCTTTCCCGGGACTCAAACAATCTCTATACCAAATTTCCTCTAAATCGGTCCAGCCGTTTGCGTGTGAAGAAGTAACAAACATACACACATACTCACAAACATTCGCCTTTATAATATTAGTGTGATTAAACCCATTTCAATTCCAACCTAAATGTTTACGCAACCAGTTTTAACAAATCTCAAGCATATTGCATTTCAGGCAGGCTTACGTATTGTCTCAAACAACTATACCGTGGATTTTATTCTACAGGGTGGCTTTTAATTCAAAGACAATATTTCAGGAAATAAATAATAATACTCATAAATATTCAAGCAACTCTAATTATGGGACTAAACCTGAAACTGTGAAAAAAACACATGTTTACTACATTTTATCACAGCTGTTTTGTTCATATCCATACAACGTGTAACAGAACAAACTAAACGCAATATCTCTTAAGGTGTCATTGTATTCATCATTATGAATAACTTTTACTATGGGACCAACATTGAAATCGCGAAAAAAATCGACTTCCCCATAAATTAATGTGCGCCTTACTCGACAAAATGTACTGAACAGCAGTTTTTTTTCGCGTTGGCTTTTGGGTTGGTCCCGTAGGAAAACTTGTTCATAATGATGAGAACAATGACCCCTTAAGAGGTACTGCGTTTATATGAGCGGTTTCATAAGAACTTACAGGTATGTCGAAATCGTATCAGTGAGTGGCCTTAGGGCGAGTTTTTTAATATTCGATCGCGCGTAAACGTCAATTTCTATTGAAACTGAACTAGCGCCGCACCTTTTTTTTCCATACGATTTGACATCAGCGAACGTTTACGTTAACGCGATCGATTACGTTAAAAACTCGCGCTAAGCTCTCAGCTGGCGTTCCGTAGTTTCTGCCTACCCTATGGGAAAAAGCGTGAGTTGTTGACATGTATGAATACTTTAACTCCCTGAAATATGGCCATTGAATTAAGTCACCCTGTAACTGTATCAAGCTACAGCTCTAAATGGCTCGAGCCCGTACAAAATACAGACGGCTAATTGCGAAGCCGCGAGGCCAAGCCACCGGCACCGGGCCGAGGCCAACGCTATTGACAGAGATTCCTAGTGTTGCACCAAAATTGTAAGCGTCTTTGAACTTGTGAGAATTTTCACCAGCAGTGCGATTCTGTAAACATCAACATTCTGTAAACACCGTGTAAACTTAGGTGAAGTGAACATCAAGAGAGTTGTCAATCTATAAAAACAAGATGATAATTATGTCAGTTCAGTAAGATTTTGGCAGAATAGACAAGCTAGTTCTAGCTTAAATCTTTAGCTTGATAAGTATGCTGTAAGGTTTTTAATGAAAGCTCCTTATTTTAATTATTTTCCATAATAGTGGTGCAAATGTTGTGTTACATTATTGTCTTCTTTTTTATGTGTTGTATCTGTGTCGAGTAAATGTTTTTATTATATTCTTTTCTATTCTACGCAGATTGATGTGCTACTTGCAATTCTCGAACGAAATTCATGCCTTAAAATCCATTTTTAGACGACAAGAGTTGGCTTCCAGTCTTACGATATGCAGCTGAGTATTTTACAAGGAGCGTCTTCTAATCTTCCTTTGAACCTCCACATCACAGTAACCGGGCAATACCGGCGAGCGTTGGGTGGCTTGCTGTCTGATCACCACCAAGCCCGGGTCGATGGCGCGTTGTGTACCACGCGCGCCTCAAAGAGGTGTCAGCATAGGAGACGGGTCCCGCTAGAGCCAGAGCCTGCCAGGGTTGCGGAACCGCGGCCCTGGAACGCAGAGGGCTTTAGAATAAACACGGATGGGTTTAAGTCAGTAAGAGTGTGACACGCCCTTTCACTCTACCCAGAGCGGAAGAAGTCATTTGATGATTTGCAATCCTTAAAAAAAAAGACTGATGCCGAAGTAACTGACGTCTGAATTAAGGCTTCAACTGGTAACCCCATGGTGTCCTTTAAAAGTGCCCAAAAATAAAGATTAAGCAGAAAATAATGTTTTGATCCATTTGAATCTAAATACTGAAGAGACCTGTTATTTCCTAAACAAATTCAAAAAGCATTTACAGTTCAACCCAGTTTCGCGTAAACTTTTAGAAACAACATTTCAACCACTTTCTGTAACTAGTCTTTAAACTTTTCGATCGTTGAGGTAATACATTTCTGTTTTCGTAAATATTTAAACAGAGTCTGAATCAAGACTAATAAAAAATCAGGTAGGCTTTGATTTAAAACTCGTTATGGCTGTCCTAGTTTGCTTTTTCAACCTCTAAATATCTTTTTCGGCCAGGATTTAAAGCTAATTTAAAATAAGAATAAAGGAGTCTGGTGTGGTGATGCTCAGATTTATTTCTTTCTTCCAGGATTTGTTTGTTTTACGTTTTTTGTGATTCTCTTTGTAAACGTGAATGAAATTTGTGATACATTTCTTTTTTAGTTAAGGATGCTGAGACAAGGTTGTTTTAGAATAATGTACAAACAAGGGTTCTTTATTATGCCTTACATTTCTTTCAGTCTATAAAGTGTAAATAACAAGAAAAAAAATTTGTATACTACACAAAAACAAATATAATATTTACTAATTATTTCTTTTATCACCCAAAACTGCTGCCACTACTACTAGCTACAATATTACCCTTTAAAATATAATTGTTACCACTATTTTATGAAATGAATAACTATTTAATTTTAATCGCCATGCGCACTTGAAGACAGAAACATTCAATCGAAGACGTTTAAGTCTTCAAAGGATTTTATGACTTAACCATCACTCAAAAAAGACATATCGTTATCAAGTATAATGTTCAATATACAAAACACTTCAATCGCCACGTTCCCAAAATATCGCTACAACAAAGCTCACTCACGATTGTATTAATTATGAAAGCACGTGAAACGAAATGAACACACACATCGTGACGTCAGCCATACAAATACTTACATACGGCTCAATTAATACCTGTCCCGTCGCAGCCCTCATCAAACCTCATACGAATATCAAATTTAATTTAACATGAAAGCAATTTCATCTACAAGTAAAATATAAGCGAACGCGTGTAAGTCAATACATGTCGGGAAAATCGACTGAGAAATTGTCACAGAGTAAAATTTCAAAACGAATTTTCGTAGAAAAATTTCAGTGTACGAAGAACTGTCGAATGAGATATGCTAGTCTGTGTCAAGAAATATGATATTACACTTCTGAGTAAATTGGACGCTAACGACTACGTTGAAGATAAGACAGTTGACGGTGTAACTAATTTTGACATTCGTACCACGTCTTAATTGAATGCGGGCGTAGTTAGGAACGGCAGTGATTTTCGTATTGCCCTTGGTAGGTATTATGTATTCTTGGTACCGAGATTGTAATGATACTTACTTTGTTTTTGATTTCAATGGATCTCGATTTAAGATAACATTTAAAGCTTTATTTATGACTTTTATTTGGCATTCATGGTTATTCTCATTCTGATTTTCTTCGTAAATCTGAGTGTAGGTATATTACTCTGCAAAGGTTTGATAGATATGAAATGACGTTCCACGTTTTTGCCTGTCTTCACGCTCTTACGCCAATGTCATGTTTATGGTATATCCATTACATATTATAGACTTCACAAATAGAACCGTTTCATTCATTTACAATAATATATTCTGCAAATATTTTCTTTCTAAAAATTCATTGAGTGAACCAGTTGTTTTATTTTCCTAGTCTGAAAGCCATTTTTCAATTTGACAGCTGAACAGCTGTATATTATTCGAATACTTTTGGTCTAGAAAACTTCCTGCGATAAATATTTCAGTCACACATTAACTCGTAAAAATATTATGATCTAAACCCGCTAATGCTAGACCGGAATATAAGTTTATTTACGAAGACATTCGTTAACTATATTTTATGCTTGTTTTATTGGATAATTATAAGGTACAGACACCCTTCGTTTTGTGAAGCAATTAGTTCATTGAACTGCTTTATATTAACATTTTATTTCGTCGTTCAATCATACACCTACTCTTTTCATAACACGTGCGTGGGAAGACATGACTTCCGTCTCACAGCTTCTGAATTACCGTCGAATTAATAAATACCTACTACCGCATAAATAACCATCATCACTCAGGTGTTCTTTAGCAAGGAAGTCAGAGGTTTTTATTTAAATTTTCATCAATATTTCTCTTACACGTGCCAATGCAGAAGTTTTCGCTGCCCAAAGTTACTTGAGACATCAAAATGGTTGGACAAGAGCTGCTGATGATGATGTCACTCAGACAAACAAAGAACAACAAAGAACAGAGAGTCAAATCGATGGGCCATCGATAGAAGCCATCCTGTGTCGTATAACTACATATGTTTAGAAGACCTAGACCCAATAAACTGACTGACGCTAGTGTGAAATCTCCTGTCAGTCAGCAACTATCTTATTATGAACAATTATTATTTAAAGATCTAAAGTGACCTAATCCCTAAGGTGGTTATTTTGTATTGAAAGTCAATCGAACAGGTGGGCGCTGGCACACTTATTGATTGACTTATTGAATTGATTGCGGTGGCAAGCTTTTGCAAGACTAGTATTTAATCATGATTTAGTTTATCGAGGTATTAAGTTGTATTCCAATGTTGTGCATGGCGTTATAAATAAGACTGATTTCTATCAGACAATTCATTGTACTGCAACAAACGAAGGAAACAGATAACTGTCATTGCGATAAACTTTGGAATCATGCAGTTTTTCGTTACTTCAGAATCTACTTCGTGGTTTTGTAGAACTATTTTAGGCAATCTTTCTGACCTGCACAACCCAATTACTGGGTAACATGGCCCACTTTTGAAAGACTACTTGACAGGCTTTCGAGTTTCTAACTTCCCATAACGGGTGTAAAAGGTCTTTAAATGATAGTCAAGACCATATTAATTGACTCTTCCCGCTGGCGAAGCGGAAGTGTAGACTCTTACTGACTTAAACCCACTCGTGTTTCAAATTCAAATGCCCTTTGCGTTCCAGGGCCGCGGTAACTCTTTCTAACAATTCCGATACCCTGGAAGATTTTGCAACCCTGGCAGAGAGAGCATGGCATTAAATAACCTACGAGACTCCAGAATTTGACACCAGTCTTGGTTGGTGTCAGATTTCCTGGTTTCTAACCACCCGTAACGATTGTCAAAGATTTACAAATGACAACCAGGCTTAACGTGTTTTTTGAGGTAAAGAAGAATTTGTGAATGTTGACATGACCATCCAGGGACCGACCTCAGCAATTGTTGCTTAACCGTGAAGGTCCAGCCGTGCGCCTGTTATTGGCATACTTGGCTACGAGTACTCTTGGCATTAAATAACCTTTAAGTAAACAGTAATAATTTACCATTAAAACCACATCGTTACGGCGAAGAGACCATCAAAGTAACGAAGTTTACGTTGGTGGAGTTAATTTTCTTCGTTCGTGTCGTTTGACCGCCATTTTAAAGTAAACAATGAATTTACATCGAGTTTTGATGAATGGGAAAATTTACTGAATATTTTTGGGGAGCAAAATAAATATTTTGTTTACGATGGCTCTAATTAAACTATCATTAGAAGTCTGGAGTTGAACTAATAAATGTAAAATTAATGACCATAATATATTTTAGCTGAAATTAAGTTAATGTTCATATCTCAGTGACAATCAATGACAAAATACACTTGAGAGCAATAAAATTGCACACCCCTTGTAATTGGGGTTATTACTAATTTTATTCTTAAATCTAAAGACATTGAGTATAAATCATCAGGCGAAATTGAAGCATGCAAGCTTAGCTTAGCTCGACAGATAAACAATTTCCATGAAGTCTGTCTGCGGAAATCTCAAGCTAATACCCTTAACCAACCAACAAATAAAAAAACAGCTTAACTTATAGCCTAAGTTTGCACCCAACCCGCATATTCATCTCCGCTGTCCCTTCTAAGTACTGTCCGTCTTAACAAATAACTAAGGCGACGTTGTCCTAGTACTTAGCTGAAATAAACACATTTGTCTTGGTCTAAACCCCAAACCCTTTGCGTGACACGCTAGGCGAGTCGGCTATGTGGCCACGTCAGCTGTGTTGTGACGTTTATTTATAGCCGTTATATAACACCCTGTATTGTACAGTCTGGGACAGTTGAATTGTGATTAAAAGGATCGATATTTTGGGACGTGTTATTGTACGCTTTGGATTTTCTTTGCTTATAGAATTTGAATATTTTTACTACATTACAATTAAAATCGTCATCATTTTCTTGCCATTTTTCCAATTTATTATTACCATATGTCATCATGTCAGTAGTCACTAAGATTTCAAATAAAAATGAAATTATTAGACAAAAAAAAATCAATTTGTCTCGCTCTATCACAGTACAGTATAAGGAAAAATAAAGTCGGTAAAGATAAAGAGTTTTATTAAGCTAACTAAAAATTGACAAAGTCATCATTTTTGTTCAGCTTTGCATAATCAAAAGTATTTCAAAAGCTGTAGTAAAAAACCAAAAAATCCAACTACAATTTAAAATAACCCTTCACAAAACGCGAGTCCAATATCACTGACACCGAGTGTACCCAAGCAATCGCTTTGGAACCACAAACTATTTCAATTCCAAAACTTTTCACCCCCCATTTTTCATTCCTTTAGGGATTAGGAGCTTTAGTAAGTGTCAACTGTCGTACTAAAAGGTTAACAGTGTGAGCATTTAGAGTTAGTTCCGTGATAGATGGTAGCTAATTCAATGGATACTTGTGTATTTCGAACAGTGTGTGGAGATGGTCAGTTGTTTTTAACCGACCTCAAAAAGGAGTTGGTTATAGATTCGGATGTTTAATTATATATTTTTAGGGTTCCGTACCCTCTAGATAAGTGCCATTTTGTAAACATTGGCGTGTACCTCATTTTACACCTGTAGCCTGTGGGTACATTTTACGCAGAGATCGTACAGTGCCCTTCGCATACACTATAATAATGCTTTTGGGGTGTTGATGGGGCTGACTTCCTTCTGTAGCGCATCAGGGATGTTTGCGGAAATGCGTATATCAATACGCATTTATGCATTAATGCGTAAAAGATCCAACAGCATTCTGGGCAAAAAAAAAAAAGGCAAAAGTCAAAACGTTTATTTCAATTAGGCCATTAAACGGCACTTTTGAACGTCATCATTTACTGCATATTACTGACAGGCTGAACTGCAATATTGTCAATCGTTGCTCTAGTATCTCGGCTGGAATGCTGAAGTTATGATTAGGTACTTGTTGTGTGTGTTTATGTAATTGTTGTTGTAATTGTATCACTAACATAGTCATAAGTTTATTTATTTTATATGAGTCATGGTTGCATTCAATAAAAAAAAAAAATATTTTTATTGACACACGCTGTCGAAATGTCACGTGATCAATCCCTTATATTTTGCCATTTCTACATTTGCAATCGCTGACAGAATGGCACTTTGTCTAGAACCTCTGGAGCTCCTGAGTTGACATTCTTTAGTTTTTGTGTATGTTATAAATACACAAAGACTTCATGATCATCATCATCTTATCAACCGAAAGACGTCCACTGCTGGACATAGGCCTCCCCCAAGTGCCGCTACAACAACCGGTCCTGTGCGTCTCGCATCCATCGGCTACCCGCGACCCTCACCAGGTCACCTTGTGGAAGGCCTTCCAACGCTACATCTTCCGGTACGCGGTCGCCACTCTAGAACTTTTCGGCCCCATCGACCATGTTCTGCGAGCAATGTGCCTTGCCCCCTATCATAAAAAACTTATAGATACTATTTACAAGCAAGTAGAAAATATACAATCGGAGTACAGGAGGAAGAACTCATAGGGCATCGAAAAATTCTTCCACGTCGCCGTCAATGAAAAAAGTGCCCAGAACACTGGCCGCATTACCACGTTGATTGTTCTTTATTGAACAACCTATTCCGTAAAATATTTGAACTGTTTAACATCTAAAGGCCAACTTAATTCTCGTACTTATAAAGCGATCAAATTTCAATTCAAAATTAGCGACAGTCAATGTCAAAACTTATTAATAGGTGACTTCTAGGCAAACATGCTCCATCATCGACCAAATTATTGGCTCCCATAAGTTGAGACTTTCACACGCGACCCTAATGAATAATAATAATTTAGATCTGTTTCATAATGTTATCATATATGTTTTTTTTTGTTTCAGATATATTGTTATAACTGCATTCGTCGCATACACACACACAATAGGTAAGTTCTCATTTTTACACAAATTATAAATGTAATTTTAATTAAAGGTTGTAATTAACGCACTTCATTTCATTAATTTAATCATTGTTAATAAAAAAAACTTTATTCGAATATCAATGATCCGGCTACTTCACATTTTTGTGCAATTGACTTATCTGTTAAATAACTTTGGAATACTTTCTTCAAAAACCGCTGTCGCACACACACAGAGGTTTTTGAAGACGAGCTTACAAAGCTCAAATGCTCGTTTTCAAATTCAGGCTATCGAATGACCTTTATATTTCTATTGCAATGCATATTCCGACTAGAAGTAAACCAGCTAACCAGTAAATTAGTAAAACAATAGTAAGACATCATTGTACTTTATACCAATTGCCACCAAAAAGCTACCGTGACGGTTCCCATTAGTGCTTGATCAAGATTAGAATAAACACCAGCTTGTTTTGAGGACGCGTCTTTGTGCCTCGTTTGAACGTTCCAAATATAAGCAAGTAAAGTTGCTACTTACCTAAGATTATGCGCAGACTAACATTCGATATACAAACAACCAAGTTACATTAGCTCAGCGATAACGATTGGCAATAGTTCCAAAATGAGCGGTATTGACATTGGCTACCGAAATGTCACGTGGCCAATAAATATGGCCAATCGAATTTCAAAATACGTATAGAGTTTGTGAAACACTAAAGAAAGAAAAATGTTTCTTTGTGCCTCAAATAGAAAATAAACTTATGAAGAGCACATTAAAATTAACATTCAACAAAATAACATTAATCCAACAAAAAACGACTTCCATCGTGTCTACTTTTACAAGCAAAAGTTTGACACGTTCCCCAGTTGAAATTTTCAACTCAGAAACAGCCAGTTTAACAGCCAGTCTCAGAGTCTTCGCAGTCTGAAGAATAACAACTTTACTAGACATATTGTGGTTTCATAAAACAGTGTAAAATCGCAACCTATTTCCAAGCCTGCTTTGACACAAGAAAGACTTATATTTTTGCCCTTAGCCATATTTGCCTGACTATTGCTCCAATCCAACGTCGCCAAACAAATTTGGCGCAAGTGATGGACTACTTTCATCAGTTCAAACAAGGCACGGCTGGTAGATGGGGTGTTACTAATTCAGCTATTTGTTTGCTTCCACTTTGACAAATAGTCATAGATAAGAAATTCGTGTTAACTAAGATGTTTATGGTTTAAAATCAACACACTTTAGTAATGTAACGGTTATTCAACTACTTAAAAACTCTTCGAGGAACTTAGCAACAAAATGTATTGTATTTTTCCTCACGTAAACCTTTTTAGGATTCCGTGCCCTCGGGTATCTAACCAACAGAAGTTGCTTAGGTACCCTGTTTCTAAGTCTACGTTGTCCGTTCGTCCATCTGTCTATCACAATTTTGTATTTCTATTGCCGTTATACCAACAAATAATGAATATAGAATAAAAATTTAAGAAAAAACACCATGTGCAAGAACAAGTAACTGAGTACTAAATTCAAACTATTTTGTTTCCAGATCAGGAATTCAAATTACTTATACCACCGATCGAGATAAATACAGTCGATGAATCCTACACGCCTGGTCTTTCATCATACAACTTTACCAGTGGAGTGCCCGTACCAGTTGATCCAAGTGACACAGGACTAGTGGGCCTAAACTTGACCGCTCCATTCATGGTGACGGCTATCTTTAAATCGTACAACGGCAAGTCATCATGTCTATTCTCCATAACGCAAAACGATCGTATAGTAATGAGCCTATGCATACAACCAGCTGGACAAAACATCTCGAGAATCACTCTGCGTACTGAATTATATTCGCCTGAAGACTCCATTTTTGGCTTAATGAATGAAAACTTTAATGAAAAATGGATCAAAATTGTTATATTTGTCAGAGATGATAAAGCAGACATGTACGTGAATTGTAGCAAGCTATCAGACACAATAGTTTTGTCGAAAGATGCAGATGTTACTCTCACAAAAGATATGAAGCTTCAATTGGCTTATTCAACATCATCAAGAAACAAGTTTGAGGTGAGTGATAGTTTCATTTTATTCTCGCTCATAATTTTTTTCTCTATATCACTAGCACTTTGCCTGCGACTTCGTTCGCGTGGATTTAGTAGTTTTAGGTCCAAAAACTTTAACGGCCCCATAAGTGGACTGTAACGGGTAGTTTTTGAAAATTAATCGAAACAATTTATAAACATTAATTAGCAAGCCTTTTTTGCTGTGGTCTCAGGATCAGCACCCTTCATCCCGTTGGGGGTTGATTATTAAAAAATTGTTAGATCCGCTTCAATCATACCACTTTCAGATTGTTCATACCAATTTTTAAGTAAATTGAAGCAAGCAATAATGTCAACCCTTAAAAACTTCATCACCTCTTTTATTAGCAGTTTATTTTCGAAAAATCCAAATACATGTTATTCTTATTTTTTTAATCAAAATGCCGTGTTTCAACTTCATCGGCAAGCATTTAAATCATCATCATCATATCAGCCAATTGCCGTCCACTGCTGAACGTAAGCCTCCCCCAAAGATCGCCAACCATTTAAATACTTTCATACAAACTTAAGCACCACCCACTGGGAGGTAGTTTCTAAAAACTAATATGTCATTGTTTTTTATTACTTAGCAGTATTTGTTCCAATTTCATAAATCTAAAAAATAAGATTCTTCTATACAAACTTTAAAATCCGCTAAATCGTGTTTTGGGGGTAATTTTGAAAAAACTAATAACGGCAACCTTTTTAATTAACTTAGGCTAGTATTCGTTTCAAGTATATTCACTCAAGAAATAAGTTCTTTCACACAAACATCCACCTCCTATTTCACCCCTTAATGGGGAGAGTGTCCTAAAATTCTTTCTTAGCTGTCGTTTCATATTTATAATTGTGTGAGTCCCAAATTTCATCTATATTGATCCTGGAGTTTCTGAAATTTCGTGATTAATCAGTTAATGACCTTTTATATTAAGACAGTATTTTTTAAACGAAAGGTACGATTTGCATAATTTTAAGTGTAATTTACATGTGCATAATCAACCTTAATTGTACAACCACTTAAATGGATAAGAATTAATATAATGATACTAAAATCACCACTATTCCATTCCACTCGGGTTTTGATTGAAAAATTTGACAAAAAAAGCGGTCATTGTGAGTTAATTGAATAGTTAGATATATATTCTCACGGACTTTTTATAGGCAATAATGAGTACTTTAATCGTGTAGTACATTATTTATATTTATCATCTATTGACGATATATTAAAATAATAATTTATTAGGCGAAATTTAGCTACTTTGGGTTACATTATTGCAATTTTCGTAGGTATCTATACATTTTTAAAAGAAAATACAAGCCTATCTTTCGCCATTAGAAAGCTACAGCTTTCTAATGGCGAAAGATTATTTAAAATCGGTTGAATAGTTTTTGAGCCAAATCGTATCAAACAAACATTTTTTTTTGTTACGATTTTTAACAATATTAGTTTAGATAACAACCGAATTTTAATTCAATAAAAAAACTACAGAGTGTGAGCATTTTAAAATCTATGAAAAACAGAGACAACACTATGGTAGACGCCAAATAAATGTGCAATAACGGTCATTGACCCACATACATTTATTGACTTTCTTAATATCAAAAACAGAAATAAAGACATAGAACTGTCCTGAATCGATTTCTATCGTGATCCTTTACGTTCTCTAGTAATGAAAAAGGTTCATAAATAATCTACGAAGGGAAATTAGGGAAAGGTCAATGTACTTCATTGCAAGTTTATATGGCGCCTGCCATAATAGCGTGTGATGTCACTCGCAAGGTTGGCACAAATGCACTACGGCTCAAGCCATAGTGCATTTACAGCAGCAGCAGTACACACAACGTTTTGCGCGACAAGATAAATAACACATACATGTTATCTTAGGCTCCGCGCAAACGAGCCATCAACCACAGCCAAAGGTGGCTGTAGCGCGCCATGTCCTTTGGTACCGCGAAAACGAAGTTAATCAGTGGCTGCCACAAGTGGTCGGTGCCCGCTACAATTTGTAACAACAGTGACATGTCGCGGACACTGAGCCACGAGTGGCTGCCAATGGTGGCGTGTCGCGGACAGTGAGTCACGAGTGGTCGCCACTCGCTACACGTGTGCGGCGCCTGAGGCTCCACGCAAACGGGCCACCGACCACAGCTACCGGAGCCTGGCGACAAGCTGTTTACATGATTTTTTACACGTCTTGTATGGAATCGCCGCACACGTGGAGTGTTTTATCCTATTTCAGGATCCACAGAACCAACCATTTAGATCTTAAGCTAGTGTAAGAATGTTAAATTTTCTTAACACATTTTTTGCAAAGATGCGAGATCGCTGCCAGTTGCAGTTTGTGTTACATGTGGTTTTCTATGTTTTATAAATTATCATAACCATTAATGCAACCTTTCATCATGGAACCTACTCTCGAAAGAACAAAATTTTGCAAAAAAAATCGGTTTTTTGGAAAATATAGGTATATAAATGTAAAAATTTACTGGTACACAAAATTCATTTATATGCACAATAGTTACACACAATGACCCAACTTTCTAGGTAATCTGAAAACGGGTTGGGTTTTTGATCTATTCGTAGTGTTCAGTCAGTGTTAAAACAGCTGTTTTTTAGACGTTAATGTCTCAATAACTGTTTGAGCTGTATATATGAAATTTGGAGCAACACATTTTGAGTAATTGAGGTCAAAAGTGGCTCTAATGGTTTGTGTGTTGTCGCCAGTTCCTTTTGGGTTGAACTTGGCTTGACACGCTATGGTGTATTTAGATTTCTATGAAGCTGTTCTATTAGAAGTAAATTAATGTCTTTCTTCACACTATCAATGGGGTTAGATTCTTTGCCGTCATAATAATTATACTACATAAACAACGGTGACTAACAAGACGGGAAAGTTCAGATTTGTGATAACTAACTTGTTTCTAAGGTCTAACAAGATCTTATTTGCCGCCATAATAATTAATGAAATATTTAACGATCTCAGAAATAAATAATTGTAAACATTTCTTATCGTTCAGACGCTTATCTATTTGCCTATAACGTGCCTAGAAGAGTAGAGCCAGATAAGTCGAATAGGTCTAGCTACTTGTTTCTAAGGTCTAACAAGATCTTATTTGGCGCCATAAGCAAAAAGGGCGCATCTGATGGAAACATCGAAAAAAATTAACATTAGGTATCCTCCTTCAATTCCAACAGCATATGCATTCAGAATGTTAGTGTCGTCGTCTTATTACGGCAACTGCTCCGGTCGTCCGTGGTGGCTAGCGCGGCAGCCGAGCGTTAGGTCCAGCCGGTCGATTTTGTAAAGATGTCGAAGTGAAAGCTTGGGTGAAGTGATCACGAGGTGAGCTCTCAATCCATATAATCGAGATCATCACGTGACTTCTCGATTATATGGATAGCGTTTTATCCTATTTCAGGATCCACGGAACCAACCATTTAGATCTCAAGATTGTGTAAGAATGTTAAACTTTCTTAACACATTTTTTGCAATGATGCGAAATCTCTGAGGGTCTGACCCCTAGGAATTATAGCCGTTGTGTGTTAGTTGTTACAGCCCGGAGTTTGGAAATAGGTGGTGTGTCACCAAAAAGTGAGAAAAGCACGTAAAGCCGTTGGTCACGCACCAGACCTCAACCCAGTCGTGTCGGATTATCCTCCCATTGGTCTTTGAGAGTAAAGGAACAAATAGTACCTATGTTACGCACACACCTTGCCCAATATAACCTCCTGCGCATTTGGATAATCTTCGTGGAGACTGGCAATAATTATTAAAAATAGCAAACTTGGCCCTCAGTACGCGAATCCAGTTGACATTAGAAGATATAAGATGGCCGCCTTATCAAGGTGACTGACCTCTGCCCGGTTCTATCACCATCTATTAGATGTTTCCACGTCATTCTAACGACAAACTAATGAATGAAATATTTAACGGTCTCAGAAATAAATAATTGTAAACATTTCTTATCGTTTCGACGCTTATCTATTTGCCTATAACGTGCCTACAGCGAATAGCAACAGTTATAAGTTATTTATTGACATATCACACTATGAATTAATGAGATTCATTAACTAATCATGACATGATTTTGTTATAAACAACATATTTTATTAAAAAATGGTAGTTTCGCGTTTGACTACTATCTCACTTTTTTATAGACGTTGCCACTCGCCGTTCAGCACGCTAGGGCTGGTTACTGCTTAACCGGACTATCCTGTTGTGACTTCAAATGAATTTAAAGCCAGGTCTAAAAACTACTCTACTGCTAAATGACCTCTCGCTAAGGGCACCCCTCTGTGGAGTATGGATCTCGACTTAGTGACGTCATTTCGGGAGCAGCAAGGGACAGACTGGGTCATATTATTAGTATTTAGAGGGTCAACTATCTCACCTAAGCGATGATATTGTCGCAGAATTTCCTAGATGTAACCTTAATGTTGTCTATCAGTGAACACAGATTCCGTCAGGGAATTCCACTGCCTAGCTGAACAAGCAATGAAAGCATTCCCAAAACCTTTTGTGTCTAAGAGCAGTCACGCACTGCGTCTGTCCATTGATCCACATCAATGGACATCACTCCTCACACAGTCATCGAAGCAAATTAATGCAGCAGTTAGTTATCTACACTTCAACGAAGGTTCAGTTGAATACCAGCGTCAGGCAACTCCTAGTTGTCTGGCATTTTTCTGAACTGGACCTATTTGGCGCAGTCGCGGCAGTTGTCTTTCATTTGTATCTACAATGTGTGTCTGTGTGTGTGCCAAATAAACTAGTTTTCTTTCTTCTTTCTTTCTTTCATCTTTAGGGAGAAACCTAGAGATTCGTTTTTAAGATTAAAAAAAACTATTGCGAGACATTCCTTGAATTTCGACAGAATGAAATTAAAATCTCTTAAGTAATTATGTATCAAAATCATATATTTCGCCTTAGTACAATGTTGCTAGTAAGATACTATAGTAGGCGCCAGATAATCGTGGAATAACGGTCATTGACCCACCTACAATTATTGACATTTTTAATTTGAAAAACGGAATTAATGACACAAAGCTGTCCCGAATCATCATCTCTCGTGATCCTTAACATTGTCTAATAATGAAAAACGATTAATATTTAATTGTTCAGGTACCTATGAACAGTTATTAGGGAAAGGTCAATGTACTTTATTCCACATTTATCTGGCGCCTACTATAAGTAATATAAATTCGAATCCAAATTTGCACCTAATTCCGGTTCACACCTTCCGATATACACGGTAGTTTAGTTTGAAAAGGACCTATTTCAAGCCGAATTTACAGAATGGTAGGTACGAATATTAATTTGAATAATGGAGGGAAAGGCACCAACATACTGCTGCGTAGTTTGTAACACATTTAAGACTGCAAAGCCTCAAAGCATATAGCTCTGCCTTTTCCGAACGTATTCGATGCGCTAATGCCACGACAACCCGCGTCAATGTAAATACAGTTTTGATACAATCATGATATTATGTCTAGTCGATGATAGATAACCACGGATTAAGTCGAACAAACAGATCGTTATCACACTACTATTATGAAGGCGAAAGTTTGTGAGTGTGTGTGTATGGTTGTAACTTCTTCACGCGCAAACGGCTGGACCGATTTAGATGAAATTTGGTATAGAGATTGTTTGAGTCCCGGGAAAGGACATAGGATTGTTTTTATCTCGGGAGTATGTTCCCTCGGAATAATTTTCAACATTCACGCAAGCGAAGCCGCGGGCGACAGCTAGTAGATTACATAACAATATCACTTACTTTTAGTAGGTACATTCATAGGGAAAAAAGTATGTAAGCAAAGTCAAATTCTGTAAATACTCGTGTACTTCAGAAAACTTGTTGATTTTTCGCAAACTTTCATTAACTAAAGTTACCTTACTTTAGATTTAAATAGGTAGTCAAGAATTTATCCTCTACTTCACACTCGAAACAAACATGGTACCTACTAACTTATTTACCTACTCAACATGATATCACTGTACGAAACTCTGGCAAACTTCGCTTCAGTTTAGAATTTAGACCTAAATGCGTCTATACCCCAGTTAGTGTTGCTAACCCTACAAATTTAACCGTAGATCAGCATTTTGTTTTTTTGGTCATCTTATTAATTTATATTTTATAGTTACAGCAAATAAAATATACATACAGAAAATCTTAAACTAAAAAACATACAATTGACGGCCTGACCGCATTCCGCGATTCTTCAAGACACCCTGGAATGGATAGAGATACCCTGGACACGAAATGGGGTTGCATTTGGTGCAAATATAAAGTTAATATATTACACGAACAAACATAAATAAAGCAATACAATATACTAAACTAGATACATAAATACATATATATTAGTTTAGGCCTCCAGATCAACACTTAAATGTTAATGTTACTGCACTTATATCTAGTACTACCTATTTCGTTTGAAAATGTGGTTATCTGGTGATACGTACAAAATATGTTTATTTATTTAATGATTGTGCCTAAGTATTAGGTTACTAATCGCTAACGAATATATTTTTCCATAAATACTTAACTAACTATATACACTAAAAATAAAAATAAAACTCCTAACTAAATTAACCCTAAAATATGGCGTCAAAAAATTCATCCGCATCGCTGTCGACTGGAAGTGTACCCAAAAGACTGGCGGCATTGCCACGTTGTGTGGCAATGCTTATTCTTTGATCAAGGTAAAAGCCAGCCGAAAGTATTTATGTGCTTTATTTGCTAATTTTCCGAAAATTTGTTTATTTTTCAAATTTAGAATATTTTTTTCTATATGTATAATACCATCGGACTATATTTTTTTATAAGATGCCAAAATTTACACAAGGAATTCGAATCAAGCAATACCTGAACATGTTACGATATTTTATGAATATTTACAATTTGTTTCGAGCTTGTGTGCTGTTTTTCTCTAGCATAGATTTGGCAACACTGATCCCAGTTAAACTCAGTTTCACTGCTAATGCGGCCAAAACCTAGATGTTAAATCAGGCGTTATTACTTAATTAAGGCGTGCTTCCTCCGTAACACATGTTTCTGAATTATTGTTTATACAATTTGTATAATTCGGTTTCAATTTACGAGTATTTTGGCAAGTGTAATTGGACTTTAAGTTTGTAACGCACATGTGTTTGAAAGATTATGTTTTGGATGTTAGAGGCTGTTTGTTTTGATAATAATAATTATTATTTTATTATCAGGCTGAAGCCCCGACACAATACACAAAATAATCTTAAACAATAATAAACTTAATACAAATGAATAAACCTTATTAAACTATTGCACAAGAAATGATGGCGTCGTGTTTCGCTGACTGGTGTCGCGCAGCTGGCCGCGGAAACGTCGATACACGACACCCTTCGACCAAAACTCTTCTTTGAGGAACATCTCGAGCTGATGAGTTGCAACCCGCACCACAAACGACTTGAAGTTTGTGTTGTGACGCGACTCCAACTTCTCGACCCTCCACTATCTCCTCAACCTTCGTGGATTGATGTAGCCGGGCCACGTACGTCGTACAGCTGCTTGGTCGCGAATTGGGTGTGTACCAAGTTATGTAAACCTAATTAGACGAAACGTAGTATGGGATGTTTATTAAGCGAAGCATAGGACTTTCCTTCTGTCTTTGGTACGTTTCGTCTCTCTTTTAAATCCATCCAAAGGTTGTCGCTCATTATGTTACCCTATGTAATGTTTTTTTCATCTATCTGTTCTATAATTTTTAAACACTCCTTAGCTTAATTATTCTATTTGATTCTAGTGCAAGTATTTGATCCTGTTACGTAAACGTCCGCTCTTGTCATATTCAATCTAAGTACAAATGGTTTATAGTTTTGTATGCGTGTTAGTTCTGTGACAATTTTTTTCTGTTTATATCTATTGAAAGACTTCCAGATATAAAAAAGATCTATCAAAATAGAACAAAAAATTTGATTCCATATTTATCAAGTTTTGTTTGTCACGTTTTTGTATATTGACTTATGACTTTCGTGTGTTCAAACTTTGAAAATTTAGGATGATTAAAATAGTTCCTTGTATCAATGAAATACTCCGAAATGAAAAGCAAAAATAAACTCTACCACCAATTAGTACTTAACCGAAGAGTGGGTGTTAGTAAAGCGGTACGTATGTCCGTAAACGGCTTTACAAATTTTAATAACGAATATCAAACCCCGAAAATTAATTATGAAATTCTGCCACGGAATGATAAAACAAAGTTTAAAATTCGAAATTAGAACGCTCCCGTGGATGTACAGCGCGTGACGTTGGCTTTTGTAAATTAAAAAAAAAATTGCTTTTTAAAAAAGGTTTATGTGATTAGGTGGCCCTGTTTGTCTATTAGTGGCCGGGTAACAAAAATTTTGTCGCCGAAGCATTTTTTAATCGTTTGTTTATTTTATAAATTAGCAGAGCTAATCTTCGTGAGTTTTTCGTTGGACCACAGCGATTTTGAACTGTGCTTTCGCGTAAACGTGAATATTTCGCGTAAAAGGCTTTTGTATTTCACCATTAGCAAACTAAAACTACGCCTTGTTTGTTGATAAAAATGATGACTCAATTTTTTACGACTGCAGTATAACACATCCATAAAATACGTAACAAAAGCCGTAAAAATCACATTAATCAAAACTGCAGTTTTTAGCTGTATTAGATATGGACAGACAGACATAAAAATTTTACAACATTAATGTTGGCGCATAAAGCTCCCGAGTTTCAGTGTGCCTGACGCTTCGCGATAAACATGTCATTTTGGATAACTCCGTAAACGAGCTATTTTTAAACCTCACTTCTGCTCTTTCCAGTCGCATTAGGGATTACTTTTGTGAGAATTTGATTGTCGCTTAAGGTAAATTGGTATACAGTTGAAATTATGCTAACTACACAGAAGTGTAAGTAAGACTTTAAAACTTTCGACATGAGTTACTAGTAAAATGATTCCTGAAGAACCAAAAAATACTAGCAACCCACACCGGCTTCACACGGGTGCAAATTATACAAAATATATATACAAATCCTCCTCCCCACCAATTCTCTTTTTTAACCGAAGAAGGTTCTCAATTCGTTTCTATTTTTTTTAAAGTTTGTTCCCTCATAACTCCTTTATTTATGAACCGATTTAAAAAAATCTTTCATGTGAAAGTATATACGTTCCGATTGGTCCTATAGAAATTTTATCAAAATCGGTTCAGTGGTTTGGTTTTTAAATAAAAATTGCTGGATTAAATAGAAAATATATCATCCAAGTAAACGAAATTGCGCGTTTTGCTTTCCTGTGACTTTCAGTGGTGTTGTTAGGTGTGGGTTTGGGTGTGGGTGTGGGTGTGTACCACTAAAGTGTAAAATAAAAACTACACACAACAAGCTTTATTTTGTGAGACGTGAGTTGCGTATTTTGAGTTGCGCAATTTACGTTCAACTGAAATCCGGTTAGGCTGCCACACGGACAGACGTAATTTCAGTTACTATCCAACGTTTGTACGGGGTGTTTGTGACGACACAAACACCCCGTATATAATGATTTATAACACGAGCAATGGATAATTATGTAAGAAGCATTAGAAGATAAAAAGAGAAGCTGGGTTAATCCACTAAATAGGGAAAGAGTGATGTGTGTACCTTATATAGACAACTCACGCCGACGCAATTCGGTTGATATAATGCGCGTGAGTCAGCAGACAACATTTTGTGTCGCCGTGTGGCACAAACAGAAATGAAACCGAATGCAACGTAAATTCCGCGACTCATTTTTCGCGACACACAACTAAAAAAATTACGCTTGTTTGACCTCACCCTAGACGTGAAAAGTTAACAAACATACCGACAAATAGACAGCGTAATTTTCACATTAGGAATATTAGTATGGATAGTATGGATTGACAATATAATAATACCTTCCACACAATTAAATACATAAACCGTATAAGAGCAGTTTCAATTTTATAGCGCAGCGTCTCAAAGAAAATCCAATTTTCCGACCGCCGTAAGATTCGTCTCTTATTTGTGGCTTGCCTTCAATGGGACAATATTACACACAATCTGGGCCCGACGATTCACTGGATCAGTTACCCATATCATTCAACACCACTGTGGATTTTTGTCTTTTTGTTGTAAGGTTTTCATTTAAGAAAGAAAAATAAAAGTCTTTTTGTTTTAACTTAAACATTCATCATCATTTTTAGCCGAAAGGGTCTCAAGCGTCGCTTCATTTGACGGACAGGGCCGTCATCTACCCCGGTCACCGGGGAGAGTGGAACCGGCGAGAGATGTCGTGCGGTGTTCCACAGGGATCGGTTCTGGGGCCGCTCCTGTGGGACATCGGCTACGATTGGGTGCTGCGTGCCGACCTCCCTAGCGGCGTCAGCGTAGTCTGCTACGCTGACGACACGCTGGTTCTAGCACAGGGGGGGTCGCACCAGGCGGCGGCCGACTTAATGACACGCGGGGTCGCGATAGTCGCTGGAAGGATCCGGCAATTGGGTCTCGAGGTGGCCCTGCACAAGTCCGAGGCCATGTGCTTTCATGGTTCTCGGAACAGGCCACTAGCGGGATCCCAATTAACGGTAGGAGGGGTTCACATCGGCGTCGGGTCGACAATCAGGTATCTGGGGCTCGTTCTCGACAGCCGGTGGAACTTCGAGGAGCACTTCCGACGTTTGGCTCCCAGACTGGAGCGGGCTGGAGCTGCTTTCAAGCGGCTCCTGCCCAATCTAGGGGGTCCAAACGCCTCCTGCCGGAGGCTCTATGCGGGGATCGTGCGGTCCATGGCCCTTTATGGGGCCCCTGTGTGGGCCCTAACGCTGAAGGGGCGACCAGCCCGCCAGCTCAACGCGGCTCAAAGGGTCATGGCCATCCGGCTGGCTCGGGGATACCGCACGGTCTCCGGCGAGGCGGCGAGCCTCCTTGCCGGATTACCGCCATGGGATCTGGAGGCGAGAGCCCTCGCGCACGTTTATGCGTGGCGCGTGGAGGTGCTTCGCCGGGGCGAAACTCCGCTGCCACGGCAAATTGCATCGCGGCGGACGGAGCTCCGGCAGGATACTATGGCGGTATGGAGACTGCGACTATTGCAGCCCAGCGCTGGGCACGCCACAATTGCGGCGGTAAGGCCCCTCTTTGAGGAGTGGCTGGAGAGGCGCCACGGCGTCCTCACCTTCCGCCTGACGCAGGTACTTACCGGACACGGCTGTTTCGGGAGGTACCTGTTTCGGATTAAGCGGGAGGATACGCCCGGGTGTCAGCACTGTGAGGATCGCCCGGAGGACACGGTGGAGCATACGGTGGAGGTCTGCCCTGCTTGGGCTGAGCACCGCCGTGTCCTCGTCGAGGCGATCGGCGGCGGCAACCTCTCGCGTCCGGCCCTGGTTGAATCCATGGTCCGGAGCGAGGAGGCTTGGGAAGCGGTCACCTCCTTCTGCGAAGCAGTAATGCTAGCGAAGGAGGAGGCGGGCCGCGCGAGGGAAAGGCAAGGCCTTCGTCCCAACCGCCGCTACAGGAGAAGACGCCCCGGGCGTCGGGAGTCGCAGGGCGATCCCCGGCCACCGTAGGCGCGGGCCTGCGGACGGCGAGCGTTGGGTGGCTCGCTGTCCGATCACCACCAGGCCCGGGTCGATGGCGCGTTGTGTTTCACGCGCGCCTCAAAGAGATGTCAGCAAAGAGGACGGGGCCCGCTAGGGCCAGAGCCTGCCAGGGTTGCGGAATTTGTTCGAAAGAGTCACCGCGGCCCTGGAAAGCAAAGGGCTTTAGAAGGAACACGGATGGGTTTTAGTCAGTAAGAGTCTGACACGCCCTTCCGCTCCACCCAGAGCGGAAGAAGTCATTTTGATGATTTCCCATCCTTAAAAAAAAAAAAAAAAAAAAAAAAAAAGCGTCGCTTCATCGATCGGTAACGTGCTTCTCGATTTCAATGGCATTTACTAATTTTGAATACCAGTTTAATCTGTACACATGTCACCGTGAAAATTCAGGTGGAGTGAGCTCTAAATTAACTGATCAACTGACACCCTGATTGTAGGGATTGCCAGCTCTCTTCTCGTTCACCTTACCTACGTCTTCACGATTCATATAGGTACTACATGTCATCAGCCGACCTTGCTGGATACCTACCAACTTTACGCCTTCCGATTAATCGTCACCAAATCAAAAATTCATGAGTCGTAACTCTTCAATAAAATAAATTACTAACACCGATTGGTTGGTCTTTAAAACAACAGCCAATCAAATAACTAGCAAAAAATTTGCAGTGATTTAATGATGAGCCAGATCTTCAAATAAGTAAACTAAAAAAGTTCACTCTTTTTCTCCAGGATTCCATCATCAGATCCTGATTTGATGACTATGGGACCACCTGGGAAGTATACCCTTTCAAAAAAAAAAAAACCAAATCGGTCCAGCCATCTTCGAGTAATCGGGGAACATACATAAAAAAAAGGTTCCGACGAATTGAGAACCTCCTCTTTTTTTGAAGTCGGTTAAAAATGCGAAAAATTTTTAGTGTCAATAATACTAGAACAATCTTTTCTGAAAAAGTATTGCAATAGGTACCCATTATTTTACGAAGGAAAGCCTTTTCATTCAAAAAGACGTACTAAACCTACGAGTATCATTACATCAATAAATTTCACGCCAATATAGACAACAACGAAAATGTTGAAATAACAAGCATACGAGTACATACCATTCCTTCAGTTTGTGAGTTATCAATTTATTTTATTTCTCCCCTGTCAACGACACAAAGACGGAGCGATGACACAAAAAAGTTAATTCAAGGTACTGTTTATTTTGACTCGCGTATTGTTTTTGATAGTCTGCAGTGAATACGTGGCCATGTTTGCTTCTACAGATGCTATTATTTGAAAAAAATTTGGTAAATATTCATAAAATCCCTGTGTTGTAGCAAGCCGATACTATCAGTTTTACAATTAAGAATATAGAAAATGTTAGCCGAGTGTCAATGAAATGTGATGCTATTTTTGCATACTACAGCAATTCATACACGATCCTATTCATTTACAACATTTTTAGTTAAAAAAACAATTTTAGCATAATAAGCCCTTTTATATTTTACTATGCCACAAGGCACAATATAGAAAACTTTAAAAAAAGACTAGTTTCCCGCCCAAAAGGATCCCGTATCCAAAATAAATTTATTTACGTTCCACGCCTGCCATTGATCGATTTTGATAGATACGGTATATAAAACATTTATTTGATGCAACACAAAACAAATCGATACATAAAGCCACAAATAAAATTATAAAAAAGCTAAGCACAAATATCAAAATAATTACAATAATCTTTTGCTTGTTTTGCAAAAGTTCATATGTGTGCCAAATTTTAACTAAATCGGTCCATTCGATTCGAAGCAAATTGGTTGTGACAGAAGATCAAGCTAACAGACACGCAGACAGCAAGACAGATAGGAGAAAAGGAAAAAGAAGTAAATACAAACTCAGTTATAATCTCGACACTTTCCATCCTACCACAGGAATTCTGCAACCCCAATTCTACGCTCTCATCACCGCAATACAAACTAAGGAAGGTGCTGGTTGAATGCTTAATGGCCACATCTTGAACTTAACAAATTGAGACCAAGTCCCGCTCCCACGTACAGTCGAGGCAGAAAAACTTGGGCCGCTACCTGTCTCAACAATGAGCACATAGCTACAAACTTTCAAATGTTTGCTATTGGTGAAAGGGAGGAGATTTCAGCGGTTGTAGCTTGAAGGATAGTTTTCTTTGTGAGGTCACAGACAGAATTTAAGTAAAAGATAAAAAAGATGGTTTTTGTTGTGAACATAACTCTATTGTAAGGAAAACAACCAAATGTTTTTATTTTTCTTTTCAGTTGAATGTTTCTGTGGTTCCTCCTACATTGAAATTTTTGTTGACTTTGGCTATTGGGTTCTATCACGTGTTTTCAATTCCATCAGCACGTACACGGATGATCATCACCGATTGAGTGAACTATTGGTTCCTCCAGTAACTTGAATTGTTCGCATTTCATCGGTTTTCATGGAGAATCTGGAGTCATAGTCAAGATAAAATTTTAGCTTAGCTTACGTGGGTTTCTAAATGAGGATGAATGTGATTCAAAAAGAGATGCATATGAACGCAAATGAACGGAGATGAAGAGGACGCCTGGGGAAAGATAAATGGATTTTGTGAGCAATGAAATGATAGAAAAAATATTGAATGATTTTGTGACGGCTGACATGGGACCCCAAGTAATATAGAATAAGGGCAGGAAGATGATGATAGAGTGGAATAGTCTCTTGAATTACACCATACAACTAAAGTAAGATACCAAACCGAGGATTGGGACTCTTTGCTAAGAATTTGAGTGGGTTTCTTCTTGAGGTCCACTTCGTTTTTGTTTTTAACTTTATCTTTGAAAAACTTTAAACAAAGAGCAGCAATTGATTTTATATACAATTCAATAGAACGATTAGTTTCTGTAGCGTTTCGATTGTGAAGTATTGTTTTCTTTGCGGTATCTTCAGTAGAATTGTATGAGATAAGAACTTTTCATCAGAAAGGAGCTAAAGTTTAGTCTTCAACAAGCATTGTACTCGGTGGGATTTGATAAAATCGCACCTTTAGATGAGATTTTTTTAAAAAAACCTTGGTTGTTCTTCGTAATAAAATAAACTTTCCCTATCTAAAGCTTCTTGATTCAGTGGGTTAGTATGTCTTCTGTCTGTCATCATTAAAATTGACAACCGAAGAAACAAAAAATAAAAGCTGTTTAGTACATTTTTCTTCGCATAATTTAAATCAGTGATGGAACCAAAATAAAAGCCACCAGCCAAACATTTGGAACTTTTTAGTAGATTTTTGCGGTCGGGTGTTTTCATACAATTTATTTTTATTAGTAATAATTTCTATTAAAAAGGCACCAAAAAAGTATGAGTTGCAATGGAATTTGAACTTTGTTTTGTATGACAAGAGTTTATTACTCCATAAGTTGATAGTTAACACGAATTTTAAATTCAACTATTATAACATGAAACAATTAAGATATTACTAATTTGAACTTTGGTCCTCCGTATAAGACACATGTTAGTCAAATTATAAGCATGTCCATTAAACTAATTCCCAGTTAAAAATATAATGATAAGTGGTCACATAAGATCCCGCTTTAAAAAACTAACTAAGATCACATAAAAAACTATGAGTCACAAAAACCAAGAGTATATTTAAAAAAATAGGTCACGTTGCAAAGATGAAGATAGGACAAATGCATTTGTATACGTCTAATGTTGTCATAATAGATTCATCAGACGGATCCTCATTCAACGAGAATAAAACCTAATTATTGTTCTATTTTGTTGTGTATATATGAGCATTTTGGTCGATTTTTTAAACCATCTACGATGCAAGCTGCTCACTACGCAATTTTATTTTATATATAATATAATCTTATCAATTTATATGAAAGAATCATACACTTCACAAAATCGGGGTCCCGAAGCTTACATATATACAAGTTTTTCAAGATATTTCAATAATCGGATATTTTTTTAATCTATGGTTTTTGTGCTATTCATTCCTAAAACTACGGTATTGCTAAAATTAGTCACAGTGACATAATAATCAGCCAACCTTGACAACGAAAATAAACACCAACATTTTTTGAGTATCTTAACCCTAAAAAGTCGACGCCAGAAATCGCAAAACAAAACCGCGTGCGAGTGCGAAACCCATTACAGAACACATGTAAAACCGACATAAATCATAATAAATAGACAAAGTTAAGTACCATTAGTGGTGTTGAAAAAATACGATCTTGTTCAGAACAGTCGCCAAACGTGACCTCATTCTCTTAGAACATTTGATACGACGAATCAAGATTTATGAGACAAAAAATGAGATCGTTCTTTGATGTCTTGTTGCGCTGCGGTAAAGGGTTATGCTCTTTTGTTTTTTAGAGTTCCGAACGTCCATGTGATAGACGGAACCCCTTTTTATAGAGGATCACTCACGTGTCTGACTGTTTGTCTGTCCCTGTTGCTCCGTATCCACTGGACCAATTCAGTTGAAATTTGGTACTCATAGGAACTTCTATGACCCAAACACGGACGCGTAACGTAATTAATATTTTTTAAAGGAAAATAATAAAATGAAACAAAGCCTGCCAGGGTTGCGGAATTTGTTCGAAAGAGTCACCGCGGCCCTGGAACGCAAAGGTCTTGAGAAGAAACACGGATGGGGTTTAGTCAGTAAGAATCTGACACCACGCAGAGCGGAAAAAGTCATTTTATGATTTCCCACCTTTAAAAAAAAAGGGTCTCAGATTTATTTTTTCTCAATATGAAGTGTATAGTTTGTAAAGTATTACGTTAAAAACATATAATTCGTTCGGAACCCTTTGCTCAAATCCGTCTCGTGCTTCGCCGGTTTTTTATGATTAAGTGGGAGCTAAAGGGATTAAACGTGGGTTATAGTTTGGCACTTATTCTAATCTGATGGATGTAAATCATTTTGGTAATGAGATGGGCGTAAAAATAACAGTGTCGTGTACACACAAGACGGTTACAAAACTAAAGGAATCAGTCGCTTTTATGTGAAGTTACTGTTCTGAAGTGGTCGTTTTATGTTTGTTTTGAAATACCAAAAGTTTGTTGAATAGATCTTTAAACGTGGAATCTTGAGGTTTTAGTGCGGCTTTAAATAATATTAGCATGCTGCAGTTACTTCAGCGTCCCAAGTTTCAACAGTTGAAGGTAACACTAGTGACATTGATTTACCAAGTTAATATCTTTTATTTTTCAAAAATAAGTTATTGAATTAATAATTCCATGTGATCTTGAAATCTTTTTAGTAATGCTTTTTATACTGTTACCCACATCACTACCTTCATCTCCGTAAATCCTTTAACATCTTCCCATAACTCCACAAAATGTAACCCCTCAAAGTACATTAACAAACTCAAACACCCATCAAAAGAGCTAAATACCTGAAAATCAAACACACATTCATTCCCACATCACGTAACAATTTGAGTTTCAACGGCACCTCTGCACGCGTTCAAACTGGATCCTCCTTAAATTTGCCTCAATTCCGAAGCGGAAAATCCAATGATTTACTGGGTTAAAGTCTTATCATAATCTTGCACGTCTCTCATATTTCACGGTGAGTTAGTGCCAGTCTCACTCGCACACTATTTTCACTATTCAAATCGGTTTAGGTAATAGTATTTTTATTGTGAAGACTCGACACAGGCGCTTGCTAGACTGTGGTTGATGCGATGTGTTTCAGTTGTGGCTTAAAGTAACTAAACAAAACAATGTTCATTCAGATGAACTCGTGGCTGACATGCTTGTCCGTAGGTTTGCTCGGTGAACGTGTGAAGTGAAAGTGACGTTTTTTGATGTGAAATATCTATAGCTGCGGATAAAACCGATTGTTGGCGTGGCGACGCGTCGCCGCTATATAAATACAGTCTATATGTATTTTTTTCATTATGCCATATTTAGTTCCTGTCTTAATCTGTTCTTTTATGCATATTACTTGTACAAAAGATAATTTCGATGTTTCACATCTGCCAGGCGTCCCGTGACGGCTCACGATTTTTTAAAGCATATTGTCAGACATTTTACTCGTGCAGCCTCTGGACAAGTTGTACGCAGAAAGCCATCAAAGTTGTTCGAGTTCAATACAACAATGCATTCAGGATGCTGCTGGGGCTGCCACGCTTCTGTAGTGGGTCGGGAATTTTTGCTGATGCAAACGCTGATGACTTCGCAGCGATCAGACGTGTGCCGATCAGCTACAGAAGGTCCGGGGCAGCTCGAACAGTCTCCTGAATGTCATTGCCAGGAAATTTGATTGCTCGTTTGTCCGTTATTGGTCCAACCTGCATGCATTCTAACATAGTTATTGAGGTTAATGTTCACTAATAAATTATGGAACTTTCTGAAATAAAATAATAATATGTTTTTAATATTAAATAATAAAGGCCGCAAGCACGTGTTGAACTTCGAAGTTAACTTGCGCTTGCCAAGATTTTTGGATGGGTGACCATCTATTAAATACTGAGAGTTACCTTCATATCTCAGATGACGCATTATCCGTTGCCGAGACCGTCAGCTGTACAAAGAAGATAGATAATTTGATATTAGTTTTGCCAACGGTTTTCATAATAAACAGTTATTGGGTTGTAGAGGTCAAACAGGAAGTGTTCCACCTGAAATACTGGCATTTCGCTGCATCCAATTAGGCTGAATGCCGACTGCAAGGCAGATTGATTGATTAAGTGTGTATTTTATTACTATATTTATTCTTAAACAACGTGTTTCAAAACATACATGCTTGACGGCTTTAGTCCCTCTGTCCTCGATGAAACTACTGAATCAAGCCACGTACAAATAAATCGGATATCAAGCACAAACAACATACACAGACTACTTTGACAACTCGCTACGAAACTTTCGCAAAAACACTACACACAAATAAATAAAACATCGAAACATTCAAAGTGTACACTAAGCACGAATTTTGAGCACATTTAACAACCGTACTGCGCTCGTGAAATATTTGAATATTTTATCAAAGCATCACATCGTCGGTTGAGCTTAAAATCTCTCATTAATTCTACGTTTGTTATCAAGTGAGCGCTTATATATAGACTATTGAAACTCGTGGCTCGCATATTAATAAACCGCCGGCGACGATTTGCGGGTTAACGCGAAAATCGACTTTGAGGAGGGTCGTTTGTTAAAAGATCATGAAAGTTTTGAAAGGAAAAAGTCGGAAAGTCTTCAATGTTGTATGGAGTTTAAGAAGTCTTTGGTGATAAGTATTGGTAGATACTATAGTTGCGTCATTGTATTTCATCTTTAAATCATTTAAGGGCTCATGTATAATCCACTATGTCTAAAGACTTTGTGTCAAAAAGATGGCGTGCAAGTAGTAACAATACAGTTATAAAATACACCAAAAATGTATGAAACAACCGTTTAAGATATGAGAAAAACTGTTTTGGATCTAGTGAAAATTAGTTTAAGAGTCAAAAATAAAATCCATTCGTTATAAATGAATCAACTGCCTGCGGTGGAAATAACATTTAACACAATTAATTAGAAACCAATTTTTCAAAATAAATTAAATAAAATTGTTAAGTTTGTAAGTGAATTATTACTTTTATTTTGTGGGCATCTTCCTAAAAATAAAACGTAATAATACTATTAGACCGACTATAAAATTTCCTGGACAAACACTACTCGCTGTTATGGCCCCAGCAATAAAGTTCAAAAGCGGGAATCGAAATTTGTCGCAAATAAACCTAATTAAAAAAGCTATTAAATGAAAACTTGATTGAAACTTGTTAAGCAGAAATAAGTTTGTTATAATCTAAATTAGGGCCACCTGTTTCCAATTTTATGGTAGTTTTTAAAACCATTACTAAATGTTTTATGTTAATATTTTTTTATGAAATAGATAAGAATAACATGTTTTTTTAGTACGAGATAAAAGAAACTTTAAGTATAATATATTTGTAAGTAATTTAGTCACTCTTACAGCCACTAAATTAAAAACGAAAAGAATTAATAGAAGACATAAAAAATAACCGTCCAATGGTCATAACATATTAGCAAATAGGACAATCAACTCAGTATATCGTGAACAACTTCTAAATATTGACTTCTCTTAAGCTATTCTACAACCTTCCGCGTAATTTTTTACGGAAAAAATAATACTCAAAATCGGTTGACAATAACATTTGTAAGTAAATAATAATCGAATGAAAAAAAATCACTAGAACCTCTTTCTTTTTGAAATCCGTTTTAAAAATAGGTACCTTT
Organism: Mamestra brassicae; assembly: GCA_905163435.1. Taxonomy (NCBI): domain Eukaryota; kingdom Metazoa; phylum Arthropoda; class Insecta; order Lepidoptera; family Noctuidae; genus Mamestra; species Mamestra brassicae. Next base: position 6,321,875 of record LR991004.1, on the reverse strand, counting down.
TTTTAAGGATGCGAATCGTCAAATGACTTCTCTCCGCTCTGGGCGGAGCGGAAGGTCGTGTGTACTCTTACTGACTAAAACCCATCCGTGTTCCTTCTAAAGCCCTTTGCGTTCCAGGGCCGCGGTGAATCTTTCGAACAAAGAACAATGATCACTTTGGACTAGGAAATAACAGAAATTGAGAGATAAAACTGTCACCAATATGTAGTGTACTGTTAATGTAATTATTGGATATCTTCGTTTATTTTTTTAAGCTGGGAAAATATAGTAAATCTTTTAAAAAAAATATTGCCTGATTTATCAGAATGCAGTATAAAATATCTGACTTCGAAAGCATCCTTAATTACTCACGTTTCTAGAGAAGTTTATGTTTCTAAAGTCCATGATAATTTTATTTTTTAATCAAATTAAATCCCAGGCAATGTGAACCGTATAAATCACGTAAATTATTATAATTTTGACTGGCCTGTTGGTCGAGTGGTTAGTGACCCTGACTGCTAAACCAGAGGTCCTCGGTTCGATTCCCACCCAAGACAAATCTTTGTGTGATGAGCATGATCATTTGTTATGTGTTTGGGTGGAATTTTGTCTATAATATGTATGTATTTAGAAATATATAAGTATGTTTATCAGTTGTCTGGTTGCACAGGCTCTGCCTAGTATGGGATCTGATGACCGTGTGTGAGTTGTCCCAGGATATATATTATATTAATTAACTTAGCCAATAATAGAATTTGATGTTACTACGTGACAAATTGTTGTAAAGCCATAAATTAAATAAAAAAGCTAATGATTTTACATCCAAAAATCGTCAGTGTTATAAATCGATCGGTAACGTTCCTCCCTATTTTTGACAAGTAATCCAAAATGTGTTGTAGTTTTAGTGACGACTGTGTTTTGCTCCCATGTTTTTATTATTCTCTTTGGTTCTGTGTGATTTACTGTTATTTTCCTGATTGAGACTTTTATCTGGTGTGAACTTTTCTTTTCTAGAGTAGAAAACATAAATCATCTGACTAGCCTTTTCCCAATTATATTGGGGTCGGCTTCCAGTCAAACTGGATTCAGCTGAATACCAGTATTTTACGTGGAGCGGTTGCCTACCATTTCTCCACAACCCATTTTTTTTTTTTTTTTTTTTTTTTTTTTTTTTTTTTTTTTTTTTTTTTTAAAGAAACGTTGCCCCACTCTAGGAATTTCTCCTGTATTGTGGGTGCGTTTACAAACATACAAAGTCACATACACAAACAGCCAGACCCGGAACAACTATCTGTAGGCCATACAAATATCTGTTCCGTGCGGGAATCGAACCCACGACACGCAGCGCAGCAGTCAATCGCTCAACCACTGCGCCAACCGTGTCGTCAACCATTAACTGGGTAACACGATACTCATTGGTAAGACTGGTGTCAGATTATCTGTCTTCTGACTATCCGTAACGACTGCCAAAGATCTACAAATGACAGCCGGGAGCAACGGCTTAACGTGTTTTCCGAGGCACGGAGGAGTCTCGGTATGTTAAAATGGTCACCCATACACAGACTAACCTCGGCAAGTGTTGCTTAACCTTGAAGATCGACCCGTGTGGCTGTAACTATTTAGCCACGAGCTCCTTTAAAACATAAATGCTACAGATTAATAATATATAGACATAACCTCAAAAACATATTTCATAGTTACGTGATTCTCCGACCTTTAAAAACTATTTTGAAGGCTGTACTTAGTTATATTTATAAAGGCAAATGAAACGACATATGTTTCATCAAGTTACGTTTTGTTAGATTTTACTATTCCAAGCAAGTTAGCCGAGTGACATCTGACATCGCTTTGAGGCGCGCGTGGAACACAACGCGCCATCAACCCGGGCCTGGTGGTGATCGGAAAGCGAGCCCCCCGATGCTCGCCGTCCGCAGGCCCGCGCCTAAGGTGGCCGAGGATCGCCCTGCGACGAAAAATAGATACTTAGATATTAAAAAAAATATGTACCTCTCTGACCTTTTTGACCGGACTTCTTATCCACTACCCAGAGTCTTTTTTTTCATAATTTGAATAGAACCCTAAAACTTTTTCAAAACATCAAAATTTTAATTTTTCTCGTGTCACGAAGGTACCTAATTTGTGCAAGACTAAAACAGGTATAATAGACACCAGAATTGTGGAGCGTAATAAACTAACCTGCGGTATTATGAGCCACAACATTCGTCTGTCTAGACGTTGGTTGACACCGGGTTAAGAGACCGTGTATGAAATAGTGCTGTCATGAAAAATAAACCAACATGATTGTGCTACCTAATAGAAATGTTTGCAGTCTCTGAGACATTTTTATTGGGTACTGTAAATAAATGGTGATGAAATTTGATGCAAGACGAGGAGTTGGTGGCCAAATAATAACAGCCACACGTTCGAGTCGATTTCGAAGTTAAGCTACGCTTGCCGAGGTCGGTTTATGGATGGGTGATCATGTGAACTTACTGAGATACCTCTGTGTCTCGGAAAGCATGTAAAGCTGTTGGTGTCATTTGTAGATTTTTGGTCTTTAGTCAGAAGCCAGGAAGCTGACACCAGTACCGCATTACCCAGTAACTGGGTTGGCGGTCGCTCTATATAAAATATTATTCAGTTGCATCCAGTTCAACTGGAAGCCGATCCCAATATTGTTAAGCTGGGCAGATTGGAGTTTATTTAAAAAAAAAATCTCGGGACTGGGTCACTGTTAGGTAAGGGTAACATAAATTATCATAATCCAAAAATAACTTACGTAAACGTCTAAACAAAAGATTTCCGGCTTGCATTATTTTAGTATCATTTTCTTTTCGCCAAAAACATGCAAATTAAAAAAACCGCCATACGTATACAAAAGTTCCGTTATGACAAAAACAACTTTTTAAAAGTACCCATGAAATCCAGGGAAAAGGCGGGGTGCCATAGCAGGCGATTTAATTCACAATCAAAAAGCTAAAAAAAAATTTACTCTGCCTAGCCTTAGTTCATGGCCTTTTCAACCGACTTCCAAAAGAAGGAGGTTATCAATTCGACTGTGTGTTTTTTATGCGATCATTCCGTCAATTGTGAATGGATTTTGATGATTCTTTTTTATTCGAAAACCTATACTCCTGAGGTGGTCCCATTGGCACCAAGTCAGAATCTAATGATGGGATCCTAGGGAAATCGAGGGCAACCCTCAAATTTTAAAGGCACATACATTGTTTTTCATATATTTTCTAACGCAATTCAGATAATTTTGCCTGGTAATCAACATCTCATCTTGCTGAGCTGATGATGGAAGGTATAAGTTAGGATCTGATGCTGGGATCCCAGGACATTTGTTTGATCAGCGATATTTTCTCCAATTGTCAATCGATTTGAATGATTATTTTTTTGTTTGGAAGAGTTTCTTTCCAAACTAGCTCCATTGCAATTTGGTGAAGATCTGATGAAGGATTTCGGAGGTAGGCAACGAACTATTCAATAAATGATAGCAAATCTCCCGGGATTGCTGAAATTGCATGTCTGTTTATTGATTACACCAGTTCATAACATAACATCACGCCGGTAGGCTTTGAAGGGGTACGCAAATAGCACCCCAACCGGAAGTCGGTGTCAGAAAACGAAAAAACAATCAAAAACAGCGACTGCCGAAGTTGAAGTTATTTTATACTTTGTGGTGTTTTTTATATGGAAGTCGGTTTTTTTTTTGTAAAAAAGTTTTTTTACCTTACTGCGCGACGCCAAGGAGGGTAATGTATTTATTAAAATAAAATAGCCATCAGATTTGTTTATAAAACGATTATCTTATCATACACATTAACATCTACCTTCATTAATTATAAAACTTCCATTAATAAAACGGCCACAAAATGAAAAAAAAAATGTTTTAATAAATGTAAATTCGTAACTTATTATAATTATGTTAACAAGTGTTATTAACATATAAACTGATCAAATATATAATTATTTCAATAATAAAAACATGACACGGACATTACTACAAAAACCGCTAAATATTCTGAAATAACATAATTATATTTTGTTACATAAATATTATTAAATAACACGTAATGAAGTAATGTTGTACACATATTAATGATTTGGATGTGGATATTGTTTTCACGATTACTATTTTGTACCTGCTTTTACTTTTTACCTGTTTCGCAATCCCTGGGTAACTAACATAAAGCTCTTCTTCTAACTTATTTTATCTATGCTATCGTCGTAGTAGCTCTGTCTGCCAGTTTGTAACTTCTTCAAGTCTTAACGGCTTCACGGATTTGGATAAAACTTAGCAAATGGGTAAACCATGTCCTGGATTAGGATATACCGCATACACACGTTCGAATAAGTTTATTTCGGCAATTACACCGGCTGGCAGAAAATAAAATATTTCACATTTCTATAGTATACTAATATAATAAAGCTGAAGAGTTTGTTTGAACGCGAAATCTCTGGATTACCCGTCGGATTTGGAAAATTCTTTTTGGATATGATAGCCACATTAATGAGGAATGCTAAAGGCTATACGGGAACGGGAAATTCTTAATTTATTTAATGTTAGGACACTGATATTGTAACAGTTCTTATTTTTGGTTACTGCTATAGGGAACTTGCAGGAACTATAGGTGGCAGCACAAAAGTGTCAGTGTCAAGCATATTTTACTTATAAGTTACGTATTAGCAACGCTAGATGGCGCAATCTACTTCGTTCCCTTAAACGAAGCATGAAGGAAGTAGTTTTATAAGTGGCAACACAGAAGCGTCAATATCAAGTATTATTTACTTAAAAGTTTCGACCAAACAACACAACACTACTAGATGGCATAGTCAACGCGGTGCACGTTCATATGATATATGATGTTATCAATAATAGCGTTTGTATTACTAGCCAGAAAACCTTTGGCCGTTTCGTTTTTTTCGTAGCTGTTTATTATTTGCATCATGACTTTATTATGCCTAAAACCAAATCAAGAAAATTCAATCGCCATCCCTCAGACCATACCCCATAGAAGGGACGAGAAAAGCTACACTTGAGAAACGAGGTATCCAAACGTCACCCACCATGATGTATATCTTTAAATATATGGCAGTTCTTTTTGTAACACTTTACAACTCCAAGCGAGAAATTTATGACTGTCGGAGGCCTTGTGAAGGCCCACTTACAAATTAGCAGAGGCTTTAGGCGTTTTGAGGTAAAAACATACGTATGTTTTGTCGTAGTATAATTGGACAAATCGGCTGTTTGCTAAAATCCTAGGACTGTTGCAAAACACCGAAGATTTGAAAATCAAGAAATATGCCTTCTTAAGAAAACTACATTTAGTACAGACGTTACGTAAATACTTTTTCATTTGGCAAGTAATTTCCAAATGTTCGTTCATTGGTATACAACAAAAATCTCATCCGCGACGTCGCGGCAAATTTTAAAATCGCGAGTTACACCTTTGTTATCCGAGAGTTTATCAAAAACTTTAAAGCACATGTTATACGATGACGAATTCGCTGATTGGTTATCCTCGAGTCATGTTCTTATCAACTGTGAAAGATGTTATAAATTGACTCTCTGCGATCAAATTTCCAAGAGTCATGAACAAACTGGGGTTTTTGTAATGATCTTAATAATAATAATTAATGTAGCTCGCAGATATGATTACATATAACTTATAAACGATTTCTGAAATTAGTATTTTGAGTTAAAAACGGGTCAAAATCTACTAAGATGCCAACTTTTCAGGCAAAATTAGAGTTAAAACTCAACTCCAAAACCTTAATTCAGGGTTCGGTTCAAAAATCCGGTCCTTGGCTTAGTTCTAGGATTTTCGCAAAGGTCCGAATTTTAAATAATCCTACGCCACATACATATATTCGTTTATCCCGTACAATGAAAATGCAAAATTTTGGATGGGCTCCATGCTTTTGCGAGTTATTCACCGCTTTGGCTGTACGTATTAATCGCTTTTGTCTTTCAAAATTTTCTCTGTTCAGTGAACTGAAAACTGCTTTCAGTATAATTCACACGGTTTGAAGATATTCTAATGCATTTGTGTGTAGGCGGCGTTCTGAATATTATTAAGTATGGGATGCGTGGAGGCACACGTGTTACAAATTGATGGATCTTGAACAATCGGAATGCTTTGAAGACGTTGTATTTTATCGGCGAATGTTCTTTGCTTATCCTTGTGGTGAAATGTATGATTCGATAGAAAGTTAATATGTTCCTCACATTGAAGTTTGTTTTCTCTTGTTATTGATTTAGACTAGCAAAGTTAGCACATGGATAGCAAAGTTTAATGGATACAGTGACTAAGTGCCCAAAGCATTCTCTAACAGTCAACCAAGGGTGATAAAGAGACACCAAATAACAATCAAGAGATTATATTTAAAAAATATTCCTCCGGTTATCCTTGTGTTATCAACAGTGATCGGATAATCGGGCGCTAATATACCTAAACTTCACTTTTATTCTCACGAACGTATAATACGGATGTACTTTTCAGAATCCCGGATCCCGGAATCGTTCGAAATCCCTGTGATTGCTAAAAATTACCCGCATACAAAATATAGTTAGAACTCGTTGTGAACTCTCATTGTAATTTTTTTCTAATGGAACTTTTAATTTATAATGAAAGTTTTTATGATTTTCCACTTCTGTTAAATAAAATAAATATACCAAATCACAATAACCACTGCTATAATTTCATTAACTTTGTTTTAGTTGTTTTTACAAACTAGTTCAATCCCGGAAAACTGGTGTTTCTTATTTATTCAGAAACGAATGTCCATATTATTCTCTCACAGGAAGAAGTTAAGGTATATAAGCGCCCGATTATCCGATCACTGGTTATTTAAGGTGCCACAGTAATTGTAAGGTTTAAGTCTGGAACAAATAAATATTGTTATTGTTATTGTTGTTATTGTTGCTTTAGAAGTTCCCAGCACCAGCCCAGTTTCTATGTTAGTAGTGTAATACACCCGTGCGTCGGAGTGCATGTTAACCCGTTACCTGATCTCTTTTTGGTCGTATCAGATTGCCATCCCCATTATCACATTGCTTGATATGGACTCCTCTCACTTCTTATTTTATGCCATCACTACTTATCACCGGCTGTCTTTGACTCTTTGACTGAAGTCATATCATCTTCCACGTCCTCTCATCTCCTCTCTCAGACTTCTTTTGTAAAGCAACCTTGTATAACTCATCAATCATCATAGGTAGGCACCATCAACCAAATCCAACTTTTATACTGCCAAAGTATTTGCCTGTAGTGTTAGTCGTCGTAAAGCTGCAGCAGAAGTCAGTCCTATCAAAGGTATTATGTAGTACATGGTCTACTCGTGTATTAAGTTTCATTTGAACTAGTTCAGCCGTTAAGACGTGAAGATGTTTCAAACAGACGGATAATACAGTCACGTTCGCAGTTTCAATATTAAAATGTATTATACACTTATCTCCTTCATCAATCCCATATCCTAAAATAATTTGAAACTACTCTTCTATCTAAAACTATCCTGTCTGGAACTAAACTTCTCACACTGCAGGCGGTTATTGATCAGGTCTGACGGCTTCAAAAGTTATTGGAGCTCGCATCATCAATAACATAGTAATTGTTCTATGTAATCTAATATTTCGCATGAACGAAGTATCGCGTCTGTTATTAATGTTGAATCTTTGAGATAGTTTGGTTATTAGGTATATGTGAGTACCTAATTGGCTTCAGATATTGTTAGTAATACTTTGTTCTTATTTTATTACAGTGGTTCTGGTGTAGGTACATTGTCTTTCCAATGAATTAATACTACGTACATACACATGTTTTAAAAGAGTAAACATCATTCATAAAACAAATATCATTTCTTGAGCAGCTTTTCTCAATGAAATTAATAGTAGCTTGTATTTAAAGACATTAATTGAATTCTTAAAAAGAACTTAGAATTTGGGTCTCATTCTCATCTCTTCTCTATAAGAATCTATCTTTTCGAATAGGCCAGTAGTATCAATATCTTTTCTAGTAAATTTTGTCATTCAAAGGATTAAATGATTTGACTTTGACTTTTAAAATGTGCCTACATTACACAATGTTTTAAAGACACTTTTTTACGCTTCTCGTGTCTGGAAAGACTTAGGTTACAGTTTATCTCAATGAGTAAAATAGTTTTGCTCATTTGAGGTGGCGGAATTGTATGACAAATGTTTTGTTATTTTTTGGATGGGAAATCATCAAATGACTTTTTCTGCTCTGAGCGGAACGGGAGTGTCTCTTATGGAGTCAAACCTACCCGTGTTCCTCCAAATGCCCTTTGCATTCCAGAGCCGCAGTTCGAATAAATTCCGCAACGATACAGTGGCTGCCAACTACTCTTATTAACCGTCCTAATATATCGTCTATAAATCCATCCTAATATTATAAATGCTAAAGTAACTCAGTCTCCTTTTTGGTCCTTTTACCTGTTTGTTACGTCTTTATCATAATACGGCTTTGATGGATTTGATTGGATGAAACTTCACACACGGATAGACCATGTCCTGAAATATGACATAGGAAACTTTTTTAATCGTAGTAGTTTGTTTTCTTGAGATTATTGTCGTCTTTAATGCTGGTGCAGCCTGTAGTTGAAAGCTAGATATAAACTGCTTCAAGTGGTGAAACATGAAAACCACGAAGTGTTTTTTTTTTGGCCGAGGTTGGTCTGTGGATGGGTGACCATTTTAACATACCGAGATTCCTCCGTGTTCGTGTGGTCTCGGCTGTCATTTGTAAATCTTTAACAGTCGTTACAGATAGTCAGAAGCCAGCAAATCTGACACCAGTCTTACCAAGGAGTACCATGTTATCCAGTTAATGGGTTATGGAAGTCTGGTAGGTAAGATCCGGTTTGACTGGAAGCCGACCCCAATATAATTGAGAAAAGGCTAGGCAGATGAAGACTTCGCCAACATTGAAAAGATCTTACTTTTAAAAACATTCCGGGGAACCCCAACTAATATGAATTTATAAATAAACACTGCTACAAATACTTGTTTTCAGATAACCTGCCAATGATAACCCATAGGTCATCACCAGATCACCAGAGATCAGAATTAGGTAGAGTTATTTATGTACTTGCATCGCAATGTTGATATTAATATTTCTCTTCCCGGGATTTCTAATAGGCAATTCCGTGTGGCCAACAATATTACAACTAAATAATAATTTTACTTTTGGTCTCACAAGCTATGTTGTGCGAACTACAATTGTGGCAACGTCGCGCGTGTTGGAATTTTGGAACTTCGGACATCCGATGTCGTTGATGTAAATTTGGCAACGTCCCGCGTGCAGTGGTTTAAATAGTGTAAAAGTAAATAATTTTTTTATTTAATAAATTACGGAATTTTTCTGCTCTTTAAAACTTATCTCGGGATTTGAGGCATATCCACTTTATTCTTTCGCTGTGTGGAATCAGTGTAAGTACATTGATAACTCTACCTATTCCGATCTCTGGTCATAACTCAATAAACGGACAATATGGAAACAAACACTAGGTAAAAACAAAACATGAACCACAACACCAGGCTGGCTGTAAGAAAAGACGTCGCGCTGGTCAAATATGTGGCTAGCGTATTGCTGGGTTTGCTGCACCACCCGGAGGTGCTAGGAGCGCTGCGGCTGCGCGCGCCGGATGGATGCATGGGCGCGCGCCGCCGCCCCGCTCTGTTAGACGTACCATTGGCTAGGACAAATCTACTCAAGTTTAACCCTATGTCGCGAGCCATACATTTGATTAATGTCATAGTGTTGTCGGAAGATATATTTTGCCAGAACTTGCCGAGATTTGTAAGAGTAGCGCAAAATCTAATTGAAAACGGTCTTGCAATATAAAAAATGATTAAGGTATCTGATGTATTGTATTATATATTATGTTTAATATGTACCTAAGTTATAACATCGCCTTGGATGTATCTGTAATGGTGTTATAATAATGAATGAATAAATAAATAAATAAATAAATGAAAACATTAATGAAAATAAAGTGTGCCCCTTACCTAGGTTTTGTACCCCCTGCTAGTAGTGGGTACAACCAGCAACGGAAGGTAACGCGTAGACAATGACATGCACCGTGTTGCCTCGCAAGCGTTATTGTGTTTTTTTAAAATTGTTTTTAATTGTTATGGTTGCACTTCAAGAAACAAAGTGCAAGTAACTTTGTTTCTTGAAGTGCAACCATAACAATTCGCCGCTTTTCCTGGAAGGAATTTTCTTGATTGTTTTATGTTTTAAGATCCATCTGTCTGACAGTGGGCTGTATCTCATGATCCGTAATAGATATAAAGTTGATATTTTCACAGAGTGTGTATTTTAATTACCGCTTTACACGCTTTACGCGTTTTGCACAAATAACATAAACTAGTTTTTTTTTTATTTTTCTTTTAAGATACGAGATTTAGCGATGGTACGGAACCTTTCACGTGCAACTCCAAATCGGATTTGGCCGGATTTTGATTTTATTAATTAGATAAGATCAACAACCAGCACGCTTGCGACAATAGCTAATTGGCCATGTATTGTGACTTAAGGCTTTGGCCCAAATCTGCCTTTCTAACAAGATGAGCAATTAGACTCGTAAAAGATTCTCGGTTTATGATTTGGAACCCTCAGTGTGCGAATTCAACTTACACTTGGCCATTTTTTTGTTATATCGTCATAGCAATAACAATTACGTCCGAAAGGTTTCCCCAGATATATTAATTTGACCATATTTACATATTTCTTTTTTAAATAAACGTTGCCCCACACCAGGAATTTCTCCTGTTTCGTGAGTGAGTTTACAAACATATGAACTCACATACAAAAACAGCCAAAAATTCTTCATCCAAAATCTATCCAAAGTCAAAGTCAAAGCGTTTAATTTCAACTAGTCCATTAAGCGGCACTTTTGAACGTCATCATTTACAGTTAAAATAATAGTATAAAATTAATAAAGTGACTCCACTGTCCATTCGGATAGGTAGATTCTTATGGAGGAGAACGGACAAGAAACTCCAAAGTTACTCTTTTCAAATGATGGTTTTAAACAAAAATTTATTTAATACTAGTTGACCACCCCGGCTTCGCCCGGATGTAAATGGTTTTTCAAAATTTTCTTTCATAAGAACCTTCTCCTGACAATAACAAACACAATAAAAAAAGAATTAGCGAAATTGGCCCAGCTGTTCTCGATTTTTGCGCTTAGCAACACATTTAGCGATTCATTTTTATTTATATAGATTATGTGGGGACGATGCACCTAGAGTATGCTACTTTTAGGAATAAAGTATTACCTGCAGAGGTAAACTTCCTTCCAACAAGCTAAGGCTGCAGCCCACTCCAAAAAGAGCCACACAAATACACGCCCCACCTATACCAACACCGATACAAAGTTTGAAAGCGCGCTAAAAGATACAGAAAGATGAATGGGCCACAGTGCCTCGACGTTCGGTTAGGTAATATCCGCCACGTCATAACTTCACAGCTGCTGCGGATCTGCTTCCTTTGAAACATGGAATTAGGAAGCGATGCGGATAAAGTATTTTTGTTTGTTATTGGAAGTGTCGTGAGGCAAGTTTTGAGAATAAACGTAGATAATAATAATAGTATTAAAAAATAATAATAATAAAATAATTTATTTCCAGAAAAAATATTACAAGATCTGTCGTAATTATTAGCTAGTAGATAAAAATGATTCAAATATATTTATAAGCATCCGCTGACGAACTAGGTTAAGACCTGTATTTCAGCAAACGGCGCCACTCCCCGTAGCATCAGAATTTAAACTAGCTTATACTATTTTACACAAAATCAACATAGGAATAAATGAGAAATAAATGGTGTGTGAGAATGCCTCTCTTTGTGTATGGGTGTAGTGTACGTGTGTATTGTTTGCATATCTGACTTATGAATACTGATTCCAATTAAACAAATGACTTAACCAGCTTCTTATTTTATTATTAATGTACCTATTCTCTTTTATATTATTATGATTATTATGATTAGATGGCTTTGGCTTAACGAGTTGGGAAAGAAATAGTGTTTTTTTTTACGATGGGTATTCTTCAAATGTCTTCTTCGCTGCGCCCAGAGCGAAGAGTTTCAGACTCGTACTGACTAAAACCCATGCGTGTTCCTCTAAATGCCATTTGCATTCCAGGGCCGTGACTCTTTCGAACAAACTCGTTTACTCTGGCTGGAAGTAGTGTAAACTGCAGTGGCTTGCAATTAATTGATAAATGAATGACGAATGTGCTTGGCTCTCAGAGTAGGGGAAGATTAAAGAAACAATGGATGGATTGTGTGACAGATATATGGTTAGGAAGGGATGTCTACTGAAAGTCAGGTGACGACGTATTGAGGTTTATGAAAAAAAAAACCGGACTAGTGCGAGTCTGACTCGCGCACCGAGGGTTCAAATCGAGTCTTCATTTTTACCGAGTATACATTACCTACGATAGTTTATAAACTATGAGATCACTATCATTACTCTGACAAAAAATATAGCAAGTAACATCGAAGCACCAATTTAACTTTTCTGTAGCAAAAATGTTCTCCCATATATCAATGGTCAATTCTTCAACGGAAAATATGATGAGTTTGCAATCGCAAAAAAGTTTTTAAATGATAATACTAAAAATTCCCAATTTTCAGACTTTTTGCTTGACTTGTACTGTAAGAAATAACTTCTTGCCAAATTTCATGAATCTAGGTCAACGGAAGTACCCTATAGGTATTGATTTCTTTGCGAGCGACAAAACTTTAGATTGCGTTGATTTAGAAATTTAAGTTTTTCACTGCTCCAAGGGGTACCAGTCCTCACCGCGGCCCTAGAACGCCAAAGGCATTAGCAGAAACACGGATGGGTTTTAGTCAGTAAGAGTCTGAACTTCCTTTCGCTTCGCCCAGAATGGAAGGAGTCATCTGATGATTTTCCTTACATAAAGACCTGAGTATTTGATATTAATTTTCGCTTGATTCCTCTACGCGTTCCTGAAAAAATGGGTTTTGCAGGCGGATAGACAGACGGACAGCAAAGTGATCCTGTAAGGGTTCCGTTTTTGCCGACTGTTCTACGGAACCCTAAAAATATGTATTATTTGGCACAGACGCCAAATAAATTGGGATAAGAGCAAGGGCATGAGAATGATGAGATAAAATTTATTGTTGTTATGACACTTTTTTAGCCCAAAGATGTCCTCGTTTGATAAAGGCCAGGCTTTGACACAGAGAATTGTCAATACCTTCAATAAGTTGCCCCCCACCTTCTACGAGGCCAAAAAACAAGAGAGTGGAGATAGATTTATTTCCGAAACAAAACCACTGGCAACAGCCAATTCGTAAATGATCTTAAAAATACTAAAGCAACTATGGCAAATGCTGATCAATCGACCACGATCATGACTCTTTAATTGACCTTTTTAAAACATTCAGTTTGTCTCAATAAGCTCGACAAGACATCAAATCTTGATTACAATATCACATAATGTCGAAATGATTGGTGTAGCAATCAGTAGTACCATTTCTCAGACATAAAAATATCATTATCATTTTATTTTATTTATTTAAGGAAAAACAAACAGTAGCACAATAACAACTACTCATAATATCTTAAATATTACATTTTAAACAATTATGCTACCCACTACGTTCTCCACAGATTACAATAAAAAGTATTTAAAAACTAGCTTTTGACACAGATACAGTATCTATAAAACGGTCATTCTGGATTTTAATTTATATACATATATCATCCAAACATTTTGCTCTACTACTACTAATACTAATTTTAATATTTATATCATAAATTCCTACTTTGTCTACCTGTTTCCATACACGTCTTAGCGGCTAAATGAATTTTGATGAAACTTGAAACACGTGGAGACTATGTTCTAAATATGGACATATGTACTTCTTATCTTTAAGAGCGGTTAAGCACTGCATCCGATCCGAATCCGTGAAAATGCGTTCCGAAGTAGTCATAGAACTATTTGTATGGTAGTTTACGCACTAGATCCGACTTCTGTCATCCGATTTCTCTCCGTCATCCGTTAGTCTCCAATTCCGAAGAAATATTGTCGGACTGAAGTAGCCGTAGTACTGTTTGTATGAACGCTTTTGCATTACTTCGGATTCAAATCGGACATATCCAAAGATGGCCTCTGAATAGCTTGGATTTGGATCAGAGATCGGATTAGTGCGTAAGCAATAACCGACTTTGGTCCGAGTTTTTTAGACTCTAGATCCGTATTTAAACGAATTCGAACCAGGTGCAGTGCGAAAAGCAATATCCGTTTTCGGTCCGAGTTTTAAATATCGGTAGGTTCACGGATTCGGATCGGATGCAGTGCGTAACCGCTCGTAGGATATTGTTTTATCTTTAACGCGAGCGGCAGCGGTTAGAACGACTTAATGAGAATCCAAGCAGAGGATTCTTATTAGGTAAGTCGTGACGTCATTATATCAGTCACAATCCTAATTCTGAAATATTCTAAATATTACTACCGAGCTACCAAATCAGTTTATAAAATATGCCATGTACAAAAATAAAACTAAAACATATTTAGTTCCGACCAGAACTCGTAAATAAGTTACAGTCCATCACTCACTAGGCCCATAGTGATTCGTCACATTCAGTTGACATTTATATCTGACACGGAATGACACAAAGCCGTATTCAGTGTCCCTATGCCGTCCACAATCACAATTAGCACGAAATATGGCCTGTTTTTTGGTTAGAAAATATATGAATGTTGACATTTATTGCGTTAGTGTTGAAATAAATGGGTTTACTGCAGCTATTATAATAAAGCTTTTAGTAACTTTAATGGCTCTAAATAGCACTAATTTAATATTTACAATAAGATTGCTATTTTCCGCATCTATTTACCGCAGTTTTGAGGGTTGCCAATTTCTCAATGTCAAATTAAGGACAGTTTGATCGCAGATTCGACCAGATAAGCAACTAACAAATATTATCCAAAATAAATTCTCAGCCTAGTGTCATTTTTCTATCACCGAAGTACAAGTATTTCAACTTCAAATTCGTAAAAGATTTTTGTTTTCATTCACAGACAAGGCGAGAAAATCTTAGAGAATGTCTCGCCTAATTTATCAACTTTAAGGTATCGTGATGCTGTCTTTGTACTGCTGGTAGGAAATAACTCACTGTGCTTTTAAAGGGTTACACAAATTTAGAATAGGTTGATTTGTTTTAGACCATCAGATTAACAATAGCTAGCGTGGATGTCAGATCCTAATATTTCTCATCTTTTACGGGAAGTAAAAGGAAGAAGTCACACAGAAATACATAAGTCAAACGCTCCTATGTCACAATACCGACTATGGAATCGAATTCAACTCTGTAAAATAAAGCTGTGCCCTACATCTCGTCCTTCGTGCACACTAACTTTCGTCGATCCGTATCCGGTAACATCCCTTCCCCAAAGTGAGGTGCGCTTCTAGAATCCGTTCGGAATCAAACTGCGGTGAAACTGTTTCGAGGCGGCGCGAGTTCCCAGCTAATGTATTTAGACAGCTTTAGCTTTGCGCAGGCGGTGACTAGCGACGTAAATATAGAGGTACGCTCAAGTTTGTTTGTAGTGATAAAATTCGTGTATAGATACGCTAAGTTTAGGGTGGGAAATTGTTTCCCCTAACTAGTGTGTGACAGTAATGAGGAAGTGCTTTGGAAGATTCGTCGATCGTTTCTAATTTTTGGGGTGGTGTAGAATTGTACTCCTAAGGAGTTCGTGGCAAAATAAAAACTGCCGCAAGCGTCGATCTTTCTTTCTGGAGCTACCTGTTTTGGATGCGGCGGGAGGACACGCCCTGGTGTCACCAGTGTGTGGATCGTCCGGATGAGCATACGGTGAAGGTCTACACTCTGCGCTTCCCGACGCCCGGGGTGTCTTCTTCTGTTGCGGCGGCGATCCATGGTCCGGAGCGAGGACGCATGGAAAGCAATCCCTCACCACCTCCTTCTGCGAAGCAGTAATGCTAGCGAAGGAGGAGGCGCGCCGCGTGTGGGAGAGGTAAACCTGCCCCAGCCGCCGCAACAGAAGAAGATGCCCCGGGCGTCGGGAGTCGCAGGGTGATTCCCAGCCAGGCCAGCCGGGTCGACGGCGCGTTGTGTTTCACGCGCGCCTCAAAGAGATGTCAGCAAAATAGATCGTGGCCGCTAGGGCCAGGGTTGCGGAATTTGTTCGAAAGTGTCACTGCGATTCTGTATCACAAAGGGCATTAGGAGGAACACGGATGGGTTTTAGTCAGTAAGAATCTGACACTCCCTTCCGTTCCGCCCAGAGCGGAAAGAGTCATTTTATGATTTCCCACCCTTAAAAAAAGGCTGCGTTCTGCGAGGTTAATCAACGCTTGCCATGGTCCGTGGATGGGTCATCCATTATATACCTCACTGGTTCTCAGCTGCACCGGGTTAGACTCGAAGCCGACCCCAACTTAGACTACAAAAAGACTGGGGTGATTCAAAGTCAAAGTCAAAGTCAATTCCTTTATTTCAACTAGACCATTAAAAGGCACTTTTGAACGTCAAATTTACAGTTTAAAATTAAAATATAAATGACTCTAGTTGTCCATTCGCAAAAAGTAGATTCTTATGGAGAAGAACGGACAAGAAACTCCATAGTTACTCTTTTCAAATATAAGTTTTACAATATTTTGTATACATAGGTACGTCAATCAATTGATTATATTATGTGAGCACAATGCATCCAACATTACACTAATATACAGCACACACTTATATACTATAGGTACAACAAAGCAATACCAGCAGAGATAAAATTAAGTTTTCTAGTAAGAGACATGGTACTCACATATTTACAATATAATTAAAAACAATGGATCAGTGTGTGAGTTAAATTACATATTAAAAACCTGAAAGTACACCAGTAAATAAAACAAGTTTGACTTTTTCTACTATACCCTCGATTGTCCTATGGAGCAGGACCAGCATGTTTCCAAGCATTCTTATCTTTAATATAATCATCTAGTTTGTAATATGCTTGTTTACAAAGTGTGGTTTTAATGTAAGTTTTAAATTTTCTTTCATTTAGTTCTAATATGTCACAAGGTATTTTGTTGTAACATTTAACACAGTACCCCATGAAAGATGTTCGTAAAGTACGAACATCTTTCATGGGGTACTGTGTGCTAATCTATAAAATGTTTGATCTAAATTATTTTTATTTCTAGTATTAATATGATGTCTATCACTAATTTTGTTAAAGAGATGTCGATTTTTTCTTACATACATAATATTCTCATAAATGAATTGACAAGGTACTGTCATAATATTAATCTTTTTAAAAATTTCCCTAAGAGAATCGCGGCGACGAAGATTATAAACGGCTCTAACAGCACGCTTTTGCAAAATAAATACAGATTCAATGTCAGCAGCACGACCCCACAGCAAAATACCGTACGACATAATGCTGTGAAAGTAACTAAAATAGACCAAGCGCGCGGTTTCTACATCTGTTAACTGTCTTATCTTTCTAACAGCATAAGCGGCTGAGCTTAGCCGCCCCGCAAGAGATGTTATGTGAGGTCCCCATTGCAATTTCTCGTCTAAAGTGATTCCCAGGAAAACCGTCTGATCAATAAATTCCAGTTTTTGTCCATTCAATACGATGTCACATTCGGTGCTTCTAACATTTAGTAAAGTAAATTTAATACATTTGGTCTTTTTTTCATTCAGTACTAAGTTGTTTGCCGTAAACCAAAGTTGGACCTGATGAATAGAG
The DNA here is from genome assembly GCA_905163435.1 of Mamestra brassicae. Classification (NCBI taxonomy): domain Eukaryota; kingdom Metazoa; phylum Arthropoda; class Insecta; order Lepidoptera; family Noctuidae; genus Mamestra; species Mamestra brassicae. The sequence goes on along the minus strand of LR991004.1, from coordinate 6,304,117 downwards.
TTATTGACATCATCAAGACTTTGTGACCGTTGGTCTATCCTAAATATCAATGATGTGTCATCAGCAAATAATACCATCTTTGGTTGATTGATTGACTTGCTCAAATTATGTAAGTACAACACGGGTGTTCCCGTGTCATCATTAAATCTATACCTATACCTATGTTATATCTATATCTATACTAATAATATAGCTGAAGAGGTTGTTTGAATGCGCTTATCTCTGGAACTACCAGTCGGATTTGAAAAATTCTTGTAAATGTACAGAAACGGGAAAAAACGGGATATGCGCATACAAAGTCGCGGGCAAAGGCTAGTATAATAATATAATAACGTGATAGCCCTAGTAACGAACTGTTTTCCTATAAAACCCACTTTTACATTGTATAAAAGGCTTTCAGTCAAGGGGACTGTTTGCCTAAAATAATCTTCAAAGAGGCCAGTAAGCAAGGTCTAAATTCCTACACATTTAGACAACTAACTGTTTAATTGAAATTGAAAGTGAAAGAGTTACGAGTACCTATAATCTGGGAAATTTTCCTTTCTATTTAAATCCTAAACGTATATTACCATTTTCCCCTGTTATTGGAGCGTTGTTATCCTAAAACATTTGCTATCATTACTAACTTTGCTAAAATAACAATACTCTTAATACTTCAGAATATGTTATTTCTCTACTTACATGGTTGAAATGTTAGAATTAATTCTCATAAAGGTTATCGAAATATTTCCTTTTAGACAAAGTTATACATAGAAAATCAAGTTAAGTTAGCTTAAGATTAATTGCGGACTTAAATGAAGGATTTTGAGACTAGATCTGTGTGGGTTGCACCAGATTTCAGTAAATGGCCAAGAAATTATTTAATAACTAGCTGCGGCCCGCGGCTCCGCCCGCGTAATTGTCGAAAATTATCCCAAGGGAACATAATCCCGGAATAAAAACGGAATCCTATGTCCTTTCCCGGGACTCATACAATCTCTATGCAAAATTTCATTTAAATCGGTTCAGCCGTTTGCGCGTGAAGAAGTAACAAACATACACACACTCACAAACTTTTGCCTTTATAATATTAAGTGCGATGATGTGATTGTTATGCTATAAAAATGGTTCTTTAATTCTTCTTTAATTCTTTATTGTACACCATAACAGCTTATATTAATTCACAGTGATTTAAATAGTTCATGTACAAAGGCGAGCTTAACTCAAAAATGAGTTTTCTACCAGCAAACCTTTGAGTGATAGAGAGAGATCACAATAGAGGGTAGGATCCAGTGCACACATTTTACAAAACTACATTCTGTATCATACATAAATATACTTACATACATAAACATATAAATATATACATACATATCTATAAATAAAGCTCAAAGCTCTTGTTTATTTTGATGAATAAAGGTCCATAGCACGCATATCAACTCGGAAAGGGATCGTCACCGTATCAACTCGAGCCGTGCAGTATTCTTTGTATGAAATTCCCTATTGCAAGGCACACTAATCGGTATGGTAACGGAATCGCCTCGCATAGGGGCAATACGGCGATAAAAGCGACACGGTCACGATCTCTTTCCGAGTCTAAGCTATCTGTGCTAAGACCTTAAATCCGAAAAAAGTGTACCCAACTCGGATTATAAGTTTCGTCGAAAAATGTTTAGTTCTAAACCAAAAGAGTTCTATAATCCATTAACCTTCTAATACCATTGACATTTGGATGACACTAATAAATGATTGTACACCTACATAATTATATTGCATGACAGCTAGCTGCATTGTGTGTACAATCTGAGTGCACGAAAGCAAAGTCAGGATTAATAAATGATAAATGATATTTATTTTGCAAGTAGGTTAAACATAACACTTTTACACGTCAATCTTTTTTGGTCAATTTAAGCTAGATGAGGCCGGGGTTTCCTAGCTGACTAACCTGAGAAGAAACACCGAAACAAACTCAGAGGTCAAAGTCTCTTTTAAAGTCCATATAATTTGATATGAGAACCATGTAGGTTAATGTCTGAGGTGGCCTTTTGAGGAAAGTGCCACACAGATTTGAGCGGACCCGTCCAGCCAGTGCAAGTATTTGTCAGTTATCGTGTAGCTCAAACTTAGAACTTTAAGGAGCTCAACGATTTAACGAACAATACCAAAATAAGGACATTTGGGTAGGCCGCATAAATAACTCAAACTGCCAGACTAACTCAAATTAAACCCTAATATGGCGGGCGGTCTACGTAGTCCTCACATTCAAAATACGTTATATGAGAACCATGCAGACCAGTGTCTGAAATGATATTTTGAGGAAAGAACCACTGCACACGGATTTGAATGGACCAGCTCAGTCAGTGCAAGCTTTTGTCAGTAGTCGAGTAGCTCAACTTATTCAGCGTCGTTAAGTTTGATTAAGCTTTAATTAATATATAAAAAAAAACGTTTTCATTTTCATCCAAGAAATATTGGATGCAAATTCAAATACCTACCTACAAAGCTAACTCCAAAAGCAACGCTACACTATTGCAGAGTCTTCAATTTAATCAGAAATTAATTAATATGTTGCTAACGAACTCGTGTCAAGTTGTAGTCACATGCGAGTAACAGCAATCGGAACACATCAACGCGAGTTGGGAACTAATTCAAGCGCAACACGAGAGGTACCATGAGAACATCTTGTGACCCTGTGTACTAGGTGGATGCTGTGAATGGATGAGATGAAGTTGAACTTAATATTTCTATCGATGCAGTGTAGAAATCGTAGCTGATGTAGGAAGTGGGAGTTGATTGATTTTCATCTCATATACAATCATAAGAAAATCCGGCCAAGTGCAAGTCGGACTTGTACACGAAGGGTTTCGTACTATAAGCCGAAAAAGAAACATGTTGTGTTGGGTCGTCTTTTATTTTATTATTTGTTGTTATAGCGGCAACTGAAATACAAACTTTATAACAATTTCAACCATTACGGTTCTTGAGATACAGGTTGCTGATAGACAGACGGACAGATGGACAGACGGACGGACAAACGGACAGCGGAGGCTTAGTAACAAGGTTCCGTTGGTTTCCACATACTAATCAGCCTTTTACCAACTATATTGGGGGTATATATAGCTGAAATCGTGTATTCTATATGCACCTTTTTTTTTCGTGGGCAAACATGCAAAAGACGCCTGACTTTTGGGGAAAAAGACCAGGGAGTGTGGGGTTTTTACCACCCCGCTGAATGATCAGCGGGGTGGTTTTAGTGAGATAAGCTCATGGTGGACCGGTGACTTGTTGAAGACTTTGGGAATCAGCTGGATGCGAGGACAGGTATTTGTGGGAACACCTGTGGGAGGCCAATGTCAAACAGTTGACACCTTTCGGCTGAAATGATGTGATGAATATAAATTGCTGCAGTTATAGACATGAAACGGGGAAACGGGAAGAATTAACTTAGAATAATAATTTATGTAAGACTTGCACTTAACATAAACTTTATTCTCTGAACGGAAGTCAAAGCTAAGTATCATATTTCGTAAGTCATTAAAGTCAACTAGCGGCAAACCTAGTAACAATACTTGAAAGTCATAGGCTCTTTAATGTCACATCAGTTACAATATTATGCTCTTGTATGGATTTAGGTTGCGCTTTCACAAATTATGCGCTAGGTAGCTTAGGGTGCTACCACACCAATCGATCGATCGTGTATCGATGCCATCAATCGACGGTAGAATGAAATGAGTCGACGTCGATCGATAGTTTCTACTTCTTTCTTCGATCAGCCAAAACTACCACAGCAATCGATCACCGTCGATCGATATCGATCGATGTCTATCAGAAAAAGACTTCGCTGAAGCGATGTCTTCTATATCATGTCCTTACCTATTATCCTTTAATTTTTTCGTTTTTGTAATTTCCGAATCAAAAAAATGTTTGCTATTTTTATACAAATATGACGCTTCACTAATATAAAATAAATAGTACATGTATAATAATATTATTGTGTGTGCCAGGGATATGTGCCTCTCTCGAGTGATTTGTTTCGTGCAATAAGACCATTTTGTTCTGTCAGACAGTTTGCCAATTTTTGTGGAAAAGTTGTATTAGTTTAAACGTTAAGAAAAATTTAGATCTAAAGTTGAATTGAACCTTGACACAAGATCAAACGGAAAACTTTTAGAAAGAATAATGGCTTCTACAGTTTGAAAGTTCTTCAGTTCAATGTGGTTTAGTTACGTGATAGTTTTTTAAAGATGATTTGTGAAATTTGTTATGAGGCTCCTACAGACAAGCACGACACGACAATGTGACAACGATACAGCAATCATTTGTTATAGAAAATGTTCTATAATCTATCCGCGGCGTTAGTCTCATCTAAACGTTGGGTTTATAGAGGTATGCGGTACAAAGAGTAAAGACCCGTGCGGGTCTTAACTCCATTGAAAAGGGAGGATCCTCCGACCAAACGGTTATTATGTCCGGTGGACAACAGCCCGATAGTTGCTATTCGGACTGTTGTATGTATTCAAATCGCATGGAGAACTTTGCTTGCACGATGCAGGATTTCGTTGAGTTAGTTCGCAGCTGGCGGGATAGATGGCGTGGCGGTTTTTTTTGTTGCGATGTAGACTTTGCTATGTTAGTTTTTTTTTGTGGCGGCATTCATGCTTCTATAGGTTATCCAATATAAATTTCTCAGTAGAAGCTTGGACTTTGGAAATTGCTGTCGCTGCTGCGCTTGTTGTCTCAACGGTGTCGGATTCTCGTCCCATCGGACTATGAGAGTAAAGTGACAAAGAGTGCACCTGTGTTTGCGCTCACACTTGTACACTATAATATCTCGAGTGTTTTTGTGATAGGGAACCTTTTTGGCTTCGCACATGTCGTATTAAATTGCTGTTCTTCTTTGTTTTTGTTATTTATTGTTTATGACTGTTAGTTTTAATTTATTTTACTTTTCTGTTTGTTTTGTGCGAGGCCCAAATAGATATTTTTCTTTCTTTTTTCCTGAGTTTTTTTTTTTTTGTTTTATCCGTACAACAAATTCCTATACGTAGGTTAAGATTTTCCAATTGTCACACTTGTATGCGATTATATTTTTATTTGATAAAATAGAAATGATTTAGATACCTAGTAATTTTCACTGTTCTCCTTGCTTATTAGGTGTTCAATATTCTTAAGTAAAAAGTATTGTTTTAAATTAAATGTACCTCACGAAACAGACTTACGTTTTCAAAACTATTTTTCTAAAATAATAGAACGTGAAGGAAAATCTACACATCCTTTAGTTTCACTTCACGTAAGAAAATCCTCCTCAAAAAATCCAGCAACACTTTTTCAAAAATTCTGTTTCACTTTTCTTCAAAAATTCGCCGTACAAAATATCACTACAAATCTCATAGAGCTGGCCGCGTCGATGGGAAGCAAACATTTTCTACGTCAGTTTCATTAAAAATCTTGCTCAACCCGCCTTACAAAAGCGTTCTGACTCCCGTCATATTTTTAATCTTCTAGTGGAACAATACGTCTGGCGCTGGAAAGTATCCTTATACACGAAACCTATGATCGTATAAGTATCGATATCCAGATATTATTTTTAAGGGGTATGAATGAGTGAGTTAAAATACTTTTTATTATACAGCATAAAGATAATAAATTTCATTAAATAACTTTTTAGTAAACCTTTTATAATAAAATAACTTTTTTTGGAAGTCGTTGTTAAAATACGAAGAAACCACCAAAAACACAGACTTCCGAAATTAAAGTTATTTAATACTTTGTAGTTTTTTTTTTATTTGGCAGTTTGGCAGGAGAATACATCGCAGACACTGGAGCAGGCAATTCCTGCTTTCCAACAGCCGCATTGCACCCAGCACCCAGTCGTGCATCGGCAAAATATGATGTTGAAAATGGGGTCCGGTGCGCTACAAAAAGTATTTGAGTTGTTGGTCGGATAGATTTTTCAAATGAAAAAAAAAATTCTTGTGAACAGTGAGATTGACAAGAAAAAGTTTGAGAAATCTGCCGCAATATTTAAAAAAATAATGTAAGAAATAAATAGCCAACAGATTAAACAGATTTGGTAAAAAAAACAAGAACAAATGGGGCGACGCGAAATTGGGTAATTTGTCTTCATATTTGCTGGCTATGATATAAAGGGTAACAATTAACGCAGTTATAGTTTCTACATTTTTACGTTCAGTTCTGTTTCGAACGACATTCCGAGCATAGTATTCCTGGGATTAGCACCACGGCTGCAATTTGCCAGACGGATCCAACAGAGGTAAAATCCGAACGTACTCACGTCTGCTGTTGCGACGACCAGAAATAATCCTACAACCGACAATATCACTAAACAGCAAGGTACGAAGTGGATTTAGTAAACTCTTATTCATGGGGTCATAACTTAAAACTTTCTTAGGGTTCCGTAACTCAGTCGACAAAAACGGAACCCTTTAAGAATCACTTTGTTGTCCGCCTGTCAAGACCTCTTTTCTCAGGAACGCGTAAAGGAATCAAGCTGAAATTAACAAAACTAACAACAAATTCTCAGGTTTGCTACCTCTTTGAGCAGTGAAAAAATCAAACTTCTAAGTCAACGCAATCTAAAGATATTGCCGTTTAAGCTCCGTTTGGGCGCATTATTTGACGCTCGCAAGGGAATCAAAACCTGTAGGGTACTTTCCGCTGGCCTAGAGTCATGACATTTTACAAGAAGATAGTTCTTACAGTACAAGTGCCTTTTTCGTGCGTGCAGCTGGCGTTCATCGATTTATTAGGCGTTGTCACGTCAAAATTGGCTGTCTGTAAAGTCGGTTTACGGACGATAGTTTAGCGTAACAACGTCATAACAAAACATTCGTGACTTTACAATGAGCGTAACGTTACAATGAGTCATCCTTTTTCGCGTTCATCGATTTATTACACGTTGTCACGTCAAAAAAATAAGGAACTGGCCGTCGCCCAAGCTAGCAGGTATGCGAATGTTAAAAGTCCATACACACAGTTACACTACTCTATACCGCATATTGTGTTATTGAGAAGTTGTGTTAGGTCTGGCAGCTTTTGCGGAAGTCGCATACGTTCCCGCGATCCCCGGCGTAGGTGGGAGATGGAACACCGGGGTGGTTTTAGTCAGTAAGAGTCTGACAGACCCCTCCACCCGCCCCAGGGTGGAGGATTTCCCCCCGACATCAAAAAAAAAAAAAAAAGATCTGGCAGCTTAGTCCATAGTAATAATGAGCTGTCTCATACATGCACAATACATGCACAAGTTGTTGTAGTTTTCGAACCATTGGTTAACTACCAAGAATATCATATTTGAAAGAAAGGAAGAAAGAAAGAAAAATGTTTATTTGGGACTCGCACAAGACAAACAAACCAGTAAAATAAAATTAATAACTAAACAGTAAAATAATTATCTGTGCGAGGCCAAAATGGTCCCTATCTCAGCTTATGCTGCGATTTTAGGTTAATGTTAAGGAATTGTCCTTCATAAGTTATCAGTACCTGGATGACCGATCTTTGATCAGTTTTTTTTCGGTTAACGTTTTCTAAAAATGAAACCTAGCTAGATCGATTTATCGCCCTGCATACAACATTTCATGAAAATCGTTGGAGCCGTTTCCGAGATGCAGATTATATATATATATGTATAAGAATTGCTCGTTTAAAGGTATTAGATAGTATGTATAACGTGCACGTTACGTCTGTAGTAGAATACGTTAAATGTTATGTCTGACTTTTGTAGTAAAGTGTGCATTAGTTGTCATCCAAGATGTAATTGTGTCGAAAATATGCTAGTACCTTTATAATAATATATTTTTTGTTAGTGTTACCGTTTAATTAAATTATACGTTTTAATGTGGTGTTTTTTTTTTTATTTTACTACAGTATGTTATCCCTTAATTTATTTAGTTATATATATGTTAGCCGTTAGGGTACAGCCGGACAATTATATGTATTTCATGAAAATCCGCTGAATAATAACACGACTTGAATTTGGAATCTCAAAACAAAACGTTATGAGTTTTTTAAATTTCACTTTCGAGATTTAAATAACTTTTTATCATTTTAAAGAAAGTGTAAAAAACACAGTAATCCCCCTCGGGAATAAAGGTGTCTTCATCTTCGTCGGGCTTGCATCTCTTGCTGAGCTCAAGATTCTAACTTAAACTCTGGAGCGAAAGTAAATAAAGAAAATTATGTCAATTTCGCAGAGGTTCTAATGCGAGTTTTTAGACTTACTCGATCGCGTTAACGTATACGTTTGCTTATGTCAAATCACCTCGAAAACAAGAGGTTTTCTGATATTGACACCAGATTGCACTTATTTAATTTAAGAACAAATTCACGTTCACATTAACTCGAACAAGAATTATTAAAACCTCGTCGCATAACCCTGCAGACGTAGAGCCTCAACGTTCTATTGGTGGATTGCATTTCACTTCCTTTTTTGACGATTTTGGTGTGGTAGGGTAATTCAGATAACTCAACTATGGATAAAAAAAATTATAAGTTTTATAACAAATCTTTTTTATGTCGTCTTAATCATTTTTTTCTTTTGTTTCAGGGTCTCATTGAAGGAATAATCCTAACTACTAATGCTGATGATGAAACATTAAAGTATGCTTGCAAAAAGGTAGTTATTTATGAAATCAAATTAGAAAGAATCGTTTTTTTTTTCATTACATTTGTTTTTGAACCCATCTTAATAATTTTTTTGACATTTCAGGCTAGAAGTATTTCAGAAATAGTTAGTATTATATTTAAATACATTCAGATTCTTGTCGCTTTCTGCTGCTGTTCTTTTTGAACCTCGATGTTCTAACTTTTTAGAATCTTTTTAACGCAAATCGATTCTCAATAGTAGCTTTTAAAGCTACTACGAAAATTTTACAATATAATATTTTATTATTTTCAGTTAATACATAATAATATGATAATCATATTTTATGTACAATCATTATTAATTATTTTAACTATTTATTTATAAGTACCTATGCATTGATGTTCATATCTTATTTTATGCATTTTTTATATTTATTAAAAAGAAATACAAAAATAGCGTTAAAAAGATTTGAGAATCCATTTTTCCAAATTTACTTTTATTTTCATTTTGGCGATTAATGACAATGCGGTAAATTCGTCCTGGCTTTTAAAAACTTGTATTTAGTGTAAGAATTGGCTAGCTTTAAGTGTACATACAATAGCGTATTTACCTTATTTATTTATAAAAAAATATTATTATTATATTAATTGTTTTCTGTACCGACTAACCTAACAAGAAATGGTCTTTTTTACTAGGAATTTATCCCAAGGTTAAAATAGTAGACCTACTGACGAACACTTACTTAAACGCTACTTAATTTAAATACTCTGTAGTATCACATGCTAACAGCCAGTTTCTAAAATGAAAATTTTAAGTTGAGAAATTGTCAAACTCTACTTTGTTCTCTTTCTAATTTTTAACATCAAATTCTCAATTCAGAAACCTGGTAAGAAAGGCTTTTGCACTTCCTAAAGTTAAGTCACGTTTAAGTAGCGACGATATGAGGGTTAGTTTGTAATTAATTAATTGATTACTAATTATAAGTAAACCGGGTTTGTTTGAAGTGGTATAATTTTTTTAACGTCAAAAAAATTTGTTCGTAGATGGACTCAGACATTGACTCAGAACGAGTAAGTGCGTTGCTTGTTTAAATGAGTCTTTAAGTAGTGATTTAGAGCATATTTTAGTTTAATTTATAATCGCAATAGAATGTTTGCAAAACTTAACAATAGCATGATTTTCTGTAACATTTTATAATCTGTGAAGCAAGTTGTCACGTGTTTTGCAAAAAAAAAATGTTTACTTGTTTGCCTGAAATATGCCCGAAATGCTTTGATATACAAGTGGGGCATGAGGAAAAGTAGATTTAGAAAGCTTTAGCAAAATGCTGACTTTACTTAAGTAAGCTGAAGTTGACACAAACGTCAATCTAGTAGTGAGTGCCTCCATCTCTTAGTAATAGTTGAAGTTTCAGTGTCTAAACTAAGTTATGTTGTGAAGGAAACCCATAAAGCTATTAATAATGGTTATGAGTTTTTTTTTCTAGCAATTGATTGGGTGCCTTCTTATTTTTTTTAGAACCCTAGAAAACTACTAAACCTGTGCAAATGACTAACACCTCAAAATTCTAACACAAATTGATTTGGCTTTTTAGTAATTGTACTTTAATAAATCTTTGCGCTTATTGCAGTGTTGTTGTTAAATTGTTGTAAAAAAACAAATAACCAATAACCTACGTCGCCATATTTTTCAATAAAAATTTATATTTTTATTGCTATGTTCTACAGCTACGCGGAGATTTCACGCCACCTCCAACGACACCAGGTAAATTGTTGATTTCTTAATTTTTTTTCTTGATGAGCCAGCTCTAGACTTCAATCTACAATAAAAAGAAAAAAATATTTATATTAAAAAAAGAAAATAATATTAATAAAAACACAACAACAAGCGACAAGCGAGCTCAGACGAATTAGAGTGAACAGGCTTCTTCTGGGTAAGCTCGCTCCATCGTCGACTTTGTCTGTGTCATCTATGACCTAGACTAGAGTCAAGAGCAAACCCATTTTAAATAAAAAATTTAAAAAAGAAGCTGAACTGTGAATAATATAATTAATGCTTTTCCAACCAAATAAACTACTACAAAAAGAGTATACACAAATATAATACAAAGAGTGACTGTCACTGTCCCATAACTGGGCAAACGCCTCACTTTTCGCGATCTGTTACAATTTTGTTATAGTTCATCCCTCCAGCTCGCTCTGAGCTACATTATCATTTCTTAGCATTAGGAATCCACTGAATTGTTAATTTTGCTGATTATTCATCTGACAAGCACAATTATTCAACTTAACCTTGCCATGATGAATCGATAAAAAAAATATTTGTTAAAAAATACCTTACATTTCACAGAACCGATACTCGCCGAAAAGGGTGAAAAAGGGGACACTGGAGACACTGGAAAGACAGGAGAAAAGGGGAACACGGGGGACAAAGGAGAGAGAGGAGAAAAGGGTGACAGGGGAGACATTGGTGTGAGAGGAGAAAGGGGTGACATGGGAGACAAGGGAGAGAAAGGCGTAAAGGGGGATACGGGATACACAGGAAAGAAAGGGGAACAGGGGGACATGGGTAAAAGGGGGGAAAAGGGGTTCAAGGGGGAAATAGGGGTAAAGGGAGACACGGGCAAAATAGGGGAACAGGGGGTCATGGGGAAAAGTGGCGAAAAGGGGGACAGGGGGGAAATAGGGGTAAAGGGGGACACTGGCAAAAAAGGGGACCAGGGGGAAATTGGAAAAACAGGCAAAAAGGGGGACACGGGAGACAAGGGGGAGAGAGGTATAAAGGGAGAAATAGGCTTGACCGGCGAGGGCTTAGAAGGCAAAAAAGGGGATAAAGGTGATCAAGGAATGAAAGTGAGTGAGCACTATTTTTTTGCTTTTTACTAAATTGTCATTGTACTTGTGACTATAATACTATTGTTTTTCAGGGGGATCTAGGTCCGCTAGGAGCAGAAGGCTCACAAGGCCCAATAGGCATCAAAGGAGAAGAAGGAGTGAGTTTTTTTACACAACTGCCCGAAAAAGGATTGTTATTACTCTTTGTTTTTGCAGAAAATTCCTAATTCGTGTTTAAATTTACCGGAATTTTATCCTCTCGAACCCAAATCCGTTTACTTTAATATAATGTGCTTGTTAGTTACCTTTGGGTTGTTTTGCTTACATATCACAAAATTCTATGAATATACATATGTTACTAGATTAAATAAATAATTACTGTGAAATAAATCTTAATTTCAACTTTATCAATAGGCGTGTCAATGTTCGGAAAAAGTAGTGTCAAGTTTATTGCTGTCAATGCCCCAAATGAAAGGACCTGCTGGTGAAATAGGGCCACAAGGACATGACGGCCCTCAAGGCGAAACAGGTCTAACTGTAAGTATTCTATGAACAAAAACTAGTTCATTTTTTTAATCCTAATACCTATATAAAATTCTTCCGTTACTGACTGACTGAGTGACTGACAGATAACGCACAGCTGCAGCAAGAAAGCTGGAATTTATTTGAATTGTAGGTACTTTGGGAAGTGTAGAGGAGCACTAAAAGGATTTCCCAAAACTCTTACTAGAACGAGAAAAAACGGGACATGTGCGTACAAAGTCGCGGGCAAAAGCTAGTTTATATGTAAAAGGAAAACTGACTGGCTTACATATCAACGCGCAGCTGAAACCTCAGAATCCTCGATCATTTAAATTTGTACAATACTCCGTTTTATGATGAAGATGAGCGCTAAGAAAGGATTTTTTGAACTTCAAGCTTTAAAGGGTGAAAAGGGGGAAAATTATACTAAATCTGTGCAGACGAAGTCGTGTACGAAGTGCTAGTTTATAACAAAATGTTTTTTTTACCTTCCTTCATCGTTGTCATAAAAAGTTGGATCGCGAAAGACTTTCAAGAACAAACACAATAAAATAAAAAATAACCTTTAAATGCTGATGTTTTGAAACAGGGTAAAGATGGGCCTCCAGGCATCAGAGGACCAAAAGGTTTCAAAGGAGCAACAGGAGAAAAAGGTGATGTTGGAGCACCGGGCAAAGAAGGAAAAACTGGTCCTAAAGGAGAACCCGGAAATGATGGCAAGCCTGGAACAAGTGGTGAAAAGGTATCAATTGGACCGCAAGGACCACCGGGTGGAATAGTTTTGGTGATTATTTAATTTCAGTTGTGTTTTATGTTTCTTTGCCAGATAATCTATTTGTAAGCATCACTTATTCACATCTGCAGTCATCATCATCTATTTCAAAATAATTTGGCAAGACCACCTTTAAAACTGACCTGAACCATTTTTTCAATGACAGTCTGTCATTGAATTCTATTTTATTTATTTTAATATAAGTACCAGACAAAAAGCTCAGAAGTAACTTTGACAGGAAACAGACGAGGCGATAAGAAATCGAACCGTTGTGATACACGGGGAAAAGGGTGCCGACGGACCGGTTGGACCTCCAGGCAAGCACGGTGAAAAAGGAGTTCAAGGAGAAAAAGGTCCTAGAGGAGACATTGGGCCAAAGGGAGATAAAGGTGGTGAGGTAAGAATCAGCACAGTAATTTTATTATACCAGACAAAAACTAATCACATACTAAGCATATTGGGAAACACATAAACAAGTTTCTTTCAGCGGTTTTGCCCGGATGAAAGTCGAGAAATATTCAATAGGAACATGCTCCTGGGAACAGAAAATGTTACTATAGCATTAAAAAAATTAGTATTAGTATGGATGGTTTGGATAAATTACAGGGTCACATAGGACCTCGGGGACCCACAGGCGAAAAAGGCAGTATAGGTCAGGCAGGAAAGAATGGAATACCGGGCCACCCAGGAGATCGTGGATGGCCAGGAGACAGGGGTCTTAAAGGTACGAAACTGTTAATATTTTATTTTATGAAGAGTGTCTAGTAATCAATGTGTCATCATACTATATTAATTGGTAAATACTGATGCGATGGAAGCCTTGGGCTTAGTACTGAGTCCATTGAAAAGATTAATGACTTATAAAGCTAAACTAAAACCGTAATTTTGTTAACATTGCTTGATGTTTGCTCTAACAAAGCCACATTTCCATTTTATTGCTTGAAACATTTTCAAAAAAATCCTTAAATCCTTATCCATTTTTTTTTTCATAGCCAGGTATTAAAAAAAAAGCTGATGAGCTCACGTTGATTAGTTATTCAAAAACCATGTCTGTTCTTTTTCCAGGTGATAGAGGAGACAAAGGCGCACCCGGTCTAGCCGGCTTACCAGCATCTTTAACTTCAGTCCTAGACGCAAAAAGTAAGTTCTAACTCAACTTAATAAATCATCATTCAAATATTAACAGAAATATGCGTCCAGACAACCAAGACCAAGTCAGTCAAAGTAGTATGAAAATGAACTTCATATAGATCGGTATCCTATTATTTTATTGTTTTCAAGTTTTGCAAATAGGTAATAAAAAAATTTCCTCACATATCGTCAATTTACTGTTTATTTAGACCTTTCCATTCAAGTTCGGTACATTATATAACCTGAATAAATTTCAATATCAAACAAAGCATTCTGGTCACGAAAATGTAATAACGTAAATAGATTGAATCCCTAAACATTTTTTGCTACTATCAGCTCTATTGGCTTTGATCCTGACTCAACGTTGTTGTATTATGGTGTGGCATTGGGTACGTTTATTTTGCTATCTTTTTTTGTTACTAAAGGAATGAAAGGGACGGAATGAATGTATATCTCAATTCAGTTTTCGTATCTAGTTATGTCTATACAGTGCGTCTGGTATTGTCATTTTTCAGTTTAACAAAACGCATCACATATTTGTTTAAGAGACTTTTTGCAATCAATAAGTAAAATGTTTTCTTAGAATCATCAAATCGATAAACATAGACTGAAAAAAAACTCGTCCAGCCAAATATTCAACTGTATGAAACATTACTTGTTACTCTAAATTCACAATACGATAATATTGTAATAATAACTATTTCAGATGCAGATGTAGTGGAAAAACTAAGAGGCTTCAAAGGAGATAAGGGAGAAAGAGGTGAAAAGGTATTTCATTAACCCCTATTGATACCAGGGAAACATTTTTCTGTTGGATTTTACTTATAATTTCAAATATTACTTTATTTTACAGCCCATGTTATGTAGCCTACTCAAATGTATAAGCAGCTTTTTAATAATTTCATTCAGAACAAAATAACTAAATAGCAACTTATTATTCCCTTATTTTGAATCTCAGCTCCATTAAACGTGCTGATTTCATTTTTTTAAATAGTTCCCATTATGCAGGACTCTCATTCAGCCATTTTATTATAGGGAGACAAGGGCGATACAGGACTCATTGGTATACAAGGACCAAGAGGGAGGGATGGCAAAGATGGCACTCCTGGGAGGAAAGGGGAAGTCGGGCCAGAAGGAAAGATTGGAGAAAAAGGAGATCGGGGTGCACCAGGCCCAGCTGGAGAAGTCCCTGAATCAAAAATCGCATTACTGAAGGTTTGTCTTTGTATTTGTATTATTTTTGTACAATACTTGGATTCAAAATATTTTTTAATGATTCAAGAATAATTAAGAAAAAAAGATTGATATTGGCTGGCTGAAATAGTTACACATGTAAGAATTCACTACAGGTATAAAGTTTGCATACTATTGATTATTTTAGGGTGACAAAGGAAACACGGGCCAGACAGGCCCTAGAGGTGAATCCGGACCAAGTGGTGGTAAAGGAGAAGCAGGGAAAGAGGGTCCAGTTGGTCCCAAAGGACAAAAAGGAGATCGTGGTCCTGCGGGCTCGGTGGTAAGATTATATGTAGTTGTAACATATACGAGAGCTGAGGATGGAAAGTCAAAACACATGAAATAGGAAATTTAGTGGATTCAATATGATGTCATATTTTTTTGTTTTTATTTTTTATTTGCATTACTTCAGGGACCCATGGGACTATCTGGGTATAACGGCACGAATGGAGAAAAGGGTGAAAAAGGAAGTACGCCAAAGATTGATTTGTACTCGGTAAGTTTTTATGTAAAATTATAACGGCTACTAAAAAAATATCAAAAAAAATATACCTATAAAAAAATAAGACTAACATATCTTTATCTTATCTTTTATCTTAACTGATATTAGTACTTTTGGAATATTCAAAGTGTTGAGAATTATTGGTTAGCCTAATATTTGAATAAAATAATAAACTCTCCTTTGCAATAAAAACGGGCACCTATGAAAATGTACGTTCTAAGGCCAATATCAGTCAATGCAATTACGTTAATTGTATGATGTAGACTGTATAACTACAATCTTGTAAATTAATAGGTATGCGTGCGTGTAATTCTGGCAAATTTTCTCGTGCTCAATTGGATTGAGGTCTTCGAGCTAGCCAATCTAAACGACGGATCCCAACTTCTTCCATATTCTCTTACACGCGCGAGCATTGTTGTCTATAAAAATGGTATCTTCTCCAAGAACGGTTAATGCGGTTTAATTTTATTTTACTGGTTTGTTTGTCTTGTGCAAGTCCCAAATAAACATTTTTCTTTCTTTTTTTTCTTTGGTTGTGCTTGTGAAATTAGGACTTCCGTTTTGTACCAGTGTGCATTTAATGTTCCATTTTCTATGAAAGCTAATTCCGTACGCTCTGTCGAATTAATTGTTGCCCAAAACATAATGGAGCCTCCGCCATAAGGAAAGATTTCTTCGAAACACACGTCCACATAGCGTTCCCCTGGTCTTCGATCCTCACCATATAAAGAGAATCTAGCCTCATCGGAAAACAATACTTTGTTCCAGTCGTCCAAAATCAAGCACAATTGTTTGTTACTGCCGATATCGGCAGCCAAGAGCTTCTTCCTGACAGTCCACAAGCTTACATCTACTCCTCTTACTTCTTTAAGGCTCTGTTTTGGGTCCACAAGAGACGACTTACGATTTCTTAATGCCTGACTTACCACAAACGTGTCATCTCGTGGTTCTGTGCATCGCTTTCTTCCTGAACCTGGTCTTCTTTTGCGCGAACCGGTTTCTTAATACCGTTGCCAAGTCCTCTGGACCGTTGAACGACTCACATTTAGCCGCTGAGATACGTAAGTTTGCGAACGATCGCTTTAGCAACCATACCAAAAATTGATAATGGTTGTAGAAATAACAATCAAGTGAATTAATCAGCATAAATCAACCAACAATTTTAGTAATAAGCAAGTAACAGTTTCAACAATTCGCGCCAATCATAAAGCAATTTTACTCTAATCATTATTTTTCAGAGGAGCTCGTGGCTAAATAATACCAGCCGCACGGGTCGATTTTCAAGTTTAAGCTACGTTGGTCCCAACTATCATTTGTAAATCTTAGGCAGTCGTTACGGATTTTTAGAAGTCAGAAAATCTGATTCCAGTCTTGCCAAGAAGTACCGTGTCACCCAGTAAATGTGTTGTGGAGGTCTGGTAGGCAGCCGCTCCACGTAAAATACTGGTATTCAGCTGCATCCGGATAGAGTGGAAGCCGAACCCGACATAGTTGGGAAAAGGCTAGGCAGACTGACATTAGTTTTCTTTTGTTAATTTGAAAATTTAAATTTGAAACACATGCTTTTCAGCCAGGATACTTTAAAAAATACAAAAAAACTGCAAAATACATCGTTAAATTAATAAAACCTCTTTTTTAATATTCATGTATGTGACAGAACAAAATCTAAAGTGCCCGTTTTTTTGCAAACTAGGAATACTATTAATCTGAAAATATTTATTTTATAACAGCTAAAGGGCGAAAAAGGAGACAGAGGACTTACGGGTGACCCCGGTAAGGCAGGAAAGGTCGGACCACAAGGACCGCCGGGAACATGTGTAGAAGCACCCACCGGAGCTCCAATATTAGGTCCACCGGGTCCACCGGGAAAGCCTGGTGCTCCAGGAAAAAATGGCAAATCTGTAACTGGACCGAAGGGGGACATGGGTCCACCGGGACGACCGGGACCACCCGGACCTCCGGGCCAAACGGGCGTGTCTTTAGTTGGACCAAAAGGAGAACCAGGAGTAACAATAATACAAGAATCTTTACAGGATCCATCACGTGGACTTGATAAGAAAAAAGGTATGTTATAAAATAACAATATAAAGAGTTTTGGATTGTTTGCCTTACTTGATAAGGAAACATGATGTATATGATTTATATTTTATAAATTGGTTCCTTGCAGGTTTTTATGTATTTTAACGAATTATATTTAAAAAGTTCTATCAAGAATTGAATTTGGTTTTGCGAATATCAAGACGTATCCACATTATTTCCAGAATAAAAACGATATTAGTTCCTGATGCAATTTTGTTTTTTTTTTTTTTTTTCAAAATAAATGTAATAATTTCAGGTGATCCATTTGACGAAGACGACTGGTACACATTGAATACTGTTGTATTTAGAACTAAACGAGGTCTACTAAAGGTAAACTCTTTTTTATTTTTTATTCGTGAATACAAGTTTATTGAATACTGAATTTATCCAATAAGAAGTACTATTGTGCCCTTGCACCAAAACAAACAAAATAAAAATCAAACCAAGCGGACGCAAAGTTAAAAACAAGCATATGAAAACAAGAAAACTATTCAAAGCGAAATATTTCTACCTGAACAGTTCCATTACTTTGAACAATAGGTAAATATATGTACATAATTGGTTTCCTTTTGCAGCGAACGGAGCAAACAGAGCTGGGTACCTTGGCATACGTTTTACTAGAGAAAATATTGCTTCTCCGGGTTGAAAACGGCTGGCGTAATGTTGAGGTAAATAGCATTATTGATTCTGCACCATCCCATTACTTCCCGTGGGTGTCGTAAGAGACGACTAAGGGACTCACCAGAGAATGGGCAGCAGCATTCTCTGTACATTGCAACAGCTACCCTGCGATCGCCAACCCGCCTGCCAAGCGTGGCGATTATGGCAAATCCCCCGCCTTTGGGGGAGGCTTATGTCTAGCAGTGGACGTCTTTCGGCTGGTATGATGATGATCATGAATCCTTTTTCATACTGTGGTTGAGTATTTTATTGAATTAATCTGTTGATAGCGGCCGTCGTCTTCCATATAAACAGACGGTCCGTCTAAGTGTAAACACGCAGGTCCGGCCGCCGTCTTCCGTTTAAACAGACGGTCCACTAAAATCTCTTAATGCAGAATTTGTTACTTCTTGTTTACCTAAATATCCTCGGTATCATAAGTTTAGTGGTCGCAAACGTGTCTGGTAAATGTTATAGATTACATTCCCAAGTCAGGTTTTCCGAGATTCAGCTCCAGGAGAGAGACGGAGCTATACATAGCGTATAGCACTATCCCTTTTACAGCGTCGGAATTGGATGGCATTAGCACGTCATAGTAAGGCACCTGCACTCGTTTACTTCATTTTAATACTTATTTGATTTTATAATTTCCGTGAAACTATTTGCAGATGGCTTCAATGTTGGACGCGCGGACTACTACAACCACGACAACCACAACGACAACAACTGCTAAACCACCGCCACCACCGCCACCACCACCTACCACCACGAGTACCACTAGTACCACCACGACTACCACGCGTAGGCCACCGCCCCCACGACGAACTACCACTCGTAGGCCACCGCCACCTCCACCCACGACCTTTAGTCCTGATATTCTTACGCCTAAATCGGATAGTGGAGTTGTAAGTACCTGTATTATTTTATTCGTATTTTTGTTATCAAGACTCCTACTAGAAGCTACTTGTGATTTTGGTATCTGAATATAATACTTTCTTGACTTTTTTCTTTCCTTGAATGGAAGAAACTTAGGTACTTACATCGTTTCCGCAACCCTGGCAGAGTAGATGCCTTGGGCATTAAGTCCGCCATTGTACTTTGTGCATGAAGTTTAAATAAATAAAAGACGAAATGTTTCTACTCGTAGATTGACATCTTTTTGTTTATTAACTTTATAGATTCTACAGACATTCAAGTTTGTGGTTTGCATAAACCTGACATAGACACCTCAATGATTATTTGTATGTTTTTTTTTTTGTTTTGCAATTTAACGGTTGATCTCATTGTGAAGTTCCCAATGAACTGAAAACTCTTGCTTTAAATCATAATATATATTTTAAAGCTGAAGAGTTTGTTTGTTTTGTTAGAACGCGCTAATCTCTGGAACTACCAGTCCGATTTGGAGAATTCTTATTGTAAATAATAGCTTACGAGAATACGAAAAAACGAAAACATACGACAACGGCGTACAAAGCCGCGGGCAAAAGCTAGTCATAACATATATCTGTTCTTTCTAGATACGAATGGCAGCACTTGACAGTCCATATCCAGGTCAAATGATGTTTGATAAAAAGAGGGGACGGGAAGCTGCAGACCTTCTGTGTTACAACCAGGGAAAGAAGTACTCACGACATTACACAAGACTGAAGGCGACTTTTAAACCATTCTTGGCAACAAGGTACAATGTTACAAATTTAATCCATTATTCAATAAAATCTCGGTTAATAGCCTACGGGGTTATGCAGTATGTAGTTCGTTACCCAGAGCACTAGCAACACTGTCCATTGTGAGCCATAGTGTGTGTTGATTTTATTAGTGAATGCTATTGCCAAAATGCCAAAATTGACAACGGTGAGTCACGAAACCAATGGACTAAGATCCCAGACCTGCCAGACCTCCCTTTTTTTCTCTATAACAAAGTGTGTGGAGTAGTGTTAGCATGAGTAAATTTTGTACAATGTTCAGAAGATTGAGAGCATTTCCAAAAACATCTTTCTTTCAAATTTTTAGGGTCTGTACATCAGTCGGTAAAAATGGAACCCTAATGGGATCACTGTGGTTGTCCGTCTGTCAAGACCCTTTTTCTCAGAAACGCGTGGAGGAATCAAGCTGAAATTAATACCAAATACAGGTCTACTACCCCTTGGAGCAGTGAAAAAAACAATTTTATTAGTCAACGCAATATAAAAATAAATCCGTTTGTGCTTCATTTATGACGCATTTTTTGACGCTCGCAAGGGAATCGAAACCTATAGGGTACTTCCCGCTGACCTAGAGTCATGAAACTTGGCAAAAAGATAGTTCTTACAATACAAGTGAACTATTTTTCATTAGTTAAGGGTTTTTTATATAAGTGTATATGAAATATTATAGTTATAGTTGTACAATGTACGTAAATAGACAATAATTTATAGTAAAAGAAAATGTCTGAAAACTGGAAATTTGTATTATTATCATATAAAACATAATTTTATATGATATTTATATAACAATTAATATTTTTTTTAAACAATAAGTTAAGTTTGTCCCTTATAATGTTAATGTGCTAGATTTTTGTCTAAATAATAAGTACTTCATAGTTTATTAGCTTCCGTAGGAATGCATTCCCTACGGAAGTTAATAAACTATAATTTAACTAAATTTTGACTATTTTCCAAAATCCCGACCTCGGAAAACGACTCAAAGGTTTAAAAAAAGAAACATTTCAAGCAGTCTGATGCAGTCGGTGGCATTGAATCTGTGATTTAACTAAAATACTTAATATTTTTTTTTTATTTTGATATTTTTTACTAATAAATATAGCAGATCTCTTCACTGTATCCGCATGGCTATCTCTCCTTCAACAGGAGGCTTGTGTCTCAGCAGAAGAGACAGTTTACCTCATTATCACTATTAATTTAATGTATTATCTTTTTCTCATCCTCAGCGATCAGAACCTCATCAGCTTAGTACCAACGGCTGACCGGAACGCTCGAGTGATTAATCTCAACGGGTCTACTTTATTCCGTTCTTGGCAAGATATTTTCTATGGAGGAGGATTTTTCCTAAATCCAGAATTTTCTATCTTCAGTTTCAGCGGTAAAAGTGTTATGATTGACCCTAACTGGTACGTAGTGATTTGCTTTATTTTAAAATCCTTGAATTTTTCAGAACCACTTATCGTGGTGTTTAATGATTTGCCATGCCTCGTATTCAAACTTATCATATACACATAATTATTTTATAAATATTTTTTATATTTATTTATATAATATGTTATAAATTTCATTTATAGGTTTGTATGTTCATTTGCTACATTTTCAAGCCTAAACCGCTCAACCGCTTTTGATAAATTTTAGTACAGAGAACGATGATCTCTGGAGATAAGCTAGGTACATTTTTTGCGAAAAGCAAAATGTACATGTATTAGCGTGAGCGAAGCCGAGGGCGAAAGCAAGTTTACAATAAATACTACTTTTTATTTTCAGGCCAAACAAAATAGTGTGGCATGGCGCCAATAACGACATTAATGGAACCGCAAATACTGACCATAATTGTAACAATTGGAGAAGTGGATCCGACTATTATACTGGACTTGCATCTTCTTTAAATAGTAGTCGACTACTAGACCACGAAATGTAAGTACCTATTGATGCTCAGCTATTGGAAGTTTTTATCTAGAAACATCCTGCCACACAATATTTAGTTTGCCTTCAAGATCTATATAAGTATTGGAATAATTGTTTCCTGTGTAGAAAATAATAATTCTATTAATTTGGTCCGTAAATTATATTTTCAAAAAATATTGGACACGTTTTTTTTGCCTTCTCAAATCAATAAAAAAATACAAAGATCAAAGTTCAGGAGTGGGCACTGGTGACGTTAATTGTTGACAAACAGTGTACCAGCGCGTGACGTCATTCGTTTCAACGCAATGTATCGCCGTTATATAGTTCATGTGACAATAGAAAAAGTACGTGTCTTAATTTTTTAATAGATCTTCAAAAATATTGGACACGTATTTTTTTAGTTTTACTGAAATAATTCTGGCAAATCCTGCTAACTACATATTTATATGTATCCTATTTTTGGCAAGTTAGGTCAATTCAAAATTAAAGACGTCTGTGAAGTTAAGTTCGCTTTTCGCGGCGGAGTACATCACCCCTCATTCCCGCTGTCATATGAATTTGTTTTTGCTCAGCGGTACTGAGAGTGCACCGTAACACCATTAGGTTTGATTCTTCCTGGACTAAGAAAATATTAAGTGTTGTATGATAGGCTTTATCTGTTCGTGCAAATTTGTGTAAAACTTGTTTTTTGTTTCAGTCATCCCTGTGATAATAAATTTATAATACTTTGTGTAGAAGTACAACCAAACTATGATGAAGTATCTGCAAACACATCAGTGAGACGTAGACGGTAAGAATAAAATAAAAATTCTTATTATTATTATTAGTTTGGACATTGAATTGAAAGCAATAAATGTAAATAAGTAAAGGATCCTGGATCTCACGACACAGGGAATGCTAGTGTGAGTGTTGCTGACTCAAAATAAAAAGCCATTTATTCAAATAATAGGCTGAGTGTCCACACTTTTTGAACGTCCAAGTTCAAAGATAGTTCCCCATAACGCACGCCAATCACCACTTCTCAGTGTTTTAGCCGGATAGAATAAGTGGTACAACAAACTCTCTAGTAATTCAACCCATTTAAATGTAATTTCTAAAACAATAAAATGTCATTCTACGTATAAAACAAATAACGTACCATAACAATAGACGGAGCAGAAAAATAGGTCGTGCTATTCTTTCTTGAATTTAAAATCTAGTATTTTGAATGAAGAACCTGTCGAACCCTAACTTTATCTTTTTTTTATTTCTTTTTTATTTTCAAGCCCAATATTTTTTATGTCGGTAAGTAGTTTGGCACTTAAATCACAGATTGTCATAAATTCTGTCTTTTTCTTTTTAATGTGTTTTCGAATTTGTATTTTCTAGTATCATGATTTTTGTAATTGTGCTTTTGTGTTGTGTTTTCTGTTCTTGTACCAAATAAATGTTTTATCTTAATACAAACTTTTGTCAGGTTTTCAGGCTAAATTAGAGGGTTATTTTCGTAAAACATGTTTAGATTATTATTTATTAATAAAGATTTTTTCTTATTTTCAGACACCATCGTAAAATCAGGCGGATATTTTAATTAGTATTTTTAATTTTAAGAATAACGTCATTATCTGAATTGGGTTTGACTGGAAGCCAACCCCGATTTAGCACATCTACGAAATCGCAAAGAGCTTTAAATGTTTATCTACCACTAAACTTTCTTCTATGTCAGTCAAATTCATGTATATATAGTGTGTTCTTATATAGCTCCTAAACCACACAAAATATATATTTTCAAATAAAAATGCATTATTATAATTATATGTTTTATGAGAAAAAATAGTGCATTTTATAATATTGACTTTTTAATCTTCTGTCAATGCTCCGAAGTAAAGTGGCACAAATTCAAATGAGCGTTTGTCTGCGCCGTTTTGTTTTTTTAAATCGAGTTTGTATGTATTTGTATATGTATTGTGTTGTGTTTACGTGCATGATTTTCTTTTATATTTAGTAATTTTGAATAACTTGACACAGAGACTTGAAGAGGGTTGTTATCAGCTCATTTTTGTAAAAAAAAGTATTTTCGCAAAAATGTAGACGTCCATATCTACTTTGCTGCCATCGAATTGTTTGAATATCAATATGATATGCAAAAGGAAGTATTTGATCCCTCTGTAAAAAAAAATAGAATGATTACAAAGGTGTATTATTTTAAAAATAATACGTCTTTTAGGTATTATTACGCAAGAAACAAAATTCTATTCTTTAATGTTGTAAGTGTACTCATTATTGTAAATAGTAGCTAGGTAGTGTTTTATATTGATTTAAAAAAAAATCCTACTCATTTGAGAGCATTTTGAACAAAATTAAAGCATTTATGAATTTAATTGTATGAATTTTAGGTATAAGAAGCAAGTATTCTTATGATAAGAATATAGGTAATATTCTTATAAATACGAGGCCAAGATGAAAACGTCGATTGGTTGTAGTTGCTAGAATCGGAATAATATCACGTGGATTTCGGAAAAAAAAAAACCGCATTAAATTGTATGTGAAATTATGTCGAAACAAAACAATGAAACTGAAATTGTATATATACAAACCGAATTTTACGAATGTTCAGTTAGTGTAAATAAAATGTGATAAACATTTTAATTTGGACTGGCCTGAGATTGGCCTATTGGTCGAGTGGTTAGTGACCCTGACTGCTAAACTGGAGGTCGTGGGTTCGATTCCCACCCAGGACAAATATGTATCTTTGTGTGATAAGCATGATCATTTGTTCTGTGTCTGGGTGTAATTTGTCTATAATATGGTATATATTTAGAAATATATAAGTATGTTTATCAGTTGTCTGGTTGCCATAGCACAGGCTCTGCCTAGTTTGGGATCGGATGACCGTGTGTGAATTGTCCCAAGATATATTATATTATTATTTTAGATTAATTTCATTAACTGTACTTGCGTAAAATTCGTTTTGTAAGTCTAAGATATAGGGCCATTGGTAGGATTGGTCCACACTTGATCAAAGCCGAAAGGAAACGAAGAAAAGAGGAAAAGGAGACCTTTGTCCTGGGAGAGAACAGGATTAAAATAAATACTTAATTAATATTAAGGACAATCACACACTAGGACACCAGTGTGGCGGTGAACCTAGTCACGCTACCAACAAAATATGTATGTACCTACAGTTTCGCGAAACCAGGACACTAGGTGAGGTACCCTCCATAAATCTTTGCCTCCCAGTGAGTTATAGACCTTAAGTCACTTGCAAGTCATAAAACGATAAAGTAAATTTGTCTATGGGACAGTTGTAGCGAAGTTTCAAGTAACTGGGCTTTGTCGTAAGAAGTGATAAACAATTTACTTCTCCTGATTTGATTTAATACCAAATATATCTTGGTTTACTTACAAAGAATGTCGTACAATGAATTGGTGAAATATTAGCTCTTTATTTTCCCAATTTCTTTAGTCATATTATTTATATTTAATATAAGTCTGTGCCATAATAATGTCATCGTTAGAGAAGAAGGAAGAAACTAAAATAAAACTGTTATAATTTGTATTTTACCGACTTTTTTTTTCTAAACCTACTCATAACTCTCTACCGACACGGTAGGTAAGTTCTATCACAACTATACAAAAATAGGCTTTTTTTTTTTGTATCAATCAGACTGACGAATAGTCAATCTGTGTAGATACATCTACTAGTATATGGATCCATGATCACCTGCTAGGGTTGCGGAATTTGTTTGAGAGAGTCACCGCGGCCCTGGAAAGCAAAGGGCTTTAGGAGGAACACGGATGGGTCTTAGTCAGAGTCTGACACGCCTTCTCGCTCCACCCCCAGAGCGCAAGAAGTCATTTGATGACTTCCCATCCGAAAAAAAAAGCAATGATCACCCTTTGGGCCCGGAAATCTAAAAACTGGAAACAGCAATACTAAAAACTAATTTTCTCCCTCAGATCTCCTCACTTCCAACCGCTGGAACAACCTCCTTAAAACAGCTATTACAATAATCTCATTTCGAAATTAGGTCTCAAATTCCGTCGCCATCTCTACATTCAAGCCGATGCATTCCTCTAGAAGTGCCATAGAGCTCATTTGCAATAAGCGCGGTCGGAATGAGGGGCATAATGCGACTTGGCCGGAGTTACCTCCGTTGCATTTACCACAGATTGCAATAACCGCCCCATCTAGAAGCGACTCCTCTGAAAATTTGCTAGGTGCTCATTTTTAAAACGGACTTACGAATTTCTTCGATTGCACAAAGGTTGTCTTTTGTATTTTACTAGGTTTTCGGGTTTGTTTGGTTTGCGTGTTCTTGTGGACTACGATTTTTGTTGTTTTGATTAACACATTGGCTTACCATACCATCATGCATGGCTCAAATAAAATATTTTTCCGTCTTTCATTCTAAATAGAAGCATAAAGTTATATCCATGGTGTTTACAAAACGTTACCCAACTTTAAGTATGTACCTAAGTTGTAGTACTAAACTAGAAAAACTTTATCCCAGGCATTCGACTGATTCCTGCTCAAATCTACTGGTTATCAAATTTAATAAATTATTTGGAGTAAAAATTTGGTGAAGACCTACTTTAAAGACAAAAAAGAACGATAAAAACAACACGTGCCACAAAAAAAAAAAAAGAATTAAAAAGATAACTTACTTCCAAATACCATCTTTATACATAGTTTAACTAGCACTTGGCTCACAATTTCTCCAACTTTCTGAAAATAAAATGTAGCCTGTTATTCAGTGCGAAAAAAAGTTTTCTACTGGTAAAAGAGATTTCAAACAAACATACAAAAATACAAATCTACTCTTTATAATATCTTTTAATGAGATGTAGATATAATAATATTAATAATGCTATAAAAATTAGTTCAGGGGCAGTGACAACTTCAAATTCTAAAATCAGTGGTAAGACCATAACAAGTCTCTTTCATTCCCATTTTCCTTAACTATCTATACCCCAAACTTTTTCAATATCACACAACACAACACAACACAACACAAACACCTTATTTCACAATTTACCTTTGCAACCTTTTTGTTATTTTTTTCGATAAAAGTTTTCACCGAAATCGTTCAAACCAGTCACCTATCAGGACTTGTTAATGGAAAAACCGCCATGGAAACACAGAGCAATCATAGTGGGACCACGCAGGTTATGTGCAGCGATTGATATTGGGCCAATTGCTATTGAGATCGAATTCGGACTCCCCAGAACATTCCGCAACGATTTTGTTGGCAAAATGGTTTCCAACCTCGAATTTGAGTTAAATTGTAGCGAATCTGACAAGGGCTTTTATCCTTCTATGTGTAAAAGAATAGTACCATCTCATCTCTTCCCGTGGGTGTCGTAAGAGGTGACTAAGAGACTCACCAGAGAATGGGCAGCAGCATTCTCTGTAGATAGCAACAGCTACACTACAATCGCCGACCCGACTGCCAAGCCTGATGATTATGGCAACCCCCCTTTTGGGGAGGCCTATGTCCAGCAGTGGACGTCTTTTCGGCTGGTATGATGGTGTCTTAATTGTTGTCCGATAAAAGTAAACAAACAGAAATTACACAATTTAAAAATAAATAGGAAGTCTGATGAATAATCGATCGATCGGGATCGAAATCGAATCGCCAATCGAGTAGATTTACCCAAGATGAAAGCGTTACCGAAATTACCACAAGTCATCCATACGCTGGTAATTTTTTTTTTTTAAACAAGCTTCTGCTCACAACTTCGTCTGCGTGGGCTTCATTCAGATCGACATAAAAAGTAATCTAGGTTAAGCTATAAATCCAAAGTTTATTCAAATCCGTTCAGTAGTTTTTGCTACCTATTTTATGTATGAAGCGAAAAGTTCACTTACTGATTAATCACGAAATCTCAAAAACTACTTGACCTATTAAGATGAAATTTGGCACGGAGGTAGATTATGAGAAGACGGCCGAGTAAAAAAAAAAAAAACTGATTATGCCAACGAGACCGCTTTGTTTGTGAAAATCAATTTACACCTTTTTTAAAAACTATCCGATGTAAAAACGACTCCAATGAGTTCTCAATTTTATTAGATTTTATTAAGATACTTATTAAATTTAAAATATTATCTTTTTTGTAAGTACTTAATTTTGTTTTTTAAAGTTTATTATTTTCTGTTATTTTTTTTACAATATTTGTACGCCTTCACGGCAAAACATAGCGCCCATATGTTTAAACCTTTATGTAAATATCTATGTTTCACAAATAAAGTATGATTCAGATTCTAAGAAAGGATTTTAGGAAACTCGTAAAGGGGTGTAGTGGGGACTGGAAATTGTTTGTACTAAATCTGCGCAGGAGTCGCGGGCGAAGTTTAGTATTTATAATGTTCTTAGAATTGAAAATAACGGGAGTAGACGTATAGAGAACAATGCATCTCCAATATTATTCTATCACTTACAAAGTAATACATTTGTTCTACTAAATCACAACCGTACCAGCTTAACAGTTAAAACAAGCAAGCACTGTCCTGCAACATTTGTTTTAGACGTTAACCCAAAGAAACATTATAATGCAAGTCACTAACTAATGGCGGGGCAGTAAAAAATAACTGAACAGTTCCTTCCGGAAGCTGAAAATCCACAGGTCGACTAGATTGCACTCCTTGTTCTACTACGTAATCTCGAGTCTTTTATTTTTATTTGAATTATACAAGCTCAGGGAATCATAAAATTATATATACTATGACGACTTTGAACCATGATGAGAAGGAAGATGGAGCTATATAATACGCATAACACTATCTTTCTCTCGCAACGGAATCATAGTGACATTGTCTTGTCATAGTGGCTGTTACAAATAATGCAAATGCGCTATATTTTACGCTGAAGCGTAAAATTACTTACAGCTTACCCCAGACTTATAATTGTCAAGACTATGGTTGACTGTTTGCGGAATTTGTTTGAAAGAGTCATTGGGCTCTGGAACAGGGATGGGTTTTAGTCAGTCAGACTCTGACACTCCCTTCCGCTTCGCCCAAAACAGGAGTAATTTCCCATCCATTAAAAAAAAATGGTTGGCAGTAATAAAAATCGTTTTTGCGATTTATTTCAATTCTCTTAACGCTACAGATTGTATAGCTGCTCAGTGCTCATCATCAACCCAACTTATTCCCAATCAGGTTGGAGACGAAAAATGCCATTCTATCAGCAAACGTAACTGTCCAAATGCCAAAATACAAGGGATTGATCACGTGGCGTTTCGACAGCTTTTCATCATCATATCAGGCGAAAAAACGTCCACTGCTGGACATGGGAGGCCTATGTCCAGCAGTGGAGTCATCACCATGTTTGGCAGACGGGATGGCGATCGCAGTGTAGCTGTTACAATATACAGAGAATACTGCTGCCCTATCTCTGGTAAGTCCCTTAGTCGCCTCTTACGACACCCACGAGAAGTGATGGGACAACTTTTATCAAACCCAATATTTTTTCGACGTTTTGACCTTCGCCTTCGCCACACTACCGCTGACAAAATATCACTTGTCTAAAGCCTCAGGTACTACGTCTAATCTCACTGTTTCAACGAAGTCAACCCGATCTTGAAGAAAGTGCTAAATGAGTCCCGTAGTAAGGCTCCGCGGTCTCAGATTTGGCCGTTTTCCAACCACCAATCTCCTTAGAGCAATATCCCCGGTTCTGTATTATTGCTGTACAAAACATAAATATAAAGTTACTAACTGACTGTCTGTTTGTGATAGTGTAAAACGTGGAGCTCTTGGCACCCTTGCTCAGCTTTTGATCTTGGATAGACACTAGTTAAGTGAATGGTTATGTTGATTTAATGTGTATGCAATTTGGTGTTTTGGTGAATCTGACACCTTATTTAGACAAGTTTTGGTTTACGTAGATAACAGAATAATAACTAAACATGACGTAAAAGTGTAGGTACTTATTACCCCGAGATTTCGACAGTCATGCAAAAGTTCCCTGTAAAAGGTGGCAATCCTACTTAATATTACAATCAACCGGACGAATGAAGAAAAACACCACAGAAAAACACTTTGATTCGGGCCTCGAAGCAACTAATTTTATTTTAGGTCACATCGTTTCATTGTGTAAATGAGATCATAATTTTTTTTCCCTGCAGTTTTTACCTTATCTACTTTATCCATAAAGACCTATCAATCATTATCCTTTCAACCAGAAATAAAAGTACAAAAAATGTTTACCCCACTGTCGAGTTAATACATGTCGTTCAAACCAACAATAATTTCATTGCAGTAATTTTAAGTATCTGTCCTGTAAAATTACGAGTTCACAACTCCGCATATGCTACCAAAGAGAAAAGGAGGGGACGGAAACCATCAGCAAAACGGAAGTGGCTTGCCATAATGATGGGAGACAATGGCCATTCCATTGTCCCATGACCGATAAAGATCTTTAAACCGAAATATATTGTGGCTGTTCGCGGTTTAAATTATTTCTGCTCTTTTGTGAAGGTTTCAGAGGCAACTGTAAAGTTTGCTGTAAAGTTAACTAGTTTTCCTTGGAACTAATACTACTAAAATATTTTTATTGTCAAGCAACGCCTTCAGTCAAACCAAAGTCGACTTCGCAATCGCTTTATAAATTAAAAATGCTTGGTGTCTGTCTGTCACATGGACAAATAGACCTTAAGCGATATACAAATTGAAATGCTAGCAGCGATAATAATGATTGTTAGAATTCCAAAATGTTTGAGGTTGACCAAGTGACATTTTAGTGCATACAATTTGGTTTTTTGACAATCGTTTTGCTATCAATTTGCACACAGCACAAGGACGAGTATAGTTTTGTTGTATTTTGAAAACCGGAAATTTTTAATTGGGCGAATTAAAAATTTAATGTGCGACTATTAATGGGATACTTTATTAGTAAACCAAAAATAAGTGAAATGAGCTGCTTACAGTGAGAAATTATTAAGTTAAGCTTGCACTTAAAATTTCAAGTGAATACTTAAAAAACATTCAGTATATTTTTTGCCCACTCTAGTATTTTATTCGGACGAATAAAATACTAGAGTGGGCAAAGAATATACGGAATGGGTGACTAAAAAAAGTTTACAAGCTCGGTTTGAGTCACACCGACTCGGACAGGTCACCCAGAAATAGGAGACCCGCGAAGCTAGGCTCCGTCAACCGGGCCCGAGTGAAAAGTTTATTAGACATTTTAAGCTTAGGTATAACACTTTTTTATATTTCGCCTAAAATGATATCAAAGCTCTTCAATTACGTTATGATGCAACACTTTTGAAATTAAATACTAATATTTTCATATTATTCATATATTTATTATTTTTGACACCTTTAGTTTGAACTTATTTTCGCTCGTTTAAATACTATTTTGAGAACCATAAAATCAACAAAAAAAATATTTGCTTGTAATTCATTTTTCATTGTTTTAATTCATTATGTTTCTTGCTATTGCACGTTTGAGTATTCGATTTTGACATTGACAGTCCATAAATGGTACTCTATATACGGATATACGTATTGAATCCTTCCCATTGGCGCAGCGGGAAGATTCTTGAGAGTCGATTAATATTGCCAAGAGGGCAGTCAGGAACATGATCTTTTTTCTCCTAACGTTCACCTGGCGCTTTGCCAAGACCTGCTTTTATTAAAATAACTGACCAAGCTCGTACTATCAAGAGCACACCTGATTTACTACTTCTTATATGATTTCATGTGGAATAACTGCGGTGGAAAACTTCACATCAGACTGTCTTTTGTTTTTAATTGAAAGAAAAGAAAGAAAGAAAGAAAATCAATTTATTCTGCCGGAAAAAACGCACAGAACACTAAAAACTAAAAAAACTTATCAACTACAATAATAATAATTGCTACTCACGTCTATTACTCACTGATATATTGATAAAATTCGTGACGCTAAAAGTGGTTACTTAAAGCTATCAATTTCTTTACGTTATTGGGACGCTAAATTTTAATGGAATGTGTTATTCTGTATTCACATTACTATTTTGTGTTGTGTCGTGTGCAAAACTTATTGTGATATGACGTAGGCTTGAATATAGTCGTTTGATTGGTGTATCCCGCGCCACAACACGACACGACTCAGTAATTGGCCTGTAGCTTTAGAAGCGTGTCCATGCGCTGTGGCACCAGTTTTGATTGGCTAAAACATATTATGTATTCAAGTCTATTCTGATCCCGTGACGTAACCCTTTCCAGAGTATACATACTGCCAGTCTTTTTAACACGTGTAGTCTGTGGGTCAACCATACGCTGAGGGCATACAACACCTTGCGTGTCCAGTATAACAATGTACTCAGGATGCTGTTGGGTCTACCACGCTTTTGTAGTGCTTCCGGGATGTTCACCGAGGCCAGGGTTGATGGTTTTCATGCCATTATACGGAAACAGTGCGCTTCTATTCTCGGTAGAACACGTGCTAGCTCCCACAGCATCCTGAGTGTATTGTGTGATAGGCTCCCACCCATGCTGGCTCACTGAATACGGCTGCACACGTAGGTGTCAGTCTACTCAATTTTGTAAATAGAGTGTGGTTTTTTTACTAACAACATCTTGACTTGTAGTTTGGTCCGATTTTTTTATTTATTTTTTTATTATTAAGTTAGTAAATCAGTGACACAATTGTTGTACGGTGAAGGTCAACATCGTGGACCTAATGCCTGGATACACGTATGATAGTTCTGCAAGCAATGTTAAGTAGTCTATGTATGTATGTTTTTATTCATTTATACTTTATTGTACTTTGTGTATTGTGTGGCTTCATCGCGCAAGCAAAGTTCTCCGTGCGATTTGAACACATACAACAGTCCGTATATCAAATATCGGGCAGTTGCTCACCAGACACAGCAACCGTCTGGCAGGAGGATCCTCCCATTTTCAGTGGAGTTGTGCGGGACTTTACTCTCTGGACCGCGTACCTCTATACTTCAATTTAAAAATACATAAAGGAAACCATAAACTAAAAACATACAATTGGCGACCTTATCGCATTCCACGATCTCTTCCAGGCAACCTAGAATGGATAGAGATAATCTAAATACGAAATGGGGTTTTGTATGTATGTATGTACGTATATTCAACCGCAGTACTTTAACTACTTAACCGATTCTGTTTCAACTGAACATTTATCTTGAGCTCCTCTTCCTGTCAAATTGAATGGCGTTGGATACTCGTATTATTTACTTGTACACAGAGCGAATGCTTTTCTACCTAACCTCAAAAACTCATTTTCTAAGAAATTCATGACAAAATCCCGCTTGTGGATGGACCAATATGAAAATACTAAAGTCTTGCATGAGACCAGCTATTCAGTACCAAGTCAAAATGAGTGTCAAATTATATCGTGTGGCGTTATTAAAAAACTTTTTGGTCCCAGTTGAGAGCAGGATTATTAATTTATGTTGCGTCCAACACTTGTTATTAATAAAGTGTAGGAAAGTTGTTAATCGTTGCTAATAGTTTGTAGTGGCATCTAGCGTTTAATTAAGAAAACTGTTGGCGGTGTTCAGTAAGTGAATCGTGCTTTTTTATTATATTGTATACAACATAATATTAAAATAACTACTTCTGCTTCATATCTTACTACTAGTTTAGTCCGTGGCATCGCTCGCAATAAAGCAGCCTATATCAGTATTCAGGGTCCCATCTATCTCCGGAGCGAGGAGGCTTGAGAAGCGGTCACCTCCTTTTGCGAAACAGTAATGCTAGCGAAGGAGGAGGCGACCCGCGTGAGGGAAAAACAAGGTCTTCGCCCCAACTGCCGCTACAGGAGAAGACGTCCCGGGCGTCGGGAGTCGTAGGGCGATCATCGGCCACCGTAGGCGTGGTCCTGCGGACGAGCGTTGGGTGTTTCGCTGTCCGATCACCACCAGGCCCGGGTCGATGGCGCGTTGAGTTTCATGCGCGCCTCAAAGAGATGTCAGCATAGAAGACGGGGTCCGCCAGGGCCATAGCCTGCCAAGTTTGCGGATTTTGTTCGAAAGAGTCACCGCGGCCCTGGAACGCAAAGGGGTTTAGGAGGAACACGGATGGGTTTTAGTCAGTAAGAGTCTGACACGCCCTTCCGTTCTACCCGAAGCGGAAGAAGTCATTTGATAATTTCCCAAGCTTAAAAAAAAAGTTAACTTTTTAAGTTAAGTTACCCTTTAACTTTTTATAAAATTTACCTAATTCTTATTATTTATATTGTTATAGCGGCAATAGACTATACACTTTGTGAAAATTTTAACTGTCTACCTACTGCAGTTACTTAAAAAAAAAGTTATTAAGATACAGGCCGCTGGCAGACAGACGGACGGACGGTTAGTGGAGGCTTAGTAATAGCGTTTCGTTGGTTACCCTAAAAAGTACCTAAATAAATACGAATAGATTATTTCACCCAGTAAAGTTGGACTAAAGTTCTCAACCATATAAAGTTACATATACCTAAGCCCAAAAGGGTGTTGATGGATCAACAGGGCCCAGGTCTAACCTAAATTCAAGGAACACATTCAACAATGTAGGGAGGTACCGAACACGTTTGAAACTACAATTCGCCTGGAGTTTAATTTATAAACAAGTTCAGAAGTGCTACCTACAGTTATGTAGTTTAAGCCAACTTTGTACTGGACTTTCAGTTGAATAACATCACACTATATTTTATGTCGCTTAAGTTAAGCCGTACGAGTATTTTGAGTATGAGGGTAGTTTTTTTAGGGTTCCGGACCTAAAGGGTAAAACGGGACCCTATTACTAAGATTTCGCTGTCCGTCTGTCACCAGGCTGTATTTCGTGAACCGTGATAGTATCTAACTATCACGGATCTTGAAAATTTCACAGATGATGTATGTATTTCTGTTGCCGCTATAACAACTAATACTAAAAAACAAAATAAAAATAAATATTTAAAGGGGCTCCCATACAACAAACGTGATTTTTTGCCGTTTTTATAGATAATGGTACGGAACCCTTCGTTCACGAGTCCGACTCGCAATTGGCCGGTTTTCTTTCATTATAATGGTAAGTATATCATTCAAAAGGTGTCTTGTGGAAAACCGTTGTATTCTAGATAAAAGTCCTGCTAATGTTATAAATGTGAAAGAATACATGGATGGTTTATGATAGATCACGCCTAACGACTGAGCGGATATTTTTGGAATTCAGGTATACCTACCATGGCCTGGTAACGTACATCTCTTCTTTTTCGTCTTCGTTCCGTCAGTCGCAATCTTTCAAAAACATCTTTATTTTTCCTACATTTTGACCGATTGCGAGTGAGATGCGAGTGCGTACCTTGCTTAAAAAAAATAAATTGGCCCTCTACATATCGCAACCACAAACATCGCGTCTTCAAGTCATACAGTCTTCTGCATTGTGGATCGCTCGGTATATGCTGACTCCAACTTCCTTCTAAACTGCAGCTGACCACCTCTCCGGTGTTCTGCCTTGAACGCGTTTTTCTCCGACCCAGCTACGTTTTGTCAGTATTTCAAAACTTTGTTTACATAAACGTAAAACGTTCCCTTGAGCTCCCTATTTTAGCGAGTAGGACCACTGGCAATACCTCATGATCATTATACAGCAGCCTACAGCAGTCCACTGCTGGACATAGGTCTCTTCTAGTGAACGCCTATCAGCTCGATTTCTGTCAACTCTCATCCAGCTACTACCAGCCACCCTGTGAAGAGCTCCACCCCTAGTTAGGACTATTGCGTTTGTCTACCACAACGGTCGTTGGTTCTACGGCTAATATGGCTTCACTTCAGCTAACTAACTTTTTGTTTCACTTCAGCTTCTGTGCACTATATCGACAACTTTAATAAAATTTTCTGTCGGATCACTTCATTGTGGATTTGATCCTTTAAAGAGGCTCTAAGCATAGTCCGTTCCATAACTTGCTGAGCGACCTTGCATTTATAGACTAGCCGTACCGTGAGTGTCCACGTTTCGTCTCCGTAAGTCATAACAGGACGCACTGATTGAAGACCTTAGTCTTTAGGCTCTGTGGCAAACGGAATGAAACACCTAAAAAACATAGTTACGCATAAAAAAACCATAAATGCTCCTATGTAACAGTTTTCTTATTATTCCCATTGAAGAACAAACTCTAACGCTAACCACAAAACCTAATTATTATTTACTTCTCTTTCAATAAAACAACATCACATTAGCACTAAGACATCTGAAAGTGGTTGATAGTGAAGTTATAAGCGACGTAGGAAGTTGCGGCTAAATTTGGCACCCGCCCAACGACCTCTTAATTACAAAAGAGACAAAAACCAAAGGCTTTTTGTTCATATTTTGTTGTACGGAATGCTCGTAATAGCTACGTAATTAATGCTTTGTTTTAGCCTCACATAGTCTTCTATTAGTTTTGTTATTTAGGTGCTTAAATAGTTTCTTGTAGTCATGTGAGTTCATACTGTAGAAATGAACTTTGAGGTTACTAAGAATATAGATTGTAGCGTCGCCTTAGTTCCTTGTAAGGCCTAAAAATTAAACTGACCAAGGCTTGCACTGACTGGACAGGTCCACTTAAATCTGTGTGGTTCTTTTCTCAAAAAACCATTTCAGACACTGATTTGCATGGTCCTCATATAACGTATTGTGAATGTGAGGACCATGTAGACCGCAATGCAAACATGAAATAAACCCCTAATGGGTTCATTTCATGGTAGTCTGTAATCATCATGGTAATCATCAGCGGCAGACAAATATGAAGTTGGGTATAGAGTAACGAACTTAAATTCTAGTGAATTACGGGAACATGCTTTCGTAATCTCTTATCAAAAGACAAATATATGAATGAAAGTGCTAAAGCAAACTAATAAAATAGTAAGATTGAGTCACAAATTTTGGTAGAAAAACCAACGAAACACGTGCGTGTCACAGTTTTACGCATTTACGATTTATCGTGAGGGAATAGGAATTCGCTGACAAATTGAGCGAAATTCCCTCGAGTGGAGAGCACTCATGTATATTAGTAAGATCGGTGTTCGAGGTCAGCGCTTCTAAGAAAACAAGATCGATATCTGGACGATAAACCGTTAGGTAAATACGATATAATCAAAATATTACTTAATGTCATGACTTCTCATGAGTCATGGCCCGGTCGTGTCGGTCGGCCATGGTCGTTTGACACTGACAGTATAAATAAATGTATCCATGTTCATCGTGCACACAAGAACTGATCTCATCTCCCTAGCCTCTTCCCAACTATATTTGGGTCGACTTCTAGTCAAACCGGATTCAGCTGAATACCAGTATTTTAAGTTGAGCGACTGCTTATCTGACCTCAACAACCCATTAACTGGGTGACACGGTACTTCTTGGCAAGACTGGAATCAGATTTTTTGGCTTCTGACAATCCGTAACGACTGCCAAAGATATACAAATGACAGCCGGGATCAACGGCTTAACGTGCTTTCTGAGGCACGGACGAGTCCCGGTATATTAAGATGGTCACCCATCCACAGATGAATCTTGGCAAGCGTTGCTTAACCTTGAAGAACGACCCGTGCGGATGTTATTCTTTAGCCACGTGGGGAGCTCACACAACAGTAGAACTGGTCAATGGTAAATTAGTTTTTTTTTAAGTATCTTCCTCTTTTCTACATCAGCATCCTGAGAGCTATAGCAGACAGGTGGGACAGCCCCATACTGGAGCATTGGATAGGTCTTCATGTGACTGTAGTGTAGGTATATAATTGTATTTTTTTCTGGTTGTTATAAGTACTAACACTAGTTTCAAATCATTTGTGTAATAATAACCAATTAATGGACTCTGTCTGAATTTAAAGATATATATATTTTATTTTAAGTGCAGGTATAGTCAGAAACTCCTTAGTCTGACACCAAGGCCAAGGGTATCGCGCTAAGTGAGTCGGCTGTTTATTATAACACAAGTGCAGGATACGGAACAGTCTAGGTACAGAAGAAATACCTAATGTTTATAAAAAAAAATGCGGTGCAGTCTTTGGGGACTGCCGATAGAAGTGAAAACTATGCGAAAGCTAAAGCGTTCGGTGGCGATGATGCGAGTTCCTTGACTTTTTTTCACCCAATAAGTGCTCAACGCACCTAAAGAAGTTTTCACTTTATAAGTTAAGTCGCAATATACATTATCTCGGCAACAACCGACGCCAGAAACCTATTCAAAATGTTGAAATTAGAGGTATTTTTTAACGGATTGAGAGAGATTCAAATATGTTCGCTGTACATTCTTGAATTCCTCCATATAAAATTCTTAGATTCGGCTGCATCTGAAAGCCGACCCGAAAAAAAACTAACTAATGATCATGGTAGCTACACTTAAACACAATAATAATTCATATCCACTTCCACTTAAAATCAACAAAGAACAAAACCATATCATTCAACAAGAACAAAATAAATAAAAACTATGTTCAAATAAAACAAACGGTCGGTCGGTGTGAACGATGAATTTTCTTCTGACAGTACAAGAGAAATAGTAGTACAAATGTACTTGCCCATTATTTATTATAGTTCGCTCATTCCTCACTGGGAAGCCTTTAGTTTCTTCTCTTTAATCTGTCTCGAGTTTGTGGTGATGTAGTGCCGGAAAAATATGATATTAATGTTGGAAATATAAGTTTGATTAGTAAAGTTAGCAATTTAACCGAAGAACCTTTAGAGGTAATTTGGATTTAGTGGTACTAGTAGGTGATGTCAATCGGTGCAATTCCGTGCTCTAAGTTTTCTTTTCGAATACCTACTTGATTCATATGGTTGAGAAGCAAATGAGGCACACCAGCCAATAAAATTCTTGGCCTCTTGAAGTTGTAATCTTTCAAACCAGCTTATCACTAGTTCCTCCGGGAAATAAGTATTTTATAACTTGTACAACAATGCAGGAAAAGACTGAAAGCAAGTTGAATGCATAGATACTAGTAATTAGATCCTTATCAGATGTCTTCAATTCTACATCATGCGCAATAATAATAAAATTATGAATATCCACAACGCAGATTAGGTCAACGTTTGGAACAGGTGGATTTTGTTCTCAACAGCTTGTCGTCTCAGCAGGTTTCAAATCAAAACTGGATTTTAACGTGGTCGCGTACGTAAAAAGTGTACCACTTTTTTCCCAAGAAGTGACGTAACAAGCCCCACTAAACTTTGACGCGTTTTATCATTGTTATTTTTTATTGATTTGACGGATAATTAAATTTATTAAATAATTTTTTGCAGTTTTTAATTTTTTTTTTTTTCCAAGAACATCTCTATTCATTTGCGCTCAATGCATCATGGTCTTCTTTTGTCATAAGTACTTCATTATTAGTTGTCATTACAGTAGTCGCACCGAAAAAGCCGCCACACATCACATCCTTAAATATTTATTTATTTAAACTTAATGTACAATAGTGGTACATGGGCGGACTTAATGCATCAAGGTATCCTCTACCAGTCAACCTTTGGGTTAAAATAATGGGTTAATATTTCACTTTCCTACACTATTTCAATGTAAATCTCTAATTATCTCACTTAGCCACTGACGTCAGCGTTTATTCGCCTTGCTAGCAAGTGGCGTAGCGGCTAATTATGATGCCGGTTGTCCTAAGTGAATGTACATATTTTGCTGTCGTGCTCAGCATTGTCGTTTGTCGTCTATCAGTGCGACAACTGCGGTGACATTTTGTTGGGAATTGAATGAAAATTCATTGAAAATGAAATGAAATGAAATGAGAAAAATTCTCGTAGTTACAGAAACGTTCAAATTTAAGTCCCTATCTCATTTTAGCGACAATTATTGCCCTACATCAGTCATTTAGTCCATTCGACTTAATTAAATTGACAAATAGATTTTTTTATTTTTTTACATTAATCGATAATTATTTTCCAGTATAGTAGCGACTGAGTCGAGTGCAATGAAAAAGAAAAGAAAAGAAAGAAAAGATATTTTCTTCGCAAAATAAATGTATCCTAATCCTAATAAAATGGTTTCTTCGCTCTATTTCATTGTAAATCGACATCTCCGTAGTCACCCTGAAATGTAACCAAGCCACACATCTTGTCCACAATATGTCACTTCTAAACTACCCTTACAACACTATTTGAATGTAAATCTCTATTTATCTCGCTTAGGCACTGCCGTCAGCGTTGTCGCCTTGCTAGCAAGTGGCGTAGCGGTTGCAATGACGCTAATTGTGATGCTGTTTGTCCTAAGTGAATGGATATTTGTTGTCTTGTTCAGCGTTGTCGTCTGTCGTCTGTCGGTGCGACAACTGCGGTGACATTTTGTTGTAAATTTTATGGAAAATCATTGAGAATAAGGATCTGTTGAAGCCTTTTTTTCGGATTTAAGTCACTATCTCATCTCATCATTACCACTCGATAAGTCATTTCAAATTTGCAATAACGGTCATTGCCCTTTCCTTAATATCTCTTAGTAGGTAGGTACCTGGACAACAAATCATAAATCGTATTTTATTACTAGAAAATACGATTCAGGACAATTTTTTGTCTTTATTTCTGTCTTTGGAATTATGTCAATCAATGTAGGTGTCAATTACCGTTATTGCAAATTTATCTGGTGTCGACTATAGTAATGGGTTAGCAGGGCCGAATAAAAAAAAAAGAAAACGGGGCCCTTGATTATGACGCGTCCAATTTTGTTTTTTAACAAATGTATCGAATGTAGCCAGCCTAGATGCTGCTAAATTGATCGTCAATTGATTTTAGCACTGCTATGTTGGTCTCCGTCTTCTAAATCAATAAACCTCATCCGATCCTCAAACATTTGCCTGCATACATCTAAATATTTGTCCATTCCATTTGCGTGTGAAATGGTACCTAGTGGCAATGGCCTAAGGCACCCTGAAACTATGGAGGTATCGGGTGTTCATTTACATACGATAGCTTCTCTCCTTGAGTGAACTGCATTTAGTTGCTTGACTTGCATTTTGTATCTTGCAATTTATTGTATTGAAGTGATGACTGTGTAAAATAATTTGAGCTGACGTTTATGGTTAGAAAATATTATCCTTCTTCTCTTTATTTATTTTCGTTTCCTTATGTAAATTAATTTTCTTTTTTTATAAATAATTTCTAACTTCTTTCTAAATAAATAAATAACTTCTGGTGCAGTCGGCTAAAAACACAGCCTACGAACTTGAAAGTTTGTTCCCAAAATGCAATCTGAATACCATTTCCTGCATGTCATTACTCGTAAGTTTATTACCTAGCTGTGATAATATAAATACATTATTAAATAAATCTTAAACATAACAACACAAATTCACTCGCTAACATCTTCAACAACTCACGAAAAATCTTTTACAAAGACCATTCCCACCCGATTTAAATCGTTGTTCATCGTCATACGAGTATTTCATTTCGACAGCATAACTTTAAAATATTTAGTAACGCTTCGAATTCACTGAATATTTCAGTTCAAATTGATTCCACCTATTCGACGTCTCGTAATAAATTCTTTCATACGCTTAGATCTGACATCCGCGTCTATCTGAAATCCGCGTTACGGTCGCGAATCCCGCACGGAACTTCGGATCTCATCTTCGTCTAGGCCGGGAGCCCCGGAGCATTACTGACGATACCATTTCATGGCGGATATTAGGACATCGCTCAATGCTGTGGCGTATACCCTGATATATAGGTTTGGACGGCGTTTGGGAATCATAGATTTCTTGGGAATCCTTTAGACATAGTGCAGTCTTGGAGGAATATGACCTATATATACTGAACTGTTACTACATGAATTTGGTACGCATCGTATCTGCTTCAAGAGAAGCTACGGAAGTCAAATACTTTACATACTCTCCGAGCGACTTCTACTTTTATACACCCAATAATTGTTAGTTATTCTGCGAAAGTAAAGTTAGTAGCCCAGAAAAAAAGCTTACTTAAATAAGTAAGCTTTTGTTCTGGGCTACTAATTTTAGCTAGCGTAATATTAGGTAGATCTCTCTCTGCACTCGTTGTAGTCCATAAGATGAATTACGAAATGGGATTGCAAAAAAAACAATGACACACCGATATTTCTTCTCCAAATCAGTTATAAGATAGACCAAAAGGTACGTAAGCGATTTTCTGCGTATATTCCTGCTATCGTACTCCTATTTGCTTTATATCCTTCTAAAGTAAAACTGACAACCCTATTCTTACCCTTATCGTACGGGATTATATATCTTCGCCGGGTATCGAACAGCCATTGACCTCGGTCGAGAAAGCAAACCCAATTTGTTCATACAAACAAAAAAGAATATAAACTAGATAAAATATTGAAACTATAATTCCCAAAAGCAAGTTACAGACGGGAATGATAAATAAAATATATAAGACTCTGAAAATTATGCTGTACAATACGTAGATGTAATAAATTTGAATACAATATCTGTTTCCAATATGCAAATAGACATACCCAAAAATCACTAGAGGAAAATAAAAGGATGGGAGAAACAAAAAAATATATGATAATCAAATGTACTGGATCTGAAGTTATATCTTACGTTGGATCACTTGAATCGGTCCCTTTGAAAACGTTTGTTCTACTATTTATCGAGATTATTCATCTCTTAGAATATTAAGCGATTGAAAAAGGTTTTGGCAGACAGTTGTTTCATTGTTAAGCATGATAAATTGTATTTACATTTATATAGACATAAGTAATACAGTTTTCTGCTATAAGGTAAATAGGGTTGAGGCAATTTATTTCTGTTGTATCAGGGTCACTAGAGAGACACCCAATTTAAAAAGGAATCTAGATAGAACAAAAAGGTTCGCATATTTTTTAATAAATTTTTGT
Organism: Mamestra brassicae; assembly: GCA_905163435.1. Taxonomy (NCBI): domain Eukaryota; kingdom Metazoa; phylum Arthropoda; class Insecta; order Lepidoptera; family Noctuidae; genus Mamestra; species Mamestra brassicae. Next base: position 6,261,436 of record LR991004.1, on the reverse strand, counting down.
TGGGTCGGCCTACAAAATAATGTCAACTAAAATAATAATTAAGGGGATATTCGTCAAAGTTGGCGAAACAGCAACAAAAATAATAGAGCTATCGGCATCCATCCTGTGTGGACAGATCATTAAGACCGGACGGGGCTGACTGACGACGGTAGTTAGTAACACGTCAACACACTAAAATGGCGCTTGCTGCATCTCATGCGAGAAAATGTCACTGTTTCGTGAAAAAAAATCAGACGAAAATTGAATCCATTTGTATTGCAATAGGAGTAGTAAGGGAAAGTGTGATTCAACAACTTTAAAAGAAAATTGCAAGCATTCAACAGGAACACTCGTGTGTCTGTTGATTTGTTAGTCACAGTCATTTTTAATTAATCAAGCGAGTATATCTAAAAGTAAAATGTTGAAGTTGAAGTTACAACGGACAGTGAAAGAAGTACATAATTTCCAAAACATTTCGCTGCCTACCTGGCTGGAGTAGTTTTTATATGTGTTAATATTACACTTGAACAAAAAGATTAGTTTAGTTAGTGAGTTTCATAAAAGCCTCCGTTTTCTTTTAAGTCGTTCGTTAAGCTATTAGTCTGACAGCACACAGGTACTTATCACAAACCAGACTCGTGAATAAAAACTGTTGGAAACAAAACACTAGTTCGTAAACCCTAAAAAAGAAACACAAAAGTAAAACTTGGGAACCTAATGAAGGTTAGTAGCGATATACCAAAAAGTTTGTGAACGTGGGTAGAATGAACCAGTTAGATCTATTCAAAGAAAAAAAATTAAACTGGTTTTTTACTTTCTTCAAACACCTAGTGCTGACGTTTGTTTTAAATGAAATAAGATATTTGTTTTATTTTTATCGTATGTATGTTTTTACTTACCCAAGCAGGAATTAAAAGAAAGTTTATAATAAAAACGAACTCGATCGACGAAAGTGTGGCAAAATTTTCCAACACTTTTGTTAGTATGTAGGTAAGTTTTAAAAGTTTACTAAACACGTTAATTTTTTTTAATGGCGTACGTATCAGCCAAGCAAGCCTCACAGCAGCATTTTAGCTGCCACCGTGAAGTGCTAATGGCTTTAGAGGGTTAGTCCCTTGTAATTTCTGTGCTAATGTTTAGGCTATTAAAGCTAGAGCTTTCCCATTGAATGGGTCACCTTTCAATCCACACAAATAGTAGTTCGAGCAATCTACAACTGAAGGTAACCCGATAGAAAATTTACCCAAATTGGATTGACATATCAAATTGTTTGGCATCAGAAGTGGGATTTAGGCAATTAGTAGCAAAGTACCCTTTTTGTTTGTTATCGGTATTATTCTGGAGAGGTCTCGGGAATAATTATTGATGTGAGCACTTTATACGGTTATTTAGGAAATTACGTACTATAAGCGTTCAGTCTGTGTAATTTGTCTATAATATGTATGTATTTAGAAATATATAAGTATGTTTATCAGTTGTCTGGATGCCATACAGGCTCTGCCTAGTTTGGGATCGGATGACCGTGCGTGAGTTGTCCCTGGATATATTATTATTATATTATTCTGTTACTTGTCCATTAGATTGAAATTGTGATTTAGCGCGTTGACATTTTTTCGCGTTTATTTCGAAGGATATTCCAACTCGGTGTCAGATTTATTCTAATTAAATCTGCTAGTTATGTGAGCAAAAATGCACTGAACAGCCGATTTCGTTTTCTATTTTGAGAGTTGATCTTTGCAAAAAACGTGTCTATGTTTGATACTTAAGAGTAATGCTAGAACACACTTTGGAATGTGATCAAAAACTACGTTGTATTGATATACGTAAATGTTTTCTTTCACTTAACCGTAGCTAGTTTTATATCCTACTAGCTACCGCCCGCGGCTCCGCCCGCGTGAATGTCGAAAATTATCCGAAGGGAACACACTCCCAGGATAAAAATATCCTATGTCCTTATCCGGGACTCAAACAATCTCTAAACAAAATTTCATCTTAATCGGTCCAGCCGTTTGCGCGTGAAGAAGTAACAAACATACACACTCACTCACAAACTTTCGCCTTTATAATATTAGTGTGATTAACCGACTTCTTTTTTAATGTTCTCCCGGTTGACGCTTTGAGCAGATACGATGCATATTTTTTGAATCTGCGTGTCCTTTTATAAGTATTAATAAGCGGAAAATAAAATAATTTTCTGCTTTCATGAATTCATTTCAATGGCTATTTTAATTCGAATTGCTGAAATAAAAGTAGATATTATTCCAAAACTCTAGCGGCGAAAACATATCATTAGCCACCTCTTTGTTTATTATAAAACAAGTCCGTAAAAAGGCTTACATTATTTGTATATTTCACAGTAAAATTCTCTTCTGAATACTTAATAACCGCCACTGGAAACAAAGGGAATAAACAGGATAATTTCAATAACGACCAAAACTCGAATTTATATTCTGAAAATCAATCAACATTTTTCGGCTGAAGCAACGTAGACAATGAAATAAGCAAGGTATGTAATCCGAGCATTGTTTAAATGGTAGCGAGTGACGCAAGGTTCGAATATTACAACGCTTTTAAGCTCTCAGAAAATAAATTATACTTTATCTACAGTGAAAAACGTATCGTCACTCTGGTAAGTATAAAAACAATTATTTCGGTGATAAATGAATTTTTCGGATGTTTTAGTATCTAGCTTTTAAAAAGTTTTTTCATAAGAAGGACAATTTAACTGAGGCCAGCTTGCGCACACCAGAGTTATCATTTAATTCCGAGTCCGTTCTTAACTCGAGGTTAAATAACAATTATTTCCTACATAATTTATGTATTTCGAGGTAGCGGGAGTTTTTTGATTCAATGGTAAAACTGAGATTAAAATTTCGTTAAATATCTTTTTCTATCATTTGTGAGTTGTTAACTATTAGTGTTTAAATAAAACTTATTTAATTGACCATTGGTCAATGGTCAAACTAAATATTGATCGAAAAACACACGTTAACGAAAGGTTAAAATTTAGTGTGCGTTATATATTAATTTTTAAACATTGGTTAGCTACGGATCAAAAACTTGCCCTTAGTTTTATTTACCTCGAAACACACGAGTTGGTTAACACTAACATGGAGATAGATAGTAATCTGTGGTTTGTGCAAATAGGCTTAAAAAAACTTTTGCATTCGGATGTCAGCTTCAATAACTGGCCAAGTGCGAGTCGGACTCGTGTGCAAAGGGTTCCGAACGAATTCCATATTCTAACATGTTAGTTTAACTTTATATACTTCTTATAGGTTTTCCTGTAATTTATAAGTAAAGAAATAGTATCTTTTTTTAAATTTTAGTTGTAGTAGTTTTGGAAATAAGAGGGAAATGATAATTTTTCGTCTTATTTCTTGAATAACTTCAAAACCATTTATTTGAAAATTGTGAAAAAAATATAATTAAAACCTAAATATGTCACACGGTACAGTTTGTCAAAAAAAAAACAATTTTCTAGTTTGTCACCCACTTTTACGTACTCAAAATTTTACGTGACGCGTCCGTGTTTGGGTCTCAAACACCCGAGTGATCCTATAAGGGTTCCGTTTCTTACGAATGTTCGGAAACCTAAAAAGCCTAGAATTTTGCAACATATTGATACGTATTTTGAGCTCATTACATTATTTTTATATTACATTTTGGTTATTATTATTATTATTTTGTTTTAAATGTACTAATTAACTGTTAATCTTTCATAGAGAATGTTGTGCATAAGTGATGTATTTGCACAGAATTCAATACTTATAATTTCCCGTTTTTTGTTAAAATTGTAAATATGTCGTTGGTGTGCCATACCTAATAAATAAATTAAATAAATTTGACTTTTTGGTAGCTTGTGTTGATTCTTTTGGCGGAAAGACGATATATATCTTCATCCCAGACTTAATTAACTGATCGAAGAAGTAAATGGGAACCCTATTCCCGTATAATCCTCTGCCGTTCCATGGTGAAAGGAATGCTATCGTCTCATTTATGGGGCAGGTGAACCCGATTCAGTGGATATTGGTCGACAAAACTCCTGGACGTTGATAGATGGGCGGGTCACACATTGAGCGCCAGTAAAGTGGACATGTTCGTAAGTATTTGTATCTACTGACATATTTCTACGTATTCAGTGGCAAAAAAGAGCTTGGTATGATCAATTTTTTTAAGTACTTCTTACACAAAATCTTTCAAGGGATCTACCCCTTGAAAGATTTTGTCTAAGAAAGAAATAAATAAAAAGTATTTGTATTAAATAAGAAAAAAAATAGCAAAAGTATGAGTAGATTTAAATAAAGTAGATGCATGTCGTGGTTGTGTCATTTTTGGGTTACTTAAATTATGTTAGGAAAGGCTGTAGTTGAGTAAACAAATACTTAAACATACATTTTCACCGTTATGTTATTTGTAGGATAGAACATCACATAAAAAACATAACATGGAATCATAACACGGGATCATAAAAATAAAAATTTAAGAATAAAAACTTTATTTAGCCGATTAATCCCACTTACCTTCATGAGATAAAAAATAAATGAAAGTCAATTCAACTGGCCAGTACACATGACGTAACAAAGCAGAAAAAGGCAACAAGAATTATTTACACAACAATAAATAGGGAAAATTTACCGTAAAACAAAATATTTCGGTAAACATCGGGCAACGTTATTGAAAGAAAGGATTTCTTGTTTTCATTACAACAAGCCTTTTCGGCTAATAAGAATGTTTTGTTTCTGAGAAGTTTTCTGTTAGAAAATCTTCTTTGTTAAACCATTTCCTGAAGGGAACCCTCTGTCGATGAGTTTCATTGTCTGACTTGAATGGCCTTTTAAAGGGTTGTAAGTACCCGGAATTCGGTTATTACCTTTGACATTTCTGTTCTGTGTATTTAAAGGTTTATGCTAGTGGGCCATTTGACATCAATTTACTTTTTTATATATTGCCTTTATAGACTTTTCAGGGCGTAGTAGGGTAGAATGTTGAAAGCGGAATTCCTTCGGTATAAAAGTAAGTTGTAAAAAAAACTCTCAGATAAAGGTCTGAACTTTAACCCTAAGAAAAATCCGTGTGTAACGTAAATACGTCATTTTTTAAAATATATTTTAAATAGGTTTTTAAGTATTAAAAATAGGATTAAGTTTTCTTATAACTTTAATAAACGTTTAATCGCTACGCGCTGCTACGCGCTGCTACACGGTGCTACACAGTGCTACGCCTACATTTGACGTAGCACACTATCAATCTGTGTGAGTATGCTGGGGTCGGCTTCCAGTCTAACCGGAAGCAGCGGAGTATTTAACATGGATAAACTGCCTATTTAATCTCCAACCCAGGAACTGGACACGATACCCATACAAGACTAAACAAATTTTTCTTTTTTTTTCTTTTCGAGGCACGGAGGAAATTTGGTACGTAGATGGTCACCCAAACACAGACCGTTCTCGGCAAGCGTTGCTTAACCTGGATGTTTATCCCGTGCGGCTGTTAATATTTAGCCACGAGCTCCTTTGACGTCACAAACGTGTTAATATTTACAGACTATAAATAAAGATGAAGTAAATACAAACCTTATGAAACGTACTTTATTAAAAATCAGTGAAGTGTAAACCTATTTACCTATATGGACTGAAATTTCATGAAGAAATAAAATATCATATTTTGTGTCATTTTTTTTTTTTTTTTTTTTTATTTAATATGGGTTTGCTCTTGACTCTAGTCTAGGTCATAGATGACAGAGACAAAGTCGACGATGGAGCGAGCCTACCCAGAAGAAGCCTGTTCACTCTAATTTTATACTATACTTTTTTTCTATACTCGTTATTTCAGCCAACTTAAGACTTTTCAAATACAAACATACATTGGATTCGCGACATAATTTTTTTAACAAAAAAAAATCTGCTGTTTAGTACATTTTGTCGAGTTATGCGCACATAAATGCAAGGGGCCGTCGATAATTTTTTGGCGTTTTCAGTGTTGCGTTTATTCTGTGACACGTTGTAGATTGTTATTTATTTTGTTTATTGGTTGTTCCAGCATTTTTTTCCTTCTTTTAATGGATATAAGAAAGCCCGGTCAAAGTATATAAAGTACAAATCGTAGTCATAAAAAATTAAATAATAAAAATGCTTATTTCAATTACATAAGTCTTCAACGTACGATATTTGGAGATCACCTTTAAAGCAAGAAGATGCTTGCGTAAGGTGACTCCACTCTTCCACTTAACATTATACAGAGTATGCAATTGAAAACAAAGTCAAAGTCAAAGTCAAAACGTTTATTTCAATTAGGCCATTAAACGGCACTTTTGAACGTCATCATTTACTGTTCAGTAAAAATAATAAAACAAAATAAAGAAAATACAAAAAGGAGCGCACTTCTGTGATTTATGTGAGGGTGTTTTGTAAGTGTGTGTGCGTGAGTGTGTGCAATAGTGTGAGAGTACATTGCGTATGACTTAAATTCGTTTACTTGTATAATACATATGAGTTTAGGTTTCAGTCAGGTTTAGGTCTAGCTTTAGGTTAACCCTGCGACAATGTCATCATCGTAATTTCAGTCGAAAAACATCCCCCTGTTTTGCTCAAGCCCAAACCTCTCTCATGCTTCGCCACATCGACTGGTTACGTGCTTCTCACACTTTCACACCAATCATAAGGTCATCAATCTATCTTGTGCGAAGTCTTGCTGATGGTGCGTCTTCCGATACGCAATTACCACTGCAGTCCCCCCATAAGTTGCGGAATTTTTTCGAAAGAGTCACCGCGGCCCTGGAACGCAAACGACTTTAGAAGGAACACGGATGGGTTTTAGTCAGTAAGAGTCTGACACGCCCTTCCGCTCCACCCAGAGCGGAAGAAGTCATTTGATGATTTCCCATCCTTAAAAAAAAAAAAAAGTCCCCCCATAAAGTAAACAAAGTAACATAAACGCGGAATTCTATAGGCACTTGGTGTTCAGAGGAAATAATCCTGATTATTGGCACTGATTTATTATTTTTGACGATCCCAGATTACTTTACGTGTTTGAATCGAAACAAATTGAAGAATGTATATTTGTTGAAATGTAAAAAATTGAATAAAGCAAACGGTGGTTCCGTTTATAATTTGTCTATTCTTTTCAAATTACGTGAGTGAACACGATTTAAAACAATCGGCCTACAGGAAAAAATAAGGCTTTACAAGTCCGTTTTTTTTATCTGCTATCAGAACTTTACGAAAAGAAATGCATATTTAAAAAGTCTCTACTAATAAAAAGTATCCCTGCCCAAACAATCACTGCAATAACTCAACTTTTTTCCACTCATCGCATCCCTAAAAAGTTAATAAGTACCAATTGTAGTTAATAAGTACATTTGAATTTATCACGGGAACAATAGCCAAATCTTTCTGTTCAACAAAGTGCAAACTCGTAAACTCGTTTTAAGGTTGTTTCCAAAGAACCCTAAAATGCCAAAAGGCGAGTTCAATTTATCTCTGTCAACCCTCAAGGGGCAGACACTGTGAAATCTCCACTCCATTAAAATGCTATACACCCTGTGTATTGGACGCAACAAATACAAGATTCAACACAATTTTCTTCGATCATTAAATGTCAGTCAAATTCAGATTGAGCGCACTTAAGGCGAGTGTTGACTTAATTTTCTGAAACGTTTTTTTCCTTCAATGTTTATTTTAGTAAATTACTCGTTGAAATTTACGTTTCTATTGGCTATTTCATTTGTGTATTTTATTTACTACTAGCTTTTGCGAGCGGCTTCGCCTACGTACCTAAATTAAAAAAATATATCTCAGGGGAAAGTGTTAACTGCCGACACAAAAATTATCTCATGATTTTATCCAGGCCATCATTTTCCCGTGTTTTAAATTTCATCCAAATCTATTCAGCCACACAATCGTGGTTATTTAAACTACACATTTTATAGCATTATAAATGTGAAAATCTGTTTATTTATATGTGGTGTTAATCAATTGGTTTGGATTTTTAATGCTTGCAATTTTATCTAATGCTACTTATACAGGTAACCACAAATATGGTGGCTTGATTTAATAATAAATAATAAATATTGCCAGAAGGTAAAATTCTAATCAAAATTATTTGTGCAAGCTGCGTTATTTGTAGTGTCCTTTAATTTGAGGCAATGTTTGCGTAACATGCCTTTCTCTCGTCTCTAGTAACTCGTGACTAAACAAAACTTATAAACAACTAAACTTTTAAACATAATTGATTGAATTAATTCACACGAATAATTCATTAGTGTATTTTGTGTACGAAAACGAACCAACTTGGCCTTAATAAAAAAAATCATTGACAAAAATATTTTTTTAAGAACACGAGTATTTATTCAAAACAAGTTTTCCTCGTGAACTCAGTCCTAAAGCCTATCCTATACGAACCGTGAATAAAAAATAGTGGCCAAGTCTCTCAGTTAAAGTGAAAATCTGATCTCTACTGCCACAAATCGTCTTTTACAATCATTTCAATGCATACATAAAAGCTCTATACATTAATATTTTCAACCGACTTCAAAACAAGAAGAGGTTATCGACTCGGATGTTAATATATATTTTTTTTATGTATGTTCGGGCACAACTCCGTCATACATAAACGAATTTCAAAATTCATTTTTTTAAGGTTTATTCCGAAATTGTTCCATTTAAATTTCGTAAAGATCTGATGAAGAACTTCGGAGATAGATAAATAAATGATATGGACTGGTTAGAATGTTGGGACCTCCAAACAGCACTAAAAATAGAAAAATATTTATTTCAAAACAAAAATACAACCGACTTCCAAAAACCACTTCAAAGTACAAAATAACTTTTATGTTAGAAGTCGGTGTCAAAAAATAGTGGTTTTTATTTGGAAGTCGGTTGTATTATTCTGTATTTTTTTACATGAAGTTATTGTCCCTTAAAGTGAACGAAGTTTACTAACAACCATTAAACAGAATAATAGTAATAACCATTAATTACTTTTGAAGCCATTTTGACGAGAAAAAGGAGTCCAACAGGACTCACTCATTTATGTATTAATTTTGTATTTTCAACCTTTTGTTTTTCCGTGTCTCCTGTTTTTTTTTGTACGTCATATCAAATATACGCATTTTCGCTTTTTCTAAGATTTGTCTTTTATATTCAACTCCGTTAAATAATCTCATAGACATTATTTTTTCAATTTCAACTAATCAAATGTACCTACGCAAATTACGTAATAAGTCTAAAATATTTACTTTTATTACAAGCATATGAAAAATCTCGCAAATTAAAGCATGATTTAAGAAAGTCTTTCTCTGTTAAAATGGCTAACGAGGCGTTAACCTTGTCACTAAGAAAGTAATAAAGGTTCCAGTTTATTTAATATTGCTTATTTTAATATGATTTTCTCGAGAAGACTTGTAAATTACGTCTATTTTAATTTATTCAGCAACTTCAAATATCTTTTTACTTATTTGCCTGTTCAAAGTTCTCACGAACTGTTCGTTTTAGGAATAAAATAAAAATGGCTTTGTCTATTTTAAGTCTTTAAAATTGTCAAAATTATAAATCTGTTTTAGGTAGGTACATGTAAATGGTGCAGATTATGCCAGTACCTACTGCACCCATTAAAACAACAGTATAAGTAGATATTTACTATTTACACATTGCAAACCGATTAATTTCCGAGTTTTTTTTTTCAGCGGGTTGCAATAATGGGTAAGTAGTAATACCAACTTTATCACCAAAAAACGCATTAAAGAAGATATGCTCAGGAAAACCAAGTTAACCGACACAACCTGGAGAATTGCTCAACTTAAGTGGCAGTGGGCAGGGCATAGGGCACTGCTCGCAGAACAGATGGACGCAACTTTGGCCTCCCACAAGGTGGACCGGTGCCCTGCTGAAGGCCTCGGGAATCGATTGGACGCGAGACGCACAGGACCGGTCCATGTGACGACTTTTTGGGGAGGCCTATGTCCAGCAGAGGACGTCTTTCGGTTGAAATGATGATGATGAAACAAATTTATGTTATACTTCTGGAGAATTCCACTACATTATCATTATTAACAACAATAATTTGAAGCGGCATCAATGCCGCCACATGAAAAACTAAGAAGTGAAATTTGTACGGCAACAAAAAGAACCGCAGCTTCATCTACGACGAACTAACATCGAAATCATGCATCGCGCAAGCAAAGTACTCCGTGCGATTTGAACATATACAACAGCCCGAATATCAACTATTGGGCAGTTGCTTACCAGCCACAACAACCGTCTGGTCGGAGGATCCTCCCATTTTCAGTGGAGGTGTGCGAGATTTTACTCACGGTTCCGCATACCCTCTATAAATTAACTAAAGACTTATTTTCTTATACGCGTTCCTCATTAAAAAACTAGCCGAGACACATAATTTAGAACAAGCGTGGTCAATTTAATACCCACTTATTCATTACTCAACGAAATAAGGAGAGAACAAACAAAAAGCACCGCTTTGTTCCCGAGAGAGAATTTTGTACGTAGTTACGTAGCCATGCGTGAAGTGAAAGGGGTTAAGTGAGAAAAGCTTATTTTCTGTTTCGAACAAAAAGTTTGTTTTCCAGATTAAGTTATTGTTTAAAACAAATACAGAGTTTTGAATATTTTAAATACTTTTTTAAACTTTGCCCCACACTAGGAATTTCTCCTGCATCGTGGGTACGTTTACAAACATACAAATGCACATACACAAACAGCCAGACTCGGAACAACTATCTGTGGCCATACACATGTTTGTTCCGTGTGGGAATCGAACCTACGACACGCAGCACAGCAGCCAATCACTCAACCACTGCGCCAATCGTGTCGTCACATGATAAACGAGTACGGCACACGAGTCACGTTAGGTGATGGTGACGTTACTTTTTAGAGATCCATAGGCGTAGTTTAACCAACGAAATTTTGTTAATAAGCCTTTGCTGCCCGTCCACCCGTTTGTCTGGCCAATGGCTATTTCTCATGAACCGTTATGGGTCGACAGTTGAAATTTTCTATTGCCGCTATAAAACAATAAATATATAAAGTTGCCTCCACACAGGAAACAGAATTCTTCGTGTCTGACTCGCATCTGCCATTTTTTATTAGAAATGTTGTTAAAGTGCTGTAATCAAAACATATCGGAAAAGTTTTATTGGTTGCTTTATTTCTTGATCCGTCGGTAACACCTCGATTTTTATCATAGAAATAATTTAATCCCACAAATGCTGTCACACAATCAGTTTTTCAATATCAATTCAATCACTTAAAATCTGCCAAATATGCGTTACCCACGTTTTAGTAAGTGCACACCCGTATAATACAGGGGGTTGCAGTCCGAGGCTAAATTTACTGCCAACACTAATATATTTTCAAACCATTAACGATATTATTTTGTGCATAAGGAGAATGGGAGAGATAATTAAGATTTCATAGTTTATTATCCAATGATAATTTTGTATTTAGTCTCTTTATATGGGGATCTTTATTCTGGGATTTAAAATTATTCGTATCTTACGTTAATCTTCCGCTTTTGATTCGCATTATGAAAAAAGTTTCAATTTCTTTTCATGATTTGACCTTGGGACTATTGATATTAGATAAATGCCTTCTCACATTCCTCAAGAATAACATTAACCAATTTTATCGGATCTTATTTTCAATTTATTATCTATCATCACATTTTTCTCAGCTTGCATCGAATTCTAACGACAAATCAAAAAGTAATAGAAAATTCAAAAAATAAAAACAGAATCAAACACAGCTACAACAATAAAACACTGTCCACCTACACTTTTAAAACCAGCAACTTATTTCAAAAAGACTACATAAACAACAAACAAAAAAAAAACCTTCGAACGCAATGAACGCGGTACATTATCTAAAGCAAACGACCAACGTTTTCAGCCAGTTGAAAAGTTTCAAGCAAGGAAACATCTGTTGGGTATAATTAATTAGAACTCTGCTTGCACCGTCTTCGTTAACAGCTTGCAGTTTGTACGTACTGAAATTCCGTGTACCTATGTTTTCATAGAATCGGGTGAGGAAACAGTTTTGTCGTAATTTAAAGTTGATTCGTGCAAGTGCGGAAATGTTTAAAGCCCCTGTCATCAATAATATTTCTGAGCGGTAGCCCATGGCGTCTTTTTGTAGTGATTCAGTCGCAAAAGATCGCAATAGTCGCGATGCTGTCGCTGGTCTTATACCGTCGCCCACGGTAACACGATTCTGTATAGCGATACAGCTTGGATGCAGACGCGATGCAGCATCAAGCATACTTGAAAACTCCTGCTGACACTGTTGTTTGTATCGATTCAATGATTGCACGACAGACGACCAAAAGTAGCGAAGCTGCGTTAGCGAAATGAGCTACTAAATCGATTGCAAAAAGTCGTCGTGGACGACCTACCTTAGTTTTGATTTTTTGGCCTACTTAGTTTATTTGATGTCATCATCATCCTTCTGATCTCGTTCCGTACCTTTATCTCAAATTGCCGTAATCAATTAATGTGTTTAGAGAACGCTATTTTATCAACTTTCGTTAAATTAAAATTACCACATTCAAGTATGCATTAAAAAATCTTCTATGAAAGAACAATTTTAAAATTCCACTATACTTAATAGTCCTTTAAATATTTAAGAAAATGAATCATCTTAATCATATCAGCCGAAAGGCGTCCACCGATGGACATATGCCAAAAATAAAATTATTATAATTTTATTAAGAAAGTTTATGTAAGAGCTTAATTCGATTAAATATCTTTGAGAGAAATCCATTGAAAGTTCTACTTGTTTTGATAAATAAATAAAACTATATTTATTTATATTAATATATGTATATTTAAATATATTTTATTATTTTTTCAAGTTAAAAGTGAGTAAATGTATAATAATACTTCTTTTCGTTTCGCTAGCTCAAATGGCCAACCAATAAACAGGACGCACACATGTCGCCATGGACCGAATTGTTGTTGTTTTTTTTTTCATTTACATTATCCCAGTTGTTTTTGGGAGCAATGGTCTTCCCCATATATTCCCGGTTCTTTTTATCGCCAGCTAATCTATCAAAAATCTTCACGCTTGAGCTAAATCCTGCAACGTGTAGGTAGATGAAATGATGAACCAAACCTAAAAAGTCATTGAACTGTACAACTATGTACATCGGTAGATAAATAAAATACAAAAGAATATAGAAAACAAAGCAAGAAGCCAACTGAAAGCTATCACTATCCCATTAATCTCGTTTTCCATTCCACTACAAATTAAATGAAAGTGTAGTCGTAAATTCAATTTTAAAAGTGAACAAATGTTTAGTATTCGGATTATAATTCTTAGCGAGGCTCATTTGGCATGTTAATTGAAAAAAGTCGAGTCCGTCGTGGTGCATTGCGGTGCTGGCTCTAGCCGTTGCTATCGGGAGAAACGATATTTAGTTCTTCTTTTGTTTTTGGTAGTTAAATTTTCGAGCCGTTTGGGGTTGAAACTCTCGGGTCTTGGGGTCCGAGTGCACATAACTTATTTAAAGTTCTCTCAAGGCGCTTAGTTGACACTTCACGTGACCCAAGGGCTGGCTTTTACCTTGGTCAAAGAATAAGCATTGCCATACAACTTGGCAATGCCGCCAGTCTTTTGGGTACACTTCCAGTCGACAGCGATGCGGATGAATTGATGATTGACGTCATATTTTAGGGTTTATTTAGTTAGGAGATTTTATTTTTATTTCTAGTGTATATAGTTAGTTAAGTATTTATGGAATAAATTTATTAAAGTACTCTTTTGTTTTTATTTTTTTTGTACGGTCAGTGTTTTTTTTTCTTTCTGTGTCATTTGTTATCAGCATTGTCATTCTTTGACTTAGGCATCTGTGACATTATATCAGTTATTACAAATGTCAAAAACAAAACAAAGAAAGAATAAAAAGTATTTATTGTCACAAAACAGAGATGCAAAAAAAGTAAACTGTACGGTAGTACTTAAACAACACACAAAAAATAGACAGTGTTTAGATTTTTTACATTACGGTGGCACTCGTCATTTCTAAATATTTTGTATTTTTAACGACCGTTATTGCTTTTAGATAAATCACTATCTAGGCTATTTGTTATTGTTCATTTAGTTTTTGTAGATTACTCTTTGTATGTCCGGTACCTCTCAGTTACAGAAAGAAGGTTTACCACCTACTTCGAGTTTTTCATCTTGTCTTCACTATCTTTTGCCCGCGACCTCATACGCGCATATCCTGGGTGTTCCCGTTCCTATAGGAATTTCGAGAAATCATCTACACTTCCCATGGAACCTATATGCCAAATTTCAGCTTTCCACGACCAGTAGTTTTGGCTGTGCGTTATCTGTCAGTCACTCAGTAACAGAAGAATTTTATATACCTCTATAAGGTAATAAATGGAGAAATTTTAACACAACGTTCAGTACATCTAACCAGAGTTATTCAAGCAAAAAAAAAACTGAAGCAAATGATTTTATTTGGACCTAAAATAATAAATTTGTGGTACACTAGAATTAACACATATATTATGGGTAGGAACTTAACGTGGTCATGTGTGCCTGCACATTTGTAGTATCAGAATTATACGATAACAAATACATTTGGTTTTTCTATCGTTTCAATATCGCCCTCTCTATAATCACCACCCCTGCAGTCAGCAGGATTTGTGAATAAGCCACCGCTCACCCTGTTCTATTTGTTGCCAGATACCCTTGTTGCCGGCTAACTAGCGCATTTCGGCTTTATTAAAATTAAAAATACATCGTTTCTTCACAAAAATGGCTCCACATTTTTCGACATCAGATTTCGTGCAGATTTTTATAGCATCTTTGCTGTAGAAGTTTATTTTGGTCATTAATTAAATATTATATTTTCCAGTAGGAGTTGTTGGTTTAGATTTTAGCCTGGATGACAGTAGGCTAATCCTATTGACATGGAACATAGGCATGACTGGTGAAATTGGGTGACATCTTATTATCAATTTTTCAGTTGTAAGTTGTAAAACAAATTAGACAGGCTTTTTTTTTCTTTTTTTCTTCTCCTTCTTTTAAGGGATGTATTTCAAAAAGAAACATAATCAATGCTCAATTTTGTTTTAATTTTTTTTATGCGTCTACAACTGCTACCTAGCAGTTAAGGATGTGTGTGTCAGTAAATCAATACATTTAAGATTTTTATAACGTAGATTAGTCACTCATTGATTGATCCTGCTAATATGGGTGAACTGATCTCTTAGCCTAAATCCAAGCAACTGAAGATCATTCTACTAACTAATCTCCGTTGAGATTGGAAATTTGGTCGGGAGTATTATTAAGGGTGAAACAACTACAATTTCAATTTTGTGGCCAACTTATCAGAACAGTTAAGCAACTTATTAATTTAATACGTATACTTTACGGACACAAATGTACAGAGGCTGCCTTAATGCCTAAGGTATTTTCAACCTTCCTTATACCTTATAGTCAACCTTCGTATAAAAATTTATCAATTGACATAGTCATTCATAAAATATTATTTAATTTATCTCAAAATTTTCTACATCTCATACCAGGTTTTTCGACATACTACTGTTATAATTGTGATTTAATCAATGTATTTGTAAGCTGGTTTAATTTGACATGCCATATCCAATTCTATTGTATTTATTTACTGTGTGATTTTAAAGTGTATTCATGTGATAATAATGGGCGATGCCTGAAATAAATTTATTTTATATTATTTTCTACTTCATCTATGTATTATTTCAAATAGACTTACAAAGACGGCAGAAATCAGGAGCCCTGCAACATCGGAAGATAAATAACAACGTGCCCACGACTCGCATTACTACAGAATCCGAATGGCTTCTTATTTGAGATCTGCAAATCTCGTCTTAACCCAGTTTTGGTTGTTCCTTACGATTTTAAGGATTCAGCTGCATTGTTTGTGCTTCATTAATGTCGGTTTTTATTACTTTGTTTGTTCTTTATGGTGTCGGACGTAAAAGAATAGCACCATCCCATCACTTCCCGTGGGTGTTGTAAGAGGCGACTAAGGGACTCACCAAAGAATGGGCTCTGTGCATTGCGACAGCTACACTGCAATCGCCAACCCGCCAAGCGTGGCAATTATGGCAAACCCCCCTCTTGGGGGAGGCCTATGTCCAGCAGTGGACGTCTTTTGGCTGATATGATCATGATGATTTTTATTTTGTCGTGGGTCTATAGATAGATATTTTCTTTGAAGTTTAATAAATAGTTTTATATCAAGAGAGATATTTTATTGTACTTTCATACATCTAGAAGTTAGCCGTCATCTCTGATCCGTGATCCCAAGGTAACCCTGCTAAGCAATTTCATCTTCTTCGCAATCCATTCGCACTCTCATTATTAGTAAACCAATCAGTAACGAATTTTCCTATTATTAATTATGCAAACTAATATACAGGATGTTCCAGAAGTGCGTGGTCACATTTAGGGGGGTGTTCTGTAGCTACTAAATAGTACAGAAGCAGAATCAAAATAAAAAATATTTCCTTTTTTCAAAAAACACGACCTTGAAAAACTACTAATAAGTTCCAAATAAAACCATTTTCAAGTGGTCAGATGCAGTTGATTGCATCGAATCTGTGATTTAACTAAAATATAATCTACCAACTTCATCAGAAAGCTTGTAAAGTGTTTTTTTTACCTTTTAGTCGTTGTAAGCGGACGGGTTTTTGGAAAAAAACAATTTTTTATTTCAAGTTGAAATGGTTTCCTAATTTTATAGCAGATACATAACAACACCCTTAATGACCACACACTTCTGGAACACCCTGTATACTCGAAAAATATTTGCCTACCCTACCCTTGAATAAATACCCTGATAGGTTTTTAAAGGCAATAAACCCCAACACACAATCTACGAGTACAAAGATAGTGAAATCACATTTAAATATTTTTCTAAAACATCGACGAGTCTTTAAATATTTTCTTAATTATATCCAGTTTTCTATATGGAGGTTATGGTTCAGCACTGTATATTCACAGACTGATATCGAACTAAGCGAAACACATGAATATGCCATGATATATGGAATGCATGACGTGGACGATACCGCAATGCCCTCGCAAAATTTGTGCTGATTTGTATGTATGGAAGAACCCAACGCGATTGCTTGCGGACCGCAGTCCGTCAAGTTGGACGGTGTACACTTCGTCTAGAAACGCTATCATTTCTATGCACGAACGGTAATACAATGCGATCCTTGATCTAAATAAAGTGACATACTATCAGCGATAACTTTTATTTAAAGTTCAAAATAATGACGTAATTTAGCACATTTCGCCAGCGCTTTTCAATTTCATACATTCACTCTTAGATAGTCAAAAATGTTGAATGTAACTTTGTTTAGAGCATCATCGTCATTTCTATATTCCCTTTCTCTGTCGCCATATATGTAATTTTTCCACAGTCTATTATTACAAATCTGTTATGCTTCTTCGGATCTCTGTGATCAGAAACATCAACACAAAATACACACATAACGAAACATACACACACACAATAGCTATTGTTACCGGTAAACACAATATCTCTAACAATAAAAATGTCAACCGTATCACAAGTGGGTGTCTGACATTTTCTTCTATTATTTATATCTCTTAGCAGTAAGCAATCCTAATACCCTTATCTCTTATAAGCCGTCGCTAAGTAATTGACCTTTGCCTTTCTGCTTTTACTTAAATGCCAGAAACTTTAACATCATCCTCATGAAAGGAATTGTAGGAAAGTTCCTGTCATTCATAACTGTCAGCACGTATGATATTTTATTTCTTGGCACCCTAATATCTTTTACAATCTTTGTAAAAGATCCACGATACATGGAGCATAACGTTTAGCCTAGCTTCATGCTCCAACGAGAAATTTCACGGACAATTTCATGAGATACATTCTGAAAATGCTTATTTTTAAATTTTGCAACCTTATTTGCTTCTTCCACATTTTGCCCCGGAGCACTATTTTAGATTTTGACGGCATACGTTTCGGTGTTGTGTTTGATTTATTTGTGTTTGCGTCTATTTATAATGCAAGATTAAATTTTATTGCGTGCTTTTAAATGTTGTTTGCTTTTACATTATTTTTATAGCATATTTTAGTATGTCTGGATAAGATCTTTTAAATTTTACTTCATGCAAATTCTGCTCCATTTTAAATGGATTTGATGGATAACGGCTATCCAGACACCAGGAAATAGGGCTTTCATAGAATATGATTTAAATCAACATATACTTATGTTATGATTTCCCTACTGTGCTCCATCGTAAACGACTGATCATTAAAATGTTATTCAACACTTGTTTGTTCATCCTCGTCCCAAATCCCCATCGAATTCGAAACAATCAATATAGTAATGAGATCCAGAAATAACTTGAAACAAACACTATTGTGTTTAATTCTGTCACAAAATAGAAAAGTACAGAAGATAGACTTCGTACAACGAACCAAAACGGTTCACTTAAAGCGAGTGTGAGCACACCATGTCAACTTAGGTTGAATTAAAGGAATGACAGTTCACTTCATGAACAATCAACTTAGGTAGACTAAGTTTCGACCGGCTTCAAGATGAAGTCAGCGGTTACGGAGGCGAGGCTGTTCAAAGTGTCGGGTCCCTCGGGCAGCAAGATGGCGGATATCCTGGCCGCCAAATTGAGGCAGGTCCTTAAAGAAGAGGACGTCGAGTCATCCAAGCCCGTGAAGACCGCTGGATTGCGATTATCGATGGCCTGGATGACTCGACGACCCCGTAGGAAAGTTTACATCGTGAAATGTTGACAGAATAGACGGGCAGCGCCTATCATGTCGTAGTGTCATGGATCGCTTGTTGTATGGATTCGGCCTTCTGTATCTATCTTCTCTAAGGTTCCGTCGATAGATCTATTTAATTAGAGCAATCTCGTCGGGCCGGTCCTAATCACTCACTTGGCAAGACAATTTATTTGGAACAAATTTTGCCACATACGCTATTATCGTTAATCTTATAGCCCTGAATTGAATTTCCTTTAGTTCTTTGAAGTCTTTGAACTTTGTTGATTCGTTTCGCGTTTGATATAAGATTAAACGTTTAGAACCAAGTCTAGATTATTGGAAATTATAATCTTTGAATACTTACCATACAAAATTTCCTTTGAGATATATAAGGTAGGTAGGTAGTTTTCAAGTAGAAACTTTAGTGATTTCTATCGCAGTAACCTCTTAGTAATTTGGAAATAAGGGCGAGGCCAACGAGCGTAATTGCGTGAGTAGTGTATTTTCAGTTGCGCAATTTTCGTTCAACTGAAATTCGGTTAGGCTGCCAGACGGACAGACATAATATCAGTTACTATTCAACGCTTGTATGGGGTGTTTGCAATGGATGGATCCATTAAAATATTCTGCATTTACGAAGCATTAGAAGAAGATGTCAGAAAAAGAAAGAAGAGCTGGGTAAATCCACTAAATAGGGAAAGACTAATGTGTGGACAGTTACATACCTTATATGGATGACTCACTCCGAACGCAATTCGACTGATATAATGCGCCTGAGTCAGCAGACAACTCATTTTTCATCGCCGTGTCACAAACAGGACTTTTACATGAAACCGAATGTAACGTAAATTTCGCGACTCATTTTACGTACTCACAACTTAAAAAGATACGCTCTATTGACCTCGCCCTAATGCAATGAGCCCTAACTAGTTGCTACTAGGGTTTGCTGTAAGCCTATAGGAACGTATAAGATCACTAGCTTTTGCGTGCGGTTTACATGCGTGAAAGTCAACAATTATTTGATTGTTTTTTATTTTACTTACTCTTGAGCGTGCGGAAAATCTTACGGAAACGTAGTACGTTCCTGGGAAAAAGCACCCTATGTTATAGATCATAGAATATTTCTTATTGGTGTAACAGTATGAAATCATCCAAATCTCCTGAGCCTTTAGATTGAGATTGCTTAACAAACATCCAAACGGTCAAACACTCAAACATATAGGTAGACTTTCTTCACAAATATAATATTGGAATCTCGAGTGAACTGCCGATTGATTCTGTAAACATGTCAAAATGAAGGCTTGGGTTAAGTGATCACGAAGTGAGTTGTAATTCCATGTAATCAAGATGTCACGTGATCACGAAGTGAGCTGTCATTCCATCTTGATAACGTGGATTGACAGCTCACTTTGTGATCACTTCACCCAAGCCTTCACTTCGACATGTTTATAGAATCGACCGGCAGGATCGGTTATTTTGATAATTTTTGATAAGTCAGCTCTATTGGAGCTGACTTCGACAGCAATTTTACTGATCAGAGGCTCACTCAAACATTACCCACCTCCATTTTGTTTTTACGAAAGATTTTCCCTACATAGCTGCATTTCCTTATCTACCTAATTTGCACCTTCCACTTAACAGCAAAGTAAACGAAATCTCTGATAACGGGATCAGCAAATGAGAATCAGTCCCAATGTTCGTAGAACGGTGTTAGGAGGCCATCTCTGTAGGAGCATTAACAGTTGGTTGTGAAAACCGATATTCAGATTGGAGAGGTAGAGGTGGGCTCGGGGTACACAGGTATGCATGACTGACGAAACGGAATTTGAAGAGTATGAGAATTTGGTACTATATCAGATGGAAACTCGCCTTTTGTAAAAGACTAACACTCGTAGAAATACTAGGTTTTGCCCGCGGATTCCCTCGCAAAAAAAAGTAGCCTAATAACCGTCTCCAGGATCCTATCTCTATACCAAAAGTTTTTCGTCTTCCCCATTTTTATTACCAGGATTGAATAGGGTTCCTTGAACCAAATAATTAGATATAATAAAGTCTAATCTAATCATTTCCAAGTAAGCCCCCAACCCCCCATAATATAATACCCTAATCTCTTCAAAATTAGAGTGACCAGGCTTCTTCTGGGTAAGCTCGCTCCATCGTCGACTTTGTCTCCGTCATCTATGACCTAGACTAGAGTCAAAAGTAAACCCATATTAAATAAAAAATAAACGTCATAACATGCCACATCCATCATGGTATCGTTGGAGACGCGAGTTTTGATTTACGAATTGCACTTACGAAAATGCATACATCATAATTAAAACCAATTCCAAAATAATGTGTAAACATGTTTTTCTAAACTATCTAAAAATTCAAAAACTACTTACACTTCTGCAAGAATCTCGCTTTCAAATGACAAAAGAGAAACAAAATAATCACAAACATAGATATATTCAAGCGTTAACATAACCTGCTCCTGCTGTGTAAACTTTGTACATAAGGCGTTATCCATGACATTTCCAACTCCTATTTAGCCGGTACCTACATTATCTCCCATCTTAAGACCTGTCTGATACACTCAGTGGAATATAACTCGAAGGTTGCTCCAGCACAATCTAGTTGCTCAGTTCCCAGATAACCTGATACCAGTTTGCTCTATCTTAAAAAGAATTCTTAATAAGAAACTGTTTAGAAAATCAGATGCATATATCCTTTATCTTTGAAGATAACAGAGTGGATGGAAAAGAAATAAAATAGATTTTACTTTGTTTACCTGAGAAAAGGTTAGAGAAAATACCTATGTTTTTGTTTGTTTATTTTTTATGTAACAAATAGCTTTGGCTCTGAATTGTAAAAGGTTTATGCCTGAATTAAATATACCTGTTTAGCGGTGAAGTTTTATTGTCAATCACTAATGTCGTCGTGCATTATTTTGTATATGGTATAGTTGCTTTGTTTTTTCTTTAATCAGTAATTTATCGTCGATGTTTTGACGTCAAAATGCAGTCAAGAAGTGGTACGTGATTTTGTAAGGACAAATTCAGCTTAATAATAGGTAACAAAAAAATTGTGTTCGTTATTCTCGTTTTGACAGATGGAACTAGTGGTCAGGTACGTTAAATTGATTTGATTTATGGTACCTTAATATGTAAGTAGTATCGATTTGTTGAAGAATAAATATGGTGTGTGTGACTTTGTAGGTACCTACAAGTACGTGCGTAGGGCTTTAGCGTTCGCCATTTTAACTTCCCTTAATTTTGTGTTTTTTTTTAATACCGACGGAAAATAGATAAATTTAAAACACACAATAGTTGCACGTCGCAAAACGACACATATTTAATAATACAATTAAGAAAACGCATTGCGTTGAGGTTCAAGGTTGATTGAGCAAATTTGACAGTTTCAAGTAGCTTGATGTGCTTGCGTCTGTACATACAGCGCGCTTAGCACGACGTTTTATGAGCGTTAGCAGGGCTAGCAGACTATGAAGTCTTAAAACGACCATGATTCCGCTCTTAGAAAGAGACGGAGCTATTCATAGCGAATAGCACTATCCCTTTTACATCATCGGAATTGGATGGCATTAGCACGTCATAGTAGGGCAGCAGGGCGTCCATACTACTGGTTCAGTTCGGAAATAGACGACGAAGTGATAGTTCCTATACCGTCGCTATAAAAGACGACGGCAGAGATAAAGAGAATTTTGGGTGCACTCAATATTACTAAATAAAATGCATGGAATGTTTGAACATTGTTTCCAAATTAAGGCACTATTAAACCACCTCCAATTACATACCTCCCAATTACGTTTCTTTAATTCTTTATTTTTTTAATCAGGTCTTTTCTTGTCTCACATAGCTGATCGGTTTTGGATTTCATCTATAAATAAAAGTGTATAGAAGTGCTCGATCTCTTATTGATACGTATGCGAATACTCTACACGAAGCAGTGGGATCAAATGTACGACGAAATAGTGGTACATGTACAAGCATCTGTTCAAGCTTGAACATATGCGCGCAATGTGCGCGCTTGCATGACATGTATGCACTTTCGACTGGACCTCTAGTTCTTAAAACGCACGTTACAAATTCGCGGGCTCTGTGTGTGTAGGTAGGTACTCGCTATTATAATAATATCTTCTTCTGTGTGAAATTAGTGTTTGTGAAAGTGAATAGTGTAATGTAGCACAAGTGTTACCAAATAAACACAAGAACGAAGTGTATTCGCCTTAATAGAGACAATAAGAAAAGTGCCATTGGACACATTCTTAGTAAAGACAATAATAACAGTTTAGGTTTTAATTAAATTACTTATTAGTCTATATACAAGGCTAGATTGTAATAAGATTAGGGTCCGTCTATTTGATGAACACTAGGATAGGTGAAAAATAAAAAAATAAAATCTTCTTCTGAGTTTGAATAAGTCTTTAAATCTAGCATAAACTATTCTTGTGGGAGCCTACATGCTGTAAATTCTTTTTTCAGAAGGCAACCGTTGCAGTAGGTACAAACGAATAAATCACCTATTTCAGCATTCTTTTTTCTCCCATTGTCTATTTCAAATAGCTTTTCCCCTAGCCAAGTCTCCCAGGAAAATTGTATGCTCCATTCTCACAAACACAACACGAAACTACAATAAAAAGTAAAAGAAAACAATATATTTTATATTAAATTCTTTCGGTCCACTTTGTAATCAAAGAAAGCTGAAATGCATTTCGATTCCTTTGAATAAGGAATGAAACCTAGTACATAAAAGCAATGTTCGTTGCATAGAAGATTAATCTACGACTATTCTGGTTTGTAGGAAGAAGTTCAAAGAGTTTCTAGATATTACTTCAGGGTTCAAAGTAACAATTACTGGGACGGGACACCTTTGAAACAGTTCAAAGAACAAGCACTCGCAGGAAATCACTCGAACCTTTGACTATTCTATTTTAGTTAAGTAAAGGTTTAAGCGATGCCTTTATAAATAAAAAACCAACGCCTTACAAGTATCAAATTTCTGAATACTTTTAAGATTTTATAAAAAATATTTCCTTCAATATTTTTTTTGGTAACGAAACCAATCAAAGCTTGCCTGTTTTCCCTTAGGTTTATTTAAAGAAATGGACTATCAAAAATTGGTTTTTTATATTTAAAACTTCTTGTCCCCCAACTATCAAATTATCACATACTGACTGATTGAAAAAGGACGAAGAAGAATAACTTGACACCATTTTTATTAATGGTGGCAAACTGGTTATAATTGCTGTTTGTAGAAATTTGGTTTCAGGTAAAGTTTGAACGTTATCTTATACTTTAGAATGCGAATGAACGAAATACAGTTTTGCTTTAGTCAACATTATCAACTATTTAGTCACTTACTCAAAAGAACTGTTTTTCACCAATGCGTATACCATAAAATATCTTTATTATACAGGGTAATTTTACAATGATCCACCAAATTTTAAAAACATCAGATGTTCACTATAGTAGAAACCAGATAAATTTGTAGGTTTTTAATAACTACAAAATGTAAAGGATCACGAAAGATGACGATTCAGGACAGCTTTATGTCTTTGTTTCCGTTTTTGAAATTTCGAATGTCAATAAAATGTAGGTGGGTCAACGACCACTATTTTAAGTTTATATGGCGCCTACCATACACTTTTGCACGCATAAATCGTCAAATTTTGTTGAGTCTATGTTTTTGCATAAATCATGTCTTACCTACCTGATTCCTGAAAGAGTGGTTTTATAATTAAACCCATCTTAGAATATGTCAAAGTAAAAATCATTGTCATCATATCAGCCGAAGGACGTCCACTGCTGGACAAAGGCTTCCCCCAAAGGGGGGGTTGCCATAATCGCCACGCTTGGCAGGTGGGTTGGCGATCGCAGTGTAGCTCTTGCAATGTACAGAGAATACTGCTGCCCATTCTCTGGTGAGTCCCTTAGTAAAACTGGTCTGTCCAAAACATTTTCGTTAATCATAAACCAGAAAGTTTACCCGTTAAAACGTCTTTATTCCACTTTGTTGGGCTCACAAAATCAACACAGATCTTATTATCGCCGGTTATCTCGTTCCGAGTTAATTTCTATCCGTTACGCCTTTTAAAAAGAGTTTGCGGAAAATTAAAAGAGCCTTTTGATGTCTTGTTTTCGGCTTCCGTTTTCATCCTTAATATTTATTAAAACGGTTTAGTTTTTTGTTAAGATGTTATCCGATTAGGCTTAATGTTGGTTGGTTTAAAAGTGTTTGGGGATAAAAAATGTTTAAGAAGATTTGTGGCCAGAACATTGATTTAAAATTTGTTTTACTTGGTTTTTTAAGAGATTATGTTATGATACCTCATTTACTCTATGTCGTTTTGGCTAGGGAATTGCGTAAGTATTAGGGGCTGCCGAAATTTAAAAATAATCATATTTCGTAAGAAGTTGGCAGTAGTATCGTCACAGCGCTAATTTTTACTCATTTCTTCTTGGTATCTACTTTACTGTTTAAGTATATTTTAATTTGAGTATATATTTTAATGGTATTGTATTGTATGTATAATGTGTATAGGTATATATTGTGTTTATTAAATATCTATTAATCTTGTTTCTATTTGTCTCTGCATCTTCATCATATGACTGGTAGAAAATGCATAAGGCAATAAGTCCGCCTCTGTACATCTGTGTGCATGAAATATTAAATAAATAAATAGGACCTAGACAAATTCGTGTTTAATTTTACGTTACACTTGCGTTATAGGTGATGTAACTTGGTAAGTTACTAGGTAAATTTGTCTTTGTCAGTTTGTTAGTAAGGCTAATTGTAGAAGGTGGGCCTGGCGATCATAGTCGATCGTCAATCGTGAATGACAAAACGTCACCCAACATAGCTTTCCATAGTATAAAAGATAACTCTGGTCGGCAATACATAAATAAAAACCGGGAGCAAAAACTTGCAAACTCTATAATGGTACAATTTTAACCAGCGAAGTGACGTCACGCGTGTTTTGAACGCACTGTATCGTCTTAATTTTTTGTTTACGTGAAAAAAGATAAAATACATGTTCAATATTTTTTAGAAATCCATCTGACGGACTAATTTGATTTTTTTCAGTAAAATACCCTATTTTGAATGAGTATTCTTACACCAGTTAATTAGGTTTAAAGGCGAAGAAATTCCTCATTTTGGCCGATAAAATTCTGTCGGTTGTGGCTTATTTTCCGTTAAAGTATGGACCCAACAAACTATTAAAAACAAAAATAATCTAGCAAAGAATAAAAAGACCGTTTACATTTTATCAGCGCTGAACTTTCACCCGAAGACGCTTGATACATAATGTAAATATATTAAAATCGACGCGAAACTTGCTGTCATGTAAAAACTTTGCCTTTAGTTTTCCAAACTACTCCACTTTTAAAGGTTGCCACGAGATTTCAACCCTTTTAAACAGGCGGAGAAATGTTTTTTTTCTTTAAAAACTTCAGATGTTGAGTTTATCTTTGTGCTTATCTTGAAATATTTTTCAAATTGGGTTAGTAACACACTATTACACAAAAAATCGGCCAAGTGCGAGTCGGGCACCTTCATGTACGAGCATACCTACACACTCTGTTAAAATTCCAACTGTCTACCAAATACAGTTTATGAGCTACAGCCCACTGACTGACAAATGAACATCGAAGGCTTAGGTAATCGGGTCCCGTCTGTTACTTTTCGGGTAAGGAACCCTTAAAAACTTTTTGTTTTTTTTTCTCATGATACATGTTTTTTTAAATGGATATCTCTAGTAGTAGTGATCCGGTACCAAAAATCTTTTTTGATCTTTTATACTATCGCCAAGTTTCATCGACTCTTTATTATTCCGGCAAAGGCACGGTTCCTGAGTATAATAATGTGAGTGAAGCTGCAGGAAAGGCTACTATTAAAAGATAGTTTCCGAATAGGTTAACTAAACAGCGGCTTAAGACGTAATCCGAAACCGAATTCATGCTTGCTCAGTAACAGCAACCAATAAAAAACGCCAATTATTCAGCAAGGTATCAGCGAACCAATCAGGATCTTTCCCCGACTTGACGAACAAATGAAGTCGCTCGAATGACGAATGAAGCGACAAACTGGCCGAGGGTCTGACGCGGCCTTTGATTGTTACATTCGCAACTCGATGCTCTTAGCCGTCCGTACTAATACGTATAAACTTGGGTGCAATGAGGTAGAGTTGAATGGAAGTGGCTAGGAATCTAAAGCTTAATATAAATCAAGGTTGAAAAAGTTCAAAGTAAATTGTAGTACAAATTCCTTTAATTTAGAAACATGGAATACTTATACTTTGTATAAAATTGTTTTGGTTGCCATTTTTTCAATATGGCTAAAGAACACGGAAACGAGGCGGCAATTTGAAAATTTGGAAAGAGCCATTTTATTTTCAAAATGTACTCCAATTATTCAGCAAGGTATCAGCGAACCAATAAGGATCCTTCCCAAACATGACGAACAAATGAAGTCGCTCAAATGACGAATGAAGCGACAAACTGGCTGAGGGTCTAACGCGGCCTTTGATTGTAACATTCGCAACACGACGCTGTTAGCCGGCCGTGCTAATACGTATAAACTTGGGTACGGTGAGGTTGAGTTGAATGGAAGTGGCTAGGAAAAGGTTTATAATATTATGAAGGTTAAAGGATTTAATGTAATTGTATTAGGAAATCCGTTAATTTAGAAACATGCGCCATTTATAACTTTGGCAAAAAAATTTTTTTAGGCGCCGTTTTTTCAATATGGCATGGCGGCGCGACTGGTGACGATACGAGGCGGCAGAGTAAAAATTCGAAAAGAACACGTCGAAATCTTTCCACAAATAACCATTTTCTTTTGACAATATAGTTAAAGCGATAACTTTCGAGGTAAAACTACCAAATGAGTGGACTTGTTCACGGATTTCCATACTCTCTCAGTTTTCCAAGCAAAACGAAATGATTCCTTCAAAAAATATTGTGGTTTCTACTTCCAAATTACTTACAAATATAGCTGCAAACTACTCCAGTTCTGAAAATACTAGACATTCCAAGTAACAATGGATTGTACAATATCATATTACAATCATTCAATGAGCCGGCCAAGTATAAAGTTTATTGCAGAATCATCTCCATACGAGGTTGGCAAGCCTCCAACATTTCTTGCTAAAATAATGATGACAAGTTGCAAGTTACTGCTCTTGTACCGGTGCCACAATTTCATATAGATAGGTAGGTAAATGGTACTGCCAAACTAATCCTACCCAATTTTTTATAAATGCGAAAACGAGTTTATTTGTTTGTTACGCTCGTACGCCTAAATCGCCGAACCGATTTTGATGAATTTCGGTACAGGGATAGATGGTACCTTAGAGATGATTATAAGCTATGACGGTTAAAGCAGGTAAAGCTACAGGCTAAGTCAATGATATTATTCCTTGAAACTAGACGGAGAAACCAGTCAGACTTTTTCGGAAGATCTGTCGGAAGATGTTTGCACGCTTCTGAATTAGTGGACCACGTTTATCAAGTTATAAGTAGTATTCTAGCGAAGATTATCGCTCAACATAACCTGTAGGATTTCCAACGGATTTATAAACCTCCTGACCGTAACGGCTCGGTTCGGTTCTAGGCTAATAAGTATATTGCAAAAGCAACTCGGTGATATCTAGAGGGCATTTTCTAAAGCGACATTATTTCAACGATAAATACTGCCAAAAGTCCAAAATTACATGAGGTTACATTTTTAGGTGACCACTGAAAATCAGCGCCGTGCTGTGGGATTACCCATGACATAGCATTATGCTGAGTAGCCTTGTTGCCACAGACATGACATGCATGTGCCTAGCTGTTGTACCTTCCTAATTATTCCTTTGATTTTTCAATTAAATGTTAATGTTAATATCTATCTATACTAGCATACTCTTGTATCAGCTGTATGTTTTAATTTGTATGTATGCATGTCAGTTCTGTAACAATTATTACGTTTTGAGTCTTCCGGACCCCAAGGTAACCAACGGAACCCGAATACTAAGCCTTCGCTGTCCGTCCGTCCGTCTGTCTGTCAGCGGTCTGTATCTCAAGAACCGTAATAGTTAGACTGTTAAAATTTTCACAGAATTGCCACTATAACAACAAATAAAATTAAAGGTTGCTCCCATACAAGAAACGTGTTTTTGTAGGTTTGGGGCCGGTTTTTTTTCTTTCCTTTGTTTTTTAGATTTACCTATGACATAATACTCGTTTCCAGCAACTAAACATCTGCGTCAGCGTGTAGTGCTCATTTCGCACTTACCCTTTTGACGGTCCTAAAAAGGTCGAGTTCATTTGCCGCCATCGCTATGTTGGACCGAATGAGACCGTTTGACGGTAGATTACAGGAGTACTGTACCGTTTTCTTTGTGTATTTTGATTACTGATTGACGACAGAGTACCAGGGGAGCAGAAGTGGAAAGCGATCACTCTAACATATTTTAAACGAGTCTTTCAGATTTTTCGAGAGTATATACTCGAAGCTCCGAAAGTGTGAAACGAAAAGGTCGTTGATATTTTTTTTGTATTGTGTTTTTTCGTACACTTTGCAGGCGAGTGATTTTTGGGTCGGAAGAGCGTTTTTTGTCAGAGGTCGTGAATTTACACGCGTTTTCAGTCAGGCGAGCCTCACTCGAATAGGTATCCAATCCATCAAGGGAAGCTGGATGGTTTTAAGCCTGCCTTTTTTTAGGCTATTTTTTTTTTGCTGGTAGCATTACAATTTAGGTGATACATTGTTTAGATTGAACCTATTATGAGGAAAGCTTAACCAATCAGCTAGTTTATATTATGGCCGTGGATACTAGATATTTCAAACTTTTTCCTTATGTATCTTTTTAAGATGCGTCTGTCTTGTCTGTCTGTACGCGAAAAACTCAAAAACTACCGAATGGATTTTCACCAATGGAAGGTGTGATTCATGAGGTTAACGTGTATAATTCATTAAAGGTCTTGTGTACATTAACTGAAACCTGATAATGTCGGTTGAAGATTTCCGAATTATCCTGCCACCAACATAGGTGTGATTTTTTTTTCCTCACGTGATTTTTTTTTCGAACTTTAATTCAATAATTTGAACATTTACACCCCGTTCAACTGCACTCTTTACGGCCTTTTTAGACAAAGTATTATTCTATCAACAAGAACAAATGTCAAAACTCCAAAATGTTATGAAAGAACTAAAAAAATGTTTTTTTTTAAATCATCGTAGTCATTTGTCTCGAATCCCTTGTCTACCAGTCACTCACTCAATCTTCTCAACAATAAGCTCAAAACCATCTCAAAATCCATATCTCCCGGTAATAACTCAAGCAGTGAGCCTACTTAATACCGTCGATGTTACCCTTAACCGAACCCGATTGCATTACAAACGATTCCGAAACTCGGTACCAAATGACCGATCTCTTTCCTTACTCCCATTTGGCACCGAAAGATGAGGTCTTAGAAAATATCCGTCAAAGAAAACTACACCTTATTCTTGCTAGTATCAGGTTGGGATTTGAAAGGGTGGTGTGAAAATATATAAGGGTTTACGTTCGTTAAGATTGACTTTACGTGTTTGGATATACGCACGATTCGTTTTGAGTTTTATTTACACTTGATAGTTATGGTGTATGGTGTTGCCGGGTGGAGTGTGTCGGTATTTGTGTAAGGATTTTATCGGATGTAAATAAAAAATGTTTTGTAATGGTGTGACAGCTTGGAGGTTTGTTGATTGTCAGTTTGGTACTGGGTGACGTAATATTATATGGTGACCCTGCCAAAGAGCAGTGACACGTGCGCGGATATTGAATATCAATAATTAGAAAAGGCGTCAAGATGCAGTCATCATCATCATATCAGCCGAAAGACGTCCACTGCCGGACATAGGCTTCCCCAAAGTGTCGCCACAACAACCGGTCCTGTGCGTCTCGCATCCATCGGCTACCCGCGACCCTCACCAGGTCATCGGTCCATCTTGTGGGAGGCCTTCCCAAGCAGTGTGAGGCTTTTGTATCGTACAAGTTTATTATTGGGTAAATAGTCCATACTTTGTAATTTGAAAATGGGAAGTAGGCACCTCACTGCTATGAATATTAAGTCACGCAGTACAGTTTATATGTACCTATATATATATAGCGTGAAATTTTAATGGTTGTTTTCCGGCAGCGAAATGAGTTTATCTTGGTAATACGAAATGATTTATGAAAAATAATAAATTTATGATCAAGAAATGCCAGAATAACAAATTGTGATTAACAAAACTCAAAAGCGACTTCGAACCAATAGTTATACATTGCGATAATTTCGCGGTAGTTCATAATGATGAGTACAATGACCCCTTAGAGGTATTGCTTTTATTCTGATACACGTTGTATATGCTCTAATGTGATTTTTTTCACATTTGAACTACAAAATAGACTCAACGTCACACAAATCCTACATCGCGATTTTAAAGTTCTGCGCGCGGGTTGAACATATAGGTACAAGCCCGACATCACCAATTGGGCTGTTACCTACTTCTGACATCACCCGTCTGGTCGATAGATCCTCCCTTTCCAATGAAGGTTGCGGGTCTCTAGAATGTTCCACAACCCTCTACAGCATTATGATCTAAGGTCGGTTCAGTATACAGTCCGAAGAACCTAGACCAAATGTCCTAAAACCTCCATGCAGTAAGAAAACGAGGCAATCGTACATAGGCAACATTACATAATCACTCGCCATTATCTAGGAATATTATTCCTCCGTAAAAAAGTATGTAATTATTATGCTCTGTGGAAATAATAAGCTAAAAATGTTTTAATAACGCTAACAAACAAGATATCTTAAAAGCATATTTTTACAAAAATTCTTTTAAGAAAAACACAACTCATGAAAATTGCTTTGAGGAGCACTTTATGCGCTTGCACTTAAAATATTCTACATTAAACATATTCAACCTAAAACGCACTGGTTTTCACATTTTGTAAAAATAATATATTATGCTGATATGACTTTCAGAATACGTTTAAAAGGTTTTCAGGAATGCTCCAAGGTGTATAAGAATTCAGTGAAATATCGTGACAAAGATTTCCAGAATTTTGAGAGTTTTTCTTTGAAAAACTTGGAAGTGAAACCTGTCATTGAAGTTTTTTTATGAAAATGGATCTCTTCCATCCATCCCATTTTTCTGAGATTTTTTCTTACTTACCTATGTTCTGAGGTTGTCAAAAAATACCATTTATGATTTATTATTTGCGTCACTAAACATATTGGAACAGCGGTATTCCAGTGATAAGTGTGCGTGTTTAGGAATAACATCCATCCCATCTCTTCCTGTGGGTGTCGAAAGAGGCGGAACAGCTACACTGCGATTGCAAACCCGCCTGCCAAGCGTGGCGATTATGGCAACCCATTCTGGGGAAAGAATTCGTCCAGCTGTGGACGTCTTTCGGCTGGTATGATGATGATGATGAAGGAATAACAGCCGCACGGGTTGATCTTCAAGGTGAAGCAACGAGGTCGGACCCTAGACGGCTGACTCAATGGTACAGAATCAGAATCAAAATCAGGTTTTTTTTTACAAATCGAGACTCCGCCGTGGGTCCCAGGTATCATTTGCAGATCTTTGCCAGCCGTCATGGTAGTGACACCAGTCTTGCTAAGGGGTATCGTATTACCCAGTTACTGGGTAACAAAGATCAGATAGGCAGTCGCTTCCTATACAATACTGGTACTCAGCTGCAAAAACAAAGTTGGCGAAATGCTTCGCAGATTGATTGAGGAGTGATGTCCCAGTGATAATGACCCAGACAGGCGCCTTACTTTGAGCATCTTATTTCATCACCAATTAACATTGTGACTATATCTTGTTCTAAAACCGAAAATTCGAAGACATGTAACAGCCATTAAGACGCACTGGGCCCGCGTGCGGTTAAGGCGCAGATCCACTGCGGCGCACGGAGAGACCACGCACGTGTGTTAAGCTTCGCTTTGCAAGATTTATGCAAAATTTATGTTATTGTGTCCACTACAAGCCACGGCTACGCTACGCATCAATTGACGTCATTGGTACACGAGTGGCTTGCTCGAATATGACGCTCACATAGCTCAACGCTGTCAACGTCATGCACGCAATGCATGCGGTACACACCATACAATATTAACCCACGACTATGTACAAGTGTTTTGCAGCACCTGTACGTCGCGGTGGGCCACGCCACAGTTATACATAGTTGTGGGTGTGTAGTATGTAGGTACTGCAGTGGAAATGTAGACCTCCGTTGTCATATAAATGAAACCACCCAGCTAAAATGCACCGCGTGCCCGTGCCCAGCATGTGCCGCGGTTGTTTTGCACCTTTACAGCCCACTCCCTCTTACAGAGAGAAGAACTGAGTCCCTAATAATGGATTTTTTTTTTTTATTAATTGGCTTATTACAAAAATAAGTCTGCCCCTGCCTTTTTTCCATGGGCGTAGGCAAAAACTATTGAACGCCAAGTGCTACAATCCTTCATTCATCAAACTTTTATAGTGCAGATAAATTGAAAGAATGGAGAAGACAATCGGTTCCCAGAAGTGAGACAGTGTAGTAGACAATAAAATTAACAAAATATACACATTCATGGTAGGCGCCAAATAAATGTGCAACAACGGCTACTGGCCGTTATTGCACATTTATTTGGCCCACATACATTTATTGACTTTTTTAATATCAAAAACAGAAATAAAGCTGTTATGAATCGACTTCTATCGTGAGCCTTAAAGTTTTCTAGCGAGTTTATCTTACGCCTACCATAAACTTCTCACAGGCAGTCCGATTCCACAAATTAAAGTTTTCAGAATCAACTAGAGCAAAAGAAACTAGGTTTAGTTTCATATAATTCAGAATTTCAAATACTTAGGAGACAGATGTCCTAAACTAATCTGCTAACAAACGAACCGTTCACCAGATGCTACTATTTTTGTGCTAAATCCTATTATAATTTAAACAATTAGCTTAGCGGAGGATTATTACAATTGGATTATTTTAATGTGATTAAAATTAGTATTTAGTTTTCGCTAGCCTGCATTAATTTTGGGTAAAATTAAAAATTACTTCATGGGATGAAATATAATAAAATTAAAATGTTCAATTTTTTTTACATTTTGCTAGTCAACACTCTAGCCGGAATTTTCCAAAATATTATTTGTGCTAACTGTCCCGCTTATTTTATACCGACCGACATACAGCCTGCCGAGCCTTTGGTTAACAAAATAGAGAATATTTTGTTTCAACCTAGAAAAACAGAGATTTTTTATGAAACTAAACGAAAGTAGTAATTATTCAGTATATTTTTTTTATTTGATATGTGTTTGATCTTGACTCTAGTCTAGGTCATAAATAATAGAGACAAAGTAGACGATGGAGTGAGCTTACCTAGAAGAAGCCTGTTCACTCTTATTCTGAAGAGATTAGGGTTGTATGCGTTCGGAAACACAGACGCAGGCAGAAAGAGTTCCACTCCTTTGCTGTGCGCATTTTAAAAGACGTTACCAAAATTTATACTTATAGGTCTAACCTAACTGGTCTGAGCTCTTTGGTTCTCCTATAGGGTGTTCCAGATGTGCGTGGTCATGTGGGTGTTGTTGAGTAGGTAGCTGATTAACATCATCATGTCCCTAGCCTTTTTCCCAACTGTTTTGGGGTAGGCTTCCAGTCAAACTAGATTCAGAAGAATACCAGTATTTTACGTGGAGCGGCTGCCTGCCAGACTTCCACAACCCATTAACTAAGTAACATGGTAGTTCTTGGCAAGACTGGAGTCAGATTTACTGGCTTCTGACAATCCGTAACGACTGCCAAAAATCTAAAAATGACAGCCGGGACCAACGATTTAACGTGCTTCCCGAAGCACGGAGGAAACTCGGTATGCTAAGATGGTCACCCATCCACAGACCAACCTTGGTAAGCGTTGCTTAACCTCGATCGTCCCGTGTGGCTGATATTATTTAGCCACGAGCTGTTATTCTTTAACCACGAGAAAATATCAAAACAAAATATACGTTTTTTTTGTTTTTTTAAACGGCTATAAAGTTGCGAAGAAATGACTTTTCAAGCAATTTTAATGCAGTTGGTGACATCAAATCTGTGATTGAACTAAAGTAAATGCTTTCATTAACTGTAACAAATTGCTTGAAAAGTCATTTCTTATGAACTTCTTACTCGATTTTTTTTTTGAGTTATTTGTCTATTTATTTTGCTTTTTTTTCCTTGTTCATCAACACTTTTGGAAAACCTTGTATAATTTGACCATAACTAGTAGGTATAAGAAGACGAACCTTCAGATTGATGTAATTCTATTCATCACATATCATCAGCAGATCTACAAATTCTCCCTACCTAAATATTATTTTCTTAAAAATATATCACGGATATATACAAGGGGTGTTCAAAATCAGCCGACGTGCCCATCCGAGCGTTGTTTCATCTAGAAAGTTCACTGGAGCACACGACAGACGGATTAACTTCTAACAGCTCCTGTTAATTGCACTCCAATGATTTTTATGCTTTTTAAGTAATATTTAGGACATATGAGAGATGATTATAATTAATGATGATATTCTGAAAAAGTAGTGACAAGCTTACTTAATTAAAAAAAAACATGCGGGGCAGTCTTTGGAGACTGCCGATAGAATTGAAAACTATGCGAAAGTTAAAGCGTTCGGTGAGGATGACGCGAGTTCCATGATTTTTATTCACCCAAAAAGTGCTCAACTCGCCTAAAGAAGTTTTCACTTCAAAAAAAGTCAATCAAAGATCATTTTTTACTAAAAAGAAAATCTGCAATAATATATAATTTTCATATGTTCAATGGGATTCTGATAGCACGCAACTTGCACGAAATTAATGTGAAACAGAAAAATGATAGTATTTAACATTAAGGGTCAATTTATACTAGCGCAGAGTCGAAGCGCATCGAAGCGTCAATCTGAAACTTAACACTTGCAAATTCATCCTTATCGCTATAACGTAATGCACATAATTCAAGCAAAACAAACAGCGCAATAACGACGCCGTCAATTC
This sequence comes from Mamestra brassicae, assembly GCA_905163435.1. Taxonomy (NCBI): domain Eukaryota; kingdom Metazoa; phylum Arthropoda; class Insecta; order Lepidoptera; family Noctuidae; genus Mamestra; species Mamestra brassicae. The sequence continues at coordinate 6,225,645 of LR991004.1, read as the reverse complement.
ATGTAAAATAGTGTTTTCATTTAAGTATGTAGTTTTTATAAATATGTATGATAGTCTGTAAGGTATTTATATTATGGGTCTTTGTTACCTGAAATAAATGATATATTATTATTATTTCTTCAGAAATAAAAAGAAGATACGCGAATTCACGCGCATTCGACGGAATTCACGCGCATTCGACGGAATTCGCGTGCATTCGACGGAATTCACGCGTCTGAGCGGAAGAAATATCTCAGAAGAAATATGTGCAATTGAATTTGATATGTTAAGTTTCAGGTTGACTGACTAGTATGAATTGACCTGCCAGGGTTGCGGAATTTGTTCGAAAGAGTCACCGCGGCCCTGGAAACAAAATCAAATCAAATCAAAAGTCATTTATTCAAATTAGGCTGAGTGCCAGCACTTTTTCACTTTTAAAGTTCTACATAAAGACAGTCCTCCAAAACGCCCGCCCGCCACCACTTCCTAGTGTTATAGCTGGGAAGAAGAAGTGGCGCAACAAACTCCCCAGCAACACATCTGTCTGTTAAGTAAAGGGGTTAAGTCAAAGGGTTTTAGAAGGAACACGAGGGTTTTAGTCAGTAAGAGTCTGACACGCCCGTCCTCTCCACCCAGAGTGGAAGAATTCATTTGATGATTACACATCCTTAAAAAAAAGTATCTGACCGCTAAATGTTAAGTGAGTCTATTTCAATTCTAAATATTTAAACATAGGACAATCCCCTGAGATGTGCTTAGTTGATATATAACTATAATTTAGAGAACCAATACTGTTGCATCCCACAAATAATTAAAAAGCTCACAGCATTTGCTAAAGACAGCCACTTGAGAAACCTAACATTAAACATTAATAAATTAAAAAAATACTGAACATCAAACAAAATCTCAACCAAAAGATTTGTTCAAAAATGTAAATAAACGACGTCACTCATCTTTTAATTAAACAGTGCCCCAGAGACTTGCGCTGGGTAAATCTTGCAAAAAATAGTTTTGCAGACCGAACCCAGCTTTGATGTCTTAATGAAAGCGTATAAAAATTATACGTTAATTTTGAAATGCAAGGACGAAGCTTCAGTGGGGAATGAAACATAAAACATACGAATTGAGAATATTTTTTGTGCAGTCATCATCATCATCATCCACAGCCCAACTTCACCCACTGCTGAGCATAAGTCTCTCTTCTCTTGTGCCAATCCCCACGTTCCTGTGCCAGCCTCATCCAGGCTCTACCCGCGATGGCAACAATGTCGTCCGCCCATCTCGCCGCTGGCCGACCAACACATCTTCTTCCAGTCCTCGGGCGCCACTCGGTCACTGCCTTACTGTGCAGTCATATCTGCAGATAAATAGTAAAGATTGAAAACTTCTCGATTTCGAGATATAAAATATATGTAGATATCAGACATGGTCTTTGACTGAGGCTCAGATGTCGATCGGTACCCAAGCTTTGCAAAAGAGTGATTGAGCGTAGCATGCAAATCAAAGTGTAACTGAATCCGCAACACATTTACCCCCGAGCCAACATGGCGAGGCCAACATGATATTGGGCCTGTCATATTTGCAGGATACACGAGAGCACGTGGGCTAGGATTGTGATGCGTTGTGTGCCTGGAGACGGACGTCGTAACCGAGGTAAGCCTAAAAATCGCTGGCGTGATAACTTTATGAGATGATCGAAAAATTTGGAAAGCCAATTGCCTAGCAGTGGTTCAACATAGGTTCACTGAAAGCACATTGAAAATCTCAATGCAAAAATTCGTTTAAGGTCTTAAAAACCAAAATTCATAAATTAGAAAAATCGCTTCATAATTTTCACCGGTATTTAACCGTCCCTTTTTCAATTCACCCCATTGTATTCGCAGCACCCTTCCAAAATGTTAATCTTTCATTAATTATTTAAAATATTTCCTTAATCCCGAAACAAACACTTCAATTAATAGTCGAGTGACTTTACAGGATTAGACGGGAAACTCCCGAAACCGAGGATTTCGCGAGATTAGTAAGAAGCTTCAGAGAACATTATGGAATTACCACTGTAAGACGATGGCCAAATCTGTTTCGAGACAACAGATTCTCTTAAACGATATTGATATTCTCATAAATTTTATTTAATTGAGGAAAACGTGTTAATGGGACGCGTTTTCTTGATTTCTTGATTAATGTAATTATGTTAAGGGACGATTTTATTCAGTGTTGATTATAACGTTAAATATTTTTTTTATTATTACTATTATGTTGGCTCTTTCATCACTAGTGGCTCCAGTAACAATCCTATTGTTAGACTATACTATTGCACGTGCAAGCGCGCACACCAATTATAACTGAAGGCATAGTGTACTAGTTAATGCTTGAGTTTGTCTATTTCTGATGGCTTAATGGAGTGTGCTAGCTAACAAGTGTCAATTAAATTCATTTAATTTGATTTACAGATTGAATATTTTATTTTTCTTTATTGTAAAATACTTGCATACTGTATAAACTCAAGTTTTTAAAACTTAACAGACAGATGTGTTGCTGGGGAGTTTGTTGCGCCACTTCTTCTTCCCAGCTACAACACTAGGAAATGGTGACGGGCGGGCGTTTTGGGAGACTGTCTTTATGTAGAACTTTGACGTTCAAAAAGTAATTTTATTGAATTTTTGTTTTGATTTAGTTTTATTCAGTAGTAATTCGATGTCTGAATTTGTGCACGACTGAAAGCAATATACTCGCGCCCTATTACAGCGGAGTCAAACATATCTGGCCATGTGGGTTTATTACATTATAGGACCACCTCCGCCTAACCCTTCGGGTAATGCAATCGTGATGATACGACTAAAGATCTATATTCCTAGGTCTAATATGCTGTGTAATAGAAAACTAACAAGAGTTTGAGAAACCCTATTCTATTGTTCATGCAAATTAAACTTACACCTAACGTTACAAGCATTTCTGAAGTGCGATTCTGTAAACATGTCGAAGTAAAGGCTTCGGTGAAGTGATCGCGAATTGAGCTGTCAATCCATGTAATCAAGATGGAATGACAGTTCACGGTACGAGGTTTACAGAATCGAGTGGTGGTTACCATCATAATTACCAATAAAGGCATCATCAGTTTTGATTCATATTAATCACACTATCACACTAATATTATAAAGGCGAAAGTGTGTGTGCATGTTTGTTACTTCTTCACGCGCAAACGGCTGGACTAATTTTGATGAAATTTGGTATGCAGGAAGCTGACACCCTGAATTAACTGGATTATACATTTTTACGCGAGCGAAGCCGCGGGCGGAAGCTAGTTATAAATAATTACGTGATGGACTTTTGAATACTGCCCGTGTTCAAAAAAACTTCCTTGATGACGTTTGATTTTAGATTATATTTTTATTTAACAATGCGTGCCCCATCTTCGACCACATCATCGCTTACCATTAGCTGAGATAGTGGTCAAACGTGTGCCTATCAATAGTAAAAAAAAAACAATTGAAAAGTAAAAATTAAATTTGCTTCATTAACTGTATAATCATTGCCTTGATGAGATTTCGCTGGACCCCTTCCCCCCATTTTGAGCTTAAGTAATAAATGGACAGGAGCCCAAAAGACCATTTCAGACACTGATATGCATGGTCCTCATATAACGTATTGTGAATGTGAGGGCCATGTAGACCGCAATAGGGGTTCATTTCATGTGGCCTACCCAAATGTCCTTACTTTGGTATTGTTTGTCAAATCTTTGAGCTCCTTAAAGTTCTTAGTTTGAGCTACACGAATTACACAATAACTGACAAATGCTTGCACTGTCTGGACAGGTCCACTCAAATCTGTGTGGTACTTTCCTCAAAAGACCACTTCAGACATTAACTTACATGGTTCTCATATGATTTGACCAATACGATTGTATGGACTTTAAAAGAGACTTTGACCTCTGAGCTTGTTTCGGTGTTTCTTCTCAGGGTAGTCAGCTAGGAAACACCGGCCTCATCTAGTTTAAAAATAACCAAAAAAGATTGTCGTGTGAAAGTGTTATGTTTAACCTACTTACAAAATAAATATCATTTATCATTTAATGTACGCTCACAAACTTCTGCACCCAAAACCCAAAAAATTCTACACCACAAAAAGAATCTCATTTTCCTGATAGCTCGCCCTTAGATCCAATACCTGGAAAGGTTAACATAATCTATGGTTAACGGTCTGCTATCTTATTCGTCGGTTAGCGTCCGAACATGAGATAAGCTTACACGAGGCATTAATTAAACGTATCTTTAGCAGTGTAGTCGTTAGCCCTTGCTATTTGTTAGTGGTATAGTGGCCCTTAAGTGAAAGGGTAGAGGCCGAACTTTTTCGAACTGTTCGAATTCAAATGTGTGAATTGAATTTTGTAGTTTTTTTATTTGTGCGATTTTAAGGCAAAACTTTTTTGAACTGTTCGAAAACAAATGTGTGAATTGAATTTTTTAGTTTTTATGTGTACGATTTTAATAGGTTGTGTCCCGAATTAAAATTAATTTCAAACGGTTACCTACCTAAACTTAGGCCTTAAAACCCTTAAATGCATGATTTTATTTTAACGAAAAAAAAATGTAATAATGCTCATACTAATGCTGGGAAAAATATTTAAAAAGAAAGGTATGTTGCAGTTATGCAACAACATGCATTTAAGGGTGCTTTATTTTGTTTCAGAAAAAAACAAGATACTTTGCTACTAAAGTATTACAAACTTAATTACAATGATTGTTACACCTAGATTTGCAGCTTTATCCTATGGATTTGTCATTTTTTGGAGAATAAAAGTTGTATTTGATACTCAGCAATACTGTTGTTTTCTATCAGAGTCAGAATTTTTATAATCGGATTAGTACCTACCTATTTCTAGAGATTTCTTCCTATAAACAGACAATTTTGTATTTTTCATAAGTACTGATAGTGACGGACACGTCTCGGTCGCGGGTGTGTAATGTTTTCTAACATCTAATATTATATTTTTCATATGCCTCCTTGAGATATAATTTAATTTCATATAAGCTTCGGTAGATATAACATATACGCTAAGGATAAAAGTTATAATTTTCATATTGTATAACATTTCTTTGATCTAATATCATTTTATAATTTTATCGAATGTAAATTCGGCTTAAATTACGGTCGTGAGCAACTGATGTCGACGAAGCCCCACTGCCTCCTATTCCTGTCTGCAGGGTTGAGAGAAATCTAACAGGAATGGGATCACGGGTGCCGAATTCGGTCGCTTTGCTAGCTCACTCTAGCTCCCGTCACCCCAATTGAATCTAACCGATCCGTGTCGAGTGCAATCTGTGCTCGCTCTTTGATCAGCGGTTAGATCAAATTTAAGTTAAATAAAATGATGATACTTAGATCAAAAGAAAGTTATATTAAATAAAAACATACTAAACGAACGTCAAAGTGTTGTTATATCATAAACTGAACGTATTAAGGGAAAATAATGTAAAATGTTTTTAAATGAAGTAAACGTTATGTCATTTGAACGTTATAGCCTTTAAAATATAGCAAATAATCTTATACTAAATAAGCGGCACTCCTCGGTCACACGTAAAAATGATGACCGTTGAGCAAAAGTCTCCAAGCAATGGGTGCCAAAGAATGGACAGCGACGCCGAAGCCCAAAAAGCAGTGGCAAAATGACCTGGACGTGTTCCCACGTAAGCCGGTTCAAGGTATCTGGAAAGATGTAGGGGAACTTTGCCCGGCAGGACAGTACTTTATTTTAAGCCAATAAACAGTGATAAACAAATATTAGGCATTTATATAACCCAGTCATAATCTCACAGGAACAAGAACGTAGTCAGAAATCCTTACATTTTAACTAACATACAAACATTATTTAGTTTTATACGAGCACAGGATAATGAAGATGTTTCTCATGCTTTATGGGCCAGGATTCTTGGTCGGTCATCTGCGGAATGTGGAATATTTCACTGGCATTTTGTTTCTCAGCATTATGTTGGGCACGATGTTTAGCAGGGGATTAGAGGGTGTTATAAATGTATGGGTTGACATAGTAAATTGGTGAGCGCTTTCGTTTAAGTATCTTGGAAATAATATATTTAAATAATGCTGTACGAAGCCCTCGTGTGAGTTAATGAGCCAAAGTTGTTCAAGGTTATTTCCACCAATCTTTTCAGTGCGCCACTATTTTATTTAACTTAATATTATCGACAAGAATTTTGAGTACATAATTGTCATCCTAAATATTACTTAAGTACAGTCAACAAAGCTGATTGGTACGCAAGCAGCTAGCTATCTTGCAACTACTTTTAAACAATGTTGTGAGTGTGCCGAGTAGACAATTATTGTACATCACACTCGTAAGTATGGCATAAGCTTACAAAGTAATAATTCCCACATTATAAATAAATATTGGCAGTGCAGTGGAAACAATAATATTTTTGCCTGTATACCAAATAGCTTTGTTGACTGTACATGAAGGCAGATAAATAAGGCGTTTTACAGCGGAGGGCAGAGCAAGACCCACCCCGCGTCAGGAATAAACCTATGTTTCATGGACTGGGCGCTTCCTCCACTATCTAACTTGTAAAGCGTCTACAACAATTGAAGTAGCATGGAGGACTCATGGATTTCCCAGTTTTAACTAGTTTATGAGGAATTAGTCTATCATGACCAGAGATCGGAATAGGTAGACTATATTAACCTAATGTTCGTGGAAGTAAGTAACATGGAGTTGATAATACCTCCTCTAAAATCCCGGAATCATAAACATGACGATTGTATCCCGGGATTTAAAAAAATGCAAATTACTTATTGCTCTTTGAATACATATAAATAAAATTATTAGATTGAAGAATCTTATTATGTTTTTAGAGTTCCGTTCTACTACTAAAACTATTAAATTAAATAGCTATGTTTTCGCACAACTCTTTCTTCTTTTGTTTCTTCAAATCAATCATTTGTAGGTAACTACATATACTCAAAGTCCAGTTCATGTTTTTATAATCCCGGGTTTTAATTGTCATGATTCTATTTATGATTCCGGGATTTTACAGGAGGTATTATTCAGTCTATGTTACTTACTTCCACGACCATTGGGTAAATATAGTCTACCTATTCCGATCTCTGATCATTAATGTTAATTAAACATAATAATATATCTGTTGCGTCGCTCAGCTATAGTAGGCGCCAGATAAATGTGGAATAAAGTACATTGACCTTTCCCTAATAACTGTTCATAGGTACCTGAACAATTAAATATGAATCGTTTTTCATTATTAGACAATGTTAAGGATCACGAGAGATGATGATTCGGGACAGCTTTGTGTCATTAATTCCGTTTTTCAAATTAAAAATGTCAATAATTGTAGGTGGGTCAATGACCGTTATTCCACGATTATCTGGCGCCTACTATAGAGTTGTTCTGTCACGTGTATTGAGACAATTGTTGTATCAATTGCAAAACTCACGTTAATATTCAAATCGTAACGACAACTGCCCTTAGCCAATCATCATAGATCACACCTTTTTTTTTTTTTTTTTTAATGATGTCAAATCATCAAATGACTTCTTCCGCTCTGGGTGGAGCGGAAGGGCGTGTCAGACTCTTACTGACTAAAACCCATCCGTGTTCCTTCTAAAGCCCTTTGCGTTCCAGGGCCGCGGTGACTCTTTCGAACAAATTCCGCAACCCTGGCAGGCTCTGGCCCTAGCGGGCCCCGTCTTTTATGATGACATCTCTTTTAGGCGTGCGTGAAACACAACGCGCCATCGACCCGGGCCTGGTGGTGATCGGACGGCGAGCCACCCAACGCTCGCCGTCCGCAGGCCCGCGCCTACGGTGGCCGGGGATCGCCCTGCGACTCCCGACGCCCGGGGCGTCTTTTCCTGTTGCGGCGGTTGGGGGCAAAGGCCTTGCCTTTCCCTTGCGCGGCCCGCCTCCTCTTTCGCTAGCATTACTGCTTCGCAGAAGGAGGTGACCGCTTCCCAAGCCTCCTCGCTCCGGACCATGAATTCAACCAGGATCATAGATCATACCTAAGAGTCCAGTTATGAACAAAGATATTATTTACGCACATACTCTTGCACGTGAAACCTTAAGCTGGGTACTGACCGGTGTTACGAGCCGTAATGTAACAATCGCAGCGAGCATGGTATGTTACGCCATCTCCTAAAATCCATTAAAAAAAAACGTGCCCGTTTCCTCGTACTGAAAAAAACAAGACTAGTGACAAAAAAAACCATCTTACTCGATATACTAATAATACTTAAGACCTTAACCTTTTCCTAAAGGCCTTAGTCGAAGTTACAAAAAAAAATGGTAATTCAGGGCCACCTACTCCTGAAACTTGTGAGATATCTACCAAAGTTCGTCGTACGCGCAATAAATTTACAATACCATTAAACTTCCTCTCCACTTGCTGTACAGTTTCAACAGTGATCTATTTAATAATTATAATGCTTAACTTATTCTACAAATTTTGTTAACCAAAACCACGTTACACCTTCACTTGGTCAAAATTTTCTGACACCCTATCACAATGTGGCAAGGTCTTTTATTGTTTGGTGGTGGTCTGGTCCGTCTGTTAGTGTAAGTTGGTAAAAGCTAGCGGAAGAGACAAGTCTGAAATTACACGTTTCTCCAAGTTTATTAGTTAGAGTGTTGGGATGGAGAGTTTTAATCGAACTTCTCACCTGCGTTTATTGACTTTCCGCTTAATTTTGATTGGCTCTGAACAGGTATTGCGTAACCATTTATTTTGGTAACCTTGAAAACCGGTCAAAGTTATGTGATCAGGCATTTGTTACTGCTATTTGATATATATATTTTGCATCGCCTACATGTTTTTCTAAATTTCGAAATAACTGGAGTGCTTGGTTCCAGGCGAAAAAATCGCATCTTGCGCTGAATTTGAAATGTTTTGGAATTCTCGGCAAAATTCTGTATTTCCTGATAGCTGCAATCTGAGGTCTTTAAATCAAAAGTAATTAGATTACTTCAAGGCAAGGATGTCCATCATCGAAAATTCATCCATCTAGAGCATTAATTCTTGCAAACAACTTTGTATAAGTACATTTTTCACTCGATACATCTCGGTACAGTCAATCGCGCATTAGGTAGCACTTGCACTACAATAATATTGTCCCTACTTCTACTACTTCGAGGTACAGTTAATGTCGCATTGTAACCACTGATGTGTGACTGTACTTGTCCAATGTGATATAGGTACCAGAATTTTAGACCTACCCACTTTTTTTTTTTTTTTTTTTTTTTAAGGATGGGAAATCATCAAATGACTTCTTCCGCTCTGGGTGGAGCGGAAGGGCGTGTCAGACTCTTACTGACTAAAACCCATCCGTGTTTCTTCTAAAGCCCTTTGCGTTCCAGGGCCGCGGTGACTCTTTCGAACAGATTCCGTAACCCTGGCAGGCTTTGGCCCTAGCGGGCCCCGTCTTTTATGCTGACATCTCTTTGAGGCGCGCGTGAAACACAACGCGCCATCGACCCGGGCCTGGTGGTGATCGGACAGCGAGCCACCCAACGCTCGCCGTCCGCAGGCCCGCGCCTACGGTGGCCGGGGATCGCCCTGCGACTCCCGACGCCCGGGGCGTCTTCTCCTGTAGCGGCGGTTGGGACGAAGGCCTTGCCTTTCCCTCGCGCGGCCCGCCTCCTCCTTCGCTAGCATTACTGCTTCGCAGAAGGAGGTGACCGCTTCCCAAGCCTCCTCGCTCCGGACCATGGATTCAACCAGGGCCGGACGCGAGAGGTTGCCGCCGCCGATCGCCTCGACGAGGACACGGCGGTGCTCAGCCCAAGCAGGGCAGACCTCCACCGTATGCTCCACCGTGTCCTCCGGGCGATCCTCACAGTGCTGACACCCGGGCGTGTCCTCCCGCTTAATCCGAAACAGGTACCTCCCGAAACAGCCGTGTCCGGTTAGTACCTGCGTCAGGCGGAAGGTGAGGACGCCGTAGCGCCTCTCCAGCCACTCCTCAAAGAGGGGTCTTATCGCCGCAATTGTGGCGTGCCCAGCGCTGGGTTGCGACAGTCGCCGTTTCCATATCGCCATGGTATCCTGCTGGAGCTCCGTCCGCCGCGTAGCAATTTGCCGTGGCAGCGGAGTTTCGCCCCGGCGAAGCGCCTCCAAGCGCCACGCGTAAACGTGCGCGAGGGCTCTCGCCTCCAGATCCCATGGCGTTAATCCGGCAAGGAGGCTCGCCGCCTCGCCGGAGACCGTGCGGTATCCCCGGGCCAGCCGGATGGCCATGACCCTTTGGGATGCGTTGAGCTGGCGGGCAGGTCGCCCCTTCAACGTCAGTGCCCACACTGGGGCCCCATAAAGGGCCATGGACCGCACGATCCCCGCATAGAGCCTCCGGCAGGAGGCGTTTGGACCCCCTAGATTGGGCAGGAGCCGCTTGAAGGCAGCCCCGGCCCGCTCCAGTCTTGGAGCCAAACGTCGGAAGTGCTCCTCGAAGTTCCATCGGCTGTCGAGAACGAGCCCCAGGTACCTGATCGTCGACCCGACGCCGATGTGAACCCCTCCTACCGTTATTTGGGATCCCATTGGTGGCCTGTTCCGAGAACCATAAAAACACATGGCTTCGGACTTGTGCAGGGCCACCTCGAGACCCAGTTGCCGGATCCTCTCAACGACTGTCGCAACCCCGCGTGTCATCACTTCGGCCGCCGCCTGGTGCGACCCCCCCTGTGCCAAGACTAGCGTGTCGTCAGCGTAGCAGACTACGTTGACGCCGCTAGGGAGGTCGGCGCGCAGCACCCAGTCGTAGCCGATGTCCCACAGGAGCGGCCCCAGAACCGAACCCTGTGGAACACCGCACGACATCTCTCGCCGGTTCCATTCTCCCCGGTGACCGGGGTAGATGACGGCCCTGTCCGTCAGATAGGCCTCGACCACGCGACGGAGGTAGGTTGGCATCCGGTGATACCGGAGTGCCTCCCTGATGCAAGTCCAGGGCAGGGAGTTGAAGGCATTGGCGATGTCAAGAGACACCGCCAAGACGACCCTGCCCCGGGACACCGCATTCCCCGTCGTGAGGGCTCTCACGCGCATGATGGCATCCACCGTTGAGCGCCCCGTGCGGAAACCAAACTGGTTCTCCGCCAGATTCGGCCCCACCCTCACCAGGTGCCCGACGAGGCGGTTTGCTATGACTCTTTCAAAGAGCTTGCCCACCTCGTCGAGCAGCACGATGGGCCGGTAAGCGGACGGAGAATCCGCAGGGCGCCCAGGCTTCTTAATGAGGACCAGTTTCCCCGTCTTCCAACGAAGTGGGAACTGGCCTCTCTCCAAGCATGCGCTTAAGAACCCCCTTAGTCGAGGCCCGAGAGCCTCCAAGGCCAGGACCCAGGCTTTCCCAGGTAAGCCGTCGGGTCCTGGGGCGGTATTTTTGGCCTTCAGCCTGTTTACCGCCACTCTCAGGTCTACCTCAGTCACCTCCAGAGCGTCGTCATCGTCGTCGCCGACGTCGGTGTGGTCCGCATCGGGCACCGCAGGTGGCGGAGCCATATGCGGGGGAGCATGCTCCCCTCTCGAAGGGAACAGAGCGCTCACCACGTCCTCCACCAGCTGGGGCCGGAGACTCTGCGTCAACGGGGGGGCCCAGGTGCGGAGTTTATCCCGCACCATTTTATAAGGGCGTCCCCACGGGTCTCCGTTCAGAGACTCCAGCATCTCCTTACGAGCCAGATCCCTGGCTCGCAGGATCCCCGCTTGGAGGGCGGCCTTCGCAACTCTGTATTCCTCGTACAGCTCCGCCTCCCTGGCCTGCGCATCCGGAGGCCGGATGCGGAGCCTGCGATGCCTGGTGTACAGGCGCCGTGCAGCAACGCATGCCTCGCGCAGCGATGCCAGCTCCCGCGACCACCAGTACACCTGGCGGCGGGCGCGTCCTGGCCGGACCCGGGGCATTGCCACGTCACATATTTCGGACATGGTCTCCCGGAACCACTCCGCCTCGTCGTTGATGTCAGCAGGCCTGTCTGGTGGTGACACCCAGGCCTGCACGATCGAGGCTTCCAGGAGAAGCTCCCGGTCCAGCTGCTTCAGCGCCCACCGCGGACCACTCGGGGTCTCTCGGACTGGCGCGGTTGAGGTCTGGGTGGAGACGTCAAACCGGATGTACCGGTGGTCCGAATACGTCTCCACCTCCTCCATGACGCGCCAGTCGACGACACGCGGTGACAGAGCAGGGCTGGCGAACGAAATGTCCACCACCGACTCACCCTGCATCCGCACACACGTGGGGACAGAACCCCGGTTTAGGACGATTAGGCCTGCCTCCAGAGCCCAGTCCTCCACCATCCTACCCCTCGTGTCCGTATAACGGGAACCCCAAGCCAAGTGCTTGGCATTGAAGTCCCCGAGTACGAGCACGGGGAGGGAACGATACCCGGCGACGACGACAACCAACTCCCTAAGGGAGTTGTGGAACTCGGCGAGAGATCGGTTCGGAGAGAAGTAGACCCCCACTACTACAATCTCCCCAAACCGTGCTGCTACGCACCCCTGTCCTCTCCTGACACTCTCGAGAGACGGGGTACCGGCGGCGGCCGAAGAAAGACCTACCCACTAAACTCAGGCTTTTACGCAAAAACATTTTTTCTTAACGCATAAATCTCGTACTCGTACCATTGATCTAAATAACTATTACAATTAAACAAAATAACAACACAAATTTTGCTCAGTCAGCAACAAGGATAAAATCAATAAACAAAGATTCAATAAATTATTACAAAGGCCGATAACTGAACCAAAAGACTTTTCCACAAAAACAATGTTTTTTTAACCCAATAATCTCGTACTCGTACCACTGAGCTAAACAACTATTTTAATTAAACAAAATAACAACACAAATTTTGCTCAGTTAGCAACAAGAATAAAATCAATAAACAAAGATTCAATAAATTATTACGAGTGCCGATAACTGAACCAAGTTTGATACTTAAAGATAACACTCGATAAAGTATGGATGCAAATTAATTCAGTCCTGTCTTGAATATTAACAAGTGGGTATAGAAAATGGTATAGTTTGTATAGAAACTGAATATTGTGAGAATTTCTAGAAGATTCGATTTGAGTTTGAATGAGAAAATGTTGTCATCAATATTTAACTTACCTACTTTGCCATTGCATATACAATGTGGAGACATCGATACGGCAATAAATGAAAACACTGGCAATACTGGTTCATTGGAATATTGTGAAACTATTATAAATCCTATCACCGAAATTAAAAATAAACTTTCCAATTGCATAAAACGTCAAAAAAAAAACTCAACTTAGGCAAGGATAATAACTACTATTCTGACGAAATATTCAAAGTACTCCGTTAGCGACATCAAATCTGTGGTAAAAGACAACATATTCGCATCTTGGTCTCCAGCTGGCATATTCGAAGTCCTATTGAAGGAATTTCCCTTCACTCCAAACGGCACAGTCGCAGTGAAAACGAAAAAATCGAAACAACCAGCTATAATTACTGTCAATTTGATATCAGGAGGCTAATTCGAAGTTAAGTCGAGTGGAAGAAATTAGTTCGAATATCGAGGTATATGTTGTCAATTTATTACCAGGCACCTGCAAAAATCGGCGACCATAAGAGATACCACCGTGCTTAATTCTCCTGCCTATCATTTGCTGTTGTGGATGCAATGACAATAAACGCACTCGCAGTTCCACACTCTCCAAAGTAAGGCATCAGCTACTTCTTATTGTAGGTATCATTGCCAGGGTTGCGGAATTTGTTCGAAAGAGTGACCGCGGCCCTGGAATGCAAAGGGCTTTAGAAGGAACACGGATGGGTTTTAGTCAGTAAGAGTCTGACACGCCCTTCCACCCCACCCAGAGCGGAAGAAGTCATTTGATGAATTTCCCATCCATAAAAAAAAGTATCATTTGAAAGATGTGAGGCATCTCTCTCATCCCTCTAATAGACTAGTTGATGAAGATAATCTAAGTCTCAGCTTGTTTTCCAAACCAAACATGAAAATCATTTTAGTGCACTGCATTTTCTCACTAACTTGTTCGATTCACAACAAGATCGATTTCAAAAATGACATTCTTGTCGGAATTGTGATGTTTAAAATAGTCTAGTTTTGTTTTATGTGTGTTACCTTTAACTCCGTCCGTTAGCGTTTTTGTTATTTGGAAGTCGGTTGTATTTTTTTTGGTGCAAAAGCTTCGATTTTCAGCTCACAAAGAACTGAAAACATGTGCAGACAAACGGTTTATTTGCTTTGCTTTTCAACGCTCGTGTTACTTGGATAAAACTGAACTGTTTCCACGGGTACAGTACAGTAAATGTATGGTATTAGGTACCATAAATTTAGTCATTCTGAAAAGCGCTTGAAGCAATTGCTACAGGACAATTTAAATTATAATGATTTCGGTGATTCGACCTGTGTGTACCTATATAATATTGTCATAATTGCAGTTTTTGTATAATAATGTTAATCTATACCAGTTTCTAAACATGTGTGCCAAATTTCATAAGTATGGCACCTTCAAAAAAATAGTTGGCATATTTACTTAAAATTTTTAAAAGATAAAACTTTTATGCCTCCCTGTTTAGTTATTAAATTAATAAATGTTAGTTTTAAAGCTGGTTTATTTAAAAAAAAATATATTTTTATTCTTTTAACCTTTAATATAATCAAAATATGAATCTGTCATCGTGGCCCTTATCAAACGTTGGGTCAACCAATGACGAGACAGCTTTATCTTTACCTATAAGATATTTTTCATTTGTAGAAGGTCTATAAGCTTTTCAAAGTTATGCCATAATTTTTAGGGTTCCGTAGTCAACAAGCAAACTTTATGGTTCTGCCATGTTCGTCCGTCCGTCTTTCCGCGGTTTAGCTCAGAGACGCTTGGCACTAGACACTTGGCCGGTTTATAAAGGAGCTCTGTAACACTAACAAATTATTTTAAACTGGCTTTGCCAGAGACTTCGCTCGCGTGAATGGCGAAAATTATCCCAAAGGCATTATATTCCCGGGATGAAAAGTATCCTATATTCCAGGACATGGTCTAACTGTGTGCCAGGTTTCATCTAAACCTGGTCAAGATGAAGAGGTAACAAACAAACAAAAAACTCACTTTCGCATTTAAAATGAAATCATGCACATACTACTCAAAATAAATCTATAATAA
Source organism: Mamestra brassicae (assembly GCA_905163435.1). NCBI lineage: Eukaryota > Metazoa > Arthropoda > Insecta > Lepidoptera > Noctuidae > Mamestra > Mamestra brassicae. The sequence continues at coordinate 6,210,499 of LR991004.1, read as the reverse complement.
TAAATATATAATAATAAAGCTGAAGAGTTTGTTTCTTATTTTGTTTGTTTGAACGTAAATCTCTGGAACTACCAGTCGGATTTGGAAAATTATTTTTGTAAAAAAAAAAACGGGATATGCGCGTACGATGTCGCGGGCAAAAGCTAGTTTAGAACTAAAACGGGAATCAAGATTTAGCATCCCGCCCGCTCGTCTACTCAAAATAATCTGCTAACAAACTTGGCACTAGGCAACCGCGACTGTTTCTTGTTCTAAACTTGGTTAAACAGTTCTGACAGAATTAAACCCCAGTTACCGACTCTAGATACGATTATGAAGTAGCTTTACATCAGGTGAAATTATTCTAACTTTAATGTGAGCAGAAAGTTCCGTGTGGGTGGCATGTGGGTTTGTTCTACGATAATTTTGACTACGATTTTAATACAGAGGTTAAAAGGTCAATGTCTAAGTAATTATTATAATAATGAGTCGCTTTCTTTGTGTTCAAATGGGTCTGTAAGAAGCCAGAAAATCGAGCAATCAACCCAGCTACTGCGTTGTGGAGGCTAGATTGTAAATAGGCTCATTGTTTTTTACTGAAATCAACATTGATCATTAGACAAGATAAAGCTAAAATTGACAAATATTGCATTTAAAGGCTTCTTCTGGGTAAGCTCGCTCCATCGTCGACTTTGTCTCTGTCATCTATGACCTAGACTAGAGTCTATATAAATAAAATATAATAAAAAAAAGTTAAACATCTTTGGCTTTATTTATTTTATGAAAAAACTGTGAGCCGATGAGCAGATTCTTAATTCAAATTCTCAAATATTTGAATTAAGAAAATCCTAATGAGTCACTAAACAGTTCTGAGATTTTTATGAATAAGGGTGATTATGTTTAGGCTATTTGGAAGGATTTAGCTGCCAATTATTTTAGGGACATATCGGCCAGCAATCAGCGGAGTCATATTAATAATTACGAAATTCAAAGATTCATATAATGTGAATATCGGCCAAACTTAGATATATATGACACAGAACTAATCACTCAAGTTAAACTAGTTATGCGTATAGGTACTAATGTGTGCGGGCTACCACAATAGCTCAATAGAGCATGTCTGACTGACGGCCACTTAACCACCGGTTAGCCTTAGGCCTCGTTTACGGAGACGCGGGGCGTAACGCGTCGCGTTCGACGACGTGGCCCGCACTAGATTCAAACATACGGCGTCGTATGAGAGCGTTTACGGAGAAGCGAGTTCACACACGTTTGCTTGAAATGCAGGCGGAGCCCGCGGATGGCAACGCCGCGTCGCGCCGCTGCACGCACCGCCTAAAGGTATACGAAAAAAAGTCTGACGCACCGCGAGACGCCAAAACGCATGCGACGCGCGACGCCCCGCGTCTCCGTAAAGTAGGACCTAAGCCGTTCTATTTAAGTAGGGGTAGATAGTTGATTAATTATAATTTTGTTTGGAATTCTGGTCTGATATTTTCGAGGTGGACGACTCAGACAAAGTGGTCAGTAAACTGGACAGTCACTTCAAGGTTGATGTCTCATTGAGATTTAAAACAAATGTTAGAGCACAAGGTGTGTTTTAAAGCGTTAAAGAAGAAAGCTGCATTGCAGAGAATAAAATAAATATAATGAACTTATTTCAGTCATAGGTATCACATAATACACTATAAAATCAAACATTAAATAAATACAATAGATATATTGGATTTGGCATGTCAAATTGAACCAGCTCAAAAATACATGTAAAAAAAAAAATGTTCTAACTTCTGGATAATCATGTTTGCATAGCTCGACAAAATAGCTGATTTTTTATTCGGGTTTTTAGAGTTGACTTCCTTTTAAAAATTAAACCGTGCCAGTGAATTACTGTATACGTTGGCATATTAAGAATCGTTTAAATATTCATGTGCTAATATAAGCCAAACCTGAGGATCTGTGAGAACAGAACTAATCACTCAAGTAAGACTAGTTAGGCGTGTAGGTACAGTTAACAAAACTATTTGGTATGCAGGCAGCTAACTTTCAAACAATGTTGTGACTGGGCTGAGTAAACAATTATTGTACACCACAAGCGTAAGTATGTCATAAGCTTAAAAAGTTATAATGTACACATTAGAAATAAACATTGCCAGTGCAGTGGAAAAAAATAATATTTCTGCCTGTATACCATATAACTTTGTTGACTGTACTAATGTCTGCGGACTACCACAATGGCTCAGTAGAGCATGTCTGACTGACCACTTAGCCACCGGTTAGCCTTTGCCGTTCGACTTAAGTAGGGGTTAGAAAGTTGGCTGATCATAATTTTGAGTTTGGTCCGAGATCTTCAAGAAGAGTTACTTTTCTTCTGGGGGCTGAAATGTGTGTGTTCTCAGTAAATTGCGTGTGACTTTTTTTTTTTTAAGGATGGGAAATCATCAAATGACTTCTTCCGCTCTGGGTGAAGCGGAAGGGCGTGTCAGACTCTTACTGACTAAAACCCATCCGTGTTCCTTCTAAAGCCCTTTGCGTTCCAGGGCCGCCGCGGTGACTCTTTCGAACAAATTCCGCAAACTTGGCAGGCTCTGACCCTAGCGGGCCTCGTCTTCTATGCTGACATCTCTTTGAGGCGCACGTGAAACACAACGCGCCATCGACCCGGGCCTGGTGGTGATCGGACAGCGAGCCACCCAACGCTCGCCGTCCGCAGGCCCGCGCCTGCGGTGGCTGGGGATCGCCCTGCGACTCCCGACGCCCGGGGCGTCTTCTCCTGTAGTGGCAAATTGCGTGAGACTTACAGGGGCAATGCTGAAATTAGGTCATCAAGTTTTCCCACCGCTGGGCAACAATTAAGAATGTGACGGAGTCCATCTTTCTGAAGGTGCGGAAGCATAGGTACGATTTCTTCCGGAAATGGAGGCTAAGCTCTTTTACAACCCTAGCTACAATAACCTTGAATACCGAAGGTAAAAAAAAGTTCCAACTCATTTGTTACCAATGGCAACGAAGCCCGTGGTGTCAACTAGGAAACTACGTATTGTATGTTCCCACTCTATTTATACGATACTATCTATACAATACGTATTTTTCTAACTGTTTTATAAGGATTTTTTTCCTAGTGTGACTGGGAATAGACGTCAATGATGCTTTGAAATAAGAAACTTCAGTTCTGTCACTAATTTAAAACGTTCGAACACCCAATAACGACCTTTTACTGGACGTACCTTCTCACCCGTTAGGTCCATACCTGAAGCTTTGTTAAGCCCACGCAAAAACCAAATTATAAGCACCTACTTAACCTGCCAAATTCCACCGTTAAACCAATTTTCGTCCAAAAAGTTCGTACAACACCTATTTGCGTGCGTAATTAGATTCCTGCGACCCATCGGGCACCGAATTATTAATTCTATTTTTATCAAGATTTTACGAAACTTTCTAAATCCCTCAAGAGATCCATTATTATAATGGACTTAGTTACTAATTCACACGCTCTGAGATCCAAACATTTTGTAGGTTTACTTGTAAATTGGTTTATGATATTTTTCATTTAATAAAGGCTCTCCCTGACTTCACCTTTTAATGGATGGAAGATTTTGAGTCTTGACTGTGTATTTACATTACAATTTTGGTCGTATTTAAAAGGGTTTTAGTTAAGGCAGAATATTAAGCTGGATTAGGTCAGTGTTCTTCGGCCTCGTTACTATCGAGGCCATCCGGCCGGTGCTCGACCTTTGGCTCGGGAGAAGGCACGGCTCCCTGCCGTTTCGTGCGACGCAGGTCCTGGGGCATGGCTGTTTAGGGAGATTCCTGTATCGCATAGGCAGGGAGCCGGATGCTTGGTGCCACCACCACTTGGCGTCGACTGTCGGGAGGACACAGCGCGGCATACGCTGGCAGAGTGTGCCGCTTGGGAAGAGCCGCACCGTGCCCTTATCTCAGTGATAGGCAGTGACCTCTCGCTGCCGGCCGTAGTCTGCTCTATGGTTGGTGGCAAGGAGTCCTTGGACGCGGTGGTCTCCTTCTGCGAAACTTTTATCGCACAGAAGGAGCCTGCGGAAAGAGAGAGGGAAATCTCGACCGATATCCCGGCCCGCATGCGCTCCTCTTTGACGTCGCGGTGGGAGTCAGATACCTCACTCTCCCTGCCGACCCGAGGTGACCCGCAGAAGCGGGCACCAGCCGGGGATTACGGAAGTCGCATACGTTCCCGCGATCCCCGGTGTAGGTGAGAGATGGAACACCGGGGTGGTTTTAGTCAGTAAGTCAGACAGACCCTTCCGCCCGCCCCAGGGCGGAGGACATACATAAGGATTAGCCCCCGTTAAAAAATATAAAGGCAGTGTTCTCGGTCAAGCGTATTTCTAGAAGTCTTGACTTAAAAATAGGAGCTTTAAAGATTTGACTTGATTTGCCAGCATTAAGGAAGAATCTTTCACTCCTCAATTGGATTAAAGTTAAGGATGGAAAACTTTAAGCAGCTTAAATATTAGTGAGAAGAACTTGTTCGAATTCAGCTTACAAGATTTGACTTAAATCAACAAACATACAGACATACATACAAACATCATCATCATCATCATATTAGCCTAAAGACGTCCACTACTGGACATAGACCTCCCCCAAGAGAGGGGTGTCTTAATCACCACCCTTGGCAGGCAAGTTGGTGATCGCAGTGTAGCTGTTGTAATGCACAGAAGCACAGAGAATTATGCTGCCCGTTCTCTGACCCTTAGTGGCCTCTTACGACATTCCGGTCCGTCTTACGGTGTGATGGTGCTATTCTTTTACGTCCGGCACCATACAAACACAGCAAATTCCTTTGATAGCCCACAGTCCCATAAAACGCCCTCCGCAATACAATTCCCATGGAAAAACTTCTCTCCCATCGCCATTCTCCAAAGCTGGCACATAATCATAATATTGATGAAACTGTGCCAATCGTTATTGCGTCTTTGTGTGTCTGTCTGTCCCAGATATTAATAATAACATCGTCAACACATTCGGTGTTCATCACATGCCGTAACATTGGTTGAGAAACGCGCACATAGAATTGGTGTGACGTTTTGAGCTAACGTGACGGGAGCGATACGGGGTTGGTCGTTTTGGGTAGCATGAACTAGAACCATAGAAACACACATGACAGGTAAGAACTGTAATAGTGCGCTCCAGTACACCGACATTTGTCTACGCAGATTTTGTTGTAAGTCTGCGCAGAAAAATGTCGGCGTGATAGATTTTTTTATTCAGAGTTCAGAATCTGCGCAGACATAAGTCATTGCAACGCACTATAAAAGCTTGTGTCACAATGTCCAAATAGATGCTACTCTACTAAATTCAAAAATAGAACTGCTGGTAATGTGCATAAGAGACTGATGGCACTGCCACGTTGGATAGCAAAAGTAAAAGCCACCTGTTGGGTCATGGTGTCAACCAACCGTTTTGAATTTTTTTTTGAAGAAGCTGGCACAAGGGCCCTAGGGTTTCAACCCCAAACGGCTCGAAAATATCTGATGACTCGTGTTCCGATTTTTCGAGTTGTTAAACAATCGTCTAGTATAAACACCCTTCTTGTAAGCGAAATATGTTATAATTATATCGTTATTTGCTTCAAGCTCAGGAAATGAGCCTCTGTGCCGTTTCACATTTAGTGCGAGAACTTTCATTTCAGAGCTCATATTGTGTTTATCTATAAATACATAGGGATTTCATTTTGGAAATTATGTTCTGGTGTATTTATAGGATCATTTATAGAACTAAAAATACATCTAGCCGGCAGGATCTGAAATTGCTTTTCTGGGAGTAGTAACAAATCAGTGAATTCTGTTTGAAATAATTAATTATTGCTATCAAATAAGCTACAAGAATACTACTATCAAACCTACCTGCTTATATCTCAGGTTTCGAAAATGGTTCTGTAGTCCAGTCCACTCTTTAAGCCCTTAAATAAGGTCAACCTCGGAATGAAAAATAATAAGCTGTACTTACACCTCCGTGTATAAACCTCTAAAGACGCCTTCAAAGTCTTTTGACCTTGAACTTAAAAAATACACACCATAAAACACGAGATTTTATGAGACTTTTTAGTTTTTATTTTTTAAACTTTGGCCCACAATGGGAATTTCTCCTGTATCGTGGGTGCGTTTACAAACATTCAAACTCACATACACAAACAGCCAAACCCGGAACAACTATCTAGTTGTTCCGGGTCTGGCTGTAGATGTAGGCCATACAAATATTTGTTCCATATTTGATAATGTAGCTTTCACAGATGTCTCCCCTAATTTGACTGAACTAATATTACGTTATGGCTGGGATGAGTATAATAAAATTTATTTTATTTATTTTACTCCACGAGTTAGCTTTTCAAGGTCATGTAGCAAATAAAATACCAATATGTTTTATTAATTTATTTATTTCCTGTCTTCTCTAATGATATAACAGATACAATATATTCCCAAGGCGAAACAGTTTTGTCTAATAACTATTTATTTTAGCAAATCTACATCTATTTACTCTATTACATACAATAAATACAACTCAATATGTATATTTTATCTTATAAATATTTAATAAAATATTACACACAATTTCCCTTAAGACTAGTCAGGAAGTAATTAATGTTATTATTATTTTTTGAACAATTGTTAATGTTAAAATTATAATAATTACAAGGTTTCTGAAGGATTACAAAGCATTTTTTTTATTTTGATTTTTTTCCATTTTTCTTCGACAGGATATCACAGCTATTAAAATTAAATTATATACAATACGTCTTATGTTATGGTTTTGTTAATACAATAGTTCGTTATAGGGCACATAAAATGTTAAAACATCTAAATTTTGGTGTAAAGCTAATTTAAAACTAGTGGCAAACTGTCGTTGGATATTTACAATTAAACAAAATAAAAACAAATACCAGAAATGTTTAATGATAAATATAATAATATTTAAGATTATTTAAAATGCACGCATTTCATTATTTCCCTTTTATAACAAAAATATTTTTCACTAACCCTTTGTTTACTTCACCACAAAACCATGTCATAAAATACCAGCACTACAGTGGGATTTCGGAAAAACGTATCATCAGTAGAGGGCACCACTATCGCTTGTTCTTTTACGTATTATAAGGTAACCAATAATACGAATATTGTATTTTCGTTCTTGACAAGCATTACACCTTGTGCCTTTATCGATATGACTTTGAAATGGAATTGCTTGTAGGAATACAAGAAGAAAATATAAATGACATAACAATAGTAATTGAGACAAAAAAACTCGAAGCCAAGAAATATACCTGGTAACAAAGTCATAGTGAATAATCTTATAAGTAGGTAAGGCTAAATAAAATTAATTATTAAACAATAAAAGAAGGACTTATAGAGTTGGCAAGCTTCAAAGTCATATCGATACACCGATGTGGTAAACCCAAATATGCCACTATGTAAACCCTCGCATAACACTAGATCGACGTTCCAAAACATATCAGTACCGTATTCATAGTCCGTATCATCAGTTCCTGGTTAGCATCGGGTTGATCATGATGTTTGCAAGGGCGTTGCGTCGCTTGCGCCAGGCGCCGGCGCCCTGTGCATGGTATTGCAGCTGACGGTACCATGTACGCGTGCGTGAGTTTTCTTCCGCCTGTAATAAAAAAAAGCACTACATTATAGTCTTTGAATTCTTACAATATACAGCGTGACATTTTAAAAGTTGAACATTTATGAATCGCTTTTCGAAATCGAAAAGAACGAACGGTGGCGCGTGCGTGTGTAGCAGTACCTACGTCACGTCTTGTGAGTTACTATTGCTTCTCACGCTTTCGAGTTTATGTTTTTTTTTTAAATTCCTTTTTTTTTTTTAATCAAAACATATTTATTTTTTAAGTTTAACTATGTTTCGATAGTACTACTGATGGCTAATCGTTCTGCCGCGGGAAAACAACCAATAAAATGTCAGCAGGTATAAGGGGTATCTACAAGATTAAGGTCGAAAGGAGTGACTGAAAAATCCGAAAATAAAGTCAAAATCATGAACACAGAGATTCTGGAATCACTTCAATCTTTAATATGCGAATGAGAACTTCCGTTAAACTTTTTCAAAGTCTCGCTAATTCCTTAGTATCCATAAGACATCATTTCGTACAAAATCGTAGACTCTTAGTATACCTACATTTATGGAAATTCTTTTTCAGGTTAAGCAGTGGTTGATATTATTCTAATCACGACCCCCAAACCAAGCCCTAATGCGAAAATACTTGGAAACGATACTCTCACACAACATATGCACAAAATATTTTTGAAATCTTTCCCTGAAAACTCAAATCATAATTTAAATTAATCTCACCTTAAAAATATAAGAATCCTTAGTAGTAATTTCGTGTACTTCGAAGAAATGTTCGGGCTCATGGTCTGCGGCGACCACGCAGCGATCCAAGAACAGTGGCTCCCTCTGCAGGGTATACCGTCCTGCTTTCTCCCTCACGAGTAGTAGTGCTGCCTCCCTTACTCCACTGCGCGCGAATAGGGCCTCTCCCTCTTTCTCCCTTGCCTCTCTGTCTCTTGCTTCGCGCGTCTCTCGGATCTCGTTCGTTTTGTGGGTGATCGTTGGCTGTGGAGAAAAACGGGTCTTTAAGTCAAGAGTGAATAGGTTACTTCTAGGCAAGCGTGCCCCATCGTCCAGCCGGTCGATTCTGTAAACAAGTCGAAGTGAGGACTTGGGTAGAAGTGATCATAAGTTGAGCTGTTAATCCCTACAATCAAGATGGAGTAGCAGCTCACTTCGTGATCACGTGACATCTTGAATATATGGTCAAAGGGAAAAAAGACAACCTTTTCATCGCCAGAACATAAACGCATTGGCGTGCCCTCGACGCCAAACCACAAATTCGCCGTACTTTCTTACACATATTTGTGACGTTTTGCGCGCAGGGCCCGCAGTGCTGTCATGTATATGTGACAGTGCCGTTTAAAAGGTTAAAAAACCTAAATTATGAGTTTATTGCATAAAATGAGGCCTCAAGTTATTCCGGGTTTGTATGTTAATGCCTCTAGCTTTCCTTTTGGCTTTCATTTATTCATTTACATTGTTTGCTACTTCAAAGCTTATAAGGATGCCAATAATGTCTTATGTCTCTTTTCATTGCCTGGTAGCAATGAAAAGAGGTAGACAGATAACATGGCACGACATAGATCTATGCTTAAAAGCAAAAAAAAACTGTGACCTTAACCTTGTATCCCAAACAGCTAGTGCGTCAAATTGAAGCACCCTATGTTTACAATCGGAAGTTTCACTAAAGCCACGCAAACAACACACGCGGTTTCACATCCCACACAAAAAATAAAAATCAGCAGAACTCACCTTTCCGTTAGTTACCAAAAGAGCGTTGATTGGCGTCAACTTGATGGTGCGTCCTTTCCGCCAGTTGTTGTCGTTGGGCTGGGTGAACAGCAGCTTACCCTCCATTGCGAACCTTATAAACAAGAACAGAGAGTCCAAAATTGATTAAGTGTCATCTAAAGTGTTCGAAGGATTTTGTCGTCATTTTATTTGTAGGAGGCACGTCAATTTGGTGGAATAAGGTCGATTGGGCTCCGCGTCACTTCAGTCTGACTTGGCCTGTATTATGGGTGCGTGAAAATCTGGCCTTATTAAAGGTTAAATCGAGTGTAGAATATATAGCCTGCCTCACTGAGATGCCGTACTTTACACGACTACTTTTGTTTTTACCTGAACGCGTAGGTGCAACCCTTTTGCCATTTTCGTAGATGGCATTCACGCTTTATAAAGTGTTATTTTCCACGTAGAATCAGTCTAAAAATAGACTATCCTTTATCCCTTTGAAAGTTTTAGTTTTAGAATCCAGTTTTTGGGTAAATGAAGAGCAGTTTTAGTCTGATTATAAAAGGACAGCCAGATAATAATCTACCTGTTTGTGAATTTCCAACTGCTATTACAATTTTTTGGCAAACATTAAGGCTTTCATGAAAAGCTCTACATAACTGTCTATGGTAATTCTGAATACCAAAGATGACTTATTAAAATTGAAAAGATGACCAGCACGTTCCATTTTTAGGTAGGTAATTAAACGTCAGAAAATATTTGTGGGTTACCGAATACGCTGAAAAGACTGTATATTTATTTTATACAGCCTTTAGGTGATGCAAAGAAAAAGAAATGGCAAGTATACAGGTTGTTATATTTAAGGGCGGTGTTATCTAGCTACTATACAGTAAAGAAACAATATTTAAAAAAGTCGAAAGAGACTAAAAAGACAAAAACAAAACATATTTCAAGCAGTTCAATGCGGTTGCTATCATCGAATCTATGATTGAACTAAAATAGACACCAACTGCATCATACTGCTTGAAGTGTTTTTTTTAACATTTTAATAGACATCTGTGGTTGGGAATTTTTCTGTTATAAAGCAAAGACACGATTACGTTATCGAAATAAAAAAAAAAGTTTTTTTTAAAAATAAATATTAGCAGAACACCACATTCAAATATGACCACGCACTTTTGGAACACCCTGTACAATAAAAATGCAATGCTTTCTGCCTTTCTTGTTTCTGTGAAATCTTTCAGGAAATTCTCTACAAAGTCCCTCACACCAAAACACAAACTTTCAAGGCTCATTATTAACTTTACATTTTCGTCGCACATCAAAACCACTACAGCACAACACAACACATCTGAAATTATTTCATCTCCAGCTTAATTCTTGCTGTTACCAACATCGCAATGTATTATGGCATGTGACGTCACAACAACGTTTCATGTTCCACGGTCGTGATAAATTCCGCACCAGCTAAAACATTAATTTCACTCCAGTGTATTACTTGGTAAATGAGATATATCTCTGGCATTCGTCTCGTTTTAATTAGCTTTATTTGATGTTCTGGTTTTGGAGATTATTAAACTTGGATTTGTGATGATGTGAATGGCCTCTTTGATAATTTGATTTTAGTGATTTCTATGTTGTAAAGGGAGCTTAGTTTTCTTGGAAGTATCATTATATGTTGTATCAAATGACATTTCTCAAATGGTTCAATATTGTTCTCAAATTGATGATGAAAATTTAAATAGATTTAACAATACAGCCTCCCTTTTTAGGGTTCCAAATCCAAAGGGTAAAACGGGACCCCGCTGTCCGTCCATCTGTCTGTCTTTCCGTCTGTCACCAGGCCGTATCTCATGAACCGTGATAGTTAGACAGTTGAAATTTTCACAGATGATGTATTTCTGTTGCCGCTATTACTACAAATACTAAAAACAGAATAAAATAAATATTGAAGGGGCTCCCATACAACAGAAATGATTTTTTAGCCGTTTTTATTGATAATGATACGGAACCCTTCACACGCGAGTCCGACACGCACTTGACCGGTTTTTTTATGTAACTGTTTTTTCAGTCCATGCAAAGGTTATCTGGTAGATATCGCTGTCAGCGTTTATTGTATCCATAGGATTAAGTTCCTGTAAAAGATTTGTGTAACTAATTTTAGTCTTCTGTGGTGTCGGCCGTAAAGAATAGCGCCATCCCATAACCATCGCAAATGCTTTTCTGTAATAATTATTTGTTAAGTTCTAAGTTAGTAGACTTTAAGTAAATTAAAATAAGTTTGCCATTATGTAATTTTAGATAAACAAAAAAAAACTGTACTATATCTATCTAATCTATCTAATACCTTTAAACGAACAATTCTTGTATATATGTATATGTCACCGGAAAATGGCATACTCCGTAAAATTATTAAATAACTTAACCTTTTGCGTGTCTTAAGTTACACAGTTCGACATAAGAAAAAATGCTCCAAATGTCTTAAGTCGGACAGTTACACTTAAGGGCTTGGTCAGGATTGGACGATAAAAATCTGTTAAGACACGCAAAAGGTTAAGAGATTGTAAACTCTCGATAAATTGTCAACTGAACATTTGGAATACTATTTTACGCATCAAAATTTGATAGTCTATAATTTCGCGAAGTCATCAGAGATTAAAGATTATTTTTTATTTATTATAAACACACTATCTTAACAGGCAGACCCAATACAATAGTGGTTTGGTTCAATTATAATAAAATAGCAACCAATTAGAGCACAAGTCTACAAATTTTCCTATTTTAGCGTGGCGATTATGGCAAACCCCCACTTTTGGGGAGGCCTATGTCCAGCAGTGGACGTTTTTCAGCTGACATGATGATGATGATGATAATGAACTACTTTTAGTGTACAATTCTTATTATTTCTATCCTTTGATCATTCTTAAATTTTTCCGTCTTATATTTTCTTAAATTTCTCTTTTGATAGTCTTGATTGTAAAATAGCTGACCTACGTTCCACCTTTGCAACCACAATTCCAGCAGATATTTCCCACGACTTTACTAGTATTTTGATTATACCCGTAAAGTAAACTATTTAGTTTACCCCAGACATAAGTTACAATGCAAGACCCATTAAACTGCGTTCAGTAGTTTCCAAGTTGCGCGCAACAAAATAGCAAAAACGGTTGCTTTAGCTCAAAGTGATTTCTAATAGCACCTGAAATTGTTTTTCCATAAAACTCTTCAATGTATACGTGACTTTTTTGTAAATCCGGATCCTATGGAAAATAGTACAATGTATTTTCTTTCGGAGAATTTAACCACGGAGAAAACTGGATTTTCTGTATGACAATATTTGAATTATGCTTTACTAGCTTTACACGGCTTCAACCGCGTGAATGTCAGAAATTATATATATAAGTGAACATACATCCGGGATAAAAATACTATGTAAATCTGCGCCAAATTTCATCCAGATTCGTTCAGCCGTTCTAGCGTGATTGAGTAACAAACATCCATTCATCCATCCGTCCATACTTTCAAATTTATAACAGTAATACGAGTAAGATTTTGACCTCAATATGTTCGAAGCTTACATTTGTCCACATTTTAAAGTTAACATTTTAAACTTTAACATTTTTAAAAGGTTACAATTTAAATGCGTTGCAAACAAAATATACTAACTTCAAATAAAATAAACCCACTGTATATCGAGGTAACTAAAGAACAACGTTTTAAGTTCCAAAATAATGATACACTCATCAGAATAATAAAATTGTACGTGTTGTATTTATATTCTTTTTGCCTACCAAAATGGATAAATATTCACCAAATCCTGTTTCCTTGAAATACAATGTTACTTCTGTTACTAGGAGAACTTGGATGTAAGAGCGAGCTAAGCGAGCTCGGAACTTGGGGCACCCCGACTCGGACAGGTTAGGATAGAAGGGGATGGCCGCGGCCGGGTCTAGTGAGCGAGCAAAGCGAGCGAATCAGACCCCGCTACCCCCTTCGTGGTTGTTTTTTTATACCTTCGCAGGGCTCGCGACTTTGTCTTTTTGTGAGCATTTATTCATTCTAGAAGGTATTTTGAATTTTTTGGTAGTATAAAAAAAGTTTTCAAATCAATTGACTAAGAATCAAATTACCCACTTTGATTTGAATGACAACACTGATTACCGTTCAAAAACCGAAACTCCTATTTGAATTTAGCGTGTTCGAGCACTTCCCCCTATAAACATTTTAGATCGCATAAAACACTGGAGTTGCGTAGCTTATGAGGCCCTTCCAATAATGCTCTTCCAGGCTACGAGGTCGTTTAGGCCTCGTAAAACCCTAAGCTTTAATTTTCGGAACGTACCAAAGGTTCCGCGTCCTTTTAGTTGCTGAACAACATATTTTTCAATTAACAGTGAAATTACTTAAAAACCATATAAACAACGTATAATTGCCATGTATTTGTGAAAGTCTTAAGTCGTAAAAAGCCCTGTTAAATAGTACTTGTCGCTGTTAGTGCCACTAAAGCAACGATTATCAGCTTTATGGTGCAAGTTATAAGAGTTAAGAGGCAATGGTAAAAGTATGAAAGTGATTGCTGGAATTTTTATTTTTAGTAGAGTTGTGAGTTTTTTTTTTTTAATTTCATGGAACTGTTTTAAAAGGTCGTTTTTCCTTTAATTGTACTCGAGTTATATAAAAACTAGGAATTTCGATCAGGTTTCGTGTAATTTATAGTAAACTTGTAATTCATAGAATTTGTATTATATACCCATTTTAACTGTATGAAATTTAATCTGGAGTTTTTCGTGGACTTTCAAAGAGTTACAATTTGTTTCAAACCTTACACAAACCAATTTCGACACTTTCCTCAGTCTCCGGGTAGCTTCACTCAACAAAAAGAGGCATCTAAAATTTAATCAAAGTTCACAACTTAGACCATCAAACGGACCTGTGTCCCACAATGGATCTAGTAATGGGATCATTTGTACCACCCACCAATAGAACTAAATGTGCCGAGGCTACAATTTGCCGAAACATCTCCAATTATACAACGAGCTAAGGCTAATGTTTATCTTTATGAAAAAGATTTCCCTGAACATCTTTAACATTTGCTAAAACATCTCTAGACGCTTTCATTGTTACGTAAGTGGTTGTTAAAGAAAACGGTGGACAATTTAAATCTCATAAAATATGGATGCGTAATCTCGCCATCGTAATGACATCGTGTGATAGGCGAAATTTTGGTAAGTGGTAATTTTCTAAATGTCTCAATTATCTGTCAAGCAGATTTTATGAATAAACTGCTCAGGGAAGCTCTAATGAGCTCCCCTGAGCAGTTCAGTTTCAGCAGTCCTTGTTGTGAGGAACTTAATTTATGGTATCGTCTTCATTCTTTTGCCTTTATCCCAATTTATTTGGGGTCAGTGCAAAACGACTTCTCTTTCCATAATGCTCGATTAGTCGTCATCTAAGTAGTCACCCCCTTCTTAGTCATATGTATCATCTTTCCATCATAGTTTCTTTGTTCTTTCTAACCCTAAGCCTACGTATATAGCCATACGATATCCAATCTCAAAACCTTTTTCATGTAATTTTTCTCATTCTTCCGCATTAAAATGATCACCCATACGATAATCAATCTCAAAACCTTTTGCATGTAATTTTTCTCATTCTTCCGCATTAAAATGATCACTCATAGTATAAAAAAAGTTCTTCATCTCTCAGACTCTAAACATCGGCCACCCACCTGGCGTCATCATGATTCCAGTCGAGTACATCGACAGCCATCTTCCTCAACTTGATATCAGCCACATGAAGGTCGTGTGCAGTTCGCCGAGCAGCTGCGAGTCGTCTCCACAGCGGCACGTCTCTTGCTGCAGCGGCAGCGGCTGCAGCTGCCGCGTTGATTTCTTCGAGCCTGCATTCGACGCAACGTTGGGCTGACTTCACGTCTTCCCGCTCAGTTGCGCACGCCGCTGTGGCGCGATACAGACGGGAGAGAAGGAGGGGATATTTTGTCACGCGTTGTACTGGCACCTGGAATTTGTTATGTAATATTTTTTATGACATACAATTTAAGCATCGTGATTATCAAATTTCTTTTTCACGATTCAGATTAGAAAGTTGAAAAAAATAATAGACGTACCATGAGAAATGAGTTTAAATTCATCCTCCTCAAAACGGTGTTTTCCATCTGCGAGACGCGTAAGAATATCCTCAGGAGTTCCTTCTCCTTCTCGAGACCAGCCAGCAGAAGGGCAGCACCAGCTTGCTTCACGCAGTATGACTGGAACGCTGTCAGCATGCCTGAACACTCCAACAGAATTTTGCCAACGTTCACAGTCAAGAGATCCTGAAATACAAGATATTATTATGTTAAGTAGGAAATTAACAGGTAAATAAAAACCGTGCTTCTGCTATAGTAAACTTTCTTTGAAAACCACTGTAATCATAAAAAAGGTCAATATTAATACCTCATCTCCTTGGTCTACCGCGATTTCAAGTCCATCTCGTAACTTCTCCGATAGAACTTGGTTATTCTCAATAAGCTCTTCAACATTCAAGAAAATGGCGCTGAGTTGCTCGTGATTAAGTAAACCAGCTACCAACATCGGTTTATAAAACTCTTCAAGTATTATCTGCAAATCTCTGCCATATTTTTCTTCAGTCTCCACTATTTCCGTGATAATTTCCTTCCTCTCTGCTCTTTTCTTGGCACACTTTCTGCATACTAATGGAGCGTATATTGAACCTAAAATTGTAATGAAAAATTAACAAAAGGACTCTTTGCAAAGAATTAATCATATGCAACAGAACTTCAACTACTTACCTTGCTCTGTTAATTGAGTTTCCACTGCAGTGTCACAATCTTCACAGAGATGTATAGGCGTATCTTTATCGTGTATCATATTACAAGGAGATGTTTTACCTTGAAGTCTACTTCTTGAAGACTTACTCGTCTCCGAACCAACGCCAGAGTCATTCCTTTCTATTTCAGCCGATGTCTTTTTGCAAATAACGGCTTTCTCCAAAGTCTCATGATTAATAATAAGCGAGTTATCTTCACTTGAATCTGATGCATTTGATAACTGACTCGTGTTACTACTATGATGTGTATCAATTATTTCATTGTTATTAGTTTTGTCTTTTGATTCTTCCAACATATTCGATGAATTATTATGAGTAGCGTAACTAGTTATGTAAGTTTCTTCATCATCAATACCTCTTTCTTTAGCATCTACCAAGTACGACAAAATGTCGTACTTCGACGCGCCTTCAAATATTGAACGTGATCCACTACGTTTCTCATCGTCTAAAATCATTAGAGAATTTGGAGGTGGGTTAACAGGTAAAGGCGGTGGCATGTCTCCAATCTCTTCGTAAATAGGATCACTGTTCAAACGAATCGATTCGTAATGATGATCGTCGTCGGTATTATTTGAAATTTCAATATCACACAACGCGGCGTCGACCAACATTTGATAAAATTTCGATCTCGTTGAATTCGTATCGTCTTCGGTGGACAACTCACTCGCCGAAGCATTATAGCAGTCCGACATTGGTTCGAGATCAGAAAAAACTCCCATAGCACCGCTCTCATACTCCATACTTTCATAGGGAGCAGAGCAGCTATTATCTTCATTCTCTGTGCAGACAGACGAGTCGATTATATTTTGTTTATTCGACGCTTCGTCTTTGGCACTATTCTCATTCTTTGGTTTCACTTCCTCTTTCTTTTCTCCTTCCTTCACACTCTCCTCTTTTAAATTTTTCAACGAACTTTCTATTAGCTTTTCAATCGTTATTTCACTGCTGTCTGTCCCTTCTGAGTTCTTAGTTTCTTGGAGTTTTATTAAAGAGTTTTCTATTAACTTTTTAACTAAATCTGAATCCAAACCTTCGGCAAGATGAGCGAAGAAAGGATCATCGAAAAGTTTTGTGACAACATTGCCATTATTTGGTTGAATATCAGGAGATTGTTGGCAGTCAGAATAATTATCTTTTTTACCACAGACATGTGGGATTAAATTTCTCCTAACAGCTTCGACAGGGTCGTTTAGTATAGAAGATAGATCGTTTGAAGTGTTCTGATCTCGAGAGCCATAGCTATCATCTTTGTTTTTATCAGCATAATATTCTTCATAGGTGTTCGCTTCAAAATTATGTTCAGCTTGTTGAGAGAGTACAGCACCTATGTATATTTGACTTTTTGACTTTTTTACTTCTTTTTTTGGAGTTCCGACACTGATTGTAACAGTGGTACCTGTCTGGTAGGTGTTGCATGTATTTCCGTAATCATCATTTACCACGACCGAGGATAAGTAAATAGGTGTGTCACTGCTCACATTCATAGTTGAGTAGCACTCGTTACCATTTATTTGAATGGAAGTTTTTCTAGGTTCGTTTTCTGATGATCTCAAAATTCCAGAAGCAGTTTTGGGCTCATCGGTATCAGAATCGAATTGTTTCACACGTAAAATCGTTTTTTGTTCGTAGTCATTAGCATCTGACCATTCGTCACTAGTGGAACTAGAAGAATTGTTGCGAACAAACCGTGTTTTAACATAATTATGCTTTTTAGATTTTGTACGTTCCTTTGATTTGTGCCGAGGTGGTGGTTCCGGAGACTCTGATATTCCACGGCGTAAGTTGGTCAAAATTGTTCGTGTAATATCACTACTGTCACTTAGGTTTCCTGATTCAATATTGTCATTGTATGGAATCGTTGACGTTGGCAGAGTAACCTCAGGACTCATCTGTGGCTGGCTAATCACATACTGATTTGAATTGCATATTTCATTTTCTATGACAGACGTTAAGAAGACTTGGCTTGTGTGTCCATGTTTACTTTTCGGTCGCAAAGCCATCGTGTCTAAGAACTTCGGTGGCGCTATTGATATAGTTGGTGGGATACGCTCAGATTCAGACCGACGCAGTACTGGTATTCTTGGAATGTTATTATCTGAAATCAAAACACACCAATTAAAATAAAATCGAAACCTTGAATTTGATTTGAAAAAAGTTTTAACATATCCTATACGATATCGACTAAGATCTTACCTTCTTTATTGATATTGTTTACAACTTCAACGCTTGTAGTTTCATATGAAACTTCTGTTGTAGGCTCAGCAATTTGTTCGACAACAGTTTCAAATGTATTATTATTCATTTGTACATGTTCATAAACTTCACTATCGTTTTGTGATACAGTTTGGCTAATTAATTCTGACAATTTTTCACTCGATTCGTCCAAGCTATGGCTTACAATATCACCTTCAGCTACTACATCCTCTTCAGTTTCAATGCTTGAAGAAAGAACTTCAGCAGGAACTTCTTTCGTGATATTTTGTTCGAGGTTAAACTCTGCAGTATATATAACTTTTGTTTCTTCGTTTTCGACCTCTTGAAACTGAACACGTTTCGTTTTGAGCATGTTATGGGAATTAAAAGCCACCTTGTCTTTAGGCTTAGGTAGATAAAATAGTGATGTGTTTACTCTTTTGCTGTCAAAGGATTCGTTGGTTGCTTCTAATTTCGGGGTAGACTCAACGGTATCATAATTTCGAGGCTTTTTCAAAATAGATTTTATGGTATCCGTATGCTGATTTTTAAGCTTGTTACGAGAGTAATTGTCAGGTTTTCTGTTTGAACTCCTTTCTGTTAACCTTTGATTATCACTCTCACTATCATCATCATTTTTGATGTTTCTTATTCTTCTAGGTGGTCGTTTCGGAGATACACTTTTTTGTTTAGCCCGGTTTGATGTAGAAATACTTAATACTTTCTTACTCGTACTTTTACTTACAGATCCTGATTTCTTATTTTCATTCTTAATATTTGGCAGTGACAAAGTCGGAGATATCTCTTGTGATTTTGAATCATAGGATTTGAGATCATAGTCAACGGGATCATATATATCGTCTATATTATTTGATTTCGACTCTTCAGAAACTCTTATTCTTTGACCACTAATAGCTTTCACACTTGAATCTGATTTAGATTTAGCTGAGGAATTAAGGTTTTTGTTCTTCATAGATTCTTGAAATACGTGTCCAAAATCATCATCAAATTCAATTTCTACCAAAGATTTTGAAGTGCCATTAGATTTCACTAAGTCATAGGGATTTATATCACACGACAATATTGACTTTTTGGAGTCATTACTTGTATTAGTGTCTTCTTCGACCCATATTTCGTTAACTCGACTCACAGATTTACTTCTGTTTTTGCGAAGTGTCTCTGGGCTTGTTGGTTTTTTAGTCTTCACTCTGCAAGGGCTTATACTTTTGGCTCGTAATCTTGTTGTCGAAAACTGGCTCCCGATACGAGCTTCATGAGGAGGTGCCAATCTGTTCCGTCTCATCAAGTCATAGGGATCCGTATCTCCATTAGATTTAAGTATAGTAGGACGCGCCTTCGATCCTTGTACTCTAACTGTCCCAGCTCTCAGCAAACCAGATTCTCGGCTTACTTGAGGACCTCTAACCGTTCCCCCAACCAACAACTGCGGGCTATCAGCTATAGTTAATGGCAAACGAGATCCCTTGCATTTCTTACAAATACTGACTTTGGTTGAGCTGGTTTTCTTTGTACCATTCAGGTACTCAGGACAGGAACATAGTATGACAGCATAGTTGTGTGGTGTAGGTTTTTGAGGCGTGCTTATAAGAACAGGACCAGAGACTTCTGGGTAAGCGGAGAAGACGCTAGGTCGCATAGGTGGGGTTTGGGTCCTTACGGACCCATAGAGCCAGGTCTCAGCGTACTTCATTGATTTAGATAGCGCTGATCCTCCTGGCCCACTGATGGTTCCGTACATGTACGGGCTTTCTGGAGACTTTTCTGATGTCTTGGAACTTCCTGATGTGTTCAGCTTCAACTTCGATGACCATTTCTTCGGCCGCGTATTCTCTGTCGTATCGTATATCTGAAATAGAAAACGAAATCCATTATTATTTTTATCAAGGTACTCATTATTACATAACACAAATTCATTCAAGGGAAGCTATGAATAAAGTTAATTGGGAAAGTAAATTGAATGAGTCACTTTTACTGCATGAAAAGGTTGCCATTCAATTAAATTCGAAATAGATCTATTTTATTTTTCAGTACAACATAAAATACTCTTGAATAAGAATAGAAAATGGAAATAGGACGTGGCACAATAGAAACTAAATGTCAAGTCCCTCTCCACAAACGGGCCTACGAATAATTGTTATAGTAGCGAGCTCAAACCGTTATTTTACAACAATGCCATTGAAATTTTAAACTCAGGAAACGTGAAATGTCTATAACAAATGAAAATATAAGTGGCATTTCATTGTTATTATTTGTTCTAATCGTAATAAAGTGTCTACGATGGACTTTTTTTGTGGCATTGTCATAATAGAGCTTTAAAATATTGTCGGAACCTGATAATATCTGCCGCAAATAGTAACTGAATTGGGCGAAAGTACTGGTAGTTGGGGAATTCTGAAAAACAGGAACGGAGGACGCGGTAGTCCCAGACAGTTGTTTGACATTGAAAGACAGAATTGAAGGATGGGTCTAGCGCTGCATTCGGTAATGTGTCTTATTAGCATAAAATATCATTAATTCTGAATCATAATCTAGCTCTCACAGTCAGTTTACTAAGCACGTTTTCATATAACTTTTGCTCATAAATATCGTATTCATCCAAAGGCATTTTGTTTACTAACTCTCCGAAGCTAAGAGCTTTTTCATGCAAATATTTTTGCCTATTTACAAAGTCGAATCGATACTTGACAGTTTAAGCCTGTTATAGATAGGACCATTACAATTTGTCATGTAACTTTCTAAGCAAGCTTAAAATATTTATGAAACCTAATTTTATGTAAAGTATTTTCATGAAAAAATATAATTTTATTTTTATGTCGGTCCTTTCGTATTAACACAAAGAGTTATTGGTCTCGAGGGACAGTAATGGCACATAAGTATGCCGCATGCACTGTTGGTATTTTTTTTTAATAAAACCTTTGAACTATTCCTACTATTAGCCCCTTAAAATACTATCATTTCTTGGTAGTCTAAAATATTTCATACTCATCCTCCTGACTTTATTTCAATTCATTTGAGGTCGATAGCAGGTCTTATTCAACACATCTCTTTATCCAAAATTTTAATAAAAAAACTACTTTAAAACTTTTTACTGCTATAAACACTGTGAATATATAGTTGACCTTTTTATAAAATCGGTATCATCAAAAAAGAAGCCAATGCCTAAAAAGGTAAAATCAATATTTTTACCACGACCTCGAGCTCACCTTTCCGAATCGTATCCTAATTATCTCGTGACTCCAAAATCAAATGCTAATTAACAAAAAAAAAAGTACTAGGTATAGTCATTCGCCTGGGAGAATGTTTTCATTACTCGTTTAAATGAGTCAATTGCCTCAGGAAGGTTAATTGTCCACTTTAAGTTTAGTTAGACGAATTTTCTGCGACATTTTGGTTGCTTATTCTGTTTTCTGCTTTCTTGTTCGGGATTTATTTGTTTGCGCTATTGCATAATCTGAGAAAAAGAGCAGGTTTTCTTACTTTGAACTAGTATATTCTTATTCTTTAGAATGATTCTTGAGCAATACTACATAGGCTGATAATATTTATTAAGGCGATCGGAAAATCGAGCAGGTACAATCTGAACGCTTTTTCATTTTAAAAGTAAGTTAAATATTTCCGGAGACCATTTACCAATCGATTACGTCATTTTCTTGTTTGGAAATTACGTTTAGAATTTTAAGAAGCATATCTTACACATATTTATGCTCCTGTTCCTAACTAAAAACGCTTTCAAAGTTACCTTTCTCGAAAAACTTCCTATCTTTTTTTTTCTTGAAATCTTCTATTAGAAAAATTTTCTGAGTAACAAAAATGATGTGAGTCAAAGGAACTTTAGGCAAAAAAAATTCAATATAATTCTTGAGATATGTGTTTTGACATAAGCAAATAAATTCTCAGAATCCGAATTTGTGGGAGTCTATGAAGTAAATGAAATTGAAGGCATTCTGAGAAACATTGTAGAGAATATAATTATGTGAATTTTATTATGTATGGAAATAACTTCTCAATAAAATTTTAGAGTTTTTATTTCAAATAAATATTTTTAAAGAGGATTAGATTGACTATTTTCATCTGGGAAAAAAGTGTAATCATGGAAAAAAACCGAAATAATATTTTTTTTTTTTTTGTTTCTTTTATAGAATATTGTTTATATTTTTATTTTAACTTCTTTTTCACTATGTTAGCCATGCTGTTGACGTTTGCTAACAGCTTGTTTTTATTCTAAATAAAAGTCATCTGTGGAAAATGTTGTGGGTAGTATATTTGTTAAGTTTTATTTTAAGGCAACACTGTTAATGCTTAATATATACTACTGTTTGTTTTCCCAAATGAAATAAATAAATATTGACGCCCTTCAAAATCTTGAAATCAAGTTTTATAATATAAAAACTTTGAGAGCCCTACAAAACGATTTTAAAGATAAAATAATCAATTTGTTTCTTAATTGGATTCCATTTAGCATAATACTTTAAGAATATTCATTGGTTTGAGAATATTGAATATCGATTGCATCTTAACCTTTTAATTTTTGTAGTTCATTTGGAGTTCGTTTTTGTACAGCCAGCAGTGTTATTCTGTAAAAATCTCATTTCAAACTTCATTTCATCTCAAACTTAGGTGTAGTGAGCTGCCATCCGCATATGAAAAGATAGTTCACTCCAAACACACTTCACCCTAGTTTTTAAGGTAGGATTAATACAGAACAAACGCAAGGATTTATACTTTTAATCCTAGTTTTTGTTTACCGGGTATTCTAAAAGTACTTAAAGAGAATTCGCTTGGTAAAATCGTCATCGCCCACAAAAACAAGAGTAATTTCAAATACTCGACAAGATTAAGCAGACTGGCGCACCGAATTAGGGTGTCCACGCTTCTGGCTCCCAAACCTGATTGTCCTGTTCCTAATTACGAGTCCCGTACTAAGCCGACGCGTGCTTTGTGAGGCGACCACACGGGACCACTGTCCCGGACAGTTTCATTACGCATACCTCTGGCTTCTGATTTGTCAATTCCCGCCATTGACAGATTAGACGGCGGGTAGGCTTTTAATATAATGCCTCGATTGAGGGTCCTTGCTGAAGGGATTTCAATTTCGTGACAGTTCTATTTCGACTCTGTTGGGCACGAAATAAACTAGGTAAATGATAAAGTCTGCTTGCGGAATTTGTTCGAAAGAGTCACCGCGGCCCTGGAACGCAAAGGGCTTTAGAAATAACATGGATGGGTTTAGTTAGTAAAAGTCTGACACGCCCTTTCGATCCACAGCAGTCATTTGATGATTTTCCATACCTACTTAAAAAAAATACGCGAGTGAGTCTTTGGGGACTGCCGATAGAAGTGAAAAGTAAGTAACTTGTGAATTGTCCCAAAAAGTACACATATATATATATAGCTCATGGAAAGCGTTCGGTGACGATTATGCGAGTTCCATGATTTTTGTTACCCAAAAAGTGCTCAACGCGCCTAAAGAAATTTATCGAATCTGGTGATTATCCGAGACTATTTCTACCAATAGGCTGAAGGCCCGAAAAGAAGTTGTGATTGGCCGGTGATGAATATTACGTATGCAGAATTAGCTAGCGTTTTTGGCGTAGCGTTACCACACCCGCACACCGTTGGGTATCAGGAAACTTTCAGTTTCCAACAAGATAATTAACCCGTCTCCAACTACCTGAAAATCAACGCTACCTCTGATAATAACCCGGGTTATCTGTCACGTGACGTAATATCCGCCCCACATCGCTGACTTTGAAAGGGTTAGCCCGGGTTATCGTAAACAAGCTATATTGTTAGTCTAAATAGTGCAGTTAGGAAACGTTGCGTGGTTTTCAATTTACTACAACAATGGCCTACACGGATACTCGTCGGATTTGAATAATCGATCGCTGGGATCGCGTGGTTTGGCTAGAGATAGGGTGTAAAATTTAAGTATTTTTCGACTTTCCGAGATTGGAGGTGGATTACTATCCGGATTAGGGTAAGATTTTAATCCAATTCAGAAATTAACATTGGTACTTGGTTCTCATATGATCTGATCGTTACAATGTAATTTGTAAGTACTTTAAAAGAGACAAATCACTGAGTTTTTTTTTCAGAGTATCAGCAAGGAAACACCAGCCACATCAAGTTTTTTTCATTGAAACACTTAAGTTACCGAAAATAAAAATGGATTTTGCAACAAATCGACTTTTGAATTATTACCTTCGCTGTTTTTTGATAACCAGTATTGCGGCAGGTTTTATTTCAATCAAAACGAAATGTACCTATATTCCGAAGAATCTGTGTGTTCGCAGATATTTAATAAAACATAATTACCAATAACTTATAACACATAAAAATAAAGTTTAAATAAATAAAATAAATAAATAAAATAGTGGTACATGGGCGAACTTAATGCATAAAGGCATTCTCTACCAGTCAACCTTTGGGTTACAAAGACTGTATTAAATGTAGTAAAGTAATTTAATTATTTCATACCTACAATTTAGTGTTGAAACTACCACTTGAAATAAAAGTACTTAAACAATTACTAGCAGGTACTACTTTCGCAAACGTTGAACGACATACAGCCTATTCAGTATAAAGCTGCGCTTACGCAAGATTCGGTCACGATCAATTACTTATTGTTCGGGTAACTGTTGGGCGACTTTCTATGGCAATGGTAGTTAAGATTGTAAATGTTACTAAAAGCCCAAGGGATTTTATTCAATAGTAGAGAGGCTGGTTTCAAAATGCCATTTAGCTTATGGTGTCGTAAAGAATAGATAGAACAGGGCTTAAAATGAACAGCCACATGGGTCAATCTTCGAGGTTAAGCAAAGCTTGCCGAGGATGGGTGACCATCCAACATATACCGAGACTCCTCCGTGCCTCAGAAAGCACGTTTACGGCCGGTTTTAATAACGTATCTATCTTTGACCAAATGAGCTACCAACAATAGCTGAAACGTCATGTTTGCCTTTCAAACATGACGTTTCAGCTACTGTTGGTAGCTCTCAGTTATCATTAGTATATCATTGACAGTCAGATACAGGATCTACCTAATTTGGGGCCCACCGTCCACAAAATACTGATATTAAATAGTTACAGATATTATTATTATGTAATAGTTGTAGGTCATTTATGTAACAATGAACGAATGAATTTCATTCTTCATCATACCAGCCCAAAAACATCCACTGCTGGACATAGGCCTCCCCCAAAGGGAGTAGGGGGTTGCCATAATCGCAGTGTAGCTGTTACAATGCACAGAGAATGCTGCTGCCCATTCTCTGGTGAGTCCCTTAGTCGCCTCTTACGACACCCACGGGAAGTGATGGAATACTGCTATTCTTTTACGACAGACACCATACAGAACACTTAATTCTTATTTTTACTGAAATCCTTGGTATAAAAACCCCTAAAATGAAGCCCAAACTGCACAAAACCCACACAAACACGCAAACAGACACATAGTCTCATTCATTCTTACTGAAGTGCGGTTTGTAACTCAAAACTAAAAAGGATCATGTGACATTCGCACGGATATTCAACACCCGTCCTTCCTTCGTAACCCAGTTACTAGAGAGACCTAACACTGAACAGTGTAGGGTTACCTGTAATGATACTGGGGAGAAGTACCTATGACATTTTAATTTGTGGATTCTTTGTTGCAAATACTGTTTCTTTTTTGTGTTGCTTTTAATTAAATAGTGAATTAACTCACATACTTTGTGAGTACATATAAGTAGAATAATAGTATTGATGTATGTGAACAGATTAGAATAGAAATATGTACCCTTTCAATATGTACCCTTTATTGAAACGGTACATATTTCAATTCTAAACTGTTCTTTGACTGTAGTTTGTACTGGTGTACAATTACACCAGTACAAATTACTGTCTAACAGTGTAATACAGGCTGTAATACAGTAATACAGGCTGTAATAACACTGTGTAATACAGGCAACTTATTGTATATACTGGTGTAACTAGTACAAATTACTGTCTTAAAAGTAATATTTTTACAGACAACCCATTGTATAAGCGTTTTCAATCAAATAAATCAATTAACAAATACAATTAATTAATTAATATATACCAAATATTATAAAACTTTTATGCGAAAAGAATAATTGTGTACCTTTCTTCTCCATTACAACCTAGCTTTGCGAATGGACAAATATTATTTCTATAACCGTAAATCTTGTTTAGATTGATGTGCCTTAAATAAAAAAAAGTATAATAGAATAAAAAAGAACTTCTAATAATTGAAATAAAGACCTACTACTTTTCACTAATGAAGAATTGGGGGATTTAAAAGTAGTTAGTACGAAGAATCGACCATCAATAAAAACTGACAACTTACAAGCAAGGTACGAGAAAGACGTGAAAATTGTTTTAGTATTTTGCCTTTTCATTTAATTGTAAAAGGACGATAACCAGAAGGAACGATAATTATGATTTCAAATAATGAAATATTAAAAATCTAAACTTTTAACTGTAACACTAAAAACAAACAATAGGTATATAACTAAACTTTTACTGAGGATTATACAGATTAGAATTTGAGGAGTTCCTGGCTATAGAATATCAGCCGCATGGATTGATCAATGTTAAGCAATGCTTGCCAATGTTGATCTGTGGATGGGTGACCTTCTTAACATACCGAGTTGCATCCGTGCCTCGGAAAGCAAGTTAAGCCGTTGGTGCAGGATGCCATTTGTAGATCTTTGGCAGTCGTTACAGATTGTCAGAAGCAGTCTTGCCAAGAACTACCGTGTTACCCAGTTGATGTGTTTGGAGGTCTGGTAGGCAGCCGCTCCACGTAAAATACTGGTATTCAGCTAAATCCAATATGACTGGAAGCCGACCCCCAATATGAATGGAAAAGGCTAGGCAGATGATGACAGATTACAATTTACTACCACCCACTTCCGTTTTGCAGAGTTCAATACATAAGGAAACTTACGGTCATAAAAAACTTTTAATTAAGTCTATCGTTCGCCCCCAATTAATAAGAATCCAATAACACGACAACAATTTGTTAAGAGGGTTGCCCTAATAAAAAAAAATCCAATTACGAAATAATATTAAAAAAAGAACACTTAATATAAATATTTATTTTTGTATTAAGATGTGGGAAGGAAAGATCTTATAAGATTCCTAATGATCAAATTAAAGATTCCTACGTTCGCACAGGGTTTTTCCTAGAGATTTTTATAAGGTGAAAGACACAAAAAAATTCCAAGAGTAGAAGAGAGTAGAATATTCTTTGTTGTACAAAATAGTTACACATCTATTTTTTTTAAGGGTGCAGAAGGAGCTATGCAATGAGGCCAGGTTTTATTTTAAATCATGTTTTATTTTTAGTGTTGCATGGATTACAGTAACTTTTTAAATGACCATCTAGGTTTTTGCAAGCCTACGATGTCTTATTAAGTCTCCTGGACACAGGTACAATGTGACAGTTTAACAATACTTTTTCATTGAAACTATCTGTACCTACCTACTTTTTTGTAGGTACCTAACTACCTATACACATTTTTGAAAACAACTTTTTCTTTTTCAAAGTGGTTGAACTATGTATTAACCATATTATCCGTTCAAAACCTTACATTATTTTGTAGTCTTTGGTGGTCCAAAGCAAGCTTGGTAGGTCACTGGAAAATGGCAAACTCCGTAAGATTATAAAATTACTTGAGATAAGTATTGTAATCTCTCGAAGTCATTCCGAGAAATTGACTGACACAAAATATTGACATACATAAAATGGCGACCAATCAGAGCACATGTCTACAATTCATCCGTTTTCGTGTGATAGAAATGGAAACTGGAATCAAGGCTTTTATAGATCTCATTCTCAGTTTCATTAGTCAACAAAGACCAATGAAGGGCCAAGATTCCAATTTAACTATCACGCCAAAACAGATAAATTGTAGACCAGAGTGCTGATTGGTCGCCAGTTTATGTTAGTTCACAATTTCTCGGACCGGCAAGATTTTGATTCGTATAGTTGTAGAACAATGTTCATTTAACAATTTATCGAGATTTAACAATCTCTCAAGATATTTTGTAATCTTATGTAGTTTACAATTATCCGGTGCCATATCCACAACATTAAAACAATCAGCTGTCAAACAATACATAATGCGCGTGCGCCAAAACTTTACTATTAACAAAGTCTTGATTATTATAAATAGAAACACCGAATACGCTTAAACAAACAGAAAACCCATTACCGATCGCTAAAGTATATCATTTTCGAGGGCGTATAACAAAATATCAATTATAACGTACTTCGCAAACTTCACCACAACATGCCCGACCGTACGACGAACTTCTATTCATCTTCTGCGAAGAAAATGTATCAGTATTTTTGTTTGAAACTCGATAACAGGGTACTTGGCGAAGTTTGTTAAAAGGTTACCCGATTCCTCTGTTTGAACCCGTGTATCTGTTTTGCTGTAGTTTATCGGGAGGTTCCCATCAGTTTGAAAATGTGGTGCTAGCTAGCGAAAATTATTATAGGAAAAATAATAATAAAAAAATATTATATAATATAATATATCCTGGGACAATTCACACACGGTCATCCGATCCCAAACTAGGCAGAGCCTGTACTATGGGAACCAGACAACTGATAAACATACTTATATATTTCTAAATACATACATATTATAGACAAATTACACCCAGACACAGAACAATAATGATCATGCTCATCACACAAAGATTTGTCCTGGGTGGGAATCGAACCCACGACCTCCGGTTTAGCAGTCAGGGTCACTAACCACTCGACCAACAGGCCAGTCAAATAAAACGCTTACGGGTAGTTCTTCAAAATTTGATCAAATTCATATGAACAAAGGTATACCAAAAAAATAGGTATACCTTTTTTCATATGAATTTGTGTCACAAAGCTGAAATTAAATTTTGGCCATATGAATCAGTCGGACAATCAAATTTCGAAGAACTACCCTTGGTTTGGGAAATAAATCGCGTATTGAAATAGTATTTGGGAGTCTGTATAGTAATTGGGAGTCGAAAGCAAGGACTTGAAATTTTTTGCGGATAGGTGTCTATGAAAATCTATTCTTATACAATAATGCTGAAGAGTTTTTTTGTTTGTTTAGCTGAACGCGCTAATCTCTGGAACTAGCAGATTTGGAAAATTTTAATTTTCTCTTTGCGTATGATAGCTACATTCATGAGGAAGACTATAGGTTATATGGGAACGAGAAATTCCTATGGGAACGGGAAAAAAAAGGATATGCGCGTACAAAGTCGCGGGCAAAATCTAGTATGCTATAAAACTAAAATACTTCAGCATCATGTGTGTTCAATCAAACATTTCCTTACCTATTGAAACTTTTAAAACCGTGTTAGGGCGCGTTCCCACTTTGTCGTGACGATTTTATCATTGGACGACTGTCACATACATTTTGTATGGAAAAAGTCGTGGACGACGGTTAATCGTGTCGTCCTATATGTGAACATCTCCATTTAAATAGCCACGACGCTTTAAACGACACGATAATCTATCGTCACGACATAGTGGGAACGCGCCCTAAGGAAGCAGGAACAATTAAATTATGAACGAAGACCAAAAACCCAAATAATTGATTTGTTACCAATTAAACTAATAAAATCTCGTCATGACGGGTCCGCCATGATTCATCATGATTCAAACAGGATCCAATAAGGAAACAGAACACAAAACATGTGACCACCTTTCAGAAAAGTCCTTCATCATTTAAACGCTCTATAAACTGACCGACAAAACAAAAGCATTGAACAATAGGCTTACAATCGAAACGCAAACGAGCTAGTCTATAAATAAACAAAGCATAGTTTCCAGTCTCATTCCCTTTACTTTCGAATGCGATTTCCCGGCGTCGCGTTACCGTAACCCTATAGATAGCGTTAGCCGAGCCGGTTTGTTCACTCGTATAGTGTTCGCAGCAATGACACATTTTTTCTGAAGCCACAACTTGTTGGGGTGAGTATTATCAAGGGTATGGATTTATAAGGCAGGAAATAGGCCTAAAATAAAACAAACAGATGGAAATGGAGAACTACGATGTTCAAATTGTCCCCCAAAAGTGACACTATAGACTTAAAATATATTTATTTATTTTACGCGTTCGTGTTCGGTTCACAGAAATATGTATGTATGTGAAATAAAGTTCATCTGAATTGGTCGTTAGTTTTGGAGAAAACTTGCTGTGATAGACGGACAGACTTACGAGTGATACTTTAAGGGTTCCGTTTTTCATACGGACGTACGGAACCCTCAAACATCATAAGACTAAACGCTAGACGTTCAAAAGCACCTATGATACCTATCCACACCCAACGACCATATAGCCACACCTTATATAAATAGAAAATCAACCAGCATTTCCAGAATACGGTGATACGAGCCGTCACCATATCTCTTGGGTGTCGACACATCAGATACGTGGTTCACGTCGCTCGAGATTAGTAAGCGAAATATTTTAATGGAGATCACGGATGCCATGCACAAATGATGGGGAATATTCAGTAAGCAACTTTTCACCATACTTTATGTAGGATGCTTTGAAGTTATATCTTTTATGGGGACGTGCAGGTTTTCTTTTTGGTCCATGGGATTTGGATTGATTTGTTTTTGGTCCATAGGACGCGATTAACCAATACAGAAACGTCGTCATCATTTTATGAATTTACTGTGTTATGGCAAATTTTTATGTTTTAGTCTGATGTAATATATAACTGAAGAAAAATATGGCAGTTCGACATATTTACATCCAAAAGCGTTTATTTCAATAAGGCCATTAAACGACACATTTGAACGTCATCATTAACAGTTAAGTAAAATAATAGTGTATATTTAATAAAGTGACTCTACTGTCCATTCGGAAAGGTAGATTCTTATGGAGAAGAACGGAAAAGAAACTCCATAGTTACTCTTTTCAAATAATGGTTTGGTTCCTCAAGTAAAAGTTATCTGACTGTAGAAAAACAGTTCTTAATCAATTGGCTTCCAAAAATTATCATTTCGTCTGATACATATTTACAAACTAAAGTGGCAGTGGGCATTTGTTCGCAGAACGGATGGTTGATGAGGCCTAAAAGTTTTGGATTGGCGACCGCGTACCGGAAGACGTAGCGTGGGAAGGCCTCCCGCAGGGTGGACCTATGAAGATATGCGGTTCAGAGAGTAAAGTCCCGCATACCTCTACTGAAAATGGGAGAATCCTCCTGCCAGACGGTTATTGTGTCTGGTGGGCAACTGCCCGATAGTTGATATTCGGACTGTTGTATATGTTCAAATCGCATGGAGAACTTTGCTTGCGCGATGCAGGATTTCGTTGTTAGTTCGTCGTAGATGGCGCTGCGGTTCTTTTTGTTGCCGTACAAATTTCGTTTCTTAGTTTTTCGTGTGGTGGTATTGATGCCGCTACAGACCGATGCCCTGGTGAGGGTCGCGGGTATCCGATGGATGCGAGACTCACGAGACCGGTTGTTGTGGCGACACTTGGGGGTGGCCTATGTCCAGCAGTGGACGTCTTTCGGCTGATATGATGATGAGGATTTTTACAAAAGATTTTTTCCGTATTCTATAATAATAATCCATGAAGTGGAATCACGAGAGGATAATATGCTCCTAAAATAACATTTAGTTAACAAAGTAGCAATTCCTCGAACCTTTTCAAAGGAAACGAAAAGGAAATAATTTTCCCGTATTTCCTACTAATCTTGTATTTCCCGCTAAGAAACGTGAACGAACCTATATCTAATATTGTTATCTAGGCAATTTACGGGTAAAATGTTAACGTAAAAACATGTGTATTTTGCTCTTTTACTGTGTAATTAACTTTTTTCTCAAATATTGATACCGGCCATCTCTAATTATTATAGCTTATAGATGAGTCGTATTTGTTTGCTCCGATACTATTGTAAATACTTGCTACAAAAATAGTTTTAGTGAAGTCACATAGTTTGGGCTTAACTGCTACTGTGGTCTTAGTGCGAGTTCTTTTACTTAGGTACTCGATCGCGTCAAAGTAAACACCAATTTAAAAAAAATACTTCTTTTTTAACCGACTTAAAAAAAAAGAAGAGGTTCTCAATCAAGATTTTTTTTTATTTTTGTAACCTCATAACTCCGTTATTTATGAACCGATTTAAAGATTAAATGAAAGATGTGAAAGGATATACTTTCCGATGTGTCCCATAGAAATTTCATCAAAATCGGTCGGTAGTTTGGTTTTATATCAAAATAGCTGGAAAAAAATACGTTATCTAAGTAAACGGAATAGCGTATTTTGCTTTCCTGTGCCTTTACAGTGGTGTTGTTAGGTGTGGGGTACCACTAAAAAATAAAAATTAAATACTTTTTGACTAAAAAAAACATCCAACTTCCAAATAACAAACACACTATAAAGTAACTTAACTTTTATTTCGGCAGTCGGTGTTAAAAACGAAAAACAACCAAAACCACCGACTATGCGATCACGATAAGATTTAAAAAAAAACTCATATAAAGCTGGGATTAAATATTTATATGTTTTTCCATGTATCAGAAGATCTTGACAAAGTGAAATCTATCAGTGGAAAATAAAATGTCTAAAATGTCGCGTGGTAAATTCCTTACATTTTGATTTCTCTTTGCCTCGACCCTCAAGAGAGAATTCTATCCTATGCTGCTATTATTATGAACGCGAAGGCTTGTGTGGATGTATGGATGTTTGTTGTGAGTTCACGCAAAAAACTACTGAACGGATTTTGACGAAACTTTACAGTAATATAGGTTAAACATCAGGATAACAACTATACTGTAGCAGCATCAATGCTGCCACATGAAAAACTAAGAAGCGAAATTTGTGCGCCAACAAAAAGAACCGTAACGCCATCTATCCTGTCAGCGACGAACTACCAACGAAATCTTGCATCGCGCAAGCAAATTTCTTCGTGCGATTTGAACATATACAACAGTCCGAATATCAACTATCGGGCAGTTGCCTACCAGACATAACAACCGCCTGGTCGGAGGATCCTCCCATTTCAGTGGAGGTATGCGAGAATTTACTCTCTGTTCCACATTCCTTTATAATAATGTATAAAGAGGGGAACTACTAATTCCACGCGGGCGTTAAATGCAAAACGTATGGTTGCTTTTATGTTCTTCAGTGTACACTATATTTTCAGCGTACTCCAAAACCTAGATTCCGTTACAGCAAAGGCTTTCAGTACATAAATACCGCGTGTTGAATGTTGATACAGCTTCCAGGCTCTATCAACATCAATACGCTCACACAATGACACCAACACCGCAAATAAATAGTAGTGTTAAATAAAAAGTAGAGTAATTCGAAAAACCACGGTTTTCTATGACCGACTCGATTTTACAATCAACTATCAAGTCAATGTCTTGGGTGATCTTTCTTTTTTTTTTAAAGAAAAGAAAACAAGAAAGAAAAAATGTTTATTTGGGACTCGCACAAGACAAACAAATCAGTAAAATAAAATTAATAACTAAACAGTATAATAAAATAATTATCTGTGCGAGGCCAAAATGGTCCCTATCTCAGACATATGGTCAGCTTTACTATTAATGGGCACACGCTTGACCACTTACTCACCTACTGGTAAGCGATGATGTGATCGAAGATGGAGCACGCTTGCCTAGAAGTAACCTATTCACCCTTGACTTAAATACTACCAAGTTTTTATCTTTTGAAAAATACTCACAGATTTCAATGGATCTGTCGAGTCAGTACAAGCCTTTGTCAGAAGTCGAGAAGTTCAACTTAGAATTACTAAGGAGCTCAACGATTTGACAAACAATTTCCAAGAAAGGACATTTCACACAACTAAAAAACTGTGTAAATGGTCAAAATATGAATATGACACACGACCACAAAAATGTTTTGACCATGACGGTCAAAACATTTTTGTGGTAGTGTGTACCATCACTGGTCATTTACAGTAGTCGCGGTTATACGATAACATCGATCCGACCACACGTTTACTTGCATTTTTGCGTTGTTATGAGCCTTTTTATCTTACCTTGTCGAAGATTTTCTTAGAGGTGTACAAGTAGAAATTGGATGGATGTGTTTATGGGAGGGTCAATTCTCCTGATTTATAAACAACGTTCACTTTCGCATCTAAGTCGCAATCTGTCAAAAATGTATGTAAAATGAGGCTTTTTTGACAGTTGGCGACTGAGATGTGAAAGCGAACTTTGCTTTAAAATTAGTAGAGTTGGCCCTTTGATATCGAATTGATTCGTCGATTCATTTTGAATTGTCAAGCCACATAATTTTTTGACATTATAGTAGGCGCCAGATAAATGTGGAATAAAGTACATTGACCTTTCCCTAATAACTGTTCATAGGTACCTGAACAATTAAATATGAATCGTTTTTCATTATTAGACAATGTTAAGGATCACGAGAGATGATGATTCGGGACAGCTTTGTGTCATTAATTCCGTTTTTCAAATTAAAAATGTCAATAATTGTAGGTGGGTCAATGACCGCTATTCCACGATTATCTGGCGCCTACTATAGATGCTAGTTCCAAAGCCTTCCATAGTAAAATATTTATGTTTTTCATAAATATTTTACTTTGTCTAGGTCCTAGACAAAGTGCATTCTATCAGTGAAAACGAATGTCTAAAATTTCGCGTGGTAAATTCCTTCCATTTTGAATCCTCCTTGCCTCGACCCTTAAGAGAGAATTCTATCCTATGTTGCTATTATTATGAACGCGAAAGTTTTTGTGGATGTGTAAATAGATGTCTGTTGCTCGTTCACGCAAAAACCACTGGACGGATTTGGTGAAACTTTAAAATAATATAGCTTATGCATCAAAATAACACAAAGTTCTAATTCCGCTTATTAAAAATCTACACTGAAGGATATTATGTAGATAACCGGCCGACGAAACACTCTAAACATTATTTTTAGTGCCTGTCCCTACTCGAAACAAATGGCAGTTAAAAAACAAATTAAAACATTATCAAACCAGTCTCAATTTTAAGACCGAGCTATAAATAGTCAACACGAATACAAAACACGATTAAGTAGGTGTCCAATTTAAATAAATCGCCCTTTTGAATTAAAAACAAACGAACACTTTTATTCCAGCCTTTATCTTTCGTTGGACGTCGGAAATGCTGTTGATATTTTTCGTGCTATTTCGTCCAGCGTGGTTTTGTTCAGCAAAAAGTCGACCGGACTCGCATGAACGGACTCTACCCGCTTTTTGTACAATCACCTACACAGTTTGTTATATCAATACATTTATGTGCACAACATTTTCACCACTATCTCAACGGAATAAAGCTGAAAATTTCATGCGTTTTCCAAGCTTTGTTACGGATGCTGATAAAATGTACTTTGTTAAATACTCGACGGCAAACCAGCCAGTGTTTTCATTAGCTTTTGGAATGTTTTTCATTCTGTGAAATATTGTTAACAAAATCCTTTTAACTGTAGAACTATCGAATACAAAATTAAACATCACTAAACTACAAAAAAATCATGTTTAGAGAAAATCAACAAGATATTACAATTTTTTTCCATGAAATGTAATATCTAGTAAACCATTTGGGTGGTATAGAATAAATAGAAAAACTACAATGAATCATGCTTTCTACATTATTATACCCACACTGTATTTATATTTGAACCTTAATAAAAATACGGTTAGCACAAATTGTATTCTATCGAAAACGTTATGATTATAAGAAGTAACGGACTAATATCAAACTTAGGTTTCATTGCTAGCGTTGAGACAATCTTTTATGAATAGTTGCTAAGTTTCGACCAAACAAAACTTGCATTTTGAAACCTTTTACGGCAGAAAGAACATTACTCATTGTCATTATTTCAGCCAAAGGATGTCCACCGCTAAACTAAAGCCTCACCCTCGTCGTTGTATGCTTCTATTATTTAGCGTTCCTGTGGAATCCCGCGGATCTCACTAGGTCAAAGAACCACCTTTTTTATGGATGAGAAATCATCAATTGACTTCTTCCACTCTGAGCGAAGCAGAAGGTAGCTGGATTGAGTGTTTAGATTTAGGCCGTGGTGACTCTTTCGAACAAATTCCGCAACCGTGTCAGGGAAGGACCTAACGGGAGCTTTTTCAACGTCGCGTCTTCCGGTGTTCAGGTTCCAGAAGAAAAAAGAAAATACTCATATAAATAATATTCAGTAAAAAGTCTAAAACAGTTTTAATAACTATCTAAACTCTAAAAGACATTTCGGGACCGTTTACAAGTAAAAAGATTCAAGTAACTGCCACTATAAAGTCCAGTTCAGGCACGTCCATCCAATATACAAAGCCTAAGCCTCTCTCCGCCGGCAGTGTAACTTGGACTTTATATTTAAATAACAATATGACTAAGGCTTGCCAAGTTGTTGTATAAATACGAAACTTTCAAGTCACGTTCACGATATTCCATTTCAGACGATTCCTTCATACAATTTATTATATTAAAGGACTTATGTGTGGGTACAGTTGCTAGCATAAATAAGTTCTATATACTAACGTAGTATTAGTAGTAGATTATGCACCGAGGGGATAAAGCAGAGTCTTATGTCACGGGTGTCATATTGAATTGCGAACGCAATGACGAATCTGTGAGTGAACTCTCGATCGAAGCGAGGGAGTTAATACAAGAATCCTGAGCGCAGTGAGAAATTCAAGTTAGCCCAAGGCAAAACCCCTGGCCTTTATCCCTGAGGAGAATACTCTACTTTTCACACCTACTGTAAGAAAATATGCTCAAGACACGAAGAGAGGTGGCGCCACGAATGGCGCGTTTCGGCCTCCGCCGCTAAGAACAAGTCGCGCGTCTGAAGCTCGCATGATTATAATATTGTACTGAATTTCATTATAATCCGGCAATAATGTGATTTGAATTTGGAACCTCACTTATATCGCGCGACCTGCACCTAGCAGCGGAGGCCGACGCGTGCCGCTCGCAGGCAATAATGACGTGTATAATATGTTAAGTTTGCATGACTTATAATTTGACGTTATTGCAGATGGTGTGAAAAAAATCTATATTTTCGTGATATAGGTAACGATAGTTACTTTGAGAAAGGATGTAGGTTTTTGGTATGGACACTCTCAGTCCAGTTGTTTGTATGGTTTTTTAAATGGCAATAGAGCCCATAACATAGCAGCAATATTCTTCAATATTGTTCTATTTTACTTCTGATGTGTCTGTGTCAAATAAATATTTTATATTTTATTTCCAATACTTCATAATATTTTTCAACATATTATTTCCTTTCGTAACACCATAAAATGTACCATCAATACTTTATCAAAAAATACATATTATTGCCCGTGACTGTACATAAAACATAATAGAGCTGGGAAATAGATTTTTTTCCCTGAATATAGTTTCGGTAAACGATTTTATTTGTTACCATTAAACGGGAAGCCTTTTAGTTTGATATCGTTTCTTGACAATGATATTGGAGTTGTATGAGAAAAATGATATCATTTTCTGAGATTTATTTTTGTGTGATTACATGAAACATAATTATTTTATTAATGAAAATAAAGTTTCGATGATTTTAGTTCAAAATTTACTGTTAACTTTATCAATAGCAAGAAACCAGAACAGCTACCTGAATGAACGTCCGTACGAGGAAGTTGATACTCGTATCTCTCAATATCCAGTAAAAATACTCTGAGTTCTTTCCTAAAAAATGGGCGTCTCAGACTCTTCAAATTCCGAACCCTGGGTAATCCCAGCCGTGCAGTCGAAATCTGTGGTTCCTGACAGCTACAACCTGAATAGGTTACTTCTCGGTAAGCATACTCCATCGTCGAGCACATCATTATTTCTATCAGGTGAGATTGTGGTCAAACTATATTATCCATAATAATAAAAAACATTATTTAAACCGAAAACAAAAATACTTGCAAACAAATTTGGTTCGTATCTGCATAAACTTAATCTTCCACGACATACCTACTTAACTGAAATTCTCAAATGTTAAAGCCATTCACCATAAAATCTGACCCTATTTTCAATTCAAAACAAACCTTCGCTATTATAAGTGAGTCACAAGTGTGCAAAGTAGTTGTAAGGGTCGCATAAAGTGATATTATTGGATAAGTAACCAAAACTCTGGCCGCGTATGTGGCCAACTGAACTTGCAAGTTTTTTGTCGTATTTTAAGGGATGTGTGTGAAAAGTATTGGGCGATTTAACAGGATACAGTACATTTGATAAGCATAGCTGAAAAAAGAGCATATTTGGTCATCCGTATCACGTTGGGCAATCAAAAGTTTTGCCAATCATTCGAAGAGACTATGACTAGAAAAACGTTCCATCTTAACTATTGCTGGTCATGAAAAATAACCGTTTTAAAACAGAACGGTCCTAGTTTGCAACGTATTGTGTATCAAATTAAAACGGTTAACGCGTTGAACGCTGTCGTAACACGCGACCGCTTGTGCACGACACACATGTTTAAGATGATGCCAACGATTTCTTGTCACGGGCTCTTAAATTTTTTATTGAATGCCGTTTTTATGCGAACATATAAAATCGAGTGTAGGTCCTCGTGAGGTGTAAAATCGGTCTATTTTTACGCCCCCAAAAGTCGTAACCATACGAGTGGATTTTTATTTGTAGGACATTTTTCGAACTGTTACGCCGTAGAACCTACTTTTCGACGATTTTTTTACGTTCCGCATAAAAAATTGAGTTGCTATTTGTAAGTAACGAATTTCATTTTATGTTTACTTCTTAACTTTCGTATTTAGACATTGATGGGGATATAAAGCGTGTTCCGAATACCTCTACGCGAGACGTACTTAAAGTCGTTTTTTATTTATTGGCTTACGTTGTGACCGCATTAAAAGCGTTTTAGTGCTAACTTGAAATGGCATTAAATGGGAAACATTTTAAGTAAAATAAGTCAAAAACCCGTCAGCAACACCTTTCATTTACATATTCCACTTTGAATCATTAAAATGTATTTACATCATTTGTTGTAAAACTATCTCTTTTCTTTACATGACGAATGGTTCAGTAGTTTATCCATTTCCACATACCCACTTAACAAACAGACAAACTCACCTCATTAATACCTGATTAATCTAACCTGCACACCCTAAGCTGAAGATTAATCTCTCTCCATATCCTAGTGATACTTTTGGTTTGACAACTGACTATAGACATGCCAACAATTTGTGACAATTGACTGTAATATTATGTGTCTACATATATTTTAGTCAATAAGGACACCTCTTGGGCAGTCATTTGAATATACATTATTAATTAATCAATTAATAATTGATACTATTTTGCTGTGATGATTTAATATACCAAAGTAATGATTCACGGGTGGATTAGCACTAATAACAGACAGTATAATTGTCAATGATATTTTTATTTACTACAACACTACAAGTTTCTGTAGAAAAGTTCTTCGAAATGGTATGAACACCGTGATGAAAGAATGTCAGTGGCAATGGTCTTACTATGCTTACAATATGTTACCGAAACAAAATCTGGCGAGTTCTTATAAAACATAGGGACAAAAAACTGGACAAGTGCGAGTCAGACTCGCGCACCGAGGGTTCCGATCAAGTCTTGATTTTTTCTGAGTATACATTACCTATGGAAGTTCATAAACTATGAAAGCAAAATATAGCAGGTAACATTGAGGACAATTAAAACTTTGTTGTTAAAAAAAATGTTCTCCCATACCAATTCTTCAATCGAAAATATAAGTTTGTAATCATAAAAAAAAAATGTTTTAAACGATGTAACTACAAATTCCCAATTTTCAAACTTTTTCCTGTACTTGTACTCTAAGATGTATAATCTTACCAAATTTCATGAATCTAGGTCAACGGAAAGTTCCCTATAAATTTTGATTCCCTTGAGAGTGTCGAAATATACGTTTTTTTGCGGCATAAACGGCAGTATCTTTTTCTACGTTAACTTAGAAGTTAGAAGGGTTCCGTTTTTTTTCTTTTTGAGATACAGAACCCCAAAAACAACTAGCCTGTATTTTGTCCCACTGCAGGGACCCATTCTGTATAACACAAAAATAAAACATTTCCCCATAATTAGTAAGACAAGGGTCCCATTAAAATATTGAGACCTTTTCCACTCACATTACTAAAGACAAAGGCGTGACGAATAAAATTAAGCTCATTTTGTTATACGAACAATGCCCAGAGATGTTGAGCTTGGTTTAACGACACTTGTGTGTTAAGTAGATGTTAACAGTTTATTTACCCTGTGAGTTGAGCCACTTGTTACCCATTGAGCACAAAGCCCAAACTGCGGCCAAAAAGCTGGGCATCCTAAATAGAGTGAAGCGATACTTCACGCCTGGACAGCTTTTAACCCTCTACAAAGCACAAGTCCGATCCTGCATGGAGTATTGCAGCCACCTTTGGGATGGCTCAGCTAAATACCAACTTGCCGCGCTTGACTCGGTGGAACACAGAGCTAAAAGGCTCATTGGCGACGTAAGACTGGTGGATGCCAAGCTTCACAGCTTGGCTCATCGCCGCAAGGTTGCCTGCTTGTCGGTCTTCTACAGATTGTACTTCGGGGAGAGTGTCCAGGAACTCCACGATCTCATCCCACCGGCCCCCTTCTACCATCGGACATCTAGACGCACTGCAAGTTACCATCCCTACCTTGTTGCTATTCCACCAATTCGCACTAAACGTTTCCAAACGTCTTTTATAATGCGCACAGCAAAGGAGTGGAACTCTCTGCCTGCGTCTGTGTTTCCGAACGCATACAACCCTAATCTCTTCAAAATTAGAGTGAACAGGCTTCTTCTGGGTAAGCTCGCTCCATCGTCGACTTTGTCTCTGTCTTCTATGACCTAGACTAGAGTCAAGAGCAAACCCATATTAAATAAATAAAAAAAAAAAAAGAGTGTTTAACGAGATTTTGTTTAATGAGAGTTCAAGATGTGTTTTTCTATTAAAGCCCTACTATATTTTGAAATTAAAATTCGAGATAATTTAACAT
Source organism: Mamestra brassicae (assembly GCA_905163435.1). Taxonomy (NCBI): domain Eukaryota; kingdom Metazoa; phylum Arthropoda; class Insecta; order Lepidoptera; family Noctuidae; genus Mamestra; species Mamestra brassicae. The sequence continues at coordinate 6,169,107 of LR991004.1, read as the reverse complement.
TTTTGGATCGTGAAACTCTAAATAAAGTTCAAATTCCTGTGCAAACCTTTGAACTTTTTTTGGGCCTTTGTTATACAAATGTTCTCTTAAAACTCGAATTAAATAAGACAACGCTAAAATCGATACTTAAGGTGTCGATCGAATGAAATTATACATATATAGCCTGAAACACAAAAAGGCCAACATAAAGATATATATTACTAGCGGACGTCACGCGCTTTAAAGAATTTCTCAAATCGGTCCAGTAGTTTTTAAGTTTATTAGTTACATACAAAAATACAAATCTTTACTTTTTATAATATTAGTTTAGATATGGTATATAATCCAAAATGATTGTGATCGACCGTGTGACGTTTCGGTAGCGCAAGTCAATACAAACTTTTCGGCCTTTTTGGCACACGTTAACGCTAATAGGATGTCACTGTGGCCCTATTGTTGTTGCCAAAAAGTCTACTACTAAAAGTCTACTCTACCTCAATTTTATTATGGGCGCCGCCGGCAGGGCTATTTTCAGGGGGATGCGTCTTCAAAACCCCGTCTCGTATTATATAGAATAGGTATTCTTTTGCCCATTGACTTAAGCAAAGAAGCTTGAGAAGTAAAGAAGACGGGTAGAAGGTTAAAACATTGTCACCTCGCCTAGAAAATATGGAAGGTTCTCTTATAAAGTTCAGCTTATTCCAAAGAAAAATTGCATGCATATTTCCTATTATGTTTTATTTAGGACGATCTAACTTCCACTAACAAGTTTCTGGGTAATACGATATATATTATACAGCGAAATTTTAATGGTTGTTTTCTCGCAGCGAAATGAGTTTGTCTTGGTAATGCAATCGGTTCATTAAAAATAATAAATATAAAATCAAGAAATGGCAGAATAAGAATTGTGATAAACAAAACTCGAAAGCGACTTTGAACCAATAGTTATACATCGCGATAGTTTCGCTTAATCTATCAGCTGGTTGATAGGTACTCCTGATTTAATAAAACTCAATACCGAATAAGTTAACATAAAAGGATGCTGCGTGCGATGCGCGGGGCCTCACTCGCCGCATGCTTGCAGGCAAGTTAATGCCGTATTACTACGCGCGAGGGCTTATTTTGTTCGAAACATTTATGAATCGCTTTTCACTTTGTCGGCTTTGTCTAGTGAGTTATTATTGCTTCTCAGGCTTTCGAGTTCATAAATATTTTTTTAGTTGTTAGAAATCAAAAACATTTTTAGTTTTTTAAGTTTAACTTATGATTCGATATTACTACTGATGGCTAATCGTTCTGCCGCGGGAAAACAACCATTAAAATTTCAGCGTGAATATCTAATACAGCTAATGGTAAGATTGGTTGTCAACATTTCGTACTATCAGTTACAACTACCAGTCAAAGTTCATGAAATGACGGCCGAGACTAACTGATTGGTGAGATACCGAGTAATAAATGTGTATGCCTTGTCAAAATATAGCAAGAAAATCAATTCGTCTTATATTAGTTGTCATGATTTTTATAATGAGCACCGGGAGGAAATCTCTTCAAAGATACCTTCCCTTTCTTTTTTCTTTTCTTCGTAAATTGGATACCTATCTGTTTCCACCAAATAAGATGACAGTGATCTTTTCACCAACTTACCTGAAACAAAACAAAAAGAAAATTAGGACGAATTGTTATTAGGTACACTTGGGTAAATAAACCAATTAAAATACGTTAAGGTACCATCTTATTAACAAAAATTGAGTCATGCCTACAATAAATCAACAATCATAATAGATCAATATTGTTATTAACATTCTTATTACTTGCAAATTATAACATCGCATTGGGTGGATTTAATTCAAAAAATTCAAATAAAGAACTGAAATCAGAAAAAAAATCAGATGCAACACTGTCGTGTCTGTCTTTGAGAGCCTTGAAGCCCGAAAATATATTCGCATACGGCGGAAGTCGTAGTGACCTATGTAGTTGTTTTTTCCCTACCAACTATATACATTATGGAACGCAATAATGAATTGAGAATTGACCACTACTTGAATGAAATCAACAAACCTACTGTAACTGTTTTGCATATCGTCGGTCTAGATGTGACACCTCGTATATGCAAACTGAGAAACGTTTCAGGAGAGACAAAATAACTGCTTTACAAAGTAGGAATAATTTACATCTTTTATTAATTTTATCTGTTGTTACCTCGTAAGATCTAACGAGACTAGTATATCTTACGAGGGAACACCAAATTAAGATTGTTATAATGCTTAATACGAGAGGTCAATGCAATACTTTTTTTTTCTGTGAAATGAATAAAAATCGAGGAGGCATTTACGAGTCAACTCCAGAATTATTGTTTGAATATTTTTGCATAAAGAAAATTATTGCCAAAAAATGGTAGTTACGAGGTGTCACATCTACCGACCGACCATATGTGCAAGCATTCGTGCAATGCACAAATGTACGTGCATTTAATAAGGTCACATTGACGCAAATTGACCAGTATAGCCTCTCTATTTTGACGTCATTCAGTAAGGATATTCGATCCGTATTCTTTTCAACCAATAGTAGGTGTTCGAATTTTTTATGACCAAATATTAAAATTATGCAATGTCATCGAAGCGAGAGTGAGGTCATCTTGAACGTAAATGGTTAAAGGTTACAAACAAGAGAATGCTTTTATACGTGTATCGGATTTTTTCATTACTGATCTGAAAACCCAACTTAAACTTAACAGAATATGAGTTAGTGAAATGTAATAGTTGCGTAACTTTATTGGGACTTTGTTGTGGGGTTCAATGGTCAAAGGAACTCAAAACATTTTCAAAACCATATTTTTAAGTTGTCTGGTCCACTTTTCAATCTCAACGGAGCTAAAGATATTGATAGGTTTATTTCCAATAAAGTATAAAGGCGCCTGCGGTTAGGAGTGACAGGGTGACAATACACAACATAAAATATCTATGGATCCGCAGTGAGGAGTGACAGGGTGACAATACACAACATACAAAATCTTAAGATCCACAGTGTGGAGCGACAGGGTGACAATACACACAAAAATAACTCAGGATCCGTAGTGTCTTTTATATGAACAGGCCTTGATTATATGAACAGCTATTTAGCCTTTCAAAAAGAAATACCTACTGTCTCCTCATTAAATATAAACCTTTTCACAAAAAGAGTCAAAATAACACAAACGTGATTAAGTATTTAACAGCAATATTATAACAGAAAACATTCTCGAGTAACGTAATCATATAAATTAATATTTCATACCAGGAAATCATAATTTAAAAGCTCTTTTCTCCGTTCACAAGATTTACGAAATAATCACAACATTTTATTACGAGTAAACATAAAATCCTTTTGTAAATTTTGGGAATGGCCTGAAATAATTATCTTTAAGTAATCTTCTTTAGGACATCTGTGATTGTAGGACTAAATTATGTTTTCATTACTTGTTTTATTACGTTTCTGGGTATTACTCCACGAGCAGAATAGTAATTATAATCACCATAATTATGCTGATTACCAATAAACAGATAATTAACAATGTATAATAATTATTCTGTATGTTGTCGGACGTAAAGGATAGGCACCATCCCATCACTTCCCGTGGGTGTCGTAGGAGGCGACTAAGGGACTCACCAGAGAATGGGCAGCAGCATTCTCTGCACATTGCAACAGCTAAACTACGATCGCCAATCCGCCTACCATGCGTGACGATTATGGTAACCCTTTTGGGGAAGAGCTATTTCCAGCAGTGGCCGCATTTCGACTTTATGCTGATGATGATGGTGAATAATTTTATTATGATACAGTTCGAAACACAAATGCAGAGTTCCGCAAGAGAACCATAGTAACCGCTATAGCTCGTTAAATTTCCAAACTTGAGTGAAGGATAGTCGATGAGGTATGCCTGTTTGTTACAAGCAGAGTTACATTTGCATTTATAAATACTCAAGTTTGGCAATTTTTTGAGCTATGACAGTTACTTTGGTTCTCTTGATTTGATAATTTTGATAAATATTGCTATAGAGATAGGTAGATTGGACCTTAGAGGAAACTGTTTATTCAGGTAGAACGCTCCCATGGTATAATTTCCGATTATCACAAGGGCGAAGCCTGTCACAGAAGCTAGTAATCTCATATCTTTGCATCAAGTGCTTCAACCATAAACAAGTGCAGTAAACACAACATTTCAAGTATAAGAAAGTCATAAAAATAAATTGTAAACTTTATTGTACCGTCACAAAGTATGCATATTAAATTCATGTGCAACATTATTATTGTAGCAAAACACGTCGTCTTTTATGATTTTATGCAGATTTAATACTAAAATTGTGATAACTAAATATTAAAAGTGACTAGTTTGTGTAATTATTTTACAGAAAACAATGAAATCTTTGCAAGCGTCTGAGTTTCCTACGACCTTTTGCTAAATTCAAATTTGTTTGGAAACAAAGGTTTAGTTCGAGTCGGACTCTCACACAAAGGGTTTTGTACCATAAACCGAAAAAAAAGGTTATTGTATGGGAGCCTTATATTTTTAATTTAATTGAATTTTTATTATTTGTTGTTATAGCGGCAATAGAAGTACACACTCTGTGAACATTCCAACTGTCTACCTATTACGGTTATTGAGATACAGCCTGCAGACGACAGACGGACAGCGGAGCCTTAGAAATAGGGTTCCGTTGGTTACTGTTAACGCTTAAAAGGACCCTAATTTTATTCAACCTTACGTCACAAAAAATATAGATTTCTCTGCAGCCTAGAAGAAAACATAATGTTCAGAAATAACCCTCCTAATACCAAGACAAAACTCGTTTTCCTGAAATATTTACGCTCTAACCTTTTACGTGTCTATGCTCAGGAAAAAACAGGTCAGCCTAGCCCATCCATCAGACGCCGAGTGCTCTTGGCAAATTAACATCAAATATATACGATATTAAGTATGTAGGTCTGGTTATCACGTAACTTAATAACACTTCAGGGGTAATTTCGTGCTTAGGAATTCGTGGAAGTGAAAGAAAAATATTATTTGGAATGAATTGGATGATATTTGCAAATAGATACCGCTGGCTTTTCGATAAAAACGTTTCTTTTCACTTTTTTCTGATTCATTTTTTATATAACGATACAGTACCTACCTGGATGACCTTTTTGGTATTAAACGTTTCCTATAAATTAAACCTAGCTAGATCGATTAATCGCCCCCGAAACCCCCTGCATACTAAATTTCATGAAAATCGTTGGAGCCGTTTCCGAGATTCAGATTAGAAATATACATATATACAAGAATTTCTCGTTTAAAGGATTTTATATTTTTCACCACATATATATACGCTGAAAAGACAACATAAAAAGCTTTTGTATACATAGACACATACCTAAAATCATGCCTTTTTCCCGTGGCGAAAACTATAGAACCAGCTTTGTTTACGTTCACACATCGCTGACCAGATGATGTCAAATTATTTTTATTTTATTGTTTTTATTAAAAAAAGATTAAGGTAGATAAAAGATTTCTAAGATAAAAGATAGACGAGGAAACTCATATTCTTACAACCTCCCACAGAAAACTCGTAAGTTTAACTTCACAATATCGAACTTGTGCTCAATAGCATCTGCGTTCTTTCTTTGTTTTTCATAAACTAGATTGTTTTAAGTATCGTTTATTAAAATTGTTTCAGTTTTAATTTAGTATGGTTGAGAAATTGAGGGTTTTTGTTCTATTTTTTATTTTTATTTTAGAAAAAAAAAAACAGTTAAATCAGACTGAAAATTATGAAAATGAGATAACACAAAATTATTGTTCGGTAAAGAAAAAAATAAGATTTGGTTAGATTAGAGTTAATACCTGTATGAATAAAATTTCAACATTATGTGCTGGTTAAAATATTGATGGTAAAATAATTATTAACAACGGAACTATTTGAATTGCAAACAAACATTATTTGATTACAGGAAATACATTGTGATCAATTAATAAACTATGAATATTAATTCAGAAATAACAAGATGCTTAATTGGCATGAGATCTCTATTAACTGAGAACTTGTTTAAATAACCGAAACACATGAATAACGATGTAATTATGTTGCAGCACGATATACATCAATAAAAGGATTTTTTTTAACAAAACTAAATGTAGTTTCAGATAGTCAGATCTTTTTTTTGTGTTTCGGTAATATTTATTTTTCGTGATTCCTTTTCTAAATATTAAAAGAACGTTACGCGTTTTAGCAAAACATTTCCAGATTTTGTAGTGTTCCGCTAAGTCTTTTTTCCGTCATCACATAATCGGGTGATTTTTAATTCATTGAGAATCTTTCAAGGGATGAAACTACTCGTTAATACGTTCAATTTTGAAAAAAGAATTTAACTGTTCAGGGTTCGCTTGTACACAAAAGTAGTAGCAACAGATTTTTTTCGCGATTTTCGAAAACCTTTCACCTCCTAAAATATTGTCAATGAATTTAATAAAATCAAAAATACACTGGGAAAAATGATGAAATCCACTTTTCCTGTACAGAATTGAGCCGCAACGGTTGTCAGGGCTTACAATTTTATCTGTTTTCCCGTAGGATCCGCCCTCTCCCTTAATTACATCGACTGATGAATACCAAACCAAAATTACAGAAGTTCCACACTTCGAAAAGACCTACGCTCAAAATGATTTGGGAATATATTAATTAAGTGTAAGGTAAAGTGTTAAAGTGTATTCCTAAGGACCGAAATTTCCTCCCCGAAGTCGGTTTCCTGATAGCTGTGTACTCGGGGGTCTTTAAAACAAGAGTGAATAGGTTCCTTCTAGACAAGCATTGCTGCATCGTCGACCAAATATTCACTTTTACCATGATTAGTACAATTGTTACCCCCTTTTGGGCATAGATGTTATTACACGTTGCATACACATTAGGAGAGGTATTTACAAAAATAGATTTTTGTTCGTTTTATGAGAATTGTACTCAAATTCCATGCTTTTTAATCCAGCAGTTCATGACGTCAGTTGGTTACCAGCGAATTTTTATTTTGTATTTTCCTTACAGGCAGATTTAATTTACTTTTGCCTAATTTTACAGTTTATTTGATATAAATATGTCAACGGAAAATTACAGACTCCGTAAGATTGTAATAAATCTTTATTAGATTATAATTTCTCGATACATTAATAAATCGTTTTTACACAGTAATTCCCAGCCAAATTCAATAGTTTCCAACATATCCGTGTCTTATTTAGAAAAAATAGTTAACAATTACACGCGATATTTTACAATCATACGGCGTTTGCCATTTTCCAGTGACAATATATATGTTATGTATATTATATGTTATTTTTGACGTTAATTTAATGAGGTGGACTTTCTGGACTATTCTGTTTCAATCCAATACCGATGGTTTTCGTTTAATAGGCTCACTTCCCTTTGTGCGTCGTTATTTTGTGATTTAAAATGCCTTTTGAAACAGGAATTAAAATGTTAAACTCTTTAGTGCATGCTGATGCAAAAGGATTATATTCTCGGAATAATTGCATTTTCTGAAACAGTTAAGTTTCAATATTTTCTGAACTGAATTATTTCTTGATAATGAAATTTAATATAAAGTACATTTTTGTATTCACACTAAACTTGTAGAAATAAGTCCGCCTTTGTACGGTTATTTTAACTTGTGCATAAAATTTTAATATAAATTTATATTATAACCATAATATTATAGATATTAATACCTATAAGTTTGTGTAAAAGAGTTGGTATCTATTTTGCGTTTACAATTAAAGTATATTCTCTCTATCTGTCTATATTTGTACTGAGGGTTTTTTTACTGTTTTTTTTTTTGTAGGCTGTAATAAAAATATGCCAAGGGGCGAAGCCGGAATAAAAAGCTTGTACCTAAATGATATTTAAATATCGGTATTTAATCTACAACCAGTACCGGTATTTTTTAGTACGATTTGCTTATTGTGCTACTTGGCGGCGATTAAACTTAATGAAGCGTACCTATTTGTATGTAAATGAGCTACAATAATACTCGTAACCGATTCGACAATTACCTACAGTCTATTTACTTTTCCTAGTGAACCGTAACGATTGCATTCAGTAATACAAAGTTTTATGAACATTTTCATTACGTTGACTGGCCTGTTGGTCGAGTGGTTAGTGACCCTGACTGCTAAACCGGAGGTCGTGGGTTCGATTCCCACCCAGGACAAATCTTTGTGTGATGAGCATGATCATTTTTTCTGTCGGGGTGTAATTTGTCTATAATATGTATGTATTTAGAAATATATAAGTATGTTTATCAGTTGTCTGGTTGCCATAGCACAGGCTCTGCCTAGTTTGGGATTGGATGACCGTGTGTGAGTTGTCCCTAGATATTATTATTACTATTATTGTTATTACGTAGAACCATCATCTATCCTTTACACTAAGGGTCACTGTCAGCATCATTTTAGGAGAAAAACCGGCCAAGTGCGAATCGAACTCGCGTGCGTAAGGGATACGAACGATTTTTTTTAAATTATGTTTTTAAATCTTAGACTTCTTAAAGGTTTTTGTGTTGTCTAAAGGTAAAGGTAAACCTATAATCTGTACTTTTTTCAAAAGTTTAGGCCCAGTCGTTTTGGAGATAAGGTCAATTTTCACACATTTTCTGTAATGAAATCTTTGAAAATTATGAAAATAATATTTTAGAGACGCTTAAAATGAGCCCTATGATTTGGAATATCATACGGTACAGTTGGAAAAACTTATTTTTATTTTCTCATTTGACCCCCAAAAAGTGGCCCAATATTGATCCTATAAGGGTTCCGTTTTTCCATACAAAGGTTCGGAACCCTAAAAGCGTCCTCTGCTGGACGGAACTGAACAAAGGCCTCTTTTAAGCGTCGCCACATCGACCGGACCTGTGCTCTCGTATCCAGCCGACCCTTTCATCCTATCCAACAATGGGTAGTATCATTTTCATCTTTGGAGTGAAATAAATCGAATTTCCGTTTTGGTGTGGATACCTACCCTGTCTTTTTAATTCCCTACGAGGACAAGAAGGTCCAGTGCAAGTTTCAAAATCACTGCACTGTTTCCTGTTAAAATAATTGAGTCTATGAAAGTAGTCGAAAATGTTTACTATATTTTTTTACATTACTTAAAAAATTTCTTTATTGAAAAATATTAAAAACTTCACAACATTACGACCTCTACTACCAGGGCAGCATAAAAGCCAAACACATACTTTGATCAGCATGAAAATAAACAGTTGAACAAACTCGGTGGTATCCGCTTGAATTGTTAGCTGTTATCACGCCAACAACGCTAGGATATTAATAATATGTTATCCTAGTACGTCGACACCACGTTACTTTTGTCAACGTCAAAGCTTTAAACTCAGGTTAAATAGCTACTGCTTTCTATAATTTACTGGGTTTTAGGTGTCTCTTAGCTCTTGGTATGGTCATGTGAAGAGGAGGGATGAAATGCACATAACTAAAGAGCTATGAATATAAATGTGGATGGATGGACAGGGAGAGAGAGGTCAAAGAAAAGATAAGAGAGAAGAAAAAGGGAGAAGAAAGAAAAGGGAGTTAGTGATAGCGTGACGGCTGACAGGACAGAATGGAAGAAAATAACGTGTTGCGCTGACCCCAAGTAACATGGGATAAGGGCAGGAAGTAGACGAGGTGTCTCTTGGCTTTTAATAAGGCTCAAGCTAGAGAATAACCTAGGAGGTTGTCGGTTGGTTAACCGGACTTGCCTGTAGCGGCCTTAATATGAATATAATATATAACACCTCCAGAAAAAACTTACAAACTAAGTAGTCGACGCGCAAATGGCACCCTATGTGGTGTATGGCTAGGGACGGGCTGGATCGAACAAGACTTATTATTAGGGACAAATTTAAGACTACAGGCTCAGTGGCACGGGCTGGCTCGAACAAGGGTCGGGGATAAGTATCAACATCATTATGGTCAAAATATATCCACTGCTGGACATGGGCCTCCCCCAAACCTCATCGACCGGTTTTGACTTCTACAATCAAAATAATCTACATACAAATTCATCATCTGTCTAGCCTTTTTCCAAGTATATTAAAATCGGCTTCCATTGAAACCGGATTCAGCTGAATAGTAATATTTTACGTGGAGCGGCTGCCTACCAGACCTCCACAACCCACAAACGGGGTAAAATTATCTACATACAAATTGTGGTTAACATAATTTAACATAGGACGAAAGTAGGTGTGCATTATCTTGCAGTTTGCAGCTCGTAAATTTTAGAAAGGAAATGTTTTGATTAATTGCCGGGAAATGATAGTGGCATTTGTAGGGTTGAAATGTTTATAAACGGTGTTTGTTTAAAGCAGTTTAGCATACATTTTGTATGGAATACACATTGCTTTGCTTTTATTATTAAGCTGTGACAGTGTATATTTACGTTGCTTACGAACATATTTCTGTTAGGATCGATTTTTCAATGGTCTGATAACTTTAGCTTGAGGAATAAAATGGCAGTTTAACAGCTGTGTGTGTAAAATATGTCAAATAGCCATTTTATTCTTTGTTTAAAGTTCATATAACTACAGAAAAATTAGCCCTTAAAAATACTGCTCGAATGACAATCAAACATATTTCTTTTTTGTTTACCAGGAATTTCGTAAAACACGAAATCATACTTTCAATAAGAACAGAATTAAATACCCAATCCATTGTTTCATAATGTTTAAAAACTAGTCTTTTTGATGACGTAACATACGCAATGATCACTGTTGAATTGACAAACTGAAAGGAATTGCGATCGATTGCACGAAATTACTGAATTAGTCCACTAATTAAGTCCTACATGATCTTTCAATTTTCTTGAATCCTATTTGAAATTCAGAAGAGTAGACTGTGACTAGTTCTCAACTTCAAATTTTGTATTCCAAAACCGGGTTTAGCATTTTCCGCAATAATCAAAGTTAACACCAAACAGTCTGTTACGTAAATTGTTTTTATGACCTGTTTAACTTAAACGAAACCTTAGAATTAATGGAAAGTTATACTAAACAGAATTTATGTTTAGCGATAGTACTGAGCTAAGCCTTCCGGTACCCACCTCACAGCTCATCATTGCTTCCTACACCTACTTTCTATCTTAATATTCTCATCTGATGCTGATGGGGAGTCTAATACATTTGTGAATTATTCATATCACTAAACGATGTTATTTTAAAAACGATTGAGTCAGTAAGAGTCTGACACGCCCTTCCGCTCCACCCAGAGTGGAAGAAGTCATTTGATGATTTCCCATCCTTAAAAAAAAATGTACAACATGTAACAGCTACGTACCGAATGCCACAAATCCACGATTTGCCACCGCCTTGAAGATTGGTCTGAGCCTTCAAATTTATGACTATGTGTGATCTGAGAAAACCCATCATTTTTTTAAGATAAGCAACATAGTTATGTTCAAATCGCGAATGCCGCCAGTCTTTTGGGTACACTTCCAGTCGACAGCGATGCGGATGAATTTTTTGACGCCATATTAGGGTTAGGGTTTATTTAGTTAGGAGATTTTATTTTTATTTCTAGTGTATATAGTTAGTTAAGTATTTATGGAATAAACTATACTAATCAAGGTACATACTGACCTCTCTAAATACCATTGAATAAAAAAATAACCGCGAATAGTAACTAAGAATCCGACAAATACTTTTATTTTCTTCATGACTTTGCAAAATTATCATTTCAAATTGCTCGAAATAGGAAACAAGGACCTATTATTTCCTTGCTCATTATACAGTACCGAGAATACCGTTCTACTAATTATTTGCACAGTCCAATAAGAAGCATATTTTATGTGACAGTTCTGCTCTGAAAGTGTAAACATTTAATTAAAGAACTAGAAATGAAATTGTAACAATGAAATTAATTAAATGGATCTAAGAAATCAGTGTTTGTACAGGTTAAGTGGACCTACGATCTTAAAATTAATTAATTAGTATTAAGATCTTGTTGTACTAATTGCTTGCTTAATAACTCTTGTTAATTATTATTTTATAACAAAGGTACTAATAATTTCGTATTCTTACCAAGTTTTTATACAATCACGAATAGCCACTAAATAAAAAGAAAGTTACTTTTCGTGTTAGGAAGAGGTGAAGAGGGCTAGATCAAGTTTAATGACTTAAAATATTTAAATGGTATCAACAAAGAAGGACACTACCGCGTCTGCAGTATACCCTATGATTCCTTATGCAATATTTGCAATTCCCCTCAGGTTTTCTGAAAATAAACCTCCCATATATTAAAATATCCCCCGTCACTAATAAGTTACAACACTGCGATTATAATTCAATCTCTTTCGAACCAGTAAAGCAAGCGTTACTAGCCTGCTTTCCCATATACTTGCATGTGATATGTGGAACCAAGAGCGAGAGTTACAGCTTTCTATGGGACATTAAGGGCGTGCACACCATGCGAGTTTGTTGACAGTACTTACCGGATGTTGCGATACAGTGGAGAAATGATGAAGCGTACTGTATACGCCACTTATCATATTTGATGCTTAGGTATGCAAACGGGTTTTACTACCCTAGTGGATAATGCAATGAGTGATATTTCAGTCACTTTTTTTTCTCTACGTTTTGTAAATGAAGATACAAGTTTTGTCTTCATTGCAAAAAGAACATGATTTCAATTAAAAAAAAAACGTTTAAAAATAAATCCGTGACTTGTAACAATTATCGTATTAAAACGAACCGTGGCTCGTGGTAAATTTAAACACAAAACATGCATCGCACACTTATAAGTCAACATTCTTGAATTTAAATTGGAATGAAGCGAAAACATGGCGTTTGTCGTGAAGTACGATTTTTCCGGCAACAATGGAACGAATTACGGTTATTTTAAGTCATGTGTTAGCGGGGGAAAAAACTTGAATAATTTACACAAGGTTGAGTTTGGTCATTTAAAACGTATGGTCGTAAAAGACGTCCACTGCTGGACATAGACCTCCCCCAAGGAGGAGGTTTGCCATAATCGCCACGCTTGGCAGGCGTGTTGGCGATTGCAGTGTAGCTGTTTCAATGCACAAAGAATGCTGCTGCCCATTCTCTGGTGAGTCCCTTAGTCGCCTCTTGCGACACCCACGGCAAGTGATGGAATGGCACTATTCTTTTACGTCCGACACCATACGGAACATTGTTTATATATTGTATAAACAATAATTAATAAATATAATATAATATATAATTCCAGATAATGTAAATCCATTAACTTTAGTGTAGTTTATTTTTTTGATTAAAAGCCCTAAAAAGTGAAACAGAATTTGAAAGTTGTGTTGTATTAGAAAGAGGCTTTATTCCATTTTTTTTTTCTGGAATTCTTAATTTAATATATGTATATGTACATTCGATTACAAAATATCTATGATCAAAAGAATCGAAGCAGCGGGAAAAATTTACCCGATTCCAGTCATGCTTTCACCTTACTATATTATTTTCTAGTAATCTAGTCTTTTTTCAGTGACATTAAACTGTGTTTGCGCTATAAATTGCAGATTTCTAAGTTATACTTTTATTATTATTCTAGATTTTAAAATTATACGACTTCTACGAACGATATGAACATCATAATATTTAACATCAACTTAGGTAAGTACTAGGAAAATTATTCTGCGATGTTTAATTATGGATATAGGAAATGTTGCGCAAATCCATAACAACTCTTTCATTATTCAACAACTCTTTTGATACAATCTATGCAAAACGTACTTGTATATCTACGGTATTTCCCTACTTTACTCTCCTCCTCACACGTCAATTTATAAGCCCTCTCTACAAAATCAATCTCATCGGGAACTCTTTGAGTTTCAAATAAGTTTTCATGTCAAAACAGAAGGGTTCGTGAACGTATGAAGCAGGTTTTCTTACAAAAATAATTGAAAAGATAAACATTTACTTAAACTTTGGTACACGGTGCAAATATGAACAATCCTAAGTGTACTGTTGTGGAAAAGATGCGAGATGGTGCGTTATATATTCATAGACGCATATAAAACAGAAATTCTTCCAAGTAAATACATTGTAAAATCCTATTAACTTTTTTTTTCTTTTTTTAAAGTAAGTAAATCAATCCGCCTAGCCCTTTTCCCAACTTGGTTAAGGTCGTTTTCCAGTCTGGATGCAGCTGAGGTCCAGGATTACACATGGAGCGACTGCCTATCGCGTCAGATTTTCTGGCTTCTGACTACTTTTTAATAACCATTCCATTCCATTATAACAGGTCGCTCAGTGTCCTACGAATCCAATACAACAATGGATTTAGGACGTTGTTAGGGCTGCCCCGCTTTTCCCCTGCCTCCAGTATGTTTGCGGAGGCCAGTGCAGACGGCTTCCATGCCATTGTGCGCAAGTCTATCGCATCGTTATTAAGCAGAGTCCAGGGTAGCACTAACCGCATCCTACAGGTTATTGCGGATAAACAGAATAAAGAAATTGAGCACAAATTTAATTTTATAATACTACTTTTAATAAGTATGGACATGGTCTGAAATAAAGATTTTATTATTATTATTTTAACTAAAATTCCATTATAAAAATAACACCTCTAATACAGCAACGTCATCTCATTTCTAATTCGCCTTTTTTCTCCGCCATTTGTTTACATAATCGGTGCAAAAAAACTAGCGAATACATAGAAGGTAGTTTATTTTTAATTAGAGATAAGGTTGGACAGTGCAGCGGTGTTATCTAGCAGTGTGCTACGTGATCCTTGTACTAATTCCCTTTCAGTACTATCGCGGCATCTAAAGTAAGATTGCCATAGCATAGCACAATGATAGCACGTTTGTACTTGGAGTTGTAATCATGAAAGATAGACTTTGATTTTTGAAGTAGAAGTCGGATTCAGTCTTACCAACGAGAGTCAGTTCAATATTGAAAACTCTATCTACCAAACTCATAGTTGACTAAATGTTTTTCTAGTTTAATGCTTAATAAGACCTCTTTTGAATAGCTCATCTCACCATGGGTTCATAGGACAGCATCAAGAGTGGAGCTGATTTCAGCCACAATTTTTCGAAGTTCCGTAGGTACTTTAAGGATCATTACTGGTAGAGACTCTTTCAACGTCTTAAAGTTTCCACCAGTACCGATATTTACAGAATGCATTTCGAAATTCATATTCTGAAAGCACAACAGTCTGAAAAGTCAATAAATATTACATCCTTCCTTCCAATTTCGACACAAACCTCTAAACGGACCCGCACTTTAAGGACAGACATCTGCATAATATGTATTCTTGCAATTACACACATTATGTACACAGGCTGTAAAATGTTACTTCCTCGCACTTTGACCGTAAAAATCCGCGACACTCGAGCTTAAGACAGATGTTCCTGGTAAGCAACTAAAAACCTCAGATTCTAACGGTTTTCACTATTTTATCGTTTCAAAGACTAGCTAAAATTGCGCTCTAAATCTTAAACAATCGAGTGAAAATTCATCAATATGTTAGATATTTAGCATGTATCTGCAGATGGTAGCTAAATCAAGGTATCTGAATATTCCTGGACCGTTCGGTAGACCCGTTAATGATACCAATGATTGTTAATGTGCATTGTTAAAAGAGGGAGATTGAGAAACATGCAGATTAAAAGAAGGATCCACAACAGTAACATGTAAAACTCAGTCAGTCATGCAGAGGCTTACATCAAATTCTTTCTAACTAGCCAATACTACCCCACTGCAAGACAATAGCCTCTTCCTCCCTGTTTCACAAAATTAAGATCCCTAATAAACTCCAAGTGCTAAGCAACAAATCTGACCACAGCCTAACAGAAATACGTTACCGGACTAACCAAACAAAATGAACAATATTCAAAGCAAAGTGCGAACAATTCCTGTTGTTAATTCCAAGGAGGAGCATTATTAACACGGCTAGCACAAAGAGAAGTTAAATTAAGACTTTTTAAACCACAATGCAGGTGTAAAAGAAAACCTAGTGCAAATGATACTCGATGCATGCACACAAGGCTACTATGACGCTTCCATGTTTCCGGTGACGGAGGGAGACGGAGCTATGCAAGTCAATAACACTGTCCCTTTTTCACAACAGAATCATGATGGTATTAGTACGTCATAAAAGGTTGGAAGGCCACTGAACAGCTAAAAGTCTGCAGCAGCACTAAAATACTCTAAATTGAACTTATTTGACCTAATCCAAGCAGAATCCAAGTATTACAATAAAAATTACATTGACGATTACTTTCCCTAACACATTCTCTCTTTGAAAGTGAGTGGGCTGTAATCTACGACACGATCCCAGTGTCGGTTGGTATTGTCAAATGTCGACTAATCAATTGTACTTCTGCAAGCTCTTATTCTTGTGTACACCTTCTCAAGTTAAGTACACGTGAGTTCGTTAGAGTTACGTAGATACCCATACCTAAGCTACATCACTTATTCAATCGCTCTAGTAGGTACCTATAGACGAGGATGAATACCGTATTACCTAACTGTGTTGAGATTAATACGTAGAATGCTTGGATTTAATCCGCTTCAAGTAAAGTTGATAGACTTACTTACGACCAGTTGTTAGTTAGGCTGTGGTCTTCTTTTGTTTGATTGGCGTTCTTAGTAAGGCTTTGAAGAAGTTGGCTGGGGGATTAGAGATTGCTGCAACCTATTTTGTGAGAAGTGTTGAATTCTACTTCTAATACAATCAATGCTTGAAGCTGAAAAGATGGATAGTGGATATAGGCATAATAATGAGATATCTTTTGAGAAGAGCTAACGGAGTATCGAAAAGGATCTTTCAAAAAATAAATTCACATGTGGAGGTCTACTCAAGTAAAATTATTTCATAAAATAAATGATTATCCCGACGCAGTTTTCTTCTGTATATTTTCATGTTAACCTCTAATTTAATTCTTTCATTTTAACAAATGTAAACCTAAATATGTTTTCAACGAAAAATCTACATACAAATGTATTTAGCCCAACTTTAAATCCCAGGATGAAAATCAAGCACTGTGAGAAATCTAGACACGCAAATAAGCGGATAAAGAACAGGGACTACAGAAAACACAGGGACACAGGTTAACGCTTCGTGCAAACAGTTTTTATCTCGAAAAACTTAGCTTGAATTTCATACATTTTCAACTGTTGTGTTCCATTTTTTCGGAGATCGTAATGTACTTTTTATACGGCAAATAAAGACTCGTTTACTGAAATAACTTTTTGAAATAATATTCTCTATGATAGGACTATGTTCAGCACAAACTTTGTGGCGAAGAAGTTGATCTAGAAAATCTTTTCAATCTTTTTCTTTTACCACTTAAATAAATAAACTTTCTGAGGCGCTACATTCCATGTTTGTACAGCTAAGGAGTGGAGTTCCCTGCCGGAGTCTGTATGTCGTGATAGCTACAACCTTGGGGTCTTAAAGTCAACAGTGAATAGGTGACTTCTAGGCTAGTGAGCTCCATCGTCAACCACATCATTGCTTTCAATCAGCTGAAGTTGTGGTCAAGCGCCTATTAATTTTGACGACACGTTTGGCGCAGTGGTTAAGAGATTGGCTGCTGCGCTGCGTGTCACGGGTTCGATTCCCGCACGGAAGAAATATTTGTATGGCCTACAGATAATTGTTCCGGGTCTGGTTGTTTGTGTATGTGAATTTGTATGTTTGTAAACGCACCCACGATACAGGAGAAATTCCTAGTGGGGCAATGTTTTATTTAAAAAAAATAATAATAAATAAATAAAAAATTATAAAAATACTGAAGTGCGATGTCCAGTTGTAAATTTAATAATTGATCATCAACAGGATTTAAGCGAATTTTAGAAAACCATAAAAAAGTTTGTTTAAAGAATTGTTTTCTAAGTATGAATGAATACTAGAAGAACTCATTTTATATGATTTTTTTCCTAATCTACATCAGCATCTGCCTTGCCTTTTTCCCAACTATATTCGGCTTCCAGTCAAACCGGATTCAGCTGAATACCAGTATACAATCTACATCATCATCATATTCCTGCCCTTATCCCATGTAACTTGGGGTCGGCGCAATACGTTTACTCTTGACTCTAGTCTAGATCTGAGTTGACAGAGACAAAGTCGACGGAAGAGTGAGCTTAACCAGAAGAATCTTTGGTACACTTTCATGGTGCATACTGGGATAATCGTCGCCTGGTGCCCCATTCCATTTGAAATGTATAACGGGACCTCTTCGTGTTGGCTTCGAACCCTTTTACGCCTACCAGTATACAATCTACATATAACCTCAAAAATTGAACTAGCAATATTGAAAAAGAAATTACAACGGAGATAAACAACGTCAGCAAAGAGAAAAACAGAAATCAGATCAATTAGTCCGTAGGTACACAAGGATTGGAGCAATAATATTGAAGTAGCACCTAGCTTTTGCTCTGAAATCGAAAAATTCTTGTGAAGTGTTGATTCAGCGAAACGTGCGTGTCGACAATGGATATAACTCTCCTTAACATGTTACCTCCGGGAAAAACTCTGTTGAACGGAAAAATATATCTATAGGAGTTTCTTTTCATAGAAAAAGTCTATCAAAGTTTATCTAGTGATTGATGGAGTTGATTTGTTTTCAAACGGTCAAATCATTTGATGAAGCATTTATTTATCTTGCACTGTGTGTGCTTTTATGTATGTACATATGTTTGTAAGTCCGTCAAAATTTGCAAACCATTTTGCGACCATTTGTTTGTGTCCGATTGAGCTGAAATTTTACATACACCTTAAGTTCTGATGAAAATACAATGTGCAATACCTACTTAATTTTGTAATAATTTCAATATGAAACCGCTCCAAGATGGCGGATTACATTGTTTTTCAACCTTGATTGTTTCTCTTTGGCTTGAAGAGCAGAAAACAATAAAGTTAATAACATTACACTAAATTCAATATGGCCGCTAAATAAAAGCTTGTTTTGAAATAAATATATAATGATTTCATGCAACACACAGGTATGAAGGTGGACTAAACCATAAAGCAATTGCAATACTTTATGTAGTTTGTAGCAAAGCCAGCTGCGGAAACAAGGAACGCACTTGACAAAATTACAAAAGCATTGTTGTAAGTTTCGTTGATGAACAACAAACAATTGTTGTTTGTTGTTCATCAAACTAAATTGTTGTCATTGGACAACAATTTAATTTTACCATCAATTGTGTTTTTAAAATAACTAAATAGTTTTTGACACAGTAGGTACCTATTATTTAACAGTATGTCGATGAGAAAATCTAGTAATTAGAAATGACAGATGAACGTGAAGACAGTATGACTAGTTGACCATCCAAAGACCCTGACGCTTAAAATTAGCATTTATAATGAAACCGCAACTTCACCTTCAAGGAAAACTGACTGTTTGTTTGTATCTTGTTTGGTATATAATTATTTTCGACATCTAATCATCGAACACATGAAATGACATCTGTATAATTTTTTATCAACTTCAAAAAAGAAGGAGGTTCTCAAATAGACAATTTTTTTTCTCAATATTTGTTTACGGCTTAGAAGTACAAACTTAACGTTTTGCCAAAAAGCGAAGGAGCGAAGCATTCTGCAGATCCAACTGACTGAATGCGCTTTACATTTATATGCTCCAAGATAGGCATCGACGATTGGGAGCGAAATCCTCGAAGCTAAAGTGATATTGGGCGGGCCACATTGACAAAATATGGGCCAGGATCGTCACGCGAAGGGAGGCTGAAGGCAGATTTCGCAAGCGAGTCGGACCAAAAAAACCTCAGCGGAACGATTTGGACTCGCTGCTGACGGCTTGGTAGGAGAATGCTGCAGATAAAGTTAGCTGTGCAAATGGTAGAGGCCTATGCCCAGCTGTGGGACACCATAGGTTACTAAAAAAGTTTTTTTTTTTTATAATGTCGAGTATTTATGTTAGAAGCTTTTTTTTTAAATGATGGGCAATCATCAAATATCTTCTTCCACTCTGGGTAGAGCGGAAGGGCGTGTCAGACTCTCACTGACTAAAACCCATCCGTGTTCCTTCTAAAGCCCTTTGCGTTCCAGGGCCGCGGTGACTCTTTCTAATAAATTCCGCAACCCTGTCAGAATGTAAGAAGCTTGCACACCAACAATTGTCATACCAACGTTTACACCAATCAGAAGTTATTGCAGCATGCACTTAGCTAGCTTGCCTTGTACAAGTTATCACTGAGTGTATTCCCGGCTTAAGATTCCAGAAAAAATAACATAAGTAAACACGATTTACCTTGAGTATTTCGCAATTCGCAAATTCATCAATTAAATATTCAAAACAAAATGAGAGACGGTTAGGTCAAAGGGTAAATATCTAAATATTATTTGAAAGGTTACCGTGTATCATTAATTTAACCTAACAGCAGATAAACTTGTTTAAATGTCAAAGGATAATATCAAATAAAAATAATGAGATGGCAATTAATGTCTTAATTAATATAGGTAACTGGCCAGTGGTAGTTTTTGTTAAAATTCTAAATTATTTCATTTAGAATATAGTAAAAATATAAAACCAATTAATCATTGGCGATTCGTGTTTTCATATAGAAAGAGTTGCAACCCGCGGCTCCGACCGCGTGATATTCGAAAATTATCTCAAGCGACCATACTCCAGGGATAAAAAGAAGTCCTATCTTAGGAAATCGTCTATCCACGTCATCATCATCATCACCAAATCAGCCGAAAGACGTCCACTGCTGGATATAGGCCTCCCCAAGTATTGCCACAACTACCGGTCCTGGGCGTCTCGCATCCATCGACTACCCGCGATCCTCACCAGGTCATCGGTCCACCTTGTGGAAGGCCTTCCAACGCTGCGTTTTCCGGTACGCGGTCTCCACTCCAGAACTTTTCGGCCCCATCGTTCTCTTGCGGATATCATCATTCTTCTCCCTGCGTGCTTTCATCTAAATCCGTTCAGCCTTATAATGTAAAGAGGTAACAAAAACTCTCTTTCGCATTTATAATATTAGTTAATATCATATTTTCTTTGTTCATTTCATGGCATAAGACGAGTAACTTCCTCTTTCAGGTAACTCCTAAAAGAGATATTTTCGAAGAAGCATTTAATTAGGAAAATCACTAAAAGCTTCTTAATCTACCGGAAATCTTTCTGAATTGGCTCGAAATTGTATTAATTTTCCTCCAATTTTTCCATCGCAAAGGTCGTTTAAGTAATTCGCGAAAATTCTATTATACAGAGAGTTTCAGAAGTGTGTGTATCGAATATACACACAATAATATACATAGGTACAGTACATAAAAACAAAAAAAAACGTGTGCGTCTCGGGACGACCGACAGAAGTGATAACTTAAACTATTTAAAATGGGAAGCGTCTGTCCGAAATACGACTAGCGTTGTAGGTTAGAGTGAGAGAGGAAGAGCCTGCCTACCGCTGCCGTATGTGTGCCGTGCGAGAAAGGGAAGCCAGACAGACTGGCACCGTAACGCGTTACGTTACGAAGCGGTTTACCCTCCCATAAGAAGTTATCACTTCAAAAAAAAACAAATGACTTGTATTAAAAAATCCAATTGAAAAAATCTACTAGAAAGTTCCTTACAAATCACTTTTCAAGCAGTTTGATGCTATTGGTTCCAGTTATTATAGTTCAATCACAGATTTTATGCAACTAACTGCAATTTTGTTGTTTCTGCACTACAGAACATCACATTATCCATTAGGTCGTGGCTAAATAATAACAGCCGCACGGGTCGATCTTCAAGGTTAAGCAACCCTTGCCGAGGTTGGTCTGTGGATGGGTGACTATCTTAACATTCCGAGACTCCTCCGTGCCTCGGAAAACACGTTAAGCCATTTGTCCCGGCTGTCATTTGTAGATTTTTGGCAGTTGTTACGGATAGTCAGAAGCCAGATAATCTGACACCAGTCTTGCCATGAATTACCGTGTTACCCAGTTAATGGGTTGTGGAGGTCTGTCAGGCAGCCGCTCCACGTAAATTACTGGTATTCAGCTGAATCCGGTTTGACTGGAAGCCGACCCCAACATAGTTAGGAAAAGGCTCGGCAGATGATGACTACATAACATCACCCTTAACGCTCCTCCGGAAGACCCTATATAAGCATTTTACCTTGAATGTTACAAAATAATTAGTACATAAGTACACAGGTCTAATGAAATTCCATTCCATAGAAATGTTTCAATTCAATTAACCCTTTTAATTGAATTGAAACAATCGGAATCCTTCCCCTTGGTTGTTTTTGGGGGAAAACTTGTAAAGTGGGACATTGAATGTAGGACTTATAACTTAATAATGTAAATAACAATGGAAAGTTCTTATTGTGTGGTTATAAACTAAAGTTTATCAGCACTGTCAGAAGCTTTACCAAGAATCTAGCTCTGTTTTGAAAACAAAACGCTTACAAGTTCTTGTAAACTTATTGGGAAGAGAGAACGAGAAAGGACTCATTAAAAAAAAATACAAATACGTTTATTTCAGTACCAACTAGTTTACATTAGTTTATAATCGGAGCCTCCTTTAAGCATAACATTAGCTGTTTGTATGTGCAAGTTACAAAATGTTTTTTTTTTTCAATATATTTATAAATATTAACCCGTATTATAATAACCCTTCAAGAATTATTTTTGGCTTTCCTGCAATTTACAACAGCGTTTTTTGAAAAAAACAATTTTTAATTTTCTTATTTGGTCTCGCAAAAGTGACCATATAGGTATTCAACATATATTTATGTCCGTTACGATGTCCGTGTTTGTGTCACAGAAGATAATATGTGTGTCAATTAAATCGGTCCAGCACACAAGTGATCTTATAATGTTAAAATTTTTCATACGGACGTTTGGACCTCATAAAATTTATAAGTTTATGATCAATGTAACTGTCGCTGTCATAGCTGCTATCTCCGTTCCCATCATCGAGCGTTGGGTGGCTCGCTTTCCGATTACCACCAGGCCCGGGTCGATGGCGAGTTGTGTTTCACGCGCGCCTCAAAGAGATGTCAGCATAGAAGACGGGGCCCGCTAGGGCCAGAGCCTGCCAGGGTTGCGGAATTTGTTCGAAAAAGTCACCGCAGCCTTGGAACGCAAAGGGCATTGAAGGACGGATGGGTTTTAGTCAGTAAGAGTCTGACACGCCCTTGCGCTCCACCCAGAGCGGAAGAAGTCATTTGATGATTTACCAACCTTAAAAAAAAAAAAAATACCACCAACTACCAAGATTTCCATCATCTAACAACCATGATTTCTATCATTTTTACGTTTCATCAGCGTGAAAACTAATCAATCATGTTTTCATCAAACGTCTAAATCATCTTCCACAAATAATAGTAAAAATGTCAAGAAAAAAATCTTAATACTTTCACTAATAAAAAGTATTTGAATACAACAAACTTTACTTCTCAATCAACGAGTTATTAAATGGTTGTTATCTAGAAATTTTACCATAACATAACTATGTTGCAACTGTAAATATGTCTGTTGATAAGCTTGAAACTGGTATCTGTGAGAAATGCTTTCTAATTTGTGTGTATTTGTGTAATGAGTATTTTATTGGCATTATGGCTTTGGAGGTGACGCAGTGTTGGAAGGCCTTGCACAAGGTGGACCTATGACCTGGTGAAGGCCAAGGGAATCTGCTGGATCCGAGACGTGGATCTCAGGATGTGGCGATACTTGGGGGAGGCCTATGTCCAGCAGTGGACGTCTTTCGATTGAAATGATGATGATTCGATTTGAAAGAGCCATAAATAGATGCAATTGATGTTGGTAAAGAAAATCTAATATGTAAAAGTTATAGTAGACAAAAGTTTTCTAATTTAACCAAAAAACTTGTTTTATTTAAAGACATAAAACAAAAACTTAAACATAGACACCTAAATTGGAACAACAACAATAACAAAACAAAAAACACGAATTAACAATTGAAAAGAAACAGTACTAAGATTCCAAAAACACACTTTAACATTTCAAGAACATTCGCAGACAGTCAAACGGACTACTAAATCATTAAAATTGCCGTTACAAATCCTCATTACTTTGTATACAACCGTCTTATGCTCTCGAATAATAAAGAAAAATATTCAAAACATTCACCCACCCTTCTACCATCTCTATGAATAAAACACTCTCTGTCCGTTTATACGCGCTTATCTCTATAACTGCAAGACCGATTTTAATAGAGCTTTCGCCACTCTGAACCATGTTTCTGAATCGAGATTGGAAGTAATAAAACCATATGCTAGCTTCCAGCTATTCCAGAAGGCAAAATTGAAGCCAGTCAGATAGCTGTCACGATAATTCTTCCATACCAACCCGGGTTGCTTTGCTAAAGGAGTATAAAAATCCACGGACAATCTCGGCGGGAAATTTATAGCAACAATAAAATGTGGGATGTTTCCTCGCTCCAGCTAAGAGCTGTACCGGAATTGTTTGAGCCACCATTCGTATAGTTCTTCACAAATATATCTTCTATCACAATGCGGTAGTGTTGAACTTTGTTGCCAAGATTAAAACGCGCTAGTGTTTCCTTCTGTCAAAATTGGTGCAACTTTGTACGTGATTTTATCAGCTCAAAATGGCGTAATATCTTTGATGACTTGGTTTATTTAAAAAAATACTGTTGGTTTATGGCAAGTCTTATATTTTATAACGAATAAGGAAGTGAAAATTGAAACTTTTAATACCGTGAGGCACTAAACTGCATAGGAAAAGATATTTTATAAAACGCTCTTATTTACGGAATTGACAGATGAAAATATCAGAGGCACAATAATATTACAAAAAACCCTTGGTTTCAAGGCGGTTCCTCGAGCATTACTTTGTGTTTTAAATTTTAAGACACGCTTGCGATCACGCATTTTTCCATGACGAAATAGATCATTATCTCACTCTAAAAGGTACTTAAACGTACCTTTCGAGTGATCAATAACACAAACATGTATCTGTATTATTTTAGATTGGCCAACTACTAAATACCTACCGCACGATCTATATAAAAGGAAAAGTTAACAAGGTTGAATTATGGAAAAAACTTGTTGGAGGTGAAACCATAGAATTAAAGAAAGAAATTGATTATTTGAGACTCACACAAGGCGAGTTGGTTACTCTGGGGTGAAGCCTTCAAGTGAAATCCTAAGGTTAAAACTTGTACAACAGTTGGTGTTTAACACTTAAAACATTGATCAAAAACCTCAAACTCTTAATTGAATTACCTCACTCAACAGCCCATGCAAAAAGAACCAAGGCTAAACCATAAAATCGAGCATTTAAGGTAATTTCTAAATAAATCATTGTATCTGCTTTGCGAGAGGGCTATTCACCCAACACTCGCTTTCGAAATCAGTTTCACTATCTCGCAGTCTCTCTGGCTAGTACAACGTTTGTACAACGCTTGTCTAGTCAGCTGTTGTACAAATTAATGGCCGAAGTTAGTTTGAATTGATAAAATAGTAGCACCGCGTGTCTAGGAAATTGTGTGTTATGAATTATGATGATATATTGGTAGTGTAAATATTAGTTTCGTTAGTTTAAACTGGGTTTGGTTTAGTTTTATTGGGTTTACAGCGATGTTGGGATAGAGGTAATCTACGAGTTTTAAAAGCTTAGCAATACATAATACACACATGAATAATATCACATCTTATAAACACACACTCACATCTATAAAAACACATTTTTTTTGTGATAATTGCATAGTAATTTTCATCTAAGCAAATAATATCTGTTATGAATAATAAATTATAATTATCAAAGTCCAAAAAACTGACTCAAACACTTCCTCATTTTTTAAATAGCTCAGAGAATGTCAAAAATAATACTTTGGTCACGACTTTTTTATCCGCATTCGCTACTGCTACTATAATTTCAATAATATGTAATTTGTTTGCTTGTTCGTATAATACATAATGGTAGCCATTGAAATGTGCCTAATTTATTCAAATATTTTACAAGTTATATTTTCAAGTGTTCCGCATAGTTTCTGTAGGTCTTTTACCGATATATTTGCACCTTTTTACAAATAACATGAACACAAAATAGAGACAACTGAACAAGTTTTTAATACGGCGTGATTTTCTTTTAACAAAAACATTAATGATTAAACTTTAGTAATAACCATATAAACTGTGTGTGGCCGTGTTATTTGTTTGCGTGTTTTATTATATAAGTACCCACACAGATTTTTTACTTACAGTTTTACTTATTTAGCTGACTCGCGCAACTTTGTCTGCATCACATTTTTCTTTAATGCTCCGCTCCTATTGGTAATTAAAAATTAATTAGCATGATATTATATAGCCTATAGCCTTCTTCGATCATACGCAAAAAGAATTTTCCAAATCCGACAGGTAGTTCCAGAGATTAGCGCGTTAACGCTTCAGCTTTATTATATTACTAGCTTTTGCTCGCGACTGCCTTCGCGCATATCCCGTTTTTTTTCCATTCCCGTATAGCCTATAGCATTCCTCATGAATGTGGCTATCATATACAAAACGAATTTTCCAAATCTGACTGGAAGTGCCAGAGATTAGCGCGTTCAAACAAACAAACAAACTCTTCAGCTGTATTATATTAGAAAATAGAAAATATAGATTATAATATTACAATAAAGTTTTTAAGTATAGATTCAAGTATAGAGTTGGTTCCACCATAATTTGCTGTGACAACTGGCCCCTAAGGGGGCCCTAAGTACAGCCACACATTTGCTCCTCATTATGATAGATAATACTCTGTCATGAAAATTCACAAGCCCACAATTTATTTTACGATAATAGTTGATAATGACAAGGTTGTATGTTAAAACGTTTATCTTTTTTTTTAAGTCTTTGCTCTGGGCTACGCTAATTCGAGGCTACAATTTAAACTTTAGCCATACACACTACCTCATTACCGTAAAACGTATAAAACTTAACTCAAGGTGTGACCTACTTTTAATTGTAGACAAAGAAAAAGTTTAAATACATATTTATTTTTGACATTTACAAGCGTTTAGTAAAAAATGTATGCTGTCACTGGTTAGTGATTAAATGGGGGTATTGCACTCGTGTTTATGATATTTAAATCCTGATTAAAGTTGCTAATTGTAGTTGGTAAAGGTGGAATTATGAAGTTATTTTTAAAACAGAGCCAAATTACTATTTCATTCATCTATCTCTATATCTACAATTTTATTTTTTGATTACGTTTCTTTATCACAAACATTGTATGTTTGTAAAAATTTGAAAGTTCTAATCCGATCACAAACATTATTTCACTGATCGAAAGCTACACTACCAATAAGTATTATAATAGGTTCCTTTTCCTGAAAAATGCACAGATTTTGCAGGATAGAGGAATCAAGCCGCTGGAAAAAGATAGTTATAACAACTTTTTTCTATATTGTACAAGTAAACAAATCCCCATAAAATCCTCACGCATCGAAAAACTAACGATATTCCATAAACTCATGTAATGACGTGGGTCACCGATAGATGGCGCTATTACAAGATGGCCGCTTTTGCGGTAAAGGCGCGAATACATTGCGGTATCGCAACGGGATGGAGTTAATGACTACTCTTTAGCACATCATTGGAATGAGAACAGCGGATATGTTAACGACTTGTAAGTTGTTTCTTATAATAAATATCATGTTTATGACGGAACGGTAATATTGACTTTAGTGCTTTACAGAAGATACTTCTCTTTAGTGTAAATATATTTTTGTATCGTGATTTATGCTTTCTTTAGAGAGAGTTTTACACGATTTATTTTGCATAAGCATAATGTGGCAGACCACCAAAGACGGACTGGATAAATAGAAACTGGCCAGACACGTGGGCTCTTGAAAGATGTGACGATAGAGACCTTTACCTAGGAGCCGGACATCAACAACTAGAAAAAAAACTTAATGATTAATGGATAGGCACCCGCTATTTAATTTTTCGTAAGCTGGATGTAATTTTCAGTAAAAACTTAATCTACCACTTAATTTTCAAATTAATTAAATGAAAGACGACAACGGTACAGTCGCGAACAAAAAACTTAAACACACAGATAATAATTATTTATTTTGTACAAGTTTTTGCGATTCATTTAATTACACCCATCAATCACCGAACGACAGGTTCTAAAGCAATTATTTTAGTGTATTCAATAATTTCTTAAGTCAATAAATCATGATTATATTTAACGAAGTTACTAGTTGCTACACTGAATTACCTTGATTCGGCTTTTCAAAGAGTTTGTTGCGTTATATTTCATAGCTGTCAAAAGTTTATTTTGTAAGTGATCTCGCCTTCAGAATCACTTCAGTTTCAATGTAATAGTAATAAATGATCCTTAACGATGGTATTTTACTAAAAAAAATCTTGAAACGGTTTTTACTCAGTAGGAAGGTTCAGCGAAAATTATGAGATACTTAATAGCATCTAAGTACCAGGAGAGATTTAATGTTATTCCGTTACTAAGGAAGAAAATAACTGAATGATAAGAGATACTCGTGCAATCAAAACCATACAAATATGATACGTACTCGTAAAAGCGAAAGTAACTTGTCTATATGTTAGTTTGTTACCTCTTCACGCCTTAACGGCTGAATGGATTTAGACGAAACTCTGCACACGGGTAGACCATGTCTTGGCAAAGAACAAAGGATACTTTTAATCGCGGAAGTATGTTCATTTAGGATAATTATTTTTGACAATCACGCGGGCAAAGCCACTGGGAAGCTAGCATATTGATATTAGAAACCTAAGTGGATATGGAACAACTTGGAAGACGTTCCATCTTTACTCTATGCAAGGATGTTTATAGCTGATTAAACCACAGATAACATCTATAAACTTGCTCTAGACGCCTGCAGGAAGAGAAGGCGTTGCTAATCTTTATCGATGTTATAGACACTCAATTATCACCTATAAAATGTTTAAATTCCTCCCTCCTAGTGTTTTATGCTGGCAAAACCTAATTAGCCCGTTAAAAATGGCAATGAATATTAAGTAGTCATAGATGGATAGACACATTCTATCAAAACCAGTTCAAGACAAAATAATGATAATACAATACAGGAAGGCTTGCTGTCCGTTAATGAGCAGCAGTGCAATTCTGTAAACATGTCGAAGTGAAGGATTAGGTGAAGTGATCATGAAGTGAGCTGTCATTCTATCTTTATAACATGGATTGACAGCAGACTTCCAGATCACTTTACACGGGTGGGTCCTTTTTTGAGGAACAAAAGACGCTATCGACCCGGGCCTACCGGTTAGTTCTGTAAACATGTCGAAGTGAAGGCTTGGGTGAAGTGATCACGAAGAGAGCTGTCATTCCATCTTGATTACATGGATTGACAGCTCACTTCGTGATCACTTCACCACACAATTCACTTCGACTTGTTTACAGAACCAACCGGCAGGCCCGGGTCGACGGCGTCTTTTTTTCCTCAAAGAAGGACCCATCCGTGTGGGTGGGCTTTAGTCAGTAAGAGTCTAATACTCCATCCTGCTCCCTCAGAGCGGGAGGAGTCATTGCATGATTTTCCATCAGCAAAAAAAGGCTACATTCGTCACGAAAGCTCTTTAAAACCTTTCTAATTTTCATCTGAACTCAATGTGGTTACTGAACTCCATTGCGTGCCATACATTCCCATAATAATAGGGTAATTTTGAACCAAAACCAAACTTCATTATTTTCACCATACACCTCCGGAAATTATTATACTTTCGTCGCTCACTCATGACGGATGCCATAATCGTCAATTTCATATTTAAATCCATCACGAAACCGGTTTATTGCGGTTTCATAACCTGATTGGTTTTCAAAGAATTTTCAACCTTATTTCAATTGGAAAAGGTTTATTGGAAAGCTTTTGTCATGTCACTTACGATGTTGTCTGTTGAATGAGTAAATATGGGAAAGCAATGTTAAATAATTTGTTTTACTTATTGATGATCGTTAAATTAGAATTAGATTTTGATCGAAGCGTGAATTAGTTGTCATTAAAACGTGTTTGCGTCGCGCCAAATCAGTAATTTTTCTAGGAGTTTATTTTCTCTTATTTTCGATCCAATTACCCTGGAAACCAACAAAGATCAATGTTTATTTGGAAACTAAATGTAAACAATTTACATAGGCATACTTTAAACATGTAATTGGCGTTTCGGAAGCAATTACACCAATTCTCATTCGCATAACATACAAATACCATTTGATTTCAAAGATTTCGAATTAACCGCTGAACTAAATTGAACCTTGACTCTTCAATTATAAGGTCACCTTTTGATTAGAGTAGGAAATACAGAAAGTAAAGTGTTAAAAGTTTATAGTCTGGGGAAGTGTAATAGGTATCATTGAGCACGCGTCGATTTGCTAAACGGATGATTGCTATTATTAACAATTAACATACAAAGAATGTCTACGGTTATTTTTATTGATATCGGGCCCTTATAATTTGGACTGGGTCAGGCCCAATTGGATAACGACCTCTTTACGTTGTTACCTCTACACAAAGTTAAACTTGACAACAGATTTTTTTTTTCGTTTTAAAAAAAGAACCTTCTAATTGGCATACAAAATATCTATTGTAGGTACAGTCCCGTTCATAAATCAGATTCATTTTCCAGCATTCTTTTTCAATTCAAATATAGAATCAATACTACACAAAACGCTCGGGGCATATTGGAACGCGATCACATTATTTTAACAGCGGCATTAGCGAAACCCACCTGATTGCAAATGGCGGCGCTTAATACATCGCTGCAATTTGTAAAATAATTAAAGAAGCCTCAGGCATTCTGCGGTTATACGTTTACATGTTAGGTAACATGTTATGTAGAATTAGATAACTCATGTTTGTATGAATAATTTTGTTAGAAAACTCGCAAAATTATTAAGGGGCGGGGTTCTGTCAATTGGTTTCGAGCTTTTTTGGTATTATGTAAAAAAATGCCTAACTTTTCACTTAGTTATTAATACTTTGCGTAATTTGTTTTATACAAAACTGACGTCTAAACAACATCGACGCATAAAAAAAATATATTTTGAACCCAAAACGTTACAACAATTTCGAGTATTTACCAAACAAAAAAGATTTTATTTTGTAGGAAAAGTAGCAAGGAAACGAACGCATAATGACTCAACCTTTTGTCTCTGGTCGTTGTTAAGTAACTTTAGCGAAAAAACTATTTACACACAAAGCCTTTAGGAAAATTGGCTTTTCACACAAAATGTCAAAGTGTTTATTACGTAAACTAAATTAAATATTGTTGGTAGAATATTGGTGAAGTTTGTTTTAAAATAAAACACAGAAGCAACTTTCTTAGTCACTGTATTTTTATGTTATTTTATCCGTATTTGTATTGCCATCATTTTAACTAACGAGATCTCTAAACAAGCATACAAAAGCCCAAAAAACATGCAACATCAAACAAAATACACAATGTGCCAAAATACGACCCACAAAGAAAACTGTCCTTAATCACGTTACACTAATTACTAGAAACGAATCCATCCCTTATCTTTTTGATATGGGAATACACTTATCATTCCTTTCTTATAATATCCTCTTCCGTGACAACGGAGTGACTCAGCTGTTCCAATTTCTATACAGTGTAATTAATCTTGGGCTAAATTGATTCGTGTGTAAGAAAAAGTGGGCGAATGTAATTAGGGTTTGTCTAAGTGAAATCTTTGTTGGATTATTGTTTTGTGGATGATTTTTTTTGGCGGGTAATAATTGTGGTTTCGGGAAGGGATTATTTGGTATTTTCAAGTCTAGTTTACTGATTTAGGAATAGAAATTTTATAGGGAATGATGATAGGATGAGATTGAAGTTAAACAGTTCGAGATCATTTTTGAAAAATAATTGTGAAGTCAAAGTGATCACATGGGGGTATTTTATGTGATTTCATGATTAGCAATTAAAAAAAAACTCTGGTGGTACCTGAGCTTATGTCACATGACATCTACCAAAGACAACACAGTGCCACACTGTTATTATCTTTGCAAATACTTGAATCGATATTCAACATTTCAAGTCCTGTGTCAACATTTTTTTCAACACTCGCTATTTTCTCCGTGTCGCAATTTCCGTATGACAACTGTCACCATAACCTGTCAAAAGGTCATTGACTTCTCACAACATTGTGTGCAACTTTTAAGCTGCCTCTAACTGGCCAGTAGCATGCAACTTGCGCATTGGCAAATCGGTGTTTTCTAGGCAATATAGTAATCAACTTCGAGCGTATTGCCTAAGAGGTCTGTAGTTTATGCAAATAAAATACTTAAAACAAAACGTTTTTTTTAGATTGAGCTGCTATGTGGCCATAGCTAGACGAGATTGTTTTATAAAATTGGCAAATCGCCTTTTTACTTAAGACTGCCATAAACGATATTTTTGGGATTCTCACAACCCTTTCCTTCGACCTATTCCTCAAACATTGACCCTCTTAAACCTGATTTTAAGGTAGAATACCCAAAACTAACTGCCACTTTGGCAGTTGCAAACGTTAAGCGACATGTGGTCAACATGTGTCCAGCATATGTTGAACAAACAGGTGCATTTGCAGCATTTGCG
Source organism: Mamestra brassicae (assembly GCA_905163435.1). NCBI lineage: Eukaryota > Metazoa > Arthropoda > Insecta > Lepidoptera > Noctuidae > Mamestra > Mamestra brassicae. The sequence goes on along the minus strand of LR991004.1, from coordinate 6,136,596 downwards.
AATCTTAACAGACAGGCCCTGAAAACCAGTTTAAGCGACAATCGGGCGATAATGATCAACATTTGGATCATTAAAGAGGAAAGTGCAGAAAGCTCATTTCCTAAAACCATGGAATTAGTATGCAAACTTAATGACATCTTTAGGGATGGAGCAGTTATTTCTTATCCTAGCAAACAAGAGACAGTGTTTTTATCTTTCTTCTAGGGAGTGTTTTAAAAGTTGGACATCAAATGGTTTCCGAATCTTTTATGAAGTCGCTGGATCAGGAAATTGAAATAAAAATTAAATAAATTGTAACTTATTTAAGTTGCGATTGGTTGTCCAAATAAAATATCCTAATAAATTCGCTGCTACAAGGGTGAATATCTCAAAATTTATAATTTTTTATATGTAATATAGTTGTGTTGAAAAAATTTCGCTCCGTAAACAGTAGAAAACTTTTTTACAAAAAAATACAACCGACTTCCAAAAATTACTTATCTAAATTATAAAATAACTTAAATTTCGAAAGGTGTTTTTGGTGGTTTCTTCATTTTTTAAACAACACCACTGGAGGGTCACAGGAAAGCAAAATACGCAATTTTGTTTACTTCTATACTACTGACTAAAACCCATCCGTGTTCCTTCTAAAGCCCTTTGCTTTCCAGGGCCGCGGTGACTCTTTCGAACAAATTTTGTTTACTTGGATGATATATTTTTAAAACTACTAAATCGATTTTGATGAAATGTCTATGGGACCAATCGGAAAGTATATCCTTCACATAAAAGATCCTCCTTTTTTAAAGTCGGTTAAAAGCGTCATTTCACTGTGAATATCTGCTCTCTCTCTCTCTTACTACAAATCAAATGAGTTAATTATTTAACACAAAGTTTGACCGTAAATTATTTTAAAAATTGTTGATTGGGATAGAAGGCAAAAAATGTGATGCAATGGTTTTGCAGCCCTAAACATTTTTCCCGTCATGACTTCCTATGTTTTACGTTATCTTCATTGTGGCGTTACATCAATAGTCTAATTAGACGAGATTAATCATTTATAGAGTTAACCTTCTGCTTTTATCTATTTCGCATACAAAATTGGAAAGCGATTGGGCGATAAACGGCGCGCGCGCACCTGCGCCTTTCACGCCATCTATTGCGTAAGCATGGTATGTGCGCTTTTGTGTTCAGCGCTTATTGATACTTAATACTGGGTGGGTATCTACATGTGTCTTCTGTTATTGAATGTTATGTCATCCGATTGATTACTGCTGTTTGTGTAAGAGTAAACGTTTGTCGGTTTGCGAAGTCTTTGTTGCGGATATAGGATTGCAGTGGTGGCCATTTTGTAATAGATTACCTATTCTTTACGAGAAGGAACTATGATGCTATGTTATAGCAACTTTGAGCAGGATATATACTTACTTTTTTATATTCACTTCTACATATGCATTTGAATTTTGAAGTGTCGCCATTTTCTATCCGTAAACCCGTTGTTATTTGTTTAGCTTGAATTTCGAAAGTTATTTTTGCATAACAAAAGACATTAAAACGTTAACAGCAAATCGATACACAAAAGTCATCAAAACACTAAACTATCAGACCAAAAAACGACATGAAAACAAACAGCGTTAACACCAATTAAAAATCTAAACCAACCATTCCATTCGATTCACTAAACCTATTTCCATTTAAAAATAACTGAATCGTAATTGAACCATGCACAACCTGGAGTTATTTTGAATTTATTCACACGCGTTATGCTAGGATCAATAATGCCTTGCTACTGTTCTGGACCTTTAGACAAAGTTCTATTCTACCAGCGGTAACGATTGTCAAGAAAACGACTCAAAAGTTCCAAATAAGTCACTTTTCAAGTCTAATGCAGTTGGTGGGTTTAATGTTATTTCAATCACAGATTTGTTTTTTTTTTCTTTATTTGGGTAAACCAATGGCAATACCTTTAATATATTACATATTATTCGTATAACAGTTTTAGTTAGTTAATAATAGGTTTCCCTGCGTAACTGGGTTCAATATACGAACGGACTAACGAGATATAATTCAAATAATTATAATTATATTTTATTGATTTAACTACATCAGACTGCTTGGAATGTCACATCATCGAGGCTTTTAAATGTATTCTTGCATTAAGTTCAATCAAATATTTAACCGTGTGAGTTTTGGTGATGTATTGCAGGATGTACAATTTCAGGGAAGCTTCAATTTACTGGGATTTTTTGCCAGAAGTAGCAAAGCAATAACGAGATCAATCATTATATCTACCGGACTTAATTGACCCATTTAAATTAAATTAAAATTAATGGTTCAGCGTGGTATCTGAACTAGCAAGGCATAGGTACGTGTATCGAAACGAAATAGATCATTATAATTTTATTTATCAGTAATGGAAAACATTTGTGGGATATTATAGTGCTGATTACGTGTATGTTGTGTTTTAATGTAATTTCATTTTGATTCCATGATTATTTATCATTCCAATGCTTTAAGTACTAGTTATAGAAAATTAGGTCGTAGTTATCACAAAAAATAATTGTCATCGGAACTGAAAATGTAAAATTTCTACTGCAGGATAAGACGAAATATAGTATAAAACAAACTGACAAATATTACAAGTTAAAAAAAAATCTAAAAATGCAAATTTATTTTCAGATAATGTAGCATCAACTATAAATAAATAAACTAAAATTTACAACAAACTAAAATATAGCATCAAAAAATTCGTCCTCAACGCTGTCAGCTGGTGATGTGCCCAAGAGGAAATATTGCCATGGTTGAATGGCAATACTTAGCCTCTGGCCAAAGTAAAAGCCAGCTTTTGGGTCAGGGGAAGTGTCAACCAGCCGTTTCGAAATTTCTTTGGAAAATCTTGGATAAATAAACAATATTTTAAAGATCCCAGCACCGTATTTACATTCATGTCCTAATTTCCCTGCTCATTGGCAAGCGTTGGATGCGCCCGACAGTGCTCAGTGAAATCTGCGAATACACGTCCAATTGGACGCACCATGAAAAAAAGCACGGATCAAAGAACAAACACCCAACCAGAGCAGAGTAACATTACCATAAAGTAACATGAAAAATTGTGAGGACAAACTTTGCAGGACTGCACTGGAAGATTTGAGAACCAATCTAGTGCAGAAAAACATTGCAGCTTCGAAAAAAATTGCATGTTTCCAAAGATTTAGAAGGCAATATGCTTAAGGGTACCTAGATCAGGTTTTCTATCATATTCATAATACCAGCCAGACGAAAGATGGTCGACAGACATAACATAGTACTTAGGTTTCCCCAAACACCCCGCCTCAATTACCACCACGATCTCATCTCGGTTCATTGGCCTGTGTGCCTAATACTTCTCCTTTCATCAATTTTATATTAACACCTTCTTCCATATTAATTAGCAACTCGACTCAGATTTCAGCACCTTTTAGTACATGCCATAGACGGCATTCCAAGAGGAAAGTGAATTCCGTATAACATGCCAGTTTGTTATGCAAGTATGCAGTTAATTTGCCAAGTGACCCTAGGCAATACTACTGGTTATAGCGGCTGGAATTATGTGATCGTGTTTATGGTTATTATAAAACTGAGGTATACTAATAGACTGTCATTTGTTATGTTGGAGAAACTATGTGGACCTGTCATGGCAACATTTAAAAAATTAAATTTATAATAATTTATTTTTTTCAATTTTAGATATGTTTGTTCCTGCAAAAAGTTTGTTCTTGGATTTAACTATTTCTGGACATAAATTTATTTTCAGATTAGCATAATCTCTTTTACGGGATGCAAAAAATGCAGCTATTATTTGAAATACCTACATTGTAATTCAGGGCTACTTTTCAATGACCAGCCAAATATTCTCCAGATAAAAATACTCCAACGTACTCCCGATAAATAAAAAATAACACTGGACTGGCGATTGAAACGTACCCATGTATTACTTATCACAACAGCCAAAAGTTAATCAATCAAGATTGTTTTCTTAAAAAAGGCATGATTAATGAATCAATCGAAAGAAATATCTCTAATCATATCAATACAACGCGAAATGAAAATAACCTTGCCTCAACCGCTCCTAAAAATTCATCTCAACATTCTCAATTGCGATTTCTGATCGAGAATCCTTTGTAACTCTGACCTCATTTAAATCAAGACAAGTCGTGATGTTAAAATAAACGCCTCAACACTGAGAACGGTATTGAGATCTATCGAAAGTAAGGCCACGATAGGCAATCGTATTCATTGTAATAATGTATCGATGTTATGCATAACTGTGGGTAGTTTGCATTAGTTCAGCAGCCAATCGATTTACGAGAATCGAGTCAGATCATCGAGGTATGCTAAATGTTAAAATTGGTCAGTTAAATGACGTTTCGTTGATGCCCGGTTGATCCTTATGTTTTGGACGCGGACAAATAAGAGTGGAAGTTACCAAGTTTGTTTTTTTTTTCAATTTGTTCTAAATTTATTCCCGTCTAAGGGCTATTTTTAACTAAAGAATAAATATGGCCATTTATCTATAGTTATCTAATCATGGAGAAATTGAACCTATGATTTGCATTTATTCAGCTTACCAATAGGTACATGATAAATGTAGTCAAAAGCTTTTACAAGTATTCATTTTATAATCAATTTTTAAGTAAGTAAATTAAATAACCATCAATGTGTAGGAAGATACAGAATGCACCAAATACTCAAAACATGAGAGAGATATCAAATCCAGTCCGAAATGAAAATGAACTCGCCTCCAGGCAAGCTCACGAAAAATAACATGCGTAAAATATTTATCCTCAAAACGTGACGTCATAAAGTTTAAACGCTACAAATTAAATATTCGACCACCATTATTAAAATTTAAACGTTTCAAGCGTGACTTTAATGCGAGAAACCGTCGGCAGATATGTGATGTAGCACACGAGATTTGCTGGAAATTCATATTTATTCAGTGCATTATTTTTGACATAATTTTCGCAGTTTAATAAATTTGTCGTAATAATTTTGACAAGACTCAAGAATAGAAAGTTTTTCTGTCATGAAATATAGAAAATGTTTTTCTTCATTAGTTTCTCTGTAACTTTTATGGTGTACATAATAAAGAGTATTCTATTTTATTCTATTCTATCTCAATAAAGTTAAAAACAAAAATGTTTATTTCTTCTGGATGTTGAAGTCTTTTTAACCGACTTCAAAAATAGGAGGAGGTTCTCAATTCGGTAGTATTTTTTTTAAGAAGTAAAAGATAAGTACTTAAGTAGAAATACTTCCAATATATTTACTTCCTAAAAATATCAACACCCATAAATTGCTACTATATCAGACCAAAGCGAATCCGATCTTTCGCGACTTGCGCCTATATTTACTATCTCTGGATTACTTTTCATAACACTGCGTCTATTAATATTCCTTCTGTGCAACACGTCACACTCCCTATTTCGGGAACCCAGTTTAGCGTAAAATAGTGCAGTAAATTAAAGGATTTAACGCAAGTCTAGGCATTCATGATGCCGCATTTGACCGCAGTGGCCAGTCTAAAGCACTAGTATAGGAAACGTATTGTGTGTTGAAAAGATAAATGTCACTCGTTTATCTGGCTGGCTGTCTGTCTGTCTGTCCGTCTGTCACAGCAAATTTTCTTCGAATCTACTGGACCGATTCTGTTCAAATTTGGTACACAAATAAATAAATCTTGAGTATGGGCGACGAAACTAACAGTTTTGGGGGACGAAATAGACAGTTTAAAAAAATATATATGTCATTATCCTGTATATCGTGTGACATATCTATAAGTCTTATTATGGTTTACCCATAGATGTGAGGCGTGCACAAACGCTACCAAAGTTTAAAAAATTGGTGAAGGAGTATTACCTCTCACTATAATTTTTCTTCTTCTTTGCCATTTATATATTTGATATTTATTAGTATATTATTGAGTATTGTGTGTATTTTATATTATTATGTCTAATTAATATTATTTATGATGTTTGTACACTGACCGCCCTAAATCTAACTTCTTTCGTTCAGTCCATCCAAAAGTTGTCTGTAAGAGATTGCCCTGGGCGATAAAACCGCCCATTGTACACTTGTTTTTTAAACGTTTTTACTATGTAATGAGGTGTACAATAAAGTATATAATCAATCAAAAATCAAAATAAGGTTAGTTTTAATAAGTGTAGTTTTATGCATTCATTAGTTTTCATTAACTTGCTAATGAAAACTAAACTGCTAAGCCAACAAATGTACCTTCAAATCTTAACATGCCAGTAAAGATAAAATCAATATGTCGTATACCGTCACAAAATCACTTACCTCCAACACGCTGACAGACAACCAGAGAAAGTGCGATAACAACTAACAACACAACACATACTCCACAGCTTTTTCTGTGCCCATTTTACTTGCGATTAGAAAATTTTCACTTTTCTTTCAATTGAAAACATTTTTGCATTCATTACTGATGTTCGCACGATATTATACCCGCAGCTATCTGCGAGATCTATCTTAGTCTTCAACTAGATAATTGCAGTTACAATGGAGCTGTCTTAAGATGCGTTTATGACACGTTTCTTTGCGTGGTGTGATTTTATTTATTGCTACTTGGCTGGCTTTCGCCTTTGCTGATTGAATACGGATTGTTCTTTTTGATGTGTCTGCTTCGTTAACTGGCCTAGTGTTAATGTTGTCAGTATGTTTGTCCTGTAGTTGTATTGTGATTTCGTCGAGTATTTTAAGTTTGGCTTCTAGTGGATTTGCAATTTAGTTCAATGGATCACATATTTTACTGTAGAATTCATCATACACCATAGCTTAAGTTACAGAAAGTATAGAGGAAGAAAATATTACATAAGATGACACAATAGGCTTATCGTTTATATTGAATGTGGATTTTTGTACATTTTTTGCACATGGATAGAATTCCCGATTAACCTAGATAGCGAATTTTAATTGAGAATTAAATGTTCAGAAACAAAATACTTACCTAAAACAAGCAATTTCACAAGCCATCCTACATAAACATTATCGTGGACCTAAGGACCAACTTGAAAAGTTAATGGATATGAAAATCGTCAATACTCGGAAGGTGTAAACCTCTCAGTTCACGTCTTGACCCGAGTAACGGCAATTACACGAGCATTATGGCGGGACAAACATCTGCCATGTTGGATGTGTGAAACGTCAGGGAACAACAAGAACCGGGGTGCCTAAAATGTGCTTTGTATTTTTGCCGTTACTAGACAAAACGTGGAGTTTAGTGGTTGTCAAGTTTGGATTTGTGAGAAGACATTTTAAACTCAGTCAAGCCAGGATGACAAACTTTATTTTTATTTCAGTTGATAGGCTAGCTTTTAACCACAATTTTAACTTCAGGAAAGCAACGATGTAGTCGACAATGGACCACGATTGCCTAGAAGTAACCTAATCGCAGAAAACAGGCAGTGAACGTTATAACGTTCCCTGCCTGCCATACAATGAAATAGTATTTTGATCTAGATTCTAGCTAAATGGCATTCTACCAAGAACCTAAGTTACTTCGTATAACAAGCTTATTGTTTGCTTGTATAATAGAAATTAGTAATTTTGAATGTTCGTACAAGCAAACGTTACCGAACAAGGTTTTATAAACAATCCTTGAGAACCGAAAATGTGCGGTTGCCATTTTGTGGTTAGGTAGGTATTAGTGTAGATGATAATAACTGACACTTGAGTTTTTCTATACTATGTGCTAACATAAAACTTTGGGTCAAGGATAGAGCTCAATTTGAGTTATTATTATGTTACCTACCATTCTCTTATTCCATAATTAACATAAATAACATTGTAAACATTAGGAAATTTTCCTTAACTCTTAAAATATAATCATATCAGGAATCAGGATCCATTATTGTAGTAAATAAAACAAAAAGTGCACTTAAACGGTTTCTAAACAAAACAAACGATCTTTTCCCTTTATGCAATCAAAAACAACAGAGCGTAATTTTAAGCACCCTTGTTGACTTATGCAGAACGGTTATGTCAGCTAATGCTGATACGCTGAAGAGTCGGTTGAAAAAACAATGTGTATTTGCAAAAATACGGAGTGGGAAGGGGAAAGTAGGCATCGTTTGTTTGTAAAAGGACGTACTTACTTGAACAAATAGCGTTATTAATATAAATAATTTTTTGTGCAGCAAGACCAACGTGTTTTGACTTTATGAGTTTTGGTATAGAAAGAATAATTTATAGAAATATGTAATGTTGTTCATTAAATTTAATTTGAAGGAGGGTTTCATTTGCTAGGGCTCCTATAAAGTAGCTAAGTTACATGATCAGGAATAAGTCCATTAAAGTCATAATTTTATTATACCCAATTAATTAAGATTTCTTGTCACATAGGACCGTAAATCTACCCATTAACGCCTCTTGTAGACTAGCTAATTATTCCTAATATAGAGAAAATTGTAGGTAATTTTTATATCAAGTTATCCGGAAGCCGGAAATATCATCATAACTATATTATAATGACGGTTCTGCGAATCTTTTTCTAAACACATGTATGAATCTCAAACCTCGTAGGTTCATATTCCACTGGAAATTGTACATAATAATGACACGCTGGACCAGTAAAATACCGTCCATTGAGTCCACCATAAAACTATCCCTGACAGCCCAGGCAGTTTTTCTTTTTAATGGCGAGTGGCAAACACAATAGAGCTACAAAGTCAAGTCACTAAAGGATAGAGCACGCAAAGGTCAAAACCATACTTCGGAAAGTACTACTACATTAGTTCTTTAAACGTTAGATTTGTCGCAGCAGAGACATGGGCGAGTCATTAAACGATATTGAACCAAAGATGTCACTTCAGTCGCTGAAAAATCGACGCAGTTAAATGAAAAGGCTAGGCAACCAATTAAACGGCTAATTAAGCTATTTGGCTGCGACAGATACATACTCTGAAGACTATTTGTGCTGCTTTAAAAGCGTTCAAATTCAAGCTGCAATATCACCTCAGCCATTAATATATAATCAATGTCAAAAACTTGGTAAAATGTTGTAGAAGCGTTTTAAAAAGACTGCGATGCAAATGCGAAAACTTCTTAAAAATGTGAGAATTGCTGAGGTACAATTCTACTAATTTATAAGCATTCGCATTTTCGCAATCTGTAAAAATGAAAGAAATTAGGTATAGGTGTGTTTGACTGGTTGCATATCAGTATATGCGAATGCGAACGTTTCTTAAAAGTTGCAGAATGGGCCCTCTGGAATTAAACCATTATTTTGTTTTACCCGTGCTGATAAAGAACGAATTAAAAAGAAAATAAAGAATCTTCAAACCCAATTAGTAACACTTTTTGAAAACAGCGCCATCTATGATTTCCAAGTGGTACTTACCCGTTGCGTGGCATAGCAGGAGGGGTCGAGACCGCCCCCGGGTCGGAACATCGCCGCGCTGACTGCTGCCATCTGCCGGCTACCTCAGTATACCCTTCCACCGCGACATCGCTCTGAAACAATGGAACCTTCTATAAGTAAGGAACTTAAGGAAGTGGCAATCGTGTTATTAACTTACTAGATGCCACCGGTAACAGGAAGGATTTGAAAAAGTTGGACTTTTGTTAGCCACAATGTAATCATAAAATAGTCTAATTACTTCGCTATTTTCAAATCAGGATATAAGCTAGACTTTCAATTATCTGGGTCAACAGTTGCTACAATCAGTACCTACACACAACACACATTAGAATGGTCACAAAAACAGAAATGTAAATTAATAGGTAGTCTATTGTAACCTGTAGCAGATTGATTTTATTTAAGCACAACCCACCAGGTTAAAACCTTATTTTCACTCCACCTTGGATAGTTTTAATCTTCATTATTGTCAAAGAAATGGTGCTTGAAGAGGCAGCTAACACACAAAAACTTAATCATAGGACAACTCAGACCAAACTTTTCAATTCAAGCACAAAATCTGACTCACAAGAACACCCAAACAACCACTTTAACCAAATTAAGGCCCATAAAGTCACCACCAACATATTGTTCCAAGCAAATATCGCACGTTTAAGAACAACCCGTTTTGCTCATAAGGACAGTTGTTCCGTGCCCACCGGTAATTTAGTATCGCGTACAACGGGAAGTATGAGTCACAGACCATGGTCCAACCGATCGGAAATGGAGCCAATGACCTTAAAGGGCTTGAGAAATTGGTATTGAATGTCTATTGGTACTGGCGAATTGGGCTTGTATTCTGTATTCATGTTCTGCAGATGAAAAGCAGCTGTTCCTAATTTTGAACGTGCTTTTAATACTGACATCAATATTTTGGCGTTTTCCAATTTCAAACTCTCGAAACCCCTTTTTGTGTCTGCAAATATCAAAAGTTCGATCATGTTAACGAGTGTCACCATGAATCAAGAAAGCACAACACAGAAAGGTATTAGTGCAAAAGAAAAACAAAACACATCATAGACATCTCTTAATCGATTTTCTATCATAAACAATGTGTCAACAAACCGCACCCTACAATCAATCAGCACTCAAAGTTCAATAAACGAACCTTTAGTACAAAAAAGTCACAACTTCACAAGCCACGATTGTGCAGCGCAAGCGCATCCGTATGACGCGCCGCGTCAGTGCACTCGGGGTCAATGACCCTGCTTCCTAGCAGAGACAATTCCCACACAGGTCGCGGTAATGAGTGTGTCAGTACTTACTAGTGATGTTACAACTAGACCGAGATTGTGGCGACAAAATCCGGGATATGGTTTTCTTATGCGATACCTCCAAAACATCCAGTAGTCCAAACTCCAATACATTTAGACAAAATCGAAAAAAATTAAATGGACTGATAAATGATTATGAAATGGATGAACTAAACAAGCCAGAATCTCAAACATTTCAAATAAACAAGAAAACAGAATACTACATTTAAATTAATTGCAGATTTAATTATTATCACAAACAATAAAGAGAAAGAAATATCGTCACATTCACATATTACTTTGGACCAATATTGGATAATTGCAATGGAAAATACGGAAGTTGAAATAGTGGCCGGTAGAATTTATAATCATCAGCAGTTCATGAGTTCAGATTCTATTATCCTTAAATGTAAAAAATCTAATAAGTGTTCTTTCCTCATTTCTCGAAATTTCCGAGACCGTTGCCATTCGGGACCATTACCATTGGTCCTTTGATGCGCAGACTTTTAAAAGATGGCACAATTTCATTTGCAGATGTAGAAAGAAACAATTTACGAATTTTCATTTTTTACCGCGTCTGCTTGAGTTATTCAAATACAATAAGTTTCAATACGTATCGAGAAACAATCAAACCAAAAGGATGGAGCTACCAGATAAGGTCATTTTAATCCAGGTCCCGGAAAATCCGAGACACTAAACAACACTAAACCCAGGTACAATGGTACATGCAACACAAAGGAATTAGTATAACCTACAATAGAGACATTTAAACTGCGTTTGTATATCGTAGGTAGTTATTTATTGACTAGAAATGTTCTTAGAAAGCCTAAGAGAGCACAATATCCAGAGGTTTATCGCTGTAATAAAATTACTAGTTAACACTGATTTCTATTTGCCAATGTATCCGTGTGTATCGATAGATCTTTGCGGAAATGTGGAGGAAACTAAGACAGTTGGGATTCAGTTCGGCATTTTGTTTTCATCGATTAATATTATTAATATTAATGAAAAATACTGTGGAAAGGAAAAGGGTGCTAAACAGGTACCCTTTTAGGTTTTTTATCCGGACTGGAGCATATTTTTCAATGTAAATCTAAGTTTTTAGGGGTTTTTCATTGATGTTTATTTTGATTGTCATTATCCTCTTCAACATGCCTGGTCTTCTTACCTACCATCAAAATATTTTTCATTTGAATAACATGAATAAGTATACGTATATTAACCAGTGGTTTAACTTCTGTAGTACTTTCTTTAACTGTAAGAATCCTAGATGGAAAATACTCTCCTGCACTTGCATCTCCTCTTCAATCAGTTGACTTGTTACTCAAGATTGACTACACATAAACCCAATAATTACTTCGGTATAACTTTTAATCGTGTAACATTTGCCTAGGTTAAGTTTAACATAATTATTCCAGCTGTAATTATAATACATAATCAGACACGCTAGTTTAAGCGGCCACTCCTACCTTATGATTATGTCGATGATTTCAGTGGAGCGTGCAAAAATGCATGCACTTCAAACACATGTGATATAATTATACAGAGGTCAGAAATAAGTAGTATGTGTATTAGACTCACCTTGCGAATGCCTTTCTTGTTCATTATTATCTTTTTATGGTTCATTTCTGCTAAGGTGAGAACCGGAATCAAATTGGTTGGTCTTTCTCTTATCATTACTTGCTAAAGTTGTAGCGTCTTTTCTATCATCTATAACTTTGTAAATTTATTGTTCTTTTGCATTCTTCTCTGTTCTATCTCTTGCTTCTTTGTTTTGTTGCACCGAGCCTACAATAGGTATATTTTTTTACATTCTAATACTTAAAAAGAAGATGGTCAGCATTTCAGTACAGTATGTCCCATTGCATTTGACTCATTGTCAGACTCGTGCTTGGCTAGTTTTTTATCATAGTAATAATAGAATGGTCACCTCGACATCCGTCGTAATTTCTTCCCTATAGGTACTATTATGACTGCTGAAGGATGTTATTTATTATTAATGATCTGTCATTACTACTTTTTTTTACTAGTAGCTGTACAAGTTACGTCTACTGAGTAATAGCCTGCACTCAGTAGACGTAACTTGTACAGCTGCTGTTATTTTTAACCGACTTCAAAAAAAGGAGGAGGTTCTCAATTCGGTTGTACTTATGTGTTTTTTTTGAATGTTTGTTACCTCATAACTCCGTCATTTATGTACCGAGTTGACACTTTTCGATTGGTTCCATAGAAATTTCATCAAAATCGGTTCAGTAGTTCGGTTTTTAAATCAAAACATCACAACAGTCATCCAAGTAAAGGAAATTGCGTATTTTGCTTTCCTGTTAGTTTCCAGTGGTGTTGTTAGGTGTGTTTATTTGGAACATGGTTGTATTTTTAATTTATTTTTTTAATTTGCGTGGTCAACAGCGTATTTTACACAGGTCTAGGTGTATTCTTTTTTTTCCTTCAGTATTCTTTTGAATGTTAAGTCTTGTTAAAGCTTATCATACGTGAAATCACTAGACCACAAACCAAAATTAAGTGCGTTATTTTAAACCACTCCACAACCTAAATTCGTATGAGAAATAGAACATAACTAAATATTCGAAAAAAGCCACACACTTAAATCTATTGTCAAACTGTGGCCATGAAAAAAAACAACAACGCACAGTCACATTTCGAGGGTAATGCTAATGACATAATTGTGACCTCAAAAGAAATGCCCCAATGACATAAAGATGGCTAGGGAAAGTCGCACTTATGTGTCATTATCGTCGAAACCAAGAGTGGACAATTTTGGCGCAATCACAACACTATTGTTGACGAAATGACTCGCAAATTTTATGACATGCTTGAAAATGGAACAACTTAAAGTCTAAACCATAATAGCGCTGTTAAAAAACAAGGAATATCGTTCTTATTTTAAACACCAATCAATGACTTTTCTTTATATCTAATTGTCAACTTATCTGTCAATTCCGATGCTTCCGGCAAACTAAAGAAAGAAAAAAAAACATTACTCTCCTTTTGAGGCAGTCGGGTATAATGCCTTGCAAATTTTATAGTTGGGTAAATAACCTAAAAGTGCTCATAAAATGAGATAGGTACACATTTTAATCTTATTTTTAACTTCAACTTGGCACAAAACAAGAAAATCTTTTTGCAGTGATTAACCGCGAATGAACTAAACAAAAACTACAAAACTTCTGTAAATTATCTAGTAACCCCAGCTTACTTTGTAATGTTGAATGATGTATGATGTCTGTGTAAATGATGTGAAGTTTTCAGCAAAAAATATGAATCGTTGACCGTCACTTTTCATTGTTTGCTACACGGTCTAGGAGTACCACCGACAAACACTTGTAGATGGGAACAGTTGTCTGTCAGTTTGTACATCGTTTTGTAAATTGTTTAAGTTTCACTGCTTTTAAAGTGGAACAGTAGAACACGACTGTTTAGCGTTACTTCTTTGTTCGACTTTTCGCTTTACTTATCTGATTTTCGACAAATATTGTTGTATTGGTAGGTCTTGTATTCTTTAAGCTTATCTTTAGCTACAAAATTTATATTTTCATTACTATGTACACGTGTTGAATTTCCATATAATTTGGCTGGAGAAGTTAGATTTGTATTCTAAAAGTCTTGCCATTCATTCCGTTCATCTAAACCTAGTCTTAGCCCACTCAAACTAATATATTTAAATTGCCAACAGAAGGTACTCATATAACCTTCTCACTTATCGCACTAAAAACCATAGAGATACAAGGTGAAGCAAATTGTTCGAGAATATTACGCATTTTGCTATGTTTGCGACATAAAATAATTAACTTTTCCAGTATCTGGTGTAGAACTATATTGTATCGCAACAGTGTTGCCAAATGGTGTGTTTTCTAGAACATGACCTTATCGAATCGACGTGACGAGCTCGAGATATGGCCACTTCACGTAATTGCGAACTGACGTAGTGTGACCTACACCATGATAGACATGAAACACTTAGCTTTGTGGTCGCAGACCCTCGCAAACATACCATAGATATGTTTCTGCTTTTCAGAAAATATCATTGTATATTTACTTCAGTAAAAAAAACCCTATATTGACTCCCTCTCCCTTGACACTATCTCGTGTCATCAAATTGATAGCAATAGCTTGTTATCTATTGATATTAATCACGGGTTTTATTTCGTTGTTATGACGACTGAGTCCTTTTAACTAACATTGAATATGGTCCACAGAATCAGGTTATCGTCTCATCACAATATTGGTCCTTCGAGCCGGATATCATGGAAAAAGTGAGTGGATTAGCAGTTCAGGAACTCTCGCAATGAAGCATAATGATACCGTATTGTCTTTATACACATCTGGAAGTTTCCGATACAACCAGATGAAAAATTTCTTGGTAACCTTGTGCACTTTTATCAAGGTATTTCTTTAGAACGTGGCTCTAACTACCACATCACGATATGTGAGCACATTGGACGTGACATTAATGTGAATCATTTATCTGTTTGCATTTAGCATATCGGGATTACGACACCTTTCATCATTTTGAGAAAGGTGATGAAATTTTTTTTTGTGATATGGAGATCACTTTAAAATCTTCAGTCCAGTCTTGCAAGGAACCAGCTGTTTACACAGTTACTGGGTTGTAAAAGTTGCAGTCGCTCCACGTAAAATACTGGTATTCAGCTGAAACCGGTTCAACTAGTCGCCAACCCCAATAACTGAGGTGGTTGGGAAAAGGCTAGGCAGATGATGATGATAGAGGGCGCTGAATTTCAAGCTGTGGATTTATTTTGCTATTTCGACTTTGATCAGATTTAAACCCCGTGTATAGTGCAGCAATGGAAACCATTTCATACGATGGTGGAAAACATTACATTTCGACAAAGCCTTTGAGATTTGCTTTATTTCGCAGAAGAAACCACCAACAATATTACTCCTGTTCTCAAACAAAAACACGCTGCATATTTGAGCCAACAACCAATAAACCCATTAGCCAAAGAAAACAAGTTCAGCTTACCACAATAATAGGCATTTAGTCACTCGTGTCTTGCCTCTAGGCGTCATTACCGGTGCGTCATCGCGTCAACTTAAATTCATTGTGTTAGTTTCCGATGCACCTCATTTTCTACTGTACTCTAATGACCGTTGCCTATTGACATACTATCGTCAAGTTAATGGCATTGTCCTACTTTAAACTTCCCAATTGTTCCGAAAAAGAAATTGTAACAAGTAACAAGAAAGGCAAGAGTGAAATCGTTCATGATGGTTTACATCTTTGAGAAATTTTATAGCACACTATATAAAATCACAAGTTTTGTATGGAATTTTAACCCCATTTTGCTCATATGAAATTGATTGATATTATATTGTTACATCCATGTCGATGTGAAATCATCGTCCAATAACGAAAGACACTACGGATTGAGCCATAAAAGTAAGCCCTTATTCGGCACAAGTGGGTGCAACAGAAGTTCCAAGAGCCATTTTTAAAGAGTGACTCAATAGCTGTTTAATAAAATTCCAAAAACTGCTAAACGCGTAGGTCTATAGTAGTAATGAATCCACAGTGAAATTAGAACAGTAGAATAACTATGGCGAAACGTTCAAGGGCAAGGGTTAACATAGATCACAATTAAAAAATACAAAAACAGTTGGGGTCGAATCCTTAATAGTTCTCTGAACGTCACGCAACTGCAATAATTGCAGGTAAACACACTAAGGTTGAATCCTTACGAAGTATCTGAGAACTACGTAGATTTTCTATCTATCACAAAGAACAAAATTGAATCTTAGACCTTAGGAACACTTTAGTAATTAGTCAGGTGTACTCGATCGGGTTGACGCAAACGTCAATGAACTTCTACTAAAACTGAATATACACGCTGAAATTTATTGATTGTTTTACCGCGGCAGAACGATTAGCCATTAGTCGTTCTATCGAAACATAAAGTTAAACTAAAAAAATGTTTTTTTTTTTCAAATAATTTATAAATATATTCATAAACTCGAAAGCGTGAGAAGCAATAGTAACTCACTAAACTTGACGTAGGTACTACTGGCAGAGCGGCGGCGGCGCACACTGGTCCCAAATTAAAAAAAAGTGGACATTGATAGTAGACCGCTGATATTTTTTTTTATTGTTGATACAATGATAACAGATAAGGCAAAAAAATATTATTGTCCTACTTCAAATACTTTTCTGTAAAAAAAATATTTCTTTTTTTTTTGTATGGGAGCGATTACATTTTACTCAATTTCTCAAAAACTTTAAGCGATGTCGAGATGGCAATCACATATGTTAGAAAACTAATAATTCTGAGTATTTGACTCGAAGAAACTTATTGCTTATCTCTGCGTACTTTCGAGATAATAGTGACAGAAAATAACAATTTTTTTTAATGTTAATTGTTTGCTTTTTTTTAATCATAGCCTTACTTTAGCACATAATTATAATGTATGCGTAATGTCAAATAAATAAAAAGAGACTTCTCTGTAAAAGAGGTTATGGGGGCTCACTAATGACTGAAAAGCTATGACCTTTCTGATGGAGTACTTTCATCAGTTCTAAAAAACAATCAAAATGAAGACAAATAAAGCTGCAAACATAAAGTTGAATATGTTCACAAACGATTCTGAAAAAATATTATGGTGAAAGATTAATATTTGGGTCTATATTCTCTTGAGAAATCTCTATTTCCTCGTTTTCCAACGAAAGCAATTCATTGTTCAAGATCAAAGCACTAGCCTCTGGAAACAACTGTTTATGTAAACGAGCAAACTTTGGTTTGATATGGCTGATGTAAGGATCTGAGCTAATTAGAAAGCTGTGGATAATGTCTAAATTAGTCTGAACTCTACCGATTTTTCTTGTATGTGCCATTCTAACATTCCGGAAATCTTTATTCCTCGCTTCGGAAGCTTCTTCGGAAAGCATGCCTATCGGAATAAAGGAGAAATTTTCACAAATATCAGCACCGTGTATCAACAATTTATGGACACTTGAAGGCATGTAATACCATGGATATAAGTTTACATACAGCATTGCTGTTTCTTTACAATATTCCCTAAACAAGTTGGTATTAATAAGTTGACCAGATGAAATTGTTTGTAAAATGACTGCAAATCTCTTGATTAAATCAGGGTGGATTCCCGTTATTTCAGCAGATACTTCATAATTTTCAAAAAACCTTCTTGCCGTGTTACCGTCATTGGTTGTACCATATCCCTGTTTTACTATGTCAATTAACAAACCAGTTCTTTCCCGGAATTCTTCTTGTGTCAAATTCTTTTTAATTTCTTTTAACAATTTATCTTCTTTTCGTGCAGCCCACTTTTTGAAGTCTAAGTTGTACGAAATGTGTAAAATACATTCCATACATCTTATCCACATATGAAGCGAAGACAGACCATATTTATACATATCTTCTCTGATGAGTCTTTTGGATACAAAGTCCAAGTCATTCATTTTGCTAGGTAGGGTATTGCAAATATTACAAACAGCTGCAGAAGAAGTATTGGAAATCACAGTAGAAATTTTCCCATCAATCATAGTCATGTACAAAGCATGTTTAATATCAAAATTATCTACAATTGTGGGATCAAGATTACGAATTTCTTCCTCTAAGGATGCACTTTCCTTCTTTATCAATTCATTTGTTTCTTTTGCAAATATAAAGCCAATTGGACGACAATAGTTTGTTGAAGAGGGAGCAGGATTTTGCCACAAGATAGTACCACTCTCTTCTTCCAAACGAAGCGGAACCAAACTAATCATGAAAACTGAAGAATCGTCAATTTTAGTGTCGTCGGAGTGTGACTTTTGTTTATAATTACTTTGAGAAGATGCCCCGTCAAAACCCCATTTGCTTATTAGTTTTAGCGATTTTTTGTCGGCAGAGTTGTGCTGAATTGTTTTTAATATCCTATTGGTTGTCAAATCTAGAAGCGATTGAAGTCTTATCTTAGCATCAGATTCAGTTACAGTTATGTCTGACTCTGGAGGATAACAAGTTTTTTTAGCTTCCAGGAGCTTTTGATAGGATGGAAGACCATACATTTTCTCTGAAGCAAGAATAGTTCTTAAATTTCGATATTGCCATTTTGACAAATTTGTTGAGGTGTAAAGCGCTAACGTTTTATCATCTGGTAAACACGGTTTGTCAGTCTTTTTAGCGAATAGTACATCATGTACCATCTCACATTTTTCCTTGTTTTGGCTGAGTTCGTTTAATATAGCTGCTAATTTTGTTTTTTTAGACTCTTTTAATTTGGCACATAAAGCATAAACTAATTCCTCCTCTGTGTGATCTAGAAGTGTTAGAGAACGCCTTTTCTTCTGTTTATCAGATATATCAACAAATGGTTTTTTACTTGTACCACAACTTAATTGATGAGTATCCACTTGCGTTTCGAAATTTGGAATTACTTCCTCGGCAACTTTAAAAATGCTGCTTAAATCGATATTTTGACATTTTGGCCAAACTATTTGGGATTGTAACCAGTCTGAATTTTTGTTAAGAAAGGTCTTTTGAGCTCTACTGGAAGCAGACCATCTTTTTGAGATATTACTTGAAAAATTACGACAAAATAATTTAATATTACTCAAATCTTCGGAAGACAATTCAACACCAATACGTTCAATAAGGGCATTAAATAAAAATTCGACATTTTTAAAACCACCTCCTGATTTAAGAACAACGTATAAGTCTAAGTTGGTGACAAATGCGGACATATTATAATTTTAAGGAAAATTGAAAACAAATTAGAATCAAAGATATCAAAGACAAAGTGACTTTGATTTTAACAAAAAAAATTACGAAAACAAATTCGACGAAAGAAAGACAAACAAAAATTATTTGATTTTAAAATCCAAAGATTCAAAATACAACAATAACAAAACGAACAAACAACAAGCATTTCTTCAAGCGCACAGAAAAAATAAGGACACGTCTTATCGCAACCACATTTAGTTGTACACTGAGGTGTACGCGCGCGATTCGTGACCGTATTACGTTACGTCATGAGAGGCGGCCATCTTGTTATCCCGGCAAACTCGCGTCGAAGCTCCATTTTGCTGGCCAGCGGACCTATTGTGATATGAGTAAGGCTATGATTAAAAAAAAGCAAACAATTAACATTAAAAAAAATTGTTATTTTCTGTCACTATTATCTCGAAAGTACGCAGAGATAAGCAATAAGTTTCTTCGAGCCAAATACTCAGAATTATTAGTTTTCTAACATATGTGATTGCCATCTCGACATCGCTTAAAGTTTTTGAGAAATTGAGTAAAATGTAATCGCTCCCATACAAAAAAAAAAGAAATATTTTTTTTATAGAAAAGTATTTGAAGTAGGACAATAATATTTTTTTGCCTTATCTGTTATCATTGTATCAACGATAAAAAAAAATATCAGCGGTCTACTATCAATGTCCACTTTTTTTTAATTTGGGACCAGTGTGCGGCGGCGCGCCAATGCTCTCGCGCGTATTAATGTTTTTTGGTGTTTATCACAATTGCTATTCTGCCATTTCTTGATTTTCAATTTATTATTTTTCATAAATCGATTTTATTACTAAGACAAACTCATTTCGCCGGGAAAACAACCATTAAAATTTCAGCTTGTATAACTCTCTGGTACTCTGGCAATAAAGAAAAACCTCTTTTTTCCATTAAATTTGAAATAAACAACCGTTTAGGTACGTTAACGCGATCGAGTACATTTAATATCTCACACGAGTTTGTCTGGCCCTTCTGTGCTCTCTTACAATACGTCGCACTTTCTTGCAGCCTACTTTGTTTTATCTCGTGCAATATCGACGCACGCGCACGGTACATGACGATTTTAACTGTAACATACAGCCACGTAGTTTGTGATGCAAGATATTTTTATATTATTAGATAATTCGTGATTTTATTATAATTGACATTTCAACCGAAACCTCGATCTTTTTACTAAGATAATTGGGTCGTTTTTAGGTCTTAATTTCATCTGAAAGACGACTGCTGGGTATAGGCCTCCACAAGCTTCACCAGACCGATTAGGCCTCAGCTTCGTGCATCCAGCAGCCGGTCTGTGAAGTGAGCGTGAAGTGAAATGTCATTCCATCTTGTTTGTACGGATTGACAGCTCACTTCTTGTTCACTTCTCATAAGTTTACACGGTGAGATGTTAACAGAATCACACTGCAGATTTCCGTCGATCGAGTGACCTGGAGAACACCGCGGAAATCCGAGCGATCATCAAAAGTGTTAATTTTATCATTGTGTCAAAAATATTTGCAATATTACTTGGAATTTTGCAATAGAAAAATCAACAGTAGGTATTCCATCTAAATCATACATGTTCGACGCAACAGTTTTCCGTGTGTAAGACCGGTGACCAATGTCGGCCAATCAGGGGGGCGCGCCCACCAGTGAGCAGTGAAATGCACAAAAGACTGCACTTTACATGTTGTGTTGCACTGCGTTTACGTTGCATAAGCGAGCGGGTTCATTATAACACGCTTACTCCTAAAGGGTTTAAGTTGGAACTTGTTGCAGGTAGGTATTAAGTATTATTTACAGGGCTTATTCCCTTCAGAATGAATGGCGCAAGGGGTTTGAAAGGCTCTGGAGTGGCGACTGCGTGCCAGAAGACGCAGCATTGAACGGCCTCCGACCAAGAGGACCGATGACCTTCCGGTCTATTCTGTAAAATCTCACCGTGAGAATATGGGTGAAGTGAAGTGAGTTGTCAATCCTTATACCATCGATTAACTAGCATAACTTATATTTATTGTAGGTATTACTATTAAACACCTATAAACAACTACACTTTTAATCATGAAATTATGTACAAACGCATTTTAAAACAAAACAAATCATTGGGCACCAAAAAATTCATCCACATGCTGTCAATGACAAAAGTGCCCAGAGAGTTTACTGATCGGTCGATATGGAGAAGCTTGGGAAGGCCTAAGTCCAGCTGTGGACGCCTTTCATGATTATGATGACGAAAAACACAATTAGTCACTCCCCAGTAAGAAGGTCAAAACACCAAGTTTTAAAAAGTAGGTACTTAATCCATTTGTTATTTGATCCGTACACTATCCAGATTCAATGTCCTTTGCATAAAGTTTTCTCTACACGTGTCGGAAAAATCGATTGTACCTACCTATAAATTATGTACCTATTCGTGTATGTAAATCTACTGTTTGATGACCCAATGCCGCCTATTCGTGTCATACATCGAACAAATATTGGTATGACCTAAACACAGATGTTTTACATGTTTGTATGTTGGCACACGTGATTTGTGATGGGAGACGGAAGGTGTACTTCCATTCCGCTACTGAGTTCCGGTCCTTTGAAAAGGTATACGTAATTAAAATCATAAATTCTGGTGGTCTTTAAGTCGAGAGCGAATGGGTTACTTCTAGGCAATCGTGCTCCATCTTCGACTGCATCATCACTTGCCATCAGAGATAGTGGTCAGACGCGAACCTATCAATAAAATACCGGTCAAGTGCGAGTCGAACTCGTGCGCCGAGGGTTCCGCTTACGAGTTTAGCTTTGTTCCTTAAAAGGATTTTATTTTTAAGTCTAAGTATACGGCCATCTTATAACTCAGGTAGAAGAAAACGTGTCATACAAGAATATCTTTCAACTCGTACAGAATCATTTTCTCGAACAGAGCGATGTCATAAAATACAATTTTATGACAAAAGACCACTCACTTATAACTCCAGGTTTTCTCCTCTATGTAACGAACAAAGTATCGTCGATAATATCTTATATTTAATAGTGTTCAACCAGACTTTATGTGGTCACGGCCTTACATGAAAGTACATACCAAGAAAGTTATAATGTCATGTGGGAGTAACCTATAGACTATTAACCATTTTATGATCTACCGTCTAATAAAATAAACTCAAAAAGCTCTCCACAGCACGTAGAAATTGGCTATTTTGAGTACCTAAGTTAATAATAAAATAATGTTGTTAAATCTTTGGTAACTCTATCGAGACTTTACAACTTACTAGCCCGCTTCGTACGCGCATATCCCTTTTTTCCCGTTTCCGTATAGCCTTCCTCATGAATGTGGCTATCATATACAAAAATATTTTTCCAAATCCGACTGGTAGTTCCAGAGATTAGCGCGTTCAAACAAACTCTTCAGCTTTATTATTTTAGTATAGATTATATCTCTTTTAGTTAAGTGCAAAAAAATGATATCAACCATTTCAGTAGATCGGTCACATTTTCCGGACTTCGAAAAAAAACAGGACTCCCACTCTTGCGCGTACGCAGACGAACAACAGAAATTCAAGTGTAGCTTCTAACAATAACCTCGCACTTAAAATATATGCAACGAGGCTTATCTACTGATAGTTTACTGCTTAATGACGGACTTGCGTTATAATTGATTTCCGTCATTATAAAGACTTATCATCAAATGACTTCTTCCGCTCTGGGTAGAGTGGAATCCCTTCCACTCTACCCAGAGCGGAAGAAGTCATTACTGACTTAAACCCATCCGTGTTCCTTCTAAAGCCCTTTGCGTTCTAGGGCCGTGGTGACTCTTTCGAACAAATTCATTATAAAGACTTGGAATACGAGCTAGCTTCGCAGCCCATAGAAGCATGTGCAGTGAAGGAATGTCATATTAGTATGAAGGGAGGCAACATAATTATGTTTTTGCACGGAACAATTTAACTGATTATAAAGTTTGAACAATTAGTTCGACGGAACTATCCTCCTTATTTGGGGGCATGGTAGTGCTCCCGCCAAGACGAGCCAAGCGAAGAGCAGGCTCGTCTTGGCGGGAGCACTACCTACCTTTTCTTGAAGCGCTTCGTCGTTTTTTTTAAAAAAAATCACACTAAAACGACACACGAAATCACAATTAAAGTATTCCCAAAAAAAATATGCGTGTGGGTAACCGGTAAAACAACGTTCAAAGATCTAAAGCTTTGATTTGAACTGAGGGCCTAGTGCGAGTTTTACATACATAAAATAAACACAGCAAACCCTCGATTTCTGAATGAAGAATTTGAAGTTGAGTAAGTACGGCTATTTGGAAAACTCTACTTAAGCCCGTGAACCTGACAAACTTTTGCATTAAAGTAGGGTTTCAAGTTTTTTACTCCGAAAACTGGATTTAAAAACTGGCCCAAAGAAACTTAATACAAAGAACTAAGTAACTACACCTACACAATTACACATAGAAACAGTAACTTATTAATACGGCGTGAAATAATTAATAAAAACTTTTTATTCCTATATATACACTATGGTTTAGTTCGTAAATGTCCCCCACACTCAATTTATTGAAGACCTCCGAACAAATAATAAAATTTAATTAAACATTTATATTAAGTCTATTTGAAAACTCTAATAAAATACCGCCCACCTGTTTTTCTCTTAGTTGTACGTAAAATAATCTTTACAGTGTCTGAAATAATGCTGAAAATTGCATGACGGGGAAGAACGATGGAGAGACATTAAGATTAACAGAGAATTCTTCGGTAATATTGATATTTAACATTATGTCCAAATAAAAAATTTCGTGGACAGTCTTCTTCTGGGTAAGCTCGCTCCATCGTCGACTTTGTCTCTGTCAACTATGACCTAGACAAGAGTCAGGAGCAATCCCATACTATTTTTTTTTTAATACATAACATTACAAAACTTTTACTACAAACATGTTAACTTACTTTAGTTGCTTCAAATTGTTAGTCGTGGGTAAGTAAGTATGGTTGCGGAATTTGTTCGAAAGAGTCACCGCGGCCCTGGAACGCAAAGGGCATTTGGAGGAACACGGATGGGTTTTAGTTAGTAAGAGTCTGACACTCCCTTCCGCTCCGCCCAGAGCGGAAGGAGTCATCTGATGATTTCCCATCCATAAAAGAAAAAAAAACAAGAAAAAACAGTAAAGCTGGAGCTATGAAAGTTCAGTACTTAGGCTGTAAAAATCTCTTCCGAGCTTTGCAATCATAAGAACACCCAGATTTTTTTACACATACTTCGAACTGGATAAAGTAAATAAATAGAAGAAAATCCTCGAAGTCGGGAAGAAATGCCTCTAGGCTAGGCTGCCTTCTGACTATTTATGAATTTGTAATGACCTAAAGAATCATAAAAAGTATACCAAACAGTAATGAATATTCAAACATACCAGGGGAACTATAAACAAACACAGTGGTAAGCAGATACAGAATAATATTTACTTACATTATTTGAACAAAATATTTAAAGAACCTTATGTATTTAGAAATCGGAATGATCTTTTACTTAGAAAATTAGCATCATCATCGGCTGGATCCTGTGCGCCTCGCATTCATCGGCTACCCGCGACCCTCACTAGCTCATCGGTCCACCTTGTGGGAGGCCTTCCAACGCTGCATCTTCCGGTACGCGGTCGCCATTCCAGAACTTAGAAAATGACAAGTTAGAAACATACCTCAAAACAGGAACGAAAATTAACAATATAAACTCCGATTAACATAAAACATCGATTTTAAATAAACTACCCATCCCGTTCGCGTCCTTAGCAACAACTGCTTAACCTCATAAAAAACACTTCATAATCCACAATCAATATTCCAAACTTAAACTGGGTCAGCAAAGGGTCTAAACACCGGAACAGACTAGTAACTCCAAGAAACAATTTTCTAAAAACTGCATTAATAGTCAACGTACAACAAGTGCTACTTTCTATAGAAAACGTGTAGAAACATGTTAATGCCTTGACGTGTTGACGTATATGCCTATTAGGCAATATTGGATATGGTGGCTCTGACTGCCTCGTTTACTTTTAGCAAGTTCACTTGATTGGTTACTCGAACTTTGGCAAATTTTACGGGCATTCTCGTTAAGTTGACAGAAAGATGGTCTGTGGAGACAGTACTAAACAAAGGAGTTCACTACAGTTTAATTAAGAAAATATGAAACTGTTTAGCATTTATCGAGAAAATTTTATTATCCAGCAATGCATAATTAGTAGAATTTTGAGAAAAGATAATTTAAAATAAAGGTGGAAAAGTGAATTTTATTAGCCTTCGCCAATCGCATATGCAAAATCAACAAATTCTAAGAAAGACAGTCAAACAATAGGCCGTTCACTTTTATTCCATACAAGCTGATACGTGTTTAGACTCACAAAGAATCCATTTGCCTTTTACAACTCGAATCGCATTCACATTTAATTCAAACATGCATTATCCAGAAAGAATAAAGCGACTATCTCGTCAACTTGACTTATCAATCAAGCGATCTAAACGCGGCTACGATTTCCAACTAAGGTACAAGTACTCTCAATCATGTATAAGTTTTTATCGCACAAGACAAGACATTTGTCCAATGGAGAGACAGCTACTAAGTAAAGCAAAAAGACACTGGAAATTAATAATATTTTTTATTCCTTTTTCTTCATATCAGATTGAAATCAGTTTCCGTCCCTTTGGCTCTTGATATGGAAACTGTCATTATTTTATTATGAGGTTTTTAAACATAAAGGAACTGGAAGTAATAGTTATGTAAATAAATGTTTTCTAAGGAAAATATCGGAAATGCGCAATAACTATAAAAGACTAACTATTAAGAACTGTCTTTATTGAGTTAGTAAACAGTTTTGTTATTCGTTACTTTAAGTATTTTCTCCAAGTTTCTTTATAATTAGAAAGACTGATTAATTAATTGATTTGAATTATCATATATGTTAAGCGACATCTACTGATTTGCTCTCGTTTCTCTCAGTAGTGCTCCAACTGCTAACTGACCAAAAAATAAACTCTAAATACACAAATGTAATTATTAGTTACACAACAATATACATATCTCGGATTAGCAATAAGTAGAACTATACTTTCATCCCAGTTTACATTCTCCCTTGTGTACACCCGCAGGCAAAGCTGGTATCATAAACAGAACGAAACTATCCCACAACAGCATAACTTCACCATATTATTACATCATACGATCCTTTCATATTAATTCACTACAAGATTCTATCAGCGATAGCACTGAGATTCAATTTGATCAATAAATAAAACGCATCGCGGAACTAAGCGTGCTGTATATAATTTTGTACCGAAGATTTATTTATTTCAACTATCACTTGATACGCCGTATCATGATCGTAATGAAAATGATATTTTGTAGTGTCAAGTCTTATTGGGGAAATGAAAAATTGCAATATTTCAACTTATTTTTTATTAAATTACATTTTTACAGTTGCAAATGCGATGATTGAAAAATAACATAAATGTTAAAGTGTTATTGGAAAAAATATGGAATTATACAACGTGACAGACTCGAAAAAATCGTTATATTGGAAGCAATCAACTGGAGCAAGTTACTAGCATAACGTAAACGAGCAAAAAATAAGTCGTTTGCTTCCTTACTCTGTTTTTTTTATTATTATCGCATTTCATATGCAATGTTTTAAATACCTCTTTAATAAACGATCAAGTTATCGTATTGCAAAAAAACTTTAATGAAGCAATCAACATAAAAAAATACATACAAAATTCGACATGTTGTATGTGTGCAAAGGGTAATAAAATCAAGTTACAATATCATTACCATTCAACTAACGCAGTCACCAACTCAACATTCTGTCAGATTTACGATACGTCTAACCGACGTACGCTGAGAAAGCTAATCCAGAATCAATTCCGATTCAATTCCGGAAGTAGCACCGCCTACTCGAGAACAGTTTATGTACTACCGACGTGCTCATCATAACATGTGGGAAGGTGAATGTTGATCAAGATTAGATGTCGTTTCCGCGATAATCTGGGAAAAACGCACATGACACGTTTGTGATTTCGTTTCTTTCTCGTTTGTGGGATTATTGTGAATGGGAAGTTCTTAGTGTATGAATGACTCCTCATTCCTCAGCGGCGGCACATCACTCATGGTAAAAAAAAAGTTTTTGTTTATGTATGAGTTTAGTGAATTTACGAGTAAAGTGCTCTAGTACCTAATAACCTATGGCAAGTAGCCTGCGGTATGACATTAAGTTTAACGTCCAAAACCCTTTATAAAAACAACCAACGGGTTTTCTTAACGTACAATTAAATTGTTAGTTCGTTTTGGCAACCGTATTAATACGGTTGCCAAAACGAACTAACAATTTAATTGTACGTTAAACTGGTTTCATAAAAAAATATTTATTTACTTTTATTTTATTGTGTGTAAACCAACAAAGTTGTAAAACGATTTTAATTTAAAGAACCTTTTAATTTAATGTTTCAATGGAGTACTTAATTGTAATAAAGCGATGTCCAAATTCAGGTAAATATTCGTTTAAAACAACAACATTTTGAAAAGGATTATTATCATAAAGTCCTTTAACATTTATGTACTTTAGTTTTTACGTCAACTAAATTAGTTATTTTGCTGGGTACTCATTTAGCAGTCTTTTATATGTATATTTCCAGCGAAGCATAACTAATTAGAGCACGTTTTCCTGTAAATATTTTCAGTTTGAGCTCAATAAAACAACAAAAACGATGTTATTATATTACTTTAAAATGCTTAACCATACTCAAGCGCGGAAAATACTTGTCCATACATGTGACAACATCGTCATGTAAAAAAATTTCACGGCTATGGTACCTGTCAATATGGCTGAAATCCGTACAAATCAAAGGCGGATAAATAAACAAACAAAGATCCAAACCAAAACCGTTTATTTTAAGCAGCCCTTTCATGGACTTCACATTATTCTTTTTAAGTACACAATGATCCGGAAGACTGTTTAAAGATACCCTCAGAAAATAGAACAATACTTACAAAACAAGGCCTTTAAAATGTTTAAATATCAACTTCTACAACTATCAACAACACAGTCCCAAAACAAAAATCGCCGACGTCACACAAAAATCAGCCAAACTAAAATGGGACTGGGCCGGCTACGTCTGCCGTATGTCGAACGGTTCATGGACTAAAGCAACCACAATGTGGGTCCCACAAAATGCCCGACGCTATCGCGGGAGACCCAGGCGGCGGGACGAGCTTGACGCCTATCGGCAAGATTGGTCCACACTTGCCCAAAGCCGGGAGGAATGGAAGGAAGAAAGGGAGGCCCATGCCCTGCAGTGGGACACAATTGGCTAAAAAATATATCAACTTTACGCAAACACGGTACGAACCCGGAACTTTCATAAGCCAAACCGACTGAGATCTAGGCACTACTAATATATAAAGATAATTAGTTACTAAAGCACATTACAACAAGGGTAACACATCTGAACTACTTAAAACATCTTAATTTCCGCTTTAAAACCACTTAACACACTTTAGAGCAAATCTGTGCGATATCTGACGAAACGGAAAGATCTCATACATCTTTCCGTTTCGTCAGATATCGCATTTTGCATTTTGTAAGAGAACAGTCACGCCAGAATAAAACGTGCTAATAGTGACATGTACCAGTTTCGCACTAGTGCTACATGCTTGAATTGAATTTCAGAAGTCGGTGTTAACATACGAAGAAACAACCAAAACAACGACTTCCGAAATTAAAGTTATTTTACACTTTGTAGTGTTTTTTTTTCTTATTTGGAAGTCGGTTATGTGTTTTTGTAAAGAAGTTTTTTATTTTTCACTTTTTAGTGATACCCTTTTTCTTTTTCTTTTTTTTTGATGTCGGGGGAAATCCTCATGGAAATCCTCCACCCTGGGGCGGGTGGAGGGGTCTGTCAGACTCTTACTGACTAAAACCACCCCGGTGCTCCATCTTCCACCTACGCCGGGGAATTTTTAGTGATACCCTAACCTAACCTAACAACACCACGGGAAAGTCACAGGAAAGCAAAAAAGAAAATATATCATCCAAGTAAATGAAATTGCGTGTCAATTTCATTTACTTGGATGATATATGTATTTTCTATTTCTCCAGCAATTTCGATTTAACAACCAAACTACTGAACCGATTTTGATGAAACTTCTATGGGATCGGAACGTATATCCTTTTAAATGATTTTACTGGAAAGTGACGTTTAACGTAAAAATGTACTGGTAAGTGACGTCACACGAGTTTTCAAAGCACTGTATCGTCTTCATTTTTTGCTTACGTGACAAAAGAAAAAATACGTGTCCAATATTTTTTTGAAAATCTGCCTGTCGGACTAATTAGATTTTTTTAGTCAAATACCCTATTATAAGCAGACTCCTTTCGACATCGTTTACTGTTACATAAAGTTTAGTACCACTGCCATAAACACTCCTAGTTCATACTCCATACCAAAACGTGAAAGAAAATATAACCACGGTTTGCCACCATGGTTTATTTTAATCACGTTTCATAGTCGACACTTTAACGACATTACGCGAAGTTTCCCACGTTTGTAGATTACTATATCGTGCGTAGTTCAACTGTAGTTGTAAGAGAATCGTGCCTACAACTACTTGCCAAAGTTCTTGGGTAACGGTAAAAGTTATTCACACTATCTACCCTGGTTAAACCGATCGTTTTTATTGCGATAAAAGGGCTCAAAACTTGGCGAAGAATTTATAATGTGTAATCTACTTGAGATTTGTTGCTCTTCTTTTGTTTATTTTGTAATTTTACAGAAACAAGAAAAAGTTTTTGTTTAAGTGAAAACTTCTTTAGGCGCGTTGAGCACTTTTTGGGTGAACAAAAAACTTGCGTCATCGTCACCGAACGCTTTCCATGAGCTATATGTATACTGTGTATATATGTGTACTTTTTGGGTGAACAAAAATCATGGAACTCGCGTCATCGTCCCCGAACGCTTTGGGTGAACAAAAATCGTGGAACTCGCGTCATCGTCCCCGAACGCTTTGGGTGAACAAAAATCATGGAACTCGCGTCATCGTCCCCGAACGCTTTGGGTGAACAAAAATCATGGAACTGGTGTCATCGTCGACGAATGCTTTAGCTTTCGATTAGGTTTCACTTCTATCGGCAGTCCCTAAAGACTGCATGTTTTTTTTTATTAAAACAAAGTTAGATAGGTACTTATTTTCAGATTTTCCGAATCGAACCAATAAAAAAACTGGGTCAATATCATCTTCATATTTCAACCCATTTCAAGAACATTACCTTCTTCTGAGTAAGAATTTCGTAACATTAAACAAACAAAACCCCTCCATTTAATTATAAGTTAACATAAATCAAAAACATGTGACGGTCAAAATAATAAAATCACATAACGAAACCAAGCAATAGAGCGCTGCATTGCATACAAACAAAAAACACCGGAACTGACATTTATTATTCAAGCCACTAGTCAAAGCTTGCAACATACAACATATCACGCGTGTATACCCTGAATGGTTAGGCAGAAGCATTGTTCGACCTACATTTTGTCAGTTATTTTTAAGTTCCATATATTAGGGAGCGAGCCTACTGCCATCAACGGGGTGCAAATCCAGACTCTGGCAGCCCAAATGCGTAAATTTAAGCTGGATTTGCCTTAATTTGTGTATGGGGGCCATACACAAATTAATTCTGTCATTTTCACCGTATTCATAGCATGTCCAGTAAAGGGTGTTCTACTCTATTATATTATATAGCACACAATTTTTTAAACATATAATGCAGTCCTATTGGAATTTCTTTCGATTGGGAAAAAAAATATGCGATTTTATTGCATTTTTATTACAATTGGGGTGCGGGCCGTTACTGAAAAATTCTAGATGGATAACCCCAAAAGCAAGTGCTGCACACGATACGGCCGGGGGATATTTAAGTCAAGAGTGAATAGGTAACTTCTATCCAGTTCGATCCAGCC
Source organism: Mamestra brassicae (assembly GCA_905163435.1). Taxonomy (NCBI): domain Eukaryota; kingdom Metazoa; phylum Arthropoda; class Insecta; order Lepidoptera; family Noctuidae; genus Mamestra; species Mamestra brassicae. The sequence continues at coordinate 6,105,176 of LR991004.1, read as the reverse complement.
CGTCCCTAGCTGTCCTCTCCCCAGCGACGCCCTAAGCCGAGGCCCGTACCCCACAGGGGGTGCCCTTAGCGTGTAGTCGCTTAGTTTGTAGGTTTTTTATAAGCCCTGGCTGGAGGCTTTAATATTATATTAAGGCCACCACAGGCAAGCCCGGTTAAGCAGTCGACAACCTTATAGGTTGAACTGCGAGAAGCCACTCATAAAAAAAAAAAAAAACAAAAGGTAACTTCTATGCAAGCATGCTCCATCTTATGGTCGACGATGGAGCATGCATCGCTACCAATAATAATAACAATTTTAATAATACAAAAAACGTTACTCGACTCGGGAATCGAAACGAGGACCTCATGACAGCAGTAGCGCTTCCGAATCCTAAGACCAACAAACAAGCTTGTGCAACACTTTAACACATACTACAATACATTAATAATAATTACGCGATATTTTACTTTACCATTCAAATCGGATGCGTACGGCTGACACAATGAATTACGCAATGTAAACTAAGTAATTGTCGAAATAAGTAGAGTGAAACGTTCACACACGATGACTTTACGTTAACGATAAACGTAAGTAATTATATAAAAGTTTTGATCACTTATTTTGAACTTAAATAGCCCTTTTTTTGGGTTATGTGCAACAAGTTACTGAAAAAGATTGCACGCGTGTGTAGGTATGATTAAAAATAATCTCAGAAAATGTTTAGAATTGAAAGTGATCAGAATCACACTTAAAAATGTTCAGTATCATACAAGAAAGTATTACACAAAAAAAAATGTTCAGAATCACAAAAAATAAGTGTTCAAATAACACTAACAAAAATCTTTTTGCTTGTACCTTCTAATCTTGTTAAATCAATCATTGAACTTATCAAAAGTAGAACAATTAAAAAAAACGCTGTCAAAATAATCTCACAATAAATCAATTGAAATAATGATGCCCAAATTCGAAGAACAATAGCAAATCGATAACACAAGTTATTTAAACCCATTATTAAATGATGATGATTATGTTAAACCCATTATTAAATGATAACCGATCAATCAAGAATTAATCGGTCGAGCAACGGTTAACGCGTTAACCTGAACCCGATTCTCTGTTATTAAAAGCGAAACATCACTTCGTAATTATTAATTTATTCCGACATTAATCTGGTCGTAATTCTGTACTAAAATGCGAAATTTAACGAACCTATAAATAATGTTCTGAAATAAAAATTAAATTATGGGTCGTGTTCGTTCTTTGTAATAAAAGATCATGCGAAAGGAATCGTATAAGGAACTGTCGATCGTAAAGAACCCGAAAAATAAGCTCCTTATAAAACAGAACGAAAATAAGTTGATAGGCTTCATAAACATGCGAATCCTATTATGGTTTTTCCATGCAAGAGCTGAAAGTAGGAACTACAGTAACACAAGTAAAAACTGTAAATAAATTCGACAAGTTTCAAGGGACCTATTACATTTTTCAACAAGCAGGTAATATTTGTTTTGCAAGAATAGCAAGCCCAGGAGAAGACGCCCCGGGCTACGGGAGTCGCAGGGCAATCCCCGGCCACCGTAGGCGCGGGCCTGCGGACGGCGAGCGTTGGATGGCTCGAAATTTGTTCGAAAGAGTCACCGCGGCCCTGGAACGCAAAGGGCTTTAGAAGAAACATGGATGGGTTTTAGTCAGTAAGCTGTTCCGCTCCACCCAGAGCGGAAGAAGTCATTTGATGATTTCCCATCCTTAAAAAAAAAAAAGTATAGCAAGGCATTTTGACCGCTTCTGTCCTGAAGGGAGGTAATATTTTTTGACCGATGCGATCAAATCTACTTTATACACTCGACTGTGAAAAAGTAGGCAATCCTAAAAGAAACGACGGAAAAAAGCCAACCAGTCACGCTAGGGAAAGGCAAAGAAACTTCCAACAAAATACGTCAAAGTCTGACCGATTTTCTTACGGAGTAAAGAGAGTAAATCAGCTGCACTTTTTCCCGAAGCGGCAATGGGTCAGTGTTCGTAATCCAAAGACGCAAAGCGGAGCCATTAGCGGTGGATAACTGTACGCCACCGGTAGTCGAGTGCAAAAACTGTGAGATGTGGTACAAGGTATAAGAGATGGGAGGTATTGGGACGAAGTTGGGAGAAAAACAAATGACGATGTTAATGCGTTTCTTGTTGACTATGATCGAGCTGATTAGGTTGTTAGTTTTAAAGCAAATATGTTGTATATACTGTAGCTGCACCTCTTTTATGTTAACACATATAATTTACAATTTCGACAAATTTTGAAAGATTTTCACTTGTTTCAGGAGTTAGTCTCCTTGTTAAACAAAACTCATGTGGTACATGGGTCAGATAAACACTGGTTACACTGGTAAAAACTTATTATGTTTGAACAATTTCAAATTACTTTTGGTAAAGTTTTCATGTCGGATGATGTATAAAAAAATGGGTGAATACTGGGAGCCGCTAGAGATGCATGTAAGAAAACCATGATACATATGTATAATTTATTAGGCTTGCCGACACCTATATTGTGATGTAGGATGATGATGACAATGACAGAATTAAGGACTTATAGATCATAAAACTCCAGTCATTTATAACATACAGCCTCCTTAACCAGCTCGATACTTCAGCACCGTTTCTAATGAATGTGATGTGACTGACTACTGACACCTGACGTTACGACGTGCCATACTCGATAAGGTTTGTTTAACTTAATTACTCTACCGCTACTCCTAAAGTAATTCAAATTAACATAAAACCGTACTGACGCTTATGTCAGGCAGTAAATGTAGCCTGAAAATGGGTGCTTCATTCAATTAAAAGTACTGTTTTAGATTTTGGTTAATGGACTTTCAAGACTACATTTTCAGAATAGTTGGGCAGATTTTTTGGTACTGAATTCGATATGAAGTGGGAGGTACGCTTAAGTAAGAATTCCGACTCTTAGAATGTTTCTTTTTGATGTCGCTTTTGGAGAGGATGCAATTCGTAAAAACGTTCATTTTCACAAAGATTTGTGACTACATTATCTTGCATAGAATACATGCTTAATCCATTGCGCGAGAGTACACTGCAGACACCTTTGGCAAAGTAGGTTCCTTTTTTCAAACCAATAGCAATCTATTAACCAACCATAGCGTACCGCTCCCAAACTTTGGAAATTTGGAATGCTACCTTCAGCCGGTCTATTCTATCAACGTCTCGCCATGTAAACTTAGGTGGAGTGAACGTGAAGTGAACTGTCATGCCGTCTTGTTCATATGAATTGACAGCTCACTTCGTGTTCACTTTCCCTAAGATTACACTGTGAGATGTTTACAAAATCGCACTGCTGTTGAGCTTGTGAGAGAACCGTCTGACAAATGCATACTAATAAAATCGTTTGTCCTTTCTGACTATCAACGCACACCCAAAACTACTAAGTCTAGAAAGCTGAAATTTTGAATATAGGTTTATTTTGTATCGTAAGTATCCGCGAAGACACGATTGAAAATTTCAACTTTAAGGAAATGGAAGGAAGTATGTTGTATGAAAGTGTTTGTTCATTAAAGTCGAAGTCCACGCGGACAAAGTCGCAGGCCAGTTAAATACATTGGTTTTCATCTTGTCAAAACATATAAAATACTTCCAAGTTAGACCAAGTTTTTACATCTAAACATGATAAGGTCATCACACACTGAAAAAACTCAACAGCATATATCTCTGATATTAATTAAAATTATTATTTTACGACGTCACAGTAAAATATTGCGCTGTTTCAGTGCGTCCAGCAAAAAGTTCTCAATCCGTGAAGGTTGACTAAAAATAAAGTAGGAACTGTTTTTGTCGTAACTAAGACGTGAAACGGTTTACGTCAAATTAAAAAACTAAAACAAGAAGAAGTCTTTATCGTCTGACATTGGTAGTAACGTTTGTTATGATTTTGTTTTGCTGAAAATCATGGATCCGGAATAAAGGAAGACTGAATAAATATTTGTTTCGAAATAAACAATGAAAACAGAGGGCCTAGCACGAATGTTTTTGACACATAGTAACGTAACGTAAAATTTTACTATAATTATAATATTCGTTTCTCACATAATATATATTTGAATAATTGGATACTATATTCATATTTTTGTATGATACAAATTGTGTATGTTGCATAAAATTAAACCACTATGGGGTTGTAGTTTTTTTATATTCAAAATTCACTTACGTTAACGATACTGCCGGTCGACTCTGTAAACATATCTGAGCTGTCAGTCCACACAATCAAAGTTTCACTCGATCACGGAGTGAGCTGTCATTCCATCTTGATTAATATGGATTGACAGCTCACCTCGTGATCACTTCACCCAAGCCTTCAAATCGACATGTTTACAGAGTCGACCGGCTGTAACGTTACTATTCGTCAAAACATTCGAGGCCCTCTGAATTGCTTATTGTTGAAAGACTTGATTTTTTTTTGTCAATTTTTCAAACGATTTCGTTTCTGTAAATGGCTTACTGAAATTAGACCTGCCAAAAAAAGTACTTGACTTGAGTTTTTTACGGTCACCCGGTCACTCCTAATTTCTGATTAAAATGGATAAGTAATTGTTAGGGTGTTACTACACTTATCGATCGATCGTCATTGATCGAAGTTGATCGATTATTGTGGTAGCTCTGGCTGATCAAATAAAGTAGTAGAAACTATCGATCGACGTCGACTCATCCATTCTACCATCGATCGATAGCATCGATCGATTGGTGTGATAACACCTATAACTCCACTTTAGTCAGAAAACTTGTCAAACTTTGGCAATCCTTCTCAAACTCGTAACTCTAGCTGGTATATATTTTACTTTAATAATATTTCTAACTAGCGACCCGCCCCGGCTTCACGCGGAAATATAAATATTACCCTCGGTAATATAAATATTACCCGTCTATGAACACTACTTTACTACTTTATGGACACTTGGCAAAACATCGACTTTTCCACACTATTTACAGTTTTAATTATAATGTTTTACACATAAGTGACTGATCCACCTTCCGGAAGAATTCTCTAAATGATTGTGAAAACCACATTAAAATTAATTGCGTAGTTTAAAAGATCTAAGCGCACTGAGGGACAAATGGCCGGAAGCGACTTTGTTGTATACTATGTAGAGATTTTTAGTTTTGCCATTAACTAGGTAACTTAAACGTTTCAAAAAAGAATTCCTATAAATGCACCTGCATTGCATGTTACACCCACATAATTCAAACTATATCGCTTACCTCCCATTTCTTCACCAGCCGACAAACAATTAAATACATTTCCAGTCTTTAAATACGACTTAATTAGTATTTACACTGCTCGTTTGAAATTTATCGCATAGTTGTACAATACGTAACGCGGTCTGCTCGTGGTTGAGCATTGTTCCCGAGCTCACCCCACTTGCCAATTGGAGCATAGCTGCTCGTCTCGTGTTTACATTTGTATATTTTATTACTGAATGTGCAGTTGCACTGAAGGTGGCCTTGAAATGTATGACAAGTGTTTCCAGCATTTTTATGACAACGCAGATCAACTCACACCACATCACACACTTCATTAGGTTATACTTATATACAGTGAACCTGCTATACATTTGAAACACCTTATTAACCTGTACTGTTAAAATATATTTCTATTTGATCCAAAACAACGAATTTCACCTACGAATTTATTAGGGTAGGAAGATGCTTAGAAAAGTGATATTCAAACAACAATTACAATTGTCAAAAAGTCTTAAATGATCGACAGGCGCTACCAAAATGTCTCGCGGTTTGTGAACATCAAACCATTATTGACAGTTTACAAATCACACTTTGTCTGAACCTTCTAGATAACTCTACCATAAAATAAACAAAACATGGTCAACATTTTCATCTTCTGGCAGTAACCATAAAGTAAAATTTATACCACCGCAAAAAAATGGCAGAACTCACTTACACCAACACCACTCGTTATCATCATCATATCAGCCGAAAGACTGCTGGACATAGGCCTCCTCCAAGTATCGCCACAACAACTGGTCCTGTGCGTCTCGCATCATCCGTCCACCTTGTGGGAGGCCTTCCAACGCTACATCTTACACCACCCGTACTTACCTACTATTAGCAAAGTAACATATCCACTCCAGTCTTCACAACAGCGTTTGACATTTACCTGAAACAAACAACAAAATAAATAAATTACCAAAGTGTTTTACAAATCATTTCGTCAGACACTGCCATTATTTTAAATGATTGCTAGATTACAAGACAGTCAGTGATTGCTAGACTTTCACAGTTCTACTGATTGATTCGATAATTGGTCGCACACACCTTCTTGCTACATGACAAATAAATTATTATTTTAAAGAATTGCTGTAAAGTTCATGCCAGCCCACTCGTTATGTCACAAGATGCAACTGTGACAAAACAAGGAAGAAGTTGCATCAATGTATGTTTCAGTGCCTGAATTTGGCAAGGCTTTACTGTAATACTTATAGATATTATTTTCAGGTTCTATCTACATACCTTCCCTACCTGCTGATGTTCCATTTAGAATTTAGTAATTGTTGTATAATTATAGTTTACCAACGGTAATTTTCAATGTAAACTAGTCGTAGGAAACGCTGACTTAGATGCCTATTCAAAAAACTAGCACTAAGACAATTTTATTAAAGGATACGGAAGACTTTTTCTGATGAATTAAGTAAACTAACAAATTCAATTCAATTGGGACTTCTTACTTAAATTAAACACGACAGTGTTTAATTTAAGTAAGTTTAAGTTTAAGTAAATTTAAGTAAGTCTTAAATTTTACCAACCCAAACATGTAAATTGATGTAAAGATTAAACAAATACACATAAAACAGAAACAAAACACGAAAATTCCCCAAAAAGCTTTGACACACTTCAACATTAATTTGGACATTATGCAAAACGATAATAATCGCTCAGATTCGCAGACAGAGCCACAGGCGTCATCCAGCTAAACAAACATATAATTATACGTTTATATCACGATGGCCGCCATTACACCTCTTATGTAACGTTATATACTGCAACTTTTTCTTTTACACTGACAGAAATGGTTTTACAATATTACGATTGTCGGTATTATGTAAATTGGTGGGTTTGGTGTAAGATGATAGGTTTCATCTTGATGGTAAATCTTTGTGTTTGTCGTTTAGAATGAGGACAAGTATTTTGCGGCATCAAATTCCCTTTTGGCATATTTTCACCAGAGAATGGGCAGCAGCATTCTCTGTGCATTGCAACAGCTGTACTGTGTTCGCCAAACCGCCTGTCAAGCGTGGCGACTATGGTCACAAGAAATGAGTGGCTTATGTCCAACCGTGGACATATTTCCGTTGATATGATGATAATGATATTTTGTGAGAGACGATATCTTAAGTAGAAGATCTTGCATTTGAACTACAAAATAATTATCATAGCTTGACATAGCCTACTGCTGGGCATAAGCCTCTCTTTTCTTGTGACCAACCTCATGGACATTCCATACCCTTTGATCTTGGTTCCAGTACTTTTTTCTAAAAGGTTTTGTGTAGGACGTTTAAAAGTAAACACAGGAAAACAGCTTCAGCAATTAGCAACAATATGTAGCCAACTTGCCTACGCGCATGATAAGGATCCGTTTCACTTCGATACTTTGCCAACATTTAAAGTGGGTTACTTTGGTACTCTTGTTTTTTTCCTAACTCGATATAAATGGAAATTTATTCCGCAGCCGTTATCTCCAAAATACTTCAAAACATAAGTTCAATGACTTCCGTAAGTACAATGACTTGTATATCGGTTAACGAATTGATAAAAACAAAACATTTGTGAGAACATGGAGGAGGTACTTCGTTTTAATGTCCCAACAATTTTCTTTGCCAATTTATCGAATACGTACTACAACGTTACAAAAAGAAAAAACACGAAGAGCAAATTACCATTGACAAGTAGATAAACAATTAAGTTGATGCTTCAAAATTTCAAATGCCAAGCTGTTATGGTGCTTAACATGAAGAAATAAGGATGGAAGCTGTATTTTTCGTTGGCATTGTTTAAAAGAAAATTCGAGATAATGATATGCTAACGACACACTATCCCTCACGCGACGTCGTCGATGCAAAAATAGTAATGTTTGTATAACTGAGTGAATCCACGCAATGAGAGGTATAAAATTACAAGTGGTATATATTCTTTTGGTAGACAGTATTGCCTTTTATGTAGATATGACATACTTGTTGGAGATGGTTTTGCTTTGTGTAGGCTGTATGCACAATATTTTATCATGTTTACGCCTCCGGAGCTATTGACGTGAACAACTGAACATGTGTACATTTATCAAATCATGCATGGTTGTAAATCAATCACGCATGATCTGCGGTTGCATTTCTATCTGCGGAATTTTGTTGGAATTGAAACTGTTTAACAGTGACGGTAAGTGCCTGTAGTGTCTTCGTTCTTGTTATCTTACTTCAATCTTTAAAGCAGTATGGATCACACGTAAAAAAACTACAAAAGTGGCTTGCAGAGAAGCCAGGATTGTGTGAACAATATTGAGCATTAATGCAATCATATTTACCCGAGACATGTTATTTCGCAGAAACAGAACTCTCAAATCGTAAGTACTTCATAGTAAACACCCAATATTTTCTTGAATGAAATTCTTCAGAACTCGAGCACTACATAAAGCAATTTCCTAGAAGACCTCGGCAAACGACATCAATTGTCTAAAAAAACCTTTGTTTTCCAGATACCTGAAATACCATTCCACACCGACTTTCACCGTTTAAACTCGCATAAAACCCTTCATCAACTTTCCATCAAATTATTCGGAACAATTGTTCCGAAAATTTGAATATCGAGTCGGCGCGTGCACGGCGCTTGCGCAGATCTTATGCAAGCTGTATGTAGGTCGACCGCAGACGCCGGAGCAACGTTATCTCGATCGTAGTAAGTTAATGCTGGTATACAAACTGTAAATAACTGTATTTTATGTACATCTTAAGCTGTTTCGTTTATAATTTCTGTGAAGATCTCTTGGAATTAAGTAAACCCTTTGTCAGATAAAAGATTATACGTTTGATCAATCAAATGATAGTTATCAAAATGTAGTCACTCTTGAATGGCGTTTTGTGCTTCTATAAGTCGCACAGCGCTCTATGATCAATGTAATTTTTTACTGTAGTCACTACATTGCTCCAGCTATGACATAATACCATTTTAATGCATGCCTACCACATCAAATCATAGTCTAACATTTATGGTACCATAACCTTTTTGTTCTTAGTCGTGTTTTATGCCACCAATATTATGATCATAATAAAAATAAACATACAATAATAAATTATATTCATGTTTCATGAGCTATAACATATTGGAATCCCATATAAATCCCCTTGCCAAGGTTGAGTGTTACATGTGTAATATCAACATAATAATATCAATATTATATTGACTTTGATATTTTCGGAGTTCGTTTCGCTTTTGCACGCACTTTTTCATGTTTAGCGAATGGTACCTAGTTGAATATATTCAAAGCTATTTTCTGCCCGAATTGACGTCATTCGTAAAAGCCTTTCTGTCGAGCTCTCTCCGCGCAAGACATTTCAACTTTGACTTTCTGAACTCCAAATCTTAAAGGATTTTCGTTATTCTAAACGAAATCTCAAGCCTACTAAAACACTAACTTTAACGTCTCTGGGCAAGATATATAGTTGCACTGTGTATTACTGTGTAAGCACAATGTGACTCATACTTTCAAACTACTTCTTAAAACTGGCAATATCAAAATCATCAAGTCACTAATGGAAGATATTAACTACTAAGCTGTGTCTCAATTATTCATAGATGCTAGATTTTGCCACCCACATAGACAAATTAAGTCTTCAATAGATTAAGATATCCAACAAAATGAAGTTATAACATTTGATAGTCATATACAACAAGGAAAGGAGCCTTCATTGTAATTAGAATTCACGTTTCCTAATATATTCCAAGTCTGAAACAGTTGACGCCAATTAAATGGCGGCGATAGATAAGTCTTATCATAATCTTAAGGAGAAAGCCGTTGGAGACTCAAACTTGGCTGTCTTTTTATGGTTGTATCAGTACTCGGTAAAATTGAAAGTAATTTGTGGCCAATTGTAGGTAATAGATGACATAACACAGGTGGCTAAAAAGGGATAAAAAACCAATCGAAGAACATTTCGACGTTTACATCATCAATAAGCTGGATTTAACTTACCTACATCCGTCATGTGAAAGAAGCAAATAAAATACGATTAATACCGTCGAAGCAATTAATAACAAGAGTTTATTATGATGATGATCATTAATTTTGCTACATTAATAGTAACCGGTTTACAACATTCTCTAACATCAAAGTACTTGTAAGATGTATCGTAAAATTCCCGTTCTGCTATAGTAGATACGAACCGATGCTTGCACAAAGTTGCTATCACTGCAAAATTTTCATAGCTTATAAAGCCATACTGATATAACAACATCATCGTCTATAATTTTCTTATTAATATGATCCAAGATTGAAAAAAATCTTTGGAATTAAAGTGATTGTCATCGAAGTCCCTTTCAAAGGGTACCCTTTACTCGATAACAAGGCTTAGGACAGGCAGTACACATTCTGAAAATGAAGTTGAAAAATCGAGCTTTGAAATCCAACTTCACTAGAAAAAGCTAGGACTAAAAAAGTTGCTGGCCAACCTTACTTTTCAATATAAATAAGTAATATAACTGAATTGCAACAGTTTACCCACGAAATTCCCAATCCGAAAACCATTCAATTACAAATTGAAATAATTGCCTGAGAACGATAAGCGGGCTGTGTCGAATGATCGACTATATTTAATCGAACAAGCACTTCGCACTAATAGCAACTAACGAAATTACACGCCCTACTGAACTTGATAAGTTTCAAACTTCCCAGTTTCGGACTTGAGAAGCAAAATTTAGCTATGCAGGGTTGCCAAAAAAATTAATAGTGACATTAGAACTGAAACTTCGAAATGGGACACAAGTTTACACTCATCAGCGATAGAGAGCCATCAGATAGGCTTTGAAGAATTCTAGTCAATCTAAGTTAAAAATCAATACAGTCGAAAATCCATAATGCAAATTGCTTAAAATATCATCTAATTATAATCACCATCACTATTTTTAAAGTCAACGAAGTTTTTTTTAAATAGTTTTATGGAAAACTTCTAACATTTCTCTATTTAATGTATAGGATGCATAACCATTAATTCGAAAGGACATTCAACTTTGATACATTCAAATACCTCACTGATAACAGTTATATACAAAACGTGATCAAGCAATTGCCACATTTCGCCTCGGGTCTCCGTTTGCTTAACCTAAACCAGCTTTCCGAGTTTACATTTTCTACCGGCGACTTTTTATCTAGAGATCTTATTCTATCCTACTAAGATTTTCTAGCTTTTATTGCCTTTGTCTGTTAAAACGAAAGGATTTTATTACCTTTTAGATTTATTCGAATCTTTAGTTCGTATCTTCATGAAACTATGTTTTTTGTCTTTTAAAGAAAAAAATGCCTTGAGGAAGCACAATTGACTTGGCACATGACACATAGATGTATTCTTTTCATCGACAGATATGAAAGAAACCTACCAACTCAAAAAAACTTCACTTAACATGAAAACAACAGAAACAAATCTCTCCCACAAACAAACTATTAAACTTTCATTCGAAACAACAATTAATTACAAACAACTTTCAATTAATATCTTAACTTCATTCAGCCCTGAACAAAACAGATATCCCCGAACGATTTCTAAGTTCTCATTGCTTTCACCGAACACTTACTGAGTTTATTTGTCATTTGCACTTATGTCCATTGTTCTCAACAGAATACCGTTTAAGAATACTTACTGGTTACAAAAACTGATTTCATTATTGGAGATCTATACCTTTTTCAATTGTGCTAATGCCAATATGGTCATGATTTTTCTTTGCTGTTATTTATGGGTATGGCTGATAACTTAGAGATGAATAGAGGATGTTATTGAATGAAAATCAATGGTTTCTTTAGAAGACGTTTTGGGTACAGTGTTATACCAATGTAAAAGATGTTTTGCCTATTTGGAATTGTCGTGTGTTATATAATAACAGTTGCTATGACTAACTCAACTTGTTGAGCAGGTTACTAGAGATCATACATTAAATAAACATGGTTAACTACTGAAACCCAAGAAATGATTTTTAACGAAGTTATTCCGGTACAAGAAAACATAAAACTGCAATAACATTAATAAGAAGAGAAAATAAAATGAGTAGTCGTTGCAACGTAATAGTATCACATAAATTGCATAATAACATCTTATGATTGTTTCTCACAAACTGAAGATATTGTTAGTTATCGTGTTATTTACAAGAAAAACATACCGTATACGAAATGTTAAGGAGCTAAAAGTAAAATAAACCCAAAACACAACCGCGTTTTGGGTTTATTTTGTTTGTTAAGTTTTAGATTTAAAACATCGTTATGAAATAATGAAGAATGAATCTTATAATAACAATATGAATTATAGCAACAAACGTTTTATTTGTATTTTTGTAAACGTTGATTTACAAATATTCCTCATCTGTCATAAGAATCGCATAGCATTACTGAATCTCACATCCTGCGATTATAAGAATCTCAAAACAATACAAGTGTCACCGCAAAATAATCTTGCCAAACCTTTTCCAACATTTTTCTCGCGGTAGGTAAACACAAACACAAGAAAAGCGTATACGTATCCAAAACGAAAGTACTTCGTCCATTCATTGGAGCATTAAAAAAGCATTCACATAATGACAGGTTACAAATTGACGAAAGTAAGAATTCTATTGTGTGTGTGTTCGTTGTTCTCGTTTCCTGCGTCTTTGCGGTTCTCGTGTAGGAGGTTTTTGAATGAAATGAGTTCTGTTTTGGACTGATTGAATTAGCGTTGGTTTGTTAATCGTTTTAGTTTATTAGGTCTAATTGGGAAAAGTGGTCTAATTTGGTGTATGGAAAAATTCTTTGTCTGTTTGTTGATGGGTTATCAGGTCTATTTTGGGGATTGTGTGTTCATTGATTAGTATCATACTTTTTGGATTGCTTTGTGACCTTCGCAACCTTAATGATACCATCCTTAACGTAAACGTCTATAGTCGCACCACCTTGTAAACATACATAAATAGCACTATTAAAACATAAGGAATCACCAACAAGAAAATATTAACAGCATATCCTGCAAGCTCATCTCAACTGAAATGACTAATTACCCAGAATACACTGACGTATGAATGCGATTAAACGCACTGGATTAGATAAAGGCTGTTACAAACGACATGCAATTCGTAGACGACGGAGAGATTCACGCTCCTTATGATCTTGGGGCTGATAATCAAGCGTAAGCGACGTTTAAATGGATCTGTCCTGGATAGAATGTCGTGACGATAACCGATGATTTGAATATTATTGATTATTACACTTTATGCAATAGTAGACAGTTCTGTTGAAGCTGTACGCATCGAATAAATTATTGATAGAAAACCTAAGCTATCGATAGGTGTCATATTTATGCCAGCAATGCACAGTACCCATGGGACAGCATTGGGTGCAAAGCCGCAGAATAACACAAGAAATGTATAAATATAGTGGAATAAATACAGAACGCTTTGTTTAAATTAAAGATCTTTTGAAATCATGTGGTATGATTTAAGATTAAATAACCAATAATTGCTACAAAAAAGAAAAGTATTTGCTGACCCATAGCAACTCGCAGCATTCTCGTGACTCGAGTCTCAAGGAAATCACTATTTAACTTTACATTGCTAAACAACTTAACTTAATTACAAAGTAATCATTATCTTTCAAGTATTCATTTAACTCATTTTATGTAATAACGAAAGGGACCGGCGGAAATTAAAACAGAAATCGACAATCACTTTCACCTAGAATTATTAAAAAGAATGATGAAAATGTTTCTTGTTATCTAACACCTTAATGAAAACAAATCTTAAAACAACGTGTTTTATTTCGTAGACAACAAACTTTTTAATTGAGTCAATTAACTCTAATATTTCAACTCAAAATACCAGCGCTTTCTTTTGTTTTTATTATCGCCTAGTACAATGCAATGATTGGAACAATGTGTTTGGAAAGTTAGAACAAAGTTGTTCTAACTATACCCTACGCACAGCCACTAAAATCAAATATGAGGGCAGGCATCAATCTATATACATATGTATATGAAACACAAAAATTGTTTCTATTTATGTCCGTTATAGACTTTGAAATCATCAAACCGATGTGCCCCAAAACGTTTCATTAGAACAGCATAATGCGAAAATGGTTTAAGACCAACGGGAACGGGAAAAAACGGGATGTGCGCGTACGAAGTCGCGGGCAAAAGTTAGTACAAAATAAATAGTGATTCATAATAAAAAACTTACGCATGGCAGGCAATTTTGCAAAGAAAACAAAATTATAAATCCATCTCATTCACGAAGATCAGACCACCAATGAAGAAATTTCCAAATTATTCCATTTCCAGAGGCAAAACCCATTAAAACCGTCCATTCATATCATCAATTTCATTGAGCTCCAAGCAAACATTAATATCAATAAAGTTCCCAGTAATCTAAATTTCGCATCTGATATCAGCGAATGTTCAATGCTATTATTCGCAATCACGGCGCGAGATTCAATCCGACCGGGTTTCTAAACGCTCTCAGCTAAATGTTTATATCTGCCACAATAACGGGCATTACCCACTTCGATGTTGAATTGGTACAAGCGATAAAGGGTTAGGACTTGGGAGTTTTATTTGATAACATTCATTCTGTGGAGATGTTTAGATATAATTAGAAATTAATGTTTAAAGGTTTCAAAAGTGTCAGAAGAGCATTGGGTTCAACGTTATTACTGGCTGTCTGTATTTGAGAAAGCAATAATGAGACAAGGATAAACTACAGATTCAATGGCAGCAAAACCATTTTAGAAGATCAACAGTGATCATTTCTTAATTCAGGATGTCAACAACCCTCGAGCTAGGAAGGAGGAGGTATCCCAAATACCCAGTAACACAGTTAAAAGCCACCAACAATCTCAATTACAGAAACATTATTATTAAAATTCCTCTCTACACCGCAATTCCGTGCCGCGTCAGTTCCATTATTGTGCCACACTTCACAAAGATCCAGGGCCATCTCCTAAGGCAATAAGTCACTATAGAAAGCAAGGAAGTGGCAACGCCTACAGTTCAATATTGTCTCGGCTCAATAAACTGAGCTGGTTCAGTTTCAAACGGATCTTTGTTTCAAATTTCACCAAATATTTTTGTTTACAATGCACTGACCGAGTTGCTTAGTCTTGAAACGGCTTTGTTAAAGGTCAATGATGAAGTCATTGGGTTATTTGAAAGAACAGGTGCTTCAATGAATACAAAACCAAAGACTGATTCTAAGTTACATGTATTTTATACAGATGGTAAAATAGGAAGACTTAACCGAAACTAAAACATAACATTAGAATAAACCGAACTGACGCCCCGAGAATGAAATGCCTGTACTCTTAAAATCGAACAATCACAATAGGAGTAATTATCATAATTGGGCACCCTTATTACGTATTATTAATACAGAAATCAACGGATCAGGATCTAAAACTGCACTCACACGAATCAAAGCAGGAAAGCGGTGACAGTGCAACTTTTTCAGACAAAAAACATCGAGCGTCAGATCTAGTTCATCCAATTAACACTTCCATGACAGATAAGAAGTTGGTTGAGCTGAGTTAGTCGTACTTGGAAGTACTGAGCGTTATACTGGCATAGTTAGATGGCCTTCGTTTGATATATTAAGGGTGTTCTTTGTTGCTTTAACTAGAGGTATAACTTCGTCAATGTATTATGAGTATTTGTTGGTTCTTTGTCAATTTTCTCTGTTATTTGTAGTAGTATGTCATGAAAATTGATTAGCCTTATTAAAACTTCATTTATCACCACACCACCATATGTTTACTATTACCTACCTTTCCTTTACCCCAATTTACCCATACTTATCCAATAGTCATCATCATAGTAGTCACTTCCTTTCCACTTTCCATTGATTTAGCCTATCACAGACATCGATACACAATAATATACATATTTATTTACACTGCAGTTTTTGACTGTATACCACCTCGTGTAGTACAATATTTATTTATTACCTTAACCAATGAAATCTGATAGCAATATATCTTCACGAATCATCGTTAAAATCTACACTCGCCTCGAAAGCGTAAATCACTTCATTGGACCTCTAAAGCCCTTCCATACAGCACAGATAGCTGATGTACCTACAACTACGTCTGAAGAACCGTTACTTGGTCTAAATGCAGTAAGTCGGAACGACCTAGTTCTTGGCGCTTTACATATCAATGGACTTACGGATCTTCTGGTGACTAAAGAGACAATTAGTGGTTTTGACGTGTCTAGACCTGGTGGCGGGTATGTGAGAGTGATGGCTGAGTTATGAAGAGAAATGATGAAAAATTAGATTAGTACGTGTTTTTGTTTTCGATGTTTAGTGAGATATTAGGTTATAATAAGAAAAAAAGGCTAGAAATCTTAAGGTGAAGTCAGAGAGGGTGTAACGCAAAACCTGGAACGGTCATTGTATGCATTGTTATGAATTTATTTTATTATGGGATCAACCTCATTGTGTGGTGGTTATTTTTTTCGTTATGATCAGCAAAATTCCCCCTTTTCAGATTTGGCTATTCTGTTACACTTTGTAATATCAAATGATAAATCCTACTAATATTAAAAACGCGAAAGTTTGTAACTATGGATGGATGGATGATGGATGTTTGTTACTCTTTCACGCAAAAACTACGGAATGGATTTTGGTGAAATTTGGCACAGTGGTAGATTATAGTCTGGAATAACACATAGGCTACATTTTATCCCGGGAATATATTCCCTTTGGATAATTTTCGACAATCACGCGGGCGGAGCCGCGGGCGGCAACTAGTTTTAATATAAAAGTCTTAAAACAATCATGAATTTAAATAAGTAAACATTTACTTCTTATTAACAATTGGTGACTAACCTCAGAAGTTGTAGACTTTTGACTGTCAATGTTTCAAAGCCAATGTACTATTGTTTCGTTAACCTATTTCACTAATGAAGACGTGAAGTTTCTTGCGGAACGCAAGTCAGTAAGTTCTGCGTGTTAAACATGTCGATCATACGAGAACTGGTTCATGAAAATCAGAACAAAGTTGGTACTGCAACATGCACCGTCTCTCAAATGTACAAATAATATATTTATGAGATTGCTAAGTGGTTACTTACCTACAGTAGGAATGTAGCTAAGGGCTATGAGAATAGTTGAAGACAGAAGGTGAATACTGAGGTGACACCTGATTGATAGAAAGAGTTCCGGAAGAAGAAATTCTGCACCAATTTACGTGGTAGCCCAACTGTATTGGTGTTGGCCAGTGAAACCAGTATTTTACAAGGAGCGCCTGTCTATCTGAGCAGGGAAACCCAGTTACTGGGTAGCACGGCAACCCAGTTACTGGGTAATAGTTGTCAGATAGCCTGGAGGGCGTAGGAAATATAACTAGGAAGGTGTTGAATACTTTATTTATTTAGCCTGTGCTGCCCCACTGTTGGACAAAGGCCTGCCCGAAGTCCTACCAAGTATTCTTTTCCCGCGCCACCTTGTTCCTGCCTACACAGTCATCGTACTGTGCTTATACAAGTACGTACTAATACAAGAAAAGCGTTCCGAATACAATCTTCACATAGTGCTTCAAACCAATTACCTATATCATCACTTCTGAACATTAATTTGTTACTGACATGCGCACACCTTCCATTACAATTAAAACCAAGGAAATTGAGTAACTTTACTGCTTTCCGGGATAGTTTCAAATGTCATAAAGATCCTTTCGGAGACTGTACAATGTCATAAACTAAAGATTAGCTTTTATCATTGGCCATCAATGTACCACTATGAGGAAGTTTTCCCTTTGAAAATTGCAACTGTTAAAGTCAAATTAATGCTAATAATAATACTAGCAACTAATTGTACAATTACCTACCTTTGAACTTAAGGGTTGGCATCCCTTAAGTTCGCCTATGTGCCGCTACTGTACAAAAAGTTTTAAATCAATAATAAAAAAAAGTTGACTGGTAGAGAATGCCTTGATGCATTAAGTCCGCCCATGTACCACTATTGTACATAAAGTTTAAATAAATAAATAAAAACATCTCATTTATCCTTCACGGTCTTGCCACAAAAATTAAACAACAATGAAGAATATAAATATTCTAGGATATTCCAATATGGATTCTAACGAAGCGCACTATAATGTTTATTTAACTTTTATCTTGACTTGAGGTGACTTAAGGTACACACACAAGTAGGTGTTTCAAACCTAAATACGTGAATTTATTTTACATTACTTATAGTAATCTATCCTAAGCTATGAGTATTTTGAACCGACTTCAAAAAAGGAGGTTCTCAATTCGTCGGAGCTTTTTTTTTAACATTATAAAAATGAAAAAGTTTGTGAGGATGGATGAATATTTCTTACCTACTTACTTTCCAACTGCTTGACGCAAAAACTAATGAAAGGATGTTGATGAAACTTCACAGTAACAATTCTTCTAATTCAGAATAATACGTCGCATGAGGGAAAGTCCCAATTACACGCAAATGGTAGTTTATAAACATTTTCCTTTATCCTCAACAAAGCCTGACTCGAAGACTCTGAATATTTAAGCTCCAATCGACCTTACATATCACACCACATTTAATTGCATAAAAAGCTAGACTCTTGAGGTTATAAATAAAGATGATTTTCTAAGAAATACCAGCATTGGGTGCGCCACCTACTCGCAGTAGAAAGAGACTGGACAAGACAACCTTGACGTATGCAGCTTTTTAGATTCACTTCCTATTGTGAATTGCAGTTATTATAATAGGGTGAGACGGACAATTTGCATCGGAGATCGAACTTTGTTTCAATTAACCATCTGGAATACTAGCTTTTTTTCTGCAGCTTTACTCACACGAGAAGAAATAATTTTTTCGGGGATAATTGAAATCAGTTCAGTACTTGCAGAGATTACTTTTTAGGAACATATACAAACAGATAAGATAGTCTGTAAAATATTATAGTATTTTAGGTTCGAATCAAGAATTTAATCTAACTTATTTGACATCAAAACATCAAAATTTGAGTAACTTAATGACTGACTAACATAATCCCCATTTTGTTTTATCCATAGCTCTTTTTCTCCTTCCAAACTTCTCCTTTCTCAATATTATGTGATTTCTGGCCAGATTTAACCCGCAAACTTGGTCAGAGTATCTCTTGTTACCTTTTAAATATTATAGAATTAAAGGAGCAATCCATCATTAATCGTTTTTTTCTCAATCAACGAAGAAAGATGACAGTCTGGTTGATGAACAGTTTATGGCTAAAGTCTCAATTCAGCTAATAAAGATATTACTATAAATCTAATAATATAATCGGATTTCCAATATTTACAAAACTCGTTGCACAATGAACCTTTTATCGCCTTTCCGAATATGGAGTCCAAACAATTATGGAGCTGATGGTGTAAAACCACGTATTAAAGCGTTTACCAAGTTAAGGCAAATGCAATTTTCAACTTTAATTTTCGTTATAACTAAAAAGTTATTAGTTCTTTACCATAAAGGACATATGTGCCACGTAATCATGAAGCCTTATTTGTTCGTAAACAAAGTGCATAGTGTTATATTATTGTCTCATGTTTATATTAGGATTAGAGTAACCGCAATAGCCACAATAGGGGTTAGGTCTTTGATCTCGATTGCAGTCAGGGTCTACAGAGTATGGTTGGGCCATTCAATAGCTCTGTCATTTATTGCTTTGTATAAAGTCTATTATAATTTGAAGAGCGCCTACGCTGCTCACGAATGGGGTGAACTAAATGCTTATTACGAATGAGTTTGAGAACTTGTTGTTGACCACATAAAGAGCAAAATTAGACGTTTGAATCAAGATAATGGTTTCAATAATACTAATAAAGTAGAAGGTCTTCAAATTGAAGGCACAGTTTCAATTAAAATACACTTTCGTATTCTGTCTTGAATTTCTTGAATAAAACATTGCAACTGTTTTTTCTCCAAGGAGTTAGTAACACATGTTCCCACATTTTGCTATATGCCGCCACTTACATACCTATTAATTATAATATCATTACTATAATTAGTTTTCCTCTTCTGTTTCAGAGAAAAAGCGTGCATTTATTATAACAGATCACGTCACCAAAACAGTGGTAATAGACAATTAACATACATTGCAATGATGCGCTACTTAGCACACAGTGTAATGGCGACTGACACAATTCAAAACAGGAAACAAACAAACACATAGTCAACAACAGCCAGTCTCACCCTACATACTTTGACATGCAGTTATTAAATACTTTATAACACAATAGTATTTTTTTCATTAACCAAACGACCCTATATGAGGAAGTGTTATTAAATAACACCGGTAATGAGGTTTTTAACTTACAATTATTCCATAATTAATGGTTTTGAGTGAAGTATTAACACTGGCGTCCGCATCAAATTCGGTAACGTTATACAATTCAAGGTTGCTAAGTAATGGTTATTGTATTCAACAAGTCATTAGGAAAATAATTAAGCGGATTAAAATTATGTCCAGACAAAAAAATCTCAGAGCCAATAGATCTCATACTCTCCTGAAAATCTTTATCAAGTGTCGTGTGTTAGGTACGAAAATACTATTTCCTCTTGTATATGAATCTAATCTAACTATATCATAAATTATCTGCTTATGTTTCAAGAAAATCCTCAACCTTTCAGCAGATTTGCGAAGGTTAATGGAACCAAAAACATGGCCTGCTCCTAACGACATCTTAAACAGCAAAAATATGCCTTCAATAAAAAGACTGTCTATATTGACGCACTATTTATTCTCATGAAGCATAAAACTACAGCTACATGCTCAACAAGATCTTTAACATTTCCTGAACCATACACACTAGAAACTGCTCATACACAGTCAACACTCACGTCATTACCTATGACATTTATTATCTAGTAATTTCTTATTCAAACCAGTCCGCAACTAGGAGACCACAATGTTGCCTAGTTCATACATTATCACATAAAATCATTTATAAATAATCCTGGCTGATCAAGAATCGAGATGCTTATCTCAAACAGACCCATACTTGTATGCCGTCAGATATTTCTACAAGATCTTCAAAGAAACAATTGTCATCGTAAATTTTTTATCTTTTACTATCTGTAAAACTGCAAATTGCATTGCTAATTAATTGGAGATATTGACTGGTTTAATTGATTGCAGATTTGAGATTAAAACGAGACTTCACTAATCCATTTTAATGTCGGTGAGGTTTTTATTTTCTTTCGATTTGTATCTTTGTACTTTGTCTGCATATTAAGAGGATTTCTCAAAACTGAATTTAACTTTAGTAACTTGGCTAAGTGCATAAGTGTCTTTGTTTTTCACAAATTCATGAGGTATTATAACAGAGCAATATGAGCTATCATTCAAAATTTGTTTGTAAGTAGTTTATTTTATCAATATCTTATTCCGAGCTCTCCAGATTTATCGCCTTAATGAATTCCAGTCAAAAGCAGGACCGTGTCACTGACTTGACTTCCATTTCAGTTTGGACTATGCTACATGCATACGATTATGGACTGTCTTTCGGTATATCCTACATTCTCAACCATTCATCTTTGTTCTTCAAATGCAGGTATGTTTATTAAAACAATATTGTTTGTGCTATTCTTTCTACTCTTGTAAGGCCTTGTTTTCACCTCCGGGTCTTTTGTTAATTTTTCTCAGAGACAAGGCTACACCAATTATGGCAGTTGGTTCTCCATTACTAATGATTTCTTGTGCCTCTACTAACTCTATAAGTGATTGAAATAACAGCTCTGTGAATTTATTCCTATAATTATGCTTCGTGACGGTTTTTTAGCCTAATGGTGGGTTTTTAGTTTTTGTGCCGTCAAATATACCTACTTAGGTTGTTGACAAAAAAGGATGACTTTATTAGTAACATTCATCGTACAATAATGTTGATTAATAGTGTCATTCAGTCATCACATTAGGTTGGTTGGTAAGAGGGCGTCCATAAATCCCGTGAGGAGTTTTTAAAATTTTCTGTACCTGGTGAGATGTCGTGAGATTTTATTCAACCCCCTCCCCCAATCTTACGTGAGATTTTTCAAAATGTGTGGTTTGACAGTCAGTAGATGTATAACGTCGAAGTATGAATGAAATTATTTTCTGTCGAACGAATAATTTCACTAATTCGTTATTTATTATGTACAATCTGGATTAAATGGACCAAAACAGTATAATTTTTTTTTGGTTTCAATCAGAAAAAAAATTGCGTGATATTTGCCGAGAGGGGGGGTCCCTCTCTCCAACGTAAGATTAGATGAGATTTGACTCGACCCCCTCCCCCCCTTAAACATCTCACGTATTTTATGAACGCCTCCTAAGTAATATTTTTTTCCTTTATATGATTTGCTATTATATACGAGTAGGTTCACAGTAGCAAGGTTCATTTTTCGGTTTTACGGATTAATATGTCCTTTGTCTTCTTCAACAGAATATAAATGTGGATGGATGTGCAGAGAGAGCTCTTTTTTCGGTTTCACGGATTAATATGTCCTTTGTCTTCTTCAACAGAATATAGATGTGGATGGATGGACACGGAGAGAGAGACCAAAGAAAAGTGATATGAAAGAAAAGGGAGTTAGTGATAGCGTGACGGCTGACAGGACAGAATGAAAGAAAAAAACGTGTTGCGCCAACCCCAAGTAACATGAGATAAAGGCAGGAGGTGATGTCTTCTACAGCAGAAATCTGTACCTCCGTAGAAGCAGAGATTATGACATGTCAACCGCAAGCAAACTTAGCCCATATCTGTCAGGTTTGTTATTAGCCGAAGTAACAATAATTAAAGAGAGACTTTCGCCAGACGACACTGACACAGTGACCAGATTCCGATGCAATTAGCTCGGCAATCGCGATTATAGAATTTAAACGCGCTCCCCGTGGGGTTACCATATTTATAAAACAAAGTAAACCTTTTTGCGAAACGAAAAAAAAAAGTTTATATGTTTACTGTGCACATATTTTAATTTGATAGTACGAAATATTTAAAAAAAATGTATCACATACGAAATTAAAAATATCTTGCCAAAACAGGATTATTATTTTAGGTCGAAGTTCAGTTAAGTTAAGGAACCAGGTTGAAACGACTGTTAATAGTAACATACAAAAAAGAACTAAATTTAAAATCCAAACAAAAATAACTCGGTAACCTACTTAGTTTGAAAACAAACAAAATAAACGTATCGTGTAACGCCAGTCAAAGTTGCGTGCATGTCACAATTGTCTGTCAGTGGTTTAATGCAATTTTTAAACATACAAAAAATTGTTTTTCCATTTACATGCAATGTAACTTGCAGTTTCTCTCTGGTTATTATTACGTCACGAAGATTGCAGATCTCCGTTACTGTTTAAGTAGTATTTATGTTTATTCAACTTTATTCTACTTTAAAATGAACGTTTATACTTTATCTTTGATGCTTTTTGGGGATTATGAAGATATTATGGAATTTATTTCAACTCGAACAATGTAGTTTATGTTTTTTGATCATACTTCTATAGTATTTCTTGTTTTGTTTATTTTTTATAACTGTAGATACCATCAGGATAGTGACCGAACGCAAACTTAAGAATTATTCATTACTAGCTGTGCCCCGCGGTGTTACCCGCGGTTTGAAAGTAGCCTATGTGTTAATCCAAGGTGTCAGCTTCCTGCATACCAAATTTTATCCAGCCGTTTGCGCGTGAAGAAGTAACAAACATACACACACACACTCACAAACTTTCGCCTTTATAATATTAGTGTGATTATACGGCTAGCATTTGACCACTATCTTATCTGATGGTAAGCAATGGTGTGGTCGACTATGGAGCACACTCACCTAGAAGTATTTATAATTGATTACTAATTTTATTTTTCATGTTTTAGTTATTTTCTCTGTAAAAACCATACTTACATAAAATCATAGCATGTAGCCAAATCGGTACTATAAATGAGACTTCAACAAATCGAAAAAAAAAATCATCTCGGAAAACTTCTAAATCATATTGACTCTACTCACTGGTATGGGGACATATCTTGTCTGTTAGTGTCGCGCCACCGACATACACCCAGCAAAAACTGCTATATTAATGAGGTTTACATTGCAGTTATGTACAATATGTACATAACGACATACTTGTAAACAAACCGATACATTTCACTTCTATAATTGAAGCTTACGGTTCCGCAAAATAACTTTAAATATTGTTATTGAATATTATTCTGGTTAGAATAACAATAAGGTAGTAAAAACGTGGAATTATGGGCATACGGTAGTTGGTAAAGTCTATTATGTACACACGGGAGACACTTCGACCATGTACTGGCTTCCCATAGTACGAAATGTCAATAGAATAAGAGGCCAACTTTTGCTGGTTCTGTTGTCTGCTGTACAATCAGTGCCATCACCACGTTTTATGAGCTATCACGGAAAAGCTTTAACGTTTGTTTTACGACTTCACGCATTCAATCCTTCAATGGTCAAACTGAGATGAATATGACACTTCAGGTTTTAGAAGCAACGGAGAAAAGTAGCACATACTGCAATGCATCAGAATTCAAATATATCAAATCATAACATGACGGGACTATGACACGCGAATCATGAACTGTGAATTTATATCAAACATCGCTTCACAAAAACATAACATCGCAAACAACACGCCTCCTCGTCTTCCCTGAAGGGTAGTCCAAAAGTTTATAGTAATCCACATTTCGCCAACCCAGAATTTGGACTACTGACTAAGGGCGAGGCCACAACTCTGCGTTGCGACGTCGTATCGTAAAAACGAAGTCGCACAGCACAGCAATACATTAACAAGCAATACAAAAAAGTGCGGCGGCGTCGTGGATTTATGCGATGCCACGCCGCAACGCTGTGTTGTGGCCTCGCCCTTAGTCAGTAGTCCAAATTCTGGGTTGGCGAAATGTGGATTACTATAAACTAATTACCACTTTTTCCTAGCACA
Source organism: Mamestra brassicae (assembly GCA_905163435.1). Taxonomy (NCBI): domain Eukaryota; kingdom Metazoa; phylum Arthropoda; class Insecta; order Lepidoptera; family Noctuidae; genus Mamestra; species Mamestra brassicae. The sequence goes on along the minus strand of LR991004.1, from coordinate 6,079,993 downwards.
GGCTTTTAAAAAGTGACATTGTTCTAATACAACGACACTTGTTAAAACTATCCCAGAGGATAGCGTTCTTCAAGAATGTATGGGTTTGACAAGCGCTATTGAAATGTCACATGATTAATCCTTGCTATATTTAATTCTTAATATATATATATCTTGTGTACGTGTGTATGTCACTGAACTCAAAAACACGTGAATTTCCCTACATTTTTGGCTTATAGCGACTGAGATGCGAATGCGAGCATTTAATAAGTAGAATTGGCTCTCAAGAACTTTTACTCAGCCGTCGCATTTAGGACTACAAAACCGGCAAAGCAGTCAAACACGTAATGCTGTACACTCACCGTCACAAACGTTGAAACGTAAATTCCAAACACTTGTGGGAAAAACAAAAGTGAAAAAGATGAAAGCGCAAAGTTCTTACTAGAACAAAAGTCGATTTAAAATGTTCCCAGAATATTACAATAGGTGTTTGAGTCGAGATTATAAAGTCGTAATTGTCAAACGTAAGCGAAGGAAAGTGTTACGACATCGCTTAGCTCCGAATTATATTTGAGCTATTAATTAGGTGTGTAAGCTTTCGCTTTTGTGCGCGTGCGACCGGGTGATGAAACCGTTGGAATAAGGCACGAAGATGACAACTCTGATGGCGTGTTCTGTTAGTACTTGGTCGTAGTAATTGTGGGAGTGTTTCGTCATGAATGTATTTCTATAGCGAATCTAGGTGTGGATGAAATGTTGCGTGTGCTAGCTATATCGAGGAAAATATGGGTTGAGAATTGTTTGGCAGTGTTTGATAAGTGAGAAGGTAACGTGCAAAGCTCAAAACTGAATTTTGGTTAGAAGAAAAGATTTTTTTCCTGTTTTTTTTCTGGTGAAATCTTAATGAATGTCATTCACTTCTGCAAATGGCACAAAAGGGAAAAGCCCTTGTGTACACCTGCGGTGAATGGAACAACGTTGCCAAAGACATGATTATAATGAAAATAAATGAATTGGTCATGAAATTGTTTAGCCTTCTGTCTATTGAAAGAGAACGCGTTAACTCTAAACATTCTCCAATTGAATCGTCTATTGAAAGTCTCCATCAGAATTTCACTAGGGTTGCGTTCCGATGGAGCGGCGTGAAGTCATAAATCTTCATTTCACATCACTAGAAGACAACCAGATGAATGATTACGCAGCCCTGCTACTTTCGATTCTCGTACAATCTTGAATATAAATTGGTATTTACTCTACGATGAGTTTTTTCAAATTTTAAGGCGTGTTTTAGAAAAGATTGATGTGATATAAAAAAAAACGGTTTTTATACTGTGTGTAACATTTAGATGTTGTAAATTGATTCATCATTTTCTACATAAAATAACATGTCACCTTTACACAGCAGGACACTATATTCTTCAAAGTCTTTGTCCAAGTTTTTTCTTATCAATTCAAACGTAACATACGCAAAAACCTACTGCTATCACAGAAGAATAAAACCAATTAACAGCACAAAGTAAATTCGCAACAAATTGATTATAATTCACGCCACTGTTTGCGACAAAAACTAAATCACAACAGTCCAAAAGGGCTATAAATTGGAGTGACAAAGCTTATAACGAGCAATAAACTGAATAAAGTCACTTTCGCTGCGTCACTATGACTTGTGACATTGGGTGTACCTGTACAGTCAACTGCACGACCATAGTAATAGTTCGACTTTGACAGAACCTAGAAAAAATAGCACCTTTAGTGATCCAATGGTTACTTTGAAGTGCAGTTGACCGTGCCAAACGCTCATATAGAAATCGCTGTATATTAATATTAATACTGATTTAATCTAGATTACCTACATTTGTTATTATAAATAATGATATGGTTTAACCATTCTTAATTATTGCAGTCAGTCTGTTGCTAAGTATTGAATTCACAATCGTTTTGTTGAATATCGTAAAAGGAGTTAGAATTGTCACCGAAATTTTTAATTTACGGAAACACTTTGTCGAAACACACTTTTTTCCGCAACCGGTGCGTTGCGGAAATGCTTTGTCAAAACCTTCAATTTGACAAATCTACAAATGTCGCCTGTATGATTTTTTACCAACAAGTTATAGACACGCGGTTCAAATTAAACACAAACAACAACAGTTCAATGTGTGCTTAAACACAGCTAAAATTAATAACCTCGTAAAATTAATTGCATTCCAAATCATATCTTGTTATGTCGTGAACATAAGTCACAGTAAACGAAAGCTATTGTGACGTTTAATTATAGTTTCAGTTTCAACAGAGACGTGACCTCACAGCGATTGTTCGTGCCCTCATTATACTAATTGATAAATATTATCGAATGGAAAATAATAGGAATGCCTCAGGGCAGCTTTTTTTGCCCGCCACTTATTGGTAGCTCGCACGGCCTTCGTCATTGTACCAAATAATAAATGGCTATTGTTCCACTTTTATATAATAACCATTGTTTGGTCTAGACACCGTGTTATAATTATGTCTGTCCCATTTATTCACTTTCAGAACTCAATTGGTGCCTATTAATTTGTCAGATCGAGGCCCGATTACTTTTTTATCAATAAACAATTTATCATTGTTTTGGGCTTTGATGCGCATGGCAATGACCGAAAGCATATTTTTTCAACACAGAAACTTTAAGAAAGTAAGTTGCTAGCAGGTCATACTTATGTTCACGAGCACTGCAATCATTTAACTTTTACAACCAGCTCAGAAAGAGAAATACCTCACGCAATTTTCTTGACGTACCTGTCTCATCGTGGGGACTAATAAATTTACTAACAAAAATGTCTTCTACGATATTTTCTGTATTAAATCGGCTGAAAATTTCTAAGAACTTTAAATCGACTTTCAACCCATCATGATTTATAAACATGTCTGCTCAAGTCAGCTGACATTTAACATGGCCACGTTCGAACGTATCTCGATTCGTGTCCAGCTTGGAAATTGACATTTCGTTAGTCCTTTATGGTAAGTTGAACAGATGGATTGGTTGTTTACCCTTTTTGGCGGAGATTTTGCAACAATAAGTCTTATTGTGAGTCATAGTCGTACAAATTTGGCTTCTCTTGAATTGTGTTTGTGATGTATGATTCTGTAACGTCAATTAACACCTTGAATTGCTTGTTAACCGAATAAATTACGCCGTGAAGATTGATCATAATCGTATATGGAATCTGATTGCGTTTTATTCTAGTTATCTCTTTAAGGTAAGATTTAAACATAAGTTAATTTAAAACCACTATTAGGTACAGACATAATATTCTCTCAAATAGAGCATGCGTGTAATTCATATTTGTCCAAATTAGTTTCGAATATAAATCTCACAGAATCCTAGTTCATTGAAATTATAGTAATCAAATTCAAATCAGCATCCATATCGACTTACTTAATATGCTCTTCACATTGGATTTTGGCCAATCTAAATTAGCATTAAAATCCTTAGTGATAAAGTTTAGGATCAGATATCCTTGTGTTAAATAAAGTTGGAGCTAAATTGGTGTATGTATCCTCGAAAGGCTCGGGAGGTATGCACCGGCGCAAATGCCACGCTCCACTCCGCCCGTAACGATATTTCAAATGTCAGAATCGTGATTTTTGTTCGAGAAATGTTTCGCAACTGTTTCGGTGTACGTGGCTTCCATTATATGAATCACTTTTTCATTATATTTATTGCTATTGCTTTGTTTTTCCCCTGCCTTGACCACCAACAGAGCTTTGTATGTATGTATGTTAGTATAACTTCTATTCGAATTGTATCAATATTTGTAAATATTAGTCTATCTATTTATACCATTCACAACTATTCCCTCATCCGATTACATCAATTGATTTGAAAGTTCCGAAGTACCTGAAACAACAAAACGGTTATTTTAAAAATAGCATATTGGAAGTCCAATTTATGTTTACAATATTATCAAATTATTGTAACATTTACCAACTTAAATTAATCAATTCTCTTCGTATTTACAACCACCCATTACTTGGCGCCTTTAAATCTCAAACGATTCTTGAATAGACCAGGTAATCGTTTCCCACGGCCCTTATTCCCATTATTGCATTAAAGTTTATACGTATCCGAACAAACAAATCATAATTATCTTAGGCACACTAATAACGTTAGGGAATAGTTCTAACATGTCGGAACGAACGCCCTATAAAGCCTATCGGATAGTAGATAAATTGAAAATAAAATAGTTGCAAGATCCTTTTCGAATAATGACAATAGTAATTGTGGAGTCAGGCTGTAAGATACCATTCTTTACGACGACAATCTTGACAAATAATGTTAATGTTTAATGCAAACACCACCTTAATTCAAGCTCACAGTGGAAGTAGGCAACATTAGAGTCACCGCGAAGACTTCCAACTATCTAGCTAATGCGCTTATAATACTACCATTATATATAAGGGAAAGTAGGCAGGGTCGTTTAAATGAGACCTGACTCGATGCTGCCACACATAACACTGATAGGGGAAGAACAAAATTGGCTAATAAAGACAATTAACGAGCAAATGGAGTGCACGCAAGCAGATACATGAACGCAACCAAGGAATATATGAGAATTGAACATTAATATGCACGCATTTTACCTTTTACGACAAATAGAAATGCATGTTGATAATCGAGAGTCGGTAACCGAAAGCTACGTATGACAATAAAGTTAGATTTATGGAATGCAACAACACACAAATTGCATGACACCTTCTGGCCCGCAAACTCCGCTATAAAGTACCTACGAGTTTCTGATTTACTGCTTTCTATCTATCTTCAGATATATGTTCGTAAGCTCCTTATGGATGGTACTGAGTCGGGAAGCAATAAATAGAAACGATTTTCAGATTTTACTTTCTAGATGCTACTAAATAATGGAAAAGCGGTATCGAAATAGAACGTGCCTCCGGCTGAGTCAACACAGCACAAGATAAGATTAAAAAGAACGCAAAACTAGAGCAGTTTTTGAAATAGGGAAACGTGGTTTACTTACGAAAAACAGTTGAATAATATCATTACATAGATTAAATCCGTCATCATAATTTGAGTTGAACATTGCATAAATCATAAAACACCAACCGGGAATCAAGTCAACCATGGAAAACTGTAATTGTTTGATAGCATGGAAAAGCGCTGTAATAGCTTGATAGAAACATCGGATGCCTCATTTGAAGCATTTACCTTCTTCATGGTCTCATAACCATTGATAAACGATCCATCTTCTGAAATAATGGCTTTGGAAACTGGTGGCTTTACGAATGAGTACTCAGATGTCCAATCTTGGTGATCTCCGAAGTAGAATAATGTTTCACAAGATAAAGTTCTGGTTACAACGGTCGTGAATATTTAGTTTAAGGAATTCGCATCGGTCACGCCTGACCTCGGTTTGCGGAAGAAAGGTAACAGAGTCAAATTACTTCTTTCGTTTCATTGCTATTGATCAGTGGTGCGATAAGAGTTTTTGCTCCATTTACTTCATCTGATTTTTTCAAATGAAATTTGAAGGTAATTTAAATCCTGACACCAACGCTTATCATTGCGTCGTTTAAGAACAATAACATTGTATTCTCATACAGCGTTTTACACAAACCTTTGTCTTGTTTGCATTTGCTCTCAAAATTCTTTGCAGTCACGTCAGCATTTCTTTAAATAAAATTTTTCAAATAACACCTTCGAAACTCCTCGACTTATATTTACATTGAGAGTAAGCAAATAAAGAGTAAGTGGAAAAATATTTTCAAGAATAACTGTTTGTGGTTTTTCTCTAAATACAGTAGGTATTTAGAGAAAAACCACAAACAGTTATTCTTGAAAATATTTTGACTTCATATTTATGTGTATGTAGATAGCTAAGATTTCGTAGTTGCCAGCGTGTAGCAAACAAAATGATTAGCGATACATCACAAATGGGCCAGACACGCAATGTTTTGCAATCCTTGCGATATCAGTTTTGAAACCATGTCATCTTTTGTTCTCTTCATAATCTGCATAGGAATGAGAAACAGTTCTAAAGGAGCAATCTTGTCTATAGTGACAATCAAAATGCTTCTTTGATTGAACAATGCTAGATTTTCTTTTGTTTGGCATAATTGATTTATGATCATCAATATCTTTATCAAGAACAGAAGAGCAGTGATATCTGTGTTTTATTTACTTAGTCCATAATGTCTCCCTGCTGGGCAAAGGCCTGCCTCAATCCCTTCTAGGAAGAAGCCTTTCCTCACGCCTCATCAAACCAATCCTCTTGGATGCGTCCTGATCACCTCGCCACCTCTTTCTGGGCCGGCCTCGGCTTCTCTTACATCTCTAGGTACCCATTGTGTACTTACGGCCGGTCTCAATAACGTATCTGTATAATGTAGTGTAATAACGTACTGTCAAATTAGCTACCAACAGTAGCTGAAACGTCATCTTTGCCTTTGTAACATGACGTTTCAGCTACTGTTGGTAGCTAATTTGACAGTTGGTTAAAAGTAGATACGTTATTGAAACCGGCCGTTATATAGGCACGTACTTAATCTTTGATTCCTTCTTTGTGAGTAATGTTTACTCTTTCACCACAAGTCACTTTAAGTTCTTCACAGAACCCAAAATTACTCATAAGAATTACCGTTTCAACAATAATTTCTTTATTTATAACTGTTCATTCTTGACGTTAACCGATTGCTATTAGCATTTATTCATACGCAGGAATAAAAATATGGTTTGTGACCGATTTGTCCTAAACTCTCTAGTCACGAATACAAACGCTTTTATTTCTCTTAATGTTATATGTAACCTTGATTTCGTTTATTTTTACCAAACGATTGCCTGCTTAGATGACTGTAAATCGTACCATAAAATTGTGTAGATAATTCCTTTGGATATAAATCATGTTATGTCATATTTTTTTTCAGTAGTTTACTTATAATGCTTTTTGGTTAGATAACTTGAATCTAGTCAGTCGTTAAAAGATATAGGCAATTGTCTCAAAATTTTTGTTTCAAGATATTATTTTACTGTGTTTTATTATTGGCAAGCATAAAAAGTATGGTATTGCGTTATAGGATCAGTATTTTCCAAATACTAATAACAATCTCAAGTCATAAATGATATTTATTTTTGCAAATATATTAAAAATAATTCTTACACGTCAATCCTTTGTTATCAAATTAAACAAGATGAGTCCGGAGATCCTTAAAAATGAATCGGTGAAAATAAAAAAGTATAAAATATATATCTGATATTCGATTGCAGATGCCATAAATGTGAATTTCTATGTATTGAAAGTAAAACTAAACGGGTATAATAAAGAAAGCTAGACTAGAAATAATGTCGCTCCTAATAGAAGTGGCGCAATATACAAACATGTCTTAGATACTACTACAAATAAAGACTTTATGGCCAACTTTGTTCTGCTATAATTGAACATGTTGTAACATACACATATTATTATGATAATGCGACCACTTTATTAATGTCACTTTTGATTTCTCAGGACTTTCTCGATCTATTTTTATTAACATATCGATTGGGTTTTACTAAACCTTTATATTGATACGAATTCTGCAATGCTTTCTAAATATATTCAGAATCAGAATCAGAATCAGAATCAGACTTTTTATTGCTAATGTAGGTACAGTATAAGATTTAAAACATAGTTTGAGTATGAGATCAGCTACATTTTGCCTTACGGCGTGCAATCCATTGGATTAAATACAAATAAAAATACTACAATAATGTCAACAATAGAAATACAATAATAATTAATAATGAGATAAAAAATAAATGTCAAAAGTCACTAAGCTAATAAAGTCACAATGGTAGTATAAAGTAGTCATTTTCATAGAGTCAAATCATTTAAAAAGTCTTTTACAGAGTAATAACATTTTTCTACAAGTAGTGCACTTAACTTAGCTTTAAAGATGTGATGAGAATATTCCTTAAAACTATGGGGTATTTATATTATTATATATTTATATATTTTTATTTTCAGTTATACTTAGTTATATTTGAATCTACCTGCAGTACTGCAAAATCACTAAAAATGAACGTTGGACGTACTTCCAATATGATTTCGCAATATTAGCCACAAATGTAATCTATCCACTGGTAATTAATAAAACTGTATAGGAAAAAAAATGACAAAAAGCTAAGGATACATAACATAGTAGGTAATGAATTCTTCACGAAACTAATGGCACATAAAAGTAAAACCCCAATAACATAAAACTATATCCGGCTCCACATATCAACAAGTCGCTAAATCAAAGACAGAACTACCTACGTACATAGATGATGATGGAGACAAATTACCAGAGTGCCAACGTCCTAACAATTTATGAAGTCCATTGAGCAGTCATTGGAGCGTGGTGAAACGCTTTCTATGCGCTCAGACTTACGCGGTGACGCGCCATTCTGTAGCCAATCAGCAAAAAGGGAGCTGGAACAAGCGTTACTCTAGATTTTTGAACGCTCGATCCCAGAATTCGAAATTGACATAGAACGCTTTTTTTTATAAAATTCGAAATTTCAAACTGATAGCCAGAACATTTTTTTGTTAAAAATTCGAATTTTAAAACTGACATTCTACGTTGATTTGCAACAGACTAGGGAAAACGATTCAGTCTAGAAAATTAATTTGCTAGAATTAATTTTAAAATAACGGTGTAAAGTTTTGAATGAAAATTTTATGGTGCCGTGACTTGCCAGTATCTAACACTGTTTCGAGTTCTAAATTAGATTCACGCTGTCTAGATTAACTAGATAGCTTTTGTACACCATGCTAAATTGTGATCTTTATAGTGTTTTACAGTTTTGACTAACAACGGTAACTTTAATGTTAGCGTTGGACTCATTATGAATTAAAATATGTGAAAGGTCGCTGATTTAATTTCTAAATAAAATGGTGATTTTCATCATATATCTTGCATTTATCAAAATTAAAATAATCAAATAATATTAATATATTATTTTTTTTTTATAATCTCAATAAAATTCCCGAATAAAACCATCAATACATGCATATTTCCAAAGTCAAGAGAGCACGTGCGTCGCTCAAAAAAATGTCACTAAAATATCCGAAGTACCTACTACTCAATTTGCCGTTTTTATCACACCCATTCAATTTCACTTTACCAAAAGCCAGAACCACTGTATACACGCATACACACAATGGTGGACAATGGCCCGGAAGCGCGGTTGGTTGCACATACCACAAGGCCTTAGGAAGTCCGTCCGGCTTCATGTCTGATCATAACTAAACGGGTGTTCGTTAAGATACGGCTTTTAATTGTTTGCTGTCTTGAGTAAACATCAGTGGTGGCAGGATGAAGGGAATGTTTAATTAAACGTACGTTCCATCTTTCGTTGTAATATCGTTTTGTAATAAAACGCAGAATCAATTTTATGTCATTTATAACATTATAAGTTACGTCACTTTCTTTTTACGTGTAGTCTTAGGCCCTTCTTTGAAGTCAGTCGCCAACGAGCCAATTTATAACGAGCTAAAACAGTGATGAGTTGATGACTCTAGGCGGAGTCAAGTTGGAGGACATGACTTGGAATACTGGAGTTAAATTCTCTAAGATTATGTGAAGGGATTTTTTAATCCAGTTTATTTATTTTCCCTTTTTTGTTGCGTCACTATTCTGACCTACCGGTCTTCCGTGCAGACGTCATAAGATGACGTGTTTCAGCACCGTTAAATATGTTACATGACGTCACTATGCCGCCATGATATAGTCCGTTATTTATATTTGATTTAACAACCACGATATCGTGGTATTTTTTATTTTTAGGCCGTGCGACTGTGATACTTATGACGCCCAAAAAAATATTTCTTTGTCGTCTCAATCACTGTAATTTTAAAGAAGTGGACATGTTTTTTTATATTTCAAGCTATGTCTCTCTCGCACACCGGAATCGTGAAGGTTTTGAGATGTCATAGTAGGATCAGAGTATGAAAACTTCTCACTTATTCAAAGCTATGTTATACTTTTTATCCAGGAAGAAATAATAATTCATGCGAGGCAGACCATGGGAGTAAATCCATCGGAGCTAGCAGTAAAGATAAGAAGAAACAACCAATTATCATGTACCCATGTTAGCCTTCCAATAAAACTAATAAATTGTACTAAACGTGAGCAAGACCTTGAGCATGGGGCCTTTGCACCGAACAGTAGCGACAATTAATGTGAATGCGATAAAACGCTGGAAGGCCAATCAGTGTCGCACATCTCGTAACTTCACTTAGCACCTTTTGCACTAAACTTTGAATATCCATGTGAATAGGGAAAAATCTTCTCGCGAATATTTTAGTACCGTCACTTTTAATTAGGAAAGTTTAGCTTTTGTGCTAAATGATAATTAAGTCATCAAACAAGTTGTTAATATGACTGGTGATAATTGGCCGGATACTGAATTGAGGAGTACCTACCTAAATAAAAACGTGCCAAACTCGACTTTGGCATTGAAATTTGACAAGTTTCAAACTAAAGTAAAGATTGACAAATACTCAAATTCAAATTCTTATATCAGAAACTCAGTCAGTAAGGACACTACCAGCTGACAGCGTTGAGGACGAATTTATTGATACTTTGTTTTAGTTTGTTGTAAGTTTAGTGTATTTGTAAGTTTTAGTTATTATTGGTAATTTGTTAATTTTGTATTGATTAAAATTTTGTGAGCAAGGTAAGTCGTGTTTTTTACTTTAAAGTACCACACGAACATTTCGCGCAATGAAAGAAAATGATTATTTATTGAACACAGATAAGACTTACGTCAATCGAGCGGTGGGCCCGTAAAACACACAATTGGTGCCTTGAAATCGCGAGACGAGGCCACGGCAGACCACGAAGGAGTTAACAGAATGACTTGGATGTATTCCTTAGGAATTAGCAAGTAGTGGCACAGATCCACGAGCATTGGGCGGAATAGGGGGAGGCCTTACACCAGTAGTGCGACAGTTCAGGCTAGATATATGGTCGGCGCCAGATAAATTTGCAATAACGGTCATTGACCCACCTACATTTATTGCCATACTTAATTTCGAAAACAGAAATAAAGGCAAAGTTGTCCTGAATCGACATCTATCGTGATTCTTTACATAGAAGATGTAAAGAAAGGTATTGAAAAATTATTCATAATTTATTGTCCAGGTACCTACGAAGAGTTATTAAGAAAAGGGCAATGACCGTTATTGCAAATTTATCAGGCATCGACCATAGTAATGTCATACAGTGAGAGGCTAAAACATTATAAATACATCATTTTAGATCATAAAGTCAACTGAACATGCCTCTTCCTCAAGCAGAACTTTACACAAATCTTATAGTTTCCTGTCCTCCACAGATAATACGCACGTTCCCATGGGAGCAACCGACGGGACCATCTATTAAAAATAGTCTAATTAGCATAACTCAGCTTGATATATAAATCTGAGAACTTGTTTCTCGTCGCGTGCAACTGGAACTTATTAAGCTTTCAAACTATCAGCGTCGGTTATTCTATTAAACCAGTGAGACCTGCCATTACTCGGGGCGCGAAACTCGGGCCAATTTCGAGATCCACCATTAAGTTAATAATGAGGAAATTATTCAGGCCTTGCTTTAAAACAGACTCACGTCTCGTGTTTTCATCATCTTTAAAGCAACCGGCCAAATTGCTGACGGTGCCAATGCAAGGACGTGTATCTTCTAAAATAGGGAATTTGGTTTTTATGGTGAAGGGTTTAAAGTCTCTATTGTTATAGTAGCAAAGGTGAGTTCGAAAGATAACTCATGTATCGATTTTAATAACACCGATTATGGTGATCGATTGCATTCTGTTGCAAAACACTTTTGTTTCTTGATTCAATTGTTTGGAAGTGGGTGGCCGAGTGTTCTTGTTTTGAAATTACGTTGTGGCGCTTTTTTTTTTTAACCAGCTTCTTTCAACGGCTTCGCCCGCGTAAAATTCGCAAATTATACTGGGATAAAAAGTGTCCTTAATGTTTCTCCAAGATCCCATCTCTATCTCTATATCAAAGTTTAATCAGAATTTGACGGCACGGTTGGCGCAGTGGGTGAGCGATTGACTGCTGCGCTGCGTGTCGTGGGTTTGATTCCCGCACGGAACAAATATTTGTATGGCCTACGTATAGTTTTTCCGGGTCTTGTTGTTTGTATAGTATATGAGTTAAAATGTTTGTAAATGCACCTACCATACAGGAGAAGTTCATAGCGTAGGGCACAGTTAAAAAAAAAAAGAAATCGGTTCAGCGGTTTAGGCGTAATAACGTAACCAACAAACAGACAGACAGAGTCAATTTTGCATTTATAACATTAGTATGTATTTCAAAGGCCTATTTTTGATTAAATCAATCATTATTTTAACACAGCTAGCTATAAAAGATGGAATGTTTTTACTTCATATATGGTCCAATTAATTTGCATGAAATGTTAAGAAAGATAACAAATCTTATTATAAAGATGGCTGACCGCCTCTCCTATTGATTAATCAAGTTACTGCTTTCACGGTTTCCTTTATACGTTTTATTGATTTATTTTTAATTTAAATGTAAAATAGTGAGATGAAGAAATGATTTATAGCAACGTCATTTAAAAATAAATTAAAGGCCAAAAATTTAAACGAGCAGTATTACAAAAATCTTAGCAACATTATTCGTATAAATTAACAGTATTCGAACAAAAAAAAAACGTTATTTTGAAAAAAAATTAAGACCAAAAATTTAAAAGACAGAATTCGAACAAAAATTTTTTTTGCAAAAAATTATAAAAATTATTTGTGGCGTCGAGTGAAACCCGCACAGCATTGACCTCAGACCTCTGCATGTAACCAACCGGCTCTGAAAAAACGGTGCCAATGCCACTGGAGGAACAAAAAACAACCACCGAGGTTTTTAAATGAATTGTCAAACCTGTTGAACAACCTCCGTGACATTTTTTCACTGAAATTAATAATATCCAAAAAGAAATTGGCTAAAAGCTTTCGCGGCCGAATTTTGTATTTTTTGGAAAAAAAAACATCTTTTTTACATCATTCTCTTTTTCTTAATGCTAATTTATTTGAGGTGACGCAGCATGTCTTATTATACATTTATATGTCACCGGAAAATTGCAAACGCCGTAAGATTGTTAAATATCGCGTGAAATTGTACACTGGTTTTTCTTAATAAGACACGGATATGTTGGAAACTATTGAATTTGGATGGGATTTATTGTACACAAAATTATTTTTTCATGATATATCAAGAAATAATAATCTAATAAAGATTTATCACAATCTTACGGAGTCTGCAACTTTCCGATGACGTATACAAGGTAGAGACGAAGATACGACAATAAATCAAAACACTGGCGATAGTAGTTCATACGAATATGTAGTCTTTTATCACAGATTTGATGTCACTAACTGCAACAGACTGTTTGGAATATATCGTCAGAATAATAGCCACTTTCCTTGACTACTTTGAGTTTTTTGACGTTTTATGCAATTGGAATGTTTATTTTTAATTTCTGTGACAGGATTTATATAAAGGTTTTAAAATATTCCCAGTATTGCTGGTGTTTTCATTTATTGACGTATTGATGTCTCCATTTTGTATATTACTCGTCATCTCATTAGTCACCACTTCTCTAGACATTATCATCTTTGAAATATTCTCTGAAAAGCTCTGTGTGCGCAGACGCTAACTCAAGACGTGGTGTCTTCAAGACTGTTAAGGTCTTTTTCTCAGGATACCTAAAAATAGTACATTTTGATGCAAGTGGGGTAAGTTTATCAATGCAGCCTAGACGAAATAGACGCTCGAGCCGAAGGCGTAACCGTTATGAAGCCGAGAAACTGCAAAGAGAAGTGCCCACGTGGACCAAACAATGTTTTTCAACACAATTACTCGAAAAAAAATATAAAATTTCAATGAAACATAATATTTAGTAACAAATTACTGTGAAAAATGGCTCGCGGATTTTTTTCGTTCGCCGACGACGATTTACGCGGGGGGGTGACTGATGGGCGACCAGCCTGGTATGATAAATGCAATCAATTGAATAGGCGGGGGCAGACCAGCGACTTTTCCGCTATAGTTCGAAATGAACTGTATTTCTTAAACTGGCTCATTCCAAGCGTGGTATAAGCCAGTTTTCGAGTAAGTGCGTTAAAAACATTTAGAAAAACACATTTGAATCAAAAGTGTCAATTTTACGATGATGACCAAAAAGAGTGCAATTGGACTACGTTAGTCCATCACCGGCGACAAACTACAACGGTAGGCGAAACCGACATACCATTATGCAACCGCATAGTTCCCCATCACTTTGCATCATAACAATTGCATATCAACAATGATACGCTCCTATTCATAATTAAGCATGAATATTATTCATAATACACACGCGTTTTCGATGATATAATTTACAAAGTCGTGAGGCATGCATCCAATTATAATATATGCGATGCATGGTTGCCGTGAGAAAGTGTTGCATAATGTTATAGAAAAGAATGCTGCCAGCCTGCCACTTCGTTTCCTCAATACTTGTCAAACAACGGATGCTTTGATTGACTTACGATGTTTTAATTATCTATGAATTCATTTTGTCTTAGATGTTCATTGATAAGTTGGTGCTACGAAACACTCGAGAATGAAACTGGCTAAATAAGATTTTGAAGAAACGGAACGAGTAATAGAACGAGAACGGAATTTTGAATTCTGACTTCGCAATACAATAAAATGGAGAAGAGCTCGTGGCTACTTTGTAACAGCCGCACACAAGCAAGTTTTTTTACAGTTCTTACGGTAGGGGTATCGTGTAATCCAGTTCTTGGGTTGTCGAGGTCAGATGCTCAGAAAGCAGTTGCTTCATGTAAAATGTTGCTGCTCGGCTAGACTTGAAGTCGCCCCCAACACCATCAAACTCTTGTCAACATTGACAAAAAGGAAGACAGATTGAATTCAATACAATACAATACAATCTTTTGTTTACGATTATTGCACCTTCAGTCATTCACATAAGGATGTTAGTGTCTGAAAGTGCTCGTCCAACAGGTGACTTTTACGATCAAAGCGAAAATAAATGAAAATCCATACAGGTGGTAACTGGCTGGCAAGAACTCGGCGAAAAATAAGTTTTCAACGTTAAAATCATGACTGGGCTTAGTCACGAACTATTCTCGTTCGAAATTCAAAACATAGCTGTGTTAATGACCCTTTAAAAGGCAGTTTGAATAAATTAAGAGCCGCTTATGAATTTGATTGGTGCTTAAATTGAATTAAAGTATCTGAAACTGATTAATAAAAGCTATGTTGATTTTATATGACAGAAAGACTGATTATAGTAATTGCGATTATGAACCCTTTAGGAGTAAAAATAAGAAAAGTAAAGAAAGTGTAGTAGTGTAAATTAGAATTAAAATTATTATATTAAAAGTATAATTGGGCGCGTCACGTCAGTCACATGCATAATGAAGAATGACATGACGCAATGGTTCCTGAAGATGGAAGTCGCCGTTGAGGCTGGCCCAAACAGAGGTGGTGAGATGACTTGGGCGTGCACCATGAGAGCTAATACGAGACGGGCGCGGGAGTAGAATCGGTATCTGGAAAGACTTGGCCCCCCGCTTTGTCTGCAGCAGCTGCATTGGAACAGCAAATTCTACATAAAGTTGAATGTGCATAGACCAAAACGTAAAATAAAATAACTAAAGTCATCGACATAAGCCGATCTATTTTGTCAACATCTCACCGTGTAAACTGAGTTGGAGTGAGCATGAAGTGAACTGTCATTCCATCTTGTTTGAATGGATTGACAACTGACTTCATGTTCACTTTACCGAAGCTTATCGGTGACTGTTTACGTCAAACCAAAACTTTCCCAAGAGCATAAATTTAAACAGCAGCAACTACGTAATTAATTAATTTATTACCTTAAAGTAAACACACCCAATATTATGTAAATCTAAACAGCCAAAAATTTCTCCGTGAGGGTCAACCAATGACCGAGACCTAGGAGTTACATAAGACGCCATGTTATCAGATGTTAGGATTGTTATGTTGGCGAAAGTGCCGACTGCCAACTGCCAGGTGTCATACTGTTCGCCGTCGGTTCGAAATTCGAATTTCTCCGTCAACCGGTTTAGTAGGTGTTAACTATTACAATAGAGATTATCGATTTGGCTAGTTGTTTTAGTTAACGCCTAGGGCTTGGCTCGTGCGAGAGTTGGCTGATTGGTTGCTGATTTTATCATTTTATACTGGTCGATCAAGAGAATAATAGAATGATCTGATAAATCAAAATGGTAATGTAGCCAAAGGCGACGGCATTGATCCCGTTTTAGCTGCTCTTTAAAAATTAAGGAACTCTCCTAGATCCAGTGGGAAACTTTTGAATCTTTTGACGTTTGAAAAGTAGCAAACACATGATAAAAGCATTTCAGGTAAACTTCAACATTTGGATTTGAATCACTTTCGTACGTTGTTCCTAACTGAACCTCTACCGGAATGATGAAGAGGCACAAACAACACCTTTCGTTTACAACTTCTATGACCTAATAAACAATCATTTAGCAATAGTCACTGCAGCACAAGGCAATGATAAACAATAACAACGGTACAGATATGGGAACAGCGAGGTCGATGAACTTTTGCTTAGCCACTCATTATGTGATGCAAACGCTGCAATTATAACAGCTGACAATCAGAATACTGTCAAGATAGCAGTATTTGTAAGAACTGCTTACTTTACATATCTTTTGTTTAAGGAAGACAAAAACGCATCTCGTGATTGAATTTATCGTATAAAAATACTAAAATCTATTTAGATAATGGTGAAAGACACTTACTATGACCAAACGAGTGATGACAATAAATTGTTGATAACAAGAGAAAAGAGGAAAATTTATTTATTTATTTAAACTTTATGTACAATAGTGGTACATGGGCGGACTTAATGCATCAAGGCATTCTCTACCAGTCAACCTTTGGGTTAGAAAGACTATATTGTGGTAGGTGTACAATAAATAAAAATAAGATTCAAAATTGAATTTTAACAATTCGGAAAGAATATACAGATAATATATATAATACTAATAAAATACATATATATGCTAAAATAATAAACTAATAAATATGATATATAATAATCATACCGATTAAGAGAATTCATAGTAATCATGACGAAGAACAACTAAGAATGACAAGCTTTTAAGTAGTGTTTTCGGATTTTACGCTTAAAGGAAAATTTTGACTCCGCCTTCTTGATGTCAAGGGGTAGCATATTCCAGAGTTCAAATCAAAGAAAATATTAAAGGAGTATTAGAGGAGTTAAGGTAAAGGGAGTGAACAATGAAGAAAAGACGAGTACCGATGCCAAGTGACATGACTAGAGCGGAGATGGAATAGGGAAACGGATAAAGAAAGTAAATTTGAAGATGTCTAACTGAAGAAAAGCTGAATTAAAAAAAAAACAGAATGTCGAGTTGAGATTTGAAATTGAAAGAGCATTTGAAGTTTGAAAAACGATGCATATTAAATCTTTGACGCAAAAAATACAAGATGAATAGCCACATCAAATCTATACAAAAAGTCACATACCTGTGAAGTATTGATCTTAGTGTTCCATTCGCGGAAATTTTCCACACTGTTGACTATGAAGCACATAATGTAACCTTTCTGAGAAATTAATTTTATGTTTAAAGCAGTATTAGACATTATCGTCGTTAATGTGACGATGTCCATTCGTGTCGCTGTTTTTTATGAACATTAACGCTCTTGACATTTCAATGAAATCCACGACAAAATGATTGTCTGTTTTTGTTAGTTTTGCTACGTTAATAAATACTTAATTAATCCGTACGTCTGTCCGGAAAATTTAAATGTTTGCAAGACCGGTTGTGTCTTAGGAAACGCAACGTATTCTAAGGTCGCAAACGTGTCGCTGATCAAACAAAGCATTTAGCGAGATGATTAGAGGTTTTAAGGATAATAAAAGTTAACGAACTAAGTTATGAAATCGCTATTAAATAACAAGTACACCAAGTTATTTTACCATACCTTAAATATTAGCGAAGCTCCACCTGCCACGTACCACTATCTGAAACAGAAAACAGAACTTTTAGAAAACATATTAAGCAACATTTATCATAATCATAAAATTACAAATCTTGAAGAAGTACCAATCATTTAAACGCCGATTAATAACATAAACAACGACGCCCACATTACGGAAGTCCAAAACGAGATTAAGTAATAATAACATTATCTATACATACAACGAAACGTTATTACTTAAACGAAAGTGAAAATAACGAAAGTAAGAGGTGGAGGTCCAATGGCTCGATCGCCGCCATATTCACGAAACAAATGATGCGCGCGTATTTCGAACCTGTTCTTGTGTGGGTGTGTTACACACGATTGCAATAAAACGTAGACTTACGCAGTGTTTTTACTCATGGCGTCTTGATAGTCGCAGTTTTTGCCCGGTCATCTCATCTGTCAAGATTATTTTGTTCGTATTGGAAGACTTGATAGCCTCACTGTAGTCTTATTTGTGTCAAGATTTGTACTTCTAAAAGTCAAAGGATTATCTAAGTGGCTGACACGCGGTGATACTACTAGAAATGTATTTATTTCTTTCTAGAACTCCTTTAAATAAAGCTAGCTTTAGACTCGATGTGACTCACTTTTTATTTGGACTACAACAGAACTATTTAGAGCTTGGGCCATGACATTCAAATAAATCTGAAGTCCAGTTAGAACTAGAATTGTCAACTCCTAAAATATAATGGCCTACATTTTGAACCAAGTCACGTTTCAATTTTGGTGTAGGTTCTCATTGTGTCGAAATACCGCTAAGTCGGTAATAAATTAAACTGGGCAAGCATCAGCTGGATGTGTGTCTTACGTATATCATCACTAGAATCTGGCTAAATAAGGTTGACCTGTCCTAAAGCTGCAATGATATGATCTTCAGGGTTAACTGATGGTGGTTCTCCATTACAAGTCTAGTTGCCTTTTGAGGAAAATTCTGTATTACCAGTATTACTGCGGTTTTCGTGTTTGGAATATTTTATTGGTCACAATTCTTTACAAATTGTGTTTTTGTTAGAACAAGAGACGTTGATCTCTAAACATTAAAATTCTTGTAAAAGATAGAAGAAGTCTAAACGTTTTTGTAAGCAAAGATGATTTATTCCTATCTAGAGCTCAATTGAAACCCGTCGCTAAGATATTTAGTAAAGTTAACTAATTGGCGTCAGGTATCGCGTGAAAATCTTTCTTATAAATGTGCGTGCTGCCAACATGACAACCTGACTATGACAGATGGTATTACTATGTTGGTACATACTCGTAACAGATGGTGAAGAACATCGTACGTTGCGTAACTTGAAAACTTGCTTCGGAGATTTCGTCTGCAGAACATACTCGCATATTATGTATAGGAGCTTGTATAAAGTTCATTAATTTTAAAGCCTATAGAGACATCGCAAGTTGCAACTCATAATGATGATGTATAGATGCCTAATCTGAAAGATTTTTTAGATGACAAGACTTTTACTATTTATTTCATCTATGCTACGGATCATTTTTAAAGGTACCTACTAACTGTAACACTACAAGTAATATATGTATGTAATATTATTTGGGTTTTAGCTTTAAAATTGACACCGTCATAATAAACTATCCACTTTATTTTCTATCCCACAAACAAGAAGGATTTATTTCCGTTTCAAATAGCTATAAACAGACTGTCGTCAATCTATTCAGCCAGCACGGAGGTTCTATTTTCAAATTATAGTTATAAATAGCCAGTTATATCGCCGGGTATAACGTGTTTCCTCGCAGATGGACGCTTGCGTTGATCGACACGTAAGGCGGCAATGAACTCAACGCCGCCATTATTGAATTCTAATAAGTAATGTAAGTAATGAACTGTCTTGTGCACTAGATTGTTTGTTAAGGTTTATTGATGTTGTGTGATAGCCGATAAATCTGGGACAGATTTATTTGGTATGGTTGGTGTTGTTAGAAATTCGAAGCGTTGGTAGATCGTATATGTGAGTGATAGCTCTATGTCACTTTATTTATGGAATGAGCCTGGCTTTCGTTATCAACCTTGTCTTTTAGTGGAATTGATTTTTTGGTATTTTGGTGTTCAGGTTCACCAATTATATTTAACCGTATGATTTTTTTACCGTCTTTTACTGTTTATTGTAAACACACTGATTTATTCTCTAATAAGAACCAATCGTTAGCTTTCATAGGCACTTCTAACTTGCTAGGTAGTATTACGGGTTCGTACGGTTGCATAACTTTAAACTTAAAGTAAAGATATTTATATATATATATATATATATATATACATATATACACAAGTCGATGTTCACAGACCAGAGGAATTTCCCATACTTAATTATTCTTCAACTATTGTCTATATTCATTCCCAGTTAGCCATTCATTTTCTCTAACGGGAAGAGAATAACTTCCAAGCAAACAAAAGCTAACTAGTCAGCAACAAGTTTTTATTTCCAAGAAGTTTCGTTACTAACAAAATCTTTAGAATTCTTTTCATACAAATATTCGAATTGTATGTACTAATAGCATGATTGATGCACATTAAGGTTAGTTCACACCGTGACGCGACGCGCGACGATGTTTGCAGAAAATACATTTTTATTTCATAGATATTTTTTGAAATCTATATTTACTACAAAAAAGGTATACAATTCAATGAGGGTATTTGAATACACCCTGATAAATTTAAAAGTCTAGGCAAAGAAAAAAAAGAAGAAAAACTGAGCGACGAGTCAGAGTAGGAGAATTTAGACTTTAATCAGACTCCGCACTCAGGTCGGCCGCAGCAATGAAAATCTCCACAGGTAGGGGTTTGTAACGACCTACAGTGTTGATGTGAGTCTTTCCACAAACCACGCCAAATCTTTTATTTTGCGCCGCATTATCAGTCACCTGCACACGTGAGGTTCTAACGACTGCGACAGCAAACAGTATTACCGTAGTAGCTGAGTATTGGGTCAAACAATCAATTGAAATATAGGGCTGATTGTATTTGTCATCGATATGCTCAAAAAAAGAAAAAAAGTTTAAAATTCGAAATTATTCTACTTCTCGCGCAGTGTCGACTCGATGTGCGCTGGCCCTTATTCCTTAGGAGTTATGCATCACATTTTATGGTTGTAAGAGTAATGAATGTTATGAAAACGAAACGGGTTATTGCGATGTAAAATTAATAACTCCTTAGCCGTTCCACTGTAATTACTTATGTATGACATAACTCTTGAAGTGATTTGACAATTTATGAACGCGCCGTGTCTTGATATGACATTAACGTTTCAAACCGACAGTTTGTTACTTTAAAGGTGTTTGGTTTGATTAAACATGTTTTGGGTATGTAATTGTTAAGCACCAGCCTACTAATTACCTAATGTCTGGTTTGCAAAGTATTTTTAATGTAAAATGGTTTAGATTAAACAAAAAGTTGTTTGACATGAGGTAAGAATTGAAAAAATATTAATATCGAATTGAAAACAGTACCCAAATAATTTCATAATGTTTTTGTGTAAGACTCAACGGACTGTAATTTAAAATTAAGTATTTATAAAAATAAAAGGACATCGGTGATTGAACAAGTGTTCTTAAAAAAATACAACCAACACTTTGAATGTCACAAAATATTTGAAATTCGAACAAAAGACTGACACAACTAAGGTGCGGTACACACAATACGCTTCACGTGCGTTTATAATTTGTCTCATTAGTATTTGCCTCCCGACCACTTCGTGTTAACCTATGGCCACCTGTTTGAGTATTGTTCTGTTCCTAGCATGTTATATGGAGAGAGAAAAGCACGTATCAAAACTTGTCTTGTAAGATGAAATAAAATCAGACTAAGAAATTAAAAAGAATACAATTTAGAAGACAGAAACTTAAAAGCCATTCCATTAAGATCAAAATAGGAAGTGGCTTTGTAATGTAAATAACGTAGGATAAAAAATGAAACATGATAATGAGATCTACTCCACAAAACAATCGCATGTGCCTTTCGCAAGTGAACAATAAGCCTTAAAATACCATAGAGCACCGATCAAAAGAACAAATTGCAGACACATCAATAGATTCTTCATTACTTTTTTACTGGCAATCACTTTCTTGATAATATTGTCTTGTAGAATTAGTTGCCATATCCAACGGATTGCTCTTATTGTGAGCCCCCAGCCGTTATGTAAGTCTGTGAACGTCGTGTTCTCTCCAAGCCTATTGTGACATGAGAATCTGAGCTTTCTACGCAAGTATGTAAAAAAGAGCAGTTTTGTCTATTTCTAGATCACGAAGCCAGCGATATTGTTTTTTTAATTATGTACATATTTTTACACACTTAAAGATAATAGCGTTACTTGGGATGAGAAATAAGTACACACGTGAATATAGCTGCATAAACGTTAGAGTATAAAGATGAACGTTGTTTGTGACATTAAAATATTTTATTGTTGGCAATACCTACTCGTACTCACGCATCTATTCAAAACTACAACAATAGCTGGAAAACTGTTGGAAAAACACGATTACAGACAGCATAACGCTGCTGTTAACTGAACTATCTCTGTGTCTGTAAATTTTACTTAATAAAGGTATTTCTGACCTACAAAAAAACCCAAGTATTCGAAAAAGCCATAGCACATTGTGTAACACAAACATGTTTCTATCAACAACGTCAGGCATACCAATTAAATTAGGAAACACCTGAACATACACAGATGTTTGAAATATTCTAATTGAACTACTAAATGTTGCGTAAAATGAACCAGTCTTGGTACACTACAAGTGCAAGAGCAGGGATAGAATATGATACGAAAACTATTAATATAAAAAAAAACATTGAGCGCATGAAATAACGTTGACAATCGTTCTTGATTGCTTATTAATGAACTGGCGTGAAAAATCCCCATTAAGAGAGAAGGAAGGTATTGGGGGACGCCTTTGCCCAGGAGTAGGTATTGATATCACCGTCAAGAATCGCCCAGAGGAAAAGGGAAATCCCCTCAGTAGAATATATAGGGAGTTGAACTTAAACCTTATTATATCTTGATCGACAATCGCCAGCTATACAAGTACGTATACTTTGGGTAAAATCCGCAAAGGTTTTATTCACCTTTCACTTAAAAAACATAATTAAGTAGGTACCTAATAAACCTGAAGCCGTAACCAAAGACAAAAGAATAATCCAAATTTCTTATACACACAAATAATGACGTCAAATATGATGATTATAATTGTACCTATGAGATTTATAATAAGGATGAGCAAATCAATGACTAAAATAACTCGTAAGATCTTAATTATTAGTTCAAGTTTCCTGTCCGACATTGAAACTATTTAATAAAAACAAAGCAAACAGCTTTTGTAGTTTCCGTTTAGTAATTTTTTTGCAAAATGGCAGTTTGATTCCCTATCGCATTTTACACACAGGTGATTAAGGTCATAATAATGTAATATAAATTACACCCACAACAGCTAGCTTATGGCCCTTGTTACAAACCGGAAATAATAAAAAACTGACAATCGTGACATCTGCAAATAAAACCTGACCAAAAAAAATGCATGCAATCAGCCTAATTCTTTTATTTTCCGCGATTATCTACAGATACCCGAGAAAAAACGCGGGAAATGTCCACATTATACAAATCGTGATGGTATTCATTGCATTTAATTTCAGTTATTATCAGATTTTACCTATATTGCTGCTAAGAAGATATGTAATAGACGATAAATCTTCAGAATTCCAGCATAGCGAACGACATCCGAAGATGTTATTTACATTTGATCACGTATCACTGTATCTAAGATGGCGTCGCGTCTGTCATGTTGGTACACTTGGATACACGTAAAAATCACGCACGATGCACTAACGTGTAGGTATGCGAAGCATCGGTTTCCGTGCATGAGCACAAATTAAACGCCGATTCAGGATATCTTAGTTACGGTAACCATCTGTTTTAATGTTTGTGGACTGTCTTTTGTTCCTGGAAAGGTTTCCCGGATAACTTAACATGTGTGTTTATTACCAATTTTCGAAAAAACTTCTCAACATATTTGAGTGTGTTAGTAAAATGGCTGAGCTCTTTGTCCAAATTGACTAGAAACATCAATAGATTCCATGTGTCGAATCATAAACATGTTTAAAAAGGTTACAGAATTATACAAAACTTTTTGTGTAAATAAAACTTCGTCTAATAAAACTGAAAGCGTTACTTACTTTGTACCTCCAAACTAGTCATCGTGAATTGCATTTACTTATGTTTGATCTGATACTAAATAAAGGATTGGTTTTAATTCATAAGGTAGGAAAAGATATAAAAACATATTTGTGGAAAACTACCTGTAGCTCTACATTAAAGACACTCTCACCTTAAAGGACAGATTTTTCATCAGAACCAGTAATTAAAACTACAATAACAAACCTCTTTCAATCATTTTAAAACATGGCAACTCTACTAATTACACGCCAAAGAAATACACTCGTGTTCATAATTGTCTATTGTTACTCCGCGTTCGTCATAAAATTAATGTAATCGTTACCTGATTCTAGCGGATTTGTTTTGGTTTCACTTTACAGAAAATTGCAAGTTGGTATACTGTTAAAAAACATAGTCTTTACTTCATCTGACATGAGTGATAATCAATTTTAAAGCAGCGATGGATAGACGAGCTTGACTTCTACAAAAATACACAAGCTGAAGAAATAGCTACTCGTATAATAAAAACTATAGATTAAAAAGAAAACAGTCAATGTAACCAGCGTTGTGTCCCAGTTCCAAGGACAAAATTAAGAAAAGGAACAGAAATTATTGCTGAATCTATTAAAGTTAAAAAGTAACATAAAAATAAATAAAACCTTTTAGGACATGCTATAACATCTCCATTATTTATAGTTTTATAGATACCACCGTGTGTCAGGTACTAAGATGTTCTGCCAATGGACAAGGACGTTCTTTTATTGATATTATTTAATGATTAGCTACACATTTTAACATTCGTTCTATTAATAAAAGGACTGTAATGTAAATGAGCAAAATACGTGTACGTATCAGAAACCAAAAGCCCATTTTCACCCTATTATTATTTTAATTTTATATTCAGACTGTTCTGTAACCCTGCAGAGCAAAGGCCTCTCTTTCTTCATTCCAGTCCTCCCGACTTTGGGCATGTGTGGAACATCTTCGCCTGGGTCTTCCCCGATGTCCAGTTATGACGACTCAATTTTTAGAACTTAAGAATGTCTGGACTTAAGGGGATCTTAAATCAAGAGATTTGTTAAAGCCACTTATTGAAAATGTTATAGTTAGAGCCAAACACTTCTTAATATGAAAACTCAATGCTCATACGCAGTCTACCATCCTTACAATTAAGAATCAGCAAAAACCTTTGTACCTTTTAGTTCTCTCTGATAATAACAAGGCAGTTACTCCTAAACATGGCTTTACAATTCTGCAAGGAGTCCGCACATGGACATACCCAGAGACAATAAAATAAAGTTTCTAACATACCAATACGAAACAACTTTCGTTGGCTATTTAACCAAATTTAATCCGCGCATTATGTCGTTTTCCCGCGCTTTCTATTCTAGTGGTGCGTTTGCGCATACTATAGCGATCGATTTTACGCGCGACTAGGGTTGTCGGGCAGATAAAGTCACACATACTCGTACATACACATAGTTTTATGGATTCATGCCCGGTCGGTTTCCGACTTGACAGGCTTTTTACATTTTCCCAGTCATTTTGATTTCTCACTGAGAATTGCATAGTAAAGAGGGCTGTTTAATGCTTTTTTTTTAAAGAAAATACCTAAAATAAGACACTTAAATCGACGACAAGTAAAGGTAACCGGCCTTTTTACCCTAAAGAAAGGCTCAACTGACAGGTCTGATCGACTTTCCATTATTTAGACCTAGCAACCCTATGCGCGACAGGTGTGCGTTTACGATTGTCTTGCGAATATTCGAAATTCGAATAAATGTTTTATCGCTAAGCAATGCTGGCTTGTTCGATGGTATCGATTATTGGAAGCTTCTCGATAAAATAATACTCTTATTATTTTTATATTTGCGTGTTTGGGTTTTAATTTATAAGGAGAATGAGCGCAATGAATTTGATATAATCAAAAGTTGTTTGTGGCTTGCTTAGATACAACAGATGTACCTACCTCGCTAAGTCGAAAAACAAAATAGTCGTATAAAGCAAATGTCAATCTTTATTATGTCACATATCGGCCTTGAAGACAAAAATAACAAAAAATTACCAACTTCATAAATTATGAAAACATAAGTAGAAACAAAGTAGAACACGTTTCCTCTATTCAACAAAAACTTTAAAATTATATCATCACCTACCTATTTTAGTTTTCTGTGACATTTTATGAACTTTCGCATAAAGCTGGCACCTCACTTGGCGTGATTGTCAAAATATTCGCGTCACTTGTACAATACGAAATTAATCTTATTTTGAAAATCATAACGTATATTTTGTACCAGCTGCCGCCCGCGGCTCTACCCACGTATATGTCGAAAATTATCCCAAGGGAGCATATATAATAAAAAGTCCACCATAATCCACCTCTGTGCCAAATTTCATCAAGATCCATTCAGCCGTTCTGACATGATTGAGTAACAAACACCCAAACTTTCGCATTTATAATATTAGTATAGATATAGGTTGGCGCGAATATTTTGACAAGTACGTGAAGTGCGAGCATAAATGTTGATACGCTTGACATTTTACCAACACCACGGAACCAAGCAATCTGCTGGTACCATAACGTTATCGCATCATTAGATACTTGAACATATTCTTTGCACTTTCATGCAAGTCATTACCGTGCTTATTAAAAAAGTTTTACTTTGAGTTTCTTTTGTAACAAGGAAGTAGGCTTGTAATATAATACATCCGAATTCAGTTGTTGCTTTGTAATATTAATCTGTATGATGATATTACAAAGAATAATTCGAATTAGTGGTCGCCCAGTGGTCGGAATTCCGCTATAGTTTTAGCTATCTGCACTCCTTTCATTTAACCTGAATTGTCCTACTGCTGGGGACCGATCTCCTTCAAATTCTTCCGTATATTCCATTCCTTATACCCTTGCGGTTGACGTCCAGGTCTGTTAATAAGCCAAATCACATGCTGAGTTAGTTTTGACTTCTCTTAACGTAGATGTCTATTAATAATATAGGTAGGTAGACAGTCAAATCACAATAAGGCATATAATATTTTTATGAGTAGGTTTCAATTTAAAATAAATATGTTTGATAGTAAAATGACAGTTTAATTTGCAATCTAATACTTTTCCAGGTATCTCCTCAACCTTTTGTAACGGAAAAGTTGTAAGCCTACACGTGCCTACTTTCTATAACATAGGTTGGTTCTAAAATGTCAAGTTCGTTAAAAAAATATTAACTAGTTACATACCTACCATGCAGGTATTTAGGTAATAAACTCTTTTTCTTTCTTTTTTTTCTTTATGTTGTCAGACTGTAAGTTCATTGAAATACATTTTAAATAAGCACTTTAGACTTGTTTATTTACAGTTTATGAGTTTCTTAAACACGCTGCTTACTACTTACTATACACGCTTTTAAAATATGGTGTGAACATGTTTTAATTAATTAATACTTGAAGTTGTTTAGAATCATTATGTAATTAATATCTGTGACCTAAGTTTTGCCAGATTATCATTGTATGCAAAATCTGGAAATATGTTTGATTTTATGAATCACATTTAAGCCTACCTAATTTTAAAATATTGTACAGTTAAAATCGGGTATAACATCCAATATAAAAAATATTTCATATCAAACAATTTCAGACGTTAGGTACTAATAACATGAATATTTTCGAAAAACATCTGCCACGTATGATAGGCGAACAACCTGAAAATTAGATCAAATAGAAAAGTGTCTAAATGTTTCATTTGGATATCTAATCAACTTTTTTTAATGTAAGCCAATTTGAAAGTCACTGACATTGAGAGTCTGAAATGTCAGTGTAATAGGGGTCAAAGGGGTCATATGTCACATTATATAATAAAAATAAAGACATTTAAAAAGTATATGTGGGTCAAAATGCGCGAAATTAATATTCAGCCGTAATAACTCGGAGCTACCTACTTTAGTTTTGGAGAATTGATTAACTTTGGCATAGATACTCTTCCAAAAGTCATCGGTTCACATGCAGCAGTCATAACACGAAATATGATTCAATACTAAATAAAGAAAGAAGAGAAAATAAAAGCTTCAAAACAATCCAAGAGCTGACTCATCACCAAAAAAAAAAAAATTTATGCGGAGTAACTTAAGTCCTTAGGTAAACAAACTGACTCATTTTGTTTCAATCAGTAGAAAGCAAAACCTCTTTACCGCCATAAATGGCGCTAACGTTAAAACAAAGACCAGCATTTTCAAACATGGAACATGAAAAAGTCAAACAAAACGCAAATGGCGGTGAAAGTGGTGTCTTCCTATTCTCACAGAGGCCAATCATTGGCGGAAACAACGTAGGCAGGGGTACCAACATAAAAATATGTTAAGATGGCGGATAAATGCGTGCCCTCAATATGAGAAGATGGCTGATTAAATTAGAGTTCGGTTGTAGGTAATTGTTTAGAAGGTCCCCTAGATTGAAATCTAATGGGAACACTATGACAGTGATGGAGAGGAAAGTTTTGTTTCTTTGCTTGCAATTTACCATCGGAAATACTGATATTAAATTGATGAGGAAACTGCAGAGATCCTGTAGTGGGCTACACACTGTGATGTGAACTTCAGTGGAATGTTACTGTAAAAATAAAATATTTAT
Source organism: Mamestra brassicae (assembly GCA_905163435.1). Classification (NCBI taxonomy): domain Eukaryota; kingdom Metazoa; phylum Arthropoda; class Insecta; order Lepidoptera; family Noctuidae; genus Mamestra; species Mamestra brassicae. The sequence goes on along the minus strand of LR991004.1, from coordinate 6,051,153 downwards.
TGGTGATCGAAGTACCCAATCAAAAAAATTGCTGATTCGTCCAAAAAAGGAAGTTGATCATTATTTTAAGCTAACTATTCGACTGTATTCGAATAAATTCGAAGTTAGTCTCATAAAATGAAAAAACTTTTGTTTGAACTAGTGAAGTAAAACAACATTTACATAAAAATATGTTACAAAACTTAACATTCCGATTCGCAAACTATCATTATCTGAACGGCCTTCGCAAATTACGCGACAGTTCGAAACACAAACAGTTGCGAAAAAACTACAACAAACTGGTCGATCTCGATCGTTTCGTGAACAATCTTTTTAATAACGATTATAATGGTGTTGCAAAATTTTAATAACGATTTGCTCTGGCTACGAATTGTATGAATTTAAAGACACTTCGACTTGTGAGAAGGTTGGGGCAAAATGGTTTCCCTTATTTCAATACGATAACTATTCTCATCTAGCTTATCCTTTCTCAGTCAAAACTAGCATACCTGAAATAACCTATCATGGACCGACAATGCTATCAAATTTATATTTTCTCTGATAATATAAAATACTTTCTTTGAGTCAAGGTTTACATTTACGAATACTGAGAATGTTCTTCAATGAGACATTACCCTGTTGCTCCAAGGATTCTTTAAATATCGTCTGAAATAAGGTGAGAGGCCACGGCTCTTCAATCAATCAACAATTTTGTAAATTAATGTTCGTCTTCTTTAAAAATAAGTAGTAAAATAACCACCACAAAACTTTAATTAAATAAAACTACGCTCAACTAAAAACCTATTGATCACTAAACAGTCAATACATTGGCCGCTTGAACATTTACAACTTCAAGAATTCTCCGCGATCCTGCAAAAACGCTGCAATATTTACCATTCGGTCTGAGACTCTCAGGATGTTTATACGCATTATTTAGACTCAGAACACTTGAATTACGATCAAAGATTCCTCTCGGTTCGAAGACTTGGAACTTGGAATTCATTTATGCCATATATAGGAAAGTTGTGTTTCGTTTTAAGATAGGAACAGTTCACAGGTCGATAGAACCGAACTTACGAACATTTTCCTCAATTCAGTATGTTTAATAGTAAGCAGTTATTTACTACCTACGCTCTTTGATATTATATCTCTAGTAGCATCTGACAGCGGCATGGCCCGCATGAAAGTCGAATATTATCCCAAGGGAACATACTCTCAGGATGAAGAGTATCCTATGATCTATTTCAGGACATGGACCATTCGTGTGCCTAATCTCATCCAAATCCATTCAGCCATTTTAAGAGATAATAAACAAACAGACAGTCAGAGTTACTTTCGCATTTATAATTATAATATTAGTAAAGATAAAATAAATATTTATTACCAGACAAGTATTTCAAAGAAACGTTGTTTTAATTTAATATAAAATAACTTTGAACAAGAATGTTGAGCTTTTTTTCTCGAGTGAATGGTATAAACACGTCTCCTTTGTCTAAATCGACAATGAAGTTATTCATGGCAAAATCATTGACACCTTCTGGAATTCATGCCATGAATTGGAATGGTGTTAATGGAAAGAATGAAAGGATTGTGTACAAACACGGCCATTTTATAGTTCTTTAATAATACCAGTATTGCTAAATAAATTGACACCACAAAATGGCGACCTCGTGACTGCATTCGATTTCATGATATTTACATATTTTGCATATTGTTGAAATTCGAAACTTGATTTGCAAAATTTAAATTCCTTAATTAATTTCGATATCAATGTTGTCATTTGAGAAGAATATATTTTTAGATTCAACTTTTAAAATAATATTGGCTGCGACAGACGCTAAACTGTAAAATACATAAATTAAGCTTTTTTGAAGACCACGAATAAAGAGCACATAAACACTTCCACCATTCCTCAGATGCCGATCGCAAAATTCCAAAGTATCATTATAAAAATAATTACATTGATTAGCCTCATTACATTACAGCGCAACAGCCATACAGACACGACAAAAAAGTTACAAAAGAAACGCAACACACGATATAAAATGAGAAAATCGAATGAAGCGATGTCACTCTTACATAAACATTAGACATTTATTCAAACGTGTATGCAAATCAATACATACGATAAGCGCAGGGACATCGTTGTAATGAGGCGTCAATTCGATTCTAGACTCGATACCAGTGCGAGACGATTTCTATCGACTTGACTCCATCGAGATCTCGTTACGGGAGTCAGTGAGGCATGGCGACGATGAGTGTTCGTACGGAAGGTGGGTCGCGCGCTTTTAGAAAAAATAAGTTCGAATAAATACGAAATTCAAATCGTTCAAAAAAGCGAACGCTGGCTGCTTTTAGTCACGTCTCAAATGCCATGAGAGGTTGATTGAGAGAAAACGTTGCTAAAATGTAGAGAGACTGTCTAGTTAGCAACAGTAACACGCAATACCTACCCACAGCAAGAAAAAAACAAAACAACGTGATGATGAAAAGCCTCTCAGACATCACCAAAAAAGAAACAAAAAACCAAATGTATGAAAGAAATCCAACCAAAAAGACAAACATTTTTAATTTAATACCTCTGCAGCCAAAGAAAAAACAACCATTGTGCATAAGTAAACAATCGATGACATTGACACTTACGAGCCGGATCTAACGAGTCTTATCACTCGATCTTATTGTACCAGACAGACAAACAAGGTGGTCTAGTAGGCCTTACCTTGCTCCTAAGCTTAGAAAGTCAACTTTTTTAACGAGGTATCAATCAACGGCTTTCTATATGATTTCTATATTGTCTAAAGATAGACTTGGTTTAATCCATTATTCATTGATAAATTCTAAGGAAAGATTGTTTGCATTTTTTCTAGATTTAACGTCATTTGAACTATTCTAAGATTTCGTCGTCTTCGTTGGTGGTAGCATTTTTTGGGACCTATTTGTAACAAATCCCCAAACAAAAGTGTGTTATGTTACAGGCTTATTGAAGAAATTAAATGCAGTTTACGACAACAAAGAGCTCTGAAGGGTCTACCTTACGTATGATTCACATTTCACTGCTGTTGGTTGTGTTGTATTGTCTAGATATTACAATATAAAAGCTTTATTCCAACTAGAAACTGGTTCCGATCACGATACATAAAAGAATACTTATCCCAATACCTGTTATAAACATAAGGAAACCAGTTATTAAAGATTCCTTTACAAATATTCTATTGATTTAGTTAGCTTTGGTACCGTGAGAATAATAGCAGATATTTACCGAGTAGTCCATGAAATTATTTTTGTTTTGATAACTCCTTCGAGATGGTCAATATGGTCATGCAATTCATAGGAATCTAAAAACATTAAAGTAATTTGCGATGATTGCGTTCGTATGTTGATCATTGAATACATAATCTGAAAGTCACATTTCTCAAGTATTGGAAATTGCTCTTAAATTGTTTTAATTTCACGTTCTGATTGACGAAAGTTGCCCGAAATCACATTAATTTGAAATATCTCATTTTGCATATTTAATTTTTAATCTAAACAACCAGTTTTAACAGATTACAACGGAGGTTTAAATATTAACACCGGTCTAGATACAAACATGCAAGTTATATTCAAATTCTATAAATCTATAAATATAATTCTATAAATCTATATAATTCTATAAAATATCTTCAAATTCTTGGCCATCACACCAGAGAACCGTTCTGTGCCGGTTCGAAAACTCCATAAAAACTCATAACTGTAAAACGGATGAATATTAAAAAGCCAATCGTATTGCAATTTGCCTATTGACGGAAAAGAGACAGCTTGATTTAATTTTTTTAATACAAAATTACTAGTTGAGACTTAGAATGGCAATATGAAACATGATATTAAGGAAATCTGCTTCACGATTTCAAAGGCTTTTGACAAATATACGTTACAGCGTTTAAAGTAAAGGACCATAATATTATCGGTGATCGTTACGAAGTCCAGTTGCACAAAGGCTGCGGGTGATATCAATACGACCCCGGGCTAACAATAAACTAGTGACATTGTGACAACATAGCCAAGAGGAAAACATCCAATGGAATCCAAACGTCAGCTTTATCGCAGAAACTAGGCCGTGGATGTATAGTGTACACATCTTAGTGCCTCCATTTATGGAATTATGAAATCAGGAGGAAAGAGATTAAATCTCAAGGAAAAGAATAATTCCGTAAACAATTCGAGAAACTGGAAGTTGCCGATTAAAAGCAACAAGACGGGGTCCTTGACTTTGTAACAAAGAACTTGCGTCATGCTCTTACAGAGATAACAATGTAATTGCTGCATGAACTTTACTTTCACGGACATAAGCTACTATCATACTTTGCAAGTTTGCATGAATAATGACGGTTTAGCGTAAAGCAACGGCATTAACAGTTTCAGTTTAAGATTTTACTTGGATATCAAAGTAATCACTGATCGGTCACACTGAACGGACAACGACCTAACACGAAATCTAACAATTTTCCACTCGGAGAGGCATTTCGAAAACATCTGGCGTCTAGTCAGAGAAAAAAGGTAAATTTGCTGGCGTATAAAGCTGTATTTGGGAAAGAATAAGGTCTATTTTCATTTTAATGAAATATAAAAGTAAAACTTGCTGAAACATAGCTCTGGTTCGCTGATTCGTTAAAACGTTTGTATAACGAAATTGTTTAATACTGCTGGTATACTTTCTGTTGCTTTTGTTACTAGCTTTGCCACTTTTTTATCGCCTATTATAATATAAATCGGTATGTCGTCTTTCGTTTTTATCAAATTCTTGTTTAATTTAATTGCATCAACTGCTCACCAAGTCTAGATGTTGCCAAACCAATTTACGACGAACTGGAAACCTATTTACCTACATGGTTTATTTTGTAAATGCACTTATTTTCATTCAAAGATAAATTATGTTTTTTATCAACATCATGTTTTTGATTAACACCGTAGAAAGTCAACATATTATGGATTCTATTTACTTGATATGTCTAGCCATTCTAAGTACGAGTACATTTTGCATGTGTGAAGCAAACATACTCCTAAAATGTATTTTCCTTACTGAACTATGCAACCTTCTTTCCTGAAATCAAACAGTACAATTCCAATAAATCCAACTTCTAACCAAACATTAACATACTCCAAATCTATGTCAGCCATAGAATCAAAAAACTTATTTCCTATGTAATTTTTGCCAGTAACCGTGACGTTATAATCATATCGTTTTGTCCATCCATCAGTATTACACAAAATTGTATATAGAGAGCTAACGGCATAATCAGTCACATCTGAATGAACGGGCAGCAGGTCTAGATTCCATCACGGGGAGACCTCGATACTTTTTTACTACAGTTTCTCTTTTAGCTGCATCATTAATGGTCTTTATGCCTCTCTTAATTAGGTGCCTATTTGTGTAACTTGGTTCGTCTGTAGCTTTGTTTGATCCGTATTTGTCTGTAATCACTTTGATGCTTTCTTAATTAAATTTTCTACGTCATTTAGTTTTGAGGCTGGTGTTATTGTACCTTCTCTTTTATTAGAAATTGGAGATATTTTTGTGGCTGCTGTTCCGATGCGCGCTGCGACTTTAAGTTTTTATGTTTCTTTAAAGTATTCATTTATTTCTTAAATGACTATAAATTCAACAGTGTTAAATCTAGCGCCAACATGTTTTGCAAAAAAATCTAAACAGTTTGAATATTCATAAGTATTTCGTATCTTAATAGTTTTGCCATTTAATAGCCAAGTCCTTTGTCCATATCTCACGTATTTGTCAAGGAACTGGCTAAATGATATCATCATACAAAATCGTGACTAAATATTAATCTTTATTTTCTATATTATTTCCTTGTATGATGATATGCCAACCAGTATTTGTGTACTACAAAATCAAATTATCTAGCAAGTTCTGTAGTGTTTGCAACCAACTGTTGCTAACACCAAGATCCGTTTCGCAAGTTTTATAAGTCATTAGGTGAATTTTGCACAATCCAGTAGTAGCAGCAGGAAAACGAAATCTGTTTTGCATGCTAGTTTATCTACGAAATTGGCTCAAGAACAGATCTTTGTGTGTTTATCTTATTCTAGTTATTAACTTTGACCTGCTTGCATATTGGTCTGTTTTGCCATCAAATATGAATATTCTTAGAATTTATACCTATGACATAAACCGTTACTGTGTTTTCCGTTATCTAGACAACCCTTAACTTTCTCGGCCGACAAATGTCAATCACAACTATCTGCAAGAAAATAACACCGTCAACTTAGCTGTAAACATACAACCTGCAATATGAAAACATAACCAATACACTTGAACCCTCATCTCTTTCCAAGTTACTCATTCCTAAAGTCTATGTTAAAGTGGTGTTACAACGATAACAATCTGGAATTGTGTCATGGCGATAATCGTTTGCGCAATATACACAACAGCTAGTAATAATGTCCCCTCAGTTCCCATGGGCGGTGTAAGCCATAGCTTTAATTGACTAACACCAACTGCTCGTACTCGCTTTTTAGTTTTGATTGGAGAAGCAATTCCGCAGATTGCCGTCGTAAACAGTTTTGTGATAGCTTTAATTCGTGTTATAACTGGGTGCAAAACTGAAAGTTCCTATGGTAAGCTATAAATTTGCATGTGAAGTAACCGTTTCAAGTGGAAAATTGACTGTAGAAACGGAAATTATTTAACACTTTTCAGCTTAATTGAATTAAGAAGTAAATTATATTTCTATATACGGTTTTTATAGTCTCAGAAAAACAGAACAAAAACGTCTTCCTAAAGCGATTAACCAGCAACAATTTTATTCCTTGGTGAAAACCATATAAGACGACCATAACTGATAGAAACCGTTGCCGACTTCGACGTAAGCGCACAAGTATCTCTCCTTGAATGCTCAAAGAAATCTGTCGTATTGAACACGCAAGGTTTTCTAAACATGTCTAATGTAGGTGAATACATACTATTTGATGTACACCTCTTTACGAATAGATAGTCGAATGTAATTAGCACTTCCTGTAGTTTAGAAGTCTAGAGCATAATTTGCTTAAATGATGTACGTTAAGTATGTGCCATTCATAAGTTAAGTTGTGTGGTAACGATAATGTTCTCTTGACTTTGACATTTCTATGTAACGGTTAGCTAAGGATTAATGACGTTTGAATAAACAAGATGCAAAACAGAACAGATGCAAGTGGTTTGAGACGGTATTTTTTTTTTTAAATTTTCTTTTTGGTTTGACTTTCAGATCAACCAGATTCAGATGATGACAGGTACTTTACAAAAATGTACTGCCTTTCTGAGGACCACAACCCAGTTATTGGGTAAGGCACGATACCCTTTTGTGAGAGTTCTCAAACAATCGGGCGTTTTAATATGATGATTCAAACGCCCGATAGTCGGAGAATTCTTAATAATTGCGTAGGTACCTTATAAAGCTAAGTTTTGTTCTATGAACTTAGTATTGACTACAAAAATCTTAGGAAGGTAAAACTGCCATTCTATCCTAACGTTGTTGGCAGTATAAAAACTGACGCGACACTAAGGTCACTTGAGCTTGAACAATGCACGTCAATATGATTGACATTTAACACTCCCCGTTCAGGGTTCTCACTACTTAAAATAATAACGGTTGGTAGAAGAGACCTTTGTCCTACGTAGGGCAGATATCATAAATATAAACTTTTTTATTGGTCATGTACATATATGTCACCGGAAAATTGCAAAATACGAAAGATCATAAAATATCTTGAGATATTGTAAACTCTCGATAAATTGTCAACTGAACATTAGGAATACTTCTTTACGCATCAAAATTTGAAAGTCTATAATCTCTCGAAGTCATTCCGAGAATTTGTGAACCGACATGAACTGAAGACTTGTTGGCAACCAATCTGTGTACGGTTTCATAATTTATCGGATTTCAATACAAATACAAATTCTCGGAATGACTTATTCCGAGAATTTTTGAACCGACATGAACTGAAGACTTGTTGGCAACCAATCTGTGTACGGTTTCATAATTTATCGGATTTTCATGCCTAGCCAAGTAGCGGAATATAGGGCAAGTTTAGGGCTTCCCGACACGGGGAGGTTAGGTTCCTTTAAACCCTGCAAATAGAAATAGGAGCTAATTTCAACAAAACTCGGAATGACTTCGACTCAAGCAAATTTCTTGGAATGACTTCGAGAGACTATCAAATTTTGATGTGAAAAAAAGTATTTCAAAAGTTTAGTTGGCAATTTATCGAGAGTTTACAATATCTCAAGATATTTTATAATCTTATGAGAGTTTGCCATTTTCTGAAGACATTTACGGCTCATACTTTGTGATTACAGAAAGAGAAGAAAACGGTATTAATCAGTTTTGTTTACACATCCTGAATAATATTTTTATTAATTCGAAAGTCAGTTTGTTTGTTTCTTATTTTATTATTATCTAAGCTTTCTCATCTAAATCGCCAAACCAATGTTGATGAATTTTGGAGCAGAGATAGATGGGTTCCTGGAGTCGGTTATAAGTCACTAGCGACCGAAACCGCAGGCAAAAGCTAGTCTAATATTTTGATACATTTTTTTTAAGTACATATATCTGCCAACCCTACTCCAAACATACAACTTCAACACCGCCTCCAAAGACTCTTATTACAACCCAATAAGATTCACATTCGTTACGACTCACCTGTTAATGTTTATCAATGATAGTGACACAAGTGTTTAGTTGAACAATACACTAGTTAGTGTGCCAGTTACCTGTTTTTTAAACAAGTGTATAAACCAGCTATATATGACAGTCGAATGGATGGCTTAGAATAACATTGAAACTAAATATTGCTACCTGTCTATGTTACTAATGGCTGCTTTCAGAAAGTATATTTTTTAAAGTATTCGTTATGGCAACGACAGAACGGATTAGGCTGAAACTTGGTATATGTACGGGGAGACAGGAATAGTACACTCAACAAAGCGATTTGGTATGCAGGCAGCTAACTTGCAACTACTTTTAAACAATGTTGTGAGTGTGCTGAGTAGACAGTTATTGTACAGACGCCAGCGAAACTGTCAAATTTTCCCAATCAACCTTGAACCTAATGCTTTAGCAATAAAATTGAAAATTTATTGAAGAATAAATATTGGCAGTGCAGTGGAAAAAATAATATTTTTGCCTGTATACCAAATAGCTTTGTTGACGACTGTTCTTTAAATGATTGTTTCGGGAGTATGTTCCTTGACAGAAGCTATTAGGAACCAATAAATCTATTTGCTTATGGAGAGTTAATCGATAAGCTTCTTACCACTTTCCATCCATTACCTGACAGATAAGCTATTAAATCATCTCAATCACGATATGCTTTTTCAAGTCAAAGTTAAGTTTAAAAAATATTAATAGATAGATAGATAGAAAATACTGTTAAAATACATCAAAATTGTAATTCATGCATAACCTACCAGGCTATCACCAACTTTCCGCAATCAAAGGTACAATACAGCATAGGTGCAGCTCTTTTAACTACCAATCTCGTAAAATCGGTAGCGAGGCATTTCGATTCTCTAATAAACCATTTAATTTGATTAAGGCAAGTTTTATTACCATCAAGGCGTCACCTAACGCATAAATCTATCGCGTTAAAGGAAAGTTAAATCGAAGAAAATTAAGATTATCGCAAATTAGATTTACTCCCAAACAATTTCACTTTTTGACGTCGAAAATCAAACCGTGAAATATGATTAAGTTAATTACATAAAACGTCAAACTTGTATTTAATTTATATATCAAAAAGTCAAATTACAAATATCAATTTGTAATTATGGGTAATCAGAAAAACATGGTGTGTAGAAAGCCATATTCAATTATAACTTACACATTGACTTTCGACTTTTACTATGTCGTAACTCAGTGTCGCGTATAGGCTTTGTATGGTTGTCTGTAACTGGTTTTTAATATCTGGGACTTGGTCTAATCAGTGTGTGACTTTAGAACTTTGCAACTTATCGATCAACGAGATCATTATTTTCTTATCTATAAACATCAATTGCTGTTCGTTACTCTTGCTAAAACTCAGAAACTACTTGACCGATTTAAATAATTATTTTTTGTTCTGTTCATAATTGTCCGGACGAGGTCTATACGAAAGAATATTTCGAAAAAAAATATAACCGGGCAAAACCGGGCGGGCCACTAGTATGCACTAAAACAGAATTTTTAATCTCAGAGATATTTTTAGAGGTCTGCTGGAAGAGATTTCTTTAGAAATAAGCATCACCTTTGTACCTATTTTTCTGTTCCCTTCTTATTTATTTGTTAAATGTGTGTACCTACATAAACTGTTAAATAAATAAATAAAAAAAATATATATTATTTATCTAGCTAGATGAAAAATAGCAATCGATATGTTATGTTATCGATATGTTGTCTAACGGGATGCAGCTGACTACCAATTTTTACATGAAGTGACTGCCTAACTGACCTTCACAACCCAGTAACTGGGTAACACTGGCAAGACCGGTATTAGATTCCAGGCTTACAAATACAAAATCCTTTATTTCAAATAGACCATTTACAGGCACTTTTGAACTGTCGAGATCTATTAGTCAAATAGATGAAGCTTCTGACTATTTACCTGTAACAACTGTAAAAGATCTACAAATGATAGCAGGATTAACAGCGTAATCGCTTGATGAAATACAGCCAAGAATAGAAATGAGAAAAAAATAAGGATTTACTACTTGAAACTATTTTCATGTGAACTATCATACTAAGGTAACTGCTTGTCTATTGCTTATACCATCATTGGGTTTTTGTTTACTTCTATATATCTGCTGCATCATTCTAAACCACCATTAATTCTCATTAACACAGCAATAATAACTGCTTGTCACTTAATGACGTGTCAAGCTGTAAACGGTTAATTTTTCCGCGAAAGTCTTGACACTCAGTTGTAAACGGCTAACTTAACGGTCGTAGGCAAAGGGCCAACTTGGTCGCATCATTAACATCAGTGTGTGGAAGAATTTACTAAACCAAGTAGTTTTGACGTACTTGCATGTGAAATCTAGTTTAAGAACAAAATTACCATTTAAATGCTGTTACAAACGTTTAAATGCAGAAGAAACTGTATTCTACTTCTTATTTTTGAACCTTCATCCTACTACAAGGTAATACTATAAAAGACTAAGACGTCAAAATATAGAAGTGGACTCATGACGTGCTGAAGGCAGGACGAATACAGCCCTTACTGGTTTATTACTGAGAGGCGATAAAAGGAGTGTCGGCAGACCTACAACCAGATGGGAGAATGACATTCAGAAAATGGCGTTAGAGACCAATTGAGACTCGCACAGGCTAGGGAAGCATGGCTGTATTCAGGACTTCAGGAGTGTGTGGAAGCAGGCGGCCAATTATGACGATGATAATACAGGTTTAAGATGTAAAATGTTTACTGTGTCTATGACGTGCATGAAAGATAAAAAACATTCAAATGTGATTATATGATGCTAGATAGAGTGAAACTGTATGCATTAAACGTGAAAATTAATAAATTTCTAAACGCTTGGAGATGCATCTGTTATTAAAGTGATGCAATTAAAGTCAAACGATGTATGATTCTGTTATTTTTTATAAGTAATTAATGTTTTTGCATATTGTATGCGTGATACTATTTATTTATTTTTGGTGCAATCAATTCAGAGGTGTTGTGTCTACAATTTTATCAAGAATTCTCAAATATTTTCTAAAGATACCTTAGACCGTATCTTTTAGTGTCACCGTAGGTAAGACATACCACCGATTTCAGAATTAAGTATTTGAAGTTGATGTTTTGTCAAGTTCTACTTCGACCTGAAAACCTGTTAAACTTTGATATTAAATTAGGTTCTAAACATTCTTAACTCCGATTCAGAAAACAGCTACTAGTTAATTTCTTCATCTCCAAAAACTCAAATTATTTAGGCAAACAAAAAATTAACTTCATTGAAGGTTTCTGTAAGATCCAAGATGCAGATACGATTATTATTTGTCGTACCATTACCTACTAAGGAATCAACTTACTACGCATATCGTGTAACATATCCTTGATTTTCCACTTTCATTTTCCTCGAGTATCAAGAGGTTAGCTTTCATTAAGTTTAAGTTACTTAACACAACACCTGCTCGGGTCAAAAGTTAAAAGTGTTGGCATTAAGTATGAATAATAACTGTTCATACAGCAACTAGGTCATAATCATTAAGATTATTTTAAGAAGTACTTATTTTACTCCACTAAATATAATGACACACTGTTTTTAGGGTTTCATACCCGAAGGGTAACCGACGGAAACCTATTACTGCGTCACTGCTGTCCGTCTGCCCGTCCGTCTGTCTGTCAGCGGGCTTTATCTCATGGACCGCAATAGGTAGCCAGGTGAAGTTTTCAGTGTTTAAGCGACCTGCATGCAAAAACGTGATTGTATATGTATGTTGGTTACTTTAGTTTATTTACGGAACCGTTCGTGTGTGAGTTCGATTCGCACTTGGTCGGTTTTAATATTTTGTTATTCCATAGCCTACATAATATCTAGACGGTAACCTACTTTTAACGTGACCCTTAGTCGATCCAACTAAGGATAAATATGCATCAAGAGTTATTACTTTAATAAAAATAAAGTCAATGTTGACACCACAGTAGTTTTGCCCAAACTGGTATAAAGCCGACAACCGGTTGTACTTATTTCTACAATACTAGGTCAGAGCATGCCCAAAACTGTAATGCTTGATGATGAATATATCAACGAAGTAGTGTAGGAGGGACATGCAAAAGAATCGAGTCTTACAAACGCAATCCATTGCGCTGCATATTCAAATAGAATGTTATCTAAACCTCAGCGAGTAGTAAATGAAATGGAAACACTAAGAGAATTCGTTTTTACTTTCGCGGTATAAGCTCCAGTGCCACTTACTACAAAGCAATGTTTCGACTCGAATGTACCACTTTGCCGAACAAGTGAATACATTAAATACACACGAGTGGACAATTTCGTGGTCATTACCTTGACTCGTATTTGAAAAGGAAAATCTCGTAGTTTTGTTACTTAATGACGAAAGCGTTGACAGCTTAGAATAATAATTTAGTAGGGAAAATAATAGTACCTATCGGAGAAAAAATACAACTTGTGGAGAGAATCCATAATGGAGCTCATATCGATGCGGTATTTGAACTTGACACATTATTGCTTTATTGCCCATGAAGAAGAAGAAATATGCGAAGCAAGACCATTTACCTTATTAAAGTAAGAAGGCATGCATACAATCGCATAACTAACGACAGTCTCGCTCCATCGTCCCTATCCAAGATAATCACTGCGAATGTGAACAATCCCATGCTCTCTCTACTTTCTTAGCTTACATGCAAAGTCAATACAGCATGCTAACGAAGACGCGAGGTCACATCAAAGTGACGATTCAATCTCCCGTCCCATATAAGGTTAAGACTGACAAGACGAATGAGACGACTCACCCAATCACGAGAAAGTAGGTTGTAAAACAGGAAAATATTACACGCAACATTAACTCATCGAACGCGCGATAATCATCAATTTACTTTAAAGAATCCTTCGACCAATGCTGCAAAAACATTTTCCAAAAAGCTTTGCACTTAAAACGCAAATGTTAATAAATTGTAACAAGGTCTCTGGGGCATCGCGTAAGGGGCATTATTTCCATGCAAATTACGGTCACTTTCGAAATTGTGCATTGAACTTCGGCTGTGCTGACAATTTTAAAAACACCATTGTGTTCGGTGCACGATCCTCTAGGCCTTTCAAAAAGTTCGGTATGTGAAATGATAGCCTTGAAGAAGAAACTATCATTGTTTGTGGAAACACAATCACATAACGAAGCAAAGGGAACATTGATTTTATGAATGGCAATGACATTCAAAATAAACTTTGAACAATGAATTGTAGAATCAATAAAAATGAAACAAATGAATCCAGAATTTCAATAAACAATTATATTGATGCTCTCAGAATGACAATACTCCATAAACACTTTTCTGAGAAATGCTTTATCCAAATCAATTCATGTTTTGCGACAAGACAGGAATTTGATTACAAAACTTAGAAGAACAAGAGAAATATAATAAGTCATTGTCGTTGCATCACCTTCATTCAGTCACGATTCTATCTGGGCTGCCACTTACTTGCATTAATATGGAATTATGTTGAAGAACAAACCACAAGCCGGTTTTGACATAAGACAATGTTCTATTGTTATAGAAGACCATTGATTTATTTGGTGGAAAAGGTGAAACGTATAAAAAATTGATAACGGTGGTGTGGGATTGTTAATTTAAGAGAGTCAAACCATACTGTCGGTAGGTACTATTGTAATCATAAAACCTCATTGTGAGTGGATCAGTTTTGATAGACATGTCAATCGAATCTTAAAGGTATTTATTTGTATAAGACCGTGAAATGGAATAAGATCTCATAGCTATTGTAGATGGTTAACAAAAAACCGTTTCTTCTCAAACCTTTGCCTGCCAAAACGGTACATGTAGATATAACTGCACAGTAGAAAGCTTGACCGATTCAATAATTACCAGAACAAATTAATACTATAAACCTTACCACTCAATGGTAAACGATAGCATGTCCCCGCTTTTGGTAAACATTCTAATAACTATTAGATTCTCGTAGTTAGCCAAATAATTGGCTTAGCTACTGGGTGGCTGCACAGACTATTAATTATTTCTAGTTGTTCATTATATTACTTCAAATATCAATTAACTCAAGGGACAAGGCATTCGAAATGAGAACACTCCTATATTTTCAATAACTTGCAGTTAGCCTAAATGACGTCATTTGGTACAACTTTAGAAAAGGTCTATCTAGCTTGCTCACCGTTGTAGTCATCAAGACCACAGTATAATAATACTGTATACCCATTAGAAACAGCACATTTTGTTCATAATGTCATGTCAAACCAGTGTAGAATATAAATAAGCACTTTAATATTAGCTGACCCGACAACCGAGCAAAAGTCAAGGATGAAGCCTTAAAAGTAAAAGATATAGTGTATGGAAATGTCAGTAGTATTAGCTATCTTTCATTGTCTGACTTTGGTCAATGCCGCGAGGCACACTGGTAATTTTAAAGACAAAGTTATAATTATAAGTATTTGAAACCCAGAGTCCGACAGCTTTACTAACCCTAAATCAGTTTGAAGTGATAAAGCAAGACTGGGTGATGAACTGGACAAATTTAAAGCAAATGGTCTCAAGACTTCTAATGTACCAGAACGCCAAATAACCAGTGTGAGGGAGTAGAATAACAGTACGAATCAAAATGACGATCAATACTTAGATAATTTTAATTAGACATTATCGTCAAAGACTGCCTAGGAAGTAAACAAGGTTGCTATAGTAACGGATGTTATAAATACCCACATATTAGTAACACATTTATTTGTCGAAACTTCCTTCATGCGTTAGTAGATAAAGAATACATTACTGTAATGTTCATATTCATATCAGATATTTAAAATTACCAGACTTTGGAAGCAGAAATTGTTTTTACAACTGTTATTCACAATGTCGACATATAAGTGTTTTGTTAAAATATTAACAACACTAAAATAAAATTTATATCATATTCAGCTCTGTTCTCATAAGTTTATCAGAAAGCTACAACTATACTTCAACATAAAATAAACCACACCATAAAGATTTTACTATTAAATAAACATGAAAATGTATTCAAAGGTACCAGGCATGCATAAAATTGCAGAGATGCACTCTTAATTTCCTATAGAAAACATGGTATTGAGAGGAACGAAAGTGAATGATCGTGAGAAATTAATATGAGCTGTCACACACATGATGAGTAAACTGTAAAATTGATTTCCACAAAACAAATTGAAGGCTTTCCACCGTGCCTTTATTACTATCAGGACTAGCGTAGACAATCAACAATTCAACATCTAAATTATTTTACTTTGACGATGTGATAGTTTCCATGTCATTCGGATTTATATACTTAATCCAGTGAGGGAACTTCTCACCCTATTTTGCATCGAATTAAATTACTTAAACACGATCTATGTTAAGCTAAGCTAATTTGAGAATAAACCAATTTTACAATGTAAGTAATATTTACAGTAAACATTTATTTTTTATTCTTGGATAAGCAAAAAAATAGTAGTAAGTAAATAAAACCAAAGAGGTCGAGGGACTTTCCTTGATGCGCAAAGGTAATAATAATTTTATCGTGATTGGTGATTTTCCCTAACACTGACCGCAACAGCCTTTTTATGAAACTTCAAGAGATGAATTTATAATTCCGTTTACCTATACGAAGTTTGTTTCGATTAAAACGGGGAAAAATAAATTGAGGATAGTTGTGATAAAAGTTAGGCAGATGATAATGATAATTTAATTAGGACTGAAGTTGGTGCCATATATTATACCTAAATATTATGAAGACAAAATACATTCTATAGCAATTTAAACAATTATGACAATTCTCGGATTTGAATTAAGTATCACGCGTGAAACTACTGACTAGAACAGTCTTGACATTATAAACTCTTCATTTATTACAATAATTCGGTGTAATTGTGTTGATAACCACTTCATTCAAGGCGATTCACACGTTTAGGGCCTTTGTCAAAGAAACAATTGAAAGTGAATATTTTTAACGACCACATTTTTAACAGACAATGACATTTATTTGTGTAGTTCCATCATTAGAGACAAGAATCTTAAATTATGTAAGTTTTGTCACTGAAATCTTAGGAATCATAAATTATGTGTGCGTGAACTTAATATTAAAGTATTGTTTGACTTAAGTAATGATAACAGAAGATACAGAAAATGTGATATTTTAACAGTTGCCAGAGCAATTTCCAAAGATAACCCAAAAAAATCTTCATTTACGGTTTCCAAATTCTTACTTTAAGAAAAGTACCGAAACAATAATCAAGCCATTAGTTCCAACAGAAAGCAATTTAAAAATTCGTATTGCACTACTTAATACCCGTTCGAAATTTAAAAAGCTGGTGCCGAAACTATTCCGTGACATGGAATATATAAAAAAAACTATATTTGGAAGCGATTGCTGCATTCGCGCCAATAGGAGCGGTGAATGCGGTGCTGCGAGGTTGTGGCGAGGTCGGCACGAGGCCCGACAGACTGCACACTGGACCGATTCAAAACTTTTATAGAGCTCACGACTGTCAGGTCCTGTTGTGCCGACTACCGAGACCTTGACTGCGCTAAGTGGTCGTCGATATTACTCATGCTGTTTACAGCCTTAACTTAATTGGCCGAACTTGAAAAGTAGATCATGATGATTGATTTCAGTTTAGATTTAAATGATCGTGATGAGAAAAGTTTTTGGAATTAATTTGAAACCGAATGGTTGTAGGACGTGAAAAAGCTTTTTGCCCAGTTTTAAAACACGCAACCTAATAAATTTTTTTAGGCGAATGTGTTAGAAGTACTTTTATTCATTTTGTAATCTTAGCAACTAAAGAAATATAAATGAAACAGAAACATACACTTAAGAATGGCCAACACTACGAGCTCGTGTATAAGCAGTCATCAATCATAGAACGTCTTCATTTGTCGACTCAAAACATTAATAGCTGGTCACTATCACAACTGCTACGTTACCAGCTCTTAATGTTGTTTCTTCCAAGCATAGAATCAGCAAACCTATGCACAAGAACTGTAAGATTTTTCATTCACAAAGATCAAAACAAGTCATCCAATGAAACCTATCTCAACGTGACTGCATGCGTATGCAAAACAATGAAATGTCACCTTGTCCCAATTGCATGGCCCTTTGCATAGTGGGCGGTTGGCACTTGGACTGGGCCGCCTCGCACGACCACTCTAGATGTCTACTCCAACATCCTAACGAGACCAGATATTTTTATTGTAATTAAAAGTAGATTTACCTTTCAAGGTAAAAAACGGGTTCCACAGGGTACTATTTTGGGTCCAGTACTAATATTGCAAATTAAGTTAAGTTTTACTTAAAAAACTACCTACTTCACTTGTGCTTTGATACATTTTATAACAAATACTCTACTTCTCAAATACTCTATTTTTTTTATAGGAAACTACGGATTAGAGACCAAATAGAAGCCACTTAAAACACGGAATCTAACATTTTTGTAAACATAAAAAGTGTTTTAGATTGTGTAAATATTTAATCATTCCGGTAACACGTTAGCCTGCAATATTTTTAAAGATAAGAGTAAAGCACTTCAATCTAAAAAGTAGATGATTCTAACATATATTTACATAGGTCCTTTCACTAGCATTTAATAATAATAATAACCTCTTCATTTCAAGCTACTTTGGTCCATAGACATATACCTTATAGACTACCTTATATATATATTTAGATAGGCATCAACAATAATTTTGACTTTACTTAAGAAGATATAATGAAATATAGCGACTCTATAGAAAATAACTTGTTTCAAGACATTATTTAAAGTAAAAACCATCGTTAAATTATATAAGGCAAAGCAAGTTGTAAAAGCCAGCTAAAGTACTTTCCCTCAACAGCCTTTTACAACTCGATTATCTACTGGGATATAAATCTTTTCTTTCACTCCTTATATTTTAGTGATACCTGTCAGAGAACATCTATGTACCTATATAAATATGAAGTTATCTGATTGAGAAGCTTCACTTGCAAAGCAGTACAGCATAATGTTCATGTCCTTATCCATCATGTTTTATTTTCAAGTATCTTGCGGTGCAAAGTACTTATGCGTGGTAGTGTTACTTTTCCGAATAAACATATAAAACAACAAATACCAATTTAGGCATTGTGACACGTGCCTTTTGAACACGAAAACAATAATACGTTTATTGTTAAAACGTGACGCATATCAAACAACGAGCAAACAAATCATGAACATTAAACTGCAGCTATCTAAACTATCTCAACTAAACAATATATCATATTAAATGAAACGAGAGCAATAATTTACGTTCTTAACAGAATATATGGCGTTGAACTAACAATAGCGGAAAGCCGGAAGCAGGAAACTGTTAAGTGTCAAGACACTGACACACGGGCGTGCAGTCCGTCAAGCAGATTCGCTACCGATCATAGCAGTGTGTGACATAAGCCAACATAATTGTGGGGTAATGATGTTGGATCTAATGCACGTTGAAGTTATATAATTTGGGCAAGATAATCTTAGATGTAATATGCAGGTATTGCAAGCTGTTTTGCCTTACAGGTAGACTCAGGTCAGTGAAATCTGTGTAATGCTAGGTGCTTACAGCATATTGATTAAATTAGCATGTGACTATTAAAAATATGATTTGAATGCAAATTTGTATTCGTTGAGAATTCAATCCGCTGAAATATCACAGTCGTTTTAAGAAACAAAATAAAAAAAGAGTTTGCGAAATAACCTTTTAAAGACAATCTAGCTTTAATTTCGAAATAAAACCAGTTTCCTATTAAACAGAGCAGGAATAACATGTTTCAGTTCAGAAACTCTTTTATTTAGTTCTTTAATTTAACAAACACGACCTCCGAAACTAATGTCATTTTTAATCAGCTACCAATTTTTTTTCATTTTGTGCAATGTAATTGCATTTATAGTTTATATACCTACATTGTATGTATATGCTGTGGCATTTTAAAGTGGACTCTTACAATGGTATAGACAAACGTTCTTGACCTTTTTGCGATCATAAGTTTAAAGGCCAAATTCATTTTGTTGAAATAAATCGCGCAGCTACTTATGAAACATAAAAGAAGTTAATTAAGTAACTTATCATTTGTTACAAAAACTTATTCTACATTGGAGCATTGGCTAAGTGCCATATGGCACTGCCATGTTTAGCCTTGAATTTCTTTCCCCCAAGTTTAAAATTCCTTAGATTTGATAAAGTTTAAAACATGGAGATATCTCATGCTAACATTGTCGTCAAACAAAGTTGTATCCACAGAGGTGTTCTCAAAAATGGAAAAGGTAAACATGCAAGGTCAGAAAAAAGTTTAAAACATGTCTCGAGTGGGATTCTTATCAGCATCAGGGTGCTTTTACAACCAGCCAGTGTTTGCTATTTCATAAACATCGGGGACCTTTGTTATGATAATGTGGCCTGTTTATACACCCTGATAAGTTGTTCAGTGTCATTCTTTACTAAGATGCTATGAAGATGCATAGACATGCTAAGCAGACGGTTTTTACAAGCTTTTATTTTATCTTGCCTTTTTAGTATGTATGGGTCACTTCTTGCAACCGAATTTTAAATGAAATATGTAGTTATCTCCAACCGATTGAGCTGAAATTTTGTAAACACGTTATAGTCCAATATTTTTTTTTTTTTTTTTTTACTTTAGCGTGTGATAGGGAAATATGTTAAAATGTTTGGCGATAAAAATTAAACCCAGCGTGTTCGTTTTTTTTAATAAAACATCTAATTTCAATAATAACTCGATAGGAAAAATATGAACTGGGATGTTTGCTTGGAGCGTTTGTAGAATAAATCGAGTGTTGCAAGTAGGTTAGTAAATTAAACATAATTCGTTCATCTATCCTATTTTTTTTAAAGAATGCTTCAAGCTAAAAATAATACTCCAACCAAATTGAACATTACCTGTCATGTCTATTTTAATTATAAAAAAATTAAACACGTTAATAAGTTTTTCTTAATTTTGTTCTTACATATTTTATTTTTTACGACATTAGGGCGAAAATGTTTAATTTGAACAATATAAATTAGTTTTACCTTTACTTACATATTATAAAAAGAAAATTAGAGCTAACTAAATTTTTCTAGTTTTTATTGAAATAAACGCATTTCTGTTTTTTTTTCACAATTATACCTGCTTATAGAAAATGTTTCATTTTTTGCTATTATCAGAAGAGATCAGGTACCTACATCATTCAAGAAAAAAAACACTGTAAGGAATTTTTGCAAGGTTCAAAGCTAATTTCACTGACCTAATAAGTCTGGATGCCAATGAATGGACAGCTAAGTGACATTATTTTATTCTAAATCCAACATAGCAGACTTTCAAAGATAGTAGAACAATTCTTTTTTATGCACTTCCATGATCATCATCTTCAGTGCCCTTATCCCATGTTACTTGGAGTTCGGCGCAACACGTTTTTTTAATCAATTCTGTCCTGTCAGCCGCTACGCTATCACTTATGCACTTTCATGAAATGGGTATAGTAGGCGCCAGATAATCGTGGAATAACGGTCATTGACCCACCTACAATTATTGACATTTTTAATTTGAAAAACGGAATTAATGACACAAAGCTGTCCCGAATCATCATCTCTCGTGATCCTTAACATTGTCTAATAATGAAAAACGATTCATATTTAATTGTTCACCTATGAACAGTTATTAGGGAAAGGTCAATATACTTTATTCCACATTTATCTGGCGCCTACTATAGCAAACGCTGGGGTTTGTTAAGAGTAATAAGAAAACAAAAATAAAGCTTTCTTTCCAAAAAGTTTTTTTCTAATAAATAATTTATTTTATGTATAAAACTTTTTTTTTAATAACTTTTTATGGTTTTAAGGTATGTTTCTTATTGTTTATAGCCGTGAACCTTGAACAACAAAGTAACAGCTACAGCCTCATATAAAACTGTAAAAGGCTTGTTATCAACATAACAATAATATAAACATCCGAGTCTGAACGTTCATAAACGTTTGCAATCTTTAGAAAGTCCCAAGACCGCGCCATATATCTTAATGGTTGATTGAGTTTCTATAATTTACTCGACGTTGTTCTACAATGCAGTATAAAATACTATGTTTAGTGCCTAATCTTGTAAGTTGGAATGAAGGTTATAAAATATTATTTCCGTGCTGGTATTAACAGTTGTCATCCATCTGTCGTTGCAATAATACATTGTTTTTAAGAGTATCTTTCACTTTGGGTTATTGCCATGATCTTTTATTCCTATGCCTATTATATATATATATGACACATTAAAAAGATGGTAAACGATTGCCTATAACAATTCAATTCCTGAAGTGTTGAAGAAGTTTGGCAAACTAAGCAAAAGAGTTGGAACTTGTATTTGGTCTTTAATTTGGGAGAACTTAAAGAAAAGTTTCATGGTCGGTAATGCTCTCAATTGCAACTCGTTGTAAAACCTGAGTGGCGTGTGGTGTCATATACATGTTGCGAAGCACTACACCAAGATAATAGACGAAAAGTTTTGAAAGACACGTCAAAAAACGAAATTGGAACTGTTGATGTAATGCGAGATCTAGTTGTTTTTGTAGTTGTTTCTAAGATGTTTTTCAATCAATACTAGTCAGAAAATTCGTTAAAAGTAAGTGGATCAATAAAAACTGTTGCAACCAATCGGTTTACTAAATAATCTGCGTTGAAAACTTTCGCAAATTTCAAAGCAGACAAAACGATTTCTTTCGTCGACGATCAGATGATAGCTTACACAAAGAATAATTAAACAGATATAAACAAATCGGTCTTCGTCGTCTGTTTACTAAAGAGACATACAAAGCTCGTTTCGAAGGTAAATTTATTCTAAACGGGAGCTTTGGCCACGAGTGCCGCACATTAAGATGAGTCAGAGACCTTTTCACCCGGCGGCGTGGCCGCCATTGTTTATTCTGGACGCAAACACGTCCTAAAGTTTTCCCTCACATTTTCGTTGGTGTCTCAAAAAAAGTCTAAACGGTGTCTTTGAATATTCATGAATATCCAACCTCTTTTATGAATTATGAATGTTTTAGAATATATTATAATTTCTCGCTTCTTACTGGACTCGTGACTTTGTACAGAAACTTGTTTCTGTTGAATATTTCATTATTGGTGTTTTCAAATTCTCCAATTCGTTAAGAGCGTTAGAGATTATTAAATCGACGCCAGGAGGCAATCAATCAAACTAAACTTCAGTTTTTATTTGAGAACTTTCCATCATTTATGAATCTAAAAACTTAGCGCCTAATGATCTCCTAAAATATGATCGCCAATTTTTAACGAACATGATTCTTATAAGAAAGCTTTCTCCGCCACCATTAAAGTTATACAATAGGCATAACTGTAAACATCCGTTCTTACCTGTGCTTAGGCAAGTCCGTTAAAATTCCGGCACACTGCTTTTAAGATACACTAACACTTATTGGATTTTAGCGAGTCGATCGAGCGTTGGATCCCCGCACCGTTATTCACGTCATATGTGTGTCAAATAATGAGAAAAATTCTCACAATCTCCGTTGGCACTTATGTAGGGGGTGATGAAGCACAATCACTGGCACAAAGGTTTAATTCACAAGATCACTGTAATGTGGGTGTATTGGGGTGGTTGGTCTAGGTGATGCACGGAGCTGCGCGCGCGTCGTTGCGCGGGGTCGTGTCGCGCGGTGTGTCAGCGCCTGCGTGCTCGTGCGCCCGCCTCTCTCTCGCGTCGGCGACTGGCGCGCGCCGCCTTCACCTTCGCCGCGCTCGCCCGTTTCGCAACCTCAGCGGTTTCCTTGCAGATATCTTGTTGCATGGCAACTGTTGAAACGATGTGACGCCGTAATAACAAACTCAATTTCGAACATATCGATCCTTTTCCAATATTTTTTTTGTGTCTCGACTTCTCGAGTGATGTGCCCCACTGTGGAGTTGTAACTTTGCACGCATTGTCGTGGGCGGTAAACAGGTTGGGCCGAAACGTAAACAAACAAACTGTCGTTTGCCTGATGCTTGACTGCAAATAACTTTGTAAAGGGTTTTAGTCATGCACATTCAAACTGCTGAACGTCATTCAATTTGATCGAATTCATTTTACAGTCGAAAGGTGCATTCAAAATCTGTCCGAGCTTAAAGAGGCTTGTCCGAGAATCGAACCCGGAACTAGAGAGTGCAGACAGATGCACAGGTCGGACCAAGTCAAACTGGTTCTGGTGCTCTTGATCTTAACAAAGACTAGCCATTCAAAACCAGTATTGGAATACCTAATAGTATTGATAGTAAAATTTTACAAGAGAATTAAACCGAACGTGACCGAATAACTGAACGTGAACTTTCTATCGATAACAAATCGATTATTGTTACAATTTCTATGAAATAGCACATATCAATGTGTGGTAAAACGCTGATGAAATTGATACTGTATTAACAATTTACATTAGATGTCACAATTTTATTATGATGTATCGGGTTTATTTTCGATTGTGTTAGGTGACGGATGGGCGTTGATATCTTTTGGTCGGCGGTTGCGAGCGGCACTCATTCATTTATATATGTACTTAGTTATCGGAACATTTTCACTTTCTATTCTAAGTAATTTTCACTATTTTTTCCGTTATAAGTATTAATGATACTCAATTATTAGAGTTTAGTTAAACTTAAAATTATCGATCTAGGCAATAACTCCCTTCAAATTAACTGATTATATTTTGAACGAGTTATCTGTATACCATGAATATCAATTTATTCATATTTTGTACTAGTTTCAAGTATTTGTGATAATTTTAATGAACAGTTATTTAAGCTAATATTGCCTTAATGAGCTTTCCTTGTTACTGAGTTTATGGAATTATCGTGTACTTACAGAATACCATAGCAATCTTCATGTCATCTTAATATCATTACCATACGACATAAAGCATCTCTCTTACGCAAACAAACTCTGCCTACATCAAATGATTACCCAAGTTGTCATCAAGCACAACTTTCATTAAATAATGTACGGTCAATCACAGCCAAAAGTGACACGTTTGGACTACGAAAACTGCACTTACTGCATACAAAATTAATTAGCTTTGAAACTTCAATTGATACGTTTTTTTTTTAAAGATGGAAAATCATCAAATGGCTCTATCCGCATTAGACGGAGCGAAAGGGAGTGCCAGGCTCTTACTAACTAAATCCCATCCGTGTTCCTCCAAATACCCTTTGCGTTCCAGGTTCCAAGGCCGCGGTGACTCTTTCGAACAAATTCCGCAACCCAATTGATACTTTGGAGTGCAGTTGACTGTACGAGACAATAAGAAGAATAGTTAGTGTACCTAACAACGGATGTTACATTAGCCAGAAAATTATACATTATACAGTGGAAGAAATTATGCAATACGTAATTACGTATATGGGTTTTGACTTAATTCTTTCTCTTTTTCAAGTACTTAAGTAGGTACCTAAATTTTTCTTAGCTGAATGTATTAAGTGTCAAACATAATATTTAGTAACACAACAAATGATTGCGAAAAAAGCCTCGCAGATTTTATTTTCGTGCGCCTTCGTCGAATTTCGTGGTAGCTGCCTGTCGCAGTTTTCCGCACTAGTGCGAAATAAACTGACCCTAAAAGCTTTACGTAAAAAATAAACCGACTATTATTCTCAAATTCTGTGTATCTGAATTAAGCATACCAATCTCAATGGTTTAAATATTTAACTCGTATCTTAGCTCCTACATTGTAACTAAATAGGAAATTCCTTTTAGATACAAAAACATTTTATTAGTCAAGCAGCTATTTACAAAGTAAAATTATACTACTTACTTAGAACCATTTGAATCCAAATTGCTCGCAACTGGTTCTTTTATAGGACTATAAGTATGTACGTTAATGCCAATGGTCTTAGCACTTTATACTATTGATTTCAATGAAATGCTTTTAATTTAATGGGATCTTATTAAACATAATTTACTTGTTGACACTATGATTCTCGCAGCCTATAATTTCGTTTGGTTGACCATCTAGTCTAGGCAAAGTGACAATCTAATAGACATTGAAATATAAATATGTCACCGGAAAGTTGCAAACACCGTAAGATTGTAAGATATCGATTGAAATTGTTATGTATTTTTTTTTCTATGAAACAAAAATATATTGGAAACTATTGAATTTGGATGGGATTTATTGAATGCAAAACAATTTTTTCGTAATATATCGAGAAATTATAGTCTAAAAAGATTTCATAATCTTACGGAGTCGACAATATTTTCCGGTGACATATATATCTTTGAAAATATCAGCGATAATCAACGTCGAAAAACTTTTGCGACTGCAATGAGAATGCGAACACTTCTTAAAATATGAGAATGAGCTTAATCCAAAGTAAGTAATTTACTTATTAACACCATGATTCTCGCAGCCTAGGATTTCATTTCACAGACTGCCTTCAATCTAACGGCATTGAAATGTATAACCGAAATAGTGACAATGTAATGGTCTTGATAGCTCTCAATTTAAAAGAAATGAGTCCAGTTTCGAATTTTCAAATATTTTGAGCGGTCACTCAAAACCGCGGCAGAGCGTTGCAATAGCACTACTGCACAGTCGCAAAAGGGAGGCAATAACAATATGATAATGCATTTCAAATATAATTGGATTGCAAATTAATTTGTTGCAAAAGCTGAAGGCTCCAATTGTAGTTGAGAAATATTTGTTGAAACTATTGTCACAACCACCGGAGTCATAGGTCGTCTGTTCGAGCTGGTACTGAATTACTTTCTAAATGTTTTAATGCCTGAGCAACTAGTAAACAATAACGTTTTCAATGCATTATTGATTACTTGTTACGCTATCGCAACAATAGGGAATATGCATGAACTTTTTTTTTATTATCTAAACAGTTTATATAGAAATGTACAAAAATATAAAATATAACAATGAAATCAGAATCGGAATTGACCGAAACACAAACGAGATGTAACTATTTCAAACAAATATATCTATCCCTCTCGCGAAAACACTGCTTTCTATGGCAGCTGTATGGACGTCATAGTATTTGACGTCACAGTTTGTATCGGACTTCTATTTCTAATTGTCAACTTTGAAGCTAAATAACTTCATCACTGATGAAGGTATTTTAAAAATTCTTTCATAATTGTTTACTAGAGATAATAAGTATTTTATTTTGCAAATAAAAAAAAGCATGCGTATTCCCTATTGTTATATTGCACAACATGAAAAGACTGCTAGCAAAACAACAGAATATTAATAATTCCTTGTTTTTTTTATCTACCCTCATCTGCATTGACATTCTCATTAAATGCGAATTATACAGATTGTTTCAACAGTTGGTGGTCATATTCAAAGGTGACGTTCTGTATCTGAAATACAGTAAAGAAATTGCAAAACGAAAAAGTCGGATTTGGAAAATTATTTTTGTGTATGACAGCCACAATCATGAGGAAGGCCGGGGAAAAACGGGATTTGAGCGTACGAAGTCGCGGGCAAAAGATAGAATCATATATGAAAGCCCATAACCAGCCATAAATAATGATGTATTCATAATAAAGACAGCCTCATTAGTCAGCGATCACCAATCCATTTGCCAAGCTTGGTGATAATCATATCAGCCGAAAGACGTCCACTGCTGGACATAGGCCTCCCCCAATGAGGGAGGGGGTTGCCATAATCGCCACGCTTGGCAGGCGGGTTGGCGATCACAGTGTAGCTGTTGCAATGCACAGAGAATCCATTATCTGGTGAATCCCTTAGTCGCTTCTTACGACACCCACGGGAAGTGATGGGATGGTGCTATTCTTCTTTTGTCTTTTACGTCCGACACCATACAGAACATTCATTTCTTTGATGATAATGGCCATGTTTAATTAAATATACCAGGCATAAATGATGATGTACTAGCCATTAAAGACCCATCCTCACTTCAACTTACATAAACAATAGAAAACGCAGTAAAATTATATTTAGATGAGTCACAATTATTGAGACATTAGAATCGGAAACGTGATGAAATAATATACAAGATGGTAACAACCTCTGATAACATGCTATAGAAATAGTCACGCAAAGGCAATTCAACGAAACGTCGTTACCGTCCAATTATGAGGGTAGATGAATATTATTTTAAATGTTACGAGTGAGATTTCACTTTATCGTAATCTGCCTAGCCTCAAAAGCACGTTAATCCAATGGTACCGACTGTGATTTGAACATCTTTGACTGTGTTAATGGGTAGTCGGAAACCAGAACATCTGACATCAGTCTTGCCAAGGGGCACCGTATTACCCAGTTACTGGTATTCAGCTGCATTCCGTTAGATTGGAAGCCGATCCCAAAATAGTTAAATAAATAAAAAAGTATGAAGGTTAAAAGCCTAGGCAAATTGCTTGGCCTGTTTCTGATACGAGTACAATAAAATCAACTTCTTGTATGACCAGGTCGAAGGACCAATGGTTATTGGAGAAGATGAGTCTTTGAACGAAGACCGTTATGTTAACACTATTTGTATAAGCAAACATGACGTGAGATGCGCTACGCCGACGACTTGAAGAAAGCAATCATTGATTTGGAACCCGAAGAACTTCACTCCGATTGATAAAGGATAAATTAATATATTTATTTTACAAGTAAGTACAAGTAACTCTTTTACACGTCAATATTTTTTGATCATATTAATCTAGATGAGGTTGGTGTTTCCTAGCTGACTAAACCGAGAAGAAACACCGAAACAAACTCAGAGGTCATGGTCTCTTTGGAAGTTCATGCAATGCTCAAAAACATATTAGAACCATATGAGTTAATCTCTGAGGTGGCCTATTGAAGAAAGCACCACGCAGATTCGAGTGGACCTATCCAGACAATGCAAGCATTTGTCAGTAATCGTGGACCTCAACTTAGAACTTTAAGAAGCTCAACGATTTGACAAACAATAGCAAAGTGAGGACATTTGGGTAGGCAAGGATTTTTTTGGCAAGGATTCTTTCTCTATTTATTATGAATGGATTACGAGAGGTATGTTTCGAAGAAAAATGGAGCCAAATGGTACTGTGGCATTTGACAGGACGGAAAGGAAGATGAAAACTTGTTGCGCCGATCCCATGCAACATATTATGGGACAAGGGTTGGAAGATGAGGATACTGAAGGAAATTTATAACATTTTAAGTGCTGACAATGACTGTCATATACAGGGTGACCATGGACCCTGGAGTTTTAGATAATATTGCTAGGTACCGTAAAAGTAGGATAGAATAGAATAATAAGAAAGAATCAAGTAGTGTAGCTTTATTATGTTCCTACTTCATGGCCTACTTTCCTAAAACAAGCATTTGACAGTTGTTCGCGTGATCTATTTGATTTACAACCCCGGTTTCCTGAGTGAACTATTTTTCATTGACCTCTGAACTAATTTCAAGTTCAGCTGCTGCGTGATTGAGTTACAAACATTCATTCAAACTTCCGCATTTATGTTGATTTATTTAAATGGATTGTCTTTCTTTGTACCTATATATTTCTACTATAGTTTTTCGGTAGAAAGAAGATTAGTTGCGGCTTTAAGATTTGGTTAACAGGAAAATAATAATAATATAAGGATAGTCTTTTTTTTTTAAGGACGGGAAATCATCAAATGACTTCTAAAGCCCTTTGCGTTCCAGGGCCACGGTGACTCTTTCTGGCAAATTCCGCAACCTTGGATAAGTATAGTCCTTTACTTTGTACAAAACAATATTTGTATGCTCAGCCCTTGCTGGAACAGCACAAAGTGAATGTGTTGCTTTGCTGGGAATACAAATATAACACTTCATTATAAATAGCACCACCAATGTCCAACATTGTACCTACCTATGTGTGAAAAATAAATATATTTTGAATTTGAATTTCGAAGAAAATAATTAAGTCGTTTGAATGTATGTAGGGCTTACCAACAGCTAAATTATTGTTGATAAAAATCAAATCATATGGAAACTGCTTTTTTATATTTTCATGATCCTTCCAAAGGTCAGATGTTATAGCTAAAGAAATAACATTTGGGCTATGTCATACAACACGAAAGTTCAAACTCCATTGCAACCAAAAAAATACATGCCATCCATCTGCCTCGCCTTTTCCCAAGTATATTGGGGTCGGCTTCCAGTCAAACCAGATTCAGCTGAATATCAGTATTTTACGTGGAGCGGCTGCCTACCAGACCTCCACAACCCATTAACTGGGTAACACGGTACTCCTTGGCAAGACTGGTGTCAGATTATCTGGCTTCTGACTATCCGTAACGACTGCCGGGACCAACGGCTTAACGTGCTTTCCGAGGCACGGAGGAGTCTCGGTATGTTAAGATGGTCACCCATCCACAGACCAACCTCGGCAAGCGTTGCTTAACCTTGGAGATCGACCCGTGCGGCCGTTATTATTTAGGCACGAGCTCCTCCTAAAAAAAAATACATGCCAAACAATCAAAATGACTTATAAGCTTAAGTCTTATGAAATATTTTTAAATCTTTTCGTTTTTTAAAAACCATGTTCTTCATGTTCCATGTTCAAAAATAAAACGCGCTAAAGACGCGCTTTTTGCAAATTGCAATGTTTTTAAGGTCTACTAACTTAAATAATTTATATGGTCAGAATAGGCCAATTCCGGTAATATAAATAACATATAAGAAACTGGCCAATTTGCCATTTACTCTGTTACTCAAATAGTGATCTAGCCATGATTTAGCTGAAGTAATGTGCGCACTTCAGTCAATTTGGTGTAAAAAGCTGTAAAAAGAAATAAAGTATAACCGAATATAGGCTAGGTACAAGTGATAGTAAGTCGTGAGCGATTTGTCGCAGGTAATTTTTTGTCGTCCCACGCACCGACTGAAATCAAAATCGTGTCGTATGATAATTAAAAATAGACCTAGCTACTTCCGCGTATACAACTAGGTATCTACTTGTGTATGTGAAGTAGATTTAGGAATCTATGAATGGGATTCCAACCTAACACGCTTCTAGTTAGAGTTTGCAAAGCATTTGACGTGCTGGTAAAACAATTGAAATACCTCCATACATTTTGAAATTCTAAGGGTGTTACCACAACAATCGATCGATCGTCGATGGTAGAATGAATTAGTCGACGTTGATCGATAGTTACTACTTTCTCCGATCAGCCAGAGCTACCACACCAATCGATCAACGTCGGTCGATTCGATCGATTGGTGTAGTACCTAACACCCGAAAACGTCCTCTCTCATCTCCTGTTATCCCGAAACAACCTACGTTTACTCTATCTAGAGACTTTCGGAGAGGCCTAAGAAAAATGTATACCCTCCATTTTTAGAGTTACGTACCCGAAGGTTAGCCAACGGAACCGTATTACTAAGCCTCTGCTGTCCGTCTGTGCGTCAGTTGAAATTTCACAGAGTGTGTATTTCTATTGCCGCTATAACAACAAATAAAACCACAGATAAAAAAATTAACGTGTATGGTACTGAACCCCTCGTGTGAGAGTCAAACTCGCACTTGGCTGGTTTTTTGCTTTTTGTTTGTTCACATTGTGTTGTCGTAGGTGTATTGTACAGACTTATCCCTGTATTTGCGGACTATGTTCACGCATATGTATGCATTAGAGGGGCAATGTTATTTATGGAATGTCCGCTTTGGTATCTCAGTCGCAAACTGACAAAAATACAAGTTATTGGCATTGATTGTCACTAATAATGCGACTTAAATTTGAATGGTTTTAAATTCTAGAATTGGCCTTTAGGTATGTCATTGAATATGTTGCAAACTATGTACAGACTATGGACATTAATCTGTCAAATTTCTTTAATAGATTTTTAACTTTATTGCTAGAGTATTAGGTTCAAGGTTCATTGGGAAAAATTGACAGTTTCGGGTAGCCTGATGTGCTGGCGCCTGTACATATCTAATATACATAAGTCCCTAGTACACCAATTTATGGAAGTATACTATAAAACACTTGACATGTGTATGTTACACATAATATGTACATAACATCGATTCATCATGTAGTTGTAGGCCGTACCGAGTTATTCACGAACATTTGCAATATTTCATGTGGTCCGCAGTCGATACAGTCGGCATCAACAAAACCTTAGAGTCTGGATAAAGTATACATTCATACAATTTTCTAAAACTCAGAAATGTATCGACAGGATTGACATGCATCTATGCGGGGATCGTGCGGTCCATGGCCCTTTATGGGGGCCCCAGTGTGGCCACTTACGTTGAAGGGGCGACCTGCCCGCCAGCTCAACGCGTCCCAAAGGGTCATGGGCATTCGGCTGGCCCGGGGATACCGCACGGTCTCCGGCGAGGCGGCGAGCCTCCTTGCCGGATTAACGCCATGGGATCTGAAGGCGAGAGCCCTCGCGCACGTTTACGCGTGGCGCGTGGAGGCGCTTCGCCGGGGCGAAACTCCGCTGCCGCGGCAAATTGCATCGCGGCGGACGGAGCTCGGCAGGATACCATGGCGGTATGGCAACGGCGACTGTCGCAACCCAGCGCTGGGCACGCCACAATTGCGGCGATAAGACCCCTCTTTGAGGAGTGGCTGGAGCGGCGCCACGGCGTCCTCACCTTCCGCCTGACGCAGGTACTTACCGGACACGGCTGTTTCGGGAGGTACCTGTTCCGGATTAAGCGGGAGGACACGCCCGGGTGTCAGCACTGTGAGGATCGCCCGGAGGACACGGTGGAGCATACGGTGGAGATCTGCCCTGCTTGGGCTGAGCACCGCCGTATCCTCGTCGAGGCGATCGGCGGCGGCAACCTCTCGCGTCCGGCCCTGGTTGAATCCATGGTCCGGAGCGAGGAGGCTTGGGAAGCGGTCACCTCCTTCTGCGAAGCAGTAATGCTAGGCGGGCCGCGCGAAGGAAAGGCAAGGCCTTCGCCCCAACCGCCGCAACAGGAGAAGACGCCCCGGGCGTCGGGAGTCGCAGGGCGATCCCCGGCCACCGTAGGCGCGGGCCTGCGGACGGCGAGCATTGGGTGGCTCGCCGTCCGATCACCACCAGGCCCGGTTCGATGGCACGTTGTGTTTCACGCGCGCCTCAAAGAGATGTCAGCATAAAAGACGGGGCCCGCTAGGGCCAGAGCCTGCCAGGGTTGCGGAATTTGTTCGAAAGAGTCACCGCGGCCCTGGAACGCAAAGGGCTTTAGAAGGAACATGGATGGGTTATAGTCAGTAAGAGTCTGACACGCCTTTCCGCTCCACCCAGAGCGGAAGAAGTCATTTGATGATTTCCATATTTAAAAAAAAAAAAAAGGATTGACATGCAGTACCAAAATGTCTCGAATCAATTGCCAAACATTTTCGACATTTGACAATCGCGTTTGCCAATGACGTCTTTTGACAATCCTGATTGTCAACGAAGTCAGCGGTTGACAATCCCGATTGTCGAAATTGTTGAATGTTACTTTATTAAAGAGCATCATATTCTTTTCCTCCTTCTAATTCCTTCTAACTCCGACTTTTCGGGGTACATCTGTTCCTGTAACCGATCGGCTCGAGCTCCTAGGCATGGAGTTGACAACCAGTCTCAACTTTGGTGCCACCATTGAGCACAAAGCCCAAACTGCGGCCAAAAAGCTGGGCATCCTAAATAGAGTGAAGCGATACTTCACGCCTGGACAGCTTTTAACCCTCTACAAAGCACAAGTCCGATCCTGCATGGAGTATTGCAGCCACCTTTGGGATGGCTCAGCTAAATACCAACTTGCCGCGCTTGACTCGGTGGAACACAGAGCTAAAAGGCTCATTGGCGACGTAAGACTGGTGGATGCCAAGCTTCACAGCTTGGCTCATCGCCGCAAGGTTGCCTGCTTGTCGGTCTTCTACAGATTGTACTTCGGGGAGAGTGTCCAGGAACTCCACGATCTCATCCCACCGGCCCCCTTCTACCATCGGACATCTAGACGCACTGCAAGTTACCATTCCTACCTTGTTGCTATTCCACCAATTCGCACCAAACGTTTCCAAACGTCTTTTATAATGCGCACAGCAAAGGAGTGGAACTCTCTGCCTGCGTCTGTGTTTCCGAACGCATACAACCCTAATCTCTTCAAAATTAGAGTGAACAGGTTTCTTCTGGGTAAGCTCGCTCCATCGTCGACTTTGTCTCTGTCATCTATGACCTAGACTAGAGTCAAGAGCAAACCCATATTAAATAAAAAAAAAATAAAAAAAAACATTTCTATCGATTTCTCATGCCGCACTGAGTTATTTACGTACATTTGCGATATTTAATGTGGTCGTATTGGGCAATCGACATAATTATGCAAAACCTCCTTAGGGCCTAAATAAAGACATGCACTCAACTACTACGGGATTGCCATACAATACCAAAATATCACGTGGACCGTGGTCAATGCCAACAAATTTTGACTTTGGGCAATCGTGATTGTCAATGATAATGGACTCTTGAATCGTGATTGTTGATTACTTCATAATGAACGACATGAAATTTTTCTCCTTCTAATTCGATGCAACAATTCCATCGATTTCTCATCCATGTAGGCCGTACCGAGTTATTCTCGATGTTCTCGTACATTTACAATATTTCATGTGGTCCGCCGCCGCCGGTACAGCGGGTACAGTCAGCCGGTACGTCATTGTGTGTATGTGGGTCGATCGTAACAGGCGATAGTCACGAACAGAGCTCGTCAACGCATCCGCCACCGGACGAGCGTTGCTCTTTTGTGTGTGGGTACGTTGTTTTATACGGCACGATTTGGAAGGCTTATAAATTTTGAAGTGAAAACATCTTTGTGCCAATGACTCTATAGACATGTATCGGTATCAATGCCGCCACATGAAAAATTAAGAAGCGAAATTTATACGGCAACAAAAAGAACCGCAACGCCGTCTACAACGAAATAACAACGAAATCCTGCATTGCGCAAGCAAAGTTCTCCGTGCGGTTTTGAATACATAAGACATTCCGAATATCAACTATCGGGCCGTTGCCCACCAGACACAACAACCGTCTGGTTCGGAGGATCCTCCCATTTCCAGTGGAGGTATGTGGGACTTTACTCTGAGTACCGCATACCTCTATAGACATCTTATGCATCAACACCATAGATCTAACGACTAGTGCAAACACGATCGGAATCAATCGGTAGCAAGATAGCTCGGTTTTCGCGTGTGGGGTATATGATTACGGTAGCTACTTTTAATGCTGCCATTTTCGAATGTGGGTAACGCATCCATAGTTAATAAAATATTGCTTTAGGCGCCTTTTCGGTAACGCTGAGTCTACTACCTCTATATGATCTCTATGAAGAGGTTATATAGGTAACTGGTATTCTGGCTTCTGTTAGTCGGTCACGCTGAATCACGTATAGCTTTTTTTTTAAGGATAGGACATCATCAATTGACTTCTTCCACTCTGGGTGGAGCGGAAGTACGTCCCAAAACCCATTCGTGTTCCTTCTAAAGCCCTTTGCGTTCCAGGGTTCGAACAAGTTCCGCAACCGAACCACGTATAGCTACTTGGTACCTGTCGTTATTTGCTGTCATCAGCCACGGTTATTGTCTAACGAGCAGCGCATTTGAAGAATTTCGTTTTAATGTTTATTCTAGCATCCATACTAGCATAATTTTACATGAGAAAATCAAATCACAATCTGACTTCCACTAAGATAGTCTGTTCTTCATACTTCCAAGGAAGTATAGGTACCTAGTTTTATTAAGTAAAAAAGACTTAATGGAGAAAGATAATGAGAATAATTGTATCCACAACCACGTACCAAATTAATCTATTCTACTCACCCCACCGATTAAACTTATCTCCGTTCAACAAAATTAATTATCCATTTGTGAATCAGAAACGATATTATCAGATATGTTGACCAAACTCTCACACTCTCATCACATCCCACTCGAATCTTTCCTCAGTAAACAGTATTTAGGTGAAATTTATATACCGATAGCTAGACTTGTATGGAAAATGAAGCTTAGTTTGCATCACAACAGAACTCGGCGTGGCTATAAATGGACGAGTATAAGAATCAATTTATTTCTTGGTTCCCAACCGCTGT
Source organism: Mamestra brassicae (assembly GCA_905163435.1). NCBI lineage: Eukaryota > Metazoa > Arthropoda > Insecta > Lepidoptera > Noctuidae > Mamestra > Mamestra brassicae. The sequence goes on along the minus strand of LR991004.1, from coordinate 6,015,446 downwards.
TGTAAATTGATTTAACAACAACGGTTCGGAACCAATTATAGTAACTAAAGAAACAGTGAGAAGTTTTATTTTAATCAAGTTAAATATGATAAAATTCTAAATTAAAAACGATACGCAATCAGTGACATCATAGGACAGGAAAATGCAACGTCAAGACGATTCAAGCCTACAACGTAATAATGCCCAAAATGTACGCATCAACAAACATGCCGTGATACAATGAAAACCCACATTATTATAAGTGATGGTTCAAAGCCATTCACTGTCTGTCCGCCGATCGGATTCTCAATCTATTCTCGCTTACATAATAACAAAAATATTTCACTTGTTTTGCCTCCTTTAGTAACTGCAATTCTATTTCCTACAACCAGACTACTAAGACCTCTAGATGGCAACATCGTTTCTCAAAATCTTAATAAAATATCGATAATCTAAACGGTGCTAGGGTTATTTTAAAAATGGTCCACAACTGTGGAACCTACTTAAAAAGTCTTAATTTTTTAGATTTGAACTTACGATAACAAGTTTTTTAGACCGTTTTTGTTTACAGTGATTCAGTTTTCAGTACAATGGAACTTAATACTGTTTAAAATGTATCACTCTGTGATATAACAATCGTAGATTCCATCGTAGGTACCCCTGACTGTGTCTACCTGTCATAATCGATTTTGAATAGATGTTCATTTAGTTGTTTTCACAATGGACTAGATTCTGTAGAGCGTGCTTTACTTTGCCTAGGTCCTCAAAATGTATTTGTACTTTATGTACTTACATAAAAAACACACCATAGAGGAAAATAGATTAAAAGCTGCTTATTTCGCCGGAGATTTTTCCAGCAGACCTGCGACAGGATAGTTTTGATAATAAACGTATACACACCTATTTTAAAGGCAACCATTTTGGAAAAGAACAGAAAATGAGTACTTTCGTTATGATAGCACTCATAAAGTTAAACCATGTAACAAAAAATAAGAAAATTCATAATCATCATTTTCATATCAGCCGAAAAACGTCCACTGCTGGACATAGGCCTCCCCCAAGTGTCGCAACCATCGGCTGCCCGCGACCCTCACCAGGTCATCGGTCCACCTTGTGGGAAAAATATTTACATAGATAAAACAGAAAACCAGCAATGACAACGAGCTGCCGTGGTTGTTGAATACAAATAATTTATAATAAGAATTTGAAAGTTCTTAAGGAGCTATGATCCAGTAGAATATCGACACTCTCCCACACTACTAGAGCGTATTACTTATTTTGCTTTACCGTAACACCATAAATAATTAAATCTTGTCATCGTCGTTCATTTGCTGCCAAGCCGCCAATCTACAGCTAACTGTATTCCATGGGAAATGGCTTGAAACGTAATGGTGTTTCCCGACGATGAGCTGTGTTTATGTCAATGCGATGCTTAAACAGCATACTTTTCGGCTCGAGAGAAGCCTGACTGGATAATTGGTGAAGGAGACCGACTTCTTACGGGGTCCATGTTATCTTTAAGGTTATCGTTCGCCATTTGTTTTTTAAAAAAAGTCAATATTAAATATAAATTATTTAATAACAAACGTAAATTAAAACTAATAACAAAAAAACCTAATTTATTTCTGATTTAATTAAATAATCGAATTAATTGAATTACAAACGAAAATCAAATCAGTTAATATAATTAAATAATTTAATGAAGATTAAATCTATTTAAAAGAACATTTACACAAAATAAATTAGATACGAATTTTAAATAATAACAAAAGTAATAAATAGTAACAATAAGAACTTACACTAATTATAATGTGATTCAGGCGTGATCCGTATCACAATTGGAGTTGTGGACTGGGCGCTCGCTAGAATCGGAATGACCGTATCGCTCGGTGCTCCGTCTTATAAAGGCCAACCCCTTCCACGACTCGCCTGATTCACCGAGTGGTGGGATGATGTCATAGAGCGTTGCGTTTCGTTTTACGTCGTAATAATTTGCTCACGCCGACACGGCCATTCTGCAAAAAGGTCGTCACTGACCTTATTACCCTGTAATACGAGAATAGATAGCACAGTATCAAAACATCAAGTAATTATTATAACGACCGGGTCAATCACTTAGTCACAAACACAGTTAGGACACAAATCCTTGCCTACAACTCATAACACATTATTAAGAGTAAGGAGGCCCCTGTCCTCAACAAACTCGTAACAACAACATTAAAAATTTGGAGGCCCCTGTCCTCAACAAATTTTATCTGTCTCATGGTTTGGAGGCCCCTGTCCTCAACAAACTATATCTCATAAAATGTTTGGAGGTTTCTGCCCTCAACAAACGTATCTCTTATAAAATGTGTGGAGGCCCCTGTCCTCAACAAGCACATATAAATCATTATCAATACATGGATCTCGGGTATAAAATTCAAGTAGTGTAAACGTAACTTGAATACCTTTATTGTTGTGCATCAGAACATTGGCCCATGTCTTGGTTTTGTTCTGGATCGGTATTTGTAGAACATTCCTGCGGCAAGGAGGGTTCACCTTCAGATGTTATAGACTCATCTTCCGCCGACACGGTATCCTGGTCGATGCATTCTCCAGGTTTTGGCGCTAAGCGTAGCTGGTCATGAGCCACTTTCTTGGGTCTTCCTCTGCCTGTAATCTTTTTAAGTTGGTAGCGATCGTTAGGTAAAACTTTCCAAACTTCATATGCATTTGGGAACTTTAAATCGAGTCCAATTTGACTTCTGGGGTTAGTTTTAAAGAGAACTATTTCTCCTTTTTGAAATCTCTTGACTTTAGCTTTTCCTTTATCAAATCTTTCTTTGTCATTCTTTCCTCTTGTTTCTATTTTCTTTTGTACGTAGTTATCAAGCTGATTTCGATCTACTGTTCCTTCTTCTTCATTAATCAAAGATAGCAATTCGGCAGGTGCAGCAGATTGCCTTCCCGTAAGCGCTTTAATTGGACTTACGTTTGTGGTCTTGTTCTTGGTGCAATTTATTGCTAATTGGAGGGCATCCAATCCTTTTTTCCAATCTTTTATTTCATAATTACGGATTATAGTCAAGCCATTTTTTACAACAGCCATTATGCGTTCAACTTGTCCGTTGGTGCGACTTACCCCGGGTGCAATGAAATGTTGGTGAATACAATACTGTTTACAGAATTCTTCAAATTCAGCTTTAAATGCAGTATCTTGATCACTTATGATTTGCTTAGGGGCTCCAAAGAAAGCTACGACATGTTTGAGAGCGTTAAGCATAGAACTTGCAGATTTGTTTGTCGCATAAGTTAAAGTCACAAACTTTGTATAAGCGTCAATAATAACGACGACATATTCGTGCTTATTGCTTCGTTTTGTAAGGTGGCCAGTCATATCAATATGAATTGTATCAAAAGGAACTGGTTTCTTCTCTATAGGATACATCTGTACCTGTTTAGCGCCTGAGGTTCCTTTACTTGTTTTGCAAATGACGCAGTTGTCGATGAATCGCCTCACTGTTGTGCTCATTTCAGGAAACCAGTAAGTTTCACGAATTTTGGAGAGTGTTTTCTCCCACCCGAAGTGTTTAAGTGCAGTGTGGTAGGCGTTAATAATGCTCCATTGATAGGTTTTTGGAATTACCTTTTTCCACTTTTTGCACCCGGGCTCATCTTCATGGTATTGACGTTCTAGAACAAGGTCATAAAGGCGATAATCATTCAATTCCTCACCGTGCTCCAACCTTTTTATCAGATCGGCTAACTCCTTGTCACGCCTTTGTTCAATTTTGAGCCAGGTATCTATATTCTGGGTTAGATTAATACATGCCACAGGGTTTCGGCTAAAATAATCTGCATGCTTCATGCGGTTTCCTTGGCGATATTCAATTTTAAAGCTGTAGTGTTGCAAGAATGACCACCATCTGTGAATCCTAGGTAAAAGTTCATGTTTGTGAGACGATGACTTAATGGCGTTGCAGTCGGTGACAATGGTAAATGTTCTTCCATAAAGATATTGTCTGAAATGTTTTATGGCTCGGACTATAGCAAGTGTCTCAAGCTCGTAGCTGTGATAGTGACTTTCTGGTTCTGTAGTCCTCATGCTCATGTACGCCACAACATGTTGCCGGTTCTCTTTTATTTGAATGAGCACAGCTCCAAATCCCGAGCTACTTGCATCAGTATGGAGCTCGATCGCCAAACTTTCTTGAAATATGGTAAGAACTGGTGCTGATGTAAGTCTGCGAATGATATCAAGCCTAACATTTTCACATTCTGGTGTCCATGTAAACTTAGCGTCCTTTTTGGTCAGGTTATACAATGGAATCATGCGTTCTGAAAAAGATGGTATGAAGCGCCTGAAGTAGCCAGCTAGTCCACAGAACTGTCGGACTTGTTTTACATTCGTAGGTACTGGCGCCTTCTCTAGAGCTTCTACCTTTCTTGGACTTGGACGAACAGTGCCATTTGAGATCAGGTTTCCAAGATATTCAATTGAAGTTTTGAAGAAAGAGCACTTCTTAGCGTTCAATGTAAATCCAGCTTTGGTTAATGCGTCTAAAACCTTGTCCAGTATCTGTAATCCTTCAGAAAACTTTTCACATTTAATAAGGACGTCATCCATGTAAATTAAAATGTCTTCAAGCAATGGTCGTAATGCTGTCATTATAGCGCGTTGAAATACTGCTGGAGCGTTCATTAATCCAAACGGCATTCTGACATATTCATACAGTCCATCGGGAGTTATAAAAGCCGTTTTCGATATTGAAGCCTCATTAATAGGAATTTGATAAAATCCCTGGGCCATATCGAGGCTAATAAAATAAGTAGCTCCCGATAGTCTATCAATTTGGTCTGAAATAATTGGTAGTGGGAACTTGATGGGAACAGTATTTTTGTTTAGTTCCCGGTAGTCAGTACACATTCTGTCTTCTCCGTTTTTCTTCTTTACTAGGATTACGGGGCTCGCATAATCTGAAGTACTTTCTCGTACGATCCCGTTCGCAATTAATTCATCGATAATGGCCTTGACCTTTTGTCTCTCTATTGGTGCCATTCTGTAGGGCCTTCTTGATATTATTTTAGATGAATCTTTAAGTTGAATGTCCAAATTTCCAGTAGTAACTTTAGTTTTAGGAATCCCGGTAACAAAAGAAGCATTGTATTTTAGTAATAAATATTTTAACTCACGCATTTCTTCTTCATTAGTCAAATCTGTGTCCAGATTGCTTAAAGTGTCCTCAGTAGCTTGGATGGTTGAAATAGGTGAGTTCCTCATTACTTTAGCGCTTTGTTCAGTAACCAGGACATTCAAGCCAGTGCCCTTTACGATTTCAGCTCCAATCATAAGATCACATGGTGTTTCGTGATCTTCTACAATGTGAAACATAATTTCGACGAAAACACTGTTAATTTTGCAAGTCGTGTTGATTAATTGGCAGGATAAAATTGGCACACTTTTGCTTCCAATTCCCTTCAACATCAAAGAACAATCTTCACGTTTACCTGGTAAGGTACAGCTTACCGATCGTCGTATCAGAGAACGAGCAGCCCCGCTATCATATAATGCTGTAAATGTACGGTTACCAATACAAACGGCCATTGGGGTAAGTATTTCGTCATGTTCTTGCGCTAAATTGATTTTTTCAGTTTCGTCGTTCATCTTCTTAAAACATTTTTCTTCAAAGTGGCCAGTTTTGTTGCAATAGTTGCATTTGACCTTTGGGCGTTCTGCTCGAATCGCAGACTCTTTACTGGTGCTTTCACTAAGTAATGGCTTTGGGTCGTTGACTTTATCATTCGCTTTGTTGCAATTTGCTTGAATATGCCCAGTCTTGCCACACATGAAGCAAATTATTGATTCTTCTCGATTATTCCTATTCCTGGGCCGTTTGGCAGGCGGTTCGCCTTGGCGTGGTTCTCGTGGCCTGATTGTAGCTGCAACAGAAATCAATTCGGGGACAGTTGTGCACTTACTAGACAACAATCGTAAGCGAAGATACTCATTATCCATGCAGCCAATCACGGCTTCCACAGCGTCAGTATCTTTGTTGCCGCTTACTACACGTTTCCAAATATGCCAGGCTTTGGTTATTGATTCTGCTGGATTCGACATATCAAATTTGAAGTTGCGCAACTTGAGGATATCATTGGAGTAACGTGCTTCAGGCTCAAAAGTTTGTATTAATGCTTCTCGCATCTCACTCCATACAGGCGATTTTACAAGCCAGGCATCACCAACAGTCTTGGCTCGACCTTGCAAAAGACTGGCTATCTTAGTGCAAACTTCGTAGTCAGCCAACTCCCAGTGTGTTTTGGCTTGATCAACGTGCTCGCACCAGTCTCGAATTGGAACATCACCATCAGGATTGTAGGGTGCAATATAGATGTCACATAATCTTGGTCGTCGCGTCGGAGTAACGGTTTTATTTATCAATCCTGCTAGAAACTCATGATTGGTCTGCATACTGGCTTGCTGCTGTCGTGACAGGCTTTCAAGAATATTGGCTAAAGTGGACAGCATCCGATTTGAGTTAGAGCCATCAGTTCCTTCATCATTGAGGGCAGATGGGACCGAAGATATGCCTCGGTAGATCCCGCTTCTGATTTCGGCTCGAGAGAAGCCTGACTGGATAATTGGTGAAGGAGACCGACTTCTTACGGGGTCCATGTTATCTTTAAGGTTATCGTTCGCCATTTGTTTTTTAAAAAAAGTCAATATTAAATATAAATTATTTAATAACAAACGTAAATTAAAACTAATAACAAAAAAACCTAATTTATTTCTGATTTAATTAAATAATCGAATTAATTGAATTACAAACGAAAATCAAATCAGTTAATATAATTAAATAATTTAATGAAGATTAAATCTATTTAAAAGAACATTTACACAAAATAAATTAGATACGAATTTTAAATAATAACAAAAGTAATAAATAGTAACAATAAGAACTTACACTAATTATAATGTGATTCAGGCGTGATCCGTATCACAATTGGAGTTGTGGACTGGGCGCTCGCTAGAATCGGAATGACCGTATCGCTCGGTGCTCCGTCTTATAAAGGCCAACCCCTTCCACGACTCGCCTGATTCACCGAGTGGTGGGATGATGTCATAGAGCGTTGCGTTTCGTTTTACGTCGTAATAATTTGCTCACGCCGACATACTGTATTGCTTTGAGAGAACTGGCGGAACTAACATCTCGTTCTTCATTATAAGTAATTCTGCAGGGATGTGTGTAGACTTTACTCTTTGAAATAAAAGTGGAAATGGGCAGGTCATCTAGCTAGAATTGAAGATGACCGGTGGACGAGTCGTGTCTTAGTATGGGAGGCACCCAAGGGAAAAAGAAAGCGAGGAAGACCATCAAGAAAATGGGTCGACGATATCAAAGATGTAGCGGGAGATACATGGTAAATAAAAGTGAGAGATAGAAAACAATGGATTTAAAGATGGAGGAATGGCCTTTACCCAACAGAGGGGTTCTGTGTGCATTATAATAAACCAAATAAAAAAATGTTATATTAAAAATGGAAATCAAATTTATCCAAAATTTAAATAAGATTTTAAAGAAAGTGAAATTGAATGAATTGAAATTGATTTAAATTTAATAAAATAATAACATATTGCATGATAATTAAATAATTGTAAAACAGCATGGAAAAAATGAGAAATAATAAATGGCTTATTTATAATTTATTTAAAAAAATATATATATAATTGTTATTTTATGTCTTTGAAAATCTCGGCACCCTGGGATCTCGGTCCTTTGGTAGGCGTACGAGGGACCGAAGCCAACTTGCAGAGACCCAAAACACATTCCAAATGGAATGGGGCACCAACCGACGCGACGATTATCCCTGTATGCACTATTAAAGTATACCCAAGGACAATCCCCGGTTGGTGCAGGAGTATTGCAGATATGGAAACACAAGATGAGAGAGGCTATGGGTTTTGGGTGGTTTAGTGGACTGATTATAGAATACCATGGAAGAAATATTGGCCCCTGCCTGACCACTGACAATATACACGGCTTTAAAATGCAGGGTGACTTGTTCACTCAATAAATGGGCCGAATGGAGAAGTATACCACGGCTATCAGGACAATCCCGGAAGTACGGTCGAGATCCCTACCAGCATCTTACTGGATTATATGTACATCCTTCTTCCGAGCACGTTTGCTCTTGCGAATCTCCACTCAGACCAACCAATTAAGGCTAGAATGAGGTGGGAGCTCTGTTCCTCGTCAGTTTTCACTCCGGCCAACCAATAAAGGCAAGCCGGTGATGAGAAACAAACCCAAAACTACCCTGCGGATTGTATCTCTTTTAGTCTGGGGTATGATTTAAAGTTCATTGGGGCGCACAAACCCCACCACGACGTGCACACGGCTGTGGGGTTATTATCATTAAAAGCTCGCGAATATGGTATTTTATTGAAAAAATCTAAATAGTCCGTCAGATAGATTCCCAAAAATATTGGACACGTATTTTTTCTTTTTTCACGTAAACAAAAAATGAAGACGATACAGTGCGTTGAAAGCACACGTGACGTCACTACGATGGTACAATTTTTACCGGCGAAGTGACGTCACGCGTGTTTTAGTTCGTCCTTTAAAGACTTCTACAGACATTAAATTAAAGCGGTAAAGAGTACTTTGTTTAACAAGCACTACACTTACTACTAGATTCTGGCTTTGCAAAGCTTCCACAAAAACCAACCCAGTCAGCGCCAGCTGTTGCTGAATACCAGCGATATGGGGAAGCATTATGCTGAGCAATTAGCGTTTTAACCAGATGTGAGTCACATTTGCCCTGTTAGTGGAGCTTTTTTAATTATTTAGGGAGTGCCGAGTGTGATTTTCTATACAAAACTTAAAATCACTCTCTCTTTCCTTATACACTCCTTTTCGAATTTTATCAAATCTGTCATTCGTTTCCAAGCACAACAACTTGAAAATTTGTATGAAACTTGTTGAGGAGTAAACGCTCTGAACCTTTAGTCAACACGCTATAGCCAGTAAGCCTTCCCACACTTCATATCAAGGCCCCCATTCTTATCGTCATCTCCATCCATGATTGATCGCTAAATCAGAGAGATGTTTCGTCAATTTCCTGCAGATGTACCAACACTAATAAGCTTCATATACCAAACGATAAGTAACATCACGATCTTATGCGCAATAACCATTAAAGTATCTCCAAAATGCTCGCAATTATCTACCATTTCAAATAGATCATGGACAAAATAGAATTTTGCATTACCCTAATTTTTGCATGCGTACGTAATTTTGTTACGTCAGGGATGAGATGATGATATACAATTGCCTTGTCAGAGTATACATAATAATATTCTCGTTAGGTTAGTTGGCAATATTTATTTACTTTTATTTTCTTTACAACTTTTATGATGTCATCTGCAGAATAATTTATAGTGATGTTATAAAATAGTTCTCAAACATACTCTTGCCCTTGGGATCGACGTAACATGTTTTCTTTTGCCATTCTCCTTTTTTGGTCATCTTCTTGGTACCTCTCTTGCTATATCATCTTTCGCATTGATCCATGGTTTCTTTGGTCTTCCTACTGCCACGATACTTGCCAATGTTGAAAAATATAAATAACAAATATTTTTCATAACAACAACGAAAAATTTACATTTAAGATGGTTCACGTGACATCAGCAGTGCGATTCTGTAAACATATCGAAGTGTAGGCTTGCGTCAAGTGATCACGAAGTGAGCTGACAATCCATATAATCAAGATGGAATGACAGTTCACTTCGCACTCACTCCGCCTGAGTTTTCACGGTGAGAGGTTTACAGAATCGATCGGCAGAAAACGGTTGCTAGATTCTTCACGTGACCAGCCGACCTACTATATGTATGACGTGCTAATGCCATCCCATTCCGATGATGTAAAAGGGATAGTGCTATTCGCTATGTATTGCTCCGTCTCTCTCTTAGAGCGAAATCATGATCGTTTTAAGAGTTCATAGTACCCTGAGGATCTAGATAAAGTACCGTTCAATCAGCGAATGCGATGGTCGAAATGCCAAAATATAAGGAATCCCTTATATTTTCGACCATCGCATTCGCTGATTGAACAAATCTAGTCAAAATGTCACATGATCAATCGATCATGTGACATTTTGACTAGATTTGTCCATCCCATACATTTTTGAAGTTTTGACAATCGCCTTCGTCCCGCTACTGCTGACAGAATGTCACTTGTCTAGAGCCTCAGAGGGTTGACCTTTTCTTCGGACAAAGAATCAGTATTAGCATTGCCATTCAACGTTGCAATGCTGCCAGTACTTTTCCCATTGACAGCGATGTGTACGAACTTTTTTGATGCGCAATTAATACTTTCCTTGCCCCATTAAATTATTAATATCGTGTATGTTAAATTATTCTTTAGTCAATATATTAGATAGAAAACTACAATAGTCTTATTTATTTTATATTCCAGCCTCTTTTAGGTTTTTTTCATAGCGATCGAGTTTTGACACTATTACATATTCATTCACGGCATTTGTTCTGCCGCTGCTATCAAAAACAGACCATCATAGACGTTAAAAGTAGCCACAACATAGTTGCCACCCACCGAGTTTGCTTCAAAGTCACATTTAACGTTAATATATGCATATTAAATACCTAGGCTAGACTAAAGTAGGTGTCATGATAACTCGATGCATGGAGTGGGTGCCACCGACTTGACCATTGCCATTTCGACAGAGGTCAGTCGCATTCCAACGTTTGCTTTGCGGATCTATAAAAACAAAACTGTACTATGTACGAGTATGTTGGATTTCGCTGAATTCTTTGACGGAGTTGATACATATCCAATTAGTGTCTATTATAATTTGATTAGAGTGAATGTCGATGTATCATTTAGCCTCGATTTTGATTGATAGATTGGGAAATATTTTGATAGAATAGCACTAAATACCAGCTTGATGGTTTAGTCGTGTTTCCTGGTCGACTATCTAAGTCCCGTTTCCATGTCAGTTTAAAGAACCTACAATTGATTTAGTCGCCATGACACGACTTATTTATGGGAACAAAAATATGCGTGTCAATACTATGTATGAAAAATAACATAGGTACGTCCAAGCTTCATGTGCCTAAAAAGATGTCTTTTTCAAAGATCATACAATATCTTTCAACCCTCTTCTCATTATTATAGGACTACAAGAAAACAAAGTAGCAAGCTGCAAACAAACATTTGCCACTTATAAACCGTGAACTTTTGAATTTCGATCAATCGTGACGCAATCAAAATATTTAAACAAAACTTCATTTTCCCGCGGTAACAGCGAAAAAATTGTCACGCATTTCATTGTCAACAAATATGAGGTTATTGAAACGAAAGCGTTGAAAATTGCTCATGAAATGGAAGAGCGGACAAGAAAGTCAATGTGAGAGATAAAGAAACTGAATCGGTATTATATTATTTGCTACAATGCTTTTCTATCATTGTTTGGTTTAGGTCCGTTATCGTTTTGTATCTGTTTAGCTGTTTGTTTGATGAAAATAATGTGGTTACGTCATGAAGGTCTGTGTTCTTCAAAAACGAAGAATGCGTGAGAACATTAAGTAGGTCCTTCCAGAAAAGATCGTCAAGTTAGATATTAGACACAGGCGACGTGAAAATATACTTATCGTTTTTGTTTGTGCATCTACTTTAGTTTTCCACAGGGAGCATTGCTAGGCCAAGAGGTTTTGTCTTTACCGTAACACACAAGTGAGTAGGTTCAAAGGTTAATTTTCTCATGGGCCCTAGTGTAGGTACAGGACCATTACAAAACAGACAACAAATGAAAATGTCATGGCCAGCAATTTACATAGACAATAAAAAGGAAGTTCGCTTCGTTAGTTATAATGTGACTAAATCCTCATTTACCATTTTCATACCAGCTTATTTACTGATCATAGGTTACAATAAGGTTGTATTAGAAGTTCTAAACCCTGATTTTGAAGCTCATTACCATCAGACCAACAGTAAGTAATTGTCATAACCAGGAATTAATTTGTGCAAAATGAATGGCAAAAGCCCAATACAAATCACATCAGAGGGGCTGCTTTCTACATAGTCATGCATTAGTTACAAGTTAAGACTTAAGAGGTACTTATTGCCTTCTAACATCATCCATGATGAGCCTTGGCTTACTGCGTAGAAATATTTTTGTTTATAAAAAGGGTCTCTCTTCTCTATTTAAATTTTGATGTATTGATCACCAGTACCATAACAAGATGGCCGCTGGATGCAGGACGGACGCACAGGACCGATCAATGTGGCGAAGCTTGAGGCAGGCCCATGTTCAGCAGTGGACGTCTTTCGGCTGAAATTATGGTGACGATGCTGATGATGCATAAACATAACAGCGTTATGGATTATACATATATGGATTTACTTATGCCCAACCGGCTCTTTATTCAGAACCACCTGTACCTTTCAGGACCTGAAAGTGGCTTACGACAGAGCTAGCAAGTCACCACATAGGTACTGACAGGAACAATTTGAAAAGTTCAGTCAATCGACACGAAAAGAGAAGCCTAGTTTTACGCCAAATTAGTCCTTTTTGCGCAGAATGGTAAAATAAAACACATCGTCAATGAGCAAGTAGATACATTCAATGACAGAATCGTGTCGGCTGTACTGAGGTAATTGAGTGCCAGCTTAATTAATCATGGTATGCACCGTATGTGAGATTGAGTGCAGTTGCATTATGCAGGCAAGTGTGTGTTATATTGCCAGATGAAAATATTTGGAAGATTTAATAAGTACCGGGTTTTTAATATTAATAGACTTGGTTTAAGCTATTATTGCTGCATTTATATAGTACCTAATATGCATATACGAAGGATTGTTCTTGCTGTTTAAAAGTGTTATTCCTGTAGGTATGTGTTAGTATAGTAAGGAACTTAAACCAAATAAAGTTTTCTAACTACTCCACAAGTGTACTTTTAGTTACCTTAGGTGATTGTAATGAAGCAAAATATTAGCTACAGATTTTAATGACTCGATCTGACTCGATACCGTCTGTGTATCTAACTTTTATCTGAGTATGTATTACAACAAACAAAAGTGCTCCTTCAGACCTCGAACCCGCTCATTGAATCTCTCCGCTAACATCCTAAGTCCTCCGTCTGGGAACGCCTGTGACCCACGAGGACAATTTGTTAGTATTATTACGTGCTGTTAAAGTTCGCGTCAGTACCTACTCCGCGGTTGAAAGGGGGCGCACCAACGTGCTCCTGGCCACTACTGCTTAAAAAAAAAAATAGTTTCGAAAAAGTGAACAGTGTGTCTGTGGTCGACATTTGAAAATGGAATGCGCGCCATTATAGTTTGTAAATTAAAGTTTTGTCACGAGTGCTGGAAGACTGTGCAAATGTTTATTTTAATTCGGCTGTGATTTCTTAAAATATTAGTGTGAGTTCATTTTTTTATATTTATACCTCAATATATACGCTACCTACGGATCTCGGATTACATGTAACACGCAATAAATCGTAGCTAAAGTCTGGTCAAGTAATACTATAAATTAAATCCAACATGCGTTTGCTAGATAAGACTGACTCTGTAAACAAGAATTCCACGTTCAGTACAGGATTTCCCGCTATATTCGCTGACACGTCGCACGTAATCTTGTGGATTCTATTAAGACATTTCCTTTGAATCCTCTGCGTGTTCTTTATATTGCTCGTATATTCAGATGTGGCTACGATTGCTGGTAAGTAGTTGGAATATAGGGTATTCAGATCACAAATCGTGATCTGAAAAACCCTATATTCCACAGTTTAACCATTCGAGTATTCCTATATTTCACTATTCGAAATGAGACTTTGACTAAATACATTGAAAGTAGTTTCATGTGAATGAAAAGAGCAGTCACTTCATATCAATCAATGGATCATTCAGTAGGAATGGTCTATTCAGAATGAAAAGAGCAGTCACTTCATACCTATCAATGGATCATTCAGTAGGAATAGTCTATTCAGACATCAACGAGTTTGGAGTGGAATGTGCACAGATGTGTTCCTCCGACACCTTATATAGGGTAGCATCTAGTTACCTGTGTAAAATGCAGGCTTCATGTATAGTTATTGTGTAGATAAAATTATATTGTGTTCGAATTAACACACACTTCGTTGTGAAATGGCTCTTGTTCTCAAATCTTATTTGTTTATATAACATACTAGATTGCGTCCTAGTTTTGGTATAAGAAGTATATTAAGATCATGCAGACCAAATCGAGGTAGGTATTTTGTGTAAATGAAACAATAAATATCGTAGAACATAATTTATTAGAGGATATTTACATTGTTTTGGTCAATTTGCAGAACGCACTACACAACATTTAGCCTATCTTTGACAGCTGGCATCAGGTTTTTTGTCTTTCTGTTACACTGTTACAGTGAAGATAAAACGGTTTAAAAGAAAAAAAGTTCATTTCCTGGTTGAATCTGGTAGCATAAAACATCTTCTAAATCAGGTAGAGCTGTGTCTGCTGTTTCTGTTTTACTACTTTCACTAGGTTTTGGTGAGCTTGCATTACATTTTCCACGATCAGTCTGTATGTCGCTAACTCGAACAAATGTACGAACATCTTCATGATGGCCCTCAGTCTTGACTATAAGATACTGAATCATCTCTAGGTCAAATAACTCTTTTGTCTGGCTTGTATCACTATCCTTGTGATTAGATGAGCTTACATTCGGTATTTTCAGGTCAGTCTGCATATCTTGAGTAAATATAATTTCACCGTTAGCATTCTTGCAAATAATTTTACGAATGCCTTCTAAATCAGATTTTAATGGATTAAACATTGTAATGTTAATATTTTTTCGCGAGAACCTTCACACTACGAATTGTAAGAATGTAATGTCGTCTTAACTGATTGTAAGCTATTTATAAGTAACTCGGGCTTTAATGCTCATCCCATATGTAAACGCATCCATTGTAAATTGTCATTGAAGTTTATTCACTGTCCTTGTCCCACAAATTTTATTGAGAAGATATGGCAGGCAAAGTCATCGTATGTTAGTAGTTTACCATTAATCATGAGTTTTGCAATGTAAGTAATTCTTTATAAGGAGACCGATCAAAACAAAATAGCAACATAGACGCAAAGTAAATAGGTACAGGACGTTACAACTCCTACAGCGTGCGCAAACGGGCGCACGCACACATTGATGTGTACATAAAGGGATCTCAGCAATGCATGCCAGCCGCAACGAACAATCTCCACTCGCGCAAGTGCATGCGTCCCACATCTATGTGTGCGTGAGGTGAGGTATCGCTCGTTATAGGAAGCTGGCGTTCTGTGTCTAATTATCATACTATTGCTACGCTCGGTTTTACTTACTATTTTATATCTAAGTAGTATTATAATGTCAATTAAAATACATAAATTCGTTATAACTGTTTATTATCTAGGTTTATATTAATACCTAATTAATTACATTTGATTTAGAATGATACATAGTTTATACATTACAACCATTATGTCTAATGTAAATTGTACATACGCAACTACATTTTCTTTTGAATTTTATTTATCATATCTTTAGCACAGTCGTATATATCATCAGTAAATATATTATCAACAATATGTTGAGCACATATTTTAGCTTTACAAGTGCATAATTTAGAACCATTGAGTTCTTCACCCTCAAAGATTTGAATACGTATTATTTTACGGTGTGGGCCCTTTACATACTTTCTAACATACGAATACATCATTTTGCTCCCTCGTCTTTTATCATTGACGGTTTTCCTGGTGGTATTGGCGCTGTTCAACCTTTCTTCTAACTGGGGTGATGTTTCTCTCTCCCGATTTTGATTCAATGGTGGGGAAATTGGAGAGTACGATATAAACGGTCTCTCTCTTTCCAAATAGTTCATCACATTTTGACGTAATTGTTGTGGTGCTGGATTCGGTGAGTATGACGGGGTTGAAATAAAAAGTTGCTCGGATTCCTGAAACATAAGAATGAATAAGATAAGTTAATATACAATTATGATTACTTATTAATATCGGCAGCCCAACTTCATTATTCATAAAAACTAAAATTATATTTCTATGTAAGTTATCATAGAAATTGCGAAAAAATAATTAATTTAATAAAAGTGTCGCTAATTTACTTACCGACATTATTGGTGAAGAAACGCTAGCGATGATGTGATTATTTTTTTCGAGATTGTACTGATTTTATACTTGTTCAGATTTATTTGATTTTTGTAATAAGGTTCAAAATTATAAGATAAAAACAAGATTATTCTTGTATACCGAAATATGAGATTCTGACTCGTCATATCTCCACTTCTCCACATGTCTAGGAGTTGCATGCGAGCGTGCAAACCGCAGCGTTTGTACCGTCGCCGTCATCGACGTCGAAAACATTCAGCAAAAAAACAACAACCTACAAACATTTTTTATAATTGTAAGTAGGTATGAGCTTCCCCTATTGTTGATTTAAGTGAGTACCTACACAAGATTCAAAATCGCTTTTTATTTGTCTTATATAAAACGCTGTAAACTTAAAACCTTAACCGCTACGATAAATACGCTCGTGTACGCAATTGACAATTTTTGCAAGTATGCAGTTTTACAAATTTGGACTGAATGACGTGATTTTAGGCCTATAAAAACGCTTCGCAAATTAGTCTCCGGCACAATTCCTCTCTGGAACGAAACCTGTCTGCAAGGAATCAACGCTCCGAGCCCTAGAAAGTCAATAACCTGTCATAAATGTAAAATTGAAATACCAGAAAATCAGTATTCCTATCATATGAGAACGAATATACACAAAGCAAACTGTTTATTGAATACCAAGTTCACAGATATTCATATTATTGCAACAGCATTCAAAAACAGATTAATGACATACAGATTGAATGTCACTCAGGAAGACGAGTACCTCGGTTTAGAGGCGTTCCTGGGTGATCATCTAATAAATATAACAGAATTGATAAAAATGTCACTTAATGAACACAATTGCATAAAATTGAATTTCGAATTGTTTGCCTATTTTATGTTATCAAAATCAGACGAACAACAATTAAAGTCGTTTAATACCAAATATGAAATTATTTATAAGAACACTGATTTGAATGAATTATTAATCAAAGTAATAAATAAACTAAATAATAAATTAACCGAGTTCCAGCACTGTCAATCTGGTTGGACATTTGTTTCTATGAGTCATCTCGAAATTAATGTAAACAAGTATTCCCCTATGAGAGGTGGGTCTTATATACAACTGCCGTCAGCTATTAAGCAGTATAAAAGTTGTATAAATATTAAAAATAAAGATAATTGTTGTTTATTATGGAGTATAGTTGCTGGATTATACCCAGCTAAAATTAATGTATGCAGAACAAGTTCATACCCCCATTATACCTCTGTTTTAAATATTGAGGGAATGTCATTTCCTCCTACGATTAATGATATTAAAACGTTAGAAAAAAATAATCCCAACATCAGTTTAAATATATATGGCCTACAAAATAATACTGTGACCGGACCTCTTTATGCAACGCAAAATAGAAGAAAAAATCATTTTAATTTACTTTATATCGAAAAAAATTCTATCGGACACTACTGTCTAATTAAAGATTTAGTACAATATTCTTCATACTTTACTTACAAGTTAAGAATTAGTTAAAAATAAAACATAGCACCTTTTAGTAAAATAAGAAGTATATATACTCGGGGCATGTCTTATTACCTCACATTTCACAATGAATTTCGTTAAGCAATCACATACTTTTAAAATAAATAATATAAAATTAGAAAATCATTCACAAAAAGTGAGACATAGCACACTCTTACCTAACACTATAAGATGTATTATATGCGGTCCATCTAACTGTGGAAAAACTAATATAATGCTTAATTTACTATTACATGAAAATGGAGTAAAATTCAAGCATATTTATTTATACTCGAAGACAGCTTTCCAGCCAAAATATTGTTTTTTAAAACAGGTCATCCGGTGCATACCCAATGCAAAGTTATTTATCTTCCATGATAATAAAGAAGTTATACATCCTAATGACGCCTTAACCAATTCAATAATGATTTTCGACGATGTCGCATGTGAAAATCAAATAAATATTCGTAACTACTTCGCAATGGGGAGACACAAACAGATAGATTGTTTTTACTTATCACAAACCTATTCCAAAATACCTAAACAACTAATACGAGATAATGTTAATCTTTTGTTAATCTTTAAACAAGACGACATAAACTTAAAACATATTTATAATGAACATGTAAATACGGATATGGAGTGGCTTCAATTTAAAAAACTTTGCTCTACTATATGGCAAGATCGGTTTGACTTTGTATTGATAAATAAAGATTGTTCTCTAAATGAAGGTAGATATAGACAGGGGTTTGACATATTCGTAACTTTTGAGCAAACATAATAAAAACCATAATACTGTAAAAAAAATATCAATCGTAGTCTACAATCTGTAAATAACGGTTGGATATTGTCGGGAATCATTATGGAGGTCAATATAAAAGAACAATTGATAAAATCCGTAGATAGTATAAAAAATAAAATTAAAACAATACAAAATGCAGAAGATGTCGATAATTTGAAATTTAAGAAGCTTTTTAAGCCAATAACAGATCCTCTAGAGACTTTAATTAAAGTTAATGATAAGAATAGAACTATATTGGATACGAGTGAAGGTGATAATAATATAATGAGAAGATGTAGCTCACCCGTAGATTTTGAAAATTTCAAAGGATTTATAGAGAAACATTCAAATGATGGTTCTGCATCCTTTAGCTGCACAGGTGATGATAGCGAGAACGATACATTTATGTCACTTAATAAAGAAGATATGATTGAAATCTATGATAATAACATGAATGTACCTTTCGGGATTCGAAGTGAAAACAAAAATTTGATGATGGGTAACTCTAAAGTATCATTTTCTTTTACAAACAACGTTAACAATTCCCTAAAATCAATTATAGCCACAGTTAATGACAAACATTATGAAATAACTCCTGGACTTAAAGAACTTTTACTACGTAATAGACCTGACCTCAGTCTGGTAACTGAAACTGATAAAATTGTTTACAAAGATATGCTCCATAATACAAATGCTCACAAACGTGACTTTAATCCAAACGGCCAATTAAAAGGTGATAAAGGTTTGAAATACCGTCAAATCATAAAACCTTTGTTTTCTGAACAAAATTACATTCAACATGCAGAACAAGTCATTAAGTCAAAAAGTGGTGGCTACTTACCTAAATTGAAAAAAAAGTATAAGAGTAATACAGATTATGTTTATTGGGATGACCCTAATGAATTAATCGATAGATTAAGACTATTAATGGCTTCAAAAAACGCTGGTAATACTAATCATGACAATGAAATTATATCAATTGTTGAAGAGTTAAAAGAAGCCGGTATAATAAAATAATAAAAAGCATTGTATCTAATTTTATATTTAGTTATTAAGAGAGTCTGAACCATGAAGGTTCATACAAAACAAACGTCGCTGTCTTTTAATGAAATAAGCTCTGAGCATATTGAGATCTTAGACAAATCAACCGAAACTGAATGCTGCAAAGATATTAATAAATACAAAGTTGAAATATTAATTAAAATAGAACAATTGAACAAATTAATTAGTGGTTTAAATAGCAGATTAAATAACATTGAAAAGACCATTGATTTAAAAGAAATAGCAGGGAAGTTAAGCAAGCATTATGAGCAAAATAGACGTCATAAATGAAATCCATAAAAACGCTAGAGTTAATTTCCCAAGAAGAAGTGTAATACTTAAAGATATAGATGACCTTTGGCAAGCAGATTTGATGGATATGCAAGCAATATCAAAAGTGAATGCAGGTTATAAATACATACTGGTGATTATAGACACTTTTTCAAAATATGCTTGGGCGATTCCACTTAAACAAAAAAATAAGCAACAGGTATCAGAGGCGTTTAAAACGGTAATAGAAACAGGACGAGTTCCAAAAAATTTGCAAACCGATCTTGGGAAAGAGTTTTACAATGATCAATTTAAAAGTGTTGTTAATAAGTATAAAATTAATCATTATTCTACTTATTCTACTAAAAAGGCCTCAATTGTTGAAAGATTAATAAGAACGTTAAAGAATAAACTATACAAGGAATTTAGTTTGAATGGAAATTATAAATGGTTTAACGGTATGTTAGAAAAAAAGTTACATGAGTACAACAATGATGTTCATAGAACTGTCGGTCAGTCACCTGCTTCAATAAATCAAAGGAATAAAACAAATATACTTCAAAGATACTTAGACGCAGCTCAGTCTCGAAAAAAAGTGAAATGTAAGAAATTTAGTGTAGGAGATTTTGTGAGAGTAAGTAAATATAAAGGATGTTTTGATAAAGGTTATTATCCCAACTGGTCCACTGAAATATTTAAAATAACAAAAATTCAAGGAACAAATCCAACAACTTATTTAATAGAAGATGGTAGATGTCGACCAATACTAGGCGCATTTTATGCACAAGAACTTCAGAAAACCAATCATCCCGACATATACCTCGTTGAAAAAGTTTTGAAACGAGAAGGAAAGCGAGTATATGTTAAATGGTTGGGGCTGCCGACCAGTGAAAATAGCTGGATTGATAAATCAAATGTATTATAACTCCTGAACAATATTTAAGCATTTTACAAACAATTATCTATTCACTTCCACTTTATTCTTAATGCAATAAAGACATACTTTATAATTCAGGTTTATGTAAAATAATTAAAAAATATAATAACAATGAAAAAAGCACGAGGACTATGTACAAGCAATAAAGAAATGGCTGGTTTATCATCTTTCAAAATGGATAAAGTAAGATCTGGAGCGGGGTTTAGAAAAACCCTTAAAAATATTGTATCACATACCAAAAAACACATCAAGAAACTAAAACCCACCTGTAAGAAAGCGTTAATGGAATTAGCCTGCGCTGCAGCTCATGAATTTGCATCTGATTTACCCATAAAATTACCCAGAATTATACCAGTACCTAAAACTGGAGGATTTCTTCCTTTAGTACCAATATTTGCTGGTTTATCTGCCGCTGGAAGTTTGGCTGGGGGTGCTGCTGGGATTGCGAAAGCTATTAATTCATATAAAACAGCTAAGAAACAGTTGCTTGAATCGGAACGTCACAACAAGCAAATAGAAGCTTTAATTATTGGAAAAGGATTACATCTTAAGCCTTACAAAGAAGGTTTAGGAATTTTTGTTACAAAGAAAAAAAACTAAATGGTCGGCTACCCAATAGAGCTTTAACTAATATTGATATATTGAAGCATTCAAATAGTATCCCATTCTTTCGAGGTGTATTTATGAGAGATGAATTACCAGGTAACCCATTACCATTAGAATGTGGAGTGATTAATCTTGATATTTCTCAAAACTCTGGCACTCATTGGGTAGCCTATACCAAAATATACGATCACATTGAATACTTTGACAGTTATGGTAACTTAAAACCACCTAAAGAATTAATAAAATATTTAGGAAAAAATATTCAGTACAATTATGAAAATGTACAACATGATCACTTGTATAATTGTGGACACTTATGTTTAAAATTTCTTAAATTATTTTGGAAAAGTAATAAAGGAATTTATTAATTAAGTGAGTGATTTTTATTTCTTACGTCTCCAAATTTCGTTAAACTATAAAAATATAAATGACATTGCTAGTTCATACGCATACATTCTTTCGTTGTTGGTGATAAAAGTCACTAGTGTTGAAAAAGGATTTTTTATTACCTATTTAAAGTAACCTCCTTCGTTTTATTCATACCAACATCATGCTTGTTCTTAATAAAACTCCTAATGAGAGAGGGAAATATAACATAAGACTGCCAATATCCAAAGAAGTGAGACGTGTCAGTGCAGTGAGAATTAATAAAGTTTCAAAGGAAAACAAAAGATTTCTTCAAGATATCGGTTTTAAAATATAATATGCTTCAAATTACAGATTTACCACAATATGATACCTCTATTGAGGGTTATGAGATCCACAGTTACAATCCATACAATAATAGCTTTAAAGAAAATGATGAAATTAGAATACCCATACAACAGCAAGATTTATATGTATTGCCGTCAGGTAGTTCCATTTACATAGAAGGATATGTAAATGTGTCAACTAAAGATGCAGCGGGAAAATTAGTAAAAAAAGATGTTGATTTTATAAATAATCCCATTTCATATTTGTTTCAAGATATTAGATACGAAATAAATGGTGTTGAAATCGATCGGATTAAAAATGTTGGTATTACAACCACCTTAAAATCGTATATCTCAATGAATGAAGGTGAAAGTAAAGCTGCAGCAGTCTGGGGATGGAACTTAGGTGGTACGAAATTAAGAAACGAATATTTTAGTGTTATCGTGCCATTGAACAGAATACTGGGATTTGCAGAAGATTACAACAAAATAATAATCAATTGTAAACATGAACTTATTTTACAACGAAGCAGCTCAGCATTGAACTGTGTGCTTATAGACAAAAATGATAACGTAGAAATAGATATACAAAAAATACAATGGCGTGTGCCGCATATTAAAGTTTCTGATCGTAATAAATTGTTATTGCTCAAAAGCTTGGAGAGAGATCGTTCTATACAGATAGCATTTAGAAATTGGGATTTGTATGAATATCCATTACTTCCAAGAACAACAAAACATTCCTGGTCAGTAAAGACAACTTCCCAGCTAGAAAAACCGAGGTTTGTAATATTTGGTTTGCAAACAGCTCGAAAAAATAATAAAACTAGAAGTTCTTCTATATTTGATCACTGCAATGTAAGCAATATTAAATTATATTTGAATTCTCAATACTATCCGTATGACTCACTTAATCTGAAATTTGATGAAGGTAAATACAGTATATTATATGAAATGTATGCTAATTTTCGTCAGTCGTATTACAACTTAGGCATTGATCCATTGCTTAGCTTAGACCAATTTAAAGAAATTGCTCCACTTTTTGTGATTGACTGTTCAAGACAAAACGATTCACTTAAAACTGGACCAGTTGACGTGCGATTAGAAATTGAATGCTCTGAAGATATTCAAAATAATACATCTGCCTATTGTTTAATAATAAACGATCGACTGTTCGAATACAAGCCGTTGAGTAATATTGTGAGAAAACTATCATGAATGTCATCGTAGATGTTCAAGGGTTTAAGAGTGAAGAAAATGAGTTTATTCCAAAAGAAATAGCAATAATGTACAAAGGACACGTACAAGTACTGTTGATAAAACCACCACGACCATTTTATGACTTGACGAGGAAAGAACGGTTACAAGTGGCTTGGATTGAAAAAAACAGAGGAATAAACTGGAACGAAGGCTTTGTACCATATTTTAATTATCAAGTAATCTTTGGGGATTTTTTAAAAAATAAATCTATATTTACGAAAGGAAACGAAAAAGTGTTATGGATAAAAGATATATTCCGAATTAATAATGTATACAATTTAGAAAGTAAGAACTGCCCGAGTTTGTTGACATTATATAACAATTATTCAGATTCATCTGACATTATAAGTTGTATGTATCATACCAATATATGTGCCTTAAAAAATGTGTTTTGCTTAAATAAATGGTGTAAAGAAAATCAAGTGTTTTGTCAGTAAGATAAAATAAGAACGATCTTAGTTTTACGAATAAATGATTATAGAATGTTAAACCTACAAACTTACTTACACATATTCTATTATTTAGGTTAGTGAAAATGTAAGTAATAGTAATGTAAGAAATGTATCATTGCTTATAAAACAATATTTGAATAATATAGAAATAAATATTTAAACTTGACCTACTTGCGAGTTTTATTTCTTTAACACTAAAAATATTAATATAGTTAACCACCTGCCAACCACATATTATAGTTCGACATCGAAAGCAAAAACAGCTTGTTATAATGAGCAGTTCATACTGAACAGCTTGTTAAAGGTAATGAGCAGTTCATACTGAACAGCTTGTTAAAGGTAATGAGCAGTTCATACTGAACAGCTTGTTATAATGAGCTGATCATACTGAACCGCTTCTTATAATCAGCAGTTCATATTGAACTGCTCTGTTTATTTACACACTCGAACAGATGCTACTGATGAGTATGCGACTACTATACAGGACTTTAATTAAAAAAAAAAAAATATGTTTGAATAGAAAACTATAAATGTTATTAGTAGACCATTTTATGACTTGACGAAGAAAGAATGGTTACAAGTGGCTTGGATTGAAAAACAGAGGTATAAACTGAACGAAAATTTTGAATAATTAAGTATATTATGGGGTTACAGAGGAATAATCTGATACTCGAATGGTTTAACTGTGGAATATAGGGTTATTCAGATCACGATTTGTGATCTGAATACCCTATATTCCAACTACTCTGGTATTTTGAAGAAAGGATTTGCTTGGAAATCAGAAAGTTATGATTACCTAAATCAAACAATCGTAAAATCCCCATCTCATAACTGAAAAAAATATGTTTTTTTATTTTGTGTGATTTTAATAAAAAACAGATCGTTTTTCCAAATGGAGAGCCAGAACCCGCATGTAACATAAAATCTGACCCCTGTTGAGCTTGTTGAACCAAGATTGGTAGCTCAATTCGCAAATATCGCCCCAAACCATTAATCAATTGTAGTTCCCGGTATAAATCACCTATCCCGGACATAAGTCAACATGTCATACACAAGCCAACTCAAAAACCGATGTGTCAACCGGCTTCTCTAGACAACTGTGGTTACTTGAGCCAATTTAGGCGGACAACGAAATCCAATATAATTTGACCCTTTACCCATCGACCACTTCCCGATCCCTGTTAGCTTTTGTAAACAGTTAGGTGTGTGGCGGGTCAGGTTACATTGGCTATGTTTTACCCAGCCCACACTCTAACACTCTGATTCCACATTTCCGCCCAATGCCCTATACAATTTGTTGAGCATCCGAAAATAAACCCTATTTCGATAATAATAAGGTTTGAGTTGCTTTTCTGGTAGTGTATTAAAATAAAACACTTAAAAATTGATGATGATGTTTACATTTACATACACAGAAAGCCGAATTTGTGTTGGAGTTAATCCTCTTTTAAAAGGCCACAAAATGGCGATTTGATGGCCAAGGGCCAAAACATTTCTTAAGTTGACATTGACCATGCAAGGTCTGATGAAAAAGGTTGCTTGATGTTAATACCTTGAGGAAGTAAACCAGCAAAACAATGCTCATACGATTTTCGCCTCTCTATCATCGGACCAAAAATCCATTTTTATCAACCCAGGTTATATTTGACTATACTTAAAAAAAAACATTTTTACGTAAGTAATATTACTCTACGCCTCCAGAGCGTCCTAGACAAAATGACATCCTATCAACAAAAACGATGGTCAAGAAGGAAAAACACGTACAGGTTTGACGGTGCTACCGAAACGTCACGTGGTCAATCCTAAACATTTTGGTTTTTCGACAATCATGTCTAGAGCCCATGGTTAACATTAAAAAAATATTGCCTCATTCACAGTTACCAATTACTAACGATAAAACCTCTTTGTGAATACCGTTTATTTTTCTATGTCTCTGAGAAGCCTAGCATTATAACTCATTAATCTTTACTAATTAAAAAAATATCCACTAAAGGAAGTATTAATTTATTGCAGATAAATGAACCGTATAGAGCAAAATGGCTATACCATCTCAAAGAAAAAGAATAAGTTTGATCGTATTATTAATTTTATATGGAACAGCTGATGTTGAATCCAGTTTACCCGTTGATCTGGCTGCTGAAGAAAAAGGTAAGCCATTTATATTGTATTTTTAAAACACAAAAATTTTTTAGTGTAAATTGGTTTAATTAAATGAAAGGTTAAAACGCGATGCCCCAAGAACAAAATTGAAACGCAAATCTCGCAGTATGCAATTTTATTTAGCGAACTACCAAAAAAGTATGAGAAAATCTATGTCAAATTCTCGTACTTAATAAGGTGATTGTGTAGTAGTAGCCCGCGAAATTCAAAGTTTCTTGTGATTTTTGCGAATTGCAGTACAGTGTCAGATTGTTAATTGATAAAAATATAGTCCACGACAATAACAAGTATGTATTTACATAATTATAACCATTGGAATATTCACTCATGATCATCAACTTAGATTTGATTCATATTAACTAGATATCGTAAATATGCATCAAATCTAAGAGCGATGTATTGATTTATTCTTATGTATATAATGATGTAAATTTATACATACTTATATCGTCGCGGATAATATTTTCATTAATTTGCAACCTGACACTGTCCTGCAAATTGCTACAACTACGGATCCCCCTTAAAAACGTTCAAATACAAGTCAGAATATCATTTCAGTGAAAAACTATGTCAAAAACTTGCCACAATGTATGGAAATTGAGGCGATTTTGACATATTGTGACTGCGGTACAAAAGCGAAAGATCTTAAAAAAAAAATCTCTTCTCAGTTGCAATCTACCAAAAATGTATGAAAAATTTGGCTTTTTTACAGTTTGTGGCCGACATGCGAATGCTAACGTTTTTTTTCCTTTTATGGCAACTGAGCCAGGTTTAAAAATTAGTAGGATTGGCACTTTGGAATGTGGATAGTGTTCTGATGCACAGACACCAGTACTTCAAACTATAAGAATCTGTCAAATTTCTTTAATAGAAATTCAACTTTATCGCTGAAGCATTAAGTTTAAGGTTGATTCGTAAAATTTGACAGTTTCGGGTAGCTTGATGTGCTGGCGTCTGTACTCAGAGAAGTTTGACTTTTGCTTTTCAATTCGGCAAAAATTATGAAATTAAGTGGTACCTACTTGGTGGAAACTTCAAAGCGTTACTGTTACTAAACTAAATACACACATGTAATAACAATTTTAAGCCAGAACTCTAAGCTGTTAGCCTAATTACCACCAAATCTTGAAACAATTCGTGATACACTTAATGATGTTGCATTAAGTAATACTTACGATTTCAGTGTGTCGAATAGAAAGTATTTTTGCCATTATTTCGACACAGCTATTAAATAAGATTTACCTACCTACTGATCTGAAAACGATGTTGCATTGCATAGTAACTGTATGCACTTGGTGTTAACACTTTGGGAAACAATTTGAAAGAAAAAAATAAAGAAAGAAAAAGAGTTTATTTACGCAAAGTATAACGGGAACCAAAAAATTAAATAGCAAAAGATATGCGCCTTATTCGCGCAAAACGGCCATCGTTCAGCATCATTCTGGGACTCGAGTGCGAATTTGAGATCATTTGGAACCGGGATCATCGTCACACACACACACACACACTGGCTTTCTTGTTTGGCGCTCAGTCGTAACCCAGTGCTTGCCAAGAGACGTACTAGTATACCTTTGTGTTAGTACGTAAACAATAAACGCCAACCAAGAAAGCCCAGTGTGTTTGTGACGATGATCCCGGTTTCAATTCTGTTCTGATCAGTTCTTGGTAGAACAGAATAGAATCGTCAGGTCTGTAGGAAATTCTCGACACTGTCTCATCGTCAAGATTCAATAGCCTCTCCTGTAGCCATGTGGTACTGGACTATACCAATTTAACTCTCATCGGTATCACCCGAAAATGATCCTTATTGATTTTAATTTAGATCCTTGAACTCAAGACCTCACTTTATCACTTGGTCCAGATCTATTCTAGCCTAGCCACTTTAGTAGCCAGACTCAAATATATCATAGCAACAACCCAGAATAGGACAGCTATAAAATAAGAAATCTTGCAAGCATTACAAATGGACAGCTTCCTTTACTTTTGAAATTGTAATTTTAAAAGGCACGACTATACAAACGTCACACTATAACACAGTCATTTAATATCGCGAATACTGGAATTCTGTATACCATTTTTTATGATGTGTGAATTGAAAATTGCACTGCTTTAGCCACAGGAAGTAAATATAATTATCTAATTTAACTTGATCAAGTCCAAGTCCACTCTTTACACGGTCATACCCCAGAATTCGTCACTCCATTTACCTCGCAAAAATTATATCAAAGCAGTGAACGTCCCCTTAAAAGTCCAGAACATTGTACTAACTACTGTTGTTTCCAGTGCTACCACCAACATCACTGCCCTTAACGTCACCATCATCAAGCGTTACCACCGCCAATATTTCGACGTCCACCTACGTCACTGCCATCCCTCCGATACCACCAAGTGATAGAGACAGATTTCTGACGTTTGCGGAATCGGGACATCACCAGACCTTCATGTTTGCTAAGGACAATACTTTTATACAGCTGGATGGTGATATTATACAGAGGTTTCAGTTGCGGTAAGACTCTTAATATTTATTACCTTAGTAATATGTGGACAGTGGAAAAAATCGACTCAGGTATGCTATCAGTAAAATGTAGTACACAACGAATTGATATTCTCAAATTAACGGATGTTGAGTATTTCTTCTTAAAATTATTCTTTCAGTAGATTGGTCTAATCATTGTTCTGAATTCATGTTATACATAACTAACTAAATCAAAACTAAATAAAAATCTTAAAAATAACAGGTTGTGTAGAGAAATATCGTTCAAGTTTCGGACGAGATTACCCCATGGCCTGCTGGTCTACCATAATGTGAAGAACCCTGTTTTCAAAATGCAACCGTATGCTCTATACGTCATCGTGGAAAAGGGTGAATTAAAAGGTAAGCAAGATACTATCACCTTCTTCAGAAATATAGAGAGTAATAAAACTGCTCGATGTGTCAACAAACAAAAAGGTATCATTTGTTAAACTTGCACATAAAATCGATTGTAACAAACATCTTCAAAACGATGTCTCAAAAGATTTAGATTTTACATTTGCGAGAAACAAAATGGAGCATCAAGCCATCTAAATGGCAAACGCTGGTGAGTCGTTGACAAACGCTAATTCAGGGACACAAACAATAAATCTTAGTTGTCGGCGCTCACTGAAGCAATGCCGATCAAGTGCCGCGGCATTGAACGGAGTAGCTCTGTAGACTAAGTTTTATTTGGGACCTGTGTTGTTAGATTTAACAACTGCTGTTATTCTTGGCTCATTTTATATTGTTTTAACGATGTCCGATTCCTTTGGAGTCAATCATTTTCATTGCTTATATGTAGTTCTCCTGTTTATTATGCTGTATATCATTGCATCGATTTTCAGCAAAAACGGTTAATATATTGCTGTCATCCATCGTATTTGAAGTTCTTTATCACGCCGTTTTTATTGATTATTAATGTAGATGATACATATGAGATTATTAAAACAAAAATATATTCAGTAACCATTAACATAAAATAGAAAAACTTATTTTATTCAAGTGTCAAAGGAAACCATTCATCTATCTTCGAGACGAACATATCATTCAAAAATGAAAACAGAACGCCAACATGTTTACTTTTATAAATTCCAATTCCAATCAATCAGCCATCGTCATTTATTATCATTTGCTTCACAATAATTTCTCATCGTCCATACCTCCGGGATCGTTTCAAATCCTTCATTTTTTTCTCTAACGTGTCAAGCCTTTCCTATTCAAACGTCCGTCCATCATTGTGTTGTCTTGTCTGTCGATCTGTCTGTCTGCCTTAGAATGTCTATGTATTTTGTATTCTCTCTAGTCGGTCACTAAGCTACGTTCGTAGGTACTATTTATTCATACGGTAATAGAAGTTTCACTCAGGTTTAAACTAGAAGTTGTTGAAAATCTGTAGCTGGTTTGAAAATCAAAGTAATTCTAACCGGTTTGTCCTCTGGAATTTGAAGATATGCTCAAACTTATTGACGTCACAGTATTTTTTCCTTGTATCTTGTATATCACACCACACACTTTCATATTGAATACAAGTTTAGTGATCTTTGCATATATTTTAATCAAAATATTTATGTTTCAGTGGTCCACGTATTTGGCAAGCACCTAACTTCAGTAACAGTTGGGAGAGCTTTGAACAGAGATCAATGGCATAGTGTGGTTGTCACCATCGATGTTCATGGAGCCAGGCTCATTGCTAAGGTAGACCATCTTAAAGAAGAAGTTTATTTGAAGGTAAGATTCCTTCTATAAGATAACAGTCGATGAGCCGATAGAGGTCAAATTGGCACTAAATTAATAGTTATAATCAGCATGCTATTGTCAATCAAAACTCTAGCTGTTTTGAGAACTTAATCGTGTATTGTTCGTAAATTATGTTGAATGATCAAATGTAGTTCCTGTTACAAGACAATAATGTATCTTCATATAGCAAAATTGGATGTCGTAACACAGGACCTTTTAAATTGCAACCAACTTTACTGTTCCTATTTAAGGCCGTTTTGAAATCTCGATCCTTCGTTCATGATTGCGATAGTATCAGGTATCTGTAACAATGAAAACAGTATAAAGCTTGTAGTGTTGCGTAAATTGCCCGAATCAAATAAAGGAAACGGGTCACTTCATTATGTGGAGTTAGCGACCTGCCACAACTTGTGTGTCATGTTTTTAGACCTTATTGTTTAACAAGGACATTAGGCTTGACTCATGAAGTTCGAGGAATATCTGCACATACTTTAAAAGAAGACACACCTACAAAAATGACTTTCCTTATAGTTGAGAATTGAGTACTTTCTAATAACTAGAAAATGTTATCCTCTTGTCTTTTGTTCTCGCTTAAAGGTCGTCTTATCGAAGTTATTCGTCCAATTATTTTATACACCTACATCATACATAGCACATATTTTGTTTTACATCCCTACTTAATATTTTTGTTTCAGGGTTTAAGTTTCGACACTAATTACGGCATCACTGATAACTTGACATCCGTTATTCTTATCGGAGGTAAGTGATATTATTTCGTCACTTACGTGCGTTACTTTAAAGTTATCCAAAAGTCCTTATCAGAAAACGTATCAATTCACAATCGAGATTAAGTTACAAAACTGTCTCAAGTGTCACAAGTAATTTAAGTTAAAAGCTACCAACACCACAAATTCAAAATTCAATAAATTTGCAATATTTAACTTGAAACTTATTGTTATGATTTCGTTGTATAATGATGTAAGTTGTACGGTACCATGTTTAACAATTATTTTAGGACTTTGAGAAGTATCTTCGTCCATATCATCCAAGTTAGTAACAAAATCCTTGGTTTTTTAGGTCTAAGCTCCGAAGAAAAACTTCACGGTGTAAAGTACATTATCGAATCATTCGTCGGCTGCATCAGTGATATGGTCCTAAGTTCTGGAAAAGCAGCTTCAGATCTTCTACCAATAGTACCACTAATAGCTACTAAGCATGAAAACGTTAAAGAAGGTTGCATTAATAAGTGCAGGACGATGGAAAACCTTTGCTTTGAAGGCTCCCGGTGCATTAATGAGTATAATGGATACAGATGTGATTGCTTCGGGACCTTGTATGAAGAGCATCTTTGTGACGTTTTTAGTAAGTATATTTATGTTGTAGTTTTTGTTGAGTTCCTTTGTCAAAGCTAAAGTGATGATTACCAACGTTAAATTGTCATTTTTTAACAGCAATATTTCAACAAGTCATTTTCTTTCCCATCTTCAAATTGATTTGAGGTCGCCGCAACACGTGTTTTGCTTCTATACTTCCCAATAAGTTAACATCTCACTTTTCACCCCTCCTCTATTTATATCATCTTTCACATATGTCGAGCATAGTATCTTTTGGTTGGTCCTGTACGATTTCTGATAAAATTAAAATATCAGTTTTGTTCTTCATCATATCAGCCGAAAGACGTCCACTGCTGGACATAGGCCTCCCCCAAGTGTCGCCACAACAACCTGTCTTGTGCGTCTCGCTTCCATCGGCTACCCGCGACCCTCACCAGGTCATCGGTCCACCTTGTGGGAGGCCTTCCAACGCTGCGTCTTCCGGTACGCGGTCGCCACTCCAAAACTTTTGGCCCCAACGACCATCTGTTCTGCGAGCAATGTGCCCTGACCTCTGCCACTTTAGTTTGACGATCCTTCAGGCTATGTCTGTAACCTTGGTTTTCTTGCGTATATCGTCATTCCTGATTCGATCACGCAAGGAAACTCCGAGCATTGCCCTCTCCATTGCTCTTTGGGTGACTTTAAGCCTTCTGATGAGGCCCATTGTGAGCGATTGTTCGAGCATTTTTTTCTTCACTGGAACTTAACTTTTATTATTTACAATAATCATTGCTATGTTTTGGTCCTTACTAGCACAAATCTGCTATTCGTTTCTAAAGGTCAAACGTGGTTTGATTTTGTTTCCGTCTCCCTTTCTCCATTTAAAGTTAAACGTTGACATTTAAAAACTAATTGAGGTCAATTAAGATCTTTACAGCCCTGTACTAAACGACTTCTGCGCGTTAATTAGGTTTCTGAATCCTTTTAAAAGCAGACCAATCTCGAGCACTTATTGCATAACGCCAAGAAAAAAATAATTAAAATGTTACGCAAACTTGTTATACATCAGGATTTTAACTTAATTGAAGATCTTAGACTAGATGATTGTTCGCTTTCACAAAATCTATAAATAGTTATTAGTATTAACAAGGCTGCAATCTTCTGCCCAGTATATCTTGGTCTTTCATGTCGGCGCCGTTTGCTAAGGCAAAGTGCAATGATGTATCAAATTCAGTGCATTTGTGTGATGTATCAAATTCAGTGCATTTGTGTTAGTTCTCTGTTCAACCACCAGTCTGCATAAACTGGTCGTTGTATAGATAATGTGATGGCTTTAATGACAGCCGATACAATCACGCTCTCTTTCTAACACTCAGCTGTCACATAGCGTTATCTCACTCTAAAATCCAGACTCCGCTTAAAGGTGTTAGTGCAAAGAATTGACCTGTTTCTAAGTGATGCTGCTAATAGTAGGCTGGAACAGGTTTTTAAAAACTTGTTTCGTCTTAGTTGAACTCTGACCGAAACGCCACTCGCGTCCTTTCGATTACTGACGTCAATTATAAGTTACTTCTCGTTAATGTATTTATAGCCTTGATTATGTATTTCTGCTTGAACAGAACTACACAATCCAGTTGCAGTGAATTTAATTTGTCCACTTTCTCAAGATTCTTAGTAATTTTCTAGAAGCAATGATGTATTTCGCAAGTTTGCAACGGCTTTTTTCGCACTGATTGACTACCGAAATGCTGTCACAGTAACTTGTTCTAAAATATATTCGGCATATCATTATGGTCCTGCTTCACTATTTTTTTAATTAATATTTATATCAATATATGAATGAGGTCTAGTTGCTAAAAGAGCAGCAACATTTATTTAAACAACAAAAATAAACCAATCATATCAAGAACATGTTTGTCTCTTGACCTTCAAATATTTCTTCTAATCAGGCTGTTTTCACAAGCGAATGTTTTATTTGTCACATACTCTTACAATTTCTTCATCGTCATCGGTGACACGAGCATTCCCAATATCATACTTATTGCAAAGTAGTTACGTCAGGATTGCAATCGCATCGGCAAAAGTTTTAAAGTTGAGGGGTTCAAATTACGTGTCGTATCGCATATACAGCGGAAAGAAGGAAAAAGTATTCCGCTAAAATATAGTAGGATTAGCTTTTGCCCGCGACTTCGTCCGCGTGGAATAGTTACTTTGGGCAGCCATTTTTATTTTCAACCGACTTCCAAAAGAAGGAGGTTATCAATTCGACTGTATGTTTTTTTTTTGTATGTGTGCGATCATTCCGTCAATTATAAAGGGGTACGCAGATGCAAACAAGACAACCTGAATTAACATGTTTTTGGGGTTATCTATTCGGGCATAACTTTATTGTTCATTAATCGATCTTGATGATACTTTTTGCATTGGGTTTAGTTATAGTTATATTGCATTTGCATTGTACTGTGAACTTCAAAAAGATAAACCAGTGACCTCCTCACCTTAAAATCAGTAAAAACTAGTACCAAGGCGAAGTAGATATTTAACTATGAGCTGGTGTGGACTTGGACCGCGAAGGCACACAAAGAAACTCCTTAACGGCAAATAGTACAACCACTCATTATGGGAATAATGTCACTTAGTTGTGGGGTATCACAACTAAAAAGTGGAAAATAAAAATACATTTTTACAAAAAAAAAAAACGACTTCCATATAAAAAACACTACAAAGTATAAAATAACTTTAACTTCGGAAGTCGGTGTCAAAAAATGAAAAAAAGCAACCAAAATCACCAATTTTTTAAGATACTTATTTTTCAAAAACATTTGAATATATGTTTATTTATTTTTTAACAAGTGCCTTTAATATAAAGTTTCATGGTTTTATGTCCAATAATGATGGCCACACAAAATTTCATCCCCTATTTGAAGCACTTTTCTCGCGATAAAATGTAGCCTATATCCTTCTCCAAGGTCTAATCTTATCTCAGTACCGAATTTCATCTAAATCGGTTCAGTGGTTTAAGCGTGAAAAAGTAACAGACACACACACTTTCGCATTTATAATAATATATAGTAATATAGTTATTAGTATATTAGTATAGAAGTATGGATTGGTTGGCTCTTAATATATGCATAACAATACAGCTCAATCCGTCAACTTTGGTTGTAGCAATTAACCCTAATCTAAGGCTCTAAACAACATTCTTAACTTTAGTAAGCGTTATTTTTAGCGACATTTTATAACTGATGTTAATGTCTAAGATCACATTCTGGAGCTGTCCTTTTTCAGTATTGAGAAACCCTGTTTTATGAACAAGGTATGTAAATTGACTTATTTATTAATTTTCCTCTGAATGTTAAAGCCGGTTTAATTTTAAACTCTCATTCAGCCTTCACCTGTCCCTCTAGCTGTGTTATGTGTCTCTCATCTTAAGCCTACACTTCTGCTGATCCTACCATTTACAGCATCATCATAAATATTTTCTACATTACTAGCTGCCCCGACAGACGTTGTCCTGTCCGAACGTTTGCTTTGTGTCTGACGAAAAATTCGAGAAATCGATAACAGCACCACCTACCGGGTCCAATTGCGAATCTAAACCATTCTCGAATCCCCTTGAACACACACAAAAAATTTCATCAGCATCGGTCCAGCCGTTTAGGAGGAGTTCAGTGACATACACACATCAAAAGAAATATATATATTAAGATATTGACTTCGTATATCAGCGGCGCCTGTCTTTACGACTACATAATGACGTCACATTCCAGCGGCGACTGTCCTAACTCTCCGTGGCTCGAGTTACGTGTCGTATCGAGTTTACGACTGGAAGGACCGAGTGCACTCGACTAGCACGCGTGTCAGCTTGCACTTTAAGGTAATGTAGTTTTAACTTGGTTTGCTTGCATGCGATTTTATTTGAGCGATGAAAATTGTTCAGGTATTTTGTAAAATGGAGCGTTTAAGGGTATGGAGACTTTAGTGATATACTTTGAGCGAAGCTCAGTTTATCACTTCTCAAAAATAAATGCATGTTAAAAAAGCTGGACAAAAATAATTCCAAGGGTTTACCTTGGTAGTAGGATAGTAGATATGTTACTCGTCATACTAAGCCTGGTTATCTTCAGAGCTTGTTTGGTCAGCTTGACATGTTCAATTATTTTATTCAAAATTGAGCTAGTGTTCTTTTAGCAACATGGCTTTTTTCCCCATTTAACGACTTTTTCATTTTTTTAATATGTATAATAAATTTTCTTAATAGATCAGGTTAGACAAAAATGTCCTTGTATCAATTAATTTGGTCATTAAATCGCTCTAATAAGCAATTTTAATATGAGCTTACATTAGAAAAAAGTAATCAATAAATAAAAAATAAGTGCCTAAATGCCTCAAATTTCAAATTAAAAATCGCTTTTTATTTTAATCAATTGAAATGAACAGACTTTCACCTGAACGAGTTTACGACTACTATATTATGACGGCACAAAACAACCACCTCGCAATCAACATTGCAAAATGTTTAATGGATATTATTTACAGTTATCATCGAGATTATTACAGATTTGTTTGAGTATAAGCAAAAAATCAGATGTAATATTATAACCGTCACTTGACTGTCACTCCAATTGGTTTTGACAGGTTTATTTTGTTAATGGTTTACTTTTCGTATTTAATACAAAGTTTCGGATTGCAACATGTACGTATACGTAGTTCAAACACTGATACACATATTTTATTAACTAATTACCATCTGACATTAGAATCAAAATTAGCACCAAGAGACATTTTGTATTTAGCTTAAGCAATCCTGATTTTCTCTCTGCTTATCCCACCATCGAACCATCCATCTTGAATGTATTCAAATTTATTTTTATCTGTGTCACTTGATTCGAAGTTATAATCTTGTTTGTGCACAAAGCAATTCATTATCACATGCAAATAAAAGATCGAACCACTTTAAAACGTTTTGCATACATTTATATTAAGGCAGACAATTTATAGCTAAGGTTATTAAAAACAAGATTTTGATGTTGCTAATTTCATATACCTACTAAAAGACGAATCTGCTACATTGTTTTTAAATCAATGACACAGCAATTTTCAGCTTTTTTTTATGGATGGGAAATCATCAAATGACTTCTTATGCTCTGGGTGGAGCGGAAGGGCGAGTCAGACTCTTATTGACTAAAACCCATCCGTGTTCCTTCTAAAGCCTTTTGCGTTCCAGGGCCGCGGTGACTCTTTGGAACAAATTCCATAACCCTGGCAGAGCAATTTCCAGCTACGGAGTTGTTTTTGTCAATAATAATACAATTCTTGCCCTTTTCCCAATTATCTCTTCTGCTTCCATACTTCAATTTAGTCTTTATTTGCTAACGTATTAGAAACTACACTGAAGAATTCATTGAAAGTAACATTTGGGTTACTACAACGTATGCAATTGTCGATTTATCTTCGCACATTTACCGTTACTAACATTAACAATGTGCTCTTTCTTAGAGCTCCACTTACTCCGTAAGAAAAAAAAGAATGAATGATACAAGTTACCAAATCAATTTCACAGACTAGATTCGACGATTCAGCGCTATTCTACGCGAGTGGACAAATAGACGACAAACACCACTACATCGCTCTTTCAATACACGATGAAAAAGTTGCCGTGCAAATAGATTTAGGAGACGGACCCGTTGAAGACTATTTAGGAGAAAAAGTCAACAACAATATGTGGCATAACCTCACCGTCATACTACAAGAACAAACCATATTTGTATATCTTGACGGCATAACCGAGACTTACGAAGTACCAGGAAACGCTCGATATTTATGCATTGATCCAGAAATCTACATATGCGGCGGCCCGGATTTACACAAAATGAAAGGATTGAAGTCGTTCAACAATTTCGCTGGCAACTTGAAATATGTTTATTACAATGACGTGTCAATTTTGTATGAGTTGAAGCAAAATAATCCCAAAGTCCACTACATAGGGGTGTTGGATCCTGAGTTTGAGGAGATAGATATTGAAGTGATACCGATTACGTATCCTTTTGCGACGTCCCATATTTGGTGGCCGTTGAATCAGAGCCACACTGTCAATTTAAAGTTTGATTTTAAAACCAGCAAGAACATGGCTGTATTGGCTTACAGTCAGACGTCCACACAAGGTTACTGGGAGGTAAGTTTTATGATACCTAACTCGTGACAAACAGGTTTCTGTTATTTTTTATGATAATTTGATTATGCTTAAATGCATTTCACTTGGTGTTGTTCCACAATAAATGAGACACTTGATCAAATAGTCATTTGAAATGAAATGTTAAGACATCTCTCCTATTAGTAATAAAATCAATAAACTGCAAAAGATCAATAACTTGTGAGTATGTATTCAACAACTGTCTACTTAGGTATTACAAGAGCAGCAAGATAAGTACTACAATTTTAAGCCTGAGCACTATAATGACGAAACCTGCAAAAATAACACTTAACTCTGTTTATATAACGCTTTAATTACAACACAAGAAAACAAGATACGAATTAATTGTAAATAAATGCAAATACGGTCTAGACTTCTGTGTCAGGTTGCAACAACGAAATTTACCCAACCTGACGGAGAATATTACCTCACTGGGGTATTGATAACTTTGCTCCGGTAATCCAACAGCTCTTGATACAATTGAACAATAAAACTTTTTTAATACGAACAAAAAAAGATAAAGAACGTAAGTGAAGAGAAGGATGATGTAGGCTTCCTCTGTAAGATTGATTCATAATATATTTGGCGAACAAACAAAGGCAACATAAGCTTACAAACGGTCCTTAAAATAAAACATATAAAAGATCGGAATTCGAACACTGTTTTGTAACTGAAAATTTCACCAACAAAAATCCCTATTTAAAGTTGTGCGATCTAGAAATTATTCTCAAGATTATACCCACTGATACTGGGCCACATGACCACATAATACTTACAAGCTATCTCATAAAAATGTAGGTAAGAATGGTGAAAGAAGAGATAAGATTCGAACTGGTGTCAGACGTTGGCAAGAACGTGACCGTGTTGAAGTCCGTGAAGTTCAACGTAAGCAATGATTGGCACAACGTCGAGTTGGATTACAGGAAGGGAAGGATCAAGATGACGGTGGATCATCATAATAAGCACGTGCAGATGTTTGGTGAGATTTCTTTTGTTTATGGTTTACTAAACAGTAGATGTTGTTGGCAATGCTGTGGCATTCGAGACAAAGGTTTCTTTGATTGAGGAAGCTGATCGCTTCTACAACAATGGATAATGATATATGAGAGATATTTATTTTGTTTTTATACGTGTTTTACTACTTGTGAGTCATTCTCATTAGTAACAGAAGCTACATGGTCAACTTTATCTTAATAATAATGTGATTTAGAATCTTGGTATTTTTTAAAGCTTCTGCGATTAAAGGATTAAGATTTTTATTGAGTAAAATTTGGTTCTTTCGGATCGTTTCAATAAATCACTGAAAGACATTTTTACGACAAAACTAATTTATCTTCTAAGACAGCGGTTTGTAAAAAAAACATTAAATCCAAAGTACCGTTACTCCACTTAAGAAAACAGTTACATTTCTAATCACCACATTTTCCCAGGTCTAGACTTCGAGCTCCAAGACAAAATCGTAATAGGCAGTGGTCTGAAATCGGCTAACTTGGGGCTAATTGGTTGCATGAGGAACATAAAAATAAATGGGATGCTAATTGAGCCGAGATTCGTGATAATGACTGAGAGAGTGGTCGGTGAAGTGGCGATAGATGATTGTAGATATGTGGATCCCTGCACGAGACCTAATACTTGTGAGCATGGAGGAATCTGTTCCGTTAGCTCCGATCGCGTCATCTGTAACTGTGATAATACTGGTAAGTGACATTTTTATTGAAATATATTTTTAAATTAAAATTGTCTTTTCTGATGGTTTATTATCAAAGGCGTCTTTTTTTGCAAATATGCAGCAACGTACCACACAGCTGAACATTGCTCTTATATTTATTTTAGGCGTTCAAGTAAAGATTTTAATTGATTCAATCACCATGAAAACAGACATATTTCAAATTTTGTATTATTCGCATAAAATATACATTTAATTTTGGAATTCAAATAGAGATCGATAGACTTATTGAACTTTAATATAATACTCTTATAACGCCAACACTATACAAGATTGTAAGAACGTACTTCTTTATGTCCAAATATTTAGTCATTCTATTTTCACCTAAGAATCTATGTAAAACCTAATCACACCTACATCTACGCCTACAATACTTTTTAACTATCAACGCCACATCTGCTCTCTTCAAGGCTACATCGGTGAGAACTGTCACTTCGCGACCTTCCGCAAGACTTGCGAAGAGTTAGCTCTCCTCGGTTATACAAGAAACGATGTCTACCTCATAGACATCGACGGTAACGGCAAGTTTCCTCCAGCACACGTCAAATGCGAGTTCCAGATCGAAGCTGACTCCTCTACTACTGTTGTTGAACATAATCTACCTAGTCAAGTTGTGAGTACAGATATTCAATTTGTATGTTTGAACCATATTCAGTATATTCAGTTGCCAGTAACATTTCGCAGACATCTATGTTTTCCCATCATTAATATGCAAGCATATTTTCTCTTATTTATTTTTTTATTAGATAAAAAGAGATAGAAGGATATTCAAATGCCAGTACTTACAACCAATTTTTATGCGCAGACTTACAGTTTTCAGATTTCATGTCATAATCCTCCACTCTACCTTCGTTAGCCTTTATTCATTATTAACTGATTTAATGGTGCATGTCTGCATGATCGCATGGCGTTGACTAGGCCTACCAAACCTTCTTCAAGCTTTGCAAGAACATAACTCTCGACAGGCTTTACTTGGACTTTCCAAGACAATAATGGCAAGTGTACTTAAAGGTTCCTATTAAAATATTATCTTTCTTCATAATACAAATAAAATGCTCAAAACAACTTCATTTCTTCCAGGACGTTCGGTCAGCATCAGGCAATGATTTCAGCTTCAGTATCAAATACAGGGAGTTTACAGCAGAAATGCTTCAAGAGCTCATCTCCCACTCTCTATACTGTAGGCAGTACATCAAGTATGATTGCATGAAGGCACCCTTGGAGTTACATAGTGCTACCTGGTTTATATCTTCGTCTAATAATACGGTGGACTTCTTGGGGAATGTTAAAAGGTGAAGTAACAATACATATAGAAACAAGATAAATCCTTAGTTTCTTATTACTTCCTTCCGTAAAGTCGTTTGTCTGATAGCCTGGAGACCCTATCTCACACACACTAATAGTGCGTCCACACGATATATACGCAGACTTTTAACTCTGAATAAAAATTCGAACACACCAACATTTGTCTTCGCAGACTTTGTTTAAAGTCCATGCGGACATTTTTTTTTCAGAGTTAAAAGTCTGCGCAGATCGGTGTTGTGCGGACCCACTATAAGACACTAAGCATAGACTTCGTGTCATTTTGTTAGCCATAACGACTGTCGAAGAATCAAAAATGCATGGCATTGCCTACCGAAATGTTACATTGTCTAGGCCTCAGGAGAACCTAAAAGCGAACGGGTTATCGCTCATATTAGTATTTAGGATGGAAATGACAGACGCCCATTGGAGTCCAGAATATAGACTTCTTGCTCATATCAACAGTAATAGTTTTCTCTCATGGTAAAATATAGATCAGTCTCTTAGCTGGTAATGGGTTTGCCCGCCTAAGCAGTGCCTTATGATCTAATCTGATCTGAATTAGCCCGTTATGACCACTGCTGGGCCAAAAAATACCCTCTCCCTTATGCACACACGTCTGTCTTTAAATTTTGTCTTATGATCATGGAACAAAAATTCCAGAGGCTACTGCCCCTGCGGTGTGAACGCAACTTGCGTCAACGCCACCAAGTCTTGCAACTGCGACTCCAACGAAGACGGCAAGTGGCACAGTGACGAGGGCACCTTCGTGGAGCCAACCAGCCTCGGCATCACTGACATGTTCTTCTTACAGCAGAAGGACTTACCTGAGGATGCTCAGGGAAGGATCACGTTGGGACCTCTCGAGTGTGTAGAAACTAGTAAGTTTCAAATATTTTTTTGCACACATCTGAAAAGCCTGTACTGTATCAGAACCATACCTGTGTTTAGTAATGACTTATCTGGTAACATTTTTCGACAAAGAAATAACATGATCTCTATATATAGGGAGAATACTTTCAATGTTGATAATACTTCTGATAAAACATATCTTTCAGGAAAATTTACGAAAGCTGCTGTCGGCAAACTTAACATTATGATGAGGCAGAGTCATCTGAACATCTTCAACTTGTTTGCACCGACAAGTATTAATTATACTAAAATTTACATTTTTGTGCTTTCCTAATTCATAGGATGCTATTAAGATTAATATTGCCATTAGTACCACACATAACATAAGATAAGAAATTAATTATATGTCGTTGACGATGTCCCAAAATAGTACCTACAGTAAAGTTACCATATGCTTTCAGACACCCAGCGCTACGTCGTAACATTCACAACGTCTCAGTCTTACATAGAGGTGCCTGGATGGAGGAAGGGAGACATTGCCTTCAGT
This sequence comes from Mamestra brassicae, assembly GCA_905163435.1. Classification (NCBI taxonomy): domain Eukaryota; kingdom Metazoa; phylum Arthropoda; class Insecta; order Lepidoptera; family Noctuidae; genus Mamestra; species Mamestra brassicae. Next base: position 5,973,432 of record LR991004.1, on the reverse strand, counting down.
TTCAGAACGACTGGTACCAGCGCTATACTCTTGTTTCAGCCGCCCATCAGACCAAACTATCCTTCTTTTATGGTCGCTTTGACTAGCGGTAAGTCTGATAATATTAATTTATTCTATTGGACAATGTATTCAAGATGAATTTTGCTGTTATTTTCTAGACAAGTGCCATTCTGTCAGCGATAGCATGGCGAAGACGATTGCCAAAAATTCAACAATGTCGAAATATCACGTGATCAATCCGTTGTATTTCGGCATTTCGATAATCGCATTCGCTAACATAATGACACTTTGTCTAGGGCCTCTGTTCTCGTCAGTAACATCTTATCATTTGATTTATCTACGATTGTAATTTTCTTGTAACATTGACATGACATACAGATATTGAACAATATTTAGAGTAGCACAATTTTGTACCATCTCCACTCCAATTTATCTGACAAATAATATAATCTGAACATATTTCACCCAAAATAATTAATTTGACAGATATAGGTAGGTACCCGTCCAGACACTTTGAAACACATCCCTATTTATATTAAACAACAAAAAGACTCCCATAAAATTCCCGAAACCCCGTTCACATAGTTTTCCTCAAACAGAACACGAGCTAACGTTCAACTTCACCCTAAACACCGGTACAACAAGAAAGCTAGTGATAAACTCTAAACGCAAGTTAAACGGAGGCGAATGGCACAAGATATGGATCGACTACAACTTCTACCACGTTAGGTTCATGCTCAACACTGAGTATCAGATGCTCAACTTGTTGTTGGAGGAAGAGTTTGGGCCCTTTGAAGGGTCAATGTTCATTGGTGGTGCTACTGCGTAAGTATTTCTGTTATTATTTTATTTAATCAAATGGATTTTCAAATGAACATAGATACATAAATCTCCTAAATATACATATCTTCAAATAAGCACGATACCATATCCGGTATCATCAGACAGATGCTGAAGTATAAAACATGATTCAAAATTGACAAATTAACCTGAAACCAACCAATCCCTTACAAAATCTTTCAATGTAGTATGTTAAAAAAAATTGTCTCTTCCACAAAAGCAAAAAATGAGGCGTAAAGTTACCTTGAGAATCCTTTTAGTACAACAATATTATTATTATGGTTTTCTTGTGTTCCTCTTCAACTTCTAAATTTTATATTATTTTATAGGTACTTTTTTTCTTTCTTTACTCTATTTCTTTCAATATACTCGTATTTACAGTCACCATTATTAATTTCAGCGAACACCTAAAAAAGTCCGCCGTAAACCAAGGCCTAATCGGTTGCTTCAGAGGCTTGGTCGTAAATGGCGAGATCTTGGACATCTACAGTTACATGTCCGTCCATCTCTCAGAGATTATCAAGGATTGTAAGCCTTCCTGTGTGCCTAATCCGTGTCATAATAGAGCTATTTGTAAGGAGCTCTGGTCCAGCTACGAATGTATTTGTAAGAATCCCTGGGCTCATTTGGGGACACATTGTGAAGAAAGTAAGTATTGTTGGGAAAATAAAGGTTGTTTCACCTAACCCAGCTGGTTATAGAAATCACGCGAAAAAAAGACGCTCTATGTAAAATACTGGTACACATCTGCATCAGGTTAGACTCTGTGCCGAACGCAACACAATTGGAAAATAGCTATGTAGAGGCATACTATGATGATACAAAACTTAATTTCGTTGATGTTGTCAAAATGTGAACATATCCAAAAACTCAAAATATACCAAAAAAGATGATATCACGCTTTTTTATTAAAACAGTTGAACTTAACGTTGAATAAACTTATCATCATTATAAACTATTTTTTTTTTTGTTTTCAGACATAAACGAGAAAGCCCTAACATTCCAAACACGAAAAGCCTACCTAAAGAAGAACTATCTGGTAGATAATGCAACGGATGCAGAAAAACATCGACTAAAGAAAATGATGACGGAAAACGTACTGATGAACTTACGAACATACGACGATGACGCTTTAGTTCTATATGCAAATGATAACCTTAACAACTTTATACACCTTTTCATACACAATGGTACAGAAATCATTTACCTGTTTAATGATGACGACGAAATAATACAAATGAATGTTACTTATGAAAAGATCAATCAAGGGGAAAGTGTGCAGATAGCTATTATCAGAACTGAGAATGGAACTACTCTGCATGTTAACGAGAATAATGCTACGATTGATAGGACTGCGAAGTTGCTGAGTAATTATAGTCATAAGCCTTGGATTAATCCTGACTTAGGTAAGTTCATGATGTTTTGATAAACAGTATCATCGAGATAAACCAAACAACATTTCCAACATTTCATTGTACATTTCAGAGGTCATCCTCCCACAAAGGCCTCCAGCGCCTCCCACAGACTACTTCCAAATGAACCTAGGAGGGTTCGACCCTTCCTCCTTACTTTTAGCTACGAGAGCGGGCTCGCTGCCTCAGGGAGGGTATATTGGATGTGTGAGGGGGTTCAAGATCGCTGACCATGTGGTGGACTTGTCTAGGAAGGCTTTGCAGAATATTGATCAAGGTACTATATAGTGAAAAGCTCTATGGATAAGGCTTGACGAAAATAGTCTTTTTAATTTTATGTGCATTCCTCCTCCTCCTTGCGCTGTTTCCCCAATGCTCGGGGTCGTGACCACATCATGGTTTTGAAACTTTCTCCGTTATTCTGTTTCTCCACTTACTTTCATCGACTTGCACGACTTCCAGTGCTTTTTTCGTTTTTGTTCGGATTTGGTCTGAACAGCATAGGCAGATGACTTCTCCCTTTAGGTCGGCCAGTGACGATTACCTTCAGTAATTTCTCCAGGTTTTTTAGATGGTACGGCCATAGAAGTCAAAAATCTTGTAGAGGCACACATTCAAAGTGCACAAGAGATTGTTGATCAGCCGATAACCTATCGCATGGCCAACATCAGTACCAAAGTCAAAAGTCTCATTGATTTTAACATTATTTCACCAGTCCATGGTCGAATCTTTGAAATAGAAGTTTAACAACCGTTAACAACAAGGTACTGTTTATTTCTCGGAGTTTTTTTACTAGTATGCCCAACAATAATATAAGGGATCCTGTGGAGTTTGTTGAGCTACATTATGGGTGGATAGTTGAGCTAAATTATAGGTTGAGCTGTATTGAGAATCCACCATGGTAAAAGCATTTCTTGATTTTCCAAAGTCACAGGGTCACAGAATTAAAACCTTTTGTTTTCTAAAAGCTAACAAGAACTCATCATCTTAGACTTAACAGGCGTGCTCCCAGAATGTAACATGAAATGTGACACGGAACCCTGCAAGAACGGTGGCATCTGTACCGAAGACTTCACCAACCAGGAGAGCAGCTGCGACTGCGAGCTGACCAGCTACTTCGGGGAGTACTGTGTGGAGGAGAAAGGGGCCGATTTTAATGGAGAGAGCATTCTGCAGAGGAAGTTTCTGCTTTCTGGACCTGTGTTTAAGGTACATTTGAGGGACGTAGAATGATTAGTTTACTGGCAGTATTTTAACGCTGAGCGTAATTTCAGCAAGTGTAGGTGTGCACGCTCGCTGGACAAATGCCAGGTGCTACGCATAAAGTCAAAAACGCACTTCTCCGTTGCCTTATATTAATTGAAAAGAAGAATTGTAATTAACTCCCCAGAAAAACCAGACCTTTTTGTGTACCTAAATGTTTTTGTTCGCAGGTCAAAATAAAACTGGCGTTTTCTAGTAATGATCTTCGCCAAAAGAACACTGTACTCTTGTTGGTTCAGACGGAAAATAAGTAAGATTTGTGTTTTCGTAAATTTTACCTTTCTGTGAAACTACGATTCATCAAAGTCCCAGGTCCCCCAGAGACACAGTATAACAATGGCTTCATCATGCGTTAAAACATTATTTAATTACTTATTAAAATGTACAAACAAATCAGCACTCAGACTTTAAGAAAAATGTTTTTATGTAACTTTATTTTATGTAACACTATTATATTATTCGACGCATTTTGTAACGTATAAAATACATAATTTCGCGCTAGGATCTTGTTCTATCAATACTAATGCGATTTTACAACTTTGCCATACTGCAGTAAAAATAAAGTGTTTTCATTTTAGACGCAGTTACTACTTACTAGTTGCAATCACACAAGACGGCTACTTGAAGTTCGAAGAAAACCGCGAGGAAGAGGCGTATGGCGCTGAAGTTAAAAACAGGAACTTTTTGAACGGTAATGACATTACTTATGAAAGCTCATACTCATACTTAAAAAGCGTTCAAATTCAAGACGAGATATCATCTCAGCGACAATCAATTTAAAAAACTTGACAAATAGTAATTAGAGATGTTTTTTGCGTCTAAGACCTCGAAGTCTACAAAAGAACAAATCCTTAAAAATCGTATTAATTTCTTACTTAATATAGGTACTTTGCCCAGATGGGCCCAGATTCTCCACATTTAAGAGTATTATTTGATAAAGGTAGTCAACGTTAGGTTGCAGTCGTTTAGACTCATAACCAGCCCATATTGTTGTGCCTTACATCTTCTTCCCTTATCACATTCTCAATATTCTAAACGCACCACTTAAGAAAACGTTATTTCTCCAGGTGCCCGCCACACAATCTACTACACCCGCACCAATCAAGAAGCCAAACTCCTAATAGACAAAATAGAGGTCCCTCTCGAGAAGGTGCCTCCTCAAATAGTCTGGGATGTGCTCGACTTGGGGTCCAATGAGGTGCAGGTCGGAGGTCTTAATACTACGGATCCGAGGCTTAAGATCTATAAGGGGTATAATGGATGCTTGTCTAGTGAGTATATTATTTTTATAACAAGTGATGAAGGTGGGTCTCGTTACCTTTACTGCAAAGATTTACTATTGATAGATAAGTATACACATACAGACGACCAGTGGACTTAAAGTGGATTAAAGGATTATATTTCCAGTAGAGTAACTCTTCAGGCTGTCTCATCAGTGGTCACTTGAAAAAATTTACCGTCAGTACCAAATCTTGATTTTTTTAATTCCAAGTTCTTAGTGGTCTCCAAACTGCCAAGATTTACGTTTTGCCTCACCAAATAAATAAAGCTATTTTTTTTGGACACTGATGCATTTGAAAACCTATGGGTGCAACCACACCAATCGATCGATCGTCGATCGATGCCATCGACCGATGGTAGAATTGATTAGTCCACGTTTATCGATAGTTTCTACTACACCAATCGATCGATCGTCGATCGATGGTAGAACGAATTAGTCGACGTCGATCGATGGTTTCTACTTCTACCACACCAATTGGTGTGGTTTCAATTTTTTATCCCCGGTATCCCTCGACCAGCCAAAGCTACCTCACTAATCGATCAACGTTTTTTATACGTGTAACTTGGCTTTGTTACCATCTCAGTTTAATTTTAATTTTAAATTTGACATAACACAAGAATGTAATTCAATGAAGCAATGTAATGTACTGGAATAATCTTAATTTAATCTATTAGAATAATTTAATCTAATTTAATTTAATGTATTTTTTATTTAATTTAATGTAATGGAATGATCTAATCCTATTTTTAATTTAATTCTGTATACCTATGTAGTAATATTCTGTTTTGTAAACCTAGTTATATGTGCATGTCTGAGGTTTACATTTCTGTGAATCCTTTGTTGGAGATCCAAATAAATAAATAAACGTCGATCGTTTGGTGTGGTAATACCCTTACGCAGAAATAAAAACCCCTAACGTATAAGGGTTATAACCAGCATAATAACGATGATCAACCTAAAAATAAACATATCTTTGTCTCCTATACAGACATCCTAGTAGAAATAAACGAATACGAGATGAAGCCCTTAGAAGAGTACATGCTCTTCACTCGCCTGAACTCTGCAGAGGTGAACGCGGTGAACGCTCAGGGCGTGCGTTCAGCTCAATGCTCTGCAGACTTCGACGAGGTCTGGCCCGACCAGACGCAGCTAGCAGCTGCGCATAACGGCAGCTTTCTTATTGTGAGTAGACGAAAATCATATCAGCATGCAGATTTAGAGACTTTTACGGGTTCGGTGTTGAGTTCTGCAAACCTCGGCGGAACTTTGCCCGATTGGAAGACTCAAGGAAGTTTCGCACGAAGTCTCTCCAATCACAGTCTTTTCTTGCGTTATTGGGCGACTAAGCAAGCGACCCTTTAGATGGTAATGGCTAACCGCTTACTGACCACCAGAGCATCGCAGCAATGGTTCTGAAATATTTCATGTGCCTGTTATAACATCGGATATGGGTGATATCTACCGTTCTGGCCAAAATTTGGATACTCTGCTTAATCCCTTCCGAAGGATAGATTATAAACAATGGTATCCTAGAGCCTACAAAAGCAAGACTTAAAAAAATCATGTTAGCAATTCTTCCCTTCTTCCTTTTTTATGTAATTTACAAGTCTTTACATCCATTCAAAGGTTGAAAAGACCGCGTGTGTCACCCTTTTTTTTTTTTTTTTTTGATCTCGGGGGGAAATCCTCCACCCTGGGGCGGGTGGAGGGGTCTGTCAGACTCTTACTGACTAAAACCACCCCGGTGTTCCATCTCCCACCTACGCCGGGGATCGCGGGAACGTATGCGACTTCCGCAATCCCCGGCTGGTGCCGGCCCGCCTCTGCGGGCCACCTCGCGTCGGCGGGGGTAGTGAGGTGTTTGACTCCCCTCGCTACGTCAAAGAGGGGCGCACGGGAACACCACGCGCCGCCGCCTCGGGTCCGGATGAGTGGGGGGCGACAGACATCCCCAAGTCCGCCGCCCCTGGACCCAGTTAGGGGGGCCGGAAGAGGGCAGCGTATGCCCTCCTCCGACGCCCGATGCGCCTGCTGCGAGCAGGGAGAGCGGTTGTGATCTCCCTCTCCCTTTCCGCAGCCTCCTTCTGCGCGATAACTGTCTCGCAGAAGGAGACCACCGCGTCCCAGGACTCCTCACCGCCGACCATAGCATGGACTACGGCCGGCAGCGAGAGGTCACCGCCTACAACAGAGATGAGGGCACGGCGCGGCTCCTCCCAAGCTGCACACTCTGCAAGCGTATGCCGCGCCGTGTCCTCCCGACAGTCGACGCAGTGGTGGCATCGAGCGTCCGGCTCCCTGCCTATGCGACACAAGAACCTCCCGAAGCAGCCATGCCCCGAGAGGACCTGCGTCGCACGAAACGTCAGAGAGCCGTGCCTTCTCCCGAGCCACAGGTCGAGCACTGGCCGGATGGCCTCGATGGTGATGAGGCCGGCGGAAGGGCTCGAAAGCCTGTCCCGCCATTCCGCCACCAGGACCTCGCGCAGCTGCGACCGACGCAGCTCCAAGTGTTGCTGCGTCAGTCTTTCGCCGCACGCCCGCGCGCCCTCGCGCCACCTATGCAGTGACGCGAGCACTTTCGCCTCCAGGTCCCACGGCGGAGATCCGGCCAGTGCACAAGCCGCCTCGTAGGAGATCGTGCGATATCCCCTGATGACTCTGACGGCCATCACCCTCTGCGGCCTCCGCAGAACAGTGATGGTGCTGGCCGTCAGGTCAGCCGCCCAGATCGGGGCCCCATAAAGGGCCATCGATCGCACGATCCCCACGTACAACCGCCTACAGGCGGTGCTCGGGTCCCCCAGATTGGGAAGCAGCGTTGACAGCGCCCCCGCCGCGCCCAACAACTTGGGCGCCAGCCGCCGGAAGTGGGGGCCGAAATCCCACCGGCTGTCGAGCACCAATCCCAGGTACTTCATGGTGGACTCGACAGGGCGTGTGTCACCCTAGGTTTTCCTCATCTATCTTTTCTGTAATTTATGTTTTTTTAGGTTTTCCATTCTAGTCTTGATGTTCACACCACTCCTCGTTCACAATATTTCTATCAATACAATTATTTTTCTCGTCCCCAGAGCGTAGACAAGACCTGGGTGGAAGACCCGCCGTCCCGCAACCCATACGATTCTCTGTACCAACAGCCGGACACCGAAGAAGATAACACGGACAACTTCTTCATAGCACTAATAGTTGTATTCTTGCTGGGGTTGTGCTACTGCGGATATCATGTAAGTTTGATTCTCATGCAGTTAATGGACAAGTCCTGGGTGGAAGACCTACCGTCCCGCAACCATTACGACTCTCTGTACCAACAGCCGGACACCGAAAAAGATAACACAGATAACTTCTTCATAGCACTCATAGTCGTGTTCTTACTGGGGCTGTATATCGTGTGAGTTTGGTGCCCAGAAGAAACAATATCATTTATTGATGTGTAATATCCTCTCGCTTTCCTGCAATCTGTAGGGTGATTTCGTGAATTGGGACGGAAGTGTGTAACAGGAACCCGAGGAAGCGCGCGCTATTTGATTTGACCAATGAGCGCGCGCATTGGTCAAGTTGGCTGTCAGTTTGTACCATAGATCTATTTTTTATATTTCTATGCTTGGTACTTTTAATGTTAATGTTGCTTTTTACCAAGGTCAGATGTTACACATCCTATGCGACTACTGTAAGATTCGCTCGTTTTTTTTCATTTATTTATCTGCACACAACAAACTTAAATCTTGTGTTTTTAGACGTGAGAATTAAAGTAATGAGAGGTGGTTTTAAAATGTTGTCACGGCAATCAGTCAGATTATAAAATATTAGTATAATGATCGTTTTATTTCCATAAGGTCCATACACAATTAGGCTATAATAGCTTTTTGCCCCAAATTTTCGTTTTCTTATATAACTACTTAATGGTACACTGCGATCGCCAACCCGCCTGCCAAGCGTGGCGATTATGGGTACCGCCCCCAAACTTAGGGGAGGCCTATGTCCAGCAGTGGACGTCTTTCGGCTGATATGATGATGATGATCTAATGGGCATGTACAACACTAGGTTCTACTTCTAGGTACCATGTCTGATGCACCTACTCCCATTGACTCTACACCTAATCTCCCCTTATCTAAGGATAAAATTAATAATATTGTCTTTATAAATACAGATGTGGCGAACACACAAAGCTTATAAGTTGAGCCTGGAAAAACAAACGGATGAGAATATAATGAGAAGCAAGGAGCAAGCGACAAAGCTACAAGAACCTGCTATTTCGTTTCTACAGGTGAGATTACTCGAAAAACTAAAAGATCGTTCAAATAAAACAAGCAAGTTTTTAGAGTTTATAGGTAATACGGAACCCTGTCATATCTAAAATTTTGAAAAAATAACAGATTGTTCGTTACTTATTTTTAGATTATTGGAATCACTTTATAAAACCTCTGGTATTAAAATTACACAAGGAAACAAGATTGGCACCGCCGGTTGTTTTGCAAGAACTCACCTCTTCAAACTCACTTCTTAATCTGTAGTTACTAGAGCGAAACTGCATACACTATAGAAAAGTATTACAAATCCTGTATTTTCTATCGTCCAAAAGACTATATTACCCTCTGGCCCTTCTTAATTGATTCTTTAAATTGTAGCTAAACAAAGAGCCAGTAACCGAAGAACAAACTCCAGATGGCGACAAGAAAGCCAACGGAGTTACCATCGATACTGTTCCTGTTGTTATAGTGGAGATACCCAGCGAAGGTTCCATCAGCAGGAAGGGAAGCTTGAGATATAGGGGTCAGTATACATTCTTGTTGCGAAATTTGTTTGAAAGAGTCACCGCGGCCCTGGGAACGCAAAGGGCTTTAGAAGGAACACGGATGGGTTTTATTCAGTCTGACACGCCCTTCCGCTCCACCCAGAGAGGAAGGATTCATTTGATGATTTCCCATCCTTAAAAAAAAAGTATACATTCTTAGAACTCTGGGAAGCATAAGCAAAATTGTTTGTCGACGATGTAGGTTATTTGATCCATTGGCACCCGGACGGAGACGACGGACTGCTAACACGAGCTAGAATAACATCATGATCTCATCGGTAAACAAAATCTAACCGTCTTTCCTAGAATCCTATTTAGATCAGGATTATTTTTGAGTACTAGTGTTGCGAGACAGAAATTCGCTAGTTTCTCATAGACAATGATATACCTATATAATTTATCGTTTGCCATAAAATAAAGCCAGGATACCTTTTTCAGACATGTTAGAAAAAGAAAAGGTATGGGAAACGCTGGAGGAAAAAGACGAGATGTCTGACAGTGATGCAGATGATTACGAGAAGGTGAACGGCGATGATCGAGAGGCAAACTGTGGAGATCCTGATACTGACGAAGATTCCTCGTCTACTGAAGATGAAGTGGTTAGTATATATTAAAACAGCCCAACTCCATCTCAGGACCCAGTACCTATATGCTTTAAGCATTATATTGTATTTAAGATTTGGGAGAACCGAGCTTAGCCGTAACTCTCGTGATTAACACTCATGCCTTTTATGTAAAGAAGAGGTCATTTTTATGCAGTGATATCGTCTTTACATTAAAAAAATATATATAAATACGAATTGAGAACCTCCTCCTTTTAGAAGTCGGTTAAAAAGCATTGCATTTAAATAGATAGAATGCAAATAGATAGAAATAAAAAGGTTCTATTCACTCCTACAGTTTTTTTTTATAATAGTTACGATTATCTTATTGAATTGATGTTGTGCACTTGAGACGTAACTACCCAACCAATAACAAGTTATTATTTATTTATTCATTTTCACATACAATTATTTATGAATTATTTATTTATTACTTTTAATGACTTGTCTGTTTTTGCAGGAAACCCATCAAGAGCATCATCTAAATGGTCGCAAAGACTCCAATAAGGAGGGGCCGCCAACTCAGACTAACTTGACGACGCAGCTGCCATATAAAATAGATGAAGACGACACCAACGAACTTCTTACATCTATTGCTTAGTTACCAAATAAATGTTTTGTATCGACTATTTATTTTTTATTGTGTAACCTGCTATCCTTCCCAGGCTCAGCTGCGTTTCGTTTAGATTTTACTCTGATAAATACCTACAGTCAGCTTCGACTGAACAATACAATTTTAATATAAAGTGTCAAACATCTATACTAAAACGGGCTCTTTGTCACTACAACGTTTTAAAGGACCGCCACCACCCCAACAACAATCGCAACCCCATATCGTGTCCCGCCAATTGTGTGTTTTTTCTGTACGTATTTTTTTAATTTGATGTACATGTAAGTATAATATAAATAAATAAGGACCAGTAGAGTTAGTGCAACGCAGTACCTAAGTACCTACATCTTTCTTTTTCAAACCTCCCGCCACTCGTTTCTTAGCAACATAATCTACAGCAAATGCCTCTTCATTGAAGCCCTCTCTTAATGAGGAGTGTAATAAGACGTAAGTACGTATGTAATCCACACAGTCAGTCAGTACCTACCAATGGGTGGTTTTTGTTTTACGCAAGTATGTACTTACTACTTACTTTTTACCAGTTGTGATTGCATATAAGTTGATCATCAAAAACTATGTAATTTAAGAAATAATTTGAATTAGTTCTACATAAATAAGAAAAAAATTAAAAGCTTCTTGTTCAAACCTTAAAAATATCATAGACTAAATAATTTTCTGGCAACACAATCATTCTTTGACGTTTATGGAGTTATGTTGTCTATAGTTGATCATATTTGATTTCAGAAGAACACGGTATTGTCATTTAGTCATAACATGGACGAAATTGAAAAGGAAAAAATAGCGGCGCTGCCGTCACAGTTGCTTGTTACGACGATATGCCATCCCATGGAATATGCAAAGGTACTCATACAACTTGGGTACGAGCCTTTGCCGCCACGCCGGTCCACGACTCTGTTTGGACGCCCTGCCATGATATTACCTAACGTTTTCCAATACATCAAGTTTATCAAAACATCAGATGGATTCTTCGGCTGCTACAGAGGCCTATCGGCGAGTGTGCTCGGGCTGATTGCGTCCAGTCAGCTCACCTCCAAGGTAATCTATGCGATGGGCATCGACTTTCCTGAAATCAATGACCCTCCGAACATCGTCACTGATGAGGACCCTAAAATTGAAGATTACATCAAGCTGGGGCGCCGCGACATGATAATGCATACAGCTTCAGTCATTGTGTCTTATCCATTCCATGTTGTATCTGTCAGGATGATGGCCTCTTTTATTGGAAAAGAGGAGCACTACAGCTCTTTGGTAGGTGCTGTAGTGTCTATCTATAGAGATGATGGAATCCGTGGGTTCTTCCATGGAATTATTCCCAAAATACTTGGGGATTTAACTTGTGTTGCTGTTACAGGAGTGTTGGCATACTATGTGAACAAATACCTGGTCAAAACTAAAGATCTACGATACTACACAGTACCGTTGCTCACTTTTGTGACTAGTACTCTCACTTATCCATTGGTTGTGGTGTCTACTTGCATGGCTGTTGGGGGCTGCAGCTTGTCGGCAGGCAATCCCCCAGCGATGCCCAAGTATCCATCTTGGCAAGCTTGCTGGAGGGACCTGCTGAGGAACAAGCAACACAAGCGTGGGTCCTCCCTAATCTTTAGATACTACATTGCCCCGATCGCAGCCATGCAGTAGTCACACTTTCCTAATGTATTTGCATTTATGTTTATTAATTAGCTAAGTGTTATTCCATGATCACCAAAGTAGACGCAACCTTGTAGTAGAGAAACAAGAGAATATGTACAATGAAATGTGTAAATAATTTAGTATAAATGGTGTACCATGTGGATATTCGTTATGCTAGATTGTCAAGTCCAAGGAGTGGTTATTATTAAATAAATATATTTTATTTGTCTGTTGCTTTGTCATTTTATAATTATTAAGTTGTTAAATTATGTCTATAACCATTACTGTGCAATATTTCGAATTTTCCAAGGTTTATGATAAGACATAAGATATCAGTCTTCTCTCTTGTACCTATTTAGATAACTTATCGTAATAAAACCCCTGATCCTAAATACAAAATTATTTTATTTTTGCTAAAGTCTGTGCTCTAATAAATTCATCAACAAGTTCTTTCTTCAGCATGCCTACAGCTCTTCTGTAGATGGCTGGTGTGGCTTGAGCATTGTTCTCTGTTTCAAACACCATGTATTTCATCCAGATGTCCACATTATCAGTTCCGTGATGTTGAACCGCACATTCATAGCATTTTCTAATACTCTTAACATTTGGTTTCTCCTGTGCCATCTCAATGTCAATCATATTTTTGTGGACCTCAATCTGAGTTGGTGGAGTCCTTATTAAGTCTTCATATAAATCTCTTGCAGCCTTAATTCCGCTGTTTGCATACATTTTCTGTAGGAGTTTAGGTTTGATTGCTAACAGAACAGCATTTTCGCAATTTTGGAACTTTTTGTACAGGTTCTTTAGCTGAAAAAAATATAATTTTGAAAATGAGCAGTTAAAATAAATTACAATATGATTATATCCTAAAGTAAAATAATATGATACTTACTGCAACATCAGTTTCAACATTGTCTAGCACTATATTGTAAAGATGTAACAGATCATCTGGTTTCAACCCTTTTACAGCTTCTTGCAGCACGGATAACATTTTCTTTTCATCTGGTTTATTCAGAAGGATCTTTTCTTCCCATACACACCTGATCTTAGGATTTCTCTTTGCTGCTGAATCTAATAACTGAAACAAAAAATTTGATGTATAGTGTGAGAAATAAAACCCAAGCCCAGTTTTTATGTTGAAGTTTTTTAAAAGAAACCAGCTTTATTAGAATAAAAACAAGCTGAGTAGTAAAAACCATGCAACCTGTTCAAAGAAATTAAATTATTTAATGATTTGTTTTTTTTAACTAACTATGAAAAGTACCTCTATTAAATCCTCATTAGATGTCTCGTTTTCCAGTTTCAAGATTTCAATTCCAAAAGCAAACATGTCATTTGAAAGCAGTCCATTTTCGTGGCCATACATCCAGGCATGTTTCACTGCATTTATTTTCTGATGGTCACTGCATACACTATCATTTGCACCAAGGAGGCCATGAATGTATTTTGTGCATAATGTTTCATCTGGGAACTAAAAAAAAACAGTATGAGAAAATAATAATCTCTAGACATTCACTGAAATATATTTGTTTTAATGTTTATGTTGACATACAAACCTGTTGCAAAGCCTCTTCGTAAACTGCTATGTAATTATTTACTTCTTGCGTAAAACTGTCTACCTCATCAACATATTCTTCAATTTCTTCCCAGTGGCAACCCTACAACAGATAAACTTTTTATGAATAAAGGCTCAAATAAATTTAATGACAACCATTGCAGATAGAATCTCCAACAGACTTGAGTTTCCTGATTTAGACTATGCCAAGCATTTTGCCAACTATGATGGAGTCACACAGATGCAGCTGTTTGCCAGTGATTTACATGGAGTGACTACCTATTTCACCTCCACAACCTAGTAGTGGGGTAATGGTAGACTATTGTAGACTTGCGCATAGTAGTTCGCGACCGGGAGCGCTCATTTTAGTTCGCAGCTCCTTGGCGAACTAGTTCGCTCTTTTAGTTCACCAGCTCCCAAATCAATGTTTCGAGACGGGAGCTGACTGAGCTAGTGAGCTGAGAGAAAGACAGATCGCTCGCGCTCTTTGCAGTTTGCTGCTGCGCGCGTTCCTTTTTTTGTAGAGTAGGTAGCTACTTTGCCGTTATATTTTACTTTACGTATGTTGTACTCGTATTATTTTGATTGATTTATTAGTTCAATACAGAAAATTGCTTATAAAATATAATTAATGACATGTTTACTCTAAAATTGTAAATAATAGCTTGTATAATGCATAGAATTGAAAGATGAGCAACAAAAACTAGGTAGGGCAGCTCCGCGCTCCCACTCGCTCTCGCTATACTATTAGGTTGGTTGGTCATTTAGAAGGAACTAAAGAGCGGCGGATCTGGGACCTAGTTCGCCTGTTGGAGCCCTATTACGAACTAGTTCGCGAGCTACACAAGCTATTGACATGCTAAATATTTTAAAAAAACTTACTTCCAACTCCCTTGAGGCTATGTAGGACCAGACGTCCTTATTAGCCCGCCTGGACCATATTTCCTTTTTAATGTCATCAACAAATGACTCTTTTATTTCATACTTTCTACACAGGTCAAAAATACTGAAGAGGAATTTCACATTTTGGATATTTTTTGCCCCATTTCTCCAAACAATATCTGCTCTTTTTATTTGTTTTTCCTGAAAGCATCATTATAACAGTCAGATAATTGAGTACTTAAATGTATTGTTAACTCAGCAATGTAATCTTTATAGTTCACTATAGATCTAAATCCATTTTTATGGACTGTAATAGCATTTCATTAGTCTAAATAAAAAAGGTCTGGCAGTTTGTATTAGGGTAGCACACATACATTGAACCAGTCACTGATATGAGAAAAGTAAATTGGAGCAAATATGTATTTTCGAATTTGGAAAGGAAACTCGCCTAGCTCAAGACCAAGGACTACTATTCAATCATGAAGGGGCCATTTGATAAAAGGTGAACCCATGTTATAGAAGACTGAATTGTGATAACTATGAAGTCAAACTAAAGAAGTATTTACCCTATCTTCCTCAGTATCAGTTTTAAACATAAGAGATATCAGTTCAATATCAAAGAGCTCCAGATACAATACTTCGGAGTCAGGGTGTCTCTGTACCCCCTTAAGTAAGAAGCTTCTGGCGTTCTCCAGGCTGTTCTGTTCTTTGCTCTCCCATTTGCTTGCCATCTGCCAGATTTTTGGTTTATCACCATGGATCTGCGAAAAGGTTAGTTATTAGCCTCTAGGCTAAAAGCTAACCTTTTCATCTACTCATATCCTTGGTAGATGAAAAGGTTAGCTGTAGTAAACCTTGTTAAGAGGAACATTTTGTCATAAGTATAGAGAGGGTATCTTGCTGGAGAAACCACTTGGCACTGCTAAATAGAGAGATATTCAGTTCTTTATATGGCATCACTATATTTATGGTGAAAATAAAGATGATTTCAATAAGATGTACCTGTAACATCTGTCCTATAATTCCAGAAATAGCATAGTCAAATCCTACACTTCTGCAAAACTTGACATACTCAAAATATATTTCTATATCATCCTGGAACCTGTATATAAACTGTTTGAACACTTTGTTCAGGCGCTTAGCTATGGCATACTCTATGTCCTTTTTCTTTTCACCTAGTTGAGTCTTCTTTCGTCTCAAAGATATGTCTTCAAGCAAAGCCAGTTCATAGGCTATGTATTGTACAAAATCCTCCTTTTGTTTAACTCTTCGCTGTATGTGATATTCAAATTCTTTTCTTTTTCTTGATATTTCTCTGTGAAAAGTAAGGAATAACATTATAGTAAAGTTTTGGGTCTTTTCAATTCTATTAGAACTGTTTTTTGAGCCACTTGGTTGTGTGAAGTGTAGATTTTCACCTGTATTCCCAAAGTTAAAATGAAGTGATTAACAACCATAATCACAAGATGGGAACTATGCCGTTGTTATACGGCATGAAACATAACATTTTTCGAATATAATATTATATTTTATAAATTCGCAATGGAATAGTACGAATTAATGTTATTTATTTGTACTCACTTTATTTCTTCGTCATCATACAATTGAGTTCTGCGCATCTGCTCCAACTCATTGATCATCTCCTCTATACGTTGATTTACTTGTTCTGCCATTTTTGTTGATTTTTATTTTATGTATCCAGAAATTAAAACAACACACGGAATACAGCTTTTGCATTCGCGTGTTTTTTTGAGGTTATGTTGTTTTGTTGCTAGCTGTCAAATTAATGTCAATGTTTAAATGATTCAGTTCGTTCTGAAAGTTATTTTTAATGGAGTGTTCATTTGCAAAACCGAAGTAAACCAAAATAAATTGAATTGAATTGAAAGCAGTTTCAGCTCCTAGCTTCTTTATAGGTAGAATCGAACCTAATGGTGACTTGTAGCGGAATTTGTTCGAAAAAGTAACCGCGGGTCCGCGGCCAAGGCAAAAGGGCAGTGGGAGGAACATGAATGGGTTTTAGTAAGTATGAGTCTGACACTGATTTGATGATTTCACATCCTTAAAAAAAAAGCTGGCTCAGAACACTCCGCGAGACGCTGAACTGA
Source organism: Mamestra brassicae (assembly GCA_905163435.1). NCBI lineage: Eukaryota > Metazoa > Arthropoda > Insecta > Lepidoptera > Noctuidae > Mamestra > Mamestra brassicae. The sequence continues at coordinate 5,956,429 of LR991004.1, read as the reverse complement.
AGCAAATTCATGTGACAGCGAGGGTGAAGCGTAGGGCACTAAGCAGCGAATCGACATTCATAAGCCGTGAGGATAATGGATGCGTTGAATGGTTAAGATATCAAAAGTGCTTCGCCAGGGATGGTGACCTGGGTTTGTTTACCTACCTAGAGTCCCTCCCCAAAATCTTACACCTCAAATTAAGAGCGGGTACCTACGCACTGCATCCGATCCGAATCCGTGAAAATACGGATGCTTATAATAAACTCGGACCAAATTCGGATATTGCTTACGCACTAATCCGATCTCTGATCCAAATCCAAACTATTCAGGGGCCATCTTTGGATATGTCCGATCGTCTTCTCAAGAAATCGTTCATTGTATGAACGATTTCGCATTACCTACAGTAGATACTACGCCTACTTCGGTCCGTCAATATTTCTTCCGCGGATGAAAAGGAAGAAATCTGATGACGGAAGTCGGATCTAATGCGTAAACTACCATACAAATAGTTCTATGACTACCTACTTCGGAACGTATTTTCACGGATTCGGATCTGATGCAGTGCATAACCTTCTTTTAGGAGAATAATTTTGGTTGGTAAACACAATACCAACCTGAAAAGGGGTCATTATACCTACTCATAATTATGAACAACTTTTTCTATGGGACCAATCCAACTGAAACCGTGAAAAAAAATTAGCTGTTCTTTTGAACAGCTAATTTTTTTTGCCCAGCTCATCAAGCTACCCTAAACTGCCAAATTTTCCCAATCAACTTTGAAACTATCGCTTTAGCGATAAAGTTGAAAATCTATTAAAGAAATTTGACAGATTGTTGTTATTTGATGTGCTGGCGACTGTACATTTTGTCGAGTTATGCGCCCATAAATGTATGGGACAGTCGATTTTCCATCCGATCCTGACGCACATCGCACCGTGGGAAGCCAGCTTTAGAAAAGCGACAGTGTGAATAGAGACTATCATAACTTGTAATACAAGTTAATAAAAATCATTATTTATATTGTCACTAATTTTATTTTCCATACATTAATTACAAATATAGTCCAAAATCATTTATTTGCAGTTATTCAATCTAGATGTAAACTAAATTTTATACAAAATAAACAACTCTTATATCAAAAATACCTAACCAATAAATTAGCCTACATATTCTTAAGTTTTAACATATTTCTATTATTTACAAATTGTAATACTTAGCACATTACGTAAAGACACTTTTGTAAGAACAAAAGTTTTTTTTTACTTGTTATTTTGATTAATGAATTCATAGATACGTCGATTAACATTTTTTATGGAGTAAATGTCTATGAGAGGTGTGGCGAGAAAAGTATTTTCTTACAAACATTAAATATTTATCTTTGTTTTTGAGTAACAAAATAAAAAGTTGAACGAACATCGACGCAGACATCAAACGGCTCGACGACGTTCAATATCCAATGTGTTATTGTAATATAATTTACAATGCGCTAGCGACACTTATTTTTTCTACATTACAAAAAAGGGTTTTCAAGCATTTACACGGTGGGTATACAAGAGGCGGCACGGCATAAAACTTTATGAAATAAAGATCAGCACAAATCGAGACGCGTTTTATTTACTTCACAAAAAGGCATACAATTGATTAAAAAAAAATAATTTTACTATCGTGGTCCGCAGACATAGACGAATGATTATGGCTCTTGCGCCGCATACCCTGTTACCTGTCAGTTCACGTCAGGATCTAATGATCGCGTCTGCGGACGGCATTGCCTTGGCCGAATATTGGGCTAGGGAAGCAAGGGATACAATTAAGATTTTTTTGTCATCGCTACACGCTAAGAAGATTGAGAGAATTCGAAACAGCGAGGGGACGCGATGAGCCTCCCTGTGAGACAGGCTCGCGAATATGAAGCTCCACGATACACGATATGGCATGCGACGCGGCGTCGCGATATCGTGGCGCCGAGCGAATCAACTTGCTTCTTCAAGCATCGTCATGCCGCGTCTTAGTGTGAACTCACCCTAATGATCAGCATCAAGTACTATTGCTTTACAAAATTAATTTATAAACCATTTAATTCCGTCAATTTCATCTAGCAGTGAATTTAATAACACCTCCCTCACAATGTTCAATCATGCCTCTGCCTTTGAAACAATTCAACCAAGTTTTAGAAAACAATTTGAAACTCTCCCGTTCTTCATCTGTTTTCGACACAGGAGTGACATTTATCTCCGGAATACATCTCCCGAAATCAATTGCTGGTAGCCAAACGCAAAAATCCGAGTCGGGAGAATATTTAAAAATGTCCTGGCAACTCTGGAGGTTTATTTGAGGAACTGGGGGTTGCCGCTGTAATAATTTCTTGAGTGTGATGAAAGTTAAATTGTTGTTCTTCAGTGTTATTGATTGCAAGTGTTTAGCGCGGCCGATGCTCCTGTAAATTGACAAATTGAGTGTTTAGCAAGAGTAAAAATAATTAGTTATCATTTCTGTGAGATCAAAATTTGATAAGGACAATCCAAATGGAACAAGGCGAGCCACATCCGCGGCAAGAGAATTGGCAAAAGTAGCCACATTGAATCCTAAAGATTAGGAACCGGCGATGCAGTAGGCTTAGGAGATAGCGAGACGAGTTGGACTTGCAGGAAAGGGTATATAAAATATATTGTATTATGTTCAACAATAAACAAGAAAACCTTACCTAAATATCCTCATAAACTGTCCATCAACCAATTTACAGTTCGACAGTCCAAATCTTCTAATCTTCAAGTCCTTAGCGGAATCCATGAAGCTGGCCACACAGCCAACAATATTGCCTTCCACACCAACATTGTCCAACTCCAAATCCACCAACATGTTCGGATTCAATGAAGTCATCAAACAGCTGACAACTCCTTGCTTCAGTTCATTATTGCTCAAATCAATCGATTCCAAACAATCGAAATTCAAACTAGATTTAATCGAATCGTTAATCGCGTTCTGTGTTATTTCACAATAATTTAGTTTCAGTATTTTTAGCCGGATGTGTTGAGTTATTTTGGCAATATTTCTGAAGCCGTTGTCTGATATAGGGTTGCCGCTTATATCGAGTTCTTCTAGGGATGTGCAGGCGGGACGGTTTGCTTTTTCGAACATATTTAGTAGGGATTTCGTCCCCTCGGCGGTGACATTATTTCTGCTTATGTCTAGGTGTGTCAAATGCCTCATGGTACACATGCATTCGGTTAAGTACTTGACGCCAGCGTCTCCTATATTGTTGTCTGATATCATGATGGCTGTGATGTGTGTTTGGTGTGTTAGGGCTCTGAAAAGAGGCCGCATTTGTGACGATGATAATGTTTTTGCTCCTAGTGCTAGTCGCCGGGTTGTGTGGCTTCGGCCGACGGCTTGTTGGATTTCTTCAGAAGGTGCTGAAAACAGTTATAAACATAACATTTTATGTTACTGCAGGGAGTAGTTTCCTGATTGATTTTAGACCTGCATGTACCAACGTGCAATGGTGGGCTACCATGGGCATTCTCTACCTGTCAACCAAGGGTGGTGAAGACATAACATTACATTATAGAACTTAAATGCTTTTTCATCTTATAGAACCAAAACGCTCTGTTAAAAACGGGTCCCCTATGTTGTTTCGAACGCCGCTGTTGCGACACATGCTGTTGCGAATTATTTTTCCACTGCCTCACAGGTTCGAAAGCTCATGGACTCGAATGAATTCGTCGCGAAAGACGCTGTTTCGATAAACATTTTCACTGCCTCATACGTTCGAATGCTTGTGATTTCGATTTATTTAGTCATAAAGTGTACAGAAAAATATTTAAGCAGTAATTAAATAAAATCAACAAATTCGGTGTCAACATCATCATTTCAAAGTCAAAACCTTTATAGTACAAGCAGTCACAAAAAAGCAGTAACCACCATTATAGGCCTACTTTATCACTGTTTGGTGATAAAACGCTTTGGTAATAGAAGCCTTTGTTACTTGGGTATTTATTTTTTTGTCATTGATTGTGTTATTATTTAGAATAACAAAATATATTTATTTATTACTTTTCTTTAACATATTTCTTTTATTAACTTTCAGTTATGTTTTCAAGTAGTTTTTTTTTAGCCCATATGTACCTTCTGTATTTAATTTAATAACTTGAAATATGTAAGTGCTGTGCACTACTGTTAGTGTCAACTTCACTGTAGATTTTAAGTTTAATTGTTACAGTACCCCAAAAAATGTATTAGTGAATAAGGCGTTGCAGTGCCATAATTAAATAAATCCCATGGCGGGTGCATTGGTTCCTTCTTTTTCAATATAAAGTATTCATAATATTATTTCTAAGCCGCCGTCGTTTTACCCATTATACCACTGTGAAAAGCTAATTAAATTGATCAGTGTTGTCAATGAGACAACACGTTCTAAATATACGTCGTACAACTCGCACATTTTATGACAGCCATTGCCGTAAGTTTTGTACCACATTTGAATTCGTTTCTCGTTGTGGATCTATTTATAAGCAGGTTTGTAAAACAAACCCGTATTTTCGTTTTCTATTGAGTTTCATTAAATCGGTTCATTCGTTTCCAAGAACAAGCATAATAAGTTAAGAATAAGTTTGTATGAAGAATAAACGCTTTTAATTAAAACTTAGGTATTCATCACAATACTCACGTATACTCAAAGCGTCACAGCACTCAAGGTACCTCTCCTCAGCGGGTGAAGCCTTCCAGTTAGTGATACAAGTCTTAAGCTCAGGAGACGACAGGACCAAGCTAAGCGGATCGTCTTCCGATAGTATCGCGCCGTCTGACGTCATCAGACTGAATACGGGGCGGACTCCAGTCAACCTGAAAAATATTTATTTTAGCAACCTCTTCCATATTTTTGTTCCTATGGCTGGGACACCACTCAGTGAAAGAGAATTGGCCGTAACCACTACAAGAGCCCAGTGCAGGAGGCTTTGAGTGAATAATACTTTAGTTGTGATAATTTGTGCCTTATGGTTGATGATTCAACCATTTTATACACTTGTCACATGTATGTGACAATCGAAAACTTAGCCTGTATATCAACGTCAAACATATGTGACTAATAATACGGTAAATTTATGGCTTGGGGAGAGGGGTTTGCCGATGCGTTTATGCTCTGGCCTTCAAAGGATGAAGAATCAAAATTGATTCGCATCAAAGGTTTTTCCCCGAGCGAAACCTTTTATATCGTTGGTTTTTTCCCAGCTAAACAACAATGATTTGCCATCACCTAGTGGGAAAAACCAGATGAGGTGACCAATTAATTTGTACGTCGAAAATACGCCATTCATGATAATCATGCTACGTTAGTAATTAACGGATTTCCGTTGAGAAGTTGTGTGAGAATCGTTTTTTATGTTGCTAAGTAAGTAAAAATATCAGTAAATAATAAAAATTGTGTCGTCACCAGAAAACAGGTGAATACTGGATAGAGATTTGTAGAAGAAGACTACAATGCCGCGTCGAAACCACATTAATTGAGATAAAAGAAAGAAGGAGGATAATAAGTAGTCTATGGTCCACTTACTTATAATATCTAGATTTAACTTCCTCAACCAGCCAGCTGATTGTCAACTTATTAATCGTATCCAACTTCAGTGAGATCAACAACACTTTATCTTCAACCTGCACCTTGACGGCCGCCGGCGGCAATATCTGCGTTTGAACCGGCCTTCCATTCTTAGACGATTGCACTATGTTGATCGGTTGTATCACATTCATTGCCTGCACTATATTTGGGTTCATACCCTGCATTAAGCTAAAACCGTCGTTATTGTGAGCGACATTAGGGTTATAGTGGAAGTTCTCTCCTGAAGATTTCCGAGAAAATGTTCCAGTAGGCGTCAGTCTTTTATTTATATCTCTTCTGGAATATTCGTTGTCGCTTCCACTGTTACTTGATTGGTCAGCGTCCCTTTGTCTTTGAAATCCAGCTTTTAATAACGTGGTCTGTCGCTTCCATCTTCGTTTCATACTGTCACGACTATCTCTAGATTTCGAATCATTCAGTTCTTTACTTATATTTCTCATAGATTCTGCTGCAGATACTTTTGGACGGACATTTTCGTTTCTGTGAAAACTGTCTGAATCTGAACTGCTTTCGCTAACATCAATAATGTCACTGACTCTTGATTTCTTTTTAACGTTAAATTTATTACTTTCGATCAGAGGCTCAGATATTTTATTGATTTCTTCTATCTTGTCTTTGATACTTTCGTAAGAAGGTTTTTTAGCTACTGTAGTGAGAGGATCACTGAGTTTTCTTTTTTTATTGTTTTTGTTTATGCCTAAGTCGTCATCTAGCCAGTCATCGTCAATTTCTTCCGGGTCTAACAAAGCAGGTTTTACTTTAGACTTCTTTACGTCAACTTCAGGAAGGTCATTCATACTTCTATTTCTTAAAGCTTCTATGGCATTTCTGTATTCTTTAACTCCTGTGGTTTTCTTCTTGTCTTTAGCTTTACAGTCGTCTGATGAGTTTGAGTCGTCAGATGGGAAAGCCGCTTCGTTCCTTATAATTTGGGATAGATCCACATCATCGTCACTGTCGTCATCAATTATATTTCGTCTTTTAAACACTGGAGTGTCTAGTTCTTTGATTCTACTCGTCATTTTTGAAGTACTTGGCGGAGAAACGTCTTTTATTGGTTTCACTGGAGTTTTAGACTTGGATCTATTCAATATGTCTGTAGTACTACTTCTTTCTGAGTTTTGTATTTTATTGCATATGTTGTTGTACATACTTTCCTGGTCTTTTGTGAGAATGGTGCCGGTTCGCCATTTTTGTAGGACGTGTAGGGGTGTTTCGCCGAAATCTGTCTTTAGTGTTGGTATCGCGCCTTTTTCTAGTAGTAACTGAACTACGTCTAAATGGCCGTTACTTGCTGCGTCATACAGTGGTGTGATACCTGGAATATTGAAGTGAATTTAAAGTAAGTTTATCCATTAACTTATTACAGGACCATGAGAGAGGTTCAGCATTGAACTGTAACGATGCAAAATGGGACAAGGTTGGCATTATTTTGAATCTTTAACTTTGATAAGAACGAGCTTTCAAGACAATTACTATTAAGAAATCTTAGTTTGGGATGCCCATAAAGAACGTAAGGAACACAGCATTAAAAAAAATGATAATGGCGGCCCAACCTGTTTATACCCTTTCGCTCGCAAAGTATTTCGGACTTGTAAGTGAAATTGAGAGTTTTTAACGGCAGAATTTAAAGCTTATAACGTCTTAACAAACACTTTATTATTAAGTATAGTATTAAATTAACCTTTTGAACGCCAGAGCATAAACGCATCGGCGTGCCCCCGACGCCGAGCCATAAATTCGCCACACTTTTTGTCATATACTTGTGACGTTTGGCGTACAGGGCACGCGCTTGCTTGTCGTGTATACGTGACGATGGTGTTCAAAAGGTTAAACTCACCATCACAATTCGAGCCCCCTCTATCGTTAACATTGGCTCCGTTATAGATGAGTATATCGGCCACGTCAACATGTCCGTGTATGCAGGCCTCGTGCAGCGGCAGCCAGCCAGCGTTGTCGCGAATGTTCACAGGATGGCCCTGCGCTATGAGGCGCTCTACTAGCAGCTTGTTGCCTGATATCGATGCCTGGAGAATAAGGATATCTTTAGTTAGTCTACCCGCACATATATTGTGTATATGCTCACGTATTCGTATTATTTATTTAGCATTAATTACTTTCTGCACTTACAGTACAAACCAACACATACAGAGAGTCATAATCTAAAAATTGAAAAGTTACACACACAAAAATTAACAAAAATTACAGAATAACAAATTATTTACCAATAATAAAAACAAATAATTAATTGCTGGAAATAATAAACAAAAATTATAATATAATCAAATAATACAAATAGTAATAATCAAATAATAATAATATGTCAATCATAAAAACATTTAAACACTAAAACAATCTTCGAATTTGAAAAAATCCAGAACATTAAGGGTCCAAATGCCTTGAAGTTTGAGAACAATATTTTCACATAAGGTTGAAAGACTCATTTCAATCCGCCACACCATTTGTTTTAAATTGTTTGGAAGCGCTCGCATTGACCTACTGTTTGGGTTTAAAAGAATAACTTACGACATGCAACTGTGTTTCCCCTTTCATATTCTTCTTGATGGTGTATCCTTTGCCTCGCTTGCGCGTCTCATGTTTTGTCTCCTTCACTTCTTCCTCGTTTGTGTCGGACAAATCTGCAAAACAAGGCAAGCTTTAAAAGAGGTCAGATATCAAATTCCTTTTTCAAATTCGGTATTTAGTGACTTGTGTGTGACTTACGTGTTTAACCTTTTGAACGCCAGAACATAAACGCATTGGCGTGCCCCCGACGCCAAGCCACAAATTTACCGTACTTTTTGTCACGTATTTGTGACGTTTGGCGTACAGGGCACGCGTTTGCTTGTCACATATACGTGACAGTGGCGTTCAAAAGGTTAAAGGACAAATAAGAATGGAAAAAGGTGTATCAAAGACCATTAACACAGTTCTTATGAAGTAGCATGCCTTACATAAGAAGAAACTAAGAAGAAAAAACATGGAAACTATAAACTACTGTCTAAACGAAATGTCGGCGTTGTGTTTCGCTGACTGGTGTCGCGCAATTGGCCTCAAGCCATATAAGACACAGTAATATCTAAGTTGTCATAGCACCTCACCTGTAAGATCGTCAAGGCATATATCATCACCAATATGAGTGGTATCCTCGTCGCCGCCTCCAGTGGAACTCTGCTCATCTTCAGAATTCTCCAGGTTATCCAAGTTGTCGTACCCTAGAGCCCTCAAATCTTCTTTAGTTTGCTCCATTTTGTCAGTCTCGGCGTATTCCTCTTGATATTTGAGTAGGCTTTTTAAGACTCTGATTTCATATTTTCTTTTATTCCATTCTTGGGCCTAAAAAAAGTAAAGTGATCAAATTTATTTTTGTACGAGTACCTATCCGAATCGCTAGCCCATGAATCCCGTTAAAACCAGACGATATTGCGGCACGTCGAGGGGACAAAGTCGACTACTACCAAAAGGACTGGTCCACACTAGCAGGAAACAGGTAGGGTCATCAACAGCCGAATGACGTCCACTGCTGGACATAGGCCTCTCTCAAAGGCCTTGCCAGGTAGGGTATTTTACTGAAAATAAACGCGTGACGTCACCATGATGGTACAAATTTTACCAGCGACGTGACGTCACGCGTGTTTTCAACGCACTGTATCGTCTTCATTTTTTGTTTACGTAAAAAAAGTCCAACATTTTTTGGAAATCTATCTGACGGACTAATTATGTAGATTTTTTCAGTAAGATACCCTATTGAGTGGAAATAGGAGTGAGCCTTTGCCCTGCAGTTGGATAAAACATAGGCTAGTTAGATTATGTAGATTAGAATCTGAATCGTCGGCTTCAAGTAGGATTCAGTGAAACAAATAATATTGGGCTTCTTTGGTAAGTTCAGACAACCCTACTTCCACCCCTGGGCTGTGGTAGGCTAATCTACATTAATATTATAAAGAGGAAAAAATTGTATTTTTGTGTGTGTGTATGTTTGTAATGAATAAACTCAAAAACCACTGTGCCAATTTCAAAAATTCTTTCACCATTGGAAAGCTACATTATCAGCTAGTAACATAGGCTATATTTTATCCCCGTATTCCCTCAGGAACGGGAACTACGCGGGTGAAACCGCGTGACGTCAGCTAGTAGATAGTATATAAGTAGGCTAATAGCTATAGTACTTGAGTGGCTGAAAAAACAGGGAAAGTCTCGGTCTGTGTTCAAAACCCATTATTTCACCTTCATTTTTTAGAAGCAGTTGTTCCATTGCAAAATTTATTCTATTTGTTTGTATCCATAACGCGAGATTGAGATCAAGAGGGGAAAGAATAAAAAAAAACGTGTGCGTCTCGGGACGCCCGACAGAAGTGATAACTTAAACTAATCTAAGTTGAACTATTTATTATGGGAAGCGTCTGTCCGAAATACGACTAGCGCTGTGGGTTAGAGTGAGAAAGAAAGAGCCTGCCTACCGCTGCCAGATGCGTGAGAGAAAGGGAAACCATACAGACTGGCGCCGTAACGCGTAACGTTACGAAGCGGTTTACCCTCCCATAAGAAGTTATCACTTCAAAAATACTTACAGCTCTCCTAGCCTCCAAACACGCCTTCTCAATCTGTCCATACGGCCTCTTAGCCAAGTACAGCGTCTCGGCGATATTGTACATCGTCGTGAAGGCTTCCTTCGGCACGTCTTTGATCAGTTCGTATTCCTTCTCGTAATAGTCCAGAGCTTCGTTGTAGGCGCCCATGTCCTTGTAGGTTTGGTATAAGCTGAAATAAACAGTATTTTTTTGCGATATTTTGAAATACACTGATGGCATGATTGAATATGGTTGGGTAATGATTAATGAATTGCTAATGAAACCAATACTAAAGGCAGTAATGGCAACTAGATTTAGATATCCTAAATACAACTTGTAACAGAATAAACGCAATACCTGGAAAGGGGTCATTGTACTCATCATTATGAACAACTTTCACTATTGTATCAAAAATAAAATCGCGAAAAAAAAACTACTCCCCCATACATTTTTGTGCGTATAACGCGACAAAATGTACTGAACAGCTGATTTTTTTTGTCGCGATTTCGGGTTTGGTACTATACTGAAAGTAGTTCATAATGATGAGTACATAACCCCTTTTCAGGTATTGCGTTTATTCTGGTACACGTATAGGATAGCTGATAAAACTTCAGCCCAATAATCCCAATGCCATCATAATTCCGTTGTGAAAGATCCGATCCCTTTTTAACAATGGAATCCAGATGGCATTCACACGTCATAGTGCCTGGTGGATGGTGAGTTTCTGCTGTTTCTTGTGGTAAACAATACCCGACTGGCAGGAAGATACTCCCTTTTCAATTCAGCAATTTTAGATCCTGCTCTGTCTTCCTACACTCGCCCGCCAGTTCCGCATGTTCTAACGCCTAGAGATAGTTCTCCGCCGCGCCCTCGTAGTTACGTAGATGAGAGGCGCAGTCTTCAACTCAACTTCTCATGGTGCTTCAAAACTCTCTAAGCGTAGACAGAGCTGTGGCGACATCTACACTACCACAGACGAACTACATATGACGTCACTCAAATCCTGCATCGAGCAAGCAGAGTTGTCCGCGCCATCAACTGCACAGAAGCCCGTCAACAACCGTTGGGCGGGCAGTAGCCAACCAGACACAACACCTGATCAGACAGAGGATCCGCCCACACAAGTCGAAAGAACTTACCTAACATAGATCGGTATAAGGGTCTTCCCACACTCGCCAGCCAGTTCCGCGTGATCCAACATCTTGAGATAGTACTCCGCCGCGCCCGCGTAGTTACGCAGGTGACAGGCGCCGTCTCCTAGCTTCTCATAGTGCTTCTTAAAGGTGGTATGGTCGGAGGGGTCAGTAGATATTAACAGGTCTTCTGTGTAGCACATTGCTGCCACTGTTGGAAAAAGATTGATTGAATAAATATTTAAATACAAAGTCATAAATCTGTTATGTAATACTGCCTACTATTACTACTTGTTTCTGTCTCAGAATAATTGAGATCACTCTTTTTCAAATGAGTCCGTTAAACATACTTCTTACAATTTGGAAATCACACTACTGTCAGTTCCTTCTGATGGCAAGCGATGATGTGATTGTAGATAGAGCATGTTTGTCTTGATGTAGCCTATACACACTTGACTTTAAAAAAATCAGACTCCCATTGAAATTCCACTCTTTAGCTGTATACAAGGAATGTATTCCCAAAAGTGCGTATGGGTGAGGTGTAGAACAAAATATTTCAACTAGTTTTCAAGTAGACATTAAAAGATACTTTAAGAAATGGGACAAAACCTAAGATACTTACCAACTCTAAGATTAGCCTCAATGTTCTCACTCTCCTCCTCATCAGGGGTCTTCAGTTTCCAAGCCTTGAGCAGCACTTGTTTAGCACTCTGATAGTCTGACATCTTACACAGAATATCAGCTTTAGATGATAATGTTTCACATGTCTTCAAAACCTGGAAATGTTGAGTAAAATAAGATTTGAATGCAAGATACAGTCACATTTTGTGAATAATTTAAATAATAATATAAATATTATTTTTATTAGAAGCCTGTACCACATTCATTTGACCAGGCTGATTCACAATATCCAGATATCAGACATCCCATAAGTACTATCTAGCTAGGACATAACTTCTCACTAAATTCTGTAACAAATTGGTATTCATTTGGTTGGAAGTGCCCATATTGTGAACCAGCTTGTTGAAATTAATGTCCTTAATTTATTTAGGACCACAGAACCTGTTAGATAGTCAAACAAGCATTAACCCTTTGATGACCACATCTACTGAATATTTGCAAGGCAATAATTTTTAACCTTTTGAACACCAATGTTATGTATACATATTTAGTGCGTGCCCTGTATGCCAAATGGCACAAATATGTGGCAAAAGTACGGCAAATTTGTGACTTGGCTTCGGGGACACGCCAATGTATGCTCTAGCATTCAAAAGGTTAATGAGTTTTAACAATACTTTTAAATATACATTACCTTATCATCAAGCCTTTTAGCAACTTCAAGCGCTTTATTTAAACAGCTCAAAGCCTTAGCATAATCCTTCTTCTTATTACAATGCAGCAGAGCTTCTGTAGTATAACAATTGTGGAGTACTTCATATAAATCTTGGCTTGAACATATTGATATGGCTTTGTTGATGCAGTCTAGTGCTTTGTCCAGGTTACCTAGATGTTCTTGGACTACACCGATGTTGAGAAGCAAACGGGCTCTCATGTCCATTAGTTCGTGTTTGTTTATTTTGCCATTTAAACTGAAAATGAATACTGTTAGATGACACACGGAAAAAATGGTTACCTAGGCCATTGAAGCAAGCAGGGAAATGAAAATACCAACAGGATTTTAACCAATTCACTTAGCATAGCGCCTATTGAAGTTTTGAGAAACGCTACTGGTATACTACTATGGCAAACTTGGCTGAAGATGTGTGTACCCATATTACACGTATTTAATAGTGGATTAACCTAGGCTGGTATTCCTCTTAAACATTGTTAAGATGTAAACACTTACTTCTCACACAACACAAGACTTTTCATAAATGCTTTCTCAGCAGCTCTCAGTGAGGTTTTAGACTCATCCTCCTCAGTGGTGCTCTGTCCTTGTAATAAATATATTCTACCCAGTGTTGCCATAGCTCTCTGCTCTTCAACTAAGTTCTTTAACTCTTTTGCTACAGCTGAGGAAGAAAACAGGATATTTGAATAAAGATAAAGAATAGTAATCTTTAAATTCTCAAAATTTATTTATTTTATAATACCAGTGTAAAAGTGATAAACATTGTTAAATTACTGGTTTTGCACTATTTAGTTTTATTGAGATTATATTTTTATTCAGCTTTGCAGCATGGAGTAATTTCTGGCCACAATGACCCAATTTTCATTGTTTGCTTACATTATTTTTTATGTATATTGATTAATTTGTCAATAACATACCTAAATGTCGCTCCTCATACTTCAAAGCTTTGTCAAATTCTGCCAACAGCATGTACATTTCTCCTATCATCCGATTGCAAGTCCCCCATTCCATACGAAGTCCCAACTCCTTACAAATAGCTGCCTCGCTCTTGTACTCATCTAAAGCATCGCTATAACGATTGTGTTTGTAATAAAACGATGCCAAATCATTGTAAGCTTCGGCTAAAGCACGTCTATTACTCCCATTTAAAGCTTTCTTCTTTCTTCGAATGAGTTCTGAAATTAATATTCACATCAATAAACAAAACGAAACTAACCTAAAAGTTGAAATAAATACCTGTTTAAGCCTGATAAACTTACTTTCTTCTTCCATCTTTTTTGTTTTTAGTTCATTTACGCGTGATAAATAAAATATTTAAATAAAAAATAACCAAATCAAAGTTTTAGGCGCCGAAATGAAATAAACACGAATGAACTTGACGTATTTTAATTACGTCACGGTGGGACAAACATCTGATCTGACATTTTTATTTTCCCGTTGCTTCACGAAATGGACGCGTTCACTATAATAAAATCATCCGGTTTTCAGCATTGTTATATTCGAAAAGTATTTCAACTGAAGTGCTAAGAATGTCAAATCCGATGGTTAATCCGATGGTTGATGCGTTTGTACTGAACCGACAAAATATTCTGAACGCAAAGTTGTAGCGTAATTTCATAATTTGTGGGGTTTATGATTATGATAGATATTAACATTATTATTTATTTAGGGATAAACGCGTTAGTAAAATAGTTGAGGGACATTCCTCAAAAAGCTTCTGAAACATAAATTAGGAGTTTTTAATTAGTCGCTTATCAGAGACAAAATAAAAATAAACAACAGACAATCATAGAAATAGTGTCAACACGGGAAAATAACAATGGCTAATATTTCTCGCGAGGGTCAACGGACGCGATTGTCGTTTGTTTCTGTTGTGTACAAATTAGTTCAGATTTAAAAATCCTTTATTGACTGTGAACATTACCCAATCAATAGTGTTTTGTTTAATTAATTTTTAATTGACTCGAAATATTACCGTATCTACGATATAAAACTAAGTTGTTGTGCTAATACCGGCGTTGAAGATAATAATTAGCTGGTAAGTAAGTATACTTTTTATTATATTTACTTTAGAATAACATTGTTATAGAATAAAATCATCATTGCCACCGGAATGATAGCTGCAATGTTATTGTTGATGTTTTTTACGGTTCCTTTGTCAATTAAAGTACCTACCAAATACCGTAGTATGTAAAACTGGACAAAAGAACGAGTTATTTCTAATACTGTGTTTGGTGGGGGTTAAACGTGGATACACCATAATATTTATCTCAAGTCCTCATTGCTGATTCATTTCCAACGCATAACATTTAAAAGTAAAAATAACATGTAGATCACAAAGCAAAGTAAGTACTTACTGCAGCTGATTTCTTTAGAAATTTTTCAATAAGTAATTTTTTTTTATATTTTATCCTAATCACAAGTATTTTGTGCCGTATCGAGTGTCACTTTCCATTGTGTATATATGTGAAGAATGTAAGATAAATTTATATGGATGTGACAAAAGGTCCACCCATACATAAAAACAAAATAAATAAGTTACTAGTAATATGAAAGCTTTTGTGTAGCTAACAGGACTGTCTAATAACTGCAAGAAAATGTCTCATGATCATAGATAAAACTTGGATGTTTATGAATTTAAATCCATTTTTTTTTTGTGTTGGCTCTAGTTATAGCAAAAATACCTTAAATACTGACAGCACAGAATAATGTGAGCTGTAAGATGACCCTCAGACTATTTTTCTGGGATAAAAGCAGCCCATAAGGTGTCATTCAGTGATAGATTGCTATCAGTAGAATCATTTTCATGCTCAGACCAGTACTTCCAGAGATTACCTCCTACAAATAAACAAACAATATTACCTCAATAGTAACAGCAGTAATTAGTTGAGATTGTGTGTGTGTTTAGACTACTGCTGGCTGGTCGAGGCTTTTTCGAAGTATAGCTAAAAAGAGTCCAAATATAAGATCACATGGAACACCTAGAGGATTTCAGCCCAATTTATAAAAAAAAAACATCATTAAACAGATTCTAAATTCAAAGTCTCTATAGAAAATTTGAATAAAGAATCTAATAATCAGTAAGTATTCAAACTAATTATGTGTTTGTTTTCTACAAGTATAACTAAATATGACAGTAAATATCTAAATCTGCATTATTTTTCCTTCATGTAATTGAATATCCTTATTGTATATGATGTGATGACATAGTTAGGTAATAGTTTTGAATATTATGTTGAATGATTCTTATTATTCTGATTCTATTGTGTAGTAAACAATGAAATATGTTTTGCTATTTGAAGTTAGGACAATCTTCTCAATTACCATCTCAAATATAATATGTTATGACAATGGTGTATACAAATTTTTATTTTATAATAGCCTTTGCCTGTGACTTTGTTCGTGCATATCTTGCTTTTTCCCGTTCCCGTATAGCCTATAGCCTTCCTCATGAATGTGGCTATCATTTACAAAAATATTTTTCCAAATCCGACTGGTAGTTCCAGAGATTAGCGCGTTCAAACAAACAAACAAACTCGTTAGCTTTATAATATTGGAATAGATTAGCTGCTAGAAGCAACAGGAGTATAAGGATGGTATTCGGCAGGTAAAGCCCTAAGGGGAAAAGCGAGATTTACGTATTTGTATGCTACTTGGAATAACCATTAAGTATGAAATCATTCAACAACAATAAATTCTTTAATGGTATAAATAAATCATTTACGAATTTGTGCATGCATTGTGTAATAACATATATTTGATTTAGCTTTAAAGTTATATAATATTGACTTTGATATTTTTTGAATACATAGAACATAATGAAAGCAATGACCCTTGACGGCTTGAGCCAAAATATGCGTACCTATTTAACTAAATGGATCAAAACATAATAATATTATTTTTTACCATTCAGTTTTTTTTTTTGTTGAAATTTTTAACTATTAGCTACTACTACAGACCCTACAATCTACACTTACCTTAACGGCACTGCACTATACCATAATATCATATCAACCGAACGAGTGGAAGACATTTCTTTTTTCTACTTCATCATCAGACCCTGATCACAATCTATTTATAGCCTACTAACTTTGCCCGCGACTTCGTACGCGCATATTCCGTTTTTCCCCGTTCCCATATAGCATATAGCATTCCTCATGAATGTGGCTGGTATCATATTCAAAAATAATTGCCCAAATCCGACTAGTAGTTCCAGAGATTATCGCGTTCAAACAAACAAACAAACTGTTCACATTTATTATATTATAGTATTGATTCATAGAGGCCATTTAAAAGAGCCCAAACACCAAGCGTTTGCTGTACGTAGGTAAGTGTGTAGTAGGGCATCCTGCAGATTCCAATCATGCTGCACTGCTGCATTGTGCAG
Source organism: Mamestra brassicae (assembly GCA_905163435.1). Classification (NCBI taxonomy): domain Eukaryota; kingdom Metazoa; phylum Arthropoda; class Insecta; order Lepidoptera; family Noctuidae; genus Mamestra; species Mamestra brassicae. Next base: position 5,939,394 of record LR991004.1, on the reverse strand, counting down.
TAACAGAATACCAAATTTCGCGACGATCAGACCTCTGGAAGTTGCTGACATCCCATCATCAACTAGAAAAGAGAAAATGATCTTCTAACGGCTGAACCGATTTTCTTGAATCATAGCTCAAGAACACTCGATTAAATTACCTTTCTAACAAACAAAACTAAACCAAAATCGGTTCATCCGATTAGGAGTTACGATGCCACAGACAATCACACAGATACACATGTCAAACTTATAAACACCCCTCGTTTTTGGTTGGGGATTATAAATAAGATTTTCAAACATGTTAGTAACAGTTACTTATATATGCGTACAGACGCCTGTACAACAATCTGTCAAATTTCTTTAATAGATTTTCAACTTTATTGCTCCAGCTTTCGTTTCAAGTCTGTAGGTACATTGGCTATAGCCAGTGCAGGTACTATGGTTCTTGCCGTATATGCCTAGGTGCATTAACCTGGTGGCAGCTGGTGCTGCCTCTTGCTGAATGTATAAGTGACGGGGAGTTATTTGCATTCTAAAACAGCCAGTGAAATCGGCTCGGCAGGCCGTGGATCTCTGGTGGTCGAATGTGCCGTCCTCGTCCACCATATTACAGCGACAAGCCAGCATTGGCCTGATCGCGGCTGTGTGGCTACAACGTATTCTTTGGAGAGAGACCCTATATTTTGCCTAACTCTTGATGCATTGTTAAAGTACGATTATGTTTTTATTGAGTTTGTAGTCGACATGACTTTTCTAGAGCTTTGCTATCAAGGACCACTTCCAAGTACTTGGGACTAAGTATCCGGATTATCCGCATAGTTGTATAAGTATGTCACCGGAAAATGGAAAACTCCTTAAGAATATAAAATATCATTTTGAATACTTTTTTACGCATCAAAATTAGATAGTCTATAATCTCTCGAAGTCATTCCGAGAAATTGTGGACTGACATAAAATGGCGACCAATCAGAGCACAAGTCTACAATTTATCCGTTTTCGTACGGAGATAATTTATAGAACAGAATTATGAATCGCATGATTGCAGAATAAATGTTCATTTGACAATTTCAGAAGATATTTTGTAATCTTACGTAATTTGCAATTATCAGGTGACATATACATGATATCCGGATACTACATTTGAGGGATATCCCGATAATTCGGATATCCGGAAAGCATTCCCCTTTTTTTAAAGATGGGAATTCATCAAATGACTCCATCCACTCTGGGCGGAGCGGAAGGGAGTGTCTTCCGTCGCGAAGACTCTTACTGACTTTAGTCAGTAAGAGTCTGACACTCCCTTCGTGACCCAAACTCCCCGTGTTCCTCATAATGCCCTTTGCGGTCCAGGGCCACGGTGACTCTTTCGATTTAAACCCGCAAAGCATGCCCTAACTTCGGTACTCTCTGAAATTCAACAGGTCTATTTCAGACGAAAACAACAACAATATTGTACCAAAGAAGCCTTGGGTAGGTATACCTATTGTGCTTCAAGGATTCTTGGTTGGTAGAATACGGAATTTTTTTATTTTATATGATACTTACATCATTGATGTATCATGTAGGTATAATAACATTTTCCGGTATCCGACCTACCAAAACAAATGCCTAAAAATATGATATAACCTCTTTTCTCATATACCTACAGTACAATATTATACGTACATCAACATTCCTATTCATAGGCAGCGCCACTCTGGCGCCTAGTGGCGCCGCCGACGCCGGCCTATAGTTAATGTCGCCCGGGACTGATGGGACCCCTTCAAAAATATCACTGTGGTAATTAGGTCAAGTATCTTATAGCTATGATTGGTAAACATCGGTAAACCTCACCTTTGTAGACACGTGGCTCTTCCTGAAGGGCCTGCGTGACGTCACTAACCTAAACAAAGAGTTACAACTTAAAAATGGAAAAAAAGGATGTATCTCGTGGGTGAATCGGAGCCAAGACGGAACCTATAGGTATGAATAACGAAAAAAAACCTGCAAAAAATCTAAACGCCTCACACCGCCGAATAACCTTGGAAAGTTAAAACAGCGTCGCCTATTCGTTTCAGTGTTTAATATTCGCGTAACTAATTATTATCAGAAAACATTCCAGGCAAAATGTGAGTTTTATTAGCTTTTATACTCTTTGCTAAATTAATTTAGAACATTGGCAATACATTTCATTTTATAAAATCAACTGTTCAAGTCTTCTTATGGCTGCACTTTTCACGGCCGCATTTTTTACATCCAAATGCAAAATTTCAGAGACGTATCATTTACTATTTATAGGTACAGGGATTTTTTTCCTGCCTTTTGTGATTGCAACCTCTTTGAACCTCTTAATTCGAAGTTCACAGCTGTACTATTTATTGGAGTACTTTAACTGGGTAGGTACCTACTTTTAATAAAATTTTATGGGGCTGCTGGCTTCAAAAATTGAGATGCCTGTCATGCCTCCGACGAAACTAATTTAAAATTTTATTTATTTGCTCCTTAACAGCAGATGGTCTATTCTGTTAACATCTCACCATGTAAACTTAGGTGGAGTAAGCATGAAGTGAGCTGTCATTCCATATTGGTTGTACAGATTGAGAGCTCACTGCATGTTCACTTCACCAGAACCGCACTGCAGGATTGAGTTTGGGTAATTGTGGTGAAAAGATGCATTATCAGAAATATCTACCAGGTATGCTGTTGGCAAGCTCTATTTTATGCCCCCAGCGGGATGGACAGGAAGGAGACAACTGTCATGCCATGCATGGACACATGTACCAAAGGCACCAAAACTAATGCTTGCTTTTTGGGACCCGACACGACCTCCTCGAACGAAAGATATTTATTTATTATACTTTCTTAATTGTACTCCGAGAAAAACATCAAACTAAAACATATGTACAATGGGCGGGCTTATCGCATTCCGCGATCTCTTCTAGGCAACCTAGAATGGACAGTAATTGCCTGGACATAAAATGGGAATGTCATCGGCGCAACTAGATAGCGCGGTAGACAAGAAAAGCAAAATCTCAAATCTGCAGATGCTACAAACCTTTGAAGTCTTCCAAAGTTAAATTAAGTAGTTTTGTAAACTAAGTCAACGACATCGGAATCGGATTGATGTCCACGAAGAAATCGTGTTTACTGTGCCATAAAACAATTTTCTAACGATATTCGACGGCACACCGCTTGTTGCAGAAATAGAATTTAAGTTTCTCTAAAAATATATCCATTCCCGCATCGGAAACGCCGGCTTAAGGCGAGCATCACCTGGTGATATGTAAGCCGCGCGTTCCCAACACGAAATCGGTCGACGAACCGGCAAATCTGGGCCAAGAAAGCATATTGCCTGAACATTTTCGCCTAGAATATGTTCCGCTGTATTTGCAATTTTCTTTGGGTCTTCTTCCGTATCTTGAAATAGCAATGCAATGGTGACACAAGATTCAAATTGACGCAACATTTGACTTACTGGATCAAAATCGACTTTTCTTTCGGAATATTCATCAAGCAAACCCATTAGGCAGTTACTAATTTAAATTCCAAAGGCATGACTTGTAGGGATGTTGAAAAAAGTATTTCTAATGCTCTTTGAATAATGGATGTGCGAAGTTTAGGCTGAACACTATTGCATTTTGCACCGATGTCTTGCACCAGTGATAGTGTCACATAGGATTTTCATTGAAGTGGATCAAGAATTTAGAAAAAAAATCTGCAACGTAACTAGAGATCAACGAGAGGCGTGACGATGTCTAATAAAATTTGCATCGATTACGGAAGGTGTTAATGATCAAGCGTCCGATGCGATGGACTGAACACCACTGAGTTTTGATTGACTGGAACAAATCTCCACGAGCGTTAGCTCTCGCAACAATGGTTTCAGATTGGTCATTGATTCACGCGTCGCGTTTAAATGTTGCATTCGCGGAACGCATACTGTTACATGTACATGAGTTCACCAGAAGTGACCGAACGGTATCAAGATTCCGGTTCTAATTAAAGCGAAGTGATTCAGCGGCCCCACGCCATGTTAATTTGCCTAAAATTCGCATTATATCTAACGGATCGTGTTGTGGAAAGCTGTCAGAAATTCTTAATTACAGAGTTCGGGCTTTGCTCATTATTTGCTCTGAAATTAAACCCAGTTTACTAATTGCCGTACATATTTCTGGTAAACAATAGGCCTGAAACTTCGTAGTAAAGTGTGTTACAGAAATATGACTTGCCAATAAATTTTATTGCACCTACTCGTTATTATGGTATAGCTATCTTGGTTACAGCGCAGCGTTTTAAATATAAAATTTATGGCGTGGCTAAGGGGGTTATCTTGCTCAACCCCGCGTTATGGTGACCTATTTACTTCGGCGCAGTTTGTAATCTGTGCATTCATATCTGACGAAAATAAATGACGGTAAACGCACGAAAGCTTTCTATAACGCAATGTTTGTTCGATACCGTCGCAATTACTTTTCTACTTCGTCAGCCGCATACAACGCACGTTGTCAACGCTCGAAGCTCCATTTGTCTACGGGCTACTTTAGCTCAAGCAACGGTCCGAGACGAAAAAAGAATGAAATGCACTATAAGTTACAGCTCCAGAATTAGCTCCCATGTTTACTTAGTGAAGCATACGTGTAACTACGTAGACAACAATTTGTAACAAACAATGCTTTGAGAGATGGTGCCACCACTTCACTTTTCGTTATCTAAACAAGACAGTCTTGAGTTTCTAAAAACATTAAACATGGTTTATTGTTTAAGTAGAATCGTTTAGAGTATTTACGTCATAGCTTAACGAATATGTTGAAACAGTAACCACTAATTACTGAGATTTATTGCTTCAAAATATAGTTTCTCGCTTTAAACTGCCTTCGAACCTTAAATAGGATTGTGATAAATATTGCACTGACTCGAAGCACCGCGCTTCGAACGGTTCATTCAGTTACCAACTGTAAAGCTCCGAAAATATCATAATGGAGCAACGGCCGGGAAACTCAATGGTTTTAATATAGACCTCATCTATTATGCATTTAGTGGAGTCCAATCACGGGTCGAGGCAGTAAGCGAAAATCGTTACCGATTGCCAAATATAGAAGAGAGTGCGAAGATGTAGGACATGGATAAAATTGTATCTCGAATTCTCGACCCATAAGAGATTGTAAGTGAACGATGCAAGTCGTTCGCATTCACTGAACAAGGGTTCCCCTATCCACAATCCATAACGTCATGTTTTATACTTTGCTTTTAATTCAGAACGATGAAAGCTGCCGTGTTCATTACGAATGACGTCATGGGTTTATGCGTCATCGTGGAGAATATACAATACACTTTCCAATTACCATCAAAGCTGTTTAAAAAGAAAAGCCAAAGATGGGGTCAACTGGAGTCTCTGGCAGCGTGAGAAGTCGTGGGCGCAAAAGACCGAAGTTTTATCAAGTTACCATCTAATTTAAGCCGATATATTGTTTCGTAATGTCTCGCAAACAATACAGTAGGTGTTGCCGAGTTCCCTTATTATTTATAATTTATTCTAAAGCTTTCGAAGGGCAAAAGGATGTTACTGTGAGTGAATTTCGAAAGAAGCGTAGCTTGTCATTATAATGGTAAGCCTTCCTACGCGTGGAAGGTGTCTGGCTCATGAATTACCATCGGATGTGGATTGTTCTTTCTGAGTAAATGTTTTGGACGTGTTCATTATGAGGGAACTTGTATGAAAATATTTATAACATTTACAAGACTCGCATGCCAAAAGCCTGAATGTTATGAACTTTTACGAAGAAAAGCTAATTTAATTAAACTGGCAAAGAGCAAAAATGTACAGAATGCGGCAACAAATGCACATTTAGGCGATGCCAGTACACTTCCACGAAGGGAATCTTTAGCAAACTCTCCTGGCATCTGCACATCTGCAGAGCACACCGTTTAACATCTAGCTTAGCAATTATTCAGCGAGTTAAACTTGGCCCACAATGTTACTGTTCGCGGCTGCCTCAATCTCTTACCTCATGTTGGGAAAACTGCGTAAACTTCCTTTTATAGAACAATCGGTAAATGTAGGTATAACATAAAATCTGACTAATGATCATATGTAAAACGTCGAGAACAAATGCGCGTTAATTGAAGGATGACTAAAGGATCCAAAAAAATAAGTATAGCCGTGAATAATTGATGGCGAGAATGGGAGTGCTGTTTTTATTTATTTTACTAAAAGAAGAAAAACATGGCGAACGAGTTCAACTCATTTTAGAACCGCTACTTTTATTCTTATTTGGAAATAAGTATTTATGGATAAAAAATATTCCATGACAACAACAGATTAAAGATTATAGGGCAATGTTCTGCGTATTCCAAATATGGGCGAACGAATGTCGCCGGTACACCGTTTTCGGTTTAATGAATTCAAAGCCGTTGACTCGATGAAGTAAGATGCAAATATGTACTTGGTTGCCTTATTAAACACGCAATAACACTTACGTAAATTGAATCTAGTTCAGTAGTTATAATGTTAACACGATATGACTAGATAACTGCAATGAATTTACGACGATAAACGGAATGAATAATTATTCGATTCCGAAATCATGAGTTGAATGTGCATTTATAAAAGATTATGTTGCGAAAATCAGAAAGCTTTTCGACTTTTTGAAACATGCGAGAACTACGAGTATATCGGCAGTGAAATGCTGTTTACCGAGCATCGGAACTGCATCTGGAGAACCGGAACATACATATATCTGTGAACAACAAACGGTGAACGTGAAGGCTGAGTCAATGCTATTGAGCGTAAGCGTGGAGAAATAGACTCTTTTGGGGTTGACCGACTTCGAATGTGAACAATCATTGTTCATGTTAACTGTAGCCAAACGGAACTAACGGATAGTCAATAAACTGTTGTAATACACAACGCAGACGGCATCACGACTGTCTGTAACGGGAGGCTTTTAGTCAGAATACGTCTGTTCACGTAGCTTTGATTTCCTATGTGATCAATCGTCGGTGTATTTTCGACCGTTCGACGAAAATATCGTCTTGACCGGGAGAGAAGATGTTTGAAGCAATCACAACTTTGAGTCTCGTTTATATAAGCTTCATTTCTTGATATAGCTGGATGGAGGCGCGCGCTACTTCATTTCCGCAAATGCAAGTATCGGAGAGCGTTCTAAATTTTACAGCATATTAAAAACGTTGCAGCCGGAGTGCAATACGGCGCCCTACGTTCATAGGACGCGATTGCGACTGTAGATAGCATAATCCATTAACCGACGTTCCAGTAACATCGTTACGTTTCGGTACTGCATTTACATAGACACGAGCGATGGAAATGTATTTCCATTCACGCCCAAATTCTATGCTGATTTTGTTCAGCGCACCAATTTTCACCGTAATTGATGTAGATTATAAATTTTCACGTTTAATTTGTTACAAATTGTGCCAATTATGTTTGTGTTTGCCATTTACACGTTGGAATTGGAATTATCTGCAATCAAAACCATTTAGCTCTTGAAATGACGATGCTGAATTTACGAGCCTGTAATTGGTTCTAAGATGATGTTAAAACCTGGAGCTGTTAACTGTATGCAATTGAAGTCCATTCAACTCTAACGTTTTACCTGGGACTGCACAAGAAAAGCAGTATTTTATTCCTGTAAAATTAAAGCTTTGTTAATGAATGAGTGCCCATCATTTACCTTAAGAATCCGTGAAAATTAAAACAGAAGATTGAAAAGGATTCACTCAAGGACAGGAGAAAGTTTAGCGTATCTTTCAAGAAGCTTATAACTTTGAAAGGAGGTGGGGCCGCATAACGGCAAGTTTTGTACACTATTCCATCATTCTTGTACAGCTTAGAAACAGTTTTCGGAAACAAATGTGCTGAGGGAAGTACCTACATTGTATCAATCCGTAAGAATGGAATTGTGGAGCGTGAAATTGAAGATACTGCTGTACAGCACATTCTCCTGTTTTGTTTCTCTTTTGTGCATCATTGGATATGTGGGCCGCTTTACCATTCTATTTTCCAAACGTGACATTTTTCTTTTCGTTATAAAATTGGATTTGAAACGTTTTGTCTGTTATTATTAAAGTGGTTAAGATTGATTCGGCCTGTTTGCTAATAACGCAACATGGAACAGATCACGTTGAGGGCCACATCATTCCTTTGTTTAAAAAAGATGATGTCTGCTGCCAAACCAAACCATATCGTTGATTCATATTTTGTCCGCCCACACCAACTAGTAATCCTAAGTAATATAACAATCGATGGCGCGTTGTGTTTCACGCGCGTCTCAAAGAGATGTCAGCATAGAAGACGGGGCCCGCTAGGGCCAGAGCCTGCCATCGTTGCGGAATTTCTTCGAAAGAGTCACCGCAGCCCTGGAACGCAAAGGGCTTTAGAAGGAACACGGATGGGCTTTAGTCAGTAAGAGTCTGACACGCCCTTCCACCCAGAGCGGAAAAAGTCATTTGATGAAATCCCATCCTTAAAAAAAAAGTAATATAACAACGTAACGCTAAACCGATTTGGTGCAAAGATAGATAGGACAGTCGGTATAGGCTTTTATTTTGCGAAAAATTAAACTTGAACGCTAGCAAAGCCGTGGGCAAAAGCTAGTTATAATGATTTCAACAAACGTTTTTTTACATCATTATAAAACGCAGATTATCTAGTCCAAACTCCCGGTCCTGCAATACAATGCATGACGTTTTTGGCGTTATCCTTCGACAAGTGAATAAAATTCTCATATTAACTAATAAATAAAAAAGCAAATAACATACCAGCTTTAGTTACAAATAACTTGATGAAATAGATGCACTCAAACGCGTATTAAAGAGGTGTCAAGCTTACAATGGGTTTGAATCTGTCAGCCTTGAAAACTGTACCGTTTGCCATGCAAACGCCTCTTTTGACGAGGGTGTAACCGTGTAGCTACTGATACTGAAACATATCAAACTGTGCTTTATGTGCCCCTACCAACCACTCTGTCTTGTTTTGCAGAGGTTAATATAAACATAAACATGAAAACTACCCTAATGTGGTTTATTATGACGGTTATGTTTTCCAAATATGGGTTGTGTTTAGACTTTCATCATCATCATACCAGCCGAAACACGACGTGCCATAATCACCACGCTTGGCAGGCGGGTTGGTGATCGCAGTGTAGCTGTTGCTATGCACAGAGAATGCTGCTGCCCATTCTCTGGTGAGTCCCTTAGTCGCCTCTTATGACACCTACGGGGAATGATGAGATGCTGCTATTCTTTTACGTCCGACACCAAAACTTGTTTTACATTTAGAAAATATTTCCACTGATCGATATGTATCCTGAATAAACAAAACTTGTCCAGAACAAACCCAATATAATTGAGTTACGTGACCGAAAGTTTGGTCTCAATATCGAACTCCAAAAATAGCTGCCCTTTGATAAGTAAAGAAAGCAAGAGAAGTGGTTCCTTACTCCTGTTATCATTACCTCAATAAGTATTTCAACCATCGACTTAAAAATTAGAAAGTACTTAGTCATCATATTTCTAAGTATAGAGTTCTTGTACCTGCCCCACCTTCGTCAGCACATTGGAGGCTCAAGAGGTTAGTAATCGGGCCGGCGCACAGTGGATCGTCCCCATACAAGAGAGAGGTAGGACATAGAATTAAAAATTGAAAAAGTATTTAATTGAAAAAAATTAAATATGCAGTTGCATTACTCTATTAAGGTACTACAAAAAATGTTACTACGATTTTTTTATTCGACCAGTACTTTATGAGCAATTCGATGAAAACTGTTATTTTTGTATGGAAATGGGCACAAAAATGTCTGTATCTCATGATTCCCTCCTTGTTTCGATTTGCGGTTTTCACTACTGTTGTTTACCCATTATATGCCACATTTTCTTCAAGGACACATGGTGCCCCCAGAGACCCCCTTCCGAGATATTTTGCTTTTAGTATCTATACTTTTTATTTTATAACTGATGAAATGGAGGTACATTAAGTATATTTATTACTGAGAATAAGTCATCCCTAAGTAGTTCCTTAAATAACAGGTGCATTTGTGATTACTTTAATGACTTATGAACGCTTCTGTTGCCATACAACAAAAGCGTTAATGAGTCATTAAGTAAAGATTACCAGTACTTGCTTAATCTAATTAGTTATTGTAATTACTATGTTAACAGCCCTTAATCTCTACATTGTGATTGGCTAATGTCATCATTAGCTTATCAAATACATTGCTAGTTGCATACTTGCTGCCCTATATATTTGAGTGTGTTTAGCAAATGTAATTCAGTTGTAATTATAACTTCTACCAAGTGTTGTCATTATGGCTTTCCGTGGGTTTTCTACTTATCTAGATCTTTACGTTGCTCTTCGTAATCATAAAGATCTTCGTGACTATGACAATTTATTTAACACATTGAAGTCGAATACTAACGTCCAGTTAAGTGAAAGTGATGTGACGGATCTCAAGAACTGGTGTCGACGATTTTGCTATCGGGTTTACACCAAATGGGTGCAATCAAGAAGGACAGTCGATAGGTTCATTAACAAGAACGGAGAGTGGTTAAATTCCGATATCGTATGGCCAGATTGCTTTAAAGAAAATGTTGTAGCCACTGAAGAAGCAAACGAAAATGAGGCAGAAGAGGTAGTCAGTCCATCAAAATCAGATGCATCAACTTCAACATATACATCTCCTCGCAAACGCTTTGAAGATTTATCGAGTAGACACAAAAGAAGACGTGTTGATGACAATGTTGCTAGTTGCAGTCGTCCAGATGAGCTTTTGCATTCTGTTGAAAGTATACTTAAGTCTGCCGGAAAAAATGATATGGCCAGAATTATGAAAAATTTGCTGGAAAATCCTGAACACGTCTCAACAGTTTTAAATGTCCTGGAAACTAAGCAGAATCCTTCGCTTCGTGAAGTTCCTACTCACAAAGCACTTGCTCTTTACGTTTACTTGCAGTTATCCAAGTGGCGTTACATCACACTTCGGGACTTTAGTTTGAAAGAAGGTCATGCGAAATACCCAAGCTACTACTTGTTAGTTAAAGAAAAGTTTAAATGCTACCCGACAAAAGAAGACATAACTGTGACTGAAACTTCCGCAAAGATACGGATCCAATCCCTCCTTGATCTCACAGTTAGGAGGTTGATCGATTCACTTGAATCAAATTTTGATGCTGGTGAACAACTTGTGCTTCACAGTAAATGGGGTTTTGATGGAGCTTCAAGTCAAAGCATTTACCATCAAAGGACAACAACAAGTGAACAAGACTTATCCAGTGTATTTATGGCAAGTCTTGTACCGCTTAAGTTAGTGACTTCTAGTGGAAGTATAGTGTGGCAGAATGATCGGCCATCGTCAACCACATATTGTCGCCCGATTTCATTTACATTTATGAAAGAAACGGAAGCGAATGTTAAGGCTGAAATGGAAATATTTGAGACCGAGATTCGTGAACGAAAGCCGACTGATTGCGGCAATGCTACTGTTACGCACAATCTGTGGCTAACCATGATTGATGGTAAGGTGCATTCAATCATATCTGGTACATCGGCAGCAGTGTGTGATTTGTGCAAAGCTCGCCCAAGCGAAATGAATAACTTGGAAGAAGTGAGAGCTAAACCCGTGAATACAGATTTATACAAGCATGGATTTAGTTCATTGCATGCTTGGATTCGGTCTATGGAGTGTTTATTACACATTGCCTACAGAATGGACATAAAATCATGGCAAGCAAGAGGTGACGAAAATAAAAAAAAAGTTAAAGATAAGAAAGAAGCCATTCAAGAAGCTTTCCGAAGAAGCACAGGCTTACATCTAGATGTTGTTGTGCAGGGTAGTGGCAATACAAACACTGGAAATGCTGCAAGAAGGTTTTTTGCAAACCCTGAAACGACTGCGGAAATTACTAAATTAGACGTTAATTTAATTAGAAGACTCGCCGTTATTTTGCAATGCATTTCCTCAGGCGAAAAAATTCAACTTCAAAAATTTAAATTATATTGTGATGAAACAGCAAATTTATTCGTGGAATTATATCCATGGTATAACATGCCAACAAGTTTACACAAATTGCTAATTCATGGATCACAGATAGTGGACCACTTATCAGTTGTGCCTATAGGTTTTTTGTCTGAAGAAGCATCTGAAGCAAGAAACAAGGATTTTCGTAAATTTCGAGAATGTCATACACGAAAGCATAGTAGCATCGCCACTAATGAAGACATTCTTCATAATCTGCTATTATCTTCCGATCCTCTTCTCACCAGCTTACGACCGAAGATGACAAATAAAGCAAAAAAGTCTTCATTTAGAGAACTAGACGATTTACTCATACGTGATCAGAGTGAATTGGAGTTCATTGACGTTTCAACTGATACAATTGCTGCATGTAGTGACGTTGAAGAAGATGATGACGATAATAATGATCATGATGTAGTTATTGATGAAGATGAAGAAAATATAGTTTAAGTCTTATAGTAGTATAGTACCTACCTAATATTATTATTAACAAGCAGGTTGTTTGTTAATTTCTTGTTTTTGTGTATTTTTTTTATTCTGTTCTTTTTTTGTTTTGTGTTATGCCAATAAATGTTTTTTTTTCTTTCTTTCTTTCTTTTCTATTATTGTTAGTAACTAAATGGTAGTGTTAATTAATTAATTTCCTATTACAATTTAGTTCTTAGTAGTTGTTTATTTTTTTAGTTTGTCTTATATGTAGTTATTTTCTTTTTTATTTTAATTTATTTATAGGTAGGTACATAGTTGTGTTATTTTTAAATTATTTGTTTTACAGTGTATTATATAAATAAAAAATATATTTATACCTACATATTTTCTTATTGATCATAAAACTCTTTTTCTTTTCGACTTGTTATTGTAAATGCGACTCAACCAATTACTAAGCTAATGATGACATTAGCCAATCACAATGCAGAGATTAAGGGCTGTTAACATAGTAATTACAATAACTAATTAGATTAAGCAAGTACTGGTAATCTTTACTTAATGACTCATTAACGCTTTTGTTGTATGGCAACAGAAGCGTTCATAAGTCATTAAAGTAATCACAAATGCACCTGTTATTTAAGGAACTACTTAGGGATGACTTATTCTCAGTAATAAATATACTTAATGTACCTCCATTTCATCAGTTATAAAATAAAAAGTATAGATACTAAAAGCAAAATATCTCGGAAGGGGGTCTCTGGGGGCACCATGTGTCCTTGAAGAAAATGTGGCATAAAATGGGTAAACAACAGTAGTGAAAACCGCAAATCGAAACAAGGAGGGAATCATGAGATACAGACATTTTTGTGCCCATTTCCATACAAAAATAACAGTTTTCATCGAATTGCTCATAAAGTACTGGTCGAATAAAAAAATCGTAGTAACATTTTTTGTAGTACCTTAATAGAGTAATGCAACTGCATATTTAATTTTTTTCAATTAAATACTTTTTCAATTTTTAATTCTATGTCCTACCTCTTGTATGGGGACGATCCACTGTGCGGCGTCGAGGTGATCCCGGAGTAGGTCAACGAGTTTGACACAGGTCGAGGACTGGAGATAAGGTACATCATTCATGTACTTGTCAATGACCCGATGACAGACCCTTTTTAGAGTATTTTGGGGGTCTAAATTCGTGAGATCCGTTGGCGTGGGAACGGAAGGATGAAAATTGGGTTATAGTAACGTTTTCGGTATTCGTCCAGTTATTTGATTTTTCCGTCTGTATTGAGTGTTTTTCTTTGAGATTGTATTAGGTTGATTGTTTTAGAATGCGAGTATTGTTTTCAAAATAAACAACACTGAATTTTCATAATCGTGTTACTGATCTAATCTTTTAAACAACGTGGAATATAATATAATATATGGAATTGAATTGGTTAAAATAAGATGAGATTTATTTTCTGATTTTCTTGATTATTTCATATGAATTTTGTCCGGAACCTTCAAATGACAGAATTGAAATTACGTTTTGGGCACAGTCAAATTTCCTGGCGACTCTTTGTCCCCAAAATGAAACGTCAGCCGCAAGCCTGAGTTGGCGTTTTTTCCAATCACCGCTATTTGTTTCAATAGTTATTCATAAATAGACCTAGTATAAGGTATGAAACACACTTTGATGTCCATAAATAAAAAAACACACCTATTTACAAACAAAAAATCATATACTTATGATTAATATGCATTGAATTTAAAAGCTGCCAGTAACTAAGCAAATATATTCATTTTTTTATGAATGAGCCTTTTATTGTTTGATGAAACAGGGATCAACTTTCCTAACATGATTATCTTTTTATCATGACAATATGCAATAATGATGAGTAGCATCGCTTTGTCGTCATATTTCATTCTGGATAGAATTCATACACTTGAAAGATATTAAAGTTTTCAATATTAGACAGCACTGGCTCTTGACTCGTAAAGTCGAAATTGAACTATAGAAAACTATTAAACCGTAGCAATATATCTTCAAGAGATAACTCCACAGAACGTTCTTAACTTTGTCATTTATTCTCGTCTAAATCACTTGACAAAGTTATTAAAATGAGTTTTAGGCATGGATGGAAATGTCTTAATAAGTATTTGGTAAACTAAAGTAAATACTTCGCCTACTATCACTTTCTAGCCTCGAGTAGAAGCTTCTGTGACGACTTTGCACTACTTACTAATCCTCCTACGCAGACCTGTATTAGAAAGGAGCTAATGATCGAATGTAGGGTATTGATTACCATCGAAACGCCTTTGTATCTATTGTGCCTATCTTTGAAGCCATTTTCATTAAAAATAAAGTTCTCAATATCTACTCGCTTATCGTTTCTATTGTTTATTGTATAAATGAATATGAATTCTATTTCAAACTCAAATATAATTCATGAACGCTATTAAAACGTCACTGGTGACCTTAATTGGTCTGAAAATCACATATGGTCCGAAAGACAATGATATTCTCAACCTTTTTTTTTCTTTTTCTTACATGCGAGTGCTCCCACCATGGTTTTAGGTCGCAAACAATGGTTTTCGTCTGAATAGCCACAGCTACGTAGTACTAGGCGCCTATAACACCAAAGCAGGTGCAGGCGAAGTTTTTGCCGCGAGCGTTGCGCACTGGGTCAACAGGTTCGCTCGAGTACCAGCTCAGAGACGCGAAGTCTCTCAGCCACTTACTTAGAGGTTTCATGGGTGCTATACACATAACAAAGTCACGTTGAATTCAGCTTTGCGAGACCATTATGCGAATGCTCCCAACCGCATGAATTTATGATGCAGTTTTGATTTCTAGGTACTGCACTCTACTTCTTAGGCAATCGACGTCTCAAAACGGAAGTTCTATTGTTTACTTAGTTTATGTCTGTGACACTGTCTGAGAATTCTGTCTGGACCTCGTTGCTCGTGCCTACTTTGTATTTATTCTATCATCATCGTCACAATTGTTGATGGCTTCGTACTTTGTAAATATTTGGTGGTTTCCGCATTTAAAATTCGTCGATTCAGAAGTGTGTTAAAATTGTGAGGATAATTTTATGCAAGTTGGGCATGCTGCGTTCGCCGCTCGGCGTATTGATTTTTGTTATTTGCATCCCGTCTGCTCTCTAGTACATCTGCGGCTATTGTTGGATGAATAGTCATTTATATGGCTCCTTTAAATACACAGAACAGTTTTGGACAATGTTAAAACTATTATAGGATCTATATTTGCCAAAGCTATCGTTACCGTTTGTTACACATATGTTTATTGTTCCGTGATGTAGAGAATAGATAGAGTTAGTTTATACTGATGTCTGTTTCACGTCGATTGTATCCATTTAGGTAACAGGACTTCTATTGTTTGTGTGTTGCATTGTGTTTATACTGTGTTGAATTTATAGGAGCATCAAGAGATCTACGAGTGTTAGACAGGCATACTGCTATTTGAAATTATCATCCGCCTGAACAACATAACCCATAATCCATTTCGTTCATTTGGTTCATAAAACTTGCTTGGTAAAACAAACATTCAATAAACTACAAACGCTAATACCAATCTCTATTCAAATCAAACTGATAGAAGATCATAAACGTCGAGTACATGTTTTAAAGTAATACAATATCAGTCCTTGTTTGACGTTATCACGTCGAAAAGTAATTAGTGTAATCACTACACCCTTCTAAACACATAATAATTTAACGTAGTCTTCTGTTAATGATAGCTTTTGTTCCCTCGTGTTAAATATAAACTGGAGCTTTGTTTATACCTGTTGTGAAGGCGCTATTTCGAAATCTACCTGTTTTGCTTTTCCGTTGTCTGGAAATAGTCATTCTCGTGTGCATGTATTTAGGTCGCGTCCGCTCCAGTTATAATTATCTTTGCTGATGCGTCGCTTCATCACCCACAAAGTGCCATTTCACGATTAGGCGTGGCATTGCTATGGTGTTTGAATACCATGCTTTTAATTTTCTATTTGTGCGTCATCATATCATCGCTTTGATGTGTACGAATGGATTATGTACTCTTATACGAACAGTGCTCTTCCTTATCTCTTCTGGGGTTGGTATAAGATACCAGCCTTATATGTATTGAACGACTTTTCTGGCACAATCACTTAATCTTACACAATTTAGAATAATGACCCTTAATCCAGTAGTGTTAAATGATAATTAAAACACTGTTTGGCTAGTTATTAAAACATGCTTTCATTAACCTTTTGCGTGTCTACCACAGATTTTTATCGTCCAATCCTGACCAAGCCCTTAAGTGTAACTGTCCGACTTAAGACATTTGGAGCATTTTTTCTTATGTCGAACTGTGTAACTTAAGACACGCAAAAGGTTAAGTCTTACCTCTCAGGTGAGTTATAGTCGAGTTAATCTTCGCCGCGGCACTTAGATGGTATCGCCTCCTGTCTTGAGTAAATTGAGTAATTACCGAGTGAGATTACTTGGTAATTTAAGGGGCGGAAGGTATCGATCACCCTGTTAACGTGACAGCCTTACTCTCTGTGTGGCGGGATCATCATTTCACAGCTACTTGATCACTGTTAAAGACGGTACTTTTACTAAATCCAGAAAACGATTTTGTTGTAAAGCTATTTAAATTCTAAAGATTCGATAGAATATGATGTCATCAATAACTAAGAGTTCATTCACTTTGATATCTTCTAGAATTATTTGTATACTCCTTAATTTCATTGAAATCGGAGCGATATTAGCCCTGTTATATGGATTGACTGACACTTATTGTAAGTTCACTAGCCTTCGACCCTTTTACATAGAATCCAATTCAATAGATTCGAATCTCTGTTGTGAACGTTTTCGCTAAGTTCAGTGACCTAAGTATCTTTCTTTGGCTATGGCAATTATTGAAATGACACCAATCAACAGGTTCGTCAAGGTTATCGTTCCACCGCAAAGTTTTTCTTTTGTTTTGATGCCGAATGGCTGTGGGCTAGAGCTAACCTGTTTGGGAATCTCCATCTTAGGTTTCAACAATATCAATTCTTGAATGGATGGATCTGTAAATAAATAATATTCACCAAAATCGTTTCGATCGTTCACACTTCTAGAAACTGCATTTATCATTGCTCATGCTGCTGAAAATCCAATTGAAGTGTGCTTTTGTAATTTTATATCATACCCCTTGGGCGTTGGAGATATGATTCATCACAGTTTTCACTTTCGTGGTTTCGGGTCAGTGTTAAATAAACAAGAGATTGCTATCAATATTTCTGTCGTAGATCTCATACGTAATGAACATTCACAAGTTCCATACATGACGTCATTAAGCTTTGCGCGAATGTCTCATGAATCATGACCTAGTTCATTCAACCTCTGCATTTAATGCAGAAGCTAAATACTTGTGTTGCTCTACTTACGATTTATTCTTTCCTTAAACGGTCGATTCCAGGAGTTATTTGTAGCTAGACAATTACATCGTTTATTTGTTCCTAGATTGTTTTTCTGTGTTACAAATGATTGCCTTAGTTTTTGAAGCACCTATAAACCTATTTATGAAACCTCAAGTTGACCACGATAAATAAATAGTTATTTTAACTACATCTCAATTTAGAATTTGAGTAAATCGTCTAGACTAGTAATAATAAAATGTTCGCCCTTACAAAGATTCGGTAGTTCAGTGCTCCGTCTGCCCTTTGCTATGCCTCAGCGAATGCGTCTCACTGAGCCGTCAGTCTCGTCTAGAAATTCAGTTATTGGTGTTTACTGTTAAGCGAACACCAAATAATAATATTAATTTTTAATATATATTTTTTAAATTCTGTTTTTTTCAGCTTCATTAATATTAGTGTCATTCAAGCTCGCGGTTTAAAGTTCATCGTTATATATTAAAAGTGTGGGTATGTGTAGAACTGCTACTTGCACAAATTAGTAGTAAAAAATCACCTTACCAGTATTCTTACTATCTGCAGGAATTTTACCAGGGTCATGTTTGCTAAAGGTCTGAACTACTCGGGCGCTCATTCATGCGCGTAAGCACGATCAATTTCATTCATCTTCAATATTATGGTCGTAGTTTTCATGGAGTTGTGGTCTGAATTTATCTTAGTTATGAGAACCACCGTATCTTACAAATATGATAAACTAACTTTTGTCTGTGGTTTTGCTCGCGTAATATACATGATAATAAAGGTAGTTCAGATTATTTTGATCGATCATTAATTGTCTTGCTCGAAAGTTATCACAAAATGAAGAAAAAGTTAGTCCTTCTAAGACAATACATAGAACTTTCAAGAAAGTTTAGTTTCAAGAATAACTTTCACTGAACAATTGATTACAGATTTAATAGAACAAAAGAAAAGCAATGTCATTCAACTCACACGAATAGAGCTACAGACGAAAGCTAGTGACCGAATAAACCTATTGATATTCAAAATAATTATTATTCTGAAAGGCAGTCGCTCATCCCCACTACAATATTAACGTGGGCGCTGCTCTCTAACTACTTAGTACCTACACTTCAAACTATGAATTCAGTATTTGAACAGTTCAACATTTTGTAAGTCCATAATAATTAGAGCCAATTAAATTTCCCCGAATGGAATCCGATGAAGAATTCTGGCATTTAAGTAGATCATTCGAATGATTGGATTATGAGCGGTTAAAGTCTAAATGCGATTATTAAATTGACAATGAAATAAAGATTCTACCGATATTCATTTTGACTTGCCGTGGAATCGATAATAATGGCAACGCCTATACAAAACCGTCACGGAGTATTATCGCATTGTATTCTTCGTTTTGTTACTTTTGGATTGCACTGTGAATGAAACATGATGTCATTTCGGCAAAAAGTCGGTGTCGGTTTAAAGCTGAGGCAAGTATTAGATTTTTTGAGGAAAACTTTTAAGAGTTGTTTATTGGATACGAAATAAAAGGAGTATGTAAGGATCGTACCTGCATTCTCTAGCTGGTCTACTAATGAGTAAAAGGCGTGAGTATAATAAACTAGCTAGTAATAATAGTCCTGACTGATTTCAGCTATGACGTCCAATCTCAACGGAGACTAGCCATCGGCGTGGGATATATTATAGTGCACAATTTATTGGGTGCAAACACAGGTGCACTCTTCTCTCACCCTCTTCCACCACTCTCATATTCCGATGGGAGCTAGTTAGTAGTATGTAAGTTTAGTTAAATCTTTAAAAATTAAAGCAATTAGGAACATTAACATGAGGAGGACATAATTCATTCAAAAATTTGCGTTAGAAAGCTATATGCGGGGGTTAAAAGCGACCCCTCAGTCCCGAAATGCCAGGACCGTTACACGAATGCCGTGCCCCACCCACATCTGCTGTTCCATAGAATGCAGCACTGCATACACTAAGGGGCCATCTCCCTGAGCAAAGCGATCTAAACTCTTACTTTTCTACGATAAAGCTAGTTTCCACATTTGAACAGCCATAAGATGGCTAATGCACAAAGGAATGTAGAATAAAAAAATGGTTGTCTGTAAAGTCGGTTTACGGACGATAGTTTAACGTGACAACGTCATAACAAAACATTGATGAAATGATCGTAACGTTACAATGAGTCATCCTTTTTCGTGCGTGCAGCCGGCGTTCATCGATTTATTAGACCTTGTCACGTCACAAAAACCTATCATAGGCCAGTGCTTACTGCAATGTACTGCACAAAACCACATTCGTCCAAAAAGGCATGTGTCTGCGAAAACATAAAAGGTGGCATTTAAAAATATTTTTCATAAAGGAAAAGCAAGTGACGTCTCATTTGGTAGAATAGCTTTTCGCAAGGCAGAAATACCACTTTCTTTTGATTACATCGTTGCGGTGTCAAAAAACCTTTCCCGTTACAAACGTCAAACATGAAAATGTTAAGGTTGAGAGGCCTATTACATTTTTGTTGTTCAAAGTGACAGTTGCTCATAAAATTAAACGAAAAGCGACGTAGGTAAAAGGCTCATTTTGTAATTGAAATATTTTTGTTTATCCATTAGTTGTAAGAACTCTTGTGTCGACGAAATAAGTAAAATAACATCCTTTTGTTTGATCCGTCTATGATTAGAAAGTATTTCCCTTTCAGCCTCGTTTATGTCCATAATTAATTTTTGCCTCTCCTCGACACTTCTGTTTTTCCACTTTAACTAATATTAATCCTTTTATTGGCATGTGATTAACCTTATTACTTTATCAGTGACTGGTTTATAAACACTTTCGTATATCTACGATTTCAATGATTTCAATTCCATTGTTATTGTATAATATTGCAATACCCGATTTAGAGCCTGTAGACCCCTTTTGTAAATACGATTTATATTCAGTTTCACTACTCGTTTCGAAAGTACATTCTTGTTTTTATCTTACTTCACTATTATCTTTATTACTGTCTTATGATATCTACTCCAATTACATATATCATGCAACGAACAATCAAATGTTATGTTGCGAATTATTGCATTTTTACAATCACTACATAAACCAGTGTAATCTGTATATCGTTAGATCTTTACATCAATTGCGTTTAACAATCCCATGATAAGTAAAACATTTGTAGAAACAAAACGAATTTGAGGAAAGGGGAGAGTTAATTGTAATCATGATTAATTGACAAAATCCATCATCGAGTCCAAGTTCAGCAATCATTTGATGACTGAGAACAATAAATCCAAAGTAGAGACAATTCTTTGGGAAAATAGAATCAAATATTACGAGTAAATTGATGTATTTATTCCGAAATTCTAACATTATGAAGATACTTGGAGCATTAGAGGATGCCGAAACTACAAAAGAAATCAATACACATGATGGAGCGTCGGGTGAAGTTTAAGAGACCTGCCACACACGCCGAAAGCAATAAATCTTCTTTATGTTTGCTTACCAAATGTCGCCTGAAAATACAAAGTACAACAAGCGAATTCGGACGGAGCCGATCGACACGCTTGCAGCATTCGGGCGTGGTCCTCGTATATTTTTATTGCCTCACTTTGTCGGTAAGAGACACTTAAATTTCGCACAGCGTGGCGTGTCATTTATTATTGTTACATCTGATCAATTTCTAAAGAATCGTGTTGATTGTTTTCTTCGCAACATCTAGGTTAGACAACTAGGGGATTCGGACCTATAAGCAAATTCTGTGTCCCCGATGCTGCTAACCTCCGGGCGCGACGTGCTATATTTTCACCAAGTTAAAATTAAACAATCATGAGGAACAACAAAACGTTCGCCGCGTGCGAGATGCCGTGACTTAAGTAATTTATTACCGTTTTCGTAGCATCTGCATCAGATTTTCTACTCACCAATGTATGGATGAGTCAATATCGTTGAATGATTTACATTGTTTGGCATTTCTTAATTGTTCTATTTATTAAAATGGTCATCCTTTGTTTAGCAAACTCCTTGTGCCTTCTGTAAATAGAGTCAATATTGTATTCCTTGAATCTTTAGAAGGGTTCTACTTCAATAGGCCTTCATTGGCTGTGAACTTAGTGGCCGGTTGACTGCACTCGGATTTTACGATGCGTATGAATCAGCGACAGTGCATTCATTAAAACGGGATGTAGCTGTGTGTAACAGGACTTTTCGTTTATTTCTCATGACTACTGAACTGTATTTCCCACTCGCAGTTAACGATGGTATTTTTACGCCCCAGAATTAACGACACTCGATTCTTCTACATTACTTTCACTGGAAAAACTAATCAGTAAACTTTCAATGTTCGTACTTATGAAACTACTAGGGAGAACCGAACTAGTACACAATCGCTGGATATATTTAGATTACCAACAAAACATTTGCAGGAGAGTTGGGCATGGTCCCATTTAACATGAGTGGATATGAATAAAATAGTAAACTTGAATTCTCAGAATCAATTAACACTTGTCTTTTCTACAGATAAAATAGTTCTAGTTAGGAATGCATGAAGGCTTAGCGTGACAATACCAAATTGAAAAAAGAAAATGTATGATAAAATTAGACACACATTGAATGTGCATGTGAAGTTATATTTAGAAACTCTGTAAAAAAATATTCTGGTAGTTTCCAAACTAAAAGCGTTGAGGCAAAAAGATACGCCTATTTTTTACACTCACTCGGGAACCAGCACACTCGAAATGCAAACATATTTTTTAACAGCGTACGAGAGAAGTTATCAAAACGTGGTGTTCATAAGCGTCCTCTTTTCCGCCACTTTATGCAATCGGTTTTAAAGTGTCATCGGGGAAATTCATCAAACTTTCCGACTCCGTGTTGCCACTACTTTGCTCTGTATAAAGAATTTTAGGTACCTCTGAATGATTGAAACTAAATTCTGCTTTTTTTTTGCGAATCGTAAAACATTTTGCGTGTTTACGACTGCTTTATTCAGCTTTATTACTCGGATGTGTTGCCATCCCCATTCTTTCCTGAATAAGAACATTAAATGTTTATCTTCATGTACTTTTTGTACATGTATTTTTTTTAGATTCAATTCCATCTAAATTAGCTTTCACTTCAACAGCACACTTCTCATATAGTTAATGGTTTACCAAACGTGACTAAAGTTACGCAAGATGGTACACTTTCTTGTCAATGTTTATTTTGGAGTTAGATGCATCACGACGTGAAAAGGGCAGAGGACATAATTTTTAACTAGTTACAAAAACGAAGAGTTTTATTTTAATCTATTTTAGTTTGAAAGCTCCCAAACTTAAGGATTGAGATGGTCCCAAAAGTTTTATAGCTTCATTAGCTGAAAATGTTTTTTTTAATCCTTTCTTTTACTGGAAGATTTTATATCTACAAACAGAAATTTGGTTTATTGATGTTTATTTTGTTTGAAATTTCCAAGTTTAAACTTATATTGGAGCACAGGAACTTAAGACTGTTTCAATCCATAGATAGACCATATTACTGCAACTCAACCCTCTTGCTAGAAAAGATTTATTGTTCTCTCCGTGTGTTCACCATTTATTGTTTGTTTTTGTTACCCGCTTTGTCAATAGACATCTGTTTTGGTTGCTTCTTATCGTCAGACGGTTTGAGTTTTAAATAAATTTCGGCTGGCCTTTGATATTTTCCGCTTCCATGTACAGTTGTCATCTCTTTCATTCACAGTTCTGTAAATTCTGGTGTATCGTTAGCTTTGTGTACGTTCGTTATCATATCAGCGACAGTGACATAGGCTAGTTCGACGGCTCTGCGAGGTAGCGTTCGACGCGCGCGCCCCCTACTGCGTTCCCCCCCGCCCCCACCGCAGTGGTCTCCCTCCGTTCTGAGTGATGCAGTCTGTATCGAACGCTCGTAGGAACCTCACGTCGTTTCGTTATAAAAAGCTTCACGAGTTCGAGCTTTGTAGAAATTTATAATTATGTGTCTTCTGTTTTGTCATATTGTATCATTCTCGGGCATCTTTTAATCTGATGTTTGTGGATTTGTGATTATAATTTACTTAGTTAAGTTTTAAGCTGAATAGTGTTTGTAAACGTTTTCGGTAGTGTCGGCATAGTTTATTTTAACTAAGTTCGTGACAGTGCTTTCCATCTATCTACGGAATGTTTCTGGTGAATTAATATCTTGATAAATTTAAAGGTTGGTATATCATAAATTTATATATATACAGTATATTACAGTAATGTATATATATACTATATATTACAGTATTGAAAATTCTGAGAATTAGCTTTGTTAACTGGAACGAATTCACTGAAATCTTTTGGGTGAGTTTCTGTGTAACTTCTCCTGTTGCCATCTATAATGAATTGTTTTTTATCATTAATTAGCTGGAATTCTTAGCAAATACGTAAATACATCATGCCGTTTGTGATGACATAAATATTTAATTATCCCACGATCCTATGACGGAGGGTGAATTCATCGTGCGCGAGTGAGACAGTGGTATATCTCCCTAGAAAGAGGGGTTGCCAAGTCCATACAGTTACACGATAGGGATTTCCGTGTTAATACTGGCAGGCAGTCAGTTTTTGTAATTCGTTTTCTTTATGAAGTTAAACTTTTAAGAAGCTTTTGGGTTTCTTTTGCGTAAATTGTCTCTAGGTGCCATTCATTTCAGCATTATCTTGGGTACCAAATCCTTTGAAAATTACCCAGTTAACCACATAACTGAACGTCGGTATTGCTTCCTGTCGAAGTATAAAAAAGAGTATGGATCCATTGACACAAACAAGTTCCAACATGACTGTGTTTGTTTAAGCTTGCTTATCTTTGTCAAATTCATCTTTAACAGCCTCTGCTCACATCAATTAACATATACTACCTTATGTAACAGTAACACAATGTTTTTTTCACAACTAGATTACTTTCACACGAGACAATACTTTCGTTTCACACATTAGCTTTAACTCCTCATTGTGGCAGTGTACAATTTCGACGATTTGCTGTACAAAAGTGGATGCTTGCCTGCGATCACGCTTTCTACTTTAACAAATAGATAGTGTGTTTTTTCTTACATATTAATGCATAGTGACTGGATTAACAGATTGGTCATGGAAATTAACTAATCAGTCAATATATCTACATCTTACGATATAGTCTGATAAAATGAAAAAACATTAAATGTCATATAGTTTTTTAAAGATATTATTGTTATGCCTGTACAAATTTTTGAGTGGATAATTCCGAAATCAAAAGATATTCATCGCGGTCCTTCCGAGAATATTCACGTTGATTGCTTGAAAATAATGCTCATGTTTCCCAAATTCGAATATGGTTACGGAGCCATGTTTGTAGTGTTTATTGCGACATGGCTGTCCATGATGTTCACACACATTTATTTAACGAGACGTAAACGTCCGGCGACCTAACAAGGGTCACTAGCTGTCAATTTAACAACCAAGCCTTTGTGCACTGTTCGTAATTTTATATCATTTAATTCATTCACCATACAGATATAGCACAGTAACATTTTTGTTTAAAACGTAGGTCCAACTTTTTAAAATAATCTTGTGTTGATAATCTTTCTGATTTACAAAAACATCATATTCAATTGACAGGCGCTTTTTATTATAGGTACGCCTTATTGATGTGTTGAAATCGGTTAGTCGTATCTACGAGAATATAATTTGCTTTATTGTCTGCAACGTTCGCTTACAATCAATGTAGAGGACACTGACCCACTCGATCACTTAGTAGTCGATTTATAGTCTTGCTGACATCACTTATCTACGAGTACGTAATGTATCTCACTATTCATGTCTTCTATACCTACTAGTGTTTCTTCTTCATAACAGATTTATTAGTTGGTCACAAGGCCGTATTATTAAACTTTTCTGTTAGATGGTCCACATAAACTTGACTCGGATTTAAAATTCAAATTATCTTTGAATGCTTGAGTGATGAATCATGCTCTTGTTGGGATGTAACCGTCACTTGTTAAGACTTCCTACGAAGACAATCTTTCACTACATTAGTAGCTCACAAATGTTGTTTAATTAAAATTTTCTACTGGGCAAGTGTTTCTTCCTCTTGTTATATCTGACTGTTTTAAATATACATATCATAATCGCAATAAGTCAAGTCAGCAGTAAGGGTCACATTTTATGCCAATTAAATCATTTCTGCTTTACATTGCTCTTTCACTGACCCGATGTTCTCAATTTTATTTTTATCGCTGTACTTTATTTCAAAAATCTAGTTGGTATATCGCTTGCAATGCTGTCTGACTTGTTGAAGGCTTACCCAACGAGCGGGAGAATTTAAGCTACGCACTAAAATGTACAAATATATTCAGGTTAACGATGTTTATTGTGAATACGAAATCATGTCATGATCTGAGTGATTGGTCACATCTTAGTGTGGGTCACTTATTATTTCATTGTATCCCTTCAATATTATTTCTTCTTTAACGTTGAAAAGCTTCTGTAGGCCATGTTTTATTCATATTACCCCTTTCGTCTCTCGAACTTATTAGCTTTACGAGGCATTTCTAATTACATCTAAGAATGAGCATCTAACAATCGGATCAAAGGCCGCTGACCTGTCTGCAGCCTGGCTATTGAATCGGTGTTTGTCATTAATATTTATGGCCAGCGCACTCTTCCACCCAGCGCTTCGGGGAAGTAGACACCTGAGTGTGTTTGTCCATTACACCATCCGCCTACTTGCTTGAATACGTGTTAATTACACACATAAAAGTCTTAGATCGCTTCTTCCATGTATGCTACATTATTCTTGTATAGTATGGTCATTTCAAGCTGAGCAAACAAGTTATCGTAGAATTGTTTGCTTGCATTTGGCTGTGAGCTCTTTATTGTTCTGTCTAGCCAGTACGTATAACAATGTCGTACCGCGTGATATAATGCGACCGAAGTCTGACGAATGCACCTCACGACGAGATAGTGTCTGGTATCGCAGTCACCATTTCCTGCCGGTGGCTTGCATCAATTTTGTATGGAAATGGATGGCGCTGCACCATGCAACCGAAGTGTACAATCGTGTTCTTGTTTGGTCTTCTTTTAGACTTGTGATTTCGGTTTTTGTTGAAGAATCTCATATTGCTGTATCTATTTAGTTTCAGTTAGCTGGTACGTTCGCGAACAAACAGATCATTATCATAAAACCAAGAAAACGTTGACGAACGGACGTGGGCCGACGAGCCGGTTGTTGCGAAACTTACCGAAAGCTTCCACGAATACTCATGCATGACCCTCGAACGCCACCGGCATCGCTAATCTTGACACTAATACATCCAAAGAATCACACGAATAGACACGCCCACAAGGTAATTACAGACTTATATCCCCAAGAGATGGTAGATACTCGAAGAGAGTGAAATTATTCTTTGAAACTCACTCGAGTCGAGCAATAACTTTTCCAAGGAAGTTTGTAAATACTGTTGATATATTAACTTTGCGGTTTCAAGAAGAGGTTTTGGTTTACAAATCAAGTCAAGGTTCAAAGATAACTAATCTGCTGTCGTTCTACTGAGTACAAACCATTAAGAATATTGCAATCTAATAGAGCCGGTCACAATAGTACTGGCAATCAGTTGATGAAGACGTCAAGATAAAACATGACAACATTGTCTGACGACAGTACCTATTTGATGAGAATATGCTGATATAATTCATAATGGTAATGTCTTTGAAAGATACCAATCACATTTTATGCTTATGTCATAAAGCAATCAACAAGCATGTCGGATAAAGTATGTCCGTAGAAAATCATTGAGGCCTTGAGAAATTCTTCGCATTGTTGAAATTAAAACAAAGTTTGATATTGTGGATGTTGAGAATATTTTCCGGTGGTTTTTAATTTAATTAGCTGGTTAAAGTAAGAAAGAGTGTGTTTGCCCAAAATGTTGAACATAACAGGAAAATAATTTGCAAAACGGGTGCAAACAAAAAAAGTAAACAGGCAAAAACACTCAACTTCAACACATACATTTGGGCTATTAATAATGATCTTCTGTTTTCATGTTTCGATTAGCGAGCAGCGTTAAACGATTCGTGTTGATAGAAAGAAGATAACGATGAAGAAGATACAAACAAACAAAGCTAGCGATAAAACAAATCCAAAACATAAGATTGTATCTCTACAGTTAATGTTTACAATATTATTGTATTACAGAACAAATGTAATTACAGTAATTCAAGTCGTGACCACGTTGCATGGTACAGGAAAAGTTTTTTTCATTATGTTTGTATGAACGGAAGCGATGTTTGTTGATAGACTCTGCACGAGAGTGGCTCAGGAGATTACCAACATTAAAACACTTGTTGATGGTACCTTAGTGATGACTTTCGGAACTCGATGTGATTATTGCACGTAATCTTCGTGCCTAAGTATGGTGTTACGGAGGTCGGACCCATCAGCGATACTTAATGCCTGTCATTATGCTATTGTTTCAAGGATAAATTAATTCTGTTTGTTTGCTAAATATGAGTTTAGCATGCATATTCTTTACTGCATATTTACGTGTGTCTTGCCCTGCGTCGTATTGTAAAGGTCCCTATTTCCGTCCACTTAGGGTTATGTTGCAATCCTATCGGATTAAACCACAGGATTCTGAGCACATAGACAAAGCACGGACATAGGGACTTGTCCGGTAGAAAACACCGGTACCTCACCAAATCTGCCCTCCCAGTCAAGTACCCTCCCTCAGGTCCCATTTGGTTAACAAGGGTTATTGTTTCATGACAGAGCCATGTTTTAAAGCTCAAGTTTATGCAACACAAACATGTAAATATATCTCATTACCATTTTTGCTTAAACCTTTACAAGATTATATCTGTATGGCTTACCGAATATGTATCAGAAACATTTACCAGTGACATGTTTAATGCTCGTGGCATTTCGAAGGGATACTCAAGCATTTAAAGGTTAATCGTTTGTAGGTCATTAAAAACTTTGCTAAGTGTCACGAATCCACGATTGGACTGGTAACAAACCAGATTTTATTTCAATTAGTTGATATCTTTAAAATACTTCTGAGTCTGCTCAATATTATTAATGGCAGAAGTATCACTTAAATACGAGATCATTTACTTTGATCTACAGCAGTTCATTCTAAATAGCTTTTGGCGAAAACTGATAGAGATTTGAACCTTAATACTGGAGCGATTTAACTAACTTTCTCAATTAATATCTCAGCATTATTGACCTAGTAGTAAGTAACTATCACTACATCGAAACGCTTTCGCTTTAAGGGTCATGGGTTCTTTCTCCAGGTCGAGTGGGCCAGTTGGTGTCTGTTTCTGCTGGCTTGGTATTAGCGATATGTTCGTCATTTCGCATCATTTCTTCACTAGGGTCTAGCCTCGACTAATAGCTTTCTAAGATTTCCACGACCACGAGTTGCAACCGTGAAAGAACTACGATTCTCACATTCCATTTCCCTCATTACCAAATTAGCATAGGAATCCACGTTTTCGCCATCAATAATATGATATTCAACTTTCAAGACATCAATCGTCATAAAAGTATCGACGTTCATGGTAAGATTAGAGGCTTTAGCCGAGATTTCTCAATGGGCGTGTAAGCAATACCTACTAAATTAAATCCAATTAACCTAGCAGACTTTCATTAGTTAATCTGCTCTATCATCACAGGGTAATAAAAGTTGTAGCTTATATGGGATTACCAAGTTATGGGTGAACGTATGCGGGTCGAGATATAGCACATAAAACATTTATTTATAGAATCGTATTGTTCGGGTGATTAAGTTCAAGCGGGTCTGTTTATGCTCTGCTAAGCTCGGTGTTGAAAATCCTATATGATTTTTGTTTTATATTTAGATGATGGTCTTCAACATAATATCCTTTAATACATAGCTCTTGGACCATGTTTACGTATAGATTTAGGAATATCGCAAAAAGTTACAATTTCAATTCAATTGGCAAGCAATGTGAAATAGAATATGAGTGTTACAAATTCGATAGTTTACTATTTATTTTATTCTTGCCTTATCGAGAAGAAAGAAATTGATTATAAACCTACGGTGTTAACAATAATCCGGTGACATAATAACATATCTGAAGCACAAAGTAGGAGGGGTTCCGTGTTGGGTTGTTTGCTTTTTCAAATTAGCTATGACCCATAAAAGCGACGTCCCCAAGGAGTAATATAATTAGCGGTGCGTGACCCAAGTGTCTAGGGATAAAAGCATTGACCTGGCTATACATAACTTAATATCCAATTATAATTTAAATTCTGTTACGATCAATGTCGTCGCCATTAACTCGCAATAAATCACCTCTTCAATATATCAAAGCACCTAGATAATTATGAAGGTACTCAATACTTACAAGTGTTGAAAATCATAAACCGATAAACCCCTTTCATGTTATTTATATTTCTTGGAAATGTTATTGGAATATCGTGTTCAGAATGATAAATAGAAGAGGAAAGGCGACCGATGTCGAAGAAGACTTGTCTTGCCATATATCATATTCTTGAGCAGAACATCAAAAGGCTCAGTTACAACCATTTAAAGAAAGGACTGGTTTAGAACTAGTTATTAATTGACGTTCACTGTTACGATGATTGAAATGTGAACACTTCTTTTGAACACACAAAAATAGTGAAGATAAATTTAGAATTGTAGGGGAACGCTGAACTTGGTAGTATTCCAAGTTAACCTGACGATATTGTTTTAACAAATATTTGTTTGGAAGATGTTACAGAACAGCAAGTAAAGTTGTCGAGTAGTAAAACTGAAGTTGCTTCAACGGTACCTTGATAAAACACCATAAAACTCGGAATGGCAGTGCGTCTCCGATGTTTGTGGTGCGCTGACCTCGCTTGAGTGGCCGTTAACCGAAATCGACATGATGCTTCGATCAATCGGTAACTTTTAGTTTTATCCGGCAAGATTTAAAACACCTCTGGTTAAGAAGCTTAGGTGTAGTACCCGTTGGTCGCTCAAAGGGACGTATAATACGGAAATAGTTGAGCAACTCGAAGCCCTAACAATAGGCCGGTCCTTCAAAGCTATTTACGAACTTACACAATCTTTTGTGACGGTCAACGTGATTAGTAAACTAGTGAGGGTATTGAAAGTAACTGTATCTTCAATATTAAGATATTGTCATTGACGGAATTTGTTTTATCTTGGTAAAGTAGAAAATAAAGTAGAACTGCGTTGATTTATTGTAAAGCTTTGAATGATAAAAAATGTGCTATCAGCAATTTCATTGTTCCCTGCAATAGCTAGCGAATAAATTTATTTGTCATTTCTAAACATTGCTTCAACAAACCTCGTTACTATACTGCAGGTAATTTGTTTACTCATTAAACAGGGAGCTAATTATAACGCCTAGTCAATTTCATAAATTAGGTCAGTATTTAGCCAACTTGATTCAACATAGACCTAATTAGAGTCTGCAAGAATATTTCTGCAAGAACCATGCAAATTCATAAACTGTTGAGTAAATTGCGTCTTGGGAAACGGCATTTACGATTGGTGAAATCATTGAAAGCATTTTGATGAGCAGTAATTGTAATCTTACTACTATTATTAATGCGAAAGTTTAAATGGATGTGGGTGTATGTTTGTTACTCAATCACGCCAGAACGGCTGAACGGATCTGAATGAAATTTGGTACAGAGATAGATTATAGTCTGGATTAGCACCTAGGTTACTTTTTATCCCGGGGATATGTTCTTTTGGAATAATTTCCGTCATTCACGCGGGCGAAACCGCTGGCTAGTAGCCGATAAATTTCAACGGATCGCGGTACTATCACGAATCATATGTTTATTCAGCCATGTCTTCTGAGAAGTGAAGATTGAGGATGGAAGCGAATATATTAGAAAGCGATCGTTCTATTAAATTCTGATTGTTATGTGATTGTTAGCCTACTTCGGTAAGCGGCGAGAAACATTTATGTTTGACAGGTGTTTTAGTAAATACTCGTTCTACGAATCAATCAATGTGTGTGTTCAATTTATTAATATTTTATTTATTAAAACTTTCTGAACTAGTACAAAAGACTGTGCATTTTCCACCAGTCGACCTTTCTCTTAGCAATATTTATATGTCACCGGAAAATTGCAGACTCCGTAAAATTGTAATAAATCTTTATTAGATTTTAACTTCTCGATATATTTTAATAAATCCCATCCAAATTCAATAGTTTCCAGTATATCCGTGTCTTATTGAGAAAAAATAGTGTTCAATTTCACGCGATTTTTTAAAATCTTACGGCGTTTGCAATTTTTCGGTGTCATATATATATAAATCCATTTACAGTTTTTAGTCTCGTTTCATGAGACTATAATGGATAGCTTAATTTGGGACTACGGACAATATTAAAATACTTGATAATTTATTGGATATGTGACCGGAAAATGGCAAACTCCGTAAGATTATAAAATAACTTGAGAAATTGAAAACTCTCGATAAATTGTCAACTGAACATTCGGAATATTTTTTATGCATCAAAATTTGATAGTCTATAATGTCTCGAAGTAATTCCGAGAAATTGACTGACACAAAATGGCGGCCAATTAGAGCACAGGTCCACAATTTATCCGTTTTCGTATGATAGTAAAACCTGAAAACAAGGCTCTCATTGGTCTGTTCAGATGTGAGCTCAACCAACAAAGACCAATGTGGGGCCAAATTTCCAATTTAACTATCACATCAAAACAGATAAATTGCAGACCAAAGTTCTGTTTG
Source organism: Mamestra brassicae (assembly GCA_905163435.1). Lineage (NCBI taxonomy): Eukaryota > Metazoa > Arthropoda > Insecta > Lepidoptera > Noctuidae > Mamestra > Mamestra brassicae. The sequence goes on along the minus strand of LR991004.1, from coordinate 5,906,854 downwards.
GTCGCCAGTTTATGTCAGTCCACAATTTCTCGGACCGGCACGGAGATATTATAGAATATAAGATTTTGATTCGTATAATAATTGTAGAACAAATGTTCATTTGACAATTTATCGAGAGTTCACAATCTCGCAAGATATTTTGTAATCTTACGTAGTTGACAATTATCCGGTGACAGATATACACGTTTTCATGCTTAGCAAGCATTCGTACAATACAAATGGATTCATACACAGCTATGTTGAATAACTAGACAGGACTTAATGGCTAGCATTTTATTTTAATCCTAAATAAAATCCACAGATTTACTTGTCAGCTGGATAACGAGTACCTACAATATATAAAATAAAATGAATGTATTATTCTGAACCTAATTGCCGCAATTTCATGAGTCACACATTTGGCTGTGAAATAATTATTTGACCACTTTAATCAACACATTTAATTAATGCCTTCATAATATTTTTCTTTTCAGGTACGAGACATGTAAAGCCTGTTGAAAGTGGTGAGTTTAGTCGCCGTGTTTGAGTCTTTCATATTTTCATAACCAAGTAATTTTATATGAAAGCAAATATTTTATAAACGCTTACTTTTACTTCGCTGGAGTAATGTTCATAAATGGATCAGAGGCAGCCATCTTACTCCGCCATTTTTAATTCGTTACGTAATCGATTTCGAACAAGTTTTATTTATAGCGTCATGGCGTTATTCCTTTTCCGTATTGTTCTTTATTTCCTATTGTCATTATATAAAGACGTGAAATCTGTAATTAAACTTACTTAGAATAGGCCATTAGAGTGGCATTATACATGGTATATGATGCATAGGTACTTAAAAATCTGAGGCATTATCACAGTAAGTAATTTTTCATAATGGTTTCCATTAGCTACTTGTGCAATTTTGGTAATTTCGTATTGTACGAATGTTTTTAGACATGTACGAAAAGTTACAAGTCAAAGTACAAGATGGTGCTTAAAACTATTTAGTTAGTTAAAGCTCTTCGCAAGCTCCTAAGCAACTGTAATACCGATAACCTGCTGTAATCGGTAAAGCAGAGATTATTTTGAACGAATACTCCTTATGTCTTTATCTCCTAATACGATATTATTTTACAGTACAACTATGTGTTTTCGCAGTCATTTTTATGGTCTCCATGTTGAAAAGTTATAGAATTTCATTAACATTGTTACCCTGCGTGTATCGGATCGTTGAACCGAAGAAAGTATAGGTTTAAGCGGGTTTTACAACCCTGCTGAGGTTTGTTGACCGCTACAGGATAGGAAAATCCGACTAATATCGATATGTTTCACCTTAAACTACACCCCATTATGTTTAGTTGACCCCTAATTCATGAGTAGACAATCGTATGCTAAGTTTTGCCCGCGTCTTCGTTGTGTTTTGTTTATTTTCGCACAAAGTAGCCTATAAAGTACCATCTTACTCTTTACCAAAACACATTAAAATCGAATCAGCGATTTATGTGTGAAAGCATAAAATACAAACAAAGAAACAAACTCACTTTCGCATATAGACCTAATATTAGTTAGGATTGTAAATGCGAAAAATAATTTACCTTTTTCAATTGCCATTTTATACATTGTTGAAGTTTCATAAAATAGCAGAGATTCTTTTAAATACGAAGGCATTTTTAATTTTAAAACTGTTACAGGAATGTTCGATGATGTGCATGAATCCGTGAATCCATTTCTCATTTCAATTAAAGTAAAATGCTGCCGATCCAAAAATAAGATGAGATTAAAACTGTAAATACATATGGTATGACATATTTAGTAGCTTCAACTAAATTGTAATCAATTCTCGTTATAGTCCTCTCCAAATATTTATGTTTATTTTTCATAGTCCACCATCCTCGTTTAATCACTTTCCTGCACTCTTTTATAAAACGTTGGATTTTATCCAAACAAACGGTGCTCCAAATATTCAATGGATTGAAAAACTAATTGTTTTTACTTTTTCTGCTGCAACTCAATTACCGAATCGCATGCTGAAATTTCAATAAAACCTACGTAATTTCCACGGAATTTCTTAATAGGGAACATTATTTTAATATAATGAGTAGACATAGTAGTTTCTATGTATGGGAACCGCGTACCAGGATTGAGTGAAATAGGGCGCGTAATAATAGACGACAATACAACTAAGCCAGTCCTTACTTGTAATGAAACGTTGTCAAGATTGACAATGGTTCACCCCGGGGGGATCAGTTGCGATTTAATTGCAGTTATTATGCAACCGACCGACGACCGACCATTAGGTCGTCAGACCAATGAGCAGTTGGCCGCGAAACACGCCGCAGAAAGATTCTCACGTCTGCTACACTTCGCCTAGCTGTCTAACAACGTAACAACGTGATTGAAGTAAACACGGGAATATACAACCGTTTGCGTCTTTTGTGGCCATGGGTGACGGGACAGTGATTACGATAGAAATACATCGCTGAGACAAGTAGGGACTGCTTTCTTTGCAAAACAACGACATGTAAACATGTCTTCAATTAATGGCTTACTTTCACGCATTGCATCTTCCAAAGCTTAATTTCATGTACACTACAGTAGGTAGTATAATTATCTGCCTTTATAGCCAATTTATTTCCAACTCGAAACCAATTTTGAAATCCCGAGTCTAAATATTGAAATTTCACAAGCAGATGGTCCTCGTTCTTTGCATCGAGGCTAGCACGAGAGCCTTGTCGAAAATTAAAAAAACTGTCCTCAGAATACTTCCAACTACTTTAAACTACAACTTTCATAATTCTGTGAAATTCCATCATATTTCATTACCAGAAAATCGACGAAGTGAAAATTAAAAAGAGTCAAAAGACATTCTCAAAGTGTAATTGCAATTACGCGATAGTACCTCCCTAAGTTAGTAACTCTTTGTTTCAAGTTTGCTTTCAATTTATATAGAAACGATCGGTTCGGGTTGAGTACCGACCACCGTTAGGTTTTCTGAAAGCCCGATGGGGCTCGTTTGGCGATAAACGTGGCGCGGAGGGCACATCGACTGCCTTATTACTCGGTTTGGGGATGGAATTTTTAGGATCGCAACACATGCGTCGAACGACGGAGTAAGTTCAAGCAATCGAATAAATAATATGGAAATTGTAGTCCCGAATTCATATGAATTGGATGAAGTCAAACCAGAAGCCACAATTGATGAAGGTACTCAAATGGTTCCATGGTTTATAGAGCGATGGTCTTTCATTGTCCCTGCTTTGTTTGCATTCCAGAAATATTGAAAAGGAACCGTGTCTCATGTCTTGATTCAGTGCATTGTTGAATATTTGTTTACAAGCTGGCCTGTAATGTCGTAACGGACCTCATTGTGTCAGCAAGCAGTTGTGTAGGCATTGCCTTGTTACATCACCGTGTTTATACGAGAATGCACTCAGCTGTTGAATTCTTTCGTTTCTTTACAGCGTGAATGTAAAAAATATGACTAATTATGACGTCCGCTTTCCCCACATGTTAGCCTGATACTGTCATACACACTCCGCTGATGATGGAGTACCAGAGCTAGAAACGGAATTCACCAGTCAATGACAAAGTAATTAGTCTAGCTACAGCAATTTTAAATTCGCTACCGGACCAATAGAGAGAATTGCAACTTTTGCTAGTGAAATATTACGTATTTCATTTGTAATTTCATACAGCCAACGGGTTTAGTCTAGCCAGCATAAAGCAAATTGTGCTGGAACTCGGTTCCTTCGTCGACGATGAATTTTTACGGCTACACGTGACGACGACGAACGGAATTCCTAAACTAGTGGAATTTAGTTAGTTGGTTCATTTTTTCATCCAACTGCTGTAATTGGATCTGGACGTTTACGTACGGATGAATGCATTTCAAGTATCGCGAATGTGTTGGTCACGAGTTACAATGCACATGTTCGTGACGATTTCTCATAATGCTATCCGTTGTCAACGATATCTGGCCATTTATATGCAGCTTCTTGAATCATTAACGCAAACAGTGTCGTTATAGACTAAAGCAATTTTGTTTTTTTTTAATATATGAAGATAATCGAATTATTCAGACTGTACTCATCCAACATCTTCAGTGTGAATAGTTGCTGTGTTTCTACAGTTTCTCATATCTATTTCGGAAATAATATTCATTCCTGGTTCAGATAGTTATTATTTAATCGATTACTTACAGCTTACATTAATCTTATCTTTAATAATACCTTATATCAACGCTACCTACGCAACTGTATAAGCGGTTATGGACAGTTTTAGTACGCGCCAAGCTAAAAATATAATGTGCAATTGAGACTCAAGTTCATGGACCTGGTAATGTATTTACTGTGCCGCTCCGTCTAGCACAGGGGGCAAACACCGTCAAACACCACAAAACAATTCATTTTCTTCCTCCTTGTTACCTTTACAGATTATATGATGTATTATTGCAACACGGGTTCTTGGACCTTGACAACTTCGAGATTAGGCTACAATATTTATTGGTATCGATATTGGCTATATTAATGTAATAAATTTACGAGTATTGTTCTCATCGTTCTAAACGGTCCCAGTTGTACAACAGAGAATTGGAGTAATGGAATTATTAGATCGAATATAAGAAGTAGCAACAACCCTAAATTTATGCGATTGCAAATGTGTACATTGATGAATTTCTCAATACCGTCTCTTGATAGCTAATATTTGTATGTCTTTTTCATTAAAACTTTCATTTATAACACCACGAAGCGTTGAATGTGTGAAAGCTGTGTGAAAATTAATAAATGTCATAATCATGCACAAAACGAACGCGCCCCGAGCAACTTCAAACCTTTGACAGCGTGAAACTGAAACGTCCTCACTCCTCCCTTCACAGTGTAAACTCTCCCCCACGATTAACAGCTAGTCTCAACATTTTAATTTCTATTCGTCGGTAAAACACGTTATTATTTTTACAGTCCTTAAAGGTAATTGTAAGACGCTCGACTTTACTGATTCAGCTCCTTTCGCCTTTATCCGTACCACTTTAGAAAATAGCTTTACAAATTGTTATTCTCTTTCCTTAATTATATTTTCCATTACTCTTGCTCGTGCTACAAAAATAGATTTACCGCAGCATGGTGCTCCATGGAACTTATGTTTGCCGTACAATTCAATATTCGAAGATAGCTCATAAAATGTTCCCGCATTGGTTGACTTCTCATATCGAACATTCCTCGTAAACGGATCTCAAGAATGTGTTAGGGGCTATAAATGGAGGTCTTAGTTATTTGCAGTGATTCCAGATGCTCCTTTAGCCGGGAAACAATGTTCAGAAGAACTGCATACACATTTTCATTTGAAAGTTATTCGGTTGCAAAAGCTGCAATGTTGGGTGGATACAATAAAATAATTTTCCCATAACCAAATTAAATTACAGACGCTGAAAATGCTGACACCCGTTCCGCTCAGGATTTATGAATGGAAGAGCGTTGACATTGATTTATTTTTGGTTTCGTGAAACCGCGTTCTATCCAAACAAATGTAGAAAATTGTTTTGTTTTGGGAACAATGTCTACCACAGCTCGCAAATTGTATTTGAATTGTCATTGTCCAAATTCAACCGATTGATCAAGTTTGACCGAAGTACCTACTAGGCAAGCATTGGATCGAAACGGTAAACGTAACATTGAAGCAGGAGGCAGGGTCGCTGGGAAGTGGCGTTTCGTCGCAGAGCGGTGTAATTGAGCATATGATACGTGGCGCGCTGACCGGCTGTGTCCATTCTCTGGGAACGGACTCTGCAGGGCTGGCCTCTGCAACTGGATACATTAACGTTAAATACCTATTTACCACCCAACGTTATCTGATTATGACCGTAATTAATAGTTTTAAAATGAAATGAGCCGCATACACTGTGGAAAATAATTGCCGTGAATATTCCATTTTAAACCAGAACACAAACAATTGAGCTGTATCAGGTTATCAAAACGGAATTCCAAGTAAAATGGTTTTATAATGCTTCCACGAGCCGTTCAGACCGTGTTTATTTTTCGCACAAACAATAAGATTAATTTAATGAATCTGAACTAGGTAATGTTGGAGAAATGTTTCGTAGAATAACGAAGGGAAAATAGAAATATGACGGGAACCGTAACGCAACAAGCAAATTATCTCACTTAACACGGATTCATGATTTCAACGAAGTACTAATTGATTGTGATGATGAATCGCGATAAACGAAGTAAGTACAGTTATCTGCTGCTCAATTGATTGTATCAGACTATATCTTGACAGCAGAATGATAGGTACGAGTAATTAACACATGTTATTCAGACTTATTAAACCACTATTATGTTTATATTTTGTAACAATTGGTTACCAGTTTGCACGTGCCAATAAAATATATAGTGGTAACCCTGGAGTATCCTATAAACATCTAAACAGCTATGTACGAGACCACATATCAGACGGGCCGAGGCGTGTGGTCAATCTGCAGCTGCGCTTTGTGTCGCAAAGTACATAAAACATACACACATACTTCCAACGCACTGTTTGTACAATCATACCTGACCATACCAAAACACGTGCAGTCGATCACGTTTTGGATCCTTCAGACTATTTCACAAACGTAACGTGAAGCTACGGTCACGTACCAATCTCTGCTCCTATAAAAATAAACACAAAACCATAAGTGGCTCTACCGACGGAATCTTAACAGTGGACAAATAAAACCACAGGAGAAAGCCCTCAAGCTCGACCTTCGACACGGCCAATTATTTGCATAACGAACAAACACTCTTATCGTACCAGATACCATATCTAAATATCACAAAGATATTCCTACCCAGAAAGAATTACGCTAATCCCGATTTACTGTTGTTTACTTCAACCTCAAGAAAGGCCGATGACAAAATAAAGTATATTATTCATAATTTCTTTTAGTTTTCACCGCTGACCGCAGTAACTTTGACTTCACATAAATGGAAGTGGCGATAAGAGCCATAAGTTGAAAGCGTAATGGCCAGTAATGTAAGCAAAGAAAAGCCGGTATCGCTACATCGATCACGGCATTACCTAACACGGAAACATGACAGAAACCCATAACAAACAAATCCCTGGAGTAATAAAGAGCTGCAGTATCTAGGAACCCATTGGATATTACCGTGGTGAAGATTTAGAGATTAGCCACGACCGCGTTGCTATTGAACAGGATATTATGTAAGCAAATAAACAAGGTTTTACATATGAGAATTTACTAAAATAATCACCCGACGTGGGTAGAAAGGTTCAACACCCACGTATTACCATTGTACGGACTGCAGTGAATATTTATGTTCAAGAAAATGCTGTTTTTTATTCTCTTCGTTATCTACATGATTGTTGGTTGAATAAAATCGACCTTTTAAACGGTCTACACCCGGTGTTTTATTATCTAGTCGTGGCTTTTTACGCTTCAGATATTCTAGACGCCTCTCCGGAGAGCCTTTGAACTTCAACATTGTGGAATATCTTAGTATATTATTTACTAGTTGCTCGAGGTGGGGCTTTAGAAAATTTTTGACTGGGGTTTTTATGTTTCTGTTTAGACTGAGCAACAAATAATGTTTATATCTTTATGAAGCGTAATAAGATCTTTTTTGACATTTTAGATTTCTTATTTTAAAGTAGAGCAAATATTAATTCATTGAATGCCTAGGTATGATCAAACACAGCAAAACAACTACTCAACATTGATAAACTTGTCGTAGTAGCACTTGTAAGTAGTCACAACAACCACTTTATTTTCACTATCAGTCCTCAAAAACTGGTAAATAGGACATTACACTACGCCAATAGTGGTATACAATACAATATAATCATTGTTTTTGCTTAGAATGTTGTTCTATTAAACAATATTTATGTTTAAATATAACAATACTTTAGACGTGATTCATTCTAAAATAGGTACTTACTTTTCGTCAGTCTGTGTAATTTTAAACCGAATTAACTGTTTCATAAATTATTGTTACATCGACATAAATTGCAATCAGGCATTAACAATAAAAACATTCTGCGGCTGGTATCAAAATACGTAGAACCTCTAAATTAATTAGCCTCAAATTGAACTTAAACATAAAACGTAATAACACAAATAATATAAATGAACCATAGAATATCTAATGTTTTTAATAAGAGATACATATCAAAGATTGTATCAGCTGTTTACTATTCTAAGAAAACATAAGTTTTAACTTCCACTAATTGATTAATCAAAAGATACTACTATCTGCTGAATCCGATTTAGTTTATCTATCATAGTCAATCTAAATGAAACTCCGTGTTTTTGCAACAATATCATAAAACCATCGTCTACATACACTCATTATTTCATTCACATCTATTCTCTTCAAAATATGATAATGTTCATCCATACATTTTCCCAACTGATAACCTGTTAAAATAGGTTGAACTTGTAATCTTCTGTTGACTTCCCCATTCACAATAACTCTGTAACACAATCATCGCAGTCTGTTTATGGCATTTCAACAAAGCCGGATCTTCCTTCTTTGTCATTACTTTTATGAGCATAGTTGTCAAAATTATCATTCGTAAAACTGTCTCGAAATTGTTAATCGTCAATTCTTATTCTATCGTCCTTATTGCCTATTCAATACGTGTCTCATGTCATGATTAAATTTTCCCGTAGCGGTTACAGTGCGAGTGTGAAGTCATATGCGATTATCGTGCTGCTCGTGTTCGGCCGTGGCCCCTCGGTGTAACGTTACTCACGATAAATAATCAACGGCTAAATCGTCACGGTTTCCTTCAAATCTCTATTGCTATACGCGATTGTACACCTTTAACTTTCATTTACGGAGGGTCTTTTAGCTTAAAAATATTTTCATTTTCTTCTGTAACGTCCTATTCAGTCTTTAGAATCTAAAGCTCAGGGCCTTAGTCCTCAGCTTTGGAATCTATTTTCAAAACGGTGTGTTCTTGAAGTAGTTTTTCTTTGAATTTTTATCAAAGCTTTCTTATTTTTTTCTTAGTACCTACTCTGTTCTATGTATAACATTCATTGTATTTATTTTCATCATATTAGAGAGTTCTAATTCCAAATGGTGAAAATAAATATTTTGTTTGATCGCGATGTGCTTGTTTTGTTATCTCTTGGCGTCTTGGCCCTTCGTTTCTTGTATACTTTTAGCATTTACATTTTTTCATCAATTTCCCCCATCGGATGTTTAAATTTCGATTGGGACTCCGATATGATTGATTCTTTCGGAATGTTTGTCCGTTTATCTTCAGCAATGATCGCCATAAGGACACGAAATTGGAATTTTGTATATTTTGTGAAATGTTTTACGTTTATCGTAGCTTTATTCACTGCCATAATTGCTTAATTTACTTCTGAAACAATAAAGAAACTTTTTTTTTTTATTAAGTTAATTCATTAAATTCAGTTCAAAGATAGGTTCATGAGCACGTTATAAAAATACATTGATTTCGCCACACAGACCCGGGATCGTCCTTCAATTGTCAAATATACACTGAACTTTGAGTAGGTCAAAGAACTCATCGCCAGATGTTCTTTTATTTGCAATGAAACATGTTTCAATAATGGCATACATAATATCGTCTCTAAATATTATGTTAATATCGTTGTGGCAAAACTAGCTTTTTTCTCAAGGTCGGAATATCTAGTTGCAAGTTCACATCGGGCGAAAGTCGTAAGCGCAGCTTCCATGCGTCATACTTACAATCTTTTTATTTTCTTTCACATGCCAAAGGTGTGCCCAACTGGAGCATATAAAACGCTCTCAAAGGCTCTCCAGAGAACAACAATAGGGTGTTTTATGCTCAAAACTACTTACAAGCGCGAATTATAGACGACCGTTGCCTTACACTTAAAAGTACCTTCAGTTTCGGTATAAATTGTATTTACATATAGCTAAATAGCAAGGGGTGAGCGAAGTTTGGAAACATTCAGACATCGAATTTTGAGGGGCGACGGGTTCGTAGAAATTGTGGACCGTAAAGTCGGATACAATAGTACTTATACCCATTAGGGTGAGAATAACGAAATTGGACACAATGGCCTACACATTCGCGATTTCAACGTGTGCTGTGGTTTAGAGGTTTTGAAATTTACCTATATAATTTTGCAAGAAAAGCAAAATACTTTAGTTAAAAACGTGTTCTGTTTTGCATATAAATACTACATTTACAATAATTAGGCATTCAGTTCAGATGATACATGCTATTTTTTGTATTCGACCGTTGAGGCAGGTGTCACGAAACGGATGCTAACCGGCCAATGGCTTTTGGATGCGGTCGGAAACAATAAATTTATAAAACGGCCTTTAAGCTATAGTTCTGTTAATTAAAATAGTGTATGATGTACTGTGTTATGTAAATATGTTGGCCGGAATTTTAGGAAATTATAGAGGACTGTTTAATTATGTAATTACTCCGGTACTCAAGAGATTTTCGAATTAGCTCGCTTTTAATTAGCCTCTTTTGATAAATATTACTTTATTAATTAGTTAAGCCTTGGATTTTTCCTGGAAGTCCCAAATTATTATCGCTCGGTGCCTGATAGGTAACTATGGTGACTTGATAATCAATAAAGATCCGCCAGTGTTATTGCGGACATAATATTCCACAATTAAGCACAAATATAAATGGTAACAACATACATATGAATTAAACTTTACAAGTTTGGATCACGAAAACCTTCAAGTTTCAAGACCTAAACAATGAACACGCTTGTAAATTGGTTAAGTTGGAGAAACTATATGCAAACTTTTTCTCCTTTGAAGAGTTACGTCTCGTATGCTCAGTTACACATAAACATTGTAGTATTTGCGAGAACGTTGCTGCCACCGACATTAGAGCTGACTTCCTATTAATAACCCTGGGAGGGCACACCCCTCCATATTTCACCTCCACGTAAAAACCTCATAAAACACTGTCGTCTACACGTAAACATTTAATTAGTCTCCACTTTCTATCCCTCATACACAAGCCAAAGACAAAACTTGTGATTTAAAATCACAGAATTAATCGTTTATGACTGCTTGCTTACCCCTGAGATCCCTTTTCGGACTAATTTGAATAAATGTTAATTTAATTATCTTTCCTTGTATTTAATTAATGCCGTTTCCGTCAAGAAAATGTCTTGAGTATTCGATTTTCTTTTTAGACGGTATAATTCCGTTGATATTTTCATCGCCATTTTCAATTTCGAATTAAAGTTAGTTAGATGGTCGAACTCCGGGACTTTTCGTTTGGTAAAGTCATCTAAGTTATTGACTGCCAAAACTTTGCGGATCATCCCAAATTAAGTTTGAAAAAGCATATTGGTCATATTTAGATATTCGGTAATCCCGTCTCCACTCTATTTCTGAACCGACAGATTTTCTGTTGTAACTTTTATACCTTCACCACCGGTGTTAATGAAAGAACTAATCAAGATTTTTAGTGCTTTTACCTTGGTATGATAAAACGCACTTTAGCTTACACCTTAGCAAAGTTTCCATGATGCAGACGGTTATTTTCTCCGGAATGAGACCATAAATTGCAGCCGACGACAAGTACTTACCTTCATGAAAGAACTATGCCCTGGCTTTCCTTAGCGCTTCAAGTATACCTAAATTAAGAAGAGGCTATTAAAGCGCCGTGTAAAGTAAAATAAAGTTCCTTTCTTTTATCATAAAGTGGAAATAAGAAACAACGATAGCAGTGCTGAAGGAAACCATTTTTAAAGCAACTGTTTAGATTTTCTCATTGATTCTGTGTATTTCAATGCAAAATGTTCCGAACCGAATTCATATTCGTACATCAAAAAATATTTTGCCCAAAAAACATATGACGTGTGCCGGTTCACATGTCGCCGACATTGACTCCCGAGTCCTGACACTCCCTCATGCGGTTCGTTATAAACCCTCAAATTGCCTATACGACGAATAAAACTACCTTATATCCATAGCTGAATTCATTGAGTCACGTAAACGCACGCCATCGCCATAAAACTGAAGATAAATATCGTACAGAACACACAGGAAGACCCACCTAGTCTACAGTACGAGTACTTATCAGAATTTTCGATTAAATGTACATTTAGATACAACTTATCTCTACATGGGCTGGTTAAAATTAGTTCTCATCTGCATCCATTTTCCAGGAAATTATCCATGGACCGCTATTTCCCTTCATTTGCATATTACAGACGCATTCACAATTAACGCTGACGGAACGCTTAATTTCACCAACTTTGGCGAGCTTTGATCAGCTCAGCCGTCTATTAGGGCGTTCATAAAGACTTGGGGGCACGTCAAACTTTCGACTCGAGGACTAATTGTTTCTCAATGAATTAAAAGTACTTAACAATTGGTGTGTAGAAAATTGCGTGAGCGTCGTTCGGAAGTGGGCTACGCAGTCGGCGGCATGCCAGTAGGGAAGCCCTGTGTATTGATCGCTCGCGCCCCACGCGTTATGACCATCGGCGACAGGAGGGCGCTCCCGGCTTCCCGTAAACACTCCGATGGGCTCAACATGTGTAATAGAAAAAATATTCCACGGCAACGAGCTAATTCGGGACTTCTGAGAACCACTGAACATCTCAAGAGAGTCAGTTAACAAAATATTCTTGCGTTAATGAATGTTACTTTAATAAAGCAAATTATTTTAGAGAGATTAATGCTTACTTCGATTTAATAAAAGCCTGTCTGTAGGTCGACCGTCCGTTTGTCGACCTCCACGACCCGAACTCTAAGGTCTTTGTACCAATGGCCCTGCGCCTAATCGCCGACCCTGAGCCTGAAAGTTTATTGTCCTCCTATGAATAAAGTACCGAAGGCAATTTCATACAAATTGTCGAGCGCTCGACGTAATGCAATCAAATGACGTAAATAGCACAAACCCAAAATTTGTTTCCTGGGGGTTATTTTATGTCTGCGAAAATACGAACATTTCGCCTCGAAGACAAGTCGGCAGTGAATCTGGATGGTTATTACCATTGCTAAGATATGGTCACATTCTGTAAAGTGGCTATATCTGTATTCTGCGATTGTATTGTGTCCTACGTTGTGTTGTCTTAATCAGACTGTTTATTTGTTATTGCGGTGTAATCTCCCTAATGGAACTGTGTTTCTTTTGAACACAAGTATCCAAAGAAGCGGAGATTTGTCCCAGTTTGTAGTCCAGTGTTTTCAATACAAACATTGCGTCGTCGCTCGGACGCAAACATCCCGTGAGCGAAGGAAGTGGGTTAACCAAATATAATTTAATCACTTTACGATTAAGTTGCTCCGTTGTTTCAATTTACTCTGCACACTCGGATTGCTTCACCCTTATCGTGTTACCATCCGTTAGTCAAAAGAGTTACGGAACTATCTTAAAATTTCCGGAATGGAATCCATCTTTGTTTATCCAATGGGCGTGAATGCGGGTGCATTGTGGTGTCATCCTGTCGTTTGTGCCCCGATGTCACAGCTAGTGGTTCCGCGAAACTGATAAAGAAGATAAAGTGTTCGTTTAACGCCTACCTGTATCTACGAGTCGCGGAGTATCCGGACGGTCATATTAAATTGCCCAACCCGAGAGGGTTATGGCAGAGGGGCAATATCCAAGATATTTTCTTGTAGGGGAACTAAGATTTAGGGCGTGAGATAGGAGGCACCTCCATGTTTATCTTCGCAGGGAGCACGTTGATATATTGGATCTTCATCGGAGCGTTGTCATTGTGGGTCCAGAATTTCATAAGGACTGGCCTCGAGTCAATAGAATTTATCGGCAGTTGTATTAGTATCAGTTTTTGGGATTTGCATTGAAAATCGAATCGAAAGCGATTCCGTTCATTGACAGTTGGAACTAAACGTTGTACGGTCGTACGGAAGCTCGTCTATTCGTCTATTCAGTACGTAATCGCACGTTCGTCTCGGTAATCTGTTCTATTGTTTGTACAGCTATTGTCACAGGCGATATTGTACGTTTGTGTACAGATTTGAAGCACAACGCTAACGGCACAAAACTAAACGTTACTCACATTATCGTGGCTTTGAGTAAACTTGCTCAAGCGTGTGAACTTGTAATAAGTTAAACTTTTGAAGAATCAAGTGCAATTAAACCAACATCGAATTGGCGTTGTTTTTAATAGTTCAAAAGATTTTTTAATAGTTCTCCCCTAACGGTTTGCAAAGCTGTGAGGAGTAAAAGCAATCAAAACTCCGGTTTAGGTTTAATTCATTTCTAGAAATCCGCTGTATCACCAAGATCATCAGTTATTACAGATTGCTATTCCATTACTTATAAGACTTAACTCCTAATAATCATTTCTTAGATAATAACATCCGCTTGCCTACCTATCCTACCTGCTCTGTACTTTTCCTACAGTTCCGAAGAACTTATAAATCAGAATCTTAATACGCGCTTATTTGCACCACCAGCATAATCTAAAGCACGTAATATAATCTCGAATGATCGATGTACAAGGCATTATATGTCTCAGCCAAGATTTCCGCCGGATAGCGTCTTGCAATACCTTCTTCGTTGTTTCATTCAAACGTGCCCCGAGTTTTAAAAGGGCTCATTAAACGTTCAAAGATTCTTACCTGTCTCTGTGCATAGGTTGGCGAAATTTGCATGCTTTATTCAAACTTTGTCGCCAGCAGATTTCCATAGTAATATGGGAAAGATACTTTGGAACAGCTCGAATCAGGTGTCTTGGGATTAATGAGATTGAATATAGCCAAGTAAGTGAAAGAGGTCAAATATTTCTGATGAAAGTCCTTATCAACCTAAAAATATTTCTGAAGGGGGGTATTTTTATAACAGTCAATAAAAAAGATAATATTGCGAAGCTTAGACCACACGGCAACAGAGTATAATCTGCCTCAAGCCATACAAGACTTTCAGATTCAATAATTGTCATTCAAGCTTGATTGACTCGACACACCCTGATATCGACGCTTTTAGCTTCACCTTAAGGCAAAACGCGTTAGGAATACATATGTAGATACATGTAGGTACAGCTTACATACATATATTACCCATATCAAGAAAGACATCTGACTCCAATTGCCTCAGATATGTTAAACTTTCAGCCTTATCGAATATCGTGTTGGTCATTACGGCATATCAGAAGCTTTTGGTGTCTTGATACTCCTAATATAAAAAGGGCCTCGAAATGATACTGAACGATAAGAGATCATCACCGTACTAGGTACTGCAGTTTATACATTTCCGAAAAGAAAAGCATATTTTCGTTTTTTTACTAATGGAATCAATGTGTAGAGATTTTCAAGCACATATCAACTGTCAATAAAGCAGTAATCGAACTATCAATTAACAGAAAGTACAGCAACACCAAGAAACCGACATCGATCATTCCTCATTACATCTGTTATTATAAACTAGTACCATGCGGCAACAGATTGTTTCCTACATAATCAAAGTCGTCTGCATCGTGAGCTTCCTATTTCATAGTTGTTTACACGCTCCGCTGAGCTGATTGTCTAGTGGAACTTACTTGAGCACCACAAAATGTAAACAATGCTCTGAAATCTTCGTTAACTGCTTTCGAAGAGACCGCTTGTTAAAAGGAATTACTAGCTAATTAGCAAGTTCTTGATTGCTTTGTTCAAGACAATAGTTTACAAGAGAAATAGCAAGATCTTCAGTATTCACACAATTTAGCAGTACAATGTTATGGACGGATGGTCTTAAAAGTTGATTTGAAACAGTCGCTGAAAGAAATTTGATGGTCCTACTTGCAGCTGTATAAAATTTCAACTTTAAAGTAGCAGCCAAGTTTGGTAAATAATTTAGGCCAGTTGCGACGCTGTTCGCGAACAAATTGCTCGTTTCCAGCACTTCTTTGACCTAAAAGCTTTTATGCTAGTTAAAAGTCTCAATTAGGTACTAAGAGCGGCTCACGCCAAGATTTTTCTCAAGAGGCAATTTTAGATGACTTCACTGTCGTGAATCAATTATGTGTTTCGAACTTTGGTGTCTGTTTTAAGTGGAGTTGGAGTTTTTGCATTTGAAATTCTGGATTGTGGCATACACGTAACACTTTTTGTTTCGATTGAATAGCCAATCAATAAAGTAGTTACATGCAGAATTTATTAATCCACGCCATGAATTTGCGTTATGCAATGAAAATTAATGCCTGCGTATTACTTAGCGTAATAGTGGTTGTGTGGTAATTGTATTAGCATCAAATTTATTAACACCTGCAATATTTTATTTATCTATGTTCCAGTTCCTTTTATTGTTTATTGTAGAGCTTTCTCTTCGGCTTCTCAAAGCCGTTGTTATCCTCGTGTTTCACGTGACAGCGTCTGTTTCTATAAAGATAGTGAACATTTTAATCATAACAACATTCAGTCCAGGCAAGCAACCCATTGTGCTGGCCACAGCTGCGCTTGACAAGCCGACGTCCTTTAAATACAAATCATTGTCAAGTTCAACAGAAGTAACGCGTGAAGACTCCGTAATTTAAAGCTTTTAAGTTTACTGAAATAGACCAACATAAAATTTATGTTTCCGCAACCTCCACAGAATCTAACTCAAGCATTGTCAAATGAAGGTTTTCGTTCTCTGACAGGCTTCAGACAAAGTTAAGAAACGGTGAATATTAATGTGTGTTAAATTCAGTGTCGTTTTATTACACCAATTTCGTGTTACTGAACAACTGAAAATAACCGCAATAATTGTTACTTTTGCAACCTTTCATTCGCAATTCGTGTTATATAAAGTCTCTGTTCAGGTAATGATATGCACGCTTAAGAGATTGACATGCTGTTGAACACACTTGTAACTAACGACTATTAGAACTCAAGTTACTTCCTACATTTGCGGTTTCGCGTAAACCCACATAATAGCATCGTATGCGGGATTTATCAGAAGATTTCTCAGACATGCAAACAGAATTTATTGCCGTCCCGAGTTTAGTTCGTATTCCGTATTAGAACTTCATATAACTTATTCAATTTGATCGCGCGCTTCGAATTTTTAAAACGTGTGAAAATACATTTCAATGTCACACATTCCGCCTCCGAGTGGAAATCTCATTAATGAATAATTCAAATGATCATAATGCATGCCAATTTGGTAAATAACTTCGAATTTGTTTTGAGAAAAAACACATTTTCGTTGTTATTCTCTTGTGTGTAAGACGTAAAACTTCATGTTTTGGGATTTTGGGATTACCCGTGAATTTCCCGCGACATGTTTTTGTTCAGATAATAAACAAAGACCAATTACGCCGTCGCTTTTCCAGTCACATATCTCTGACTCTATAGTTCCTTTATTGTCGACTTCAACGGATAGTTCGACTTCGTGATTTATATTGGAATTTTAATTGAGCATGCCGATTCATTCGCGATCAGACTTCGCATTTGTCTTTCGAAATTAGATAGCGGATAAAAAATATAGGTGTTTCCGTATTCGCTTTGTGGTTCAAGTTCAAGATTCTGCCCGCCTGGGTTATTGACCGGCCTCGGTACATGCGCGACGGGTGAAATAACTTTTTACTGCTGTACGATTTTCCCTTCACCCACAAAATTTGAAATCTAGCTTCTAAATTACAAATACAGGGTTTTTATTATACCTTACAAGCTGAAAGTTTGTTTAAAGTATCTTCTTTCTCGATTCCTTTTCGACAACAGCGTCTTAAGTGCAGGATACTGCGTTCATTCAACATTTTGGGGTATTGATTATTCTCTTATCTAAAGCGGTTGTGTTTGAACAAGGCTTCGTTAAGCCCTTTTGCCCTTTGAGGCTTAACTACAATTGGTGGAGGACATTGATTTGGTTTTGAAACAGGTCACTTATTTCTTTGTTCGCGTCCGGTTTTGTGGCTTTGTGTTTCTACTGAAAAAGTTTACCAGCTTAAATATTTGTTGGGTAACTGTACCAAACGTTATTTCACTGCCATTAGATATGACCACAAAGCTTGTTTGTATCATTCCCGGTAATATGAAACTTGTTGGTAGTGTTTCAAACGATTCGGCTATGGTGGCGACTAGTCGTCGCTTTGAGGGAACAATGGTGCGTTGGTGATTTTATTGATTGGTAGCAACAGGTGGCTGGGGCGTCCCCCCCGCTTGCTGCTCCGCACCATCACCTTCACTTTCTTCTCGGAGACCAAACAAAGCTTTTAAGAAATCTCCACCGTCCTGCAAAAGGCATCCATTATTGACAACCACGTAATGCTGAATTATTTGTTTCCTTTGTTCTACCTTTGTCTGGAGCTGTAAATCTTCATTATAAAGTATTTTATTATGTGCCTAAACCTAATTACGTTTATGATAAACGACTTTAAACCTCCGCAGCTCCGTTAATAAAACAGGAATTGCTACTGCAGAAGAAAAATGACAATTAACGCTAAGTATTTTAATAATGAAAATAAAGACACGGCTGTCTGCTAATGGAACACTGCTTCTTAATTAAAATCTGTGAGAATTACGTTGCTAACTGTTCCTTCCAGTTCTTGAACCGCGTTGCCGAGATTGTTGTTTCTTGTACTATTATCTTTATTGGTGTATCCAGTCGATAGCAACGTAAGCGTGTTTATCTGCCGGCGATCAATCTCTCCCAGTCAATTTGTTTGGTGTGTTGTGTGTAAATCGGTTCCCGTGCGCTACGACCGCCGTAGTCGGTTGCAATTTATCGATAAGCTGTTACTGTTTACTCCAGTGCCCTCCCTAGTCGTTGGTAACGTGGTGATGACGCTGATAAATGGATTGTTTATTGTACTTGGGGACCATAAAATGTAGAAACTCGAGCCAACGCCACCTGCATACTCCTCTTTGAAGGTCACGGGTAATTATGTCTGACATCAACGTTAAGTGGTTATGTGATTAGCTTTGTCATGGTTTTTACCTAAATACGTGGTTTCCATTATTCTATTTTAAGTTTCCGCTTATTTAATGGAAAAAAACGTACGAATTCACTCAGCCATATCTAAGTTGGTTTTATCGCCTTGTATATTTAATGCTATCGTCTTCCGTATCGTCTGTGTTTATTAATTCTGGGTCTTCATTAATTCAGGTTTCTGAATCTTACTTATTTATATTAGGAGCGAGAATGATTTTAATTAAAATGTATTGCTGCTGGGACGCTGTCTTAGTTAACTAAAGAGGACGGACCAAATGTAGGTAGGTACTTAAGCCATACTTATCTTTCTGAGGAAAATGCTTAAGAATGGTTAACATGGAATAACCGAAATGTGAAACACACACCAGTGGACATTAAAATGTTTACCACAAAAAAGCATTGGAATTGTCGAGTCTAACGATAACTGAAGGATATTAATCTTCTATTCATTGCATTGTATCAAATGGGCGGATGTTATTGTGTATTCCATACGCGACGAGTGTTGACAAAACGTCGAACGTCGATGTCGAGTGCTTTCAGAATTAACTACGAATTCTGTACTTATAAGGAAAACGTTTTGATAACAAGAAATCACGATTACGAAGAACGGATATGAAACGGTAAACTAGCTGTCAATACTCAGTTACCAGTAACAATGACAATCAGCCGGTCTATTCTGTAAAAATTTCATGTGAAAACTTAGAAATATAAAGCTCGAAGTCAATGCACCATATTCCACCGGATGGTAGGAATTGTCAGCAGCGATATTCTGTAGGTACGTAAATATCTCGCCGCTAAAACATACTGTGTTTAGGGTTAAAGAGTGGAAGGAAAGACCATTTTAAGGATTGAGTTCATAAGACGAGACAAGAGACGTGTGATCCCTAACCAGGCTAGGAATACAGTAGGTACCTGAATAAATAATATTCTTCTTCTTCTTCTTCTTCTGTGACAAGCTAGGAATTTCAGTCAAGGGACTGAAATCCCTAGATTGACAGCTCACTTCGTGATCAGTTCATCTCGAAATGTTTAGAATTGAAGAATTGCACTGCTGTATTGTTTTGGGAGCTGGCCAGGAAAATAATGAAATCGAAAAGATATCAGACTCATCTATAACAAACCTGAGGACACCTATGTTTATACACTTGGGTCTCCAATTTCGGAGAGTAACTTTCGTGGAATATTTTTCTAGGACTTAGAAACTCGAGACATCAAAGAAATAGAGATAAAAGTGAATACTCGTTCTTAGTGTTATTACAAAGTCTACAAAGGACACCTGGGAGAGAAATAAAGTTTTCTTTGTGTACCAGTTTAGTTCAAAAGCGCATTTCACTTCAATTGAATAATCCGCAATAAATTCTGAATGATACATTTTTTTTATTGAAGACAATAAACGGAATAATGAAAACCTTCAAAACAAAGACAAAAGCATAATATGGTATTCAAACAAGTGATACAATGCTCATATGTTTAGTAAAACGGCAAGCAATCAAAGTAATAACAAGTTAAGAATATGTAAACTTTATAATCCATGTGGAATTTAAAAGATCGTATCGTAAAACTGAACCGAATCTCTCTACAGGTTTGCAAATAGGGAACAGTGAAAACGATTATAAAAACTAAGAACTGTGCGATTCATCTCCCATCAAAACACGTTTGAAACTGAAACTGAAACCTAAACTAATAAATATTTCATCATCATTTACGTTGATTGAAAATGTTTTCGAAGTTTACTACACAGAAAAGCTTGTGTACTCAAAAACATACATCAGTTTCTAGAAAGCCGGTGGAAATTAAAACAGTATCTCACCTCTCGTAGTAACAGAGTATTAAATTAGCGGTTTTGGAATCAATTAACATCAGGTTTTGCCGTTATTCGGTCAGTAGGGAACGATTTCGTAAATAACAATTAAAGACATCTTTTGGCCATCGTGTATGTTTTAATCATCTGAAGTTCTACTCATCCTTATTTGTTCTTGTTCCTTCACCGTACGTATAGAAATAGCCAAGGGTGAATTTCACCAGCTGGTCGATTCTGTAAATAGGGTGAAGTGATCACGAGGTGAACTGTCAATCCATATAATCAAGACGGAATGACACCTCACTTCGTGATCACGTGTCATCTTGATTATGTGGAGTGACAGCTCACCTCGTGATTGTCAAATATTCCACAATAATGATGACACTGACAGCTTTTGAAGGTGTTTCGCGTTTGATGTGGTGTAATTCCCCCTAATCTGGACAATCTTCTGGAATATTTAGATTATTTTAAAGATAATCTTTACTCTGTAGTTAGGAGCGGTTATTTCTTCATTACTAGTTACTTATTACTTAATCTACATTGATGTGTCTCGCAGTTGACATGGTACATGGTTGAAATTCGCTCTGGTAGCTCTACTGAAATATTCAGATTATCATAAAGACCATTCTCCCAAGTATGGTTCTGGGTGGTCCTTTCTTCATTACTAAGTACTTAATCCACACTAATAACAAAAACGTCACCTGCTAGTAACCTTTCATGAAGACATATGATTACCTCGTCAGGTGGCAACCGTCCATTTCATCCTTTAACAAAAAACCGGAACTCTAAGACGGCTGTTCGAAACCACACCATGTCTTCGTTATTTCTTACTTATTCAAGTTTTTTTGCCGTTTATAACGGCCTGTGATCGAGCATAAGGCTGTTTCAAAAAAATACCGAATGAGGTCCTATGTTGAAGTAGGTCGTAGTACTAAAAATCCTACTAACGTGGATGGATGTTTGTTACTCTGTCACGCAAAAACTACTGAATGGATCTTAATGAAATTTGGCACAGAGGTAGATTATAGTCTAGAATAACACATAGGATATTTTTCATCCCGGGAATATGTTCCCTTGGGATAATTTTCGACATTAAAGCGGACGGAGCCGCGGGCGACAGCTAGTATTAAGTAATATTGGCAAAAAGCTAAATTAATGATTTACCTCCTCATCTTTTCCCACTAAGTAGTAACCAAGTTTTTGATACGAAAGTAAGTTTGTGCGTTACGTTGTCACTCCTAAGTCGCGGATCCGATTTTGATGAGTTTTTGTGCAGAGGAAGAAGGTTTTTTCGACTCTTGATCCGTATTTGCACGGATTCGGACCGGATGCAGTGCGGAACCGCTCTTATAACTAACCAACTAACTCTCACAGACGTAACATGCTCTGGACACGGGTCACGGAACGTCATAATTTGACACGAATAAGTCCAAAGTCCGCATACCATAAACCATATCTAACACATAACCTTATCTCTCAGGCAACTTTCCCCTACCAGCCCAGATAAGTGTTTGGCACTATAAATCAGTGTTGTTATCGCCGACAAACAGCGATCGCGTCGATACATCACCTGTTATCATGAGCTTCGAGCCGTGGGAACACCGTTCAACTGGTTCAACTAGGCCAGAGATTACTATCGATAAAAGCTTGATTGAACTTCCATGTAATTAAGTAATGTAGCCTTTACTACGAATGCAACGTTTAGGTTATCTGCTGTCAAACGCTATAACAAGTCAAAGAAGTTATGTGAACCAATTGCGGTGTAGTCAAAATTTTTGATGAAACAATATTTCTGTGCTTGTTTCTAAAGTATAGGAGTGTTCTTGGAAATTAAATTTCAGCAAAAGAAAATCGTCATTTATGCAAAAAATAAAAGTGTGTGTCAGCTCCGACGCACGACGGGAGTTTATTCCTTAAGAACTATTATTGTGTAGATTATGTTAAAAGAGGGTAAATGAAAGTATCTTAAATAAGCTGAGTATACTTTGAATATACACACATACATAGTCTCGAAGTTACGCCTCATTTTTATTTAACGCTCGATTTTACTCCTCATAAAATTTTCATACCGCGGGCTAAATATGAAAATCGTTTTTTAAGGAGTAATCTCCAATAATATATGCCCTCACAGCTGACTGTAACTATCCCAATTTGTGACCGAAATAGGTATCTTCCTTCTACCTTCTAATAGCTTTTCAAAATCCTACAAAATATTTACTTACAAACAAATTATTTTGTTAAAATCAAACCATAAAGGGGCAATAATTTACAAAATAATAATCATAATAGGTACTCCCAAAATAGCTGTTTTTTCTCGTACGTAGCTCCTTAGATGGTAAAATGTTTAGAGGTTATATTTAATTGTTTCAGGGTACTATGGTAACTATGAAGTCTTAAAACGATCATGATTCCGTTCTAAGAGGGAGACGGAGCAATAAATAGCGAATAGCACTATCCCTTTTACATCCTCGGAATTGGATGGCATTAGCACGTCATAGTAGGGCTACACGACCGTTTGACATGTAGGTAGATTAGAGTTATCGCTAGAATATGGCTAGAAATAACAAATTTTGATATTATACTGTAAACGCCCACTATATAGGTCAGAACATCTAATTATACCGACTGATTTCTCCTAATAGCCTACTAAAATAAACAATTACGTGAACGCGGTACTGTTAGTTTTAGTAAACTATTGACTACATAACACAGGCTGTATTTCCCTAACGAAATACATGTAGATGAAGTATTTATGAGCAAAAATGATTCGTGTGGGATTTGCGATTGGTCCCCATCTTGGGCCGTACTAGTGTTGATATTCTAAAGAGGGACAATCTGACTGGCCTGTTGGTCGAGTAGTTAGTGAATCTGACTGCTAAACCGGAGGTCGTGGATTCGATTCTCACTCAGGACAAATCTTTATGTGATGAGCATGATCATTTGTTCTGTGTCTGGGTGTAATTTGTCTATAATATGTATGTGTTTAGAAATATATAAGTATGTTTATCAGTTGTCTAGTTGCCATAGCACAGGGTCTGCCTAGTTTGGGATCAGATGACCGTGTGTAAGTTGTCCCAAGATATTATTCTAAAAAAAAAAAAACTATATATAAGAGCCTTTAAAGAATATCATGGATTGGTGAAACGATAAGCTAGCTGACGACGTATCTTTCAATGGCGACTGACCTGTCTTGGGTTATAAAATCAAGTACTACAACACTTGAAAACTTCTGTTATGAACACCTAAGCAGCAGTTTACAAAATTAGTAAACAGGTAAATATTGCTGTCTATCCTTTTAAGTGTGTTACTGTAGGGCAGGGATGGCGAACCTTTTTTGGCGCACGTGCCATTTTCATTACAAAAATATTTTTTGCCATGGCGTGTCACCAAAAATCTTGACTTGATACAATGAACAAAAAATAACACTAGACGCTATTAACTTAACTCTTTTTTTGTAACTATAAATTCATAAAGCAATCTTAATGCCAATCAGCTTTGTGTTCAGCATGATTTCTGTTGTTGCTAATCGTTCAAGATGCTAAGTAATCTTGTATAGGCGTCCACAAATTATTTTGCTGCGTGGCACGACTAGCACGCGTGCCATAGGTTCGCCATCCCTGCTGTAGGGAAACCCTCAACCGCTACTAATAACACCCATGGGCCTCTAAGAGGGTTCTCCGTTCCTATTCTGTTCTTCACCTCGACTACGAAATGGGCCGGAAATCCTATGAGGATATCCTGAGTCTCGGTCAGTTGCTAACATGTTATAACAAAGTCATTTCATCCTTAATTTGGCTAAATATAACGCTTGGCTTTTAAATTATGTCATACTAGCGGCCGTCACGCGGTTTCACCCGCGTAGTTCCCGTTCCGGAGTACGGGGATAAAATAAAGCCAATGTTACTCGCTGATAAGGTAGCTATCCATTGCTGAAAGAATTTTTCCAAATCGGTCCAGAAGTTTTTGAGTATATTCGTTACATGGAAAAATACAAATCTTTCCTTTTTATAATATTAGTATAGACTAGCTTCTGCCAACGGGTTCGCCAGCCTGAAAGTCGAAAATTATCACAAAAGAACACACGGGGGGGGGGGGGGACATGGCCTAATCGTGTGCCAAGTTTCATCGAAAACCGTTCAGCCGTTGAGATCTATTGAGGTAACCAACAAACAGACAGCCAGACAGTGTCTTTTGCATTTATAACATTAGTTTGGATAATTATGAAAGATTGCGTTTTTCGTCGTAGTCTTCCTACTATTAATGTGAAAGTTTGTATGTATGTTCGTCAATCACGCTTTAATGGCTGAACGGATTTGGATAAAATGTACACAGGTAGACTGTGATCTGTCCGGGAAAAATAATAGTATAGTTTTATTCAAATATTATACATGAAGTACTTTTCGAAGTATGCGAGTAAAACCGCCAGTATGAGCTAGTACCGTTTTAATGAAGCTATGTTCATAAAAATGTTTCGATACAACAATAAAATAATATCAAACAATTTTCAGTAGCGAACGTCGGATACATTTGCCGATTTTTGCCGATGTTAGCGTTTTTCCAGTTATTCGTTTATTTAATAACGATGTGAAACGTTATCGCCTGGTTTCAATAGCACTTCAGTTGAAAAAGAAAAAAAAATACGGTTATTTCTGTTTGGAAATGAGGAAAAGTTCAAGCATATAGATTTGTAAACAAGTTGCAACATACCTATCCAATAGACAGTAATTTAAACTGCCAAATACGATACTCCTATTTTCCTTCCCTGATTTATAAATTAAAATAAATTTAATATTCACTTCTTAATATCTAATTTGTAAATTGTTAATGAGAAAATAAATTTAATATTCACTTCATTAAAACTTTGCCCTTTTCCTTTAGCAGCTTAGCAACCAAAAATAACACACTGCACAAGTTGAAATGCGCATTTAATTAAATATTCCCGTCTGAGTTCCAAGAAGCTTCTATATTCCATATCGTTATTAAACTACGTCTGCGCTATAAAAGTTATCGCTCTACCGTTTATCAAGCGGTGTAACAGCATAACAGCCCAAGTTCATTAGCACCGGCTGATAACGTGACGTAGCACTTTTAACCCTAAATCGAGGAAGCACAAACTCGTACTTTTCGAATAAAATGTAACGCTTTTTTTAAATTAACAAGATTTTTATTTACACCAGTTTTGATAACTTTCCGTTTGCTTGCACATGGGTTTTGATGAGCATAATATACCATAAATGGAGTCCGTTTAACGAACGGACTCCATTTATGGTACCCATTTACGTATTTGCCCCAAGTCACCAGTGTACGTAAATTCCGATTGATATTCCTACCAATACCTACGCTACTTTTAATCAGAATGTTGCTAATATAAAAAAAACACTGCGTTTTGAAGAAAATGATCAACAACATGGATATACTTTTCGGACCGGGATAATCAGAATGTTGCCAATAAAAAGCCGCAATTTTTTTATGAAAACTAATTACAGTCGAAATATACAACCTGTTTATAGTAATGCCCCAATATGTACCTACTTTATACATAACATGATATAAATAAATGTCATATGTAGTGTGTGTATTTGTGTGGATGCTTGTTTTTATTTAAGCTTATATTCTTGTGCGTCTCATGATGATCTCATATCGTGAGGAATTCCACTCTTCCTCGAGAAAAATTGCATAATACCTTGTTTGATAATAACAACAGCACACTTGTCAGACATTTATTGAATTATCTAACAATACATAATATGTTTGTAAACAATAAAAGATATTACTGAAGAATTAATACAGAAACACAATGATAGTTACGTAAGCTGAGCAACCAATGAACAGTCGTGCATACCTTCTTTTCGTGACAATTGACTCATATTAAATTGTCCGACCAGTATTGAGTAACCTACCGGTCGATTCTGTAAACATGTCGAAGTGAAGGCTTCGGTCAAGTGATCTAGAGGTGAGCTGTCGTTTTATCTTGATGACAAGGATTGACAGCTCACATCGCATCGTGATTACTTCACCTAAGCCTTCACTTCAACGTGTTTACAGCCGGTCGATTCTGACAACATGTCGAAGTGAAGGCTTAGGTGAAGTGATCACGAGGTGAGCTGTCAATCCATATAATCAAGATGGAGAGACAGATCACTTTGTGATCACGTGACATCTTGATTATATGAAAAGCATCAAGCCTTCACTTCGACATGTTTACAGAATTGACCGGCTGAATCGCACTGCTGCGACCGTCATAAATATCGAAGTAATGAATGGATTGGCTCCCAATCTCCTTGCCTTTGACGAACAGTTGCCGAAAGCCCAGCTTGTTAGC
Source organism: Mamestra brassicae (assembly GCA_905163435.1). NCBI lineage: Eukaryota > Metazoa > Arthropoda > Insecta > Lepidoptera > Noctuidae > Mamestra > Mamestra brassicae. Next base: position 5,879,909 of record LR991004.1, on the reverse strand, counting down.
CGTAAATCTTTTTTTTTGCAACAGTATTCAGATTCACTAACACAGCTGCAGTAAGTTTACCTGTTTTCTTTATTTGTTTGATTGCTACGAAAAAGTAACCATGACGTATACCTGAAGATTGATCTCTTTGAAATTCTCTCCTCTTTCGATCAATTTAATTTACTTACTAGAATTGTAACCCAAAATGAATGAGATATAAACCACAGAGTCAGCAAGCATAACATAAGTTTTTATTGTCTCACAGTTTATTTGTATCTATAGCCAATTGCTTAGTACATACGAGGACGACAGTGAACATTTTTCCCGAATTTATGACATCCAAGTGAATTCTAGAGCAATTAAATGAAATACTGATAAATTGCCTCTTATTTTAAGAGATTTATATTAATTATGTACCAACAACGTAAGTTTATTTGCCAAAAGTAAACACTAGAAAGTTATCTTACTTGATTATATTGTTCCAGACATAGCCAAACATAACAAATATTTAACAGTGTGTAAATGTAAACTGTTCGCGAAGTAAAAACACTAACTTCAAAGTTTTAATGAATAATATAACGGTATTATATATATTATACTCTCAATTAATGAATAGCAAACATATTATCTAAATATTATAATTTAACATTTTTACTGTCTCCGAATGGAAAAGGGCTCTATCTACCATAATATAATATATTAGTGATAGTAATCATGTAGTATTCGAAGAAAACGACACGTCCTAGATACACTATAGTAGGTGCCAGATAAATGTGGAATAAAGTATATTGACCTTTCCCTAATAACTGTTCATAGGTACCTGAACAATTAAATATGAATCGTTTTTCATTATTAGACAATGTTAAGGATCACGAGAGATGATGATTCGGGACAGCTTTGTGTCATTAATTCCGTTTTTCAAATTAAAAATGTCAATAATTGTAGGTGGGTCAATGACCGTTATTCCACGATTATCTGGCGCCTACTATAGTGCAGAAAATTTGAAACATAACAGTAGGGGAAGAACAAAGAAGTGAAGGACGGCCAGAGGTAATATGGAAAATAGTAATATGGAATGGCAAATTGAAGAAACCTGAGATTGATGTTGATACAGATGAGATGTCCGGAAGATAGATACCACCAACTCTAATTGTCGATCCACGAACCTTCTCTTTGACTGATGAGGATGACTGAATCCTGATTCCTATATAAAAGAGGCTAGAGACACGTTAGTAATGGATGTTGATCCAGCAGTAGACCATAATAGATAAAGAGGCCTATCCTAATTCGAAGACCAAGTTGAAATAAATTGTACTTGATGATCATCCGTAAAATACTATAATACACAATACACCACTTTTAAACAAATAAACCAAAACAGTACACGTTCCCATCAACCGGGTCGTTGTTTTTGTTGTTATCAGCCTAGATAACAATGTAAATGTAACCTACTTACTTCTTGATGATGATAGTCACATAAGCTTTATATAAACAGTAGAATTGTAATATTAAACATACGCAGTTGGTTTAAAAGGGAGTGAATGATAGCGTGACGGTTGAGAATGATGGTCATTGGGAGAATGGGAGAAGAAATTGTTTTGTATCTACCCCAAGTAATATGGGATAAGAGTAGGAAAATCATGATATTGATTATTATAAAGCAAACATCCTGAAATGACTCAACTTGTGGGAGGAAGGGTTGCAGCCTACAAAAGTAATATGGGATAAGAGTAGGAAAATCATGATATAGATTATTATAGGACATAAAACCAAAGCAAACATCCTGAAATGACTCAACTTGTGGGAGGAAGGGTTGCAGCCTACAAGACAACGGATACAAGGACTTCGCGTAATCAAATACCGCGTAACAACGAAATTCTTCAATAGATTCTAAGCATACGCTTCTACTCTGCTTCCACTAGACCCGTTTTTCTGCACACATCATTTTCTCTATAACATTATTCTGCTGAAGAAATCTTTACTAGACGCCATATACTAACATTATTCTTCTTTTAATTTCAGGAGCGGCTTGGCGCGGCGTAACCGGCGGGCCGCGCCATGGGTAATAAGTGCTGCAGCCGCCGCCATGACCCAGATAGGCCTTTGGGTGAGTTTAGTGAGTTATACGATGATACTAAACATTTATTTGGTGCTTATTTTAATGGCAATAAGGCTTTGGTTTATGGGTGAAGAGCTTTTTAATTCATTTATTATCGGGGGCTTCGGTCTGTGTTATGAGACACACGTATATAACTTACACGTCTGTCGTCTATATAAGCTTGCTTAATCTATTGAAACTCCGTACCACGCAAGGCCAGCCCAAGGTCCAATGTGTTGACTAGCACATCATTTGTGGCTGACATCCAGACCTTAGGACTAACGGTCTTTAACACACAACTTAACTTAACCTAATCCTTATCTGTTTTTTCCTCTTCTTACCCTGTATCCGTTCAATGCTAAGTAGGTTTTGTCTATGCAATCCTACTCTTCAGTATTGGGCTTTCCTCAACCCTTAGTAAAAACAATTTTGTTCTTATTTTAATCTAGTTACATTACATAGATCTTTTGAATCGAAAGTATCGCTATTAAATTGCAACTAAATTAGTTTAATACCCAGTAGACATTGTGGAAATAAAAAGCTAGCTTAGTTTTGGATTCAAACTACTGTGACAACTTTAACCTTATTGTACCTAGACAGTATTTTGGGATTGCTTACTTATTAATGGGTACGGGTGATGAATATTCAATGATTTCAAACTAAGTTCTCCGGTCAACAGGTCTCCATAAGTTATTTATTAGATCTCGGATCCCTTTAAGCTGTTCATCACTAAGAAGATATGGGGTAAAGAATAGCTGTAATAAAAATCAAAGCCACTCTCATAAAGAAGTCTATCTTTAGATTGGCTAACCATATACATGCTACAATATGGCATAACTCCTTGTTTGCGCTCCAAAACCTCAATTTTTTTTTTGTGAGTGGCGTCTCGCAGTTCAACTTATAAGGTTGTCGAATGCTTAACCGGGCTTGCCTGTGGTGGCCTTAATATAATATTAAAGCCTCCAGCCAGGGCTTAATCATTTTCAATAAATGGAATCGAAATAAGTATGGAGCTCTTAGACCGGTGTATTTTTAACTTACAGCTGTGAGCAACAAATGGATTCCTTTTAACAGCCGAACGGAACCTATTTCCTTGAAAAGAACAATGGTGCTAGATTTTTTCGCACGATGTTAAAAACCGACCATTAGACGCAATTCGCGTTCATTCGTTACTATTCTACTTGGGCGCCATTTTGAGGCCACATGCATTGTTTGGTAACAACATTAATTGCAGCTCAATGGTCATATGAATCAAACGCCAATTACAGATTCGATGTTAATAATTAATTGTACTGTTGTCTGAAAGGTCAAGGGTGATTTAAACAGCCAGAATTTAATCTGCAATAACACTTAAGAAATGTGTTGAGCCATTTTGTGCACGTGTTGGTCAATTCAATTGTTAAGAAGATAATTATGGTTGCCCAAAAGTTTTGCTTAAGTAGACCTTCGCAGCCCCGCTAGATTTGGCTCGTGGGAGATTTTCCCCGTTCCTTTTACTTCGAGACTTGAATCACATAAAAGTGCCAGCTGTTTGCGAGACTCATAAAAGTCGGAGGAGGGTGGAGAATATTCCAATGCTTTGTCAATATTTAAACCAAAGGTAGTGCGAAGTAACTTTCGCGCAACATAAATCCTCTTATGGTTCGTGATGAAGGGTACTTGAGTCTACTTTAAATTAATAAGTAAGTAACTAGCATCGGTCCGGGTGAGGCTGGGGACTTGGGGCCGGTTTTTTAATTGAAAATTTGGAGTTAAGAACATGTCAAATCCTACTTTTATGCCAAAGTTCGGCAGTTTTTCTGGTTTTAGAGTTTGACAAATACTCAACTTTACTTTAAATTCTTAATTCTGAAATCGTAAGTTTTTAGATTTTTTCGCTACTTCTTAGGCTGTGTCTGCTTCTTACTAAGATATATGTGTGTACTTCCGTCTATGCATTTGGTGCAAGAAAGGCATCATCCATGCATTAAACAACCAATGAATCTTCCACATCACCGGGTGCATCATCATCATCAGCTTATACCTAAGTCCACTGCTATACAAGCTTTTACAATCGCACGTCATGAAACTCATTTAATATCTACTGCTACCAGCTTGCTGGGGAGTATGTTGCGGTGACGGGCGGGCGTTTTGGGGGACTGTCTTTATGTAGAACTTTGAAGTTCAAAAAGTGCTAGCACTCAGCCTAATTTGAATAAATGACTTTTGATTTTGAGCTCCTCTGCGAAGGGCTTCGTTCCACTTGGCTTCAGGTCAACCTACCTTACATTTTTCGCTCCAAAACGAGCCTTCATTCAAGAACAAGTCCAACACAACTGCCACCAGTACTATGGCTAATATGGCTAACCGGATGCAACAGAGTACCAGTACTTAACATGGAGCTGACCTCCACAACCCAGGTCACACGTGGTGTCAGATTTTCTGGCAATTTATCCTTTTTATATTGAAACCATGTTTCGTTCCAGTATATCCGGCGTACAAGAACGAGGCGGGCTTCACGGCATGCCCGTCGTCGCTGGAGACAAGGTACACCGGAGAGCCAAACACAAGGGTGCTGTCGCGACCGCCGGCAGACATCGTACGCACACGGAATCCGGGCAAATGTGAGTGTTCAGCCTAAATAAAAGCTCAAAAAAAGTTCTTAAAAGCATGCAGACAAGGATCGCATGCAAGTTTAATTACATTGACGGCACGATCGAGCCTTCGACATGCGAGCTGGTTGCAAGTGGGAAAATGGCATTAGAAGTGATGAAGGGTGGGTGTTTTGGGGTTTGTCTTAACTTACTTTCGACATTATTATACTCATCGGCGTATACCTCCCACGCCAAGCCACGATTATACGAGTCACAAAAATACATAGATTACTCTGCCTACTTGTACTTTGCTCCTAATTTTGACTTGCTTCTCCTGTCTTGATGTAATCGTACAAGACAGGCAAGAAGGGCCGGAAAATATCCTTAATTCATTCTGGGATGGGTTTACAGCTTAAATAACAGTTCACTTAAAATGAAATACATCGTTCTTAAATCTAAATATTTACCTCTAGGGTGTTAGCGACGTTACAGGGTACATACATGTCTCTTGAATTTTGTTTTAAATACGTTGAAAGTATCACACTTTTTCACATCCCCTGGTAAATTATTGAATAGTTTGCTCATAATTTTTGCCGTAATTAGTCGTTAGCTGAAACCTGTTTAAATTCTTAATATTATCTCACAAACTTACCATCCCTTCTTCGATCTTCCCTTCCATCCACACATTTATACTCATTCAAATGTTCTCAATTCCAGGTATAACAAACGGAGGCCGTCGCGTGGTAAAGGCACTATGTGCCTACACGGCTCGCGCAGACTCAGACATTTCATTCCGCAAGGGAGACCGCATGGAAGTCCTGAGCGACGCCGAGCCTGATTGGTGGAGAGTCCTGCATCTGACGACGAGGAGGGAAGGGCTGGTGCCAGTCAACTTTGTGGCGGAGGAAAGCTCTGTGGAATGTGAAGAGTAAGTGTTTGTATAAGCTTGGATAGTAGAACTAGTTGTAAATAAATGGAGCGCTATAGCTTAGTTGCTGTACCTATATATTTTGTTTATAATGTCCTTACTGCTGGTAGGCCTTCTCTGTAATCCGTTACGGATCACGTACGGCTAACCACAGATACACCCATTCGTGGATTGTGGTCACCGCGCGAGCCATGAGCATCATTTAATAAATTAGCTAGCTTTTTCCTGCGACTTCGTACTCGCATATCCCGTTTTTTCCCGTTCCCGTATATTATAAGCCTATAGCCTTCCTCGTGAATGTGGTTATCATATACAAAAATAAATTTTTCAAATCCGACTGGTAGTTCCAGAGATTAGCGCGTTCAAACAAACAAACTCTTCAGCTTATTATATTAGTATTATATATATATAGTCGTGACGACATTTTGTCCAGTAAAAAGTTGTCTTGCTTGCGCAAAAATTGCAGTTCGCATTTTTTTTTCTTGAAAGTGTTCCATTAATTTACACCGACTGAAAAACCATAACCTTAACGTAATAGACTTAATTTTTAGATTTACATGCTCACCCACAAGCAGGCTAACCCAATGTAAATAGCCTACCGCCAGTTCCTTACAGCCCAACATCAGACAACAGCTCCAGATAACACTACTAATCCTTACAGCTTCAACTGACGGTAACAAACTGGTGACGGGTTCAAAGCCCTCTTCATGTTATTAATCGGCGACTTTCCGCTAAAGGATCCCATCATGTTGCAGTTGGTTCTTCCCACACGTCTCGCGGAAAGAGGCGGATAAGCTGCTGCTAGCCGAGATCAACCCTCGAGGGACCTTCCTCGTGAGGCCGGCTGAACACAACCCTCACGGCTTCAGCCTCAGCGTCAAAGACTGGGAGGAGGGGAGAGGGTACCATGTGAAGCATTACAAGATCAAGCCGCTGGATAATGGAGGGTTTTATATCGCGACAAATCAGACTTTCCCTAGCCTGCCGGCGCTTGTTATGTCTTATACGAGTGAGTTGGATTTTTATTAGTTTTTTTTTTTTTTAGAAACACCGAAATGTCGTCATTCTCGCCCCTTAATTGCAAGCTAAGCACATTCCTACTTAGTGTGTGTAAGTTGTGGAAGCTGCTTCATCGCAATAGGGTATTTGACTTTCACTACATCTAATTAATCCGTCAGATAGATTTTAAAAACATAATAGACACGTATTTTTTCTTTTATCACGTAAACAAAAAATTAAGACGATACAATGCGTCGAAAACTCGTGTGACGTCACTTACCAGTACACTTTTTACTGAAAAGTGACGTTACAAGCCCCCACTCGTTATCTTTGATGCGTTTTATCTTCGTATTTTTTCATTGATTTTATAAAATAAAAAATACGTATCCAATATGTTTCGATAATCTTAACTGACGGACTAAATAGAATCATATTTTTTTAGAATCAAATGTTTTTTCCCAGGCATCATCCCTATTGTTTTACATACTTTTTACGCAATGGAACAAATTGGTGTCTTCATATTGCCCCACTACACTACCTCGTTGTTGAATCTTGTCTTATAGACATCATTGACGTGGGCTCATGGGATCGATTCCCAGGTCTAGCAGCTTTTTGAGTTTTTCTATCAATCATTTATCTGTAGCAGCTCAATCCTGAATGGACTGATGTCTTCGACTAAATCAACTAGTCATATAAAACTGGCTCCACTATAACCTTATCCTAGTTTTTGGAACTAAAATCATCAACCTGCAAAATCAAAATAATGCGATTGCCTATTGACAATCCATTTAACCAATCACTACTATTTAACCGCATTTGATGATAAATAACATTTGTCTAACCTCAAAAAACAGAGTCCCTACTAACATTAACACAACCTTATCTAAATAAAAGATACTATGTTCTTTCAGAAAACGCGCTAGGTCTGTGCCACGTGCTGGCCCGGCCGTGTCCGAAGCCCGAGCCGCAGATGTGGGACCTCGGGCCCGAGCTGCGGGACAAGTGGGAGATCCCGCGCGCAGAGATACAGCTCATCAGGAAGCTGGGCCAGGGGAACTTCGGAGAGGTCTACTATGGGAAGTGGCGGAATAATATTGAGGTGATGTTTTTTTTTTCATGGTTTGATAATAATAATAATAAAAATTGTTTATTTCTCACCACAAGCCAAAAAATACAAACAGAATTTACACACGAGCAAAAGCTAGTAATTTTTGGTTGTGGATCGCTGGTGCCTGTGGTAGGTAGTAACACTTGTAATACAGGTCACCAGGTCCCCACCCCGTCATAGATTAACACATTTGATAGCTTTCATCTGATATCACAGTAAATAGCAGTTTCAAGCAATTTTACAATTATAATATAACGATAGACGTGGTGAGCAAGTTATTTTTAGAGTGTAAATTAGAATTCCAATTGGTCCTGGATCATCCTTACCTCATCATACCAGCCGAAAGTCGTCCATTGCTGGACATATGCCTCCCCCAAGGGGGATAATCGCCAGTGCACATAGAATCCTGCTGCCCATTCTCTGGTGAGTCCCTTAGTCGCCTCTTTCGACACCCACGGGAAGTGATGGGATGGTGCTATCCTTTACCGTCCGTCACCATACCACGCATAATATACTTTCTCCCTAGGGTTCATACCATCTGTATGCAAGATTTTGCCTTACAAGAAAACAATCACAAAAAACTTCAATTTATGGGACCAATTATAGAGAAAATGCGAAGTAAAATCGTTTTGTTTTAATCAACACGGGCCTACCTACCTACCTAGTGCATATGGACGGCAAGATGGCTGGCTCGCTTTTTCGTTAATGAGTTTTCCTTGTAGGTTTTTCTTCAAACTACATGTGTAATTATTGGAATGATGCTATAGGCTATACGGTAACGGAAAAAAGGGATATGCGCTTACGAAGTCGCGGGCAAAAGCTAGTTTACAATAAATATAATACTTATGTGGATGCTACTAAGGGACTTTTCAAAATTTTATGACTTTTAGAAGTCCCATATTTTCTAAAAGTTATAAATATCTGTTTTTTTCCTCCGTTTTCTGTATGATCACTTATATATACAACAGCACAGAACCATCATCCTATTCTTAACCAACTTCACTGACATAAAATTTGCAATTACAGGTCGCAGTAAAAACCCTTCGAGAAGGCACAATGTCGACACAAGCCTTCCTACAAGAGGCGGCCATCATGAAGAAGTTCCGCCACAAGCGCCTCGTCGCGTTATACGCAGTCTGCTCAACACAAGAACCCGTGTACATCGTGCAGGAGTACATGAGCAAGGGCTCTTTACTCGAGTTCCTCAGAAACGGAGAGGGCAAGTTCCTCCAGTTCGAGGATCTGGTGTATGTCGCCGCGCAAGTCGCGTCCGGCATGGAATACTTAGAATCTAAAATGTTGATACATAGGGACTTAGCCGCTAGGAACGTGTTAATAGGTGAAAATAACGTAGCAAAAATATGTGACTTTGGACTGGCCAGGGTGATCGAGGACAACGAGTATTGTCCTAAGCAAGGCTCACGGTTCCCTGTGAAATGGACGGCGCCCGAAGCTATCATTTATGGACGATTCTCCATCAAGAGTGATGTCTGGTCATACGGTATTCTGCTAATGGAACTATTCACGTACGGACAGATACCGTATCCTGGTTTACACGGCAAGGACGTCATCGAGCAAGTGGAACGCGGATACAGAATGCCCAAACCCGTCGGCCACTACCTCCCCGACGATATCTATAGACTGATGCTACAATGCTGGGACGCAATTCCAGAAAAACGGCCCACGTTCGAATTCCTAAACCACTACTTCGAGTCGTTCACAGTGACCAGTGAGATACCGTACAGAGAAGTGCAAGACTAGTGCTGTGATATAGTGAAATAATAACTTGTATGTGCAGCGTGAGAGACGATGTGTAGGGTCCTCTTAGCAAATATTGGGATTATAATTCGTGTGTGGGTGACGTACGACGAACGTTCCAACGCACCGTGCCCACACACACTTATAAAACCACCTTTTAGTATTTTTATACTCAACCATTATTGAACTAAAACAATACAGGAATGTGTGAGCTTTTTTATTGGTCGATGGCTTTTCTCTTCTGTTTTGTGAGTCAAAATTGGTATCGAAATACTTAGCCTAAGTCAATGAGAAAACGCAGAAACGGAAGCTTTAGTGCAAATTTTTAAACTTACTCGGTCACGATAACGTAAACGTTCACTTATATCAATTCGCATAGAATGATAAAAAAGGTTTTCGAGCAAATTGACGTATAACGTTAACGCGATCGAGTACGTTTAAAACATGCACTAAGGCCACTGATGTACGATTAAGTCCACTAAAATAAACTTAAGTATATACAGGGTGTCCCAAAACTCAACGTCAAGCCGAAACGGGGTGACAGGATTGATCATAACCATCACGAGAAAAATCTGAAAAAAAATCTATCCCATGCAGTTTGAAAATTATGGGCATTTTAAGAAAAACCTAGAAATTTGATCAAACTGTACCATTTTTCGGTTATTGTGGTTATTCTTTTTTATTTTTGTTCATTTGAACTTTGGAAACGTAATCCTAAATAACATTTCTAGAATCCCAATAAAAAATAATGACACAATTGCCTCAAGTTTCCGAGAATTGAGACTATTTGTTAAACTACGAATTTAAAATTTTCAAGATTCGTCGACTTTGACAGGCCCTCCTATAAAAAAAATGTACTAGAGTGCCTTGGCAAGTGGCATTAAAAGTTGGCGCATTTAATCAGAATTCTAAAATGGTACAATACTTGTTAGTTCCATACAATAGAAAAGAGTAAAAAAATTAAAACCTCAAGTAACCCGATTTTTGCTATCTCATTTTACTCAGTTAAAATGTTTTTAATTCACACAAGCTCTAGGTAGGTTCTTAATTTTAAGACAAAATAATGAGAGAGATGGATAATGGGTATGTTCGCCATGAGTGAGCGAGACAGATAGTCACGATAAAGTCTAGCGGCAGCACTTGCGTTGCATCTGCATTCCCCATAAATGAGGTGCATGTTCGCATATTCTTGTGAAGTGTAGCGCGTAGGCATGGTAGATAAAAAGGATGCCAACACAAAAGTCCAGAGAGAAGCCAAAGTTGCCGGTATGTTATCAACAAGTCCAATTCACAAAGATTCAAGTCCAAAAAGAGAAGCCAAAGTTGTCAGTACTAAATCAACACAAGCGAATACGAACGTGCGCAGTAGACGAATGAGCGAAACGTACTAACTGGTTGGTGTCGGACTGGTAGCGTAGCCATTTGCTTGGCTGAAACTAGTGCGAATGAAACAGATAGATGCCATAGCATCTATCTGTTTCATTCGCACTCGTTTAAACGACGCATCTCCGTCTCAATGCGTGGCGTCACTATCTGTCTCGCTCACTCATGGCAAACATACCCATTATCCATCTCTCTCATCATTTTGCCTTAAAATTAAGAACCTACCTAGAGCTTGTGCGAATTAAAAACATTTTAACTGAGTAAAATCTGATAGCAAAAATCGGGTTACTTGAGGTTTTAATTTTTTTACTCTTTTCTATTGTATGGAACTAACAAGTATTGTACCATTTTAGAATTCTGATTAAATGCGCCAACTTTTAATGCTACTTGCCAAGGCACTCTAGTACATTTTTTTTATAGGAGGGCCTGTCAAAGTCGACGAATCTTGAAAATTTTAAATTCGTAGTTTAACAAATAGTCTCAATTCTCGGGAACTTGAGGCAATTGTGTCATTATTTTTTATTGGGATTCTAGAAATGTTATTTAGGATTACGTTTCTAAAGTTCAAATGAACAAAAATAAAAAATAATAACCACAATAACCGAAAAATGGTACAGTTTGATCAAATTTCTAGGTTTTTCTTAAAATGCCCATAATTTTCAAACTGCATGGGATAGATTTTTTTTCAGATTTTTCTCGTGATGGTTATGATCAATCCTGTCACCCCGTTTCGGCTTGACGTTGAGTTTTGGGACACCCTGTATAGTGTTGAGCAAATTTCACTTTCAATATTATTTATGTAGCTTATAAGCACTGGTAGCGTTGTTTTGCATTTTGTAAAAACAAAATTGTTCACTATGGCATAAGCAATAAGGCTTAAATCGAAATGTAACACGATATTTTCATATTCTAAAGTGATATGTGATATTTTTTATCACCTAAGCCCGCACTGGAGTAAGTTTAAGATCTCAGTCCTTCGCTTCACTCGTGCTTTGTACTCCAAGTAATTATAAAATCCGCACAACCCCACATTTTTTTTTTTTTTTGCGTACAAATTGTGACTGCCCTGGGAAATGACAAACAAACAGAACTGATAACTCTTCGAGGCTCCTTTGCAATATCATGTGAATAAAATTAATAAATTCTTTAGTTGTCAAGTAGCTCCCTCAATCAAAATTGTCTAGTAAGTACTTCATTGTGATAAACTATGCTCAATAATTCCGTACAACACTTGCAAAGGGGCCAACTACCCTACCTGTATAAAGACAAATAATACTAGCTTTAGGACCATATACCAAAGAGTTAATTGTACATTAAGAGCGAATGATAGATGTAGAGAGAAGCGTATTTAATTTATAGCGTAGTTAGACCTTGTGACCTGTATAATGTTAATTATTTTGACCAATATTCCAATTTTTGACGCATGTATAAAATTAAAAAAAAAATTGTTAACATAATTGGATTCTAATATCGACTGATCATCGATCGAGTTTATTCAAGTAACCACAAAATTTAACCTCAAATTTGTTTAGTTTCTTCGCCTAAAAGTATTAATATGCTTTAACCACTTAATCGTTTTGTCGTCCTAGAACATGTATAAAGCCAATGAAAATAGTGTCTTAATAACATTCCAAATATTCAAACACGTTAAATTTGGACACTTTTGTATGAAAACGTTTAGATTTATAAGATTTTGTACATACAATGAAAATAAATGTCATTGATATAAATAATGTTTTTTTTTAATTAAAAATATCATTCTTATATATTACATTTACATCGAATTTGATGTCATAAATGCAGTAAGGATGGCTGACTGCATTTATGACATCAAATTCGACTTGGTTTAATTAGGTAAAACAAAAATACATATTAATAACAAACAAATAGGTAACTTAACTAGTCATCTTCACCATTTTTCCTGTTCAAAGCCGAATGATATTTTGATACACATATATAAACGAGTTAGTAATTAACTCATGCATTTCAAACCACTCATCAGCCTCAATCACCAACTTCAGATACTTGAATTCGTAATTCTAGGTAATTTCAATCCTCTAAGTATCGACTTTAGCGTTATGTAGGTATTTTAAGATAATTTTGAGTGACCTTTAGAATAAAAAAAAACCAAGAAATTAAATTTGAACTTTGTCCTGTAGGACATTGAGTTTTTTGTTCCATAATTGTATGATTATCTCCAATTCTGAATTCAAATACAGGGTTGTTTTTCAATGAACAACCAATTTATTTTTATGCATACCTACTCTGCAAACTGTAGGGTACAGCCGGCTTTTTTCTTGGGAGTGCATAAATCATGTCTTGTGAATAGTCGAGTCAGCACCAGACGAACCAAAATGGATCGGCGATTCCGCAATCCGCGATCCATGGATCGTGGTGCGTGGATCGAACTAGGCCGATCCAGTTTGTTTGTAGAAATCTGCAATCCAGAACTACTGAGATGAAAAGAAAAGTTGCGAGTGACCTCATCTGTGAAAACTGTGTTGGAGTAAAAAAAAAACAAGTTGATTCTAATAGTTATACATTTTATGGTTTAAATTATTTAATGGTGGCTCGGGACATACCGCGTGTCGCTGCGCAGAAGCAAATTCATGAGACAGCGGGGGTGAGGGGTGGATTTCTGCGCAAAGTTTGTATATATATTTACACGTTGTCGCCGAAGCTAGCTTAAAAAAGCTGTCGTGACGATTTGGACTAATTCCCGACCGATTAGCCGGAAGAAAGCAAAACCTGATCACAATATTTTAAAAGTATGAGGGACGTGTTTGGAGAGCAGCGGAATATAAGTTCGAAAAAACATAATTTAAAATATATGTGTGAGATCACAGCCTGGCCTACGAGACTCAGCGTGAAATAATTACTCGTATAAAGGTATTCTTATTATATGTTATATTATTAATATTAGATATGTCGTGCCCAAATCAAATTAATTCTGAATTCAAATATGAGAAAAGGTTAGGAAGTTCTTGCATACAAATGCAAGGAGGCTCTTAAATGCATACAAATGTACAATAATGCATTAATCCTTATCGTTACTTATTGGTTATTCTCCATAAAACCGTTTAAGTATCGGTAAAGACATGGAAATAACGTATAATGTAGGTACCTACTCAAAAAGATTTAGTTCATTATGAACCATTTTATGACGGTATTATTTTTTTATGAATAGGGTACTTTACTGTTTTATAGCTATTTTCAAGTAAGTAGGTATCAGTTCGATGTAGGTATGTTTGACATATTATGTTCTCTGTATTTACTCACATTCTTTAGTAAAATTGCGTAATGTAATACCTGATGTCCTGATGTATGTTTACTTGTTCGTCAATGGCACACAGGGTGTTTTGCGAAGATGAAACACGTTATTCTGACTAGAATAATTTGTATTCCATTATGAATAATAACGCCAGCCTCTAACTGTCCCACTGCATGGCAAATAGAAAAACCTGTTTCCTTCTTCATATCTTTTTATTAAATGTGTGTACATCAATTGTTAAATAAATAAATAAGAACCATTTGCCATGCAGTGGGACAGTAGGTAACGACAGGTCTCAATAAAAATTAGCTACTGTAGCTGAAACATGACGTTTCAGCTACTGTTGGTAGCTAATTTGACTAAATCGTCTTTTGGGGGTAGTTAGTGTAGTGAAGGAATGAATGAATATGTGACTGAATATATAGATGAGTACCTACTTACTTTAATCATTTCAATTTGAATGTATCATCAATAGTTTTCTTAGCGCACGCCAAATAATGAATTTATTAGGCAATATTTTGCTACTTTGGGTTATATTTTTGCAATTTTCATGGAGCTCTCTTTTTCGAAAGTAAAATATAGATTTTGTTTTAAGTTAATAATGTAGCTTTCTAATGGCGAAAGAATTTTTAAAATCGGTTGAGGAGTATTTGAGCCAAATCATAAAAAAAAAACAAATAAATCTGTCTTATAATATTAGTTTCGATGAAGTTTGTATAATTAAAATCACATTTCATACAAATGCTAAATATAATATAAATAATTAAGACATACTAAAATTACGAGGCAGACTTTGTCTGTAATGTCCAACTTACTAAATACATATAGTCATATTTAATGGCTCATTATCACGTGAAGAACCTTTTGCTTCGAAAGGAGAAAAAAATAATTCGCGACTAACCTCGCTTAAAAGCTTCGTCGGGGTGGACAAAAAAAGTTTTCGGATACATTTAGGTATAACTAGGTGAGTTATGACTACATAAAAGTATCCGAAAACTTTTTTTTGCACCCAGAGAGATGGGCGAAGATCGTCACTCACTGGACACCTGAGGGTCCGAGCACATCGCCGTCGTCTGATGACGTTTGCAGATCATACTTGGCCAGAGCTCGCACAGGTTAGGAAGACATGGGAAGAGAAAGGGGAGGCGTATGCCCAGCAGTGGGTCAAAAAACAGGCTAGCAAAAAAAGGAATAGCCATAACTTGATTGTATATTGTCATGGGATGGTGCTATTCTTTTACATCCGACACCATATAGAATGTCATAAGTGGATGTCGTAAGAGGCGACTAAGGGACTCACCAGAGAATGAGCAGCAGCATTCTCTGTACATTGTAACAGCTACATTGCGATCGCCAACCCGCCTGCTAAGCGTAGCGAATTTGGCAAACCTCCCCCTGCCCTTTGGGGAAGGCCTATATTCAGCAGTGGACATTGTCATACATTGGGTACTGGTAGAAACGTAAATCAAATGACGCCTCTGAACACTACGCGAGTCGTTACGCAGTGAAAGGCGACATTTTAAATCGGCTTGCTACTACTATGTACCCGAATATAGGCGTCGTCGCCGAGGCTGTCCAAAAGAAATGCTGGCGTGACGATTTGGACTCATTCCTGATCGATTAGCCGTAGAAAGCAAAAAATTTTGGAAAAGTGTGAGGGAGACGTACAGCAATAGAATAAAAATTAGAAAAAAGGGTATTTAAAATACATAAGTCAGAATAAAGCTTGGTTTATAAGACTCACATCACATTCTCGCCTCTCAAAAGCCAAGTCAAAGCATTTATTCCAAATAAACCAGGTACAGTTACTTTTGAATTGTCAAAGTCAGAAAGAGCCTCCTCTGTTGTAAATGAGCCTTTACAGAATAATGATTGCTTCTACTATAAAATAAATGTCAGATATGGAATTTCTCATACAACCCAATCTTCCCTGGTTCACTTGTCCAAACTTATTGGCCATATTCCTAGTGTGCGTTCAGCAAAATTTTTATGGACAAGTACACCGCAGCAGGAACATTGCGATAGGCACAACACTAAATGCCCGTGTTCAGTAAAAACCTCGTTTTTTATCAATCGGTCTAGCCTTTTCCCAGCTACGTTAGGTCGGCTTCCAATCTCACCGGAGCTCAGTACTAGTATTTTATATGGACCGACTACCGATTTGAACTTCACAACCCCGGCGCTGGTAATACGGCACCCCTTGGCAGGACTGCTGTCAGATTTCCTGGCTATTGATCTACAAATGACAGCCGGGGTTAATGAACTGTCCGAGTGTTGGTATGTTATGGATGGTTCCATCCTCGGACCCACTTCGCTTAACTTCGAAGATCGAACCATGCGGCTTTTATTATTTAGCCAAGAGTTCCGGATTTTACTTCAACTGGCTATATTCGCACGTATTGTATAAAGTTCCTGGATATTCCACAATCCTCATCATGGATAAATACTTATAATGGTAATAAAATTATCTATAGCTAAGTATTCCACTACTACACAGTATCAGCATACATCTTGCTCTTAATCCTGAGATATCGGTACTCCGACGCGTAGAAACTCTGCATGTAATGCCAACAACTCAGCACCGCTGCGGGGACATAGTTGGGGTGCTTTTTGCTGTAGTGGTTCAGATATATGGCTAGAACTACCAGCATACCTGACCATACGTATCTGAAAGAAAGAAAGCAAAATATTTTGTTAATTTTGGGCAGTGTTAGTTGAGTAGTGAGTCTTAAAAAATAAGGATCATCTAAAAAGAAAATAAAAAAACGGCCAAGTCCGAGTCGTACTCGCGCACGAAGGATTCTGTACCATTATCTATAAAAACGGCAAAAAAAAATCATGTCTATTGTATGGGAGCCTTAAAAATATAGCGGCAACAGAAATACATCATCTGTGAAAATTTCAACTGTCTAACTATCACGGTTCATGAGATACAGCCTGGTGACATGGTGACAGACGGACAGACAAACAGACGGACGTACAACGGAGTCTTAGTAATAGGGTCCCGTTTTACCCTTTGGGTACGGAACCCTAAAAACGAAACAAAATAAAAGAAATAACATAAATGGTACCTATGCCAAAAACTAAGTGTGTTTCGCGGCCGCACTTAAAATCTCTTAACTATCATCTTCCTGAGCTTGTCTCATCTCTCGATAAGAATGCAAAATCTTCAAAGGAAAAACCACACTATGTATGGTACAAAATATGATACATGTACACTTGTATCAATCTTGTATCTTCACAAAGAGCAAAATTTATAAAATAACAGGCAAGTCTCATGGCAACTGCGGTACTAAAACGTGCGAGTAGGACAGTGAGTATTCCATACTGAATTGTATGGTGTCGTCTCTCTACCACGTTTTCAAAACCGCGCCTGTCACGAAATAACTATTCCTCTTTTTCTCCGTCGTGTCGATGATCCCACATAACTTAAAGCAATAAAACAATACTTACTGGAAAACAAAAGGCTTGTTGAATATCAGGAACGATATGATGATAGACAGTGCTTTCCTGAAGGTGGTGACAGTGACCGCGACGGTGGCGCCACATATGCGGACTAGCGTGAGCACTGCTTGCAACCCCATGTACCCGCTCAAGCTCAGGAAGAAAATGTTGGAGTACATTGGCACGGGATTCTGGAAATAAAAGATTGGTTTGAATTTTGAAATCGTATTACAAAACAAATTGTGTGATGAAATATTTTTTTTACAAATAAAATAATATAAGTAATAAAAACAAAAAAATAAATAAAATAACAGTAGATGCTCAGTAAACAGTCCTTATTTAATCCTACTAATATTATAAACGCGAAAGTTTGTAAGTATGGATGGATGGATGGATGTTTGCTCTTTTACGTTAAAACTACTGAATTGATTTTGATGAAATTTGGCACAGTGGTAGATTATAGTCTGGAATAACACATAGGATACTTTTTGGGACCCTAAATTACCCGGGAATAAACATATTCCCTTGGGATAATTTTCGACAGTCACTCGGGCGGAGCCGCGGGCGGCAACTAGTTAAATAATAAAAAGGAGGTAAAAATATAATTATCAACTATCCATGGTTAAATGGTTTTTCGTCTTAATATTCATGAATACTATAATGTGTACCAGGAACCTATGGAGAGTTGAAGTCTTTTGAAGACTATGGATTCAGGCAGCTTCTTATAAATTTTTAGTGTCATTCCTGTAAAAGTTATTGAAAAAGAGCTGTTTATAGATTTAAGTAATTGTTAGTGGATAAGGTTTCGAATATATTATTATTATTTTTGATGATCATGACAACTTCATAAATATACAACGTGTAACAGAAACAACACAATACCTCTTAAGGAGTTTTTAAACTTTTACTATGGGACAACACTGAAATCGCAAAAAAAAATTGACTCCCTCCTTACATTTTTGTGAGCATAACCCGACAAAATATACTGAACAGTTTATTTTTTTTTTAGATTCGGAGAAAATCGGCTGTGACAGACGGACAGACAGACAGACAACGTAGTGATCCAAGAAGGGTTCGGTTTTTCATTGAGGGTTTAGGAACCCTAAAAACATTAGGAAGCGGGCAAAGTCATACAGATGCAGAGAAACTCTTAAATACATGCAAAATGCACACTTCGTTCAATAATAAAATCTTATCGCTCCTTATTGGTTATAGCCCATTAAATCCTTTAAGTATCGGTAAAGACATGGATATAGCGTAGAATGTGCTCAAAAAGTCTTTAGTTCATTAAGAACCATTCTATGACAGTATTAAATTTTTATTAATAAGATACTTAACTGTGTAATAGCTTTTTTCAAACATGTTTTCTGTATTTACTCACGTGTAGGTATTCACATTCTACAGTCAAATTACTTATTGTACACATTAACACCTTTGAATGTTTATTTGTTTCTCGTAGGAACAAAGGGTGTTTTACGAGGGCAAAAACTTTTAATTCTGACTCGAATTGTATTTAATTAATGATAATAACGCCAGCCTCTTAGGGTGCGCTTCCACCAGAGATGTGCGGGGGAAATGAGTGGTGCGAGGATGCGTAACGAAGCTGTGAAACGATGTGAGCGTTTGCACCAGAGATGTGCGAGGTAGCTGAGTGGCGCGAGGATGCGTAGCAAGTGTTTTTTCCAGGGGGGCTACTCTCTAAACCAGAAGTCCGTACTTTCGGGCTTAGCTGCGGTCGTATTCTAATCCGTATCACCTACGGACTTACGATTAGTTCCGAATCCGAACTAAGAATGATTTGATAGTAACTGTCAAATCGTGTTCTCATTAATTCTTAGTGGTTAGGTGATACGGACTAGAATACGCCCGCAACTAAGCCCAAAACTACGAACTTCGGGCTTTGAGAGTAACCCCCCAGGTCCTGCCGAAGCACGGTCCACCCACGTCCCGGGCACGGTCTTGACATTTGTATTGGTCAACCTTTGCTCCTATTTAACGCTGTCTGTCAATCAACTCACCTTCAAACAATAATCGAAGCCCTCAGTCAGGACCCCGCTGAAGCCCGTGATAACGCCGAGGTATATACACCCGATGGCGTACGAATAGAACACCACTTCGTTGTTCGAAGCGTTATGCTGCTTCATGGCCTTCTCTTGAACATTGCCGATGATAGCGTCGCAGAGTAGCGCTAGGGATATCACTATAATGCCTAGGAAGTTGAACTTTGGTGATGTGCTTGAGTCCGCTGAAACAGTGTGAAGATAACATTAGAAGTCTTGTATTCCTCAAACACAAAATCTTACTGTTCGATGTGAAATCTCGATCAATCGATTGTACACCTAGGTAGGCCGCTGCAAACACAACTTGGCACACTGGGGTTTTACAGACCTATTTGATATTCAAAGTGTGTGCAATTGCACTTTCTATAAAACTGTAGTAACCACTGTGTTGCACGTAGTACAATGTTTTTAATAATATTATGATTGAACATGTACATGATATTTAAAAACATGTGACACGAGCGACGCGCCAGTGTTATATCCACATACCACCTAAGCGTCCGTGCTGGCACTGGTAGTGTTCACAACTTTCGTGGCGCCGAAAGTGAAGGAAGAAAGAAAAAGTATTTAATTGCCACAAAACGACATACCCTCCCACGACGACATACATAATTTTATTTTTCTTAAACTAAACCCTAAACGATAGTGTTAGTAGTTCTTAAATTATATTAGTAAAGACACGTTAAAAACTAAATAAGAAAAAAAAATTACAAAAGTATGACTAGGTAAAAAGTAGATGCATGTCGTGGTTGTGGCAAAAGGGCTTCCACTCAGCATAATGCTGTGCCGTGGGGGACACACAGCACGGCGCTGATTTTCAGTGGTCGCCTAGGACATGACGTACGAAAACCAAGCCCGCTGTTCATGTGGAAATAGATACTAATAAAAAATATAATAAGTGCGTAACGCACGACTTCCGTCACGGACCGCGTTCAGTGCCGTCACTTTCTATACGTCACTTGTGTCATAGTGCGAGAAAACGGTGAGAAGATTGGTTTGTATAGGTAGAATCAACTTAATGGCGGCCCGGGACACTCAGTGAGTCACTGTGTAGTGGCAAACTAGCTTTTGCCCGCGACTTCGTCCGCGCATATCCCGTGTTTTTCCGTTTCTGTAGGAATTTCCCGTTGCCGTATAGCCGATAGCATTCCTCATGAAAATGGCTATCATATACAAAATGAATTTTCCAAATCCAACTAGTTGTTCCAGAGATTCGTTTGAAGAAACAAACTCTTCAGCTTTATTATAATATTAGTATAGATTCATGAGGCAGGCAATACCCCACCCTCGCCACGGGTGGTATTGCGCAACGAAATGTAAACTTCCCAGACGTCGTCGTTCAGTTGAAAATGCCGCTCCTACCAGCGGACGCCGAGGTATCTTCGTACTGTGTGCGTAACACCCTTTCTATCACTGTTCCTAACACACTCTAAATGACGGAAATATACACTCGATTTCTTAATATTAAGTGTTTGATGAAAATCTACTCTTATATTGTCAATTTTCAGAGAAAAACTGCATCAATTTTAATGACGTAATACAACAAACTTCTTTTAAATTCAGTAGGAAATCGTTCTCTCAAACTATTTTAGCTTAGCAAATATAAAATAAAACAGTTAAAATCCTTACCCAAAGTGAACATAGTGAGTCCAATACACATGATGACAGCAGCCACATAATCCAGGAACCCGTACCGCTTGCTCATTATAACGATGCTGCCGATCATCACCGGTATCAACTTGCAACTCTTGAAGATAAGCTGCGTTGGGTAGTTTAAATAGCTCAAGGCTAGGTTTGAGAGAGACATGGTTCCAAGTGTTAGGGCTGCTAGTAATGCGTAAGTTCTTAGTGGTACTCTGTAAAAGTGAATGGTTTTTTTACGGTTATCTGAATTTTATAATTTTACTTACATAGCATTTTTCAATTAATATTTTTTATATCACTGGGTTACTGCAAGCACTGTAGGTTTATAATAAATTGCGTAAAATTGTAAACTCTTTGTTCTTAATAGCATAGACATATTGTAAACTTTTGGGGGCAGAGTCACCAGCTTTCGTAGGAGAATACCGATAGTTACACCCTACATGTGGTCCCCGGGTGGTGCTAATCAGGTGACACCAACTGGTCAAAGACGTACCGCCAAGCGGCCTTGCCGTGTTCCGGTATGTATGTAGGTATATGCTCAGTGTAGCCATTTGTCGCGGAGGGTATCGGTATCCGAGGCACGGTGCGACGCAGGCCGACCGCAGATAGTTGCGGGCCCAAGTAGTGTGCTAGCCACACATGAAAGGCTGCCCCACCAAAATCCCGGAATGCACCATCGTGCTGGTTGGCGACCAGACGAGAGGGCCTGATGGACATTACCGGGTGGCTCTGACGTCCACGCAGTCCCCAGACTAGTCCCCCAATGATGCCGTTCCTTTAGAGCGAGCCTGAAGGTTAGCAGCATGGAACCTCATTTCACTTCCTTCTCCTCTTCCTCCGTCACTCACACATGACCCAAAGTTCGACCCAATCTCGCCGCAGTCCATTAAAGTACCATCTGGAGACTGAGAAACCAGCGCTCTGAGACGCAGATTGGATGTACGTCAGACGTGTCGTACCTAACTTACTCAGGGTTTACCCTGGAGCATCATTTTAAACCACGTGCGGGTGTTAATATGTACGACATCTGCTATCGGCGTCTCTGCAACCTTGAGGACTCCAGGTCTGACACAGGCCTGGATAAAATTATCTGCGTCTGTGTCTACCGTTCGCACAGCGCTGATTTGGAGACAACCTGGCTCACACAACACCTCAGTGAGGCGGCGGATGCGGCTCAGCAATGGTACCCTTCTGCTCAATTGGTGTAACTTTGGGGGACTTCAACGCCCACCATCAGGAGTGGCTATTCTCATACTAGTGCACAGACCATGCTGGACGAGAGACCCGAACGCTACCGCAAGCGTTCAATTTCACCCAGCTGGTCAAGGGGGCAACGAGGGTTGTTGATTCGCACACAGCCAATTGCTTGGACCGTCTGCTGACAACAGATCCAGACCGCTACTCGGTGTCTATTTCTTCACTGCTAGGCAGTTCCGACCACCGTCTGGTCAAGTCTGTGTCCGTCTACTCCCCACCCGATCCTAGCTTTAGAGGGAACCGCCGGGTATGGCGATATAGGTCAGCAGATTAGGATGGCATGCGATATTTTTTCGCATGTTATCCTTTCCAGGCTTTTCTTCGACTGATGCTTTGCGTGCGCGGACGCCGTGAGTGGCAATGTGTTAAACAAACATTCCGTTCTCTGACATTGTTATGTCTGGTGAAGCTCGTCCATGGTTTGGTCTCGAGTGCAATCGCGCTGATGCGCTTAAACACGCGGCGTACCTAGCATGGGTCGACGCTCGTACGCGCAAAGCAAATGACGTGAGTCAGAAGAAAGGAGCCTGAACAGAGCTGACAAGTCCTGCAAGAAGGTGTTGCGGAGGGCTCCGGGTTGTTGGCCAACTCCGCTGAGGAGACGCAAACTTGTTTGCTTCTATGTTTGCAGAATGTTCACGTCTGATGGACGCGAATCGATTACGTCGAACATTCGCATTCATCAGAAGGACGTCCGAAGGCTACTGCGTAACCTAAACTTGAACTAGACTAGTGGCCCCGACGACGGGATACCGGCAATTGTATTGAAGACTTGTGCGCCTGAGTTGTCTCCGATCTTGAGATGCCTATTTCGCCTTTCGTTTGAGACTGGAAAAGTGCCGATGGCTTGGAAGTAAGCTAACGTGCAGCCCTACCCAAGAAGGGCAGTCGAGTTGACCCAACAAATTATAGACCAATCTCGGTTACTTCCATACTCTATATATACTTCCATACGCATATTAATGATCTGCTAAAACATTTTGCTGCGAGATACGTGTCCAACGCACGAGCTGGTGGGTCGCAGATCCGGTCTCTCCGAGAGGCTATGGTTGAGCGCTTGAACTTGTCCGTACAGGCTATCTCTGAATGGGGTGACCGGGTGATGCCAATCTGGTCATGTTCAATGCTGCTAAGATATGATCGACGCCGAGTTGCTAGCTTGTCGGTTTTCTATCGGTTGCATTTTGGAGAGTGTGCGACGGAATTGCAGTTTAATTTCGCCAAGCCTATTCCATCATCGGACCACAAGACGTTCGGCGATACGCCACCAGTAAGTACATGGTGGACATCCCACCCACACGCACAAAACGTTTTGGGAACACATTCATTGTGCATACAGCTAAGGAATGAAATTCCCAGCCAGACTCTGTGTTTCCTGATAGCTACAACCTGGGAGTCTTTAAGTCAAGAGTGAATTGGTTACTTCTAGGCAAGCGTACTCTATCTTCAACCACATCATCGCTTACCATCAGGTGAGATAGTGGTTAAACGCGTGCCTATCAACAATAAAAAAACTTGAATGTATTTGAAACAATTTGTTCCCAATACATCTAAGAATATTATTTCACAAGATTTATAACAAAGTTATAGGTTTTGCCTAATCTGGTGACATTTAGGTATGTATGTCATACTGGTGCAATAATACTCAGATTCTTTTAAAATAAATTCTCACTCTAGTTGTACATTGCTTCAAAAACCTTATCAAAGCTATAAAATTACTTACAAACAAAATAGTACGAAAAACCATACTCACTTCCGTTTTATAGGATTCCTTATCAGGGACTCAAAGTAGCTTAATGCCATTGTGATTAAAAATTGAACTAACGTTATGTACAAGCTTACAGGTTTCAATTCAGCATTAGAAAATATGAATTCTAGAAAATATCCATAAGCTAGATAACATATAAATACGAAGACGGAACAGCATAAAAACTGAGTTAGTTCACTGTACGGAGTTATGTTGAAACATAGTATGTTGATTTCTGTTTGCTCGCTCCTTGGAATGCTTTTGCTGGTGCTTGGCACATCTATACGTATTACCGCGTCCTTTGGTTGATTCATGTTTATCACAGATTTTTGAGATGCCATCAGTTTAGACTCATCACGCTTTTCTGGAAGCTTACTTGAGCTTGTCTGGAAAAAAAAAGAAAATAATATGTTATTTATGTTTTAGGTGCTCTATTGTTCGCTCTTAATGCCAAGAAAAATGTTTGGAATTTGGTGTTGTGTTGTTTTGTGATACATTTCATGTTTATAAATAGCGCAAAGCATACAGAAATGTCGATACCTCTGTCTTTTTTTTTTAATTTCTTGGTTTATCTTTTGCTTAAAAATGTACAAATTGATCTAAGGCAAAGACTAGTATTACAGGGGCAGTTAATATCAGCACTCTATTCATATGTTTGTTTGCCATTACTTTGATTACTCACAGGCATGTGATGGATTGAAACATAATCATCCAACGGATCCTGGGACATTTTCACAATTTATTATCACCAATCTATAACTAACTCAAGTCAAGATTTTTTTGAATATTTAATATTTAAACAAACAAAAAGTACTGGCATAAATATTTGTTATAAGATAACTGCCATTTTATCAAACTGTTTCGCCACTTTATACAAAAGCTGTTATCAACACCCACACAATATAGCCTGACAAATACCTATTCACATACGGCTGAATATGTCCAGTACTTCAGTAAGCCTGCTGTCAGTGCGGAGAGTAGAAGGGAATGATACTAAAAAAATACTTAAATAGTAGCATTAACCTTAAATGTTTAGGATTTATGAAATGGAATGGGATGTAATACCATGATCTTGAACTACAGTGGTGGATCCAGGATTGTCGATTTTTAAAAGATTGTTGTCAGTGTTGAACTATGTATTTTATTTTTATTTGACTGTTACTGCAGTGATGCGCTTAAAAATAATGCATTAAGTCGAGCTGACAATATCTGTGTTGTGAAAACGAAAATTCCAATAAGATTCTAATAGATCACAATAATAAAAACTAGATGATTAAGACAAAAGAAAAGTCCCTAAATTGCTCCAATATATTCAGTTTTATTTACATAACAGTATTATTTATATTTCTTGTTTACGTACACACATTTATCAAACAAACCTTATTTTCTGATGAATCGGTACCTATATTTATACTTGTTGCCGGTGCATTAGGAAAAATTAGAAAGCGGGTTTACAATTTTAAGACACGAATAATTATAGGAAATATGCAATCACCGATTTAAATCGCTGTTCAAACTTGTTTTACACAACATTTTGTAAATCAAGTTTGAACAGCGATTTAAATCGGTTTGAAATTGAAACTTTGCGTACGTTAACCGCAGAATTTAATTAAAATCTACCTTGATGGCGTTCAGCGTAGAAACTTCAGTTTTACACTCACTACATATTCATTTACTGTGTGAATTGTGTGATATAAAAATTCAGAATTTTCAAGTAACCAATCCTCCTATACCACGACACCTCAAGCAAAATTTTATTGTCCTTATCTATGACACTTTCAATAGTGTCAATGTCTAGTTGACATTGTCAATATTCAGCTGTTGGCGAATGGGCTGATAGAGTGCAGCCTGCTGCAGTGCTACCCAATATTGTGCTTGGTGCGAGGCCTGATACGCAACCTCTACACACCGAAGAGATTTTATACTGCTTGTATAATAAACCCAGAGCGTAAAACACAGAAATAGTTTTTTTTTTATTACAAGCTTTCATTGAAAAACAGGAGTAATTAAAAGTTTTTTATACTGGCAAGTCGTGATTTTAGCAAAACCACTACCACTGTTAAAAAATGGCAAAGCTTTGGTAGAAATTAAAAATAAATGAGGAAAAAAATCCCCGATTTGCGAAGTTTAGTAAATATCTCAAAATATGGCATAACAGTATATAGAGTTTGACACATATTCAATTCAGAAACTTTATATCTTTTTGGGGTTTCCAACAATAAGAGTTAATGATAAGCATCTAGAAATTATTTACGAAAATAGTCTTTAGACTAGTTCGTTTGTTCAGTAGGTATACATACATATAAATTATATTTTTAAACATTTCAATATAAATTATAGTAACATTTAAAAATATAAAAATAGTAGCCCACTGGTATCGGAAACAAGGCCAAAGCTATAAGCTAGAGAGAGGAACCTCATAACAATACGAGCCGTGCTCAGTTAGAATAGTTATCATTACTGTGGGTATCGGGTTATAATCCCTGATTTTTATATTTTCCTGAACTTCACAAAACTTTTTCTTTACATTCTGCATGGTTACCTACATATTTAACTACTTTTTCTTTACATTCGGCTTGTTAATAATATTTAATTTGATAACTTACAAAACTCCCCACGAATTGGTCTATGCTATCGGCAAGTTCATTCAATACTTTGTTTTTACATAGTAGGGAAGTGCTTTGTAGTGCACACATGCCTCGTAAAATATATTAGCGCTAAAAAACCAACTACAATTTTTTTACATCGATCACTATAAATAAATTGGTGAAGGTCATAATCATAATCATTGTTGTGCATAAAATGTGATAGGTAGGATGTTACAATAATACATTCAGTGCATACATGTAGTGAGGGCATACAAAAGCCGATAAACGTGTTATGTTACTGCATAAGAACCGAAAGCTGAAACAATTCTTAAAAATATAGGTAATGTGATATTTACATAATATTGAAGTTTAAAGTTGTAAAAGCCATCAATGTGTCACCTGTGATAAAAATATCATTATCAGTCTCTAATACTGGTAAAACTTTCAGAAAAAAATCATTTGAAAAAAAAAGCTATGATTTACGAATAGTAAAGTAATCAAAAGCGCACTGAACTCAACTAAAGAAATTACTTTTTGATAAATTGTTTTACTTAAACAAATAAATTTAGTGATCCTGCCCGAAAACGGTTAGTTAAAAACACATTAATAAACAATCAGTTATTATTTGCATTCTCGTAAATAATTTATGAAACATCATTACCTAATTGCATTGTAATTAAAACCTGTCTATAAGTATTCTTACCTTCCATTTCCGGTTTGTTTCTCTGCACAGCTGTCAGGAACCGTCCTTGGTAGATTTTTTATAAATATCGTTCTGGCCACACTTAATTGCTGTGGCTGTCTGGTTGTCAAACAAAGAGAAAATACCTATTTTTTTCCTATAAATCTATTGTATTTTGTGCTGTCTAATATTTTTACGCGTCAAGGTGTGTATTTGCAATAATATCGTCTAACTGTTAGTGTTGTGTGTTCCAGATACATGCCATAATCATGTGATAACTTTCGCAGATCGCATAATCAACCAGGCAAACTGGATTGAAGAAAATGATGGATTCGGACTCGTCCGGCGCGGACTTCTGCCGATTCTGTCGCTCGGAGGCTTCGTCTGACCGACCACTGTTCCATCCATGCATATGCACGGGCTCAATAAAATGGATCCACCAGGAGTGTTTAGTGCAGTGGATGCGATACTCCAGGAAGGAGATTTGCGAGTTGTGTGGCCACCGGTTTTCGTTTATGCCGATATATTCGCCGGATATGCCACGGAGGCTGCCTATCCGCGATGTGGTGGGCGGGCTGGTAACGTCGGTGGCGTCCGCCGTTAAAGACTGGCTGCACTACACTCTGGTGGCGCTCGCCTGGCTCGGCATCGTGCCGCTGACTGCCTGCAGGACCTACCGCTGCCTGTTCTCGGGGTCCCTAGATCCAGTGATTTCATTACCTTTTGACATAGTGTCAGCAGAAAATCTTGCTAAAGATGTGTTCTCCGGTTGTTTTGTTGTGACCTGTACTCTGTTCTCTTTCATTGGGCTTGTGTGGCTGAGAGAGCAAATAATGCATGGTGGAGGTCCCGACTGGATGGAAAGAGAGAACCTACCAGCTCCTCTCCCTGAAGATATACCCTTACAAGATAATAACAATGACCGTGTGAATAATGGAGCGGGTGATGGTGAAGTTGGGTTGAGAGATGAAGTGAATGCTGAAGTTGGTGAAGACCCTTTGGTTGGGGATGAAGCAAACTGGAATCCAATGGAATGGGACCGTGCTGCTGAGGAGCTCACATGGGCCCGGCTGCTTGGCTTGGATGGATCCATGGTATTTTTGGAGCATGTATTCTGGGTTGTCTCCCTGAATACATTGTTTATAGTGGTGTTTGCATTCTGTCCATATCATATTGGAAGGCTGGGTGCTGCTATGGCCGGGTTGACGGCAGAAGGTCCGTTTGCTGGGCCCCTGACTGCCCTGGCAGGGTATGTGTTGGTGGGTGGTATTCTGGCAGTGTTGCATGGTATGGCCTCTCTGCTACGTCTGCGAAGTGCTAAGAAAGCGCTGGGATTCTGTTATGTGGTTGTGAAGGTGGCGCTGCTGTCTGTTGTTGAGGTGAGTTCTATTATTCTGTATCCCATACACACTATTATTTACTGAAAATAGAATTATAATGACAAGAACCAAAGTCCATTTAAGATGTGGGAGGATTAAGATTTCCCAAAAAAAACACTCACTCAAAAAACATTATAAATGTTTTGTTGTAATTTTATGGAATTAATGTTATATATTTAAATTATATTTACTTGTAGTTTTGTTGACTGAGTAGAGAATACCTTTTTGCATTGAGTTTGCCAATGTACAATTACTAAATATAAGTTAATAGAACTAAATAATGTTGCTCTACCACCAGTATTTGACAGTAAAGTCCAAGTCAAAGTCAATTAATTTACTTCAACTAAACCATGTAAGGTAACAAGGCAAGTAAAATAAAATATTATAGTGACTCTAGTTATCTATTCGCAAAAGCAGCTTCTTATGGAGAAGAACGGACAAGAAACTCCATAGTTACTCTTTTCAAATAAAAGTTTTACAATGTTTTGTATACATTTATCAATTGATTATATGTGAGGACGATGCACCCAAAATAACACTACTATGCTACTAATAGGTACAAAGTAATACCAGCAGGGGTAAAATTAGTAGTTCAGTTGGCAGATCCATGGGGGGGAGGAGCTCGTGGCTAAATAATAAAAGCTGCATGGATCGGTCTTCAAAGGTTAAGCAACGCTTGCCGAGGTTGGTCTGCGCATGTGTGACCATCTTAACATACCGAGACTCCTCAGTGCCTCGGAAAGCACGTTAAGCCGTTGGTCCCGGCTGTCATTCGTAGATTATTGGCAGTTGTTACGGATAGTAAGAAGCCAGAAAATCTGACACGGGTCTTGCCAAGATATACCGTGTTACCCTTTTAATGGGTTGTAGAGGTTTGGTAGGCAGCCGCTCGACTAGTTTGACTGGAAGCCGACCGCAATATAGTTGGGAAAAGGCTAGGCAGATGATGAGATGGCAGATCCATGAAAGTCAATTATTCTCCAAATAAAAGCTAAATAGGTACATTAACAGCTGCCCTTAGTTATTATTTAAATGTTATACTTAAAATTAGCTATCAAGCCTGTTTTACACAAAATTTAAATAATATGACCTTAGGCATGAAGTGTGAACAATTTGCCACTGATTATATTTTTAAATGAAAACATCTCTGTACTTATTTGTTATTTACCTACATAAAATTAACATTTAAGAAGAGTTGTACAAATGCTTAATAATGTTGGTTTTAGTACTTTTTTCAACAGATAATAATTTGGGTGACTATCCATCAGTTCTAAGTCACTCTTCATAGAAACTTCATTGAAACAGTTCATCATAATAACATAATTCGACAATCAAATCTTAGCTAATATTATAAATGCGAAAGTGGGTTTGTTTGTTTAAATTTCATGTCTAAATAGCTGAATCGATTTTGATGAATTTGGTTGTAATATGACTGTTTTTCTTTAAGAAAATCTTTGAAGCCCTTACTGGGCAAAAATGTTACATGCCAAAAGATTGTGAATACTGATATCACAACTACTAGAGAAGTATGGCATATCAGACATTTTGTACTGACCCCAAATAAACATGGATGAATGCAAGATAATGATGATGATGATCCAGCAGTTTTCACTTTTTGTAACTGTTTTTTGGAATAAACAGATAGTAACATAACTCAACATTCAAACAGTTAATAGACAACTATAGTTCGACTTTTAATTGTAATCAGTAACTTGACAGTTGAAGGGTTCAGATTTTGAGAAAAAATGAGTTGTTGTAAGATTGGAAGAATTAACTTAATCAATATACTTACTTTGAAGCAAACTTTTCATTTTAAATTTAATAACTTGTTTTTAAAACACAATATACGCTATTAAAAATTGTCTTTAAACTGTCAAGTTACTGAATATGATCAAAAGTTGAACTATAATCATTGTTCTGGCTTTGATTACAGAACTTAAAGAAACTAACTTAATAGTTATTCACCGCAGCTGTATTAGATTGATTGTGACCTGTATGTTTTTAATCATTGGTCAATAACCTAAGTTATAGGACATTGGCATCACATTCATCATCATTATCAGTTTTATTTTTCAATATTACATGTTACAACATGTAGTAGGTAATTACCTTATTTCACTCCTATACAATGTGTTTCCTTTGATATCCCATAACTTTAAGCTTATTTCTATATGTAAAACTAATACTTAAGTCCTGAAGACATAGTTTCGAAGATAATACTAACACTAGACTCTCGATCACTCAGATTCAGGAAATCTGTAGGGAAACCAGCACGCTTCGTAAACATAGACACAGACCGCGTTCCGTTTTCCGGCCTCGCCGCTGAGGCCCGTCGCGACGTCCCTATAAAAACCCTCAGAGCCCGCGTCGCTGAGCCAGTAGCTTTAAACTCCCCAAATAATAATTTTATGACCCAGCCTGTCCCTTGCTGTCCTCGCGAAATGACGCCGCTAAGCCGAGGTCTGTATCCCACAGGGGATGCCCTAGCCAGCGGTCATTTAGTTTAATTTAGCTTAGTTTGTAAGCCCTGGCGGGGGCCTTAAAAACATTTGAGGCCACCACAGGATAGTCCGGTTAATCAGTAACCAGCCTTAGTGTGCTGAACTGCGATTGACCAATCGCTCCTAAAAGAAAAAATACGTGTACTATATTTTTTGAAAGTCTATCTGACGGACTAATTAAACTTTTTCAGTAAAATACCCTATTATGGAGTCCATTAATGTATGGAAAACATTCATGATTGAACTAATTTCTTTACAAGAATAAAGGTCAGGCAAGTGCATAGCACTCAAAACGCATGCGTCTATGACCATGTGTGAGTGTAAGCTTTGCAAAAAGAGTATCTAAGGATCATAGCAGGTGTCGATCTATAGTTTTTCCCTATCCCCATAAGAATAAGGCATGGCTTTATATATGTATGTACTGGCGGACGTCACGCGGTTTCAGCCGCATAGTTCACGTTCCCGTAGGAATACGGGGATAAAGATATAATATATATAATAAATAGCCTATGTTACTCGCTGATAATGTAGCTATCCATTGCTGAAAGATTTTTTTTAAATCGGTCCCGTAGTTTTTAAGTTTATTCGTTACATTCAAAAATACAAATCTTTCCTCTTTATAATATTAGTATAGATTAGTATAGTTGTGTATAATAAAACTATGCGATCGAGGTAAGATATGAGTGAAGAATTTTGAAGAAGTTATGTAAACAGAACTCTTAAGGGCAGCTCACAACGTGTCGCGGCGAAGCAATCACTTTTATCCATAGAATGGACCTTTCTTTACTTAACAAAAAGGTACATATTTCAGTGAACGATTACGAATACACAACTGCATGCGGTATCGCGCTGGACCTCGCAGTGTTGCAATGCATTTCCTATCTTTATATTTATAATCCTTCAGTTCGTGTGTATTAGTGAAGTCCTATATTCTGCCAATGAACTTGATATATTCGCGAGTCCCCGGGGCGTCGCATTGCTTTCCCAGAGCGTCGCAAACCCACAAGGAAATGAAACGCATATGCTGCAAAAACCTTTTTACCAAAAAAATACAACTGACTTCCAAATAAAAACACAGCGATCTAAAATAACTTTAATTTTATAAATATTTTTCAGTGAATATTAATCAGAAAAGCAAGTACATCCGTCTTATTGGTTGCACGTATACGTACCTTCTCGTTTTCTCAAATGGAGCTACACTTACCTAGATAACTTCTTTTACAATGCCGTCGCAAGGGAGTCGCAGTAAAAATAAGATTGGGAACCCCTGGTATAACGTGTTGAATGCCTGAACTATCTTTAGTGGCACCGGATTGCTAGCCCCTAACAAAACCTTTACTTGCAAAATATAAAGTCAATACTCTCTTGTTTCAGATTGGAGTGATTCCTCTTGTATGTGGCTGGTGGCTAGACCTATGCTCCTTATCGATGTTCGATGCAACCTTGAAAGACCGCGAGTCGAGCCTGCAGGCGGCTCCCTGGACCCTCATGTTCATTCACTGGCTGGTCGGCATGGTCTATGTGTATTACTTCGCGTCGTTCATACTTTTGCTGAGAGAAGTATTGAGGCCCGGTGTACTGTGGTTCTTGAAGAATTTGAATGATCCTGATTTTAGTCCTGTGCAGGTAAGTTTATCAACTAAATAATTTTACAACAGTTATAACTCAATTTATGATTCCTATCCCGGTAAACTTGCTAGTTTAAGGGACAAGGGGTTTAATCCGCAATTTCACGCCTAGTTCTAAGGTGTATTTAGTTGCTTGCAAATGTGTAACATCGTAGACAAAGATATGATAATTTTAAACGATTCATGGTGCGTAATGTCGGCTGTGACAGACTCTGCCCGAGTACTGTCCGTTCTCAGAACTTTTGCCTCTGACGGCAACTCAAACAGCAATCCACCAGCAACTTTAGTGCAAAGAGATCCCTCTGGTTATGACAGAGATGCAAAATCTGAGGTAAAATTACTGTGAAAACACTAGTTATAATCTGCACTGCACTAACAGATAATCTGACGACACGATTGGCGCAGTGGTTGAGCGATTGGCTGCTGCGCTGCGTGTCACGGGTTCGATTCCCGCACGAAACAGATATTTGTATGGCCTACAGATAGTTGTTCCGGGCCTGGCTGTTTGTTCATGTGAGTTTGTTAACGCACCCGGAGAAATTCCTAGTGTGGGGCAAAGTTTAAAAAAAGAATCTAAGGAATACAGGAAAACAATGATGTTTATCCCACGTTACGACCACATCATTACTTCTCCCCAGGAAATGATCCACCTCTCAGTATGGTCCCACATCCGTCGCCTGGTGGTATCCGCCATGATCTTCGGGACAGCTGTCCTCTTCATGCTCTGGTTACCGATCCGGGTGATCAAGTACGTCCTGCCTGGATTCCTTCCGTATGCTGTTGCGGTCCACACTGATGCTCCCGTCAATGAACTCAGCTTGGAGTTGTTGCTGCTTCAGGTGAGGATAGCTTTAGTTTATGTGTACCTTTTTATAATGCCAGATCGACTCATATTTGTCTCAAAGTAAAGCATTGAAATTAAGTTAACCGCAAAAGCTACTTTGTGTTACAAGATATAAAGATCACATTTCATTACTTTGATTTGAATTGTTTCTGTGTGCGGTCACGTCCACTTCGCGTTATCGTCACGTCGCCGATCAGTCACTGTTATATGTGAATGACTGAGATGAAGATATCCTCAGAAGATTCTTCGGGCTATGTCGGTAACCTTGATTTCTTTGCCGACACAGCCCGAAGAAAAGCCAAACTTAACTGGCAGTGGATTGGGCACATTGCTAGCACGACAGAAAGGTTCTGGAGTAGCGACTGCGTACCGGAAGACGTAGCGTTGGATGCCCTCCATATGGTGGCCGATGACTTGGTGAAGGCCGCGGGAATCCGCTGGATGGGAGAAGCACATGACCGTTCGGGGAGGCGGCACTTTAGAGAAGTTTATGTCCAGCAGTGGACGTCTATCGGCTGAAATGATGATGACTGAGATGCGCCGGCCGTTACGTTAATGACGTGTGGAGTCAATTAAAAATAAAAAAAAACCTACGAATTCTACATAAGTCATTTATTAATTTTTTACAAAAAAAAAAAATGATGCCATTTAAATTTCATAGCAGAAGTCTGAGATACGTACTTGCCTACTCACTTAGTCAAGTGTATACTTCTGTCGGTCCACCGACTGTACCTATAATACAGTTAATAAAACAGATACCCATGTACCTACTCATTAAACTTAAACACATAGGTAGTTAACATATTGTGATTCAAGGCCAACACTGCATAAGGTCTTTAAGTCAAGAGTGAATAGGTTATTTCTAGGCAAGCGTGATCCAACATCGCATTTTTTTTATTTGAGATGAGTTTGCTCTTGACTCTAGTCTAGGTGATGAAAGAGACAAAGTCGACGATGGAGCGACCTTACCCAAAAGAAGCCTGTTCACTCTAATTTTGAAGAAATTAGGGTTGTATGCGTTCGGAAACACAGACGACGGTGAGATGGTGGGCAAATGAGGGCCTATTAAAAGAAAACTGGCTGTTTGTGTATGTGAGTTTATGTGTGTACGCACCCACGATACAGGAGAAATTCCTAGTGTGAAGCAACGTTTCTTTAAAAAAAAATTGGTTGTCTGTACAGTCGGTTTACGGACGATAGTTTAACGTGACAACGTCATAACAAAACATTGATGAAATGATTGTAATGTTACAATAAGCGTAACGTTACAATGAGCGTAACGTTACAATGAGTTATCCTTTTTCGTGCGTGCAGCCGACGTTCATCGATTTATTAGACGTTGTCTCGTCAAAAAAAAAAACAATAGTCATCCGGTAACGGTTTTCAAATTAATTAATCAGTAACACAATGACATTTATAATTTAAAACTGGCTGTCATCCAAAATATATTTGTTTCCATTTTTAAATAAAATACAATGGACTGATAATTAGAAATTGTTAATTGTACAGGGTTGAAAAAACTGTGTCCCAATTACACCAAGTTATATGACTCACCCGGTTTTTCCCACGCGTTCGTTCACGTGACTTCCCGTGAGCTATCTTGCAAGAACTTATTAATTTTACCTATATATTTATTTATTATTATATTTTTACGGGATAATGGTAGCCAATGGAAACTCAGCGATATGGTAGTTTTCTACCAGTTAAATAATATTTGCGATCCGAAGAAATCGTTCGCTTATGTCAAATCGTATGGAAACAAAGAACTTACATTTAAATTGACAGTTTAATTGACGATAACGCGATCGAGTGCGTTTAAAAACTCGGACTGAGCTACTTACAGAGATTACCTCCTACAAACGAAGAATAGGTAGTACTTTTTATTAGGGTTCCGTACCCGGCTAACCTGGTTCGTGGTTAACGTGTCTTTACTAATGTAATTTAAAAACTACTAACACTATCGTTTAGGGTTTACTTATGTATGTATGTATGTTGTATTGTGGCAATTAAATAATTTTTCTTTCTTTTTTTTTAACCCTAAGTTTTCACAGTGTGTATTTCTATACAGTCAGGAAAGATCAAGCTCTCTGTTCACTGGTATTCTCAAAAGACTCACGTTAGAGTTATGGACTATTCCGCAGTTTTGAAATGGCCTATTATTGATTTCACTACTTTTATAGGCCGAATTTTTGGGGATAGTAATAGTTTTTCACATTTTTGTTTTTTGGGGGATTTCTATTGCTACACACAAACAACAAATAATAAAAATGAAAGCGTTTTTTTTGGTGCTATAGTACGACACCCTTCATGTGAGTGTCCGACTCGCACTTGGCCGGTTTTTTTTACAAAAGTAGCTTCTACCAACTGTTTCGCCCACAACAAAGTCGGAAATCATCCCAAGGGAACATATCCCGGGACAAAAAGTATCATATATTCAAATTTCATCCAAATCAGATACGACGTAAAAGGTAACAAACAGTTAGACAAAGTTACTTTCGCTTTTATAATATTAGTATGGATTTTAGATTACAAGGAGAAAATTTCTCGTCTCTAAGATACTAAGAAACATAAACATATTTATGAACCTTGATAGTCACAGCATAAGTGGGCACATTCTCGTCACAATACAGGGTTTTTCCAACTGGAATTTCCCAAAAGTCTACTTTTCCCGGTCGATAGCGATTGGCTCGCCCCGTAATGCAAGGGACTTGCATAAAATATAGTACTGTATCGACGTCGGGGCGAGGTATCATTAAATAATAAGTAGGGTTACTTGGAGCTACTGACAGACATAAATATGTACCTATTAGGTACTTAAATATTTTTTTTACATAATTATTGAAACTGCCTTTTGCCTGACAACCGTCCTATTTCTGTCTGTCATAAGATTCGAATGAGTGTTTATGTCTTTTTATTCATAAATTAGCTTTTGCCCGTGACTTTGTACGGCGCATATCCCGTTTTTTCCCGTTCTGTAGGAATTTTGGGAAATACACTGCCTACACTCCCCAAGGATCATGCCAAATTTCAGCTTTCCACGACCAGTAGTTTCGGCTGTGATGTTGTTTGTCACTCAGTCAGTCAGTA
Organism: Mamestra brassicae; assembly: GCA_905163435.1. Lineage (NCBI taxonomy): Eukaryota > Metazoa > Arthropoda > Insecta > Lepidoptera > Noctuidae > Mamestra > Mamestra brassicae. Next base: position 5,842,951 of record LR991004.1, on the reverse strand, counting down.
ACGGAAGAATTTTAAACATTAGGATTTATAGCTTTTCTTGAGGCTTTCCGCGCGTAAATATCGAAAATTATCCCAATGGAACTAATGTGATAAAAAGCACTCCATGTCCTATCCCATTATAAATCACATCAAAATCCGTTCAGCCGTTTAGACGAGAACAAACAAACAGACGGTTAGACTCGCATTTATAATATACTAGCTTTTGCCCGCGACTTCGTACGTGCATATCCCATTTCCCGGTTCCCGTAGGAATTTTGGAACGAATTTTGGAAAGAAAACGCCTTAACCTCCCTCATGAATAACCCCATCCATTGGAGAAAACCGCATGAAAATTCGTTCAGTAGTTTTTGAGTTTAACGCGAACAGACAGACGCGGCGAGGGACTTTGTTTTATAATATGTAGTGATAGTAATACTGAAGTATGGAAGTATTTATTTGCCACTAAGTTTCTAAACCTCAAAGAGGTAGAGTCTAGTACTATCTGCGTAACCCTCCGGGACATTTAATTGTGATGTTACTTTTAGTTCTCAACCACAAATCGTGTTATTTAAATAGTCTCGCAAATACTAGAAATACCGTAAAACGGGGTGGATAGAAATGCAGGGGTGAATAAAAACGACACTTTTATTGGGATTTTCACATAAATATAATACCATATTAATAGTTATTCACAGAGCGTTCATTTCAAAATAAAATAATTGATAAAAAAATGGGAGATCTTCATTGCTGCAAACAATATTTAAATGACGTAAAAATTCCAGTCAAAGTTTCGTTTTTATTCACCCCATCATTTCTATCCACCCCGTTTAACCGGTACATTCAATTCATGCATAACAACAATCCATGCATTGTTTTCTTCATCCATCCACAATACGCGTACGTAACAAGGAAAGTGTGAACCGACATATGCAAAGGAGGTTGTTGTAGAGTTTCTACATGTATTAATTTGCATATGTGTACCTACGTTAATGTATTGATCAGAATTGTATTGTATTGTCTGAGATTTTAATGTGATTTAATTGAGTCATGTCAATGTTCTGTCAAAGATGAATGATCGTGAATTTTGTACCGTTAATCACGAATTTTGTTTTAACCTACATTTTACAATTGCTGGGTAGAGGTTCTTTACCCGAAATATAATCATAGCTGTCCGCTTGTATGTCAGCGGACTGTATGTTATGAAACGTAATAGGTACTCAGTTGCAATCTTTTTTGCGTTAGTATTGTATTTGCTCTATCGAAATACATAAATGTAGTGCGGACACTAACGACATGCCCAAAACGTATAGGGTACTTGCCGTTAAAGCTAGAGATTTTGCAAGGTCCTTCAAAGATACGGAACCCTTCGAGTGGGAGTCCCACTCACACTTGACCGGTTTTTATCCGACCTATCATTAAGAACGAGCCCAAGTAGTCACGTCAGTCCTCTTAAGGCCTCTGCTACGGTTGCAGAATTTGTCCGAAAGAGTCACCGCGGCCCTGGAACACAAAGGGCTTTAGAAGGAACACGGATGGGTTTTAGTCAGTAAGAGTCTGACACGCCCTTCCGCTCCACCCAGAGCGGAAGAAGTCATTTAATGATTTCTTTCTTAAAAAAAAACCCTCTTTAGGCCTGCCCTCTATACTCCTGTCCCAAGATGAATCCAATAAACCTGTGGAAACTCTCATTAGGTACTTATTATAGCGACATGTACTAATCTACACGTAGGTACTTAAATAAAACACTGCAACCACCAATCTAAGTGCTAAATCGGATGATTGTGATTGTATCTTTCAAGATAAGGTATAATCTGAATTAAATTAAGGTCAATGTTCGAACGTACCCGATTATGACTTGTTGTCACGTCATAATTGTAACCCTGTCAACAAAAGTATGTAATTAATTATTATCGTACCATCACACGAAGAAAATTATATTATGATGATTGTTTATGATCTTGAAAATAAAGTGAAATAAAAATTCGAAGACGTGACTGTAACTGCATCAGTACCGCCACATACGAACTACATAAAAAACTTAACGTAACACAAACCATAAATTGCGCTATCAATGATCTCCGCGCGATTGCAACGTATACAACAGCCCGAAAACAGCCATCGGGTAAGTAGCCCACCAGACAGAACATCCGTGTGATCGGAGAACCCTGCCTGCGGCTGTAAAACTTAAAAATGATCGACTTGTAAATAAATTACCCAGAAATTGAAATAAAACATATTATCAAGTGCCATTTCAGAACTATTTATGATAGACGTAAGATTGTAATATATCTTTATATAATGTGGCCCGCCCCGGCTTTGCCCGAATAGATATATTTTTTCAAAATTTTCCTTCATAAGAACCTTCTCCAGACAATAACAAACATAAAAGAAAAACAAACTGCATACATATACGATGAATAATCTTATGGCACGGGCCCAGTTGTAGAGCCAGATCTACTAATGATTAAATTTTAAAACCGTACGCTATTTCATTATTTCCTAGGTAAACCCTTGTCATGAGAGAAACGAATTTTGAAAGGATCCCATCTTTCTTTTTAACCCTAAGTGGATTTTGTAAACTAAGTCGGTAATTACCCACGTAGTTTACAAAATTAATGAATTTAAATTATAAAAAAAAAATATCTGTAGTTATCATCAAACTGGTTCTTGTACAATTCTGAAGACAATGAGAAGTAACAAATAGGAACTGTTTTGTTTTTGTCCTTAATAATAGGAACTGTTTTGTTTTTGTTCTTAATAATAGGAACTGTTTTGTTTTAGTTCTTAATAATAGGAACTGTTTTGTTTTTGTCCTTAATAATAGGAACTGTTTTGTTTTTGTCCTTAATAATAGGAACTGTTTTGTTTTTGCCCCTACTAATAGGAACTGTTTTGTTTTTGCCCCTACTAATAGGAACTGTTTTGTTTTTGTCCTTAATAATAGGAACTGTTTTGTTTTTGCCCCTACTAATAGTAAATTGTTTGTTTTTGTCCTTAATAATAGGAACTGTTTTGTTTTTGTCCTTAATAATAGGAACTGTTTTGTTTTTGCCCCTACTAATAGGTACTGTTTTGTTTTTGTCCTTAATAATAGAAACTGTTTTGTATTTGCCCCTACTAATAGGAACTTGTTTGTTTTTGTCCTTAATAATAGGAACTGTTTTGTTTTTGTCCTTAATAATAGGAACTGTTTTGTTTTTGTCCTTAATAATAGGAACTGTTTTGTTTTTGCCCCTACTAATAGGAACTGTTTTGTTTTTGCTCCTCTTGCCCCTGGACAGGAGAATAGTTTATCGCCAATATATTTGCTAGTAAGTAGATACCATGAATTTTGTTACCACGCTAGAGTTTCAAACAAAGGAGGACCGGCAATTCAGCCTAATGACCAATAAAGTTGAGCGATATGTCGTTGGAAAGATTTTTTTATTCTCTATAACTTTTACTATGGTGGCAAATCTCGAATAGCTGTGGGAAAAAAGTTATGACCCAGTAAAAATAAATAATTTAATGAAAAAATTAGATATAACAATGAATTGTAAACATCTTAAATACAAATTATATAAAAGGCGACTGGTGACTGAGGTAGAACATCTAAAAATCTTAAAAAAAAGCTTCTAATGAACTTATTATAAAAAATACCAAATAAAACATCAGTAAGTATAAGAACAATTATAACATTTTTGCAAGCCTCCTTTAGACAGTGCAAGATGGACGTTCACGCCTCAAGCTTTTAATTTTATGTTTTGATATGTAGTACTTGTTGGTTATTTAACACTGCTTCCCATTTTCTGTTTTACGGAGGCCATAGATGTTATATATACCTCAGTCATTAATATTTTCCCACAGCGTGAAGATTCGATACATGCTGACATAATGAAAGTTGTAGAATATACAAAAAACCTTTCCAACGACATCTCTTAGCGGTCATTAGGCTGGGCTCCATGCATTCTTGCCGGTCCTCCTTTCAACTTATACACCTAGTAACTGAATTTCCTATTTATAAACCTAGTAACTACTTGCGCCTTACTAAGTTTATAAATTGGAATTGTGCATACTAGATTTATAAATGGTGAGTTCGAAACAAGTGTGCAAATGCTAGGTTTCTAGTTTTTTAAATAGCCAAAACTATGCGATTTTTTTATGTTTTCGTCGCTAGGTTTCTGGGCATAAGCCAAAAAAGTGAAAACTGTGTCTTTTGTACTTTATCATTTCTAGGTTTTCAAATTGGACAGTCGCCTGTTCAGCATACCTCTAAACACCAACCCGCTCAGGGTCCACCCCCTTACACAGATAAGATAAGGCCGGTGTCCCAGCAGTGTAAACATCACAATGCTTATGCTTAAAGATCTCGTAATTGGGTTCTTCATATCCAACAAAACTGAGCTCCACTTAGAAACTGAGAATCGCACTACCCCTTGGCAAGACTGGTGCCATAATTTTCTGGCTTCTTACTATCACTAACGACTATCAGAGATCTTCAAATGACTGCCGGTACCAATGGTTTAGTGTGTTTTCTGAGGCACGGAGGAGTATCCGTATGTAATAGATGGTAACCCAGCCACGGGCCGACCTTGGCACGCGTTGCTTAACCTTGAAGAACGACCTGTCTGGCTGGAAAAAATAATACCAGTATTTTTTACACACAAACTCCTCGACGCTCACATCCCAGGACAGTATTAATACAATACGCTTGTACACAGGTGATTCTACCAGCCTTGCTGGAACAGTCCCATACCCGCACCTGGCTGAAGGCAGGAGTACGTACCTGGTGCGCATGCGCAGCCGGTGTCCTGGGGCTGCGCTCGTACCTGCTCGGCGAGATGAGACACGACCAGCCGATGCCGCATCCGCCTAGGGCTCCGCATCAACTGGGAGCGGCTCATCAGGTAAACTGCGTTCAATATTCAGCTTCTAATTTATGTGATTTCGATTATAAAAATAACTAAAAAATTCTTAAAAGATTTACTTTCTATTGATATTGTTGATTACAGAATTAGAATTTCTGAAATCAACTTAATTGAAACTTTTGAAAAGTCTTTTTTTTTTAATCGACGACAGTATGAAATACAGGCATGAAAAACTTTGCCATAAAGAAGTGAACTTAAGTTGGTATTTTTTACTCTAAAAGTCGCTTTTACTCAAAAATAAACCTCATGTCGTATGTTTCGCGTTGTTAGCGCGTTACAATATTATATCCATACCTGACCTTTATACACTACAAATTATGTTGAATTTAAACTATAGAAGTAGATTAGGATTTAACCTTTTAAACGCCATTGTCACGTATAGGTACATGACGAGCAAGCTTGTGCCCTGTACGCCAAACGTCACAATTATGTGACAAAAAGTACGACAAATTTGTAGCTTGGCGTCGGGGGCACGCCGATGCGTTTATGCTCTAGCATTCAAAAGGTTAAAATATAAAATGTAGGTACATGTTTCTGGTAAAAATAAATTAATGTTCAAAGTTATAAAAAAAAAACTTTAAACTTGACAAAATCCTGACATTTAAACGATTTTACTCCTTGCACCAAAAAATATATTTTTTTGTTTATTTCTCTTTCTAATATTATATGTTTATGTTTGTTTCAGGCGTTGATGCGTCGCGACGGTCCAGCAGGCTTCGAACCTTACGTCCGCGTGTCATGGTTCCCTGTCCGACTTGGAGCCCTGTTGGTCCTAGTATCCATATCGCTGGTCCTAGCCAGCGCACTCACTCTTGTAAGTCAACTTGCTGCAATAAATTTATAGTTGAATTAGGTATTTGACTACAATCGAAATTCTACAAGAATGAAAACTTACAATAGAATAGAATACTCTTTATTATGTACACATAAACGTTACAGAAAACATAGATGAAGAAAACTTGACATAGGGTGACACAATGGACGGTCTTATCGCTAAACGAGATCTTTTCAAGACAACCTTTGAATGGAATTTTAAAGAGTAAAGGAAAGACAATACTGTAAACCTAAAGTAGGTACTGTCTTTCCTTTTATACAACGTGTAACAGAATCATTATGAACAACTATGGGACCAACACTGAAACCGCGAAAAAAAAATCGATTGCGCCATACATTTATGTGCGCATAACTTGCGGAAATGTACTGAATAGCTGATTTTTTTTTTCTCGGGCGAGAGGGTCGACGAAGTGAGACACGTGTGACGTAATTTACTTCTATTTTTTTGTCAAGACGCTAATTATATTTTTTATTAGTATCTATTTCCACATGAACAGCGGGCTTGGTTTCCGTGCGTCATGTCCTAGCCGACCACTGAAAATCAGCGCCGTGCTGTGTGTCCCCCACGGCACAGCATTATGCTGAGTGGAAGCCCTTTTGCCATAACCACGACATATCTACTTTATACCTACTCATACTGTTATTTTTTTAATTTTATTTTTTTCTTATTTACTTTTAACGTGTCTTTACTAATATAATTTAAGAACTACTAACACTTTCGTGTAGGGTTTAGTTTCAGAAAAATAAAATTATGTATGTGGGTAGGTATGTCGTTTTGTGGCAATAAAATGCTTTTTCTTTCTTCTCATTTATGGAAAGCCCATTATTCAAATAGTACGATTTGTGAAAAATAAATTAAATTCTCCAACCTTTCTGGCCAATGATCTATTGGCCTCATTTAAATTCTGGAACACAAGCAGCTAAATACTGGTCAGACAAAAAAATATTTAGTAGTCTATCGACATGTAAAATGGAAAAAGGAGAATGACACAGTAATTGTTAATAATAATAATCACGGTTCTCTGCGTTAAATTTTGTGTGTCATTCCATTATTTATTAATTGTAGGTGATCCCGGTCGCTATTGGAAGGCGTGTGATGGCGCTGTGGCTACCGAAGGCATCTGACGGCGTTCACGAACTATACACCGCTGCTTGTGGTATGTTTTTGTCATTATAATATTAAATAAAGACATTATGCTTTGTATGCCGCCGGAATGCAGCTATGTCCGGGACACGATGGAAATAGGGTATTTGATTAAAAAAATCTAATTAGTCCGTCAGATACATTTCCAAAAAATATTGGACACGTACTTTTTCTTTTGTCACGTAAACAAAAAAAGGAAGACGATACAGTACGTTGAAAACTCGTGTGACGTCACTTACCATCACACTTTTTACTGGAAAGTGACGTTACAAGCCCCCACTTACAAGCACATCTTTGATGTGTTTTATCTTCGTAATTTTTTATTGATTTGATAAAATAAAAAATACATATCCAATATTTTTCGATAATCTATCTGACGGACTAAATGAAACTTTTTTTTTTTACCCGGGCAACATTCGGCTAGCGAGACAATTTTGTATATTGCAGCGATCATTTATTCATAACTTTCATAAACTCGTAATATTGCACTCTGTAAAACAAGAAAAAAGGCACTCTTTTCCGTCATTCGGTTTCCGCGACCACATTTCCGATTAATTTAACCACTGATCGATGTCCTACAGTGGCAAAGTCATCATATTCCTATACCAACCATAGAGAACTTGTTGCACGAACTATAGGTGGCTGCGAAAAATCGACACGAGAGCCACAGTGTGGTTAAAAAAAGATTTTTTTCAGTCCTGTCATATTTAAAAAGTTTTTTTTTTATGAATAAGTTTATTTTTATTATGATTTAAATGATAAAATATGGGTTCCGGCCGATTGATAATGATCGTCAGCGTGACCAGAATTATGTCAGAAGGCCAAGGACTCGTTGATATCAGGCATGTCTTAGAAGTAGAAGAAACGGTTTAGGAATCATGAAAATGCAGTAATGACGGGCAAAATTGTAGCCGAAACGAAGATTTCTAAAGTTTTTGATGTCAAAATCTCTAACTGTAATTAATTTTCTGAACTCGTTTTTCACATAAATATTTTGTCTATATTGTTTTTTATGTTTACTGAAACATAATTATTTGAGATTGTCTTCCAGATTTGTTTACATTGAATAGTACTACTACATACAAAACTTAGCTAATTTTGCAAAAACCATTATAAGTACATAATTTGTAAATGTTTTTAAAAGCCATACACACATTGTCGTTTATCACGTAACATAGAAAGTGAGTAAATACTATTTGTGAGAAAGGAATAGAATTTTACACCATTTGGCTTTCACTTATTTATTTAAATATGATTATATTATTATGTGAAGTGTCAATGTCAAGTATTGTTTGCGTAAATGATTCAGATTTGCGCCACCAGGTGGCGGAACCGTCGTCGGGTACGTTCCCTATATTCTGTTTGGTTGGTCTGATCGAATGCTTTGTTACTGAGATAATGCGATGCCCAGTGTCAAATTTTCGGACTTCTGACTACCAATAACGACTGTCAAAGGTCGAAATAATATAAATGACAGTCAAAGTTGAGAGATGATATAATTTTTAATTACTTATTTTTGTAGTCAATTAATGTCTTCTATCAATGAGCCTCATTGATTGATTTATATAATGGGTTTGGTGACTCTTTTTTTCTGGGGGGAAAACCTCATGGATGTCCCCTACCCAGGGGCGGGCGGAAGGGTCAGTCACCCCCGTGTTCCATCTCCCACCTACGCCGGGGATCGCGGTAACGTACGCGACTTCCGTAATCCCCGGCTGGTGCCGGCCCGCCTCTGCTAACCACCTCGGATCAGTGGGGGGAGTGAGGTGTTTGACGGGGAGTCAAAGAGGGGCGCACGGGAACACCACGCGCCGCCACCTCGGGTCCGGATGAATGAATGGGGGGCGACTGACGCCCCAGTACCCAGTTAGGGGGGCCGGAAGAGTGCAGCGTATGCCCTGCTCCGACCGGGACTGTGTCAACCTCATAGGTGGTATTTAGATGGTACATACGAATAATGTTACCTCACCTTATTACCTACAACCTTGAGAGGCCAGGCAGTTAGGCGCACAGCCTATCTTCCACGTCCCTATATAGCTATTGTGTCAGGCATGTACGTGTGCTGGGCGCTGGGCCGCGGCGGCACGCTGGCGGCGGGCTGGGCGCGCGGGGGGCGAGCCATGCTGGCGGCCCGGGCGGCGCTGTGGGCCCGGGTGGCGGCCCGGGCGGCTTTGGCTGCGTTGGCGTTGCTGGGACTTGTTCCGCTCATGTTTGGCTTGCTGTTGGAGTTGGTGAGTTATATTATGATCTGTTTAACAAAATTCTTTTATTCATTCACTTAGGCATTAGGTCATGTCATGTGTTCTGTCAGTCTTGAATTTTACAAAACTACTGAAAATAAGTATTTGGAAAAAGAGTTATGCCAATTGGATTGCTTTTTTCTAAAAAACTAAATAAATAAACACACCACTATTTATCAGCCAACTACTTGACTCGTGTTTCTTAAATTTTCCTCTATGCTAATAATATTTCATTTCCATTAACAGGTCCTAGTAATACCTCTACGTGTGCCAATCGAGCAGTCCCCTGTGCTATTCGTGTGGCAAGACTGGGCGCTCGGCGTTCTGTACACGAAGATAGTGTGCGCGCTCACTATGATGGGCCCCGACTGGGCCATGCGACGCGCCATCGAGAAGGCCTACCGTGATGGGATTAGAGAAATGGATCTCAAGTATGTATTGTGTTATTACATTAATGTGAACGGTCCCCTGTCCCCTGTGCTACTCGTGAGGCAAGATTGGGCTATCGGCTTTCTATACACTCAGATGATGGGCCCCGACTAGCTCCTGTAGCACGTCATCGAAAAGGCGTACCGTGATTGAGACATAGAGAGATGTACGTCAAGTATATTAAAAAAATCTATTTCCCATGTTTTTAGCAAATTATAGAAATCTAAGAATAATGAATGATACTTCGCGCGAATTCCTCCCTTTTTAGGATATTTCCCTGTAAACCCCTGAATAAGAAGTTATTTTTGTCGTTGTCATCTTGGATTTGGCATTGAAATAAGATTTCGAATGCCTACTAGACATTCTATACAAAATTCTGATCTAGAAACAAAAATATAATAAGATACTTTTATTTTCACATTCTGCAGATTGCTTTTTTGATACCATTATCTGGATGCTTGAAGAGGAACGCTGACACACACATTTTGTAGTAATTCTCAAGTTCATTTAACCGGTAACCCTCACTTGCAGACACGCGACTTTAGATCCTTTTATACTTTAGATATATTTTGTTAGTTATCGTCAGTGAACTAAAATATCATAGTTACTTTCCACGTTTTAATTCCTTCTGGACACATTTCCGAAGAACATCACAAGCATGATTGGCTTCCAATCTAACCAAATGCAGTCGAATTCTGTAGATAAGTCATTTCCGACCAGAATCGGACGTTATTGGGCTGTGGCCCGTCACAATGTGATTAGACACGTCCCGGGCACGGCTCGGACACGGACGTGTGTGAACCAGTTGCATATAAAATGTTCGGACCGATATTTGTTTGAGCTCCGGACGGACTACGGCCCGGCCACGTCTCGGGCACGGCCTGGATGTGTGTAGATCAATCTTTATGATTACGCTCCGCCCTTATTTTCAGCGCTGTAACACTTACAATCTCCATGTATCGTTTCAGGTTCATCCTCCGCGAGATCGCAGCGCCGTGCGTGTGCTGGCTGGGCCTGGCGCTGGCCGTGCCGTACGCGCTGGCGCACTCGGTGCTGCCGCTCGTGGTGGCGGCGCCGGCGCAGCGCAACCTGCTGGCGCGGCGCGTGTACCCGGCGCTGTTGCTGACGGCGCTGGTGTTGGCGCTCACTGTGTTCCAGGTATGTTGAACAGAATCCCACCACACGTGCGTGTGCTGGCTGGGCCTGGCGCTGGCCGTGCCTTGGGGTACGGTTCTCGGCTTAGGGCATCGTGGAAAAACTTGGGTCAGGGTTTATCGAACAGGGTAGAGTATGTTGAATAGCTATAGTTTCCCATAGACTGACTTTCAAAACTTTCCAGAATTAAAAGACTCATAACACGCCTACATGGGCGCTAATTAAACGTCAGAAGCTACTGCACTGTGTCACATTACATCACCATCGACACCCTATTACTGGAGCTCGCCCACTACATGGCTAGCCATGTAGTGGGCGAGTCCTAGGATCGGCTGCATACACCGCACTTACACAAGTTTCTTCGACTCTTTAGGACTATTTGATGGCAAAACAATTTAAAAACATCGTCATGGTAAAATATGTGTATGTATTATGTATTAAGTGACAGAAGCTTTTGTACCAACATTGTTTTTTTCTTCAGTGAACTTTTCCCTCGGATGAAACTTCATCATCATTTAATGTGTCACATCGTAAAATCAACTAACCCAAAACTTACCCCACAGATACGCCAGTTCCGCAAACTGTACGAGCACATAAAGAACGACAAGTACCTCGTGGGGCAGCGCCTCGTCAACTACGACCACCGGCGACACAAACAGCAGCAGAGCTCGCTGCCCGCACACTGAGCGTGACGTCATCGCCGTGACGTCACACGTGACTAGGCGCGTGACACCGACCGATCTCTGTAACTATCGCCTGAGGTTGGAGTACGTAGATTGATTGGTCATGCGATCGTAATATGGACATGCCTTTTTCTTAAATCTTGTGCGTAAAGTACTACACTAGGGTGTTTGACTAACTAAACTATTTTAAAGATCTCTAAAATAATACGATTTGCGAATCGGTAAAAAAAAGGAGAAGTGTTTGAAGTTATTCGACTGTCCGTGGTACGCATACGATCGTTTATACTAATTAATAGTGTTACTATGGCGTTACTTGCGTGTGATTTCAGACTAGTGCAGCCTCTGTTTACCATAGATTTTAAAACATAACTTCTCTAATGTCTGTGTTTGCTTTGAGAAATATAAAAAAAATCAGTACTTAGATAAGAAGGCTTAAAACATAATTTGCCGAGTTATGCAGCTTAAACTATTACAGGGCAGTACAGACTTATGACAATGCGGGAAAAGCAAGAACAAGTGCCTGATTGTCAAGATAAGTACGTGACCCGTTAAATAACCTAGCTCTACTCCGATGACTGGAATGATATTTAAAAATTCCGGCGACAATATAATTTTACAAAAAGTTTTCAAATCCCGGGATCCCGGAGGCATGTCCATATTAACGTATACGTCTCAAAACATTGACCCTAAATCAATCTACTTACTACGATATCTATAGTTATGACCCTTCTTATAAGCGAAACTTGTTTTAAAATAGGGATCTTCATAGCGAGATAATCTTTTTTTTTTAAATCTAGAAACAGTAAATCTTTTTTACTGATCAAATGGGTAGGCAAACATTTTAATGACTAAAGTAATTTCACTTTAACATCATTATAATGCTTGCAAGAAATGCTGATCAAGGTACCTTAAAATCACGGTACAAAGTTAACTGTATTAGTCGATATCCACTATATCTTGTAAATAAAAATGTTTTAGTCACTAAACTTTTAACCCACGTAATATTGGCATTCCTTGTATAGAAATATTAGATCTCAGCTATTTGGAGCCAAGCTAAGTAAATAGCACATTGTGAGTTTTTCACCGCCTACGTCACGAATCCGAATGTTTTTTTTTTTAAGTTTAAGTATCGATACCAATTCGATTAATTTTTGACTACTCTTAAAACATGTGGAACGTTTACCAAAAATGGCTAAAGAAAACACTAAATTTTAGTGATGCGATACGATTCGTTACTAATCGAATAACATTTTAGTCGATTGATGACGGTCGACTTTTTCATCGAAAAAAATCGATTTAGTATCGGTAAAAGTTGAGCTCAGCCGCTGGTCTGTAATCGATTAAACTCTATTCGATTAAACATCGATTGTTCGTATTTATTATAAGTCAATCGGCATGAAATTTATTTTTATGTAAAAAAAGATTATAAATAATATTTTAAAAGACGCGAAAGTGAGAGAATTGGAGTTAATACTGAAATCAATTGATCGCCACATGTAACTTTTTTAGTTTACTATAATAAATAAGGGGAGCGGGGTGAAGACTTATTTATATGTACAATTTACAGTCAGAGAACTGAATTGTAGAGCAAATCGACACGTTCTGAACATTTGCCGTAATATAGTAATTTCATTCAACTGTCAAAGAATGACATTTGAATATACGGACAATTAAAGTTGGAAGTCAATTTGCTAAATGATTAATTTCCTTGACAGTACTAATGCGCGGTGCGAAATCTAAAAACCTAGCTAGCCCGACTCTTTAAAAAATCGCCAAAATCTAGAGTAGCACAAGTCATTAATAATCAGCAATTTAGTTTACTGGAAAGGCAGTCATAATGTTCTGTGATTCCTATTACTTTCATACATGGGATATTAGGACTGTTTGCTAGTTTTTCACACCCGCTCCCGAACTTACAGCATTTCTTCTCTATAAGTCGCTTTACGGCCGGCACGCATATGACGAGGTACAGTTGTCTGCTAAACAAATTTTCGCTCATTAAAATAAGGTCGAAAGTAAAGAACCGCTGACTTGACACGTGAACTTGATGCGGTCTTAGTCTTATAGAAGTTAATTTATTTTGAACTTTATTTCAATCGGGCGCAAGGTCGATATTTGCTTGACAGTGACAAGCCACGTCAAATGTTTGCCGGCCCTTTTCATTGTGCAAGTAACTAGCACGCCAGTGTATCGAATCACACATCTTAGAATTATTTTAATAATAAATATTGTAATTTTGTGGTCTTCAATTTTTTAAAGGCCTACATATTAATTTGCCAATGTATATTGTAATATTATTATAAAGTTATGATAAATGCTGCTGTTGTAATCATTCCCTTACTGTTAACTTATATCCTGGGCGTTAGTGATTTGTGTAAATGTTACTTGCACAGTCCGACAAGTCTTTGAAAACATTTCAGACTACAAAGTATTGGGCAATCGAAGATACAGTATAGTTCTGGTATTGTAGCGGACTTACTTTTGCCATACCGATTTAAGGTATCATATAGAGATGTTATCTTGCTAAATGCAAAGACGACGAGAAAATGGCGACGCCTGCAAGCTCACAAAGCAACTTAACATTTCTAGAACAACATAGAAAGGACTTTAAAACTCACGAACGTTCGATAATGTCGGGACTTTGAACACAGAAATCCAGAGACTTGAAATTCGACTATGTTTGGGCATAGAGGAAACCTCTGAATCTTATCTTAAATAAGTAAGTTAGTTTGAGCTAGCCATAGTAGCCATCACATTATATTTAACAGTTTTGCTCTTTTACTATACTTTGGATTAACTCCCAATGTTAAAATTCGTATGCTGCCAGATAAAAAAAAAAACCAAGGGCTTTTAATGTGGCAACACATGATAATACAATGAGAAAGGCCGTTTGGAACTATTTTTTAAGGCACTTTAAATAAATTGTTGCAATTGATAAACAGGGGTGACAAAAACTTGTGTTTTTAAACACAGCGAAACCAATAGTTTTGGACAGCAGTTATTTGCCCCTCGCTCTCGGAGAATGGGTGTCAGAACGAAAGAAATATTGAACTTGCCATACCTACATGTTTTTGTAACCTATTTACAGAAAAGTAAAGTCAAAATTTTGTTCATTCTCCTTCCAGAGTTATAATAGAACGTCTCGAAAACCTGCGTTTAATGTGACTTTTTTTCTTAATGTTTGTCAAGGTATGAATATAGAACATTGATTCTGTGCAAATTTTAATAGTTCTGGAGGAAAGAGTTCGATTTATTTTTTTATATTCAAAAATGGAATGAGCGTACAGTCAGACAGTCATATAATTTTATAGTTTTACTATATTCGAAAAAATAATTGAGCTAAATAAAAAGTGTCTGCCTATAATGACGTAAAATAATTATTATAAAACGAAGTTATTAGGTGGTGAAATTAGCAACAGAAAAAAATATAATTTTTATTTTAATTCGCCTAGTGTTAAGTAGTTTTATAAAAACATTATTTATTGTACACTGCTCAATCTTATATGTGTTTTATTCTTTTTAAAATGGTTGTTTTGTTTTTAATACACTTGGGTCTATCCTTATTTTTTCTTGAAGGATTAGTTATGTGTACAATTGTATGTATAGGTCTACAAAATCAACAATGTAGATGTAAAAAATAAAATTAAAAAAAAACGACTTCAAAAGTGGTTTTAATCATTCATGTGTTTTTACTATTGCTTCTTTAGTAATTTCTGCTTTGACCAGTCGTTGAGATTAGACCTCTTGGGTAGTTCTGTCTTGTCTATTCCTTGGCTTTAAGTCTATCTCATCTATTCCTACTGTATTTTAATTGTAAAGATATTTTGACTGGCGTAGGATGTAATTTCAGTTATCAATGGTGAATTAATATGAGTTAGATGACAGTAGATACAGGCAATAAGCAATTTGTAAACAAAATAAAATGAATTTTGAAATAGTTGTAATTCTTTTATTGATTTTTAATATCCTCTTTGAAACCTTAATCTATTAATAAGTTAAGAAGTCTTGCTAAATCGTACTTCGACGATTTAGCAAAGCTAAATATTAATAACAGGCCAGGCCATATTTAGGACAGGAAGAATCAAATCCAAAGGCGGTTCGGAACACTCAGCGTGTCACATCTCGCTGTGACACCATCCGTCCCCACCATCACCCACGCTGCAGACTTTATCTATTAAATATTACTTTTTATGGGTCGGCACAATTATTTGCCATGGGTCGCCAAATCTTTAAATACGCTACTGTTTGGGACTTGTTCATAATAACATATTGGTTTCATTAGGGTGTTACCACACCAATCGATCGATCGGCGGATCAATGGTAGAATTAATTAGTCAACGTCGATAGTTTCTACTTCTTTCTTCGATTAGCCAAAGCTAAGCTAAGCTACCAATCGATCAACGTCGATCGATGAAATCGATCGATTGATGTAGTAACCCTTACTTCCATTTAATCAATCAATTTAGCATATCGCAGTCCGCAGCTGGACATCAAAGTTTTCACAAAACAGCACCCGGGTCTTTGCCATTCACATGACTTATTACTTATACTTACTTATTTCCTGCGTCACGATTGCCGCGAAAACAACGCATCATCACTGTCGCATACACGATTTAAGACATTTACATACAAAATAACCATATGAGGCATAACATGTAAGCGGTGACATATATGCTCGCAGCTGTAGGCGTAAAAACGCGGGAATCCTGCCGTCTAGTCAAGTTTCTCCGACATATTGCGTTGTGTATCGCACCCGCGTTGAATTCATATAAGGCACTGCTTATGTTTTATGCCAACGTTAAACCAGTCACGTCGGTTATAAACTCATGCTAGGAATCGTTTGTTTTGTAATATGTTTCACTAGGAGTTTTGATGCGGTTTTGTTTGCTTTGCCAACATTACGCGTTAATCTCTGGAACTACCAGTCGGATTTGAATTTCTTTTTGTGTATTATGAATTGATGAGGCCATACAAGAACGGGATATTCCTACGGGAACAGGAAAAACGGGAACGGAGTTCGCGCGTACGAAGTCGCGGGCAAAAGCTAGTAGATACTAGATAATATATTAGATTTTGAAATGTGACATCACAAAATTTAGAACCCATCCCACCCCTTGTTACACAATGTCACGCCCTTAACGTGTGACGTAATTTATGGATGACCCCTTAGATACCAAATCAGCCCCTATTGTGGCGTGCCAATGCTGGAGCTATATAGGACGAATGGCACTATCCCATTTTAACAACGGATTGATGACAGCAAAGACATGTCATAGTAGGACGGCAGATTTCAGAGGGTCAATTCTACTAACTTTTAAGCAACGTTCGATTCGGAATCTGTCAAAGAAGTCTCAATTTCCGTACATTTTTGATAGATTGCGAATGCGAACGTTGCTTAAAAGTTAGTACAATTGACCCTCTGAAATCTGCGTCATTGCAAGTCATTGCATGCACTCTGGTCATTTGACATTATTCGTTGCCTTGCAAAACATGCTCCGATTTCACGAAAGACTCCTTTTTCTTCCGCATGATTTTTGAGATATAGGTAGGACAAAAAGACGAACAGTCCTTCAGTAAGTATATGGGTTAAGCCAAGATGTTCTATATAATATTCAGTTCATATCGTTGGTATTAATAATCGCAGTTCGTAACAACGAGGATAACGTCATCTGTTTTCATATTGGATCTTTTTACGAGCGGCTCAGCCTTCGGAGATATGAAGCATATTCTTTACACAATAATGAGTTTTAATTAAATGGTCATAGGGGTGGTTGCCTTGACATGGCTGTGAATGAGATGGAGCAAATCAGGGACATGCCGGGAAAGTTTTGAGATTATATGAAAAATATTCAGTAGGTAAGTGAAATAATGGGAAAAATATGACATGGCTAAAAAGGGAATTTTATATGTTTATTGATTGCCTGCATACGATAAAATAATATAGTATGTAAGTATTTACCTACACGCATATAAAACATCGCCAAGTGCCAATTGGCGATGTTTTTACTTTGTAGTGATTTTTAATTGGAAGTCGGTTGTATTTTTTTGTAAAAATGTATTTCTTTGTAAGACTTTCCTCTCGGCTATTCTACCCACAATTTTGATTAAACAGTAAAAGCAAACAGTTTTAGAATCTGTTCGTAGGAAATTCATGATTGGAAGTCAATTATCTTAATAAAAGATATAAAAAGGATCGGATGCCCGAGCGGTTTATGTGGGCTTAAAAGTAAAGGCCGTGAACATCAAAAGATTGGGGCTTGCAATAGATCTCATGCGTTCTTTAAGAGATTATTTTTCCGAGAAATCGGCGATTTACTTTGAAATTTTATTTCCAAGTAGGTTCTTATGAGGAGTTCTTTGAGCTTATTGAGGTTGTTTTTTTGGCGAGAAATCATGATTACCGACCTAATTCTGGTTAAAGACGTTTAATTCTCATAAAGAAATTTACATTTCACTTACATGAGAACAAATTTAAGTATAAAAAC
Source organism: Mamestra brassicae (assembly GCA_905163435.1). Classification (NCBI taxonomy): domain Eukaryota; kingdom Metazoa; phylum Arthropoda; class Insecta; order Lepidoptera; family Noctuidae; genus Mamestra; species Mamestra brassicae. Next base: position 5,825,095 of record LR991004.1, on the reverse strand, counting down.
TAATCATTGTCCTTCGACACTCGGACTTACAATGAATGTATGTAACTTGTTATTATTATATATTGTTAACCCACATTACTTATAATAAATTAACAAGGTTTGTGGGTACTCCCAAAAATCTAAGTTGCGCCACTACTCGAAAATACCCTGCTTAACGATAAAGAGTGCGGACCCGTTGTCACAATGCAGATAAATTAGCCAGTAGGACAACTGTTATATACAGCTGCAATTTTAAGATTTTAATCACGAATTGTATTATTAATTGTATTTATTATATTATTTTTTGCATTGATTTTACTTTAAATTAGTAGCAATAATCTTTTCTGGTTAATTAATATTAATATTTTGAAGAACGTATTTTTTTAGTTTGGTTTTAAAAATATTCATCGTCTTCGCACCCCTTATCCCGTTTGGTAATTTATTGAAAAGTTGCACTCCCTCATAAACAAGTGATCTTTTACCTTGAGTGGTTCGCACTCGAGGAAGTACGATGTGGTCTTTTCTACGACTGCTACGGTTATGTAATTGATGTATTTTGGTGAATGAGATTTGTGTATGTATGGTTTTATTAAGTATCTTTTGTTAATTAGTTAGTAGTAGGTTTGTAGTCTCATACTAAATAGGCTAGCATTAGACTATATTTGATAATGGAAAATAAACAGCTAGGTAGGTATCATCATCTTTTTTTTGAAGTTTCCATCTTTGAAAAGCAGGTAGGTATGTCTTTTTTTCTATTATTAATAGGCTCGCATTGCACCGCAATCTCTCCTGATGAAAATGGATGATGTGGTCAATGATGAAGCACGCTTGCCTTTTTTTTTAAGGATGGAAAATCATCAAATGACTTCTTCCGCTAAGGGTGGAGCGGAAGGGCGTGTCATACTCTTACTGACTAAAACCCATCCGTGTTCCTCCTAATGCTCTTTGCGTTCCAGGGTCGCCGTGACTCTTTCGAATAAATTCCGCAACGTAGCTCAAAAAGCTGCGAGTTAAAAGAGGAATGTCTGCCGCATGCCCTCAATTCTGTGGCTCGCACATCGCAAGACTGGAGCCCTGCCACAGCTAGACCGTGTAGTGATAGACCGAAGATAAGATGGTGGGACGCGGACGCCTTGGTTGACTTGCTAGTGAATTGGCGTGAAGAAGGACAACAAAGAGAAAAACCGGCCAAGTGCGAGTCGGACTCCCATGTGAAGGGTTCCGTGCCATAAACCGAAAAAAACACGTTTCTTATATGGGAGCCCCTTTATTTAAATTTTTATTACCTATTTTTTGCTATAGCGGCAATAGAAATATACACTCTGTGAATATTTCAAATGTCTACCCATTACGGTTCTTGAGATACAGCCCGCTGACAGACAGGCGGACGGAAAACGGAGGCTTAGTTACTGGTTTCCGTTGGTTACCCTTAAGGTACGGAACCCAAAAAAAAAGCATAGGGTCTAGACTGAGTACTATGCCCAAAGGGCGCGGTACTTAAATAATAGACTTATTTCGATATTCCCATTAATTAAATTACTTATTCTAATTCTTAAAACCGCCCACCATTTGACAGCCTTTCTACTTTTACCAGCTATACATACATATAAAAAAACTTTACTTACCTATGCGAGTACCAAGATATTGCTGGAATTAAATGTTCCTATCCTTAATTGGTTTTTCCCACTCGAATTTTAAACTAACTTCAGCCCACGCTTGCTTTAAACATTCCTTTTATCTTTTGAGGCTTCTTCGATCCTTCAGATATTGAGAACGATATTAAGGCACCATATTAGGTACCTATTTGGTTACCTCGAACTAACTATAGTGTTTATTTAAGGTGTTTTACTAGAACCTACATGACGTGTGGAATTTCATATACGAAGACCTTTGATATAGGAGTAATTTAGGAACTACATCTAACTAACTTAGTTATCAACGGTAACGAAGTTAACAAGAATGTATCAAAGTCAAAGTCAAAGCATTTATTTCAAATAAATTATCAGGTACTTTTGAATTGTAAAAGTCAGTCCGTTAAAAACATGAAGCTATTTGCACGTTCCAAAGCGTAGATCTCTATGGAGAAGAACGTGCAAGAAACTCCACGGACACTCTTTTAAATCATTTTATGTTTACAAAAATCCTGGTTACATTAACCTTGTTGCTTCTATATATGAGAACAATGTAAAGAAAGAAAAAAAGTATCCTATTGCTACAAGTTTACATCATAGGTCCTTCATTTAGCTTTGTTCTTACAATGAGAAACAAGTAGGTAATGCTATGCCACCGATGCAGTTTCTAGTCAAAGCATAATATGTCATTACCAGAGATCGGAATACCTATGTAGAGTTGATAATAGGTACTTCCTCTAAAATCCCGGAATCATAAACGTGACGATTGTATCCCGGGATTTAAGAAATTGCAAATTACCTACTAAAACTGATAAATTAAGTAGCTTTGTTTTCGCACAACTCTTTCTTCTATTGATCCTTCAAATCAATAATTTGTAACTATACTCAAAGTCTAGTTCATGTTTATATAATCCCGGGTTTTAATTGTCATGATTCCATATATGATTCCGGGATTTTACAGGAGGTATTATCAACTCTGTCTTCCACGAACATTTGAGCCTGTATTCCCTAAAGGGCAGAAGTCGGTAGGATATAATAACATACCTACATGTTGCATATTATAAGTGATCGGCGTAGGTAGTGCTATTTTGGGTCAATGAACCTGAATGATAATGTTAATATGAACATGCCCCGGGATTCCCGGAAATATTTTTTTTCAGAATTCCCGAGATTCATCTCAGGAATTAAATGAAGTTAAATTGTTTAAGATATCACGACGGCATATACAAACTACTCAGTTCCGGTATGAGTTTGTCCCGCGCGGTGCTGGTTTCCATTTTACTTACTGGTCCCGGGATTCAGAAAGTATATCCATGATAAGATAACTGTCACTAAATCCCGGGAATAGCACTACCCATGCCGTATTAGTATAAGTCACATTGATGGGAAACGAACCTATTGCCATCAACCGTGCACAAATCCAGATACAAGAAAGGCAATTCTCGTATTTGACAAGCGTTCAAATTCAAGTCGCAATATCATCTCAGCGAAAATCAATTTCAAAAACTTGACAATATTAAGGGAATGGTGTGTCTGCCAGTTGGCGACAGCGGCTGTTACTCCTTAAAAATACGAGAATTGGCCCTCTGTGTGCTACAGAACAATTTCAGAGTACAATAAGACTTTTCAATATGTTAATCAGGAACATGTGACCTCGTAACCTACGAGGCAGTCGCCCGTAACTGATTTAAAACATACGTCCGATGTCATTTGTGCTCTAGGGTTCCGGGATATCCAGTGGTTCGCATACAATCGTCTTTACTCTTATAGGGACTGGTCGTTTTTCTGGCTGGTCTGGGTAAAGCCCACTTCTATACAATAGAAACCTGTTATAGTCGAGAGGATCCTTGTAAAATATCTGCTTTTATTTGTAGAGACGAGTGGAGGGGTTGCTCACAGACGGTTACCTGTCCTGTGCTGCGTTTGAATTGAAGTTTTACTTGAACAATTGACAGATAAGAACGCTCTTCTTTAGATTTATTCACATGTTAGCCAATTTTTTTTTTGCTGCAAATGGTATATATGTCACTGAAAAATTGCAGACTCCGTAAGATTGTAATAAATCTTTATGAATATATCATTTCTAGATATATTATGTAAAAATGTTTTGCATACAATAAATCCCATCCAAATTTCAATAGTTTCCAATATATCCGTGTCTTATTAAGAAAAAATAGTTTACAAATTCACGCGATATTTTACAATCTTGCGACGTGTGCAATTTTCCGGTGACATATTCAAAGATTTTACCTGTCTCTCAAGAAGAAGGTCACTAAACGTTGAAAGACTCTGATATATAGGTAATTTAATGCAGACCTGACATGTCTTAGATCACCTCATATTAAACCATTATACCACTACCTGTATTCTTCAAAGAAGAGCATTTAGTTTCTGCGATTCGTTCAACACTTACATAATATTATGTACTGCCTCCACTAAGTCCCGGAACGCAGGAGGAACACAGATGGGTTTTAGTCAGTAAGAGTCTGACACTCCCTTTCGCTCCCCCCGAGCGAAAAGAGCCGCTTGATGATTTCCTATCCTTAAAAAAAAGGTATATCAGCAAACTCTCAGCAAAAAATGGAAATTTGAAACGCAGCACGAACTATAATGAACTCAGCATACGGCGATGAAGTAGAAAAAGGTTTCGGTGCAATTTTCTTTGTAAATAGGTTACAAGCTACGATTTATTTGGTGTGCGTATTTTCCTTATATTATTTTAGTATGTAGGTATATCCTTCGTACTGTTCGAGTTGAGAGACGATCTTAAACTCCTTTTCCTTTTCGAATCGATTGAGTGAAATAAAATTTTGCCTGACCAGTATGTAGTAACCTGAACAGCTGTATTATTGACATTGTTTAAATCCTGGAAGATGTACGAGGGGCAACAAAGGTGGTGGCGTATGTCCTGTAAAGGGGCTCAACCCTGGCACTGCGTTTGGGATAGGTGGGGGATGCCCCAGACCTGTACTACTGTAATAGGGCATAAGTGTGACAGTGAGTAGTAAAGGCATTTAATTTGCGTTTATAGCACAAAACAGTACCTCTGTCTGCCTTTAACCACTGCATACTGCACAGTAGTGGCCTATTTGAAACAGATATGACTTGCAGCGCTGGGCTTCTACAAATGCACGCCATTTAGGGTAGTCGTCGGCCATTGCGAATACCATCTAGCTTTCACCAACCAGACGAAGGCCCTCTTTCCACGGGCCTGTGGTCGAACTGGTACGTTCATGAGAGTACGGGCGTAGCTGTAGCTTTCACATGGAGGCGGGGTCCGAGGGTTCAAAAATGTACAAAGATTACTAGTTTTTGCCCGGGCTTCACCCAAAATTTCTGAACACCAATCTAATACTATTTATAAACGATTTTTATTTTCGTTGTGTGCTAAGGTGAGTCCGGACTTCCAAAACACCCCCTTATATTCGCCCATGCATGAGGGTATATCTACTTTTGTCAAGTATCCTAACTAGTATAATAAATGCGTAAGTAAGTTTGTCTCTAACGCTGTCGTGCCTAAATTGCTGAACCTTTAACCGGTTCTGTAGCAAAATTCATCAAAATTTGATGAATTTTGCTACAGAACCGGTTAAAGGCTACTTTAGACCGAGCAATTCTTCGGGCAACGGCTTGTAGTCCTTTTTCCAGCTTGGCATGACACAATTTCGCGTCCAGATGATTAAGAACGGATAAAAATAATGGACCAACATAAAAAAAAACATGGCAAAAAAGGCTGAAACATCCTAAGTAAATAAGCAAGCTCTGACCCATTTAGTTTGAAAAGTGTTAATCTAAAAGGTTCTCAGTTTTGTCCATTAGAGGCGACGGGCGGTCGGCGTCGTCAGCCGATCGCTTGCAACACCATACTGGCGGCGTTGCTAGGATAATCCTGTTAGGTACCTAATTTCATTTATTTGCCTGAAATATGGCATTTTACAGATTTTATCCAACATACACAATAATTCTTCATATTCCGTAAACTCTACTAATGTAATTTGGTAACTAACCTACAAACCCTGTTCTTTTTGCTTTTTCCAATTCGTTTTATTCTTTGACGAGTAATTTTTAGCGTGCCTCTAGGACATTGGAATAACTTGGTCGTTTGTCTCATTTAAACCCTGACAATACAAGTAGTTTTGCCTACGTACCTACACTGTTTTTGAGTCGAAGATTGATTTCGATTCGTCCAGATGGTTTGTGCTGTAGCGAACCTAGGCCAGTAAACGGTGAAGCGATTCGCAAAATAACCAATATTGTTCATGTCAAGATAGATTTTGGCTTATTTTGGTTTAGGAGAAATTAGTTCATGAACCGAAATGCTTACGATAAATCTATTTGAACTTGCTGACTACCATGATGCGATAAAAAGGAGAAGTATGACTCGGACAATTTTGAATCATGGTATCCCTATATCTCAGCGTCGAATTGAGTTATATACGGATTTGTAGCAGGCAACCCTTTTAATGCGTTACTCCAAAAATACCTACATAAAAATATACTATCTATCCTATTAAATAAATCATCGAGATCGTAAGCGATCGACACAATTTTTAGATTTTCAGAACATTTTTAGTTTAAATTACTGGAATGGTTGGTTTCATTAATAAAAATGCATTGGAAATAACTATCAAACGCTTTTAAAATAACAGCTTATAACGTATTAAGTACTTTTAATTACTCAAGTAATGTATGTTTAAAAATAAACGTCGGCCTTTAAAAGTGTTAAGGAATCATCATTAAAATGAGTGCGCCTAGGATTTAAAAGAAATGTTTTCTAGAGTAAATGTGGAATCCCACTTTTTATGTTCAGCTTAGTAATTATAAACCTAAGTAATGAAGGCAAAAATTGGATGCATGCAGGAAAATAACTTAATTACTATTTACTTGAAAGGTATACCTAAAAACTATTTTTTCCAAAAAAACACAACTGACTACCACATAAAAAAGACGACAAAGTATAAAATATCTTATATTTCGGAAGTCGGTGCTTTAGGTTGTTTCTTCGTATTTTAACACCGGCTTCCGAAAATAAAGTTATTTTATCCTTTGCAGTGTTTTTTTGTTGTGGTTGTATTTTTTCGTTTTTATTTTACTTGCGTTGCGTAATTTTGTTTACTTGGATGGCAATCTTTTTCCAGCTTTTTTAATTTAAGAACCAAACTACTGAACCGGTTTTTTTATTCGTTCACATAAAAAAGCGATTTTTCAAATCGTTTCATAAATGACGGAACTATGAGGTAACAAAAATACAAAAAAAAAACATACATTCGAATTGAGAACCTCACCTTTTTTGAAGTCGTTTAAAAAGTAACTTATGCATCGAATTTTTGCCTCCATTCCTTTTTACGTTATTAGGCTAGTAACGTTAACATAGATACGTTCGCGATGATCTCAAACAGACGCTGAAAATTTATTTTAAAATTACACAGTGTGTGAAACATATACAGCTCGGATGGGATAAATTACCCAATGTAGAGAGGAGTAGAGACTCCGTTTCCCGCACTTAGACTCCCATTCGGTCTGTTGTATATGAAACATAACCTGTTTAGACGGGGTAAATTACCCAATGTATGAAATAGATGTTGTTTGGACTTTTTGAAGTTGGTTTTAAGGTACTTACTAGGTATGGTAATCTTTGTTTTCTTAAGTAGCTTGAAACCCTGATATATTGCAATAGGGAAATATGCATGAAAAAAATATTTATTATCTAAACAGTTTATCTAAGAATAAACAAAAATATAATACTAACAGTGAAAATAGAATCGAAATTGACCAAAAAACAAAAGAGATATAACTAATTTAAACAAACTGTCCCTCTCGCGAAAACGCTGTGTTCTATGGCAGCTGTATAGGAGTCATAGTACTTGACGTCAGAGTTGGAATCGGACTTCTCTAGCTAATTGTCAACTTTGAAGGTTTATAACTTCATCGTTCTTCGTTGTTATTTTAAAAATTCTTTCATAATTGTTTAATAGAGATAATAAGTAAGTACTTTATTTTGAAAAAAAAATGCATGCATATTCCCTATTCATGATAATTCAGCTTCTGGTGATGGCTTTCTTTTTGATGAAGATTAGGATGCTGAACAAGATTTTCCTCAAATTTCTGACTATATACCCAAGTAAAGTACGTTATCTTATGCTTAGTGAGGTAACCGCAAATAAATTTAGCTCAAAGCTTATATTAATAGTCATAAACTGTGAGGCGGTAGTCTTCCCTTTGTTGGCTTTTGTAATCTAGCCTCTACATAATATCAGGCATTCTATATAGGAGGCTAGAGTTACGAGAATTATGCACATATGTTCGCATAAATATTGCTATCTAAAGTTTATGATGCTTCCTCCTATGGTTGTGTGTCAGGCCTTGTCCAGAGTGAACACGCCGTGACTAAGGAGGTTGCAGGCGCGGTGACGGGCGCGATCCCGATCAGCTTGTCGATTCTGTTAACATGTCGAATGAGGAAGTGCTGCTGTGAATCCATATATTCAAGATGTCACGTTATCACAAAGTCTTGATTGACAGCTCACCTCGTCATCAGTTCACCCAAGCCTTCATTTCGACATGTTTACAGAATCGACCGGGGTGGCCTCAGTGCAACGAAAGTTGTTGTATTGGGCAGTAGAGACCAGACGTGTTTCCTCAGGGTAAAACAATAGACGTTCGCTCGAGTGAGGCCGCTCCGTTGCGCATCGCTCTTGACCTCTACTATAGTCACTTCACTATGGTCGCAAACGGCGATTTCATTCATAATATGTTGAATATTTCGCGCCCACTTTAGCACACGCGCAAGCTTCTCACTCTGGCCGGGACCTAAGTCTTCGCTACTAAATCAAAAGAACTATTTAATGAAAATTTTGATGAATGAAAATGGCGACGATTCTTAAATATTTGATTAAAGAAGCCATAGTTTTGTGTTTTACAGTAAAATTAAATTTTCAACTTTGTTTTTCTGATACTATAGTAGTAACGCTGTACATTGACCCCGTCATTAAAACAATGAAACAATGCAGTTATTTATGTCAATGTCAATTTCTACTCATTCAACATAACGCAACAGTCTACACTGTTGGACATAATTCCCTAACATAATGGGTTTTCGAGCCGGATTAAAACAAGAAACAGACTTGTGAAAAGAAGATCTCAAAAGAACTTGTGTATGTGTAAGTACCTACGTTAATCTTGTACTTAGGTCTAGTGTTTACGATTAAGTCGAAGACTTAGACAGAGTCCAAACAAATTGAAAGTTAAAACGATTTCAAACGTTCTCGAAATGCCGAAAATCCGAAATACTTCGGCAAGGAGCCCTAAAATATCACTTCCTGATTTGAAAGTGATGAAATTTTATTTTATTTTATTTTATTTTATTTATTGGGGACAAAAAACAGTTACATGCTTAAAATAAACAAGGAATTCTTAACATTAAAATCTCAAACATGCAACCCACAGCATTGTCCACATGTTCACAAAAAAATAATTGAAGTGAAGCACTGTGTGTGTGAGCTCACAGATTACGGATCTCTGTGATAGCTTCATAATATAATTTACATTGTTCAGTTAAAATTCATTACATTAAATTTTGTTTAATTCAATTATGTTTTGTTTAGTCATATAATTTAATTCTATATTATTTTAATTTTAATCAGATCAATATTAGGTACATAATTTTTCTAACTTCTTCTCACTTGCTTTTTAGACAGAATTTCTATTGCTTTTTTTTTAAATAGCTGGTTAGATAAACTGAATATGTCAAGCTCCATAAAGTGCGTATTGTATGTTTCAACAAGGCGACGAATGGGTGCGCGTACTCCAGCGTTGGTCTTACATATGTCTGTGTGGAACAGTCGAGGCACGCGCACTCCCCGTTGGATAACAGTTCTGGGCACTGTGTAACATAATTGATTAGTAAGCTCCATACAATCGAACTTATTGTTACATAAGCCATGTAGTGTCATAACACCAAGAAGTAATCGCCTAGACTCCAAACTTAGAACGCTGTATCGCTTCAGTAGTTGCTCATAAGGAACTTTTGAATGATAGCATTTATAGTTCATAGATCGTAAGAACTTTTTTTGTACCATTTCCAATCTAGAGCAGTATTTGTCATATAGCGGGCTCCAGATCTGGATGGCATACTCTAACTGGGATCTTATCAAAGTTTTGTATAGCAATAAGAACGTAGAGGGTCGCACAAAGTCACGTGATGATCTCATGACGAAGCCATACATCCGAAATGCTTTATTCACTATATTATCCACGTGTATGTCGAAATGCAAGCACGAATCCAGAGTGATACCTAAGTCCCGGACAGATAGTACTCTGTCTAGGCGTACGCTATCAATATTGTAATTAAAATTCAAAATGTTCCTATTTTTAGTAAATGAGATGGTATGACATTTTGGAAGACTGAGATAAAGTTTATTCCTGATGCAGTAAGCATAAAGCCTATATAGGTCGTCTTGCAGGAGTTCACAGTCATGTATATTTTTGCAAGACCTATAGACCTTAATGTCATCTGCGTACATTAAGAAGTTGGAATTTACGAAACAGTTTTTAATATCATTTATAAATATGACAAAAAGAAGAGGACCTAGAATGGATCCCTGCGGAACCCCAGACTTAACCACAACAGGCTCCGACTCAAAACCATTAACTACGGTTATTTGGGTTCTATTATAAATGTATGAAGCAAACCATCTCAGCAAGTTGCCACGAATACCATTGAAGGCAATTTTTTCCAAAAGCAGTGAATGATCCACCTTGTCGAAGGCCTTCTGAAAGTCCGTGTAAACAGCGTCCACTTGGACACGTTGGTCCATTTTTTTAAAAAGAAAATTGGTAAATTTTAGCAGATTTGTCGTGGTTGAGCGACGTTTGACAAAACCGTGTTGTTCATGTATAATAAGTGGATGGAGTTGGGAATACAAGGCACCGTGGACAAGACTCTCAAAGACCTTAGACAAGGTGGAGAGGATTGAAATGGGCCGATAATTCTCTACATTATTCTTATCGCCGGATTTATAAACGGGAGTGATAAAGGCCCGTTTCCAAATTGTGGGAAAGACACCCTCTCGCAGACATTTGTTAAAAACAATGTGCAAGGCTGAAGTCAAACTGTCGCATGTCTTTATAAAGAAGCTAGGCGGCAAGCCATCAGGTCCCGCTCCTTTATTAGGGTCCAGAGATTTCAACTTCAGTCGTATTGCATCCTTAGATAGGTAAATTTCAGTTATGCAAGACGAGTTATCAGCAAAGTTGCCAGAGGGTTGCCATTTGTCCGGGTCGAAAGTAGAGGGTACGTAAACAGAAGAAAAGAAAGATGAGAATAAATTACATATGTCCGTGGGGTCATCAGAGGAAACAGTTTTGAGATACATACTGGCTGGGTAGTTAGCTTTTCCCTTTCTAGACGAGACGTAACTCCAGAAATGCTTTATATTTTTAGGAATACTATCTTCCACCGCTTGAATGTAATTCTTATAACATTTAATGGACTCCACGTGAAAAAGCTTCCGACAGCTAGAAAAACTAAAATAGTCACATTGATTCCTGTACTTCTTCCACTTAATCCACATGCGTTCTTTAGTCCTGAATATCCGGATAAGAGAAGGTGAAAACCACGCAGGAAAGCTTGAACTTTTGGTTCTAGTTACCGGAACATGCGATTTAATAATTGTGTACAATGCCTCGTAGAACACGCTAACGGCCTGCTCAGACTTGAGGTGATAGAGTGCCAAGTGCCAGTCAATTGTATCCAGTTCACGTTTTATAGCGTCGTAATCGGCTTTATGAAAGTTATGTCTGTGAACCGTGCGGCATTTCAGGGGAGTGTATTGCATACTCAGACTAGTTAAAGCGGTAAAAGCTGGATGATGACTATCAGGATCAAGTAAAGCATTACATGCTGTCGCCTGACAGTCTACATTTGATATAAGTAAATCTAATATTCGACCTAACTTATTTTTTATGCCGTTAAATTGGAAGCCATTGATAAAATTTATAAAATTTAAAAATGCCCGACCCACTGAGTTTGATACTTGCGCTATTGCATGGTTCCCTTGGTCCAACCAAGTAATGTCCGGTAGGTTAAAATCACCAATAATAAAGTACGAGTCAGTAGTGGGAGCGTTAGCCAAACCTTGTAGCATGTCCAGGTATCGTGTGTACAGCTCTTCACTTGTTTTCGGAGGCATGTACGTGGCACTGATAATGTGGTGCTTATTGTGTTGGGAAGCAGGCAGTTTGACAACAACGTGTTCGACTTCAGGATGGACAAACATGGTTGGGATCTCAGTAGGACGCAGTTCGCGAAGTACTGCTATTAGAACTCCACCACCGTCTTGTTTCTTAGTGGCAGATCGATCGCGATCATACCTGAACACTATGTACCGGTCGTCAATAAATTCGCTATCATGAATGCTTGGAATTAGCCAGGTTTCAGTCAGTATGATGACGTCATAGGAGCAAGCCATTACGTTCATGAAAAGAGTATGCAGCTTTGTACGGATCCCTCTACAGTTCTGGTAGTAAATTATAATGTTGTTAGTCGCCATTGATTGAAAAATTTATGTCAATAAGGTATAGACCAAAATTATTATGAATGTGGAATTGAGACAGTAAATCTAAGTTTGCAGTCCAAAGCATTACCACCCAGTAAAACATGTAGTCACTTGTGTTTATAATTACTAATTTTGAAAAAGGAATATTGTATAAGTGATGAAATTTAAGTAATTTACAACTAAGGCGCAACCTACGTGAAATATAGTTGTAGAACTTAACGAAACATTCTATAATTAACAGCATACAGACTAGACAAAAATAGCAGCAATTCATACTAAGCACTGAGGAAGTGTAGATTTGAGAAAATACCATACCATACGAAAGCAATAAACCGACAATTAAGGCAATATGTAATACAATAGTGCAACAATTAAATTCACAAGTTTGTGCCACCGGTACCTGTTGGTGCGCTAGTGACAATCTTTTTGAGATCTTCAGCGGAGCGAATCGCAAATGACTTTTCACCATCTCGTTCACGCACAAGTACCGTCGCGTTCCTGACCCATACATACTTGAATCTATGTTTATTCGCAAGTAATTTAGCCTCACGAAATAACGACTTATTTTTAAGAGTCAGATGTTCATTTAAATAGACAGGAACAGTGGCGCCTGATATTCCTACTTGATCAGACTTGAGGCCCTTCACATTTCGGTAGGCGCTGAGTATGTTGTCCCGAATGATCCGCGACCTGAGTTTAACAATAAGATTTTTAGGCTTGGTATCCTCCTGGCGCGCGTGTGGGACTCTATGAATCGAAATGATGTCATTTTGCGACACCGGTGAATTGATCGCACTACATATCGACTCCATTATGGTCACCAAATTCTCATTGCGTTTTTCGGGCAGGTTACAAATCTCCATGTTGAACTGGCGTGCTTGCTGTTCCATAGAGTCTATTTTTGCCTCAAGTAGGGCCACCTTATGTTCGCCACTATTGTTAGCCATTTCATGGAAGCGTTTCACATATTCCTTATGTTCAGCCTCTACGACGTCTAAGCGAGACTTCATCACCTCATATTCTGCGTTGAAGAATTTAATAGATTTTTCAATCTCCGAGTTGGATTTTTGAATGGAGAGATTCTGGTGTCTTAATTCAGAAACGTCAGAAACTAATTTATTGAGGGTTTTATCCTGATCGGCCTTCCAAGATAGCAACATGTTCTTCAGTTCCTCGAATCTATCCGGCTCCGCGCTACTGTCATCGCCACGAAAACGTTTATAACTCGGCCTTGTAGTAACATTGACTGTGTCAAAGAGGTTGCCATCGGATGCCGACGCAGCAGGAGAAAGGTCAGACTCTGAACGCGTCTGCGATAGTACACAAGCATTTGGAGAACTCTGTGGGGGTGAGCGAATCATGCGAGGCATGGTGAGCAGAATGAAGCAGTTCAGAATACAGCAACAAGCAGGGCAAAATAGTCTGACGGCTTGGCAGCTGATATATAATAACTATTTCGATGCCGCGGCCAGATGGTCAGTTGGTCCAGTCCGGAGAAGCGTCGCCACAGACACGCACTAACCAACACGACGCAGGTTCAAATCTCGGCAGACACAAAAATTTTAGAATTTTCAAGATCGTTTTAAAATTCTTACTATGAAGTGTGAGCTGACAGAAATCTTCTATCCCTCTTCAGCTCCGCCCAGTGGGCGTAGACCACAGGTAAAAACACTGCAGGAGTGACAAGGAATCGCAATTATAAGCAACAGCCAATCACAGTTCAAAAAGTCACACACTATTTAAATCACAGCGCGATGTGTCACACGTCTGTCCGCTTCAAAGTACGAAAGCTAAATGATTAAGATATATAGAAATGTATGATATGTATTATTCATCAATGAATGGATTTGTTACCGCATTTAAAAATTAAGTATTTTTTTATATTTAGTTTGGTGCTCACAACTGAACAAAACAAAAGCATTGAACAAAAGAATTGCACCACGAGCAAGACAGCTGGCATTTCACTAATATATTTCACAAATAAGTGTAAGAAGAGTCTACATAAAAATAATTTGATAATTTGTCTTGGCTTGTGACGGCAGGCAATCGGCCAAAAAACCTGTTGCTAGTTACGAGTAGTTATTATTATATATTGTTAAATGATATTTATGTTGTAAGTTGGTTAAAAATACCACTTACACACATACTCTTTTGCACGCCGTGGACGGACATGGTTCGTCAGGAACTCAAAAAATATCGGTGCGTCCATTTCATATGAATTCGTTCACACACCTCCATGACCGGGCCGTGTTATATGAAATGGACGTGTTAACGAGTTTATCAGGACCCCTGGCACGGCCCTAATATGTGTGGATGAACCTTTATACTTATACGTCAATTTACACTAGATGCGGCCGGTGTTATTATGTTGTCAGTGTGGTTGTTCACTCTCCGAGGTCAGTTATTTTTCATCCATAATTTTACACGAATAAAATACAATATATTATTGTTATGGTTTCATTAAATACCGCTACACATTCTTTAAACGCACGGAAATTGCTTTTCCCAATCCACTTTTTACATTTATTGGGGCCGTTTATTAAAATACAAGAAAAACAGGAATTTGATTAATATCGGGCAGTTTAATGAAACATTTTACGGGCCCCAAAATTTATCCGAAGTACATTGCGATCCCCATAAATACTTGTCAAGTTATTGATTAAGGATAAGCTGGAAATTATTCACATTTTATACGTGAACGAGCTTCCACCGCGTTTCATCTGTTGATCTAATATAACGCCATGTATAGGTACCTATGAGTCTGTATAAAAGCTAATTTCCATGTCCAAAAATTTTAATTCAGAACTAAGTACTTTACTAATCTGTATTATATCTAATACTGTAGTAATCAGAAAATTTTAAAACTACCAAGCGTGGGATTAAAAATATTGTCTATTAAATAAAGAAAACAAACTGAATCAAAGTAAGAAAATAATGATTGGTGAACTTAACCAATCATTATTTTCTTACTTCAGAAAATACTACTTTTTGCGTATGTCTTTATTCGTAGTACAGGATCTTGAAGCATCCGCAAAGCGACTCCAGTTACTCTAGGGATTGGGGAGGAAGGAAACACGTAGTACCTTGCACCGCGAGTGTTTGGGGTTGCCCCCGGGACAAGCCAAACACGCAGGTAAGTTTGGGGGCGCTGGAGATCCCCAGGACCCTCTATTGCGTGAAGATAAACATAAGTGGTTTAAACTTTGGTCAAACATGGACGAAGACTGCTAATAATGAGATTTTCATGAAATCTCGGAGACATGTCTGTTTCTATGTAAGTAATAGACGATAAAGACAGAACCTTCAACAATAATGCAGCACCAGGGGGCCGATTCCCCTGCCAGGATTGAGGAATTTGTTCGAAAGAGTCACTGCGGCCCTGGAACGCAAAGGGCTTTAGAAGGAACACGGATGGGTTTTAGTCAGTAAGAGTCTGATACGCCCTTCCGCTCCACCCAGAGCGGAAGAAGTCATTTGATGATTTCCCACCCTAAAAAAAAAAGAAAGGGGGCCGATTCTACTAATTTACCACGTTCGATTTCGATCGCCGTTCGATAGTTACCTAAAGACTCATTCTACTATTTCATAAGCAAACTGGAAACTAAACTTAAGCCGAATCGCAACCGAATCTTAACGGGAAAGTAATAGCGGGTAGCCTGTGTTACCAACATGCCAAATAGTATGTTTTAATAATACCACAGAAAAAATAATATTTATTCCATAAATACTTAACTAACTATATATACTAGAAATAAAAATAAAAACTCCTAACTAAATTAACCCTAAAATATGGCGTCAAAAAATTCATCCGCATCGCTGTCGACTGGAAGTGTACCCAAAAGACTGGCGGCATTGCCAAGTTGTATGGCAATGCTTATTCTTTGACCAAGGTAAAAGGCAGCCCTTGGGTCACGTGAAGTATCAACTACGCGCCTTGAGAGATCTTTAAACAAGTTATGTGCACTCGGACCCCAAGACCCGAGAGTTTCAACCCCAAACGGCTCGAAAATATAACTACCAACAAGTTTATTATATTTCCGCCGCTTGAGGTTCTCTGCAGCCGCAGCGGCAGCGCCAGCACAGCACGAAGAGCTAAGAAGATGGGATGGCGCAAGAGTATCGACACAAGTAGCGTCCCACACTAATGGCCTACCCATCTTCCATGGAAAAAAATGTTGAATCAAAATGTTACTAAATACGAATAAGTGTCACTAAAAGTGTATTTTTAACAACAGAAGAACAACTTTTACTTTAGGTACTTCAACCCAGAAATCGTGACAGAAAAATCTGTCTCGTACAGGCGCCAGCACATCAAGTTACTCGAAACTGTACAATTTTCCCAATCAACCTTGAACCGAATGCTTATGCGATAAAGTTGAAAATCTATTAAAGGAATTTGACAGTTTGTTGTAGCTTGATGTGCTGGCGTCTGAACATTTATTTATTTATTTTATTATTCATGTACACACAGAAATATAGTAATCATGAACATTATAATTATGAGTACAAAGGAACTGCTTATTTCTAACGAAATTTCTCCCAGCAGACCTGCGAAAGGAGAAATGAAAAAAATTGTTTGCATAACTCGACAAAATGTACAGAGGGCCTACCACGAATGTTTTGACGTATAGTAACGTTACAATATCGTTAACGTAAGTGAATTTTGTATATAAAAAACTACAACCCCATAGTATTTTGGTTTAATTTTATGCGACATACACAATTTGTATCATAAAAAAATATGAATATCCAATTCAAATAAATTTTATGTACGAAACGAGTATTTTAATTATAGTAAAATTTTACGTTACTATACGTCAAAAAAATTGGCCCTCTGAACAGGGTGTTTTTTATCGTGATAAATTCAGTTGGTCCCACATTCAAATTTGTTCATAATAATCAGTACAATGACCTCTTTATAGGTTTCACGTTATTTCTATCACTCTGTCTAACTTTGGAGACAATATATGATATGGTGCTACAGAGCCGGGCCCTGTTTAATATAACTGAAAATGCAACATATTTGTCAAAAACTGACATAGTTGTCACTTTTCTCTGCTTTATTAAACAATACCTGTTTAATAAAGCAGAGAATGTATGAAACAAACGTATAAAATTGTAGAATTGTCAGATTGTCGCTTGTCACCAGTCAGTTTTTTTGCCCTGGTCTGATGATGCAGCCGGAAGATGGGCATAAGAACTTCTCAACCAAGATCAAGATAGTACCATATTGTTTGTGCGATAGAAACATAGATATACTCATACTTGTTCTAACAAATCACAATAAGAGCTTATAAATGAGGATGCAGCAATGTGGGGATTGAATATCATGTATTGAAATACAAAAACCTGTAGTACATAAAAGTTTTGTATGGTGGCGGTCACCATCCCATCATTTCCCGTGGGTCTTAAAAGATAATGTGCAGCAGCATTCTCTGTGCTTCTGTGCATTGCAGCAGCTACACACTGCGATCACCAACCCGCCTGCCAAGCGTGATGATTATGGCAAACCCCCTTGGGGGAGGCCTATGTCCAGCAGTGGACGTCTTTCGGCTGGTATGATGATGAAGTGCCTAAAATAATCATTTGGAACTAGTGATAACAAATTCAACACTAGTTCCAACTAAGTTTTAAAATAAATAGTTTTAGTTATAGTGTTCAACTTGTTTTTGTTTACTAACAAATTACTAACACCTTGTTATTTTTATTTATTATATTTTTGTGAGTACTACTAACAACTCTACTAACACTTTCTTTGTAAAAATATGGACGTATGTCTGAAATAAAGATAAATTATTATTGTTATTAAACACCAAGTGAATGAACAAACAACAAATCCTCTTTACACTAAATTAAGAAGACTAAACAATTAACGAAACAATTCCCGCCGTACTTCTTCGTTTAGTCGTAGACTCAATAACGTCGAGTCGGTTTACCGGTACGCTCTGGATGTGTCTGCGAAGTAATTCCACTATGCACACCTGAGGCGACTCATCTAGATAAATCGTTTTGGAATCCGAGCGTCTGTTCTAGTCTGAGGGAAAACTAGTCTTGGGAGTATTTTTTGTAGGTTTTGTTTTTAGAGTTCTACTCATTGTCTTTTTTTACGGTACACAGTGGGCTAGAGATCCGATTTAGCGCGCAGAAATTATTTGTTTTAGTGAATTCACAGATAACGATTATTTATTTTATTGTAATTATGTTTTGTTTTCATTTGCAGAGATTTTACCGTTTTTCTAAATAAATAAAATAAAAAATTCATTTCTTCCCTTTTTTTTCGTCAATGCGTAATCTACTAAGCCATCTAAAACTAGATACCCAATGAGATGCTTCAAAATAAACCACTTTTCACAGAGCTCGGTATGAGTCTCAAGAAAAACATTCAAACTGAAAAAAAACATCTTGCAGTTTAGCACTAGATTTTACTTCTATCTGAAAGATAGAAAAGTAAGATATTGAAAGAGAACACTAAGCACAGAGGGTGAATTTGAGACATTTTTGTAACTTAATAATATCTATATATTCATACCCGTGCATGAAGTATTTCTCAGCGCTTAATTTAGTGTCGTAGTGACACTACAATAATAACAAAAACTTACCATTACTCGTTCCAGCCATAACTTATTACAGTATTGAATACAAGGAAAATAAAAAAACTACGAATAAATTAATAAACGACACTGCTCACAGTGTCGTTTATTAATTTCAAGAAGCAGTAAATTCTCACTGAATTTACCAACACAGAACAAATAATTATGATTCACCAACTTTGACTGGTTACTGACATAAAAAAGTATTTGAAGGAAATTCAAAGTTGTTTCATTTACCACAGATAATGACACCTGATTTTAAATTAATGCGCGCTGGGAACGCTCTCTAGACCACTGCGCGGCATTAGCTATGGAGAACAGGAGGGGACACCATAGAAGGACATACACAGTTCCTATTGGTCTATGTTGGGGTCTGTATTAGTTTAACTGGATGAAGCTAAAAGCGACTGCCCATGTGATCTCCATTACTCAGTAAGTACTTGGCACTATACAACTTGGCAAGACTATTGCCCAATTTTTTACTTCTCACCACCGTAACGTCAATCAAAGATCTATAAATGACAGCCGGGACCTTCCGACTCACGGAGGGCTCTGGGTATGGTAACCTTTCACGGACCTCGACCAGCGTTGATCTTCTTCTTTATTTTTAAGAGTGCATTCATTAATTCCGTATTCATACACATCTTGAAGATCGACCCTTCCTTTTGTTTAGCCACGAGCTCCTTAAAATTCTCGAAATTAGCACTTTTCAAATAAGAAAAAAATACACCGCAAAATAGGGAGAAGACAAAAAACGGCACGTGTAAGGCCCACATAATCCAATGTGTATATGCAGACACGTAGCGCCTTCAGTACGCTACAGATTTCTATGAAATCTCATAGTAGCGAATACGTGAAAAGAAACACCAAAATATTTTTAGGATACAGATTTTATGGAAGTAGGGCGAACCCTTTAGACATGTGCTATTTCAAGAGCCTCTAAAATGGTTGTTTGTGTACTCTTTCCTCTTTGTTCCGTCGAAGAGTGCATTCATTCATTTCGTATTCATACACTTTTGTTGGTACAGTTATGTTTTTTTTGCCTGAAAAAAAAAATAAAAAAAAATTGAGTTGGGGAAAAATCAAGGTTTTGAAGAACATTTTTATATGGGAAGTTATTCTATTACTTCCAAAACTAACTAACACATTATCTTGCTTTATTATAAACTAGCTTTTGCCCCCGACTTCGTATGCGCATATCCCGTTTTTTCCCCATTCCCGTAAGAATCTCGGGAAATCTATTAGTGCTCTCCTACGGAGTGTAAGGAATTTGCCTACATACAAAATTTCAGCTTTCTACGACCAGTAGTTGCGTGGCTGTGCGTTGTCTGTCAGAAAAATAGAGAAATATTTTTTTATCCGAGAATATTGATTTTTCAATTAAACGGTTGTAGTTCATAGTTATTAAATATTGCCATAATTTATTACGCTTGGCCTTTTGTCTCGATTTCAGTCCATTATTCCTTAACCTCCTTTGAAATTCTTCTTTATGTTTGCCTGATTAATGGTTATACAAATTGGTGATTTTGGAAATAAATAGGATGTCATTTGGGGAGAATGACAGCCTTGTGAACCAAAAATAATGTGTGTTCCACACGCATTTTAACGATTCTTTACAGATATAGAACAGGACAAAGCGAATTGCCAATAAGTTACACCTTTATTATTTTTGTATTCATCCTTTAAAGTTCTTTGGCTAGCGCAGGCAATCGTCGAATGTATACGCAGCGTGGACGCTGTGTAAACGTGTCGCAACTACCGTGCTAACGCTGTTTTTTTATTATTTAATATGGGTTTGTTCTTGACTCACGTGTAAGTCATAGATGACGATGGTGATCACCGGGGTGGTTTTAGTGAGGTAAAAATTCCACACTTCCTGGTTTTTACTCCAAAAGTCTAGGCGCCTTTTGAAGGTATCTCCCGAAAACAAAAAAAAAAAAGGTCATAGATGACAGAGACAAAGTCGACGATGGAGCGAGCTTACCCAGAAGAAGCTTGTTCCCTCTAATTTTGAAGAGATTAGGGTTGTATGCGTTCGGAGACACAGACGCAGGCAGAGAGTTCAACTCCTTTGCTGTGCGCATTGTATTTGTTGTTTCTAAATGAACAATTCAACGTGACTTATGTATCTATTATGTATACTTTGCCAACTTACCTAATGTCCCAACTTAAACAATAAACCAATGCCTATTTCTAATTCTACATAAATCTTTCAATTTGCATATTAAATTACTTGAGTCAAATAGGTGTCTGTTGGAACTTTCAAAAGATTTTTTAATAAAACATTAACGCTCTAAGTTACCTTTAACGCAATTAATTTTGTAACAGCCCGACTTAAAAAGTAATTATGAGTCATTTAACTTCCAATTTAACGAGAAAAAGCTTTTTTAACAAAACATTTTACCGTTAATGCAATGAAAAAAATGCATAGAGCCATCTTGGAAAGGACCGGCGTACTAATTTCGTTTTAAATTCACAAAACGCGTCCCTGTCACAGTATTTTAATTAAACTTGAGTTTTATTTGTTAATTAATTCCTTGTGCTCCAATTTTTAGGGGAATAAGGCGGTTTTGGAGTTGACTTATGTATTTGTGCGTGGGTTTATAAAGGCCGTTTTTCAATGGAAAAACGGCAGTGACTCATGATTTTAGTAGCTTAAAAAGAAGAAAGGATTTTCTTGGATGCGTGAGGCCATCTGATGGTAGCACTACAACATCGGTAAGATACGACCATTCTGCCAGGGTTGCGGAATTTGTTCAAAAGAGTCAACGCGGCCCTGGAACGTAAAGGGCTTTAGGAGGAACACGGATGGGTTTTAGTCAGTAAGAGTCTGACACGCGCTTCCGCTCCACCCAGAGCGCAAGAAGTCATTTGATGATTTCCCATCCTTAAAAAAAAAAAAGATACGAACATTGGCGAGAGAAGCTCGTACCTCCTGAATATTTTATTGAGCCATCGGAGAACTTACTACCTGGTCACTTAAAGACAACCTTCGCAGGTTTGGGGTTCTCGGGTTGCTTCGATGTTTAGCGTTTGTTTGGCATCACTCCACAGTCCATAGCCCACCTTTCGTCTTGCTCCGCATGCCCTAATATCCACCTTGCAACTTCACCTAACTTTTGGTGTAGTAGGATCTACCGATTGAATCGTCGACTGACCCATTCTACCATTGATCGATGGCATAGATAGAAGATCGACAAATTGCTTTGGTAACAACCTACATACTTATATCGCTTCCAATGAGCTGAAGGCGATATTTCGAATCAGAGTAGAAGTTTTCTAGTATGGATGACTACTAAAATTATTACCCGTCTTATGGCAGATTTATGTACATGAATTTTTATGCATAACTAAATAAACATTGATTGATACCTAATCTTTAATGAATAATGATGAAATGTAATTTTGATGAGTATTATCACGGTTTATGCACCATGTCTTCCTACCAATTTGTACGCCACGATATGCGGCTGACATGATAGAACTTTTCTGTATCACATTATTATCTTGCATGATTCACAAATTACTAACTTACTTACATAACGGTGTAAACTACCAACAAAAGTTCGCAGAGTAAAACCGCTGCGATTCGCCGTATCGTGTGACCTGGCCTTTAGATTTATCGAACTTTTATATATCGGAAAGTTTCAAAACAGTTTGAATTTCGTTTTTAACTTTCAGTCTGGAAATGTAACTTTTAGTTCAGAGATAAATTGGGCTGGATTAGCGTTTCTATACTCTCGCATATGGTGGAATATAACATGTGTGGAACACGTAACGTGAGCTATTGATTTTTATAAAGTACTCTTATTATAAGTTATCCTAATCCTAACGAATAGTATAAAAGTGAGTTTGTTTGTTACGATTCCCCTGGATACGAATAATTGTGAGCGAAGCCGCGTGCAAAGCAAGTAAATCTATGTAATGCTAATCTATAAAATTCTTCTGTTATTGAGGAGTGACTGACAGACAATGCACAGCCGAAAGTACTGGTCGTAGAATGCAGAAATTTGGCCCTACACTTCGTAGGGGAACACTAAGGGAGGATTTCCCAAAATTCCTAGGGGAACGGGAAAAACGGGATATGCGCGTACGAAGTCGCGGGCAAAAGCTAGTCAATGTTTATAAAACTTTTCCGTTACTGTGTGACTGAAAGACAATGCATAGCCGAAAAAACTGGTCGTAGAAAGCTCCCCGTCTGGGTCAGCTTCCAGTTGAGTACCAGTATTACACGGAGCGGCTGCCTATCTGACCTCTGACGAATGACAGCGGGGACCGTTACAGAATGTTAAGATGGTCCCCTCTACGGACCGACCTCGGAAAGCTTTTCTTGAATCTCGATGATCGACTCGTGCGGCTGTTATTTATTAGACTTTCTTAGGATAAAAGAATTTCATAATATACTTACATAAATATTTGTCGAGGTTATAACCACATTTAAGCTTTTAAAAGCAACCCATAACTTTTTATCAAAATCCTATCTTCATAATTCTCCATACAAAAATATTTTTACAAACTATCAAAATATTCTCCTCAAATATGCCAAGCGCATACTTTTCTCTCGATAACGTAACTTGTAGATAAGAGTTTTTCTTTTGTAATATTAGTGACAAATGGGGCCATAAACTATAGTTCCCTGATATTAATTGTATGGCGTGATGGGGGCGCAACAGATATCTGTTGCTAGCGGGGTGGCCAGCCTACAGAAGTTTACCACGAAAGCGGGAAGATGCAATGTTGTAACACGTTCTACAAACCAAAGCTAACAAAGATAAACAAAAAATGCATTTTTTTGGCTTTAATTGTAAAACAAAATCTTCGATGCCCTTAACGTTAGCAAAAAGAAAGATTTTGGAAGGTATTTTGGTTATTTAAATTGGACGAAATGAGTAGCGAAAATCTTGTGTTCAAATATTAAATTGTATGATAATAAAACCAATTTGTATGCGTAGAAAACTTTGGTTTATATTATACATCGGTAAGCAAGCTCAAGAAAAGCTTTCAAAGTAGCGAATTTACTAACACAAACCCACTTCCATATTCTCAGTTTTCATAAAAAAGCCTCGCCTACGAAAATTTCATTATTAAAAGAAGCCACATTTTGTTCATTAATTCCCAAAAGTCATAAGCAAACTTTTACGAAGACCATCGCTATGACGCAGCTGGCCGAAATTTCTCCCCACTCTATTATTTAGATGTTAGCAAGTTATCGGGTAATTTGATTCGCATCTGGCATCCCTGGTTGAGAGCCAAAGCCGGCGGAGCCAGTGTCGGGCGAGAATCGCGCGCGGGCACCCGCGTAGCTCTACGGCGTAGCGCTACGAACTCGCTGTGGCTACGACCGCTACGAGATTTATTTTTTGTGTCTACGTTCTGAATGCAGTGAATGTTCCCGTTTTGCTTTGACACCATTTTTTTTCAGTGCAGTGAATGGTTCTCGAAACTGTTAGTGTAAATACATTTTAGTGCATTTTAGTCTTTATGACGATATTATTTCGAGTGTAAAAGAAATTTGGGCTATGTTTTATGTATTATTTTAGTACCGGAACATCTGTTGTCGGGATTTTATAAGCACTTATTGTTGGTGAAATCGTTTTCGTAAGTGATGGAGACTTAAGTGTTATTTTTTCATTGAATAATTTACGGAACAAAGGACGATAAAAATGTTCTAGCTAGACAAAAAGCTCGCGTGCTACTCAAGTTTATTAAATATTCCTTACATGCACGTTCGTTACCCTTCATAGTAATCAAGTCGTGGTAATAAATAATAAATCCTTCCCAAGAGTATGGCGAATATCCCATGAATATCCTATAAAAGCCTTAAATCAAAGTCACCAAGATATTCGTGGATAGTAAAAGAGATATAAAAATTCTATATCTGCGGTGGTAAAGGATGCTGTCTTCCGTCTTGAGGAAATCGTAAAAGGCGACAAGGGATCGGAAATACAGAAGAATTCCTATCTTTCGTTTCTTAAATATAGAATGTAGAACTCACAAACTTATCATCTGTATCTAAGTATTAATTATTAGTCTTAGAAATAATTATTCCGAACTCACTAGCCATATATAAGCCTTCAAAGGCTTCTGTGGTTTTTAGCATGTATATTTGATACTCTGCGATATATTTTGAACATTGATAAAAAGATAAATTTTAATAAAAATAACTTCCAGTGAGTTACCTTTAGAAACATTAGTATGATAATGAACACCATACTTCAGTGTTTAAACAAAGGAAAGCTACCTACATTTTTTTCTGTGAACATGTAAAACTGTTAACAATATTTTTAAACTAGATGAAATCGATGTTTCCTATTAGACTACTCTAAGAAGAAGCACAGAAATAAAATCAGAGGTTACATTCCCATTTTAAATTCTAGACATTATCTTGGTCCGATCAATCATATGAGGACCACCTCTATGTGGAAGTCTTCATCAATGTGCAAGCCTCAATTATCATTATTATTATTATTTAGCACTTTAAGCACACAAATGTACAGAAGCGGGCTTAATACCACGCAATACATAAAAGTTTTTGGTTAAAAAATTACAATAGAATTATGATAATCTACTGTTTTACTACCAAACTGGTCCGGTATCTTCTCATTAAATTGATTTCTGTATAAAAGGAACGAAACAATATGAATCATAAATTAATTTGATCATTATACATGGAGCTCGTGGTTAAAGAATAACAGCCGCACGGGTCGATCAAGCAATGCTTGCCAAGGTTGGTCTGTGGATGGGTGACCATCTTAACATACCGAGTTTGCTCCATGCCTCGGAAAGCACGTTAAGCCGTTTGTCCCGGCTGTCATTTGTAGTTCTTTGGCAGTCGTTACGGATTGTCAGAAGCCAGTAAATCTGAGTCTCTTGCCAAGAACTACCGTGATACTCAGTTAATGGGTTGTGGAAGTCTGGTAAGCAGCCGCTCCACGTAAAATACTAGTATTCAGCTAAATCCGGTTTGATGGGAAGCCGACCCCAATATAGTTGTGAAAAGGCTAGGCAGAAGATGAATTTGATCAAAGTGCATTTAAACACATGCCTGTAGTATCGAAATAGTATGAAACAAAGTCGGTGTTGCCCTATGTCTGCTTCTCCGCTTATTCCTTCACAAAGGGCTTCAATACTGTTTTCACTCATTGAAGGAACGATAAACGAGGCAGGTTTGTTTATATCATCTATTATAAAAGCCAGCGCCGGTCGCCAAAATTGTATAATAATAATCATTTCATTCGAGTAACAAGACTCATAGTGTTAGTAACAATATACTTACAAACTATGTTAATACAGCACTAACAAAGACAAAAACAAAAGCCGACAGTTTACGACATCACTGCAAGGTGACAGGCCCAGCTGATACCTAGCAGCAGTGGTTCACAAACGCACACTCTACCTGCTTGCTACCTGGATGCTGTTGGTGAACATTAAGCAATCATCCAATTGAAATTTCAGACTTTCCCAGGTATGCAATAAGCGGTACCTAATTTAAAATTCTGCTGTACTAACTGAACATTACCCTAATAATTTGACCCTGACCTAAAGCTGCATCCAGGGTCAATACTGCCTGGTTTAGTCTTTAGACTGTTATATTATTCGTGTGAGTCTCACGTAAGCTGCTAGGCTTATCGTTTGAAGACGGCACTTTCTCGCAACATAAGATATTGTCGGAATTGTGAATGCATTTCATTGAAGCTTGAAATTGTATTTGTTGATGTGTGTGGATATTTATTGACGGTTCAATGGTAAGAAAGTTGTTGGGAGTTTTGTGTTTATATTGATACCTTACGGCCAAAAAGGGATAAGCGACATTTTTTGCGATATCGACTTATATACATATATGGTTAGAATTGGCTTTAAAAACCCAATCTAACCATCACTCGTCGCTTAGCCCTTTTTGGCCGTAAGGCATCGATATTTATTTTGGGTCTCTCGATCAATACAGTCAACTAGTATCATTTCTGGATAGCAGTGAAGGGTAGAAATGTTCCCTTTATTTCTAACTAGCCTTTGTCCGCGACTTCATCCGCGCATATCTCGTTTTTTCCCGTTTCCGTAAGAATTTCGGGAAATCCTCTCTTAGTGCTCCCCTTCACTCCCCAAGGAAGCTACATGCCAAATTTCAGCATTCTACGACCAGTTTTTTTGGCTGTGCGTTGTCTGTCAGTCACTCAGTTACGGATGAGTTTTATATACATTGATGATTGATGATGACCATAAAAATTGCATGAGATGAATGAGGTTTATTGACGGTTCGATAGTAAGGAGGTTTGTATGGAGTTTTGTGTGTCTATTTAGTATCTATTCTCGGATTTCTGAATTGAGATTTAAAGGTGAGTATTTCAACAACTCTACTAAAGTCTTAGAACCCATAAAATTCTAGCAATAAAGTAGGGTTCAATATAATTTTTTAAATTGTTTTCGTTTAGAATAGATGATCTGTACCCACCTTTTTGTTATTAAATATTATTACTTAGGACATATATCAAGAGCGCAGGTGGCTAGTGCAAGATTTTTTTTGGAAAGTAACAAAATCTGTTAATTTAAAAAAAAAAACAGTGTGTTTGTGTGCGTTTGAGATAGCACTAATTGCGCGTGACGTCACTGGCAAGTTACGCCATAGTGGATTTGCATCATCCAGCACTAATGACGTTTTGCGTGACAAGTGTAGACGAATAAAGTCAAATGTGCGTGTTACTGCTTTATTTTTTCGCCGATTTTATTCATTTTCTCACAAATCCGTACTATTTCTGTACCAACGATCTTTCAAATACAAGTAAGTATTCAATCATGTAGGTATTCAAATACCCTAGTGCCAATTCTATTAATTTTAAACATCGTTCACATTCGCGTATCAGTCGCAATCTCTCAAAAATGTATGGAAATTGGGGCTTTTACGGCATATTGCGTCTGACATGAAAAAATATTAATAGATACGGCCCTCCTATTAGTGGTTAGCAGGTAACAGGTTCGTATATATAAACGTGTACAGTCAACAAAGCTATTTGGTATGCAGGCAGCTAACTTGCAACTACTTTTAAACAATGCTGTGAGTGTGCTGAGTAGAAAATTATTGTACACCACACTCGTAATATTTTTGCCTGTATACCAAATAGCTTTGTTGACTGTACGTACATTCATACCTATTATTTTATTGATTGTGTTCATCAGTCGTTTAAGTCTTAATTTATTCATACAGTAATTTAAATACTTGTGGTCTATATGCATTTTAAGTATTTAAATATTAACGGAGTAATAACTCTCTACAATACAAATTAAATTTTCAATAAGCATGGCCACCTACTGGACAAAAACAGTATGAAGTGCAGTTAGATGAAACGTCGATAAGTGAAGAATACGAATATAAAATAAAAGCATTTGTAATTTGTGTATAAACGAAATAATAATATCATAAAAGTGTGCGATTAATGAAGGTATGTATTTTTTTTTAAAGGCTGATTTTTCAAGTCAAATAACTTAAATCTAAAAAAGAACCATGACAAATGGACATACATATTTTGTATACAAATGCCATCAGCGGCCATATTTATTCCTCAGCTAAATTATATTTGTGTGTTTTGCGATTATCTATAAAAAAAAAACTAATAGTTATCGTTTTGTAAAGAAAAATAATCAATTAACTCAACAAGCAAGTATGAGAATGATATTAATAAAGTCAAGAATTAAATTGGAAGCCCGACTTCCTCTTTAATAAGCCAGAGAGACTTGGAAGCCATGCCTCCGGGCATCATACATAAGCCTTGTGAACTTAATACTTCTTGTAAGTACAACTAAGTGCTATGTAGACGCGAGTTACAAGCAGAGGAACAGGGTTGGTGAACATTTTTTTAAATATGCATGTTATATTTTTTAAATATGTTTGGAATTATTAGTTTGTTGTTTTCTGCTTCGTAGAATTCGCCGTCATTGCCGCGACTTCAACAGTCGAGGTTTTTTCTTTTTTTAGGGTTCAGTAGGTACCCAAAGGGTAGAACGGGACCCAATTACTAAGACTTCGCTATCCGTCTGTTACCAGGCTGTATCTCATGAACCTTGATATTTAGACAGTTGAAATTTTCACAGATGATGTATTTCTTTTGCCGCTATAACAACAAATACTAAAAAATATAAATATTTAGGGGGCTACCATACAATAAACGTGTTTTTTTGCCGTTTTTATAGATAATGGTACGGAACCCACGAAGGGTTCCGTACCTAGCTGTACTAGGTTTGATTTCTTGGTTGGGCAAAGGCTTATCAATATTTTATATTTCCCACAGAATTTTATTTATTTAGATATACTTTATTGTACAAAAAGATAAGAATTACATAAAGAAAACCTTAAACCAATAAAACATACAACTGACGGCTTCGCATTCCGCGATATTCTTCTCAGAAAAAGAAAGGAGTCTTGATTTGCGCGCTGTCAAAAGCAACGAGCCCCTCTATTTTATGAGACTTAAACAATTTAGCCAATTATCGATACACTCAAACATCTTTTAGCCCTTCAAGGAGTACTTGAATGGGAAGGAATGCTTGTTTAAGTAAATTATCCAAACAAAAACTAGTACGAAATTTACAACACATGCCCAGAATATTTCAAACGTATTGTAGCTTGCGTGCCATAAGTTTGCCATCCCTGCAATAGAGCTTAAAGTTAGGGATCATTTGAACATTCAAGTTTTGATTAAAGTAGTAGCCATATGCGACTTGTTTTACTTTAGAACTTACACTGGGCTGAGAGGTTGTGCGATAAAATTGTGATGGGGGGCAGTATCTAATGTAGGTCAAATAGTTGAATCCCTGGAGTAGAGGCATATTATGATGAGGAGGCAAAAAGTAGCATTTTCATCATCTGCTTAGCCTTTTCCCAACTGTATTGGGGTGGCTTCCAGTAAAACCGGATTCAGCTAAACACCAGTATTTTACATGGAGCGGCTGCCTGACAGACCTCCAAAACCCATTAACTGGGTGACACGGTGCTTTTTGCCAAGACTGGAGTCAGATTTTCTGGCTTCTGCCAATCCATAACGACGGCCATAGATCTACAAATGATAACCGGGACTAACGGCTTAACGTGCTTTCCGAGGCACGGAGGAAACTCAGTATCTTAAGATGGTCACCCATCCACAGACCAACCTTGGCAAGCGTTGCTTAACCTTGATCGACTCGTGCGGCTGATATTATTATGATACAAGCTCCTCAAAGTAGCATTATACGAACCTAAAATAATTGGCACATTTTTGGTATACCTAAGTGGTCCGTAGAACCCGTCTTCGGGAGTTAAAAACTTTCACATTTCAATATTACTTTTCTAGTATTCCAAACTTTTAATTTTGTTTGTGATACGCTGAACAAAAACAACACACTCAACTTTGTAGCCTGAAAACGGCAAAGCTGCAATTTTAGTTACTGGTAGTCTTTCTATATTTATTATACCCTACTAGTTTGTGTCTACTAGTTTTAGTGGCTACTATTATTATTTCATATCCCGATCGTGATCAGAAATATACCAATTTTTTATTTTTTAAGGATGGGTAATCATCAAGTGACTCCTTCCGCTCAGGGCAGAGAGGAAGGGAGTGTGAGACTCTTACTGACTAAAACCCATCCGTGTTCCTCCTAATGCTCTATGCGTTCCAGGGCCGCGGTGACTATTTCGAACAAATTCCGCAACAACGCCCCTTAAGTAAAACACAGTCTAATCTCAAAATCTTCCTCTAAAGAAAGGTCCCTATAGTATAAATTGTACACACGAATTGGATTTAGTTGATTCAGTCGACCCTCGCAGGTGTCGCCTCTCCTTATAAATAAGTAAGACCAAAGAGTAAACAGTTATAGAAGGGAATTTCCTTTGCCGAATGCTTTGATTACTCTATTTATTTATTGACTAGTCTTTGTTGGATGGGATATCAGTAAAGAAGTACAATTTTATAAACCTTATCAAACCAAAATTTTGTTGTCGCTTATAGAATTTCACTTTGTAATTATTTTTGTGATAGCTGTTTACAAACCCAAGGATATAGGAAGGTACCGCAGCCATCCTTACCTAACATAGTTGGAAAAGACTTTTTAACATAAAATACAACCGGCATCAAATTAACAAAAACACTACAAAGTTTAAAATAAATTTAATTTCGGAAGTCGGTCTTTTGGTTGTTTCTTCATTCTTTAACACCGACTTCCAAAATTAAAGTTAATTTAAACTTTATTTTTCATTTTTAGTGGCATAAATGACGGAGTAATGAGGCAGATTTATTTTATAAGTTTCGCTTCTGTATTTTGTTACTCTATGCCACGACCCTCCATAATACACGCTGACGGAAAAAGACGGATAGGAATTTTGATTCGTGGATTAATCGTTCAATATCCTGAATTTTGCGACGTAATAAAATAATCTCGCTCAGACATCTTCGTAATTCACTTATTTTTATGAATTGATCGCGGTGCCGCTTTATTGAAACACGATATTAATAATCAAGTAGGATAATTTAGTTTGAAAATGGAACGGAAAACAAAAGTAGGTTAATTAGATTGTGTTTTGTTTTTGTTTGGAAAATATTGTTTGGGCCAATCCGATTTCCGAAAATCTTTCAATGGAGAATTTAAATTTAGAATCACTATTTAAACTAAGCATAATTATGTTATTTTTTTGTATATAAGGCCAGACGCATTCATTTAATTTTTAATCGAACAACTAAATAGTTGTGTGTCTAAAGTATATGGAGAAAAATATAGATTTCTGCATACTATCATTCTGGTAGTTGCTCAATTAAAAAAAAACATTTTTTTTTTAAGGATGGGAAATCATCAAATGACTTTTCTGCTCTGGGTGAACTAAAAAAAACATGCGGTGACGATGACGCGATTTCCATGATTTTTGTTCACCCAAAAAGTACACATATGTATATACACAGTATACATATAGCTCATGGAAAGCGTTCGGTGACGATGACGCGAGTTCCATGATTTTTGTTCACCCAAAAAGTGCTCAACGCGCCTAAAGAAGTATTCACTTCAAAAATAAAAAAACTACATCGATCGCTTTATGATTAATCAGTCGAACAACTATCGACCGACAGCCCAATGTATTGCAGCAGACGTACGCTCGACTACACAGACAATCCGCGACTCATGCACGGTTTCTGAGTTTTTTATCGGTCATTTATCTGTCCGTTAACGCTATTTGTCATGACGCTATGTTTGACAATTGGTTAAAGGTGCACTCTAGTCGACTAAACCGTTTAGTCGTCATGAAATCGTCACAACCACCAACTAGACTAAACAGTTTGAATGATTTACATATGCCCTGAATATGGTTAGAATATTTTTTTATAAATACGAGTGTTGGTTGCGGAATAAACTAATTTTAACACAATTAACGTTTTAACGTGTTAACATTGGTAGGGCAAGGAAAATACATATGCCAATGGGAAATGTGCCCAGAAAGCTGACAGCATTGCCACAAAAAGTGGCAATGCTGGTTCTTTGCCCTAAAAATATGTAAGCTCTTTGGCATTTTCGTAGTTTTCAGATTCATGTAATACGGTTGGTTAATATCTTGTAAAGTGTTATAAACTAGACTCAAATGCACTACGTTTTCGTTTTTTTCATTATATTAAAGACTCATTCAAACTTATAGTTATTTTGACATCCGGGACGTTATTTATTGCTCAAGTTTCATTCGATTGGTGCTGAACAACTTTTTATCGATATCGCTTCGAACTTTGTCCACTTCGGAAGGAAAGGAGTTTTTAAAAGTAAATATAAGCACGTGTTTTCTTATTAAATTGTGAAGCAGCAAAATACTTGAAGCAAAAAGACTAGGAATAAAATTGGAGACATAATTTTACCCTATACAATACAAGAAAAAAGAAGATGGAATTTCTTGCAGTCTTCTCCATAGGATCTACTCTTTGGAAGGCAGTGCTAGAGACAGGGTCGGTGAGTGTGTTATGCTGCAGAACAACTTGCTGCTCCTGTCACTAGCGCGGCAGATCTAGCTTCATCTATTTGACTGACAGACCTTGACAATTCAAAAGTGCACTGTAAATGAAGGATTTTGATTTGATTTTGAAAAACAAAAAAAAAAAGACCCAATGAAGGTGATTGACTTAGTGAAATCCAAATTAGATTTTGAATTTTACTACCACCAACTCAAGTATTGAATTTAGTGTTGCGTATATTTAGTGGCCATTTGTTATAAAGACAATCTAAAAAGTAGGGGTTGCAATGTAATTTGAACTTTGTCGTTTGTAACATAGAGTTTGTTGTCGGAAATGTCCTTCCCGGTCCCACTTAAGTTAGGCAGCCGTTTTTGAACGTGATCTGTTAATTTGACTATATACTGCGCTCCATAGCACTTGGCAAACCTTGAGTTAGTACTATTTAATGTTGCATGTCTGTGCACCATAGGGCAAGATGGGAAGAATACACATGTCTATCGCCTCTCTACTACTTACGATGTATCCTGTTATTCTACAACGTGTAACAGAATTAACAGAATGTTTGTTAGTTGTTGGTCCCTTAGTAAAAGTTGTTCATAATGATGAGTACAATGGACCCTTTTTAGGTATTGCGTTTATTCTGTTACACGTTGTATACATGTCACCGGAAAATTGCAGACTCCGTCAGATTGTAATATATCTTTATTGGATTATAATTTCTCGATATGTTATGAAAAAATCTTTTTGCATACAATAAATCCCATCCAAATTCAATAGTTTCCAATATATCCGTGTATTATTAAGAAAAAATAGTTTACAATTTCACGCGATATTTTACAATCTTACGGCGTCTGCAATTATCCGGTGACATAAACACCCACAAATAACTGATTATCTTAATATTATCAATTACGGAATGCTAAAACAGCCACATCATTAGAGATTTAGGCCACGATTGCTCTAATTGAAACCAGACCAATTAAGCAACTATGATGAGAGGATAACACCAGTACACTATCTAATTCGATGTCCGATGGTTTAATCGAATCTAACCAGCGATATACAGGGTGTCCCAAAACTCAACGTCAAGCCGAAACGGGGTGACAGGATTGATCATAACCATCACGAGAAAAATCTGAAAAAAAATCTATCCCATGCAGTTTGAAAATTATGGGCATTTTAAGAAAAACCTAGAAATTTGATCAAACTGTACCATTTTTCGGTTATTGTGGTTATTCTTTTTTATTTTTGTTCATTTGAACTTTAGAAACGTAATCCTAAATAACATTTCTAGAATCCCAATAAAAAATAATGACACAATTGCCTCAAGTTCCCGAGAATTGAGACTATTTGTTAAACTACGAATTTAAAATTTTCAAGATTCGTCGACTTTGACAGGCCCTCCTATAAAAAAAATGTACTAGAGTGCCTTGGCAAGTAGCATTAAAAGTTGGCGCATTTAATCAGAATTCTAAAATGGTACAATACTTGTTAGTTCCATACAATAGAAAAGAGTAAAAAAATTAAAACCTCAAGTAACCCGATTTTTGCTATCAGATTTTACTCAGTTAAAATGTTTTTAATTCGCACAAGCTCTAGGTAGGTTCTTAATTTTAAGGCAAAATGATGAGAGAGATGGATAATGGGTATGTTTGCCATGAGTGAGCGAGACAGATAGTGACGCCACGCATTGAGACGGAGATGCGTCGTTTAAACGAGTGCGAATGAAACAGATAGATGCTATGGCATCTATCTGTTTCATTCGCACTAGTTTCAGCCAAGCAAATGGCTACGCTACCAGTCCGACACCAACCAGTTAGTACGTTTCGCTCATTCGTCTACTGCGCACGTTCGTATTCGCTTGTGTTGATTTAGTACTGACAACTTTGGCTTCTCTTTTTGGACTTGAATCTTTGTGAATTGGACTTGTTGATAACATACCGGCAACTTTGGCTTCTCTCTGGACTTTTGTGTTGGCATCCTTTTTATCTACCATGCCTACGCGCTACACTTCACAAGAATATGCGAACATGCACCTCATTTATGGGGAATGCAGATGCAACGCAAGTGCTGCCGCTAGACTTTATCGTGAAAGATATCCAAATTTAGAGCGCTACCCGGATCACCGCGTGTTTGTTAATGTGCACCGTTCACTCACAGAGGGCGGCCATTTCCCGAATCAAATACAGGCTGGAGGTAGACCTGTGTTTCCTTTCCAGGAAGAAGTATTGCAAGAGGTCGCACGTGACCGAAGTATTTCCGTACGTGGAATTGAAGAAAGAACGGGAATACCGAAAAGCACTGCTCATCGTATTTTACAAAGAGCCGAATTGCATCCGTTTCACGTACAACGAGTTCAAAGTCTTCTACCTCGAGATTATCAGGAAAGGATTTCTTTTTGTAGAACAATGCTACAGAGGCATAATGAGAATCCCCAATTCATCCAAAAAATTCTCTGGTCAGATGAATCGACATTTAAAAAAGATGGTTACATGAACTTGCACAATTATCACGAGTGGCATGTGGAGAATCCACATTTAATGCGAGAAGATAGATCCCAGTATCGTTTTAAAGTAAACCTGTGGACCGGAATTTTAAACGGTAAAATTATTGGGCCTATTGAACTGCCTGAGAACTTGAATGGAACTAATTACCTACATTTTTTAAGAGAAGATTTACCAACCCTGTTAGAGGACGTACCACTAGCAGATCTTCGCGACATGTGGTTTCAACAAGATGGCTGCCCAGCGCATTTCGCAGTGCAAGTAAGAGATTTCCTTGACCAGGAATATCCGGGAAGGTGGATTGGACGTTCGGGCACTATCTCGTGGCCCGCCCGTTCACCAGATTTAAATCCCCTGGATTTTTTCTATTGGGGAGTTCTCAAAGAAAAAGTTTACTCAAAGCCCATTGAGAACGTAGCCGACCTGCGTGAACGCATTTCTCAAGCAGCTGAGGCGATCAACTCTCGAAGATATGCCCGACTAATAAGTAGATCTTTTTTAAGAAGATGTAGGGCTTGTATTGAGACTGATGGTAAACAATTTGAACATTTATTGTAATAAAAAACGTTATTTCTCTATCATCTGACTTTTATTCCAACAAACCTAATTATTTTACTAATTTTACTAACTTTTTTTCACTTTGGTAAAAGTGGCGTCACTATCTGTCTCGCTCACTCATGGCGAACATACCCATTATCCATCTCTCTCATCATTTTGTCTTAAAATTAAGAACCTACCTAGAGCTTGTGTGAATTAAAAACATTTTAACTGAGTAAAATGAGATAGCAAAAATCGGGTTACTTGAGGTTTTAATTTTTTTACTCTTTTCTATTGTATGGAACTAACAAGTATTGTACCATTTTAGAATTCTGATTAAATGCGCCAACTTTTAATGCCACTTGCCAAGGCACTCTAGTACATTTTTTTTTATAGGAGGGCCTGTCAAAGTCGACGAATCTTGAAAATTTTAAATTCGTAGTTTAACAAATAGTCTCAATTCTCGGAAACTTGAGGCAATTGTGTCATTATTTTTTATTGGGATTCTAGAAATGTTATTTAGGATTACGTTTCCAAAGTTCAAATGAACAAAAATAAAAAAGAATAACCACAATAACCGAAAAATGGTACAGTTTGATCAAATTTCTAGGTTTTTCTTAAAATGCCCATAATTTTTAAACTGCATGGGATAGATTTTTTTTCAGATTTTTCTCGTGATGATTATGATCAATCCTGTCACCCCGTTTCGGCTTGACGTTGAGTTTTGGGACACCCTGTATATCGAATTGGTTTAACACGCTAACTGAGCTGTAGGGTATGTTTAAACTTGCTTTCGTGATGTTGATGTCCGTCAACAAATAACGGTTGGGCAAAATTGCGTTTTGACTCTAAAACCTATTTAACTGTTTCGTATTTTTAAGCTTCGTACATTTCCGGAGGACACGGTGGAGGTCTGCCTTGTTTGGGCGGAGCACCGCCGTGTCCTCGTCGAGGCAATCAGAGGCGACCTCTCGCGTCCGGCCCTGTTTAAATCCATGGTCCGGAGCGAGGAAGCTTGGGAAGCGGTCACCTCCTTCTGCGAAGCAGTAATGCTAGCGAAGGAGGAGGCAGGCCGCGCGAGGGAGAGACAAGGCCTTTACCCCAACCGCCGCTACAGAAGACGCCTCGGGCATCGGGAGTCGCAGGGCGATCCCCGGCCACCGTAGGCGCGGGCCTGCGGACGGCGAGCGTGTCGATGGCGCGTTGTGTTCCACGCGCGCCTCAAAGAGATGTTAGCATAAGAGACGGGGCCCGCTAGAGCGAGAGCCTGCCAGGGTTGCGGACTTTGTTCGAAAGAGTCACCGTGGTCCTGGAACGCAAAGGGCTTTAGAAGGAACACGGATGGGTTTTAGTCAGTAAGAGTCTGACACTCCCTTCCGCTCCACCCAGAGCGGAAGAAGTCACTTGATGATTTCCCTAAAAAAAGATTCGTACATTTATATGAAAAAACAGAACTAATGGTTCCGTTTTTTCCGTATTAATCGGGTGTATTTTTGACTGTTTCTCTGACCGTCAAACACAGTCAGAATCTACTGGACCGATTTAGTTTCAAGTACACTTAAATACGAAATTCTGTGACCTCAACACGTACGCGGAATGTTAAAAAATATTTTTGAATATAAGATATCCTTATTGCATAGAATACCAAAGAAACTAACATTCTAGAAATCTTAGACCTATTTCATTTGTTATTAATAGAAAGGCATCCCAAGAAATAGAAAAGTCTTCGAACCTTAAACAGGTATCGGTAGTGTCGCCGCGTATGAAATCAATTCCCCGAGTTAAAGACTCAGCACTTTCTTAGAATTTCTTGAGAAAAAAGTAATTTTATTTCTCTACTTGGCCTATATTTTTGTTTTAGCTACCTATCTTTTGAAAATAAGACACGTAATTCTTAAATAGGGAATCTATATGGATTTTATTACAGGTTCGATTAAACTACGAATCCTATTACAAACAATCATATCACACTAATATTATAAAGGCGGAAGTTTGTGAGTGTATGTTTGATACTTTTCACGCGCAAACGGCTGGACCAATTTTGATAAAATTTGGTATGCAGAAAGCTGACACCCTGGATTAACAGGCTACTTTTTATATATATTCTATCTGCGCGGGTAACACCGCGGGCGCAGCTAGTTATAAATAATTATGCTTCCTAAATAAAGCTGATTGTAAGCAACAAGCATGATCATAGTTAACTAGCTTTTGCCCGCGACTTCGTATGCGCATATTCCATTTTCTCCCGTTCTCGTAGGAAATTTCAGGAAATCCTCTCTTAGTGCTCCCTCCCCTACCCGCAAGATATCTACATGAAAAATTTCAGTTTTTTACGACCAGTAGTTTCGTCTGTGCGTTGTCTATCAGTCACTCACTCAGTCAGTAATGGAAGAATTTTATATATTAGGATTGATATTAAGTCAGGGAAATTAATTGCTTACCATGTTTGAAAACATGTCCTAGTAAATTATGTCTTCTTTAGGGTTGAAATGATCTAACACAGAAAAACAAATGAATAGGTAGACCTTATAGAATTATGACCCATTGCAAAAGTAGCCGTATTTCAGCTTGATAAATGAAATACAATTCTCAGCTTGCAGACATGATATTGCCCGTTGAACTTGCTGCCAAATTAATTAACCCACTCGAACAGCTGTTGGATTTTCTTGAAAATTAAACATAACGGTCAAAGGAGGTAGTTAATGTTTTTTTATGATAGCATGTCACTGTTATCAATCTATCCTTGTGTTACAATGAAGTTGGATTTAAACCGTTTTGAATCATCTGCCTCGCCTTTTTCCCAACAATATTGGGGTCGGCTTCCAATCAAACCGTATTCAGCTGAATACCAGTATTTGAAGTGGAGCGGCTGCCTACCAGACCTCCACAACCCATTAAATAGGTAACACGGTAATTCTTGGCACAACGAGTCAGATTTACTGGCTTCTGACAATCCATAACGACTGCCAAAGATCTACAAATGACAGCCGGGACCAACGGCTTAACGTGCTTTCCGAGGCAAAGAGGAAACTCGGTATGTTAAGATGGTCACCCATCCACAAGCCTCCTTGGCAAGCGTGTCAAAGAGAACCGCATGGGTCGATCTTCAACGTTAATTTAACCTTGAAGATCGACCCGTGCGGTCCTTTTATTTAAACCATTTTGAATGCGCTCGAGTACCTAATAAGTCAAAATAAACATGCTCAATCTCCTTAGCCTTTTCTCCTTCTTCTAAGTATACTTTGGTTGGATACAGTAATTCCAAATTAAGCTTTTTATTTACAAGTTTTTTACAGACGACTTCCTGTATAAGTTCCATTGAAATAGATGGACTAACTTTTAGAAATCATTCAGACCACCAAAACAAGGACAATGGTAAAAAAAAAAATAAGAAACACGCATTAAACACAAGTAAAAATATCGGCTTACGAAAATACACTAAAAATATTGATTACGCGAAATGTGTAGGCGCACGTGACCACGTGTAGTACCTACCTGTAATGGATTTGTTTATTCTAGTGTGCCGACAAAAATATTATTTTAGGCAAAAATTAAACCACTTTAATCAGTGTTTTTTTTTCTTGAATATCTTCAATCAATCTATCAATCTTTATTTGTGAACACAGGTATTACAATAAAGGTGTCAAAGTGTTACTCCATGCAATTCAGCCGTAACAAAATAGTCAAACCTAACCTTTACACGATAGGTCAGCAAAAATTGGAACAAGTAGACCAAATACGTGATCTAGGAGTTATATTAGACAAGCAATTAAAATTTGACAAACACATCCTCCAAGTGTCATCGAAGGGTTTTAAAATCCTTGGATTTATTCTACGGAACAGCAAGGATTTAAAAAAAGCCTCCACAAGAATAAAATTGTTTAACTCACTAGTACGTCCGATACTTGAATATAGCAGCCCAGTTTGGAATCCTCACTACGACATTTACAGCAAACACCTGGAAAGTGTTCAAAGGCGTTTTCTATACCATCTGTGTTACAAGGATCGATTAGCCAAAACAATTGCTAGCTACAAGGATAGGTTAGAACACTACAACATGGTCCCTCTCGCTGACAGACGAAAAACGGCAGACCTGGTACTTCTCCATAAAATTTTCAGTGGAGACATAGACTGCAGCGAGCTTCCAGAAAAACTTAACATAAACGCGCCATCTCGGCTGCCGCGGAAGAGCAACTACAATTTATTTTATGTCCCAGGGTCTAAAACTAATCTAGGACATTTCGCCACTCTCCCAAGACTCTGTAGGCAATACAACGAACTGTCCAAACGTTTAAACTTAGACATAACCCTCTCAATTTCAAAGTATAAGAGTAATGTCACCGCTGTAATATAATATAATGAATAATGTACTTTTACCTTTTTGTTTTTTTATTATTTTATTTTGTACCTTCTTGTAATTTGTAATTTGACTTAATAACCTTCCCAGTTTAAATTTGTATTTGAATTTCAAATTGACATTTTAAAAATGTATTTGTAATCTAATGAAACAGCAAATTTTTATTTTTATTTATTGGACCAATTTAATTTAATTTAATATACTTGAATAATTTTATTGTATTGGAATAATTTTATCTAATTTAATTGAATGTAATTTACTGTAATAATTTTATTCTAATTATTAATTTTTATCTAATTCTAATTTTAATTTAATTTTGTGATTATTTTATTTTCATTTTGTAGGTGTGTAAACCTATTTATATGTGCATGCTGTGGTCTCCTATAACTGAAGGAGCACACTTGAGTGAACCACTGTATCACTGTGTTTTATGTTAGATGTGTGTATCTTTTGTTGGAGATCCAAATAAATAAATAAATAAATAAATAAAAAAAGGTCTTATGTAGGTCCTACCAATGAAATTAGTGTACAAATATATTATTTATTTCTTAGTAATAAGTCTAAATCTATACAATACAAAGTGAAGTTCAAGTACATAATGTCAATTAAATGTATTATTAATAAAATTATCAATTAATTATAATTTATTTTTTACTATATAATTTTTACATGTATGTCAATGGGAAATTATATTTAAGGGTAATGTCATATTTTATCACATTGTAAATAATGTCAATTAAATGTATTATCTTCGGTTAGACGTTCTGAACGCTGTGTTAAAATTTGTCCATCTATTTTAATGGTACCTTATATAACCTCTTCTCTGTCTCTCTTCTTGGTCAGACTGGTAGCAGATTTTCTGACTTTTGATTATTCGTTACGACAGTCAAAGACCTAAATGGCAGTCGTGGTCTCAGGCCTGACATGCTTTCCGAGGCACGGAGGAATCTCGGCATGTAATGAATGGTCTCCCATCCGTGGATCGACTTCGGCAAGCTTTGCTTAGCTTCGAAGATCGACTAGACCAGCTGAAGTAGGAGAAGTAATTACTTAGCTAGGAGCTTCGGTCAAGTAATCAGTCGAAATAGAAAAAAAACGGTCAAGTGCGAGTCTGACTCGCACACTTAGGGTTCCGATTGAGTCTATAAGCTAAGAAAACACTCTCATTATGACAAGAATATAGCAGGTGACATTGAAGTACAAACTTAACTCTGTTATTGAAAAAATGTTTTCCCATACATCAATGTACGTCACGGTTAATTCTTCAACCGAAAATGTAAGTTCGTAATCGCAAAAAATGTTTTGAAATGATAAAACTACAAATTCTTATTTTTTTACTTTGTCCTGTGTCTTTGTACTATAAGATCTATCTTGTTGCCAAATTTCATCACTCTAGTAGGTCAACAGGAACTACCTCGTAGGTTTTAATTCCCTTGCGAGTGTCAAAACATGCGCCATCACCGGAGCATAAACGGCCTTATCTTTAGATTGAATGACTTAGAAGTTTGATTTTATCTCAGCTTCAAGTGGTAGCAGACTTGAGAATTTTACAATAATTTTATCTTGATTCCTCCACGCGTTCCTGAAAAAAAGAGTCTTGACAGACGGACAGACGGACGGACAACAAAGTGGAGGACGAACAACAAAAGGTTCCGTTTTTGTCGACTGAGGTACGGAACCCTAAAAAAGGTAATAGAGCAAATTGTTATAGCCTATGCGCATGTTAAACTATCATTATTGTTTTCTAGAGCTTTTCCCTGTATATTTCCAAAGCGGTTTTTTCCACAGTTACCTGTAATGATCATGAGTTCTCATAACAAAATAGATTCATGCGTGATAATGAATATTTAAGCACTCATTGCGGTGGGTTGTGATGATACCATTTCGTTGGAAATACAGAAAACATTTTGTTAAATGATTTTCACATCAAAATGATTGTTTAATTAATTAGTTTTCATGGTAATGTTTCATCACAAAGCTGAAATAATATTATGGAGGCTTTTCTACGAATTCGTTGGTGTGGATTTGGGTAATACCGTGGAATACCTTATACTATTGTTTTTCATTTTGGATTTAACGGGGAATGATACGTAGGTACTATTATTTTCATACCTCCATTTCCAGTCAGACAGACCGGCGAGCTGCACAACGCCTGTGCCGCGTTTCGAAAAATGGTCCCAATAATGTTTTATGTAAACTTATATTTCAAGTTTGTGTGTATCTTCAGTAGCTCGAGCGATTGGACAAGTATGCCTACATCAGGCAATCATTTAGACAAGGAGCTCATGGTTCAATAATAACACCGGACGGGTCAAACTTTTAGGTTAAGTAACGCTTCCCTAGCGGCCGGTTTCAATAACGTAACGTTAATCTACCTTGAACCAACTGTCAAAGTAGCTACCAATAGTAGCTGAAACGTCATGTTTGAAAGGCAAACACTTGGTTAAAGGTACATAGATACGTTATTGAAACCGACCGTAAGTCAGCCAGTAATATGGTGACCATCTTAACATATCGAGATTCCTCCGTGCCTTAGAAAGCACGTTAAGTCGTTGGTCTTCGCTGTCATTCGTAGATCTTTGATGGTCGGAACGGGTAGCTAGAAGCCAGAAAATCTGACAAGTCTTGCCAAGGGATATTGGGCCGGTTACTGTGTCGTGGAGGTCAGGTAGGATAGTCGCTTTATGTTAAATACTGGTATTCAACCGACCCCAATATAGTTGGAAAAGACTAGAGTTATTTATTTATTA
The DNA here is from genome assembly GCA_905163435.1 of Mamestra brassicae. Lineage (NCBI taxonomy): Eukaryota > Metazoa > Arthropoda > Insecta > Lepidoptera > Noctuidae > Mamestra > Mamestra brassicae. Next base: position 5,782,245 of record LR991004.1, on the reverse strand, counting down.
CACACTATGTACAGTTAAAAAAGCTATTGGGTATACAGGCAAAAATATAACATTTTCCACTGCACTGCCAATATTTATTTTTAATGCGTGCATTACAACTTTTTTAACTTATGACATACTTACGAGTCTGGTGTACAATAATTGTCCACTCAGCACACTCACAACATTGTTTAAAAGTACATAGTTGCAAGTTACCCGCCTGCATACCAAATAGCTTTGTTGACTGTACACACAGTTACAGACACTACCTCATCAACTTAATGAGTACATTACCCTGTTAGGACGCAGCAATAAACTTATGGCTAATAACAAAATAATAACAAAATTGTTAGATATCTTTATATAATATCAATAAAAGTAAAATGACACAACATTAACATTATAATTAAGAATTAAAACTGTCAAGTTTTGGGTAGATAGACAAGAAACTTTCACCGTTTATCCTATAGGGTAGGATAATAGATCATTCATTATTTAATTTCATTTATTCAACCGTGTTGTCTCAGTCGCGTCAACTTTATTTAGCCTTACAAAGTCGGTACCGTTAGATAAAGCTTAAGGCACTTGTCCCACCGCCGAGGAGGAAGCGATAAGCTATCGACTATTTTCTCGCTAAGGAAAAAAGATATACATAGATCCCGTTTGAGTAAAAGAGACACATACATTTATTACCGATAGCTGGCTGTTCACACTGCCGGCACGAACTATCTTACCACTAGTTTGTCTCAGCGACAAGAGCTATCAAATATAATACTCGCTCAGCGATGCTCGCTTGGCGGTCAGAAGTCAGAACTCACGCTGAGAGACTAACTGGCGGTAATTTTGTAGCGGGATCAATGCCGCCACATGAAAAACTAAGAAGCGAAATTTTTACGGCAACATAAAGAACCGCAACGCCATCTACGACGAACCAACAATGAAATCCTGCGTCGTGCAAGCAAAGTTCTCCGTGCGATTTGAACATATACAACAGTCCGAACATCAACTATCAGGCAGTTGCCCTCCAGACACAATAACCGTCTGGCAGGAGGATCCTCCAATTTTCAGTGGTGTGCGGGGCTTTACTCTCTGTACCGCATACCTCTATAATTTCTACCTGTAGTGCGCCACGAGTGGTGCGATTAATCGCCCGTCGCACAAGAGCTCTCGCTTAAAGTCGAGCGACAAAACTATCGAAACTACACACTCGCTGCTCGCCAACTCACATGTATTGTAGTTGCTAGCTTAACTCGTTACTCGCTGATCGTCGGCGGTGAGACAAGTACCTAAACAAGGCAGTATTACTTCCTCACTTAATCCAAGCAGATCAAGTCCAGTTCTTTCTATCCCACGATTACTATTCAATCGGAAAACGTTACAAAAGCTTGGGATTCGATCACTGACGACAAGTATAGGTAATCCTGGACGAATGGACGAATTATTTCTGTTACGGTTTAGTCATAAAGGGACGAAACTGGATTCGTATTGTGTGGGTATTACTATTTTTATATTTTGTTTATTTTATCTACATATTTTGTATTACTTGAAAAGTTACTAAGAAATTCCAGGTTTTCCGAGCACCATTCAGATAACACACGTCTTTCGTTAAAACATCCCAACTGTGCAATTTATTGCGAACTAAGATGTTTTAAATTATTGGCCTAATATGTTTTCAATTACTTGTTTAATAGGGCCCTTAAGGTGCGTACTGACTGGTGTTACGGGGCGTAATGTAACATGTTAAAAAGCGAGCATTCGTGCAGTCAGTACGTCGAAACGAGCATGAACATGATGCGTATGTGTTCGGTTTAACACGAATTTTAGGACACGGAACATAACATGCTCGCTGCGAATGTTACATTACGGCACGTAACACCGGTCAGTACCCAGCTTTAGAAATATAAGAGACTACTTAAACTAATTTTTATATCTATGGATATGTCCTACATTTTTTAACTAGGTAAATCATCCAGAAAAATACTTGATCAAACATTGTTTAACAACACAAACAGTTCAACTAATAGTAAAGACACTCCAATCGTTATCAACTAACTAACCATTGTAACTTGAGCTGCCTTTCGAAAATCTAATTTGCAACAGTGGAGCAAACTTCAGGAGTGAATGAGACTTGAGGGGTCAGCTTAGTTGGTGCCCCTAAGGGTACACTGTAAGACTATTAGTATTTACTTGGATGTTGTAGTTTTGGACAATTAGATTTAGGCAATCCTTACAAAGGTTTGGATTTAAAGGAGTGTTGTTTTAAATTTTTGTTAGCACGGTGGAAAGTGTACGCTAAGTTATGTATCTACTAGTCTTGTGTAGTGCGCGAACGACCTAGTTCGTAAGAGCGCTCCCACAGGCGAACTACGCGAACTAGGTCCCAGCTCTGCCACTCTTTAATTCGTTAGTTCCTTCGTAATTACCGACCTAATACTGAGAGGGAGCGCGGAACTGCCTATTTGCGTCGCCGCTCACTTACTCACTGATATGCTTCTCATCTTTTTATGCAATGCATACAAGCTATTAATGACAAATTTAAACTAAATACATCATTTAGTATATTTTATAAGCAATTTTCTATATTGAACTAATAATCCAATAAAAGTAAATTAGAGTACAACGTATGTAAAGTAAAAAAAAAAAACGGCAAAATAGGTACTTTACAAACAAAAGAACGCGCAGGAGCAAACTGGAAACAGTGCGAACGATCTGCCTTTCTCTCAGCTCACTAGCTCAGTCAGCTCCCGTCTCGAAACATTGAGTTGTGAGCTAGTGAGCTAAAAGAGCGAACTAGTTCGTCAAAAAGCCGCGAACTGAAATTTGCACTCCCGGTTGCGAACTACTATGCGTAAGTCTAGTATCTACAGTCTTGACCTACCTAGACCACTATTCTACTTCCTACATTATTCATATCTATTAGAAATATAAAGGTTGACCCTCACATATCAGGGCCGCGTTCCTTTGTAACAAAATTCAACAAAATCGGTTCTGTGATTGAGGCGTAAAAACGATTAACACTTTGCATTTATAATATGAAGTTAGGATACCTGATTAGTGCTCGAATAAAGAATTTAAGAATTCTTTTTTTTATGAAGAAGCCTGTCTCTAACAGCATTTTTAATATATTTTGTCGATAACGTTTTTAATTAGGCTTTTGACAAATCAATAGGTACCTATTGAAAGTATTTCAGAGTAAGTACTTTTGCAAACAAACATCAAATAAAACGTGAATAACTTCGACCTCTTAAATATACAGAGTAAAAAAAAGCAAAGTATTCAAAGGTCAATTTTTCTATTCAACCCAACGGCCATCTTCCGGAAGTTCATTACGCATTTGGCAGCGGAAGTGGACTTTAAATTTTTTAAAAGACGGAAATTGAAGTCGATGAATGACTTTAAAAGCGAAATGAAATCCATTCCATTATTGTTGGCATACAAAATGGAGTGCAGGACCTCTCCAAACTCGTAATTATCATATTATTCTAAATGCTTTTCTCATTAAATTGCATATATTTGGTAAATCTGTTTATCTGCTTGGTTTCTATGTAAATGAAAATGTACCCGATATTAAAGTTGCGATAATTAAATTTTGGCTTTATAATTAAACTACTTTTAGAAAATCTAGCTTTTGCTTGCTTTTGGCAAAAATTTGCTTCTAATCAACTCCAAGATTCTGTCTTTCTCTTTATTTTATTGGTTCACCAACAATTGTTCACACTGGTTTTATGTTAAAAATATCGTGCAACAATCACTTATAGGTAAACTCCGCCTGCATAAGGAAGTTGTACAAAAAATACTATAATTGAAACTACTAATCTAGTTTTAAGTTAATTAAGTTAGTTCTTTACCAAAATTCATCAAAATTAGTTCAGCGATTTGGGCTGAAAGGGTAACAAACAAACAAACTTATGCATTTAGATGAGTACTAGTTATTGCCCGCGATTTTGTACGCGCATATCCCGTTTGTTCCCGTTCCCTAAGAATTTCGGGAAACCCTAAGTGCTCTAGTACACTCCCAAAGGAAACTACATGCCAAATTTCAACTTTCTACGACTGGTAATTCGGTAATTTCCTCCACATTAATGTTTCAACCCTCAAACTACCCTTTCATTTCCTACAAATGATTAAATTTTCTTGTAACAATATTTACTTTGGAAAATGAAATTATCGCCAAGTTTACCACCTGTTCCCGTTAAACTGTTAGATTTCCCTGGTGGCCGCCATTCATTGCCCACTAACCCAACAAAACATGGCACCACCAATACAGGACGCCGTTTTGATTTTCTGTGTAAAAGTTGCCACAGAGGAAAAACATGCAGTGCGCTTGTGACGTCCGCTTTGATTGTCACATGCTACAAACAATAATTAGTTTGTTCGTGCAGTTTGTACACGCAGTTTCGATGAAAATTAAAAAAAAAAGAACTCGTGCACATTTAAACTAGACTATTTCGTGCTAAAATAGTACAACTGGACAATTAAACATACGTGTGTTGCAGCCATTTTGGAACCAGTCCAAATTTAAGGGTTATGTTTTCTCTTAAATAGAGCTTTAAGAAGCAACTTTGTGTTTTTAGTACTCGCTGTTAGCACTCCAGTTCAACGATAATGGCTCGAATAATAAAATTAACTGTAAGTGCGAACACGGAGGGAAATGGTGCGAGTTACGACAGAGTTGGAGAAACACATTGATCGACTGTACTGTACAATATTTATAGACTGTGGCCATATTAAATCTTGTTCGTGACTTGACGTGTTGAGGAAATATAATGAAAATAAGAAGCGATGGCAAGACGGGGAAATAAACTTGCAAATGCGTATGAAAGAAAACGAGACATTTTGGTAATGGCGTTATCTATCGTGTCTCGTGCGTATTTGCGTTGATTTATGTTATTAAATGCGACTTCTTTTTGTTTTTGTCTTGTTCTTGAACTTGATAGGTATTACTGTATTTATTTACGTAACTAGCTATTGTCTGTGGCTTCGTCCGCGGGATAGACCAACATTATTCATATTCATTTATTTGCGTTTCACAAGGTAAAACAAGATGTGAATAGAAGAGCCGTTGTAGACCCTGTGAGGGCACAGCAAAAGTTAGTTTGAAACATAGCTATTACTTAAAGTAAAAAATCGTAATCGTAGAAACTATTATTAAAATAAAACTATACATGAAAACTGACACCAGAGAATGGGCAGCAGCATTCTCTGTACATTGCAACACTTTTTTTCAATTTTCACGACTTTCAGCTGAAATGATGATGATGATAGAAACTGAAAAATTCAATTCGTATAAAAATATAATAACAATTACATAAATAATTAGATTTACTCTATTATCTCTCGGGAATGCACCACCGAAATAAAAACTATCATATAAGTTTCATGTTTTACTAACAAACTGGACTGTATGTTGTCTGAAGAAATAAAGATTTATTATATACCAACAATTAAGGTTATCTGGTTGCCTGGACTAGGAATACAATACTTTTATTATGCGAACACAATGGACAACACGTCTTCTATTCCAAATCATTATCATTCCAATTCATCTAAATTCGTACCTAGCTGTTTAGGCATGTTTGGGCAACAGACATCCAAACATTCAACCTTTCACATTTGTTGTAGGATTTTCTGAGGTAGACGATAAGAAGGTTGAAAAACATCCTACCTGCTTTCAATACTTAAAGGGTCGTAAAGGGAGTTGAATTTAAATTCACCAAATACCTGTATTATTAAACATTCTTTAAGAACATTTCGTTTTTATCGAATACGAAAATATTCATAAGAATTCTTCCGAGAACTTTATATTGGTTTCGAATTCTTGGAACCTTCAAATGTTCAGATGCTTGAAGAAATTTCATTTATTTAAGAAATTTTAATTTTTTTTTAACCAATGGCTTTTGATAGAAAAGAAAGAAAGGAAAACTGTTTATTCACGTGAAAGTGACGCACATAGGTACATAAAATTAAGAAAAAAAAATGTTTTTTCAGAAGCGAAAAACTTGACGCTCACTTTCAATTTTGCGTTAATCTGCGTTTGTTAATTTTTAGTTCGGTTTTAAAATTCATTAAGTTGTCATGCTGCCTTAATTGCAATTTCAGAAAGATTTAATTAATACGTAGACCGTACCCACTTTATAAATATGTAGGTTCGGATTGGATCATGAGGAATATATACTTAGATAAAGTTCTTCTCTATCTCTTAATTGTATCTAGAAACAAATAAAGGTAGCAGCCTTCGCTTACTTCTTCTAAACCACGCATTGGATTTTGATACGATTGTCACAAATAGAAAGAGCGGTAAACGAGGGAGATTTATGTATATAATTTACACCCATATATGTATATAAAATAATGGTTAGTATCTACATATTTCAAAGGGTAACACAAAAAAAAATACACTAGAAAGTATAAAATAACTTTAATTTCGGAAATCGGTGATTTGGTTTTGTTTTTTGACACCGACTTCCGAAATTAACTATTTAGAAAGCTGGAGTTTTGAAGACCCTTCCTTGGGGAGTGTAGGGGAGCACTAAGAGAGGATTTCCCCAAATTCCTACGGGAACGGGACAAAACGGGATATGCGCGCACGAAGTCGCGGGCTAAAGCTAGTAACTTATATTTATGTTTGGTATGACTGCACTTGAATAGTAATATATTATTATATATTTAAATATTGTTTATCATTTATTATTTTACGTCCTGTAATAGGACCATTTGCGAATAGGACGATTTGCTAATAGGGTGATTTGAGAATAGGACATTTGTACGTAGTCTTCAAAAAGTTCCAATATTTTTTCAACGGTCGTTTTTGTAAATAACCAAATACAGTAACATTTTCTAATCTCTCCTTCACAAATTATGCCCACACAGTCGTTTCGTGTAATTACGTACCCAACCATGATTTAACTTCAGTTTATACATGATCGTATCTTTTTAGCTACACCATGTGTACCTCTTCCTATACCCAACGAATGGTACTCGCGATTATCATATTTTGTGATAGAAGGGTCTCTCTTTGAAATAGTTTGAGATTAGTTTTTTCGATTCCTTTTCCAACCTTTTTTTATCGGATTTGAGAGCAAATGTAAAAGTTTTCCAACTCAAAAATAAACGATAAGCGTGCGCTTTTAGATTATGCTATGTTATAAGAGATCACACTTTGTAAACAGAGTATAAATTTTACACCTAGTTACCTAGGTGTAAAATTTATACTGTGTTTACAAAGTAAACTCGAAAATTGGATAAAATCATTACAAATTTCAAATGCGATGAAACTACCTATTCTCAAAGCTTTTTAGTTTACGTCACATGTCAATCACTCAGGACTTTGTTATAACCTACATTCGCAAAGTGCATTCGGTTTTGGTCTCAAGCGCTCAAAGCTAAATGTAACTGTCCATCAAAATGTTACCATATTGAAGTTTTAGTTTACCGACTTCACGTTATAAAAGAGCGGAGAAGAGCTCGTGGCCAATAACAGCCGCACAGGTCGATGCGGTTGCGGAATTGTTCGAAAGAGTTACGATCCTGGAATGCAAAGGGCATTTGAAGGAACACGGGTAGATTTTAGTCAGTAAGAGTCTGACACTCCCTTTCGCTCTGCCCAGAGTGGAAGAAGTCATTTGATGATTTAAAAAATAAAAAAGTAGGTCGGCACCAACGTCTTTGTCATTCTAATTAATAGTTATTATATTTAAGGGGGAAATATAATTAGCAGGACGAGCTTAGCGATCTGATTTTAACTTAAAAAAAGATTTATTCATAAAATGGATCTTCGAGGTTAAGCGACGCTTGCTGTGGTCTGTCCGTGGATGGGTGACCATCCATACTGTAGCGAGTCATCTGCGTACCTCGGATAGCACGTTAAGCCTTCGGTCCTGGCTGTCAATTACGTTTGAATAGTCAGAAACCAGAAAAGCAACAAGTCTTGCTGAGAGGTATATAGTCCTCCTGACTGATTGCGAGTGACCCTCTCATATTCCGATGGGACGGCAACCCGACACGACCGGAGAGAGATCTGATGCAGGACCAACGGCTCAACGTGCTTTCCGAGGCACGGGGGTGTCACACCACCAACTTCTAAACTCCGGGCTGTCACTGAGTAATTCCTATGGGAAAACCCAATATCACTTTTTGCCCGTCCTGGGAATCGAACCCAGGACTTCACGCTCGGTAGTCGCGCTTGCGACCGCGAGAACATCGGGTTGTTGAAGTCAGAAAGGCAGTCGCTTGATGTAAAACACTGGTACTCAGCTTCATCTGGTTAAGCTGGAAGCCGAGCCAATATAGTTGGGACAACGCTGTGTTGATTGATTTGACTTCGCGTTTTAAAAGTTAGAAATAGAGTTTGTATTGCTGGATGACAAAACTAAACTATTCTAGGTTTTAGTGTGGAGAGATTTTACATTTTTGAGCATACAATCCAAGCAGATAGACAATTTTTCTGGTATTTTTCTAAAAGGAAAGACTGATTTTGCCTTATCGAACTTTGGCTCCCTCGCTTGATACAAAGTAAAACATACTAACCCCTTCTGTGCCAGACTGGTAGACATGATAATGCTGCCTGCCGAATACTTTACAGGCAAATAGCAGAAGTAGGTGAAAATAATAAGCTCTAATACTACCTACTCAATATCTAAATCAATCACGAACATCTGACCTCACTTACACGAACCTTACTCAATCTTTTACTCCGAAAACTGCAATAAACATAAAATATACCCAAACCGTAATATCCTGTTAAACATAAGGGTGCCTGCCAGGGTTGCGGAATTTGTTCGAAAGAGTCACCACGGCCCTGGAACGCAAAGGGAGAAGGAACACGGATGGGTTTTAGTCAGTAAGAGTCTGACACGCCCTTCCGCTCCACCCAGAGCGGAAGAAGTCATTTGATGATTTCCCAATCTAAAAAAAAAAAAAAGAGGTACTGAGCTGCTTTCTGAAACCTGATTGTAAATCTGGTAATATGTCGTTCTGTTCCAAGAAAAGTGTTAACTGGTGGCTAACAACTTTCTCCAGTACCTTAGACAGACATGGTAAAAATACTAATGGGTCGTAGGTCTTTCAAGCAAGTTGGATTTGAAGTTTATACAAATAAATATACTACATACTATAATATACAAATAAACGGCCTTTTAAAAATATGGATAAATTGCTTCATATCTATCTATAGTAATATGCTGAAGAGTTTGTTTGTTTGTTTGAACGCGCTAATCTCTGAATTCCTGTCGGATTTGGAAAATTATTTTATATATGATAGCCATATTCATGAGGAACGGGATACGAGGACGGTAAAAAACGGGATATGAGTGTACGAAGTCGCAGGCAAAAGCTAGTTTTGCAATAAATTGCAAGCTTCACATCACGCATCCCTTTCTTCTCTATGCAGCCAGACATTGACCTCTAGGTTATGTCACGGCTTTAGGGCGCAGTTCTAAATCACTATATCACAAGGACAATATCGATGGCCCTCAAAAGAAGGAGACAAAAGGTGTCGGTAATAAATTCTGTAGGCAATCTTGGTTGAATGTCAGGCCCCTGCCGTGCCTTCCGCCCGGGCGGGCAAGAATATAAAAGGAATATGTACGGCTGGGGTTTTAGTTAAGGACTTATTTGTTTGGGGATAGTTGGTGATATACTATGTTTAACCGGACTTTATGTTACAGAAACTTAGCCGAAGAATCAAATGATCGATACACGAGGACAATATTTTTTTTTTTTAAGTTTGGGAAAAGCAAAAAGTTTGTTACAGTTGGAGGTATTTACTTTAGTTCAATCATAGCTTTGATGTCTCCAACTGCATTGGACTGCTTGAAAAGTCTTTTGTTTCGAAGCTTTTTGTCGTTTTGTGTAGTCGATTTTTTAAAAGAAAGTCTGGTTTTTTGGTTTGCTATTTTTTCCTTAGTGTATATCAGCTACCCAAAATCACCCTTAAATATGCCGAGGCACTTTTAGAACAACCTGTAGACTACGTTTTTTTTTGCGTAAATATTTTTTGTACGTTTGCGAAGAAGCGGGCTTAAGCTAGTAAATCTTTACTATAATATAATTAAGCTGAAGCGTTTGTTTGCTTGTTTGTTTGAATGCGCTTATCTGTAGTACTACCAGTCGGATTTGGATTTTTTGTATATGATGACACATTCACGAGGAAGGCTATAGGATATACGGGAACGGGAAACAACGGGATATGCGCTTACGAAGTCGCGGGCAAAAGCTAGTAATAATATAATCTTTGAAATCATTAATTGCATTGAAATACACTTCATAGCATGAATTGATAGTTACAAAAAAAAAAAAAATTGTCTGCTCGTACATTAAAATAAAAAAAAACTAACTCAAAGTTACTCATACAACACATTTCCAAACATACAACCACTTAATAACAAAACGTTTAGATGCGATACGAGTGCGATAAAAAAAAACACGAATAACCACCGAAATAATTAAAACCTCGTCGGCTCCGTTGTTATCTCTTATCACGGCTTAGGGCATTAAACTGATAGCTTATCGCTTTTCATTATAAACTTATGAATTTTTTACGCTTCTCACTTTGTTTGACGTCTGAAAAAGTTTTCAGGAAAATGAACAGGAATATTCCGTTGTGATCATTTAAGATTCTATTTTTACATATTCGATCTCCCTGTTGTTATTTTTTAAGGATGGGAAATCCTCAAATAACTTCTTCCGCTCTGGGTGGAGCGGAAGGGCGTGTCAGACTCTCACTGAGTAAAACCCATCCGTGTTCCTTCTAAAGCCCTTTGCGTTCCAGGGCCGCGGTGACTCTTTCGAACAAATTCCGCAACGATCTCTCTGGGGACGTAATCGATTCAGTGCCTTCCAAAAACATCAGCCTAGCCTTTTCCCAACAATATTGGGGTCGGCTTCCAGTCAAACCGGATTCAATATCAAAAGTCATCTAGGTATTCAAATTAGGCTGAGTGCCAGCACTTTTTGATCGTCAAAGTTCTATATAAAGATATTCCCCCAAAACGCCCCGCCCGTCACCACTTCCTAGTGTTTTAGCTGGAATTCAGCTGAATACCAGCTAATACGTGGAGCGGCTGCCTACCAGACCTCCACAACCCATTAACTGGGTAACACGGTACTTTTTGGCAAGACTGGATTCGATCCCTCGAATACACAGTCATATTTATTTTCGAATCTCTTCTGATCATTTTGAAAAGGTAACAATACCTTTGACCCTCTACCCGTGTGATCAAATCAAGAAAGCTTTTATTTTATTTCAGGTGTAAGATGAAGCTTTTTTCAACACCTTTTATAAGACCTTTTTTTTAAGGACGGGAAATCATCAAATGACATCTACCGCTCTGGGTGGGGCGGAAGGGCTTGTCAGACTCTTACTGACTAAAACCCATCCGTGTTCTTTCTAAAGCCCTTTGCGTTCCAGGGCCGCGGTGACTCTTTCGTACATATTCCGCAACCCTGACAGGTTTTATAAGACTTTGCGAAGTTAGTGCAGAGCCAGGAGGAGTCGCTAGTTTATTGCAAGTACCTAGAAGTATCAAGCAGTCTGATTCGGCCCCAGATTTGTCTATTCGGACTAATCTGTAGGAGACCTAGACAAAGGTCCATTACAGTCGGTTACGGTCGGTTACGAACCCTTCTCTGTATATCTGTCCGGGGGTTATATCTTATAACCGTAGAGAATTTTATTATTAATTGGTGTATAGTTCAAATTTTTACGAAGTGTGTAGTTTTGTGGCCGCTCTTACAACAATTAATAAATATAAAATTAAAAATTAAAGGGGACTTACAAGGTCCGTGATTATCTTGATTTATGGTGCGGAACCCTCCGTGTGCGAATCCTTCTCGTATTTAGCCAGGGTTTTTATAAAGTCAAAGTCAATTAATTTATTTCAATTAGACCATCAAAATGCACTTTTGAACTTCAAATTTACAGTTTAAAAATAAAATGATATTATAGTGGCTCTAGTTTATATTAGTATATTGCCACTAGCCTTTGATTTCAGTCAATGGTTTCTGCATAAATCATGCCGGTCAATGAACTTCATAAATTTCTACCCCTGCTAATCTCAGCGCTTTAAACATTGAAGCTATTAATAACTTCGCTAAATAACAATTAATATCTTGATAATAGCTGAACTTATTCATGTTTGACGTCACAATTTCTCATAATTTTTAATTAAAAACAGTATTTTCCGAAGTCAAATTAATTTGAATCGCGAGTTGAATTTTAAATTAGTTTTCTGTAAAAGTTTGCATTGCGTTATGTAAAGACGTTATAATGCTTGGCTAGTTCATGTAGCTAGTTTATATAACGAGTATTAAGAGGTATATTTTTCATAGTTTAGAGAAACTTATGATACATCTCTGAACTGAACTACTCTCAAGAAGAAGCAACATATTTTCTTGTTAGCCGTGTAGTCCGGTGCAGGTACCAAATGGACTCAAACACACGAAGAACCAGTTACGTCATACGACATCCTTATTAAGACTAGTAGGTTAAAGAACTTTTTGTTTTTTTTTATGGATGGGAAATCATCAAATGACTTCTTCCGCTCTGGGTGGAGCGGAAGGGCGTGTCAGACTCTTACTGACTAAAATCCATCCGTGTTCCTTTTAAAGCCCTTTGCGTTCCAAGGCCGCGGTGACTCTTTCGAACAAATACCGCAACCCTGGCAGGAGGTTAAAGAACTTACAAATTTAATTTAGACTAGGATTTAAAAAACTGGCCAAGTGCGAGTCGGACTTGCGTGCAAAGGGTTCCGAACGAATTTCATTTTTGTAACATGTTATTTTAACACTGTAGAAAAAGTTTTCCTGTAATCTATAGGTAAAGAACTCTCATCTACATTTTGTAAATTAAAATTGGCCCAGTGGTTTTGGAGATAAGGGACCCCCCCTTATTAAGTTTTTTCATCTTCATCATTAATTGAATAACTTCAAAAATATGTATTTAGAATGAATGCAAACATTTTAGAATCCTCACACTAAGCCCTTTAATTTGACATATCACACGGTGCAGCTGAAAAACTTTATTTTTAGTTTGTTCCCCAATAGTGGCCCCCTTACTCAGAATTTATATATTTACGTAACGCGTCCGTGTTTGAGTCACAGAAGTTCATACGTGTACGAAATTTCAACAGAATCAGTTCAGTAGATTCGGAGAAAATTAGACGGACAGACAGACACCCGAGTTATTCTTTAAGGGTTCCGTTTCTTACAGATGTCGGAACCCTAAAAACTAATTGACTGCTCCATTGGTCTAGTAGTTGCAGGACCAACTGCTGAGCGTAAGGTCCTGGGTTTCATTACCTCAGTGTTATTGGGTTTTTAAACTTGAATTTTCTTAGGAGAAGCCCGAAGACTAATTCGATTTTCTGAGTCTGTATAAAGTACATTTTTAAGTAACCCTTCAGGTAATTCAGATATTCAGCCTTATTCATGAAAAAAAAAACTTTTTCAAATGCTTGGTTTTTTATGAATTAGATGTGTTTATTTTATTAAACGTATAATATGTAGTCTATACTTTATAACCTGCCACTATTATTATAAATGTGAAAGTTTGTGAGAATGGATGTATGTTTGTTACTCTTTCACGCAAAAAATACTAAACGGATCTTGATGAAATTGGGCGCAGAGGTAGATTATAGTCTGGAATAACACATAGGATACTATTTATCCCGGGAGTATGTTCCCTTGGGACAATTTTTGACATTCAAGCAGGTGGAGCCGCTGGCGGCGGCTAGTCTATTATAAAAAAAAAACAACAAAATCTAGGTTCAAACCAACAGTAGTTCAGACACATAGTTGATTTCTTTTACAATGTCATCCATCCCTTGCCCTTAACCCAATTTATTCTAAAATTCACCATAACTTTGACACCCTTAATAGTTTGATGGCTACTTTCACGAATCCCCAGAATCATTAGGGAATTTCTCAACATTGGCGGCCATTAATTTCATTGGTAGCGGGATCTGTACTGAATGACCCAATTAAAACTTGTGTGAGAACGAATCGACCAATGTTTGTGGAAGGTAGGGTTGTGGTACACGAAGAGTTCAATGCGAAAATATTTTGGAGCGCTTACAAAATATACTCCTTTATTTTTACGGTCCTCCGGCTAACTACTAACTGGGTAATTGCTTCGAACAGAACTTTAAAAAAAAAAGTGTTTAAAAATCAGGGTGTGGCCAACTGTGGTCAACTTCCAGACGTGTCGGTCTATTCTGGAAAAAAATATGAGTGAACTGGAAGTGCGCTATCATTCCACTAGTTGGGATATTCAGTAAAAATCTCATCTTGAAATTGTGTTGTCAATGCTCAGGGTTGAACGACCTTCACCTGTGTTCACGTTAAGATTTTTACGGAATCGTATGGTTCAAGCTATGGACATTGGACCGTCAGCTCACTCCGAAGTCACTACAATTTTAAGATGAGATTTTTATAGAGTACACTAATTTTTTTTACGACTAACGTTATTGAGAAGAGTAGATCTGAGTTGCTCATTGACTGGAATGAAAAGGAAGAAGTTCGTATTTCTCTTTCATAATAGTTTATTTTTATTTTATTTAATTTGGGTTTGTTCTTGACTCTAGTTTAGGTCATAGATGACAGAGTCGACGATGGAGCGAGCTTACCTAGAAGAAGCCTATTCACTCTAATTTTGAAGAGATTAGGGTTGTATGTAGTTTCATTTTACTATTTCAAAATCATCATAATTTTTGATAGCCTAGCTTTCAGTATAAACATTCTTTATCCGACCACTACAATAATCGGTTTTCGATAAGCGCGGCGTTGCGGGCGCTGTTTACATTCTCATTTCATGTTTACCGTGTTGAAATACGCGTCTGTTCTGCCCAAATGTTCAAAGTACGAATGTTTAGGCGTAAAATTTGCCCGTAGAGGTAATTTTCGGACACATTCGTGGTTGTTTAAACTTGGTTGTGTAATGCTAGCTATTTCTCCAGCTCCGCTACCTTTCCCAAAGGAGTCGGTTGAGCTTGTTTAAGGAATGAAATCCGGCCAAGTGCAGATCGGACTCTCACACAAAGGCTTCCGTACCATAAACCAAGGATGAAACACGATTCTTCTATGGCACCCATATAACAAACGTGTTTTTTTTTCTCTTTAATTTTTATAATTTGTTGTTATAGCGGCAACATAACTACACACTCTGTCTACCTATTGCGGTTCTTGAGATACAGCCCGCTGACAGACGGACGAACGAACAGCGGAGGCTGAGTAATAGGGTTCCGTTGGTGACCCTTTGGGTACGGGAACCCTAAAAAGGAAACTATGATACTCAGCTAAGCAGCATGCTCGACCTCCATATTATTTGGATTTTGGAGGATCTCGTGGCTAAATAACAACAGCCTCACGGGTCGATCTTCAAGTTTAAGCAACGCTTGTCGAGGACGGTCTGTGGATGGGTGACCATCTTAACATAACGAGACTCCTCCTTGCCTAGGAAACTGGGTTCTGGCTGTCATTTGTAGATCTTTGGCAGTCGTTACGATTGTCAGAAGCCGGAAAATCTGACTCCAGTCTTACCAAGAAGAACAGTGTTGCCCAGTTACTGGGTTGTGGAGGTCAGGCAGGTAGTCGCTCCAAGTAAAATATTGCTTTTCAGCTGAATCCGGTTTGACTGGAAGCCGACCCTAATATAGTTGGGAAAAAGCTAGGCAGATGATGATGATGACGAGAAGAAACAATTTTGTAATTTGACCATCCTTGCCAAAAAAAAAAAGAAGGTGTATTTTCCAATACTAAAGTTTTGATGTAGATCAATTTCGGTGAGTCCCGAAAGCCTCGTTGGGTTAGTGGTTGCTAAGTGCTACTGCTTAACATGAGGTCCAAGGTACGATTCTAGGATCGAGAGTCTCAAGTCTCATTTATAGATTTCCTAGTGTCACTCTCTCAATCAAGATGAATCTAACGACACCTCTAAATCTAAAATCCATCAAGCCGTTTAAGACTACAAAGAAATATACAAACATACATATGTACAAACATTCACTTGAAAAACATAACCCTCTTTCTGGCGAAGCCGGGTAAATACAGGCATTATGTTAGGCATTATGATTTCCGGATGACAGCTGAAGATGAGCAGAAATAAACCAAATACCATGCACGCCAGAATACACAACAATTGGGACCCAAGCCTGTTTATTCCCAAATTCGGAACACCCGCTAGATAAACAGCATACACAGCGATGACAATGCTGCACACTTCACTGGTAAGTACATCGCTACTTCCACGCGAGCTGTCATCGACAATACCCGACAATCGAGCTAAAACCGACCGTGTAACTCGGCCAGGGTGGGAAGCGGAGCGGGTGGCGTTGGCGGAATGTCATAAATAAAACTAGTTAATATAGCGAGTTCGACTTGCTTTCGAAGGGTCCTGTACCATAAACCGAAAATATCACGTTATTTATACTTTATTACTTCTGTGTTATACCGAAAAAGTTCAAGAGATATAGCCCACCATCAGAGAGATGAACGTAATAGGCATCCGTTGCTTACGTATCCCTAATCCTGTCTGGCAAGACGGGACACACGTCGTGGTTTTTTTTTGAGAGATTTATCCATCAATATGTGTCAATAACACAAAAACGTGACTATTGACACGTTTGTAACTTTGTGCAATTAGAGCCAGCGAGCGATCGTCTATTGTCTTTTAGCTTGTGGAAATGTAATAAGCTTCTACTGCCCGCTACAACAACTTGCGATGCACTCTGAAGCTCTAGGCAAGTGTCATTCTATCAGCGGTATCGCGGTATCTCGGTACAGCGGTCAAATATTATGGGATTGACAGACGCAGCCGAAATGTCACGTTATCAATCCATACTTCCATACTAATATTTTAAATGTGAAAGTGTGTCTGCCTGTCTGTTTGTTTGTTATCTCTTCACACTTAAAACGCTGACCGATTTAGATAAAATTTGGTACAGAGATAGATTAGACCTTGGAAAAGGACATGGGCTACCTTTTGTTGCGAGAAAGGGGCTTGAAGGGTTTGGAATAGAGTATGAAAGTTTTTGGGGGGGTCCGTCATTATTTAAGCCAAAAACATGAACCTTTGTATTTAGGCACTTGATAAAAAATAAATAAACATATGTTCAAGCGTTTTTAAAAAGTTAGTATCTTAAAAATAAAAATGGCTGCCCAAAGTAACTATTCCACGCGAACGACGTCGCGGGCACATGTTGTACGTTATAATTTAACAATTGCATTCGCTAATCGAATGGCACATTGTCTAGCTTGTGGTCACCAAATCGCGCCCGCCATCGCGCCCGTCTCCGCCTTGATCACCGCTCACCCTGGACTGACCCATAGTGTTGTTCCACACACGAATTTACCGAAAACCGAACCCAAATTCGAATTAGGCCGCGGTTAGTTGCGGAACGAAAACTGAGTTAGGATGGCTGGGATTATGTAAATATTGGGTTTGTTCAAGCCGAATAAGATTCTCGACGCGATTGTATATCTGATTCAAAGTTTGAAGAGTCTGGTTTAATAAAAAAGATTATCTTCGATCGAGAGGCTTGCTTTCGTAAAACTTGTTGACCAAGTAAGATTGGACGATAATTTTGAGGGGACGTGCTTCTTTTAATGAACAGACATTGCGCACAGACATTAGGTACAAACGAATAGGTTGCAAACCGCAACTGCTGAGCGTGAGGCCTTCAATTCTTGGGAGTTTAAAAGTCGGTGGTTTAATACTCCTGTACTTTGGGAAGTAAGTAAAGTCGTTGGTCCTGCGCCTGATCGCTCCCCGAATGTGTCGGATTGCCATCTCATCGGACTATGAGAGTGAAGGAACGAGCGAGTGCACTTATAGAGGTATGCGGTACAGAGAGTAAAGTCCCGCACACATCTATTGAAAAGTGGAGGATCCTCCGACCAGACTGTTGTTGTGTCTGGTGGGCAACTGCCCAATAGTTAATATTCGGACTGTTGTATATGTTCAAATCGCACAGAGAACTTTGCTTGCGCGATGCAGGTTTTCGTTGGTAGTTCATCGCTGACAGGATAGATGGCGTTGCTGTTCTTTTTGTTGCCGTAAAAATTTCACTTCTTTGTTTTTCATGTGGCGGCATTGATGCCGCTACACACCTGTGTGTTTACACATACTCTTATGTACCATAACATATCCTGCGTACTTGGCCAATTTACATTGAGGTTGGCCACCGTTTTTGTCGGGAGTATTATTCCATTTGATTAGTATCGTGTCATCACGCCAATGTCTCAGGTCGTGCTGAAGATAAAGCAGTCAACCTTGTTAATTAGGTAAGCTAAACCACTTATCAAATGGTCAGTCTCTTGATTGTATGCGGTGCATAGTTTTCTTCACTGCTGGTATGGTTTTTGCTACCATTCTGTCCTGTTAGCTGTCTCGCTATCACTGACTCCATTTTCTTTCATTTCATTCCTCACGGAATCCGTCTATCTTTATCTTAGGCCTCCCTCTCCCTCTCCATCCAACCACATTTATATTCATAACTCTATTAGTAGTAGCCCTCTTGACATGAATGGTCATGTCATGGTATGGACCAAGGCAAGCGAAGTGTCCCCTCTCCCCCCAAATGGATTTTTTTTTTACCGATAGAAAATCATCAAATGACTACTACGCTCTGGGTGGAGCGGAAGGGAGTGTCAGACTCTTACTGATTAAAACCCATCCATGTTCCTCGAAATGCGTTCAAAACAAATTACGCAACCCCCCCCCCCCCCTCCGCCCCCGAATCATTATACCAGCCGAAAAATACGTCCACTGGTGGACATGGGCCTCCCCCGGTTTGCCATAATCACCACGCTTGGCAGGCGGGTTGGTGATCGCACAGTAACTGTTGCAATGCACAAAAGCACAGAGAATGCTGCTGCCCATTCTCTGGTGAGTCCAATAGTCGCCTCTTACGACACCCACGGGAAGTGATGGGATGGTGCTATTCTTTTTAAGTCCGACGCTATTCAGACCCCCCGAATGGTACCAAGAAATTAAAAGTCACCCAGAATTACGATTTCAAAACAAATCTCTTTAATAGACTTTAATTATTATATCTACTTTTCAATCAGTCTATCTATAACAAGGATCTTCTTTCAGGTTTTGATGTTGACCTAGAAAGGAACAAAGCCTAGAGTGCGTCTCCTTTTCAACGTAAGTAGGTAAATTGAGAGATGCGAGCTAGGGAGATACCGAAGTGCTTTCAGATGCCGGGAACATACATCTATTGTGCGACGGCGAGCTAAATCTAATATTTTATTGATGTCAGGTCTTTTATGCATAGTTTAAAACGTTTGTGAGGCGATGAATAAAACAAGTGTCCTTGGAATATTATAGGACGTGAGTCGATTAAAGCAAGGATATAATCTTTGTAATTTAGTTTATCACAAGACATCGTCGTAGTCCCCGTTAGTTTAGTGATAACCAGTGCTGCTGCCAAGCATGAAGCCCTGGTTTCGATTCCCACCCCGCACAAATCCGTGGTACCTATGCATTTGTGTCCGGTTGATGGCAATATGCTACATGTGACTTAAACAGAACTGCCGAAATGTGGTGTACCTGTGCCGGATTAGACAGGGAATTCATGTCTTTATATTTCATGTAATGCGACATATTTGGGAAAGTTTTTTAATATTTATCCTGAAAATTATTACATATTATTTTTCACCAACAATGAATAACGTATTCAAACTTTTATTATTCTTACTTGAATCATTTTATTTCCTCATCATATTTTCAAGCCAACAACAAACAAACAACCAACAATAAACCAACTAATCCCGCGTTTATTCCCGGGATCGCGCGCTATAAATCCGGGGCATCTCTAGAAAGTCATGAAAACTATCGGCTCTCGATGTTGTATTGTTCTTCCAATTAGGGAGGAGCTATCGATTTTATTTCACAGTTTTGAAGATTCTTAGAGTTGTATCTTTGCTCGCGTGTGGTTTGAATCGTTTCTTTTTAACTGTGCTGATTTTACCCAGGATGTTGTTGGGTTTATGTTTTAATGGGAGTGTTATTTTGTTAGTTATTTGTTATTCATCATCACCATATCAGCCGAAAGACGTCCACTGCTGGACATAGGCCTCCCCCAAGGGGGGGTGTGCCATAATCATCACGGTTGGGAGGCAGGTTGACGATCGCAGTGTAGCTGTTGCAATGCACAGAGAATGCTGCTGCCCATTCTGTGGTGAGTCCCTTAGTCGCCTCTCACGACACCCACGGGAAGTGATGATGGTGCTATTATTTTACGTCCGACACCATACAGAACTATATGATGGACTAGATGATACTATATAATATAGTTATTGCGATGTTACATTTCAGTTTGACTAGGTCCTTTTCATCATACTAACGACATGACTATGCTTCTCTACGGGCACTTGTCTTATTACTCTAATAGCTGATAAGCAAAGGGCAGAAGTAGGTCACAAAATCATCATATGAGACATGGTTGACGATTTTAGATCGTTATGAGAAAGTTTTCAAACGATGTTTTCCTTCATCTTTCATCTTCATATTATAAGTAGATACCTAGAATCAACAGACTTTGTCACGTTCGGAACGTGTTAATAGTAGCTTAAATGTCCATAAACATTTTACATCACGAAGGCGGCAAACCGAGTAACGTTCCAACCAACCAAAATATATTTCTGAAAAGATTCCAAACAAGGTACCTATGTTTTTTCCAAATAAACTTGCAAAAGCGGCCAGTGACCTACATTTTTTGACATTCTTAATTCCAAAATCGGAAAGCAGACGTAAAGCTGTCCTGAAACAAGAAAAGAAAGAAAGAAAAAGCGTTTATTTGCGACAAGCATGACGCATAGCAAAAAATTAAATAAACTGAATATGCATCTATCGAGATCCTTTACATTTTCTAGTAATGAACAACCATTCATAATTTATTTTTTACCTATGAAGAGATATAAGGGAAGGGTCAATGTCCTTTATTGCAAATTTATCTGGCGCCAACCATAGTTGCCCTTACAAGAACTGTCCATCAAACTTGCACAATACTGTTTGGCAAAGTCGGATATTCTGGTATTCGTCCTGATATTTTATCTCAATGCGTAACTGTCATAGTTAGAAAGTCATCAATTCCCATAACAACATTACTACAGGTTTAAGTTTGCTAACAACTCACAACTACTCAGGTTTGTAGATACTGTGCAAGCTGGTAACATTATTCCCTATCACGGCAGATGCCTGATTAGATCGACGGCACTCCAATAGGCGGAGAGTCGTTCAACGTTCAAAAATATCATGCAAAAAAGATTCCGCAAACCGTTTTCATGTACTACCTCTCTTCCCTTTCACATAATGAACTATCGATTCTGTTCCCTCGCTCAAGTTTCATCTTATTTCCATCGAGACCTAATGACTTCGGATACGGTGAGATACGCACTCAAAGCCCCGTATTACGGCGCGATATAATATAACCATCAAGGTAAGGTTGCCTTAAATGGTGGATAAGATGTAGGTGTGCGCTATATCGCTGATAGCGGTATTGGGTCTTGAAGGTTAGTTCAGCAGTTTTAAAAGTACCTGACCGATGCTAGGTATAACTTTAGGATATCGGTATTGGAAACTGAATGTCAGTATTCCATACGGAGCGATTTTATAAGACCTTTCATTCCATATACCGAATCTTTTCTCCGGGAATCTTCGAGATTCATTGACTCTCGGCACTTCTGGTAGTCGCCACTGTTGATTCTAGCTCTCAGGACTTGCACCAAAAAAATAGACTATTTACCGGACAGAAACTGTATTCTGCGGTTATAAAAGTGGAATGTCTAGGTGTAAAAGGGCTTTAGAAGGAATACGGATGGGTTTTAGTCAGTAAGAGTCTGACACGCCCTTCCGGTCCACCCAGAGCGGAAGAAGTCATATGATGATTTCCCTTCCTTAAAAATAAAGAAGGTGTTGTTGTGTTTTATTCCTGTAACAGATTGACATTTGAAAGCCTGGATCGTCTTCATCGATCGAATTTCACGTCTGCAAAAAGGACTAGATACAAACAAAAAATCCAGTCTCATTTTTCTCCCGATATCAAAGTTCAAAAGCTTTATTGTAGCATACAAGACCTTTATTTATCCTATTAAGATAACACCCGGTAATAATAATGGCAACCTGTCGACAACTCGACGTGAAAAACGATAACAATGTAACGTTGAAACAAAAATCGTTTCACCTTTTATTAGCACTTTCACAAATGTAGGAGCGTGAAAACGTGTAAAAATAATACCCTTGTTTTGTATTTTATTTTTGTTAAATTGAGTACCTAGCTGCTTCACAAATGTTGAGTCTCGGCTATATTGTTTACTTCAATGCCCTCCAAAATATTTTTACTGGCCGTATTGGCTGGCAGGTCCAAAGTTGTATGGGATGGTAAATGAAAACAATGGAATACTGGTTCATAGGAATATTTTGAAACTTTTATAAATCCTGTCACCGAAGTTAAAAATAAAGTTTTCAATTGCATAAAACGTCAAAAGAACTCAAGCTAGTTAAGGATAGCGACTACTATTCTGACGAAATATTCCAAGCAGTCTGTTGCAATTAGTGACATCAAATCTGTGATAAAAGACAACATATTAGTATGATAGTTCATACGAATATGTTTTCTTTTATCATAGGTTGGAAAGTTTATTTTAGAGAATAATTCACAACACAGGCAATACTAGTGTATTGGCAGTGTTTTGAATTAATGTCGTATTGTCTTCTCCACCCAATATGTTCCATAGACTAAGGACTAACTGAGCTAGTTTTTTGCTAGCCTGTATTGTCCTGCTCATAGGCAAAGGCGTCCCTTTGCTCTTTGCTTATGCGACTGCATCTTTCAAAACTCGTGGGCCGTTTCATACTTCCAGTTTTGAATAAATCTTCTTTTCATTTTTTTAAGAAACGATAGGTTGGATCTCCTTACTTTTAAAATAAAGATTTATTTTTAAAAAGTAAGGAGATCCAACCTGATCTCCTTACTTTTTAAAAATAAATCTTTATTTCAACGGTGTCGCTTTAATATTATCTTAAAAATCGCCCTGGTCAAAGAGATTCTCGGATCCGCTCCGCTTTGTTTGCGACCAAAGCTTACAACAACCGGCTTCATGAATTGTTTCGGGTGTGGGCGGCTGTGTAAAGCCAGATTAGGATATACAGCCATTCCAGATTTTTGCGTTAAAAAAACAAAAGTAGAATATAATCATAACTTTATCTGTCCCTAAGTTATACCCGAAATAACTTGTTACGAACGAAAAGGAGAGCGGAATTTATGTTTTTAGAAACGAGTGATATTTTAGTTCGGAGTAGGTTAGTATTTATGGAGATGGTTTTTGAAGTGAAAACTTCTTTAGCGGCGTCGTTAACTGTTTGGGATTGGTAAAAAATATTAAACTCGCGCCAGAACACGTGACCTGATCGAAAATTCGTAAGACGGAGGGCGAGTAGACCGCCGGTGCGGCGTAGGAGAGGAAGTAATATCCCCTCTCTTTCTACCGCGCGGTGAAAATGTATGCCTGCTCCTGCTGTTTCCTTTTTCACTTCTGCCGGCACTCCCGGAGTTCAACCCGTTGTTTTTTTTTGTGATCTACTAATTATTTTGGCTGTTTTTTTCAGTGTAATATTGATACAAAAAACATAGCTTAAGTTCCTTAAAAACAAAAAAGTGACTAAACCTAAAAATAAAAAGTACAATTAACACAAAAAAGTGAAACAAAAACAATAATGTGAAGTAAAGTGCCCAAACAACAAAAATGTTGAACGGAACTACAGAACGGGGCGGACTGTCCCTACAATCATCTCCAGTGAAAGTGTCAACGTCCCCAGTTAGGGCCACTTCCAGCCCCGTTCGGGCCCCTCCATCCCCACTTAAGTCCTCTCTAGCCAGTGGCAGGAGATCACCACGACGATGTCAGTTCGCTGCGCCAGTGGAAGATGCTAGGGATAAGTGTGGGGCATCGTGGTTGTGTCGACGGGGGGCGGGGATTGGGGAGGAATCTGACCCTGAAAGGTCACCGGGGCCGAGTGCCCCTGTGTTGCAGGCCTGTGACGAGTCTGTGCCTCCGCCGAAGAATTGCTACAGGCTTGTTATGTTGGGGTAAGTGAATATTAATATTTTGTTACCATATGGTATATAGATAGTGCGTGTCGATGGTCAAATCCGAAAGAAAGCGTTAATGTGGTCATCAAAATTTTCCCGAGACTACTATGAACATTTCTCGCTTTTTCTTATAGTTTCACTTGGAACAATCACCTGTATTTGTTTATATTAACATTATAAAGAGGTAAAGTTTGTAAGTTTGTATGTTGGGGGCTCTGGAACTACTGAACCGATTTTGAAAATTCTTTTAGTATATGATAGCCACATTCATGAGGAATGCTATAAGCTTTACGGGAAATTCCTACGGGAAAGGGAAAAAAACGGGATAAGCGCGTACGAAGTCGCGGGCAACAGCTAGTTCTTAATTCGGTATTTTTCCCATTCATAACGGTGTGGGTGAAATTTTGGACACTTACTGAGCTCTTCTCCTGTTCTGTTTTTATACGAGCCTGCATATCATGATTATTATCTGGTTGATTAAAAGCCACCAGAAAATTGCAAACGCCGTAAGATTGTAAACTATCGAGTGAAATTGTAAACTAATTTTCTTAACGACACGGATATTTTGGAAACTATTTATTGGATTTGGAAATTATAATCTGGTAAAGATTTATTTCAATCTTACGGAGTCTACAATTTTCCGGTGATTGGGTAATCATTGACATTCTTCAATGATTACCCAATTAGTTATTATACAATTAATCTACGCTTTAAGAACCTTGTACCTAATGTAACATTTTCTGACGTGACGGATTGTAGTGAAGCATTCATCATTTTGACTGACATTTGATTACGCTCTTTGCTTCTCCGCTGGGGAGTATAAAATTGACCTACTCATTTGGCACTTCGTAAGTACAGTCAACAAAGCTATTTGGTATGCAGGCAGCTTACTTGTAACTACTTTTAAACCTGGGCATTCAGAATTCATATTATAAAAACCCAACCAATCATAAGATGAAACATTAAATTTACCTAATGCTTTAAGTTCCGATTCAAAATCGAGACACATTTACCCTTATCGATTCACATCCACTTCCTGCAGCATCCAACAAATTGTCCAAGAACACGAGATCCGATCGCTTAGTTAACCTTCATACTGAATCGATTCGATTCAACAAATGTGGAGGGCGATTCCGATGAAGGTTCAATTGAGGATCCCGATCATTCTGATTATTGGATTGCAGAATAACCCTGGTAGTATGGAACATAGACTTAGAGGACTGGACTAAACGTCCTCTGTTTAGAAAAGCGAGAGAGAGACAACGCAATCGTGGGGTCAGTTTGATTGGTCACGTCACAGGCTGTCAGTGTCACCTTTGTCAATAAAATAACAGAGACAGATATAGGCCGCCCATTTACTTTGGTTTTTTGTAAAAACCAAAGTAAATGGGCGGCCTATATCTGTAGAAAAAACTTTTTTCTACAGATTAGTCAACGGATGACACTAAAATAGTACGATTTAAGGCGTGACGTCAAACACAATTAGTGCTGATTCTGTTTATCATGGACAAGCTCTTACCCGCGACTTTGTACGCGTATATCCCGTTTTTCCCTTCCCGTATAGCCTATAAGCCTTCCTCATGAATGTGGCTATCTGATACAAAAATATTTTACAAATTCGGCTGTTACTTCCAGAGATTAGCGCATTCAACCAAACAAACTCTTCAGCTTTATACTATTAGTATAGATATTCATCATTAATAAGCATAGGTTTTAAACCGCTCCCATCACCGTTTTTTTTTATTATTAGACATTATTTCTTGTCTTTTCTCTAGGTTATTAGAAATGTAATTACTATATAAAAAATTCAGTCAAATATCCGATCTATTAAGTATATCTTATCTATTCTATGACGGTAATGCTCAGTCTAGTTCTATAGGGGCGTATGACTAAAGAAAAACAGCCGCACGGGTCGATCAAGGTTAAGCAACGCTTGCCAAGATTGGTCTGTGGATGGGTGACCATCTTAACATACCGAGTTTCCTCCGTGCCTCGGAAAGCACGTTAAGCCGTTGGTCCCGGCTGTCATTTGTAGATCTTTGGCAGTCGTTACGGATTGTTAGAAGCCAGTTAATCTGACTCCAGTCTTGCCAAGAACTACCGTGTTACCCAGTAATGGGTTGTGGAGGTCTGGTAAGCAGCCGCTCCACGTGAAATACTGGTATTCAGTTGAATCCGGATTGACTGGAAGCCGACCCCAATATAGTTGGGAAAAGGCTAGGCAGATGAATGCTCAGTCTAGTTCTCTAAGTCTCTGCTACGGAATTTTACTTAATATATATGTGTCGCCGTATTTTCGAGATAAGGGTTCGTATTAAGGTACGATGCTACCTACGTGAGAGGTGTATAAAGTAGGTAGTTATTTTTCTGGTATTGGGTTGTTTTAATTTGTATTGGACTTTGTGAAGATGGTGTCTATGATTATTATAGGGTATAGAAAATTGCTATAAGATTATGTTGGTTTATTTTCTAAGTAACTTAGATCTTAATAAGGTTACATCAGCACTTTGTTTGGTAACGAATATGATTAGTAACAGTTAATATCGTGTCGTTATCTTATCTATGAGATTAACAGATGTCGGCTTCTAAGAACAAATACATTCCAAACGTCTTTTATAATGCGCACAGCAAAGGAGTGGAACTCTCTGCCTGCGTCTGTGTTTCCGAACGCATACAACCCTAATCTCTTCAAACTTAGAGTGAACGGGCTTCTTCTGGGTAAGCTCGCTCCATCGTCGACTTTGTCTCTGTCATCTATGACCTAGACTAGAGTCAACAGCAATCCCATACTAAATAAAAAAAACTTTTATATAAAGTTCCGGTTCCATTTTCCTTCAAGTTGAGCTTTCCGAAAATCGTTTCTTATGGCTTTGCGTTGTAGTCAGTCAGGACAAAAGATTTTTAAAGTATAAATGATGAGTAATATTGAGAAGAAAAATGATAATCAACATCGCAAAATCTATCTTTAAAAAAAACATGTGGGGCAGTCTTTGGGGACTGCCGATAGAAGTAAAAACTAAGCGAAAGCGTTCAGTGACGATGACGCGAGTTCCATGATTTTTGTTCACCCAAAGCGTTCGGTGACGATGTCGCGA
Source organism: Mamestra brassicae (assembly GCA_905163435.1). NCBI lineage: Eukaryota > Metazoa > Arthropoda > Insecta > Lepidoptera > Noctuidae > Mamestra > Mamestra brassicae. The sequence continues at coordinate 5,755,079 of LR991004.1, read as the reverse complement.
GTTTAAAGAAGTTTTCACTTCAAAAATATCCTTAAATTGCTTATCTACACTACGAAGTGAATAAAACAAAGATCGCATTTAGACGGTATCGAAATAACTAGCATTCCCTAAATGTTTGAATTCCTTCCGAAATTGTTCACGAATTTGGCGCACCAAACTGATGGCTTTTAAAGTATACCAATTCTGTATTCTGTATTGCGTTGTTTATCTATTACAGACTAAACTACAAGGAATTACTTACCGAAGTTTAATCAGTTAAACTGAGTACTGTTTATATCTTGTCGAAACTGGTTAAGTCTCGTTGTTAAGGCTAAGTATATACCCATATAATATAACACGGATCGATCTTTGAACCTTTCAGAACATTCTGAAACTATTCCATGCTTCGGGAAGCACTTCTAGACCTTAGGACCTGGTTATCGATTTTGATCTTTGAGAGTCGAAATGCGTATTCTGAAGCCAGACAGCAATCTTGAAAAGGGGTACCCAGTTCCTGGGTAGTGGAGGGCAAGTATGCAGCGCTCCATGTAAAATCAGCCGGTCGATTATGTAAACATGTCGAATTGAAGACTTGGGTGAAGTGATTACGAGGTGAGCTGTCAATCCATATAATCAAGATGTCATGTGATCACGAAGTGAGCTGTCAATCCATCTTGATTATATGGATATGGACATGTTTACAGAATCGACCGGCAGTACATTACATGGAACTGCTTATTCAGCTGCTTCCGATTGGACTGGAAGCCAAGTCCAAAATAGTAAGAACAGGCTAGGCTTGATCGACTGTCAGTCCGTCTGATTGTACAGTTTACATCTTGCTAAAATCAAGTTTATGGCTGCATTGAGACTCGTAAAAGATCGTGTCAAACGGATTGTAATTGATCTACTATTACGAAGACATTGTTTAACGGATAATTTTGTTTTGCTGACTTAACTCAAGAAGTCTGAACATAAAGGCCGATATAAGAAACGTGATTTTCAGTTCAAAGTACGGAACCCTTTCAGCGGATGTGATATCATCAACTGAGTCCTCCCGCTCTGAGCGGAGCGGAAGGGAGTGTCAGACTCTTACTGATTGAAACCCACCCGTGTTCCTCAAACTGCCCGTTTCAATAACGTATTTACCTTTAACCAACTGTCAAATTAGCTACCAAAAGTACTACGTTTCAGCTACTGTTGGTAGCTAATTTGACGATGACCTTTGCGTTCCAGCGCCGCGGTAACTCTTACGAATAATTCCGCAACCCTGGCAGGATAGTACGGAACCCTATGTGTCCGACTCGCACCTGGCCGGTTTTATTATATATCAGTTCCAAAATTGCTCTAGAGAAATAAAGAATAGAATCTAACAAAATAAAAAAAAGTTAACCCATATTGTCGCAACAAAAAAAAGAAACTATGCCGATGCTGTTTATATTTTTGACTGACTTCTTAGTACAACATGATTTTCTCTGATCTCCCTCAGTCTGATTCGAATTTTAAAGTAAAAGCCATTACCGTATAAACGGGGAATGGGGATGTGGTAATGTAATCCCCACGTTAATAATAAATTAATGCGCACCTTTAGAAAGCGGCGAATAGTGGCACCTGCGCCGTTTATATTAACTATCAATATTATTTCAGTGTACAGAGTATATAAACAAGGTCAAATAAAATAACTTTGCGAAAATTCGTAGAAGTGATGAGCTAAATAAATAAACAATAATAAATACCTATGGATGCTTCTACCTTTGGACGTTCATTATAATCAGTGATCGGATAATCGGGCGCTTATATACCTAAACTTATTCCCGTGAAAGAATAATATGGGATGGGCATTCCTTTCTGAATAAATAATTAATCCCGTGTTCCCGGGATTGAACAATAAATGAAGCTACACATAAAAATACAATTGTTTCAATTCCCTAAGTCGTCAAGGCTGATGGCCTGTTACTAAACTAGTTCTCATAAAAACTTTAAATGCAAATTAAAAGTTCCATTAGAATCGCTTTTTTAATAAAAAAAAAAATACAATGAGAGTTCTCGTTGAAGAGAGAACTCGTTGTGAACGAGTTCTAACTATATTTTGTATGCGGGCATTTTTAGCAAACTCAGGAATTTCGAAAAAAATATATATATATAAAATTTCGATCCCGGGATCCGTGATTTTGAAAAGCATGTCCGTATTATACTTTCGTGAGAATAGAAGTGAAGTTTAGGTATATTGGCGCCCGATTATCCGATCACTGATTATAATAAAAGAACTGGCAGTATTAAAAATACTAAATCATACCATTTGGGTAGCATTTTATAACTTAGCAACACCAGTGAGTGGCGTGACCCTACCGGTGTTGTATGCAGTGTGAGGAAGTTTTAAAGATTTTTATGTTAAAAGTAAGTTTTTCATGATTTTTCTGATTACTTTTACTTGGATAATGCAGGCTTATATTTTACAATTTGGTATCAGTATTTATCTGCAGCTAGTTTTATTTATAATTCACTGTGTCCCACTGGTGGGCAAAGGCCTCCCCTTTCTCCTTTTTAACCTCTCGATCTTGTCCGATCTCTAGCGAAGTTTGACCTGCATCGTTATTACTTAGATAGTCACGCCACCTTCACCGCGATCGACCTACAGTCGGTATCAATAACGTATGTTTGCCTTTCAAACATGACGTTTCAGCTACTATTGGTAGCTAATGTGACAGTTGGTTCAAGATTATTGAAACCGGCCCTTAGAGAGTGACGTCCGCCATAGTTGTTCATTACACTATTACAGTACCACATGGAAGTTTAAATATAATTTATGACACATCAAGTTTCTTTTATGAGCCAGCTCCTGTCCCCGATAGTGCTTGACGGAAAGCGGTGGATGAAGTATACGATGGACGAGACATTACATCAGATCTTTAAGTATGATGAATTAACAGACATCGGTAATCTGATCTGAGTGTCAATTCTATAATTTTTAAGCAACGTTCGCATTCGCATGTCAGTCGCTTTCTGTCAAAAATGTATGGAAATGGATGGTTTTTTGACAGATTGCGACTGAGATGCGTATGCGAACGTTTTTGAACGCCACTGTCACGTAAAGGTGACAAGCAAGCGCGTGCCCTGTACGCCAAACGTTACAAATACGTGACAAAAAGTACGGTAAATTTGTGGCTTAGCGTCGGGCGCACGCCGATGCGTTTATGCTCTGGCGTTCAAAAGGTTAAAAAATAATAATAGAGCTGGCCCGGTGTAAGACGTTTATGGGCTGTATGGTCGTTGATTGAGAGACCCCGGAAGATACCTGTCCACTGTTGCTTTGAATGTTACATGCTCAGGCTCAGGGAACTCAGACGCTGGCATGTTTTGAGATAAAATAAGACAAATAAATAAACACGGTGTTACATGATCCCTCAAACTAACTCGTGTATCCTTGTAGTATAAACACGTCGGGGTAGCACTCAGTGAATCAATAAATCAAGGTTGGCGACAGAGCAGAGGTACCTACACATTGAAAATAGTGAAACGTGTTGACGTGTCGCGCGAGTTTCGTGTTTGTTGCTGAAAATTTCATAGGTAAGTACGCTTACTTACCGTTAGGTACCGTTACGTCTAGTGCTTATTATGAACTAATTTCTGGCAGAGGCTTCCGGTGTAATTATTAGGGTTCCGTATCCGAAGTGTAACCAACGGAACCCTAATACTAAGCATTTGTGTTCGTCTGTCTATCAGCGGTCTGTATCTCGTGACATAATAAATGTCAGTGTGCAACACAAAAATAACGTTTCCTTAAAAAATATGTTTTTTTTCTCGTACTTGCTCTTGGCAGGTTTTACCATGTATTCATACAGTTTAGCTCGTTCCTCAGCTCCTGATATGAAACCAGAAGAATAAAATTTTAGCCAATAGGTATTTCAAATTAAACATGGTGGTGATTAGAGTGATGACTTATGAGTAATCATTTATAATGTTGCTCATATATTAATTTAACACTTCAAATATCGTTCCAACACCAACATAGTATCAATAAATCAGGCTAGGTGACAATCGCAGCAATACAAATTGCGAATACCGCGCCGTGTCGACGCGTTGACATTCTGATAACCATCTCTGTTGCTGGATGTACCGCTAGGCTGCCGCTACCATTGGACAAAGACGAATTATTTTGGACTAGGTATGGCAAAATTATGCTGCTGTGGATTAACCTTTTGAACGCCATTGTCACGTAAACATGACAAGCAAGCGCGTGCCCTGTACGCCAAACGTCACAAATATGTGACAAAAACTACGGCGAATTTGTGGCTTGGCGTCGGGGGCACATCGATGCGTCTATGCCCTGGCGTTCAAAAGGTTAATAAACAGGGTCGGGTTCTTAACATACGTCATCTCTTGTCTTGACTTGTTATTATTCTTATCTTATCTTGTGTGTTTTTTACTTTTTTTTTGGTAACCAAACCCAAAGGGTACATTAAAGGACGAGTGAGGTACCTTTGTCCAGAACTTCGAACCAAAACTGAAACAAAAGAATACATTTCAGTCGCCTCACAAACGTTTGAATAGCTGCAACCCGAACTATTTATTATTGTTGCAAAACAGTACTGCTTACTTGAAATCAGTATTTAAACTTTTTAACATTGTTTTCGATTTATTAGTAATGCCAAAGGCGGATTTACAACGATACTTCCAAGATTTTGCATCTTCTTTGACATGTTATAAGTACACAGTTATAAACACATTCGACTATAAATCGCGACGCCCGTCCGTCCCCTGGTTTAACCACTTTTTACGCCTGAAAAAAAAACATGAAAAGTCATTAATCCGAATTGTGAAAACGTGGTCCTATTATATAAATATCAGGATAAAAAGGACGTGGAGACAGTCAGCTGTTTCGAGCCCACGCAACTTCATAAAGTCGAAGGATAGAGGGTTTACTGTGCGTCTGTGCGTAGGTAGACACCTGTTCTCAAAGAAAATGTGCCCATTCATACTCTTTTCTTCAAGAACGCTACTTATGTTACTTGAAAAATCTTTCAAAAATTAAATTTGGGTCCGATAAAGGCTTTGTCGTAAGTGTCAGGACAGAATATTGACCCACTACTATGACCGCTGGGTACCTTTACAATAATCTCTACTTAAAAAAGTTATTCTGTATACTGTTTTTTTTTTATTTGTGATGAGTTTGCTCTTGATTCTAGTCTAGGTTAGGAATCATAGATCATAGATATGTCATAGATGACAGAGACAAGCGAGATTACCCAGAAAAACTCTAATTTTGAAGCGATTAAGGTTGTATGCGTTCGGAAACACAGACGCAGGTAGAGAATTCCAATCCTTTGCTGTGCGCATTATAAAAGACGTTTGGAAACGTTTAGTGCGAACAAAATGAATGCAAAACCGGAGGTCATTGTACTCATAATTATGAACAGCTTTTACTATAGGACCAAACCAAAAATCGCGAAACAAAAGACCACTTGTGGTTAAACGCGAAATTATCAAAAAAGAAAATAAAATACGTAGAAAAAAAATAGCTTCATTTTTCTTAAATAGTCCAATGAACAGAAAAAAAGGATTAGTAAATAACTTTAAACATAAAGATAATGGACTAAATTAACCGAGTTTTGAGTAAAATGGTGCCAACTTGTAATTAGGTTAATCCCTGAATTTTATATTCATTACCTACCCGGGACAAAACAAAACTAATTATAGTTTTGTGTGAAACGAACTTAGTTTTTGCGTTGAAACTACAAAATATAATTAGTAGCTTTTCATACGCATTTTCAAGGACTTTGACAAGTTTCGTAGTTACGGATAAAAACCATACAGTGTCAAGCATGATTATGATACAATCTTTTCCACTCTTACATATTAATTTGACACTTATGCAAAGCCGATACATTACCTATGGTCGACGCCAGATAAATTTACAATTTCGGTCATTGCCCTTTCCTTTTCTTTGTAGGTACCTGGACAATAAATTATAAATCGTTTTTCATAACTAGAAAATCTAAAGGGTCACGATAAATGTCGATTCACGACAGCTTCATGTCTATATTTCTGTTTTCGGAATTAAGTCTTTAAGGAATTATGTCAATAAATTTATTTGGCGTCGACCATAGTCAATCTGAGCTGACGCGTCGGTACGAAGTGTCGATCTTATTGCTACATAGTTTACAATGCCCCTGTGTTATTCGAAACTAAGTACTCTTCACAATGTACATATCAGAAGAAAGTTAAGATCTAAATCAGTTTACAAGAGGGAGAAGAACTTCAAATTACTCTTCAAAGTGCATTTTTATCACTTTACCCAATTCACTGTCGAAAACAACGAGTAGTGTTGTTATAACACAAATTATACGAGCGTGGTATAGGTACGTGTGAGATTAGTGTAGTTCACATCCACCTTTGATCGCTCGCCCGGCAAATTGATAGATTACCCGCCATCCAATAGGTTTTCTATTACATTACCTAACAATCTGTTCGCGCGGATGTTTGCAAAGCGTTCATTTATCAAAGTGGTATCACTTATCTGCTTTTTGCAGATGTCAATTGCGTTATTTTTGAGTTGAGAGAGTTTGACTTGTGTTGGTTAGTATGTACTAAGTCGATTGAATTTTTAAAAAATATTTATACTTTTATACCATCACATCACATCACACTAATGTTATAAAGGCGAAAGTTTGTGAGTGTGTGTGTATGTTTGTTACTTATTTACGCGCAAATGGCTGGACCAATTTTGATAAAATACACATAGGCTACTTTTAAACCGCGGGTACAGCGGGGCGCAGCTAGTAATATTATACATGCGAAAGTTTGGATGGATGTTTGTAACTCAATCACGTCAGAACGGCTGAACGGATCTTGATGATATTTGACACAGAGGCAGATTATAGTCTGGAATAACACATAGGATACTTTTATCCCGGAAGTATTTTCCCTTAGAATTATTTTCGACATTAACGTTGGCGGAGCCGCGAGCGACAGCTAGTCTTTTATACATCCCACGGTGTGAGATACGTAGTATTCACTTGTATGATACCTGTTTTGTATAGATCCAAGTCGCGACTGCTGAGCCTGAGGCCATGGGACCTTGGGTCCGGTAAAGTGTTATTGGGTTTTCCCATAAGGAATGTAATACGCTGGTACTAAGTACCAGCCCGGACTTGGAAGTCGGTGGTGTAATACCGCATTCGTGCGAATGCACCGTGTTTAAGCTAATCTCTTAGCTATCTCGTTAAGGATTTTCGTATATGACACAGTTAACATTCTATCATCTCGATTTCTGAGTTAAATATATATTGTATGTACCTAGATTTTATAAGTCACTCCTGCATGTCATGATTTTGACTAAATAGATGACAGACAGAAGAAATGCCGAAACCAAGTCAGAACTTACTTCAGCCATTTCAGTTGCAATATATGCTACTGCGTAGGTATTTCAGTAAGCCTTACTATGCATCATAATGTCGGTATTCCCTTTTTATTTTTAAGGATGGGAAGTCATCAAATTAATTCTATCGCTCTGTGTGGAGTGGAAGGGCGTGTCAGACTCTCACTGACTAAAAACCCATCCGTGTTCCTTCTAAAGGTCACGGTGACTCTTTCGAACAAATTCCGCAACCCTGACAAGCTCTGGCTCTAGCGGGCCCCGTCTCCTATATTGACACCTCTTTGAGGCCATCGACCCGGGCCTGGTTGTGACCGGACAGCTAGCCACCCAACGCTCGCCGTCCGCAAGCCCGCGCCTACGGAGGCCGGGGATCGCCCTGCGACTCCTGACGCCCGGGGCGTCTCCTTGTGTAGCGGCGGTTGGGGCGAAGGCCTTGTCTCTCCCTCGCGCGGCCCGCCTCCTCCTTCGCTAAATGTCGGTATTCCCTGCAGCATCCACAATGTTTCTCGTGGCTCGAAATCAATATGCGATGAGAGTCTTCCATGTGTTGTTTTCATTGCGATTGCATTGTGCGCTGTTATAACTTTGTAATACGAAGATGTAATAGCTATTGTAATAGTCTGGCGTTGGCTCTTATAAATATTAGGAACCTAGTTATGTTCAGGCAATGATAAGAAACAAACAAATTATGTTAAAAATAATCATATCTATTTAGTCTGAGGCTACAGAGCGAACATGATGAAAAATATTTTTTTTTTTTAAATCCGTCTTCATCTTTTTAAACAGTTTGATGCATTTGGTGGAATCAACTCAGTGATTGAATAAATAAAATAAATGCTACCAACTACATCAGACTACTTGAAAAGTCACTTTGGTCCAGGTTTTGTGATACAAGTATTTTTTTTTTAATTTACCTACATAAAACTTTTCGCTGTACTGTTTGAGAGAGTAAGTCCCGTGAAAAAGGCACTCGCAACCCCGTCAAGTCCACATGAAATAAACATTATGACAGTGCCATTGATGTTATTCAGTTTGTAACAACACTCATACATCATTGTTGGAGTGACATTGTCATCGGATGAGCGGTGTTTGCTGATATTTACGATCCAGCCTCATTGAAATAAAACTGATATATCGCTTTCAAACACTCGTGATGCTGTAAAGTTGACACATTCAGGAGTAATGGCTGGAAATCAATTGAAATGTGGTGAAAAGTTGTTTTGGTGTTTGTATTGTCGACTTGGAGGACTAAATAATAATAATAAACCATTTAAATAATAAATAAAATAATTTAACATCATCTGCCTAGCCTTTTCCCAACTACATATATTGCAGTCGGCTTCCAGTCAATCCGGATTCAGCTTATTCAAATAAAAAATATATATCTAAAGAATAATATATTTCAATAATAGAATTATGTCAAATTACTCGTGGCTCAATAATTGCCAAACGGGTCGATCTTCAAGGTAAAGCAACGCTTGCTTTTTTTTTTGTTAATACCTTACGTTATAACTACTGAATAGATTTCGAAGATACTGAACAGTACCTTATACAGGGTGTCCCAAAACTCAACGTCAAGCCGAAACGGGGTGACAGGATTGATCATAACCATCACGAGAAAAATCTGAAAAAAAATCTATCCCATGCAGTTTAAAAATTATGGGCATTTTAAGAAAAACCTAGAAATTTGATCAAACTGTACCATTTTTCGGTTATTGTGGTTATTCTTTTTTATTTTTGTTCATTTGAACTTTGGAAACGTAATCCTAAATAACATTTCTAGAATCCCAATAAAAAATAATGACACAATTGCCTCAAGTTTCCGAGAATTGAGACTATTTGTTAAACTACGAATTTAAAATTTTCAAGATTCGTCGACTTTGACAGGCCCTCCTATAAAAAAAATGTACTAGAGTGCCTTGGCAAGTGGCATTAAAAGTTGGCGCATTTAATCAGAATTCTAAAATGGTACAATACTTGTTAGTTCCATACAATAGAAAAGAGTAAAAAAATTAAAACCTCAAGTAACCCGATTTTTGCTATCTCATTTTACTCAGTTAAAATGTTTTTAATTCACACAAGCTCTAGGTAGGTTCTTAATTTTAAGACAAAATGATGAGAGAGATGGATAATGGGTATGTTCGCCATGAGTGAGCGAGACAGATAGTGACGCCACTTTTACCAAAGTGAAAAAAAGTTAGTAAAATTAGTAAAATAATTAATACGAATACGAACGTGCGCAGTAGACGAATGAGCGAAACGTACTAACTGGTTGGTGTCGGACTGGTAGCGTAGCCATTTGCTTGGCTGAAACTAGTGCGAATGAAACAGATAGATGCCATATCATCTATCTGTTTCATTCGCACTCGTTTAAACGACGCATCTCCGTCTCAATGCGTGGCGTCACTATCTGTCTCGCTCACTCATGGCAAACATACCCATTATCCATCTCTCTCATCATTTTGCCTTAAAATTAAGAACCTACCTAGAGCTTGTGCGAATTAAAAACATTTTAACTGAGTAAAATCTGATAGCAAAAATCGGGTTACTTGAGGTTTTAATTTTTTTACTCTTTTCTATTGTATGGAACTAACAAGTATTGTACCATTTTAGAATTCTGATTAAATGCGCCAACTTTTAATGCTACTTGCCAAGGCACTCTAGTACATTTTTTTTATAGGAGGGCCTGTCAAAGTCGACGAATCTTGAAAATTTTAAATTCGTAGTTTAACAAATAGTCTCAATTCTCGGGAACTTGAGGCAATTGTGTCATTATTTTTTATTGGGATTTTAGAAATGTTATTTAGGATTACGTTTCTAAAGTTCAAATGAACAAAAATAAAAAATAATAACCACAATAACCGAAAAATGGTACAGTTTGATCAAATTTCTAGGTTTTTCTTAAAATGCCCATAATTTTCAAACTGCATGGGATAGATTTTTTTTCAGATTTTTCTCGTGATGGTTATGATCAATCCTGTCACCCCGTTTCGGCTTGACGTTGAGTTTTGGGACACCCTGTATAGATTATAAATATACATGTTACGGTAAACGTGATTAATTGAAAATTATTAATAACTAGTTGCCGCCCGCGGCTCCGCCCGCGTGATTGTCGAAAACTATCCTAAGGGAACATATTCCCGGGATAAAAAGTATCCTATGTGTTATTCCAGACTATAATCTACCTCTGTGCCAAATTTCATCAAAATCCATTCAGTAGTTTTTACGTGAAAGAGTAACAAACATCCATACATACATCCATACTTACAAACTTTCGCCTTTATAATAGTAGTAGGATTACCGAACATTATTAATAATTACCGAAAGTTCAGGTAAAAGTATTAATAATGTAATCACACTTACCGTAACATATTTAAAATTATTCCGTTACTGAGAGACTGACAGACAACGCACAGCCGAAAGTACTGGTCGTAGAAAGCTGAAATTTGGCATGTAGGTTCCTTGCAACAGTAGCTGAAACGTCATTTTCGCTTTCCTTTCAATTACGTTTCAGCTACTGTTGGTAGGTAGCTAATTTGACAGTTGGTTAAAGGTAGATATGTTATTGAAACCGGCCGTAAGAGGATTTCTCGAAATTCCTACGGGAAGTCGCGGGCAGAATAAGCTAGTCATTTATAAAGAGGGAATCACTAATTACACACGGACGGAGTCGCGGGCGACAGCACGAAGTAATTTAACAAGGGGTTTTAAAAAATAAGTCACTCTTGCCAACACGATGCAACGAGCTCAACATCCAATGATTTACGAAAGTCTAGCACGGCAACTGTGTCTACAGCAAACTTCTTTAAAATTCAACGCTTATAAATTTAGAATTGGCCCGGATTCCATGCACGCCGGTGTAGCCACCTGGGGCGTTTTCGTCTATTCAAATATTAAGTTTTAACAGACACAGGTATAATAATGTGCTATATTTAATGGCATTAGTGTAACCGAAATAGCGGTTACCGCTATGGAGTTATTATACTTGACAGAAATGAGCAATTTACATATTAGATTTGTGTTAATTTTGTCTTCGTGTTACGGGTTGGTTTGGGATGTGGATTTGTTAGTGTGAATTTTGCTATTTAAGTTTAAACACGCTGTGCCGTTTTTGCCTATGTTTAGCCTGTAATTTCTCACTGCTGGACTTTTTAAAAGCAGTGAGTGATTTTAAGCCGAACGGTTTACTCCCCACTATACAAGAGTCGACGTGTGTATGATTATCCTTTTTGTTTTAAACTCCCCGTGGAGTCGAGAGTCGTGGAGTGGAGATTCCATATCACAATGAAATAAAATGCATGTAATTGAAAATACAACGTGGAAAAATGCTTTGTTTCTGATTTTACCAGAGAAAATAATAAATATTTATTGTGCTGCTCTGCCATCCACAGGAAATCTCTCGTTTTACAATACACAATTAATTTTCTTTGTAGTCAATTTAATTTGAGAAGATTGTAATAATTGAGTTGAACAGTTGCAAGTTTTAGGGGTTGAGTAATTTCTGTGGTTCAAAATGCATAAATGCGGCCTTGCTTATTTTGTGCGGACTTTTGCGAACTCGTTGCAAATCATCTGTTCTCTCGTCAACAATATTTATTAAAGAAAAAAATGGTTACTTTCTGAACGAACAAAACCAGCGCAGTATGCCTGACGACCAGCAAATCATCATCATATCAGCTTAAAGACGTCCACTGCTGGACATAGGCCTCCCCCAAATGAGGGGGTTGCCATAATCGCCACGCTTGGCAGGCGGGTTGGCGATCGCAGTGTAGCTGATGCAATGTACAGAGAATGCTGCTGCCCATTCTCTGATGAGTATCTTAGTCGCTTCTTACAACATCCACGGGAATCGGCACCATACAGAAAATGCTGAGATGGTAATACTTTCGGTATTGGCACGCTCACAGCAATAATGTATCATTCTTTCGTATGAATTCTTTACTTTGTTGCTGTTGTGATGTGTTTGTATCAATTAAATGTTGTCGCATCATCTTCTTGTCCTTATCTCTTCTTTATTCTTTTGTTACAATCTATTCAACATCGAATACATTATTTCTATTGTAAGAATTAATTCACTGCATTAATTCAATAACGTCTAGATTCCCCAATAGGCTAGGAATACCTATTACTGCGAGAATGGTGGTAGGGGCGCCATCTATCAACTTTGTCATGATCTATTGGCGCAACCTGGCTGCTCGACTAGGTGGTGCATTATTAACTGTGGCACTTAATTAACGTTCTATGGTTATTTCCTTGGAGGTTTCTCACTGTCTGCAGCTGCAGGTTAATTGACCGGTTTGAAACCACTGGTGTGGTTTAAAACTGATATGCAATTTCTGTATTGTTATAAAATCTAATTTTCTAAATCTGTCAAAGAGTACCGCGTATTCAATTTGAAAAACATAAATACACTTCAGGTTTGTAAATGCTAATCAGAGACCTGTGCAACCATTATCAAGAAACAAGTATAAAAGGACGACCAAAGAACAAATTCATGAATTGAGTGAGAGATAATATGGACCGTGGCTGGCATGAGACATGATCAAGAAAATAATGCTGATAATAATATCTCTACATTTTAACACTCCATGTTAGTAAGTTTTAGTACATAGTTGGCTGTGACTGCCGATCGCGGGGATTTGGTTTTGATTCCTAGGTCGAGAAAAAAGTGTTATTGGGTTTTCCATAAGAAATTTCTCAGTAAAAGCCCAAAATTGAAAAGATGGTGGTTTGACACCCTCGTGCCTCTGAAGGTACGTAAAGCCGGTGCTTGTCCTGCGCCTGTCGTGCCGGATTGCCGTCATCCTTCCACATGTTTACGAACACATTTGTGCACTATAATATCTCCTGCGTAGGTACTTGCCTGATCTTCGTTTTGATTGGCCACCGCGACAGAAGGGGAAGGACGAGGTTGAACGGATTATATTATTCTAAAACTAGTCTTACCATCGGTTAAAACTCCACAAAACAATTGAACTTTTTTTTGTTCAACCTGACCTTTTACTTTTTCGTGATTAAAGCAGAATAAAATCGCTTCGTTTTCGTTTCCCCGCCGTGCTACGAAAGCTTCGGTGGGCGGTAAGAGCTGGATTAGCGGGTTTATGGTATTACGACGAGAGTTTCGTACTTTTGTGGTTATGTTCGGATGTTAAAAGGTGCTTTTTCGATTTTTTAGGGTCCCGAACGGTCGTATGAAAAACGGAACCCTTATAATTATGGTCATTCGCATAGGTTCATTGTAATATATCTTTCCCAAAAAAAATATTTTTTAAGAATCTCCAAATATAGTAAAAATTTAAGCATTAATTTTCTTTTGGCTTTTTTCTTTTAACGCCACCCCGTTAAAAGAAAAAAATGGAAATGCAGGGGTGAATCAAAACGAAACTTTTGTTGGGATTTTCACATAAATACCATATTAATTGTTTCTTATAAAGCGTCCATTTAAATACAAAATAATTGTGTTAAAAATGGGGATATTCATTGCTGCAAACAATATTTAAATTACGTGAAAATTCCAATCAAAGTTTCGTTTTCATTCGCCCCATCATTTCTATCCACCCTGTTTTACCCGGTACTAAGGATATTTTTTTTTTAATTCGAGCAAACTTTGGAATTCCGGCTTGTGACCAACTGTTATTGCGGCATTATACTTTAAATCTGTCGATATAAACAAGGTCATAACATCATTCTTAATTACACCTTCAAATTACTTATAATAATCAAGATGAAGTATCTAAAATTAAAATGAATTGCTTTTCGAAGCCACCTGATTCAAATAATTAATCCATAAATATTTAAGGGTTAGGTACAAATGGTGTCGGACGAGGCATTTCAGGTGTCTGGCATTTTATTTAAATCTATGTCCCGAGATAGCGTTTGTGAAAGCATTTTTAGACTATACTAATAATAAACTGTATAAAAAAGGGTTTGAATGTTAATCGTAAAATCATTGTAGCCAGTTGAAAACATTTGTTTAATAACTAAATTAAACAAACATTCTCAACTGGGTACAATTTTTGGATTAAATACTTTATAATAAAAATTAAAAAAAATACAAACCGACAATAAAAAGAGGCGGTTCTCAATTCGACGTGTACCTAAATATATCTATTTTTTCAGTTTATCATATCTAAATAATAATATAATAAAATGAAATAAACGGAATAATAATATAATAAAATATTATGTAAAAAACAGGGTGTAACAGAAATAACGCACAACTTAAAAGAGGTAATTGTGCTCATTATTATGAAAAGTGTTATTCTGTTAGCTAATGCGATTGTCGAAAAGCTGAAATGTAAGAGATCCCGCACAGTGCTCACATGTGCTGGTCGTCTGCATACCCAAAGGTATCGGACTTAAAAAGCTCGTGAATGTGCAGCAAGAACAATGTTATTCATAATGATGTGAACAATGTACCTTATTCATGTTTTGCTTTAGGTATTTCTATTACATATAGTAGGTATTGTAACACTAGCGGACTCACTCACTAGTGCTAAAAAAAAAAAAAAAACTATATTTGAGATTTAAACTTCATAATATATTTGACGTCTGCCTTCAACGAGCGCTGGCACTGGAGTCCCATATAAAAACAAAACATATTCCTAATTCAAATTCTCTTTTACTTTTTGCCAGACGCTTCCAAAGATACACCTTGTCTACCTGACCTGGACAGACCTGGAGCCAAGGAGATCCTCCTGACAGTATAAACTGAAATATCTTTAAATTAATTAAGTAGATACATCTAATGTGATGTTTTCACTACTTTACTTATTTTCTTGGGCGCTTTTAAATTAAACTTTTAGCGGGTTTTTCTTAGGCCAGCGTACTGAGCATTTTTCATTAAAAGCAATATGGATGAATATTTTGATGTCTAATCAGTTATTTTTAGACGCGTTTGAACATAATTATTATTTATTACGCGTTCTCCTGTTGTAAATAAACTAAGGGTTTTCCAATAACTTAATTTGTAGTCTTTTCTGTTTTAGTTACACATTTTCTCAATATCGTTGTATACCAAGTTGAGAAAATATTTAAACTACCGAACAAGCTTTACATAGGATGTTATTATATGTTAAATACATAATAATTTAGAATAGGTAGAGGATTTTCATTAGAAGAGATTATGGAGGCTAGTAAATGAGATGGGGTTTCGCCCTGTTGTTTTAGGTCTAATTAATTCGAGGACTTTGAATTTCAAATATGGAGCTAATATCGTATTGTAGGTATTATCAAAATATGTTGTTTTACGAGTGTCATGCAAGCATGATTTTGATTTTAGAGCATAAAAGATGAAACGTATTCATGGCAAATTAAGTTTTGGAGAGTAATTTTACGAGTATGATTTTAATTCAATGTTTTTATGGTGCGTATGATACAAGGCTCTTTTCTGACAGAGGAAGTTCCCAATACGTATTTTTTTTAGTTTATGGCCCGCTTTTAACCACAATATCACTTGGTGAAAAGTGGTGATTTATGTTCGACGATAAGTCATGCTTGCCTAGAAGTTTGTTTACTCTTGACTCAACGACCCCCAAGCTAAACCTGGAGTGGAATCCCCTGACGGAGTCTGTTTTTCCTGATAGCTATATCAGGAGACACAGACTTCCGGCAGGGGATTCCACTCCTTAGTTGTACTCACAATTAAAGTATTCCTGAAACTTTTCTTAAACCAAACCTAAAAATTTCTTTAAAACCAGTTTTTTTATGCCTGAGACCAGAATCAGCACTATTAGTAGTCAGGATGAGACCTAGGTATCACAAAGGACCTATGCTACTCATCATCATCATCGTCAGCCGAAAGACTACCACGGCTGGAAATAGGCCTCCCCAAGTGTCGCCACTACAACCGGTCCTGTGCGTCTCGCATCCATCGGCTACCCGCGACCCTCACCTAGTGGGAGGCCTACCAACACTGCGTCTTCTGGTACGCCTATGCTACTTATTGTATTTATGGAAGTCGGTTACTTAATCCTTTGAAAAGTATCTTAATACTCAGTACTATTATTCTATTTACTGGGCGCCATAACAGAACACGTAAATTAAAATGTTTAGCCTTTTAAATTAAACGCTTTTAGCGGGTTGGACGTGGACGTTGATTAATTGTTTTCGTTTTAGAACAAATTAGGTGAGTGAGTCCTAAATACTGACTGACTTTCAAAAATGTGCTAGGATTTATGGCCGCTCTATAAGGTTAAGATTTTTTTACTTGTTTTTTAGCTTTGGTGGGTTGTGTGAAAGATGAAGCCAAATCAGGCTAGAAGAAGGCGACTATTGGTTGAGATGACGGTAAATACAAGCTTAAGGAGAATGAATGTACCGAATGACTTTATTGCAAACCTAGACAAAATTACCCCAAAGAAAGAGATGTCACCATAGAAGACGGCGCCCGCTGGGGCCACTCCCTACCAGGGTTGCGGAATTTGTTCGAAAGAGTCACCGCGGCCCTGAAACGCAAAGGGCAAAATTAGCAGTTTACCTATGTAAACTGCTAATTTTGTCAAGGTCAAAAACCCGAAAAAAAAAACATGTTTCTTGTATTGGGGCCCCCTTTTATTTTTAATTTTCTTTAATTTTTATTATTTTTTGTTATAGCAGCAACAGAAATATATCATTAGTGAAAATTACAAGTATCTAGCTATCGCGGTTCATGAGATACAGCTTGGTGACAGACGGACAGAAAGCGGATTCTTAGTAATAGGGTCCCGTTTTACCCTTTGGGTATGGAACCCTAAAAACAAAAAGGGGTATTAGTTTGTTATGTTTCATTTGATATGATATGAGCAATGAGATGATACAAGCTGCGCCGATCCCAAATCCTACTAGGTACCTACTAATATTATAAACGCGAAAGTTTGTATGGATGGATGGATGGATGGATGTTTGTCACTCTTTCACGCAAAAACTACTGAATGGATTTTGATGAACTTTGGCACAGTGGTAGATTATAGTCTGGAATAACACATAGGATACTTTTTATCCCGGGAATATGTTCCCTCGGGATATTTTTTGACAACCACGCGGGCGGCAACTTGTAAAAAAAATTGCAAATTGAAAGTGTGGATGTTGTTCAAGTAAAAAGTTAAGGGACCCAAAAGTTCGTCCCAGCATGATGCTAGATATGTAAAGTTATACTCACGACGTAATCACATACTAATAAGCTTCATTCTGAGTTTCAGACTATGAATATGAAAACAAAAATTTACATTATGAAAGATATGAGAAAATATGCATTAAACTTAGCGAAGCAATTTTATAAACTCCTTCCACACTATTATATCTATAATAATATAATAAACCTGAAGAGTTTGGTTATTTGTTTGTTTGTTTGTACGTGCTAATCTCTGGAACTACCAGTCGGATTTGGAAAATTCTTTCAGTATATGATAGCCACATTCATGAGGAATGCTATAGGCTATACGGGAACGGGAAAAACGGATATGTGCGCACGAAGTCGTGGGCAAAAGCTAGTGTCTAATATAATAAAGCTGAAGAGTTTGTTTGTTTGTGTGAACGCGCTAATCTCTGGAACTAACAGTCAGATTGGGACAATTCATTTTGTATATGATAGCCACATTCATGAGGAAGGTATACGGGAAATTCCTACGGGAACGGGAAAAAACGGGATTTGCGCGTACGAAGTCGCGGGAAATAGCTAGTATCTAATATTAAAAATACGAGTATCTAAACCGACGTCAACATAGTTTGAAGATCGGCTTCAAGTTGAAACGGATGCGTCTGAAAACCAGTGTTCTACATAGAGCGACTTCTGATTTCTGATTCTGCCTCTCTGACTCTGGATCTTTTAAGTTCTGACTAAAATCCACACTTGCACACTTCCACAAACGACCTAAGTATGTATGTCTGTATGTTTATATATATTATTTGTATATTCTTTCCGTAACGTTAAATCTAATTTTTAATACACCTATTTATTGTACACCTACCACAGTATAGTCTTTATAACCCAAAGGTTGAGAATGCCTTGATGCATCAAGGCATTCTCAACCCTTAAGTCCGCTCATGTACCACTATTGTACATAAAGTTTAAATAAATAAATAATTAAAATAAACATGGCGGCCCATTTTCCGGTCGACAGTGCGTTAAACGATGATGCGATTCCGAAAACATTGCGGGATTTCCTCATTATTTACACATCACGATAATATTTCAAAAGAACCACAGCTTTTATAAGGTTGCTGAAACGGAGTTTGTAGAATTTCGCTTTTTTAATTTTACTTCTCTGAAAGTCCACCGATAATTGCTCTGCGGCTAGGCTTTTGCAAAAGATTTCCGAGATTATTATACCTCTGCCATTACTGACTATCTTTTGGATACGGAGCCAGAGATAAAATTTCAGACCGCTTTTAAATATATTTTTTTCAAGCGGGAAAAAAAACTGTTTTTACAAACGTGATGGGTGGACCCTACCTACATACTTAATACTATACTATTGATGATGACTCATGCATAGAAAAGACATCCACTGCTGTGCATAAATCGCCACAACTCCCAGCACTTCACACAATAGATATGTCATCAGTGATCATCACCAGTGATTGGATAATCGGGCGCTCATATACCTAAACTTCTTCCTGTGAAAGAATAATATGGACTATGGTTTTGGATTCCTTTCTGAATAAATAAGTAATCCCGGGTTCCCGGTATTGAACAATTTTGTAAAAACAACTTTAACAAACTTAATGAAATTATAGCAGTGGTTATTTTGATTTAGTATATTTTTTTATGCAAAACAAATGGAATATCATAAAAACTTTTATTGCAAATTAAAAGTTTCATTAGAATCGGCTTTTTTAATTAAAAAAAAATTACAATTAGAGTTCATAACAAGTTCTAACTATATTTTGTATGGGCAATTTAGCAATCTCAGGAATTTCGAACGATTCCGGGATCCGGGATTCTAAAAAGCATGTCCGTATTATACTTTCGTGGGAATAAAAGTGAAGTTTTGGTATTTTAGCGCCCGATTATCCGATCACTGGTCATCACCATCATCATCATCATGTCAGCCAAAAGACTTAGTAAGCTTAGTTGTTTTTCCTTGTGCTTGCTGTCTCAGATCTCTGGCTCCGTATCCAAAAGATAGTCAGTAATGGCAGAGGTATAATAATCTCGGAAATCTTTTGCAAAAGCCTAGCCGCAGAGCAATTATCGGTGGACTTTCAGAGAAGTAAAATTAAAAAAGCGAAATTCTACAAACTCCGTTTCAGCAACCTTATAAAAGCTGTGGTTCTTTTGAAATATTATCGTGATGTGTAAATAATGAGGAAATCCCGCAATGTTTTCGGAATCGCATCATCGTTTAACGCACTGTCGACCGGAAAATGGGCCGCCATGTTTATTTTAATTATTTATTTATTTAAACTTTATGTACAATAGTGGTACATGAGCGGACTTAAGGGTTGAGAATGCCTTGATGCATCAAGGCATTCTCAACCTTTGGGTTATAAAGACTATACTGTGGTAGGTGTACAATAAATAGGTGTATAAAAAATTAGATTTAACGTTACGGAAAGAATATACAAATAATATATATAAACATACAGACATACATACTTAGGTCGTTTGTGGAAGTGTGCAAGTGTGGATTTTAGTCAGAACTTAAAAGATCCAGAGTCAGAGAGGCAGAATCAGAAATCAGAAGTCGCTCTATGTAGAACACTGGTTTTCAGACGCATCCGTTTCAACTTGAAGCCGATCTTCAAACTATGTTGACGTCGGTTTAGATACTCGTATTTTTAATATTAGATACTAGCTATTTCCCGCGACTTCGTACGCGCAAATCCCGTTTTTTCCCGTTCCCGTAGGAATTTCCCGTATACCTTCCTCATGAATGTGGCTATCATATACAAAATGAATTGTCCCAATCTGACTGTTAGTTCCAGAGATTAGCGCGTTCACACAAACAAACAAACTCTTCAGCTTTATTATATTAGACACTAGCTTTTGCCCACGACTTCGTGCGCACATATCCGTTTTTCCCGTTCCCGTATAGCCTATAGCATTCCTCATGAATGTGGCTATCATATACTGAAAGAATTTTCCAAATCCGACTGGTAGTTCCAGAGATTAGCACGTACAAACAAACAAACAAATAACCAAACTCTTCAGGTTTATTATATTATTATAGATATAATAGTGTGGAAGGAGTTTATAAAATTGCTTCGCTAAGTTTAATGCATATTTTCTCATATCTTTCATAATGTAAATTTTTGTTTTCATATTCATAGTCTGAAACTCAGAATGAAGCTTATTAGTATGTGATTACGTCGTGAGTATAACTTTACATATCTAGCATCATGCTGGGACGAACTTTTGGGTCCCTTAACTTTTTACTTGAACAACATCCACACTTTCAATTTGCAATTTTTTTTACAAGTTGCCGCCCGCGTGGTTGTCAAAAAATATCCCGAGGGAACATATTCCCGGGATAAAAAGTATCCTATGTGTTATTCCAGACTATAATCTACCACTGTGCCAAAGTTCATCAAAATCCATTCAGTAGTTTTTGCGTGAAAGAGTGACAAACATCCATCCATCCATCCATCCATACAAACT
Organism: Mamestra brassicae; assembly: GCA_905163435.1. Classification (NCBI taxonomy): domain Eukaryota; kingdom Metazoa; phylum Arthropoda; class Insecta; order Lepidoptera; family Noctuidae; genus Mamestra; species Mamestra brassicae. The sequence continues at coordinate 5,734,146 of LR991004.1, read as the reverse complement.
TTCGCGTTTATAATATTAGTAGGTACCTAGTAGGATTTGGGATCGGCGCAGCTTGTATCATCTCATTGCTCATATCATATCAAATGAAACATAACAAACTAATACCCCTTTTTGTTTTTAGGGTTCCATACCCAAAGGGTAAAACGGGACCCTATTACTAAGAATCCGCTTTCTGTCCGTCTGTCACCAAGCTGTATCTCATGAACCGCGATAGCTAGATACTTGTAATTTTCACTAATGATATATTTCTGTTGCTGCTATAACAAAAAATAATAAAAATTAAAGAAAATTAAAAATAAAAGGGGGCCCCAATACAAGAAACATGTTTTTTTTTTCGGGTTTTTGACCTTGACAAAATTAGCAGTTTACATAGGTAAACTGCTAATTTTGCCCTTTGCGTTTCAGGGCCGCGGTGACTCTTTCGAACAAATTCCGCAACCCTGGTAGGGAGTGGCCCCAGCGGGCGCCGTCTTCTATGGTGACATCTCTTTCTTTGGGGTAATTTTGTCTAGGTTTGCAATAAAGTCATTCGGTACATTCATTCTCCTTAAGCTTGTATTTACCGTCATCTCAACCAATAGTCGCCTTCTTCTAGCCTGATTTGGCTTCATCTTTCACACAACCCACCAAAGCTAAAAAACAAGTAAAAAAATCTTAACCTTATAGAGCGGCCATAAATCCTAGCACATTTTTGAAAGTCAGTCAGTATTTAGGACTCACTCACCTAATTTGTTCTAAAACGAAAACAATTAATCAACGTCCACGTCCAACCCGCTAAAAGCGTTTAATTTAAAAGGCTAAACATTTTAATTTACGTGTTCTGTTATGGCGCCCAGTAAATAGAATAATAGTACTGAGTATTAAGATACTTTTCAAAGGATTAAGTAACCGACTTCCATAAATACAATAAGTAGCATAGGCGCACCAGAAGACGCAGTGTTGGTAGGCCTCCCACTAGGTGAGGGTCGCGGGTAGCCGATGGATGCGAGACGCACAGGACCGGTTGTAGTGGCGACACTTGGGGAGGCCTATTTCCAGCCGTGGTAGTCTTTCGGCTGACGATGATGATGATGAGTAGCATAGGTCCTTTGTGATACCTAGGTCTCATCCTGACTACTAATAGTGCTGATTCTGGTCTCAGGCATAAAAAAACTGGTTTTAAAGAAATTTTTAGGTTTGGTTTAAGAAAAGTTTCAGGAATACTTTAATTGTGAGTACAACTAAGGAGTGGAATCCCCTGCCGGAAGTCTGTGTCTCCTGATATAGCTATCAGGAAAAACAGACTCCGTCAGGGGATTCCACTCCAGGTTTAGCTTGGGGGTCGTTGAGTCAAGAGTAAACAAACTTCTAGGCAAGCATGACTTATCGTCGAACATAAATCACCACTTTTCACCAAGTGATATTGTGGTTAAAAGCGGGCCATAAACTAAAAAAAATACGTATTGGGAACTTCCTCTGTCAGAAAAGAGCCTTGTATCATACGCACCATAAAAACATTGAATTAAAATCATACTCGTAAAATTACTCTCCAAAACTTAATTTGCCATGAATACGTTTCATCTTTTATGCTCTAAAATCAAAATCATGCTTGCATGACACTCGTAAAACAACATATTTTGATAATACCTACAATACGATATTAGCTCCATATTTGAAATTCAAAGTCCTCGAATTAATTAGACCTAAAACAACAGGGCGAAACCCCATCTCATTTACTAGCCTCCATAATCTCTTCTAATGAAAATCCTCTACCTATTCTAAATTATTATGTATTTAACATCAGTACCGTTCATTAACTGGAAGCGGACAGACGTGTGTCGCATCGCGCTGTGAATATTGACGTTTTTGTGATTTGTGGTGCTGTGATTGGTTGCCTTTGCCATTTTTGAATCCTTGTTGCTCCTGCGGTGTTATTACCTGTGGTCTACGCCCACTGGGAGGAGTTAAGGCAGGACAGAACATTTTTGTCAGCTCCTACATTGAATGGGTGTTCAAATATATTTGAACAGCTCATTTAAATAAACACAAAAAGTTTTGCAGTTGGCTGGGCTCGAACCTGGGACGCCGGAGCGTCAGGGGCGGCGCGTGCGCACTGGGCTAAGTGAACATCTGGCCAAGCGGTCGAAATAACCAAGGTCTATTGACTGCAAGGAGCTACACTAAATTATTTAACTCTTGTTGTGTAGTAATTGCGCAGAACAGCAATGCCTCGCACTATGCGGTCACCCCCCCTGAAATCTACCATCGCGTTGCTTGAGACTCAGTCAGAGCCTGACCTGTCCTCTGACGCATCTATTCCTGTATTGAATAGCGGTGATAAAATGGATAGCGTCACAATGCGGCAGAGCAAGAAACGCTTCAGGGGTGATGACGACTGCACGGAGACTGACAGATTCGATGATTTGAAGAATATGTTGCAGTCATGGAAAAATGATCAAGATGTTGTCCTCAACAAAATAGTCGCGGAAGTTTCTGAGTTGAAACTTCAAAATCTCAATATCCAAAAGTCATATTCTGAGATTGAAAAGTCAATTCAATTTTTCAACTTGAACTATGAGGAGATGAGGTCTCGTTTGGAAAACCTGGAAGTTGCACACAAGGAGAGTGTTAAACGCTTGAATGACATGACTGGCAGTGTGAATACACAAGCTGTGGCTACACTTGAGGCTAAGATTGAGGCAATGGAGCAGCGGGCACGTTCATGTAACATTGAAATCTGTAATTTACCAGAAAAGCGAAATGAAAATTTGTTCGCCATCGTGGATACCATAAGCTGCGCTATTAACTTACCAGTGTCTCATAATGATATCATATCGATACATAGAGTACCACACGCTCAGCAACATGATCGTAAACCTAAAAATATTATTATAAAATTCAGAACACGTATTATACGAGACAACATTCTTAGTGCCTATCGCCAGAAGAAGGGCCTAAAGTCTGATCAGTTGGGGATCTCTGGTGCCTCGGTACACGTTTATTTTAATGAACATTTAACCCTAAATAATAAAACATTATTTCGAGAAGCTAAGAAGATTGCCAATGAAATTGGTTTTAAATACGTTTGGGTCAGGAATGGGACAGTACTTGTGCGGGAGCGGGATGGATTTTCATCAATTGCTATACGCTCTGGGGAAGATCTTAAAAGGATTGTTATCAGTAAGAAGAAGAGTACTGAAAACCCAGATTCATAGCTATACCTATGTTCACACATTTTTTTTGTATATTTATATTGAGCTTAGTCCTTATTCCTTTTCTATACGTTTATTTGACAGGTTCATAAGTTTAGTTGTTAGGTATATAAGTTACAAATGTTATATCTATCTCCTGCCCGCTGGCTTACACCATTGGTTGTCAACGCTTATATTTAAAAAAATCTTACATTTTATTTTAGGCTTTCTATATTACATACGATTGAATCTTTTTGTGCCATTTAAACAATTATGTATAATATTGAGAACTTCCTTGAAATACATATACTGCGGCAAACTTATATTAATTTGTAATTCTGGCTTATCTGTAACTTATCATATAATTATTGTGAACAACTGGCTTAAGTATTATCTATTGGGTGGTGAGCGAATACACATTTATTATGCTACTGTTATTTATGGCTACTAACAACATTACGTTTTACTACCAGAATTGTAGAGGTACTCGTACAAAGTTGCAAACGCTCTATATGAACATATTGAGTAATTCTTATGACTTTATCGTTCTGACCGAAACTTGGCTTATTCCTGAAATCTGTGATAGTGAATTTATTGATGAACGATATGTTGTCTTTAGATGTGACCGAGACCGTGTCGCGACGAATAAAAAAGATGGAGGTGGTGTTCTAATTGCTGTGCTTCGTGAATTGCGGGCGACAATATTGACAACTCAATTATTTAACTCTGAAATTGAGCAAGTATTAATACAGATGCCTGCCACACAGCCGCACACACGTCATATTATTGGTGTCGTATATATACCCCCAGCGTCTCGAGCAGAGGTATATGAGAAATACTTGGACATGCTGCAAGACTTAGCTAATAATCCCAATTGCAATTCATATCATTTCTTTGGAGACTATAACTTGCCTGAGATCGACTGGGCGCAGCAAGGCAACCATGCCACTGCGCGTCACACGGACACTACGGGACGTATATTACTTAATTTTATAAATATAATAAATGGTTTACAATTTCACTACACAAAAAATAGTATAGGTCGTGTGCTAGACTTGATAATCTCTAACGCGGACCCTCAACTGATGCCTTGCAATATCCTGGTGAATCCCGATAGCCTTCACCCCCCTTTTTGTATATTAACTCACCTAGATGTGCGGTTCAAGCCGATGAAATGCCATCCGGTTCGCAGGTATAACTTTTACAAAGCAAACTATGATTGCATTAAACACGACTTAGGCAATGTAGATTGGGAAGAGTCACTCTCTCATCATTCTTCTGAGATGGCTGTTGATATTTTTTATGAAACTATTTATAGAGTTATCAGGTCACATATTCCATTAACTTATACTAAAAACTCTAAATTTCCGATCTGGTTTTCACCTTCTCTAATAAAAACATTTAAAACTAAAGAGCATGCCTGGATTAAATGGAAGAAATATGGTAATCACTCTGATTATGTGCGTTTTTCAAATTATCGCAAATTGTTTCATAGTGAGACCGCTAAATGTTATAAGAGATATATGACATCAGTTGAAGACAGTATTCCCAAATCTATTAAGTATTTTTGGTCGTATGTCTCTTCTAAGAAAGGGAAAGCTAAGTACCCTGCTAATATGTTTTACAAAAATGTTTCTTCCGATGACCCCAAGGACATATGCAATTTGTTTTCAACTTTCTTTTGTTCGGTATATGAACCCTCTACCTTTGAACCAGACCTATGGCAACCGTCTAGTTGCTATGAAGACAATTCGCCATTTATCTCTGACATTTACTTGCCAAAGGGATCAATATGTACAGCATTGAAGTCACTGGATTCTTCTAAAGGAGCTGGACCTGATGGCATACCACCCTCCTTCTTCATAAATACAGCTGACCACTTGTCTTCCGCCTTACTGATTATTTTTAATAAATGTTTGAAGGAAGGGGTCTTTCCTACAGTTTGGAAACGAGCCTCTATCACTCCTGTGTACAAGGGTGGCAATAAAAGTAATGTAGAGAATTATCGGCCCATTTCTATTCTTTCTACTTTGTCAAAGGTTTTTGAACGACTAGTACATAGTGCGCTATATCCTCATATCCGTCATCTTATCATACCCGAACAACATGGTTTTGTCAAACGTCGTTCTACCACCACCAACCTCATGACCTTTGTGAACTATCTCTTTGAAAATATGGATCGTCGGGTACAGGTAGACGCTGTTTACACGGATTTTCAGAAGGCCTTTGACAAGGTGGATCACACTCTGCTTATGGAAAAAATTGCCTTTAATGGTATACGCGGCAATTTACTCAGATGGTTTGCATCGTATATCTTCAATAGGACTCAAAAGATCGTCATTAATGGGCATGAATCTGACTCTATAGTTGTAAAATCCGGGGTTCCTCAGGGATCAGTATTAGGCCCTTTTCTATTTATATTGTTTATTAATGATATTAAACATTGTTTTATCAACTCAAATTTTTTGATGTATGCTGACGATATGAAAATTTATATTACCTGTAAAAATATTCGCGACTGCCATTATTTACAACAGGACCTTGATAGATTTTATGAATACTGCCTTAAAAATAAACTCTTTCTTAGCCTTTCCAAATGTTACAAAATCTCTTTTACTAAAAATAAAAATCAGATCAAATTTAATTATTCAATAAATACTATAATTCTTAATGAAGTTCAATTTGTCCGTGACTTGGGTGTTACACTTGACTCTAGTCTGCATTTTGATACTCATATTGACAATATAGTAAAAAAGGCCTTTCAGATGTATGGACTCGTGATGAGATTTTCGGGTAACTTTGTGCGACCCTCTACATTCTTAATACTATATAAAACCCTGATTCGGTCGCAATTGGAATACGCCGTCCAAATTTGGAATCCTCTATATGATAAGTACAAGGATAGGCTAGAAATTGTGCAGAAAAAGTATTTGCGTACCATGAATTATAAATGTTATCGTCCTAAAGTCTCCTATGAACAATTGCTGAAATGTTATAATGTTCTTAGTTTGGAATCTAGACGATGTCTTCTGGGTGTAATGATGCTGCATGGTATATGCAATAATAGATTCGACTGTATTCCTTTATCTAATAGTCTACATTATATAGTGCCTAGATCTGTCATGCTTCGTGGAGTACGTGTGCCTCGACTATTCCACACAAATTCGTGCAAGACTAACGCTGGGGTGCGCGTGCCTCTTCGTCGCCTCGTTGATGCGTACAACGCTTACTTTATGGAGCTTGACATATTTACTTTTTCCAAACATCGTTTTAAGGCAGGAGCAATACAGCTACTTAATTCTTAATTACTTAAGTATTTATTTATATGTTTTTTTTTTTTTTGTTTCTTACTAGTATTTAACGATGCACACTACTTGTCTGTTTTCTTTTAACTTTTTTTGTGAATTCGTGGACAATGTTGTGGGTTACATGTGTAGTAACATAAATATGTAATAGATTGTGTTTCATGTATTTCTAAGTATTGTACTAATTTTAGAATCTCTAGTTTAGCTTGGCATGTAACTGTTTTTTGTCCCTAACAAATAAAATAAAAATAAAATAACATATAATAACATCCTATGTAAAGCAACAAGCTTTACATAGGATGTTATTATATGTTATTTTACGGTAGTTTAAATATTTTCTCAACTTGGTATACAACGATATTGAGAAAATGTGTAACTAAAACAGAAAAGACTACAAATTAAGTTATTGGAAAACCCTTAGTTTATTTACAACAGGAGAACGCGTAATAAATAATAATTATGTTCAAACGCGTCTAAAAATAACTGATTAGACATCAAAATATTCATCCATATTGCTTTTAATGAAAAATGCTCAGTACGCTGGCCTAAGAAAAACCCGCTAAAAGTTTAATTTAAAAGCGCCCAAGAAAATAAGTAAAGTAGTGAAAACATCACATTAGATGTATCTACTTAATTAATTTAAAGATATTTCAGTTTATACTGTCAGGAGGATCTCCTTGGCTCCAGGTCTGTCCAGGTCAGGTAGACAAGGTGTATCTTTGGAAGCGTCTGGCAAAAAGTAAAAGAGAATTTGAATTAGGAATATGTTTTGTTTTTATATGGGACTCCAGTGCCAGCGCTCGTTGAAGGCAGACGTCAAATATATTATGAAGTTTAAATCTCAAATATAGTTTTTTTTTTTTTTTTAGCACTAGTGAGTGAGTCCGCTAGTGTTACAATACCTACTATATGTAATAGAAATACCTAAAGCAAAACATGAATAAGGTACATTGTTCACATCATTATGAATAACATTGTTCTTGCTGCACATTCACGAGCTTTTTAAGTCCGATACCTTTGGGTATGCAGACGACCAGCACATGTGAGCACTGTGCGGGATCTCTTACATTTCAGCTTTTCGACAATCGCATTAGCTAACAGAATAACACTTTTCATAATAATGAGCACAATTACCTCTTTTAAGTTGTGCGTTATTTCTGTTACACCCTGTTTTTTACATAATATTTTATTATATTATTATTCCGTTTATTTCATTTTATTATATTATTATTTAGATATGATAAACTGAAAAAATAGATATATTTAGGTACACGTCGAATTGAGAACCGCCTCTTTTTATTGTCGGTTTGTATTTTTTTTAATTTTTATTATAAAGTATTTAATCCAAAAATTGTACCCAGTTGAGAATGTTTGTTTAATTTAGTTATTAAACAAATGTTTTCAACTGGCTACAATGATTTTACGATTAACATTCAAACCCTTTTTTATACAGTTTATTATTAGTATAGTCTAAAAATGCTTTCACAAACGCTATCTCGGGACATAGATTTAAATAAAATGCCAGACACCTGAAATGCCTCGTCCGACACCATTTGTACCTAACCCTTAAATATTTATGGATTAATTATTTGAATCAGGTGGCTTCGAAAAGCAATTCATTTTAATTTTAGATACTTCATCTTGATTATTATAAGTAATTTGAAGGTGTAATTAAGAATGATGTTATGACCTTGTTTATATCGACAGATTTAAAGTATAATGCCGCAATAACAGTTGGTCACAAGCCGGAATTCCAAAGTTTGCTCGAATTAAAAAAAAAATATCCTTAGTACCGGGTAAAACAGGGTGGATAGAAATGATGGGGCGAATGAAAACGAAACTTTGATTGGAATTTTCACGTAATTTAAATATTGTTTGCAGCAATGAATATCCCCATTTTTAACACAATTATTTTGTATTTAAATGGACGCTTTATAAGAAACAATTAATATGGTATTTATGTGAAAATCCCAACAAAAGTTTCGTTTTGATTCACCCCTGCATTTCCATTTTTTTCTTTTAACGGGGTGGCGTTAAAAGAAAAAAGCCAAAAGAAAATTAATGCTTAAATTTTTACTATATTTGGAGATTCTTAAAAAATATTTTTTTTGGGAAAGATATATTACAATGAACCTATGCGAATGACCATAATTATAAGGGTTCCGTTTTTCATACGACCGTTCGGGACCCTAAAAAATCGAAAAAGCACCTTTTAACATCCGAACATAACCACAAAAGTACGAAACTCTCGTCGTAATACCATAAACCCGCTAATCCAGCTCTTACCGCCCACCGAAGCTTTCGTAGCACGGCGGGGAAACGAAAACGAAGCGATTTTATTCTGCTTTAATCACGAAAAAGTAAAAGGTCAGGTTGAACAAAAAAAAGTTCAATTGTTTTGTGGAGTTTTAACCGATGGTAAGACTAGTTTTAGAATAATATAATCCGTTCAACCTCGTCCTTCCCCTTCTGTCGCGGTGGCCAATCAAAACGAAGATCAGGCAAGTACCTACGCAGGAGATATTATAGTGCACAAATGTGTTCGTAAACATGTGGAAGGATGACGGCAATCCGGCACGACAGGCGCAGGACAAGCACCGGCTTTACGTACCTTCAGAGGCACGAGGGTGTCAAACCACCATCTTTTCAATTTTGGGCTTTTACTGAGAAATTTCTTATGGAAAACCCAATAACACTTTTTTCTCGACCTAGGAATCAAAACCAAATCCCCGCGATCGGCAGTCACAGCCAACTATGTACTAAAACTTACTAACATGGAGTGTTAAAATGTAGAGATATTATTATCAGCATTATTTTCTTGATCATGTCTCATGCCAGCCACGGTCCATATTATCTCTCACTCAATTCATGAATTTGTTCTTTGGTCGTCCTTTTATACTTGTTTCTTGATAATGGTTGCACAGGTCTCTGATTAGCATTTACAAACCTGAAGTGTATTTATGTTTTTCAAATTGAATACGCGGTACTCTTTGACAGATTTAGAAAATTAGATTTTATAACAATACAGAAATTGCATATCAGTTTTAAACCACACCAGTGGTTTCAAACCGGTCAATTAACCTGCAGCTGCAGACAGTGAGAAACCTCCAAGGAAATAACCATAGAACGTTAATTAAGTGCCACAGTTAATAATGCACCACCTAGTCGAGCAGCCAGGTTGCGCCAATAGATCATGACAAAGTTGATAGATGGCGCCCCTACCACCATTCTCGCAGTAATAGGTATTCCTAGCCTATTGGGGAATCTAGACGTTATTGAATTAATGCAGTGAATTAATTCTTACAATAGAAATAATGTATTCGATGTTGAATAGATTGTAACAAAAGAATAAAGAAGAGATAAGGACAAGAAGATGATGCGACAACATTTAATTGATACAAACACATCACAACAGCAACAAAGTAAAGAATTCATACGAAAGAATGATACATTATTGCTGTGAGCGTGCCAATACCGAAAGTATTACCATCTCAGCATTTTCTGTATGGTGCCGATTCCCGTGGATGTTGTAAGAAGCGACTAAGATACTCATCAGAGAATGGGCAGCAGCATTCTCTGTACATTGCATCAGCTACACTGCGATCGCCAACCCGCCTGCCAAGCGTGGCGATTATGGCAACCCCCTCATTTGGGGGAGGCCTATGTCCAGCAGTGGACGTCTTTAAGCTGATATGATGATGATTTGCTGGTCGTCAGGCATACTGCGCTGGTTTTGTTCGTTCAGAAAGTAACCATTTTTTTCTTTAATAAATATTGTTGACGAGAGAACAGATGATTTGCAACGAGTTCGCAAAAGTCCGCACAAAATAAGCAAGGCCGCATTTATGCATTTTGAACCACAGAAATTACTCAACCCCTAAAACTTGCAACTGTTCAACTCAATTATTACAATCTTCTCAAATTAAATTGACTACAAAGAAAATTAATTGTGTATTGTAAAACGAGAGATTTCCTGTGGATGGCAGAGCAGCACAATAAATATTTATTATTTTCTCTGGTAAAATCAGAAACAAAGCATTTTTCCACGTTGTATTTTCAATTACATGCATTTTATTTCATTGTGATATGGAATCTCCACTCCACGACTCTCGACTCCACGGGGAGTTTAAAACAAAAAGGATAATCATACACACGTCGACTCTTGTATAGTGGGGAGTAAACCGTTCGGCTTAAAATCACTCACTGCTTTTAAAAAGTCCAGCAGTGAGAAGTTACAGGCTAAACATAGGCAAAAACGGCACAGCGTGTTTAAACTTAAATAGCAAAATTCACACTAACAAATCCACATCCCAAACCAACCCGTAACACGAAGACAAAATTAACACAAATCTAATATGTAAATTGCTCATTTCTGTCAAGTATAATAACTCCATAGCGGTAACCGCTATTTCGGTTACACTAATGCCATTAAATATAGCACATTATTATACCTGTGTCTGTTAAAACTTAATATTTGAATAGACGAAAACGCCCCAGGTGGCTACACCGGCGTGCATGGAATCCGGGCCAATTCTAAATTTATAAGCGTTGAATTTTAAAGAAGTTTGCTGTAGACACAGTTGCCGTGCTAGACTTTCGTAAATCATTGGATGTTGAGCTCGTTGCATCGTGTTGGCAAGAGTGACTTATTTTTTAAAACCCCTTGTTAAATTACTTCGTGCTGTCGCCCGCGACTCCGTCCGTGTGTAATTAGTGATTCCCTCTTTATAAATGACTAGCTTATTCTGCCCGCGACTTCCCGTAGGAATTTCGAGAAATCCTCTTACGGCCGGTTTCAATAACATATCTACCTTTAACCAACTGTCAAATTAGCTACCTACCAACAGTAGCTGAAACGTAATTGAAAGGAAAGCGAAAATGACGTTTCAGCTACTGTTGCAAGGAACCTACATGCCAAATTTCAGCTTTCTACGACCAGTACTTTCGGCTGTGCGTTGTCTGTCAGTCTCTCAGTAACGGAAGAATTTTAAATATGTTACGGTAAGTGTGATTACATTATTAATACTTTTACCTGAACTTTCGGTAATTATTAATAATGTTCGGTAATCCTACTACTATTATAAAGGCGAAAGTTTGTAAGTATGGATGTATGTATGGATGTTTGTTACTCTTTCACGTAAAAACTACTGAATGGATTTTGATGAAATTTGGCACAGAGGTAGATTATAGTCTGGAATAACACATAGGATACTTTTTATCCCGGGAATATGTTCCCTTAGGATAGTTTTCGACAATCACGCGGGCGGAGCCGCGGGCGGCAACTAGTTATTAATAATTTTCAATTAATCACGTTTACCGTAACATGTATATTTATAATCTATATAAGGTACTGTTCAGTATCTTCGAAATCTATTCAGTAGTTATAACGTAAGGTATTAACAAAAAAAAAAGCAAGCGTTGCTTTACCTTGAAGATCGACCCGTTTGGCAATTATTGAGCCACGAGTAATTTGACATAATTCTATTATTGAAATATATTATTCTTTAGATATATATTTTTTATTTTTCTCTTGAATACCGGAGAGACGTCACAGAACAAAGCCTGCTATATTAAATCGTTCACGGTTTACTAAATATTTCCGATCTTTTAGAGTACCTCGGTACAAAATAATTAGACCTAGTCGTGAGACCATTATCTTTGCCACAACTCCAAGTCGTACTAACTAAGAGATCTACGCTTTGGAACGTGCGAATAGCTTCATCTTTTTTGACTGATCAACCATGACAATTCAAAAGTGCCTGTAAATGGTTTAATTGAAATAAATAATTTGAGTTTTAGTTTGAGTTACCTTTGTAGCACCGCACCCATGAACCGTCTAATGGGAAATTACAATGAAATCGCTACACGAGCCAATAGTCCCGGACATCTTTTCTAACTCTTTCTGCAAATTCCATACGAGACTTTTAACCAGCTCGGAGCCTCAAGACCTCAGTGTGACACGAGTCGCCTAATAATTAAATTGTATCCACTTGCATTTCCATTCTTTCGTTTTTTTTGCCATTCCGTTAAATATTTCTGTACTTTCCAGAGTATTTGTGAACATAGCTCATTTTAACTTTAACTTTCTTACTCGTAACTTGTAACTAATTCAAATAGCGCATGCAAATATCTAACATTGTCTTCATTATGTTCTCTGATAGTGCTGTGCACTTCTGTAAGTGACGAATTCACTATACCTAAAACTCTACATATGTAATTTATATTTATAGTCGTCGAAGTGCCTTTTACAATATACAACGTGTAACAGAATAAACGCAATACCTCTTAAGGGGTAATTGTACTCATTATTATAAACAACTTTTACTATGGGACCACAGCATTATGCTGAGCCATGACCGTTTTGTGCGTATTTTGCCAACCCGCATAAGTCTATTCTAAGTTCTTTTTATGGTAGGTATGCGTCATACTTGGCAAAAATAAAAACCTTTTTCGTTCTTTAATTCAAAACTTTAAACTCAAACAAATGCAATCACTATCGCCTGCTCACTAAGGCGGAATAATCCGCGTGCCTTTGCCAAAGCTCAGTGGAACGCGTATCGCACTTATCTAGCTAATTGGCTGCAGCTCGCCGGCTGTTTACATTTGCATGAAACTCGCTTTATATTCCACGAATAATGATGCAATTTTATACGGAAATTAAAGGTAAAATTCTACTTATAATGTTGGAAAAGGGGTTCGCGAAAAGTTGACAAAGAATCTAGTAGAGATAGGGAAATATCTAAGTAGATTTAACAAGCTGCCGTCCGGGGTTCCGCCGGCAATTAGTACTTCCCGCCTTTTATATTTAAGTTATAGCCTAAGTGATGTACCAGCTTTATTACAAACAAACATCCTCGAAAATTTTCACATAATTAATATTAATGGGAAATAAGATTAGGTGATAATCGATGGGGACAAAAGGTTCTGAAGTGGCGACCGCAATGCAACTACTACAGTCCCTGCCGAGGAGACGATGCTTGGAGGCATCAGTTATGTCCAGCAGTAGACGACTTTTTTATTTATTTACTTGTTTTTGCCCGCGACTTCGTACTTTTATATCCCGTTTTTCCCGTTCCCGTGGGAATTTGCTGTTCCAAATGCGGGCAAAAAAAATAATTTTCCAAATCTGACTGGTAGTTCTAGAGATTAGCGCGTTCAAACAAACAAAGCTTCAGCTTTATAATAGATATTACTAGCTGCGCCACGCGGTGTTACCCGCGGTTTAAAAGTATGTGTGTATGTTGTAATATGTGTTAATCCAGGGTTTTAGCTTCCTGCTTACGAAATTTTATCAAAATTAGTCTAGTCGTTTGCGCGTGAAGAAGTAACAAACATACACACACACACACTCACACACTTTAGCGTTTATAATATAAGTGTGATAGTGTGATGTGATGAACGTGTATGTATTTATTTATTAAGGATCTCCAACACAGGGAATAGGTACATACAATACGCAATGTATCACAGTCACATTATTTGGTTATTAAGATAATGTACCCCTTCACTTACAGGAGACAACGAAAGAATGGAAATGCAAGTGGATACAATTTAATTATTAGGCGACTCGTGTCACACTGAGGTCTTGAGGCTCCGAGCTGGTTAAAAGTCTCGTATGGAATTTGCAGAAAGAGTTAGAAAAGATGTCCGGGACTATTGGCTCGTGTAGCGATTTCATTGTAATTTCCCATTAGACGGTTCATGGGTGCGGTGCTACAAAGGTAACTCAAACTAAAACTCAAATTATTTATTTCAATTAAACCATTTACAGGCACTTTTGAATTGTCATGGTTGATCAGTCAAAAAAGATGAAGCTATTCGCACGTTCCAAAGCGTAGATCTCTTAGTTAGTACGACTTGGAGTTGTGGCAAAGATAATGGTCTCACGACTAGGTCTAATTATTTTGTACCGAGGTACTCTAAAAGATCGGAAATATTTAGTAAACCGTGAACGATTTAATATAGCAGGCTTTGTTCTGTGACGTCTCTCCGGTATTCAAGAGAAAATATTTTGAAATGACTGAGCCCTTAATCATAAAAAGAATCTCGTGGGCGGTCAGAACTTCTAAAACGAAGATCTGGTGAAGCTTCTTTGGATACTTTCAATCCTTTTTACGTGAACACGGTAAGTAGGGTTTCATACTAGAGATGCATTGTTCAGTAGACTTCTCACGAGAGCATTGAAGAATACCTTAAGGGTAAAGACGGATTGGAAACGCTTTTTTTTTTTAAGGATGGGAAATCATCAAATGACTTCTTCCGCTCTGGGTGGAGCGGAAGGGCGTGTCAGACTCTTACTGACTAAAACCCATCCATGTTCCTCCTAAAGCCCTTTCCGTTCCAGGGCCGCGGTGACTCTTTTGAACAGATTCCGCAACCATGGCAGAATGGTCGTATCTTACCGATGTTGTAGTGTTACCATCAGATGGCCTCACGCATCCAAGAAAATCCTTTCTTCTTTTTAAGCTACTAAAATCATGAGTCACTGCCGTTTTTTTCATTGAAAAACGGCCTTTATAAACCCACGCACAAATACTGCAGCTTTGGCAGTGATATTGTCGGTAGATTTACTTTAGACCAATATAATTTATTGTAGACTAATAAAATTTTACAGAAAAAAAGCAGCTGTAAGTTCGTAAACGTATTCTAGTTTAAGTAATAAAATGTACTGTTCAAGTTCTAACAGTATAGTTTTCTGCTGAAGTTCCGAGTTGGGAGTAGTGCGAGCTAGCTTAAGTGCATTTGCATAATGTTACCACTCTAATTTGGGGTAATTTTTGCTTTTCACGGCTGTAACTGGGTTTTGTAGGGGCGATATGCTACCTTCATGTGTATTGTATTTAGCCGACTGCCCCAGGAGGGTCATGATTTCAGTGATTATTTTTTTCCAAATTTGAAACAAGATGGCGGCATACACTCATGGCTATGTACTGTTGCTTGTCTTTTTTATAATTACAAGGCTCGCGTTTCACCACATTCTCCCCTGATGGAAAGCGATGATGAGGTTCACGATGGACTGCAGGGAATTTCACTTTTTAGATTGCCTCTTTATTTTTATTTTGTTTTCTTTCAGTGTTTTCTTCTATATTCGTAAGTTGTACTAACCATTTTAGAACCATGGAAACTAGAAAAACACGCTATTCTGTTATATTTGTCACCGGAAAATGGCAAACTCCGTAAGATTAAAAAAAAAACTTGAGAGATTGTAAACTCCATAAATTGTCAACTGAACATTTGGAATACTTTTTACGTATCAAAATTTGATAGTCTATAATCTCTCGAATTCATTCCGAGAAATTGTGGACTGACATAAAATGGCCACCAATCAGAACAAAAGTCTACAATTTATCCGTTTTAGTGTGATAGTTACACCTGGAAAAAACGCTCTCATTGGTCTGTTCAGATGTGAATTCACAGCAGCAAAGACCAATGAGGGGCCAAGTTTCCAAATTTCAAATGATCAGTTGACAATTTATCGAGAGTTTACAATTTTTTTCAGTTATTTTATAATCTTACGGAGTTTGCCAGTTTCCGGTGACATATTCATTCCATATCACTTACATACCTACTTCTTTAATCTCTTCTATTCAACTTATTACCAAAATATCTTCAGACACACTCGATAAGTTTATTTAACTCAATGGTTATACCGGAGACCACACGGCAATCACGTTTGACAACAGGCAAAACCAATTAACTCCGACGTCAAACAATTTACAGAAAGGTCACAGCTGTAGTTACCGACACCCACTTGTATCTCTGTGATATCGCAAATAATA
This sequence comes from Mamestra brassicae, assembly GCA_905163435.1. Lineage (NCBI taxonomy): Eukaryota > Metazoa > Arthropoda > Insecta > Lepidoptera > Noctuidae > Mamestra > Mamestra brassicae. The sequence goes on along the minus strand of LR991004.1, from coordinate 5,717,892 downwards.
ATATTTAATTGTAAAAGAAAATTGTAATTTGGTACTGTAGAGGTTTATGTTTGTTGAAACTATTGTCCCTGAAGTCTCAGTTTATGGGTTTCTTAAAATACTTTACAATTTGAATTTGAGTGAACATATATTATAAGATGTTCACTCAAATTCAAATCGATGCTTAAAGCTGAAACACGATTCATCATCATCTGCCTAGCCTTTTCCCAACTATATTGAGGTCGGCTACCCAACAAACCGGATTTAGCAGAATACCAGTATTTTACGTGGAGCGGCTGCCTGTGCGTACCAGACCTCCACAACCCATTAACTGGGTGTGTTCTTCCTCCTCTCTCCTACTTGTTCTATGCTGTGCCCGACAGGGTCCATAATTGTGACTAATATAATTATTTCCTAACAACTTTATACATTATGGTACGCAATAAAGAATTGAGAATTGAATTGAGAATTGGGTAACACGGTAGTTCTTGGCAAATAGCATTTGGAGGGACACTGGTGGATTTTAATCAGTAAAAGTCTGACAATCCCTTCCGCTCTGGGCGGATACTTATGGTGATTTCCCATCCAAGAAAAAGAAAATGTGGTATCATCTGCCAAGCATTCCCCAATTTAGTGGGGGACTTCCAATATAACTAGTTGCTGGCGTTGTTGCGTGGCTTTAGTATTGTACATGGGGCGACTACATCGCACCCTTAGAATTAAAGTGGCCAAACTCAAAATTCCTGTTACTAACAATTTTGATGTATAACTGATCTTAAAAAGCATTCTCTAAAACCTTGTGGGAAAAAGAGTCCAAATTATGAGTGTCAAAGGGAAACTTATACATACATAGGTCACGGGAGAGATTTTTTTCCACCTAACACTATTTGTTTAAGATTTTCTTGCTTGTCGCTCGCAATTTTTGCGTAAAGTCACTTTAATTCTAAGGGTGCGACATATCCAAATTCCATGACCCAGTAACGGAGTTACACGATACTCTTTGGCAAAACTGGTTTCAGGTAATCGGTAATAAATGTCATCATCAGATGATGGTGACGTTTATTACCGAACTATATTGGGGTCGGCTTCCAGTCAAACCGGATTCATCTGAATACCAGTATATTACGTGGAGCGGCTGCCTACCAGAACTCCAAGATTGATGTCAGATTTACTGGCTTCTGACAATCCGTAACTACTGCCAAAGATCTACAAATGACAGCCGGGACTAATGGCTTAAGGTGCTTTCCGAGGCACGGAGGAAACTCGGTATGTTAAGGTGGTCATCCATCCACAGACCAACTTTGGCAAGCGTTGCTTAACCTTGGTCGACCCGTGCAGCTGATATTCTTATAGGTAATATAATCCGTTACTCATACCTATGCCTTCATTTCCGCCATTAGAAGAGAGAAGGACACGATGCCTGTTCTTGGTGATGGATAATAACTTGTCCATGACACAACATTTGCAATAACAAATCGATTTTTATAGTGCGTTGAGTGGTAACCTAACGCGCCGACGACGCGCAGATGTCGCGTTTCAAACGCAATTCAGACGCAGACTGTAAACCTTTGCACCCTTACAATTTAGTGGCTCATTTGTATTGATACAAACGCGCTCAAACGGTGATACATACGCGTAGACGCGCTGAACTCGCGCGTATGTATTGTTTCTGTTATGTTTCTCCGACAAACAAACGCGATAAAGACGAATTTTGAACGCGGTTCTCGCGCGCGTTTGTATCGCGTTGTACGCGCGTGTGTATCGATACAACTGACCAATCTGCTTTTTGGTAATTTACAGCGCCGTGAGCGTTGTCGGCGCGTATAGGCTCTAAATCATTTCCAAAGAGTATAATCGACGCAGAGCCGCTTTCATTCGAAGATGACGGCACAATACCATCCCCACATCAAAATGTCAAGGGACCTTCTGGGTCGCAGGTGCTAAGAGTGGATACTAGAGGTGTCCGTAAAGTTACCCTAGGGAGAACAGTAACACGTAGTGGTCACGTACTCCGTGTACGACGACTGTGTTGCAGGAAAGACGTGCGTCTCCCCGGAGGAATAAAGATGTAAAATAAATGAACTTTATGTATTCTTAATGTAACTAACATTCAATAAGAAGTTCTTATTGAAAATTCGTATGTAAAATAATGATTTTAGTAATAATGGTATGCGGTGATACTGTGGTGAAGTGTCGTCGGTTCTACCTATCCAGGTATTTGTGTAGGAAGGGCCCCTTAACCATCTATGATTAAATTAACCATTGTTAAATTTTATTCCAATTTTATTCAATTTTTGTATTTATTCAGTGAGTAGTGACTCTTCGATCATTGATAAACAGGCCCCAAGTTACTTATGTTTTTGTTTATAAACATTGTCGTGACTCATCATCATATCAGCCGAAAGACGTCCACTACTGGACCTAGGCCTCCCCAAAGTGTGACAACAACCGGTACTGTACGTCTCCCATCCATCGGCTACCCGCGACCCTCACCAGGTCATCGATCCACCTTGTGGAAAGCCTGTCTTGACTAACGTTTGCTAAACCGTAATATTAAACGTTTAAACGTGTTTTAGCTTTAGCAGGAGCTCGTGGCTAAAGAATTTCAGCCGCACGGGTCGATCAAGGTTAAGCAACTCTTGCCAAGGTTGGTCTGTGGATGGATGACCATCTTAAAATACCGAGTTTCCTCCGTGCCTCGGAAAGCACGTTAAGCCGTTGGTCCCGGCTGTCATTTGAAAATCTTTGGCAGTCGTTACGGATTGTCAGAAGCCAGTAAAGCTGACATCAATCTTGGAGTTCTGGTAGGCAGCCGCTCCACGTAATATACTGGTATTCACATGAATCCGGTTTGACTGGAAGCCGACCCCAATATAGTTCGGTAATAAACGTCACCATCATCTGATGATGACATTTATTACCGATTACCTGAAACCAGTTTTGCCAAAGAGTATCGTGTAACTCCGTTACTGGGTCATGGAATTTGGGTATGTCGCACCCTTAGAATTAAAGTGACTTTACGCAAAAATTGCGAGCGACAAGCAAGAAAATCTTAAACAAATAGTGTTAGGTGGAAAAAAATCTCTCCCGTGACCTATGTATGTATAAGTTGCCCTTTGACACTCATAATTTGGACTCTTTTTCCCACAAGGTTTTAGAGAATGCTTTTTAAGATCAGTTATACATCAAAATTGTTAGTAACAGGAATTTTGAGTTTGGCCACTTTAATTCTAAGGGTGCGATGTAGTCGCCCCATGTACAATACTAAAGCCACGCAACAACGCCAGCAACTAGTTATATTGGAAGTCCCCCACTAAATTGGGGAATGCTTGGCAGATGATACCACATTTTCTTTTTCTTGGATGGGAAATCATCATAAGTATCCGCCCAGAGCGGAAGGGATTGTCAGACTTACTGATTAAAATCCACCAGTGTCCCCCCAAATACAATTTGCATTCTAGGGTCGCAGTAACTCTTTCGAACAAATTCTGCAACTTTTGATGATGATACCTAGGAAAGAAAAAAGAAAGAAAGAAAGAAAAAGTATTTAATTGCCACAAAACGGACCTAAAGAAGAAAAGCGTTGTGCCAACCTCAAATCCCCAATGGCTGAAATTCTGTTAAGTACAAAGGTCTAATATTACAGTTGCTTATGTCACGCTAAAAGATGAAGACTATCAGTAGGGTGGTAGCGAAACTGACAGCCCAGGATGTTCGACGTGTAATCCCGGTTCCAACGCGGGAACGCTAAATTAATGCGCCCCAAAACAGATGCTAATTAGGTCCACACCATTACCCACGCGTCCACAATTAACTTCATAAACAAACAAGAAAAGGTCCCTCAAAGACTCCATCATAAACAGCTGAACATCGTGAGTAGCTGTCAAAGGAAAGCTCAGTTAATTATTCAGTGGGAGGTGAATAAGGGTGCTTTTCCAGGAGAGACGTACGAGTTAGCTTGGCGGTGTATCTTCGCACAACTTTTTGCTGGAAATAACCTCTTAGGTTGATCTGCGAGAGGCCACAAATAACAGAAAATCGTCGGAGAAATGAGCTTTAGACCGACTTATAGATTTTCCACACCTGAGCAAGCTCCTCGCACTGCTTTGGTGGAAACAGTCACTCATTTTCACAACGCCATTACTCATCCTCGCACCGCTTAGCTACCTCGCACATTTGAGGTGAAACCGAACTCTAAGAAGCGACCTGCATTGGACCTAAACAAACATGGGACTGAATCTTGAAGGGATAGTAAATATAAAGGTGGGAGTGACGACCTCTGGTAAATGCCTTTGAATTAGGTTTAAGGGGAAAGGGTGAAGAAAAAAAATGTTACAAACCGGCCAAGTGAGTCGCACTCGCGCGCAAAGGGTTCCGAACGAATCATATTGTTTTAACATGTTACTTTAAAACAATAGATCTCTTATGGAGGTTCCTGTTATCTATAAGTTAATGATGAAACGAAATAGTCAACACAACATTATAATCGTTTCTTATTAGTCTCCTGTCTGTTCGTTACAAGGTTTTCTTGATAAACGATCTCGTCCGGTTTTAAATTAAATTCATGGTACACGCAAGCCTAGCTTGTTAGCAAGCGGACACAACCCAGCTATACAGAATGTAATGAAAAGAAATCGTTATATTGAAATACTGCTCGGATCGGATTTTTCTTCAACGAAGTCTAAAAAAATTATAAACATTCCTATTTTGACTTGACTGGCCTATTGGTCGAGTGGTTAGTGACCCTGACTGCTAAACTGGAGGTCGTGGGTTCGATGCCCACCCAGAACAAATCTTTGTGTGATGAGCATGATTATTTGTTCTGAGTCTGGGTGTAATTTGTCTATAATATGTATGTATTTAGAAATATATAAGTATGTTTATTAGTTGTCTGGTTACTATAGCACAGGCTCTGCCTAGTCTGGGATCGATGACCGTGTGTGAGTTGTCCCAAGATATTTTTATTATTAATTTTGTTTGCCGATCATCATCTGCCTAGCCTTTTCCAATTTGTTTGCCGAAGTGTTTATTTAAAACACCAACAATACAATTGGAATAATTACTCTTTGGGAAAGAACCCACCGTAAGATTCCTTGAAACACTCACAACAACAAGTAAAAGATCAACATTTCGCAGAACTAAAACTCCGTCCAAGATATAAAATAAGTACTTACGGCACGGTATTGTAGAGGTATTTAAACGGTCCGATCAACAAGAACTGGAAAAGACACACGATACTTGGAATCACCGAGCACGGTGAGCGGCGTCGGAAAATATTTCCCAACAAATAAAGAGTTTGCACCGAGAGTATTTCCAGCAAATAATGGTCCTGGGAATATTGTTCTACGAAACCTCTGAGCTTCTGAGAACGAATCAGACGAGGTGGAATTTTAGGTAATCTTTTCAATTTCTTGTATTTGCAAAACAAGCAAATTTAATGTTGTTTTTCCATCATGACCTCTGAGTTTGGTTCGGTGTTTCTTCTCAGGGTAGTCAGCTAGGAAAATAGGTCTCATCTAGATTAATATGACCAAAAAAATATTGAAGTGTAAAAGAGTTACTTGTTACCTATTTGCAAAATAATTATCATCTATCACAATGAATCATGGTTCAGAAATCAGAAGGCATTCAGGGCACTGCTCGTCAGCTGTGTATGTATCAAAACAATGTCGCCCGTCGATTCCACGCCGTCCATGGAACACAAGGCTCAGACTGCGCTCACTCCTGGATGTTTCACACTAAAATGCGTCACGATAATGAACAATATTTTCATTGTTTTAATAATTCAAATGTATTATGGGTAGATGAAGTGGGCTACCGTTGTAAGACGACTAAAATGGCACGGTCTATAAAATTCTTCTGTTACTGAGTGAATGACAGACAACGCAGAGCCGAAACTACTGTCTGTAGATAGCTGAAGTTTGGCATGTAGTTTCCTTGGGATTTCCCAATAGTGTAGTTAGTGTATTTACACTAAGAGAAGATGTCCCAAAATTCCTACGGGAACGAGAAAAAACAGGATATGCGCGTACGAAGTCGCGGGCAAAAGCGCATTCGTTCATAGAATGGCACTTTGTCTAAAGCCTGTCACCAGAAAATGGTAAACACTGTAAGATTGTAAAATATCACGTGAAATTATAAACTTTTTTTTCTAAATAAGACACGTATTTATTGGAAACTATTGAATTTGGATAGGATTGATTGTATACAAAACAATTTTTTCATAATATATGGAGAAATTATAATCTAATCAAGATTTATTACAATCTTACGGAGTCTGCAATTTTCCTGTGACAAGCCTAAGCTTGGGCTTATTCATACTCTCAAAACAAAACTCAACTGCGCAGATTGATGTGCGTTGATTTGCATCTGGCAAGCAAGGCTACTGCTTTCTTTGCACTACCGACTCGTCAGCGCTTCCTAACTTCTCAGAGAAGACAAGCTTATCTTATTCATACTCTCAAGGCAAGTCTCAACTGCGCAGATTGTAGTGCAGCGCCGTTGTTCGGCAGCACAAAGTGGTGCAATGCTTTGTCTTTGTGTGAACGAGATAACGAGATGTGGCGTCTCTTCAATTTAGTTGGTAAAACGTAAAATGCATTTAGCACGCGACTTTGTTGTTCTAGTTTCGGTAGGAACTGCCTTTTCGTGGCATTTTGTAAGGAGAATCTAACGAGCTAAGTTTTGAAATTAGTTTTGGGAATTACTGGTTTTTACCCACGATTATTATTTTAAAGAAAAGTTCCAAAAGACCAAACAACCACATTCTTTGTCATTTCCCCACTTGACTCATTCATCCTCTACCATATTGACTTTTAGGTTGAGTTTTAATCTGATGTCAAAAACTGTGTCGAGTGAACAAGAGGAAGTATTCCTCAAAAAGGACTGAGGATATAGGTGACACCAGGCCTTAATTAGATGACAGCACAACGTACACTTGTAATACTCTAGAATAAAATGCTCACATACATATCTTATACGTACTACTTAAACCAAGCTTCCGTCCCACAGTTCTCACATACCTCCTCGGTACTAAAGCCTCTGTAAGTTGGAATAAAATAAATATAAGCTTGTTTGATGCATCGTGAGTGAAACGCTAAGGCCGCGGCCACACAGGCTCATCACGCTTGGTGGCTGGCGCGGCTGGAACAGTGAAGTGTCTTACTGAAAATGGTGCAAGGTGTCAGGTTGTAAAGATTGCTTACTTAAAGCCTAAGCATACGGCGTATTTCATACGCGGCGACGACGAACGCTTTACAAACGCGCGCTCACGGCGCTGTAAATAACTAAAAAGCAAATTATCGCATTTGTATCGATACAAACTCGCGTACAACGCGATACAAACGCATTCAAAGCTCGTCTGTATAGAGTTTGTTTGAAAACATAGCAGAAACAATACATACGCGGACTGCAGCGCGTCTATATTGATACAAATGCGCCATTAATTTCGTTTGAAGCGCGTTAACGCGCGTCATCAGCGCGTCATCAGCGCGTCATCAGCGCGTCGTCGGTGCGTTAGAAAAACGCATGTTAAAAGGCATGTATGGTTATGGCTTCTTAACCGAGTGCCCCAGAACGACGGAAATGCTTTAACGGCAGGATAGATTTCAACAAATGAGGTACCATAACATTTATCGCCGGAAGTGACATATTATTTTAATTTAAAAAAAACAAGATGACGGCCGCCGTTAGGTAAGTGGAGTCGTATTTTTTCATTATATGTATAGTCATGTGGGGTATTAAAATAAAGTACTCGAGGAGGTTATTTCAAAAATTTCACTAACTAAATGTAGGAACTCAAAAAAAACTTGTGTAGTAAACTACTTGTGTAGTAAACAGTAAAAAACTTCCAGTTCCAAACAAGTCACTTTTCAAGCAGTCTGATGCAGTTGGTGGTATTAAATCTAAACAATAAAGTCACCATGAACGCTTGAACGCTGAGACAGCTCGAAAACTGACTCGCGTTTTATCTATGTATTGTGACTGCAGTCATGCAGCGTGTGCCAGTGTTTCCAATTATTGCCAAAGTAAAACCATGCATTAGTTGGCTCGTGATTGTCACCTGGCACGCAACGATCCTGTGTAGCCTCAGCCTAAAGGGCAGGTGGTGTTCCTGCCAGTATGCTTTCCCAGGAGAAATTCTGTTTGTTTCTATCAATTTACCTTGCTTTGACTACGAACACGATATTTCCTATCGGGTATTTTGTTTACTGATTCTGTGTGGTATTCGTGTTTGTGTCGTGTTCAAGCTGTTTGTGGGAATTTTAACGTATTTCTATGGTGAAAATATTATTTTTAAAGCTGTTATATAATAATATAATATTTTTTTCCTTAGCCTGTTGTGTCCCACTGCTGGGCAAAGGCCTACCCCGTATCCTTCCAGACATTATTTTCTTGCGCCACCTCGAACCAGCCTTCGCGGTGTGCATCCAGATCATCTCGCCACCTCTCGGCAACGCCGTCCATCCTCTGCACTCATGGCGTGGAGACTTTTAAAAATAAAAGTAAATAAATAAAAATTATACCATAAAATATATCTGCACAAAACCATTAATTAACTTAAACTGTAATTTAATTTCCTGAGTGTTATCCAACATTTTAATTGAAATCAATGGTGTTTCTTGTGTTTTTCAAAACTAATTTAATTTTGGAAGAGCCAAGAGCTGGCTTTTACTTTGGCCAGAAGCTAAGTAAGTATTGCCATTCAACGTGGCAATGCCGCCAGTCTCTTGGGCACATTACCAGCTGACAGCGTTGAGGACGAATTTTTTGATGCTATAGTTTATTTGTTAGTATTAGGTTTTATTATCAATGCCTCATATTGTACGTATTTTTAGCCTGAACTAATTTAATTTACATTTTTTTTTAATTACATAAGTACTATCGCGAGGTATTTAAATATGATTAAGTAATGAGAACCAGACTTAAAGAAACTCACAACTTAAAGCAAACATCAAATATGAGTTTGTGTATTTTCCTAATTTCTGGAACTGTCAGTCCAGCAATTCAAATGTACGAACTGTCAAAAATTTTCAAACTCAACACAACAGGAAATTATTTGAACAACATCCACAGCCCTTGAGTAAATTAAGTCCACCTAAATATAACATCTAATTAAAAATACACTCATTCAATATTCCGACGGGATATTTAAACTTAGGACTCTTAAAATAGGTACCTGTTAGGTACACAAGCCTTAATAAGGTCTATAAAAACCCCTAATTATAAACCTAATTTAAATTCGTATTATACCCTAGACCTTAAATTAGCTACCGGGTTCCCTTGAAATATTAATGACTGGCATTACGTAATAAGGGACCGCTTTTCTATAATTGAGTAATTATGAGAATATAATGGCTTGTTATGACGGCGGGTGTTTTGGAAGGTTTTCAAGTATTCATTATTATTTTACCTAGACAGTCAGTCAGTGAGTCAGTTCTGTGACAGTAAATACTCTTTTATAGTACGGAACCCTAAAAGAGTATTTCGGTACTACTGCTACTTAATAGGGTTCAGTTGGTTATCACCTATGCAATGAAATTAGTATTATCTTTATGATATTTATCGTGAGAGACGTGATTTTTGATAAATAATAATATAATAAGGTATCATAGTATCAAAATTACGTCTGTCACGACAAATATCTTAAAGTCCAATACTAATTCCATTGCACGAACTGAACAAACAACTAAATCCATAAAACCAGTCGAAAATCACGTTTACGCGGCAATTACATAAAGTATCGTCCAATGTGAAGGACAGAAATAAATTGCCATTTACGGGTGATCTCTTCAAGGTTAAACATTAGTTTTTCCTAACCCAATCAATCACTAGACGATGTAGGTACCTATTTAACGAAGAAAAGAGGAATGGACGGAAAAGTGGGATTTTCTCTCGCGACATTCGTCTACGAACGAGATCAAGGTGACCTTTGAAAATCACATTAGTGAGGAATCGTGTGATCTTTGTGGATTTATAACGATGTTAACGCGTTTTTAATGTGAAAGGGGTGTGATAGCGTTATGGAGGACATTAAACGTTTGATGGTGATGGAACGCAGGTGTAAACGTTGCAACAAAAATAAATGGGTAGCCAACTGAATCTGCCTAGCCTTTTTCCGCGTATATTGTGGTCGGCTTTGAGTTTAACAGGTTGCGACTGCCTACGTGACTTTTATAACCCAGTAACTGAGAACATATGGAAACTGAACTACTCTTTGGCAAGACTGGTATCAGTTTTTTTTATTTTTGTTTTTTTTTTGGATTTTTTTTTAACTGTTAGGTCAAGTTGGTTAAAATGATAAATAAAAAAATTATAAATATTTTTTCTGGCTTCTGACTGCAGTCACAACTATCAAAGATCTATTAATGATAGCAAAGACCAAAATCTTCAGCGGTTACGCACTGCATCCGATCCGAATTCGTGAAAATACGAATATAAAAACTCGGACCGAATTCGGATATTGCTTTTCACACTTCTTTCACAATTCGCGAAAGTACTGATCTAGAGTCTAAATAACTTGGACCGAATACGGATGTTGCTCCCGCACTAATCCGATCTCTGATGCAAATCCAAGCTATTCAGGAGCCATCTTTGGATATGTCCGATTTGAACGGATATTGAAACTGAAAACTGTACTACGGCTACTTCGGTCCGTCAATATTTCTTCCGAATTAGAGACTCACGGATGGCGGAGATAAATCGTCGGATTTTGCACGTAAACTACCATGCAAATAGTTCTATGACTACTTCGGGACGTATTTTCACGGATGTGAATCGGATGCAGTGCGGAACCGCTCTTAATGTACTTCCCGAGGTACGGAGGTGTCTCGGTATGTAATGGCTGGTTAGACACATTCTCGTACCAACTTTGGCAAGCTTTGCTTAATCTTGAGGATATCCCACAACATGGAATAGACGATATACTCTTTACCAATCTAGAAGAAAAAATCAAGATTTCATTTTACCACTTGTTGGCGTGATTAATATGTATACCCATGCCAAATTCCAACTTACTAGTGCTAAGCGTCTCTGAGCTAAACCGCAGACAAACAGACACACGGACAGACATGGCGATACTTTAAGGGTTCCTAGTTGACTACGGAACACTAAAAAAGAGAACAGACGAGACTATACGAGAACTATGCGTATGCACTAGACTATGCGAAAGTTTGGATGGTCGGACGGATGTTTGTAACTCAATCAGGCAGGAATGGCTGAAAGATTCTAGATGAAATTTGGCCGAGAGTTAGATTATAGTCTGGAATAACACAAAGGCTATTTATCCCGGAAGTATGTTTCCTTGGGATAATTACTGATATTCACGCGGGCGAAGCCGTAGGTAGTATAATAATATTGTTGTTTGTGCAACAACCAGAAAAAAAAGGGATTTGAACCAAAATTTGGCACAAATACATTGCATATAATGATATCATTTTAATGACGTGGGAATCTATTTTTATTTTTTTAATATGGATCTGATTTTATTTTATGATAATATTGTTGCTTAATTGATTTTTTTTTATTATATATATATTTTTTTGTATTTCTGACATGTTTTTTTTTAATAATTTCTAGTTTTGTAGTCTATCAATTTTGATGTTTATTATTGTTTTTTTTACATTTACCATTTATTTAATTGTAATATACCTAGCTCATTCTACACTTCTTATTTTCACTTTGATTTTACATTACATATATTTATTATGTTTACACGTTTTTTTACTTTTTAATTATTTTTTAGTTTATTTATATGTCTACTGCGCGTTCGAGCGTATGGTACCCGTGGGCTGCAGCTGAAAATCAGCGTTGGGTGGTAATAACTACTGTTGCCACCTAACATTATGCTGAGTTGAAGCCCTTTTGGCACAATACTGCTATATGTACATACTTAAGTTTTGATATTTTCTATTTGAAAGGTGTTTTTTTTTAATTATTTTATTATTGCACCAATAAATGCCATATTCTTTCTTTTCTTTCTTTTCTATATTCCGGAATAATAAATAAGCTACTTTTTTCCCGAGAATATGTTTCCTTGGGATAATTTTCGACATTCAAGCGGGCGGAGCCGCGGGCGGCAGCTATAAAATATAAGTTCGAAGCTCACCCGTTGAAGTAATGAAGTGAGTAGTGAAAAACTAGTAATGTGAAGCCAATAAAAATGTTGTAGTCATACTAAATAACGATGAGAAAAATTAATTGGCATCACATTACACGACGTTCGATCGTTATATTTGTTCGTAGTGTAGCTCACACACTATCCCACCCTTAGGCACAGGCCTGCTCCGGAGTGGTCTTTTAAGAGGTAACGGAGCCCCTTCTATGTGCAGATGGTGATCAGGGGGGTGGTTTTAGTGAGGTAAAAATCCCACACTCCCTGGTCTTTACCCCAAAAGTCCAGGCGCCTTTTGAAGGTTTCCCCCCGAAAACAAAAAAAAAAAGTCACAGGCCTGCTAGGGTTGCGAAATTTGTTCGAAAGAGTCACCGCGGCCCTGGAACGCAAAGGGCATTAGGAGGAATACGGATGAGTTATATGTCAGTAAGAGTGTGATACTCAGAGCGGAAGGAGTCATTTGATGATTTCCCATCCTAAAAAAAAGGCACTCGCCTCCCCAAACTTCTTTGAGGTATCCTTTCTTGAGCTACCTCAAACCTGCTCTTGAGGCTTGGTCGTCTTCTATCTTTTCCTAGGCAGGACGTGGCGGCCATACAGCTGACGTGACTTGCCCAATCCCATCTTAGCCGGATAACCCTTTATCAAAAATTTTGCTGACATACCAGCAAAAACATTAAACTGCATATAACGGGAAGTGGTGCTTAAACTACTATTCTATTCACAGCAGTTTTTATTTAACTTTTTGAATAACCCAAAAGGTGCACTATAAAACTCCAGTTTAATTATGATGAATAGCATGAAACCGGTTGTATACAGAACATTTTTGCTATTCGTATATTAAAGGAATTTTGTATGAGCATCGTACTGCGGTTTCTATCCGGGCATTCCGATGTTTTTTGTTTTAAATTGCAATGCTTTCAGCCACAAAAGTGGATGCGAAATTCAATGTCGAAATATAAATGGATACGTACTTTGTAATTGTTATTGTGGGAATATATCTTTACTAATATGTATATGAAAGCTGAAAAGTTTGTTTGTTTGTTTGAACGCGCTAATCTCTGGAACTACCAGTCGGATTTGGAAAATTATTTTTGCACATATATGATAGCCACATTTATGAGAAAGGCTATAGGTTTTGAATACCAACCCAGCAACTGGCTAAATATTGTATTAAAATAACATTTAAGAAACTTTAATTTGTTTCTGCCTTATATATTTGGGTTTTGGTTTTATAGTACACTAGTTTTTTGCCCGCGATTTCGTACGCGCATAGTCCGTTTTGTCCGTTCCCGTAGGAATTTCTGGAAATCCTCTCTTAGTGCTCCCCTACACTCAACAAGGAACCTACATGCCAAGTTTCGGCTCTACGTTGTCTGTCAGTCACTCAATCACTCAGTCACCAGTAACGGAAGAGTTTTCCATATTTTGATTGATAGTGCCTGTCTCAGTGTATATATAGATGCATAAAAAACACATTTAGTTTTATAGCTTCAATAATAATTCATACGGCAAGTATTTTTCACATTTATTTTGTTAATACTAATTGCTCAAAGACGACTCGGCACTTAGTCGTTTTTGATCAGTGCCATTTAACAAATAAAGAATGATGACAAGCACAATGTCAAAGCCCACACAACAAGACCCTTGGGAGAAATGAGAGGTAATGGTTTTCCTCCGCTTTTCCTGTTTCCTGGACCGAATATTCGAGTCCTGATCTGATTGGAGCCTTTGATGCGATCATAATAAGAAATGTTCACGAAACAGTCATCGTTTGTATTTTGTCATCAAATATTTTGAAGAAGATTTTGCTGTTATGGTTTGGTCTTTGTGTGTTCACAGTATTTTCGAAGGTTCTAATATATAGAGAAAATGGGGCCGAAACAAAGTGACATTCTATTTATTTAAATCAGGACAAACATTACATAGGATTTGTTAGTAATTACTTAAACTATGTTAGTATAATACACTCTGATTTAGAAGACTAAGAAGCGACGATATGGACGGCAACAAAAAGAACCGTAATGCCATCTATCCTGTCAGCGACGAACTTCCAACGAAATTCTGCATCGCGCATGCAAAGTTCTTCGTGCGGTTTGAACATATATAACAGTCCGAATATCAATTATCAGGCTGGCGCCCACCAGACACAACAACCGCCTGGTCGGAAGATCCTCCCTTTTCAATGGGGTTTGCGGGACTTTACTCACTGTTCCGCATACCTCTATAGACATAAACACAGACATAATACAACTACCATCTTTTGGATCCACTTGGCAACAACACATGTACAGCGCACAGGTGCCCCATCAAGTGGCCCTGAGCCTTACTAGCTGGGTTGTTGCTGTCCCGCAAACGATGGAGCAACGATGCAGGTCTTTTATGCATTGTTGCAAAAAAGTCGTCGGTACGCGCTGCTGCAAATATCTATAACGCGCTGGAGAAACGCGACAGCGACAACAGTATCCTAAAAGCATTGTTGTATTGTACGCGCAGAGAATTGTACGTTTTTTGTGTACATCTGATCCCCAAACTGCATGTATATAATTTTACTTTAAACATTTTGTTTGGGATTGAAAAGAGTGGTAGTTCTTGTATTTTCAAGGAGCGTTCGCAAACATATCGTAGTCGCGAACTCTCAAAAACACTTCTAATTTCCCTATAGGTATTTTTTTATTTTTTTTTACGTTGATTGTTGATTGTTGTTGTTGTTGTTAATATTGCAACTTTTATTTTTAACGCCTTTTAAGGCAGCTTTTAAGCTAGTTTAAAATATTGTAAATTGAGTATGATTTTCCAAAGATTTGTTAACCAACCATAGCAACTTGCAAGGATAAAGTTAAAACAATTCAATTTCATCTCTTGCCTCGTAACGAGGAACAAGTACAAGAATAAGCTGATGCCTTCGTAATACGATTAGCTGGCGAGCTGGATTGGTTCCCAGTCGAGTCGCTATCAATCTCGCTGGCTTAAAGTCTACAGTTTTAGTGGAATCATATTGATGTTGCTGACAAATGATCAATGTATACGTTTGAAATGACAAACCTTCATTACCTTCTAAAGGAAAGGAAAGGAAATCATCAAATGACTCACACAGACTCAGTCAGGCTCAGTCAGACTCAGTGACTAAAACCCATCCGTGTTCCTCCTAATGAATGCCCTTTGCGTTCCAGGGCCGCGGTGACTCTTTTGAACAAATTCCGTTACTCTAGCATGAATTAAGTACCTACCTAAAGTTATTTGTTTAAAGTATTGTCAAAAAAAATCACTGATGAAAAGCTACATTATAATTGTCACTCAATAATTGAGAAAATTAAAAATATTGTTCATGATAGTAATCTCTATTTTATATTTTATAGACTAGCGGACGTCACCCGCGTAGTTCCCGCTTCCGTGGGAGTACGGGGATAAAATACAGCCTATGTTACTCGCTGATAATGTAGCTATCCATTGCTGAAAGAATTGTTCAAATCGGTCCAGTAGTTTTTAAGTTTATTTGTTACATACAAAAATACAATGTTTTTCTCTTTATAACATTAGTATAGATAGAGCATATTGAGCAACAAATAAATACCACCCCTCACAACACTGCTAAAAAAAATATTTTCACTCATTTTTACTCCGGAAACTTATCTCCTGAAACTGATAGCTGGAAATATAAGATCCAACAGAGAATCATTCTCGACCCCGTTTCCCTGAAAATATCAAAGTTCAATCATAAGCATCAGTCCTGAAATCGATATCCGAAGTCTTCACAGTTATCGCTCAGTATCTATAACCATAAAACCGGAGATGTCTATAGCGAAAGTTTTAAAACGGTTTCGTGAAAGTTTACGGTTTATTTCGGGGATGTCCGTCTGGCAGTTCCGGTTTTAGCATGACCGCGTCAAAGGTTGATTATAAGGGTTTCGGGCGAGTTTGTATCGGTTTGTATAAGTACCCAAAATTCAGATTTTTTTATAGAGATTTACACTTCAGGAAGTCTGTTCAAAAGTTTTTCCAAAATGAAATAATGTAGCATTTGTACAGGGTGAATATCAATTTAAAAGTTGGGTCCGTGTTAAAAGTTTTTCACTTTTTCCTCTTAGAAAAAGGACCCTGTATATCATTTTCGTGGCTTTTTCCAATTAATTTTTACATTCAAAATATTTTATTTTACATCGAAATTGACACTTAAAATACGTCAGAAGCTAGAGCACAAATGTATGTGTAAACATTAAAGAGATGAAAGATTTCTCCGAACTTCCTCCAATTTGTCTTTTTGAGGTATTACAAGGATTAGGGATTCCGTCAGCTTCCGTGATGCTGAGAGCACACAGAATGTCTTTGAATGATTGAGTACATCGGACCTAATCAGAGATTACAATAATGGGACAGATTCGTTTGTTTGAACATTGGTTTACTTCTAATCCTGTAGCTATGTGCTAACTTTAGGTCCAATCATTTAGGTGACTATTACCTAAGAATTATCATGAAGTAGGTACTTCGCGAATTGTAAGTTTTTTTCATTGCAACTATAAAGCATAAAGTGCGGTTAAGCCTTAAAAGACACAACCTGAACATACCACTTCACGTGACCCAAGGGCTGGCTTTTTGTTTTTGGTCAAAGAATAAGCATTGCCATACAACGTGGCAATGCCGCCAGTCTTTTGGGTACACTTCCAGTCGACAGCGATGCGGATGAATTTTTTGACGCCATATTTAAGGGTTAATTTAGTTAGGAGTTTTTGTTTTTATTTCTAGTGTATATAGTTAGTTAAGTATTTATGGAATAAAGATTTTGTTACCTGAACAGTAGAAATGTATTCTTCTTTGAAGAGCTATAGAATAGAATACTCTTTATTATGTACACCATATAAGTTACAGGAAATAGAGATGTAGAAAACATTACAAAGAATGACATAATGGGTGGCCTTCTTTCTAGTACTCTCTTGTAGTCTTGCTTATAATTATAGATGTTGTGGTTTTTTTCAACAATATAATAGAAATTAAATTCCTCAAGGTAGACGACCACTTTTGAGAGACCTCCAAAATCCACTCCTTTCATCTTTGATCCTAACTTACTAAAGCAACATTTCTCTTCTTCCGCAGGTCAGCTCGCGTGGGCAAGACGTCGCTGGTCTCCAGGTTCCTGGGCACGAAGTTCGAGGACAGCTACACACCGACCATCGAGGACTTTCATCGGAAGCTGTACCGCATCCGGGGAGAGGTGTACCAACTTGATCTGTTGGATACTTCGGGAAACCATCCCTTCCCTGCTATGAGGAGACTGTCTTTTCTTACTGGTGAGTGATTTTTTACTGGTTAGTGATCCATCAATTTGACCTGAATTGATAGACATTTATTGTGATCCTAAACAAGTTTTACTAAAGTAAAAACGATACATGGTTTACTGTTTGGGTTTCAACAAAAATATATGTAGAATAGAAAGGGGATTGACCTTTACTGACATGCAAACACGAAACGACTATAGTATGGTATACGCTGGGCTTACATGCGTGTCAGACCTTCCATGCAGGGTGCAGGCTTTTGTGACGCCATTTTTTTCTGTCAATCACTAGTCAGGAACATGAGACTAAAGTGGGTCCACACGATACAGAAATTTTTCAGCACAGATTTTGTTGCACAGACAAAATTGATTTGATTTTTTATAAAAAAGGTGCACTAGGAATTTCTCCTGTATCGTGGGTGCGTTAACAAACATATACCTAAACTCACAAACACAAAATAAAAAAAAAATGAAAAGAAAAAGTGTTTATTCACAGTAATACATTGCTAACAATATAATTATTACCTTTACCATTTGGCAGATGTAGCTCCCTTTCTTAAGCACAAATGTAAACAATGACACACAAAAATACAAGTTTTTTTTTATATACTTATAATATTAATTAAACAGCCAGACCCGGAACAACTATCTGTTGGTTTTACAAATGTTCAATGTTCCGTGCGGGTATCGAAGCCACGACAAGAGGCGTAGCAGCCAATCGTTCAACCACTGCGCTAACCGCGCCGCCAAAAAATAAAAATCTAAGTAGTTTCTGAAGGCCAATTCTCGTTCTTAAAAAGCACTCACCTCAGCGAAAATCAATGTCAAAATGAAGGGGAACAAGAAGTGTTTCAACTGTGAAAGTATCAACTTTAGCGTTGTATATTTTTTATCATCGGTTTTTTAGTTACTATTTGTATAAAAAGGTCTTAGAAAAGTAAGAGTGCAATGGAATTTGAACTTTGCCACGTATGAAAACATTTTTTTTTGTTCCAAGTTTGAACAAAAATCTTACATTTGAATTTTTATAGAAGGTGTTTCAGAAGTCCGTGGTCGTATTTAAGCTGATTTGGGTAGCTGATAAACAGTAAAGAAACAAAATCAAAACAAAAACCAAAACATTTGAAGTCCGCTAAAAACGACTAAAAAGTTCCAAAGAAATCAGTTTTCAATTGTTTCACGCACTTCTGAAACATTCTGTATGTTGTTGAGAAATTCTCTCTTCTCTTCCATAAATAGGAACAATAAAGGAAAATTCAGTGAATAAAGAAAAGCTTGGATGGCAGGAACCTCAACTAATATGATCGAGAATTCTTTGATACATTCGGAAGGCATTCTTTAAATATCTCGTCCTTTGTTGGCGTATTTTTATCATTATCTACTTCGTATCTTCGTTTTCCCAATCCAATTTAGGAAGCAATTTTTAAAATTGCAATATTAAATTATTATTAAGGGAAGTACTTTTTCTCTATAAAGTGCCCTGTTGTTTAGTGAATATTTTATGTATTTAACAACACCAGAAATACTCGTATAAATAATGACATATGATGATGATTTATTACTGAGTCGAAAACATATAGATTCCACCATCGCCTTTTTACCACCGGAATACCAAACCATTTATAATAATGATAATAATAATAATTTCAAATATTCAGGTCATTTACACCCACAGTAACATTAAAAATATAAATAAAACATTAATTCGGACAACAACAGAAATAATAAAATAAAAAATGATTATGTATGTCAAACAAATACATTCTATTAAAATTAAATTAAACTATACACCAATTAATCATATTATAATTAAGTAATAAATAAATATAAATTAATAAAAATCAATAAATATAATAAATTAAATAACACCTTAAATTTTACATTTCTCTACTGTACATGCCTGTTAGCATAATGCCGGGATTTTGCGCATAGCCAAAATGTGGAACTCTCTGCCAGCGTCTGTATTCCCTTCCACATATAACCCGTCTGCCTTCAAAGCATAATTGAACAGGCAACTTCTGGGCAAACTCGCTCTATCATAGACCTAATCCATCGCTTTCCATCAGGCGTGATCAAGGTCAGGAACAAGCCCGTTCCTCAATAAAAAAACCGGTCAAGTGCGAGTCGGACTCGCGCACCGAGGGTTGCGTAAAATATTTTTATTATATGATATAACTAAAAATGTATGCTTTTCGCAATTTTTTCCTTTATCTGTGCTACAAGACGTTGCTTCGTACCAAATTTCAAGATTCTGAGTTCCCTGTAGGTTTTGATTTCCTTGCGAGTGTCGAAAATTTGCATATTTGAATTTCAGCTTGTCGCGTTCGTTTGCTTCACGCTTTCCTGAGAAAAAGGGTCTTGACAGACAGACAGACGGCCAACAAAGTGATCCTATAAGGGTTTCGTTTTTTCCTTTTGAAGTGAGACTTTTGGTTAAAGCTTAAATACGAAAGTGATCCAAAACTTGCAGCATTTATCAAAATAGGACTAAAACTATCTCCGTGTCCGCATATAAAATTATTTCCATCATACGTTGTAATAAATAAAATATAGAGCAGACAGTGTCAACTAAGCCACTTTACTAACTATGCTAATTCTGTTTGATGGATGGTTCTGTGATGCCCATTCATTAGATCAGTCTGTTTAGCTGCAGAAACGAATATCTACCTAATTTCCTCTAAAAATAGGAACAGTCAATGATATCCAGAGAATCAAGAAAACTGATTTCCAATCCTATAGTACATACACACATAAACTCAAATTTGATCGCCAACTGCTATGGCATAACTGGGTACTCCTTTTGATTTGCTTCCGTTCCTACAGCTAAAGAGGTTGTTTGTTTGAACGCGCTTACCTCTGAAACTACCAGTCGAATTTTGAAAATTCTTTTTACTTTCGATACTCACATTTCGTGGCTGGGGAACGGTAAATTCTTATGGGAACGGAATATGCGCGTACGAAGTGCCAATACTAATATACTAAAGCTGAAAAGTTTGTTTGTTTGTTTGAACGCGCTAATCTCTGAAACTACCAGAGGGATTTGGATTTCTTTTTTGTAAATGATAGCCACCGTTATGAAGAAGGATATGCGTACGAAGTCGCGGCCAAAAGCTAGTCTGGTTATACAAGCACGTTGCAAGTACTACCTGGACTTTCTAAAGAACTTATCCGTTAAGAATATTGTGCGTGTTCGTCAAGGGCATTTCTCTCCGGTGAGATTGTGGTCAAACGCGACTCTATCAGTACAAATAAAAAAAATATAAAAACTATATCTATTCCAAATAAAACTATTATCTGTTCAAACAAGAGCCTACACATAAAACGCCCACAAAAAATTGGCATCTACGAGTATAGTGACAACTAAACAATGTCTGTACTACGCTAATCCCATTTGATGGATGGCGCGGCACGATGTCCGTTATTGTGCGCGCATTGAGATCACAATACCGGCGTTGTGTACTCAAACTTGTGCATACATTCGTAGTTTTAGGGATGGGACTAAAAGAGAATGATTCGTAATCAAACTGTGAATAACTTTTCTTACTATAGTGACAACTAAACAATGTCTATACAACTACGCTAATCCCATTTGATGGATGGCGTGGCACGATGTCCGTTATTGTGCGTCCATCGAGATCACAATACCGGCGCTGTGTACTCAAACTTGTGCATACATTCGTAGTTTTAGGGATGGGGCTTAAAGAGAATAATTCGTTATCAAACTGTGAATAATCATGCCTATGTTATGTTGTGTTATTCATAATTGCTGGTGCAAGTTTTGCGGTAATATTTAAGGGTGTTATAAATCCATCGATTGCACGTGGTTCACACTAATCAGCGTTCGTCAATTGGTGTGGAAACCTTTAGCCTGCTGCCATGAACCAAACGCTTATCCAAATTCCCGGGTACTATTAACTGATAATTTTCCAATGGAAAAATTTGATCCATAATATTTAAATTGATGTGGGAAATGAACCCAGTCCAAGAAGGTATGGCTACTTCCCGTTTGGTCACATTCCCGATTCGTCAACATGTCAAACGTTTTAAAAACAACTGAGCGTTTCGTCAAGATTTAAATCTTTATACATCCATTCCCGTTTCGTCACTCTTTTTTTAAACTAGCGTTTTATACGGTATAGTCAGCATACTCCCCAAAAGTTACCTAACTCCTTGTTGACGTTCTTTTCATCATTCGACTTTCCCAGAAGTGGGTATCATGTTTTTCTAGTGTATGTAAATTCCTTAATTATTTTCTTGACCTGCATGTATTAGATACACCGTAAAGAATTGAATAAAAATACTCTTATTGTAACACCATAACAAAATACAATAGCATACTAACTTTTCACGTCAAAGACGCCCGTCTTTATAGGCGAAATGCTACTACAAAAATAATGCCTTCGCTATAAAACCATTGTTCAAAGAGATAGTCGCAGCCACAGCCTACAAGTATTTGTATTTATTCATTCAGTATCACCAGTTGAATTGTTTTTCCCATCCCTAGTCGTACCCGTAATGGTCGCTTTCTGAATGTATACTAGTTTGAATGGATTTCCGAGCCTCAACTTCGTCGTATTTATTACTTGTGAATGCAACTGAATCAAATCCGAATGATTCAACTTTGTGGGTGTTCTGTGGGTATCTAATTAGGGATAGTGAGAATTTTGAGTGTGGTATGTAGAACATATTCTTTACAGTTCTTGAGTGTATTTTAGTATATAAGTTATATTTTAAGCAAGATTAATCATGTATTAGTTTATTTTATTTATTTTTTGTTTGTTTCATTTGTAAATTACTTCTATGGGCCTTAGTTGCCTGATAATAAAGAGTTAATATTATTATAAACGCATCGGCCTGTCCCCGACGCCAAGCCATAAATTCGCCGTACTTTTTGTCACATTTTTGTGACATTTGGTGTACAGGGCACGCGCTTGCTTGTCATGTATATGTGACAATGGCGTTCAAAAGGTTAAAGCAGTTTCTTTTTCAGGAAATAATAAATTTTAATGAAAGTGGGCAAATATTTAATTGCTGCCGAATAGGAATAGACATCTGAGCTGAAGTCGAGGCCGTTATGGATCCACTGCAATGTTAAATATCTATGTGAGTCAAACGATGTATTTCAACATTACATCGTAAACATAATATAAGTACCTAACAAATAACTGAGAAATGGGCCGCAGTTTTTTTTTGTGTGCATCTATACTGAACCTTCCGAGTCAGACTTGGCCGGTTTTTTTCATTATGTCATTAAATATGGATACTTTTGGATACCTATGTATAACGTCTGGTGTAGGTATCGCTGGCTAATTTAACACCTCTGTATACGTACCCAGAGTGTTGAGAAATCAATTATCAAACTTCCACTTGAAAGTCATGGAAACACAACACACTCAACAAAAACCTCTTAATTTAAGCAACATGAAATCAAGTTAATATTTCCACGTTCAAAGGTGAAATATTATTATTTTCAGGCGGTTCCGACATGTTCGCACATATCAAAGTTATAAAACTTTGAAGGGTTAAACAATAGACATAAGTGCAGTAGGTCAAGTCAAACAAAAACCACATACAAAAACCGGTCAAGTGCGAGTCGAATTCTCATATGGGTTCCGTACCATAAACCGTACAAAACACGTTTCTTATAGGGAGCCCTTTCATTTTTTTTGTATTATTTTTTGTTATAGCGGCAATAGAAAAGTAAATTCTGTGAAAATTTCAACGATTCTTGAGATACAGCCCGCTGACAGACAGACGGACGGACAGCGGAGGCTTAGTAATAGAGTTCCGTTGGTTACCCTTAAGGTACAGAACCCTAAAAAAGCATAGGATCTGAATACCATGAAGAAGGAGCACGGTACTTAAATAATAGACTTATTTCGATGTGATGAACCATAGGCGTGGGATATATCCAATATATATCTCACGCTCACGGTTTGACAGCCTTCCTACTTTTACGAGCCAAACTTAAATATAAAATTCTTAAATTTTAATTCGTAATGGGAGTGTGGGATTTTTACCTCACTAAAACCACCCCAATGATCACCATCAGCACATTGAACCCCGGTATCTCTTAAAAGACCACTCCGGAACCCCCTCTGTGCAATGTCTGTTATGGCACATCCCTGGGTGATGAAATACTACCTACGTAGATTTTATCTTAGTAGTCTGTAGAATTTCTGATAGGTAGAAACCACGAAATTAAAATATTGATGAACCGGGTTCGTTTCAAGAATTGAATAGCTAAATATTTATTTCATTCATTTGTTTGTAACGCAGATATTCCAGGGTAAGGGTAGCGTAACGTCTGCTAGGGTTGCGGAAGTTGTTCGAAAAAGTCACCGCGGCTCTGGAACGCAAAGGGCTTTAGTAGGAACACGGATGGGTTTTATTCAGTAAGAGTCTGACACGCCCTTCCGCTCCACCCAGAGCAGAAGAAGTCATTTGAAGATTTCCCATTCTTAAAAAAAAAGGGTAGCGCAACATTACGAACTACAGAAGTGGGACTGAAACTTCTGCCCTCCTTTTTTCAGTTCTGGACTTAGTAAAACAAAAGTTGGCGTGTATCAGACAACTTGGCGTGCGAACGTAACGTGTATTGTTTGTTATCATAACTCGCGTTTAAACTATGTAAAACATTTTTGTATGTAATGTTCACAACACATATGTAAGTACTAGGTATGTAATTTACTGAGGATATATAAGCGGAAAAGCGGTCGCAAAAACGATGAGGTAATTAAGGTCAAGGAAATTAAATCGACCATTGGTTGTCAAATAGAAATGGTCGTGTTGCGGCATCCGCCACATGAAAAACTAAGAAACGAAATTTGTACGGCAACAAAAATAACCGCAGCGCCATCTACGCCGAACTAACATCGAAATCCTGCATCGCGCAAGCAAAGTTCTTCGTGCGATTTGAACATATACAACAGTCCGAATATCAACTATCGGGCAGTTGCCCACCAGACACAACAACCAACCAACGGAGGATCCTCCCCCTTTCGGTGCAGTTATGCGGGACTTAAGTCTCTGGTTTGCATACCTCCAAAGTCGATTGATCTGAATTTTGCATATTTTTCACCTTTATCTTGGTTCAGTGACTCATTGAATAAATCGACTTCAATAAATAGTCTCACTTTGCACTATAGTTGACGACAGAAAGTTGTGGGAAGTAGGCATATGGAAGTTTGAGTTGTATCTCCGCTAATTTTCCTTTTATAGATCTCTGTCCCTTTGGGAAGTAGCATATGGAAGTTTCAGTTGTATCTCCGCCAATTTTTTTTATTAGAACTCTGTCCCTTAAAAACTTGCGGAGGCAAAGCAGATCCAGAATTGGGGATTTATTCCTATTAAGGCGGACGCTAAGTTCTGTACCAACCCTAGAAGGAATTGCGGATTGCGGAATTTGTTGGAAAGAGTCACCGCGGCCCTGGAACGCAAAGGGCTTTAGAAGGAACACGGATGGGTTTTAGTCAGTAAGAGTCTGACACGCCCTTCCACTCCACTCAGAGCGGAAGAAGTCATTTGATGATTTCCCATCCTTAAAAAAAAACCTTTAAAAGCCGCATAGATACCAGTATTTTACATGGACCGAATACCTATCGCATGTCCACAACCCCGTTACGAAGAACTACCATCTCTTCAAACAGCACTTAACAAAGCGATCTTTTTAACAGCTTCTACAGGAAAACCATACTAAAAAGAAGAAAATTAGTTTAACAAAATGCATGGTTCAAAGGTGTAAAAATAACTCTTTAGCTCTGGTCATTTTACTTCCCTTTGAAGGACGCGTTTTGCCGTTAACTCTTACAATAAAGTCGCGTAGTCAAGTGCAGATAAACGAGAAATGCCTTTGTTCACCTTACCTTTAACCTTAGGGGTGGTACAGACAGACGACAGAAAGCGAGCGTGAGTGAGCTTTTGTTGAAAAATACGGTCAGAGTTCACGTGTTGTTACGTTGGTTGCGAATTTTTAACCGACTTCAGGAGGAGGTTCTCAATTCGACTGTATGTTTTTTTTCTTTTTTTTGTAACTTAATATGTTAACATATATTTTAAGGAACTATTTAATTGCGAGTATTTAGGGAGTAAAGAGTAATTTGAGAGTAGATTAGAGTTTTTTTATCCTGCTTTTAGAAGAAAATTAAGATCCAGCAAATCTGTATTACTAGCAATCTTCGTTTAGTTTAAACGTCAAACGTCTAGTTTGAGGTCAGTCGGCCTCATCTGGTTTAAACCGACCAAAAATAATCATGATGACGTGTAAAAGTGTTATTTAAAAAAAAATGGTTATCAATTGTTGCTACAATACGTTTATAACGTATAAAAGACGTTTGGAAACGTTTAGTTCGAATTGGTGGAATAGCAACAAGGTAGGGATGGTAACTTGCAGTTCGGCTAGATGTCCGATGGTAGAAGGGGGCCGGTTTTCCTTACATTTTAAAGTTGAAGCAGTAAATGTTTTCTTAACATTTTAGTGGTGCGATTCTTAAGCTTACGCAGCGTTAACAATTCACATGTCTGAAAAGTCTGAAATGGTCACCAACCACGCGAATGGTTAATAACAACTTTATGATCTCAACTCCATTCGGAAGGGCTAATGTGGCCCGGGGTTTAGTGCCACAGACCTAATTGAAGAAATAAAACGAAGAATGTATGGCATTCACGCATTGTGTTGGCAGTACTGAGAGAAATGGGAATGTTGGCATTGTCGAAGGAGAAGGAAATATGTTATTCACGCCGAATTCGTTGACCATTCATTTATTGTTTTGTCGTGTTGGTGATGAACAGCAAATTTTGACGTAGACCTTTTCTGAAATACCACCGTTTAGAGAGTTTGGTGTTCTCTTATATGTATAACATAAGCCTATGTTCTCACCGCTGGGGTACGTACGGTCGTCAGGCCTTCTCTCTCTGAGATGGAGTCGTCATGGTACGTAGATACGGTCGTCAGGCCTTCTCTCTCTGAGAGGGAGTCGTCATTTTGATTGGTGGATTTTCCATGTTTGCTTTGATTCAATCTTCAAAATCAAAAGTCATTTATTCAAATTAGGCTGAGTGCCAGGACTTTTTGAACGTCAAAGTTCTACATAAAGACAGTCCCCCAAAACGCCCGCCCGTCACCACTTCCTAGTGTTATAGCTGGGAAGAAGAAATGGCGCAACAAACAAACTCCCCAGCAACACATCTGTCTGTTTAGTTTTAAAAACTTGAATTTATACAGTAGTATGCAAACTATTTTACATTAAATGACACAGAAAATAAAATATTCAAACTGTAAATCAAATTAAATGAAATTAATTGACACTTGGTAGCTAGCACACTCCATTAAGCCATCAGAAATAGAGACTATTCATTGAGACTATTCCGGTTTCTTTTCGATGTTATTTTCGCCCTTTTGAAAGCAGCAATGAGGAAATAAACTGTCTGGGTCACACCCCGCTACCTACAACTTGCAGGTTACGGCTCAATGTTCTATCACTGTTGCACTTCCATCATTGTTCCACTTATGTCCCACAACTGTCCCACTGATGTTCCACCAATACTTCTACGTGCATACTCATAATCATGTGTGTATCTACTGTGAACAGCAAATAAATGCTTTATTTGGCATCGCATATTTACAAAACAGGACAGAAAATAGAAAACATGGAGATTTTAACCCGATCTGGGGCCGAAGCCTACACGTGTGTGCCTATCGGTTCCGGTGCGGAAATCGAGCTCGCGATATATGCACCAAGCTAAATTGAACGCTCTCTTAATGCATCATCGGGGTCATACGTGTTTTAGTGATGGTCTCTGATGATTAGGTTTTGGGACAAAATTTTAGACGCCATAAAAAAATTGGATATCAGCTGTTAAAAATTAATTCGAAATACTTATCACAGTAGTTTACGAGCCCTTGACAATTTTTCTCATATAAGTTTCTCACATTGATTTAGAAAACATATTCACAAATATACTAGTTTGTATAGTTTGTCGTTTAAAACTTCATTCATCTTTGTCTTATCTTGAATGTTCATATTAATGTTGCCTTGTCGTATTGGTGTATTTATACTATTAATAAATTCATTATTTCTAAAACTGTTAAGGCGCTACCCCACCGCGGCGTATGCTGTGCCCAGGCACGCGGCGCATTTTAGCTGCGTGGATTCATTTGTTTGACAACGTGGGTCTACGTTTCCACTGCAGTACGCATTACACAATCACAACTATGTACAACTGTAGCGTGCCCCACCGCGGCGTACAGGTGCTGTGATACATTTGTACATAGTCGTGGGTTAATATTCGTGTGTACCGCATGCACAGCGTGCATGGCATTGACAGCATTGAGCTATGTGAGCTCCATATTCGAGCAAGCCACGCATGTACCATTGACGTCAATTAATGCGTAGTGTATCCGTGGGTTCCAGTGGACACAATCACATGCATTTTCTTACAAAGTGAAGCTTAACATACGTGCGTAGTCTCTCCGTGCGCCGCGGTGGGTTCGCGCCTTTATCGTACCACAAACTTTTACACGAAAACTCTTTCTATATGAAGGAACGTAAAACAATTTACGGTCGGCATAGAAACTCACAGACTCCATTCACACGCCCCCCCGCGTCGCTGTTACTCAAACTTTGCCAGATTTATGGGACAATAAATAGTTTTTTATGTTCAATTTCTGCCCGAACACTGTCCGTGTCGTAATATGGAGAGAGTTTTGGGTAAAAGTGAAATGTAAGAAGGTATGTGTTATTATTAGATACTTTTCTGACGGAAGTTTTTGTCTGTGATACATAGTACCTACATGGTATTTTTCATTGATTAAGTCGTTGGTCCTGCATCTCATCTCTGCCCAGTCATGTCGGATTGTCGTCTAATAGGAATATGAAAGTAAAGGAACAGAGAGAGCACCTGTGTTTGCACTCACGTTTGTGTACTATAATATCTCCAGCTTACTTGGCTAATTCCCGTTAAAATTCCTTCGGGAAGATTATCGTCATTGGTCGAAGAAGGTAATATTGATGTCACCGGATAATTTCAAACTACGTAAGATAACAAAATATCTTGAGAGATAAACTCTCGATAAATTGTCAAATGAACATTTGTTCTAAATTTATACGAATCAAAATCTTGTTTTCTATAACATATCCATGCCGATCCGAGAAATTGTGGACTGACATAAACTGGCGACTGGCACTCTGGTCTTTAATTTATCTTTTTTGGCATGATAGTTAAATTGGAAACTTGGCTCCTCATTGGTCTTTGTTGACCAATGAGACTTAGAATAAGATCAATGACAGCCTTGTTTCCAGGTTTGCTATCACACGAAAACGGATAAATTGTAGACTTGGCTCTGATTGGTCGCCATTTTATCTCAGTATTTTTTATGTTCACCGTAATCATCCATCACCCTTTCTTAGGGTTCCGTAGTCAACATGGAACCCTTATAGATTCGCCATGTCCGTCTGGTTTAGCTCAGAGACGCTTAACACTAGAAAGTTGGAATTTATTATGAGTATAGATATTAATAAGGCCGACAAAGTGGTAAATAAAAATATTAGATTACTTTGGTGATGATTTTTTTTATCGTCTATCCTATGGTGTGGGGTGTCGTTGGTGCAAAAACCATTTTTCCATTGAAGGATCCGTTTGCGAAATATTAGGTTTTAAAGTACAAATTTTTGTTAGAGTCAAATAATTATGCTCTGCCAGGTAAACGGTTGTTTTTGGAGACGTGAAAAAAATCCCGGTAGTAGCTAATTTATATAACGCCTATGGGGGAAAACTATCACAGCTAAGTAGGTTTTACAAGATAACGAGTAATAGTCGACCAGCTATAAAATGTAACTGATTAGGAAAAAATTTCGTTGTAACCCCATACAAAATGACTTAAAACTACACACACAACTGTTTGCTATTTTTTGTCATGGCCTACGGAACGGAATCACGAAACAACGGAACCCTACACTGTGCGTGGCCCGACGTGCACTTGGCCGGGTTTTTATAGTAAAAATATACGTAGAGCCAAGCATCAAGCTTCCATGCGTCTAGTCGAGCTAACACTAGCAAGAGTCATCCTTTATTCATTGAACTGACGAGTGAGGTTTGATGTGATCCCAGGCTTGCAATGTAGCATATTTAGATTAGTTGGAAAGTAGCAGTTTTTTATTCCGTACTTTAAGACTTTTAGAGCAAGGGCATTCCATGCTACATTACCATCGCAATATGCTTACCTCCCAGCCAGGGTTGCGGAATTTGTTCGAAAGGGTCACCGCGGCCCTGGAACGCAAAGAGCTTTAGAAGGAACACTGATGGGTTTTAGTCAGTTAGAGTCTGACACGCCCTTCCGCTCCACCCAGAGCGGAAGAAGTCATTTGATGTTTTCCCATCCTTAAAAAATATATGCTTACCTCAGTGACAAAGTGAAATCTAAATCAACCATAAACATTCGTGATTAATAATTCCTATTGTATTTGAAACCGCGCTCGCTGCGCAGGTATAATGAATGGTAGTTAAAACTTTAGCCGCATAATTATAAAATAAAAAAACTTTTAACCTTAAATAAGATTAGTTTAGGTGTTGATTAGAATATACATATTTTTGAACATATCTTATGTTATTAAACATCGATTTCAAACTTAAATTACTTCCTTCTATAGTAGCAATTTTATATTGTGGAGTTCCCTAATGCAGGCTAAAATACAACCTGTCACAAAAGTATCTAGCAACATACGAGGATAAGGATGTTTTTAACTCCTACACACGAACCCTTTTTACTGGGGCTGGCAGCTGACAGCTCAGGCCAGGCTCATAATCAGCTGGTCGACGGGGCTATATTGACCGTCTGTCGCTCAGAGAAAGTTATAATTTCCCCTCTGTTGGTGTTATGTCAATATTGTACGTTTGTTGATAGAAGAATAGGTATTGAGAGACTAAGAGTTTAAAAACAGCTATTATATAGACACTAAACACACACTAACAATAAACACTTATTCTATTTTGTGTAATCATCAGCCTTATCTGTCGATACAGGTTGTGTTTTTTTCAACACACTGGAAAACTGGCTCTTAACCTAATGTTTTTAGACGTATTTATAATATCGGGCTGGTCGCCGGGTAGTCACCACTGTTCGCTGGTCAGCCTCCTTGAACATCGTACATAGAACACGGAAAAAATATGTTTATGAAGCTTTATTTATTTGTACTAGTAACTGTGTTGAAGAACCTCGTTTGATACACGGCCTCACCTTTACTCGGGCGGCTATTAAGTATCACGTTAACTGCTGCACTATGAAAAAGTTTGTACATTCGTATAAGTGTACTATTTCGCAATTGGCTCGCTTCCGATTCACACAAACGACTGTCCAAAAATGTTTGAATCCCGAAGTACGTGTTATAAAAAAAAAAACGCATAATTCCTCCAGGACCTATATCAATGTATTCTTTCTATCTATGTAGGCCTTATATCAACTATTTATGTTGAGGTAGGGTTAAGTAGTAGACAGTCTAACTGTATGCGGCTGAAAATAAGCACCCATTTTATATTTTTTATACTAGGGGGCCATCCATAAATTACGTCACACGAATTTTATGTGTTTACGACCCCCTCTCCGTCCTTGTCACAGCTGGTCACATTTGTGAGACTCCCCCCTCCCTAGTGTGACGTGACATATTTTATAAAATATCTAGAAATTATTAAATTAAAACAGCACTTAGGACATTATTTTATACCAGATATAATTATTTTTTAATAAAATCAACATCAAATCAAACATTAAAAAATACCAAAGCAAAAAACTGAAACTTTATGATAACACCGATAGGACTGAATTTTTTTTTAAGTTTTTCGTTAAAAGTTCAAATTACGTTTTTAAATCCTCATTTATATATTTGATTTTGAAATGTGACGTCACAAAATTTAGAACCCCTCCCACCCCTTGTCACACTTCGTTGGCCCCTAGCTATTGCCCGCGACTTTGTACACGTAGACCCCGTTTTTTTCCGTTTCCGTAGGAATTTTGGGAAATGCTCTCTTAGTGCTCCCTTACACTCCTCAAGGATCCAACATGCCAAATGCCAGCTTTCTACGACCAGTAGCTTTGCTGTGCGTTGTCTGTAAGTCACTCACTCAGTAACGGAAGAATTTGCGCAGGCGTCATACTGCTGAGCGAGCGCCGTCAGCTAGGACTGGTCATCTCTCAGCTGCCACGGTTTATATTCATTATTTGTTCTTTGAATTTTTGCTTTCTGTTGCGCAAGTCTTTCTACATCGTTCTCACATATATGTATCTTTGTTTAATTTTCACACGAATGATGTAACCATATCATTGTAAAAACATTGATTGAAATTTATTAAAAGAGTGTCCGTGGAGTTTCTTGCGCGTTCTTCTCCATAGAGATCTACGCTTTGGAACGTGCAAATAGCTACATCTCTTTGGACAGACCGACCTTGACAATTCAAAAGTGCCTGTTTAAATAAATGATTGTAATAATTGAAATAAATGCTTTGAGTTTGATGACACTGGGATAAGACTTGTTTTTTTCTCGACATTGTACGAAAAAAAATGAAAATGCATTACAGAAAGCAGTAAGCTGCTCACTGAGCATTATGATCGTGAAAAAATATTTTCTCCTAGCAAAATTAGCTAACAAGATAACGAAACGACTTCGCTCATTTAGAAAAAGATAAAGTAGCCATAATAATCTTTTTAGTACCAAAATTAGCAATTTTCCTCCTGATATCTTTAAGTAAAAAATCCCAATTAATGCGTATTTTTATTCGTTTAATTTTTATAGGTGGGACCAAGGAAAATTCAAGCTTACTACCTAAGCATAAGGTTTAAATTAGCAGTTCCTGTTATGGTGGTTACTAATTTGGGGAACTTTCTTTGATCAGTATTTGATTAGGGTCCTAATTTGACGTCACTCGGGACTTAGAGGTCTCATTAGTGGGTAGGTACCTCTTTATAGTGGTCAGTTTTGTTTCTGACGTGTATAGAGAGGAGGATAAATGATAAATGTAATTTTTAATTGTTGGTCCGGATATAGAATTTTAGCTTTTGTAAATAATAATAATAATAGCCATTGTGCCGATAATCGTGACGGCCAATGGCAGGCATAATTGCCAAGAGCCTCAACCAACATCTAAAGAGGCTCTCGTTGGGCAGCTGGATCAAGGGCTTGATCCAGAAAGCAGTACTCCTGGACACAGCGCGTATAGTTAGGAGGTTCCTCTCTCAGGGGCCCTGACCACCGATAGCTTGGACCCTGTTCCCGATACCGGTGGGCTACTTATTTATATTTGTGTTTTAATATTTAAAAATGTAATTTGTATGTGTATATTATAAATAAAGGAAGTAATAATCATTTTATTATCAGGCTACTGAGGCCCATAGATCAAATACACAAAATTATATTAAACAATAATAAACAATACATATTAATAAACCTTATTAACTAAACACGTAACATTGTTGTCACCTTCGGGTAGGTTCTGGATAACATACAGCATACCGCGATAAATCAAAGTCAAAATCAAAACGTTTATTTCAATTAGGCCATTAAACGGCACTTTTGAACGTCATCGTTTACAGTTCAGTAAAAATAATATAATTACATTAATAAAGTGACTCTACTGTCCATTTGGAAAAGTAGATTCTTATGGAGAAGAACGGACAAGAAACTCCATAGTTACTCTTTTCAAATAATGATTTACAAAATTTGGTATACAAAAATTAATTTAATATTATGTGAGGACGATGCACCCAGAGTATGCTACTTATAAGAATAAAGTATCACCAGTAGAGGTAAGTTATTCAAGTGGACCGCACAATTTACATCTCATAAAACAATCTTCTTCTTTTTGAGTTGATGGTGACCCTTAAATATTTGTGCCCAGTAGGTGACCACACTTATAGCGGCATCGGTGGCATTAGGTCCTCAATGGTGCAGTTGGAAGGGCATTTGAAGCACTCCAACAAGTGAGCCATATTTTGGACGGAGGCTCCGCACTCATAAATAAGTATATGTATAGTTTTAAGAGCGGGTTAAAGGTAGACTTACTATCTTTTTCTGTTTTTAAGAAACGTTGCCCAACACTAGGAATTTCACCTGTATCGTGGGTGCGTTTACGAACATATAATTTCATATACACAAACAGCTAGCACCGGAATAAGTGTCTGTAGGATATACAATGATTTGTTCCGTGCGGGAGTCGAACCCGCGACACGTAGCGCTACAGTCGATCGCTCATTCACTGTGCGATTGGTATTGAAACCGGCCGTAAAAGGACTTAGGGATCCGCATGCGAAAATAGCCTTAAATTCTTATTTAGAAACTTAACCTTAGCAGAAGAGATTTTACTAGATTTTTTACGAGATTTTACTAGTACCACTTTCTATTCAATCAATATTAAATGTCAACCAAAATATTTATAAGCGTGTTTCGTTGAATAAAAACTTAGGAGTCCCTGTCTCCCTGATGAACGAGTCATTTATCAACGTCTATCCCGAGATGATGAACCCAAGCGTTTTAACACTATAAGAGCTTCTAAATATTTGTTTTATATATAAATAGGTATGCAGGGTTCAAAGCCCTTGGGAAATTTATATGTCTTTATAATATTAAATAACCATCTTATATAAAACCATTTGTCAAAGTTGTCGGCGCGCCTCAACATTATTCTTACTAGTAGTATTGGGACAAGTCTGGCAAAACGTAAACGGGTTATCTTTTTTTTTTTTCTACGATGTAACCATCTATCTATGCAACTCCTGAACGCCAAAGTAAAATATAAAAGTTGAGATAACTTAAAAAAAAATCTTTAACTGCAAAAAAAAAAACAAAACATCGTGTAGAGCCGACTACGTGTGAACTGTGAACCTCGTTAAAGTATCAGATTTTGTTAAAAAAATTTCATGCATTTTGTTATTTTCCACTTTGTGTAATTTTTAGGGATAGAAAAACAATAGTTTTAACAGGCTTCCCTCCTTAGGACAGCCTTTTTGAAACCAGCTTTGAGTAAAACTTCAAATATTTATCTTAGGGATAGCCTTTTTAAAATCAGCTTTAAGGATATCTTCAAATATTTGTGAGGGGCGATCTCGGCAAAGAAAAAGTTGCCTTGAAAATGCTCGTTTGCCGAGGAAAACGGAAAAGTCGCATTTTAAATCCGTAATGGGTGTTGAAAAAGGAATTGTCAAAAGGATGAGATCATTGAATTACTTTGTTAAGGATAGGATAAAAATGGCTGCTTACTCTTTCTATCAAAGCTTGTACGGCAAAGTGCAATCAAGCAATTAAGGCTCCCACATAATGGTGTTTCGCGACAATGCGATACCAATAAAACTATCATAAAACAATGCCATAAAAATGCGTCGCATCGGTGTCACATTGTGCCGGTCCGCGGGAGCCTTCTATTTTAACAGATTAACAACAGTGTCAACAGATTACCAACGCTGGGTGTCTGCGACCCAGCAAATGCAGAGACCCAGCAAATCCTTTCAGTGTTGGCAAGCTAAGCACAATTTTAGTGTATCATTCTGTACAATTCATCTCATTAACTTTGTGTTGGTCTCGGCGAATAAAATTTTCAATTCTTACTATGTATTCCTTCTTGAAGTGCGAAGCAAGCGCATAAAAGTGCTTGGCAACCAGGGAAACACGTGGTAAGCAAACATGTAACGAACTCTTAAGCCACGAGGAAAATTTTACACATGTTTTCTAGCTTTTTCGTCAAGAAGACATAGACAGATCGTCTATCTTTCGTTACAATGACCCTGGACCATTTGTCTTGATGCATTCGACAAATATAAATGAAGCTGATGGATTGCAGGAACATAGATTTTCTAGGCCAGAATAAAGCCAACAAATCCGTATAGAATACACCTAGGCTATATTCATGAAGATTCATCGTATAAAATGATAGATGCGAACGATGCATCAAAGTTTGTATGCCAAGGCGTGAAGTAAATATGAATGGGCTTCAGTTGAAACACTAAAGAGATTGATTAGTTTTACTGAAATTTGTTTTGGATTAGTGACCCGAAGCCCTCATCCATTCTCCGCTTTTCGGGGAGTACTTGTGAAGTTGTTAGTGATTAAACAAAGCTCTACCCGAAAGTAGTTTTAAATCGAAATTGATTTTTCGAATTGTTGGCATTTACTTTAGTTCAATGACAGATTTGATGTCTGACTGCTTGAAAAGTGATTTGTATGAAACTTTTAAGTCGGGTTCTGCTGTCGATTTTCTTTTTAAATATTTTTTTTTGTTTTGTTATTTTTCCCTTTATATGTAGTAGCCACCCAACAACACCCTTAAACATTACCACGCATTTCTAAAACACGCCGTATATACGAATTTCAATTTTAAACTACTTTTGAATCAACCACATATTCCTAACTAATTTCTTTAAAATCTTAACTGACAGCCAGAATTATTTCGGGTTCATAGTAAGTGCTAGTATACTAATAGAGCTATATAAATTCACACATTATGCGCTTTTAAATAAAAGTACTTCAGCAATACAACCATTTTATTGCTGAAGTGCTTAATCCAAAAAAGATCTTTTTTCCATCACCTATTTAGCCTTTATTTTTTGCCTTTAACCTTAATTTTACAAGATAACTTAACTTCCTAACTTCGAATGTTAAGATGTGATTAAGATTTTACGAAGAGAGCTGACCGCTTAGCCCTTGTAAGGCCGTGACCACACTGGTCAGACGACGCTGTGACGATGCGTGGCGCAACTGCACTAAAGAAGTGTCCATGCCAAAAAGTAGGTTTTTTTTTTAAGGATGGGAAATCATCAAATGACTTTTTCCGCTCTAGGTGGAGCGAAGGAAAGTGTCAGACTCTTACTGACTAAAGCCCATCCGTGTTCCTTCTAAAGCCTTTTGCGTTCCAGGGCCGAGGTGACTCTTTCGAACAAATTCTGCAACCCTAGCGGGCCCCGTCTTCTATGCTGACTTCTCTTTGAGGCGCGCGTGAAACACAACGCGCCATCGACCCAGGCCTGGTGGTGATCGGACAGCGAGCCACCCAACGCTCGCCGTCCGCAGGCCCGCGCCTACGGTGGCCGGGGTAGTTGACCACCAGACACAACAACCGTCTGGTCGGACGATCCTCCCTCCAATGGAGGTGTGCGGGACTTTACTCTCTGTACCGCATACCGCAATAATATAAGCAGACGTACCATTTTACTTCTATATAGGTTCTGCCAGCGACTTCGTCTCCGTGAAAGTAAAAAAAAAAATCACAGTGGAACATACACCCGAGATAAAAAAAAGTATCTGATGTCCTATTCCAGGAAATGACCCGTGTGTCAAGTTTCATCTAAATCCATTCAGCCGTCGGGACATGAAACGGTAACGAACAGACAGACAGCGTTACTTTCGCATTTATAATATTAGTGTGGATAAAGTTGAGATGAGGATGACTGTCTGTTATGAGAGGACATATCACGAATGTTTTGACGCATAGTAACGTTACAGCCGGTCGATTCTGTAAGCATGCTGAAGTGAAAGCTTGGGTGATGTGATCACGAGGTGAGCTCTCAATCCATATAATCAAAATGGAATGACCATTCACTTCGTGATTACGTGAAATCTTGATTATATGGATTGACAGCTCACCTCGTGATCACTTCACCCAAGCCTTCACTTCGACATGTTTACAGAATCGACCGGCTGTATCGTTAATGTTAGTGAATTTTGAATATAAAAAACTAAATAACCCTATAGTATTTTGGTTTAATTTTATTCGACTTACACAATTTGTATCATACAAAAATATGAATATAGTAACCAATCCAAATCTAATACCTTTAAACGAGCAATTCTTGTATATATAATCTGAATCTCGGAAACGGCTCCAACGATTTTTATTAAATTTAGTACGCAGGGGGTTTCGGGGGCGATAAATCGATCTAGCAGTTTCATTTATTCCTATTAGAAAACTTTTACGAAAAAAAAAAAACACCCAGGTACCAAATATTATGGGCGAAACGAGTAATATAATTATAGTAAAATATTCCGTTACGTTACTAGTCGTCAGAAACATTCCTGCTTGACCGTCTGTTCCCTGAAACGCCTATCGCCTAACCAACCAGTGTGACCGTGGCCTTACAGCCAGGGTGTCATTACATGAAATATTGAAGGACACTTCGCCTAAGTGGGCCCGGAATGTTCGCCACTAAACTGTTTGATAGCCCTTGTCTCAGCTTACGTACGTCGGATAGTAAGTGCCTAGTTACGCACTTGGGGAATGTGTCTTACAATCGTAAGTGTGTAGCCGGGTCTGTAAACAGCCTTTTAGGATCGAGTGGTACATTAAAGAGTTAGTAGTAATACATCGGTCTAATAGTTCGGCCAATTAAGCCAAAAAGACGGTTGACCTCGGAATGAGAGATAAGCTGTAAACTAGTACGTATAAACCTTTATTTTAGCATTCTAAAAGTTATTTCAAAAGTCGTATAAATCTCGAGTCCGCGTGTTAAGATATTTAAGGTTACAAATATTTTGCTCGCTTTCTCAAAAACGATAAGGGCACTCGAAAAAATAATTTGGTAGTATGTTTATACAATTTTATTTAGGTTTTTGAGTAAGTGTGTTGAAAAAGGTCGTTTATACAAGTGCACATTTGACTTAACAGTTCGACGACCTCGCCTTCGGCTCGGGCGTCTATTTCGCCTCGGCTACAATATAAAAGTTTGCTCACTTGCATGAAAATATTATGAGCAAAATCATTGATTCCGGCCGCTATTGCTACGTGCTACGCGATGACGCTACGCGATGACGTCAGAGCTACGCTTGCTACGGATCGTAGTCTGCTACGCCAAAGACAATTTATACTCTTTTTCTTCGTCACAACTATACTGGGCTAACTTTGGAAATCTCTGGAAATATGCACTGTAGAGAGATTATCTTTAACTCTTTAGAGGTTTAGAACTTAATGGCACATTATGAATAAAAATAAATCAACACTTATTTAAATTTTACTATAAATTAGCATTTAATACAATCCTAAAAGTATTGCGCCCCATCGGCACACAGAACTGCTCCAATTCGTCGCTGATTGCCAAAGGCAAGTAGCCTTTATCCCGAAAAAATGCAAGTTTCCTGAGGGAGACGGGAAACGGGAAGCAAAGCCGCGGGAACAAGAAAGCCTCCTTTAAATAAAGACGCGCTCCTATTGAAAGCATTAATAAAGTAGGTCTGTTGGCACGCTAATAGTTTAATAAACTTTGTTGTTAACCATCCCACAATAAGCGGAACATAAAGATGAACAAAGGACATCCGTCTTGCTATTTAAATTTCATTCACAATAGACGTCCAGAAAGGCGTAGCCGTACAACTAAGAATAATGTTGTGGTCGTAGAAACAAAAAGAGGACAATGATATCTTTAAAATAACCACGACTGTATACATCGAAGAGTTTCGCAGAAGCGAACCTGTAGAAGTATCTAAAACGTCACTTGCGAACAACAAAAAACACCTGACGTCACACAATTCCTACGTCGCACAATCAAAAAAAAAAAAGTTCTTCGCGGGATTTAAACATACATCATCATCAACATATTATTAAGAATTATTTCTAAAACTTTGTATTAGTTGCTACTGTGTTGTGTCTGTGGTGAATTAAATAAATGTTCTATTATATAATACAAGAGCCCGACATCAACCATCGGGTATTGCCCACAAGACACGGAGGCAAATTTAAAACCCTGTTGCCAATAACTCTGTATACTTACAGAACAACCAATTTTCCTATTAATGTTTAAGTCCCATGTTATGGGGGACAATCTATTGCCATCAAACAGGTACAAATTAAGACTTCAGATTCTTTGATTAAATCACTAAACATTTACGATAATAAAGCGAATCAAAGTTCAAGATTGAGGTCTTAATTTATTGTTTTCGTGAAAGAAGAAAAAATACGTGTGTAATCTATTTAACGGACTTGTTAGTTTTTTTTGTAGTGATCTACTCTATTGTCTTGCCTACTGCCAGTAATAATTCCCTGAAGGGTTAGCCGAAGGTGTACCTATGTTGTGGTTTTTTTTCGAAAGAGTCACCGCGGCCCTGGAACGTAAAGTGGTGGGCATGGATGGGTTTTACTCAGTAAAAGTCTGACACTCCCTTCCGCTCCACCCTGAGTGGAAGAAGTCATTTGATGATTCTCCATCCATAAAAAATTAGGTGTACTAATAGTGCACTCACATTTCGTCGTTTATGTTTAAGTCCAATGTAAAAGGGGGTGACTTAAGCTCGAGTCCAAACTCGCGTCCTTAAATTCGTCGGACACGCGGCGGAGTGACTCCATCGAACGCCTCGAGGTGCAAGAAAGAGTCGAAGGCACCAGGCCACGCGATAGATCACCAATGCGATGTACCGATCAAATCAAGTCTGCTGTGGGTGGCCCATTGCATGAGTGTGCCAGAATGAAAGAAAGAAATAAATTTAATTTGCTCAAACAAGTGTATAAAATACAAACCAGAATTAAAATAATATATGCATGCAAGATCTTAAATAAGAGTGGCTCACGACAAGTCTGTCATTCATGGCGTGCGAATATCTTGGGTACAATTATTGATGACAGGCAAAAATGGCGAGGAATTGAGTAGAAGGTAACAACAGGCCGGAACAATACATGATGACCGCGACCGCTCTAGAAAGAGCTTACCGACTGAGAACAAATGAGGGCGAGCGTGTTGCCAGCAATCTCTTGCTCTTTTTTCTCTTTTTGTAAAAACGTTGCCCCACACTAGGAATTTCTCCTGTATCGTGAGTGCGTTTACAAACATACAAATTCACATACTCAAACAGCCAGACCCAGAACAATTACCTGTAGGCCATACAAATATTTTTTCCGTGCAAGAATCGAACCCGTGACACGCAGCGCAGCAGTCAATCGCTTAACGTCAGCGCCAAACGTATCGTAGATTGGGTACACATTTAGACCCTGGGCTGCTACTACCTTGCTTACTGCCTTTAATAACAAAATAAAATAAACGTACAGTAGACATTAACAGGAAACAATTCTAATTACATTTCCCAAAGCCTTATCAGCTAAGCACTTAATATTCCAGACGTTTTTCCAACTTTATCCAGTTATAACTGGCAAGAACCATTTAAAGCCATTAAGAACTGAATCAAACGATTAATATTCCGAAGTCGTAAGGGATTTATCTAAAATTGATGCACGGCCATACTCCTAAAGATTTTCAGCTTATTCTCAGAAACATCGAGTCGTATTTTATTTTAGAGCTGTAGTGAACGAGTTTAAGTGGCTTGCCTTACTAAGTTTGTAGATCTTGTTTTGAATAATGTCTTGTGCGCGGATAGACGGATCTATGAAACTTTGAAGAATGAGAATAATGGGAGTTTTTTATTTTAATATCGTTTAAAAGGCACTGGAATAGACATTACCTTAACCACTTCAGTAAGATAACATCTTTATTATTTAACTAGCTTTTGCCCGCGACTTCGTACGCGAATATCCCGTTCCCGTAGGAATTTTGTGAAATCCTCTCTTAGTGCTCCCCTACGGAGTGTAGGGAAGCTATATGCCAAATTTCAGCTGTCTATGACCACTAGTTTCGGCTGTGCGTTGTCTGTCAGTCACTCACTCATTAACGGAAGAATTTTAAACACCTATTAGGATAGTCATACGGCCAAGACAGAGTAACATTCAGTCAGCAATAACGATTCCTTAGTTTTGACATCATATTAAGTAGGTAATTTGCGTTATTCATGTTGTCAAGCTAACAAATTTTTCAAATGCATCAAGCAAGCGTTAAGGATTTTTTTTGTCAAAGTCATAAGTCATTTATTCAAATTAGACTGAGTGCCAGCACTTTTTGAACGTCAAAGTTCTACATAAAGACAGTCCCCCAAAACGCCCGCCCGTCACCACTTCCTAGTGTTTTAGCTGGGAAGAAGAAGTGGCGCAACAAACTCCCCAGCAAAATTGTTTTTTATTCAATTTCCTTCGGGTCTGTATTGTGTAACGCAATGAGAATATTGACCCGTTGTAGGGCAAAGACCTCTTCTCGTCTGAACCTAATGAAAATTAATCTCCACGCCTTCTGAAGGATACGCGTCCTTCAGAAGGCGTGGAGATTAATTTTGGTTCCTTATTTCGATACTAATATAAAAAGTGTGTGTGTCAGCTCCGACGCACGACTGGAGTTTACTCCTTAAGAACTATTATGGTGTAGATTATGTTAAAAGAGGGTAAATGAAAGCATCTTAAATAAGCTGAGTATACTTTGTATTTACACACATACATAATCTCAAAGTGAAAGGTGCGCAAAGTACGTTGCGCAAAGGAACGTAACGCCTCAATTTTAGTAAACGCTCGATTTTACTCTTCATAAAATTTTCACACCGCGGGTAAATATGAAATTGGTTTCTTAACAAGTCAACTCCAATGAAGCTGAAGAGTTTTATTTGTTTGAACGTGCTAGTCTCTGGAACTGCCAGTCCGCTATAGAAAATTATTTTGTATATGATAGCCACATTCATGAGGAATGCTATAGGCTATACGGGAACAGAAAATTCCTACGGGAACGGGAAAAACGGGATATGCGCGTACGAAGTCGTGGGAAAAGCTAGTAACTTTATAAGGAACCAAGAATTTGCGTCCGCGCTGTAAAAAATTGCCTGAAACAATCGGTTTGGTATGAAATCATTATATATTTTTTCTCTTTTTTATTTTATAAACCTCTGCTAGCCTCTTCGGTCTAGTGGTCGCTCATGCGACTTGTGAGGGTGTGGTCCTAGGTTCGATTCTCTGATTCATCAATGTGTTATTCAGTTTTCCATTAAGAATTTCACAGTTCTATCCCAGGTCGATGGCTTGCACCCTTCCATGGGACTTAATATAACTATATCTTCACCTCTGGTTTACTCCGAAGGGTCATCCTTCGGAGTAAACCGGCATGGTGGTATGATATGTAATTTTACGTACATTGTACAACTGCAACATAGTTAACCTTTTGAACGCCATTGTCACGTATACATGACAAGTAAGCGCGTGCCCTGTACGCCAAACATCACAAATGTGTGACAATAGCGAATTTGTGGCTTGGCGTCGCGGGCACGCTGATGCGTTTATGCTCTGGTGTTTGAAAGGTTAAGAAAAGGGAACCAACTTAATTAAAGCGTTTTTACTTAAGCCTTGTTTCCGCAAGCAGCTACATAATTAGTATTTTCCTTAATAAGGTAAACAGTGTGTTTATGTGGTAAATACCTACTTTTTATCGGGCCTGGGAACTTTCACGTGCAAATTTATACTGTATTGTATTTTTAAAAAGCTAACAAATAAACAAGCAGGCAGGTTATTTAGTGTGTACATAAACGGGGAAGTAAAACATTTACATATTTTTGTAAATTGTCGGTACGTTTTGTTATCCGCTCGTAAATTAGCGCATAATACATGGCAACCATAATTCTTAATGTAAAGGATTATGTAAAACATTTCGTTTTAAGACCGCAGATGTCCTCTTGACCGCACTTTTAACGCACTGTGGTAACTTGTGTTTAACGTGGCATTGTGTTATTGCTTAATGACCAGTGTCAATTCTATATTTTTTTAATCAGGTCCGATTCAAATTATGACAGATTAAAAGAGTTATTGGGTTTTTAAAAATACTCATTCAAATAGGAATTTCTCAGTAAACAGCCCGGAGTTTGGAAGTTGGTGGTGTGACCGTTGGTCCTGCTCCAGATCTCTCTCCGGTCTTGTAGGGTTGCCGTCCCATCGGAATATGAGAGTGATGGAAGAGGGAGTGCACCTGTGTTTATGCACACACTTGTGCATTATAATATATCCCGCACCGACGGCTAGTCTTGGTTGAGATTGGCCGACATGGCCAAAATCCGTCAGGAGGACTATATGTGCTTCAGGAGCACAGTGCCAGTTGAAGTCTATCTAGTGCGCCTAAGTCCAGCAGTGGTGGTCATCTGAAATAATAATGATTGTGATAATGAACCGAAGTTATTATAAACTAACTTTTGCAAAAATTTCAACCGCTGACATAGCTAGTCAGCGGTTAAAATTTTCTCAGAGTATATATTTCAATTGCCGCTATAATAACAAATTTAATAATCAAATTTAATTCATTACAAAATTTAAGGGCTCCCATACAAGAAATGTATTTTTTTCGGGTCATGGTACGGAACCCTTCATGTGAGAGTCCGACTCGAGCTTGGCCGGTTTAAAAAAAATAACTTTAACACCAATGCGATTCGCAGATAAATTATCTTCTAGGTATTATTACGTAACCTAAAAGATAGTTTCAATAGTCTCATGTAGGTACTTGTTATTTCTTCGTCGTATCTTTTAGTTAAACCTCAAATACAGTAGCAATTTCGTATCATAATCTACCTAGCCTTTTCCTAAGTATATTGGGGTCGGCTTCCAGTCAAACCGGATTCAGCTGAATACCAGTATTTTACGTGGAGCGGCTGCCTACCAGACCTCCACAACCCATTAACTAGGTAACACGGTACTTCTTGACAAGACTGTTGTCAGATTTTCTAGCTTCTGACTATCCGTTACGACTGCCAAAGATCAACAAATGACAGCCGGTATTAAAGGCTTAACGTGCTTTCCGAGGCACGGAGGAGTCTCGGTATATTAAGATGGTCACCCATCTACAGACCAACCTCGGCAAGCGTTCCTTAACTTGAAGATTGACAAATGCGGTTGTTATTATTTAGCCACGAGCTCTATCCCTCTCCATCTATATATCTTGTATCACAAACCTTTTTACAAAAAAACTACACTTACTACAATTACACTTAGAGACAACCACAAACTTCCATTACGTTAAATGTAAAGTATTATGTAAAACTTTTCGTTTCAAACCGCGGTCTTCCTCTTGGCCGCATTTTACCGCAGCGTCCAACAATCTCTTGGCCTTAGTGAGACATTGTGTCATAATCACCTACTTTTCGTTATTGTAGGTCATGTTGCACATAAGCACCA
Organism: Mamestra brassicae; assembly: GCA_905163435.1. NCBI lineage: Eukaryota > Metazoa > Arthropoda > Insecta > Lepidoptera > Noctuidae > Mamestra > Mamestra brassicae. The sequence goes on along the minus strand of LR991004.1, from coordinate 5,673,553 downwards.
GTTAATTAACTAGAAGATGGAAGAAACTGCAGTAGTAACATAATCGTGGAGAGTGATAAGAAAAGACGATCTAAAAATGGCACGACACACGTATGATCGTATCTTTATAGGTTTATGTACTAATTAAAACAATTATTACAAATGGATGTACTTTATCATTACCATAATAGAAAGTCTGTATTTTCCATTCTCAAGGCTTAAAAGTCCTTGGTCCTTCGAGCCGAATACGCCAAAGAGCGTTCGTTCTATTAGTGAAAACGGTATCAAAATCAGTTGAGTGGTTCAGAAGAAGTAAGTGATGAAACAGACAGAGGCAGACCGAAACTTTGTTTTACGCATAAAACTCTAACCATAATTTAGATATATGATAGAAGGTTAATTCAGGTGTGCGTTTATTCTTAAATCCCGGGTCTAAAATATTGGTGCTTCGAGCCGGATACGTCAAACGCGCCTGAAAACTGTGCCAAATACAAGTGTAAACTACAAATTACTTTAATTTGAAACAAAAACAATAAACTTGTTCCTACCTATTTATAAAATTGAATTTGATCGGCTTTATAAAAGCGTCTTATTAATCCAACATGACCTAAATTGCTGAACTAAAACTATTAGCGAAGACAATCTCCCGATACACTAGAGACAAAATTAACATTACACTGGCGTGCAATTCCTTGCACTAACCAGTTTACCGCTTAACTATGTTGCGACAGCCTCCGGTGTGTTAGTTACAACTTACAACTAAGCTTGTCATTTTCCGTGAACTACAGTGTATATGTTGATGCTTTTTTTGCGGGTAAGGTAAAATGTGAATTTTACAGTGAGCTTGATTTGATTTTAGAATGGCCCTGATTATATTTTATACTAGTTACCGCCCGCGGCTCCGCCCGCAGCTCCGCCCGCGGCTCCGCCCGCGTGGTTGCCGAAAATTATCCCAAGGGAACATATTCCCGGGATAAAAAGTATCCTATGTGTTATTCCAGACTATAATCTACCTCTGTGCCAAATTTCATCAAAATCCATTCAGTAGTTTTTGCGTGAAAGAGTAACAAACATCCATCCATCCATACTTACAAAATTACGCGTTTATAATATTAGTAGGATATTTTGAGCCTGAATACAATGTACTAACCGTACGCGTTAACTTGGCACCTGGCTCGACACATTTCGAATGACGTTTTGAAGTTGTAATTTAAACTGAACGATTAGATTTCGATGAAAACAATATAAACGCGTTAGCATCACTGTAACCGTTGCATTTATATTATTTTCAAAATCGAATTGTTTAATTTAAATTACAACGTCATAACGTAATTCGAGCTAGGTGCCAAGTTAACGCACGTACGGGTTATAAGTACATCAAAACTTTTTGAGCTAAGCGCCAAAAACCCAAACAACAGGTTAAGATTCTAGCTAGCTTGCGATCAAGTGTACTTACTACAAAGGCGGTATTCTACTTTGCATAAATATACACATTTAGATGTTATTTGTTTGACTATTCTAGTGGTTTTTGACGATCACACAGTCAAACATTGTTTTAAACTAAGAATCATGCATACAACAATTATTATGGCGGTTACAGTGTGCTGTTACTTAAATGTGGATTCTGTCTGTACCCAGCTTAAGAGTACTAAGCAATTGAGAATAAACAGAAAGGTACATCTTCCTCTTTATTCTCAATTGCTTAGTACTCTTAAGCTGGGTTCTGACTGGTGTTACGGGCCGTAATGTAACTTTCGCAGCGAGCATGTTATGTTACGCCGTGTCCTAAAATCCGTATAAAACAAAACACATACGCATGTATGTCCGTGCTCGTTTCCACTCGTACTGGCTGCAAAAGATGTTACATTTCGCCCCGTAACACCGGTCAGTACTCCCTTTTAGTACCTTAAGCGATTGTATTTTTCGTTAGCAAAGTAAAAACATTTTATTTTTGAATGGAACACGTAAATTATCGCGATTTAAAAACTACCTAAGTGATGAAAACTTGTAAGGAGCCTTACTTTGTCGTGTCGATGCCATTATGACTCCTTTGCAAAAAAGAGACAGATCTATTCGTCCTGTTTACTTTCGTCTCCCTCTTACACTGGAACAACAAAGTTATAAAGCTCAAAATCTAACAATTTATCTAATCTTAGAATATTGATAGTTCCCACTAATTAGGACGTAGACTCCGAAGGAGTCGGTTGTCACTCCGTGACCCTAAATTCTAGACATCCAACCGCATTCGGCGAGACCGTTAGACCGCCTAAACTTAGCCAGCAAAGGGTTAGACAGATGATAATTAAGATTGAGTCGCTAAATATACCCCAGGTCAGGGGTATTACACCCGAACCACTTAACCCACGTTGCATCACGGGCGACACGGAATCACGAGCTCAAATTGGGCGTGCGTTGCACTTCTCAGTCACGTAATAGATAGTTACAGAAGGCTCTGCAAGGTGCTATTGAAATAATTAAAAAGCACATGAGGGGAAATTGCAGAAAAAAGCAGTTGGCAGTTGCAGCTACGCAGTTTAATTTTGTCAAAACCAAATTCATTTATTTCAATTACACAAGTCACTTTTGAAAATCAGCATTAACAGTTTAAAACAAATATCAATTATGCAAAGATAAACGTGAGGAGTGAGTAGGTTTATGTCCTTCGCATTTCAGGAGATTAGTTCCGTAGTATTGTTCATAATAATAACTTCTTTTCATTGTAGGATCTTCAATTTTACTATTGGTAGGTTTGCGTTTAACCGAGAAAAAAACATACCATCAGGTGGTATCACCAGAGGGCCAATTTTATAAATTTTCAAGAAACGTTCGCAGTCATATCTCAGTCGCAATCTGTCAAAAATGTATGAAAAATGAGCTTTGTATGGTTCCGTACCTCAGTCAGCAAAAAGGTAACCCTTATAAGATCACTTTTTCTCAGGAACGCGTAGAGGAATCAAGCTGAAATTAATATCAAAATCAAACTTCTAACGACCGGCCGTTAGAAGTTTAAAATGTCATGTTACAAAAGCAAACATGACGTTTCAGCTACTATTGGTAGCTAATTTGACAGTTGGTTAAAGGTAGATACGTTATTGAGACCGGCCGTTAGTCAAAGCAATCTAAAGATGCGGTCGCTTATGCTCCGTTAATGGCGCATGTTTTGACGCTCGCAAGGGAATCAAAAGCTATAAGGTATTTCCCGTTGACCTAGAGTGATGAAATTTAGCAAGAAGATAGATTTTACAGTACAAGTACAGGAAAAACGCAAAAAAATAGGAATTTGTAGTTTTATCATGTAAAAATATTTTTATGCGATTACTAACTTATTTTTTTCGGTTGAAGAATTGACCGTGATGTACATTGATGTATGGGGAAACATTCATTCAGCAATCTTACCTGCAATATTTTTGTCAGAAAAATGAGAGTGATTTCATAGTTTATAAACTTCCGCAGGTAATGTATACTCGGTAAAATCAAGACTCGATCGGAGCCCTCGGTGTTCGGGATTGACTTGCACTTGTCCGGTTTTTTGCCAGATTGCGACTGACTTGCGAATGCAAACGTTGCTTAAAAATGAGCAGAAATGGCACTCCGGTGGTTTGCAATTTTCAGTTTTTTTCACATTCAATCACTCCTTGAATACAACGAGCGAAAACACGCACGCACAAAAGTACGTAAAAAGTCATTCCAGCCAGCGTTAAACAAAAACCAGTCGCTAGTACGCTTGACTTGGTGTCGCTGACCCGAGGTGGCCCGCAGAGACGGGCCGGCGGCGGCACCAGCCGGGGATTATGGATGTCGCATACTTTCCCGCGATCCTCGGTGTAGGTGGGACATCGGGGTGGTTTTAGTCAGTAAGATTCTGACAGACACCCACCGACGCCCACCCTAGGGCGGAGGACATACATGAAGATTTCCCGAAGTTTAAAAAAAAGGTACATGTGGGTGCAATCACATAGGCTACTCGCGGAAGCTCGCCGGCACTAACAATAGTTTGGACCCTTTTTTGTCATAAAATTAGGTTCCAGTCGCTGCTAGCCTGCCAGGGTTGCGGAATTTGTTCGAAAAAGTCACCGCGGCCCTGGAACGCAAAGGGCTTTAGAAGGAACCCGGATGGGTTTTAGTCAGTATGAGTCTGACACGCCCTTCCGCTCCACCCAGAGCGGAAGAATTCATTTGATGATTTCCCAATCTTAAAAAAAAAAGTGCTTATTAGCACTGACAACTCTCGCAAGCGCGGTTATTAGTCTAACCGTTTTGTAGGAAACATAACAACTGCCCGCGCCGACCTGGATTCAGAAAGTCGGTGCCTGTAAGCACTGCTAGCGCTTACAACCGGCAGGAACCACCGGCTTTCTACGTGGATGCACCATACGTGCATGCATTTTTGCGCGTTGTTTCAACCTAGCCTTCTGCGCCCATCTATTCTGTGTCTCAGTGAGGGCAATTAACGCGGCCCAGTTCGCACATGTTACGTAACAAGCTACTGTAACGTTTAGCCGAACGTAGACGATCTCTGGGCTTCGTTCGGGGGAGACCGTGGCGGTTTACTGGTAAACAGTAATTGATGCTCATTGAAGTGCCTGTGACAACGGTAAAGTAAGAGTAAGAGTAAGAGTAAAGAGTAAAGTAAGAGTTCTTGCGTATTTCTAAGAATTATAATGTCCGCGTTTTTTTCTATTAATAATGGCGTATATAAACTTGTAATAAAGCTACATTCGTACATCATTGGAGTAGATATAATGGTTTTTGCATAGCCACATTAAGCTTCCCGCAGATAGGCGCAACACGACAATCTAACAACGTGTAAAAAGTCGTTGTCGCTCGTCTAGTTATGTCAATTATTAAGTTATGTGTGATGGTGAGTGTGACGAAGAATGAATTTTCAGAGGTAAACCTACCTCCAGTCTATGAATAGTTCTGTGCAGTTAGTTGTATTTCGTTTCGTTCGTAGGTTTACCACGACCAGGGTTGCGGAATCTGTTCGAAAGAGTTACCCCGGCCCTGGAACGCAAAGAGCTTTAGGAAGAACACGTATGTGTTTTAGTCAGTAAGAGTCCGACACGCGCTTCCTTCCATCCTTAAAAAAAAAAGGATTGACCACGAACTCACGGCATACGACTAACTAAGGACCGTAAAATTGCCTACTTAAAAGCAAACATTTCTTTAAGGAAAACCAATCGACGTTCCATTCGCATTGAATCAATACCTTTTAAAGTGAAATTCGCTTGAAGTCTCGAATTACGCATGAATGAATGATAAAGTAATTAGGCAGCGAACACAATGAGCCAATCACCATGTGTGCACTGGCCGCCATCGGGCGACGCGGACGCTGGGATTAATGATAACATTAAAACGTCGCGGTTTTCATTAAACTTTCAGATTGGTTCATATTGTAATGATTACCGTGATCGGTAATTGGTGTGATGTCATATACCTGACTCCGCTACTGAATGTCGAAGTTTGAAATGTCGACGTATGTTAGTTCTAAAGTACAGGATCTCGATGTACGCCAGTTCGAAAGTTCACTGGAGCGAAGTATGCAAGGCCGACGTATCGTTAGTTAGAAAGCATACGAGTGCGATGTACGTCAGTTCGAAATTACCCTAATCACTCCGTTAAGTACAGACCAGCACATCAGGCTACAACAATCTGCCAATTTTTTAATTTTTTTCTAATTTTATCGCTAAAGCATTAGGTTCAAGGTTGATTGGGAAAGTTTGACAGTTTTAGGTAGCTTGATGTGCTGTCTGTACCTAAGATTTATGTCAATAGGTATTTTTCTCGGTGCTATTAAAGATGATTATGGAAGGTCGGTCTCACATGATGACCATAGTTTTTCATAATAGGGAAATATGCATGCAATTTTTCTATTTGCAAAATAATGTACTTATTATCTCTAGTAAACAATTTTGAATTAATTTTTAAAATACCTTCATCAGCGTAGAAGTTATTAAGCTTCAAAGTTGGCAATTAGAAAGAGAAGTCCGATACCAACTGTGACGTCAAATACTATGTCGCCTATACAGCTGCCTACAATATATTACAAAACAGCGTTTTCACGAGAGAGACGGAGATTTTTGTTTAAAATAGTTTTATCTCGTTTTTTTCGGTCAATTTCGATTCTATTTTCACTGTCAGTATTATATTTTTGTATATTTCTAGATAAACTGATTAGATAATAAATATTTTTATCATGCATATTCCCTATTCAGTGAGTTCTTAAAGCTGTTGACGACGCAAATTTCTAAAAGAAGGGGAAGAAATGAAAAGTATGCCCGTAAACGCTTCTATACCACAAGGAAGTGTGATAGGGTGCCTGTTATTCCTTGTTTACGTAAACGATCTCCCAAACCACATAAGTGAGTCATGCGTACTGTTCGCCGATGATATTTCGATCTTAACATCATGCGATAATAATATAAATCTAAACCTAAAATTGAGTTCTATACTTGACACTGCAACACACTGGATGAAAGAACACAATCTTGAAATTAACTACAATAAAACAAAAATAATAACTTTCCACCCCCGACAAAAAATACCTATAAATATAAATTTCAAATACAACGGATTTAAATTAGAAACAGTTCATAAATTCACCCTTTTAGGCCTAGATATAGATTCACACATAGATTGGAAACCACACATTCAAAAAGTAAGAACAAAATTATCCAAGTTTTCATATGCTCTCCGAGAAATCAAGAAAACAACTGACCTAAAAATAGCTCTAGTAACCTATTACGCGTACGCATTTGCATGGCTCAAGTATGGAGTTATTTTATGGGGAAATAGTACAGACGCGCCTACATTATTCACTCTACAGAAAAAAATGGTTAGAATTCTAATAAATATCAAAGATACGGACTCCTGCAAACCACATTTTAAAGACCTAAAAATATTAACCCTGCCTTGCCTTTACATACTCGAAATTTGTAAATTTGTACAAAAAAATCCGCAATTCTATACCAAAAAAGGAGATATCCAAACTAAAATTACACTCAGAAATGAAAGCAGATTAAACATACCCACTTCACGATTAAAAATGCACTCTTCTAGTACATATGTTATGTCCATTAAAATATACAATAAGTTACCGTTATACATAAAAAATATAAATCAAAATAATATCTTTATAAATAAATTAAAACAATTTCTAATAACCAAAAGTTACTACACTATTGACGAATACTTTAGCGATAAAATTCAACAACAATAAAAACTATTTTGACATAATACCTTAAACATAATATTTAAAAAATATTTTAATATTGTTAATTCAAAATGAATGATAAAAAATTCTACAAGACGCAATAACATAACATTGTAAATATATAGGCTATTAAAATTTAAAGTTAATAATGTAATTCATGCAATATGTAGGTACCAAATACAAAATCTTAAAACATATGTATAAATACTTACAAATACCATAAACACTAATAATATTATTTTAGTTAAATATTTATTTAAAAAGCGCCTTCATCCTCTCTCCTATTAATAATAAACTTTGCTGTGCCCGACAGGGTCCATAATTGATTCGATGTTTTAACATACCAACTGTTATGTATACACATTATGGAATGCAATAAAGTATTGAGTATGAGTATGAGTATGAGTATTTCGTTTCAGAACGGATACGAATATAAATACATACGACTGTCGTTAGTACACCCAATAACTTAATTTATAAATATAGTATTTCATCATCATCTTTCTGCCCTTATCCCATGGTACTTGGGGTCGACTCAACACGTTTTTTTCTTCCATTTGTCCTGTCAACCATCACGCTATCACTAACTCCCTTTTCTTTCATATCACTCCTAATACAATCCATCCATCTTTTCTTTGGCCTCCCTCTCCCTGTCCATCCATCCACATTTATATTCATAACTCTTTTAGTAACGTGCTTTTTATCCCTCCTCTTCACATGACCATACCAAGATAAGCGGTTTCCATTTAAATATAGAATTTCACGACAAAAAAAAATTAAACTTTAACTAAAAGTTAGATAACTCAAAACAGACAAAATTATGATCTTACTTCAATGAGATTAAACTTACAAACAAATCACTTCACTTATCTAAAAGTTACCAAACTAAACATAAGTGGATGGTACAGGGTTGTCGAATCCTATCCTCCATCAAAATATGGATGGATATTGCTTGAGACAGCCTAACATTGTTTAGGAGTTCCGAAAGTTTCTGAACCCTTGCTAGTACTTGCAATATTAAAGTAACGAGATTTCTGTGTTCTTCTAAAAAAGATGATTTTTTTATTCACTTAGGGTTGAGTTTCGACCGAGTCAATCTTATTTTGATGGGATGGTTCGACACCATGCAGAACACGTCCGACACCATGCAGAACACGTCCGACACCATGCAGAACACGTCCGACACCATGCAGAACACGTCCGACACCATGCAGAACACGTCCGACACCACGCAGAACACGTCCGACACCATACAGAACACGTCCGACACCATACAGAATACGTCCGACACCATACAGAACTTGTCCGACACCATACAGAACACGTCCGACCCCATACAGAACACGTCCGACACCATACAGAACTTGTCCGACACCATACAGAACACGTCCGACCCCATACAGAACACGTCCGACACCATACAGAACACGTCCGACACCATACAGAACTTGTCCGACACCATACAGAACACGTCCGACCCCATACAGAACACGTCCGACACCATACAGAACACGTCGGACAGAACAAAATAGAGATCTTCACAAAATAAAGATACTTTATTATTTCTTGCTGATTTATCTATTGATGCTATTTGCTTGTTAGTGTTAACAATGTCCCAGAACAGAACAGAGTTTCATACAATATTCTCAACATTATTTACTTCTATCTGAACCTAATTTCTCTAAATAACTACCTTGGGAGCGATAGACACCGCCATTTTGTTATTAACTCGTACATTACGAACAATATATTGGATTGGTAATAGGAGAATAATTTATCACCAATTCAGAACAAAGTTTACTGAACTTTCATCCTTGGAGAATATAGTTTGATGCCTTTGGGTATGGCAAACCTTCTCGTAAGGAAAGAATATAAATAAGTCCCTTCTGAGCGTTTGTATCTTTGTCAGGGGGCCAATTAAAGATTTTATTTGAAATCAAGAGCAGAGTTGATCTACTGGAAACGATCCCGGCTTAGTTGAGGCTGTGAGTTCCCAGTTTTCAACTCAGACAGGCACGTTGTGCTCTGAAAATGTAAAAGACAATTGAAACCAATCAAAACCGGAATCCGATTTGTCATAAGCCAAAAATGTTAACACGTGTGGCAGTCTACCAACCCGCACTGGGCCATCGTGGTGGATGTTGCGGCTCCTTCAGACAGAGAGACGACCTGAGTCCTAACAGTGATAAATGACGATATGCTTTTCTTAATCAATAGATATGTCACCGGAAAATTACAGACTCCGTAAGAGAAAAGCCAGGTGCGGTACGGCGCGGTGCAGTGCGCAACCATTTTGCCGCATGAGCGTTCACACGTAGTATAATACGCAACGGTACCGTTGTAGGTACGTTTGCGATTTTGCAAGTAGGTACGGCCCATGCCTACACCTGCGATCTGCGACGTCGGAGCGGTGCCGCTTCGGTGCATACATCTTCCCCCTCGTCTTGGTCCGATGAGCGTACGGCGCGGCGCCGCACCGCACCGTATGGTATAACCATAGACATTTGTATGTATTACGCCCCAGCGGCACCGCTCAGGCGCCGCGCCAGAGCCGCACCGCATCGTGTGGCCTCTTCCTTAGATTGGAATAAATCTTTATTAGATTATTATTCTCGATATATTATGAAAAAATCGTTTTGTATACAATAAATCCCATCCAAATTCAATAGTTTCCAATACATCCGTGTCTTATTAAGACAAAATACTCGTAGTTTACTATTTTACGGCGTTTGCCATTTTCCGGTGACAGATTCATAGCCTTTCCCCTGCTTTCTAAAATTTTAATAATAACAGCCGCACTGGTCGAACTTGGAAGTTAAGCTGTGCTTGCCGAGGTTTGTCAGGGATGGGTGACCACACATTTCATACCTAGTTTCTTCCGTGTCTCGGAAAGCTGGTTAAGCCATTGTTGGTTCCGGCTGTCTTTGGAACACCTTAGTCGTCACAGGTAGAGTCAGAAACCAGAAACTCTTACATCAGTCTTGCCAAGATGTATGTAGATATTGAGTGGTGGAGGTCAGATTAGGAGACAAATACTGGTATTCAGCTGCGTCCGGTTAGACTGAAAGCCAAGTCCAACATATTTGTTAACTTTGTACTTAACTAGCTTTTGCCGCTGACTTTGTACGCCCATATCCCGTTTTTTCCCGTTCCCGTAAGAGTTTCCGGTTCCCGTATATCCTAAAGCCTTCCTTATGAATGAGGCTTTCATATACAAACATATTTTTTCAAATCCGACTGCTAGTTTCAGAGATAAGTGCGTTCAAACTAACAGACAAACAAACAAACAAACAAAAAACAAACTCTTCAGCTTTATTAATGAACGAAATAATAATAATAGCCCTTTATTCCAAACTGACAATTTTGTGTGAATAATATTGACGTATACATACATTATATTGTTATAAAACGTCCCTCAGTTCAGTTTGTCTTCTGACATAGGCCTCCGCCAACTGCTTCCATTGCGTTCTGTCGGTTGCAACTCTGTTCCAGTAAGGTCCTAAGGCTAGGCGGAAGACATCTTCCCATCTTCTAGTTGGACGCCCCCGTTGTCTGCTTCCATCTCTTGGATGCTAGAGTGTTACCTGACTACTCCATTTGTCTGTTTTGCATATTCAGCTATATTATTAGTATAATGTAGATTGCAAATCGAAAAAAAAAATACAATCTAAAACACATAATAATATATGCAATGAGTGGCCTTATTTCATTTTGGTATCTCTTCCAGGCTACCTGGAATAGACAGAAATTACCTGGAACATAACATAATTGGAGAACCTACGCAGATTAACTGACATTGCTCCGTGAGCTTGATGTTCGATGCAATTCAATTAACATTTACAGGTAAACGCTAAATCGAAGCATTGCGTGTCGATGTTCGATTTACTAGGATTATCTGCAGTAGGAAATTCATTTCAAACTGATTGGTATTCTGTGAAACTACTAACTCCATTGACAACAAATGATTCGTTGAAACAGTTAATTGAAAATAATATTCTATAGAATGATTCGTTGAAACAGTTAATTGAAAATATATTCTATAGAAATGACGATTTGTGTGATAAGGAGATTGGTAACGTCGAAAGGCAATTAAATAAATTATTAAGTGAAAATTATTATCCTCTTCGTATTATTCTTATTCATGATAATTGTTAAGTGGCCATGCTCATCAATAAGGATGTTGCCTGGGTTAAAAAAATATTATTATATTTAGTCCGTCAGTTAGATTATCGAAAAAAATTGGTTTTAACGTCGGTTTAAGGACGACAGTTTAACGTGACAACGTCATAAAAAAACATTGATGAAATGATCGTAACGTTACAATGAGCGTTACGTTACAATGAGTCATCCTTTTTCGGCGTGCAGCCGGCAGCGTTCATCGATTTATTAGACGTAATCACGTCAAAAACATTGGATTTGTATTTTTTTATTTACGAATATAAAACGCAATAAAGATAAGAAGTGGGGGCTTGTAACGTCACTTTCCAGTAAAAAGTGTACTGGTAAGTGACGTCACACGAGTTTTCAACGCACTGTATCCTCTTCATTTTTTGTTTACGTGACGTAAGAAAAAATACACGTCCAATATTTTTTGGAAATGTATCTGACGGAATAATTTGATTTTTTAATCGAATACCCTATTGTTTAAAGTATACATTCTTCAAGTTTTAAACTAACCCCTGGTTTCTGGAATAAGAATTTTGAGTAATTCTCAAACTCTACTTAAAAATTTGCCATTAAAGTAGCTCTGATTAGTAATTCTGGCATTTAAGTGAAGTTATGATTATGATGTGTATGACAAATGACATTTATGTAATTTCGTAATTTCGTGATATTAATGCATGTATGTATTAACTAAAAATATTTGCACGACTGATAAGTTGATTATATCTGCTTAGCCGGTACTCCTTGGCAAGACTGGTGTCAGATTATCTGGCTTCTGACTATCCGTAACGACTGCCAAAGATCTACAAATGACAGCCGGGACCAACGGCTTAACGTGCTTTCCGAGGCACGGAGGAGTCTCGGTATGATAAGATGGTCACCCATCCACAGACCAACCTCGGCAAGCGGTGCTTAACCTTAAAGATCGACCCATGCGGCTGTTATTATTTAGCCATGAGCTCCTCCTTTTCCTCATTATAGTAAGTCTAAAATTATTTTACCATGTTATTGTAGTAAATAAATTTCATTGAATTTCAATAAAAAATATCTTGTAAAAAAACTCAATAAAAATCAGATCGATATTTAAATCCCAAAAATGTAACAAACAAACCATCTTACTTTCGCACTTACAATAATGACAGGCCTCACTTAAGGCAGTCCTTAACGCATCCCCTTAAGTAAGGATTAATCTCTGCCCTTAAGAAAAACTTTGACCCGAACATATAAACTACATGAGATACGACACAGGAAGTAACTAACCCCTATATTACTTGACCCAAAAGATCGTAAGCGACGTAAATATTGTATTAACAAGTTGAGCCTCCTTTCAAGGGAGAAGCTAATGGGCTGTTATGGCGTTACAACTTTTCCTCATGACAAATTAAGGTGTAATCTCCTTTAAGTTCAGTTTTATGTTATTAGTGGGTTTTCGAGATGTCAGGAAGAAGGAGATCTCGTGATTTGGTTCTGATTTGTAAGTATTAGAGTGATTTCTTGCTCTATGCGGTGTGAAGTCTCTTTGGTGTGATGACTCATTTACTCCGGGGGCCCAGAACTTTTGCGAATTTGGTATTAGTACGTAAAGATTTTGTTGTGTACCGACGAGTTTATATACTCTAAATGTTACCTATCTAATGATACCGATTTCAGTGTAAATGTAATACATTGTTTTTTTTTAATATTATATTTTTTGTAACGCATTGTTTAAAAAAATTGTCAACGCCTGTTTACAACATACATCACTTAATACCTACTATCGTTTAGCGCTAGACGCTAAATCAATGTTATGGTTCTGCCAATGGACTGAAGTCTCAATGCAAGAACACTCAACGCATTTTGTGTTTTAGAGATATAAGTATAAATAGAATGTAGTTTACTGTTTACAAAAAAAGTTAAACAACTTTTTTACTCCTTTTCCTTTTTATGGTTCCGTATACGAAGGGTAAAACGGGAGGACTATTACTAAGATCCGTATGTCTGTCTGTCCGTCTGTCACCAGGCTGTATCTCATGAACCGTGTTAGTTAAACAGTGTGACAGTGAAATTTTCACAGATGATGTATTTCTGTTGCCTCTATAACAACAAACATTAAAATTAAAAATAAAAGGGGAAAGAAAAGAAAGAAACATGTTTTTTTCGGCTTATGGTACGAAACCCTTCGTGTGCAAGCACTTGGCCAGTTTTTTTTCCATTTTGTGCCATGCAAGCGGACCTTAGGCTTGTTTCGCACGTACCACTACCACACCACATTTGCCGTCATTATCGACCGCGTGTGTGATACCGACCACATCGCAACCACAACTCAACCACGAGCTACACCGCGAACAAGCGGCCGGCCACATCGCAAACACATCCACATTTTGTAGGTATCACAACGCAACCGCAAGAAACCGCAGCGACACTATTCACACGTAACCGAAGATTGACCACCTTTCATCGCGACGGTGTGGTGTGGTTGTGGTACGTGTGAAACAAGCCTTAGAAAGTGCCAAAGTTTGTAAATACAATACAAACCTCTGACTTTCCCTCTACATGTCGAAAACCCTCGCGCAATAAAAAAGAGGAAGAACTTATACACAATTCAAATCATTCCTTTGTTCCCAGGTGACCTCTTCGTGCTAGTCTTCGCGATGGATAGCCGCGAGTCCTTCGAGGAGGTGATCCGGCTTCGAGAACAGATCCTGGAGACGAAAGCCAGCGCCAGCAGTGGGGGCAGCAGAGGGCGGCGCCAGGCTCCCAGGGTTCCCATGGCTATAGCTGGGAATAAGTGTGACAGAGATCTTAAGTAAGTACAGTCATACAGGGGCCATTATGTTGTGTAGGTACCCTTGTGTGACTTTGAGATTTCTTACAATAAAACTCACAGCGTCTGACGGACTAAAACATTTTTTTTTCAATCTAATTCAAATCAGTATGCCAGCAGGCACAAATGTTGCATGATATGACACTAGCCATCCTTAAAATGCTTTTTTTGAAGTGAAAACTTGTTTAGCGGCGTTGTGGGATGGGTAAAAAATGTTAAACTCGCGTCAGGACACGTGACCTGATCGAAAATTCGTAAGACGGAGGGAAAGTTCTGATGTGTTAAATTTTTAATGTAATATAAATTGTCATGTTTGTGTACGATGGCGCAATAAATGAATATTGTATTTTACCACATAAACGATAGTACTTTTATACTGATAATTAAAGCAATTCGTGCGAAATTATTCCCTAACCATTCAAAAATATCAAAAATGCACAACGTTAATGTTTAAGTTTTCACTTACTTTACTTACTTGCAACCCGTTGTTTTTTTTTCTTACATGACGCTACGAGGTTATACCACGGTGTGATGGATGAGTCAGACAAACAGCTACATTTGTATCTATATTTGAAGTAACGAAGAGAATTGACAAATTTATCGAACAACAAACCTTTTGGCCAATACATGACAAAGTTAAAATTCAACCTATAATTTTTGTAGGGACTTTATAATACAAGTGGTCACCTAATGGTTATAATAATACGTGCTGGCAATGAATAGAAATAACAGAAATTATTAATTCATTGATGACGCAGGGTGGGACATCATCTTTCACCGGTTGAGGTTATCATTTTAGTTTCTTAGATAGCTTATTGAATGTCAGTGACGACACGATGCCTCTGGCTATTGCAGAAATTACAGCTACTATCCATAAATGGTGTAAAAATAGAATGCTGTAAATGGAATGCTAAAATGTTTGGTGGCTCCATTAGTTGTGCTATTCAACAGAGGCTGTTGCTGTCTTCTACGTAATCCCTTTAATTACTTTTTACGAGACCCAAGGGAAGCGCCACACTGTCAGGTCATAAAGTAGCAAAACTAAATGCTCTCCATTAGTAGGACTTGAAACATCATGCCTTTCCCAATGCCCGAGTTATTAGGAAAATTGTAGGTACATGTTATGTAGTGCATAACATGTAACTACAATTTTCTCCTTCATTCTAAAAAGGAACTGTGACAGACATATAAAGTTTCTCCACTGTGCCTTACGGAAAAAAAATTACGATACGCAAAATTGCAACATGAGGAGGCGTTTTAACCATTTTGTTATCCGGAACTCTTAAATAAGATATTTATTAAATGGAGTTAATTTAGAAACTAAAATGAACAAATATACTGAACTTATAACAAACGTAAATATAGCATCAAAAAATTTGTCCTCAACGCTGTTAGCTGATAAAGTGCCAAAGGACTGGCGGCATTGCCACGTTGAATGGCAATGTTTAGCCAAATTAAAAGCCAGCTCTTGGGTCACTGGAAGAGTCAATTCCTTTGAAAAGGCTGTGAGCATAAGGGCCTCGCGGCCCGAGGGTTTCAACCCCAAACGGCTCTAAAATACCAATAAGGTTACTATATTTACGCCGCTTGAGGATTTCCGCCAGCATCTCACGATGAACTAGGAAGACGGGATGGTGCAAGAGTACCTTATCTTCCATGGAAACAAAGACATGCCGTCCGGTCTTTTTCCATCCTTATGTATTAATTTAAATTCAGATATTATTATTCTTTATTTTAAGTTGAACCGGCCAGGTTCTACCCCTGCACCACCATAAGTACGATTGATAGAAAATGCCTAAGGCATTAAGTCCGCCTTTTGTATTTCCATGACAGTGATTTGTACTGTACAAAGGCGGAATATAAGTTTCATTAAATAAACCTTTACTTTTCCTAATGAGTCATTTATTTCCTACGTAAGTCTTACTTGTCTCGAAAAACAAGTTTTTATTTGAATAGATGGTACGTAGTACCTATACAAAAACGATAAATGAAAATAGAAATTAACAGAAAGAGAAAGTGTTTTTTCAGTAATTAATTTACTTACAAAGAAATAAAGAAAACAGTTGGCACTGCCAAGTAACTGACAAGTCAACAAAAAAACTTGTTTGCAGCTATTTATTTTGCGTTCATCTAATTAAAAACCGTTTTAATAATTTTTATATAGATTTCGACATTAAAGTAAGATATTTTCAACGTTTGAAAAAATAATAAGGGCCAACGCTCACCGGAACGGAATGGCAGAGCATTAAAATTTTTACCAAAGGACATTTAAACTTTTCTAGTAGGAATACGACATAAATGCCAATGTTTTGAATTGATTCCGTAGCATCGAAAGGGATTTCTTGACACGGCATTGGAGAGCGCACTTAGATATCCCGTGGCGGCATGCCGCGGCACGTCGTGGGATGTCTTGGTAGGCCACCGAAATGCTACAGTATCTAAGCGGCTAGTGTGCGCTGACCGGTGGCAAAGTCCTCTGCCATTCTGTTCCGGTGTGCGTAGGCCTTAATGGTCGACTTTTAGTTATTAAGCGTGAACTACTGCGGTACATTTTCATTATTATCATCTATTGCTGCAAGATTCCCAGGAGGCCAACGGAAATCTATGAATGATCATCAGCGCCTTCGACTTCGTTCCCAATTTCCCTAAACTACAATCACCCGTTTCAATCCACCCTTTTTTCGCAGGACTGTCCAACCCGAGGAAGCAGTAGCCTACTGCAACACCCAAGACTCCTCCTGCGTCTTCGTGGAAACCTCAGCGAAGAAGAACTTCCACGTTGACGACCTATTCTACGAACTCTTCGTCGTAGCTAACCTTCCTTTAGAAATGGCACCTAATCACCACAAACGAGTCAGCACAGCATTTGGAAGCCCTTGCACACTACCCCCGACTAGTAGCCAAAGTAGTAGAAGTAAAAAATGTACTCTCTCCATAAAAAGGCGACTCTCAGACGCTTGTGGAGTTGTAGCTCCTAATGTAAGGAGGCCTAGCATCCGTACTGACCTAATGATAATGAGAACAAAGACTTGTGCCAAAGGAGAAACGGAGAGTACCAGTGGAAGTCCAAAGATAACCCTGAACAGGCTCGTAAGGTCTTCGGGGCAGAGTGAAAAGCGCTCGTGTATAGTACAGTGATATTTGTAGTTAGTAGATTTGGAAACATGATCGTGGTGGTGACAGGTGCTATAGGAGATCCAGTGTTCCATGTTGATCTGAGGCTCTGACAAGTGACATTCAAACGACTCTTGGAAAACTCAAAATGTAAGGGACCGGAAAGCTAATTCTTCTTAAAAAAACCTTTAAAAATTCAAGTCGCAATATCATCTCAGGACCTAGCAATGTCAAAATGTATGGAAATCAGAGGTGATTTTGATTGTTTGCGATAATGATGAAAATGCAATCGCTTCTTAAAATACGAGAATTGGTATCTTAGTGACATTTCAATAGCGCATGACAAACCCATACATTTTAAACTTTTTGACAGTCGTTTTCGCTGATAGAATGTCACTTAGACTAAAGATCCTGTAGGCTTTAATAGCTATGTATCGTTAAGCATAAACGTCGAGTTTGATTACTTAAAGAAGTATTTAAAACTACACGATAAATGTTGTTAGTAAGTTGTATTCTCCATTTCGAATTTCTCCGAATTCTGCTGAAATTCGCAACAAGTTGTGTCTTTCAACTCAAAAGCAATTTACATTGATGTAGTTTGAAACTGTTCTTTATGTTAATGTTTAATCACGTGTCATCAAACTCAATGTCTATGCATTCTAATACGACATTAAGAGCAAACAGGTGCGACGCGATAATGCAAGAACGCATTTTTAAAGAAATTGTTCTATCTTAGAGCCATTTTAGAACAGTTTCTATAAAAAGGCGACGTCGCAATGTTTTTCTGCCTGTGTGAACCCTATTTGGCCTGAGTGATGGCTGATTGAAACAATCGATGTCTTTTATATTTAAATGGAGTTTGCAATGGAAAACAAAGAAAATTGTAAACACCCATTAGTGTTAATCTTTTAGGATTAATCAGAGATAATGGTACAACTGTAACTTTAGTTTTACTTGGCATTGGTTATATAACCCCAGTAAAGATAAAAATAAATGAGTTCGACTAACTCGAAAGACTTATGGAGCAGATTACTTATATAACCTTGTGCATCTGACATATGATTACCTGCTGCATTACTCCCCTAAACTCATAACATTACTCCCCTCAACTCATAACATTACTCCCCTCAACTCATAACATTACTCTGCTCAACATGTTTACTATCGCTAATAATAAAATACGAATAATTAATCACACCACATACACGCACGCACAAACTTCCATCACATAACCCGCATGCGGTACGATGCCCGCATACGGGCACCGCACTGCAATCACTCCATAAGTTTCTAACGTGAATGAAAATAATTGAAACTTGATGACGTAAAAGCGTTTGCTTTGTCGCTTGATGATACGGAACCCGAAAATGGATGAAGATCCATGGTCTGAAGTAAGTTAGAACATAAATATTTATTGTGTTTGATATGGTGTTCGAGCTTGGAATGTGTTAATATTATCAATGTTTAATGGACTAATTAAATGTTTCTTCTGTCTTTTTATTTTCGACTTTTTTAGTTACACCTGTTTAGTAGATAATATTGATTGTATAAAGTACTCAAAATGTGTAATTGTGTTGTTGAAAGCAGTGTATCAGCACTAATTAATGTCCTATATATAGTATATTTTACACTACAGTAAAATTATTGATGGTAAATTATTTCCCTTTACATATTTACCGACGTGAAATAATTTATTTACAATTTTATTTGTTTGCTGGAATTGTAAATAACGCTGTGTTTCTTTCTCTCTATTTGTTTTTTTTATACATTTGACGTCTCGAAAATATTTAAATATTTGTACAGTACTATGAACTGATATATCTTATCTATTCATAACGTTCTAGTAACACTAAGTTTTGCTCAGGGCTAGAAGAAATATTATTTGCGGACTAAATTATAAGGCATGGCTGCTAATTGTGGTTTTTACCCTATATCATTGTTGTGATGGGACCAAGAAATTCGCTGATTTCTTTATTGTTAGAGAAAAATATCAAATATTGGGTCTCTTGTTAAATTATCAAAAAAATATTTATTGTTGAGCAAATAATATCATTTATTGAAATTACGCTTTGCGATATTTTTGTGTCGTTACATATTTACGTGTGAATAATGATTGAAAAAGAAATTATATTTGTTAGTACTTTATTTATTTATTTTTTTGTAGAAATGTGTTTCAAATGTTTTTTTTTTCAGGCATCTCTTTTTTAAACTTTATGACAAATGATGATGTCTTATTTACTAAAATCTATCCAGCCGTTTTCACTACAGGGTGCACCAAAGAAAAAGATTCTTCTTCTGACACAGTCCGGTAAAAATACATCATTTGCATTTCACTACATCCAAATAGCTATAATTTGTATTCTATCGTACCATAATTTCGCATAAAAACCTTGTGAAAAACCCAGCTGTATGACTCAGTAATAAATAATATGAAACTATGAAACACTTTGAGAACGACACGTGAAAGCATCGCGTGCAACACTGCACATTAAATGAAGAAGAAAATGCAGAACATATGGCTCGGAATACACGGCACCTACTAATAAGTAGATGAGAATTATGATGAATAATAATAATAATATCTTGGGACAACTCACACACGGTTATCCGATCCCAAACTAGGCAGAGCCTGTGCTATGGCAACCAGACAACTGATAAACATACTTATATATTTCTAAATACATACATATTATAGACAAATTACACTCAGACACAGAACAAATGATCATGTTCATCACACAAAGATTTGTCCTGGGTGGGAATCGAACCCACGACCTCCGGTTTATTAGTCAGGGTCACTAACCACTCGACCAACAGGCCAGTCAATGTACGTACGAGTAGCTTTATTAAAGAGTAGCATTTATAAAGTGGTTAAAATAAGTTACGAGTATTTTAAAATTGGATACTTTTGTTAAAGCATTCATTGCTAGGTTTTTTTGTTGTATTGTTTCGGATGACCAAAAATATGTTGAAGATGCATTTAAGCATAAGTTTTATTGCTTAAAGGCTCCCCGCAGACAGGCATGACGTGATCGTAGATTTGTTCTGTCTGTAAAGCAATAATATTTTGAATTAATTCTATGAAACTCGTCATTTCATATTTGTCGAATCAAGGCGAATCTGTCTGCAGGGACCTTTTTCTCTCCAAAAAAAAAGTATCCCAATCAATCGAATTCAATGGTTCATTTATTCAAAAGAACAGGGATCATTTTTGAGTACAACAATTTCTGAAAGATTTCTATTTGGCTTTGTCAAAAATTTTTTTCCTTAGCCTATTGTGTCCCACTGCTGGGCAAAGGCCTCCCCCATATCCTTCCAGACATTCTTTTCTTGCACCACCTCGAACCAGCCTTCGCGGCACACCGCGACGTGCACACATCCAAATCATCTCGCCACCGCTTTCTGGGCCGGCCTCGGCGACGCCGTCCATCCTCTGGCACCCATTGCGTGGAGACTTTTGCCCAGCGGTCACTATGCAAGCGGCTGGTGTGACACGCCCAGTCCCATTTCAGCCTGGCAGCTTTTTTGCCCACGTCAATGATACCTGTTTTGAAGCGCAGCGTGGTGTTCCGTACTCTATCAATTCTTTTATAACATTAATTCTAATATTTTTAATATTATATTTAAATAATAATGAAAACGACATAAAAATATCGCATTGAACTACTTATTTACTATTATCTAAAAATACTTAGCTTACCTAAATTACAATGTAAATGAGAAATGCCAATTTGTATTTGCATGGTTTATATTATATACTTAGCCGTGTAATACATAATGTATCATTTTGTAACCTTTTATCTATACCTTCTGTCTTCTTGTCTAATAAACAGTTGTTTTTGAATAGCGTTCGTTTTATTACAATAAGCTTTTATTTAACATTTAACTTGCCCTGTTAGTATATTAGCATGTATGGGTCAAATACTGCAAATAAAAACTGAATTTCAGATTTTTTTTTTTATTTGTGATGAGTTTGCTCTTGAATCTAGTCTAGGTCATAGACAGAGACTTTGTCGACGATGCAGAGAGTTTACCCAGAAGAAGCCTGTTCACTCTAATTTTGAAGAGATTAGGGTTGTATGCGTTCGGAAACACAGACGCAGGCAGAGAGTTCCACTCCTTTGCTGTGTGCAATTATCCTGAATCGATATTTTGCATACCTACATGCATTCAGGCATCAGATGCATTTGATACACTTATAATAATTAGACGTAAGTAGTAGCAAAATAAAAAGTAAGAAGTAAAGTAGTAGCAAAAAAGGCGGATGAGGAATGAGTTCATTAGAGGTAGTTTAAAAGTGGCGCCAGTGACGGAAAAGTTAAAAGGGAACCGCTTATCTTGGTATGGTCATGTGAAGAGGAGGGATGAAATGCACGAAGGTAACTAAAAGAGTTATGAATGTAAATGTGGATGGATGGACAGGGGAACGGAGGCCAAAGAAAAGATGGATGGATTGTGTTAGGAGTGATATGAAAAAAAGGGAGTTAGTGATAACGTGACGGCTGACAGGACAGAATGGAAGAAAAAACGTGTTGCGCTGACCCCAGGAACATGGGATAAGGGCAGGAAGATGATGAAGTAGTAGCAAAATAACTTCAGCCTGATGAATAGCTCAATTTCAGATGACAATCTCAATTACACCTGTCATATTGTTCTCTGACAATAAAAATAATCTCTTTGTCACTTCTGTGCAAAAGAGATTACCTATGTTTCAGGCTTTCTTTTCTGAACACGTAAAACTTCTCGCTTATTTATTATCTCTCTTTTGGCGCAGTCGTGAACTATGTTTTTTTTTTGTTTTAATTGACACTTTTTTTGTTTATTTTATGTGTGTGTGTGTGTTGTTGTCGACAAAAAATGTTTTTCTATCTTAAATAAGAAAAACATAACTGAAAGTTCTGCTTACTCTGTTGGGAACAAGAGGTAGGTAACGAATATAATGGAAACGCGGGATTTTGTTACCGATATGCGCAAAATTTAATTATTTCAATCCATACGTTGCGTATTGCGTAACAAAACATCGTATCATGTACAGAGTATACGTGCCTATTCGTGGAGGCTAGGGTTGGCAGTTGCGGAATTCGTTCGAAAGAGTCACCGCGGCCCTGGGGGGCTACTCACTAAACCCGAAGTCCGTAGTTTCGGTCTTAGTTGCGGGCGTATTCTACTCCGTATAACCTACGGACTTACGATTAGTTCCGAACCCGAACTAAGAATGAATGACATTGTTGTCATTGTTGTCAATGTTGTCATTAACTCTTAGTGGTTAGGTGATACGGACTAGAATACGCCCGCAACTATGCCCGAAACTACGGACTTCGGGCTTAGAGAGTAGCCCCCCTGGAACGCAAAGGGAATTAGGAGGAACACGGATGGGTTTTAGTCAGTAAGAGTCTGACACTCCCTTAAAAAATATGGTTGGCAGCCAACACATTTTTGTTTTTTTTTTTAATTTGAGATGGGTTTGCTCTTGACTCTAGTCTAGGTCAGAGGTATATTTTTATCAAATTAAGTATTGTTTTAAATTCTCGTTTAATAGAGACGTATGGACGAAGAACCTCAGAGCACCCAAAATGAGTTAGAAAAAGAGAAAGAGATTAAAAAGCATGTATTCACACGACAACATTTTAAGTACTGATTGAGTTAACTATGGATAAAAAAAACTCGTCCTAGCGCCCGGTTCCTGAGGTACTTTATCGGTCGTGTATCAGTCCGTTAACCACTAACCAACCAATGACGTTATCACAAATAGCGTTAACGAACAGATAAACGACCAATAAATACCACAGAACTGGGCATAAGTTGGCTAAAAAACACTATATCTCTGATTTATCTTCGTCAATGCCAGCCTTGTATGTGCCTCCACTCAGGTATTTTGTAACATGCCATGTGCCTACGTGGAATAAGGCTCATGTGCCATATTTCCTGGTCCATGCCGGTCTCAACTAGTTCCTATATTCGATTTAAAGGCTTTTGATCTCCTTAAAAAACTATTATTTATTTGAGTAAGCTTAATAATGCATTAGAGAAGATAGTAAGATTTTAATCTTACTGTATACTTATGGGTGAAGTAGTCTAAGTTATAGATGACAGAGACAAAGTCGACGATGGAGCGAGCTTACCCAGAAGAAGCCTGTTCACTCTAATTTTGAAGAGATTAGGGTTGTCTTCTCCCGAAACCATTACAATCAGTCAAAAGCTGACAGAAACCCATAAATTCGTTCCGGTTGCCAACCCTAGCCCATGCGATTTCAATTTTGTAGGTAACATTTAAATGAAATTCTAGCAAAAATGTTTTGTAGAACAACACCGACGGTTTACAATTATTCTATTTTTTGTTTTTAGGGTTCCGTAAATAATAGACAGGTTCTTCTCACCTTGCCAATCGTTATATTTTCGCAAGTCCGTAACATTTGGTGAAATGACCACCAGAAGTTTCAAAATGAACTTTAGGACTAAATATCTGGGTACCTACCGACTTTAAATCGATCATCTATACTAATATTATAAAGAGGAAATATTTGTATTTTTGTATGTTACGAATAAACTTAAAAACTACAGGACCGATTTGAAAAATTCTTTCAGCAATGGATAGCTACATTATCAGCGAGTAACATAGGCTATATTTTGTCCCCGTACTCCCACGGGAACAGGAACTACGCGGGTGAAATCGCGTGACGTCCGCTAGTCTTCAATAAGTTCGTAAATCTGGAAAAGGAGAAGATGATTTACTTAAATGGATCCTTTAAAAAAGGCAAAATCAACAATACTCAGAGCATTCCTTTCACACTCCCGATATCTAACATCAAAAGATTTCGCAAAATTACGCAGAGTGCGGGACCCAAGAGCTCAAATCAAAATCCACCCTGTATTTCCGATATTTTTTGCTCTTTTCACAAGCATCCGGACTCCACCGCACGTAACGGATGGAGGAATAAACAAATTTTATTTATTTGAACGCGACAGTATCGGAATATGCAGATTTTATGAGTGAGTATGTCTATTTTGCATATTGTCTGTCTGAATTTTCGGATTATTGAATGCGGAATTAGTTAAGCTGGTCAAAATAAAAATAAATGTTTTAAATTATTTTCTGAAAGACTGCTTATAAAGCGTCAGAAGCTAGCGCATGGTTCGAATCATAGAGTACTTTTTGGTCATGTTTATGTCAATGTTACTTTTCCAATGAAGAGGACCTCTGTATGTAGCGCCAACTGGTAGCGTTAATTTTCCTTGAAACACTCATTGATTGTTTCCTATGAAGAAGAACCGGCAAGAAACTCCACGGTTGCTCTTTTAAACACGGAAAAATCCAAACTTTTACATTTTTTATACTTATCTATAAGATAACATCTGAATTTCCGCCACAGATACAATATCTCTTCTTCTATCCATCTTTTGGCATATTAGCTCACGTGTGACTTATTTCAGCAAACACCCGATAAAAGGCTACACCGGTACATCGTCTTAGATGTCTCAACTTCTTCAATATACAGACAGACACCTGCCAGTTTTCCCCGTGTTATCCAAACGTTTTTATCAAATAATCGGTGCTGAATATCTCTCATATTCGAGCATTTTTCCTTGGCAGGAATCCAAACGAGAGCAATATGGCTGGGTAATGTTATGTGAACTGCCTACTACACTGATATGGCAGGTAGGTATGATATTTGATAACAGAATGGTAGTTAAACTCTCTGAAATGTATTTGTATTCAACACTGATGAGAATTACATACTTCATAACGATTTGGCTACGATGGCAACGGATACAAGATTTATTTATTTATTAATGGCACATCAACACCACAAACGCAAACATGGACACATTAAATTATATAAGGTCTTATTCTAGTGTTTATGTCAATTACAGACGTACACAACATTTACAATAACAATAAAAATTATAATATTTAACAAAATAACAAGCAAGACAATAAGGAACTTATAAACCAATGATAAAAATCGTGTTTTTTAAAATTAATTAATCATGAGGTAATATAATAATAATAAAATAAAACGTACCTATACTACTGCCTTACAATATAAAACAGTAGGTACTAAGATCTTTTGTCTGAGTTGAGTGGGGCAGTCATGAAAAATGTCTAATCCAACCAACTGATCACACATATACATAAACCGGCCAATGTTATCAAATCCAACTACTGTTTTCAACCTAACTAATCACGAAGAAATAGTTGAAAGACAGATGGCTAAATATAGCCGACCCTTAAGTTCAAACCAAAACTTGAATAAGTACACAACGTATCTTAGAGATTCAGATCGGTACGTAGTGATTAAGTTACATAAGCAACTTCTAAAGACAATCTCAAAACTTATCTTTAACTTAGTTTTTAAAACTTAACAGACAGATGTGTTGCTGGGGAGTTAGTTGCGCCACTTCTTCCCAGCTAAAACACTAGGGAGTGGTGACGGGCGGGCGTTTTGGGGGACTGTCTTTATGTAGAACTTTAAGGTCCAAAATTTCTGGCACTCAGCCTAATTTGAATAAATGACTTTTGATTTAGATTTATCTATATATATGAAAATCAATTGCTGTTCGTTAGTCTTGCTAAAACTCGAGAACGGCTTGACCGATTTGGCTAATTCTTTTTTTGTTTTGGTCGCCAGATTACAGGGAAGATTTTAAAATAAAAAAAAGGGAAGTAGGGTAGGTAGAGTAGGGTAGGTAGAGTAGGGTAGGTATGTAGGGTAGGTAGAGTAGGGTAGGTATGTAGGGTAGGTACCTATGTAGGGTTGGTATGTAGGGTAGGTAGGTAGAGTAGGGTAGGTAACGGTTGACGGTTGTTGGTGAAGGGAGCGAAGCCGCGGGCACAGCTTGTCTTCTAATAGTTTAGTCTAACAAAAACCTAGGTCTTCACAGAAAAAACAACTAGCAAAAACTTCCAAGTTTAATGAATCGGAAAATACTGGAAGTCAATTAGACTTCACTAGAGTTATTTGAAGTTACCTAATTAAGTTTTGTAATGAATACCGAAGATCTTCAAGCAATACTAGTGAAGAAGTTGGTAATGGTATTTTACTTTTAACGACTTGAATATTGTACCAAAGTAGGTTTTTTCTAGGCAAGCGTGTTCCATCATAGACCACGCCATCACACCATCCGATGAGGTAGAAAGCGACTTAACGTTTAACGTTTATTGGACAGAAACAGAACTAAGCCTGCTACAGTTTCAATCCTAAAAACATAACATATAAGAGGCTTCTAATCTAAATTAACTCCTGATTTCTAAACTAGGTAAAAACCTGTATCTTGGAAATCAGTGCTCTTCCAATGAATATAACAAGTACTCTTACTTAGATTAGGAGTAACTAATATACTTCAGTACTGAAAAAGTAAGACCACAATTAAGTCATGTGGAAAAAAAAATGACAAAATACAATAAGAAATATCAAATTATTGCGATAGTTAGGGTTTATTTCACAGCTTGACGATTTTGAAAGATCATATATTCAAATCTTTAAATTTAATTTGATTTGTTAATTCTATATACGTCTCTCAATAGATAACTATATAATATTCCTAAGAAATTTTACATATCATAAAATGCTTCCTCTCTCCTAACCTAGATACTTATCTTGCTGAGCCCGACAGGGACCATATAAAATAATTGTTATTTTACCACCTAAGAATACATGTGGAATGCAATAAAAAGTATTGAGTATGATGTGGTCGACGCAAGCCTATCATAAAATCTAAAAATATTACAAATCAGAATCTGTTACAATAGGAGCATATTTTGACAGGTGATATAATAATTTTAAGCTTACTTTGGAATGTTCGACAAAATTATGCAAATCTAATACTTGACATTGATGCCGATCATTTAAATGTACCTATCTCTAACATTTTATATTTTATGGCCGGTCTCAATAACCTGTCAAATTAGCTACCAACAGTAGCTGAAACGTCATGTTGTTGTGTTGTGTCATGTTTTTTTTTCAGCTACTGTGGGTAGGTAATTTGACAGTTGGTCAAAGGTAGATACGTTATTGATACCGGTCGTTAGAGATTCTATATAAAAATCCAATCAGCAATATGGAAGTTGACTACAAAAAGTACACAATATAAAGCTAAAATGTATAGTTAAATACTATAGTCACATGGTGATTTCCTGTTCCTTTGACAACAAAGCTATGAAGCAAGCTAGAAGGTGATAAAAACAAACTGTTGAGCATAAACAGACTAAAATTGAAGCGTTATAAACTTGGTCTTTTGTTTTGAAACAAGACTCAAAGAACTAACATAAAAATGAAGTAACATTGTTATTATTTTATAACACCCGCGTTGAGGACGAATGTAATGAAAAGCTGAGGAGTGTCAGTTACTTGTCATCTTGAGGGTGTCAGTGAGAAACATACCCTTCAGTTTATGGCATGGAAGTACATACTACATGTGTAGTGAATGATATACGGAAATGTGTGCCTTAGGCATTTAGGATTTCAATTGTAGATGCAAATTATAGTTTTCATATCATTGGACAGAGACACCACTCTAACACAATATATAGTGAACTGGCAGGCCTAGAACCTACTCAAACTTATGTACCACTAAATATCTCTATATATGTAGGTTTAATTACACCTTACAACACTAATTTGCATTTGCATCCAGTTGGTTGAAAACAAGCGTCAGGCAAACCAGTTCTCTGACATTTTACTAAACTGGACCTATTTGGCGCAAATTTTTTAATGTAGTTTCCTTATGTTTGTTCCTACATTTCGTGTTCCTGTGTTGCCAAATAAACATGTTTTCTTTCTTTCTCTTTTCAAGAAAAAACCATTCTAGGATGAATAGCGGATGTCTTAGAAAGTAAAACTTACCAAAAATCAGGTTTGGCAATCTGTTAACGATCGTATAACCTATTTTCCCTCGAATTTTCACAAAGCCTTGAATGAAAACGGCTGGGGTGTGAAATTCCGCGCGTAAGGTTGTAAATTTCTATTCGACTCTTGTGGACCATAACAGTAATTTTCGTTCTAGCACAAGAGAGTTTTTTGGAGAAAAATATGGAAAAAAAAATAAGGATACACAACATATACGATGCCTTTGTCGTGGAAAAAATCGTGCATATTATGGTAAAATGGACTGGTTGAAAAGGAGAGGGAAGACGGATTGTGTGAAATGTATTTGGCTACAATAGCAGCGACAGACTGTTAGTGCACGGGATGTGAGGCGCCGGTCGTTTCTGTAAACATGTTCAAGTGAAGGATTGGGTGAAGTGATCACGAGGTGAACTGTCAATCCATACAATCAAGATTTACAGAATCGACCGGCAGGACCTGTCGATGTAGCAACACTTGGGGGTAGCATATGTCCAGGAGTATGGCTTTCGGCTTAAATTATGATGGTGATTGGTAGAAGTAGTGACTTATGGAAGGAAAAAATAAAGATGACAGATCGCAAATGAATTAAGAGTTTAAGATATGGGTTTAATAGGTCAAACATATAGATAACAAGTTAGTGACTTTATATCCAGAGAAGGCCTATGTAGCAACGTGTACGCATCTTTCATTGGCCGCGTTTATCCTGGAAGCTGAGGTTGCACGACGGGCAATAAAAGAGGTGACGAATGTCCTGTGAAGGGGCTTCACACTGGCATTTCTGCCAAATGGAGCATCTAACTATCCCAAAGGATGGGTGGAAGATGCCCCATTTGGCCAGATAATTTTTACAGCGGCTAACCTGGGTTCGCAATCGATTAAGAGAATTCCAGATTGGCCACTGCAATTCGCATCGCAGCCAAAGGAAAGTTTTGCTAGAAGAAAACAAAACTCCCATTCGAAAATTCAAATGAAACGAAATTCAAAAGTAAAATATTTTCGGTGTAAAAATAAATACAGGCCTTCCGTTGAACAAAGCAGACAGGCATTGGCAGATGCCAATCCATTTTTGAAATGAAGAAAAAGCGAATTGTAATTGAATTAACAATGAGAATGTCAGAGGAAACATGAAAATATAACAACGAAATTCTTAAAATCATTTTACATTTTTAAACTTCACTGATTGGTACCTAAGTAGGTAGGTACTGTATAAAGGAAATGGTAAATACAATTATGATCGACTTCATAAAGATATCGGTGATTTGGTTAATACTGTATACCGTGTATCGGAAAGCGTAAAGTTATTTGAGTTGGTATATAGATATACATATATAGATATACATATATATATATATATATACATATATAGCCTTCCACAAGATAGATCGAGAATTTAATGAAGGTCTGCCTGATGCGAGACACAGGACCGGTCAATACTGTGACGCCTAATCTAGCAGTGGACGTCTTTTGGCTGAAATGGTAATACTGACGAGCAAGGATCGCAGGTCGAGGTTATTTAAGCAACGCTTGGCGAGGACGGTGTGTAAATAGGTGACCGTTCATTTCGTTCGTTCACCGTGACTCGGAAAGTACGTTAAGCTATTGGAAAACTGCTCGTAACCGATTTCGACTAGAAGCAAGTAAATTTGACACACGTCTTGGCACGAGGTATCGTGTTATCAAATTACTAATTTGTGGAAGTCAGAAAAGCAGTCACTCCACGTAAAATACTGGTTCTTAGCTGCATCCGGGATAGACTGGAAGCCGACTCCAACATAGTTGAGAAAAGGCGAGACGGATTTTTTGGTGACTAGCGGACGTCACGCTGTATCACCCGCGTAGTTCCCGTTCCCGTGGGAGTATGGGGATAAAATACAGCCTATGTTACTTGCTGATAATGTAGCTATCCATTGCTGAAAGAATTTTTCAAATCGGTCTAGTAGTCTTTAAGTTTATTAGAGGAAAGATTTGTATTTTTTGTATGTAACGTACATACAAAAAATACAAATCTTTCCTCTTTATAATATTAGTATAGATTAAGTGGTTGATGATGAAGACCATTGTTTGTAAAACTCCAACATCTGTGAAATGTGACAAGGAATGAAATAAACGCTAAACAGTAACTGTACGTACTTTAATCAACAATCACAATCAAATATCAAAATATAAGCAGTCTTTAATTAACCATTATTATTCTAAAAAATATAAAACTACTTTGATTTCGCACTTTCTTTGGTAGACTTACTCAAATTCTTTAACAGTAAATTAATCAATCTTTTCTGTAATCTTTCATTGTTTATTGAAGCTGTACTTTGTCTAACTTGGGTGAAGTTTACTTTGATTTCGTCTATAAGCATCATGGATTTGATTTTGAATAGTCTAATTTGGTCTTCAGTCATAGTCTCTATTTCAGGTAATAAGCTCATGAGGAACATTCTCATGGCGCTGTTATTGTTATTTGTGGTACTGTTTAAGTCTGTGGAGAAGTTTCTTGAAAACGTTGACGTCATAGGTTTGTTTCTTTGTCTTAGCGCGTCCGTATAGTTTTTCCTTGCAGGCACAAATCGCCGTCTCTTGCGCATAACTGTTGACTTGTTTTGTGTGAGTAGGTCGCTTAGAATCCCATTTTCTGCATTGTTCTCGGTATTTTCTTCATGTTCGCCGTCACCTGGTTCTTCCTTTATAAAGCTAGCTACTATTTCCGAGTCGTTATTGTGTTGTGGGGAGTATTGACAGTCATCTGCGCTTTCCATCCCAGTGGTCGGCTTCAAGAATGGTAAGATAAACTTTAAGTATTCCGTAAGATAGTATGGCTTCTTTACTTTGAACCCACTCGGTTTCATGCTCCTCAGGAAAGACGATCTTATATTCCGCCATTTTTCTTTGCAATCGCTAACTGAAATGGAAATAGAACGTAATTAATAGGGAGATAAGATAAGAACCAGACGTCTGGCTGTTTACCAATTTTGCCGCTAAATGTAGTGTTGGGTTTTAATTACAGCGCCCTCTGTTGCGCGCGGCGAGAAACTAATGAGTCACGACATACGGCCAGTGTTGTCAGGTGATCTCTCAGGATCTTTCTGATTTAGCGGGTGATCGAAATATCAGTTGATTGCTAATATTTGAAGACTTAATATGAATTTTCTTTATCCATGTATTGAAAGGCAGGTAACCTAGATAAAATTATAAAGTATAGATGGAACAATTTAAAATAATTTTATAAAATAATAATGTAGGTATGTCTGTTCATATTTGGTGTGGTGTGTTTGGTTGGTTTTATTGTGTGAGCAATCTATTTACATTGTTATCAGTATTTAAATAATAATTGTTGTATGGTTCGTATTTGACTTGATCAGATAATTTTAATTTCAAATTATTTTTGATCAAGATTTAATTTCTATTTAAACACCACGACAGCTCATAAGATTTTTATGATTACCTACTCTTTTATTGGCATCATCTCAACTACCTACCTACATTTAAATACTACACTACTACTATAGCAAAACACCACCTAACAAGATAATAATCTTATCACAACAATATTATGGGCAAATTAGATTACGCTCTGGCAACACATGTCGTGTCCGACATTCAACTATTACGGCATGGCATTGGAACAGAGCCACACAACACGCGATATAAACCGAACGGAATACACTGCTGGCTCACTGACGTGGGTTATGGCACACAGAGTTTACTTTGGGAACATAACAAGCGATGTACGCTACAGTGACGTCACCAGGCGGCGCTGCGGGCACGTAGCTACTTACTTGTCATATTGGTGTTCTCTGCGATGTTGGCCCAAGCTTCCTCCACCATATCCTTTCTATTGTACTGAGGCAGATTGAAGTTGTAAAGAAACTCATGTTGTTCTATCTGGTTTATCAACTGTATTTCCACTGCCATTTTGTTGGTTATCGCGCGACACGGATGCGTTGTGCTACGCGGCAGCCGGACGCGGCACTGCCGATTGGTTGCCGCGCCGAGCGTGAGTTGTGTCCCCCCCGCGGCTCCCCCGCGCCGCGCCGACCCGTACCGCGCCGCGCTCGGCCATGTTCGACATGCCGACCGCGAGCCGAGTCGGCGGTTGCCGCGGTTATCGACCCAGAGCGAGACAGCGACGAAACATATTTATGTCACATTCGTACGTCATATTGTTATCGATACTAATGTTGTGTTTATTAGAGCAATTAAGAATTATTGATACCCAATACCAACTACTTATCCGTTTGACAAGATTGGTGAATGTTCATGACAAAACAGATACCTTGATAGTTGTTTGGCTGTAAACAAACGTGGAATCGAACTCGTGAACCCGTGCTCTGACGCATACCGATGTTTTCGCCCCAGCAGGCGCTTGGTTAGGCAATCTTTGAAGCGATACGATAAAGTTATACCAAAGGAAACTGTTGAGTTATAAGTAGCTTGGTATTGGAAATGTATAAAAGTTCACTTACTTACTTATTTTTTAATTAAAAGTAGAATATTTCTCTTTCATACCGACTAGCCGCGTCACGAGTGGGTGTCTCAATCATGCATTTCCTACTACCTATCTACTTCATTTCAGTTAAAAAATATGTAATCATCATTTAAGAATCAAACATAACATTACGCTTGCAGTCCTGTTCCCGAAGAGATAGGCCGAAGTGTGTACTTTAGTATAAGTACCCACATTAATTCCCTAATTACAAATGTTTATGTCCCTCGTAATAGGGTTGAGATTATTGCCGACAATCCGGAGACTAGTGGACACACAACATACGAGAAAACCCAGAACCTCGTGCTCGACAGTAGCGCTAGCAACTACTGGACCACCGAGGTTACGAGGCAGCCAGTGGCGTAGCTAGCATGGGTGGCACCCTGAACGGGCAGCCCCCATAAAAAAATCTCCTGTATTACAATGTCATAATTTAAAACGTATATTGAAGCTTGAGATAACGTTATTCTCATAAGAATACATTTATTCACTCATATGAGAATATTTAAAGAAAACCTAAATCTAAAATTGTGTTATAAAACAGACTAGACATCACTATTGGTTTTATTATTTATTTTATTAAACTTTAAATACAATAGTGGTACATGAGCGGACTTAATGCATCAATGCATTTTCTACTAGTCAACCTTTGGGTTAAAAAGACTATACTGTGGTAGGTGTACAACAAATAAAAATCAAATTTAAATTGTAGTAGTTTTGAGGGTAGATTGAAAATATAGACAATGAATATCGATGCACGGACTGAGCTATTAAAGTAAGTAAACAACTAAAACAGTTTCCGTACAACACAGATAAGAGTAACTAGATGTGGCTCGACACTATAGCGAATGTGAGCTTCGATTATAAAATACAACATGTAGGTAGCAGAACAAACGCAATACCTCTTAAGGGGTCATTGTACTCATCATTATGAACAACTTTTACTAGGTATGGGATCAACACCAAAATTGCGAAAAAAAATCAGCTATTCAGTACATTTAGAAAATAATATAGAGAAAGTATAGGGAAGTACCATATATTTTTATATGGTACTTGCTTCTGTCAGCGACTTCACCCGCTTGGTATTCAAAAATCATCTCCAGGAAACTTATTCCCGGGATGTAAGTTTCATCCAAATCCATTCAGCCGTTACGACTCGAAGAGATAACAAACAAACTCACTTTTGCATTTACACAATATATTATTTGGTTAGTCTTTTTAAAATTTGTAAATAATTTGTATTGTACAACGTGTAACAGAATAAACGCAATACCTCTGAAGGGGACATTGTACTCATCATTATGAACAAGTTTTATTATGGGACCAACAACGAAATCGCGAAAAAAAATATCGACTCCCCCATTACATTTCTGTGCGCATAACTCGACAAAATGTACTGAACAACAAATTTTTTTTCGCAATTTCGGGGTTGACCCAAATTAAAAGTTACACGTTGTAGATGTATGTTTGTGTAATGTTTATTTCATATGATAGGTAAGTACTGTGACAGTTATTCTACTTAGTTTACCTATTTGATAAAAAAGCACCATTATGGATGTGTTTGGGTAGAACTTTACTAAGCTACCTGCAGTTTTTTACAGATGCAACATGCATGTTTTGTAGATATTCAATTTGTTTCACCTCTTTTATCTTTAGTAGGTATTTCCAAGTAGGTGCCGTAGATACTGGAATAATTAGTTAAATACTTTCTTACATTTAGAAAATATGACGGTTATGGTTCGATCGGGATGTAAGTGATGTAGGTAAATGAAGATTCGAATGACGTTATTGCGACGCACGCTATTTCGAAAAACTTTACGAGTGGTACGCCAGTTCGAAAACACATTGAGAATGACGTTGTCGCGAACACACTGATTCCAAAAAACCTGTAATGGTAGTTAAAAAAAAATTAAAGAATCCAACAAATCAAAATGATAGGTGGCAGTCATTACCAAAAGTAACAACACTGTCATATTGATGACAAAATGACAGTGTTATTGACAAATAGCTCTTATAAATTCAATACTTAGTGCACATTGTGTTTTTTTTATACTTACTGTTATGGACAACTTGTTGTCTATACCACTATTTTGATTTGTTTATTTCTCTGTTGATTACTATACTTAAGGAAATTTTGCACATTGCTTTTGCTCAACATTGGTAAGGTTTTATCGGGGTCGCGAGATCGATCCCCAGACAAATTCAGATTGGAATATGCTATTCGCAACAGTGTATTTTGATACCAAGAATTTCATACTAGCTTACCGACAACGTTATCGATATAGCGGTTTTCGAGTCAATGTGTTTTCGAACTGGCACACCACTCGTAAAGTTTTTCGAAATAGCTTATGTCGCAATAACGTCATTCGAATCTTCATATCACTCCCAATTAAATTACATCACCTAGGTATGTAATTGAAAAGCAATTTCAACGGAAACAGCGTTTGCAAGTGATAATTCACTTGCAAACGCTGTGAATTAATTAATTCGTAGAAACTAATTTGTTTGACAATTTACATTAGTTCTCGCATTATCCTGCGCGTACTATGTAGATAGATATACGATAGATATACAGGTTAAGCAACGCTTGCCGAGGTTGGCCTGTGGATGGGTGACCATGTTAACATACCGAGACTCCTCCGTGCCTCGGAAAGCACGTTAAGCCGTTGGTCCCGGCTGTCATTTGTAGATCTTTGGCAGTCGTTACGGATAGTCAGAAGCCAGATAATCTGACACCAGTCTTGCCAAGGAGTACCGTGTTACCCTGTTAATGGGTTGTGGAGGTCTGGTAGGCAGCCGCTCAACGTAAAATACTGGTATTCAGCTGAATCCGGTTTGACTGGAAGCCGACCCCAATATAGTTGGGAAAAGGCTAGGCAGATGATGACTAGATAGATATACATATGTTAAACGGCTAAACATGGGTGTAGAAAATAGAAATAAACCTAAGATTTGCGGCTAAAATTAAGTTTATTGTTGAGGAGATCCTAATAAGTATTCATTTCTTTTAACTTTAACCCCTTGGCTAAAAGTGTAAAATAGATATTTAAGAAAAATCTATTTTTGTAGTGAAAACTTTCCCTATATCGAACGGTTTATCTTTACATTATTTCTGCAGCCATCATTAGCAGTAATATGTCTACAGTAATATGTCCATACAACGTGTAACAGAATTGACGCAGGACCTGAAAATTCATTCATATTCATACTACTTATCATTATGAAAAACTTTTTAACCGACTTCAAAAAAGGAGGAGGTTCTCAATTTGATTCTATTTTTTTTTTAAGTTTGTTACCTCATATCTCCGTCATTTATATACTGATTTATTTTTCCATGTGAAAGGAAATTCATTCCGATTGGTCCCATAGAAATTGTATCGAAATCGGTTCAGTAGTTTGGTTTTTAAATTAAAACTGGCAGAGGAAATAGAAAATATATCATCCAAGTAAATGAAATTGTGTGTTTTGCTTTCCTGTGACTTTTCATCGGTTTTGTTAGGTGTGGGGTACCACTAAAAAGGGTAAAATAAAAACTTTTTTACAAAAAAATACAACCGACTTCCAAATTAAAAACAAACTACAAAGTATAAAATAACTTTAATTTGTGAAGTCGGTGTTAAAATACGAAGAAACAACCAAAAACACAGCAAGTAAAATACAGCATCAGTCTGTCTGACAAATCGCTAAAATGGACCTTTTTAGTGCAGCCGTGAGACACACCTAGTTCTTAGCCTATTTCTATGTACCGTGCGTGTTTCATGTAAGTGCTAAATAAATATTATTCTTCTTTCTTTCTTTTTAAAATAATTAATGGACTGAAAAATATTTTACCGTTTTTTATATTTTCGATGTTAGGTATTTAAGCGCGTTTTTAAGAGTAAAGGAAATTTAAAGGAATTTGTTCCTTCTTACCCGTGATGTTTTGCAAATCAAACAAAATGACGAAACCATCTCACCAAATAACTTTATCTATAATAACGGTCGAATCAGTTGAAACTGGGTCAAAAGCGCTTTACAGCGGAGAGAAGCGCTGCAGCCGAGCGGTGTAATGATGACTGTATTAATTGTTGAGCTCTCAGGAGCCCTACAATGAGGCCTAGACGAGAAGTGTCCTAATTTTGTGTACTGTTTTTACGTCGAACAATTTGTTTGTGTCAATTATAGAACAAGAAAACGAATAGTCATCGGATTAACGATACCAGAAGTATCAATTGACGTAAGAGACATTTACCTAAAATGCCAAAATACCCTTACGACAATTAACGTAAGGTTCATTTACGCAAAATGCCAAAATGTCCTTTACGTTAATTGATATTTCTGGTATTCATATTGATTGGACCGTACATTTATCATTCTCCTTTCAGCCGAAAGACGTCCATATTGCTACATATTGAAGGTCACCTCAACATTTCCTTCGCCTCATCGACTAGTGAGGCTCCCCAATGCTGAAACCTTCTGCCTTATTGGTCATTCGTTCGGCTAGTTGTATTTACCATCACCAAAATACTTAAATTGAAAACCAATTTGATAAGCAAATAATGTATTAAATAGTTGTCTATAGAGAGGTTCAAAACCCTGTGTGTGGACTACGTATTCAAACTGTTCAAATTTGCTATGGGCCAAGTCCATAAACTTATAAGAATGGACTGAGCATTACCATCAAACAATCAACTACTTACCCTTAAGACAACAGACAACGCAGCCATGTGGCGAGCCAGTAACTATTTCTTACAAAACTATGAATACAACACGAAGAGAAGGAGCATGTGGCTAAATAATAAGGATTCATCTTCAAGCTTATGCAAACCTTGCCGAGGTCGATGTGTGGATGGGTGCCCATTTCTTATGCGGGCCATACCCGTTCAAATAATTTGATCAAACAAGCTGGATTAAACAGATAAAATTGGCATAAATGTGGGAAAACTTGTTCAAAAAGGAATTGCCAAATGGCATGAAGTAATACGAAATTTCGTATTTCTATTTGATCAACTGGTTTGAACCAGCCTGTTTGATCAAATTACTTTGGCCTGCATTACTGTCATGTAAATATACCTGCATGAATATGTACTTGCTTACAAGATGGTACTAAAATAGTCTAACTTATAAATAATTACGGCGTTTGTCTCATCTCTAAGTTTTAAGAAATGTTTAGAAATGAATTCTAGAGCGAGACAACTGGCTGCACATTTCTTTTAGTCTCTCTCACACTTTTCAGACCATATTCACTTCATACACGGGTAGGAAAGACTCAGTCCATTCCTCTATGACTAGATGGGCAAATCCATCAGGTTTTGGTTACTGGAGTAGGTTGCCCTTGTTTACTTTCTCACAAAGAGGACCTACACAATGTTCGGAGGTCTCCAGCTCATATGTGGTGTGTCTGTTGAGTTTTAGTTGTTTGTTCGATCTGTATTGGCATTGCGTACAATGGTAACTTCTATTTGAATTTAATTCTAGTGGTTTTAGAGGATTCTCAAGATCATGCATTTTCCTATTAATGATACAACTTTATATGTATATATCACCTGAAAATTGCAAACGCCGTAAGATTGTAAAATATCGCGTGAAATTGTAAACTATTTTTTCTTCATAAGACATGTATGTATTGGTCATTTTCATAACATATCAAGAAATTATAATCAAATAAAGATTTATTGGTCGGTGACATATACAAGAAAAACGCCGGCTCACTCTCTGACCTTAAACCTTGAAAGCGAATACATAGAGGACCCATATTGGACACCCTGTATACTCGTAGTGTAGACAAGCTGTAGCCCGCGACTTCGTCCGCGTCTGTTAAAATGTTCGCGCCTCCACAGAAACCTAATAATAAAATCAAGACAAAAGAAAATCGTGTGTATCGTAGATACTATCAAATGTATTTAAAAAATGTGTAAAATGTTTGTTTATTGATATAACAAACAGACAATTCAAATACATATAGAAGATGTATTATATATAGATGTATAACAGACAAGAAATAAGTCGGTATTCATACGAAGTAGAAAATATAGGGCGGACAAAGACGCTGGTAAAGTGCTAGTTTGCAATCACTAAGCCGGTCTATTGTTTAGCCATCACCGCAGCGTGACAATGATGTGACATAATTACAGGCAGTTCAGTGCATCATCTGACAACAAATTAATTGTGTCGGGTTATTAATTATCGCCAATATTATAGGACACCATATTCAACAAGAAATAGGTCCTGCGACTAAACTAATGAGATAGTAGCTAAGATTTATACAATAAATCAGTTGCGGAACTACGTTATATTACATCTTTGCAGCTTTACGCTTACCTTCAAGCTATGTGCATGATACAGATCCATTCCTTACCTTACTAGTGTGTCCTCTGCCAGGAAGTCATTATCATCATCATATCAGCCGGAAGTTGTCCACTGCTTGACATAGGCCTCCCCCAAGGGGCTGCCATAATCGCCACGTTTGGCAGGTAGGTTAGCGGTCGCAGTGTAGCTGTTGCAATACACAGAACCACAGAGAATGCTCCTACCCATTCTTTGGTGAATCCCTTAGTCGCCTCTTACGACACCCACGGGAAGTGATGGGATGGTGCTATTCTTTTAGGTACGACACCATACAGAACGCCAGGAAGTGCTTAAGCCGAAACTTTTTCATATACAACGTGTAACAGAATAATTGAAATACCTGAAAAGGGGTCATTTTACTATCATTATATAAAACTTTTACTTCGGGACCAACACTTAGAACGCGAAAAAAAACTCGAGTTCTCCCATAGTTTTCCATAAATCTATGTACGCACAACTCGACAAAATGTATCTACTGAACTGCCGAATTCTTTTTTCGCGATTTCACGTTTGGTCCCAGAGTAAAACTGGTTCATAATGATGAGGACAATGATCCCTTTTCAGGTATTGCGTCCCTGGATAAGGTTGGCTTTTCTTTTTGCGAAAATCAATATTAACGCGAATGAAGTCGCGGGCAACAGCTAGTATAAATGTGAGTACGAACAAGTAGCCAGCATCAGTTTTACACATGATATGCACAAAGTATGGAGTATCTACTCTAAGGCAGACAGTAGAATGGATGGACTTTGAATGGACTTGCCCGGCTCCTCAATATTGCAGTGCAATCTGTGCAGTAACTAATTGTGAGGTATCGTCCTTGCAAGGAGATAACATTCGGCATTCGCACAGATCTTGGAATTGACTACAGACAACACGATTGACATTACGAATTTATAATATCGGTGCAAATTGTTCACATTGTTTAGTATGTAAAAAATATTATTCTGTTAAGAACCTTTTTTTTTTTTAAGGATGGGAAATCATCAAATGACTTCTTCCGCTCTGGGTGGAGCGGAAGGGCGTGGTCAGACTCTTACTGACTAAAACCCATCCGTGTTCCTTCTTAAGCCCTTTGCGTTCCAGGGCCGCGGTGACTCTTTCGAACAAATTCCGCAACCCTGGCAGGCTCTGGCCCTAGCGGGCCCCGTCTTCTCTGCTGACATCTCCTTGAGGCGCGCGTGAAACACAACGCGCCATCGACCCGGGCCTGGTGGTGATCGGACAGCGGGCCACCCAACGCTCGCCGTCCGCAGGCCCGCGCCTATGATGGCCGGGGATCGCCTTGCGACTCCCGACGCCCGGGGCGTCTTCTCCTGTAGCGACGGTTGGGGCGAAGGCCTTGCCTTTCACTCGCGCGGCCCGCCTCCTCCTTTGCTAGCATGACTGCTTCGCAGAAGGAGGTGACCGCTTCCCAAGCCTCTTCGCTCCGGACCATGGATTCAACCAGGGCCGGACGCGAGAGGTTGCCGCCGCCGATCGCCTCGGCGAGGAAACGGCGGTCCTCCGCCCAAGCAGGGCAGACCTCCACCGTATGCTCCACCGTGTCCTCCGGGCGATCCTCACAGTGCTGACACCCGGGCGTGTCCTCCCGCTTAATCCGAAACAGGTACCTCCCGACACAGCCGTGTCCGGTAAGTACCTGCGTCAGGCGGAAGGTGAGGACGCCGTGGCGCCTCTCCAGCCACTCCTCAAAGAGGGGCCTTACCGCCGCAATCGTGGCGTGCCCAGCGCTGGGTCGCGATAGTCGCTGTCTCCATACCGCCATGGTATCCTGCCGGAGCTCCGTCCGCCGCGCCGCAATTTGCTGCGGCAGCGGATTCTGTTAAGTACCTACCACTAAAATTTAGTGCTGTGGGTGTGGGCACATGGTATTGGCACAAGCGCGACGTGCATCTGCCTCCTTTCTGGTATTTCCTTTTTGCTGCCTTTTGGAGCTTTGCTTCCAAAGTAATTTTGCACCTAATATTTGTCTTTACTAACATAATTTAAATAAGTATTAGTAATGCTATCGTTGCGGAATATAGGTTATAATTATTCTGAGGGCCAATTCCACTAATTTGTGAGCAACGTTCGTATTCGTATCTCAGTTGCAAACAGTCAAAAAAGCCTCAATTACCATACATTTTTGTCAAACATTGTGAGTGACATGCGAATGCGAACCTTGCTTAAAAAATAATAGAATTGGCATTCTATTTGCATTTTAGTTTTGTTTTTTTACTTTATTTCTGCCGTCACGTCATAGCCATTGTCAAAATTGTCACAGTCTATGAGTATCGGAGACTGAAAGGCTCGGTGTATATGGAAGAGTATTGACGCTGAAGACGTTCTGGTGCTCTGTGGGAATACCCACAGAGCACCAGAACGTCCTCTGAAGCAAATATGCTTCAGAGGTTTGCATTGAACTAATATGTCTGAGACGGTGCTAAGTTCGTCCAATGGATATAAATGTAGTTTGCTGTTGATTTCTAAGGTATTCGGTTCTTTCAATAATGCTAAGAAATACAGTTAGAAATATAACGTCTAACAATAAAGTAATGAGGACGTTTATTTGTTTGTTGCTAGGAAAATTACTTCACTGGTCCACTTTGCACTCGATTCTCGAGGTCGTCGCCAAATAATAACAGCCGCATGGGTCGTACTTCAAGGTTAAGCAACACTTGTCGAGGTCAGTCCGTGGATGGGTGACCATCCATCACATACCGCAACTCTTTCGGGCCTCGGAAAGCACGTCTCAGCTGTTATTTGTGGATTTCGCCACCAGTTTTGCCAAAGAGTTTTGTGGAGGTCAGTTGGGAAAATTCAGCTGTATCCGGTTAGATTGAATTCCAATTATAATATAGTTGGGCAAAGGATAAGCACCTTGATACCTATACCTGTCTATACCACCACAAAAAAACCAAAGTTTCAAAAACTACATAAAAAAGAACCGCAACGCCATCTATCCCACCAGCTGCCAACTAACTCATCGAAATCATGCATCGCGCAAGCAAAGTTCTCCATGCAATTTTAATATAAAAAAACACGTCCGAATATCAAGTATCGGGCAGTTGCCCACCAGACACAACAACAGTCTGGTCGGAGGATCCTCCCTTTTGTATAAGGTTTCCGGGACTTTACTCTCTGTTTCGCATACCGCTATATACCTACTCGGTTCCTATAGGACAGGCTACGGAGGCAAAGCTGTAGGCAAATGTTAGTGTCAAATAGTTTAATCGGTCACTGCTACAAGTAGGTAATGTTTTTATTATGGAAATATTTGTTTTTTTTGTTCACTTGTGAAACAACGTTCCATAGGTACCATTCTTAGATGCTATTTAAAGGTTTCAGCAGTAATTAATAATGTAAAGAAGCCACTTGATTGGGAATTTTAATTAACTTTTGATATTTTCCACTTTGGGCAAGGAGTCTATTGTTAGCTAATTTCCATTAATGATCCTTGTAGTAAGAACGATCAATCTGAAAGTTCTGTATTTGTAGCCTGTTTTATCCTATTTGCATTAATGTCACTAAGGTTCTATGTAAAAATGTTATACTGAAGTCATTTACGTTTTTGGGATTCCGTTGGTTGCCCACCAACGCAATTATATAACTAAGCATCCGCTGTCAATTTGTTCGTCTCTCGGCCAGCGAGCTTTATCTCATGAACATAAATATATAGATAGTTGACATTTCAGAGTGTCAAAATAAAAATTACAGGTTTTCCATGTACAGAAAAAATCACGTTTGTATAACATACATACTTTTAAAAACAGGTAGCGATTGTGCACGTTTAATTGATACTGGCAATGCATTCCATAGACGAGCGGCCCGGACTGTAAAAGACTTATCTAAAAATGTAGTGGAATGCATTGGCATGTTTAGTCTCAAGTTATCTGATGCTGTTTTCCCATTTAATGGCCTCTATTCACACAAACTTACATATAACTACAGAAACATAAAGTAGTGTTCTACAATTGCCGACGATTGATTCCGACGCCGACTGCCGACTAATTAACGCATATTGTGCCGAGATCCCGTTGATTGGCTGCCGGTACCTACAGCTGACTGTCATAATTAACAGTCTTCCAACGTAGGTTGGAAATACTTCCATAACTTTTCAATGAAACTCTGAATAATGAGAAACTATAGGTAGGTACTTTTGTAACCAATCCTACTACTATTATAAAGGCGAAAGTTTGTAAGTATGGATGTATGTATGGATGTTTGTTACTCTTTCACGTAAAAACTACTGAATGGATTTTGATGAAATTTGGCACAGAGGTAGATTATAGTCTGGAATAACACATAGGATACTTTTTATCCCGGGAATATCTTCCCTTAGGATAGTTTTCGACAATCACGCGGGCGGAGCCGCGGGCGGCAACTAGTATAAAATAAAAATAGTAATATTTTTTGAAGTGATAACTTCTTATGGGAGCGCTTCGTCACGTAACGCGTTACGCTGTGGCGCCAGTCTGTCTGGCTTCCCTTTCTCTCACGCATACGGCAGCAGTAGGCAGGCTCTTCCTCTCTCACTCTAACCCATAGCGCTAGTCGTATTTCGGACAGACGCTTCCCATATTAAATAGTTCAAATTAGTCCGGTTAAGCAGTCACCAGCCCTAGCGTGCTGAACTGCGAGTGGTCCCAATCAAGAAAAAAAAAAAAAAAGATAACTTAAGTTATCACTTCTGTCGGGTTTTTTTATTATTATAGGTAGGTACTTTTGTAACCAATATATTCGTCTTTAATTCTTTATTGTACACCATAACAGCTTATATTAATTCACAGTGATTAAAAAGTTCATATACAAAGGCGAGCTTAACTCAAAAATGAGATTTTTTGGTATCATTTTTTTTCTTCATCCATGTTATTTCTTCACTAACCATAGTCGACTGGCTACGAATACCTTACGTATTAAGTCCGCGCGTTCGTATCTTTGTGTTAGATGAAGCTTTAATAAATAATAAACAGGTGTACAATTTAAGTTTAATGAGGAAAATATTAGGGAAAACCAAAGGGACGATGGATGAACTGCGTGAATGATGATGATGGGGCAGGTAAGTGGTGGGGTGGGGTAAGTAAAGTAGAATTGGAATAACGTCAAGAGAATGATGATAGAATGACATGAATCGACGATAGGTGTAACTGATTTGCTTTTTAGTTTTTTTTATTTTTTTTTTCTTTATTATTCAATTATTTATAGATTTAGGTACTACTAAAACAGGTATATAGACAAAAAAAAAATAGCTAAAAAAGGGTCAAAAAATTCCTCCGCATCGCTGGCCACTGTTAATGTTGTATGGCAATGCTTATCCTTTGTCCAAGAAAAGCCAGCCCTTGGTTCACGCGAAGTGTCAACTAAGCGTCTGGACAGATCTTTAAAACAAGTTATGAGCACTAAGACCTGAGAGTTTCAACCCCAAACAGCTCGAAAATATAACAAACGAAGTCATAATTTAAGATTCAGGTTTTATATTAAGATGAAAAATTACCTTCAAAGGTGACTGATGTGGAAGACGGAGGATCGGGTGCAATGGCGCAGCTTCAGAGAGGTATATATCCAAAATGGACTGCGATAGGCTAAGTTTATTGAGCCAAAACACAGTTCCCGTTAAAGATGTATAAATAGGTGCTTAGGGAGGTAGAATTGGAAGCGATAACGGTTGGTGCGATAAAAGATTATGATATTGGTTCCGAATTAATTATCAATTCATGTTGGGCTACCTTCATCGGACCTGAAAGGCACAAAGAGGGAATTTTATTAAGACAATATCAATTTAGACCGAAACAATCAATTAGATAACCTATAAACAAAAAAAAACAACGTACCGGCCAATTTAGCCGGTAAAGCCATGCCAACGAAGGCGATTTTATTTCCTATTTTTCAGTTGCAGCTGCTGCTGAGAAAACACCCCGTGCATAACATAACATTACATCATTTCTCGAAGAGTTAGTTAGATACCTAGGGGTTGAACTTTTTGCCTTATAGATCCTATATTGAGGAGGACACCCGGCGAGGCGAAGTTGTGATAGGTGGAGTAAGGCAGTGATCGACTGGTGTCCGCAGA
Organism: Mamestra brassicae; assembly: GCA_905163435.1. Classification (NCBI taxonomy): domain Eukaryota; kingdom Metazoa; phylum Arthropoda; class Insecta; order Lepidoptera; family Noctuidae; genus Mamestra; species Mamestra brassicae. Next base: position 5,628,580 of record LR991004.1, on the reverse strand, counting down.
CAGAAAGAAGAAGTGACGGTCTTCTAGCGGCCAGATGGGTAGACGACGGATAAAAATCCGGACTCCTACCTGCATCTGAGGAATTCCAGATACAAAAACCACCATATCTGACCTGAGCATCAAACAATGATCATCGTGCTCAGCAGTAACGCCTACGATCGCTACAGAAACGGGGTGGTTGTCCCTACATCTATCTATGAGTACTAGTCTCATCATCATCATATCAGCCGAAAGACATCCACTGCTGGACATAGGCCTCCCCCAAATGAAGAGGGTTTGCCGTAATGCCACGCTTGGCAGGCGGGTTGGTGATCGCAATGTAGCTGTTGCAATGCACAGAGAATGCTGCTGCCCATTCTCTGGTGAGTCCCTTAGTCGCCTCTTACGACACTCACGGGAAGTGGTGGAATGGTGCTATTCTTGATATAATTAAGGTGAAGAGTTTGCTTTCAACGCGCTAATCTCTTGAAGAATTTTCAAAATCCGATGGGTAAATATATAAAAAAATAAAAATAACCACATTCATGAAGAAGGCTTATAGGCTATTCGGGAACGGGAAAAAAGATTTTCAAGAACAACTCAAACAAAATCCAATCAATCTTTTAGCAGAAGCCAATTTAAACCACATATACATACGAAGCCGTAATTATCAGCGTACGATGGAAAGTTTCAGTCGTTTCGGCAAGTAGGTCGAGAGGCTCTCCTGTGCAACCTGAATTAATGGCGGCTGAGCCAAAATACTGGCATTTGCACCGCACTCGAACTGAGCTCGTGTTTCAGAGTGGAACAGACAGTAACAGTCAGCAGAGATAGGTCAACACTAGGTGACCAAAGTTACAGAAGAGATTAGTTGTTTCTGACAATGAAAAGCACGTGAAGCTGTTGTTCCCGGCTGTCATTTGTAGGGTTTAAATAGTAACATATTCTATGAAAAAACTACTTTTACAGAATTTTCTTGGTTTTTCATCCAATCTATGGTTAATCGTCGTAGGTTAATTGATAGATATAATACAGGGTGGAATTTTGTAATGTCACCTGAAGGGAAAGTACTCTTAATACGTATTAGTTGTTCGAAATAAGCTCCATTTTCTTGGATACAACAAAGTATTCTTCTAGTTCTAACGAATTCATTTCTAGTAACCTTTAATAACGTGTTATGGTGAATATTATAAATTGTATTCTGAACTTCAACTCTCAATTCGTTTACATTCGCATAAGATTTAATGTAAATTTGATTTTCCTATCATTTAATTTGTCAAGTTTCTTAGAGAGATTTCATCTTTATAATTGATCCTAACGATCAATGCAATAAAAGTACAGGGTGTAAGTTTTATAGATTTTAGTCGGTTCGATTCCCGGGTGTGGCAGCAAATTTTCGAAAATCTTTGAATGCCGTTTTCTTTCTATTAAAAACGAAAGGAATGTTTTGTTTGAGTAAAATTTTCTATCTACAGTATTAAGAGTACTTTCCCTTTAGGTGGCATTACAAAATTCCACACTGTATACTTTATTGTACCTATACCCAAAACAATTACACAACTCTTTTACGGGGTCCTAGAGCACTAGATTTTTCTACAAAATATATAAAATATACCTATCTCACTAACCTAACATATGAGTTTCCGAACGAAAACCAACTCATTCCCCCCAGCTCAGGTAAATTCAAATATACACTTGAATTTGTGAAGAAAACTCTTAAGTGGGTACAGAATAAATATTCCAAGCGTCCATGTAGCTTCTCCAAACATCTTTTCACCCCCGGCTTGGGACGGACTTTATTGTGAAAGGATTGCCACCAAATTATATTTTTCAAATTTTATTTTCCAAAAAGTTTTTAAGCAAAAACGTTAATTTAAAAAATAAAAAAAAATTTAAAGACTAGCTGTCCCGGCGAACTTCGTACTGCATCATAATTATTTTTTCATGTATCATAAATGGCCTACGAATTATTATATGAGAAAATATTGAATATTATTTTTTCCGATGTTTTAATAGTTATTCTGCTATTTGGGGCAGAGACAAATCCATCAAATTAAAGATCTTCAAAATCGGTCTAGCCGTTCTTGAGTTATAAATCGCTATTAAAAAGTAGGGGATGGTGGTAGAAGGGTGAAAATTTAGGATTGTATGTATTTTTTAATACCGAATTATAAATAAAACAAATATTGAACAAAAAAAAAAATTTGGTGTGGACCATCCTTATCACTTAGGGTATGAAATATAGTTTACCTCCTATTTTCAGACCTACTGAATATACACACAAAATTTCATAAGAATCGGTCAATCCGTTTCGGAGTAGTTTGGTTACAAATACTGTGACACGAGAATTTTAAATAGTAGAAGATAGCGAAAGTTGATGTGTTTACTTAGGTACATACGGGAAGATTAAGTAGAAGTTCTTGTTAATTTCATAAAATACATGCTAGATTTTTCCAACGGCGTCACTCCTGTGCTGTATTTATGCTGCGGAAGCCGTGTATTTTCAATCACCTTGTAGCTTTTTTGCAAATATTGGGGTCGGGTTCTAATCTAACTGGGTGCAGCTGAGTACCAGTATTTTATGAGTGCTTGCCTTTCTGACCTCCACAACCCAGTTACTGGGCAATACGATATCCCTTGGCAAGACTGCTGTCAGAGTTTCTGGCTTCTAACTACCCTTAACGACTGTCGAGGGCATATGGCAAGAGAGATGAACGAAAAATGGACCAGACTAATAACAGACTGGTACCCGCTATACAGCAAAAGAAACAGGTAGATCGAGTAAGAGATGGGAAGACGACCTCAGGGAAATAGCAGGTGCAACATGTACTCGAACAGCAAGGAATAGAACAGAATGGAGATCTTTAGAGGCCTTTGTCGGAAGACAAGTTGAAGAAAAATTACCGTTTGCCTAGTAAACAAAAAAAAATATAACATAGTTTAGTTAATAGTTCAACATCCATAGTATAGTAAGTTTTTGTATGGCACAGAAAAACATTTGTAATTTGAACAAAGATCAATAATAAAGGCTTTTGTCAAAGATGTTTAAATGACAGCCGAGACCAACGGCTCAAGGCCTACGCACACCGGGACGGCAATGGCAGAGGATTTTGCGACCGGTCAGCGCACACTAGCCGCTTTAGATACTGTAACATTTCGGCAGCCTACCAAGACATCCCGCGACGTATCGCGGCATGCCGCCATGGGATCCCTTATCGCGCTCTCCAAGTCGTGACAAGAAATCCCTTTCGATACCACGGAATCAATTTAAAACATTGGTATTTCTGCTGTATTCCTACTAAATATGTCGACGTCGATGGTAGAAGCGGAGACAGCTCTCCGCACGGTCCAGTTCCGGTAGATATCTCCAATATTGAAGCTTGAATTTACTTCTTACAACTTCTTCTTTCTTTTCTTTCTTTTTCTTTTTTTTCTTTTCTTTAAACTTTACTTTTGGTCCTTTTTCTTTTTTTCATCTAGTGTGAAAATAGAAGAAAAGCCATCATTTGTAATCCCAAATAATTTTTAATTTCAGTTAATTAAATCAATGACGAACTAATTTGACGGCACGGTTGGCGCAGTGGTTGAGCGATTGACTGTTGCGCTGCGTGTTGCGGGTTCGATTCCCGCACGGAACAATTATTTGGATGGCCTACAGATAGTCGATCTGGTCTGGCTGTTTGTGTATGTGAGTTTGTATGTTTGTAAACGCACCCACGATACAGGAGAAATCCTAGAGCGTTAAAAAAAACCTGACTGTAGACAGAAAATAAGAATAATTTAGGTAATAGAAAATCTAAAAACAATATATTCGGTTTGATTCCATATTTCATTCAGTCAGCCTGAACTCAAACTAATTTTGCGATGGAACAAAACAATATTGTGTAGAAAAGTTATAAAAAGTGTCGTACCGCTACATTTATTTAAATTGAATGTAATTTTAACTGTACTCAACGTTTTTTGAAATTAAGTTTTTAATTTTCAAATAGGGCTTTAATTAAATGTATTTTCATAAACCTTTTTTATGGATACTGCACCTGCTCGCGGTTTTCGTAAAGAATTTAAAAACGGTTTTCGGTATAAAAATATTGTGTTTGAGATTTAATCCCATTATAAAAGAGTAAGCTTCACCGCAGGTTAAGCTTTTTAGAGTTCCGTATCAAAACGGTAAAAATGGAAATCTTGCGGTGTAATTTCGTACGTCTGTGAGTTGGATAATATTCTGGAATTTGTCAATTTATCTTGTTAAATCCAAACGTTTAAATCTAAAAAGGATCCACACGTTTGCCAAACCTCAACAAACCACCACTAACCTAAACGTTATAGATTTAAATTGCTTGTTAACACTGTTGTCTGCAACCTTGTGTTATGGATTAATATAACAATAAAAAGTTTTCAACTATAGATACCAGGCTTCGTAAATGCATTTCTTGAGCAAATGGCTCAAGAAATGCATTTACGAAGCCTAGTATCAAAAATAACTATTATGGAAATAAAAAAAAAACACGGCGCTATACAACGAGGAGTGCGGTAAAATAAGTACTTAGATGAGAGTACGTATTTTATCACACGTTCCAATGTATGGTGCGTAATTTTAAACTTTCGAACAATGTATACAGGCGTCGTAAATCACTCAAAGTGCATTAGTCAAAAATTCGACTCCTGTATATTTGTGTGCGTAAAGTCATCATAATCTGCTTTACCTTTGCCCAACTATATTGAGGTCGGCTTCCAGGCAAACCGGATTCAACTAAATACCAGTATTTACGTGGAGCGACTGCCAATCTGACCTCCACGACCCAGTAATTGAGTAACACGGTACTTCTTGGCAAGACTGGTGTAAGACTTTCTGCTTCTGACAATCCGTAACAACGGGACCAACGGCTACATGTACTTTCCGAGACACGGAAAGCATTAACGCGTCAAGTATTCAATAAATAAATTGTTTCATTTGGCTCTACCTCAATTTAATTGTCGCTAGTCCCCACGAAATAATAATATAAATCCATTAGAAAACAAATTGAATAGAATATTATCAGAATACTGCAACTTCGTTAATTCTAGAGTCGGTCGCTTGACTTCAAGCACTGCAGCAAATACTTAACAAGATCCACTTATATTTTATTCATACAATTTAATGCGCACGGTGAAAGGTAGTTTAGTTTCATCTCCGATAAAAAGGTCGCCAGTGATTTAAACAATGTTTCAAACTTGTGCACTTTTCAGTCGATTGCGAACGACGATACCTACCTATTATTTTATCTCAAAATCAAAATCAAAAGTCATTTATTAAATTAGGCTTTAATGAGGCCTTTTTGAACGTCTTAATTCTACATAAAGACAGTCTCCCAAAACGGCCGCCTGTCACCACTTCCTACAGTATTAACATTTTCATCATATGCCTAGCCTTTCCCCAACTATATTGGTGTCGGCTTACAGTCAAAATACCAGTATTTTACGTGGAGCGGCTGCCTACCAAACCTCCACAACCCATTAACTGGGTGACACGGTACTTCTTGGCAAGACTGGAGTTAGATTTTCTGGCTTCGGACAATCCGTAACGACTGCCAAAGATCTACAAATGATAGCCGGGACCAACGGCTTAACGTGCTTTCCGAAGCACGGAGGAAACTCGGTATGTTAAGATGGTCACCCATTTTTTTTTTTTTTTTTTTTTTTATCTCGGGGGGAAATCCTCATGGAAATCCTCCACCCTGGGGCGGGTGGAGGGGTCTGTCAGACTCTTACTGACTAAAACCACCCCGGTGTTCCATCTTCCACCTGCGCCGGGGATCGCGGGAACGTATGCGACATCCGCAATCCCCGGCTGGTGCCGGCCCGCCTCTGCGGGCCACCTCGCGTCGGCGAGGGGAGTGAGGTGTTTGACTCCCCTCGCTACGTCAAAGAGGGGCGCACGGGAACACCACGCGCCGCCACCTCGGGTCCGGATGAGTGAGGGGCGACGGACATCCCCAAGTCCGCCGCCCCTGGACCCAGTTAGGGGGGCCGGAAGAGGGCAGCGTATGCCCTCCTCCGATGCCCGATGCGCCTGCTGCGGGCAGGGAGAGCGGTTGTGATCTCCCTCTCCCTTTCCGCAGCCTCCTTCTGCGCGATAACTGTCTCGCAGAAGGAGACCACCGCGTCCCAGGACTCCTCACCGCCGACCATAGCATGGACTACGGCCGGCAGCGAGAGGTCACCGCCTACAACAGAGATGAGGGCACGGCGCGGCTCCTCCCAAGCTGCACACTCTGCCAGCGTATGCCGTGCCGTGTCCTCCCGACAGTCGACGCAGTGGTGGCATCGAGCGTCCGGCTCCCTGCCTATGCGACACAAGAACCTCCCGAAGCAGCCATGCCCCGAGAGGACCTGCGTCGCACGGAACGACAGGGAGCCGTGCCTTCTCCCGAGCCAGAGGTCGAGCACTGGCCGGATGGCCTCGATGGTGATGAGGCCGGCGGTAGGGCTCGAAAGCCTGTCCCGCCATTCCGCCACCAGGACCTCGCGCAGCTGCGAGCGACGCAACTCCAGGTGTCGCTGCGTCAGTCGCTCGCCACGCGCCCGCGCGTCCTCGCGCCACCTGTGTAGTGACGCGAGCACTTTCGCCTCCAGGTCCCACGGCGGAGATCCGGCCAGTGCGCAAGCCGCCTCGTAGGAGATCGTGCGATATCCCCTGATGACTCTGACGGCCATCACCCTCTGCGGCTTCCGCAGAACAGTGATGGTGCTGGCCGTCAGGTCAGCCGCCCAGATCGGGGCCCCGTAAAGGGCCATCGATCGCACGATCCCCACGTACAACCGCCTACAGGCGGTGCTCGGGTCCCCCAGATTGGGAAGCAGCGTTGACAGCGCCCCCGCCGCGCCCAACAACTTGGGCGCCAGCCGCCGGAAGTGGGGGCCGAAATCCCACCGGCTGTCGAGCACCAATCCCAGATACTTCATGGTGGACTCGACAGCGATACGGGCCCCCCCGACCACGATGTGCGATCCCGGCGGCGGCGCTCGCCGGGGGCCATGAAAAACAATGGCCTCCGACTTGTTGAGGGCCACCTCCAGGCCGAGGCGCCGTATGCGGCTCACCACCTGTGAGACCGCAGCCGTCGCCAGCAACGCTGCCTCCCTGTGCGAGCTCCCCCGGGCAGTGACCAGTGTGTCGTCAGCGTAACACACCAGCTGCACTCCCGGCCGGAGCTCGCCCCTCAGCACCCAATCGTACCCGATGTTCCACAGGAGCGGGCCCAAGACCGAACCCTGTGGAACACCGCACGACATAAGATGGTCACCCATGACCAACCTTGGCAAGCGTTGCTTAACCTTGAAGATCGGTTAGTGTCACCAGACTGTCTCATGAACCGTGATAGCTAGACAGTTGAAATTTTTACAGATGATATATTTTTGTTGCCGCTATAACAACAAATAACAAAAAAGAAATAACATTAAAAATAAAAGGCCCCCATACAAGAAACATTTTTTCGGCTCATGGTACGGAACCCTTAGTGTGCAAATCCAACCTGTACTTGGCCAGTTTTTTGTTTAAATTATTGTCTGTCTAAAATAGAATTGAAAACATTTATTCACAGACACAATAAAAACGTAACAAAGACAAAGTAACAAAAATAATAGTAGGTACAGAATTGCGCTGTGTGTGCCCTTACCGAATGGAAAGAAGACTCCAAGTACATGTGCACCTGATCAATCACCTATATTTTATATCTTCTCCAACCTCAAGAACTAAAAACGGCAATCAAATTGATTCAAGATCCGTCATTGGATCGCAAAAAAAACCGTTGCCAACAAATCCTGTGGAGACCGAACTTTAACCCTCTCGCTGCAATTAAACCACTGGATCCGATTGCTCTGTGAAACATAGCCCCCGAAGGAGGGTTGTGACGAGATTCATGGCTCTGCAGTCTGCAGTCTGTGGGTGGTTGGTTTTGTGATGGCCATTTATTTTGTCAAAATAAGACACCCCACTGCGCGCGGTCTTGCGGTCTGAGTTCCGAGTTCAGCGTTCCGTGCCCACTGTAATCTATGCGGTAATGAAGAATTCTATACACACAAAAACGGTCAACGTGAACTGTCGAAGTTCTATTTTTGTAAAAGCTGGAAGGTCACGATGTCCGACGAGATCGAAAAGTTTATTGAATTAGTGAGTAATAAAATTTCATCTTCCGAAGATGTACTACTATCGAGATCAAGTGCGACAAGTGACATTTGGTTTTCAGTAAAAAGAGCGTGTAACGTGTTATCACTGCTTAATATTATTGAACTCCAGATTTCTAGACCGTTTGCTGTGTGCGCCTGCGCTTGTGTGAACGCGGAACGCAGAACTGATGTGTTCGGGCCAATAAAAATGTAGGTTTTAAAGATTGTCTGGTAATATTTCACTGTTAACGGTAACACCGCCATTGTACCCATATATAGTTTAGAATTTTGTGAAAATTTACAATGTAGTTTATTCTATCTACCTATTTGTGGTGACGGTGATGACCGCTGACGGCCTTGCGCCTGATCTCGCAAGAAAGTTGTAAAAGTTATTTAGGATCTATTAAATAAAAAGTTTTCGTAGAGTAAGTGGCACGACTGGTAGGTACCTAGTACTTGAAAGTAATAACCTAAAGAGCTGAAAGTATGATAACCTGAAGTAGTTGCAAGTGAGGGGAATACGGGGGATGGTTCAAAACCACCTAACCAAATAAGTCCAAGAGCGCGGGAAATCTTACCGACATTTTTCATGCAACCAGACACCCACTACACCGTGAGATTATGTACATACTGAGTACTTCGTTCTGGTGATGCTAGATTGATTAGGATTCCTTCTTTTTTAATTATGTCCATGACTATGGATACTATCGATTTTTTGTGTTGCAATGTGAATGTTACATATTCTAATGGTTTTTGGAGTATTTGACAGCAATTATATCGAGTCAGCCTTCATGGAAAGCTTCTCTGAGGTAGGCAAAAGTACAATAAAATTTTCAGCTATATTGTCAAGTTGCGTGGACATTTGTGACACAAAACTACACCTACAAATATCCACTAGGTAACTTATTAGTTATCAATTTGCAAATAATTAAAACAGCTGCTAGGTCTACTCGAAAACTGATGGGGCTTTACCGTTATGTTTTGCCAACCCTCAAAAAATCACAGCCAGTTATATAAATAAGTGTATATTTCAGACACAGGTCCATTCCAACAACTTAGAAATAAAATATTTAAAAAAAATGCTAAAATAAAAATGTTAGTAGGAATGTTATTAGTACACTAAAGGCCTGTCTCCATAACGTTAGATACGTTATGGAGACACCTTTAACAAACTGTCAAATTAGTTACGAACAATAGCTGAAACGTCAAATTTGCCTTCCAAATATGACGTTTCGTCATGCTCCCTTAGATTTTACTGCTTGCGGTAGCGTCGGGGGTCGGGTTACCTCTTTCCCTCAAATATGGCGATGTAATGGCTGATCTTTGCGTTATGCTCGTGAACGAGTGCTGCTTGTGGTGAAAGGTCGTCTTGTTAGCCATGGATTTTACTATTGTTATAACGATTATATGCTTAATGTTTAATTTTGATGGCCCTGGTTTATCACTTGTGGCGTCGAGTCACAGATCTTTTTATTAAATTCTACCCTCTGCACGTGTAAGCGGGCACACCCTTCATGTCTGGAGGCTTATTTAGTTTGATTTGATATTTTTTTTATGCTTGAGTTTGTCTGTTTATGCTGGCATAATGGAGTGTGCTAGCTTACAAGTAGCGAATTATTAAGTTTTATGTGTTACCTTTGTTGTATTGTTTTCTTTGTAAGAATACTGACTACTAACATACCTTTGTATAAGTGATAGTTCTTATAACTCAACAGACAGATGTGTTGCTGGGGAGTTTGTTGCGCCACTTCTTCTTCCCAGCTAAAACACTAGGAAGTGGTGACGGGCGGGCGTTTTGGGGGACTGTCTTTATGTAGAACTTTGACGTTCAAAAAGTGCTGGCACTCAGCCTAATTTGAATAAATGACTTTTGAATTTTGAATTTTTTGACGTTTCAGTTACTGTTGGTAGTTAAGTTGACAGTTGGTTAAAGGTAGATACATTATTGAAACCTAGCGTTACACTGCAAAAACAGTAAATTGATGTCACTAGTATGTTAGTATTTAAAACCAAGGATCTTACGACTACCAATATATAATATATCATCTCAGCAAATTTTCTGAAGATTGTGTTGGTGGTATACCAAAAATACAATACACCTACTTTCTGTATAAGGCATCCATTATTGTGCTCACCAAAATTTTGTTTACCCAAAAGACATTTCGGGTGTTTCTGATAACAGAAGCTATATGTTCCAATCTTACAATATACTGTGTGCTAATATTGTCCCTCTCGTAAAAAAAAATCAAAAGTTTATTTTGACATGCTCTGAAACACAATTCTATGATCATCTCCTTGAAAACCGTTTCTGATGATTTGAAATATAATTCTAAATCAAACGAAGAATATTCAATCTTTTCTAAAGATAGTGATACTTTTGTATATTCTGAAAGCGTGCCGTCTGTAACGAAAATTGTTGTTGGTGGTTGAGCCATTATAGCTGACCAATTTATAGGATTGTCGTTGATCGGGTTATCTGTATCGTACTCGTACACTATATTCATCTCACTAAACTTCTTAGCCATAATCGACTTCAGAGTTTTTCCTACTATTAGTTCTAAAGAGTCTTCAAAAATCTTGCTTTCTTTTGTTAGATACGACACTTCTTTCAGCATCCACCATCTTTGTATTGAATCGTGATATTGTAGAAAGATGGCGTCGGCTGTAACTCGGACATTATCCACCATATGACACTGACGTTTTTCTATTTCGTCTTTCAATAAGTTCTCGACACCCTTTTCATCCGCCTGATTTGTGAAAAATAGAAGTCTCTCCAAGAAATCTCTCGCTAAATTTTCGTCATCTTTATCTTTTTTAAATGAAAGTTTCGGAAACTTATTGACTTTCACACGGAATTTGTATTCGTGTAAATTTTCAATTCCATCTTGCAATTTCCTGAACAGCATTTTAGAAATTTCTCCTAGTGACGCCCAGTTATCTGTAAACTTCATTAGTGTTGTGTCTTCATCGGAAACTAATATGTTACCAACAATCCCAGCTAATCCTCCCATGAGCTCCAAGAGTCCAGATCCCAGAGACTCATCTAAAGTGACGATTTTATCAGAGTCAGATTTGGAGAATAATTCGGAGATTTTCGATTTCAGATGATCCAATCTCCTTTCGGTTTTACTCTTCTTTATTGTTAAATCTTTATTTCCGAAAGCAATGGGAACTTTAAACTGACGAGAGGTTAAAATATCTTTCGCTACCAAATCAATTTCTTTTTCATCTAAATTTCTTATCTTGAGTATCTCGTTGTGAAGTGCATTTTTGAACAAAATGGCAAATTCTTCCTTGCTTTCAAAGAATTCTTGCTGAAAACTTGCAAGTCGGTGTTCGTTATCATCGCTCGGAAATTTTATCTCCGAAATTTCGAAAGCTTTTTGAGCCATTAGGACATGGTAGCGTCGTGTTATACTATTCATCGGCATTATAGAATCATCTCCTTTAAAAAAAAATTGTGCTACAAATTTGGCTAACATAATGACTTGATCTTTTAACATTTCTAAATTCTCATCATCATCACAGACAAACGATAGTCTTGGGAAAGTTTTGATTTTAACATGAAACTTATAATTGTGCAAATTCGGGATTTGAGACAGCACTTGAACGTACAGTGTTTTAGCTAGGCTTCCTAATTCATCACATTTTGCAAATTTTGCGTATTTTGGGTCATCATCATCGCATACTAGAATGTTACCAATAGTCCCAGTTAAACCTGAGTGTAAGTCTGGGATTTTTTTGTTTTCTTCTATAGTGATAATATTTTCCATAGGTGTCGCCATTATCAAATTCACTAATTTATTAGCTAGCTTGTCTATTACGGATGCGATGTACATTGAAGGTTCAACGTTGTCTTCTTTGCCTCTTATTATTAAATCTTTATTTCCAAAGGTAACAGGTACCTTAAAATTTCTCTTTTTCAAATTATTTGTTGCTGTTAATAGTGCTAATTCTATTGCTTCATTAATTTCTGATTGTTGGACATCAACCTTTTCAAGTTCTCGTCTTGAGGCGTCGGGCATTGGAATGACGAACTGCAATTTGAACTTTTTATCGTTAAATGTGATAACATTTCCCATCAAGCTGCTAAGCGCCGAGATATCCAACTTTTTATTTTCATATAATTTTGATAGTAAACTGTTAAGTTCCGGTTCTTCCAACTTCCGTATTCTAAGCATTTCATTTAAGAGTGTATCTTTGAACAATTTTAGGAACTCATCATTGCTAGAAAAGAAGTCTGTTTGAAAGCTTACGACTCTATGTTCTCCAGCTGTATGTTTACATTTGATGTCAGAAACTTCTAAAACTGTTTGTGCCAAAATTACATGGTAACGCAAAACAAGTTCGTCACACATTTGCATAATAGGACGATCATCGGTGGCACTATGCAACAGGAACTTTGCCAACTGCACTGCAACAGCAGAGAATTGTTCTTTCAAGTTGATTTTGCATAAATACACAATATCTTCGTCCGTGTATCGTAGTTGCAAGCCTTTATTAACTTTTCCCTCTTTGACCGTACCTATCCAACTATTAAATTTTTCAGCCAAATCGCTTTCAAACACTTTAGAATTTAGACTTGCGTTAGCATTAGTGTACATGATGAAGAAACATTCTGTCGCCTCAAAGTCACCATTAAACATAACATCTCCGTTACTTGGTTTGAACAAGCGTCTTATGCTTAGGTAGCTAGAAAACCATTTAGCTAAGTCTTTTTTACTATTGAGTGCAATTTTTTCCATATGCTTCGCTTGTATGAACACTGCTACTGGTTTATACCCAGTTTTAAGCTTGACTCTTATACAGATATCGTCAAATGTCCCTATGTCTGCTATATTGGAAGCTAAGTTATAGCTTTCAATATCATCATCGAATTTTGCTCTAAAATGTATTAGACTGATTAATTTTGACTCGTACAGTTGTCCTCCAACACCGGAAGTACCGTCACGTTTTTTAGCCATTTTGTTTTGAACGTTGGTTTTACTTCAATGAATCCGTTTAGTGGTTTTTTTTTCAATTACGATGATCAGCTTCCAGTCTATCCGGATGAAGCTGAGTATAGTTATATCTTCGGAGGATGCTTGATCTCGTACAATTTAGAAATCTGGAAAAAGGAACATTCGGCTATTCGGATGCAATGCAAAAAACAGTCTTAGGCGGAAATAAATACCTCCACACTCAAAGAAAATAATGAAAAACTTCGCTTCGATGATTAATTAGATAAGATTAGATATGAATTAACACAAAAATATGGATAGGTAATCTCTGAAAGTACTACCGGTCGATTCTGTAAACATGTTGAAGGGCTTGGGTGAAAGTGATCACGAGAATAGCTGTCAATCCATATAATCAAGATGGAATGACAGCTCTCTCCCGTGATCACGTGAAGTCTTGAGTGTATGGATTGTCAGCTCACCTCGTGATCACTTCACCCAAGCCTTCATTTCATCATGTTTACAGAATCGATCGGCCGATCTGGCCTTGTGACAGACACGCAGACTTAGTACATGAGTTCTATTGATACGGATCAAAGGGCCACTTGTACTATTTTTTAACCGACGTTCGCATTCGATTCTCAGTACTGTCAGAAATGTAGAGAAATAAAGGATTTTTTTAAAGTTTGTGACTGACGTGCGAAGGCGAATGGCGTTTGCAAATAAGTAGAATAGGGATGTTGATTATCGAAAAATATTCGATTTTTTTTTATTTTATCAAATCAATCAAAAAAAATGCATCAAAGATAAGGAGTGGGGGCTTGTAACGCCATTTTCTAGTAAAAAGTGTACTGGTAAGTTACTTCACACGAGTTTTCAATGCACTGTATCGTCTTAATGTTGTTGTTTACGTGATAAAAGAAAAAATACGTGTCCATTATTTTTTGGAAATGTATCTGACGGACTAATTAGATTTTTTTACGGCTGATTTTTCAATAGTTAGATAACTTTTAACTGAACAATAAATATGGCCGTTTGACATATTTCCCGTACAAAAACTGTCAAACCTCCTTTTTTATTCCTCGGATAAAAGTTATCTGACAATTCAAAAATCAGCCCTTAGTCAAATACACTATTGACCCTCTGTAAATAGCATGCAATCTCGTTTCAAAATCCTCATATCAATGACATCCGGACACGCAGACTCCCGATCCTGGGCGGAAACAGTCGCTGATAAATTTGCTAACCAGCAGTTTATAACACTAATGATTAATTGCTGGTTCAATATTCTCTCTTTCTATTAAAATTTACATCCATATCAGTGACAATGATGGGTTTTATAGATCAATCTGCCTAATCTCAATTTATTCTCTCAACAGTAATATGTTTGGGGTCGGCTTGCTACGAAGATTGACTGACACTCCATCAATAAAAAAAATCAAGCATACCTAACGGGTGGCAGAGTTGCCCAACTCTGCCTAAATCTTCGGGGTATACCAACAGGCATGATGTTATGTTATCAATTTCATTGGTAACATAATATTACGGTTGCATTGTTATTTATAATGAGGAAAATGTATTGATTAAAATATATTTTTGATGCAATGTTTTCCTTACCCTTATGAGCAATCATGAGTACTTTCTACGTGACTATGTATCGTCCCGCATCATTTAATATTAGAAGTCACACGTTCACGAATTTTAGATAACTTTTTATGTAAAATGCGTTGTTAACACAATTTTTATTATTTCACTAAACCAATGAACAAAAATAATGTTACACTTTTAAATACATAGAAGTTGAATTCATTGACCAACAGAGTTTTGCCACAGATTTTGTTTCTTTACTAGGAACTGAATTGCCATATAAAAAAAAACCAATCGCATTTTACTTACGTATTTAACTGAAACAATAACTCTATTTAATACTAAATGTAATAAATTCCGCATATTTAAAAAAAACATGCTGCATGTTAATCAATTGGAGATGGATTTAAAAAAATATTGTTTACTAACTCCTTTGAATTTATGATTATACATACCTAAGTGCGTTTTTATACTAAGAAATTCATCTAAGTGAGCGCTTCATCTAGGTTTGTTGTACTTACTACTTTACGTTTTACTTGTCAAAGTTGAAATTTCAATGCAGCCCTCAATTTTTAAATTTTTTACTACAAATGGTTGCTTAAAAAAATTTAAGCTAGGGAGGGCTAGTTATTTTAATTATGTTTTAGGTTTCTAAGCTTTTTAATATTGGTTGGTGATTTGATACTGCTGATAATAATAATCGAAGAAAAACAAATGTTTTTAATGTTGCCATTAAAATATATATTTTTTTGTTATGGTTCAAATCATATCCATTGAAAAATATTTTAAAACTCAATCACTAGATGGCGGGCTCCGTCTCAGCAGACGCAGAGGGTTTGCGTTTGTGAATTAGGATTTTTGTTAAAGGCACACCTAAAATACTGAACAGATTTTGATGAAACTTGGCACTCGGATAGACTATGGACCTGGATGAACATAGGACCTTTTATCGCCGCAGTAAGTTCCCTTGGGCTACTAAAACACTTTTCACGCGGGTGCAGAAGCTGGAAAATGCATATTTTGGACTACTTAGAAAGTGGAAATTCACATATAAATGTTCTCAATGTAGAAAATTCTACATTAAGAACATTCTTTTGTGAATTTAGATCAGATATTTGTAAAAGAACGCAAAGTTCGTCGACTCCTAAACTTTGAGTCCAAAGTTTTCCCAAGTCTCCGTTATATTTAGCATCAGCTGTTATCGAGTGGGATTCTCAATTTGAAAGTGGCTTCCATTATTTTCCAACTAATTCAGTTCAGAAAATTCTTAATAAAGCGTCTTGAGTGACTCTCGTCGATATTCTAAGATTCGTAAAAATTATATTTGTTTGACTAATGACGAGCTTGAATTTTGTACGATAGCTTAAGATGGATAATATATTGGCCCTGAATATGGACACTTCAGGCTTTTCATTATTATTATCAACTAGCTGTGCCCGTGACTTCGCTTTCGTCACCTCCCGTCAACCGTTATCTACCCTACTCTTCCTACCCTACCCAACCCTATCTACCTACCCTACATACCTACCCTACCCTACCTACGTACCTACCCTAACCTTTTTTTTTTAAGGATGGGAAATCATCGAATAACTTCTTCCGCTCTTGGTGGAGCGGAAGGGCATGTCAGACTCTTAATTTCGCAACCCTGGCAGGCTCTTGCCCTAGCGGGCCCCGTCTTCTATGCTGACATCTCTTTGAGGCGCGCGTGGAACACAACGCGCCATCGACCCGGGCCTGGTGGTGATTGGACAGCGAGCCACCCAACGCTCGCTGACCGCAGGCACGCACCTACGGTGGCCGGGGATCGCTCAGCGACTCCCGACGCCTGGAGCGTCATTTTCATTTATTTACAAGAGAAATTTGTTGAAAAAAAAAAACAAAACTCAGAGAGAGCTATATGGAATATATGGATTAATTGAAAACAATATTACCGAAACAATCGCCGCATTCCATTCAAGTTGTTGCACAGCGTTCTACTAATTGCTGCACTCCAGATTGATCCATACGTGTTGCCGAGCTACAATCTCTCAAAAAATGGCTCGTGTAACCTCACCTTAGAGACAAAACACACCTAAATTCAGACGACAGACAGATACTGAAAAATTCAAGATAATAAAACCCAATAACGCTGACAGACCCAAGAATCGAACACAATACCTCACGCTCAGTAGTAGCGCATGCCACCACAACACTAACAATAAAGAAACCTTTCCTTTTTAAAAAATGCCCAAATTAATTTAGATAGCACCTTTCCCATTACTCTTTGCAAGAGTAGCTTTAGTTTTCGATTGACACATGTTGCCAACCCTTACAACCTTGGGGGCTCAAAGGAGTCAATTCATAGGTACTTAACGTGCCCCTGAGCCCGAAAGCGTCTGCGTAGGGACCTATTGTAAATGTGTTCGGGTGGACAGATGTATTTATGTTGGTTCGTGGAAATAGGCCGGCTGGATGCGTCTTTTATTTTGGTACGAGCAAGTTTTGTACAAGGTCGAGAGTGGATTTATTAATTGCGTATGTTTTTAAGGTTCTGTCCCTCAAAAAGAAAAAACGGAACCCTTATAGGATCACTTCGCTGTCCATCTGTCTATCCATCTGTCTGTCCATCTGTATGTCGGTCTGTCACGACATATTTTGATTCTCGCAAATAAATCAAAACCCGGTACTTTCCCGTTGACCTAGAATCATATTTGTCAAGAAGCAAGGTCTAACAGCATAAGTAAAGGAAAAGGTCTGAAAATGCTCAATTTGTTTTATCACGTAAAGTAGACAGAAAGGGGTTTGACATGTTCTCAACTCAAAATACCTATGTCCTTAATTCTGAAACCCACCATTATTGTAGAACGACCAAAGTATGGTAAACAAAGTGTATTTTATTAAATATTTTTGACATCGCATTTAAATTGACAAAATATTCTTCCTAGTTGATTCCGAAAAAGAACACAATCATTCAAATTCAAAATGTATTTTATGAAGTCACATCCAGAATGAAGCTAATCTGTGTACAAATAGTTGTGGCCCCTGAAACGGACACACGTTATTGTCCCAAAAGGCTTTTTACAAGAAACGCCCAGGAATGTACACAATTCGTGAAAAGTAGCATTTTTAGATAAACTCTGCCCGTCAAAGGCAGTGTAATTGAAAGCGTTAGTGGTTATTTTCGAGCGAAACTCAAAAGCCATTTTTCAATGTACATTTTTTATAATATGGAATTATAAATAATAATTAAAAAATGGTATCAGGGGAGACGTTTACCCAGCAGTAGGACAATATAGGTTGATTTATAAAGAAAAATATGTTTTGTAAATAGATTAGGGGTTAGGAATTTTGCACGACAATCCTTTTTAGTCTGTTTAGCACTTCCTGGGACAGACCGCCTCTCGACTTTATCTCGGTATATCGTTACGTGTCAGTACGGCTAAGGGCGGTGAACTTTATTTCATGTAATTTAGTAAACCGTCGATAGCCGTTCCTTGCCCATAACATTCCTAGAAAGCACACGATCTAGTGTCACATCACGCGACTTCATTCGTTCATTTTTTCAACACACACATACGCAGTGCATATGCCCCAAAACAACACATTCACACTGCCGACAGGCGTAGACTGAGCCACCCTATTACTTACTATACTCTTTGCTGAACCATATAAGTACAACGTCTGTGACCATATTTGTCGTAACAAAAAAAATATGTTTTTTGTCGCGTATACGTTTGTATTAAGCCTTTAACTACATAGATGAAGCCCGTGTTTCCAAGCAGACATGTCATGTTATGTTATGATGTCTGAGGCTACATTTGCACGTGGTTGCATGATTCCGGATGAAAATGTTAGAGGAATTGGAATTTCGTTGCCTCGTAAATATGTATATAGAATCCACAGTTGCCATTGATCATCATGATTGTCTTGGCAGACGGGTTGGCGATCGCAGTGTAGCTGTTGCAATGCACAGAGAATGCTGATGACATTCTCTGGTGAGTCCCTTAGTCGCCTCTTACGACACCCACGGGAAGTGATCCAAGTTGCTATTCTTATACGTCCGACACTGTACAGAACAATCGCCATTAACATGTCGAAAAGCGTGGAAGTGCAAAAAAACATTCGCGTCGTGTTAACGAGCTTTAAATTACAGTAAGGTTTTGTAGGTACAACTTGTAAACAAACAGTGACCGGTCCGGTCCCAGTAAACGGTAATATTTAGTTAGTCCCAGTCTTGCCTATAAACTAATTATTGCAGCTACGGGCTAGCTTTTATCGCGCAAATTGCTTCCAATCACAAAGTTGTGGTAAAACAACAGTTTGCTAATGAACCAATGCTGGTGCTTTACACTGATTTGAGAAGTAGTTTTTACTGTAAATCTTTAATGCAGCTTGAAAACATTGTTGTATTTTTTGTTTTTTGTTAGTGAAGGATCATCTACCTAGCCTTTTCCCAACTATATTGGGGTCGGCTTCCAGTCAAACCGGATTCAGCTGAATACCAGTATTTTACGTGGAGCGGCTGCCTACCAGACCTCCACAACCCATTAACTAGGTAACACGGTACTCCTAGGCAGGACTGGTGTCAGATTATCTGGCTTCTGACTATCCGTAACGACTGCCAGAGATCTACAAATGACAGCCGGGACCAACGGCTTAACGTGCTTTCCGAGGCACGGAGGAGTCTCGGTATGCTAAGATGGTCACCCATCCACAGACCAACCTCGGCAAGCGTTGCTTAACCTTGAAGATCGACCCGTGCGGCTGTTATTATTTAGCCACGAGCTCCTGTTAGTGAAGGATGCCATTTGATAATGTTCGTAAACTTAGAGGCAAAATTGTTTGTTTGTCTGTAGGAGATAGTTTCTGTAAGTACCTACTTAAACCTTCAGCGGTCACAATAGTAAAACAATGGCGTCACTCATGATTAAGCCCGCACGGCCGTCGAGAGGTACGATTATAACGATAAAATTATGTATCCGAACGAAAGATGCAATACCGCTATAACTCATATTTTCATAGGCCATGGAAGGGAAACAGCGGAAAATACTTGTGGTACCATGGGCTAAGAAGCTAAACGTCAATATTTTAAACTATGGCTCTATATGGCAGAGTGCCAATTCTACATTTTTTTAAGCAAAGTACACATTCGAATCTCAGTCACAATCTGTCAAAAAAGCCTCAGTTTCCATATATTTTTGACAGATCGCGACTGACATTCAAATGCGAACTTTGCTATTAAATGTTTTTTTTTTTCGTTTTTTTTTTTCAATACATTAGTTTACACTACAGGTAGAAACATAACACTTGTCTAAAAGCTTTGAAGGTTTCTGTGACAAAGTGGAGGAAGCAAGCTTGCTCATAACATGTACCTACTTAAAATATGTAAACTTATGCCTACTTAAAATGTGATGTCACTAGTAATATATACAATATTTGACCGCACATTTTTAGGAATTTTAAAAATAAAAATTATAAAAAAAAATACTTTTTATTTTCTTCTAGTGTAAATGTTGGCAAGTAATCAAGATCACGTAACTGTCTTGGTCTATTGTTAAAAGATAAGGAGCTAATATTATTCAATTTATCCAAGAAAATTGCAGCCCTGTATATATCAGACTGACATAATAGAATTGGCACTCGGATCTTTAGGAACGTCATGAACTTACACGTATTGATCTACCTAGCCTTTACCCAACTATATTGGGGTCGGCTTCCAGTCAAACTGGATTCAGCTGAATACTAGTATTTTACGTGGAGCGGCTGCCTACCAGACCTCCACAACCCATTAACTGGGTGACTTCTACTACTTCTTGGCAAGACTGGAGTCAGATTTTGACTTCTAACAATCCGTAACTACTGCCAAAGATCTACAAACGACACCCAGGACAACGGCTTAAAGCGCTTTCAGAGGCACGGAGGAGTCTCGGTATTTTAAGATGGTCACCCATCCACAGACCGACCTTAGCAAGCGTTGCTTAACCTAGAAGATCGACCCGTAAGGCTGTTATTATTTAGCCACGAGCATGAACTTACACGTATTTTACATCAAAAGTAGTTACACAAGTCTTTTATACAACCTTAATTATGGGGGCGGTCTAATTGCTGACAATTATGTCCACCAGACAACTTTTGGATAGACTGAGAATACTTAAAATCCAACCGACTTTACCCATTCTTAACGAAAACCAACAAACAAACTCAATCGAATTGAATTCAATCTGAACTCGTATAAAACGAGAACTCTGTTTAATAAAAAACCTACCCCGGATTACATTTCCGATGAATTCCGGAAAGAAATAAAAAATGCTATTGTCAGTCTGCAGTTGCAGCATTTCGTAGAAATTCATATTATTTCATTTTCGAAACCATTGTCCTGTTTTATTTTTCAGTAGAAATAGCTCTACTGACTGACTGGCTGGAAACACTTCAAAACTCATTCAAGTGACCGCAAACAATTCGAAAGCAAACTCATTTGTATACAAAGTTATTGTACTTTAAAAACAAATAGATTCGCATTTCGAATTTTTTAAATGGCCGTCTTGAACTTTCCCTTAATTTGGATTAATTCCTTCAAGTTATGCGAAAATTATAAATGTATAGAATAACATTTCTTTGTTTTTTAATCTTACTATGTACAAATATAAATGCGAATGTTTGGGTTGATGGATATTTGTCTTTTTCTATCACGCCAGAACGTCAAATCAATAAATTGATGCACTGTCTTAACTGTGAGGCAATATAATCTAATAACTAATTTAATATATTTTGTAATGTTATGTGCCTAATTAATATTAACGAAGCAAGACTGTAGATTTTTTTATGATTATGATGCGTATTACAAATGACATTGATGTAATTTCGTAATTTCATGATATTAATGCATGTACAAGAAATATTTGCACGACTGATAAGTCGAATATAATGAGACTAAATTATTTTACCATGTTATTATAAGTCCCTATATTGTGGCAAATAAAAAAAAAAAAAAAAAAAAACGGATCTGAATAAAAATTGGCTCAAAGATACATAGATTATACAATAAGTAACAGAATAAACGAACAATATCTGAAACGGGTTCATTGTAGTTTTAACAACTTTTATTGTGGGACCAAAACTGATATCACGAAAAAAGTTCGACTGCCATACATTTGCTTATATGCGCATAACTCGACAAAATGTACTGAAAAACTGTTCTTTTTCCGCGATTTTGGGTTTGGTCCCACAGTAAAAGTTGTTCATAATGATCCCTTAGTAGAATGACCCCTTTTCAGGTATTGCGTTTAGTCTGTTACACGTTGTAAAGTCTGGAATAGCACATTGGCTACTTTTTATTCCGGGAGTGTGTTTCCTTTGGATAGTTTTTGACATACACGCGGGCCAAGGCGCTGGTAGCAGCTAGTATAACAAAGCTGTTCCCATGGATTGGAAGTGGTTTATACTATCTGTGGGTATTTTCCGCGCCTAAAAGATGGCTAATGAAATAAAGGTGTGTGAAGTTTGGAAACTTAATCTTCAACCAAGTGAATGAATATCGCCGGTTTAAAGACCAACGCAACAAGGCTACACAAAAAGTTTTCGCAAACTCTTAAACATCTGCCAACCGTTTACCGTCCGCAAACTTGAGCCCACAGTCCCACGGTCACAGGTATTAAGTGTTCAACAGCGTGGCACAAGCGAGCATTTGACACACTTTAGTGAACCGCGGCCAACGCCGACGGTATCTATCGCGAGTCGGCGTGTTCCGCTAAATTAAACGGCACGGAACCTCCCGTGGAGTCGGCCGTAGTCACACCGATCTGTAGCATCGTTGAGAATAACCCTAGGAAACATCAATCGATCTGCCTAGTCTTTTCCCAACTTCATTGGAGACCAGATAATCACCAGTATTTTAAATTTATCGCCTATGTTACCTCCACGACCAACTAAGAACGCGAAACCCATTGGCAAGACTGCTGTCAAAGATTAACGACGGAAAATGAAAGCCCGGACTAATGGCTTTCATTGGTGATGGATGGTCAACCTCAACGGATCTACCTCGGAACGCGTTACTTAGCCTGAAAGTTTAAACCGTGCGGTTGTTTAACAGATCTTGATATAAATCTCAAAATATGAAAATTCCAACATCTTGAGAAAGGCTACCCACATGTTCGAGTTTCAAAAATAGAAGCAAGGAAATTCTCCTGTTTTGGAATCGGTTTAAACTACGAACCGACGTAAAAAGGAAATGAAAGACTTCCAACTTTATTATTGAAACACAGTTCAATCACCGCTTCTAGTCTAAATAGACGCGGCGATAGTTGATCCTTTCAGTTCTATGTTAGTGCTCGTGCTTTCTGTACTGAGAAGTTCTTGCCCTGCAGCAGGGCTTACAGGCGAAGCTGTCGCTTGTGACATACCTACTTCTTTCAACCATTTAAAATTAAAACTTTCAACAAACAACCACTATCCAAGTCAGTCTGATACACTCAACTGAATCGAAGCTCCGCGGCTCCGCAAACAAACGCTAACATTTCTGAGAACAATACAATTTGTACTCATTATTACTGAGTGTACAAGCAATGTCGTAATGATCCCGAGAAACCTGTAGCTTGCAATGAACTGTAATGGCAGAATGCTACCAGTCAGTCGATAACTGTGTTTTATGTAAGAAACGTACATAATGGTGTGAATTTCCAATGGAATAGTTCTGGAAAATAGGTAGGTAGTTGGTTTTCCGAGGATTTACTGTTCAGTTCATTTTTCAAGCGTGTTTTTAATTAATGGGTTTGTTCTTTTTAATTAGGAACTCATATCATTAAAAAAAATTGAATCTTATTTGTGTTTTAACGAATGGGTTTTACTTATAATTTCATGTTTATTTTTGCGCACCGTGTCTCACGCACTGTTGTCAAAAATATTATTTCTTCCTAACCATAGACCAGTTTTGACAGTTGTACGAGCAGGAGTAATACGTCGCTGTTTCAAACGAATTTGTATCATCTCTTCCAGTGTTATTATGATCTATTTATGGACTACTTTTCCACACGTCTTTTATGGATTAGAGTACAAAAATTCGAAATTTAGAAAACTTTTCAGTCCAGATTTATCGCAAGAAATAAAAAAATTTGGATGGACTCGTATATACCTTTCGGACGTATGTACCTTCGGTGACACCGCAACCACGGTTGCCGAATTTGTTCGAAAGAGTCACCGCGGCCCCGGAACGCAAAGGGCATGAAGAGGAACACGGATGGGTTTTAGTCAGTAAGAGTCTGACACTCCCTTCCACTCCGCCCATAGCGGAAAGAGTCATTTGATGATATCCCATCCATAAAAAGGTACCTTCCGGATTCCTAAACTTTAAATAGAAAAACTGAAAAACAAAGGCATGATCACGTTCAGCCTCCACCATCGGTGTGCACGTCTCCCAGTTCCCGCCGCCGCTTCCTGCTGCGCCCACCTCGTCTTCCGTTGCACACTTGCTCTCACAGTTCCAGCCTTTGTATACCGGTACGTGTCCGTATTCACCTGCAAACGTGAACGCGCACGTTAACGTTACCTTTATGAAATGCTGCCTTATAAGCTCAATACCGCCTCGTACTAAGACGTCATGTGAAGTTGTAGGAGTTTCGCTGTGGAAATACCCGTAGAAGTGTCAATACAACTCAAAATGTTATTTATTTTAATTTTCTCATTCTACTAATATTATAAACGCGAAACTTTGTAAGTATGGATGGATGGATGGATGTTTTGTTACTCTTTCACGCAAAAACTACTGAATGTATTTTGATGAAATTTGGCACAGTGGTAGATTTAGGATACTTTTATCCCGGGAATATATTCCCTTGGGATAATTTTCGACAATCACGCGGCCGGAGCCGCGGACGGCAACTAGTACAAAATAATTCGACAAAACTGAGACTGTCCTGTACCTGAAAAACGACGTAAATTTTTTTTATTCTTAAGAATGAAATGATATTTTATAAATGAAGGAAGACTTATTATACTGGTTGAATAAAATACATATTGTTAAATATTTAGTTAAGTTTAAGTTTTATGTTTCTATACTAGGTTTATATATGCCACCGGAAAATGGCAAACGCCGTAAGATTGTAAAATATCGCGTGAAATTGTAAACAATTTTTTCTAAATAAATAAGACACAGATATAAGATTTATTGTATACAAAATGTTTTTTTTTTCATAATATAGTGAGAAATTATGATCTAATCAAGATTTATTACAATCTTACTGAGTCTGCAATTTTCCGGTGACATTTGCAAATATATGTTATAATATTTTTAATCATACAATATAAACTTAAAGTTATGGGATATCAAAAGGAACACGTTGTATAATATATGACAGTTTCAGGAGTTTCAGGGTCAAGGTATTTGGTATAATGGTATTTGGGTTTGTAATATTTGGTATAATGTTGTGTGTTACACGTTGAGTTTATAATATTTGACTGAGTGTTGGGAATGTTGGGATGTTAGTTGGTCTGACTAAAAAGGTTATAAGATTTTAGGATTTTTATTTAAGAGAGTTTCTGTAGAATAGTTGAGCATTAGGTTATATGTATCATATTATGGTAATAATATGATAGTAGCTTTTGTTCGCGGATTAGCTTGCGTTTTAATAGTCTGTAACCGTCTCCTGGGTCCCATTTGTCTCTGTATGAAAAGTATTCACCAAAATCGGTTACAGCGATTTAGATGTGAATGCGTAACAAACAAACAACCAAACTCACTTTCGCATTTCGCGTGAATGGAAAAATAATCCCAACAGAACAAACTCCCGGGATAAAAAGATCTTATGTGTTATTCCATAGTATAATCTCTCTGCCAAATTTCATCAAGATCAGTTCAGCCGTTCTGACGTGATTTAGTAACAAACATCCATTCATCCATCCAAACTTTCGCTTTTATAATATTAGTATAGAAGTAGATATAGATAACTTAGTTAAGATTAGGATTGTCATGAGAGTTAAGCATAACGTCAGCGGGGGCGAGGCGATCAATGGCAATTGTCAATTTGACATGATTGTCAATTGCTTATTGATCGTTCCGAGTACAATTCAAGCGATTGTCAATAGCAGTTACGTGATTGAAAGCAATTGATAAAAAAATTGATTGATGCTCATCGACAGGAGCCATTGAAGCTTCCAATTGGTCGTTTAACTGAGTCTGGCTCCATCGCAAACGAGTCGTGCGTTCCCATTCCTAAAAAAACATTTTCATCATTCGCGCGCCTGACTGCAGTGAAAGCACACATGGCGGATACCTCACGTAGTATCAAGGACCGGGAATTTATCTTGCTTTTAATATCTTTGTATCGCGATCGTCCAGAGTTATGGAAAATTAAATCGAAAGATTATTCTAACAAAGACAAAAAATGTCTTGCAGTGAGAAGTATTGTAAATGTGTTGAAAACTTATAAACCTGGGTTCGATGAAGAGAAATTCAAAAAGAAAATCAATGTTCTACGAACAAATTTCAACAAAGAGTACCAGAAAATTGAGAAAGCTAAGCGATCAGGAGCATCCAGTGATGATATTCCAGAACCCACCTTATGGTATTATTATGATTTTCTTTTCATAAAAGATCGGCTAGATGTAGCAGAATCTGAAGCTTCTGAGGTAAGTAAATCAAAACTAGGTGTAACACCTATTTGAAAGTAAAGTTTAAAATATTAAGTTAACATTCGCTGTCTGTGTCAAACTAGTTCACAATATTTTAAAATAAATTTAAGCAATTATTTGAAAGAGTTGAAATACTCGCAGATATTGTCTCTGACTTGTTTTGCTTCAACTTCTGAGTTACTTCTTTGTCTTTGTCGCCATGAACCTTGTTCAAATGTTACAGTATCTGTGTTTTCATTATCTACGTTGCCGCTTCAAATGCAGAATCTAGGACGTTTCTTTGCCAAATAATTGTGCAAGTGACAACAAGCCCCTATATTTGGAGCTTTATTGGGTGCAAATTTAATGTTTTTAATATTTTGAACCTAAAAGTTAAAATTCCAAACACATTTACACCAATTCTACGTGCACGAGTAAGTCGTGTAGCGGCGAGTAGTTTAAAATATTTTTTTCATTTGTCAGTGCAGATAGAAAGGAGTGAGTTTTATTTTATTTTTTTATTTATTTAGATCTATCATTATGTTTCATAAAATTTGGCAACAGTAGGAAGGCCTCATCGCCAGTAAAAACAAATGGAAACCTTTTATTTGTACTTGGTACTTTGAAATAATTTTAGCCAAAATATTGTATTTATTTACACTCCACTATCAGATATTCGCTCATCGGCTCCATTATCAATCATTGCGAATTGATCATTTGCATTAACAATTGCCATGGGCACAATACAAAAGATTCCATTATAGTAGTAGTAATGAGAACCTAATTTAGAGGGCTTTTATATTGATATATGCTCCCCATTCTTAATTCAATATGAAAGTTCCATTGATTTTCAAAATCTTGTACCATTTCTTTCTTCTTCTTGGCAACTGAAACAATAATTTAAAAAAATATATATTTTTGTTACAGCAATCACTCACGGAAGAACCACTATCTGCTAAGCGGCCTGCTCCATTTGTGAAAAAAAAGAAAACAACTCCAGATTCAACTCAGACACTTGCTGATTTAGCTATTGCATATTTTAAAAAGCCATCAGATAATGAATCAGATATACTTGCTAAAGGCTGGGCTATGAAATTAAACAGAATTTCTCCAGACCAAAGACGTTATGCGGAAAAAATAATCAATGATACGCTCTTTGAAGCTGAAATGGGCACGCTAACAAGACATGGAGTCCGTTTTCTGCCATCATTGGCACCTTCAGTATCTCCTGCGCCTTCTATTTCACCTGCACCTTATTCATCGCCCGCCTCATGTTCCACCACGAGATCGCAGCCGTTCTATATATCACCTGAATCTAATCCTGACCAGCCAATTCAAATACACACGCCGAATACTCCATCAACATCATCATCTACCACCACCAGTGCTCTTCATAATGACGAATCGACTAAGGAGTTAAACTGTGTTAAAAAATTAAGACGAGTTTAAATATTGTCATTTTATTAATAAAATATGTAGGCGTACCTTAATATTGTCTTTTAGTTTCTCAAGTATAGCTTCACGAGTTTCCAATGTGGAAATTTCTAACGTCCGGGGGGCGATAGCACATGAAAACTTCAAGTCTTCCAAATCCATTCCAGACGCCAAATATCTCTGACTAGCAGGAATTGCTTCATGCATCACAGTGTTCTGCAGGTCGATTCTGTAAACATCTCGAAGTGAGCTGTTGATGGCTGTTGGTGAGCTGTGAATACATACAATTAAGATGGCACGACAGCTCACCTTGTGATCACTTCAGCCAAGCTTTCACTTCGACATGTATTTACAGAATCGACCGGCTGTTTTCCGATGTTTGGCCGAATTAGCTCCAATAAGGTTTCAAATGATTCTTGGTCCATTCTGAGTTTTTTTTGTAATTTTCTGGTTCCGTATCCTGCAGTACTAACGTAACTGCGAGCAGTTAACGTTCATGAGTGAAACGTTTTCTAAGTTTATACCACTCTTAACACCGGTGTTTTCTTTCATCTTCTTTTCTTTCTTTTAAGTACAGACAGACACAGTTATAGCACGAAACCCTATTCTGTTTTTGATACCATTGTTCCTAGCTGCCTGTGCGAACACCAACTGTTCCAATGCCAAAAAGCATACAGAGCCCAAACACATTAAAAACTACAGCAATGGCATTTCAATTGCAACTGTCAATAACATAGCACATTGATCGCCTCTGGGCCGCAGAAACAGCTTTTCAATTCATTTAGAGACAGTCCAATCGACCAACAAGTTTTAATCAGCAAAAAGCGACCACGTTAGTTGAATCGTTTTAAATCGTTTCCAACAGTTTTCCTTCCTAAATACATTTTGGAGTTCCCAGCGTGTAGTTAAGTACAAAACGTATAAATACCCGTGAGTTTGATCGGTGCACTTGTGCGGTTGTGTTAACTACAGCACAACTTCGTCGACGGTACTTACTCCCTGCGAATGCTACAACACACGGACTACAAGACTTGCGGGCGATGGGACTTACCTGTAATTCTGTATATTTGTTCGCCAACTTTGCAACGAAGGTATTTTGCAGGCACTGTTACTCCAACGTAGTCATATTTTTGTGATTTTGAATAATCAGAGTTAGATTTTGAAGACGTACATAAATTAATGTGACATATCGGTGAAAGAACGAATGAAATTAGCTTGCCGATAGTACGTCAGGTAATTATTTTTGTTTAATTTTTGTAAAAGGTAATTAACCTTTCAGTTGTCGCGCCTCAAAAAATATTAATAAATAAAATAAAAAGCCTTTATTGTTGATCTTTGTTTAAATTACAAAAGTATTTGTGTGTCTAGAACTTATTGTATTAACTAATAATTATTTTTTTAACTACTATACTAAACTTTTAATAATATTATTAACTGCGATTTATTAACTGTTGTATATTTTAATATTTTTTTACTAGTTAAACGGTAATTATTCATCAACTTGTCTTCCGACAAAGACATCCTCTAAAGATCTTCATTCTGTTCTATTCCTTGTTGTTCCAGTCAGAAAATATTACTCGTATCAAAAACCCGGCCTAAAAACGACAAAAATGACCCACAGAGGTCACTTTTCATGTAGTCTAATGCAATTGGTGACAATTATTTTAGTTCAATCACGGATTTTAATAATGACTTGTTTTTTACCCGGCTGTTTTAAGATGTCTTCTTCAATCCAACCTTTATGAGTTAATAACTTTTAGGGTTCCGTAGTCAACAAGAACCCTTACAGTTTCGCCATGTCCGTCTGTGTGTCCTCGGTTAAGCTTGCAAAGACGCTTAGCACTAGAAAGTGGGAATTCAGTATGGGTATACATTTAATGTGCCAAGTAGTTTGTGGCGGCACCTATGCATAGCCATGTAATACTGCCGTTCGATGTTCAATTGCCTATTCCTAATCTAAGTTACTTCATACGTGGTTTGGCAGCGCCTGGCCACTTGGCACTCGCCTCAGCCTCCGTATGCAGTATCATTGAACGGGGCTTATTCATGTTCGGTACTTATTGCATAACAAACTTGATTTACCACTCATGTGTAGTGATCATTCATAAGCATATTGTTACGCGCCAGGATTAATGTCGGGTACATTTAGTTACTACTAGCGCCATCTAGTATCGAGTAGCAGAACTAGTAGGGTCAAGTACCTTCTAGATATTTCTTTGCCAGAACATTCCACACTTCTCGGTATCTGGTCAGTCGGCAGCGGTAGTTACGAGTACTTTCCAGATGTTTCGAGAATGGAAGTTTCTAGAATAAACTGACCTATAAAAGGAGCGCGTATTCCGCGACCGAGGCAGTATTGGATTAGCGATACAAGCGAATACTTCGGAAGCGATCTTCAAGTGCGAATAAAGTGATCAGTGGTGAACTTGTGTTTAATAATTAGTGAGTTTAAAAGTTGTAATTAGTGTTTTTAAATTAAAGTGTCATTTTGGTTATTTAATCGGCTGTTTTTATTGTCACGAACCTCAAGCTCGTAACAATTGGTGTCAGAAGAGTGGATATTTAAATCATGCCGATTCTACCAAAGGACGACACGGAGGGTATCCGTACCCGGAGTCAACGTCAGCAGGAGACGGACCATAGGCGTTTTGGAGGTACAACGCCGCAGACGTCGGAGGGCCAGTTGCCGATCATGGAGGCCGGTCCGTCCACAGGAGCTCCAGCATCTGCAGCACCAGACTTTGCTGCACTGATGATGATGCTGCAGGAACAGGCCCGCCGACAAGAGGAACAGGCCCGTCGGCTGGAAGAACAGCTACAGCGAGACAAGGAGGAACAGGCTCGCCGACAGGAGGAACAGGCTCGCCGACAGGAGGAACAGGCCCGGCGGTTGGAAGAACAGCTCCAGCGTGACAAGGAGGAACAGGCTCGCCGACAGGAGGAACAGGCTCGCCGACAGGAGGAACAGGCTCGCCGACAGGAGGAACAGGCCCGGCGGCTGGAAGAACAGCTGCAGCGTGACAAGGAGGAGCAGGCGCGCCGCCAGGAAGAACAGATGTTCATTATGAAGGATCTCCACGCCACTTTCGGCAAAGAAATAAAGGTTGTAAAAGATAAGGTGGTCCAGCATGAGAACCGCCTGACGGAAGCCGAAACCCGAATCGACCAAATGAATAATCGGGTTGACAACGTGATTGCTGACGTGAAGAAAACGCTGGACAACCTTAAAGTAGGGGATGGAATTGCATCTTCCGTAGCTACTACACCTTCGCTACGTGGATTCAAAGTGCCGCCGTTTGATGGGACATCTTCCTGGTCAGCCTACAAAAGACAGTTTGAGGCTGTTATGAAGGCGAATGGGTGGAGTAAAAATCATGCCATGACTGCTCTCACCCTAGGCCTGCGCGACCAGGCCTTAACTGTCCTAGAAGCTCTCGATAAGGAAGTGACTTATGAGCAGCTTCTTGAGGCGTTGGAAGCTAGATATGGCGACGCTCATCTGGAACACGTGTTTCGTGCGCAGCTCAAGGATCGCGTGCAACGCAGCGGTGAAAACCTGCAGCAGTGGGCCCTTGAAGTGGAGAAGCTGGTTCGAAAAGCTTACCAGTCCGTACCTGCGCTCATCGAAGGGAACCTGGTGCAGGCATTCACCGATGGAATCCGCGATCTTGAAGTTAGAGCTGCTGTGAGGCTCGGGCACCACGGGACGCTTAAGGACGCTTTGGCTCATGCACTGGAGGTGGAAGCTGTGCGGCAGGATCATCGTTCCCATCGCGTCAGGGAGGTTGCAGCGGTTACAGCTCGCGACCGTTTTGAAGGATACAGCCCTAGGTGCTACGGCTGTGGTGAAAGGGGCCACCTTCGATCTAGTTGCCGTAAGAGAACAATGGAAAGGGAAGCTGTGTGTCAGGATAGTCGTTCCCACCGCGGCAGGGAGGTTGCAGCAGCTACAGTTCGCGACCGATTTAAAGGGTACCGTCCTAGATGCTACGGTTGTGGTGAAAGGGGCCACGTTCGATCTAGTTGCCCTAAGCGAACTGCGGAAAGGGAAGATAGCCGATCTCCAGAAGGTAGAGTGGTTAACAACAGCGCCAAGCGGCCGCAGGAATACGAATTGGTGACAGAACATCGCAGCCGAAGATCTCATGGCAACTCAGACGCATTGTCAAGAAGACCTTGCCCTGAAGCCTGCAAGCATTGTACTAGGCAAGAGGGTAAAGAAGACGTACCTGTGAGGATGCTCAAGACAGACCTCAGCAACGAGTGGAAGGAAAGCCTACAATGTGCACAGTAGGAAGATTCGGACATCAAGCCGATTCTGGAGTGGATGAAGGCCAGTGCTCCTAAGCCCACGTGGAGTGACGTCTCAGCGATGAGTTCGATCACAAAAAGTTATTGGGCCCAATGGGACAGCTTAGTGATTCAGGATGGAGTCCTGTGCCGTAAATGGGAAAATGCTCGGGGGGACAGCTGTCATTTGCAAATGGTTGTCCCTAAAGCAAAAGTACAGAATGTCCTACAGCTGTACCATAATGGTTCTTCAGGAGGCCATATGGGAGTAAAACGGACTCTACTGAAGATAAGAGAACGGTTTTACTGGGTCCACTGTCGTGACGATGTCGAGGACTGGTGTCGCAAATGTACAAGTTGTGCGGCTGTAAAAGGACCTCAGACTCGCAGTAGAGGTGCATTAAAATTGTACAACGTCGGTGCACCATGGGAAAGGATAGCCCTAGATGTTGCGGGACCTTTTCCGGAAAGTGAAAGTGGTAACAAGTATTTCATGGTTGTAATGGATTACTTCACTAAGTGGCCGGAAGTCTTCGCCATTCCAAATCAAGAAGCATCAACAGTTGCAGATAAACTAGTTCATGAAGTCTTCTGTCGTTTTGGAGTACCCTTGGAGATTCACAGCGATCAAGGAAGGAATTTTGAGTCCCAAATATTCCAGGAAACTTGTCGAGTTATGGGTACTCATAAAACGAGAACAACTTCTTACCACCCACAATCGGATGGAATGGTGGAACGATTTAATCAGACATTGGAGAGATACCTGGCAAAAGTCGTGGAAAACCGGCAACGCGATTGGGACAAGCATATACAACCGTTTTTGCTGTCATACCGAAGTGCTGTTCATGAAAGTACATCGGTGACACCAGCCTTCGCAAACTTTGGAAGAGAATTACGGCTGCCCGCAGATCTGATCACTGGAATACCACCTGATGCCCCACGCAGTATAACCGATTATGCGAATGACTTGCGGAACAAAATGAATGACATTTATGAGCACGTCAGACAATCGGGCCAGCAAATGTCTGAAAAGATGAAAACCCGTTATGACCGCAAAATGAACAATAAAGGGTTCGACGAAGGTTCACTAGTGTGGTTGCACAATCCAGTTCGCAGTAAAGGGAAATCTCCTAAGCTTCAAGCTAAATGGGACGGGCCGTACCGGATTGTGACAAAAATTAACGACGTGACCTATCGTATACAGAAAGGTACAAGAAGTGCTCCTAAGATCGTCCATGTGAATCGACTGGCGCCTTATTATGGGACCGATGATGCTCGGGACGAGCATGTCTTAGGAGGGGGCAGTGTTACGCGCCAGGATTAATGTCGGGTACATTTAGTTACTACTAGCGCCATCTAGTATCGAGTAGCAGAACTAGTAGGGTCAAGTACCTTCTAGATATTTCTTTGCCAGAACATTCCACACTTCTCGGTATCTGGTCAGTCGGCAGCGGTAGTTACGAGTACTTTCCAGATGTTTCGAGAATGGAAGTTTCTAGAATAAACTGACCTATAAAAGGAGCGCGTATTCCGCGACCGAGGCAGTATTGGATTAGCGATACAAGCGAATACTTCGGAAGCGATCTTCAAGTGCGAATAAAGTGATCAGTGGTGAACTTGTGTTTAATAATTAGTGAGTTTAAAAGTTGTAATTAGTGTTTTTAAATTAAAGTGTCATTTTGGTTATTTAATCGGCTGTTTTTATTGTCACGAACCTCAAGCTCGTAACAATATAATATGTGTTTAGTTTTGTATTTTTATTTCCTTTTCTGTTTATGTATCAGCTATATGAGGTATAAATAAACAACGTTATTTAGAAAACACTAAACCAACAAATCAACGCTGTGATGATTAAGGTAACTATTTGCGAATGTGCTCACGAGCCTTACAACCTTAAAAGAGAACCGACTGGTTGCCGTCTTGATGTTAACAGGGAGCGCACAAAGAGAAATCGCCTGGGCAAAGAAAGAGGAGTGCATGAACCCAGAGCGGTGTGAAAGTCAAAGTCAAAGTCAATTCATTTATTTCAACTAGACCATTAAAAGGCACTTTTGAACGTCAAGTGAGGCACATCATAGCACTAAGACGTTACCTACTGGTTTAGCGAAGTTTTTACTGAGGACCGAGCAAAAAAATCTTCTATTGATAGATAGAACTCTCTTTATATACTCTTACAGTTACAAGTTTTTTTTCTAGGAATCTATTAATCTATATTTTTTTAATTAGGTGACACAATGCCCTATCGCTAAAAGCGATCTTTTAAAGACTTCTTTATTAAATCTCATTCTTTGGCAGCACAACCCAGCACACTTACACATTAATACTTACACTTAAACATTATTAGTACAGGGTACACCTATGATCTTTAAAACAACAGTGACAAAGTTCGGCGGCGCGCGGCGGGAGATTTTAATTAGGACCGTCTACAACTTGCTCAGCGGATGAAAAGTATAATTAACACCCTGGCTTCTTGTGCCTGGATTTATTTTTAGAATATTGGTATTTCTCTGGATAACGGAATTTCATATCTCTGGTTACAACCACTGAATAGGTATCATTAAATGCCAGGAGTCATCACGGCAGACAAAGTCGAAGCTGGCGGGACGAGCTCGACTCCTACCGAAAAGAGTGGCCCGGACTAGCAAAAGACAGAGATGCGTGAAAAAGGCAGAGGGATAACTTTGCCCAGCTGTGGGACAACATAGGCTAGACCTTGCTTAGGTGCCATTTTACTCGTCTTACATACATATATTTGACGGCACGGTTGGCGCAGTGGTTGAGCGATTGACTGCTGCGCTGCGTGTCACGGGTTCAATTCCCGCACGGAACAAATATTTGTATGGCCTACAGATAGTTGTTCCGGGTCTGGCTGTTTGTGTTTGTGACTTTGTATGTTTGTAAACGCACCCATGATACAGGAGAAATTCCTAGTGCGGAGGAACGTTTTATAAAAAAAAAAAATATATATATATAGTGAGTGACATAATGTTTTACATTCCAAATCTAGATAAATGAATGAAGAATGACTGCGGGGTTCGGGAGTTTAATTCGAAATATAATTGTCATGAAAGTGATGACAATATCGGTTGTTACTTGTTACATTAATTTATTTATACCTACTTATTCAACAATGAGATTTAATTCTAATCTCTGTAGCTTCTCACCTATCCACAATGCTGAGAAGTTGCAATAACAAGAAATAATTCCCTCAAAGATCTCTTTCCTATGACCTAAGTACTTGCAAATTTACGCTATTGAAGCGAGGGTCGGGCTTATCGTTCGGGAGCAATGTTTTTAAAGTTGACTAGGCCACAAACCGACTTTTAAAAACTCCTTTAATACGGCATCAAGGAGGCTAATATTTTAAAGTGGACACCTACACTCCCCATCACTTCCCGTAGGTGTCGTAAGAGGCGACTAAGGGACTCACCAGAGAATGGGCAGCAGCATTCTCTGTACATTAATAATAATAATAATAAATAAAGTCCATCAGACATATTATCTCTGGTTGTTCTCGTTTGGCTAACGGCGAGTACTTGCATAGGCATAACCAAGTGGCCATAATCCACCAGCAACTTGCTTTAAAATATCAACTTGTGGATTCCGAAGTACCGTATTACAAGTATGTGCCCGACCCAGTTCTCGAAAATGACCATGTCACGTTGTACTGGGATCGATCTATCATTACTGATAGGACTATTGTTGCCAATAAGCCGGATATCGTGGTGATAGATCGATTAGCGCGCCGCACAATGATAATCGATGTTACCATCCCGCATGACGTGAACCTCGTGAAAGCTGAGAAAGAGAAACAAATCAAGTACCTCGACTTAGCACACGAGGTTGTCGACATGTGGAATGTGGACTCGGCTGTCATTGTGCCGATTGTCGTTACGGCCAATGGCCTGTTGTCCAAAAGCTTCGACGACCATCTGTCGAAGCTGTCGTTACGCGGTTGGGTAAAAGGCCTGATACAGAAGGCAGTACTTCTCGATACGGCTCGTATTGTGAGGAGGTTCCTTTCTCTGGAGCCCTAACCACCGGTAGCTTGGACCCTGCTCCCGACACCGGCGGACTACTATGTTTTATATTTTTAAATGTTTTTTTTTTTTTACATCTGTTTTATAAAAGAAATATTTAAAAATGTAAATTTATATGTTAAGAAAATAAAATAAACGGAATAATAATAAATTATTTATTGGGAGCAACGAAGACTCATATAGTATTAGTAACAATAAATAAACTTACAACTATGTTAGTGATACACTCAAAACAACAATTAGAAAAACACACACACCAAATAAAATCATTACTTCAGCATTCCAGCTGAGATACTGGAGCAACGACTCACAATTCGGCAGTCCAGCCTGCCAGCAATCATGCCCAGTATGCTGTTGGAACTGGCTCGCACCCTGCGCACCAAGGACGCACATCTTTTACGCATTAATGCATAAAAGCAATCAATATGCATCTCCGCGAACATCCCTGATGCGCTACAGAAGCGAGGCAGCCCCATCAACACCCTGAAAGCATTATTGTACTGTACGCGAAGGGCACTGTACGATTTCTGCGTAAAATGTACCCACAGGCTACATGAACACAATGAGGAACAGAAGGTTCTAAAAAGTGTTTTTTTAACCTCCGTAGAAGCACGCTTAAACCTGCGGGCAATCATATTCGCTCTGACCGACAGCGCCCTCCGCTCTCTCTCAATATCGTCATCGTCCTTAAGGCTAGTGGTCAAGATATGCCCAAGGTACTTGAATGTGTGCACTCTCAATAACGGTACACACTTCGCCCTTATTGGAGGTACCGCTTCTGGACATTTTCCACCAGCCCCAAACACCATCACTTTTTCACGTTGTACAACAGGCCATGAGCACTCGCGTACCTCTCACACACACTCTCCAGTTTCCTCAAACCACAGACTGAGGCACTGAGCAGCACCATGTCATCTGCATAGCTAATGTTGTTGACACATGCCATCAATATAGCATCCGACTCTGGTGCTACTCAGCTCCCCAATCAACTGGTCCATGTACAGGTTAAAGAGTGTAGGAGAACTCAGACCCCCCTGCCTCACACCTGACTCAAGACCATATGGACTCGAGAATGCCCCGTCCTACCTTACACAGTTGACCTGATTCCTGTACCAAAACTTAAAAATATTCATGATCTCAGGTGGTAGCTACACTGCGATCGCCGACCCGCCTGCCAAGCGTGGCGATTACCTATGCCAAACAACCCCTTTGGGGGAGGCCAGCAATGGACGTCTTTCGGCTGGTATAATGATGATGACATACAGGCTTTTAAAAAGATGACCTGAAGGCATAGTATTAATAAAAGTAATAAATTGACGAAATATCAGAAA
The DNA here is from genome assembly GCA_905163435.1 of Mamestra brassicae. Taxonomy (NCBI): domain Eukaryota; kingdom Metazoa; phylum Arthropoda; class Insecta; order Lepidoptera; family Noctuidae; genus Mamestra; species Mamestra brassicae. Next base: position 5,591,257 of record LR991004.1, on the reverse strand, counting down.
TTAAATAAGATTTAATGACCCATAATTAATTGGAGCTCAGTAGCTCCGGACGTATCCACAAACCAGAAAAAAAGTTACAAAGATTCCCCAGAGACCTATCCATCGGACAATTCTAGAAAGTTAAAATTTCTATCATCATGGAACAACATAATGTTAAAATGCATAAAAACGCAACAGTAGGTATGTAACTACCCACCAGGCAATCTAAGAAAAACAATTACAAGTCCCTTGGACCGCTTTCACATTACGACGTTAGCAGCGCGACAGCAGCGCGGCAGAAGCATAGGTATACCTTAACATTATCAGAAACAAAAGCTAAAGAAATTACTAGAAACTTTAGCCTCGCGACTGTCGCGCTGTTAAAGTCGCCTCGTAATATAGGTACGATTCTTTGGGCCAAGCGTCTTCGCCTCGGGATACCGCAAATTTTGCAATTACATACTAAGTATAGTAGCGGTCCCCCGACACGATTAATCGGGAAGTTGGTTTTTTAGTTTTGTTTCTTTGTTTTTGACACCGACTTCAGAAATTAAAGTAGTGTTTTTATTTGGAAGTGGTTGTATTTATTTGTAAAAGTTTTTTTCTTACTTAGTTGTGGTACCCGACAATTAGGTACCCGTCGTCATTTTGCTTACTTGGACGACGTAATTACATCATCCAAGTAAACAATAAGTAAGCAAAATGCTCATAAAATAAAAACAGCTGAGCCAAACTGAATGAAATTTTTTCGGGACCAAATGGCAAGTATTGAACAAAAAAATAATCACATAAATCGGAAGAAGAATCTAATAAAAACACCAACTGAATTGAGAACTTCTCCTTTTTTGAAAGTCGGTTAAAAATAAGTAATATAGTCTCCGAATTTGGTCGAGATTAACTATAGTCCTCAATAACGGTGTTTTTAGGGTTCTTCCGTACCTACCTCAAAAGGTAAAAAAGGAACCCTTATAAGATCACTCTCTTGTCTCTGTCTGACCGTGTGTCACCACCGATTTTCTCAGGAAGTTGAAATTTATACCAGATACTGAGGTCTCTATTAGGTGTATAAAAATCAAGGTCCTGAGTCAACACGATAAAAAGATATGGGCAAATATAGATACTTGAAGGAAGGAAACTTGAAACTTGTAAGTACCAAAATTTACCTTAATTTTCAAATTATTATTTTTTTGGAATTTTCCCTTTACTGTTGCTTTTAACCAAAATTGACAATTGTAGGTCAACCGGAAGTACCCTATAGGTTTTTTTATCTGAACAACTTCAGCCATCCTACATAAATATCTCAGTAGGTACGAGTATATCTCGTTAGTTTGCCTTGTTGAGAACAAGACGTCCTTAGTTACCTGTCAATAACTGTAGTTTGGAAGTTCCAAATTATCGCTAACGAACTTCTCTTAGTTCACAACTCCAACTTGTCTTGTTGATATTCGAAAACGAAAGACGTGATCATGAATTTTGTGATTTATTTTGAGCAACCGGGTTCTTGCGGCGGCACACCCATATTATGGCATATGCTCAATTGCTCATGTTTCCACCGGCAAGCAACTAGCATGTAGGTTGAATTACATTTTGGGCTTGCGTGGTATAATGTAATTAATCGCTTGATCGTGTACCGCAATGTAATAAGACTTGCATGAGACACTCAGTTATATTGTAGATATCAGTGATTTTGTAAATTTTAATTTAGGGATAAAAAGTAGCATATGGCTGCCAGCGGTACCAAAGGTACAGCTTAAATTCAGTAAAAGTCAATTCTACTTTTCCTTAGATTTTACAAAAAAAAATTAAACACACAAACAATTCACATAAACTTAACGCTTTTCATTTACGTTGTTTTGTTTTGATATTCTCTCTCTCTTATTACGATTGTCTTGTCACTTAAATTGACGTTTTGGGGTTACCAATTTCAATATTAGGGACGATTGTTAATTTAATTACGATGACATTTACCGTTTTGTTGATCCTCTTGGGATTGTTATCAAAGGCGACATGTTCAGAATAATTTATTCATAGTGGTCCTAAAATTAACAAGCATAGATATACTACACCTACACTGCAAAACACGTAGATCTTACGGGTAAATAAACAATTTATCATTAAAATCCTCTTGTGTTTTCCTATTGCATTCAACACACGGAACTTTTTTAAATAGGAATCAGACAACGTCAGAATTATTTCTGAAATCACCTTCGAACCAATAACCAGCAAACTTCAGCTAATACAATACCCAGCTTGGGCAGATGATTATAATACTCTTGTACTACTGTCCTTCAGGTGTCTTTTGTGCTTTTCTCAGACAGAACGTAAGATGGCATTGCTTGAACCAATCAAAATATGATATCATGAACTTTAATTGGTTTAGTTACAAATGCTTTGGTGTTACGATCCAGGAAGTCGAATGAAATATTTAGCGAACCGTTCCAAATTTGAATGAAATTGACATTTAAATAAACTGTCATTCGATGTTCCAAGTTCAAATGGAGTTTCGTGACGTAATAGAAGGTATGATAACGTTGGACTGTTTTCGAGGAAATGTCGAAGTTTCTAGATATCACAGGATTGTTTATTTAAAACTGTCAAGTCTCTCGACCTGTGGATTTAGATGTTTACATACGAACTTTCTTATTATCCTTGTTAGGCTAGCTTTTGGCCACAATTTAATGATGGAAAGCGATGATGTAGTCGACGAAGGAGCACGCTTGCCTAAAAGTAACCTCAACCTTATTATGGTGTACGAGCGCCACAGTGACATGGAGATAGGCATATGCAATGTCCCAGTATCGGGCAATCCCACATGTCCGCTATAGTATTCAAGAGAATCTCCCTATCGAGAGTGTGGTCCTGGTCACAGACATAACTCCAGAATGCAGTGAATTCCAGTCCTTCTCTGTACGCTCAATTAAATTATTCCGAAAACATTCAACTTCAACATATTTGACTTATAAATTCACATTACTGCCCGGTTGACAAAATTAGCTTCATCAATAATAGTTAAAGTTGATCAAACTAAATTAACGGAGTAACGGCCAATTTCACCAACAAAAATGAACGCGATCGGCACGGATAAACCACATTCAAGATATGTCAGCTTCGATCTTGCAATCTTTGGTAAGGAATATTGATTTGATTGGTGAAATTGGCCCTACCTAACTCCCGGTGTTGGAAGAACACGGGACACGATTATACTTTTTGATACTTTTTAAGTTTACTTCTTTTTAGATTATTGTAGAGAAACTGGTTGCAAAAACGAATTTTGTTTTTGTGAAATTTTTAATGAAATAAAAGATTTTTTTTAACGTAAAGCCTTGTTTATTCCATAATAAAAATTCACATAATTGATATCTAATACAATTCAACTTGAATTAAAATTATTAAAATACAAAAATAATTTATTATTCATTATTAAATGCAAAACAAATCACTGTTATTAAGGACCTCTCTCTCTCTCTACAGAGTAAAGGCCTCCTCCATTTTTCTCCACTTATTTAGAAAGAAAGAAAGAAAGAAAGAATAATATTTATTTAGCACTTACATGAAACACGCACGGTACATAGAAATACAATTAAAAAAAGAAATGTAGGTATGCTAAGAACTAAATGTGTGTCTCACGGTTGCACTAAAAAGGTCCATTTCAGCAATATGTCAGACAGACCGATGCTGCCTGACGCTGGTTTTCTTTTCTATTTCTATGGTATTGCTATTTCCATCCAGTCATTTCCCACTGTTTTCAGTATTTCGTCGAGCCACCTCTCCGTTGGTCTACCTCTTTTTCACTTTCCAGATGGCCCTTTCCAAGTGGATATATTTTTTGTCCATCTATCATTGTTCATACGTGCAACATGGCCATTAAACGATATAGGTACTCTTATGTACGTTATGTTCATGTGTGTTATACCTAGCGGTAAATACTTACATACATATGTATCCCACAGTATATCTGAGGAAGCATAAAACCATTGAGCGCGGTATTCAACGGTTTTATTAATAACATACTGGAGTACTTTTTCTTTTACGCTTTCATTCCTCGGGAAATAGGTTTACTGATATTTTTCCAGTACTCAGAGTTTATTAATTAAAGCTTTATTAGTGATTTGCTCCGTCAATAGCTACGTATGTATATTAAAAGTCGAATTCAATTTGAACTTGATTAACTACTGATGTGCCTCACGCAGCTAAGAACAAATGTTTACTAACACTAGTTTATAAGTTTATATTGTTACTAACAGGATTGGAATCTCTTCCGAAATAAATGTTTTTTTTTTAATTTTTTAATTTAATATGAGTTTGCTCTTGACTCTAGTCTAGGTCATAGATGCCAGAGACAAAGTCGATTATTATTATTATTTAATTAACAGTAAGTACTTATACTCTATTGTGAATATTGTCGTAAGCCTAGATAAGGAAATGTAGAACCAATCTTAAGAAATGAGAAACAGTTTTACTCATTTTACTAATCCCAAATCAAATGTTCCCAAATCTTGTTACCAAGTCCCTCAGTTCGTTTCGTTAAACATTTGTCTCGACAACTTGTTAACGCCCCCCCCCCCCCCGGCCCTCAAGGAGAGAGGACATTTTATTTGTTGATAACTTTTATCAGCAGTTGACAAGTGACAACTAAATTAAGTCTGCGGAAACGAATTATTAGTTCATAACTTTAAGTTAGGATATTTTCAAAGGAGCAAAGTTAAGTTTTTTTACGACTGTGTACGGTAGCAATGTTTTGTCTAGTTTTATTGGTCTGATAGAATGGTTTAGTTCTTGTTTGTAGGTTGTGGAGTAAGTAATAAGTAGTAACCTTAATACAGTAAACAATAACTAGTGTATTCAAAATACATTCTAAAAAGTTTTAAGATTAAAAAAAAACAGAATGTAACTACCTAGTGTGATTTCCCTATGCTGGGATTTCTGAATTCCCATCCCAAATCCTTCCAGGTATTTCTTTCCCAAGCCTACTCGAACTAGCCCTTGTAGTCTATGTGGTCTCGCCACCTCTTCCTAGACCTTTCCCGGCGGTTTTAAAAAAAAATCCCTTATCATTTTCCTTGATGTAAAAAAAGGTAGGTACCTACTTTCTCCTATCCTTTATGTAATTTAACCAAAACAAATAGTGAAATAACAGACGTGTCCTTGCTGCGGGCCTTTCAATATTTATTTTGGTCACGTTACGAGCATCCTTAGATAAGTACCTACATGTTATCTCTATAAAGCCCGGCCGACCCCAAACTAAACTATGCACATGTTAATTGCATTTGTTATAAACTCTAGTGTAGATTATGCTTAATATTAAAGTTATTCGATACGCCAATTAACGCTGATTATGAATTTTCTGTTTAGGTAAGGCTAGTTAGAAGAAACAGATTTATTTATTCGTTTTTCGTCACCTTGGAACGCCTTTCAGCAATAACACCAATGGACCACAAGTTACCTACTTCAGAATCTGCTGCTTTTCAACATCCTGAGCGCGGTGGAGTGTGAAATCGAATGGCCGGCGATGGATCGCGCACACTCAAGGTTCCTCATTTAAATACTTACCTATCTTGACGAGTCATCATCATCATCCACAGCCAGACCTCGCCCACTGCTGAGCATAGGGCTCTGTTCTCTTGTGCCAATCCCCACGTTCCTGTGCCAGCCTCATTCAGGTTCTACCCGCAATAGCAACAATATCGTCTGCCCACCTCGCTGCCGAACGACCCACACTTCTTTCAGTCCGCGGACGCCAATCAGTCACTGCCTTACTCCACCTACCATCACCGCGCCTTGCCAGGTGTCCTGCCTAGCTCCATTTCAGTTCCATAATACGTTTTCCGATGTCGGAATCTTTCGGACGCCTTCGGATCTCGACATTTGGAACTTTACGAGTCATCATGCGTAGCCTTTTCCCAACTAATTGGGGTTCAAAAAAATGATTTAATTCTGACGGTTGACCATGATCATTACCTACCAATATCTAGAAAAGGAGTGTCTACTAGTAAGTATAGATGAAGAAAGAAAAAGAAAGAATAAGAAAGAAAAAGAAAGAAAAAGAAAGAAAAAGTAAGAAAAAGTAAGAAAAAGAAAGAAAAAGAAAGAAAAAGAAAGAAAAAGAAGGAAAAAGAAAGAAAGAAAATTGTGTTTAGTGGTATTATAAAAAACAGACATGTTGGGCCGAACCCAAATATATTAGGATAAGAGAAACAGAATATTATGAATTGATGACAGAAGCCTGCGACGTCGTCATACAATAATTTCAAAAAACAACCACCAAACCCTTCAAAAAAAAATATTTATCGCAACTAAAACTTACAAAAGCCTGATTAAAAGTAACAAAGGGCAAACACCAAAACATTAAAGACATACTTACCTAGGTTCTTAATTAATCGGCAGCCAGGCAATTAGCAAGTTGGGTGAGCGAGGCAAGAGGATTCACTAGTTTGCATTACAAGGTACCAACATGGTTTGGGCGGACCAGTATTACAGTTTCTAGCGTGGACGTTCAACTGTGTTGGCCAAGATTAGATTTAGTTTTGTGCTGTTTGTATTATGGTTTCTTAGTTAATTAAGAAGATTAACAGGAGCTCGTGGTTATATAATAACAGCCGCCCGGTTTATCTTCAATGTTTAAGCAATGTAGTAGATAGGTCCCGCTGAAAATACCGAAAATCATCCATGTCTCGGTAAGCAAGTTAAGCTGTTGGTACTGGCTTTCATTTGTAGATCTTTTACAACTGGTACGGGTAGTCAGAACCCAAATCTGACCACAGTCATGTTATGGGGTATTGAAGGGGTTGTTGAGACCAGATGGGCAGACACTCCATGTCAAATACCTACTTTTATTCAGCTACCTCCAGTTAGACTGGAAACCAGCCCCGACATAGTTGCGAAAAAAATAGGCAGATTGATAGAATTAATTAAGAAATTTTGTTAGGTTCGCAGTAAATTTTGTTGGTAATAAGTAAAAAATAGTAAGAAGGTCGAACTTCGGACCGACCTTTTTGAAAATGGAATTTAATAAACGTGCTGGCACTACATTTTTTTGGTGGCTAATCAAGATGAAATTTAAAAACATTTTTTTTCTTTTTAAAATAAATTTAACACATTTTCAATTTCTTTTCATGCAAACCAGCTAGACCTTTTACCAGCAAAAAGTTATTTTATTACGTAGATAGATGCAACCTCTTTGCACGAAATTATTCTAAGCATGATTCAAGCGCATATTTTATTTTCGAACAAAAGGTTTTATTTCTATAAAACTAATCATGAATAAAATACATGATAAAGATTTATAGTTTTTGAGCATAAAATTTCTAAAGCTGAAAATTTGTATTCGGAACACAAAGAGTTCAAACTGTTCGGACCTTTTGAATTCACTAATTCCAATGATTTCAATATAATAGGCGTCTGGACTACAAGTGCGTTATTGTTTTATACTTATTTATGTATAGAGTTTTATGGGCCTTAGTTGCCTAAAATAAAATAAAAAAATCAATTGTTGTAACAATAAAAGTGTCTAAAAGTTTTGTGACCGTTCACTGTTTCTCAAAATAATATCTTAATAATATAATATCTTGGGACAACTCACACACGGTCATCCGATCCCAAACTAGGCAGAGCCTGTGCTATGGCAACCAGACAACTGATAAAACATACTTATATATTTCTCAATACATACATATTACCGTAACTGTATTCTCTCAACCTACTTTTTGTTGCTGTTAGTATCTGTATTTTTTGATGAATAAATATTTATTTATTATTTATAAATTATTATTAATATAGTAGTAATATTAATACTAATTTGAAAGAAAGAAAGAAATTAGTATTAACTAGCAACCCGCCCCAGCTTCGCGCCGGTAGCAGAGCATAAGCCAATTTACACAAAACCATGATCCCCAGATCCCCAGATCCCCGTTACATTTTTTATGGGGTTATGTGAAAAATTTCACTTACAGGATCCAGTTTTAGAGTGTGCAGGAGTTACAAACTGAACTTAGAAATATTATTTAAAAATAGTTACAATTTGTATATGTCACCGGAAAATGGCAAACGCCGTAAGATTGTAAAATTTCGCGTGAAATTGTTAACTATTTTTTTCTTAATAATACACGGATCTATTGGAAACTATTGAATTTGGACGGGATTTATTGTTTACAAAACGATTTTTTCACAATAAATCGAGAAATTGTAATCTAATAAAAATGTATTGCAATCTTACGGAGTTTGAAATTTTCCGGTGACATATACAACAGGAAGGGAGACATTTTGATCATTTAATAAATTAATTGTAAGTTGTAGTTAAACGTACCTTATTATTTTAAATAAATTTTACATTCATGGCCTCTTTTATTTTAGATGCTATGTTATTTAGAGGAAATAAATAAATATGATTGAGCCTTGCGATCGGTACAGTAAAATCACAGGTTTTTTTGTTCACATTTAGCGGGTTCGATTCCCGGTTCAGACAGGCGATTATTTAAAATTCTTTAAATGCAGAGCGTATTGTTTTTAAAATAAATATCAAGTCTTCATTCAGTTTTTTTTTTTATTTCTACAGTATTAAATGCACTTTCCTTGTATGCGGCAAAGTCGTGGAACGCCCTGTATATAAAAGGGAAACTGACTGACTGAACTCAACGCACAGCCGGAAGGAACTATTTGGTCCAGGCACATGAAATTTCGGAGAAGGCTTCCTTTTATGATGTAGTTGAGCACTAAGAAGGGATTTTCAGAAAGGGGGGAAATTGTTTGTGCGGTAACGTGGCAGGTACACAGGATGTTCTAGAAGTGCGTGGTTAAATTTTTGATATTTTTTCCCTAATGTGTATATGTTACGGCTAATACCTGAAGTGCGGCTACACCTAGTTTTAGCCGGCTAAAACTAGGTGCAGCCGGCCACATGCGGTTAAACTTAGATGTATCTATGCGGTTAAACTTAGTATATCTTCAGTTAGAACTAGGTTTAGGGTTTTGAACTGATATGGCTTTTCTGGGGTAAGGTGCTGTCTAGTCTACGGGGGTAATACGAAATCGAATCAATTGGGAAACGCAAGATAAGAATACACCACGGGTGGGCTAACCTAGCTTTAGCTGGCTAAAACTAGGTGTAGCCACACTTCGGGTATTAGCCGTAACATATACATATGTATGTCACCGAAAAATTGCAAACGCCGTAAGATTGTAAAATATCGCGTGAATATGTAAACTACTTTTTCTTAATCAGACACGGATATATTGGAAACTATTGAACTTGGATCCCGGTCTACATATTTAGAAACAACCTAAAATTCTTGTTGTACCGTTAGTGTCCTCATAACAGCTTCCAATCTCCTTGAAAACTTCGAACAAAACAACTGCGTAGGCTTAGCAGAACTTCGCACGTGTCTCCATATATTTCCTGTGACATTTACAATATAAATACCTGCCTCGCCGAAGCATTGTTCCTCCTTCTTCTCATTTCCCCCGCGATGTAACACAAGTGATCATTAGAGCGTCGCGTGGCGCGGACACACATCGGGTATGCATGGCAAGCTTTATTGCGGCGCGAGATGCCCATTCATCAGAGTAAATGAAATGACAACATAAGATTGCTGGAGACACGGCCATTGAAATTGGTATTGTATTGAAATAATGCTTTGAAATGCTTTTTACTGCCATTTTTTTGCATGGACTTTTACAGCCTTTTGCATAAAAAATTGTAACCACTTACAAACATTAGAAGAATTTAAATTCAAGTTCTCCATTAAATTGCGAATTATGATTGTACTTATCTGTGTGCGTATGATTATAAAGTTTTTATAAACAAGGCATTTTTAAAGGATAAAACTTTTTTTTTGTAACTTGTGTTGAAAGAAGTCAAAATCAGATCAGGAGGAGGACCCTCACCTACCTCCGGATCAGATTTCAACTTTCGGAGTTTACTCCTTAACTAACGATTTTCATATTTAGACCGCGGTATGAAAATTTTATGAGGAGTAAAATCGAGCGTTAACTAAAAGTGAGGCGTTACGTTCCTTTGCGCAACGTACTTTGCGCACCTTTCACTTTGAGATTATGTATGTGTGTATATACAAAGTAAACGCAGCTTATTGAAGATGCTTTCATTTACCCTCTTTTTACATAAGCTACACAATAATAGTTCTTAAGGAGTAAACTCCAGTCGTGTGTCGGAGCTGAAACACCCTTTTTTTTCACTTACAGTTCCTAAGCTATTTGCTTTATACTACTTTTTCTCACAGAAACGCCTGGATCTTATGCTACAGGCTGCTGGAGCAAAGCCGCGGGCGCGGGCTAGTAAAATATAATTTCTACCTTTATATTTACGTTTATAATTTTTAAGATAGATATTGAATTAATTCAAATTACAAGAATAGCTGTATTTCTATATCAGAGGGCCAATAATTCTAATAATATTCGCTTCTCAGTTGCAATCAGTTAAAAAAGCCTTTTAAATTAGTGGACCGCCCCGGCTTCGCCCGGTTGTTCATGTTTTTTCAAAATTTTCTTTCATAAGAACCTTTTCCTGAAATAACAAACACAACAAAAAGAATTAGCGAAATTGCTTAGCAATACATTTTGCTATTCATTATTATTCATATAGATATTCGGAAATCCGTACATTTTAAAAATAAAAAAGTAATTATGAAACGGGGACAAAAGCACGTTCTATTGTATTAAGAATGTTTTTGAAAAGAGAACACACAAAGCGTGCGTTTATCTGCGATGTGGGACCTTGTTTGTGGTGCATGGCAACGGTAACTAATAATTAGAGCTACGTGAATGTGCTTTAACATTGTGATGTTTTAATACGCACAGCTGACCTCTTCAGAAATAATGATAAAACGTAATTCTAAAAACAAAAGATATAAAAGGAGATTCTCTTCTTATAATCAATAATAAATATTAGTCTGTGTTTTACGTGACGAACGGATTTTTTAGGGTTTGCACCCTTAAAATCAGCCTTCCTAGCTTTTTTCCCATCCATGTTTGGAGTCTACTTTCAGTGTAACACAGCAAAAGGGCAAAGGGGTCTAGGTATGATATGATTGGTCACCCAGCCATGGACCGACCTCGGCGAGCATCACTTAACCTAGAAGACCTACCCGTGTCTGTTATTACTTAGCCACGAGCTCCTGGCCCACACTTTTTTAATATTAAATGAGTAAGAAGCCCACAGTAATATTTTTAACATAACTCCGCAAAAAAATGTGTTGTTCTTTGTAGATGACATCCTACTCCAGCCCCCCCGCCCCCCTCTATTGTAGAATGTACATCTAGATCATTATACTGTTCAGTGAGCAGTGTTATCAAACTGCGTTCGATCGCAAACTGTGCCAGTGCTCCGTCCAGCCAGTGTAAAGTGACAATGACGTCACGGCGGCCATTATCTACGTACGACGAGCGACTAGTTAGCTGTCATTTAGTTATTGTGGCGGTTTCATCGGTCTTAAGGGCTGTGGGCTCTTGGTTTTTTAAAGGTTCTATAAACAGTGACTGCAGTAATTTCAAGTAACTTTTTTACTGGGTATTCGTGCGCAAAAATGATGTTAATTCTAACTAATATTATAAATGCGTTAAAGTGTTTGTTACGCGTTCGCCAAACCTATTTTGATGAATTTTGGTATAGATATGACCTTGGAGCCAGCAATAGGCCACATTTTTTCATAATAACATCTGTAACAACGCGAGCGAAGCTGCAGGCAACAACCATAATAAAACTCGAATTGTTTTTCAAGTTTTTTATTTAAATTTTCGTAAGACACAAATTATGTATGTACATGATGAGGCACATTTATATTCATGATTGTAAACAGCTTCTGAAAGAATCCGTCAACAAAAATATGCAATAGCCTATTTTTCGTCACAATAAGGAAGTCCACATATTTATTTGTTACATCTTTGTAGGTTAAATGCAAATTATTACTGTCAAATTGACACTTATTTTGATTGAATTCGATGGTAACCAATTTTGTCAAAAATGTAGGGAAAATGAGGTGTTTTTGACAGATTACGACTGAGACGGGAGAGCGAACGTTGCTTATAAATTAGTAGCATTGGTTCTCTGGTATTTAAGATTTCCGTGTTCAATTGCTTCCGCAGTGCTATTCTAAAAAAAATCTCACCATGAGCTTGGTGAAGTGAACATGAAGTGTAATCTAGGTGGAATCTCAGACGCGCATCTGGCTTCAACTCTTTGACAATTGAAAACTGCCTTTAAATAGGCTTTTAAAAATAATCATTTTTGATAAGATTTTTAGGGTTCCGTAGTTAACAAGGAACCCTTATAGTTTCGCCATGTCCGTCTGTCTGCAAGTTTGCCTGTCTATCTGTCTGTCCGTCCGCGGTTTAGCTCAGAGACGCTTAGTACTAGAAAGTTGAAATTTGGTATGAGTGCATATTAAACACAAAGTGGTCAAATAAAATCTTGAAAAACGTTTTTTTTAGGGTAGTGTTATGGTAGGGTTCCCTCCCCTACATGTCAAGTGGCGATGAATTTTCTTTATCGACTATCCCATGGTGTGGGGTGTCTTTGGATAGGTTATTTAAAAATATTGCGGGTATACCGGAACCATTTTTCCATCCAAGGATCCGTTTGCGAAATATTAAGCTTTAAAGTGCTAATTTTTGTTAGATGGGGCTGCCAGCTAAACAATTGCTTTTGGAGATGTGAAAAAAATCAAGGTAGTAGGATATTTAACGAATTGCGGAATTTGTTTGAAAGAGTCACCGCGGCCCTGGAACGCAAAGGGCTTTAGAAGGAACACGAATGGGTTTTAGTCAGTAAAAGTCTGACACGCCCTTCCACTCCACCCAGAGCGGAAGAAGTCATTTGATGATATCCCATCCTTACAAAAAAAAAAAAACGAATTTAGAAGGAAAACTATCACCGCTACCTAAGCTTAACGAGTTTATAAGTAATAGTCGTCCAACTTATAAAATGGACCACATAGTGGAATCATTGATACGCCATCCCTTTTTTTTTTTTTTTGATATCGGGGGAAAATTTTCATGGAAATCCTCCACCCTGGGGCGGGTGGAGGGGTCTGTCAGACTCTTACTGACTAAAACCACCCCGTCGTTCCATCTCCCACCTACGCCTGGGATCGCGGGAACGTATGCGACTTCCGCAATCCCCGGCTGGTGCCGGCCCGCCTCTGCGGGCCACCTCGCGGATACGCCATCCCTTTTTTTTTTTTTCGGGGGGAAATCCTCATGGAAATCCTCCACCCTGGGGCGGGTGGAGGGATCTGTCAGACTCTTACTGACTAAAACTACCCCGGTGTTCCATCTGCCACCTACGCCGGGGATCGCGGGAACGTATGCGACTTCCGCAATCCCCGGCTGGTGGGATACGACATAACACAAGTTAAGTAACAGGATGTGCAAAGCAACAACTTTTGTTTTGACCTCGTCCAACTCGTAATAGAGTTGGAACCCTTTAACAAGCCTCGCGTATGCCCTCGGTCACCGTTTATTGGTACAAATCTGGATAGAATAGTTTAAAAGCTGTGTACATACTTTTTGATTGATGGCATTCGTATTTTGTAACTTTTTGAGTAGCAAATAAGCCATGATGTGGTCGACGATGGCCATTGTGCGCCATCGTCTCTAGAAGAAGTTTTCAAGTAACACAGTCTTGTGGGCTAAAAAGCAGTATCATGCCAGGTAATCTGAGTTGATACCACTTTTTGGCTTACAATAGCTGTTGTGAACTGTGAGTTGTGAAGGTTTAACTATTCAAGTAAACCCAAAAAATAGTGACGTCGATACCTATGTAAATGTACTGAAAAAGACAAATTACAAATAGAAAAGGTACTCTGCCTAAACTTATTTTTTTTAAATTTAATATAGGTTTGCTCTTGACTCTAGTCTAGGTCATAGATGACAGAGACAAAGTCGACGATGGAGCGAGCTTACCCAGAAGAAGCCTGTTCACTCTAATTTTGAAGAGACTTACTAATACGGAATAGAAGTGTTTCACACTGCTTTACTTTTTAAACAATACGATTTTCCTGCGCGTAAAAGGATACAAAAGCCCAATTTGTAATCTCAATAAGTTTGATTTATGTAATAATAAGAAAGCAGACAAAAAGTTACCGAAGTCAGTCGAAAGATATATAATTACTGGATGTTTTAATTAAACTCAGCAAAATGACGGGAGTGTAACGGCCTCAATGCCGCCACATGAAAAACTAAGAAACGAAATTTGTACGGCAGCAAAAAGAACCGTAGCGCCATCTACGACGAATCTACGAGTCCGTGCGATTTGAACACATACAACAGTCCGAATATCAACTATGGGGCAGTTGCCCACCAGACACAACAACCCTCTGGTTCGGAGGATCCTCCCGTTTCAGTGGAGGTATGCGGGACTTTACTCTCTGTACCACATACCTCCACACTCAGTTTTTTTTTGTGTGAACATAATTTGCGCCATTCGCTAATGTGTCTTCTGGTTCCTACTTATAAGACTTTGACTCGAGTAAAGGAGAATTCAATACTGGTACAAAATATAATATGAGTCAATCGACACGAAAAGAAAAAAGTAGGCAGAATTCACACTTACCATAACCACACGACATCGCAGCGACAAAAAGCGTCAAGCGGTGGTTACCTGTGGCTAGTGTCGTTGCAGCTTGCAATTGCGTGCTACAAAAGTCGATGTAATTGCGTCGTCACTTGTAGTTACGAAGTAGTTACTTTGTCCCTAGTTTTGTCCAGTCAGATTAAACTGTTAGTTTTCATCAACATATTAATACGTGAAGCAAAATCTTTGTACCCCTTTTAACGAAAATTACGCGGACGGAGAAGTATGCAATTTGGCACAATTAAAGTTTATATGGAGAAGTGGTGCAGAGTGCTAATATTTTTTTATAATGCTTAAAAAATATATTAAATTAAAATGGTCGAATTTCGACCACTAGTACAAATTAATGGCCGCCCAAATGTTGAAAAAAACACAAAAAAAAAAAAACACTAAAATAAAAGCTTCCAAATAACTATTTACGCTCCAAGAAGCTATTAGTTAAAATGTTCTTCAATTTAGCAACACTAGTATTGAAAATGTCGATTTCAGCTTCCTGGCAGGTTGCATTGAACATACGACTCGCTCTCACCATATACGAGTTCCGTCTGTAAGTAGTGGCTACCACTGGGGTGTACAATAAATGAGGTCTACGTAAGAACGCAGACGGCCCTCGGTAACACCAGTTGTTCCATTGCCAAGTTTTTATGAATAAAGCTGTAAGTCATCAAGGTACCTAACTAAGGTTTGGAAACTAATTAAAAGCTTTCTGCTTATTAAATTAGCGAGCGGTACCTCAATGTTAATATTCTCCTTTGTCATCGTGATTTTCCACGTTATAGCGGACTAAAATATAGTAGATATAGGTACTTACTAATTTATTACAATCTCAAATTTCTTGTAAGTAGATTAGAGATTTTCATTTTGAATTATTTCGTTGTTATAGCAACTAGTAATTAGGATGCGATGTTACTGCCGGTCGATTCTGTAAACATGTCGAAGTGAAGGCTTAGGTGAATTGCTCACGAGGTGAACTGTCAATCCATATGATCAAGGTGGAATGACAGCTCACTTCATGACCACGTGACATCTTGATCATATGGATTGACAGCTCACCACGTGATCACTTCACCCAAGCCTTCACTTCATGCTTACAGAATCGACCGGAGTATATTATTGCACTACTATCTCCAATGCTGTAGGTATAATTATCCGAAGTTACTTACGAAGAAACTTACCCATCTATAAGACTTAGCTATCAAACGTATGCTTATCACGTTGCATTGAAATCGATTAATTCATTTCCAGTAATAAGGACTTTCGAGTTCATATGAAATTCCGTTCCACTCTTCATGTTTTCCTTCAACACACACACTACAAATCTATTTATATCCTCCCCAATATCTAATGCCCCCAATATTCCAAGCCTCACCTTATTCGACGACATTGAAACAATATTGAAATTGAAAAAACAACATTGTCTTCAAAGCTATAGTTATACGATATTTAAAACCGCTGATATACTTGGGAATTTACTAGTAATGAGCATTCTAGCGAAAGTTAAAATAAACAGGAGCGTTTTCGCGAGCATTCTAGCGAGCTTTCGAGCGAGAATTTTAGCGAACCGACAGTAAATTTGCTTCGAGCTTCTTGCCGAGCTGAGCAATTTCGTCATTGTTTTCTGACACCTTCGTAAAGAATACATTTTTTGACGAGCATTGAGCACTTGAGCGTTCGCTAGAATGATCGTGAAAATGTTCGTAGCCCTGTTTGACTCTAAACTTGGTTCTGTTTGTTGTTCAGTTTGACAAATTTAAAAACTGCGAATGCCGATATTCTGTAACAGGTGAATACTCTAGTCTATCAGCACCTTAAGTTTAATCGTGTACTTCGTAGGTATGGCTTGAAAAGTGGAATATTACCACTGAATCAGGTTAATTAAAAGCTTATAAAAGTCCTAACCCTAACTATTGTTATAAATGCGAAAGTGAGTTTGTTTGTTACGCTTTCACGCCTAAATTGCTGAACCGTTTCTGATGAATTTTGGTATAGAGACAGATGGGACCTTGGAGATGGTTATAGGTTTTATAGGCTTTTTTTGCGAAAATCTATATTAACTCAAGCGAAGACGCGAGCAAAAGCTAGTAGCGTAATAAAATAAAACAGCTATTGTCAACAGAGTAATAACAGAATGGAGTGCTACCTCTGAACTTAATCAAGTAACGTAAATGACAGCGATCGCAAATGTCTAGCTGGAATACAATTTGGAAAATCCCCGTGAAATGTTGGCTTCATCACAAATTTCAGGAGTACACTCAATTCCTAAGCACATCAAGCCTTTAGCTATTCTAACGATTTGTTCTACTTACGTTGCGTGTTTTGTATAAAATTAATTAAATAAGAGTGAAATGTAAAATAGTTATATACTATTTTTGGCATCGATGAGGAAAGTTAATTATATAGGAAAATTAATGACAGTATTTTTAAAAATACTCTCAGGATTATTAGATAATGACGAAAATATAGGAAGCGCTTGATTTTCATTCAAAATAAAAAGTTTGAAAGCGATTTGTTTACGGCTGGTTTCAATAACGTATCTACCTTTAACCAAGTGTCAAATTAACATCACCATCAGTAGTTTGAACATCATGTTTGAAAGGCAAACATGGCGTTCAAGCTACTGTCGGTAGCTAATTTGACAGTTTGTCAAAGGTAGATTACGTTATTGAAACCGGCCGTTAGTAACTAGCGACCCACCCCGGCTTCGCATGGTTATGATGGTGTTACCGTTGCTGAGTACTCCATTTCTAAATCCGTTCTGTGGTTTAAAAAGAAGTGTCTGGAGAAACGGACAGAGGCAGACAACGACTTTGTTGACCATTTAGAGATAAAGATATAATTTAAAAAAAAACAGTAAAAAAATTGTTTGTCTGTAAAGTCAGTCTGTAAGTAAAATACGGTTTTATGTATTTCGGACAGTATGCCTTAGAAGGTAGCGTCGGAAGATTTTCAATAGATATTATCTTTAATTAATTATTTACCTACTTTAAATGTTTATCTTATAATGTATCCATACATTAGTTAATTTTCCAATTTGCATACATTTTTGAAGTGAAAATTTATTTAGGCGCGTTGAGCACTTTTTGGGTGAACAAAATGGTGGCAACTTGGAACTCGCGTCATCGTCACCGAACGCTTTCCATGAGCTATATGTATACTGTGTATATATGTGTACTTTTTGGGTGAACAAAAATCATGGAACTCGCGTCATCGTCACCGAACGCTTTGGGTGAACAAAAATCAAGGAACTCCCGTCATCGTCACCGAACGCTTTGGGTGGAAAAAAATCATGGAACTCGCGTCATCGCATCGTCACCAAACGCTTTAGCTTTCGCTTAGTTTTCACTTCTATCGGCAGTCCCCAAAGACTGCCCCACAAGTTTTTTATTTTACTTTTACCTCTGCAGCCATTTGGATTACGTACTCGCCTCGTATAAAAGATTAAAGTTGTGTAATGTGTAAGGATTTTCTCTTTCGTAAACACGTTATAAATCTCTTAAATCTTTTTAAGTAACATTCATGCTGGCTTTTAAAAGATTAAGCATTTTCTGATGGTTTTATGCAGAAATACTTTGCGTAACTTTTTATTTCCTCGGCTTTCTTATTTGATTCTTGTTGAGTCAACTGTGAAGTATTTCGAAGAAAACAAATCTCTCTTAAGTCATTTTTTTAATCATGTTGTTTGCTACGATTTTAACACTTTTGCTACGTTCGTCCGTAGCAACCTGCGTAGACGCTGCTACGCGGCTACGCGCCTATGCTACGCCGAATTTATTTTGAAATGGATTGTTTTACTCAAACACGTTCTTACTCAACTACATACAATCTCCATCTAAACTATAATATTGAAAAAAAATAAACGTTTTGTTGGTAAATTACTTTTCCGGTCACTCAATAGGGAAACTACACTTTCGCCTTATCCCAAAAACGGGATTTCTGTGAAACAGGCCAGGATAGTGAAGACTCGGAAACATCTAGTAAAATAACTAATCACGAACCTAGGCAGACAATATTGTCCAATTATTTACCCAAGCTACGCACCTTTTTTGGCCTAATATTGCTTAATTTACGCTTTACTTTCATAACCTAACCCACCCTTGTGTACCAATATTAAGGTCACCTGCTAAGTAAAAAGTCTACGTGCTAATATCAAGTTTATTTAAGTTCTATATAAATACACAGAGTACGGAATCGAGAGACGCTGCCACTAATCATATTCGTGCCAAGTACAAGTACCTATGGTAGGCGCCAGATAAACTTGCAATAAAGTACATTGACCATTGCCTAATATCCCAGCGTAGCTACCCGAACAATACAACATGATCTGTTTTTCATTACTGGAGAACGTAAAGGATCACTACAGAAGTCGATTCAGGACAGCTTTATGTCTTCATTTCTGTTTTTTATATTAAGTATAAATTTATGTGGGTCAATGACCGTTATCGCACATTTATCTGGTGTCTACCATGTAGGCAGTCATAGCTAAATATATAAAATAAAAATTCAGTCACATTTACTGATACGCTTCACAAGTATGAAAAGTTTTGACGGTGCCATCTAACAGCAATCGCCATAGATGAAGTAAGCTATCATTTTGTTTTTAAATGCTTAGGATTGTCAGTTCATTTCACCTTCTTTTGCACTGTGATTTTTTTGCAAAATAAGCGTTATTCTACTGAACTGTGAATCACGATCACAAAACAGGATAATTTGCAGAAACACAGTGAATGTGTGCCCAATAACTATCTCTTTTCTGCCCGACAGTCTGTGACGTGGTCCAATCAGAATTCTAGATTGCGATCTCAACTGGCCGCACGATCGCTTTGTATCTCATACTTTTGTATGCCGGTCGATTTCGAAGTGAATACGATCAGCAGTGATCTGTAAACATGCCAAAGTGAAGCCTTGGGTGAAGTGAGCTGTCAATCCACGTAATCAAGGAATGACGGCTTACTTCGTGATCACTTCACCCAAGCTTTCACTTCGACATGTTTACAGATCACTGCTGATCGTAATCACTTCGACGGCCAGACAGAGAACGCGCAATTCAGCAGTAGGTACTATTTTTTAAATATTCTGCCGTGAAAACTTAGGTGAAGTGAGTTGTCAATCTATATCTTCTGCAATTCTGTAAACTCTCTCATCGCATCGAGAAAATTAAGGTGAAGTGAACTGTCATTCCACTTTGAATGTATGGTTTGACAGCTCGCTTCATGAACTCTTTACCAAAGTTGTCTCGTTAAAATTTTTACAAAATGGCACTTCTGGTGAAATGACAGTTCACTTCACGGTCATTTTACCTAAGTCTGACTGTCCTTAATGTCTATGGTGGCCGCCGAGGAGTCTCTGTGCTCTATGGTTAATAGGCATTTTGTATCAGACAAGATTATGACGTCATGAGGTGTTGGCGGAGACCGACCCTGACATCAAAAGTCTGCCATTGAATATTGTGGATATTGATACTCTGTTAAATAAATATAAGGCAGACAAATTCAGTTAGGGACTGAAGGTATTCGTATTATAAAAATATTGGGAGCATATCGCTTTACCTATTGCGAATATGTTTATTTTTTATAGAAGGTATGTAGTCTAGCATGGATGGATTCTCAGACATCGTTCTATAGACGCTTTTAAACCAAAGAAATTATATTTCTACATCCCTATTAGATTCAATTTCTTTTATTGGATAGAGGTACAAGGTGAATTGACTTTCTGGCATATCAATAGATATTTGACTCCACAAAAGATTCATGATGATACATGATTATTTTATTCCGTTGGTTTCGTGGTCGGAAGCGCATCTGCCGAGCAGGTCCCGGGTTCAATTCCCAGGTTCGGGCAAATGTGTTACTAGGGGTTTCTATTGGTAATTTTGCAGGAGCAGCCAGAAGTTTTTTACGTTGGTGGTGTGTGGCCTCATCAAACATGTTAAGGCTTTGGTCCTGTACCTGATCTCTTCCCGGTCGTGTCGAATTGCCGTAACTTCAGTCTATGAGAGTGAGTGAGTTGAGAGTACATAATAATATACATATTTGCACTATTATATCTCCTGCGTGATTCGTTAATCTCTATTGAGATTGGCCACGGTAATCGAAATTCGGTAGGGTTGATTTTTCATTTTAGATAGGTATTTGACAGGTACGGAGAAGAACAAAAGTGTTTAAATTGTTACGTAATGGTCACAGTAGGTACTAGCGAGGATATAAATAGATTTTCTAATAGTTTCAACTGATTAAAAATATTGAAGTGATTAACTACCTAAGATTTCAATAAAATAGCTTAAATTTAATGTAGTATTTTTGGTGTGGTTTCACCTTTTTTGACACGGACTTCCAAAATTAAAGTTATTTGTAGTGGTTTTTATATGGAAGTCTATTTATTTTTTTTGTTTTGTGATTTTTTTTTACTTTTTAGTGCTGGAGCCCTCCAAAAATTAAAACTAAATAGTAGGTAAGCAAATGCTATGGTAAAACCTTTAGTATTAGAAATTGTACCTTTAGTGAGTCTACACATTCGCGCTGTTTACCGTTAAGTTCCGTTGCGTGCCTTCGCAAACTAAGTCCGTGTAAGCTATACCGGATCACTGTCCAAGCCTTACTGTGTTTTTCTATCAGGAATTTCTCATTAGCAGCTTGGGGTCTGATAGTGTCCGGTTGATGGCAATAATCAAGAGACTCGCTCCTTAATAAGGCTGACGAAACGTCGGTGTACTTTACCTAACCTTTAGCCAACCCTAGAAATACGGGCGTGGCGTTATGTAATCAAATAGCAGAAATGCACAAAGCATTCAATATGTTCTAGTAAAAGCATTATAATTTGTCCCGAACAAGCAAAGCCTGTGGCGAAACAAGTGCGACTCGTTAATCCGACAAAGTTGGTGTTGTGTGTTGTCGGATAATCTGAGTGGTTGAACACTAAGCAAAAGTTTCAATTTATTGGTGCTGGCAGAACTTTGTTTAGTTAGAAGTCGCAGGACCTCGTGTCTAAATTATAACAGCCATGCGGCTCGAACTTCAAGGTTAAGCAACGCTTGCCAAGGTCGGTCTATCATCTCAACATACCGAGACTCCTCCGAGCCTCGAAAAGCACGTTAATCGGTGTTCCCGGCTGACATTTGAAGATCTTAGACGGTCGTTACGGATAGTCAGAAGCCTATTCAAATCTCTTTTATTTATCTACGAAGATTGATTACAAATTCCCATCAAAATAAAATAAGGCCATTCTAAACAAACTCCACGATAACTGTTAAATTCAAAGGGCTATTTACATGATAAACAAACCGGTAGATTAATTATGGATGCTACATTTTAAAATTTTGTAAACAAAAATAAACAATTGACCAAATTCTGTTAAAAAACTTGTTACAAGCGACTTGTGGGTATTAAAAGTTTCGAAAAACATGCATTATCAAGGCTGTTAAATACTCCGTTAGTTGGGTGACAAACACGACAGCTGAGCGTGGGGTCCTAGGTTTGACTCCCAGGTCGGGCAAAAAGTGCTACTGGGTTTTTCCATTAGGGATTCCTGTGTAACAGCCTGGAGTTTGGAAGTTGGTGTGACACCCTTTGCTCTGGAAAGCACATAAAACCTATGGGAGTAAAGGAACGGAGTATACACCTATATTTGCGCATTCACTTCTGCACACCTATTTATATAATATGCCTACTAACTGACCGACGCAACTTCGTTTGCGTCACATTTTTCTTGAATGCTCGGCTCCTATTGCTCGAAGCGTGATGTTATATAGCCTAAAGCCTCCCTCAATAAATAGGTTTCCCAACGCTCAAATATTTTTTAAAATTCTATTTAAATTTCTAATAAATAGTCAAAAATACTCTGGAATATGCTACCCCTTGACATCAAGAAGGCGGAGTCAAAATTTTCCTTTAAGCGTAAAATCCGAAAACACTACTTAAAAGCTTGTCATTCTTAGTTGTTCTTCGTCATGATTACTATGAATTCTCTTAATCGGTATGATTATTATATATCATATTTATTAGTTTATTATTTTAGCATATATATGTATTTTATTAGTATTATATATATTATCTGTATATTCTTTCCGAATTGTTAAAATTCAATTTTGAATCTTATTTTTATTTATTGTACACCTACTACAGTATAGTCTTTATAACCCAAAGGTTGACTGGTAGAGAATGCCTTGATGCATTAAGTCCGCCCATGTACCACTTTTGTACATAAAGTTTAAATAAATAAATAAATAAATAAAAATAACTGATCGAGTGCTAGATGATCATTATTTATCGACCGCCGAGAGTAGAAAATAATTAAAGTACTAATATCGCTATAAAAATAAGGGTTTGTGGTAGAAGGGTTGCAGGGGCATTTAGGGTTGTATGTAATTTTTAATGCCACATTATAAAAATATATTTTAAAAAATTGTCCAAAAAATAAATGTTAGGGGTTGACAACCCTTATCACTTAAGGGTATGAAAAATAGATAGTAGCCGATTCTCAGACCTATTGAATATGCATATAAAATTTCATAAAAATCGGTCAAGCCGTTTCGGAGGAGTATGGTAACTAACATTGTGACGTGATAATTTTATATATAAGAAGATATCCGGCGTACCTATTTGATTAGGTAGTAGTAGATTAATAGTAGATAGAATTATGTCATCATACTTTGGTGCCTGTAGGCGTGTTTTAATACAGGTAATATTGTGACATTCATATACTTTCAAGTGCTTTAGTGACTAAAAAGTCATTGTGGTTGAGAAATAGGCTTTATTTTTTCATCCTTTTGTCTATTTTCCACTAACTGACGAGAACTGTCGAAGTTGTTGAGACTGTCCGGTGGCGCGTTTTGAACAACCATTGTTTTGCTTTGGACTAAAGTTAATTAGGCTCTTCACCAAATTCGCAGAGATGAAGTTGCTTATTTTTAACACTGCAATGACTTTGTTTTGTGATACGCCGCTAGAGGCGCTAGTGTAGCGTGAGGTCTTCGAAGTGTCAAATGTCATTGTTTGTGGGCTTCTGACTTGAGTTTAGTGACCCAATTTATAACTATGATGTTGTATGTTTTTAACTTACTATAACCGATCATTTATATACACACACACGCGCAACACTCACACACACAAATAACCACTCCCCCACTTACAAAAGCTTAGTTTACTTCTAGTTCAAGCGATTCCACTCTTTGGAAGTTTTGTTTTCCATAATATTAATTAAATGTATTATTATTGTTTCGGCAACTTTATCTAACATGTCTGCATGTAATATCATGAACTGCACTCACTGTGTCCCTTAAGGGCAGCAGGTACGTCTTATATCTCAGGGTTTCCTTTTTTAAGTACCAGCAGTACATCATCTGTTCAATCTTGCACATAAATTTGTACTAAGCATGTATACCACCTAGTTTGTAAAACAATAAATTCATTATTATTATAACACTAGTTGCCGCCCGCGGCTCCGCCCGCGTGATTGTCGAAAACTATCCTAAGGGAACATATTCCCGGGATAAAAAGTATCCTATGTGTTATTCCAGACTATAATCTACCTCTGTGCCAAATTTCATCAAAATCCATTCAGTAGTTTTTACGTGAAAGAGTAACAAACATCCATACATACATCCATACTTACAAACTTTCGCCTTTATAATAGTAGTAGGATTACATTGTTATTACATTTATGGCAGATTAAGATATAGATAGTTCTTGTACCGACAACTGCTTAAGGACAACTGCTTAAGGTTAGTTTTTTTCTGTTGGAAACTTGTGTCCTTTTTTTTGGCGAAAAATCAAGACTTCAGGTCACTGCTATATTGACGTTATAATATTTGATCGCACTTTCACGTTATCAAAATGATTTTAATTCGAAGTCTGTTTTCGTTCACGTAATAACGTCTCGCGACGTCTCTTGATGAACTGTTATGATTGTCTACAAGCTATGAAATAGCGGCTAGAGCATGATGGCTTTTGGTATGATTTGTAACTTGTATTGTTTTACAATCGCTTATTGACTTTAACCCTTTCTAAGGCAGAGGGAATATTTTTACCACCATATTTCACAGTTCATAAATCGATGATAACATTACCATTAGTTATTCGATTGTATTAAAATGGTATTTTCAAGACATATCAATCGTTCATTAAATATTCATTTAGGATAAAAAAAAAAAAATGTTTTATCCGTAATGCCTACCAAATTTAGACGATTCTTGGCATATTTTTTCGATTTCCAAATTATTATGCCTGTTAAAGGGTTAATATTAGTCATCTATGTAAATCCAACATTTTGGCGGGGCAATGAGCGTTTTGAGCGCTGTTTAGACTAGAAGCCACATTTTTGGGAAAAGGCTAAGCAAATAGATTGAGTTATTTTGCGTTCTAGGAACGTTTCGAAATCTTCTATAACAACAACAGAAGTAACTTGTTCGATGACAACTACCGTCATCTAACAGGGGTGGTTTAGGCTGACTGCTAATGAATATAATAACCGAGCTGGAAAGAGCGCCGGAGAAGCAGCGACCAGAGAAGCTATAACAATTATATAAAAAGAGATTCACGTTCAGAAATCTGCCTTTTCAGCGTGAAGCCCGGGCAAGAACTAGTCTTTCTTTGTGCATTTTTGGACCCTTGGTTGGACCCTACGCCCGTGATTTGAAGTACATTAAGAAGCTAACGGTAATTATTTAAAGTGTGCATTTAATCACACAGACACATAACATTTCAATAGAAAATAAGATTGGACACATTTGCGAGTGCCCAATCTTTCAAAAATTCAAGTGACGTCTTCAATACTTCTGATTTTATATTTTCACATGTCCGCGCTTCGACCTTATTCAGATTGTGAACGAAACCATAGCGCGATTCAGGAATTTCGTTTGGCGGCACAACGCCATCTATCGACCCACGCAGCAAACTTTCACTACTGGCATCCATCTGCTGGCTACCAAGGGAACTAATGACACCCGCTTTGTATAGTAAAATCTCAGTTATTAAATTGAATGTTTAAAAAAATACTGTCAGCATTTGTTACATTGGACCCTTGCAACTGCTACACAATAAGGCTTCTGGGATATTATGGATCAAAGGTAAGGTAGGTAGACAACCAGTTTTCGAAAAAGAGAGGAAGAGAACTCTCTTCCTCTACATCTTCTTTGAAAAGTGATTGTGAAAAATCACTCGATTTTTCACTTTCCATAGAAAACGTAAAATTGCTCTCTCTATATCTCGCTTTTAAATAAAGTTCTGAATTCACTCTTTGTTAAGTTGAATTAAAATCGGTTCATTCATTTCGAAGAATAAGAACTTCATATGAAGTAAGGAGTAAAAGCTCTTTTAATATTTTTTGTCAGAGGTCTTCAATACCTAAATAAATAATAGAGTTTAACATCCTACCCACTACAATGATTATGGCCGTGGGTATTTCCCATCAAATGTACAATAATTCCAAACCTCAAAAATATTATTACAAAAATAAGAACAGCTAGAAATTTCTTTCTCATCGTTTCTCGGGTCAGGACCTACTCGTCATTGTAGACTGGCTAAATTGTCAGGAGGATCTCCTTGGCTGCAGATTTCTCGCAGAAAATGTAGATCTTTGGAAACGTCTGGTAAAAGTAAAAGGTAATTTGAATTAGGAATATGAAAATATGTTTTGTTTTTATATGGGACTCTTGTACCAGCGCTCGTTGAAGGCAGATGCCGAATATATTGTAAAGAGGATATCCTTGTCTTCAGATCTCTGGCAGTCAAGGTAGCCTTTGGAAGCGTCTGGCAAAAACTAAAAGAATTTGAAAAAGGAATGTAAAAATATGTTTTGTTTTTATCTGGGACTCCGGTACCAACGTTCTTTGAAGGCAGACGTCTACTATATTTTAAAGTTCAAATTTCCAATATAGTTTTATTTATAATAATAACAATAAGTAACACTAGCGGGAGTCGCTGGTGTTACAATATTATGAAGTATAAATCTAAAACGTGGTTTTATTTATAATAAAATTATAAATTAGCTCTAGCGTGAGTCCGCTAGTGTTACAATATTTACCGTCATATATTATATTGTAAACCGTTACGGGACAATTCGGCGAAGTCTTTTGTCCGTGGAGGGTACTGGGGTAGACAAAGATAAAGAAGCATAATCAAAGCCAACTTGTACGATCTCGAACTGAGAGCGGACGACACTCGCGCGACGTGTGGCCATAGAAGTGGAGTCCATTAATCCCTCACATACGCACAAAACGTTTTGGGAATATTTTTATTGTGCGTACACCTAAGGAATTTCCTGCCGGAGCCGGTGTTTCCGAATAGCTAAAACCTGGGGGTCTTTAAGTCAGAGTGAATAGGTTATCTACTTCTAGGCAAACGTTCTTATTATTCCATCAGCAAGATTGTGATCCAATGTGTGACCATCTATATAAAAAAAAATATTGCGACTGACTACGTAGAAGTGACAAAGCTTTAGGCCAATATAATTAATTGGATATAGGTAGGTATTTTACCAGTGCAAGCAGCACGAAGCAGGATATTATGATTTGTCTTTCTTCAGTTTTTCATGAGGTTTTCTCCTGCGTACAGCTAATTAAAAAAATCATTCAAGATTGTATTTTTTTTAATAAGTCGAATTTTTTGCAACGGATTTCATAAATGATTATAATGTTTCCTTCAGGCAATAAATGTTTTATTGTTCGTTTTTAAAGTGAGCGATACTTCGTATGTTTTCTAATAGCAGCTGCTGGTCAGTTAATCCTGAAACAGGTAAAATAAGCTTAAATAAAACCGGTCAAGTGCGAGTCGACCGAAAAAAAACACGTTTCTTATTTTTACCTAATTCAAATTAATGTATATAAAACTGGGACTTTTAAATTTGGAAACAGGTCGCAAACCGCCTGTTCATTGGCCACAATCACCATTTCATTGGTTCCATTGAGTATCCGTGTCAAAGCAACATGCCGCCGTCGACTTTTGTCCCGCCATATCAAGTACTGCCCACCGAGTAGTCTTCTGAGTGTAATACAATATCAATAGCTTATATACTGTGCTTATTTTGTGAAAACATGGACGCTTTCAAGCGGATCTAATTAGGTCTAAAAGGAACAATTAAGACTGATATATTTTTGTTATTTGTAAAACAATTTTATGTTTGTGTTAAGAAAGTAAGTATTATTATTTTTATTTTGCTCAAATACGATGCATTTGACATAACTAAAGCGTAATTATTAAAGAAAGAATGGTGAAGGTAATAAAAAAATTGGTGATTGATCTGGAATGGACGTAATAATAAGTGAGCTTGAAAAAAAAGACAACTAGGCGGCGAGCGGCTGGTGGCTATGCCAGCTCCCATACAAAAAAATTCGAACCGAAGTGATGAAGACGATACAGTGCATTGAAAACTCACGTGACGTCACATTTTAATAAAAATGTGACGTCACTAGCCCCCACGCTGATGTTTACTGATTTTTATCGCTTTGTGATGGCAAAAAAAACCAAGTCCAATATTTTTTTTAAATTTTCGTCCGTTCTCTATCGAACGGATTAAATATAATAATTATTTTTCTATCTAGGAAAGCACTCAATTGTAAGTTTTCTCTGAAACTGCCGTCTAGCGATTCGAATACAAACCCTAATGATTTTGACTCCAGATGTTAAGATTAAATAATATCAAAATGTCATGGGCCGATTTCGTTCACAGTCACCAAGGATATCCGCTCACCTATTTAGGATTTCGGAAACTTATCATTTCGCTTTGTATCCAGCTGTCATCCATCGCCTTTACCCGAGTAGCTATATCTTAATTTGATTCCTTTCAGAGTCCAAATTGGCGACCCTCTACAAAAGAATCTTTAAAAGCAAAGTTGCGACTTATTTTTTGCCATAGAATTTAAGTAAGGGTCCGTCCGAAAAAATCTTCAATATAAAGAATCGGCAGCATTGCCGTAAGAAAAATAAAAATAAAACAAAACGATAATGGAATTAGGTCATAATCGTAGGTCATGGAGGTAGGTCGAACCTGAAAAGCAAACGCATCACCTAAAAACAAATGTATCGTTTAACCTGCCTTACCCTTAATCTAATTTCATTGAATTCCTAAAAATCGCTGTTCTTCAGGTGTAATTTATCAGATAATCCTTTCCACTGTAACTAGGCACTTACTCGTATATAAATCGCGAAGGAAATGCTGTCAAAGTTGTGCTATAAATCGTAAGGAAACGTTACTCCGTCTGGCTGTTCGCCAGGGTTTGAAAGTCACACCTTGAGCGGTTGAGTCGTTACACTAATCTTGGATCAGCTTTGACAGTTTCGAATGAAACTTACAATTTATTGCTCGGATTTGTTTGATGGATCTCGTGTTGGTATGTGAGAAACGGGTGTCGTGCTTCCGGCTGAAAGTTTAATGAGACATGTGCTTGAGAAAGTGTGTCATCTTCTTGGAATGTAAACTTAAAGCAATTTTTATGTTTCTTTGCCAGAGCAATATTAGGAACATTCAATAATAATAAGAAGCACGGCAATATTCACGATTTAGATTTTTTTTTAAATAAAGAACTTCGTTCCAAAAAAAGTTTTTCTCACGTAGGGGTATTTATAGCTTTTTGTGTAGATAAACTGGTATGCAGGAACAAAATTTACCATGTGACACTGACGCAGAATAGTCGACATCGGCCCAGTTGCCAAAATAGAAAAAAAAGGGTTGATTAGACATGAATAACTAATAATCATGTATTCCCTAGAGGTACCCAGTTTTCAATTTAAATTGTTTTCATTCGATGCAACGTGTAACAGAATAAACGCAATGCCTCTAAACGAGTCATTGTACCCATCATTATGAACAACTTTTACTATGGGACCAACCCCGACATCAGCTGTTCAATACATTTCGTCGAGTTATGCTCACTGAAATGTATGGGGAAGTCGATTTTTTTATCGTGATTTCAGTGTTAGTCCCATGGTAAAAGTTGTTCACAATGATGAGTACAAACCCCTTAAGAGTTAAGTATCTAGGCACTTTTTGGCTGAAGTGGTGCATGTATTAAGTCGACCAGTTTTCATTCATCTATGTTGAAAAACTATTTACCGTCTAAAAAAGATCAGTTTATTGCCTGCATACAAATCCTTTCACATGAATACTGTAGATAAGAGTTTAAGGCCTGAAGACTGTGACAACACACATGCTAATAAAATTTCAGTGTTACCAAAGAACTCCGCACTAATTAATCACACATAACAAATGAGTGTTAGTCAATTATATTTCAGTCTAAAGTGCCTGAAAATTAAACGCACGCCGTCAACAAATCCCAATTAAACGCAGCATCCATGAAATATGAGGAGTGTGCCAACAAACATTATGTTTCGGAGATATAATTGTGACACATGGCTTAGCTAACAGAGTTACAAAGCTGATGTAACATATAAGTTGCAGTGCTGTTTTGTTAAACTGTATACCCCCGTTTGCTGGAACAATTATTCAAAATAATTGTGGAAAATTGTCAAACGAGTGTGAGATACAAATTGACTATAAAAAAAAGTCCTTATTTTGTTAGTATAACATCTTAAAAGTATGTAAGTAATAAATAAGGAGCTCAATGAATGTAGGTATAAAATTAACATTTAAAACAACACAATCATTGAAAATAAATTGAATCTATCATTGATACTAACCCTTACTGTAGACCAAAATTTGTCTGTATTTGTGAATAAATTATTATTATTGAAAATAAAATGGCATTTAAAAATAAAATTGATAACAAACTAAAACTAAAAGAAAATTGGAATAAATAATTAAATTAAAGATAATCAAGTAACATGCAGCCTCATAACCCTTTCCACAGCTGCCGAAACTGGTCTGTCTGCAATCATCCTTAGGATTCTGTTGCCACTCCTTCGAATTGCTAGCTTGTTGGTAGGTTATATATGTATTTAAATATAATTCCATAATTTTGACGTGATAACGTCTTATAAATTGATGAACGCCGGCTGCACGCCGTCTGCACGCACGAAAAAGCGCTAGCTTGTTGGTAGGTTATATATGTATTTAAATATAATTCCACAATTTTGACGCGATAACGTCTTATAAATTGATGAACGCCGGCTGCACGCCGTCTGCACGCACGTTCCGCCTGAGCCGAGCGTGCAAGCAAGAGCGCGGAACAAGCGATAGAGAGGCACGATCGGCCTAAGCGTTAGGCTTTTCTTATGACGTTATCACGTAAAATTATCGTCCGTAAACCAACTTTACAGACAACCATTTTTTTAGCAACGTTCACATTCGCATCTCAGTCGCAATCTGTCAAAAACACCTCAATTTCCCTATATTTTTGACATATTGCGACTGAGATGCGAATGTGAATGTTGCTTAAAAAATATGAGAATTCGCGTTATGATCTCCTGGTACAAGAGTGAGGGCACCAACGCTTGTGTATGTCTTGACGTATCAAATAAATATATAAAAAGTAGCTGTCGCACGCGTGTGATTAGAACTACCCCCCACCCTCCATATAAATTATAACAAATGTGTTATTCTGAAATACAAGCTATGTACCTCAAGTATTGTAAAGTTCCATCAAAATCCGTACAGCGGGTTTTGCATAAAAGAGTAACAAAACGTTCATCCAATCTTCCATCCTCATAATTTTTTGTGTTTGTAAGTAGGAAGCACAAAGGATTAAAAAAACCGCAGTTACGCGCATTTGACACTTAGATTAATTTTGCAATCATTTGCGTTCGAGAAACTGATTGTCAGTTTGCATTTGGAACAGAGCTTTAGCAGTAAACCCGTCAACTTACGACGGTGTCTCGAAGGATGCACAGACACACGTTACAAACAAGTTTGCTACCAGCTAGCAAAACTTCTAAACTACAACAATTTTGTCGCCCCTAGTAAGTACACGTACCAAGTTTTATAATCTAAAAAGAGATGCAATTAAATAATTTGTGGCATTTTATTGTGTTCAATGAACCTTAAAATTGATTCTTTATCAGAATTATGAACGAGAGTAAAGCTTCTATAAAAATCTTTATTTTAATAGAAGGATTAGAATCACGTTTATGCTACGACAACAATCAGATGGTATTTAAACTCAGTTGATATTGTTAACATCTTATTTCTTTCGTATTCACTAAATTAAACTACTTCAGCCCTATCCCCTTTATAACAAATGCAAGAGAAATTGAATAAATCATGAAAAAAATAAACGACCTACACATATTATCTTCATACAGATGGACTTCTTACAAAAACTTGGACAACTATATTTACCAAGACCTACGTAGTGCTACGCCGTAGCATGTCGTAGCAGCTACGCCGTAGACCCTCTACGACAAACCTATGCCTCTAAGAACTCGACAATATAATGTTAGAATGCAATCCATTGCCATCTGCTAAGGGAAGTGGGAACAGAAAGTGAATTAGACGTCAATGAATAATATATTTTCCACGCGAGCGCAGTCGCGTCTGCGTGCAACGGGACGTGTTATGTTCTATTTGGGGCGATGCTCACGCGATATTATTCAACCTAGATTTTGCGACTATGAAATGTTATACGCCATGTTTGTGCCCTAAAATGAACCAAACCTTTGATTATTTAAAGGACACGTGCTTCAGCGATCAGTATAGTGAGGTGACAAAATCGGTGTATAGCCGCGACAAAAAACCGCACAATTCATTGATAAAGTGTTTGGTACGGGACCTTGCATGTGTGAGTCTTTCTCGCACTTGACCGGATGTTCTGTGTTTAACTTAAAGCATAAGGTATATAAAGTTTCAGGGTCAAGTTGAACATTGCTTGCTTTGCACACCATATTTCCAATCTGTATGTGTCTGTTTCATTATATCCCAGTGTATGCAGAACGCCTTACAAGCCCGATGTCTCCGTCCGCTATTGGAACGTCACTCTTCGTGATTCAGAATGAAATAACTTCCTCGCAATACGCTTCCTTTTGTGTTACTATGTGTTCTGAGATTGTGTGGGGACGCGAATCTATTAGTGAGTCTTTTGGGATGAGGTGACAAATAGTTTGAACTTGTTATTGTTGTAAATTGATGTAGCATGTACTGGTAAAGCCAGAAGTTTTGAATATTTTGGGGATTTTTGACGTGACAACGTTTAATAAATCGATGAACGCCGGCTGCACGCACGAAAAAGGATGACTCATTGTGACGTTACGCTCATTGTAACGCTACGCTCATTGTAACGTTACGATAATTTCATCAATGTTTTGTTATGACGGTGTCACGTTAAACTATCGTCCGTAAACTGACTTTACAGACAACCAATTTTTTAGCGACTACTCGATCTACTCTAGACTAGTGACATTCCGTTAGCGGTAGCGTGACCAAGGTTATTGTCAAAACGTCAAAAATTATGGGCAAGCGCTGTCAAAATGTCACGTGATCAGTCCCTTACACTGTTGCATTTCGACGATTCCATAGTGTAGTCTAAAATTGGATGGTAAATGAGGAAGGAATGACTAAACAAGTTTACACTATTCTTTGAGTGAGGTTCCACATAAATTCTTTAGTTTACTTAGATCTAGAAGAGTATAAATTTTCACAAAAGTAACAACGCCAATTTTCAATTATCTTCCGTAGATTAATTATATTAAGGAGTTTGTGTTTCTTCCCAGGATGGTCAGCTAAGAACCACCGGCATCATCTAGTTTAAAAGTGATGTTTATAACCAATTTCAAAAATAAATGTCATTTAACCGGGAAGTGGTTAAGGGGTTCAATAGAGGATGAAACGTATAAAATTCGTCACTTTTACCGATGGGCAATCGGCAAAAGGGTACTGGGTTTATTCATATATAAAATACCAGAGAAACTTTAAAACGATATCACTTTTGTACTTTACTGTATCTACATGAATCCAATTACTGGAGTCCAAATAATCGTCAAAGAGGGACACATAGTAGTGCGATGATAGATAGAAGGGTATAATAGAAAGCAATTACCATCGTTTGATGGTTTACAAACTGCCTTCACTTGACCGGTTTCTCGCTAAATCGTTTGCCAGTATTGTTGTTATCTTCGATGTGAAGTAAATAGGTTTTTATTTCGAAGAATGTTATACACGTGAAGACATAATAACTCGGGTATTTTCTCTTCTTTGCTTTCACGTAATAGTATGCCTGATTTTAACCATCCAATTTTTTTACAGGCATTCTGTATCAATAAATTATAAGCACGAACTCAACTCTTAAAAAGAAAAACAAAAATTAAATTAAATAAATAAGTAGCAATATTTCTGTAAATCATTTTTTAATTACGACGCAGTCAGTCACCACTCCGAATCGATTTTAAACATTTCAGCGCAGTAAAACATCATTGTCAATTTTCCTCGAGGTTTACTACTTTAGTGGGGTATCCTATACTAGTTCGTAACTGCACGTAAATACATTTCGATGTTATAAAAAAAAAAAAATTAAACGATTCAGTCATCGAGATGATTTTTGCACTTAACTTTATTACGATTATAATGATCTACGAATAAGTATCAAAATATCAGTGGGATGAAGTTCGTATAAGAGTTTTTCGAAGTAACGTTACATCGAAATTAAGTGCGTCGATGAACCTAGCAAGTTTTGCAATGAGATAGGACACCAGTTTGGTGCTACTACATATACATATGTATTCACATAAAATATGCATGTCCTTTATAAAATTAAAGTTGAAACATCACTTTACAAACGCCCCTGGGCACAGCATCATCATCTCACAAAGAGGAACATTTAAAACCAATTTAACCCGGTCTAAGCCGGTTTGTTCCGCTTACAACTCGTTTATTCCAGTCCACGGTTAATTTCCCCTGTACCCCGATTATGGGGTAATATTTTATGTGAATGCGTAATTTTATGTGTTTTACTTTAATATGTATGGTGGTCCGAAATTAGGGGACGCAAATTTAATGTTTATGATGTACGAAAGTTATAAGTCGGCCCAAATTAGTCGTCCGCTGGTTTATTTTTTGTCATTTGGTACAACGCAGAAAAAACGTACCTAATTTATTAGTATTAGGCGTAAGTCTTTGTTTAGGAGCGGGATGGTGATAATAAAATATATCTTTCTTTAGAAAGAAAGAAAGAAAGAAAGAAAGAAAATTGTGTTTATTGGCATTGTAATAGAAACATAAAATTAAACAAAAAAAAAATAATAATGTAAACCAACAATGCCAAAGGGCCTCAGCTCAGCATAATGCCAGATGGCAACACAAGATATACCATCTGACGCTGATTTTCAGCTGCAGCCCACGAGTGCCATACCTACGCTCGAAAACATAGACACACATAAATTATACATTCTTTCTAGTTCAGATACCTAGATCTGGCTTATTCTACGCTAAAATGCCAGAAACTTTCTGATTTCCGAAATCCACTTGTATACATATATTTTAATTGAAGCAACACCAAACTATAACCGGTAAACTTTTGATACAAACAGGCCCTCAAAAGTTGCACGGCCGTGCCACGGAGGCAACACAGCACTTTAATTAAAGGAATATACGGAAAAACTGCAAATATCCGATTTTAATTGGCTCGCCTCGTATATGGATTCTCAAAAGTAACATGCCCGCTAATTGGGCGTATCGTATGGCGTCGCGGATTTCCGATAGCCGGTGCCGGATGGTACAGTCAGCGACAATATTCGATGAGCAAGTACAAAGTACGCAAAGCACGTAAGCAAGTACACTGAACAGCTTTGGCGACAAAATGCGCATTTTGACTTAGAATGTTACAAAGTTCGATTAACTTTTATAAAATTGATATTCTAGTTCAAGTTCATCCATTTTTTGTGTTGTCCGCGCGTGATGCACTTAGGACGTTTTAAATATTATAGAAACCATGTCAATATGGGCATAGAGTCCTGCAATTTTGACCATTTTGTCCAACGCAATAGTAATTCAATTAATAAAATATTGTTATGATAAAGCAAGAATTCTGTTTTGAATTTGAAATTAATAATTATTTGCTAATTGATTATTTTAAAAATTGAAAGGAGTACAGACAGATTTTTTTTCGAAAATACATACGAACTTTTCGAGTGCAGAAGTTTATTTCTAAATAAATGGGAAAATGACACAATCAAATTTTGTAACATTGATTTGTTTACCGCATTTTGTGGCCAAAGCTATTATTAAGTGACTTTTGTTGCTGGTATTGACGACTTTTGTAACTTTTAGATGCTCATTTTGTCGCTGACTGTACCTAATAGAGACGTAACAAGATCAACTGGCACGGACCGAGCCCGGCTGGGACAGGAGTATCCGATATTTGGTATGTCTGTTTTCAGAGCCCCTAGACTATACT
Organism: Mamestra brassicae; assembly: GCA_905163435.1. Taxonomy (NCBI): domain Eukaryota; kingdom Metazoa; phylum Arthropoda; class Insecta; order Lepidoptera; family Noctuidae; genus Mamestra; species Mamestra brassicae. Next base: position 5,555,429 of record LR991004.1, on the reverse strand, counting down.
TATTTTTTATTTTTATTTTTTGAGATGGGTTTGCTCTTGACTTGACTTGCAACAGCTACATAAAAATACATCATCTGTGAAAATTTCAACAGTCTAACTATCACGGTTCATGAGATACAGACTGGTGACAGACGGACAGTTAAGTCTTAGTAATAGTGTCCCGTTTTACCCTTTGGGTACGGGACCCTAAAAAGACATACCTTTATATAGTAAAATCAAGCAAATCCAGTAACTAAAGCTAGTGCACATGTATGTGACCCTTATCGCTCCGACTCGGAAGAGTAATTCCCTCGGCTGTGTAATTCCAATTCGCACTAATTTGAATATAACAGGCCTGCGTCGAATCAATGTATTTAATGGTAACATTTGCGACTGTTTTAATGGGACTTGAGTATTCAAATTACATCATATTTTGTTTTATTTAATTAACATTTCGCTAACGTTAAATGTCAGGAGGAGCTCGTGGCTAAATAATAACAGCCGCACGGGTTGATCTTCAAGGTTAAGCAACGCTTGCCGAGGTTGGTTTCTGGATGGGTGACCATCTATTAAAGCACGAAAGCACGTTAAGCCGTTGGTCTCGGCTGTCATTTGTAGATCTTTGGCAGTCGTTACGGATCTGACACCAGTCGTACCAAGGAGTACCGTGTTACCCAGTTAATGGATTGTGTAGGTCTGGTAGGCTGAATCCTGTTTGACTGGAAGCCGACCCCAATATAATTGGGAAAAGGCTAGGCAGATGGTGATGTTTACGTTAAATGTCGCGATAGCCTAGCGGTTCAGGCTTTTTATGCTTTTTTTTGGGCTCTAATCGGAATAAATACAAACTCTTCATGTCAAGTAGACGGAAAAGATGTCTTCTAGGCAAGCGCCGAGTCAGTTACTTCATGTAAAAAACCGGTATTCAGGTGCATCCGATTAAACTGGACTTGGAATAGTTTACTTTGACCTTGAGTAAAACTGCTCCGTTGGTCTCGCGGTTGCAAGGCCTACTGTCGAACGTGTAGTCCTGGGTTCGATTCCCGGGTCGGGCAAAAAGTGACTTGACATAGGGTTTTTCCAATAGGTATATCCCAGAGACAGCCCGAAGTCTGGAAGTTGGTGGTGTGACTCCTCCGTGCCTCGAAAAGCATGTTAAGCCATTGGTCCTGCGCCAAGTCAGGTGGCCGTCCCATAGGAATATGAGAATGATGGAAGAGGGAGTGCACCTGTGTTTGCGCACACACTTATGCACTATAATATGACCCGCGCCGATGGCTAGTCTAGATTAAGATTGGCCACCATGGCCGAAATCGGTCAGGAGGATTATATAAGTAAAACTTGAACATCATAATAAACAATAGTGACCCGGGTCTGCTTCCAACCCGCCTTGAGCAAGCTGGGCGATTTATGCTCGTGTCCTGTCTGTATGAGGAGAGTTACCCAGCAGAGGGACTATGAGTAACCGGTTGCTATCTAGACATATGTCAGCATGTCAGCCAGGTTCGCGAAGCAAAAGGGCGAAACAGTGGGTTATGTTCTTGGCTTTTCTATAGCGTGACTTGTCAAAGTCAAAGTCATAGCGTTTATTTCAATTAGGCGGCAGCATATATTAAACGGCACTTTTGAACGTCGTCATTTACAGTCAAAAAATAATAAAGTGACTCTACTGTCCATACGGAAAAGTAGATTCTTATGGAAAAGAACGGACAAGAAACTCCATAGTTACTCTTTACAAATAATGGTTTTACAATATTTGGTACACAAATATTAATTTACTATTATGTGGGGACGATGCACCTAGAGTATGCTACTTATAGGAACTAAGTATTACCACTTTGCTTGGCAAGTAAATTCACTTGGCATAATTGTACTGCAACTTCTTACGTCTGTACCTACCATGAAAAGAATCTTGAATTTTATTTAGTAAAATAATTGTCGTAAACACAGTTACTGTTACAGACACTGTTCAACTCAATGTGAATAATTTTAAGTTGAAATTTTTCATAATTTTTCGTTGTAAATTTTAATTATTATTTGTTTTTCTTATTGTTGCTATAGCAGTTTATGCGTGCAATATAGTGCATGTAGTGCTCTTCTTTAAGTGATGAGGCACTTAAACTTAAGTCTGGAGCGATTTCTCGCAAATGTTATAGTGTACTCATTGTTGAAGAGCCAAATATAATAAATAACTCAAAGGTTAAAGTTGGTATGTAAAAACTTACCGTGTTACTCTGTAGAGGGGCTAAAAACAACATTTCTTTTAAAGTAACTGAAAAACGTATAAAGAACTTCTTTTACCAGCGAAGCCGTTATAAAGAACTTGGCTTGCTTCCATCTTTATACGTTTTTGGTTTACATTTGTTTATCCTGCAAAGTACACTCCGGACTTCGCTCAAGTGTTTGCTTACAATTCGAAAACTCATTTGTTTAAAAGAAAATCTTTCCCATTCGAACGTCACTTGAATTTCGAACTAAACTTTACAGAATATCACTACAGAACAGAGGTCATTGATTTTTATTCTTGCTGGAAAATGTGGAAATCTGTCGAAGCTGGTGTATTAACTGAAGTTTGCTGTTCATTGGTTCGAAAGTGATTTCAGAAATAAATGATTTAAATTATTTTGACGTTTTCTGATTGATTCCTTTCATGAAAAGTTCAGCTTTTTAATTAAATAAGAAACAACAGGAGCATTTGAATTATGAAGTGTTTGAACTTTAATCTTAAGATCTGTGTGTTTTGCAATGTTGATTTAGGACCTCCATGAATAAATTATTCAGAACATGTCGCCTTTGAGAACAGTCCCAAGAGGATCAGCAAAACGGTAAATGTCATCTTAATTCAATTATTACGTTCCTAATATTGAAATTGACAACCCCAAAACGAAAATTTAAAGGACAAGACGACCCTAATAACAGTGATTTATTAAAAATAAACCACGTAAATGAAAACTGATATGAAAAATTGTTTGTTTGTTTAAAATGTTTGTAAAAGGTTATCTGGAAACATTGAATTTAACTATATTACCATAATTATTTAATCAGTTAAATAATTATGGTAATATAGTTAATCTCCACCTTTGATAAGGCTGACTGTCGTAGGCTGCTTTTTATCAACTCGATTAAGAAAATACTACTGATAGGTACATAATCGCTGAGCATCGATAGGTACATTGCGGGGCATGAACAAGCGATTGGATACATTATCCCTCGCAAGCCCGCAATGTAATCCAACTTACTTGCTTGTTGTGCCAAAGTCGTAGAAAGCTGAAATTTGGCATGTAGGTTTACATGACAAATTAAACTTTCTACGACCAGTAGTTTCGGCTGTGCGTTGTCTGCCAGTCAGGTCAGTTAGTAACGGAAGAATTTAATATGTAAATTAGGATAAATATATGTATTTAGCTGAATCCAGCTACTCGACTGGAAGCCAACCCCATGTACGTAGTCGTCCTATGAGGCTCTCATTGGTCTATTCAGAGAAAACAAAGACCAATGAGGGGACAAGTTTCTAATTTAACTATCATCCCAAAACAGGTAAATTGTAGACCAGACAGCTGATTGGTCGCCAGTTTATGTCAGTCCACAATTTCTCGGAATCACTTCGCGAGATAGACTAACAAATTTTGATGCGTAAAATAGTATTCCAAATGTTTAGTTGACAATTTATCGAGAATTTACAATCTCTCAAGTTATTTTATAATCTTACGGAATTTGCTATTTTCCGGTGACATATATAATCTGAATCTGAAAAACGGCTCCAACGATTTTCATGAAATTTAGTAGGTATGCAGAGGGTTTCGAGGGCGATAAATCGATATAGCTAGGTTTCATTTTTAGAAAACGTTTACCAAAAACAAACCGAGCAAAGCTCGGTCATCCAGGTAATATATGATTAACATAATAACAGGTCCCACTGCTACAGATATGTATTTCAAAGGTACTGATACAGTGAAGTTTGAAATATTACCGCCGAACAAACTCCGACGTGGCGGGACTTTGACAATGCTTACAAACATTAAATAGAGGTAAATACTTTGTATTTGTATAACTGTATATACTTTACCTTTGTATTTAAATGTCGATTTTCTTTAAGACTGTCGAGAGCTATTGTTAGTCTAGTATAGGTAGGATTTCTTTGCAGACTAGTTTTTACAAGCTTCTTCACCCGCGTGAAATGCGAATAAAATCCCACAGGAACGAACTATAAAGAAGCACTAGGATAAAAAGTATTCAATATCTCGATTGGGGTCGCTTCGTGGATAGCTGGTCTAATGGACATCTGAGACCAGTCTTACCAAGGAGTACCTACACCATCCGAAGTCATGTGCTTTCCTAGTCCTCGGTGCGTGGCACTATTGAAATCCCTAATAACGGCCTACCGTTATTAGGGATTTCCGACGACGACGAGTCCTAGGTCCTATCCTAATAGGACCTAGGACTCGTCCTCGACAACCGGTGAAACTTCGTCGAGCACTGCCGGTGCGAGCCGAAGCTGCCTTCAAGCAGCTTCCAAACACCACCTGCCGGAGGCTCTACGCGGGGGTTGTGCGGTCCGTTGCCTTTATGGAGCCCGTGTGGACGCTTTCTCTGAGGCAGTGACCAGCCCGCCACCTATCCTGGTTCAATTCATGGTCCAGAGCAGGAGGGCGGGCATAGGAAACAATCACCTCCTAGCAAAGAAGGAAGCGGGATGCGTGAAGGAGAGGCAAACCTCACTCTCCAGCCGCTGCCTTTGGGCATCAGGAACCGCAAGACGATTCCCGGCCACCGTAGGTGCTGGCCTGTGGACGTCGAGCAGACTGACTCGCGCGCAAAGAGATATCAGCATAATTGACGGAGCCTGCCACGGTTGCGGAATTGTTCGAAAGAGTTACCGCGGCCTTGCCACGCAAAGGGAATTTGGAGGAACACGGGTGGGTTTTAGTGAGTAAGAGTCTGACACTCCCTTCCAGAGCGAGAGTCATTTAAAGATTTCTCATCCATAAAAAGGGCACTCTTGAAGGCCGTGGGAATCCACTGTGCAGGGCATCCACTGTGCAGGGCATCCACTGTGCAGGGCATCCACTTTGCAGGGCCTCTAAAATAACGTCATCATGACTCGTGATGAAAACGGGATAGTGCAATTTGTCCTGTATAGCTTTGTCCCTCTCACACAACGGAATCATGATGTCACACATTACGCAGGCACGGGATAAGATTAGTAACGGTGTCTCTCGATTCCGTACTATGTGCTATTAACTTAAATAAACTTGATATTAGCACGTGGAGTTTTTACTTAGTAGGCGGCCCTAATATTGGGTAGGTGAAGTTATGAAAGTAAAGCTTAAATTAAGTGAGGTTAGGGCATGAAAAGGGTGCGTGGGAAAGGTAAATAATTATACAAAATTTTCTGCCTATGATCGTGATTAATTAAAGATCCAAGATTTACTACCGGGGCCTTTCTCATAGAAACACGATAAACCATTTTCCGGATAAGTCAATAGTGTAGCTTTTAAAAATATATAGACAAAGTAGTTCTCAAAACATTTTACGACAATCCAAACTTTTGCGGCAGCGCGCGGACCTTACTTGCCATGGATCTAGCTTTTACAGCCGACTTCGATGATTTTACCTCTGAATAAAAGGTCAGTTCAGTAAAAATACATTCACTGTTTTTCCTGTGGAGCCTTCAGTTTAGATAGAAATGATAGACTTACTACTAAATAAACAATTCATATAAAAAGAAATTTGGTGTAGCATTAGCGCGTAGCCGCGTAGCAGGTGCTACGTGCGAAATTGCTACGATCGTAGCAATTTCGAACAAGATCCGTAGCAGGCAAAAAAATATATTTTAGTTAATTAAAATATTTAAATTTCGTAAAGATTTATGAAGAACTTCGAAGATAGACAGGTAAATAGACATGGACTGGTTGGAATTTAAGGGGTAGCACTAAAGTAAAAAATGAAAAACCACTACAAAGTACAAAATAACTTTTGCTAGTCGGTCTTTATTCAGTTTCTTCAGAAAACTATAATTGCTCGTACCTACTATTTCACTGTCTCTCTTGTTAGTTTGTATGAAATACCGTGAGATCGTAAGATTGTCAAAGTATTGTTGATGTCTACAGCCATATTTTCCTTAACTATCTACATCAACATATCAAATTGTAGCCTCTGGAGCCCTCTTCATCACCAGAAAATAACAATAGCGACAATGGAGGCCCAATTAACCCGTGTGTACGTACTAACGTTACCGACTGATCGATCGTTCGCTAGATCAGTGATAAGATGCCTTCTGCTATGAAACTGTATTCTGAGGAGGCGTAGTGAGGGAAACGTGTGACACGGCATACATTGACTGTTTTGAGGGAACTCTTAGAACACTGAAATAGGTAGCTTTATAAAATAATTTCTGAATTAACAAATAAACCAGTTTTTCAACGAACATTTTTCAGGTGCTTCCATGTTTTGTCATCACTAGTAGTTAGATTCTATTCATTATTTTAATCTATAAACAGACCGATAAAATGGTGGAGGCCGAGGGAATCCACTGGATGCACAGGACCGGCCGATGTAGCGATTTGGTGACACCTGGGGAACGCCTATGTCCAGCAGTGGTCTTACTGCTAAAATGATGATGATGATGATGATGAAAAACACTCTCATTTATTTTGAACTTGAAGTTGTTATGTCCAAACATAATAAACTAAATTCCTCACCAATAAAAATATTCTGTATGGTACCGGACGTAAAAGAATAGCACCATCCCATCTCTTCCTATGGATGTCGTAAGAGGCGACTAAGGGACTTATCAGAGAATGAGCAGCAGCATTCTCTGTACCTACATTGCAACAATTACACTGCGGTCGCCAACACGCCTGCCAAGCGTGGCGATTATGGCAACACCGGGGGAGGCCTATGTCAGCAGTGGACGTCTTTGGGCCGATATAATGATGATGACCAATACAAAAAGCAGTAGGTAACATTTCACCCTAGTTTTATAAATTCTATATAAAACACGCAATGTAAGTCGAACAGTTCGTTAGAATAGTTAAAGGCTTGATGAGCTTAGGAATCGAGTGTACTCCTGACATTTGTGATGAAGCCAACATTTCAGGCGGATTTCCAAATTGTATTACAGCTAAACATTTGCGATCGCTGTCATTTACGTTAGTTCATTAAAGAGATGACTGGACAGGATGACTCATTGTACCTTTACGCTCATTGTAACGTTACGATCATTTCAATGTTTTGTTATGACGTTGTCACATTAAACTATCGTCCGTAAACCAACTTTACAGACAGCCAATTTTTTTAAAACAACTTCGTTTCTTATCATTCTTTTTTTTTCTTATCATTCTATTCATTCAACTCTATAATACTTACTTCCACGAACATTAGGTAAATATAGTCTACCTATTCCGATCTCTGATCATAACGCATGACGTAGTTTGAAACATCCAGAAGCGAGCGCAGTCTAGAGCCGTGTGTTCCAAGGACGGCGTGGAATGGAACGGCGACAATGTTTTGATACGTAAACATTATTAACAGGGTGTTTCATAATTCAAATGAATTTTTTATTTTTATTGTACTTATTATCTTAATTAATAAAAAATAATCGCGCCTAGAGGTAGTCGCCATGACGGGTACATTAAGTAGCCACCTTTATAAGACGACTAAAATGGTACTGGATATGTGCTCCAATATCTAATATCCCCAATATTCCAAGCCTCACCTTATTGGACAACATAGAAACTCCTGCACAGGCACGAGAGGCATCACAACACAGTATTGTTTTGGCGACGCACCGCAAATTCCATTACATGTTAAAAGCCTCCAAATTGAATTCCTAAGGCACTGTATTTGTGTGATCGAACGTTTGTCGCTAAGTCTGACGACAGTGTGTACATGTGCCTATAGTCGTCCGCTTTGTCACTTATTTAGTAATGGTACGTAAATTGTATTTACGTTAAATATAAATATAGGCCAGTGTTTGAAAAGAGAATGTAGGATTATTTTCAGGAGAAAAGCAAAAACATCCTCTTTCTTGCTAAAAATAACGGAAAAAAATATAAAAAAAACGATGTAACGTATTGCACAGTATTTTGTATTTTTTCAAATTATCGGTTGTCTGAAGAGTTCTCAAGGGGTCGGGTACCGGTACACGCTGCTTGAGTGAGCCCTGTACGATATGACGATATGACCCGACGGCCCTGGTGGTAGTCAAGGGAATCTGTTGGATCGAAGCAGAGCAAGAGTGGATACACTGGAAGTAGGAATCTTCCAAGCAAGTTACTTGGAGTAGGCCTAAATCCAGTTTTAAGATAGTAGACGTCATAAGGTATGAATGACTATCTCCAAATAAGTTCAAACTACGAGCCAGCAATAATAAGAAAAAAGTTTCTCAAATGATTATAAAGTGTAAACTTCTTTAGTTGTGCACTTTTTGGGATCGGTAAAAAATGTTAAACTCGCGTCAGGACACGTGATCTGTTCGAAAATTCGTAAGACGGAGGGAAAGTTCTGAAGTGGTAAATATTTAATGTCTAAAAAAAGTTATAAATTGTCATGTTTGTGTACGATAGCGTAATAAATGATAGTACTTTTATACTGATAATTAAAGCAATTCGTGCGAAATTATTTCCTAACCATTCCAAAATATCATAAATGCACAACGTTAATGTTCAAGTTTTCACTTCTGCCGGCACTCCCTGAGTGCAACCCGTTGTTTTTTTTTATTTAAATCAGTAATATCGCGTCCTCATAACTAGTTGCCATAACAACGAAATATTTCAAAATCATAATGAAAATCACTAATCTACTTACAAGAGATTTGAGTTTGTAATTAATTAGTAAGTATACGATATTTCAGTCCACTAAAACGTGGAAAATCACGATGTCAAAGGAGAATATTAACATTGAGGTTTTCATTAGTAATTAGTTTCCAAACCTTATCAATCATTTTCGCAGAAAGCTGAACTTTGGCATGTAGGTTCCTTGAGAGCATTAAGATAGGTTTTCTCGAAATTCCGGGAATGGGAAACGAAGGACGCGAAGAACGCGCGTACGAAGTCGCGGGCAAAAGCTTATATCTATCTATCTATTGGGGTATGGTTTCCGCAGTTAGTCCTGATGTTGGACCAGAGTGCGTGGGCCATGGCGGCCGTCATTCCAACCAGCCGACCTCCCTCCAGAAGCTGATCAATTCTCTTAAAGAGTTCAGGATGTCTGTGAGTGAATTCGGTGTCCCTATTGTTTATCTGCGTATCTGTGCACTCAAGGAGCACGTGTGATACCGTTTCCTCGTCCTTCATGCATTCTCTGCACAGAAGACTGTCCGTAATACCTATCATGTGGAAATGCTTATTCAGTGATCAGTGTCCGGTGATGGTCCCCACCACCATTAGGCGTAAGTAAGAAAGCCGTTAAGCCGTTGGTTCCGGCTGCCATTTGTAGATCTTTGGCAGTCGTTACGGATTTTCAGAAGCCAGAAAATCTGACTCCAGTCTTGCCAAGAAGTACCGTTTTACCCAATTAATGGGTTGTGGAGGTCTGGTAGGCAGCCGCTCCACATAAAACACTGCTATCCAGCTGAATCCTGTTTGACTGGGAGCCAACCCCAATATAGTTGGGAAAAGGCTAGGCAGATGATGAACTAGACAAAATGTACTGACATGCTGATACTTTTCCAAGTTGTCAGGATTGCTGTCACAGTAAAAGTTGCTTATAATCATCCGTACGTACACTCCCAAAAAGGTTGTTAGTGTTTTACAAATAACCGGAAAGTCAAAAAGTTGCAAATAAGGGTGTCATCAATCAAAAAGTATGTCAAACACCCTTCAAACAGTTTTATTCAGATTTGAACCGATAAGCGGTGACCGAGGGCATAGACAAACTTTGGGATCCAAGCCTATTACGAGTTGGAGAATAGAGGTCAAAACAAAACTTGTTACTTCGCACATCCTATGGTACCTACTTGTGTTAGGGCTGGTAGTAATCCACGGAGTATTCATATATATCGTAAGGAATCATTATCTCAACCGAAAGAGTCACAAAGCACTCAATCGGTTACGCACCCCGGTAGGGCGCTGCAAGTCGTTCGTGATGCGCGTTCCGACTCATCATTTGGTGACCTTCCTCAAGGAAGTGTTTTGGCTGAAAGGAGTGCCGTATCGGGGTTTTCACAGCCGGCTACGCGACGCGTAACACGACGTCATCACTTCGTGTGCAGTAGTTTTTATGCTTGTTGTATATGTATTAGTTTATAATTATTGTTTTTATACATATATATGTATATATGTGTTACATGGGTAATAATAAATAAATACAACTTGGCAAAAAGGGGTTTTACTGACCCATATGACACCAAATGTGAGTGAAGTCCAACATGTACAAACCATGACCTACTTTTCGGAGTGCCCCAAGTGCTCTTACACTTGCACCATTGAGGACCAAATGGATGCCACTGATGGTCCTATAAACGTGGCTACATACTAGTCTCAAATTCTTTAAACGTCTCCATCCACTCTGAAGCCTTCCCCAAGCGTCGCCACATCGACCAGCCCTGTTCTTCTTAGATCAAACGGACTTTCACAACCATTCTCCTTATTAGGGGCCTATAGTTTCAGTAATAGCGTATAGTTTCAGTAGCGTGTGTTTTCGGTATGAAGACGTCACTCTACCCGGTCTATTTTTTCAAACATTTTACCTTGAAAACTTAGGTGTAGGTAGTGAGCTTGGAGTGAGTAAGATTCCGCCTTGATTGGATGGACTGACAGCTCAATTCATGTTCGCTTCAACAAGCTGTCATGGTTGAATACGGGGATATCAAATACCAGACTAGAGGGCCTAGCAAGAATGTTTTGACGTATAGTAACGTAACAGACGTTACAGTATTGTTAACGTAAGTGAATTTAAGTATTAAAAAATTAAAGAACAACGACAATAAAATTAATAAGTAAAAAATAAAATGTACTGATCCTTTTAGTTTAATATAGGTACGATTTTTTGGGCCAAGCGTCTTCACCTCGGGAGACCGCAAATTTTTGTAATTACATACTTAGTATAGTAGCGGTCACACACCCAAACATACACGTCAAACTTATAACACCCCGTTGTTTTTGCGTCGGAAGTTTAAAACTACAATCCCGTACTATTTCGGTTTAATTTTATGCGACATGCACAATTTGTATCGTATAAAAATATGAATATGTATATATATTATATAACGTTACGTCACTATACGTCAAAAACATTCGTGCTGGCTGGAAACTTGATCGAATTGGAATCAAATTAAATCAAAATCAGTTTCAATTTGACAGTCATTTGTTTCAAATACTTAGTGACAAATTGGCAATCAAACCCACAAAGATGCTAAAAAAGATGAGGGTTTCCTTCATCGCGATGGAAAATAGGCTCTTGCATATTTTTGTTTACGAATTCTTTCAGGAACTGTTTACAATCATGAATGTAAATGTGTCTCATCATAAATAAGTATATTTTGTCTTATGAAAGTTTAATTAAAGAATTCGGAAACAGCAACGATTGCCCGCGGCTTCCATTGCGTTCAAATAGCCTTCAACCGTCGCCAGGGTTGCATATACTGCTGTTCCAAAATTCATCTAAATCGGTTCATCAATTTAGGCGTGAAAGCGTAACAAGCAAACAAACTCACTTTCGCATTTACGGGTTTAATGTGAGTTAGGACGTGCTCTGTGTATGAATACGCAGAAATAAAAGCGCTTGAAGTTACTGCAGTCACTGCATACGGAATTCTTAAAAAACTGCCAAGTGCGAGTCGGACTCTCACACGAAGGGTTGTTCAACATAAATACGTTTCTTGTATTCCCATACACGCCCTTTAATTTTAATAATAAAAAAATATTTTACTTAATCTTTATTATTTGTTGTTATAGCGGCAATAGAAATACACACTTGGTGAAAAATTCAACTGTCTACCTACCCGCTGAAAGACAGACGGATGGACCCATCGGAAGGACGGACGAATGGACGGACGGATGGACGGACGGATGGACGGACGGATGGACGGACGGATGGACGGACGGATGGACGGACGGATGGACGGACGGATGGACGGACGGATGGACGGACGGACGGATGGACGGACGGATGGACGGACGGATGGACGGACGGATGGACGGACGGATGGACGGATGGATGGACGGACGGATGGACGGACGGACGGACGGACAGCGGAGGCTTAGGAATAGGGTTCCATTGTTTACCCTTCGGACGGTCGGTACGGAACCCAACAAACCAAAAGCCCACAGCCCTACGGGCCGATGTAACCGAGACACACTAACTAAATGACAGCTAACTAGTCGCTAGTCGCTACATACCCAGATAATGGCCGCCGTGACGTCATTGCTACTTTACACTGGCTGGACGGAGCACTGGCACAGTTTGTGATCGAACGCAGTTCGATAACACTGTTCACTGAACTGTATAATGATCTAGTTATAGAATCTATAATAGAGGAAGAATGGGTGGTTACAGTAGAATGTCATCTACAAAGGTTTTCAGGTTTAGTACATAATAAGTTAACTAATTCTAAGGTTTTAAATATGTTAAGAGATCTTCTAGGTTAAGTAATGCTCGCCGAGGTCGGTCCGTGAATGGGTGACCTTCCATTCCTTACCATGACCCACCGCCCTCCATGCCAAGCAAAGCACGTAAACTCGTTGATCCCGGTTTGTATTAGATAGGGCCCGTTAGTTTTTCGACTAGTCTACTACTAGTCTTACCATAGGATAACGCGTTTCCCAGTAACTGGGTTGTAATGTTAAAATAGATAATCGCTTTATGTACCTGTAATACTTGTATTCATCTACACCCGGTTCATTGGAAGCTCGGGAGACTGATTTTAAGGATCGCCAAGTACCTACAACACAAACAAATGTTTGACTGATAAATGATATTTATTTTGTAAGTACATATATAACACTTTTACTCGTCAATATTTTTTTATTGATTTAATAGGTAAACAACAGTTTTGTCCGTTTTATCACATTACTTCTAGGAATAGGCAAAAGAAACTATTCTAGAAAATTATGGTGTTTTATTAATCCAACCAGAATCGACAGTCGCCTTGAGATTCAGGAAGGAAAATGAGTCGTTTTTTTTAATGATTGCTTCTACATGATTCAAGACGATTTATTTGTAGTGACTTAACATGGGTTGATTTTTATATTATCAATCAAAGCATGTGAGTTGCTCAAACACATTAAAACCATCTATCTAGCATAAGGCATACGGCGTACCTACAAAAATATTGTTATATAAAATGGACGCTGAAACACCCGCACAGTTTACGTCAACTGTTTTTCTACGAGTTATTCTTATTTCAAACATGACTTTTGCACTTACCGCAGATTAGAGATTAAAAAAAGTAAATGTTCAAGCCCGGAGTTTAAAAAGGTTTAACTAAAATGTTTTTACGCGACACAAAAGAAGCAGTTCGTTGGTACGCTTAGTATTATTACATTTACCTAGTGAATGCGCTTTTAAATTGCTTAGTTGGCATGTTTGCAATACAAGAATAAGTCCGTTGGTTTGTACCAAACCCACCTACTATTTAAATGCATGTTTTTTTATGTTACACTTAGCAATTACACACATATTTTAGGACTAACTGTAGTTTAATCAAAACATCTACTTCCACCCTTTGGCTGTCTAGCGAAGTAGGTGTATAAGAATAATACCTGAACTGAAAATAGCTAAACAAAAAAACACACATGTGCGCAAGGTCGAGAATTTAAACAAATACCCCTATTTTACAGTAGAAAAACTCCTTTTATATCCTTTGAGTCTTGAATTACCTTTATTTTTAATATTTACGATAAGGTCAGCTGTGTTTACTTAAACATTACACACAATGCTAAGCACATATACGTAACTCCAATTTGTTGCCGTTGCCATGCATTAAGCCGCTTTTGTCTGTGCCTCTTAAAAAAATAAATAAAGCACCATAAACAAGATCCCACATCGCAGGCAAACGCGCTTTGTGTGTTCTGTTTTCAAAAACGTTCTTAAACAAAAGAATGTGCTCTTGTCTTCTCTTCATATTTTTATTTTATACTTAGGGCATACGGAAAGTTTCTGGATTAAAATAATAAACGCAAATAAAAGGTACAAGATTATAATATTTTACAAGCTTTACGATGACTCATAAAAAACGTGTTTTTCTTCTTGTAAAAGTAGCTGTTATAGTAGTAGCAGCTATAATAGCTTAGTATTGATGGTTAACAGTTTGTGGGCAGCAATAGATCCCTCTAGGATACCTCGTACAGTCAAAAAACAACTCACACTTTTTTGTAATCATAAAAAAGAGTTTAGAAAAGTCTCTATTCAGATTTTCTATGGAGGATTTGAATTAAGAATCTGCTCTAGGATCTTTTTATATATAGGGCTTTTTCTACTGTCTTTCTAACCACACAGGTAAGCCAATTCCTAATTATCTATGGAAAATTTGAATTTAGATTCTTTTAATTTATATTTAAACTTAGATTAGTTTGTTGATAGTTACAAAACATGTAAAAGGCTATGAGAACAAACTAAGTATCCTCATTTGAAACCATTATGTCATTACAAACCAATTTCAATGGACATTTAATTCTCCATCAATCTTATGTCCCCATTTCATTTACACTGATGAATGGGCATCTCGCACGGCAAGCTTGCCATGCATACCAGATGTGTGTCCGCACCACGCAACATTCTAAAGACTTGTGTTACATCGCGGGGGAAATGAGAAGTGGGAGGAACAATGCTTCGGCGAGGCAGGTATTTATATTGTAAATGTCACAGGAAATGTATGGAGACACGTGCAAAGTTGTGGTAAGCCTACGCAGTATGATAGTTTTGTTCGACATTATTTTTAGATATATATATTACTAGCTGCCGCCCGCGGCTCCGCCCGCGTGAGTGTCGAAAATTATCCCAAGGGAACATACTCCGGGAATGAAAACTATCCTATGTGTTATTCCCGACCATAATTTACCTCTGTGCCAAATTTCATCAAGATCCGTCCAGCCGTTTGCGCGTGAAGAAGTAACAAACATACACACTCACTAACTTTCGCCTTTATAATATTAATGTAAAGTGTTATAATATGATGAAGACAACTGTACTTCTTGGATCTTTTAGCGTGTGGAAAAGGCTACCACTAAGTAGGTCATGTCACCATCTTGATTATCAAATACGCTAACCGCTGACAATCCATTCTAATATTATAATTGTGAAAGTAATTTTAATCTGTCTATCTCTTTATTATATTTTCACGACTAACTCTTAACGGCTGACCGAATTTGGATAAAACTTGGTACGCGGGTAGACTATGGTTTGGATCAGGACATAGAATACTTTTGACTCCGGGAGACACATAAGCATCAAAAGATCCTTGTAGCACTGAACCTACTCCATAGTTCTTGGAAAGCGTAATGAACCTCTTGAGCCTACCTACCTACTTACTTAAAATTATTTAGACCTTTTCCAATAGAACCTTTTTGGTAATTTTCGGATTAATGCAATCTAAACAATAGGGTATTTTTACTGAAAAAATCTAACTACTTTGTCAGATAGATTTTCAAAAACTATTTGACATGTATTTTTTTCTTTTTTCACGTAAACAAAAAATGAAGACGATACAGTGCGTTGAAAACACGCGTGACGTCACGTCGCTCGCTGGTAAAAAATGTAAGTACCATCATAGTGACTAGTAGATTTTTTCAGTAAAATATCCTATGTAAAAGGAATACCTTCTAGGATTAGACTACAGAACAGATAGATTTTGAATCTATACTAATAATACAAATGCGAAAGTTCGGATGTTTGACTGAATGGATCACGTCAAACCACGTCAAAACGGCTGCACTGATCTTGATGAACTTTGGCGCAGAGGTAGATTATAGTCTGGAATAACACGTAGGATACGCGGGAGTATGTTCCCTTGGGATAATTTCACATTCACGCGAGCAGAGTCGCGGGCGACAGCTAGTAAAAGTTCTTTTCAAACAAGTCTTATTAACGCACTTGCAGACACCAGACACCTATTTAGTTTATCTATGGAATAAGGTTATTCAAAAGCTCCGAACAGATTGAACTCTTTGTGTTTAAAATATTTTTCAGCCAATTTTTCAGCAAAGATTTTCCACCCTTACTCACTAAATCTTTATGTTGCTTTCTATTCATGAATAGTTTTATGATTAGAATATTTCCAAGCAAAGAGATTGCCGGTCTCTTAGAAAAAAAATTGATAAAAGTCTGGCTGAATGGTCCATGAGAAAAAAATTAAATACCTTTAAGTTATAATTAAAAAGAAACAGATTTATTTCTAAATTACGTCTTGATTAGCTACCAAAATAAGGCCAGCTTCTTAAATTCAATTTTCAAAAAAAAGACGGTCCAGGGTCCGACCTTCTTACTATTTTTAGGGTTCCGTACCCGAAGGGTAACCAACGGAACCCTATTAATTTCCTGCCTTCGCTGTCCGTCCGTCCGTCTGATTGTCAGCGGGCTATATCTCAATATCTCGCAATAGGTAGAGTAGAGTTTAACAGTTTGTATTTCTATTGCCGCTGTAACAACAAATAATAAAAATGAAAAAATTAAGGGGTCTTCCATACAAGTGTTTTTTTCGGTTTTTGATACGGAACCCTTCGTGTGAGAGTCCGACTCGCATTTGGCCGGTTTTTTTTACTTAACACCAACAAAATTGACAGTGGGATCGTCAGGGAACCTAAAGAATTTTCTTAATTAATTCGACCAACCTGCGTAGCCTTTTCGCAACTATATTCTTCCCTTCCAGTCAAACCAGATGCAGCTGAATACCAGTATTTGACATAGAGCGATTGCCTGACCTCCACGACCCAGTCATCATAGCCATAGTCATCGTGATATCAGCCGAAAGACGTCCATTGCTGGACATAGGCCTCCCCCAAATGGGGTGTTTGCCATAATCGCCACGCTTGGCGATCTTGGTTAGCGATGGCAGTGTTGCTGCTGCAATGCACAAAGAATGCTGCTGCCCATTCTCTGGTGAGTCCCTTAGTCGCCTCTTACGACACCCACGGGAAGTGATGGGATGGTGTTATTCTTTTACGACCCACGACCCAGTACCAACCAAGTAACTAGTGGCATATAACTGGTGTCAAATTGCTAGCTCCTGACTACCGTAATGACTGACAAAGATCTACAAATGAAAGCCAACAGCTCAACGTTCTGTCCTAGATACGGATATGTTTCAGTAGGTATTTTCGCTGCGACCTATACACTGCGCTGCGACCTTTTGAAAGCCAGAGCATAAACGCATCGGCGTGCCCCCTTTCGGAATTACTTCGAAAGAGTCACCTCGGCCCCGGAACGCAAAGGGCTTTAGAAGGAACACGGATGGGTTTTAGTCTGTAAGAGTCTGACACGCCCTTCCGCTCCGCTCAGAGCGGAAGAAGTCATTTGATGATGTCTCACCTTTAAAAAAAAAAATCGGCGTACCCCCCACGCCCAGCCACAAAGTTGCTGTTTGTCATACATTTGTGACATTGGCGTTCAAAAGTATAATAATGTAAAACCGCGCAGCTTTTAATATTAAGCCACGAGCTCCTTTTAATCTTCTTAATAAACTAACAAACCACAATTCAAATAGCTCAGAACTAAATCTATTCTTGGCCAACATACTTGTAGTTGAGCGTCCACGCTAGAAACTGTAATACTGGTCCGCCCAAACCATGTTGGTACCTTGTAATGCAAACTAGTGAATCCTCTTGCCTCGCTCACCCAACTTGCTAATTGCCTGGCTGCCGATTAATTAAAAACTTTTGTGTGTCTTTAATGCTTTATTGTCTCCCCTTTGTTAGTTTAATTAATTAATAATAATATTAATTCTTTATTATCAGGCAACTAAGGCCCATGAATAAAATACACAAATTAAACAAACAAAAAATAAAGTAATACAAACATATTAAATTAAGCATTCAGAAGTTTTGGTTGCGATAAATGTTTTGTTTGTCTGACTTTAGCGTTGTTTTTTAGAATTTATTTCAAAGCCACGAAGCAGATTACTATCATCAAAACACAATTCTGTTCAGTGGCGGCGTTAGGGGTTGGCAAGCAGGGCAACCACCTGGGGCCTCGCTCTTGCAGGGGCCTCGCGCTACCCGAATTCAAAAAACCTTAGATTGAAATGTAATATATTTATTTCGCAATAAAATTAAGTTATTTCATAGCATATTAAGTAGGTAATAATATTAATTCTTTATTATCAGGCAATTAAAGCCCATAGATGAAATACACAAATTAAACAAACATTAAATACATACATATTAAATTATGCATTTAGTAGTTTTGGTTGTGGTAAATCGTTTTGTTAATCTGACTTTAGCGTTGCTTTTTAGAATTTTCAAAACACAATTCTGTTCAGTGGCGGTGTTAGGGCTTAGCAAGCAGGGCAACCACCCGGGGCCTCGCTCTTGCAGGGGCCTCGAAACCTTAGATTGAATAATAATATAATATATTTATTTAGCAATAAAATGGAGAAATTTCATAGCATAATTTGAATAGTAAAAACTGTTATCGAGTTTGAGGAATTCGTTGACAAAAGAACGGTTTTTAGCTTTGCAAAAGCCGCAAACGTAATTAGAGCGTAAGCGAGCGTGCGTGATTCATCGCCGTCCATTCAATGTCCACCACTCCACCGCACACAGAATGTTGGAAAACAGCAGATTCTGAAGTGGATTATGCTCCATTGGTGTTATTTATGAAACGCTTTACAATGCGAAGATAAATTAATAAATAAATAATTTTTCTAGCAACTAGATACAAGTCATTTGATGACTTCCCATCTTTAAAAAAAAAAAGGAAAGTTTCATAACCATTGTTTATTAGCTTATCAATTCAGTATAATCCACTCTACCACTGGAATTCAAAACAAATGCAATTAAAATATGTTTAGTTTTATTTTCGATACTGCCGGCCCCTGTTAAGATAATACTAGTAACGTGACAAAAATAAATATTGAAAGGTCCGCAGCAAGGAAACATCTGTTATTTCAGAATTTGTTTTGGGTTAATTACAAAAAGGATATTGGTAACTTAGAAGTAAGTAGGTACCTTTTTTTGGTTTAACTTTCAACAAGGCAAATAATAAACGATTAAAAAAACATGCGGGGCAGTCTTTGGGGACTGCCGATAGAAGTGAAAACTAAGCGAAAGCTAAAGCGTTCGGTGACGATGACGCGAGTTCCATGATTTTTGTTCACCCAAAGCTTTCGGTGACGATGACGCGAGTTCCATGATTTTTGTTCCCCCAAAGCGTTCGGTGACGATGACGCGAGTTCCATGATTTTTGTTCCCCCAAAGCGTTCGGTGACGATGACGCGAATTCCATGAGTTTTGTTCACCCAAAGCTTTCGGTGACGATGACGCTCGTTCCATGATTTTTGTTCCCCCAAAGCGTTCGGTGACGATGACGCTCGTTCCATGATTTTTGTTCCCCCAAAGCGTTCGGTGACGATGACGCGAGTTCCATGATTTTTGTTCCCCCAAAGCGTTCGGTGACGATGACGCTCGTTCCATGATTTTTGTTCCCCCAAAGCGTTCGGTGACGATGACGCGAGTTCCATGATTTTTGTTCCCCCAAAGCGTACGGTGACGATGACGCGAGTTCCATGATTTTCTGCTCCAGCCGCCTAAAGAAGTTTTCGCACCGCGAGAAGTGGTGGCGACCACAGGTTGGAAAGAATACTTGGAAGGATTTGTGGCAGGAATTCGCCCAGCTGTGGGACAATATTCTCTCACTAAAAAAATCTAAAACTGCACTACTTTTCAGAATTTCACACTATTTTTGCTTACCCATTTTTCGAATAAACTAGATAGTGTTTACTGTGTTCATCTACTTTGATCTACTCACTAGCGGTCCGGCCCGGCTTCGCCTAGATATATTTTTTTTTTCATAGGACCTTCTCCTGAATGACAAACACTACAAAAAAAGAATTAGCGAAATTGGTCCAGCCGTTCTCGAGTTTTGCGCTTAGCAACACATTTAGCGATTCATTTTTATTATAAAGAAGATATAGATAAGGATTACTTTCTAAACTATCTACGAACAACAATAAAACAGTTCTATTAAACCAATGAAACCAGGCACAACACAATTTATTGCTATCTCAACATAGTCCTCAAAAAACCTAACTTTACTACTCCTCTGAAAATCTCCTAACTTAAAGTTAAGAACTAATAATTCGTTTCCGCAGACTTAAGTTAGTTGTCAGTTGTCAACTGCTGATAAAAGTTAGTAACAAATAAAATTTCCTCTCTCCCTAAGGGCCGGGAAGGGGGGCGAGGCGTTAACAAGTTGTCGAGACAAATGTTTAACGAAACGAACTGAGGGACTTGGTAACAAGATTTGGGAACATTTGATTTGGGATTAGTAAAATGAGTAGGTAAAACAGTTTTTCATTTCTTAAGGTTGGTTTTACATTTCCTTATCAAGGATGACGAGTGCGAATTAGGGCTGATTTTCCATTAACGCTCCCAGGGACAGTCGTGACGCGACAATGTTGAATTGTATTTGTATTCTTTTAAAACACGTCATCGGTGTCGCGTCGCACTGTAGCAACATCTATACCGCCAAATACTAAAAATAGGCCTGACGTCACTGGACAAAAGCCTACCTCGAACCATCCTTCGTGATGCGCGTTCAAGCCACCGCTTCTTGGGCCGGCCTCGGCGAAGCCGTTCTACTTCTGGCACCAATAGGGATTTAGAATGGCTCTAGAAACAATAATGAAATATTTTTTCAATACCTTCAACAGCGATCAAGTATTAAATCTTCAAAGATGATTAGGAAAAGTCCAATACGAACTCTGACGTCAAATACCATGTCCCCTACTGCAGCTGCCATAAAAAACAACGGCTTCGCGAGAGGATTTTTTTTTAAAATAGGAATACTTAGGTATCTCGTTTGTTTTCCGATCAATTTTGGTTCTATTTTCAATGGTAGTATTATATTTTTAGATAAACTGTATAGATACAAAATATTCTTTTCATGCATATTCCTTAATACGAAAGACTTTTGCCCAGCGGTCGACGACTCGCCCAATGCCATTTGAGCCTGACATTATTTTTGCCCACGTCTATAATTCCGTCTTTGTCTATTTTTTTAAAATTAGTAGATATACTGCGGTCCATTGCTCAGTAGTCTTAGGTGGGTAAGGGTATACCTAAATATCTACTGCGGAATTAATAACAAATAGTTAATGAAGTTCATATTAAATTCCAAGTTTAATATAGCTGAAGACAGAGCAAATCACTAATAAAGCTTTAATTAATAAACTCTGCGAGTATTGGAAAAATATACCAGTATTTAATACTCAATACTCAATACTTTTATTGCTCCAGTATGTTGTTTTTAAAACGGTTAAATACCGCGCTCAATGGTATTATGCTTCCGCATCACAATATACATGTAGATTGTAGTTATGTAGGTACCAAAATGTAACACCATATGAACATAAAATTCATATGTATATCGATAATTTCAAAAAAAAAAAAACTCGTTTCACAACCCGTTTCTCGGCAAAAATCCACAAATACAATAAATAAAAAAGTAAAAAAATATTTACATATGTCAAAGTAACCCGTGTTCTATAATAAAATTCTCAGTTCCAAAACCGGGGGCTATATAGTTAGGACCAATCAAGGGTCAATATTCCATACCAAAGATTGCAAGATTAAAATTGATAGCTGCAGCCGAGCTAATGCCGTTTGTTTTCGTGAGCAATCGCTGAAGCTAAGCAAGATGACATAAATTGTAGGAAAATAAAGTTCTTGTAAGTCAGTTTTGTTAAAATTCGAATGTGAACTTCGTAATCTACACAGCTGGGAAAATGGACATTTTCAAATAAGGAATGCGCCGAAAACAGTCCAACGTTTCATAGCTTCCATTACGTCACAAAACTCTATTTGAACTTAGAAAATCGAATGACAGTTTATTTCAAATTTGGAACGGTTTTCTAGATGTTATATTTCTTGACTTCCTAGATCGAAGTAACAAAGCACGGGTAAACCAACCTTAGGCTTATTATCATTTGATTGTTTTTGAGCAATACCTTGTTACATTCAGAGACGCCTGAAGACCGATTCTCTTGCTAAAAACCCGTTCAAATACAAGTAGCGGTCACCTATTTATAAAAAAATAGATTGATGATTCGGAAATCTACAAATAATTTTTATTTTAGAATCTTCTTACTAGTAACTAAACAGTGCAGAGTTTTTATAATTGAGGATCTTAATAGTAATATAAGTGTATTCCTTTACAACTTAAGTAGGTCTTCGTAACACATTTTCGTGACCTCATCTTGACGTCAAAAGGCAGTTACTCCGGAATACTTCAGATGGGTCATTAACTTCTATTTGTTCGCGATTAACGGACCAAAACGTCCACATTCTCGTTTTCCGTCATATTTGCATAATGTGACATTAAGTTTACAGACATTGAGAGAACGTTATTTTTCAAGAAAAAAGCATTTTATCTGAATACCTTTTGCTAGAAAAATAACGTGCTAAGTGTGAAGAAACCAAAACACAGTTAAACGCAGGATTTACGATAATTAATTGCAACTGGGATTCCACGATCGGCGATAACCTTTAATGCAAATACGTTGGCGGTGGTCACACAGATAACTACGAAACCAATCAATTGACTTTACTATAGTACATAAAATCAGGTCTTTTTTGCATTTTCCCCATGGGATAGACAAAAGCTACAGAAAGAAAGAAATAAAGAAAAATATTTATATGGGACTCGCACAAAACAAACAGAAAAGTAAAATAAATTAAAACTTGTTAGTTTTAATTTGTTTTTCTTTTCTTTTTTTTCCTTTTTGGCTGTTGTCATAAACTATAAGTAACAGAAACAAGAAAGAACAGCATGAATTTAATACGTCATGTGCGAGGCCAAAAAGGTCCCTATCACAGCACGCAATCTGCTACGATCCTTAAGTAAGTACTGATATTTACAATTATAAAACCAATTAAATCCAATTTTTAGACACTAAGCACTTTCAAGAACATTTATCGCAGACGGTAGATACCTCTTTATCCGGCACAGCATGACACGCGACGGTAAAGGGCTGAGCTTAGATAGCGGATATCTAACGCCACAGGGCAACACTGCCTTTAAAATTGTACTCACTGGAAGCGGCCTTTTGATTTGACAAATAAAGTAGTCAAGATTACAGTAGGGAAACCGGGTTATTATCAAAATAAATGCCCCTGCTTACCCTCGCCTACTTGTTTAAAATTGCTTTGTCTATCATGGTCCAAAATTGGACCAAAAATAAAAACAAAATATTTATCATCGAGGTAGGTAAAAATCATTTGAGATTTGACATAAGCGTCTTAATAAAAATCGAAGTAACGATCAGGAACCACAGATTCCTATACTCTAAGCACTTTTGGGATGCATGAAGGAGCCTAATCGTGTAGCGTAATTTGTTCCATCGGGCACTCAACTGAACCGAGCGCTCGGCGCAATCTTACCCAATACCATATTAGACTGGCCAATCCTTTCCTTGCGGTGGTAGGGCTAACGCCCGCCTGGTTCGCGACCACCCTCCCACCGGAGTCAAGCAGCCTGCTATGTTTCGTCGACGCGTGGGCGACCCAGTACCCTAAGGCATCTTCTGGGCACGCTCACTCCATCATAGACCTCTGAAAATAGGGCCAATTTTAAAATTTTATTTTTATTGAGAAAATTAAAACAAAAAATATTTTTTTCATAATTTTAAAATATTGAAAATTACCATTCCTCAAATGACTAAAATTTTGAAAAAAAATTGAGATTATTGGCCTTGAGATAAAAACTTTTTATATGTTTTCCTGTTATCGATCTCGATGTTTACCTCTATGTTTTATATGATTTAGATAACAGGCTCGAGTTCGACTCGCACTTGGCCGGTTTTTTTATGGTAAGCGTCATACCTACTTGGCGCATAAAAATTCAGTCTACGTAAATAAATAATTAAGAATCTCCTAAATAGTGATAATTTGCCGCTAGAGACGCTAGTGTAGCGTGAGGTAAATGTCAAATTTCATTGTTGGTTGGCTTTACACGAGTTTATTTACTCATTTGTTGTGATTATTGTGAATATTTTACTAAAACATGTTGACTATGGCAGATTAATTTACGGTTCTACCGATGCCACCACTGCATTAAACTTTTTTTTATGTGGGAAATCTATATTTGTCTTTCTTTATTTTCGACCATGATGAGTCCGCATAACACTGCGGCAAGATCTATGCGCTTCATTATGGCATTATAAATTATTTTCCTTCTAACTTTGTTCACATGCGCGTAAGTGGCGCCAACTGTTGAGCACGAAAACGGTAGCCCCCATTCTGGCCCTCTGACTATATGGTTAAAAAGCTTTCATAAATAAGTCCCCTTTAATTTGCTTAGACGTAGTCAAATCCTTTACACATTCCATGATTTCTATACATCTATGTTCTCTGAGCCTTCCAGCCGGACAGCTTCCTCCGCCACTATCGTAGGCATCTCAGCGCGACACTATTCACTAAATGAATGCCTTGCAAACTGACGGGGACGGCCATTTTGTTCGGCTGCTGTTCTCAATATGAATGCTTTAGAAATGTTACTTATTCACTTTTGTTGTGCGGGAGTTGTTTTGAAGTATTGTTGGGGTTGAGTGATGTTTCGTATTACGTGTGTCCATAGAAAATTATATTATGTAGAATGGACATCACAGCAATAAGCACGGAAGTCAAAAACGTTTGTTATCTCCAGGAATGTTTTGTCAAAAAATTCGGCAACATCATTCGCATAAGGAGTGGAATTCCCTGCCGGACAGTTTCCTGATAGCTACAACCTGAGGGTCCTTAAGTCGAGAGTGAATAGATTACTTCAAGGCAAGTGTGCTCCATCGTCGACCACATCTTCGCTTTCCATCAGTGGAGATTGTATCCTCCTTTACAAATTCCATCATTTCTATACATTCATGTTCGCTGAGCATTCCAGCCGGCCAGCCTCCTCCGCCACTATCGTAAGCATCTCAACGCGACACTATTCACTAAATGAATGCCTTGCAAACTGACGGGGACGGCCATTTTGTTTGGCTGCTGTTCTCAATGTGAATGCTTTCAGAAATTATACTTATTTACGTTTGTTGTTTAGAAGTATTGTTGGGGTTGAGGGATGTTTTGTATTACGTGTTTATCTCCGTATGAAACTAGGTATATTATGTGGAATAGACATCACACTAAAACCAATAAGTAGACATATTATTTTCAGAAATGTTTTGGCAAAAGCTTTAGCAGACAGACTCCGACAGAGAATTCCACTCCTTATGAGTGGAATTCTCTGTCGGAGTCTGTGTTTCCTGATACCTGGGCTATTTAAGTCAAGAGTGAATTGGTTACTTCTAGGCAAGCGTCTCTATTGTTGAGCACACAATCACTTTCCATAGGGTGGGGTCAAACGCGAGCCTATCAATTATTCAAAACACACTCTTGCTTTAATAAAAACAAGTGATAAGTATTACCGATCTATCCGCCCAAGAGATCTAATTCAAGCATTTTACGAGTAAGTATCTTTGTTGTCTCAGAACTCAGACACGATCATCGACAAAGTTACCAAAAACAATGAAAACTGCCGAAGAATAAAACTTTTAAACATCCTCGGAAAATCTTAAACCACCTTGAACTTCTCAAAAGGAACAAAGTGGGCCATTAAATTTAATATTCATTGTATAAAACACAAAACATAAGAATAATGCGCCAAGTTGAATGTCCGTATTACAAAGTTCTCTAATCTTTATTTAAGAAAAAGTGCCATAAAATCTAAGGAGAGTTCCATTGTGGTTTGATCAAAAGTTTCGTTGCGCGGTTAACTTTGACCATTTGCTTACAATAAATATTTTCGAAGCTCAAGCGATATTTTGAACCGGTCTTCCTTGAACGGTATAAATTGACGTTATTTGTTTCGATGCAAAGTTCTATTTATTTTAGACCAAGTTGATACTTGTTGAGTAAAAAATAGGATGGCTTTTAATGGACCTCATTAACGGGCACGGAAGATTTATAAGCGCTTTAATTTGTTTAACAACTTAAAGCGTTAAACTTCCAATAAATAATCATTTCAACTTACTTATAGGGATCGTTCTTTCCCTAAGTTAAAAGTAAATATGAAGACAACTTCTTGTTTTTAGGGTTCTTAGTAAAACAAGGAACCCTTAAAACGTTTACGCACTGCATCCGATCCGAACCCGAAGGCTAGTTCGTACCGGCGGCAATTCCCGAATTCGGATCGGATACAGTGCGGAACCGCTCTTATAGTTTCGCCATGTCTGTCCGTCTCTCCGCGGTTTTACTCAGAGCCTATTAATGCTACGAAGCTGTAATTTGTCATGTTTGTACCTAGATTATAATTGCACCGAAAAAAATTTAAAATAAAAACTACAAAATCATTGTTATTTAGGTAAAGGGTTTTTTGTAGTTTTGTATTCCATCGTGTGGGCTATCGTTGGATAAAAATAGTAGGGGTTGCTTACGAACATTTTTCTATACAGAGATCCGTTCGTAAAATTTTAAGCTTAAAAGTGCTATTTCTTGAGTGTGAGTGTGAGTGATGTCCCCCCCCCCCTGTAATAAAGAAACCCTTGTTTTTAGATACATGTGTTGTATACATAACGAAGTTTAATAGAAAGCTATTTGAAAAATAAGTAAAATAAAAAACTCAAAAGTAAAATCCAAGACTACTGAACCCTTCACATCGGCATCAGGTCGACAATCAAGTACCTGGGACTCGTTCTCGACCGCCGGTGGAACTTCGAGGAGCACATCCGACGTTTGGCTCCCAGACTGGAGCGGGCCGGGGCTGCCTTCAAGCGGCTCCTGCCCAATCTAGGGGGTCCAAACGCACTCGGCACGGCTCTATGTGGGGATCGTGCGGTCCTTTATATTTTTTTGCGTGGCCCTTTATGGGGCCCCAGTGTGGGCTCTAAAGCTGAAGGAGCGACCAACCCGCCAGCTCAACGCGTCCCAAAGGCTGGTCCAGCTGGTCCGGGGATACCGCACGGTCTCCGGCAAGGCGGCGAGCCTCCTAGCGGGATCACCGCCATGGGATCTGAAGGCGAGGGCCTTCGCGCACGTTTACGCGTGGCGCGTGGAGACGCTTCGCTGAGGCGAAACTCCGCTGCCACGACAAATTGCAGCGCGGCGGACGGAGCTCCGGCAGGATACCATGCCGGAATGGTATGGTCATGGTTAAATCCATGGTCCGGAGCGAGGAGGCTTGGGAAGCGGTCACCTCCTTCTGGGAAGTAGTAATGTTAGCGAAGGAGGAGGCGGGCCGCGCAAAGGATAAAAAGGCCTTCGCCCCAACGGCCGCTACAGAAGAAGACGCCCCGGGTGTCGGGAGCCGCAGGGCGATCCCCGGCCAACCTAGGCGCGGGCCTGCGGATAACGAGCGTTCGGTGGCTCGCTGTCCGATCACCAACAGACCTGGGTCGATGGCGCGATGTGTTCCAAGCGCGCCTCATAGAGATGTCAGCAAAGGAGACGGGGCCCGCTGGGGCCAGAGCCTGCCAGGGTTGCGGAATTTGTTCGAAAGAGTCACCGCGGCCCTGGAACGCAGAGGGCTTTCTTTCTTTCTCAATATTTTACAAGCTTACGGCGTTTGAATTTTCCAGTGACATATGTATATATAGTAATAGTTAGTTGTACATAAATAGATAATATTTTAATATAAATAAAACAATTTTCTAAATATTAGTTTAAAACTCATATTGTCACAACCTTTTTTTTTTTTTTTTTTGATCTCGGGGGGAAATCCTCATGGAAATCCTCCACCCGCGTCAGACTCTTACTGACTAAAACCACCCCGGTGTTCCATCTCCCACCTACGCCGGGGATCGCGGGAACGTATGCGACATCCGCAATCCCCGGCTGGTGGCCCGCCTCTGCGGGCCACCTCGCGTCGGCGAGGGGAGTGAGGTGTTTGACTCCCCTCGCTACGTCAAAGAGGGGCGCACGGGAACACCACGCGCCGCCACCTCGGGTCCGGATGAATGGGGGGCGACGGACATCCCCAAGTCCGTCGCCCCTGGACCCAGTTAGGGGGGCCGGAAGAGGGCAGCGTATGCCCTCCTCCGACGCCCGATGCGCCTGCTGCGGGCAGGGAGGGCGGTTGTGATCTCCCTCTCCCTTTCCGCAGCCTCCTTCTGCGCGATAACTGTCTCGCAGAAGGAGACCACCGCGTCCCAGGACTCCTCACCGCCGACCATAGCATGGACTACGGCCGGCAGCGAGAGGTCACCGCCTACAACAGAGATGAGGGCACGGCGCGGCTCCTCCCAAGCTGCACACTCTGCAAGCGTATGCCGTGCCGTGTCTTCCCGACAGTCGACGCAGTGGTGGCATCGAGCGTCCGGCTCCCTGCCTATGCGACACAAGAACCTCCCGAAGCAGCCATGCCCACCTCAACATATTGTATCAGCCTCCAAATAAAATCCCAGTTTTCTACAGTGAAAAAGTCCATTAGGTTAACTTTTCAGTAGCATTGAAGCAATCCCTACTAAAACATTCCGCCATGCGGCGAGGTTTCCGGTCCCTTTCCCTACGGAGCATAACTGAGTTGTGGTCGTATTGTATATTCGCCACAATGCAACCGACTGACTCGGGCCCTGCCCACAACTGTGCCAACACAAATGTACACTCAACTGCAGATATACCTATAGAAGCACTCGTCTACGCTCCTAAGAAAATCATAAGTAACATCTGCAAAACAACAGCATTCTTATTTTTTAGGGTTTCGAAGGTCCGGTTAGAAAAACGGAACCCTTATAGGATCACTCGTGTGTCCGTCCGTCTATCACAACCAATTTCCTCCAAATCTTCTGGACCGATTCAGTTGAATTTTTGTACACATTTGAACTTCTATGACAAACACAGTCGAGTCGTGACGTCACTTTTGGGGGACAATTTGAACAATTTAATAAAAGTTTTTCAACTGTACAGTGTGCAGTGTTACACATCAAATGAAAAAGGCCTAATGTGTCTCATTTTTTTTTCATAATTCAAAAATTTTCAATTTCAAAGTTATTTCTGGACACCTGAATTGCTAAGCTGCTTTTGCTGCAAACTGTACCTATTGACTGGTAGGTTTGTCTGTGCGTCTTGACTTGTATGTAGCGGCTTTGACACTGTTGCCAAGCATTGACTTGCCTCGTTATCCTCGATTTCTGGAAACCTATTCAATTAAACCGTGTTGTGTCATGTTACTAATAGGGATGTTGCCTGGGTAAAAAAATATGATTCTATTTAGTCCGTCAGTTAGATTATCGGAAAATACTCGAGACGTCACAAAAAAAAATACGAGTCCAATATTTTTTTGGAAATATATCTGACAGACAATTTTTTTTTTTTTTAGTCAAAACCCTATTGGCTCTATTACTTTGGATATCAAATAGGTGCTTTGGCAGACCAGAAACTTGACCAGGCTAATAGTACGTAACTGATTATTTTTGCACTGGTTAAAAACTATGATAAAGTTAGAATATCGAGTCGGAGAGTCGAGTCAAGGAGGGTTTATGGTATAGATTTTGCAAAATGACTACCTACACAGCAACGTTTTGCCGTATTTTTATTTTGACACTACCCCAAAGGTACAAACTAGTCCACTACCACGTACAGACAGTCCCTTTTCAACACGTTTCCCTTAAAAATGTGCACCAATCTGTCCCTTCGTCCAATTTTGCAAAACCTTCAACATATTCGGTGCTCGCTTCCCGCGCTTTTGGCCTCGCCATATTTCATTTGCCAACAGAAATATATTTGAATGCTGGAACACAGCAACAAATGTACGGAAATATATCGTGAGATGTGAAAGAATTTATACATGTAAGTTTGTTTTGAGATAATTTGGCGGGTGAAATGTTTGAGAAGAAGCGTTGCTTTTATTTTGGCGCATTCAGAATTTTTGACTGTACGTAGTTTTATAGCAATTAGCTAGCCACCTATGCATAAATGGTTGAGATTTGTTAGAATACAAATCGATATCACACTAATATTAAAAAGGCGAAAGTTTGTGAGTGTGTGTGTATGTTTGTTACTTCTTCACGCGCAAACGGCTGGACCGATTAAGTTTTTTGTTTAATTGTTTCAGTTCCGGGAAAGGACATAGGATAGTTTTTATCCCGGGATTATGTTCCCTTGGGATAATTTTCGACATTCACGCGGGCGGAGCCGCGGGCGGCAGCTAATAATTTTACAATTCTTTTATGTTTTATTTATTTTGCTCAAGTGGTGAAAATATAAAAAAAAAAAAACTATCGTTTCGTATTAAAAAATCTCAACCATTTCTGCATACCTAGATGGGACAGCTAATTGATATAAACTCAGTGTACATTAGTGGCGGTTGGAGATTACAAACAGCTTCTTCCTTCTTCGCAATTCAAAATCATCCCATGGGAACGAATTAAATTTCTGCCACTGTTCAGCAATAGAGGCGAGAATGATGAACGAACATACAGGCTTTTACATAAATAGTATTTATTATACCTACTTAAGATTATAACTCTCTGTACGTGTTGGTACTTACTGTAAGTGCAGAGAGTAATTGAAGCTAAAAAAAAGTACGGCAGTAGAATTAAACAAGCAAAAAGATTTGGTGCAAACTTCTGGATCATTGTTAGGTACCCGAGATTTAAGCTGTTCGAGAAATGAACCCTGAAAATCTGTTAGAATGATGATGAACCTAATAGTTAATCCTTCCTTAATCCTACCTTGTTCTAATTTACTATTTGATGGTTAAACATTGAGTCTAGTCTAGACAACTTCAATCCTACTTAGTTTATAATCTGAAACACGTTGATTAAATGTTTGTTGATTTTCAATTTTCGATGTTTGTCTTGTGCCTAGGCAAGAGTAATTAATTCAGTATATATAAAATTACAAACTCCGTAAGTTTGTAAAATATCGCGTAAAATTGTAAACAATTTTTTCTTAATAAGACACGGATATATTGGAAACGATTGAATTTGGATGGGATTAATTCGACGTAACGATTTTTCACAATATATCGAGAAATTATAATCTCATAAAGATTTATTGCAATCTTACCCTTAATTTCAACCCCCTTAATTTCAACGTTGTTTAACCTGGATCTTTGTTCATAAGTCGAGAGTAGATACTTCGTGCTCGCCAAGTCAGTCTGTAAACCATTCATTGATTCCTGAAGCTTTTCAAATTCCGACACTTTTGCTTCAACTTCCAGGAGTCTTGTGTCAAAATTGTTAAGTCTCCCAGCAGTACCCTCACATGTCAACTTAAGCTCTGCCAACTCATCCTTGATCACACGAATGTCACCTACCAAGGTCGGCAAGTTAAGTAGCTGCCGCTTCATGTCACGTATCTCGCTCAGTATGGTATCCAGCGACGCAGGTTCCGGGGCAGGCACAACTGGTGATGAGGTTCTGCAAGAGGGGCATTTCCATTGAGCCATCCTACTTGCACCCAGCTTTCTCCATCCGGTTTCTGAGATGTTTGCACATCCGAAATCTAAGTGTTTCTTGCAACTGCCACACTGGACGCCATCGTTGAACTGCACGTTACAAACTGCACACGATTTCATTTTCAGAATTCTAGTTTGAACTGAACTAAAACGTAAAAAGGTTGACGATCTATTTCTTTTGAGTGGCGCGTACTGTGCGTATGAGTGTTCACACGAGAGTAATTTTCCGGTGACATATACATTAATACCTACCTATCAAGGTATGTATTTAAAGTTTGAGTACATTCCACCTTACTAGGTCCCTAAAAAACCGGCGTTGTACATATGTCGGTCTCGCACACGAAGGGTTCCGTATCATACCAAAAAATAACACCTGTCTTCTTGTAAAGAAAAAGTCTGCCTATTACGGTTCATGAGACAGACAGGCTGACGGACGAACATACACCGGAAACTTAGTTATAGGGATCCGTTTTTTGCCCTTCGGGTGCGGAACTCTACAAAAGAGAAAGGCAGATTGTTTGGTTTTTGTGAAGTTGGATATTCAATGGCTGTTAGAATGACCACGGTTGGACTATGACTGGGATTTAGACATAGGATACACATCGCTCCCATGGGATAAAATCCGTCTCTGAAGCAGTCCTAACCACTGGCAATAGCTGTAGTAGCCACTACATGTCAAAAATTCAAAATTCAAAAATCATTTATTCAAATTAGGCTGAGTGCCAGCACTTTTTGAACGTCAAAGTTCTACATAAAGACAGTCCCCTGAAACGCCCGCCCGTCACCACTTCCTAGTGTTGTAGCTGGGAAGAAGAAGTGGCGCAACAAACTCCCCAGCAACACATCTGTCTGTTAAGCTTTAAAAACTTGAATTTATACAATAGTATGCAAAGTATTTTACAATACATGACACAGAAAATAAAATATTCAAACTGTGAATCAAATTAAATGAAATTAATTGATACTTGGTACACTTGGTTGTGCCAGGGTTGCGGAATTTGTTCGCAAGAGTTACTGCGGCCCTGGAACGCAAAGGGCATTTGGAGAAACACGAATGGGTTTTAGTCAGTAAGAGTCTGACACTCCCTTCCGCTCCACCCAGAGCGGAAGGAGTCATTTGGTGATTTTCCATCCTATTCTTTAATTCTTTATTGTACACTATAACAGCTTATATTCATTCGCAGTAATTTAAATAGTTCATGTACAAAGGCGAGCTTAACTCAAAAATGAGTTTTCTACCAGCAAACCTTTGAGTGATAGAGAGAGATCACAATAGAGGGTAGGATCCAGTGCACAAATTTTACAATGCTACATTTTTAATCATACATAAATATAAACAACAAAGCTACTACATAGGCACTAATAGATAGCTAATATCCATCTCAAATTCATCGGAATCAACTAAAAACCATCGCTTCCCGGCACACGTTTGCGATAACGCGAACTTATCGACATTTACTGTCAATAAACTTAAGTTCGCACTAAAATCGCGTTGCTTACATCCCACAAAGGTGGTCTCAGAGCTGTCGTAAACTAAAGACATGATAACCCCATAGACTGCGGTCTGCGCACACCACGTACCAACCTAATAGGAAATTCGGAACGACAATTTTAATCGATAGAAATTAATGACCATTGATCCAGTTTTTAAATCTGGAAATCGATCAACGTTTTTTCAACTATGCATGCAGTTCTCTTTAGCAGTCGTTCGAATTGTCAGAAGCCAGAAAATCTGACACTAGTCTTGCCGAGAAGTACCGTGTTAAACAGTTACTGGGAAGTGGAGGTCGGATAGGAAGCCGCTCCACGTAAAATACTGGTATTCAGCTGAATCTGGTTTGACTGGTAGCCGACCCCAATATGGTTGGAAAAAGGCTAGACAGGGGCAAGCCTGTACCTAACAGAAAGAGGATATAAGATAGGTAGGTTTCTGTTGTCAAACTGTGAGACACTTCCATTTTTAACACAATGGCGCTCTTTCAGGCACCTTAGTATTATATAGTAGGCGCCAGATAATCGTGGAATAACGGTCATTGACCCACCTACAATAATTGACATTTTTAATTTGAAAAACTGAATTAATGAAAAAAATTATCTGGCGCCTACTATAGCTTTGTCTCTGGGTTGGCAAGCACTAGCACTCGGTCAATAAAATGGTCGCTTATGCCATGTCAAATCATACAAAAAAAAAGTTTACCTTCATTGCCACCAGATGGCGCTTTTATAGTTTAGTACAAATTGACGTTTACGTTAATGCGTTATATTACGTTTAAAAAAACTCGCACGACGGCCACATTTCTATGGCCTACAGATAGACAAAATATATCTGCAGCAACTATGTGTACTTACAGCCAGACCCGGAACAATCCCGGTCTGGCTGTTTGTGTATATCAATCCGAGTTTGTGTATGTGACGTTTGTAAACGCACCCACGACACAGGAGAAATTCCTAGTGTGAGTCTAGCTTTTTTTTTATTAGAGAAATAAAAGTTAAACCTGCTTCTGTCTGCTATTAGTACTTCTAGGTATCCGAAACATCACAATAATGTAGAAAAAAAAAACAAAAGAAAACAAAATTAAATGCGCTCGTCTGCGCCTACCTACTACCTACCTACTTACGTAACCACGAACCACGACTATCAAACAGGAATGACTAAATTTTATTGCATCTCAAACTGCAGTTGTAAATGCAATCTGTGTTTATTAGCCGAATAGCCAGCAATTTTATCTATATAACAGTACGACAAAAAAAACGAAAGTAAACAAAATAACAAGCGCTTATCTGCGCCCTTGCTTACCCACCTACTTACGTAACCACGAACCACGACTATCAAACAAGACTGACGTTTTATTGCGTCTCAAACTGCAGGTGTAAAAGCTATTTGTGTTGATTAACCGTATAGCCAGATATAGACAAAATAGTACCTATCTATTGGAACACTATTTACCTAAGATCTTAAGCTCCTGGATTACTTGATTCAATTAGAATTCTGGTTTTGCGTGGGTGCTTCTATGTTCAGGCTTTGATTCAATTAACAGTATTGTAGGGATTGGGTCAAGTCGGTTTCCTTTACTGTATAAATAACTTACTTAGGTAAATAAGTAGGGTACTGTGTTCGTTTCCAGAGGATCCCATTATCAGCCTGGAGTCAAATTTCGATCCTGGTTTATGGCAAAAGACTGTATTGAATTGAATGTGTTGTTTCCTGTTTTCTTCCTAAAAGCGATGGCGGATTTATCAAACCGTATTTGGTAAACTTTAAACGCTAAGTTAATGAGGTAAAACATAATGAAGTCAACACGAGACCCTTCGACATATCCTTCTTCATAAACTGCAACTTCGCGTATCACGATTGGCACTACAAACAACTCGTATGCACACAACGCCAGATTAATTAACGTAGGTACATCCAGATCTTAACTAGCTTTACATTATCTAAATTATGATTACATATCCTCAGCACAAAGCCACAACGTTGTAGGGAAAATTGTATTAATAAACCTCACAGAGAACTCGGAAAGATATAGGTTTACCTAACGAGAATTTACTCCTAAACCTAAACTAGGTCCCTTTTATAAAATTAACTGTACCTCATTACTCTAAAAACTTAACAACACTTACGACTGCTACCTAACCCCTGAAGAGATACACACTATAAATTCTGAGGTGTACTGTAAGTACGCTTCTGCCCGCTGTAGGTAATAGAAGATGCTATAGACAACATGCGGGCACAAGTTCAGTTCGTGCTGTTAAGAAATTCCCTATGGAAAATCAATAAAATTTTGCGCGACAAATCTAACCAAGAACTCACCAGTCGGGCAATCGTGCAGGCATCATCATCATTTGTCTGGTCTTTTATCATCTATGTTGGGAACGACTTCCAGTGTAACCAGACGCCGCTAAATAAATACCATAGAGATAGTATTCGTAGAATTTACCTTACTAACTAAAAATTACTCTCAAATCTAAACCAGTTATCTAAATATTCCCTTAATTAGTATAATTTAACCACGTAAACGTTACATATTAAAATAGTTGGGCAGACAGAGGCAAATATGTAAATAGGGACTAGGATACCCAGGCTCGTAAGCAAACTTTCGGGACGGCACGGGCCATCAGTTGCCGGTTGAGAGCTGTCATACGCAAAATGAGGGCTTGAAATTAGAGCTTTTACGAAAGGGCCTTACCAACTTATTTTAAAAAGCATCAGTTATTAATTAGTAATATTTTTACAACTGTTATTTAAACATAAGAGTTGTTATTATGATCAGTTGAAAAAAATAAATGGGCAGTTATAAAATGATGGAATGGACAGGGAGCTTATGGCACCATGACCGAACCTAACCTATCTGGGTTAGGTTCGAAAGGTATGACGGGAGCTAGAGTGAGGGAGCGAAGCGAGCGGACTTAGCATCCGTCATACTAATTAAATTATTATTGTAATTGTATTTAATGCAATCACAACTCAGGATCCCCAGGATACAGGTTCTACCTAGTTTGGGGCCCACCGTCCACAAAATGCTGATATTAAATAGTAACAGATATTATAATTGTTTTATAAGGTCATTTAAGTAACAATTGTGTTGTAAGGTCATTTATGTAACCATAATTGAATAAACTTTATTCTTATTCTTAATGTATGTGTGTCGATAAATCGAGTTCGTGATTGATCAATCATTTTGGCACAGTAGACTTGGATAAGGACAAGGTGTTTCTTATATTTCCGTGCCCAATGGTTAATTTGTCAGCTACCCGTCCGTCTGTCTATCAGCAGGCTATATCTTATGAACCTTTTTTTGAAGGGGTCCCAGGTGGTCCCATGATCATCAAGTCAGGATCTGATGATGGGATCCTGGAGACACAGAGAGAACTCTTCAAATTTTATAGGCACACTTAAAGCGATTTGGGGAGTTTGTTTCAATTTGGTGAAGATCTGGTGAAGAACTTCGGAGATAGGCAACGGAACTGCTCAATACATGTTAGCAAATGGACTGGGATTGCTGAAATCTCATGTATGTCTATTGTTTACACCAGTTCATAACATAACATCACGCCGGTACGCTGTGAAGGGGTAAGCACATGTGAACCACTAAAAAGTAAAAAAAAAAAACTTTTTACAAAAAAACAACCGACTTCCAAATAAAAAACTCTACAAAGTA
This sequence comes from Mamestra brassicae, assembly GCA_905163435.1. NCBI lineage: Eukaryota > Metazoa > Arthropoda > Insecta > Lepidoptera > Noctuidae > Mamestra > Mamestra brassicae. The sequence continues at coordinate 5,518,770 of LR991004.1, read as the reverse complement.
TTAAATAACTTTAATTTCGGAAGTCGGTGTCAAAAAACGAAAAAACACTGACTGCCGAAATTAAAGTTATTTAAGTCAAGTTAGTTTTTTCCGACTATTTTCAAACTACTTGGTGATACTACCAGACATTTCGCTACAAAATGCTGAACTTCGAGTTTTGCATTTCGAACTAAACGAACTGAGGAGATTCGAAACTTGAAAATCTTTTGAAAATTGGAAGATTGTCGCCTGTGCTAACCGTTTCTCTGTGATTTAGAATCATTACCCACAGTCTAGACGAGGGCTTTATTTTGCTGATAGTGGGTAGTTAGAAACTTGAAGTGCAACGAACTTCTGGAACCTGTCTTGTCTAGTTTTAGATATCAATATAGACAACTACTTATGTATAGTATCTACTTATTAAAAATTCTAGAATCGTATCTACTAATACTGGCGGATATCTAAAAATCTAGATAGGTCTGCTTTTTAACGCCGTAAATAAATATACGACAAGGATGGTGTGGTTTTTTCTTTCTTACGAAATAAAAGATAAAATTCACCCTGTTTTAAGAAACCAAAACATCGTGAATTTTTACCCGACTACGGCAAAGTCAAAAGGAGGGGTAACGATTATAGCTGTCTAAGTATGTATGTAGGTACGTATGTTCCACTCTAGCGCCTAAACTACTAAATCGATTTTGATGAATGAGGTATCAGTAGATACGTAAAAACCTTCCTTTAGTTTGCCATGTGTTATTACTTACCAGATTAAGAATATTACAAGCGACACTTTCGGTTCGTTACCTGGCTAGGAATACCGATTTTTCAAAAATCCAATGCAATTTTAGATTTCACCAAAATCGGACTCAAGACTCCTTTCAGTGACACTACTTATACTTATACTTGATTTGTGAGTCTAAATTCTTATTAATTTGCACACCATCAGGTAATAATAACAGTGTATCTAGATAGAATACACTGTATTATTACCTGATAGGTAGTTTGCAAATCGACTATTATTTGTAACACCTTTATCAACCTGTATTATGTAAATAAATTATTTGATTTGATTTGTTTTTCGCTATTCCTCAGTTTCGCGCACACTTTAAAAAATTACCCTGTATTTATGCGATATTTTCTAAAGAAATAAATATGTTTAAATAGTTAACGAATAAGCGAAAGTGATTTATTCTTATCTATAAATAGAATGTATCTATAGAAAAGTCGTTTTTGTACATTGAAAATATTTCCAAACAAAATAGCCAGTGTTCAAGAAGAAAAAAATAATAATAATTAAACAACCCCCGACAAAAAAATCTCTAAAAAGTTATATGTTTTGATCCATTTTGTTTAATATAGGTACTTACCTATCATATTTTTAGTGATATGTTATTTTGGTCCTAGCGTGGTCGCCACGGGAGACCGCAAGTGTTTGTATTTCCTGCCAGGGTTGCGGAATTTGTTCGATAGAGTCACAGCGGCCCTGGAACGCAAAGGGCTTTAGAAGGAACACGGATGGGTTTTAGTCAGTAAGAGTCTGACACGCCCTTCCGCTCCACCCAGAGCGGAAGAAGTCATTTGATGATTTCCCATCCTTAAAAAAAAAAAAAAAGTGTTTGTATTTATTAAGTAGGTACCTACTTATTCTTTTATTTATTAGCAGTCCCCCAACACGATGACGCTTGGGCCAAAATATTCGTAACTATTTATGTTTAACTAAATGGATCAAATCAAAATTGACTTGTGTCAAAAAACCTGACCGCCAAAAACGACTAAAAAGTTCTAAACATGTCCTTTCAAACAGTCTTATGCAGTTGGTGGCATCAAGTCAGTGTGGAAGTAAGATTATTGCCACCAACTGCAACCGTAGGGTATCCTGTAGATTCCAGGTCATGCTGCAGCATCAGGACAAGATTACTAATATTCCTATAAACTGTTAATTGAAACCATTCCAGTGAGCCCAAACATGATACCTCGGCTGTGTATCTAAGCGAGGAGTTGGGTATTCTGCAGACCTTAGGTCATGCTGCAGCATCAGGTCATGCTGCAGCATCAGGTCAAGGTTACCATACCTACTCTTTTTTTTTAGGTTAATATTACCATACTATTGAAGTAACAAAATATCAAATTTCGCATCGATCAGACCCATAGAAATTGGTCACATCCCTTCATGTACTAGAAAAGAGCTGATGATCTTCAAACAGCTGAACCTATTTAGATAAAACATGTCTTAGCTTTAAAATAAAAAAAACCGCATCCAAATTGGTTCACCCGTTTAAGAGCTACGACAGACAACAAAGACATGGTTAAACTTATAACACACTTTTTGCGTCGGGGGTTAAAAAACAGCCTAAACTCTTTTTAAATAAACAAACGAGTCATTACCAGCAATCCAACCCAAGCCAGGTCCTCGAAAACATGAATAGCCGGCATCATGCTGAATGTTTAACTGAAAGTAAAGCCTTCATTAAAAAAATACTTCGTCCGTAGGTAGATACTGTTTTCGGAATGAATGGTTTGCAAGTAGACATGATAATCGCTCTTAACGACCCACTCTACCTACATAAATTAAATGGGGATTAAAACTCCGCTGTGAACTACAGAACTAGAAGTTGGTGTTGGAATGCATGGAAGATTGAGAAAACTTTTTTGAGAAATCCGACGATAATAATATGTTCTGTAACATAAGCCGAAAAAAACATGTTTCTTGTATCCCCTTTTATTTTAATTTTATTTCATTTTATTATTTGTTGTTCAACTCTTTTGTACTCTAATGCAGTATGAGAAAAGACAAAAAGTAAAAATAATGAAGTCAGCAGTAGGTACAGTGCACTGCACAGAGACTCCTCTGTAGGCTAAAGAGTAGGTAACTTCTATTAGACTAAAGAGGATAAGATGAGTTTCTGGAGCTCATAGGAGACCACTATAGTAGGCGCCAGATAAATGTGGAATAAAGTACATTGACCTTTCCCTAATAACTGTTCATAGGTACCTGAACAATTAAATATGAATCGTTTTTCATTATTAGACAATGTTAAGGATCACGAGAGATGATGATTCGGGACAGCTTTGTGTCATTAATTCCGTTTTTCAAATAAAAAATGTCAATAATTGTAGGTGGGTCAATGACCGTTATTCCACGATTATCTGGCGCCTACTATAGATGTCCGACGACGACGAGAATCGATCGCAGGCGATCGATAAGTGGTAGCATCACGCAGCGTGCGTGATATCTTGAACTGTGGAAGATCAGACGGTTTGTTTTACGAGCGGGGAACTTGATACGCGTTTCAAACGTATCCTCGAACATATGGGGTGGTTTACCATAATCGACACGCTTAGCAGGCAGGTTGACGATCGCAGTGTAGCTGTTGCAACACACAGAGAATGCTGCTGCCTATTCTCTGGTGAGTCCCTTAGTCGCCTCTTACGACACCAACGGGAAGTGATGGGATGGTGTTATTTTTATACAGAAGGAACAGTTATCTATAACGAAATAGATACAACTGAGGGTATTTTGACTAAAAGTACGTTCCACATTTACGGCGCGAACACCTACCAATAATGTACCTACTTAAATCAAAAAATAATATTTTAAATAAGAAAGATTTTTTTAATGTTAAAAGGAATTGCAATTTATAAATATTTTTATTGAAATAAATAAAAAAGGAAGTGGTCACAATAAATCCTTATTCGACTCTCCTTTCGCAGGTATGCTGGAAGAGATTTCTTTAGAAATAAGCATCACCTTTGTACCTATTTTTCTGTTTCCTTATTCTTATCTATTTGTTAAATGTGTGTAGGTACATAAACTGTTAAATAAATAAAGTAATAAACTCTAAACAGGATGTTTTTTTAAATAAGACCGGAATCAATAATATTAATTCAATATATCAACATGAAGTCAAAATAAAAACTAAATACTCAAAATAAACAAAATCATGTCAAATAATGGTTTTGTTTCCAAATGTATATTCGCAACATCGGTAGGATCAAGTCTTATTGTACGTAAAAATTTACCATACCTACAGCTTTTTTGGGAAATAAATAGATACTTACATATATGCCTATTCTATTCATCTCACAAAACCTCATTATGAGAATATACCTATCCAAGAACGGCAAACAACAATATGAACCCAACTACTGAATAGGCTCTTTTCAAATATATTAGGCAATAAAATATTTCGTGTCATTATTACCGCTCGCTCATGTAATTATCGGATTATCTCAAACGATTAAAGTTTATTTGGACAGCCATCACATAAAGTGCGCTCGTAATTTTCGCGCCCATTTGTCGGAGGAATAAATCCGGTCGATTTGGACCAGCTATCGAAGGCCCGCAGGCTACACATCGGCTAAAAACCAGCGCAAACAGTTTAAATTGCCGCCAAATTATTTATGGACGAATTTTATTTTATTTATTGGTTAGGTTTGGGAGATATGTGAAGAATGAAATTGCTTTAGTGTAAATTTTGATGTAGCAATTTTTGTTAAATATTTATCTAGTTTTATATAAACTTATTTTAATTTTAAAAACTGAGGACTCGGAACTATTGTTCCACTATTACCATTTCTTTAATATATCTAACTCTTAATTAGGTACACTGCTTAATAAAACAAAATAAAATCGCCATAACATATCACTTAATGTCAAATTGTGCCAGATATTTAAAACTTTAACCTTCGTTAAACGTCAGATCAGTTGCGAACGCAAAACGCAACTGATCTGACATTGAGCACCATCTAGTGTTCCTTTTGAGAAGTACCTAACAATGGTGGTTAGTTTGACTTGGCTTGAAAAATTCAAATTTTTAAATTCAAATTCAAACTCCGCCAAAGAAGCATAACCAGCACATTTCTATCAAGATAAAAAACGACTGCAAACCTCAACTTATGTATATATACCTATTCCTAGGTCATATAAGTGCTAATATAGGTGCCTACCTACTATGTTGACGTTATGACTCTATCTCAAGGTGTTTTGAGTGCAGGATAAATTTGTTCTCAATGGAAAAAAATGGAAGTTTGAAAGGAAACCATATTTTTATTCCCAAACTTTATTGCAAAACCTATATAGATTTAATAATAATTACATAAAATTATTCATATACTTAGATCTTTCAAACGTTTAGTTACTTAACACAACGTTTTTACTTATCAACAAGTCAAGAAAGGCGTTTTGGTTGTGGCGTAATATTAGTTAAGTTCTAACCTATTCAGTACTTCGTATGGCTGAGATAGATGTTGATTTAAAACAGTACAAGTTGAGATGGGCAATCATACCGGTGCAAACCCGATAATGGATTCAAACCTATACAACGTGTAACAGAATAAACGCAATCCCTGAACAGGGGTCATTGTACTCATCATTATGAACAAATTTTACTATGGGACCAACACTGAAATTGCGAAAAAAAATCGACTGCCCCATACATTTCTGGACAGCAGATTTGTTTTTCGCGACTTCGGGATTAGTCACAGAGTAAAAGTTGTTCATTATGATGAATACAATAACCCCTTAAGATGAATTGCGTTTATTCTGTTACACGTTGTATATGTAGATGGGCCATCTACCGTCCAGCAAAGCCATCTTAATTACAAACTTTATAAGCCTTTTCGTAAACCTCCTAGCTTTATTTAAAACAATTTGTTTCACTTCCACACTATCTAAGTTTCTTTACTATATATCATAAGCCTCTCACAAGATGGACGGATGAACTTCTGAGGGCCGCGGGATGCGTAACGCACAGGACCAGTCGATGTGGCGACACTGGAGAGGCTTATGTCAATCTGATACTAACTTATTTTAACGGAACTTATTTGAAACTAGTAACAAAAGACAATTATTTTTGAATAATCCGATATATCCGTCTGGATTATTACAAAATTATTCTATGTTGTTACTACTTTCTATATTGATTGTAACTAATCAAACAAGAATATACAAACGAAAACCTACTTTAACATGAACAATCTATTGCTTTAAATCAACACCTTATTATAAAACATGTTTCTTCAATTCAAAATGAATTTCGTTAATAATCGAGATTGAAAAATTGAGTTTTCTTCTCCTTTAGATAAGAAATAAAAAATAAAAACCTTTTTATTGGAAGCTGATTATGATCCCAGTATATTTAGCAGTTTGACGAAGTCATAATTTAGCTAGGTACTTTAAAAACTTACAAATCAAATACTCCATGATGTAAAAGTGCACTTTAAAAAATCATTTTGTAATTTAATTTTAAATCGCTTATTATATCGTCATAGCTTATAGTTTAGGTAGATAATTATATAATCTTTAATAATATACACTTACCCTTTGTTTATAAACATTGTAAGTCTCTTAATAGAGTTGCCAAAATTACTTTTATTTCATTGGCATATTTATGTATTCATATTTCAAGGGGTATGAGAACTCATAAAATTATAAATAACTAAATGAATAGTTTACCATCGAATCAATTCCTAAAATATAACAATTTTATATCGTAAAGCTCATATGGTGGAAGTAGTTCAATCTTGGATACTTTTCATCCCCTCAAGTATTGCCAACATATTAAAAGTTACACTGAATATAAATTCATAGCTAAACTGACATTTAAAGGACTATCTAAACTAGCTTTAAACATTTATAAACAAAGGATAGCATAAACAATAAAATGTGTGTACAGTTTATGTGAGACGTATTTACTAGGAACCTAGCGGCTAGATGATGTTATAAATGGAAGTAATGTTGGCTATAGAATTAACAGTACAAATATAGTAGTATAAGATTCTTATCAATAACTAGGGCCGCGAGAAAGAGATGAGCTATACGGACAACTAGCGCCATCTCTTTTTCACATTGAAACAATGATGGCCTGAAATAGCCCCTGTAACTGTCTAGATGTTTTACTTTAGCTTAGCTTATCAAATGATGTTTACCAATAACGCAAAATAGTTTTTGGCATATAATGCCACTTACAAAATATATATTAAACAATTTTTATTCAGGATTATCTAACAATGGCACTTTCATGTGATGTTTCTTTCTTCAACTAAGCTAACAGAACAGTGAGATAACACTGCTTCATCAAATAGTATTGAGTGCCAGCGTTAAATATTGGCTATGGCCATATTTATGTTACATAGTTTCTATTTAAACTAAAAATATGATATGCCACTGAATAATTGAATACAAAGTAATTAATTTTGATGAGTATAATACATAAATTCATGTCTTATATTTAACATACATAATTAGTTTTTAATTTTGTAAATTTTGTTTTAGGAAATCAATAAATAAGCCTATGAGGCTACACAGTTTGTGAGTTTCATTTCCAAATATTTTAGTCTTTTTTTTACTTTCTTATGTATGGCAAGTAAAAGTAGCATGTTTCATGAATGGCAAAATACACTTTTAATGTCAAATATTCATTGTTTCCTTTTAAAAATGTCTAAAACAATAATTCCGAAAACTTAATAAAAATAATAAATTGGAACTAGCATAAAAATCACATACTTATTTTTCTTCAATTAGTCAATTGGATTATTTATCAGTTAATGTTTTTTTTATTTGCAAGAACAGATTTAATTTTTAATGCAAAATTATATTTTTATGGCAACACTGAATTGTTTGTGTTGTTTTAAAACAGTTTCTTTTTTCAAGTGCCCTTTTTAGATGTCACGGGGTTATTGCAAACACCATTGGTTAAATAATAAATTGTATGAGATTGTTATCTTTTGATTTTGCATAATAAAGTGTATTACTCAGTGTTTGCAATAATCTGGTGAGTGGTCACATATTATACTTTAATGGCTTTGAACAAAAGTCAATAATTAACTAATGGCTAACACAATTAGTTAATTTACCTTATCTCTGATAATCATTTCATGTATTGGTTACTGTAATCTGTGTTTCTTTGAATTATTTCTAGAAAATACTAGCAAAATTGCAACACTATTCAACATCATGATTCAAGTAACTTTTATTTAACCTTTTGAATGCCAGTGTCACATATACATGACAAGCAAGCGCGTGCCCTGTACGCCAAACGTCACAAATATGTGACAAAAAGTACAGCAAATTTATGGCTTGGCGTCAGGGGTACGCCAAGGCGTTTATGTTCTAGCGTTCATAAGGTTAAAATTTGTTTGCCTTGCTCTTGGTATTAAAACTGAATGGTTTCCCATTGATATTGAATTACAATATTCTATCTCAATTTGTTTTTGATGTTCAAAGATGTGAAATTATAGATTCTTCTGCAATTACTCAAGAGAAGTTTTAACTTCTCCAGTAGGTGATTCATATACTATGATTATTTTTTATTGTTTAACAATAGTGACTTAACCATGGTCAGTTAATAATATACCTACTCCCAAATTACGTACCTAGTTACTTTAATGTCAAATGAATAATTTTAATTAATTGTTTTTCAATACACTGCTTACTATATTAATATCTGTTTAATTAAGGCAATGTGTTTTGTTGCAACTGCATTCAAAATTATATTGATAAAAAGTAAACAAGTTTATGTGAACTATTAAATTGATGATTAACCTTTTGAATGCCACTGTCACGTATAGGTGACAAGCAAGCGCGTGCCCTGTACGCCAAACGTCACAAATACGTGACATAAATTACGGTAATTTGTGGCTTGGCGTCGGGGGCACGCCGATGTGTTTATGATCTGGCGTTCAAAAGGTTAAAGAATATTGGCAAATACTGTTTATATGGAAGGACAACCAACTACAGATTTCTTTTTGTTTCCTTCCTTGCTCTTTAACATTGAAGTTCTAAATAACTGTCGGCCACTGAAGAAATTATTACTAATAAATCAGTTCATAAAAAGTGGATATGTTCATGTAATATGTTCAAAATGTTGTGAAAAACTTGCAAAATTAGATTCAGAAAGTATTGTAAATGCTTGTTTTGTAACGCTAGTTGATTCTGACCTTGAAGTGCATTCATTAACGAGTTGACTGACAGCACGTTGCATAACTTTGATGTAAAAATAATAATCTGACCCTGCTTATGTTAGAACACTTGTAGCACTTTCATTACATTTGTTGTTATCCAGCAAAAGAAAGCTTTTCAATTACTTTCAACTTTGCACTCCAAAAGTGTGTTACACCACATTATAACAGAAACAACTTTGTAAACATTATACAGTAACCATCATTACATTCATAAACCTTTCAATTATCAACATTTCTTAATCAAAACATTTAACAAGGCTCGTCACGCTGTCTAACCGAACAGGGCTCCGCAATTCGAACATCTTCTGTTTTTCAGAGCAAGACAACATAAGATTCCCAGTGGGAAGAAAAGTATGGCACATAGGATGCCAAGACATGTGAAGTCATCTTCAAGTATGCCGACGCGACAGGCCGGGCATGCCCCCACTGCGATAATAGGGGGTGGTATTATGATGTTTGTGGCTCCATAGTTGGGCATGAAGCCTGTACCTGGAGGTGGTACTCCGTATGGAGTGTATCCCGGAGGAGGAGGCGGGTACGGCGCCCCCGGAGCGCCCGCCGGCTGAGGCTGCGGCGGTGGACCTGCAATATTGTATTTCCAAAATAATTCATTCGTGTTTACCAAACAACTAACAAAACAACTTTCGTCATGCACGTTGGATACTAAATACTTAAATTTCAAACGGGTAATTAAACAAAAAAAACACGTCGAAAAAAAAGTCGCAACATTACGCAGTATAATCGAACAGCTTATCTTTATTGTGATTCATTCGCAATATACTAAGGTTTCTTTAAAACAAACTTATTAGGAGCTTACCTGGGAAAACTGTAGCCGAATATGGTGGCGGCTGCTCCGTAACTGTGGGTTTTTCCATATTGTTCACTGTTTGACGCCTCAGGATTTCTTTTAGAACAATGTGTTGGAAGAAATTATTGCACAAAAAGTAACAAAACTGAGAACTGAGTTCACAAAACCACCAGCTGTCAAAAATAATGATAATGTTGCCAACACAGCAAACGCAAAAGACGAATAAAATGTTATCTACGACACATCTTTTTCACCCGACTATCACAGAAGAATACTAGTTTTTTTTTCTCTTTCCATTATTATTGCCGGGATATTATCACGTACACTCTGGGCGGTTAGTGGCACAATGGTAAGTTAGCTTAAAGATTTTTTTTATGTGTAACATCTTTCCTCTCGCTTTCCTGCAATCTGTGGGAGTGATTCCGTGAAATGGGACGGAAATGTGTAACAGGAAGCCAAGGAAGCGCGCGCAGTGGTCGAGTTGGCTGTCAGTTGGTACCTACTTTACCAAGGTGAGACGTCAGATGTTACACATCCTATGCGACTACTGTAAAACTGGCTCGTTTTTAACTAACGTTGCCAACAATTCAAACGAAAGTAAAACTCATCCCAATTTTGGCCCTTTGCAATGAAATACGGCATTATAAAGAGGAATGGGCTTGCTCTTGACCACGTTCACGCCTGATGGAAAGCGATGGATGAGGTCTATGATGGAGCGAGCGTACCCAGAAGATCCCTGTTCGCTCTTACTTTGAAGGCAGAAGGGTTACCTATATGTCTTATTTCTCTCTGAAGCGACTACTTTATAAAACTACAAGTACACATCTTCCACTAAGATTGGGTAGGTACCTAAATAAGTTCAGAATTCAGAATACCTATCTTTGCTATCCTATCCTAAGTTCTATGTAGTAGTAGGTATTCTTAATAATTCGCATATTTTTTAAAATTAAAAAGCTTCTTCCTGCGGCACGTCAACCACCATCCAAAATGTTTAGTGTCCTGTGGTATACATACTCGTCAATAATGTAGCTACGTAAATACGTCTAGATATAAGCGCCTCCGATCGGATTTGTCACCAAGAACGTATAATCTAGATTTCAAAGAAGAAATTATGGGCTTGCTAAATAATTTTAAAACCGAGTTAGATGCCAAGCTAAATGAATTATGTGATAAACAGAACTCGCTTATCACAAAAATTTCTTCCGATATCCGTGAATTGAAGTCACAAACGAGTAAAATTCAGACCTCGAATGATGAAATTGTTCAATCTATGGCTTTCATAAATAATCAATATGAGGAAATCAGGATTGGACTAGAAAACCTACAAAAGGAGCGTTTAGAACAACGTAAATGTATTGAAAATCTTGAAAAGAAAGTACAGGATCTGCAACTCAAGTCAAGATCTTCATGCATCGAAATAAGAAACATTCCGCTCATTGAAAAGGAGACCAGTGCAGACCTCACAAACACAATCTGTGCCATCGGACAGGTTGTTGGTTCTGGCATCACATCAGCTCATCTTCGAGACATTTACCGCATACCCGGCAAACCAGGTCTGACACGACCCATAGTCGCAGAGTTTCAATCGGTACAAATGAAGCAAAAAATCATATCAGCCGTGCGGGACTATAATAACAGCAAGAAAACTGTGGAGGACAAACTGAACACGGAACAAATAAACATCGCCGGTAAGAGACAGGCTGTTTATATAGCCGATCATCTCCCGGCAAGTTTGAAAAAATTGTTCTACCAGTCTCGTGAATTTGCTAAGCAGCATGGCTACCAGTTCTGCTGGACCTCTAATGGCAACATTTTCGTTCGAAAAGCTCATGGTGAAAAGCAGATACTAATTTCCTCTGAACAATCTCTGTTGGCCCTAAAACCAAAACAGTGACTAGTTACTGAATCCTCACCGATCACTAGTATACGCTCTTATTTGTTTAAACTTATATACTGTTTCCATTTAAAAATGCATGGGTTTTATATTACTAATGCACACAAATTCCTAACAATTGTAACTATAATTAAATCTCTACACTTACATTCATCACACACACACTATTTACAAAAAAACACACAAAACTTTTTATACACTTATTCTATTCACACGAGCAGTCGGTTTTTCATATGCTTCATCCTGTTTCCACTTTCTTTTACAAAAGGATCACTTCGTAGATCGCTAAGATTTTGGGTTTCTCTAACTTATAAATGGCTAACATAAATAACATTAATACTGACCTGGACTCTTTGGAGGTAACCGCGTCTTACAACTGTCTCCCGAAAGACTGCAAACTGTTTATAAATACTAGAGGAGGCATTACACTTCTTCATTTGAATATTAGAAGTATAACTAAAAATTTTGACCAACTCTGCATGTTAATATCTGACATTAACATTAATTTAGACATAATAATACTTACAGAATGCTGGCTTAAAAAATCAAATAACTTACCTATCCTTGCAGGATATACGTCACATTATACCAGACTAAATCAAAACCAAAATGACGGCATCATCATCTATACCAAATTAGATCTAACGTGCAAAGTAAACGAACCAATATTCAAGGATGGAAACTGTCTCGTTTGTCAAATAGATCGCAGCATCAGTGTGGTAGCCATATACCGATCCCCTTCTTTGTCTACTAAAGAAAAATTTAATAACTTTATTAGCAGCCTAAATGACGTATACGCTAACTTAAGAACTCAAAACATTATTTTGGCGGGGGACCTTAATATCGACATAAGCACGGCCTCAACTGATCCTTTTCGTGAAGAATACCTAACGTTTAATGCCTCACATGGCCTGTTTCCCTCGCATTCTCAGCCTACTAGAGCTAAGTCGTGCCTCGACCACTTTTTCGTAAAATCAGATTCTCCTTCTACAACACTCATTTTGGAATCTCACATAACCGACCATCAGCCCATTACTTTATGTCTCAGTAAAAACATCTCTCACAATCAACACCTTAACACTAGAACATGCACTTGCTATGAAAGTATCAAAACGGATTTAGAAAACACCAACTTCTCTGAAATTTTAGCAGTTACCGACGCAAACGTTGCATCTAATATGCTTGTCACACTCCTCTCAAACTCAATTGCGAAACACACTAGGACATTAACAGTATCCAGAAGCAAACGAGTTCTAAAACCTTGGATGTCACCGGGTCTCCTAAAATGCATTAGAAATCGCGATAGACTTCACTCAAAGTCCAAAAAAACACCTGGTAATATGATCCTAAAACTAACATATACGCGATATCGTAACTTCTGCAATAATCTCCTCAGTAAATTAAAGCTCGATTTAAAAAAATCCCAAATTCAAAATGCCGGTAATGACCCTAAGGCCCTGTGGAAAGCCATTAGAGACATAACAAATACTCAGAAGACAAAAAATAGTGCAAAAGAACTTTTGAAACTATCTGACAACCCAAAAACTTCTATTAACCGTGTCTGCACCTACTTTAAAGAGATCGGTAAAAATTTAGCTGAGAAAATTTGTAACAATGCCAACATTAATAAAAAAAATACCTCTCTACAAGAACTTGAACAAAACAGTCCATCCGGTTCACTGGTCATCTTGGAAGTCACAAACACCGATATAGAAGCATTAATCTTAGAACTTCGTCCTGGCAGCGCTACAGGGTGGGACAATATTCCCTCTCAAGTCCTCCGACAAAATTGCCAGGTACTAACACCTGTAATATCTCACATCTGTAATCTAGCCATAAGTAGTGGCGTTTTCCCAGAAGTCTTTAAGAAATCGCTTATACATCCTATTTTTAAAAATGGTGATAGGGATTGCCTTAACAATTATCGCCCTATTTCAGTGCTCTCAGCCTTATCTAAGATCTTAGAGAAAATACTGAATCAAGCACTGAAAACGTTTCTAAAAAAATATAGTATACTAGCACCAAATCAATATGGCTTTCGCCCAGGTTTATCCACAGAAGACGCTGTAACGGACTTGACCAATACCGTTGTTGACAACTTAGATGCAAAAAATAGGTGCTTATGCATCTTTTTAGACCTCTCAAAGGCATTCGACACGGTGTATGTCCCTATCCTTTTGGAGAGACTACAAAAGCTAGGAGTAAGAGGTTTATCCGGAAAAAATTTTAAAGACTACCTCACAAATAGGAGACAACGAGTCAAAATTGAGAGCTATTTTAGTGATGAAGAAACAATGAGTTATGGTGTGCCGCAGGGTAGTGTTTTGGGCCCCACACTTTTCCTCCTATACATAAACGATCTCTGCTCACTCCAATTACCAAATACTAACATCTTTACCTACGCAGATGATACTGCTATCCTTGTTTGGGGTCCAAATTGGGAAACTGTTAAGGAGCGTGCCGAATACTCACTTTCCAGAGTTATGAACTGGCTAACAAATAACCTCCTAACACTAAATCTAACAAAGACCAACTACATAGCATTTTCCCTCAGCAAAATTACCGACCCTGCCGAAAACTTCTATATTAAAGCTCACACTTGTGCAAATTGCAACGAATGCGACTGTCTTGAACTTACGCGGGTCGAAGAGGTAAAATACTTGGGCGTATTGATTGACCACAGACTGAAATGGAATAAACAGATAGATTTAGTAACAACAAGAGTAAGGCGATTGATATATATCTTTAAATCCCTACGAGATGCCCTATCACATGACAAGCTAAAACTAGTCTATCAGTCTCTATGTCAGTCTGTAATACAATATTGCATCACGGCCTGGGGTGGCGCAGTTAAAACGCACCTTATTAAATTAGAAAGGGCACAACGAGCCGTTCTAAAGGTAATGACCAAGAAACTTTACAGATACCCGACTGTGAGCCTATATTCAAACTGCAAGGTCCTCACAGTTCGTCAGCTGTTCATCTTGAAAGCCGTTCTCAAAAAGCATCGAGATGTGCCCAACCCTAACTCAAATAAACGCACTTTATCACCTGTATGCCCTCGTGTGGTTTGTAGAACCGCTTTTGCAAAAAGGCAAACGCGTAGTACAAGCGCTAAACTATACAACGATTTGAATAAGAAACTTAATATCGTTTCATTAAATAGATGCAAAGTTAAAGTGAAAGTTACTGAATGGCTACAACAACTTGACTATCAAACAACCGAAGACCTTCTTAGCTATCTAATATAAATTCCACTGATTCCAATTTATCCACTCGTACGCAAACACATACACTCCCTCACACACACACTCACACACATACACACACACACATACACACACACACATACACACACACACATACACACACACACATACACACTCCACGACACACTATCAACCACAGACTCATATACTCGTTTACTAACACAAATCTAAAGCGTATTTAACTTAACAAACAGCGACCTTATGTACAAATAGTATTGTGTACCTTTTGCTGCGACTGAACCCTGTCTCCCAAGATACAGGCCCCTGGCCTAGTTTGGGATTCAGTATCAGTACATATATATTGTAATAAACATCCTAAGACTGTTCAAACTTAAGTACCAATGTTGCATTTTTTGTGTCAATAAACAATTTTTATTTTATTTTTATTTTTTTTAGCTTTTTAGGGTTCCGTACCCGAAGGGTAACCATCGGGACCCTATTACTAAGCCTCCGGTGCGGCTATAAAAAAAAATTAAAGGGGGCTCCCCTACTGGAAATATCTTTTTTTGGCGTTTTTCGCTCGATCTTAGTGATGGCAATATGTAGACATTTGAAATGATCTCACAGTTAGTATTGCTAGGTATATTCGCAAAAAAATATAGGTATTTAACCAGGACTGGCCCATACAAGAGACGTGTTTTTTGGAGGTTTTTTGCTCGATTTTAACGTCTTAGTGGATTATAATAGTGGTGATGGTACGGAACCCTCCATTTTTCGGAGTGCGTTACGATTGTCCGCCAAGTTATAGATACAGAAAAAACTTCGGCAAAAAAGTTGTCGGAATTTGTCAAAATCGAAGGGAACAAACCAAAAATTTGTCAAAGTAGAAATAAAGAAGTTATAAAAGTTTTAAAGTGACCGCACAAACGTAACGTGGAGGATTGCGCAGCCTTGGAGATCTCAGCAACTATTTGGGTTAAAGATCTAATTCTTTTTGAAAAATTGAAGACTGAATTTGTCAAAAAAAAACACAAAAAAATAATTATAAGCTTATATTATTAGCTTAAAATCAATATTTTACGAAACATACGTACAGCTTGGAAGTTATGGCCGCGCAATCGTTCACTTGTTGTTTCTTTCTTGTTCCTACTTCTTTATAGCTTACGACTTCATAGGTTGTTACAAAAAGAAAGGTCTTAATTTGTCAAAACTTACGAAAGCAATAAATACTATTAAACAGACGAAATCATCAGTCCAAAAAAAAAGTAGGTACCTAGGTACGTGGCCGCGTGGTCGAAACGTTACTTTATTCGTTCGTTGATATCTCATTTTCTATAATTGCTAGGATTTCGGTGTGAACATCCATTATTCGACATATTAACTTCATTAGAACGACATATCGTTTTACCCTCAGAACAGTTTTAAACGCGTGTAATCTTAAAAATTATGTTATCTTACACAATGTTCGAGCAGGGTAACCATAATTCTGATTTGATTTGGGAATACCTCTAACTGGAGACTGGCAATTTTAATGGACAACATCTAGCTCAATAAATAAAAACATATATATTTCAATAATTAGATAGGTATCCTATTATCGTTTAGTTATGTCCAGGTATCCATTTCGAATAAAGCCTAAGTATAAATTTTGCCTATCAACGTTTTTTTGCTTTTAAGGTAGAGTGATCAAAAGTAGCACGGTAGTATTGGAAAAATGAGATAAGACGTTGGAAACAATACCTACATGGTATCTCCGGCCGCCGTTTTGTACTGCGAATAAAGCATGAAGTCATTATTTTCCCAAATAGGAATTTACCTGGTTATTTTTCCTTTGGGAATTTACCCACTGTCCATCTCTATATGTCGCTACACTAGCAAAGGCCAGTTTGTGATGCAGAGCAAAGGACAGCAGATGTTGACAGAGTTGATGATGCCTTTGCTCAGCAGTGGGTCAAAATAGGCTAGATAGACGAGATTAGTTAATAGTATAGACGCCAACACATCAAGCTACCCGAAACTGTCAAATTTTCCCAATCAACCTTGAACCTAATGCTTCAGCGATAAAGTTGAAAATCTATTTACATACATTTGAGAGATTGTTGTAGCTTATGTGCGTCTGTACACCAACAATTATAATATTTCCGTTCTTTTCAAGGGCCCGGTATGATTTAATACGAGTGGAAAAGGAGAAATTAAAACAGACACAAGAATCTTTTGAACTTTCAATATATTCATAATATTTCACAAAACAATAACTAATAACGTCGTCTAACTACATCTAATACACTATAATATTTACAACATAACTTGTTCACTGACATTTTTCAATCTATTTCATAAATTCATTATTCCTGCCGTATACCTAAAAGGCAAGAAGAATAGACAATAATTATAATCTAAACTGGAAGTAAATAAACGAAAATGACAAAATATACAATTATCATAACTTAATAACATTATCATTTTCTTATTTACATACAAAAGTAAGAACTATCAATTATTTGAAGAACTACAATAACTGCAGGGGTCCTATATCAAAATAACGTCATTTATAAACTCCTATTTTATTCTAGCAACCTAGTACAACAGGTGCTCAAATCATTGGTCCCAACAATATAAGTATGTACAATAAAACACATTAATTCAATGAATATGAGTTATTTATGAGATATTGTTGACACCAATGCGTGCTGTAGGCGGAAGCTTTACTTTTGTTCATAAATACAAATGAAATAATAACACGATATTAGCTCAATTATCACAATAAAACAAAATTTGTTTACATGTACTATGTCCAAAACAACACATCTTTGAAAAGCCTTAAACATTTATATTGAGTAATTTATTTATCTCTACAAAATTGGAGTCAAATAAATTACATTTTTTTTTAATTTACAAATATTGCCTTATTATTTTTTCCACGCAACCATTTTTTTTTTGGTTTAACATCGCAAGAAGATCTAATAAAGATTTCAAATTTCATTATCTTACTAAGAAAGAATATTTTATAAAAAATAAATTACTAGCATTGGAAAAAAGTGAATTATATTATATCAATTAAATGGATTATTTAATGTTGTGGTTATATGGCAACCCTGTAGCAATCTTGAAAACATTAAAAAGGGGGTGTTACACTCTTTTGACGTTTAATTAACTTCAGATCAAGTGATATTTATTCTGATTAAAATAGTCCGTGTCACTGCGGGGTGCCAACTGAAAACCAGTGCTGGGTGTCAGACGCCCAGCAAATGCTGAGTTGGTAACCCTTTCGGTATGGGCACGCTCAGCGCAATTCTGTACATACTATTATTTTTGTTTCTTTGTCTACGTGTGTGTCTGTGCCGAATACATGTTTTCTATTCTATTGGTAGTTTTAAGTTGTAAAATAACTGCGGAAGGACTATGCATATGATTATGGTGTGAAAGCGATAAAATTTTCATGGAATGTGCATTTCAAGCAATAAAATCGTCTAAGTGAATGGCAAAAGCGAGTAATAGTAAAAGATGTTTGTCATTTGATTTGCATTTTGTACAAGCCACTTACTCATTGCCTTCGTTACAATATTCATCAGATTATTTAAAACGTTTGGTAAGGGAATGCCGATGACGCCGGCAAAATTCTAAATGGTTAAATGCTTTTACATGTTTTATAGCAACCTTATAGTTTGATTCAAACTTAACTGCAGCTGTGAAATGCACAGTATCCCACCCCTCACTCGCACTGCCGCATGAAGTTGCTAATGCAGCGACAAGCCATGTATCCCGAATCGCCGTTAAGTTTAACCTTTTGAACGCCAGAGCAAAACGCATCGTAGTGCCCCCGACGCCAAACCACAAATTTACCTTACTTTTTGTCACATATTTTTGACGTTTGGCGTACAGGGCACGCGTTTGCTTGTCATGTATGCGTGACCATAGCGTTCAAAAGGTTAAAACAAACTGAAGCAAATACTTTCCAAGGTTTTTCTGCTCCAAAAGAGAAGCGTTCATAAGTCACATGGTGGTACCTCCCGCCTCCCACCCCCCACTTACTCGGCTACGTGATTTACAAACGCTCCTTAGTATAACAAATAGAAATCATTTCTTATATTAAGACTTCTGATATTCGTGTCTGACAGCTGTTCTATACGAGGTGTAACAGAAATAATGAAAATCCTGAAAAAGGATAACTGTAGGTACTCATGATTATAAACAACTTTTACTAGGGGCCCATCTGAATAGGAAAAAAATTGGCTGGTGTGCAGACGTGTAATTTCTTAAATAGATTTTCAACTCTATCGCCAAAGCATTGGGTTCAAGGTTGATTGGGAAAATTTGACAGTTTCGGGTAAATTGATGTGCTGGCGACAAACAAATTTATGGAGCAGTTGATTTTTAGTTAGGTCCCATAGTAACATTGTTCATAATGGCGAGTACAAGGGCCCCTTTTAAAAATTTTCGGTAATTCGGTTGCATCCTGTATATTATCAGAAAGTATTAATAAAATTCGTCTTAATTTTTGAATAGTGAATAGTCAACTAATGTCTAATGTCTTTTTGTCATGTCTTTGCATGGTTATTGTGGGTAGCCACGAAATTTAAGCCATACTTGCTGCATATCTTTATGTATAATTTTATTGTTCTATAGCTGTGTATGTCACTGAACTCCTAAACGGCTGGACCGATTTTGATGATTTTGTTTGTCCCTGGATGGTTTAGGTTCACAATTCGATCCGGTAGGTGGCGCTGCAATCGGGTTCTAAGATTTTTTTTAATTATGCCACCCAAACGAAAGGCCACCTTTCGTGCAGAGGCTCGAGGCCGCTCGTATTTTTTATACATATATCCTCCTTTCTTCAATATTGATCGCAGCTACACTACATAAACAAAATACTACAGATATACGTCCTGGTCGTGTTTTTCAGCTGTTTCTTCGATGTCGGATTGTCTAGAAGCGCATGGGCACCCAGCACCCGGACTGTTCGTCGCGGCGGTAGTAGTGCGCGCGGTTGTCTGGGAACACTGTGACCGCCGGGAACGGATGCTGCTGGATGAACTTCAGGGTTACGCGAATCTGAAAAGTGAGAAACAAGTGTTAATTTGAGTGTACGAAAAACCCATATGCTTGGCAATAATTGGTCAAGGATTGTCTGGTACAGTTCTACTATATAAAATGCGGCTCCAAAGAGCATTGTCTTTGGCAATAAGGCGGGGTAATTGTTCATTTTAGAGGTAATTGAACACAAATTCAGGCAATCGATCGCAACCTCTTTAATTTTGTTAATTTTAAACGGCTTGTGTTTAAACGCCTACCAGAAAAGTACCTATTTACTACAAAAAAAATTCGAAATACCTGCCAGAATGGATAAATGCTCACCAAAATCGAATTCGGTTGTTGTGGTTAAAAAAAAACAACCACGAAGGGGATAACGGGGTCTGACTCGCTCGCTTCGCTCGCTCACTAGACCCCGCCATCCCCTTCTAACCTAACCTGTCCGAGTCGGGGTGTCCTAAGTCCCGAGCTCGCTTAGCTCGTTCTTGCATCCAAGTTCTCCTAATAACAGAAGTAACATTGTATTTCAGGAAAACAAGATTTGGTGAGCATTTATCCGTGTTGGGAGGTGAAAAGAATATAAATACAACACGTACAATTATTCTGATGAGTGTATAATTATTTTAGAACTTAAAACGTTGTTCTTTAGGCACCTCGGTTTAGAGTGGGTTTATTTTATGTGAATTTAACATATTTTACATGGTACGCATTTAAATTGTAGCCATTTTAAACATAATATAAGAATAGAAAGAAACATTTATTATACACAGGCATAACACACAGTATCAAAGACAAAGTAAAAAATATTTATAAAATAATTGCGCTGAGCGTACTGCGAACTGAAAGTTGAGTAGTTGAGTATTTGCCGGGGTAATATGAAGCTGTAGATTACGAATTTTATCTATTTATTTACTTCGGGAAAAAAAAAACCGTTACACAAAAATGGTACAATAAAAGTGTTTAAAAATACAAAATAACATATGTGTAACCCACGACGTTAACCACATTTTAAAAATATTTTAATTTTATTCGGTTGTGATTGAAACTGTGATTTTGTCTTAATTATTAACGCCCGGATCTGATTTCAACGTCGTTATATAGTTGATAATAATAAATAAAAAATAAAGGTACTTAAATATTTTCTAATTATCACCTCGTGGGCCTGTTATCAGCAAAATCAATACAACCGAGATTCCGATGAGGTGAGGGACAGGCGTTGGCGTAAACCAAATCACAAAATACTTGGAAGAGTGGCGTCACCAGTTCGATAACACGGACTCAACAAGTACCTAACCTATCAGATAGGTAACTTGTTGAGTGTGCTATCAGGTAGCTGCCCTTGAAACGTGACTCAACAAGATAACAGTCATGGATAGGAGCCGTGAGCTTTCCACTCCCGTTTGTATAATTACTTATTTTTATAAGTGCGTCTTACTCATTAGGTTTGGCATGTGTGATAGGGATGTTTTCGTTTTGTCCATTACACAAACAAAGTGCGGCAGTTCCACGGCGGGCGTGGTGCTGGGATGATGCAGTATGAAGTCGTCGGACTGTTCAAGCCAGAAGTCTGTCTCTTGTAAAGTTGGTAGAGGTAAGAGTACTCACATTGTGAACAAAGTGCAGCGGCTCCACACCGGGGTGGTTCTGATATGTTGTAGTATGAAGTCGTCGAACTGCCTGAGCCAGAAGTCTATGTCTTGTACAGTTGGTAGAGGTAAGAATACTCACATTGTGAACAAAGTGCGGCGGCTCCACAGCGGGCGTGGTGCTGAGATGTTGCAGTATGAAGTCGTCGGACTGTTCAAGCCAGAGGTCTACGCCTCGAAGCGGCTCGTAGTTGAATGGACCGATGCGCAGCATGCCCACCGTGTTATCGTAGATATCTAGCACCTGGGTAGACAATATTAGATATATTATTTAAATATTTGGTTGAAGTTATGAGGTAACAGACATACAAAAAAAAACATACAACCGAACTGAGAACCTCCTCCTTTTTTTGAAGTCGGTTAATTATTTTACAACCTCAATCAATACCAAAATAGGTACTTATGCCTTGATCTCCACAAGCGAGTGAATCGCG
Source organism: Mamestra brassicae (assembly GCA_905163435.1). Classification (NCBI taxonomy): domain Eukaryota; kingdom Metazoa; phylum Arthropoda; class Insecta; order Lepidoptera; family Noctuidae; genus Mamestra; species Mamestra brassicae. The sequence goes on along the minus strand of LR991004.1, from coordinate 5,496,808 downwards.
GCGATAATATCGCCGTGTGGAGACACATTCATAGAGTTGTTATACAAAAAAGAAAGTGGCAGGACGGTAATATCGCTGCGAGAAACTCGCTCCTGGAAGGGACTCCTCTAGAAATGCGGCAGGTAATGAGTCTCCTAAGTCGGTCACTAAGCTACCGAGGACATTGATCTCAAAGTTATCATCCTTATCTATTTTTTAAGGGTGGGAAACCATTAAATGACCCTCCCCGCTCTGGGCGGAGCGGAAGGGAGTGTCAGATTCTTACTGATTAAATTTAATGTGGTCCGCTAGTGATTGTCCGGGGCCCCCTCAGTGGTAGTTCGGGTCCCTTGTCAGGGTATGTGGCAGGGAACAGGCCACCATCTCGGATATCCACACAGACGCCAGTCACCAAGTCAACGCTACCATATCTCTCAAAGTTCTCATCCTTACCTGTCCTGAATGTGGTCCGCTAGTGATTGTCCGGGCTCCCCTCAGCGGTAGCTCGGGTCCCTTATCAGGGAATGTGGCAGGGAACAGGTCACCAGCGCGAATGTCCACTCCGACGCCTGTCACTAAGGGCGCGGCTGAACCACCACCTAGGGCTGTGTTTAGCTCGCAACAGCAAGCCAGTGTGAGGTCAATCTCTACGGAGAGACGGTGGAATGATACTGGAATGAATAAAATAGTTGTATGTAGGAGACAAAGCAAGTGGAACGGATGGGACTGTAAAGTTTTGGTGTGAATACCGTGTACCGAAAATCATATAGTGTGGGAACTAAGGAAGAATTCCGGTATTTTGAAAACCGTTCCTTTCTTATCTCTAGTCTGTCAAAAATACCCCGAATTTCTTTTTTTTTTAATTGATTAACATACTAGATTAACAAGACTTGGCTTTATATTGATTATATTTTAAATCTTTTTAAATAAGTACTTGAAAGGCTTCTATTAAAGATCACGGGAAGCACATGATCTATAGATGTGACGTTTATTAGGGGACTTTATTTATTATCCTACTATTTAAGTATTACGATTGAATGATGAGGATTTATTAAACTTTTGAATGATGATATTAAACTTTTGATTGAATGATGAGGAATTATTAAACTTTTGTTTTGAAATTGGGAATCTTTGTTTCTAATATTAAAACAATACTAATTAACTTCACTACGGTAATAAAAATAATAAATCATGATTGAAAAAACTATTTTAAAGTTACTCTAAATCATATAGTAAACATAATGAATATTTCTAAACAGTGCCATATTTCATAAGCCAATGACAAAATCAAATGAGACGTCTAGTCTCTTCTCGCATATTCTTTACAAAATTGGATACAGGAAATACGACATCACAGAGCGTCAAAGAAAAACAGTCTCACAGTCATAAATTCCTCAAAAACCATATCAACGTGTCCCATCGTGAGTCACTACTCTCGTCAGGTCCTAGGAACGCGCTACGCAACAATAGACGCTGCGCCCACGCACCCTCGCTAATATTCGCGCGCTGGCAAGCTGACAAGAGTCCACCGGATGACCTCTGCGTCAATTCTAATTGTTTATTTCCGAGTATCCATTGTTACAACATTGATATTATGATATAATAGATTCGGACCAGCGAGAAGGTATTGCAGCAGACCCCGAACGTGGCGAGAGAAAAGAGGGGAATGGTGGTGATGCACTAGCTAGACAAAACAAACGACTAGTTGTCCACGTTTGTTTGTATTATCTCTTTGTTGGACCTCGTCTAGCAGTGGGATGATACAGGCTGGCAATAACCTGATCAGATGAAGGACGGAAAGACTTTCATGATAATCGTCTGCCCAGAATGCTTTTGGACGTCTCCTGATTTCTTTGGACTAACCTTGGCCACCGTACGATCAAAATCTTACTCCAGAAATTTCCTACTACCAAAACATTTCATACAAAAGGTTCACTCACACATAATATTCGCGAACAGCTCATCGGAATAACGGTGTGGGTCTGTGAAGCCTCCGACCAGCTGTAACTCGAGCCTGCCCTCAGGGTATCCTACCGCCAACTGCTGGACTCTTGATACCATTGCTGCTGACGCCTCCGCTGTGCCGGAACCGTCTAAGTGGGCTAGGGCTACTGCGCCTGAACCTGGAACAGGAATGACAAAAGTTGGGTAATGATAGAAAGTAAGTGTAAGACATGTAAGTGGATTGAAGATCATCATCATTTCAGCCAAAAGACGTTCATTGCTGGACATAGGCAGATGCCTGTGTCGAGAATCATGATGAAGAATAACAACTTCATAAGGTTATAAAGCCTTATAGATACACCTTAACCTGCCTCATAAATCACTCCGTCCATAAGTGAAAATTTTAATAAAATCCGTTCGGTAGGTTTTGAGTAATTCTTTATCATGATTCTAAAAAAATATTAAATACTTTAATTCAGACCTTGATCCATATACAAGCAATACAGGAGGCAAAGTTGAAAAGCAAAATTAAGATGAACTTCCGTAATTAAACTTATAGCAAATAATCTGTTTGCCAATTTACCTGAATGCCTGACAACGACGATTATACATGATGTGGCGTCATCTGATCCTATGATGTTGACATTTTCTGAAATAAGGATAAAAAACTCCGATAAGTTAAACATAACTTATAGGTAAAAACAAACGACATATTGTATTTAATATTTTAACCATGAGAAATGTAAATACCTAAATAAAACGGTTTTTGCCACTTTGTAGTAAGTATCTACTACGTTAAATATTTGAAGGAGTTACACAGTAAGCGAAATTGACACACTGGACTCTTGAACATAGTGCACTTTATTCGGACGGATCACAACTCGAACGCTTTTTGGTACCTTCGAACGCATCATAAATCAAAGTGGAATTCAAACGCATTGTTCAATATTTCTTTGACTGTTTCAACGTTGTTTTTAGGTTTATGCATCTTTATGACGTTTAGGCACTAGCTGGCAATGCAGCGTCTAGTTCACGCTGCCGACGAAGAGACGCCCCGGTGAGGAGACTACGCATTTTGTAGGCTGTAAGGCACTTTGCACTAAAGTAAGGTGCGTTGTACTATGTGAGACTAGCGGCTAGTTTTCGCTGGCCGAAATACAGAAGCCCTGGGTGAGAGACTACTCAAACCTGTAGCTTGTAATCCACCAACATAGAGATGTTCTCACTGTCATGTGGGACTACAGCGGCCAGTTCTCGCTGGCCGACATACAGCAGCCCCGGGGACGGGACCTCCCTCACCGCTACCACTAACAGCTGCGCGGCCAACATCCCTGTAGCCGGGGTACTATGACCAACATAGAGATGTACTCACTGTCATGTGGGACTACAGCGGCCAGTTCTCGCTGTCCGACATACAGCAGCCCCGGGGACGGGACCACCCTCGCCGCCGCCGCCAGCAGCTGCGCGGCCGCATCCCTGTACCCGGGGTGCGCCACTAGCAGCGCACGCACCGATGTGGGGCACTCGTCCGCGAGCACGCCATTCAGCACCACCACCATGCTAACACTGGGGACAAGTAGAAAGATAACATGAAGAGAACATGTGAATAAACACTTGGTGATGGAATAAAAAACGTCACCTGGGGAACTGGGAAAGCCAAACAAATGGGACTGTTGCGAAAATAATTCCCGTTACCAATGGACGTTTTCTTGGTAAAATTAATTCTGCCTTGCCTATTCCCAAATACGTTGTGGTCGGCTTCCAGTGTAACCTGCTGCAGCTAAGCACCAATATTTTACATGGAGCGATTGCCTATCTAATCTCCACCACTCAGTCACTGGGTAACACGATACCCCGTGTTAAGATTGCAGGAAATCTGGGGGGCTACTCTCTAAGCCCGAAGTCCGTATTTTCGGGCTTAGTTGCGGGCGTATTCTACTCCGTATCACCTAACCACTAAGAATTAATGACAACACGATTTGACACTTACTGTCAAATCGTGTTGTCATTCATTGTTAGTTCGGGTTCGGTACTAATCGTAAGTCCGTAGGTGATACGGAGTAGAATACGCCCACAACTAAGCCCGAAACTACGGACTTCGGGTTTAGAGAGTAGCCCCCCTGACACCAATCTTAACACGGGGTATCGTGTAGCTTAACGTGCTTTCCGAGGCACGGAAAAATCTCCGTATGTTAAGATGGTGACCCATCCACGTACCGACCTCGGCAAGCGTTGCATAACAATTTTGGGTTGAAGCAAAATAACCCAAACGAAACAATGGAATAACTGGCACATTGACACATCTCATCTACGTTAACTTCGTAGTAAACGAGGAAAATTTAGAAACACGTTATGCCTACTTCCCTTTGGGACTTGCACAATCAGTTGTAAACTGACCTAGAAATAAAATTGATAAACAATCTCCAATTATAATGTTGTATTGCGATCATCAACCTACCTCAACAAAACCGGAAATAACTAGTTTATGCCAGAAAATGAATAGCATATATCTCCTAATTGAATCTACAAACGTGGGTTAATAACCTAAACCATATTGGGCTCACATAGATAAAATATGGGAAAGACATACTAACAATACGGTCTTACAAGAGTTCATTGAACAAGACCATACCTATTACGATTAATATCTTGTCTTCAAACCGGACACAGGCAATGAAGTGTTTATGTTTCTGCTAATAGATGAGAATGAATATTTAGCATATTATGTCTACAACTGGGTGATGTTAATGTTGGAAAACTTGTGTAGCTTTATTACTTTGCCTTGTGCTACCAACTGCCATGATCTTTTCTGTTTGGTGTTTAGATCCTCCTCGGCTCGTTTCGTTATTTTTTATTGACCTGATGGAAAGCTATGATGTGGTTGAAGATGGAGCACGCTTGCCTAGAAGTATCCTATTCATTCTTGAACTTAAGGCTCCTAGGTTGTAGCCATCAGAATACAGACTCTAGCAGGGAATTCCTCTTTAGCTGTTTACACAATGGAACCATTCTCGAAACGTTTTGTGCGTATGGGTGGGATTTCCATATTAATGTCAGCTCTCTGAAATACTGCTTCTGCCTGGTCTGTTTCTCTTATATTCTCCTCGATAGCATTTGATTTTTTTCAATAATCATCATCATTCCTGGTCCCTCACATAATCCATCTATCTAGTCTTTGATTTCTCCACTAAACCCATCGCAGACTCTTCACACCACATCCTAAAGAAACACCAGGTACATACTCAAAGTAAAATATTCCACTAAACTTATCGTAGATCCTACACGGCACATCATCATCTGCCTAGCCTTTTCCCAATTATATTGGGGTCGGCTTCCAGTCAAACCGGATTCAGCTGAATACCAGTATTTTACCAGATCCTACACGGCACATCCCTAACAAAAAAAGGAAAGACTACTCTCACACATGAACCATCTACAAAAACTTTGGATTTTTTTCAGAAGAACACTGGGCATGTATTCAAAGTACATCATCCCACTAAGACCCATCAACACAGCACATCCCTAACAACCAGCGAATGGGTACTCTCACACAAACATAAACCATCCACACAATTATAGAAGCGTCGCCGATGATCGACGCCACACTTACTCAATTGTCTTACGGCTCGGTAATGTATTCCGAATGCCGCCGGGTCACACGAGTGACACAGGCACACGGCGCACTTCTACCGCGTGTTCATTTACATTGCGCCGGCGCCGATGTTAAGCCCTGGCTAGAAAATAACTTTCCAACGGATAAGGAAAAAACAAAACTTGTAGTAAGAGTGCCCACGAATAATAATTTTAAAGTTTGTAAGAAAAACACTTACATTTTCAGTGAAAGTAACATTTTTGTAGGCCCTACTTTCTGCGACTGTGATTTTACCCGGATTGGTTGAAGTTCTTTGTATAGAGGTGTGGACGGTAAAAATAACGTTGTATAAAGAGCAAAAGGACCGTAACTAAAACAAGACGAAGCGATAATTCAAGAAATAACTGTTAGTAGTGCAGTGAGATAAGAGGAAATTAGTAATGCTCCAGCGATAAGGGCGAGTGTTGGGCGGGTACAACTAAATGTATGGTCCCGATAAATAAAGTAGTGGTACGTCAAAGCTCATCAATAAACTGACGAGAGTAAATAAGCAATTAAAGTGCTAACAAGGAAACTCACACGAGTTGTAATACAGCGTAATTAAAGCAGTGTTTAGCGCTGTAAAAAACCCGAGCGTAAATCGCAACTACAAGGCTGTCGCAAAATGAAAATTGTGAATTCTCTAAAGTAATTATGTACAATTCTGCAGCAGTTTTAAATTAAATACAGTATAACAATATAAACGATTATTTAAAGGAACGCAATTTAACGTTTAAATGTAAATAGTAACTGTTCAAAATGAATTAAAGATAAATGCATAGCAATAACTATTGTATCTAAAAATAGTGTTAGATACAACAGTTAAACTAAAAATACAATACTAACGTATAATGATTTTTTTGTTCTCTCTATTCATGCCTGTTTTTGGCTTAGCCGTAATAAGCTAATCTTTTTGGAACTTTGAAAGACTTTCATAGCGAGATATGTATTTTGGTAAGTCCGTGAAACCGCCTCTTGACTTCTTTCAGTCATTATAATATGTAAGTTAGCTACTAATCGTAAACCTTTGAAACATGTGAGTGTGACGCAGATACATGAAAACTACATAGGGAAGAAACTTTCTCAGATAATAAAACCTAAATTTTTTCCCTTGCATACAACACTAAACTACCTTTATTACAGGTGAAATCTAACGTGGGATAGAGCACGAAAATAACAAAAAGATATAACCATCAGTATTCTCTATTTGCTGCAGAAGTGATCCATTATTTCAAAATCATTTAATAATAAAAAATGATCATGTATCGAGGCACTAATGATATGTGTGGTCCATGGCTAACCAGGTAGACGGGCAGTTGGGGCTATTGATTCTACATCAGTATTTAAAGAACTCGATAAGGCGTGATATTCTGATGGATCAACATTTGGAGATGTCGATACGAATAGTTTTAACATGAATGAAGATGCCTTTATTGCCACAGCCTTTTCTCCATGAATAGAGGATGGAAGAAGGAAACATGAAAGAAGGGATGTTACGCCGACACCAAATAAACTAAAATAAAAGCAGAGGCGAGGATATATGTAGATATAGAGGAGGACAAAGATGATCATTAAAAATATTGGCCACTAGATAAGCATTGCGAGAATGGAATATATTTTACCATAGATATAGTACCAGCGCCTTTCAAGAGTTTCCCAGTAAATAATACTGAGTCAGACGTGTTAACGAGAATACCCTATTCATTGCCAATATATCACCTGTGCTCGCATGACAGAATCGTTAATCAATACCGATAACTATTTTTATCTCTGTCGTTTCTCGGTTAACTTGCTAAAAGTTTATGCAAAATATGCGGCATAATATGTATCGTTTGAAGGAACTAAAGAGATAGTGTGAATCAATATATACGAGTATAACTCTAACATTACAGAGTGAGTGACTGACAGAAAACGCACAGCCGAAACAACTGGTCGTAGAAAACTGTAATTTGGCATGTAGGTTTCTTGGGGAGTGTAGGGGAGCACTAAGACATGAAACTCCTACAGGAACGGGAAAAAAAACAGGATATGCGCGTACGAAGACGCGGGCAAAGGGTGGATAGATATAAATAGCTAACTGTTTTTCAAGATTTTGGGGAATTCAGAACTAACTGACACAATTATCAAACTTTAATTTAGGAGGATATCGTTTTGAAACAAAGAAAAGACGCAGACTACGGGACAGACCAATGGATTCTGTGAATTAAGATAGAAACGCCGTGAATGCGAGATGAAGGCTAGTAGAGTAGTAAAAGCATTGAAGAAAAAGACACTAAATAAATTGGTATTTATTTATTTATTTATTTATTTGTGTATAAAAACATCAGCAGGAAGATGTAAATATTAAAGAACATAAAGATTATGCAAATTAAGATACGGAAAAGTTATCTGCGAAGCTATTCAAAAGAAATTGTTTAACATGTTTTTGGGATTCCAAAATTATTTTTGTTTGGCACGAAGAAGGAAAACCCTAAATATGGAGAGATTGTTATTTTTAATCTTTTTGCAAACAACTGACAAACGAAATAATAAACGGAAGGATTGTGGGAAACGTATTCTTTGATCACGTGCTGCCATGCATAGTGAGGCTCAGGGGAGGCCCCTTTACAGGGATGTGCCCTAATAGGGGTTGCACAGAGACGGTTCCGGAGTGGTTTTTAAGAGGTAACGAGTTCCATGTGCTAATGGTGATTATCGGGGTGATTTTAGTGTGGTAAAAATCCCGCACTGGCTGGTCTTTTCCCCAAAAAGCTAGGAGACTTTTGAAAGATTCCCCCGATGAAAAAAAAGGCTTAAATACATGTATTCAAGAATGAGACGTGAGAGTGCCGATGAAAAATATCAAATAACTCACTAGGACAATCGATGAAGCACAGACAAACGTAAATTAAAGCAAATAATAAATTGAACGAATACCTGTTAACTCCAAAAAGTAAAACACACATGCAAATTACCACTACACTTTTCATTTTCAATTAGTTTTTCAATAAGGGCGTGTGCATATGACTAGAATTTCATCGCGCGCTGATCGTAATTGAGCAGTTTTTGAATTGCAGTCGCCTTTATGTCCCTTGCTATAACATTCATCATGTACTTAATGACTAGTTTTCTGGGTGATTCCAAAGCATTTGCCACGTGCTTGACAAAAGGGCGTATACTATCAATAAGGATTTTCAGGAAATTTCACGACACCAATTGCCGCAAATTTGGCAAGAGGCCCTCTTCCTTGAAATCGTAACTTGTGACGTATGATTGAGGTTGATATGAAATTCACAGGTACCTGAGCCTGGAATTTCCAGTGCTGCCACCTGATGCACGACATTTCAGAAAAACCTCATTCCTAAATCTTCGAGGACAGTTCAGCGTGTGTTCGTGTCAATGCGCCCTTGTGCTTGTTATAACTACGAACCAGATATTTTTCAGGTCTACACTTCCACTTCGGCACCTACCAACAAAACGTTGAATACGTGTGTTATTAACTGAGTTGCTTATGTGTATAAGGTGTATTTAAAAGCTTGTATTCAATTTGTAATATCACTTCTATAATTTCCAATTATAATTTGATACCTAGTAGAGTGCTGATAACGGCCACTGATAACGACAAGTACCTACAATGTATTACTTAAGAACTTGTTATAAAGACAAGTGACAGTGAAGAATATTGATGTAGCTAATTATATACAAGTAATTAAATATCATCGTCTTAATTTAGATATGTATTTACTGATTAACGTTGGTTATCTTTAGTTTTTATTTTGTTGAAGACTGGCCAGAGACGTCTGTTTATGACTGAGCTTTTGAGTGTATTTTTTCTTTTCTTAAAGATATCCAGAATCGTTCTTACATTGGACAAATACGATCGATATCGCCTACAGGATAAGTAAGCTGAAGTTGTAACGGACAAGCCAAGGCCGTACAACTGATGATAGTAGGAGAAGTCGCAGTCTTCTTGAACACTGAAGACGTTAAGACTGGTCTTGAAGTTAACCCAGGCAAAGTATAAAGTGCGGAAGGAATTCGATTTTGGCTGCTTGATGAAAATAACCAAAAAGCGAGTAGGTAACATAGCGAGCGACACAAAAGCTTTTGTGAAACAATTGACTCCTATAGTGATGAATGATGATGTTAATATTATTGAAACACAACCAAATATCAATAACACTTAATTATCGTTTCTGTTGTCATTGTAATATGGAAATAACAAGAACAATTATCATTGTCGTTCCGTTTAAACTTACAAACAAACTCAGTATTTGCAGAAAACCGTATAAGGAACAATATACGTCGCTCTAAATGACTACTCAGCAATCATAGACGTAGCAAGTTAGACGCCAAATTGGAAGGAACCGAACAGGCCACATCTGCCGTATTTCAAAAATATTATTTATTAAAACTTTATGCACCAGTAAAAACACTGTACAAAGGCGGACTTAATGCCTTAGGCATTTTCTACCAGTCGACCTTAGGGTGGTGCAGAGACAACATGGCAGGTGCAACTTAAAGAAAAACTAAAAATAGAGAGAAGAAAAAAAATATAAAAACATAGATACATACATACATATGAACAAAGTTATTATGAAAAAAACGAATCCAACGAATTAACGCTGTGATGATTCTACCAACTTCTTGCGAATGTGCTCACGTGCCTTCACCTTAAAGGACAACCGACTTGTTGCCGTCCTGATGTTCAGAGGGAACTCAATCCAAAGGAAAATCGCTTGAACAAAGACTGACTGACTGACTGTGAATGGCAGCATCATCATTGTGGGGGTCTGAACAACAGGAACCGGTTAACTCAGGAGATGGCATGACAAATAAGACGCCTACGTAAAGAAATGTAGTTGAACAAGAAGACGATAAAGACAGTAGAGAGACTGTTGCCATGCAGTGACACAGCAGGTTTATATAATAAAGAAATGATTTAAATGTATCAGAATTAATCAAATGAAGTCGCGTGAAAAATGGACCGTAAAGTTAGAGGCATAATCTCATTGAGAAAAGTCCTTCGAAAGCAGACTCTACTTGGCCTATTGTACTGCAAAAAGTAGTTTACTTTTACACAAGAAAACCAATTGGACAAACAAAAGAAACTTTCGCAAACACTACAGAAGTGTCAGTCAGTTCAAAAAACAAAGTTTTAAGATTACATAAACAGCATATCTTTGTCCTACCAAACAAGACGATGATTGATGATCCCACTGCCTGCTGGGAAATTGAGACCGTACCGCGAACGACCCATTCACTCACACGGAAAAAAAACCTCATTCAACCACGAAGAACTCCACATCTTGTAATTTAACTTCAGTAAACTTACAATTGAACGCTCGATGGCAACAATAGCCTAATTATACATTTCAATAGTAAATTACTTGAACCATCAATCACTGATGGAGATTTCGAAATATCTATTGATGAAGAAAGTGATGCAGGCGGAACTTTGTTGACTTATCATGTCGATGATAGCTCTATTAAAAGTAGGGAAAACGAACTCACATTGTTCTCGCGCACTAGTCACAGAGACACTTGATTTAAATATTCACAATCACTGACACATTGCACTCTCTGAATAGTGTACAGTCACAATTTTTTGTTTCTTCTATTTTCAATTTTATTTAACAAATAATGGGCGGCGCACAAGTGTCGTGTTCTTGCACAAAATCCAACTGAGACGGTTTGCCGGGTTATCGTGTTCCCGTCATGAGCACATCGAATGCCGCGAGTTACTAGCTTGTTATTGTTATGATAATGCTTATTATGTTGGAAATAGTGCTCCGATAGTGTCCGTATCATGCAACGGGCAATTAAGAAATATACCATCGGCGTTTATCAGAACGCGTAATAACAAGCGCGAGAACTCGCCAATGCTGCTTAGAGATAATTAATTGTTCGTAATCTTGTCTTCCTGGAAAGTGATGGCTTATCTCGCTCTCTCGTCTTAACTATAAATAAACACGACTTGATTTGTTAATAGTAGCGAGTGGATGTTATCGACAAATCGGAGTAATTCAGAAGTCGGTAGTTAATCCGTCGTCGGTGTTTCAAAGAGGTGCTGCGAGTTGTGGGCTAATTGGACTTAATTGATGTACGCGTGCAACGCTCCACACCAGTTAAATGGATTTACAGCTGTCCGTTAAAATTGAAGCAGCGATTTAGCAATTGTCGGCTGTAACTATAAAATGAATCTGTGTCAAAGGTAATAATGGGCTAATTATAAGACGGCGACTTTAAATCAAAGAGACGATGAAGAAACTTAATTGGATAGGTACTAAACCGCGACTGCGATTAGAAGCTCGTAAAGACGCATAGTCTTAGCTGTAATGTAGGAGACAATATTTTGAAAATGTAAATGTACCTAACTAAAAGAGTTATGAATTGAAATGTGGATGGATGGACAGGGAGAGGGAGGCCAAAGAAAAGATGGATGGCTTTTGTTAGGAGTGATATGAAAGAAAAGGCAGTTAGTGATAGCGTGACGGCTGACAGGACAGAATAGAAGAACAAAACGTGTTGCGCAGACCCCAAGTAACATGGGATAAGGACAGGTAGATGATGATGATATGTCGTAACGAAGCCGCCATTATGTAATACAAGTTGCATTATTTTACACTTTTACAGCATAACAATAGCTACATCCGGTACTCGTTCAGCAATTATTGCAAAATCATTTAGGTACAACTGCGTCTACTGTAGCTCTAGCTATACACAGAGAAACAGAAGTACATATTCTCGAAGCCAATTTCGATTAAATCGAACAAGAAATTAAATACGCGATAGCTAATAAAACGCAGACTGAAACCATACACCATTGTCCGTAGGTGGGTCGCAGCGCGTAGCTATCCAGATATCCGGGAACATTGGAGTCTGCGATCGTAACTCCCCCTAAGGCCATTAGGATACAAATTCGTGACACGAGGCCAGAACACGGTTAGGCCCGTTATGGCGTGCCGGCCAATAGAACTGTCCAGCGTCTTATTAATGACCGCGAGACAATGACACTAATGCTATTAAGTGGTCGCGCTCGCGAACGGGAGCACTGCGCTTAAACGCGTGCACCTTGTAGCTGTCAACTGCGCATGAGTCGCCCGAGTTAATGTCCACGGAACCACTGTCCCGGATATGAAATATTGCATTTCGGCCAATTAAGCCCGTATTTCGAGCTGAACAGTTCAAAGCTCAATATCGCAGCGGAATTCAATTAAAATATGAATAAATTTTCACGTAATATTCAAGACTGGCTAGGAACTGCAGTTGCTGGCGTAGAATATTTATTATACAGTAAACACAGATAAAAAGCAATGCAGGCTCGCCGTAGTCATTATGAACGCACCTATTCAATACAAGTTTTATTGAGCAACGAAAATTAGATGTCTCGTGTCGAACACTTTCTGTTCCCACGGCATATTAATGACTAAGCAAAAGTTTAGCACAAACGCGCACCTTTTATGCGGCGTTCTCCATTATCCGGCTCATTTGCGGCAAAAGACAAACGGTCGATCGGAGGCGAGCACAAATTTTGCCGATATAATCGTCCGGTAAGACAATGGTTATCGTTGGCGCGCGATACCGGTACAGATAGGGCACATCGAGAGCTGATGGATGCGGCACGCTCAACTGATAGCATCTCCATCGTGACGCCCGCCCTGCTCGCCTCGTGTGCACCAATTATTATTCAATATCTCCAATATTGGACCAAACCACAGCCGATAGATCACCGATACCATTATTGAGGTTAACGTTTGATTTGATTCCCCGGGTCCGCTCCGGTCAAGTGACAATCGTATCAGGCGTGCGACGTGATCGTAATTGAATAATGGTTTTATTTGTCAGAAGTATCGATGGATTTATCATTCAATCAATAACGATACAATCGACGAGAAAACGATCACTGACAAAATATGAATTCATATCTTAAATGATAGTGATTTTATCTGAGAGTTTATTATGAACTAATGAAACTTTACTATTCACCGAACTGCCTATAAATTCAGGGCAACGTTTGATTAATTTTGGATGTGAGATACGTTATCAACAAAACATATTCGGTTAATTAAACTTTAAGATAATTTATTTATAGTTTCAAGCGAATGTCATAAAACACATACTCATAAAATAAAAAGTTGAGTAAAGAAAGCAATGACCCCAAAAGGAAACAAACAATGCTTGACAGTGGAATATTTCTTGCAAAAATTAATTATATTGTTGACTTACGTTTAATAGGTGGAGCTGTCGATGTCAAGATCATTCAGGTCGCTGAGCCACCTGTAACAAAAACAATGGCATTTATTGATGCGATTATAATGAAGGCGCGTACCGGTAATCTTTTATGGACATCTCCTTATAGGTACGTTAAGCTTAGTGCGCGGAAGCATGGGGAAATGCCGTCCACACGTGCCACAGGTGCCCCACGGTCCCGCAGACGACAGAGATGTGAGGATTATGCGTCTAATACTATCTGGAGGAGAGATCTCGCACGATTCCGCAAGTTTCCCCCAGGAGCGCAACGCACGACGAAAATTAAAATAATGCGACACTGAATTATGAGGCATGGCTCTGCCCGCGGACAACAATATCGAGAACAGCGGTAATGCTAATTCAATAGCGTAATATCTCCGTATCTCGATGTAGTCCCCCGCGGTCGATCCGACCGAGATAGTCTACGATCGAGCCGATATGGTTTTGTTCGTGATTTATTTTGGTCGCTTCCATATAAGTACCGTGTACGGCAACAATGGGCCGAGACTTGGGATTTACGACAGACGATTTGGTAGCGATAAAAGATTTAGCCGCGTTCATGGAAGGGTTGGAAAGTACCTATGCATTAACACGAGCCCGGTTTCACAGTTGTACCACGCAATGCAACAATCTACTGAGGAATAAATGAAACTAACATTAGAGTTCATGTCAGTGCGGTTGGATTCTAAAATACCTACACTGGTAGTATAAACAAGACGCGGGGACTGTAGATAAGTGAAGAACTTAATGTACGCGCATAAATTTTAATTAGATAGGTACCACGAAGCATTCATAATGTGGATTCGTAAATAAATTGGTCGTTCCTTCGTCGTTTGCAATTCCAATTGACTTCAAGTAATCAATGGTTGCTTATTAAAAATATGCTAACATTCTATTACTCATAGTCATCAGGAATATCGGATGATATCTTTGATACAATTATGTTTTTAGAACGATGAATACAAAATTTTGAAAATTGCTAAAAATCTGCATGATAATTATACGATTTAAGCGTTTATAAGTTTATAACGTCAAACAGTGAAATATAGTGGTACACACATAAAATATCGGCGCTAAATGAACATCTAGTGCCAAACATTTATCACTACGAATGACGTCAACGGATATTAGAATAAAGAATCCTACACTCAATAAAAGTTTGTAAAATTAGAAATAGTTGAAGAGAAAGAGTACATGACAGTTTTGCTGGAGAACGTATGAAAATAATTAGCATCCATCGTTTGGTTGTGAAAAACATTGTTGATATCTCTTTCCTCGTCTAAGTACAAATGCAGTAATAGTCGTCGTTTTCAAATTAATAGAATTCATGGACTTAAAAAAAATAGTTTAAAAAACTAAAAAAACACGCTTTTATAGAAAAATCCAACTAAAAACAGAAAATAACATTTAATAAATTTAATTAAGAATAGTGTAAAAAAGAAATGAATGTACATTGTTAAAAAGAGTGGGGTGCATTTAAAGTGCTTTTTAAGATATTATCAAAGTGATGATTCTTCTACTCATTATCTGTCAATAAAATGTTTATAACTATTGACACTATGCACCCCACGCTTTTTTACAATAATATACATTCATTTCTTTTTTACACTATTCTTAATCAAATTTTCAAGAATTAAGACATAAATTTGGCAATTAACAGTTTAAAAATAGGTGCATCTCAAAAAGACTGGTTCAAGCCTTTTACCAAGTGCATATTGCATTTGAGTGTATATAGACGATTTTCTAAAGCGATGAAAAACAAGTTTATGCATTCAGAATATTGGATTTTCTACATAATCCGATCTTCCTAGTATAAGATTTTGTAATCAGTGTTACTTTCCATGGGTTAGTGCAAGTCGTAACTATAAGAGTTATAATTAGAATCATATTGAGCTGAAATTAGATTTAAGTTTCGAATGTAAACCGGTACCGGATCGCCATGGGCGCCATGTATCGTGTTAAATCTTGTATAGGATGTTGTATTATTTTAGACAAAAGAAGACTTATTTGGCGAATAATCTTAAATTCTGTGATTTAGCATGTACCTAATGAGGGACATGTGGCAAGAAAAGTGTGAAGTGTGAGACAAAATAAAATAGACAACTAGACGTAACAAAAGAGACGAAAAGGGCGATGAAGAGTGAGAATGGTGATATGACTAAAAAGGAAGGAAATTCTAAAATGACAGCTGATAGAGAGGTATTGAAAAAAAAATATAAATATTGCTCTGACCCCAAATAAGGCAATCACAATCAATAATATCATTATTTTTTTATTTGCAAGACATGACACATAGCGTTATTTAAAGATCTAGTCACACGAAAAAGTAAAATTGATTCGTAATTATAATTGCGATAACCCAAAGTCACTCACTGAGGATGAGTAATGCTTTAACTAAGTTACATCATCTGTCAAAAACATGCTATCTCGCCATTTGTTATTTTATTCATAGTTACATAGAAAAAAAAACGCTTGATTTGAATACAACATTATCAATTTAATCTAGTAAATGTATTCTATATGAAGAGGAAAATAGTTCTGATAAAAGTTTGCGCAGTGTAGGCGCAATTGATGACTGTTAATTAAAATATAATTTTTCAACACTGTATAGTAAAACGTTTAATCTTAATGTTGTTAATGATTTGAATTATACTAATAAATGTCTTTGCTATCATTTAGTTTTATCTTTATTTCATCCCACTTATAGCGGTCGCACGCTGTATAGTTCTGATCGGATCTGCGCAAGAGTTTATCTAGCGTCGCCGGCGCAGGCGCATTAACGCAAATTGCGCTAATTGTGGAAACTCGAGGAAAGTTAACTGCGCCTGATGAGTGTCGCCGCGTTGTTTACTAGTTTGTCTGAATGTGTGTTGAAATCTCGTTTGCGACATCAATCTTTTATGGCGCCCACCCATCAAGCCCGTTTTATAGACACGTACATAATAATTAAAATGACAATAGCTTCGGGCCTTGTCGATTTTGACACTGATAGTGCCATTCGCTAAAATTAAAATACGGAGGCTAAAGTAAAAATAACGGAGGTAAAATACGGAGTGTGACGACATTTCTTCAGTTTCTGCAGCTTCATATATTCACGTGTTCTACGTAAAATGAAAAGCGGTTTCTTTGTGCTTTAACGCGGACGTAAGTTTCTTAAGTGACGTAATGAATTAGCAAAACAATGAAGATGAATGCCAAAACAGATATCATTTCACAAGAACAAACATTACTTATCGAAGAACCAAATGCCCTGTCCCTAGAAACCAATTGCCCAGACTCCAACAATGAAAGTAATGGAGAAATGAATTCCATTCCAATTTCACTCAAAAGTGAGAAGAAATATTTCAAGTTTAGTTAAAATACTACATCGCATCGAGCAATTAGGAGATAAGAATCGGTCCTAAAACGCAGGTATACGTACACATATTGGCACAGTTGATGATTGTGAAACGCACAATGCAAGCACGGGGCGTATTGTGAAATCGCAGCTTCAGTTGATCATAATCGCAAAGACATTCTATTTTATTATTGCTGGTCACAGATGCGTATTGGCGACATCGATTCAAGTATTTCTCAATGTCTTGTTAAATAATCTTTTCGCGCAATTGTTGAAACGATTTATTTTCGTGTCGGCAATGCTAATCAATTAACCCCAAAGAGAAAAAATTATGAGTAATTTTATTTGTGACTAAATTCTTGGTATTTGTTTGATAATTGTTATTCGAAGGTTTTGAAAGTCATGCATAAATCCCACCCGTTTTCGTAAATTTTCTTTGGAATTATTTGATACGCTTGAATAATCTATCACATATTTCCCAGAAAATGCATAATTAGTAATAATTACGGAGAGAAAATAATACTAACTAATCTTGCGCCATTTTTTAGGTTGGTTACGCGGAAAACGTCGTCAACATAAATGAGTTCAGTCATAAAGTCATTAGCGATCATATGAAATAGAGATGTAGGCTTGAAAGCTCCATTATGTACGTCAAAAAACAACAGTTTTCTGGCACACATATCGATATTTCAATTAACTGCATCACACACTTCCGTTGTCTAATTACGTAAAGGTGTTTCCAAGATCCCTTTCGCGACAGCAGCGTCGCCCTACAGCAACGGTTTCTCCAGGAGATTATCTCTTTACGTAATAACACAGCATTAGAAATCAAACAATCTCAAAGTTTGCCACACCATATCCGCATGGCTTATCATCGGGCGGCCATCGTATCTACAGATTCGCGTGATTGCAACCAATGACTCACAACACTCTGAAGTACAGGAAGTCTCAGCTATCAGTTGACATCGGCACACGCGATTGCTGCCTACCCTACAATTAATATTTTTCATCGCGTATAAATTGACACGTCTACTCTTACTACGCACACATTAAGGCCGATAATCGGTTGAGTTCCAAGATTTATAGTGAAACGATCAGATCCAAGTTACGATGTGGAAGAAAGATGCAAATTAGTTTAGAAAATTGTTTATTTGCAGTAAAGAAACATTGAAGTGATAAATATTTATAGGCTTGTACTTGATAGCGTTACTAACGTGATAACTTTAATTACGATTGCTTGTTTTAATTGATTAAACACGTAACTGTGTTTTCTATTGATTTGCATGATATTAATGTAATCAATAGTTGTAAAGCTAACGATGTTTGTGTGAATGATTTAGCTGAATAAAGGCTAGTAGGACAATAAATATAGCAGCCAATAATGGAGGCGATCGAGTGTAAAATTGGCGTAAATCACGGAGCTAATGAGTCGCACTTGCGCGGGCGGACTGAGTGCGGGCGCCGACGCGCGACCAAACGCCAACTATGCGCCTGCGAACGTGCCAAAATTCACATACTAACCCAATATTTGAAATATTGAGAGTAAAAAGATTTTGGAGAAAGCAAACATTACATTTCAAGTTCAATTGCGTACACATTTCTCGTATTTGCAACGTGTGCTACGGTAAGCTCTTACAACGGGAATAAGGATTACTACTTATACATTAACCCACCAAAAAAGATGAATGGTGATAAGAAACGATAGAGAAACTGTGTGAAGGGTAATATTAAAGATAGAGAGGAGGAACCCAAATAAATTAAGATGATGGAAACACAAATCCAATCAATAGACTCTGTTGCTGGGAACCCACAAAAAACAGTCTGAGGGCCCTGGTAGGTAGGTATAGTCGTACCCAACTATCACATTTTACTTTATCTGTGAAAGGCGAGGCACACGATTTTATCATGTACGCGGCACTATTGCAAACAAAGTTATCTATCTGTTTTCGGAAATGTATCTGAATATCTGATACACAACGTCAATATGGAATCAATACAGTAGACATTTTATGAAAGTCAACAAACTTTACTGTAGCTATACTATAAATAGGGACAAGTTTCATCACTTCGATAGGATAGTTAAAAGCATATCTATTAAATATCGGTATTCAAAAGCACCCTGTAGAGTAGCTTCAACTTAATATCTCTAATCAGTTCCTCAGTGTCGCAACTTAATGATATACTTTATGGACCATCAAAATATTTCAACAACGATGTTTAAAGATCTTCATTAACAAACAAATAATCTTGTATCAACAAGGAATGGTTATCAAATATTCAAAAACGATCATTACAATCGGATGATTGATCATTTACATAAATTCTTTCACGCCTGTGCGCAAGAGCATTGAATATAAAAACTAATATCTTAGTCCGATTGGTGCCAGCTTCCGAAATTCCATTGATTATCTCTTTTCGCTACGGAATGGTGATCGGGTTCCAAGAATCCGTTACAACTTTTTTGTGGCTATGGTTTTATAATAAAACGAGTGATAAATAAAGTTGAAAAAGTGAACGGATCAGATTTAATTTTCAAAAATGACTTCTATAATTGAAAATAAAGTAGACAGTCAACTATATTAAATCATGTAAATATCTACTAAAGATTTGTTTGTATGTGATGTGAACACAAAAGGGCAGCCTGCAGATTAATATCCTACAACGGATAAATGTCAGAACCTGCAATAATGTCATGCAACCGACACGACACGTCTCGTTCACAACTAAGTATCTAACTGAAACTTCTCAATCAACAAAGGAATAGACAATGAACAGAAAATAAATAAACACTCATATCTGTCTTCATTCTTATGTTTTTATACTAAAAAGTTGATAAGAACATTGAGAGTTACACACAATGACTATTGAAACATCTTCATCGCTTTCAATTATCTAGAACAATAGATAAAACTATCAGTGTATGTATAAGGTCGATTCAACGCCATTATGTTATCCTGACATACAAGTTTTATAGTTCGTAGAACTGTTTATAAATGCAATAAAATTAAACTACCTGCTACAACAACTCATAAATCCATAAAGTATGTGTAAATGGTAACATCATATTCTTTACGATTATAAAGCTAAGTAACTAGTAATTATAATAATTTGAAACATAACAGCCAAGTTCTATTACTCAATCTGTATTTTATTATTACCTCTGTAGGGCTATTCAAAAGCAACGTAGATGAAATTTTAATAATGATGCTTGCAGAAACCGTAAAAGACGATTCGAAACAAATGAATCCCATAAAAAACGGCATTTTAAAGTACATGTAGATAGAAACAAACTATCACATACAAAGTCCTCTACGTTGGAAAGGAAAAAAAAAACCGCAACCAAACAAGTTAACAATAGTGAAGCTACCAAGCGGCTATGAGTACATGACGACTAAAAACAAAAGAAAGGGCCAGCAAGACAGAAACTGACAAGCTCGTAGAACCGAGGGGTTAACAGTCAACGTTGGTAACAAAGTGTATTTAAATTCAATTTTCATTCAATCTGCAATAGAGAACACGGAACATGTTAGAAACGGTGAAAGCTTAATGTGATTCGCATAAATAGAATTTCATGTTGGACATGTATATATCTGTCTAGACGGTGGAATCACAAATAGATTCACATAAACTCGTTATTTATGAAGATTGCAACACGCAGGGTCGTGATGACAAGGGGCTCATGAGGAAATGTGTCTGAGATGGGCTTATAATAAAATGGTCCGGATTGCAATGAATTTCTAGTACTTGATCGCTTTATGGCCTCTACCATCTAATGAGGCTACTTCTGATTTGCTGATTCTGATATAAGTTTGGAATGGAAATCGAGATCATTAGTTACTTTTCTTGCTTCAATTTTAAAGCTAGTTGGCTGGTATATATCCTCCTAAGATGGTATCCCAACAATACTTTGCATTTTATACCATTGGCAAGTTGGAACACCAGAACATTGTCCACCCTTACAAAATCCCGAGCTTAAACTTTTGAACGCCATTGTCACGTATACATGACAAGCAAGCGCGTGCCCTGTACGCCAAACGTCACAAATAGGTATGTGACAAAAAGTACGGCGAATTTGTGGCTTGGCGTCGGGGGCACGCCGATATGTTTATGTTCTGGCGGTTAAAAGGCAAACCTTTTGTAACGTATTCGTAGTAGCTGAAAGAAAATCACAAGCGATAAATCCAGTGGTTGTACAATGTTCATCGTCACCAAACGATCTACATGTCCTGCGCGCGCGTGGGAAACCGCCCGTTACTTACAAGCTACCTACTACATGGATGCTGTGTCCGATACCATAGGATTGCTAGCCAATACCTTGTAAACAAATCCTCGACAACAGTGGGTAAACCAAAATAAATAATACATTAGGACTTAGTTCCTAGTTAGGAGAATCACAAACATTTACAGATAAGAGAAAACTTCGAGACGGCCTACTTTGGTACAGCAGAAAAATAAAGACAGATATAGAGGCAGAAAGATTTACATAACCTAACCACTAAGGAAAGAGTCCATGATTTGAACCTACTTATACGGAAAATGTCATTATTAATCCGATGACTTCATTTAAAAAGCTATATCTAAAACAACCATCATTATATTAACAGACAAGGATTAGTCAATTTAAATCTAATAGAAAAAGCAATTCAATTAAAACGATCGTAAATCGTATCGCATTAAATAAAGATTATGGTCAATCTAGCATTGCTATTTCCATAAATCATAATCACATGCTTAAAATATACTCTGATGATATTATATTAGATTAATTCAACACCGGTATTTTATAAAAAAAAATACAATGGCTAAAAATAGCAAAAAAAATTACATGTATAGCATATATAGCATAAAGTGGTACAATCAATAACGTAGAATTATAGCTACTTAACCCTATAGAAAGTTATCATTTTGATTGCAACATACAAATCAGGATAACGGACTATAATTAAAAAAAACAGCGATTAAATAAAGAAAAGAACGTTGTTTAAGGCACGGTCGACGCATGTAGTGCGATGCATCTGAACGCGTAGATAATTGCACACACGCCAGGCACCGCAACGAACCAGACGAAGGCGTTACCGCGCCCGTAGAGAATCAGCGCTGAAACACTGCATCAACGCTAGATGCTAATGATAAAATGTGATGTTCAAGAGAAAGGCTGGACTTACATGATGTTCTCTGTTTATAACAAAGAACTTTTGTTTCACAAGATGGAAAATAAATATACGACGTAATTGTAAACAAAAACACAGAGTATACTGATATAGATACAAAATTAACGTAACGAGAAGACAAAAAAACTGGATAGTCATAACCGCAGCCACGCAAAGTGATGATAAAAAACGTAACTGTAGTATTCATAGCGCACAAAAAAAGTCGTCGACGTTAAAGAGTTGGCGCGGTGACCGTCATGCGTTAAAGAGACGCTTGAACAAAACTCATTTCACAACCTGCTTTAATCCTTAGCAAATTGCCCTTCCAAGAAGTCTAGTCTCTCATTAGCTCGCAATAATTACAAGTCAAAATAAACCAGGAAAATAAGCATCCGTCTCTGTCTAACCCAGCGGTGGACCCTTATAAGGAGAACGTGACAAACCGATCTAGATAAACTGAACGTATCAGATGAGATCGAGATCAGAATGCGGTTTAGATATTACTATTACAAACGTCTCATTATTTATTGAGAAATTTTCTGTTGTAAGTACCAAGTAGTGTTTATTAGCTCCGTAATGAGTCTGAATTACGTCACATTTACCATAGTATGTAGCTTTTAGTCGTTAAATTGCGACAGTGTTGATATCATCTGTGGTAGAGATGCAACTGCGCTACACCATTACAAAACCTGGAAACTGGAGTTATAAAAACTGCACAGCTAAGAAACAGCAGCAGTTAAGAATCGTTGAAAATAAAGCTGCTAAGTATGTACTTAGCAGCTTTATTTTCAACGATTCATGAACAAAAATCTTGGGCTGAGTATACTTCCTTAAGGAACCCATTAATATTATCTTCAAAAGATAACGGGTGCAGTAAAAACTTATCTTAGTTATTACAATATATTATTATGAATGTATTAAAATAGTTATAGAAACAATCGTAAACAGACTAATAAATGTTAGACATTGGCGATGTTTACTGGCTATAAACCAAAGTATTTATTAAATCCAATGAATGCAGTATCATTAAGTTTTACTCGATTACTGGGGACACAACATCCACCAAATAAGAATAATCATAAAATGTAAACCTATTTCGTAGGCTAACCAGTCCGGGATATGGCTTTAAACAAATTTGAAATAGCCTGTTTAGTACGGAGTTTAAATTTTAATATCATTTTACAGCATAAGACATGCGATACACGTTGTGTAATAATATTAAGTTTAATTGCAGACATAATAATTAAAGTGCTTACATTTATATCACGCTTGAGTCTAAGGCACTCATGCACGTCGAGGATATGGTATCTGAAAGAAAGAACAAATAAATAAGTTAGTTGTATAATTCAAGGAAATTTTGGTTATAATCCAATCGATACTAGAGTTACAAATAAACAGCAACATGCAAGTCTTTATTTTACGAGAGATAGATGATTTTAAAAATGAACATTCAGATCGTTTTTTCTAAAGGCAGTTGGATAAAAAATAATGTGGTTACAAAAGTAAACAAATATCTATAAATGTTAAGTCATAGCAGTGGTACTTCGATAAAGTCGAGATCAACAAACGCTTAAATAGTGTGTCGTCCAGATAAAAACTGATTACGCTCGATTATTTATGCACGTCCAGCATCTTACTGGTGAACGGCCTACCAAGGAATCCGTACCTACGTAGAAACGCTAATAAAATGAAGCTTGAATATTCTCCATGTTCAAAGAAATATAATTTTCCAAATAATATTCTAACATCAAATAATAGCCCTTAGCATACTCTCTAACAAATTGTACATTTCATAATTGCTACAGAGAAGATGGGGGCGATATCTTCATTACGGGCGCACAGAATCGATGCAACGATAATTACGGAGAGCCTGCAACCACCGAGACTAACATGAAATTAATTCCCAACCAAGGTTAGAGAAATAGTGCATCGCTTTACGTAGACAATGTTATTAATGATGTTAATGATGAAACCGGTGCAGCAATGATGACACAAACAGACTACATAACACTTAAAACAAACGACGATACTGAACTTGAAAATTAAGATGTTTTATCTTTTTAAAAGATAACAACCAATGTAAAAACGAACTCGTTTAACAACATCGTTAATCACCGAACGTAGCGCCACACAAAACCAAAGCTTATCGACTTTCTGTTACACATAAATTATTTGAGAAATCTTCGAAATGTAGGTGACTATGGGATTATTATAAAAACACGTCACAGTCTGAACGGTCCAAACGCGTTATCTTGGTTCTGAGAAGCGAGATAAAAAATACTCGGTGACGAAAAGAACGCGACGCCAACTAAGAGCTAAGCGTATTTTTTAATGAGACCCGAGTATGTCTACAGAGTCAATATTGTGTGCTGCTATTTTTTCACATAACGAATAATTTTGTAGTTGGAATGTTTTACGAATTCGACCATTATTCTTTTGTATTTCATACCCCAGCAGTATTATCTGATATTGTTTCTAAATAGGTTCGCATATGTATCGACCTTGGAACGAAATGTCAATAGCTATGAGGAAAATGAATGATTCAGATATCACTTGATTGTTTTGCAGCTATAAATACTGAAATAATATTTCGCGAAAGTCCTGAATAGTCGTGATACGAATGTGCACATTGTTCTACATTGTAGGAACAATGATATTTTGTAGAATCAACACGGATTATTGTGTAATTGCGAGCAATCGCGGCCCGGTATAGTATCGATGGCTCAGAAAGTTCAGAAACAAATCACAGCAATTTCGTGAGGCATTATAACAACGTTTTTGTAAAATTACACGTTGCGCTGGATACGCAACGTGTGTTTATGGAAAGTATGAGGCCATCCATGTAATGTGCTGTATTTTAGAAGAAATGTGCCAATGCCTACGTCGAAGATTTTTTCGCTCGTTAAAATTCCAACGAATCAACATAACGTTTTCAATTATTAACTTTATGTTAATTAAAACGTTAAGTACATTTACATTAGAAAGTAAAATTATGTAAGTGAATAGTGAAAAAGTAATGTTGGACAGTGTACAGATATTCAATAGATCATTAGCAATAAATGAGACAATATTGTCAGTGGGCGCGTCGGCCGTGGCGCTCGTCTCACTATCGCCGTTGCCCAAGTCATTAATCATTCGTCAGTGGCGTCCGCACGGACATAAAACACTGAGATTACACTGGCCATAAACGTTACATCACACTGTTACATACACAGATAAGTTGGATTCAAAATCATTTATTTCGTTCGAACATACCTGCCAAAACGTCTCTGAGTTTAACGAACCGATTACGGTAAAGAACTTATTGGATTTGCGGCTAGTTTCTAAGATAAAGATTGTAAGTATACAACAATTGGAACAAAACAAATAGTTATTAACAACAACAATTTCACCGAATTTTATAACATCTCCACAAGCGACGATGATAAACTAAAATCGGAAACAACGGAGAATGGGCACTTTCGTATCTCACAAGACGCCGGCTCTAAAGACATTCCTCAGCATGACAACGACGCAACATTCAAATATAAAAAAATATAAAAAAAATGTTTATTAACGAACGCATTCAATTGTGAATTCATAGCAGGCACTCGTGATGTCATTTAACGCTTAATTTGATAGCGTATCATGAACGAGACAAGGAAACCGATGAGCTTTCGATGGGTCCCTTGACTAAGCACTTATTAATGAAACGGACAATCTACGTTATAATGCGTTTTAATTTAATCGTGTGACTTTACATGAAACCAAACAGAATTGTGAGAAAATGCGGTCTGAAGAACGGAATAATGAAGAAATAGCAAGCTTATTTTGTATAATTGATCATATCTTGGGGACTCACGAAGTGCACCTTACATTTCCGCGAAATCCAGAATTTTCTGTCTTAAAATAGCAAAATACACAAGACGAGAATACCAAAATGGTTTTTTTTTTATTGGTATTGAAAGCCAGCAGAGTATTGCTTAAATGGGTATTGGATCGCGCGAGAGCGTCGGCTTTGAGAGCTCGATGTTGATACTGCAACTTGTAATGCACTTTTATATTATTTCCTATTTTGTTTACTTTAGGTAAACGACGTTTCAATGACAGCCAATGCATTTTGTGGCATAACAAGCGACGTCGCACGTGCCTAACTAAGGACCCGCGAGTGGGTGGTGAGATCCCGATAACGCATTCAGGGAGAGGACCGATTGATCGGCCGATACTTTCCTACGTCGATTGATCCATGTTGTATTGAAACGTCACTGCTGCGATACAATCTTACCATCGTTAGAGTACCCTCATAGCCTTTACCAACATCACTCCTGTACGTGGGGAGCCGGCAACATTAGTTATTCAAATATGCGAACTCCGACTATCTGATAGTCGTTTCAACGGGGCTTTCAAGGTATTTTCTTCAATGATACTCGTGAAAAGACGAATAACAATGCAACCACAATAACTCAAACATGAATAGATGGTATCCGTCAGGAGAAATATGAATATGAAAGAAAAACGTGAATATACTGGGGTCAGATACGTTCAACTGAGACATTGATCATATTGTACATTTAAAAGCGATATACATATTCGTGATACAACAATAAAAATACGTGCAAGTACGTGTGACGTAGCGGGAGGGTGTAAAACCGTCGCAGGCGCATCCACGGTGAACTCGAATAAAGGCTCGTTACGCGCTCGCGCTCATGAATGATGGATGGCCGTGGCCGATCAGCCAACACGCGGCGCACCACACTTTCCGAACGTTTTGCTCCCATCCGTGTTTCTATCTCTTATTCTTTCACCAATACGTTTCAAAATTCCACGCACCGTGAAATGGTCAAGTGTAATTTTGATGTCTGGTACGTATCCATATGATTGACAAGTCCGTGCCGATGGTATCGGTCGTCATAAATAACTCCGCCACCGCTAGTTAGTGCACATTCATTGCTTTATCGCCTTCGTGAGGCGAATGGTACAATATACTAGGACAGTTCCAAGTGTTTTCGCTCGCCATGCCATCATATTATATTAAAAACACGACTACAACAATTCCGAGAGAACATAGGTATGGGGCCTTATTTTTTGCATTCATTATGGCGAGGTATAAGCTTGAAAAACATGGGAACTCACGAAAAAGAAACAAATGTTATTATCTTGTCAAGATACCAACGCTATAAAAGTGGTAAGTAACACGACCACCGGCATTGATGTATTCCGCGAATAAAGAAAACGTTGCCAGATTATTTGTCATCTAATTGATATACCTACAAGCTTTTTGGCAACCGAAGGATTTTAGTTTAGAAAACAACCGTATATAACGGCGATAAATATTTTAAATACATGACGAACGATGCTGTGAGGAGGAACATATCTCAGCGAATACATTACACGGGACAACGACATGTGGAATAAATATTGCGATGACAGTGAAAGTAACCAAAGATACGCGCTCAAAGGTACGCGTAACGTACAGCGATATAAATTCAATTACGACAT
This sequence comes from Mamestra brassicae, assembly GCA_905163435.1. NCBI lineage: Eukaryota > Metazoa > Arthropoda > Insecta > Lepidoptera > Noctuidae > Mamestra > Mamestra brassicae. The sequence continues at coordinate 5,469,057 of LR991004.1, read as the reverse complement.
TAATAAATATTTTAATGTATTTCAAATATAAATTATGACATTAAAGAGAGTCAACAGGTTTACGCGGATGGCATTTCCCCGTACAATATATTACGCGGGCACGTCGGACGGCGACCACCGTAGGGCCGGCGCAGACGCAACCGTTACTTCGTGTCCAATAAATTCAAGAACAAACGACAGCAATAAGGAACAGACCGTGTCCAGACATCCATCTCCTGTCAGCCGGTGTAGTCTTATAAAGAGCCGCCTCGATACGTCATACGTAAATAGCTAGCCGATAAATCAAATTCGGTAACAGTACGCATAGATCGAACGAATAAAATCAAAGGGACCACATAGTAAATACCATTTACATAATTCAAAACGAAGACTAGATAGATGGTGGAGTAGAGGAGACGAATGAATGACGCTATTGATATAAATCTTATTGAGGATTCAGACTTGAAATCAATGTGTAAGCAATAAACATGTATAAAAGAGCTATAAAACTTGAAATCATCGTTCATGTTATTGAATAATTGGATTTCAAAACATGGGATTGGATATTAAACGTAATGGGAAGCTTCTGCAACTAGCGTGTGGTGTAAGTTTATGATAATGTTATAGAACAACTTTTACAACTATACTCGTAAATTCAGTTTAATTATGGTTTTCCTTATTTAGTTCATAGCTGTAGTTGACATCATCTTCACCAACTGCAGAGTTTTCGCTGTTAAATTAAAAAGGCACCAATTTTTAGTTATGGCACTGCATGAAATAAAACAAGATTTCTCTTAATTAGATTAGATTTTTTTAAGTAATTTGCCCTATAGCCTGTCATACCGACCGAACCGACTTCCAAATAAAAAAACACTACAAAGTATTAAATAATTTTAATTTCAGCAGACGTTGTTTTTGTTGTTTTTTGACACCGACTTCCGAAATTAAAGTTATTTTATTTGGAAGTCGGTTGTATTTTTTTATAAATAAAAATAAAAAAAAGGTTTCCGACAATTGAGAACCTCCTCCTTTTTTTGAAGTTGGTTAAAAAGAAACCAAAAACAGGACATTGATCGGTATGAATTCATTATGGATAGTTAAGTCAAGTATGTTCAGGTGTTTAATAATCCACCTGAAAAAATTCAATTCAGTTGCTGTTGTTTCCAAATGCATACTGTTCGTTTCCTTCGAAACAATTATACAGAGTTAATTATATGATCAGATATAATATCGTCAAATGGAAGATAAGTGATGCGGCAGATGGTCCGGTCCGGATGTTAGTCATACGCACACGTACAAAACTTTACATTGATAGGAGTGCGAATGAAGCTCTCAATAATTACAATTGAAGACTTCCCGTCGGTCGACCCAACTCGTAAATTGATTAAATCAAATACTGCATTTGATATAAATCGAATCATAAGAATATATTATATTATATTTTAGCCAATTGTGTCTAAAAGGGGCAAAGGCCTCTCTTTCTTCCTTCCATTCCTCCCGGCTTTGGGCAAGTGTGGACCAATCTTGCCGATAGGCGTCAAGCTCGACCCGCCATCTTCGCCTGGGTCTCCCGCGATGTCGTCGGGCATTTTCTGGGAACCACATTGTGGTTGCTTTAGTCCATGAACCGTTCGACATACGGCAGACGTGTCCGGCCCAGTCCCACTTTAGTTTGGCTGCTTTTTGTGTGACGTCGGCGATTTTTGTTTTGGAACGCAGCATTGTGTTCCTAACGCAGTCCATTAATCGGACTCCCAGAATGCTGCGCTCCATTGCTCGCTGGCAAAACTCAAGCTTGAACCTCTTCTGAACTGTCAAAGACCAGGTTAGATCACCGTATGTAAGGATAGGGGGAGAATGCACATGTCCATCAATTTGCGCTTCATAAGAATGATACGATATTATTTGATTGTAATTGTTAAGTTAACATGTGTTTGAGACCATGTGGCATTTTAGTGACGGAATTACCCAAAAAAAAAACTTTTTTCGATATCCGCACCTAGTAACCTGTAGATAAAGATTGAATCAGCAAAATTAAGGAAAAACTGGCAAACCTAAATTTTCTGCTATTTTTTTAGATTCGTTTAACGCCACAATGATATTGCGAAATCCTAAATAAAATTAAGTTAATTTGCTAGAATATTTCATACGATACAAATCAACATACATACAACCTGGTATTCAGATAAACATACATGACTTTGTACAAAAAGAATCAAGGATAACTTTCATGCGGTCTCAAAACTCTTCGCTTGTTCAATTCAAAATAGTATCCAATATGTCATCTTCAAACACCATACATCATAAACTGAAATGGCTGCACCCACTTGGCATTAAATTAAAGCCTTAGGCAAAACTAGGGCCATAAAGACAAGAAATAGTATAGAATCAGCCACACATTAAGACGGCTGAGCCAGAGAATCTGAGATCGACGCTCGAGATCCAAACGTATAAAGTCACGTCAGGGCTATTAGTAAAACGGTTTAAGGGCTTGAAGACATGCAAACCACACGCGAAGTACAAATGAAACAACGTTTTTATTAGGATTAGGTGACTTAGATATATTGAGAGCTGTGTTAATTACTTCCGTGTTTCTTGGAAATAAGGAGACAGACAGGCGAGAGACCGTTTTAAAATCACTGTTCCCCTGGGACAGGTTTATCAATACTTTCTTTTAATCCTTAAGAATGTTTAGAAATCCTGGATGATTAAGAAAACTATGACATAGCATTGAAAAAAAAAACAATGAGTTATGGGATCAAAAGACCTTCTGGTTAAACCAGAAATCTTCGACAATCTCAATGAATTTTCCGTTACAAAGGCTTACTAACTCAAACTCGTTTTATATGTATATGTCACCAAAATCTTAACCAAATTAAATAATAAAAAGCAGATACAATCCAAATCTCCAAGGTCGAAGTTGAGTCTAACATCGCACCAATAACTTAACCCCTCGCGCTCCGAGTCAAGAGGTGCACATTATTGCCTATTAGCGGTCATAAAACTCATAGAGTGCACGCGCCACGGCCAGACGTTACTCCTACGCATCGCACACGACAAAACGCCACTGATGTAGTCCAATTCATGCTTTGGGAATTTGCTTTTGACATGTCTTGTTACTTTGTTCATGGGAATCGAATAAAAACGACTGCTTGTTTTCCTTTTATTCTTCTTTGGATAATCTTGCCGTCTTTTTTCCGTGTTCAGTAGTTGTTTTATTTTGATCGTTGCTCTGTGTCCTTTTTCTTAGAACATAGAAGAAAATAAATATCGATTGTCTCTTTGATCCTTTAAAATTAGTGCATTTTCTTTATGTATTTGGTCCTTAAGATTAGAAGCTTATCATAAGTGTTAGACTAGACCTAAAATGACTTCCGCTTCTTCAGGTTACACAGAAGCCAAGGTTATAATGATCAAAATACTACACGGACGCTTTTGTCGTCCAAAATCTTCTGTTGTTATGTTTTGGTCCTAAGGCCCGGAAATTTCTAAAACCTTTCTCTACTACGATTCTCATGAAATGAAATTGTGGTCAAAAGATAAATAAAGCCAGATCCACCCGTCAGTCTCGGCCTACTACCGTCAGTGATGAACGTCCAACATGCAAAAAAATCACTTCTGCCTGCCATAAAGGGAAAAGAACACTCTTCAATGATTACTATATTATACAAGACAGACATATATGGCAACTTTTACCTTTCAGCGCAAGTTGTGAGTGTTACTGTGTTGCGCCTAGGCGATGTCTTAGCCAATTTATCTATCACTGTTTATATGTGCGTTTACTTATTTATCTCTATTTCTTACAGCCATTTGTGGATTTGTACACCCGTTATACACAGAAGCTAGGGAAAGCCTGAAAGAGCTAAGTAGAAATAGGAAATCAATTTTCAATTGGCTATTACTGATCATAAAAAGTATTACCTACAAGTAGCTTTACGATAGGTAATACTCGATATTATATAGTAGAAGATGCAGCGACGGTGAGCCTACGCAAGTCTTTATGCGATGTCGTTGATACTTTTATTACGACGTATTAAACCGTTCGTGAAATGTAATTATAGTACATGTGTGCTGCTTCAATTACAGGTTTGATTTAATCAGCACAAAGGTACTCAGTATTATGGTCAAGTTTAGTTTATAATACTTTGAAACTTTTTAAACTGTCTCACGTCTTACCTACACAGGTAAGAACCTGATAAGTCCCAATATAATTATTATTGTCTGAATTCTGTAGATATTGCATTTTCAATATGTTTCAAAAGATTAAATCTGGCAAAAGTTAAGGTTTATGATATTTTTAACAGAACAACAAAATTTTAATTTAAACGACCATATAGCACATCACTAAAAAATTACTTTGTGAAAATCTAGAGCGCCGTGACAGATTCATATTTAGCAATATTAATATTATCATAAACGCTCATTCATACAATGACAAAATATTATAATATTCCAATATCTACATTTCAACAATATTAATCATGGAAAACAAATTAGCTATCTCATTCAAAGCCAATATAGAATCGATTTAGCGAAATTTGATCACATGTAGACGCAGAAATTTGTCCAAGTATCCGATTAGCATTAATGTCTGCTTCCGAATTCGTTTTAGAAGCATTTACATGTTTCCTAGCGGTTCTAGGATTGTTTTGGCATTTGGCATGTTATTGTATAATAAACAATGATGTATTCTGGCGCCGTACGCCGTTGTCATAGTTTACACAGATATCTTTTGGGACATCGTCAAGATATTACACACGTAATGATTGCCTTCATACAACTTTACATGAGTACTTTGGACGAACGTACGTTGGATAGTTTCATCATTGTGTGTCCTATTTTCCATTGAAGTGTTTTAAGCAATTTTATAACAGTAAAGTATTACTTCAATGGGAATTTAAAACACATCTAACATGCCATAATAATGGTTATGCTTTTCGTTTCAGGGTTCATTCATCACATCATAATGTAGTCTTGAATTGTCAGGATGAAAAGGGCGTGAAACTTTTTCTTGAAAACTGAAAAGGCGGCATTTGGCGCGTGCGTACAAGACTGAAACTCCGCCCACATCCAAGCAACAAGTAAAAACTTCAGAACTTTGAGTTTCAACACTAACTTCTTCAACATTATAAACATTATCATTAATAACACTCAACGCTTTATAAGCAACGTTATCGGTGTCTTTAAAAAGTCCATACAATTTGTTTCTGTTATCATTATCCAAAGGAACTTTTATTAATACACACGTCCATTATCGGGCTGCCTTGACAGATAAGTTACACGTACATAAATTATTAGGTATGTTGGCGCGAATACACAAAACAGACCAAAAAAACACAATCACAACGACAAAAATAGTTCAAATGACAAAAACTTACAATAATTTCTTCTGGAAAATTGGTCTTCAAAGCCGTGACGTGCTGAACAAAAAAGTAAACGCAAACACCCAAAAGTTATTCACAGCACTCAGTTCATAAACACTGTACGTAAAAACATGAGACATGCGATAAAAGCGTCAAACGTGCGCACCCGATGACGTCTCAACGTGGAATGGTATCTTGATGATGGTGAGGCGAAAGACCGGGGAGCGGCGAGGGGTGCGGGACCCGAGGCGGGGTGGGCGTGGCTTCGCAGGTGTATCAAGTCGAACCATGATATATGCGCATGTTAACACTTGGATACGAACACGCCTCACTGTCACGTATGGAGCCGAATTGTCGGAGCAATGTTTAATTGTTTGTTCGAACTTCGAAGGCGAAAGTGTAATACACTCGAAGATTCATTAATAATACAAGTCTTGACAGTTTCGTTTTTAAGTGCTCAGTGTCAAGCGACGCTGACACTTTGATGGCAGCCGAGATAAAGTCTTGAAGATAAACCAATAGTGATTATATTATTTCATCTCGTTTTTAATTGCTTTTGTTATCTGTACCGTTATTGTCATTACTGGAAATACAATGAAGAACCTATACGTTTATATTCAAACGTTTATTTTGAAACTGCAAATAAGATATTTCTTTACATTGACACAGCCAAGTATATAAAATTACAGACCCCAGCAATAGATACTTTTTTTTTAAATTTAATATGGGTTTGCTCTTGACTCTAGTCTAGGTCATAGATGACAGAGACAAAGTCGACGATGGAGCGAGCTTACCCATAAGAAGCCTGTTCACTCTAATTTTGAAGAGATTAGGGTTGTATGTGGAAACACAGACGCAAGCAGAGAGTTCCACTCTTTTGCTGTGCGCATTATAAAAGACGTTTGGAAACGTTTAGTGCGAATTGGTGGAATAGCAACACGGTAGGGATGGTAACTTGCAGTGCGTCTAGATGTCCGATGGTAGAAGGGGGCCGGTGGGTTGAGATCGTGGAGTTCCTGGACACTCTCCCCGAAGATCTAGGAAGATTTCGGATAACGACACAAAAAATGCAGAATTCCAAAAACCGCATGTTTATTTATAAACCCATGCACACAGCACCTATAAACTGCAGCCCACTTGTAATTACGGCAGTAACCTTCAAGCGAGATCTCTTCGACTCGCAGTCGGCAGGATCGCGCGTGTTTACACCAACTTGGCATTAGCGGCCCGCAATTGCAAACCAGTGGTGAACTATAACTCTTGTTGACGTCTTAATAACAAGCATCCCTTCCGTCAGTCCGACCCGAGATTTATCGCCACCGCGACTGCCTCAACCGCATTTACACGTTACCATCCAAACGTCTTATCACCAACACCGTAAAGCTCAAAGTCCTCTGTACCAATTTCAGAAATAATTATGAATCAGTTTTAACATCAGTAATACAATCATTTTAGAAATTAGCCTTCAATTTCGAAACTTAATTAAAGTCGCCATAACCAGTAATTACCCTATCTTGAATTATTTTAATTGGTTTCCTTTGGCAGGTGGCTGTTAAATCTTGTTTGTGTATCGTAAACTTCAAGGTGCTGGAAACTTACAAAAAAGCTAGATTACTGAAATAATTGATATCTGTGTTTTTAGTGTCAATCTGCCTTACCTTTTCCCATCTGTTCCGGAAGCTGCTGAATACCAGTATCATGCTGCCTATCAGACCTCCACATCCAAGTAACTGGGTAATACCAGACCCCTTGACAAGACTGTTGACACAATTTCTGGTTTCTGACGACCTTAATGACTGCCAAAGATCTACAAATGACAGCCGGGAACAACAGCTTAAGGTGCTTTTCGAACCACGTAGTCTCGATATGAAATGGACGGTCACTCATCCAAGGCCTGACCTCGCCGAAAGCTGCTTAACCTAGAAGATCAACCCGTGCGGCTGTTATTACTTAGCCAAGAGCTCTCATTGGTGATTTTAGAGTGTTTTCACTCAAAAGGTTACTATTGAGTGAATCCAGTATGCTCGTTTCTAAGTATTAGCCAGTTTGTTCCTAGAACTCTACACCCATTTCTTCGTAATATCTTGCTACTTGTGAAATTCCGACCAAAAAATGCACAGGATCATCAAAAATAGAAAATTTCCCGGCTTAAAGCCTTCTAAAGTAGATGTCACCACGCCGTAAGCTAAAGAGAATGACAACGCACATAAAAAGAAAGTTGCAGGATTGCTTTAATTCCTGTTTAAGTTTCAAGTTTAAGTAAATATCTTTTGAAAACAAGCCTTAATGTATTACGTAGTCATTGTTAGGGTATGTACACAACCCCTTACAAACGTCATTGTAATTTAATAATCTGGGCATGTTTGATTGATTTCTGAATTGTTTTATTTCTCCCAATACTCTTACACACGGTACTATTCTAAATCTCTTTTTTAAGGTTCTGTCGTCAACAAGGAACCCTTACAGTTTCGCCATGTTCGTCAGTCTGTCTATCTGTCCGCGGCTTAGCTCAGAGACGCTTAGCACTAGAAAGTTGGAATTTGGTATGGGTATACATATTAAACACGCCGAAAAAGTGGTAAAATAAAATGTCGAAAAATTGTTTATCTAATTCTCCTTTAGCAGGTTTGCTGGAAGAGATTTCAGTAGAAATAAGCATTACCCTTGTACCTATTTTTCCTTCTTCTTTTCTGTTTGTTGTATGTGTGTAACTTAATTGTTAACTGAATAAATATTAATTAAGTGATAAGTTCACAAACTCTGCTTTTATTTCAACAGTATTTATCACTTCAATTCATATTCAATGAACCCAAGCCCGATGACACCATTTTGTTTGGGGGTGTTCCTATGTATGGCCGCCTTCCGGCTGCATCATCAGGCCAGCTCTCAGCCAGTATATATAGTTTTTGTACTGTCTCCAAAATTATGGAGTATCCCAAGTTTAAAGGGTTTAAGGCAAATCGGATACCAGGAAGTGTTTGAAAAATGGATAACAATGACAAGACAATGACAAGTTGTAAACGGACTTACACACGAACGAAGCAAGTAAATAAAAAGTTTCTTAAAAGCAAAATTCTCTCTGTCTCTTCAATATTACAGCTAACACGTCAACAGGCACGAAGTATAATTGCGAACTCGTTCGAAGCTCGCTTAATTAACTCATAACTCAAACTCGCACTTATCGCGAGCTATATCGAGCAATCGCCTACAGACGTACGCTCCGAGCGAAAAATCGATAAATAATCGCACACAATCGATATGCCAAACTCATAATTACTATTTTGATATTATAATAATGTTCCGAACAGGTGAAATTAAGCTAATGTGTAACTGATCCTACTAATGTTATAAATGTGAGTCTGGTTGTTTGTTAATCAATCACATTCCAACGGCTAAACAGATTTGGATGATATTTGGTGCATGGTTAGATTGTGATCATGAACAGGGTCCCGGGTGTTAAAAAAGTTAGTAGTAGGTATAGAATAAGATAGCGGAATATATGAAATAAGGACAAATATCTATGCAAATCTGTAGATTAACTAAATCTTGATAACTATAAATATGAACGTTAAACATAACAGCTTAATTAGAATGAATGTTTGACAAAATGACAACCTATTATAACAAAAAATCAATAAGCAAGTAAACATCAATAAAGAATAAAGTTCTAATGCAGTAATTAAAATAAAGAGTTATGAACAGAATTCTAAAGATACTATAATCGCTGATCAACGTTGTGTTCGTAACACTAGAAGCTAAGTTTACAATCAAACTAAAGAAAGAAACAGACGTAGATAAGATATAGAACTTGGGTGATCATTTGAACAAAACTTCTGCAGTAATTAAGCTGCTCATGAAGCAGTCATATGAAGACAAGAAAGAAGTCAATTTGCAAAGAAGCAGCTTCAAGTAACGCAGGACTAGAGGAGACAGAAGAAGGACGAGGACCAAATCCGTTAAGGTATTATTAAAGGTTACTTCTAAGCTAAACTGCTCCAGCGTCGACTACATTATCGCTTTCTATCAGGTGAGAGTGTGGTCCGGCCAGGCAGCGTTGCGGGATTTTTCGAAAAATACCTCATTCCTGGAACGCAAAGGGCTTTTGAAGGAACAAGGATGGGTTTTAGTGTGAGTAAGAGTCCGACACGAGCAAGAGCGGGAGGAGTCATGATCACTCAATTACCCATGCATAAAAAAGGTGAGGTTGTGGTCTATCTATCTATCTATCTATTGGGGTATGGTTTCCGCACTTAGTCCTGATGTTGGACCATTGTGCGTGGGCCATGGCGGCCGTCATTCCAACCAGCCGACCTCCCTCCAGAAGCAGATCAGTCCTCCTAAAGAGTTCAGGGTGTCTGTGAGTGAATTTGGTGTTCCTATCGTTTGTCTACGTATATCGGCGACGCCTGTGCACTCAAGGAGCACGTGCGACACCGTTTCCTCCTCCTCCATGCATGCTCTGCACAGAGGACTGTCTGTTATACCTAGTGTGTGGAAATGCTTATTCAGTGAGCAGTGCCCGGTGATGGTCCCCGCCACCATTCGCAGGCTGCTCCTATTCAGTCGCAGAAGGCGCTTGGTGAGTTTATTGTCTAGGAGTGGTATAGCCTCCTTGGACTGCCTGCAGCCTGGTGCCGAGGTCCACCAGCGTTCTGCTTGTGTGTGGGTATGTTCTCGTAGCCACGTGCGTAGCTGGGTGAAAGGGAGTGGCACTATGGGTTCGGGTCCAACAGCCATCGTACCAGACCCCCTCCTGGCCAGTTCATCGGCCGCGTCATTTCCTAGTGATCCGCTGTGACCTTTTATCCACTGCAGCGTTATGGTGTTGCGGTTTGTCACCGTGACGCGTTCTAGTGCATTGTGGCATTCTTGTATTTGTTTCGAGGTGGTGTAGTTCCTATTTAGGGATTGGAGAACTGAGGCGCTGTCGGAGAGTATACGAATATGAGTGTCCGTGACTCCCCTGGCTTCTATGGCATGGATCGCTAGGATAATGCCCATGCATTCCGCCTGGTAAACGGTGTTGAGCTTTCCTAGTGGTCTGGATATTTTAATGTTGAGGTCGCTGGAGTAAACTCCAACTCCGGTTCCGGTACTTGTCTTTGATCCATCAGTGTAGATTCTCAGCTCTTTAGGACCTGAGTGGTCATCCAATTCTTGTGTTAGCACTATGTTATAGTGCTTTTGGAAATGGTGCATCTTTTGAGCTTTGTCATTGGGTGATGACATCATGGGTTGTCGTTTTACGGCATCTTCCATGATGCGTGTATGTTTGATTCTAGAGTCTTTACCTAAAGTGCCAGCTGTGCTGAGCCTGAAGGCCGCTTGGGCCGCTTCCTCCTGCACTATAAGGTGCAGTGGTGGCAGTCCCAGCATAGCCTGCAGGGCCGCAGTGGGTGCCGTCCTCATACTGCCAGTGATTGCCACACAGGCAAGCCGTTGCAGCTTCTCAAGGTCTTTCTGTGCTGTGCTCAAGTCGGTCCTGGGCCACCAGACTAAAGCACCATACGTGATTATCGGTCTGATAACTGTGGTGTATAACCAGTGGGTTGTATTGGGGCTAATACCCCAGTTCCTACCTAGCATGCGTTTGCATTGCCACATGCATATACTGGCTTTTGTGGTGGTGTGTTCAGTGTGCTTCGCCCAATTCAACTGCTTGTCCAGATATATACCCAGGTATTTGGTTTCAGTCGAAAGGCTGAGGGTGGTTCCGAAGAACCGTGGTAATTCTAGTGTTGGTAACTTCCTCTTCTTGGTGAAGAGGACTAGTTCGGTTTTGGCAGGGTTCACTGCTAGCTGATATTCTTTGCACCAGTCCTCTACTATTTTCAAGGCTTGGCGCATGAGGTTGCATATCGTGTTTTCGTGTTTTCCGTTTATTATTATGGTTATGTCATCTGCGTAGCCAACGGTAAAGTATCCTTTATCATTGAGTCTTTTAACTAGATTATCTGCGACGAGGTTCCATAGTAACGGTGAAAGGACCCCCCCTTGGGGGCAGCCCTTCGCCACAATGGCCCTTGTTGTGTTATTTATTGTGACTTGTACAGCTCTTTGCTTGAGCATGTTTGTGATCCAGCCACTCAGTGTCGTGTCCACACCGTGCTTTACGAGGGCTTTGCTAATACTCTGAAACATGGTTTTGTCAAAGGCGCCCTCGATATCAATGAAGACAGCCAGTGAGGAGCATTTATGGTTTATAGCGCTTTCGATCTTTGAGACCACGCTGTGCAGCGCAGAATCTGTTGATTTCCCCGCGGAGTAGGCGTGTTGTTGTCTGTGGAGTGGGTATTGACGTAGGGGTCCATCCCGAATATATCTGTCACAGAGCCTCTCCAGGGTTTTCAGTAAAAAGGATGTCAGGCTTATTGGTCTGTATGCTTTGGGTTGTGTGTAGTCTGTTTTTCCCGGTTTGGGAATAAAAATGACTTTCACTTCGCGCCATGCTAGGGGTACGTATCTGTGTGCTATACAGGCTTGGTAGATTGCTAGCAGCCATGGTGTTATGATGCTCTCCCCCCATTGTAGCAGGGCTGGGAAGATGCCATCTAGTCCTGCGGATTTATATGGTTGAAAGGTCTTTATAGCCCATGCTATTCGATCTTCTGTTACTACATTTCGGGCTGTAGACCAGTCTTGGTCAGCAGGGGTTCGTCCTGATTCATCTGCCCACACTCTGTCCTCAAGAAGATTACAGTCTGGGAAGTGCGTTTCCAGAAGAACTCTGCTGGTTTCTTGGTCTGTTTGTGTGTATGAGTTATCTGGTTTCTTTAGTGCGCCGAGGGTGCGGTCCTGTTCAGTTGATAGGATTTTCCTTACTCGGGCGGCTTCGTTGTTTGATTCTATGGATTCACAGAATTTCCGCCAAGCAGTTTTCCTGGCGATTCTGATTTGTTTCTTAAATGTGTGTTGGGTTTTTTTGTACGTTTCCCAGTCTACAGGGAGTCTAGTGTTCTTTGCTCTATTGAACTGTTTGCGAAGTGTACTTCTGAGTTTTTTAAGTTCTGTGTTCCACCAGGGGTTACCCTTACCCTTGGTGTGTGATGCTGTTAGTTTACAGCACGTGTGATATGCTTCGGTTATGTAATCGGTTAGTTTTGTTACCGTGTTTTCTAGTTCTGTGGGGTCTGTGATTGGAGCTTGGTGCAGCTGGTGCCCATTTAGCAGAGAAGCTAGGAGGCGTTTAAATTGAGGTATATTTGTTCGGCGCGGATTTCGCTTGGGTGCGGGCTTTTTTGTGTTGGCTACTAGTGTGAAACGAATTCTCCTGTGGTCAGAGCAAGAGGGTTCGTCGGACACGCGCCAATTAGAGATGATTTTTGTCGCATTATCTGTGGCCAGCGTTAGGTCTATGATCGTTTGTCCCCTGGCAGTGACCCAAGTGGGTTCGGAGCCGTGGTTTACGATGTTAAGGTTAGTCGAGAAAAGATATGTGGATAGTGCCTCACCTCTGGTGTTCGATACTTCACTGCCCCAGAGTGGGTGATGAGCGTTTGAGTCGGTGCAGATGATGAGGTCCAGGTTGGCGTTCTCGCAGTGTTGGACCAAATCAGTCAGAGGTTGTGGTCAAAAGCGAGCCTATCAATAATAAAAAGCAAGTTACGTACAGGGCTACTATAACATTCCCTCCTTTCACTTACTGAAGAAAGAAAAGCAGAGTATTTACTACTGTTTAGAAAACAATTAGAAACATCATAAATATTCAATTTATTTTGAATACAAGCATTTAATTGTTTTCTACTGTTTAAGCCCTTTCGTTTGATACCCATATTAAGGGAGTTGTAAAAAAATGTAATATTGGAACGGCGGCCATTTAGCAAATATTACAATATTGAGTATTGTACATTGTATTGTCATCAAAACTAAAGGTGTGTGCAAAATTTCAGCTCAATCGGATACAAATAAATGGCCGAAGGTCGAATGGTTTGCAAATTTTGACGGACAACTTATATACATACGAACTGTGCAAGTTAAATGAAATAAAAGCTTGTAAAAACAGCCTTGACTCAAAATACAAACACGAATCCTGCTATATTTAACGTATATGACAATTATTTCTAAACACACATAATCACACATAGGCAATCGTGAAAGGTTGCACGTAAATAATCAGCTGATCCGGTGATTTAAATACCAAACAATGGTACATACAGACATTAAATCTTGCAGTTTCGCAATACAGCCAAAGAAGCCTGAGACAATAACGCCCTAAACAATGTAAACTATATTGACATTTGAGAAATAATATTTATTTAAGAGCAATCTAACAAGTACAGGTACAATAATACTGCTGTAATTCTAACAATTTTGTAAATTACAAATGATGAGAACTGGAATTTTCGTAATGCTCCTTTGTGCACAAGTAGCTACTTATACAAGATTACTCGTTACAAGAAACCACCCAATAGATGCAGCCAGGCAGCCACACAAACATATTGCATCACGGCATTTAGGAATGCCAATAAAAATAATTTACGTTCAATCTCAAACTACCAAACCTGCAAATTATACAATCAATAAATCACTTTGGATATGTACAAATTATCGCCAAAGATTTCACTTCGATTAATAATTATTTCGTTTTCACTGTGATTATTGCTATTAATAGTTATTTACATGTAAACGTCGCACGCGCAGATAGATGGTAATGACCGGCTGCGCCAACGCACCGCGCAGGTGCAATAACATAGCGCGGCGCGAGGCGTGGCACTGCGCTGATTGATAGCACCAAAATTTTATTCTCTATTGAACGTCGCAACAAAAATAATAGCCCTGCCCTAAATACAAGTTTATTTTCATATTGAACATCATGAAATATCTATTCCTATTATTGAATTAGACTCTACACAACTAATAGATGATTGAAAAATCTATATCCAAGTTTGGTGTCGTGTACAAATTATTTTAAAGTACGGCGACATAAATCAATTCGAATAGCTTTATTATTAAGTTAATCAGCTTACACGCGCATACCTTTTTCCCATATTTCTCTTTCTGATACAATACGAAAACAATTTTATTAGATAGTTTGCTTGACACCGAGTCGGCTCTCAAGAAGATATAAAGATAAGCATCGCATAACTATTATGGATTTCTTAACTTTCCAGCTTCATCTGCGTCTATATGGCACACAATTACATCGGCATAATATATTGAAATGAAAGCGCGTGCGCGCCCATTCGCAGTGAGAGACCGGCCGTACCCAGAAGTAGTATCACGCAACGCCGTTTATAATTCAACAACAATAAACAGATAGTTAATTGCGATGCTGTCACGGGCGCAGTATATGGTAATGAGGCGTAGGGATCGCGGCTGCATGGACAATATCTCTCGTCGGTGAAAGGTAAGACGGCGTCGGCGCAAATGTGAACAGTAGGCGTGGAAGCGTAGGGGATGCTTTACCTGTATGAGCAAGCGCTAGTTAGGAGAAACTCCGATGTCATTTACATGTCTCTCGATTTGATTAATGTCATTGATACGTCATTGAGCGTGATTGAACGACAAACTTTGTTTTTGGCAGTTTGATTTAGTTTGTTTAAAAGCTTTCATGGAACTCAAAATGAGAGAATAAATGCCGGACCCATGATGAACTTCCATTGGTGACAGGCAAAGGTATGATCAAAGATCAAGTACTTTTCACAAGAAGGATATTTGTTGCTTTCGAGTCTCCAGAACCTTAAACGGAAGCCGAATATGTAACCAAAATAGAAAGCTACTCGATACCACGACTCCCGCCGCAATCTATCAACTTAAACCATACAGGCATAGTGTTTGCTTAGCCCATGGCCCGTGTCGGTGAGATAGGTGGTGTACATGCGCTTTCAGGTACGCCCGCCACAATCTGAGTAGCTGACACCAATAGGTTTTTATCAGCACCCATCGGGGTTATGAGAAAGTTATCGAGCGAAGCTGCAGTTGGTATTAGGGCTAGAGGATCCACTCGGCGTGCATGGGCGCGCTCCGCTCTTTACGACGCGTGTGCATATTAAAATGGACAGTATTTTGCGTGCAACAAGAGTTCCACAGCACACAGAAATATTTTAATGACCAACTGGACATGTGGATGAGAATTGTTTCGGATATTTGTGATAATGTTTCTTCTGGGAAGAAGATACCACAGAAATCAAAACATTGGGAAGTATCTTCTGCTCCTGCTTCAGATTTATTTTACTGATCATAGATCAATGACCAGAAAAATGCCCCTGACGTTAAAGCAGAATGGAGGCAGAATAATTCATAGAGACCAGTATCTTAACGCAACCGTAATATGGGAAAGTAATAGACTTCGATAGAAGAGCAGCTGAGCTGTTATTTACGAGAAAATAAATCACATGTGATCGTAAATATAACACGCAGCTCAAAGACAATATAATGTGACAATGTATTCAACTTTGATATATTAGATAAAACCAGCCAGGAAGAAGTAAATCAAACTAAAGTACACCATAAAATCACTAATAACGCCCTACCTCGTCATCTCGGTAATAGTAGCTTCAATGCAGACAATTAGTTATAGTTGCATGATTAATTATTTCCTTATTTACTTTGAGAACAAAAACAAGCTCAAACGTGAATTAGATGAGTTTATGAGACCTTGGACCACTAATAACTGGTTGAGGACAAATTAAATGTCAACTTAATTGACGCTTGCAAAGTTTACCAGACAGCTCAGTTGTTGAGTGATTAAAATATTTGTAGATAGTTTATGGCTTAGTTGTACCATAATCTTTCATTTGGTAAGTTAGACATGTACCCTGCAATTAATCAAGTACCTACTTATAAATATTTTAAATTATGAACTGGAAATTAACTAACAACCCGAGGAGCCTTTTCCGAAAATGTATGTAGTTACAACATTTATTGTAAAGATTCCAACCTTTATTGTCCATGTTCATAAACCAGCGACATCAGAAAGCTTTCAGGATTTCTAAATAATTATAGATCCAAGGCGAAGACATTCCGTATATACTTCAAGTGTTTTCACAGCGCAAAATATAGCGCTGCAAAGTTGTTTTCATTCCCAAGCATTTATAACCGAATGAATTTTCTATATAGACCGGCTTTCTTGAAACGAGGACGGGGCCTAACGATCTAAAATCACAGTGTTGAGCTTCAGCGACATTTACAAAACATTATGTACGTAACACATAGTGTTGTGAACGGAATCTTGTAACGAGTAAAGGAATAGAATTACGATCTAATTATACAAATGCCGGTTGAGATCGCGTTGTAAATGTCATTTCACACTTGCAGAGGGTAGGGCGGTTCGGTTCTCACGATATGCTTGGTTTAGTGAGTTTCCGCGATTAGTCGAGTTACCATGGACAACGATATAGGGCTAATTTTACGAGTAGTGCTTGTGTAAGCTGGTTCTAATGAGCAGACATTGTGGTTAGTGCGGCCCGTGTAGACGCAGCCGAGTACTTGAGGCTTTATGTATTGAATTCGTTTTATACTCACTTGAAAGTTTGTTTTAACAAATATTTGTTGGAGCCTTATTTTAGCTTTATCGAAATTAAAGCAAGAAAGAACCTATTTGTCATAAGTATTGCTTATAGCTACATTATTAATTATTAATAGCATTGCGTTTAGTTATTAATATAATTATAATTTTGAATCGGTTCCTTTACTAACTGCGCCTGCCCGTTACTGTCCAAGTCTGAACTAAGGACTATATTATGTACATGCGTGACCATTAAGTAATAAGTTCAAAAGTAAAACCATTAACAGGCATTTCCCACGGGATGAAATAAAAACCGAACATCTAACTACCATAGGTACAATGTTACTTTTCGTGGAAAATGCACAAACGCTCCTAGCATTTCCTCTGCTACCATTTGCGAGTTCTTCTTAAACCCTAGGGGAACTACTACTTACAAAGTACTAACACGCACGATATAGGAACATATCAACGAGTTACAATTTAGCTGCGATCGATAACCAAAGTCTCGGATACAGGGATACGTGTAGAGGTCAACGCATACACGACTGCCGTGTGTAAAATAATTCGTATTCGAAATTCGAGTGGATCCAAGAATCGCTGCGAAGCCTGCGAACAACTGGGTCGTAGCGGTTGTGATAAGTAGAATTTATGTTGGAACAGCGCTGGTCGTGTTGTATTATCAATAACATAAAGTAGAGTAAGCTGATCTGCAGGGATCTGGCCTGCTACTTAGTACATTTGAATCAGCTCTTCATTACTGAGTAATAAGGACACGTTCCCTTTATCTGAAAGCCGTGGGAACAGCTGAAGGGTATCGGCAACTGGAATGGAACTGTTTTTGTTGTTTTGGTCAGGACAAACAGCGACTGACTTATCTTCACTGTATCTGTCGCTGTTAAGTTATTAAAAGCTGTTACAAAAAATGGAGTATCTTACCAAGCAAAAACTCCAGTACTGGTTTACTTGGTCTAAATCTTTTGAAAAACGAATTTTCCATTGGTTAATTTATTTATTAGTCATCTACACTCATATTTAGATGTGGATGCAAATATTGACTTAATTTAAAAGTTGATAAAATTGAGAAAGCCGGGAATAAATATTGCAAGCCTTTATTGCTTTAAAGTATGTGAGAATAGGTTAAAAAAGTATATAGAGGTATACGTAACAGAGAGTTAAGTCCCGCACACCTCTATTGGAGGGAGGATGAGGAGAAGTGATGTTGACGTCACGCTGAAGTAGTTTCACGAAGGCTGCGCTGACGTTCAATGTCGAAGGTCACCAGTATAGAGGTATGCGGAACAGAGAGTAAAGTCCCGCATACGTCTACTGAAAACGGGAGGATCCTCCGACCAGACGGTTGTTGTGTCTGGTGAGCAACTGACCGATACTTGATATTCGGACTGTTGTATATGTTCAAATCGCACGGAGAACTTTGCTTGCGCGATGCAGGATTTCGTTGGTAGTTCGTCGCTGACGGGATAGATGGCGTTGCGGTTCTTTCTGTTTCCGTACAAATTTCACTTCTTAGTTTTTCATGTGAGCCGATGCCAAGTACAAGCAACATCTTGTTTCAAGTATCAAGAAATAGACGTTTGGTGGCAAAAACAGTGATTACAACCCTTGTTTATGGAGAATCACAAACGACACAGGTTTCGCACATATTTAGCCACTGCAAACGCTTATCTTTCGATGTCGCAAGCGAAAGCCGCTAGTATGCCCTTAAACGTTTGTAAAGAGTTATGAATATGGTCGGCTAGGTGTGGCGCTAGGCTGAATGTGAAGCTGGAAAGATTTAATACCGACGTTGAATGTTCAGACTCGCAATCCTGATTAGATTTTGCATATGTTTCTAAAGTTACGACATAAATTCAAATTTAGCCTTCAACATAACTTATATGTTTGTATTTGACACCAAATAATTTGCGGCTGCCGATTTCATGAACTCATACTCATAACATTCATTCTTAGAATATGAAGTGTCCATCTTAAAATAAATATCTAATATCGATGAATTCTTCGAAATCAAGATACTGAGGTTGGTATCGCATGGTAATCAGTGTCACACGCAACCAAAATATTTTATTTACACTTGTGTTCTGAAAACATTCATAAGATAAGGATAAAAGCAAACCGTCGTTACAGGACTGAATAGACTCTTCTACCATTTTATTACAGCGATACTCCCAGATGAGTATTGCATATATCGTAGACACAAACGATAATAGGCACACGCTTCTAAAGTAATGTTATTATGCATCGAACATTTCAATACAAATTATCATTGAAAACGCAGCGAACAAAAAGCGTGAGGCATCCAATTTCACGGGCACTAAATAAAATTAGCATCAACTTGACAGAATAACAAAGCGGTCTCAATAATTCGCACAGAACGAGCAAAGCGAACGTACGGACACACCCCATTAATCACAACACACCCAATACACTTACGCTCAATAATTTGTGAAAGTATAAATTACAAAAGCACAGAATTCAATTCAGCTAATATGCAATAATTGCTATAACCATCGGCGTTAGACACTACTCGTAGAGGCAACGTGCAATCAAGAAAGAATGGCGCGTTAACATTTCTCTTAGAACGCAATTACAATTCAATTTTCTGTGAAGTACTAACCGGGGTAATAAGAAGGCTATCGGCACAGTTAACAAGAATAATGGCTGTGCCTGAAAGGTGAGCGATTTAATCGGAGATGATTGTTGTCGCGTCATCAGCCCCAACAGAGTTATGATAAATTATGAATGTCATTGCAGTGGCCAAGTTTATGAGTTACTATCAAAGAGACTGGCTAATCAAATTCGTCCATCGTAGCAGCAAAGTAAACAAGCTTGAAATTGCAAGATGAACGTAACGGGACGTGGTCGTTCTGTTCGCGTCGCGTTCGCTTGCGTCGGAGATAAGATTCGCGGAGTTGGACTCGCGCCTATTGAGGGTCGTTACGAGACGCTGGCGCGAGATGATCGATAATAATGGTAATTTCGCCTGGAACACGTGTAGCATCGCTCGTTCGTCGGCGCGATCGCGATCGCTGCATACCTACCCTATTAGGACGTGCTAAAGGCGGACTAGATGACAGAATTGGCCTGCAAACTGTTTCTATTGCTTAGGAATTTCCAACGCATTATTTACACAATACTAAAGATCGACTGAACAAAAAGACTGATGTACAAAAAAGTGATATCACAATACAAAACAGCAGCACTGTATATAAATATGATGTATCTCAACTCTATGTAAAAGCTATCTGATCAAATTACAATAAACAAACAAAATTACTCTAACAGAGATGCAAGCCACCCGGCGTTTTGTGTTAGGCATTGAGATATGGAAACGGCTCACGTCACAGATACCCATTGAGAAGGCGACACAAGAGGCTTTGCCGAGCAAACTGTGTGTATTTATGGGACGTCCAGCCTTCCCGGAGACCCATAATGGCAACACAATATCACAATACGGGCATAGATTTATGCTCGGGCGCATCGCGTTCTCGCACGCGGAAATCCCATAGTTATTTACCGGTTGCGAGTTAAGTGCGGCAGATTTATCGGTGGTGCGCTCGCGCCGGCCGGCCGACGATCTCGTTTCCGTGCGTCCCGTCCGCGTCCGCGCAAGTGCACTATGATAAATACCGCCCTGCTCTATGATACCACTACATCACGGCTTAAGGGAAATTTAAGCGCACTCAACATAATTGCGGCAGAGGGATTGCGTGTAATTGTGGTGCAGCAAGGTTACTGGGCCTCCCGTCGTTATGATCTGCGTAGCGTCCTTGATGAGAGCTCGTGACCATCTTGTTTCAACATCATGTTGTTACCATTCATGGCCGCCATATCTACTAACTGTATCCTGCATCTCATGTTCTGCTACGTATGAAGCTTTTTATAGGTTAACGAGCCATTACAATTTATTTGAAAACAGTAAATCTGGTGCCAAGATCGACCAGATCGATTATCACCATTTCCAAGAAGTCGATGTGGTGGTCTTGCAAGAAAACAAGCGATTAATTTTCAAAGATTGAATGGTCTTCGAAGAACTTCTTTAAATATATTTGAATCTTTAAACAATTTGATGACACTAGATTTGTCACTTTAATGGTATTTTTGTGCCAGGAAATACGCGACTTAAAATTTCAATTACACTGATGTCAGCCCACAAAGGGTACACGTAGAGCCAGCTTCGACGTTGTATTATTACGGTCCCGTGTGAAATTACACTCGGTCATTTGTCAAGAGCGAAGGAGGCGCTAGCTAGACTTGGTGTTCCACGGTTATTAATTTCATTAGCCCGCTCTTAATCAAACGCAGACGCGGCGGTGGGTGTGAACGGCACGACGCCTGTCCACCATTACTAATAATATTTACAAGTATCAATGAACACCATGATTTGTTCTTGCGATGCCTCATTTATTTACGTGGTCAATGCCCCGAGTTAAAACTTATTTCTAAAACAACAATTTGGGTTGTTTCCTAAAAAGACCGTACGATGCAGACACGCGATCGAGAAGATTAATACACAGAAAAAGTGTTTCATAATTGTAGTGTACATTCTAAGAGAGCCGGAAGGTTAATTCGAGCAGGAGCCAATTCTCCAGCTCATAATATCAGCTCATAGATCATCTCGACGCCGAGCCGGGACAAGCGGTGAGGCTCAATTGTCGAGATTGGCATAATGACACGCGCCCGGGGCCACCGGCTAACTTATGACCACATTACCGTGACACGCTTGACGCATGTCCAATTATTACACACAATCTGTTTGCTCGTGTAAAATATGAATAAGGCGCCAAGCGACCATTAATAAGAACATATCGTGTGTAGGATGTTAGTCACTTTGAAGGGACGAGATAATGTTGCTTGTAAAATAAATCCTAGACGCGGCACGCCGGGAAACAAATGAACCGACTAAGGGAAAAATATTGCAAAAACTGTTTAAAATATCGCCCACATTGTTACTCGCAACATGAGATATTAACCGCTGCTGGTACAGGACCGAATATGTTTTAATTAGTAATAGGATATTGGAGCATCCCTGCTAGTATATTCGCATTTTGACACGTATGAACATTTTGTGCAAAGCTGTAAAATATCGGAAGCATCTATCAAGCGTTTGATTGGCTATCTCCAGCGACCATCGGCAGTTTACATTTATTCTTGGGAGCGTCGGAAGGGTTCGCGGAAAACAATCATGGAAGATACATCCCTTGAGCGGCCCAATCAGCTGAAACAAATAGCGGCCATCTATCTAAACTAAACGAACTGCCTCGGTCGGAATCTTGAGCTTCTGACATGTTATAACGCAAGACTTCATTTGTAGTATTCATAATTTTGTGAGATAAGAAGAAATAACTTATGTTAATCATAATAACGAATTCAATAATCCTCTTTATTATAATTACGATTAATATCCGAGTGTTGTTCAATAACGAGACCAGGCAAGTCAGATAACTGATGCGGGTAGTTGACAAAATATTGTTGTTCGCGAGTGGACAGTGCCGGCCCGGTAATCCGACGGGCGGGGACCTTAATTAATGAACATTACTTAAACCGATTAGCCATAGACCGCCCGGACAGTGGTCACGGTCTAAGTTTGAGGAGAAACACGAGAGATTAGCGTAACGAACGCATTTATAATGGAGAAAGTAAATACGACCCAATAGTTTACACTTTGACCAATCTTAAAGTTCGACTCTTAGGTACAGCTTTATTTGTTCGACGGACTTTAGGATTCAGTTGGTCATGTTCTTTTGGACTATAAAACAAGCACAACAACTTAGAAATAAAAACCTCTTTTGTGTTCCTAAAATCTTTACTGCGTAAGAGTGGCCGCAGTCTCTTGCAGTTTGCGCAGACACCTTTTTATCCCATAATACGAAGCACTAAACGCCGCAATATATGGGTATGTCACGATTTATCTATTCACCTATTGAGAATTTATACTTTAGGGCACCAATTAAGTGGAAGAGAAAATATATTGCCCGTGTTATGGTATTATTTAATTTGAACACTAGCTTTTCGCCTGTACCTACGTAAGATTTTCTATAAGATTTTAGCTATTATGGTTTAAATTGACGATCTATTTCTAAAGGCAATGGTTGTTTTATCAATTATTTCATTACCTACTATAGTAGGCGCCAGATAAATGTGGAATAAAGTATATTGACCTTTCCCTAATAACTGCTCATAGGTACCTGAACAATTAAATATGAATCGTTTTTCATTATTAGACAATGTTAAGGATCACGAGAGATGATGATTCGGGACAGTTTTGTGTCATTAATTCCGTTTTTCAAATTAACAATGTCAATAAATGTAGGTGGGTCAATGACCGATATTCCACGATTATCTGGCGCCTACTATACTTATTTTTTAACACATCTATACATAAATCAAATTTTATATTTCGCTACGTTATAATTTATAACTTCTTCAACACTTGTCAGGACCTATTTCTTAAGTCTAGTTTAATATCAAAATACTTCACCCGATATTTTGTTTTTCCTCTTTATGTAGGTACCTACGCATCTATTTCTTTAGTCACACCTGTTCCATTAAGTTTTACATCTTTTCAACTTAATCCTCCAAGTCACAAGGGGTCTTGTCCACTTTCCAAGTAGATTAACTAGAGCAATCGGTAAACTCATTAATAACTATTACAAGCCCAAGTTTCTGACTTCATAATTATTTATAAGGTGTTAACAGTTAATTCTTTAAGTCCATCCATTTAGAATTTATAATCAGTTGATTAAGGTTTCCTTTGAACAAATTTAGTTATTAATCGGCTTTCAATTCTTGTAAGATTTTGGTATTTGTTATTTTAATCTTTTATTAGATAACGAGCTTTTGAAGTGGGAATTGAGTTATTTTTATTCAGAATCTTGCATGAGTCTATGTTCATATTTATGGTTTACTAATTCAGAAATATATCACTTATTGAGTACAATCAATATATTATATAAAACTCTTCCGTCACTGAGTGACTGAGAAAGAAAGCTGAAATTTGGCATGTAGGTTCCTTGGGGAGTGTAGGGGAGCGCTAAGAGAGGATTTCCTGAAATTTCTTTGGGACGGGATATGCGCGTACGAAGTCACGGGCAAAAGCTAGTTTTAGTATAAAATATTTTATTCTATCTGACACAAGGCAAAACTGTTTGAAGAGAACCTTAGAAATTCTTATTTAAATGCTGTATCTATGTAACACCGTTTTAAGCTCCACCAATTTATTAATAAAATTATTTCCTTTACAGAAATGCTCATAACAGGATTCATATTTAGTAACATAATAAATGCTAGATGTTTATAACGACATCAGTGCAATAAAGATTTGATTTGATTTTGAAATCTGTACCTTGCACTGGCCAGTTGGTTGCGTGAACCGTGCTGCGTTTGTACTGCATCTGATTAGGTACTACCCACGTCTATTAATAAAATATTTTGGAACACCCAACAATTTGTTAATGACTTAATTTCATTAAGTGATAAGCAGAAGTCGGAATTAGGTGGAGTTATTTATGTACTTACACTGATTTCATACAGCGAAAGAATAAAGTGGATATGCCTCAAATCCCGAGATTAGTTTTAAAGAGCAGAAAAATCCCGTGATTTATTAACTAAAAAGTTATTATCTAGGCTAGAAGCAAAAGTTCTTCGTATTTATAAAACTTTTTTACAAAAAAAAACCGACTTCCATAGTCGGTGTCAAAAAACGATAAACAACCAAAAACACCGACTGCCGAAATTAAAGTTATTTTATATTTTGTAGTGTTTTTTTTATATGGAAGTCGGTTTTTTTTGCCGTTACGGAGTTTCTTTGTGTGCCTTCGCAGTCCAAATCCACACCAGCTCATAGTTAAATATCTACTTTGCTTTGGTACTAGTTTTGACTAAGATTAAGGTGAGGAGGTCACTGGTTTATCTTTGAAGTTCCCAGTACAGTGCAAATGCAATATAGATATAACTAAACCCAATGGAAAAAGAATCATTAAGATCGGTTAATGAACAATAAAGTTATGCCCGAATAGATAACCCCAAACATGTTAATTCAGGTTGACTTGTTTGCATCTGCCTTCCACCCCTTCAAAGCCTACCGGCGTGATGTTATGTTATGAACTGGTGTAATCAATAAACAGACATGCGATTTCAGCAATCCCGGGAGATTTGCTATCATTTATTGAAGAATTCCGTTGCCTACGTCCGAAATCCTCATAAGATCTTCACCGAATTGCAATGGAGCGAGTTTGGAAAAATAGTCTTCCAAACAAAAAAAGAATCATCCAAATCGGTTGACAATAGGAGAAAATATCGCTGATCAAACAAATGTCCTGGGATCCCAGCATCAGAACCTAACTTATCCCTTCCATCATCAGCTCAGCAAGATGAGATGTTGATTACCAGGCACAATTATCTGAATTGCGTAAGAAAATATATGAAAAACAATGTATGTGCCTTTAAAATTTGAGGGTTGCCCTCGATTTCCCTAGGATCCCATCATCATCATAAAATTTGTATGTTAATTATGAACTACACGTAACTAAAACAGTTATGAATATAAATGTGGATGGATGGACAGGGAGAGGCAGGCCAAAGAAAAGATGGATGTATTGTGTTAGGAGTGATATGAAAGAAAAGAGAGTTAGTGATAGCGTGACGGCTGACAGGACAGAATGGAAGAATAAAACATGTTGCGCCGATCCCAAGTAACATGGGATAAGGGCAGGAAGATGATGAATTATCTTTGTTTTATTTGTCTTATCTATCTCTGAGGTTTTTATTTTTATTTTTTTGTAATATGGTTGACACGTTGAACACGGGATTGTCTATTAGAAATCCTGGGAAGATCCATATTAATATCAACATTTCGAAGCAAGTACATAAATAACTCTACCTAATTCCGACCTCTAGTGATAAGCTAATCTCGTAGAGTTTTTAAGAAAATTATCTTTTTTATGTAGCTTAATATAAAGCAGGCTATTAATGTCTTTTTATTAGGTACGTTATCAATGAATGTCGAAATTAAAAAACGTTAGCTTTATACTGTAACATTTTGCTAGTTTCCTCTCGCTACTCGACCGGAACTTGCACGACAGCTTGTGAATGTGAACGAAGCATTACACAGCATCTGCGAGGGTTCGACTGACCGGTACAAATTACCGATATTCGTCTTTGAATCCTCTCCTATTTCAATATGGCAACGTATAAACTTAGTTCAAATAATTAATAATAGATGTAAATCGTGTCTTATTTTGAGTTAATACTTGGCAGGTGGATAATATAAGTATTCATTAAAACTGCAGCGCATTCCAAATTAATGTCCAGAAAGTACCCCGAATATGGATTCTGAACTTATTATCGAACACTGGTCAAGACAATTCATTTTAATTACTTAATCATGTAGTCCTGGAGCTTTTAACCAAATATCTTCTATATAAATAAAAAATCGCTAAATGTGTTGCTAAGCGCAAAAATCGAGAACGGCTGGACCACTTTTGCCAATTCTTTTTTGTTGTTTGTTATTGTCAGAAGGTTCTTATGAAAGAAATAATTGAAAAAAAAATACATCCTGGCGAAGCCGGGGCGGGCCACTAGTACTGATATAAATTTCTGGAGGGCACGAGACAGAAATGAATGTCGTATGACTAACGCTGAAAATTAATTACAATTTATACTGATCTTGAACAAAGGAAACCACCTGCATAAACACATAACTTGTAAGCACTAGGTACAGTATCTAATAAGCCACTTAAATTAACTACGCCAGGGCAATAAATACACTTTATCTCAAAAATAATAGCTCATTCGTAATCTTAATAACAAATCTACGATACAAATTTTCTTACTGGCCTATTACAAATAATATTGAGATTCAATTAGAACCTATTCCTCTAGTATTAATTGGAGTCGTCTGACAAAGAGTAGGAATGCTGGTTCTGCTGGAAACGCCATGTTTTGACCACAACGCCCAAGGACGCGTTCGGACCGCGTTCTAGCGCAACGTTCCAAGATATTTCAAGCAACGAATTATTTCGTACTTTGAATGTTGTTTGAAGTCCCTTCCAGTCTTGGAAAAGTCCATGTAAAAAGATTAATACTGTTCATAATATCGCACAGGTAGATAACAAAGTCGATACCACAGGGGTGTGTCCGGCGGGCGGAGCCGGGGCTATCACACACTAGAGACTAGAAATAAACAATATCCATTTGTGTTAGTGATATTGAAAACGGGATTAAATTAAATTCAAAACAATAACTTTACATGTGAATAGTAATTTCACTATCTTTATTGTTTAAACGCATCTCAAAAGCGAAGTTAAATGGCATTAAATTTAAAGTTTTCCCAGAATTAACTGCTTCGTGACTCACACAAAAGTGATTGGCGCAATCTATCTGAGGTGTCAAATGTAATATTTATGGAACTTGGTTAAGCATTCGCGGATTTAGACATATTTAGGTGCAGACGTGATCACATGACCCAATTTTCGTTACGAAGCTGCGCCTTGAGCCTTCATCGTACGTGAAACCGCAAGCCCAAACACAATTCACCTCTGCAATACGCAAAGGTCTCGAGGAATAAGCACAGATGGAAAGAAGCGCAACGTTGTCACGATCCTGCAACCACTCAATTTCTAAAACAAAGCCGCGGCTATACATTATTGTATTAGCCGCTACCGTTACATGCAACTAGAGATCCTGCCCTTACTACCGATCGGCTTCGTTTACTGAATCGTTGTTAAACCATCGACACGGTAGCGGAATTTAGATTGGTTTCTAATTAGCTTTACATTGTACGATGAACTAGTTTGCTTTAGGAGAGATACAGTTTCAGGCAAAAGTGTCGTTTGATGGACACAACAATATTTTGAGTAAGAAAAACGTAGCAGAGCTTTGAATATCAATGAAGAATTTGACGAGCTAACTTGAAGCAGCGTAGTGACACTATTCGGCATTGAGCAAAATAATAGGTACGTGGGGATACCTTTGCCCTCCAACGACTAAAATAAAGCTATGGATGACATGACACCTGCAGGAGAAAAAAATAATAATTTCGTATAAAATTGAGTACACTAAGCAGTCACAGCATTTTGTATTCAATTATTCTTTCTAAACCGTCAAGATGCCAAAAAGACCATTACATTACAAGATGATTGATTAACTTTTTACATCGTCAAGCCAACATAGACAACGCTGGCACAATCCACAAAAATAAACAGACAAGCGTAAAATCGCACCAAAGGTCATTGAACCATAGACTAATAAAAACCCTTCGATCATAATCATCCGTCGCGATCACTCATAGTAGGGGAGGCCAAACCTTGTGTTGGAAACCCAGCTCTTATAAAGACATGTTCGATTTAAAATTCACTCCCGGTACAGCAAAAAATAGGTCTTGGATGGGCGAGTGCACATTATGCAGGCGTGCCGCACGATCCGTGCAACTGAATGCTGCTCAGGGAATGTTAGACTGCGGAGACAACGATGCTACAAGCTTTTGGTATACGTACTACAATGAGGTGTGTTGGGAACAGAATCACATGTTCTCGGAACTTTTTGTACAAGCAAGTTGAAGTAAGACATTATATTGTAACTGCGTCTGGTTCTCAGTAAGGGATCCCTTGAAGGTATAACGTGGAATTGTATGGAACCTGCTGCACTTTCTAGAAACTAATTTTAAGTAGGTAGGTACTTAAGGACTTCTGAATCTCTAGGATAGGTTGGTTTTTGACACTGCCTTAAATTGGATAAAATAAACTGCAGGTGCATGAAGGGATTAATTGTAGGTAGAGAAAATAGTCTACACGAACCAATTAAGGTTGTATAATATACAATTGTAGATCAGTCGTTAGCCATTTGAAATGTTATACAATAGACGAAAAGCTAACCCTAGATGAATAAAAATAAATGAAACTCGTAACATACCGGTCAATCATCACTTAGCCGCTTGCTTCAATCTGAAACAAAACACACACCGTTATCAACCATGTACCACACAATAATTGCATGCAAGCGACGATATAAAACTTAAACGTCTACGCGAACATGATCGAGGAAGCAATCTCCAAACTCATCTCTATGCAAATATCCTACAACAATAACACGACTTCATTAAAATCTGATCGGTGAACACTAATTCCTGAACGAGATTAGAAACGCATCCAAGGAATTTCGCTCCATAAAATAAACCAAGTTCTAATAAATTCTGATGACAAATTATAAAGGCAATTTACATCCATTTTAGATTAAACAGCCCTAAATTGCAATCATAAAGATGGCTGTAAAGACTGTAGAAACAGAGAGGCACGATGCATCCCTGACATAAAACTGGCGATATTTGTTACGGTCATAAACTATTTTATAAGTCAACAGCGTTCAAGAAACTAGGCAACGCTTAAGAGGAAGCATTTCATGAGATCATCTCCTTATTTACGTGTTTGTTGAGACTTCGATTTATCACCGATTTAAAAAGGTAAACGTTATAAGACGATATATTATTATTACTTACATTCAAATAACTAAGTCAAATTCGAGAATCAATTTTGTCAAACAAGTGTACGCATTTAAATATAATCTTGTAACGTTATCCGCCTTAAAGCAAATTAGATGACAATATTTTACTTGTCACGTTGTGAACACACCAACAACCTGAATAGAGGTATGTCATTTTAGCGGTTTAATTGCATAAAAAAAACGACATTCCAATAGCTTATGGCGAAGCAATCGAGCCATAAATAGTGGTTGTGTAATAGAGCAATAAACTATGAGTATTATGCATGATAGTATATGCGCGCGCGCAGGTTGCGGATGCAATTTAATCAATCGTTAGCAATGCCCTGCAAATAAACAAGAATATTATTGATGATGGAAATAAATATGTATGTCAGGCGTATTGATATCATCAGACCTAATTTGTTTAAGAATGAATGGAGATATAACTGACAACTTGCCATCATATCATAAACTCCTTTTGCTATTACCCAACTTGGTGTTATTGTGGAATTGATTGCATGCAAACAAACGCATGGACTTATAAATCAAAGCCTTGCGATCGAAATTGAAACTAGTAGCTAACCAAATACACCGTTACTTTATTGAAGTGCCCAAGGGCTAGGATAATATTCATTTCCTACTTATTTATTTTATTCAGCCGCTTGGCTACCGCGCGCCACGGTCTCACGACTCAATCTAATAAATAGTACTGGTATTACTGGAAAAGATATTCAGTAATAAGATATCCAGTAGCGCAATATACGCCTATGGTGCTAGTGAACGATAATAGGAAATTATTGACCTGGCAACGCGTATAAAGAAGGGGAAATGCGAACTTCAGCTCGAGGCAGCGCTAAAAACTTTGTGGCTACAATAAATAGGAATAACAGAAACAGCGCAAACCTGAAGACTTAATTTAAAGGCTTGAGGCTGACTTAGTGGGGGAGTCAACGCGGAGGATCTATTTGTGTAACAAATTCCACTTAAATCAGTGTACAACACGACTAGAAAGTGTTCCAATGTAACGACAGGCTGTCACGCCACCTCAGCGAGACAATGTGGCCAGTGCAACACAATCGAGTATTAATTTAGGAGAAGCCAGCGGCACGGTCACGCAGAGAGTACCGTTCATACCTGCGGCTATACTCCGGACAATTTCAGAAACGACTGAATTATCTCTCCTATTTGGAACAGTAGTAATGTCTGTCAGTAGGACAAATATATTTAAATGTTAACACGTCAATCTTGGAGGAGTAATTATATGTTAGTGAAGATTCGAATGAAAAAGCCTTTCAACTCCAATTAGAAGTTGATTATATTAAAATTACAAAGCATTCGATTTAAGTGGCATTATACTATGTTGCTATAACATTAACAGGACCAGTTAAACTTTCTTAGAACTACGGAAAGCTCAGCTCACGATGTCAGAGTATCACTTTTGCGCAAAATTTAAATTGCAACGTCTACAAATTTGCATCTGCTGCTAACGACATACATCGACGCGTCGCACGTAGCCTCAGGCTTATAAACAATATTAACGTCTACCTTGAGCACCTTTCAAAATGGTAGACTGACAAAGGCTAAGAATTAAATTTTGTTGAATAAATGCGATGAGACGAATCGCATAATGTGAACACACGTAGCATTGTCTTAGCACATTATTACTGGATCATAAACGCGTCGCGTTCCCGCCTGCTTTATGGTCAGAGCGGGACTCACGATGGCAATTTCATAGGACATTTACCGGTGAAAGCCCGGGACGATTTGTAGAGCTCAGGGCGATAACTAAGTGGCCGACTGCCAGTAAAAACGGTGATGTGTCGCTAAAACAATTTGCAGTCTAAGTAACGCGAACTTTGTACTGAACAACTAGGCGAAGGAAAGAATGCCGACAGCAGTAAAAGAGAACAACTCCTGCCCATAAATTCTCCAGTAGTTACTAATCGTATTCCACAAGTCAATGAATAAACCGAATGAAAGAGCAAATAAAAGTAGTGATCATTCATAAACACACAATCATATATCTTAACCCAATTAAGAATACAACATTTATCAAATACATCCATGTTTTAATAATCAGGTGAGCTGGCCGCCTTTCGAGTGTGTTATTTGAAATCCCTACAATTATTTTGTGCTTAGCGCCGACTGTAATCAATCAAGTTTGAATATTAATATACTCATTGGATTATTATTATAAGAAGTCTAAATGGCTATGACTACCAATTTGAAAGACCGATTTAGGGACACATTTACGGCATGTTTCCTTTCCAAGCAACGTTATTTAAAGTTTAAAGGAAGGATATCGAATCGATTTACATAATTAACATTAGAATTCTTAAAATCAACTTTGTATGCAAATGAGGGTGTCATTGAAATGCAGCTGGCTCCGTGTTTTTGTTGATTTCTGACACAATACCTATGTTAAAATCGCTTTTAAATAAAATCTGTTTAAAACAAAGTGATACTTAATACTACAACAAAATGTGCATATAAATATCCGTGGGCTGTAAGGTATACGGTGCATTAATAAAAACAAACATGCATTGTATCGGGAGGATCTAAACAATCCCACAATACAAACTGAGGAGGCCGAATTACAGCACAAATTCGCTGCAAGCAAGTTTATGTGCGCGCATCCAGCGTACTATAATTACGGCCTATCAATGCGGTACTGGTTTATTGAAAGCCTGGTCGAGGGGCGGGGGATATTAAGATGATGGCCGGCTTGTAATTTGATGGATTAAGGAACACACCCGCGGGCCTAACAACGTGTAATGACGGTCGCCTAAAAACGTCTTGATCGTACATGCAGGTACACTATTGGTACTGCGGAATGCGGAATCTGAGGAATTCGTGTTTATGCTTCTTGTGAAGGTACGGTACTCGTCAATTCAATGGCAGATTTGCAAATTGAAGCTAGGCATTTTAAGGACATTTGAATATTCCCATTTCATTTTTTTTAAGTGTGGCTTAAAAATGTTGAAGCTATTAATCGTCTCACCCATCTCGGCACCTTCTTCTGGGCCACTCACGGCGGCAATGTCCGTCTTCAGGCCCCATTGTTGCGCATGCACTGCGACCGATAGGCAAGAGTCCCCCCGACTTTCGCCTAGCGGTCACAGTGCATGCGGCAGACGTGACCCGCCCAATTTCATGTGAGTCTGTACGCCACCAGTACGAGTTAGAGCGGGAAAATATTTTCTGGAAGGATTTGAGCGAGGCCTTCAGGCTAGTATTTAAAGAAAAATGTCTCATCCTCTTTTTCCTTCTATTTCGTTAAATTTCTAAAGCTACCAACTATATTGTTGACTTGCGTGTTGACTACAACTCAGGATTTAAATTAGATTTAAACTTTATGTGCAACTAGGTCTAGATTTCCAACGATCTCACCAAACATTAAATTTAGATTGGCATAAATTGTACAATAACTGTAAAAGTAAGGGCGCACAATAAATGTTCAAGTTTTATTATTATTCAAATGCGAATACACTAGTGGTGTTAATTAAATGTAGCAGTAAATATTTAACTGCTGCAATCTGTGACGGGAGGGTTATGTCCAAAATTATTTATGTTACAGGTTAGCAGGTCAAATCAAACATTAGAATAGAATGCTTGGAATACCAGTGGTTTCTCTAAGGGCACCCACCCCCCTTATCGACGTTGTATTTGTTATTTGGCTCTAAATAGGGCCATTTGTCAAGGACATCAACTTAGTGAAAGGATAAAGCTGCTGCTATCTGTGATGTTAGATGTTGTAAGAAATATTATTTATGTCATAGACAAACAATCAGACATTAGATTAAAGAATACAGTAAAACAAAGAAATGAATTGGTTTGTGCAATAAAGAATGACGTTGAAGAGAATATAATAATATAAGGGATGTAAAAACACAACTCACTAAAAATATGGGAGGTGCCACTTAAGGATGACAAATAATTTGGTGAAACTGAACTGGTCTACAACCACGATCATCACGATTAAAATAGCAATTAAGTTCGTGTTCCAGGAGATTGACAAGAACTCTGCCAACAAAGAATTTAAATGGAAAAACACAATCAAATATTGCTACAGTAATTCAGCGACAGAATGACAATAAAATTCAAAGAACCCACCTCTAGACATCACAGGCGTGACATAAATGTCACAGTTGTCAACAAAACGAACCATAATGAAGACTTGCCCCCAATATCACTGCACTTGACGCATTGCAAAACGCTAACAAAAGTAACAATGTTCCCGCAATGGGTCTGAGTTTAGTTGACAGTTGGACATGATGTGGCTCGTAGACGCGGGTCGGTTCAGCCCACGTCTCCCCCGGACAAGTGGCCGTGAGAAATGTAAGGATAATTGTTTTGAAATTATATCCCATCAAATTGTGGATAAAATGTGGCTATTGTTCCGAGAGAGGAAAGCAAGGTGTTGTAGAACTTGTAGAGAAAGATTTGTGTGTCGATGTAAATTTTGAAGTAAGGCAAGACTCACATTATAGTGCTGCACTTTGCTGGATTTAATGAATCTTAGGAGAAAAAAAACTAAAACTAAGGAGTCAACCATTGATTCGAAAAGAAGAAGACATGGCAGTGATTTCTTGAAGTTTTCCCTTGATGTCAGTCTCAAATAAGCATACGATTAACACAATCACAGTTGTAATCTGTGCAAAAATACATCTGTAAATCTGAAATTCCTGTACAGAATCCCAAGTACCGGCGTGTCCTCCCAGCATAACATTAAAATTCAAGCGTCTAGCCAACATCGCTCGATAAATCACCAATGACGTTGTGTAGCGATTAAAATCCGTGTCGTCTGCGCTGAACGTTTAAACAGGCGCGCGACTCGTGAGAACACGCCGTATAAAACGGTAAGCAAACATTCCTTGGACACTATGAAAATTTCAATGGTTTTAATCGCAGCGAAGTTGAAATGGCATTAGATTGAGATTAATGTATGTGCAATAGTTTATAGAGAATGAAGCTCTTCAGTCTTGCGGCGTCGCTGCAAGTTCCTCTAAAATGAAAAACAAAAATTGTTACCTGAACACTTTAAAAGCTTTTATGTTCCTTTTTATTGCTGCAGCTATTTCTGTGTATATTTTATGCATATTAAAACCCTTTCGCGCACATTGTTTAGTATCGGTAATAGTATCTAATCTCGGGTTGGAATCATCCCAGCCCAGTTCACTTTCCCCGGTGCATTCCGACGCGCGCCTCAATTGATTTTCCACTGTTAATGCTTTGCTTATAAACTGCGCAGGAGACGGGACATGCCTTGTCGACATCCGTTTGAGATCTTAATGGAGAGAGCCCGTGGAGCTACTGCTCACGACTATCGAGAATTCGATTCTAATGTCAACACACTCTGTTTGTTAAAAGTTCAACAACTTTCAACTACCTACAAATCTGTTGAGAACTGAGAATACTAATGAGCTAGAACGAAATATAAACTATAAGAACGACACTATGTTTTCAGTACTATACGAGCCTGTAGAAAGCCGAGGCTTCCTTGCCTACATAACATGTCAGACGGCTGAATATCTCAATATTTCAATACCGTATGTCGTTTCAGAAAAACGAAGCTGGCAAAACAAACAATTCCTAGGTAGTATTACGAGCTCAATGCTCACCAATCAAACGAAAGTACCTGTTTGAAGCTTAAGAAAATTACTTACGTCGAAATAACTTACGCGATAGATTTCCTCAAGTTATTGATCATATATCAATTGAATACTATTGCCTGGAGGACGTAAATGTCAACTAAGAGAAAACAGAAATCGGTAAACAAATTGTTTGTACCAAGTCGACGGCACAGTAACCTATCATAGCGCTATTGGGATCACAGTAATATCTGTAATATTATACCGTTTTGCTGGTCAATTGCCTGGCCCAGCATTAAATATCAAAATCTCTGTAAACTATTCCGTGTGAAATGGAAATTTCCTTGTTTAGATAGAGCGACAACGGTGACCTTCTCGGTCACTATAGACACGAGACGAAGCTATTGTAGAATGCTTTACAAGGGATGGACATGGATCAACATTTGACGGTTTCATTCGATCGTTCTGAAAATAGTTTTGCTAGAAACTTTATTTCTGGAAACCACGTTTTTGGAAATACCAATTTCGCCACCAACTACAATTCTGATTCCTAAATTAGAGAAAGGAGAAAGAGCGTCAATATACGTCTGCATCGAACCCAATTCACTGACTAAGGTAACAGTTCAGCTGCCTCATACAAGAGCCATTAAAATCAGTTCCTAAGCTTTCATCTACCGAAAACCATTTAAGTAACGTTTACCGGTTGTCTCATTATTCGGAGCCATTGTGCTTTCCAGGTTTAGCGCAGACGGGTTAGCCTCTATGGATAGAAGATGGGCCGTAGCGATACCTTAATTGACGAGAGCTTGAGTTCCCGAAACCTTAGAGCTCTGCATAATAATGGTGCATAATCCCTTATCGAGGGCCGAACGTTAAGGGGAATGTTTGAAGGTTTTAATTTGAGGATAGAAGTTGTAGAGCTTTTGAAAAGGCAACAAAATTGGAATAAGGAAAAGCATTTCTCTTAGCTTTTCAAGACAGCTAAGGGATTTGAGGGTGTCCTTTTGGGAAAAGCTTCTAGAAATAACTTTTTATTTGAAAGCTTCTTCTCCTTCTTCATCGAAGTTGTCATGACAAGTAACAGAAGACTGAGGACACTGTCTTATAGTGGTTTCCACAAACAGAACCATTATAAATATCTGTAAATGCAACATTTATTAATCTGCTCTGCAATCACTAAGACATCTACAATCCATGACATCTCAACGAAACAAAATTTAGCAAAAACATGGAAGTTCCTATTGCGCAGCACATTATAGCCTCATTCTAAAACCAATACAGCATCATTGACTATGCCTTAACCGTATAAGAACCGCAGTTAATAGCGGCGGGCACACAATACGTTAATTAAATCGTCGTCTAGTGGCGAGGCAAGTCGCGGGCGTGCATCTAGCTAACGGGCACACACGACTGAAGGGTGAACTACACCTTCATAACGTTGATTCGCCTCTTTGTAACGTGTTGGGTGCTTTCTCACGGTTTTTTCTTTCTTACTTACTTAGGAGGTAATCTGAAGTTTCGCTATTTTGCTTTTTATTTTCATCCTGAATTCTTTAATGGACTTATTCCGAAACTAAGACACGTTTCGAGATAATATCCTTTAATATCGTATGAATTGTATGTTTTGTATCGTAACTAGTTGAGTCGACAAACGTTACCCTGACTAAATTTCTGAATTCATACAAAAATTCTATTGAAAAATGCACTTATGAGCGAATTTAATTTTTTTCTGGAGTTCTGTCCCAATTTTTATCCTCTTAAAACCTTATAAGGAAGAACCTTAAAGCATCAATTTGCCAAATCAGTCTAGCCGTTTTCAAGTGATGCTTATTCCAACGAAAAGAATTTCATTTTTATTTATCTAGAAGATTATTATTATCTATGTCGGTTCTTGACGTCGACTTCTCTATTACTATTGATCATCCAGTATTTTTTAGGAAACCGCTGGATGAGGTCTATAAATTTAATGTCCAAATTTTTCCGTAGCGCGGAAGGTTATTAAGAATCAATCAATAACTGTGTCATTCTCCCATAACCCATAACTCTCAATCCAAGTACATGCCTCTGCCTACTTCCCTAAACCTAAAACGTATTACCATTAGTTAATTACTCCAAACCTCCTTCGTTAACATTTCTCTTACACCGTTAACTCACACTTCTAATTAGCGGTAGCCCGTATTATCTATCAATCAAGTCTAAAGGTAAACAAACGAAGTACTAGCGCCGCATCCCAATAGGGCACGAGACTGCTACCGGTCCGAAGTTCCAAGATTACCTTACCTTTATCTCCGAGCCCTTAATTGGGAACTTTTAATGTCAAACTGCTGCCTTGTACCCTTAACGGTGCTTTACTGCCAGCGTATAAGGAGTCACTTAGAAATTGTACATGAAATCATTACACTGTTCGGATGCGTAGATGGAGATATTTGGTCAAATGTCAGTGGTGTGTGGTCTATGTTTATGCCAATTAGCTGAATAAGAGTTTATTTTTTATTTTCTATATTCGAAGAGGTTTTTTGAAGTGATAACTTCTTTAGCGGCGTTGTGCACTCTTTGGGATGAGTAGAAAATGTTAAACTCGCGTCAGGACACGTGACCTGATCAAAAATTCGTAAGACCTAGGGAGAGTTGGGATGGGTAAAAAATGATAAACTCGCATCAGGACACGTGACCTGATCGCAAATTCGTAAGACGGAAGGAGGGTAGACCGCCAGCGCGGCGTAGGAGAGGAAGTAATATCCCCCTCTCTTTCTACCGCGAGGCGAAAATGTATACCTCAATGCATGCATATGCAATTCGTGCTAAATTATTCCCTAACCATTCCAAAATATCAAAAATGCACAACGTTAATGTTCAAGTTTTCACTTCTACCGGCACTCCCGGAGTGCAACCCGTTGTTTTTTTTTTGGCATTTGAGCTAGTGCTGTCGAGGTATTGTGTCGCCTTTTCTGCCAACATTGAGAATTCTCTAACTCGTCTAATGGATTGACAGCATTCTTGTAAAATGGCTGGTTGGTTGGAATACTTTTAGTTGGTGTCATTTTTTGACTGGCCTGTTGGTCGAGAGGTTAGTGACCCTGACTGCTAAACCGGAGGTCGTGCGCCAGGACAAATCTTTGTGTGATAAGCATGTTCATTTGCTGTGTCTGGGTGTAATTTGTCTATAATATGTATTTAGAAATATATATATATAGAGAGAATATATATAGATAAGTATGTTTATCAGTTGTCTGGTTGCCACAGCACAGGCTCTGCCTAGTTTGGGATCGGATGACCGTGTGTGAGTTGTCCCAAGATATTATATTTTGTTAATTAATTAGTATCGGAAGGTCTTAAAGCTTGACCAAAACATATGACTGTTGATCATTAGTAGACAAGAATTTGACAATAATAAGTTGACGACTTTTTACAATTTCAAGAATTCCTTGTATAATTGCATTTCTTGAGCGAAGAACGTCATTTAGCCTGACATTTGCATGTCCTTACCACCTCAAGTATATGCTCTCTATAATCTCATGCACATTCCAGTAATTGCATCGTGCATTAAGACAATGAGCGATCTCCATTGCCTTCTAAACTTTGACAGTTCAAGACGATTGTTCTTTATAATTGCATACTTTATAACAGCAAACAGTCATTTTGCATACTGATGTACAGTCAGCGTGATAAATAGAACTTTTAGAGGACTTCGATATTTTTAGGAGTTTTTTTTTGTAATGTTGAAACTGACAGACGTCAAATATCAACTTTATTAAGTTGGGCTACAGTTTTAGAACACCGTTTTAAGTTCCAAAATAATTATACACTCCTCAGAATAATTGTACGTGTTGTATTTATATTCTTTTTGTCTACCAAAATGGATAAATGCTCATCAAATCTTGTTTTCCTAAAATACAATGTTACTTCTGTTACTAGTAGAACTTGGATGCAAGAGCGAGCTAAGCGAGCTCGGGACTTGGGGCACTCCGACTCGGACAGGTTAAGTTAGAAGGGGATGGCGGGGTCTAGTGGGCGAGCGAAGCGAACGAATCAGACCCCGCTATCCCCTTCGTGGTTGTTTTTTTTTAAACAATTGGAGCCCCGCGAAGCGGAGCTCCGACTTCGCCTTTTGGTGAGCATTTATCCATTCTGGTAGGTATTTCGAAATGTTTGGTAGTAAAATAGGTAATTTTCTGGTAGGTGTTTAAACACAACCAATTTAGTTGTGCGTACAACTTAGGAGTGGAAATTCTCTGTCGGAAACTGTTTTTCCTTATAACTACAACCTGGGGGTCGTCAAATCAAGAATTAATAATGGTTTTGACCACCATTACTAATTCTTAATAAAAAGCCTGTCTCAAAAGGGCCCAATTTTTCTGCAACTAACACTACTGCATATCAAATCATAGCAATAATCCGTAATTGATCTTTCTTAGCAATGTAAATACATGACACAATTGAAATTTGCACCGGCCATTACTGGCGAGTGGCGAGTGACGATTGTCGAACGACTTTTAGATATAATTCACAACAATTAGCGAACTATTAAGTGATTTATGGTTGGTAAACTTTAACTTATTACGTGTCGCAATTAGACATACGATTCGCAGAACTTAAGGAATAAAGGTTGAGATTAAAGATTTATACATAGCTTGCGGAAAAACAGGAAATTTTTCTCTACCTATTTAAAACAGATTGTGCGTTACAGTTATGTCAACAGCGATAATTAATTTGTCGGTGGGAGACTGGGGAAGTACCTT
Source organism: Mamestra brassicae (assembly GCA_905163435.1). Taxonomy (NCBI): domain Eukaryota; kingdom Metazoa; phylum Arthropoda; class Insecta; order Lepidoptera; family Noctuidae; genus Mamestra; species Mamestra brassicae. The sequence goes on along the minus strand of LR991004.1, from coordinate 5,429,447 downwards.
TGGAATTACTGCAATCATCATATGCATTTGTTTTTAGGGTTCCGAACATCCGTAAGAAACGGATCTCTTATAGGATCACTCGAGTGTCTGTCTGTCTGTGACAGCCAATTTTCTCCGAATCTACTGAACCGATCACTTTTGGGGGACAAACTAGAAAATTAAAAATTAATCATTAAAACTGTACCATGGGACATATTAAATTAAAGAGCTTTTAATTACATATTTTTCATAATTTTAATATAAATACTTTTGAAGTTATTCAAGAAATTAAACAAAATATGATTTTCATTCATTCATGTTAGCAAGCATTCCCATGATAGCTAAACTCCTCTACACAAGTGAATCTGCCAATATTCTTACATGCAATCCGACGGTAACATAGTCGGTAAATCTGGAAGTCGACCCGAACAAAGTCGAGAAAAAACGCCTTAAAACACCTGCGTCAGTGCCCCTAGTTACAAGCCACAAAGTCTTCAAACGTATTAAAACTACAAAAAATAGACGTAGAAACTTTCACTGCTCAATGTCGCCACCATAAAAAAGGCATGCAATCCCAAGTGCGGTCCCCGACAAGCGAGTTTTACATCCCAACCACCCATCTAAGCACAAGGTCTAAACCGGCGATAAACGCGAAGCAATTGGAACTGTTTTTATAGCCGTTTAAAGTTTAGTTTTTAGTGCCATAGCAAATTGCTTGCAGTCCGCGACAGTTAACGAACTACTGAGGGTTGGCTGAGGTGAACCTGAGGCTCTAGGCAAGTGACATTCTGTCAGCAGTAGCGCGGCGATTGTGAAAACTTCAAAAATATTTTGGCATTTCAACAATCGCTTACAGAATAACACTTTATCTAAGACTTCTAGAGCATCTCAGCAGTCTTGAAAAGTCGTCGATGTTTTTTAAGACAGATACAACGCTCATTGATTGTCACAAATTTGCATTTTGGGTAAACTCAAATCAACATTTTGAGATAAACTCAAAGCATTTATTTCAATTAAACCATTACAGGCACTTTTGAATAGTCAAGGTCGGTCTGTCCAAAGAGATGAAGCTAATTACACGTTCCAAAGCGTAGATCTCTATGGAGAAGAACGTGCAAGAAACTCCACGGACACTCTTTTAATAAATTTCAATCAATGTTTTTTACAATGATATGGTTACATCATTCGTGTGAAAATTATACAATTATGTAATATAGGCTAAAATGGGACTGGGCGGGTCACACCAGCCGCATGCATAATGACCGCTGGGCAAAAGTCTCCACGCAATGGGCGAGCGAGGATGGACGGCGTCGCCGAGGCCGGCCCAGAAAGCGGTGGCGAGATGACTTGGATGCACACCGCGAAGGCTGGTTCGAGGTGGCGCAGGAAAAGAATGTCTGGAAGGATATGGGGGAGGCCTTTGCCCAGCAGTGGGACACAATAGGCTAAGGAAAAAAAAATATGTGAGAACGATGTAGAAAGACTTGCACGATTAAGCGGTGAAGTAAAAAAAATAAAAAAACAATAATTCAAAGCACAAATAATTAAAATAAACCGTGGCCGAGACATGACCAGTCCCAGCTGACGGCGCTCGCTCAGCAATATGACGGGTATTAGAAGACGGTTGATTACATTTTACGACTGCGGTTTAACTAAAGAAAGTCCATGTCGCTTAGTGGGCACTAAAGGACGTAGTTATTTAGATAATTCAGTAGACATAGCAAAAGTAACCAACGTAACTAAGGTCGCAATACTGGTTCGCCAGCTTTGGTACGAAAGAACTCATAAGTACTTAATGCCAACGTTGATTAAAGCTATTTCCGACGAGTCCGGTCAAACGGCTATTACATTATATATTATACAAATCTATGGTTGAAAATTTTACTCCTGAAATCCTGATCATAGACAACCCTACAGTTGACACGAATCATGAACTGTCCTGACCAGACTACGACTATGCAGAGTATGCAGGGTGGCCTAATAGCCAAAGGCCCTAGTGACTTAACTCTCAGGTTTAATCTAAGATATTTCCTTTCTGGTTGAGTTGAAAATTTTACAATACATAGGCTCATGCGAAAGGGCACGCCACTATTGTGACCCCCTTATGGGGTAAGTCCCCTATTTCAAGAGTGGTTAGAGAGGCGCCACAGCGTTCTGTCACCTTTCGCCTGACGCAGGAACTCACTGGACACGGTTGTTTCGGGAATTACCTGTTTCGGATTCGGCGGGAGGACACGCCCGGGTGTCACCACTGTGTGGTGCGCCCGAAGGACACGGCGGAGGACTGCCCTGCTTGGTCGGAGCACCGCCGTGTCCTCGTAGAAGCGATCGGTGGCGACAACCTCTCGCTTCCAGCCCTGGTCCAATCCATGGTCATGAGCGAGAGCGCATGGGAAGCAGTCACCTCCTTCTGCGAAGCAGTAATGCAAGCGAAGGAGGAGCTTAACCTCACGACCTAGCCGCCGCAACAGAAGAAGGCGCCCCGGGTGTCGGGACTCACAGAGCGATTCCCGGCCACCGTAGGTGGGGGTGGCGGGCCTACGGCGAGCCACCCATCGCTCGCCGAGCACGCTTACCTAGAAGTAACCTATTCACTCTTGACTTTAAGACTCCCAGGTTGTAGCTATCAGGAAACACAGACTCTGGCAGGGAATACCACTCCTTTGCTGTACCTACGCACAATTAATGTGTTCCCAAAACGTTTTGTGCGTGTGGGTGGGATGTCCACCATCTACCGATGGCGCATTGCTGTACGTTTGTTCTGAACGGGCTTGGCGGCATAAAACTATGCAATTTCGTTGCACACTCCCCAAAACGCAAACGTTAGAAAACCGACAGGCTAACAACTCGGCGTCGATGCTCAAGACTTTGGAGCTTAGACTCGACGAGCTTAATTGCAACAAATCACAAAGTAAAAAGGGAACAATCATAAGACATTACAATTATCTAGCAAAATTATGATGAGCGTGCCTATACCGAAAGGGTTACCATCTCAGCATTTGCTGGGCGTCAGACACCCAGCGCTGGTTTTCAGTTGGCACCCCGCACTGACACACGGTCGTGGGTAAGAGAAATAAATACATTCATACTTGAATATTGAAAATAAATAATGTTTTAGAATATGTTAATAAGTATTGTAAAAGATTTTTTTCTTTTTGTTTGCTACACTCTCCAGAGATTTTTTTTTTGTAGTACTACCTACAAATCTGTAATATAAAATAATGCTATAAAATAACTCTTCAATTTTATTAGAAGCAACTTTTCAAGTAAAGAAATTCTAGTGGTAACTTTCAGGGGTTTTAGCTTGAACAAGTCTCAAAAGACATGGGGCTGATATCTGAATTGTGAAATTGGAGTAAATAATTTGTCAAACCCAACTTTATTGGCAGGTTTTTAGGTTAGTGTTGTTAATTCATACATTGAGGAAAACACTTCCAAAGGCAAAATCACTAATTACCTTTCATATAGTAGAGGTTATTCAAATGAACTCTTTCATGTGAATAACCTCTGCAACAAAATAGATATTGTAGTCAATGAATGTAATATGGGTTAGAGAAGGAATTGTATGTAGCCAAAATAAAGAATGGGGAACATACACTTGGCACATATTCAAAAAAATATTACTAGGTATAAGTATAGGAAAGTTCTGTACTATAGTAGGCGCCAGATAAATGTGGAATAAAGTATATTGACCTTTCCCTAATAACTGTTCATAGGTACCTGAACAATTAACTATGAATCGTTTTTCATTATTAGACAATGTTAAGGATCACGAGAGATGATGATTCGGGACAGCTTTGTGTCATTAATTCCGTTTTTCAAATTAAAAATGTCAATAATTGTAGGTGGGTCAATGACCGTTATTCCACGATTATCTGGCGCCTACTATAATATACAGTAAAGACTATACTACACTTGCACTATTACTTCAGTTATATGATATCCCAACTGCTAACTGCAATCAAATCTCTTTAGATTAAAGAATAACTATAGGCAAGCAACATGGGCTATCTTTTTAAACTTAAAATTGAATAAAAATACAATTTCAACCATAAATCCAATAAGGTATTCTATTACGTAGAAAAAATATATTTCTATTTAGCCCGTCCGTCACATTTTCAAAAAATATTGGACACATATTTTTTGCAATTTCAAATTGCTAAAAAATTATTAAGATAAATCGCATCCAAGTTCAGGAGCTGGTGACATTGCTTTGCTCGTAAAAATTGTACGACCATAGTGTCGTCACGCAAGTTTTCAGCACAGTGCACACTTATCATTTTTTGTTCACATGAAAAAATGTTTTAGGAAATCTATCTGAATAATTAGATTTTTTCAGTAGAATACCTACACTATTATCTAAAATTTCATTATCCAAATTACTTGTGACAACAATCTATTAAATATACCAATACATATTTGTTTACACATTATATTTATTTCATATACTTAATGTGTTTATTCAATAAAAAATTGTATTAATTTTCTAACATCAAAGTTACTTTTCAATCTTGAAAGCACTTGGCAAGGTGTACATTTGCAAGATAGCTGAAGGGTGGACCTATTTGCAAAACACAGATAAAATTTCTGTAGCTTCAGTAATTACAATGAAATTAATGGATAGACTCCACAATAACTTGTTAATTTAAAGATGTTTTTTTTTTCAGAAAAGATATTTTATGGGTGAATAAAACTCCTGCTGAAGTGTTCCTTGAAGCAAACTTAAATGGCTGATTACAAAGATTTTTTATACACCTACTACTACAACATATTATGAAATTGTGTAATTTAACAGAATAAAAATATTAATGAAAACTAACTTTATATGCAACTTCTTATATTTTTATAATAGCCAAGATTTGAAAGAAAATCAATGTTTTCTTCTTTACCAGGCTATCATCTGATCGGAAGGCGCATGCCACGAGCAAGTCAAAAGTTAGGAAAGATTACATAGGTCAGAAAAAGGTTATCTCATAACAGGAGACCAAAACCAAAACTGGTAAGGAGAATAATAAAGGAAACTGATAATTTAGTGTCACCAAGCTAACTTATTGTAATTACTGAGTATTTACAATAAAAGCAGACCGCGAACAATAACAAAACACTAACATAACCTCAAATTTTAAAAGTTTAAAATTAAACAACTTACCAAACATACTGCGCTTATGTGGTTGTTGTCTAAACACTAGCAAAATTAAATTAAACAAGGAGAAACTAAAAGAAACACCTTTGTTTTCCAATTTTTTTTAAACAATTTTGACATTGACGTCTGACACATCACAATCACAACAATAAACAATTTAACAGCCATTTCGAGCTTTTAAGATTTGTCTATTCCTTGTATCCTTGTTGCTGTCTCGTTTTTTCCTACCATCTTTATTGAAGTGCAAAAAAGATAGCATAACCCATAGACATTTTTTTTTGTCCTTCTTGGTAAGCTAGTGTTGAACGATTAATTATCAAAATAACAGTGATTATATCAGGAACAGTTCATAATAACTGTTCATAATATATGTTGAACATTTGAATTTATGTGGAGTCTTTGAGTCTCTGGAGTATCTGAGAAAGTCAAACAACGTCCCGAATAAATTGAGATAATTTTATTGTGAATGGTTACTTTTTGGAATTGTTATGTACAATTTTCTCATCCTTTAAATTGAAGACGTGACTACAGAGACAAACTCTCATAATTTTAATTATTATCATTTTTTTGTTTATTTCAGGCAACTATGACCCATAAAATACACTACCTACATATATAAGTATAAAAACAATAACTATAAACTAATACATATTAGACAGCAAACATTAAATATAAACTACTGCACACGAAGTGACGGCGTCGTTTGAAAGTATACAATTATAATGTTATTTTGTTATGCCCAGAGACTTGCATTAAGAATTTCACAATCAGTTTGTATGCAAGCTTACAAAAAATACATTTAAATAGCTATTTGATAGTATGCCAGAATAAAGGTGTACAGTCCAACTCACTGCATTTAGGTATTCATATTATATAACAATTATAATTTTAGACACCAAGGCACTTATTTTATAAGATATTTTCAAATGGTGGTATGTACCAATGTGTTAGATATACTAGATATGCAATGCAAGCCGGTATTATTTTGGAAACATGAGGCTAGATGAGGATAAAATTTCTTCTGTTAAAGAAAAGTCAAAGAAAACTGCCACTCATTCAAGCAAAGTTTAAGTTTGGATTCCTAATAGGTGTCTAGCAATAAAAAATCAAAGCACGATAATAATGTGCCTGTAATTCAAGATACATGACTCTTATTTCAACAAGTACCACTATCAAATTTTAACATTTAAGGAGTAATTGTACCAGTATGTAGGTAAACTACGAAGACACAGTGTTTGTTTATTGACATAAGCCCGAAAAGCTAACCATTGAGACCAGTCTTGAGCAGATGGTATCTATCTACACACTCTACCTGCTTCCGTTGTCGTAATTGTTTAGTAGGTTAATAGCTCACATAATTTAGGATACAGGCAAGCTATTAAAAACTACGGCTATGTGATTACCTGCGTATATATAAAGTCGGCGGAACCAGCCAGACCTGATTATAAACTGAAAGACGATACACCGCAATTATGCGCGATTTACAACTAATTGAATAAATCCCGTTTACTTTCTCACATTATAAGAAAATGCACTTCTAGTCTTCACATAGGTACCAGGTCGTTGATCGTAACATTTCCGTCACAAATTGATTTTTGTATGTGCAGTAGCACAAAAATAACCTCCCGGGTGTCGCTGCGTACGCGCCGCCGCGCCAGTAGGAGCACCACCGTCGCACGCCCAGCCCGTTCCGCCCTACACCACAAATATACCGCTTATTACGATAACCATTATATCCTTCAACCTCATGTGTTTATAGTGTTATGCCCAAGTGATTATGAAAATAATAATGAAAAGTCGGGAGCACGTGAAATTTGAGTGGTACAAGTGATTGGATTTAGTCCAAGTGTATTGTTGTGTGCTTATATGAACAAGGGCGCCTGCCCTTTGAGTTTTGGTAATTTCCATTTGTGTATTTTATACTTAAGGCATGCAACGGTCATTAACCTCTTCCGCTTTTAGAAATTCATAAAACAAGCTGCAAGATTTTGTACGATGGGTAGCAACACTCACCTCCGATGACCGACATTCGGCAATATTATCAATTGGTTACCTGTGCATATCAAGGTTAATTCAAATATTTAGTACGCAACAATAGTCAATACAGATGAATGATAAGTAGGCACAACATCTGAACACATGCTCGCTTTTGACGCTGTGACACACGACAGATGGTATAAGCAGGATTGTAGATACGTATGCTCACACATATGATTTAGTATTTAGAAAAGCAATACTGATTTTTTAAGTTCGTTTTGGAACTCATTAATTTGACCACACTTTCATCTACTTTGCGGCATATACAGTTTCATTATATAGCTCCTGTTAGAAGTTAAGTATTGCTATGAAGTTCTCCAATAAAGTAGACATTTTCTTTATCATAATGCTATAATGAGGTACCTAGATAAATGGATGGCTGTTTCTTTATTGGAACTAAATAGGTTTTATTATGTTTATGAGAATACTAGCGGTCCCGACAGACGTTGTCCTGTCCGAACGTTTGCTTTGTGACGATAAATTATAGAAATCGATTGCATCGCCACCTACTGGATTCAATTGTGAATCTAAATCATTCTTAAATCTACTGGAACACACAAAAAATTTCATCAAAATCGGTCCAGCCGTGTAGAAGGAGTTCAGCCCCATATACACGCACAGAAGAATTTTATATCTAACTAGCTTTTGCCCGCGATTTCGTACTCGCATATCTCATTTTCCCGTTCACGTAGGAATTTCGGAACAAATTATACACTTAAACCTTCCTCATGAATAACCCCATCCATTGGTGAAAACCGCATGAAAATCGGTGCAGTGGTTAGCGAACAGACAGACCTAGTGATAGTGGAGATAATACTCTTTATTATGTAAGTACACCATATAATTTATAGAAAAGATAGATGAAGAAAACATTACATAGGGTGACACGATAGGCGGCCTTACCTATAAAGCGATCTTTTTAAGACAACGTTCAAACGTTTATTGCTACTACAATTAACTACAATTAAAAAACACTAAATGCAGGTCAATTGCATAAATAAAGTCTTCATGCTTGCATGAAGACTGTAGAATTTATATGAAATTGTTATGAAAAAACTTGTTCTTTTATCAAATGCATGTAGGTACACATAAGTATGTGTACTTATTACAACGGAAATACCAATACAATTTTAGTTAATACTATTGGTGCATTCAGGCACGCATTTCTGGTTGGTAATAAGCATGCATTGCTTACGTATTTAGCTCTTAATATAGACAAGTAGGTCCTATTCTTGAACTGCACTAATGCACTCCGGAATTAACTCTGAGTACATAAACATCAGGTTTTGAGCAGAAATTTAATCTCATCAGAAAATCAGTAATGCTGTTAGTGAGACTTTATTTATCTATCCATGCAAATAAAGTTAATAATTATATATTCGATTTATGATATCGGTATCTACCAACGTATCTCAATTCAGGCACTATCTATTCATTCCCCGAAGAGCGTCACTTTGCGGTATCATCATTAATCAAAAATGAACCGTATCGCCTATCTAATAGTTTTGGCCATTCTAATACGTAGTTTTTATCATCCTGCAGGCTGCAATGTAATACATCTCCAAATCTGATTGCCAAATATCCTGTTTGGTAGATTTACAAAATCTCATTGTATCTAACCGTCTGAATAGTGCTGGTCGAACTAATCAACAGTACGGTCTACCTATTTCTTCCTTTGAGAGAGTAGGTCTGTCAATGTCTAAAGACACCCGTTATAATATTAAACTTTAGATTGATGTCCCCTCACGGTGTGCTGTAGATAATAAATGCTATATTAATTTGGTCCTTTTGTTCTAATTATGTAAGTGTATTTAGAATATCTAGTTTAGGCGAAAGCTAGTTTAAGCTCTTACTAATGAGTGGCCATCGGTAAAGTCGATTATCTAGAAAATGATCAATAGCAACTCACGCAACGAAATATAATGAATAAGTATTTCATTTTCGAGGCGTGGAATTCTAAATGCAAAATCTCGTATGAATGAACTGATTGAACGCTTGTCAAACACAGCTATGCATTCGTTATGTAATTGTTTTAGAAAAACAAACCCTGATAAGCCAAAAAAAACTGCTTTATTTCAACAGTTCATTCAATCGCTCACGTAATATTACGCACATTTAGGACAAGGACTACCTACTATATATTCAATTTTAAGTCATTCAAAAACTGCGTTTCACAATTTATTAGGGAAGAGTTTTCATTGGCTGGTTTCACGCGGAACACACTCGTGTACTTTGGATAAAAGTAGGTAGATACTTATCTAAAGTGTTCATTCAAACCATGTTCTATATTATATGGTCTCCAAGTTCATGCAAATCCGTTCAGACATTGAATCTCTGTTGAGTGGCAATTTGAAACGTCTAAACTGTCAAAGTTTTACATTCATAAAATTATATAAGACAGTATAGTTGAAAAAACCTCGAACCCGTTGTAACACATGTCATTGTTTCTTATTTTCCAAACGATACTAAATATAAACAGTTTATTAATAAAAAATCCAACCACATGATAGTTTAAATATTTACTGTTTTTTTTAGTTTTTGTATTTTTAATTTAGAATCTAATTACTGAACTAGCATTTGAACTAATCATCAACATCATCATTATTATCAGCCGAATGACGTCCACTGCTGGACATAGGCCTTCCCCAAACGGAGGTTTGCCATAATCGCCACGCTTGGCAGGGGGGTTGGCGATCGCAGTGTAGCCGTTGCAAGTTGCAATGCACAGAGAATGCTGCTGCCCATTCTCTGGTAAGTCCGTTAGTCGCCTCTTACGACACCTACGCGAAGTGATGGAATGGTGCTATTCTTTAACGTCCGACACCATACAGAACCCGGACTAATCATATAGTTAGAATTTTACAAAAGCAATTTAATGCATCTCCATCATTTTATGCTTTATTGCCTAATTAATTCCGTAATAACTAAGAAACAACCTCATCCTCCTCTTTTCTTCTTCAACCAGTATTACCCAATGCTGAGTATAGGTCTCCTGCATAACCCACCACTTCACAAAGTTCTGAGCCTTCCGCATACGACCCCTGACTGCTACTTTGGCCAAGTCTTCTGTTCTAATCCTCATCCGTAAAGCCAAATAAATCAATTTATAAATTAAGAATTAAGAACTTAATATATTAAACAGCATGCCTTCGAAATCCATTTGGAAACTTCCAAAACTTCTGTTTTATATCATGAAACATAAACAGAACGTCCGTTCATGCTATGTGTGATTAATGGCAAATGGATGACTATTATGTGAATATTTTATTACTTGACCTAGCCAGTAAACAACCATTTGTTATTTGTTCACTTTAACAAAAGATTACCGACCTAACTGACACGATCATGCGTAGGAGCTTCGCTACAATACAATTCAGTACAATACAATTTCAAAAAATGGGTAAAGTTTACATCATGCTCTCTTTTGAAATACGTTTTTCCGATCAAGTTCTTCAAATCTTCACCAACAATGAAGTCATATTTAAATAAAATGCTTCACACAGAATTCCACAATGAGATAGGGCCAAATTGAATTAAAATCATAACAACCACTTCTGAATGGGAGAAGCTTATTTGTAGCTACAACCGTTCGTGAATCAATGTTGTATTATTGATGCTGTATTTAGACATCATAAATATCTGATTGTCTTTAGCTATGAATTCTAATAAGGAGTGTTTTAAAAGTTTATCTAAATCATAAAATCAATATTCAAAACTCTTTCATTACATCATTAAATATCTAGGATGAGACGTTACATGACGTCACCATGTGACGTACGTGCACCGTCTGGATCTGGAGTAGACATCAGGTCCTGGCGTTCATCCAAGAGCATTCACTCAACGACTTCACAAGAAATTGGGACGACTTAAACCGCCCATTCGACCTACCGGAAAGAACTATACCCAAATATTTAAAGAACCTTAGAGAACAGTTCTTACAAAAATGTAGAAATGTCTATTTTACTTTGCAGGTCAAAAGAGAATGCGTAGTTTGCGGCATCCAGAATGAATAGTGGTTCGAGAAGGGCCCTAACCGGCTCTATTCATAAAATCAGAGAGTTCGAATTGGAAAAAGTAAGATTTATGTCTTGCATTGGATTTTATTATACACATAAAAACTTCAACACTTATATTTAAACTTTATTTATAGGTGAGCCTGGTAGAAGAGTTTGACATTCTACAAATAGTTGGAGAAGGATGGTTCGGAAAGATTTTGCTAGTGGAGCACAGGGCTTCAGACACAGAAATTGTCTTAAAAGCCTTACCAAAGCCCTACGTATCCATTAGAGATTTCTATAGAGAATTTCATTATAGTTTACATTTAAGCGCCCATAGAAACGTTGTAACTACATTCGATGTGGCATTTGAAACTGCTGGATTCTATGTGTTTTGCCAAGAATATGCACCTTTAGGTAAGATAACTTCATCATAATATATGTACAATTATGAAGATGTGGACTTTAACCTTTTGCGTGTCTACCACAGATTTTTATCGTCCAATCCTGACCAAGCCCTTAAGTGTAACTGTCCGACTTAAGACATTTGGAGCATTTTTTCTTATGTCGAACTGTGTAACTTAAGACACGCAAAAGGTTAATATAATGCTAATAATTTATCTCGGAAATCAAAATTTAAATGCTGAGTAATCTGGGCTTCGCTTACTCCAGTTCACACACACTTTGAGTTGGATTGTAGCCAAAACACGTCGTGATTTGAATGAATATTAAATCTAGCACATTTTCAGTGCCAGCCCTCATTAATATCATGTTGTATTGAAAGCTGTTGCACTGTTTTCTTTAGTTTAAACTAGCTCAGTACCATTGTTTAACAAGTCAAATGTACAAACACATTAGAATTTGAATTTGTCATTGCATGAATGCAGCGAGTTATCTGTTTTTCATTAAAATAAAAGGCTTCTTCTGGGTAGGCTCGCTCCATCGTCGACTTTGTCTCTGTCATCTATGACCTAGACTAGAGTCAAGAGCAAACCCATATTAAATAAAAAAAAAAAAAAAAAAAAAAAATAAATACAATTGTATTTTCTTTTTTCAGGTGACCTGACATCAAATATGCTTGACACTGGCATAGGTGAAATCCATACCAAGAGGGTAGCAAAGCAGTTATCGGCTGCATTAGAACATCTTCACCAAAGGGACTTGGTACACCGTGATGTAAAACTCGATAATATTCTGATTTTCAAATCTGACTTTTCAAGAATAAAACTTTGTGATTTCGGTGAAACGAGAAAAGTTATGTCAGTTGTTAGAAGACGGAATGAATGGTTACCCTATTCACCACCTGAAGTGCTAAAATTGTCCATGGACAGTAGTTACAAGTAAGATGCTATTACTTTTATGAATCTGCCTCTGGTGTGTTTGTGGTATTTATTATTATAAATAAGCTGTATTCGTTGTATAAATAAGCATCGATCAGTTTTATTTGTATATTTAAAAATTTTACGAATCATAAAATTTAAAACATAAGTACGAAAAAATGTATGCTGTTGGCGTCAATCTTACACTTGTTATTTTTATACTTTCAGAGCTTTAATTTCCCATGATATTTGGCAATTTGGCATAGTTATTTTCATTTGCCTCACTGGATGTTTGCCTTGGCAGAAAGCTGCATTCGATGATCCTCGCTACACAAGGTAAAACTTTTACATTATTTTCGTACCAGACCATGATTAATATAGGTACCGTTAGTTCAATGGCACAAAGTAGTGAACGACAAATGAGGTACTATTTTTGTATATTGTTTTATTAATTGCAGTTACTACAATTGGTACAACAGTTCAAATCCACTGAAGCGACAACCAAAATTATGGAAAATGGTTTCTTCGAGGGCACAAAAAATGTTCAAAAAGTTTATAGAGCCAAGAGAAGAAAAAAGGGCATACAATTTCTTAGAGATTCCCCGCTATTTAGATGATCGATGGCTGGGAAAAGGTTATACCGATAGAGTTGGTGAGTAAAGTTTCACATTTGTATATAAAGAACTTTATTATTTCCCGCGTGAAAATCGTATGTTAAACTATTTTTTGTAATTTCAGCTGGCGAAGACATAGATGAGTTATGTCCATCAATGTATAGTTTCCACAGTGACCCCAATGAAAAAAACATACTACTGAAACATTTTAGAGATAATGGCATCGAAACTACTGTGGACCGGCAAGCAAAAAAACAGAGAATCCGAGAATGGATCCAAAATAGCGTGATAGAAGAAGTAGATGAAGAGGTTGGTTATCCTTAAAATTATTTTCTTTTTGCAAATGGCTTGACTGAGTTAACCATGTTTAATTATGTTTTCAAAATACCTCATATTTTTCAGGAGGAACTCGAAGTTGCGTTTGAAGATAGCGATGAGGAATTAGAACACAGAACAAGAGATCACCCAATAGATGAAAGTCATAGAGTAACTTTACGATTTGATACAGAAAAACATATTAATCCGAGAACTGGTGAAGTTATTGATGGAGTTAAACATGCTCCACCAGAAAGAAACCCTTTGTCTTATGATGTACAGAACATAGAAGCTGTAGCACCAGCAAATGTGGTAAGAAGATATGGAATGCAAGAAGAAAGTTCATCTCATAGTTCAACTAAAGACAGTGCATATGGATCTATGGAAGCAAAAGTAAATAAAACAGTACGATTGACTCATAAAGCCGAAAACAAACAAGTCTCATCAATAGATAGTGTTCAAAATAATTCACCAAGTAGATCTTTAAGCGCCACATCTATAAATCAAAATAGGTCACCATTGACGTCACACGCTCAAAGATTTCAAAGAAGTGAAGAGGTGTTTTCAAAGGAATTGGAGAGTTTGAAAGGAAGTTCATCCACACTTCATTCTTTGGGTAACTCTTCTCGGTCTAATAGTCTTCAAGTCACTCGAAACGATTCCTTTGAGACGCCCTCTATTACAAGCACGCAAACTCCACCAAAAGCTGAAAGTGTGAGTACATCAAGGCCGCATAATCCTGTGGTCACACAGAATGGATTTAGTCCAGGTCCTAAAAATGTGCCATCCAGCCAGCCACCTAGTCAGCCATCCAGCCAGCCATCCAACAAGCCATCCAGCCAGCCATCTAATCAGGGATACGTTTCAATGAAACATACGGTTTATGATAATAAGAATACTCGTAATGACAACAATGTGTCGACCGAAAGTAATCTACAAAAAAACCAGACGCCGGATAGTCCATATACATCGATGATGAACATAGTACAAGGCCAAATGAAAATTAATCCACACGCTTCTGAAACGAACAGAAACACTATTAATGTTTCTGTAGCAGCAGTAAAACGTAAAAAATGAATTGCTCAAGTATTGTTACTGATTTGATTTGAAAGCTATTATTTATTTGTGCCCTGATATTATGATTTTTACGTCATATACAAACATGGTTCAATTTTGGTTGGTTGCATACTAAATTATCCAACCAACCAATGGTGGCACATCAGTACCTAGCTCCCTATAGGCAATGATAATGGAGTACTTACCGTCAGCCTTTCTGGGATCAACTCCTGATTTCCCTTCAAATTTTTGCTCAAGTTGGCAAAATAATACCAAAGTTGGATCACAAAGCACGTGTTGTTCTGGTTCTTTGCTTATCCTCCCGTTTGCATCCCTTTAGCAGATTATTATTCATGTTCGCCTAGTGCATGTTTCATGATTGTAGAAAACTTTTGACGACAACGGCATTTTCAAAACCACCATTAAATTCTTATTCTAATGTCTAATGCTTATTTTTTTCTTTTGACACACGTACCTTCCGGCTTCTTCCTTCAACCACTTTAACACCTATGTAACAAGGACCTGCAACTCCTGCAATCGTCGCCGCAGAACGTTCCTGTTGTACCCGATTATAATAAAAGCTTACCTGCCCCGAGGGAAACACAGAGCTATTTTGGAACCCCAGTCGAATACAATATGCACACGCATCAGACGTAATAGGAAACTAAAATATTTACGGCATACGAGTTAATATGAACGTTTTTGTTGAAACATTGCATATAATTATGAAACTATTAGTAAGTGCCTTTATAGGCTGTGATTAATTGACTTAACATTTGGCCGAGGCCTTACAAAACTGAAAATAAAGTATATCTATTGAATAATTAGTTTCCTAATTTAAGTCTACTTTTATTGTTTTAAGATTTATGTTAAGAGCTTGAAATTAGAATAGCATAAAGACAACAATAAGTTAATTTATGTTTAGTATGACATTTAAATGTAATCTTTCCAAGTTGGACTACTGAAATACATTTATTATTTTTTAATTGAGTTTTTATTTCAACCATGTTAAAATTTCTTCGTAAACTACATTTTACTAACAAAAGACACACATTGACTTATTTAAATGTATGTCCTCACAAATATTTATTAGGTCCTTACACTCCTTACATATGAAAATGAGAGGAACATAAAATCGTTTTTTTTTTAATATAATATATTTAATTTATCAAAGTATGTACCATCTATGCACTTTTGCCATCTCATAGGTAGTTTATTGATGCCTTTATTAAAAAACCATTCGGACGGGAATCAATAAAATCTTTTAAGACGATTTGGACTGCCCCGTCGGAGTTGAATTTTTTTTTTCCCCTTGCAAGAAGTTATCCAAATTTCGAAAAAAAAATAATCTGTTGGAGCAAGGTCCGGAGAGTAAGGTGGATGTCTAAGACATTCCAATTGAAGCTCCTCTAATTTGGTAGCCGTCTGTTGTGCAGTGTGTGGTCTAGAGTTGTCCTGAAGCAGCAGTGGCCTAGAGCGATTGACCAGCCTCGATTGTTTAGCAGCTAGCTTTTCCATCATGGTTTGCAGTTGCTGACAATAGACATCTGCCGTAATCGTCTGGCCAGATTTAAGAAAGCTGTAGTGAACGACACCGGCACTGGTCCACCAAACGCTCACAGGTAACTTTTTTTTGAGTCAATTTTCGCTTAGGGCATGATTTGGCTGGTTCGCCAGGGTTCAGCCATTGCGATGTGCACTTCCGATTATCGTCCAGGATCCACTTTTCATCACAGGTAATGATTCGATTTAAAATCCCTTCATTATTGTGCCGGTTAAGTAATGTAACGCAGCAGTCGACACGCGTTTGTCGATTTGTTTCACTCAATTCGTTAGGTCACCTTTGAAGCTTCTTCACCTTCCCAATTTGCTGCAAGTGGATTCAAACAGCCTGCAGCTTGTTCGCACGTGGTTTGCGATGGATGCACTTCCACAATAGCCTTCAATTCTTCATTATCAACTTTGGTCTCTAGCCGTCCACGGGGCTTGTTCTGCAGGTCGAAATTTCCAGAACGAAAACGTTGGAACCAAAAACGCATTGTGTTTTCTTTTACGACACCGCCGCCATACAAATCATTAATCCTTCGAGCCGTTTTTGCAGCACTGGTGCCACGGTGGAACTCATACTTGTAAATAATGCGATATTTAAAGTAAACAGAGTGACGCAATGAAAAAAAAACAAAAGAGGAAAAAACAAATGAATTATGGTTTTCGAAACAAAAATGCATGAGTAAATAGCTGTATAAACTTGAATTTGAAATTCCTTACCAGAGAGGAGTTATTTGAGATCAAAGTGGTCAGTGCGACAAAACGCCAATTTCATATGCAAAGACCTAATATTTAGAAAATATATCAAATAAAATATTGGTTTCAATAAAAATACTCAGTAACAGTTATTTAGTAACGAATTGTGTGTGGTATCAGCGTCAATCACTACACGGTTCTATTGCCAGCTGACATGCATTTATTTCTAGAACTGTGTTGAAATTAATTAAAATTTTAGTCTAATACTAAAGAAAATTCATTCTGTTATATCCCTATTTAAAAACTAATGTCTGTTCTTAGTTTTAGCATAGGTCATTTACCAAAGTTTTTTTTTTAAATACAATTGGTAGGTAACACTGAATTAGCGCTTATTGGCTTGAACAGCTGTCAACATTCCCTATTACTTACTATACTCTTTGGCTGTCAACTTTGAAGTTTTAGTATTTTTGGATACCGCCGCGCGCTGATTACCGAAAAGTTTACAATTATAAATAATGGAAATTCTTAAACTATTTCAATTTATTGTATCGCTGTAACATCTAAGGCATACTGTAATCGCTAAATTCATGCAAAGCGTTAGCAAAATCTTACTAACAACGTCGGAAACGCCTCAATAATAATATGTATCATAACCTCTCAAGGATTTAGTTTTCGGTTAGAAGTTAAAAAATAGACAAAACTAAGTAATTAAAATGCAAAAGCTTCAGGATAGTGTGTTTTCTATTGTCAAGACAACTAATTTGTCTCCTGCCGTGTTCAGTTTCCTGCAACCTACGGAGGAAAATACAGGTATGTTTGTTTTAGTGACAACATATTTATATATAGCGGTATATGGTGTCAAGGTGCTGTGTGGGTGATAATTTGTGTAAATTTTTCAGATAAGACACCTCTCGGCGGAATTTTGAAGGACACCAAGCATGGCTGGCTGGCTCTGGGTCCTAAATTCTGTGTGGTTGATCTTAGAACCGGATTGAAGGTAGCAGCGCGACACTTTGGCACCCCACAGAGGTTGGTTCTAATTAGTATTGATTTCAAAAGTGCATCTACACTGAAGTTTTTAATTTAGTACTTCTAAGTCTGATATGATCAGTACTTGTTTATATTTGTATCCATTTATCTGTTCACTCTTCAATGTGGTTATAAATTAAGAACATTTTAATAATCAAACCAAACTATAATTTCAGCAACTTCAACACGTTAGTAACAAGCGTAGTGGAGCTGCCAAGACCGTTGACCGCAAACTCCATACAACTAATCATCAGTTTACAAAGCGATGAGGCTGGCATGATCTGCATCTTACATGTCAATGGCTCTCAGTTACTTCGCTGTATACAAACCGAAGTGGTTGTTACGGAGTTAGCAGTGTGGGATAGAGTGCCTGATGGACCGATTTCTTGTTTTGATGGAGTCATCATGGCTGGGACGAAGAGTGGAGAGATATTTGCTTTTGATCTCAATAGAGCTAGTTTAATACAAGGTAAGATGTTGTTTAACAGGTTGGTAGGAATTATTTAACTCTTAACACTCTCTTCAACTCTAAATATAGCAGTAAACTCAGGCTTTTACCATTTTGGTTTAAAATTTAATTTCAGACAAGGTTTACTGGTAGGTTCCAGTTAAAGTGACTATAATTTTTTTTTCTTTCCAGCATTAAAAGACATTTCCCAAGGTTATGAGCACCTAGTCCAAAATGAAGCCAATCCAGCCAACTTGAGCTTCTTACAATTCTCTGCTATACACAGGATATTGGAACAACGAGAGCTGGCATTAGAAAATAATGATCATTTGGCAATCCTACTGAATGAAAACTCCTTAGTTGATGGCCAGTACATATTCCGGAACCCAGATGGTACTATACGAATGAAGGCCAAAAGGGATCATATTCGGGTGACCGTGTTGCAATACATTCCACAACTGGGCAGTCTGGCAGTTGGGTATAATTTTGGTGCATTCCAGTTATGGAATATTATGACTTTGGAATTGGAGTTTACATCACAAGTCAATGTGGAATGCCTGCCGGTTACACATTTTGGTTTCCAGGTAATTTTGCTCTTTCTAAAACCATATAATTTTGAATGTAACAGACTTCTTTTTTACCACACAACTCAAGCAAAATTTGGTTTTAACAATTAGGCATCTGTCTAAAATACGTTATATTTAAAAATCTTGTTATGTCATTGCCTTATCTTGTTTATGTTGTGTGTCTTGGCCTTTGAACCATTGTAAAACTTACATAGCTTCTTTTGTAATAAATTATATTGACATGAAAACAGGCTGTCAACTTATCTAATAGCAGTAACACCTAAACGTTTATCTTTTGTGTTGCCCACCTAAAACACATTAAAAATTTACTTAGGCCTGGAAAGGAATAAATTATGCTCATAGACTTTAAATTTAATTATACTGCAAAATCTGGAGCCAGAAGCAAGGAACTAACTAACCTCCCTGAATAAACCATGGATATTGTCTTGTATAAATATTTTCAGGAACCCTGTGATGATCCTAGAGCATTCTGCTACCTCTGGGTGGTGTTCTCAGTGACAGACCGGTTTGAAGAGGAGGAGTTCCCACTGGCTGTGATGTACTCCCTCACTTACCAAGGAAAGAGAATGTTGTCTGATACGAAGTGCCTTTATCAGGTAATTGTTACAATTAATCTTAATTCTAGCACAAATTTCTTAGGAATCATCTGCAAATTCACACACTGATAGTTTATACCAATACATACCATCCAAATGTCATGAGCATATTCTAGTCAGGTGACTGTATTTTTATTTGATGTTTAAAACAATATCATTATTCTTTAGTTTCCATATTTTTCCGAGGCCTGATTATTTATTAATCCTTCTTTTTATTTTCCAGGAGTTTTCAACAGCCACAGTAAGATTCCAGCTAGAGTTAAGCACAGTTGATGAAGCTGCACTGCTTGGTGGAAAATGCGTGTCCTGTCACGCTTACTCCGTCAATTCTACCTTAGCAGCTGAAGGAGAAGAAAGTAAGTAGTGATTTAGAGAATTAATATTTAAATGAATAGCATACCAAATTTGCAAGCAATACAATTTTTCAAAATTGTTTTAATTGATAGATAGACTTTGGCATTTTTTTATGTTTTGCACTCTACTGTAATAGCTGACTGCACTTAAAACAGTAAACAGTCCACTAACGCATATGAGAATCATATATTATAGCCATATTGTTTACCAGCTAACAATATTCAAACTGTGTAACAGTGTTACGAAATTCTAATCAAGATCATCATTTATTAAAATTAAACTGACCTGATTCAAAATAAAATCATGATTCATGTCACAAAAACTACTGTTTGCCTAACAGGGCCTTATATTAATATTTCCTACACTAAATTACCTGTTTGTGTCTTTTTGAATGACATAAATTAGAAAGAAAGAAAACTAGTTTATTTAGCACACACAGATATACACAATATAGGTACATATAAAAGGAAACTTAATGTTATAACAATTATGCATATTGTGTGCCACGCGGCTGCGCCAAATAGGTCCAATTCAGCAAAATGCCAGACAACTAGGATCTGCCTGAGTGAATTACAAAAAACAGTTTCGTTTCCCAAAACTCCCGTTACCGCATTTCTAGTGAACATCTTTTTTAGAGGGACTCTAGGGAAAAGAAACAAGAACAAAACGAATTAGTTGATTTTTTTGGTAACAGCTGTAATAATTTTATTTCAGGTATGTTGAACATCTGTCAGATAGTCTGGGAATGTTGGGGCGAAAACGCGAGTTCTTCCACACAGTATGGAATGCTCCTGTTTGACTTGGATCAGTGGTACAAGGATCAAATGCCAGGTAATTTTTTATTGAAATCATAACTCTTGATGTGACATAGGTTTGCCATCTCAATTTCTGATCTATGGAAAAGCCATTAAAGTTCAGTTTCAACAGTTATTTGAATATTTTACTAAATAAATTAGGCCCTCACTAACAACTAAAGTTTTCTAAGTAAAGCGGAACACATTTATGTGTGTATAACTCGACAAAAGTGTACTGAACAGCTGCAGCAGTATTTTTAATATTTTTTTGGGTTCCGTACCCAAAGGGTAAAACGGGACCTTATTACTAAGACTCCGCTGTCCCTTCGCTGTGAGTCCGTCTGTCACCAGGCTGTATCTCATGAACCGTGATAGCTAGATTGTAAAAATTTTCACAGATGATGTATTTCTGCTGCCGCTATAACAACAAATAATAATAATGAAATAAAATTAAAAATAAAAGGGGACCCCATACAAGAAACATGTTTTTTTCGGCTTATAGTACGGTACCCTTCGTGTGCATGCCCCACTTGGACTTGGCCACTTTTTCGGCTTGATGTTTTTTAGAGATTAAGTTGTTGACACTGTACAGTCAAATACCGGTGGTCATTTAGGTGACGCCCATTATTTTATAGTGGCCTTATCTTACAGTACTCTAAACTTTACGTACGCCACCATTCCGATACCCATTACAATACACTATACTTGTTCAGCAACCTGGCCACTCCAGAGCAACGCCTTCATGAGTGTGACGTGGTGCTGCGAGCTGTCGGCCGGAGAGTGCGTGACGCTGGACGTGCGGCTGGACCCCGCGTCCGTGGCCGTGTACTCGCACGCCACCAGGCTAGAGGAGCACTTCTACCCCAACTCCTTGCAGTATAGTAAGTATATATCATTCACTGGGAAAAATTCAGTGACGTGAAAAAATCACACTATTGAAGACCTGTTTTTGAAGTGAAAACTCCTTTAGGCGTGTTGAGCACTTTTTGTGTGAACAAAACTCATGGAACTCGCGTCATCCTCACCGAACGCTGTCCTTGAGCTATATGTATGTATACTGTGTATATATGTGTACTTTTTGGGTGCACAAAAATCATGGAACTTGCGTCATCGTCACCGAACGCTTTAGCTTTCGCTTCTATCGGCAGTCCCCAAAGACTGACCCGCATGTTTTTTTTTTTAAATTGGATTGGAAATTATCAAATGACTCCTCCAACTCCGGGTGGAGCGGAAGGGAGTGTCAGGATCTTACTGACTAAAACCCATACATGATCCTCCAAATGCCCTTTGCGTTCCAGGACCGCGGTAACTCTTTCGAAAAATTCCGCAATCCTGGCAGGCACTGGCCCTAGGGGGCCCTGACAATTATGCTGACAAGGCCTGTTCAGAGCTACGCGGTATTGACTACCAGAGCGTCAACGAAAGTCGAATCGGTATGCGGTAATCCTACTGTTCAAATCTAAGCAGATATCATTACCGCTAGGGGTTGTGAAACTTACTTACCTATTTTCTCTGTATTCGCTTTGTACACGGGGTTTAGGTGGAGAGGGATATATTTGCTCATTCCTGCTATTTGCTATTTTGCCCATTTGTCATGGCGATAATGTTTTCGCCAATTTCGCTCTAGCCGCGCAACTTCTTCCAAAAATACCTGGTAGGATATCGCGCAAAACCGAGCGAAATGTATCGCTGGTGCTCTGGGTAACGAGTACCGCGTAGGTCTGAACAAGCATTTAGTATTTTACGACATTGTTACGAAGAAATTTTGATTCTGTACCTAATAAACACGGTTGGTGCAGTGGTTGAGCATTGACTGCTGCGCTGCGTGTCGCGGGTTCGATCCCCGCACGGAACAAATATTTGTATGACCTACAGATAGTTGTTCCGGGTCTGGCTGTTTGTGTTTGTGAGTTTATGTTTGTAAACGCACCCAAAATACAGGAGAAATTCCTAGTGTGGGGCAACGTTTAAAAAAAAAAAAATTGTTGCTGTGCTGGTGCAACGGAACTCGGGCAAAATATTTTGTTTTATACTCAAAATGGCATTTGCTAGTTCCCATACTGTGTTATTTACGGTGCTACCAAACCATAGTCGAACAAATATATACATTATTTGAAAAAAAAATTGTGTTTGCTGTTTGAGGCACGACAGTCAACGTTGATTCATTACGGCCTGTTGGCACCATTATGATTCAGAAAGGCATTAACATAGTACTTTCTCTTTTCAGACTGTATCTGCCTCAACACTTCAGAAGCTTGCGTGCTTGGCACAATCGGCATACAACGGCAGATAATAAGCTCTATAGACGAAGTAGGACCAACGGCGTTACTGAATCCGCCGCGACTGTACAATGCTTGCATGTCGGCTGGTCTGACACCTTTATACGTGCATTCTTATGCCAGCAATATTAGTCCGGTAAGTTATAAACATACCTTTTGCGGTGCTGTTCAAAACACGAGCCACACGTTGAAGTGCCCATCCACCTGTACTTTGGGGGATTTGATGAATGCCACCGGCGCTGCAATTGACGTGGCCGATTACTGGGCCCAAAAAATCTAAGGAGTTAAATATCGACTCGAAAAGAAGAACCTTTTGAACGCTATTGTCATATATACGTGACAATCAAGCGCGTGCCCTGTACGCCAAACGTCACAAACATAACATACGGCGAATTTGCGGCTTGGCCTCGGGGGCACGCCGATGCGTTTATGCTCTGGCGTTCAAAAGGTTAAGTTCCTATGGTAAACATGGTCTACTGCGTTACTAAACCAGCCGCGACATTACAACGCCTGTACGTCGGCTGGTTGGTATTTTTGTTTCGTATCAGGCCTACCCAACCCAGCCACTGCTTTGATACGCGGTCATGTGCAGTACTGGGGGGCTACTCTCTAAGCCCGAAGTGCGTAGTTTCGGACTTAGTTGTGGGCGTATTCTACTTCGTATCACCTACGGACTTACGATTAGTACCGAACCCGAACTAAGAATGAATGACAACACGAGACTTAGTGGTTAGGTGATACGGACTTGAATACGCCCGCAAGTAAGCCCGAAACTACGGACTTCGAGCTTAGAGAGTAGCCCCCTTGGTCCCCGTCATCCGCAACATATAAGTGAGATGGCTGGGCAGATCGTTTGTTAGACAAGTGACTGTAATTTCCGTGCATGTTTCAGGAGGAACAACGCAGGTACTTGCTGTCAGTGGCGCTGGAAGCTCGGCTGTCTCGCTTCCTGAAGCGCTGCGCCCACGACTGGGCCACCGGCAGTCACAGCGGCGCGGGATGTACTCTGCCGTTCCTGGTACGTCTAATATATTAATGTATACTTTATTGTACACCTCATAACAAGCACAGGAAACACATTTACAAAATACAAGTGTACAATGGGCGGTCTTATCGCACACGGCAATCTCTTACAGACAACCTTAGAATGAACTGTTGATAGTAAAGTAATGTTTTAGCGTGTTACAAATTTGAGGAAAATTCTCTATTTCCCAACACAACTTGTTTGGAGTATCCTTATAGAATAAAAATTATGTTTATGACTAATATACTAATCGCTTGCGCGGCTTCATTATGTAAAATTAAAGGCCGCCTGAACTGAATACTTAATTACTTTTCATATCCTTTCTTTCAGGTGGACTGGTGCTGGAAACGGGCCATTGAATTGAAAGAGAATGCTAAAGAACTGACTGCTCCACTGTTTGCCTCCTCAGCTCTTCCCGACAGGTAAGACAGTCAAGTTTAAAGTAAATTTTTCCACATATTCTGCACATACTACTTTTTCAAACAGAAATATTCAGTCATAACATTGTCAGTTGTTACTGATAATGTTACGACAACATTTTGGGCCGAAAACTATTCCTAAAAAACTTTGTCCTATAATTGCAGAAATATAAAATAAAGGGCATGGTTATATCGACCTGAGCCCATCATTTGATATTTAGTGTGTATACCCCTTTTTGTTTTTGTTTCGACTTTGCGTCTATGTGTACCCATAGTATAAGGTAGTCAATAAGTACTTTGATATCACAACACTGCCTATAAACTGTACAGCAGTTTGGCAGAAGATATGTGTATTTTTTACATGTCGTTCTTGAATAAATAAATAAAATAAAATATGATTGCGCCAACCCAACGTGTTTCCCGTCCGACGTAGTGATTTCATGCGGCCGCACTACTTTCGCACGATTGAATGCTGTTGCCTAGTAAATAGAATTCTCGACGTGTTAAGTGCGAATATGCCCTTAACATGTCGAGCAGCGCCGCAAGAAGACTAGCGTCGTCGAGCCGAGTCCTAAGAATAATCTTTGTGAAAGTTACCTATTGACCTCAAATGCATTATATATGTCCTCAGGAATGTAGTGCGGTGTCTAGAACATTGCGTGCAACAGTTAACTCAGCTGACTGGCTTGTTGGACGCCGTGCTTACTAAGTGCTGCAACCTTATTATACCCGATGGTAAGTTATATTTATTTTTATTATTGAAAAGCTCATTTAAGCATTCTCGAACAGATTTTTCTTGTAAATACTTACCTTATTTGAATTTATAATTCGGTCGTGCTATTTTATTTCATAAGTCATCTGATTAATTATTATTGTACTTGGTGAACAACTAAACTGTATCCAAAATAAATGAGTTATCGCTAAAAACGTGTTGGTGGTTGTTTATTTATCTTAGTTCCATTATACTAGACAATCTCTTTTGCTTTCAGCTCTTAGCGAAATCGAAGAAAAATACAAAGGCATCGGCACAGTATCCTTATACTTCCAAGTGGTGCAGTGGTTCCTGCGAGTGGGCTTACTGCCGGAGCGACACGACGCCTACAACGCGCTACCCTATCCCGCACAGCAGCTCTACTCTACTTATAACAAGAGGTAAATATATAAATATAATATACTTTCTATAATTGATCGATCTTTTTATAGTATGAGCTTATATCAAACGTATGGAAGATTCCTTCCGGAACCTTCAATAAGCTTCATAAGCTCAGACTAATTGCAAACAAGAATGCGTACTTCTGGCGGCAGCATTTGCAACATACTACTATAAAATTCGGCACAAATCCGTTATACTAAAATTACCCGGAATATCAATCTGGGTCAATCCAGTTCATTTCATGAAGATTTAAAAAAAGTCTCACTGTATGAGTCAAGGTTCATGTTAATTATTATTATTATATCATCGAACGATGACAATCGCTTGTGCAGTGTGTAAGTGAACGGTATTAGTGACGCGACTAGCTCGGGCAGCGCCGCGCTCTTGCCTACTTACGCCGGTCATATCAGATGAACTAAAGAATGAGACTTAGTTCGCGTAGTTCGCTTGTGAGAGCGCTCAAACAACCTAGTTCGTTCGCGAACTACATAAGACTACTTATGGCAATGTTCTTAAGGTTTATAAAATATCTTTGGATAAACTAAACAGCTAAGTTATGATCTGTACTTTGTTTCAGGCGTCTAAAGCTGAATCGTCTACAAGACAACGTACCGACAGACGAGAATGAGGCTAACAAGCCTTGTTCATTGTTGTACATCGACCAGCTGATTGAACAGGAGTTTGGTGGCGAGAGGACACATCAGTAAGTCTCATTTTAATCATTCATAGTTATCTATACTAATATAAATGCGAAAGTTACTGTTTGTCATTCTGTTACTACTTCACGCCTTGACGGCTGAATAGATTTGGATGAAACTTGGCACACGGATTGATCATGTTCCGGAATGAGAAAGAGAAAGAGATACTTTTTGCGAGTATATTCCCTTGGGTAATTTTCAACTTTCACGCGATCGAAGCCGCTGGTAGAATCTCGTTTTTTAATTTCGTTTTCATCACCTCTAGTTTTCATTGGTTACCTGAATAATAGATTAAAAGAAATCTTGTCGATTTACCCCCTTTCCTGCCCTGTAAAAAAAAAAAAATTGGCTGATAACGCTGGATTACGATGCCACGGAGCAACTATGTATTTCTCATCCCATCCTAATTGAAATCGTCGATGGATCCAGTACATGCACACATATTCACAACTCACAACATCTTTCCTCGCACAATAACGTTTACCCTCAAGACTCCACACACACACACACCACACAGCACACCTCACACCCACACATCACGCACTTGTTTCTATGTCGCCAAAGGCATTGTAAATTTGTGCATCAAATAGTCGCAAGCGCATTTCGACCAAATAATCTTTTTAAAGCCTTTTTCACTGCTGGGCAAAGGCCTTTCTCTCTTTCCTGATGCATTTTTCTTGCGTCAGCTCGACCAGCAAATCGTCTTATATGTGTCACCGGAAAACTGCAAACTCCGTAAAATTGTAAGAAATCTTTATTAGATAAATTATGAAAAAATCGTTTTATATACAATTAATCCCATCCAAATTCAATAGTTTCCAATAAATCCGAGTCTTATTAAAAAAAAAAATAGGTTACAATTTCGCACGAAATTTTACAATCTTACGGTGATTGCAATTTTCTGGTGACATATGTATTGTATCTATTCTAAAATTATAAATGCGAAAGGTTGGACGTTCGTTACTCAATCACGTCAGAAAGGTTGAACGGATCTTGATGAAATATTATTGGCATAGAGGTGGATTATAGTCTGGAATAACACATAGGATACTTTTTATTCCCAAGGGAACATATATCTATGTTCCCTTGGGATAATTTGGGCATTCACGAGGGCGGAGCCGCGGGCGGCAGCTAGGAATTTTATATTTTCTGTCTTGCGCAGGCAATTAGAAATAGGCAGTCTATCCTTTTCTGTACTAATACATCTCAAAGAAATTAATGCAGCCAGTTACCATGGCAGCTGTCTTATTTACACAATATATCCCTAACGAAAATGCCCTTTACCAACATAATATTAAGTACTGCTAAACTATCGTAAAGGAATTTTAGTTTAGGTTTATAATCTTGTTTGCATGTCAGTTCTGTGACAATAAATACTTTTTCTCTCTTTCGACTTTTTGGTCAGAGTACAGAGTATTAATTTATTATTCTTTTTACAGGATGTGGGTAAAAGGCGGCAGCGAATGCAACGGCCTGTACCCACCGCCGTCGCTGTACTCGCTGCTGCGTCTGTACCTCCTGCCCGACATCGCAGAGGAGCACAAACACTCGCTGGTACTCTACCTGCTTGTGGATTACTCTATGGTGTACGACGAAGTCAGGTGAGTCATCATCATCTGCCTAGCCTTTTCCCAACTATATTGGGGTCGGCTTCAAGTCGAACCG
Source organism: Mamestra brassicae (assembly GCA_905163435.1). Taxonomy (NCBI): domain Eukaryota; kingdom Metazoa; phylum Arthropoda; class Insecta; order Lepidoptera; family Noctuidae; genus Mamestra; species Mamestra brassicae. Next base: position 5,401,699 of record LR991004.1, on the reverse strand, counting down.
GATTCAGCTGAATACCAGTATTTTACGTGGAGCGGTTGCCTACCAGACCTCCACAATCCATTAACTGGGTAACACGGTAGACGAAGTCGGATGAGGTCCTGAACAAATGGGGCATTCTCCACCTATCCCAAACGCAGTGCCAGTGTGGATCCCCTTCACAGCACATGCGACAGCTCCCCTGTTGCTAGGCGGGCTGTTAGTTTTTTTTTTACTAACCGACTTCAGAAAAAGGAGGTTCTCAATTAGGTTGTATGTTTTTTTTGTGTTGGTTGTTACCTCATAACTCCGCCATTTTCAACAAAAAAAAAATTGCGAATGGATTTACTTTTCGATTGGTCCCATAGATATTTCATCAAAATCGGTTTAGAAAAAATATGTCATCCAAGTAAACGAAATGGCGTATTTTGCTTTTCTGTGACTTTCCAGCAGTGTTGTTAGGTGTGGGGTACCACTAAAAAGTGAAAAATAATAATGTTAAAATACGAAGACACAACCAAAAACACCGATTTTCGAAATTAAAGTTATTTTATACTTTGATTTTATTTGGTAGTTGGTTGTATTAATTGTAAAAAAGTTTTTTTATTTTATTTTCTTTAGTTAGGGCCATGGCTTGTCGGAAACTTGACGACGACGTTGACTAATACGTGGTTTTGTATCAACAGATATGAAGCTGTGATCCGTAGACTGATGCAGTTCCCCACAATGTTCGGTCTCAGCAACACTGCTATAAAGGCCACGCAGGCCTTCTGGCATCTAGACCACAGGGATTTTGATGTAAGTATCAATTCATTATATCTTTTTCTTCAGCACGCGAAATGTATTGCATAGGCTGATATCACACTGGAAAGGCAAAGCCTTCGTCCCAACCGCCGCTACAGGAGAAGACGTCCCGGGCGTCGGGAGTCGCAGGGCGATCCCCGGCCACCGTAGGCGCGGGCCTGCGGACGGCGAGCGTTGGGTGGCTCGCTGTCCGATCACCACCAGGCCCGGTTCGATGGCGCGTTGTGTTTCACGCGCGCCTCAGAGAGATGTCAGCAAAGAGGACGGGGCCCGCTAGGGCCAGAGCCTGCCAGGGTACAGGAATTTGTTCGAAAGAGTCACCGCGGCCCTGGAACGCAAAGGGCTTTAGAAGAAACACGGATGGGTTTTAGTCAGTAAGAGTCTGATACGCCCTTCCGCTCCACCCAGAGCAGAAGAAGTCATATGATGATTTCCCATCCTTAAAAAAAAAAAAAAAGGCTGATATCACACTGGCGATTTACGAGCGAGTTCAAAGCGAGGCGAGTTCGCAACGAACGCTCGCCAAACTCGCCACGAAGATGCGGCGTCTGTCCGTGTTGAACGTGGGTGTACAAAATGGCGACGACGATGCTATTCACGGCGAGCTCGCTGCGCGCTCGCGGTGTTTTCGCGGTGAGGTCGTTGCGCACTCGCCTCGCTTTGAACTCGCTCGCAAATCGCCAGTGTTATAAGGCCCTAAAGCTGGTGGAGCAAGCTCTTAATGGATAGATAGGTGAGCTGTTTGTATTGACATAATAGTCGAAATCAATTACATTGCGAAATATCCCGACTGAGGCTCATTTTTAACCTCCAACGCTTGAAGGCATTTATCTTGAATAGAAAACTTATACCAGCTGAAGAATAAAACAAAACTATTCTATCTTATCGCGCAAATAACATCCAACCTTCTTCTCCGACAGTTCGCTCTCGACCAACTCCAATGTCTAACTGGCAACACACTCTCCGACTGGCAACACAACGTAGTCCTCTCAACGTTACTAGCTCAAAAGAAGACGCAAGCAGCCCTCCAATACCTGCACGTGCGGAAACCAGCTCCGATTCAGAACATACGCGACAGGGACGGAGATATGGCGGCCTGCTCTATCCGGGTCAACGACCATGATAAGCTCGAGGATTGGCAGTCTTGCTGTAACTTGTATCTGGCCAGGGGACTGGTGTTCGAAGCTTTGGATGTGATACGGATGTGTGTACTCAATGCGGGGAGTGTTGAGGATAAGGTTACTGTGTTGCAGTTCTTTTTTAAAGGTTTGTGGCGTTGAGACTTGATTTTATTTAGTTGTATGCTACCTTTTTCCTCAAAAAATTGGTTATCTGTAAAGTCGGTTTACGGACGATAGTTTAACGTGACAACGTCACAACAAAAAATTGATGAAATTATCGTAACGTTACAATGAGTCATCCTTTTTCGTGCGTGCAGCCGGCGTTCATCGATTTATTGGACGTTGTCACGTCAAAAAAGTATAAGTACTAAGTTCATGTTTTCAACATGACTTGATGATGTACTGAATGTACTTTTTTAAAAGTACCTAATTCTGGAGAACTGAACTAACTGGACATACAAGAGCAGAAAAATCCACGATAATTTAACGGAATTGCGGTGCCCCAAACTCTGATTAGCGAAAAAGTAAAATGCAGTGCTTCATTCGTATGAAAAAATCTTGAATATTATTATGTTTAAATCCATTTACTACATTGTCACATTCTGATATGAAACGGACTTTATCACTTTCCCCCCATTTTTGAATGAAACATTTGAAGTTGAGTTGAGTATTATTATACTATAATACTATACTATACTACTACAATACACTTTAGCTTTACTATACTACTATAATACACTTTAGCCTGGAAACCTGTCAAAATTTGACGTTTAAGCACGTTCTTAATTTAAAAATAGTATAAATGTTAGCTTATTTTCTTAGCATTTACAATATATTATTCTGCAGGTTGTCGAAACACGGGGAATCTCGCCAAAATACTGCAAGTGACAATGTCGCAGTTCGAAGAAGAGATGTTCGTAAAATATTTAGAAGATTGTAACGAACCACACACATCTGATATTCTAGTCATGTATTACTTACAGCAGTCAAGGTAAGTTACTTCTTATCCTTACCTTCTCACTAATATTATAAACGCGAAAGTTTCCATATGTTTGTTGGATGTACGGATGTTTGTTCCTCTATCACGTCAGAACGGCTGAACGTATATTGATGAAATTAGGCACAGAGGTAGATTATAGTCTGAAATAACACAGGATAGTTTTCATCCCGGGAGTATGTTCCCTTGGGATAATTTTGGACATTAGCGACAATTTCATAATTGTATTTTTTTTACTAAAGAAAAATGACAAAAAATCTGCGATTAGGTCTTTAAACTACTTGGCGGCTTTAATCGCAAAATATAAAGCAATGCTGAAACAATGTTAACCCACGCGCCGCCAGACGCTTGCTACCAATATCACTCGAAATACTGTCAACCGCACAAGGAAACATTTTCACTACGAAAATGATCCTTGCTGCTACGAAATGAAGGCATTGTAAATGTCATATTGTTGCCCCCTGATGATAGGTTGACTGTACCTGTGCCTACCTATCGTTTTATTCCTAGGAAACACCTCTCTGATGAGATTTCAGCTCAACACATCATTCTACTGTATTACTTCTGATCAAACTAAGTTCCATCTGTTGGAGTGTCCCAAATATCCACTCACCTGCCTCCGACGCCGCTATAAACGTGGGCACTTACTGGGCCCAAATAGTATAGCATGTAAATGTACCATCGACACGAAAATAAGGAGAAGACTATTACTTTTTAGGGTTCAGTACCCAAAGGGTAAAACGGGACCCTATTACTAAGACTCCGCTGTCCGTCTGTCACCAGGCTGTATCTCATGAACCGTGGTAGTTAGACAATTGAAATTTTCACAGATCATGATGTACAAATACTAAAAAACAGAATAAAATAAATATATAAGGGGGCTCCCATACAACAGACATGATTTTTTTTGCCGTTTTTATAGATAATGGTAGGGAACCCTTCGTACGCGAGTCCGACTCGCACTTGGCCGGTTTTTCCCATCAAATGTAAATGCTAACTCAAAATCAACAGATACCTAGAAGCAGAACGCTACAACAACAAGCTAAAACAAAACAAACCTCGCCCCAAAGAGGTGTCAACATCCGTAGAGTCGCTGTTCGACATGATGGACAGAGAGAGCGCTAGAGACGCCATCGTGGAGGTGGTGTGTGCGTCCCTCCCGGCCATCACCAACACTGTCGCGCATTACGCGCTGGACAGCAGAGATGTGGAGCCGCATGGTATGTTATTGATGTGTAACATCTTTCCTCTCGCTTTTCTGCAATGTGTGTGAGTGATTGCGTGAAATGGGACGGAAGTGTGTAACAGGAAGCCGAGGAAGCGCGCGCTATTCGATTTGACCAATGAGCGCGCTCTATTCGATTTGACCAATGAGCGCGCGCAGCGGGCGAATTGGCAATCAGTTGGTACTTTTAATCTTAATGTTGCTGTTTACCAAGGTGAGACGTCAGATGTTACACATCCTATGCGACTATTGTATGACCGATTTTTTGTTTTGTTACACGGGAGTTTGTGTGCCGCCACTTCTTCTCCTTAGCTAAAACACTGCGAAGTGGTGACGGGCGAGCATTTTAACGTCTATCTTTATGTAGACGTTAACATTGAAAAAGTGCTGCCACTCAGCCTAATTTGAATAAATTACTTTTGATTTTGTCTAGCCTATACCATTGCCACCTAGCTGTTCACTCCTGGCCAGAAGGCCTACATCTTTCGCGAACTCGCACTTCTTCCTGGCAATTTGGACGAAAACTATTCAGTTGGCCCCGCCACTCTTAAGTGGCCTGCAGCGGCTCCATGTACTAGCACGCCAACAACTGTGTGCTGCCCACCGCAACACGCCCGACAGCGTGGGCTTAGCAGGCTCTTGCACGTAGTATCTGCTGGCGCCTCGGAGCTAATTTAAAGTTCTCCGAGTGATATTTGTATCTTATTGTGTACAATAAGATACAAATATCACTCGGAGAATTTAAAAATATCCTAAAATCTGCCTGTATTTTTTTCGGTACAGTTTAAACATTGCTGCATATTTTTTGTTTACTGAGTAATGATATTTTGTTTCAGTGATCGCACCAAAGCCGATGTCCGTATTCGTAAAGGCTAAATCGCCTAAAAATACATTTACCTACAAATCATCGTTTATCCAAGTAAGTTTTAAACTAATTCATATGACTTTAAAAGAGTTACTTTGTTGTTTATGTGTACACCTTTTTATTACAAATAAATTATTATTATTATTATTATTATTACTTTGGAGTTTCTTGTCCGTTCTGCATAGGAAACGACTAATTGGAACCGTGCAATAGCTTCCGACGTTTTATAAGTGCCCATGTAGGCGGGTAGGCCAGGTCAATGTGATTTCACATTCAAAAAAATCAAGATCGAGATTCAAGTCCATTCAATTCAAAATCCAATATAAATAGTTTATTTTAGATTGGGTTTTGAATTGAATGGACTTATTTCCTAAATCTGTAATTGTAGTACATATCAACGAATTTAAATGAGTAAGAGGCATGCCAAATCCGACGTGATTGATACGACATAGCTTACACGCGCCTACACAAAAAATGTGCAACTTTATAACAACTATTTAACATCCCACATAAAATGCTAAATCTCGACCATGACGTCAGATCAAACACGGACGATGCTATTGTAAAAATAACCGTGTGTTTCCTAGTCTTCGTGTTTATGTGGGCAATGAACTCAGTATTTGAGTTTTTAATATTCATACCCGCCCATGCTTTGAACGCGTATGCTCTAGTTATGTTGCGACATAACAGAGCAGATCTAGAGATATCTCAGTTGAACATACTCCCTTAAAACCTTCCGGAAGACATTATTATCGAAATAAAAGTGAAAACTGTATCAAAATTGGTCGAGAAGTTTAGAAGAAATAAGTGCACATACAGCCAGACAAAACTAGCGGCTTTATTTCATACTGTTTGGTGATAAACACTGTTATTTTGAATAGGATACCATAGAGAATGCGAGTGAAACATGGATCAACAAGCCAAAGATGCGCAGGGGCATTAAGCGCGCGCTCAATATTGAAGACACGCCGTTTATCTGCACGCCGAAGTTGACGAGGACTAGGAGGTAAATTAACTAGTATTTGTACCTACATTTACAGTGTTAGTATTTTTTGTCACCTTTTGAGCAACTGATTAGCAAAATTCTCTATGTTTTTTTTAATTTATTTTGTTCATATTATGTACTACTTAACAGTTGCTAAAACAGTGCTATTGTTTTATAAATAAGTCTCAGGTTTTAAATCATTTCAATTATTGTACAAGGAGTAATAATTGAAATAATTTCAAACCTGAAAACGGTTATTTTAACTCAACATTATATACTTCTGATGTTGAATGTTACTATGGGACTAAACCTGTAACCGCAACAAAATATATTACTTACACCGATTGCCGTATTGATAATCTAATTTACTTAGAATGAATTTTTAACTTCAAAAACTCGTTAGCACAGTTTTTTTTCAAATTGAATAAATGTGTGTTAAACTGATAGTGATGTCACAAAAAAATAAATAAACCAATGTTTTATACAAACAGCTGTTGTGTTAAGAATTTCGAACATTTGTACAAAAATAATAATAAACATACAAATGACTATCGGAGGCCGCACGAAACGCGGTCATTAACCCCGTCTCTCGTAATCAGTGAAAAAATAAGCCTGTTTAACACTGTTTTACAATTTCCTTTTTTAAAGGTTCCGAAAGATCGTATGACACAACGGAACCCTCATTATATCCCGTGTGTCTGTCTATCCGTCTATCACGGCCGTCGGCCAATTTCCTCCGAAACAACTAGGCCAATTCAGTTGAAACTCACGTGAACTTCTGTTACTCAAACACGGACGCGTAATGAAAATAAATACATTTTGAGTATGGAGTCAGTTTTGGGGGACATAAAAATATAAAATAAAGTTTTGTAACTCGCACTTGGCCGTTTTTTCTTAATTAGGGTATCCACCGCCTTCACCGGTTATATCAACTTCACAAATAATTTGTATTTCATGTCACGTGAAGTAGCAGCAACTAATTAAAATGTTTTTGAAATACGGTAGTTACCAACATTTCAATAACATTTTTCTATTGTTAACTCTTTCTTTTGTTTTAAGTTCCGTGTTATGTTGTTTTGTTTCGGTGTTTCTTCTCAGAGTAGTCAGCTAGGAAACACCGACATCGTCTAGATTAAATTGACAATAAAGATTGATGTGTAAAAGATTTATTTTTAACCAAATTTTCAAAATAATTTTTTAGTATTTTTACACAAGAAAACTCAACTTATACTACAATACATACAATAGATAATGTTCTTCACTTATTAGTTATTCATAAAGTATAGCTCGATTATTATCTATCGACATTCTTATCACAAGTCGCGATAAGATCACTATTGCACTTATAAACATAATTACATTGTATCCCTGTAAATCTTGCTTATTCAAAGTTTATAAATAGATAGATAAAATATACCTTATTGTACACCTAAATTCAAACAGTTTAGTAGTAAATAAGTTGTGTTATTTGAAGTTCTTTGACAGTCTGAATCCAGAAAATCTGACAGACACCAGTTTTGCCAAGAGGTTGTGTTACCCAGTAACTGAGTTTTGGAGGTTAGGTAGTCGCTCCACGTTCAATACTGGTACTCAGCTGCATCCGGTTTGACTGGAAGCCGGCTCCAACATAGTTGGGAGAAGGCTAGACAGGTTGTGTTATTGTTTTTGTGTGTGTTTCCATTGTTTCACATGTTTGATAATAAATAAATGAAAATATAAAAGCCTTATATTTCCGTTTTAAATACATTTACATTTGAATTATACTTATTTTATACATATTTATTGCCATCTCTGTCCTGGGCTATTTGATGCCATTTTTGGCCGGCGGTTTTCTTTATGTCGTCATCCCATCTCATCAGTGGTCTCCCCCTATGTCACATGTTTGATAAACTTGTGTATTCCTTTTTCAGTATATTATCCTCTGAACAAAAGCCGTCAGAGTCGACACCGCCGAAGCGCCCTCGCTTAGACCTGACGGGTACGCCCAAGACTCCGAAGATGGGTAACTCGTTCCATGTCAGTGAGAAGTTGAGCAGTCAAATGTCGATATTGTTGGATATGCCTGATGTTCAGAGTCCGGACTGCAAGTTGTATGCTGAAAGGCCTGGTACGCCGCATAGTATTTTGAAGGTATGCTTTCATTCTATAAAGTAACGAAATACGAAAACAACATTCTCTTCCACATTCACCCTCGTAGTTCCCGTTCCCGTGGAAGTACGGGGATAATATAGCCTATGTTAGTCGCTGATAATGTAGCTATCCATTGCTGAAATAATTTTTCAAATTGGTCCAGTAGTTTTAATTTTATTCGTTGCATACAAAAACACAAATCATTCCTCTTTATAATATTATAGTAAATAGTATAGATTGTACGATCAGCCATTCTATTTTGAATGGCAGAATTATAATTTCTTCTGTTTAAAAATGACAGTCCATTAAGGCTACCCTCGCCACGCTTAGAATATTCACTGCTTCCGCATGCGATATTCTTTTGTTTCTTTAAGTGGAAAAATGGTAAATGGTTGTCATTTGTATGAAATCAATGACCCTGATTCAGATGTTTACTTGCAGTTCTATTTGGCATTAATATATACAGGGTGAATATTTAAAGTGTACGTGGATGGCCTTATGCAAAACTATGAGGAATATCGAAAAACAGTGTTTTTTGCTACGTTATTGGATTTTTGAGAAAATATCTTAAGAAACTCCTCCTTTTTTTGAAGTTTGATAAAAATAAGCGCTATCCTTTAGGTTTCCATTGTATGTTTGTTAACGTTCCAGACTCGCAGAAACTCGGAGAATGAAAGGGAAGCTCCTTCGCCCGTAGACTCGCGCTACCTCGGAGACAGCGACGACGAGCTGCTGGAGACGGCCAGCAACCACACGCACTACAGCGACGCCAACAAGTAACTTATACATATGTCACGTAATGCCCGACCTTAAAGGGTTAGGTAGACTTGAACCTTTATTCGTGACAATCTAAGAAGTCGGATTTGACAGCAGGATGCAACATTGCTTTACTAGTAAGTATGAAAGAGACATGAAATAACTTTCGTACTTAATCCGACTTCTTACATTGTCACGAATAAAGTGTAGTACACCAGTTTTATGTAGCAGTGGGCGAGCTACTGCTATTTTCCGGGCGCATCTCCATACTGTTAGTTATAAATTTCTGATGGAAATCACAATAATATGTCGCCCAACTTGGAAATTGAACTCTTGCTCAGCAATACCGCGATTTACTGCTTCAACCATAGACACAACCGTCAAAAATACATTGGCACCGAAAATAATATGAAAGGACCTCCGCAAGCGCCAAGACAAAGTTGCCCATGCACTCCTTTCAAGAGTCAGAGATGAACTTAAATGGCATGTAATATGTTTTTGTTTTTCAACTAATTCTGCTTTTTCGGGCTTCTTGATATAATCTATCATGATTTATATATATTCATTTAACCCAAATTGACCACTCCTAGTATAACTTATTTGAAGAAATATAAAAAAAAGGTTTTATAAATCTGTTGTTCTTAAACAATATATTAATTGTCCAGACATCTCCGCTTCACAATCCCCACTGCGTCGGAATCCGGATCAACTCCGTCGCCTCCGCCCGCATCTACTGCGTCGCAAGCGCAGCGTGCGAGAGAGATGGAGCGATCCGCGTCCGCTGTGCAGGAGGGAGAGATGGATGTATCTGTGGACAGCTTCGTTACTACCACGTCGCATGCTATGGTAAGTTTTGTTTATGAGTGAACATTTTCTGATGAAAGTAATTGAAAGATCTCAACAGCCCATCCCTAGCTGTCCATCAGAGACGTTCAATCCGAGTTCCGAGCGTGTAGTCTCTTAGTTTTAAGTCTTTGTAGTCCTGTCATGAAGCTTTAATTTTTAACAGACAGGAAAGTCCTGCTGAGCAAATTACAACTTCAAAGTTGCAAGAGGCCACTCATAAACAAAAGTAATTGTATTGACGTTTCTTTGTATTGGTTTATTACCATTTTCAAGTTTAATGCACAAGTGTGCTTCAGACCACCCACTTTCATGACTGAATGCTTAGAGTTCAGTGAGTCGACTTACTGCAATTTTACTTGCAAAACCAATGTTATTAAAAAGAAGTTTTTTTGACGTGACAATGTCTAATAAATCGATGAACGCCGGCTGCACGCACGAAAAAGGATGACTCGTTGTAACGTTACGCTCATTGTAACGTTACGCTCATTGTAACGTTACGATCATTTCATCAATGTTTTGTTATGACGTTGTCACGTTAAACTCTCGTCCGTAAACCGACTTTACAGACAACCAATTTATTTTTTTTACTAATTAAGCTCTTGTTTCTGTTTAGACCGAAACCAATCCCTTGGAATCACCCCCCAAGAAACTAGCAACCGAAGAATCGATCAAGTCAAGAAAATCTTTCAAAGACACAGTCCGAGCCAGGCGATCCCTCTCCATCTCCGTCAACAGCAGTCTATCCGACGACCCGAACACGTCCATAGAAAGCATAGCCGACATACCTGTGACCCTCATAAACCCACGCTACTCCGGAGAGAAACGTCACAAGGCACCTTCAGAAACAAGCGAACGTCAATATGATACCGAACAGAACGATTCGAACGTCGAACGTTCGGTCGTAGAGTTGAATGTAACTGTCACTGGGGAGAAAGAGACGGAGGTGGCCGAAGAAAGGCGGGAATTGCCGAAGACGCCGAAAGGAAGGAGGGGGATTCGGGCTGCGAGTGAGAGTACGCCATTGGTGAATAGGTTAGTTTACTTTACATACATTTTTACCTAGCAATTAACTGGGATCCGAAAATCAGATAGTCCTTTTGCTCCATGTGCGCACTGGTATTAATCTTCATGGAGAAGCTCGAGGTTAAATAATAACAGCCGTACGGGTCGTTCTTCAACAGTATATGGTATAAGCCGTGTATACCTGCAAAAGGCATACATACCAAGCACCTATATATATATTTTGTGTTGTTTTATTTTTCTTTCTATTTGTTTTTGTTTAAGTTGCATCTGCCATGTTTTCGACTAAGGTCGACTGGTAGAAAATGTGTAAGCCATTAAGTCCGCCTTTTTACAGTGTTTTAACTAGTACATAAAGTTAAATATGTATATTTTAGAGGAGCTCGTGGCTAAACGCTTGCCGAGGTTGGTCTGTGGATGGGTGACCATCTCAACATATCGAGACTCCTCCGTGCCTCGGAAAGCACGTTAAGCCGTTGGTCCCGGCTGTCATTTGTTGATCTTTGACAGTCGTTATGGATAGACAGAAGCCAGAAAATCTGACACCAGTCGAGCAGTCTTGCCAAGGAGTACCGTGTTACCCAGTTAATGGGTTATGGAGGTCTGGTAGGCAACCGCTCCACGTAAAATAATGGTATTCAGCTGAATCCGGTTTGACTGGAAGCCTACCCCAATATAGTTGGGAAAAGGCTAGGCAGATGATGTGTACTGCTGTTGGTGTACCATCTTAACGTACCGAGGTTCGTCCGTGCCGCGGACAGCACTTTAGCCGTTGGTCCCGACTGTCATTTGTATATCTTTGACAGTCGTAACGGTAGTCAGAAACCAAGAAATCTGGCTCCACTCTTGTGTTTAAAGAAATTTATTCTCATAAAAGACTACAAGTCACTTACATGAGAAATACAATAAAATATTAAGATTTTCGTTTTTTTTTTGTAAAAGTAGTTACTTCTATAATGTGTTCCGTAGTAGTTGGCTGTTATTGGAGTATTATCGATATTTTTCGACTACATATCTGCTCGATATGTAGTTGAAAAATATCGATAATACTCTTCGTTGTCCTTTTAATACATAATAGGAGCTTATATTTTTAATGGTCGACGCCGACGGTAGCTTATTGTAAATATCTGCGCCTGCATAGGTAGGTAACCATTGTTCAAAAAACTCGTTCGGCATCCACTTCGCTGTGTTTGTTGTTTCAACCGTACAAAGGATAAGTTAGTATGGAGAGAATAGAACATAATGCTCTTTATTATGTACACCGTATAAGTTAGTTTTCTTTAAATATATTTAATACTTGTTACCGCCCGCGGCTCCGTCCGCGTGATTGTCGAAAATTATCCCGAGGGAACACACTCCCGGGATAAAAACTCCTATGTCCTTTCCCAGGACTCAAACAATCTCTATACCAAATTTCATCTAAATCGGTCAAGCCGTTTATGCGTGAAGAAGTAACAAACACACACACGCACTCACAAACTGTCGCCTTTATAATATTAGTGTGATGTGATTTTTCGTGCCATCTTGCCATAGGATATCGTGTTACCCAGTTACTGGGTTGTGGAGGTCAGATAGGCAGTCACTCCACCTAAAATACTGGCACTCAGCTGCTTCCGGTCAGACTGGATGTCGGCCCTAACCTAGTTGGGGAATGATCTATCTGTGATATTGATTTTATTTTCCTAGAAAACAATTAAAATAGTAAAGTCTGATTGTTTTCTTGTAGAAGCCGACCTACGACGCCTGAACGAGTGGATTCACCCACAGTTACACCATTGCATACTAGCAGAGTCACAAGGTAAGAAAATATTGATGATTCAACACCAAATATGACCGAATTCTGATGCATATACACGCTGAAATTTTCGCGATGTATAACTATTGGTTCGAAGTCGCTTTCGAGTTTTCTTTATTATAATTTGTTCTGCCATTTCTTGATTTTAAATTAATATTTTTCATACATCGACTGTATTACCTAGACAAACTCATTTCGCTGCGGAAAAACAACCATTAAAATTTCACGCTGTATATATTGTCATTTTAGCTATTTAAATTATGTGTGAATCGTATAAGCATATTTTAAACTACAACGGCGAGGGAATACACTGTGAGGAAATCGGCATGTCTTAGAACCATCAATGCAAAAGGTATCCACCATCCATCCCCGAACTGCGCTCGCGGTTAAATTTTGGCCAGCTTCCTCTCTGGCCTGTGTGTGTGCCTGGCAGCGGGAATTTTATCGGCTGATCGTATTATTTGTATATTTCTGGTACAATAAATATATTCCATGTACGTATACTATGTGGGCAGGAGCCGCTCGCGCACGCCCGAGCGCAGCCCGCGCACGAGCCCGCTGGCCGCCATCCCCGAGCTGCGCCTCGAGGCGGACAGCGAGCCGCACGCCGCGCGCTCCACGCTCAGTATACCCAGGCAACTCAGGTATTTAGAAAGATAACAAATAACATTTACTGCCAGAATTAATATGAACAAAAAATTATTATACATATATGTGACCTAATCATCGTGCGCTTTATATGTATACTTTTTGAACAGGAGTAGATCCCGCACTCCCGAACGTCTAGACAAGAGCGTGTTGGAGTCTCCGAAGCTGGAAGCCATCAGTGAGTCACCGACCAAGTCTTCCAACACTGAGTCGTCTTCTTCTCTATCGCCGTCTTCCAAACGTAGTTTGAGGTAAAAACATTCTATTTTTTATTTTAAATATTGCTGGATATTGGTCTCCCCAATGCTTTTCCATTATTCTATATTTTCACGGCCAAATAGTTTATTTAAAAAATAATCCAGAAATCTCCTTAATTGGTTAGTGATGAACTTAAAGGTAATCCATCTACGTAATCTGATATGAGCGACTTGAATAAACCTATAAGCTGATTATAGTGCAATCTGCAATTAATATGGTCCTGGTCTTAAATATGGTATGAAAAACCAGCAAAGTGCGAGTCGGTTCGCGCACGAAGAGTTCCGTACCATTATCTATAAAAACGGCAAAAAAAAACGTTTGCTGTATGGGAGCCCCATTAAATATTTATTTTATTGTTTTTTTAGTATTTGTTGTTATAGCGGCAACATAAATACATCATCTGTGAAAATTTCAACTGTCTAACTATCATGGTTCATGATATACAGCCTGGTGACAGACGGACAGCGAAGTCTTAGTAATAGGGTCCTTTGGGTACGGAACCCTAAAAAAATATGTCGTTAGTTTTTTATCCATTTGAGACTGTCTGACCATCGCTAAATATTAATAATTCTTATCTATAAATTACTTCTACTTAATTCGCCAGGAGCCGTTCACGTACTCCCGAAATAGAGGTGGCTCAAGAACTGGTCTTGAAACAAACCCCACGCAGCCTAAGGTAAGTTTTCAAGAAATCCTTACAAAACATCTGTCAAAATGTTCTGTTCATGATATCAACATAATTCCATCTTATTCTAGGAGCCGATCCAAAACACCAGAGAAACTTATGTCTCCACGCGTAGAATCCTCAGTGCGAGCCAAGAAATCTCTATCCCGCAAAGCATTCGAAAACATTCTAATCGCTAAAGCCAAACAGGCCGACCAAATGGAGGCCGAATCTACTGAGGAAAAACCCGAAGTTGCTATCGAATGCACTCCAATGAAAGCGTTCAAACAAGTCCCGAGCCTAATGGACGTAACTCTATCTCCAATTGTCAACAAATCAGTATTACCAAGTTCTACAGACACCACGATATCAGAATCCGCTGAAAAGGCACCAAAACCTGATAAGAGTACTGCAGAATCAGATCTGAAACCTCTTCCAGCATTCACTACTTTACATGAAACGTGTATCCAGAAATCAGTACTACATAGTTTCGAAAGCAGTGTCGGTGATACTTCAGTCAGTATTCGCGAAGAAAAAATCGTTGTGATTGAGCAAAGTGAAACAGGTTTGAAGCCTCTTCCTGCATTCACTTTGAATGAAACTGAGTTTGATAAATCAGTCTTGCATAGTGTCGAGAGCAGTGTAGCTGATGAATCTAGTATACAGGAAGATAGAGACAATACGCAAACAGATAAAAATGCTTCGAAACCTTTCGCGGCATTTGTACAAATGATACAGACAGACTTCGAGAAATCGGTCCTTCAAAGTGCTCAAAGCAGCTTTGGTGAACCTTCACAATTGAATGACGATTCTAAAACAAATGAACCTTCAAGTCTGATTACCAACGACAGTGATGTAGAAATGGAAGAAAATGTCTCGGAAAATAAGAAGAGTGCGGCCGAACAGAAAGAGAAGGAGAAAATAGGAGAGATTGAGAGGGAGATAGATGAGATTCAGGATATGTCTGATGAGGAGCCGGATGTCAGTGATTTTACGGCGAGTGAAGAAGAGGAAGCTGATGTAGAGGAGTCGGAAGTCAGTTCGACGAGTGAGGTAAGTTTTAAAACAAATGCAATCCTCAAAACCAAAAAATTATGTATTTCAATAAACGTGCGCGTCTCGGGACGCCCGACAGAAGTGATAACTTAAACTAATCTAAGTTGAACTATTTAAAATGGGAAGCGTCTGTCCGAAATATGACTAGCGCTGTGGGTTGGAGTGAGAGAGGAAGAGCCTGCCTACCGCTGCCGTATGCGTGAGAGAAAGGGAAGCCAGACAGACTGGCGTCGTATCGCGTTACGTTACGAAGCGGTTTACCCTCCCATAAGAAGTTATCACTTCAAAAACCTTTTATAGGCACTAATAAGTGTCAAGGTTTGTCAGTGAAATATAAGCTAGTTGTATGTTCGAAAGCGTAGATCTTTATACAGAATAATATGCAGGACACTCCATGGACACTCCTTGAAATCAGTGTATAGTTAAAATTAATAAGTATTTGTAAATTGCATAATAATTTTAACTATGCACTGATTTACCTTTACAATTCTAATGCGCCTATAAATGGTTTCCTTGGAGATTTAATCTATAAAATGCGAAAATAGTCTTACTATCTACAGCAGGTCCAACAATATTTTCAAATCTTAAAGTTTGTGCGCCTTAGTCTTCTTAAAGCGGACGAGCATTGAGCCATGCATTCTTCATCTTCGACGATAAGTGACTAACATTTATAGCTCCTAACCCACGACAAAGTTAAAAGCAGGAAATCCCATAACAGAGCCAAAAGGCAGTTGTAATTAACAAAACTAAGCTCCATCTAGAATGAGGAACTAATAACCGGTGATCGGATAATCAGGCGCTTATATACCTAAACTTCTTCCCGTGAAAGAATAATATGGACATTCCTTTCTGAATTAATAACCAGTTTCCCAGGAACAATTTTGTAAAAATAACTATAACAAATATAATGAAATTATAGCAGTGGCTATTTTGATTTAGTATCTTTATTTTATTCAAAACAAATGGAATACCTATAAAAAATTACAATGTGAGTTTACAACAAGTTCTAACTATATTTTTAGCAATCTCAGGAATTTCGAACAATTCCGGGATCCGAGATTCTGAAAAGCATGTCCGTATTATATACTTTCGTGTGAATAAAAGTGAAGTTTAGGTATATTAGCACTCGATTATCCGATCACTGCTAATAACACAGCGAGCGTCAGACTACATATTTGAAATAGTTATTTCTGGATGTATAGGTATAAGTGTTTGTTCCATACCAATTATTGACCTAAATAAATATTTTTGGCATAAATTAATTATTATAAGAAGTAAAATTAATGACGTATTTGGCTTACCAACAGATTCCAAGGCCTGAGAATGTGACAATTTCCACGATAATCTGTGCTGGTAAAATATGTCCCAAACTCAACTCGGTAATTTACTAGATACGTATTTTATCAATTTGTTAGATTTGTTGGCAACATCAGTTAGCATAGATTAGTTTAGCTAAAAGACTCATGTATCTTTATCTATTTTTTTTTAACTGGGTATATTTCTATAAAAAATAGTATTTTAATCATACTATTGTGCTTTCATTTAGTTGGAGACATATGGCTTTATTTATAAAAAAAAATTACTAATTTTGAATACTTACCATCAGATTATTAATTCAAATTGAATTTAGAAACTTTTTTTTTTTTAAATAAGATTGAAAGTTTTGAGATACTCTTTTAGGCTAGCTTGCACCACAAATCATTAAATGCGTTTACCACTAAACCATAAATTCCATGAACTAGATGTACAAATCTCAACTTATATTTCAGTCAAGTTCATCAGAAGGAGCCGACGAAGAAAACGAGGAAGTAATCTCGGTTGCGGATTCCGACGACTCTAGCGACAAACTGCAAATAGACGAACAGTCCAAAGATAGCTCACAGGCAGAAGAACAGGACATCCAAATTTTTGAAGAAAAAGAAACTGCAGAAACAGAAATAAAACATACAGAAATTGAAGAAAAAGATCAAATTAATAGTCAAAATCTTACACAAACAGAAAGTTCAAATGATCCGCTGAATCAAGCTAACTTTTCGCTGATGACTGACGATAACTCTTTGGTTGAATCTGATAAGTCGGATCTCAATCTTAATTATTCAGGTGAAAGCGATAAGGTTAATACAAGCGGTGAAACTGCGGTTGAACAAACGGAAACAGGTAAAAACGAATATTGATTTATATACATTTCCATTTAATTTCTTGGAAAGAGGAGAGACTAATCGAGAAAGTGCCGACTCTCAACAAGTCAAACACACACAGTTAAATTGTTTCTCATCGGGACTCGTCGAGCTTCATTAACTCGGCGTGTCTTTGGTGATCGCCAATGTTGATTGTGGCCCTCAGGTGTTGCAGTGCTTGGAAATTTAATAATAAACAAGATAATTAAAATTGACACGATTGACTTTAAAAATAACAGCCAATGAAAAATAAATAAACTATAATTTATCCTCGTATTTCTTGTTACTTTGAGCATAAGTTGTTTTTTTTTTTCTTACAGTACCCGAAACAGCTGCAGTGCAAATAGAAATCTCAGCACCAGTTGACAGTGTAGATAGTCCTAAACATGTCGAAATAGTTCCAACAGAAATTGATAAGAAAAACCAAACCACAAGCGATGAAGCTAAAGAGAATAAACTATCTGAAGCAGCTAAAGTTGCAGAGAAAGTTTCAGAGGTTGCGGAAAATGTTCCTAAAGTTGTTGAAGAAGTAGCAACGGTTGTAGTTGAAGAAACACCCATGGTTGTTGAAAAAATATCAAAGGTTACTGAAATTTCTGAGAAAACAGAGGTTGCTGTAAAAGAGTCCAAAGCTGTTCAAGAAGTACCAATGATTGTCGAAGAAGTACCGAAAGTAACTGAAAAGGTTGCAGAAAAAGAGGTCAAGGTTACTGAAAAAACTGAGTCAAAAGAAAAAATACCAGAGGTTATTGAAGAAGCTCCTAAGGAACCAAAGCCTACAGAGAAAGTGGTAAAAGAGCCTACAGAAAAAGTTACCAAAGCTTCACAAAAAGCTGCTGAAGTTACAGAAATAGTACCAGAGGTGCAAGAAACAGAAAAGATTGAAGAAACAGCCGAAAAAGAAACAGAAAAACCAACACCCTCAAGGAAACGGGCCAAATCAACATCCTCAAACAAATCAACTACAGAACCTGAGAAGGAAGTTGAAACTCGTGCACCAGCAACTAGAAAGCGAACCCAATCAAACGCTTCAAACAAATCCATGGACCCTGAACAGAAAACACCAGAAAAGGAACAAACCACACCTTCAAGAAGGCGGGCAAAGACACCGACCAGCGCTGAAGTCAGGAAGATCATCACTCGACGCGTATCCCGAGAAATGTCAGGCAAACTAGACGAGTCCAACGTTCTAGACGTAACCGTAACCACACCTAAACGCAGATCGACGCGTTCAAGAAGCAAGAACTTTGATGATAACGAAAGTGTGGCTTCAGAAAGTTCGTTCGTGAGTAAGGCTAGTGAAGATGCAGGTGATAAGGCTGATCGGCCTGTTAGGAAGGGACGGAAGGCCGCGGTAGTGGCCAAGCCTGAGCTGGCTGCGATACCCGAAGATAAAGTTGATGAGGGGTCGAAGATGGCTACTGAGAATGTTATCAGTGAATATTCTAGTGCTAGAAGGTAAGATTTACACCATTTTTACATTATTTTATGCTTCCGACAATTTGCTATTCTACCCTATTCATTTCATCCATCAGATTTGGAACTGGTATGGCAACTGTGAAGACCATTGTAGACTTTCTTATTCCATGATAAGGTTCTTTGAATGTTTTTGTGATCGCTGTATCCTACCTACGTACTACTACGTATGTAACTACGTAGAATCTTGGTAAAAGGATTACGACGTAGATCCTGAAACACTACTGATACGACTGAGGCATACATATAATTGCAAAAAACAATACGACATTTACGCAACATGCAAATTATGTAAAAAGGGTAAAATCCGATGTCCGACGGCTATCAGGAAGTTCATCATCATCAGCCGAATGACGTCCAGTGCTGGACATAGACCTTCCCCAAAGGGGTGGGATCGCCATAATCGCCACGCTTGGCAGGTGGGTTGGCGATCGCAGTGTAACTGTTGCAATCGCAGAGAATGCTGCTGCCCATTCTCTAGTGAGTTTCTTAGTCGCCTCTTACGACGCCAACGGGAAGTGATGGGATGGTGCTATTGTTTTACGTCCGTTACACCATACAGAACATCAGGAAGTTACCAAGACTATTTTAAATTCGTGTACCCAGCAAGTTGTGAACCGTCTACCACG
Source organism: Mamestra brassicae (assembly GCA_905163435.1). NCBI lineage: Eukaryota > Metazoa > Arthropoda > Insecta > Lepidoptera > Noctuidae > Mamestra > Mamestra brassicae. Next base: position 5,382,271 of record LR991004.1, on the reverse strand, counting down.
CCGTAGCTCAAACAATAGTACAAACGTTATAAGTCCGCTCCACAGACTGACCCGCCACCAAAAGGCCACCCTGGAGTCGTGGCTGGAGCCCGCAGCGTCCCCGCGGCGGCGCGCCAGCACGGCGTCCCGCACGTCGCTCGCTTCGCTCACATCGCTCACATCACACTCCGTGGCCTCAGAAGTAGACGACGACGATGCATCGTCCACGCACTCCGCCGCCTTCGACGCGCCGCCCTTTAACAGGATCGAACTGCTCAACAAGACTGATTTTGAAGGTATATTGTGTAACTTGGATGGATGTTCCTTAGTAGATTCAGTCTGGACATTTTTTGGTTTTTTATAGAGGCACTTTAGTATGAAGTTGCACCGATGATTTTGTTTTGTTGATTATTCAGGGTGTATTTTAGTAAAGGCTTATTTTTCTTTCTGTCAGATGTTTTTATCTGATGAATAAAATCGTTCTTTATACCAATTTCGTAGAGAAAAACAATTTATCTGTAAATTGAACTTGACTTTTTATTTGACTTAAATTTGAATAAAATATTGTTTGATTGCGTATTTTTGAGTCATCTTGTTTAAGATTCAAAATAAAACCTGTTTAATTCATAATTTGCACAGTTAATTAAGCAAAGTTAAGTTATTATGATGTTAAGTTTGTAAATAGTAGATCCTGCCTGAGCAGCATGTTTACCTAACTTTTTATTGTAAAACTTTTATTAATAGCATAACCTGCGTAAAAATGATACGTCATTTGCTGATACAATACATTTCTTCACAGAAATGTCCAATTTTTAATGCATTAACTTATCACACTAAAGCATGGCGATGCACTTACAGGCAACACCGTTACTAAGCGGCTTTACTATTCTCCTCTCACTTATAAATCATACCTATAAGCGAGAGGCAAATAACAACCAAGAATACTAGCGTTGTCTATCCCTTACTAAATTGACGTTTCCACTGTTTGCCTCTCAGCTCGTACGTGCGAGTGAGAGACAAATAACAATAGAGAATGTTGAAAAAATCTAATTAATAGTCCGTTAAATTGATTTACAAAATATATTGGACACGTATTTTTTTCTTTTTTCACGTAAAGTTAAAATCAAGACTTTACAGTGCGTTGAAAACTCGCGTAACGTCACGCGATGGTACACTTTTTACTAAAACGTGACGTCACAAGCCACAGTTTTGAACTTTGATGCACTTTATCTTTATTAATTTCAAATGACAAAAAATACATGTCCGATATTTTTTGAAAATGTAACGATCGGAATAAATAAAATTAATTTTTTCTATCTAGTAAAATTCCTTATGGTCGATTCCACTATTCGCCTCTCGCTTTGAAACAATACAAGAGAGTGAGAGGCAATTACCCTTAACTTTCAACCTACGCATGTATTTTCCTTTATAATTTGCATTTTACTAACGCTTTGCTAGGCACCCCGGATATTGACGAGCTGCAATTGAACCTGTCGCCCGAATCTCTAGCTTCCGACGCCAGCAAACAACGTCGATGTGAGTATGCTTCCTAGAGCTTATATTAATTTGCAATTTTATTTCCTTCAGTAACTGCATGATGGTTTTGTAAATAGTTTGCACTGTAGATAATGATTTTCTTTTTTTTTATAAAATAAATTACAGCGCGTCTTGGCAGAGCTGCGTCTGAAACCAAAAGTATGCCGCGGGCGGCAAAAATTAATAGGAGAATGTCTGTTGATGCTGGTAAGTAATAAAGTCAGAAGTCAAAATTTGCTATTGTTGTTTTGGGCGTTAAAAATAATTGACATATTCGAAAATCATCCCTGACGAAGTAAAAAAGGAGTGATTAAAAATGTAGGGTTAAATCGAAACAAAACTTTGAAAGTAATTTTGACGTTATTTTAAACAGTGTACGAAGCATTTAAGGAATCCAATCTTTTAATTATGTAAATGGAATTAAAAAATTAAATGTTGATTTGGAAACCAATCATCAATTAAAGTGCAAATCTTGATTGATAGTTTTGTATCGATTGCCCCGTTTTACCCCGGCATTGACTTAAAACAGCCGCACGAATCTGGCTTAATAGGTGACCGTTTATATCGTAGTATGTAGTAAGTATGCCCTTTATACCTGGAGACTTATTCATTTGGGATATTGAGTGTGCTATATTATTTTTCTAATTTCATGTAATTTTAGGTACTTTGCGTACTATTTAATATATTCAAGTTCTTCTCACTTAACAGACAGATAACATCGCTAAGGAGTTTGTTGCGCCACTTCTTCGAAACTAAAACACTAAGAAGTGGCGGGCGTTTTAGGAAACCACTCAGTATTTTACGTTCATAAAGTGCTGATTCTCAGCCTTATAAGATGTCTGATACCAAAGCCTTTCAGTGCGCTCAAAAAAGAACATTAAACCGTAGTTCCCTTCTGTATTTTGAAGGTCTTTCAATCATTGACAGTCGTCACGAATAATTTTGGAAACCAAGTTATCCAGGAACGTGATTTAAGAGGTCATATAGACAGTCGCTCCGAGTAATATTCTTGTATCCAACTGCATTTCCTTAGACTGGAAGCCAAACTCATCGTAGGACACAACTTGGAAAGAGCGCAGGCAGAACATGATTCAAAATGCTGCAGAATCTCACTAATCATTAACTTTTAGTGTTTTTATTTTAAACTAGCTTTTGCCCGCGACTTCGTCTGCGTGGAATAGTTACTTTGGGCACCCATTTTTATTTCTAAGATCATGGTTTTTTCTTAAAAAATGACGGACTCCCATACAAACTTACATCCTCTATTTCAAGCCCTTCAAGCCCTTTTCTCGCGACAAAAAGTAGCCTATGTCCTTCTCCAAGGTCTATCTCTGTACCAAATTTCATCTAAATCGGTTCAGCGGTTTAAGCGTGAAGAGGTAACGGCCAGACAGACAGACATATACACTTTCGCATTTATTATATTAGTATGGATACACGTTCCTGTGACAAATAAAACAATGTTTCTTTAACACCATATCACCGGTATTTCAGTGAGCAGTCCAGACCGCAGCTCTCCAGGTCCTGTGGGCACTGACAGTCCAGCGCGCGGTCGACGCAAGTCGTTCAACCGCGCCTGTGAGGCGTTACACACTCCCAAAGGCACCAGGCGCACTTCTACTGACGTACGGGTATGTATTGCATGATTATTTATAACTTAGATTTCATGCATACAGGTTCGGTATCCGAAATAATAATTAATTTATTTCGGATTGATCCATAAACACACTTCAATCTAATTTAAAATACAATTAGGTAATAAAATAATATGCAATAATTAAAATGTCAACAGTTCATTTTACAATAACAATAAAATAAAAACTTATTTATAGTTAGTTAAGTACCTACACATCACTTCCCCATGATCGTCCTCATCCATCTACACTGGATAAGACAGTCATCGTCAGCATGCCGTTGCTACTACTAATAATATCTTTATTTATCAAGTTACATGGCTCAATTGTGTTAGTAACAATATTCCTTGCCCCCATGTTAGTATTTCGTAATCTAATCACTTAACTTAAAACCATCAATACATGTGAACGCCTAACACCGAGGTGGCCAGCTTGGAGCAGCGACCCATATAAAAACAATCGTTTTCTCATCGTTGTATAAAAACAGTCGACTCGAGCTTCAGAAATTACATTGCAGCCATGCTGTGTCGTGACAGTGATTTAGGTTCTGGCATCGATAGAAGCTACGAAATACTTCGGGTACATTATGTGTATAAATGAAGGGGTAAAAAATCATATAAAAGAGCAGAGAAAAAAATTCTACTGCAATAAAATTACAGTTAAAGTGGGTGTGGGCTGGCTCCGTCACACGAATGCACCCGGACAGGTGGGCGAAGGTCGTCACTCACTGGTCGCCTGAGGAAGGACTTCGTCGTCGAGGTCGACCGCGGCGAAGGTGATGTGACGATCTCATCATGTTTGCGGGGCAGACTTGGCCAGAGATCGTCCAAGAGAGAGAGTTTTGGAAGGAAAAAGAGGAGGACTTTGCCCAGCAGTGGGATACAAGCACAAGCTTAAAAAAAAACAAATAACTGGGAAATAATTTTAACCTGTAGTTTTTTTTCTCTGCAGGACATTCCATATTTTTGTTCGGTCGTTATCATTAAAGATGACAAATATTAGACTTTGCTTCGCCACAATGGCTGCTAGCTGCCAGCATCTACAGATTCCTCAAAACTTCGTCTTTTTTACCTTCTGCCAGAGACGTTATGCTTTTTTTTAATCTTTTCGACTAAACCCCAACCATCTCATTTTCAGAAAGGTGAAGGCGAGAGTCCTATAGTGTCCCCCGTGGCGTCTGAAAGCGACGCATCCGCTCCGTACGCCACGCCGGGCCGGCGCACGCGCCGCGCTGCCTCCACTCTGTCCAACACCAGCCAGGCCAACTCCGACACTGGGAAGAGGTGACTTATAAACATATAGCTACGTCATCAACCTTTTGAACGCCAGAGCGTGCCCCCGAAGCCAAGCCACAAATTCGCCGTACTTTTCTGTCACATATTTGTGACGTTTGGCATACCGGGCACGCACTTGCTTGTCATGTATACGTGCCAATGGCGTTCAAAAGGTTAAGTACCTACGTTGGTTTAGTAGGAAGAAAGTCTTTGGTAATGTAATAGTAGCACTATTTAATTGTAAAGAGTACAATTCCTCATTCTACTCTCTATGAGTGCAATTACAGTATCCATTTAGAACAGTGTAAATGTTTCCATCAGGACACCTGGCTAACCGTACTTGCTAATATAGTTTTAATTTGCAAGCTGTGAGTGCAAGTCCCTTGTGCCAAAACAAGTTTTCACTATGGCATGTGTATTGTGGCCTTAATGTCTTATCCTGACCAAATTATAAAACGATATTTTCATTTATTTCAGGTCAAAGAGAACTGCTGTAGATGAAAGCAAGAAGAAATAATTCAAACTAAGTTATTTTTATATTTATAATGAAAGTTATAGGGTGTCAGTTTTGTTTTTGCATTTATAACACAATAAATCAACCATTAATATAGAATCTGACTTTTATTGCTGACTTTCAATTACCACTTCTATTCTTGTCATCTTCTCGACAGGATTCGGTCATGATGGTCTATCTCAACGGAGATTAGCCAAAAACGCAGGAGATAAAATGCCTTGATCCAGCAGTGGGGCAACGTAGGCTAAGTAAAAATAAACTGTTTCCTAATTATTTTAAGAGTATGAAAAAAAAAAACCTTTTAATGTAACCTTATACCATTTATTTGATAGGTAGGTCCTATGAGACAATGATGACACTCATTCATACGTTCGGTTTGTGGTAAAAGTTTTGATAACGCTGTCCAGCTCCGAAGCCGCTGAAGCGCCTTTGAAATACGTCAAAATCCAAGGGTAAGATTAAAGTATGCATTAATAAATCACACAAACACATAGCATTTCAATCTATACTTTTTATACTATCATGACTAATATTATATATCTAAACTAATATTATAAATGCGAAAGTTTGGATGGATGGATGTTTGTTACTCAATTTATTTTCTGTGTCATGCATGTATTGTAAAATACTTTGCATACTATTGTATAAATTCAAGTTTTTAACAGACAGATGTGTTGCTGCGGAGTTTGTTGCGCCACTTCTTCTTCCCAGCTACAACACTAGGAAGTGGTGACGGGCGGGCGTTTTGGGGGAATGTCTTTATGTAGAACTTTGACGTTCAAAAAGTGCTGGCACTCAGCCTAATTTGAATAAATGACTTTTGAATTTTGAATCACGTCAGAACGGCTGAACAAATTTTGATGAAATTTGGCACAGAGGTTGATTATAGTTTGTAACAAAAAAAAAACACATAGGATTTTTATTTACTTTTTATACCGGGAGTATGTACCCCTGGGATAATTTCGGCAGCTAGTAGTAAATAAGATTGGACACATTTGCGAGTGCCCAATCGTTCAAAAATTCAAGAAATCCTGCTCCCTCAAAGCCTTCACTCCTTCTCCTCTTCATCACCTACAATTCCGCGCCCCGACCTTATTCTGATTATGAACGAAACCATAGCGCGATTCAGGAAGTTCGTTTGGCGGTACAACGCCATCTATCGAGCTATAAAGCAAACTGTCGCCCGCTTTCCATCATCGGAGTACCAAGGGAACGATCACAGCGAATTTGACGTGTGTGAATTTGAGATGCTAATTATAGTGTGGGCAGTTGTTTTAACCGAAAATCAATGCTTCGGGATTTGGTCTATTAAATTTAAAACTCGTAAAGATAAATTTGAACTGTCGGTTGAACATAGCATTGAACTGTCCTGTGTTGAGCTTGTCATAGTGTGCGTTTACAGACCCCTAATTTATCAAAACTATTCTATTTTTGAGTCAGTGATGGAAGATTTTCTGGTAAAACTTGCAACTGGTAATAAACTTTTAATTATATGTTGAAATTTTAATATAGAAAGTAATTCAGATAGCAGTCGCTTTTTAAATCTCTTTAAGTCGTTCAATTTATCGAATTTTTTCATAGAACCAACCCGAACAACGACAACGACTGCTCCATGCATTGATCATGTTTTTTGTTGCCTGGAACTACTTAGAAAAATCCATTATAAATTGTCTCCCTTCTGTTCACAATGGGCTAACGGTTACTTTTGAGTCAAACATACAATTCAGACCAATAACAGCTGGTAAATTAAATAAATGTAATAGCACTCAAGGCATCAAGTTAAGTGACAGGAATGGACTATGGTAGTTTTATATACAGATTTTTTTTCTGTAGTCCAAACCGAGTTCAACAATATGTTTAAAAAGAAAACTAAAACTATCTGCCCTAAGTTTTTATTTAGTGACTGACTGACTGGGCAACTAGAAGGCTCAGAAAAAGTAGGGAAAGACTTTATGCGCTGTATGGTCTTAGGCCTTACTCAAAAAAAATTAAAAATACTTTTGATAGCTTAGGCTTTATACATAAGCAATAAGCTTAAATCAGCAGAAAAAAAAATAATGATGGTTTGGAAAATTATAAACAATAAAAGAAATAGGACCAAAAGACATAATACTTATTACACATTGGAGACTTCTTATGGTCTTATTAGCGATGACCAAAAAGTTGCTCGAGAATTTGTTAATTGATTTACCAGTGTTTCAATAACAGCTACTGAAGCCTTAAACTCCTCGAAATTTATTACTTACTTTCTACATCGTTCTCACATTTATATTTGTATAATTTCCACACGAATGATGTAACCATAATCATTGTAAAAAATATTGATTTAAGTGTCCGTGGAGTTTCGAACGTGCAAATAGCATCATCTCGTTTGACTGACCAACCTTAACAATGTCTGAATCTACTAAACCGATTCAATTAATTAATTTATTTTCGTTACGCGTCTGTGTTTGGGTCACAAAAACTTATATGTGTACCAAATTCCGACTGCATCGGCGCACTAGATTCGGAGAAAACCAGCTGTGACCAATAGACGATCAGGCCATACATAGTTTGACAGTGAAAAACAATACCTAGTGTTTTTGTGCATCATTTCTGGCGGAATAAACGTATTTTTTTTTCTTCTTTCTAGACAGACAACAGAGTGATCCTATATGGGTTCCGTTTTTCTATACAGAGGGTCGGAACCTTACTAACCATTTATAAAAATTAAAACTGTACATGGTAGTTAAAATATTTTTATTCAATACACAATCAGTCAAGGTTTTTTACTCATTCTTACAATTTAACTTTATGCGTTTAGGAACAAAGAGTTAATTCGAAATCTCAGTGTTTACAACTAACAAACGTTAGATCTTACAGTTCGCGTCACCTAAGTGAGCCCCCCCGAAACCTGGCTTTCTGATGAACATGGAATGACGCTTTGCTGTTATTGTATGACATTTACAACTGCGCCGTCATTTGTAGCCAATTTTAGAACGGCAAACTTACATGACGTAAACTGTATGTAGAAATATATTAAATAAATATTAACATCACATCACATCGGACTAAGACCGAAGTTTAGTTATTCAAACGTAAAACTATCCATTGGAAGAACGTATTATAATAGTCTTCCGGACCGATTTGGTCATGGCGGCTAATCGCAACGAAGACTAGCCGCTTGGCGCGGGAGACATTATAGTGCACAAATGTGCGCATAAACCACCATATCTGGACATGCAAGCTCGGCGATCATTTATACATAATTTTAAAAACATTTATACTGCTTGAAACTCCAATTATAAAATATTTTAATAATCCTAAAAGCATCCTTTATGTCCTTAATTTTAACCATAAATTTAAATTTAAGTATCTGATTGTTTAATATCACCTAATATGGCAAAAAATCTCAAAAAATTTCAATTTCATGCAAAAAGTCCTTATTCTGAAACCCTTAAGAACATTAAAAGAGTTCTTATCAAGAATACTGTCGTTACAAACGTATCAACAAAATAAATGCATCATATTATTAATATTTAGTGCACGCATATAAAACCAACATTCGAACAGTAAATTTTACCTCTCATCTTTTTCAAAGGTTTTAAGTTTTCTACTAATGTGATGTAAAACATTCATATCCATTGGTAGATTCTTAGGTAAAGCCACTTCGTTCATATCCACACTCTTTGTGAGGATTTCCTCAGAATCTTTAATTTTTCGGTCAACTAAGTTGCTACAAATCTGTTCATCTTCCGATTTTAACGACACTTTGTCAGTACAATCAACAACTTCTCTTTTCTGCCTTGCTAGTACATTTTGTGAATTACCAATAGGTACATTTTGTTGTAAAATAGCGCCATTATTTTGAACTTGAGGAACGGTTTTCACTTGAATACCATCAACACCCAGTTTCTTATCCACCTTCTTTTGATTATTAGCTAATTCGTTAACTATAGGTGGAGGAATATTTTGAACGACTTTAGTTTCTGGTTTGGCCTGTGTGTCTTCGCCTTGTTTGTAAGACTGAGGTTCGTCTGGTGAATGAGAATGTTGCTTCACAACATCACTTTCGGGATTTAAAGGTTTATTGACTACTTGTTGTGGGTTTTGTACGTCATTTGGTACTTGTACGTTGATATTCGGTTTTTCATTCACAACTGGTTTTACTTCTTGAATTGATGGTTGGTTTACGTTAGGAGCGATATTATTTTGAGCTACTGCGGCATTGTTTTGGTTAGCAACGATATTGTTAGCAAGATTCTGAACTACAGCTCCATTATCTTGATTGGCAGCACTGTTAACTTGTGGAACTACTGCTGCTACATCAACATTATTTGGGGCTTCATCTTTTGTTCTTACCACAGTTGGGTTAACAGCTTGTGGTGTATTTATAGGATTGACTGGTATTTGCGGCTGTACATTTTGTTGGGGCTGCACATTCTGATTAGCAAGTACATTTTGAGCTGAATTTGCTTGGACATTTTGTGCGGGATTAACTTGAACATTTTGAGCGGGATTCACTTGGGCATTTGGTGCAGGATTCACTTGGGCATTTGGTGCAGGATTCACTTGGGCATTTGGTGCAGGATTCACTTGGGCATTTGGTGCAGGATTCACTTGGGCATTTGGTGCAGGATTCACTTGGGCATTTGATGCAGGATTCACTTGGGCATTTGGTGAAGGATTCACTTGGGCATTTGGTTGAGCATTTGGCACTATATTTTGTACAGGTTGTGCTGCACTTGGCTGTTCAGGTTTCTCTTTAATATCTTGAATAGCCTCTATAGTTTCGACGGCTTTCTTAGCTATCTCCTGAACTGCATCATTGGTTAGTTTCTCCAAGCGTTCTTCAACCTTCACATCATTTTTAACTAGGTCAGGTTTTTCAGTCACACCGCCAATACTTTTAATGGCCATATCGGCAATTTGTTTAATACTCTCTACAGCTATTTTCTTTGCTTCATTAGCCTCTTCAGCTTCGTTCTTATTCTGTTGCAATTCTTTCTTAGTTTTCAATATTTCGTCTAGAATTTCCTTTTGTTCTTTTATCAACTCTTTTTGTTCTTCACCATGTTGTTTGATTGTTTCTATGAGTTTTTGTTGCTTCATCATGTCTATTTTGTCTTCATTGGACTGTGGTTTTTCTTCTTTAGGTTGTATAACTTCACCGTTACTGACACCATTGGCTAATTTCGCTTCACCATTGGCTAGTTTTGTTTCTAACTTAGTTTTAAGATTTCTGGGATGTATTTCAGAAACTTTGATGGGCAGTTGTTTTACTTCTGGTACATCTAATACTTTTTTCTCCTCTGGATTTTTAATGTTCTTTGTAAGTGTCATTTTTTCGTTGGATTGTGATTCTGGTGGGACGGGGTTTGGCGGTTGTACTTCTGAATTTTTTCTTTCTTTGTTCAACGGTATACTTTCTGGAGGTTCCTTTGGTAAGTCATCATTTGGTGGAGGCTTCAAATAGATTTCTGCAAAGAGACAGACATAAACATAATGAAAATCAAACGTTTTCCACTTGTATAAAGATTAATGTTTGTAAAATTCTGCGAGTTTCACGTCTTTAGAGCAAAATTAGAGTAGATATTTTCAAATGTAGCAGGGTTAAAATTGAAGTACAGGCTGACTGCCATTATATTTTATTAAACAATATAGGAAAGGGTGTACTCTCTAGCGGAAGCTCTATTCTATTAGTGATAGCAAATAACCTAAATAGGGACATTCTTATTGGAGTATTTACCTGTATGTAACCTTTATTATACCTCGATGGTACTCGCTGGTTAAAAGAATTTAACCCTTTTCTGTTATATCCAGAGATCGGAATAGGTGTCTACCTATTCCTAATACATAATATATTTACCTAATGTTCGTGGAAGTAAGTAACATAGAGTTAATTATAGGTACCTCCTGTAAAATCCCGGAATGATAAATGGAATCATGACAATTAAAACCCGGTATTATAAAAACATGAACTGGACTTTGACTTTAATTACAAATTATTGATTTGAAGAATCAAAAGAAGAAAAAGTTGTGCGAAAACAAAGCAATTTAACATTTTTAGTAGGAACGGGGAACTCTAAAAACATAAGATTCTTCAATATAATAATTTTGTTCAAATGTATTCAAAAAGTAATTTGCAATTTCTTAAATCCCGGGATATAATCGTCATGTTTATGATTCCGGGATTTTAGAGGAGGTACTATCAACTCGTATGTTACTTACTTCCACGAACATTAGGTATATATAGTCTACTTATTCCTCGATCTCTGCTTGGTTATATCTTACGTACTTCAGACACCAACCAGTTTTATTATATATTATACTTATACAAATAGAGACTGTCTGTCTAGTTGGGGCTCATTTGTATAAGCTATAGGTAATACTGTTAAACTATTTTATTATTATTAATTAAACAACCCTGAACCTTTGCATGTATGAGTATTATCAGAAAATTAAAATATTTCTGTTTCTAATCTGTAATATTGTGCGGTCGTACTAACGTAATTTTGTGGGTTATGAGCGACGTTTTTTGAGGCACGTAAACAGCATTCTTTTCATAAAAAGATCTTATTTATCCCACATGGCGACACAAAATCACGATCGTTTGGCCTCACACTTACGCAGTTAAACACCCAAAGACTTTATAAAAATAATATTATATCTGTCACCAGAAAATTGCAAACGCCGTAAGATTGTTGATTGTTGTATTTTGTCTTAATAAGACACATTTTTTCGTAATATATCCAGAAATTATCATCATAAAGATTTAGATAATCTTACGGATTCTGTAATTTTCCGATAACATATCCAAGAGACATACCATCCTTATCCCGATTCTCGAAGAAGTCCTCGACGATCTTGTCGATCTTCTCCTGCGTGTACTTATCGTCGTAATGCTCGATGCTGCTCTCAGCTACTTGCAGGTTGGCGTACGTTCCTAGTACCATGATGACCAGGCCTAGTACTACGACACCCTGGAAAGAACAGGTTTTTAAGTAGGGTAAAAAGAAAGGGCTAGTGAAGAGCTAAACAGGATCAACTTTTGTATCATGTGTTTTTGTTTATCCGCCTGAACTATCCCACTCCTGGGCAACGACTTATCTCGATTCCTTACCTCTTTTTTATTCTTCTTCATGCCAATTCATCATCATCGTCATCAGCCGAATGACGTCCACTGCTGGACATAGACCTTCCCAAAGGGGGGGTTTGCCATAATGCGCACGCTTGGCAGGCGGGTTGGCCATCGCAGTGTAGCTGTTGCAATGCACAGAGAATGCTGCTGCCCATTCCCTTAGTTGCCTCTTACGACACCCACGGGAAGTGATGGGATGGTGCTGTTCTTCTACGTCACGCCAATTCACTACTAAGCTATCCCAAGTATTCTGCCATCTTCTACTTAGTTTAATACAATCGCTAACTCTTATTAAGGACAGAGTTAATATTTCAAACTACTGGTTTTGTAAAGGAACCAGTAGCTCTGTCAATACATTTTACTTGTCGAAGCAGAGCAGATCAAACTCGGCACCTTCTAATAGTAATATTCACAAAACATTTTAACCGACTCACCTTAGCCAAAACCCGTTCATTAGTATTCTTAAAGGTGACATGAATGAAGCATGCAGCGGGGAACACGACACAGATCAGCACGCCGATGGTGGCGCCCAGCAGGCCCAGCACCAGCTCTATGTTGGGGATGAGCAGGCTGATGCACAGCGCCACCGCCACGATGCACACCGTGATGCAGCGGAACGTGCTCTCGGGGATCGAGTGGTTAATTATGTGGTCGTGGTGGGACGAGTGCACCTGGAAATGAAAAATACTATGAAATAATTAAATTCCCAGCTAAAACACTAGGAAGTGGTGACGGGCGGGCGTTTTGGGGGACTGTCTTTATGTAGAACTTTGACGTTCAAAAAGTGCTGGCACTCAGCCTAATTTTAATAAATGACTTTTGATTTTGATTTCATGGTAGAAGTTGGGTAAATAAAAACTTACCTTCTTGTACAAGAAAGAGTACAAGCTAGCTCTACAGGGGAAGATGATGAGCGGGAAACTGAACGCTAGCGACATGACGAAGCCCAGCTTGATGACGTCACTCGCCATCGTCGGGCTCAGGCTCATCAGGATGTTGCCTGAAAGAGTGAAAGAAAGCGATTTAACATCCTACTAATAATATTATAAACGCGAAAGTTTGTAAGGATGTTTGTTACTCTTTCACGCAAAAACTACTGAATGTATTTTAATGAAATTTGGCACAGTGGTAGATTAGTCTGGAATAACACATAGGATACTTTTTATCCCGGGAATATGTTCCCTTGGGATAATTTTCGACAATCACGCGGGCGGAGCCGCGGGCGGCAACTAGTTTAAAATATGTATGTAGTCCTGGTCCAGTGTCCTTTTTTTAGTTACAAACAGGAATTATTCGTTGAATGGTTAAACTTATTTGTGCTGGAGCAGCAAAAAGTTTTTTTTTTTTTTTCACTTTTTAGTTGTGATACTAATTACTCGACGTCTTTTTGCTTACTTAGACGACGTAATTACATCATTCAAGTAAACAACAAGTAAGCAAATACTAATAAAATAAAAACTTTAAGGGACCATATGGCAAGTATACCGCACCGAACGAAAAAAGAATCACGTAAATCGGATCAGACACCTCGAAGTAATCAGTAAAAAAATACACACCGAATTGAGAATACCCTCTTTTTTTTAGATCGTTTAATAAAATATATGAAACTCACCTGATATTTCATGCGAAGAGAAGGCAATGTATCCGAACATTCCCAGAGTAAAGTACACCGCGGTACAGATGTTGATGGCGTTCTTAGTGACGATGTTCATCTTCTCTAAAGATAGCGTCGGTAGCGACTCGAATATCTCGAACAGTTGCCTGTAATAGAAATATTATATTTTAGACAAGGTGAATAACCTATACTGTTTATATGTAATCCATCATATCTATACTAATATTATAAAGAGGAAAGATTTGTAATTTTGTTTGTAACGAATAAACTTAAAAACTACTGGACCGATTTGAAAAACTCTTTCAGCAATGGATAGCTACATTATCAACGAGTTACGTAGGCTATATTTTATCCCCGTATTCCTACGGGAACGGGAACTAAGCGGGTGAAACCGCGGGAAGTCCGCTAGTCATTGATAAAATTATCTATTATGAAAACTCAAACAGTTATTCATAAATTGTATAGTACTACAATATGTTTTTAATCTGACACTTTTATTACTACTTTAGATATTATAGAACACCAAATGTCTATCTATTTTCTTTTATTGCACCGTATATTATTGGTGAGTCATCCGCGAGCAAGGGTGCTCGGTTCCAAATCATAACAGCAAAAGGGGTCTATGTTTGTGTGGATCGCCCGGAGGACACGGCATACGGTGGAGGTCTTGCCCTGCTTGGGCAGAGCACCTCCGTTTCCTCGCTCGAGGCGATCGGCGGCGGCGACTTCTCGCGTCCGGCTCTGGTTAAATCCATGGTTCGGAGCGAGGAGGCTTGGGAAGCGGTCACCTCTTTCTGCGAAGCAGTAATGCTAGCGAAGGAGGAGGCGGGCCGCGCGAGGGAAAGGCAAGGCCTTCGCCCTCGAGAAGGAGTCGCAGGGCGATCCCCAGCCACCGTAGGCGCGGGCCTGCGGACGGCCAGCGTTGGGTGGCTCGCCGTCCGATCAGAACCAGGCCCGGGTCCCAGGCGCCGTCAGCCTACAATTTATATGTAGTTCCTCACATCTGACAGAATAACGCCATAGAGAAGATAGGCACGCACTGCTTCCAGTCGCTCGTTGTCATGAATATTATTTTATATGAGCTACAAGTTATATAATAACAAGATATACTCACGTCTGACAGAACAGCGCCATAGAGAAGATAGGCACGCACTGCAGCAAGCCGGCCGGCCGCCACATTTCTACGCGTTGCTTCCAGTCGCTTGTTATCATAACTGCACCGGCCTCGAATATTACCTGGAAAACATTAACAGGATTTTTTTCAGAAACAATTAGATGGCCCGGTAAACTTCATACCACCTAAAATTTGATTTGATAGTAACTCTTTCTTCCTCGTAAACACCCCTGTATAAACACGAGTAAAAAATAATACAAATCGGTCGAGCTATTTTCGAGATTTTGCGAAACTGTTTCGAGAAATTTTGCAAAGGTCCAATCATCGCAAAGGTTTACAATTTATACGTTCTGATGTGATTGTAAAATTGGAAACATGGAACCTCATTGGTCCGTGTTGGTGTGAGACGGACGGAAGAGAACGGGAAGTCCATTTAATTCGTAATTCTATGGCGAATGTGTGAGCTCACACCAACACAGACTGAGAATCAGAGGCCATATTTCCTATTTAACAAACACACCAAAACAGATAAATTGTAACCCTGTGCGTTGATTGGCCGATAGTCTATGTCAGTTCACAATTTCTCGAAACGATACGGTGAGATTATAGAATACAGGATTTGATTCGTATCATTGTAGAAGAAATGTTCAGTTGACAATTTATCGAGAGTTTACAATCTTTGTACACCCCAAGATATTGTAAGATATAACAGAGTTTGCAATTATCCAGTGACATCCATACTAATATTAAACTGCGTAAGTGACTCTGTCAGTGCATTACCTACTGTGTGCCATTACCGGCTGAACAGATTTGGATGAAATTTGGCATATAGGTATGAGATAGGATTTTTTATACCGAGAGTATGTTGCGTTGGGATAATTTTCGAGGGCAAAACCGCTGGCAGTAGCTCGTTTTTAATAAATGGCGCGTTGTGTTTCACGCGCGCCTCAAAGAGATGTCAGCATAGAGGACGGGGCCCGCTAGGGCCAGAGCCTGCCAGGGTACAGGAATTAGTTCGAAAGAGTCACCGCGGCCCTGGAACGCAAAGGGCTTTAGAAGGAACACGGATGGGTTTTAGTCAAAGAAGTCATTTGATGATTTCCCAACCTTAAAAAAAAAAGTAATAATAATACATGTTATATGTATATCGTGTTAAAGGTATTTTAGTATCACTAAAATCACGGTCAATTTGAGAATGCGTCACTGATACGTTAATTGTATTAGTTATGTTATGTTACTAACGTTAACCACTTAAAACATGGCTGTATCACGCTTTTCAATTTATAAACCATAATCCATTAAACCACAGACAAATTTTCAGTGCAATTAAAACTATTTAATAGTATATTTTCAGTACGATTTATGACTCTGAAATCAATTGAACGCACGAAGTTAATTTCTAAAAGTTGAAAATTGATCAGCAATGATGCGATAACAGTTATTGTATTTCCTGGTTCTTATCGGTATGGAACCAGGAAAAAAACTTGTGCCTATATAGGCTAGATTGTTGCGGCACATTGCTGTTGGGGCATTCACTAAAAATATGCTACAACTCGTAATATACGATAACGCTATGAGTACCTAACTGTTGTTCTTAATTGACCTAAAAAGGTATTTGACTACTTTTTTTTTGTCTTTCATATACATATCTACATGAATTTAAAGATACTTGAAAGATTTTATTATTAAATACATAGTACAATTTGTGAAAAATTACTCTCACGGTCACTTTTGAAATTATTCTTCTATCCTTGTCGCGCAAAACGTCATTTATACTGGATAGCGCAAATTCACTATAGTGTGACTTGCGAGTGACGGCAGGATGTCACATTACCATCGATTTTAGTATCTATATGTCACCGCAAAATTGCAAACGCCGTAAGATTGTAAAATATCGCGTAAAATCGTAAACTATATCTTCGAAACTATTGAATTTGGATGGGATTTATTGTATACAAAACGATTTTCTTACAATAAATCGAGAGATTATAATCTAATAGAGATTTATTACAATCTTACGGAGTCTGCAATTTTCCGGTGACATATATACCTATAATTTGTTTGTTTGTTTGAACGCGCTAATCTCTGGAAATACCAGTAGGATTTGAAAAAATATTTTTGGATATAATAGCCACATTCATGAGGAAGGCTATACGAGAACGGGAAAAACGGGATATAATATGATATCATAATTGACTTTTCATTTGATGATTTGCGACATTCACGCGGGCGAAAACGCAGAAAGAACCTAGTACTTGATAAATTCAGAAGAGCAAACCACTCACTTTCATGACGAGACAGAAGTAAAAGGCTATGGTGGCCGCGCTGACGTTACTCAGACTGTCCACATTCCGCAGCAATCCAAGCGGCAGAACGCAGACCAGTGAGACGATCACCATTATTGATGTTCTGTAACAGAAACAGGGATGATTTATTATTATTTTCTACTTATACGTAAAACACCCACCCCGGATAGAAATGCACGGGTGAATAGAAACGAAACTTTTATTGGGATTTTTCACTTAAATTCTATACAAATGATTTCTCATGAAACACATTAAAAAAAAAGAATTTATTTAAAAACTTGGGTTCATCATTGTTGCAAACAATATTTTAATAACGTGAACGGATCAGTTTCGTTTTTAATCACCCCTGCATTTCTATCCACCCCGTTTTACCCGGTATTTAATTTAGAAGGTGATTATGCTATCATTGCGTGAAGTTTCTTTGTTTAAACAAACTTGATGATACATATTTACATCCTCTGCTAGACTTAAGAAAGAACTGACAAAAAACAGCATGTTGGCAAAATAAAGAACAGGCATTTTACTTAATTCTGATTGCAGCTCTCATTCACTACTAACTATTTAAAAAAAAACAAAGGTTTGCACTCCGGGAGTGCAGCTAGAAGTGAAAACTTGAACATTAACTTTGTGCATTTTGTTTGTAACTTTGTATTTGCATGCATTGAGGCATTCATTTTCGCCGCGCGTTAGAAAGACAGGGGGATATTACTTCCTCTTCTACGCCGCGCCGGCGGTCTACTCTCCCTCCGTCTTACGAATTTTCGATCAGGTCACGTGTCCTATACATTTTTTTCCCATCCCAAAAAATGCACAATGCCGCTAAAGAAGTGTTCACTTCAAAAAAATGTAGGTTAAATCTAAAACTCAGGTCAATTAACCAGGACAGACAGAACAGGTCCGGCCGATGGGTAAAAGAGCCAGACTTGTCCAGACAAATGCAGACAAATCATACACAAAGCAACAACTGTGACAATTTATTTGAATTTTATGTAAGTGTGATATAAAATTTACTTTTAAAAGCCTTGAATTGGACCATTATTTACTTAATACAAAAACACTAGTAAGTTCTAATTTTAGCCAACCGTTATATAGTACTCAATGATAAAGTATTCAATAAACCTTACTATTAAAACACAGTAGGTAAGTAAAGAGTATATTTACACTTGATTAAACACCAAGTCCTTCACAGTTAATTGACCTTTACAATGATACGAGACTTAACCGTTTGTAAACAATTATTCAATATATTGAGAAACAATAAGGTTTTATTGGAATTTATTTAAGTTGTTGCAACATGGTATTTTCCATACTTTTCTGTTAGCTGTTTTTATCTCAGTTAGTCACCCTCTTCCTAGCCATAATCATCTTGCACACAGTACATCATCATCTTGCACACAGTATGGATGTACATAATCATCTTGCAGACAGTATGTATGTACATAATCATCTTGCACACAGTATATCATCATCTTGCACACAATATGGATGTACATAATCATCTTGCAGACAGTATGTATGTACATAATCATCTTGCACACAGTACATCATCATCTTGCACAGGGTATGGATGTACATAATCATCTTGCAGACAGTATGTATGTACATAATCATCTTGCAGACAGTATGTATGTACATAATCATCTTGCAGACAGTATGTATGTACATAATCATCTTGCAGACAGTATGTATGTACATAATCATCTTGCACACAGTACATCATCATCTTGCACACGGTATGGATGTACATAATCATCTTGCAGACAGTATGTATGTACATAATCATCTTGCAGACAGTATGTATGTACATAATCATCTTGCACACAGTACATCATCATCTTGCACACGGTATGGATGTACATAATCATCTTGCAGACAGTATGTATGTACATAATCATCTTGCACACAGTACATCATCATCTTGCACACAGTATGGATGTACACAAGCATGTTGCGCACAGTATGGATGTACACAAGCATCTTGCACACAGTATGGATGTACATAATCATCTTGCACACAGTATGGATGTACACAAGCATCTACAAGAACATAATACATACATATGTATTATGTTCTCATATTATACACTGTTACTGTCACTGTATATCCTATCTAACTTAATGTGTATAATTCTAAGTTGTAATTTTTTTTCTTATTGTTTCCATAGCAGTTTATGCATACAGTATAGTGCATGTAGTGCTCTTTTTTAAGTGATGAGGCACTTAACCTTAAGTCTGGAGTGACTTCTCATAAATGTTAGTGTACCTTCTCATTGTTGAAGAACAATTAACATGAACATCTTGTATCTTATTAATATTATAAAATTCAAAGCCTGCATGTGTGTTATGAAAAACCCCTTAACACAGCTTAACAGATTGGGATGAAACTTGGCACACAAGTACACCTGGATTAGGACCTAAAGCTTATTTTTATCCTAGTAGTAAGTTCCTGAAGGATATAGAATAAACATCTCCAAGTTTCTTGAAACACAATCAGTTTGTATCTTAACAAATAATAATAATATTTTTCAGCCATAATGTGAAATGAAAGAACTGAAAATATTTTGTAATCAATAAAATATTTACCTCAGTATATCACTCTGGTTAATATTGAACACCTTAGCAACAATCTGTGGTCCCAGGTCTCCAACCACAACAAAGTATGCTATGCATGTTCCCATCTGGAATCCAATGATACCAACTTCAACAGCAAACTTGCCAGCTTGACCAAACACATGAAAAGCTATAAAATAATAATTAAAAATAACTAAGAAGTTTAATTAAATATGGAATATTACAATCAGATTATACAATTCATGTTGGCCTATGCCCAGAAGTGGACAGTGGTAGGCTTAGTTTTATGAAGTGATACTTTACCTAGAAATTCAAAGTTTCTTCTCCGTGCTAGTAGAGCAGATTTTAAAAGGAAATGACAGCACAATCTTGAGATAAGACCCATAAATAGTAGTATAAGAGTAGCCAGTAATACACCACACTGAAAAAACACATTTTAATTACATAAAATCGTACTTTCATTGGGTTTGAGGGTGGCATTAGAGAAATATAATGTTTTTTATAGGGCTAGAACCATCAAGGCTAAGAAATCCTTCAGCAAGATTTATATTTTTTTTTCAAGAGTTTAGTTTTAGCGACATCAAATTGAAGTTATTCGGAGCATTCCATACCAAAAATGGGCGTTTTTCGTGAAGACGTAATATACCTACCGAAAGTTAGACCTATAATTTCTAAATAATAACAAAAAAATACTTACTTGTTGAAAACAGAAGGGCATAGCCAATATTCCCACACCAATAATGCTGTTGGCTAGCGTGATAGACTGGCCCGTAGTACCCATTATTATTGTTATAATAATATTATTTTCGCTTCACAAACGCCCCTAAATAAAGGAATAATGGTTTTAAAACCACATACTGCTACGCGTATTGTTTTGAACTACTTTCTGTCAGACTGTCAACACGACAGCCTGACGTAAACTGACGTTGACGTTTTCTATTTGTGGAGCCGACTATTTTTTTTTTTAGACATTGGCAGAATATTCGACATCAGCTTTGTTTGCCATATAAAAATTTAGATTAGACTTTTCTTACGGAAACGAGTCTTTCAGTTTAGTCTTTATTTTTTTATAAAATCAGTTTCTTTTGAATGTAAATACGGATATAAATAAAATAAATTCTTAGCTCCACTCACCGAGATCACGCCTGTTTCAATTATTCCAAATGTTATGTCATGTTGTTTACTTGAGGCACAAAACTACACCATTTTAACACCACAACATCTATTAGGAATCAATTTGCGAATCATTAAAACAGTCAATGAACTTAATCCTAAAAAATCCCTCAAAAACCTCTCATTCTCCATTCGATGTTGCCAACCCAAGCTATCAGAAAAACAGCGTACACGCTCAAAAATAACTGTTAAAAACTAAAAATATAATTAAGAATATAATCAACAGCTTTTGTCTATTTTTATTGCTTGTTTACAATATTTTAAAAACATGAGGAATCCCTATATCAGCTCAAATACAGTTGAAACTATAGGGTTGTGATTACGCTCAGTTTACAGTTTTACACCAGCGCTCGATAGATGGCAGTCCGGCCTCTTTGTAAATCGCGCTATCGATCGTTTCGTTAGGTATCGCGAATGCATGTTTTATATTGTATTACCTATTATTGGTTTATCCAGCGGCATTTACTGCCGGTAATTTTTTTATGTTTAATATGTGGATAATGCAGTGGGCTGCAATATTGTAAACGATCGTTTGAACCGACACTTTTAGTAAATATGTATATTGTATCATTAAATAAAAATAAAATAAATATAATATTCTATGTGCACTCTATACGCCCTGCGACTGGTCAATATCAAACTTATTCGAGCCAAATGGCAGCAGGTAGGTCTCTTTGGCTCGTAAAAATCATAAAATCTGTCTTGGAATAGTTCTTTACCGGTTAACTAACTTCTAATAATTGTAACTTCTACCAATATCATATTTGCGTCATTAATTGATTACTTATTCTATGTGCAATATGGCTTGTGACTACTAGCCAAAAGAGACATTCTTTATTCAGCAGGGAGTTTCATGAAGGCTTCATGCCATTGAGGAAGCGTAGCGGGTTGAATGATGTGTAGTAAACCAGAATATAGGTAGGTATAATATGGAGGAGATGACGATACTACAATAAACGTAATAGGTATATATATTTTTTAATTTATCAACTAGGTACCTCTATGATACACTAGCTTTTGCCCGCGACTTCGTACGCGCATATCCCGTTTTCCGTTCCCGTACCTATAGCCTTCCTCATGTGGCTAACATATACAAGAATTTTCCAAATCCAACTGGTAGTTCCAGAGATTAGCGCGTTCAAACAAAAAAATCTTCAGCTTTAAGTATTATTAGATCCTAACTGTCATTTTTTGAGATTCATTTTTACACAGCTTTTAATTTACTGGCGCTTTTCCCATGTAAGTATTATATGAAATCTCCGAAGTGTATTATTAGTTGCAACTGCATTACATGGTTAAAATTACAAATTAAACAGATATCTATATACTAATTTATTTTCAAATAAGTACACAAGATTTTTTTTCTATAGAGTTGTTTTTTGAAGTCGGGTTTTTTGTTAAGTTTCAAAATATTGCAATGAACTACTATTGTCAGTGCTTTAATTTATTATCGTATCGTGGTCTCCACCTTTTACTTATAGCATTTTAGGGCAAGCAGAGTGACTAATTGATACCTACCTGTTTTCGCTAACACAAGGCGGCCTCTTAGAACTGAGCATTAAAAATCCTAAAGTGCACTGTTGGATTTTATTTTTTTGGTATTCATGTTGCTTAGTGTTTGTTAAAACGGGCAAAATACGTAGTAGGTTTTAAAATAAAACTCGTAAATTCAGTTACGTTAAATTTTAATGTTAGTGATTTCACTATCAGTATTCTTTGGTACTTTCGGTCAGTATTCGAAGACTCCATGTAAATATAAATCGAGGGTACTTTCACTCGAATACTGCCCTAAGTTGCATGCACACATAAATATAGATAAAATAGGTACGATTGTTGACTATTATAATTAAAGGTGGGTATTTCTTTGGACAACCCTTGAACCCACGTAATTTGATTAAAATATTAAATAAATTATATTATACATTATACATAAGTAAGTAGAAAATTACATAACAGAAGGTGGATCATTCTTGAGGTCTGGTTATGTGGAGAGATGAACTTGACTCTTACCGGAAGGACTGGCCCGCAATGGCAGTGGACACACATATGTGGAGATGAGAGAGGGATACCTTTGCCCAGCACTGGGACATAGTAAGCTAATTCGATTAGAAATAGGATGAAAGTATGCTTGTATTTCCCAAAAGGGGTATGCAGAGATGTATATCGCTGGGTGTTAGTGTACTACAAGCGTTACTACAATTACAAGCCGTGTTACGTACTCCAATTTCAACAGTTATTTCGAAAGCCCCATGTAGTAGAGAGAGGCATAAATCAAAGCTGCCAAAAAAATCCAAATGATCATTTAGCATGAACCGGGAATCGAAACCAGTGCCTAACGCTAAGCAGTCATGTTTGATACCAAGATTATAATGAGGCAGTTTAGTGGTACCGCTCTAGTATTATATTATCTGTGGTAGTGTCTTTTAAAATAATTCAAGAATGATTTTCTACCGATATGATATTAAAATGGTGTTGATTTCTCTGTTATGAAAACCACCATAAGAAAACAAGAATGACCGCGAACCTCCAGTAATAAATACATATTTTTATACATTCCAATTAGGTACAGACGCCAGCACATCAAGCTACAGCAATCTGTCAAATTTCTTTAATAGATTTTCGACTTTATCGCCAAAGCATCAAGTTCAAGGTTGATTTGAACAGGAAAATTTGACAGTTTCGGGTAGCTTGATGTGCTTCAAGCGCGTGTACAGACGTACACGCGCTTTTGCAATGCTACAACACAAGCTCTCCATCATTTCAACATTCAATACCGTACCTTACTAAGTTACAGTACTAGTTAGTACACCTAAATAAATAAAAGTTATCTAAGTATATTATTTGCTTTGTATAAATTGTGAATGCTTTTGTCTTGTATTTCTATTGTTTTCTCAGATCAAAATGAGAAAGAAAAAAAAACATATTAGAGAACCTTCACAGATAAAATCAGTGAACTAAATAAAATAGTAGTTAACGATTTTATTCCAGAAAAAAATATAACTGTGTTCAAAAAAATCTTCAACAAAAAAATACCATATCAGCTTTCGCAGTTTATACATAGCAGTCAGAATGAAATAGCTACAATTTGGTTCCAGTAAATATTTATGACACACACATTCTTAATTACTTACAAAAGTTTACAATTCAAAAACCTCTTCCGATTAAAACGAACAACAACAAATGGCACTAACACAAAACGATATTTAACAAAAAGTATATTTAAATATATATATATATATGTTTTGGTATAAAAATGTTTTCTTTTGTTACGTTCGCTAGTTGGTTCTATTTGACTTTATTTTGATTCAATTGAAAATTCAACTGTCTTGGGTTGAAGCAGTATTAAGTCTAAACTGCTGAAATTTTGCAGTTATACAAATAAAATTCAGTCGAATTCATAACCTCCTTTCAAAAATGTCTGAAATAAAATTGGCTATAATTTAATCACAACGCCATTTAATCGTTCCTGTATGACTATAAAACCGTTGGTATGATTTGAGAAGATTGTTTTTTGCTCTTAACCTAATTTTCGCTCGATGTAAAGCTATGAATCGAACTACGCGACAAAACAAGCGCGCCTGATGTCGATGTCGTTTGCACTCACAGCAAAATCGGATCAAAATGACAACCATTTTCCATGCATATGTTATGGACCAAGTAATAAATTGGGGCATTTTTCATAATGCCCGAGCATCATGAATAATGACAAGCTACTTAGGGCGAAGTAAATAATTATAATTTGAACTTCCTTATTTATCACATTTTCTAGACATTATGAATATTTTTTGGGAAATCATCAAATGACTTCTTCCGCTCTGGGTGGAGTGGAAGGGCGTGTCAGACTCTTACTGACTAAAACCCATCCGTGTTCCTTCTAAAGCCCTTTGCGTTCCAGGGCCGCGGTGACTCTTTCGAACAAATTCCGCAACCCTGGCAGGAGACATTATGAATATTGCCATGTGGTTTTCGGGCAGTCTGATAAAATAAGTACAGGTACATTGCTCGAGGTGCAGGAAGAATCGCGCCGTTTAATCAGCGGCCTAAGTAACTGCGCAGGCATTTTTTTATAATGTCCTATCCTTAACTCAACCTTTTTTATAATCACTTGGTACATAACACATACAGAAATCCAATGCCCTTGTATAGCTTACACGCTTCCAACACAACAATAGAACCGCAGCCGGCGCACACGCATCGAACCGTGACGTCACACGCGTCACAGATTTTACGCGCGCACCCAATGATCCGAGCGAAGTAATTTCCTTTTGTTCACGTGCAAGCCTTGCATCGTAGGTATATAATTAACTACTGGAATAGAACGAGTTAATTTGTACCTACTATTGTCTGAAAGTCATTAGAAGCTGGACTCGTTTTGAACAAGCATGACGTCATTTGTCATCTTTCTTGTGTGAAAGACCAGTGTAAAACAGGTTTGTCGATCTACACGAC
Organism: Mamestra brassicae; assembly: GCA_905163435.1. Taxonomy (NCBI): domain Eukaryota; kingdom Metazoa; phylum Arthropoda; class Insecta; order Lepidoptera; family Noctuidae; genus Mamestra; species Mamestra brassicae. The sequence continues at coordinate 5,356,986 of LR991004.1, read as the reverse complement.
ACGTGCAAAAAAAATGGTGAGCCGTCACGGGACGCCTGGCAGATGTGAAACATCGAAATTATTTTGTACAAGTACCTCATATGCATAAAAGAACAGGCTACGACAGGTACTAAAAATGGCATAATGAAAAAAATACATACATATAGACACGCTAGAGCGTCGGCACGCCAAACAATCGGTTTTACTCGCGGCTATAGATGTTTCACATCAATAATTAAGGAACGTAAGCTAAGATCTAAGTACTTTTTAGGGTTCGGTAGTCAACAAGGAACTCTTATAGTTTCGCTATGTCCGACATGTCTGTCTGTCCGCGAATTACCTCACGAGACGCTTAGCACTAGAAAGTTGGGAATTCGGTATGGGTATTAATCACGCCGACAAAGTGGTAAAAAAAGGTCTTGAAAAAAAAAATTTTTTTTTTCAAGTTCTTTTGCGGCGATGATTTTTTTTTAATCATCAGCCCCATTGTGTCAGGTTTTGTCGTCGTTTAAAAATATTGAGGGTGTGCGAAAACCAATTTTCCAGCCAAGGATCCGTTTGCGAGGCGGCGAGCCTCCTTGCTGGATTAACGCCATGGGATCTGGAGGCGAGAGCCCTCGCGCACGTTTACGCGTGGCGCTTGGAGGCGCTTCGCCGGGGCGAAACTCCGCTGCCACGGCAAATTGCTACGCGGCGGACAGAGCTCCAGCAGGATACCATGGCGATATGGAAACGGCGACTGTCGCAACCCAGCGCTGGGCACGCCACAATTGCAGCGATAAGACCCCTCTTTGAGGAGTGGCTGGAGAGGCGCTACGGCGTCCTCACCTTCCGCCTGACGCAGGTACTAACCGGACACGGCTGTTTCGGGAGGTACCTGTTTCGGATTAAGCGGGAGGACACGCCCGGGTGTCAGCACTGTGAGGATCGCCCGGAGGACACGGTGGAGCATACGGTGGAGGTCTGCCCTGCTTGGGCTGAGCACCGCCGTGTCCTCGTCGAGGCGATCGGCGGCGGCAACCTCTCGCGTCCGGCCCTGGTTGAATCCATGGTCCGGAGCGAGGAGGCTTGGGAAGCGGTCACCTCCTTCTGCGAAGCAGTAATGCTAGCAAAGGAGGAGGCGGGCCGCACGAGGGAAAGGCAAGGCCTTCGTCCCAACCGCCGCTACAGGAGAAGACGCCCCGGGCGTCGGGAGTCGCAGGGCGATCCCCGGCCACCGTAGGCGCGGGCCTGCGGACGGCGAGCGTTGGGTGGCTCGCTGTCCGATCACCACCAGGCCCGGGTCGATGGCGCGTTGTGTTTCACGCGCGCCTCAAAGAGATGTCAGCATAAAAGACGGGGCCCGCTAGGGCCAAAGCCTGCCAGGGTTACGGAATCTGTTCGAAAGAGTCACCGCGGCTCTGGAACGCAAAGGGCTTTAGAAGGAACACGGATGGGTTTTAGTCAGTAAGAGTCTGACACGCCCTTCCGCTCCACCCAGAGCGGAAGAAGTCATTTGATGATTTCCCATCCTTAAAAAAAAAAAAAAAAAAAAGCCAAGGATCCGTTTGCGAAATATTAAGCTTTGAAGTGCTAATTTTTGTTTAGAGTCAAGTGTGTGTGTGTGTCCCCGGCAAGCTAAACGGTTATTTTTGGAGACGTAAAAAATCATAATAGTAGCAAATATAACGAACTAGCTTTGCCCGAGACATCCTCCGCGTGGAATTGTTACTTTGGGCACTATTTTTATTTTTAAGATACAAATTTTTCAAAAACGCTTGAACATATGTGTACATATATATTTTTTAAGTGCCTAAATACTTTAATTTATCGTCAATAATGACGGACTCCCATACAAACATTCATCCCCTTTTTGAACCCCTTCAAGCCCTTTTCTTAAAGGTAGCCCATGTCCTTCTCCAAGGTCTAATCTATCTCTAACTCTTAACATACAGACAGACAGAGTTACTTTCGCATTTATAATTTTATAGAAAATATTATTATATAGTATTAAATATACCATTTAGTAATATAGTATGGTTGAATATAGTATCAGTTGTGGCTTCCTTTATTACTTACTAGTTGCCGCCCGCGTGATTGTCGAAAATGATCCCAAGGGAACATATTCCCGGGATAAAAGTATCCTATGTGTTATTCCAGACTATAATCTACCACTGTGCCAAATTTCAACAAAATCCATTCAGTAGTTTTTGCGTGAAAGAGTAACAAACATCCATCCATCCATCCATACTTAAAAACTTTCGCGTTTATAATATTAGTAGGATTTTGTTGTGGAATTATTTTAAAATTATGATATCTTCTAAGATGTTGATCGAAATCAAGCGATAACAAGGACAATTAACCAGTAGTTCCTGAGATTAGCGCGTTCAAACAAACAAACAAACAAATTCAGCTTCATAATATTAGTATAGATTTAAAAGGAAAACTATCACAGCTAAGCAGACCTTACAAGTTAACGAGTAATAGTCGACCAAACTATAAAATTTACTTGGAGAAAGAAAATTTCGTACAAATTCCATTGAAAATAGAATCGAACAAAAAGTAGGTACTATTTTAAGTCGCCAATTGTGACGTGCAACGACGGAACCCTACAATACACGAGGCCCGACACGCACTGTTTTACTTTTTAGGAGACAAGAAGAACAATAATTTTCACCAAGGATTCCTGAGTCGAGCCTGGCCATTAGGATGCCTTCATTTATTGTACACCTCATAATAAGCACAAGACAAACTTTTAATAATATGATGACTTTATGGTTCCGTGTATAAACTTCAGTGATCCTACCGCTTCCTAATAACTTTCATCAATTGAGATTCAATATGTGTTTCCGTTAACTTGACGCACTAACGTACATAACAAAGGAAACATTCCGGTTAAAAATTAATTCAAATCCAATAAGAAGTTCACAGGTACTAATAAATAACTAATAAAATATTACTTAATTCTAATAAATATAGCCGATTAGATATCGTCGCAAACGCTGTCTCGGCAGTTTTAAAAAGAAATAATATTCTACTCAATAAAAAAATAATATATGATTATTTAAACTTAATACAAAACAATTATTAATTAATCATAAATCATTCATCCAACGAAATTAAATGGCACGCTCATTCATTAGGAATGCTAAATATATAATTATATACTTTCTACTTTATGTTATATTATATTAAACCTAAGATAAATAACATTTTAAAATGCAGTACAATTATTATCTTTGGGATAATCACTTTGATTGAATGGCAAGTCAGACATTGCATGAAAATATTTTTTTAACAATGATGCAAGGAATCTGCCCATAAGGTGAAATTGTCATTTTTTTTACGTATCTTAAATATTGTCATGTATTAGAAAACATATCATAATTTTGTTATTCACTATTTCAAAAGGACGTTTCATGTAACAGTACGTTAACTTCATTTGTTATTTTTTATTCACGACTCTACTGTATCGTCGTTTAATATTATCAAGCACCTAAATAATAAATGGGAAGATTCCTTCGTGTTACAATATCTCTAGTATTTAAAGTTAAGACAAAACATTTTACCTTAAAATATGCGTAGATTTATTAGTTATTATTAAAATGATAATTTACTAAATAAAGTGATGTCATAAGGGTCGTCACCCATTATTGTTGTCACGGCATTATTAATAATTCTTAAAAGCCCTTTAATAGCAGCGAGACTTCACTGGATCGCCTTGTAATAATTAATTTGCGCCGATGCCTTATTTTATGTTAAAGTTAAAAGCTTCTTATTGCTACGAGTTTGACTAACTTAGCTAAAGACAAATCACAATATATTTACAAACAGTAAAACTACATTTTATGTCAATTTAATAATGTTTAAAAGTTTTGTGGAGATCAGCCAAAATACTTTTTTTTGGCAGTAGATTTTTTACTTTTCAAAGTTCCAAGAAACTGTTCAATTAGCCTTGAAAAACTCAGTTCTTCATTGCAATTATTTGTAGATCCCGACGCAGAACATTCCGAGTTCGCATTCTTTACTATTTTTAGGAAGCCACACGCACCATGCGTATGGCTTCCTAAAAATAGCAATTTAAAGTTTTCGCGGGATATCTTGTTATAATAAGTTATTAAGGTAATTGCGTAATTACAGCAGTTTGCATTATAATTACAATGACAGATCAATTACAAGACCAGAATACAGGACAGTTGTAGCACACTGACCATGAATGAACAATGATTTGACGCGCGAGGACGAACTAGCAACGTTACCTACTCTGTACTACACAATACATTATTACCGAAACAGAATAAACTTGAAATAACGCCAAAAACAAATGAGTGACGGCCTCAAAATTATGCCAGCGTCGAACATAGCTTTAAACATTCAAATATCTACTTGTTTGAAGACTGCAAGCCGGGTTCGCAAATAACAAAACATTACCCTTCTGGGGTGGCCGAGTAAAACATTTATGTGTCCAACATGGTAAATTTCTGAGTATTTGAAGCCATGTCTTGCCGCCGGCGTTAGACTACTCATCACACAAAACACCTCAAGCTATGATAAACGATGATCATGATACATAAATAGTGAACATTATGATTTAATTATTAAAACATACATTGGGTGCTAAATACTGGTGTAACAGCTCTAAATGCACCTTATAGGGCTAGAGGGGCGGGTGGCACAATAATTATTTAAACAAACAATTTTTTAGATAGTCTAGATTTTTTAGCCCTTAATTTATAGCCATAAGTCTTATTTTAACTTGTACTGTCTGTACCAATTATTTTAGATTAAAAACTGCCGAGCGTGGATTTTGTTGTGACTTTATATAACCCCGCAAAATTTTACGTTTTAAAAATTAACGAAGTTTATTGATTTTCGATATACATGCATTATTGTCATTATGTATAGTAAGCTTAAGACTGCTTTAATTATATTCAAATATTCGAAAATGTTTATTTGTATCCAAGACGTTGTAACGAGTTAGTCAGTGACAAAGTCAACCCAATTTGTAGATAATAACGGCAGCGGAAGGCCACTAATTTTATAATGGAAGCTGTTATGAAGATTTGAATAAGATTGATTTATCGTCATTTCGTGTTACTTGTTGACGATTTAGTTGAAATCGTGTACGACGTGCAGATCGAGAATTGAAAACGTTCCCCTTTATAGAATACTTTATTTTGAACCATGTGTTCATTAAGTTTAAATTGCTTAAATATATCCTATTGTGCGTAGATACGTGTGAAAACATAGTCTTAAATCGAGGTCTATTTACGGCGTCTACCAATAAAATTGACGGCTTTGATAAAATGTCTAATAACTGTCCCATAATAAAGCCCTTGACTTATTTAGCCAGCTTACATCATAGTGGGTGTATTTGTCATAAAAAACATTGCGCACGTGACGATGAATGTATCGTCCTTAACACGTGCATTGCCTCTTTTGGGTGTGTAATAATAAAAAAATATGTCGCAAACGGCCGTTCGTCTGTTGTTTGTGACCCGCCCCAGCTGCAATATGCGGTGACCTTTATCGAATTAACTTACCAAGATGCCTTTACTTATCTTTATCTGTAGTCAAGAGTTCTAAAATGTCCTCAGTAGACTTATTCTCTTTCTTGAATTTTTCCATCTGGTGTTTTGGAACTGTTCCATTTATGAACATTTCAATATTATTCCGTAGACGCTTGGCCGGCGTAAGACTCTTGTCTTTGCAAGGAGTCTGACCCATGGCCTCCAAGGACTCGACGAGAATCTCATCTACGAGCCGTTTGTTGAAACCTGTTCGATAAAAATATGTTAAGACTTTTTTCTGGAATGTATTTTAAGAGCTTATTTACAAAGCTTCAGTTTGAAATAGATTTAGAATCGAGTCCAGCCACCACCATTACCAAACCGAAAGCCAACGAGAACGTAGTCGTATACGTATAATTAAACATTAAATTCCACTTCCCGATAACCTAGTTAACCTACATTCGCCCGCCGTCACCGACCAACACCAAAAATTAACAATACAATGGGAAATGAACTCACTCACAAAATTATTACTCATAATGTATACCTCTTCGGTAACCCGACAGTCGTCATACAACGACGGGTATGTTCGCTAGAATAAAAACCATGATGAGACAAGCTATGCTATGGACATCGTGCCAACAAGTCTGCACTCACATAAGCACACAACACTCGGTACGTAGCACACGATTTCGCAACCCAGTGAATAATACTATAGTGCCTCGTATTTAATGTTTGTTCGGTTCGATCGCACTTGCATTTTCAATGACGGCGCATTTGTTATTACGACCTTGTTACTACGATTAAACTCAATGACCTTTGATGATGCGAACTGATGGAAACGCGTTGATGTCTTATGTACCAGACAATATTATTTAAAGTCAACATTAGATGTTTCCAACATTTTGCCAGTCTGAAAATGACTATGAACGGTGCGCTTCCGATATGGACTCCCGTTATTGGCGGACACACACTAAGCAATGTACTCCACACTAAATAAAAAAAAACAGTGCCATTATGAATGTAGTGTAAACAAACTCGTATAAAAGAAAAGTTTACGCACCTAAATATTTGAGTTTTTCTTTGGTAGCGATCATCGTGAGGAGAAGAGCCAACAGGAACCTCATGCGCGACAGAGACATGGCCGACTCCACTTCTATCTCGTCGTCAGCCTTCTTGGACCTCTTCCGTTTGACTGGTTGATCACCAGAAGGTCCTGCTACACAAGTCTTTTCATGAACATCAAGCTCTACTTTGAGCTTGTAAAAGTTATCACAGTGCGCGCATTTGTATGGGTTCTCCCTGCCGTGAATTTTAAACATGTGAGTTTTCATGTGTGGCAGTTGAGAGAAGGACATTGGACACATGGCACAGGGGAAAGGTTTCTCTCCTGTGTGACGTCTGATATGCAACATTAGAGCATTAGAATGTGAGAAAAATCGTTTGCAGATGCGGCAAGGGTACGGCCTGGCGCCGGTGTGGGAGCGCCGGTGGACGTTCAGTTGGGTGGACTGTGTGAACCTCTGTCCACACTCAGGGCACACATGCGGACGCTTCTTCTCATGCGTGCGCATATGCTCAGTCAGATGACCCTTCAACATCTTTTTACAAATAGGACACACAATCCTATGTGCACCATGGCTTACCTCAACGTGCCGCTTCAGGGAATTTGGCCTCAGAAACTCTTTACCACAGTACTGACAGACAAAATCTTTGATTTTCAAATGGCTTTTGACATGCATGTATAGGAGATTGCGACAGTGGTAAGACATACTGCACAGGGTACATTGATGGCGTCCTTTCACCATGTGTCTCTTCTCATGTTGCATCAACAAGATGTGGTAGGCGAACACTTTGTCACAGTAAATGCATTTGAAAGAATTTCCAGTATTTGTGTGTGTGTCCAAATGTTTCTTCAAGTTTTCTTTGATAAGAAATGGTTTCTCACAAAAATTACAAATATAAAGTTCTGGATCATCAAGGATTGACTTGTGGTTGCGGTCAATATGAATCTGCAAGGTGCGCTGGCTTCTGAAATTCTTTGGGCAATGCTTACATTGAAATGGCTTAATACCGAGATGCACATAAATGTGTTTACGTAATGAACATTTCCTGTTAAATGTTCTGTTGCAATGGTCACACTCATAATACTCTAATTTTAATACTACACCATTTTTTAGCGTGATATGTCTTGGTTTAAGCTTCTTTTTTTTCTTTTTCGTAGCTTTTGCACCAGATGTTGCATTTAACTTGTCTGAACTTTTTTCATCATCAGTTGAGTCTTCAGAATCATTATCAGATAAATGAACTACATCATCATCAAATTCTTGCAATTTGTTATTTTGGTCTGTTGATTCAATGTCATTGTTATTGTCTACGCAAACTCTTGGAGTTGGCACATCCATTGACGGGGGAGTTACATCAGTATTCCTGCGATTACCAATCATGAGTTCATTGTTCAGAATACTATCAATGACATTTTTATTACAGTTTTTCTTTTTCTTTTTAAGTTTACCAGTTTTTGACATAAGAGGCAGATTGCTGTCTTGTTTTTTTCTGTTTCTTTTTTTTGGCTCATCATTTGGTTTAGGATTGGACTCAACAATTACCTCAGGAACTTTTTTAACATTCACTGGTGGTTTAGCAATAAACCTTTCCCTTAGTTTGTGTCCATTTTTCAATAAAAACTTAATCTTTTGATCCGGTGTCAATACCGGGCGGGTGCTTGGTCGTTTCATGACTACATTGCAGTCTATATCATTTTTCTTCGGGGGAGATTTCTTAGGACCTGTTGATGATTTTTTTGGTTTATGTCCTGTCTTTTTCTTCTTTGTAGGTGCACTTTTGGGTGCTTTTAATCTACTCTTTACGTTAGCCATGATTTTGTCTTATTAGTAAGCTGTACTATTACTGGTTACAGCATCAAGCGATAGAGACCCACCACCATCAAGAAGAGTTAGTAATATACGTCTTTGCGTTGCGCAGGTGAAGTTATAAGAGCGCGATTCGGCTCGCCGTACTTACATGCAGTGTAACGTTATTAGCATTTCAATAATCACCTCTAACATTACGCGGCGTGTAGATAACAGCTTGTTTGCACAACGATGCTCTACTAATGTGTGAAGGACGAGCCTTTTGTCTTACAACAACGAGAACATCGCCCATTACCTTGTATTGAATATTACACACCAATCCATTGTATTGCGTCCGCACGATTCACTTTACTGTTATTCACATCATCACGATTGAGAACGTAGGTACATGTTACGTATTTTCGGTCTCAAAACACTGCAATTCAAGTAAATAAACGAAAAACTCTGCTTTAACTCGGCTCGTCGAATGATTTATTAATAGTGCGCGAATGAGACGGAAGATGTAAGTTCTGTCAAAGTTAATGCGAGACTAGCGGCATCTAACATTAGCCTCGTTTTGAGGAATTTATTTTAAGGTTTGTAGACTTTTTCTAAATAATATAATTATGACATTGAGTTTTCACTTTGTGATTACCATAATATAATTCGTTACACTATTAAATATCCATATATTTGCATTATTTTGAGTTTTTATTGTCGTCAGTAACGACATCTCTTGACCAACTCTTGCAGATTAGAATTGTGATCCAGTAAAGCTGTGCACACACTGGTAGAAATGTAAACAATATAAAAAAGTTATCTTTACAACAATTTTATTGCGCTGCGTTACGACGACGACGTGCGTGGTTGTGCCTCGCCCGGGCTCAAGCGTTAGCAGTATTGAACCAGAAATAATATTTTGTTTAGCGTCCAATCACGGATGAGATTATTTATAGACGTGGATCGAGGTGAGACTGGCTGAGACTGCGCATTCTTGAATCAAATAAGGCGCAGAGGATGATCGTGGGCCTTGGCATGATTGAAAATATTTCCTTTGCCACCATAATTGGGGGTAATAAATACGATTAATGGTGATAGATGCTAATAAGAATTACAAAGTTAACTGACACTATGATAATATTATGATACTGATACAGTAAAAATTCGTTGCACGTTCAATAGGAATCATTAGGACTTAGGTATTATATAGATATTATTAACCAACATTTTCATATTACAGAAGGCATTTAAGTAGGTACCTACCTACTACTAAAATTATACAAATAATCTCTATTCGAATTTGATTACTTAGGTACTTAAATTTTCTTTTAGTTTTCCTTCAACAAAATGGGCTCCATTTTGCTATCATCATTTAGTCGTGGACTGTACGACCTACGACGCTTAAAAGGCGATCATTATTAAGATATGTTACCGAAGTAGGTATTTAAATCTTTATTTAGCTATTAAACTACCTACGTATAACTTAATTTGTGTGCTGAATACAATCTGAAAGATTTTCATCAAATGCGTTGATGTCTTTCGTAAACCAAAGTAAACTACACTTCGAAAGACATCAACGGCCTAATTGTCCGAGTAGGTAACTATAGCTACGTACTATACTTTATAGCTGCTTAGACATTATCTTTATACATATTTTAGTTAGTTTGAGATTAAAATACTGTGGGTATGAAGTAGGTAAGTATTTCTGATAAGATAAGGCGGCTGTAGGTAGAGGTAATGAACTGTTAGTAGGTAGGTAATTAGTTATTGCAGTTTTTAATAAACTGTAGGTGTGCTACTAAATTAATATGTTTATATAGATACCTAGGTAGTTATTGTAGATGTTAGGTGCCTATTTCATTGATATGTTTTTTATAATCTGAATTTGAGCCCGGATAATTGGCACCGTCCTATATTACCCACAGGGATGGCAGCTATTTTCCACTTTTAATTTGCATGCAATCGTGGATTTTCAGTTTCACCGAATTATTGCCTATTTACTTAGTTAGGAGAAAGCATGGTTTGAAAGAAGAAAGAAATTAAAGGGTTTATTTGCGACAAGCATGCATAAGTAAAATCAGAAGCTCGACCAGTTTAACAAAGAAGATACCTAATTCATCACACAATATTCCAACGTCTTTTGATCTACAAAAGGGATAGGTCACACGATGTGGTGCCGTGCGGTGGGCCGCCGCACTGCAACCATTTTGCCGCATTAGCGTGCACACGTAGTACCTACGCGGCATCGCAACAATGTTACGGCACCCGTCGGCAACGGCTACGGCGCATACACCCTCCCCCTCGTCTTGGCAAGGTGAGCGTGCGTCGCGGCACCGCACCGGTTGGAATACCATGGACATTAGTATCTATCACGCCGCAGCAGCACCGCTCACGCGCCGCCGCCGCCGCGCCGCGCCGCATCGTGTGGCCAACGTGTGGCCTCTCCCAAAGGTTGTCAACCCCGCCCATTGCGCAACTGCGGGGGGTATATCATCGTAAGCAAAATGCGCATAAAAGCACTTATCCACCCTACAATGCATGTAACGATCGTTTTGAAGCAATCTGGGGATTACGTAAAAAATAATATTTCATTATTGTTGTTTACATACACGGACGCAGTTTTTTTTTTCAAAATAATACTAAGTACAATGGAATGAACCTATTTCATAGAAATTGTTCTGCACGTGACGGGCCATAGGATAAGCGTTTTTTGTTATCGTGGCAAATTGTTCGAGTTTGCAAAATAGTATGAATCACGGGGTGATGGTAAAGGTTTACATGCCTATTTACTAAGATCACAACGGGACATGAATTAACTAATATTACCTACCAAAGTTCCGGAAATAGTGACAGCTTAGGTAGTGACAGCAGAACCTGCAAGATTTTTGCTAAGTTTCGAATTTCCAATACCAAGTTATTTTTTTCAATTTTGGCGCTACCTACAACCATTGAACTACGTAACCAAAGTAACAAATAGCAACCACAGTGAGTGAGTAATGCATCCTAGCCAAGTAGACCTTAGTACCTACATTGACGCCTCACTATAGCCAAAGTCACTTGCTTCTTTACCCCAACGCTTGCTCTATGGCTCCTAAAAGTCTATCACACAAGCTGGCCGCGGCTTTCCCTATTGTTCAGTGACAATGGCGCAGTTTGCACCACTGTACCGACCCGGCCGCCACGCTTGCACAATTTACCAAACAATGACATTGTTGGAATGGGACCATATGTTCGACCATTCGGAAGCGGCTAATTAATAGGACAGGATATTTGATGTATCCTTTGTAGATCAGGGGCCCTACTACTTATGAAATCTTAAAACGATCGAGATTCCGCTCCAAGAGAGAGACGGAGCTATACATAGCGTATAGCACTATCCCTTTTACATCGTTGGAATTGGATGGCATTAGCACGTCATAGTAGGGCACCGATCTGATAATTGAGTCTTGTTCTTTACTATGACGAGTCATTTACTAATGTATTTATAGGTAAATTCAATTTAGGTAAGTAAATAAGGTTATAAGTATTCGGATAAGACTCAGTTTTTAATGCCGTTACAGTCTTAGTAAAGTTAATTTTGGAAATTGTTGTAATTGTTTTTGCCTATCTCGCTATTGATAAAATATGGATACGATGATGGCCATAAACTGCAGTTTCATTAGCTGGCCAAGCAGCTCAATAGACTTAGCTACTCCGGTATATGATACCCATTGATTGATCGTCGAGGTCAAGATCCGTTGTGATTGAGATTGGATTAGAGTCCCTTCGGTAATTCTCGTTAACAATAGACGGAGCGATGCGGTTGAGAGGATGCGTGGTGTTCGTAGAGCGCATCACACAGTTACATATCCAACATAATTACGCTATAAGAACCTATTTGTATAGCTTAGGTATACTCTATTAGTTATAATTACTTGTAAATAAAGGCTGCGGGATCCGCTAGATGCGACTTGCACAGGACCTGGCGATGGGGTGATTGGGGGATGTCGATGTCTAGCAGTGGATGTCTTTTTGCTGAAATGATGATGAGGGGTCGATTTGGATTATCCAACTTCTGAATACAGCATCATGACAATGAACCCGCTATTGAAGGACTTTAGAGGCCCTACTTGCGTAGGTAGGTACCTACCTACATAGCATTAGATACCCAGTTGATAAACAAGATAAATTAAACTTAAGACTTTATAAAAGTAAGTTTTACATGGTTTAGTGTGCGAGTAGGTACCTTCTACATTTACCTACCCATTGCCATCATGTGCCATCCACAAAATTGTCCACAACGTTGTACACAAGTAGGTACCTACTTAAGTAACTTAGTAGCACACAACAATGAAATCCAATCTTTATTATATCAGACGTCTTGGCGAAATAAAATTAACTTAATATTCACCATGTCAGTTAAGAAATTCGGTATCAACAAGGTAAAATAGATCCACGAAATTTTGAAACACCACTACTCTTTGGCAACCAACTAAACTTGCTCAAAATTCCCTAGTTAAATGGCAACTTTTGGTTATTTCACGGAAGTTTCTTAAGAAAAACGTAATAATATAACAATGGCCATCGAGAGTGGTTACAAACATTACACATAAAGAATATTTTGGGACAATAGCTGTAGAAACAATAGGCAAGGCGAATGTTTGGTGCCTGGCGATTATACTCGGTGATAGTTATCTTTATATGCTCGGTAAATAAGATCTGTAGCTAGTAATTAACTATGCAACAAATAAGTTGTTTTATGTGGTGGACTATTTACAACTATCACTAAATATACCTACACTTAAATAATAAAAAAATAAACTAACTAAAAATAGTCGAAAAATTCGTCCGCATCGTGTGGCCACTGGTAAAGTAACCAAAAGGCTGGCAGCATTGCCACGTTGTATGGCAATGCTTATCCTTTGTCCAAGGTAAAAGCCAGCCCTTGGGTCACGCAGTGTCAACTAAGCGTAGGTATTTCACAAATAGCACCAGCAATAATTTCCGAATATGCATCCCACCCCAGAAAGCGTAGGTAGCTATCGAAAGTAAACTGCTTTTTATGTAGGTAGATAGGTAGATACATTAAATATCTAAATGTACAGACGCCAGCATTTCAAGCTTCAACAATCTGGCAAATTTCTTTAATAGATTTTCAACTGTATCGCGAAAGTAAATTGGAAAATTTGACAGTTCTGAGTAGCTTGATGTACATTTGTAGTCTGGGTGTGGAAACAGAAAATTATCTTTGGTCCAGGCTACCAAGGTAAGGTGCCCATGTTTGTCTTACAACGGAAACAACAAGAGGCGTTTTGACTTTTAAAATTTCGGATTCATACTAGAAATCTTATCATCTCTATCATTAAAGAATTTGTCGCCCTCAAAACGACAGAGCGGAAAGGCTCAAACACGCTGAAAGGCAGTATTTACAAGACACCTATCTCTCAAGATAACGCCCCTGTTGAACATTGTAATACCACAGATAAGACTCCGTACTCTAAGTAAAAGTATGTAATCAACCCATGGATCCACAGCGCGGTCGCTCAACTTTGTCAACAATTTTAAACGGCTTAACCTAATTTCTTTTCATAATAACGTCATGGTCTACTTGTGGTGCAGACTGCCTCTGATGTCGTCTTCGATAAAAAGATAATAGGATGTTATACTGTCCAAATTGGCTAGAATGTGATTTTGGTCTAGTGCATGGGTGCCTATGGTTTTTGCTTGAAGGAGACAACATGATTGATTCAGTGACGGATTAATCTGTGTATTAAATGGTCTGGGGATCTCTTGTCCCGTACAAAGCCACTCTCTACATCTATATCCCCGCGCTGGTTGCTCGCTCTTTGATATACTTACTCAGCAATTGAAGCATTAATTTTACTAGGTGCCGACGACAGCATATCAAGCTACAATAGTCTGTCAAATTTGTTCACTAGGGTTTCAACTTTTTCGCAAAAGCATTAGGTAGGTATAGGTTCATGGTTGAGAAAATTTGACAGTTTCGGGTAACTTGATGTGCTGGAGTCTGTACCATTTTTTACAGCCGGAAGTGGTCTAGTCTTTTGTGACGTCAACATCTCTTACGAAAATTCTCTTCCCTATAACTTTACTTGCATTTTGCATTACGTCAAACTTCCGTTTTTCCGCAATCTTCATTATGACTACCTATCTATCTACTTTTAATCATCTTTGTCCTTCGTAATAAGCTCATCACGGAGACATTGCAAGCGTCTTTATTTTCGCTCTAATAAATCGTCCTCTCGCCATTTACTCAGCACCCAGTAAACACCTACTTACCTAGGCAGGTACTATCTAGGCACCTGTCGCGAAATCGTCTAGATACACAAGTACAATCGACTCAAGCGGGGGTTATTTTCCAAAGACTGCACTTCTTATTGTCTTTCCTTCCAAGCTTTATTTTGCGTTTCGGTTTCGCGGCGAGAGGTGGTATTCGCGGTATTTTTTGACAGTTGCATTTTATTTCGCGACAAGGCGGATCGACTTACAGCCTAGTTAAGATTGTGTTTGTTTATCATTGTGAGAAATGGTGAAGTTCTGGTGGATGTTTATATTATTTGCGAAAACTGCGTCGGCAAGTGATAACGAACTTCCATCTGCAGAAGTACAAAAAGGTGATAAGCTACCTACATTGTTTCTAGAGTTTTCTACTGCACCTGGCAATTTCGCTGGCCCTGTATCTGAAAACAATCTTTATATGATTAATTCTTTGTTCGGAGTTAACGACTTGTTACACCACGGGTATGTTTTTATATTTTTCCAAAGCATTGATCGCTGATATGCGTCGTTACATTTAAATTCGTAGTCTCCCTGATTGGCTCCATTAGAAACCTATCAACATGTTTCTAATAATGATCGCGGTCACTGAGGAGTCCCCTTCCTTGTGAACAATGGGTACGTACAGAAGAAATTACTAAGTTGGTGTGGCGTAGATAACAAAGATCGGATTTTCGAAGAACTACAGATAACTCTAGTTTTACATTAGGTATTCTCCACTAGAGGATGGGCCAACATCGACAAATGGTGGCACGCATGAAAGTTCTTTTGAAAATCCATGTAATGTGTTAATGATGTACCAAGAACCTACATAACCTGGATCCCCAAAATGAATAATGAGGTACTACAACGGATCCGGTAGATTGAAGGCAACCACAATATAGAATAGGCCAATCAGATAATAAATAGGTATTGAGGGACTGACAAAAATAATATAATCTGCATAAGTGGACAAAATCCAACTCATTGCGAACACAGCTCTGAATTTTTCAGATGAAAGTGAGAAAAGCAAAACAAAGACAGGTAGACGGAACGTGAACTAGACCAAGAGAAATGAAAAGCGAAACGTGACCACTATCACAAGCTCGAGATTATACGGTTCACTTTTAAAGAGAAAAAGCGCTTCATAATCGTTATATACCTACTGTTCCCACGCTTTCGCGGTAGGAACGCGAATACCACAACAGACTTTTCAAAAACAATCTACGAGTACCTCTTATTAAAATTCTTAGGTAAATACGTCACTGACAGACAACGCTCTGCCTACACAGTAGGTAACAATATATTTTTACAGTGGCTGAAAGTTTGTATTGAAGTTCGTATTTTCGCTAGTGAGAAACCCCATTGGGCACACCTTTTTTCCATTAAAAATCCTAATGGAACGCACTTGGAACACGGCTCTCGTTAATACGACGTCACAACATAGCATAGCTCACGATTTTCACGCCTTTGAACACCAAACAATAGAAGAGAAAACAGTAGGATCACTGTAGAATATAATTACACGTTAACTTTCAATTTTATGTTTGCTTGTACATCATTTTCCTTTTGTAATTGCTCCTTTCCGGCTTGATTGTAATTTACAAAAACAATAAGTAATTATGGTATGCTTGGCATCTGCAAGCTGAACCCTTTAAAGGACACGCACGAACGAACCAAGAACTAAAACTTAGCGAATTCAGATTTTTTTCCTAAATTTTTGCTTCATGTAAGACTAGGTGCTTATTGTCAGCTTGTGAAAATACAATAGGTTGGTACCACATTGTTTTTATACCGGGTAAAAAACAACCAAAACCAATAGGTATATATGTGCTGTTTAAATTGATAAAAATATCTACATCTCTTTCCAGAGTCCCGTTTCCTTCCCCTGTTCGAAGTCAAGCGTTTTGACAGTCGACCAGGCCCGGGTCTTGGACCTGGTGGTCTACCACCACTGACAACGGTGCCGATCGCCGGAGAACGCTGCTCGTCTCGACTCGAATCTGCCTTGGATCAGATGAAGCGACGGAAAAGGACGCAGCCTAAGAATTTGGACACTCCTCTGGTAAAGTATAACGCGGTTAGAGTAGAAATTATTTGTTGACCAATATTCGTATGTCACAGATGTTTTCTCTGTCATATGAAAAGTTATTTTTATGAAATCATTATTACAGATCAGCATTCCGTAAATTCATAGTGCCAATTCAGCGCATTTGGCAATTGGCCAAATACAGTTCCAATGTTCATTATTTACGTCTGTTAGTGAATAATGTTCTCGTTTGCAGAGTCAAAGCATCGACCTCAATGGCTACAGCCTGTACCAGCAAATGCGATCTGCACCCGTGGACATGTATGTTACACGAATGCGGGTACGCCTCCCACAAAACAGCAACTGGGTGAGAGTGGAAAAATGCTACTTTGACCCAAGAAACGTCTCCCTTGACACCATGCTTCTATTTCACGATATCACTATCAGCGGAAATGTGGATTTGTACAATGCAAATGATCTAGATAGGGGACTACCACCAAGCCGAAGATTGAGAAGACATTTCGCAGAATCCAGGTCCATAGACGGACCTTTCGTTGACGACTACCCCAGAAGCCGTGGAAGCAATGGCTGTAATATGATCCTAAGATTACGGAAGGCTGGTATCGGGTTCCACACGAGACCTTTAAACCAACAACCTGGGAAGTTCAACGTCAAAACCGACTCAGAATTCGTAGAACCTGGCTTCATAAGCGTCTACGCATATGGCTGCGAAAAATACATTAACAGGAACTCAGTCAGAAACAAAGATAACTTGCCTCTAAAACGTAGAAAGCGGTCGGACGAATTCTCCTTCGACCCACGATTGCGGCAATTCTATAATGACGGATCTGATAGCAGACCTGCTGACAATAACTGGGACACCGTTTACGAGCCGAGAAGTAGGGTCAATTACGAACGAAGTAAACTATTTAGGCCCGACGATGAATTGGACGAGGCCGAAGACATTTCGAGAGAGATGGAAGACATATTCACGAAAGGTATACGAACGCTTTTGACCACTTACATGAAGAAAGAACTGCAGCCCGCAATCAAAGACACTTTGATGAGGAATATGGGTTATGTGATATCGTACGGATAAAGTAGAAACTAATTTATTAAAGGATTTTGGGGCTCTTCGCGTTTATCTATAAAATTCCTAAAGCTGCCTTCCTTCCTTTAGCAATTCCTAAATTGCTAAAGCACGGGCATCTAAAATGGCGCAATTCTTCAATTTCTATACAATCTAGCAATTTCCGTAAATTGCTTGGTGTTGGCGAGGCGACATTTGCGCCATCAAGTTCCCCATGTAAGCGCAAAGCGCAAAATTACTCGAAATGCATATTTCATAAAGTATATAGCGAATTGATATAAATACCTGTAATTTTAGTTAAATGCGTATGTTTAGGAAAATTTTGTATGTTTTATAGTCATTTATGTAATTTACATTAAAAACTTTTACATATTTTAAAAAATAAAGTATTTGCAAATCTTTTATTTGGCTTCACTTGTGTGCTCTTCCAAGCTGCTTTTATTTGTTCATGTAGTAAGAATCAGAGATAGAGTTATCAATCAGCTCAAGCTTAGTTGTAAGTTTAAAGCACCAGTTGCCTAAAGGATCATTGAATACCTAGTATAAAAGAAACACAATTAATATCACCTTATTATTTATATATTCAGTAAGCAAACAATGTAAGGATTCAGTCTAAAATCTATCTAATAAATAGGTATCACAGAAATTCGTTCAGGACTGTGTTAACTAAAGCACTAAATTTAAAGACAGTCAATGACAGGAGAAATGTTTCATCAAGTAAAATCCAGAAACTAAAGGGCAATTTTTTTCTGAAGATCATTTTTTTAATTTTACAGCTTATGTTTATAAAATATGATTTTAAACCGTTATATTTATTCTTCAGATAAATTTTATATGACAATTGAAAAATCAGCCCTTAATAGTCACTGTAAATGCAAATTCAGTTACAACTAATTTGATCTAATTTGATTGGGTTTGTAGTTTTGTACATTTTTTTTTCTTCAGGCAATACTTGCATTACATAGACATTACAAAAAGCACTGATACAGAATTAAATATTACCCTCACTATTTGTAGCAATATTTTATAAACAAGCAAAATCCCAGAATGCCTGATTATAATAATTCTGTCATTTATACTTCAATAAATAAATTAATAACATCAACATAATAAAATTATACTTATAAAATAAATAAATAACTCTTAAAAATTAACTGATTTCTTTAAAAGTTGTTTACATTAAAAATGCATATTAAATTCACATTTGGGTACAAATAGCTTGTGATTAAATAAATGGCAGATTAATTAACAATTTAGCCAATCGCCATAGTTTGAAAAAAGTGGTAAGTAACTTATACTTACAAAACAGAGTTTCAGTAGAAATTCATAAATTTATTGAAAAGCCTTTTTATATGTTGTTATTGGGTACCTAAATCTATATCACACATAATCACTAAATACAGTATTCTAGTTTGCAATTCGAAGTGAAGGCAAAAATGTAGGTAGTTTGAGATTTTTAGACGGCCAACATAAATACCTTTTTATTTGAAAAAATCTTTCATAATCCAAGATACTGACTGATAAGCAATTGGTTCTACTTGAAATTCTTGTGGACAAGATAAGTTTGAACAAGATTTGGCTACATACCTTACATTTTTCATTTATTCTAACTATGGAGATTCCACTGTTCATCAACTCTTCATTTTTAAAAACATGTGTTTTATTTCATCATAAACTGCAAAGTGCATTGCAGAAACTAAAACAGCCTTTAACATACTTGGGGCATACCCTTTATATAGCGCTAGGAATCCTTCCATAGTGATGGTCAACTTTATACAGTGCAACAGACCATTACAATACATCTGCTTGCCAAAACTTGTTCTGTATTGCTGAAAACCCTGTATCTGCAGTCTTTTCTTCACTAAATCAAATGGATAGATTGCAGTCTTGGACACAAAACCAGCTATGGAACCCGCTAACAAGTTTGCCAACAATGAGGACTCAACTGCAGAATGCAGAGTGGCTTGTCTTTGGAAGTAAGGTATTTTATTGAATACAGTATCTGTGAAAAATCTGTACACAGCAAATTGTATTCCAGCGTGTGGTGCTATCTGACCAAGAGTAGGTGTCAGACCTTTGAACAGGGCTCCTGCACCTTCAGTCTTAACCATAGATGTGATAGCGTTTGTAAAACCTTTGTAAGCCTTCTTCGTCTTCTGCTCCGCAATTAACCTAGTTCGGACTGTATCAAACGGAAAAGACGCCACCGTACCAACAGCTGCAGCCACACCGCCATTGGTAAAGTTTATCCAGTGTCTATGGGTCTTGTAGAAATGTTGATCTGAATTCTGACACGCTTGTGTTAGCTTTTCGAATACAGAAAACTGCAAGACTCCATATGTTATTGATAACAGTTGTGCTGGTACGTGGCCGCTCCATAACGTAAAAAGTCCTTCTTCTTTAACAATAGAAGCGACTGCTTGTAATAAAGAACTGTATTTTGAGCCACTTTCTATGGGTTCTAGTTGCAGTTGAAATCGTATTTTTAGAACGTCGAGGGGCTGCGCTACGGCTCTCGTGAAGGCTCCTGCTAGGCCACCAGCAATCGCAGCTTCATACAATGTTGTTTGTTTCGCGGGATTATGCACTTTTAGCACCATTACAAATATTTAATCAAACAGGTCAAAAAACCCCGGTAAAATCGGTGCAATATAATAACCTCCCCTCAATGTCAAACTTCAAAGAGAATAGCGATTATAGCAAATGCATGCGAAATGTCAAAAAACTCTTTTTTTTTTTATTTACCCCATAAGGAAGGCCTTATGACCATTTTGCCTAGGTTTACGTCCCTAATTTCTTGTTTTTGCTTTAGAATGCGGATCTAACACATTCTAATGGTTGTTGGAGTATCTAGCAACAAATATATCGATTCGGCCTTCTCAGCAAAGTTTCGAGTGAGGTAGTCAATCCTACAATAAAAATTCTCAGCTCCTTAAAACCGAGATCGTGCCAGTTTCAATTATTTTACATATTTTCC
The DNA here is from genome assembly GCA_905163435.1 of Mamestra brassicae. NCBI lineage: Eukaryota > Metazoa > Arthropoda > Insecta > Lepidoptera > Noctuidae > Mamestra > Mamestra brassicae. The sequence continues at coordinate 5,336,315 of LR991004.1, read as the reverse complement.
TGGGGCGTGGCCACTTGAGACACAAAATTACACCAATTTACATCACAATATCCACTAGGAATCAATTTACGAATAATTAAAACAGCCGCTAAACTTCACTCGAAAAAATCCCGCCAAAAACTCCCTCAAAACCTGAAGCAAATCTGGGGGCTCGTTCAATTATTTCATTCAACCTAAAGAAGGCGGTCGTTGACCAACGGAGCGTACTGATTGACTGGCAAACTCGCTCCTTACGTCGTCGAGTAAGAGAATCGATCATATGTTGTGATTTTTTGACAATTTAAAAAAAATCTGTACTTTACACTAATTTGAGAAACGATTTTATAAGTACAGACGCCAGCACATCAAGCTACAACAATCTGTAATTAAAAAAAAAATAGATTTACAACTTTAAAATTAAAGCGTTAGGTTCAAAGTTGATAGCGAAAATTTGACAGTTACAGGTAGCTTGATGTGCTGGCGTCTGTACCTATTATTAGCCAAGACACTGTGTTGCGGAATTTGTTTGAAAGTGTCACCATCGCCCTGGAACGCAAAAGACATTTGGAGGAACATGGATGGGTTTTAGTCAGTTAGAGTCTGACAATCCCTTCCGCTTCGCCTAGAGCGGAAGGAGTCATTTGATGATATTACATTTTTTTTAAAAAGCGAAGCTACCGTGATCCAAACTTCATAGTCGGTGGGAGGTAATTAGTCTGAAATGAATGAATTTGAATAATATACAACAAAACAATTAACATAATTATACTAACTGTTTCGAAATTAAAGCTTGAAAATGACAAGAACAAACTCTCATTGCTGTTCGGCTTGCCCATGCTAAAAGCAATCTACCATTTTTTCTTCTCAATAATGTGGAAACAATTTTAACTTATACCCGAATCTCCAAAAGTACATTGAAGAACGCAACAATGAATTGTATTTCTGTTTTTATTAGTAACAGCTTGGTTCATGTAATCGTGATCTATGACGACTAAGCAATGTCGTTCTAAGACAACTTTTTAATTTCGCCGCTAGAGGAATATAATCTAATATGGGGTCTTATCTTTGCATCGCCAATAAAAAAAACATTGTCAATTCGATGACATGACATTTGACAACTTTGACATTTAGTTTCGTTGATCTGCGAATTTGGTTGTTGTCGAGTTGTGTGGCTTGTATTTGTTTCCAGCACTCTCTGAATCTCCTCAAAATGTCGGCGCCACTTGAAAATCTAGAAACCCAGCTTGAAATGTTTATCGAGAACGTGAGGCAAATTCGAATCATCGTGAGTGATTTCCAACCACAAGGGCAAAGTGTTCTGAATCAAAAGATGTGAGTTGCGTATACTTTCTTTTTATGTTGAAAATCCTTTATTTGGCAGCCTGTTTTTCTAAAGGCTTAGCTTTAGAAAAACAGGCTTAGCTTAGGATAATTCATAATTTTTTGTAAATATTCCAGACAATCGCTGGTTACTGGTCTGCAAGAGGTTGATAAGCTGAAGTCTCAGGTCCATGATGTTCATGTTCCTACAGAGGTGTTTGAGTGAGTATTCATCATTATACTGTAACTTGTTTAATCTATTTGAGGAGCGTCGGAACAAAAACCGATAAATCACATTTTGTCATTTTTTATTTTTATGATGCCAATTGGTTGTTCTCGTACATATCTTGCTCTATGGTTAATGTAACCCGGTCAAAAACTGATAAATCCGCTCTAAATTCGTCCGCATAATACACGGATCTGAACATAAACCGATAAATACATCAATCGTACTAATCAACGATGATGATCGGAACAGATACTGATAAATCCCTAACATTTTCAAATTTTTTTAATTGTTGACTCTTTTGATTCTGTCAAAAACCGATATATCGAATTTAGAGTTTCTCGTGACAAAACCATAAACATTGTAGGATATATTAGTGAGTAAGTGTAAGTACTTTGTTTTATCAAAAACCGATAAATCCAGTTGGTTTGGTCAATAACCGATATATCCATTTTCATTTTTTTTTATAACTCAACAGGTACCACAGTCACGAATACAGTATTTAGGTTTCCAAACAGTGATGCTAACACCAATAAATTGATAGATTTTGTTTAACTCTAAATTAGAAAACCATGAACTTGGCCATATTTTTACACTTTTTCGCAAAAAACAACAATGTGATTTATCGGTTTTTGTTCCGACGCTCCTCATTTCATAATATTACTTCAGTTTTAGAGTTTGTTGTGGTGTTTTTAGAGATTCACTTAGGGACTTGAGGGAACATCCAATAACTACTTGCAGATGTGCTGTGATTCATGTGTTCTATGTGAAGTATGTTTTTGAAAATCTGGTATCTGATGCAAATATCTAAAAACCATTAATTGTAGACAAAACTGAGTCTTGTTATTGCTATCACCATGTTAAGATATTTGTATACAATGTTATAACAAAAATATGTAATATTTATGGTTTCTTTTCTTTTTTCAGTTACATAGATCAAGGCCGCAACCCTCAGCTGTATACTAAAGACTGCATAGACAAGGCGCTGGCCAAAAATGAAGAAGTGAAGGGAAAGATCGACTCATACAAGCGCTTCAAGAGCCACCTATTGTCCGAGCTATCCAAAACATTCCCTAATGAAATAGCTAAATATAAAGCTATTAGGGGTGGGGAATAGATAGTAAGACTAACTTAGTAATAATATTTTAGTTTATTGTAATTCATGTAATTATTTTCATAAGTGGAAAAGTAATGTGTTAATTGTAAGATGCAAAACCACTATGTAACAGTGGGTTATTTTGTTTCTCATAAAACTTTGTGTGTTTGTTACTATCCAGACAATCTAATTTAGTATAATGCGCTCCAAAACTTTTGGGTGCATCTTGTTACAATGAAATACATACAAAGGGTTATTTTTTTCAAAATTAAAGACTTTTAAAAAAGCTTAGTTATTTTATTAATTAAAGAACAATTGGGATAAAAATTAAAAATACATTTCACAAAAATTCAAAGCTGACCACGAAATACATTGAAATGTGAATAGGCAATAAGACACAAATTAAGTAGGTAATTGAAAATTCAAGAATATTTTAAATGAGGATCATTGGAAAATAAAAGAAGAAGAAACACTTTTCTTCCAAAAAGTAGTTTCAAATTACGAAATTAAACATTTCAGGTTCAAGGCAGAAAATCTGAGTAAAACGGAAAATAATAATATTGAGAGTAGGCAAAGGCCAGCTCTGCTCTTGGCTGTGATACCAGTTGCAAACATTTCATCTTAAAAATTGGATTAATTGATTTCATTAAAAATAATATGGTCTAAATATAAAAATAAGTTAATACATTGATATTATACAGGGCATGTTTGGTATATAAAACATTTGTAAAATAAAATAAGGGTTAAATGATATACAAATGCAATAATACTAATCTAGGATAAAAACTTCAGGAGTCAGTGTTGTTTCTGGCATTGTGTTTGGCTCTAAACTCACACAAGTTTCAACATCTTTGATTTCTGTATTACTTTTTTCTTCGATTTTAGTTTCGCTTTCTTCGCCGCTCTCACTTGGCTTAGACTTTTCAAGAAGCCCTATAGCGTTAGAAAATTGACCCCACATTTGATAAAACTCGCTTTTTACTGGTTGTACTAATTGTGGTTTACTAGTGATGTACACGTAGTTCCAGTTGTCGGCAGAACGGTCGTTGCCCCAGTCTAAAGTGCCTGTCATGAGAAACTTGTCGTCGACTAAGCAGAATTTGTGTTGCATTTTATGATTAGGTTCGTTCAGATTACACTTTACTTCTGCTCCTGTAGAGAAAGAAAAATAGAATTCTAAGATAATATTAGATATACTATCATAAGAGTATTCAAAATAAACTCACCAGCTTCAATGAGCTCCTTTATAAAAAAATCTGTTGATTCGTTGTATCCAGATTTGTCTATGATCATACAGATCTTGATGTTTTTCTTCTTTATCAAATTGACCAATCGACCTTGTATAGCAGGGTTGTGAATGCTGGGCATGCAGACGTTGACTGTTCTCTTGGCCGCTTCCACATAACTCATCAATTTATCGAAATAATTAAAGGCATTGTATTGTAGTTTGCAGAACACCATTACTTCATTGATATCAGCATTGCGACTTCTGTAGTAGTAAGCTGCTGCAGACACAGCACAAGTGATCGCAACCGCTGCAGCCGACGACAGTATGCGTGGATTTAATATCATTTTACGTGATTTCAAACATATATAATACTATCTTGGCACGTTGACCTACCAATCCAATAATTTTATATTTCTAAATAAAATTATGAGGCCAAACCGTGCTGTCACCATCACTTTTATTCAGTAGAAAGCAATGATACAACTACCCTCACACATCAATCCTTATTCCAAATGTGAATTCTAGGTACCCTCAATCTGAATGTGTTTGGGTCTGGGTCCCTAATCGAGCACCATCCTGCACCATCCGTAAAACAGGAATTAATTTAATTCATAAAATGTAATGTCGAATAAACTGACTTTATTTTAACTTATTCGATTTTAACAATTATATTTAAAATCGACTGTCAGTATCTCTAGTTGTTTAGTAACATCATTCACATCATTGTGTTTATCATGATCATTATCACATCACTATAAAAGCAGTGCATGCATGCATACTTGGCGTCGAGAAAGGCGCGAATGTTGACGTTTTTTTGACACAAGTATTGTTTTTGCATCTAAGTTATTATTTTTGTATTTTCTAGTAGAACTTATAGAAATATGGAGTAAAGCTTAAAAATAAGAATCATGGGTATTACGGGTTTATTACCGTTTATAGAGAAAGCCTCTAGGCGGACTAATGTTAGTGAATTTAGTGGTTGTACAGTGGCTATTGATTCATATTGTTGGCTACATAAAGGCGCCTTTGCTTGCGCAGATAAACTGGTACGAGGTGAAGAAACCGATATGTAAGTCCTGTCCTATGTATTCCATTTATTTAAGGCAGGATTTGACATATTTTATTGTGTAACCTTCCCTTGCATGTCAACGCAATTCTAACCTCTGGTCTTGAGGATTCTATAACAAAATTATGTGAGGGAAACTGTTTCAAACAGCAGATTTTCTATTCCTGGTAGTAACAGAAACTCTTAATTTCAGTATAGCCAGCTAGCACTACTAATAAATACATTTTAGCCATGAACATTCCTTAATGATTGGTTCTGATTTTCCAGACACATTAAGTACTGCCTGAAATATGTGACGATGCTGCTATCTAAGAATATCAAGCCTATATTAGTATTTGACGGGAGGCACTTGCCTGCCAAAGCCATGACTGAATCCAAGAGAAGAGAGTAAGTAGAAAATAAATTAGAATAGTAAAATAGAGTTTGTAACAAAATCTAAAAATCTATGAGTGTGGGTCAAAAGATAATGTGGTAGTCTATTGCCCAACTGTGGGATGTAACAATCTATTGCTAGATAAACTGTTTTTTCAATAAATTTCATTCATCTAACCTCAGGAGTAACTTGGTTCTAATTTAAGTCATCAAAATGCAGATCTTCAATTCAATGGAAACTGTACCTGTACAATCCGTTTAGGTATTTATTGTTATCTCTAACTAATTTCAGATCTCGTGACATATCTAAGAAAAGAGCAGCTGAGCTGCTAAGTCTTGGAAAGGTAAAATACCAATTTACATTATTCTTTGAATGACAAATTCGTATTTTCATCCTCTCTTATGATGTTATTCTGACTCTCCTATTAATTTCCTACTTTAGTTGGGTTACAGTTCTTAAATATATTTGTTAATAATGTCATGCTTACTTACTATCACTTTCTAAATGGAGCATACTCTTTGCTTAAACCCTAAGAAGACTTACAGTTAATATACCCTTATCTATACTGAGGAGTTTGTTGGTTTGTTTGAAATCGCTAATCTCTGGAACTAAGAAAAAAAGGAGGAGGAAGGAGGGGGAAGGAGGATTTGGAAAAAAGTTCTTGTTATGATAGCTACATTCATGAAGAATGCTATAGTATATAATGCTATACGGGAACGAGAAATTCCTATGGGAACGGGAAAAAATGGGATATGCGCAAACAAAGTCATGGGCAAAAGCTATTCATCATATCAGCCCAAAAACATCAACTGCTGGACATAGGCCTCCCCAAAGTGTCGCCACAACAACCGGTTGTGTGTGTCTCGCGTCCATTGGCTACCCGTGACCCTCACCAGGTCATCGGTCCACATTGTGGCTTCCCACAAAGTGGAATGCTGCGTCTTACGGTAGGCAATCGCCACTACAGAACTTTTCGGCCCCATCGACCATCTGTTCAGCAAGCAATATGTCCTGCCCACTGCCACCTCAGTTTGGCAATCCTTCAGGCTATGTCGGTAGCCCTGGTTCTCTTGCAGACATCATCATTCCTGATTCCGCTACCCTTATTAGCTAAGGGTATAATAACTGTCAGGCTTCCAATCAACATTTTCATAGTAACTAGCAAAAGAAATATTTCAGATAGAAGAAGCTCGTTCCTACATGAGGCGAAGTGTGGACATCACTCACGCCATGGCACTGAGTCTTATCAAGGAGTGTAGGAAACGCAATGTGGACTGCATAGTGGCCCCTTATGAGGCTGATGCACAACTGGCTTATTTGAACATAAAGAATATTGCCCATGTAGTCATCACTGAAGACTCAGATTTAATTTTGTTTGGGTGTAGTAAGGTATAACTTTAATATTTATTTAATCAAATATTTTCTAGCTTACTCATGATGGTTAGGCTGAGATTCCTTTAAGAGATTACATAATCCATTTAAAAGAACTGTTTGTAAACCAGTATGTTCTAAGCTACTATTGGTCACTGAATGGGTTACCAATTCTCAAATCACCATGCATTTGGAATAGTGACTGTAGTACTGTACCTTGCACTTTTTTGACTGACTTCAAAATTGACTAAGTTCTCAATTCAATTTGACTGAATGTTTTTTACATAAAAGATCTTTATTCCTAAATAAATACATTTTAATTATTCTATTTCAGGTATTATTTAAAATGGATCTCGACGGAATAGGCACTCTAGTTGATACAACAAAACTACCTCTGGCAATGAAATGCCCCATAGAACACTACACATTTGACAAGTTCAGGCAAATGTGCATCATGTCTGGTTGTGACTACTTAGCCTCCCTGCCTGGCATAGGACTGGCGAAGGCGAGACAGTTTGTTACCGCTACACAGGATTCTAATTTCGCGAATGTAAGTTTTTAATCAATACTTCTCGAGATAATTATGTCAATTATACGCCCTCATCTAGTTAAAATGGACGAAGAAAGATTGACTTGTAAAAGTGTTTTTTTTTTAAACTACATCTTTGACATTTCTTGGGACCCTGAGGTGGTCCTGAACGTTTGGAAGGCGTACAAGGGGCGAAACCAACTCGTAGAGGCCCTGTTGGATGCTTTCAAGACACCATAATTTAATATCATTTCGTAATTTTTGTTTGTCCAAATGGACATCTGCACCATCATGGTGATAACGATAATGCAAAAAGATAAAAATGGGAAGATAACACATACGCATAAATTAACATGATAGTTCACTAAGTGACTAGATAAAATCCGACAAGAAGGCCAGCTTTCAGCTTTGCTGGCTGTTGCCTTTGTGGTCCGCGTATAGTGGCATCATGTGACGCTCCGCAGATGTTCCTGGAGAATGGATCCGAAGACGAGCTAAAACCTTGATAAATGATCAATTTTAGCAATTTCCTTTTTTAATTTCATGAGTACAGCAGATTTTTCTTAGACGCCACAAATGACAGCCACTAGAAGTCCTGTATTCCCAGCCAAAACACTAGAAAATGGTGACGGGTGGGCATTTATACTTGTGTAAAACAGACTTTCAAAAAGTGCTGGCTCTGCATATTTTGAACAAATAACTTTTGAATTTTGTCCAGTTCAGTCGTACTTATTGGTACTTAGTTCATAGAAACACAGTAATGAGATCCTACACTATTTTTTTATGTGTTCAACAGGCGCTGAAAAAACTTCCGAGTTTCTATAAGAAGTCATCGTTAGTAGTAACAGATGAGTACAGGGAGAGTTTCTTGAAAGCAGAAGCGACATTCAAGCATCAGTATGTTTACGATCCATTAGAAAGAAAGATGGTGAGACTGACTGAGCCTGATGATGAAGGTAAATTTTCAATATTGTCTATGTATATTGCTTCAAAAATAATCCATACTCCATTCTAAGATACTTTCGCATTTAAATATAGTATCTATCTGTCTGTCTGTCTGTCTGTTTGTTTGTTACCTCTTCACGTCTTAGGATCTATTCATACTAGCATAGAGTCGAACCATTAATCTGAAACTTAACACAGCAAAATCACCCTTATCTCCACAATGTGATGCATATATTTCTCAATCTACGCATTGGAACGTGCAAATAGCTTCATCTCTTTGGACTGACCGTCCTTGACAATTCAAAAGAGCCTGTAATGGTTTAATTGTAATAAATGCTTTGAGTTTCTTTTTAGTTTTGATATGGGTATACCGGGTTCTGAAATAGGACATACAATACTTTTCATCCTTGAGAATATTCCCTTGAGACAATTTACGCCTGTCACGCGAAGGAATCCGCTGGCAGAGTATAATTAAGTCCATTGATAAAAGCAATCAAAATTGTTCAAAGAAATAAAACTTACAATTAAATAAATAATCATATTTTTTAGCAAACCAGCTTTTTTACTTCACTGCTTTCACTATCTTTATTGGAAATATAAAAAATAAAGAAGTTGATTATTTTTATGGATAATGTTTCAATTTAATTAATTTCAGATGTTGAGCAAGCATTATGTGTCAATGCTGGTGAGCTGTTGGATCCTAAAACTGCTTTTCAGTTAGCCCTTGGAAATCTTGACCCTTTCTCATTGAAGAAAATGGATGAATGGCATCCTGACTACTGTAACAATAAGGTATTCATCACAAATTAAGTATCTCGACTTAGCACACGAGGTTGTCGACATGTGGAATGTGGGCTGTCATTGTGCCGATTGTCGTTACGGCCAATGGCCTGATGGCCAAAAACTTTGCACCTATCGAAGCTGGCGTTACGCGGTTGGGTAAAGGGCCTGATACAGAAGGCAGTACTCCTTGATACGGCTCGTATAGTGAAGAGGGTCCTTTCTCTGGAGCCCTAACCACGGGTAGCTTGGACCCTGCTCCCGACACTGGCGGACTACTAATTAGTATGGAAGGTAATAAAAACGAAAAACAGATTTTAGTGTTTACTCTTCCGCTTTTCACTATTAACTTGGTGTGACGAAAAGTAAACGTTCATTGTGACGGTACTTGGGGCCTATGTCTTGCCCAGATGCCAGATGACATGGTGTTAACAATAAGGTGAAAATAAATCAGTACTCTCCTAATAAAACGATTTTAGCACGAGAAGTACTTTTAATATTAATCAAGACTATACAAGACCTTAATAAATGAATACAAAAACCACATTAAAATAAAATGAGTTTTGAACAAACTCTAAAAATAGTAATGCATTTCAGAATGAACCAGTAAGAACGAAAAACTGGAAAGATAAAGGTGTGTCCCCACATCCCAGCATATGGAGCAAACAGTTTACACCTTACCTCGATGAGCCAAGTCCTTGGCTGAAGAAAGAAAAGAAACCAGAGCCAATATTAGCAGTTCCTACTACTAGACCTAGGAAGGTCGTCAATCTAGTCAGTAAATTCGTTCCTGAAACTCAGGATCAAGATGAGAGGTAAGTAATTTTCGATAACCATTATTTGTACTGTATTTTGTTAGAATTATAAAATTAGGGTAGCCTTTACATAATGTTGAAAACCCAATAAGTGCAAAGTAAATGAAATTTAAAAAAAGCAAAAAGCCAACGTCACGCGGTGTTCCCAGGCGGTCACCCATCCAAGTACTGACCGCGCCCGATGTTGCTTAACTTCGGTGATCGGACGAGAACCGGTGTATTCAACGTAGTATGGACGTTGGCGATAGCTAAGGCGAAATTTTCAGTTGCTATCACATTTCTGACGCCATTGATGTGACTCATTCGCCAAGTGGCACGAAGATAAAGCTACACTATTTTTGCGTGCCAGAGAGTACGATTAATTCCAGAAAATTTACGGTTCCTGGGCGAATTCGCGAGAAAAACCTAGTTAAGTTCGGAAATAAGTATAATAATTAAACGACGTTGGCGATTGACGTGTCGAATTTATTTATCATTTCCAAAATAATAACGTCATGAGACGCTATCGCGTTTAACTATCAGTCCAATTTGATTTGCACTTCAAGGAGATAGCGGTACCAATAATTTCGCTTTCGTATTTTTTGACATTTTTGGCACACCCATTTCTTATTTTAAATCAAAATTGATTAATATAGCGCGCTCTCTTTCTATTTTCCAGTTTATCAATAGACACTTTAAGCAACATGTATTGTACAGAACCAGCCATTAAAAAGCAGAAGATCGACAGCAATAACGAAGTCAGCGAAACATTGACACAATACTCAGAAAATGAGCACAACAAACCAATTATTGAAGACGAAACCACTGACCAATTCAGTACTCGAAATGACAAATCTCCTATACTCGAAAACAAAGAAAGATCTTTTAAGAAATGCCTAAAAACTGGCAGCTATTCAGTTCTAAAGAAACTCAGCAGATTCCCTAGAACTGTTTTAGATAATAATGTAGTCGAAAGCAAATTTTTCTCAAGTACGGATGAAAATCAGACCAATGACAATAATGTTTCGAAAGAGAGTGTTACTATAGAAGAATCGCCAGAAAAAACCAGCAGGAATCCGTTTAAAAAACGCACATCGACTTGTGTCAAGATTGAGGAAGAAGTGGTATGCTTGGAAGAGGATTCTCAAAAAGAAAATTCTCCGGGCAACAGTTCGCCGAATCGAACTCATAGCCCTATTTTAGAACCTAGTCCAAGATGTAAAGGTTCCTTGAATATGGATATGGATGTACAGCTAATAGAAAATACTGAGAGTGAAGAATCTGTGATAGAGAATACTTATCCTATGGAGACGCTGATTACACCTACTGCGTCGCAGGTTAGTTGTAGCTCGAATTATTTAGCTAGATACCTTTGCTTAGATTTATTACCTTTGTTGGGGTCGGCCTTTTGTCTCTTTTTTTTGAGCGAAGAAAATGCTGCCCCGTCCGGAGAGACGATCTGGTTATGTTATGTGGGGCTTGCACCCACTAAAAACTTCGCCGGTGCACCAACTTTCGCCTTGACGGGGTGGGTGGGCCGCGAGAACTGCTACGCATGACATTCGCGCTCCGCCGCTTCCTTATGCGAGATTACGTCCTCGCTAATAGACGCAACCGCCTTCCATACCCTTTCACTGCCGATCAAAGGTTTTTTGTCTACCTGGATGAAGCTGAATGCCAGTATTTCAAAGGGAGCGACTACCTATCCTGCCTTCAAACCACAACCTAGTAACTGGGTTACACAATATCTCTTACCATCTATCCATGATAATGATCACACTTTTGGCATCCGAACTTTCATCGCAGCTAGCAATGGCAGATTTTTATGACACATTTATTTTGTCTACACATATTGCATAGTTAGCAATAACGAGCCAGCGTCCATTTAATGGTATGGATTCTTGTTGATTTCCAAATCGTCTTGCCAAAATTGCCAAAAAAAAATAGTCCATTTTAATATTTATAGATGCTTTTATGATAACATTATTTAATCTCTCTGAAATTTTTTGTAGACTTCTTTTGGCGCATCACCTACAAGATCAATGTGGTCAAGCAGCCAATCAAAGCCAATGTTTGGAAGCCAACCTAACAACAAATCGAGGTCCAACATGAATGGTTTCAAAAAGTCCGCTCCTAGAGTGAATGGGATCAAGAAATCACCGCCTTTGCCTAGCAACCAACCGACTCTGCTTAGCAAGTTTGGGTTTCAGAAAAAGTAAGTTGGCTCTATAGTATCATATCCATTTATTTTGTTTTGGGACAATTTTCTACAATGTGTTTCAACTATACTAATATAATAAAGGTGAAGAGTTTGTTTGTTTGAACGCGCGAATCTCTGGAACCAGTCGGATTTGGAAAATTATTTTGTATATAATAGCCACATTCATGAGGAAGGCTATAGGCTATACGGGAACGGGAAATTCCTACGGGAACGGGTAAAATCGAGATATGCGCGTACGAAGTCCGGGGCAAAAGCTAGTTTTCAACAAACTTGCGCAGAATATTTGGAATATCTGGATACAGCTACAAGTATATTTTGATACAAATATAGGTTGCAGCCTCCTGTAATTTTAACTCTTAATAAACTATACTATAATACCAAATCCGCCTATAACGTTCCTAGTGCTGGGACACGGACCACCTCTCTATGACAGGGCTGTAGCTGTAATCCACCGCGAGGGCACAGTGGAGTGGATGGTGGATTTTTTTGTGTTCGACTTCTAGGACATGCCGTGTCCTCTCGAAGTTTACCTTTTCCGTTTTGAGAGCAGTGGTGACGATATAATTTTTAATAACTATTTTTTATTTCTGTTTTCAGGCCAGTCTTGAAAAGATGATGATCTGCAGAAGCAGTATTACAAAAAACTATAATAAATAAGTGTTATTGTTTTAAGTTGAGCATTTGAAATGTGCATTTAATTTATTGATTATGACGCTATGTCATATACCGAGTACAATTTTATATAGTGATCGTGAGGCCAGCAATATGGCGTTTATTGTTGACTATAATTATGTTCATAATTTGTGAGATGTAAATGAAATAAATACTTTATTGCAATGTAATTTATATGTAATTCTTTATTTATTTATTTGGAACTAGCTAGCTTCTGCCCTCGGCGTTACCCGCGTGATTTTTAATGGTTTATTTTTTTTGCACAACACCCTAACTTTTCTAAATAAATTACTCCTTATAATATCGGCTATCTGCCAGTGACAGTTCCGCCAATATCGGTCCAGTCGCTTACGAGATCCCGCGTGAAAACTATAGTTTTTTTTTTTGGTCAGAGTCCTAGTTTTATGCGCTGACGGTTGAAAACTCGACTCATTGTAAAAGATGTCAAAATGTTTCACAAAATCTTCAAAAGGAAATGGAAAAAGCAAAAAGCCAACGTCACGCGGTGTTCCCAGGCGGTCACCCATCCAAGTACTGACCGCGCCCGATGTTGCTTAACTTCGGTGATCGGACGAGAACCGGTGTATTCAACGTAGTATGGACGTTGGCGATAGCTAAGGCGAAATTTTTAGTCGCTATCAGATTTCTGACATCACTGATGTGACACATTCCCCAAGTGCACGGAGATAATGCTACACTATTGCTGAGTGTCAGAGAGTAGATACGATTAATTCCAGAAAATATTCGGTTTCTGAGCGAATCCGCGGGAAAAACCTATTTAATTAATTAATTTATTTTTTATTTATTTATTTATCGTAGACCAATTACATTAACACACAAAGTACACAAAATGTAAGCATTAAAAAAAAAAAATATATATATATTAATATTTTCGCCAGTGTCACTCCATTCCGATAGTAATCACTTCTGTTTCCCAACAGGTAATTATCTACAAATTACACACGTTAAATAACGTGTTTACCGATGTCATGCGTGATATTGTACGATAACTGAGGCAATTTCAAATTTTATCTGATTCAAAATGGCGGAATGCGGGCTTAACAAGGGTCATACGTTCTTAGCGGGGTAAAGATTGGTCATAATTAGGTGCTAATTTGATGTTATTATCGGATTCATTAGCGTTTGAAAGAAAAACTGCAAAAACAAGGAACAAAAATTAGATTATAATTTAAAAAATAAATCATTCATGGATTTATTTGTCTTTGGGATGTAAAAAAGCAAAAGCCAACGTCACGCGGTGTTCCCAGGCGGTCACCCATCCAAGTACTGACCGCGCCCGATGTTGCTTAACTTCGGTGATCGGACGAGAACCGGTGTATTCAACGTAGTATGGACGTTGGCGTTGGATGTGAAGAATTTATCTATGTTTATCAGAATATTAACGTCATTCATCGCCAGCCTCTATCTGTACCTATATTATATTATTATTTTTTACTTTTATAACTACGCAACGGATTTAAATGCGGTTTTTACTATCATTTAGAGAATTTCTTCCGGAAGGTTTATATGTTTTAATGTTTTATAATTAAAATTATAAATAGTGTAGAAAAGTCGATGTTTTGCCAAGTGTCCAACAAGCGATTTTCGGGCGCACATTAGTGCGAAGCTGGGGCGGGACGCTAATAAGTGTGTTTTCATTGTCCATTTTAACAATAAGTACCTAGAGCAGTCAAGACCCTTTTTCTCAGGAACCCAAGGAGCAGTGAAAAAAATCTAACTTCTAAGTCTACATCATCTGCCTAGCCTTTTCCCAACTATATTGGGGTCGGCTTCCAGTCAAACCGGATTCAGCTGAATACCAGTATTTTACGTGGAGCGGCTGCCTACCAGACCTCCACAACCCATTAACTGGGTAACACGGTACTTCTTGGCAAGACTGGTGTCAGATTTTCTGGCTTCTGACTATCCGTAACGACTGCCAAAGATCTACAAATGACAGACGGGACCAACGGCTTAACGTGCTTTCCGAGGCACGAAGGAGTCTCGGTATGTTAAGATGGTCACCCATCCACAGACCAACCTCGGCAAGCGTGAAGCCTTGAAGATTGACCCGTGCGGCTGTTATTAGCCACGAGCTCCTCAACTTCTAAGTCAACGCAATCTAAAAATAAGGCCGTTTGTGCTCCATTTATGACGCATGTTTTGAGGCTCGCAAGGGAATCAAAACCTACAGGGTACTTCCCGTTGACCTAGAGTCATGAAATTTGGCAAGAAGACAGATTTTACAGTACAAGTAGGTACAGGGAAAAGTCACAAAAATTGGGAATTTGCAGTTTTATCATATAAAAATAAAATTTTTAATGTAACAAACATTCATGTTTGGGAGAATATTTTTCACAACCACATCTGCTATATTTTTGTCAGAATAACGAGAGTGCTTTCATAGTTTATAAACATCTGTAATGTATATTCGGAAAAAAAAATTCTTTAAGCGAAAAATCAACTAGGTACTTTATTTTCATAAAATTACTTAATTAAATTTCTAATTCGCTTATCAACAACATTGACCATTATCATAGCGCAAGTTAGTTTCTAATAGTTACCTATTAGTTTTTTTTGCGATAGCGATACAGGAAAAATGTACCTACCTGAATTATCTTGACTTTAATTTATAGGCCCTGTCTTAATTTTATTATAAAAAAATTAAAAGCATCTAAATTTTTTTCCAAATTTCGTTTTTTTTTACGACATTCCTTATGAAGAAAACTTTTAATTCTGAGAGAATATTTTTTTTTTACAATATGTAAAAAAAAAACAGATAACTTGATTATATTAGCTTTTAATGAATAAACGCGTTTTTGTTTGTTTCAACAAAAACGCGTTTATTGCCAGGCCGGTTAAATGAAAATGTTAATTTTTTTTCTATCTGATACCTACTCAGAAATTAGTGTTTGTTTGATCCGAGTAGCGGGTGGAAGACGCTGCTTCTTTCTTCCTTCTTTAGGGCGTGAATGAATTTTCAAAGTAGAACTAAAGTTGGTTAGATAGCCAGCTAAAGGAAATATCTATTAAAATTTAAAAAAAATACGCTGCGGTCTTGTCAGTGTATAAAAAGCCAGTGTGAGTTAAAAAAAACCTACGCGGTGTGTTCCATATTTGAAATTAAAAAAGACTTATAATTTGGCGGGATACTAACTGCCGCCTCTCCGGTTTTTAAATTCGGAAATCGTGTTCCGTGTTTATGTAAGGCTTGTGAATTGTTTCTAGCTGTGCCCTAGTGTATTAAGTGCGTGTTTTATAAGTTTTTAAAGGTGTCTGTTTATTTATTTTCTGGTAATTAGTTAATTTCCCCAGCCTTCGGTAAGTGCATTTATTTTCTTTGGGTGTGGGTACCGCTAAATAATTTACTTTTGATTACATTCATCCGCGTTCTAATACGTTTATTTAGTGTTATCTCCATCAAACATGATGTGAACAAATGATCCGCCAGATCGAGGCGGAGAAATCGCCCGTGGCGACCTCCGCTAATTCTAAACGCTTGGCAAAATGTCTCCATCATACATTTCGCCCGATGATAGGTCCAAACGGCTTCATCAGACATCCGAAACCGTAGAAAAAACCTCGCCGATTTTAAACATTAGTGATGCGGGCAGTGCCGATTATTGCGACTTAGTTTCCGAGGCGTCGCGTCGGCTATTTAACTAAAATTAACGACCTGGTGAATGATCAAGGGTCCCGCATTAACGTTGCAAATAAATCTGCTATCATGGACATGACACAGCGAGCCACAGCTATCGTTTCTATGCTGGCTATAAAATCATCGTGTAATGAAACCAAGTTAGCATATACGGAACGCGAATTAGATAAGATCCAGGTTGAATAAGAGCTCTTGTCCACGGTCAGGTTTTTTCTCCGGTGACGGATTCCGGCGTTTTAACAGAGACGGGTGACGGACGACAATGTCAATAACAACGTCAATACTAGTTTCATATGCGGACTCATTGAAACTTCGCTTGCCAAAGGTGGCTCCAGCGCCTTCAGCGATGGAGTCACGTGGTCCGTTGCCCTGCAAGAATGCATATCCTACCACGGCCCGATCAGCTGATTATAGTACCTCGTCCGCGACAAAACAATTAGTGACGACGTTTTCCAAATAGTAGTCGTGAAAAAATCCGCGAAATCTGATGTTGTGTCGTGTGTCACTACGTGTCGCTAATGAAAATCAGCTTAAAAAGTTGGGATCTGTTTATGCAATCAAGGCCGCTGGTTTACGACTAGAAAAAAAGACGCCCTTGAATATATGTAGGTTAAGGATGTACCATCTTCAATGGATGATTGGGCGTTCCTGTGCGCGCTATTCCGCCAAAATATTAAAGATGAGCTGCAAATAGGTAAAAGAGGATGACTATAAAGTCAAAATTATCCGTAGGCGTTCTTTAGATAATGCTCGGAAATGGATTGGCATTGAAATATAGAACTTAGTATCGAACACTGATAAATTATTTATTGATTGGGCTTCCTGCGTTTTATTGATGATGTCGAAATAGGTAGTTCGGTGCCTACACTGTCATTCGGTCACGTTAATAAAAACTGTGTTGATAAAGAACTTACCTGTGCTAATTGTTCGGACGCCCACGAAACAAATGATTGCCCGCAGAAAGACGACTTAAGTTTTACACCGACTTGCGTGGCGTGTAAACGTTTTAAAAAAACAGGAGTGGTTGGGAATGTGTGGCGGGCTTGTCCCGAAATTCAAAATCTCGGTTTTATGACTAATTATTTGATTAAAAATGATTTCAAGCTATTCTGAAATATTGACCCCAGATTCGGTTAAAGACGAGGTAAATACAGTAATCGAAAATCTTTTGCCATATTTCAGGCAAAAGATTAAATAATATATAAGTGCAATGATTTTATCAAGTGGCGAGCAGACTAGAAAATAAAACTACTATTTTTTTACTTTCCTTATTACAATTCGAAATTAACAGTAGATACCTGGAGTGTTTAACACGGGTGAAAGCCGTGGGTGAAAGTCATCAATTCCTACTCAGACTGTAGCCTAAATACCTCGTATGGGAATTGATTATTTTCGGTAACAATCGGTTAGAGTGTAGCCTTAGGGGCGCTATGGCGCGAGGACTTAGAAAATTTTTCGAATTTTTTTTTTTGGAATTCTATTTTACGCTCTATGAGCAGTAAAGAAAACAAAAAAAAAAAAATTGTTGGTTCAAAAAAATTTTTGGGATTTTTCGGTCGATTCCGAAAAATTTTGCGACCAAATTCGAGGTAACCCTCGCTCGGCTCGCGCGTAATAGGTTAGGTTAGAACTGTGACCAACTACCTCGAAATTGGTTGTGAAATTTTTCTAAGTATTTTTTTCATAGTGCCCCCAAGACGACACTCTGACCTAACAATCTACTATTTATATTATTAGAAGAGCTAACATCAAATACACGATTCAAGAAAAAATCTGTTTTAGGATTTTTTGTAAGAATCAAAGCTAATGTGACTGGCCTAGGTAGGTACCTAGGCCAGTCACATTAGCTTTGATTCATCGTCACAAAGTCACGTCCCGATAACGTAACCCGAGATATAGTTAACAGATTTATTTATTTAAAAAAACCGAATGTTGCGGCTGGCCGGTAAATTGGAAGCAAGCTGAAATAACATGCCGGTGCCACGGCGCCACGTTGGTTTAAAAAAAATTTGGCTTTTGTTTGTGGAATTTAATTTGAAGAGCGAATTTGGATAATGGTGATCAATTTATGTTAGCTGTCTGGTTGAAGGCAAAATAGTTCAGCCTAGTTTTTTGCGGCGTACATATGTGTGGTGCTTCGTTATAAGTTAAAATACCCTCACATGTATGTTGTTATTACTATTCCTATCCTTTTCCCCACTGCATTGAATGTAAAGAGGTATGCGGTACAGATAGTAAAATCCTGTATACCTCCACTGATAATAAGAGGATGCTTCTACCAGACGGTTGTTGTGTCTGGTGGGTAACTGCAACTGCCCGATAGTTGATATTCGGAGTGTTGTATATGTTCAAATCGCACTTGATTGCATGCACATATACTTATACCTAAATAATCCGTGGCTTTAGGTAGTAGTTTTTTTGGTAGTAGTTGCAATTTTGTCGTTTAAGTGGTCAAGTATAATAAAAGTGGGCGCTTAATAGATTTCATTTACAGAGTGGGCGGTTAACGAAATAAGTTGGAGATCCTCTGGTTTAGCCTAACCTTACTGTCGTGATGCTAGGTATGTACCTAAAACAGGCCGGCAAAGGGATTCGGGTTATTCGCTTATTTTGAAAAACTACGTGTATTTCCGCAACTGGGCTCGCCAATTAGTTCCTGAGACTACAAAAGGTTTTGATAAATTAGTTCTACGCGTGCGAAACCGCTCCTAAGTTTAGCATAGCACTAAACTCGCTGTTAAAATGATTAAGTGGCTGTAATTATAGCATGTTCAGAGGTATTATTACCCCTTAATAACGTACGCGCCTTTTGAGATAGATATTAGTACCTACCTACAGGGTGAAAAAGAATAAACACAACACCTGAAAAGGAATTGTTGTACTCATCATTATCTGTGAACAACTTTTACTTACTATACGACCAACCATGAAATCACGAAAAAAAAGTAACCGTCCCATAGATGTGTCTATGTCTACGTAACTCGACAAAATGTAATGAACAGCAGTTTTTATTCGATATCGATTTGAGGGTTGGTCAATATTTGATCTCTGTGCGAAGCGATGTGCTGAAAATGCATCCCGCTGAAAAAATATCAGATGGCGCCCATACGGCGCACGGTGGGCTGAAAATCGGCTTTCATAGACTTAGGGATTTCAATTTGCAAGTGCTTGTTTTTATGTCGGATATCGCTTCTATTAGTCATTACTATGTACAAAAATGACACCCGAGTTAATTCTGCCCAAAAACGAAGGAAATATAATTTTTTTACGAAAAATTTGTATGAAGCTAGTATGAAAAATCGAATTATCTCCTAAACGGCATGTTTAACCGTACTATCCTTGGAGGTGGTCATAGTGCTAATTATTTATGATTTTTTGGTTGGCGATCGGACGAAAAATTTAATGCCGTTTTTTTTTAAAAAATCGTCAAAATGTTTTTATTTATTTTTACATGTAAAACGATCCCTTTTAGTGTCCAAGTTAAAAAGTTCGATATGTTATTAACCCAAATATTAAGAACACACGAATCAAGAAAAATGAAATAAAAAAATTGCTGTTTTTGACACATTTATATTAATTTAAATAAAAAAAGATTATCAAATTATTATTAAAGTAACATATAAAGTTATATTATATGCAAAATAATTTAATTTAAGGAATTAACACTACGCATTTGTAAAATAAATAAAAAAAAAAAATTATTAAATATTACAAAAAAACCCAAACACACTCAAATACAAATTTACAAATATGTACATATATATATTTTTTTACAAATTTTCCTTATCACTCTCGTTGTCAGACTCCAATTCTGAGTCAGCATCCAGATTGGATATATCCAAAAACTCGAACTCAGTTTCCTGAAATTGAATTAAGTCGAGAGTTTCAGCAAAAAAGCTCTGCTTTTTCTTGGCATCTAACTTAGGCATTTGTGCACTTAGCAAAGGATCCGAAGAAACAACAAGCATATTTAAAATTTCTTGATTAGAATCCTGCCTGCTTCTTTTCCGCGAATGATGTTCTCGAAACCTCCTAAAATCTTTGTTTCGAGACTCTGAGGCTTCTTCCGAGAGAGTCCCAATCAGCACAATATTATTTTTCTCGATTATGTCAGCCCCATGGATTAATAACTTATGAACGGTTGACGACATGTAGTACCAGTCGTATAATAATACGTACTTTTCTGCTGTTTTGCGAGCATAATCTCTAAATTTTATTATATCGACCTGCTCTCCAGATGTAATTGCTTGTAAAATTACAGCAAATCTTTTGATGAGGTCTTCATCCAAACCGGTTATAGCTGCGGTTTTATTAGGAAACTCAAAGAATTTTCTTGCAGTATTCCCGTCATTGGTGGTTCCCGAGCCTTGTTTTACTATATCAATCAACAGATTGAGCTCATCTTTGAATTTATTTTGAATTATTTTCTTCCTTGTCTGTAGCATTTCTTTGTGCTCATCACTTCTCGCTGCCCACCGTTTGAAGTCGAGCCTGTATGCAATGTGTAACAGACATTCCATACAATTTATACGGGCGTGTAGGGATGACAAGCCAAACTCATACAGGTCCGAACACACAATTTTTGATGTTACAGCATCTAAGCGGTTCATTTCTGTAGGCTTTGCTAAGCACAGGTAGCACGATGCATTTGATCTAGCTTCAGAAAGGTAAGTGCAGACTTTAGCGTCGATCATCGTCATCATTAGTTGATGAGTCACCTTATTATTATTATTGCACTCTGTGGGGATAAGGGCCTCAATTTCTTCATCAATTTGTTTTTTCAGCTCAAGGACAACTGCTTCACTCTCCTTTACAAAAGTAAACTGAACTGGACGACAATACAAAACTGAGCATGGTTTTGGGTTCGTCCATAAAATGTTGTCTCCATCTATGAGTTTTTTACCAAGGAGGTCATGAAAATGCTCGAGTCATCTTCCTCACCCTCAATTTTCTGCTTGTATCGGCTTTGGTTAGAAGCACCATCAAATCCCCACTTGGATATCAGCTTCAACTGCTTGTTATGCTCTTCGTTAGAAAGGCTTTGAAGGATTCTTGTAACCGTGATATCAAGTAAAGCTTGAAGTGTAATCCTAGCCGATGAATCAGTAACTGTCACTGATTGCTTCGGAGGGTAGCAATCAAGCTTAGTTTGTTGCACTTTATAGTAAGATGGATAAATATCCTTAGCACCTTCCCGAATGGCAGCCTCACGCAACGTAATATATTGCCACTTTGAGAGTTTTAGCGAAAGAAGCAATCCAAGTGCCTTTTCTGGCGTAAATATGATTGTTTTCGCTGGTTTCTTAAGCGTTTCATTTAATTTAGCGGCTACTTCAGGATTTTTCATCATGTATTCGATGACAGAGGCGATATCTCCATGCCCTTCTTCTTTTAAACGTGCTGCAGCTGCATATGCCAATTCACTGGAATCTTCGCCTGTGTGTTCATCAGATCTTCTCTTTTTTTGTTTACTTCCCAGATCTTCGAATGGTTTACGGGATCTTTTCGTCATTGTTCCAATGGACGTTGATGTCGACGGTTCTGGAGAGACTGAGGGCGCTCTTGGTGCCTTATCAACACTTGGTTCTTGATTAACTAAAGTTTGCACAAAACTCGGCCAATCAATATTTGCTCCCAACCAATTCTCGTACTTTCTCCTGAAATTATCAAGGAATCGGTTGGATTTCTGCCACCTTTGTAAAGCGGCTCGCGTAAATCTCCGACAAAATTCTTTGAGAACAACACGATCTTCGTCAGACAGGCAATCGCCTATGCGGGATACAACTGCACTGAACAATACTTCATGATCAAATGAAGTACTCTCACTTCGTAGAAGAACAAACAAGTCTAAATTGGTGATTAAACTTTCCATTCTAAGATTTTATAGTCGCTGATTTAGTGTTAGCAGTTACACAGTTGTGAACAAATTAAATTATATAACAAAACTTTAGCCCTTTTATTGCAAAACGCCAATAATTATTTAACTACCCTCATTAGTTATCTCCTCATTAGCTAATGAAAATCTATAATTGTCACTAACTATTCTTAGAACTCATAGCACTGCTAATTAACAAATTAGCTTACTTATCAGGAAATGTTGAATGTAATCCATAGTTGGCATTGTCGTGAGATATTGAAAATCATTAAATCACCTATTAAGACTCATTAGAAGACCTAATCAGTGTAGTTACTTAATTACTTCTTTTTGGACTCATTAGAAGAGTAAAACTTTTCATACAACCAAATGACCAATTCATTTGGTTGTATGAAAAGTTTTAAAACTCATTTTGTGTTGATAATTATCTAGCTCAAACATAGTTGTCTACGTGTGGGTGTACTATAAACCTCTGCCAACTCCTTCGAAAATATAGGAGTGATGCTATTTTATGTTATGTGTAGTTAAAAGTCCGTGTTCTTCAACATAAACACCAAAAGGAATCGTTTCATACGTAAAAACAAATAAAAATATTTTGACGATTTTTAAAAAAAAAACGGCATTAAATTTTTCGTTCGATCGCCAACCAAAAAATCATAAATAATTAGCACTATGACCACCTCCAAGGATAGTACGGTTAAACATGCCGTTTAGGAGATAATTCGATTTTTCATACTAGCTTCATACAAATTTTTCGTAAAAAAATTATATTTCCTTCGTTTTTGGGCAGAATTAACTCGGGAGTCATTTTTGTACATAGTAATGACTAATAGAAGCGATATCCGACATAAAAACAAGCACTTGCAAATTGAAATCCCTAAGTCTATGAAAGCCGATTTTCAGCCCACCGTGCGGCGTCAACGTTCCTGCGACTTTGAAGATATCAACCCATTAAGTCAACCCATTCCGATTTCGTCAGGCCTGCATTCTTTGGGTTAACTTTGGCCACCATTTATTTATTTAGACTTCGTGCAAGGTACAAAAGCGGCCCTACCAGTCACCAAATGGTAGGAAGAGAAAACATGGCAGGTGCACTGTTTAATCTGTTGGAAGCAAAAAAAATCCTTTCCTTGCTATACTTCTTATTAGGGAAGGGTAAATGTAAAAAGTATAGGCCGTTAATTTATATTTTTCTATATCAGAGGAGCTTACAATAAAAAAGTTCGCGAGCATTCCTTTGGCTCCAAAAGCCGTTTTTTCATCGTTCAAAAATTTTCCGCAGTTCAAAAGTACTCACATAATAAATCATAATCAGCCTGAAAAGTTGTTCGTCAGTGACTTATTCCTCAATTTCGCCGATACCGGCCTAGGGCCGTTAAAATTGATAAATTGGGGCGAAAAAATAAACTTGCTGGGTAATATGATACATTCTCTTGGGGAGGCTGCGTGGTACCAAATTGTTGGCGGGCAGTCGGCTTGAATTATTCACCGCTCATTGTAGGCGCTAACTTCGTCACATTTTTGACATTTTAATTTTTTAATGCGTTTGCTTGTAATGGAATCGTTTAGTGTGGCTGAAGGGGTGATATCTATCGTGTTTCTGCTTATAAGGCCATTATTCAATTCTTTGACATTTATGGTTAAGATATCGGGTTCGATTGTACTATGAAGATCGATTCTTGTCCATCTTGTGCGCTGTGAAGTTTTCGATGAATAGGTACTAAGGTACCTACTGGTCCTATAATTAGCTAATCCAACCGGGTTGCTTTCTAATCATCAACTTAAGATAGGTTCAGATAAGGTTTGAAATTATTACTGCCTACCCGTCTTTTCCAAACCGAAAGCCCAACATACCTAGACAATAAAGAATTCTGTTGCATAATACGGATACTTACCTAAAAGATTTTGCAAACATGCTTAGGTAGGTATAGACCTCTGCCATCAGTCACATATTCACTCACTATTCATCAAAACACTCGGCAGCTCAGTTACTTCAATTCCTCGTCCTATTCCTCATGCATAATAAAAACAAAAGAAAAAATATCCTCGAAGTCGATTCCCACCTCGGCGTGGAAGTTCAAACATCGTCAAATATCGGGGCGTATTGCCCCCTTTCCACTTTCCCCCCTTCAATAAAATAACCCCCGGTTCAATTTCATTTACATATGGTATTGGGGGAGGCCTAAATTAATTTTGCACATGAGATCGTCTTGCGTTAGGTACTTTTAAAGCTTATTTCTTGAAACCGTACCCCAAACCCTACGGAGGCGAAATCAGATAAATCAGATTTATTTCCATTGTGTGTTTTTTTGCACTCTAGTGTATGTAGGTAGGTGTTTCGATAACGGTGTTTGGTAACCCAATTTGTTGGTTGAAAGGTACAAATAAACATTGTTTGTTTTTTTTTTTAAAGTTGAATAAACACTGGTTAAAATAGCTGTGTTAGTTTCAAGTGAGGATCTAGGTATTTTGTTATTTGACTGGCTTTGTTTTCGGTTCGTTGTGCATATAAACAACCATATTATACATACTTCCTATATCTTTGCACACACACAACACTAAACCCTAAACGATATTGTTGTGTGTGTGTTAAGAAAAATAAAATTATTATGTGTGTGGGTATGTCGTTTTGTGGGAATTAAATACTCTTTTTTTTTTTTTTATTCTTTCTATGTTTTGGTTTATTATAATCTTTCTGGTGTCATAGAATTTAACTATCGAACCAGAAGCGTGTGAAGGGACTGACCAAGCTTCTTTATTTTTCGGATAATTGAGTCTAGAGAGAATAGGCTACTTCTAAGCAAGCGTGCTTCATCATTGACCACATCATCTTATTCCATCCACTAAGTGAGACAGTGATCAATCGATGTGGCTAATGAAAAATAAAAATTAGTTTATTTTAAAAGTATGTAGGTAGATAATTTACTCTTAACGTTTTTACAGAAGTCCATCTCAAATTAACCTCATAATTTAATCGTAAGCTAAGGTTAAAAATAGAAAAGTAATTCCATTGAACACAAACGCCACTCAAAATTACGACAATTAAAAAAAAGGAAAATTTAATTTTCGCTTACCAAAGAAAAAAAACCGGCCAAGTGCGTGTCACACCGGCACAGTGTAGGGTTCCGTCTTCCGTAGCTGTTCGTCCCGTTAACAGTGACAAAAAAAAAACAAATACAACGATTCAAACTATGGGCTTAGTTATGTATGACTTAAAACTCAGTATCCTACTAATACTTAGGTATTATAAATGCGAAAGTTTGTGAGGATGGATGGATGGATGGATGTTTGTTACTCTTTCACGTAAAAACTAATGAATGGATTTTGATGAAATTTGGCACAGTGGTAGATTTATAGTCTGGAATAACACATAGGATTTTTTATCCCGGGAGTATGTTCCCTTGGGATAATTTTTGACAATCACGCGGGCGGAGTTGGGGCGGCAACTAGTCTATTATATATGGAATTACTATGATTTTTTTATAACTTGTCCAGTTACATTTTATAAGTTGGTCGACTGTCACCTACTCATTAACTAGTTAGCAGTAATAGTTTTCCATTGAAGTCCGTTATATACCTATTATAACATTAACACTTTTGACACGTTAATACTTTTGACATACTCAAAATTAAAACGATTTAGTTTTCAAGAGCAACTAAACCGAACAGAGGAACATTTTGTTAGATTTAATACGGTTAAAAAACCGTATTAAATCTAACAAAATGTTCCTCTTTAAAACCTAATGTTTTGCAAACGAATCGCACACGATATAAAAGACGATTTAAAAAAACATCCCCTCAGTATCTGTATGGAAGGTACCTTAAAAGAAAGATGTACCAGGTTTTATCGTGTAAATTTTGTACACATGATTATTATCCATAACTAGCCAAATCACAAAGTCGCAGCATCAACGGACATGGCGTCCCTTGGTTTACTAACGAACTCTGAAAAGGACGACATCACAATATTAATTACGAAATATAAAGAATATTTGAGCCACTCACATTAAAGAGAGCTTAATGAAACGCAGCACTTGATCACCATTATAAAGTCTGAAAAGAATCGCACAATTTGTCGGAGCAGTAATAAAATATAGACTACTATTCCCTTTTTAATTCTTAAGTAAGAAAGGCAAACGATGTCACGCAAAATAAGACTTAATTTAGCTAAAGTAATGGATATTACCTCTCCTGTCGGCCTCCATTTTGCAAAATGCGAGATAAAAATTCTTGTATTAAGTGGGGGAGTGCCTGAAGCGGCCAATATAATTTTTACTCGTTTAATAATAAGGCTTTAAGGAGGTTTTCGGTTGTTAGTTACGATAAGCTTTTTGTTCGTGTGGTTATGAATTTAGTATCTTGTTAAATCTTGATGTCCCCTTTTTGTAGACCAAATAACTGTTGAATCCACGCTTCGCTCGTGAGTTAAACTCTGAATTCCCTCTCTACGCTCGAGAGTTAGCTCCCGAATCCTTCATTGTGTCCGGGATTCAATATGACGCCCGTGACATAAGATACTGCTTTAGAGCGCTTACGCACTACGTCCGATCCGAACACGATCAGTATCCGTGAAAAGACGGTCGTAGTAGTCGGTAGTCGTAGAACAGTTTGTATGGTAGCTTACGCACTATACCCGATTTCCGTCATCCGATTCCACTCCGTCATCCGAGAATCTCCATTTTTGATAAGATATTGACGGACCGAAGTGGCCATAGTATTATTTGTATGAACAGTTGCGCACTACGTCCGAACCGAATCCGAGCTGCGTCCGTGAAAAGAGGCAGAGGGGTCGGGGGGTGGGGGCTGTCTATAGCGACTCCGCGTAAAATGACGTCTGAATCACAGAGTTGAATCGGAGGTAGTGCATAAGCAATATCCGAGTTCGGTCCGAGTTTTCTCGGGCAGTATTTTGATGGATACTGATCGGGTTCGGATCGGACGTAGTGTGTAAGCGCTCTTATACCCGCGGTGCATAATCTACTATTAATAGTGAAAGCCAAAATATTATAAGCAAGAACTCAATTTCGCGGGATTACGTAGGTGAATCCGTATCATGTATGGACGATGAATTAAATTTAAATAAAGTTGTAGGTACTTCATTTTGACAGTTTGGCAGTCCATCATTCTGAATCAAAGAAACCTTTTTGGTAAAGAAGAGATTTTTACTTAAAAAGAAAATTATTTCAGGTTCAGGCGTTCTTAAAGATTAGGTACAACATCAATATTTTAGCCGAAAAATGCCAAGCTCCACATATACTGAGGTACCTACATCTATATACTAATATAATAAAGCTGAAGAGTTTGTTTATTTGAACGCGCTAATCTCTAGAACTACCAGTCGTATTTGGAAAATTATTTTTGTATATGATAGCCACATTCATGAGGAAGGCTATAGGATATACGGGAACGGGAAAAAACGGGATATGTGCGCGTACGAAGTCGCGGGCAAAAGCTAGTAGGTATATGTACATATGTGTTCCTTGCCACCATAAACCGTAACCGCCAAGCATCTAATTTCTCAGTCATAGTGCCAATAAAGTATATAATAAATAATAAATAAATAAATACAATGGCGCCATCCTCTATAGCAATGTTCCTTAAACTTTTTGTATTCAGGTCCATCTAGGAAATCTGAAAATTTTGGAGGCAGGTAGTAGGGAGACCTACACCATAAATGAAAAATAAATTTTAACATTATATTAATCATGCAGAAAAGGTATTAAATGCGAAACATGCGATTGTTCAATTGAGCATAGGCGGTCCAAATTTGGAGTAATCGTTGACAGGGCGTTCCCTTTTTTTGGTTTTTATTGTAGTAAGAGTTGAAAATCCTAATTCACATAAATAGTTTTTTTGCAAATGCCAAATGTACTGCAATAGCATGCTTAGAAAAGTGAGGATATTCATTTTAACCTTACAAACAAAAATGTTTCAAATCAGTTTCTGCGGCTGAGTAGGTATTTTTCTTCCATTTGTCTATTTAACTTTAAGAGATAACCTTATTTTTCGGAACTAATGACCACGGTATACCAGTGTGTCGCGGCACACTGCTATATAGTATCCCAGATTTAATTTAAATTCCCTCTAATTCCTACAGAACATTTCGCGATGTCGGAACCGACCGGGAATGTAAGAAGCGTTTTTTTTTTGTGAGTGGCTTTTCGCAGTTCAACCTATAAGGTTGTCGTCTGCTTAACCGGGCTTGCTTGTGGTGGCCTTAATATATTAAAGCCTCCAGCCAGGGCTTATAAAAAACTTACAAACTAAGCGACTGCACGCTAAGGGCACCCCCTGTGGGGTACGGACCTCGGCTTAGGGCGTCGCTGGGGGGAGGACAGCTAGGGACGGGCTGGATCGAACTGGAACATCTAAGAGGCGTAATTTTTTAGTCATAATCTAAGCAATTTCTTCCACAACATTTCTTTTATTTTTTGTATTCTGTAGTATGACGTTAAGCTACAGAATTTAAATAGGGTTTAAGAATTTTAGTCACTTAATCTAACTTGTATACACCTTAAAAGCAGTAAAAGCACTTAATCTTCTAAAGTAGTTTAGGAGCCGAACTACAGGCAACACCGAGGTACATTTAAAATTTACCCCTTTTTGCTGGAGTAGGGGAATTTAATCTCTTCATGCTTCGTCAGCATTTGTCAAGAATATCATATTGTTTATTAAGAAAATGCCATTAATCTAACTCGTTTTCCGCTAAATGAATGGTGTCAATTAATAAAGATCTGGCGATCTGATTACCTAATAAATTATAATTGTATATGCTTACAGTATATTGGGTTCACTAGGTATGTTTCTTGTAAATTTGTGAAGTTTATAGAAGGTTAGCATAAAACGTGGCCGGTAACTGTATTTTTGTAAGACTATAGTGTTATTTGACTGATAAACGACCAATATAGTACCACAGAAACCGGGCATTAGTTTAATGTTCATATTGCTAAGACACATGCCTCCTGTCTGGGAGTGGGTCGTGATTCACAACGTGGAGCCTTTGCGGGTTGACGGGCATCACATTTTTTTTTAGTTTTGTTTCTGATGTATGCCGGTTTCTTCGCAATGTCTTTATCTAGATACCTACCCTTTACCCGTAACGTACCTAAATAATAACGTCATATAATTTAAATACCCAAATTAGTTTCAGGGGAGGGGTAGCTAAGTAAGCCGTAGCTAATATCAAGAGACAATTAAAAAACATCCTTCCATTCATTATAAAAATTATTCATAGAATTTGTAAATGAATCTGGTGATTAATAAAAAAATGTTTTTCTTTAAGCCATAGACAAGCGTCCGTCAGTTATTTATGGCAGGATTAAAGGCAGGAACGGCCAGCCAATATGGCCACCGACGAACGCTAAGCCGATGATTTAAATACAACCCATCGATTCGCTAAAACGCGAAACGTTGGTAATTAATCATATTTTAGCCGTCTTTAGAAATAGTCCAGGATTGAAAGGACCTATTAAAACATTGTATAGAAGTAAAAAGCTTTTGAATAAGGAACACTAGCTTTTGCCAGAGCTTCGCCTTCGTAAGAGTTAAAAATGATCAGACGGGAATATTCTTATTTATTATTACTACCCGTACCACGCCCCACTTCCACGCAAGATCCCTTAATCCATTTTGAATGACTAATTATGAGGAGTAAGTTTATTATTATTCTTTAACCTTTTGAACGCCAGAACATTATTTATTTATTTAACTGCCATAAAACTACCATTACAGGTCTTAACCTAAAGCGATAGCTAAGTCACACACCCAAACTTAAAATTAAACTACAAAATACTAATACAATACCTATTAAGTTAGTTTTTTGTAACAAAGTGTAAACAATACTATTTTAACATAAATGCATCGGGTGTGCCCCCGACGCCGAGGCACAAATTCGCCATGATATTTGTTCCATATTTGTGACGTTTGGCGTACAGGGCACGCACTTGCTTGTCATGCATACGTGACAATGGCGTTCAAAAGGTTAAAGATCCCACATGATAAGTGCTGTTGTTGCTGTGGATGGTGATCACTACCGACTTAAGAATTCCATTTTTTACTGCCTGACTACTGTAATTACTTAAATAATTACAGTAGTCCTGGCCTTAAAAACTACCCAAAACAAAATCGCGACTCTTTAACTAAATAAAAACACCGAAACACTGCAAAATTTGGCCAATCATTTAAATGGGGGCGAAACAAAGTTGCAAGACATCCGATTAGGCCACCCTATATTATTTAAATCTCCGCATGTAATGTTTAGCAACTGCTTAGTATCTTTTTAAGCCTAATCTTAATTATTCTATAGGGAAGTTCAATTAAAAATATGCCTCTTTTATTATATGAATCAGGCGCCTAAACATCCGACATATAGCAACTTTCACAAAATCAAAAGTCATTTATTCAAATTAGGCTGAGTGCCAGCACTTTTTGAACGTCAAAGTTCTGCATAAAAACAGTCCCCCAAAACGCACACACACATTTATGTAGTAGTAAGATAGGATTTTGAATAGATTTTATCTAGCCACATAGGCCAGGCTGGGACGTGCCGTATGTCGGCCTAGTTTCCAGCCGTGCTTGTCTATGCCTGCTGCGTTTGTGTGATTGTAGCCGCGGATATTCGATGGAACAGACGGATAGTGCGGGAGATGTTAGAATAGATTTTCACGTTACGTGTTTTCTCTTGGAAATATGAAATATTATTGGTTTTGCTAGAAGTATATGTATAAGATTAGAGGTATGCAAGAAGTATCTTACAGAAACAGATGGTCAGGCGAAGTGGTAACGACATTAGCGATTGGACAGAATTCATCGTGAATCCGATCGCGCTGTCGACAGCGAAGCGAAGTCGATGACGTCAAAGGTGTTAAAATAATTTGAATCACATTCTTTTTTTTTCTTTGAAGTACCTCCTAGTGACTGTTTTAATGTGAATGTAAAGAATAGTAAGTAAAAGTATAAAATATCACACAGGATTGATCGTCGTAGTAATTTTATGATATTATAGTGTAAACAAAAAAATCTAAAATGGCGACATACTTGTTTTCATAACAAAACATTAGGCACAGGTAGATAATTTGACCTGCTTTATCAATTTATACACAAAAGCTTTTATCTATGATTACTAGATTTAAGCATCACTTGGTATTCTCCTAAATCGTCACTTCAACACAATGAACATCGGTGATCTCAATCACTATCGCTTATAACAAACGAACAATTTCAATTCATATGCACATCACTTCGACTGCAACATATTCGGTACATATTGTGAAACGACTTAGCTATCGACTATCGAGCCAAGTTGCATATTGTGAGTATTCAAAGGCTCTACATGTCTCAGAGTCCAATATGCTTAACAATGGATTGACAAGGATATTCTGTGGGGAGGTTGGATCAGCCTCTTCGTTGAATGGCATAGTAATATAGTATCGAGGTCATCATATTGCTACAGTATTTGGAATGACAAAGGGGATTTTATTTTTTAAATTTACTTACGTAAAAAAGGACTAAAAGTTCCGAGTAAGTCACGTTTCAAGCCTTCTGATGCAGTTGGTGGCATTTATTTTTAGTTTAATCACAGATTTTATACAACATAATATAGCAATAAACATACGAGTAAATAAATACATGTGCTGATAAACACAAACTCCTTTGCTTCGCACAGTCACGTAAAAATAACAAGTTCAGTAGACATTTTTTACACGACTGCCCAAAAAAAGGAGTGTTATGTTTTCAGGGCTCATATATGTATTTATGTTTGTGAGTTTCTTTTTTACGTTAATCGGTTATGTTGAAATTAATATTTTTATCATTTAAAATAACTTGAGAGAAACAAATAATGTCCATTAAAATGATCCAGCACTTTGTAGCGATTTTTATTGTGTAGCATGCTACGCCGTAGCATCGCAGGTATACTGGCTACGCTACGCATGCTATGCTTCGTAGTGGAGAGCGTAGCGCTTACTACTGACTCTTTTTATTTTATCACTGGTGTGTATACATATGTATATACTATAGTAGGCGCCAGATAAATGTGGAATAAAGTATATTGACCTTTCCCTAATAACTGCTCATAGGTACCTAAACAATTAAATATGAATCGTTTTTCATTATTAGACAATGTTAAGGATCACGAGAGATGATGATTCGGGACAGTTTTGTGTCATTAATTCCGTTTTTCAAATTAACAATGTCAATAAATCAATGACTGATATTCCACGATTATCTGGCGCCTACTATAGTATATAGTAACCACGGGGCGGACCGTGCGTTTTTCTGATGCCACAATTTTGCCCGTCATACGCCTGACTAAACCGAAGCGACATCGCCAAGTGGTCGGCAATCTTCGGGAGTGGTATTGTGCCTGAGAAATTAAAATGACTATTATATGGTCAACGCTTATTTATGTCGTACTAGTCGTTACTAAGTATATTTTTCCAATTCTTCAAGGAAACTTCCATAGAAGTCTCCTGCATTTTCCATACCCCAGCTTTAATTCCGTGTCTCTAAGGCAACAGCACTCGACAATGGCTAATACCAACCTCGTGGGGAAGTCCTTCTCATATTATAATTATAACATTCACCAATACTTATATGACAATACGTATGTAACAATTAGCGTATCTATTTTACCATTTTAGTAATTGTTTTCTTTTCAATAACACGATTCTCAATCGAAATCTGCAATATTTTATCGATTTGTTGGCGTAGAATGTGTTTCAAAATCTATCGTAGCATAATTACAAGATACCTACCTCAAATGGCCAAATTAGATAATCGGCTCGTGTAGTTACAAGTTTACTTAAAAGATTATCATCATTATTATTTTTGCCGAAAGACGTCCATTGCTGGACATAGGCCTCCCCTGAATGCCGCCAAATCGACCGGTCCGGTGCGTCTCATACCATCAGATTCCCGCGCCTCCGCCAGGTCATCTGTTCACTTTGTGGGAGGCCGCACAAACGCTGCGTCTTCCAGTATGCGGTCGCTACTGCAGAACCTTACGACCCCATCGGTTATCTGTTTTGCTAGCAATGGGCTTTGCTCATTGCCACTTAAATTTGGCGATGCTTGGGGCTAAAATATTATAAGTATAACTCATTTCGTTCAGTCCATTAATAGGTTTATTGTAAGTGATGGCCCTGTGCGATAAGACCGCCTATTTTTTTTTTTTTTTTTTTTATGGATGGGAAATCATCAAATGACTTCTTTCCGCTCTGGGCGGAGCGGAAGGGCGTGTCAGACTCTTACTGACTAAAACCCACCCGTGTTCCTGCTAAAGCCCTTTACGTTCCAGGGCCGCGGTGACTCTTTCGAACAAATTCCGCAACCCTGGCAGACCGCCTATTGTACACTTGTTTCTATTAATATTTGTCCTATGCTTATTAGGTGTACGGACGCCAGCTCATCAAGCTACCCGAAACTGTCAAATTTTCCCAATCATCCTTGAACCTAATTCTTCAGCGATAAAGTTGAAAATCTATTAAAGAAATTTGTCAGATTGGTGTAGCTTGATGTGCTGGCACATATGTACATATTATGTATAACATCATTGTATTTTTCTCTACGAAATAAAAATTCCAACAAATTGTGAAACAAAATAAAAGCATTTAAAGAATAACTTTCGTCATTAAAGTGCAACAATGTAATCTGAAATCAACATGGACACTTATATTTGAACATTTCCAGGACGTTTATTGAGTGGCATTCATTTAAAAGCGTTCAAATTTATAACAGCTTTCAGATTAAAAGCTCTCTGTATATTTTTGAGCTTGGGTTGTTAACATGTTCTTATTTCTTTTATACTTTTCCTGCTAGTTGTCATCTCAAAATGCAAGAGTATGTAACGTTCGTTTTTTGATCCCAGAGACTAATTTCGTTGTTTTTTTTTCAATTTGGAATTTGACATTTGCACCTGTCAAATTAGTCTCTGGGATTAAAAAGCGAACTGTATGTATTATGCTAGCAGTTATAAGAATGTTCAATCTTCAAAGTGCCTACCTACTAACACTACTCTAGAAATTCCACATACAACGTGTAACAGAATAAACGCAAAACTTCTTAAGGGGTTATTGTACTCATCATTATGAACAACTTTTACTATGGGACCAACAATGAAATCGCAAAAAATAAAACGACTCCCCCATACATTTTTGTGCGCATATCTCGACAAAATGTGCTCAACAGCCGATTCTTTTTCGCGATTTCGGGTTTGGTCCCATAGTAAAAGTTGTTCATAATAATTCGTACAATGACCCCTTAAGAGGTATTGCGTTTATTCTGTTACACGTTGTATTTTGTTACTTAAAAACTCCGTAACGTCTGGCGACTCTGGGATCTTGCCCTGGCAGAAATTCAGGTAGGGTCGACTTACAAGTAGTGTTGTTATGGCAAAGAAAACACTTAGTTATGGGTCTCACATAAATTTATTTCTCCATATACATGTGTATAATTTTGCGAATCCACTGTGTCCCGAGACGCAGCGCGGGAATTTTTACAAAATAATTGTTGTCTACTAACTTCTACATTACATTCACACACCGCCCCGCCAGCCATATTGCGTCCGCCATTTAATTGCACTAAAATAATTATCATTAAAGCTAGGGCGTTAGATAATTGATTTGTTCTTAGCAAAAAAATACGAAACGCTGATTGGCGAGCCGTCACAAATTTTTGTACTCGATACATGCAAGAAAATAAGCAATTCATCATTATATCCAGGGCACTGTTATCGGACAAAAAAAAAGTATTTCGACGCGAACTCTTCGCGACGAAAATTAATATATTTTTGGGAGATCGAGTTAATTAAAAAAGTTCTTAATTGAGTGACGGATCCATTAGGCACATTATATTTCCTCCACTTCATTTTTTATAAATGTCACGTTGGAAATATTTAAGTACTTTGGTCAAATGACCGTTTTAATATTTAACAAGAACTTCCAAGCAATAATACCCAGACTGGCAAGTGAACAATGTTAATTAAAAACATAAAATTACAATTAATCGGCATTCATGTACAAAAACAATTAACAATCAAGAATTTCATGGTGTACATTACATTATAGGAGATACACAAATAAAAATTAAGAACACATACAAATTAGTTGGTAAAATCAGTCTTAACATACCGAACATAGGTATCAATGATGATTTTATTAATGAACATGCGCGCGTGTAAAAACAACCGTTTTGTACTAAATAATGGAATAAACAGCACCTTAATATGGCATAATATTACTTAATCATTGAATACAATACCGCGCAACTGTAAAAAAAAAAACATTAAAACACTACAATTAAAAAAGCTGCCACAATTTCATTTCAGTCCCCAAAAATTACTTTTATTACTCGCTTTTACGGTTCTTTAATAAAACAAAGGCTATTAATATTAGATAAATGCTGCTAGTTACGCGGTATTGCAGTTCTCCAGGCTATTCGACATAAAATATTCCCTAATGGCAGAATGATACATTACCTAAGCCTAAGAATGCAACACGAAAAACTGTACAAGAGATCGTAATGTGCGTTCGGATACGTTTGCAAAATGAAAAATAGGTACGACGCTGTCGACGCGGCGAGAACATAAATATACGTTTAGAAAAATAAAAAGGAATGATAGTAAAGTAAAGCCTTAAATCACTGATTAATGTTACAAAAGTTTGTTCAATTCAATTTCGAAGCCTCCTAATAATAGAAGCAGGTTGAAAGCCGCCATGCTCGCTAGCGTGTAAATGTTACGAACCTCGCTATACATGATTCATCAACGAGTATTAAATTTTCACTATAACCTCAATTTAACAATTATTTTCATTAACTCTACGTACGTTTCGTATTTTATTGTATTCAATATTTTATTTTCATTATAGCTAAGTGAAACGATTGGCAGTTACGAATGTCAGCGGCCGACTTCCCGGCCGAATCAAAACGTACTTAGTTTAACTTTAATTCCTTTAGATATGAGCCACTCTTCAATTTTTCGCATATCTACGTGTAACGTTTGAAAATTGCGTCAACTTTATATTCCCTAAGTTTCATACAAGCTCAAATTTAACTTATACGTAGGTAGATCGATACAAGTAGGTATATTGTATAAAACGAGTGAAAAACGTAAAAATCTTATACATTTACTATGCAAGGGGATTACGGTAAAAGATTAAATAACATACTACACTTAAAGATAGCTTAAAATAGTGTCAGAGTCGTGGCAGTCACGTTAGAGTCACTTGAAGTGTCTTTCTTGTCGTCCATTATTTTTCCACGTTTTAATGAGAAGCATAAATTAACGGAAGAATAACGCTTAAGGAAAGAAAATTCTTGACATTATTTTTTCGCAAAAGAGAAATGTAAAAAATTTCCCCTCCTGGTTTAGCTTGAAACTTTCCATACATTTTATCAGTGTTGATACACTTATAACATCATACCGTACATAGTTTTACGATTCAAATATAATTGGATCGTCATTTCATTACTTCTATATCATTACCACACCGAAACATATTTATCTAACTACATATAGATATGTCATCGAATCACGATCATTCTAAAAGCAAGCAGTGATTGTTCAAAGTAATCGTAATGAATGAGAAGTAACATTCGAAGTCAAAAAGCTGACTATACTATTGACTGTTTGATACGCGAACTAAAAAACTAAAAGTTTGGACCGCTAACAGTTTTAGCATGACATTAGACTTAAGTACCTATAATAAATCATAGTTTATTTTTGTTTACTATTATATTTTACACGATAAATCAAAACGGGTACTAAAATGAAGCTAAAATAAAAGGTAATTTGCTAACATAATGCTAAATTATGTTAGCGGCCATTTTTTCGTCACGTCAACATGATTGGCTGGTTTAATTGGGCAAGTTTAACATAAGCAACACAAAATTATGTTGGAAATTACAAATATTTACATAACATTATGCACTACGCACAGGACAGACACAAAAAATCACACGACACAGCCGATTCGTCTAAGAGTTCTCATTTATAATATTGCATAATGAAACGTGTTACCACAATTTACACTACTTAAACATATTTTAACACCCGATATGAAAAATAAACTTCTAATTACAGCTGCAATAACTATTTATACATTTTACAATATTATGTTTGTATATATGTGTGACGATCAGAATTGAATATCATATATCGCATAAAGTTATTATTTAAGTCTCTAAGCGCACTGTTCGTTCACTAATGTTACGTTTATATTTTGATCGCAAATTATATTTCACGGCGTAACCATTACACTGATCATTAAATACTTCTCAAAACTCTTTTCGTAATATAAATGCATCTAGGTATAATTCAACTGTTTATATGGACTTTAACATTTTAAACTGTTCCGATTTAGAGACAAAAATAGCAAGAACAGCTGCGAAAGTTGGAGACATATTTAGTGACGTTCGGATAATATCTGCAATCTGTAACTTCGGATCACATCGTTAACGCTTTATACAACCGAACTAACATCACGTATAAGATTTTACGAGTTCTCATCATGAATATAGAGAAGTTTTATTCCGTACTCAGTCGTGTTAACGTCGTAAATAAGTATCGTATCTTTTATCGTGTACCAAATATGTTTCCAGCTTGTATTCTATCATAAGTTAGATAATAGGATAATAATTAATTATATTTATTACCCTTCCGACTCACAATCATGATTTTTAGTGGTCACAATCGTAAAATACATCATAAGTAGCGTTCCTAGGCACTCATACATGTTTTAGCCTCTTATACGAAGTTGAAAATGACAGTCAGTCGATGTCGCGGGTACATCACTACTTTAGGGTCATATTCAGCGCAGGACCCTGTCGATAGACATTTATTATTATCTGTGGCGAAGGCAGAACAAAGAAGTGTTGGACATTTTTTATCTGTGATGGCGGGAAACTGTGAAAATGATGACAACTATTTCGACTATTTATAGTTTAAAGGTGGGGTTGAATTTAGATGTAAGTTCTATGTTATTTAATATTATTATTGTCTTCATTTTATGGCGATGTAAATTAAAGCATGTCTAAGATTTTTAAACTATATTAAATACTTATAGTTGGTACTTAAGTAACAA
Source organism: Mamestra brassicae (assembly GCA_905163435.1). Taxonomy (NCBI): domain Eukaryota; kingdom Metazoa; phylum Arthropoda; class Insecta; order Lepidoptera; family Noctuidae; genus Mamestra; species Mamestra brassicae. The sequence continues at coordinate 5,298,103 of LR991004.1, read as the reverse complement.
AATGTAAGAACATATAGTTACCAACTCAATGGAACTTGGATCTATGTTTAAAACTTAATTTACACATTATTTCTGGAATAAATTTATTTATTATAAAAGTTCATATTTGATTCGACGCAATGCCGTTGGTAAACCTTACTACTTTCTGATTAGTTTTTATTAGATATCGCTTTTGTCTGTCCTAAGCCAAACGTCATTTTTGACAGACGCCATCTTTCTTTACCTATCATCGAACAACCGTTAAGTTTAAAAATATTTCTGCATGAATTGTTCCCAAAACTTCTTTGTTCCGAGCATATATATTAAGTACATACGAATATACTTCGCGCGACAGGGTCCGTGGGTGCGCGTTTAGACGAGTATGTCTCATCGTCAGTTAGCGTAGTGGTCGAAGGAGCCGAGGTACTCCAGCGCTGCGCGGTAGCAGAACTCGTACTGATCCTGTAGAAAATAATGGATTAACAACTTCATTCGTCAACTGTTAAAAAAAAGTTTTTAGTTTGTTAGTTAGTTAAAACATCCTATGACATCGACTGAACCTAGTAATAAGCCCAATGATCGATTTCAAGAAGAGTTGGGATCCTAGAATCATAGAATATAAAAAAAAACACCACTAGTAACATCCTTATCTATTTTTTGTTTGTTTTAAGCGAAAGCTGTGCCACTGCAGGGCAAAGATCTCCTTCTTTCCATTCCTCCAAGTTTTGGGCAAGTGTCGACATTGAGTTTTGTCTGTAGGTGTCGAGTTCGCTTGCCATCTTTGCTTAGATCTGCCGCGATGTCTCCAGATATTTTGCGGGACCAACATTGTGGTAAGTTAACCATACCATTGAGGTACGTATTCTAAACCATTTTTTTTGGATGAAGAACAATATTTCTTGTTCTACTTAACGACTTGCCTCAAAAAATAGAACGATGTCTAAATATATTATGCAGTAGCTTCCTCATACTACATTTAACAACATAAAATGCATGCAAGCTCCGCTGTGAACACCTCTGTGACCTAATTCTGTTCGCCAAGTCTTACAGCAAACATAAATCACGCTGTACACTGCGTTGAAGTAAAACACTAATTATACAATAATAATTATGCAAGAATTTATAGCCTTCCTAATTACTGTGTGTACAGTTTATAATGGAGCCACTTTACTTGCTTGTAGGGTCGTTATTAGGGTGTTAAGGAATGTACACAACATCAAATCACATGTGCGCTCAGGTTTTTAACACGTACGCACTGTGGGTTAAATGTGGTTTTGTTCTGTAAAGGATTTTTGTGAAAGAGCTAGATTTATTTATTACTAGCGGACGTCACGCGGTTTCACCCGAGTAGTTCCCGTTCCCGTGGGAGTACGGGGATAAAATATAGCAAATGTTACTCGCTGATAATGTAGCTATCCATTGCTGAAAGAATTTTTCAAATCGGTCCAGCAGTTTTTAAGTTTATTCGTAACATACAAAAATACAAATCTTTCCTCTTTATAATATTACTTTTATTATATTTATTACAAATTCACCAATATTCAGTGATGTCATCACTTTTTATATGCAACGTGCAATAGAATGAACGAAAAACCTGAAAAGAGAACTAAACTCGAAAACGCAATCGCAAAAAAACAGTACCTACAGTCGAATTATGCACACGAAAATGCACACACACACACACGGATACAAAAATTTGGAGCACTTGTGATCTCGTCCTCGGGATTTTTACGAGCTAGTAATCAGGTTATAATGATATCTTCAAACACCTTATAAAACATTCTGAACCATGGCTGACTGTTGCATGAGAAGAGTGTACACAGCTTGAATATGGCCAAGTCCCGTCGAGATGCTAACAAACTTATCATCAGGTTTATTTGATACAGCTGTGGTAAAATTCAACAAGGAAGAAGTCTTTGAAGCAACTCCTACCAAAACGGTTCGTTACAGCATGAAATAGGCTCCCGAAAGTGTTGCGACAGCTCCCCCACAGCAATGCTTTAAGAACCGTTTGAACAGAATTGATATCTCCAAGCTATTTGAAAGGCACGCATCAGCTGCTAGTGTGTCCTACCAAATAATTTAAATAATTGTCATTGTGCCGATTGTCGTTACGGCCAATCAATGGCCTAATGGCCAAAAGCTTCGACGACCATCTGTCGAAGCTGGAATTACGCGGTTGGATAACGGGCCTGATGCAGAAGACAGTTCACCTCGTTACGAATCGTATTCAGAGGAGGTGCCTTTCTCTCAACCCCTAAGCACCAGTAGCAAGTGGCTCCTGACTACTATTTTTGCACTATTTTTATTTTTGTAAGAAATATTGAATTTAAATATTTTAAATTTAATAAGTATATATAGAAAAAATGTTAAATCAACGCAATAATAAAAATAATATACAAATGTGTCTCACCTCAGTCTGAACCATGGCTGGGCGTTGCGTGCGCAGCGTGCGCACTGTCTGGAACACGTCGACGACGCCTTCGTACTGCATGCGTTCCAGTACCGTCGATAGTGTGATGAATACCCCAGTGCGGCCCACTCCCGCGCTACACGAACAAAACAAGAACGAATTTGACATCTTCTAAATAATCTTCTATATTGGAGGCAAAAAAAGAATGGATAAATTGTGTGAGGAGTGATATGAAGGAAAAAAGAGTCAGTGGCGGCGCTGACACCAAAGAACATGGAATAAAGTTAGAACGATGATGATTGGTTTAAAACAGGGTTTTTCTGGGTAAGCTCGCTCCGTCGTCGACTTTGTCTTTGTCATCTATGACCTAGACTAGAGTCAAGAGCAAACTCATATCAAATAAAAAATAAAAAAAGACATAGAGAATGGACTGAGCTGATCTGTCACAAAATTAACCGCTCTTTAGAAAGGGACAATGCGACTGTGAGGCCTAATATAATACCTGTCTCTTTTCTGTAGGTCATAGTCACAAAGGTGACTTCTAGAAGAATTCTAGAATAAGACAACTACTGGGTAATTCTTACTCGATCGATATCTAACTCGCTGACAAGAACAGTATTCACTTACAGACAGCTGTGGAACGCTCAGTCTATTCTTCTAGGTCAACGGTTTAAAACAACAATAAACAGTAATTCAAGTTACGCATAATTTTTGTGATAAAAAACAAGTAGGGAACGATTTTTTTTCACGTTAATTTACCTGCAATGTACAGTAATAGGCCCGTCTTGTCCAAATTGCTCTTTAGTCTTATGCACTTGTCCTAGGAAGTCGATGAATCCTTCGCCACTCTTAGGCACTCCTTGCTCTGGCCAATCAGTGAACTGGAATTGACGTACCGTCCTCGATGACCCGTCGCGTGCATCCGTGACCTGTGCCAGTTTGAATAAAATTTAGAGTAAGATCATGCTTGTATTACAAGATGGGTAAGAATGTTACCACACCAATCGATCGATGGTAGAATGAATTAGTCGACGTCGATCGATAGTTTCTTCGATCAGCCAAAGCTTCCACACCAATCGATTAACGTCGATCGATGACATAGATCGACGATCCTTAGGTTGAGGTATTGCCATAGAGCAAAGTTTAAGACTCATAAGTACCTAGAAGGCACACAATCAAGAATTGGGCACACATCCAGATCCTAGTCAATTCTTGAGGTTACCAAAATAGAAAAACACAATAATACTTTTACCGGCCTGAAGACTCTAATCAACTCTTGAGAAAACCCAGATGAAAAAACACAATAACACTTTACTCGACCCGGGAATCGAACCTGGGACCTCATCCTCGGCAGTAGCAACCCCGAGACCAAAGAGGTAGAATTTTAGTATTTTTCATTCTATTTTCCAGAAGAACTCCCAATGACATCGACACTAAGTCCGCGATGTTCGAAGTTTATTAACAAAGTAACAAGGTATTGGAAAACTGGAAGTTAGATCAATAAAGTTTTATCAGTTATTCAAGAATTTCAATTTGTTTCTGAGGACGTACCTTGAATTCCCTCAAGATGTACTGGGGCATGTTGTACTCCGCGATGGGGTCGACTACGAAGCATTGGTAGCGAACCGAACGGTCTGATGGCCAGTATTGGTGGCACTTTTCCTAGAAAACATAAGCGTTTTAGTAAGTAGTTCCAATATAAAGTATGCAATAGTCTAGCTGACTCTGTTTTTAAGTAGGTTTTAAAATGATAATGTTCATGGGTATATTAAACCGAAAAAAAACAATTGTAAGTAATATATAGACTTATAAACCAACAAAACTTAAATTTTAAAATAAACTTTTCGTCTTTTCAGACGAAAACGTCGTCGGCCATGATGATCGCTTAATTATTTATTTATCTGTGCCATTTCAATTTATTTCCTGTACCACGACGTCAATATACATATATTGACGTCGTGGTACAGGAAATAAATTAATATAAATTAAATTAATAAATTCGTAACTAAGGAAAACCTTTCAATTACCGATTTTGGCCTTTCCAATTACACACTTAAGAAAACTTTTACTTCAATGTATGCAAATAGTTAAATTTATGCTTCTTAGGCCAAATTATAGGACCTACATTTTTTAAACAATTTTTGATAGGAGTCATCTACCCTATTTTACAAAAAGTGGTGTTCAAATACTTACTCGGCCCATCTCCTTCAATTTAGTTAACATAACAATGATCGTAGAGTTGTGCTCCCACAGCATTCGCCAGAAATCATCAGTAGTATCAGGCAGAGGGCCTTGAGTGGCAATATAAGCAGCTCGGTATCTGTAGCCATCCACGAACGACGCGTTGATATAGTCCGAACCATCCCTAGGAGTCAGGCAGACTCGGGTGGATTCATACGGCAAGATGTGCACCAATCTATTCTTATGCTTGTTACAAGGCAGGCTAGCAGACACAAACCTACTAGAATCAGCCTTCATATTAGCCAATTTCTTAAATTCCAATTCCATTCCAGTGATATTTTCAATAGGATCAACACGCATCAGCTTTTGGATGTGAGCGTGCAAATTGCGAGCTGGTACTTCCGTGTCTCCGCAGATCACAGCTTCGAGTAACGCGTCATGGATGAAAATGTACTGGTCTTCAGTCTGTACCATGTAGTTGCGCTGAGCTCGCAAACAGGTCACGTGACCGTAGATGTCAACGGTGCGTTCGTGTCGAGCCCTTTCAAGCATCGAGTCGATAACAATAAAGCAGCCAGTACGGCCAACACCAGCAGAGCAATGGACTACTAAAGGACCGGCATCAGGAGGGTTCAAGGCTCTCACACGTCGCAGGAATTGTAGGAACGGAGCAGGATGATCAGGAACTCCATGGTCAGGCCAAGCAGTAAACTGCAGCTGTTTAATCTCGCGACGCTCGCTACTATTTCCATTCCGTTCCACTTGGAAGGTTCGGATGCAATAGGTAGCGAGTTCTTGAACTTCTGCAATCGTAACTGTCATCATGCCATAGGTTTCCGTTCCTCGGCTCGGCCAGTATTGGTCACATTTGATTCTAGTTCTTTCTTCAAGTTTGGTCATCATTACGATTGTAGAAGTTCGGAGTTCCCAACACATCCTCCAGAAATCTGCTAACGTTTCTTGTAGCGGGCCTTGAGTAGCTACGTAAGCGTTGTGTTTACGATAGCCATCGCAATAGTTGGCGTTGATGTAGTCACTGCCAAGTATTCCGTCTATTGGCTGGAGGATAACACGGCTATGGTCATAAGCAATGACGTTGGCATAGCGGTTCTTGGGCTTGTTCACTTCCATATTCGAGTGATCCCACGTGAACTGTTGACCAGGTTCAATACTTTCATATTCTTGCGAGAACTTGAGGTTATCGTTGGTTTTCAGTCTCTCTATATGCTCCGAAAGTTCCAAAATAGGAATAGGTGGGTGGGAAATCATTGCCGGAGTTTGGAAGTTCAGCCTTCTCATTTCTACGGGGTCAGATGGTGCTCCGAAACCAACATCTGCTGACATTAGCGGTCTTGTTACTGCTGCCTGGTCAGGAGCCTTGCAGGGTTGACGCCTTCTCTTGACTATGAACAGAACTACCAAACATAGTGAGAGCATCAAAGCCGCAATAATAGGGCCAATAACCCACACCATGCCGGCTTCTTTTCTATTCTCTTCTATCCTTATTTCAGGATCTCCATGTATGTCTTTAGGATCAGGCCTACTTGGTTCTTCACCAGGAGGTGCTTCACGCATATCTAGCGACAAATATTCAGAAAATGGACTGGACGTATAAAGATGCTTTTGAGGAGTATCTACAACCGCACGGACGAATACTCGATACTTTTTGCTAGGATTCAATTTTCTATTCAGGAAACCTTCATACATTTCATCGTTCCCGAGATGGAACGTATACAAAATATTTCGTTGTAAGAATTTGGCAGCAATGTAGGGTGCGTTTTCATCATCGGTTCGAACGTTATTTTTAATTAAATCGTCTGTTAGGAACTGATCCGGATTCTTATGATTATGAGCTTTATCATCAGGCACTACAACTAGATAATAATGCGATATGGGTCCATATTCTTCAGAGGCTTGAGGTAGTATGACGAGTATTTCGTTTTCAACAACGCCGTAGAAGTCAGGCTTCACCATCGGTTTAGGCGCTGCCATCTGCGTGGTTACAGTGATCTTCGTGGGCGGTCGGTACGAGTCATCATTAGGTATGGCACTTACATTAACATTATACGTTGTGAACGGAGACAGATCATTTATCGAATATGACGTTCTATCATGCTTCACAATAATTTCTCGTCTCGGTATTTCTTGAGTTTGCGTCATACCGAGAGAGTCAACAAATTCTTTAATTGCATTGTAGGAAATCTTATAGCTAACGGGGTTTAAGCGTAACGGAGGTGACCATGACAACGTCATGGAATGAGTGGACACATCTTGGGCCCTAAGATGTAAAGGCACTTCTTCTGGTCTGACCTTCACAGTAACCTTTTCTGATAACCTTCCAAGACCATCTGCCGTTCTAGCAGCAACTGCGATAGCATATTCAGCGAACTTTTCCAAATTATCCAAGTCAGCAGAGTGCGTTACGTGAACACTCTTTTGCTGCCATTCATCTAGATCCTCGACTGGTGTCATTGTGTAGAATATGACATAACCGATGATCTTCTTTCTTGACCGGAACGTTTCCCACCAAACTTCTACACTTGATTCTGAAGTCGCGACGGCTTTAACTGACATGGGCGCTCTACCGATGTCCCTTTCAGTATGAGCCGTCACGTCTTTGCTGAAAGGTCCAGCCCCTTGATCAGTGTACGCTCTAACTTTGAACACATAATGCGCATCTTCTTCTAAACCAGTAAACACTGCTTTAGTTAGTTCTGTCGACTTCTCTGCAACAGAGGATTGGTCTCCCCTCTTGAAGAACTGGATATCGTATTTCTTTATCTGTCCACTTCGGTCAGCACGGATGGGAGCCTCCCAAGTGATACTTATGATGTCAGGCGTTTGAAAGTGGTATGTTACGTTGGTTGGAGGCCCTTTCGGCGCACCTTCGGGTGTGAGCCAGTACTTAATTGTCTCTTGACCTACTCCGATATGATTTTTACCTGCTATTCTATATTCATACTGGACGCCTCTTTCTAAATCATTTATTTTATACGAATGTATTTTGGTACCGGGGAAATTGACTTCTTCGAGAGGTTGATCTTTTACACCATATCTAAGTCTGTACCCGATTAAATCGCCGTATGTTTGGGATGGTTTGCTCCATTCTAATTCAATTGATACAACGGGCTCCCTTTCCAAAACCCTGCAAAGGAAATATCGGTTCGTTATGCTGTTAAAAATTTCGTCAGAATGTAAAATGATTCGATAAATAACAATAGTTTACAAAAAAATTAAAATTCTATTACCCAAAAATGAATCATAGTGATTTAGTTTTCTGCGTACCTCCTTATGACTAAAATATATGTCACATGATTTTTTCACGTCCAGTTTTTTTTAAAATACTCACAAGAAGAACGGATTGCTTCCGTTCTTGGGGTTAATTTCCTTCCTCCTCCTTCTCTCCTCAAAATTGGGGTCCCAATTTTGAGGAGAGAAGGTTCTCTCCTCAAAATTGGGACCCCAATTTTCAGGTACTTTAATTTCTAGCAGTCAAGTTCGTTTATATTGTTCGTCTTCAATTTTGAACCACTTCAGCAGGAACACATAAAAAAATATCGAGAATTGGAAATATTGGAAGTGTACCGATTTTAACCCAACTGGGTTTTGTTTCATCGTGATTGTGTGGTTATTTTGCAGCAAACATTGCAAAAGTTGTTTGGATTTAATCTAGACTATCTAAGAAACATATGAAATAAGAACAATTAGCTCAAACATTATTATGAATGACAACTAGCCACCAAGAACGGAAGCAATCCGTTCTTCTTGTGAGTATTTAAAAAAAAACTGGACGTGAAAAAATCATGTGACATATATTTTAGTCATAAGGAGGTACGCAGAAAACTAAATCACTATGATTCATTTTTGTATTCCAAAAACTTTAAGTTTTAACAACTTCTCTGACAACAAGCGTCTTCGTCTACAAGAAATATTTATGGGATACCAAATTGAAATAAATTAGGGATGACGACATTTTGACTGTCATATAAATCGTGAAAAATATGCCTGGTGTGGCGGTGGACCAGGGTTGCGGAATTAGTTCGAAAGAGTGACCCTGGAACGCAAAGGGCATACGGGTAAGGAGGAACACGGGTGGGTTCTAGTTAGTAGGAGTCTGACACTTCCTTTCACTCCGCCCAGAGCGGCAGGAGTAACTTGATGATTACCCAAAAAAAAAATGGCGGCGGTAAAAAACAGTGGTTTATTAAGAAATTGTTTCAAATTAATTGAAGAACTAACACAAAATGGGACTCATCATTTCCATGAGAATTCATAGTCCACACGCACTTGAATTTTCTTCTGTAAAACTGGAAAGAATAAGCGATGAACACGGAGAACGGTTTTACCACCCTTTGAAGTAATTCTATAAAGGAAAACATACGGGAATTTTTAGGACTACGACATGAGACGAGAATGTATTTGGACTAAATTACAAGCAACTGAACCAAATAAATATGAAAGAATAAATAATTTGAGGCATTTTTTTTAATTTTTTTTACTCTTCTGAGGTTTTAAATTCCAGAAACATATGAAATATCTCAAAAACTTTACGTCATATTTTTTTTTCTTTTTGATTTCTGAAATAGGGTTATTCTATAGAAAAACAGTTTCACGCTTTCACCATTGGATAAAAAATCGTGTAAACTAGTGTAATTTGGACTCACTTCAGGTTGACGGTGGGCCTGTTTGGCACTCCGCCAGGCGTCTTCACCGACACCGGCGCACTTCGGTCCCCGTCCCCCTTCCTCGTGAGAGCAGCCACTTGCACGTTGTACCGCGTATCCGGCTGGAGCCCCGATACGTTCAATTCGAGAGTCGTATCGTCCATTACGTTGAACCGCATCGGGTCGTTAAGAAGTCCCTTGCCCTATAGAAATGAAATTCAGATTTATATTTTGCTTCCAGAAATCCAATAACGTTAAACGAAAAGTAAGAATGTATACATACCTCGTCTCGTACTTCTTGCACATGCACATGGTACCCTCTAATGATGCCGTTCTTGTCCTTCTCCTGCGGGGGCTTCCACGTCACGTGGATGGACGTGGAGTTGATCGCCACGATCTTCACGTCCTGGGGCTCTCCGGGAACTGTGAGCACACAACACATATGTGAGACATCTGAGCCGTACCTGTCTGCATTTCGACCTAAACTGCCCTATCAGCATCTACGGGAGCGTGCTAAAAAACTACCTTAAGCGACTTTCAAGGCCCTAGAAATGGAATCAAGCATCGGCGTCAAAGGCTTGTCAGTTAAGCGCTGCGAGTTTAGTAATTGATCGTAGTTTTGTGCGGTCGGTAATCCCCGTCGGCAATGCTGATAGAGCACTTCGGTCGCGGCGCGTGTCTACACACGCCGGTCAGCATCTCGATCGGGCATTTGAATACCAACACACACTGAGACATTATCATTTACGCCCTTTCACATCACCATAACCAATTAAAATCCATTACCTTCCAATCCACATCGTTAAGAACAACTAAAATCGTCAAGCTTTTACAAAGAGTCAACATTTAGTAAGTATTCATCTATAGTTTCCAAAGCAGCATTTCTATATCTAAAATCCTTAATTCACACTCTGCAAGGGATCATGCTCCGGGACGTACAGACTTGGGGGAATAAATTCAAAAATTAAATCACAGAAAAAGGTACACACCAAGTCTTTCAAATCATCAAAATGTCGTCTACGAAGACATGCTTTCAGAGGTTACCGCTTGCAGTTTGTTTCAGTAGTCGTTAGATTAAGGAGCTAGGAAGATTATCTACATAAAGCTTTAAGGCACAAGCACAAACGCACATTGAAACAAGCACTATAGTAATTGGTACTCACTCCTTATAGCTGTACGGGGTTACCAGCGGCCCATACAAAGTCAGTGACGAGAGAAAAAAGAGAAAAACGCATTCAAATACATTTAAGACAAATTGTGCGAACATTGCAGGGCGAACGGAACTACTAAGTGAGAGATTACGAGTAGAACGCTTGTCGGCGAAATGGGGGGCACTCTTATTTTATTTCCTCGTGTATTTTGAGCTCTTTAGGAGGCGCATTCGGTTTAAGCCGCTTGGGACGGTCTAGGTTCGCGTGCATTGCCTTTTTCTGTTCGGGGCGCGGAACAAACGGGAATGGGAATTTTTATTTCTTGAATAGAGTGAAAATGTGTGGAGTTTGTTTGTCACAAAGGATTTTTTTCGTGCAACTGAAGTTACACGAGCGTTTAACGACGTTTACAACATGCTAAAGGGGGACAGAAAAAGGCAACGTGCACACGTCAGGACCAACTCGTCGTCCGTCGGTGCAGAGAAGTCACTCACACGCACATGTATTGATTAACGCGACGGCGCCAGTCTATGTGTGTGTGTGCTTCTATGTGTCTGTCAATGTGCGCCTTCGTACCTTCTGTGTGTGTGATGCCTCGAACCTCGTGTATCTTCTGTGATGTTTGTGACAGTGTCAGAGTGTCCATTGATGCTCTTCAAAATAGTCGTCTGTATTTGATATAAATTCTGGCCTTGTACTTTACAGGAGTGATTGATGTCTGGTAAGTCACGCAGCGTTCTGTGAGCCCCGCCCGTTCGTTGTTTACGGCAATAGCGAACGTTAGGCATAATAGTATTCTGTTTATGTCACAATATCTAGTGTGCATGCACGACGATAGTCTGATAGAGTATACGGAAGAAAGAAGACAGGCGAGAGTGAAACTGCTACTGCCAAGAAGATGTAGCACAAGAGCGAGTGAGATAGACAGAGAGATAGAGATAGGAAGAGAGGTAGCGCGTAGTCTAGTAACCGAGCTGAGCAGTCGGGGGTAAAGGCGAAGAGTGTCGCGGACCTATCCCTGGGATCCGTCGCGAGCGTTACCAATAGGTGTACAGTTGTCAGTAGGTACAAGATAGGAATTTAGACGGAGGATCCGGGGGACGCGGCTCGACCCGCAGCCTTCCCGCTAATAGTAGATAGTAGTCAGGATAGTACAGTGAGTAAAGAAGTAGTAATTGTGAGTAGTTCAGTAGCATGCGCGCGTGTCGTGTGGGGACGGTATTGGTATTCAAATGCGGCGCTCGGGCCGTGGTGCGTGTGGAGCGGTCCGTGTGGCCGCGCGCTCGTTCAGCTCGCTCGCCGCGCTGCGCGGTAAGCGCTGATGGTCGGCGACGCATCAGCGCTTACAGCGCAGTGCGGCGTTGGCGAGCTGAGCGGTAAGCGGCCGCACCATGTGTGACGCACTCGCTCTCTCACCTCGTGTCGTCGCTAGTGGTGCTGAGTGATCCTAAAAGTGCAGTATTCACCTCACGCAATCAATACGGACATCACATTGAAACCGTAACCAATTGCGTGCAGCAAAACGTGAAACCTATCTGGTGCCCAGTGAAAACTTAATTGAACGAAAAACGGTGCTGTGTCGGTAAAGAAAGCATGCAAAATTGTGTCCATTGCTAAATACTCAACAACTGTGCGCCAAAATCAATATATAACGGTGCCGTCGACACTATACCAGGTGCATTATAAACTTTGCATTTCAGTGAGTGCCATCTTAACGAGTCATGACGAGTCATATGACGCGTCATCAAAAGAAATCATTACATGTGACAAGTGAGTGGAAATGTCAACTCTATGTCGCTGTGCACAGCGACTATAATAAAGTGAAACCAAAATGATCATCTGTGACATGATTATAGATATACATGGAAATATTATCGGCAAGCATAGTATTACTTTTTACGAGAACTGAACCTCCTTGTTTAGAATCCTGCTATGTGCTCACAAAAAAGGAACAAAAGAAAAAATGACATTAGTATCTTTGGTAGTAGTTGTAGCGCATCGAGTTTGCTAATGTGATTATGAACTATTCCGTTATGGTATTAATGGTTTATTTGATAATAGCCCACCACCAATGTAAGACCAACAAACATTTGCACAAAATTATGTTTACACACTGTCAGAATGGAACCGCTTTCATAGCTTACTATTTGAAATCGTTTATTACAAGCAGTTCGATTTTCACTGTGGTCAACTTATATTTAACGATAAAATCATTCATATTATAATGGATCTTAAAACATGACATTTTAATTTGAGTAGTCAAATAGTTTGCTCATATGAATAATTTTACACTCCACTTTATACCAACTTTGCAGAATCCCATGGTTTTATTAGTAAATATAGATGTATCATTAGAAATCATTTTCATCGAATATAATTATAGTAAGGGGAAGATAAATTAGGTGTAATAACAGAGGATGTACTAAACGAACAAATCGAATGTACATTACAACACACTGAAAAATTCATGGCTAACTCAAAAACATTTTTAAAAGAAAATGAATTTTCAAAACTCCTCTGATATTACATAGCCAAAGAACTTTGTTAATTTGAAAGATAATTAAATTATTCATCAATTATTAGCAATTAATTCTTTGGCCCGGCATCGCTCAATTTTATGATTTTATGTTGATTAACGCTCCCTCAGATTATATTAAAAAGTTCATTTATCAAGAGTTTTTTGTTACGACATTCTTTAGCTCAGAAGCGAGGGAGCGGAGTCGTAAGATTGAGCCGAGTGGGAAAAGTCGGGGGTTAGTGTATGTCCATGGCGTGAGACACGTACCGTCTTCATGCGTGCGCACGGTGACGGGGTACGAGGCGGGCCCGTCGCCCACGCTGGTGCCCGCCAGCACCCAGATGCGGTACTCCGTCCAGCGCCGTAACTCGTCCAGTACAAACGACGTCTGATTCAGTTTGACGACCGTCGCCTCAGAATCCCCCCTGCCAGACTCCACACAAAGCAGCTTGTAGTAAGCGATTCGTCCGTTGGCGCGCTCGGCGGGCGGCGGCGCCCACGACACGCGCACCGCCGTCGGCGACACGGCCGCCGCCGTCACATTCATCGGCGGCGCTCCAGGCACTAAACAAGCTCAACGATAAGCACACGCCGACACAGATCCGCGGATCCGTGCCTCGCGAGCCACCTGCAACTGAAATGACGCGCGACTCCTCGCCGCGCGCTCGTTATACCAACACACAGCCGACCTACCCGATGCAATCACTGAATGCGATTGAAACAAAAAATAAAATGTGCCCAAAATAAAACGAAAAAACGACGTCAGTCGTCAAAATAAACGAGCATGCACTTTTTGTTAGTGTGGTGTGATTGTAGGATCCGCTCGCCCATACATCTCTATGTCTCATCCGTCACACTTCCCCTGTTGGAAGAAAATTGTGATGATTATGTTCTAGCTTACGACGCGGAGAACACTATGTTTTACCCCAGTGATAGATGGCGATCCAGGCACTGTGATTGATGGAGCCCGATGAACTTAATGACAGATGAGCCAACATTTCCAAATGTCGTCCGCGTCGTCGGCGTTTGAATAAAAAATGTCATTGGAGGCGTAAACCTCGTATTTAAAACTCTTACCTACGAACAACATAAAGCTACTACTAAGGTACCGTGTACGCTTTCATTGAAGCAAATTGTGAGCAAGTTCGACAGTTTCGGAGAGTCGCGCAATCAAGTTACGGCGTACACTTTACCGTTTCGACAAATTTACGATTACAAAACACATATTGTGATATAAAACTTGGTGCTTGTGCTGTATTACTGGCAGCGTGCCGGGCAGGTGCTCTTATGTGAAATATTACATTAGGAGTTACCTGGTACACCACAAAAGGTTCACTCTCTCATATTCTCAAGCGATGATTGGGAAGAAGCCACTTTGTGAATTGCAAAACGTGAATTATTTACAGAAACAATTGGAAGCGTTTTCCATAAATTGGACAGTGTAGTTTAACTGCTAGTAAAAAGTATGCAACTTATTCCATATTGAAAGGATTTGGGTTCCGTTCGTTTCAAAATGGGATCCGTATGGTATTTTCGTGGCTCGTTCCCCCGCATCCTATCTACACTCACGCTTCACGAGACGTCACGCCAGTCACGCCAGTCACCCAGTGTGCTGTGTGGCACATACCGTATTGCTTGGTGCGCACAGCGATGGGCGGCGTGGTGGCGCCCTCGCCGCGCTGCGACCGCGCCGCCAGCCAGATGTAGTACAGCGTGTTGGGGTACAGCCCGTTCAGCGTGTAGGTTTCTGTTATTGGTATCCGCCTAGAAGTTTCATAAGATTAAAGTATTTTTTTCACTGGAAAGAACTGCCATTTTACGAGCAGATCAAGCATCAAATATGGAAAAGAATCTACAACACGAGCTTAGTGGGCCGTTTTATTTTTATTTAACATCTTATTATGACGGCAAAATAGCACTGTCGAAAAACATATCATAACTTCTAGAAGATAATATTTATCTTATGCAGTACACACATGACAAAAACATTCTAAGAAAAGCCTCATATGGCGGCCCAATAAAAACTATTGCATGAATATTCTACTCCTTACTTCCTATGGTGCTCCTTGGCATAAGTATCGTTCCAGTACAACTCGTACGACACAATGTTGTCTCCCGCGTGAGCTGGTCTTCTCCACGACAGGGTCACCGAGGTCTCACCGGCTTCCACTGCTAGCAGGTTTGAGGGTTGGGATGGTACTCCTGAAATAGACCATGGAGTCAGAAATGTATGACAAAAAAACGCGGTGATATATCAACTCCAAGGCTGTTCATGTCAGATCTTAGTATGGAAAGTTTGCAAGTAATTTTAGAACAATGAAACCAGTTTGATATTTTCTTTTGGTGGTCAATCTTGGTTTATACGTAGATTATGGTGGCGTTTAATTATTGCTTGATATGATACTCCTAGTTTTGGATAATTTGATTTGTTGTTTTTGCAAAGATGGTTTTTGATTTTAGATCGCTGTTTTCTAACAATGACTTTAAGCCAAAAAGAGTATACACAACTGATATCCTCGGGGAAACCTGGAACTATCGTTGTAAAAAAATACAGTGTTTTTCCAATCAAAAGCTGTTTTAAGCTTCTAAAAAGCGAGTTTTATCATTACCGATTAGTTACAACTTTTTCTTCTACAGTACATAATTAATTTATCTTCATCAGACTGAATTTGTCTTCCAATTTTTCTACCTTCAAAATATATACATACCTTGCTGTGTCTTAACCTGGACCGGTTCCGATATGGGCCCGGACCCACAGATGTGAACGCTTGCACCCGTATAGTGTAGACGGTGTGGGGGTCACCAATAGTTAGATAACTCCAATATAAACCAGCTAACATACCTTGCTGAGTCTTAACATGGACCGGCGCCGATATGGGCCCCGGCCCCACAGATGTGAACGCTTGCACCCGTATAGTGTACATGGTGTGGGGTTCACCAATACTTAGATAACTCCAGTATAAACCTGCTAACATACCTTGCTGAGTCTTAACCTGCACCGGCGCCGATATGGGCCCCGGCCCCACAGATGTGAACGCTTGCACCCGTATAGTGTACATGGTATGGGGGTCACCAATACTTAGATAACTCCAATATGAACCAGGTAACATACCTTGCTGAGTCTTAACCTGCACCGGCGCTGATATGGGTCCCGGCTCCACAGATGTGAACGCTTGCACCCGTATAGTGTAGACGGTGTGGGGGTCACCAATACTTAGACAACTCCAATATACACCAGCTAACATACCTTGCTGAGTCTTAACCTGGACCGGCGCCGATATGGGTCCCGGCCCCACAGATGTGAACGCTTGCACACGTATAGTGTACACGGTGTGGGGCGTGAGCTCACTGATCGTCGTTAGATGACTGTTGTCCATCTGTAATGGAGGGAAAGTCGTTACTTTACAGTTTAGAGAGGGGTTGTTTTTGATTGGGGGTTATTTGCTGTCGTCATCGACATCTTGCCCTTGTTCCATATTTTTTGAGATATAGGCGCTTGCTACTTGCATCTGCTGTCTTCCTATTCCATGAGTTGTTATAATATATTTGACAAAAACTTTTTTACAAAAAAAAAAAAACTTTTTTTTGAATTTGGAAGTCGGTTTTATTTTTTTGGACCCCACACCTAACAACACCACTGAAAAGTCACAGGAAAGCAAAACACGCAATTTCGTTTTCTTGGATGATATACACTTCTGGACACATCTATTGGCCCACCTTAGAGTTTAGGTTTCGAGGGCCCCTACCGAAATATGATTGCTAGATTGAACAAAAACTGTTGATGCAGTTTTACACCTGATACATTTTACCATCTTTTTCGATCGTATTGTTTTAAATTTGAATTCAGAATACCATACGACATGGAGCTACGCCTAACAAGTCGGATATGCGACTTGTTAAAGGCAATTGATTTTTGAATAAAAAACATGTTTTATCAAATAAAGGTTTAATTTAATAACGCGTGTTGCCTCCATGGGCATCTACCACAGCTCTCATACGATTAGGCATAGAGTTTATCAACCGCTCTATGCAATTTTGAGGGATCATCTCCCATTCCTCTTCTATGGCAGTTTTCAAGTCCTGCATCGTCTGGGCAACTGGCTGACGAGCCCTAACACGTCTTTTTAGCTCGTCCCACATGTGCTCAATGGGGTTCATGTCTGGGCTTCTGGCTGGCCAGTCCATAACTGTGATGTTCACATCCCGAAGATATTCCCTGACGATGCCGGCCGCATGGGCTCTTGCATTATCATGCATAAAAAGGAAATTTGGGCCCACATAGTCCGCGTATGGTATCACGTGAGGTTCTAAGCACTCACGAATGTACCTTTCAGCATTTAATGTTGGCAGCCGTGGTCCTGTAACAACCTCAAGTTGAGTTTTGCCGCTCGCGGATATACCGCCCCAGACAGTCACCGCCATAAGCAACCCTCTCTTCAAAGCAGCATTGTGCGAAACGCTCTCCCTTATGTCGGTAGACCTTCTTCCTTCCATCATTGCCATGTAACACAATTTTAGACTCATCAGAAAAGAGTACACGGCTCCAATCTTGCTATGTCCAATTTAAATGACTGCGTGCGAAATGAAGGCGCGCTGTTCGGTGGGCTCGCGTTAGTTTGGGCACATTAGCTGGCTTGTGTGGTACCATATCGCGTTCTTTTAACCTTCTCCGAAAAGTTCGAGCGCTCACAGATACTCCGTGGAAGTAGCGAAGTTGGTTTTGTATCTCAATGGAGGTAAGGTGACGATTTCTCAAGCTGGTCGTCACGATGAATCGATCCTGCCTTTCAGTTGTGACCCGAGATCGTGGCCTTCCTTGGCGACGAACAAAGCCGCCAGTCTCTAGGTACTTCCGATAAACATTTCGGACCGCAGATCGACTTAAATTAAGTTGAGCACTCACGTTTTTTTGGCTGTGTCCGGCCTGAATAAGTGCCACAGCTTGGGCGGCGACTTCAGGTGAAGTATCCATAGATTATTGATAGAACCTCACCTTAATGTTAAGAATAAGTTATGTTTGTTGCAAAACCAAAGATATCAATCACTTTTTCAAGAATTAAATCCAAGTAAACCAATAAAACCAAGTTTTCTTAGTATTCGATTGTTTGATATCAACAAACAGGCTCCAAATTGTCTTTTGTTTCTTTAAATTCTGTGTTCGAAATTCAAAAAAAGACTATTGAATGAAATTGTGAATGTGCCAGGTTCAAAACTGCATAAAAAATTTTGCTCGACCTAACCTTTAGCTAGGACCAAACGAAACTGAAAATACAAGGTGGGCCAATAGATGAGTCCAGAAGTATATTTTCTATTTTCTCAAGCTATTTTGGTTTAAAAACCAAACTACAGAACCGATTATGATGAAATTTCTATGGGCACAATCGGAACGAATATCCTTTCACAAGAAAAAAGAAATACAACGGAATTGAGAACCTTTTTTGAAGTCGTTAAAAATAGTATTCCGTTGATTTAGTGATTCTAAATAACGATGCTAATGATTTTTTTGTCGGGCAGTAGCTTAGAATATGCTTTAAAATATTTCGTCAACTTTTTCAACAAACAGTTATCTACATTTAAAAGTGGTTCATCCACTTCCAAATGTACCAATTGATTTGAAAACTTACTTTACTCAGTTACAAAGTATCATATTAGCTTCAATTAGAACCTTTAAATTTTGTTTCATACAAATGTACCTACTTTGTACCATACGATTATTTTTTTTGTTTTGGCTAATGTTTCTTCAGTCCGCAACAAGTCCCAAGAACAGCAATAATAGGTAGGTAGGAAGACACTTACCATTTGTGAATGCCAGGACTGCAATGGTTGCGAAGGATCCGTTGTGTAAAAGATTTTGTAGCCCTACAAACAAAATAATAGCGTTATTCTTAATTCAAAATGTACTTCAATGTTGGTCTTCTTTATTGCATACAAAAACAAATAAGTAGAAAAGCGAGTTTAAACCACAGTTCGATTCTCTCACAGCAAACATCCCTGCGAGAGATTCGCAAATGAGGAAAGTATACACAAGTGCACAACAAAAACTTGAAATTACTAAATATTTAATTATAACTGTTTTGATTTCACTTCCCACTTCTCAATCTTCTCTTACCATTAGTTTAACACTTGCGCTTTCATCAAAGCCGAATTTACGAGATCTAAGTGCCTATATCCAAACTTCGGGGTAAGGCGATCAAATCTTGCAATCTAATTTGAGCAGAAACTACATTTAGAATTAGTTATCCCCTTACCGTAACTTGTCCGTTGGGCGTCTCTGGTTCATCCCACTGGATAACCATTGTGCTGGAGCTCAGCGGACGAACTTGAACGTTCCTTGGTGCTGAACCCGGTTCTATGAAAAAAAAAAAACAATTTGATAGTGCTGCGACGTATAGTTTGGACTGGCACCTTAGTTAGTCGATTATTGTTAACCACTTCTGCATGCTTATTTTTTTCCACGTAAGCATTCCATTTTTAAACCTGTCTGAATCGAATAAAAAAGTACTGACATTTAAAAAGTAAAAGCGAGCCAAATAATTTGTTGAATTACTTATGCTTATAATATGTACTTATCTACTTTCCAAATTCAAGTTATCTTATCTTAGAATATCTATACTAAGAGCCTCTCTATAAATATAAGTTATTCAATTTTAACTTTGATAAACATGTATGGAATCCATTAAGAAAATCTAAGTACCCAGCTATTCATTCACTACATTTGGGTTTTGAATGATACAGAATTTAAAAGTTATTACCAACATTAAAAAATACATGACAGTTGTTAAGTTACAATTCATAAAAATAACACCAATAACAAGCCAATAAGATCAAAACATACAAACACAAATATCTTTAATTGTAAACGTTAAGAAAATTAAAGAGAAAAGGATGATACTTTTAATTCATGAACCGTAAAACATAATACCGGTCTGACTCCTACAGAATTGTTCAGCAAAAATACTATCAAAAACCCTACCGCCATTATCTCAGACACAATAACACGTAAACATCCCGATGTTAAACTAAGAAGCGACTCGACTCATCTCAATTATGTACAAAATGAAAATAAAAATAATAGGACAGTAACCGTCGGGGGCACAATGCCTCTCTTAATAGGATTTGTAATCGCAGCCTCTAACACGAAAAACGGGGCGTCACTCAATGAAAAAATCTCTTTTCTGTTTATAATACTCGCGAAGGGCGAAACAATAAAAGTTTCGGGACTGTGCAATATTAAAACGCTATAATCTTGTTTGGGTCCAGAATCCGGGTCGTCGACGTCAGACCAAACTTTTCCTTTATTAGAAATGTAAAGAATATCAAAAGACCTGTTGGTAATTTTATATACCAACGTTTTCATTAGCAATTCATCCAAGTTTTTATTTTGTCTGTTTTGTGACGTCGCGCTATGGGGGCGTGGGCGACGCTCCACGACTCAAATTTAATATATTTTGCTGAGGGAAATTAGATATGATGGTTTAACATTTACGAAGCGAGAAACGTTCGGGGAGGCATAAAGAAATGAAATTCCACCACAGGGTAATTCTACGTTAAATATTTAATATGTAATTGAGGTGAACGAGCAGTCACACCAATTTGTCATGTATCGCGACAAATACAATAAACATGCAAATTATTAACAGATTAACCCTTTGTACAAGCGAGATATAAGCTACACCCAGTCGACTGATTTAATATATTAAATTACGAGACAACCTACGTAACATGCTATCAACGCCCAGATTTTAGAAGTTTAGAAGTAGACCCACAAACAACGCCGTTAGGTAATGATTTACGAAAATTCATAATAGTATACTTACTGGCACCTCCATACAAGGAATCCACTGCAAGAGAGCAAGGAAACAAATAACAGTATTAGTATGTAGAAGTCACGTGAACAGTTACACACAATCACACAAACGGTGCCGCAGAAGAAACTTTAAAGTGTGACACAGAACTGACGCTTATCTGATCCTAACATCGATAAAAACGAAATGGTGCATGATTTAACGAACAAAAAGTATTACGCTCTACGTCTACGTACTAAGAACGAAAGTAAATGTGCAAATGAAATAAAAATCTATGATAATTCAGAAGCGAACTTACATGAAGCATCGGCGAATGTCGTACGTCGGTTATACGCGTAGGCATGAAAAGACGATCAAAGAAAATACCTTAAAACTGAGAATTGAGCGCAGGAAACGTAAAAGAATTCTATTTACCCAATTCAAAGCAAAAATTAATTTTATACTTCACAAAATTGAAAGCGAGACAAGAGAAAATGAAATTGTAACAAGCGTATGGGTAAATGCGTAGAAATGATAATTTTTCATCGTCTATTATAAATTGGGATTATTAAGAAGATAGCGTTGTTAAGATGATTTATAAATCTCGTTCGTCTTAAGTAAGTGGAGAAGAGATAAACTGGATAGGGGGCCGATAGAACTTGATATAGATGTCGTTCGTCATATTAACGGGGTTCTAAGTTATCTTGAAACTTTACACTTTAAAATTTTAACAGAAGAAAGCTATAAATTCGTTTTCTATAGTCTAGGTTAAATATAGTTTTGCTTAGTGAGTAAATAAAAAAAGAATTGCAGCAGTTGAAGCAGCTAGTGAAGACACTTGTAGAGTCCTCATTATTGTTTTATCAATTTCACGTGATTTTTTTTATCTTCTACCAACGTTTCTTGCCATTTAGTGAAAGACTTTATTCCCATTGAATTGACCTTACCAAAAAATTATGCCACTTACAAACTGTGATTCACTCGAAGTCACTCACACACTGTTCTACTATTAAAACCCTCTACATACCAGTTTCTCCTGTGGTTATGACTGCCGGGGCTGATGGTGGACCCCTGCCAATGTTGTTGACAGCTATGACGTACATCTCGTATTCAGTGTAGGGCGATAAGTTAGTCACTGAGTAGTACTGCGTGATGACCCCTGATATCTCGCTGAAAGCCTGGAAGAATTAGATGGTTGAAAAGACAGAATTGCTGAAATAAGTATTAAGATATTATGCCATCAAAGCTGTGGCAGCTAGGAAGAGAAGATGGCGCGACACCATGGATGAGGTTTAGTGAAAAGGGCGTAAAGAAGCCCAACAATGAGAGAAATTGATAGAATGGGGAATCTGGCTGACAAAAAACGTATCATAATAAGCCTGTATTTTATTGCTGCATAAAAAAGCCTATACTTTCCTTCCTCTTTTTAGAGTAGTAGAAGGTTACTAAGGACCAGTTTTATAAATGAAGTCTCAAGCTCAGCCCACTTATTTCTTCTAAACCTGACGCCATTTCACTGGCCGCAAAGATTATAAGTTAAGAAACAAAAGCTTGGAAATTCGGACTGTTTTTTTTTTCATTTAAAAATGCAATAACTGACTAACGTCAAATTTTGAAGTTGTTTAACTTATGCCATTTTGGACGTCTTACCTGATTGGCGTATTTCGGCTTGTACTGTATGACGTAGTACTGGGGTTCCTCGGGTCCATTGTAGGTCCATGTCAGTCTGACAGTTGTTGCTGTGATCTCTGAAGGGCGGACCTCCGTTGGCGGGCCCGGTAGTGCTGGTAAAAAAAAAGGTTAGAAGAGAATATTTAACAGAACAGGTAAATTAAAGTCTGATATCTTATTGCTTTGCTTAAGGTTTTCAGACGATAGGCTGCGCCTGGTAAAAGTGCGGTTGTAAATTTTGACAATCGCCTTCGCCACACTACCGCTAACTGCCGGTCGATTCTGTAAACATGTAAAGTGAACGCTTGGGTGGAGTGATCACGAGGTGATCTGTCAATCCATATAATCAAGATGTCACGTGATCACAAAGTGAGCTGTCATTCCATCTTGACTCTATGGATTGACAGCTCACCTCGTGATCACTTCACCCAAGCCTTCACTTCGACGTGTTTACAGAATCGACCGGCAGAAAATCACTTATCTAGAGCCTCTGTTGTTTAAAACAACTGACGATCAAATATGTTTTGATATAAGTAATTTAAAGTCTCGTTGGCAAAGTCATCAACTTGACAGCTTTAACCGGCCGTAACAATACCTAAACCAAAGCAAGTGCTTTGTATGCACATAACACACAATAATAATTATGTTTAACGTTTAAACATTCATAGGCAGTTATTGGCACATTAATAGTGGATACAAATTAATTGATGTTTAATTGTTTCGCTTTAATACGATTAAATATTAATAATGCACTGTGGCACAATGACAGCCTCGATCTATAATTACGATAATACAGGTCACAGATTAGAGGAGCTCGTGGCTAAATAATAACAGCCGCACGGGTCGATCTTCAAGGTTAAGCAAAGCTTGCCAAGGTTGGTCTGTGGATGGGTTCTGACCATCTTAACATACCGAGATTCTTCCGTGCCTCGGAAAGGACGGTAAGCCGTAGGTCCCGGCTGTTATTTATAGATCTTTGACAGTCGTTACGGATAGTCAGAAGCCAGAAAATCTGACACCAGTCTTACCAAGGAGTACTGCGTTACCCTGTTAATGGGTTGTGGAGGTCTGGTATGCAGCCGCTCCACGTAAAATACTGGTATTCAGCTGAATCTGGTTTGACTGGAAGCCGACCCAAATATAATTGGGAAGAAGCTAGGCAGATGATAACAGGTCACAGATTAGGGTGTGATTTAATTATTGTGTTGTTGCCAACTAGCTTATTCACCCGTTTAAATAGTTGCCTAGCCTTTTCATTGAACTGCGCCGTTTAATCAGCAACATAAGTGACATGAGCAGGTCATTAAACGATATTGAACAAAAGATATCACTTAGGTCGCTGAAAATTCGACGCAGTTAAATGAAAAGGCTAGGCAACTATTTAAACGGGTGATTAAGCTTGTTGGTTACGACATTACCGTTAGTTTTATTTCATTTTGCATATTGTAACTACCGTTTTTAGGGTTACGTACCCAAAGGGTGTACCGGAACCCTACTATTAAGCCTCCGCTGTCCGTCCGTCCGTCTGTCAGCGGGCTGTATCTCATGAACACTAATAGGTGGACAGTTGAAATTTTCACAGAGTGTGTATTTCTATTGCCGCTATAACAATAAATAATAAAAATTGGAATATTTCGTCTGAATAGTAGTATTTTTGTATAGTTTCAAAATATTCCTATGAACCAGTATTGCCACTGTTTTAATTTCTTGTCGTATCGATATCTCCACATTGTATATGAGGCCTTAATATTACGACTTAAAACGATCATGATTTCGGTGTCGGAAGGAGACGGTGCTTTACAAGACTCACAGCATTATTCTTTTTTTTACAACGGATTCAAAATGGCCGAAAGGCACTTTTTATATGTATATTACTTTCTACGAACTGATAGCCTTTCCACGAACTAATACATTACTAAGTCTAGGTAGTATTTTTTATTTACTCTGCATATTTATGACTTCACGGATATTATGGTCATATTTAAAATTTCCCGGAAAATTTAATTATTGCGTGAGGCAGCCATATTCGTTTGCTGCGGCTTATATTTACTGACGTTGAGTTTAGTCAGCTGGTAATTTTCACTTTAAAATATGTAAGATGTATCTACCTATAAGCATCTTCTTATAAATATCTCTTGTTACATTTTTCCCAATGCACAATCGCAGTTTGAACAGTTTAAGCGATCTTTAAGCACCAACTCTTTGCAACTACGTTTTCGGAAAAATTACTAAGGTGGGGAACCTTTTCATTCCTCCACTGAGTAACACAACGGACTGAAATTTCAGACGGCTCATTCTCGTAATTTTTAAACGTTCACATGTGCAATCTATTAAAATGTAATGAAAGTAGAGGTATTTCTGACAGGTTACGACAGATATGCGAATACGAACGTTCCATTATAAGTACGGGAATTGCCCCTCAGCTTTTAAACATTTAAAACGCCCATCAACCGAAAGTTAACGAACACTAAACGCATCAAACAACCTAATCCTTCGAAAATTAAATTGAGAAAACCGTTGCTTCGAGTTACAATAATTAATCATTAATCAAGCTGACATTCGTTTGTCTCCCGGGCCCGCGCAACTTTCCAACCCTTTCAATTATGAATTATAACACTAATTCATAATGGATGTCTTCTCGCCTTGCCGCAATTTATCAAATTGATTTTCGTAAATCCCTCTTTCCACCGGCGGAGTTATTACCATAAATTTGCAACAGTTATCCCAAGAAATTATGAGTGTAATTTGATTCAGTCAGTCACTCCACTCGTAGTCGAGAGAAATTGTGGGGATTAATGGAAGTATATTAGTGACAGTGTAAGGTTAAGTTTTGTTCGGAAATTATTGAGAAACAGCTTTTACCCGCGGCTTCCTTCGCGTTAAAGTTTTATTTTCCCAAATAAAATAACTATATCCATATCAAGAGTCCATTCTATCTCTGTACAGAAATTCAGCGAAAAAGCGTAACAAACAAACTCATTTAGCATTTATAATATTAGGTCGAATGGAGCGAAATGATTGGCCGGTGCATTGAATGTCGATTTCAATGTTTTTTTTAAAAAGAAAGGGTAATTTTATTTTCTTGAATTTTACTTGTTTTATTTAACAGGTAGAACTGTTATGAACATATGGGCTTAATATTTGATAATAATGCTTTTAATATACAGTCGTGGAAGATACATTTTTAAGCATATTAATACATTACATCACACATTAGCAGTGTTATATACATAAACTCAAAAAAAAATAATTGCTGTGGTTTGAATTTAAGGTCAAATTAATTTACTGATCAAGGATTTTCTCTAACTTTACTCATCCACTACATGTAATCGTGAATCAAAAAGTAGAAATGATAAAAAGAGATCCCATTCAAAGGTACTTACACTGCACTTTGACCTCTGCCACCGCTTCGATGACGCCGAGCACACTAGCGGCCTCACAAGTATAGTTTGCAGACTCCCTTATATCTTCCAACTTCAGGGTATTCAGGCCTAGAGGCGGGTTGTCTTCTGGCGTCAGCCATTTTGTTAAACCTGCGTCGAAAATTATATTAGAATACGACACAGGAGAAATTCCTAGTGTGGGCAATGATTAAAAAAAAGAAACTCCCAAACTTCGGGTTGTCACAGGGAAATTTCTAATGGTAAAATGCCTCAGTAACACCTTTTGCCCAATTTGGGAATCGATACCCGGATCCCATAGAAAATAATATTGCCCTAATATGTTATTACTCTTTCTATTTCTTACCTTTCCTCCATTTAACAGTGGGCATGGGCGATCCGAAGGCGACGCACTTCAGGGTCAGGTTTCCGCCCAGCATCACTTCTGACTTCGGGGGCGGCGGTATCGAGAACTGGGGGGCTACTCGTCTCACTGTGAACAAAGTAGATACTATTAGTATTAGATATTAATATGAGGATAGATATTGGTTGATTGATGAATTTAGCTCTATAGTTTGTTTGTAGAAAAGTTGTGACTTTAATGAATTTAGTTCTGTATCATTCGTATATCAAATTTAACATGGCAAATAGGGTATTTGACAAAAAAAAATGTAAATAGTCCGTCAGATAGATTTCCAAATAATATTGGATGCGTATTTTTTCCAACGTAAACAAAAAAATGAAGACGATACAGTGCATTGAAAATTCGTGTGACGTCACTCACCTACCTACATTTTTTACTGGAAAGTGACGTTACAAGCCCCCACTACTTATCTTTGATGAAAAAATACGTATCCAATATTTTTCGATAATCTAACTGACGCGTGACGGGCTACATGGTATCATATTTTTTTACCTATTTAAATGTGGTCCATTATTAATTGAATGAAATAAATAATTATTTAAAGAAATATATTTCCCTCTGACTATATTTAGGAAAGCATGATTTCTGAAAAAAATTAAATTCCGTTGCTTTGTTTACATTTTGTTTTACCTCCCTGACACTAAACTTCCCTTAGCTATTATTTATGGGTAACCTCCTTTGTGATCCACAAAACTCTCTCAATGACACGTCAAAATATCACAACAACATGAATTATTAACACCGATAATACTCGTATGTTATCTAAACTACCTCGTGAGCCCGTCACTCCAGCATTGCCACTCCATAATAAGGTATACCCACACGCAACCGGCTTCGCAAGAGTAACAGGGCATATAATAATATAAGCTCCCAGTGGCATTATTATTGTGACATCTTCAACAAACGTCGCTATATTTTAGCAAACTTACAAACCATATTAAATTATACACTTAAACCTTCGTTATGAATCTCTACGTCCATTGGTTAAAATTAAATGAAAATACGTTCTGTAGTTTTTGAGTTTATCGCACACATACAGACAGACAAATGGGGCGTACATACACATCTGTTACGTCACCGTCACGTCGCCAATCAGTCACTGATTGTATGTGGATGACTTTAGCTGGATTTACTTTACTGTGTCGTGTTGTGACGTGGCGAGGGATACACCAACCAAACGAATCTATTCAGCCGGTCTATTCTGTCAACATTTCACCGTGTAAACTAAGGTGAAGTTAACATGAAGTGTCAATCCATACAAACAAGATGGAATGACAGTTCACTTGATGCTCAAGCGTTTAAACGGTTAGTTGATGACAGAATAGACAGGCAGGCCCACTTAATTAGGTAATTAATAAAATATGAGTATGGGGTAATTTGAGGGACTAAAAAAAATAAAAATAGTTTTCAAAATGTGCCGTGCGTCTTAAAAATGTATATAAAAGGTATAGGTATTAATTGTAATATTTTTAGTGATTGACCAGCGAGACGACGACGTAGACGTCAGTGTGTACGTAACTTTAGTCAGGAGTGAGCGGGAGTTATGTGGGCAATTATTGCACTACTTCAGACAACCAATGGGCGTCACTAACGTGGCTCATGAATATTAAGTATTATGGTACAGGGCGTAAGAGGGGGAATGTAGAGGTAAGGTAAATTAACAATGCTGTGCAAAGATTTTAAGAGGATTTTTGTTGTTTTGTAATCATTTTAGTAGTCTGCGTAAGTGAAGTTTGCTGAGAAGAAATTTTGATTTGTATTCATCATCAGCCTATAGCAGTCCACTGCTGGACATAGGCCTCTCCCAGTGCACGCCATTCAACTCGATTTTCGGCAACTCTCATCCAGCTGCTACTAGCCACCCCGCGAAGATCGTCGCTCCACCTAGCCTGAGGGCGTCCTACCTTACGTTTGCCGATTCGCGGTCTCCACTCAAGAACTCGTCTACCCCAACGGTCATCAGTTCTACGGCTAATATGGCCGGCCCATTGCCACTTCAGCTTGCATTCTGTGAGCTATGTCGAAAACTTTGGTTCTCTGTCAGATCACGTCGTTGTGGATTCGATCCCTCAAAGAGACTCCAAGCATAGGCCGCAATTGAATTATATTAAGAGCGTTTAATTCTCACGGTATTACATAGTAACTGGAAAATATTTATTCTTGTGCCGCGGCCACACTGTCGCGATAACGCGAAGATTTGCGCTGTCGCGTCAAGTATGGCCGATTCGTCGAATCGCAAACAAGAATACTTATCCGGCACTGTCGGTAAACTATCGTGACAACGCGACACGAATAACGCGCGATAATGTAGCCCCAGCATTGGAAATTAATGTCTGAAAAGTGAGTTGAGTTGAGATGCAATGAGCAGAAATATTAAATATGACTCTCATTCTCTCTAAACTCATTTTCAAAAAGTTCTAAACCCACTTTTTAGGCCTTTAGTAGGTCAGCAAAAGTTTAGGTGTTGCCAGGTAACAATTACAAGTTTAAAATACTACAAGACAGTAAGTACCTGACCAGAACATACTAGTGTAAGCTACTTGATCTAGACATTTTTCATGATTGCCTCACTCAACTCAGACAAAAGATCTTAGTAATAAAAACCTGATCTGTACTATTTTATTTTGTAACCTTATGGGCAGTAATACTTTTTATTTTTTATTATTATAATATTACCTTGTGATTAATTAATAAAAAAAACAACGAATTTCACCTTATTGTAAATGTTGTGCACGTCTGTAATTGATACAAACACATAGAATAACACCTTATAAAATTTGATATGTCCATGTTTGTGTTGTTAATGTGCCATTAATAAATTAATATCTACTAATAAACGCTTTAGTTTATAGCCGTCAATCTTTTTCGCAATCAATTTTAGATCAGACAAAAGAAAAACTAAAAACCTTCACTTCGTTACGCTACAAACAAAAACGATTCACCCCAAACATTACCCCGTTGACTCTTGTATCCAGTATCATTGTCAGTAATAAAGCCAAGCAGAGTGAATCAGGTTAACGATACCATCGTATGCGTTGACTAGCCGGTATTAGTGAAGTATCGCGCCTCCCGACCCGAATCATTACTCCTGACGCCGATTAGAGCCAGCAATGGAAAGGTAATTGACTGTAATTGTCGCTAAGAGAGGTTTTGGTTGTTTGTTAATAGGTAAGAAGGTATTGCTGTCTCACTTTGGCGAATGTAGATGGAATGGAGAATGGTTGTTGGGAATGTTTTAGAAGGTAACATTTATATGCATATATATAGAGGGTATGCGGTACAGGTTGTAAAGTCCCGCACACCTTCGTTGGAAATGGGAGGATCCTCCGACCAGACGTTTGTTGTCTCACAAAATGACAGTTCGAAAGGATGTTAGCGCTCGCTATGTAATTTTGATTAATGATGATGATGAAAACATAATGCAATAAAAAGTCTTCAATTTTCTTTTATAAGGGTTTTGTGTGTACTCCATTCTCCAAACCCTTTACTGCAACATAGACCGCAAAACGCTATTCTAGCTTGTATTCCCTTTGGATACTACACATTGGAAGGGCAATGGAAAGAGCTATTCTTGGAGTTTTCTTGCGAAATTGAATAAAAAATGAAGATATCCGGAGGAGAACCAAGGTTACCGACATAGCCCGAAGAAGGGCAGGGCACATTTTTTGCAGCACAGATAGTCGATGGGGTCAAAAGTTTCTAGTGTGGCGAAGGCGTACCGGGAGACACAGCGTTAGAAGCCCTCCACAAAGTGGACCGATGACCTGGTGTAGGCGGGAGTTCGCTGGATGCGAGACGCACGGGACCGGTCAAAGTGGCGAAGCGTAGAGAAGGCCTATGTCCAGCAGTGGATGTCGACAAACTGATGATGATGATGACTGCAGATTGGCTCACTAAGTCTTAAGTCAGTTACATTTTCAAGCCCGACTGAATAACTCTTCATCCACCCTCCATCTCACAAAATTACCTTCTCATCTCCTCACTATGATGGCCGTACATTTTAAAAGGCACGCCATGAAAGGGCCCTTACCCCAACAGGCTCTTGACCCAAATTGGAGGGAAAATATTATTTATTAAGCAATAGACCTTGGTTTTTAAGCGTTGATGTGAAAGATATATTGTAGTAAAGTTTTGTAAAAGATTAATTAAGACAGATGATTTTGGTCTGCTTTATGATGTTCATAAAATAGTTAAATGAGGCACAAAATGGCGGTTTGACAACTTTTGTATAGAAAATATGTCAATTATTTATTATTCGAATTGTCTAATTATTGAAACACAATGCAATAAAAGCGCACCTGCGCACTGTTGGATTGAAATGAAAATCCAACACTTAACTAATTAATTTAGGCATTTTTTAATAATAAAAACAGGCATAAATATATTTTCATTATTTATTTATTTTACTAAGTAATACAATCATCGGAATAGTCATCTCAATCATAGGAATATTGTGACTGTTTCCAAAACGAACGAAAAACAAGTTTATAATAATAAGTTTCACTCGTGTTTCTACTTATTATATTTTCTATTAGTTTGATCAAAAATCTTTTAGGTACTTCTAGATGATCCATAGACGTTCCACGTGCAAAGGATGATTCTGAGATTTATAACGGTATGATAAGTACTGTTTACCCTTTTCGGCTTATAAATTGAAGAACGTTTTAAAATAAAATGATAAATATCACAGTTGGGCTTTAAAATAACCTGCTTTTCGGTTATTTTTCTGCTCTTGTCACTTTAACTTTGGAATGTTGTTTTAAAATTTTAATGCGTGCAATGTATGCCTACCTAAATTGTTTATATTTTCAAATTAAAACTGTAATTCTTTGACAATTGTAGAAAGTAACACGAAAAATTGACAAGGTGTTTCAACTTGATACCTAAACGATTGATGTTTTGACTGCACAAATATTCGAATTACCTTGAAAATATTGAAAGAACACAAATTATTAAACTTTTCTGTAGAAGGAACACAAGCTGGGTTCCTTTAATACTAATTGACGTCAATACGGGATCTCTTTCATTGTCCGTCACTGCAATAATAAAAGCGTGGTCGGTACGGGCCAGTTCAATTCATTTTTTTTTAAAACTAGCTACCGTCCGCGGCTCCGCCCGCGTTAATGTCGAAAATTATCCCAAGGGAACTTACTCCAGGGATTAAAACTATCCTATGTCCTTTCCCGGGACTCAAACAATCTCTATACCAAATTTCATCTAAATCGGTCAAGCCGTTTGCGCGTGAAGAAGTAACACACATACACACACACTCTTAAACTTTCGCCTTTATAATATTAGTGTGATATGTACGATGCTCCAAACAAGAAATTTCTTCATCGGGTCTCCTTCATCGTGGGGGAGTTTACAAACTCACATGCACAAACAGTCAGGACCCGGAATAACTATCTGTAGGCCATACAATTATTTGTTTCGTGTGGGAATAGAACCCACGACAGGCAGCACTGCAGTCAATCGCTCAACCATTGAAGTATTTTTGAAGTGAAAACTTCTTTAGGCGCGTTGAGCACTTTTTGGGTGAACAAAAATCATGGAACTCGCGTCATCGTCACTGAACGCTTTCCATGAGCTATATGTATCCTGTGTATACAGGGTGTCCCAAAACTCAACGTCAAGCCGAAACGGGGTGACAGGATTGATCATAACCATCACGAGAAAAATCTGAAAAAAAATCTATCCCATGCAGTTTAAAAATTATGGGCATTTTAAGAAAAACCTAGAAATTTGATCAAACTGTACCATTTTTCGGTTATTGTGGTTATTCTTTTTTATTTTTGTTCATTTGAACTTTGGAAACGTAATCCTAAATAACATTTCTAGAATCCCAATAAAAAATAATGACACAATTGCCTCAAGTTTCCGAGAATTGAGACTATTTGTTAAACTACGAATTTAAAATTTTCAAGATTCGTCGACTTTGACAGGCCCTCCTATAAAAAAAATGTACTAGAGTGCCTTGGCAAGTGGCATTAAAAGTTGGCGCATTTAATCAGAATTCTAAAATGGTACAATACTTGTTAGTTCCATACAATAGAAAAGAGTAAAAAAATTAAAACCTCAAGTAACCCGATTTTTGCTATCTCATTTTACTCAGTTAAAATGTTTTTAATTCACACAAGCTCTAGGTAGGTTCTTAATTTTAAGACAAAATGATGAGAGAGATGGATAATGGGTATGTTTGCCATGAGTGAGCGAGACAGATAGTGACGCCACGCATTGAGACGGAGATGCGTCGTTTAAACGAGTGCGAATGAAACAGATAGATGCTATGGCATCTATCTGTTTCATTCGCACTAGTTTCAGCCAAGCAAATGGCTACGCTACCAGTCCGACACCAACCAGTTAGTACGTTTCGCTCATTCGTCTACTGCGCACGTTCGTATTCGCTTGTGTTGATTTAGTACTGACAACTTTGGCTTCTCTTTTTGGACTTGAATCTTTGTGAATTGGACTTGTTGATAACATACTGGTTGGTGTCGGACTGGTAGCGTAGCCATTTGCTTGGCTGAAACTAGTGCGAATGAAACAGATAGATGCCATAGCATCTATCTGTTTCATTCGCACTCGTTTAAACGACGCATCTCCGTCTCAATGCGTGGCGTCACTATCTGTCTCGCTCACTCATGGCAAACATACCCATTATCCATCTCTCTCATCATTTTGTCTTAAAATTAAGAACCTACCTAGAGCTTGTGTGAATTAAAAACATTTTAACTGAGTAAAATGAGATAGCAAAAATCGGGTTACTTGAGGTTTTAATTTTTTTACTCTTTTCTATTGTATGGAACTAACAAGTATTGTACCATTTTAGAATTCTGATTAAATGCGCCAACTTTTAATGCCACTTGCCAAGGCACTCTAGTACATTTTTTTTATAGGAGGGCCTGTCAAAGTCGACGAATCTTGAAAATTTTAAATTCGTAGTTTAACAAATAGTCTCAATTCTCGGAAACTTGAGGCAATTGTGTCATTATTTTTTATTGGGATTCTAGAAATGTTATTTAGGATTACGTTTCCAAAGTTCAAATGAACAAAAATAAAAAAGAATAACCACAATAACCGAAAAATGGTACAGTTTGATCAAATTTCTAGGTTTTTCTTAAAATGCCCATAATTTTTAAACTGCATGGGATAGATTTTTTTTCAGATTTTTCTCGTGATGGTTATGATCAATCCTGTCACCCCGTTTCGGCTTGACGTTGAGTTTTGGGACACCCTGTATATGTGTACTTTATGGGTGAACAATAATCATGGAACTGGCGCCATCGTCACCGAACACTTTAGCTTAGTGTTCACTTCTACCGGCAGTCCCAAAAGACTGCCCTGGATGTTTTTTTTATTTGATTTTATGTAGTTACTAATTGATCCAAAAGACATTAACGTGTCGCCCATAAAATAAGGCCCACCCAGTTGTTCCGAAATTTAAAACGTTCCGGGAACGCTTTTAATTTTTTTTTCTGATAACATTATACGTATTATGGAGTATTAGGGAGACTAACGCCCTGAAGTCTGAACATCATTTTTTTTATTTAGCTTTGATTCTTCCTTTATTTATTTATTTATGTATAATCAACAAAGCTATTTGGTACGCAGGTAGCTAACTTGCAACTACTTTTAAACAATGTTGTGAGTATGCCGAATAGACAATTATTATACACCACACTCGTAAGTATGTCATAAGCTTAAACAGTTATGTTATATTATAAATATAATAATGCACACGTTAATAGTACATATTGGCCGTGCAGTGAAAAAAATATATCTTTGCCTGTATACCAAATAGGTTTGTTGACTGTACCTATACAAAATTTAAAACGTTCCGGGAAAGCTTTAATTTTTTTTTCTGACAACATTGTACATATTATGGAGTATTAGGGAGATTAACGCCCTGAAGTGACCGTTGCCTACGAACATCATTTTTATAATTTAGCTTTGATTCTTCCTTTATTTATATGTAATCAACAAAGCTATTTGGTATGTAGGCAGCTAACTTGCTACTACTTTTAAACAATGTTGTGAGTGTGCCGAGTAGACAATTATTGTACACCACACTCGTAAGTATGTCATAAGCATAAACAGTTATAATGCACACATTAGAAATAAATATTTGTGGAAAAATTAATATTTTTGCCTGTATACCAAATAGGTTTGTTGACTGTACCTACACAAAATATACTTAAAAAGAAAATTTTATACAGAGAAAAGAACATAAAGATACTGCTTATTTCAATAGAAATATCTTCCAGCAGATCTACGACGGAAGAGTCCTTTAAACATATAAAGCTCTTACTTTACTTCGAATTCAACTATCTCATGCTTGCTTCACTTGAACAAGCCAACAGTTCGAGATGGATCTACTAGAAGGTCGTTTTCATCAGTCCAATTTGTGGAGAACGGCTATCAATTTTCCGAATATCTCTTACTCGGTACTGTTAGCCTAGTACCTCTGTGAAACCGTTGAGCAGTTTTGGACTTTGTCACATTGAATGTTGTCGAATTAATGTCGCTTTATTTTAGCGTCTTTTTATCATGTTACCGTTTGAAATGTATAATATGTCAAGGTTCTAGTTACATTGGCAACAGTGCATAATGCATATGGATATGTCGCATCCAACTAGCTTAATCAGCCATTTTATTAAAGCCTAGCCTTTTCATTGAATTGCGTCATTTAATGACATGGGCAAGTCATTAAACGTTACTGAACCAAAGATGTTACTTGGGTAGCTGAAAAAACGACGCAGGTAAATGAAAAGGCTAGGCAACACATTACACGACTGATAAAATGATTGGTTGCGACAGAAACAAAATATTTCACCATTTTGGGCGTAAAATAAGCACTGTTTTTATACCATAAATACTTATTCTACGAATATGGCAACACCACATAAACAATATTATGTTGGTAAGGGTTTTATTAAATGGTTGCTACAAAAAACATATTTATAATTAAATTTCTAGTGGAATTTCAATAAATTCATTTTTATATTAATTTCAAAGTTATTATAGGCAGCGATTATAGGTAGGTACATTTTACAAGGAAGAGATCGAATACACATTATTGAATGGTTTTTATCCTAAAAAAATATTTCGACGAGTAATATATGTGAAGTATTGCGAGTTTGTATGTTTGTAACCCAATCATTCACGAGACAACGGATTTAGATTGATGAGGACTGAAACTTGGGCTAAGAATAAGTGTAAGCGTTATCCGGCCACGTCAAGCAGTTTTCCAAGAACACAAGCGAAATAGGGTATTTGACTAAAGAAATCCAATTAGTCCGTCAGACAGATTTCCAAAAGATGTTGGACACGTATTTTTTCTTTTGTCACGTAAACAAAAAATAAAGACGATACAGTGCGTTGAATACTCGTGTGACGTCACTCACCAGTACACTTTGTACTGGAAAGTGACGTTACAAGCCCCCACTCCTTATCTTTGATGCGTTTTATCTTCGTATTTTTTTATTGATTTGATGAAATA
The DNA here is from genome assembly GCA_905163435.1 of Mamestra brassicae. Classification (NCBI taxonomy): domain Eukaryota; kingdom Metazoa; phylum Arthropoda; class Insecta; order Lepidoptera; family Noctuidae; genus Mamestra; species Mamestra brassicae. The sequence continues at coordinate 5,262,439 of LR991004.1, read as the reverse complement.
AAAAAATACGTATCCAATATTTTATATCGATAATTAAAATAAACTGACGGACTAAATATAATCATATTTTTTTAACCCAGGGAACATCCCTATGCGGGACGAAGCTAGTCTATATTTCCGATGAGTCGCGAAATTGCGCGAAACATTTACTGTTGGACTCAGCTTATAGTGTCCAAGTTGTCAAGGGGTATTAACTTAAACGCGGCGAATTTCCAAGTGGCGCAGGTGAATAATTAAGTGCTTATCATTTTCTTGCCCTAGTTGTATATTGAGTTAGCGGTATTCGAAATAATACCTTGTGTTCATTGACCGAACTACTAGTCCCAGCGGATAAATAGAAAATGAAATATTTTCGGTTGTAATTTTGTCTTAATCATGATTTAGGTACCTATACTTTATCATCATAGGTTCTACAGTATTTACCTTTTTGTCTTTATTTTACTGGAAATCCTCTGAAACCGTTGCATTTACCAACCTAATCAGTATCTGTTGAGATATAATGAATCCAGTGACACAGGATTTCTTAGTGCGGGATCCGGAATCATATTTTAATAATGGGTGTAATTTATCTATAATATGTATGTGTTTAGAAATATATAAGTATGTTTATCAGTTGTCTGGTTGCCATAGCACAGGCTCTGCCTAGTTTGGGATCGGATGACCGTGTGCGAGTTGTCCCAAGATATATAAATATATTTTAATAATTAAAAAAAAATGAAAAAAAGAATAACTTTAAAATTTTATTAAAAACCTTAGGTACTTACTTGATTTCATAAAATATGTTCTCTTAGTCCAAAACTCGAAAGACGTAACACCACGAACAAAACTGACACCACTATACTATATCCTACTTAAAAAGACAACAGAGGTTAAACGCCGGCAATTTCCTTATCTTCAAGCAAAATGAAGAAAAAACATCTTCATTACGACAAGTAAGGAGCGTGTAGGACAAAAAAGGACTAACTTGGACTAAGAACTGTCTGTGGTACTTGGCTTGGTTTAATTAAGGTGAGACGAGGGGGCAGGGGGGTGCAGCTGGGCTTTTACACGATCTGTGGTGGCCATCCCTCACTGACACCGATGTTTGAAGATGGAACGAGTGTGGAGTTATAAGCGGCCAGTTATTTTATGGATTTGACTTATGTAAGTTTGGCTTTGGGAGCAACAGAAAAACCAGCTTGGTGCTGGTTTTTCTGTTGCTCCCAAAGCCATGGCATTATACCTTCACTTTCCGAAGATCAGGGAGAGGTTAGTGCCAGGAGTCCTATGAAATAGGGGTAATAATAACAGTTTAGAAAAACATCTTCATTGGTACAAGTTTAGAACAATATAAAGAGTATGGATTTTAGAGTGGCCAGTTAGTTATTGATTAATATGATATTTATGGCTGATCAGAATGTGATTTTACTCAGGAAGAGACAAAAACATGAAGCTGTAAAATCCTTAAGGTTCATTTTCTTTGGATATTTGTTTTTTTAAAGAACAGAAGCTATTGATGAAATGTTTTTCTTATAGAGTAAGTAGCTAGTGATGCTGCTAATGCTACTTAATGCTGTGCAGTAGTTCGCAAGACATTAAATCAAAATCTCACAAATAAAAATGCAGTACATATTGTCGTCAAAAGTAGCCATATACTACGGTTAAGAGTATCCTATCATGGGGGTGCAGTAGGCTACAATAAGGGTAGGCCCGCCCAAACATAATGCCCTAAAAAAAAAACTAACCACATTATTCAGGGTTGAAATCACGGTGCGAATTTTCGTCCACTTTCTTTTTGAAGTGGACATTCGAACGTTTTTTTTGAGCAGTTTGTATGGGCTGGCCTACCCTTCCTGTAGCCTACTGCGCGCCCATGGTACCTATTAGGGCATGCAATTATCGAAATATTTCGATAATCGATAAAATGAAAAATATCGTTTTTTTTTCGATAAAAACCGGTAATTACCGATAATTATCGTTTTTATTAAAAAAATACAAAAACTTGTTTTTCACATGTAAATAAAGGGATAAACTCATGCAATTACTTATCTAAAATGAAGAACAATATAATATACTGAAAAATAAATAAAACAAGGTTTTTTTTTAAATCAACGTTTGTATTTCTTAATAATTATGTAACATAACATTTTGGATTTACTCACTCTCTTCTTGAAGAGATCTTTTAAATAAAATCTTAGAAAGCTCTTGCTTAATTATTAAAAAAGTTAGACTCTTCAAAATAATATAATAATTACGAGTCAAATATTGAAACTTTTGAACGTTTATTATTTTATTAAATTAACTTTAAATAATTTCGTGAAAAGACATCTGAGTCATAAAATTTTAAATAGACATCTTAACAAGATTTCTTAACGATTAATACAAAATTATAATACGAAATTATTATATGTTAATTTAACTAAAATTAACATATAATGATTTCGTATAATAATGAAATTGTGAATGTGCCAGGTTCAAAACTGCATAAAAACTTTTTGCTCGACCTAATATAAAATTTTAGCTAGTACCAAACGAAACTGAAAATACAAGGTGGGCCAATAGATGTGTCCAGAAGTGTAGGTAGAAATTGACTGTATCTATGTCGTACTACAAACTATCATTTTTTTTTCATTTTTAAGGTAAAAGCCTTGTTTAGGTACTACTTTCTGTATTTAAATTTAAATGTTTAAATGGTGTAGTATTTTGAACGGAAACATTTCGAATTACAAAGCTAAATGTTTGCACCTAAGGAATATAAATCTGACTTACCAATAATATTATTATTGACGCAAAACTCTCGATTCAGTTCATCCGGGCGTCCTCACTCACATGGTACCATGGTAACGCAAGAGATCGACAGCGATCGACACGTTCACACACAAATTGCACAATGAACAAATGACACACGCGCGGTGAGGGAACAGGGACGCATCGAACGTTCGTTCAGAAATGTGTTAGAATTCGTTATATAAAATTATCGATTGTCGGTATTTATCGTTTTTGTTTTCGATATTTATCGTTTTGTCAAAATGGACCGATAACCGATAAATTATCGATTATCGGTTATCGGTTTGCATGCCCTAGTACCTATACACCCGGGATGGAATTAGTTTACTGTTAAGAGAACCATCTAGAGAAAGCCAAGACTAATGTTCCCAACTTAAATCTTCAAAATGAAGTAATAGTGCTTTGCATTCTCTGTATAAGATGCTTTGCTTCGTGAAAAAGCAAGCTGTAATAAGGCAAGAACAAAAATTTTCCACTACGTTAAATGAATACCCGTTGTTTCCCATCACTTAGGCCGCCTACCCTCACTCCTGCTAGAGAAATTATTATTCTTTTATTCAAAATGTTTCCGGAACGCGCTTCGCTACTTTGTTTCCACGATTAATTAAAATTAGTTGGAGCGAGCAGAGACGGCGTCCTTTGCTTTTTTAGGATGAGCGTGAAATAACGTTATGAGAGCATTTCACATCACTTATCTGGTCCACGTTAATTTGCGAATATTTTGAGGGTTCTAATGTTAGTTTTGGATTTTAGTTTCGAATTTGTGTGGGTAGAACGAATTTTGGTGAAGATTTTAGATGGGGTGTATGTATGGGGAAAAGGATAGGATACGTAACCATGGTTACTGAGTTCGTTAACCTAAAAAATAAAGAGGGATATAATCTGTTAAGTCGTTCTCATTTTATGTCTTTCAGATAGATAATGCCTTTTATTAAAAAGGCTACAAACGCTAAACACGTCCACTCACATCAAAATAACAAACCTAAATGACAACAACACCACATTACCCCCACCACTGTCTGCTAACGTCGTACCAACCTACCCACACTTTCTTATTTAATACCTGTGACAGCTGGGTCACTTCATAAAGTCGCGGATGACAGCTAAACCATGAATAAGTTCTGTTTTACGTCTACAACCTTATTAGTGTGGCCAGATTGGAGGTAAGGCTTGGTACTGGCTAGTAGTAATATGTCTGTCTTTATACCTTTCATTTCGGCCTCAGATCTCGGTGTAGTCTTGACCTTATTACGACGGATTTGGTGGGGAGTTAAGGTTATTGGGTGAATAGATGTTTTTGAGAGAAATTTATTGTATGTCAGTATTGTGTTTTGGGCTATAGGTACAGTCGAGTCGTCTGAACCTTCGTCACTTTTATAGTTCTTTGTTTTTTTGAGTCAGGGCTTATAATGTCCATTGTAGCACTGAGCACTGATAAAACAACTAAACCTAATCCTGATTGAAAACGGAGGTCAAAATTCCAAAAACCTCTCCTTACCAATTGACTGGCCATTTTCAAATCACATCCGTTTTTCAGTGTCACATAGAAACAGTTTCATACTGCGATATTCGCGTTATAAAATTCACTTCAATTCACCTTAAGGTGTCGAACTTATTTTGACTATTACTGTACACTGGCCGAGTTTCTTCTCAGTAGGCGCGTTATTAAAATGTGCAGGGGCAGTAAAATAAACATTTACAAAAAACTGGTGCAGCTTTTACCTTTTCGCTACAGCTGGAAATAAATTGAAAACTCCTTACAAGGCAGTACTTCCTCATTGCACTCTTCTACTTCACAACTTAGTTGCCGACATTTTATTTAAGTTTCAGTTACTTTGTTGATACGAATTTTACCTGAAGTTGCATAATCTAGTTTTAGACTCTTTGAAAAAAGAAGTACTCGCAGTATTTAATCAAAATTTAATTACTCATAATATTTTTCACATTAATCAATGAACACTGTCTAAAATGTACAAAATACAAAAATAACGTTCCCTTTTAACCGACTTCAAAAAAAGGAGGAGGCTCTCAATTCGGTTCTTTTCTTCACTCCGTCATTTATGAACCGATTTGAAAAATATATTTTTATGTGAACAAATATACATTCTGATTAGTCCCATAGAAATTTCATCAAGATTGGTTCAGTAGTTTGGTTTTTATCAATATAGCTGGAAAAAATTTATAATCGGTGTTTTTTATTGTTTTTCCGTATGTTAACACCGACTTCCGAAATTAAAGTTATTTTATACTTTGTAGTGTTTTTTTTATTTGGATGTTGGTTGTATTTTTTTTGCAAAAAGGTTTTTCTACTAATAAATGGTGTCCAAGATAGATGCAGTACCTAGTTTACAACAAAGACAATCGTAATCAATAAATATGACATAAAGACGCATTTAAAAATTTTGAATCCTGAAATGCATTCGTTTCGAATTTTAAAAATCCTCTCATAACGTCACGTCACCATGGCTAGAACAATGACCCAACGTCAGTCAATCCAATGTTTTTTTAGAACAAAAAGCAGATATGTACGCTAATAAACGGGACGGGATAAAACGGAACGGAAATGGAAAATAAAAATGTAATTGAGTGACGGGAGGCAGGTGGCCGCAAAAACAAGGAGTTTGCGTGAAAAGGAACGGTCTACCTACCTCTTTGCACAGATAGCAAATATAGGATATTAACCCTTTTTGATTGAGCCCTTTTTCGAGTAAGATTAAGGTCAATTTACGTAGTATCTGTACTGGAGTTTTTTTTTTTAGGATGCATTAAAATACTTTTCATTAGTGGCGGTTAAGCACCTTCAGATGACCTTTTTTTAATGATGGGAAATCATCAAAGGACTTCTTCCGCTCTGGGTGGAGCGGAAGGGCGTGTCAGACTCTTACTGAGTAAAACTCGTCCGTGTTCCTTCTAAAGCCCTTTGCGTTCCAGGGCCGCGGTGACTCCTTTCGAACAAATTCCGCAACACCTTCAGATGGCCTACCACGAATGTTTTAACGTATAGTAACGGTAACGTAAGTGAATTTAGAATATAGAAACTAAAACCCCATAGTATTTTCGGTTTAATTTTGTGCGTCATACCTACACAATACAATCACATAAAAATATGAATATAGTACCCAATTCAAATAACGTGCTAGGCCTTCTGGTCCATGTTTACATTACGAAAAGTGACATTTCGGAAAGATAATATGTGCCCGAAACGCGGGAAAGCCAATTGCATAACCTTTTAGTTCCGCGAGTGTTTAAATCTGGACATCTTTCAAAGGTGCATTTTTAATAAAATTGTAAAAAAAGAACAATAAAATCATTCTGCTTTTAAAATGTAAAAAGAGTGTCCCTCGCGGCTGCGCCAAATAGGTCCAATTCGGCGTACATACCCCGGAATTCCGGAATTGCCACTAAATATTTTGTTTTAAATTTAATATTGTTATTGACCTATTTGTGCTATTATTAATTCACTGTCAAAGCATATTTTAATTGAAATCAGTCTTGTATTTCCTATTTAAAATGTTAAACATAATTTAATTTGTTATTCCATTTTTTGGTTTTAGTTTTTTCAATTATTTTATGGACAGAGATGAAATGATAAAAATGCTATATACAGGTAACCTAAAGTAACTACTAAATATTATTAAATAACTAGACTAATAAATTGCCTAAGGTATTAAGTACGCCTTTCTACAGTGTTTTTACTAGTGCATAAAGTTTTAATAAATAAATAAATTCTAAATTCTGGGCACTTTTTCCATTGACAGCGATGTGGATGAATGTTTTTATGCCCAATTATTTATTTTGTTTTTATACGCGTTTGTAATTAATTTCGAGAATTTATTAGAATAGTTGTTTAATTATTAAATATTGTAAAATATGATTCGTCTTTCTATGGGTTTTACAATGTGAAGACATCGATACGACAATAAATGAAAATACTGGCAATACTGCCTCAAAGGAATGTTTTAAAACTATTATGAATCCTGTCACCGAAATTAAAAATAAACTTTTCAATTACATAAAACGTCAAAAAAAACTCGAACTAGTCAAGGATAGTGACTACTATTCTGACGAAATATTCAAAGCCGTCTGTTGCAGTTAGTGACATCAAATCTGTGATAAAACACAACATATTCGTATGAACTAGTATTGCCAGTGTTTTGATTTATTGTCGTACAGTCGTCTCCACCCCGTATATCCTGAAATAAATGATTTTCATTATTTTACTAAAAATCAATCTTCCAACTCCAAGAAACTAAATCCGTCGGGAGTCGCAGGGCGATCCCCGGCCACCGTAGGCGCGGGCCTGCGGACGGCGAGCGTTGGGTGGCTCGCTGTCCGATCACCACCAGGCCCGGTTCGATGGCGCGTTGGGTCTCACGCGCGCCTCAAAGAGATGTCAGCATAGAAGACGGGGCCTGCTAGGGCCAGAGCCTGTCAGGGTTGCGGAATTTGTTTGAAAGAGTCACCGCGGCCCTGGAACGCAAAGGGCTTTAGAAGGAACACGGATGGGTTTTAGTCAGTAAGAGTCTGACACGCCCTTCCGCTCCACCCAGAGCGGAAGAAGTCATTTGATGATTTCACATCCTTAAAAAAATAAAGAAACTAAGTCCCTATCTATCATTTAACCTTTACCAATTTAACCAATCCCATAATTCCTATTTCGCCTGTCTCTATCGTGTGACATTGACAGAGGTTGTGTATCAGTCTCACGTTAAAAATAACGGTTTTTAGGGTTCTGAACGTCTATATGGAAAAAAAAGAACCCTTATAGGATCACTCGGTTGCCTGACTGTCTGTCACAGCCAATTTTTTCCAAATCTACTGGACCGATTCAGTTGAGATTTGGTATACATATAATCTTCTGTGACCCAAGCACGAATGTGTAATGAAAATAAATACCTACATTTTTTAAACTACATATATAAAGTCGTTATTCTTATCTAGGAAATTATTCGTAACTAGAAATATTCTCAATAAACCGGTGAAAACTTACAAATAAAGAATTTCACCGAAAGTTGCTCATTTGACAATGAGTTGGTTCTGTGTTGACCAGTACGATGATTTAAGGTAAAAGTTCGGATCACATGTCAATGTCTGACAAGTCTACAATTTAACCGTTTTCATGTGATAGTAAACCTGGAAACAAGGCTCTTATTGGTCTATTCAGAGAAAACATAGACCAATGAGGGGTCAAGTTTCCAATTTAACTATCACACCAAAACAGATAAATTATAGACCAGAAAGCTGATTGGTCGCCAGTTTAAGTCAGTCCACAATTTCTCGGAATGACTTCGCGAGGTTGTAGACTATAAAATTTTGATGCGTTAAATAGAATTCCAAATGTTCAGTTGACAATTTATCGAGAGTTTACAATCTCTCAAGTTATTTTATAATCTTACGGAGTTTGCTATTTTCCGGTGACATCAACATGCATCCCATAGGTATGTCATGAAACTGCCATAAGATCCTAAAATTATACATTAAAAAAAACAGTCGAATTGAGAACCTCCAACTTTTTTGAAGTCGGTTAAAATAATTGATCATTGCTACTTGTGTGCGGGGACCAATTAGATCAGACATCCTTTGGAAGGACTGAATGAACTTAAAATACATAAAAAGGGGGGGGGGGGGGGTAGTTTGCTGTGTAAGTGTTCCTTTATCAATGTAAAATCAATGACAAAGCTCATCAGTGTTCACGATGACAGTTAATAGTTAAGCTCAGGTACTTGATCACCCATCGCGAGCTCCTCTGTAATTTTGAAGATAGTTCCAGTCGACTGCTGAATCGATAGTGGAAAGATTGATCAGCGTTTAAGACTACGATTCATTTGATGAGCGGTAGCGGGTGGAAAATCAACGGTAAACATTTTTTGAGTATAATCTGTTAAAAAATGTGAAATAAATTATGCATCAATATTTTTAAATTTGTCTCTCTCAAGGCCCAGAGGCCTCCTTTGCCTAATGGGTCCAGTTCAGAAAAATGGCAGACAATTGGAAGTTGCCTGACGCTGGTTTTCTACTTTACCGTACGTTTAGTGGACGGATGCAAATCAGTTTAGCCAGTTAGTGATAACCGGTATTTTACCTTTTGAACACCATTGTCAAGTATACATGACAAGCAAGCGCGTGCCCTGTTTGCCAAACGTCACAAATATATGACAAAAAGTCCAGCGAATTTGTTGCTTGGCGTCGGGGGCAAGCCGGCCGATGCGTTTATGCTCTAGCGTTCAAAAGGTTAAACAAAAACATATGGTAAGTGAGTTTTTAATTTTGAAGACTTATATACCGAACCTCACATAACTTCGATATGCCTTTGTGAATAGGCTAGACTAGAACTAGGTTTTGCGCCAATTACTTACTGGTTCGATTTCTTTGGGAGCGATCACATTATCCTCAAGGAGTCTTAGAATCAAGACTCAAAATTGATGGTAAATTACTATTTTGCTACAATTCGACAATCTTGTCTAGCTATTTTCGACAACCCGCTAATCCCCCCACAATATCCCTACCTCATCAAATAACAATACCGAGCGCAAACTCAAACGAAATAAGCGGTTATCATCGCCAAGCACATTCAGTCAGCCATAGTTTGACTGTTTAACTATCAGTTTGCCTGACTAACCATAGGTAAACACTCCTTGACTGTGTACTGTGATAAATTGAGGGTAGCTACTTTAGTTTGGACTGTGTGCTCTTCCTTTGAATAATCGGCTGTTTAAAGGTCATCGATCATTTAAATAAGCAAGTATTTATGTCGATTGAGGGCTTATTTTAGTTGAATAATGTTTTTTTTATATTTAGTTATGCCTGACTAATAGTTTCCTGGTCACTTTCTACTTTCCAAGTGTCAATCAGTTGAATTCAAAGATCAGCAAAAGTCTTGAGCACAAGTTTTCGAAAAAGTGCGGGGTAAATAAAATAAATTGCATTAGTTCGTATACTCAAATACGAAACAAAACATTTAGCGCGGAATGATGTTTTTATTAAAATAATAAAAAAATACTTTTCGATACTACAGATAATTAAGATCCTAATAGAGCTTAATAATGAAAAAACTACTAAAGGATATTAAACAAAATGTGTATAACACAGAAAAAGTTTTTATAAAAAATAAAAAGCTGAGAGCGAGGAATCGATCCACAAGATGAAAATAATCCACAGTCCCTTTCGTCAAGTTGGAAACTAATTCAATAAGACTCAGTTACTACTGCGAGTTCTCTTATATTGACGTGTGGTTTAAGTCGACGAAATTCTTTGGTTTTCTTTGAAAGTAATGAAGAAACTCTATCGATTCTTTCTTTGCCCCAATCACCTGAATATGGGTAATTTTATCTATCTGACTGAGATTGCTTTTTGATTTTCTTAGGCCAAGAATTCACCTGCAACCAGCTCGCTTGTAAGTTCCATTACATTGCAGGTTACTGGGGTATAATGTGATCAATCATTCGATCTTGCCCCGCAATGTAATTAAACTGGCGCCGTGTTTCCACCTTTGCAAGTTGCATACTTGTTTGCAGATGGAAAAGCGGTCTTATTGTTAGGTATCGTGTATTTATTATTACACAATCACAGTTTTTTTTTAGATGATGTCAATTTTCTTAAGATGATTTTATTGCCTAGGCTTTTCCCAACTATTTATATTGGGGTCGGCTTCCAGTCACACCGGATTCAGCTGAATACCAGTATTTTAGGTGGAGCGACCAGACCAGACCTCCACAACCCATTAACTGGGTAACACGGTATTTCCAGGCAAGACTGGAGTCAGATTTACTGGCCCCTGACAATCCGATGTCGATCGAAGACGTAATCATTTCCTTTATTTAAAGCATGTTTTTGTTTTTTTTTTATTTTTATTTATTTTTTTTATTTAATATGGGTTTGCTCTTGACTCTAGTCTAGGTCATAGATGACAGAGACAAAGTCGACGATGGAGCGAGCCTACCCAGAAGAAGCCTGTTCACTCTAATTTTGAAGAGATTAGGGTTGTATGCGTTCGGAAACACAGACGCAGGCAGAGAGTTCCACTCCTTTGCTGTGCGCATTATAAAAGACGTTTGGAAACGTTTAGTGCGAATTGCCGTAAAAGGCTTTGCGTTGAGTTTTAGTTACACTATTTTTACATTTTTCTTTTCAAATTGATTGTCGCTTCCGCCTATGACTTGGACCAGTTATTCAAGCGGAATGATTACATAGAGGTTTCGACAACTGTACGCTTTGTTTTAAACTCACAATGCATTTGCTGGAAATCCACTTGAGTAGCGTTTCAGATTTGTCGTTTTAAAGAATCGTAATAAGATTTTTGTTTGGGGTTCGAATTTACTATAAATGTTTTATGAAAATTTGGGTTGGATGTGGAATGAAAAGGGTGGGTTAATATAAATCTGGATCAGACTTATATCGGCGTACAATAAAGCTACCTACATTCTCATCAGTCAAACAGTACATCGGTTTTATTTTGAGTTAATAAGATCTCATTAACGGCTTTTTTTCATCAGGTTGGATAGAAACTACCCCCATGCTACAATGCTGACAAACTCCTCCTTCCAAAGCCAAACGGTTACTCTCTATTAAGTTTGTGTAAGAGTTGTGTAACTATTTCTTGTGTGCAATAAAGTGTATTGTCAGAACCAAGGACCGCCATAGCCCGAAAGATCGCCAAGCTGAAGTGGGCAGGGCACATTGCTCGTAGAACAGATGGAGCTGAAAAGTTCTGGAGTGGCGACCGCGTACCGGAAGACGCAGCGTTGAAAGGCCTCCCACAAGGTGACTGATGATCTGGTGAGAGTCGCGGGTAGCCGATGGATGCGAGACGCACAGGACCGGCTGTTGTGGCGACACTTGGGTGAGGCTTATGCCCAGCAGTGGACGTCTTTCGTGGACGATGATGATGATGAAAGTGTGTTATATCTATCAATCTCTCATCCAATATCTCGTAATTACATAACAAGCACTATCCAAAATGAAATTGTAAAAACATAACTTATTTCATACACTTACGATAAAACTTATGTCAATTATAAAAGTTTCATTAGTACCTCGATGAATGGGCCCGATAAGAGTGCTCATATATGCAAGTCCATATGAATTGGGCCCTTCGTTTTATCGCCAATACTTAGCTAATTTAAGTGGTTAACTTGCACTGGTATGCCCTTTGAATTGGTACGAGTCACGCGAATGACGAACATACAATTTTGCCCCTTCAATTTTTGATTTGGATTAAAGGTTACCCCAAAAATAACAGGACCGGACATTCCCCGAAAACTAGGATGTCAGTTTCTACTACTAATCCAGACTGCGGGCTGTCATTGACATAATATCCTGATGGACAAATCCGATAACCTTTTGTTGGACCATTTTTTCGTTATGGTTATGAAATCATTAAATGACTCCTTCCGCTCTGGGCGGAGCGGAGTGTCAGATTCTTCCTGGCTAAAACCCATCCGTGTTCCTCCTAATGCCCTTTGTGTTCCAGGGCCGAGGTGACTCTTTCGAACAAGAATCAAACTGGAGACAAGACATGATCCTCTTTTCAGAAAGTGACCATGCTTCAACAGCTTAGCACTTTATAGTTTTATATGTACTAATGAAATTAGATATAGGTAAGTCACTTAAAAAGTAACCGTGATTATGTTTAATGCGGTATCCCAGAATAATTTCACACGGTTTTAAAGATCCTTCGCTCCATTTACATGAAAATTAGGTAGGTCAGTGTACCTTAAAATCTGGCAACCTTAGACCAAGTAAAAGTTCTACTAGACAGATTAACCAGCCACAAAATTACGCTCTCAAAGTCTAGAACTACGCAGTCTGAAGTACCCTTACAACTATTTAACAATGCAATCAGTCCCGTTCCATCTAAATGTGTATGAAAGTTAGCGTAGCGCCGACACGTCTCGTAGACGCTGCGGGGCCGCGACGGGGACGCGACGGCTACGCGACGTTATCTCGCTAATATATTGTGAATATTATTACGTCTGTGTCTGTAATATGTGGTCTACTTTCTAAGTGTTGGACCTATTTTATAAAGTAGGTGTTGTGTAATGTTGGGGGAGAAATGGTGGCTCCTAAGTGGTAATGTGCTTTAGGTATTTTTGAAGCAGTTTGTGTTTGATATTTTAAAATAGTATTTAAAAAAGAAATAATTATATTAATTTTTAGCACTTACATGAAAAACGCACGGTGGTACATAGAAATAACAAAAGAAGGTAGGTATGCTAAAAACTAAGTGTGTGTCTCACGGCTGCACTAAAAAGGTCCAATTCAGCGATATGTCAGACAGACTGATGCTGTCTGACGCTGGTTTTCTAATGAACCTTTCAATGGACGAGTGGCGGTATTTCGTTCTATGGTTCTTAAAGCAAATCTTAAAAAAATCTTAAAGAATGCAATACCTAAAGGTTTTAGATTCGTGGCGGCCCTTTAAGGCAAAGTTGCAGTCTCATGTATGTGTCTCCTAATATTAACTAACTTGTTATCTTTTATAAATAACAGTGTTAAAACGGTTTTACTTCATTACTTATTCCAAGTCTTCATTAGCTTTACAGATTTCAATTAAAACTTAAACTTAATGTTATCTAAGCAATAAAAATCTGCATAGCTTTAGTTATAAAACTTCCAAGCCGAGCGATAACTAGCGACGTTAATTCGAGCTTCCAATTTAAGGGTACAATTTATTATTCACTACAAATTCGGCCTCATTTTGTATAAAATATTTCCGGTCGAACTCCCCCTTAAGTTACGACCAACCACATGGTTTATAGACAAATGACTTCGGACCTCCTACTCTTACTTATGAAATCTTCTATCTTCTGTTTCTTTCTGTCGTAATGATGGTCGCGTGAGTCCTTTAATGGGTGATCATTAGGTAATTTGACCGCATGGGTCCGACTTTGAAGGGAATGGACTTCATAGGGTCTTTGACGCGGTCTGACCTCGCATTTACAATGATATCTTAGACTTGTTGATATCTCTGTAAGCGGTTTTGTGGTAATGTTAATTAGAGGGAGAATTATTTAAGGGTATAAGTAGAGCTTGGTGGTAAGTGAAATATCATTGATGTTGTTTTATTCGGTGATAGAAGATGCCTAAGGCATAACGTCATTCGTATCGTGTTTTTTACTACTGTATAAAATTTCAATATAAATATGATAAGTAAATAAGTTGTCTGTAAACAAGTTGGAGTTAAATCCAACTTATTTTATGAGTTCTTAGTAGTGCAACTACAGTAGTTGCTGATTCGATGACAGACTAATCTATATATTTTTTAAATTTATTTTTATTATACCTAGTAGTTTAAATTATGATGAGTGATGAGTTGATAAAGTGATTTTAGAATTACAGCGTAGTACTATTAAATATTCTGTGTTACAGATTCGTTCCATTTAAAATTGTCGTTTTCTTATTTACGCATTAAGAAATATGATATATTTTATTTATTATGTGTGGCTTTTTTCACACATTAAGAAATATGTCAAACGGCTGATATTCACTTACCTTTGACATAAAGCACCGTAGGTTTGGAGAACTCGGTCCCGATGGAATTCTCCGCGACACACTCAAACTTTCCGTGGTCCTCCTCTTCACTCTTCACTATTTGTAATGTACCTGAAAGAGACAGAAAATGTGTTTTAGTTTTTGAGTAAGTTAGTACTAATTCATGTTACGGAATTTATTCGAATGAGTCACCGCGGCCCTGGAACGTAAAGGAGGAACACGGATGGGTTTTAGTCAGTAAGAGCCTGACACGCCCTTCCGCTCTACTCAGAGCGGAAGAACTCATTTGATGATTTCCCACCCTTAAAAAAAGTTACAAATTCATAATTAGTTACTCCACGGATTTCTGAATTAAGAATTTGTTTTGCCTGTCAAACTTTGGCTTAAAGGAACCGGCCTTGTCTTTAGAGTACATCTGATTTACTCCACCACAGTCCAAAATTGTAATTTGTTTGCCATTGATAGATGTAAAAACTAATGGAGGAAGCTCATCCGCACGATGGTAACACTTGTTGTTTAGTTTGAATTAAACGTTAAACAGAAAATTTTATAAGACTTGTAGATTATAGAATATAGATTGAGCGATTAAAAGGCCAGTAGAGAAAATAAAACTGATTACTATTGGCGAAAGCGCAGATTGAGTAGAAAATTATTTTTTGACTGTCCAATTATCTCCTTGGAGAAATCCCACAGTTTTCATCTAATAACACACATATTTGTAACATAACTGGAAGCCTGTGTTTATGTTAAATGTTCACAAACTACTAAGACAATTGCTTTGTCGGTCCAAAACGCCTGTACCTATCTAAGATACGCAGAATCCTGAATTCTGATGTCTACATTGTTGTTAAAGAACCAGTCTTCATCGTGCGACAAAATTTCTAGAACCATTCGAAAATCTATTCCTGTACCTAGAAATACATTAATACCTACTGTAAATATTCTAACTGTGAGCCAGACAGTCCCTTGAGAACAGCTGGTCGTCCTAGCATGAGTGGTTTAAGCTTTTCCCTCGAGGCATGGAGGTCGTATGCCAGCTACAAAATATGGGCCACCTAATGTGGCCTAGAGTAATGTTGGCTGTTAGTTTGTTAGGCCAAAAAGTTTTGCTAGTTCTTATTTTAGTTGGAGCGTGATTTAGTTACGTTATAGATCGTTGTGTCTTGAATATTTAAGTTGACATCTGTGGCTTTTAGTCACACTTTTATACACTTAATCTTTTCGATGAATTTTTTATAACATTTTTTTAAGACAGTGTAAGATAGGCAATTTCAAGGATCCTTGGGGAAAGAATATACTCAGCTGTGGCCGTCATTCAGCAGAACTGATGAAAATGAGGATGATTTACTACCAACGGAATATTAAAAACTTGCTGAAAACGTGAAACATTATTTAATCATTTACCCAAGCTACCAAAAGTAGTTACAAATTGCAACCCTGAGGGACGGATCTATAGAGGTATGCGGAACAGAGAGTAAAGTCCCGCACACCTCCACTGAAAAGGGAGGATCCTCCGACCAGACGGTTTTTGTGTTTGGTAGGCTACTGCCCGATATTCGGACTGTTGTATATGTTCAAATCACACGGAGAACTTTGCTTGCGCGATGCAAGATTTCGATAGTAGTTCGTCGCTGCCAGGATAGATGGCGTTGCGGTTTTTTTTGTTGCCGTACAAAGTTCGCTTCTTAGTTTTTCATGTTCATTGATGCCGCTACACATCTTAGCACTCAAAGTTGATCAGTCCCAAGTAATGTCTCGGAGAACCAGCACAAGGTATACAGAGGACAACACAAAACATTTCCAAACCTTCCAAGAAAATCACAACAACACCAAAAAAACCATCCAACTACCCTCACCCGCTGAAAATTATTACAAAAACGCTTACAACCAAATTACTCGGCAGACACGGAGGGCGTCTTAAAAGGTATTTTATTCACGCCAAGCTAAACATATACAGTGATTTATAGCCTAATAACAGAGGCGGAGAGAGAAGCCATTAGGGACTGGCCAGAGGTCCCGCCACTCTAGGGGGCCTTTATAGTGTTTCATAGAGGTTATTAAGTCGAATTCCGATGCGAAACACCTGTTTGCGGTGCTAACTATGCTTCATTAAAATTTTGAGAGTAAATTATTTTGGAGTGGGCTGGATGGTTTAGTAATTTTAGTAGGGAGTTAAGGTGTTGTTGTAGTGGTTAATGAAGTTAAGTGGGTGGTAGATAAACTGTTAGTTGTAATAATTGATGGATAGGTAGTGTCCATAATTTTAAACAATGGGGATCTACCACGAAATATTGGGAATCGGCTGAATAAAAATGCCTAAAAAGTTATTTAAAATGTATTGTAATGAAACTAGCTAGTCCTAGGCACCTCTGTTATAAAGTTATTTTTCAAAATTTTGTCATCGTGTTTGCTTTGTCATATTGATTCGGCTGCCGAGGTTACACCCCGACATAAGTATAAGTTAACCTTTCTTCTAATACAATAGAAGAATAATATGGCAATCTGTCTGCCTGGCTGGTCTTTGCAATACATCGTAGAAATACCAACCTTAAACAGAAGACTAAAGGTTCTATTTGAGTCAACGACTGCCGCGGATCCAATGGAATACAAAACGAACTCTCTTTGATGTCAGTATGTCAAAACTTTGAACCCGGACGAGTGAAGCCAGGCATGAAGTTAGTCTGACGTATTTTTATCTGACGGTAGCAAAGGCTAGAGTTGTATGTAATTATAGTATTTTACTTCAGACGTTTACAAAATCTAACTTAGTTTTTTGAACTATACAAAGCTATAGATTAAAATACCTCTTTGATGATTGTTTAAGTAATTAATGAAGATTTTCAGAAATGAAGAGTTACACCCTACTACCTTTCATGAATAGAATAGAATAGTTCTTAATTTGCTTAGAATGTTGGTTCATAAAAATAAATTCTTAAATTATATAATAGGATCCATGTCCATTCTGCCTTAATATATGTATGTAGCATGCAAATTAATATACAGTGGAGAATAATAAATACTCCTATTACAACAATACAAATGATTCATTAAAGGAATCCTGCAGAATAATAACATTTGTCTAAAAATTCTGTAAAACGATTTTAAAACTTTTGTAAGTTTTTAATTTGGTCAGGTATTTAAACAAAGATTACAGGAGCCCTACAAGTCACCTTTCTTTCTCTTTTTAATAAACTAGATTTGAATACGCCCGTGCACAATAGATTCTGGTATTGAGATCTCATAGCCGTACTTTGTTTTCTAGTTTCTATTAAAGTTGCAAACATGCATCGATTTGTTACTACAAATATTGCTGAAAAGCTTATATTGATAAAAATTAAGCTTCTATTGTTATTTGTTGGTGAAAGAGCATTATTATCTTCCATATTGCATCTATCACTATTTGTTTCTGCATCACCTAAAGGCTGACTGGTAGAGTTTGTCTATGGCATTAAGGCCGTCTCTGTAGATTTGTGTGAGTAAAGTGTTAAATAAATAAATTTGACTTTTACTAATCTAAATATGTATATTACTAATCTAAATTGTATTCCTTTTATTCTGTATTTCGTTGATTAACTGGCTATTACTGTTTCTATCTATATATTGTATATATTCTATCTTAGGAATTCTTGGTTTTGATGATACAACTATATTCCTAAACTTGGGTTCACTAGGTTGTTATCAAAAGTGCAGGTGAACCGATATAAGAGACACTCCAGCAAATGGGTTCATATCATGATGGATCAGGAGCAACGCACTAGACCTGGTTACTACTTTGATTCTACAAACAAAGAACTAACTAAAAATAACAAAAGGTAAACTATTTTTCAATTGAAGTAGACTCAAAGACTGATAAATTATATTATAACGATTGTTGGTTTCACATATCTACTTCTTTCCGGCAATTGATTCAGCTTCATTTCCTTTCAATTCATAATCATGTTCAAAACAAAAATTCATTTCCCAACATCTCCCTACAGTCAAACCTTTTTGAGTCACAAAATGCAAGCATATTTTTTGTGCATGCACTGGACTAAAACAGGGCAACACTGAACTTCCGAAAAACTGTTAGGGCATGAAAAAGGAATGTAAACGAACGGTCTCTCACAAAGAAAATGTAATTACTATGAAACATGTTGTAACAAGGTCGTACGTGATGTGGCCGCCATAGTTTCGACAAATGCTGTATGAAAGAACGTGTGATACCCTCGAAAATATATGAAGGGTTGTGCTTTGAAGTTCTTTTGGTACGTGCTTTTGATAACTTTGGGGTGGATAAGTACAGAGCGAGTAGTTTCACTTCTTTAACCTATACATCAAAGCGACATTTGATTTCTAAAATGCGTTTAACAAAATTTTACTAACTTTTTAATGTTTCATAAATTGTCAAAACGTGAAACAAGGGGAAAGACTTTTGAAAGGTAATCGACAAATTGAGGAAAAAGCAAAATATATTACTTACGCAACATAAATATCATTTGCACATTCGAATCACAAGAAACAACGACATTTTTAGACGAGAAAATGAAAATCATAACCGAACCTGTCAGGCCCGTGTCGGGCGCCAAAATCCTGGGGAATCCCTGGGCGTTTTGTCCGTAATGAAATAAAACTAGCCGCCGGTTTCCTACGTGGCGGGATTTGGGGATTTCGTGACAGCCGACGATTGCTCGGCCAGTAACTGACGAAGGTCGTTCGTTTCTTGAATTTGAGACAATTGTGCTTATTGGTCACTATTTGTGGAGGCCATTTTGATGTGAATTGTTACGAGCCTTTGTTATTAGTTGTGCGATGTTTCTATGTGTGATGATACAGGCGTTTCCTTGAACAATCATACCGATATAATCAAGGAATCGTAAGAAATATTGATACCTAGTGTGGTTTGCGGACTTACTATGTAACGATTTTCGTTCTAGTAAAGAAAATACCTAAATAAAACAACAACAAAAAAAACAGTTTCGATATGACTATTAGGTAAATGATTTAGTAAAAGTAAAAACTGACGTTGAATAAAATATTTTTTCTTTTTTTATAATTTAGTCTCATCGAAAGACAAAAGAATAAATCGTGTGGTTTATACGTTCATTCGTTCGGTTAATGGTGACAGCTATGGGAAAAGCAATGGTGGTAATGGTGGCAAAGTGGTGGCAATGGCAATGGACTCCTGACAATTGAGATGGCTGATATATCAGCTGTCATCTCTGGAATTTAGAGGCTTTATTTTACAATTAAGCCTTAAGTATCACTGAACAAATCAGATAGAGAAACCCAATAATAATAATAGGATAAAAACTTAGTTAAAAAGTTGCTTAAAAGCAAACAAATAATTTCAAAAGAACCCTAATATTTGGTAAATGTTAGAAAAGAGGGTGTAATCGATATTGTTGATAAGGCGAAAGTAAATCCTTTTGAGTGTGTTGAATGAAACGCAACGAAATAAAAAAGAACGCGAGCTCGGCCATCGAGCCCGAAGCTTTCTAGTTTATATCTTAGCGTGTGGTATAAAATTAAAACATGCATAATGAACGTAATTTTGAATATCCAAAAAATCAAATAAATCTTGGAAATTGGAAGCGATTCATAATTCAGAAATCAGAATTATTTTATTCATTATTTTATTTATCAGAATCATTTTAGATTTTCTAAAATAATTCTTGGCAGGCCAAAAAATGGTTTATCTTTAGAAACCGCAATATTTATGTACAGATTACGTATCACAGATCAAACCTAACAGCCCTACTAAATAAACAAGAAAAAACATGAACAGATGTATAATTCAACAAACCAATCAGAACAGTGGTAGGCAGCTCTCTAAATCAGAACAAAAATCTCTGCAGCCAAATATTTGTGTCTACCTATGTTCCTGCTTGTAGTTTGTGAGTGTAATAGCACCCACGACAAAGGGAATCCTAGTGCGGCCAAATGGAATCCGAGTGGTGGCCGTATGTTATCTATCTTTATTTTCCGTCACCCCGAATTCATGGAATGTTGAGTGGGACTTTCTTTGTTTTGGACATGGCTCTCGAGTTTCAACAGGTAGTAGTGTAGGTACATTAATTAAGGCTGTGGCCTGGTGAGTTTTTCTTTTCGGCGGAGTAGTTTCCATTTAGAACGTTAATCATAGAAAACAAGGCAACACATTAGTATTGCGAGTTTTACTTGCTAGGAAAGTTTGTAAACGAAATATAGTTGTGCAGGTTTATTTAGATGATTTCATCGTATTTCTCATGCAGTGAACGCTGTTTTGGATTAGTATACAATTCTTATGATTACTATCCAATTTAGCGATGATAATATATTGAGTAGTTCTTTTATCATCAGATAAGCTAGCATTTGACAAATTAACAATATAACCATTGTTCAGACTCCAAATCAGAAATAATAAATCAACGCCTGTGACGAATTTTGACCATTCACTGTACACGTCTAATATCCTAAATACGCTCCTCTTCTAATATTAGACCACACATCCAGGTGTCGGAAGCTCAAAGGCACTTCGTAGAGCCAGGAAGCCCTTCAGCCCCTTGTTTCCTAGCTCTCTTGATACGGCAGCCGCGGCCGGGCCGGATCATGCCGGATCTCGCTCGATCTATCGGATTGCCATAACATTCGTTCATCTTGTTATTTGTTAATTGGATTTTGATATTTAATGGGCGTCAGATGATATGGGTCAGTTTTGATTGTTTGATGGGATCCCATATGGGTTAGGAGGGTAATAAATATATTTAGTCAGATGGACGGGTGGATTGGGGGATCGTTGGAAGTGAGTTTGTCCATGTGTGTTTTGACGAGTAAGCGTATATTAAATGTTATGATATGAACTACTTATCTGACACAAAAAATACAAATATTCCTGATTCCTATGCCAAATGGCTTGTAGTTGTGATGAACGAAGGTAATCATAAAGATGTTTTTCCTGTGCTTGTTATGAGGTTTAATAAATAAATAAGTGATGACGACAGATTGACGTTTAAAAGGTGCAGATGACTTTTAATTTTGATAAAAAAAACATCACAAAATCAAACAATTAACTAAATTCTCTATTTTTCAAAAAATAATGTAGCAAAATAACCAAAATCAAATGAGATTTTCGATGAGATACATTTAAAAAGATTTCTATTTCCTTGCAAAGTATTGTACCAGTTTCCCCTTTACCACGCGGTGAACCAATCTCAATACGGTTGCACACATCTATACAAACACACATACACTCCGCCACGTCAATTAGCCATTCCTATTCACTACACCCTCTCTTATTAGAATCATTCATACCTCTTTTAGTTCCTACTCTATTTATTCTAACTTTAGGGTGCTTTTCCACTGAAGATGTGCGAGGTAGCGAGGCAGAGCGCTTGACAAAAAACCCACCATTGGAATCACTTCATTTTTATAGCCTGACTTAGCGCAGCTCTGCTAGAAAGGCTAGCGAAGCTAGTACATACACCAAAGCGAGTGATCTTTGCAAATCACGCGACCGAGGACTGTGTGTGCCTACGCTCAGCTGAACCGAGTCCATTAGGTATCCTCACACAATTCAGCAACACACCGTTTCACTGCGTCGCTACGAATACTGGCGCCGCCTCGCTACCTCGCACATCTTTGATGAAAAAGCACCCTTAAAGTTATAATAAATAGAGTGAATTCACGAATAAATCAGAAGGATTAAGATCGCTTGAAATTCTACAGGCAGCGTCGGTTTGACAACGATGCCTTTTACCCTTATCATTACAGTATCTGTAATAATACCCGTCTAGACGTACGTAGGTGGGCTATAGTCTGTTGACGTGACCAAATTGTGTAAAGATGTTACCTTAACAGGTTCCCTAATAAAAGTGTTTTGTTATTTATAAGGATACAGACCTTTCTACAGGTTATTTTGGTCGTTTTGGACTGTAATCTCGATTCCGTATTGTTGTTTGCGATAAACATTTTAAAGAATAATTATTCTTTAAAATGATTATTCTTTAAACATTTTAAAGAATAATTATTCTTTAAAATGTTGAAATCGTGAGTATGACATCAAAATGCTTGTAACGAAATTTTGTTACAAGCATTTTGATGTAATAATCACGATTTTGAATGAATTATTAAGTAAGTAACGCCGGATTCAATCCAAATTGGGTGGTTGGACAAGGAAGCGAACACTTGAAAAGTTTTATGAACTTTTGCCAGTAAAATGCCTTTAAATAAACTTTTCATGACTTTTTCATAATAACCTTTAAACCTAACGATAAATGGACCTAAATCAATATCCCAACCTTTTAATGCCAGTCTCTTGCATGGAAAAAATTGATGTCCGAATCGCAGCATCACCAAAACACACGGCAAATGCGGGTAAGTAAACAAACATCACCTCACAGGCGGGGTGACGTGTGGTAAATGTATTTCCGTCGCAGCGAATCTAATGGCAAACTTCTACAGTTGGCTCAAAATGACGACGAAATACGTCAACAGACAGCAGGGGGGCGTAATTAAAAGAAAAATAAGCGCTATTCATAAACGTCCAACGGAATAGCGGGGTCGTTGCGGCTTTATATTGCCACCAAGTTGCGTTGACCTCCCTCACCCCTTGCACTGTTACAAAAGGGGAAGATGGCGGGTTGTGGTCACTTTGTCTGAAGGTCCAAGTTATGATAGCCATCGGAGTTTATCACACAGTCCCGTTTAATCTAGCTCTTAGGATGGGAGGACAGCAGAAAGGTTTACTTTACGCCCCACAGCGGTTGATTAAGCGATATACGGTGATCTTATTTCCTTGAGACACTTATGAGACCATCTTTCGTTGTCTTAATGAATGTCACATAAAGTATAATTGTGTTGAGTGATTTATTTTCGTATATTATTGGTGTGAGGAAGCTGGGGGATTACGTGGGGGCCTTTAACTTAGTTCCTTAACTGTCAGTGGGAAGGCCCCGGGCGATAATGAATAAGCGGATTTGGAATCTATAGCCAAAGTTGTTAGAAATCGTGTGAGCATAATTATGGTTTGTTTTGGTTAAATGTATGGGAAATGATTTAGTGTTTGCATAGGATAAACACTACTGAGCTTTTTATTTGATAAATTAGCTACATTATCACGTTTGGGAATACGGGCTATGAATAAATCTCTCTGATTTGTGTTATTTGTTTATGAATGCAGTTTAGTTTAGTGTCGAGTGCCTAAATCTATCGTTGATCCGAGTTTCTAAATCAATGCCTCCATAATTAAGTAATAATATAGACACTCAAAATTATTTGTTGGTTTACATGTTTATAATAAATAATTTTTACAAAAAAATGCAACCGACTTCCAAATAAAAACCACTACAAAGTACAAAATAACTTTAACTTTGTAAGTTGGTGTTTCTTCGTTTTTTGACACCGACTTCGAAAAATTAAAGTTATTAGTTACTTTGTAGTGGTTCTAATTTGGAAGTCGATTCCATTCAAACAAGTCGATATAAATTTTATTAATTATCTATCTACGAAATTCGTAATCAGATCTTTACGAAATTTAAATGGGACCATTTCGGAATAAACCTTTTTCAAACAAAAGAAGATTTTGAAATTCCGTTTATATATGACGGAGTTATGTCCGAATATAATTAAAAAAAGAAATATATAAGCATCCGAATTGATAACCTCTTCCTTTTTTGAAGTCGGTTAAAAAAAGAAATAATTGTAGTAAATCGTTCCTTGGTTAAAAAATATATTATTCAACGATAGCGCAGCTTTATACCTACACCATCATCATTTTAGCCGAAATATGTCCACTGCTGAACATAGGCCTCTAATCTCCAAGTGAGATGCGTGGCCTTCACCAAGTCATCAGTCCACCTTGGGGGAAGCCTTTCTAGCTGCACTGTTATATTTTTTTAAAAGCACGGCTCTGTGATATATGTATATAACAGGAGCGAAGCCGCGAAAAGAAGCTAGTCGCAAATAAATTGCACTACTTATCATTTCTAAAAAAAAAAACTGCCAAAGTGCGAGCACGAAGGGTTCCGTACCATTATCTATAAAAATGGCAAAAAATCATGTCTGTTGTATGGGAGCTCCCATAAATATTTATTTTATTCTGTTTTTTAGTATTTGTTTGTTATAGCGGCAACAGAAATACATCATCTGTGAAAATTTCAACTGTCTAACTATCACGGTTCATGAGATACAGCCTGGTGAGAAATAGACAGACAGACGGACAGCGGAGTCTTAGTAATAGGGTGCCGTTTTACCCTTTAGGTACAGAACCCTAAAAATGAGACTAAAAAACCTTACCTAAAATGTAACATTTTATTAACATTTATATTTTAGACGACCAAGACAAAAAACTGCCCACCCTAGCATTGGCCACAGAGTGAGCGATACATGTTCCGTGAAAGTTGTTACGATAAACTAGATTTCAGCGTGTTTCTACCGTACCAAGTTGGGCGAAATATTGCTTCAATAAACCAGAAAATATTTTTGTAACGTTTTTCAAAAAGATAGACACGGGAACATTTTGGTATCGAGCTTTGATTTTAGAATTTGTTTTACGTTTAAGGTTTTATTATGGTTTCGAGAGATGTGGACCAGCGAAATGGTCCAATTTTTGGTTGAAATATTTTGGTAGAGTTATTAGTAACGGCGATCATTAAATGAAATAATTCATATTTTAAATGCTACTCGAGTATTGGGCCATTGAGTGTCTGTCGATGTTATTTTTTTATTGTATGTAGGTATGTATTTTATATTTTAATGGTTAAAAAAATACAAATAATTTTATGATCAATATTTTATTTGTATCTGTATATTTCTATTTAGTAGGTGTTCCGTGAGTGCATCCGTGGCCCTATCAGAATACCAGCGCTGTGTTATTTATTTTTTTAAATATAGCAGTATATGCTACCTTTTTGGCCTCGCACAAATAAAATGTGTGTTGTTAGCTTTTATGAATGAATCATTACCGTTACTTTTAACCTATTTTACTTTGTTTTTCTTGTGCGAATCCCAAATAAAAAAAAATATTTTTCCTATTTCTCAGTATACGAAAAATCGTTCGCACAAGAAAAGATCCTAGTGTTATGAAAATCAAATCATACTAATTCGCAAACAATCTAGTAATTAAAATCTCATGCGGTAGCCTTAGCTACTGCAGACAGCCATGACGCGACAATGGGACCACCATGAGGCAATGCATTTCCATAATTATAAATTATTCTAAAACTGTTCTGCAAATAGAACAATTTTTATAAATAGTATCATGGGGTTCTTTAGGTCAAGAGTGAATAAGAATATGTTACTTCTAGGCAAGCGTGGTCCATCGTCGACCACACAATCGCTTACCATTAGGTGAGGTAGTGGTCAAACGCCTAACAATATTTAAAAAAAAGTGCGGTAGTGTCACAGTCGCGTTGTTTGCGCATTGTTGCAAGCCTTTGGGAAGTGAAACGACTTAAGACATTCGCGACGATACCCTGATATTACCCACACATATTATAATCCGTACCGACACCGTAGATGTAGAAAAATGATCCCAACTGGATGTGACAAGGGGCGGGCACACCTAGCAAAAGGACAAGTGACCTTAATCAAGCCTGGGTACGCCCAACCGCTGTTATTGTTGTTCAAATAACGCCCTGCTTTTTGCTAGAACAACAGTGAGGCATACCGTACCATTCAAAGTTGAGGGTTCCGGTATTTGTATGTAAATGATTCGTAATCTCTGCGCGTCGCAATCATGATGTTTCTGCGACCCTTCGGTGGACCAAGGAAATAATTCTACAGGAAGAGGTGATAAGTGAAGTTACTGGGACTCTTCCTGTTTTATAAGGTCTGGTGAGCGGTAGGTGGTGTCCCAGAATTAATTTTAAAATATACTGTTTTAAAAGTAGATATCCCTTAGTCTAGACACGTTTTTTCGTCTTTTGAAGTCGAAGAGATGGTGGGCTGTTTTTAAACAAGAAATTGTCCAGATTTAAGCAACTTTAAAGTTAGGCTAAGTTATATAGAGAATTGAAATTTTAGTCATATCGCGCTGCTTTTCATTTAATATCGCTCATTTTCTCGGTACCACAAAACATTACCATATTTTGTAAATTATAATAATTTTCACATTTAGGTACTGTATCTTTTTGAAGAAGTCTGGCTAGCAATACAGATAACTTTCGGTACAACCGCTCTACGCTTTGCCAAATTGAGAAAGTAACAAAAAACAGAATTATTCATAAGTTCTTTACTAATAAATTACTAAATATTGTCTGTCAGTCTTTTGAAATATGCCTGTTTTATCTCTTTGTAGTTTGTTATCAATAATTCAGATTTCGAACAAAAGAAATTTTGAATTTGAAAAAATATGAGTAGGTATTTTATTAGAACCAAAGTCGGAGCCATGTGAAATAGATGAATAAAAGGTATTTTTTTTACGGAATATATTATTATTATACAGTCATAATCCTATAAGCCGATGTAAATAAAACAGAACAAAGAATTAATTTAGAAAAACTAACCATTAAACTGATTCTTTAACTCTCTGTCCCCTTTACGACCCCATGCAGTAAAGTTACAGCACTAAACATTTAACATAGATCATCAAAATGGGCCCCATCCAGCAACCTTAACTCCGCATCCCCCATTATTGTCAACCGCTAAGTTTTACTGGTTCATTAACCAATGGGGAGAGCCGTAAACCATTGTCTTTGTGACGTTTATAATTACGGCTGTAATATAAAAAATATTATTTCCAATAAAGGTAGGGTTCGGTCGTAAAGTGAAACAATCTGCGGTTCACTTTTATTATTAGAGCTAGGTAAGCGGGTTTTGTTTGTAAGGGTGTTGTCACATTGCTGGTTTGGTAGCGTGTTTTCTGCCAGGTACTGCTCAATGTTCGACATGGGCCTGTTCGTCTCCTTTCAAGTACAATTTATTTTATCAAGGTAATTTATCAATTGTTTCTACCGTTGATTCTATTTTTGACCGACTTCAAAAAACAACATACAAACGCATTGAGGACCTCCCCGTTCTCAATGCGTTTGTATGTTTTTTTTTATGTTTGTTACCTCATAACTCCATCATATATGAATCGATTACAAAATAATTTGGAAGGATATACTTTCCGATCGTCGATCCGTCCCATATAAATTTGCTCAAAATCGGTTCTGTAGGTTTTTAAATTAATATGACTGGAAAAATATATCATCCAGGTAAATAAAATTGCGTAAGTATTATGCTTTCCTGTGACTTTAAAGTGTGGGGTACCACTAAAGAGTGAAAAATAAAAAACTTATTTACAAATATAACCGACTTCCAAAAAAAAAAACAACTTCAATTTCGGAAGTCGGTGTTAAAACACGAAGAAACAACAAAAACACCGACTTCCGAGTTTAAAGTAAATTTTTACTTTGTAGTGTTTTTTTTATTTGGAAGTCGTTTGTATTTTTTTGTAAAAAGTTTTAATAATATTTGTTTAAATAAATAATAATGATTATATGGATTGCCTGACGCAGATCATGAGATTAATAAAGTACAAGAGAGAGCAAAGCGAGTACCTACCTACCCACCTGGCAAAAACACAGCTGTAGCGACAAGCTACCTCGGTGGAAACACGCTTACATTCCACGAGTGTGATACCGCTCTAAGCCTTTATCCTAGGTGACGGCACGTTGTAAAGCCACGACGTGTAAGAAAAAATAAACAAAAGCTGGTTCCGCTGGGAAGCTGGGTTTTTGTCACGCGACGGGGTACCTAGCACTTCTAGAAATATCTCCGATTTTGTGTTCACCCGACCTATGCTTTGCAAGCTAAGGTAATTGAACCTTAGGCAGCATAAATATGGGATATTTAGGACTCTGATGGTATCGTGTTCGGCTCGATTAGTAGTGAATTCTGAAGTAGGGCTTAAATAGTTGAGTAGGCACCTACTTTTTATTTCAGCGGAATGATTTTGTTTATTTTAGCCGTAGTTTTCAATGAAACCAAAGGATAGATTGTGTGAAATATGGTAAGAATGAAAAGGGCGAATACTGAAATTAATATTGACTGAAAAGCACGGAAGATCACAAGTTGCGCCGATACCAAATAAAACGGTATTTTCTTCTTCGTCTTTTCAGTCTTGGCATAGTGGTCGTCGACGTCACATCAGGGGTGGCAAGCGAGAAATGGAATAAGCTTAAGAAAATTATGATTTTCCATTTATTATTCTACAGAATTCTGCCGTTTGAGTACCAAAATCATTACAGAACGTACCTGTTCTAATATGGGATTACCTTATTGCCTAATCACACACAGATATCACCGCAAAACCAGGCAAATATTAATCATTCATAAGTGCCAATGCTTCGCGCTGTCCTGTCGATAATCCGGTAATGAAATTGCGATATGTAATATCGATAGAAGGATAATTTATCTATTTATGTTAGGATTCAATTTAGGAATTTTGTATTTAATTATTTATTTAAACTTTATGTACAATAGTGGTACATGGGCGGACTTAATGCATCAAGGCATTCTCTTCCAGTCAACCTTTGGGTCATGCTATACTATACTATACTACACTGTGGTAGGTGTACAACAAATAAAATTTAAAATAGAATTTTTTTTCGGAAAGAATACACAAATAATATATACATTACAAATAAAATATATATAAAACAAATAAAATATATTATAAGAATCAATGTGAAACGGGTAAGGTGATATGATTGAATGGTGAAATCGAATTAGCTAATTCAAATAGCCTGCACGAGTGGCGATCTTAGTAAGAAGTGGCAGTTGGAGAGTGGAAACAAAGATCGAAGAGAAAACGGGAAACTCAATGATCAGCAATCGACAGGGCCCTTAATCAACTATCTTAGAAACTATGTCAAGTTCAAAAGACCCTTGGGTTTAATTCCCGGGTTGGGTTATTGAGTTTTTCAATCCGGAACTTCTCAGTAGTAGCCCCGAGTCTGTATTTGTCCCAAGTTAATGTCCTCTCATGGGACTAAATACGTTGATATTGATGATGGGTACATATATGTATATACTTAGTGTAATAACTTGCTAATTGGCTTATAATTATTTTACCGCATGCGGCAATTATTGCCAAAACGAGGAAAAATTGAAAAATTGCAAACGCCTTCAGATTGTAAAATATCGCGTGAAATTGTAAACTATTTTTTCTTAATAAGACACGGATATATATTGGAAACGATTGAATTTGGATGGGATTTATTAATTGTATAAAACGATTGTTTCATGTATCGAGAAATTATAATCTCATAAAGATTTATTATATTCTTACGGAGTCTGCCATTTTCCGGTGATATTTATTAGTTTACTATAGTAGGCGCCAGATAAATGTGGAATAAAGTATATTGACCTTTCCCTAATAACTGTTCATAGGTACCTGAACAATTAAATATGAATCGTTTTTCATTATTAGACAATGTTAAGGATCACGAGAGATGATGATTCGGGACAGCTTTGTGTCATTAATTCCGTTTTTCAAATTAAAAATGTCAATAATTGTAGGTGGGTCAATGACCGTTATTCCACGATTATCTGGCGCCTACTATAACATGTGTATTTGAATGTGTATCATCGATTTATTGCCAAAAAGTCAAGCATTTCCTTAGTTTACTGTCTGACTTTATAGTGTAGTTTGTAAAGTAGAATTCAGGTAATATATTGGCGTGTTCTTTGTAAGCGATAGGCTAGTGACCTCGTATATTGTTGCTCTGCTGTACTTTACAGACTGTTCACACGACAACCTAGATTTACACATGAAACACTAAATTACAAATATTTTGTGGAACGAGGCTGTTTTTAGAATAGATTAGTGTCACTTGGTTCTACGCTTTCTTTTGTAAATAATATTAGCTGGACGGGTCGACCTTCAAGGTTAAGCAATACTTGCCGAAGTCGGCCCTTGGATGGGTGATCATCGAGACTCCGCCGGCTATTGGGTTGTGTACAGTAGGTCCATCAGTATAGGCTGGAAGCCGACCTTAACATATATGTAGTTGGGAGAGCTATGCAGATGTGACAATACTTTCAACCATTCACTACTCTGTACATGTATGATAGAAACATTTCATTTTTACAGTTTTATGCTATCTAAGGGTTCGGCTACACGTTCAATTTTGCATGCACAAACAGTTTGTGCAAAAATTGGCGGAAAAACTGCATGGTGTCTACACGATAGCGATTTGCATGCGCAAAAAGTTGTAGAAACTAGCGTTTTTTTCAAGCAATTTGTGCGGTATACCGTTTTGCCATCTTAACGCACATGTTTGCTTGTACAAACAGGAATTAGTGCAAATAATATTAAGCGTGTAGTCAAGGCTTAAAAACAAAACACAACCTTACAGAAACTAGAAATGCCAACTAAATTGCTCCTTTAAGCCCCGATCGTCCGAAGCCTTTACACCGTTTTGAACCGTTCGGTATGGCGAGCTTAGGAACGGAGCAATGTAACGCTCACACTATGCGCTGCACATTCTACACCCGTCTATAATTCTGCGTCAAGGTTCCGCACAGATTAATCATTAGCATTTCAGCCGAAAGACGACCACTGTTGGACATAGGCCATCCAACGGATTTCCGCGGCCGTCATCGGGTCATCGGTCCACCTTGTGAGCTCCAACCATCCAACGCTTTGCCTTTTAGAACGCGGTCGCCACTCTAGACCCTTTCGACTATGCAACTGATTAATAATGCGGAATAGGGTATTTGACTACTATGAAACTCTATATAAATGAGTACTTATTTGATAGATGGCATTAAAACAGTGCGATTGCTGAAACAATAAATACAATTGGTGGAAAAACATATAAGTTATTCTTCTGTCCTTGTCATACAAAATGTCGTTTGAACTAGATGGTTTCAATTCAATATGGCGGGACTCGTGAGTGACGTCACGCAATTAGTACTGTCTCTGCAATTGTTTGACATTTTTAAGCAAAATTTGCTGTGACTTGTCTACTCTCTAGGTTTTTAAAAATTTAATTTAAAAAATCCAGTCAGTATAATAAATATCTTCGGAGCGTGCACACGTTTGTTGCCACCCACGCACCGGTGCGTGGAGCGCTGCCTAAAAAGTTGGGGGCCGAGTTGGCGCCTAGTAAAGTTTATAGAATCAAATAAATCCGGCGTGGGGCATTGTGTTTGAATCGGCACTGTGCTTGAAATTTCAAAATTTCGTTACGTTTTTGTGTTTTTTTGTATCTTGAACATTTTTGCGCGGGCATAACATATACCTAACGTAGCATTGCAGTTGAACTTTTTGTAGGTGGCATCGAACCTGTTTAGTATTCTCTGTTAGATAAAGATATGATGGCTACCTAGAGTTTGGTTTAAATGGTCAGGATGGCTATTCGAAGCTACGATTCAAAGGATTCTAATAGGACGTTTTCAAAGTGACATCCTTTGACTTTGAGCATACCTGTAGGCCGGGTTTAATTGCAGCGGTATGAGAGTTTCTAGGTTGAGCTAATGAATGGGTGTTGATCGCTGAGAGTTAGTTCTTTTGAACCTGAAAGTAAAGTTTGTTTGTATAGCAGACTAGAGATAAAGCAGTTCTAACTCGACATTTATTGTGATTATTTAAATTTTTGAGTAATGAAAACTTTTCATAGTTTATTCTTCGGGTATCTACGAAGAGATATTTGGGAAAGGTCACTGTAATATATTGCAAATATATCTGGCACCTACTTTAGCTTCCAAACGGATGAACCAAAGTCATAATTTTTTTTTTGCTTTTACAAAAAAATACTTACTTAAAAATCTAAGTGGCACAGTTTTTTTTTTATTTATATATATTATTTATTTATATATACATGCGAGACTTAAGCGAAAACAGACAGATAAAGGGAAGGACACATTAGTCTGAAAGCCAAGTCTCCACTTATAAAAAAAAAATCTGAAAATTAAAATATTTAAAAATATTCTATAATATCCTTTCTCATATCCCCATACCATTAGCATCCCCACTAAACTGCGGATCGATCAAGAGACTGCAGAGAACGTAGGTACCTAACCTAATATATAATAAGGTACCGCAGCACCTGTGTATAATAATGTTACTAAGTTATCTGACGACGCGACACTAACCCGCCAGGCACTCATTGGATCGGCTCTCTGGACTGCTAGACGTGGTATATATACAGTTATATAGTATATTTATAGTTATACAACGTGTAACAAAATAAACGCAATACCTCTTAAGGGGTCATTGTACTCATCATTATGAACAACTTTTATTCCGGAACCATACCCAGAATCGCGAAAACAAAAATCTGCTGTTCAGTACCTTTTGTCGAGTTATGAGCGCATAAATGTATGGGGCAGTCGGTTTCTTTTTCGCGATTTCAGTGTTGGTGTGGAACGATAATTAACAAATTATCGTTCAGCTGAAAATAAAAGGTGTCCACTGAAATTTTTGCAAAGACGATTGCAGCGAGCGCTGAATAATCTCACTCCAGCCTCAATTTTAAATTTAATATTTAAAATTTTTAATATTTTTTTTTTACAATTTAATATTTACGTCCATTACCATCCTAGAATAATAAAAGATTTACGCGAATAACTAACCTTTTTGTTTTTTTCATTACTTGTTACTTTGTTAGTCAGTAGCAAAGTCAAGTCCCTAGGAGATACATCTTAACTTAACTCTTTTGAGGAGTGGCTGGAGAGGCGCCACGGCATCCTCACCTTCCGCCTGACGCAGGTACTTACCGGACACGGCTGTTTCGGGAGGTACCTGTTTCGGATTAAGCGGGAGGACACGCCCGGGTGTCAGCACTGTGAGGATCGCCCGGAGGACACGGTGGAGCATACGGTGGAGGTCTGCCCTGCTTGGGCTGAGCACCGCCGTGTCCTCGTCGAGGCGATCGGCGGCGGCAACCTCTCGCGTCCGGCCCTGGTTGAATCCATGGTCCGGAGCGAGGAGGCTTGGGAAGCGGTCACCTCCTTCTGCGAAGCAGTAATGCTAGCGAAGGAGGAGGCGGGCCGCGCGAGGGAAAGGCAAGGCCTTCGTCCCAACCGCCGCTACAGAAGAAGACGCCCCGGGCGTCGGGAGTCGCAGGGCGATCCCCGGCCACCGTAGGCGCGGGCCTGCGGACGGCGAGCGTTGGGTGGCTCGCTGTCCGATCACCACCAGGCCCGGGTCGATGGCGCGTTGTGTTTCACGCGCGCCTCAAAGAGATGTCAGCAAAGAGGACGGGGCCCGCTAGGGCCAGAGCCTGCCAGGGTTGCGGAATTTGTTCGAAAGAGTCACCGCGGCCCTGGAACGCAAAGGGCTTTAGAAGGAACACGGATGGGTTTTAGTCAGTAAGAGTCTGACACGCCCTTCCGCTCCACCCAGAGCGGAAGAAGTCATTTTGATGATTTCCCATCCTTAAAAAAAAAAAAAAAAAAAAAAAAGGAGATACATCTTTAAACACCTTGGTGTTTATTGAACACCAAACATTTTTAATAAAAAGTCTTGAGTTAGTTTTCGATCAGCTCAACTGATATTATCCACAAAGGCGATTGCAGCGAGCGCTGAAAATCTCGCTGCAGGCCGGATATCTTTTAACGGCTACCAATATTGACGTCCATTACGCTACGAAATATTCGAGTCGACCGAGGAGAAATAATCTACTCGAATAAATTAAAATTAATGAGATTAAAAGAGTCCACAGTGAGTTGCCCTAAGCTTGCTCTAACTGAATTTAAAATTACTTACTTTCTCACCTCTTGTGGAGTGCATAATGGCATTAAAATTGAAAATTATTAACATTTCAGAATACAGATGGACGATTTAATTGTTGCTGAATGTTTGATGCGGATTTACTTTTGAGACGTTGAAGAGTATTTAGTGATAATGGTTTGGTTAGGGTGTTTAAAAAAACGGATAACCTTTCGTTGCTTTGCAGTTTGAATTTCATCTAAAAACACGCCATTTTGAAATGAGAATAAATGCGGAAAGTATATTTCAATCTAACAGTTTGTCGTTTCAACATTCCCATTCAACTCGGCAATGCTGCCAGTGTCCTGGGCACTTTTTTAATTTACAGCGTTAACCTTTTGAACGCCATTGTCACATATACGTGACAAGCATGCACGTGCCCTGTACGCCAAACGTCACAAATATGTGACAAAAAGTACGGAGAATTTGTGGCTTGGTGTCGGGGGCCCGCCGATGTGTTTATTTATGCTCTGGCGTTCAAATGGTTAAGTGTCCTAGTTATAAGTGCGTTTAATAAGTGTATTAGTACACTTTGGTTGGCAATGTCTCGGAGGCAAATTTCCAATAACGATACCTATGATGTTTCGCCTATGTATAATATTGTCTGGGTCCCTTGAGCAAGCTTTAGCTTGCAGAAAAATAAAACCCTTCTAAAAATTTCAAGATTATTATAAAAATAAATTCCTCAGCAGACTCCCGTCTGTATCCGCACATCAAGGCGTTTTTCGCGGTACTTAAAACTTGATATAATTAACATTTCGTCGGGCGCTCCTTATCATATTGTGGCTCCAACCCCGAGCACACGACGAACTTTCATTAAGATTTGCAAATTAAATTCGTCTCTACGGCGTGTTTTAATCGCGCCCATCTTTTCTTAATTAAACTTAATTATAGGTGACACTAAATGATGCAGAGGTCGGTAAAACAATTTCATGTCGAGAACGGTCGCAAATTCGCAATGATTTATAGTACCGTGTGGCCAAGGCTTTATTCAAAAATCCTTGAATTGTTTTCTTATTTTCCGCGTGTTCACCGTGCTTTTTTTGTGATAAAAACTAACCTATGGCACGCAGATTTAGTGTAGTAAATGAATGAAATAATTTTCGTCATTAAATTATAACAGGGACATAGTTCGTTTTTTTATGATTCCTATTTTGAAAAAGAATTATTGATGCTGGTAGGCAGAAAAACATTAAATGTTTCTTTTTCTCTCTTTTATTGACATTAAAAATTATAAAAAATATATAGTATATAAAAATGTATTTCATTCAAAAATAAGTGTTCAACTTTTTCAGTTTATGTAAGTTCCATTATTATTTTGGTTCAGTTTAATTAAAATGCAAAAATGAATTGCACATTACCTTTTTGCCATTTAAACAATTATTAATATAAAATATTTTACTGATGACTGACTGATGGATTTCATTTTATCGTCGAACCTATCAGATATTCAAAATGATTTTGGGTACAAAAGAACGAGTATTATATCATATTTCAAAATGATGAGTGTTTTGTTGGAGGCCAATTTGAACAAAAAAGATCTGAAAATATGTAGGTTCTACAACCAATTAGCTGCATGGGCCTAAACTACAATAACGCATTCACAAAAAAGGAAAAAACAGTTCCATTTGAAACTTCTAAACAGAATTTTTTCTACATCAATTTTAGAATCCAACATTTTCATTTCCTCAATACCCTCGGGTGGATCGTCAGAAACGTTAACACAACACATTATTGAAAATGAAAAGAAACGTAGATCTGTATCAAAGGACGTTAGGAATAGTGCAGACTATCGCGAGAATAGGAAGCAGTTCCGAGATAGGGCGATTGCACATGCAAATTCCCCACTTTCATTGTGTTTCATAGTACGGATAGTGAGACAGCGCATAAAGGTATAATGTGGATTCTTTGACGATAGAATGCATATGCTAGTGTGCTTTAAGCCTTGAGTTAGTTGAAAGGGTTATTGTTTTTGTGTGCGGTATTTTGTTTTATAACGTACTTCTCGCGGCTTTGTGGTATCCTACAACGATCGAATGTTCTAATCAGTGAGAGAATTTTCTGAATCAAATCAGCAGTGCGATTCCATAAATATGTCGAAGTGCAGGCTTGGGTGAAGTGATCACGAAGTGAGCTGTCAATCCATCTTGATTATATGGATTGACAGCTCAACTCGTGATCACTTCTCACAAGCCAGTACTTGGCAGTAATTCCTCCTTTCCACTGATGAGTGAGGAGGATATGAAATAGAAGGGAGTCTGTGGTAGCGTGACGAAGACAGCACAGAATGGAGGAAAAAACGTGTTGCGTCGACCCTAAGTAACCTGGTATAAGGGCAGGAAGATGATATCAAATATAACCTCATACCAAAAACATACATCATCATCTGTTTAGCCATTTTCCTACTAAATAATAGTCGGCTTCCAATCAAACCTCTGCACAACCTAGTCGCTACATACACACACACACGCACACGTCAAAACAACAACAACACACACAGTAACAACAACAACAACAACACACGACAACAACGACAACAACGTACACTTATAATAATATGAGTTGAGATTTTTGTTTCTTCTAACCATCAGGGCTTACCTCCTAGTCTACCTACAACTTACTCTTAACTGAGTTTCTAAGCCCACAGGACTTAGCTTTCCAAACTTTACCTGTGAGAACATGATGTTCGTTGCAGAGTTTCTTCCAATGTAGAGAGTGGACCATTTTTCAAAGAACGTTTATCTGTGTTTTCAAAGCACGCTTAACATGTTACCATTTGAATTGAGTATTGGTAATCTGTTAAAAGTCAAAAAAGTGCATGTACTATAATAAAATTGAACTTCATGCAAGTTCAATTTTATTATTCATTATATGTCCATACAATCAGGTACTGAACTACGTAAATAATTATGTTGTAATAAATTGATATTTTAATGTAATAGTAACCACTCAAATAATCGTTTTTTTTTTTAGTAATTTGTATGTCAGTTGACAAAACGTAGCGCACTACCTAATTTTTAAGATCTTGTATGTATTTATTAGCTATGTTTTACAAATAAATAATTCTGATTTCTAACCATTCATACGCAAAAACGTTATGAGGATAAAGAAAGAAAGAATGTTTCAATTTGCTATCCGAGAGTTAAAAATTGAGTTTTTCTGGTAACATTTATTAAACCAGCTCGCATCCCTTAAACCGAAACCATTCGAAAAGCTGCGAGTCAATAGAGCTTAAGTCCCGAAGAAATGATCCGAAAAAAACTGTGTCATTTTGCTATCCGAGAGTTAAAAATTGAGTTTTTCTGGTAACATTTATTGAACCAGCTCGCATCCCTCAAACCGAAACCACCCGAAAAGCTGCGAGTCAATGGAGCTTAAGTCCCGAAGAAATGATCCGAAGAACCTATCTCGGATCCCGCTATGAAATTTATCAAAAAAAAACTTTAAATAAAAAAAAAAGAGAAATAAAGCCTTATAAAGCATCACTTACCATGCATCTTGTCATTCAACAGCGCGTATCTGGGGTTGGAGGCGACGTCCAGGGGCAGCGAGTTCCAGAGCCAGCGGACCTTTGGGGAGGGATTGCCGGTGGCCTGGCACGGAAGCGTGGCGGTGTGCCCCACTTCCACGACCATCGTAGTCGGAGGCGGCGCGATGTTGGGGAAGCCGGGAGGGGCTTTGTCGGCTGTGGAGGAAGAAAGAGAATTGGTTAGTTGATGGAAATAAAACTGGATAGAGTAGACTGTGATAAGACAATAATTAGAAGGATCACATTTATCTTCAACACTGAGAGACCGAGTTTTAAAAAGGTTTTTCTGGTAAATTGTTATGGTAGTTGGTAGTATGTAGATACATATTGATATCAGCGATATAACCATAGTTCCTACAGAATTAGCAACACTGTAGGCTAAGAGCTTTCTTATCTATAAACTAATATAATAAAGCTGAAGAATTTGTTTGTTTGTTTGCAACATCAATATTTTAGCCGTAAAATGCGGTTCTGTGCTCTTTGCATGCAGCGGGTCCCCGCGACCTTCACTAGGACCGCGATACTTAGGTACCTACATCTATACTAATATAATAAAGCTGACGAATTTGTTTGTTTGAACGCGCTAATCTCTGAAACTACCACTAGTCGGATTTGGAAAATAATTTTTGTATATGATAGCCACATTCATAGGGAAGGCTATATGCTTTAGGGGGACGGGAAAAACAGGATATGCGCTTACGAAGTTGCACTTTTGCCCGCAACTTCGTAAGCGCATATCCTGTTTTTCCCGTTCCCGTTAGCACATAGCCTAGCTAGTAATTTATAAAGAAAGTTCTATGCGTCTGTATCCGTGAAATAAAAAAATGTTTTATCAATCTTTCTAAAAAAAAGCTCTATTAAGCAATGTTATTCAATTGAGTACACACAGGTTTTGTACGAGACAATACCCCAATTTAGTCGATTACTTCTGCCATTCGATTATTTTGTCAAATTACTGTCTATGTCTAGTCTTCGAATTTAAGAAAATAAAAATCCTTTGTCCAACAACGGAGACAAAAAATACGCTAAAAACGAATTGTTTCTCTAATTCGATAATAAATAAACTGTAGACCGAATCCCTGGGGATGATTCTTTCCTTTAGTAAATGAACTAATTAAGCCAAATCAACATACTTAGTCGTAATAGTGGATTCGCAATTTGCATTTAATTTGTGTACAAACAAACATTGTTGGTCAAAGTGGACGGCGTTGCGGACAAAACGAGGGCAAATACTATGTATGTAACTTTCTAATATCGTTTCAGAGCTGACAAAACGGGTGAAGCATTTTAGAAATGAACCCATATAATATTCCAAGTTATCGGCGTCGCCGAGGCCGGCCCAAAAAGCGGTGGCGAGATGATTTGGATGCACACCGCGAAGGCTGGTTTGAGGTGGCGCAAGAAAAGAATGTCTGGCAGGATATAGGGGAGGCCTTTGCCCAGCAGTGGGACACAATAGGCAAAGGAAAAAAAATGTCTTTCTATTCGACTCCAACTCGAAGCATCAAATTGATGGAAACTTGTTATTTTACATCAATTGAGGTTTTTCCGTTGTTATGGCGACTGAATCGAGTCCTTGAAACTGACTTAAATAAAAAGGTAACGCTTCATTTTTTGACGCTTTGTTATTTTTCCTTTTAGTGAAGTTACTCATAGTATTAAAACATCCTCTATATGAGTTACTACAGTACCTACATACATGTGAGGCACTGGGTAGTCATCTTTCTAAATAGTAGATATTTGTACCACGGTATGAATATAATTGTTACATTTGTGCGAAACCAGAAAATAGGATAAAGTGTTTAAAAACTGCAACAAAGATAATAAAAATCATTTATTTCAATCCATTTGATCATAAATCAGGGTACATTTAATATTGTGTTGTAGGAATATCAATTTTAAACAATGCAGTAGAAGCAGAGATAGCTTTACATCAAGATTAAAATAATAATTATCTATAATCCAAAATTCTTCCCAAAGGCACACAAAACCCTTAAAACAGATGAAGTAACCATTCCGCTAATAAAACTCGAAGTTTACCTCAATAAATTATTCAATTAAATAATTTGTCTATGAACAAAACACAAACTAGAAGAGAACTTCTAATTTTAAACAAAGCGACTCCATTAGCCAAGTCAGAATTGATCAGGCGGTTTGAACGAGTTGAAAATACACAAGTTTTTGACATGAACCGCTTGGAAAAAGTTTGCTGAGAATTGTAGTTTGGTTAACTGGACCTATTTTCTGGGAAGAGGAAATTGAGGCTGCAGAGCATCAATTTCCAAGAATATACCAAATGATTCGAGGTACTTGGTCTGACTGGGATTGGTGATTTGTAAATGGCTATAAATAAGTGCTTAATTGTGCTGCTTGACAAGTTACAGTCAATTTTAAGTGTCTGAAATGGTTTTGTTGAAATACACAATAAAAACAAAGCGTTAGCTTTGTTTTTCTGATAAGGAATAAAAATTGTGTATCGCGTAGCGGTATCATTCCTTGGCCTTGTAAGGACTTCTATCCTAAAAAAAAATTATCAACCGACTTCCAAATAAAAAAAAACACTACAAAGTATAAAATAAGTTAAATTTCGGAAGTCGGTGTTTTTGGTTCTTTCTTCGTATGTTAACACCGACTTCCGTTTTTTTATTAAAGTTGTTTTATACTTTGTAATGTTTTTTATTTGGAAGTCGGTTATAAAAATAATTTTCACTTTTAACTCGCACCTAACAACACCACTGGAAAGTCACAGGAAAGCAAAATACGCAATTTCGTTTACTTGGATTTTATATTTTCTCAAGCTGTTTTGATTTAAAAACAACTACTGAACTGATTTTGAAATGAAATTTGTATGGGACCAATCGGAACGTATATCCTTTTACAAGATTTCGGTTCATAAATGACGGAGTTATGAGGTAACAAACATAAAAAAACAACCGAATTGAGAACCTACTTCTTTTTTTGAAATCGGTTAAAAACCATAAAAAGCCTTTATAAACAAAAAAGAAAACAATTGCTCAGACAAAATTCCCAGCAAACTTAACAGTGCTGATTAATTCGAGGCTCACAAATTGTAACGGACTGACACCCGCGAAAATCTTGAAACAGTACCGTAAAATTCCAAATAGTGAAATGTTAATTCGCTAAATGAAATTCCGTCTCTTCTCAGGGTCAAACTGAACGAAATTTGATTAAGCAACAAGGCTGACATTATTCCTCCTAGATTGTAAGCTTCATCTGATGCAGAAAGTGTGAATGAGATAGCAATATCCTCTGTAGGTTCAAGTGGGAAGATTACTTTAAGAACTTTAAGATCCGAATGAAATTCATTATCTGGTAAAACTCCGCGCGATTAATTGGATAAACAGAAGGGTTTGGTCGGATCTCAAGTTATCCAATTCCGTGTATTGTAGGTAAATTTTAATCTTCCGTTACTTGTTATTAAGTGT
Source organism: Mamestra brassicae (assembly GCA_905163435.1). Taxonomy (NCBI): domain Eukaryota; kingdom Metazoa; phylum Arthropoda; class Insecta; order Lepidoptera; family Noctuidae; genus Mamestra; species Mamestra brassicae. The sequence continues at coordinate 5,221,548 of LR991004.1, read as the reverse complement.
TCTTTTTCATCTTATCGGATTTTATGATCTTTGTTTTCTATACTAATAGCAGATATTAAATACATTCTAATTGGACCTTGTATTACCCGTGAGAATTTCGTTATTATTTTCTCCCGTATCTAATCTTGTCTGAGTGTTAATAATTTCAAATATTCCAGTTACAATCTCCAGGAGAGTTAATTTTAATCTCATTTGTCGTAATCCAACAGTTATGATATTCTTAAGCAAAAACTTAGCTATTCCCAAGTTGAAAACTTAAGCCGTAAATACAGATCAGGAATCACTTCTCGAATTACCCTCCAAAGCGGAACCAAGTCCGATCCCTCTTTACAACATTAATTTGGTATAATATCTTTAGTAAGATACCAAAGTGTGCTCCTATGATATCTTACGAGGTCTAATACGAACCTTCCGCTGGCTGGACCAATCCCCAGCGATCGTTGGTTTCCTTGAGCATTAATAATAATGAACCTATGTTAAACCGGCAGACCTTAGTCTCGACTACATGATTTGTACCCCGACAGAACCCAAGGTAATTATTATTTAAGTATGCCCCTAGTTACACGTTTGAGGGTTTATAATTTACATAATGTTGCTCGGACTGAAAATCATTTCATGTTCTTCACTCTTTAATTATTTAGCTACGGTTGGTGTAAAATTGTAATAAGTTGTTTTTGCGTTTTATTGGGGCCGAGTGTCTGCTGTTTTTATATCTTCATACAACTTTTATGTTGCCCCTTTTTATGTTGCAGACGTTCGTATGACATTATTTTTGATGGCTGAAGTTAGAAGTTGTAAACACGTTCATATTACCACGGAATCAACTTAATTCTAACATGAACGATCTTTGAACAGGGTTTAATTTTACCGAAGTGCAAAAGCGCATAAAATTACCCCAATAAGCCCAAGTGAATCGAAACAGTTTACCTTCAAATCGTACTACACACTTAACTAAACTAATATAAACAAATCTGCGTGTAGCATATTTAAGAGAAAGGATCCCACGCATATTTTCTTTCCAAATTGTATCCGCCACTTTCCTGGAAACGAAAAGTCAAGTAAAGATTATGCTTCTCGTATATTTGCAATGGGGGAAGTGCTAAGCAGTTGTCATGGTAACCCAGAATATACGCGGAGTCACCATGCACACGCGATTGTATGACGGTACAATCCGATTACTGTAGATTGTTTTTGCTAGAAGGCAGCCGCGAGATTCTTAGAATAACTGCGACCCAAGTTCTGGGAATCGAGCGGGAGTAATATGTAAAGTGCCAATGTTATGGAGCTTGGTTTATTGGGATTAAATAATTCAGTTGTTTGACTTGAGATAAATTCAGCGTGTATTTTGAAAGTGCCTGTACCTTTGTCGTGAGGGTCTTACACCATGGAGTCATTTATTTATTTAAACTTTATGCACAATAGTGGTAAATGGGTGGACTTAATGCATCAAGGCATTCTCTACCAGTCAACCTTTTCATTTCTAACTTGCTCTAATTTGTATTAGGTGTAATAATTAAGTTATTAAGGAGTCTTTTTGTTATTGACACTTATCAAAATGCAATTTAAAACTTAAAATTCATTTCGCGATTTTCTTCGCCACCTAGATGTTAATCAACATAAGGAATGGTTACACGACGTGAGTTGCATCACTTGCATGTATGCTCACACTAAAAGCTTCAGGTTCCAACTTAGTTCATTTGTTTGCAAGTTAGCAGTATCTTGCGCCACACTACAACTCGATTACGAAAGTTTAAAGACAATGTTGCGTTGATATCGTCTGACAGCATGTGGTTCAGGTAATGTTGCATTATGGTAAAGCTTTTACTGATAACTAGTGAACATTGCTTTTATACTCAGACGTAGGATTAAAGCAGATTCTGCATTCAAAACTAACGAAATTTTGAAGCAATCTACACTTTTAATCGTAGATGTATCCTTGGATGTAGCCAAGGCGTACCATAAGATATAAAATTGCTTATCGTTTGAATTGGAAAATTGTTTTAAAGCTAACTATTAGATGTTTAGCACACACGAGTAATTCAGTTAAAATCATCACTTTAGTTCGTAATTAGAGTAACCAGATCACATGATAATTGGAATAGGGTATTTTACTAAAAATATAAGTAGACCGTCAGATAGATTATTTGATGAAAAAAGTATGAAAATGTTCGATAATGAAGCCCACAGAACACTTTTGAACCCGCCATTTTAGTTTCATGGATTAGATTTGATCTCGTTTCTATTAATATTTATCGATAAGGGATAACAAGGAGTTGATTCAGTATTCTATTAATACTGAATCAACACATGTCATCAAAAACATAAAATGGTCATAAAAGTCACTGCTTCCGGAATAAAAAAAATCTCTCACCTTTGCATTCGAGGTTTACAAAGGCAATCTTTCTCTTTTATACCCTATTGAAAAAGCACTTTGGTGCAAAAGCAATAAGGTTTAAAATCGCTGTAAAAGTAGCTGACTATGGGCCGCCATAAATTTATCGCAAACTTGATATTAATTACGCCGTTCGCTCCCAGACTACCCACAAATTGTAATATATTGCAACGCTAGTTATATTACATTTCCTCACTGTTTGAGGCCGTACCAAAGATTCTTCTTGTTTATTTTAACTTCTTTGAAACTCTTCCAATGAATATTCAATGAAAAATTCATAACATACCATTTTTAGAAAGGAGCCTGTTAGTTTTTGGTGGAGTGTAAAAAGTTGAGTTTTTACTCTGGCAACTTTGTTTACGTGTCAACTTTTTCTATTAATATTAGATGAACTTAATACAGCATGCAAATAGGCTGCCTTTATAGCTTCAAATAATAAGAATTATATTTTTAATAAACGCATATTTTTATTAGAAAACCTTTGAGTGCGTAACACGTATGAAAAATAACTCAGTTGAACCATGATCCATTTCAAAGAACTCGATTGACTTTGATTACACATCGTATATAAAAGAGGGAGGGTTTTCAATCCCCTGACGTCAAATAAAAGGCCGCTTTGACATTAAGAGGAACGAATTCAATAATCCTTCATGGCGATGGTCGCTTATCGGATATGTGTGGGGCCTTGAAGGCCCACTGACACATAAAGCGATGAGCTTGATAAATATAGCGGGGAGATTGTTTATGATAAATGGTGTTACGGTTTGAATGGCGGTTGGTGGATTGTATCTTCTGAAGATATATGGGAAATGGAGATATGATAGTTTTCTTTTCTAATCGTGCAGACTGATCCCAAACTAGACCTGTATTTGTCTGCCAGGGTTGCGGAATTTGTTCGAAAGAGTCACCGCGGCCCTGGAACGTAAAGGGCTTTAGAAGGAACACGGATGGGTTTTAGACAGTAAGAGTCTGACACGCTCTCCCGCTTCACTCAGAGCGGAAGAAATCATTTGATGCTTCCCCATCTTTTTTAAAAAAAGACTTTGATCTAGTTGCTCTGTTTACACAACTTCAATTTATTAATCATTGACTTTGTGATTTATCTTTTTTTACTATTCTATGCTCACACTTTACATGTTGGCAAGTGTCTTCTTTACCTAGTTCTACTTTATGTATTTGTTCTTTCTTGTTTCCATTGACTAGTTTCCAATTTCTTTATGATGCCAGGACTAAGTACTCAGTACGTTACTATGTTAAAGGTACTTCAGTTCTATCTTTCAGCCTCGCATCCCCGGTGTAGTCGTTACTCAATAAACTCGGAATCCAGTTATCCTCATTCCGTCCTTTGATACAGATGCCCATCTAACCTACCTCGCGTTGAACGTAACTTTTCTTGTGTTTCCCTATTCGTATAATTGCGTTTTGATTTTTTTAGACGAATATCTTTTTTTCCCTCTTTTATGTATTCACTTTTGGGGTCACCTTGTGTCGTATTATGCGGTGTATTCCTGACATAGATTCTTCTTTACGGTGCTATAAACATGGCGCTAGAAGAGACTTATTGAGATATTGTTAAAGGTTCGATAAATATCAATTGCTTCGTGGAATAATGGATCAGAATGGCAGTTGTTTTGGGAAAAATAGGTATTGTTTTGCGAACTACAGAAAGAAATCGTACATGATAAGAGTTTGTCGTACGTTTAATGTGGTGTGTCAGGATGTCGAGCTTTATTTGTTTACCAGTAGCGTTAAAATAGTAAAGAAAGCTTTGACTGATTGCTTTTTCAGTATGAATTAACCACTGTTTTGTGCTAAGTTGTTGTTTTATATTTTTGAGCTTGGTTTGAGCGTTTTTGCGCTAGTCCTAACCTGTTGTGAGATTGTTTTAATTATTCACAATATATAAATGAAAACTTGTAAATGGCTATTTTTTAACTATTGTTACTTTCAAATGTATGTATTAGCTGTAAGTTTTCCTAAAAATAATAAATTAATATAAATAAATAATATATTGAAATATCATTCGGCTTAAGACATCAACAGAACCATGTACTTATATGTTTTTTTTAAAAACCTTAAATATTATTTTATAACCTTTTTTCTGTGATCTATACATTTTTCTATACATTTCTATACATTTATACATCAGACCTTTAATCACTGCCCATTTCTTTTCCAATATATACGAAACAACCTAGTCATAAACATTTTGAAATAAAATGTAGGAAATAAGCAAGAATTTAAAAAGGCAACAGTGTAGACATAGTGAAAGGTTACACCGAGTAGATGCTATAAAACTGAGAGGCTATTGCTGCACGATATTCTAAGTGGCGCGTGCACATGGGACCAATACTGTTTAAACTTCCATTTATCTAATAAGGACAAAGAAACAGGGACATTTTGTACGTTTTATTACATATTCTCTTTGAGTGAGTCCACTTCTTTAGTTAAATCTTGTGCGACATTTAGACACGTGTCACTTTTATTGAATTAATAACATAGATTTTTTTAAAATCAGGAAACAAGTAAGATGTCTTCACGCAAACGTTCTTTATTCGAAATAATACGTGATTTCTTGTAAATTATACTAAGTCTTGGGTTTAAAAGGATCTGTTTAAATGTACTGTTTAAAAAACATGAATTTCATTCTTTATTCAAGCTAGTGATTAGTAGCTCAAATCTACGAACTGTACCCCTGATTATTTATATGACCTTAGTTACCTCTTCCAATCTACGTTCCTCAACGGAAGCCATAAACATACAATCCCCAACCGCTAAAACATGAATATTCCCTTTTCAAATTAAAAGATGCTTTGATATTTAAACGGCAAAGATTTAATAGCAGCATATAAAGGCGTACGTTCATCTTTAATTAAAATTTTCAAAGCTCTTTACATCGAACGAGTTTTCGACTCCCGATAACAATACCTTTATTATTTATGTATAAAAATTGCTTTTACTCCACACAGTTAATTAATTCAATTAATTGAAAACAACAGAAAGATATTGAGGTTGTTTTAGTACAAAATGATTGTTGATTTGTTGTCGAGAATCGATTCGGCGATACGATCTTTTATAGCTTTTGTAATTGAATGGTTTTTGTTTCGAGTGAATTGGGGTCGATATGGAGTTTATTATTCGAGTTTGTTTTGATTAAATATTATATTGTTTGTAACGACGGCGTCGAGAGAAATTGCGAAAGCGATGGTGGGACGAGCTGCCACAGGTTTGATGGAGACATCTTTAGCATAAACTCGAATTGAAAAGCGAAAGATGTTCCTGGCTTTAATAGAATACCTAATTTGCTTTAAGTTTATCTGTTTCAACGTCATAAACTAAACAGCCTGCCAAGCTGTCAAACTACCAACGTTGCTGTATAGCTAAGTTTTGCACCACAGCACGTGACATTCTCAAACAATCCATACATAATAATTTATTTTAGGAAAGTAATAATATACCATGTTTTACCTTTTACCCTTATAGGCATGCAAAATTCGTTGAGCAAAAACGAAGGATCCTTTTTTTAATATCGATGAAGGCTTAAATTTGATCACGCGAGGATATTAAATTCGGAGTTAATAAAATACGATGACACTCAAATATTGAAGTACATTCGATAATAAAGACTGGCTTACACGTACTGTCAACCTGACAGGCTGATTGTACCTGTCAGTCAATGAAAAAGAAATTATGTTATTTCTTTTGTTTAAAATAAGAACTATTTCGTCACGGTTGAGGGCATTATCAGAGTTCTGTGAGTTTTTTTCAAGACAGATACAAACAAAATATTCGGATTAAAATCCACAAGCAGGAAGATCATAATGTACTTCTCAATATACAAGTCACTCAACAAAATATGGTACAAATAAAATCTTATTTTTATCACATATTCAAACCTGACAAACATAAAATTAAAACCATTGACAAGGCAACCGCTGACACGTGTAAGCCCTGTATCATAAATAATTTATATTCCGTTCCAGACCTTTATACAAAAAACTTTGACGTACCCACCTGCAAAATAACCTTTGACACTTAGAACTCTTAGCCTGACACCTTTAATGCTAAAGTGGCTTAGCCGACCACAAAGCAGCATCTCAATCTGAACGAGGCCTTTCTCCTTTAACATTGGAGTTTACGGGTCACAATAGGCATCGTGTTACTTGATCAACGTTGGTAATTCTTCTCAAGGATTTGCCAGTCTGGCTCTCGTCTTTCCCGGTACATTTGACACCGTGTTATATGCTCGACGAAACTTGACTAGGCTTAGGGGTTTATCGTCGACTTGATTAAATATTTCTTCAGGGTTAACATGAGTCGGTGGGATTTGGATTTGTGTGGATGTTTGATTAGATTTTTGGGTAGGCGTGAATGTTAGGTGGGCCTTGATTAACTGTTAGGTGAAAAGTAAAGCATGTGTATGATTTCCTTTAGATGAAAAATCAAAAATTTATGAAGGTGTATGATTTTTTTTTTACTTTTACCTTCTACTCCTCACGGTGTGTTGCTTTTTCCGACCAATCCGTCATGAACGCCTGCAAGTTGTCACGCCAGCGTTTCCTAGGCCTTCCTCGGCGACGAGGCCCGTCGTCTGGGTCCCACTGCGTAACGACTCTGACCCATCTGTCCTGGTGCATCCTACATATGTGGCCCGCCCAATCTCACTTCAGCCTGTTTGTAGATTGTTTTTCAGGTGTATGTTTTAAATGGTTATCACTGGAAGTACTGCTCAAATTACGAATTCTTTCACTGACACTGTTGCTGAGGGGTTTTCCGCGTCTTTGTTATCGGCCTTTCTCACAGGCATCGTGTTTATTTCCGGGATTAATAATAGTGTCACCGTATAAGTCACTCAGCTTTAGAGCTTTTTACCAGTGATTCTTTTCATACTTCCAGAGATTAACACCTTCAAACAAATAGTTTCACTTCTTTAGAATATATGTTTCGAAATAACTGGATCATGAATGGGTAACATTTTGATCAACAAATAGTAGTTCAGAGCGGAAAATACACAACAAATCCGTAGTAAATCGATGTCTATGAAGTTGTTTCCAATAAAACCAATAGTTTCACAACCACGACATGTGTTTCAAAAACACGCTGTAGTTACTCGTTGCACTTGCAACTCTCCACAAATGGGAACACGTCGAAACTTGAAATTAATGCCAAGTCGGTTTTGTATACGTGTAGTACAGGCAAGTCATAGTTTATGCGCTTGCCAATTTAAGGCTCCTGAAGACTGTTGCGTTCCATTCGTCCCCAGTTTGTATTTGTGTAAGTCGGGTTTGTGCCCGCAACGCGTCCAAGCGCGTATTTGGCGAACGGTTGGGACAAATACGTCGACAATTTTCATTGAAATAAAATTGTTCTACGGATTATACATCAATTTCATTCAAACAAGGTGTCGCATTTGCATGGCCGCTTATCTGCAGGGAGGTTTTAGGGCGTTACCACACCAATCGATCGATCGTCGATCAGTACTTAGGTACTCGTAGCTACAAAATTCTGCCAGGGTTGTGGAATTGTTCAAAAGAGTTACTACTCAAATGTCTCCTCCCGATCTGGGCGGAGCGGTGGAGTCTCTTGATGATTTCCGATCCAAAAAAATTTGGTAAGTATCAATTATTTTTTTTCATTTAGAAAATACGTTGCCTCACACTAGGAATTTCTCCTGTATCGTGAGTGCGTTTACAAACATACTAACTCACATACACAAACAGCCAATTAAATGGTTCTCAGGGTTTTCTTTTTTAGTTTGAATTTCGGAATAAGATGCAGCGCTTTCAAGAACAACTCCACAAAGTACAGTCTTCACCATACTTAATATAAACTTTAACTTCAAGTGCGGAAGTATAAATAGTTTTGAATAGTCAAGAACAACTGCTTGCAAGGTTGATTCTTCTGTAGAGAAGTAGGAAAGTCATTAGTTCTTCTTGCAGTTGGTTGAGGAGTTGGTTTTGAATATTTAATTACTAATGTAATGTCTGTTTGATAACTTTAGATAACAAAAGGAAGGTGGTACAAACTTTTGTAGTTATATTCTTAACAAAATACTGTTTTGTATTTCATAAGTACTGTTTTTTAAGTTTTCTATCAATTTAATAATATTTTTGTCATCATATCAGCGGAAAGACGTCCACTTCTGGACATAGGCCTCCCCCAAAGGGGGGGGGGGATTTATAATCGCGCATTAATCGAGTTAGTGATCGCAGTATAGCTGTTGCAATGCACAGAGAATGCTGCTGCCCATACTCTGGTAGGTCCCTTAGTCGCCTCTTACGACACCCACGTCACACAAGTGATGGGATGGTGCTATTCTTTTACGTCCGACACCATACCGAATATATTTTTGTAGTGAACTTGAAAGAAAAGTAGGTTATCCATATACTATTTGTTCCAAATTCGCAGTACATGTTTTTTATATATTTGTATTTGTCTCTTTGGTAATGGTGTCAAATTTGTTATTGAAAGACGTGGTAGTAGAGAAATAATAAGGATTACGAGGTTCGGTGATTAGAATCTACTAAATAGCTTTTATCATCCCATAACTTTACTTCCAAACAGGAACTGAGCAATACTGCTGTGTGGCAGAAGGAACTCTGCGACGATACAACTTTACATATATTAAAGTGCAAAATGTCTAAAGCGCAGTGAACCAATTTCAATTTATTTCAGACACTTTGCCACAATATTATGTAAGCACAATGACTATAAGTGAAATGGCTTTGTACCTACTTGACTGTTATTTTCAATACCATAAAAAATAGACGCATTAGAATTTTATAGTGTCTTGTCACGATATAAACAATTGACATTCATATTGATACGGCGCTATTTTCATAAATTGTCTTGACACGACCGTCATTTATTCAATAGACTTTCACAAAAAGTTGTCACAGTGACATTTTAATGACTTTTAAACTTTGACAGCTCCTAATGCTGAGTTTAGACTGAGATAGCACCTTGTAAACACGAATGCAACTATATCAATCGAACATTTTTTTTTATGAATGCAATTGCTGTACCGTCTTTAATAATGAAAAAAGTTTTTGATTAATATGCAGATTGCTTCTCTAATTTATGTGTTTCATTGGCAGAATATTCGACATCGGTTCTGTTGTTCTGCATGCCATAAATAAAAAATAGAATAAATAAAAATTTTAGGCATTATAATACTTATATATTAGTACCATTTCAAATAACCCTCTTCGGATGGACATACACAGATTCCTCTACAATTTATATGTATAAGAAAAGTAGCACAGATAAGGAACAGACTCTATCATCAAAAGGGATATGTTAACAAAATGTGACGTCATTAGAGGCAAGCCGCTAAAAAGTGAGCCGACACGTGTTACGCGCTCTAAATCCTACCATTTGAGGGGTGACATATCTTGTGGAGCATTTACATGAGAGAGTTGACTTGGTCTTAAGACGTGATCACCTGGAACCTGATAACAAAAAGTTCCGCTATTTATATTTAGACAGAGCGTCTGACGGATCTGTATTTTATATAACCTATATGTACATGATGAAGAGTATTCTATTCTATAGAACGGGCTGTTCTATAGAATAGAATGTGTTCTAATCAACCTTAAGCTTTGCTGTGCTGTGTAAGAAAAGCATATCATACCAATCATAAAATGAGATTTTGAATGAAATGAAAGTCAATATCGAAGTCAACATGTTTCTCTTTCTGTAACCTAATTTCGTTTTCAGTGTACTAAACATATTTTATTTCCAGTCATAAGCCAACCCCAACAAAAAAACTAACTTGCCTTACCGACTCGATTCAAACGCAGCACAATAGTAAGTCGGAAGGGTCATTTCGCACAATGGTAGTTCAAATCTTGACAATAACACGGCGACGACGTGTCGAGCAATTTTCGGGCTTTTGACAACTGGGATTACGCGTACAAGTGACGAATACACGTGCTTAGGGTGACTCGGTCCGTGTGGACCGGGTCTTATTTAATGATATCATATTTTTCATTTTTGTAGAAGTGGATTTTGTTTGGGATAAGGTGACAATGTTAGTCGAGAGGATTTTCAAGAGATTATTCGGTAGAAATGGTACGCTGAGGTTAGACATTGTTTGGTAGAGAATGTGCTGTGATTTTGTTTGTAGCTATTTTCTGCCGGAGCTTTTATTTTTTGTCAGATTATGTTCTATGTTTAGTTTTAATTACTATGTTGTTAATGTTCTTATTTTTCTTTTACATAATCTTTTTCATTTAGAAAATGGTTAGGAATAAATCGGGCCAGTAGACTAGAAGACATACCAGTGAGTGAGTTAGTTTAGAGTCCGTCTTGCGTTCAGACATACGGAACCCTGAAAGATTATTAAGGTAATTGGATCCCCATTTCTATTCTTGTTAGTTACCTACGGAGATACAAGTCATCTCACTCAGACAAGAAGAAAAAAATACCTAGCCTTTTATTTTTTTATTTTACAGATAACTTGTAACACCCCCGCAGTTGCCTCTAAAAGTGCTCAGGGATGTTTACTCATTGTGATAATCAAAATCTTCCACTAACCCTTAGGGCAAAGAAAGAGAGAGTAGTTCTTTTGTCATATTCAACCGTAACTTTAAATACATCTAACATATCCTTGAAGGTTATTGTACAGTCAGCGGCAAAAATATTGGATCGAAATGAAAATTAAACACTATCCCATTATTTTGTGACGGAACGACAGTCGTCGGCTTCGTTTAGTGTATTCATTCTGAAACTGCGCTGTATCAACATCGTCATACGGGCCTAATAATGCTCATTGCTGGACAAATGCCTCCACCAAGTGTCTGCACTTTTCGCGGCCCTGTGCGTCTCGCAAACGCAAGGGGATTCAGTGGCCTTCACGAGGAATCGGTCTACATTCTGGGGGGCCTTCCGGCGCCTTCTGGTAAACGGATCCTTGTATCATGGAATCATCTATTCTGCTCTTATTCGGGTGAAGCCTTACAACTACTTCTAACCTTTGTGTCATCGCGACATGCCGAGTTAGGCACATTATCTAAATTATTACTTTCATTTTGAGAAGCCTTGTCGACCCAATATTTTTGTCGCTAACTGTACAATGAACTCGCAAAGTATGTTTTTTTTGTCTGTATGTCAAAGGACTTGGATTTCTTTTGTAATGTAATGTTAAAGTTGGGAGCTTTTTATCAAGGCGTCGCGTCTCCAAGATATCTTTTCGCTTTTACGAATATGTTTGTTATTTTTAGGGTTGCGTTGCTAAGGAGCTTGGTGTGGCACTTTTTCTTTCCAATTTTATAGTAGAAAGCGATGAAGGATGAAATGTAAGGGCTGTGTTTGCCGTTCAATTCCTCTCAGTCTATTTTATTTTTAATAAATCAGTACGGACTCACGGTATTTCATTAAAACTTGCAAGTCCTTGTTCTTGGAAATTAATGAACTTTTTTTTTGTATAGGCACGCGTTTTTCAACTATCTCACCTGATGGTAAGCGATGTTGTGGTCGAACTAAAGCACAGTAATAAATGAAACATAGTTTTTACTAGCGTAAATTACTGGACCAATTTTTATCAATTTTAGGATGGAGATAGTTAGTACTCTGAAGACGATTATAGGCAATTTTTGGCGAAAATAAAACAACGAAAGCAAAAACAAAAGCGAGTTTAAAATAAATACAGTTCATATTCACTATGAGTTTTCTCTGTTACCCAAAGATATTAAAAACGACTGATAAAAAATGTTGCATAATTATTTGATTACAATCAAGAATCGCTTAGTTAAAATAATTCACTGAATCAAATGTCCTACCTCCTTTCAAATATTCAAATCCTATAGGATTTGCAACTTGTGAACCGCAATATTGGCAACACAGGAAATAATCACATAGTGTGCACCATCAAAACTTAGACCAATCAGAAATAAGCTGATTATAACCAAAATTTAATTAAAGGAATAATCACACTTCGTATGTTAATCTTCTTATAGAGGTTGCGTTAAATCTCTTTGTTATTGAAATTAATATTTGACATAATATGGAATATAGAGGTAATTTCTTAGCCTACATGATGTAAAAAGGTAATCTTTGGGTACTGCTGATCGATTCTGTAAACATGTCGAAGTGAAGGCTTGGGTGAAGTGATCACGATGTGAGCTGTCAATCCATATAATCAAGATGGAATGACAGTTCACTTCGTCATCATGTGACATCTTAATTAATGGAAACACAGCACAAAATTGCAGACTCCGAAAGTTTGTAATTAATCTTTATTAGATTATAATTTCTAGATATATTTATGAGTAAATCGTTGAGTACAATAAACCCCATCCAAATTCAATAGTTTCCAATATATTCAAAACTTATTAAGAAAAAATAGTTAAACAGTTTCACGCGATATTTTGCAATCCCTAGAGCTTTTGTAATTTTCCGGTGACATATACAAATATTGGGATGATTAAGAGAATGCTCTTGATTGCAATAGACTTGTAAATTAAGAATAGTAAAACGAATAATTGTCTAAAATTATTTCCAAACATTAATTAAACAGATGAAAACGAACACACACCTTAACATGAACAGTCTCGCTTTAAATTTATAAATTCCGTTCAAAATAACGCAATCTCCGGGATATTGTAGATACCCGAGCTTATTTCACGCACACAAAATGCATAATTACCTTTATTAACATAGACCGTGTGGAGAGGCTTTAACCAGAGATTCCTTTGCGAGATTAGATGGGATTCTGTGATGGTTTTTGTGTTACATATTCCTAAATATGGCAGTCTTGGATTTAATTTTGTTGGTGGCCAATGTTGGGGCGAATGTTTGTGTGCCAATGTTTGTGAGACTGGTTCGATTTTATTCACAGAGCACGGAATCATCATCGGCGCCATACGAAAAAAAAAAAGTGTCCACGGAAGTTGCGCCGAGCACAAGTGTTAAGTTACACGCAGGGCTTAAGTCCTGCTACTTCAAATGAAAAGGAAGGATCCTCCCTCACCGACCAGACGGGTATTGTGTCTGGTAGGCAACTGCTCGATGGTTATTGTCAGGCATGTGTACCTATATTTTCAAATTGCGAGGGGAACTGTGACAGCGCGATGTAGGATTTGTGTGACGTAACTTCTTTTTGTAGTTCGTAATTGGTCTATATGTGGTGGCATAGATGTCGCTACACAAGTTTCAGCTGTCTCAGGTATGTTTGCTTGGCTTTATGTAAAGTGTATACCAACATGCTATCTGCATCAGGTGATGGAAGAAAGCTTTTGGCCACAGGATGTGGTATTCAGCCGCTTTCGAGGACAACTACCACCTGAACGCACAAAGACTTAGTGCAACTAAGTGATACTAACGTATTTTAAGTTTTATTTACTAACAAAATTGTTATATGCATACTTAGGTTAAGGTGTTTATCTATAGGTCTTTGTAACCTGAAAATAAATGGTTTGTTATTATTATTATTTAATGCCGATGAAGTCTTGCAGAGCTCGACCACAAAGGCGACTCCGCGCTCTATGGTTTTATTGATAGTGTTGGTTAGAACTTCGCGATGTGCATTTGTTTTTGGTAAGTGACCTTCGATTTGTATTCTTGCCTGTTGTTGACTTCTTCAGAGACATACATAGTTTGGGTATACGGTTGGTTGTTGGTTTGAAACTATTCGTTGTTGAACATAGAGGTAAACAGTAGATAAATAGTGACTTACAGTATAGAAGGAACAAAAATACTAGTAAGTTTGTCTTGGATTGGCAAGGTAAGTTCATGAAAGCTAAACGGTTCCAAGAACGTTGCATTAAAAAAATCTAAGAGTGTTAACGTTAACACACTAAATAAATAAACATTCCCAAGTAAACCCAAGCGCACACTTAACTTAAACGCGAACGTTTGCGTAAACGAAGCCAGCCAACACTATTCTCCAATATGAACGAAAGCGATTCAAGTTATTACCCAAGATTGTCCTTGTTGCGTAATTTGAAAATCTTCATGGCGAACATTTTCATATTCACGCGGTTCCGCATACGAAGCTCGTATGGTATGCGTTAATTTCAAGACTTGAAGGTTAAGTACAGGGTTATTAGAAGGTACTTTTCGTAAATTGTGACATAGAATGAGAATTGATATAAACGAAACTCGGAATAAACGGGTTATTTTTCTTACTTTTATTTCTAGTTTATAGTGGGATCCAACAGAGTTAAATTGGCGCTTTTCTAGTGACTTTAATACATAGTTAGGATACCATACATAATAATATATCGGAAACGATACATATGATGTTCTTATTATGTAGATATATGATACTCGTCTGCATTACACAAATACTTAGTTGTAACGGGTCTAGTGATTTTCTCAGTTGCAGCTCGGTGTCTGGATTTGTGCCTGTTTGATGGCAACAAGTTTCCAAGTCCTATTTCATCGGAGTTAAACATAACCGAAGAAATGGATGTACTATAAGTACGCCATTGCTTAACCTTTCCGGGAATACAGCCGTGAATACCTGCGGCATGTTACCTATCTATACTAATAATAAAGCTGATGAGTTTGTTTGTTTGAACGCGCTAATCTCTGGAGCTACCAGTCCAGATACGGGAACGGGAAATTCCTATGGGGACGGAAAAAAACGGGATATGCGCGTACGAACTTGCGGGCAAAAGCTAGTGTATGTATAAAATGTTTATTTTATTCTAACCCTGTGTTAGCTTTGGCGAGCAGAAAACATTGCGTGGGTAGCAGCGGCTCAAGTATGAAATGTACTAGAGTACGTATGTCTGTGCAAATTTCTTACTCTTTGATTATATTAAACACCTTTAATATTAATAAAGGTTTATATGCGGTGAGATTTCGTGAGATATTTGTTTTCTTATTAGAGCAATTATGTGCTCTTGATCTACTGTCATCTTAACGAGAGAGTATAAGACTTAGAATATTGTTTGTAAATTCTCTCTAAAATAATTAATTATAAATCTGATAAAAGTAGTGCTTAACCTAAACTTATGGTCAACAAGTTTTTATAATGAATGTCTTTTTAACTTATTCCACCTTTGATAGAGTCACCGTGGCCCTGGAACGCAAAGGGCATTAGGAGGAACACGGATGGGTTTTAGTCAATAAGAGTCTGACACTCCCTTCCACTCTACCCAGAGCACAAAAGTCTAAATGATGTCCCATCAAATGACTTTCCATATACAACGTGTAACAAAATAAACGCAATACCTCTTAGGGGGTCATTGTACTCATAAATGTCTAAAAAAACAAAGGCCTATATAACTAAAAAAAATAGCTGTTTCGTACATTTTGTCTAGTTATGCTCACAGAAATTTGGGGGAGTCGATTTTTTTTTCGCGATTTCGGGCTTGGTCCCATAGTAAAAGTTGTTTATAATGATGAGTACAATGACCCCTTAAGAGGTATTGCGTCTATTCTGTTACACGTTGTATATCCATAAAAAGACTCATTTTGAAAAAAAAAAATAACATGAAAGGTTGACTTTCGCTAAGTCTTCGGTGTTATTAATCGCTGCACCATTATGGGGTACATAATATCCACGGAGTTGAGTCCCGAGGGGTCACTATAAATAATAAACACCCTAAATCCAGGAAATATTTGCATAATAATAGAATATTGTAATGGGTAAACAAAAATATAGAAACAGTGTTGAAAATGTGAAATAAAATGCAGATTTGAGCATGTTTTTTAAATGAATGTTTTTATAAATAATCTAAAAATTGGGTTTATGTAATCAACAATCATTTGAAATCAGTGAAGTAAATATAAAATGCAGACATCAAAACATTATGTCCTTGCCTTATGGTGAAGTTGCAGTTTATGCGATAAGACACTCATTGTTCACTTGCTTTTTTAGGGTTCCGTACCCAAGAATAAACAACGGAACCCTATTACTAAGCCTCCGCCGTTCGTCCGTCCGTCCGTCTGTCTGTCAGCGGGCTGTATTTTAAGAATCGTAATCGGTAGACAGTTGAAATTTCCACAGAGTGTGTATTTCTATTGCCGCTATAACAACAAACAATAAAAATTAAATTGTATAAAAATTAAAGGGGACATACAAGAAACGTGTTTATTTCGGTTTATGATACGGAACCCTTCGTGTGAGAGTCCAACTCGCACTTGGCAGGTTTTTTTTAATAAATGTTACTCCTGTACTTACAACGTATAGGTACAGGTAAGTGTACATAATAAATATATTTGTCTGTGCTTCCTACATTATGGCTTGTTATATAAACAAAATTAGTTACATGATTACGTACTTAAGACGAAAAAGGTCTCAGAACACCTTTGTAAAGAACAGCAAAACTATTTCAACATTTACAAAACTAAAATGGCTAAATAATTAAATATAGGTACTTAACATTTAGAGCTAAGTTTTCCACAGTAAATTAATTCTCTACAATCTGTCCACCCAAATATTTCAAGTTAAGAGCGTCGGTGGGGAGCTTAATATCTGGTCTCGGGGAGGTTTGACCCGGTCAAATAATCCCGGGATGTCTGACAAGACCCGGGTTTCGGGCAGACCTGACAAGAACCGGGTCGGACAGCCAACATGCGAGGCTTGCTCAGCTGCGTTAGTGGGTTTATTTTAATATAAATAACGTTTTTGGCAGTATTGAAATATGTTAAAGTATTCTGAGTGGATTTTAATTTTTCTACTTTCTTGAGATGCTCATTCTCTTTTGAATGTGATTACTAATAAAAGCAAGTTTTTGATTTCTAAAAATAGGGTAATTTATAACTACTATACTGAATTCTTATTTGAAAGATGTTAATAAAATTGGTGGGAAAATAAAAAAGTATACTCTTTTGAAGTTTTTCTGCTATCCTCATCGTTTTTATTGGATGGCGCAAATTGACTATGGCTTGACTTGTGAGTGACGTCACGCATGATTTTGTGCTGTCTCGGTTTATCATTGACTAGCTTTTGACCACAACTTCGTACGCACATATCCCGTTTTTTCCCGTTCCCGTAGGAATTTCCCGTTCAATAATTTTCTAAATCCAACAGGTAGTTTCAGAGAATGGCACGTCCAAACAAACAAACAATCTCTTCAGCTTTATTATAATATTATGTATAGATTTTAAAACGCACACAAGTCCGTCATTGTTTTACATTTCAAAATTATGTTTATGTGATAAAAAAACGAGTCAAATACTCTATTGATGACCTCTTGAACCCAAATAGTCTTACTGAACTAAATAGTAATACGCAGTACCTAGATCAAAAATCGGAAAGTTCAGCTTATCTTTGGAAAATAACGCTTCGATATTGGCAGAGGCGTTAAAAACCTACGATGGCATTTACCGTCGGCTTTTACCTTCTAAACAAGAGTTCAAATGTCAGATAACCTAAGAAGCTTCTACAGCCCACGCAAATTGTAATAAAATAACTAGCTTTTGTTAACGTCTTTGCCCAGGTGAAATTTGAAAATGTTCCCAAAGGATCGTGATATCGGAGTATTCTATGTCCAAATCCAGACTATGGTCTACTCGTGTTTCAAACAAGAATGGTTAGGGCCCTTACAAAATTCGCCTAAACCCGACAGTAATCAGATATATTTTATTTTATCTTAGTTTCATACTCAAGGTTTATATATTTTATGCTTAAGCCATTTGCATCGGATAAAACAAACATTTTCTTGTTCTACTTCACATGACGAAAAAAAAATCAAATTCAATGGCAGCTATCGTTTTTGTGCTTGACACCACTGGCGAGTCTCCTTGAGCATAGCATTAGGTTGTTATTCCGTGCATGTGAACAAAATTAGAAGGAAAATAATGTATGATGCCGTAAACGTGCGATTTAATACAACATAGATAGTGTCGCAGTGTTACGCGGACTCATCATAATGGGAAAAAGGTCGTTTACAAATCTCTGACAAAAAAAAAGTTAAATGCAGTGGTCGGTAGAACTGTAATAGTCAGGCTGTTTTAGTAAAATATTCACAAAAATAACAACAAATCAGTAAAAAACTCTTGAAAAAAGCTAACCAACGGTGAAATTTGACATTTCGAAGACCTCACGCTACACTAGCGCCTCTAGCGGCCAATTCAAACTTGATAGCCTTCATTCTGACGTTCTTTGACCATGGCCAATCTTCTTTTTCAGAGAAATACGGGGAGACTTTGAACTCCACAGGGGGTGCCCTTAGCGTGTAGTCGCTTAGTTTGTATGTTTTTTTTTAATAAGCCCTGGCTGGAGGCTTTATTATTTATATTAAGGCCGCCACAGGCCGCAATAGCACCATCTGGTCACTTCCCTTGGGTGTCGTAAGAGGCGACTAAGGGACTCACAAGAGAATGGGCAGCATCATTCTCTGTGCATTGCAACAGCTACACTGCGATCGCCAACCCGCCTGCCAAGCGTGGCGATTATGGCAAATCCAGCAGTGGACGTCATTCGGCTGATGATGATGATGATGATGATGAGGCAAGTCCGGTTAAGCAGTCGACAACCTAGGTTGAACTGCGAGAGGCCCCTCACAAAAAAGAGGGAGATTTTGAAGCGTGATTGATTTCGAAGCGTACATTATTATTACATATTAATATGACACTTTCGTCTACCAAAAACTCGATAAAACCAAAACAACACAGGCTTACGAAATTGTGCGTCAAGTCAGAACATTGTCGACAAACTTATTTTCGTTTTCACATATAAGGAAATACATTTATGCGTGAGGGCCCCGAATGTTTTGTTACAAGACGAATATAACTCGATTGTTGGCTTACCGATACACTGGCTCATTGCTTTTGTGCCGGTCTGATGGAACAAATTGGATAATGTGGTTCTTTGTCATGTATGTGACAGCGTTATTTTATTAGAGTAACGTGTGTCAAAGGTAAGGTTTGGGCTTTCTGTCTTTTCTGAATTTGATTGACGGCGAAAAGGTTATGGTAGACTGTTTTTTTGTGGGGCATTCGTTTTTACTTTTTGAGTACCTTTTTAGGTGTTTTAATCTCTGAAGAAGACCAAAGAATTGTGTGAAAGATGATTTATCATGGCGAGAAAGGAGGTGACCATGGATTGACGGCTCATAGAGATTGGAAGAGGTTATGTTGTTCCGACTCCAGCTAAATTGGGATAAGGTCGGGAGGATGTTGAGGTATTTGATACTCAATTCAATAGGTTCGTAAACAAACTATGCAGGCAATTAGTTATCATGCTAATAAGGCGTAGTAAGGAATCGCTGACATTGACCCAGGATTGTAGATATTCTAAAGTTACTAAGTCCTGTGATTGACTTTACGTTTCTTTTCGGACCCTTATGGCAGCTCAATAGGTAAATATTTGACTTGCTTGAGAAAAAAACTATTCCGAATCGGGCTGCGTGAGTTATATTTATAGCAACACGGATGATTAAGGAAGAATTCCAAGTGACGGGCCTCCCTCTACGTAGCTAAATCGGACATTCATCCGTAGTGTATCATGACATTCGTATCAAACCATAAGTGACAGTTTCCCAAGACAAGTTTCCTTCTTTACGAACCCAAACATGACACGGGAAAGAAGCCCGGACCTCGTAATACCCTCATTGTTGATATTAGATTACCGTGAGGTACAGCGGGTGAGAGCATACGTGTGTAGGCAAACAAGCTTAGCCGCATTGGTACACTGCGCCAAGAATATAACGACAATCTTATAAGGATGATGGCTTTTTGAATAGGAAAGTCGATTTATTGGATTTTCTTGTTAGAGAATTTTTTGGAGAACTTAATGTGAGAAAAATTTTCATGTTCTCATAGCTCATAAAAATTATAACGAATAAAAGCTTGTGTCTTAGTTTTTTACGGAAGTTTTTTTTTGTTAATTTAGGCTTGAATATATTGGATCTTCGGTATTAGAGATTGTATAAAGCACTAGGAAGTGGAGATGGGTAGGCGTTTAGTGGGTCTGCCATGTTATCTGTATTTTTTAAGTTCAAAAAGTGTTAACCTTCTGATTTTTTTTTTGAGGAATTTTAAATACATAGGAAGGGTATACATTAAATCTTGATCATGTTCATAAAAAATCAGTACATTTGAAAACTCAATTATAAGTTGAAAACTTAGCAGTACTAGGTACACCTACCAACACTAAACCGCAAAACTAAAACAAAAAAAACTACACAAAGGTCAGAAAAAGCTTAGAGGTAAACAATTTATTATATCAAGTGCGTATTTTAAGTTGATGAGAAAACTTAGAAAATTAGACAAAAAAACATAAAAATGGAAGAGATTTCTTTAGAAATAAGCATCACCTTTGTACCTATTTTTCTGTTCTATCTATCTATTTGTTAAATGTGTATAAGCTGGCCTGTTGGTCGAGTGGGTAGTGACCCTGACTGCTAAACTGGATGTCGTGGGTTCGATTCCCACCCAGGACAAATATTTGTGTGATGAGCATGATCATTTGTTCTGTGTCTGGGTGTAATTTGTTTATGTATGTATTTAGAAATATATAAGTAGGTATGTTTATCAGTTGTCTGGTTGCCCTAGCACAGGCTCTGCCTAGTTTGTGATCGGATGACCGTGTGTAAGTTGTCCCAAGATATAAATATAGATAGATAAACTGATAAATAAATAAAACATAAAAAAATATTGCAGAAACTTGTACAACTTTTACAATAACTCTTACATAGGGAAAGATATAAATGTGCTAGGAGGTCCCGCTCTTCAACTCCCCACTCTCTCCCACTCTTCAAGGGATCCCACCGCATAGGTCCAAGATTTCCCGGACGTGTTTAATTTTCTTTTTGCTTTTTTTTAAACGAACTAAAGCGGTAATATAAGCTTCTGCTATAAGGGACACTTCTTTTCATTACCCCTGAGACGCGTTGCCAGTGCCGTAGATACGTACAATCACGCTCGCAAGTGTTCTATGAAAAGATCTTTTATTTCCTCTGTGAAATGGTGTTTTGTATGCCGAGTACTATTGTGGGAATTCAACTTGAATGCGTTTGTAACTAGCTAAAGATTTTCAGCCTTATTTTAAATTGGAAACTAACCAAAAAAACTACACCATCCGACTTTCAACCAACCATCACGACCTACCAACCACCAGATTGGTAGTTTTTTAATTCGAATATGAGTCGTAGAAACACAAACGTTGATTGGCAGAGGATGCCTAAGTACTCTCTACCAATAAACTTATGGATTCTTAATTTGATTCGAGCGAAGTCGCGGGCAAAAGATAGTGTGTATTATATCAATAAAGTTGTTTATATTCGAATAATAAAATGATAGCTAAGTACAAAACTAGAATTGAAATTGATATCGACTTGTCGAGCTTCATTAAATATTTTGGACCGATATTGTTGTTGAGCCGTCAGTAAGCACTTAAAGCTTTTTGTTTCATGAAGCATTCATAAAATAAATATTTTGCAACGAAAATAAATATGAATTACATTAAAGTACTGAAGGTAGGGTATTACCATTAGTCAATTGTCGGTTTACTGATATAAATCAATAAAATCATGTGTGGTATTATTTAATTTATGATAAGTGAATGATGTTTTACGTTATTTTGCGGACATAATGTGTTGAAATTAAATCAGCTTCGCGCGCGATTTCGCTTGTATTGTGTTAAAATTCTGTTTTTATGGACGTTCCATTTATGGGACGTGTCTGTCAGAGGAAAAGTAGTTGGTCTTTTATTTATTTATTGTGCTTGTTTTATGCGGAAAGAAACGGGTAATGTTACCCTATATTTTTTTTGTGTCTCAGTGTTATAACCATAGATTTAAATAGTAAAGTAATAGTAATAATAGTGAATCTATTCGCCATGCAAGGAACACGGCGTTTATGATGTCACGCTCACACGACTGCTCCCGAAGATTCACGAATGCGTGATGAGTTCAGTTCGGTCTAGACTCGCCAATTAAGAGCCAATTTGTGGCGATAATATCTAATGTGTGGTCCATCTGATCCTTACTATAAAAGTAAATAGTTATAGTTGTATGATATTTACCGTAGTAATTGCGTAGGTAAAATGCATCAAACTCTTTACGTCCAGAATGTAGAAGTATTTTATTTAAAGACCTATTTCTGTACTAAAGGAAAAAATAATAAAACGGTCTAAAAATAATCGAAAGTAGAATGTTTATCTACCCACGTAACACGTGTAAGATAATAAACTGTGAGAGCAGATAGGTACATTAGTTATTCATAATACAAAGCTCGAGTTAATCATGATGAAGTATCCAATAATAACTGTAAATTAAGTACTTATAAACCATTACAAACCAAAAAGTTGTCTCTACTTAAAAGCTTGTCATTCTTAGTTGTTCTTCGTCATGATTACTATGAATTCTCTTAATCGGTATGATTATTATATATCATATTTATTAGTTTATTATTTTAGCATATATATGTATTTTATTAGTATTATATATATTATCTGTATATTCTTTCCGAATTGTTAAAATTCAATTTTGAATCTTATTTTTATTTATTGTACACCTACTACAGTATAGTCTTTATAACCCAAAGGTTGACTGGTAGAGAATGCCTTGATGCATTAAGTCCGCCCATGTACCACTATTGTACATAAAGTTTAAATAAATAAATAATAAATAAAAAGTTCGTGTATTAACACGTTTGAAAATGACACATGCCAGTTTCACAAGGTCATTGGTCATTGGTCACTCAAAGTGATACGATTATTTTTGGGGCCATTTATATTTATAAACTCCATTTTCGAAAAAAGGTGTAAGGATCGTAAGGTACAAATTAGGTGGGAATATAAATGATGTGCGTAATTTTTGTTTTTTTTAAGTATGTGTGTAATATTAATATATATAAAATATTATTTGTTATTATACTGTGTTTACAATTTTTATTACTCTTTTTTTCACAGGCCTGCGGCAGGTAACATATTGCTAAAATAATGACGTGTTCAAAATAAAATCTCACATTAGGTGAGCGATGATTTGGTCGACGATGGAGCACGTTTGCCTTTAAGACACCCAAGTAATGGCATTCAGAACACCTTCCATGGAAATATACTTCTTTAGCTGGACGCACAATCAAAGCTTCTGCAAATGGGTCGAAAGTCCACCATGTAGCATTTTTGTGCCTTTGAATACACACAAGTTTTTCGAAATCCTAACAGGTAAAATAAATGCGAAAGTGACTTTAATACACTTTCAAGCCTGAATTGCTGAACCGATTTTGACGAATTTTGCTACAGACATAGATGGAACCCTGGACACGGTTATAGTTAACATTAACGAGAGTGAAGCCGCGGGCAAAAGTTATTATTAGAATAAAATGGATTTACTTAGCTATCATAAACTAATTCGTTTTGCCTAGTTATAGTTTGAACGAGCAATAGCGGTTTTAGTCGAAAAGTTACAACTATTGTTGTTTCGAGCACAGAATATGTTAGGAATACTAATTGTTATCCTAGCTCACGTACCCATTATGTAAAATGTAAATGATAAGGACTCGTAAATCTAATAAAACTTGATCGGGTAAAGTTTATAATATGGTCGGATATTATGAGTTGTTTGAGCAAGATGTTTGTTTATTTATTGTGAGTATACCATCACCTATCTCAAATATATAACTTAAAATGAACAAACTCAAACTTTAAGCATATATTTCAAGGAAGCCATTCCGATGTCCGAGAGTCCGGTCGTGACAATTCAAAAGCGCATGTCTTTTGAATTGTCAAGATCGGATTGTTAAAAAGGTGAGTCTCACGTTCCAAAGCGTACGTAATAAAAAAAACCTAAAAAAACCGAATACCAATTAGTAATATTGAACGATAAACGTGTAGCCGCCATACGCATACCTACAAACATACTACAAAATACACGTGTACGTTATCCAATTACTTTACAGTTTAATTTAAAAATATTCCCCATTCCGAAATACGGTTGTTCCGATTCCTTGTAAAAGAAAATAATTCACACACTGGAACAGTAAACATTTTTATAAAATCTCAATACGATTTTTCGAAGCCCGTATGTGCCTGACAGTACGAACGTGCACACAACTTGAGGAGAAATCGCAATTCTACGCGACTGTACCACGTCTGGTCTCTGAGATAGTGTTAACTAGCCCGTCGGAAGACAGCTTTATAACAAAAAGGCGATTGCACTCGACTGTACCTTCGAGACGGACGTCGAATTCATTTAAAACGTTGTGTTAATTTTTAGCTGTTGTTGTTTAATTTAAAGTTTAAACAGGAATATCCATTTTAACTTTAGCGGAACGAAGGTACGGTTCACAATAGCGTATTATTTTATTCTCCCTCGCTTTTGTTGCCTGACGATTTTCTTTTACTGTTCTAGAATTATTGTGCGACTTGTAATCTCTTAGTTTTTCTCTTGAATATATTTTTTCGTTTCTTCTCGGTTTCACGTTTAGGTTATTCAGGACTTTCTTTGCTGGTTTTACAGTTTTTGTTAAAGTCTGTCTCATTAGTGTTCTTCGGATAGATTTTTTTTGTGGTTAGCTTTTAAAAAGTGACACAATGCTTTCTTTCGACGAGGGATAAGTAAAATGTTGAGAACAAAAACCAAACAAAAACCTGTTACGTACTTTATTTCAGATTTTTCTCTAAGCTATGCAAGTGTTTGTGCTAGGAGATTTCAAGTTCTTTAATTCATGACACGGCAGATGCTCGTGTTGGCTAGAAGATCCCATGATGAAACAGGGATTTGCTTTAAACAAACTAATATCGTATGAAAAATAAACTTATTTTAGTACATACATCGATACGCCCAGCCTTTTTCAAACTACTCGTATATTGGGGCGGTTTCCAGTTTCACTCGATGCAGCGTACAACGTACGACTTCAAAAAAACAAGGAGGTACTCAATTCGATTGTATTTTCATGTTTGTTTCGTCATTTATTGTCCGATTTGAAAAAATATTTTTTATGTGAAACGATATACTTTACAATTGGTCCCATAGAAATTTCATCAAAATCGGTTTAGTAGTTTGGTTTCTCAATCATAGCGGATGAAAATATGTCATGCAAGTAAACGAAATTGCATATTTTGCTGTCATGTGACTTTCCAGTGGTGTTGGTAGGTGTGGGATGCCAACAGTGAAAAAAAAACAGCCGACTTCGGAAGTCGGTGGTTTTGGTTGTTTCTTCGTTTTTACACCGACCTCCGAAATTAAAGTTATTTTATACTTTGTATTGTTTTTTTTTTTATTTGGTTTCGGTAGTATTATTTTGTTACACGAAGCGTCTGCTTGTCTGACCTCCCTAACCCAGTAACTGGCACCAGTGCACGACACAAGATATACCATGGCAAGACTGGAGTCTGACTTTCTGGCTTTTGACTATGCGTTACGACTGTCAAATATCTTCAAATGATAGCCGGCACTAACGGCTGAATGAAGTTTGAATTTCGCGGGCTACCACTACGCAAGGAGTCTGGGTATGTTAAGATGGTCACCCATCCTCGAATCGACGTCGGCGATCATGCACGCATGTCGCTTAACCTCAATGATCGAATCGTGCGGCTGTTATTATTTTGCTACGAGCTCCTCCATTCTGTAGGTAAAAACATCACCTACCTACGTTATGTAGGTACATCGTATTAACAGCAACACAAGAAAAATATAACGATGAAAAGTTACCGTAAAAACTTCAACAAGTACAAAGTACTTAACTAACCAGCTGATAATACAGAACATCGCAAAACTTCTCAACTCGAAAGTAAGTAAGTACTAACTCGGTCTAACATGTACCTATACACTTATACAACTATGTGTACCTATACACCGGTAGGTACACGAAGATACTTGTAACTGACACAGAACACCATATTAAAGAAACCCCCCATCTCGTTACTTGCCTGACCCAAATACATACATGCTTGGAACAAAGTTTTCAACATCTCATACAAGTTATTTCAAGTACGGGTCCAACGGAAAACATCAGGTACAGTTCGGGACAGAAAAAAACGATCGCTTGATTTTTTGTTCTTGAAAAGCTGAGCTTCTTTGATATTGCGTTGAGGCATGCTAAGTTGTGGTGAATGGTGAAATTTTGCATAATATTGCTTTTGCAATAGCTTAAGGTAATGGTTTGAAAGTAAAAACCATCTACCTACCTCGATGGTAATTTAGAACGTGACAAGCAAAGATTTACCCTAAGGTCCACTGATACAAAATGCCTAAGGCATTATATCCGTCTTTGTGCAGTGTTTTTTGCTCGTGCATAAAGTTTTAATAAAAAAAACAGTCACTTTTTGGAAACAGAAAGAAAAAGAAAAAACATATTTGACTACAATCCAACAGGTGTAACCAAATAATTTAAAATAAAAAGTGACAATCATTAAAGAAAAACAATGTGTAAATAATGCTGGACCTAAGTAAGTTAAGTCAAAGTTACTGTTTCATATCAAAGAAATATTCTTTTGTACATTATTATTTAGACAAGATTTAGAGTCACTATAGTATTTTACTCCGCGCGTAGCCCCAACGTTAATTTATTTTGTCAAGTTGACATAAACTTCTTAAACAACCATTTTAATAGAAAATACCTATTCTCTGCCAAAATTCATTACTTTAGCCGAAATTGTGTCTGTGTTTGAATGTTGCAAAAAATATAATGGCTTTACAAACTACTTATAAGTTAGTATTAAATTCTCTTGAACAAAATTCTTTTTGATTAAATAAAAACTTTAAAAACGGTTCAATATAAAATAACCTTGTCATTTTTACGCTTTAAACAACATTTTGTGTCAATTATTGAACTACGAATTCACGGCAGTGCTACCAGAAATTATAAAATATTTCGCATAACGGTGAGTTATCTTTCTGTGCACTGACGTGTAACATAGGAAACGACAAGTAGCAGAAAAGTATTTCGCTCGAAACTCTAAGTGAATTGGATTTGAAGCGAGATGGAAGCCAGATAAGTTATGTACAACTATTTATAGGAATAGAATGGACAATCAAGTGCTTATCTTTTCTTTGTTTGCTTTTATTTTAATTAGTTACCTTTGTTTTTTTCTCATATAGTTCAAGAGAGGTGTAATGGACCTCGATACGAAAGCACGTGTTTCTACACTCTTCAAAAGAATCACAAGTGCCCAGAATAACAATTTGGAACTAGTGACAACTAATTCAACATTAGTTCCATTATTTTCAGATGTTTTAAAATGGAACTAGTGTTAAAAACAAAACATGATGGAACTGTTAATGGTACTAGTGGCAATGAAGCATCGTTACTAGTAAAAGTTATACAATTAAAGGTTAATTTCTGCTTTAAGACCTGTGACAGTCACGTTTAACCGTAGCAAAGTTTCAATTTACAGGACAGTATAAAACAAGCTGAAGTTACACAAAGTCAAAACTAAAACCCCAACACGGAAAATATTGAAAAATCAGTAAATACATAAATGTGTCAATAAGAACATGCATATGTCGCAGCCAACTAGCTTAACTAGCCGTTTCATTAAAAGCCTAGCCTTTTCATTTGACTGCGCCGTTTAGGGTATAAATGTGTAATAGGGCGATAAATGGCATGAATGGGCAAGTCACTAGCTAGGCAACCAATTAAACAGCTGATTAAGCTATTTGGCTGCGACACATACACTGCTGAAACCATTAACATAACTCTTCCTTTTGGCTTCGTAATCGTGTAAAAATCTTATCAAAATAACAACGAGGTCTAATACACTAAATTAATATTCAACCATGACTGCATAAAAATATTTCATAAGTCCCGCGCCGAAAAGCGCGAACTAATTAAAACATAAGAACATCGCATCTCATAATCCGGAGTGTCATGACACTACACACTAGTGTCTCCTTGCAGACGGGTGTCTCGAGAGCACTCTACGACACCAAACGAGCACAGAAGCCGGGCCGCGGAGAGCGCTTTAATTTGGATCAAATATGCTTGATTTTTTAATGAATACCTCCCTAGATATTCGCTTTTTTTCTCTTCTTCTGAAATTGAATTTATTCAGTGACGCGTTCCACCGTTCCTTTGAGTCAATAAAAAGGGAAATTTTACATGTGCCCCGAAGATTAATAATGAGATTGGAGACATAAGAGTCTTATTAGGTGGGCTCCTCGAAGGAATTGATGAAATATTTCCTCTTTTCTCCAATGTTTACAGATTTTTTAACATATTTTTGTAACTTCGAACCTAAAGGAAGTTCTACAAGTGAAACTTTGAAACGTATTTCCCTTAGGGGGTATCATTTGACATAGATTGTGATGCTCTAATTATACTCATATAAAACAAGTTTGCGAACGCTCCCACAAAAAAAAGGAGTGTGTGTTTACAAATAATGAAAAATATAACAAAGATGAGCAACCAACTACAGCACTGAAATATTGAAAAAATAAGTTGTCCTTCAAAATAACATCGGATGACGCAATATCATATTTACTTATTTTTGAATCTTTGTTTATGGGACTAGGCGCGGTTGTCGCAAAGACGTCAAGCCCTTTATCAGATTTGAAACTTGTTCTCAACTTCCCAAAACAATATTTTTTGTTCCGCAGCGAGGACGAAATTTAATAATTCACAAAGTCTCGACCAATTCAGATGGACTTCATTCCGTTTTTCAAGGTTCTACGCCTGTCGGATGATACAATTAAGTAAACCCTGTAAACTTTCAGTTTCAGCGGCGAAATTTTGACGAATAACAATTTCTATGAGTCAAAATTTGTTAAGTTCGCAAATTGTGTTCGTTGTATTGCAGCGAAAGGATTTTGATGTATTTTATTATTAAATAGGAAAGTTACGTTTTCAGTTAAATTAATTTGGCATTGTGGAAGTTTTTTCATAGTTCAGAAGCTGAAACTAAACTTTGATAGTTTAAATTTTGTAAATACCTATCTATCATTCCATAGACACTAATTAGCTTCACCAGCATCAAATTACAGAACATTCTCAACCTTTCTAACCAGCCATTTATCTTGCATCAAAACCATATATCAACAGCTCCACATACAATACAAACAAACATAGTAAGCACAATAAGAGCTTCATTATTAATCCATATATAACCGTGATGCGTGTCAGGGCAGACGTGGATTGACAAACATCTCCCGCGGCGATGCACGTCGGTGCACCGGACAGATGGCGCCACTGGGAGGCTGCGGTACCAACTGGACTTTTTGTACTGGATATATGGAGCAGCTTTGAAACAGGAGTACTGTCATTTGTAGTGTTAGCTAGAGCAAAACAGTGGTAGTTTTGTCCAACGGGCGACAACGGAAAAAGAATATCATCCATGTATGTTAAACTAAATTTGGTCTGTTTTTATTGCAAGCTTTAAGTTTCAATTAGCTAGAAAGAATTGGAAATTAATAAGTTACTATTAATTGAAAGATATTATGAGAAATAAAACTTGAAGATCAGAGATTAAGATTTAAGTGTACTTACGCTTTATGATAAGTAGCTGATAGAAAGCTACTCCCGCATCTACATAAACGATAATATAAAAAACCTTTTATCGCAAACTTCAAATCCTTCAGAACTACACTTCACTGAGCTCACATAAGAAAACCAAGAAATCAATTGGCAGAAAACTCGAACAGGAAACCAAGCATGAATGATTGCACCAAGTTCGGGTGAAATTGTGTGAACTGATGTTAGCAACACCAGAGGCGTTTTTAATATAAAACAAACGTAACAAGCCGACGATACTGATAGGAAGCAAAATTACACCTCGTCTCAACACAAACTGCTGTAATCACAAACAATTTCAAAGCGAAGAAGATTGCTGCGATTCGCAATATTGTAAGGAAGATGATGCAAGGATTAGGCGGGAGCGGATTTTAGGACTTACATTTTAAGGAGGCGACGTATCAGATTTGTTATGTACCTATACTGTTTCAAGTTTTTAAAGTCCTGCTTTTGCTAGCATTTGCACTGAGTGCTCATTTAGGTACATGAAAATAATATACTTAGTGAAATGAGCACATTAATGCTGCCATGCATAGCTAAAATTCGATCAATCTTATAATATCCCAAACATTTATTCAAATAAGCAATATAACTCATACAGTTACGAAGTCTAAAATGTTTTTGATTTACTCAGTGAACCGCTACCGTCAGCCGCTTGAACGCTCCCCCACCCAACGGCTTATAAGCAAAAGGAGAGAGAGATCTCTTAAAGTGAAAATACAGATTGCGACTTTACAAAATGTGAGTACGTAGTTATTTTCTCGAGAAATAAACTTAGCGCGTTGATGGTACGCCCCCGGGCCACTCGGTTCCCGCCAAATTTTATTGTAATAAGGGTTAATCGGGAACTTTGTTAATTAGGCCAGGCGAAACACGGCGCGAACTTTGACTCGTAAAAATGTGCAGTTTAGCGTACGCTGTTGTTATTTTAATTTTGCTTTACGTTCACGTGTAGGCCTTATTAGTAATTTGAGTACCTAATTGTTTCAGAACTTGAAGTTTTGAAATACGTTACGTCATTACATATCGACAGCTTACTAAGTAATTTCATTTGTGAGTCAACTCAATTTGTATGATTTATAAGAGCATGTATAGATTCAGAAATCTTTTTTTTAACAGATTGAAATTAGTCATCTTCTATCCAACGACAATTTACTAAGGTTTTAACTCAAATAACATAAAAAAAAACACTCAAATAATTATTTCTACCTTAAAAACACATGAAAATATAAAGAACACCTTCACAGCAAATTGACTTTCAAGTGGCATTACACTCAATCTAAATTCTTCTATTGAATATGTTAGTGTAATATGCGAGTATTCGAGAAACGCCATTGCATTCAAGTTTATATTCGTTGTGACGCAAATTCGATTTGTTGCATCGAATAGAGTACGTGGTACATTTTATTTATTATGAGTATATTTTGTTGGATTCTGAGTAGAAATATTTGAATGTGGGATGACAGTTTTCAATGTATTTCCTGGCGGTGCGGTGGAAATTGTTCGGTTGAGTTTGATAGGCAAATAGTTTAGACTTTATGAGATGATGGTTTGTTGTGTGTTGTTGCTTTATTTTCTTTGTCATCATCTGGATGTAACTAGGGTTGTGTGATAAACTTAGAACTATTTGATTGTTGCATTTCAAAAGGAGGATGCACATTTTTCAGTATTTGAAAACATATAATCTGATTTCCCAGATTGTAAATGAATGTATTTAAAATCCACAAGTTACTCTTGTTAATCCTCTAATCACGAGTCCCAATATAAAATAACAATACCGATACCTGCAATAAACATTATTTAGCCTAAGGCCGTTCGGCAACCAATCGTAGTAAAGCTTATTTTAGCCTATTTTCTAGTTAAATGATTTATTGTTCAGCGTGTAATGAGAAATTATGGTTCGCTGTTGATTTATTACTGGTATAATACCGTTACGGACTTAATAAAGGATAGAGCACTCAATCATATATTTTAATATTTCATCAGAACGCTGTTTTTCATTTTAATTGACTCATTGTGACTGGTACGCTCAAGTTCGCTCATTTAATTTCTCTTTAAAGTTTTCAATTTTTTGGCTCATTATACATTAATGGGAATTGTTATTACTCATTTATGGCTGAAAGAGAATCAAATATTAATCAATGGTGTTTTATACTGATTTTGCTGTCACAATTTCACGAATTTATGAAATAACTAGCTTGTGACAAAGGCTTTGCCCGCGTGTCAGCCAAAAATTATCCCAAGGAACTTACCGCTGGGATGCAAGCATCTTATGTCCTATTCTAGGACATGTTCTACCAAGTTTCATCGAAATCCGTTCAGACGTTGAAGAGTTAGGAAACAGGCTGACAAACAGGAGATACTTGCGCATTTATAATATTAAGAATAGATATGAATATTACTAAGTTCGTTTAAGTAGGTAGCAACTTTTATCGAATCAAACCTAATAGCCTTCCACCAAATAAACCTTTCAGAACAACTTTCCATGCGTGAATGTATTTAGGCATTATTTGGCACGTATACATGATACATGTACCAACAAAAGTAAACAGAATTAATAAACTAAGTTGAGTAAAGTTGCTTTGATTGAATAGAGCGATACATTACGATCTGTTTGTAGACTAAACAACGTTGAATTTTTGGGGATTTTCCATTAGTGTTTCAGCATTTATGTACTTAGAGACTAGGAGGAGCTCGTGGCCAAATAATTACAACCTTAAGTATCGCTTGCCATAGTAAGTATGCGGATGGCTGACCTTCTATTACTTACCAAGACTCCTCCGTGCCTCGGAAGCCAAGATAAACCATTGGTAGGTACGGTAGTCAGAAACCAGATAATGACAGTCAACAGGCTTACCAGAGAAGGTCAGTAAAGCAGTCGCTTTATGTAAAATACTGGTATTCAGGTGTATCCGGTTTAACTGGAAGCTGACTCCAATAAAGTAGGGCTGGGCAGATTGGTCACCAGAGACTAGACCCAGTTTCTGATTAATGTCAAAAGACTCGCCCGTTATATCATGAATAAAACTTCTAAAACCCATATAAAACTGCGATTTCAGCCCATAAAACCTCCTGCGTAACATATATCCGCCACTAAACTAACAATAGATATCCTTCAAAACAAAGCCCCGATGGAGCCATTACAATTTTTACTATCAATATTCTGTACGAATAAGAACTCTGAAAGGGTTACGTGTCACAAAATATGTTAAGAGGTCCAAGTTTTAAACAAAGTTAGCCCGTAGCTCTCGCCAGGATCGATACGTTTACTCTGTCCAAACTGTTCGATGCATAGTTTGTTCGCATTGTGAACGTTCGACATAGGGCTGAAGTATATTCTGCCTGCAGTGTTCAGCTCATCTTTTATACTTTCATAGTTCACTTGTTCGAGATTGTTAATTTTCTCGGAATTTTATATCGATACTGTTGGAAATGTTTTCATAACATTGTTTGAAAGATTTTGTTGAGAGTTTGTTATAGCTATATTTAGATTGCGTAGGATGTTTTTCTTACGTCCATCTTATTTTATATTTTCATTGATTGGTATATTTTCCCATCCAATTACATTCCTATGCCTATAATTTTATTACGTGCCACATGCACTGCCATTCCCATATAAGCACACTATCTAAAAGTCGTTATAATGCGACATATACCGCTGAATTTAGTACCATTACCCACAAAAGCTCCTGGAAAAAATATGGCGCCGTTTGAGCTCGAATTACAAGGGCTCAGCGAGATATGATTGGTGCAAGTCAGAAGAGGAAGAGCTCGCTGGTTATTACGTAATGATATTGCATCAAATCAGTATAACGAACAAAAAGCCAAATGTAGTTTTCTAAAATAAATAAAATATAATAGTAGTTTTCTAAATAATATCGTCAATTCCACAGTTGAACTCCTTTTCCCTTAAAGGTTAATACTGGTTTTATGGCACATGCTGACAGTCACCACTAAAGTTTCTGTACAGGGTTAGGACTGAGGACGTCTTCTGGCCGTGTCAGGAAGCCACATAGTGGTTGTTTTGGGCCATAGCTCATTGGACACGCGGCAGATCACGCAGAAGATCAGAAGAGAAGAAAACAAAGAAAGAAAGACATCTCGTTTATGTGGCACACATAGATACATTTGGGGAAACTTAATTTAAAACAATAACAGTGTTATTGTCAGGGTTTTCCTTATCTCATTTAAATCGACTCGGGTTAAATACTAACCTAATTAATTACACATTTCCCAGCCGCCATTCTTCCGTAACTTGCGCCACACCCCAAGGCTTTGTTTCAAGTGGTCGCATTTATTCGCCCCATGTCCGAGTCCACTTTAATTACGGACAATTTATATTCAGATTAAGGCAGACGGCAGGTGCTGTCGTGGTCTCATGGTCTCTATTATGCACCATACGTGATTTTAATAGCGGAATATCGAAATGAGACTTGGATATGTGATAAAAGGAACTGTTCCAAAAGTGGTTATTTGGGCCTTTGGGCAGGCGGCAGACCACGCAAAAGGTCCAATAGTCGTCACTTGTCCAGGATCAGAATAGTTTCCAGCCTTTTTCCTTATCCACTATACACGGACAATTTACATTCAGATTAACGCAGACGGCAGGTGCTGTTGCGGTCTTACGTGTGTTAATTAAAAAAAGGCGGAATATGGAATTTCGAAATAAGAGTTGGAGATGTTTGCAACTGTTTTAATATCGGTGATTGGGATTACTGGGGACTTTTAGTTTGTTAGAAAGCATGGTTTAGTGTGACTTAGCATTTTTTTTGTATCCCATTCTGTCTTTACTTCGCTGCTCCCATTTTTTAGAGCCCTTGAATTTAAAGGTTATTTTTTATAACATAGCAACCAAATTGCAGCCTGTGCTGATAACCTATGTTCTTTTGCGCAAGATAGATATAAAAAAGAAAATGTTATTTATAGTTCAGAATAAAAACTATGAAGACGGAAGACATTTTCTTAGAAATAAATAATTATAGTTTTGCTTGAAACATCTTCGTGCGTTTCTAAGAGATACCGTTTTAAGTTTTAACTTAGTATTAAATTACACCTGGTAGCTAACTATTACCTTCTTAATTAAAAACTCGAAGACATTTTCTTTTCTATTTTATATTATTTCTCCATTATAATTTTCAAACGACTCAATCAAATGTCCGTATTCTATTATCATATCTCGATCGTGATCAAAAATAAATCTCGAATAAAAGAATACTCGAGATGCGAGCATAAAATCTGCCAATTCCAATCGAGATTAATTCTTCAGAATCGTTCTAAGATACAGGCCGAAGCCACAAATCTTAGAAACACCTCCCTAATGTCTTAGGCCATAAATTTAAAACCTATAGACCTAATTCCGCCGACATAAACCAGATGGCAATCAGAGTACTGTCTGACTTACAACGATGTCGGCCGTGATTTACAATAATAGGCGTTAACATCGGGTTTCGGTTCGATATAATCCTGATAGACTGTCATAGTTTGAATGGAGAATGCGTCTTATTGATGGCGGAGCGGAAACGGACAGGGAGCGGAGCGACTTTTTAGTAAGTCTGATAAAAAAACAATGTAAAAGACTCGACCCCCTTAGTCTTGTGTGCCTTTATTAAAAACGTATTAGATAGGATCAAGCTGATGTGTGTCAGCAGATATTAGTAAAAAGTATGATTTCGGGTGCCTGATTTTCATGGCATTTTTGAACATAATTATATTTGGACACGGTAACCGATCGATAGTGCAGCAGTGCGGTTTAGCCAGCTGGTGAACATTGGGACTATTTAAAACCAATGTTTACTTAGCAATTACCTATTTATTGCATAACTGGCGAAATGTGGATGTAGGTACTTGTAGCTTAAGAAAAACCCTTTTTTCATGGATGGAGCGGAGACTAAAACCCATCCGTGTTCCTTCGAAAGCCTTTTGCGTTCCAGGGCCGCGGTGACTCTTTCGAACAAATTCTGCAACCCTGGCAGGCTCTGGTCCTTGGGGGCCCCGTCTCCTACGCTGACATCTCTTTGAGGCGCGCGTGGAACACAACGCGCCTTCGACCCGGGCCTGGTGGTGATCGAAGAGCGCCGTCCGCAGGCCCCCACAGTAGGTGGCCGGCGATCGCCTTGCGACTCTCGACGCCCGGGGCGTCTTCTTCTGTAGCGGCGGTTGGGGTGAAGGCATTGCCTTTCCCCGTGCGGCCCGCCTCCTCCTTCGCTAGCATTACTGATTCGCAGAAGGAGAAGAATAACCCTACGAAGTCAAATCAGAATCGAATCGCCGTCTATTCTATATTGTTGCCGCTTAAGCAACAGTTTTCAATCTAACCGAACCTCATACGTGGTAGTTCGTGTATACCACGAATGATACGATTTCAGTAATAAAATGTCAGATTATAGACGTTTAAGGGCTTACAGTCTTATCGACTAATGCTTAGTTCGTAAGATGCTTAAGTATCGTAACTCTTGGAGATTTGTTAAGGTTGACGTTTAACGAATGTTTGGCGATGTCTTTATTTATAAGTGTTTTGTAAGAAGTTTTGGTTTATTTAGCGCAAGTAGTTGTTTTGATTTTCTTTGGATATCATTAGAATAGTGTCGATATTATTGAAGTACCTACTTTAAAAACAATTTCACTTTCGAATTGTGTGTAGTCACGCGTGTGACGTTCGATGCGAATTTTACAGAATAGGTATGTCTATTAGGGCTTGAATTTAATCTCAAATGAAAAAGTTGAAGCAAAGAAGAAAATTCTTTTCGATATAATAGGGTAAAATTGTTTAATAATGGGAAAGATTTATCGACAAAGAATATTCTTAAACTAAAAAATCTTCGGTAAGAAAGAAAACTCCCCTTCAAAACTGCACCAAAGTTATTTGGAGATCGTAAACCAAACTGTGGCCTCCCATTGGTTGGGGAAGCATTGTCATTATAACTTCGGCGATAATCGGATCACGAGCAGCGATCGACTAATCAAAACTTGTGGATATATTGCACTCGCCTACGTGTTATAATTCATGGGATTGTCTTGATTTGAAAGGTTTTTCAGTTTTAAATATGAGCAAAAATATTACTGAATGATATAGAGATATGATTAAGAATAGAATAGACACAAAAACCTTACCCAGAAGATGAAGATTTTGCAAACAGGCTAGACTTGTAAGTAGGTTCTGTGACTGGGTCGGAATCAATAAAGGCTTATTCTCGAGTAGATACGATTTACTTTTAAGTTACTTTTTTAAAATAAATACAGAAACACACGCGGCTATCGCCTGCCAGTCAATTCTCTTTCTGGCAAGTTGGCTGGCAAAAGCTAGTTTTAAGTATTAAGAAAAGAACAAAGAAAGAAGTCCAAGTTAGAGTCAGTCAAAACGGAGCTAAGGGGGCGTTCAAGTATTACGTAACGCAATTTGAGGGGAGGGACGGTCTTGTAACGTTACTATGCGTTACAGGGGCGGGAGGGGTGTTCGAACAACGCGTTACGTAACATTGTTTTTTTTTTATTTAACGCTAGCTTACTAAACATATTTTCGAGTTACACAGTCACTAAACAGTAGTCATTTTGCCAAACAAAAATAAACATCAGTATTTTTCTTGAAACATTTATTAATTAAAAAATTTGGTAATATGAGAGTAGTAGACATAATTGTGACTTTAAGGTAAAAATTTTCACTTGGATGATACGTAACGTTTCGGGAGGGGGAGGGGGGTACAGATAAATGTTACGGCGTGTTACATGAGGGGGAGGGAGGGTCAAGAATCTTCAAAAATTGCGTTACGTAATACTTGAACGCTCTCTAAGGAGGAGACAAAAATACCTCTAGTGACGTATTTATCCCAAGCCTTAAGGCAGGAGGTACATTATATGTATCGGTACGACAAATCATATTTGCAGTGTGGTTTCCCATCCCGTACCGCTTGAAGCCGCTCAAGCTCCACCTCATATTAATTTACCGAGACGTGTACCTAAATAGAAGTATAGACTAATACACGCGGCAAGTTTCCAGGAACCCGATTTAAACGGCTTCAGCTGAGCAGGCGAGAATCGATTACTCGGTTAGTATTATCATCCCGCATTCGAAATAGCTGTGAGAAGTATACAAGGAAGCCTATCAATAAAGGTCGTTTTTTCAAATTGGAATGTGTTACTCAAAAACTCTGAACATATAGTAAACTAACTTTTGCCAGTGGCTTTTCCCGCGGGAAATTTGAAAATTATCCCGAGGGTACATAATTATTCTCAGGATGAAAAGTATCCTATGTTATATTCGAGGACA
The DNA here is from genome assembly GCA_905163435.1 of Mamestra brassicae. Taxonomy (NCBI): domain Eukaryota; kingdom Metazoa; phylum Arthropoda; class Insecta; order Lepidoptera; family Noctuidae; genus Mamestra; species Mamestra brassicae. Next base: position 5,183,542 of record LR991004.1, on the reverse strand, counting down.
TGGTCTACCCGTGTGCTAAGTTTCATCCAAATCTGTTCAGCCGTTAAGGCGTGAAGAGAGAACATACAGACAGGTAGAGACTGACAGTCAGAATTACTTTCGCATTTATAATATTAGCATGGAAGTATGAAATGGGAAATAAAAGACTGAATAAATAAGCAAAACGTTGAGCAATTCATATTGTTTCTCTCAGACTATTGATACTTGAAAATATTTAGATTGTTTATTTCAAAATTATTTAACAAATAAGCTATAGAAGTATGCGGAACAGAGAGTAAAGTTCCGCTTTCATCTACTGAAAAGGCAGGATCCTCCGACCAGACGGTTGCTGTGTCTGGTGGGCAACTGCCCGATAGTTGATATTCGGACGTATATGTTCAAATCGCACAGTGAACTTTGCTTGCGCGATGCAGGATTTCGTTGGTAGTTCATCGCTGACAGGGTAGATGGCGTTGCTGTCCTTTTTGTTGACAACTTTCGCTTTTTTGTTTTTCATGTGGCGGCATTGATGCCGCTATGAGTTTATGTTTTTTTTTATATAAAAACAGTTCACAACAAACGAACTGACTAAAAAAACATTCAAAATAAAACATTTGCATCAAGGATGCTCTTCGAATTCACTCATCAACAAAAAATAGTTCAGAACAGAACTAGTGTATAACATACAAAATAATTAATGGGTAAAATGCGATATTTCCTATGAACATTGAGAACCTACAATTGAAAGGCTATAAGTGGTATTTATTAGTCAAAATATGTATAGTTTGTGTTGAGGAATTAAAAAAGGAACGAAACTAGGTTAATTTTTTTAGTAAAAAACTGTTATTTTGACATTCAAACAGGCACATCAATTTTATTTATTTGTTAAGATAGTTGGCGGGTCAAGGCTTTTTAACAGACTTCTAAAAAAGGAGGAGGTTCTCAATTCGTCGGAACCTTTTTTTTAATATTTTACACGCGAAAAGACCGTGACAGTTTAAATAATTCAAATTGGTAGAATGTTACTGTCATTTAGTTTGTAGGTATAAATAAATTTAATGTAACTTATCGACCAGCTGTGCTCTTTGCCTCTCCCATCCATTTTTCCGAAAAAAATGTAGCTTATGATCATTAGCATAAGACGTCCACTGCTGGACATAGGCCTCCAAGGTGGGGGGGGGGAGCTTATGATTGGTGCCCTGACTCGCGAGACGGGGCCGCAGTAGACCGAGAATTGGCTTGATGTGGCACAAAATCGGGAACAATGGAAGAAGTGAAGGGAGGCTTTTGCCCACCAGCGGGACGTTTCAGGCTAGCTGTAATAATAATAAGGATTATCCGTCAGCAACTTGCTCCGAAATACTCTCATGTGGAATCGGAAGCGCCGTACTATAGGTACCTATGCGCCCGACCCAGTTCTCGATAATGGCAATATCACATTGTACTGGGATCGGTCCATCATCACTGACAGGATTATTGTTGCCAATAAGCCTGATGTAGTGGGTGTGGACCGAATCCGAGAGGCGTGCAATAATTGTAGATGTAACCGTTCCGCATGATAAGAACCTCGTGAAAGCCGAGAAAGATAAGCAAATCATGTTTCATGACTTGGCTCGTGAGGTTGTCGACATGTGACATCATTATACCGATTGTCGTGTCAGCCAATGGCTTAATAGCCGCAAGTCTCGACCAACACCTGAGGAGGCTCTCGTTAAGCAGCTGAATCAAAGACTTGATTCAGAAAGCAGTACTTCTGGACACGGCTTGTATTGAAAGGGGGTTCCTCTCTCTAGAGCCCTGACTTGACGATAGCTTGGACCCTGTTCCCGATACCGGTTGGCTACTATTTTTAAGAAATATATATAAATAAGTTAAGCAGAATAATTACGATACTCAGCGATATTGTAGCTTTTAATCAAACAAATAGTTTTCGCAATCGGTTCCGTACTTTTTATTTAAAAAACATGTTAATAGTTTGAACTCTTTTTAATATTAGTTTATACTCACTTCTATAAGTGGCTTACTAACAACTGAGTGGGATATTTAAATGGCATGTCATTTCTTTTGCATAAGATTCTAGTTTTAACTAGTACCTAGGTACATAACTGTTCTATATATAATAAAATACTACCTCTGTAGTTATTTTATAACTCGAATCTATATTCATGCAAAATAAATTCCCATCTCAATACCCACTCACTCAGTTGGAAATACATTATACTTATAAAATTATATGTATAATTCATTCAATACAAGTCCCTTACCTTACTATTATTCAATTTACCTATTCTATTTCCAAATTATATTTCAAAATCTTTCAAACAATTTAATTCTAAATGGAATTCATGTCTTATAAATATGACAACTATTCAACCCTACCGCTGCACAATTCTCAGAATTTGGGTAAGTATATTACTGGGGGCCTGTTGTACCCCACTCTGTGAGACGTCAATCATTCCCGTGTTACATGTGTGACGTGGAGACGTCATACGTCTACTTGTGGCAAATGGATTTGATTGTATGACCTTTATGAGAAATGCTGAGGGTTACACGAAGTAGCAAGACGTTTGTTTGACAGAATTTGAAATTATTCACTTAATTTGACGATTACTCGGGTGAATCATGGTTTTGTTAACAGTCGTCTATCATTTAAGAGTTGAGTGAAGATTTTTTATTATTATTTATATGCTCGCTTTTTCCGAGGAGCAAACCTCGTATTTTTAAGCAGTGTTCACATTCGCATACGATGACTATCATCATCATCTGCCTAGCCTTTTCCTATCTATATTGAGGTCGGCTTCAGACATACCGGATTCAGCTGAATATCAGTATTTAGTTTATACGATGACTATCAAAACCCCTCTAATTTCCCTACATTTTGACATGTTTTCGACATTAATTGTCGCTCAGATGCTATTTTAGTGCGAGAATTAACATTCTGATGGTAAGCAATGATGTGGTCGAAGAAGAAACACGTCTAGAAGTAACATATTTACTTTCGACAAGGAGTTTCGCTCCTAAGATGCGTTGTCATTCCTTAAGGCACGACTGAAGTCCTATTTATAGGTGTACGGTAGGTTAAAGAGTGAAGTATGCAAACAACATCCATCTGCATTTTAATTGAGTTCTGTATGCGTGTGCTACGTGGTTAAACAAGTCTGTGTCAGCCGTTTTGTACATAAATAGGTTTTATACTCTCAATAACAATCATATTACATTATGGTATTTTTCAGAAAAAAAACTATTTGGTCGGTCAGTTAGTTGTATTTTCAAAAAATTTTGGACACGTTTTTATTTGCCACGTAAACAATAGGTAATAATATACGGTACAATGCGTTTAAATTTCGCGTGACGTCATGTGTTGGACAGTTTTTACCATCAAGGGAAGTCACCAGCCCCCACTCCTGAGCTTTGATGCGCTTTATCTTGGTATTTTTTTTATTGATTTGTATGAATTACATTATACTAGCCAGGAAACACGATTATTTTCCATTTCGTTCATTGTACCATGCCCTTAAGACACGTACACTACAGTAATACATTACGATTAGCTGACTTTTACAACTCGTGCGAAGTGAAAGTAGGAGGAAACTTTAAGAGGCAATATATCATTATAACGTTTATGGGGAAATGTAGTTTATATAAAATTGGAGGTCTCGTAGCTAAGTATTTACCGTAAAGAGCGATAGAGCTTTATGATACCCGTTTTTGGAACAAATCAAGCTATTTGCTTAGCCTTCTCTCAGTTAATAATAACAATTAATAAAAATCTTTATTGCAGACTATAATTATAAGATCTATAAAAAAACACATACAATTCATAAAACATTTATAATTCATGCTAGGCTGTACTATGCTAACACTACTCGTATGTAGACTTCAAGACCAAGGCAGCTGAATATAAATACCAGTAGTTTACATGAATCAAATGGCTATCTGACGTCCACTACCCAGTAACTGGGTAACCATGGCAAAACTGGTTGTCAGCCTCTCCGGCTTCTGACTGCACACCAAAAAATAAGTGATCTTCGATATTCCACCGTATGTTGGAGAGCATTTTAAATTCCGAATTGGTCGTGGTTGTCATGCGAATCCGATGCCAATCGTGATAGGCATTTGGGAAGCCTGGATGGAATCCGTTCGCCCATTCCTTAGATTAGCGATATTTCTCATGTTTTGTATATTTTAGGTTTCGCTGCCAAGAAGGCCTTAAGAAAGGAATATGCAAAAATAAATAATGATAGGTATTATTAAAAGCGTCTAACAGTGTCTCTTCGAGTCGGCTTTGGCCTCTCGTACGCTTTCCAAAGGTCCGGGACTCTTGGATCCCAAGAAATGTCCAAGTTATCAAAAGTAAATTCCGGATTGCTACCACCCAATTGTGGCAAAAAGACTAATAAAAAAATTTAAAAGCTTTTGGTTAAGATTATTTGTAAAACAGTCGTGTAAATATTTTGGCACAATACTCTACTCATCTCTATGGAAATCATCCAAAACGACAAAAAAAAAAACATAAAAACAGAAAATAAATACAAACAACATTACGAATTTAATTCTGTTTGCATCCATCTTGGCTCAGTCATTTGTCCTCATTGTTAAATTTAAAATTGCTCGAAATCACTCGACGGTGGGATTACTTTAAATTATGCACTGCCCGCCAATCCATTATGCACTGCAAGTTATTAATATTATTTCAGTAATTTTTAAAAGGTCTTTCATTAAATTAAGGGGCTTTTTATCGTGGCACTGGAGGGTTAAGTAATTGGTGAAAGAGAAACAAACTGAATTGATTGCGGATTAAAGTTTTCAAAAAAACGTGTTTTAATATTTTATTTGGCTGTCAGATTGTGTTTGATGCTATTCATTTGTGCTGGTAAGTTATTTATACCTAATTCTATGGTATTTAATTCCTTGATGTTAAACTTGGAATAAGTGCAGATGAAGTGAAGTGAAGATTATGAGCACCTTTATTCATATTTTTTCTTTACTATAGTCACTCGGAAAGTTAATATAGGTAATATAATATTTGTTTGACAACAAAAAGGACAACATCCAATACATCAGTATTGAACGGTAAAACTTTACAGCCTGATATAATAAATTAACATAACAAAAACAAACTTTCCAGACACTCAATAAAATTCAGAAACACGTTATAAAATTACAATTTATCAGTAAACATTTACATTTTAAAGCCACAATAACTCTGATTTTATTTAGCATGTGTCCCGAACCGGGTCAGGCTAATGTCCCAACGCAATTTTACGTTGCGCCCTTTGGGACAGGCCCTGTGATCGTGCGATCTACGTGAGGGCACGATATATGCCTGTATATAGGAATTGTTTTATGTATGTACTTGGGTGTGTAGATACCCAGATGTGACTCTCTAAGGTCAGATCAGAAATCGATTAGATATATGACTAGTCGAAAATAATCGCATGTGGACAGTTTCGTCGCCGATCGAGATGGCGAGGAATACAAGGCCAAACTTCAAAAGAACATTACTCTGTATATTGTGTATATCACCGGAAAATTGCAGACTCCATAAGATTGTAATAAATCTTGATTAGATTATAATTTTTCGTTTTGTATACCATAAATCCTATCCAAATTCAATATATGTATACTTACAATATATCCGTGTCTTATTAAGAAGAAGTAATTTTACAATTAACGCGATATCTTACAATTTTACGGCGATTTCAATTTTCCGGTGACATATAGATGTGATGAGATCTCTCAGAGGGCAAAAGTCTCATGAACAACTTTTACTAATTTGAAGGAAATGTCCAACAGCAGATTCTTTTAAATACACTTCTCATCAAAAAAATCGAAACACCTCGCAGTTTATGATTTGATAAGGATTATCAGAAAAATGTGTATATTTAGGAATAAATGTAAAATGTCATTTAATAGTGAGTAGTATGAGGTTTTTAAATCCTAATGTTAATGTTCTAAATTCAAATTAAGTCTTCATAGGTTTCGTATTTTGTATAATGAGTAATTTTTACCCTGTATGGAATATGAAGGAAATGGGTAAAACAACACGCGTAAATGAAAAAAAATGTAAGAAACGTTTATTTAATAACTTGTATTCCCTCCGCGAGCTCTTATTACTGCTTCCATACGGTTCTTCATCGATCGGATGAGAGTCACGATCACATGTTGTGGTATATTATCCCATTCCTCTTGGATTGCATTTTGCAGCTGGCTAAGTGTTTCTGGGGCTGGATCTCTTGCTCGAATTCGTCTCTTTAATTCATCCCATAGATGTTCAATGGGATTCATGTCCGGGCTTCTTGCTGGCCATACCATAATGGAGATACCGACTTCGGTAAGATAATCTCGTACGACGCCCGCGGTGTGAGCTCTAGCATTGTCGTGCATGAATATGAAGTCGTTGCCAATAAAATGTGCATAGGGCATCACATGAGGTTCAAGACACTGTTCGATGTACCGATGAGAGTTTAGTGCAGGCAGCCGTGGCCCAGATACAAAGGCAAGTTCTGTCTTACCGTCGGCGCTGATTCCTCCCCAAACCGTCCACGAACCGCCACCATAGCTGACCTTTTCTTCAATGCAGCATTGTGCAAAGCGTTCTCCATCTCTTCTGTAGACCTTGTTCCTTCCGTCGTTACCATACAGCACAATTTTACACTCATCAGAAAACAGTACTTTGCTCCACTGAAGGTATGACCAAGTTAGGTGCTCGCGTGCAAAGTTAAGGCGCGCTCTTCGATGGTCTGCAGTTAATTTCGGCCCATTCGCTGGCTTATGCGGTGCCAATCCGCGTTCCTTCAACCTTCTTCTTATTGTAGAGTCACTTACAGCTACTCTTCGTACAACGCGAAGCTGCTGCTGCAGTTGAAAAGCGTTAAGGCGTCGATTTCGTAAAGAGGTTGTTACAATAAATCGATCATCTCGCTCAGAAGTGACCCGATTCCTGCCAGATCCTGAACGGCGCGTGAACGAACCAGTCTCCCGATAGCGTTTGTAGACTCTATGAACAGATGATAAGCTTAGATGCAATCTTGCAGCCACAACACGCTGACTAAGTCCAGAATCCAGCAATGCCACCACTTGGGCGGCTTCTGCGGGCGAAGTATCCATATGTTTTAGAAAAAAAAGTTTTTTCAGACGTCCCAAAGTCACAGTAAATGAAATAAGAAACAAAAAGTTTAAAGACAAGCGCTAATTTTAGTTTTTAAACGAGAAACGTACTCCAACCCTAAATACACATTTGTCTCAAAACAGTGATTAATTTCATTTATAGGATAAACAAATGAAATTCTAATTTCGAATTTTGATTTTTTTCTTCCTACTGTAATGACCAAACTGCCAGCTACACAATAATGTTTTTTTTTTCATGGAATTAATTCTCTTTTGTAAAAAATTAGGACAAAAACAATAAAAACGAAAGTGTTTCGATTTTTTTGATGAGAAGTGTATTTTACGTTGGTCCTACAGAGAAAGTGATATTTTTAACTATTTTTAAAGAAGCGTTGGTCCTGCGTCTGATCTCTTCCCTGTCGTATCGTATTGCCATCCCATGGGAACATGGGAGTAAAAGAGTCGAGTAGAGAGCGTGTTTGTGCATACTCTTGAGCACTATGATATATTTGGCTAAACTTCGTTAATATTGGCCACCGTCACCGAAATTTGAGGATTATTATATAATAGGTTATATATAGTATATAACAGCCGCATGGGTCGATCTTTAAGGTTAAGCAACGCTTGCCGAGGTTGGTCTGTGGATGGGTGACCATCTTAACATACCGAGACTCCTCCGTGCCTCGGAAAGCACGTTAAGCCGTTGGTCCCGGCTGTCATTTGTAGATCTTTGGCAGTCGTTACGGATAGTCAGAAGCCAGATAATCTGACACCAGTCTTGCCAAGGAGTACCGTGTTACCCAGTTAATGGGTTGTGGAGGTCTGGTAGGCAGCCGCTCAACGTAAAATACTGGTATTCAGCTGAATCCGGTTTGACTGGAAACCGACCCCAATATAGTTGGGAAAAGGCTAGGCAGATGATGATATAGTATATAACCGATTATAGCGACGCATAGCGCCGAGGTCATCAAATTCCTTCAGACTTTAAAACCGTGCATTTCACAAGGTAAAGCTCCTTAATATTGCAGTACCCACTACCCGGCAGCAATATGTATTGATTTCTATCACTAGAACTTAGCTGCAGGCCATTCTTCTCTGTCACACCTCACTTCTTTAGAATTGCATGTAACTCAATATACATACAAACATACATCTTGTTCCTCTTTGATAAAATGACGCCTGTATCCTAAGCGATTTTTAGAAAATAATTTTGTTATAAGATTTACCTATAAGTATGTTTGAACTAGATTCAAGTTATTTTTAGTACGTTTGTATGCCTTGGTATTTGCATTTGTGATCATGAAAATCACGAAGTAATGTAAAACCAAAATGATTTTTACGGTTTTATAAATGATAATTTTATCATTTGTACACACCGAAAAAGAGTATCCAGCATCCGATGGCGACCCCATCGGATGCTGGATACTCTTTTTTGGTGTCATTCTATATACTCATTTATCTAAAATGCGACTGAATCCGTGGACGACAGCTGACCTAAAATAAATAAAAAATATAACATATAAACAAGTATCTGCCTAAATAAAAAACAAACGATTTTTTCATTCTATTTAACGTGGGCGTACTGGGTTAGGCGATTCTCCGAAATATGAAAAACGGGGTCGTATAAACGTTTCAATTGAAAATGCTTTAATCGAATTCATTTTGAAATATCAACTGGGTTGAGGTCACCAGGAACATAGCGTTAAATCATGTCGTGATATCTAAAGGGCCAATACAAGAAAATATATATACACATGAAATAAGGTCATAGATCGTAAATTATGACCACTAAGCGGATATATTACCTATTTTGCACTCGGAAACTAATTTGTTTTACTGCACATAAAGTTTAATAAACCAATAAAATCCGATACTTTGACTTTTTCCATAGTTTTAAAAAGAAAACGGCTGGAATAAAATTTTATTTGCAGAGAAAATATATTGAACCCCACTAAAAGCGGTAGACCTAGGCAAAGTAAAGACCAAGTAATGACCCCTACTTAAAGAACTGGCCAGGACCACCATAAAAGCGAAAAAAAAAAACAAAAATAATAAGGAGGCCTATGCTCTGCAGTGGAACAATACTGGCCAGAAAATTATTTAAAAACAAAACACCAACGACAGTCCATTTTTAGAAGCCGTCTCTATTAAAAATCCGAACAAGATAATTTAAACTTTAATTCGTTTTCCATAAAACAACAGAACTTTGACCTTTTCGCAAGTTTGCGGCAAGTTGCAGAACCATACTACTGAATCTTTAAAGGAACTTCTGAAGAAGGAAAAGTAAATATTGTGTAATAATTTAGATTTTATTTACTTGTTGCTATGCAGAATTTGTCTTTGAGGAGACGAAGTTGTAAGACAGAAGGAATAACCTGTATGGATATTTGAATAAGAAAAGAGGATAACCCAGTGTTATTTTTAGATCATTTCTGTCGTTACGGTTCGCTGAAGCCAATAAATCTGATACCAGTCTTGCCAAGGGGTACTTATTGTCCAAGAGATCAGACAGACAGTCACTTCCTGTAAAATACTGCTATTCTGCTGCATCCAGGTAGACTGGAAGCCAACCAAGAAGTAGAACTGGAAAAAGGCCAGGTAGATTTATTGACCAGTATTGTCCAAAATGATGATGATTTTATGCATCAAAAGAAAAAATCACTAAGATTGGCGATACTTCAATGTCCTGCCGAAGGTCCCAGGGCTAGTGGTCCCACTACCGTCTTACTTGACTGAGCTATATTTTCAACGGGCTAGAAATTTTCGAACAGCAGTGCGATTCTGTAAACATGTCGAAGTAAAAACTTAGGCGAAGTGAACGACAAGTGAGCTGTCAAACCATCCAACAAGATGAAATGACAGCTCACTTACCGTTCACTCTATCTAAGTGTATACGGTGAGATGTCAATAGAATAGATCGGCAGTTCCTACTAATAAGAGGAAGAAGATCGTGATGACATAGAGTCATTTGTTTTATTCATGAGCAAGAAGTTCTTAACACCAGCAAAACAACTTCTCCCTACAACCACCACAGCCTAACAAACGCCAACACAATTACCAGTACACCCTTCCCGACATCAAAGTATCAATTAACATCTTTAACACGTGACGTCACTTTTCAACGAACGGAAAACAACTCTGACTAATTTCCCGCAAATGTATGCAAAGGGGCTAAATGTGCCTCCCGACAGATCTGAGTTATGACGTCATTATTGCGATTTAGTCGTCAATTACACCTCGACGTGGAACCGCAGTAAATCGGGAACTTAACTTATCACGATGATAATTCCGTGAGTCTCATTTACAATGGGAACTGTCATTGTATTTTGTTGGTGCTTGACAATTTTCGTTGTCACAGAGTGGTGATTTGCAGTTGAATAAGCCAGGCAGATTTGTGAAATGGTGTTGTTTTGAATTATTCTCGTTACACAAATTCTGATCTTCTAGACAAAGTGCCTTATGTATATTTAGTTAGTGATACTGATAATTTAATATTGCATTGTACTGTTGAAATACTTTTAAAGTTGGTACAGTAGTATTTTCGTTACAAACAAAATAAATATATACAATACACATCAATTATATAAGAATACAAAGCAATTCAAATCTTTTAAAGCCAATTAATAACAGATATTGACCATCAAATTCTATGGGACACAGCTGACAAAAGTACAACCAAAAAATCAGTATACCAACACGTACAATGTCGCCATATGAACCAATTAGCAGCATTGTCCTACCGTATATCTCAGTCTGTGGCACGTTATCGCCTGAACGTCGCCCCCGCTTTTTAATGCTTATTTATTGAAAGCCCAGAGACTTGGGCCGGAGTTATATTCCGGAAAGATCATTGTGTCCTCGCCGACCGTGTTTTATGTTCTACGAGGCAGTTACTGAGAGCCACAATAGAAAAGGAATCAGTGAGGTGGTGAAGAATGCAAGGTACCCTTTATGGAGAGGGTTATTAGAGCCCAGTGTTTGTATGGGAACTGAGTCATGTGTCAGAGTTTTTTTATTGGAGGAGTTTTAGTGTCTCGATTTTGGGGAATGGAAGTTATGGTGTGACAAGTGATGGCATACAAAAGTGTGTTGTAGATCAAGCTTCTTAAACAGTCTTCTTAAAATCAGGATGGTCTTTATGTGTCTTGGCTAGTGGATCCTTATCGCGATCGGTGGTCTTAGTGCGAGTTTTTTTGTGTGATCGATCGCTATAGCGTGGAGGTCAATTTGTATTAAAACTTAATAAGCGCGGTTTCATCCGATCCCATGACTTGGGTGTCGTAAGAGGCGACTAAGGGACTCACCAGAGAATGGGCAGCAGCATTCTCTGTGCATTGCAACAGCTATACTGTGATCGCCAATCCGCCTGCCAAGCGCCCCGCTTTTGGGGGAGGCCTTTGTCCTGTAGTGGACGTCTTTCGGCTGATATGATGATGATGATGAAGCGCGGTTTGGTGACAATAACGGAAAATCTCCATACAATTTGACATAAGTGTACGTTTGCGTTTACGCAACTGAGTAAGTATAAAAAACTCGCACTAAGCCCTTCTGAATGAAATCACGTCAAGGAGAATAACTAGTCTCAATTTTGGTGACGTAGCGTTCAAATATGACAACGTACAGTCAATAAAGCCATTTGGTATACAGGCAAACATATTATTTTTTCCACTACACTGCCAATATTTATTTTTAATGTGTGCACATACCTTTTTACGCTAATGACAGTGTGGTTTACAATAATTGTCTACTCAGCACTCTCACAATATTGTTTAACATTTTGACCGCCACGGCCGGCTATAGCCGACAAATGAAAAAGTGCCCAACACGCCACTGTCGGCGTTCCAAAGGCCTTTTGAACGCCAGAGCATAAACGCATCGGTATGCCCCCGACGCCAAATCACAAATTCGCCGTTTTTTTGTTGAGCACTTTTTCATTTGTTGGCTATAGCCGACCGTGGCGGTCAAAAGGTTAAAGTAGTTGCAAGTTAGCTGCCAAATAGCTCAGCTAGCTTTGTTGGCTGTACATAACGTCAGATGGTCTCCACACCTAAAGTACTTTATTTCTAAATCCTTACACCCCAGTTATAAACACCGATAAAACTATACCGCACAGTTTATTCTCCCATCCTGTCCACAAGCCAGGCTGGGATAGCGGCTAGTATATAAAGGATAGGATAAGGCTGAACATTCTAGTCGTCCTAGGTCGTAAACATTCCACTGGATTTTCGTCTACAACCGCTGTGTGGATAGATATGGGTAGATATAGTCGTTGCTTTTAGTGCTATCGACGTATTGGGAAGAATGGCGGTTTCAGGGAGCGTGAAAAGTGTTACGTGCTAATAGAAGGGTTAAATTAATTTTCCAGTAATACCAAATAAATGTTGATATCACAAACTTGTGTAATTATGACGTACAATATATCTATTTATATACTATTGTTTGTGTGTATGTAAATTAATTTAGTCTTGTTCGTTCTTCTCCATAAGAATCTACCTTTTCGAATGGACAGTAGAGTCTCTATTATTATTTTAACTGTAAATGATGACGTTCATAAGTGCCGTTTAATGGCCTAATTGAAATAAACATTTTGACTTGGACTTTGCTTGACAATCCCATTCAATTTGAACTTTTCGCAAATCGTTGTCGCTGATAGGTTAGGTACTTTGTATGGCAGCTGTAAAACCTTAAATCGATAACTAACCTTCAAAAACAGTCAACGTAGCCACAGCAGTGACGGCGTCCCCCACTCCGTTCTCCGCCACACACTCGTAGGTGGCATCGTCTCGCTGCGCACGCACAGGTTCTATGCGTAACACCGCGCCATTGGCTGCTGGGCCGGCCGCCGCGTCCATTGGCGAGACTTGGTAACGGGACTGCATACCTGGAGAAGAGGAGGTGGAATTAGTGTTGGTGATTCAAATACACGTTCAGAAAAGCTGTTCCGTCGTCACAGTTTTCGTTCAAGTGAAAGGGACAGCATGACATTTAACTTAAATAAAATAGCTAACTAAACACCACTACAAATAGGTTGGTTTAAGACAGAAGAGTTTGATACGAACAAACAGTTCTAGAAATGTATAATGTCAAACGTTTGCTGTTGCGAATTTGAGTTATAGGAACTCCTGCTTTAAGTGACCAGAACCAACCTAGATTGTACTCTTTCCCGCGTAAGATAGACCAACGTGACAGATGAAGAAACGGTCAGAAATGTGAACATCGGACCTTCCTAAGGCAGCATTTCCACCTACAATCAACTCGCATGCAAGTTGCATTACGTAGCAGGCTTTCAAGGAATAATGTGATCAATCGCTCGATCGTACCCCTCAATGTTATTAAACCTACAAGCGAGTAACTTGCAGATGGAAACGCAGCAAACAAAATACCAAATATAAAAATCACAGTCTAATCCGTTGCTACTTCGAATAAAAAGACCTAAAAGGCTATCAAATCTAAAATAGCTGAGACAATACTCCCCGTAGTATTGTCTAAGAATATATCGAGCTTCAGCAAAATAAATGTGTATTTTATTTGAAATCTTTCGGTCTTGGAACAAATGTTGCTAAGCCTATTAAGAGGGATAAGTAGGGCTTCAGGTATTAGATACGTGTTACGGGATCTTTGATTTGTTTGTAATTTTGTTCGGGTTCGCATTAGGAGCTAGAGTGGGCAAAGGTCTGTTTTATACAGCAATAAACATACGTGCAGGTTAAAAGATATAACGGAGAAAGAACCTCCTTGGCGTTTTTTTAAAAGTGTGACGTCATCATAGCTGACGTCACAAATATCATCATGATCACTCATTTTTGGTTTTTCAAAAGAAAACTTCACAACTTGTTTCAAACTTCGTTTATTCAACGAACAGCGTAACTACGTCACAGAAAGGTCCGTACTGTCCAGCGGCTCAAGCTTGAATGCTCGAACGCCTTTTTTTATGAGTGGCTTCTCGCAGTTCAACCTATAAGGTTGTCGACTGCTTAACCGGGCTTGCCTGTGGTGGTCTTAATATAATATTAAAGCCTCCAGCCACGGCTTATAAAAAACTTACAAACTAAGCGACTACACGCTAAGGGCACCCCCTGTGGGGTACGGGCCTCGGCTTAGGGCGTCGCTGGGGGGAGGTCAGCTAGGGACGGGCTGGATCGAACTGGATGCTCGAACGCCGACAGTGCGGCCGTATTTATAGGGTTCACCCCTCCCACGTGCACGTGTTAGTTTTTAGGTTAAGTATTGAAACATTTAAATTATAATAACAGGAATTGTGAAATGCTGTTAAACGTTAATTTTACATCGTTATAAACTTAAAGTCAATCAATTTACTAATTTTATGACAATCAAATTATGAATCTTAATTATTTGAATACTTGTAATGACAAACTATTGTAATTGCGCCGATAGATATATATAAAAAACTTGATTTGTACAAACGGGATAAAAGGGGGAGGGGGAGAACTCATAAATACAAAAAATCATTCACGTCGCTGTCAAAGGGAAACTGTAAAAGTGCCCAAAATACTGGCAGCATGCCAATTTGAATGGCATCAGCATCAGCATCGCCCAAAGGATCGTCTTTGGCCGACAAAAAGGAATCTGGTCACGTGAATAGTCATGCAAACCTTTACTAAGCCGGCTATACACGAACAGCTCGAGTAGTTGGCCAGTGATCAAAATACACAGATCGTTCGAGCAGTCATAGTCAACGGCTTGAAGCAGCCATGGATAACTGCTGCAGCAGTCGGTTTCAACTGCTAGACCAGCCAAATAGGTGGGAGAAAGGCGCTCGCGGTGTGAAGGTGGCATGAAAAGCGCGGGGGAGGATAACTGCGCGAAAGCAGTCGACAGCTTAATAAGTAAGTCTATGCCTAGCAACTGCTTGATCGCACAACGGAATAGAAGACTGTAGTTCACTATGCAGTCGCAGCTTGAAGCAGTCAGGATCGACTGCTTTAAGCTGCCCGTGTATGGCCGACCTTAGCTTTTGATAAAGCAATGTTATATGTAATGCTTATGGCATAATATCATCGTTTTGTGGCCCCAAGCCCCATACCATTTAAATATGAATTTACATACATACATATGTATATTGTAACTCCCATCTGACTACCATAGTTAAGGTAGGAAGCACACAATACTCTCCCTCGTGGCAGCTTAAACTGGAAACCTATATTAAATGCTATATAGGTAGGTATGTATCCTTGCATAGCAATAGTCTCTAACGGAGCTATCCCGTTATTATGTCATACAATTTTACAGCACTGTTTTAATTGTGCTTTCAACTTAAAAGCAGTATCAAAATAAACTTTAATGACTGTTATTCAACAGCGGGATAATAACACCGGGACTTGAAAAATATTCTTTTGCTCGACGAAAAGCAAACTTTTAGAAATAATCACATTTACTTTCAATGAAAAACTTTGAAAACGTCTCGGATTAATGTCCCACTTCTTCTGCGCATCCTTGCACTTTGCATTTTCCGAGATTGCTGTACCAACAACAGCTTACATACTTTTTAGTCGTTGTGAATCGTAATCTTTAGGGAATAAAGTTTAAATTGCATCGCGCCAGATGTCGAGAGTCAGCGGGGAAGTTGGCCGGACGTAGGGATGTTCGTTATAGCGCGGACTGATTCGTTTAGGCAATTATTCGACTAATTTCAGACATTGGGTTTGACCGTGTTCATGGAAGTTAGTCCTAAAATTCCGTTTGGTATTTCGGTGAGAATAGCTTTAGAATTGTTCATTTTGAGATTTTGGGTAATGGGTAGAATGTTAACTTGGTGGTTTTTGACCAACTGACCGTACTTTATGTGTATGCAGAGATATTAAGAGCTACACAATTCGACAGATACCACATACGTTCAATAGAGGCTATATGTAGTGAAATCCTTGATATTTTACTTTTCTCTAAACAATTCAAAATCTATCATTTTCCAGTTTAAATAAATTTAAAAACATACTTTCACATAACTCCAAAGATAGAACAATAAAAAAATTAAATGCAAGTTCCCCGCATTTCAAATAACCGAGCACATCCCTAGCTGTATGTAGGGCGGGCCAGGACGACAGAGCTAAATCGCCAGCAGTGGTAAGCGCCAAGAAAATGTATTTCACAACAAGTGAGAATAATAGTTGTCTGGCTGACGTGCGATTTTTAACACATTTTTGTACGTCAGTAAGAACTCCCGGACTACCGTGAGGTTATGAGAATTTGTGTTGTGTACTTGGTGTTTTGTGGTTAAATAAGTCCGGGGAAGTCATTGTGCTTAGTACGAAAAGCCGGGCGTGAAATGAAATTGTGATCACGAAGAGCAAGACAGAGCTTTCAATCAAATACATTGAAAGGAAAAAGAAAAGATAAAATTAAAGGTGAGTTTACATGACTTCGTGGGATAGAAAAAAACAAAATGTTAAAGTATTTCTCACAATTCCATGTATTCTTCCTGGTATTTTTTAAATTAATTTAATCCTAGTTACTTCCAAAACTTAAAGAGGAACCTGTAAATCGACAAAAAACTGGCGTCGGAGTCCTGAAGCAAACAACAGTGCATCCAAAAACACGTAAAACGGAACGCAAGCAAACAATCAAACCATTAAGCAAAGGAATCTCGTTCCCGGAATTATTTATGAGTACGTGAATACCCGTTAAGGATATATCACGCAATCATTTATTATAGTCCAAATATTCATGACGTTTATACTCGTAGTTATATTTGCGGTATCCCGGGAAAGTCCGGGATTTCAACGGTGCAGCACTAATTTGTAAAAGCGTTGACATATTGTTTTAGTACGTTACATTTGGTAACTAGGGACTGATTTATAGTTTCATGCCTACAGTAGATGAATGTTTTTTACGAAGGAAACTATTTGAATTGAAACTACAATCAATTTTAATAATGGTTCAATCTACTCGCTGTGTTGGTATTTAATATTGCTGTGGAGTTTTTTTAGTCCAAACCCAAAAATAAAGAAGGGATTAAAGAGAATTGCGAGCGTACCATTAACCAAAATGGATGCTCCATGATCGATTCATAATATTATGATAAAGTTTGAGGTTCGATTCACCTATAGATACTTATACAGTGGTACGTACCAAAAGTGACATTCTATCAGAAAAATGCATCTTTTTTTAAGTATGGGAAATCATCAAATGACTTCTTCCGCTCTGGGTGAAGCAGAAGGGCGTGTCAGGCTCTTACTGACTAAAACCCATCCGTGTTCCTTCTAGAGCCCTTTGCGTTCCAGGGCCGCGGTGACTCTTTCGAACAAATTCCGCAACCCTGGCAGGCTCTGGCCCTAGCAGGCCCCGTCTTCTATGCTGACATCTCTTTGAGGCGCGCGTGAAATACAACGCGCCATCGACCCGGGCCTGGTGGTGATCGGACAGCGAGCCACCCAACGCTCGCCCTCCGCAGGCCCGCGCCTACGGTGGCTGGGGATCGCCCTGCGATTCCCGAAGCCCGGGGCGTCTTCTCCTGAAGCGGCGGTTGGGGCGAAGACCTTGCCCTTCCCTCGCGCGGCCCGCCTCCTCCTTCGCTAGCATTACTGCTTCGCAGAAGAAGGTTCCCAAGCCTCCTCGCTCCGGACCATGGATTCAACCAGGGCCGGACGCGAGAGGTCACCGCCGCCGATCGCCTCGACGAGGACACGGCGGTGCTCAGAAAAATGCACCTACCCATGATATTTCGGTAGGTGCATTTTGGACTCTTGAAAGTCGTTATACACAATTATAGTAAGTTATTTTTATTACATTATTTCTGTTGTGTTGTCCGAATTAATGTTAAGGTATTTTTATTTTTAATGTTACTGTGCAATGGCTGTAAATTACCAGAATATATGAATTTATTATTATTATAATCATTACCGTCGTTGCTGATTGTACCTCATTAAATTTACAAAATGATAAAATCACTATTTCATAGGTATGGCATTACATTTACTCGATTTAACTTGCGATGAATAACTGAAAACAGATATGCGAGATAAAAAGCAATTTATTCTTATAATCCCGCCAAGAATCTTCTTTTAATATTAAGCTAGCGATGTAGGGGAATAGTACTAAAAGAGTAAGACGTGGAATAATAAAATGAGATAATAAAATCTTTTGAATTAGCATCAATGCTGCATAAAATAAAACAGTTTGAAAATATATTACATGATCTTGAAGATACCGAGAACAAGATAAGTCTCGTAGAAAAATATGAAGTGTTTTTATATGTCGAATATTAAAGTATTTATGCTGATATGTTTCCATTTACGAGCTGTTTGAGTCGAGCTTTCAAAATCTAGTCGTCTTAAAGATGCAAATGTAGATACTAAAATAGAGATATATGGACTAGAAAGAGATATATATCAACATTTACTGAAATAAGTAGAATATAGCAAGATAACTATTTTAGAAGTAAACAGACCATGCCCGTTTGTTATATACTCGTAGCTGTCAAAATTATAATAAATTCTACCATTTTCCCTTCACATGCTCCGCATTCCTTTAAAAGCCACTACATCAATCCAAAAGCATACTCATACATTCTGAAAAAAGCTATCAATCACGCTGATATCTCGTTCAAGTCACCTGTCAGTTACGGCAACAAATGTTTGATATTCGCTACATCCCTACCGATATATCGATTCACCAATCTGCCTTGCCTTTTGCGAACTACATATAATGGGTTGCTCCCAGTATAACCCGATGCAGTTAATATGTACCAGTATCTTACATGGAGCGACTGCCTTTCTGTGGTTATATTGTAGCGGCGTCAATGCCGTCACATGAAAAACTAAGAAGCGAAATTTGTACGGCAACAAAAAGAACCGCAACGCCACCTATCCTGTCAGCGACGAACTAACAACGAAATCCTGCATCGCGCAATCAAAGTTCTCCGTGCGATTTGAACACATACAACAATCCGAATATCAACTATCGTGCAGTTGCCCACCAGACACAACAAACGTCTGGTAGGAGGATCCTCCCACTACAGTGGAGGTGTGCGGGACTTTTGTCTCAATTCCGCAAACCTCTATAACATCATACCGCTTTTCAAGACTTATGTCCGATTTCTGATTACCTGTAACGACTGTCAATGGTCCGCAAATGACAGCCGAGACCAATGGCTTAACGTGCTTCCTGAGTCACGGTGGAGTCTCAGTATAAGACACCAATCCACGGACCGACCTCGGCAAACGTTGCTTAACCTGGAAGATCGACCCGTGCGGCTGTTATTGGGATACACCGTAGCAGTAAAATATAAATCGATGTTTTATTCAACCAATCAACCGCCTCATAAGCACATACTTGACGTGACAGGAGTACTTGGAATTCTGAACGACACCACTGTTTTCCGAGACAACATATAAATGAAACGCAATAAAAATACACAGTAAAATCCGTGCGGCCGCTTCAAACACAATATCCTTGCGAAAAGGTGGGGGTAGAGATGTACTCCGAGGTTGAAGATAAATAGACATTGTATCAGCGACCAAAATTGTCAAACACTCGAAAATGTTTGAGATTGACATGACATGCGCTACCGAAATGTCACGTGGTCACGTGGTGACATTTTTCATTTAATTTCTGACAGTCGATTATACTCATATAATGACATTTTGGGTAGAGGCTTTATAAATCGACCCAAAGTCTAGACCTAGCCACATTTTTAGACAAAAATTAAATATAGTTCTTTAGAAATCAAGTTTTTTTTAATTTTATTTTTTTAAGTTGAGTGACAATACTTTACTATATACGAACAAAAAAAATCAAATCAGTTCACTAAGCTCATTAAGTCCACAATGTAGATATTTTTTTTATTTTAACATTTTGTCATTTGGACAAAACGGGCTCGATACTATTACCTTGCGAAATCTCACTCCTCTTTCACATATACTCAAACAAAGAGAGCAAACCAGCTCAAAAATAAACTCCTTGTCGACTCTCAAAGTGTTTGTCGATGCTCAAGCACACGAGCAACCCTAGACACATTCCCGGGCACGGGATCTAGGGCTGGTAATAAAAAATATAACAGTCGTAAAGCAATAACAGGTACACGTGGTCAGAATGAGGTATCTTGTAAGGGGTGAGTAACTGAAAATCTGTTTTAATTGACTTGGTGTCTGATGAAATATGGAACGTGGGGATTGATGATATTTATCATTCTGGAGGAATAACAATCGCACTGGTCTTCGAGGTTAAGCAACGCTGGCCGAGGTCAGTTCGTGGATGGGTGACCATCCTAACATACCGAGATTCCTTTGTGCCTCAGAAAGCACGTTAAGCTGTTGGTCCCGGCTGTCATTTGAAGAGCTTTGACAGTCGTTGCGGATAGTCTTGAAGCTAGAAAATCTAACACCAGACTTGCCAAGAGGTATTGTGTTGCACAGTAACTGGTTTGTGGAAGTTAGAAAGGTAGGTGCTCCATGTAAATACTGATAATCAATTGTATCCAGTTTGTTTTGTTTTTTAAAAAACGTTGCGAAAAAAACGTTGGAGAAATTCTTAGTGTGGGGGGGGGGGGGGGCACACTAAGAATTTCTCCTGTATCGTGGGCACAAACATACAAATTCGCATACACAAACAGCCAGACTCGGAACAACTATGTGTAGGCCATACAAATATTTGTTCCGTGCGGGAATCGAAACCGCGCAGCATAGCAGCCAATCACTCAACCACTGCGCCAATCGTGTCGTCGGTTTGACTGAAAGTCGACCCCATTTATGTGACAAAAAGGCTAAGCAGATGTTGATGTGGATTGTCATTTGTTTTGGACACTACCAGATTGTCAACATACCAACAGAGATTACGCAATCTGACCCAGTGCGGGTTAGTGGATGCTACATTTTTCTAGGAGAAAAATTCGTTTCCTCACGGTATATTTTTAATGGAAAAAATGTTGCCTACCCTATGTAGATTACATCGCCGGTTTTTCGTGTTCCCTTCATACAATATTCCAGTTGGTTTTTTAGCCCCGACTCAGTGCAGAGGAAACACGATAACTCTTCAAATAAGCACGGTATCGGGTGAATTTTCTAGCGGAGCTGAAGTTTTACACGTTAGCGCTCTGCTAAAGTGTAAAATGTGTCTTGTGAAGAGATGTTAGCTCGGGACTATCGCATTTTCAGGAACAGGGACGCTGGGTGCACGGCGAAATTATTTTATGGAAAAATTTGGTATAATTGAAGGCGTAGTTATCGTTTACATGACGTTTTTCACAACTTGAATTACGCGATCCTTTTCACTGATGAGATAGTATCATGATAGCCAGTATACTTATCTACGTCATAATAAATAAGTATACTATATGCATGTTTGTTATAAACAATCTTTCAAGATGAGTTCGTTAAACAGTAGCTGTGAAAGCAAGTTGGTGTTTTGTTGCGTCAGGACTTGAAAAATATGTTGATTCAAAAAAATAAAATATGTTTGTAAAGATAAATCCAGAACGCAAAGATCATAAGGCTGTACGGCTTAGTATCACAGCCCATCCCTATCTGCGGCGGGGGACAGGCGTCATCCATCATGGCGGACGACATGTCGACGCGACTCGTGATTGTCAATCTAGCGTGTGACGCGCGCCGTGACTTTGCGCCGACGTCGGTTTTATTGCTCAGTTTGTCGGAAACGTAACGTTCAAATTGTTTGCCCGAAAAATGGCGGCTAAACCATTTAGAGGTGGTTTTCTTTTGAAATTGGTTTTGAGTGCTGGGTGAAATGAAAAAGCGGGGCAGCAGAAAGTTTGGGGATTGTAGTCGGGCCTTCAATTATGGGCAGCCGATGTCTCGGTTAAATGCTACAATGAATATCGCAATGAGTCTCAACTGTTATTTGAATCATCCATTCCTCATCCAGCTATTTTGACAAATATTTTTATTTCCGAATAAGTAGGTAGGTACTTTTTACAGGAAAAAATATCGGAGCCAGCTTTAATAAGTAAATGGAATTATTTTTGTCACAGTTTAAAGGTTAAACCGTCCCAAAAAAAAGCATTTCGCTCGCGGCAACTATTCGACCTGGTACTGCTATCAGCGAATTTAGTACACTGCTGGAGGTAAAATTAGAATTTCATGGAATGCAGATTCGATTTTTAAAGCAAAATACTTTAAACGCTGTTTTAAAGTCATTACCTACTTTGGGATTGAAAGCTGTCAAAGTTTACCGCGGTTTAACGTCGACTTAAGAACTTCTTTGCTGTAATTAAATAATAATTTGCTATGCTCTGTCAAATGTTTTAATAATTTAATGTGTTCTGCACAATTAAATTTGTTTTCCTTGGATATGTTTAGACATTAATTACATAAGATATGTAATGTCCTCTAGTATTTACAATACAATTAAGACATCTCAAGGTATTCTTATATTCCTACTCACGTGAATAAAAAATTCTTAGTTAAATCGGATATCACCTGATCAAAAAATCTGGCTAGCTGATGATGATATATCTACTGTCAACTTTCCTACAGTAAATGAACAAAATAAACTAAATAAAAAACAAAGACAAAACACACGTCGCACTACAGTAAATGCCACAGAGTATAAAAGGTCACGCGCGGAAGTGTCAAACTATGTAATAGACAATAACTCAAGGAAACAGATAAACAATATTTTGTTATTGCGTTTTGTATCGTTTTCCTGTTATTTTCACGGAAGGTTTGGCAATTTTTTGGAACAAAAGATTATTTCCTGTGTTTTTTATCACTAAAAGTTTTAGATTAAGCCAATATTTTTTCGACTGGTTGAAGTGTTCTAAAAGATTGTATTGGTTAGACTGCTGTAAGTAAATTAAATCTAAAAATAAAATATATTTAATCATAAAAAAAAATCTGCTTTAAACCAATGACTAGGTGTATGTTTCCAGGCGTTCTTCGAAGCTTTATTTCAACAATGTAACAATAACTAAGCTATAAGGCCTATATATTAAACGTATTGTAACTGTTTAAAGACCGATTTTTCAATGGCGATTTGACAGCTTTTGTCAAAGACATATGTCAAACAGCCATTTTAATTATTCTGGTTAAAGTTATCAGATTATTGTAAAAAAAACCATAAATATTTAAAACCACCGAATGTTTTCATTCAAAATAAAATCGCAACAAAAACAACAAAAAACACACCTCAGAGAAAACAAAAAAGTAAAGAAAAAACAATTCCATGCTCAAAGGAATCCACACAAACCCTGACAACGTTTGATGGATCGCACGCGTCGACAGTTGGACAAATCGTAAGTAACTCTGATAACGTTGAATATGGAATGAGACCGGTGGGTGTAAACGCGGCCATCACTCTTTTATGGTCGCTGGCTTCAACCAATGATCTACGATTACATTTTTCATAGGAACCGATGAAACTATTTAGAGGGTCTGGCCAAAAAGGGGGTGAAGAAAGCGCGCGGAGGGCTTTCGCGTGCGTAGCCAACGATACGTTTTTTCAGCTCATTGCCCACGGCTTATAGACGTCATTACCGGGCAAGATATTTATGGGATAAAAACGTGGCTTTACATTTCAATCAAGGATAAAAATAGTGGAAGTAATGTGCTGTACTTTGGATTTGTGATCGGGATTTTTCTTCGGCTTTGGGGTAGTTTGTGTATTGTTTACGGTTTTGAGCTTGTATATGGTGATATTTTATATCCGTAAAGTTTGATGAGAATGGTTTTGTTTGCAGTTTGGTATTGGTTCATTATTTGTTTTTGTGTTGTGTTTTTGTTCGTTTTGTGTTGTGTTTTTGATCGTTTTGTGTTGCTTTCCTACCTGTACGCGATGCCTGTATTTCCTACATGTACCCATATGGCACACATGAGATTTCATGACGACATACAACGTCGTCCAATCGAGATTGAGCTAACTATAGCTTACTCAGTGGAGTAATATGTAACACACAATCAATATTTTACATTCAAATCTTTTACGAAATTGGGGTTTGTATTATTCTACAATGACACGAGTTCAAATAATTTGGTTTTTACTCACTAGATACTCGTTTGCCGTTCTTTCTCCACTGTATGTTGGGTATGGGGTCTCCTCGGGCGGCGCAGTAGAACGCAGCGATGCCGTTCGCCCGTACCTGCAGATTGCGGGGCCGAATCGTAATCTCGGGCGGATCTGTCGAAGAGAAAAAACCTTTATGTAGTAGAAGGTAATGCTGGTTTTGGTTTGAATTGAATTTGGTGTAAATGCTGAAAGAGATTAAGATTACTTTTACATGTGTACGAGAACTTACAATAAATAAACAAAATAAAAACAACAATCACATGTAGGACAATATTGTGGTGTGGTAATTTATGACACAGTTTTCATGATAATAAAAAACTAAAACAAAATAATATAACACAACACAGTAAAATACAACAAATTAAATGTTTTAAAACAATAATATAAAAAAACCGTTTTATTGTCCGTGCTGATTGGTGGTAACAATGATACAGTACAATAATAATAGGAAGTTTTAGTACTTAACAGACTATTAATAATACACGATGTCTTTTACAATAATGTTTAAAAAAGCTGCCTGAGCGCGCCAGTATAAAATTTTTGCCTATTCACAAGCACCATGACATTACACAGCAAAATTCTGATTTCCCTGAGGGTTGGGCAACGGTCGCTCTGTATAGAAATAATAAGAATTGAATAGACAGACCATGTGAAAGATCGCAAATAAATAAAAAATCCCGTAGTCCTGAAACTATGTTAAGGTGCACTCCAACTATTTAGATCCAATTTGCGAGTACGACTTTCTGGACGTAACCCACTCAAAACAGTTGCGACAAAATAAATTTAATTTCTTGAGCGAAGAGTCGCTGAAAGTTGTCGGAAGTTCTAGCTCGCGACACACGGAGACAATTCCACCGAATTGTTTCCACAAAATTACACAAGAACTGAGAGTCCCGCGGTACATTTTCATTATTCACGACGAGATTAATGGCATTATCTTGTCGAAAAATGCGAGTTCAGCTACGAAACAATTATGTACACGTAGAGCGACTTCTTCGCCGTCCCGCTCAACGATCCAGAACAAAAATACCCATCTAAAGGGACCATCTTGAAAAGAACATCGGCCAAACGACACGGGAGCGTTTGATTCCTGAACTAGAAAATGAAATCCCATTTAGTTCCACGTATCCTCCCTTGGGCGATGCGATCGATGTGATTTTAATCGTAACGTATTTTTTTGAGAATTGTCATACAGAAGGTAATATATTCATGGAACGGACACCACGGAGGGGCTCGGATTAGAGAAATCAAAAAAGGTAGATCGGATCTGCGACCGGTATCGGAGGATATGGGGGATATGAAACAATTCATACTGAATAGCGGAGTGAGGCTCCCAGGGCGAGGTACGGGCGAATTTGTGGGCAATAAACAAGTAAGGTGCGCGAAATAAGGTTGGGTGTACAACTTTACTGTACAGTCGCAAACATTGTGTGCACTTACGAGTTGGACGCTGATGCGTTGATGCCCGTTTGATGGGAGCTTTGATTCTGTAATGCGGTCCTTTGATGCTACATTTACTGATTAACAGAAATACTGGTGACAAAGTTTGTTTAGTTAGAAAAGTGATTGTAGCTTCTTTTTGCTGGGGAGTTTGTTGCGCCACTTCTTCTTCCCAACTAAAACACTAGGAAGTGGTGACGGGCGGGCGTTTTGGGGGACTGTCTTTATGTAGAACTTTGACGTTCAAAAAGTGTTGGCACTCAGCCTCATTTGAATAAATGACTTGATTTTTTATTTTGATTTTGATTTTTTATAGGCATTCAATATCTGCAGTTAAATAAAACTAATTTTCAATGTTTATTAAATGTGTCTTCATGATTTTTTTAAAGCGTTATTGGTACGCTGTGAAAAAGAACTATCGATTCCTCGTACAACCCAGTCTTAAATATAAAATCCCTCTTTATTTCTTTAAATAGTGGACAATCCTTTTGGTCCGTGGCGCAAATAAAAGCGCCATCTAAATTCACACTTACGACCGGCTGACACACTTAATGGCGCCACATTCGATGTCCAATTACAAAAGATAATGAAAAAGATCTTTATGGCTCATCACTATTCTGGGAATTAATAGGATACTCCCTTTTATTTGGCAGACAGTGCCTTTTGTAGGTTAGTGGTGGATTTAATACTGTTTTGGTTTTTCTCAAAAACCTGTCGGCGTTTTTTTTTTTAATTTGGTAGCCTGTGGGCTAGTTCCAGTGTGCTAATTTATCTACAAATATTTTCTTTAAATCCAAAACCGACAAGATAATATTAATGCATTAAACATGAAAACATAGTGCGGCAATCATGAAATCCATTAGAGTTTGTCGTTTCAACAATGAACACGTCACAGCGTTAAAAATAAACGTTACAACACTCCCAGATTTTTCCTAAGCCTACCGCCCACTTAGCGAGCGTCACATTAACTGTAATCCAGGTTTCGACCGCGTAACCTAGCCCATTCAAATATTTGCTTAGGAATCACGTCGCCCGGAGCGTCAAGGAAAACTATGACGGATATGTTTATTCGTCGACGCTAGAGGTGAATGATCACGTTTCATATGTGAGCAGGATTGAAACGGCCCACGGAACGTGCCGACGCACGTATTCAGAAAAAAGGCGGCCATTTTTTTTAGTAGGCGTCATTGGCGCCTGCCCTAACCGGATTAAATTACACGAGTCTAGACGCCCCTGAACGGAGTTAAATTGCTAAATTGATACGATGTGAGCACGGTTGGTGGGATTTGAAAGAAATTGCCGTGAATAGATATGAATCATAGTAAACAGAATTAAGTATTTGTACAGACCAGAGGGGCAATTTTAGTTTTTTAAGGAGCGTTTTCATTCGCATCGCAACCGCAAACTGTCAAAAACACTTCATTTGGATCAGGTTTGACGTTTATTGTTGCTTAGATAATAAGGTTCACACAATAAATATAAACCTCATCAACGTAATACCCCCCTAATCCCTTTCTTCATCATTATTAATGCGTCTAATGCTTAAAAAAATCACACCCGCTCATCAATCATTGCACGTTCGACGGTTGATACCAATTACCGCGTGACGTCATAAAGTTCGCGCAAACGTGAAACTCGAACAACAAAGAGAAATATCGCGATCAATTATTATCGAGTATTCATTATTCAGCTGAACGAAATCGTGTCGTTGCCATCTCGATTGCTTTATGATAGCACTCCGATTCGATAATTCCGAGTTGCTGACTCGTTGCTCGTTTGCGATGACATAAAAATCGACGAGGTGTGCCCAACACTATTTAGAATGTAGATTAAACATTAAATGGATGGAGAATGGCTGTTTGGTTTTGGAATTCGATTTTAGAACAAGATTTGGTTTTGTAAGTTGCCAGTAATTATTTCAAAATACCTACTTATTCTGTGATTGTTTCGCTTTTCGCGCTATGGTAAAATGGTGTAAGATAATTTTCATTTCTTTCCTTTTTCAATCGCTCGAAACGGTTAATCAGATTTCCCAATATTTTAATGCCAATAAATTGCCAACGAACCCAACAATACAAATCCTGTAACAGAAGCAATTTAAAACAAAGCGTGTAACGAAATTTTTTATTTCAAATTATTACGTCGATGTAATCAATTTATGACATCGTCGGATTTAATTTTATTGTACAGGGGCATTTCATTACGTTGTCCAATAGAGTTAATCGAAATGTGCATACGCCGCTCGGTCGCATATATTCGCATAGGCAATTTATGACAATAATCTGGACGTTTCCGGATATAAACCGTTTTGCGGGTCGAATAGAAGTGTATTGCGATTTAAACTGTATGAAATTTATTATATTGAACTGTACGGCGGTGTGTTCATTTGCATAATTCTATTTGGACGCTGAAAATTGTGAATAACTGCTACTTTGCTGCGTAAAAATTGGAGAATTTAATGTATTTATAGGTCTTTGATGTTTTATATGTTGGTAAGTCAATTATTAACAATACGACCACACAGCACAAATATGAAAAAAAAACGAATAATCTATAAAAAAATTAAACATAATTTTAAGAATGATATTTCACGGTAAAATACACCACACTATTTCACCACAAAAGAAGAATCACAGCTCCTGTAACAGAAGAATCAGTCACAAAACTTACGTGTCAAATATCGTATATAAATATTGCCAGTATCGTTGACGGTTGGCATTTGCGGCGCCAGGATCGGGGGGAGCGGTGCTTCTTCTATCTCTTCTGTCACTAGTTCTGGGGGCTCCGTCTCATCTTCTTCGTCTGTCAAGAAGAATTGGTGTTGGACGCGCGAGCGGTTGTCGTATTTTTGAGATTGTGTTTTGTTTTTATTTGAATTTGAATGTTGTGACGCGTAAGTTTTATTATGTTTTTCTTTTCAATTTTTTTTATCTAATTAAAATTATTCAGGAAAATTATTTGTTTATCATTGTTGTAATAAAAAGTTTGATGTTGTTGTTTGAGAACGTGTAAGTGACATTTATTTTAAGCTGGTGCACAATAATTGTCCCTGACTGTACAATATCTTAATGTTAGTTAACAAATAAGTTATTTTCTCTTCTCAGTCATAATAATAAAGAAAAAACCAGCCAAGAGCGAGATCGGCTCGTGCGCAAAGCTTCCCGAATAAAAATTTAATAATCTCAACGATTGGCATTTTGCAAATTGTTTATTATGACTGTGAATTCACAATTTAAACAGTTTTACCTATAATGAGTTGATAGGCATATTCATTATCAGTTTTTCCATAATTAGGATAGTTCCAAATTGTTGCTGCCACTTAATTATCAAACACCACTGAAAACAAACTATTGTTACGATTAATTGTAATCATCAAAGTTTAATTATTCGTGGAATAAAGGTAACCTATTATACGAATTTGGCATAAACTAATAATTGTTTGCTGTCAAAATGTTATTAATTGTTTACCCATTGATTAATAGTTAATAGTTGAATAACTGATTTAGGAATATTAGGTGTTACACAATGCAGTGCGACACATCTTTATTAAGTACAGTCAACAGAGCTATTAGGTATACATGCAAAATTTTTAATTTTTCCCATTATAACTTTTTAAGCAAATAACATACTTACGAGCGTGGTGTACAATAATTGTCTACTCAGCACACTCACAACATTGTTTAAAAGTAGTAGCAAGTTAGCTGCCTGCATACCAAATAGCTTTATTGACTGTACACACTTTATACTAATATCTAAATTAACTTACGCTATAACGGCTTCTCCGATAGATAACTTTAAACATAATACAGGGAAAAATAAAATAGTTTATGTTTCATGCCCCACATTTATCATCAGGAAGATAAAATGGTAAATATGGGAATAAAAAATAGTAATCACTGCATGCGACAGACAGACACGAGTGAATCGAGTAACCTTATCAGGGTTCGGTTTTTTATTCAGACGTACGGAACCCAAAAAAGGGTCACAAATATAAGAAAAAAGAACTAACAAAAACGACCATATTGTAACCGGCAAAAACCTACTCGCATTACTTTATACTACTCTGTAACACAAACACGCTTGGAGTCCATAAGACCACGTAAATAAACACTCCATAAAGATGTAACCAACACGTAAATATGATCAATAAAATTGACCTAAGCAAACATGGTATGCCGTGGTCTAGCATAGCAACAATAACTTTATTTGGTTCACGATACTACTTGGTGTTTGAGTGGGTCAATAATATCGTGATTTTGTTATGTTGTGTGTTCTCTTGCCAAACATGAACCGGCGACGCGGTAGGCCCAGAAGGTGACCGCCGCATCCCTGGAACGCAGAGGGCTTTAGAAGGAACACGGGTGGGTTTTAGTCAGTAAGAGTCTGACACGCCCTTCCGCTCCACCCAGAGCGGAAGAAGTCATAAGGCCCAGAAGGAGATGACATGACAAGTTAGACTTCTACCAGGATACAACAGATGTAGGAAAGGACAGAGAAAGTGGAATGAAGGAAGGGAGGAGTTTGCCCTGCAGTGGGATATAACAGACTCAAAGTAATAATAACAAAAAGGGTTTGGTGTGATTGGGGGTGACTGCGGCGAAGACGACTTATAGAAAAGTCAAGAAGACAAGTTCGACCCTACATAAATTGGGTACGATAATGATATTATAACAGTAACAACTTCCGATATCTTATTTTTAATCAACTATGCAAGTGCCCTTAGGTACAAGACACTAGGACTGCTTGGGGTTAGTAACTTCACTAATTTTTGTAATAGTAGTTTGTAATAATTAGCAGGCATATGACCTTTGGCTCCCAAGTTAATTTAAATCATTTTCGGCACCATTGTTACCCTTTTTTTGAGGATGGAAAATCATCAAATGACTTCTTCCGCTCTGGGTGGAGCTCTTACTAGGTGAACTCTTACTGACTAAAACCCATCCGTGTTCCTTCTAAAGCCCTTTGCGTTCCAGGGCCGCGGTGACTCTTTCGAAAATATTTCGCAACACCATTGTTACCCTAAAACGCACCGAAGTCACTTGATGATATTCCCACAACATTGCGCCCTTTCCTAAAAACTTCAACAGCATCGCAGACATCAAAACAACAACAAAAGCCTAACAGCAACGAAACAATAAATCAGCCATTGTTATTGCTGAGAGAAAAAAACACTCCGAGATCTCGATACTCCCGCATTGGTGCAATAAATAAATATCGGAACAACATCGATTATTGAAAGATTTATATCTCAGCCCACTGACGTATATAGTTCTGCCATTATTCATACCAAGTTTCATTGTATGAAGACACGATAAAAATGGATAATGGGAGTACCCCTTTATGTCGATATCGAATGGAAACGAGTTTCTTTTGAATTTTATAGTGCAAGGAGTAACGTATCGGGGGCAGAATACTGGCTGGAAATATTAATGACGGTACTTTTGTGTTTAATCTTTGTATTCGGCTGTTATTTTTGGATTTCGAAGTAAAATCTTCGCAATTCAAAAATAACAGAATAGTAGAATGTAAAAGCAGATTCTTGTTTTTAGATTATTAATCTGGGCTGCGATTATTCAAAAGTAATAATCGAACTTGTGAGTTTTTTGGGGCAGAGGAACTTGAACGGAAAGGGGTTAGCTAGTAGTACTAAATAAGAAAATATTATATACAGATTAATTAATATACAGGGTGTTCGAGAAGTACATTAAAGTGTTCCAGAAGTAACAGGGTCATAATTAATAGTGATGTTGGGTAGCTGTTAAACATTAAGGTAAAAACAGCAAAAAAAAACGACCAGAAAAAAGTTCCGAAGAAATGACTTTTCAAGCAGTTTGTTACCGTTCACGGCATTTACTTCAGTTCAATCACATATTTTGTGGTCACCAACTGCATCAGACTGCTTGAAAAGTCGATTTTTATTAAAGTCACTTTTTTATGTTTGTTATTTTTTCCATAATGTATATACCTATCAGTTTCCCTATATCTTCCCTTCCCTTAAATACGTCCACGCACATCTGGAATACTCTTTAGAACTCAATCGAGAAGCATTAATCTTTCTTATGCGTAAGGACCTAACACGTGTTGTTTTCTTTTATATGGTAAGCTCACGTTGTATTCATGAAATAAGATAGCATTCATTTAATTCCTAGGGGTTTTTAAGTCAAGAGTAAATAGGTTACTTTAAGGCAAGCGGCCTCTATCGTCGACCACATCATTGCTTTAAGAGATTGTGAACAAACGCGAAACTACCAATAATCACACTAATATTATAAAGGCGAAAGTTTGTGAGTGTGTGTATGTTTGTTACTTCTTCACGCGCAAACGGCTGGACCGATTTAGATGAAATTTGATATAGGGTTGTTTGAGTCCCGGGAAAGGACATAGGATAGTATTTTATCCCGGGAGTATGTTCCCTTGGGATAATTTTCGTTTACACGCGGGCGGAGCTGCAGACTGCAGCTAGTATTTGAATAACATCATTTAAATAACTTATCTATTCACACTGATTTTCCCATCCAATACAAAAACAATGAAAAATATTTAGTTTCAGTTTTGAGCTATCCGACATACAACACGACTTGCGGCGGCCAATCGGGGCAATTCAATTGCTACAGTGCTTGCAGACAATGGCTAACTCACCGTTAGGTACTGTGGTAGGCTCCACACTACTCCAATGTACTGCAGACCGTGCAGTCAATACGTTATTGTTGTTTAGAAAGCCAGTAGTGGAAGTACTATGAGTGAGTGGGTATGGTGTGGGAATTCGAAGAGTTTTTCTAACAAAATTTGCTTTTTCTTGAAGAAATACGACTGCAATTGTAATAAAAAAAATTAAGAAATTAAGATAAAGAAAGGCAGTGCAATGAAGATTTGCAGTTTAAAAAACAATAAAAACTGCATAATACACACTTTATCAACAGTACCTGGATGTTTTTTTTTTTGTAAACATTTTCTAAAAATGAAACCTAGCTAGATCGATTTATCGCCCCCGCATACTAAATTTCATGAAAATCGTTGGAGCCGTTTCCGAGATTCGGATTATATAATATATATACATATATACAAGAATTGCTCGTTTAAAGGTATCTTTCTGGACAGTCCGTTGCATGCATTTTTTATAAACGACAATTGTCAATTGGTTTTATTAACAATGATATACCTAACAGGTATAAAGGTATACCTATACTGTATATAAAAGGGGTATTTGAACTTAAAAGGCGTTCAAATTGAAGAAGGAATATCAGTTCGTGAATGTTCCTAGGAATACGAGAATAACCCCTTTGAAGGTAGGTAGAGTATTCAAAATAAAAATCCTTTAACAAACGCAGCGTCAGCGGCGACTAACTAGCCCTCTCTTCATCCCTTCCCTACATGATTAACTAGTCCCCATTATAACAGGACTCAACTACCCGTCACTCTGAATTCCGTCCTACCAACAAAATATGCCACTAATGAATGGCAGTCGACTCGTACAAAAAGGTAAAAATAAACACTAAAAGAACAATGGACGCCAAACAAAGCGACTTGCCCTCAAAGGCGAAGTGAGAGCAAAATACAAGAAAATGTTTCAAGACTAACTCAGAAGTGATTGCTGTTGGAGTAACTTAAGGGTCTCAGAACATATATGTGGAATAGAGTAGATTTCTAGAAATATTCTATTAGTCGTTAGTTAGACAACCAAAAAAAATATTGGACATTTTTTTCTTTTAACATTATACAAAAAATTAAGACGAGAGTGCGTTGAAATTTCTTGTGCGTCAAAAGAGTAAATCCAATATGTATTGATAATCTAACGGTCGGACCAAATATAATCATATATTTTTAATCCGGAAAATATCCCTATTGACAGCTCGAAACTATTTTGTTGAAAACAAAAAAAAAGAGAAATGCATTGGAAATAGTAACACACGTCTGCAGGTTAGTGTAATAAGGTTTCCTATTCAAAAATGTAGATGGATTAGCAGCCATACAATATTAAGTCGATTGACGATCTATACCAAATGATCATTCTGTCTGCGAATAGGGTATTTGACTTAAAAAATCTATTAGTCCGTAAGATTGATTTTCAAAAAATATTTGGACACGTATTTTTTCTTTTGACACGTAAACAAAAATTAAAGATGATACAGTGCGTTGAAAACTCGTGTGACGTCACATAACAATACACTTTTTACTGGAAAGTGACGTTACAAGCGCCCACTCCTAATGCTTGACCCGTTTTATCTTCGTCCATTTTTGTTACCATTTTTGTCCATTGTTGTAACTAAAAAATACGACTAAATAGAATAATATTTTTATTGACGATTTCAAAACCAGAAATGTCATTAAGAATAGGTAAACAGTGGATAATGCTGACAACATTTCACTTTTAAAGGCCCAAAAAAAACGTAGTCACAACACATTTTGTTATATCAGGCAGTCAGGCCGTTTCTTATTTGAAAATGGAAGAAAATAAGAAGATGAAACAAATACCACCAGCAGTTTAAAAAAAGAATCAAGCCATCATTAGGTGTGGTAGCTTAAAGTCGTTAGCGCAAATAAATGGGATCGGACCGGATTACGTGAGATTGAATTGACTTCGATTGCATGAAGATGTTCAGGAAAATAGTGGTGCTAAGTGGTGAGGTTGGTAAACAATTCCAACCGTAAATTCGTGGAGGGATATTTACTGTGTATTTAGCGGGTAAGATAAGCTTTAAAAGCGGTAATTTGCATTGGCGTAGTGCAATACTGCAGGTAGGTTTTTTTTTTTAATAATGTTTAACCACACTGGGAATTTCTCCTGTATCGTGGGTGCGTTTACAAACATACAAAGTCACATACACAAACAGCCAGACCCGGAACAACTATCTGTATGCCTACTAATATCTGTTCCGTGCGGAAATAGAATTCGCAACACGCAGCGCAGCACCCAATCGCTTATCTACTGCGCCAACCGTGTCGTCGAGACATAATTGTGGAAGGACAATACCCAGCAGGGGTCAATTTGCACTGGGCTGGCGTGGTGGACTACGGTACGCTCCCTCTGACATGAAGGAGGCACATGTCCTGTGCCCAAGCAGTGAGATTGTCAAGGGTAGCTTATAGATAATGCTATACTCAGCAGTGAGATATTGAGGGCTATGAATGGTGATCACAATAGAGTGACACTAGTGCCAATATTACAGGCATAAAAATAAAAGAAGTTAACGAAACAGATGATATCAATCAATGTAACTCAACCGTTTCCACACCATCTCAATTTGCCCCAACCCGCAATTTTCGAACACAACCAAAACTTAACCCTAACTAATCGTGGCGTATAAAGCTATGATCACAACACCGGTACATCGTCAGAGGAACACGCGGGCGCGATATATCATGGAACGCGGGCGATACTCGAATAAATCGGTATTCTATCGCCCCGGGGAATTTATCGTGCATTCCGTTAATAGCTAGCATTAATATGAATCGCGCTCGCTCCCGCGAGGCTAATGTGCTACGCTCCGTTGCTTGTTTATGTAGACAAGGCTTTAGAAATTTTGGCGATTATACAAAAAAAAATGTATTGTGAAATTTTGAGTAATTGGGGCGAAGGGTTGGGTCCGTGGGGTAAGTGGGTGCGATTGAGTTTGAAAGTTTTTATGGGGTGTGTGAGTGGGCCATGTGTGGAGTAGGGAGTACGCAAATTTTATTGAAAGCGAAAAAAAATAATGTTATTTATTTTATAAGTAGGTACATACGTATATACATGAATAGAGGAAGTACTAAAATGCTGCACCAATATTAATGCGTTATTTAGAAAATTAAAACCCAAGGCTACATCCGCTAGAAGCGTTGGACCAGTCTTAGTGGCGCTTTAGAGTGCGAGATTTGATGATTTTTACAGATCAATTCCCACCGAATAGATTAGCCCGTACTACCAAAGCACAGAGTTACGTGGAAAAGGGAGAGGGTGGCTTTTGCCCACCAGTGGGACAAAACAGGCTTGATAGAACTTAAATAAACAGAGGGCTACCATGTTAACATGCATAACCGAATACTAGCGCGTAGTTTACTACGAAATAAGCGAAACTGCAACGACAACGCGTCACTCTCACAACGCAGTACGTTCATATTAAATTCCTCTTCAAACCGAGCTACGTTTCAAATATTTTCGTATTGTTTTAGAACTTATTTGAGGTCTGATTTGAATGCAATGTCCGGTATTTTATAATAATTTTCTTTTACTGACGTGTATGTATGGAATAGGGTAGAATCCTAAAAAAACTATTTAGTTCGTCTGTTGGATTACCAAAAAATCCTACTAATATTATAAACGCGAAAGTTTGTAAGTATGGATGGATGAATGGATGGATGGATGGATGTTTGTTACTCTTTCACGCAAAAACTACTGAATGGCGCAGAGTTAGATTATAGTCTGGAATAACACATAGGATACTATTCATCTCAGGAATATGTTCCCTTGGGATAATTTCCGACATTAACGCGGGCGGAGCCGCGGGCGGGATCTAGTATTGAATACGTATATTTTCTTTTGCCACGTAAACAAAAAATTAAGACGATACGTTGCGTTGATTTTTTTTTTGTGACGTCATATCTACGTAAAAAGTGTTCCACTAGAAGCCCCCACTCCTGAACTTTGATGCTATTTATTTTTGACAACTTTTATTGATTTGACTAAGCAAAACCCTGCATATTTCAGAAACTTAGAATCGTCTTGCTCCTTTAATAGTTCTTATGTGGTTAACTAAGTAGGTGTGTATGTTTCTTTAATATATACCATAAACATAACAAAGTTTCAAACAACATTTTACCACTATCCTTTGAGAAACCGTCGGTCGATAAAAAGAGCTATTTACATTGTACCGAAGCATTTCCTATCTAGAGATACCCTCAATGTTTCATACATAAGATGAGAGATTGGTCCATAAATCCGATCTATCGTTACAACTAATAGAGTCTTCCTTAAGGGCCATTAAACACCAACTATGGTTTCCATTCGACTTTCCCTTAATGGTGCTTATATGTATGAATCTTTTTTATATGTATTTTTAGTTCAGCGCGCTTGAAGTCGGAAATGTTGCGTTTTAGTGGTTTTTTGTAAGTTGATTCTTTTTTGGGAAGCAGCATTTTGTGGCTCTCTGTACAAATCAATGTTTGACGCTAAATATCACTTTTGCAAGTGACATCAGCTTTACCTTAATGACTTCTTCCGCTCTGGGTGGAGCGGAACGGCGTATCAGACTCTTACTGACTAAAACCCATCCGTGTTCCTTCTAAAGCCCTCTGCGTTCCAGGGCCGCGGTGACTCTTTCGAACAAATTCCGCAACCATCAGCCTTACCTTGGAGGTAAGTACTGGATTGGTAATAGAAGAATCATTCTTATATCATATGTAGGTATGTTTATCTATACGTTTTTTTTTTATTTTTTTATTTGAGATGAGTTTGCTCTTGACTCTAGTCTAGGATGACAGACAAAGTTGACGACGGAGCGAGCTTACCCAGAAGAAGCCTGTTGACTCTAATTTTGAAGAGATTAGGGTTGTATGCGTTCCGAAACACAGCCGCAGGCGTTTGCTTCAAAATAACAGCAAGGGTTTGATTCCATAATCACAGCCGTTTCTCATAACTCCTCTGTAGTTTCTACTCCTACATTATACATTTAAAACCACTTACAAACCTTATGCAACGCCACACACATCCGTCTACACAGATATACCCCACACTAGACAAGCTGCTTCTCCGCTAAAACGCGGTTCATTAGCGGAGGTGCGCTCTTAGAGTGCACTTCTAGTTTTACGACGCATAAAACGTCATTGAGGTTGATGGAGTCGCATGCGCACCGACCTAGAGCTGCACTTTAATGCACTGTAAACACGATGCCGTATCTAGAATTCTGATTACATTTTCTTGTGGTGTTTTTGTTGCGTCGTTTGGGTGTATGCAGTATTGTTGGTATGTAAAACTGAAATGTGGTGGAAGACACTTTGGAAGATGAGTATTGTGGAATTTGGTACTGTTCTGGAGGTTTAGACACGTTGCACTCGAGATGTTAGAGCGTTTCTGGAAAGGCCATTTTGGGTAATGTTGATTTTGTGTAAGATTCAATTACATAGAATAATCTTTGATGTTTCCTGGATCTATGAAACAACGAAAACATTGCAACAAGTTAACAGTTAAACTCCATGATAATGAATATGCCTTCAATATTACATCACACTTAACCTAAAAGAAAGAATGTTTACAACGAACTTAAAAACTACTTACAAAGTATCAACCAATGAACTGACGAAAAAACAGCATAAAGTTGTTAGCACACTACTTAAAAAGCCTAATTTTCCCTAATATTTAGTTCAGGTAAGTACCAGATGTTTTTCTTTAAAACGTGTTGGAAAAATATATTAGATGGCGAGACGACTTCCATTGTTGTCGACGGCTTTTATGACTACATACCGTCATATTATGTGGCTGGGAATGTACAGGGAATGTCAAGCAACGGAATAAATGTACACTTTACATTTTAGTAGGTACCACAAAACTACGTAAGTCCTGGGAATAATTAGGTACGTAAACATTTGCGTTTATTCCTCACGGTATTTCATGTATGCTCGTAAGTCCTTTGTCTTGGAAATTAATGAACCGATTTTAATGAGACGTGATACCTGTTGTTTTTTTAAGGATGGGAAATCATCAAATGACTTCTTCTGCTCTGGATGGGGGCGTGTCAGACTCTTACTGACAAAAACCCATACGTGTTCCTTCTTAAGCCCTATGCGTTCCAGTGCCTCGGTGACTCTTTCGAACAAATTCTGCAACCCTGGCAGGCTCTGGCCCTAGCGGGCCCCGTCTTCTAGAACCTAATCTAGAAGTCCTATTTTTAGTGATAAAGTTTCAAAAAGGGTTGCTTTTGAAGCAGTTTGATGCAGTTGGTGGCATCGAATCTGTGATTAAACTAAAACATATGGACCAACAAAAATTGACTTGTTTGGAGCATTTTACTCGTATTTAGCGTCGGTATTTTTGATGCAGATCAAGTTTTTCGCGACATCTTTTAAACCAATAGAAAAAGGTATAATGTGAATGTTACTTAGAAATCCACTCACTATTATCAAACATACTAAAAGTAAACACCGTTCTAAAAATAAACTGCACACAACCGACGATTACCAATACGCGACGTGCAGGTAATACGAAATTCTTAGCTCCATGAAACGCGAGTATTTCGACAATAAACCGGGGAGCGGAGTGAGTTATTCAAGTATTCTGGTGACACGGCAACTATAAGAACTTAGAGCTACTATAAAAACATAAAGATACTTTCGAGTCTTGTGGCGAAAGTCACAGTTGATGTTGTGACTCCTTATTTTGAGACATACAGGGTTTTAGTGAGATATACCACACTATTGTAAACGTTTGTTTGTTACCTTATCACGACTACACAATGTCACTTGATCACGAAGTGAGCTGTCATTCTATCTTGATTATATGGATTGACAGCTCACCTCGTGATCACTTCACCCAAGCCTTCATTTCGACATGTTTAAAGAATCGACCGGCAATCAATCGTAACGAAAGATATAGGCTATAAAACTACATTGTAAGAAAATAAGGATAGATGCGTTTTCTGGTCTTTTCAAATGCACATTTTATGTACGAAAAAAAACCTTTTTTTTCCTTTACAAAAAAAAACAGACTTCCAAGTAAAAAAACACTACAAAGCATAAAATAACTTTAATTTCGGCAGTCGGTGTTTTTGGTTGTTTTATCGTTTTTTGACACCGACTTCCGAAAAGTTATTTCTCCTCCTTCTTTTGGAAGTCGGTTGAAAATGAGGATTTTTTAACAGATTGCTGAAGGTGTCATTAGTTCGGCATAGCTTCATCATGACGTCATTGGTACGATGATGTTTTCGATTTTCTACGTGACAAAATATTGGTAAATATTGTTGTTATTTTTAACCCTATTATCTCAGTAAATAAGGCATATTTTCATTCAACAAACAATTCCCTTGTAACACTAGTTCATCAAACTCGCGACCCGTGTGTCCACAGCCGTATCCCACCGTCTATGAATACTCGTATATGAGCAAAATAAAGCCGTGACAAGATTTTCTGCTTACCATAAACAATATTACTTCAAAATATTGTGTGCACAGTTTCAGTGTGTGGCATGCATTAGCGGAATTACCTTGGCATAGACTTTTTTTTTATTTTTCGTCGCGTTACGTCATGTAATTTTGTATGTGCGTAACATTAAAAGGATTAAAGTGAGTTCGTTTTGATACTGTATATGAAGATGCTGTGACGTCTGAAAAGATAAATCCTTACTAATTTCATAACAGCGGAAGTAGCTCAATTTGTTTGTTTGTTCTGTTTATTGCGGCTAAGCTGCTGAACCGATCTTAAAGAAACTTTACATAAATATAGCCTGGGACCCGGAGCAGGAGGTGGTATATTTTTTTTCAAAATATCATGCGAAAGAAAACGCGGGGAAAAAGTCAGAAACTTAAAATATTTGGCTTAGTATCATAACTCACTTTAAAAGGAGTTTTCGCGGAAATTGATACTAGAAATTTTCTCGACATCACAATAGGAATTGCGATAATTGTATTAGTAATAAGATATCGTCAACGATATCAGATATTTCTTGCCCATTGTACTACATTACCACAGACTCGTGTTACTAAGGGCCAGCTCATACTGAGATGCTGTGCGATTTTTAATAAAACTGGCATTATACAAAAGGTACCTAAACATTTAAATGAGAGTGCCTAAGATATAACAGCTGGATCGAAAATTATCTATGCGTCTTAATTAAATACAAGTCAAGTGACGCAAATTGCTTTTAAAAATTCAATGATTACACCTTTATAAGTTCGCCCAGTTTTAGGAATAAAGGTGTAATACCTAAAACTGGGCGAACTTTAGCTGGTCGATGCGATATGCCCCGTTCATTTTGGGTAATTCAACAAGTCAAACGCGGCTATACGCATCTTGGTCTGTAGTAAGAACAGCTGACTTCTTTAACCTTTTCACGGCTACGGTCGGCTATAGCCGACAAATGAAAAAGTGCCCAACACGCCACCGTCGGCGTTCAAAAGGCATTTTGAATGCCAGTGCATTAACGCATCGGTGTGCCCCAGACGCCAAACCACAAATTCGTCGTCGCCGTTTTTTTTTGTCGGCTCTAGCCAACGGTGGCGTGTTGGCCACTTCTTCATTTGTCGGCTATAGCCGACCGTGGCGGTCAAAAGGTTAAGCATCCAAGCGCAGCGTCGCGCCGCATCTCAATGTGAACTGACCCTTATATGTGGGACTGAGTTTGCATAAAGAGTGCTCATGTTATGTACCCTACGTAGGTACCTATATACTGTTATTGTATGGCTCACTCGACGCCAACGTGGCTCGTGAAAATTGTGCAAATGTACCCGTATAGTACGTAGAATATAGCCTGAAGTGTTTTGCACTCGGAATAGTCTACATAATTGAAGGTGGGTAACAATGGTGTTTATTTTCCACGTTTATGGTCTGATTGAATTGGTGCAATGACCTACATAAGCTGAGGATTTGTGCTTTAAACCCACAGACACGAAATATTTGAAATAGGTTTTTTTTATGATTAAGCATGTTTGTAGAAAGAATCGATTGGGAAAATTCATTAAATAAGAAGCTACCCTATTCCTAAATGTTAATAATGGTTGCTTTATCCCGATAAACGCTAGGTTTGTGGGATTTACAGAGAAAAAGCCTGTGTTTATGTAATCTCTATTCTACTATATTTTGGGGTTGTGTATGAGATTTAGCAATTCCATTTTGTTTCAATTATTAAGTTTATATAACAGTGTTGGAAAGTTCTAGATAAGCCTACCATTAGTTTGATAAGATTAAACAAAGGCAATTAAAATCATCCATTCTCTAGTTCCAGGTATAAGATACACGTAACAACGATTGTTCCAAATGAAATTACCCTTTATTAGTTTTCTGATGTTATTCCGTCGGAACATAGAAACGTTGTTTAAATTTTAATTATGTTTTGTATAAAATAACATCACGCCTTTCTTCTTCAAAGGGTAAGGCAGTACCTATCAATCACATTTCTTCAGTTTTGATAAGTCCCTGTCAAAAAGAGCGACCCTATTGCCATCAATAGGGCAGAAACCCAATAGTCCAAGATCCCAGAGCCCCCTGACGTTACTTAATGTTCGCATCACTTAACTTGTTAGTTTTATATGTGGGATAGAGTAGTATTAGTACACTCAGACTTTAAAAAAGTGGGTAATGTTTTAACGTAGCTTGTACCGGGGTTTTTTTCTTTAATCATCATCAAACGACTTCTTCCGCTCTGGGTGGAACGGAAGGGCGTGTCAGACTCTTACTGACTAAAACCCATCCGTGTTCCTTCTAAAGCCCTTTGCGTTCCAGGGCCGCGGTGACTCTTTCGAACAAATTCCGCAACATCGAACAAATTCCAAGGTAAAATGGCCCAAGCTAGCTGGTAACAGTACTCTATCTCAGATATATTATTGCTGAGAAAATAACTGAAGTCCGCGGGCTCTGGGATCTTACACTACACTAACATTTTGATCGACTCGATAATCCAACCCCTTCAATTTATTTCTAATGCATTTTATGCATTGTACAAAGGAGTAAGCATCATAACAAAGCATAAAATGTCCAAGTAAATACACGTTTATCATATAAATTAACATATAATTTTATTATTATGAGCTTTAAAATTAAGGTGGATTCGCTTGTAAAATCTTTTTAAAGGTGGCAGAGAGAATTATAAAAGCACGAGTAAATATGAGGATGCCTCGGGATGAGCAGGTGTTATGTAAAATACCTTGAGAAGAGACAAAAGCTTTCTTGAATAACTATCTATTGAAGATGCGCCATGCTGTATTGCCTTAGCTGTGATCGGGTATTTAAAACCAAATTCGGTCTAGCTAGTCATATTAGGCCACACGCTAGGAAGTAGTGTCTTGGGGTCGCCGATGTCGAAATCGGCAAGGAGGACTTTATATATATATATATATATTGAAGCAGTGTGTGTGTGTGTGTCTTGCCGAGGTTAGTCTGTGGATGGGTGACCATCTTAACATACCGAGACTCCTCCGTGCCTCGGAAAGCACGTTAAGCCGTCGGTCCCGGCTGTCATTTGTAAATCTTTGGCAGTCGTTACGGATAGTCAGAAGCCAGATAATCTGACACCAGTCTTGCCAAGGAGTACCGTGTTACCCAGTTAATGGGTTGTGGAGGTCTGGTAGGCAGCCGCTCCACGTAAAATATTGATATTCAGCTGAATCCGGTTTGACTGGAAGCCGACCCCAATATAGTTGGGAAAAGGCTAGGCAGATGATGATGAAGCAGTATGTCAAGGAAAACCAAAAGCAGCATAAAAATCAGTTTCAAGGAGGCCGGTGTCCCAGCAATGGGAACGTAATAGGCTGACTTAGCTGCACATTGTATTAATTTTTATTATTTGTTTTTAATATAGCAGCAAAAGAAATACTCACTCCGTGAAAATTTGAACTGTCTACCTATTACGGTTCTTGAGATGCAGCTCATAGACAGACGGACGAACGGACAACGGAGGCTTAGTATTAGGGTTCCGTTGGTTATCCTTTGTGTACGGAACCCTAAAAAGGGATAGTGGTAATATGTCTTGTCTCTGTCTCCCTCCCAAACCAGGGTCATGATGGTTTTAAGACCACCAAGATTTTGCTTCTCTGAACTTAGAAAGATAGTTTTTGTCATAGAATCTTAAGAAGCCGTTATACTATTGAAACCCTCCTACTTAAATCAAGGCTGAAAATATCTTTAACATTGCCTCATCTAAGGAAACCTTTTGACTCGCTGCCTCAAAGTAAATAGGTTCCTTTTTTCTCAGGCAGACAGGGACGGCTGATATTCGCCAATTACAGGGTGGTAAGGGGTGAACCCACTGTCTTCAAATATTGCTATGCATATTGCATGAGAGGTAATAACGTGTCAAAGTTGGGGGCTACTGGAAAAATACGGGGTAGTTACTGAAGCCTTTTCATCCATCAGTTTTAATGGATTGCCAATACATAAATTGTTATTCTGGTTTTTGTATTTTTTTTTATTTGGCTTTGACCACGCTTAGTTGGGAGTTAGGTACTGTATTGATATGTAATCAATAAATGCAATCGGAATGAATGAATTCAACCCATTTCATTGTAATTTCTCGACTAATAAAATACTATATTCTAGTCTGTTGGTATTTCAACGAATTTGGAATATAATATCGTCGTATGGTTTTAAATTGAATGCAATCTATTTAATCATTCTTGTTAGCTACAAATATTTTATAAAGTTATTTGCA
Organism: Mamestra brassicae; assembly: GCA_905163435.1. Taxonomy (NCBI): domain Eukaryota; kingdom Metazoa; phylum Arthropoda; class Insecta; order Lepidoptera; family Noctuidae; genus Mamestra; species Mamestra brassicae. Next base: position 5,139,711 of record LR991004.1, on the reverse strand, counting down.
GAACGTAGTAAAATCAACACGTTTTCGCACTATTGTTAAGTTTATTCTTATAGCAAAACACATACGCATTTCAACGCCAAGATTTCATCAAACGTAAAATATTTTTCATTAAACTAAGTAATATATTTGGACGTAAAATTCACTTCATACCAGACACACACAAGGACAGGTTCATAAAGCATCGTGTTCTCGAGTTACGCACATTTACATAATTATGTTGGTAGCACGTTTATGTTGCCAACATTACACCCCACCTGATGCCGTGAGGTGTTTACTGTGGTGACGGAATGGGGCTGTCAAAATGAGATAGTGGACTAGTGTTGTAGTATACCCACCAACCTGTATAGTCAAACCTTTATCTGTGGGCACACACGTATCCGATTGTCTGATCCGATTCGGGTTGCCAGATGCTGGATGTTATAAAACCGTACAAAAATAAAAAATCGCAAAAACCATAGCTCATATTTGAAAGACTTTCTATAATTAGACATGACTTGTATGAATAATACATCTGACCTCTGGCAAGAATGGCAAGAAAGCAGATGACCCTGGCCACTGAAACGACAACTAATAGAGAAGTATATAACGACGAAAAAAAACATAAAATGGTTTAAAAGAGTGTCACTGGAGCTTCTTGCACGTTCTTCTCCATAGAGATCTACGCTTTGGAACGTGCAAATTGCTTCATGTTTTTGACTGACTGACTTTGAAAATTCAAAAATGGTTTATTTGAAAGAAATGCTTTGACTTTGACGAAATTTTGCGCCAACTTCTAATAAATTGGGATAAAGGCAAGTGAATCATTATGATTGGCTGCATCCCATACACCACATTATTAATTCTGTTTATCATCTCAAGAGATTGTAGATCTTCTAATCTTAGTCCACCCAGGTAAAATGCTTGTCCAAGTTATTTTTCACTTTGTAAATACCATCGATCAACCTCAAGGACACAATTCAATTGTTTTCGCTTCGGTAGTGGCAACCCTGCAGGTAGAATCTAATTATATCGCGGGAAAAATGTGAGAACCATAAATCATCTTTCATCATTTACAAGATGAAGATTTCATAGATTTTTTTTACGAAGACACTTTGCCGTCGGCTTCGTCTGCGTGGAGATCGGAAAACAACTGGAATACCGTTTTAAATGATCCCAAGGGAACATTCAAGCGGCATCTACACTATAGCTCATAGAATTAGATGCTCAGCGTCTCATCGTTCAGTATCTAACTGGTAAGTGACGTCACACGAGTTTTTAACGCACTGTATCGTTTTAATTTTTTCATTAAGTGCCAAAAGAAAAAATACGTGTCCAAAATCTATCTGACGGACTAATTAGATTTCTTTTGTCAAATACCCTAAAAAAAAATTTACTAGTCCGTCAGATAGATTTTGGACACGTATTTTTTTGACAAGTAGTTTGATAGTAACCTAGATACTTATCTTACTGTGGCCGACAGGGTCCATATGAACCAATTTGTTATTTTACAACCTAAGAATACATGTGGAATGCAATAAAAGTATTGAGTATAGTATTACAGGTAGGTATTTGATGTTTAAAACATCAAATACCTACCTGTAATACTATACTCAATACTTTAACATAATGTTTTTTTCCGTTTTGTTTAACTTGGTTTGTATAGCTCTGTCTCCGTCATGGTAAGGTTTCAGGTAGGTAATCGGTCCACCTTGGCTTTCGAGATGGAACTTGCTACCGATATACGAGTAGGTTTTAAGACGTCCTGAATAAGGCCAGGGTTTAACTGAATAGCCAACATACAAACTCATAAACTTCCATATTTATGTTATAAGTAGAAAGTAGGATTGGATCGCTATCAGCAACTGTGCTTAAATTTTACGAGTTTTTTTTAATGTTAGCGTCATTAACCTTTTTATGAGCTTCATGTCCTAATTATATTCGAAATAATTTAATTGTTTTTATGCAAAAATTGCGCAAATAAGGACTCGACTTAAGCTCCCCTGGAGTTTGTTTTATTTTCCCTTTATTGCTCAAAATAATTGCTATATAATTAAGGTTACATGGAAATGTACAATGGACGGTATTATTGTTTTCCGGGAACTTTTCATTGTTTACCTAGATACACAGAGAAGTATTATAATAATATAATAATATATTAGTTTAATATTATGAAATGTTTATTGCAGAAATACAATTCTCTTTTATTCTAATAAAGAAAAACTTAATAATGTATAGCAAACCTATTAAATACTACCTACTAGATAGACATCATGATCGTCTGCCTAGCCGTTTCCCAATAACATTGATCAGTTTGCTGAACGCCCGATTACTCAGGAACCGGAGGTCGATATATTTTCGAGCATTTTTTTTTGCCATCATCATTTATTTTTTTGTTATAAATGTTTATAAGATAAATTCAACATATCGCACCAACGAAATTATGAAATTTTATAGGGGAGCCAATATTAGAAAATAGTCACTGTTTTAGATAGATGGTCACTGATTTTCATTGATACCACAATTCATGAAAATTTTCGTTTAGTAACGGTTTTACTTTAAAGCGTGCGACTATAAAATTTCATAATGTCGTTTAGTAACGGTTTAACTTTAAAGGTGCGATATGTTGCTGGCTTGCTGTACGCTTTGGTGCAAACTGTAAGTATAGTAATAAATTGTTACGAAATAAATCATCACTACATATTATAAAACGAAGTCGTCCGCCGCGCCTGTCTATCTGTTCGCGATAAACTCAAAAACTACTGCACTGATTTTCATGCGGTTTTCACCAATGGATGGGGTTTTTCATGAGAAAGGTTTAGGTGTATAATTCGTTCCGAAATTCTTACGGGCACGGGAAAAATGGGATATGCGCGTACGAAGTCGCGGGCAAAAGCTATAAATAAAATTGGGGTCGATAGCCAATCAAACCGGATTCACCTGAATACCAACGTCAGTACGTTTCTACTAATCAAATGTACAATTAGATGTGAAGAAGAGCTAGGTCATGACATATTCGAGGGATGCCATTAAACGTGGCAATGCCGCCAGTCTCTTGGGCACATTACCAGCTGACAGCGTTGAAGACGAATTTTTTGATGCTATATTTTAGTTTAGTTTATTTGTTAATATTAGTTTGTATGATCATTGATTAATTATTATTATACCTATATATGATATTTTAAAAGAAGATTTGATTTCCTTACGTTTCCAATTTTAGTTTTACATAATACAAAAGATTGTGTCCTTAATTCAACTAATTACTTTTCCATAATTATTTAATTACAAGTTACGAATACTAATTGTACTGTAATTTGGTATAAAATAGTTGACCTGTTTTAGACTGTAATAGTTTCTTAATTATAATTTCGTTGTATAATAGACTGACATAAGGGCAATGAAAAATCGATCTTTTGTTTTCAGAGTTTATCTTTTTAAAAATAGATTGGGGTCGATTTCGATTCTAAAAGATGCAACTAAGAATAGGTTAGTATATTTTAATACAAATGAATTAAATAAATAATGACCTCAGTGTTCAATTTCTCAGTGGAGTGTTGTGCTACCAAACTAAATGATATTTTGTTTTTGGTGTATTTAAATTACACAAAAATATATTTTTTGGATCAAACTAAGTAAGTTGGTACTCAGTTTCAAATTAAACTTTGAATTGACGATAGTGAGTATAATATATTAACTATGCTTTTTTAGGCTCTAGGGATTTAACAATATCTTTGTGAATGTGAAAAGTCGAAATGCTTTCAAAATCTATAAACCTGTCAGGCGAACTTTCTGTTATGTAGATGCACCATCTTGTATAAAACATCCCAAATATCTTCAGAAGAAAGCGTTTCCATGTTCTACTCAGCAATTTTTGATCACCCAAGTCCCAAACACGACAACTTAGGCCCTCAAAATATTTCAATTAACTTCATCCCAACAGTACATTCTTTCTCCAGTACAATCAAGAACAAAAGTGCTGGACAAGCTCTTATTAATATTCAACGGTCGGTGACCGTGTCTAATGAAATTACCACAACAAAGCGAGACGAACGTCGCTGAACGGATTGTTGTGCAAATATAAACATCGAATTTGATGATAACGACTACACGACAGACAATAAACATTCTAATCTGGAGGTGGCAGCTATTTAAATTAACTGCCTCGCTTATTGAACGGGATTGTGGAGTGTGTGGTGTGTCGAGCTGTATATACTTTATGTGCAGTGGTAATCAATCTGTCTCTATACTGATATTTTGTAGTCAGAAGTACTTAATATATTTATATTTTGTAAAATATTTTTTGTTGAATAAAATATTAATGTTTTATAGTACCTCTACCTACCACGTAGTTTCTTAAAAATACCCTCAACTTAATAGCTTCGCTGCAGTAAACAAAAAACAGTTATTATATTTCTGAACAAAAGTAAAACAGGCATTAAATATTTAATTCAAAATCATTTTTCGATGCGATCGTACAGCCAGGACCGTCCCGTACAACAGAGACATTGAATACGCAAATTGGATGGGCAAACGATAGCAGACAACGATTCGATCTCGAGAAAGTTACCGTCAATTTATAAAATATGCCACCGAGCCGAGCCGATTCAGGAAACGTAACCGATTCTTTGTACCAATCGAATTCCAATCGGTTCTCAAGAAAACCCGACTAATAATAACAGAACGTCTTCAATCAACGATAAAAATAAAGTATCGTAGTAAAAATGGAATCGGATTCGAATCACGCGCAGTTTTAATTCGAGTAAGTAAATTAAAATGCGGCCGGCCGCCGGGTTCGTTTGAATACAAATGGTTTAGGGGTGGGCACTTTCGATTCAGGCCAAGTCGCCCCTCTAACTCATTAGAATCGGTCTGGAGCTTCGGAGTTATTTATGGAGCGATTTTTTTATTTATCGTTGAGCCTAAAGGGGTGTCGTTTGATTCGATTATAGCGAGAGGCCGAATGTCCGACGCGATATTAAATTGTCTTCGGCGATATAAATCGTAGACCTTTTTAATGTGATTTAGAGACGTTTATTTTCCTACATTTTTTTTTTGTGATATTTAGTAGTGTAATTGTAGCGAATGGTTGGTGAATTTTTATTGTTAGATATAAAATTCGAGTGGATTTAGGTTTGTTTGAGTGTGACGTTGTTGTTAAAAGGCAAATACTGTTTTTTATTAAATGTGTGAACGTTTTATTTGCTGGTCCTTTTTTAACGAGGATCGTAATAGTCTTTATGTGTCGTTTGAGCGAATGGTAGCAAAAGATCAGATCTTTGCTGACAAATTGGCTTAATGAAGGTGATCACACGTAATTAGTATTCAATGGAATGTTACGATAACAGTTCCTTCGCTTTTCTTCATAATATTGTTCAACAACCAGTAATTTCCGTCTATACACCTTCACAAATACTAAATTATGGACAGGAACGCAAAGTTAGGAGCCGTCTTATTGACAAAGCATTAAATATTTACATAGATTTCAGAGATCGCTTCACATTGGGGAAAGCTACCGTAACATAAGCCTATTAACTTAATCAGCAATTTAGAGAGGAAATTTCTTGAGGTATACACTTGAGCTGCCTGCCGCAAACAATTTGTGAACGTTCATTCACACATCAAATACTTATTTATTCAAACTCTTGAAAAATTAATATCTGAAGGTGTTTTTAAAAACATTTTTACAAAAAATACAACCGACTTCCAATTAAAAAAAAACACTACAAAGTATTAAATAATTTTAATTTCGGAAGTCGGAGTTTTTGGTTGTAATCTTCGCATTCAATCACCGACTTCCGAAATTAAAGTGATTTTATACTTTGTAGTGTTAGTAGTATCCCACACCTAACAACACCACTGGAAAGTCACAAGAAAGCAAAACACGCAATTAAGTTTACTTGGCTGATATATTTTCTATTTTCTCCAGCTATTTTGATTTTAAAACCAATAAAAAAAAACAACCGAAATGAGAACCTCCTCCTTTTTTTTGTAAGCCGGTTAAAAATGTATTTTTTAAGCTATAATTATCTGTAGTACTATTCTAAAGAGAGAGTGCGAATTTTGTGACTTTGTGAATATTATATCTATAGTGTTATCCACATAACCACTGGACCTATTCGAAAAAATTCATAGACTTGTTGAAAGGTTTTCAATTATCGATTTCAGATGGACATTCGCTATATGTTTTTTTATATATTATGAATAAAAATATAATAAAAATAAATAAATAAATAAAAATATATATTATGAATAAAATAAATATTAAAAAAATAAGATTGTTTTTTAACTATCTAAACAAACGATCTCTTCTGATCGTTTCTTAGTTTCTTTTTGAATGTATTTTGTTGTTCTTCCAATACCCACACAAAGTTCCTCATTTGTTTGCTACCCCGTTGAACCAGGAACAAAGTTATTAGAACATCAATCAGTTTAAAAGTCAGTAATGAAGCGAAATGCACAGTTAATTTAGCGTTTGACAACAAAACAGCGGTTGAGCTCATTACCCATTGTGTCGAGTTTGATGCCGCGATGTCATTTGTTTGTGACGTGTCATTATGTTAGCTTTTGTCGGGTTTGATTGAAAAGTAAATATGTATAATTATTTTTGTTTCAAATTCGGGTACCTAGATACACTATAAGAAATGAAAAACTTCAGTATTGTTTAACTATATTTCGAATATGCATAGTTTTTCATAATGTTTTTTTTTCGTTTTTTTTTTTATACAAACATTAAGTGACCCTCCTGATAAAACATCAGGATTCCGTAAGTAGCAACTTATTTTATTCTAGTAATGTGAAACTCCTTGTTGGAATTCTTATTTTTTTTATTAAAAAAGTTAAAGATACGCACGGTGCTATACAACAAGGAGTGCGGTAAAATAGGTATTTAGATGAGAGTACCTATTTTACTGCACGTTCCATTGTATGGTGCGTATTTTTTTTTAAATCGATTCCCGCGTTCCAAAATCCCGTGTTCCACGAAATTGGCCGCACTATCCGTAACCAATATTATGCAGAGGTAACCAACAATTTCATAACTCGACCCGATTATTAATAGTAGCTACACTGGAGTTATTTATTGTGAATAAAACAAACTAGAGGGTATTTTCTCACCTACAATATGGCGGGTAGTAATGACTCAATGTCACGTGATACTGTTGTTTAAGACCAGTAATGGTTTTGGGAATTAAAATAGCTGTAAGGAATTTTGTGGCGGTGTAGGTCAATAGTTTGTTAATTATGTAGATTAGGTATGAGTGGTCGTCAGTTTGCTGTCATTTATGATATCAAATGACAAAGGTGTTGTCAAAAAGAGTTTGAAAGAAAATCTATTTAGTAGTTTTTTCTATATTTTATAATCGAGTTTATTTGGTATTTTATTAGCTTTTGTCCGCGACTTCATACGCGCATTTTCTATTTTTCCCGTTCCCGTAGGAATTTCGGGACGAATAATACACCTAAACCTTCCTCATGAATAGTCCCATCCATTGGTGAAAACCGCATGAAAATCCGTTGTTGTTTTTGAGTTTATCGCGAGCAGACAGACAGACGCGGCTGGGGACTTTGTTTTATAATATGTAGGTAGTGATCGTCCATTTGTCATAAATTTTTGTAATCTTTGGAAAAAATATAAGACCGACGGTGCGACAGCCGCATAACGTTTTACCCATTTTTGCAACTACTCTTAATGGTTCCTGGAGTAAATTTTCCATATTAATAACAAAAACTCATAATTTTCTACAAAAACAAAGCACCCGTTTAAAAAACCAACTCAAAAATACGGTTGAACATTATCGAAAGTCGAGCGAGGCGGTATCGGCCTCGTACTGAAATCGATGCTAAGAATGCTTACAAAATGCACACATAGTGAGTCTCGCAGACTCCTTACGATCGCCAATGGCCCATTCCTTGGGAATAGAATGCACAAATCTGTACCATACTTGAGGATACATTGACTATACCTCTCTCTCTATTTTTAAACGACTTCAAAAAAAGGAGGAGGTTCTCAATTCAGTTGTCAGTTTTTTATGTTTGTTACCTCATTACTCCGTCATTTATAAACCGATTTAAAAAAAATATTTTTTTATGTGAAAGGATATAATATGTTCCGACTGGTGTCATAAAAATGACATCAAAATTGGTTCAGCAGTTTGGTTTTAAATTAAAATAGCTTGAGGAAATAGAAAATATATCATCCAAGTAAGTTAACGAAATTATGTGTTTTGCTTTTCTTTGATTTTCCAGTGGTGTTGTTAGGTGTGGGGTACCACTAAAAAGTGAAAAATAAAAGAACTTTTTACAAATAAATAAAACCGACTTCCAAAAAAAACAGTACGAAGTATAAAATAACTTTAATTTCGGAAGTCGGTATTCCAAAAACGTCGACCAAAAACGTCGACTTCCGAAATTAAAGTTATTTTATACTTCGTGGTGTATTTTTATTTGGAAGTCGGTTGTATTTTTTACGAAGCGTTTGTAGTAAAAGTGTAGCCTGTTAAGAAGTTATTTTTCTACTACTTAGTCATTCAAACCTAGATTAGAAATTAGTGTAAAATCTACAAACATACATGACCACAAGAAAGGTTTGAGTTTATGTTTGTTTTGCAACAACCAACCATTTGTCATACAAGACAAAGTTCAAATTCCATTGCAACCAAGACTTATTATATTTTTTTATAAAAATGGCACTTAAAAATCAATTCAAAATACATAACGTTTAAGTTAGTGGCGATGGATTGAAATTATCTCGAATTATAAAATTCAAGTTTACTATGAATCCTCCCAGTTTTTAATCTAGAAACAATCGAGCATCATTCTAGAGTGTCAGTTCTCACCTTAACATAACTGGTACAAAAAAAAAGGTATCAGCACACCTCCTCTATAATGAGGTAAGATACCGTTCGCGCTTCACCAGTTATCTCCAGCTATTCGTTATTCCTTAGTAAGCGAACGGTTTTAAGAGCATATCGTTCTTATGGGTATAAAATATAATATCGGTTACGCTGCAGTGCTTTGCAGGTTTATTTATGAGATGCATGTTTGCGTTTTTAGGTATCGATCTGTGATCCTTGGCAAGATCATACTTTGAGAACGCTCAAAATAGCAGAGTCAAGTAAAAAACTTTTATTCAAATGAGTATATCATATTTTAAATATTTATCTAACTATATACACTTAAAATAAAAATAAAAACTCCTTACTAAAATATGGCGTCAAAAAATTCGTCCGCATCGCTATCGACTGGAAGTAAGTCCAAAAGACTGGCGGCACTGCCACGTTGTATGGCAATGCTTATCCTCTGTCCGAGACAAAAGCCAGCCAGCAAGTCAAGTTACATAGAAATCGAGAAAACTTAACGGTGATTCGATTTTTATCTTAGAATCTATTGTTGTTTTACTGTATAAATCCATAGAGAAATTTTGGCGTCAAAAAACGAAAATCACAACAATAAAAACATGCGGGGCAGTCTTTGGGGACTGCCGATAGAAATGAAAACTAAGCTAAAGTGTTCAGAGACGATGACGCGAGTTCCATGATTTTTGTTCACCCAAAAAGTACACATATCTACACAGTATACATATAGCTCATGGAAAGCGTATGGTGTCATCAGAGCAACCATTGTTTGTTATGTTTTTCCTTGCGAAATGTACCGTAGAAACTTTTAAATGTTTATTTATTTATTTAAACTTTATGTCCAATAGTGGTACATGGGCGGACTTAATGCATCAAGGCATTCTCTACCAGTCAACCTTTGGGTTATAAAGACTCTTTATATTTATAATTCTTCTGTACGTGTGTTGACAGTGAACTCCTCCTAAACGGCTGAACCGATGTTGATGAAATTTTTTGTGTGTGTTCAAAGGGATTCGAGAATGGTTTAGATTCAAAATTGGACCCGGTAGGTGGCGCTGCAATCGATTTCTATAATTTATCGTCATACACAAAGCAAATGTTCGGACAGGACGACGTCAGTCGGGACCACTAGTAATGTTATATAATGTTCCTTTTCATCGCATGTAGGTATACATAATGTATAAAGTGTACGTAGCCGTCGTAGAGCGAAGTATTTCCTGAACATCAATCTTTCACGTCGACCGGCCAGCGAGGAGAAATACTTATTATCGTTATTAGGCGGGGTTCACACGAGATTGACGAGGCAAGATATAACTTGTTTTTATGATGTTTGGTGTGTTTATGTTTGTAAAATGTCTTGTAAAGGTTGGTTTGAATAATGATTATTTCCACAAAACAATACGCAGAATAAAACTTACGACTTTCCTTAGCTTTTTTACGTATACAATTATTTTTTGGTGTATATACGTTACATCTACGTTTAAAAAAAATATCGTTAATGAAAGTATTAATAGGTTATTTTTTTTTTCTACGATGCTTCTAGGTTAAGAGCACGTGTAAGCTTAAGGTGCTTAAACTTTTTATTTTCCGACTGTACACAAAGCGAATTCGAGGTAAAATACGAATTGGAAATACATTTTGACGTGAATTTCATTTGTTTTATCCGGATCGAGGGCCGCCTGCTCGATCAAATCACGTCGAGTATGCGTTGCGAGGTTCTAGTCCGTTAGCTATTCAATATATAGCAGCTATTTACTTTTATCGAAAATGTTCACAAATTTTATTTGTGTTAGTCTTAGAAAATTTCCTTATTGAAAAATAACGAATTTTCTTCCACACATCAAAATTCAAAGCGGTATCAAATCTTCAGCGATTTTAAAGAATTTAGAAAATCCGGATACATTTCTTAACAAATTATTCACATACATTTGAATATATTGTTGAAGTCAGACATCGCAACGTAGCGTTTGCTACGCCGTAGATTTATGCGCTACGCCGTAGACCCGCTACGAGAACGAAGTACACGTCTACATACAGTAGCCACATGGACTTACCGGGGTTAATTTTTTAAATCTCAACGCAGTTAAGAGGGAAAACGACTCATTTAAAACCTTTTTTATAGACCGTAGAAACAATTAGAGAAGCCAAGAAGCACTTGGTATTTCGAGAGTGAAAAACGGGATTCCACCGCGGCCATTTTGGGGCAAACGTAACGGTCGTGTTCGCGATAAAAGCAATTTAAATTAGGACATAAAACACGTCAAGGGATTGTCAACGAAGAATGGAGTGAGCAGAGCCTGGGACAATTCATTTAAGACATTTTAAGTCGGCATTTTGGAATATAAAAGGAAAGTTAGGGTAGGATTTTAGTATGAAAAGAATCGGTGGAATCGCGATTTTTTTCCTCTTTTCTGTCTCATAATTGTGGGAAGGGTAATTTAACTTGAATACATAAATTATGCGACAGCGTTGGTTTAAACCTTGAATGGGAGCCGGAGCCGCAGGGTGGGCATTATGTCCTGTGATGAAACTAATAAGATATGGCCTTTGTGCTGGATACCTGTTATACATAGTAGGAATCTGTTCTTATTGTTGGTGTCACATTAACCCCTTTTATTCAAAGTTAACTATTTTTTTTAGATTTTACGAAAAAAAAACATTTTTTTTACCATGACGCGGTTATAGGAAATGTTTATTTTTTGTTATTATTAGGAGAGCTAAGTCCGAGTACACGGTTCAACAAATAAATCAGGATTAAGATATATTGCAAGGTTCTATCCTAATTTCGTCCGGCCTAATTGTTCATTTAATTTTAGTTTGTCCTCTTCAAAGATTACGCTGAGATATCTTGTACCAAAACAAAAAACACCTGACTCGTAAATATGAGCTGTGCAATGAAAGTTTTATCATGAGACTAGCTTTTGCCCGCGACTTCGTACGCGCATATGTATCCCGTTTATTGCCCGTTCCCGGAGGAATTTCGGGAAATCTTCTCTTATTGTTCCCCTACACATTCCAAGGAAGCTACATGCCAAATTTCAGGGCTTGCCAACGCGTTTCCAAAAACTAATTCTAAAAATGTTCTCAAGATATTTTTTTTTGTCAGTCTCAACTTTGTCGAATAGTCGCATCGCGCTTTTCTTTAGCCCGCCAAAAGTAGATAATATAGTAAAACCTTTAATTATAATCTGCCTTCTAAAAAACCTCCACATTAAAATTCACGAAACCCAATCATTGAATTAAAAACCAGCTCTTAAAAAATCATAAAATTATCTTCCAACCCTGATGGATTCACCGACTGATTAAACTTTAACGATTGATGAAGCCCGGAATTAATTAGACGCTTCCGAGTTTAGTGAAAAACTTTTCGAGTCAACGCTAAAAGTTAACGTTGATTTTACTCACAACTTACTGTTTTTATTGGGACTTACGAGAGGTAGAAGTGACAACCAATAAAGGTGAATGTTGTTTTCAATACCCAATACTTTATTTGCATTCCACAATGTGTACTCAGGTTGTAAATTTAGAAAAGAAATTGTGATCATTATGGACCCTGTCGGGCACAGCATAAAACAAATATACATATGTAGGAGAGAGGAAGTTTTAAATAGCTAAACTTATATTAAAAAAAAAAAAATATGTGAACTTAAGAATCCGAACACGATGTACTAATAACGCTGAATGAACGATTTACTGAAATGATATACAACCAAATATTTCTTTAAGAACGTTTACTTCTTCCAGTATTTCATACAAAGAGTGATTATTCACCTTATATAGAAAACTTAAATTGAACTCTTTTTCAAAAAGGTTCTCTACCTATATTTAGACCTAGGTATCTTGCATATACGTATAGTTTCATTAAAATCGGTTCATTCATTTTCAAGATTAAGGAATTGCGAGTGCCTCCGCAAGTGCTGAACGGATTTGGGTTAAATTCATCACCTGGATTAGGTAATGCTTTATTTCCCGGCGACAATGTTCGATTATTAATTTGTCACACAGGCGAAGTCTCAAGAAAAACCCAGTGAATATTTAACGAAAACTTCTCTCTTATCACATAAATTAGGCATCGAATCTAAATATTCTAAGGCAAAGATCACACAGTAAACAATAATGCTCCGTTAAGATTGACTCGCAGTTACTACTAACCACCCCTATAGATTATGTACGCAAATTTATTCGCCACTCTCAGCACCAGTGTGTCTTCCGCCTAAATAAATGTTAATGAGCTACAGCCCATAATGAATAAACGTTTGATCGAGAATTTGCTATTCCACTCGCACTTTGACCGCTTGGCGGAGAGATGCAGAAAATCCACTTCGACGACAAAGACTTCGGAATAGCGAGATACATACATAGATCATATTTGATTCTAATACGTTCGTTTTGTGCGAAAAGATTGGATAATTTTGCTAAGCGTTGTCGAGAGTGTTGCTATAAAATTATAAAGGAGACTATTCAGATTGGGCGTCAAATAGATATGTAAGTAAGAAGATCCTGCGCTATGATGCTCCCATTGGGTACAATTTTTATTTTATTTGTTTATTTATTAACACTTTATGCACACAAATGTACAGAGGCGGACTTAATGCCATGCTTTTATTATCAAAGTGACATCACGCGTGTTTTCAACGCACTCCATCGACTTCATTTTTTGTTTACGTGAAAAAAGCAAAAATTTGTGTCGAATATTTTTAGGAAATCAATCTGACGGACTAATTCGATTTTTTCAGTAAACGCCTTTTTGCTTGTTTAGTGCTAATGCTTGCATTTCCTTCCTCATGCTTCACATTCAACCTACTGTACGGTCTCTGCGTGATGTCCTTAAACGAAATTAAACCAAACGAACTTGAGGGTTGTTTTAAAGAAAACTGTTGATCGTAATGCAAAACGAGTTCCGAATTGAAAAAACAAGAGTTTTCATTACTTTTGGGTTCGTCTTGTATTGTTTGCTTTCTAAACTTGATCACGATATTTAAGGAAAGAAATTTGGAATGTTTAATGAAATACATCAACGTGTGTTTTTTTTTTATATTTGACATATTTCAGTTTTACTTGCAAATAATATTATTTTAAGAATTGGAAGAAAGAGGTGCAAAATCATGACCGTTGGAAGGAATGGAGGGGGGCTTTTGCCCAGCAGTGGGACAGTGGGAAAGTAAAGACTAGGAAAAAAAAAAGTATGAAACTGTCATTGCTAAGTCGAATTGATCCTAATTTATAAACAGCCAGCTAACAGGAGCAGCCAGCAGGAGTTACAGCCAGCTAACGCGCTTCGACATAGTATATTATACCTAACATAGTATAACAGCATTTTCTAAAAAAATCGTAACAACCTCATCCTACCCATTCCAATAAAATAAATCCACTCGCATTCAATGAAAAAAACTTTAAATCGCAAAAGTACTTGCAGAGATACCATATTCGAAGAAGTATCGAACAAGAAGGAACCAAGCTTTTATTTGCATTAAAACTTCCTGGAGAAATTCTTTGAAGGCCCCTTTATGTTGAGAATAAAGAAAAAAATCTTGAATATAGTAGGCATACGAACTAACCGATAACAGGACTCGAGTATGTAAAACCGGGTATTTCGCTTAAGAGAATTTTGCTCTACATTGCCTGTTTTGTATGGTGTTGTGAAATTCAAATCGAATTGAAATGGCAACAGATGGTCAGTGATGATTTTTTGTTTACGTGTTAGAGTAAATGAACAAATTCAAAGGCTAACATTTGAATAAGATAGTGGGGTGTATATAAATGTACCTAAAGAAAGTTCGTTAAACGAGATCGACAACATTGCAAGTATTGTCTCAGCTTTAAATTGTTATTTCCCGCATTAAGAACAACTTAAGCTTCTTTTACAGAAGAACACATACGTACAAATTAAAACCGACACAATTCTACTAATGAACAACATCACTTAAAGAGTCACTCCAAAGAGTAATTGAAGCCGAAAACTTTAACTGCTCTGACTCCGTCAAATAATTACTGGGTATGCATGAAGTTGGCTACAATTTACCCTGAAACTTCAGAATTAAGTGCCCCATGTATTTATTTTAATAAAGAAAGCATCGCCTTGGAAGAAATTCCAAAAGAAACTTTGAGTAATTGACGGTAACAGGGTCAAGTGATTCTTTATAATGGATTTTCATTTTCAGGCTAACGCTCCGGTTTTTACGAAGAAATCTGATTATTCAGACACCTTTTAATTTGAAAGTGTTTATGAAGTGGGTCGATATTGGCAGTTGATTTTTATTCTTGAAAGGTAGGAGAATTATTTTAATTGATGGACGTCTTTTTCTTTGCTTTCACTTTGGTATTTATATTGTAGGTTAGAATTCGATTTTGAAGGTTAATAGACTTGATATAACCAAGGTTACTGACATAGCCCGAAGGATCGCCAAACTGAAGTGGCAGTGGGCAGGGCACATTGCTCGCAGAACAGATGGTTGATGGGGCCGAAAAGTTCTGGAGTGGCGACCGCGTACCGGAAGAGGCAGCGTTGGAAGGCCACAAGGTGGACCGATGACCTGGTGAAGGTCGCGGGTAGCCAATGGATCCGAGACGCACAGGACCGGTCGTTGTGGCGACACTGGGGGGAGGCCTATGTCCAACAGTGGACGTGTCTCGGCTGATACGATGATGATGCTGAGGATGGACGTGATATTCATTATGCAAATTCAATTAGTTCTAAGGGAATTAAATTGAAGAAAAAAAACAACAGTTCCCCTTTACATGTAGGTGTATCAACATTTTCGATGAATCCAGAAACTAGCTAGATTCACAAGCGGCCTTAAACGCAGCAACACACACACACAGACAGACATATTGTGAAGAAGCGGATTTTGTGGAGAAAATAAAGAGAGGCAGCAGCAGCGAGAGGCTTGCCCAGCTGTGAGCTGTGGTGGCTGTGAGTGGCCGTGTTGATTGACGTTTGTACCAACACTATGTAATCAAATGATTTTGAATTTTTTTTTCTTTTCTATTTCATTGTACACTCAGTCACAGACAAATCTTTGAACAAATGAGTATAGCTAAGGAGGTATTAATGATAGCTACAAGACTACAACCCGGGGGTCTTTAAGTCAAGAGTGAATACGTTACTTCTAGGCAAGCTGAGTCGTCGTCAACCACATTATCAATTTTCATCAGGTGAGAATAATAAGAAAAAGATCTGGCCAAGTGCAAGTTGGACTTGCACACGAAGGATTCCGTACCTTAAGCCGAAAAGACATGTTTCTTGAATGGTTTTAGATATACAACATCTGTGAAAATTTCAACTGTCTAGCTATCACGGTTCATGAGATACAGCCTGGTGACAGACATACGGACAGTGGAATCTTAGTTATAGTCCCGTTTTTACCCTTTGGGTAAGGAGTCCTAAAAACATGGCCCTGTTAGAGTGCAGCTAATCAATTCCGTCAGGAATACGCGTCAATGCACTAATAAGCTAATAAAATCCACAAGCCAAACTAATAAACGATTCCCGTTGCATTTCAAAAATACAGCATGTTTCCAACTTCCCACGCGGGACCCGAGACGGGTACCCGGGTAACCGGGTGTGGGGCGACAATCCTGCACATAATGAGACTTAGACAAAGGGTTCCGCACAACTATCCGATTTAATTAAACTACGAGACGGGAACAACGCGCAGATTTTGAAGTTTGCTCCACTTTCAACCGATTTTACATAGAGCGGTGAGAATTTTGAGATTGCCTGCGGTTGTATGTGTTTGTATGCTTTTATGTGTGACATGCTTTTGATGGTTGTCTTATCTTTCATAATATGACAAGGTATTAAAAATGAAATACCTGATGCGTGTAAATCAATCAGAATGCTACGTAAGTTGCTGTTTTAAACAAAAACTAATAGACACGCAAAATTACAACTGAAGTTTCAAATTCAAATTTTATTTTAGTTTATCGGTGGAAAGCGGGTCAAAATGGATCGTGCAAACTTGGCTGATATTCTACCATGCTCCGGCAGAAGCTATTTAATTATAAGACTGACTTTGATTATTGCAAAATAATTTCTCTAGTTTCTATTCCTCATACAACTGCCTACTAAACCAATCAAACCATGATTTCCATACAAACGAGTCAAAAATCAGAAACCAGTACCTACTAATTCACCACGACTTACAATCCCTGCTAAGACATTTATACGAGCAGCAGGGATCGCGAACCGGGCCGAAAGCGGAGCGCGACAGATTCTCTGAATAACGTGAAATTCCTCCTTTATTTATAGGTACATTTAAAATTGGTCGTGTTTCAACCACGCCGTACGGACCCCTGCTATATTTATCTCTATGAAGTTATTGTAAATCTTAGCAATGGCTGTTTGTTTTAGTGGACAAATACGGAATTGTTGTCGCTGGTTAATTTTAGGAGTCGGAGAAATGTACTGTTTTGCTGTTTGCTTTGAGAGTCGACTGAAATGGTTGCTCTAGTAAAATTAAATCACTTGGGGTTTTCTTCAATGGAAATAAGATTCATTATTCTATGCTTTTTAGCAGCCTTTATTGTAGGTTTAGAAAGGAGATAGATATGTTTACCCGGTTTACAAAGTGTTATTATTTCATTGCCTTTTGAATCCATCACAATGATAGATCGATTTAGCATTGCTGTTTAAAATAACTTAAGTAAATAATCCTGCTGTCACTCTAGGATTCTATTTCGTCGGGTACCCGTTTATTTACTACTAAGCTTTTACTTACTTTAAGTACTTTAAGTACCTAAGCACTAAACACACAAACGCTAGATTAACAAACATACCTCAAAAAGCGATTAAACAAAAGACGACATACAGCAAATGCTGAGATGTTAACCCTTTCGGTATAGGCACGTTCAGCATAATTTTTACTAGATAATTGTAATGTCTTATTATTGTTTTCTTTTTTACTTTCTGTTTTGTTTCTGTTGTGTTGTGTCTGTATCGAATAAATGTTTTCTATTCTATTATATTCTATACATATACACACGAAACACCAACAAAAATATAAGTTCCAAGCTGAAAAATGGCGAGATTATTTTTAGGTACTTCAGATTCCTAATAAAACCTCACAAAATGGGTCTTCTCTATATTAACTTGCCTACATATTGGCAATATTAAAACTAGAAGTAATATTTCGTTGTAGGCACGCGAATCACCTTGGAACAAGGTAATATATTTTTCATATTAGTCTTACATGGCGTCTACGCATGAGAGCCCTAAAAGCAAGTGAGGTCTGATAAAAGGTAGTTCATTTGGTCTTGCTACATTGAATACTTAGAAGTAATTACTTTTACAGGCTGGAATATTTCTATCATCACTCATAGTAATATTAATTTATATATGTATATAATGTTTTTGTGAAAAATGCGCGAACTATTTTTTTTTATATCTTTACGCATCGATTATATTGATGAAATAAAGCTAAAGATATTTAATTAGGATTGTTAGCGTTCAAATGAATAAATACGATAGCAGTTAGTCAAAAATACTGGTATTCAGCAGACCCTAGTATAGTTGGGACAAGGCTAGGCAGATAAGTTACTCAGAAAGTGAAATACTGGTATTCTCGTAACAGTTACTAGAAATACATATCTTAGTCTATGCTTCATAGTTTTGTCAAACTACAACTGAAACTTTGAATGCTAAACCCATAAGATAATATAATCTTAAACTAACACACCAAAAAGTAGACCATATTTAAATCTAATTTCAAAGGCCATAAGCGCATTTCAAATTCAGAACAAACAAAAGCATAACAACAGCTTCGAACAAAAGGTTTCATACAAAGTTAAAGTCCATACGAATCAAGATCTACCCTCCATTTTGAGAATTAGTTTACCTTCCATTTCGGAGCGCCCGCCGTCCAAATAAAAACACCGCTGGTTGCTTTTGCAAATTAAATCTATAATCTTTATGGAGATTATTCTTGCCTGAAATATTTTTGGTAAAGGGTTGAAGACGAAATTATTAGGGTTATTGTGAATCGGCTGTTTGGGGTTGATTTTTTAATAATAGAGGGGAAGATCAAGATACAAGACTTTTGAGAGAAAATGGCATAGAAGTCAATTATTTGGTATGCATTCGATTTTTTAAGTGTAATAAATATATCAGTTGCCTCTTTTTTTCCGAAGAAATATGTTCCTACACTAAAAGTGTACTTCGTGTTAAAGGGAACGCCCATTTTTGGCCATGTTTGGCCCTCTATGTAATAAGTACTAAAAGTATACTAATTAAGTAACTTCAATAATGCTATTATCAATTTGTAATGAGAACTCCGGAATCAAAACCCGCTTTTGATGTGAAACATCTATATCATTTATATCCGATTGTGGCGACGCATGCCGTGGCGACGCGTTGGCCCGCTATACGATGGTATATACCTATATATACAGTATATTATGTATTTTTTTCCACTCCGCTACTGAATGTCGAAGTTTGAAATGTCGACGTATGTTAGTTCTAAAGTACAGGATCTCGATGTACGCCAGTTCGAAAGTTCACTGGAGCGAAGTATGCAAGGCCGACGTATCGTTAGTTAGAAAGCATACCGAGTGCGATGTACGCCAGTTCGAAATTACCCTGGTTAGGTTAGGTTAGAACTGTGACCAACTACGCGCGAGCCGAGCGAGCGAAGCGAGCGGTGCCGCGACAGCGGCCGGCGAGGGCTACTTCGAAATTGGTCGCGAAATTTTTCTAAGTATTTTTTTCATAGTGCCCCCAAGACGACACTCTGACCTCCTGAAGAATCTAATTAGGATAATCTAACTAACGATACGTCGGCCTTGCATACTTCGCTCCAGTGAATTTTCGAACTGGCGTACATAGAGATCCTGTACTTTAGAACTAACATACGTCGACATTTCAAACTTCGAAATTCAGTAGCGGAGTCATTTTTTTCATTATGCCATCGTAACCTGTCGTTATCTGTTCTTTTATGCATATAACTTGTACAAAATAATTTCGATGTTTCACATCAGCCAGGCGTCCCGTGACGACTCACAATTTGTTTTTAAGACACTCTATCGTTTATTGCATTGAATAACATTTCCGCTTGGTGGTCAGTCCTGTCAAAGTAGGGATTGCAATTCTTAATAAAAAAGTTGATTCACTAAAAACCGGTTACCTACCGAAAATCGATCTTTGACAATTTTTTTTGTATTCGTTGTTAGTCATTTTATTTTTGTACGAGATAAAAAAATGTTTTTAATTTATGGACTTCTAAATACGATTTAAACGATCCATTGAAGCGATTCCGTGTTTCGATTTATTACAAATATATGTTTTCAAAAAGTACCCTAAGTGTCAATAATTGATTGACATTGAAAAATGTCAGTTTGATCATTTGGTGCTGTTTTAAAGTGACTTGTGTTTTTTCTTATTGCGTTTCACATCGGATTTTTCGACGACTTTGATTACGATGACTATGGACCCTGTAACTGCTCCTGATGACGACCTAGGCTTTGCATTGGATTCAGTACCCGCTTCGCTCGACGACACCGGCTGCAAACGAAGAATTATGAAGTCCCACCGAGTTTGATGTAAAAATAGCGGTTATTTCGTTATGTATTATGTCAATCATAATGTCTATCATTTTTTTCATCCATGGGCATCACTTGGCCAAAATTCCTTTAACAAATGGGTATTTCACTTTTTAAAGTTTCTTATACTTTCAATTAAATCGAAAAAAAAAACTGAAAAAAGCACTTTATGGATTTACCAGAAAACGTTTTATTTTATTCTACATTACATTCTATGTTTTTTTTTCGATATACACTTTATTACACTAAAATATATCAAAATAAGAAAACTATCAATCAATTAACCACTGCTCAAAAAAATATGGCCGATCTCACGTAATAGACCGAAAATGCTTACTCTATCCTCAACATAATGCCTTCACCGCCTTTAAGACGTCCACAAAGACAAAATGGCCGCCCATTAGCCACCAGTCCACACTGCACAAACTGTTATCTTATATTACATAGCACTTTTTAGATCGAACGAAATATTACAGCAGTTATTCAACTCAATAAAAGTTATCTGTGCCAGCAGAGTAATCGTCTTATCTCTGTGAAATATGTTTGGGATGTACCTATGTGTGAGGAAGTCCGAAGTTCATGGCAAGCCAATTTGTCAGTAGGTTAGCGCGATAACACGTGCGATGGTTACTCTGTGGCGTTTTTAGGATTACGGTAAAATATGGAGGGAGCGTATGAATTAAGTAATAAATGCTTAAGACTCGGTTGAGGGGTAAATCCATGCTTAATATTTCAAATGTGAAAACCACTGTCTGTCTGTTATTTCTTCACGTTTTAATCGCTGAATGGATTTGGGTTGGACTTGACCGGCACACGGGTAGACTGTGTCCAGGAGTAAACCGAAGTTTCCGAGGACTTAAAATTTCCAGTATGGATAAAAATAAATAAATTGTATCTAGCACAGCAAAACCTAATAAACAAAAGAATAGCAAATAACACCAATATTAACCTCTCATAACTACGAGCTCTTTAAAAAACGAATAAAAGGAAACACAAAGCCTCAACACAACGCTTTATGAAAGTGAAATAAAAACAGGAATAAGAACTGGAATCATGGCGAAGAAGAAAAAAAATCCTTGTAAGGGCCACCACAGCCACAGAGGAATGGACGGAGCGATACCGTTGAAAATTTTCATTTTTTTTATTTATTTTTTTATTTGAGATGAGTTAGCTCTTGACTCTAGTCTAGGTCATAGATGACAAAGACAAAGTCGACGATAGAGCGAGCTTACCCAGAAGAAGCCTGTTCACTCTAATTTTGTAGAGATTAGGGTTGTATGAGACAAAGCGACTGTGGGCTATACCTGTCTCTTTTATGTAGAACGTAGAAGAAGGTGATACTGCAAACCTGTGACGTGAACCAATCAGAAAAGGTGAATAGGTTACTTCTAGGCAAGCGTGCTCCGTTGTTGACCACATCATAGTTTTCCATCACTGAGATTGTGGTCAAACGCAAGCCTACTATAATAATATAAAGAGACCACTACTAGCAGCATGATCGCTTTGTTTCTCTTACACTGCTTTGACCGTATTCAGCTGCTCGATTATACAAACATCTCACCGTAAAAACTTAGGCGAAGTGAGCATAAAGTGAACTGTCATTCCACATTGATTGGATAGATTAACATACCACTTCATGTTCACTTCACCTCAATTTTCACTGTGCGATTTTTACAGAATCGAAAGGCAGTGCAGAGCCGAATAGGGAATGCTCAGTCCATACCTCGAAGTCTTTGGTAAGAGCGAACGCACATTAACCGCTACAAGGCGAGTCAAGTCGGGAGTTTCGTTTCAATTACAACAAGTCGACTTAGCAGAGTAAATTCAAATGGCGAACTCACGCCGAGATGTACCCATTTACGTAATCCGCTTTTTCTTTCTCTATTTAAGCCGATTGGCGACGATCTGACGGGCATTAGCTGCCAGTGTGCGTGTGAACTGTGATAAGACTGTTGTTTATCTGTGGAGTTGATCAAGAACTGCCATAATATGTACCTATATTTGAAGAATTTGTCAAAAAAATGGAAGTCTAGCAAAGAGCGAGCCAGATACCTCCGAGGGTTATTTCACATTTTCAACTTTAATTCGTAATCTTTTCGACCGCAAAACTAAGTTCTGTTCGTTAAGGGGTTTTTGCCGACTACCCCAGTACGAAGGTTATATTTTGTAGATGATTAAGTAGTCAAAAAAAAAAATCTACTTCCAGACATCGTTTTGTATTTATTGAAATAAAAAAGTTTAATCACAAAAGACAAAAAAAACAACATACAGTCGAATTGAGAACTTCATCCTTTTTCGAAGTCGGTTAATAAAATAAATGACCAGAAAGTGTGCAATCATTTTCTGTGTTGTTTTACCAGTAATTAATTATTAACATGAACACAGTACACCTTGGTACAAGGAATTTATATCATGTCGCGTTAATTAATACCTTTAAATTAATATCCCAGCTACCGAATACATACGTAGTCATTTGACAGACCAACTAGCAGAATTTCAATTCATCGTGAAAACTGCAGAGGGCTTTAGCAAAGATGGCTTTTTTCTGTAAACGTTAATTTACTTTGGTCTCGTTATGTCCAGGGTTTTCTTGAAGTAATTCTAAGCGATTTGTAAAGGCAGAATGACTTAAATAAGCGTTATATATTCTTATTTACTACTTATGTATGTGATACTAAAAGTATTTGTTTTTGTATCTCTTTAATTAATTATTTGGGTCTATTACATACCCCACAATAAGATATAAAGTGCCATATTCATAGTCAAGAATCGCACTTTCGAATTTTTTTTTTTGTTCGTAAATTCAGAAATAAAGAGCAAATAGTTTAATCCCAGCAATATCAACGCTTTCAAAGGGTGGCCACAAAAACCTGGCTATCACTGCAGTCCGTTGTTTTTGACATCGAGACCAATATTTACTTGAATCCAATCTATCAACGTCAATAATGTCGTAATTGGGTCGCACAAAGTGGGTCAGAAAATCGTGAAAAATGTAAAACAGTGTTTTTGTAGTGTTACGTAAAATTGTATATCGGAGTCGTTACGCTTTACTTAGAATTTGGGAACGATTTGACGATATTTCTTTCATTACGAAACGAAGTTTCCAAGTCAAAAGAATGACTAAACTCGGAGAACTTACCTGTAGACTTTGTTTGTTCTTTAATTTGTTTCATTTGCAGTAGTTGTTGGTATGTCAAGTGGGTCACGTTTCACAAAAGTTCAATAAATTGCCAAGTAATAAGAAAGATCAAAGCCTGCCAAGCGTGGCGATTATGGCTAATCCCTCCCACTCCCTTTGGGGGAAGCCTATGTCCAGCAATGGACGTCTTTCGGATGATGATGAAGAAAGATCAATGCAGACGGCATTTTTAAAATTATGATTCAATAATTGCGATAGACTTTTTATTTCAAAGGAGCACTTATTTCTGCACTAAACTTTTGAAACACCAGTAAACTGAAACACATTTGATGTATGAGTTTCAGTTTACAGGTGCTTGGAAAAATACTGTTCAGGCGTGGTAAACCTTTTCGGCCTAGTCTTCTGTCGGTCTACTGTACGTTGGAATGGCATTCATGCATGTCAACTGTTAGTCGAACTAGTGTTTTGTCGACAGAATGTCTGTCGAGATAGCGTTCTGTCGAGGTAAACTCCATCGACTTACTGTTATATCGGTCTACTGCAGGTCGGTTAAATGATCTGTGGAGTGTTCGTCGGGATTTTGACTGTCAGAGTAATGTGGTACAATCAAATTTATAAACCAAAAAAAGGCAGAAAATGCCTGTAGAATAAATCTTATCTTGAGCCTATAAGTCTTTGCGAGGTTATTGCTAATTCCTTGCTTTTAGCGGACTTATAAAAGCGTTAATCTTTCTAGGTCTGTAACGTAAGTGTGACCGACGACTGTGAAGGCCATTACGATTTAATTTCCGACATATATAATGGGCCTATTAATTAGGTAGTGCCTTCTGTGTTCAAAGGAACTGGGTCGTTTGTTAGCGACGGTATGATAGCATTGTGGAGACTAGGGGGCCTGTTTCGCAGTACCTATTTGGATAGGAAATAACATGTGGGTGAATAAGAAAGACCCGGTTTTAGAATGACGTAATCTGCTTGTTAAAATGACTTGAAGGTATTCGGAGGTATAAAATTCAGGGGATTAGTTACACAATATTAATATAATATTAATATATTAATATATAGTGTGTACATCTATCTATATATATAGATAAAAATGAATCGCTGAATGTGTTGCTAAGCGCAAAACTCGAGAACGGCTGGACCAATTTCGCTAATTCTTTTTTTGTTGTGTTTGTTATTGTCAGGAGAAGGTTCTTCATTAACATCCGGGCGAAGCCGGGACTCACATACTTCTTGTATGTGAGTATTTGTTGCCTTTATCTAGCCCTCGTTGCCTTTAAGTTTAATACACTGAATTACTGATATTTGTCCTATGCAGTGAACTATAAATTGTAAAAATAGAGGGGTGAACGAGAAGAATCACCGTAGAGGCCATAACATCAAAAAAATTGTATATTATCGTCATTTGCCGTGTACCGCTTAGTTTATCGAACTTTATACTAACAATTTAAGCCCTGTAATCAATCAAACCAACAAACAAACCAAACACCACAGAAAATATACAATAAGAATATTATTTATACGTAAAATAGGCAAATCATGGACTCGGTTCCGGCCAAACTTCCAACTCAAATATTAAATATTGAGGAGTTACAAATTAAATTCAAACGACTTCAAAAGTCGTGGGTTACGGAGGGTTAACGAATTTTCAGGTCATTGGAATCTTGGATTTGAAAGCGATGAGTACGAATAAATTGTTTAAGAGATGGGAATTTATAGATCCGAGCAGACTTTAAATATGGCACCTACTTTAAAAATAATTAAAAGAGGAAGAATGGACTGACAAACTTTTTATTAAATCACCGGAACCTCTCAATTACTTTATTTAAAAATCTTATACGTAAAACATTTTTTTAGGCTCCATGAATCGATACAACGTCCGTCTACATACAGCCTTTGAGTAAGTAGTAAAATTAGCTAAGCAAATAAGAGTTCTAAATCAAAGGTTGATTTAGAACTCTTATTTGCTTATATATACAAAAAAAACTTACTTATTCGAGCCTCTACATAAAATACAAGACACCAGCTACAAAAGAACTCTAAAAACTTCCCACCACAAACAAATCGCGGAACATTACTGCAAGTTCCTTTACAATTACGCTGAATAATTAAGAAATAAATCAGCTAAAGTACAAAATCGCATGCCCAATTAGCACACCGCATCGTTACGTTTTACACTTTTTCTTTTCACTTGTAGATAACATTGCCATAGTGGAGGAAGATGCAGAGGGTTCAGTTTAGGTTGTATTAGATCAAAATTGCTGTATTGACTATATCTTAATCCACTATGGCAATGTTGTCTACTAGTTAGAAGAAAAATGTCAGTAATACGTATAAGTAGGTAGGTGCGTATACGTAGTAAGCACACCTGCATTCCCAGAAAGACAAGGCGGACGTGTGCAGTACATCAAGATTTCGCCGAGGGAGCTATTGCCATTAGCGTTTAGGATCTACCATACCCCAGTCGAACTAACAGATACGAGGACACATGTCAAACTGTTATACAACGTGTAACAGAATAAACGCAATACCTCTTAAGGGGTCATTGTACTCATCATTATGAACAACTTTTACTAGGTATGGGACCAACCCCGAAATCGCAAAAAATCGAATCCCCTATACATTTCTGTGCGCATAACTCGACAAAATGTACTGAACAGCTGATTTTTGTTTCGCGATTTTGGGGTTGGTCAAGCCCGCTCCCTCCCCCCCGTTTGCGGGAGGCCTATGTCGGCGTATGTGGACATTTTTCGGCTGATATCATGATGATGATGATGAGGCATTGTAAGGAGGCAGGCATATCTAAGACAAACGGTGAAAGCGCAGCGTTTCAATGCCTCATAGCTACTCAGGTTTAGTTGGTCAAGTTATTGCGAAATATTAGTATTTAGCCTCCAATTAGTTACACTGGAAACCGCAGAAAGCTTCTAAGATTACATGCATGTGTGTGTTAGCCTATTATCGTGCATTAAGTGGAGTGGTACTTCTGCTACCTATTTAGTACCTAAACGGAGCCCTTCATCTTCATTACGGTGCAACGGTTAATCCAAAAGGCTTTTACCTGTACCCGTCAAAGTAGAGAGAATAATAAATATATGTTACGCTTTCGGAACGACTCGTGCTCTACGTGTTGCCCTGACCGATGTTTTAGTGATTATTTTTTGGGGTCTTTCATCTTGGTTAACTTTTCAGCTGTTGCGCTGATGGTATTACAAGTTACAGATGAGTATAAGCGCGCTTACTCCTCACGGTGTTTCATACAAACTTTCAAGTCTTTATTCTTGGAAATGAATTAAGTGATTTAAATGAAACTTGGTATGCATAATCTAGATATCTAGGTCTAAATAGTTAGTTCAGAACATTTTCCAAACACAGTTCAGTGCAAAAGATAGAGTGATTTTTCACTTTTTAAAGAAGACTTTGAATCGCTCTCTCTCTCCCTCACTACTGTTTTTAGAAAATTTTCTCAATTAACTATTTACACCTGGATATCGAGCGTACGTAGTTTCATTAAAATCAGTTCATTCATTTCCAAGAATAAAGACTTGAAAGTTTGTATGAAACACCGTGAGGAGTAAGCGCTCATAAGCTTGCTAGTTACTGTTAAATGGTCTACGAGTTCAATACAACAATGCGTTCAGGATGGTGCTGGGGCTGCCACGCTTCTGCAGTGCGTCGGGAATGTTTGCTGATGCACTCACTGATGGCTTCGCAGCGATCAGACGTAAGCGTGTCGCGTCGCTGCTGCAGAGGATCCGAGGCAGATCAAACAGAAACCAAACAACAAACCTCCTGAAAGTCATTGCGGGGAAATTTGATTGCTTGCTCATCCGCTATTAGTCCAACCTGCATGTTTACTAACATAGTTATTAAGGTTAATGTAAACTAAAAAAATATGGAATTTTCGAAATAAAATAATAATAATTATTAAAGTGAACGGCAATTGCAGTAATTGATTCGATCCGTAGAGTAGCTTCTGACGTTTTATAAGTTTCCATGGAGGCCAAGACGAAATAATAATTTTGAATTTCCATTCATGTCACCTTCTTTAAGAAAGCTGAACGGGTGGACTACTCGCTACCAAAACTATGTGGCATTTCCCATACTTTTCAGGATCACAGATATCCGCAGCTACAAAAATCTAAAAAATAAGTCCTGATTCTAAAACGCTACATTGTCAATCAAGATTTGAATTTGAACCTGCCAGTTCTAAATCCAGTTTCATACATAATTAATCAGCCTTCTAGAACTCGTTTAAAAATTCCAGCCTTACTGGACTGTGAGGTACATTTTAAATCGATCCATTCCTTTACATTCCTAGGACATACATACATTTAGTTCCAGTGTACAACGTGCACAATATCGGGGAGCCAACCAATGGGGTGTTTATCCGTATTTCATTGCCTCAGGCAGAGTCATTCGTCAAATTCATGCTTCACTTGTGTACCGTACTACCAACCTGTGTGGGTATTTGTATGCAGGTTTTGTGCTATATTTCTAGTCGACTGACAGATTTTGTACCTATGGCTCTTTTACAAATGGCGGTGAATGTATGGAGTAGTGTTGTATGATGTAATATGAATATTATACTCTTCTACACTATCTACACTAATATTATAAAGAGGAAAATTTTGTATTTTTGTGTGTGTGTATGTTTAGCTACATTATCAGCGAGTAACATAGGCTATATTTTATCCTGGTACTCCCACGAGAACGGGAACTACGCGGGTGAAACTGCGTGACGTCCGCTAGTTATTATTATAATACAGAGTAGTACATCTGTGACAGCCATGGAGTTTGAGCATATGGCTGTAAAATGGGTAGACAAAGAAGGAATCTTGTATAAATAAGTTGGCATGAAGTGATGGGGCAAAGGCTGAATATTTGAACAGATATGTAGGTTAGCAGCAGGAATCGGATTCAATATTGTTTGTCTTTAGTTTGTGAGCATTGATAGCACAACAATACAACATAATCCGTTCAAAATGTTCAGCAATCAAATAGAAATGAACAGGAAAAGCTCCTACGTAGATAGCAAACCGAACAAGTCAAAACATCAATAAAACTTTGCTTCTAAACAGCTAAATCAACTGGAAATATTCGCAGAGCAATAACAGAATTCCCACTAAACACTCAAAGTATCGGTAGCTGGAGTAACTACACAAGAATCACGATACTCGACAATATTTACGCATGAGGGCCAATTGAAAATTCCTAGCAATTCCCCCGAGCCGGCCTGGGTCGGGCCCGTGGGCCGCTCAGGCCTAACGAGTGTCGAGGCCTCTCTGAGGGCATTTTGAGGCCGTAATTAAGCTAATAGCCCTAATAGAGGTATCGTGAACCACCTGAGATGAACCGTCACTTAATATGTACCTGTATTGTGACGTGTCGTGCTTCTTTTTTTAAAGTGAGGTGTTTTATTTGCGGCCAGTCTTTCACTGCGGGATTCGAGTTTGAATATGGAATTTGATTTTGTTTTTTTGGCGGTTATTGATTGATGTGCTCTACATGTGAGTGAAAAAAAAGCTTGAATAGAAACCCAAATGGTTAGCTCCCATTTAAGCCATGAGGATTACCTACAATAGCTAAGCTGGACCCATTTTTTCCATAATACAACTAGCACATACTTACCTACATCTTTTATTAGAATTCTTTTGGTTCATTAATAAGCAATCGAACTACATTGTCAATTTAATAAAACAGAGACAATCGTGATTATACAAGATTTTTCCCTGAGCCTGTTTTTCACAGCCGAAATTCACAGTCAACTTCATTTTAAACAGCCGAATGACGTTCACTGCTGCACATAGGCCTCCCCCAAGGGGGGGGGGGCGTTGTCATAATTGCCACGATTGGCAGGCGGGTTGGCGATCGCAGTGTAGCTGTTGCAATGCACAGATAATGCTGCTGAACATCCTCTAGTCCCTTAGTCGCCTCTTACGACACCCACGGGAAGTAATGGGATGGTGTTATTCTTTTACGTCCGACACCATACAGAACATTTAAAAAATAACACTTTCAATCAAAAAAAGCACCAATGAGTTAATAATTACGATAAACTATTAAATTTCAATCCTCGTCAGGAGTAGGGGATACTAATTAGTTCAGCCGGCGATTACACAGAATTAATGGGGTAATCCAATATAAATTTAACGATGGCCCGAACGGATTCTGTGATACAACCGTGAAAGGGTCGGTTGAACCAGTTGTTTCTTTTCATATTCATTGTTTATTTATTGGTAGTTTCAGTTACTATTGGGCTCTTTTGGGGAGAAATAACGTTCTAAAAGATATGGAAGGAGATCCTCACGAGAGTGTTTTAAGAATATCTTGGTTAATGTGTCAGAAGGGGCTTAGACAAAGTGATATTCATATCTTAATATATACATATGTCTTGTGTATCTCACAGAACTCCTCCTAAACGGCTGGACCGATATTGATGAAATTTTTTGTGTGTGTTCAAGGGGATTCGAGAATGGTTTAGATTGACAATTGGATCCGGTAGGTGGCGCTGCAATCGATTTCTATAAATTTTTCGTCATACCCAAAGCAAACATTAAATAAATAAAAAAAACATTATGCCAAAAATACAGATTACAAATTAAATTTAGACCATTGGAACAGGACAACGTCTGTCGGGACCGCTAATAAACCATATATTTATATTAATCGTGTTTCTTCTGTTCAACATTGCACCTACTACTATTTGTCTCTGCATCACCGAAAGGTTGACTGGTAGAAAATTCCTTAGACATTAAATCCGCTTCTGAAATTTGTGTGCGTGAGTATAAATTAATGTTTCAGCGAAAGCGGTTGTCGTAAATTCCAAGCTAACGAAATGATACATTTTAGACTCTTGACAATCACTGTCGCGCCGATAGAATGTCAGTTTGTCGAAGCTGTACAGCTGGTCGATTCTGTAAGCATGTCATAGTGAAGGCTTGGGTGAAGTGATCACGAAGTGAGCTTTCATTCCTCTATATTATCTGTGATCACTTCACCCAAGCCTTCACTTTGACATGTTTACAGTATCGACCCCCATTAGTTTTGTCAGTACAACGATGAACCACATTTTCAAAACTGGAGCCAGATATAGCTTTAAACATCTCAACACTTGTCTGCAGTATTTGCATAACTTTGTCGGCCATAGTCTAATTTCAGTTTAATCACAAAACAGGTTATTCAGCGACAACACTCCTTTTCAGCAAGCGACAAAACTGCACTATTTTACTTGAAGACGCTCAAACAGCAATATTTTACTTTAATACACACTCAACTAAAAATACTGCCAACATTCTAGCAGCCAACATCTCTACTTTAACAAAATACCTTAACGTACGCTGAATAATTTCGTTAAAATGTTCAACATGTTTTCTGTACTGAGTCAAGTTTCACACCAAAGCCTGTTTTCGCATGCTCTTTAGGTATGACACATTGTATCCCAGTCTACGTCACTCCCAAACTCCCGAGAGCTCCTTCTCAATATTCACGATGCGAAGTAACAAAGAACTCTCACATCAAAAGTCAAAAACCAACCTTAGTAACTCACATCAAAGTTTAAAGTTGTTTGCCTTGTAGTGTTGTCTTCTAAATAGTTGAAGGAAACATGTAAAGTTCGGATTCTGTCTCTGGTAAGTTCGTGGTCCATTGAGGTTTGATTCGGGGCGATTTAAGAGCGTGTTCTTCACTTGTGTTCGGAGTAAAACGTGCTTGAAATTGGAGGTAAGTATGCGGAACTGGAGATTTACATGTGCGAATAATGACAAGCCATTTTGAACCAATTTATTTGGTGAAAAGCCTGTTGCAAAACAAACTTTATCAAGCGCAAGTTCGATCATGTATAGAAGAAGAAGAATAGAATAGAAAACATTTATTCGATACAGACACAACACAACAGCAACAAAACACAAAGTAAAAAAGAGAACAATCATAAGACAACAATTATCTAGCCAGCCGCTAGCTGAGCGTGCCTATACCGAAAGGGTTACCATCTCAGCATTTGCTGGGCGTCCCAGCGCTGGTTTTCAGTTGGCACCCTGCAGTGACACACGGACGTGGGTAAGAAAAATAAATACATTCATACTTGAATATTAAAAATAAATAAATTAGAATACGTTAATAAGTATTACAAAAGTTTTTTTTTGTGTTTGCTACACATGTATGGAGTACTGCTCTCATCTTTGGCACGGATCTGCCAGATACCAGCTTGATGCTCTTGAGTCAATTGAGAAACGAGCCAAGAGGATCATTGGCTGATGATAGGGATCGTCGAGTAGAAGCTCCAAAGTCTCGAGCATTTCGGTTTTCTATCGGTTACATTTTGGGGAGTGTGCGACGGAATTGCATAGTTTAAATCCACCAAGCACGTACGGCAATGCGCCACCGGTACATGGTGGACACCCCACCCACACGCACAAAACGTTTTGGGAACACATTCATTGTGCGTACAGCTAAGGAGTGGAATTCCCTGCCAGAGTTTGTGTTTCGTGATAGCTACAACCTGGGAGTCTTTAAGTCAAGAGTGAATAGATTACTTCTAGGCAAGCGTGCTCCATCTTCGACCACATCTTACCATCGGGTGAGATAGTGGTCAAACACGTGCCGACCAATAGTAAAAAAACATCAATAACGAATCACCTTATGCTTAACTATACTTAACCTTTCTAGTTCTAAAGTTTTATGTCAGAAAACTGTATTCTCAGGTGAGGCCAATCTAAATCACCATGTTTAAACCACTGATTAAGAAAGAAAGAAAATCACTTTATTCTGCCGGAAAAGACGCACAGAAACACTTAAAGATAAAAAACTTATCAACTAAAAGCATCAACTTATTAAGCCCTATTAAATGTTAGACAAGGTTTTGTATGGTGTCGGACTTTAAGAAAAGCACAATCCCATCACTTCTCGTAGGTGTGAGTAAGAGGCGACTAAGGGACTCACCAGAGAATGGGCAGCAGCATTCTCTGTGCATTACAACAGCTACACTGCGATCATCAACCCGCCTGCCAAGCGTGTGGATTATGGCAAGGCCTATGTCCAGTAGTGGACGTCGTTGTTAGACGACCTCGCGGCAGACCGAGACGAAGATTTATTTATGCCTTTAAAAACTAACATTTGAATTGCCTTCTCAAGAAATAATCCCAGTTCATTTACTCTTCCTTCACACAATTTACCAATTTCTAAGTTTCACAATACGTAAATACCTGTCTACCCACAACCTTTTTTTTTAAGTATGGTAAATCATCAAATGACTTCTTCCGCTGTCAGACTCTTACTGACTAAAACCCATCCGTGTTCCTTCTAAAGCTCTTTGCGTTCCAGGGCCGCAGTGACCCTTTCGAACACTTTCCGCAACCCTGGCAGGGTCTACCTACACCCTAAAGACCTTTAACATGAACAGTTAACAACGTGACGAACCGTAGTCAAAAACTCACACATCTGTCATCTTAATAATGTAATTACTTCTCAAAAGTTCGAAGCTATAGGTGTACAAAAATCAACAATATCTTGTTACAATAGAACTATCTAACCTTTTATATATATTTTCTTGAAGTTTTCGGAGCTATTTTAGGAAGAAATCCGAACTAAGGTATCTTTGGGTATTTATATCTGTGCCCTTGGATGTCATTGTCTGAACTACTAAACTTTGCGACGGAACATATTTGCACAGTTTCCACGAGTGAAGTACATAAAATAGGTTGGAATACTCTATTAACCCTGTTTTTTGCTTGCAATTATAATTTGCGTAATAGTCTGACAGCCAGAAACACCAAGATGAATCTTGTTTCTCAGTAACAGACTATTACCCAGTAACAGGGTAACACGATACACTTTGGTTGCCGGACCTCCGACAACTCGGCAATTTCTTAAACTGGTACTCAGAACTTTAACTTTATTGGATTACCCAAAAACTATTCAATAAAATCCAAATCAAACAGAAATAAAATAAACTTAATAAAGAAAAATTTACATTCAAAAAAGCATATACCTCTCTCCCTCACACCCTAATCTACATTCAATAGAGGTGTACCGAAGACTGATGAACGCGCAACCACCGTAACCGAACGAGTGAACAAGCGAATGAAAGAACGGGTGAACTGAACGGTGCGAATTGAAACAAATTGCGTGGAGCTATGCAAGGGACTTGGAGCATTTGTCTGTTTGTGTCGACACTTGTAATGCCTCTCATGTAAAAGAGGTTTTTAATGGACGGATTTATTGTTGAGATTCCTTTTTCTGTTTTTTTCTCTCTTGAGTTTTTTTTGTGGAGTAGAGTGATTGATTTATAAATGGGGACGTTTTATTGTTTCTCAAGCACGGTATTAGTAGCTTCGTGACAATGGTAAAATAATTGACTCAGATGTGTCAAGGAACTGTGTAAGGAATGCTTTAAAACACCAAGACAATATATATCTTATGAGACCATAGAAAAATTATTTTGTACAAGTAATATGCATAAAAGAACAGATTACGACAGGAACTAAATATGACATAATGAAAAAACTACATATAGACTGTATATATATGTCACCGGAAAATTGCAAATGCCGTAAGATTTTAAAATATCGCGTGAAATTACAATTTCAATTAAAAAAAAATAGTTTACAAACTATTTTTTTTTAATGAGGGACGAATATATTGGAAACTATTGAATTTGGGTGGGATTTATTGTGTAAAAAACGCTTTTTTCGTTTTTCGTAATAAATCGAGAAATTATAATCAAATCAAGTTTTACTACAATCTTACAGAGTCTGGAATTTTTCGGTGGCATATATATACCATCGTATAGCGACGCGTCGCCACGGCATGCGTTGCCACGCCAACACCACAACTCGCGGCTATAGATTTTTCACATCAAAAAGGGTAAGTCGTAGGACGTGGAGTAGTCATTTTCCCAGCAGAGGCTACAAAGACAAATGGAAAATTCCAAAACCCTGAAAATTGCTGATTAGGGGTCCAACTGTTTTAAAAAGGTCGTACTCACCCGAAAAGTTCATACCTACGCAACGAAAAACAGAATCTTTCTACATACTTAGTAAAACAGCTCAAACATAACATCTACTAAATACGTAAGTACATCAAACATTAATTTCTGAATCTCGCTTCTAAAAGCCTTAAAACTACCTTCCATCTTGGCTTCTATAAATAAATGTAATTACACGCTGTATTTGAGTCACATTAATGCAATAACGTAGTCGATTTAATAATTCAGTCGTCGGAGGCAGGTGAAGCGTGAAACCACATAATAGGTAGGAGCAGAAGGCCAGTTCCATTGAAAAAGTAAGCAAAAACAGACGTACACCATACAACAAGCGAAATCAGAACGTATATGCGCGCAAACGGCAATCATAATGAACGAAAATAGGAGCACGCATCTCATTTATCTTCTTTGGTAAGTCCACAAGTTCCCGAAAGCCAGCATCAATTGTGGTGACCAGTAGAAAAGCGCCGAGGCTTTGAAGCTCTACGATGACTTCAACTTAAAAGAACTACCTTTTCCTTTGGATCCTTGTAGTCTATCTAGATGCAGCGGAATACAAGTATTTACAAGGAATTATTGTTTCACCTCCACAACATAGCTACGAAACAATATGATACCCCCTTTTTTTTTTTAAGGGTGGGAAATCATCAAATGACTTCTTCCGCTCTGGGTGGAGCGGAAGGGCGTGTCAGACTCTTACTGACTAAAACCCATCCGTGTTCCTTCTAAAGCCCTTTGTGTTCCAGGGCCGCGGTGACGCTTTCGAACAGATTCCGCAACCCTGGCAGGCTTTGGCCCTAGCGGGCCCCGTCTTTTATGCTAACATCTCTTTGAGGCGCGTGTGAAACACAACGCGCCATTGACCCGGGCCTGGTGGTGATCGGACAGCGAGTCACCCAATGCTCGCCGTCCGCATGATACCCCTTGGCCTGATGAATTTGCTTCTAATTTCAGGCTTCTACTACCTACCTTTAAAAAGTATTGTAAGACTTTACGAGCTTTCCCGGATCCAAAGGCCTTTCTAGAAATCAATTATCGCGTTGTGTTCCACGCGCGCCTCAAAGAGATTTCAGTATAGTAGATGGAACCTGCCAGGGTTGCGGAATTTGTTCAAAAAAGTCACCGCAGCCCTGGAATGCAAAAGGTATTTGGAGAAACACGGATGGAAGTCATTTGATGATTTCCCATCCTCAAAAACACATCAACGGACCTACTTCAGCAAGCATTGCTACAGCAATGGTCAAATGGACAAATGAATACTAAACGCAGTGTATAAGTAGATAAATCCATGTTAATATGTACGTGCATTTTCGCTCGTTGATTGGAGCCAGCCTTCTGCATCTACCTATTCTATGATCGAGTTTCAGTAGGAGGGTAAATAAACATCGAGATAGTGTTTGCGACTCTATATCCGATATACGAATGTTATGAATTATTTAGATCGTATGTGTAGTGCATCTCTAGTTTGGAGTCTCTGAACGACGTGTTTATTTCTATATTTTATTATGTTGAATATTTTGCCTGGTTTCCAAAGTTATTCCATCGTTGAGTTTTTGTTTAACGTTCGACTTCCTCAAGTATGTGCTTAAAGCCATTACAATATCAATTACACGTGTCAGTTAAGACCTTCTCACGACTCATTTATTACGGTATCTGGGAAAACTCAACATTTATCAACCGGTACAAGCAAAACCAGAGGAAAATCATGTACCTAAATTACATATTTTTAACATTTTTGAAGTAAGGCTTAATTGTTTACATAAAAGAAAACAGTTTGCCATACTAATTAATACCTGTTATTTGCAGCCCGATTCGCTTGAAAATTAATTAATTATTCGGATTTGGTTAATGACCACGCGTGCGTTGTTATATCCCGTCAGTAATTATTAGTCGTCTCCCTCGGTATGAATTTACAATATCTGCAAATAATTTTAACAATTACGCAACGAATTTACGTTAATAGCGGTAGTGAATACCGATCAAATATTGACTGAGCCCTCGATTTCTCGCTGATACAATGACGCGGCAGTAAGCAAACAGGATGTTGTGAAAAATAGTATCTTAAGTTATTTATTCAGTGGCCATAAATCAGATCGGCACGTGCACTCGGCGTGGGCGCCAAATACAGAGTGACGTCAAACGGGTGGCGGGGGAACAGTGGAGGGGGCAGAGGAAAAACAACCCGAAAACTTACTTTTTACGCCTAGACATAACGCTGCTCGGGTGAAAAGTTACGTGAAAGCTAAGAAAGATGACTCCCGCGTATAATATAAACTACACATGATATATTGTTGGTGTGTATGCAGAGACAATTTTCCGGGTTATTTATTGGAATGATGCCGTGTACAGGGACCTTTTGTGCGGCATCTGCAGCTTTATAGGCACAACCCCCGCGGGGTTCTCAATATCAATAACAGAAGCAAACGATGTAAAAGTTGGACGTTGGTCAGTTGAAACTTTGTTACGGCCGTGGTTCGCGCAGTTTGTCAATAAAAGTTTGCAAGTAATTTTACGTTGGGACTATCTTGTATCTTTTATAAACTGAAGCCAGACGAGAGTTTTATTCCTTTTACATTTGTGAGTAAAAAACGTTGAGATGAGACATCAGCAATTTGTTTGTTATTACAGAGCCCCTTAGAAGTGGGCTCAGTGATACAGAAACTCCGAGATGAATCGTGAGCGAGAACTTCGCCAACTAACGATAACAAACACCCTCACAAATCCACTATAAAACCGCTGGAATTGGTTGAAAAATATGCTACCGCATAAGCCTGAGCTCGGCAACAAAGTAAATCGAGAATTTAACGCGGCCACCACGGGATTAGTCGATGAAAAGTTTCGCGGGGGCCTGCGGTAAAGTTTTCATCTCTTGTTGATGTTGAAAATAAAAAAAAATACTGAACTAGAATCCAGGGGTGCACTGGTAAGGGATGGGGGATTAGCAGACAGAGCCGCAGGACGTGCCGCAGTGAATAATCGAGGTCGAGACCAGACGATTAAAACTAATACTTTCTGAAGACGGCAATGTATCGTCCGGCGAGGGAAACTTGTGAGCTTGTAATATTTGTGAGGACTTTGTTTTAAAACAGGATAAAGTTGTTAACATCTTTGATTCCAAACGAAAAGCTGTAGAAATAAAAGCATTTATTGAACAAGAAGGCATCAAAATGAACACAAATAAAACAATAGGAAGCTTAATCGAAAATGAAAACATTCTTGTTAAGATTTCAATATTCAACTATCAAGTACCCGTCAAGCAATCCGAGTGGAATGAAGACAAGACTTTAACAATCGCTAAAGAACTTCACGAAAGAACAGACATCAGAGTAGCTGTCATCGTTAAACACGATCGCATCGAGTAATGACTGGCTGTGCTTGGAACAGTTGAACAATACTTTGTCGGATATTTAAACCCAACGAAGGGGAATTTGAAAACAAACTGAGAACGGTATGCAAATGTTATCCACGATACGGTGGGCGCAAATATAGTTTTCGTTGGTTCAACAATGCGAGGTTTTCGCAAAATAATGAATATCCAGACCGTGTCAGTCGAATGGAACAATTACGGGGTTCGTTTGACGTTTGGCCAGTTTAATTTTTATGTAAAAGTGTAACGAAATGCTGTTGTTTTATTTCATTTGAAAATTTTGACAATAAAACGATGAATTCATCCAAAGGTACCTATTTCATTTATCAAGCACATTTTAACTATTGTTTGTGTTGCTCATCCTTGCGAACGCAAGTTCTGATATACACCTACATATTTGTATTGCAAGCAATATTTAATGCTCCTGAAAAAGCAAAACGCTTTATCAATTTTTTATAATTACTCAGTTGAAGCGCTCTCACAATGCAATGAACAATTCACTATCTGCTCGTACATTCACACTTAATTTCCTTCTTTCATTTCATTCTCCAATTAATACTTCTCAACTGCTATAATATTAACCAGTGTCTGCAATCATAGGATTTCCAACCTTAAAGCATCAGTAATAAAGTGCTATAGATAAGCAAATGGAATAGGACAGTAAGTTAGCAGGACTTCCTTGGTGGGTCTCGAAGAAAATTTGATTTATTCTTGGCAGTGTGTCAAGTGGCATATTCGGTTCGCGAATGCGGAATATTGGAGCGATGATAAAGCTTTATTTGGCGTATATTGAGCGTGCCACGGTTCCCTCTTCATCTTATAGAATGTGAGAAAATAGACCTCTTTATTAGCTATAAATATATTTGTGCCGAATTTATGGGAGCTGGTTTAGTTTGGAACTATAGAAGCAGACAAATTCAATATTCAAGAATTGTATGCTATTTCGTGGCCTATTTCTTCAACTTTATGCATTCTATTAAAAGCATAAACAGCGAGCAAGTATAAATAACGCACTACCAGTCTTGACGTAATATTCAATTCCACACATATTAACCACAATGGCGGTCATTAGACTAATATACTTTGCACCACACACGAAAGTAAACCCAGAAAGCGTTAATAATAAAGTACAAATTCATATAATCCAACTTACACGTTCCCGCCATAAAAAGTCCAATAAAACAAAATTAAACCGTGTTGTAATTCGCTATAACCATTTTTTGCGGTTGTACAATATCCCCGACGGGAATCAGTGAAGACTGCTCCCATTGTAGTTAATTAAAAGGTGTGAAGGACTGCCGGAACACGCTTGGATTCATATAAGAATGAAAATGATTCAGTTGGACCTAGTATTTGTAGGAAGGTGAGGTCTATTGAGTACCGTTTTAGATGAAACAAAGAAGATGGTGTTCGTTTTTGAAGTAGGATGACGTCATTTAAACATTTTTTAATAAGATATACTCGGTAAAGAAAATCCTCGAAGTAAACATTATACCAAACACAGATACTTTTGCAGTAATGAAAAATACTATAAAGGAATAATAAAACAGTGAATGAAACAAAACAATAAAAATTACAATGAATAAGACAGACAAGGAAGTATAATATAAGAATACATAGAAAAAGAGAGCGAGAGAAAGAGAGAGAGTATAGTAAATACATGATCTAATGCTTGATGAGCTCAAAAAAACAAACACAAAAATAAATAACGGAACTAGTTACATCGCACACTAGATGTAAGTCATGGCATATAAGTCTCGTGACAACCTGAGAAGCAACGCTCTATGGGGAATGGGGCGAGTCGGTGAGCGAGGTTCCAAGGAGTTATGAATTCAGGAGTACTATGAAAAATGGCGGGATCCTGCGCGCTTCAATCTCTAATGAGTTTTATGCTAACTTCGTGGATTTTGAGGTGGAGTTAATTATTAGTAGAAGGAGAATGGAGATGATTCACTTCCTTTGGTTTGATAATGGCTTGAGTTGCAGCTGTGGGGATTTTGAGTGCGTTTTATGCAAATGGGAGCACCTTGACGGAATAAATTTATTAAATCTTTGAAATAAGGACTCTAGGAACCTAGGGTTGACTGGTAGAAAATGTCTAAGTCCACCTTTTTGCAGTGTTTAATTTAGTTCT
Source organism: Mamestra brassicae (assembly GCA_905163435.1). Classification (NCBI taxonomy): domain Eukaryota; kingdom Metazoa; phylum Arthropoda; class Insecta; order Lepidoptera; family Noctuidae; genus Mamestra; species Mamestra brassicae. Next base: position 5,099,727 of record LR991004.1, on the reverse strand, counting down.
AACTAGTGCATTTAGTTTTAATAAATAGGTGCTCGTATCTAAATAAGCGTATCGCTTGTATAAAAATACACATCAAGCGTTATTCTCATTGCCTTATTTTACTTAGCCATTTAATATGAGTTATATTGAATGGCTACAAAAAATAAGAAACCCGAGTCAGTCAATATCTTCGATTTATACCCAAGTCTCATGAGTCATATACATTTTATAGACAACGAAAAGGAAACATCAAATGCTAATAAAGTCATTGGAAATATAACAAGCAATCCAGGCTGTCTCCCAAAAGGTACATTGCCATTAAAGGCAATTCACACAAACATCAAAAACTTATTCCGAAAACATTTTATACACTCGGAGCTTATGCAAAACACCTATAAACGTTAAATATATTACTCGAGAGCAAACGTTGGATGGCTAAACGTTCCTTCTAATGTATTCGGTAAAGTTATTTTATGAACTGGCTATAAAAATATAACGGGAAAGTCGTAAATGTTAAATTTTCTGATCCCCCGTCCCCCTATCGATGTAAATCGTATAAGGGACTATTCAGGAAGCGAGCCCACGCTTTAAGCTTAGTTTAATTTTGTGGAACCGTTTTTTGGACCATTACCCCAGCCATGGCGGCAACAGCAATGACTTTTAAATTACTGCATAATACGAAACGTTTAAGTTGTTACTTTATTTAGGCTGCTTATCATAATCTTTTTAAGTGTCCCCGAAACAAAAGGATTAAAAGGGACCCAAAATTTAAATTTCTATTTACAATTGAAAGACCGTTCACAAATGAAAAGTTCAGATTCTTTAGAAAGATTATGCTTTCTGTTCATAAAAACAATAAGTCAGCCTTCCGAATTTATAAAAGGGTGCTACGGACGAACCATTTTCTTGAATAAACATTCCTGAATAAAGTTGGCAAGAATTGACAACTGCCATATAAATCGGTGTTTCCAGGGCCGCGAGTGGCCATCTATACTGGGAAGAAATAAAAAGGAAAATTTTTATGATGGGCTCAATACTAGAAGAGATTTTATGTGCCTCATGCGGGCCAGTTCGAACCGCTTCCAACCGGTATGAACAGATTCGTCGCTCCGCAAACAGTCGTAAATCCCAAACATTGCTCTGATCCGCTCACTATTGTTTAATAAAAAATACAAACGAAATACGGCATTGTTTGCGGTGGACGTAATTTATTTCAATGAAGTGGTCTTATGTGATGTAAACGTGTTTTATACGTGTTTGAATCTGGCAGGTTTATTTGTTCTAAGGTAATTGCTGCGTACAATATTCCGTAGCTTTGTTTGTTGTTGCGAAGAGGAACACCCTTTTGTTTGATTTTACTTTCAGTCTTATGGATACTTATCCTGAATTTAAGGTTAATGTTGTCAAAACAATTTACGAACTCCGACCTTCGATGAGGTTGACCAGATTTGCGAAAAGGGACAATAGCGTCAAAGCTTAAACGTTTTTATACAAAACCGTTTTCGAACTGAATTATTGTTAAAATGAGCTCACATAACGTCAATTCATGTCACTCTGGGCTTTACAAAACAAAGATGCGAATTAATGGCTCTCATTCGGAAAGGTCTATTGTGAAAGCCCGTCCCACGGGTGTACCCTTCCATTTCGTAGAATTGGACGAACACCGAAGCCAATCCAACGTGATCTCTGGCGGTCCCCCGCAAATCATATTGATGAACGCTAACGACGGTACGAAGTAAGACGTTCGGGAGACCTTTATTTATTGGATGTGTAGCAACAAACGGAATTGATACGTGGCCCGTTTATTAGATTCGTAGCTTTCTTTCGTTACCTTTGACTGCGAAGTTACCATTGTCTTTTGAGGAGGCCGCTCGGCTTGACGCGCACTTACTGTTTCGAGAAATTGGGAATGGGGGATCCGATAATCGAATATCGTATTATTTCGACTGAGATCCACGCGCGAACTTATTGCGCGTGAAACATATAAAAAGAAAGCAAAAAAGATTTCTCTATTGTGCACGGGATACGATGTGACGGATTAGATGCGAGAAATAAAGGAAATATTGAACGCAAAGGTGGTAAGCAACGAATGCTTTTCATTCTCATACTAATGCCGTTTGTTAGATCGTAAAATAAAAATGTGATAACATAAAAATGGAATGAAGTCAACTTACGAATGCGACAAAAACACCCGTTTGACATATTTCAACAGTGGTTTTATGATTTCACATAAAATATTACAATCGGTCGTAAAACGTTAAAATTTTGTTCGATACGTGTATTAGTTCGCTTAGGTATTCGCAAGTTTAGATTGCTACCGATAGCTGCCATTGTTTATAACATATTCCTTTTTTACGGCGTGAAATATTGCTGTCACAAACGATACATCGTAAACTGCACAGTTCCTTTTTTAATTTTTATCTGGTTAACCTGCCATAGCTGTATTTAGGTGATATAAAATAGGTCCAAAAACAAAAAAAAGCCTGTTTAAACATTGGATTTAATTGTCATACTTTCTTTACGATATGTTATCTCAATAATAAAGACACAAATCAACGTCCCACGTTGGGCGCCAATATAACATTTGTTCTGCAAACAGTGATAAATATCTATTCAAGCAAACTTATGTATAGTAAATTAAACAAGGCTCCCTTTGCAGTGTTGGAGTCGGTGATATTGTTGTATGTATAATGCCTATGGATATACCTACAATATTTGCGAAGTGGATAAAGTGGGTAGATAGATATAGTACAATGTTTGAGCGCAACAAAGTAAACCGCAGTATATGCGACCACTATTCATTAGGATAATTGGCAGTCAAACGCATGCATTAACTGACACACACGAAGATTGTATTATTATGCGGTAGCCAACGTATTTCCGATACTATTAAAGCATCGAAGCTGAAATAGCCTTAGGTCATCAGTGTTTTGAGGTTAAAAAAACATGCGGGGCAGTCTTTGCGGACTGCCGATAGAAGTGAAAACTAAACGAAAGCTAAAGCATTCTGTGACGATGACGCGAGTTCCATGATTTTTGTTCACCCAAAGCGTTCGGTGACGATGACGCGAGTTCCATAATTTTTGTTCACTCAAAAAGTGCTCAACGCGCCTAAAGAAGTTTTCACTTCAAAAACGAAGCCTGGGTTCTTTACGTTTTAACCTGTCTTTTCCAAGCAAAGAATTCCTACAAAATTGTAAACAAACCTCAATGGGTTCCCAAAACGAAAAATGTTTCCAATACTTTAATAAATGGGAGCCCAAAATATTCTTTTGAATTCGTAAAATAATAAACAAACGTTTCTTCTGATATCAAAAGCCAAGCACACGGCTTCTATAGCCCCAAGTCATTCTAAACTTCGCGAAAGTTGTCGACTTCTCAAACTTTCCAAATTTTTTTCTTAACAATTTTGACAGATATCTTTCCCCTTGAGGAAAGTAAGGAGGAAAATCTAATTCAATAAAAGCGAAAAATTACAAAGAACATACATACATAATAGGTAGGTAAAAAAACTTTTCAATTTCTTAGAATTTTGCATGGATCGTTGCTTCGGTTTGTGAATTAGTTAAGAATATGAATTTTCTAGAATCCACAATTATTTGCATTTGTCCCTAAAATGGGACGATATCTATTTAATACCGTAATAGAATTCATCCTTTTTATTTCTACCGTTTTCTATGACCCTAATAAAACACTGGACCGAGAAGTTTAGGTACAAAGACTTTGTTAGACAAAAATATCTACAACATTTTCGAAAGCCTCCCAAATATTCTCGTTTTACAGAATTGATCTATACATACTCTTTGATACCCTATCACTCATTAAACATACAAACAAAATTCAGTGCCTCTGGGAACTCCCAAAACCTTTTAACTCTGTAATGGATGATCTCTCAAAAACAAAAAAGGAAGTCAAATGGATATACCCAATAGGTACCTCGATCTAATGGATCCAAAGAGGAACGCCCCTGGGTATGTCTTACATCTAAGTCAAATTGATTGGACGGTGACCCAAGGACTATTGTTGATATTTTCGGGATTGAGGACTTAGTGGATCGGTCCTTTTGTGCATCGGGTTTATTGAAAAAGGGCTGTTTTCTTTAAAGATACAGAAGGATTGTAGTACAATCAATAAATAAGGGATCTTGTGAAAGATTTTTGAGTTTTTCAAGTTATACGTCACATCTGTGACGAGAGAGAATTGCTTTGGCGTTTATAAGAATATATTACTTTTCAGTGCGATTTTAAAGGACATTTTTATACTGAATGTTCTAAAAACAGCTCAAAATTTTGAAAACAATATTTCTTTTAAACAGAAAACTCATCCTTCACCATCATAACACATCAAACCGGTTGTAATTAAAATACCCACAAAAAATATTAAAAAATAATTTTCCCATTTGCAGGGTAGACAGAAAAAACAGAACTCGCACACATTATACGTGTTTCTAACTCCTTGAATAGAACTACACTGCTATAATTCACCCGGACGAATGTCGAGTGGAAAAAACACTTTTACACTTTTTTCTCGTACTCGTGTGTACATGGTACATGCAGGACTTTTTACCTTAGCTGTCGGTACTTAATCACTGGGAGTTCATGGAATTATTTTTTTGGCTGCTGCCACGAATGGATATTCTGTGAAACGACCATAAATAATGTCGTATATCTTAATTTATTTGAGAGGTTGTTGATAAAAACTGGTCGTAAAGGATACCTAAAGCCGCTGATAGACTTGAGGTTTCACTGTAGTGGGCATTCTAGCGAATGTTCTTTTATTTAAAACAAACAAGAGCGTTCTAGCAAGCATTCTAGCTAACCACATTAAATTTGCTTACGAGCTTTTTGCTGAGCCGAGCAATTTTGTCATTCTTGTATGACATCTAAGAATACATTTTTTGACAAGCTTTTACTAGAGCGTTTGCTAGAATGATCGTGAAAATGTTCGTAGCGATGTTTGGCTCTATGCTCGGCTCTGTTCGTTGGTTCGACAAATATAAAAACGGCGAATGCTCGATGTTCTGTTACAAGTGAATTCTCAAGTCTATCAGCACCTTAATGCAAAAATGAACAGGCTTCTTCTGGGTAAGCTCGCTCCATCGTTGACTTTGTCTCTGTCATATATGACCTAGACTAGAGTCAAGAGCAAACTCATCTCAAATAAAAAAACAAAAATAAAAAAATACATACAGTCGAACATAGAAGCTCATCCTTTTTAAGTCGGTTAAAAGTAAACGTAAAGTAGGGTGTAGTAAAAATACTATGTTGGTAGTTATTTAAAAAGTGAAGATAAGAACTTTAAAGTTATTCACATTCAGTGATCGTACGTCTGTCGGTGGTAAGGACTGTGAGCTGGCACAGCATAACAAGGAGCTTCAATAGAATAGCGGGGCGAGCTTATACGTATAGGTTATGTTCCTTCTGACGTACAACCGTGCAGTACATATTTATTGCATTGGAAGAACGAATTTCATGAATCCTTAAAAAAATACAAAATAACCCAATCATCATCATCATCATATCAGCCTAAAGACGTCCACTGCTGGACATAGGCCTCACCCAAAGGGGTTTGCCATAATCGCCACGCTTGGCAAGCGGGTTGGCGATCGCAGTGTAGCGGTTGCAATGCACAGAGAATGCTGCTGCCCATTCTCTGGTGAGTCCCTTAGTCGCCTCTTACAACAGCCACGGGAAGTGATGGGATGGTGCTATTCTCTTACGTCCGACACAACGAAATACAAAAATAACCCAAACTCTACTTTAAACACCTCTTCTGTAATGAACAAATATTATGATGTGTGATGAGATTTAAACCATACTTGTGAATACTTTCCATAAGAGCATTATAATATAGTATAATATAATATAATATCTTGGGACAACTCACCCACGGTCATCCGATTCCAAACTAGGCAGAGCCTGTGCTATGGCAACCAGACAACTGATAAACATACTTTTACATTTCTAAATACATACATATTATAGACAAATTACACCCAGACACAGAACAAATGATCATACTCATCACACAAAAATTTGTCCTGGGTGGGAATCGAACCCACGACCTCCGGTTAAGCAGTCAGGGTCACTAATCACTCGACCAACAGGCCAGTCAGTTATGCAGTTATAACCTAAAAAAATACAGAATCAATCATTTACTGCTCCAAACAAACACGTTCTAAAACAACTCTGTGATTCTAACAAGGTAGCTACAAAATCAATTTATTTCCTTCCCCAGAAATTGATATTATACATACCTTTCCGAAAATGAATTTGGCAAAACGCGCCACGATGATTAAATTTACATTAACCTTAAAATTAACAAAGTAACGGGCAAAGTAAATTGTAGGTAATCTCTAATTTTACCGCGAATTTTACCGGGTGAGTAATATTTATGAATTGTTGAGGTAAAAATCAACATCACGCTATATCAGTTACGAGGTAGCTCGTATAACGTTTATATGTGGTTATGTCGTAAAGGGTTGGACGAGGTCCCATTGTGAAATGAGCTATCCATGAAGTGTTAACTTAACTTAACAGACAGATGTGTTGCTGGGGAGTTTGTTGCGCCACTTCTTCTTCCCAGCTATAACACTAGGAAGTGGTGACGGGCGGGCGTTTTTGGGGGACTGTCTTTATGTAGAACTTTGACATTCAAAAAGTGCTGGCACTCAGCTTAATTTGAATAAATGACTTTTGTTTTTTTTTTGTGGTATTGGATACAACAAACACTGCTGTAATGTCCAAGAGTTACACAGAAGACAGAGTGACAGGTAAAAGGCACATAGACAATAGTCTGTCAATTGTCAGTCGTTTTTTTTTTATGGTATTGTAAATTCCATAACAAACCTAAGACAATTAAAAAAAAATTAACCGTTTGATTAGTTTTGAAGAGTAAAATTCAAATTCTGTGCAGAAAATTTGAAATCGGAATCTGCTACTGATTAGTAGAATCCTAACAACTCATTATTAATGGTTAAACTTGTTTTATAAATTAAATAAGGCTATAGTCGAACGATACATTGGAGTAAAAACAAAAGACAAGCGTGGCGATGGATATCCAAAGTCGTACTCCACCGGCTGAGGTTCCCCTCAAAAGGCTAGGCAACTCTCTAAAGAGTCGATGTTTGAAAAGCCGCACCTAACTACAGTTGATCAACATTTCAGTATGAGAAATTACTCAGATTTATTGGGACATTTTCTAAGATATGTCAACATGCATGTCTAGAAGAAAGGACCAAGTATTACCAAAATATTCGACCCATGCCACCTTTGAAGCGATTATCGTGAATAGGGTCTCAGTTGGCGACATGAAAGGAGTCATTGGGGCCACGTTTCTTTCATCTAGTCAAACACATATCCGTACTATTCTAAGTAGGTACATTGATATCGCACAGCTACTCGTAGTTTACGGCTAGTGTAATAAGCACGTGTCTCAGAATCCAGATACACGCATGTGTTATCAGAAAGAAAGAAAGAACTGGACAAGTGCGATGCCGACTCTCACACGAAGGGTTCTGCCCATAAACCGAAAAAAAAAACACGCTCCTTTTCTGTCCCTTTAACTTTTAATTTTCATTATATTGTTGTTATACCGGCAATAGAAATACACACTCTGTGAAAATTTTCAACTGTCTACCTATTACTGTTCTTGAGATACAGCCCGCTGACAGACAGACGGACGGACGGACAGCGGAGGCTTAGTAATAGGGTGCCGTTGGGTACAGAACCCTAAAAAAGCGTTTAGTGTCTTTCTTCTTCCTTTTCTTCACCTAAAAGTGCGGCTGTTAATGCCACGAGCACCTCCTTTCGCTATAACCTCTTGTCTAGCACATATCCGTACTATTCCAGTAAGTAGGTACATTGATATCGCACGTCTACTGGCAGTTTGCGGCTAGTGTAAACAGAGTATGATATGCGGGTGAAGCACGTGTTTCGGAATCCAGATACACGCATGTGTTGTTACGATTGCTATACGCTGTGAGACATTTGTGCGATATTGGTATAACATCAATTGTAGGTTTGTCTAATTACATGCCGAGTTTTTTGTTAGAACTTATGTAGTCTGGATTGAATTAAAACACCTTGCAAATGCTTGTTTCTTGCAAGTTACTCAATGCAAGAAATATCTCTAAGTTTTAAGAAAAATACATTTGTTTAGTTTCCGAATGAAGAAGTTGAGAAATTCTCAAATTCTCTATTAGCATGAAAACCTGTCAAATTTCGGCATTAAAGTAGGATTTAACACGTTTTTAATCCCTAATTCATAATTAAGAGGCTGGGTTTAAGCTAGGCAAGTGTCCCTGTCCACTCTCAAGTTGCAAAATTTGGTTTAACCTTTTGAACGCCATTGTCATACATGAAAAGCAAGCGCGTACGCCAAACGTCACAAATATGTGACAAAAAGTACGGCGATTTTGTGGCTTGGCGTCGGGGGCACGCCGATGCATTTATGCTCTGGCGTTCAAAAGGTTAAGTCTAAACTAAAACCAGTTTGTCACAGAGGCAGCTCGCTCATTTCTCGCTCCGCTCACAACATGACCATACCGTTTCAATTCGACGCAAAAGGCATAAAACTTGATGGCAAGGGTACGAATTAAAATGAATTGATTGAAATAAAACACCGCCCAACAGTCGTTGACTGAAGTGAATTAATGCGTATGAAATATCAAGAATTATTGCCACTGAAACTTGGGGAGTTTCGGAAACGCTCGGCAGAACTCGGTAACGATCGGAAATTATCGTTCGTGAATATATTTTGTAAGCTACGTGTGATTTTCATGTAGTTTTTATTGTTCAAATTGTTGGAATGAACGGTGAAATGTTTGAGTTGTAGGTGCTTGAATTTCAGCTTGCGCCGGCCTGGTGTTTAAATTAAATAACTTTATCATTTTTGAACGCATTTTCTGTAGGTCATGTTCAACATTCTCCTCCTTTTATGCTTCAAAGCATCCGATAACAAAGGAGCTGGTTATTAAACAAATGAGTTGTTGGAATGTCAGTTCAAACTTGTCAGTCTTCATTGATCTAGGTTTCTTTCAATTCCATAGTTATCATAATTGAAACTAGCTGCTGTCAAATTATCCCGATCGAGAACATATTCCCGGAATAAAGTCCTATTCCAGGACATGGTCTATCCGTGTGCCACGTTTCATGGCAATCCATTCTGCCATTACGAGGTAACAGACGGTTGGATAGTAATTTTCGCATTTATAATATTAGTAAAGATTTTTTTTGTTTCCCACTTCTATTTATAATATTAGTAAGGGTATTTTTTGTTTCCCACTTCAATTTATAATATTAGTAAGGGTATTTTTTGTTTCCCACTTCAATTTATAATATTAGTAAGGGTATTTTTTGTTTCCCACTTCAATTTATAATATTAGTAAGGGTATTTTTTTGTTTCCCACTTTCTATTTATAATATTAGTAAGGGTATTTTTTTGTTTCCCACTTCAGTTTACAATATTAGTAAGGATTTTTTTTAGTTTCCTATTTCCATTTCTCCAAAAATTCTATTCCCTAACCTAACTACTAATCCCATCCCATGATTGGCAAGTACAAGAGCATGTGTTATTAAGTATCTTGTGCAGCTGTACGTGTACAATCACTTCAATGCTGCATGGTCAGGTAACGCAGTACATACGTAATCAGTGTTAGTGATGCACTCAAATTAACTGGACAGGGAATGGGATGTACTATAAACAGTAATAAACACTGTTTTAAGTGGTAGTTGATTTTGTGTAGTATTTAAGGATACATTTGGATGGATGGAGAGGGAGAGAGAGAAGCCAAACAAACGATGAATTTTATGAGCAATATTAGAAAAAAAAAGTGAATCAGCGTAACGGTTGACAGCACGGAATAGAAGATGAAGACGTGTTTTGACCCCAAGTAACATGAGATAAGGGTAGGAAGATGATGTGGTTCCTAGTGTTAAAGATATAAGAACTCATTTGATAGGCATAAGAGTTGTTGTTTTTAGCTTTACTTCCCAATAGGTAATCGTTGACTTTTAACACAAGCTTCGAATAAGGAATGAAAATGTAGCGTTAATCATGAAAATCGCATCTAACCAAAACTGTCTAAAACAGACATAACTTACGAGTAATTTTACACAGAGATAATATCCACTAAAAGTCAAGTTACATTAAAATTACACGAAATCTCACAAAAGCAAAAACCAGTGTTGTAACATCGAAAGTCCGCGGAGTAACTTGGACGGCCATTCTGACCACCATTCCGTTTATGGCCAGTCGTAATGGCCGTACCGACTACGAGGAAAAAAGTACGTATAGACTTGAAATGTATCGTAATGGTGGAATTGTTTCATTAAAAACGTTATTGGACTTCGGATTGGGCTTTTTTTTTCCTATTAACCCCTTTTGGTTGGTGATTATGTTTTTGAGTACTGCAGAGTTATTGAGATGTGTGGTTATAGTTTAATAATATAAGGTTTTATTACTATAGCTACATTGAACATGTTTTTGGGAGATGATTTTCATCTTAGGATGTGGTTGGAGTTAGTTAAGTGTGATTTTTATGTTGTTGATTAGAAAGTTCAATTGATTTTGGCCTATGAAGAAGTTTTCGGTTTCTGTAAGAAAAAGAATAGACCCATCACAAATCAAACTTAAGTCAAATGATGCGATTTGTCACAATAGTTTTGTCATAATTTTGGTGCGAGTAACTGGTTTTTATTAAATTAACTTCACAACTAACCAAAGGTAATTTTTCCCCACTCCTTCCGACATATTCAAACTAAACGAAGGTAAAGTGCCGCCTAGCAATATAATTCCCGTCCGAACGTCCCTATACAGCACTTTAAACAAAAAAAGGTCGTGTCCGAAACAAAGCAAAACAAGATGGCGATATCCGCGATTTCCCAGCATCGCACTAGTTGGCGTATTGACCGCCGTTCGATTTTATTACCAACCGTAAAGGACTCAGATATCCGAAAAGAAAAAATCAAACTACCAAAACGCTGAGATAGTAAAACATATGTTAATTTAATTGAGCACAGGAGAGAATTCCAGTAAAAAATTAACATGGCATCCCCATTTTTGTAATCGCAATTTTTCGTTCGTGGAACTTCAGTTTTTTGCCAATTTCGAAGAAAAGGGAATCTGCTTTGAGCCCATTTCTGCTTATCAGGGACCATCGACAGCTGTTATGGTAATAAGAAATTAAGCCGAAGATTGTCGAAGATTTCCGAAAAGGTGTGATGATACGTGGGGAAAAAAACATTGATTTAATTTATTATTATTTGTTTGGTGTTGCATTCTGATAAAGATGATTATTGTTTTTACTAAAACGATTTACGTACCTTCAAATTGCGTGCGTCTGACGTTTATAATTCAAAGTAAAATTATTTCTACACATTTGTGTTTGTCTAGCTCTGATAAAAAGCGAGCAAGCAAAGATCTTGAAGCGATACATCATACGCATGTGTCGATCTTAAGACAACTGACGTAAAGCAAAGGTACAATACAACCTGTCTTTTTACCTACGTAGAAAATTAAATTGCCATGATAAAAACAAGCTTTCCAACTTATTTTGATACCACTGAGGAGCTCATGGCTAAATAATAACAGGCGCCCGGATCAATCTTCAAGGTTAAGTAACGCTTGCCGAGGTCGGTATGTGGATGAGTGACCATCTTAACATACCGAAACTCGGAAAGCACGTTAAGCTGTTGGTCCCGGCTCACATTTCTAGATCTTTGGCAGTCAGGTTGTCAGAAGCCAGGAAATCTGTAACCAGTCTTGCCAAGAATACTGGTATTCAGCTGAATCCAGTTTGACTAGAAGCCAACCTCAACATAGTTGGAGAAAAGGCAAGGCAGATAGTGAAGCTACATTTGCAAATACGTAGGTACTGCTTAAAGTCATTTAATATGTAGTGAAAATCACAGTTCTGTTATCAATATTTATTAAGGACGGATATTTTCCAGTGCTCATAGCGTGTGCCGTTATTTTGTACGTCCAATGTAATTGTCTCATTTAATGTGTTGACGATCGAAATGGACAACATTAGGGTTGACGCCCGCCATTTTGAAAAGTTTGGCGCGAAATAAAAGTAAAATGGATGACATAGAAAACTAATTAGAGATGAAAGTTTTTTATATTTCACTGGAAATCTTTCAAGGAATTAAAGTAATAAGACTATGCACAATTTCTGACAAAGAGATCCACTATGAAATATGTAAAAAATGAGATGAGATGAAAAATGCACGTATGATTTTTCATAACTAAATTATCTGATTCTAAAATAACTCGTTTATTTCGAATCAAGTCTTAAAATATATGCAACGAAGTAATAGTCAAGGCGAGAATTTTAATCAACTCAGTTAGCCCATTCAAAACAGATTGAATCCTAATTGATAGTGTTTCAGACTTAATTCTGTACTAAGTAAACCAATCTGTATGTTGATTTGGGAATTAAACTGAAACTTAGAGCGTATTGTTTTCCCAGCTGCTTATTGTCCTAAACAATTTGGAGGAGACCAATATTGACTTCGAGAAATAGGTGACCTTGGACTCAAGACAAAGTCACAATTGAGCAGCGAGAAGAAAATACTGTCAACAAAACTAAACACACATTTTTTATTGCTATTCGCTACCGAAATGACAAGATTGTACATTTCCACTTGACATCCAGTGGACCTTAACTTAAAATGACCTTGTGTTTTACTGGGAGCATTCAAGGTCATATTTAACCTATTGTTTTAATTAAAACGATGATAGCTTTTATGTTAAAAGCGTTTATGGGTTTTAAACAAAGTGGTTATAACTATAAATAACATAATAATAGTTATTGATCGGTGGTTTATCGTGTCGGTTTCTACTATTTTAAACTATTATGAGAAGTAGGAAAACGAGGATTCCGTCGGTAAAATAGTTGTGCTTGGCTTTTTGTAAACATTCATATATGGGATATGCATAAACACAAAACTCTACTATTTTTAAGCTGTAATTGTATTTTTTTAAGGTCTTGAAGACAGAGTATTTCTATTCTATTTATATAAATATTATGGACTACTTTATATAATGCAGTTTTTGTGTTGCAAAAACTGCACTTTATATGTTGCAGTTAATCAACATACCTACGACATGAGAGGTTTTTAAAAAAAAAACAAATAGACAGACTTGGGATGCAAAAACGCAATATAGCACCAGACTCACACAAAATATCAACCATCCAAACGAACACAAATACAACAGTTTAATTTAATTCAAAAGTTTAATATTCCGTTTGAAACCATTACAATATTTACACAACAAGTTTACAAAGCATTGAGAGGGTCTGATAAAAGATAATACAGAATCGCCTATTTATAGAGACCGTTACTATAAAAGTGATAGTAATCGGTGTATAACATAAAAATATACAGCCCAATTGTACAGAGCTGTAGAACTGAATAATACTAGATGAGCCGTACAATCATCGGAGCTTATTAAGGAGAGCACTCTCGAACGAAGTTATCACGTGAGCACGCGATTAAATTGTCTGGCGTTTTTAATTTTTAGTTTATTTATGGCTGAGTTAATGGATGGGGCAGTAAATTGAAAATTGTTTTAAAGAAATATTATGAACACGTCTGGCAAGCTGTAGGCGATTATTGTCTGTAATAATCGCCTACAGTCAGACGTGTTCACAATATTTCTATTGTATTACAGTTATTCATATAGATACATATATATATATATGGTACCTATCACAGTAACAAAGATAGACACTGTGACATACATACGGATAGAGTAGGTTCAGGGTATATGTGCACACACTCGTATTCGATACGTATTCGAGATTTGTTGCGAACATTATAAAAAACGGAACCGAATTTATTAACACAAATAATGACGAATTCAGGACCCTAAAAATTTAAGCGAACTGCATTAATCCTGTTTACATGGCAACAACATTCACCAATGTATGCGTGACTTAACCAGGACTCTAATCATACGTATAACACAAAAATAACATAAAATAACGATAACACAACCCTTAACTACAAAACTGAACAGTTTCAACTAAGGCCCGGCATTATGCATTCGAGTCACGTTCCACTAATCTGCGATTGTTACAGATTATTAAACAACCGTGGCCCATTTGGTACGGTAGAAAGTAACAAAGCTCCTTGAAAACTCGACGTGGATAGGGAACAATTAAACGAGTGGGAATACGCGTTAGGGATAGTGTATGCTCAGTACAAACGTAGCTTTGGAAGCGAAGAGGTACGTTACTAGTTTAAAAAATTGATAAAACTTTTTAGTTTTGGAGTTATTTAAAAATCGAACGCGGTGTAAACGGACAGTAATTAGGAAAATTGGTGTTTTCATATTACTTTTATGTTTGGGGTTATTAAATTTATTTTGTAACACATGACTGATACTTGACTGGTTACAGTGGTATTTAAGTAGGCGTATTTTTATTACAATTCACGGGTATCGGATTGACGGTCACTGACATCAGTTGTTCTAAATACGTCTATTAAAGTTGATGGCCCGAAAAGTTCAGGATCGGATTTTAGACGACGAAAATATTAGGTACTTATCAAGAAGAAATAACAACTGTCTTAAATCGTAAATCCACAGCATAGCAATCAAACATTCCTTCTTTTTTTTAAGAAGCCTTTACCGCACCGTAAAAAAAACACAGCCTATGAAAAACCAGGTTAAAAATAAACTACCTAGTTTTCCATGGATTTTACTCCGTAAAACTCCCCAACGATTAAACTACTAGAAACTATTAAAGGACCACTGAAACATTACTCAGCTTAAGGGCTATCAACACCTCTGCAATCGCCGAAAGCATTGCTCACGGGGAGAGGGGGGAGGGGAACGGCTATATACGACCAATTAAAGAGGGTGCCAGAATGGGTTTCGAAATTCGAAATAACTGAAGACAGTTATATAGTTGCGCAAAAAGATCGAAATGGAGAAAGATCACGTTCTTTAGTTGGTAGTCGGAACGTACTTCAAATGGATGAAACTGAAAAGCAACTTAAGTATCGAGTAAATACCTGGTTTTAACGTTAATTTTACAAGAATATTTTTTTTATTGTAAACATTTTGAAAAATAGTTCGAGAAGGCAAACTTATATATACTGTCTTAATTTTCAATTCCTACCGCACGTATGAGGTTTGCTTTAACAGAACCAAACTCTGGGTTTAGCTCGCCTTTGTACATAAGCTGTCCATCTAATTTGTGTATGTATGTTTTGTGTGCAATAAAGAATAGGAACAAAAAAATACTTGAAATTTTCACTCATTCACTGTACGTAATAAACTAGTCATTATAACAGCCGAATTACATGATTAAATCTGAACACGAATATTGTGTAGTATAAAGCAAAATGTTTAACATGTTTTGTAAACGTCACAAAGTTGATGGTGTGGTTGGCAACAGTATAACGTTGCACAATGAGGGTAGGAGAAAATTGTTTCGTGTAAAATATTGATATTCACGCGCACCTGGGAAAAGGCTGGGATAAAATGAACCTTTCCAGAGTATTGTAACTAATAACTTGATGGGAATGTGTAATCAGCAGTGCTAGTTAGAAACGTGGAAGCAGGGCCGATTGCCGGCTGCCAGGGTTGCGGAATTTGTTCGAAAGAGTCACCGTGGCCCTGGAACGCAAAGGGCTTTAGAAGGAACACGGATGGGTTTTAGTCAGTAAGAGTCTGACACGCCCTTCCAAAGAAGTCATTTGATGATTTCCCATACTTAAAAACTTAAAAAAGGGCAGATTGCCGGAGCAAATCTTAGAATCTATTATTATATATATATATATCTATTATAACATTTATATATTATATTAAAAAAGAAAGAAAGAATAAAAGAAAAAATAGTTTATTTGCGCCAAGCATTACGCATGCCATCAAAAAAATTAAAACAAATGAAGAACTAGTACAAATTAGAAAAATCCACGAAAAACGGCCATCGCTTAGCATTATGCTGGGACTCGTGTGCAAGACCTGCCACAGCAATAGTAATAAATGTTGGATTACGAAAAAAAAAATAAAAAAATTAATTACCTACCAATAGTCACTCTGTAGAGCCTTGCAGAGACGCGAAAGACAGACCAGCCAGTTGATATTTGTGCTGTGTATGTTGACTTTGACCAAACATGTTGTGCAATGCTCAGAACAGTTAAGTTTACCTGTGGTTTCTAAGCTAAATATGCTTGTGTTAGCAGTGGGATAGCAATGTTAAGACTGTATTTCAGTCACCTATTTAATTGAAGTATCGACTTTAGAAGTATGGACCTTGAGTTGATTTTTAAGTGGACGTTTTGCATTTTTTTCTTGCAAAATAAATGAAAGAGTATGGGTTGCAATGGAATTTGAATTTTGTATGTGAGACAGAGTTTATTGTCCCAAAAGTTGATAATTAATTACCTCGAATTCTGAATCAATATTGCAAGGTGGAGACGACGCGATACGACAATAAATCAAAACACTGGCGATAGGTACGAGTTCATACGAATATGTTGTCTTTTATGACAGATTTGATGTCACTAACTGCAACAGACTGCTTGAAATATTTCGTCAAAATAGTAGTCGCTATCCTTGACTAGTTTGAGTTTTTTTGACGTTTGATGCAATTGGAATGTTTAATTTTAATTTTGGTGATAGGATTTATAATAGTTTCAAAGTATTCCTATAAACCAGTAATGCCATTGTATTAAATGTATTGTTGTATCGATGTCTCCACATTGTTAAAAACTCTACTGTTACTGAGTGACTGACAGACAACGCACAGCCGAAAGTACTGGTCGTAGAAAGCTGAAATTTGGCATGTAGCTTCCTTGGCGAGTGTAGAGGATTTACCGAAAATCCTACGGGAACGGGAAAAACGGGATGTGGGTACGAAGTCGTGGGCAAAAGCTAGATTAAATATATATTATCTAAAAACGGTTCGAAATTCTGCTTACAAATTCTTGAACGTCAATCTCTAATCAAATACCAACATTGAAAAACAAAACATCATTCAACAGACCGATACGTTTTCTTCTACCGTTTTTTATTAAGTTTTTCTTGTTTCAATACTCTATGACGTAAAGAAGTATATTTTCTTACTACATAACATTAAAGCCAGTACAGCTGTTACTTCATATTAATTTCGTATCACGTACTAACTTATGAATATTTTTTCCACGCCATGCCGCCTTTGTTCAGAGGTATCGGGTTTTGGTTTAGAAACTAGAAACCTAGATCTCTTTGTAGATGAAAAAGTTAGGTATGTGCGTAGGAGAATATTAACGATGTAACAAATGTTTGTAGGTTCTTTTATTCGCTTCGTAAATCAAGATATACAATGTGGAGACATCGATGCGACAACAAATGAAAACACTGGTAATACTGGTTATTGGCATAGGAATATTTTGAGGATTTGTAAAAATAAACTTTCCAATTGCATAAAACGTCAAAAAAACTCAAACTATTCAAGAATCATCATCTGCCTTTTAGCTAGCCTTTTCCCTAATATATTGGGGTTGGCTTCCAGTCAAACCGGATTCAGCTGAATACCAGTATTTTACGAGGAGCGGCTGCCTACCAGACCTCCACAACTAGTCAAGGATAGTGACTACTATTCTGACGAAATATTCCAAGCAGTCTGTTGCAGTTAGTGACATCAAATCTGTGATAAAAAGACAACATATTCGTATGAACTAGTATTGTCAGTGTTTTGATTTATTGTCGTATCGTCGTTTCCACCTTGTATTAAATCACCTTTTCCGTGTGCAGTTAAGGTCAAATGTTAAGTTTTATAGTGTTATAGTTGCTTATTACGAACTTGAACGGACCACTTAACAGTCCGTTAGCTAAAAAAGTACTGTCCCCCGGTTTTGCATTTATCTGCACACCACAGGTCCGATAGAAAATACCTACTGGCCATATCTAATTATTTAAAAACATTTAAAATCATTTATTTCCAAATATGGGTTAAAGCCAAAGAAGAAAAAAAAATATGGGTTCAAAATAATATTTTAGATTTTACTATAATCAGAGGCTAAACATTGCCAAACAACGTGGCATTGCCGCCAGTCTCTTGGGCATATTACCAGCTGACAGCGTTGAGGACGAATTTTAATGCTATATTTTAGTTTGTAGTTAATTTATTTTATTTGTTGTTTGTATAAAACTGTTTGAATGGATCAGTGGAAAGAACATATATATTTTTTGTTTTTGGGATGGGAAATCATCAAATGACTTCCGCTCTGGGTGGAGCGGAAGGGCGTGTCAGACTCTTACTGACTAAAACCCATCCGTGTTCCTTCTAAAGCCCTTTGCGTTCCAGGGCCGCGGTGACTCTTTCGAACAAATTCCGCAACCCTGGCAGAATTTTGTAGCTACGAATATTACCATCACCCAGATGGTAATATTCGTAGCTATCAGCAAATAAACAAAAAATATCAGCAAATTCTGCCTATTGGCATACAAAATATAAATAGAGACAAACCGGTTACCCTATATTTACATTACTTACCCAATACTTAAAACTAAACTCCAAAAAGAAATCAACCACTCAAAACATCTTCACACACCAAATCAACAACCAACCGCAGTACACATATTCCGTATAAATACCAGCCGAGTACACCCCTCCACACAAGTTCGCTACCCAAATGTACTCGTTTGTTTACAAAATAAACACACGCTCCGTGACATCGGGGAGGGGTGTACCGCTTACAAATTAGGGGTCTAATTGTACCCTGGCATCTATTGAGATGAACCACTGTGGTAGTGTATGGCGGGTTATGAGACCACATGGGGACTTATCTAGAGGGTTAGATCTACTCTCAGTGAACGATAGTTTGGGTACGCTTTTTGTTGATGAATAGTGAAAAGGTAGGTAAGTGAAATGGTTAATTATGGACGTGTACTGTAGAATGGAAAGGCTGCTATGTGGGTGGGTACGGTCAGCAAAAGATAAGTAAATAGGTAGCTATCTAATTTATGGCAATAATTCAAACCTCTTTAAAAAGCAGTTAAATGTGGAACAGCAGTCGTTGCAGTTGTTTCTACGCAGTTCATGGATACAATGTTCTTAGCGGGGTTATTTATACCATTTGATTATTTTTAAACGTTCCCCCACATTTCTCCTGTATCGTGGGTGCGTTTGCAAACATATAAGCTCACATACACAAACAGCCAGACCCGGAACAACTATCTGTAGGGCATACAAATATTTGTTACGTGCGGGAATCGAACACACGACACGCAGCGCAGCAGTAGATCGCTCAACCACTGCGCCAATCGTGTCGCCTAACACGCTCTTTTACTTTGATTGCAAAGTAAAAAAAAAGTTCACAACTTCTGACAAAAAAACTTCACTGAGGTTAAAATTACGTTACAAACTTCTAAATAGGAGTGAAAGCGCCATTCAAATTCAACCTTGGTAATAAACAATTCATTTCCCAGACCATGGATCGTTATTAAATAATCAGATTAAACATAAAAATCCAAACAAATAACTTTCCAAGACAAAGTCGTACGACGAATCGTAAGTCCGCTCCCACTTCTGATGAACAATCTTCTTGCATACAATTTCACTGAGTGCTGCACTAGGTACATACCTACCTCCTATACATCTTCTATGAATACCAAACCACTCTACTATAATGTTTTAACTTTATATTGCCACTTACCTTTAACGAGTCATCATATTTTTTCTTGATGAGACCCGTAACTTGAAAATATGGAGGTGGTGGCAAGTTTATTAGAGTAATATCTCAAGTGCTGTGAATAACTAGAGTCATACAAATAAATTAATGTGCTATTTATGATGATAAGAAAGCTAGCCGCATCTTCCATTAATATAGTAAGGTTCTCTGTGGTGCATGCGATGTCTACGGGCTTAATCCCTAAGACGGATTAGTACATAGTATACGTATTGTAAGGGTAATTCTAAACGTTCTTTTTCTATGTACGCGGTTGCTAATACTCCTCAAATTAAGATAATAATTGATCTATTTATTTTCTTAATATTGACTGCACTCTGTTAACAGCGAGGCTCAATTTGTGTATAGCAATCGCGTACATAGAAAATAACGTTTAGAAATACTCTAATCGATTATAATACAAATTAGAACTGTGGCTGATTGCCGTGTTATATTAAATTCATATAAATAAGCATCTTTATGCAATCGTTTATTATTTATTCAATTCGTTAATTGTTTGTGTCGGATCGATCAATACACCAACGTGTTCTATTAAA
Organism: Mamestra brassicae; assembly: GCA_905163435.1. Taxonomy (NCBI): domain Eukaryota; kingdom Metazoa; phylum Arthropoda; class Insecta; order Lepidoptera; family Noctuidae; genus Mamestra; species Mamestra brassicae. Next base: position 5,079,524 of record LR991004.1, on the reverse strand, counting down.
ATTTACTTTTCTACTCGTACAATATAAGGGCTGTGTGTTTATACGTTTACTGCTATGGGTATTTCTACAGATATACTGAGTCTATGTAAAAATTGCAAATAAAAAATCTTAAAACAAATAAATACTTAAATATTTTCGTCTTAAAATCCACATTAAGTATATTTGTTTTACAAAAATAATACTTCAAATCAATCTAATTCTCCTATAGACAACACAATAGTCTTTTATGTCTCGTCACAAAGGCAGCAACCCCACGAGCTATAGAAAACGTACTGGCCAGCTATAATGAGCACCAAAATTTGTATTTTCCGACATTTGAATAGAGACCGTTCCTAATAATAACATATAAATGAGTATTTATGTAATCGAGAAGTGTGTATGTTGTATAACTTTCCTATTTCTTATTGCGATTTATTATTTTCGTTTTAGTGAAATATAAATATGTCTTTCATTATGTATTGGTTTGTTTTTATTAAACGTTTCTCACTCACTAGATATGATTGACGAGATTTCTATTGATTGAGGACCGACTAATTCTAACTAATGTTATAAAAATGTTTGCTGAACCGATTATAATGACAGGCATTTTTTAGCGAAAATCTATTTTTACGCTAACTAAGTTACGGGTAAAAGATAGGTAAGATGACCATTGACAAATTCGTAGAATTTTTCAGTCGAGACAGAGTCAGACTATAATAGGGCGTTTTTTATTCAGAGTACAAAGTCTGCGCAGATATAAGTCGGTGTCGTGTGGACGCACTACAACATAAAACAATTTCAATAATCCGATTGAAATAAATTCCGTATGTTAGTGAAAATATTAAATCAAACACAGCCCGCTCAAATAAATATGCACAAGCATATAAAAATGGAGCCTGCACTTAACTGTATTAAAACTAGAGTAGAAATGGAATCGAAAAATTCTGATATATATTCAAAAATTGCATGCACTTCGTGGAAAGTAGTTATTGAATTGAAAACTTTTGGAGTTACGATTATAGCCTGAATAATAAAAAAACAATAAGCAGTTTGCATTTCACTTTCATGCTGGCAGCATAAAAATTTAGTGTTGTTCGTTTGAAAATAGATCTCCTAGCGGGTTTACCTAAGTTAAGTATTTGAATTTAGAAGCTTTTTTTTTCAATAGAATGATATATAATAACAAATGAATAGTAATGGCCGATTTTTAATCGACTTCAAAAAAAGGAGGAGGTTATATGTTCGACTGTGTATTTTTCTTTTTAGACAGTCATGTAGGTAGGTACTTATATTCAAACATGGACAGCCAATGAGGTGAAATTATTTGTTTCTAGATGGAATACTCTGAAATTTCTAATCCGATTACGAAAATTCTTTCACTAATGAAAAGCCACACTGTCGTTGATTGTAATAAAATATTTATATTTAAGAAAAATGTAAGATTCCTGTTGGAAAAAAATCTAAATAAGATCAAACCAAAATTAAAAACAAAACATTTCAACCAGCAAATCTTTTTACAACAAAGAACATTACAAACTAACATTGATGGTTCTAATTACAAATTTCATATAAACAGAAGCATTTTCTAGAGAGTCGGCAGTACTTCCCGTTCTGAATTAATCTCGAAAACAATTATCTATCCTTGTTACTCCGCTATTGTCTTTGGAGGGCTCCATTTCGCGTTTAATTTGTGCTTTTTAATAGAGGCCACGTTAAAAATACAGCCTAAAACATTATTGTTGGTTTCCTGTTTCACTTCGGTTTGCTCGCGTGGATGTCAGAAATTATCTCAAAGGAATGTACTCACACATATAAACAGTATCCCGAGTCCTTCTCCAAGGTCGAATCTATCTCTATGCCAGAATTCATCAAAATTGGTTCCGCGGTTCAGACAAACAAGTGACTTTCACATTTATAATACTGGAATCCTCAAGTTATTTTTCTCGGCGTCTCCCATAAAATTATCTTGTAACGGCCTCGAGTAAGAAAAACGTTATAGAATTGAGGACGCGTAGCAATAAGGCTTTTTTAATATGTTTTCTGACATTTATGTGAACTATTAAAATGGAGCCCATTTTTGCGTGCTTACACAGTATATTGCTTTTGTCTAGACTGGCGTAATTAGGGGTAGTGGGTAAGGCTGACAATTTTAGAGATTGTGTATTGTGGTCTATTCGAATTGGGGCCGTGATCATGAGCATAAATTGCTATCGGAATCTGATAATGGTTAGTTAAAGATGCCAAAAAATTAACATTAGTCTTGCCCCAGGGTATCGTGTTACCCCCTTTTTGGTTTGCACAGGTCGGATAGGCAGTCGCTCAAACACAGCTGCATTAATTTAGACTGGAAGTCGACTCCAACATAGATGGAAAAGACGAGGCAGATAAGCAGAACGGATTAAGAACATGAATAGATCATGGCCCGAATAAAAAAAAAAGTGTCCGTGGAGTTTCTTGCACGTTCTTCTCCATAAAGATCTACGCTTTGGAAATAGCTTCATTTTTTTGAACGACCGACCTTGACAATTCAAAAGTGCCTGTAAATGGTCTAATTGAAATAAATGCTTTGATAATACCCCCATAGGATCCATTGTATACCGGTAGGACATTGCAGTGGTATAATTCTCGATACTCATGCGGGCGAAGACGTTGCCAAAGGCTAGTCCATTTAATGATTTAGGTGCCTGTAAAAATGTCTGGCCATTTAGTTCTTCAGAAAGTGAAAACTAAAAACTCTCTAACCTAAATGAACACACAAACGACGTTCAATTAAGTTTAGCTAAAACGATCTACTTACACTAAATTTGTTATATTTCATGTCTTAAAAAAAGTTGCTGACTTTTCACATTCCAGCTGCGATTCAAAATTTAAAGTTCACTTCGTTTAAATATTCTACAAAAGAAAATTTTAGATGAAAAGCATTCGTTGTGTTTGCTGAAAAGAGCTTTCATGACTGACGGCATTACTCAAGTACTTATCAGGTTCACCCTGGCTAGTCACCCTTTTGAAACTTGCTGGCAGGCAAATCTTTACACCACAGTATAACGCTCTCTTCTGCTCTCTTTTCTTTTGTCTGTATTCCGTGAGTGTGTCCGTGACGTGACACACAATGATATAATATAAAAAGAGGTAGATATCGCACAAGCGCACGCAAATTGTTGCAGACAAATTCAGACTATTGTTGTAATGTGCCATACAGCTATCTCTTTCTGTATCATACGTTCCGTATTATCTATCGCAGTCGTACAGTAAGTACATTTGTAATAAGAACGTAACAATATCTGAACGCCGCTTATTATGAACGTAGCGTATCTTTCCTTTATAATATCATTGCCCAATCAGAATAGCAACGCTGAGTTTTTTTTTATAACACAGTATGTTTGTCTTGACATTATATTAGTGAGTCAAGTTTGTACAGAGAGGTTTGGAGGGAGAAAAGGGAGGACTTAGCCCATAAAAAAAATCGCAGCATATGCTGAGTCTTTTAGGCCGCACACAGGTAAAATATAATTAATTGGCTTTATAACCCCGTTATTATTGTTGGTTTTTAATTTATTTTATTTTGGCGTTTGTTGCCCAAATGAAATAGAAGGACAAAATTTTCATTTAGGCAATGCTCAAAATAATCGAGGACCAATATTAGGCCTTCTATTTCTTGACATTATGTTCAAATATGACTTCAGTTCGAACTAAGTTAGGAACTGGGTAGAACACCGTTGAGCCATACAAGTACTGTTACGATCAGCTTTGTACTTGCCACAAACTGTGTTAAATCCACGAACCACAAACTTGTGTAAACTGTGTGTAAGCTTATATCTATTCGAAATTACAGTGTTGAAAATCATGTTGAGTAGTTTCCTACTCATGTGTTCACCGTTTTTCGCCATTATTTTGTTTTAACAAATCAGCCTTCAAGACAAGTTCTTAGTTATTTTGTAAGCTCTTCTTCGAAAAGACCCACTCCTACTTGACCCTACAAAGAGGGCCCTCCGCCTGGCAATTAAGGTGTTCATAATAAAATAAAAAATATTTACTTTCACTTACTTTATTATTGTATCGCTTCATCCACACACAATCAACAAATGGACTGTTATTTATATTGTATTCCCACCATCCCTAATAAATTCGTTCAATATACTAAATTAAATTCTGATCATCAAAACATGAAAGCCTATAAACAACTCTTCTACAATAAACACAATACAATAGAACCGAATCGTTTCAATTCAATTCAAAATAACGGGCAACATTCGCCCGATTTTTAATTCGTCGAGCTTCGGCCTAAGCCTTCGGCTCGCCTCGGCTTTTCAACGAATCAATTAATACAGGGTTAATGGAACAGGGTTAAAACGATGGCGCTGAACTAGAATCGAGTATATTTGCATAAACAGATGGAGCGTTCAAGACAATATCGATTTTCTTGGTACTCGAGACTTTCATCGAGATTTTATTTCGGAATCAGTTCGTGTTAATTGATTTTTATGGATGATTTGAGTTCTCCTTGGAGTGTTGATTGTTTTTTTATTGGTTTTCTCGGAGAATTTTTCGGTAGATTGAAAATGTTCTTAGCTGATCGCGGTTTAATTATGTAAGATCTAACTAATGGGAAATAATTGAGGTCAAACTAAATCATTACCATACTTCTGGGACAGTCGGGTAAAAAGTGGGGACATCCCAAAAGCTAAAAATTTCGAAAATCAAGAGAAAGAAAGAAAATTGACGTAGGTACCAAAAATTTGAAAGAAAAGTTTACAATTTTTTTTTTCGGTTCAATGTTTTTACTCGACTGCGTAATAAGAAGGTTATCTGAAGCAGTTTTGCATTCTATTAATAGAATTTTAAGTATTCTTGAACTTTCCTTATACCATTATTCGTGCTATCACAGTATAATATCCAACAAAACTGTTCAGGAAAATTTACCATGAACAGAAATACGGAACAAAAGACTTTGAAATCACAAATGTAGATGGGAAGCCCAACTTTTAACACAATAACCGCTGACGGACGAACTAGTTGGTCTAAAGTATTACATAGTCTGCCATAAACTATCCGACGCCGGCGTGTAATACCGTAGAAAATGTTGATGATGTGAAACTAAGACAGGGCTGACCCATAGAGCATGGAACTGCCGCGGCTGGAGACGCCATTTTTTATTAATATTAATTTATTTATTGATATTATAGGTGAAAAGACAGTTCTTACAATAAGCATTATTATTGTTTCACTGTAACATATATTAAAAAAAATTATTAATAATAATACCATCACACTCTTAATTGTTGGTGGCTGGTTATCCATTGTATTGATGATTTCATAATTATTGCGGTCATGCAATTTACGTTTGTTAAGTAAAAAAAATATAAAAATAAGTTTAACATGTCAATTTTACTACTATTTTACTCCTTGCCACGCAATGTACGCTCAGCACAATTTTCGGCTGTCACAGGATCATTGGTATGCTTAAACAGTGATACGCTTGGTTTGTACGGATTTTTTTTGCCGTTTAGGCAGATGCCGGCCGGGATAGGTGTCTTTTGGGCTGGCCCACGGATTAGTTTCATAAAGTGTGATTTCATAAAGAAGAAAAAAAAACAAAAAACGGTTCTCCCTTTAAATTATTGTTTTTTTTTTTGCGAAGTAACGGTACGCTTTGTTAAAGACAGCCTGTATTCTAGTATCTTTACTTATGTATGTACGTATACTGCGAAGTATTAGTGCATATTTTGGTAGTCACCTTGACTAATTTATATATTTAAGAATAAGAATCCCTGGGAGTCCTAATACCGTGTTTCACCGAGTAGAATTAAATTCACATTTTCAATTATTTTTGATTACGTGCATGTTTATTTATAGGAACAAATTAAACGATATGAAAAATGGATTTTCGTTCAACGTTCACGTTTTTGTACGAACATGCTGGCCACAGAATATAACAGTTATCTCAAAGCAAGGCTCCATTACAATGAAGACTAACTTAACACTAAAAGGTGCACAAAATCCTGTGAACCTTTCACCGTGCACCCATCCCAAAGAGAGCCTACAAAATCAGCTGATACAAGTATCAGAACACGCCTGCCAGGGTTGCGGAATTTGTTCGAAAGAGTCACCGCGACCCTGGAACGCAAAGGGCTTTAGAAGGAACACGGATGGGTTTTAGTCAGTAAGGGTCTGACACGCCCTTCCGCTAAAAAAGAAAGTATCAGAACACGCAGCCCTATCTACTAAGTCAGCCACGAAAACACACAACCTATGGAAATATTATTTAATCGGCTCACCGTAATAACTTACGCTCTAACGTTTAAATTTGTTGAATAAACAACGCGGTATCGAATTATAGGTCAAATTGTGGCCGTACGATAAGGACAGTGCTTATAAATGGTGTTTTTGTTAAAATTGTGGTTTGTACCTATAAGTGTTTTTAATGCAAATTAATGGGCTATGAAAGTTAATACGTAGAACGATTAATACGTGAAAGTTAAAAGTGTGTATGACTTCAATTAAGTACTTCGGTACTTACTAGCACAGAAAATGACTGTAACACGATTACACAAAATGAGAACGAGGTCTAAACCTAGACTATCGTTAGAAAAACCGGCCAAGTGCGAGTCGGACTCTCACACAAAGGGTTCCGTACCATAAAACCGCAAAAAAACACGTTTCTTGTATGGTTTCCGCTGACAGACAGAAGGACGGACGGACCGACAGCGGATGCTTAGTAATAGGGTTCCGTTGGTTACCCTTCGGGTACGGAACCCAAAGAAAGAAGATCAAAATATCATACAATTCTATAGACGAATAAATAATTTAATACCTTTAAACGAGCAATTATTGTATCATTATTATTATCTGAATCTCGGAAATGGCTCCAACGATTTTCATGAAATTTAGTGTGCAGGGGGTTTCGGGGCCGATAAATCGATCTAGTTAGGTTTCATTTTTAGAAAACGTTTACCAAAAAACCAGGTCATCCAGGTACTTAATAATAATATGTCACAATATCAGTTAAAGGTGTCACCCAAGCGTCGCCGCATCTACCGATCCTGTGCTTTTCGCATCTAGTGGATTTCCGCTAAAAAAATATGAATAAATATGAGTTAACATTTTTTTATGACTGCTAGTTTTATTTTATTTAAAAAAAAATGTCTTTCTTTCTTTCTTTCCAGAGATTGTGTTGTGGTCAACGCGAGACTATCAGTACAATGTTTTCCCAAAATGTTCTAAATAAGCCTAAAAGTAAAACGCGAAAGGTTTAAGCTTCCTTTTCCAAATTGATCTGTCAATGTCTCCCTGCCACTTGGAGGGTTAAAATCTATTATTTCAGTAGCCGGATGATCTGTCGTAATGATTGATGCATCATCTTCCGACCCGGAAATAGATTTCGTAAATATCCGATGTAAACGTATTTTCGGCAATATTTTTCCGGTGATTAGAGCAAATTTGTGCGTTTATCATTGGTTAGTTTTCTTTTATAACTCACCGAGAAGAGTGGAAAGTTATGGAGGAGGATCATGCTCAGCTATATTCAACATGTAACAGAATAAATGCAATACCTCTAAAGGGGTCATTGTACTCATCATTATGAACAACTTTTACTATGGGACCAACACGGAAATCGCGATAAAAAATCAGCTGTTCCATACATTTCTGTGCGCATAACTCGTCAAAATGTACTGAATAGCTGTTTTTTTGTGAAAAGTTATTCATAATGATAAGTACAATGACCTCTCAAGAGGTATTGCGTTTATTCTGTTACACGTTGTATAAGGTCCCATTCAAATATATGAACTTATTTTAGAAATGATTCAGACCACAAGAATAAGGACAATGGCAAACAAAATAATAAAAAAAACGCATTAGATACTTACAAGAAGAAAAATCCAGCTAACGAAAATACACAGAAAATGTTCGCAAATTCATTATTTTAGGTCAAAATAGAATCACTTTAATCAGTGTTTTCTTTGCATGTATATCTTTGGTTAGACGTACTGAACGCTCTGTGTTAAAATTTGTCCATCTATTTTAAGGGGACCTTGTACAACGTAGGTGATATAGTGGTGAATCTGATAATATCAGATGAGATAGTGGCCAAACATAGAATATAGCTCACGTTTGACCACTATCTCACTTGATAGTAGGCGATGATGTAGTCGACGATCGAACAGGTTTGTTTATAAGAACTCTATTCACTCTTTTCTTAAAGACCTTAGGATACCCTAAGGTCTTTAAGAAGTTAGAAGTAAACACAGATTCCGGCAGGGAATTCCACTCCTTAGCTGTATGCACAATGAACGTAATTTAAAAGTTTTTAGTAGATATGTAATGTCCATGAAATATCTATGTACAAATACAAAAATGGTTTTCCAAGTGACCTACAATATTTGCTATACATTAGATTAATTAGTTCAATAAACTAAAAATTAATAACGTTAAGTATTTGTAAAAGTACAGACAAAATAAATATTATTAGATACCATCGTAAACTTTACTTTATTGGGCTCAGAGACTCATAAATATGTTTGTCCATTATATATTTTTTAATTTGATTGCTTTCTTTTACAATATGGAAAAGGCGTTGTACGATATAATTGATATAAATTCTTACAAATTTGTGCGATTTCCATCAACGAAATCTTTTTTTTTTTAATTTGTGTTTGCTCTTGACTCTAGTCGAGGTCATAGATGACAGAGAATATTCGCCATATATTTGCTATAATCTGTTGGAAAAGTGACAACTATATCATTTTCAACAACTTCCTTTGGGGTTTTTAATCAATTTTATCTTTTATCCACCACACACTTTTAACTGATAACAGCAGAATAAATACCAGCCTTTGCCCATTAGCTTTGTATACGGGATTCTCGTACGTTGTCATTTTCGGACGTCCATATGAGCCGCCATTCGACTGTCGAACTTTGTACGCTACCGCTGTGATTTGTCCTGTGTTGGGAGTTGAGCAAAAAAAAAATATAGCCGCCTTTTCCGTGGCTAGTATGGCATTTTGCTAGGCTCGAATGTTTTTTGAGCAATTATTGCACCCAGTATTGCGTGTTTTAGCTCCAAGTGTGAAAGTTTGGCTTGGTTGAAATTCAATGCAGCTTTGGAAAAAAAGGTATGTATAAAACTGCAAGTTTTAAAAGTCAAATAGTTAAGTAAATACAGTTTTGTTATAGCAGATATATAGACTGCTTTAAGCAGTGAATGCATAGATCGGCAACAATACGGATGGATGACATTAATAAGCAGATAGGATCTACTTCGAAGCAGCACATACCAGGGAAACAGGGCACATAAGGGAGGAGGCCTATACTCAGTAGTAGATTAAATAAGACTGCCATGACTAATAATGATAACTGGTGTTAAGGTAATATCGCCACACCACCTTATAACAGCTGATACGAAGCTATATTTAGCAGAAGACGTTAATAGACTCTGTTGTCAAAAATCACGTCACAAATATACCCACACACATTCCAACCTAACCCTAACGCGTCGACGTTAACCCGCAATCCGTCGCGCCGCAGACACTACCTACAACCCTACATTCTTTCTTATAAATTGATACGTCAAGCGAGGGGCACAATCGACCCCCAGAAACATCTATCAAGCCGAAGGGCTAATGATTGATGAGATTCACTGACCGCTTACGGGTCCGTCGAACCCCGTTTATATACGGCACTGATTTGTGATTTTTGCTGGGTATGTGAAAATTGTGGATCATTTTCGGGGAAATTACTCCTCTGATGTATATGACGGGGCGGAATGCGTGACCCTGAATCTTGGTGGGGTCGACCTTTTAGCTTATTAGGGCATGGTTATTTAGGCAGATTACCTGAATGCTGCGATCACATACACTTTATTTGTTTCGTTTTGAATTCGATTCGTAGGTACGTCTCTCGTTTCCTTTTGCCACTATTGCAGCAAATTTCTATTGTTTTAAAATCAGAATCGGCTCGCTTTTTTAAATTCAGTGTTGTTGAGAGTGAACGGCTATGGGCCCTTTTGCCCAGTAGTGCGACACACGCAACATTTCAGGGGCCACACCGGGGCAACGCTATTGTCACGTACACATGACATACAAGCGCGTACGCTCCCCGCGTACGCCCTGTACGCCAAACGTCACAAATATGAGACGAAAACTACGGCTTGGCCGATGCGTTTATGCTCTGGCGTTCAAAAGGTTAAGCAGTTACTTTCAGCAAAATGACAAAGTAAAAGCAAGCAACAGGAGGGATATTAAGCAAGCTAATATTTATCATAGGACACTTGTTGAAGTCTGCCGTATTTAGTTTTGTAAGAGGACAAACTGCTTCCTTGTTGCAGAAGGAAGCAAAAGTTTCGTGGTCGTTTGCAATGAATATAGCCACAGTTGTGATTTTTTTTTGTCGGACTTACGTAGCCATAAGGGATTGCATTCTTCAGTTAAATATCTTGATGTACATAATTTTCTCTCTCAAACATTATAATTGACTTTTAATTTCTTTATTTATGTAGGACCTCAAGCAGAACAAAATAAAATACAATTATTGCACTCCATCAATTGCAACTAAGTTAACGTAAAACTAAAAAACAAACTCTGGTATAGGTATTAGTTCATATGAACAAGTTCTTATTTATACAAACTCTGGTACAGGTATCAGTTCTTATACATACAAACTCTGGCATAGGTATCAGTTCTTATTACGTGTCATTTAAGAACTTGTACCAGTATCGTTTAAGGTTTAGTTTAAGAAAAATTAAATTATGTATGTGGGTGGGTATGTCGTTTTGTGGCAATTAAATACTTTTTCTTCCTTTCTTTTCTTTCTTTTTATACAAACTCTGGTATAGGTATCAGTTCTTATTCATACAAACTCTGGTATAGGTATCAACCTATACCAGAGTTTGTATGAATCAGAACTTGATAAAACTCAAGTAGGTATATACCTACTTAAGTTGCATTAAGTTCTATCTGTTCTGTTCTTATTCATTTTACAGATAGTCTATTAATAGTTTTGCATGGTTGTTTTTTATAGGTAGCAGATACAAAATCTCGGTCATGCAATAGTACCTAATATTATCATTAGTATGTATTTACAAGTAAACTATTACTCGATTCAAGCTCAGTCTTCAATGCAGGAATATTATCCATAGATCCTACATTAAAAAGGTTTTTCATTATTTAAATCAAAGATTAAAACAGAGAGAATATATTAAGTGATGTAACAAAGCCTCTAAAAGGGACACTGACGTCATAATACCAGAGTCTACCAAAAAATCGAAAGGAATAATAAATCTCTTAATAATCTGCGACAAATTGGAAACTTAATCCGTGTTATAGAGCAAAATCCGAATGTCTCGACCTAATTTATATTTTAAAACGAACCGAGTCGAGAATTACTCGACGCTGTAGATATAGGCCAACCGAGAAATTACGCTAAAATGAAATGCAAATTATACAAATTTATTATTATCCCGCGGTCAGAAAAAATGGAAAATCCTCGAGAGAGAAATACAGGAAGTGATTAATAAGAGCCCTCCAAGATTTGGAGGGTATGCAAAAAAAACTTAATAACTTGTAAGTTATTATACTTTGGTGGGGGGATAATGATACTTAGGCATACATAAATTGTTAAGGTGGAGAAATACATTGAATGCGAAAGCCTGTATGGATGGATGTTTGTTACTTAATCACGCCGGAACGGCTGAACGGATTTGGATGTAATTTAGCACAGAGATAGATTTCAGTCTGGAGCACATAGGCTTTATCCCAGGAATACATTCCCTTATGTTAATTTCCGACATTCATGCGGGCTGAGCCACTGGCAGAATCAAGTATAAACATAATTCGAGACCATTTTTGAGTTTTATGTTTTGAACCTAAATTTAAAATTGAAGGCCGGAAGAGTCGTCCTCACTCTGCAGAGGACGCTACACCAATTATAACATACCAATACGTAAATTTGTATAATATGTAGTTCTGTATGGTGTTGGACGTAAAAGAATAGCACCATCCCATCACTTCCCGTGGGTGTCTTAAGAGGCGACTAAGGGACTCACCAGAGAATGGGCAGCAGAATTCTCCGTGCTTCTGTGCATTGCAACAGCTACACTGCGATCACAAACCCGCCTGCCAAGCGTGGTGATTGTGGCAACTCCCCCCCCCCCCTTAGAGGAGGCCTATGTCCAGCAGTGGATGTCTTTTGACTGGCACGATAATGATGATGATGAATACGTAGATTAAAATTACCTTAAATCATACCTTATTTGCACAGGCTATACGTTACTTTTCCCATGCTCTTGATCTTTTAGTGACGTCACACAAGATATACTTTTCTTTGACGAGCTTACAACGTACCAATAGGTACAGACGCCAACACATCAAGCTACAACAATTTTTCAAATTTCTTTAATAGATTTACTTTCAACTTTATCGCTAAAGCGTTAGGTTCAAGGTTGATTGGGAAAATTTGACAGTTTCGGGTAGCTTGATGTGCTGGTGTTTGTAAGGCGCATGCGTTTGTCTCCTAGCCCATTCCCTTTGTCAAGCGCCCAGTTTAACTAGATGTGGCCGTACGTCATTCACAGAAGCAAACGATCCTGCTGTGCTAGAATTGATACCTACTGGTCAATTATTAGGCAATGGTACCTAAAAGCGTAGTGTTTCAGATCATTGAGTGAGATAGCGGTATATGAGAGCTGTGTGCTAGAATGAGCAAGAGCATTGAAGGTGTTTGTGATTTGAGCTTTTGCATTTCGTCATCTGACACTTTTGTGATGTGGACTAGTGTAAATTAAAAGTACACACATTCAAGTAAATTATTAATGATAAAAATGTAGTTGTTTCGATCTAGCGTAAAACGCCTTACCATTTGAAGGTATTATAAAGGGAATTGAAAAGGGAGGACCCTCCGACCGGACGGTTGTTGTGTCCGGTGGGCAACTGCCCGATAGTCGATATTCGAACTGTTGTATAAGTTCAAATCACACGGAAAACTTTGTTGCCACGATGCAGCATTTCGTTAGTAGATCGTCGCTGGCGAGATAGATGGCGATGCGGTTTTTTTTGTTGCCGTACAAATTTCGATTCGTCGTGCCGTCTTATGGCGGCATTGATGCCGCTCCAGTATGGTCTTAAAAAGCCGTTTTCCATATATGTAGGGTGCTGCTACCATTCTATCCGGATGCAGTTGAACACCAGTATTTTAGCAGGAGCTACTGCCTTTCAAACCCAATAACCAGCAAACCAAAAAGCATAATGTATAAAACAACTGCGGCAAAGCTTAAAAAGAAATCTTACCACCCAGTCTAGTTAACAACAGAACTAGCCACTTTTAATCTACCTGTACACCAACAGAAATTAGTAAAACCACAGCAAAAGACAATAAATATGACAAGTAAGTAATACAAGATTACCGCGACTCCCTCATTTGACTTAATAAGAGACGCTCCCTGGCTTACTGCCAACAAGATACCGACCGGGTCACATAATTTTCAAGTGTTATGTAATTGTTGTCGCAACATAAACTTATCCCAAGACATATATTGTGGACAAACATCTGTATGAAATGGTATCCAAGTTCTACAATATTGTATTAATATTAATGTTTCTTGGGCAAGTTTGGTGGGATATAAAAGAAGGTACACATTAGTTTTATAACATAGGACATCTACTGTTGCTTTGGAATAATAAATGTATTGTCATCGGAATGGAACGAGCAAGGCAAGTTTTGACCTAATAGGCGAAGAGAAAGTTGTCTGAAATTAGCTTGCAAGATTTGATGTCATGTGAAGTTAAATAAGAGCCATTTCAACTACCATATAGACAAATCAAGCTTTCCCTTTTGAACGCCATTGTCACGCATACTTGACAAGCAAGCGCTTTCCCTGTACGCCTAACGTCATAAATATGTGACAAAAAGTACGGCGATTTGTGGCTTGACGTCGGGAGCACGCCGATGCGTTTATGCTCTGGCATTGAAAAGGTCACCAGAGTATAGGCAGCAGCATTCTCTGTGCATTGCAACAGCTACACTGCGATTGCCAAACCATGGACGTCTTCGGGTGATATGATGATGATGTTCAAAAGGTTAATACCAGGGTTAGGTACAGAACATACGTTTGTGACCTTTTGATACGTAGGTCGCAATATGAAAACCTGATCGATATTAGCTTTTAAAAATCTTATCAACAAAAAATCGCTACATTTACATTCAATCACTTAAAACAACAAGACCCCGATTATTCCATCCATTGCTAATCGGGAGAAAAATCATCGACGAAGGCACCTGTACCACTCCAGGGCATAAAATATTGTAAAACTGGTATATCCGGTATATACCAGTTTTACAATATTTAATATAAACCGGTACAAACTGGTATATACCGATATAAACCGGTAGCATTCTCATCTAAATATGCACGGGCTGAAGTTGGGGTGTGCCTCATATTTTTGTATTGCCAAAACAATCGGTGAATGTCTGTCGGAACACACATTCCCCATTTTTAGTAAGCCGGGATTGATTTTTAAAGAATGATGTTTTGATCGTGTTTGAATAGGAGACCAGTACTTTAAAGGCAATATAAATGAAAGATTAGTGATATTGATTTTATTGGCCACCCAATTTTTTTTACGCTGAGCGTGTGGTTCATCTTGACGCAGGTTTAGGTCTGCCCTTCTTACAAAAAGTAATCCGTTCTTGCAATTTTTTTCTGAAAGGCTGTGTAATTTATCTATTTATTATTACATATAAATATCACCGGAAAATTGCAGACTCCGTAAGATTGTAATAAATCTTGATTAGATTATAATTTCTTGATATTGTATGAAACAACAGTTTTGTATACAATAAATCCCAACCAAACTCAATAGTTTCCAATATATCTGTGTCTTATTTTAGAAAAAATAGTTCACAATTTCTCGCGATATTTTACAATCTTACGGCGTTTGCCATTTTCCGGTGAAATAATACATTTGTATAAAATGATTAATCTGATTTCAAACTTCACGTCAACATTAACTACGTTGGTAACTTGAGATCTACCAAATTCGACATTTCGAGGAACAAAAGCAAAACCACAAATAAATAACCAAAATTCTCGCTTCCAGTTAAACCTTATTTTAGTTTACAATGATTCAAAAGAGTTTGAGCGCAGAATTCCTCGTTTAGCTGTGCGTTTCAGCTAATGAGTTCATCGTCATAGTTTCACAGGTTTGAGCCACGAGGCATGAGCTCTCAATTATCCAAACCGTTTGCCTATTATCGATTCTATAGATTTAATTCTTCTAAATAAATTTAGCTCGAATCGCTAGATTTAAAACAATGTTTATGAAATGAATATTTTTTTAACAAGAAGCAATTAAAACCATATTGTTTAAAGTAAGCAAACTTTATTAAAATTTGATTTGTCTCAGAAATAAAATAACTTGAAGCTTTTTTTTAGTTGTAAAACAAAAGCAAAAAATTCTTGGAAATCTTTTTATAGCAAGGCCGATTCTCTTCTTTATTCTTGTAATTATATTTTGTAGACAATCAAGAGTTCTACCAATTTCCAAAAAACACGTGTTTGCTTCTCCAACATCAGGTCTACATTGTTGCTTAATGAAATTTCACCACATACGTCCTTCTAAACCAGTGGTTCCCAACCCTTATTTGACCCAGGACCACTTTGATTTATTTTTTGTTAGCAGGGACCAGAAATCAAGAAGAAAATAAAACTGTACTTATCTGAAAAAAAAACTTATATCCTAAACAATATAGATTCAAAACTTGTAGCATAAAAACTACCTACATATGGAATCAAAGTTAATGAGCATTGTCATA
Source organism: Mamestra brassicae (assembly GCA_905163435.1). NCBI lineage: Eukaryota > Metazoa > Arthropoda > Insecta > Lepidoptera > Noctuidae > Mamestra > Mamestra brassicae. The sequence continues at coordinate 5,063,744 of LR991004.1, read as the reverse complement.
GAAAAATATTTCTGATAGACGCTTAAAATCAGTTTGCATCAATGACATTTTTGAAGTGAAAAGATTAAAATTTGTAACCTTTCACGGACCATATTTTAAGCCCTTGCGGACCACAGGTTGGGAACCACTGTTCTAAACCCAAGCGAAGAAAATTGAACCACAAGCGGAAACAGTAAAACGTAAACTACCCTTACTTTTGTACCCCACGGACGCATAACGTGATCTCATAAGAAACAAAACAATATGGTATACTTGCCCAAACTTAATCCGCGCGGCGTCAACATAAAGTTAAATTATCTCGGAATTAGGTACACGATATATGTCTTTACATAACCTTATATACAGGGTGTCCCAAAACTCAACGTCAAGCCGAAACGGGGTGACAGGATTGATCATAACCATCACGAGAAAAATCTGAAAAAAAAATCTATCCCATGCAGTTTAAAAATTATGGGCATTTTAAGAAAAACCTAGAAATTTGATCAAACTGTACCATTTTTCGGTTATTGTGGTTATTATTTTTTATTTTTGTTCATTTGAACTTTAGAAACGTAATCCTAAATAACATTTCTAGAATCCCAATAAAAAATAATGACACAATTGCCTCAAGTTCCCGAGAATTGAGACTATTTGTTAAACTACGAATTTAAAATTTTCAAGATTCGTCGACTTTGACAGGCCCTCCTATAAAAAAAATGTACTAGAGTGCCTTGGCAAGTAGCATTAAAAGTTGGCGCATTTAATCAGAATTCTAAAATGGTACAATACTTGTTAGTTCCATACAATAGAAAAGAGTAAAAAAATTAAAACCTCAAGTAACCCGATTTTTGCTATCAGATTTTACTCAGTTAAAATGTTTTTAATTCGCACAAGCTCTAGGTAGGTTCTTAATTTTAAGGCAAAATGATGAGAGAGATGGATAATGGGTATGTTTGCCATGAGTGAGCGAGACAGATAGTGTCTAAAAAGACTAGTTTTTTCATGTAGCTTTGCATCCGTGGCCTATCCCGCAGAGACAATTTTTTTTTCAGGATATAAAATAGCCACACACGACGACAAAGTAGTTTTCTTTCAGTGATATTCGATCAGAGAAGTCATTCTTGTTTTTTTTTCTATTTCGTGGTTGGACCCTTAGTAAAAGTGTTGTTTGTTGTTGTTGTGTGTTGTTTATGCACATACAATTTTACCTTAACAAAACTAGTTTAAAATTACATTTTCCGTTTAGAAATTCTCTGCTCAAATGCCATGTTCAACACTGGACTGGAAAATTGTTTCATTTATTGAAATAGCATGTACAAGCCAGTGATTAAACAAAAGCTTTACTATCACTAGTAACTCCATGTACTACAGTTCTAAATATTCCACTATTAAATGTATCGTGTCAATAATAAACGTCATGGACAAACAATAACAACATGCAATAATGGACTAATAAAACGACCACACGCCAATTTAAATTATAAATTGAATATAATTAACTGAGCATTAAATACTCATCGATTATATTTAGTTTAATGACATATTAATTGTGGTTATCTTAAATATGGTGCAAAATACAACGTACTTAACTGAAATGAAAAACTTGATGAAAAAATTGGTTGTCTGTAAAGTCGGTTTACGGACGGACGTTTAACGTGACTAAGTCATAACAACTCATTGAAGAAATGGTCGTAACGTTACAATGAGTCATCCTTTTTCGTGCGTGCGTTCATGGATTTATCGAGTTGTCACGTCTAAAAAAAACATCATAAAATAAAAAGAACTAGGTACTTTTTTCTGATATTTTTGACGTTATACAAACATAGATTGAACTACTGGTCTTTGTCACACTGCAGTACACGACTTTTCAGTATTTTGCATTAGTCCTTGAGATCCTTATTAAGTATTTAAAAAGGACTTTATGCCTATTGAGTATTTGAAGGGTTCCGTATGTTCGAATAAAAAAAAGTGTGCGTCTCGGGACGACCGACAGAAGTGATAACTTAAACTAATCTAAGTTGAACTATTTAATTTGGGAAGCGACTGTCCGAAATACGACTAGCGCTGTGGTTAGAGTGCGAGAGGAAGAGCCTGCCTATAGCTGCCGTATGCGTGACCCACTGCTGGGCAAAGGCCTCCCCCATATCCTTCCAGACATTCTTTTCTTGCGCCACCTCGAACCAGCTTTCGCGGTGTGCATCCAGATCATCTCGCCTCCGCTTTCTGGGCCGGCGTCGGCCACGCCGTCCGTCCTCAGGCACCCATTGCGTACAGACTTTAATTTAATAAAAATCTAGGTGTGGTCAATGACCGTTATTGCAAATTTATCTGGCGTCGACCATAGTACATACCTACTATTAACTCGTCATACACAGAGATAAAACAATTACACCAACAACCTCAAAACAATGCAATAATCTAAAGCTATAAGCACACGTGCGAAACTCGCCTACACCTACGCAACAAAAACGTAACAAAAACTTATCCACTAACATCATCACTACTAAGCGACCCGAGACTTCTTGCTCCTAATCTATTTACTTTCACAGCTACTACAAATTATTGGACGACTTCTACGGTAATCTAATAACGTAAAGTGTAGCCTAGGCCAGCGATTCCCAAAGTGTGCACCGTTCTTCGGAAACAAAGACTTTATGGACCATTCACACGATAGTCTTCGATAAACATCTATGCGTTTTTGTGTGTGCAACAAAGTCTGTATCGTGTGGACCCGCTATTATGTATTCGCATGTACAAAATTTAATACACGGTTCAAATCCCGTTTGCTGCTTAATATTTCTCCTTCTTCTGTAGCATCTCAAAGTGCCGGTGCTCCTAGGTTTGCCTAGCCAAACCTCAGGCCTGACTAAAGAAGTTTTGATTAACCCGAAGAGAGACTACTTGGACAGTCAAACGCCGAAACTCCATTTGATGAAACAGGGGTTTGACCATTCAGACCTAATTTCTGTCTGCAGGGTGTAAAGGAACCTAATATGAATGGCATATTGACTTGTCTAGCCAAGTAGCAGAACATAGGGCACAGGGAGCTTTGCCCTAAGCCTTGACACGGATAGGTTAGGTTCGAATGGTATGGCTGATACCGCAATACAGGATTTCTTTGGCGTAGTTCGTTTCTGGCTGTATAGATATCGTTGCGTTACTTTTTGTGGCGGTTTAGATTTCGCTACGTTAGTTTTCTGCAATGGCATCGATGCCGCTAAACAGTAACTGAAGATAATTTTATGATCAATGTCTTGAAAACTGTCCAAAACAAAATTGCGGTTTTTAAACTGCAAATTTTTGCCTTACATCGAAATGGTGGAAAAAAAAATTTATACACATCCAATTTGGCCACCTTATTTAACACGAATAATATTATTTGTCTACTTGGAATATTTATTTTGTTCTATCTTTAAAAAGGTTGTTTCTAAGAGTATCGATATAAATGTAAATGTAATTTGAATGCAGGCAACACTGAATCAAATGGCGGTTTGAATTAGCTGACGGGGTGTCGCTATATAGTACGGGGTGTCGGTATATATATTGTTATTGCGTGTTTCAGTTTGTAATATTATTTAATGGACCTGTTTGTTGTTCCTTTTCAATTAAAAATAAAACTAACTAAATTATTTATTTTCCTATTACGCTAAGTTTTCACTGAAGTATGCCACAGCTTGATTTAGTTTGGGAACCCCTGGTTTAGGCTTTAGTAACATGTGGCCTAAATATACTTGGTACAGGTAGGGTGTGAGAATAAGTATTTTTTGTGTGGTGAAAACGAATGTAATATTTTTGCACAAGGGCTTTTTGCTAGTCCATTTGGTTTGAAGAAGTTCCTTTTGTAGTTTTTTCAACTCATATTTTGGGAGTATTTTCTGTGTAAATGTAGTGGCTACTTTTATAAAGTAAAGGTACATTAATACTATAAAGTAATTTGAGCAGAATCTTTTAAATATTCGATAAATAAGTTATGAATTAAAATCCCATTCAAGACTGAACTTGCAACGAAAAATCAGACCGCAAAAATGACTAAAAAATCCTGTCTGGTTACTTTTCATTTGGTGGTACTTGTTTAACCTTTTGAAAGCCATTGTCACGTATACATGACAAGCAAGCGCGTGCCCTGTACGCCAAACGTCACAAACATGTGACAAAAAGTTATGGCTTGGCGTCGGGGGTACGTCGATGCGTTTAGCTCTGGCGTTCAAAAGGATTAAATCAAGCTCAGATTTTTTGATGTAAACAACTATATGAAGCCTTCATTATGCTGCAGTCGGGAAAAAAATCACAAACACGAAAAAAAACTGGCCAAGTGCGAGTCGGATCACGCACAGCGTAGGGTTCCGTGGTTACCCGTCTACTAAACTATGCCAGTATATTAATAAAAAATAATTAACTATTATTACATTACACTTGGTTTTAAGTAATTTCCTATAGAATTATTAGGATTTTTTTACTTACCCCGTTCCATTTTATAAGTTGGTCGACTATTACTCATTAACTTGTTAAGCCTAGGTAGCGGTGATAGTTTTCCTTTTAAATTTATTATTTATAGTACTATGAATTTTTTCACGTCCCCAAAAACAACCGTTTAGCTGGCAGAGGGGGGGACACTTGACTCTAACAAAAATTAGCACTTTAAAGCTTAATATTTCGCAAACGAATCCTTGGAAGGAAAATGGTTTAGCAAAACCCACATATTTTTGAACGACCTATCCAATGACAATCCCACACCATGGGGTAGACTATAAAAAAAACATCGCCACTTTACATGTAGGGGGGCCAACCTAAAAAATACTATATTTCAAGATTTTATTTTACCACTTTGTCGGCGTATATGTATACCCATACCCATCCCAAATTTCAACATTCTAGCGCTAACGGTCTTTCAACTAAACCAACACAGAACTAGACAGACATACAGACGGTCATGATGAAACTATAAGGGTTCCTTGTTGACTACGGAACCCTAAAAAATGAGAACTAATAACTGAGAAATAACATAGATCTACCGCATTTCGACCTATGGCTACCAAAAAAAAGGTGAAGGTGAGGTGGTGAAAGGTGTGAGTAAAAGCGAAAAGTCACACTACCCAAGCAATCATTTCTTACAATAAAACATTCCAAACTGCATATTGTTATCAAAATTACTCCTTATTGCTCCACTTCGTATAAATCACGAGCGAGATTAGGAAAAATACCGTTATCAGTGTGTCTCGGCCTTATTGCCTGTGAAGAAATATTGCCTTTGCCTTAAGTACTTCCGTTTAGCGCTGTGTGTCATAATTTGAGGGTATTTGTGTTTTGTATAGCTGGCGGTTGGCTTTTGTAGAGTCAGCATAAAAGAAATTGTGCGAAGTGGCGAAAGTTATTTAACGGTGTGAATTAGGTTGAGATTTTGTTTTGAGTAGATGAAATATACTTTACTAAGCGCTGATTTTTCATTAGCTTATAGTCGGATAGCTTTTATTTATGGAAGTCATGGAAATGGCGGCGATTTGACAGCTTTTATAGTATTAAGGAATATTTAAATGATAAAATATAAGGTATAAAGAGTCCCTAATACGGTATTATTGGATTTATTTTAAATATAAGTTTAGCTATTTAAAGCTTCCTCTCTCCTACATATATTTAGTTTTTGCTGTGCCCGACAGGGTCCATAATGATAACATTTTTTTTTTTAAATTTTCCACCTAAGTTACACATTGTGGAATGCATATAAAGTATTGATTAATTTCTCTATGTATCTGAAGACTATAATTTGCCTCTAAAAATCCGAATTATTCGGTACACACAAGGCAGCTAGCTTTAAAAACGAAGTTAGTGTCGAAAAATAACAAATTTCATAACCGCAAAACATTCTCATCTTTAGCTGCTACCCCTACATATGTACTCGTTATTTGAAGGGAGCCGGGTGTTTTTTGGTGTAAGACGAAATAAGGCCCCCGCTATACGTACCCGACTTTATTACTCGTACGTGTCATCGGCTGTACTAATCTTGTTACGACTATATTACTAAAATCTGGGTTTTGGTGTGAGTTACGGCGGGCTTAGGCAATTGTTTTGCGTGAGAAATAAATAGTTGTTCCCTACATTTTTTTTTTTTTTTAATATGGGTTTGCTCTTGACTCTAGTCTAGGTCATAGATGACAGAGACAAAGTCGACGATGGAGTGAGCTTACCCAGAAGAAGCCTGTTCACTCTAATTTTTAAGAGATTTGGGTTATATGCGTTCAATTTTTTCCAGAGACTTTACTTTCGCTCGCGTTAAAGTCAGAGCTGTGACTTAGCTAAAGCTAGAGCAATATTACTGTGTTTTGTCGTGATGTGGCGAGGCATTCACCAATCAAACAACTCGGTTCAACCTTACGTCATATCACAATGAGTATGGTAGCCAATCAACTGCGTTAGAAGGCGCCACGACACAATAATGTGAACCCGACTTTTGTCCTGCAAGACTATGGCCTTACCGTGTTCCAATCCAAATTAGTTGAGCCGTTTAAGCGTGATTAATTAACAAACATCCGAAATTTATATTAGTTGGAAGCACACACGTGAACCAATAGGTACCTATGAGACAAAGACCCGCGGATGGAGATGTGTTGCTGGGGAGTTTGTTGCGCCACTTCTTCTTCCCAGCTAAAACACTAGGAAGTGATGACGGGCGGGCGTTTTTGGGGGACTCAGCCTAATTTGATTAAATGACTTTTGATTTTGATTTTTGAAGCTAAGAAGAAAATCAGAACCTCTTGGATCCTCTAGCTAGGTTAGTTATTGGGACTTGATTTTATTAATTTCTTGGTCTCCAGTTTGATGAAATGACATGTGGGCGATGGAGTACGCTTGCTAACTTAAACACCAGGTTGTAGCCATCAGGAAACACAGACTCGGGCAGGGAATTCTACTCCTTAGCTGTACACATAATGAAAGTATTGCCACAACGTATATCTTCACCATGTACTGGACCTGGTAGAGTTGCGGAATTTGTTCGAAAGAGTCACTGCGGCCCTGGAACGCAAAGGGCTTTAGGAGGAACACGGATGGGTTTTAGTCAGTAAGAGTCTGACACCGCTCCACCCAGAGCGGAAGAAGTCATTTGATGATTTCTCATCCTTAAAAAAAAGGAAAAATAAAACTTTGGAGGCGCATTGCCGTACGTCTTGCAGCCTCATGATAGAACAGGCATCCCTTTATATAAAAATAACTCATAATAAACATTTCTCACAAAGCTTTTCACTTCAGGAGTCCATCAAGAAAATATAATAATATCAACATTTATAAAGACGGCGAGCAAGTTCCAGCAAGTAAGATCGATGGCCACCATGCTCATTCCTTAATTAATTAATTAATTACTTCTCAAGTCTGTAGTGTAATTAATTAGTCAGTCGACGTGACTCGCCACTAAAAATCTTGGCAACTTTTTTGAAAGGGCATTTCATGACTGTAGTTTTTACCTATAATAGGTACAAAAGTGCTTATATTATTATGAAACAGAATTTACATTTCCGCTTACTGTAATTACATCTATCAAGGTTAAGCAACGCGTGCCAAGGTTGGTCTGAGGATGGGTGACCATCTTAACATATCAAGATTCCTCCGTGCCTCGTAAAGCACGTTAAGCCGTTGGTCCCGGCTGTCATTTGTAGATCTTTTGCAGTCGTTACGGATTGTTAGAAGCCAGTAAAATCTGACACCAGTCTTGCCAAGGAGTATCCATGTCACCCAGTTAATGGGTTGTGGAGGTCTGGTAGGCAGCCGCTCCACGTAAAATACTTGTATTCAGCTGAATACGGTATGACTGGTAGCCGACCCCAATATAGTTGGGAGAAGGCTAGGTAGATGATGATGACTGTAATAACATACATATATACCTACGTATTTTTTCTACCAAATTAGACTGCTCCAGACCAGGATCTTGTCTGACGGAAAGTCTCAGGCATTGAGGTTCCATCCATTTTGGTTGGCTCTCCTGGAACGCGTACATATATTTTTTTTTTAGAAAAAATAATACTATTTGTAGGAGAAGACTATGGCATGCAGAAGGAGACCTTATAATTCGCCATTTATAAGGACTCCTTCTGCATATTCATTACCACTATATCCCTAAAAGTAGGAACTAGAAACATTGTTCAGTTTTGGTATTTAACTTAGAACTAAAACCCGTTCATAGCAACACCCACCTCTCTACTTAGAACTTAGCGAAACCTTTCACGCCAAAGGGAACACTGCAAATATTACGTGTAAACCTACACTATTGTTCACGATTTCTAAGAAGGCTCGCACTTGAACTTTCATTGGGGCCAAAGGTCCGGTTTCGTGGAAAAAGGCGCGAAAATAACGCGGCCATTACAAGGTACGTACATATACACGCAAAAAATTTGGAAAGTAAAAATCTACACTTGCGGAACGAAAAGCTTAAGCATTATATTTTAAAGCATGCAATTTTTTTTTTGCAGACAATGGGTTTATTGTCAGCTTTTACTACATATTTTTATTCAATAAGTGTAAGTAAGAGTTAGTAAATACAACTAATGACAAACAACAAACAAATAGTGTTAGCAGTCGAACTAAAACATTATAAAAACTGCTCCTGCCCATGTAAATGAACATTTCCCAATTGTTGGGAGATGAAAAGACCTTTACCTAGAACTGGGACATAATAGGTTAACGACAAATGTAAGCATTTACTGGCCACGAGCTGTTCCGTCGAATTACTTAAACCTAAGTCTCATGCAAAATCGGGTATAAAAAATTACCCAAAAGCGCTTACTCTTTTCATTTCGCGGCTGTACATAAATACTAACATTTCACCCACATTCTGTAGTGTGAGAAAGGTTGTTGGTAGTTTATGCTGGCCTAGTACAAAACTTAGTTTTACGCAGGTGGTTAACTAACGTTTTGGCTTATCATCCCTTCCGCATGGCTCATGGCTAAAGATAGGTATGGACATGACATAATTTGTTGACCGTTGTTTGACCATGTTTTGACGCGTTGGGATTCGGATGGGCACTAGGGATTTGTGGGAAGTAATTATTGAAATGAAAGCTATCGTAATATCTATGATTCGAATTCAAATATGGCTCTAATTACAGCGTGTCGTACGTAGTCAACTACAAAACTTTGATATTTTTATACTTAAGTGATTTTTGAGGTCATACTTGTCATTACAAAATATTAGATTGAGATAAGGGTTTTTTTCTCAAGAAACAACTTCGAAATCGCTCTTAAAATATAAGGATTTAACATCACAAATCAAATGTGTATCTACAAAAGATTAAATCATCGTTCCATTTCAGTCATGCCCGGTTTCTGAGGTACTTTATCGGTCGTTTATCTGTCTTTTAACCACCAACCAACCAATGGCGTTATGACAAATAGCGTTAACGGACCGATAAACGACGGAAAAAAACCCCCATAAAACGGGCTTAAATCGATTGAATATGACAGATACAGAATTACATATTAAATGTGTTCCAAAATATCTGTAAAAACAAAAAAAAATAACACAGAACTGAAAACTGTTTAAATAAATTCAAATTACGAACACTCTTCAAGAATAAACAGCCAACCGGAACGTTCTAAATTCGAAAGTATCAAGTGCCGCCGCCATTTTTCCTGGCAACGTATTTACAAATTCAGGGCTGCCAGTGTTTGCCAATTTACCAGGCACCGTTCACACCTGTTGTGAAGTTTTAGTGTTACTGTGACGGTTTATGTTCTCCCTGTAAAGTATGTGAAGGTATTATGGAGAGTAGTCTTTAGAAATAATCGTGTTGAAGGTTTCGGGAGTTGGAAAAATGTTGGTCCATCTCTGGTTCGGTGTCGAATACCTTATTTAGCGCATACTTTTTCCTGCGACTTTGCTTCCTTGACCTGTCTCATAGGAATTGATTTTAAAATTTCCGTAACTCAAAAGTGCGAAACTGACTCGCGCACCGAGAGTTCCATACAAACTCTCAATTGTTTTCGACTCTGTGACGGCGAATTCCGTAAATTAATAAATATAACATTCATTAAAATATATATAATAAGTACGTATAACAATGTAAGCAGTAACGTACCTACTTGTACATTACTAAACTATTTTACATAACTATGCATTATATGTAAGTATTATTTTTTATAAGTATTAGTATCTATATTTTTATTTAACTGGTATAATGCGGATGTACATTTCAAAGAACTCAGCCAGCCTTCGAAGAATATTGTGTTAGGTTTTAAAATAGCCTTTTCTTCCATGACCTAATTCCCTTAAAAGGGACGCTTCTGGTAACGTCCTGCTCTCCAGTATCTACTGATAACTAAATCAACGAGGTAAAAGATCGAGATCATGTTTATCTGCCGAGTTTCTTCTAAAAAAAATCTTTAAATAAAATGTACTTATATGGCACTCTTGGTTTATTATGATGAGTTATCCAGCCAGCAGTACTGTCCAATAGACGTTTTCCAGTTAAAATACTTCAGAAACCAAGGATCTACTGCAAAGATAACCCTCAACACTTGTTAGTGCCGACTAGCCTGATAAACCGTACCATAAAGTGCGTTTATGACGCATACAGCTACTGGTTTACGTGGTGAGATAAACGATGCATTTTGATAACAGCATGAGGTGTAGAATGGGCTGTATTGTTTAATAACACATGCCGGCTGGAACGCGTACGCGAGGATAAGATAAAGTCACTGTCACAAGACAAATGAATGAATTGTTAATAAGTACCTATAAATTGTGATATAAACACGTACCTAAGTGCCGAATAGCATTAAAAATGCTTTTAATTTTAATGTCATATTTGACAACTTTGTTAACCATTACAAATTGAATGAGGCTTTTTAAACGTGTAACTATTTACTGCGTATATTTAGTTTATCCTATAGCTGAAGCAAATTAAATCTATCTCATATACATATATGTATATCTTACAAGTTACTAACCATTTTTTTTTGGGAAATCTTCAAATGACTTCTTCCGCGTTGGTTGGAGATGGAGGAACTGACTTAAACCCACCCATGTTCCTCCAAATGCCCTTTGCGTCCCAGGGCCGCGGTAACACGGTCAAACAATTCCGCAACCCTGGCAGGAAGTACATAACCATATCAGCAACATGATTACTTTCCTGTAACTTTGTAACTGACGTTAACGCAATATAATTCCAATTATTTAACAAACAAGGTCCACATTTCCTCGCTGTGTACGTAATGCACATTAACAATGCGCTGTTCCATAGTATTGTTCCCCGTTTTCTGCGCAACTGACAATGGGACCACTCATGACAGCCGTGTCACTGAACCGTGCTGAGCTGTGGTGGGTGTCCCCAGAAAATGCGAGTAAATCAACTTTATTTTTGTTCTTGGTACGGGAATTGTGAAAAGAAAACTTAAACGGTTTTTTTGACAGTGTATTTATAAGTTATCTTAAATGCAACGTAGAAGTAGGAATAATCTTAACTGAATTTAACTTTTGAACGCCATTGTCACGTATACATGAAAAGCAAGCGCATCTCTTGTACGCCAAACGTCACAAATATGTGAATTTGTGACTTGGCGTCGGGGGCACGCCGATGCGTTTATGCTCAGGCGTTCAAAAGGTATGTTTTGATACATTCTTATCTCAGAACATGATTAGGTACAAGTATAATTTTAGCTACAAAAAACTCCATACTACATTAGGATACTTAAAACACTGCTTATACCTACAAAATCAAAAACAGTTATGCAATTAGCATCCCAAAAAAACCTGGTTCATTATGAACAAAACGTCAAACAGTACTATAATCAACGTACACAAATATTAGAAAACTCGTAAGTACACAACGCATATATCATTAATATTGAGTGCGCTGTAACATAACGTTACATTGTCGCCTAATGACAATACACATACTAAGAGAGTTAACACAGAAGTACTACTAAATACTAGACTCATGTATATAGATAGGCAAAGAATGGAAACAGCCGGTCGATTCTGTAAACAAGGCTTGAAGGCTTGTGTGAAGTGATCACGAGGTGAGCTGTCAATCCATATAATCAAGATGGAATGACAGCCCACTCCGTGATCACGTGACATCTTAATTATATGGATTGACAGCTCACCTCGTGACCACTTCACCCAAGCCTTCATTCACTTCGACATTTTTACAGAATCGACCGGCTGAACATATTGATGCAAGTGAGCTAACTTTGTCATTGCAGCCGAGGTGGAATAGTTATGAAGCCAAGAGACTGCAATGACAAATGCCCACGTTGCATCAATGGACGTTTTTCAACACATTTACCTGAAAAATTACTTATTACTTTTCAATATTCGGCTCTACTGATAAAAGTCGTTATATGTATATACTTCAGTGATCCTTACCATTATTGTGTTAACGTTTTACTGGGTCATGAAGGTCAGGTAGCCAGTCGCTCAATCTGTATACTAATATAATAAAGCTGAAGAGTATGTTTGTTTGTTTGAACGCTCTAATCTCTGTAACTATCAGTCGGGTTTGGAAAATTCTTTTTGTATACGGTAGCCACATTCATCAGGAATGCTATAAGCTATACGGCAGCGGGAAATTCCTACGGGAACGGGGAATAACGGGATACGCGCGTACAAAGTCGCGAGCAAAAGCTAGTTATATAATAAAACTGAAGAGTTAGTTTGAACGCGCTAATCTCCGGAACAACTAGTCGGATTTGGAAAATTCTTTTTATATATGATAGCCACATTCATTCATGAGGAAGATTCGAACGGGATTCATCTGTATTTACCTGGACTGGAAGCAGACCCAGTTGACTCCTGAGTTCATACTAATGAACCAATCAACTGAAAGCTGGCGAACTCAAGGCATCATTTAAAAAGCCATTTTAGGCATAGCCCAACATTGTAGACTCGTTTCATTTCGTACCAAAACGTCAGTTTGAGAGAGACCTTGCTCTATAACTTAATTTCGTTGTTTCTTATATTAAATCAGATTTGGAATTCGGGCGCTATTTAAACGAAATTTTATTATTTTTGCTTGTAACATTTTCTTTCAAGATGAAAGGCTAAAAAGAACCAAAGACTAAAGATCTTGTTGGTGGTGTGCATTAGTTCCAAATCTCCAATCTCAAGAGTAAACTTAAAAATAATTGTTAATTATCCTATCTATCTACTATTACACTAATCACATCACATCACATTTATTTCCTACTATCCTACTAATATTATAAACGCGAAAGTTTGTAAGTATGGATGGATGGATGTTTGTTACTCTTTCACGCAAAAACTACTGAATGGTTTTTGATGAAATTTAGCACAGAGGTAGATTATAGTCTGGAATAACACATAGGATAAATTTCATCCCGGGACTATGTTCCCTTGGGATCATTTTCGACATTAACGCGGGTGGAGCCGCTGGCGGTAGCTAGTATATCCTACTAATATTATAAAGCGAAAGTTTGTAAGTATGGATGGATGTATGTTTGTTACTCTTTGACGTCAGAACGGCTAAACTGATCTTGATGAAATTTGGCACAAAGGTAGGTTACAGTCTGGAATAATACATAGGATACTTTTTATTTTAGAATATATATATAAATATATATATTTAGTATAATTTCCGTAATTTACGCGGGAGGATCCGCGGGCGGCAGCTAGTATTTACATAATTTCTTAGTATCAGTCAGGATTTGTGGTTCCTGGACTTAAATAATTAGGAAAACGTGGTTGTAGTTACAGTCGGTCCCTACCTTTGCCTCACCTCTCAGGAAAAACAAGCTTGATGTTATGTTTACAAATGTTAGTGTTGGTAGTGGTCATTCTGTCCATATTCCTATGTCACAACGGAACTAGCGCTGTGTCGCAGTATATTTTATTTGCCACACTCCGCAGTAATTGCCTACCGCCCACAATTCAAGTACACTGCAATTCTTCCTACATTTCTCAAAAAACCCCATTTGACATTTTATGAAATCGTTACAAAGGTATTTTTCTGTTTCTGCTAAAGAATTTTGATTTAGATTTATGAAGTGCCGGCTTTTTATAATAAGTAGGGTGTAATTATGTTATAGAAGCTGTTGTTTTACGCTTGGAAATGGTGTTTCGTTGGATTTCTGAATTATTTAAAGTTATTTTGCTTTAAGTCCCTTCGTGATTTTCAACATTTTATTAAACCACAAAATAAAGAACAACGTTTTACTTTCTAGAAATAATACTTCTTTCATTGTTTTACCTCCAAAGAAAAATATCCAGTTCAAAATTAAAACCAAACATCAAACAAGCCGGCTACGATTAAACTTCAGAAATCCATCGACATTTTATTACACAACGAATAGAAAGCAAACAAGATGTTCGAAAATAACTTCAGTACTGTCAACAACCATAAACACAGGTTTATTGATTCGTGTCTGTCACAGTACATGCCATTCGAAAAGTTTATACGACGATTCAAACAAACAACTGTAGTTTCAAATTATGCAGCCGTGTTTGGATTGGCTCTAAACATAGTCGTCGATCGTTTGATACACTTTAATTGGGCGGGAATTGCCAATTTTCGGTGAGGAAGCGTATTTGTCAATACCCGTTATGTGATGTAATGTATTTTTTTATTGATTCAAAAGGATATTTAGGGAATCGGTAATATAATTTACTTTTAGGCAATTCATATTTTTCAAATGATTTCAGCCACAATGCAAAATAAACTAGGTCGCTACAACTAGAGTGATCGACCATTTCCAGTCATTTCATCATAAAATTTTCTTCATATAGGTTAAGTGAATAAATAATGTCCCTAACAGGAGGCACAAAAAACGGTGTCCCACATCAAATTATTTCATAATTAAGGCAGGGCTTACACCTGGTCCCGACTGTCACTGACATACATACATACTTGTACATTTACATGTAGAGTAGACACGACGCAAGATTTATTTTTTAAAAACGAAAATAGAATTTATGTGTTTTACAGAGGCATCGTACACAACTTTTTTAGGGATTCTTCGTAAAAATATCTAGGCGTAGAATGGAATAAGAACTTTTTCTAAACATACATTCTTGCGAGGGTCACAGACTGACAGGTAACCTGAATACATCTTGGAATATTTGAGAACACATATGAAGATCTAAAAGGCTACAATTTCTTACGCGAACTTCACCAAAACACCGTGAAAAAATAAAACCCGAAAAATATAACTCTGTTGCTACCTTAGAAGCAAACTCCATAATACGGCACCCTACTTATTAAACCATAGCAGATGATATTGTGAATTGTGACATAAACATGTGAATATAATAAGTGTACATAAAGAACAATTTTTATCACGCGCCTTTATAACCGTGCTTTATTATTTTTATGAAGAACGCGGAGATTAAAGCCGCTGTCGACGTGACTTGCGACGTAATAATGTGTTGCCTATCAAATATGTGATCGTTTATAGATGAGCGAGTGTATCGTGGATGATGACACTTATTTACGAAAGGGGGAAGGAATTTAAATGACTATTTTGTTTTGTCTTCTGATTACGATTTATCGTCGTCATTGTCAGCGTCATCTCCGAAAAGAATTTACGATACTGGAACGCGTTTTCTCTATGGTGTGACCACGATAAATAAACACATTTAATTTGAAATTTAATATTTCTGACATGAGTTTTGTCTGTCCGCCCTATTTCTTTATTTTTCAGTTATGCACATTACTTCCTCCGGCCATAACTAGTTAATCTGATAATTTGAAAAAACGTAGACAAATATTGGAATTTCTTTCGTATATAACTCACTTTTAGACGCTCAAATTTAAGACTGCTAAGATTTCGCTATTGTTTTTTCTGCTTGAAATCGCGAATGAACTAAGCGAAAATGACCAGACGAGCTCGTTTCCCACCGAAAGGACTGCATGCACTAACAGAAAACAGAATTGTGTGTTAAACGGTGAGGGGTCTTTGCTTGTAGTAGAAAAACTATAGACTAGTGAGTTATGCTCTTAGGAATGATGAAACTGATCGTTGGACCCTCAAAGGCAAATCAAATGTCTAAACCTGCCATTTTTTGTAATTGAAAGATCAAAATTAATTACACTATACCACACTAATATTATAAAGGCGAAAGTTTGTGAGTGTGCATGTTTGTTACTTCTTCACGCGTAAACGGCTGGACCGATTTAGATGAAATTTGTTTTGCAAGAAGCTGACACCCTGGATTAACAAATAGGCTAAACTTTTTTTATATATATAACACGTTTTATAGTAGGCGCCAGATAAATGTGGAATAAAGTACATTGACCTTTCCCTAATAACTGTTCATAGGTACCTGAACAATTAAATATGAATCGTTTTTCATTATTAGACAATGTTAAGGATCACGAGAGATAATGATTCGGGATAGCTTTGTGTCATTAATTCCGTTTTTCAAATTAAAAATGTCAATAATTGTAGGTGGGTCAATGACCGTTATTCCACGATTATCTGGCGCCTACTATAGTGTATCTGATATACCGCGGGTAACACCGCGGGTCGTAGCTAGTTGGTAATAAATTAAACTGCTTACTGACTTTCTAGAACCGCGGATTTACGAGAGGGATTTCATATCTGCGAAGTTATCTATATAGTATTATCGCATCATACAAAAGCGGATAAAAGAAAAACAAACTGTGCAAAGGCCTGTCCCCAACACATGCCATGGTCCGCATTTCACATGCCATATATTCATCGACAAAAAAACCCCGTTCCGAGGTTACATACCGTTCAATCCCCGGCAGTGCGTTTTTATTAAGTCACACAGATATAGGTCGGCCGTTATTACCACGGGGTTCCGTCGGTCACTTGCGTCGGTCAATTTTTGGGTCAAATCGAACTTTCTCTACCGTATATTTTATGCGGGTATCCCTTTCTGCGGATTACCGACAAGTTTTGGTAAAGTTTCGCCTTTTGATGCCTTTATTGTTCGACCTCTGAATTTTAGTTTCGTTCGTTTGTGTTTAAATGGCCGTGTTAGTGTTTTAGGTTCTTTTCTTGAAATATTATTTTATGAATTTTTCCTTCTTTTTTTTTTCAGAAAAGTTTTGTGGTCTCAGAAAAATGTATGTAATACCTTCTTTTTTAAGCATGGGTTATGATCAAATGACTTCTTCGGCTCTGGGTGGAGCGGAAGGGCGTGTCAGACACTTACTAAAACCCATCCGTGTTCCTTCTAAAGCCCTTTGCGTTCCAGGGCCGCGGTGACTCTTTTGAACATATTCCGCAACCCTGGAATGTATGTAATACCTAGGCTGTGTAAAAGCTCGAAAGAAACCCATTTGAAAATAATTACCGCACTTTCTTTTATCAATTTACATTCATAAACTTAAAATATACCCCGAAATACTAAAAACCGCCACCAAACGCTACTTTACGAGTCAATTCGAGCAAATATAAGTATAGTAATAATCGAGCTATAACATCGCCGGTGCATTTTGAACTGTAAACCGTCTACTGTCAAAGTATAATGAATTGTAAGAGAAGCCGGTAGGCTGTAAAAGTTACCCCTTGTCACGATAGGGGCCTGGCTCACGCGATGTTAATTAAAAAAAACCGGACGAATCTACATTTTGATAGTTGTGTAGTGGTTCCGCATAGTTGAGGGTTGAAGTTGTCAATTGTAAACACGAATCAGTTTGCAAATCATGAAATTTATGAAGCGTATCTTTGGTGTGTTTGGTTCATCCATAGAAATAGAACTCACCAAGCTTCGTATTTAATTTTGAAATCTAGCTCAAGGCTTTGTCCTGAGCTCTTTCCGTTCTTAAGAATTCCTTTATTAATTGTGTTCAATTTTTTTTGATTGACGACTTACAGATCCACAAGGACGTTTTCCCGCGTAACCCTAAAACTACGACGATTGGTCAACGGCCTTCCACTATAACCTTGTATTCGGGTTTTATTTGAAGCATGGACGCCACCTAATGGCTAATATCTACCCACATAACGTAAAAACTCATGATGGACTAATTTAGACTAAATTGCGTTAACCTACCCATTAGTGTCACGTTATCTTCTGGGGCCAGCTGATAAGTCAGTTTATGTCTGGCTTCCATTGCAGGGGTTAAAAAAGGTACGTATGTTATGGGTGTATATATGTTAGTTTATGGTTTCGTGTGGCAAGTCTAGAAGGTCGACGCACGATTGTAAATAATCGTAAAAGTATGAATTTACTGTGATTTTAGACACGCCAAACTGTTGATGTTGCTGGAGTTAATACATTAACGGTTTATGGTTACGTTTTGTTTATTTTATAAAGATGCAGAGACCAAACATGGTCACAAAAATGTAGTTAAGATTTTTATTTGAAGTTGGAAGAACGTCCATAATCTCTTGTTTAGAAATCTTATTGACTCAGCCCGGTAATTGAGTTACACCGGCAGGCATCTTCTTTGCCCACATCCATGTTTGAAAACGCTGAGCTGCATTATTAAATTTTTAGCTGATATTTAGAACTTACATGAAAAGAGTCTGCAGTACCTAAGTAACTAGTTAGGTTTCCTAAAGTGACACTTCAGGGCATTTGGGGGACGTAAAACACCGTCTGCCAACAGTTAAGCACAGACGTCGTGACATAAATAATTACATGGCCACTGCACACGGGGACACATGGGGACAGCGGGGGACAAACAGGGGACAAGTTATAGGCCCACCGTCAAACCGCAACCATGTTGTGGTCGTTGCCAACTTTGGCTAGTTTGTATTAGCCTAAATTTCTGTTGCTGTAATGTTTTGTCAAAGGTGACATATTGGTTGTGGATACTGACGGTAGAAATGGTAAGTATGCAGGTTATGACGTCAACGTTTTGTTGGAGTTAAGTGCTGTGATTGGTTCAAGTATTTCGCTTCTGACTGTTTTAGCATACTAGAGCAAGTCCAAGGTTTCCCTAATCGATTTTTAAGGTATTTGCGCTTACTACAAGTGACTGTGCTGATAAAAAACACATGAACACATAACTCTTTTGCCATGTGTACTTGACGTGTCATGGCCAATACCAGTTAACGTTTAGTCGAGAGATAGTGCTTTTACCCAAATTTAATGTTACAAATATAATATATTTCAGTGTGCTGTACACTAGAATAAAAGCAAACGAGTTTGGTAAAAGCATTGTAGCGTGTTTTGATTTATTTTTCGTGCAGTAAAATCGTATCTGTTTTTATAGTATTCAAGGTTTTAATCTACTGTGATGTAAAGCTCTTAACGACAAATTAATGTCGGGTGAGACTCATTAACCGGTTTAACTGTCACATTTAATTTATACGCAAACGTCTGTGTTAACAGAAATGTAACAAAGTTCTAACTTGATAGTAGTCTGCTTCTTATTTGTACTGAAGGAGGAAAGGAGGAGAGGTAAATGAGTTGCTGCAGGTGCAATGCAATTGTTCAGTTTTGCTTTGAAATAGGTGTCGAATCATTTCATTGGATTTTCTTCATTAATTTAAGTAATCAAGCTAGTGTTGATCGAATGAAGCTTGGTAACGTAATTCCTGTGGTAATTCCGATTCCAACACGTGAGGAAAACCCTAAATAGAAATAAATAGGTACTTGATTCAGGATTAACGCAATTGGGATGAATGGAGAGCCAAATTTGATACTAAGTTGCTAGGTCAAAATCGTTGCATATGAGCTCTAGAACATTCCATTGAAAGGATTGCACTTATATACCAGTCAGTGTGTATAATCAGCTCCTATTTTGCCGAGTACGAAACTGCTTTAATCTAATTTTTCACATTTCAGAACTGATCCAATGGTAAGAGGTGTTTATATTCATGAGTTGCCGTCGAATTATAAATCACCGCTTATAACAAAAACACTCACCCTCTATACCTAAAGGCTTGACACAAATGAATCTTTAATAAGTTATTAATTTAATGCCGTGTTGTTTGGACATCCTATCAAGATAAGAAAAATGTTCTAACAGCTGTAATAGCCGGGTAACGACTCATTACACTTGACATATTGTAATTATACCCATCACCGTTCTGATAGTTTAATGGGGTTCGTATGACATATCAGGGACAACCATCTGATGGGGTTCTTCCCATCATTTAAGGTACACTTTTTAAAAATGGCACCTACCTGTGTGGGTGTTGGTATGGTATAAGTAATGTATGTAGTATGTCTAAGGGCTGATTTTTCAAAAGTTAGACAACTTTTAACTGAAGAATAAAAATGGCCGTTTGACATATTCCCCGTACAAGAACTGTCAAATCTCCTTTTTTATTCCTCGGATAAAAGTTATCTGACATTAAAGATTATCACTAAGAGATTTATAATTTAAAAGACTTTTTTGGTTATTTTGATTCGAATCAATTAAGATTTGTGTTATTCAATCGAAGCATTCAATGCAGCATTCCGGCAGTAGGCAACTAACTGAAATACTAAATTGTAAGGTCCCCTTTATGAAAAACTAGACACAATTAATTTATACTTTTGTATAAAGTAACAGTTGGTTGTTCCTTTTTCAATAAAATAAAACAACTTTAACCGCTTTTATGCTGTTTTTTTTTTCTTTGTTGTCTGTAGCAGAATTACTGGCCAGAGACTTCCGTCACATACACCCACAGGCAAAAAAAAAACAAAATTAAAAACAATTACAACTCGGCAGATCCCTTCATCAAATAAAACAGCCCATGCTTAACTTTAATGCAACATGACATACACCGTACTTAATTTAAAATGAAAATAATAAAGCCGAAGCTATTCGTTCGGCAGTAATGCCAGTACCCTTGCCATGGTGTTTATTGTAAAAGGCACAGAGCATGGAATCTATTGAATTATATACCTGGTAATATAAATAAAAACATTACCCCCTTCTGGGGTAGTAAGGTAAAATTAAATGCTGTTCGTGGGTAAACGCATCACGTCTTGTGATCAACTGGACCGATTTGGTTCATTTTTGTTTACATCAAAACCGTATTCTGATTGATACGAACATGTTAAGTTTTAACAGAATAAGGTTTTTAAGAAAAAAATAAAAGATACTCGTAAAATCTGGGGAAAGACGCGTATGTGCTTATTTCTAGGAGATTTTTTTTATGGAACTGAACTTTCTTGACAAGGCAACGCCTGGCCCAGCAATGCGTGCTACCCAAAAGATTCCGTTGCTATAGTGAGAATTGTCACGAGCTGTCAATTTCGTTGCACAAAAAGTGACACCCACTGTCACTGTGTTTGTATGAACAGTTTTTACAAAGCTGCAGCAGTTGCCACTGAGGCGCTCCGCTGCTCTATGAAAGAAAGGCACACGTTGCATGTGGACTCTCGATTGAAGTTTTTTATAGTGATATTAAATGGCCGATAGTTGTTAATGGAATAGTTAATATTTTACATGATGGAGCAGATACTATTTAATTGAAAGCAGGGTTGTCCTGATGGTAATATTTTGCTAATGGCTATCAATTATCACTGATACTGTATTCACTGAATTCGTTCATCTTTTTTATTCGTAGGCTCGTGTTTGACGGAAAATGATTGTCGACGTTGAAGCGCGCTTGCATATAAGTAAACTATTCACTCTTGACTTAAAGACCCCCACACAAACTGGGGTCTTTTTGGGGAACTTGATAGCTACAAAGCTCCCTGACTATAAACACACTAAAATACACTGATTTGCCAGTATTTAGGTATTTTCAGTTTCAAACAGGTTAGTATTCCCAATTTATCAAAGAGCATGCCAAAGTTTGTTCCTTGCGTGTCTTCTGTTAATTAGCACCATCTTATACATTACATCCTAAGTAAAGCTAACCCACTTATCTTTGAAAACAGAAGCTCGCTGCATGCCGACGAGTTGCCACGATAAACATCAGGTCTCAAGTCTTTAACGTCCAAGATAAGCCGCTTTCATACACACTCCTTTGCAAGTTCCATTAACTTTGGCAAGCAGAGGCGCTGACTAAACTATGCATGTATCGTGTGTAGATCTCTTTTCATCGCTCGCTGGCCAGCGTTCACACTAGTTAACATTCCGCCGACCCCAGTATAAGGGGATGAAAAAAGTCGACTCAAAGAGAACAAGTTTACCAACAGCACTCAAGATACCATCTTTAGAAGGGGCGCGAATTCGATCTCTTTAATGTTCACCTTTCAACTTCCAGCCTTTTCATACCTGCCCTACAAAGTTCCAATACAAAAAAATGAATACGAATATTTTTAATTGGAACACGGATGCAGCGACAACAAAGTTTGAGAATGGACCTAAAATTACAATATAGGTACATGCCTTATTAACATTACAAAGGGACCTTCCAAGGCGGGTCATTCTGTAACCCTATCGTCGTCCATTAGTTAGTGGCAGGTTAATAAGGTTCTTTGTTGTCGCCACTCGACGCTTTCACAATTTCGCCTTGAATGCAGCTTATCTCCGGGCTTGTTTGCTTACACCCTCTGTAAAAGACCCACCGTACTACGTCACTCGCCAATTTTTGTAGCGTTAGTTGGAAATTATGAACGCAAGCCGAGATAGTCTTTGTGTGCTTTGATAAATTTATTTCTAGTTTCATGGAGATTGTTTTTGCATTCTCTTCAAAGAGCTTCACAAAGTGCATATAAATCTGTAATCTGAGACAGAATCTCCGTAAGCAAGATTCTATATTGCACTTTATTTAAAAGAGCAAAAGTTTAAAGATCGAAACGCTATTTGAAGGAATGTAATCCCAGTAATGCGAATGATTTCAAATATCAAAAAACATGAAAGCGAGTAATGAAGCGTGAATCTGATAGTTCTATAGCAGAAAGCAACTGAGTACGAAATATGTTTAGGTAATCGTTTATTGAAGCTAACATAATAGTAAGTTACGGAGAATTTTGTCGCTCAAAATTCGTTGGCTGAGCCTCTCAATAGTCGATTTAGGGGCGAAATGGAAAATTAATGGCACGGAAGTGAAATTCTTCGGATAAACCAGAGACAATAGACTTAGTCGATCGTTTTAGAGCTCAACTAAAGACATTCAGTACCATTACTATCGGTGAGAATGGCTAGGGAGCTGTTCAAATTGTACGTTTGTTTGTAAAAAAATCTGCGAATGGAATTCAAAATTCGTAAAAAAAAAAACTATAGGAGACTAAGCTAACAATAGCCGGAAAGTAAAAACAAAAACTCGACGATCCTGTGAATATGTAAAATGGATAAAATAATCAAAAAACATGAAAAGGAAAAATGGGACAAAAGAACAATGAAATGGACATTGGTAACATACTAAAGAATTTACTGTGTTTCCACTTCACATGAACCCGGATAAACTGTATTAAAGTAACTTGTATAGTCTACACCATTTGCCAATGGCATTAGTGAACATGTTTAGTATTTCACCGATGTCGCATGTGTAAACTTAAATTAACAAACATCGAATGTTCAACATAATTGAAGCCACAAACAAAAACAATGATAATAACAAAACCAAACTACTTAAACAAACCGAAAATTATGACTAGCAATAACAAAACATACGATGTAACTTCATAGCATTCCCATTATATTTATCAATGGCAGCCTGTTACCGAAACCACTATCAAATTCTAAACAATAGTTGGCGTTGCAAACTGTGGTCACGCGGGCTTCACAATGGCGCTACGATCCGCTGCAAAACGTTATTAAACTTAAATAGAAGGGACCATCGATGCAGAAACTTCCTATTACTTCGGATCGAAAGAAAATCTCTTATCAGAAGCGATTATTGGGCCGGGATTAATATCAACTGTGTGCCGACAGGAGTGGAGATGGGAATTTCGATCGGACGATAAAACCTCTGCGGTGCCGGACCTCTTTTGTTTTTATTAGTGGCCGATAGTCTAGATAATGTTTATGGAATTAAATTATATTCTCACCGGAAAATTCGTGAGGAATATTCAACTTTAGAAGTATAAGGTTTAAAGTCCATTATGCTGCCTCTTGATAGATCGTTATAAATCAATTTGGTGTTAGATTACTTAATTTGTAAGACGAAATCTGATATCTGCCCGGCAAATTTTCTGAGCGGCGCTTAGTCAATGCCGCGGTTTAGGCATAGATTTATTAATAATGATAACGTTGTACAAGGGCCTGGGACATTATTGGGACATTATATCAGCAATAATGATTGTAAAAAAATCTCATACGTGTTTGACAACGTTTGTACGTGATTGTCATTTATCAAATCTTGACAAAATTTAGGGAAATTAGTAAACATTTGACATTTACGAATAGGAACGTATTACAAAATTCGTGAATGGGACAACCAATTCACCTGTGAAAAAAACCTAATTTTTCATACATTTTTGACAAATTTTGACTGAGATGCGAATGTGAATATTGCTTAAAAATAAGTAGAATTGGCACTCGGGTTCATTCCAAATATTTTGAACTTTTGACATACGTCTAGAAGTCAAGTAAACAAAAGAGAAACACAGACGAGCAGTCACACCGTATACGTAAAATCATCTTTAAACATTCGGCGTATGAAACTTCATTTCGACCGAATCTAAAATCAATACCGGGGAAAGAATTCCATTCCGATGGAAATTCAATTCAAACCATTCACCGTTGCACGCGGTGAAAACAATATTATTGGTGGACCACACGAAAGCCGATGAGAGGAACTAGGCTTTTGTCAAGTTCAATATTCATTGCGGCTGTTTGAGAATGAATTAGGGAAATTATAGTAATGGTTGCTGATTTGACTATAACTGACTATTGATTTTGAATATTGTTTAAAAGATTAATGCTGATTTTTCGTTGGTGAAAACCTTCCTAAAACCTCTGAAATGTTATTTATCTTTTGTTGTCTTTTTTTATTTACCGTGCGGAATGTGTTTAATTTTTGCATAAGGAAAATAGTAGATAGATTTGACTCATAATATTTTATTTGTCATAAATACAATTTTCAATAATCAATTGATTTCTACAGGAAATAATAATTGTTACCTTGAGAAGGTGTATTTATCGCTCTTTCATATTCATAAGTCGAATGCCGGAGGCGCTTTTGATCGAACAAGGGTTACCAGATTTTAAATTTAATCATTTTAAGTTTCTGACAACATATTTTTCATTTCACATCAGAAAATAGCATATTTTTTACAAGTTTTAGTTCGGATTCTGACAAAAAAACTATTTTATCACTGTTGTTTTCATCTCTATAAATACTTTTTATTATGCATAGAATAGTTAAAAACATTGTATCAACTTTGAAACTAAATGTCGAGAATTCACCCTTGTTCAGTTGGTGGGTCTGCCCATGTAACTGTGTTGCGGGTTGAATAACCACTTATATTCAATGTTAGAGAGATAGCCCAAAATTTATTGTTGGAGAGAACATGAGACCTTAATGAATGGGTATTCTAAATCAAAGGGGTAAATATCTCCTGTCTATTATGTGATGTTATCTGGTTTGGTCTACGAGTTGCCAACCTAATTGCCAAATTTGTGTGAAAATATAGTTCTTTTTTTGACTAGAATAGTTGAACAAAACCTTTATCGTAGCTGATAGATTGGACTTTATTTTTTAATTTCAGCAAGGAAAATAACTTCCTAAACGATATTACGTAAACGGTAAAAACCGTAGGATTTGGTTCTCAATCAAAATGCATCAACACAAGGCTCTTTCTTATTTACAAAAAGGTAGGTTAAAACTCCCACAAAACGGCACCAAAAATCCATACATCCATACATCTGCACCCACTTCAGCACAATGGCTTTCAAAACCCTTCCCTCCGTACTGCACCGCCAATATTCCGGTCTACACCAGTTCAAACTGGTGCAAACCGGCGCGTCAAAACCCCGCCATATCACCGAACCCGTGACGCAGATATATTAGCATTTAGATTATGTCCTCCGGCAGTAGAGGACACGTGCTGTCGTTCGTGCCTACCTCTGATTTGTCCTCGGCACTCCTCGCCAAATGGACGAACCTTGCGTTTAATGAAAATAGAAATTCCGGTGCAAAGCCGCTATAAATGTTGGAGTTGACGGTAATTGACGCTCGGTGCGACGTTTTGGTTTAATATTTCCAGGGATGCTACATCTGTGTTGGTAGATGGTTCAATTGTTTTTTGTTCGGGATGGCAATAAAAATGTAGAAGGACTTTACTGTTTCTGATGTGCCGGTTAAAGGAATTTGATGAGTCACAAATTAAGCTAGAAGATTTTCTACATATTTTCAGAATTCACTAAAGAAAATTTCTTTACATACACTGCCTCTACATAACTTAGATAAAGAATTCGCATCCAAAATGAATTTCCGAAGAAATTCCATATCGCTCTTTGTATTGTAGAATGTTATCTTGCCTTCCTTTAGTTTGACATAAAAACTCGAATAAAGGTAGTGAAAAGAGGTCTCGTTTTTCTCGGTGATGACGTGACCTCGATACGTCTCATCCGTATCGATTGTTTCCCGATCGATCTCGAACACATACATTTTACATGATCACTTTTGCACAATATGACAGCTTCGTTCCCCGTTCCCTTGTGCATATTAAAATGCAAATCAAAGCCGGTAGCTGGCGTCGTCGCATATTCCCGATTTTTTCCTCCACAAATCGATTCGACATTCGTAATCGAGATAGACGCGAATAGTCACGTCTGTAATATATTTTTGGGGGTGTCGTAAAGACATCTAATACGAAATCTTTTTTACTTATTCCAATATGTGCAAAAGTAAAGCATTTTCCTTTACGATTGTAATAAAATTCTTAATCGAGAATTAATGTTGGTGGAAGGTGCGGTGAAGGAAGTGTTGTTGTCTTTTTGTTTAGCGCCATCCTCTTTTAAGTGAGGTAGAGGCGTGGCAGTGAGGCGGGTTATAACGACAGGGTGCCATCTGACGTCATAACATAGCCCTCACCTTTTGTCAATTTTAGAGCACCTTAAAGATCTGTAGCGCGCGGTAACGACCGACGCTATTTTGTGACGTCATTTGCTACTTCTTTGTTAAACGCGTATTCAGAATAGTGTAATAAGATTTACTTTTCCAAGTACTTTTGACTGTTTCCTTACTTTTCATTCGGGAATTTCTATGCCAGTGAAATTTTACTTCAGATTTTGCCATATTAAAATTACTAATATAATACTCTTGAAAATATGTCATTACACTCAATATTTTAGCCTAAAAGATTTTGACTGTGGAATACATATTCCACAATCAAAATCTAATTTGCTCTTCGCATGAGAAACGCGACGCAAGCTCTAATGAGTGTGTCATCAATTTGATTTCAAATATTGTCATAATTGACGCATAACGCAGCGTCATCCGCTGACGAATAATTGAAACTCTCATCATCATACTAACTGCGTAACTACCGTTATGTGAGCACATTATGCGATGGAAAGTTGGCTTTTAATATTAATTTTCTTCACAATGTTCTATGATAGGAAACGCATTTAATGGTTACAACAAAACAAGATATCCTTTCCTTAGTGTCTATACTTCAGGCGACTAACCTTGCTAACAGGCTTCTATTTGGTCCTTTGGGCCTGCGTTTCACAGGTATTTCAAAAGCCATCTCGGAATCATCAACATTTAGCTAAGATCTTTGGTCTATCTTTTTCAAGTGTATTCCTTCCATATTTATTCATAATGTTATTGTTTATCATTTTTATTAACTAGCAACTCGCCTTGAATCCGCACGGGCGTAAATTAAAAGCACCGACCTTCCCGTTTATCGCTCTTTCTATTAGTGAAAACCGAATTAAAATCCCTTGCGTAGTTTAGAAGAAGTTAGCGGAGAAACAGACAAAAACACATTGCGACTTTGTTATACAATATTTAGAGAATATTTGATTTATATCTAACCCGTAAAAAGAATCCCACTTCAAAATTCAGTCCGAATTTAAACACAAACCACATACCAACCAAATTGAAGCCTCAGAGCCCAGTAGAGCCATGACCACATGCCAAAAATTACAATACTCCATTAGAACGGGGTCGGCAAAAAGTGTAATTTTCCCAGCTATCCGTGTTGTATCATTTAGGGTTCATTAATTATATCATAAGTTCGACGGTAGCCATTTTATTGCGGACCCAGCCGACGCCGGTTATGCAAATGATGCCCACCGAGTGTCAGTAATGCCAACATTATAACAATTTAAGACGTAAAACAACAATAAGTGTGTCTAATATCTTTATATTTTCGGTGGTTTGGGATATTAGGTCCACTTGACCCAAATTGAGCCATGATTTGATTTTAATACTTTATGTTGCTAAAAATCTGGTTTGAGTTTTTGTTTTATTTTCCAAAAGAAATATCAAATTGCTCTGTTAAACGAAAGGTCTATAAACTTCTAATTTTAAAACATTAGTTTCCCAATAAGCAAAAAAAAACATAAAACAAATCGTTTACAATGAAATGGTGACACTACTAAGCCTAAAATTCGTAAACAAAATAAAAACTGTAACATTTTTACCTCGTCCCCCGCATCAATTCCAATAAAATCCAATAGCCTTACATATTTTATACACAGGTCGACTTTTTCACTCCTTATGGTATGCACACATCTGCCATATCTCCGCGACTTTGCGACGCGTCAGGGTTTGGACACAACACGCATACTAAGTACGGAACCCGACGAAACGTGTGGCGAACAACAGTTTACTACACCCGTTTTATTTTCTACCATAAAAACGTTTTACGTCTCATTTTCACAAAGCACTGCGACATAATTATGCGGAGGACCCGAGATGCGATTTTTAGTCTGAATTTTAATGTTAATGTGAATTCATCCTGTATGCTAATAAGTGAATATGAGGCATATTCATACAACTCATATAACTATTTAACCCACGGTGCTTCTGTGAGCGTATATAAGCAGAAATTCGCCTGTATAATTTTCCCCTTTTGTGAATTCAAACAAAATCGTGATTGAATTAATGCTGTTTTAATAACCCAACTTTGGTGTTCCGCTGTTCTTGAGTTGATTAAAATTTGGTTGTACTTACTTTTAGTACCTGGTGTTTAATTTTCATTTAAGTTGGGAATGATGTTTCGGAAAATTGTAGCTTGGAGTTTTGAATTGCTAAAATTGTTAGAAAATATTCCTTTTATAAGTAAGTTATCATCAAAGCAAGCACCTAAAAATAATCTATGCATAATAATTCAATCCAAGGGATGGTAATGCGCGAGTGTGTTTCACATCGATAAAATTCCCATTTTAAATGAAAGAACATCATTACATGGTAACACCAAATTATCGGTGACCAACCCAATAATTAAGTTTCTATTAAAAAACTAATCGGATGCTAACTTAATTTGTCGTCGTCATTTTTAATTATACAAGCAATAGGTAGAAAAAAATCCCAACAAAAATGTAATAGGCACGCGACAATTGTCGGTTTTCTACGAAATATTCAGTTTAACTGTAATTACCGTATTATGGCCTCTGTAAATGTTATAATAATAGATTTTTATGCCGTTATTTCGTCAGTTCATTTTTACATTTTCATACTTAAATACCTTAAAATTACCATGCAAGTTATTTTAGACCCTCATTTGTTTTTTTGTTATATTTTTTTTACACAGGACATTCCAAGATGGCGACACGTTAAAAGGATAATTATCGATAAAAGTTATGATTTTTATAGATATTTCTTATCTGCAGCGATTATTAATTTTCAGTTAACTATCTGTTTTACTTTTTCAGCTAAAGTCGTCACCCTTAACGACGTTAGCTGAACTTTGACAGTTAATTACGTATCTGATTGCCTCGACATCCGATATCATTTTCACTTAGGGAGTGGCGTCTTGGTAACTAGAGGGATGTTAAACTCCTTCAATTAACACTAATGATACCCACTCAAGTTTCAATAGTTACTACAGGAAAAATCTGTGTTTATTATGATTACTAAGTCATTTGTAAGACTAGTAGGTAGCCTTTGGTATTAAATTCTCCAGTAACTAAATTGCATAAAGTTCAGTGGTTTAAATTTTCCTTTTAAGATAAACTTTTTAAAAATCTGATTCGTCGCCAAATGATCAGTCCCATCTCTAGTATTTATCTAACATAAACAAATGAGAGTCTAGAACATTAAAAAAAGGAATGCAACTCACCAGCAGCATCGACTTGACAGTTGAGGAAGAGGAGGTAGGCAAACAGTAGAGCGACGGTGCGGTGGAGCGCACAGCGCCGCTCTCGCATCTTACCGGCGCCGCGCCGCGCCTGCGCCAAAAGACACGTCACTACTGCGCCCCGCCCCCAACATACCCGCGCGGCGCCCGCGCAACTCCACCCCAATAATGCGCAAACACACGCGCAAAACCTTACTTACTCCTTACATATACACATCACAACCAGTTTTGCCACTTAATATTAACATAACCTACAATAATTGATACTTTATTTATCACAAAAATACGACAACCGCTTCGATGAAAAATTTTCAAAATTTTATTTTAAGACTAGAGTTTTTATTTTAAGATTTAAAAACACGTAGACAACGATGAGGATTTTTTTTTTGAATTAACTATATTTACAATGCTAGTTTAGTTTTCCAATAAAGTCAGGGTAAGACGATCGTTTTGGTTTAGTTGGCTTCACTGCGCGAGAACATTACAGGAAGCACAGTTTGGAACCAAGAGGGTTCAGCGGTTCAACCATATTCCATTGTTATACACTGTTTCGTTCTTCTCAACTGGATTTGGAGAAAACACAACACTGGCACGTCCGCCGTTCACAATTGACACTAGATTTTTTCTCAATCAAACACATTTTTTGCTGTTTTGTTCTGGGGTCATGTACCGCTTCTTTTTAGCATTCCACCTGTAAGCAGATACGCAATGTGAGACGTCAGCATGACTTGGAGATATTCTCATGCTGACGAACAACATTGTAGTCGAATTGGAATGCGCACCCTTCTCTATTAGCTGAACGAAATCCCACAAATAGAAACGAAATAATATGACAAGTGCAGGCGTTCAGTGTTGCAATTAATCATTTCATTTAATTTATATGTCTACTGCGCGTTCGAGCGTATGGTACCCGTGGGCTGCAGCTGAAAATCAGCGTTAGGTGGCAATACCTACTGTTGCTACCTGACATTATGGTGAGCTGAGGCCCTTTTGGCACAATATTGTTAAGTTTTGATAATCTCTTTTTATTAGGTGTTTTTTTTTATTTTTATTATTGTGCCAATAAATGCAATTTTCTTTCTTTTTTTTAATCTGATCGAAGCAACCATGCGAGTGTTAAAAGTATACTTTTGCGTTCTGGTCCATGGTAACCTTTAATGGTCACTGATAAATTTTCTAAACGACATCCGATAAAAATATAGGTTCTATTTGTGGAAATAGACAGAAAATCGAATTGTAATACTAATAAAACTAAATAAAGCTTAGAGCGTAACAGAAGACTTCAAAGCTATCGCAATGTTTTTGAAACTAAAGGAGAACGTACAAGAGTATTAAAATAGAATTAACCGTAAAACAGGCAAAATGTTCATGACACACAAAGGTAACGAAGCTTATGTATGTCCTATTTATAGCACAAAATTTCTTAATGAAGGTAACCCTGTAACTCCACAATATCATGAAAAAGTAAGACTGAACGAATAAAAACGAAACCAACGACAAAAGGTAAGTATAAAACGCGGAACACAGTCCTTAAATCCAATCCTACATTATATTTATAATACATTTTTGTTCCGAAACAAAAACACGGCTAAAGCTAACAAAAGAAACATATAAACAGAGGGTAATTCTGCAAATAAATGTCAAATCCTAATTCATTCGCGGTCACGTGTATTAAATCCTACTTTTTGGATATTCGGCCAGAATATGACGGTTAAACTGTAATGGCTTGAAAAGGTAATACCTTATATCTTTATAAAATTTTCTTTGTATTTTGGATAACAAAATAGTTGCTTAATGAATAATATTTATAACTTTGTTTTCTTTTCTGTGTTAATACATTTTTCTTCTTTGACAATTCCGTGTATTGTTTACGAAAGTGAAAAGAGATTTCATCATTTTGGTAATTATGAAAAGTGGAAGCTTATGTTGACGTAGGTGTACTAATAAGTAATTTCTTAGAAGGCTGTGATAATATGGTATTACAATTCAAGGATAAGTTACTCAAGGTTCTTAACACTGTTCCTTGTGAGATACGTAAAGCTTTTCTTATGTTTCCTTAACTAAAAATAAATGTGAAAGAGAGGATAGTATGTCTAAGTTTGAGACAATTCTTTCAACAAAATTCAATATGAAAATTCCTGCATTCTAAATCAGGGCTCTCAGAATCAAAAGATTGACCTACGTACCATACGTATTTCAAAGACGAATATACATATAAGTTGGACATAACTCACGAATTCCAATAACCGAGACAAATTCTCGGCTCCTGCGAGAGGGAGAGATATATCAATGGCTGTGTAAGAAGGAGAAAGATGTCTTAGAACTAAATATTCTATGATATAGAGTGGGACGCAACGTGGAGCAGTTTGCACAACTTATAAGTTCCAATAACACTGGACCAGGTGCGACGGCTGATGCCACGAATAGAACTATTTGCATACAGTCTAGTGAAATTGGTTTGGTGATGTAACTCGCAGTTATAATAAGTTCGTCGTCTAGTGGCGGGAATTCAATTCGAACTGAATTTTAGGTTTGCGGAATCGAACCTGTTAATACTGTTGCAGTGGCCTGTGGTTTTAAATAACAATAGTATTTTGTAAATCTAAATAAACCTCTATGAAACTGGCCTGCTTTCTAGTAAGAGCTACATAAACGCTCTCATAAGTCTATACGAACGAAACTAGGCCTTATTTCAAACAGAAATAAATTCCCAATTGGCAAGTTTGTATTTTCAGTGAAGTAATTTTGAAGTCAGTTTGTTTAACGCTACACAATGATTAATTCATTGTTCTATTCGAGAACTCTGCTATCAAATTAGTATTGCTAAGTGGTTACAAGTAGAGACTACCTACACTGGTGGAGCCGCAGGCGATAGGCTAAAGTAGAAACATATTTCACGGGTAGACGGAAGATTAGGTGTGTAAAAAGAATTTTTAAATAAAAGTAAGAAAAAGAAGCCGAGGCAACGCTGACATGAAGACTAAGAGTCATTTACGATGAATAAGATAGACAAGGCAATCTTCTCGGTGTAAGAATGGAAGGGGAGACCTATGGCCAGCAGTGTGAAAATATAAGTTGAATAAAATGAAAAAGAATTACCTAGGTTTTTATATTGTGTTCGTTGTAAACGTGACTATACCGAAACTAAAAAGTTAAAGACAACTATGTCATAAAACAAATGAAAGCGTCGATCACATGGTGATAGGGGAGACCTATGGCCAGCAGTGGGACAATATAAGTTGAATAAAAAGAAAAAGAATGACATAATGTTGTGTTCGATTTAAACGTGACTATACCGATACTCAAAAGTTAAAGACCACTATGTCATAAAACAAATAAAAGCGTCGATAACATGGTGCCGTACTTTGAAACCACTGCAAATATTGCAACATATTTTAATCAAAGCTCAACTCACAACAGATCAACAGTTCCAACGAACAGATAAATTGAACTCAACGAACTTGCAAATCTGGGACAACAGGCGAGGAACTGTTAAAATTTAACTACGACGAAGTTAGACGACCACTGACGTCAAATACATAAAGAGTACTTACAGAAGGCTAGTTCCATACAACGAGCGAAAAATTACGTAGAGGTAGGACACATAGGATCGTTTTATTAAAATACAATTGAAGTTGAATTAAGAAGACATATAAAAAAAATACACAATGCATAAGATACATGTAAAATGAAAGTAAGACAATTTACTGTGCAATTAGGATAACATGTATTATGGCATCAAGTTTCTTCATCGTTAATGACAAATTGTAAGTGCACTTAGTGGGCGTTCACAGTTGGGTTAATAGCGTACAGCAAATGCAAGCACACTCGCAACTGTAATTTATTTGAGACTCGCTACCGCCCCCGTTAATGTCGAAAATTATCCCAAGGGAACTTTCTCCCGGGATATGTCTTTTCCCGACACTCAAACAATCTCTATACCAAATTTCATCTAAATCGGTCCAGCCGTTTGCGCGTGAAGAAGTATATTAGTGTGATTGCCGTTCGTACGCGTCTATGTGTGCATGCACCTATTTACATTTCACTCAATGATTAGAGCAGCGGCTCTAGAAAAAATGGCATTCAGCCAGCAACAACGATAGCCAAAACACCAAAATTTTAGGGATTGACATGACCTCTCGGCAGCGCGTGTCACCACCATACATTTTGGAATGTTTGACAATCATTGTCGCTGATAAAATATTACTTTATCTAGAGCTCTTGGCCTTCTGCACTCGTCTATTCTGTGTCGCCAAGTGGCCAGAGTGACGTCAAATTGATTAGGACGTTAGAGGAACGCATTATGATGGCCGTTTGGACGTTTAACCGCGTTCTGAAGATATTATGGCATACTTGTTATCTACGACTGGGGGGAGAAGAAATGTTTACGTTGATCGTTTGGTAATAAGGGTCGGTTGTAAGGGAGAGGTATCGTCAGACGTCGATATGGAAGGCCTGGTAAAGGCCGCAGGAATCCGCTGGATGCGAGATGCATAGGACCAGTCGATGTGGCGACACTTGGGAGAGGCCGTGTCCAACAGTGGACGTTTATCGGCTGAAATGATGATGATGATAATAATGGTAATGATCGTCAGGCTGCATTGGCTGGATTGGAGTTTACAGGATCAACGAAGATAAAAAAAAATTAACAGCGCAGCTAAATAAGCTGATTTCTGGTTAGCAAACGTATAGTATCTGAATCGTATTTTGGCACGGTT
The DNA here is from genome assembly GCA_905163435.1 of Mamestra brassicae. NCBI lineage: Eukaryota > Metazoa > Arthropoda > Insecta > Lepidoptera > Noctuidae > Mamestra > Mamestra brassicae. The sequence goes on along the minus strand of LR991004.1, from coordinate 5,029,043 downwards.
TAATACCAAAAGGGGACATGATTAAAATAATTTTAATTCCCAGTCTATTCGTAGAAAGAAATTAAAAGTTGTGTAAATACATTTTTACTGAAGATTTTCAGCGTCTGATAAAATCTGTCACCAAAACGAATTTCAACATAATTCATTTTAAACAAGTACACAAGCCTTCCCCAAATCCCATCCCAAACTTCGAATGAACATGACATTTAATCCGTCAACTGCAAACACTTCTGATCTCAATCTTATCAAATTTGGTATCTTAATTAAAGAGGCATGTCGCCACATTCATAGGTACATGTATATGCTGAACGAAAGTCGGTCTCTCCTGCAATAATCATCTATCATGTCAGAATACGGAAACGTTTAATCAACTCTTAATCTTAATTAGCAGGCTAAAAGCCCGTTTCGACTTGTCGGGTGTTGAGCCGACAAAATGTCGGATGCTTTAGTAGTGGAAAATGAAGCTTTCAACATCTGGGTATGAAGAATGGGACTAGGCTGACCAAGTGGCCCTGTATGACGAATGCCAGATATTGCATCGATGAAGAATACAAAGGAGATTATTAGATGTCATGGAAGGTCCAAGCAAAGATGGGGAGACGAATAAGACCACTTGATGAAAGACTGGATGTTAACAGCAAACAGCAAGAATAAGTAGAAATAATGTTGTGAGGCGTTTTACTAGTAATCAAATCGGACAGCATGGGCTGAAAACTGAAGAGCAAAAGCATAAAGCACCAGTTATTGATTCGATAAGAATTTGACTAGGTGTTCTGCGACTAGGCCATCCGACATATTTGTCAGGCCGACACCCGATAAGTTGTAACGAACCGTAACAACCTTATTTGTAGGATCGGAAGGCACACTGCGTCTATTTGTAACTTTTAATAGGGTGTAAATTTGTTGTTGTTGTATAGTTGGGTCACTTAAGTTATTATCATTACACAAAGTTATGTATAATACAAAGTTTGGTGTCAATGACATTTTGGGTGACGTGCTTTTCAACATTGTTTTTAACCGTTGGACATTTTATATTTGGTCTTCGCCGAAAATTTCATCTCTAAAATTTTAAAATGAAAATATCTATTGCAGCACAAACAGGTCAAACACATCAACCTATTCATAGTTATCACTAATTATGTATAAGTACGTGTAACGTTGTTGAAGCGTAATATCGTTAATGATTTTAGTCAGGCCTCGCTTCGATAGCTGCTCGATGACCCTCTGTTCCAGAGGCGAACATTTTATGTGTACGTACGAAAACGAGGTGTGTTTAGTATTTTGTGTATTGATTAACGAATCATTATCATTGAACTTTCAGCCGAAAGGCCTTTCATTACCAGACATACATAGACTTTCCATACACCCTTGAAAACTAATGCTGATATATTTTTATCAAATCAAATTAAAGTACCTAAACCAAGCACCCGATTTTTTTTTGATGGGAAATCAAACCAAACTCCCCGTAAGTCAAATCAACCATGTGTTATGATTGCAGAAGTGTCAGCAGAAAATTCAATCTATTAAGACAACCACAGAAACCTTCAGTAGTTTTTAGGGTTTCGTACTCAAAGGGTAAAAACGGGACCCTATTACTAAGACTCCACTCTCCGTCTGCCTGTCTGTCACCAGGTTTGTATCTCATGAACCGTGATAGCTAAGCAGTTGTTTCTGTTACCGCTATAACAACAAATAATAATTTCAATAAAATAATTTTATTTCATTTTTATAAATACAAGAAATATGTTTTTTCGGCTTATAGTACGGAAACCTTCGTGTGCAAGTCCAACTAGACGAAACCAAAAAAATAAGTCAGCTCCTCATTACTTGGAACTCCAACCTCTGCCTACCCTGCGAAGCGTGAGGTTTTGCAACATTCTAAACTTTGTCAAATAAGCTCAATTTCACTTTACAAGTACTGATACGACTTCTCATTCGGTGTAAAATTAGCTTTACAAAGTTCGTAGCGAATTCTTCCGACACGCGCTACGAGCTACGCCGTAGCAACTCGTTCGTAGCCTCGTAGCAACTACTTCGTAGCAACTTGTTTAAGATTAGATTCTACCAGGAAAAGATCATCGCATTCGTTTCACTTTTACACCTCTGAATACACAAGGCGACCCCATCCATATTCCGTTTGACCTCCACCCAACCTCGACTCAGCCTCCCACAGAAAAATTAACAGATAAACTCGTAGCTTGTAATTTACAGTACAGTAACGTCCTCGACTCGAGTTATTTTTCGTTCGAGTCGAGTGGAGTGTATGTTTTTTTTATAACATTGTTATTATTATTGTATTGAGTCATTCTTCTCAGTATGGACCGGTTAACGGTAAGGGAAAATCTAGCGATTTAAATCTTCGTTCTAAACACCGTAGTGTTCGAGACGCCAAACTAACAAGCAGATATATTTAGTTTTTGTTCAGTGAAGCTCTAAGCTGACACCGAAATCAGTTGTTAGGTAAAGCCCGACTGTAACTATTACATAGAACTATGTGGGGCTACAACTATTGAGCACATAGCCTTTGTGGCTAGATTGTTTAGTTGGGCAAAGAGTAATTAATCTAAAGCCGAAAAATACTACGTATGTATGTAGTTTTGTGATAGTTTTATCACAATATTTGACCAGTATTGTATGGACTTTAAAAGAGACTTTAACCTCTGAGTTTGTTTCAGTGTTTCTTCTCAGGGTAGTCAGTTAGGAAACAACGGCTTCATCTAGCTTAAAATGACCAAAAAATTTACGTTTAAAAGTGTTAACCTACTTCCAAAATAAATATCATTTAGCATTCATTTATTTAAAACTCCAGAAACACTTTGGGCTAAGTAAAAGTGCTGTAGCTAATAGAATTTTACTTTATCTAAGACCTCTTTAAAAATAAATTTCACTATGTAACTTTTTGCTGTCAATCTTTTAGTTAATTCATGGCTTTCCATCTATTCCCCGCAATCATAAAAAACGTTCACATTCAAGTTGTTATGTCACCTCAGCGACCAACAATGTCAAAAACTTATCGAAATGTAAGTGATTTAAAATTAATTTACTTCAAATTTATTAACAATCCTACTAACATTATAAATGTGAAATTTTGTAAGTTTGTATGTTTGTGCAACAATCAGGCAAAAACAGCTGAAGGGATTTGAATGAAATTTGGCACACATATAATGTATTTCTTGGAGTAAGACATTGGCCTAGTTTTTATCCCGGGAATGTGTTTTTTTTTTCCTTGGGATTTTGAAAATTCCTTGGGATAATTTTTGACACTCATGCGGGCGGACGGGCGGCAGCTAGTTATAACTAAAATTAAATAGTTGAATGTCAATGCTTCATCTCTGCCCAAAGTAAAAGCCATCTCTTGGGTTAGATATGTTTTTTGCTTTTTACGACTGTGAAGCGAATACTAACTCTGTAGTTCAGATGAATTTACAATGACATCACGCAGTCTCATGATGGAGACATAATGTGGATAATTGAACACATCGTTCACCATCGTATTAAAAACCTCTTTTCAATCAGCCCATTTAAATATCGCAAAACCGCTGCCGACCAAAATTTCACCGCCATCGAAATCCCGAAAATGTATTCCCTATTTCACGTTCAGTCATTAACGTCATCATATTTACCTAAAATATAACATTAATTCAGCTTTATTTCCAAAGTGTTAAACGTGTTTAATTTTACGAGCGCCCGCCAGTTATCGCTTCGACCGCGAATCCGACAGAGTACGATGATTCGATGACGCAGCGTGATCCCGCTGTTGAATAAGCGATTGATTTACGGGTATTGCCATTTAGGCTATGTGTTCGAGCGAGCGCACTGTGGTGCAGTGTCTAGTTTGTGTGGGGACAGTCATTTTCAAAGATTGACTTTTTTATAGTCTCGTGATAAAGACTACTCTGCCCATCATGAGGTGTTGAGTTCGATTCCCGGGTGGGGAAAAGTGTTATTGGGTTTTTCCATCTGGAATTTATTAGTAGCAGTCTGGGTCTTTTAGGGCTAGACGGAGGTCTAGCCCTTCGGAGAATAGAGGTATGTTATAATGTTATGTGGCACAATTATGACTATAATCTTTCTTTGTATATTTAATGAAAATCTGACGTATGAGTAACATGTGATATACACACTATTTGGTTTGCAAAATGAAGGGGCCTATTAAGCATATTCTCGTCCTCCATATAAATTACTCGTATTTGTATAAACCTGCGCCATAATGAATTATTTCAGACTTCAGCCGGCTATAATGATGCTCCAAATGTTGAATGTTTCCGAAGCTGGTTGAAGAAAAACAAAGAACGGAGAGGAGGTAATTTACCGGAACATTACCGCTCTACTCGAAGTTAATGTTCAATTTAATTATCTTGGTCAATAAGTTAGGGTTCGCTTAAATCCTAATAAATTTTCGCCACTTAAATATTGGAACTCTCCTCATATACCTACCCCAAATAACAAAATCCTTTTCAAACATTTGTAAACAAAAGACTTCTACGTCCACAATAATTTCAAATCCTAAATTCTGTAATAGCATTTATCTAGTCACCGAATAATTGTCGGAAAACTGTCGTCTAAAGCCGAAAATGAATGAACAAAACCCGAGTACCATTTATTTAGATTTACAAACGTAAAAAGAGGAATCGCCAGCGAAATAATTACACGTCAAAATTAAAAAAAGGAATATCCAGCGACATCGCTAAAGCTGCATGATAGAAAGTTTAAGCAATCTTTTTTTTTTCGGTCCCAAAAGTTTTTTCTGCGTCGACTGTTTTGTAAAGCAGTGTGCACTGTGTTTTGTAGTTGGAAACAAAGTGGCCATGAGCTAAACGCTACGTGTCCACATCCTTAACATTTTGTTTTCTATTTGTAATATGTTTAAAAAAATGTAGAGGTATTTTTTTTTTGCATAAAAATGCCTCCTACTAAACTTAATACTTCACAAAAAAATCTTTTACCACCCAAATCAATAGGTGCCCTAAATTCAGTTCTCCAGCATTCAATTCGCTTCCACCTTCATTCCTTTTATTGAAAACCAATTATGATAAATTATGCATGACAACGATCGTAGGCGTTGTGTTTCTAATAGACTCACTTTACTCCCAAATAGAATTCCCAGGTCTCACCATTATAAACCATCACTAAATATTCATTAGCCAAATAATTCAAATTGGTTGGAATTATTCAGCTTGTGAAAACAGTGGATTTTACAAAAATAAACACCATTATTTATTCAGTTCGTTCCAAACATTTGAGATGGGTATGCTATGGATATTGAACTGCAAAGACAACTTTGCAACAGTTCCATTGTTTTTGTTATTTCAATTTTCGACATACCGAGCAATATTTGTAATTTACGACGACACTGAATTCAAAAAGCGTTGATTATCATCAGATGATGAAGTAATGAATGCATGCAGAATATAATGGAAAGCTGCATCGGAAATTTTGTTTCCGAAAATCACGAATGACATGATTGCAAAGGGACTGTGTTGATAAAAACTTGTGAACGTCAATTTAACACAGGTTGTCACCATATTTTTATGTTACAAAAATTTCAATTCACTTCTAGTTACGAAAATACATGACAGCGAATTCCAATTAAGTTTTCACATTTTATTGATGCAATTGAATGTTTTCTGTGACGTTGATCAGTTTAAAAAGCAGAATTTAAAATACATACAGAAATATAAATAAAACTGAAATTAACTAATTTGAGCGTAACTAGAACAGAGATTCTCCAACTGAACGTAAATTGTCGAACAAAACAAAAGACGAAACAGAAATAAGAAGCAAAAATTCACTTCGAAGGTAACACACATGCAATCACAGCACACCCAGTTAACTTTTAAAACACAACGCGAAGACAATAACATAAACAAAGCATTTCAGTTCATATTAAAAGTAGATGTAAGTAATAAAATTTTACAACGGAGAATAAAACTTTAGTGTTTCCCGATAAGCAATGGTATCCGACATTTGAATAGGCTGTATTAACGTTCAATTTGTAATGCGGTTATGAATAGCAGTAAGCAGGATGATAGTTGTGTTGTTTTTAACTGTTACTAAGTAATGTACGAAGAACAGCAGAGAAAAATGAAAAAAAAACCGGCCAAGTGCCAGTCGGACTCTCACCCGAAGGGTTTCGTACCATAAACCGAAAAAAGAACACGTTTCTTGTATGGGAGCCCGCTTTACTTTTTAATTATTTGTTGATATAGCGGCAATAGAAACACACCCTGTGAAAATTTCAACTGTCTACCTATTACGTTACGGTTCTTGAGATACACCTCGCTGACAGACGAACGGACGGACGGACAGCGGGGGCTTAGTAATGAGGGTTCCGTTGGTTACCCTTTGGGTACGGAATCCGCAACATGAAATGCCAAACCATTGTCCTTTCATATAAAACTTTCTAAACAAACAATTCTACGGGTTAAAGATTAACAAACCCATAACCGGGAGCGAGTTAACTCAAATTGATTCGGCCGATGCATTAATTTCCTGTCAACAAACGTGCTTGGTATAAATGTGCGATAAATAAAAACTGACTTGTAGTAACAAACGAACGGTATGAAAATTCAATATCCGTTCCAAGGGAACGGAGCAATGCAGCGAGTACAACAATGGATTGGGGATTTATTTTATGAATCGCGTTTGTTTTGAGTGCTGCTGTCCATAATGTAAAGCGTTATATAAGTCTACAAATTGAATTAACATAAGTGTAAGTATAAGACTTAACATAACTGTAAACAAAGATCCTATTAAGCATTTTGGAAACAGTTTAATTGATCAAGCAGAAGCTGTTTCAATAGATTAAAGTGTCTTAGTAGTCTCTAAGGATACTTACAAAGAGCAATAAATAAATATGTAACAAATTGGTAATGAAAAAGAAAGGATTCATGAAAAAAACGCTGAGAATGAGAAATATGTGCGGCATCACGCTCGCGGACCGCATAATGATGAGTCGGAATACGTGAGCAAAGGTCAGTGTGAGAATGGAAATAAAAATTGTTATGGACGTGAAAAAAAAATGATCTACTTGAAAATGTAAAGCCGAAATAGAAGTTACAAATGTAACTAAAGTTAAAGGTCTTATGGAGACAAAGAATGACTTTAAATTCATGACATTTGAAGCAATTTTTGCTACAAGAATGGAACATAGTAACGACTCTAATACAAAACACGCGTCATAAAGTACTCCAACGACATCCATAGCAATTTAACCATTTGAGAATGTAAACTCAACTTCTATGATTCAGTATTACGGGCAGTTTATTCTACATTGTTATCAAGAACGTATATAGTTTTGTTTCGCATCTGCTCGCCGATAACTGGGCTCGGGGGAGACGTTGCTTTCATTGTTATAGTCATAGAAATGTACGAACTATGTTACTGGGACTAGGTGGGTAGTTTCCATCAATTATAGTGGAGAATTAAATGTGCTAGATACGGAATGTAGAAATGTAGATCTCTAAAACACCTTTTCTCCATCAACTTATCTTATATTATTATTATAATTTGTTCATGATATTGAAACACGAAAAGGCACTATTGAATAAAAATGAACAAATCTTTTAGATCAAAACTCAATTGCTATTAGAGCTGAGTTTTTAATAGTCTAATCACTTTTACCTGCGTAATAAAAGTGGCTACTCGACAGCATTTGGTATACAAATGATGTCAATCAGTCATTTTCATTCTTACCATAAAGTTATCTATCTATTGAAAAATCAGCTTTTAGGTGTTACTTTTCTCGAAAAACAAAAGCGCTTCTTCCAAGCGATCACAGTCCCTTGTCCAAGTACCCAATCCAGAATAACTTAACTATTCCATCTGGATGTAAATTCTCTAACTAAGCAAGTTGTGAATTGCGAATGTTAATCAGTAAACACAATGATTAATTAAGTCTGCCGTAGACGACATCTTTGTCATTATGATGAGTCGTATCGTGGTATCCTGGTATCTTGGTATCCTATTCATACGCAAACGTCTTGTAATGTTAAATGAGAGTGATTTTGTTGACTGAGTGGGGTTTGTGTGAGCCTGACATATGTTCCGTGTTCTGATTTACCGTTCGTGTTGCTACTGTAAGTTTCTGCTACCTGTGTTATTTTTGATACTACAACATTATTTTCACGTGACGTATGTTACGAAGCTTTTTTAGTTTTTTGCGTCACTGATTCACAGCTCACCTTGTGGTGTTGTTATATTGCATTTGTGTTGTTTCGAGTTACGTTAATTTTAGAAGCGTTACTTCTGCGAGACGTCTTTTTTTTTAATGATTTAAGGAAATTAAGGAAATCATCAAATGACTTCTTCCGCTCTGGGTGGAGCGGAAGGGCGTGTCAGACTCTTACTGACTGAAATCCATCCGTGTTCCTTCTAAAGCCCTTTGCGTTCCAGGGCCGCGGTGACTCTTTCGAACAAATTCTGCAACCCTGGCCCTTCCGGGCCCCGTCTCCTATGCTGACATTTCGTTGAGGCGCGCGTGAAACACAACGTTTACAAACCAGTTTATAACGTCATCACTAGCCTTGTTTTAGGTCTTTGAACTCGTTGGCCTGTTCATTAATCAAGCCATCAGACTCGTTCATAACTCCTAAAACTACGTAAAAATATCGCCCAGTTACCATCCGACCCCGCTTTACAAAGCCTGACCCACGCACATATAATTGCTTTTAATTAAAGCCATCGTATCTTGATAGATAGTTAAATGTTCAACTAATTACGACTAGTTTTTCCTCCATTATTTACTCACTGTTATCTAGAAGCCTTAAGCAGTGTTTATCGACTTTTAAATGTAAACCAATTTAACTTAACAGACTTTGCGTGGAACTTTGCATGCATGCTAGAGAGCACGCGTATGCTTTTTCAAATGGCTTTTAACCTTATTTTAATTGACATAGAGTTGTTATTTGTATAAACGACACGTTGGAAGATAAAGGATTGGTGTGGCGCTTGAGCGAATGTTTACTAGAGATTTTGTAAGTGTTTTATGTGAGGAAATTAATCTATTTTTAGACTAAGGCTGAATAATTTATGACCTAGTAAAGCAAGGTGAAAGTGGTTATACAATTATTTATTAATGAATACAATCTAGAATGAGAAAATAAAGGTACTCAGCAAATATAACTTAGCCTTTTTTATAGCTAAGTAATAGAAGACAAGCTTTAAATATGTTGAAGTTTATTCGGTTACATTATCGTTTGTTGACTCTAATTAAACTTGTTGTATCCACAAAAAAACTTGAGTCTCTCCACCACAAAATGTAAACATCATGGAATCGAACGACCACGTAAATATACATTACCCTAGCACACTCCTACATACAAACTCTCATATTTGCCCACGATTGTATGAAATAGAAACATTAACGCAGCCATACTGTTTGCTCACAGTCGCGTTTATTTGCACACACACTCACATAGACATACGTATTCCCTTCGGTTCTAAAACATATGTTACACATTAGTCATTTAAATAAGGCGAGTTTTATGGTGACAATATTTTCCGTGAAGTTTTATTTTTTATAATATGTAGATTGTTAAGTTTGTTTTAGAAAAACTTGAAAAGGTTTATGGAGTAAATTCGATTAATTAATTATTGATCAAAATAATGCGCTTACAGCAGCGATCTATAGAGGCCATCTTGATATTGACTGACGTAAAACGCCCAAAGAGATGCGCTATTGCTAGTTACTTAGTTGTAAAAATGATTTCAATAATTCTCAAGAATAGAATTTAAACCTGACGGACAATTCTCGTGGTCAAACAGTTGAAAACTTGTCAAATCGTATGGTAGTCAGAGATGTTATTGACGGATTGCCACTGAGATGTGAATGCAAACGTTTATTGAAATTTAAATACGAGATACAACCCTACACTAAAACACTATCAATACAGCCATTGATCAAGACAATTTTTCATCAAACCATTAAAACCTCACACTGAAACTGAAGTACCAGGAACACATAACGCTACAGAGCCACTCAAGAGTACTCGTTCAATGTAATATTCCCTTAGCGTTCACTGTATCTATTTTCATATAGTACGGAAACTTTTGCCCCCATTTAGCGTAATGTTTGTGTCCACTTACACCCAGTAGTTTTAAAGGCATTTAGAGTAACATTAGGAGCTTATTGGCTCGCTGAAAATTGAAAGATACAAATGACTTGTAGCTAACAGGGGAGGCCATTTTGTAATGTTGCTGTGGGTAGGTATTTTGAGATTTGAAATACAGGACTTTTGATAGCAGCGTTCGAAAGAAGCTTTATTAACATAACATACACATTCTTAAACAAAGACAATAAAATAAACATGATTTAAAAGAGTGTCCATAGAGTTTCTTGCATGTTCTTCTACATGTTCGAATGTGCAATTTGCATCATCTCTTTGACTGACCGACTTCCTGACAATTACTACTTAATCAACTAACTACTTGATCTGACTACTTGATCAACGCACCCATACACAGTATTAAATATTCTAAAATCCTCGATTTATTTTATCATTACTGCTCTTAATCGTGCGGAGAGCTGTGTCCGCCTCTACCACCGACGTGGACGCCTCGATTTGACTACGACCGCTCTGTCAAGAGTGAAAACTTGTCCCTCAACCGTGTCCAACCATGTCCTTCAATTTTAAAACATCTATTTAGCCGCAGTGAAGGCCTCTGTCCCAACAGTACCTACGTTATATCCTATCATTACTGGAATTTCATTAGCAATCTGGCAACATTTACACCTAAATCAAATCAGAAACACCTACAATCTAAAATTGATTACAAATGACTCCAAAACAACATTTACTACCGCAACAAAATCTCTATATATTTCTTGTTACGCTGAACATACCTCGTAATGCCAAAACTTAGATCGTATACAGTTATCAGCAAACAAACTAATACCAAATTAAGGGGAGGCACGTATGTGAGTAAATCAGAGAGAAGCGTGCACGTAGCTTCTGCGATCCCGCAGTTTTTGATTAATACCCCTTAAGTAATGCTACATGCAGTATTTGAGTTCGGAGTCGGATGTCATTTGTTTTAATTTAAATATGGAGTTTTAACGCCCAGGTGTGTAGTAAAGCATATTTCTTGCTGTCTTCACTTAGAGCCAGATAATCAATGTGACCTCTGCAAGGTATTGTTTCCTGGCTTATCATCATCATCATATCAGCCGAAAGACGTCCACTGCTGGACATTGGCCTCCCTTGCATCCTGCCTGGTGGAGGCCAGATATTCGTTTCAGAGAAAAACTAGAGTATTCTAGGATTTCATTATGATTAATTACTTAGGTATAAGAAATATCCCATTTTAATTAAATGCGAGCGGTGAGCAGGCCTCGTACGTACAGCTTAAACGTTTCATTGAAGTTTCGAATTAATCATTTTCAATAATTATTATATTCATCCTTTTTCCATTTAATAGTAATTTTAAACTCATAATACTTGATATGTTTACCGTAATTAAACAAGGTATTCTTAACATTATAATACACGAGGTATTTCGCTTGAAATACCGCTGACGTCACCTCATATAATTTATATCTCTAGTGTCGACTTTATTACTGTATCGCGGAACATGAAATTGCTACTCTTCAATAGTATTACAGGAATGATCGGCTTTATTTAAATTGTAGTTTTATATCATCGCATCAGTTGCTACTTTGTTTATGCAGATGTTATTTCTTTTGTTATTATAGTTCTAGTTTCTAGAGGATCATTAGTATTTGTTATATAACCATTGACAAATATAGTAAGGACAAGACCGAGCGCATGTTTTTGTGACGCTACAAACTGATATGTCTTTTAAGCAATAGTCGGCAATCTTCGGTCGTGTGCGTATTTATTATACTTATGTTTAACGCATATAAGCAGGAGATCGGACGACCCTATATTTACTATTAAAATCTGTGTACGTTCCACTGTCCATATACTTTGAGTCTAAGTATACTAAGGATTAGTCCTTTAAAGGAGTTCAGCTTATACCTTGGCCGCTTCATCATCATCATCATATCAGACGTCCACTGCTGGACATAGGCGTCCACCAAGTATCGCCACAACAACCGGTCCTGTGCATCTCGCATCCATCGGTTACCCGCGACCCTCATTAGGTGGGTGGGAGGATTTCCAACGCTACGTCTTCCGGTACACGGTCGCCACTCTAGAACTTTTCGACTACATCGATCATCTATTTTGCGAACAATGTGCCCCCAAATCTATTTAAGTGTAAAGTGTCTATATTGGTCACTTACTGGGCCAAAATGGCGTAGCTATGAAAATTTCAATGACAAAGAACAAGAACACCTTTTTCCTTTGCCCGTTTAGAAGTAAGAAACAGATTAGGGACAATACTCTCCGCTTAAAACTTATTACAAGTCCCGCCAACTAATTAAAAGATCGACTCATCATAAAGACTTGGAAACTTCCTCTTTTTCTCCAGCATTCCGGACTCACATACGATTCGTTCTTAGAACAGGAATCGTAACGACAAATTCTCAGTCAAAACTCCTGGTAGTTACGCCCATTAATTGTCAAAGTTGGTTCGTAGAAACCCCAGTCGGGGCGTATCTGGCGTATGTTAACTTTGTCCAAATTACCGCGTTGTAAGAACTTGTGAATTGTATTGGATGTAAATCTTGTATTGTGTTTGTATTGATTAGGTTTTGCGAGAGATAAGGCGTTGGTTTTGTTAGAAATTAATGCATTTAATTGGTAAGTGAGGCTTGCATTTCGTTAATAAGAATTGTTAGCAATTATCTACATCTCTTTTTTACTACCTTTTACTTATTTAGCACCGGCTGTGGCCGCCGCTCTGTTTTCTTTTAGCATTTTCGTTATTTGATAGAAGGTGTAACGTGAAGTTACTATATATTCGGAATAAACGAACCCCTTTCTTTTTAATTCTGTATGGTATGGGACGTAAAAGAATAGCACCATTCCATCTCTTCCCTTGGGTGTTACGACACCTCTTACGAGAGGTGACTAAGAGACTCACCAAAGAATTGGCGGCAGCATTCTCTGTGCATTGCAACAGCTACACTGCGATCGCCAACCCGCCTGCTAAGCGTGGCGATTATGGCAACCCCCCCCCCCTTTGGAGGAGGCCTATTTCCAGCAGTGAATGTCTTTCGGTTGGTATGATGATGATGAAACAAATCCCTTAACCGCGATTTTAAGGGTTTCACATGCAATAGAAAAAAGGGAAGGTTTATAATTTCGCCATGTCCTTCCGTCTGCCTGTCCTAATATCATAACTACTTTCTTCGAAGATTACTCCAGGCACATAATGTTTCTTCTATTTTGCATAAGATTATTCCCACATCAAGGAAGACATCTGTAGTGACTTCACAACGTGTACAAAGAAAGTAATTGCGACTTAAGTACGGTATAAACAGAGCAAATGCACCGACATCCGTCCAGTCATTATGTTCTTATGCTAAACGCTCTCGACAGAAGAATTGAAATAAATTACGTATGTACTGTATTCCGTGCTTTGAGATAAGGAGCTGTCGGTGTTGGCAAACTGACGCTTAAGTGTAGTCTAGACAAGGTCTTAGGTGATTAAAATTCTTTGACTAGAGTACAAAAAAAACGACGTTGAAATGTATGGCACCGCACCATCTTAATCCATCATAGATTTATTGTGAGAAGCCTTGTGCATTGTTCGATTTTTAGCACAATGCATATTTTTGGGAAGAGGACATTGGTGCCACCACGGCATGAGGCTGGCACTAGATTTTGAGTTACGGAATAAGAAAATAAAGGCGTATGTTCAGCAGTGGGCTGCGGATAATGATGAAGATTTCATTGGAAATCATAGAAATGTCGTTTTCAGACGTCAGAATGGTCAGGCCAGTGAAACCACAGATTGACAAACCTTAGATATCTAAAAACTTAGGGACTCTGTTACCATGGTTAAAGCCAAGATCAATTATTCTACAATCATCATATTATCCGAAAGACGTCCACTAATGGACATAGCCCTCTCCCCTATGGGGGGTGGGTGTTGCCATAATCGCCACGCTTGGCGTGGGTTGGCGATCACAGTGTTGTAATGTACAGAGAATGATGCTGCCCATTTTCTGGTGAGTCCCTTAGTCGCCTCTTACGACACCCACGGGAAGTGATGGAATGGTGCTATTCTTTTAAGTCCGACACCATACAGAACATTATTCTACAAACATATAACTTATTATTTCAACTCATATCGAACAGTCATTTGAACCACGTGATCCGCTTTCAAATACAGTCTAAAACCAATGACGGTTTTTAATTAAACTATCAAACTTTTATACAGAGGCTCAGAAGTAATTACTACAATGGGTTCAACAAAAACTGATACAAAACACTATTAGAAAACAAAACTATAATTGAATTAAGTTCAACTATAATTGAATTACCTTTTTGTGGCACAAGAATTAATTGGTTGAGGAGTTGGGTGTTGCATTAAAATAAATTGGTAGCTTCCAAAACTGTTGCTATGTAACTATCGTCTGGGACTATGACGGATTAAAACCATCATGATTCCGGTGTGTGAGAGACGGAGCTATACAACACGCGTAGCACTATCTCTTTCTTACAACGGAATCACGATAGCAATGGCATGCCCCAGTATCAAAAGGAAACTAGCAGGATGCTATAGACAAAGTGAAATTATATCAGCGATGACAACTGTCAAAGGGGCCTAAATGTATAGGATGAATGCGCTACTGAAACGGACCAAACATTTTGGACTTAAGGAAATCGTTATCCTTGTAGAAAGTTACTTTTTCAGGAGCACAAGGTCGTTTGGAGATGACTCAAAACTTTTACAAGGAATGTAACAATTGCATTGACCAAAAAGTTCTTATAAAAACTCCAAAATGTATACCACTGATCATACTGGTGGTTATCTGAATATAATTTTTCGTGCAAAGAGCATTGGGTGAACCAAAACCGTAAAAGATGCAGAAAACATCCCAAGGGGTTTCAAAAGTCAGATGGAAATCACTCCACGAAAAATCCAGATCTCCAACAGTATCTTGAATCTAAATGCTGTTGCATATCTGTATCTAGATAGAATGTTCGTAAAACACAAAGCAAACAAGAATAAACTGGAAAAACGTTACTAAAAATACATGTGACCCGATTCCCTAATTAGTTGGTTCCGTAGTCGTGTTAGCTATATTTCTTTGGATTAAATTCCGTGAGAGTTCCGCGATTTACTTCGTTTGGAATAGTTGATTAACTCTAACCGTAGAGTGGGAAGTATTGCGAGTAATAAGTGCTTGGCATTCTCGTCTCCGAATACAAGTTGTGCACTTTATTTCATTAGTTGTATTTAATTTTAGAACAATGCGCCATTTGTTCTTTTGTTTCGGGTTTTGGTCATTTCTATTGGGTTTGTTGATTGAAAAATGTTTGTGGCATTTGTAGCTTAAGAGTGGTTTTATCACACGTGATTTTATCTTTTGGAAATCCTCAAGTTTGAGGCTACACTTCTTCCTTTGGCGCTACATCCTTTTGATGGTCCTGGCCTCCTTAATGGAGTGTGTAACCCCATTGAGGTTGACTGTAAATTCATTGAAGAATCACGTTAACTATTAATTAATTGGCAATTCAAGGTCATCGAATATTTGTACGAAAAAGCAAACGCCGTATGTTCAACTTCCAGATTCTGATGCAATTATGATATCAACCCCTCCATCAAATCATATAAAAAAACTGCAAAATATACCGAAAACCAAAAAATTTAATCTGCAACAAACAACGCACAATAACTTAAACTGTATGAAATTAAATTTCAACCACGCTCCTTGCAGGTGGCTCATTATTGTATAACAGCCGCGGCAGCTGTGTGCCGCGCCAAAATTTAACCACAGCCACCTTTATTATCTGTGATGTAGTTTTATTTCGAAAGAGTTAATGAAAAAAATTATTTTAGAGGTCAATTTCGATGAGGATTTTAAAGGATATGATTAAACTAGTTTGAATCATAGTAATGTATGCTGTTAAAGCTGCAAAATAACTAAATGAACTTATGCTATATGATGAACATGAATACAATGACAGCGTCATCTTATTAACGCAATCAAGACATTAAAATGCAGAGATATGTTAAAACATTGATAAAAAACCATCCCTGTTTCATTCAAATACATTACGAAAGTAAACAAAACTAAAACAGCCCAGTTCTACAAGTAATAATGCAGCTTAAACAAAAGCGGTTTGATTATTTTCAACGTCATGAATATACAAATTTAAAATACGAACCGTGAGATATTAAGGCAAAGCTTTTATTGTAAGAATTGTTACTGGGAAAGGAGGTCGTTTTAAAAACTGTTGAAAGTAGCTGGTATACTGGACACGGAATAACGTTTCGTGTTTGTTTTACTAGCCAATACTGCACAATGACGTCATTAGCAAGGAAAATCAAAATGAAGTGGTGTTGCAGTTTGTTTTTCACATGAATGGGCTTATTTATCAATAATAACTGTTATCGTTATTAATAGCTTGGAGCACTATTAGCAATTGATAATAGTTTACATACAATAATGTTATAAATACGTATTATATTCATATTTGGCAGATAATTTTTCTACGTGAGCACTATTTCCATTAGCTAAACGTTTCTCAAATGTAAAAATGCGGGTAGTATAGAAAATATCAAGAAAACGAATCATGAATTTAAAATAGCTTGAAGGTATTATGAAATATCAATTTCCATCAGAATCAAAGCTATAAACCAATATCAAGGCGAAATCAACGTAATCGCCCATGAAAATCCACAAGTAATTGAAGGTTTAAAACGGCTACAATTTTGCGAGACGAAAATTTTATCACCTTAGAATTTCGTCATAAAATCAGGGGGGATCTGGCACCTAAATTAATCGACGAGCTCGTTTGGCAGCGCCTCCAACGAAGAAAGGTATTAAGATCCACAGTTCAAATATTGTTTGGCGTAAAAGCCAATTTTCGGTAGTAAATATAAGTTAATCTCCTTTTTATCGGCTGCTGAATTTAAAATCATGGTTTGTGTTTTGAATTTGGAATTGTAATACCGTTAATCGATATTGGGCAAATTTTATATTGAAATTGTTGTAGGAATTAACACCAGGATAATATAATAAAAAAAATGTTTTAATTCTGAGTAGTATTCTTAGTAATTAAATAACCCAGACATACTGGAACTCCGTCTTCAAAAAAATATAATGGTATCTTCAAATAAACAACAGCTTGGCTCATCGCCGCAAGGTTGCCTGCTTGTCGGTCTTCTACAGATTGTACTTCGGGGAGAGTGTCCAGGAACTCCACGATCTCATCCCACCGGCCCCCTTCTACCATCGGACATCTAGACGCACTGCAAGTTACCATCCCTACCTTGTTGCTATTCCACCAATTCGCACTAAACGTTTCCAAACGTCTTTTATAATGCGCACAGCAAAGGAGTGGAACTCTCTGCCTGCGTCTGTGTTTCCGAACGCATACAACCCTAATCTCTTCAAAATTAGAGTGAACAGGCTTCTTCTGGGTAGGCTCGCTCCATCGTCGACTTTGTCTCTGTCATCTATGACCTAGACTAGAGTCAAGAGCAAACCCATATTAAATAAAAAAAAAAAAAAAAAAAAGTAAAACTTTTCATACTTGTAGAAAAACATTGGCAACCGGCTATCATAACTCAGCAGCATAAGCGCTATAAGAAGCAGTATTAAAAGTTGTTACAAAAACTTTATTCAGCGCTGTAGCCGCTGCAGGATCAGTGTAAAGACCGGAACACACTCGTAACTCCTTAGGCGTAGTTTGAGCGACGATCGTGATGCGAAGTTTTTTCCAATTGTTGTACTTCGATCGATCGTACAAGCTGAATTATTTCATGAAAATCATGACAGACAATATTTATTCGTATAAGTCTGACAGATTGATAAAAATATCAACTTAATAAATAAAATTTTACCAGACCATCAATTCGCTTGTGGATTGCGGTAATTTTATAGCCGCGGTCCATCGCAATATTCATAGTAGCCATTAACTGAGGCTTGTGACTGCTGACGATGTTGATATTTATAATATCACTGCAGTGAAACATATTATAATGCAGTCACATATTAGTATCAAAATTGCCATAATGAGGCTCTAGTTGGTGGTTTCGGAAGCGAAAAGCTATTCGTGTGTTCCGTGCCTAAGGCGGATGCTTCCGCTGCATTCTGTTTGCTAACTTTCAGCAGTTATTGCGTTGTCGAAATGGTTGCCCGTCTTAATGAGCGTATGGATTATGACGAACCTTTTTGTAACAGGAAGATATTATTCGTATTGCATTGTGTTCCCTGAACATTACCAGTATACTGATATTCTACCGTATATCATCATAGAGTCGGTCAGTTTTTTAAATAATACAGAGTATTAGTGTGATATGACGGGTTAACTCATAGTCGGTTATAGTATACTAGTAAACTATTGCAGTAGGTAATCAAAACCTAATTATTGTTACAAAGTACAATATTATCGCAATTGAGTCGTCAAAAGCTTTCACTTTCACAAAAGATCAGAATAAACTGTTTACGGTTATTTAAAAACAAATCATTTAGATACCCGAAACCTCTTTTATCACGATAATGGGAACTCACCAAAATAAAAGTCAAAACAATGAACAGTTAGAAACAGTCGTTTACAATCAGTAAAGATAACCCAATGTAAATACAGCGACACGAACGTTTGGAAAAGACAAACATATTACCGAACTTGCGCATTTACAATTCAAATGACGTGAAACAAAAACCATTGAGCGTACAAACCGAACGGAAAGGATTTAAAACTCCTCGCCGGTTGCGCCTATAAATCCGTGGTGGAACCATTACTGAATAAGTTTTACGCATTTTTGGAAAAACACGGAATAGGAACCTGGAAATTCGTTGAAAAACTATGCATTGGATTTTTTGGCTTTACCAAACAATAGTATCAACCAAGTATTTCTTACAATCAGTAAATATTAGATTCTCTTTTCCACTAACCTAAATTAACTATAAGTTACGGTGAATATTATCTGAATATTCCCTTAATTAATTTACAATCACAATACTCATATAGTCCAGTAGGATCCCCTCGTGACTATTGTACTTCATTAGTTGAAATGGTAATTAAGAATGTCTATCAAAACAAATAAACTACACTTAAATCTTCGGGTACGCAAGGGACATCTGAATTAATCACACTGACGGGGACTTGTATCATATTTTCTTGGACTCAACAAAAAAAAACAACTTATACTGAAGGAATTGCCAGAGAACTATTATCAGACAGTAATTAGAAACACATGTGTAATCAGAGACAGACAAAACCCTCCACAAATGTTCATCTGTGCTGCATAGAATGTGCTGAGTGCGTTTAATGTCCACCCATCGTCACCGAGACTTGGCTAGAGGTCAGGAGTGGACATATGAAGGAGTTTTGACGAAGATTTATCTGGACGACGTACTTATATTCACCACGAATTGCTTTGTTTGGATTCTGAGAAATAGTGCAGGGAAGAGTTATGTTTTGTCAGGATTTTTCAGACCTTGATAAATGTAGAAGATAAACTGATAAGTAAAGTTGTTTTTTAACTCAGCCAAGTTATCTATTGCAACCTAGAAGCTACTGGGATCAGAAATGTATAGTTAATAGTTGGAATATAATACAGCCAAGTGCCTTGGCTACCATCTCTTTGCACAATTAGTGTAAAATAACGCTGGCATATCTAGAGATAAACAAGCTACGGCTCGATGCACTAGCTGCCAAGTTTAATTGACACGGATCTAGTCAGTATTCAGGAGCTTTCGGATGGTAGCGTTTCTAGTTATGTCTAGTGATGACGGGAGAACTAAACCTATTAATCTTTAAATGTGAAACAATGTTTTGAAAACTATAATAAAAGTCTCATTTACTGTTCCAGATAGTCGTTCCTCGTTTCCAATATTTATTCTTAGAGTTGTAGTCTTGAAAATCAAGTGTTAACATTAACGAGTCCTAAATATTTCTGATATATGAGAACATTCGAGCCACAGTAGCAGCAAGCTGTGCGATAAATTTTATACATAATTGATCTGTCTTCTTCGGTCGTGGGGCAGAGGCGTGTCCCATTCATCAATCTTGTGCCGGTTGCGAATGCTCACATTACATGAGGAACACACGATTAATCTGATCTTCGTGTGTCAGTGAGGATCCTCCCTGCTAGCGGTTGATTGGGGAAAAACTAGTTGAACTAATGTCTATATTCAATATTTATTTTAAGGTAGAGTTGGTAGTGAAAACCAAAAATCATATGGACTGGATTTATGATTATAATGAAACGAATTTTCACGAAACTGTGGGAACAACAATTTATACCGAAAAACCAACATGGTTCCAATCAACTCTTTCTAATTTAGAACACGGTAACTCAAAATTTAACGACAACAACATTAAAGATCCCACCAACCATCGGATATTGTCAACGGAAGATGTTAAACAAATCGGTGTAATAAATACAAAACTTTACCAATTTACGCCGAAACACAACCTTAGGGCGAAAATTATAAATGTCCCCATAATTAAATTAAAATTTAAGTTATGGAGTTTAAAAAGGAATTGCGATTTCGGCTTAGTAAGCGGCACGTCACTATGACATATGACTTGGAGACCTTAAAATAACTTCTAGCGGATGAAGGTGTTCGAGAATCATACTATAAATGAGCGTATTTATCATGCATGACGTAATAGTTTCCTACACACTAATTAAAAGTACTCAAATTTTTTGGTAAAGTAATGAATGGTACCTGAGTTTATTTCAGTATTACCAAGACGGGTTTTACTTGAGAACAAAATTATTTTTAACTACAAGGTTTCGTTTCAAAAACTTTTCTTTGCTGAAACTTTTCGTGAAACCATCAAAATCAGTATCAAAGTTTTGCACGGGGGCATTTTCTTTGAAGATAAGCTGCCAAATAAACATTATTTCTGGAAAGAGGTTCATTTCTTGATAAATTATGTTTGAAACTGTTTAAAACATGAATTATATTTAAAATATCAAATATAATTTTATTTGATGAAAAAAGCACTTTTATAATAAATTTTGAAACTAAATTCATGTTTCAAAGTTAAGAATACAAACGAATTCTAACTGATTACAAAATTCCAGAAGTTGGTCACTAAAAATAAAAATAGGTTGACTTTATGCAAGTTAAATTCGTAAGTTTAATATATTATATATAATAGTGTGTATATATTTATAATCCACACATTTCTGCATGGTTCTGGCCTCCGAGGAAAATTAAACAGTATGCAGAGCTGTTGTAGCTACAAATTAGCAATCTAAAACCCGCTGCAAACTACCAACAATGGACGTGCATCTAGAAATATCTAGAGAAGTAGCTATACCATTTAAAATGCATTGTTGACGGTATACGCTAGATCTAATGAGGTAATTATGATCATGAATATGATTCACTGGAACTTTGTTATAGATTCAATTAGGTAAAGAAAACAGGACTGTTTGTTGAAGTTCTTTTTAATTAGGTACCAACGAGAAATATAACAATAAAGTCGAACAAGATAGGTTGCGTGGAACAGTGAAAAAATGACTGTGGCATTTAACGTTCGTAGATCAATTTAGGAATGACACTGTCCCAACATAAAAATCCAATGGAGGATTACAATCAAAATTTTACAACTCTGTTTTAAAGCTAATCATTTAGAGACGCCCGTACCAAGGGAATGAATTAAAGAACCGACTAACTAGAACCCGTCCTGGTAGGATTTTATTAATCCAATTTTGGACTTCGTAATAATAGGTTTAATTATTCACGATTGAGAAAGCTTTTAGAAGCGAGTTTATGCAAAGTTTTGTATGGGGCCCGGTAATGAAAACGGTGGATGTACCGGCTAATGTATTAAGGTCCAACAGAGGTCCGGACGTGGAGTTCTGTTGAATTTTGTTGGATGTGTTTATATAATGATGGATGATAAAACATTTACAGAGAATTTTGTATACAGAAACGAGGTAAAAGATCGAGCAAGTAACGGTGAATAAGAAAATTTACTGGCGTTCGTAAAAGAACAAAGTAACTCGCAAACAATTTTTGAATACATTTTTCATTTTAATTCTTTGAATTCGGCATCACAGTGGCTGTAACAACATTAACAAAAATAGAAAAAGTATTCATCGTGTGTTCGAAAACCCTGAAATCCTCTGACAATCACGAAATTCTGTAAACCCAAGCGTCTTTACAAACAAAGGTTTTTATCCTAGCTTTTGTAAACCCAATCTCATATATTCCGGTCTCGGTTTTATACATGTACATTTTGAGCCGAGTGCAACAGTCGCAGGTAAAGTCGCAGTGCAACACAATGCATGAGGAAAGCATCAAACCACATTTCAAAATACGTGGCATTGTTTAGAAACGCAGACACGACTTGCCACATTCACAGCTAGCAACAGCTTGTGCATTGTTCCGAGTCGCGTCAAATTTTCCATATCATCGCTGAATAGAATATTTGATTGGTTGGTTGGAACATCAATTTCATAGCTCAATAAATCTTGGAAAATTATCATTCATGTAACATATATTTTTACTCTTGTCCGAAATATTTTAGGATTTCTATTCTGGAGTGTTATACTTCAAAGAACATGCTTCTACTGATGTTTAACAGTTTCACTCAGCGAATTTCTAAACATCCTTTAGTACAACGCCTCGAGATATCAGTTTTTAAAACATAAAATTTCACTCGAGTAAATGGGAGAAGCGCCAAAACTAAAGTTTTATGTAACAGAATAAAACTTTCGGGAATATACTCTTCTGGATAAAATTTCCAGTTTCAAATCATTGTGACAGCCTGGGAGCGTCTGGGATGGCGTTTCGAAAATTTCAATTCAGGTTATTACACCTAGAACTTTATAATGGCTTGTCTATTTGGAAGTTTCTAGTTTTATGCCAAGTTTTAGTGGAAACTAGAAAATGGCGTAGTAAACAGAAAGGTCTCTTTCATTTATCGGAGAGTTCGCACAACGAGTATTTTTTGTTCAAGAGTTACGTGAGAACTGCCTTTAACAAAACTTGAGTCAAAATTTGCGTCACCATTTGCAAAGTATCTTCATCAGACGGTATCGGCTCTATTCAGCGCTTAGAAAGTTGTTTCAGCCAAGTTCTATTGACAAAAGACCGCATTCAACCACCTTGGTAGTCGTACCTATCACTGCAGCAGACTGGTGACTCAACTACGGTAGTTAATCGCCATTCCTAAGCCCTGCCGTAGCGGTGTTTGCGCAGTCCAAGTCCTTCTTAGATCTCTGTTTAAACAGGACTTGTGTGAAAACGTACTAATCGGGTAATGTAGTAGATACATAAGGTCCGAAAAATATAATTACTCAAGGTTTTTGGTTAAACTATGAATACAATGAAGGACAGTTTGTTGTGAAAGGTATAAAAATACTGTTATGATCATATTGCTATGCAAAACTTTATTGGAATGATTTTGATAAGATTAGCACTGGCATGGAAGACAAATATGACGTGTC
This sequence comes from Mamestra brassicae, assembly GCA_905163435.1. NCBI lineage: Eukaryota > Metazoa > Arthropoda > Insecta > Lepidoptera > Noctuidae > Mamestra > Mamestra brassicae. Next base: position 5,005,544 of record LR991004.1, on the reverse strand, counting down.
TCTGCAATTGATTGGTATCTGTGAATTAGGTACGTAATTCGCAAATTGACTAACGACCCGTTTTAATAACGTTTCTACCTTTAACCAACTGTCAAATTAGTTAACGTCATTTTTGCGTTTGTTGAATGACGTTTCAGCTACTGTTGGTAGCTAATTTGACAGTTGGTTAAAAATAGATACGTTATTGAAATCAGCCGTAAAACATACTTTGCCTCCAACTACATATTGTATTATGATTTAATGCCACGTTTCCTTCTTCTTGATTAAGTCAAATAACTTTTGGAAGAATGACAGAATTTTAAATATTCAATTATTTCCCCCTCCACCCAGTCACCCTTTATAACAATTTCAGTTTTCAACAAGGATATTTTCCGGAAAGCAGCTAGAGATTACAATCATGACGTGTGAACAAGAAATGTGTGACCAAAGTTTTTCGATTTGGATTTGTTCTTGTTTGTTTGTTTTTTTATTTATGTCAAAGGGTCGATTCAAGTGTGTACCTTCTGTATCTTTTAGCGATTTAGGGTAAGGTTTCCTTTACGGTATTTTTGTAACTGATTTTGATGTTTGATCAAAAAGTAAAAAATATTTAGTTATGTTTGCTAACGAATTTTTCATGTTACGCCGCCTAAAATAAAGCAGAAATTGCTTAAAACACTCTGTTACTGATAATTGATTGCATTCGCCATGTCATATTAGACTACATATTTCAAAACTGAGATATAATTTCGCGAACGTCATAATTCACTCTACCGCGAATCAGCAAATTCGGACATCCATTTTAGCAAACAACATCAATACGTTTGGCATAAAATAAATCATTGGGGACATTTAAAATGAATACAGCATGTCAGCTGATAAATAGTTTCGGTTTATTGAGAGTCAATTTAATTAAAACTTGGGATTACATAAGTTTTAATTGGGTGAGTCCATGTTAGCGATGTGTGAGTTAGTGGAGGATCTTCGCTCACTCATTTTTATTGCCCTTGCCCCTTTTGTTTTAGTGTTAATCTTGAGGAGATTAAGTGTGGGTAGCTGGACGCAGCTTAAATGGTCTTATTACATTGTTTGTGAATGATGTTATTTGGCCAAGAATGCGTTAAAGGCTCGCAGAATGAACTGCAAAGATAATTCACTAACACTTCCCTTTCTAGAATTGCAGGCATATCCTGTTTGTTTAGGCTAGAGCCTGCCAGGGTTGCGGAATTTATTTCGAAAGAGTCACCGCGACCCTGGAACGCAAAGGGCTTGAGAAAGAACACGTATGGGTTTTAGTCAGTAAGAGTCTGACACGCCCTTCCACTCCACCCAGAGCGAAAGAAGTCATTTGATGATTACCCATCCTTAAAAAAAAAACTAAATATCCTGTTATTTCAAACTGTAACATATTTTTGCATTGTTTTGTCATTACACTTTTATGTTAGGCCTTAAGTCCCAAATCCGAGCTTGCTCTACTTTTCCAAAAATAAACTCTCACAAACCACTTCAACAGATTATACGGATATTGAGAATTCCTAAGTACAAACCAGGAAACTACGAACATTAAAATTCTCACGCATTCGGGTCACGTAGCACGCCTATGGGGAATCTCCGTAAAACTATAAAATAAATACACAAAACATAATATTAAAAAGTGCTGGGGCTACTTGGCTGGGCCTCTTCCAATAATTGATATTTGCCATTTGAATTCAAGCTGTGTTGGTAAGTAAGGCTTCGGGGAGATTCGGGGGCAAGGGAGGTGGGTCGTTAAGGACCGTTCACAAAGAGCGATTCAATCGACCTCAGACTGTGTATCTTATGGCCGTGACGTGAGGGCAAATGTTTGCGATTGTGTCGAGTTTCGTATCCAACAGGACACTTACTTGTTTGTGCTTAGTATTTATGAAGTGGTCCGTGAGCTTGGTGACGAGCTACGCCACTGGTCCGATATTAACATCTTTAGATATCCTTTAGAAAAATGGAGACAGAAATATATCATCGATACTTTAAGTAACAAAACCTCTGTCTACACATAATCCTCTTATCCAAGAAAAGGAAGTTAATTTCGCCCACCAAACTTCCTCATAGATTCACTCATAATTCGCTAGATCTCTATCCCAGCCCATAGTATCATTCCATCCTTTCGACGATTCTGTGCGCATAGCCCATAAATAGTGGGGGGCCTTATAGCCTGGGGGCTTCGTCGATGCGATTCCAAACACATACGTTATTCGGCGGGTTCGGTTGGAACAAGGGCGAACGTTGGGGCCTAATTGAAACTAAGGAATTCAGTGTGCGGGCTCTAGGCTCGCTTGCGATTGGTGTACTGCAGCCAAATCCTTGGTGATGAATGTCTCGGGTCTCGATGCGGGATGTGTACATTGATTGCACATTGATACGGGGCTTGGGAATGGGTATCCTTTATAATAGAGCTAGTTTTTGGAAAGTGGATATTTTGATGCGCGTTTTAAAATTAAAATGATCGTGAAAATCTAAAGAGGTTTTGTTCGTTTGCTGTAAAACTGCAACTATACTTGTAAAACTGCAGGTACCTACTGTTTTGATTTCCAAAACTATTCGGCTGATAGAAAGCTAGACTTCATCATCACTGACTATCATAGGTTATTTACTCCGAAAAACTCCGGTCGATTCTATAAACATGTCGAAGTGAAGGCTTGGGTGATGTGAGCTATCAATCCATTTAATCAAGATGTCACGTGATCAAGAAGTGAGCTGTCATTCCATCATGATTATATGCATTGACAGCTCACCTCGTGATCACTTCACCCAAGCCTTCACTTCGACATGTTCACAGAATTGACCGGCTGAACGGTTATTATGGAAAGGACATGGGAGTATAAACGCGGAAAAACATAATTAGAAAAGTGACTTTTATGATTTCCCCTAAACATTTAATAACATAAAAGTATAGAATTATACCTTACTTATCTTCCTGTTTTATCTACTCAAACAATTCGACAAAATAAGCGGAACCATTTGCCGACGACGCACTAACAAAATGAAAATTTGTCAGTATACCAAGCTCCCCCACTCGACTCCGATACAATCAGTCATTTAGTGATGAATAAGCGATTTTAATAACGATTATTTTGGTGCTTTTAATTAAATGAATGCTGTTTTTAGACGTCATTGCGTTATTTTAACAGTAGGCGGTTTTTAAATGACCAATTTGAGGTGAAAGGTTAAAGTTTCATATTTCATGGAGAGTGAAATGTAATTTAGAATTACACGTGGAAGCGCGTGTATGTTGTCTTTATTTATGTTTTTCCTTTTTTCAGGTGTTTTTTTTTATTTTTTATTATTTAACTAGTTGCCGCCCTCGGCTCCGCCCGCGTGATTGTCGAAATTTATCCCAAGGGAACAAATTCCCGGGATAAAAAGTATCCTATGTGTTATTCCAGACTATAATCTACCACTGTGCCAAATTTCATCAAAATCCATTCAGTAGTTTTAGCGTGAAAGAGTAACAAACATCCATCCATCCTCACAAACTTTCGCATTTATAATATTAGTAGGATAGGATATGGGTTTGCTATTGACTCTAGTCTAGGTCATAGATGACAGAGACAAAGTCGACGATAAAGCGAGCTTACCCAGAAAAAGCCTGTTCACTCAAATTTTGAAGAGATTAGGGTTGTGCGCGTTCGGAAACACCGACGCAGGCAGAGAGTTCCACTCCTTTGCTGTGCGCATTATAAAAGACGTTTGGAAACGTTTAAAGGGATCCAAGTACCGAAGAGTTTGGATGCGGAAAGCGACGCATGTTGAAAGTGATTTGTATCCAGCAAAAAACTTGGGTTAACCTGAACTGGAAGCTGAAAATTGAACTTTATTTATTGAGACTTCATGCACATGGATACAAAGCCGGACCTGATTCTCTACACATTCCCTAACAATCAACCAAGCGTGGTGAAACAATAACATGACAAGTGCTTCTTCAAGAAAAAAGATGAGGGAACCTCCGGCTAGTAATAGATAGTCACCCAATAATAAAATACCTAATCAATTTCATTTCATCTTAATAGCTTGTTACTCAATTATAACCACTCAACGCAATCTGTTTCCAATAACTCCCGAATAAACACGAATATTATACGAATCCCAGCGATACAGAAACCATTTGTTCGTATTTACGACTTACTAACAATACACCCTATACATACGCATACATATCTACACCAACACACTTGTATAACCCACCTTATGTTGTGTGACACAAGATTGAAATTCGCTCGCAAGTTTAGTGTTATTTAAGACATTATCCAAGTCTAAGTTTTGTTAGTTATTTTGGACTAGAAGTTTGTTTGTTAGACTAGCCATGATGAGCCTCCCGAGTAACAAATAACAGGGCGTTTGTTTTAGTTTCCTTGTTTAAGTAGGTAATAGAAACTAGACAGAAAATGCTTGCTTTAATGTGACGATAACTTGTGTTAGAATGGGTTGGAACCTTTCTTGGAACGGAGAATGTTGGATTTTTCTTGCATGTACCTATGCTTAGGGATTGCTATATAACATTGCACGAGTGTGACAAATAGAAATAATTCTAGACTAGAAGGTTTTAACCCCAGTTTCTTTAGCAAAAGCTATTGCGAAAATAATATGTCAAAGTGGCAAGTACTGCAGTGATTAGTTAATAACAATTCATTCAACGAACCACAGCTGTTAAAACCGCTTAACTTTCTCAGATAAAATTTAAACTGGGCGAAGAATAATATGATGCGAATTACTGTCAACAGTATTAAGGGCCACTATGCGTAACATAAGAACAACCATTAAATATACAGCGAAGACTTAAGAAGCTACGTAACTCAAGATAACTCGATTCCCCTTTACCTTTAAGTAAGCAAAATTACTCGCAAGTAACCTCTTTCATGTTCAAGGAAGAATATCTTTATATTAACAACAAAAACAAAAATACGTAAGTAAATAATGTACTCATATTTAAAAAAAAGAATGTATTTATAAATGGCTGGCAATGTTCAGGTTGATTAATTGAAAAAAAAAGGCGGATAAAACCTTTTTGTACGTCCCACGCTAAAGATGGCGGTTCCTGATAAAAGCTGTAACTACACACCGAAATGTTTTCCACTTTTACTGATGAAAAACAAATCTACGTTTATTAATAGGTGTATCTTTTAAAGCTTTGATGACCGTGAATTGTTTGATGTTTTGTAGCATTTTTTTTTAGGTAATTTTAATCTGTAAATTGAGATTAAGGGTGTCAGTGGAATTTTCCATAGTCAAAGTCAAAACGTTTATTTCAATTAGGCCATTTAACGGCACTTTTGTACGTCATCATTTACAGTTCAGTAAAATAATAATATTACATTAATAAAGTGACTCTACTGTACATAACAGGCCAAAGCTAGACTTAAGTTTAATAACCAGAGGTAACATAGGAAATATTTTGTAGAAGCGCGCCTTTTACTGAAGTTTAAAATTATTCCCAGAAAAATCGACAGTTTCAATTTCGGGTTAACCTTTTGCGTGTCTACCACAGATTTTTATCGTCCAATCCTGACCAAGCCCTTAAGTGTAACTGTCCGACTTAAGACATTTGGAGCATTTTTTCTTATGTCGAACTGTGTAACTTAAGACACGCAAAAGGTTATGAATATCTAACTTTCAGAAATTTCATCACGCAGTTTAATTTTTCATCAAAATCGGGCCTGACCATCCTAGTTGCGGATTTGACACATCCACGCTCACTTGGAACATTCATGTTGTATAGGTACACTCGAGGAAATTATTATTGTATTCAGTCAAAGTTTCTAATGTGCCTTGCACGTCATGAAACACCGAGGTACATGTTACATTTAGATAGTTTCAACATAGGTGAAGTTTAAATTTACTAAGTAAGTCAAAAGTAGCTTACATATTTGACCACAAAAAGGAGAATTTCAATTTATCCCAAATGCACGCTTACATTCAGTTAACAAAATGAATAAAAATTATAAAAGTTCACATACGCAACCGGCTCTAACCGCGAACATGCCCCTGAAGCACCTGGGGCGTTCAAAAGTTAAACTCGTAACAGCCGTAAAATCACCTGTTTAGCATATTTACATAACCCTTTTCCGTTCTGCTGGACTTACAATTAACTTTGTTCGTTTGCCACTACAAAAGAATCGTATGTAATATTCATAAGGATATTATTCATGTTATGCAACTGCGTCCTCCAATAAGATACGCTTTGGACCAAGTATATAATTAATATGAATAGCTTCCTTTTGACGGAATTATCTTTAAGTGTGATCAGGAAATATGGCTGAGTGTACAACGAAATATAACTATACCTACGAATATATAATTAGAGATAATTTTAATCAGGTGGGTATAATTTAGACGGCCACCAAAAATATTTTTAAGACTCTAAGCCTAGCCACCAAATAAAATAAACAACTCCAAAAAAAATCAATTGACTTTATTATGAGGGCCCTAAACTATATAATATTATGATCCAAAATAAATGAAATAACATCAGAAAAATCACAAACCTTGCACAAATATTATTTTTGGTTCCTAAAATGGATCAACGGTCACCAAATTCTATCCAACTCAAAGATTAGTATAGGTTAATTTCTTCTTTAAACAAAATGTGTAGGTTAGGTTAAAACTGTGACCTCCTACGCACGAGCCGAGCGAGCGAAGCGAGCGGTGCCGCGGCAGCGGCCGGCGAGTGCTAGAAACGACTTGCATTAATAGAAAAAAGAGATTGTTCAAATTAGAACTCATGGTATTACATAATTGGTAACAGCTAAGTAGTGACAATATATAATATTTAGTCTAAAGTGTATTTTTAAGGCGTCCATATATTTTTATGACAGACAATAATAGGAAAAAATGGATTTATTTCATAATATTTTAGGAAACGTTATTTGGTGACCATTAATCCATTTTGGTAACCGTTTAGATTTTTTTTGGTTGCGAAATAGGTACTTTTTTGGGCGGTGTTTAAACACAAGCCATTTTAATCCATCGCCACCAACACAAATATCGACTTTAGCGTTGTATATTTTAAGTTGGGTTTTAAATAACCATTTTTATTAAAAAGGCCTTAACAAAATAATGAGTTGCAACGGAATTTGAACTTTGTCTTGTAGAACATTTTTGTTCCGAAATTTGTGAATTATCTTGAATTCCGAGTATTCAAATATTGGATAAGTTTATTGAAAATCTTATTGTAGGCCGTCGATAAACAAAACCTTTGCCTTTTAACGCGGATAAGACTTTAAGCTGGGTTATAAGTAGGTAAAATTAAATAGAATGATGGAAAATTTCACAGTTTTTCGTTATAATTTCAGGGTGTACCAGGACATAATACATATTTTGAAATGCAGACTTTAACCATGTCATCGAAAGACGAATAAATAATTGAGGGACTTGCCAATCGAAGTATCTAGATAATCTTGAGAATTTTGCGTGAGAGTAACTACAAAGAAGTAACTCCATACTTTGAAAGCCATGTAGACAAATCAAACGCGCAGAAGCATAAAATCGAGTCAAACAACTTCATCCCACAACCTCTCAAAAAAAAAACAACATCAAAATTCCAAAAAAAAAAAACAAACAAGCCAATATATTTTTAAACGCACATTGATCAATACAAAGCCGTCAATTAATGCGCGGGAAGCCGCGTCAATCGCGAGCGAGCATACATATCGCGGCGCATAATATCGCCATACGTCACGGGTGTGACGTCACGTTATCGCGCGATAGCCTGCGATTTATTACGGCCTGACTTTGAAACAGACTTTGTTTATATTACTCTGTTGCGTGAGGGCCAGCCTCTGTATTCCTTTCTCTTGCCAAGGCTGACGAGGAGCGTCATTCTTGAGAGCATGAGCGAACTGGAATCTTCTGGGCTCTGGAATCATTAGGCGAGATTGAGGTCAAAGGGGCCCAAAAATAAATCTATTCTTATAAATTCGAAAGTTACCGTCTGGTCTTCTTCTACCTCTACACTCCTTAACGGCGGAATGGTTTAAAAAAAAATGCGAAAATGGTTTATATAACGTACAATTACGACTTTAACCGAACGCTAGCTGTAGATGATTTCTACCAAGATAGCACAAATTTAAAGTAAGATGTGGTTCCGTAGCTCCGAGTTGAACCGCACAAACAGAAGCAAATTACTCTTCCAAGTGATAGTTCTTGCAGCATTGCAGCAACTACAACAAAGCGTTTTTACGCAAATTTCTCCTCGCAACTAATTTGCAATACAATGCGGCTCAGCTCCACAACCGTACTAAAACACCCGTTTCCTACGCGTCGATCTACAACGTTTAATCTAAGTTTACTCGCAAAGTGCTCTTGGAGACGAAAACTTAGAATCGCAGCATCCTGCATTAATTTATTAAGGAACCGGGACTAACGCAATATATTATCCGGTTATAAAGCGGGACAGCAATACACCTCCCGGATAAAAAGCGGGATAAATACGGGATGTAGCTAAGTGAACGTAAATGTTGTAAAAAGTATTAAAGTGCACCCCAACTTTGGTAGTAAACTGGATTGTTTAAAAGGACACAGACCTTTTTGGTGCGAAATTATGTATGGTGAAATATTTCTTTGGTATTTGTTGGGGTAACATTTTCTACTGAACATAAGAAGGTGCAACGTCCTTTGGAATTCTTCCCCTTAATGTTTTCAATGTTATCTTTAAAGTAACAGGAAACCCAAAGGAAATGGAAACAGAATCTTAAAAATAGAACATATAGATTTACTAAGCAACATCCCTATTGACCGAAATACCGAAGGGATCGTATTGAAATTATTTCCGTTGGTTACTATTTACGACAAAGGATTACTCACAAAAGATTTAAAGCCACCAAATAAAGGAAAAACCGTAAACAACGTAACCACTCTACAAGGAAACCGAGTAAAAATCCGAGAGCTACAACTGAGCGGATTTTAATTTAGACAACCCCAGTAAATCACGCTCTTAACGGTAGAGCGAGTTCAAACCCGATACAACCGAGCGAAAGTATATTAATTTTAAAATATCCCTCCTTCGAAACTAATTAATTAGTTTCTAAAACTTCAAACCGAGTGTTAACGATGATCTAAGCAATATCCAAGTTTCAGACAAGCCGAAACTTTACAACCTAACGACTAAGTTCAGACGAAAATTCACTTACTGTTCTGTTACTTATTTTTATTCTGAATTTCTCTTACCTCTCCTAGTTTCCTGTGCATGCACCAGCGGTAATCAAAATGTTCTCGGAACTTTGTCTAACTTTTTTAGACGTTCATGAATATCTTATGGGGTGGGACATGCCTCTCTTGTTATGTTTAAAACTTTTTTATTTTCTTCCCCATTAAAAGGCGCGCCGGCTGACGATTTAGCGACGGCCCGATGAATAATTAGGGAGTATTTCTTGCCTGTCACGTTCCTAATGAATATTAGAGCAGCACGAAGATGTTCGAAGCAAAAATATCGGAAAGAAATCTGCGGTTGTTTGTTCTCAAGGAATTTCGTTAATTACGTTCGCTTCAGAGATAAATAAGTCAGTAAGCGCAAATTTGTCCATCCATCGTGTTTTTGTTTCGGCTCACCCGAGGAGTTACTTAGTTATTGGGTCATTTTTTTCCGAGACCAGAAACCGAGTGAATTATATTAGTCGTTTGTGTGCGTGAATACGGTTGAAATAGTCCATTTCGTGTTCTTTTGTGGGCTGTAAGAGGCTTTTGGGTAGTAAACAATACTTTTTGGACGCAAAGAATAAAAGTTTCGCATATGAATGCCTTTTAGGGCTTATGTTTAATGTTCGCTTTGAAGTCGTTGATACGTTTTGTGCATATGCGAATGTAAAACAGAACTTTTCGTTTGAAACATTGAAACCGCGTTAACGACCACGAGCTGCACATAAAGGATTAGTTAGGATTAGCTGTTATCGATGATTAGTTTTCAGTCCGATACTGATTAATTAATAGCTTTACATTCGCTTCGATCTAACCAAAGGGAAATTGAGACGGCTTTAGTTTGGCATAGATTGAATTATAATGGTCAGGTCATGAAATACAAACTGTAATTTAGTTGTACCTGTATACTGTCGAAATACTCCATTTTCAAATAAAGAAAATTTATTCGACCCTCTTTAGAATCAAGCTAATGTCCGGTCCAAATAATCTGATCGTAAAGTAATAGGTACTTCAACAAATACGGGGCACTCCAGTGACCAATCTTGATCCTTACGCATGAACCGTCTCACCCCTTTCTAATGTATGAAATATACACGATAAACATCCTTGTTTGTGTAAACATGATAACAAAAAGGACTATTGATACGTCAACGGACAATGCCCGGGCAAACGTGGGGGCAAGTTTGGGCAAGCCGTGGGCTAATGCCCAGTGAGACGGAAACATCCTGAGATCATGAAAAGAACATTTGACGTTTGATGCGATCTGATAATATGGTTCAGATAATTCGGATCATATTTTGGTGTATTGGTATATTGCGACAGTTTTTTGTTTTTTATTTTGGGTAGGAAGTATTTTGGATATAGTTTCATATGGTTCTTTTCTCGGTAAAAATTCTTAAACTGGCAACAAGGTACTGTATAAAGATAAGCCTGTTTGCATGGCATAAGCTGGGTTGCTTTCGGCTATGAAAGGTACTCAAACGTACTGTAATTCAAGAATTAGCGCAAATTAAGTCTCTTTAAGTCTTTCTCTTTATTTTCTTTACATATCCTACTTTCAGAGTTAACTTTTGTATTGATTTCACTCTAACCACAATAGAACAAAATTATAGTGCATTAATTTCTCCAATCGGAAGGACGAAAAAGCTTGAAGTCACTTGACCGAAAAAAAAATGACATTCAATCGTATTCATTAGCGATAACGGCGGTCAAAAAGTCAACGTATGGGATTGAAATGCACTTGGAAAATGTCACGTCAATTCAAAACATTTTGGACATGGCTGATAGAATGTTAGTTTGTCTCAAATCCAAGAACAAAATAACCATACCTAACAAAAATCAATCTAAAATTCGATACTTAAGAATCACAAAACCGTCAGTCAGCCAGCTCAATCTCTAAAAACATTCTAGGAAGAAATCCTCCACCACGGAACATCGTTAAGGATTGGCTCGACTCTCTTTAGAACCTTCCTGCACTCAGATTTGGTCCGTCGACCGCGGGTGTGCTGCGGTAGGTACAGTTGAATGAGTTACTTGGTATACAGGCGGCTAACTAACAACTTATTGTGGGAATGCGGCGTAGTTAAATCTTGGAGATCAATTCTTATAACGCTAGCCAATTGTTTTTCAGTTGAAGGCGTCCTCACACAAAGAAGGTAAGAGCATTGATCATCACGCTTAATTAAGGCCGATTGGCGATTTTTGACTTACAATTTTCTCGCGTCTCTCTCCTTTAAATATGTCAGTTGAGTCTACGAAAAACATAGAACTTTCTGTTCATCCTTGGGTACTCATACAACAAACATTAATATTGGCCGTGTAGTCAAAATGTGAATAGCAATGTATGCCTGCATACCAGAAACCCAGTTCGACTGTACCTAACTACCAACGTAGCAAGCACGCGAGTATAACCGACATTGTTGAAAACGATCAGCACTCACGGACGTTCGTGACAATTTTTATAAGATCCTTTTTCGAATAAAATTGCGGAGGTGATTTTTAGTTTTCGGTGTAGATAAATACAGCTTTGTTTGCGGGGCGAGTATGTTCTGTGTCCTTTTTGTAGGACAACACTGAACTTAAGCTTACACTAAGCCGATTCTGGGTCTCGTCTTATGGTGTAAGTAACATTTTCAATACTACAAGTTTATCGAACTTTTGAAGGCCCTTGTACACGAACATGCCCAACAACCACCACATCCCGTATTGTCTTACGCTAGTAGTTTTTAATCACCATTCGGCTGAGATGTATTTGATGAAAATTACATTACCCAACAGAGGGACAATTCTCGTATTTTTGCGAAGCCTTGGTTCTACATTTTATCAAGTTTTTGACATAGATTGCGCTGAGAACTTATGACGACTTGAAATTGAACGCTTTTTCGACTGTACGTTTTTTTTGTGTGTTTTAAAGTACGAGTATTGACCTTCAGCAGGTGATTTTGATAAAATCATTAAAATCCCAAATGCAACTGAACTGTAGATGCCAACACTCAACTCTATCATTCCGTCTTAACCCCAAACCTAACCTCAAAAACTAGACCCAATCTTCCTCCAAACCACTTATCCGATCTATAAAATGAAGAACCTACACATACACCACACGACGTACAGGCTACGTCTCGACTGCCAACAATAACTCAATATTTCTGCAACAATCCTGGATTGTGAGCGAAGCACTGCTGTTTAACTTCATCAAAATATAAAACGTTACTCGCTTTGCTTTGTGGAGTATTTTTCTCTGTATTGAAGTTCTTTATTGATTTAGTAACGAGGAATAAGAATGGGGTTCATTGAATTTTTTTTGTAACTGTTGGGGCAAAATCGACCACTAATATTGACAGGCTTGCATTTGAACACTAACCTATCCACTTACGGCTGGTTTCAATAACATATCTATCTTTAACCAACTGTCAAATTAGCTACCAAAAGTAACTGAAACGTCATGTTGTAAAGGCAAACATGACGTTTCAGCTACTGTTGATAGCTAATTTGACGTAGTCGATCTCGTTAATGTAGTCGTCAACAACAATAAAGGAAGAATAAGAGAAAACCTGTTTTCTCTTTACAAATTGACATAAGTGAACGTTTACATTTACCCCGTGGAGCACGTTTAAAAACACACTCCAGGCCAGATGGTCAGCGATGATGTGGACGACGACGGTGTATCACTGTGTGCCTGTAAACTTGCCTAAAAGTATGCTATTTACTCGAGACTTTTTGCGCACTCTGGCAAGGATTCCACTCCTTGGCGTGCGTAAAATATTGAACTTACAAAATCGTTTGAGCTTATTTCTACGAGGACCAAGAATTGGCCGTTTCCCAGAAGGTAAAATCAACCTCTGATATTATTATTATTTTTGACCTTTAACTTGACCCATGACGACCTTTCAATTATATAGCACAACGCTAGTTTGGGAGTCAAATGATAAAATGGCGGCCATTTCAACTAGCTGAGGCAGAATCGCGCAAATTCATGTGTGAAATGTGGAACGAAATTGGTGTAGGGAGTTAAGAATACACGAAATTGAATGAATGGAGTCCATCTCTATAGCGACGTAGGACGTAACGTATACGCAACGTAACGTATATAACTAGGTAGGTATGCCAGAGCTGACAAGGAACCGGTCTAACTCCTTATTAAGCAATCATATAATGATACTAGTTTTCGCCAGCATCTTGAAAGTAACAAATTAAACCAACGGAGCATACTCCTGGGATGAGAAGTATCATATGTCTTATTCTAGGACATGGTCTACCCGTGAGCCCAGTTTCACGCCAGGCCAAACTAGCGTAGTTTTGTGAGGCGTGAGTCGCGTATTTTGAGTTGCGCAATTTACGTTCAACTGAAATCTGGTTAGGCTGCCAGACGGACGGACGTAAATTCCAATGTTTTGTACGGGATATTTGTGTCGTACAATGGATCCATTAAAAATACTGTGCATTTACGAAACATTAGAATAAGATGACATTGTTAACTTAATTTCGTATTTATAATATTACTAGTTGCCGCCCGCGGCTCCGCCCGCGTGATTGTCGAAAACTATCCTAAGGGAACATATTCCCGGGATAAAAAGTATCCTATGTGTTATTCCAGACTATAATCTACCTCTGTGCCAAATTTCATCAAAATCCATTCAGTAGTTTTTACGTGAAAGAGTAACAAACATCCATACATACATCCATACTCACAAACTTTCGCCTTTATAATAGTAGTAGGATAGTTATGAAGGATGCCTCGAACGAAACTGTCGTATCGATTTCGACATACCAGGACCACAATAATTGTAGATATCTAATTCAGATGTGGTTGTCTCTTATAGAACTGTATATGTTACTGACAATTCCTATACGATATGACAGTGTCCATAGCCGGGTGTATCCTTTGAGGATTTGATTACCATGAAATCGATTTCAGTTCCACAAACGTTCGAGTGACAATTTCATTCAAGCGAAATAATAGCTACAGAGAAAGTTAGAACTTTAATCAACACATTTTCAAATATATTTTGGATAAGCAGTTTAAGACTTACATTTGCCATCACAGGTAGAACTGATATCCAAATCTTTAGAACATACTAATTGGAAAAGGCGCATGCGTACTTGCCCCGATTTAAACCCAGGACCTCAAGCATGAGGCATTGTCCTTAACAAAGCGATCATCGCGCGAATTCGCGGTCGTTTGGAAAAACCGAAAGGCGCCTTCTATCGGTACGTCGACGCGATCGGCCGGTCGATTCTGTAAACATGTCGAAATGAAGACTTGGGTGAAGTGATCACGAGGTGAGCTGTCAATCCATACAATCAAGATGTCACGTGATCACAAAGTGAGCTGTCATTCCATCTTGATTATATGGATTCACGTCGTGAATTTCACTCAAGCCTTCACTTCAAGATGGTTATAGAATCGACCGGCAGGTTTGCCGTACAAATGAACGCGACGATCGCGTATCCACTCGATGACCATTTGTATTACGACGACGCCATCACGACATTATAGTATATTATCCAGCATAGTTTGTGTGATAACCTCATTTACAGTGCCGTAAAACTATACAGCCCTTTTATCTTTCTATCGTCCCCATCTCTTGGCAGCGACCTTGCCAACTCATTTTCATATAAACCAAATAGACGAGAATTAACGTGACAGAATTAAATGTCCTTTAAAATTCTCTAGTTATTTTCACATTTGGCTCATATTTTTATTAGACATGTCAGTCGTTGCGTGTGACGTCACTCGCGACATAGGGAATTTGCGCCATTACACATGACGTTTTGCGTGACAAGGATAGAAGAATGGCCTCAAAAGCGTGTGCCTCAAAATTTCTTTATTTAAAATAAATAAAAAAAAAACAAATCGTATTATGATAGAAAATCTTTTAAATAAGCATTCGTCTATGTAGTTTTTTGATAGTGGTCAAATTCCTTATTTTCTTAGTTAAGAGTCGCTTGTTTCAATTTACCATTTGGACGACACTGTATTGGTCTTCACCAACATACTCACTATAATATTTAGGTGACGCGCTATTCTAGCCTTTGGCCGTAAATAGTGATTAAGCTCCACGTTCATTAACTAGAAAGGTGTTATTTACATTTAGGTCCACAGTCATTACTTAGTATTTTGTCCATTCAAATATTTTGTGACATGTCTCTGTTATTAGTTTGGTATTAGTAGTAACACATTATTATTTTTCGACTTTTGATGTCGTGAGTATAAATAGTCCTTTTGATATAATTTCGGTCGTGGTGTCTCATCTCGAAGGCGACTTTGACGCGAGAGATTGTAGTACACAAGTGTGAGCACAAACGCAAGTACACTCTCTGCTCCCTCACTCTCATAATCCGATGGAGCAGTAACGAGACCCTTATTCGAGATCGATATCGATCAGGCGCAGTACCAACAGCATTCAACACAGGGCACAGGGGTATCACACCGCCAAATTCCAAACTACGGGTTGTTACTGAGAAATTCTTACTTCAAAAACCAAATAACACAAACGACTGATTAGAGACAAATGAGAATTGAAACTAGTACCCCATGCTCAACAAAATGGCGACCAAGAGACCACCGGGCAGTCTGTAGTACGGTTAAGGTTATGAATAGTACATATTGATTGATAGACTATTAATTACTTTGCTGGGTCGCACTCAGAGTGATGTGGCGCCGCCAATGTATTTCATGTCTGACACGCGTGATGTCGCTTGAATCGTTTTCGCGTCCATTCATGCAAACGATTCAAGCGACATAGTCAATAGATGTGAATCGCCGCGCAGTATGTATACTCAATGACGAGTTAATTTGACTTTGTATGAGATTTGATGTTTAGTTCGTAAATAAGTACTCACATGAATTTCGAAATCTATACCTACTATTTTAATTGTTGGTCCCGGTAGGCATTTCTAAATCTTTGACAGTCTTTGCAGAAGTCTTCTTGAAATCTGATATTAGTATTGTCAAAGAGTATCATGTTAATCAGTAACTGGGTTGTGTAGGTCTGTCTGGCAATCAGAGACTAGACTGGAAGCAGATCCCAACATACTCGTAAATGGGAAAAGGGTGGGTAGATTTATTTACAATTTTTTTTTTTTTTTACAATTCATTTGTTAATAAAAAAAATATAAGTGGTTATCTGTGGAGTTACAGATCCAAATAAGAAAATGCTTTCACAAATAAAAACACAGGTAATACTTAACTCGGAAAATTGCACGCTTTTTGTGAGATAAACCATCATCTGCCTAGCCTTTCCCCAACTATATTGGGGTCGGCTTCCATTCAAACCGGATTCAGCTGAATACCAGTATTTTACATGAAGCGGCTGCCTATCAGACCTCCACAACCCATAAATTGGGTAACACTGTACTTCTTGGAAAGACTGGAGTCAGATTTTCTGGCTTCTGACAATCCGTAACGACTGCCAAAGATCTATAAATGATAGCCGGGACCAACGGCTTAACGTGCTTTCCGAGGCACGGAGGAGTCTCGGTATGTTAAGATAGTCACCCATCTACAGACCGACCTCGGCAAGCGTTGCTTATCCTGGAAGATCAAATCATGTTCCTGCTCTTGTGAGATAGACCACGGGAGCGAATATGTGGAAAAAAACCTTGCTGTATTTGTAACGATCGAATGAAGATTAATGAAACTTTGTACTTGGCAGAATATGAATTTGACCTTTAGTTAGTACCTACTAAAACAAACTTCGAAACTATAGGATAATAAATTACTAGAATATTTAAGATTAATTACAAACATAACACATTAATTACAATATTAGTTCAGACATGTTTTTGATAGAGCACTTTGCCTCTTAAACTTTTAATTAGCTTTCGACTTACGAGCATACAACATTAAAAAAACCAAAGGAAATATAGACAAAACTAATTGGCTGTTTGAAAAGCGAATGGTTAGTTTTTAAACGGTCGGTGATAGGATCTTTTTTGTGTTGACTTCTTTTTTCCAATAAATTAGTCTATGGTGTTTGAAAAACTGCTTCTAAAGGTCTTTTTCTAACTGTAACCACTGGAGATTTGATTGCAATTATTTGAGTGTCCGATTCATTGCCGTTTGCAAATATTCGATTTGCACATATTGTATGACTTTTTCAGTTTAAAAAATAGGTGACTTAGATAAAGGAACAGTGATATATAATGGTAAAGTTGCACTTACTAAAACAGACTAATAAATTACATATCATACACAAATTTATAATAATAAATTATTATACGAGTATTATAAATGCACATATAGAAAGGGGACAGGGAAAGAATACATTGGGCATCAAAACATTCGGTGTCAACACTGGCAGCATTGCCACGTTGAATGGCAATGCGTGGAAGGGTATCGAGACCTGTTTAGATAAGTGTTACTTAAAATTCATCTTAATTATACCAGTCGAAAGACGTCCATTGCTGGACATAGGCCTCCCCCAAAAGGGGATCGCCACGCTTGGCAATCTACAGAGAACTTAATAAAAAATACAGTGCCAATGACTAAGAGAAGGTGCCCCTAATATAAAATATTTCGACGAAACGTACACCTACACGCCATCATCACGGCTTTGTTCTACCAAAAGCATCACCAACATTTTCAATCAAAATATCGTTAAGCCCTATAACCATTAAACGGAGCCATTATTCCGAAAACTTCCAATTAAACGCCTAAACAGTGTAAAACAGGCGCCATAATTGAAACAATATAGCTGACGCCGTTACTGTATCAATTTGTACAAGACGCCTCTCCACAGGATTACTCTAATTCGTTGGTTTACGTCGGCGTGGTACGTCGACAGTAATTTGTAATAGATTGAAAAATTAATGAAGTCAACTATAGAAAGGTAACTTTATTAAGGATTGAGTCATTGATAAGTTCTTGTTCATTGCATACAAAGGCTCCAAAGAGAGGAGCTTCCTAACAATGCGATCAGTATAAAGAAGAAAAGATGGAAAGAAAAAGAGTCTTTCTAAATCAACCCCTTAATCCGGCCGCGAAACCATAGCCTCCTAAGGTGATTAATGAAACATGAACCTGAATTCATAGAATAGTGAATTAAAATAAGCGCAAAGTTCAGAGAAATACGATAGCAAACATCGAAACACAAACATTATCATTATCAGATAAAATATTCTTTTCTTGCTAGACCCTCCCAAGAACTACTAATACCTACCTAGGTAATCATATCAGTGAACATTTTTATGTTTTTCTCCTTTCCATGAACGTGACGGTTTTCAACCAGCTCTTTGCAAATGCATCGACTGCATTTCCACAGAAGCGGTATCCAAGCCAATATTTTTTCTAAAATGCGAATTCCCTCACGTTGTTTATCCAAACAATTTAAAGTTAGTTTTATCCCACACATTTTTGAAATTCCCTTTGCTACCCGCTTGGAAGCAGCTACCGTTTCGATACATCTACGCCTAACGACACTGCTATCATCGGTATAAACCAGTATCGATTCTCAAATACTCGAGAAGTCGATGTATCGAATCGTGAAATCTGTTACTCGCAACCGTCGACTCTCCGATAAATACTTCATACTGCTTTATAGGTATTGGGAACTCATTCCTACATTAAATTATTCTAAGCAGACAGCGCTATTTTTATTTCTCTTTTACGTTCCGTGTTTACACAAGGAATATGGAGTAAAGGCGGAAAATTGCTTGTAAATAATTCTGGTTAAAATTACTATGCTAATACGAATTCTAGGGAAGTATTGAAAGTACTAGTTTGCTTTGTCAACTGTAGTTTAATGAGAAATGCCTAAATACACGGAATAGTAGAATTAAATAAGCTGAAATTGAAGAGAAATACGATAGCAAAAACAAGAATTGATTTCATCGATGTCTGAACCAAAACAGAAAACACTGTAACAGATATCATCATATTAGAATCTAACACAAGTCGAGTTACAAAACACACACAGCGCGAGCTTATCCCAATATCACAGGTAGAAAGGCACAACATGTCAGACAGACGCTAGCAAGATTAACGCGCTGGAAACACGGGGCTCAGAAAAATGTGGCAAATTACGCTCTGGGAACGCATACGGAATCATAAGGTAGGTACAGGCTTGTAAGCGTAGGTGGAAAAATGAGGAAAGGCCCGCCTTGGGATGTATTGAAATATTGGATCGAGCTGCGAAATAAACGGATTGAGCAACAAAAGAGAAATATTGCGATGGATTGGATTAAAATAAAGATGGATTTTGAAGTGGGAGAAATGCCGAGTAAATCGTAGATTTTTGCACGTAATAGTCACTCAATAAAAATCTGAAGTAGCTACCTTTACAAATGAAGTAACGAAATAAACGACCTCACTTAATTAAGGTTCGAGTAACGACCCATCTTTAATATAACTACCCTCCAATTCGAAAAAACAAACCTTTCATTGGAGTACACTTCACCACTTCTACATAAAAATTGTATTGTCAATCGACGTTCGAGTCTACTTAACCCTCATTTGGAACAAGGGTCTAAGTATCCACACGTTCCACACTTCAGACCATCGAGCAAACAGGAACGAACTCAATGCCCTACGTCGTCTAACCCTTCATTAGTACCGCGGTCTTTTTTACCAGCGCCCATTTCAAAGCGCCGTTCTTGAGACGGATCTAATTTGTTTCTTTTCAAGCACGGCCTCGTTTCGTTCGTGGCTGATTGCGGGAGCGTTATTCGCTCATCTCACTGTATTGCCCTTGTCTGCAATTTGTTTAGGTAAGGCATTGGGGTCTGATGACAGTGGATCGGAAAAAGACAAACGTTTTTTTTGGCATGTAAATCGGTTTGCTGAATCTGCTTATAGGAAAGGTAGAGAAACAATTGGGACGTTTCACACGTTGTGTTGTAATTCCGTTTGGTGGCGCTCTCGGGATGTTAAAACCTCATTAAAAGGCAAAGCGGTTTTATTACTTTGCAATTCTGCGGCACATCTTCACGGCGTGTGCGGTGTGCAACCAGTGTGAGCGGAGCGCGCTTTGTTCGGTAAAATGCGTCTAACGAGGTGCCTGGTGGAGGCGAAGGGTTAGATGCGCCATCTTGTTCTTATTTACATTGTAATACCGGATAGAAAACAAGCGCGTTTTGCATGCGCCGTGAATTTTCAATGCAGTTCTCGAATATTATATGAGCAAAGAGTTATTTTGTTTTGCCTTCTATTAAAATAGGGGCGCTTTCCTTCTTTTATTTCTACTTTGTTCTCTTTATTTATTTTTAGTTACGACGTAGCTTCGTGCAAAATCAACATGAAGTTGGGTATGTTTAATGAATATAATAGGCACTTTAAAAATACAACTTTACTTACTTCCGAAAATATACGGCCTACCTACCTGAATTCTAGGAGTTGGAAACTAAAATCTTAACAAAACGAACTGTGCCTAGTTTACTAAAATTATATCGCTTTCAGCCTATGCAAAATAACTTCCAAGAACTAGCGAGAACAGACGAAAAAAACCGACAAAACACGAGAATATCCATAAGAGTTATTTCAATATACATCGAAGGTCGAGCACTCGAAAGATTACCGAGTTCCGAGTACAGCCCGCCATGGTTACGACACAATACATTACTAGCTCCTAATTACACACGCTGTATTTCGTCCACGGGTTTTGCCTGCAAACAGAATTAGGCCACGGATTGTGAGTGAGTGAATGAATGATTTATTTTCTGGCTAATTCAACGAGCGATACGGGATCATTTTGTTATATAAGCAGTTTAGTGTTAAGTAGGGGCTCTTAATACGGGTTTCTGTGTATACCTAGTAGTATTCGGTACACAATTGATAATTAGTTAGAATGTTTTTAGATTTACAGTTTTAGAGGCTAAGCCTTTATCAATAAATCTGGAGAATATATTCCTAAAAATGAACTAGGTTGCCATGTTTATAAACTACTAGCTTTTGCCCGCGACTTAGTACGCGCAAATACCGTTTTTCCTGTTCCCATAGCTTGTAGCGTTCCTCATAAATGTGGCTATCATATAAAAAAAGAATTTTCAAAATCCAACTGAACGTTCCAGAGATTAGCGCGTTCAAACAAACAAACTCTTCAGCTTTATTGTATTACTATAGATGAACATGGCATGGGCCGAGAGTAATTGAAAAACCTATTTAGTGATTGTCTGTTTGTTATTGTGTTTGATCGAACACTCCACCACTCCTCCTTTTTTTGAAGTCGGTTAAAAACAGAATCCCACAATATGGTATCTCTAAGGAGGTTACAGTCATCGTTTTAAACAACTTGCTGTGAGACTAACAACTTATAGCATACTAGCTGTTGCCCGCTACTTCTTACGCGCATATCCCGTTTTTTCCCGTTACCGTATAGCCTGTAGCCTTCCTCATGAATGTGGCTATCATATACAAAAAGAATTTTCCAAATCCAACTGGTACTTCCAGAGATTAGCACGTTCAAACAAACAAACGAACAAATAATTCAACTTTATTATATTAGAATAATATATAGCATAGACATATACATACAAATTTCATGTAACGTAACTTTCATGATTTACCAAAACTAGTTGGTAAATATTTCACTTTCATATACAAACATCAATTGCACCCAGCCCATCAGCGAGATCCTTTCTATAAAAATAACGACGCCATATTTTAAAAAGATCCACAAACTCCATTACTAAAATGAATAAATACGGATGTGGAAGTTTTTTTAAAGGTTTCCATTCATTTTAGAGCCGGCTGAGAGGTACGGCGGAAGTCACTTACAGCGATATCTCAAGAAAACCACAGCACTTCAGTAACTTTTATATACTAAAAGCAGGGGCGATTATGGTGCCTTGGTACTTCACTGAGAGAGAAAAGTTACAATAACTATGGTGACAAACTATGGTGACTAGAAGTTTCATGTTATTTGAGAAACAAATAGAACAACTTAAAAAATAAGGAGACATCAACCTGCCTAGGATTATTCCCAACTATATGTATATAGTGGTCGGCTAGCAACTGCCTATTAGACCTTTGAGGAGGTCGTGGCTAAATAATAACAGCCGCACGTGTCGATCTTCAAGGTTAAGCAACGCTTGCCGAGGTCGGTCTGTGTGTTTGCAGATCTTTGCCAGGCGTTACAGATTGTCAGAAGCCAGAAAATCTGGCACCAGTCTTGCCAAGAGTACCGTGTTACCCAATCAATGGGTTGTGGAGGTCTGGTAGGCAGCCGCTCCACGTAAAACACAGGTATTCAGCTGAATCCGGTTTGACTGGGAGCCGACCTCAATATAGTTGGGGGAAGGCTAAGCAGATGATGAACTGCCTATTTGACCTCCACAACCCAAAAAAATAAGGAGCAATAGACACTGTAACGATGATATCCGCCAGAGAACCAAGGTTACCAACATAGCCCGAAGGATCGCCAACCTGAAGTGGCACTGGGCAGTGCACATTGCTCGCAGAACAGATGGTTGATGGGACCGGAAAGTTCTGTAGTGGCGATCGCGAACCGGAAGACGTAGCGTTGGAAGGCCTCTCACAAGGTGGACCAATGACCTGGTGAGGTTCGCGGGTAGCCGATTGATGCGAGCTGCACTGGATCGGTTGTTGTGGCGACACTTGGGGGAGGCTTATGTCCAGCAGTGGACGTCTTTCTGCTGATATGATGATGATGATGACACACTGCAAGACATAGAAATTCAACGTGAACTCATTCAGTCACTTACTTTAAATGAAATAAGAACAACTTAACCCTCAAAAACTCTTCAGCAAACCGAGTTTAAAAATCCGTAGTTTCGAAAGCAAACAGCACTGAAACAACACCCTATAATTTAACCTTTTTATATTGCTTTAAAAAAGGCGAAATTAATTACCGACATGGTACTAAGTAAAGATATGTAAATCGAGACGCCATTAAGGAATCGATTTTTAAAAGACATTATTCAAGCAAACAGGAAAGGGCGTGGCAGCCCTAATTCTGTGTTAATTATTCAACGGTGGCAATCGGACCATTAGACTCCGTTCAGATGCCCCGTTGTTTGTTTTTGTATTTTAGCAGCTTGTCTGCTCAGAAAACGCCATTTGTAAAGATTTTAAATAGCATTTTAGTGGTTTTCTGGCAATAGGGAATATGCACGCATTTTTTTTGTTCATTAGGTCTAGTAAACAAATATGAAATCATTTTTAAAATACCTTCATTAGAGATGAAGCTATAAAGCTTCAAACTTGACAGAAAGAGAAGGCCAACTCTGACGTCAAATACTATGACGCCTATACAGCTGCCAAAGAAAACGGCGTTTTCGCGAGAGGGACATATATTTGTTTAAAATAGTTATTTCTCGTTTAGTTTTCGGTCAATTTTGTTTCTATTTTCACTGCTAGTTTTATTTTTGTATATTTCTAGATTAACTGTTAAGATGATAAATATTTTTTTCATGCATATTCCTTATAGTTTAGCCTCAAAATCCCCTTAGGTTAATCGTTATGGTTGACACAGAATGTCAACATCTGTCTAAGGCCGGCTACACGTGCGCATAACAGAAAAATACTCAAAATCTGAAAAGGTCACTAGTACTCATCATTATGAACCACACTTACTTTGGGACCAAACAATATTCGCGAAAAAATAGTCAACTGTTCAGAATATTTTGCCCATACTTTACTATTTTGCACAAGAAATGTATGAGCAGTCGATTTTTCTTTTTGTGGTTTCGGTTTAGTCCCATAGTAAAAGTTGCATAGATGTAACGAAACTTAAATAGTTGTAACAAAACGTGTGAATTATTCCATCAAAAATGGCCGCACTGGGTACAACAACAGATTCCAACAAAACCATTGCAGAAACCTTACACCAACCGAAATTAAGCGTGCGGTAAAGGAAATCCAAATACACCTCCGATTGTCTAAATGAGAGATACGAAAGGTCCCTTTCGCCAACTTTCTAATCCGCAGCCTCACGCTCCCCAAACTCTTCACCGGCAAGGCGGGACCTGTCGAAATCAATTAGCCTTCGCACACAAAGCCTCACTGAACAATTTATGTGTGTGAACAGCTGATTATGTGTGTGCCAAACTGATTGTGTGAGAACAATGTTGACGATCGCTTTTACAGTGAGCTTTATACCGAAGGCTTAAAAACTCGGTAGCCGGATCTGTGGTTATGTTTTTGTCGATGTTAGGAGTTAATGCGTGTGTGTTTAGTTTTAGATTGTAAAGGGGCTTTGATTGGAGCTTAGACTACATTTGATCGAGATAAAATTATGTATTTGTTGAAAAGTTTTCTTTTTTACAAGCTTTTATTTATTTGCACTGTTCGTATGTATGTAAGCTGTTCGTCAAAATTTGCAAACCATTTTTCGATCATTTCTTGGTATCCGATTGGGTTGAAATTGTGCATACACTTTTAGTTCTAGTGACAATACCATGTTCGATACTCAATATTGTAATCATTTCAATATGGCCGCCGTTCCAAGATGGCGGATTACATATTTTTTCAACCCCCTTAATATGGGTATCAAACGAAAGGGCTTGAAGAGTAGAAAACAATTAAAAGCTTGTTTTAAAAAATATTTGTTTCATAGGTATTTTTCGTAAGCCATATGTAACTATTTAGCACAACTGCTGTGGACCAAAGAACAAAGTTCTTCGTGACTTTTAGGGTTCCGTATAAAGGTTTAATTTTCATTCGGACGCGAATGAAAATTAAACCTTTTTAGTGGGTATTAGTCATGTGTCAGTCAGCTTTTTTTTCTTAAATCCTAATATCAAATACATTGTCCAAACATAATACCCTAGAAGGGTCCGGAAGCGGCAGACAGACACGTATGTAGGTGTAGTATATAAAAAGTACTTTGTCCATTTCAAAATCGAGAAAACTCTTAACACCTAATACCTAACTCTTAATACCTAATGCGTGTATTAGTATAACGGAGAGGCCGTTATCATTAATACCACGTTGAAGCAAATGATTAGCACAAATCGTGAGAGCACTGTGTGATGAGGGATTAGATAGGTACGCGTATTGATGTGAACTTGATATATGTATATATGTATGTATGATCACTATGCTCATATACAGTGTGTGTTCAGAGTAAACGTTTAGGACTAATAGATGATATTGACATAGTAGCATGAGTGGTAATTGTGGTAGTCGATGTTTTTGTTTGAATAGTACTGTTACGCTCTAAGACTGGCATGGCCGATGTTGGAGACAAATCTGCGAGGCGTTTTTTTTTAGATTCTGCGAAGACTTTATGGGCCAAGATTGTCACGCAGTGGGTTCTTGAAGATAGATGTAGTAATTAAGGCAGGCTTGAAAAACGCTGCCATGATGATTTTTACAGATGCCAGCACATCAATCAATGTACAACAATCTGTCAAATTTATTTAATCGATTTTCAACTTTGTTGCTTAAACATTAGGTTGAAGGTTGATTGGGAAAATTTACAGTTTCTTCTGGAGCTTCGTCTGTAATCATATTCCTGACTGGTTGCCGGAGAAGGCGGGATATAAAGTAATCTGGGGGAAGGCCTTTGACTAGCAGTGGGACATCATAGATTTTTTTTTAAAGTAACTTTGGAAATGGGAAGACACACATAAATTTTTACATATATTTTTGGTAAAAATCTTGGACATGTGGCAAGATGCTTGGTATAATGCTTGGTGAAACATGTTATATTGTTGACAGTAGTCCATAGTATCTAAGGAAAATACCAAGGCCATAGTGGAATGGTAATGAAATAAACGAATCCTTATACTAACGAGCCCCTGAACTTTGATTAAAACCTCATCATAACCATTATAAAGAATCACGTTCCTATATAGAATCACATAAACGCTACAGAGCATGAAATACTAGTGTAGATTAGGTCACACATACGAGCCGGAACGAGCTTTAGGCGCCAAGTCGAAGTATCCACGTCCAAACAGGCTACATTCAAGAGGGAACTTGAAAATGAGGCGCTCAACTTGTGGCTGAAGTTATATAAACTTTGCCAAGTTTGGCGGTTATCAAAAATAAGAGGACATGTGCAATCACATGAGCGAGATGGCTTTACTTTTTGTTTTTGGTAATATTTTATTAAATTTATATTGTTGTATTTATTTTATTTAAAATTTATGCCACCAGGCATAATCCACCAGTCAACTTTTGGGTTTAAACGATTACATTGTAGTACGTGCACAACAAATAATTACATATTATTTAAAATAGAAATTGGTTTGCAAAGATATTATTAATTGTGTTTTGCCTCATTGAAATTATAAAAATTCAGTAGAACAAAATTAACAGTACCTACATATACTTAATTTTTAACCAACTTCTAAATTATTGAATAACTTTAATTAGTAACGCTAAGTGTCCATAACTGTACTTTTTAAATACGACTGAACAAGACGTTCCCAATTGAAAAAAGAATCTGGCGCCAAAATTCGCCTTCATATCTAATTTTCAAAGAGGTTGAATACAAATGCGAGTCGAACTAGCAGCGAAAAGTTCAGCTATGCTCAAAGTTTCTTTGATAGATAGAATTCGTAACTAGAGCGACTGGCAAGTCCTCAAAGATCTAGGTTTTGCGAGTAAACAACAAACTCCGTTGATGAACGACCCTTTCAGTTAGCACCAAGGCCTTTTAAAAAGGAGCTGGTGTGTATCGTTCGTTCGATCATTCGATTCCATTCAGAGTTTAAATCGTTTCATCAACACGATATATGACAAAGTTTAAAAAGTAGAATACTGGCAGGTTTCTTTTGAAGTTACACAATGACTTAGAATGAAATAAAAGAACATCTGAATGTTCTTTTTTTTTTTTTCAAAATTTGTAATAAGATTGACCTTAATATTAAAACAATGGAACATCAGCCATCTTGAAGCAGTAAATATCGGTTTTTCTCAAAGATTTTCAATCCAGTTTGAGACCTCCAACATCAGGTGGTCTTGCTGTCTTTCGTCATAAAAAACATATCGTCCAAAGATCAGATTAACCGCTCAAATCTTTATAGAGATGGGGTCCGAAAAACTATGAAATGTCGGATTTTACGGCCACCGTACGAAAAGGTTATTGAATCCGATTTATTGGGGACTGGGGGGATTATCCTACCCTTCATTGGCAGCGGTATGTTAGTCTTTCCGGGACATTTTTAAGGAGCAGATGGTGTGGGGGCTTAGAATTAATTGTAAAGTAAGTTTAAATACAAAATAAGATCTGGCCTTAAATTAAAATATTGCTTTTCCTTTCAAAAGAAGAAATAATTTAAAAAATATTACATTTTTTTTTAAGGGAGACCTTTGTCCAACAGTGGGACAGTATTGGGCCATTGGCTGAGACAAAAAAACAGTATTTTTATACTCCAACCTTAACGCAGAGATTCAAATATATTTGACCAATATTTCCCATGAAACAAAATTCTCGGGAAAAAAATCTTTGCCACTAATATTCCGGGCTCTCGTGTGTTCTACATTCTACAGTGACGTCAGCCTTATAGAACTGTAACATACCTACGAACGTCCCAAATAAATACCACCAAGCTTTGACCACTACTCGTATAGCACAAAGAGATCACTCATTTATACAAATGTGGTGTTCCTTTGATCTGTATCGGAACTAGCTGTGAATATAAACACTACATATTGGTAATGCAATTAATTGCATACAGGGTGCCGATAAGGTATTTGACTAAAAATCTAATTAGTCCGTCAGATAAATTTCCAAAAAATATGGGACAAGTATTTTTTGTCCAATATTTTTTGGAAATTTATCAGACAGTTTAATTATTTTTTTTACAAAAATCCCTTAAATAAAAAAATAAAATAAAAAAAGTACTTTTTCTTTTCTCATGTAAAAAAAAATTAAGACGATACAGTGCATCGGATACTCCTATGACGTCACTTACCCACACCTTTTACTGGAAAGTGACGTTGCAAGCCCCCACTCCTTTTCTTTGATGCGTTTTATCTTCGTATTTTTTATTGATTTGATAAAATTAAAAATACGTATGCAATATTTTATGATAATCCAACTGACGGACTAAATAGAATCATATTTTTTTTTAACCCACTGTCAAAAAAGTAGGGAAATTGAGGTGAGCGGAGATGCGAATGCGTAAGTTGCTTAAAAAAATGTAGAATTGGCCCACAGGTCTACATCAAATAGGTATTTATCTATAAATAACAATAAATTAATGAAAAATATTTTTGGTTTTCGACACAGTTTTGAATATGGATACAGAGTGCTCTGGAATACGTTATTTTTGTAAAAAGAAAAAAAAACAAAAATAATAGAAAAGACTTTAAATGGATCCATTAAAATGAATATTAGAAAATAATATTGAAAATAGTATTTTCAATATTATTTATTTTATTTAGTTACACTTAAGTACTTCATTTTTGGCCATACCTAGTAGGTATATTAAGATCCAAAAGCCAGCCTCAGTAGTAAAACCAACATACAATTCCATCCACCGACACACCACAAAAACCTTCTAAAAACAAATACCAAACCTGACGTTTACTTTCAGCCGTGTCTATCTAATCTGTCCGTTAAGGCGCGGCTCGCGATGTTAGAACCGCTTCCCCACTTAATTGGCGATAACTACACCGATACGGATCCGTTTCGGATCCGATCCTGTTCCGATTGCGGTCCCGTGGTGTATTCTCTCTTGTTAGTCGACTGACTAATCGGTTTGTGTACAAGTATGGGGAGCGATTGAGGAAAATAAGAGAAATCGAGGATTTATTTAGTGAGATTCTAACGTCTTCAGTGTGTTTAGAGGATTTTGATTCAAATTGAAAAGAATAAAGAACAGTGGTTGAGATGAGATATACTGTCGAACAAGGAAATACTTGGGAATGTGGTTTGGAGGCATTTAATGCACGGAAAATATATTCCAAGAAGCAATATTCATTTACTCAGCAGTCCTACAGCTTAAATACATATGAGAATAAAAGTATGAAAAAAATTATCAATAGATGAAGGTTATGCAGTATTTGATGTAAAATTCAATAGAAGATTTCGAAGTCTATCTTCTCAAGACAAACTTCAGGATATGGACAGTTTGAAAGTTTAAAGACAAGTGGAAAATTATATCAAACGTTCGCCGCGTTGCATAAGATTTTCATTTTATCTAAGGTTCCATAAATTATGAAATCTATAGTTTAGTAGTTTAACCGGTAGGAATAATTGGAAAGGCTTAAAATTACCCGGCAAATTGAACGCCAAACTATCGCTCAACTATCAGCAATCCCTCAAACAGACTAACAAGCAAACATCAGCTTAATCAAGGAAATCGTTGAAGACCTAACTGCTAATTCGGATCCCCCTTAGTCGTGATCACGATCAAATATCTGTGTCAATCAAAAGGGGAAGCAGGGTAGGTAGGGTAACGCGTTTAGCCCAACAAACGGGGGATAAACCCGACACATTTGTACCGGAGTCACGCGCGATCATCCGTGGCCAACAAAGCTTGGGGACAATAGGTAACCTCTAAGGCAGGAGTAACAGCGATTGTGGTGGATTTGAGCTAAGCTTTTGTACTGAATTGTGAAATGGTGCTATTTGTTGCTGTTGTGTTGTTTAAAGGTAGATATTTCGGGGTAGTGTTGAAAAAGCTAGTGATAAAAAAGGTTAAGGTAAAGATTTCGATGACACAACAACCGATTAGGAAAGAAAGACGTTTATAGAAGATAAGCTAGCGAAACATGGGACAGAAAGTTATTCTAAAGAAAGAAAGAAACACGCACGGTAAATAGAAATAAAAAAAGAAATGTAGGTATGCTAAGAACCAAGTGTGTGTCTCTCGGCTGCACTAAAAAGGTCCATTTCAGCGATATGTCAGACAGACTGATGCTGTCTGACAAGATTCTAAGCAAGAACAGACTCTTTCTTTCTTTCTTTCTTTCACTAAAAGTATGATACACCAACCTTCACACAGTTAAGACAGAGCAAAAAAGTATTCCGACATTTAGACCCAGAACCGTATCCCTAATTAAGTTTACGTATACCGTAGACCAAATGTTTTCCTCAGAACTTTTTAGGTCACGTTTTAATATGTAGAAGTGAACATTCCTTGAAATTGTAACCAGACAGCCAAATCTTGAAGTTTCCTTAATTAATTTCAATATAGAACACGCTCCTAAATTTCCCAAGTGTGTGGATTTTCTCAACTAAATGGTGTTATTTACGGGGTCATTTTGTGATTATAAGGAACTTTGTTCTTGAAACTCGCGGCTATAAGCGTATGATTAACCGTTGGTTCATTTATCATTCCACCCAGTATGTGGTCGACACCTAATGTAATTATAATAACCGTTACTTTTTAAGTATACTACTAATTTTGTCAAGGGCTGTTAGCGACGTCTTTTATCATACGTAGACAGTAATTTCGAATGAGTATCAAATCGTCTAATAATTTGGGGGGGTACTGAATGTCAATCTACATTTATTTTTAGTATAAGGTATGATTGATTAATTTTCGATTTATCTACCATCCTGATATGTCACCTTCGCCAACCTTCATATTCACCAAAAGACTCCATACTACCTAAACTCATTTTAAACCTGACCTAAATACCTCATTCCCTTTCCATGCATCCGATCGCTTATCGCTCGTACAACAAAAGGGACAAACCCGGTGGCCCAACATTTTTCACAAGCACGCTAGTTAATGTCATGCATTGTCTGGACTGCATTATCGTAATTGTGACCGCATCCTCGGGGACTATATCTGATGACAACACGGAAACATCCACACACTGTGTGTCACAGGACTGATTAACTGCAAATGATGGATAGATAGATGGAGCTTTATTTGGGACAACGAATGAACCGAAACATTGGTAGGTAGCTACAGACGCGGAAAGGAAATGTTTTGCAGTTCTATTGAGTGGAACTTTTCTTCTTATTGAACTTTTATTTTTGCAGTGTTTACTTAGGAAACCATACATACAGACGAAGAACCGCTTCCTTCTTGAAATCTGCTAATAATGCGCCTGATGGGCTTAACGATTTAATTATTGTTTGTCTGAACAAAAAAATATTAGTATTAAAAAAAAGGTTATGGCGGTACCAGCCAGCACGCAGAGAAAAAAGAGCTCGAGTATTTGACAGCCGTCAAACAATTAATTTTAGAACGATCAACTTGCGAAACTGTCTTAATATTGCAAAAACAGTTATTCTAATCAACAATAACATGAATAACGATTCTCTTCAGTTCATTAGAGCTGTTAGTAATTAATAGCTATACAAGAGTTAATTATTGGGCCTCGAAATCGATTATCGAATTAGGTAGTGACGTGTGCGTATGTCAATGTCAAATATTGAGTTGAAGATCGTTTACACAATCGAGTTCCATATGTCGTAATGATTGACAGCTGTTTCATAGTAATTAGAATTAGGTCACAAAAACGTGACTTGATGAAATCTGATTGCGGTGATACTGTTTCAACCGTGCCATCTTTTCGTGCTAAGTGCTGTGGTACTATTTACCCCTTTTTCTGTTGATTAAAAGATTAGAAATGTATAGAAGAAGAAATTAATATGTTGATGTATCTGTTGCGTGTTTGTTTAGCATATCGGATCATTTGCTGACGAAACAAAGATTTTGTGCGGTAGTAAAATTGACATGACACGATACGACATTCCGCGCAAGTCAAAAACGGTTAGAGCTTATCTCCGATCCTGAAGGCCTTTTCAAAAACTTGACGCAATGTAGGAAAATTTGAGGTGTTTCTAACATTTTGCGACTGAGATACGAATGCAAGTGCTCTTTAAAGTATGAGAATTGCCCCGCTGATCTCCAACTTCTTCTTCCTCTCCTTATCTCATTATTTGGGGTCGGGTCTTCTCACTTTTCTGCGCCAAGACAAACGATTTTGGGTTGCCGTTTCGTGCAATTGGGCTTTCTTAAGGTCTCTTTCCGTGGAGGTCTACCGGTTAATGGCGGGCGGCCTCTCCCTCTCTTTTGTTCAAGGAGTTTCAATGCAGCTTGAACCACATGGTCTCCGCTTCGACTTATAACATGGCCATACCAGCGAAGGCGGTTGTCAGTGATTTGATCTGCGATTGGTACAACTTTAAAGCTTATAGGATTGGCATTATGGATTTAATCCAGCAGCGTTTCACCTCCCGCCCACATGAGCCCCACTAATCTCCAACAACTTTTAAAAAGTAAACCTTACATAATTTAATAAACTTGGAGCGTCAAACGCAGATACTGTAAACGAGTTTCAACTTCAGTGTTCGCCTGCCAAGCTGTAAGAGTACCTGACGATTCTGAAACACTTTGCCGCTATATGTGACGATATTTGGCGACGATATCAAACACACTGGCGTTGCTTGCCAAACCAACACACAGTTATTTACTAACTGGTGCTTTGGATAGTGGCTTGATCTTTGGGAGTAGAATTTCAATTGTTTTTTACATTTAATCTATAGGTACTAATATAATAATTGTAACTACCGGAGTCGGATTTGTAAAATTATTTTTATATAATATGATTGCCACATTCATGAGGAAGGCTTATAGGTTATACGGGAACAGGAAATTGCTACGATAATGGAAAAAAAACAGGGTAGGATATGCGCGTACGAAGTCGCGGGCAATGCTGGTAGCCTTTGCTTGCAGCCTTTGCTTATTGAACAATATGTTCCTCTCAATAATCTTCTACTTAATAATGACTTGAATTAAAGTTCAGAGACAAGAGGTGTCCACAAATCCTTATACTTTCTCTCCCTCACAGGAGTGCTGTGTCCAAGCAGTGGGAACATTATAAGCTGATTTATAGATCGTTCTATGCTTAAATGAACGATTATAATATTTGATCATTATATTTGTTCCATTCTGAAAAAACTTTACTAAAACTTGCTTCTTCTTTTTGATTTGTGTTTGATTAAAAATATATATTCAACTTTTAAAGCTACCATACTTTTGTTGTCCCAGCTACTACTATTTTTTGAGCTTCCTATTTGAATTCGTTAAGGTGTACAATCAGGAGTAACTATTATATTCTCACTGATATAGTTATCAACTTTATCAACATAGTTCAGCGTTTGCATAGCTATTAAAATCCGCAATATATCCACATAATTGGCAAACGCTAAAGATATGTTAATTAAAACATATTTGTCAACTGCTATCAATTTGGGCGCGCTATATGTGCAGTTAACTGTGACGAAGCGATATTGATACTTCCATGAAATGTGCGTAAATATACCTAGAGGTATATTAAATGAGGTATGCATTATATATAGCTGTGATTGGTGCAAACCCAATTTAAAATACGGTCATTACATAAATAGGATGCTAAATCAAGAGCAATTACATATATATATAGGATTGCTATTGCTTGGAAGCTTTAGAAGATGAGATATTCAAAAAATGGTTGCCTGTAAAGTCGGTTTACGGACGATAGTTTAACGTGACAACGTCATAACAAAACATTGATGAAATAATCGTAACGTTAGAATGAGCGTACCGTTACAATGAACGTATGTTACAATGACCGTAACGTTACAATGAGCGGAACGTTACAATAGCCGGCGTTCATCGATTTCTAAGACGTTGTCACGTCAAAAGATGATACAGATACTTTTGACGTGACAACGTCTAATAAATCGATTAACGCCGGCTGCATGCACGAAAAAGGATGACTCATTGTAACGTTACGCTCATTGTCACGTTACGATCATTTCATCAATGTTTTGTTATGACGTTGTCACGTTAAACTATCGTCCGTAAACCGACTTTACAGACA
This sequence comes from Mamestra brassicae, assembly GCA_905163435.1. Classification (NCBI taxonomy): domain Eukaryota; kingdom Metazoa; phylum Arthropoda; class Insecta; order Lepidoptera; family Noctuidae; genus Mamestra; species Mamestra brassicae. Next base: position 4,971,718 of record LR991004.1, on the reverse strand, counting down.
ACCTATTTTTTCTTATAAACAGAAGTCCCAGTAACACATCCACTATTTTACCTTTTTTGGGGATTAATTCTTGACTACTATTTTAGGATTGTTCTCCAAATAAGGCAACACACAGTATCAACCTAGATCCTAGATTTTTGTAAGGTCAGGTAAATTGCAACATAACTGACGCAATTTCTCCTAACACAGTCCTAAAATCTTCTACATACTTTTTCGGGGACTTGGGACATTATAAAACCCTGATTGACCTGTTCATCCGGTCAAGGAACCCATATAATATTGAGTTGTGGTCATTACACAGGTTTTTGTGATTAAGCGTATTGTATATCGTTAGTGGGTTCCCTTGGGTGTTGCGGACCTCGTCAGAATTCTAAGAAGTCCCATATTAACCTGATTGGGGGAAGCGAAGCGGGTAATGGCTACTAAACCAGTGGGGAGTTCTGTTTCAGTGTGATCTTCAGTTGTTTCCTTATAGAAAGTATGTCAACGTCATTATGACTTAACGTTACTTGTGGGTGATATTTATCAGCGGCAATGACTGTCGTAAACTCCTTGACATGCGTTTCTGAATTGGCACGTGGTCAATCCCAAATATTGTGACTTTTTGTCACCATCGCTGATATAATTTCACTTAGTCTAGAGCTCGAGTTCTAAAAATAAGAACCAATATTATCGAATATTCGAACATTTCGAACGAAGGACTCATAACGGTTGCAATAAAGTAATCCCAAACTTGCGCTTACGAGCACCTGTGTTAAATGATCAGTGACAAATCCCCCATAGTTTCCGACAACAATAACTCCCGAAACTTATTCGGTTCACTTTGAATATATTAAAAAAGCTTAAAGACAGGCCAAGTTCTGGCAAAGGCACCCGGGCAGGTGCACGGCGCTCCGCAAATCGTTAAGCTGTACTGTTCAAAATAATAAGTAGTTCCAGCGTTTGAGTTGCGGGTAACGTCGCCAGCAATTCCATTGAAAGACCGAATGAAGATAAATGGTGAAGTCGGCTCTATAACGAGCCAAAGTCGACTGTTTTCAATTTGAGCGCGGGCTTCAAATTCTGAGAAAAATTTCTGTGTTACGACTCACGTGGGCCCGGAGATTTATACTGTACGCCTGTTGTATGTTTCCAATTTTTATAATGGACGTCCAGGAGAATTTTATGAGCGACATTTTTCTTTGACGTTTGAACCTTTGAACTTGTGAAATGGTAGGTATATTAAAATACATTTAGTATATATTTTTTGGTCTAAAATTTCGGCTGGGAATGGCGATAGTTGAATGAGTTGAATGCGTTGCAGTCAGTAGTTAGAATAATTGAAATTGATGACTGTATTAACGGACATTGTTTTTAATATGCTAACAATATGTTGTTATAAGTTCCCCATAAAGTTAAGGTAAATCTGCTGTTTGTATTATATTTTCTTAAAATTGTTTGAATAAATTCTTATAAACTTACCCGATAATTTTGTTATTGTTTTTTTTTATAATATTCCCCTTTCACAAATTAAGTAAATAATATGTAAAAATGTTTGCCAACATCAATATTATTTACCGATAATGTAGCTGCTTATTTTATTGGGCAAAAGAAAACAACCTGGGGATATTTTTTCTTTTAGAAGAGCACTCCGATGGGCCTCTAGAGAGCGCACTCATCTACTAACGTTACGCATCTTGAATCTCACATAATAATCAATAATTCAAGATTCGCATTTTATTCGGTAAATGTATTAGAGCTAGGGTAAGTAAGTATGTACACTCTTACTGAAAATCGATCAGCACAGATTTTCAACTTTATCACTTAAGCATTAAGTTCAAGGTTGATTGAGAAAATTTGACAGTTTCGGGTAGCTTGATGTGCTGTCGTCTGTATGGCGATGTTATCCAAATTATTGAATTTAAGATGATATTTTTATTTATTTTATTGAATATACTCACAGAAAAACTCATCACTAAGACCTGCAGTAGGACGGAATAGGCTCAAAATAAATAAATCTTAATAAGCCTTGAACATCGACGCCGAGTTGATAGCCTGTCGGTTTTCTATCGGTTGCATTTTGGGGAGTTTACGACGGAATTGCATGGTTTCATTCCACCAAGCCCGTTCCATCATCGGACTACAAGACGTACGGCGACGCGCCATCGATACATGGTGGACATCGCACCCTCACGTACAAAACGTTTTGGGAACACATTCATTGTGCGTACATCTAAGGAATGGAATCTCTGCCAGAGTATGTATTTCCTGATAGCTACGTAGTCTTTAAGTCAAGAGTAAATAAATAGGTTACCTACTTTTAAGCAAGTGTGCTCCATCTTCGACCACATCATCGCTTACCATCAGTTGAGATAGTGGCTTACGTGTGCCTATCAATTTAAAAATAAAAATAAGAGAATATCGATAAAATACATGTAGTTTGAAACTTAACTTTAAAAGCAAATTTTGTTTATTAAACAAGTCGCGGTCCCAGTTTTATACAAAAAAAAGGTTTATGCAGCGCCGTGCTGGTGTTCTGATAGGACCTGTGAACGCTTCGTAGGGAGGCACAGACTTTCTCAAAGAGCATTCACGGGCTCATAATGAGAAATTGCGAAATCGTGTCACCAAACCAGTTCACTCATCCTTTACTTGTCATTGGGAGCCTGAATTACAGCTGAAAAAAACTTTAATGTTTGTACAGTTCAGAAAAAAATAAAGCAATGTTTGCCAGTGTATTTTTTTTCCTTTCCTATTAATTCTGCATTATTTATCTTCGGCCTTTCATCAATGCAATTTGGACCGTCTAAAGGTAATCAAAAATATTTATCACAAAATCTTGGCAACCAATTCTGTGCGCACCCATACGCGAAATTAAATGGCGATTTGTATTATTGGTTCATAATAATCGCATTTTCGATTAGTTCGCGAAAGAAAGCAAACTGTATTGAAATGGTACAGGGATGCACTGAGTTTATTTAAATAAATGAAAAGTTTGCCATAAAAATCATCTCCATAAAAAATCCACAAAGTTTAAAAATGGATCCGGAAACAACATAACTCGATGCCCCTCTGCCAAAACTGACTGTAGCCGTTGATAAATCTTAAATTTAAACAATAGACGTAGACCTAGTATTTTGTATCTGATAACTTTGTGAAAAATACGAATATTGTTTAGATTACTGTACCTTTATATTTCCTGTTCGAACTGTAAGCCTTTTATAGATTCAGTACACAGAAAACAAAAAAAAACTTAGTTTCGTTTCACACATACAAATGTGCGGCAGTCGCCTAACACCGCTTACGATCCAACTCTTCAACAAGTCAGCCTCATTCCAACAAAATCTGGAAACAAAGTCCAGCTAACTTTCAGCCAACTTCAAGCGACTTTCGGGGTTCTTAAAAAGCGCCAAGTCCGTCCCACACCGAAGGGCCCCGAGTTTGGACGGGCAACGGCCCAATCTGGGGGATTAATGAAGTGTAAAAGATCTTGGCGAATTGAGTAATTTCCCCTCAACTTCCCAGTTCAGGTCCATTTTTTAAATGAGAAATGATAATGTCATTGATTCGAAGAGCGAAAGAAAGCCGATAATGTATAAAGGGCGTTTTTTGGAGCGGTTATTGATCAAGGAAAATGGTTAATAATGAAAATATTGCTAGTACAACGCCACCGATCGGTTTTCCTTTTTGTTTTATGAACGACGAAGCTTTTGGCGCTAATATCTGGTTCTGAAGTGGGAGGGTATAATGGATTCAGGTTGTTTATTTTTGGGAATTGATGCTGAATATTTGATACAGAGACGTGGTAAGTTACTATGTAGGTTCGTAATGAACTGAATTTATAAATCTAAATTCCTACTTATATAAAAATCAATATCCGTGCGTTAGACTCCCAAAAACTCGGAAAGTCTGTTTTTTTGCCTTAATAATGGGGATTATAACGGAAAAAAAATTGAAAATTTCAAGAAAAAATGTTCAAATCAATTTTAGCTTGTCTTTTCGTCACCGTGTCAGAAAAAAAGTTACGTCAATAAATTAGAGAAATAAACCTTTTCCTTAAGCCCGACTAATTAAGACAAAAGAACCAACAAATATAACCTACAAAAGAAACATATCACAGTCCGAACCTCGTACTAAAATTTTTAGCACTATACAGGAGGTAGCAAACATGTCCAAAGTGTTTATTTAGGACTGCTCCGGGGCGGGTAGTTCGACAAATAGCCTGTTGTAATACTACCACATTACTGTAGTGACACTAAGTATTTGTTACATGGAACTTACGTCAATTATAGTGTGTGATAACACGTCTTGTGGTAAGGGGCTGGCGTTTATTTTTACCTGCTATTTAGGTACAAGTTGGTTTCATTCATGTTTTGCGGCATTGTAAAATGTAGTACATTCGAAGGGTCACTTTTCTAGAACTTTTTATGGTTCCGATTGATTTATTTATTTATTTAATACTTCTTGCACCCAATTTTACTGAGGCGGACTTAATGCCTTAGGCATTTTCTACCAGTCAATTTCGATTAAGCGGAGTTATTCTGTTTAAATTTTTTAAAATACTAATTTCTGTGTGCGCGCTTTTGTACAGGAATTAATGTCGAAGACATCATCCAACTTGCTTACTAAAAGCAATCCACTAAGAATGGAGAGGAGGAAATATTTCTCACACCAAAATTACTTCAAAATAACCACATTCTTACGGCCAAACGATCAAGCCAAACACCAAATACTGATGATAATATAATTCACGTAATTTCATCGTAAAAATTACGGTTCGAGTTATCGGGATGGGGCCACGAGGCGTGATAACTGGGTGCTGCACGCGACTGTTGAGGTCGTTAAAGAATGGAGCACACGCGAGCGTGTTGCTTTCCAACAGCGTCGTGTGACGCGACACTGTGTTTGTGTGACGTCATATGTCGTATGTGGTGAAGAAATTAATGTGTGTTGACTGTCTTTAGAAGCATCGTTAGGAATCTGTCATTGTGTTTTGTATGGCGCAAGACATATTAGTTTGAGTTAAAGAAATAATTACTTTTTGTCACCACAGAAATTTCGAGCTTACCACGCGACAGTGAAGAACGAAACACACGCAAGCGTGTTGCTTTCCAACTACAGCGTGTGACGTGACACTGTGTTTGTGTGACCTAACATATCGCATGTGGGGGAAAATGTGTTACGGTTTCTTTATGATAAAAAAAAAACAATATTGGAGCTTTAAGAAGTCTATACAGAATGACATTCTGTCAGCGATAACGACTGTCAAAGTGTAAAATTGTTTGTGATTGACCACGTGATATTTTGCTAATGTTTCAATCCCACACATTTTTGGTTTTTTGACAATCATCATCATCATCATCATATCATCCGAAGGACATCCACTGCTGGACATAGGCCTCCCCCAAAAGGGCTCGCCACGGGTTGGCGATCGCAGTGTTGCTGATGTAATGTACAGAGAATGCTGCTGCCTATTCTGTGGTGAGTCCCTTAGTCGCCTATTACGACACCCATGGAAAGTAATGGCATGGTGCTAGTCTTTTACGTCTGATACCATACAGAACACGTTTGACACCATACAGAACAACAATCGTTTTTTCAAATAGAAGGTCAGTTTCTCAAGGATCTGGAACCATAATATAACATTTTAATGCCATGATGATTTCGTTTGATAGAAAAGTATAGTATGAATCGTCTTGCATATTTGCGACTCACTCTCAACTCAAGAAACACAGTTGGCACGACATGTCGCTAACTAAAAGGTTATCTATCGTGACAAAGAAAAAGTTTAAAAAATAATAATCTTTTTTATCAACACGCTTCGTTCGAACTTTTTTAAATTTATTTTGATAGCTAAATTAAATAATTGAGTTTTAGTTTTTCTTTTGTGGTTAAGGAAACTTTTGTTTCTTCTTTGACTAACTGTTTTACTAACAATATTTTACATCTTTTATAATATAGCTACCGGACGTCACACGGTTTTACCCGCATGGTTCCCGTTCCCGTGGGAGTACGGAGATAAAATATAGCCTATGTTACTCGCTGATAATGTAGCTATCCATTGCTAAAAGAATTTTTCTAATCGGTCGAGTAGTTTTTTAAGTTTATTCGTTACATACAAAAATACAAATCTTCCCTCTTTATAGTATTAGTATTGAAGTATAGATACGTTTAATATTTCGCGTGGTTATAAAACATCTTCCTTCTGAAGTTAAGTAGAAATTGCATGTGTTGCCCACATAAGAAAAAGTTTAAAATATTAATTATTTGTTGTACAAACGCCAGCACATCGTGCTACAACAATCTGCCCAATTTCTTTAATAGATTTTGAACTTTATAGCTAAAGCATTAGTTACAAGGTTGATTGGGAAAATTTGACAGTTTCGGGTATCATGAAATTTATAGAAAAAAAGAAAAAGAGTTTATTTGCGACAAGCATGACGCATAACAAAAAATTTAATTTAAAAAAATATAAAAATTATGCAAGTGCGTGAATGTGACGCATATCTTCCCATATGCGTCACATTCACGCAAAACGGCCATCGCTCAGCATAATATAGTCTTGCTTGAAATCTATTGACATTCGTCCTAGGTCACCTCTTGTCTAAGATGTTTTTCCACGCAGTTCAACAAAGACACATTAAACGCCCACCTGTGTTTGTAGTTCTTATTTTAAGATTAATGAGTTAACAAAACAATCTAAATATCTGTCTGACTTTTGTCGCACGCAAGTCATAGATGTTAGGTTGAAGATCTACCTTTCTGAATGGACAGTAGAGTCACTTTATTAATGTAATTTTATTATATTAAACGATGACGTTCAAAAGTGCCGTTTAATGGCCTAATTAAAATAAACGTTTTGACTTTGACGAGCTTAATCATTTAGTACTTAAGTTATAATATTTTTTCTTACTATAAATAGTTCGAAATTAAGTGAATTTAGTGACAAGATTGAACACATACCTACAGACTTATTCATAAAATATTCTGAAGTTTTCATTGAAAATCTTTGCTAGCTAGTTGCAAACTTGATACTAAATATTGATATACTTATATTTACTACATACCATTACATATTTACCCAGTAAAGTTTAAACTACAAAGAATTCGAGAAAAAATCTGGAAATATTTAATACATAAATAAATTCTTCCAACTCGTTAATGGTTCATTTGTCAAAAGTTTTCATTGAAAACGTTTCCAATAAAAAATATATCGTAGGTATTTCAGGGTACCTAACAGAACAGAATTAAATATTTCTGACATATTATGTTATATTATTCAATATTTGTTCTGTATAGTGTCGGAAGTACAAGAATAGCACTATCCCATCACTTCCCATAGCTGTCATAAGCGACGACTAAGAGACTCACCAGAGAATGGGCAGCAGCATTCTCTGTGCATTGCAACAGAAACACTGCGATCGCCAACCGGCCTGCCAAGCATGGCGATTATGGCAAACCTTCATGGAGGCCTATGTCCAGCAGTGGACGTCTTTCGTCTGATATGATGATGATTCACTATTCTATGCTTCTTCCTAAAATTTAAACTTAGAGAAGCTTTGAGATAATTTGAATCCATCGCCACGAATTCAAATTTCGACTTTTGCGCTGTATATTTTAAGTTAATTTCGACACTGAGTTTGTCTCGGGGTTTATTCTCAGGGTAGTCAACTAGGAAATACCGGCTTCATCTAGTTTAAAATGACTAAAAAAGATTGACGTATAAAATTGATATTTTTGACCAATTAAGAAAATAATTATCTTTTATAATATAAGTAAACATTCATCAACATTTCAACAGACCCTAACAGTTTTTGTTGCAATGCAATTCGAACTTTGTCTTGTATGACATAGATATTGATTTTCCAAAATTTGAAAATTATCTCGAATTCTCAATCTAACTACAATTAAATACTATCAAAACCATATCTTCTTTCACATCCGATATAAGCCAAACATATTTTTAACATGGTTTTTCTACTGAACATAACTATCAGCTGAAATACGTCCACTGCTGGACATAGGCCTCCCCAAGGAAGAGGGTTTGCCATAAATATCTAAACGGAAAACTGCCACCTGGCTTTGCCAAATCAATCACAACCAACATTCACACAGAACTTCACTTTAAACCACAAGATGGCGCACCAACACCTTGCACATACATGCATATTATCTCAAACATTTCAGTTTCGTTGTAAAATAAATATAAATCAATGTAAAAACATCATAGTTCAGTGTTTCTTAGGATTTATAGTTACTAGAGCATCGCGTGCCAGTACCGTATCGACCCGCTACCACTCGCTCATTTTCTTTCGAAAAATCGCACGTCCTTATTGGTAGAACGCTTTGAGGAAAGATTTAAGGAAATTCCTTATGTATTTCCACGATATTCCTTCGAGTAAGCAGTTAGGGTTGATTTTATTACGTATTATATGCCAATTGTGGGAGTAATTGGATCCAAATATTACTGAACTTGAATACTTCTTCGTCCAAAGGGAAAATGTTTTTTTTATTATTATGATCGATAGGTTTGCGCTTGATCACCATCTATCCAGCCGGTTGATTCTGTGAACATGTCGAAGTGAAGGCTTGGGTGCAGTGATCATGAGGTGAGCTGTCAATCCACATTATCAAAATGTCACGTGATCACGATATGAGCTGTCATTCCAACGCCTTCACTTCGACATGTTTGCAGAATCGACCGGCTGATGGTAAGCGATGATGTGATCGACCATGGACCACGCTTGCCTAGAAGTAACTTATTCACTTTTGACTTAAACACACCCAGGTTTAGTTATCAGGAAAGACAGACTTCGGTTTTTTGTTAGTTCTAGTCCGGTACATTTAGGGCAAATTGAGATAGACTGGTAGTGTCTATTAACTGTGCAAGCAAAACATGCATGTTGAAAAACTCCCATATACATATCCCAGCACTTACCGTGGTTGTCGTAAGAGGCGACTAGGGGACTCGCCAGAGAATGCGCATCAGCATTCTCTGTACATTGTAACAGCTACATTGCTATCACCAAGCCGCCTGCCAAGCGTGGCGTTTATGGCAAAACTACCTTTTGGGGGAGGCCTATGTCCAGCAGTGGACGTCTTTCGGCTGGTATGATGATGATGATTATGATGATGAAACACTACACTACACGGAGCTTTATTATTTTATTCAGAAAACCAAAACTGAAGACAAGAAGAAGACAAAACAAAAAAAAATTAAAAAAAATAAATAAATAATTATACCTAAAGTTTAATTTTGATACTCCACATAACAACAAGTCGATATACAAAATGTATTTGTACTGTAGGTACACATTGGTAAATAGTCTCATTCGATATTAGGATTCAATGTAGTAGAATCGAGATTGTCACCATATATCGGGCACAGTTCCAACACCGGTATTGGATATTTCCTACCGAAACCACTTCGATATATCTGCAAAATGGAAGTGAAGTCTTCAAAAATAGAAATGGGGCTAATAACTGTAGGCTCTATACTAGGAGAAGACTATGATCCTAACTTTAAATTATAAAAGCTAACTAAGTTTCTCAGTTTGAAAAAATTATCCGTTGAAAGTTTTTCTTGAAAATCAAAAAAGTATTTGTTAAAAATGAGCTGTGTCCTTAAGTTTGCCATGTGTTATTACTTCCCAGAATTGGATCCATATCAGCGACACTTTCGGATGGTGTAATAGTGCAGGACGTGTTTTGTTTTTTTTTTCCAAAACCAACCGCTGCTATTTCAGTCTAGGAATGCAGTTTTAGTTTTCATCAAAATTCTCTCAATCAAGACTTTTTTCAGTGTTTTTCGATGTTCCTCAGTTTTGGATTTGGCCATTCATGCACACTTTGAAAATTCACCCTGTATAACTAATTTACTAGCTTGGAAAAAATAGCTCGTGGTTTATAAAGTATTTCGGTGAACTACTTTAGTAGTAGCCAATTCGACTTGGAATACTTGCTACAGCCCAAAAAAACAAAGCCCTTAACCCTGTCTGCTTAACCCTGTCTGCTTAGATTCTAACATTAAGGTATAGTAATATAATGGATCCATCAACGTCAATTGCCGTCTATGAGTGCGAGCGTAAGATATCTAATGAAGCAAAAAACTTAAAAAAATAATTACATTTCCAGGCGTAAGTACTCGACCCTTACTAATTGCTGTAGACTTATCAAATCGTAAAAGGTCTACAATTAAAAATCAGATATCATTAGTCAAATTATAATTGTTCTACAGATTTTAATTGTGAAAATGATGTGATTCCACTCAAAAATAATAGCGATCTCATTAAAGGAATAATTGATATCAAGTTCTTAATTGGTCTGTTTTTTTTAAATTACGGTGAAATTAAATAAACGCATGTATTTATCATGTTCCCTGGAAATTGTATTTAGATTATTGGTTGAATTTGTTTGAAATGGGTGCAAACGACGAAATCCTATTTTGCATTTGAAAAAATTTAATAAAACTTTCACCAAAGAAGCCAATACAAAATAATACTGATAACAGTCACATCAACCAGACAAAAGGAAATATTTAAACGAACTACTATTAAAACGAGAGTAACTCTATTGCGTTTCCACGTCTAACCCGCTCAACAAACTTTGATGAATTTTGATATTGATAGATTAGAATTCAAAGACTATGCATATAATACTTTTCCCATAGTGGTACTTTTCCTTAGGATGTTTTCCAAAACTCACGCGGGCGAAACCAATGGAATGAAATGATATTTATTTTCTAAGTAGGTTAAACATAACACTTTTACACGTCAATCTTTTTTGGTCATTTTTAAACTAGATGAGGCCGGTGTTTCCTAGCTGACTACCCTAAGAAATACCGAAACAAACTCAGAGGTCTCTTTTAAAGTCCATACAATCGTACTGGTCAAATCATATGAGAACCATGTAGGTTAATGTCAGACAGTGAAAGCATTTGTCAGTTATCGTGTAGCTCAAACTTAGAACTTTAAGGAGCTCAACGATTTGACGAACAATACCATAGTAAGGACATTTGGGTAGGCCGCATAAAGAACTCAAACTGCCAGACTAACATGAAATGAACCCCTAATATGCGATCTACAAGGTTCTCACATTCACAACACGTGGAAGATGCTAGACACACAATATATATATAAAAAAAACAATATAAAACATGTTCCTAGCTACATTTAGAAATGCAACGTACCTTATCATTCCCAACCACAGCCTAAAAAGTTAATCCAGTCTAACAAATCGACTGTCGTTGAATTTTCTCAGCTGCTCCAAACCTACTTACTGAACGTGGATTTCGATATGTTTGGGAGTATTTTCTAGATGTCGAATGTCCCAAATCTGGGTTTAGATCGTTTGTTCAAACTGAGAAAATACTATTTTCTACATTGTTTGTGGCGAGTTTTTATTTGCAAGCCGCTTATGTTGTTTTTCGGTTATATTATTAACTTAATCTTAGTCATAACAGGACGTCAGAGTTATTTGTGTGCGGTTAAAACTGCAACACAGAAAATTATTTACCGTGATAAAAAACTACCTCTAATATTTTAAGCTATACCAGCATCGAGTGTGTCATACGACTACTACCAACCAGTATTAGAAAATATATTATCGATGCGTCACAAATTAAACGCAATTCAAGTAATACTATTGGCTGATGAAAATTCATTCAATCAATCACAACTGCTAACACTCATTTGACAATTAGTCACATAATTTTGCGATAGTTTTCATTTAAGAGTGGCAGTGGACTTTTGCACTTTTTCATACCATATACGTAAGAAAATGTGCGCCAGCTATTTCAATGAATACAAAAAAATTCAAACTATAGTTTATAAACCAACGTTTCTAGTTTCCAGACTAGTCTTGCTCAAAGCTGCTATGACTGGAATGGATTTAAAGTGGATGCGTGGGAGTTTAGACAGCCCGTCAGTCGTGAAAGTCCTTTCAAACAAAGTCGTATGTTGTTGGTCAGAGTTAAATAGAACAAAGTTTATATGTGTCATTAAAGTTTGAACATTTATTTTTATTTTTGTCTTGTAATGGAAAAAAATGTAATTCGTTTTCACAAAAAAAAAAATACGGCTAGACACAGAATAAATAAACAAGGGATTTTTGTTCGTGTAACACATTGATTTCAGAAAGATTCATAAAAAAAGTGTAAATAACTGATGAGGATGGCACAGTTAAATTAAATCTCACCTTGAAAATAACCAATCAAGTAAAAAAACCAACACAAATAATCAAATAAAATTGAAAAGATAAAATAATATTAACATCTCAATGCCAAAACCTCTTATCCATTTACGTACAAATCTGAATAAAGTCGAGTAAAGTAGAGTCTTCTTTAAAAGGCGTCTCAATACGAAAACCTCATTCAATAACAAATTATTTTATAAAAATGAGAGAAAAGCCTAGATCTGTCAATTTCAGATCGCACAGTGACGGGCACGCTACATCCAATCATATTTTTTTGCTTCAATTCCAAGTAATTGATTGCGAATCATATCTGACAGTTTCGTATTAGAAGGCTTCATTGTAATTTATTGAGCGAAAATAATATTTATTAAGTAGTAAAAAAAACGGTATATTTTTTATTTTTGGCGAGGCTTCATATTAATATGCAGCATATTTGACCTAACTCAAGTGTTAACTACTCAAACTACATATAACTCAATCCGACATACTGTTCAACACAAAATCCCTTCGTTCCAGAATCCCACTGAAAAAAAAATCTACCACTGTGCGCATTCCATTTCGAAAACACATACACAACACATGAAAAAGAAAAAGAAATTACATGTATGTACTGTACACGTTTCACTACACTGTGGTTCTACGCTCGCGGCTACGGCGTAGCGGGGCTACGCGAGCGGTCTACGCGACGAGCGTCGTAGCACTGCCGGGGCGGCGGTCACGATACCGCGACGGTCCGCGACGCTACGCTGTATCAATTAACTGCTTTGTTGCCTCGCGTCACAAAGACCTCGATTTTGAATGTTCGAATTGTTTTTTTTTTAGAACGATAACTATGTGAATTTTAATGCCAGTTCGTTTTATACGTCATCTTTTACAGATAATAAAATAGTATTCAATTATTAAAGTGACTCTACTGTCCATTTATGGAGAAGAACGGACAAGGAACTCTATAGTTACTCTTTTCAAATAATTGTTTTACATTATTTGGTACACAAAAATTAATTTAATATTATTTGAGGATGACGCACCCAGAGTATGTTATAAAGTAATATATTGCTTAAAGATCGATCCGTGTGTCCTGTTATTGTAATAGTAATTGTGTAATGTATAGCAGACATTTTTTTTTATTCGTACATTTTCTGGTTCTGTTTTTTTCTGACAAGACGATATAACTGCTATCAATAGCAGAAAATGAGTCAATCTCTAAACGATAATGCTTATTTCTGTATCGGTACGAGACTGTAGTCTGAACTATGGTATCTGGTTCTCATGGGAGTGCAGTAGGCTACAGTAAGGGTAGGCCAGCCCATACATAATGTTTTGTTATTATGTCGGTATCGTGATTTCAACCCTGAATAATGATTCAGGGTTGAAATCACGATACCGACGATGCGAATTTTATTAAAAAAATGTTTTGGGCATTATGTTTGGGCTAGCCTACCCTTACTGTAGCCTACTGCACGCGCATGCAGTGGTTCTTTCTATAAATATATCTGTCTATTGCCGTGGTCGGCTATGTTGCTGCACTTTCTTTAAATTCGATCTGATCTGGTTTAAAGTGGAGACTGGCTTACGTCATGCATAGTAGATGATAACTTGAAGGGACATTTGCAGATTCATTACTGTTTCTTTTGAATATTGTTCGGTAGCACGGCAAGCAAATTTAAGAGTTGAGTTGGATTTCCAGAGCTGATTATATCATAGTTAATTGGAACGTAGTTAGTTTCAGCCTGATTTTTTTTTTATTTTGATAAGTGTGTACTGAAATATCCTCCACAAATGAACAAGCTATATTCCTCAGCTATGCCTACTACTTATCGAACATACAAGCAAAACCTGTTTCCGCACTTCCAAGTTTTGAACAACAAGTGTTGTTTGCGATTTACATATCATTTACATACATTTATAAAAAAAAATATATGTTTGTGTTTTCTATGATCATAACTAAAAAAACCGGCCAAACGCGTGTCGGCCTTTCACACGTAGGGTTCCGTATAATCCCTAAAAAAACGCCGTCTAACTAATATAAAACTCAAGCAGGTCCACTTTAAAGCAGGAAGTCAAAGTCAGATCACTTGCAGTCCAAAAACAAAAACAAACCCTCCCAAAGTATCTCGCAGTTGACAAACAAAGATTTTACTTTGTCGGCAAAGAAAAGAAACAATCACAGATTGTTAACACGGCTCAGGAAAGAGAGGAAAGAAAGAAGGGCGCTTAATGTGTCCGAAATGAAATATATCTTGTTGACAAGTTAAGAGTACTAGGGATGTAGGGGAGATGCTTTAGCGGAATGATCAGGCAGATTGTATGTAGGAATCAGTTAAAATGTGAATTTGAATATTACTATTAACATTTACTATACAAGGTGGAGACGACGAAACGACAATCATTCAAAACACTGACAATACAAGTTCATACAAATATGTTGTCTTTTACCACAGATTTAATGTCACTGTCAACTGCAACAGACTGCTTGGAATATTTCGTCAGAATAGTAGTCACTATCCTTCACTAGTTTAGAGTTATTTTGACGTTTTATGCAATTGGAAAGTTTAATGTAATGTAATATTCCCATGAAGCAGTATGGCCTGTGTTTTCATTTATTGTCGTATTGATGTCTTCACATTGTATACAAACTGACATTTCAACTAGGTATATTAAAGTGCGTATAAAAAGTAGAGAGGGAAGAACAGGTTAGGTATCCAAGGAGTTTTCATTCTATATAAACTTGAATGAAGAAAAAAACAATGAATAGATCATGGTTATTTTTAGTAAAGCTCTATTAAAGAAGAACGCTCTTAGGTAGGGTGGGATAGGAGGAGTAACGATCTTTGCAGTATGGCTGGTTGCGGCTATATCAGAGTTGCCAATAACAGAGATGAATGACGTGCGATTGGAGAATCTATGTCTTGCAATGGACTGCTATGAGTTGATATCACTTAAATACATACTCGTACACCCCGTTTTTTTAAAGGTACGTGCTTTGTAGGTGATAATGTTTTAACAATACTTTTGATAAGTACTGCAAAAATTCATTAACGGTCCAGATTATTTAGTATAGTCCGTAAGGTAGGTAGGTCGATTGCTTCTTTTCCTTAAAATTACATAAAGGCAGTATTTTATAACACTAGACGTTGGACCGTTGGGAAACGGCAGACCTAATTTTCGACGAATTAGGCTAAAAAAAATCCCCAAAGTAAGCAAAAAAGTAACCTGAATATTTTAGCAGGTGTAGGCGGAGATTTTAATTATTATGAATAATGATTTCAGCTGGATTATTGGCCAAAAAACTGGATAATTTTAGCTTGCAAGTTATTGGTTCATTTAAATTATCCGACGTCTGAGAGTCTGTCTAACAAATTAAGAATTTATTAAAAACGTTCAATATTAATTTTATTATGAACAGTTAGATCTATGTATATCCAATACCACGTAGTAGGTACCAAAATAAACCTCTTTGAGACCAAGTTTTCTAGTAAGTAGGAATCTAAAATTTCTAATTATTTCAAATACAAATTTTAGTGGATGGAGTAGGAACTTCCTAAACGCGGTGGAAGTACTTAAACAAAATTATAAAAGTAACAGCCCTTGAAACTTTTGGAGGTTAAATCTTCACTCATTAGAACGTCTAGGTGTATTTTTAAAAAGGTTTTAATGTTAAGTATTTTTTTTTTAATTATGGCATTCTAAAATTAAATTGCTGACTTAATATTCAGGCAGATTTTACTTTTTGCCCATACAGGATAGTGTCTTCTATTCACAACTTTGTAGAAACACAATGTGAGGGTGTGGCGTCTAAATATATTTTTTCTTCAACTCTCTTCTTGCAGGCGTGGAACAGATTTTTTACAGAAATAAGCATCACTTTTGTACCTTGTCTTGGCTGTTTGCTATTAGTATGTGAATAAAAAAATTTGGTTTCGCGAAGATCTAAAGTTGCCCATATCTTTTTATTGTGTTGACTCTCAGGACCTTGATTTTTATACACCAAATAGGGACCATAGACCTCAGTATCTGGTATAAATTTCAACTTGCTAGGTCCACCCGTTCCTGAGAAAATCGGTGGTGACACACGAACGGACAGACGGACATTTTATAAGGGTTCCTTTTTCACCTTTTGAGGTACGGAACCCTAAAAAAGACAAAAAAGCAGCCAATTGATTCCAATGACAAAAAGAAACCATCGATCCATCAAACTCTAAACCGATTTTCCGAGCGTTCGATTTAAAACAATATTGTTTATATTAATGATTTACAAAAAAAGGATCCTTCCAGACATTTCCCGAATTTTTTCGGTCACAGCTTTCCTGAAAGCAGCTTTGCAAAAACAGATATGGGGTAAAAAGACAAATAGGGTAGGGCAGCGAACCGGGATTTTTTCTCTCGGAAAGTCCGACTGAATATTAAAAGGCTCGTTTCGTTTTCATTGTCTCTCATTATTTTAAGAATGTATATTAAATTAACAAAGACTACCGAAGTAGTAAGCTGTTGGAAAATATTTGGGAATATGAAAATATTAAGTCTAGTTTGGATTTTAGACCGACTTCAAAAAAAAGGAGGAGGCAATTTTTTATGTTAGTCAGCTCATAACTCCGTCATTTGAAAAATATTTTTTGTTCCGCCAACCGATATGAAAATAACTTTTTTTTTTGTGAAAGTATATATTTTCCCAAATAAATTTCATCAAAATCGGCTCAGTGCTTTGGTTTTTACACCAAAATAGTAAACGAAATTGCGTATTTTGCTTTTGTGAGTTGACTGTGACCAGTGGTGTGACTTTTCAGTGGTGTTGTTAAATGTGGGGTACCACTAAAAAGTGAGAAACGAAAAAACTTCTTTACAAAAAAATACAACCGACTTATTATTTTTTTTTTTTTTATGTTTTAATATTGAGAATTTATTGGTTGATTTTAGAGAAGGGAACTTTATTTTCAGATCTTCGGAGGTAGAGTGAAAATACTGGTGTGTGTGTGTGTGTGATCTTTCTGCTTAAGATATAAAATGTTTCTTTGTTATATTAACCTTTTGAACGCCAGAACATAAACGCATCGGCGTGCCCCCGACGCCAAGCCACAAATTTACCGTATTTTTTGTCACGTATTTGTGACGTTTGTCACCTATACGTGACAGTGGCATTCAAAAGGTTAATATAGAACATAACATACAAAAAAAATAGTAAAACAAATAAAAAATCCACTTAACTTTCGTACGATCAATCTTCATGAGAAAATCTATATGTAGTGCTTCAGTTATTTTAAGATACGACTAAACTAAAGCGCCAGCTATTAATGAATTACCTCTTAAAGCTAGTGGGACGTAAGTAATACGTTTACGACGTACTTATGTCTAAAATTAAGTCTTCCTCGTCTCCCTGGGGCAGCCTGGCTTAGCGCCAACCGCAGCATTCATGTTAAATAGGTAAATATTCTTATTTTGTTGGCAACACTTTTTAGGCAGTGATATTCAGTGAATCGCAGTATTTGGAATGTTGGTCAAAACCCAGATACTGGGTAACAACATACCCCTATGTCGGGCTTCTGGCTACCCATGATTTTCGAGCGGTCACGTTATGTAATAGCCCTATACAAGTAATAAAATGTGTTTTGGTGACGTAATTGGTCAAACTTTCAAATATTCCAATGTATAAATCAAATTGAAAACCACAAAATTTTCACTCTATATTAACAGACCAATCTTCATATCCAACTTTATATGAAGCCAACAATAAAATGGTTTAACTTCCCACCGTATCATACTTCGCATCAAATTCCCAGGGTCATTTGCTATTCTACTATTTATTCTACAATAAAATATCAGTTCCCATTGTTCGCATCATAGAAGACCTACCTACTCCCATGAAAAATCTTGTAAAACACAAGTCAAAAATATAAGGAAACCGTAAAATAACGGCTCAGTTACGGATACTTGAGCCCTTAAAATTTGATATTTTAGCCTCAATTAAAACAACACAACTCCAATAACACTGGCATGAAACAAAGGATCGTTTGATACAAGCAAGTCACTTGTTTATCTATAACTTTTCCTAATAACTCGACGTAATTCTGATAGCTTCCACTTCCCAGAAAAGAAAATAATTCTCGTCTTCGAAGATAGATTTCGCAGAAATTTTCTTCAACCTAATCTAGTAAACGATCTAGGTATTTGAAATTTGAGCTTTATCAATAGAAAAGATATCATGTTTTTTGTTATCATAATATTATACTTTCTTCTTTGAAAGCTAGTTTTATTTTTGGATTCGAAGATTGGCTAACTGTATCGCTGTTTTGTATAGAAATGTTATTGAGTCCAAGACATCTATAGCCGCAACGGTTAAGTTGAGACTTTAGACCACCAACCGCTTCAAACTTAGTATTGCCCTATTTTAGCACCACAACCTCATTTCTACTTTAACTTTTTTTTTATCTGTTTCAAATAAATGTCACTATTTATTTTAAATGAATTACAACACAACAATAATTGCTGCTGTCCAAACCGGTATCAAAATTTTTCGTTGATTACCTACCTACCATTGAACTAACATCAATTGAATCCTCTTCCATTTTATGAAGATAAGGATTTGTATTTGTATTTATATTGTTAACGGCATTTTTCAAATTTAAATTAAGAATCAACCGTCTTTTGTTTTAATTGACGTAAACGGCACGTATAAATTCTACTTGTACAGTTGTCAAGTGAACTCCAATCTAAACGGTCCTCAGAGGCGAAATTAGCGAATTTGTTAAGCATATAATATATCACTCCCATTTATAATTAGCTGGACTCGACGGGGCAATTAATTCGGTACAGGTGTACGTTCATCCCCGCAAGTGGAGGGATGATGTAACCGTCTTGATTGACGGCGATGACTTAAAAACTGGTTTGTAACCCTAATTGTTTCACAGAATTGAGGGAAAGAACGATTGATGTATTCACGGAGCTACAGAAATAAATAGAAAATGGAGATATTTCAATAAAATATAACTTGATGCTTAAATGAGAATAAATTGGTTCTATCTTAAAACAGTATTAAGATTCTTGGCACTATAAATTAAAGTTATTGTAAGATATTTTCACCGCCTAATGTACAAACCACTAAAAGTGTATGAATAGATAAACATAAAAGATACCAAAGAAAATAGCCCGAACGTTTTTAGGAGGAGCAGTAAAAATAAACGAACTAAGTAATAAATATTATAATTTTTCCAGCCCCGCGGATCCGACGTTATACATAAATAATACTGACACCACTAGTGCAATAAAACGTGAAATATAATTAAAAAGTACATGTCAAGTCAATGGTCGTTCCATATCGGCTTTGAATATCTTAATGGCGTGTGCATTCAAGCCTTGTTTGCTCCATCCATACGCCAGCACGCTTATTATGAATGCCGTATTATCCGACCAAATGGTATTGTCGTGCCGCCCGAGTAGTTCATATCGGGTTATCAAGCTACGTAACATGGCCGAGTAATACGTTTCGTGATAGGAACGTTGCATTATTGAAGGCAATCATGAGTGTCGGCCAGGTGCCTGTTTACTTCGATTTGCTGATCAATTATTGCAGTTGGATCTACCGTCCATCTGCTTTGCTGCTAACTTTTCAAAGTGCAGTCATTTATTTTTAAAAGGTTTGCGTACGATATTTCTCGCTTTTTTTGCACTTTCTATACGATTGCGCAGACAGTCATTGAATACATTTCGTACGTTTTATCCGCACGGCTAGACTCATAAATTTACTGGGAGATATGAAAGAGGTATCTCATCAATATATTGTGTTTATCTTATTTTATATGTAAATATGAATAAGAGAGCATGTAAGTATATCAAAGCTGTACATGATTGAACAAAACTTCTACGAAATTCACTCTCTTCATTGCTTTATATTTTGATCATCTCATCCATCAAAAATGAAGTCCAGATATCGCAATTTAAAAACATTTGGTCCCGAATCAGTATCTTAAAATAACTCACATTCAACATGGGACGTTATACCTACAACTCAAGGGTTATAAACCAAAAAGATAACGCTCTTCCAGGTTTCAACCGTGAGCGATACAGGGTGGAACCTAATTAAGATTTGGAAGGAACCCATTCATACACTTATTACAACAGATGGTAATCAGAACAGGAGCAAGTCTTCCTTTTGTCCGGCGAATCCCTAAAACGGACAATGATGAATGGGCTTATTTATCTATCTTTGAATCATTCTGTATATTTGTAATGTTGGTGGATACATTTTTTTTTCTTAGTGGGTTTTGAGGTGGAAGAAAATCAATATGAGGGACGAGATTACTTTGGATTATTCCTATACTATACATGTATATACAATAGTGAAGGATAGCCGCCTAATTTAATTAAAACAAAACACATAGTATGTAGGTAAGACTTTAAAAAACTTAATGCATTCCCGCTAATAGATATACCTTTTACAAAAAATCAACGATTAAAATATCCCACTACATTTCCCAACCAATTCAAATAAAGAAAAAAATCCAAACCAATTAACAGATATCATAAAGAAGGAAGTTAGCTCGCGATAGGCAAAGGAATCGATTTCAAAGTTTGACTTAAAAAAAACTATATTGGTTCCTCATAATGATTCGTAGTTTCTGGTCCAACGGGGCGATTGGAGCAAGTCGTGCCGTTCTAAGAGAACGTTTAATTGAAGATTCAATTCAGAAGGCAAACTTCTTGGTCCCTGTTCCAGTGGAGTCGTGGTTAAGGCACCTCTGCAGTTCAGATCCGAATCTGCATTCGAATAATTGGCGCTGAAATTATGCGAACTGATTGAATATTATGTCCAAATGTTTTGGTAACACTGGTAGTTTCAATTTGATCGTGAGATGGAACTGTAGAGTCTGTGTTTATTTACCATGATTGTACTTACACTAATTAAGGAGGAAGCGCCAGGGTAGCCCGCGAAATTCAAATTTTTTTATGTTTTTTGCAATTTGCAAGTCAGTGTCAGGCTGTATGCTGAACAAAATATGATTCGCGACCGTAACACGTATTTATTTATAGAATTATAATCATTAAAATCATTAAAATCATCCATTCACTCGAGTTAAATGAACTAAGAGGGTTGAACTCTTAGTTCAATTAACTCGAGTGAATGGTTATTTCATAAAAAATAATTCAATCGAGTTACATGAATGATACAACGTGTATTGATTATTTGAATTATTATAACTCAGTAGAGCCATATTTGTTACGGTCGCCAATCGTATTTTTATCAACATACAACCTGACACTGACCTGCAAAATGCAAAAAACGTATGAAAAATTGAATTTCGCGGGCTACCGTGGAGCTTTCACCTTAAAGATCGCCCAGTTAACACTTCGAATGGCCCAAAGGCTGGCTTTCACCTTGGACATGGCATTGCTATTTAAAAAGACAATGCTGCCAGTTTCTTGGGCACACTTACAGTCGACAGCGGTACGGAGAAATTTTTGTCGTCATATTTTAAGGTTTACTTGGGAATATAAAGACAGTTTTTTTTTTTTTTTTAATTTGTACTTTTAAAAATGTGGTAGCGGTTCATTAAAATACTAGTGCGTAATCAAAATCACAAAATTATTACTTCTTATGTGACAAAAACCGGGAATATGCAATTATCGTATCTTGGAAATCTAACAATAAATTTCACAAGGGTGTCTGAAATAAGATCATCTCAAATCTCAGCCGATGACTAGCTAATCGAACAACCAGGAATAGGGTTGTCGATGGCAATAGAACGATGAGACATTTTTTGTCGATACTTTTCCAGGCGTTCCCGGAACAAAGTGAACTCTAGTGACACTTATAAACGCGAAACTAAGCTACTATGGAGAGCTAATATGACTAGTTTAATTATAATTTATAGTTTTGCATGAGTTATGAAACAAAGCCTGCGTTAACTTTTTGATAAGTTAAACAGTTTACAATTAAACTCTATACTCAGGCATAATATATTTTTAATCATATTTAACTAAATTCATTTTATTTCATTATTACTATAACGTTAATAGTCAACATCAATGCACAATCGTATATGTTACCGGAAAATGGCAAACGCCGTAAGATTGTAAAATATCGCGTGAAATTGTAAACTATTTTTTCTAAATAATACACGCTTATATTGGAAACTATTGTATTTGGATGGGATTATTTGTATACAAAACATTTTTTTCATAATATATCGAGAAATTATAATTTAATAAAGATTGATTACAATCTTAAGGAATCTGCAATTTTCCGGTGACATATGTGGAATGAATGTTGAGTAGAAAGGAACGTACGTAACATACTCACACCTCTGCGGTGTGAGTGAAAGGCGTATAAGAGGAAAAGGGAGGAGAATTAGAAAAAAAAACATGGCGTGTGTGTGTGAATCAACGATTAACGACGATGGAAGTCTATTTTAAGTTTTTTTTGTGTTCAATACGAAAATACAGAAGTTTTCAATTTCAATGTATGTATTTCTGTTCCATTGTCTTTGTTGGTGTACGTTATTGTCTATGCCGAATAAATGTTTTCTATTCTATTGAATTATTTTTCGTTCTCCATTAAATTCATAAACGAAAGGCATTATGAGGTGACCCTAGCACTGAGTCCGTCTTGTCACGCTGACGCGCTCGCAAATTGTTTGCCAGATAGCTGATATCGTGTAGGCTGACGAAGTAAGTGCTCCTCATTCATTTCTCACTTAATGGTACCAGTCAAGTATCAAGTCAGTTGCAGCTGTCATTGATGATTTCCAAAACTATGTACCTACAGACGCTAGCACATCAAGCTACAATAATCTGTAAATTTCTTTTAAGAGATTTTCAACTTTATCGCTGAAGTATTGGGTTCAAGATTGATTGGGGAAATTTGACAGTTTGCAACTGACTTGACACTTGACTGGTACCATTAAGAGAGAAATGAATGAGGAGCACTTACCTTTTATGAAGTATCTAAGTAAGCAATCATTTATTTGGCAAAAAGATTAACCTAGGTCACATCAGTGAATGACTATTACTATGATGAGTAAGACCTCTAATCTATTTTGTGTGTTCTTTTTCTAAGGCTGTTATAAAAAACCTGCCAAGTGCGAGTCGGACTTGCGCGCAAAGGGTTCCGAAACGAATCATAGTTTTTAACATAGGTATTATTTTCAAACTACAGACGATTTTCTCTCCTCTAAATTACCTTAGTAAATCGATTACAGGAAAACCTTACAGGTATTGCTGTAATCGATTAACAAATGGCTGGTTTCAATGACGTACCTTAACCTTTAACGAACTGTCAAATTTAAAAAAAAATAGGTTCTTTAATTCAGACCTTGGTCTATATCTTGTTACTATTATACAAACTTATAAGCTATGTTAGTACAAACATATTAAAAGATTTTTTTTTAATTCATATTGTGCAATTAGCTACCAACAGTAGCTGAAACGTCATGTTTGAAAGGCAAACATGACATTGACAGTTGGTTAAAGGTAAGATATGTTATTGAGACCGGCCGTAAGAGAAGTTAGATGTACCAAAGCTAGTTTTTCTATACGTCGGTATAGAAATTTATTGTCATAACTGTAGAGTTATGACAGTAAAATTCTAGCTAGTCTCAGGTACTATTTATTACTTACTTATTATTACATTAAATTTAATTTTCACTTCAAAATTTTTCCAAAAACTTATTTACCTCTGTTTGTCCTAGGCAACGAAGATACATTAAATAATTTACGTACATTCAACAAAGCTATTTGGTATGCAGGTAACAAACTTTCACTTTTAAACAATGTTGTGAGTGTGCTGAGTAGACAACTATTGTACACCACACTCGAAGAAATTAATATTGGCAGAGCAGTGGAAAAAATAATATTTTAGCCTGTATACCAAATAACTTTGTTGACTGTACCCTGAAGAACACGCAATCATTTGACGAACTAAGTGCCCACTCGGATCCTAATGGCTCGATTTACTGTATTGTTGTACAAATCTTTGTGACTTCACATAAGTACTACTTAAGTAAGAAAGTGATGAGTGTTCCTTTCTAAGAGATGTATAATAAAAGCAGTTCCAAGTGTGTTTTTGAAATTGTGGAAAATTTGTTTTGATTTCTTAAATTTATTGCATCTAAATTAGTTATAAGCTCAATTTTTTATTCTTAAATTACATGAAATAAATATTTAAAAACTTCACTTGTTGTATCATTTAATATAATAGCTTTTGCCCGCAACTTCGTACGCGTATATCCTGTCCCCGTAGAGCCTATAGCAATCGTCATGAATGTGGCTATCATATACAAAATTATTTTCCAAATCCGACTGGTAGTTCCAGAGATTAGCGCGTTCAAACAAATATACTCTCCAGTTTTATTATATTAGTAGAAGTTAATTTATTGGACGTGCGTTATAACCAAGGCAGGGCAAAGAAAAGGGCTGATTGGACGTAGAAGGACAAATAGAAAAAAAAAACTAAAGGGGAGACCATTGCCGCAATGGCACAATATACCGTGGTCAAATAAAATCTGGGAGCAACTAAAGATATTTGAATGAATCTAGATAGCTAAAGACTATACCCACTTGATATTCCCACCCACATTTTGAAGCCAAAAATAAATAATGTCAAAGAGAAACGTATCACTATGCGAAATATTTGACAGCACCCCACTTAACCTTTTGGTTTCACATGTAGGCTCACTAACACACTCCACATGTGACAAAACTCCGCTTAAAAGCACGCAAATTGATACTCCCTTATTAAATAACACACATCAACTATTCCACTTCACTTAGAACACACTACACGATACTACTTTTTGCTGTCTCCGATAACACGTGAGAGGTTTGTACTTTCCATTGAATATGAAGATCCAATTGTTTATAGCACCTCGAGTTCCTGGCCGAATGCCGTGACGAACTCGATTTGCATAGGAAACCGAGCTTAAACATTGGTTGGCATACGCCCCCTGCTAAATTATGTTTTCCTGGTACAGACAAAGACGTATGCATTCGTTGCGGTGGGGTTAAGGCAAATCATTTTCTTGCTATTGTGTTGTGTGTATTGGTTTTGGTGTGTAAATGTATCTTTGTGGTTGGGTTGTTTGTTTGGCTCCCTTTTGTGATTGGCAGAAGCAGAGAAATGCCTATCAGCAGTGGGTGTATCCTATGCATAAAGATGAGGTGTTTTGGAAAGTAAAACTCTGGTTTAGTCTAGCTACTGACGCTTTTTAAGAATCTGTTTAATTTTCTCTCTGAAAGCATTTCGTCCCAGCAGAGTTGGCCACCTTTTACACCGACCTACGCAGTTTTATGTCATAAAATACAAGCCACGAGCATTTTTCTCCTTAAGTAATTAACAAAAAATAAAATAGAGTGTATATAATGAAAGTCTATTTAAAACAGTTCATTGCTTTCTCTTAACCTAATTTAAGTCATAAGCCATTAAGGTGATAAGTGCCAAAAATCAAGAAGTATATTCAATACTCCTCGCTTCTTCTGAAGGTCTAGTACCAAGAAGGTGTAAGCACGTGACCTATCACAATTTGGCCGACAAAGCAATCGACGTTAGATCCGTAACTCACAGGCGAGTCCCATTCCTCGCGGCATCTAATAAAACTTTGATTTCCTCGCTCTGTGTAAATGTAGGAATTGTAACGTCTACGATTTTATTATTGAGATCTTTTCTCGATCTTTTCTGTCTAGGTGGAAACGAGGAACATAATTTACTCTTAAAAAAGTCTAACTTAAGATAGTGACACATTTAAAATGTATTAGGCCGTTTATTTAGGAATATCTATTCAATATACCACTTTAGACCATGGCAACATTATGTGCTAACCGCAAGGACTTTGTCATCAAACTAACGCCATTTAGTACCCACTACCGACATTAGCTGAGAACATGGAGTAGTGAGCAAATGAAATGATAATGTGGGAGCCAACTGTGCCATCGTTTTCTATATCAACGCGGATGCTAACACATTCATACTAAAATTCACGCATTTTAGGGTTCCGAACATCCATATGAAATTTTCATTAGTAAAGGCAGAATCTACAGAACGTCACCTGCTAAGGTGCTTACAAGATTAGGCTTGGATCCGCTATCGATAACATTAGATGAAATGTTTATTTATAAGGCATTAATGGATCTTCACATAAATATAAGTGTTTTTTCACGACAGGTAAGCTGATAAAGTATAGGCCTAACAGCTGACTGTTAGACCTCTACTTTATCAGCTTATCTGCCTGCTCGTGACGCCTGTCAGCAGAGTTCTGGCATGAAGTCTCCATACCCCTTCCACATCACTCAACTACCTCAAGCACCGTCTCATTTAAGTAGTCGGTCTATATATATTTTGACTGGCCTTTGGTCGAGTGGTTGGTGACCCTGACTGCTAAACCGGAGGTCGTGGGTTCGATTCCCACCCAGGACAAATCTTTGTGTGATGAGCATGATCATTTGTTCTGTGTCTGGTAGTAATTTGTCTATAATATGTATGTATTTAGAAATATATAAGTATGTTTATCAGTTGTCTGGTTGCCATAGCACAGGCTCTGCCTAGTTTGGGATCGGATGACCGTGTGTGAGTTGTCCCAAGATATTATTATTATTATTATAGATATTATAATCAGCAGTCGTAAAATTACCGGTAAATAATCATTTCATCTAATTCTATCGTTGGCGGATCCCAGCGTAACCTTTCAAGGAACAAAGACGTTGGTACAAATATACTTCTTCAAATATTTCAACGAAGACTATTTAAATAAAATTAGAAGTAAACATAATTAAATTCTTTCCTCATCAGGACTGACAGAAATACATGTCTTAATTATTTTATAACTTATTTAGTTATCTGTACGAGAAGGTCTGGAATACTGTTGCTTCCTCAAATAGTAGTAGATAGTACAATACTTAGAAGCTCAGTTGTTTCTGTCCCAGTCGCACAATTATCAAACTACAAGATCAAAATAAAGCCGAGAACATTTGTTAGCCAAAGTACGAGCTAGACTCAGACACTTCGTGCTTTGCGCAAACTGTCAAAAAACCCAAATTTCCCGAAATTTTGACAGTCTCTGACATTGATTGTCGCTGAGATGATATTGCGACTTGAATTTTAACACTTCTAAATAAAATAATCGGCCTAGACAGATTTATTGTATACGCGACACCATAAACTACCATTTAAAGCTTCTAGAGACAAAATACGCCCTAGCATTCCATTTCCTACCTACTCCACGCCCTAAAGCGTAATAAAAGCCGTCTGTTCGCCGTCTGCGGGGAGCGGCGCATGCGACCGCCGCCGCCGAAGCTTTAATAAGTAATGCACAGTAATGGAACGCTCGCCTAATGAACGGTACATTACTATATAAAACGGTTTTATAATTGGTATACGTTCGGGAACGGATTGGTTATAGTTTATTGAGATACAATTGTGATGGGTTTTTTGGTTTAAGCTTTGTGGCTGTTGGTCGAAGGTTTCGTGGATTTTGGATTGAAGATGGTAGGACATCTCATGATAGATCATGATCTATGTTAAATCTTTACCTACGTGAAGTTAAATATTTCTAGCTGTAAACATATTTATTGAGACACTCTTACCGAAGTTTCAAAAACACTAAGCAATGCTGTCCAGTTTGTCGATAGTGACATTGTGTGCAATAATTGTGTGTGATTTTTCTCACTGTTTTATGGCAGTTGGAGTTAATATTTAATAAAAAAGGGTCAATCACAAAGAACAAACCGATCATTATGCGCTGATTCATCAGTATAGTCAGTATAGTACAAATATATTATAAAACCGTTCGGTTCCTATGAATGTGTGTATAGTACATTCATAGGAACCGCGATCGCTAAATAATTCCGTGGGTTGAATAGCTTCATTACAACAACACGGGTAATCCATAATGGATCGAGTCCATCGGTTGCTCCAACTTGATAACTAAGTTCGGCTCCAATTAAATGCCGACTTATGTCAGTAACATCGAGCACTTGTCACTGGAGAGGGCACTCAAGTGATATTTTAGATGACCGTTGAATTATAAGAATGAATTGCTTCAAAATGAAGACCTAATAAACGACCGTTGCATTGCGAACACCGGCTTTCGGGATGGATGGCATTAAGGAAGAAGACGGACACATAATTAAGGAATAGAAGAGGGGTGGACAGGAAGATGCTAATGACATTGCAGAAAATGTCATCAGCATCTTCCTTCATCATTTTAGAATGTGTTCCGTGAGTGTATCCGTGGCATTACAGGCCCTATCAGAATACCAACACTGAGTTTTTTTTCGTTGCTTAAAACTTGTAGAACTGGCACTATTCTGTCGGCAGTAGCGAAGGCGATTAGCTTAACGTCAAAAATATAAAGGATCGACAATCACTATCGAATTGGAACGTGATCAATCTCTTATATGTTGGTATTTTCATAATCGCATCCGCATATAAAATGGCGCCTTGTTTAAAGCCTTACAAGATCGTGTGAGGTGAGGAAATTAAGAAGTATAATTGGTCAATATAATATAACGTTAAAACGTCATCTCAACTGGCGAGACCACTAAACCAATTTGTCCCTTCAAAAGTACAAACAACATGTACTCATACAAGTACATAACCCGAGGCTATAATCCGCGAAGGGTGAGTAATCCGGATCCCGCGTGTCAACGACGCTGTTCCGCCAAAATATATACAACCAATATCAATACATGTGACATTAAGATATGTGAGGGTTTAAGTTCTTTGGTGTTAATGTGAGACGTTCTAGACTAGATTTAAGAGTATTAAAGAGATTAAAAAACCGGCCAAGTGCGAGTCGGACTCGCGCACAAACGTTTCCGTACCATACTGTTTGTTATCAATATCGAGCAAAAACGAGCAAAAATATCATGTCTGTTGTATGGGAGCCCCCTTCAATATTTATTTTATTCTGTTTTTTAGTATTTCTTGTTATAGCGGCAACAGAAATATATCATCTGTGAAAATTTCAACTGTCTAGCTATCACGGTTCATGAGATACAGCCTGGTGATAGACGGACAGACAGACGGACGGACAGCAGAGTCTTATTAATAGGGTCTCGTTTTACTCTTTGGGTACGGAACCCTAAAAAAGACGATTACCTGGCTTCTAAGCTATCCGTAACAACTAATAAAGATCTACAAATAAACGGATCAACAAATCCACAAATAAAATCTTTCTTCACCTACAGAAACTGAGCAAAAACGAAGTAGGTATATTAATATTCCTACATCAGTGTACGAAGTGATATATCTACAGCGTATCGTGGGTTTGTCTGCTACAAACTTTCGCCGAGCGATCCCCGCAATTCGTTTCTCGTCTATTCATCGCATTGATTTCATATCCGCCGCGAACTCTTGAAGATCTGGGCCACGAAACACTCGGGCGCGGCTTAAATAATAAATATGGATCTTTGAAAGCCTCTATTATGATTTATACAGACCTAACTATAAAACTTACACTTATTAAGACTTCTAAGAGTCCTTTACGAATAAATTACTATGCAAAAACCAATGCCTAAACACACCATGTCGTTTTAAAACTGCTAAATTTCAGCATTGAAAAAGTTCCTCTTAGAAGGCGAGTATAAATAATATGAATAACTTAGGCACCGCTAAAAAACTGACTTGAAAATAAAGATTTTACAGAGCACTAGCGACCCACCCATACTTCGCACGTTCTATTTCCTACAACAGTCGTGCTGAAACTACCTACGAGTATCAGCATAAGAACTTATTTCTGAACTAGCTTTTGCCCGCGACTTCGTCCGCGTGGAATAGTAACTTGGAGCAGACATTTTTATTTTAAGATTAAGAAGTTTCAGTCAATGTTACTGAACAGAGAAAGAAAATATAAATATATATAGTTTAAAAATGTTCGACGTGATTCTTTAAATTGGCATTACTTTTTTATTTATGAACCGATTGACATGAAACAAGATGTTAAGAGAAGCTTACTACACCACAATGTATTAGTGAAAACCACATCTAAATCGGATAAGCCATTTTGGATGTTAGCGTGCACAAACGCACAGACAAACAGACAACCAAACAAAAATTGTAACAGTAATTGTTTTGGGTGCTCTTTGCGTTGATAAAGGTCCCAATAATATTTCTTCTCATATATCTTCCATGTACAGACAACGATACGTTAAACTTTTATTATATTTATAGATAGATAACTCTTTCCAAGAAGAAAGAGAAGCTGTCCACATCATGGCATAAATCCATATCGCTGATGTCATGGCCTCGTTCTAAGGGGAGTCGGGAGTGTGGGTACTAACTCAATTACGGGCATCCGACGCCTGAGTCCCAATTCAACTGCTTTTTTCTCCCTTTGAAGTATCAAACAAATCTCATATTTATGGGGATGTGAATTAATGCTGGCTTGGCCACTCATTATAGCGGCGTAAGAGTTGGGAGGGTTTTTTGAAAAGTTCTCACTGTTAGGAAATGTTACAAAATTATAATTAAACTTTCAGCGGCCATAATAGTAGATACAATAGTAAAACAATGGCGTCACACCTACACGCTCGGCGAGGACGGAGTAAATGGTAGCTTTTTTTTTTTAACGATGGGAAATCATCAAATGACTTCTTCCGCTCTGGGTGGAGCGGAAGGGCGTGTCAGACTCTTACTGACTAAAACCCATCCGTGTTCCTTCTAAAGCCCTTTGCGTTCCAGAGCCGCGGTGACTCTTTCGAACAAATTCCGCAACCCTGGCAAAGTAAACGGTAGCTACAACCTAGGAGTCTTTAAGTCAAGAGTGAATAGGTTACTTCTAGGCAAGCGTGCTCCATCTTCGACCACATCATCGCTTACCACCAGGTGAGTATTTGAAAAGAGTAACTATGGACTTTCTTGTCTGTTCTTCTCCATAAGAATTTACCTTTGTGAATGGACAGTAGAGGCACTTTATTTTTATATAAATTCTTTTAACTGTAATGTTGAAGTTCAAAAGTACCATTTAATGGGCTAATTGGAATAAACGTTTTGACTTTGACTTTGTGAGATGGTGGTCAAACGCGTGCCAATAAATAGAAAAAAAAATGTTTTGTTATTTTTTTATTTTATTAGTCATCTACTAATTCCGATTAAAGTTTACGAAATCTTAGCAAATATGAAGTGTTGTTTAAATGAGTAAAAGAAGAAACCACAAGTAAAAATTCTCAAGCCGTTTTGCTGTACTTTTCACATACAAAATCGTGAGTAAGCAGTGCTTAGGTACAGCAGTCTGCCTGTAGTTTGAGCAAACTTTCACAAGACAACCTACCTTTCTTACCCTACCCCACCTAAAAGAAAACAACGTTATTTAAAAACAGTTTTCACAAACTAAGTACATCCTAAACAACAATTATTAGTGAAATTTGCGTGCTGCTAATTCGAGTAGATGGCGTACACAACGGGGTGGAATAATATTGCAGCTCCGTTCCACTATACATTAGCGGCGAAGCGAGTTGCAATATTATTCTAATCGCGCAACAGGCATCTAGCGGACCTATTATTTGGCAAATGCCCGCAGATGAACTAAATATTTGGTTTTCGGGTGTGTGTGTTTGCTCGGACTTAAATCTAGGGTATTTGCTAACACGCGTGTATGTGTGATATCGGATCTGTGAGCTTTGAAGGGATAAGTAGATTGTAATAGTGGGTATCACGTTTGGCATAGTTATTTTTGGTTTTGTAGATGTGTTGTGTCGGTTTAAAAGAAAGAAAGAAATCCGTTTATTTTGCCAGACATGACGCACAGAAACACTTAAAAGATAAATAACTTATCAACCATAATTTAACGAAACTAAATAAAAAAAAAACTTGCATCACTATCAGCCCATGTCAGGACCGGACATTAATTAATACGAGCCTAGTCACACCACAGACAAAACAGAACACAGTTCAGCAGTTGTCCATGATGACGATGATGACGCCTGACTGACTGACAGCGACAACATGAAACTAAACAACAATAATAATCATTTTAGACAATTTACAGTTAGTTGTAGGAAATATTAATAAATTCAAGTTGTGTGTTGTGTGTTTACTCGATGGGACACAAAGACCTTTATACTAATCCTAAGTAATACGTACTATAAACGCAATAGTGAGTTTATGTGTTTGTTCCGGTTTCACGCCTAAATCGCTGAACCGATTTTGATAAATTTTGGTATTGAGTTCGATGGGACCCTGGAGACGGTTATTGAGTACTTGCGAAAATCTATTGCAACGCGAGCGAAGAGCCGCAGGAAAATAAAGTAAATAATTTACCTATTTCCTAATTAATAACACAAATGCTTCGCTGTCGGTGGAAAAATATTGAGGGTTTTCTTCTACACCCACGATTGCGAGAAAAATCATAAATCTTAAGTGAGCTAAAAATACTCATGAAGATTTATAGACAAACAGGAACGGTGTAATGGCTTCTGAAAAACTTTTTTACCTTATCTACAACGTGTGGAAGAATAAACGCAATACCTGAACAACAACTTTTACTACGGGACCAAAACAGAAATTGCGAAAAAAGTCGACTTCCCCATACATTTATGTGCGCATAACCCAAAATGAACTGAACAGTTGTTTTTTTTTGCAATTTCAATTAAAACATTATGCACTAATAAAAACACTATTCAAATGCGGACTTAATGCCTTAAGCATTAACTACCAGTCGATCTTAGGGTTGTTCTCATAGTAAAAGTTGTTTATTCTGTAACACGAATTTTCAACTAAAATATGGCGTCAAAAAATCCATCATTGCTGTCGACAGGAAGTGAGCTCAAAAGACTGGCGGCATTTCCACGTTGTATGGCAATGCTTATCCTCTGTCCGAGGTAAAAGCCAGCCCTTGGGTCACTCGAAGTGTCAACTAAGCGTTTAGCAAGATAACGCATGAGCACTCGGACCCCACGGTCCCGAGTTTCAATCCCAAAAGGCTCGAAAATATAATTGCCAACTAGGTTATTATATTTCCACCGCTAAAGGTTCTCTGCAGCCGCACCAGCACAGCACGACGAACTAGGAAGATGGGATGGCGCAAGAGTATCGACTCTAGTAGCTTCCCACACTAAAGGTTCAAAAGGTAAAGGTAAATTTTTTAATTCTACTTTAACTTACGCTTCCTAAAACAACATTTTTGTTTCCCGATTCATAAACTCTGTCGAACAGGCACTCTCGATCATTTCCTTAGAGACGTTAAAAACTCATTAAAAATAATACAAAAAATATGGTTCTCCCAAAAATGTTTTCACACGGGGCCAGATTAAATTCGTAACTTTATTGTTGAACAAAAATTCCTAAGTGAAATTCACCTACTCATATTGGAATTGGCCCACGTTTTAGCTGAAGCGTGGGTGAGAAATATCGATGAGCAAGTAAAAAAGATTGATTTGGTTTCATGAAATCTGTTTTCGTTTGATTTCTCGATTATTTTGGTACATTTATTAAGATTCTAGCACATACGTAGGTGTAAAGTTTCAGAAATACACGACACTACCCTCATTCATCATTA
The DNA here is from genome assembly GCA_905163435.1 of Mamestra brassicae. Taxonomy (NCBI): domain Eukaryota; kingdom Metazoa; phylum Arthropoda; class Insecta; order Lepidoptera; family Noctuidae; genus Mamestra; species Mamestra brassicae. The sequence goes on along the minus strand of LR991004.1, from coordinate 4,938,071 downwards.
TCTGCCTAGCCTTTTCCCAGTGATATTGGGGTCGGCTTCCAGTCAAACCGGATTCAGCTGAATACCAGTATTTTACGTGGAGCGGCTGCCTACCAGACCTCCACAACCCATTAACTGGGTAACACGAAACTCCTTGACAAGACTGGTGTCAGATTATCTGGCTTCTGACTATCCGTAGCGACTGCCAAAGATCTACAAATGACAGCCCTCATTCATTAGGGAAAATCTGAAACAGTTTCAGAATTGCACGACACGATCATTCATTACGGTAAGTCTAAAACTAATGCATACGTTGACCGATTACATCATGTCTTTTTTTACTCCAGCCAAAAGTTCCCGCCTGCAACACTAATAAAACTCAAAAACTGTCCATTTCATATGAAACCACATAAAATATCCAGCACCTAATTAAGCACAACTGACGAAACACACGTAAAGCAGACATCTTACAATTAGGACCGCACACTTTTTGTGACGAGATGACGTCACAAACCAGCAGTCCGTACAGAACTTCTGGCAACGGAATAGTTTATGAAGTAGAAATTCGATAACGTTGAAATCCAACTCTACAAATAGCAGTGAAGTTGACGTTTTAACGTGTTGATACTCTTACCTGTGGGACATACTGTCGTAGCGTGTGGTTGACGAACTGTTAGAATAGCCTACATTTGTCCCACTGCTGGGCAAAGATCTCCCCATAGCCATCCACTCTTACTGGTGTGTTGCTCTTTCCGACCAATCCGTCATGAACGCCTCCAAGTCGTCACGCCAGCGTTTCCTAGGCCTTCCTCGGCGACGAGGCCCGTCCCCTGGCTCCCACTGCGTAACGACTCTGGCCCATCTGTCCTGGTGCATCCTACATAAGTGACCCTCCCAATCCCACTTCAGCCTGGCAGATTTACTGCCCACATCAGCGATCCCTGTTTTACGCCTAATACCTAGAACGCTACGCACCATCGCCCTTTGGCAAACCTAGTTAAGTATAAATATTATTTATTCGATGTACACCTACCACAGTGTAGTATTTTAACCCAAAGGTGTGGTAGAGAATTCCTTGTTGAATTAAGTCCCTAGCCTACGTACCACTACGGTATATAATTTAAATAAATAAACATGGTGTTTATTGAGATAGTGGTCGAAATAAGTAATTTCTGATGTAATTGAAACTTGATCAATAGCTTTTATAACACAAGATTGGACATTTGACATACATCTTTTATATTTATTACACAAGATTTCTTTAACTTAGGACCATTAACTTAGGCACCCACCGCAAAAGTACGTACCAATCCCGGAGATAGATATTACCAGCTATCAGCTATAATAACATAGAAAAGCAGAAGTCCAAACTTCAACTTTGCGTTGGTATTTCAAAACAAGATAAATACCGGGAACAGACGTTAACAAACAAAAATGCTCGACTTTTTAACGGCCCGTCCGTGAGTACAAACTGCGGGGCATTTTCAGCAAGTGAACTTGAAAGCAAACACGAGACGCGTGTAGGGACAAAGTTTGTGTGAAAATATTTATTGTAACTGAATTTGATCCGGCGTGGGTTAAACTTAACTACTAACAAGCTGTGAGGAGGATAACAGTCGTTTTAACCAGAGGTTATCGCATTATCCCTGTTTTCCGACGGATTATGGCTGCTCTCCAATATCGTATTAGGGAAAAATTACTACGAAATGTATGGTTATGGGCATTTGAGGGTTATCACAACAATTTTTATATACTTAAGTGCCAATACAATATTGGAACCCAATTCATAAGGGGTTGATGTTACAATATTCATTCAATAGATTTATGAGAATCGAGTTCGGACCACGAGGGAGTAATTATGAATCTATTTAAATAGCAAGCCTTTGCTAAATTCATCATCATCATCATCATCATATCAGCCGAAGAAGTCAACTGCTGGACATAGGCCTTCCCCAATAGAGGGGCAGGCGGGTTGGCGATCGCAGTGTAGCTGCTGCAATGTCCAGAGAATGCTGGTGCCCATTCTCTGATGAGTTCCTTAGTCGCCTCTTACGACACACAAGTCCAAGATGATGTGACCATGGTGTGATCCAAGTGATGGGATGGTGTTATTCTTTTACGTTCGACACCGTACAGAGCTATCTTGCTCACGTAGAGAAAACAGATCAACACAGATCACACACTGAAGGGATTGGAGTTATCTTTATATACTGCATTGCCACCACCAGTCTCAGAGCGATCATAAACAATTCTAAAAAGCAAATTGCAGTCGATAATATAGTCATCAAAACCCAATCCAGCGAAAACACAAACTCAAAAAATACCAATAACATTGAACCACATGCCAAAAATTGTTTAACCAAAACATTCAGATAGGTCAAATTAGTTTCGAAAGTAAACCACAACGCGGACGGCCGGTTGCACAGTTACTACCGTTTCTACTATCGGTTAGTAGTGCCAAAACACTTCGACACATAAACGTGTATTTGGCAGGGTAAGTGACCCGGACGGGGTCGCCATCTTAATCTAAGGTTAACCTCGAAATTAGCTAAACGATACCTTGGGGCATTACCGTTTGATACTGCTTTTTTGGAGTGACTGAAGGAGGTGAGGGAGTGAAAGAAACCTAACCAGTCTCTTCAATACAAACATATTGAACGGACTGGTTGTGTTTAAAATGCGTGTTATATGAGGAAAATTGCAGGGATTTTGTGTTTATTTTATATGTCTGTATGTCGGCACTTTAATCACATTGTCATAAATTGTCATTTTCTTTTTTTAATGTGTTTTCATATTTGTATTTTCTAGTATTATAATAGGGAATATGCATGCAATTTTTTTATTTGCCAAATAAACTTCTTATTATCTGTAGTAAACAATTATGAAATAATTTTTAAAATACCTTTGTTAGTGATGAAGTTATTAAGCTTCAAAGTTGACAATTAGAAAGAGAAGTCTGATACAAACTGTGACGTCAAATACTATGACACCTGTATAGGTGTCGTAGTTGTATAGCTGCAATAGAAACAACATCAACTGCCTAGCCTTTTCCCAACTATATTGGGGTCGGCTTCCAACATACTCAGAAACAGGGTACAGTGTAGTGTATTGGCTGCTCATAATATAACTACAGATCTTTGGATATCACCCAAACTATTACTTGTTTAATTATACAGTTCACAGGTTTAGTTCCAAACATCAATGTCATCGCCTTCATTGAATTTCTCGAGTTCTTGCAAATCGAGGCGTAACTAGAATTAACAGTTCTACTTCCAAAGGCAAATTAGAATCGTCAGTACGATGGATGAGATTCCATAGAAGTTCCTAAGCGCCTTAAGGTGCCTACTCCAGATCTTTGATAAGATATTAAGTCTCAAGACGATTTAACGAGCTCTTCCTTAAACAATATAATGTAAAATGGAAACATAAACGTCTCTGCGTCACAAAAAAGCATTAAACTTCAAATTTTCCTTTGAAAAGAGAAAGCTAACAGGATGTCGTGAAAGCAATTATGGTAAACTTTTCACAAAGGTGCAATGCAGTCATAAAAGCATTGTGCTCCTTACAATTCAGGGCAAAAAACGCGTCATTACCAACAAAAACAAGTTGTGCAAAGCGAGAGAAGTTGGGGCGAGTCTGCGAATTCGATTTACATATGAAAACGTTCGCGAGCGGCCCGCTAGAGGACGTTCTCTTAAAAATATCACACCCTGTAACACGATCTTATTTAAAAGTCACACCCGGTGCGATTTTATAAAGGAATAAAATCTACGTGTGAAACTTTTCACGCCCGACTCCTTTTGGGGCGTTGAAAAACTGTAATGTATGCTTTAATACTCTCTTTTGTCTCCGAATACATGGTTTATGAATGTCTGTATTTTGAAATATATTATTCTTTTTTTAAGACCAAGTCTAGTCTGTTTCATTAAGATTTATGAAGTTGGCTAGACAAGCGTTTGTTCGCTTTTTATTTATATTTTTATGGCCCGGCTTGCTTTTAATTGTGTTGCGATCTGATAAAAGTGAAATCATGTTGTTATTACGACTTGTTTAACATAAGTCTGGCAGAATAAATTAAAAACCTTTGTATCGATGCCTTCAATTTAGTACACGATGAAGCTAATATAATTTCGAAAGAAGATTATATATTATATATCATTACTCTGTAACGCATGTCTCAGTCAGACAGTCTCAGATATACCTAAATCTTCAGCAGACTACTGCGTCTTGCAGCAAGTTTCTTAATTATTTTCGACTAATACTGGACTGGAGGACAAAGTGTTGGTCGGCCGGCGGCGAGATGGGCGGACGACATTATTGCCATCGCGGGTAGAACCTGGATGAAGCTGGCCCAGGAACGTGAGGATTGTCACAAGAGATAAGAGGCCTATGCTTAGCAGTGGACGAAGTCGGGCTGTAGATGATGTTGAATACAACACTCCCACTTTTTTCACAACATCATATCACACATAAAGTCTTTAATCATCAGAATCTGCCTGTGCCTGTCGAGGTCAGTTTCCGGTCAAACCAGATAGTACTTAAATTCAAAGCTCCAATCCGGTACGTACAAAAATATTTTGTCGTATCGTCAGTTTATTTATAATCGCCAATAAGCAGCCCTCTATCAGGCGCGGCGGATATCTTTTCACCTCGACATTAAGGCGATGAGCAGGTGCTTAAGTTGTCATTTCGCACGTCACGGAACGTTCCGTGTAATCCACATAATGCTTGCGCTCCTACCGGCGGTTCTCGATTAGGTAAATAAGTTTTGAAACCAGATAGAAGGGATTTTTGGCACTACTGCTAAATTATACTTTTTGAAGGCATGTTCTGTATGGTGTCGCACGTAAAATAATAGCACCATCCCATAACTTCCCGTGGGTATCGTAAGAGGCGACTAAGGGAACTGGATCTCACACAATACCTATGACAAAAAAAATCTTAAACACGTTTTTTTTTTTTGTCACGTGAACAAAAAATTAAGACGATACAGTGCTTTGAAAACTTGTGTAACGTCACTTACCAGTACACTTTTGACTGGAAAGTGACGTTACAAGCCAACACTTCTTAACTTTGATGCGTTTTATTTTTGTAATTTTTTTATTGATTTGATAAATTAATAAATACGTATCCAACATTTTTCGATAATGTAACTGACGGACTAAATAGAGTCATATTTTTTTACCCAAGCCACATCCCTATTTGGGCAATATGCTTGAAACCTGGTTCATGAAGAATTTAACGAATTTTCTACAAAATCGCCGATTTAAACCGAAAACTATAAAAGCTAGCTATTTATCAAGCCCAGTAAATCTGTATCTCGAAAAGATATCACTTTACACGAGCAAAATTCTACCCTCTTTTGAACAACTAGTAGGAGGTATTGCTACAGTGTAGGTGCACACGAAAATAGGAAATTGCTCCCAGTACTTAACGCTAAAGAGTGAGCGAGAGAAAAGATTTTAAAACATTGTGTTTTATGATGCTTGTCTAGCAATACGAGTATTTAGATTGCGTTTTGTGCAACTTTGAAAGTAAGCGGTGATTATTTTATTAGAACTCATCTTGCGAAGGTAAAACTTCTTAGAAATTAAAAGCATTTTAGATACTTAGCATTTTGTTTAGAGTTTTCATTAATCGTTATGAGGCGAATTTATTACGTCTTTCGCTGCATTGAAGAAGTTTAGCTCTATGAAAGGTTCTAGTTAAATTTTTAAATTCGAAATGCTCATTACTAAATACCTAAACATGCAGATATTACCTTAATAAGTTGAATGCGGATATTTTATTAACAATACAGTAATTTGGGTAAGTTGCCATTAAATATTACAAAAATATCTGTGAGTACAGTAGGGACTAAATTCTGTCCAAAAAGAACATTTCAAATGCGAATATAAGACAAAAGAAAGTTCAAACTAGCCACCCATCTCGAATTTCCCACTACCCTTTTAAATTACCAACTAATACTTTTTTAATTTTTTTTTCTATTCCCGTCTCAGCAAGACACGATAGCAAATAGAGTGCAGCGCGATCACAAAATTACACGTCAATCCGAAACGCGGCCGCGCGAACCGTCGGGCTCGTCGCTCCGGGCCGGTTACAACCGGATCGAGCCGGATCGCACCGGATCGGGCTGGATAAAACACGTTGTTTAATAAAGCTGGATTTTTTTTTATTTGTATGTGAATGGTATCGCTGTTATATTAAAATGTTAGGTGGTAGATAGATGATTTTTTTTTTCTTTTTTTTTTCAGTGTGATCTTTATGTATGTTAAAGGCCGAGTAGTGCACGTCTTTCTGCTGGTATTTCATTTTTAACCGACTTCAAAAAAGAAGGAGTTCCTAAGAGAGCACAAAGAATAAGAACATTTATTAGATTTATTTTTATTTTCTTTGGAGATTTTTTTTCTTTTTCTCCTGTTCCCATTATTTGGGGTCGGGTCTCCTCACTATTTTGTGCCAGGAATCAATCCTGGGTTTTCAGCTCTGGCGATTGGGCTTACAAAGTTCTCTCTCGATCTTGAACCACCAGTTTAATGACTGGCGGCCTCTGCCTTTTCTGTTCTGGTGCAATTTTTACGACAAAGAAGAGTTCCAAGATAAATAAGTAGGTAGATAATTGTAAATCCGGTTACAGTGTTTAATTAAAAACTGACAGAAGAAATAATACAACTACTGTAATGTGACGGTGTAATCCAGTACAATATACTAGTACATCGGTTTTAAACACTGTCTGTTTTTGAGAGGACTATTGTGTTACTATCACAATGTCGGACATCCGATACTGTTTCAACGGCAACATTGTTTGTGCCTTAATTAATAAAATAGTAATTAAAATCGCATTATTAGCGGTCTATTAACAGGTTTGCATTTACTGATTACTATATGTTTTTTATGAATCTAATTAGGTATTAATATTACAAGTGACTTGACTGAAAGTTTGATTTCATTTTGAAAGAAAAAATACCTTTATGTCGAAGCTACCTAGTATATTTCGAATGAGTCACCGCGGCCCTAGAACGCAAAGGGCTTTAGGAGGAACACGGATGAGTTTTAGTCAGTAAGATTCTGACACGCTCTTCCACTCCACCCATAGCGGAAGAAGTCATTAAAAAACACATATAGTAGTAGTTCCTAAAAATATTACAGGGACATTTTTAACCCCCTGCCAAAAAGAGAGGTGTTATAAGTTTTACGTATGCACCTGTGTGTCTATCCGTGGCATCGTAACTCCTAAACGGATGAACCTATTTTGTATTAAGCTTTTTTTGTAAGATTATTATCTATAAACGGGGATAGTGTTTATTGATTACTAGACTCCTAAAATCTTCCTAATTCCAACCAACCATATCTTAACACTAAAATAATATCCCCACGTGCAAACTCGAGAAACATTAACGTTAGCACTGAATCGAGTTCCCGTACAGTACAGAGAACAGGTTTATACAATATTCAGGAACTAAAATAGTGACTCCGCTGCAAAACTTGCGTTGCCCAGAATAGCAAAATCTGGTCGATGCGACCAGACTATTTTGGTGGCTTTTCAGCCGAGATTGTTAAGCGATGCTCTCCCATATTTATCCGTTTTTAGGACCTGCATTTGAGACTATTTTTAGTTAATAAAAGAATTAAGGAACTGAAGTAACTGATACTGGAATTGGAATAATGAAATTCATATCGCAAATTGACTCCGTTTTATTTTTAACAATTGGGATTCTCTGTAACTTTTAATATTCGGTAAATATTCTACTACTAGTTCGAAACTGCAGCTTTGTGCAGGCTACAGTATTAGCTGTAATAATTATTTAGCAGTAGGTATTTATTGAGAAGTATTGCAAATATCTATTTACAAAAAAAAAACCGGTTATCGTTAAATTTACTTACTATTCAATCCTGAATTGCTTAATCTGGAATTTCCGTTTCGTCAGATAATACTTGACATAGACTTGATCTCAATTTGTCCCATTTAAAATGATTAAATAAGGTCCTCTATCACTAACGCAAAACTGCGACAAAATTGTCAAGTCCATACTCTGGGACGCAGCACGACTTAGCATTAATGCATGCATGCCCTTAGTTTCACATTTCACCGGCGCGCCAGGATATCCCCTAAGACATAGTGCACATAGATCAATAAACTTGTGCATCTAATAAAGCAGTGGTTTCCAACCTGTGGTGCGCGGACCACTGGTGGCCAAAATGGCCGCGTGAGGTTTAAAATATATCTCCTTCCACCTTAAAAATTAATATCATAGAAGCAAACTGATTCTAAGTTCTATCAGAAATGTTGAGTTTTCTATGACAATGCTTTTGATTTAATAAAAAAAGTTATGCGACAAGTTTTGATTTATTTATTAGAATCGTCCACAATTCATACACTGTAAGATAGCTTATGATTTATTCTAGTGCTGCAACACTTATAGACAACCACAACATTACTACATATATCAAACTTTTTTTTGTAATTTTATTTTGAGATTAACGCATTTTTTTTACTGTTGATAGGCACGCGTTTACTATTTAAGCGATGATGTGGACGAAGATGGAGCACGCTGGCCTAGAAGCAACCTATTCATTCTTCACTTACTCTATTTACTTCTTGATCTATGGTCTGCTAGCAACAAATAAATCAAAGTGGTCCCCGGTCAAATAGGTTGAGAGCCACTGGTCTACAGTAGCTACACCTACCTACCTATGCACAGAACACATCAATTACTCGAAGCTCGTTGCTCACTGACAGGCACGCACGCTGGTTTACTGTGAAGACTACGCTTAAGAAATTATGACGTCAGCGCTTAGTAGTGACATGATGGCCATAGAGTTATGATTGGAACGGGCTTGGTCTAAATGTTAACTAGTTTTGGACATTTCTTGATTTTGGCAACCGTTCGTGACTGTTTAAATGTAATATGCCATCTTGAACTTAGCAGCTGTGGCAATTGAGGTGAAAACTAATAAACGAAATCTGTACGGTAACACAAAGAACCACAACGCCATCTATCCTATCAACTCATCAACTCAACCAAAATCAACTTTCGGGCAGTTGCCCACCAGCCAAAACCACCGTCTTGTCGGAGGATCCTCCCATTTCAGTGGAAGTGTGCGGGACTTTACTCTCTGTTCCGCATACCTCTATAGAGGTTTTACAATAAATTAGTTTTAGGGTTGGATCCAGTTGAATATCATAGATAGTTGATATCCAAACATTATCTAGCTACGATAGATAATGTTTGGATGGTCGTGTTGTTTTAATTCAAAAATTCAAAATTCAAAAGTCATTTATTCAAATTAGGCTGAGTGCCAGCACTTTTTGAACGTCAAAGTTCTACATAAAGACAGTCCCCCCAAAACGCCCGCCCGTCACCACTTCCTAGTGTTTTAGCTGGGAAGAAGAAGTGGCGCAACAAACTCCCCAGCAACACATCTGTCTGTTGAGTTATAAGAACTATCACTTATACAAAGGTATGTAAGTAGTCAGTCAGTTCTTACAAAGAAAACAATACAACAAAGGTAACACGTAAAAACATAAAACTTAATACATTAAACAATACACACTTTATATTAATACTGTTGACATTATGCTTACGTTTGACCACTACCTCAATTGATGGTAATAAGTATGATAACTAAATTGAAACATCTGTATTAATTAATACAAGATAAATTCCAGTTGTTTTTTTCTTTCTTTAATTCCTTAGTATCATTCATCTCTTCTCCATAGAGATCCACGCTTTGGAACGTGCCTAGATGCACGTACCAAAGCGTGAATCTCTCCATGTTTAGAAAGTGCTCTTAAATGTATTATTTGAAATAAAAGTTTTGAGTTTGAGTTTGATAATGATTTTCGAAAAAAATCTACGGTTATCTAATTGGTTGCGCTATAGACAACTGTGATCTATTCGTTCTGTCAATGGTGTGACGTTCTTTCTTTTTTTTTAATTTCAGTCCATCCAACGGTTGTCTGGTAAACATCGCTTTCAGCAATAAAACTATTATTGTATCCATAAACTTAAGTTTACGTAAATTATTTATCTGTCTATCTAATGAATCAATCAACCTCATTAAAAACATTAAATACACAACGAATCTCTGTAAAATCGATGCGTAAAAGTATATTAAGCTTGGTGCACACAATATGCGTTAATTTGCTGACAACAATGTGGTGTGTGGTTAGTGTCGCGTCAGTGGCGACGAGGCCGGAATATTTCAATTACGACTACGCTCAGACTCGCACTGACCACGGAATGGGATGGTCGTATGAAGACTTTGTAATTACTCCTCTAAGAGGATGGTTGGAGTAAAGTAACTGTAGGGAAACAAGACTGTGTAACTCTACTAAAAAAGTGGTGGATGTAAAGCATTTTTAGTTTTTTAATCTTCATTTATTTTAAGAGGGACCGGTCAATAATGATCAATGCCACCCAAAAGGTCACACAAAAAAAACTACTAGATATTTACGCTTAATTTCTGAGGTAACTAAACGTTTAACATTATGAAAAGGAACCCTCCCTTTTTACACCTCACCCATTCTAAATTTTAGAGTAGTATGGAGTAGTTACTTCGATAGAAAACATCACAGTATATACGTTACCTGATTAGGTACCTACTACTGAATACTTGGCACTTATTCATATTCAACTCAATTCCGTAATGTATCAAAAGAACCTTCATTAAAAGACACTCATGTATTTCTTGAAGCCATACACAATTTTAGCGAGGCGAGCTGGTATGAATGTATCTAATCGAAGAAAGCCATGACAACCGATCCCGCCAAAAGAAACCAACCTACCTAAATAATTAGGAGGAAAAAATACTGTTACATCACGTTTCCAAAGGAAACATCAAAAAAAAAATAAGTACCAACCGAATTGAGAACCTCCTCCTTTTTTGGAAGTCTCTATGTGACATTTCCGGATTACGTCAGAAAAAACGAACGCACAGATAACAAATTGAAATAAAAATAGAACAGTCCAAAAACAGAAGTTTCAACAAAAATAAAACTTTTCAAAATCGAACAACAGCATTCGATTGTCCAAAAACTAAAATCTAAATAGGTTATGATTCGTTATTCAAAAGTTCCCGCGCTAGGGTTGGGCTCGATCGATGCACCACAGTTATTTTGAGCGCATTCGAGCGCGGCTGCAGACGGGATCAGTGTCAGCCCTAATTGGGCTACACGCCGGCGACATTTTTGTTTCAGATCAATACAGCATCTAAATTCGTAATACTGGCTCGTCTGTGATGTAATTTGGATACCATTTGTGTATTGTTTGGAGGAAAATTGACGCATTGTAAGATGTAAGATTGTAAGATGGCTAAGTACTTGCATGTGATGTTAAACCTACATCAAGATTTCTTGAATGTTACCAATTGTGTTGATAGACCTACTAAGGTCTGTTTTAATTTTCATAAAATGAATTTTTTTAACAACATTTGCAACATTAAAATCTCACAACATTATTTCAACATTTAATCTCGTCTGAATAACCATCAAAACATCTTTCTAATAGTGAATTAACTTTCCTTTATTGCGTCCTTAAAAACTTATAATTAAGTCTATCGTAAAAACTAACAGTCTTTAAGCAATTGTCTATGGACTGTAACGAACTCCTTCGAAGTTTAAAAAACTGTAACTGCTTCTTGTGTTAAAGAGAGGTACCTTACCTATCCCCGAAGGTCAATAGACATTTGCATTTTTGTCTCGTGATAGTGAATGCGACTTTTTGCATCGTTAGCGGAAAGTAACAGAGAATTGTTGGGCACTTGGCAGTTTTCCTTCAATGTTCAATAGGATTAAGATCATAATGATATCTTGATATTACAATGGGGTAATTGTATGTCTGTTTGTAGGAGGTAATCTATTGAAGTTCTGATCCGCTTCGAACTGATACAATTTCTATGTTTCATAAAATATTTTTTATCTTGAAAAAATATTCGTTCCCATAGGATAGGTACCGAGAGCGAAACTGCGGGAAAAACCGCAGTCACTTCCAGAATCTTGACTGAACAAACTTTAACCTCTAGGTACATTTTTGTAGTGCTAATATACAATTGTACACATTTTCTATCTTTGACAAACCTTGTGAGAGCGTGTTTGTACTGAATACGATATTTTGTGGCGAGTTTGTGACTCTCTAATCCAACAATGCATCTTATTTGGCATTTCAAGATGCTGGAGCAACATTTCGTAAACAAGTTGTATCGTCAATGAACTGCCAGATGCAAGTTAATAAAAGCAGGTTCCAGATGCAAAACTAGTCACCTCAAAGAGATGTCAGCAAAGAGGACGGGGCCCGCTAGGGCCAGAGCCTGCCAGGGTTGCGGAATTTGTTCGAAAGAGTCACCGCGGCTCTGGAAAGCAAAGGGCTTTAGAAGGAACACGGATGGGTTTTAGTCAGTAAGAGTCTGACACGCCCTTCCGCTCCACCCAGAGCGGAAGAAGTCATTCGATGATTTCACATCCTTAAAAAAAAAAAAAAAAGATGCAAAGCTAGTAGGTATGTCTGCACCATTAGTTCAAGGACAAAACTGCAAAACCGAGTTAGAACATTACCAACCAAGGTGAAACCAAGTAGCTTATTTTCTCGATTCTATTTATTCGCTCGCGTTTGGCCACTCTCTCACCTGATGTAAGCTAAGAAGTGGTGGGCGATGAAGCAAGTCTAGAAGTAACCTATTCACTCTTGACTTGACACTAAGCAATCAGGAAACACCTCCGGCTCGTAATTTAACTACTTAGCTGTACGCGCCAAGAAAGAAGTGAAATGAAATTAAGGGCCGATTTTTCGATGCCTAGATATCTTTTCAATATGTCGTTTTGACATTTTTTGTAGGGAAATTAGAAAATATTTCAAACAGCCATGTTTCTTTTTCAGTTTAATAATTTCTGATTATTAAAAAAATTGCCTAAGGTGTTTTGTTAACCTTAATAACTACACAAACATATTTACAACGAACACACTGTTCTGATTCATAAGTCCCCAATGGCCTTCAAAATTTTCACATTAACAGCAGTCGTTTATAATAAGAGGTGCCATTTTTCATTACGATTGAACTAAAAGGTTTCAACTCGCCACTCTATTAGGTTTATTACTACAATATTTCATTGTAAACGTCCACAATCAGTTAATTAGTTGTGACTATAAATTCACGAAATAACATGCTAAGTACTTTGCTTTTGTTTCAAATATTTCAATATATTAACCAAGGTTTTCAAATGCCCTTTGTCACAGGAGAATTAAATTATTCCAGTATATTCTAGCACATAATTCACGCAGTATTTTACTTTAAACCTATTTTAATTATTCTGTAGTGTTGAATCCAACTGTAAAAGTTCTCATTTTGGTCGACGAGGTTTTTTAAGCAAACAATGGCAGGATCCAGAGTCCGTGTCAGCTGTCTTTGTTGAACCTTGTAGGTTGAAGGTACTAAAATAGTAAACTGGTATCTTTGAAATAATTTTAAAATCTTTTTCGGAATTTATATTTTCGTCACAGTAGGTAACAAAAAACCGCACTTCATTAAATAAATCCTATAAAAAGTTACTCATATCTCTGCCTTTTATTCTCGTGTTCGCAAAACAATGCATTGTATAAAGGCAAACTTTCTCGCCCCATCTCACATTATTGACTAAATGATCCGAAAACCAACTCCGAAAACTCACATAACTTTGTACACGGCTTTCGATATGTGGATGCTTAAGAACTGGATATGACTAAGAATAACTACAGAAAATGATGCCCAATATCTAATGTTTGAAATATCATTTTTAAATCACATGCGATTTTTGTTGGTTTTTGGGCTACTCACAATAAAAAATAAGGTCAGATAAACTGTATCACTTATACACAATTACACATGTGTTAAAAAAAATCGGAAACCCATAGTAAGGAGCCCTGATCTGGACATTTATGGGATGAGCTTAACACACACTTTAGGGCTAGAACTTGCATAACGTCACCGCAGCCCTGGAACGCAGAGGGCATTTGGTTATAGTCAGTAAGAGTTTGTCACTCTCTTCCGCTCCGCCTAGAGCGGAAGGATTCATTTGATGATTTCCCATCGTTAAAAAAAGGGCTAGAAACTCCAGGGAGAGTGAGAATATACACAACAAGAATTCGTAAAAAACATGAATAAGGTCGATAAAACAGGATGGAAGCTACAATAAGGCCAAGGGGCGGCAATACAAATTTAATTAAGCTTTTTGACGATACCCGTTCGTTTTTTGTGCACAACACATTAAAAAAAACAACAAATGGGGTCATCTCTAACTGACTTTGTTTTAAGTCCATAAAATCAAAATAAAAAAAATTAATAACTGTTAAAAGAAACCTTAATTTTCTGTCAAACAGATATTATTAAACCTAGAACATTACACACTTTTTGAACACCATTGTCAAGCAAGCGCGTACTCTGTACCAAACGTCTATGCCAAACATCATAAATATGTGACAAAAAGTACGGCGAATTTGTGGTTTGGCATCGAGAATTATTCATCATCATCACAACATGAACCAGCTTCACGAGGTGGGTCGATTTTTTTGCATGCAAGTGTATTTATTTAGAATCTCCATCAAAAGATATATAGAATACTTGTCACATAATGAGTCATTAGATTTCTAGTTGATAAGAGGGAAAAAACTGTATTAGATGTTATAAAACAACTAAAGAGTCCAGTTAATTTTACAGCAGCTGAGAATAAGACCTAATGAAACAATCTAATGATAACCTCTGTTTTTAGAAGTCGGTTAAAAATTAAGACTGATCTATCGGAGCCCAGACAATTTTCATAATACTAAAATGGGCGTTAATATGTAACATGGGTGTTCAGTTTCAAAAAACTAATAATTTTTAAGTGCTGAAGAGTGTTCTGTTGCTTTACATCGTTTTCCTCAGTACAATTTTACGACTCGCGCGGTAAAAGGCAACTACAATGTGCTTTGCATTTATTCATCATGTTTTACATTTATTCTCAGAAGCATAGAATGAAAAAACTTTAAAACATTGAGCAATTAAGCTGTTATTAAAACTACAATTTTTAATTACTTGTAATAATTTTCTACTAGCGTAAGTTCTAGGAATCATGAGCATATGTTTCAGGTTAGTCCGTAGTGCGCATGTTTTTTGGTTTTAAATGAATGAGAAATGAAGATATTACCTATTATTATAATTCATAACTTAAATATCTTACTTTTCAGTCAAGAATAGCAACTACGATTTCATATCGCAGCATTGACCCATCTACAGCATTTAAAAAATCAAACTATATAGTCCAAAAAACACTTCAAACACACGTCATTAACCACGTTCAAATCATAACCCAAACCACGCTTTATATAGCCACCACTTCCAGTCACCGCTACCTCGATTTCCGTAGAAGTTGGTAATTTTTCAGAGCGGGGCCGGGCGTTGGCACCTAATTTATGGGGCTGCGGCCACGGGGAAGGAAGCTAAATTACCATACGACGTCCGCCAACAAAGAAACCGCTGAAAGTGCTTCCTAGCCGATACTAGTGACGCATACTACTCGCATTCCTCGAGAGCTGATGGTTGAAGCTTGGACGCTAATCTTTGACTTAGATGGTATAACCAAGTTATCGTTTCTAGTCATACCTTAGATAAGGGCCATGAAATCGAAGATAAATCACATTTTAATGAATACTAGAAAACCAACCGTGAAAGTCCTGTAGACAAAATCGTTGAAGGGCAAAATGACGATTATAATTTAGAAATCAAACAACGTGAGTAAAGGTCAACATCACACAAACAAAGACTCATTATGAGGGCTCCGTCTGAAACTCTCTTACCACAATAGAACTAGATTAATATAGATGAAGTATTTAATTTGAAAGTACAATACGATTGTTTCTAAGGTTTAAGGGCGAGACGTCTAATGTTGGATAGATGTCTCCTTAAAACGTATAAACTGCGTTCAAAGAATGCTTAAAACATAAATGCAAAATTTTCAAAAGGGTGGAAAATGCTGCACGGTTTGAAATAAAGTCCGAAGCAAAAATATTTTAAAACAGACTCCCAATAAATCATAAGACTGCAAAATAAGCAGAAGAAAAGCTACTAAACGCCTTATAAAACCAAAAATAACTTACCACAAAATAAACTGAACTAACACCGTATATTTCTAGAACAGTTTAGTTAAAATCCCCTGATGTACCTAACCTGCATTTTTCATCCGGCCGCATTAAAGTTTACCAAACTTATGAAAAAACTGGCTGACTAGTAGATTTTATAAACACTGAATAAAAAGGTATACCAGCGCTTACGTCTTTTTAAACTATGAAATATTGCGAGTGTAAAGCTCTTAGCGGAAGCTTCACCCAACTTTGTTGCCGAAGTTCGCAAGTGAATACCATGCGTTAGCACTTAACGGAGAAATTTTTCGTACCAACATCTTTAAGGTTTTCTATATTAATTTACAGAATGTTCATAACATATTTTTCCGTGTTCTGTATACACGTTGATATGATTTATCTTTAATTCCATATTAAATTTTCCAGTTTCACTTTCTCTTGGGACTCTCTTGCTTAAGACCAGGGCTCCACTTCGTTCCTTCAAAAATTTACAACCAAACCGACCACCTTTTCTTAGAATCTCTAACAGGCATATTAATCTCCTTCCTCGTATCTTTTAGACTACACAAGTTTATAGTCAACCAAATCAGTTTTCGGCGCTGACCTAACAATTTTAAGGTCCAGGGTCACATTCTGCTAACTTTCATTGCATTAAAGGGATCGGTTAAGGTTTACAAACATATTCAAATTCCATGCATATGCAAAATATTTCGACCGTAACTTTATGGCCATGATCGTAAATTAATAGGAATTATATCGGAGGGACCCTTTCCTCCTTCCTCTTTGACTCTCAACTAAAAGTTTTCATTGGGAAATTATTATACATAAGGCATTTTGGGGACTCTCGTTTCATCGGACCTGTCCTTTGAGGCAATAGGATTATTGGAATTCATTTTCATGTGATTAAGATTGTGGATACGACTATCTATTCGGTTCTTAGTATCGCGTAACTGTTTAGTAAATACAACTTTTACTGAAGTACTGAATTTGATTTTAATTGGCTGCATCTATTTGCGGTCTCCATCCTCTGGATGTTTAGTCTCTGTCAGAGAAACCTACCTATCTGTGTGTAATAACCTTTTTGCTGTTTTAATAATCAAGATTAAGTAAACAGAAACAGTTATATTTATCTGAAATACCTACTTATATGTCTGTGTAAGTATATTAATTAGTGTTAAGCTATTGCAAAGGATTAAGCATTAATCCACAAACAACTCAAGAGTATTAATTAAGGAAATTAATAACATCATTTGGTTTCCAATTAATTGTTGCAATTCCCCCTTCATCTAAGCTTTCAAGTTTATCACTCACTGCCTTTACCTCGAAGGTAAATGTTCTGAGGAACCATAAAACAAAGCAATTGAAAACAATGAAAAAGATGGTTTCCTATGATAATTGTTTTGGTTGACTTAAATATTTCCTTGAGCATTCTGCATAATAGAATCAAATACTCTTTATTATGTACACCATATAAGTTACAGAAAAGATAGATGAAGAATAACATTACATAGGGTGATACAATGGGCAGCCTTATTGCTAAAAGCGATCTTTTAAACACATCCTTTGGATGGATTTTAAGGAGAGAAGGAAATACAGTGCTGTAGGTGGTCTTAGGTGTACCTACTATTTAATAATGAAGATTTAGAGGCCCATGATGATAGAGACCATCATCTGCCTAGCCTTTTCCCAACTATATTGGGGTCGGTTTCCAGTCAAACCGGATTCAGCTGAATACCAGTATTTTACTTAAATAACTTGGTATTTGGAGTTGGGTGTTTGAAAAGAGGCCTATATAGAAATAGTCTTTAATGTGTGCTCCCACAGCAGATAAAGTAAGCAAGACTTTAAATGTTGGAACAATAAAGTGATCGTATAAGTACCTATGTAATTCCAACATGAGGTTCTCACAAAAACTTGTGAACATTAGAGACACAAAAGAAAGAAGTCGCCCAACAACGGTAAGCCGAGGACCATCTAGTACAAACGACAATATTATTTCAGTTAAAAGTTCCACGGTTATCCGATCCATTTCCCCCGCACAGGGATATTCAAATAAGATATTTTTCACCGCATTTGGCAATTCCGATGAGGCTTTTATGAACCCTATTCATATAGACATAGAGGTGATAAATTATCAGGGATCTGCGAACACTGGGGTGGAAAGCTTAGGTATATTTTTTATCTTTTACGTAGATATATGTATTTTATGTTGGCAACACAGGTGTCGGGTTGCCTGTTACGAAATTCTGTTTTATATCATTTGCGAGATGAACGTACGTATCGCCTGTTTGCGTACTTGGCGATATCTTCGTCATTTTCTTAGAAATGTTGTAAATATGCGTGACATTTTTTGTTTCGATCAAATGAAGGGGGGAATGTTAAGGGGAGATGGTGAAGCTTATATTACACAGGACCTTGTAATTTATCACGATGATGTGCACGTTTTGGAATTGCTAGACAAATTGCCAACCTGCGTAGCAACAGTACCTTTAATGGAATGGTGTCTATCACAAAGCAAGTTCCTAGGAAAGCGCACAGGCTGCCTGTAATTACCTAAGTGAGCCAAACTCATTGACTTAATTTGATTCTTCCAACAAAGTATCCCCAGAAAGCACCAGAATTCTCAGACACTCACGCAAGCATAACTGAAGTACACACAATAGCAAACATTACAATTTATCGTTTAAACTATTCAGAATCCCCCGCCTCATGGTTCATTGCGAGTCGGTTCACAAAGGCTCTATACTTAAGCTGGGTAAGCCAGAAGATAATGTTTGTACGAAGGCAATAATGGCCGATGTCACTTGGAGCATTTGACTGGGCAAACTGGAATGTCCCTGCATTCGAGATTTAACTTGAGATGTAACAATGCGTCCAGGTGGTGTGCGCAAATAAGAAGAATTCAAACTGAAGGACCAACTATTGGGTCTGATGATATGGTGAAAATTTATTACGATAACTTCGATGATGATATTAAAGACTCATCATCTGCCTAGCCTTTTCCCAACTATATTGGGGTCGACTTCCAGTCAAACCGGATTCAGCTGAATAAAAGTTTTTTACGTGGAGCGGCTGCCTACCAGACCTCCACAACCCATTAACTGGGTTACACGGTAGTCCTTGGCAAGACTGGTGTCAGATTATCTGGCTTCTGTCTGTCCGTAACGGCTGCCAAAGATCTACTAATGACAGCCACCAACGGACCAACGGCTTAACGTGCTTTCCGAGGCACGGAGGAGTCTCGGTATGTTAAGATGGTCACCCATCCACAGACCAACCTCGGCAAGCGTTACTTAACCTTGAAGGTCGTCCGGTGCGGCTGTTATTATTTAGCCACGAGCTCCTAATCGATGATATTAAATTGATGATGATTTAATCGATGATATTATAGAGACCGAAGATACAAAAATAAAAATACAGGACTTAAACACTGAAGCAGTAAGTCTCGAAATAACCAGTTCTATCGAAAATTAAATTCCCCGATCCTCAGCTCAAGAGTAAAGAAGTAGCGCCACTGCGGCATTGTGATTATGATAAAACTGAGGAAGGAAAGCCCGCACCGAATTTAACATTCAACAGCATACCCGCGCTTTCCAATACGTGACCTCTATATGAATTAATTCTATATTCTATATACCCCAAAACGCGTAGGGTTGTAATCGATATGCACAACGCAAGTTATCGATAAACTAGGAAATACCAATTAAACGCAGCCCGCACCGAATTCCAAGGAACAATAAAGGCTGTGTTGTGCTGTACTCAACCTTTGGAACACAATGAGCTTGATGTGTCTGAGAATTGAGAACCGGCCAAGGCGATGGGTAACTAATTTATTGTGGGCCAATTGAATCTTCATTTGACAACAATTGGGCAGACCCTTTGTTTGGTAAGGACCACTCACAGTTGGAATTTAGGGAGTTAAGATTTGTTTCATTATACGAGTTTAATCTATACGTCCTTGATTTAATTTTAGATTAAGGATGGCTGACTTTGGTACATTAGGGAGCTTCTTAATGACGTTTCGCCAGAGATGCGGAAGTAATAGCAGTTTGAAGTCACCGTCGACATTTCAAAAGTTCAAGTTATATTTTTCGATTTAAAACCTGTACATTTTTTATTCTACCGCAGCATCCCCGATATCCAAAAAGTTGTTGCCATCCCATTTTTTATATAGGATCACAAAACCATTTTAATCCATCAACGCGTTAACAGAATACAAAAAAAACAGCACTTTAATACTGTAAAATTCTTTTAACAAAAATCTTTCCCGTGCAATTTCATCGTAGGAGTCTATAACAAAAACAGGAACGGGCTGGAATGTCTCTTTTGGGGGACGTTACACACGTTCCGAAGCTGGATATGATTCACGTGAAACCAACACTAAGTTTTAATTAAAACTAAGTATATTTCTCACAAAACCCGCCGTTCTTTTGGATAATGGTCGTTTGAATTATTAAGTATTTAAGTTGATAAATATTTAGTGGGAGTTTAACCTCTTGAACGCTATTGTCACGTATACATGACAAGCAAGCGCGTGCCCTGTACGCCAAACGTCACAAATATGTGACAAAAAGTATGGCAAATTTGTGGCTTGGCGGCGGGGGCACGCCGATGCGTTTATGCTCTGGCGTTCAAAAGCTTAAGTGGATGGAGTTCGAAACAAGATTAAGAAGAGAAAAGAAATGCGTGTATCCAAATAGAACATCTAAACTAAAATAAAAGTGACAATTTGTCTGCGTGCTTTACCACCACTTAAACACAAATTTGACACCTTATATGGCTTCAAAAAATGATGAAATCCCCCTTCATTGTAACAATTCCTAAGCCCATGACCTATTTACAACTACAAAACGGCGTTTTAATGAAAATCTGTGCTGTATACTGTATTCTTATGCGCTCTGGAGAAGTGCAGGCAAAAATGGCGGGAACATACAACGTATCTGCATTGTCAGATTGAAAAACAAATGCTTATCATAAAAGTTTTGTTCCTCTCATGTGAATGAGTTAGAGGTTGTAACTTTCAATTGAATGAGTTCACATTTGTTTAGAAACTTAAAACATTTATATTTTTGTGAGAGTAATTATAATGTTAATGAAGGATTCTACCATAAATATCGGCTTACGGGAAAATTTGTTTTAGAATTGAAGATATTTTCAAAAATTCGCAAACACATCTTCACTTTTATCAGCACCTAAAATAATTCTGAAGAATTGATTTATTTACCGCATCAAAACAGCCTGAGGCGAAAAAAAACATAGCATTTAATGAGAATAATAACACAAAAATATCAAACGTTTGGATCCAAACAAATGTCAAAGGCACTCTCTCTTCATCTTTCAACAAAGAGTCCTTTTGAATGTAAAAACACGACTTAGAAGATGTACTAATGTTTCTGAGAAATGAGCATAGATCTTTATCCGTGTGGAGCCACTTCAGAGGGAACCGTTGTCACTGTTGTCAGAAGTTGTTGGGGAATTTTGGCAAGATTTTCCGTGTGATCCGAAATCTTTTGTCTTAAGAGATGTCAATAAATGGTCAGTTACGAGATAATATTGACTGAATATAACCTGTATGTTATTCTATAAGAATCTCAGGTGAAAACTTTGGTGAAAAGAACATGAAGTCAATTGTTAATTTTTCCAATCAGGGTGGAATGACAGTGATGACTTATGGAACCGAAACGTGGTCGTTCACAATGGGCCCCATCAGGAGGCTTAAAGTCACTTAAAGGGCAATGGAGAGGGCAATGCTCAGAGTTTCCTTGCGAATCAGGAATGATGATACCCGCAAGAGATCCAAGATCACCGACATATCCCGGAGGATCGCGAAACTGTAGTGGCGATGGGGACATCGAACGGATGGTCGATGGGGCCAAAAAGTTCTGGAGTGGCGACCGCGTACCGGAAGACGCAGCGTTGGAAGGCCTCCCACAAGGTGGACCGATAAACAGGATCGCGGGTAGCCGATGGATGCGAGACGCACAGGACCGGTTGTTGTGGCGACACTTGGGGAAGCCTTATGTCCAGCAGTGGACGTCTTTCGGCCGATATAATGATGATGATGGGTGGAATGACAGTTCACTTCAAGCTCACACCTCCTTAAATTTTCACAATCACATATTTAGAGAACAGACCGGCGGGAATCATCTAAGGCTAAGCTACCTCTTTATATTCTTCACACCCGAATCATACCTACCCTTAAATTCCGTCTAAAAACAGCCCAAAATCTCTCAATAAAAACCGAGGACCCAGAATTTCAATTTCCGTCGGTCTCAATTAGTTCCTTTTTGCATAACAAGTCCGTTGCCTATCATAATCAAAATCTAGACATCCAACATTATTTCCCTCAGAAAGTGTGTTAGGAAATAAAATTTTATTTCTGCCGTATGAACAAAGGCGATCTGTCATACTCAAAAAGGAATTCCACCTAGACGTCTAGCATTTCTAATAAAAACTCGGGGCGGACTAAGCTGCGTAATAATACGGGATATTTCATAAGTAATGGTCCAGCGTAGCGTGAACTATTCCTTTATTCTCCGCTTCTCTGTAGGATTTCAGTCTGCGCACGAATTAGACGATTTTAATATGACCGTCTGCGTTGACAGTCGTGATTCAATTCACCGAGTTTATATCGGAGTTATTGAGATGACTGGTGTATTGGATATGCGGTAGAGAGAGTAAAGTCCCGCATACCTCCACTGAAAAGGGGAGGATCCTCTTGCCAGACGGTTATTGTGTCTGGTGGGCAACTGCCCGATAGTTGATATTCGGACTGTTGTACATGTTCAAATCGCGCGGAGAACTTTGCTTGCGCGATGCAGGATTTCGTTGTTAGTTCGTCGTAGATGGCGTTGCGGTTCTTTTTTTTGTTGCGGTACAAATTTCGCTTCTTAGTTTTTAATGTGGCGGCATTGATGCCGCTACAGGTTCTTCTTTTGAGGAGCCAATGGTTATTTGAAGCTCTAGCGTTTTATATAATAACTAGATGCCGCCCACGGCTCCGCCCGCGTGAATATCAAAAATTATCCCAAGGGAATATACTCCCGGGAAGAAAAAGTTTCCTTTGTCCTTTCCCGGGACTCAAACAATCTCTATACTAAATTTCATCGAAATCGGTCTAGCCGTTTGCGCGTGAAGAAGTAACAAACATACACACACTCACAAACTTTCGCCTTTATAATATTAGTGTGATGTGATACCTATGGTACCATAGTAGTAGATCTAACTTGAAATTTCTTACTTTTCTTTAGCCATGTAACCAGACTTTCAACTATAACCGTAAATACCGATACTGTTAATCGCCAATAAATTCTCAAACAAAATATTTCAAATTAAGCACACAGTACGGGTTCTACTAAGAACCCATTGCGGGCTTATAAAAACGTGGCAGACACTATTAAAAAGCCCGTTCTTATCTCAACTAACGCCAGGTAAGCCGGCGAGCGTTACTTAAACCTATTTCTACTGAAGTTTACTTGCAAAGAAAATAGCGAACACCGTTTATGAGTAAACGGAAGCCTTTGCTAATAAGGCCTGTTGGATGTACGAAGCGTTATGAGCCATGATGAGGAAACGTGGCGAAAAATAAAATAAGAATGTATATGAGGTACGAAAAGAACCTATTTGGGTGAAAAAATTAGTGAAGACGAAATTTTTTTGGAAAAATTACGGCAAAAATGTGTATTTTTTTTTTTGTAAAATGTTTCGTAAAACGTAAGATATTTCTTGTTGTAGCACACATTGGTTTATCTTCACCGTTTGTGTCCATTCAAAAAACAGATGAAAATTATAAAAACGATTATATACACTACCACATTTGTTCGAAAGAGTCACTGTGGCCCTGGAATGCAAAGGGCTTTAGAAGGAACACGGATGGGTTTTAGTCTGTAAGTCTGATACGCCCTTCCACTCCAGAGCGGAAGAAGTAATCTGATGATAGCCCATCACTAAAAAAAACACTACCACATTTTGAACTACTGTCCATTTCATACTTCAACGTAACACGAGAAATCTGTTGCGAGCACAAAAGTATCTCTTCCGTGCCCAAAGCATATCAAATCCCTGAATAAAATAAAACGAAATAAAGCAACCAGTAACTTCAGAAAGCCGTATCCATTATCAAAGAAACTTAGTGATTCCAGCGAGCGGAACTATCGACCACTGCATTACTCTGCAACGGTTCATAGCTCAGCCTTAGACTCTTAGCTTTACATCTAAATTGTGTTCATTTTGTACCACTAAAACCCGCGGCCATTAACTCCTATAAAATTCATGTTGGCGTTTACAACTTATAGCCCAAAATCACCAGTTTTAAAATGGGAAAGTTGCTGTTGTGGCTTTAAGGGTCTTGCATAAAGAAGTGACTCAGGGAAGTGGCGTATAATACCACTTCCCTGCAGGTACGTTACCTGTCTGGTTGAGACTAGGTTGTATGCTAATGGAATTTATAACAGACCTAACCATGAAATGCGACCCAATTGGAAATACGCGAATTAGGCATCTTAACATGTACTGACATGTAAAGATGCCAAATTTTATGTATTCCCAGTTAGCGCTATGTCTTAAAAAAAAGAAACATTAAGATTAAAGCAAATGGATACTCATCTATATTAATTTTCCATTTTCTGATAGACAACGAAGTCAACATATGACACGTCGTTTGTTTTACACGATTGAGGAAAATTCCGGCCAGGACAGTGTAAAGTACAAATTGGTTGATGGAATAAAATATTGAAACCAGGGTTCAATAGCCCCTGAATCATTAACAGCCTTCATAAATTCATATAGTATACCTACGAGGTTCTTGACAGCGTGACTTGACAATACAATATTTTCCTTGAGGCGTATTAAAAAGTAATGAAAAGTGTGTCGAGTATTGTATTCCACACCTTGATGTTTCCACGTTAATGAGGGAATTCAACACAAAATACAATTTAATATACATATCTTAGTACTGAATTATTGATATAAAAAATATTCAAACCTTATGTGTTCCACGAATATCAAGAATATGATAGCTATTCGTCCTTTAAATGCCACACAGCAATACTTAAGGAATCAATATGACAAATCCGAGCTCATTAAGTAGATACAGAAATAGATTTCTCGAAACCTAGACACAAAATAACGTTTTCAGCCCATAAACAATAATGAAATAACAAATAGAGGAAACCTCAGGAACACAAACGTAAGAACAGTTCTCACGTCCTTCCTAACTTAGTGTTGAGTGCAGAGGCCCAGGAACGAATTAACTTAATGTGTTCGCCGAGAATTGAGTAAAAATTAACAGGGTATATACCCTTCTCACTGTTACACTAAAGAAAGAAAGAGAAAGAAGTACAGCCGAAACTGTGACAGAGAAGTTGCAACGTAAGGCGCATATAGTTAGTGATTTGCGAGGCTCGCGTGGATCCACAGACTCGGGAGTAATCGATTGGAATGTTTATGAGTGCTTTAAATTTTGAACCGAAGCGTAGGTATATCTCAAGGCTGGTTTAAATGTCTAGAAGTTCCTAGTACTTGCACCATAAAACATGGATTCTCAACATGCATGAGTTAACAAAATGTAAAAATGAATCAGAATCTAGGATTTTGGGGCAACATGTGACGAAAGCGGCATTTGGACTATAGTGTACTGTCGGGTTTTAATGTCTATCACGAATGTTTTTGAATGTTGTAACGATAATTGAAATCGATACATTATTTTATCATATCAAACTGAAATTCTCTTGTGGAATAAAATTTCTACGTACATTTTCTAAGCATTTTAGAGATGAATAGAAAATGTTTCCTCAATAATATAATCTTCAATAACAATCTCTCTTAGCAAAATATCAGAGCGTCGAGATCACATTCCCAGTGCGCTAGTATCAATATCTAAATTACTAATCAATATATGGAAACTGTCAGGACCACCGATACAAAACGTTGAAAAAATATATACGGAGCAAAAATAGGTACCCGCTAATGTATATTTAGGAGAGATAAATATAGTCGTAAACGTCACATGAGAACTCGAGAAGCTATACTGTGTCAAATATCAATTTAAGATATTGGCAATAGAGTGCCATCGAGCAGTCACGCATACAAATTATTACCTTCTGGAATATTCCGAAATATTCCCATCTTTTGCGAGTGAATTTGGGTAAAGCTCGATATTCACTTGTTTTAACACTCGAGGAAATACTTCATTTTGCATTTTAATAGAATATATTAAGGATGGGCACGCTGATTTTAAATTAAAATCAGGGTAAATCAAACATGTTCTACCAAAAGAAGCTATGATTCAGTGCTGATTCAGTGTTAGCAGTATTTTTTTATTACTTTATCACGGGATTAATCGTTTGTTTTCCTCCATGCAGGTGCTGTCAATATCTTCTTTTTCCACTGTTGTTGTTCGAATTGACCGTAGTGTTTATTCAATCAACAACGCTATGTTTTAATTAAAATCCATTTCATTGCATTTTATTTCCTTTCATAGACATATTGGATTGTCAGCTTCAGTAGATAAACTTATTTATTTGATCATTTATTGGAATATCTTTCTTTGTTCTTTCTTTTACTTGTATTTCTTAGAAAACTATCGTTATGTGGAAATCATCCGAAGTAGCGTTTTACGATAATTCGTTTGGATGTGTAAGATAAAAGTTCGTAACACAATTACGGAGCACTCCATTACCGAAAAGTCTCGTAATGCTGTTCCTAACTTGGCAATACATTACGGTCATGTCCTCGCTATAGATCGGCGCGCAGGTGTTCAATAGATGCTGCATATAACGTAAATAGGTCCGCTGGCAGGCACACGTGAGCCAGAAGCTAAACTACTACAAGATCACGAGGCCAGGCGAAACAGGAAAATTAATCTTGGTACATCTTGCGGAAAAACTCCAAGATGGAATTAAATTTGCACTAGCTTAATTAAGAGCTGTTGTACCACAACACAGCTTTCATTCATTCATTTATCTAAAAGATGAACTCAGAAGTGGTAAGCTTATTAAAGCTAGAGCTAAAATTAAAGATATGGTTTTGAGAACTAATCTAATTAGAATTCCAAACAAAACAGCTTATTTACTAGTTTAAAAAAACTCAATTTACAATCAACATGAACCTAAACACGTTAAAAAACCTGATTAGGCAAAACAAATTCTTTTAATAAACCCTGAATCATCGTAATAAAGGGCGAGAAAAGGGAAACAATTACAAGGGGACAAAGCGGTATTATTTACCCAATAAAGTGTAAGGGAATGCAAAGATCGTATCTATAGGGATCTCCATAGAATGAGGTGTTTTATTGGGCGACGATCGGGCCATGTTGGGGTGACGCTACCAAACGGTAGGGAATGAGGCCAGGTGGGAATAAATTGCGTAATAAATTTAAAAAGAATTATAACGTTATTTATGTTGATCTTGATGTTTGAGAGGTGTTATTTCGATTGTTGTACGGAAATTAGGCGTTTTGGATTTTGCTTTTTTAGTATTGAGTTGTTTACGAACGAATTTGAATAAAAGGTGTGTTCGATCAAATTTTAACAGAGACATTTGTTTCGCCACGTTTCACGGTAAATGGATTATCATTTAAACAGATCTTGGCTTTAATAACTCCTAAATCTACAGATTTAAGGAACTATCTACGAGTTGGTACTAACGGATTAAATGCACATTAATTAGCCCATATTTCGGTAAGGCCTACAAAGGCGGCTGTTTATTCCGATCTCAAGTCGATTACCCCGGAGCCCCGAAGCCCCAGTGACAAGGGACGGCGAGGAAGAGTGAGCTTCTCTATTGTTTGCTCTGATAATTTTGTCGCTAATTGACCAGACACCTTAATTGAAATCGATTTGGCGCTTTTCCTTGACCTTTTGACGACAGGAAGAGAACTTAGTTGAATCCTTAAGGAAACTATGGGTTTTTGTTAATTGAAACTGAAATAGCTTCGGTTATTTGGTTAACAAAGGATTAAACGGAATGGAATTTGCCCTAATTCAGCCATTAATTCTTAGAGCGCTTATTTGCAGGATAACTGATCAAAAGTTTTGCTTGTTTATTTGAATCTACAATTATAAATTCTGATACATCAGACGTAGATTTAACTGGCATCTATTCTAAACGGGTCTTATCTATGCCCAGACATATCTATACGGATATAACCAAAGTGCTATTTCATGCAAGCCGTCAATCTGTAACTCAAGGCAACCTACTACATATTGCATTTTGGCTGCTGTAACCCTGGCAGTCAGTGATGGGGTAGCTCTCGAGAATCCATGTGTTTGTGGACCAATCGTGATGTCATTAATTAAATGCGTGTAAAGAGAATATTACGTCGGTTTGCGCTTAGTGCGGCTTATGTCGCTGTGAATGTGTTTAAAGCAACTACTAATACTTATACTAATATATTATCCATATTATCCTTACTTATATTATATATGCGAAAGTGTGTCTGCCTGTTTGTTACCTCTTGACTCTTAAACCGCTGAACCGATTTAGATGAAATTTGGTATAAAGATAGTTTGAGTCCCGGGAAAGGGCCTAAGATAAAACTCTTTATCCCAGAAATCATCATTTAAGGGGGTGAAAAGAGGGGGTGGAAGTTTGTATGAGAGTCCGTCATTGTTGAAGATAAAAGGTATTAAGGCATTTAAACAAACATAAATATGTTTGAGGGTGTTTGATTTTTTTTTCTCTTAAATGTAAAAATGGCTACCTAACAATTCCACGCAGACAAAGTCGCGGACAAAAGCTATTATAAATAAATGTGAAAGTTACTCTACTCTTTCTGTTACCTTTCCACGTCTTAACGGGTGAAGGGTTAGGATGAAACTGGTAGAACATGTCCTGAAATAGGACAGAGGATACGTTCCATCCCGCTAGTTTGTTTTCTTAGGATAATTTTCATCTTTTACGCGGGCTAAGCCACTGGCAGAAGATAATGAGTAAACGAAAACGTATTAACTTTACCAAAACAGAGTGCCAAGCAAACCACAATATGTTTGTTTTTGTTCAACACCTTGTTTGTTAAAAATAAAAATAAAACTAGAACAAACAACACAAAATAAATAACAAGGTTCAAAACATCGGTTTAACTACACCACCCATCAACAAAGAACATAATGTTTACCTAGCAGTTGCCTAGAAAGTTCAAGTTAGCCACTGCTACAAATCATCATAAGTTGCAATTACGCCACGTTGCGGCTGAGTCATAAATACTCCCTCGGTTATTAGTTGCATAGTTGGAAAGAGTGTGGTATAGGTCCATAGGTTATCTATGGCTTTTCTGTGTAACTAGTATATGTGCAACCACCCATGTGGCGTTATTAACTCGTTTTACAGCTTTGTAAATGAATATTTTATGTTCTTCTGATTTATTTCATATGTAATTTAATGTGACGGAAATTCTATTAAACTCGTTTTATAATTGCAATTGTTAGTATTTCATGTAAAGTTAAAACCTGTGCGGCATTTATGCGACTCTGTGATTTATCAAACGCAGAGCGCACTAAATAACGTCTGTCCACGTCGACAATTCAACCGCTAATGACACAATGATTACCCCCACTACTGCGCCGCGCCACACGCAAACTACCCACACAAAATACGTCACATTAAACCTTATTGACTTCTCTATCTGACGCAGTTACAGGAAAACAAACTTTCTTAACGGTAACACGTAGTTACAGCTAAGTACCACCTGTTTTATCCCCTTCATAATAGTTTCCTTGAGGCGTGTGACAACAAGGAACATTAGTTGAACTACGAGAAAGGAAAATAAATTCAGATAATCTAATAGAGCGGGGAGCCGTAAGAGGTGGGTAAATATGCGGGAAATTAACAGAGAGGTAGAAACTGGCGAAGTCACTTACGACCCACAATTATGGCGTCATGTTGCGAATTTGAGGGTGTTACATGTGATATTTTTTTATTTGTGGTCATAAATAGGGCATGCTATTTAAATGGCTATAGCCTTTATATTACCATAGATTAGTAAGAACAGTAAACGAGCCAAATTAAATTGCGACCGTTTAAAAGTCTTTGAAAACAGTCAAAACACAGAAAGCTCTTTAAGCCCACTACAAACATAATCGTCAAGAATAATTGGCGCTTTCGTACAACAACGACACTCGACTCTGAACTTGAGAACTTATTAAATGCAAAGAACGTACGGCAATGAAATAAAATTTACTTCTCCAACTCTCCGTCATTCATCAAAATAGTACTTGTCTCGATACCAGCGGGGCGGACAGAAAACTCATACTTTAATAACAATCAATTTAGCCTTTTTCTAAGTATGAGTACCAGTTTGCATGGAGCAACTGACTGAGCTCAACAACCCCAGAACTAGGTAGCCCCTTGACAAGACTGGTGACAATTCCTTCACCATCATACCAGCCGAAAGACGTCTGCCATAATCGCCACACTTGACAAGCGGGTTGGCGATCGCAATGTATTTTAGCTACTATGATAAGGAACAACAAATGACAGCTGGGACAAACACCCTTAACTGTTTTTCGAGGCACACTGAAATCTCGGTATGCTTTGATGGTCATCCACCGACCGTTGCCTAATCTCGAAGACCGACCCGTGTAGCTTTTATTATTTAGCTACAAGCTCCTCGAAAGCTCATGCTTCATAAATGTCACAATCTTACCTACATGTAAGAAAAAAGTGACAATGCTGCAACTTTGGAAGGAAAACGCGAATTAACGTCGCGAGGTCGCAAGTTCCGCGTCGGACGTCAAATAACGTCCGTGTCGGGGCTCGTTTTTCTAATCGCGCATACAAACATGACCGATTTGCATAATGGGCTTAAATATACGCTGCTCAAAAGTATACAGTACATTACAAGTGGTAGGCAGTTTAGAATGGTGATTTAAACAGTCGTGGAACGGTGGTTGGGCATTGGATATGGTCACTTTACTTGGTCAATAGAAAAGGGGCTGGTTTTCTGCAATTGACTGTACTGTTACGAGGTTTATATTCTTTTTACTTTATGTTGTAATTCTTTATACTAGACACACTAGAAAGTGGTAAAGGACTGGCCGTTAGGTTTGAGGCTGATTTAATGTAAATTTTGATGTTCAAAAAGTGCTGATTTTCAGCTTTTCAATTTGAATAAATGATTTTGATTGACTTGATTATGCAGTTCTATCGGCCTACTAATATTACCTACAGAAGGAAAATGGGCTTGCAGAGAATTTCAATAAGTGATAGATAACAAAATTCACCAAACCTTACCGTCAGAAGTAATCTGGGCATATGAAAATCGTAGAAACCGTGAATTAAAGACGAGCAAACTTCCGTATGCGACATCAAATTGCGGCCGTGGAAGTCGGCCGTCCGGCGTAGAATGCACAACGTTTCTTACTACCCACTAATTTGCTCCTTGACAAACTTCGTCTCAAAATGACCGAATTTAGTTTTAGTTCCCTTTGTTGCAAGTTTTATAATGTATGCATTTCCCAACGAAATATACTCGTTTTGTTACGAACATATTTTATGTATTTTACCTAGAACTTCAGGATCCGAGGGAGACAAGGCCGTTGTTCACGGTTATAAAATTCTCGACATCTTTGTGATGTACGGTTTTACGCCTTTCAGTATGCGCATAAGTAGATTTTGCCCTGAAAACTCATATGACAATTGACTTCCACTACTTACTACCTTTGTCTTCTGGTTCTTTATTATTTTTTCATATTATCATTTTCCTTGGCCTTTTATTTAGAGTCGGGACGACATGTCTTCCTTTTGCATACTTCTCTATTAGTCCTTATCTCAGTAGTCAATCTCTTTCTAGACAAGATATCAGTCACACACACACACACACAGACTATAATTTTTAGTATTTCCCATCTACATTCTGAATACTAAAAATGTTCCTCACGTGATTTTGTATTTTACCTAGCTTAATATTTCAAAAACAAAAGTAAGTTTATTTGTTTCTTTGTTAAGCTTCCATGTTTAAATCACGAAACCGATTTTGAAAAATTTTAGTCCAGATAAGATAGATGGGACTTTGGGGACGGTTATAGATTTTTCGAAAATCTAGATATTAACGTGAGCGAAACTGCAGGCTGTTCGATATTATGGTTATAATTTTTTCACATCTCAAAAAATAACCAATTAATCTTAAACTGTATTTTTAACTAAGCTCCTGAACGCACAACATACAGCCACTCGACGATCGAGCAAATAACACCGAGGAATCAACTCGTTCCAGTAAACAGTTCGTTACGGAGCGTGGTGCACGAAGCAAGCGTTTTTCATACCGCAGGACAGGTGCTGCATCCGAGCAGTTTGTTACGTTTAGTTTCACGTTACTAACAACAATCCTACTATAATATTATAGATGTGAGTTTGTGAGAATGGATGGGTGTTTGTTACTCTTTCAGATATTTTGATGAGACTTTTCAGTAAAATTACAAACACATCACATTAACACAATGGATAGTTTATAAAATGAGGAGGGATACATTGTTATTAATTGCCCATTTATACGCGGTCAGGTACAGGTATTTATTTTACTCTTTAGTCTACAAACTGTTTCCACGCAATGCTGAATGTGGCTCTACTCCATTTTACAGTACAGGCCTGCTGCATACAACCCTTGCCCGCTACTAGTAGCGGGTAATACCTATATATGAAAATAAACGTATTATTATTATTATTATTATTATATAGCCAGATCATCGGTAAACTCTTGTCGTTCGTGGTCTGCCTACGGTGGTGGTGGTGGTTTAATTACTACTGAGACAAATATTTGTCTGGGAATGAAACAAAGTTCAACTCGCTCATGATCGAGTTTCACTTGTCATGCAAACTGGAAACAAATAAGTAGGTACGTGAGTGAAATGCTGTTTGAAAAACTGAAATGCTATTTATACTTTAGGAAACTTATGATTTGCTAGCGCCTTAATTCCCGGTAGACGTTTTCAAACAAAATCGACGAAGACGAATGCAAGTTCAACACAATTGAATTTCCTAACTCAGTCTCCATCTATAGACATTGCTAAGACAATGTGATAATAATAACGGTCAACACAAATGCAGACCAAATAGCCATCCGCTTCGCACCGCTTACTCCGCTCCAGATTGTCAGTCCGCATATAACTCAATTAAATTACAGAGACAATTACAAAGACAAAGTTGCAGTATCAACAACATCAGGACCGTTATAAAATTCAAACACTATTGCAACTATTTCATGTATCAAGTAAATAGCAGCAAAAAGTTATACGTGAAACACAGGAGCAACATAAGCGACATTTTCTATGTCAGTCTGTCTGGTTGGTCCGACGCCGGCAACGAGACGTGACCGGTTCGGAATTAACTCGGACTACACGCAGTCACAACCGCACCACACGACAGAGCTTTCAAGTGGACCAAACACAACTTTATTACACCGACATAAGGATCCTTGAGACTGCAGAGAGTATGTTTGCACGGTGTGGAGAGTCAAATATTTTGGTGCAGTGTCGGGGAGGTAAAGTAGACTCTCTGTCTTTGGGATTAAGGTGATTTAAGACGCAGATAGATGTGTTTTCGTACGCAAGTAAAGCGTTGTCAAGAGGCATGAAAGCAGACTGAGGCGTCCGCGTCTTCAGGCCACAGTCGCTGTCCGGACACCAATTTGTCTCTTTAGATTTATGTTTTCCATTATTGCAGTCCCGCGAATAAGAAACTATTGTTATTTGTTACATTTATGTAGAAATTCATGAGAATAATCCTTGTATTTCTTCTATTGTGAGATGGCTGATATTAAACAGCTGTGCTGAATAATGGTTGGTGTAAATAAAGTGGTCGTGAACACAGGAATATGTGGTTATAGCGAAGTAGTTTTAATATGAAAGTACATACCTACTATAGTAAATAGGCTATAGTAGGCGCCAGATAAATGTGGAATAAAGTATATTGACCTTTCCCTAATAACTGCTCCTAGGTACCTGAGCAATTAAATATGAATCGTTTTTCATTATTAGACAATGTTAAGGATCACGAGAGATGATGATTCGGGACAGTTTTGTGTCATTAATTCCGTTTTTCAAATTAACAATGTCAATAAATGTAGGTGGGTCAATGACCGATATTCCACGATTATCTGGTGCCTACTATAGGTATAGTTCCTTAGACATTATTTGTAAAGACAGCAGAGGGACAATTCTCGTATTTTTAAAGAGCTTTCGCATCCGCACCGAAGTCGCCAACAGTCAAAAATGCTTCTAATTCCCCTACATTTTTGACATTGATTGTAGCTGAGATGATATTGCGACTTGAATTTGATCGTTTAATTGTCATTAAAATTGGCCTTTAGTTTTACCAAATAAATAGTAGCTTATTTGTTCAACCATAAGAGGATCAACCATTCCAAATTCAAACTTCACCCATTAGGGTTACAGAAATTATCCATAGACCATAAGATACGGCGTTCCTAGGCACAAGTAGTGGGTATAGCAGCACCCTCAATATATCTGGACGACAACTAGCGGGGCGACGTGACACCGGTGTGAAATGACTCCGTTACCCTAGCTGATAAATAGTGGCTTACAGCCGCTGTGAGCGAACTAATCTTTGTTTATTGTTGATAGAACTGCTGTACGTGGTTTTTAAGGTCTTAATTAATGGGTAATTACTGTTAATTAGGTGTTTTATTGGATAAGAGAGTCCTGGCTTTATGTACGATGAGCGTCTTGTAAGATGCTGAATCAAATGATGATCCTTTATCTTTCCTCTGTCTCTGGTGATGAGCAACGAGTATAACGTGTAACATGTGGACATACAGACAGACACACGAGTGATCCATATTTTCCATATGGAGCTTCGGAACCCTAAGAAGTGTTGAATCGTTTTGGCCTAACACCTAGGAGCCTATTTTCTGGAAGCCGACCACAATATAGTTGGGAAAAGGCTAGGCAGATGATGATGATGACCTAGGTACTAGAATTGTGCGTTCAACAGATTTTGGAAGACTCAGTAATAAATCCAACTTTAATCCCATTTGCGGTTCCAACAATTCTCAAGCCGTGATTACCATCAGGTGTCCAACTGGTGATAACATCTCAGAATTGCGACCTAACGGCCCGAGATATGCAAAAGAAAAAACGGATAGACCTTTCCTTGGTAATGGCGCGTAAAATAGCCTATTCAAAAAGTTTCCAACGCAAACATTCACTCAGTTGGTATATTCTCAAAACATTTGATATGCTACAATCTCCTCTAAGTATAATAAAGACGCGATCATTTAGATCCGATATCGATTCCATACGAAATCTAAGCAAATCTCTCGAAACGTGATCGAAGCTAGAGAACGGGGCGTCAATCTATGGAGGTACGTGCTGGGAGCCGCGCTTACACTTATCCGCAGTTATTATGAAAGTTTTCGTTCACTCCCGTCCGAGCAAGTTCGCACGATCGACTTATAAATCTTGTAGAGAAAATAATAGAAGAATAAAATGCCTACGCGTTAGTGAGATTGCGCTTGGGAGCAGTCGTTCAGGTGCCAATCTAGGGGTCAATTCTACTATTTTTAAGCAACGTTTGCATACGCATGTCAGTCACAATCTGTCAGAATTGGCAGTCGGAGTGATGATGGCGATGGCGGTGCAATTGTTTAGGAAAACTTAATGATGATTTGAATGGGGTAAACAATATTTACAGTGACAATGGGCCTTCAGTAAACGCTAACACAAATTGTGACATTAACCTCTAAAACCCCATTGAATTATTTATAACCTTGGAACTTAAATAGAAATCGATACATACAACGCTTACAAATAGACATTTGAAATTGAACAGAACCTAAATTCTATTCCTAAGACTCATTTGTGTTACAAAGGTCATGGTCTATTAATATTTATTACTATTCAAACGACAAACAGCTTGAAAGTACAAAAGAGATCTTTCCGAGATGGTCTGTAATAAAAATCAAACGCCAGAAAGCGCCAGCTTATTTGCGAAGTCATTATCTTGTATAGATTAGATACATAAAGAGGGACAACTTCCCTCCTAGGGCCCTCCAAACACTCGTGACTACTCGTTAAGCCGCCCAGTTTACGGCTTTTGTTTAAATTAAACCCGATCCTTTATAGTGAAAACACTGAATGTATATCGTCCAAATTGAATTTCTTAACGCCTTTGATACTACGGATACTATAAATAGTGTTACAGAAACAAATATTCAGACAGAAAATGATTTTGCATTCAGAAAACTGTAACGTAGTCCGAAGAAGTTAAAACGCAGTAAGGAAAATAAAACGGCTCGAAGAAAATAAAAAAGGACAAAAGGAAGCAATCCAATCTTTTAGCTGAAAGAGAAAGTTCTCACAAAGTTGTACACACTGACGGAATGTGTTTATTCTTATCGTCATACTGAATTCTTGAGGATTCAAGTTTTTATACCGGTCTGAAACTTATTCTGTAAAAGTTTACGATGACTGACATATTTTTAATATTAAAAGGCCAGCAAAGAGATAAATGGCAGGAATACGGGAGGTCTTTGCCCAGGAGTGGGACATTTCAGACTGACAAAAAAGGCTAACTACAGCAGGATAATAATTGGAATCAGAAATGTGAAATGGGAAGAAATAAACATGTGGACTCTGATCAGATAATTACTGCCAAGGATACAGGAATGAGAACTGTCACGCTACAGTGGAATCTAAATCAAATTCCTAAAAAATATTCAGGGGCGTTCCTCATTTCCTAATAATAATGAATTTTGCAATATTTCACCTTGCCACCCCAGCGACAAAAATTACAGAAAATATTCATGAAGGAATAAAAAATCACACGCGAACGTTACTCATCGAATTAAAACCAGTTTTGCGCAACATTTTACAATATTAAAGAGATTGTGCTGAAAATTTAAACAGAAAATGGAAATCCCAAGTCTCTTAGTCTTTACACATTTCCATCAAGACAATTGCTGAGAAACCATTAAGTATAGACGTAAAATAAAATCTTTTTACTACTCCAGCCAGCCGTTTCTCGGGGGCAATTCTATAAACACTAAATTGAGGTTTCGAAATAAGTGTCGCTAAATTCTCCAAGTAAGAGATGTGACCTAATTTCCGTTTGGAGAATGGAATCACCCAATGGAATCTTCTGTGATTAGTGTACTTAATTTTATGTGTAGTAAAACGAGACGTGTGTACGCCACCTTAGGTCGTTGCTGGATGTGTTGAGGCAATTAGGGGCTCCCAGGTGGCGACTCAAACGCAACTAGCTTGAATTATCTGCTTAAGGTTTTATGTTCGGAGGTAAGATGTTCTGGAAGTGCTTCTTTGTCTTCTTTGTTTAATGAAACCAATGACACGTTTGAGATTTGACTGTGTAAACTAAAATCGCTGCCTACTTTTTTATCTATACAATAGAACGCTCATTTAAGCAAATTTATTTATGTCTAACGTAGAATCTTAAATATATCTATTTATTTAAGATTCGCAATAGAACTTTTACACCTGCAATGTAAGTGACCGCCGCGTCCAACCTTATTTTCTTCTATATAAGAAAGACAATATTTGCAAAAAAAAACATTACAGATTATTCCCGTTTCATTTGCTTCATATCCTCGCTCATTTCCTCCAACTCCAACCAACGTGTTAAGCTTTAAAACTGCAACAACTTCAAACTAAACTCAGCTCATTCCACCACAAGTCAGTACATCAAACTCAGCCACCACCGTAACCTAATTAAGTCCATGACTCCACAAACCTTCATTGACATTTCATCAACTAAGCAAACAGGTCTTGCCACATCTAGCAGAGTTGGTTCAGCAAATTTTATGTGGCGCTTTAAGTGGCCCCGGCTGTAAGGGGCAGTAAACATCAGTGCTAAAGTTTAAACGTCAACCCTTGCGAAGCAGACGACACAACTTATTACGGTCCCTCCTTGCTACACGTGTTTTGGTGTAAAAAATGTTAAAACAGTTGCCGAGTGAAGAATGGTGGTTGATTATTTGGGATTTGCATTTGATTTTGAGTGTATTTTTTTAAACATATTTTTTCGAATAAGTAGATACATAAGGTCATTCCTTTTGCATTGGAGGATAGGCAGAAACGAAAGCTTCATGCTGAAATGCTTACCTATGTTATATTTCTTTTTGACGTGACGACGTCTAATAAATCGATGAACGCCGGCTGCACGCACGAAAAAGGATGACTCATTGTAACGTTATGATCACTGTAACGTTACGATCATTTCATCAATGTTTTGTTATGACGTTGTCACGTTAAACTATCGTCCGTAAACTGACTTTACAGACAACCAATTTTTTTTCTACGCTCACCGTCGTAAGAGCACTGCTATAATTTAGCAGCTTTGTACGCTTTTACTGACGTAAGAAGAATAATGAACATTTCTGCAGAAAGGAAACTAAGCTAACCAAAGAGCATAAGAGTGCCTGACACCTTCAGACAATGTTTTTATTCAAAATAAATGTTGCTTAAAATTAAAACCGGCGAAGTGCGAGTCGGACTCGCGCACGAAGGGTCCCGTACCATTATCTATAAAAACGGCAAAAAAATCACGTTTGTTGTATGGGAGCCCCCTTAGATATTTATTTTATTGTTTTTTTTTTTATATTTGTTGATATAGCAGCAACAGAAATACATCTGTGAAAATTTCAACTGTCTTACTATCACGGTTCATGAGAAACAGCCTGGTGACAGACGGTCAGACGGACAGCGAAGTCTTAGTACTAAGGTCTAAGAATCTTAGGTGTGTTTTAACACTTCTTTGCGCAACATAAGGCTGATGATAATTACCGCCCAATAATAAAGACCAATAAAATTACCAGCGCCAGTTTCCATAAAATCAAAGCTCTTTTCAAATGACCAAATAAGACTCCACAATGACAATATCAATCGCGCGGCATTAACTGTGCAATTAGCATCAATGTACATACAATACTCTGTAATAGGTCAGTATTGTACATTATGCTAATGCCCAGCAGGCTAATGTTTATCACCTGATTGGCTGCGTATCTATGTAAATACAGTGATTGTTGACTGTTCAGCGATTAAGGAATAGATTGAGGACGGTTAGTTTAGCCTGTTATTGGGGTTGTTGATGTTGAATTTCTTGTAGGAGCATTGATTCAGCTAGTCAATTTCGAAGGATCATTCAATCTGTCGAGTCTTTTCTTTACTATATTTGACTCTGCTTCCAGTCTAACCGGATGGGGCTGAGTACCAGTATTTTACTTGGAGCGACTGCCTATTTGACTTCTACAATCCAGTAACTGGGTAACACGATACCCCTTGGCAGGACTAGTGTCAGATTTCTTAGCTTTTGACTACCCGTAACGACAGTCAAAGATTTACAATTAACAGCTGGGATTAACGGCTTAACGTACTTTTCGTGGCGCGGATTCCTCCGCGCCACGAAAAGTACGTTAAGCCGTTGAAGAGAGCCGTTCAAGAGGAATCTCGGTATGTTATGATGGTCATCTATCCACGGACCGACCCCGGTTAGCGTCGCTTAACCTTGAAAATCGGTTCCGTGCGGCTGATATTATTAAGACACGAGAAACACGAAATATATTATATGATTCACGTCGAATAAAGTAATTTTGTTGTTCTAAAACTGCTTTAGTTCGCTATAATATACTGTCTCTTTTCGCGTTTCATTGAATCATCTCCTGAAGAGAATTTGCATCCCGAATAATGCAGTCAAATCCACACCAGGTGCACGGTCGCTTTTCAATACCAATCGCGCTCGAAACCTAGCTCTGAAAGTCGGGACCTAAATAAATCAGCGCCACCACTTTTCACTTCTCTCCCATGTGTGATAAAAATTGAATAAGGGGCGAATCGTGAGTCGTGACGCATTATCGGGCAGGGATGATCCAATGCCCGGATTTGGGCGCGCGGCCGGAAAATTGCAAGAACGGATGATCGATAGCAGACCAGATGTCGTGTCCTGTGATTAGATGTTACGTACATTAACGTGGGATTGAGGCCTGGGAGTGGTAACATGAAAGATGTAAAAAGGAAATCTAGTAAGTATGTGTATACAAAACAGAATTAAAATAATACATGCATGCAAGATCTTAAATACGAGTGGCTCACGACATGTCTGCCATTTCTCATGGCGTGCTAATATCTTAGGTACTTACAATTATT
Source organism: Mamestra brassicae (assembly GCA_905163435.1). Lineage (NCBI taxonomy): Eukaryota > Metazoa > Arthropoda > Insecta > Lepidoptera > Noctuidae > Mamestra > Mamestra brassicae. The sequence goes on along the minus strand of LR991004.1, from coordinate 4,897,894 downwards.
ATTATTGAATCAATGAATTTTAAATATTACAGTTAAACAAATTATTCTATTCAATCTTTTACATTAAGTGTCCAATTATTTATTTTCCTTGTCCAATATTAAAAAAAAATATTATGGTTATCAAAAATTTCAGTGCTAAAATATATCCAAGTGAAAGACAATGTAGCATCAGCTGCATACACCTTGTTACTATTATACAACGTTGACAATACACACAAACTGAAAAACACTAAGACTCTTGCTAACAAACAAAAACAAGACAAGTCACCAATCAAACCGCTTGAAACAATAAGCAAATATTCTTATTGCGTAAAAACTACCCTCGCAGTTGACAAATAGGGGCAAAAAGCAGTTATTGTGGTTCTCGTCAGACAAAGTCTCTCGGTGGCCGAGTATTATTGCATTTTGCAAAAACATGGACGCTCAAAGCACATTGTAGGGTGAGCGTGGAACTCGACCACTGAAGAGCCACTCTACGCCGATTAATAGGCAGGATATGGGTGGTTATCATAGTGCTACAAGTTTTTGTATCAAATTAAAAACTAATTTACGAAATTTGCACTTTTCTATTGCTAAACACTACGAGACGCGCAGGACCGGTCGAGAGTCACGATGCACACAAAAGTGGTTGATGTGAATACACTTTGGGAGGGAGGCCTATGTCCAGCAGTGGACATCTTTCGGCAGAGATAATGATGATCAAACACTATTTATACTACCTTATTCAAGCTGGAAGAAAGTGGATGAAATTGTTTGATTCGAAGAGACGACTATTGGGTTACAAAACCTGGCTGGAAGACTACGACATTTGCTTAAAGGGTACTAAATTCCTCAAGGAGTATTCTCCCTAAAAGGCAAAACGCACAACACTCCCACTAAAACTACTACAGAACCGTTAGCTTGTTAGAAACCCGAGAACGATAAAATGATATTTATAGTACCCAATGTAAACAGTAATGTGTAAGTCAATTGAAATTCAAATACGAGGGGAAACGAAAATGGCGTCGGCAAGACCGAAATTACATACGGACGGGGAAAAGTAAAATGGTAGAATGTGGCGGTAGAATTTATAAGGACCCTCTGGTTCCTCAATTACATGCGATGGACATGTTCGCAACAAAACGAACAAGTTAACGGCTATCGGCTCTCTTTTCGTCATCAATTCGTGCTAATATAGTGCTAAAGGGTGCCTTTTTAAGCACATTCGAGCTCGATATCACATGTGGAGAATTTGAGAGCATGCTTTAAAAGGAAAGAACTATCGACTTATCGAAATGACATCCTCTTCTGGTAGAGAGCAAATAAAACGGAGCTATATATGAGCTGCGTTTCTATGAAGAGGAGCTTGCAATGAACCCTAAATCGGCAACTGTAACCACATATTATCATTAGCGTCACCAATTATTAGCATCAGCTGCAGCACACACCTACCTCCCAACCAAGGGCCCCAAAAACAAAATATCAATACAAAGACGACACCTATTCTCCCGAAACACCTGAAACTATAGTCACCACTCGATTCGTATGCTCCGGTAATTTAATAAACAGCCTTCGCCAACTTTTAGGGTACAATTTACATCGGGGTGTTTCGGAACGGCCAAAGAGTCTGAAGAAACAAACGTGTTACCGTAGCAATGAGGACGATAAAAACAATGTTTCAGCGAGTTGGTGATGAACATTCGCTCGTTGTTGAACTTCTAGATTAATGTTGTTTTGTATTGTTTATGTGGACGTCTGCTTGAAAGATGCGAACGGACCGCCTGACGGCAGAGTGAGATTTTCGCGCGATTTATTATTCAAGGTGCAACTGCAAATGGGAAGCGGTGTTAGGTACTTCATTTGGTACATGTTTTAAGTTCCGGTATAGCTACCAGCACGTATACTGCTTGATGCTTCTACCCTAGCTCCGACCTGACAGTAAATAGGTAGGTAATTAATTTTTAATGGCATATGAATTGGACGATTTTAGGCTTATGATGGTTTTATGCGAAAAGTATAGAACCGGTCCATGTGGCGACAATTTTGGCAGGCCTATGTCCAGTATCGAACGTCCTTCAAGTGCAACGATAATGAGGCTGATTGAAAATAAAGTACCTACTTAACTCTACTTTCGCCACCAACACATAATCTACCAACACCCACAAAAAATATCATAATTCATCCATTAGAATCTTCAAACCTATCGTTAAACACCTACTAACACGTCAAAGCAAACAACTCAGGCGTTCTCAACAAAATATAAAGCAAGGTACACATTTACTCCAATCCTCGTCGAATTAATAGGCTTAAAACAAGTAGGCGCGATATAATATGAAAACTTTTTAAGGAACAAAACATCAGTAAATATTGTAAAAGCGTTTTCAATGGAAGCGAGTCCCTGAGAGGTGTTCGATGTGTACACACATCCAATCGAAGCGAATGCTATTAAAATGGAGACCTGTTTTTCTATTGATAACGTACCTATATGTGTTTTATTAAGTCAGGAGCTTTAAAATGTAAAAGGATGGAAAGGAATTCAGTTTTTGTTTTTATGTTTTGTCTAATTAACCCAAACTGTCCTGACTAATACATATTGTATTTTTTTATTAAAGTATATTTAGTTTTTGTAAATGCGAGAGTGAGTTTTGTTACGCTTTCAAGTTTTAGTTGCTGAACCGATTTTGATGAATATTGGTACAAAGAAAGATGAGGCTACCTTTTTTGTCAAACTTATATTAACGCGAGCGACACCGCGGTGAAGCTAGTACTGTACTAAAAAGTATGAATGAGCACTACTCTTGAATTCGCCATATTTAAAAAAAAACAGCATACAAATCGCGGGTGCTATTTGTTCTACTTCTCTAAAAAATCCAAACAAGTTTATCAAAACACAAAACCAACCTGAAAACCAAACCGACATTATGCCCTAATCCGAACATTCCCGATAAGCCCCGATCCCATATTTTCGCGGCAAACATTCGTACATCCAATTTCCCACGTACGCTGAGCTAATAAAAAACGCACGAAAGGGGGAAAACAAAACGCAGAACGAATGATTTAGCACTTACGAGTAAGTACGCAGCTCCATTAATAAAACACACATATTACTGAGAGGTCAATATTATCGGAGGGGGTGAACGAGTGAGTGAATGAAATTGAAAAGTGTTTCGGCGCGGAATCGCTGAATAATACCTATGAATCACTCGACGACACTGTTATTGGATTGTTAAAACGTTTCGCGCCCTTTTTGTTAGGTTAGCTTTTTTGGAGCTCTCTGTAGTTCTTTTATCTCATTTTGATTGTGCTTATAAATTAATCATTATGATTGATATTAACTATATCACGTAGAAACCACCAGCCACCACCACCACCACCACTAGCGCCACACGCCAGGAAAAACTTTTTTTTTTTTTTTTTTTTTCGTGTTTATGCGCTCCTGACTTCTAGCTGAAAATCAACCATTAATAAGCGTTGGGTAAATGAGCTACTAACCTATATTCAACAACCTAATTCCCAAAATCAGCTCAAGAATGTTCCCTGTAGGTATTTATCAAGCAATGCTTCTCATTCTCACCGCCTCGGTCCTAACGAACGATTTAATCGGTGAATTGATTTCAAGAACCCGACTAACAGGTACAGAAATCGGGAATAAATCTTCTTTCTCACGATCTTGGGTTCATTACTTACCTTACATTAAGACCAGACCAGATTGGCTTAAGCAAAAGCCATTTGTAGCTCTTACTTGAACTGAGAGAACCTTTCAGATTTGAGCAACCTTTGATGTTCAATGTATTTTTTACTAAGCTTTTTCTGGCGGTTGACATATGAAGTAATAGTTGTGTGTGTGACCGTGACTTTCTCGTAGTTTAAATATTGATCTGGGCCTTATAAAAAGGATGCCTTTTGCTTTTATAAAATCATTTTCGAAGATTAGCTGAAGGGAAATAGCCACCTAACCTCAAACAGCTACAAGACTGAAGTGGGACGAGGCAAGCTGTCTGCCGGAAGCTGTCTAATCTTTGGACTCAAACATCGCAAGACTGGACCTCTAAACAGCTAGATCGGGTCGCGGCAGACCAAGGAGAAGAAGGCTGGATACCGAGAAAACCCCACAAGAATCACGAAAGAGATATGGGAGGATTGGAAGGAGGCCGCAACCTAGAAGTGTTACAATTCAAAAGCCTGGACCTTAAGGAGCTTCAGTGGACAAAAACGAAAGAGGACTCGGAGTTCCGATTTTCAGCAGAGCACATCAAGAAGATACGTTACTACAGTAGGTCATGCTAAATTACAAACAAACATGCGCGAAAAGGATAGCACCATTCCAACAACAAAAACGCAAAGCTTACTAATCTTATATCCTTTTCGCACGGCCGTCACTCTTCCGGCTTTTGTCAGATACGTCGTAATTGGATGCAAACTGGAGTACTTCCGACATAGCGTGGCGTTAAAGCGGTGTTATGCTAAATTCATTCAATGTGGCAGCTTTGTTTGTTGGTAATGTAAGTTAATATAGACGCGTGTTTGTGTCCCGAGCTGTTTTGAATCGCGACTTATGGCGAGCATTTTAGCGACATTCGTTGCGTGTGAATATGTGTTTTTCACTGATATAACTACACGCTGCTGTCAAGTAGCGCACGAAATCAGTGGGAAAGAAACAGGGTTTCCCACTAATATTATAAAGGCGAATGTTTGCGAGTGTGTGTGCATGTTTGTTACTTCTTCACGCGCAAAGGATTGGACCAATTTTGATAAAATTTGGTATGCAGGAAGCTGACACCCTGGATTAACACATAGGCTACGTTTTATACATATACTAAAACCGCGGATAACACCGCGGGGCGCAGCTAGTGTTTTGATAAATCCACAACGATGGCCTATCTATTTTGGTCAAAATACAGGCCCTGGAGGAATTTAAACATGTTTTAAAGATGGCAAACACATTGTGTCTCCTCAATTTTTTGGATTGGCCACGTGGCATTCCGATACTAAAAGCACACGATAGCTCTTTATGTCAATCGTTATCGCTGATATAGTGTAACATTGTCTGAAACCTAAGAAACATTCAAAGAGCTGCTTATATCGCGAAAAAGTTTATTTTGATACTACAAATAAAAGACGTATTCAAGTTGACTAAGGACTGCTCGCTAGCAGGCGTGAACCTCACGAAAGCAGTACTTACGTACCTACTACCCTACTTTTGAATGCACACGACCGTGAGGCGTGGAGTGCCACATTCTCGAGGCCGTTGAAACTCGCTTCTATGCGAAATTTAAATTGAATATAATGTACGTTACTTCGCTATTCATTCATCATAGTATAGTGTTGCTGAATTTATTATGAGCTTTTGGTTACAATGGCGTTTTGGTGAAATATGTTGGGAGTTTTGTTGATTTATTTACCTAAATTAATTAGGGTTAATCTATACTAATAATAAAGTTAAAGAGTTTGTTTGAACGCGCTAATCTCTGGAACTACCAGTCAGATTTGGATAATTATTTTTGTTTATAGTCACGTTCATGAGGAATGCCATAGGCCATATGGGAACGGGAAATTCTAACGGGAACGGGAAAAACGGGATATATGCGAACGAAGTCGCGAGTAAAAACTAGTTTTTCAATAATCGGATTATTTTTAGTCGGAGAATAAATGTAGCTGTTTGACATAGTAAAACCACCACTTTTATTCCTCAAGTAAAAGTTATATGACTTCTGAAATTGTATATTTGAATTAAAACAGCACAAAACAATAATCGGAACACCATCACGATTAAACACTGATAATGAAATTCTAAATTCTCTAAGTATAGAGAATTAAGAACCGGTTTATAAATGTTTCAACCAATCAAATGGTTAAATTTTATAAATTAGTTCCTTAATCGTAAAGTATCAATCATTAACAACATTCAACATCACTAAAGTCCTATCAATCCACACCCAAAACGGTCCGTTATCTCAACCATACAAACGTATCCGAGCGATTTCACTAACTCGCCCGTTTAGTTCGCTAATATTGCGGGCCATTGTAAGCCCAGCCCGCAATGTACTCCTACCATTGTGGAAGTAATACTGATGAGTTTGCGAATAAATTATGAATCGTTGAATTGTTATGTTAGAATTTAAAGCCGGTCTGGGCTCCGTTGATTACTTGCGAGTAAATTAAACTAGGTGTAGCTGTTGGAGCCTCGTGTTTAGTGTTGAGTGTAGAGTTGAGCACTAAACTGTGAGCTAAATTGTCTTAGTTTAGAGTGACTGAGTTGTTATAGTTTTGGCTCTGTGGTTTTATGCCTCATCATATCAGCCGAAAGACGTCCACGACTGGACATAGGCCTCCCCAAAGTGTCGCCACAACAACCGGGCCTATACGTCTCGCATCCATCAGCTACCCGCGACCCTCACCAGGTCATCGGTCCACCTTGTAGGAGGCTTTCCAACGCTGCGTCTTCCGGTACGCGGCCGCCACTCCAGAACTTTTCGGCCCCATCGACCATCTGTTCTGCGAGCAATGCAGCACTGCCACTTCAGTTTGGCAATCCTTCGGGCTATATCGGTAACCTTGGTTCTCTTGGTCTCTTGGTTTATGCCTATGTTTAAGAAAATTATTTCATCTGCCGAGGCTTTTTTCAAATGTGATGGGGCCGATTTCCAGTATTACCGGATATCAGATTGTGCATTAGCCTACGTAAAAAATAAGTAAAAAATGCAAGAAAATTAAATCATCAATCACTGATTGAATTTATCTGAATAGTACGTTCTTCCGGGATAATTATAAAAAAAATATTATAAAAAAAACATTTCTTCTTATTTTATTTATTTTGAATCCAGAACATGTTCTAACCTCGTGCCAAGTTTTATACAAATCTGTTCGGCCGATAACACGCGGAGAGGTAACAGCCAGACATAGTTATTTTTGAATTTATAAAACGAATATAGATATTTCTAGATTAAATACTAGGTACACTCGCGAGCAATAAACTGGAATTATTTCATCGCGCGTTGGTCAAAACATTTTTTTACAATTTATATTGAAATATAATAGACATTGTAAAAAAATGTTTTGATCAACGCGCGATGGTGTGATTCCAGATTATTGCTCGCGAGTGTATTACATTATAAATTTGTATTAAGGTGGATCCACACTTGAGTGACAAGCAATCCTATGAGTCACAAGACTGTCACCAGTCCGTCAAATGCACCTTGTAATTATAACAGGCTGCAACAATATGCAAGATAAGCAATATGCAAGATAAGCAATATGCAAGATAAGCAAGTTGATAGGTTACCACATATGCTAATTTAACTGCTTTGTTTCAATTAAATATTATTAGATTGGTACATTGATTGCGATTTATCTGATATGAAATTAATTAATGTACCTAATTATGCATAATTCACAATGATAACACAATTGCAGTAATTAATCATCATTATTTAGTTTCGAGAAGTCTTCAGTCATCATCCTTTAACTGGTAATTAGCATATTATTATTAGGTACTAGCTTTTGCTAACGACTTTGCTCACGTATTATAATTATATTCTTGGAAATCTAAGCCGATAACCCCATCCCTATCTCTGTACTAAAAGTCCTCAAAATCGGTTCAGCTATTTAGGCGTGAAAGCGTAACAAACCATCTCACTTTCGCATTTATAGTATTATGGTGACCCTCAATTGTCGTATTTGTTCAAATACTCGCGTCACTTGTTTAATACAAAAATAATCTTATTGCATGCCACAGGCTACTTTTTATCCCGAAAAAATGCAATTTCTGTGAGAAAAAACTAGTAAAATAAATGAAGTCATAAACTTACCATTTAAAACTATTCTTAACAACTGTCATACGATAGTGGTTTTAAGTCAAGAGCCACAAAATATCTCACTAGCCGACCATTCGACAGCCACATTCATAGTACGTAAGTTTACACACAAGTTTAACAATATAATATAAATAAGTTTTTATGACAGTTTGAATACGACATCAGTAAACTTGTTTAATCTTGCTGTTTGTTTTACATGTACACTAAACAGGGGGACCCAAACGTTAACTAACGTCATAAATCTAATGTTATTCGAAATTTAAACATTTCGGAGCCTCTTTTTTTTAAGAAATTAGACCCCAGTTCATATTCTCAACTTTACAGTTTCAACATCAAGCATCATGCGCGTGCAGTAGGCTACAGTAAGGGTAGGCCAGCCCATACATAACGGGCAAAAAAAAAATTTTCGACCATTTTCAAAGTAGACGAATTTTTGCATAGTCAGTATCGTGATTTCAACCCTGAATAATGTAGTGAGTTTTTTTTTTGGGCATTATGTATGGGCTGACCTACCCTTACTGTAGCCTACTGCACGCCCATGTCAAGCATAATATTTCTTCGATAACTCTAATAAATTCAAATTAAAACCTAACATAAAGAACTTTATTTGAATCTTATCAAAAACTCTTACTTCTGCACTAAGTAAATCAACCTATACAACGTGTAACAGAATAAACGCAATACGTCTTAAGGGGTCATTGTACTCATCATTATGAACAACTTTCACTATGGGACCAACACTGAAATCGAGAAAAAAAAACGCCCCATACATTTCTGTGCGTTTAACTCGACAAAACTTTTTTTCGCGACTTCGGGGTTGGTCCCATAGTAACAGTTGTTCATAATGATGAGTACAATGAATTCTTAAGAGGTATTTATTGCGTTTATTCTGTTACACGTTGTATAATGTCACGCCCTTGAAAACAACCTCTGTTAAAGGGTTTATTCCTCTCAGTACTGATGCAAAAACAATGTGTTTAGTGTCTACTTTAAGTTTTAAAACTTTCTTTCTTTGAATGAATTTGTTAAACATTCAACAACTATTTTCTTTAAGAAGTCTAGAAGGAGCTATTAAACAACGGGTATGAGTATTTGTTTTAAAAACTTAGAGAGTGAACTTCATCGAGGGGGGCTTTAATGGTGCAATAATATCGTTGACCTTAGTTTTCTTCATTATACTTGTTCAACAGACTAAAAAAGGCGAAATATTAAAATATATCTATATTAATATGTTAAAAAAGGCTTAAAACAAAACATCACTCAATCGGTTGCGCATCCAGGTACCTAGGCCGCTGCAAACAAAACTTGGCGAAATGGATTCCATAGACTCGTCGGATACCCAACGTGAGTGCAGTGCCCTTGTTCAGAACATGAGCTAAACGTTGGAGTGCCCCAATAGGGAACATGCATGCATTTTTTTATTTGCAAAATGAAATACTTATTGGCTCTAGTAAACAATTATGTTTTTTTTTTTAATACCTTCATCAGCGATGAAGTTATTTTTTATTTTTTGTTAGGCTACAAAGATGACAATTAGAAAGAGAAGTCCGATACGAACTCTGACGTCAAATACTATGTCGCCTATACAACTGCCATAGAAAACGGCGTCTCCGCGAGAGAGACAGATATTATATTTGTTTAAAATAGTCATATCTCGTTTGTTTTTCGATCAATTTTCATTCTAATTTCACTGTTAATATTATATAAGTATTTGTATATTTTCAGATAAAGTGTATTTATAATAAATATTTTTTTCATGCATATTCCCTATTTCCCATACACCTGTACTTTGGGGGATTTAATTAATGCCAATGATGCACTTAGCGTAGCTATCTACTGGAAGTCCACCAAGAAATCTAAGGAGTTCCATCGAAAAGGAAGTTTGACGGCCCGTCTCAATAACCTTTAACCAACTGTCAAATTAGCTACCAACAGTAGCTGCAACGTCATGTTTTCCTTTCAAACATGACGTTTCAGCTACTTTTGGTAGCAAGTAGATACGTTATTGAAACCGGCAGTAAGACCATAAACAGTATTAAAAACAAAAAGTAAACGCCGTAAAAACGATATTGATGTTATCGTTTTCAAAATTAATAGCCCAGTAAAGAAATTTGTTGATTTTAACACCTTTATTTGTTAAAATTTGTTGAAAAGTGCCCTCCGCAGATAATGGATATTAAAAAACAAATTTGCGAACCTATCGCGGATCTACGAAAATTTAAAAGCACTCAAATTCAACGCAAAGTTTGCTTCGTAAATTAAATGTAAGCATAGACAGATAAAAGTAGGGTGGCCCCTACAATTACTTTTATAATGGGACTATTATTTTTAGTACGGTACCGTAAATTAACGTTCAAAAAAAATCGGATGCCCCTTAGTTTTGTTACAAAAAAGTAACATAAAAATATGAATTAAATAACAGCGGTTTTATTTGTCCGCAGTAAATAAAAATACAGGTTAGTATCTGAACAAAAACGTTAGTTTTAAAATAATTTTCAGTTTCCATTATTTTTTTTACCAAACATGAATAAAATAACAGTGATTTTGATTGGTCAAAATCAATAACTAGAGACTGAATAAAAAATGTCGCTGTTTCAAATGGTTTGTAGATTGTGCAGTTTACCACTAACTTTTTTTTCAATAACGACAGTGGGAGCGTTACCATGGGTATCCTAAACTTTGTAAAAATAGTCCAATTTTTATTCCTCGTAATACCAAAGCGTCCAACGGCCCATTGGGAAAACTTTTATTTGCAACTGACACAAGCCATGCGACTAACGCGTTTTGGTAAATGCATTCGTAGAATCGGCGATATATGGGGCGATATACGGCAAATATGCGTAAGTTCAAACCAATTTTAAATACATTTTAATATTCCCTGGAATAGAAAGTGGAGATGATATTTCGGAATACGGAAAGAAAAGGAAATACGGAACAACATACACCTCTCTACACTTAGTTAATCATATAATGAATCTACCTAAGAAGTCAAAGTACATTCAACCTTAATTCAATCAATAATAAACTTTAAATACCCGTACAAAAGATTCACAATTACAACAATTAAATCCCAAATTATCCTACAAAACTCATTAATATCCCATAAGTATGGACATCCCGGGTATTACCAATCGCTTGGCAACACTACAGCTGCCGTAGGGCGCTATAAATGGCGGCGTTCCCGTAAATACCGATAGTGCTCGTATTTAGAGCAAACTCATTGGTAAATTGTGTGTCGTTCAAGTAAGAAGATTGTGCCTTGGAGAAGGGTGTGATGCTGAATGATTTGTTAGGTTTGTTTGTAATTTGGATTAGATTTACTAGGGTATATTATTTTCTAAATTATTTGATCTAGGCCGAGTGAGTCGCGCAATCTGTCAAAATGTAGGGAAGGAAATCAGAGGTTTTTTTAACAGACTGTTAGTGAGATGCGAATTCGAACGTTGCTTAAAAAATGCAGAATTGACCCTCAGAAATATTGAAAGTATTACTGAGGGTCATTTATTTCCGATTCTTGAGTAAAATACATTCCTATCACATAAGACCCTATTATGACGAATATGATATGAATACGAATATGAGTAAATTAAAATTCCCTAAAACTGAGTTACGATGTTATTCCTTGAAGGTGTCGTTATGAAAGATTTGTCTGTCATAAGTTTAGTAAATAAAGTTTTGACATGACAACGACTAATAAGTCGACGAACGCCGGCTGCACGCACGAAAAAGGATGACTCATTGTAACGTTACGATCATTCCATCAATGTTTTGTTATGACGTTGTCACGTTAAACTATCGTCCGTAAACCGACTTTACAGACAACCAATTTATTTTTTAGAAAACCTTTAGCCCTTAGGTCTGTCATCTGTCATCACACTAAAATATTAAAATACCACTTTAAATTACACAAACACTTAATGACAGAACACCACAAATTCAAATTAGAACCGTTACAATTGCCAGCTCATGATGCTGTTGCAAGATGAATAATTAAACTGTATATTTAGCCGCATGTCCGTATCCGGCATAAGTTTAGATCGGACATCCGGCATCCGGCAGAATGATCACAACACTAGCCGCATGGGTAATTAGTGCTCTATGTTTTTCTGAACAGTTGCCGCATGAAACAACCGTGTTATTTTTATCTTTAGTGAAAATTTTACTGTCCGTTGTTCTAGCTAATAGTATAAATGTAAAAGAGTTTTCTACACACCAAACGTTTAACGTTTGTTACGCTTTCACGCCTTAATCGCCAAACCGATTTCGATGAATATACTACAGAGATAGATGGCATTCTAGAGACTGTTACTATCAATAGCTGAGCAGATTGAAACACCAGTCTCTACTCGTTTGTAGGTACTGTAAAGCTATTCACATGGCTGTCCAAGAATGACAATGTTCAATGTTCAATTGAGCTAAGAAATTAATTTTCTAGATTTGACGATCATCACTATGCTTGACATTTTAACCGGTAATCTTAAGGCGATATAATTTGATTCCTAATGCCCAAACTCTTGACATATTTTCTCATCCCTCTTTTACGACACCCTAGGGATGCCCAACGGTGTCTTTATTTACCTTATTCCACATCAAACTGACATAACATTAAATAATACCAAAGTCAACTTTTCCTACTTAAGGAAGCGATAGTTTCCTTGTAAATAAATTATTTGATTTGATTACATAAACAGCCCAGTGACCGAAAGTTGGTGGCAACTGGCAAGTGGCAACTCGTAAAGAATTCTCGCGGTCGACGTTTAAATATTCAGCACGTCACAACGTTGGATGGACTTTCGGAAGTCGTCCCTAAATGTACTGCTTTTTTTATTATGTTACTGACATGATATATGTCGTGCGGGGCTTGGGTTATAAATAGAGTGAATAAATGACGAGCTTATTGGCGCACTGGGGTAGCTTTCGGCTTTTTAATGTTAGGTGTCACCGAGGCTTTTGCTCTCGGAAAGAGCTTCATACATCAATAATGATCTTACTTTTGAGTTACATATCAGTCTGTACTGTTGTTTTTTTTTCTAATATTTTCAATTGAATATATTTCCGAGCCCTCTTTGTCTCCTAAATAACTTTATTAATCGTCATTTATAAATCAACCCTTCCCTTAATATATTTCCGTCGCCATCACCGAATGACTCGCGGCCTCATTACTCTGGCTCTGCGTTAAACCTGCCGCGTCATTATAAAAAGATGGCGGACAATTTATAAGTATTAAAATAAAGCCACCTCCAGATATTCGCAGGTGCGCGTCGAACCGTGCGTTATCAGTTCGAGTCGCGGAGGACGCGGGCCCTGTTTAGTACCTGCTGCAGGGTTGTCGCTTCATGCCGTGTGAACCCTTTTGGTATTGATAAAAAGTTAATAGTGGCTATAGTTTTAATGAAAAGTTTTAATTAGTACGACCGCACAGCGGAGTATTTTTTATATTAAAGATATTGTTTTTACAGAGTCCTTACCGAGGATAAGTCATAAAATCTCCACGATAGCGATATCGACTTAAGGTGCCTACAGATTTTCTCATTATTGGACGATCGACACGCACGTATGATCATGCTAAATTAAAAAGGTAAGTACCAAATTGTGCTATAGCAGATCGACATTGTTTTACCAAGCAGATCTGAAGAAACAGATCTTATTAATCGTCAAAATACAAAATATCGTGTGACAAGCACGACCGTATACATACATAGATAGAATTTACTTATATACCTACACCAAAAATAGTCACCTATGACAATCTATATTCACCTATTAATTGATGTACGTATTTTGACAAATTCAAAAATTAACACGCACAACAGAACTTAATCGACAGTGTGACATCCCTATTCAGTATCTCCCATCCCCACCCGACCACTTATACAATAAATAAATCAGATAAATATTTTTCATTGTTGACTGTGCGAAGGTTGTTGCCGCTCATAAAATTATAGAATGATGACTGTGATCCCCTACATAATTTTAATGGGTAAAGGTAATGGTTTATGCGTCGCGGTGTTTTCATCCAGTAATGTTTACCTACTCTCGCTAACCGCAAGATAGATTTATGGGAAGTTTTAAAAATTAATAATTTTTTGCTGGGTTTTCAATTACCGGGGGCGGGGAATGTAGCGGCTACTTGTCTGGGAATGGCTTTAGATAGGAGATGTTTTGGGCTTGTTGAAATAGTGTTTTATTTATGTAATAGTGACCAATAAATTCATAATCTGACTATTATTACAGGTTTTCAGGAGTTGCAGAGGTATTTTCTAAATATAAGAGATATTTAGAAAAATAGCTTAAATATGGTATTTTATAATGAGTCCGATAAAAAGATGTTACTTCGTGATTTAGAAGTACATTTCTATATAAAAAAAATAAAAACAAAGACAAGAAAGTGATATTCATTAAAGACTTAATTTAAACATAAAACGAATTTCATTTAAAAGCAAATTATAAACAGAATTAACCTCTTTACATATTAATCTGATAATGATAACACTACTACTAGATATTTTAGAAATACTCAAAGGATTTATGTAAGTCACGAAATAGTTTATCTTCACATTATTTCAAATAGATTTTCAGAATTTTGAAAAGGCAGGCTTTTATTACTCAGTAACTTCGCATATCAATATAATTTACATTGAGATATAATTAAAAGTTTCCATGTTTCGGGCAGGATTGACCTAGGTCGGGCAAACTAAAATATGAAATGGAAAATTAATTAATTTCAAAACTAAAATCGGACCAGACTTATCTAATAGATACCTAGGTACTGTTACAAAACTTTAGTTTACTACAAAGTTATTACTTTAAAATTAATAGACTTTACAATATTCTGGCTTTGTCATAAAATTAAACTCAATAGACAAAAACCGTTCATAAAAGTCGCAACTACCCTCAAAACAAGCGAGATCCTTTTAGCGCCAACAAATGACAGACTACCCGTCACACATGCCGTTATAACTACCGTCCATTCACAAAGTAAAAACATAGCACTCAGAGCAGATTACCCCATAGAAACAGACATAATGACGTCACAAATATACACCTAAGTATATGTAGATCAAAATAACATTCGCTATATCATAGATGAAAGCAACACACACGCTTCTCTTAAGTGAAAGCCCTTTTATCTGAGCCTCGGGCTGTTTGCCGTCCCAGGGTAGGCTTTGATAGATTCTGTTGTCAATGTCACTCACATACTAAATATTGGCATGGATGGTAAATAAAAGGTCAGTTGAAGTTATCAAATTAATGCAGGATGGAAAAAAACTGTGTCAAATATGAAAGGTACCTTTGGATTGAAGATAATTTTGTGTCCCATAATCGGAATATAATATGATATAGCATAGCATTTAAGAAGGACTAAAACTGCCTTAAGTCACAAGATTGTCATTTGTAAAGTTATAGTTTCGTACTTCCTTTGGATCATACTAGTACCTACGAAAGAACGTCAGAAATAAAACACATTGATTAACCTACATACATGAATTGGTCGATAACTTTATTAAGAAATTACAAAAACATTTGATTGATTACTCCCCTTATCTTTGGTCAACTTGTATGCATAAATTATGTTACTTCCTAAATTAACAGGCATAATTTTGGACTTATATAAAGAATATTAAGTCAAAGAAAAAACTGACGCCTTCTGTTTTCTTTTTTAACTCCAATTATATCGCGTACCTTTGTACTTGACGCTTAGTTTGCTATTAGAATGAGAGAACCAAATATTACGGTGTCCAATTTACAAAAGGTTTTTTTAGCTCTAGCTAGATACGCATGGCAACATCAGAAAGTTTCTAAAGTATACAACAAGAGGAATTATTATACCCGGCCCGAGGGCGACTTCTCGAAAAATTCAAGGTCTACAACATCACTGTTCCTTCAGACAATATGTAGGTACTCTGAAACTAGATATTTTGCTGAGATGAACCCGAGAAATGAAGTTAAATATAACATAATTTTCCGGTATACTACGAGTTCGAGTAAGTCGAGAACTTTAGGCCCAATTTAGCATTTCCGTGGTTTCGTAAACCTTGTTAGTACCGTATCAAAAATCCCGATATTATATTACCCGATTCACGTTAACTTGAACCTTCTTTCATGACGCACGTCCCTAGCATTAATTTGAAACGTTTTCAGTGGCTTCGTTAGTGTTGAACAGTTTATAATTTAAGTCCGAAATCCTCGGAAGTATATTTTTTTGTAATTTTCCTCGCTTTTATAAAAATGTTCCTGGAAGCTTAACGAAGAGGTAGAATTTTCTAGACTATAATAACTTATTCTGTTAACTTTGGAAACAATGTCTGTCCAGTGAAGGGTGGGCGTTTTAGGGGCTGTCTATTGTGAATTTTGACATTTGAAAAATGCTGATTCTAGTCAATTTTGAATAAATGAATTCAAAGTCCTTTTAATACCATTTCTTAGACATTAAGTTACGCAATCATAACCTTTCTAAATGAAAGCTTCGATATAGTTACTTAAAAGACTGTCTTTTATTCATTACAAGCTGAATGGAAGTTTCAAAAATGAACTACGTCTGTAACGGACGTTTTAAAATTGAAATATAGCGGTTGGTTGGGTACTTAAAACATTCGTCAATCATTCATATTCAAATCAAAAGCAGACATCGTACACCACCATCTCACAATTCCAACAACTTTTGATCCAACGCTACTCCTTGATCTCCCGTATCAACACTTCTAACGTCACCAGGTCAACATTACCATCTAGAATCCAAAACATGTCGAACATTAGCATACAAATTATTGTCATGTATCAAGGTTTTGTCATCGTTTTCAAATTATAACGGAACTGTAACAACCACCGCGGGTGCCTCTCGTAAATTATAATTTTAAATCAGCTGCTTATGAAGTCGGTTCACAACGTTTATGCATTCTATATGAGTTTTCCTACACACACTGAATTCTGAAATTCGAATCGAGAAGTCAAATTGGACGGAGTAATCTGGAAAATTATTAATATGGAGGCTATAAACCGAATATTGATACTACTTCCTACCTATAGGTTTCTTCAGGGTATTTCAGCGCACAATGTAAGAGGTTAGGTATAATATATATTTATAAAATCAACCATTTTTGATGGACGCCAATAATGACACTAAGTCTCCGTTGGGCGCCAAAAAGTCGCATCTTATTTAGGCTTTCAATTGAGGGACCACATAAATCGATTGTAACTTTTGAATGGCTTCTTTTACTAACTGTTCTAGAGGTTGAATTTAAAATCGTTTAAGTACGGTTGATATCCAATAAATTAGTTTTACAAATCTTTTACTAAGTTTAGTCATTTATAGCAGTTGTACATTTGAACTAGGTTTTGAGATATGGATTTCTTTAAGGCACGACTGAGGGACCACCTTTAACCGATTGTAACATTCGATTGGTTACTTTTACAAACTGGTGGTTGAATTTACAATTGTTTGAGAACTTTTACTAAAGGCTGACGCATTCAAAAGCTCAAAATTCAAATCTGGTCCATCAATGGGAACGCAAATACGTTTCTTTATTTTTGAACCCTAGTTCTTTGTCAGAGAACTTTCTATACACTTTCCAAATCAAACAAGACCAAAATTATTTCCATATTCAAAAGCAGCCAAATATTGTGATTCCTCTCGCCTTTCTATCTCAAATGATAATGCTGATAACAATCCCAGACTCGTTAGGCTGTTGGCTGACTTAACATAATCCAATCATAGACAAAAGTTACGTTCGTTATTAACTTTTAATGTGAATTTCAATGTGAAAATTTTCTGGAACTCTTCCTCGAACCCTTAACTTTTACTCCAACATATTTTCGTAACTTTTTGGATATGACACCGTATTAGAAAGTATTTGGATTTTGGGAGTGCGAATTAGCGTATTTGTCTACTCTGTTTCATAGTGTGGCAATTGTGTATTATCAGAATTTTAATTTCGTGTGGGTTTGATAATCCGCAAGACTATCTAATTCAGTTTATACTCAATCAGCATTTAGGTAACGTATCAATGGAAAGTCCTTATTTTGGAGAAAAAAAAAGATGGCACTCAATATATTTATTAAAAGGAGCATTTATTTCATTTATTAGCACCATTAACATCCTCATTATTCTTCCTTATTTCTGATATTGCTATTTATTACACGGAACTATGTTAGTTCCTACAAAAAGATACCATATTAACTATTAAATCATATTTCAAAACAACAGAATTCCATTTTAAATTGTGCTCGCCATTCCGCAAGCTACACAGTTGCACAAAACAATGAGGATTGCGAAATAATTGTGTTATGCCTCTATAAATCAGTCACGTTTTGTGCTCCCAGATTGAACTGAAACCAATATTACGTAATTATACAAGTAATCACAATTGGAAATAGGTAAATGAGTGACTGAGAATTGTCTACCTGATTGTTTTGCAAAAGGGAATAAACATTAAAGAATTCTACTTTATGCCCAGGTACAAAGGTGAACTTAACGCCCTAAAATTCTATATCAGGCAACTAAGGGTGGTGAAGAAATAATATGGCAGATCAATCAACTAGTTGGAAAAACAACAAAAAAATCTAGTTACTTAAATAGGTAAAATACACGTTAATTATAAGTAATTGAGATGACTGCTTACTTGTGAAACACTAAAAATCTACGGATTAGTATCTAACATTTAAAACCTGTTTTATATCGTCGTATGAAGACAGATGGTTATAATGTCTTCTAAATTCCTAAACGACAGTTGATGAAGCAATAAAGACTCCAACCATAAATAGTTCTTTTTTGCGTTATAGAATTTCCCACCGAATCTCTCAAGTAGGTAAGTATTTTCGCAGTCCGTCAAAAAATCGGTCACGTTTTCTTGTGATATAGTCGATAAACAGAAGTCGACGGCTCCGTAACGATGTGCTTGGAGCAATGATATCGGAAGCTGGCTAGAAATCTAGATGGGACGTGCCGAGGGAATCTGATGATGACACTAGGCAACTTGACCTATAGTAGGCGCCAGATAATCGTGGAATAACGGTCATTGACCCACCTACAATTATTGACATTTTTAATTTGAAAAACGGAATTAATGACACAAAGCTGTCCCGAATCATCATCTCTCGTGATCCTTAACATTGTCTAATAATGAAAAACGATTCATATTTAATTGTTCAGGTACCTATGAACAGTTATTAGGGAAAGGTCAATGTACTTTATTCCACATTTATCTGGCGCCTACTACAGTTTTTGGCGTCAATGACGTATTCCGTCTTTGTGTCAACGTAAGTCTGGAATTCTGTCAGTTGATTTGCCTTGTAGAATTTAGTGATGCTTATTCGTGATTGCTCGTTAGGGACGACGTTGTCAAAGTGAGTTAGTAAACTTGTTTTCTTTTTCTTATTAAGATTAACGTGTGTGAAAAAATAATGTTGTCATGTTTGATTATAAAATGTCTTAAGAAACTTTTCTAGATAGCCAGAAACATAAAAGTTATGTTAAAGTGTCACCCATGTCAACAAAACTTTTTTTTTATTTAACTTTTTGAACGCCAGAGCATAAACGCATCGGCGTGCCCCCGACGCCAAGCCACAAATTCGCAGTAGGTATCTACTTTTTTCACATATTTGTGACGTTTGGCGTACAGAGCACGCGCTTGCTTGCCATGAATACGTGACAATGGCGTTCAAAAGGTTAAGCTTTATTAATGATGATGGCACCTACTAGTACCTTATTGTTCTGGTAACTGCCTCTCAAGACCAATTATGAATTATTTAGACGTTGTTTTATAGTTTACCAGCCCGAATTCAAGTTTAATGGGAAATGCATTTAAGATTTTACTACGCCATAATTATTTAGCTTTATACCCAGTGCAGGTGAGTTTATTGTTTTAAAGCCTGTAAAATTTTAGCAAACTTAAAAAAATTTGTTACTACGAATTTCGAAAATTCGAGCTTTTAAATGGTCAGACATTTAAAAGCTCAAAATATCTAATAAATAAGATTTTTGGTTACGATGAGAATAAACGTTTTCTTAATATTTAAACTATTATGGTTCCGTTTTCTTCGCGGAGGTTCGGAACCTTAAAAAAACTGCACTAAGACAATTTTCTGATTACTGGAAAATTATAAAAAACACTGGCTAAGCTAATTATTTTTAACTCATTTAGTAATACATTATTGCTGTTTTTGTCTGCAGATGAAATTCATAAAAAACATCGCTATCAAAGAAACAAAAAAAACCCAGAAAGTAATAAAGTTTTAAGTATTAAAGGTAGGACAATAACGATTAATCCACAGATAACTCGCCATTACACTAATCGAATTGATCGAAGGGAGCACCACTATTTTACTAAGGTAGCAATCAAATTGATTGACAATAATGGATTACTCAGTCTTCAGTGTAGACACTATTATTGCTAGGACATGTACTAAGAAGCCAAGTAGTTAGGTAGTTACAGTACCATTATCTACGTAACGTTTTAGTTAAGTGTTGCCAGCTTGCATTTGGCAAACATTTGTGAATTGTGAACTGATTTTGCCAGAATTGTAAATATGTTTTACTTGTATTCTAAGTAATATTGTCTGTTTGTTAGCTTTTCACATCTAAACGCCTGAACCAATGATATTATAAAGGAAAGATACGCTACGTTCATACTGAGCGGCGTTCTAATATCGTTGCGTTCTTATTTCGTACTAACTGTACGACTGCGATAGATAATACGAAACATAATGTTACAGAAAGAGATAGCTGTATAGCAAATTACAACAATTGCCTGAATTTGTCTGCTACAATTTGCTCGCGCTAGTGCGATATCTACCTCTTTTTATATAATATCATTAGCCTGAATGGATTTAGATGAAATTTGGCACACGGGTAGACCTTGTCCTAGATCCTAAAAAGTATCCAATGTTAGAACATTTTATATTGGGACTCCAACTTTCCCGCAGGAGAAGCCGGTGGCAGATTATAGAGTATTATAAATTATTTTATTTCTGCCTAGCAACAGTCATTATCGTTGTCCTTACAAAAGGGCTGCTTGAATTATGAACGGAATAAAACCAGTAGGTATGGGTTTACAAGTGGTACTCATGAATAAATTCGGGATTATGAAGATCTGGGTTGCCAAAATATTTCTAAGATTCTGCTTTCCATGGTAACATCATTTTTACGAATGTGTAATCTGTATGTCGTCAATCGTAGGTAACACAGATTAAGTATTTAATCGAAGAGAATGCCAAGGTTAAACAGTTTAGAGTACCTATCTATAGGTAGGTACTAAATATGAATTGCATTTGCAGAAACAACGGAAATATTCTCGCCCTCTCTTAAATCAAGCTCATACAACAGATGTTCGAGCCATATAGCCTTGACTGGCCTGTTGGTCGAGTGGTTAGTGACCCTGACTGCAAAACCGGAGGTCGTGGGTTCGATTCCCACCCAGGACAAATGTTTGTGTGATGAGCATGATCATTTGTTCTGTGTCTGGGTGTAATTTGTCTATAATATGTATGTATTTAGAAATATCTAAGTATGTTTATCAGTTGTCTGGTTACCATAGCACAGGTTCTGCCTAGTTTGGGATCGGATGACCGTGTGTGACTTGTCCTAAGATATTATTACTAGTATTATTATAATATGCTAGGGGCGGCCCTAAACGATGCATTATATTATAAATTGCTATTAACGCCTTTTATTGCATTTTCATGCGGATGTCAGTTATGATTATCGAGTCTGCCACAAACAGTGCAACCGGTTTTGGGTCTTATCGCGTACAGCCGACGGCATCGAGTCAGAACAATGCATACCGTGAGGCCGATATTTCAGTAGTCTTGTAACTTTAACCTGAGGAATAATAAAAACCGACCAAGTGCGATTTGAACTCTTACACAAAGGGTTCAGTACCAAAACCCGAAAAAAAACACGTTTCTTGTTTAAAACAAATAAATAATTTAAGAGGGCTGCCCCCTTAAATTATTTATTTATTATTTGTTCAAGAGGCAATAGAAATATACACTGAAAATTTGAACGGTTTTACGTGTTAGTATTACGGTTCCTCAGATACAGGCCACTGTCAGACAAACAGACGGACGGACGGACAGTGGAGGCTTAGTAATAGGGTTCCCTTAGGCTACGCAACCCTAAAAATTTCGGTTTGACTTGTTGTTGTGTACTTCTGTGGGTAAAGAAAAAATGTCAAGCACCCATATTTATTCTTCAGTTAAAAATAACTATTCAAAAATGATTCCTAAAACTAATGTGTCATCAATGTAAACAAAATTAACCCTTTACACAACCTTGCTTTTAGTTAACGCAAACTAAAAGGACCTTTAGTTCTCGTCACTCACTTCGTATAATTGAGTGCTTTTACTAAAACTATTCAACATAATTAGTGGACATGTAACACGGATTTCGTGATAAGAATAATTAAACATAAAGTTAAAACTGTCAACAGACTAGAATAACACAAAGAAAATTACTTTTTTTTTATTTTAAATGCGATGACAGATTATAATGTAAGATACACAGAGAATGTCGTACCTAATTAAAAGACAAGAATGTCCGCCTACTTTTGTGAAGTTATTATTTTTTTTTTACTGAATAGACTAAGAGATTCTGTTATATTCTTGTTACAAGCGAATAATTTAATGTAAACACGAGATATATTTTCTTTCTACTGTAACCAAGATTCTATAACGAAACATTTTAAGTAGGTAGGTATGTACCAACCTTCATTCTTATTATTCAGATTCAGCGAAATAATTATAAAGCCTAGAGATACATAAAGGTCATTTATTTTGGTCTGAATGTTTAATCTTGAAAATATCCAGATCTGAAAAGCGACTTAAGAAATAGGCCATGTTTTTCAGGATCACAATCTATATATTATTACCTATATTACCTATATAAAAATGCACCCCTATTTCCCTTGGTCACGGCATCACGCGTGAACAGCTGAACCAATTTCGCTCTTTTTTTGTTGTGTTTGTCAGGAGAAGGTTCTTATGAAAGAAAAATTTGAAAATAATATAGGTACATCCGGGCGAAGCCGGGGCGGGCCACTAATTTCAAAATAAAACCTATGTATTACGGATACCATGATGGAAGGTACAACTTTTATCATCATCCTGCCCTAGGCCATGTTACCTACTTGGGGTCGTTTCAACACCTTTACTTCTTCCACTATGCCCTGTAAACCGTCACGCTCTCATCCACTCCCTTTAGACTAAAGATACCACAGTCCCTGCACTAAATCAAGACCAACCTCAAAATTGAGAAACCTACATCCAATTATAACCACAACTTACCTACATCAATCTATATATATATCTGCTACTAGTGTACTACGGTACGCATTAGGTATCACTGCGTATGATCCTTCTAACGTCAATTACGCGGCGTCAACGATCACAAATGACGGCGGATTAGGGTTGCCAGATGACAATAGATATGTTACAGCGAAAGTAATAAATCCGGATATTATATATAGGTACTATCCAGCCATTATATATGTCACCGGAAAATTGCAGACTCCGTAAGATTGCAATAAATCTTTATCAGATTATTATTTCTCGATATATTATTAATATATCGTTTTTTATACAATAAATCCCATCCAAATTCAGTAGTTTCCAACATAACCGTGTCTTATTTAGAAAAAATAGTTTACGCGATATTTTAAAATCTTACGGCGTTTGCCATTTCTACTCAATTAGGTCAAAGTGATAAATAACACAGAATCAATTAAATCATCTAGCTATTTTATATAATATCAAGTAAGACTTGGATAAGGTAATGAATAACAAATGTTACTACTGTTACTAGGAGAACTTAGGATGCAAGAGCGAGCGAAGCGAGCTTGGGACTTGGGGCACCCTGACTAAAACCCATCCGTGTTCCTTCTAAAGCCCTTTGCTTTCCAGGGCCGCGGTGACTCTTTCGAACAAATTCCGCAACCCTGGCAGGCTCTGGCCCTAGCGGGCCCCGTCCTTTTTGCTGACATCTCTTTGAGGCGCGCGTGAAACACAACGCCCCATAGACCCGGGCCTGGTGGTGATCGGACAGCGAACCACCCAACGCTCGCCGTCCGCAGGCCCGCGCCTACGGTGGCCGGGGATCGCCCTGCGACTCCCGACGCCCGGGGCGTCTTGTCCTGTTGCGGCGGTTGGGACGAAGGACTCGGACAGGTCAGGGGAACGAAGCGACCGAACTCAGACCCCACCATCCATGCCAAACAACACTAGATTTTAACCTTAAGTTTTATTTCAATTTTCTAACTTAACATATCCTCGATGACGGAGCCCCGCAGGAACCTAACTTATACATATCGGGCCCCATAGATATAATTTATATTTCTATGTCGGGCCCTAACGCTTCCTGTGCAATATATTCCTCTACTTGGCTAGGCAAGTCATTAAACAAGACTATATTTATTACTTTGGCTACCTTGGACCAGCTATTATGAATAATATCCAGAGAAAGTGATTAATTTAATGATATTCGATTAATTTATTAATTTATTTAATGATTAATTTGATGCCACTCGTCCATTCAAGGGTTCATTAGAAAACCAGCGTCAGACAGCATCAGTCTGTCTGACATATCGCTGAAATGGACCTTTTTAGTACAGCCGTGAGACACACATTTAGTTCTTAACATACCTACATTTCTTTTTATAATTTTATTTCTATGTACCGTGCGTGTTTCATGTAAGTGCTAAATAAATATTATTCTTTCTTTCTTTTCTTTTCTTTCTAATTGCTATGTAATTACACTAATCACTCTGACTATTACACATATACAAATTGAATATATACGGCCATTTTATGTAGGTTATTTTTTTGTGAAACACAGTTGATTTAATCTATTAGGAAAGAAATCATATTCCTTAAGGTACCTACGTATTAAAATAACAATAAGTATAGTTCATCATCTGCCTAGCCTTTTCCCAACTATATTGGGGTCGGCTTCCAGTCAAACCGGATTCAGCTGAATACCAGTATTTTACGTGGAGCGGCTACCTACCAGACTTCCACAACCCATTAACAGGGTAACACGGTACTCCTTGGCAAGACTGGTGTCAGATTATCTGGCTTCTGACTATACGTAACGACTGCCAAAGATCTACAAATGACAGCCGGGACCAACGGCTTATCGTGCTTTCCGAGGCACGGAGGAGTCTCGGTATGTTAAATGGTCACCCATCCACAGACCAACCTCGGCAAGCGTTGCTTAACCTTGGAGATCGACCCGTCCGGCTGTTATAATTTAGCCACGAGCTCCCCCTATAAGTATAGTTACTTAGTATTTAATATTAAAAAATAATCGCTAAAATAAATTTAGGTGAATTATGTGGCTATTAATGGCTTATCAATTGTTTTTTTTAAACTATTTTTCACAGTAAAAAGATATTATTAACATCCGAAGCATGTGATGTTTTATTCGCTTGGCAACACAGTATAACAGAACGACCATAATATAGCAATGGCGGGCGCGACTTGTAATAACTTGAGTAATTGTTTCCTGGCATCGACATTTGATTTGCAAATGTAATTATTCTGTATGTTATGTTTACAACACAATGACTAGAGTACTCCCGTATCTTTTTATAAATTGACAGCAATTGGTTTTGTTTGATGTGTTTTGTTTAACCCTTCGGTAGTGTGTCAGTATTTAAAGTCCTATTTTTGATACACTGGATTTTTTAGGATAGTAAAACGGAAGGAATAACTTTGAAATTAATTGTATTATTTTTATAATGAAGTTAAAGTCAAAGCGTTTATTTCAATTATGCCATTAAACCCTTTTGGCCGGTCTCAATAACGTATCTACCTGTCCTGTGTAATTTGACAGTTGTTAAAAGTATCGAAACCGGCCGTAAGTGCATAAACAAAGTTACGCCTGTACTTACTGTAACGTACTGTAACTTGTTATTATTACTAATCTGACAGCTGTCAAAAAATATTTTTACAAATTAAAGCATAGTTTGTTTTTTCTTTACATCAGCAAAAAAACGAAAAAACCGGCCAAGTGTGAGTCGGACTCTAACACGGAAGTGGAGGCCATAAACCAAAAAAAAAACACGATTTTCTATGAGAGCCCCCTTAAATTTTTAAGTTATTAGATTTTTATTATTTGTTGTTATAGCGGCAACAGAAATACATCATCTGTGAAAATTTATCACGATTCATGAGTTACAGCCTGGCGACAGACAGACGGACAGTGGAGTCTTAGTCGTAGTCCGTTTTTACCCTTTGGGTACAGAACCCTAAAAAGTTAGGTTTAAGTAACTACTTTTCGAAAAATAAAAACTTATTTATGGGCTGCAAAATTACAATGAAAGTCACGTTAGTAGGCACGTAGGTAGGCATATACCTAATTCGAACAAAGAATGTTATCCTACATTTCAAAATAAATCATTCTGCTTATAAAAAGCGTAACACTCCATTCACCTTCTGCCAAGCTAAAAACGGCACAACAAGAAATCTTTACAATATAACATACAATGTCATTATTACACCTTTTGTGGCGTGCACACAGCGGCGTATTCCTGCTGTCATTTCGCACAGTCAGCTGTCATGGCGAACAAAGGCATACCTACAACACAGTAAGACACGGTGTTAACTGACAAAAATCATAACAGCTGTTTAAATACGATGACTCGGCTTATTTCAAGTGTAATTCGGTAAGGGTGCGTATTAATGTAGGGGAAACTTTTTTCACAAGGACTACAGTTAATTTGATGTTTTGGTTAAGCAAATATTGAATGAAATATTCATGTACCTAGGTAGGTATTTATTTGTGTGTTTGCTGGTTGTTTGTTTTTGTAGGTTTTTATTTAGGTGTTCGCGGGTGAAGCTCCCAGGAAACTTCTGTGTTTCTGGGCGGAGCTAGGCTGGCTAACTTAGCCAGGACACCTACGCACAACGGACAGAATGGGAGTCTAAGTGCGGAAAATGGAGTCCCTACTCTATTCTACTTAGGTGTTCGCGGAGGCGAAGATTGATGGTTTTCATTACTTTCATGCCATCATGCGCAAGCGTTGTGCCTCCGCCATGCTTCGGGTACGCGCCAGCCCCAACAGCATCCTGGGAGCTATAGCGGACAAATGGGACAACCCCATACTGGGGCATTGGATAAGCCTGCATGTGAGTGTAGTGTAGGTACATAATTGTATTTTCTCAGGTAGTTATAAGTACTAACACTTGTTTCTATGTTTTTGTATACTAACCAATTAATTTATTTTATTTATTTATTTTTAATTAAAGTTGTTTACTTCTAATTGTTAACAATTAACGGAGTTATTTTCCTTGTGGTAAAGTAGGTAATGAGAATGAAAGACATTTTCAGCAACCTGATACTAGTTGCCAGGCAACCAAACCTTTAGAGGAGTTATCACAAAAATCTTCTTTAATCCATTTACATTCATGCACTAACCCGTTATTCCTCCAAACATCATAATAAATTGAAGCAAACACACCCTTAGTACCGTACGAAAACATGTCAAAATAATTCCATTGCAGGACACATTATTTCATTTTGTGACACTCTGCTAAATGTAAGAATTTATGTCGGGGGGTCCCGGGGTCAACGCGGGCCCCATCCATCTGCCGAACAGTATAAATCACAATATGAACCAGACGCGAGTAAAATGTGGGTACTTGTGAAATTAATTTATTTGGACGGTTTAAGTGTAAAAAATGTGTAAAGGTATTTTTGAGGATTACGTTGTTATGCAGGCCAGTTACTAAGAGTTATGTTATTTATAAGTATGCTTCTCGAAAATAACCGTTGAAATGAAAACCAAATGTTTTCGGACTTGCATTACGTTCTGTTCTGGAACTCTTCAAATCTGAGTAGGAAAGCATAATATGTCAAAATTCAATAGTTCAGTTGGTATCTACTTCTACTGGGTGCCATCATCATATGAATCTATACTAATATAATAAAGCTGAAGAATTTGTTTGTTTGAACGCGCTATTTATCTCTGGAACCAGTAGGATTCGAAAAAAAAAAAAAAATTGTATATTGTTGATAACCACATTCACAAAGAAGGCTTAGGCTTAACGGGAACGGGAAAAAACGTGATATGCGCGTGCGAAGTCGCGGGCAAAAGCTAGTATCAAATTGTTTGGCTCATAGGAAAAGAGAATATTCCTAACGAACCGCCTGCTCTTGCTTCCTTGCTCTTCCAAAGCTGTAAAGTTACCAACATTATGCGGAAGCTAAAAAAAAAAAAAAAAAAAAAAAAAAAAAAAAAAATGTGTCCCTCCAAAGTTTACACTAATCCCGAAGCCGCATAGTAACCATGATGGCGGACTAAGCGCCAAAAAACTTTTATCTCAACAGGACAGCTTCCAATCCTGACGCTCGATGTTAAATATTTAAAGGACCGTATCAAACAGAGTGCAATTAATAAACTCACCAAGCGCCTTCTGCGACTGGATAGGGGCAGCCTGCGAATGGTGGCAGGGACCATCACCGGACACTGCTCACTGAATAAGCATTTCCACACACTAGGTATAACAGACAGTCCTCTGTGCAGAGCATGCATGGAGGAGGAGGAAACGGTGTCGCACGTGCTCCTTGAGTGCACAGGCGTCGCCGATATACGTAGACAAACGATAGGAACACCAAATTCACTCACAGACACCCTGAACTCTTTAGGAGGACTGATCTGCTTCTGGAGGGAGGTCGGCTGGTTGGAATGACGGCCGCCATGGCCCACGCACAATGGTCCAACATCAGGACTAAGTGCGGAAACCATACCCCAATAGATAGATAGACAGAGTGCAATTTATGAAAACAACATGAATGTGGGCGCTTCGGTGTGCACAATCATTTTGTTATTCCATTAGCTTTTTTGGCATTTATACCTACCGTAAATGGATTAGTGCAGAATTTCCACTCTAGACAACAACTGCTTTTGACGACACGGTTGGCGCAGTGGTTGAGCGATTGGCTGCTGTGCTGCGTGTCGCGGGTTCGATCCCCGCACGGAACAACTATTTGTATGGCCTACAGATAGTTGTTCCGGGTCTGGCTGTTTGTGTATGTGAGTTTGTATGTTTGTAAACGCACCCACGATACAGAAGAAAATCCTAGTGAGGCGCAGTTTTTTTTTTAATAAAAAAATATCGCTAGAGCCAAAGAACTTCATACAGCCATTATTAAGAGAGCATACAATCACTGCGTGGTTGCTTGAGACCCATTTAAGCATCAGCTGGTAAACGATTGATTCAGCTTTTTTTATGAGACTACAAGACATATGTAGGTAGAGGGAATGTTGGTCATCGCGGATAGTTCCTGGATGGGCCTGGTACAAGAACGTGAGGATTGGCATAGGAAAAGAGAGGCCTGTGCTCTGCAGGGGGTGAAGTCGGTCTGTGGATAACGAAGCTAGGATACATACATTTTCGTTGATTATGAATCCGTAAAATTTTTGTACCTTTCTCCAATAGAGCTTAACTTACCTGAAGCATAAACCTTCTGTGTTCTCTTGTTATGTGATAAATATAATAAACAGGACTAGGCGCTCAGCCGCCACCCCCCTCCCTGTATGGAGTGATATCACAGCTGATATTAAAAGTAAACAATGCTCCCGGCCTTTCGCATTTGTGAAAGCAGATGGGAGTATAAAATATGGGCGGTTTACGGACTTATATAAAAGTTCACAGGATTCAATCCGATGTTTCAATTTAGCTTTTCAAATAAAATTGAATCTGTATCATGTGTGGATTCAAAATGGTTTCAAACGACGTCGGGGCTTTTTAAACTGCATGTTACCTTTAAATATTATACGTACCTAGATGGGACTTTAACCTATCGCCCGTGTTAGGACGTTCATGTTTTAGTAATCCCTTTTTCAAATAAGTTTGTAGCCATTTCTAACCTACCCAATTCCAGTTTGATTCAGTTCTCGTGTTTCCAATACATACCAGTGCGCACAAAAGGAGCGATACAAGATATAAATCATAACCAGAAACCCAAACCATATAACTAAGCACACGTCCGTTCAGCAGAGTGCAATGCTTGCGAATATTCGCAGTTCGTGGCCCCAGCCAACAGGTCGCCCCGACGTCATCCGAGCCGCAACTGTGACATAAATCCGGTGAGGTGACACCACGGAACACGGAAATTGGGAATATCCGGACACCTCCCGATTTGTTTGTCACCGCCGCCACGTACAGTCGGCAGTATTATTGCAGCATTGACACCCCAGTCACGATTTGTGATATTAGCTTAGTGTTTCTTGTTTAACTAATAATGGGATGTCTTAAGGTCTGGTGTGAGTTCAGGACATTCCTGTTTGTTAGCATTTGAAATAAGCTGTTTTATTTTGAGACGAAGTTAAACGAAACTTTTATCAAAAAGATATTCGTTGCCACGTGATTTTGATGGTTGGTAAATTAAGTACTGCAATCAGTCTTACTAACTCCAAGTGCGAAGAGCACCATCTAAATCTCAGCTAGGTTTCCGGAGATTACTTCCCTCTTGTTGCCTGCAATACATAACTGTATAAGGAAGATATACATGAATTGTTGGTGCTGGTGTTCCGTGCACCAAGTAATCCGTTTTCGAGATCATCACTAGTAATCCGTTTCAATTTGCTTCGGAGAAAGGTACTGCACTACTCCGTTATGTGTCTTGTTCAAACGTCAGAAGAAATAGGCTACTTAGGTACGGGTAATATTTTTAAATAAGATTATCTTGATTGCCTCACTGTTGATGTAAAAATTGTAACCACAGATTCAATAACTTAGTCAGTCAATTTGGAAAGTTATTTTAGCGACTAGGTGCCTCAGCCAAAACTGTGTCATATTTTCATATAATCTCTTAAAACCAGTGCCACGAAATTCATGAAAATATGCTTACAAAACTAAAACATAAATTAAAAGCCACCATCAACAGGTAGAAAATAAGACAGCGAGAAACTATATATTTTGCAGTGTAAAACAAAGGCTAAATAGGCGGGACATTTGACACGGGCATAAAACACCCCACTTCCTTGCCCGGGACGAAAGTTTATCTTAGAGGAAAGAAAAGAACAATGAAAGGACAGGCAACACATAGCCAACGAAGTTTTTACTTGATGGCAACATTTTGTATGGATATTTAGAAAAAGTTAGCGGTGGGACGGTGGGGTATCTTATTTAGTTATAGCAAGTAAAGTAAGGTCTTATGGATTATTTATATTATCTCGCATAAAAATTGTGAATGTATAACGAAAGTGGCTTGAAAATTTTAACATTATCTACCTACTCAATTTGTTTTTTTAATGCTTAGTCTTTATTTTTTTGGTTTTAAACCTGAAAGCATTCAGAATTTTTCCATACCTATAATTTTAACTATTTAAAGTACACGTTTATTCATTTCCACGGAACGGACCAAATAAACGTTCTTCACCGCATTTTCAATATTCAATAATATATTTAACTTTTTTTATTTAGTATTAAAACTTGCGAATTTAAATTTTAAATTTAAAGCAACGGCCACCAGGGCGAAATGTCGACAGGACATTAATAAAGAACGGCTTCGAACTTGGCATTCGGGAAAAATAAATTGTTATATAAGTTTACCGCTGCGAAAAAACACGTTTAAATTTGGTTTTACGTAATATATTTTTTACCCTATATTTTTAAAGGACATTATTGGACCGGAAGACAACCTTTTTTTAAAGATGGGAAATCATCTAATGACTTCTTCCGCTCTGGGTGGAGCGGTAGGGCTTGTCAGACTCTTACTGACTAAAACCCATCCGTGTTCCTTCTAAAGACCCAACCCTGGCACCGGAAGATTACTTACCTACTAATTTTGGCACAGGTTTGATTTGCAAATACACAACCAAATAAAAAAAACTGTCAGGAGCTAAATACTGCAATAAAACTCAGTCATAGAAACGAAAGCGCTAAAGCAATATTGAAAAACCTTTGTCCATGTAGTTTTACCATTTGCCGGTTTTGCAACAAGTTTACCCGAATGACGTGAAACTTTCATCATAGCTGTTATTGAAAGGACACAAGTCACAAAACAGGTGCCCTACTATGACGTGCTAATGCCATTCAATTCCGACGATGTAAAAGGGATAGTGCTATACGCTATGTATAGCTTCGTCTCTCTCTTGGAGCGGAATCTCGATCGTTTTAAGACTTCATAGTAGGGCCTCAGGACGGATACAACTCGCTTTTTCACTCGTTATGCTCCTGACAGCTAGTTTGTAAACCCTTTTGTATCGCTTAAAACGGCGATTTAAAATTATCCTTTGAAGAATTCTTTCTTTTGTATCGGACAACTTACACGGTGATATGATTACCAAAGTGAACCCCTGTCTTATTTAGTTCATTAATCATGGGATGATTTATTGTTAAAGGGGCGTATTCCCATTGTCTTTGGGCGTCAGTGTTGCTGGCGTGACCAGCGGGAAAAAATACAAAGTTGCTGTTTGATACGAGTTGAACGTGTGGTAACACAGGCAACTATCGGGAACAAAAAATTTGGGGTAAAGCCATGTCGGTTTTTGCGCAATATGTTGGTGCATTTTAACACAATAGCTTGACCAAGTGTGGTTTTCTAAAAAGCCTGCGTGTCTAAAACTATTCTCGTTTTTATGGTTGGAGATACCTTTGAAATGTGTTTAGCACAGCAGTGGCAACCAAACGAATATTTTCTATTGTAGAAACATTTAGATTTTCTATTGTAGAAACATTTGGATTTTATATTTTCTAAATTAATTTTGCAGACACATGATCGTTGTAAACAGAGCACGCATGTCAATATGGCAACTTTTAGTCGATACGTCAGTTAAACTATAAAGCAGGTAGCACACCGTCGTATCAGCCAGGGCTGGCCAGCGACCCTTGCGGTTTTTTGCAGTCAAGGCGACCGCAAACCGCTTGACGTTTGAATCTACATTTCACGTCAACATTCTACGCTGGCCTCATTTACAGATGAGGATAATACCTAAAGCCTTGAGTTTGTTAAACCCAAAGTGCATCACGCAATGTAACATTGAGGATCATAAGATTCATGGGAAAAAAATGCTTAGGGCATTTAAATTGTGTAGCACAGTCGAGATTGCAGTAGCTTTAATAATTAATGTCAAAACAACAGTATTCATCTCAGACCTTAAATAGGTTCCTACTATGGATATTGTAGAACTCCATAATCCTCTCCATAGAATCATGATCCTCCTGATTGTAATAATAATATCTTCATATGCGCTATTAGTCTTTCTTTCAAAAAATCATAATTAAATTAGAGCCTCCCAATACACATATTCGTGACTGAATACGAATGAAACATCAACAACTCAAAGTCTTCAGTTTTATTTCAAAACGTCGCACAGTATAAAGTGGGGTCCACAAGAGCGGCATTTAGCCGTGTTTTGCGGCAGGAGCGACCGCAGCGGCATGGCTTGACATTTGTACTGAAATCTACACGGCCCGTCCCGCCCATTCCTGATAAACTTTTTGCCAGTTAAATCTGTTCGTTGACTGCCTCAGTGCTCTTTTGGCGGTTACGTTTGTACGGCTGTATGGCTATTGTGTAGGTACCTAGCTTTATGTAAATTTATTGAGGTGTGAACAAAAGTGTTTTATTTTAGGCTATTTTTGTTGCTGGCAATTGGAAAGTTTTAAAAGTGGGAAACATCTTATTACTTGGAGATTCAGAATCATCTGCATAAGCTGAAATAGACTGGATTTTTGCCAAACCAGAAACAAAGCTATTGGATAGTGCTGCCTACTCAAAACGAATCGTTTTTTCGTAGAATTGACAAGCACTTAGATAAGTAAAAATTCCTAGGCTAGGGTCTTAATAAAATGAAAATAACAGCTAATACCAAAAACCTTTATATTTAAGACTTAACACAAAAGCTTTCTAGAGTACTTAGGAGACGTTGAAAATAGACTATTAAAGTGCTAACGTTTGTTTCCTTAAATCTTTAGATCATTTTATATTTTCTACGAAATTCTCTACATTTAGAATCCGAAAACACAAAAATGTAGTTAGAATTTTCAAATTTTCGTTACATGGGGTCGGTTCAGATCAATTGACAAACCGATAAGAGGGTTCAGAATGGGGACCATCACGAAGAATCCGTGTCAAAAAATAATTATGTCCATCAAGGGTCAAACGCAGGTAAATGTTTCTGGCACACAGTGTATATGGGTAGGTGTGAATAAAGAGGCACTTGGTAAATTTAGGTTATAAGAAATAAGAAATTTACCAAAAACGTATCAAACCTTTGGTTTGATACGTTTTTGGTTTAGAATTCGAAATCTATAAAACCTCGAAGCTTTGTTGCTGATTTTATACCTGTAATAGCTTTTAAGGGTTCCGTACCCAAAGGGTAACCAACGGAACTCTTTAATTACTAAGGCTCCGCTGTCCGTCCATCCATCCGTCCGTCTGTCTGTCAGCGGGCTGTATCTTATGAACCGTAATAGGAAGACAGTTGAAATTTTCAGTGTGTTTATGCCGCTATAACAACAAATAATACAAACAAACATTTTCTTTTCGGCTTATTGCACTTGGCCGGTTTTTACTTTATATAATGAGTTTTACAGATTCGAAGAACACTCATCTTCCCGATAATCCTTCAATTGTGAAGATACATTATTATTTATATGATTTAAAAAAATAACATTGTAGAATCATTTCGTACACAAAAGCTTTAAGCGATTTTCCGCAAAACAGAAATCTGTAGGAATTATCCGAGAGGATTTTTAATTGGACTTTTTTTATTTTTCATTTAAAATCAAGTAGGTACCGGTAGATACTCCAACCTGATTGATCAATAATTCAATTAAAGAATTCAATTGATTTATAAATTGAGATCTGAATGAATTAGATTGGAATCCTTAAATTCAATTGTTATTCCCTTAAAGAGACGTCTCCTTTGATGTGTATTACAGAATTCCAATACCTACGGATTTTGCCTTTAGAAGGCAAATAAGCGATTAATATGTATTAAAGTTCTAAGCTATGCTGAGACTGGTCTGGAGTGTTTGTGTAAAAGAACACATCTACATACACTGTTGCTAAGAAGAAATGACGAAGATAGAGTAATTGTACATCAAAAATAATTACTTGCAGAATTCTTTTACACAAACTTATTTGTACGGGTGCAATGCCGGTTTATCGCTGACTACAATATCTACAAGACAACCTTTGGATGGACTGAAATAACTTGAAATTAAAAGAAGGTATTACAAGACTATCAGAATCATATCCATCATCGACCTAATGACATTCGTAGTACCAAATAGCAAAGATGGTCAAGTTAATACAGTAAAATTCCCCTCAAACTAGCCTAACATCTTGTACAAAGACGACGGAATTCTTCAATAAACTCGCAAGTATTTGCTAATCTCATCTGGTTTATAAAACCGTCGTGATACAGCCCTATAAATTGTGCCTACATCGGGGTACCACCAGACATTACGAGTGATTTAAATAAATAATGTTCGCAACAGTAAAGAAACCTTTTCGTTGTGAAAGTGTAATGGTAACGTATTTCTATTACATTTCTTGTTCTGTTTGTGTTTTTTGTGAATTAAGATTTGGATGATACAACAATACGTCTTTGCGCGTTCTTACATCCACTTTTTTATACCTGGTTGCCAAAACAAGTGGAAAATGTATCTAATAAAAAACCGGCCAAGTGGGAGTCGGACTCGCGCACGAAGGGTTCCGTACCATTATCTATAAAAACATGTCTGTTGTATGGGAGCATTATAAACAAAGTTACGCCTGTACTTACTGCAACGTACTGTAACTTATTATTATTACTAATCTGACAGCTGTCAAAAAATATTTTTACAAATTAAAACATAGTTTCTGTTTTTTCTTTACATTAGCAAAAAAAACGAAAAAACCGGCCAAGTGTGAGTCGGACTCTAACACGAAGTGGAGGCCATAAACCAAAAAAAAACACGTTTCTTCTATGAGAGCCCCCTTAAATTTTGAAGTTATTAGATTTTTATTATTTGTTGTTATAGCGGCAACAGAAATACATCATCTGTGAAAATTTCAACTGTCACTATCACGGTTCATGAGATACCGCCTGGTGACGGATGGAAAGACAGACAGACGGATGGACAGCGGAGTCTTAGTAATAGGGTCCCGTTTTACCCTTCGGGTACGGAACCCTAAAAATAAATATACCTACACTTAAAGAATCTAGATGATGATGAGAATGTTTATTGTTTGTATCTCAAATTATCGTAAACTACTCATCTTAAAGTGACATTTTGATAAATTAAAGTACCACCCACTACTGAGCAGGAATCTAAAACAACTTTAGGAAATTGCCCTCACCTACCCTCCAAAAAAAAGACACAAATCCGCCCCACAGTCAAATACAGGATACAAAATTACGTTGGTAGGGTACTTACTTACACATTTCCAGCGAGATATATCAAGGTACATGCGAAAGTCGCTAGGAAGTTGGTTAATTATGTAAATTGCGGTACTGGGCTGAGTAATGTGCTGGATTCACTCAACCCCGCTGGTCAGCCAGATAAAACCGGGTAGCCGGCACTAACTTATTGTAAGCAACACATTACGGGCAGAAATAGGGCCATAGTATACCCATTTATATTAGCAGCCCGCAATGTAACTTCAATGGCAATCGTTATCGGTTTTGGATGCCAAATGAAACTGATTACGATTGGGTTGCGTAGTTAATTATATTTTAATATCTCATTAGGGATCGGTTGATCGTATTCAGTTACTGGGTGAGCTGATGGCTATTCCATTCTAAATAACGTGATAATTATTTTATCTCGTTTATCGCAGCAATTTAATCAAGCTATCCTTCTTTAACCTGTACCTACGATTTAAAGTTTAATTAAACTATCTCTTGACTTTCCAGAACTTTACAACCTTCATCTTTACGAGAGAAATTTTAGTTTTATGAGAGCTTTTATTTCATGACCTATGCGAAAAACATTCTTTTCAGAATCACGGTGCTGGAAAATCTGTCACCCATCCGTAACTTCTATAATAGGTACACGATGTCAAGGGTGAATAAGTTACCTCTAGGCAAGCGTGCGTGACTGAAGTGGCAGAGGGCGACATTGCTTGCAGAACAGATGTTCAATGGTGCCGAAAAGTTCTAGAGTAGCGACCGCGTTCCGGAAGATGTAGCGTTGTAAGCCAAGGTGAACCGATGACCTGGTGAGGGTCGCGGGTAGCCAATGAATGGGACACGCACAGGACCGGTTGTTGTGGCGACACTTGGGGGAGGCCTATGTCCAGCAGTGGACGTCTTTCGACTGATGAGGCAAGCGTGCTCCATCGTCGATCACACCATCGCTCTTCATCAGGTGAGATTGTGGTTAAACGCGAGTCCATCAATAAAAAAAACAATCCCTAATTCTAAAGGCTTCAAACATAACCGACAAAACTAAGACCTAAAAGAAGAAGTCAGGTAAGTCACGAGTATATCTCCGATAGCGACGAATGTGTCTAATCCTGCTACACCAGTTCGGACGTACAAATACGCTATAAATTCGGAAACTTTTAGCAAGCAATTTCCTTCGGTTTACGAGAGCAAGATTCATGATTCCACCCCTAGCAGAGTGGGGAACGATTCCGTTTCAGTTTTAAACTATGCTTTTAAAATTGTACCATGCTGGCAGTGTATTGTGTCTTAAATTGATTTAGCTCTCCGATTTTATACGATTCTTTATGTTTCAGTTGAAATTGTTTTATTCGCTATGCTTAAAAAAGAAAGAAAATATTTTACCTGGTAGGTAGTCATACTTCATTAATATATTTCGTTGTAACTACACACAGACCTCAAAAAAGGTTTTTAAATCATATATATCGTAATAAATACACAACAATATAACACACACATCCCGTTCACATTATCCGTTGCATTTAATAGATAAAACCATTCGACATTTCTCTGCCAGACCACGAAATAAAAACATAAAATTAAATATCCGGAACCCTTTTAACTTCGGGAGTTATATGCAAGAATCCGAGTGTACCTTTCAACCGCAGCCAGCCAAGAGCTGGCCAGTGAGAGCTATGTAGGTATTTTAAATTATCCGCCTCTCCAGCAGACCGCCATTAAAGTGGAGTTGGATGGACAGCTAAGCGAGGAATGAGCGAGACGTGGACTGCGCTCCCTGGCCGTTTTATTACACAACGGAAAGGTACCTACAGTAAATCCACTAGAGAGTAACTTAGCGTTTGTTTAATCTGCTTCCGAGTTGTGGAAAAATGTTGGCAGCAAAAAGCATGAAATTAGCGCTACTTTTGGGTTAGTTTCACTTTGTCAATCTGAGGCTTTAGACAAAGTGACATTCCACTAGCAATAACAGGTCTCGAAAAGTCTAAAATGGCATGACATCACGTATTCAATCCCAACCATTTTAGCATTTCGATAATCACTATCACCTATAGAATAAAGGATGGTAAATCATCAAATAACTCCTTACGCTCTGGGCAAAGCGGAAGGGAGTGTCAGACTCTTACTGTCTAAAACCTATCCGTGTTCCTCCTAATGCCCTTTGCGTTCCAAGGCCGCGGTGACTCTTTCCAACGAATTTCGCAACCCTGGCGACTAAAGCTCCTTGTCGAAAAATATCGTAGGCCGCAAGTACCTACTGCTTTACACTTTAGGACAAAAGAAGCGAGTGTCATGCGGACCTTCTGCACTATCACTACGTAGTGTATTTCACTCTTTCTTACAATAGAAACCCCAAGCGAAACGAAGCCACAGCTTAGCGAGAGATGACGCGGAATACGATTAAAAAGCACTGAAGGTCCGTGGTCCGGGTATGAAAGCTCAACATCATGCATTAATCAAGCCTGGGCGACTATCGTTTGTGCCAAGTATTCTTTTATGAGTAACACTGTCGCCAGATTAGTGTAGCTCATTTAATTAATTATTACGGGTTAAGGATGCGACATCTTTCTGAGATAGGTTTTAACGTTTTTGCAAGCCCTTTGTTTGTTCGTACGTTTCGTTTGCTGCGGTAAAGCTGCAGATTTAAAAAGCGAAAAGTTGAGCTTTAAAAACAACGGCTTCAGCATTTGGAACTAGTAAATATTACACAGCCAATCAACTAAGTCAGAAGTGCACTTAACACGTATACAATGCGACGCATAGAAACACAAATGTCATTATCATTACATGTGTGTAACGGGCAGGACATGTGACGTCATTTGACATTAAACGTCACGATGACGACGCAACGATAACGCTGTTTACTGCCCATGTGAGGGCAAGTCAATACAATAGCGTGTGACCATGCATTTGATAAGGAGTAAGACATTGTATGGAAACCGGTACCTATACATATTTTTAAACTAGCAAAAGTGATAAAAGTAACCAATTATTAGGTATGTAGTGCCTGTAGCATTTCACTGTTTTACGGAAACTTATCGGTCGCTAAGATTTTGAATTGGTCTATTGAAAAGAGAAGAACGATTTTAGCTACAACTGTAATAGGTACTGCCCTACAGTATTAAAGTACTTTCACTTTCTATCATACACTTACAAATTTTTAGCTTCTTTGATCGTACACCTAATTATGTTTTACTACTTCAAACTTCTCTATCTACCTACTTTAAAAATAAATGTTGCATCGAATACGCAAATAAAGATAGAAAATAGCAAGTCTATCAAAATTGCAACCGGTGGTGTCTCGCAAAACCATATTATACCTATGTTTCCACACTGAACACCTTACTTGCAATAAACATGGCACTAGCTGGCCATATCTATCGGGCGTGTCGTTTGATATTCATTACAGTTATGAATATTAGCCGCGTAACGACTGTAAAATATCGCCGTGTTTTATTTTACGATCAATAATAACTATTTCATGAATAATAAACGGGTATTGACTTGCTATTTTGGTGGGTAGTTTGATTATTACTGTACACTGTAAAGTCGCAATTGAATGTACTGACTTCAATGAGGGTAGTTAAACCGTTAGCTTTGTGGTTTCCGGCTACGCTTAACTGGTGCAGTTCTTCCCCTGTGTGCTGGTAAACGGTTCCTAGGAATTATAGTGGGTTGATATTAAGCATAAACCACGTAACGCTATAGTACGGCAAAGAAGCAATCAAATATGAACCAACTACTAAGTAATAATTATAAAGTGAATTACTACGATTGTAATTGAGCAATTTTTAGCACGAAACAATCCAGTATAACACTTGCTTTATAGTACTCACAGTTTATTTTACTTTATTCGATGCAATAAAATAAGATGGCAGCTAGCCAGCCGAAAAGCAAAAACAACAAAATTTCCAACATAAAAGTTAGCGTGTGAAGTAACAATTAAGTGACATAAGTACATTCGCTTTGTTGATTGCCAACATCGAGTATAATTAACTCGTGCTGTCTTACTTCGCACTTAAGCTTTTTGTTTTTTTCTGTACCTATAGCTTACCACAATCTCAGTGTTTTGGCAAATACTCTTAAGAGGAAATGCGGTCGGAGATCCGACTAAATATTCTAAGTAAAAAGTCAAAATACGAGGCTTGGCTCTCCTCGAAGTCCTTCTTATTCAGTTTATGAAATAAGTATACATATCTTTTAAATTGGTCCAATATTGGAGTAGAAAATAAAAGAGTCAGAGAGACTAAATAGCCTATACAAAAGTCATCATTTGAAGTTTGGCTCGCGTCTATTCTACTTTGTGTATGTTGAGAATAGGTATATTAAATCCCCAAATCTATCAATATTATCTAGAAAACGTAGTGGATACTCTATCATTGGTCGATAATGAGATACATCCGATTGAAGCTAGTAAAGCCAGTGCTCGTAAGAGAGAATGAGGGTAGATTCATTACAGCTAGATCGTACTTCAGGATACTGAAGTTACATTCAAGCTCGAAGTAACACTGACGTATGCAAATGGAAGCCTTTGAATGAATAATTGCGAGTCATTCATGAATTACGAAGGAACCACAATAGCTAGGTATAAACATTGCTATTCAATGAAAGCTATTATGGAGCTTACTTTATAATGAATGGAAAGTAACGCTGTAACATCGTCAGGGTTAAGTCACTGAACTGATTTTAATAAAAGTTGTTTGACGTGATGACGATGATGTTTCTATCTAGACGATTTTGGCCACAGCGACCGCATTCCATAACCTTTCACGGTTGCGAGCTCAGATTTGCTGCTCTATGTCTGGTTTATGTAAAGATCGGTTAATTAAACCATTAGGACAACACCAATAGGTATATTAATACTTAATAATAATAAAAAAATCTTTCCTGTAACAAATAGGGTGTAGAATGCTGTGAAGTAGATGTATCTACTAGCGACCGAAAAACAACTTCATAATAAAGGTGTCGATTTATCGAACCTTTCTTTCAAACACACCACTTTCCCGAGACGTGGTAACAAATTCAGGCCACACGCTCTCGTGTCGCGTGCGTCGCTAATTCGTGTCGGTGTCGTGTCGGCGTCGTGCCGTCGTGTTGACCGCACGAGTGCTCACGATCACGCGCCTCCTCTTAATGACGTCGCTGATCAAGGCTTCGGGATGGGATACACGGGTGACGAGAGCGGGAGAGATTTTGCATGTCTAGTATTGGGGGTTTACCAGAGAAAACAAAACCGGAAAAAGTCCTGATTTGATGCAACCTAGCTGAAAGATTCTGCAATTTTTTATTTAAAAATATACCACATCGAAACTAAGATTATTCCCTGTTAGAAGATATCTGAATGAGCTCTCTATATATTTGGTGCCAGTGCCTACCAAACCCCTCTAATAAAGCGCTAATTTAAAGAGTTACGAAACAAAAATTCGCTAAAAGCACTAACAGCTTTTTAAAACCCAAAAGAAAACCTACAATGAAATGCTTACTCGAAGTTCAAGTAACACTACAAGCTCTTCATGTTATTTCAACTCCTAGGGACTTAACAAATCTAACACCCAGGTAGAGAGAAAACGGCTCCAT
This sequence comes from Mamestra brassicae, assembly GCA_905163435.1. Lineage (NCBI taxonomy): Eukaryota > Metazoa > Arthropoda > Insecta > Lepidoptera > Noctuidae > Mamestra > Mamestra brassicae. Next base: position 4,856,187 of record LR991004.1, on the reverse strand, counting down.
GTCATGAGCTTTAATTTTCCGCGTCAAGAGGCTGTGTTTACATGAGCGGCTCCTAAACACATCTAAGTAGATGTAGAAAGAATAAACGACATGACTTCTTGCTACTAACTCTTATGAATATGTAAGTAGGTGTGCGGGTTACATGTTGAGTAAGTTATAAGAGTGAGGTGTGGTTTGAGAATACTTATGACTTGGCATGGGTTGTTTTTCAGGGGTGCGAACCCTCTGATGCGATAAATTCGCTATTTGAGTGGAAATCTACGAAATATTTAAAAAAAACTGATGGCACCTAGGTAAGAAGATCGGAGGACTCGTTTAAAATATAAAAGCATCAAGGATTTTTAAGAAAATTTACTACAACCTTAACTTTTACGTTTTGCCTCTGAAATTGGCGCCCAACGCTGTAAAAAAGCTGAGAAAACATTCCTACTACCCTCCAACTCAACTCTTACACCTGACAATATTAAGCCAATAAGAATCTTGGAAAGGAAACTAATAATGTTAGGAGTAACTCCAGATCGATCGGTTGTTAGGTACCTACGTGAAGGCGATCGTCGAACGAATCCAAGTCCGTAATGACGTTACGCAGTTTGTTCGGCCAAGGTGGGAGTGGGAAACAAACAAGGTAATGTAGGTACAATCAACTAAGTTTGTATCCTGTGATATACCTAGTAGAAAAGTTATTGGGTGCTGGGGATAATGCGATATTGATGAACGAATCTATTGGAAGGTAGTTGATGTTACATACATATTTATTAGGTAGCTCCGCTAATGAAGTGGGATTGTGAGATTCATTATCAAGTTTCGATGTTAAAATTTATTGGCGTTCCATTGCGAAAATAGCAGTGAATAAGTGCGTTTTAAAAAAAGCTGAAATAGTTTAACCATTTACCTAAATTATCGCGCTATTCGAAATGTGTATTTCAATTTCCACGTTATTTAAATGGAGACTCGATTTAACAAAAACATGCTGAAATGAAGTCGGTTTAACATACGTTTCATGAATGTTCAAAAAATTGTTTACATTTAAACTTCCTTATTAGACGCATCTCGCAAGTTACACGGCCTACAGAATACGACCCGCATAATGCGTAAAATACACAGAGACTTAAGTCAATTATCTGTGCAAAACATGTCATAATAAACATAAGCGAACAAAAGCCTCGGGAAGGGGTGTAGACGCGCGCGAAATTACTAACATGTGTTTGTGTGAGGCAGCCTGAATAGCGACACTTTCATCCAAACTGCACTTCGGATATTAAAAAAGAAAGATAACATAGACAATTTTATATGTAGACTTTTATTTTTGATACTGATAAAATACTTAACGGCTGAAAGGTTTTAATTTAAAATGGAAATTGTATTGATTCGGACTACTGTATTTTTTATGTGTGTGTACAAAGTAAAATAAAACTTGTTAGTTTTATTTTACTTTGTGGTTATGCCAAAAATAAAAAGGTTTTTTTTTTGTAATGAATAAAATGCAAAATATGACGTCAAAATGTCGTTTATGGCGAGCACTACTCCCTATGTGAGTGGTAGACGAGACCCTCATTTTTATATGTAATAACGTGAATGGTATGCACCTCATCAGGATAATGGACACTTCAATACAAACATTGCAGGCAGTTTGCGATCGCGTCGTTGCTCCTGTATCAACGGAAAACGCGATTGTACGAGACTACCTCATGTGAAAAATACTGGATTGTTTATTCAACTTCATGTGTTGTGTATGTGTGTTCTTCATGTATTTACAGATTGCGAGTTTTTTAAACAAAATAAATTTTTATTGAGGAAAAATCTGGAAAGTTGGTTAATGGATATTCGCAATTTGTGACAACGGCGACTGACGTAGTACGTATTGCTGTGATTGCGATCTATGTGAAATGACTGACAGGCTACAAAAAATTTTAACACAAAAAACAATGCACGATATTTGTTTTGCAAATTGCCCCATGAACAAAATAACAACCGTCCGATGGCTTTTCTTGTCTGTAAGTCCTTTTGTAGGGTGTTACACTTTTATCCTCGTAACACTTAATATAACTTGCCGGTACCCTCGTACCTAATGTAACTAGCAGTTTAATCCCGTCGTCTTAAATAAATTCGCAATAAGAAATCTAATCACGTCTCTTCATAAAAACGTGTAATTCTCATCACGGAGTTTCCAAGTCCATCCCTCAAAAAGTCTAAACTCCTCGATTGTTGTGTTAATTAGAATTCGTGAGCAATACTGCCTGTTTAAATGAAAATAGAAAAAAATATATCAATTCTAAAATTACTTTTGTTTGGGCGGAAAATGCAGAAAAATCTTTCAGGAGTTTTAATTAAGATGTTGTTGGTATTGGTAGAGCTTTGAGATCAAAATTATTAAATTATATAATTGGTTTTGTCTTTTATAGAAGGGGTTTATTTTTTTGTACCAGTCTGTTATGCTGTATCTGGTGTGTTAATTAAGAGTACTACCTACTAACACCCTGTAATATGGTGTGCTTAATACAGGGTATAATATCCTTAGATAGATATCTAAATCTTACGATAATGATGGGTACAAAAATGTCATCCAGGGTGTATTTGCCTACGCTCTTGTTTTAAAAATCCTACAACGGAAACAAATCCAAAATGAAAAGGTGGCCATACACTTAAAGGTATTTATCGATACCACCACTCACAGCACCATTACCGTCCCCTTTCGTCTGTTGACCTTTGCAAGTAGCACAGGACGATAAGGAGTCGACGCTGACATTAAAATAAAATTAATGAAGCGTTTCGGTTTGTACGTAATAATTTCTACATTATTTAAGGCTTTGGGGCGTAGTTAGTAAAGATGTAAGGTAAGGGTCCCTTGGGTGAGTGGTCAAGTGAAGACCCTTCAATGCGAGCCTTGCTTATTAATTCTTGTCATGTACTTACTTAGTTTTCGTTTCATGTGGGTAGCTATAATTATTGTTAGTTCCATAATTATTCATTAGACAATTTTTTTCTAACGTAATACGAAATATAAAACGCTCAAAGCTTGGGGTAGCAACAGCATTGAAGACTACCTCATCGAATTGAAAATTCAATACATGTCTTCGTTAATGATAAAATATCAAGTGACAGAACTCAATTAGTCCAACCAAATAATTAAGTATCAAACATCATTTTCGAAACAAGCTGTCACTAACAAAATTAATATAACAAGCGACAAGCAAAAATAAAAGGAGGGTAGGTATACAAATAATCCCTGAGGCAAGAGCAAGCCGAGATGAAAGTGGGCAGTCAATATGGCGCTAATGGATGAGAAAAGCTCGCGAAATAATCGACGTTTGTTACTGATAGAAGATGGGGATAACCTGCCCGCTTGTACAAGCAATCTCTTTATCTTTTGTAGACATGTTCATTTTGTTCGGTACCATATTCTCGGTCTTCGATAAGATTTGAATTTGATTAATTGTCCCGTGATACTTTTTTATTGATATGTGATACCAACTACGAAATGATTAATGCAGTTCCTTTTTTTATCTGCAGCAGTAATATTTTGCATTAACGTAAATATTTTAAGAAAGTATATGTCATTCGTTTTGAATGTGATATTTTTATTGGCCACAGATAAATCTGATGAATGTTTCATATTAGCTTACAATTTATGGTCTACTTGAGGCAGATGGAGGTTTAAACAATGTAGTATACAGTAAAATCTAATAGCAAGCATAATTCTTCAGGGAATAAATTATACCAACACTAACTATTAACACGTTAACGGTTTATGAGACGATAAAGAGGTACCTAATCAACCTGCTTAGAATGTTTCGCATCCTTTACAGAAAAATAGTGCTAAATTTATCATAGACATATGTCCCGGCGAATTTTTAGTACCGCCTAAGAATCAATAAATGTTTTTTGAAAAACAAAGTTCCCGTCTCCTACAAAATATATGATGTTCACGTTCTTGAGTTATAAATAGTGTACCTAACTAACCCCTGTGTTTTATAGATAGAAATATTCTGAAAATAACAGATTCCCATCTTAAATCATTAATAAAATTTTATTTATGGCAAACAGCATATAACGCGTCAACCAGGCATCAGCAGAGCGTCCATAGACCTATATAAACTAATTAAAAAAATAATGGCCAGGAGCGATCACCAGTGAACCGTCAGTCGCGTGTTGGATCGTCGTTTATTTGACCCCAAGCGCTAATTAAACGATTTTGATAAACAGAAACACAGACCTCCCAGACATTACCATAACAATTGATGTTAAAGTGTCTCTTTGACTCGTAAAATGACTGAGACTATTCATTGGGCAAGTGTTGGATTTATATATTTATGTTTTTGTGGCTCATAATCTATAAATACATATACTTTATATTATAAATGCAAGTGTGTCTATCAGTCCGGTTGTTATCTCTTCACGCTTAAACCGCTGAATCGATTAAGATGAAATTTGGCATAGATATAGTTTGAGTGCCGGGAAAGGACAAAGGATAGTTTTTATCTCGGGAGTATGTTGTCTAGGGATTATTTTAGACATTAACGAGGGCGGAGCCGCGGGCAGCAGCTAGTACTTATATTATTGCGAAAGTTTGGATGTTTGTTACTCAAATTTCATCAAGATCCGCTCAGCAGTTCTGATGATTTTGATGAAATTTGAGACAGAAGTAGATTATAGTCTGGAATAACACATGACATAGGATAGGTACTTTTTATCCCAGGAGTATGTTCTCTTGGGATATTTTTCGACGTACTCGCGGGCGGCAGCTAATCCATTAGTAAATTCTGTCTTATAGTTATATTCATAGTATTCTTCAACTGTTACTCATGTAAAAACCGAACAGTTTTTATGTCAATGATACTTTGATTGAACAGGATATATAACATTGGGCAACATTTAATTCGCATAATTTTTTATTTCCCGTTTCTTTACTGAATTAAAGCAGTCTTTGTCTATAAACAAAGTGGAAGTATACAAACAAAACAGCCGTCGATACTTCGTCCGATCCTTATCGAGATTAATGGGGTTACTTTCGAAACGGTATCGAGATAATCCCAATCCAATTTCGATTCAAGTACAGCCCTACAGTTGAGAAGGGCCAATCAAAAATGATTATACGCGACAGATGTCCTTATAATTGATATAGAGATATTCTAAGCTGATGTTATATTTCTATTCTGTTTCATTATTAGTTTTATGATCATCATCGGCCAAATACGATACGTGTTAGTAAAGTTTCCAATCAGTAAATCTGGCTCGGAAAATCGGCCATAATGGCTGCAAAACCGGTACTTTGAACCGATATGCAAATTAATTACTATATGGAAATATCAATTATATTATTAAATGTCGTTTAACCTATATTGCCAGGCGGTTCCAGGAATGGTTGGATTACCGTAGTGTATAAACTTTTATTATAGTTAGGCGTACCTATTCATGAACATTTCGTCCTCTATTTCTTATTAACTATTATATTATAGTACTTCGTGAATTTATTACAGTTTGGCAAAAACGTGCTAGTATTAGTGAAGTATGTAATTGTTATACGACCAATTGCAACCCTCACATACCTACTTCAACAAAAACATTTCTGGGGCAGTCGAGTAAAAAGTCACATGTTTCGCTAAGTAAAGAACACTTATACCAAAGAACATTGCGTGTTTGCGACACTTGAAGCCTACATTGCATTAATTAATTTGAAGTTTTCCATGTCCCAAACTTCCAGTGTTAATTGCGCTTTTGACTGCTGTTACCGCCACTTCCTGGATTCGTCGTACGTAACGACGTACTATTTGATTACCTTGGGGCTCCAGTGGTATTAAATTATGGGTCGTTAAACAAATTTGATGGTATGATATTGAAGTTTGTCATCAATTCCTTTGAAAAGCCTGCAAATTACTTACGTGTTTGTGGTTAATAATCTGTTACTTCATGCCAACTGATGTTTATATTAATTTCAGTAACGCACGGCTCCTGAAGACGTACTTTCCAATGATTTAAGAAGGTGCGAACAAAACAAATCTCTCAGATAAATATTTTAGCAATCCAACTCAGAACGTTTCGTTATCGGCACTTCCACACGTTAGTAAGAAATTACACGCATACAAGAACATGAAGGAACAAATGCTACATCGTCAATCCCCGCGTGCGTCATTTTATCGGGGAAGGGGGAGGCGTGCGGGCGGTAAATCATACGGCGTCATCCAATCTGCATCGGTGGAGCGCCTTAAGTGCCGGCGGCTGCGGAGGGTTGAGGTACGTTACTGCTATTATGTCGCAGATACCGTTGGGCACGTTGCTTTTTTAATTTTGGTACGCGTGATGTGTGTCGTCAGTTTTAACGCTAAAATTTGGTAGCTTTGTGCAGTTATGTGGACATTTTATTGTGACCAAATGTGTATTTCTTATTGAGCCCCTTTCGGTAAATCGACACATAACATTCGTTCTAGGATACAGGAACTCCGCAAGTTATAACAAAAATAGATAAAATAGTTCCAGTCTAAAAATTACCTAGCCCTTAACAAGAAATATTTAAACAAGCTTAAGCACCCTCACAATTTCTAAATAATTATTTTATTTTATTTTTATATTTTTATTCTACCACACTATTGAACCCAACCTCTTTTTTAGGGTTCCGTACCAAAGGGGTAAAACGGGACCCTATTACTGAGACTCCCCTGTTCGTCCGTCTGTCTGTCCGTCTGTCACCAGGCTGTATCTCGTGAACCGTGATAGTTAGACGATTGAATTTTTCAGATGATGTATTTCTGTTGCCGCTATAACAAAAATACTAAAAAACAGAATACAATAAATATTTATCCCCCATACAACAAACGTGATTTATTTGGCGATTTTATAGAGTGCACGAGTCCGACTCGCACTTGGCCGGTTTTTTTATTTTTCTGCCATGTACTTACCCAAGTCCTTTATAAAAGTCTATCTACCCGCATAAGCTATAAAAATTACCCACACCAGTATCCTACCAGTACGCGTCATGCGACAGGTGTTGCAGTGACTGGCTTTCGTCGCAAGCACTCTATTTTTTTCCGAGACCCATTATCCGGATGCGTTGTCTATTACCCGAGAAACAAAATAAATGTGCCGAGCCAGAGACAATGTGTACTTTAGTCGACGATAGTATTGTTTAATGGTACTAGCAGGTGCTCCGATATAATGGTGAATATTAAACTATTTATGAAGAAATGAATCGGTGTTTTATTACCTGTATCGTCAAAATAATTATATTGGAACACGGAAATGAGAAAGTTATTGTTGCTACAATTACAGTCTTAAACCTGTGAGCCCGCGAAAATAATATTTTATTTGTGTCCCAGTCACCTCATAATTTTATCCTAAACTTATTAAAGCATCTTGAATTACGTATTATATTAGTTATAGTTTCCACCTTTTGTATGAACTGAACAATGCCAATAAAATACGAGTGGCGTTAAATCGCAATGTGAAACTTGAGCGGGCGGCGGTCAAAACTTATGACGAAATGATGGCCCCCACTGAATATTTCATGATAAGTTCCTCCTTTTACTTTCCTTATTATCTCAAAGTAAGTCTTTTCTTCGCTAAAACAGTTTCATCATGAATAAAAAAAACAAAAGAGATAAGTAAAAACGAAAATTAAACTCAGGAGTAATTACGTCGTAGCGAAGTCGTAGACGTTCGTAGCGCTGTAGCACTCGCGTAGCACGTCTACGAAATGTTCAAAATGAGGTAAAAAACTATTCTGTCAGCACAGCACTTTATTGGATACGTAGTACAATACAAGGAGTATTCAATTTAATCAAAATGTATCAACAGAAACAATTTACAGACTAATTAACAGAAGTTAGAGCAACGTGCAATCGCAAAACAGCGTATTTTACGACTGCAAAGCTACGTGCTTTACCTTAACACATAAATATGATTAAATTACCTATATCAGAACCTGCAGAAACACATCCGTACGTTATGCCCAAGCCACTTAAATATCAGCTTCATAATTTACAAAACAGACTCGTTGGTCAACAATAAAGTGTAAAAATAGCGAGGCTATCACTCGTGCACCAACAATTATCAAGTGAATAATTTAATTAAAAAGTTGCGAGTCAACGCTACGCTAGCGCGACAACGGACCACGACAGCGATAAATAAAATTATTTCCCGAGCAGCGGGAGTAAAAAAAAAATGCAAAAATCTGGAACCGCATGCAGTTCGCCAGTTCTGCGTGAAATGGAAACAGCGTCGGTTGTTGTTTGCGGTTTATACTGCACCGAAACTGCTGCAATGGAAGCGGTTCAGCAACGAATGGAAAGATTCAATGTAAATACAGACATTGTGATTTCTATTTATTTTTATGCGAAAATATGGCATGGCTTCTGCGTTCGAAAGAAGCTTGTGGGTGCCTGTCGATTTTAATGGAAGGCGTTCTTAAGGAAATGAGTTTGAATGCACAAGTGATCGTGATGTATTTTGTAGATATTGAACGTCACTTTTACGCGATGCTTTTACCTTCAGGTAGTTAAAATATCCGTGAAGGCGGGTACTGACCGGTACTACGGAGCGTAATGTAACATGTTACAAACCGAGCCTTCGTGCAGTCAGTACATGGAAACGAGCACGAACACATGCGTATGTGTTTTGTTTTACATGTATTTTAGGACACGGCGCGGCGGCGTAACATGAAATGCTCGCGGCGAATGTTACATTACGGCCCGTAAGACCGGCCAGTACCCAGCTTTATGACGGACTTCCTATAAAAATATCTTAAAAACAAAAGGTACAGTCACTATAAAAAATATACTTACCTATCTACAATTTTTAACAGCGACCTACTTCAAAGCGCTGGAACTAGACTCCTTAAGTGGACAAACTATTACGACGGCATAAACAGCTTAATTTGCCGCGGAAAACGCAAAAAAGACTTTTATTTCGTTAAAGTAAAGCGGCAAAACGAAAACGCCGTGCTCGCTTCCTAGGAGCGGTACGTAAACACCCATAAAGGTTGTAACTGGGCACAGAGCGACCGCAGCCGTATCCTGCGCCCAGACAGCAGCTGTAGGCGACAAAAGGCGCAATTAATAGTAAACAAGCGTAGAACGGAACGGGGCGGTAAGTAAAGTCCGCGTCCATTAGCAAACCGAGTAAAAAACACTTTAAACGCCCTACACAAAACAGCGGAACAATTTCGCGGCAATCCCCGCCAAGCGACGCGTTAACGCGTCTGATTTAACTTTATTTTTCCGCAACATACACAAATAGAATCGTGGAAATATTCTATGCGGTTCGTCTAACGCGCTCAGTGTTGCTATAACTTGATTTCGCGCCCCGTACTGCGGTCCGGAATCGACGCCGCCTAAATTGAAAAGTTAGTATAGCAGTCTGAAAACCTTTCTGTGTGTAAAATAAAAACTTTCTTGGACCCATTTTAATTTGAAAGATCATATTAAGATTTATTACGTGAGGATGTTTTGCACCATTACCATTTTAAAAAAGCATTTCAGAGTACAGTTAAACCCTCTTACAGTCTGCTTCTCTGTATAATATAATTTTAAAAGCCTTCTGCATAGCATTTTATGCGGAGATAAAAGTGTTGTACCGATAAGTATAAAATAAGAGTTAAGAGCGCGCCAGGCGTCCCTGACGCCCCGCATGCCAGACATAATTTATTTGTCGACTCTGTGGACCTCTAACATAATTCTTCCACCGTGCCTGTCAATTTTTAATGGATATTACAATTTACCTTGTTCCGATAAATCATCAGGGAAACGGAAAAGTACAGTGTGCCTTACTCTGGCGTTCTTACTATACATACAATGTCCATTTAAGCTGTGAGCGGAGTCCATAATTCAAGTGCAAGAAGGATGAAAAGGGTGTGGAATATAAAACCGTAAGGGTGCCAGTGCCCTACACTTAGTAGCAGTTTGCAGTGGGCGCATTAAGCCCTGATTGACTAAAACTGCGTCAACAAGAGCAATGATCATATTAACACTTTCAGTGCCCAGAACTCAGCATATGGGTCGAACAATAATTTGTTCGTGTGCCCACGAGTCGTCGCTACATATAACGACGACTCGTGGGCACACGAACAAATTATTTTTCGACCCATATGCTGAGTTCTGGGCACTGAAAGTGTTAAGCCTAATATCAAAGCTATAAAATTAGAATAAGAACACACAGCATGCCAACAAAATATTTTCGTATCTATTTTCGACATCAAAAATTACAATAGACAGCCCTGAAGCCCAAGCCCCGAAAATAAATATTAGTTAATTCTCATTATCTTCAGATACAATAATACAACACGTAGGCCAAGATAATCCCAGTTCTATTCAAAGGTATAAACTTATTACGTCTGGCAATAACTACAACAAGATTATCAGGAACAATAATCCCGAATTTACATTTCATGCGAGTTGAATTTAAATGCATATAGCCTTTAAAACATTTACCTAATGTTATATACAATTACGAGCGACCATTTAGAGCTGTTATGCTGATTTACGTTATTTTATAATTATTCATTCTATAAAAATTCTACGTTTTGAAATCGTAAAGCCTGGCTTGGCGTGTGGTCGGTTTAATTCATCAGGTAGAATGCATTCATGTAAAAAATTACTTCGTAGAATTGCGTGTCTATGATGATGTTCGTCGTATGTTTATTATCCATTACTGTATTACATTTTATTATCCGTTCTGTAAATCAAATAGGTAATAAACTGGCTTGTTCTTTTATGGTGTCAAATGTACGAACATACGTGCTTAATTATTTTTTTATGTTTTACATAACTATTTTGAAAAATAATTTTCTGAGAATAAAATAGTTTGATCAAAACTATATTACTGGGGCGTTAGATCTTAAAATTTGTTGGTTTTTTAAAGCAAACCTTTTTTTAATTCGATGAAACAGTCCTATGGCGTATGTAGTAGTAATGTACGTCTGTTGGCTGACGAAGGTACACGTGCAAAAATAGGCCCAAATAAAAGTAACATTCAAATATCTGGCAACACCGTGATTTTAGCGGGATCAGCGCGGCGCGGACCATCAGACACATTTTTAGTGACCTGACAAGGGTTACCGGGCATCATTCGGTACAATTTACGAAAATAAAATATATATAGGGACGTAGATCGATCGTATCGGGCGTCGGTGTGCTCACAACGTTATTCCATTACGTGGGGAGGGAGCAGAATATCAAATGAGAGTTGACCCTTATATCTCGTGACTCGTCACTGGCCGGTATAAGATAATTGGACGATGGACATTATTATTTACTGTAGGATTCGCTCGCAAATATGACTGGGTAATTGGCGACACTATGATAGGTGCTTTATTTGTTGAAAATAGTGTAAACGTGAGATAATTATTGTTGCACGTTCTTGGGTGATTTGGTTTGTACCTAACACTCTTGGTTTGAGTTCAGTAAAGATTTATTATATTTCAGAACCTACACCGAATATATATCTTTTATTTGTCTTTTTCATTCATTGATTTTCGTGTGTTTCGTTTACATCTATGTATTTGTTTTTATTACCTAATAAACTAGAGATCCGGGCCGGCTTCGCACATGTGCAAATTATTTACACAAACTCATTTGTCGCTCTTTCTAGAAATAAAAATCGTATCAAAATCCATTGCATGGTTCAGAAGATGTAGAGAAACAGACAGACAGCCAGACAGCAACTTTGTTTTGTACTTTTAAAGATTCTGTAGGTTGGCAATGGGTGCATTAGTTTCCTTCACAGCAGTTTTCGTCTCATTGCCGTTTAAACCTTTTTAATACTCTCCGTATTAAACCCATCATACGTTGTTTTACGCACACTGAATAATTAAGAGGTTACCAAAACCATACAGGCAACCTCTAACCAGGTAGGTAGATATTTTTTACCTGTGCTCTTAGGTACATTTTCCACGGGGTTTTGCCGGTGACATTGACATTGGGTGTGGCTATTCTTAGCTCCTTGCCCAAAATGTTGCTGACCAAATAGCATCAACCTTTATAAATATTGTAGTCTGATTTTTCAACCCTGTGCTTTTAAAAATGTTTCTCTACCAGTACATATCCCTGTGTGGGCGCCAAACCTACGCAAACAATTTTCTGATAATGTTCCAAATAAATTAGAAAAAAAAAGAGTTTGGTCAAGAACTAAGTTTCACGGCAGACCCATTGCGCAACGAGTTTTTTTTTTGAGAAATTAAACATGAAAATGTGTCTGTTTTTGTCATAGTAGCAAACGTACCTCTTCGGCTCGCTTCTATGATCAAAGGAGTATGATTGTCTTATTTCGATCCCTTTCCCACCTTAAACTGATCATATAACACCATCTCGTTTGGAACATGTCCCAGCATCTTAACGATTCAATTCGTCCAAAGTAACCGCAGACAAAAGTCAGTAGATCGGGCGGGAATAATTCTAACCGCACCCTCCAAGTCACTGAGCGAAATCGTGAATGTCCAATCGGAAGTCCTATTTGAGCCTAAAGAGTTTTTACTGCGTTTATGATTACGATACTTCAACTTAATGAGCGCCATAATCGTTTAATTAAAGGCGTTGAAAGCATTACCTTAATGCTTTCCACGGGAAGGTAATAACTTACGAATGATTAAATTCTGAAGTGGACCAAGTGTTCTGACTGCACCTTTCATAACAAAGGCACGTCGATATTTTTACATCATCATAAACGAAGTTCTGAGCGGAGAACAGTTTTACGTTTTAAACAGAAGCGGCTTAATACAAAATGAAGTTTGGACTTGCTTCTACTTTAGCTCAACTAACAATAATGGCTGGCGCTTTATCACTATTGGTATCTTAGCATTTATCCGGAGCGGCTGGCCGTAAGCCTGGATCACTAGAGACGCAGGTGTGCGACGACTCCTTCCAGTTGAAACTGATAATTTTGCTCTACTCTGCGCTCTGTACAGGCGAATTTAGCTAAAATTCGCTGGGAAGGGACGGAGGGTTAACGCTAACTCAAGTTTGCACTTGATAAATTGGAAATTTCGCAATTGAATAGAACAGTTCGATTGCCTCTTTTAGGGAAATACTTTTTGAAATAAAATTTATATCGCAGGTAGTTGCAGTATGCTGTAGGTACAACAAACAAAGCTTGATTGACATAACACGCGAATTGCATCTTGATGTCGCAGTCATATCAAAAACATGTGCATATTTCAACATATTCAGCATTTCGCTTGCATATTCAATCTGATGTACGCAATGCTGTTACAAAAATTGTCCGTAGGCAATTTTTGAACCTAGACCATGTTGAGTTTTATTTTGGGGTATTTTTATGCCTGGAGGTCGAAATCGCAACATGGTCATTTCTAGCTCCCTTTACTAATGACCGTCACAATTTTTAATTGAAAATTGAAAAATCCGTTTTCGGAATAAAAACACAACTTAATCGCCGTTTTACATTTAAAACCACAGAAAATCCCATCGGAAAATCAGTTCAGTTTATGAGGAGGGCCGTGAACGGTTGCCTTTGTGTGTGTAGATTGATAAATGCGCGGAAGCACTCGGCGCCTAATGAATGGGGTGTGGCACGCACGCTGCATGCCATTGCAGTATCTGCAATCCTTGCTAACTGCACTGCCATAGCGCAACACGGAGATATTTACGATTTTCGCGCTAACTCAACCGCAAATATTGCGGGTAAAGAAAGGCTTAAGTGCTAGACTTTAGTTACACGAGATGTGAGTAATTAATATCCTGATTGGGAGGTTGGTTCGTGGTTTATTAAACTACTATTTACTTAGGTTCTTTACTAAAATGCCAAATTAGTACAAAAAAGGTGGTTTTAATCTTTTTATTAGTTTAATTAAGTTTGTGTCATTGCTTGTCAGGAACGTCTTCATTTTATCCGCAAGTTAAAAGCATGGAAAAAATATTCTTGAATTCCAAGATCATGAAAGCGCATGCATGCAGGTTCTGTAAAAACTAAAAAAAAATATGATTAAATCATATAAAAAAAAATATAAACTTAAATTAAGTGAGGAATATGATCTAAACATGATTTCAAATCTAATATTGGATGTTATTTCATAACTACATGCGAAAACGTGCAGTTACAAAACATTACTAGGTACATGAATTAACTTAATGAAATGCTTTAGAAACGGGACGCGGATAAAACGAAAAGGAATGAAAGCATTCACTAACAACTGTTTTAAATATAAACGTTAAAACAATCAGCACGGAAACGAGGCATCCCTTGATACCTCGGACATTAAAACGAAAAGCAATTTCGCGAGGAGAACACTGGTACCTCGCTCCCATTCGACCAGACAGCCAGGCGATTCATTTCCCTGATGGCCAGCCATTACAACGGTCAAGATGGATGGATAACAAACCAGCAATTACACTATAAACACAATGACAATCGAATGTTTTCACTAATTGAAAAAGCCACACATGGATCGATTCATTTGAGAGCACTATATGAAATGAAAGTTGGACACGGCGTGGCGTGACGCGACATCTGATATATTAACTCCATTGACTTTACGACCGGTGGTGACGTTTATTAATCTACTAGGTCACCTCCAAGCTTATGCGTATGCGAGTATTAATGGAGGACTTCCCGAACGCATTACGCAAAAAAATACGATGAAAAAACTGTTTCATTCAAGAAGTAAATAGCCTCTTATTTACTGTTCACTTAAAAAAGCCAGAAGTAGCAATTAAATGTGGAGGAAACACAAAGAGCCCAGAAAATAATGAACACTAATTTCACAAGACCGTCATATAAAACGAGAAAGACAACAAAAGTGTTATAAAACGCTCACGAGTGAGTAAAACTAAAACGATAATGGAGGAATTAGCGAGTTCGCGTCACTTGGCAAAGAATCCTAATCATAATAATTCAAGATCGTATCGCGAGTAGAAGGCGATGAACAAAAGGCTGTGGAGCAACAATGGCGCCCAACGCGGGGCCGAGAGGCGCGCTAACAAATTACCAGCCCGCAGATAACTAAGCAATATTAAATCATAGTAATTTGTGGTTGCAAGACGCACCCCCTTTTTCGGCAAGATATTTCGCCAGGCCCAAGAAAGGGCTAAAATATTTTAACTTTTTCTTTCGCTGATAGGTTAAAGATAAGAATAACTTTCCCGGTTCTGATAAAGCAATGAGTGTCTTAATCGTGGGTCTGACATAAAAGACGTATTCAAATCATTCAAAACCTAACATCCGGTGGTAGTTGGCAACTCAGCGTGAAACTGCAATTTCGTCGCTCATAAAACAGGAAACTGGCGGCGTCGGGCGGGTTTCAGTGCAATCGCATCTTTTCACTCGGCTCCTTCGGCGGAGCATTAGCAATTCTAACCGTCGCAATAGTTGCTCGGAAATTGTAATATTTAGTCTTAATAAAGCCATTCGTAACGCTGAATATCCGGAACAGACGTGTGCGGCTCCGCGGTACGCCCGGAGCTGGCTGGTACTGGCGCAGCGAATTTACACTAAAGCTTTATTCACTAAATTGTTACTGTGCTTTTTCATACGACGCAGTGTATGAACTCTGATGTTTATCTGTTAATTATACACGTTTCAACTGCAAACAAGCAAACAACCAACAACATCCTGCTTGTTGATTTATGTTTTCAGTTTCTGCATGACTTAAAGCTAAAAGCTCAATTTGTAGCTCGCCAGTGTCAATCTCAGTGTATTTTTATCATTTTGTTAATTGAAGCGGAACAGATGGAAACGAATATTCAAAATTCTAACCGCTATAAATTTCGCACACGAGCGATTCTGAAACGGTCTGCGGCTATTGTATTGTATGGTGCGGCAACAGGATATAGTTTATTAATGAACCGATAGCGAGCAATATGAGCCACGGAACACATTCGATAAATTCACCGAATATAGCCCCGCGGACAATGGATACTTTGCCAGTGGGACGGTGCCATATGCAATCTTTTAAAATATTGTAAAAGCGAAATCCCGTGCCAAAATGTGTTAATTCGGCACTTATATAACACGGCACGAATGCCCGGTGAAATTGTACGAAAAATGTTACGTGGGAAGTTCATATGCAGCATCAAATTAAGCTTACATCAGGACCTGAGTGGGGTTGAGTTTTAAAATAACACGAGCAAGCTTTTAGACACCTATTACGATGTGCGGTGCAATTATATCAAACACGCTGTCAGAACGAGATGCAGAAAAGAGAAAAAGACGCCTCAGTGGTTTTTATTTAGGTACTTCCTAAAACAACGACTGAAAGATGAAACAAAAACCGCGAATCCTGAAAAGTCACGAAATACAACTTAAGATTTATGTAAGAGGGAAAATAATGCATTTTGCTGTTATTAATCATTATAATACAAATAAACGACATCTTTCGGAGGGTGCGCGAACTACAACCGCAAGAACGCAACTCACATCCCTGCCTAGTTTCCATCGAAACCGACGCGATGGAATTGAAAATAGCGCCATCTATCCAAATATATGGAATTCCGTTAGTAGACTGTAGCGCCATCTAGTTTGAGGCAGACGCGTGGCAACTGACTGTTGTATGAACCCAGTTCAGTCGTCATCCCACAGGAACATAAGCTGGTTGTCGTAAAGTTGCCAATAGAGGGCAGTACGATGTAAATTTCAAAACGGTTGTGATGTGTATAATGTAGGATGAAACTTAAATATTTCATTCAACAAAATTTTACTTCATTTAGTTATAATCTAGGTACTTACGGGTGTGGTTTCAGCCTCCATTGTGGGATGGTTTCGGGCTGGAACTAAATGTCTGAAACAGAGAAAATAATCCAATCACTATAAATCACATATCGCGAGACGGTCGATGTGAATGCCAACGACCTTTGCGGGAAAACTCATAATTCTTACTCCGTCTGCGTTTTTAGACGTATAACTTACACTATGAAGTATTACGGAAAGTACTTTCCTATTAATGGGTAGTTTTGAGTGCTTTTCTATTTTTATTCAGAAAACTTATTCTCGCCAAAAAAGGTTGAATCGGACGACCTTGGCTTGATACATTTTGTTTTTACGACGATCAAGTTAAGAATTACTCGGAAGAAAACCGCTAGTTCCACGGTAACCATAGCTTTTCTAGCTTTGGGAACTGGAAATAGAGGTAAACTTTGAACAAAGGTAAAAGTGATTTGGCGGTATGCTAAAGTTATATAAGTTGGTGCTTACATTCAACACGCTAACCTTTTAAGTGTAGTGTATAGAAAATAATAATTTTATTTAGATTGATTTGCAGCAAGACATTGGCATTACGTCCACCTCTATACATTTGTGAGCTAAAAGTGTTAATAAATAAATAAATAATAATAATAAGGTCATCTGTCTTGCCACAGGTCCCAAAATCCGGCAAGGGATTGTGTCAGAATAACTGCCAGCATCCTTCGTATTTACGATATATTGGGTTAGCCAGACATGGTGTTTTGGCAAGGTTACGGACCCTTTTGTAAGATCACGTTAAACAACAAACATTAATATGAGCTTTTAATAAGATAACGACCGTAATACGCTACGTATACAAAAGAACTTACTAAAATTCTTGTGTATAAAATAACAGAAACAATTAATTCCTGTAATCTTTAGGCCACGCACGTATTGTAGAGGTATACTTAACGAAATTAACTACGAACCGCGACTTGACGCACATAAATTACCTGGCCGTGGCAAATCTGTGGCATAGGTAGCTCTTAACCTTCAAGAAACCCCATGACCTCTAACTGGCAACCCCGAAACCGCGACCCATAGGTTACGCGTTACGACCCCGTACACAACTCTAGAATTGAATTAGTATCGACTTGTTCTTACCGGCATTTATAAAGGAAGGATATAACGTTCACGTGCCTTAATGGATTTGCATACGCTTTCATTAAAAATAGCATTTTTGTTTCTATTTTCTTAGTTCTTAACTAAGTCGGAAGTCGGATATCCTTGGTTTAAGTACGGTTGAGGACTAGAAGTGTAAACTCGCTTAAGAGTTTGAAAGATTTATATTTAATAAGGTCTGCAAGCTGTTTGTGAATCAATGGTGTTATAGGACCAAAATTGATGAGATGATTATCAAGACAACGTACGCATTAACCTTTTGAACGCCATTATCACGTATACTTGACATGCAAGCGCGTGCCCTGTACGCCGAACGTCACAAATATGTGACAAAAAGTACGGCGAATTTGTGGCTTGGCGTCAGGGGCACGCCGATTCGTTTATGCTCTGGCGTTCAAAAGATTAAAGCATCATTCTTGGAGTTAATTAAATTAATATGCAATCATGCCCTAGGCGTAAATGAAAACCTAGCATTGCTTTTCCGGTCTAAAATCAGCAACTACATGGACGACTGCCTCCGTTCCTCCTGACCATTATTTTCTCCGTTCAAATATGTCGCAAACACGTAAGCAGATCCCAAGTGCCAAACCGCCTCAGGAGACTTATATATTGTAAAATATACGTAACGTAGAGCTAAGGAAATACAAGTAGTCATAAATTACCAGCTCGCTAACCCACGCTAACCCTTTTCAGTCACTCCATTCCTGTCTTACGGGTAACGATAAGAGGATAACTGGATAGTCTTGCTTGGATCAATTGATTTTAAGGTATTTTTTTTTCTATCTAGCAATAATTTTTTAATCCTCACTGTTAAGTTGGACAAGTATCAGAGACTGAAGGAAATGAAATAATCAGTGTTATATTTGTATGCTTTTGCCTGCAGAGCTTGAATGAAGCTGGCACAGAAACGTGGTGATTGACAGTATATGAGAGGCATATGCTGAGCAGTGGGCGAAGTCAGGCTGTGGATCATTTTATATAAATGATGATATTTTGGGTGCTATTTTTAAAGTACGATATTCTGTCGGTTAATATTGATATGTCATCTAGTAGTCTTCATCTTTTTTTTAAGGATGGGAAACCATCAAATGACTTTTTCCGCGGAGCGAAAGGGAGTGTCAGACTCTTACTGACTAAAGCCCATCCGAGTTGCTTGGCACTGGCCCTAGCGGGCCCCATCTATTAGTCTTCATCTAGATTGCATTATATTTCGATGTCAATTAAGATTTTACTGTTAATGCTTTCATTCATATACACTTAAAGCTGGGAGCAAATAATTCTATTGAACATTCCAGAACTTAAATGTACCACGACCTTCGGCGTCAAGATTTGAATCAGGTCAAGAGTTTAAGTGTGTTGATACATTACGCGTATCTGCTAAGTGCGAATCTTGCATGTAAGCTACTATTTATAGCACATTCATAATAGCGGAAAAATGAAAGATAACTTGGAGGAATGTTTTGTATTAAAAAAGCATAAACATGACATAACCTGTAGTATAATCACTGCAAATTGATAAACGCAAGTATACATTTATATGGAATTAATGGAATATTTTAAATGAAATATGTATGGCTTACAAAATTTATATGAATACCTAAATAGGTAGCTATCCTTACTAGAATATCTTGTTTAACCCTCTCCAACAATTTTAATAATTTGATTACTTGTCTAATGTATACCATCTATACTAATATTAAAAAGAGGAAAGATTTGTATTTTTGTATGTTACGAATAAACTTAAAAACCACAGGACCGATTTCAAAAATTCATTCAGCAATGGATAGCTACATTATCAGAGAGTAATATAGGTTTTACTGTATACCCCGTACTCACACGGAAACGGGAACTACGCGGGTGAAACCGCGTGACGTCCGCTAGGTTTAAATAAAATGTGTGGATAAAAAAAAAATTAATACCTAAATATATAGCTCTCCTTACTAGAATATCTTGATGCAGATTCTTGGAGAATGTTACTCTCCAAAAATTTAAATAATTTGATACTTGTTTCAAGTATACCATCTTTTAATAAAACTTAATCAATAAAATCATTTGTCTAGCACGCCAACAGCAATAGGGAATATGCATGAAAAAAATATTTATTATCTAAACAGTTAATCTAGAACTATACAAAAATATAATACTAACAGTGAAAATAGAATCGAAATTGACCGAAAAACAAACGAGATATAACTATTTTAAACAAATATATCTGTCCCTCTCGCGAAAACGCTGTTTTGTATGGCAGCTGAATAGGCGACATAGTATTTGACGACACAGTTGGTATCGGACTTCTCTTTCTAATTGTCAACTTTGAAGCTTAAAAACTTCATCACTAACAAAGGTATTTAAAAAATTATTTCATAATAGTTTATTAGAGATAATAAGTACTTTATTTTGCAAATAAAAAAATTGCATGCATATTCCCTAGTATAAGCTAGATTCTTCTAGTGTTATAGTACGCGTGAACGTCGGAAACCACCCCAAGAAAACATGCTACTGGTGTTAACAGAAACAAGTCCTTATGTCCTCATCCAGGATATAGTCTTCCCATGTGCCAAGTTTTTCCAAAACCGGTCAGCTGTTAAAGCGTGGAAATAGTACTAGACAGAGTTAACTACTTTCTCATATGTAATAGAGAAAAGGGTCCATACCCTTTTATCTATATGTTCCTAAAATGTTAGTGCAAAAGGAAACCTATATTAATAATAATAACGTTTATTGGACAAAACCAGAAATTAGCCTGCTACAGTTTCTATACTAAAAACATAATATTTAAGAGGCTTCTAACCAAATGAACTCCTGATTTCCGAACTAGGTATCTTGGAAATTGGTGCTCTTCCTATGAACATAACAGGGACTCTTTTTTTTATTTTTAAGGATGAGAAATTATCAAATGACTTCTTCCGCTCTGGGTGGAGCGGAAGGGTGTGTCAGACTCTTACTGACTAAAACCCATCCGTGTTCCCTAAAGCCCTTTGCGTTCCAGGGTAGCGGTGACTCTTTCGAACAAATTCCGCAACCCTGGCAGGCTCTGGCCCTAGCGGGCCCCGTCTTATAACAAGGACTCTTACTTAGATTATATTGATGACATCAAGTAGTTAAATGCATATAGCTTAACTTTTTTTCCTGGTTTTAAAATGACTCTTGAAGTCGGTTGTATTTTTTTGTAAAAAGTTTTGTATTTCTTTCTTTTTATTGGTACCTCACACCTAACAACCAAACTACTAAAACGATTTTGATGAAATTTCTATGGGACCAATCGGAACATATACCCACCCTTTCACGTGAAATAATATTTTTTCAAATCGGTTCATAAATGACGGAGATATGAGGTAACAAACATAAAAAATACAACCGTATTGAGAACCTCCTCCTTTTTTTGAAGTCGGTTAAAAAGACGGAAAAGAGCGAAAAAAAAATTTTTAAACGCCAAAATGATCTCCCATATTTACAAAACAAAAAGGAAACTCCATCAAAACTCAATATCCGATACCAAAAAACCTCCTCAACTGAACGACGTCGAAACTCCAAGTAAATACTAGAACACAATATTCCCATGAAGCAAACAAAGTTAAACCATATTATGAACGGATGCCGGTTTAATAAGCTCTCATAGTAAGTAATTGTGTTTAAAACCTATTGTATTACGTTAACTTAGCTACAATGCAGTACAATGGAGGTGAATGAGGGTATTATGCGATAATACTGCGCCGCCCCTGATTAATTTTGAGCACTGAGAGGCTAAACGGCGTTTGTTGTGACCTTTTGGAAGATGGGTGACCGTTTTTGACAAAAAGGACTCCAGCAGTTCTTAAGATTACGTTTCCGGTCTCCAGTTATCTGATTGGAAAGAGTGGTAGAGATACATCATCCACATAAAAATCAGTTTATTTCCAATGAAAAAAGTCGGTCACGGAGATAATAAAACTGGTTGACTTCTAAATTAGGAATCAGTCGTTGAATTCATTAATTCATGACGATAGAAGTTCTAATATTCATCATCTGCCTAGCCTTTTCCCAACTATATGTGGGTCGGCTTCCAATCAAACCGGATACAGCTGAATACCAGTATTTTACGTGGAGCGGCTGCCCACCAGACCTCCACAACCCATTACCTGGGTAACACGGTACGTCTTGGCAAGACTGGAGTCAGATTTACTGGCTTCTGACAATCCGTAACGACTGCTTAAGAGCATATTATTAAAAAAACGTATTTAAAATCAGCATCTCAATATTATTTTTATGATTACTTGCGGCAAAGTTACTTTAGCATGACCCGACCAAGCCAGTGACACACTATCACCCCATTTTCCGCTACAATTTTCTTCAAATAATATTACGGATTCGCACAGAGATTCCGAAGATGTCACAGTTTCTGAGCATAAGAAAGATCTTACTTGAAATTACTAGTTTTTACTGTGTCAAACATATACTACTATTATGGATTGTTACTTTATAAAGTCGTCGTAGAAAGTTATTCGATACTGCAACGATTAACGAAGGAATTTCTGATGCAGAATTTACATTTAAATTCTTTGCTAATGTAGAGAGAGATATAAATTTTTCTTCTGAAAGCCATCAAGATACTTCATCTAAAAGTATTATATTAACACTCAAGGACCTCAAAATTCACTCTACAGAACTAAATTTAAAAGTTCAGTTACGCAGTCTGAAAATCATCTAAAATTATTATATTACTCAAGGATCTCAAAATTCACTCGACAGAACTAAATTGAAAAGTTTAATTAAGCAGTATGAAAACCAATAACGCCAATCTATTTAAGTATGCCCAGTACAGCAACTCATGATCCAAACCCGTCACTCAGGGTGACAGGCTCTCGTCCTCGAAACATGGACGGTCGAATACCCGGTATATTAACATGGCGACTCTACGCAAACTTCATTAGCGAACCAACTTTGTCCGATGTCCCCAGGCAAGCTTCGAAATAACTAGATCGATCCAACTATTCGCAACTAAGTTCTAAATATAAAAAGTGTAAAGATTGTGGGAAACCACAGCTGGTTGCGATATACTGGGTCCTGAAATGGTCTTACAGTATTTTGTAGGCTCGCTGGTTTTGGTAATACTAAGCTCTGCCAAGGTATTTTTTTTTTTAATTATATTTTTTTATTATTCGTTATTATTTATTTATTAATGGCCCATCAGCAACACAAACATAAACATGGACATATTAAATTGTATAAGGTCTCTAGTGTTTATGTCAATTACAGACGTGCACAACATTTACAATAATAATAATATTTAACAAAATAATTAGCAAAATAATAAGGAGGTGTTTTTTTTTAATTAATAATTAATCATGAGGTAATATTATAATAATAATAAACATTAAACATATAATATAAAACATATTATAAACATATTATTCATCAGCGAAGAGACGGCTACTAGTAAACAACGAAATAGTTTACTATTTATTTTACCTACTTTGAAAGCTGAAAGGACTACAAATAACGAAGATTGTTCAAGACAACTCCTATTTTCCTGCTTTGCCCTGATGATTACAGGTTGGTTCAATCAAAAGCACGCTGGCATAAAAACAGCAACAGAAAAATAAACCCGGACATTTGTTATTGTATGTTCCACCCAATCAATGTTTTATTCGTAAAAAATAACGTGTTACGCGAAATAATTCTCGGAAGTTCGCTCTGGGCTTGCAAAAATACGATTAAAATACCCTAAAATCTATTTAAAATCAAACGAACACTATCTGATGTGAATGACGTAAACTAGACTAGAATGTTTACATAAACGATTTATACGTCTGTTTCCTTGCGGGGAGGTAAAATATCACGTGTTGAAGTACTTACGCGAATAATTAAAACGAACATTTTGTAGCAAATAAATTGCATTAACTGAGAAGCAGGGTCGTTACATCACAACTTTCTCTGAACAGGTTCAGATACAGAAATATAAACTAGGTAAATACTTCATCTGGATAGAAAACATCCTTTGCGGCTTTCACAGATAAGTGCTTGATGTCACACCAGGACTTGATCTGTCTGTTCGTCAGATTTCATTCTATCCCGATAAGCTGTTAATTTTAATAAAAACTTTTTACAAAAAGTACGACCAACTTCTAAATAAAAAAACACTAAAAAGTAGGTTGGTTGTTTTTTCGTTTTTGACACCGACTGCCGAAATTAAAGTTATTTTATTTGGAAGTTGGTTGTATTTTTTTGTAAGTTTTTTTTTAATAACAATAATCGTATGTATGAGTAGCTGACTTCAGGAGGTTCTGAATTCGACTATATATTTTTTTTTTTTTTCGTAATCAAACTTTTACCTAAGACCTCGACCGACAATTTTATCTAGAAGCAGCACGGAAACAAGACAAACGCTCTATAAATACTTAGTTCCTGATCAGTTTAAATTAATAATACGTAGACGGGAAGCAAGCAATAATGTAGCAAAGCGAAATTAACTTTACTGACCTTGATATAAAGGTTGAAACAGAGGTTAACGGCTGTCTTAAGACGTTTGTAGGCTATAGTACCTTGGACTGATTACGATAATATTTGAAAATTGATCTCATTACTGTCGACCTGTGCGGTCGGACCACACCACAGTTCTCACAATCAAATTACTTCTGGCATCTGAAAAGTCGTAGAATGATTATTAAGAATCTTCGAATAATTTTATCAACTGATTCACAGGTGTAAGCAGAAGTATAGGTATTAAAGTACTGCAGTCTGCTGATGCCAGTAGTAGGTTGAAATGTCACAGGGTCAGGCCTTTCGCCATTTATTGGGCACAGTTCCAATCCTAGGCTGAGATTTTTTCTTTACACAAGTAACATGATTCTCACTAGCTCAAATATTATTACGGCCAACGGACTTGTCGTTCTACAAAAACAACTATCATTGCTTGAAGCCTAAAAAAATAACAGCGTTGCTTAGTCCAAAAAGTCAAAAGTTAAGTCTTAGTTAAAGCCTCGTTGGTCTTGTAAGCGCGACGGGTTTTGGATTCGATCTCTTGCTCGAGCAAATTGTACTGGCTTGTTCATAAGGTATTCAGTATCAGCTTAGAGTCGGGATTTGTGCCCGACTATGTGCATAAGGCTCGCTCTCTTTTACATAGGGCTTAAACGTAACGAACGAAACATGGATTTAATTTCAGCTCTTCCTTCCCAAAGAAATTCAGTCGCGATTATATATTTCGTATTTTATTTCCCGCGATTTCAAAACCACAAGCAAACTAAACGAAACGGGCTTAAATCTACTCCGCGATTAAGCTTTATTCTTGTCGGGAACATTGGTGTTAACCGACCGAATCTCGGCGCGGTACCGAAACAACGGTCTTAAATGGAGTAAGTCTAGAATCACAGCGCTAACTATTAAATTGTACTTGTTACGACTAGGTCAATGAAGCGAATCACTTAATGTTTTAAGCTTTGAGAATGGATGAGTCAGGGTTTAAAGAGCTCATGTTGTAGCTTTCTTGTTTTATCAAATGTAGTAATGTTTTTGTTGAACTAAACTTTGGTGCTTCGAGCCGGATAGACGAAAACGTAATTTCTGACGTACGTGAGATTTTAGTTGTTATGCTTAAAAAATTAACTTACTGAAGAACTTATAAGTAGAACTTATGTTCTACTTATATAAATACGAATATGAAGTTTGCATGTCAAACCCACGAAGCTGCAAAGATCCCCTAATGCGCTTCAAAGCTAGTTCATACTACAAAGTTTTATGCAACGAGAATGCAAAGGAAAACCCACCACTCACATAAAAGCAACGAATATTCTTTATAACAAAAGCAACATAAGACTTTAATAGTTGGTCATTATTTAAAACCACTTAATTGCTTTTAAAATACTAACTCTTATTACCTAATAACCAGGCATTCCGACTAAGTTAATGGAAAACTGGTCCTAGTGGTCACGAAGAATTTCAATGAAGCTCTTAAATTACAAGTAAATTAAAGCTGGATAATTAATTTCTTTCTTTTGTAGTGTTAACGCTCTTGCAAATGTGCTAAGCTTAAAACAGTACTTCGGTAAGTTGCAGCCATGTCTAGGAAAACTCTTTGGTAATACATAGTTTAAAATTCAGGGTATGGTCAGATGGGTTATGGCGCGTTTTGTTCCACGCGCGCCTCAAAGAGATGTCAGCATAGGAGACGGGGCCCACTAGGGCCAGAGCCTGCCAGGGTTGTGGAATTTGTTCGAAAGAGTCACCGCGGCCCTGGAACGCAAAGGGCTTTAGAAGGAACACGGATGGGTTTTAGCCAGTAAGAGTCTGACACGCCTCCACCCAGAGCGGAAGAAGTCATTTGATGATTTTCCATGCCGCAAAAAAAAGTGTAATGGTCAGATTGGAGTTTTAAGCACCATGGCGCGTTGTAAAAAAATGTTTGATTGTTGATTACGGTATCACATGCTTATGTCAACACGTGTGTGGCATTCAATGGCAAACTCTTCTTTACGTTTGTTAAATATTTACTGAACTACGGTGAAGCCAAAGGAAAGGGTACGTGTTTGTTTATTTGTTTTTCCACAGCATCCGCTCAATTTTTATCGCTGTATCGCCCGCAATAAGACTAGCATTTTCTCTGTCCCTTTCTTAGTCAGCTAAAACCCTCCTTTTTGCTTCGCCGTAGTCGGGTGAAAACACGATCCCACATTCCTAAACAGTACGAAACGTCGACAAACAAACACACCTACCCAAACGTTTATTAGTACTAATGATTCAATGACGAACAATTCCCAGAACGTACCATATTGAGATAATATCAACCAGTCTCACACAAGGCCGTAAGATAAACTTTCCCATTTTAGATGCATGTACTGCATTAGTCATCATAATGCATCAATAATGCAGGCCTGTTAGTGGTTTATTTATATGCGATAAAGAAACGGAACGAGGAACTTTGTCCGCCATTGTCTGTAAGACAATGCGTTCTGCTATCGAAATAACCGCAGAACGACTGGAGAAAAGTGCATAGCCTTTTCATTTTGCGCTTGACCAACTTTATGGGGGAGGAAGTACGGCGACGCGAGGGCGTTTATTGGTGTGCACTCAGCCTTAGGGTAATTCAAGGATTCTAATGATCCTTATCAATCCATTATTTTAAAACATAACGTTTCTCGAAGTCATTCCGAGAAATTGTGAACCGACATGTTGGCGACCAATCAGTGTAGGTACGTATCTACAATTTATCGGATTTTCTTGCATAGCCAAGTAGCGGAAGATACGGCACAGGGAGTTTAGGACTCCCAGACACGGATAGGTTAGGTTCGAACGGTATGACGGAAGCTAGAGTGAGCCAGCGAAGCGAGCGAACATACCTCCCGTCATGCCCTTCATGTTAGGTTCCTTTAAACTATGCTGACAGAAATAGGAGCCCCGCGCAGCGGAACTCCGTCGTCGAGGTTAAATTGTTGAAATTTTCTATACTTAACGTTTCGTTACTTGCTATTCCACAATTTCTCGAAATGACTTCGAGAGATTATAGACTATCAAATTGTGATGCGTAACAAAGTATTCCAAATGTTAAGTAATTGACAATTTATCGAGGGTTTACAATGTCTCAAGATATTTCATAATCTTACTTTTTTTAAATTTAGCCATTTTCAATGGCATATATAATATGATGATTCTTTTCGATCACGGCAAGGTTGTGTTTATTGTTCGACAACAACGGACCCCGGGAAACAGCTATGGTAATCCATAGCTGTTATAATAATAATTTATTGATGTACCGGGATGAATTGGTTCCTATTAGCGAAAAAATGACACGCCTGGATTTTCGCAGCTTTGGTCTGAGCAAATTAGCATCGCCCCATTCGGAGACAGCCTTTAAGAATAGGTTCAAGCGTTTAACCTACAGATCTGGAATTTAGGATGTTGAGTATGTTAAAGCAATTAAATTACGTGCCTAGATATATCTTACAATGTTGGGTCTGTCAAAATGTGGGTCAAAATCAGTATTCTATTCGAAGACTACGGCAATTATAAATCGCTGACATAATTTTAATTAACTGCAGACAATCGCGTTTGGCACTCATTTACATATTTATTTAAACTTTATGTTCAGTAGTTGTACGGACTTAATGCATCAAGGCATTCTCTCCCAGTCAACCTTTGGGATAAAAAGACTACACTTTAGTCCCTATATACCTACTTTTGAATTTAGAATTAAGAAATAAAATAAGGAGCCAAAATTGCAATCAAAACATCGATATAACGTTATAATTAGAAGTCGTTAAGCCTTTTTACTAGCTTATTAACTTGCACTTTTCATATGTATGTAAGTTGTCCGTCAAAATTTGCAAACCATTTTTCGACTATTTGTTGGTATCCGATTAAGCTGAACCTTTGCACACACCTTTAGTTCTGGTGACAATACAATGTGCAATACTCAATATCGTAATTATATCAATATGGCCGCCGCTCCAAGATGGCGGATTACATATTTTTTTACTCAACCTCCTTAACATGGGTATCAAACTAAAGGGCTTGAAAAGTAAAAAACGGTGAAGTTAGTACTATTCAATATGGCCGCCGGTCCAAGATGGCGGATTACATTTTTTTTTTTAAATCCCTTAATATGGGTATCAAACGAAAGAAGATTAGAAAATAATTATGAATGTTAGTATCCATTAAGTTAGCTAGTTTTAAAAAGTTACGGGAGAAGATTTAATAAGCAAGATTGTGACTAATAAAATGCTATCACGGAATATATTCTTGAACTTGGTTACCACGTAAAGGTTCTTCAGGTTATTTGGGTCAATGGAATTTTTAAATACGCTTTTTCAAGGGCACGCGTGCTGATAGATTTAACGCTGTCTTTTACTATTATGTGAGCGACAAATCGTAGTAGTCAATACAACATTTTTCTTCACCTTCAAACAAAATCGGCGAGACGCAGAGAATCTGAGATTTTTTTTTTCACGTAACGGGCGTACAAATAACAGGGCGTACAATATGAACCGTGGATTTACAACAGTATAGGAGACTCAGAATATTTTCACTGCTCATTACTTTTTAACCAAAATGAGGAGTCACGAAGTTAACAGATTACATTATCTTCAAGCTATTTTTGCATTATCTTCCCGCGTATAACGCGTTTAGTTCAAAGGTACTTAAGTCATACATAATATTGCGTTCAGAACGTACCGAACACGTACCTATCTTCTGTCAGTGTCAACCCTTTAAATAAAAGGCTATAAATTCATCTCATAAGTAGGGCGGCTCGGTCTAATCGACCTCTAAAGAAACGCGCGCTCCAATTCCATGAATGGCTTGATTTGCGTGTACAAATCGCTATTGCCATGTGTTTTACTAAACATGCAATTTTATTCGTTATCAGCATACGTAGTAGGTACCTTTGAATCGATTCTCGATACTTATTGATAGAAAAAGATAAAAACAATGGGTTGTTGTTGTTATTGTTATATGAAACTAGGTTAAAGAGTTGACTTTTAAACGGAAAATAGCGAGTTAGATGGAGATAAAATTGTAGTTTATTATCTTCGTCTAGAAATGCAATTACAACCTTCTTTCTGACAAATCGAATCGTAAAAGCTATTAAATGTTACTGTATCATAGGGAATTCCCATCCTAATTGATATGCCACAATAGGCCCCCACCATTGAAACAAACGACATGCTACAACCAATAGAGAATGCTGACAGGACGTCAAAACCATACATTACAATTTTATTAACTTCGAACTTGTATCTGTGCCAAACGCGGTTTCAATTAGCGCTTTGGCACAAACTGTTACGCTTGTTACCCGTTAGGCATTATGAGCATTATTTTATGTTCTGTACTTACAAAGTAGAGGAGCTCGTGGCTAAAGAATATCAGCCGCACGGGTCGATCAAGGTTAAGCAACGCTTGCCAAGGTTGGTCTCTGGATGGGTGACCATCTTAACATACCGAGTTTCCTCCGTGCCTCGGAAAGCACGTGAAGCCGTTGGTCCCAGCTGCCATTTTGTAGATCTTCGGCAGTCGTTACGGATTGTCAGAAGCCAGTAAAACTGACTCCAGTCTAGCAAAGAACCACCGTGTTACCCAGTTAATGGGTTGTGGAGGTCTGGTAGGCAGCTGCTCCACGTAAAATACTGGTATTCAGCTGAATCCGGTTCGACTGGAAGCCGACCTCAATTGGGAAAAGGCTAGGATGATAATATACTTACAAAGTACAAACAATTTAATTACTAAGAACGCAAACCTATGCTCGTAGAAATCTCATTCGTTTCGGGCGTAAGTTCCCACCGAGTTATAACAATGCACCTCTTGACGTCAGAAGCAGCAAAAACGTGGTATATTATTATACGACTAGATTGCAGTGGCGTCGTAAGCAATGAAGGGTTAGTAGCTCTTGTATCTAGGAGCTAAGCAAACAATACCTCGCAGGATGCTAGCCAGACATGGCATTAACATCCAGTCTTTAAATGAAGCCCACTATTCTTTCAAACATATATAAGAAAAAGGTTCTTGGAAACAAGGTCAACCATTTCTTCGTTCCTTGAGCAATTTTCCAACAATATGAATGAATCTGACAGATGGAATGCAAATTTCGCAGAAGCGAAGAATCGTGTGCACTGTTCGTTCACACGTATTATTGTAAATGATCTGGTGATTTCGTAACGATAGATCGAAAGGCATTTATGTGCACTGTAGGCGTTATGGTAAGTACTGGCCGCAAGTTGCAACAAACGGGTTGAATTCGTCAACACTTTACTTAGTAAGCTTTACGATAGTATTAAATTAGGTATGGTTGCTGGAACGCTTCTTCGATAAGATTAGCCTCGTGCTTTGTAATAAGAATCCTTAGTTTTAAATATTTACAGCATTGATTTAGCTCTTAAATCATCATTCACAAATTTTAGTGTTCTTCAAACAGAAAACACTTACAAATGAAAATGATCATAAACCCAGTTGTATAAACAGGGGTCAAGAACATATTGAACAGCTGGATCCTAATCTAAATAAAAAGATACTTAAAGCTCAGAAGTAAGTATCATAACGTTGCATACATTAATGCATCCAGAAAAATCAAGGACATTCATTCGTTCATTGCAAGGTTGCCTTGCATAATAAAGATGTAAATTAACATAGTCTAGTTCAACGACCAACTGAAGGTTCCTCCTCGGGTTCAAATCTCCGGATGAACCATTTAGGATGACCTCACTCTTGAAGTGCAGAATGCTAGAATAAAATACGTTGTAGTATTTATGAAGCAGGTGTTTTCATTCACAAGCAATAACTTTTAGATATTGTATTGTCACCTATTAAATGCTACCTTCGAAGCAATCAGCTAACGCCCATGACAGGGTTCTAGAGTGTTTTAACTAGTCTATTTGCAGAGTTGAAGAGGTCAAGGAGAATGATAGTAATGCGTCATCGATGGGAATAGTCTTCATTCAATCTGTTCACACTCAAACGTATTGTTCTATGTAGGCAGGTGCCTAAAGGTTTTTTTAAACTGACCGAACCAATTTGAAAGAGGCGATTGGACTCCTTACTTAATACAATGCGAATGTGAGTTTTTGTTTGGTTGTTACGCCACTTTCACGCCTAAATCGCTGAACCGATTTTGATGAATTTTGTTACAGAGATAGATGGGAGAAAATCGATATTAAAGCGAGCGAATTGTCGGGCAAAAACTCGTTGCCGATAAAAAACTCTAGTCTTGCAAATGAAGAGACCATAAATGGGCATTTTATACCCCGATTTATAAAAATCTAGCAATGAAAAGAGAGAAAACCACCGTCTACCTTTATTACAATTAAATGAATGTCAGCCTACACCAGGTTAAACACATTCACAGTCCACTGAACTATTTTAAAATCACTACGTGCAATCCAACCACAGCTCCATTTGCATACGTCCAAATTTTCGCAAACCATTTTCCGTTGAACGTTCATTTGTGACAGCGATCGAGAGTGGAGTTGCTCGGTTCGTTTCTCATTTATCCTGGCTTTAAGCTAAGAATAACCTGCTATCTTTGGCAGGATCCTGATTGGGAGCTGTCTGTTCAAATTGCCGCCAAATGTCGTTCTAAAGTAGAGTTGACGTCGACGTGGCGTGTCTTCACTCAAGCTTCAAGTTTAAAGAGCTTACTCCCATTGGTTCGTTAAGCATTAAACATTGGTGTTCAGGTAATTTTGAGCGACAGGGGAACATCAGAGAGTTTGATGTTTAGCTTGTTTGTATTTATAGAATGGGGTGAATCTCGAGAAGTGAAGTAGGTAGGTACGCTCGTTATCATTGCGCACGTTCGTCTTTACTGTATCGTTATGTTATCTGTGAGACGTCAAACCGTGGCGTTACTACAGCGACTGAGGTGATTCACTTTGAGTGTATTAAAAGATAGCAGTTTAACATTGTTAGTAGTGTTTGTTAAAATGCAGTTGTTTTCTGGGTCTTGAACAGGTGCCATGCAAACGAAGAACGCAGCTGTCGCCATGTTTTTATAAAAACCGCCTACTGCGAGTCGGACCGCGCACGAAGGGTTCCGTACCATTATCTATAAAAACGGCAAAAAAATCACGCTTGTTGATGGGAGCACCCTCTAAATATTTATTTTATTTTAATATAATTATTTATTTTTAAGTGAATATATAACTAAATATTCTGTGAACATTTTAAACGTGGTAGACGTCTGTTGCCGCTATCAATATCGAGCAAAAACGAGCAAAAACTCGTTTGTTGTATGGGAGCCCCTTAAATATTTATTTTATTCTGTTTGTTAGTATTTGTTGTTGTAGCGGCAACAGAATACATCATCTGTGAAAATTCCAACTGTCTAACTATCACGGTTCATGAGATTCAGCCAGGTGACAGACGGACAGACAGCGGAGTTTTAGTAATAGGGTCCCGTTTTACCCTTTGGGTAGGGAACCCTAAAAATACCAGCTTTATTTTAGTAGTCAATCATTCAACACCTGCCCATTAATTTTGCAGTTTTAATGATAAATCAGAATTTCGTTCACAGATTAAGTGTTTTGATAAAAATTACAAAACCGGAAAGTACTTAAGGTTTGTTTATTATAATTTAATTGCAAATCAAACAGCCATAATATAACCGTCACCTGCATCAGTAACCAAAATGATAGCTTAATGAGGTTTTCGAAATACTTTGAAAAACCGGAGCTATAAAAAACATCCATAAACCGAAAATGGAAACATATCGCACCAATTAACTAAAACACTTAACTGCTTCGAAACAGGTTTTCAAATCAACGCTAAGTAATTGCATTGAAACATAAAAGATAAGTTGGCAATATATTTAATCATGCACGGCGCGTAGAAAAAACCTACTTAAGGGTGTGTACACATCCAGTAAGACCAGGCAAACGCGAAACTTACTTTGTATGGGAGACCACGCAGTATGTGAGCCGTTGGAGCGCAGATCGGGGTACAAAATAGGTCTGTAGCATGTGGTCACACCCTAACACGAGTAGCTCCGAATATCCGGAACGTTAACATTATGATAAATGATTGTACCTACATAAAAATTATTGGGATCAACGTAACTTAGCTCAAGGTTAGAACATTATGGGGTTATGGGAACTATAATATTCGTATTACATACTCAGGGTTGGTATGTGCGGTTTCCGGGCAAGAGTAAGTTAAGCATTGTCGTGGGTGTAGAAAAAATGTGACTAACATAGCAGAATTGTATGCGTGTGGTCTTGCTTTACCGATTTGGTAAAAATCATCAAGGTAAAGAAGCACACGGTTTTGTATGGTGTCGGACGTGAAATAATAACACCATCCCATCAATTCCCGTGGGTGTCGTAAGAGGCGACTAAGGGACTTACCAGAGAATGGGCAGCAGCATTCTCTGTGCATTGCAACAGCTACACTGCGATTGCCAACCCGCCTGCCAAGCGTGGCGATTATGGCAAATCACCCCCATTTGGGGGAGGCCTATGCCCAGCAGTGGACGTCTTTCGGCTGATATGATGAAGCACACGGTATCATCTGTGTGAATTGGCACTATAGGAGCGGTACATTCGAACATATCCAGTGGATTCGTTATAATAACAAAATTCCAAATCACAAAGAATGTTCCGGACTAAACATTTTGTCAAGCCATGATTGAATGATGATACATTAGAGTTAAATTTCCGTATCAGTAACTGTATCTACGGTTCAATGTCTCTTGGTTAGCCAAGGTTGGTCCTCATGACCATACCCGGATTCTCTGAACAGTTGCAAGAGTTCAATAGTTTTATCGAGAAGACCTCGAGGCTATGTTATACCAGCCGGGTAAAAAGATCTTCAAGGTTAAGCAACGTTTGCCGAGGATGGCCCTCGGATGGGTGATTATCCATGACTGTGTAGAATCTTTTGTGACTCAGAAAGCACGTTGAGCCGTTTAACCCGGTTGTATTTGTAAATCTTTTTTATAAGTAATAACAGGCGCACAAGTCGATCGTCAAGGTGATCATCTCAACATACCGAGATTCCTCCGTGCCTCGGAAAGCAGTTTAAGCCGTTGGTCCCAGCTATCATTTGTAGATCTTTTGCAGTCGTTACGGATTGTCAGTAGCCAGAAAATCTGACACCAGTCTTGCCAAGAAGTACCGTGTTACCAGTTAATGGGTTGTGGAGGTCTGGTAGGCAGCCAGCCGCTCCACGTAAAATACTGGTATACAGCTGAATCCAGTTTGACTGGAAGCCGACCCCAATGTAGTTGGGAAAAGGCTAGGCAGATGATGATTTGTAGATCTTTGACAGTCATTACGGTAGTCTTTAGCCAGAAAATCTGTCACCAGTCTTACCAAGCAGTTTCATGCTACACTGTTGGTTTGCCGAGATCAGATAGACAGTCATGTCATGTAAAATACTGGTGCTCAGCTGCATCCAGCTAGGCATTTGTCTCACCATCGACGATCAGCGAGAAGCGAGTGTGTAGTTCCGATAGTTTTGTTGCTCGGCTATAAGCGAGTGCTCTTTTCCGACGGGCGATAACTCGCACCTTCGCTCCGGTCAGCCGAGAGATTCATACCTACGAAAACCTACACGCGCTACGAAGCGCTGACTTCATTGTATATTAGCTAGCACTCAGATCCGCACTATGGGTAGAAATAACCGCTGGATAGTATCTCGGCGTAAGTTTTGACTTCTGTCCGCCAAGCGAGCATCGCTGAGCGAGTTTTATCTTTGATACCTCTTGTCGCTGCGACAAACTAGTGGTAAGAATCGCCGGCAATGTGAACAGCCAGCTATCGACTATAAATGATGTGTCTCTTTTACTCCTACGGGATCTATATCTTTTGTCCGAGAAAAAAGTCGATAGCTAATCGCTTCCTCGTCGGCGATGGGACCTGTGCCTTAGACTGGAAGCAGACCTAACATTGTTGGGAAAAGCCTAGACAGATTGAATAAAGTATTACCGATGACAAGAGTCAACGCCTCTACAGAGTGCTGTATTAGGACTGTTATAGGGGGCGCTAAGGTGATAATGATGTGATAGGGGGCGAGCCCGTCCCCTAACACCGGGCACAATTTCGATCCCACCGATAATTGTGCGCACCCCAGCTTCATGCACGATTTTTCGAAGAAACAATTGCGTTATTGGTGAATGTCCCAGAAGTCACAGAGTACTGACGGGAGCAGGATTTGCAAGGTCAATGGATTTGATATTATAATGCCCTCGGAAAGTGGTATAGGATAAAACGATTAATGATTTCAATTAAATGTGGGAGTAATTATTTCGCAAATGAGGATGCAGTTGCTCAAAACACGGTCATTCTCATACAAATGCCTAATTTATTATTAAACTAGCTTCTGCCAACAATATCAACCGCGTGAAAATAAACATCCCAGGGGAACATACTCCCTGGACAAAAATATTCTGCCTCTCTCACCATTTAAGCTTAGGTGAAGTGAACATGAAGTGAGGTGTCAATCCATACAACCAAGACGGAAAGACAACTCACTTCATACTCACTCGGCCTAAGTTGACAGAATAGACCGGCAGAACATGGTATACCATTGTGTCAAGTGTCATCGACATCCGTTAAGAAGGGAAGAGGTAACCAACAAACAGACAGGAGGACGTATTATCTATGGATTAAGAGAGTAAACTTGTTTGTTACTGGTATATATTACAAGCGTTCTTTCCCTATAAAAAAAACTTTTACTCATAGAAAGCTTCACTATCGCTGGTTGCCATATCAGGCAAATTTCCCCCCGGAAAAGTGCACATTTCCTGTCAAAATCAAGAATCACCACGAGAGGGAAGTCGCGGGAATGAAGCGAATGAAACATAAAACCCACAGATTATACCATAAAGCCCACGGGAATAGAAATTGTGGCGTGTTCTTGGCCGTGAATCAAGCATGAATTGCTCGTCTAACATTCAAATGGCTCCACATCACATTACCTAATAGAGAGGCATAAGAGCGCTTTTCCACTGGTCCGAAACGAAATCCGAAAACGAGAAAACACGTCCTAAGCGTTCCAAATGTTTAATTGCAGAAAAATCGATTCAAATTAGGCCAGATTTCTTCCATAGATTTGGCACTGAGTTTTACTGACACCTTTTTAAGCCTTGGCTACACGCTCTATCTTATTTGCACCAATTCTTGTTTGTACAAGCAAACATGTGCGTTAAGATGGCAAAACGGTATACCGCACAAATGGCTTGCACAAAACGCTAGTTTGTACAATATTGATCTGCACAACTAAACATGTAGGTACGTTAAGACATTACAATACAAATGCGCAAGCTTTTTGCGCATGCAAATCGCTATCGTGTAGACACCATGCAGTTTTTCCGCCCATTTTGCACAAACTGTTTGTGCATGCAAGATTGAGCGTGTGGCCAAACCCTTAGGATAGAAACATTCTACAAGAGGCGAAAAATTACAAAATATTTGGGATTGACCACGTGACTTTTCGGTAGCGATTGTCAATGCCATAAATTTTGGACTTCGTGACAAACGTTATTGTAAATAGAATGTTCTAGAGCCCAAGGAATATTTTTGCTTTTGGTTAGAGTACCTGGATGTTATAGGAATAATCTAATTAAGTTAAGGACTACCTACCCGAGAAAAAAACTAAAAAACTAAAGCACCTAGAGATTCACAATCATTGATTCTGGTCTAGAGAGGATAAAACTGATTACTTAAAGCCAGATATTAGGCAAATTAGCTTTTGGCGAATTTGCTTTAACGGAGTCGCGTACAAAATCAAGTAAAATTACAAAGATCAACGTTCGTTCAAGGATTATTTTATGCTCAAGGTTTAGTTATTACGCGATATTACTCCGTGGTATATAGATACTACGGCATGTGCAAACATGATAACTGGAGATGAGGCCAACGACACCGACTGATTTGATTACGAAGAAGATAAGATAAATCTCGTCGTGATCGTGTAGGGCTAAGAAAGGGTCTGGGTGACGAATATTGTGCGTGATTAGAAATGAATGAAACTTGTAGAATTGTGCGATTTTGACAAGTTATTCGGTATAGCAAAATGGGGACCAGGGCGAATGGAGGAAGAGGAAATAAAAACTAAATATAGTCACAGAACAGACTAACACTAACTAACAGACTATGCAGATTAATAATTATAAACTAAAATTTCCTGAACGATAGTATTAATAGAAGATAGGTACTTAATATTTCGATTAGTAGAGACAAATATTAAGATCAACATATTATTATAAGAGAAGAGACACCAGAAAAAAATATATCAGAATCTGCCTAGATTCTGATTTTTTTTTTCTGGTGTCTCTCGTCTGCTTGCGGCAACAAGGTGGAACTCAAAATGATGCTGTGGAAAGGGCGGATACCCACGGCACGGCGTTGATTTTCAGTGATCGCCTAACCGAAGAAAGCGTGTTACGCCGACCCCAAATAACTTGGATGAGCAGCAAGATGATGATGATTGGTGGCTACAGAAAAAACAACTACGAAAGTGGATCTCCGATTGAAAAACAGCACGTATATGTGAGAGCTTGAGTTTCAGACTAATTAGTTTTATTATACCTAATAAGCTTCATGAAACACATTCGCGTTTAGTAATGTTGATTAATTAGTGCACGTGGATCCACGAGAACGGCATGTGCTCCGCGTAAATATAATAGCTCGCCATAACTTGGATTAACTGGGTAGCTGTGTATGTACAGCTACTATTGCACGAGTGCACTATATCGCGAAAGCGATTCGTTTTCTGGCAGGACTTGAATAGCATGTGAATTTATGGAGACAAGGCTATACTAATAAAGTCGCAGGCTTTAGTATTATCAGATGTAGTAAGCAAGTCTAGTAATAATATGAAGACATCAATACGACAATAAATGAAAACACTGGCAATACTAATACTACACTGGGAATATTTTGAAACTTATAAATCCTGTCACTGAAATCAAAAATAAAAATTTCAAAAACTCAAACTAGTCAAGGATAGTGACTTCTATTCTGACGAAATATTCCAAGCAGTCTGTTAGTGACATCAAATATGTGACAAAAGACAACATGTTCATATGAACTATTATTTCCAGTGTTTTGAATTGTTGTCTCCACCCTTTACAAGTTGGGCTCTTATTCTCTTAGATCCAACTTGCTTTTTGCCATGGTTTCACTTCCGGGCAGATATCACAGGTGCAATTCCTTTTTGGTATAACAAATAGCCTATGATGGCAAAGACAATAGCTTAATAAATACCAGTGAAAGAATTTTCGTAATCGGATCAGTACCTATAATATAGAGATTGCCTGCCACAAACAAGCAAACAATTTTATCTGTACAAGTATTACCTAGGTACTTAAGGCATCAAGCAATGCCTTATGCTTCTCATGGAATGACTCAATTTTATTTGGAGTCAGATCATCAGAAATCTGTTTACTAAATTAATTTCACTTAAGCTTCCAATTTTGTTGAAACAACCATTTATCACTCGCACTATTGTAACATTATTACTAGTAAGATTTATTGTTGTAATGTAAGTGACGATTGTCTTAATGAGAAATAAAGTTCTTTATACCAAAGTTAAAGGACATCTTTAAACTAAGTGGAACAGTACAATAACAGTATGTATAGCAAAATATTTTGCAGAATAACATTGCTAATCATAATACCAATAATACAGAATCAGAGCAACTATCTATTAAACTCAATGCAAAGCCAGGTCAAATCAAAGTCTAGTTCCTCAATCAATTGATCAGTAAATCATGTCAACCAAATGGTATATTCTACAATAACAAAAATATACTGGGGCATTTGTACTATGTACCTGGTTTTTATTTGATATGTTTCTATGCCACCCACTGCTATGTTGGCTTCCTATTGTGCTATTCTTCCCTGGTACGTAAAACTTAACTATCAATTGGATACAAATTAGCAATAACTAACCACACAGCTGTGAATTGAGAAAAACGCATGTGAAATTTTTTAACTCTTAGATTGACACAATAAAAGGAAAGGCATATTAGGATAACTAATTATCTCAAATCACTAAATATTATGTTGAAAAAAGTCAATATAATCATATTCTGTGGGTTGATGTGTTATTGTTATTTGCATCAAATTGACAGTTAGTAGATTTTAACTACCAGGGAAGCATGGTACTGTAGGAGGCCTACACAAGAATGAGTGGAATAAGGCTGTCCTCTAACATCAAACTATATTAGTATGCTGAGACCAAATGTCTCATTAGTTGCAGCATTGAGTAAGTTCGATCATACATAAATTATGGGAATAAAATATAGAGTAGCAATTTCCTATTTTATATTAATTTAATTGATTGACAAGCTCGGGAACCACAGCTACTGATTACTGTTACAGGAAAAACTGTAAACAGATTATTAGTTGTTCTAACCACAATGTTAGTGATAAAGGCAAAACGTTAGGTGTTTAACCAATTATTTATTAGTGTAATTCATGATTAATTTATTAATTACATAGATAAAAACCACATAATCTTTTACAAGCAGTGATTTATTCCCTTATTTTGTTGCTTTAACTTCAAAGCATGTTTAGAACCTGTAAAACATATAACTTTTTACGGTCATGCCTTGAAAGTATCATGTTCTTAATTGCTTCATTTGCTTGCATGTTAATTGCAAATGGGGCTACCAGGACAAGAATTATTTTAGTTTTAGCGCAAAACAATGTGATGGGACCTTTCTGTGATATCCTTCTTTACAGTTTATTACCCAATAATGTGTATAGTTTCACTTTTAATTCAGTATGTAGGTAATTTTTTATTTCAGCAATAGAATCTTTTCTCAGTGATTTGATCGATAATGTTACTATGTAAATGGATTTAACCCACTACCTTGGCCTACATTCTATAAAATCAGCAAGCAGAGAAAAAATGGCACATTAGAAAACCATTCAAGTTCCATTTATAAATTAATTTATGAAGTCATCACTTTACATGTGAATTAGAATGTGGGACATAAATCACAGAGGCAGATGTCTTATGATTCATGGGATAAAGTTATCAAAACATGTGTGTCCAAATTATAAACACAATGTGTCTGCCATGCTGTAACAAGACTGGCATGCTGTTTCATAAATAAAAATCACTATGTTTATTTTTTTCTGCCCACAGCTCTATATTTGAGGTTTGGGTGATTGAATAAAAACTTTATGGTTATAAACTTTTGGTGTTCAAGTTTCGATTGTTTTGATCAAGTTTTGTTGATTGGAAAATAAATGAAAATTAAATTAGTATCTATGACCTAATATTTTGTTAATTTGTTAACAAGCACACTAATCACTCCCTTCAACTCTGTAGCACAAGTAAAGTTGGCATGGTTGTTGGTTGGTTTTTTTTAACAAGTGTTCTCGTTTAAAAGCTCATGTAAATTTTAGAAATGCAGTTGCAGTGCAAGTTCGACTCGAAATTACATTTACTTACATGAATCTGTGCAAATATTTGAATCAAATGATACTTAAACACTTTATCAACACTTACACAAGCATTCTGTACGAATGCAGTGTTTATATGCAATGTTTATTACACTTTACTTAGAAGGAACTTCGTAATAATTCGCCAAAAGTTATCATCTGGCGATAACCTATGAGAGACGAATCAATTGAGCCTAGAGACATCAATTGCAAACATCTACGGTACAAACAATTCATTTGCCTTCATAAAAAATCACAACATTCCCGGCTGAACCACATTTACGAATCCTCGTAAATCTCAATAAATCCTCAAATATAGAAAGAAACATAAAATAAATACATACCCTTATAAGTACAACGAAGATAGCAAGTTATCCAAATGTTCAACCACGAAAACCATTATCACCAAAAAAACACACAATACACAGGTTCCACTAACACATTATTATTAATATATTGTTTAATCCACACCCGCGCAAATGTTAAAAATCAGTTTCTTATTGACATAAACACAAACTGAGCGTCCGCCATATGCAGGTACGTTCCGCACATACGAGAGCGTAAAATTTTTGGGCCGGCTTGTTCAAAACGCTAGTGAAGTGTCAACGCTTTTGGTCGGAATTTTGCTAAAAAAGTATTTCATAGATTCTATAGTCTTATATAATTGGCATGTTTAGTTGCAATATATGTTATATTCATTCAAGATTTACATTATATTCCATGCAATTGCCGCATTTGCCATTTATTTCATTTGTTGTGAAACGTCAGATAAGATTCCAAAATTAGCCTGTCACTATCTTCTGAACGCACATCAATTTGCATTTCACTTCACTTTGGTGCGGCGACCGCTACAACTTCACCGCGGTCCAATCCCGACGAGCTTTGATTTCGATTTACGGAAGAGTATAGATGCCTGTTAGAAAAGGATGGATGATATTGTAGTCAACGGCCTCTGTGAACTGTGAAGATACTGCGTGAAACGAGCTATTATTTAGTAGACTGTGGCATTTTCTCGTAGCACTTCGTAGTAAACCGTAACACTATAATGAAAACTTGTATGATTAATATGTGATGAGTGTAAGTACATAACTTCTTTTGAACATTATAAATTATTGGATATGTACCTACAGACTAATTAGAAAATGCACAGAAATTAATTATTATAATGTTAATTTATAAATTCAAAGAAAACCAAATCTAACGTAGGCGTCTAAATTCCCATATTTTTTATTTAGGTAAGCACCGAACTATTTATTATTTTAACCAAACAGTAATCAGACAGACTCTAATTTAATCTCATTTTCTTAATAACGAACAAAATGACCCTAGGCGACTTTATACCAAAATGAAAATGCATTTTCTTTCTTTTTTGTTTTTCTTTTGGTGTGACCTTTTTGATTTTTGAGGCACGGATTTAGCTTGTAGGTATTAAATTTTTAGCTTAGTAGGCTATCACATGATTACTGAATAAAAAAATTGTGTTTGAGTTTTTGTAAAATTTTTCTTTAAGTATCCAAGCTTTTACATTTAAATAAGGTTTGACACGTTCTTAACTACAAATAGGTACTAAATTCAGAAACCGTCTGTAAGTCTCAAGTATTTAACGTAACTTTAGTAAAACATGGACGATAACAGGAAAAGCTAGATCGCGACTCCGGGAAATCCCACGAGAAGACATGCGGATAGCCAGCAGCTGAGGGTTTACTTTAAAGTAGGTTAGTGCCTTAATAGGTAGGTAAGTATATCTCATTATATGGATACTAGCTTCTGCCCGCGGCTTTGGTAGCCTATCGTCTTCAGGGTTCCATCTATCTCTGTACCAGAATATATGAAAATAGGTTCGGCGATTTAGGATGTAAGTATTAAACTTAAGTAAAACGTGTAGGTACCTGTCTACGTACCTAATGGAAGGTCTACTATTTCAGTTACGCAATTTATTATTGTAAGTTTTGAGTCTTTAAAAGGAATAATTGAAAAACAACGATAAAGTAACAGCTAAGTCATGAACGAATAAAATCCATAAAGAACATCCTTCTGCTAAATCCGACTTCTATACTTTCCATACGCGTTAGTGATATCTACGAGCAAAGATTTAGATATATATATATTTTTATTAAGACATTTATTTCAAGACTTCCTTCGAATTCGCGCTGGAATAACATGAAAACGTTTTGTACGTCTGTGAGCTCTTTAATTCAGCTTTTGCAGCCAATAACCGGCATATGGCACTCGGCAGTGGGACAAATATTCGTCTACTTGCCACATAAAAGCGCTTTATATTGCTTTATTTGCTTCAATATGACGCATTATGGTATAGCGACGTTTTATCACCCTGGTTTGGTTTTAAGAAAACAGCTGTGTGTTTGGTGGTATAGGTACCTACTCGTATTTTAGTCACTACTCGGGATGCGGAAATATTTGATCTTGGCCTTAAGAACGGTGGTCTTATATTCAGATTGCTGGGAGCTAGAGGGAGGTGGGTATGCTATGCTGCTGTGGTGATTCTGTATCCGGAATTTTAACTTTTTAAGTCTTCGATGTCAAAGTCTAGTCGTTGTGGCGACACTTAGGGGAGGCCCACGCCCAGCTAGGGCGTCTTGCGCCTACAACGATACAGATAAAAATTTAAAAGTGTAGGTACGTAGTTGTAATGGGTTTGTGGGGTACAGTTGCAAAGGGCTGATAAAAAAAAAACTTATTGTATTTATACACTATTCGTTCCTATCCAAAAAGCTCGACTTTCGGACAAGATTAAAAAAAATTGTTTAAAAAAATCCTAAAAAAGTTTGTAAAAAATATACGAACAACTCAATTTCAATGGATATCCGCTTTTCATTAACATACCAACGTAATCGCCTACTTACTCTCCGAATGTAAACGCACCATACCATCACAAGTCACTACGCTAGACAGGTCGTGTGCAAGTCGTAAAACTCGCGCGAAAGTGAAACTTTTCCCGCCACTACATAGTATCCACTTTTAGCTCACTAATTTATGTCTAAAGTGGTTTCTAGAACTTTAGCACTAATTGGAATTCTGCATCTCAGCTATCCCAGCGGTCCCATCGCTGGAGCGATCCCAGCGGTCCCAGCGGTCTCCTAAAGTGTATCTTAGTACAAATAGGTACCTAGGTTTTTGTATGTTCTTAGGTCCGTTAGTCCGTACCTACGAAAATTGTAACGTACCTACTTCAAAGTCTGTTTTCACTGACATTAACCTTTTAAACACCATTGTCACGTGACAAGCAAGCGCGTGCCCTGTAAGTACGCCAAACGTCACAAATATGTGACGAAAAGTACCTACGGCTTGGCGTCGGGGGCATGCCGATGCGTTTATGCTCCGTTCAAAAGGTTAAGGAAATTCCTAAAAACATTTTTTTTCCTTGTTACATTTAGGTATCGCCTCACGTTAGTGAATTAATGATTTTCATTTTCCAAAGTTGTCCCCCTGCACGGCAGATGGCCCCGTTCACGGATCTTCCACTTCTTTCTAGTTAAAAAAGGCATCAAATGCTGCATAGGTACAATAGGATTTCTCACATTGACCGTGACGATAATGTAGGTACCTACTAGCACAAATATTACGGAAAAAGTAGTGTTTTTGACGTGGAGTCAAGGTGCCTATGAATTCAAGTTGAGGCATGGGCCAGAGACGAAACGTCATGAAACCACAATCACAGCATACCAACTTAGCGACAGATATACGAGTGTTTTTGAGGATCTGCCTAAGTATTATCTACTTAGATACCAACTCTTAGTTTCCCAGATGAGCTCCGACACAAAGTGCTTTAATAGCGAGTACTACATTACATTTTCTTGGAATTTCTTACTTAAAGGAAGTAGGTCATACTCATAATCTTCTTAGCAATATACGATAAGATACAATATAAGGAATAAACAATATCGCTCTGAAATATTTACGTATATTTTACTTAACAATACTTATAAAATTTTTGTATCCATAAAAGTTAGAATAAATTTATTAAGTATACTAACTGCCGCCTGCGGCTTTGCCCGCATGTTTATTGGATATAATCCCAAGGGAAGATTCTCACGGGATAAAAGTATCCTATGTCCTAATTCCGATCATAGTCTACATATTTGCCAATTTTCATCGAATTCCGTTCAGCCGTTAAGACGTGAAAAGGTAATAGACAGAC
Organism: Mamestra brassicae; assembly: GCA_905163435.1. Taxonomy (NCBI): domain Eukaryota; kingdom Metazoa; phylum Arthropoda; class Insecta; order Lepidoptera; family Noctuidae; genus Mamestra; species Mamestra brassicae. The sequence goes on along the minus strand of LR991004.1, from coordinate 4,811,394 downwards.
AGAGTTACTTTCGCAATTATAATATTAGTATGGATTTGGCAAATTAAGCAGAATATGAAACACAATGGAATGTTCGATGACAGCGATTATTAAATATTTTGGATCTTACACGCTGTAACAAGATGATTATTTCCTCGAAATTGAATAAATTATCATGAAATAACGAAAATTCCGAAATATTACATATTAAGTCCAACGTGGTGTGTAAGTGTAACAGTGTAAACGCAAATACCTACCTAAAACCGGCTAAGTGCGTGTCGGGCCACGCGCAGTGTCGAGTTCCGTAGTTGCAACTATTACTCGTTAATTTGTAAACCCTACTTAGCTGTGATAGTTTTCCTTATAAATTCGTTATTTATGCTACTACCATGATTTTTTTCACGTCACGGGTGGGACGGGACGCCAGAATGTAATAAAAATTCGCACTTTAAAGCTTAATATTTCGCAAACGGATCCTTGCATGATAAAATGGTTTCCGCACACCCCCATCGTTTTTAAACGACCTATCCAACGACACCCCACACCATGGGATAGACAATAAAAAATAAAATTCATCGCCACTTTATGTGTAAGTTACTTACCTAAAATTTTTAAAGAAAATATGTACCTAAAAAAAAATTCAAGGATTTTATTTTAGCACTTTGTCGGTGTGATTAATATGTATAGCCATACCAAATTCCAACTTTCTAGTGCCAAATATCTTTGAGGTAAACCGCGGACAGTCAGACAGAGAGACGGACATGGTAAAACTGTAAGGTGTCCTTGTTGACTACGGAACCCTAAAAAGGGCTCACTGTAGGTACTAACAATTATTAATATATGAGACCAACCCCGAAATCGCTAAAAAAACAGCTGTTCAGTACATTTTGTCGAGCTCTGACATAAATATATGGGACAGTCGATTAATTTTTCGCGCTTTCTTTGTTGGCCATATAGTAAAAGTTGTTCATAATGATGAGTACAATGACCCCTTTTCCGGTATTGCGTTTATTTTGTTTGCTACACGTTGTTATAATCAGCATTTTCGGAATTATGTACCTATTCACTCCGAACAGCTCGTGGCTAAAGAACTTCGAGGTTAACCAACCACACTGAAATCGTGAAAAAAAATCGACTCCCCCATACATTTCTGTGCGCATAACTCGACAAAATGTACTGAACAGCTGTTTTTTTGCGATTTCGTGGTTGGTCCCAAGCTAAAAGTTGTTCATAATGATGAGTACAATGACCCCTGAAGAGGTATTGTTACACGTTACATTTAAGTTGGTGGCGATGTATTGAAAACCTCTAGAATTATAATTTAATGTAGGTCCCTAGGTATAACAAGTTCAATCAACTCAACAAAACTGCATCAACACACTGCATTACAACAATTCCCTACATGACTGGGCAAGGCGGGTGCGTTACACCCCCATCGAGTTTATGGCACCCATGGGAAATATCCGTCTGGTAACTGTCTGCTAGCCATAGAGCTGCGGAAATCGAGGCTCAGGATTTCGTTCCCGGGAGAGTACAGTTGTTGAGGGCAGTGAGAGATTTTTTTACAGATTCGATATATTTTTTGGGTTTCGTAACCGATGGGTAACCAACGGAATACTGTTACTCTTAGCCTCGGCTGTCCGTCGTGTCTATCAGCAGGCTTGTAACTCATGAACCGTAATGCGTCGTGAAATTTACATTGCCTCTAAAACAACAAAAAATAAAATTAAAGTGTGGCCCCATATAAGAAGCGCGGTTTATTTTATGGTACGGAACCCTTTCCGTGTTAGTACAATTCGCACTTTTTTACCTGTAATTATTAATAACATTGCGTTATGTCTTGATGTGGTCGACGATGGAGCAAGCTTGCTGAAAAGTAACCTATTCGCTCTTTACTTTAAAACGTTCAGGTTAAAAGTATCAGAAAACATAGACCCCGGTAAGAATCTCCACTCTATGGCTGTTGAATGATAGGTAATGGTAGAAATATTTTGCAATCAAAATACGAATAGGATGGTCCGTTGGGTCCGTTTAGATATTGAAGGTTGAGTTGAGTTGTCAAAAAAAGGTTCAAGACAAAGTCAAATTCTATCAACGATAACGTTGGAGAAACATTGAGTACGGAGGGGACCTGTAGTCAATCGAGTTAAGGGCAAAAATGTAGATATGTCACCGTAAAATGGCTAACTCCGTAAGATTATAAAATAACTTGAGAGATTGTAAACTCTCGATAAATTGACAACTGAACATTTGGAATACTTTTTTACGCATAAAAATTTGTTAACTTATAATCTCTCGAAGTTATTCCTAGAAATTGACTGACCCAAAATACTGACATAAATGGCGACCAACCAGAGCATAAGTCTACAATTTATCCGTTTTCGTGTGATAGTAGAACCTGGAAAGAAAGCTCTCATTGGTCTGTTCAGATGTGAGCTCACACCAACAAAGACAAATGACCAAGTTTCCAATTTAACTATCACACCAAAACAGATAAATTGTAGACCAGAGTGCTGATTGGTTGCCAGTTTATGACAGTCCACAATTTCTCGGACCGGCATGGAGATATTATAGAATACCTACCTACAAGATTTTGATTCGATTAATTGTAGAACAAATTTTCGGTTGACAATTTACCGAGAGTTTTACAATTACAATTTCTCAAGATATTTTGTTATCTTACGTAGTTTGCTTTATCCGGTGACAGATATATACTAAGTTAATGTGAAATGTCACGTGGTTACTAACAAACGTTTTGACTTTTTTGGAAATCGCTATCGCTGATAGTCATATTTTTATTCTAAAGCGTTTTGAAGCCTCGATGGATATTTCAATCGAGGCTTCAAAACGCTACATCATGGTTTCAGGTGAAAAACGTCCACTGCTGGACAGAGGCCGCCTCTGTGACGCGTCATCAACCGGTCCTGTACGTATCCAGCGGATTCCCGCGGGTTTCACAAGTAAATATGAAAACATAAATTAATATTTTCAGATCATTAATTATCCTCAGTCTACACAAGCCCCCTAGGTTAGATTTCAATAAAATACGCCGACTCATCCAACTCATATTCAAGGCCAATATTATTCTATTTGATTTGATCATAATGACTCAACGTCCTTCGGAGTAGATAGGTACAGGGTCAAATTAAATTAGTCAGTGGGAACTCCATAAAAGTGATGGAAATCAATCACTATCAAATGAGCTATAATGACGAAAAAACAATACAAACTTAATTTCCAGTAGTTAGACCCAGAGATGGGCATTATTAGTTTTTTTTTTAATTGACTTATTATTTGAATAAATTGTCACAAAATTAATCGCGACTAATTTAATCGATGACATTTTCGAATGAAGATTGATTTAATCGTCATTTTAGGCGAATAATTTAACGATTAAATGTCGACTAAAAGTTGGAACACACAAATTTTTGCCCATAACAAGAATTCAAGACGTCTTGTCTTGTCCACTCAAAGCACTTAAATCACAGATTGCCATAAATTCTGAAATCCGTTGCGTGCTTTATGGCTAGTTAACACAGTGCGAGCTGCTAACTAGACAGTAGACAGTTACTCGGATCGTCTACTCGTATGCCAGTTGCTCGGCTCGCCTTAGCTTCTACACGGTGATATTAGCTACAGTGTCTTGCGAGACGCAACACTAAAAAAATACAGGTCCCGCTCGTAACTGCCGGGCTGACACTGGCGAGCTACTGCCGAACGCGTCCGACCGATGCGAGTTACTACTCTGCAGCTACTCGGCAGGCTGACTATCACGCTAGCCTGCACTGTGTAAACTAGAAATTAGAAGAAGTACGTCAGTGAAGAAACAGACCAAAGCAGACGGTAACTTTGTTTTTTGCTATTTGGAGAAAAGATAAAAATATATACATATATATTTATAGATATATGTACATTTTACGGTTACGGATCTAATTTTATTTAAACCTCGATGATATTAACATATTATTATGTGTATTAAACGTCGTACACTCGTGCCTTACGTAATTTAACCAACCAAAAATCCGCAATAAGTTGCCCATTTCCCGAACAAAGTTGAACTGGTAACCCTTTCCGCAGGACCATGGTTACGACACATTAATTGGGTCAAGGTTTTCTTCACTCTGTCCTTGTTTATGGTCGGAGACGGAACAAGAACGCTTTATTAGAGACGTGTGGTAAGTATCCGAGCTCGTAGCTAAATAATAACAGCCGTACGGATGAATGTTTGAGGTTAAGCAACGCTTGCTGAGGTCGGGCCTTGGATGGGTGACCAACCTTTCCATACCGAGACTTCTCTTTGCCTTGGTGAGTACGTAAAGCCATTGATGACGGCTGTCATTTGTAGATTTTTGACAGACGTCATCGTCGTCGTCAGCAGCCAGAAAAATTGACACCAGTCTTGCCAAGGGGTGTGTTTTTATCCAGTAACTAGGTTGTGTAGGTCATATAGGGCTGTCGGCAGTCGCTTCATGGAGAGCTGCGTGCGGTTAGACTGTAGTCTTGTGTAGTTTGCAAAAAAACTAGTTTGTAAGAGCGCTCCCACAGGCGAACTACGCAAACTAGATCCCAGATACGCCTAGTTCGTTAGTTCCTTCGAAATTACCGACCTAATAGTATAGCGAGAGTGAGCGGGAGCGCGGAGCTGCCCTGCCTAGTTGCGTTGCCGCTCACTTGTGCTTCTCATCCTTCAATGCTATGCAATATACAAGCTATTATTTACAAATATGGAATAAGACACGTCATTTAGTAGGTATATTTTATATTTAACTAATAAATCAATTAAAATAATATGAGTACAACATGTTATGTAAAGTAACAAATAGCGGCAAAATAGTTACTTTACAAAAAAAGAACTCGCGCAGCAGCAAATTGCAAAGAGCTCGAACAATCTGCCTTTCTCTCAGCTCACTAGCTCAGTCAGCTCCCGCCTCGAAACATTGAGTTGGGAGCTGGTGAACTAAAAGAGCGAACTAGTTCGTCGCGAACTACTAAGCGCAAGTCTATTAGACTGGAAGCTAGCCCCAATATAATTGGGACTGGGCTAGGCAGACTGATTGGTAAAATATTACGAGTAGGTAGCATTGTTTGCATAGTTTCAATTTACAAAAATTACCGCCAATATTGCTTGGGTTGCTCATTTAGTATTTAAAAATATTTGCTTTATTTTCAAAAGCTATAAAGTTCAAATTACAACGCTTACATTATTTAAGGAAACTTATTACAACGTTATCCTAAGTGCTCAGACAAATGCACCGGTGTTATAGACATTTTTTATTCAGAGTCTGCGTAGACAAGTCTGTATCGGTCCATTAGGTTTGAGTGGGGTGACGGGAGCTAGAGTGAGCGAGCAAAGCGAGTGAACTTAGCTCCCGTGATCACATTCATGTTAGGTTCCTTTAAATCCTGCAGGTACCCCGTATTGGAGCGCAGCGGGGCTTTGTATTTCCATGGTCACGACCGTAATTTAAACCGTTTGTCATAATGTCCATTCGATTAGATAAATTATGAAAAATTACCATTTGATCAAAGATATCTAAATAAAGATATAATACAATATGAACATTTTAACTTTTAATAATTGGTTTGAGTGTATTTTATATAAATTAATGCTTATAAGTATGAAATGAAATTATATCTCATGGAGGTTTATCATAAGTTGATGTTGTTGTATCAATAGATGGTTATAATAAATGAAAGTTATATCATTCGTTGTTATATTAAAAATAATTATAAGTAAGTACCAAACATTATACTCCCAATATATTGCCACCATTATATTTCTTGGATAGGTAGGAACTTACTTTCCTTACTTAGTTCAGCGTAATTTATCATGGTAAAGTAATAAAACACAGCGCATTGAACGCCTTCAATAGATCCCTCCTAAATTACAACCCTTTCAAACTCCCGCCGTAATCGAACGCCAATACGCCAAAGTTCCAATATTCGAAATTTAAAACTCATAAACCATCTATCAGAAAGAATCAGCATTGACATTCTAAGTTCAGAATCAGCAAGACTCTGTTTAATTTTGGGCACTTTTCCCATAGACTAGAACTCTATTCATCAGGTCCAACTTTGGTTTACGGCAAACAACTTAGTACTAAATGAAAAAAAGACCAAATGTATTAAATTTACTTTACCAAATGTTAGAAGCACCGAATGTGACATCGTATTGAATGGACAAAAACTGGAATTTATTGATCAGACGGTTTTCCTGGGAATCACTTTAGACGAGAAATTGCAATGGGGACCTCACATAACATCTCTTGCGGGGCGGCTAAGCTCAGCCGCTTATGCTGTTAGAAAGATAAGACAGTTAACAGATGTAGAAACCGCGCGCTTGGTCTGTTTTAGTTACTTTCACAGCATTATGTCGTACGGTATTTTGCTGTGGGGTCGTGCTGCTGACATTGAATCTGTATTTATTTTGCAAAAGCGTGCTGTTAGAGCCATTTATAATCTTCGTCGCCGCGATTCTCTTAGGGAAATTTTTAAAAAGATTAATATTATGACAGTACCTTGTCAATTCATTTATGAGAATATTATGTATGTAAGAAAAAATCGACATCTCTTTAACAAAATTAGTGATAGACATCATTTTAATACTAGAAATAAAAATAATTTAGATCAAACATTTTATAGATTAGCCAAAGTACGAACATCTTTCATGGGGTACTGTGTTAAATGTTACAACAAAATACCTTGTGACATATTAGAACTAAATGAAAGAAAATTTAAAACTTGCACTAAAACCACACTTTGTAAACAAGCATATTACAAACTAGATGATTATATTAAAGATAAGAATGCTTGGAAACATGCTGGTCCTGCTCCATAGGACAATCGAGGGTATAGTAGAAAAAGTCAAACTTGTTTTATTTACTGGTGTACTTTCAGGTTTTTAATATGTAATTTAACTCACACACTGATCCATTGTTTTTAATTATATTGTAAATATGTGAGTACCATGTCCCTTACTAGCAAACTTAATTTTATCTCTGCTGGTATTGCTTTGTTGTACCTATAGTATATAAGTGTGTGCTGTATATTAGTGTAATGTTGGATGGAGTTTCTTGTCCGTTCTTCTCCATAAGAATCTACCTTTCCGAATGGACAGTAGAGTCACTTTATTAATGTAATTCTATTATTTTTACTGAACTGTAAACGATGACGTTCAAAAGTGCCGTTTAATGGCCTAATTGAAATAAACGTTTTGACTTTTGACTTTTTTGACTTTTGATGCATTGTGCTCACATAATATAATCAATTGATCAATGTACCTATGTATACAAAATATTGTAAAACTTATATTTGAAAAGAGTAACTATGGAGTTTCTTGTCTGTTCTTCTCCATAAGAATCTACTTTTTGCGAATGGACAACTAGAGTCACTTATATTTTAATTTAAACTGTAAATTTGACGTTCAAAAGTGCCTTTTAATGGTCTAGTTGAAATAAATGAATTGACTTTGACTTTGACTTTGAGACAACTATGCGGACACAGGGTGCGGACGATTCTTTTGATGCCCAATGAGTTCTTCTCCTCTCCCACATGTTTTATTACAGCTTATACATAATTAATTATATTAGCTAGCATATGCTACTAGCTTTTGCCCGCGCCTTGGCTCGAGTTAAAGTAGCCTATAATCGACCCCAGGGTCCTATCTAGATAGGTACCAAAATTAATTAAAATTGGTTAGGCGTGAAAGCATAGTGATCAAATAAAGAAACACACTTTTACATTTCAATTATACTTCTGGACACATCTATTGGCCCACCTTAGAGTTTAGGTTTCGATGGCCCCTACCGAAATATGATTGCTAGATTGAACAAAAACTGTTGATGCAGTTTTAAACCTGATACATTTTACCATCTTTTTCGATCGTATTGTTTTAAATTTGAATTCAGAATGGAGCTACGCCTAACAAGTCGGATATGCGCCTTGTTAAAGGCAATTGATTTTTGAATAAAAAACATGTTTTATCAAATAAAGGTTTAATTTAATAACGCGTGTTGCCTCCATGGGCATCTACCACAGCTCTCATACGATTAGGCATAGAGTTTATCAACCGCTCTATGCAATTTTGAGGGATCATCTCCCATTCCTCTTCTATGGCAGTTTTCAACTCCTGCATCGTCTGGGCAACTGGCTGACGAGCCCTAACACGTCTTTTTAGCTCGTCCCACATGTGCTCAATGGGGTTCATGTCTGGGCTTCTGGCTGGCCAGTCCATAACTGTAATGTTCACATCCCGAAGATATTTCCTGACGATGCCGGTCGCATGGGCTCTTGCATTATCATGCATAAAAAGGAAATTTGGGCCCACATAGTCCGCGTATGGTATCACGTGAGGTTCTAAGCACCCACGAATGTACCTTTCAGCATTTAATGTTGGCAGCCGTGGTCCTGTAACAACCTCAAGTTGAGTTTTGCCGCTCGCGGATATACAACCCCAGACAGTCCATGAGCCACCGCCATAAGCAACCCTCTCTTCAAAGCAGCATTGTGCGAAACGCTCTCCCTTCCATCGGTAGACCTTCTTCCTTCCATCATTGCCATGTAACACAATTTTAGACTCATCAGAAAAGAGTACACGGCTCCAATCTTGCTGTGTCCAATTTAAATGACTGCGTGCGAAATGAAGGCGCGCTGTTCGGTGGGCTCGCGTTAGTTTGGGCCCATTAGCTGGCTTGTGTGGTACCATATCGCGTTCTTTTAACCTTCTCCGAACAGTTCAAGCGCTCACAGATACTCCGTGGAAGTCGCGAAGTTGGTTTTGTATCTCAATGGAGGTAAGGTGACGATTTCTCAAGCTGGTCGTCACGATGAATCGATCCTGCCTTTCAGTTGTGACCCGAGATCGTGGCCTTCCTTGGCGACGAACAAAGCCGCCAGTCTCTAGGTACCTCCGATAAACATTTCGGACCGCAGATCGACCTAAATTAAGTTGAGCACTCACGTTTCTTTGGCTGTGTCCGGCCTGAATAAGTGCCACAGCTTGGGCGGCGACTTCAGGTGAAGTATCCATAGATTATTGATAGAACCTCACCTTAATGTTAAGAATAAGTAATGTTTGTTGCAAAACCAAAGATATCAATCACTTTTTCAAGAATTAAATCCAAGTAAACCAATAAAACCAAGTTTTCTTAGTATTCGATTGTTTGATATCAACAAACAGGCTCCAAATTGTCTTTTGTTTCTTTAAATTCTGTGTTCGAAATTCAAAAAAAGACTATTGAATGAAATTGTGAATGTGCCAGGTTCAAAACTGCATAAAAACTTTTTGCTCGACCTAATATAAAATTTTAGCTAGGACCAAACGAAACTGAAAATACAAGGTGGGCCAATAGATGTGTCCAGAAGTATATTATTTAGGATGTAATTTAATCGTTTCTATTGTCCTAAATAAATAAATAAAATAAATAAATATCCACATAGATCCGCAATACAATTATGCCTTTAGTAATAAAAAAAAACACAAAATAAACTTACCGCATAAAGCTAGAACAATTGCATGACGTGTTTCATGCGGTTTTATTCTACACAGGTCGCATACGAAAAGGTATAGGACACACTAGGATGGTCGCGATTGTCCCTGGGGCGCGGCTGTTCAACACACTGCTTCATAATTGTATTTGCAACCCCCTTCTGCCAATATTGCCTGCACTTTGCAACTGGGCCATTCTACTTTTCAAAGGAATGAAAACGTGTCCTTATGTGAAATATTTTTCTTTCTTCGTTTCTCTTTCAAAGTGACGAATTTCTTTGGTAAATTCTTTTAAATAATGACCGTTACGTTACTCGACGAGTCTTTCTACTTGCTAACAAAAAGCTTTATCACAAATACTAATAACAGAATCTTAGATCTTTGCTTTTCAACTATACCGCTCCTTGTTAGTAGAAGTGATGATCCCTTGCTCCAAGAAGACTCTCATCATCCTGCTCTTGTCATAGCGGCTACTGAATTATTCTTAACACCTCTAGAGGAAATGCACATACCACGTCGTAATTTTTATAAGGGAGATTATGAAGAACTGAATAAACACTTTAGCAAGATAGATTGGCAAGATAAGTTATCAGTTGAATCGGTTGATGCTGCTGTTGACCTGTTTTATACAGAAGTTATACTTGGTGCAGAGCGTTTCATTCCTTCAGTTAAAAACCGAAAAATCCTAAATACCCGGTTTGGTACAGTCGTGCACTAATAAAAATCATTCGTGAGAAAATAAAAGTACATAAGAAATGGAAAAAATACGGTAACCCTAGGGACTATTACGAGTTTGCATTGTTACGTTCTAGGCAACACGATGTAGAAGCATCCTCTTTTCAAAGCTTCATAACTCAAACAGAGAAAGCGATTAGTCACTCTCCGAAGACTTTCTGGACCTATGTTAAAAGTAAAAGAGGCGGTAGTCAATACCCAAAAACAATGACCTTAAATGAGGAGTCATATGAGTCCGGTCATGACATTTGTAGCGCGTTTAATAAATACTTTCACAGTGTTTTCGTCAGCTCGTCCACGCCCACTGCTGCAACTGCTCCTAATGAAATGACCAGCTCAGATAATATCTTGACTAACCTCTATATCACTAAAGACACCGTACTTAAAGCCTTACGTGCGTTAGACACTGCGAAAGGTCCCGGTAACGATGGATTACCTCCTATTTTCTTGCACAGATGCGCTGATAGTTTAGCACATCCTATAGCTTTATTATTCCAAAGGTCCTTAGCCGAGTGCGTCTGTCCCTCCTTGTGGAAAGCAGCACACATAGTGCCAGTTTATAAGAAGGGGCCCAAGATGGATATAAAAAACTATCGTCCAATATCGATTCTTAATACACTTAGCAAAGTTTTGGAGAAGATCATCTATTGTAGTATATATCCAATCATCTCAAACGGTATAGGTCAGAGCCAACACGGATTTGTTAGGAGACGGTCTACAGCATCTAATTTAACAACGTTTTGTGACTATGTCTTGAATAACATGGAAGCCGATGGCCAGGTTGACGTGATCTACACGGATTTCGAAAAGGCATTCGACCGTGTGGATCACGTGATCTTGCTGGCAAAACTACAAAAACTTGGGATCCGAGGAGATTTACTGAGATGGGTTAAGTCATACTTATCGAACCGTTCGCAAGCTGTGGTTATGGGAGGTTACAAATCTGACTTTGTAAACATCCCCTCCGGTGTTCCCCAGGGATCTTTATTGGGTCCTCTTTTTTACTGCGCATACCTGTATGATATTCAGTCATGTTTCAGGTCCGCGAAACATCTCATGTACGCCGATGACATGAAAATTTACATGTGTGTAAAATCTGGACTTGATTGTGAACTGATTCAGCGTGATCTTGATGCATTGTTCACGTATTATCAACAAAATAATATCACGGTCAATATCTCGAAATGTCAATGCATTAGCTTTAGCCGTTCCAAATACCCAACTAAATATCCTTATGGATTTAATAATAATGCGATCGAAAGAGTTGACGTAGTAAGAGATCTTGGTATAATGTTGGATTCCAAATTGCTCTTTAACCAACATATTGATAACATCACCAGTAGAGCCTCTCGTAACCTAGGTTTTGTAATGCGCACTTGTAGGCCTTTTAGTAATTGTCATATTCTAAAGATTATATGCTTTGCATATGTGCGTAGCATTTTAGAGTACTGTAGCCAAATCTGGTCACCCCAATACGAGATATATACTAAAAGAATCGAATATCTACAGAAAAAGTTCGTAAAATTTCTAAACTTTAAATCCCGTAAACGTCATGATTCTTATGTCCGAGACTGCAAACACTATGATATACTTCCCCTTGTGGATAGGCGTAAGATGTTGGATATGCTTTTGTTCTTTGATATCCTACGAGGTCATTTAGATAGCAGTGATCTGCTATCATCTATATATTTCTGTACACCAAAAACACGTACCAGACATACAAAATTGTTCAGTATCCCTGGCCATCGCACAAAATACGGGCGAAATGCTGTTATGACCCGACTGCCTCGCATCTACTCTGAGACTTTTGAAAATGTTGATATATTTAATTTATCCAAGCAATCATTTCGGAGACAAGTCAAGCAAATACTGTTTAGTGAATAATTTGTGCCATCACTCATTCTCTTAAGTTGTAATTGTTTTGATATTCTTTTTAATTTTGTCAATGTGTCAACAATTCCGCATTATTTTTCACTTTTATAATTTCTTTTCTTTTTTTCTTTTCGCCACTTTCTAGATAACCTATAGCTTTGTCAATGCCGTGAAACTCTATTATTGGCTTAAGAGATAATCTCGCCATCAATGTTCAGTCTATGCAGGCTTTAAGATGCCAGTAACTGTGTTGCAATTACATTTGGCTGTTCATTGATGGGGAGGTGAACTGAATATTCATAACTCATGTATGTTAATAATAAGCTGTTGAGTTTCCAAATAAATAAATAAATAAAAAAATAAATTGGTTAGTGATGAACACATGTGCCTATTTAAAAAAAAATCGTACTTGTTTACCCTAGAAAACATCTATGCTGAAAAGAATTTAAAGCAAATAAGGATTTTCCAGAGCTAATTAAAAAAAATATGCATGAATTCCTATTATATTCCCTCGAAAAGCAGAATGACCCAACTACACGAAGCCGTCTATGCATTTATTTTGGCCCTCCATTATTTTGACGCAAGACTGGCCGATAGGGCGGGAGTTTTAAATTTCGAATGTGTTTTTGAATGCTTAACAGAGGATTGGCCATGGACTGATGGGATCATCCTTGTTAATTTTATTTATCTAATTGCTACAATTTGCCAGCATTATTGCTTATAATAATGATGTCAAGAAACGTTTTGAAATCTTCTAAGCTGATTCACTAAGTTATTCTTATAATATAAGAATATTAGAATAACTTAGTACTGATAAGACCAATTTGGTGACTCAGCTTAGGTTTACTTATTTTTTCACATTTCGTTATGATTGAAATCTTTTAAGATTTCTGATATTATTAAAGGCAAATTACATTAGAAATCTTTTACCTGGTTCAGGTATTTATTAATGTTACTACATCGATTCCATCGATTAGGTGTAAATGGTGTAATGTGAACGTCCCTAATGAATAATAATTTAATTGTAGGCTCTACATAAGCCGTTGCGGAATTTGTTTGAAAGAGTCACCGCGGCCCTGGAACGCAAAGGGCTTTAGAAGGAACACGGATGGGTTTTAGTCAGTAAGAGTCTGACACGACCTTCCGCTCCACCCAGAGTGGAAGAACTCATTTGATGATTACCCATCCTTAAAAAAATATAAGGGCTCTTCTTATGCCATCCGAAGTAGAAAAATCTATTCAACATTTTCAATTTTCGAACAACGCAGTGACTAGTGATGCGCAGTTAACGCGCCGTAAATAGAGTATAAAATGTTCCTATAGATAAGTTGTACTCGATGCTTTATGTGCAACAAGCGCGCGACAAATGGAGCGTGATATGTGGATAACCATTTATTTTGTAAAATAAATCGTTTCGGTTAAATTGTGTTACGTTCCTGTAGAAAAACATCCAATAAACGTTGTTATTTTAAGTTAGTGATACCTACACACAAGACTGTTCTTATTGTAATATCAAATAAAGCGTGTGAAAATAAATTAATGAAGGAAAATAAATAGTAATTAAAAGCTAGGTAGGTATTGTTTTTCCAACTTTTGCATTTATAATGCTTCCATATCACCTTTACAAGAAAAAGTCAAATGAAAATACCTGAGCTGGGTGTATAAAAACATGTCTATTTTATGCTAGGTTAAGGACATTGGCGAAAATCTGTACTGAAAGTGAAAACACCATTCTACCTAATGGGTACTTTAATACAATAGACACAATTACTTACTCAAGAAAATACCTCCAACACTACTCATCATAAAAGCAGCTTTAATTATTTATAGTCTGTGCAACAACAATATTTTCCCGCCATTTCACAATATCCGATAAGTTTCCCTCCCTATCAAACTCAGTCACAGGCCACCACCGACGGCGAGAAAATACGAGAAAAAATACAAGTAATTAGGAAACCGCCACCAATAAGATCGCTTGATGAAAAACTTGAAAGAATCCTTATTACGATACGTCGCTAACATTCCGTCTTTGCCTTGACGAAAATCGATTTATATCTACATGATCCTTGATACTTCGTGTGTTACGTTTTTTTTGGTATTGGTGATAATTAGTACGATTTCGAAGGATATTATTTTCTAGTTTTACATAAAGGTAAATATAACTAGCAACTAAAACTCATCTAAAAAAGAAATAAAGAAAAAAAGAGTAAAATAACTACCTACTTTGGAAAATTAGAAGTAAGTAACTGAAAATATTGCTAAGCAAGTGGTAATACCTAAAACACAACATAGTAGGTACTTTAGGTAGGCAGACAACTTAATTTTAACAATCAGTAATAGAAACTCCAAATGTAGCATTATTCTGAAATTATAAAAAAAAAACATAATGATTTATGAAAAATAAGAACTTACCCACTAAATGTTTCAAACCTAATAGTACATTTTTAACTTTCCAAAGCGTAACATTACTACCAACATGACGGAAAATCACCAACTCTAACCCCACCCGCATCCGCAAAAAGCTAATGCCTGAAATAACTTAGTAAAACAATGTTAAGTTACTGTTATACTCCGTGTTGAACGTTCTACTGAGTGAATATGGCTAATTTTATAGCCCATTAAGCCGGCTATAATATTAGCTTCGTAATATCTTAGCCTCGGCTGGAGCACTGAGATTAGAGCGTGAACAAAATGAAGTTGTTATGCAGATTGGGGATAATACGAACAGGGGTTTGTTCTAAGGACTGCTGAAGTAAGAAGTACAAGGAACATCAAGGCCGTTATAGGTACTACGTTATACTTATAATTATACCCATGGCGTTAGGAATATTGTAAAAGAGCTGTGTTACAATTTTTATACAGGTTATACAGGTAAGTGTAAATGGTGAATTTAACCCAAGTGGGTAGAGAAAGCCTTTCTGCATTAATAACGTTTGCTTCTCACGGTATTTGATACAAACTCGAAAGCCCTTGAAAACAATGAAGCGATGTTAATGATGGTGTAGGTATATGTCACCGGAAAATTGCAGACTCCGTAAGATCGTAATAAATCAGATCGATAAGATTATAATTTCTCGATATATTATGAAAAAATCGTTCCCATCTAAATTCAATAGTTTCCAAAATATCCGTGTCTTAAATTATTTAGAAAAAATAGTTTACAATTTCACGCGATATTTTACAATCTTACGGCGTTTGCCATTTTCGGGTGACATTTACACAAACGCAAGATACTTTTTTTTGTGGATAAGAAATCTTTAATGGCTCCTCCCTCGGGAGGGATTGTCAGACTCGTACTGACCCATTTGTGTATTTTTAAATGCGCCTGCGTCCTAGGGCCGCGGTAATTCTTTGGAACAATTCCGTTATCGTGGCAGCCGGACGATTCTCTAAGCATGTCGAAGTGAAGCCTTGGGTAAAGTGATCACGAGGTGAGCTGTCAATCTATATAATCAAGATGTCACGTGATCACGAAGTGAGCTGTCATTCCATCTTGATTATATGGATTGACAGCTCACCTCGTGATCACTCCACCCAAGCCTTCATTTCAACATGTTTACAGAATCGACTGGCAGGCACTGGCCTAGCGAGCCCCGACAACTATGCTGACATCCCATAGAGGCTAGCGTGGAAACACAACGCGCCTTCGACCCGAGCCTGCCAGTTTATGCTGTCAAAGTCTCACTGTGTTTATTTAAGTGGAGTGAGCGTGAGGTGAATTGTCATTCCATCTTGTGTGTATGAATTGACAGCTCACTCCATGTTCTGTTCACTTCACCTAAGTTTCAACGGTGAGATGTGTACAAAATCGTACCGCCTGGTCCTTATCGGGCGGAGTGCTACCCACCGCTCGCAGTCCGTAGGCCCGCGCCTACAATGCCGGTGGCCTGAATCGTCCTGCAACTTCAACTCAAGGCGTCTCCTACGGATATGCTAGATAGATACCTAGGCCTAGAAACTGAAATGTAGTGTAAATTATAAATAAATAGTACGTTTCGTGGTAGAAATTAGCTACCAGTCTAACATAATGGTTTTAAACTAATAGATACATAACTAATTGTCAAGCAAACGCGACGTAATAAAGTGAATAGTAACGACATTTCATTTGCAAAGTGAAAACTCATTCAGCAAACATTGACATCAAACTAACATAGGTACGGGCAAATAGACATTGTCGATTTGAAATATCTACACTGATTTTTTTTATTTGCGCTTCAGAATAACCCATATGGTAACGACATCGACACTAGTTTTGCACAAATGGCATTTATTTAGTTAAATTTTAAGGCTTATTCATAAAAAATAACCACTTAAACAGTGTAAATACTGATTAGACAAGTCGAAATTCAAATTTTCTATAGATTTGAACTAAGAATCTGCTAATTACATGTTCTTATGATAAGCCTGTTTCACACAAGTGAAACACACAAAGGCGGCCTAAGACAATTCCTACCCGTCGACCTAAGGTTGTGCAGAGACAACAAATAAAACCAACAAATCAACACTGTGAAAAAAAGTCTACTGGTTCACCATTGATTCGAGTAAGTCACCACCAAACTTCATTTTTGAAATATTGCACCCATTACAAGTATTTGAGATCCTTTTAAATCTTTCTCAGTTCTCAGATTGTCAATAATCCGCGGTCCACAGCAATTGGCAGTCGAGACATGAAATATGGAGCAGTTTCCTCAGAACAGATTACATCGTGCACTATCGTATCTCAGAACAAGACCCTTACTTAGGTTCTGCGAAAGGATTCCACGGAAGTTAAGTACCTACCAGTAATCTTTAAGCCTCGAATTGTTTGACAGTTTGTAACTTAAAAAGATATCGTATTGGTTGTTATGATGGCTCTGTTAAAAAAGTACAAAAGGATTATAAAAGATAACTACCTACAATAAGTATAATCATAAATGGTAAAGATATCAAAACAACACAGAAAACGAATAAGAAAACAATCCTCATAACAACGTTATTCTTGTAAGCACAGCTACAAGAAATATCAAAAGAATATTCTCACTGAATCCCAATTAGCCCAGTTGCTACCAAACTGTCCCAATTTACTGTACCTACTGAAAATACGAAACTGAAATACGGACGACACAATCTGGCCGTTCTGAACAAGTCACTCAACTGTTTTCGAACAAAATGAATGATTGAACGTTAACAATAGTTATCCGATAGAAAAGGCTTTGCGGGCTAACGCTTCGGCTAATCCGACGATACCAATTAGTTGTTAAATAAACCACTTAACACAAATACGATTTGAACAAATCTATCTATTTGGTAGCAGTGGATTTCAAAGTTTTTTTTAATGAATCTCTGTTTTTTGTTTTTATTGAAAATAATGTTTCTTTTATAATCTTCATTTATTTATGTCACCGGATAATTGCGAACTCCGTAAGATTATAATATCTTGAGAGATTGTAAACTCTCGATAAATTGTCAACATTTGGAATACTTGTTATTTGTAAATTTTGATGCGTAACATCAACATTTGATAATGTACAGGATGTTCCTGAAGTGCGTGGTCATATTTGAGGGTGGTGTTCTGTAGCTAACTATACAGTAAACACAAAATATAAAAATAAAAAATAATGACCTTTTTCAAAAACCCGACTTATAAAAACGACAAAAATAAAAAGAAAACACTTTTAAGTGTCTGATGCAATTGGTGGAAGACATATGACGTGACAAGAATATGTCATCCCCATGATTGAATATAAATTATGTATAAGTAGGAATAATAAACTAGCCTGCCCTCAGTCCCCTTTATAATAATATGATAGTGTTCTAACCTCATGACCGATGTTATCCGATAAGATAAAGCTATCTTTTTACATTACCTATTGACCCTTGTTATGTTCATTTTTTCTTACGGGCTCATACTTACTCACAATTAGTGAGGCAATCAGATTTTCGCCATTAATTCGGCAATTGGGTGGAGATTTGACGCAGAGCGGAGTGATGGATTGCCGTCCGGGTAAGTATATACGTCCTCGAGTGTTCCACCTTCCTTGTGTTAGGCTCCAGTGAACTTTAGGGACCGGTCAACTTCAGACGTATCAAACCGTGCCATCTATACTATACTCATATAATAAAGTTCAAGAGTTTGTTTGTTGGTTTTGACGTGCTAATCTCTGGAACTACCAGTCGGTTTTGGAAAATCATTTTTGTAAAATATCATAGCCACATTCATGAGGAAGGCTATACGGGCTATGCGGTACGAATTCGCGGGCAAAAGCTAGTAATTTATATGTTTCAAATGGGTTTCGGTAGGTAGTGAATAAATGGAGGAATCTCATCTTTAAGGATACAGAAGCAGGATTCTTTATTTCTTTACTTCATATTCCTAAGGAGTACCGGATTAAAAAAAAATCTTCATGAATATTCTTTTTTTTCTTCAGTCTTATCATTCCAAATAGGAACTTACCGATAAAAGAAAGCGATACTATACGCCAAGGACTCAGTTAACAAATTATTTCGAACCAAAAATGGAGTTTTATATTCCGGGCATAAAATTCGGAACACCAGTTAAAAGGCAATACAATTCCATTCAGATAAATTAACTCTATAACACGCCATTTCACGTTCCATTTAAACGTACGCGTCAAAAATATTCGCGGGTCAAACCGCAGAGGAAACAAAATGGCGGCTTGACATCAGCTGCCGGTTGGTCCTGCGCTTTTCACATTTCCCGCCAAACGCGAACATTTACAGCGACCGCATTCGTGTCGCTGTCATTCGGGGAAGGCCGATGCCGCGTGCTCCGGAATTGATTCACGGCACGAGTGTGATGGAACAATGCAGATGCGTTTAGCCAGAGTATTCTGTAGCTTTTAACGTAACTACTAGTGAAACGAGCTTTGTAAACGGCAGTAGGTTTTTAAATCGTATAGGCTGGATAGTTGACCTAGTTTTATACTAGGAAAATACGTTTGGAATATAAAAGCATTTTTGAGTGTCATGTGCACACCACAGCGATATTAAATTGTTTGTAACAAAAAGCTTTTTATCGTTCAGGTTTTGGTCAATCGAATTTATTGTAGAAAAACGCTTTTAACCGAATAAGCGTACCTAAAACAATAACTGGGTATTCAAATGTATATCTACCATAATTTACCACACGACACCTACACTCAAGTTTGCTTAAGTGGAGACCTATAGGTAATTTGCCCAGTCAATTACAATATCAATCTACGCGGAAGCAACCTAATTACACCGCCCTCCTTCCACCATCGTCTATACTCCTATAGGAAAGTCCTATAGGTACTAAGTTACTTAAATAAGCATACGACGACACGACGATGTCTTCACTAACTCCTGCAAAGTCTGAGAGCGTCACAGCCCATTTATAAAATGGCGATGCTCTCACGACACAGCCTGAACGTTTATCTTCAGTGCTCAACTTCTGTCTAGTCTAAAGTCAGTTGTTTTATGTCAGCTAACTTTATATTCTCTAAACTAAACATAGTCGAATTAATCTAGACCATACTATAATATATATAAGTTATAAAAAAACTTAACCATGAGTTTCGTCAGGGATGTTTGCGGATGCCAACACCGACTGCTTTAGGGCGCAAAAGAGTGACCTCCCTGATGTGTTGTGTGCGGGACAGCCCCAATGGCCTTCTAAACCTTATATCAGAAAAGGTATAGGGTTGGAGGAGTGCCCTATTGTGCGGCACTGGAATAGGGTGCATAGTTCTTATGCGAACAGCATTAATGTAAGTTAATAAGTAGTTTTAAGGTACTAACATAGTTTTTAAGTCTTACTAATAATTTTATATGGAATTTTGTTCTGAAGTAAATTATTATTATTCATTTTGTTTTTACATTTTTTTTTTCTCGGCGAGCCGGAAAGTATTGATGGCACGGGCCTAAGCCAAGTGTTTATCAATTTGGATATGAGTCGATGCTGTAGACTGTATGATGGATGGGGGTGTATTGGTGTACCTAGATGTCTTGGTGAAGGCTATCGGATTCACATTGCAGGAACTTTCTTACTAGCCTGCACGTGTTTAATATCACTGCTTTTTGCAGAAGTTGGTAAGTGCTTGAAGGTAAGTTTTTATTATAAGTTTAGTTTAAATAGGTACTTACTGAAAAGGAGATTCTTAATTCCAATTGGCTATGGATAATTTGAATCTCGAATTTGCTAACCTAATCAGAACATATCACATGCTAAGATTGTTTTATAAAATCAGGCTGCCGTCTTTTGTGCTAGTAAAGGCTTACATTCTGAGGTTTAATAAGGCCTTTATCCGCCCAAAGTGATTAAACGATAAATAAAAGCAAGATAGAGTCGTAATATTGGAATAAAACCTACATCAAACTCGGTTTAGAGACAAACAGTATATTTTTTACTGTCTTTAATCACAGATGCGAATGGGCCCTTGTGGAACTTTTAAATGTTAATGTTTCATTGATTTTGAAGATTCTGAGAGGTCACTGGGCAATGTTAGGTACATAGGGGGTTATGTATGAGTCTATAAATATATTGATAGACGTGCGGAATCTATAATAACTAATATTACATTAGCAGTTGAACGGATTTTGGATCAAACCTGGTAGGTACACAGGTAGTGCCTTGCCCTGCATGGCATCTGATAATTTTTTTCATGGGATTATGTTTCCTTGGCATTCGACTGTCACGAGGGCGAAGCCGGGGACGTCAGTTGGTATTTTACGTTTTTTTTTGTCATTGTATCAAAATTCTCTCCTAAAGAAGTATGAGTGAATATACATACACTAAACACTCTAAAAACTGAGCTCAAAGTGCCAACAGTCAGCATTGTTTTGCAATAAAGTACACTTTCAGGTCAATGTGAATCACCAGAGCATCGCTTTTACTAACCCAGAGAACCAGCGTCCAATTTGATGGCAGATAAATTCTAGAATAATTATATAAAGAAAGTTTTCTCTTGATGGTATTTCATACAAAATTGTAGCGGCATCAATGCCACAAGAAAAAGTAACGAAGCGAAATTCGTACCGCAACAAAAAGAAACGCAGTGTCCTATACTTATACTAGCAGCAACGAACTACTGAAATCCTGCATCGCGGTATCCGCGCAATTTGAACATGTAGGTACATTATACAATAGCCTAAATATCAACTCTCGGGCAGTTACCAGACACAATACTCGTCTGGTCGGAGGATCCTCCCTTTTCAATGGAGGTTTTCGGGACTTAACTCTCTGTACCGCATACCTCTATAAACTTAAAAATGATTCTTATTCCTCAGAGACTGTTTTTTTCACTAAACATTCTATGAAAACCTTTACATCAAAAATATTTCCTCAACATTGAACACTAGAAGTATTCTGATACTTCTAGTGTTCGATGTTGAGGAAATATACTTAAAAAACACACTTAAAACTAACCTCAAAGTTGACAACAGACAGCATTGTTTCGCAATAAAGCAGATTGCACTACACTTTCAGGTCAATGTGAATCACCAGAGCGTCGAGCGTCGTTTTTACTAACCCAGAGAGCGGAGTGCGTTCACTTCTCATTTGCAGTCCTTTCAGCACAATACACGAATAAATAGACCGTTATACGTTTTTATATTGAATTTCAAATGAATGGAATAGGTACAATAGGCGGCAGGAAATACTACTGGCACGTTGTCGTTGGTTAAAAAAGTTTTTATGAGTAATGATAAGGCTGTTAAATTCAAGAATAATTGCTCAGCCGCTATGACGTGAAGAGGTAACGAATAAACTCACTTTCGCATTTATATCCAAAATGAATTTATGGTAGTAAGGAGTCTTTAAGGCCTTCCGCTCCACCCACAGCGAAAGAAGTCATTTGATGATTTCCCATCCTTAAAAAAAGGAGTCTTTAAGGCAACTAAGATGCTAAAGTCTTCTTCTGTTTAACCTATTTTTTTCTTTTATCTTTTAATTTTGTTTTTTCTTGTCAAGAAAAGTTGCGTGAAAAAAAATAAAAATAAGAAAAGAGGACAGCAATTTGTTTCTTCACATTTTTAAAGTAGGCTGCTAGAAGTTAGGAAGATACAGTACCTACTCATTATATTAACAAAGAACGAATAGACCATCCTTAACATATTGATGAACGACAAACCTCCGAAAGTAGCGGAACAAGAAATTGCTAATATTGCATCGTTCATTGGTCAACACGGTACCTACTTAATAAGTTTTTCATTAAAAAAATAATCAATATATTCGCATTTCATTTTGTTCAACATCATTACATTCCACAATTCGAGAGACAAAGACACAAACAACATCAACGGTTCCATGATCTCGTTTCACTCTTATTCTGAAACCATTTCCGGGCCTCACCTCACCTTTGCGTTCAAAGGACCGTTTTTAATGAAAATTCTACCCATTTTGATATGCAAATGTAATCTATCGACCGTCAACGATAGACTCTTATTGAACGAATATGTGGGGCATACGTGCATATGTGTGAAAATTCAAGCAAAAATGGAAAATTGAGACAGAAATATGGCTATGATTAATTGAAATGTGTTGTCGAGTTTGAGTCGTCCATTTGACTCTTTGTCAACACATGTACCCAACTTATTTGGTGAGACATACCTAGGTTCACATTGCTGATTTTAGTTTTCAATTTTTCTCACGGATCAATTTGGCAGATTGAAACGTGGTTCCGTTTGAGTCCAATACAGTACCTACAGTCGGAAAATCATGAAACGAACCCGTCAGTACGGTAAAGAATAGTTTCTATGGAGTACCCACCTTATAAATTATAATTATACAATATACCTATTATAAAATAATAATAAAAAAATTATAAAATAGAGATATATGATTTTTTCACTACGCGATTAAATATAAGGGGGTTAAATATAAAGAAAAGAAAAACAAAAGCTCAAAAGGATAGTCTTCAACTCACAACACCTCCACATCATTTGAAAAAAGGAACACAAAAAAAAAGAACTAAAGATACCCGCTTTATTTCTGACTTCACACGCATCAAACAAATCAGTTTTGAAGCACATCTGAATCAAATCTGTAGATTCAAGTTTAGAACGCCACACACGTTTGCCATCAACGGCTGATATTCTCGCTGTCTTGCAAAAAAGGCTGAGTCGTGTCTCGTGAGTCATTCCAGCCGTGCCCACTTCCTAACAAACTCAGTTTTATAGTAAGTCCTGAGCGTTGTAAAATTCTGTACCTCGCTCAATATGAGGATAGGGCTTGTAGACGTTTACTCATTTTAATGAATTGGTAGCAGTTTTTGATCTTCTTTAATAATAAAATTTAACTTCAAAATATTGATGCTTTTCTGCAAACAAAAAACACTGTTTTAGCCTATAGTAAGTAGGTACCTACCTAAGTATTCGGCTAGTTTCTCCAATTGCACGTCACATAGGTACTCCTTAATATACTGCAATTTGTAAATTCTAAACAAGCAGTCATAAACAAAAGCTACAAGCATAATTAGAAAACAAACATTAAAACATTTCGTGACTAAACTCTGTGCATATTAATGTCAACCACCTCATTACACTCAATGTGTTTTTAAACTGTTAACCGTTAACTACTTACACGTGGCTAAAATATGTACCTACGTACCCTAACTACAAGTATACAATAGGTTTGAAGCTTAGCTTATCGTGTTGCATTGCGTAAATTCTGGGCATTTTTAAAATCCCGTCATACTTTCAGATTCCTAAATTAAATTCTCCATTGAAAATTCAAATTAAGAACCCATAAGTTGATCGGAATCAAATTTTTGATTTTAGCTACTCTAATTCGAATTAAAAATCAGCTACATACTTTGTGGTTTTTTTTAAATAATGTTTTAGATACCTATTGTGTCTTTATGTAATCACATGTGTCAGTTGAGTCTATCGTAGTTTATTGCTGGACAAAGGCCTATCCCGAATTCCCAAAACACTCATAATTTTATAATGTGCCAGTCATAGAGTCATCGTGTCTAGATAATCTTGTGGCTAAAACCTGAAATGTGGTATGGCTAGTTAGAATTGAGAATTAGGACAAGAATCATCAATCCAGTTTAAAAAAAAACAGCATGAGCTGATTCGAGAAAGCAGTTTTCGCACTACCCACTTGCACCCACATAAAAATTTGGGCAGAAAAAATTTGCAGGACCGTATACGTGATAGAAGTAAAACTTTATACCTAATTATAAAATAAGAGGGATTTAGCGTGAGAGCAGGAAGGAGTTACATTTTTTTCTCTCTAATGTAACGAAATTTGCCGAAACGCGACGCGTCCTTGTGATTTCACTCTCAATTCTCGTCCAATTCGAATCGAATGAAATGAAATGAGAACAAATATATTTCAGGTCTTAAAAACGGGCAACGCGAAGGCATCGATCAAACCCCAAACTTCGAAAAGCATAAATAAATTCAGCATAAAAAACCGTAAATAATCTGTTAAAACGCACATCAATAAACATGTTCCTAAGAACATAAACCGTTACAAATCTTCAGAAATCTTTGGTGTAGTCCCAACCCTATGCGCACAGGGTGATACGTCATGTCAGAAACTGTATGACAAAACAGGATGTCCCCGGGCGAGTCCGGGAGGCTTTTAAGGAGCGTCCCCATGTTAACATTGACGCCGTGATATGAGATTATGACAATACTTAACGAAATGGACTCGGTTAACTTGACTAAGTATTGTTTGAGTTTCATTTTATGAGCATCTAGGCGTTAGAGGACCTAAGATATCGTGTTTTGTATATAAGGTACTGGTAAAGTCTTTGGCTCATATTTCGAGTCAGTCATAAAAACAAAAATTGGTTGTGACTGACTGACTGATAAACCAACACACAACCCTATAAGCTTTCCATTTTTTTTCATACGGACTTTCAGAGCCCTAAAAACCCTTAAAGTCAACAAATGACAAGCTGCTACTGTCAATTTGATGAATCCAGGTGAAATCGAGTTGTATGACCCCGTATTCCAGGAGTTGAAAACTATTCGACCCCCGATCCCGTCAATGTTGTTATTTGTTTCGCAGAAATCGGGCGAGAGGATCGTGAACGTAATACACCGTTCTGAAAAACCCATCCAGTCACTGAAATAACCAATCTGTTCCGTTCATTCTTCTCTATAGCAGAACCTGATTTAAATAAAGCGTACAGCACAGGACGTGACTAAATATATTACTGAGATAAATAACAACCAAGAGACAGTTGAGCGAACTGTCTCTACGAAATGACTAAACGCTGAAGATGCTATTTACTTCAAGAACTATGCTAACACTTCGCATTCCCCGTCTAAACGCTCGCATGTCAAGTAACTCCACTACACGTACTCTTTTAACACTCATTCACTCTTTTTACTTACTTACCGACATAATTTACCAGCACGTTACTCACATTTGTCACGACTTAAAAAACGAACGACACAAGGAAAATCTCAGAATCCGAAAATCCTCTTATCTGTGAAACATTCAAATTAAATACCGTTCGTAATGACATTCGCTTTCAATCTACAGGGGGAGGAAAAGGAACTTCTAATAACATTAAATCGTCAGACAATAACACCCTTGAATCATTGGTGCCGAACCCGGGTAAATTACATATCAAATGGTCGGGAATCCAGAAATATTCCTCGATAATTTTCTCGACGATGTTCCCCTCTCCCGGCCGAGTGATGCGACTCCCCCTCCTACCCCGTCTGCCCTGGTGACAAGGATATCTAAATGTCATTATAAGTTTGAGTGGAGCACGGAATTCCTGTCTGACGGCGGTTTCCAACGGTTTTCTTGTTAACGCCGTTTATGAAAACTCCAAATAGTTATTTGCCGTTCGGTTACCAAGTTTAACATTGCTAATAAGTTAATATTGATTAAAGTTCGCGTCAAATGGTAATGAGGCGGTAAATTTCGATTTACGTTCTACGAACCGAAGCAATTATGCCTTCATTTGGTTTTTATCGAATTATTTCGATGAGTATGGAGCCATTCAATATTTAATGTTTAACATAGCAGAGAATATCGTTGGAAAATTACTTAATTGCATTTTAATTCATGTGAAAAGTGAGCCTCGTAAGCTCGTATTTTCGAAAAAGGAACGAAAGAATACGTCAGAAACCACAGATTCCACTCACTCTTAGCGATAAATTTGTTTCTTCATGGCCATCTTTAAAATTTATTGCGGCTCCCACGAATATATGAGAGCGTAAATAGTAGAAAATGCACTCCGAACAATTTTCACTTACAAAGCTCGGCCGGTGGAACTTATGAGTTTTCAAAAAGGGGTGAGCCTTTTATTGTTAGGGTCTAACGCGCAACCACTGAGGGATTTTTAATAAACACAACAAAAGTACTGCGACACAATGCAGAAGAGGAAATCTATTGCTTAAAAAGTAAGAAATATTTAAAAGCTTTTCACGAGGTCCCGGAAAATCGTATCTTTCTTGTTTGTATTTATGTAAAGAGAATATCAACCTGTATATTTTGTCTCAAGGACGCGATTGTATTTTTTGTGTTGTGAATACTTTTTTTATTTTTGAAACTTACACATTTTATAGACTCAAAAAAATCCATAACTTTCCGACTCCTTGAGAAACATTTTCTAAGCAAAAGAACGACGATTTTCAAATAGAACCATAAATTATATTCAGCATAAAGCATTTCTTCTTTGTACCCTTTTACTCAAATATTCTTTAGAAAAATGCAGAGTGACCGTGTAACACGGTTGCAGTCTCGAACCACCATTTATTCAAATTTATACAGCCCCCGGTTGCCAAAAAGAGGTAACTCAAAAATATCGGAAATCCTGTTTTAGTTTTTGCCTATAACATGCTACATCACATAAGCTAGTCAAAAAACCAGTAAGTAACCTTACTGGGACATGGAAAAACCAAACACTATCTTCACTTATCTACTATACCTGCGAAAGGAACTCTGTTTGTTTGCTATGTTGTCGCGCCTAAACGCCTAAACTCCTAAACTGATCTTGATGAAGATTTACATAGGCATACCCTAGAACCTGGGGAAGGATTTCAGCTAAAAGTTTGCAGGCTTTTCGCCGGCGCCATCCCTGAGAAGCTAGTTTTAAATGTACATGTTTTTCACAAAATACTTTTATCAAAACTCATTTTGTTTGAGTTACCGCCTTATGGCATCGGAGGGCCCGCCCCGCGATTTCTGGCGGGCCCTCATTGAGCTGAGCAATTTGTAAATGGAACGCTCCAAGAGAATGATTTACCTCCCGCGGAGACGCGTGCTTACCGTAGAAAGTACATACCTATGTTTTTGTGGGTCTCAAGTACTTTGTTAGTGGGCTAAATAGCTTCTTATATGGGGAGGTTTGGGCCTTGAAGTTAGAGTACCTATTCGATTGGTTTTATAGCTTCATTACGTTTGGGTTTAAGCTTTTAGTGACCCAAAAAAAAATCTATAAAGATAATGACTTATAGAGGAAAAGGAATGTAGGAAAAAAACAAAAAGTTACAACTTCATGGTCATCTTAGAACATTCCCTTTAAACAACATAACATAAAGGAGCAAGTGACTTTTAAGAAGTAACTCCGACGTTAGAACATTTACCGTTCGACACATCGGTCGTCTTTTCTCCGTGTTCCTCCGAACTCGACTGTTTCCACAGTAAATAGCTTTGCACTTTCTTCAGGGTCACGGGTTTACGAGTACAAGGCAGTGTGTCAAGCTGTAGCAAAGTATGGCACGATGGATTGGATGAAGATGCAAATATTTGTCGGCCTAGTCACGCCATTTGGAAGAACAACGGTGCGAGGTAAGTATTTGTTCACTCTTTAGCTAAAACACGCATTTATAGACAGACTTTTGTTCACATATTATTAAGGGGGTTGAAAAAAGATGTAATCCGCCGTCCTGGAGCGGCGGCCATATTGAATTTATTGTGATGTATAACATTATCATTTTCAACTCTTCAAGCCCTTTCATTTGGTACCTACCCATATTAAGGGGGTTGAGAAAAAATATACAATCCGCCATCTTAGACCGGCGGCCATATTTAAATTATTACAATATTGAGTATACCAAACGGATACCAGCAAATGGTCGAAAAATGGTTTGCAAATTTTAACGGACAACTTACATACATACAAACGGTGCGATTATAATTAAAACTAGTAAAAATAAAGGAAGTTCCAACAATTTTGATCTTTGAAATGAATGATAAAATAGCTCTGTTTTGTCAGACAAAAATAAAGTAAATTACCCAAAATTAAACTCAGCACACAAAACAGATTTTTATGCAAACAAATCGCAAATTACTACAAGCTATTTGAGGTTTTAAAAGCGACTCCATCCCAGTTTTACAGCCGGTTTATTACCCGGTAAATTGTCAGTTTACTTCTCCCCCAAACGTCGGCCATTCAGCTCAGGTGTAAGTACACAAATATCAATTCAGTGCTAAAACATCTGTGGTAAGTAATTGCCGGCGCAAGCTGCACTTTGTCCCCTTTGAGGAACATTTATTTAGACTGATATATTACCTACGTGCATTTGAATATTGAGTTAGATCGAGGTTTTTTTGCTTACTTAGGAGTTTAAGACCGATAATATATTTGTCGTGATTGTAACATAAAATATTAATTAATACATCAAAATTGCACTTATCTATAAAAATGATACGTGGTTCTGTATTAAAAACAAAAAAATAAATATACGAATCTACTTGAAAACCTCATTGTCAATTAAAAAACACCAAAAAAGCAATGGAATCGAAAGAGTGTTTTGTGCCTTCATCTCATTGAACAATTAGGTCAACAACATAGACAGGACAAGTTGGCAAAAATAAAGACAGGATCCTAAATCAGGGGTCAGTTCAGGGTGTATTCTGTCCGCCAATTCAAACAAAAGCATATTAAATATTATTAAACCCTTGTTTATTCCTTAATAAAAATTACATAATTTGATATCTAATACAATTCTAGAATTCAAAAGAAAATAAAATTACAATAATAAAAATCAAAACGAATTGAAATTAATTAAACACAAAAAAAAATATACGTGCAAAACAAATCACTGTTATTAAGGGACTCTCTACAGAGTAAAGGCCTCCTCTGTTTTTCTCCACATACCTCTATCTATTGCTATTTCCATCCAGTCATTTGTTTTCAGTAATTCGTCGAGCCACTTCTCCGTAGTTTAAAAGCACTTATCGAGCAGACAACAATAAGTTTCCAATCAATCTGCTTCTTCTTTTTCCCAATTATGCTGGGGTTGACTTCCAGTCTTGCGGATACCGACATAGCCCGAAGGATCGCCAAACTGAAGTGGCAGTGGGCAGGGCATATTGCTCGCAGAACAGATGGTCGATGGGGCCGAAAAGTTCTGGAGTGGGACCGCGTACCGGAAGACGCAGCGTTGGAAGGCCTCCCACAAGGTGGACCGATGACCTGGTGAGGGTCGCGGATAGCCGATGAATGCGAGACGCACAGGACCGGTTGTTGTGGTGACACTTAGGGGAGGCCTATGTCCAGCAGTGGACGTCTTTCGGCTGATGATGATGATGATGATGATGACTTCCAGTCTAAGCGGATGCAGATGAGTACCAGTATTTAACATGGAGCGAGCTGCCTATCTAACTTCCAAGAAGAAGATCAAAAACTATGCCAAACACTATTCAAACTCACAATCGCACTTACATCACATGGGCCTAATCTATGACGGCACAGATTAAACGCATAGGGTCTTAGCTCCCATAAATTGTAGTCGTGCGAGCGATTCATAAATTGCCTTCGCTCATATATCGCGTGCCAAGTTGTGTACATAATTGGTTTCGGACCCCATAGCCTGGGAACATGTTGGACGATGTATGACCATGTCTTGATGTGTCTTGGGCGTTGGATATGTGTTACAGGGTGTTGGAAGGGTTTGGTCTGTTTGGTTTTAAAGCGTGTCTGTAGGTTCTAAGTGTGTTTAGAAACAAGTTAATTAAAATCCTAATTCTATTCGGGCTAACCCAATAGTTAGAGCATTAGATCACGCTTGCCCTAGAAATAATATCATTCACAATCATAAGCTTTAGTGTTACTGCAGAAAGACCTTGAAGTCTTTAACCTATTCACTCTTAAGTCAAGGGTGAATAGGTTACTTCTAGGGCAAGCGTGATCCACCGTCGGCGTTGACCACATCATCACTTTTCACTCTGTGAGATTAGATTATGATCAAACGCAAGTCTGTCAATCATTTTTTGGTTTTAATTTACTGGTTTATGGCTTATTCTAGAATTGATTTGGGTCTTATTTAAAATGGCAGATAGAAACAGACAAAATAATTCTAAAGTGAAAATTAAGATTGTTTCCTAAATTCACGCGATACCGTTCAAACCATTCGTTTGGAAGTTTTACTTCAACTTCTCTAGAGTTACTGGCCCAAAACACGAGTGTGCTAAAAGTCCTTGATAACTATAACACAACAGTAATCTTTCGGGCGAGTGTAGCTAGAGCACTAGGTACATAAGATGCCAACGCCTTACTGACCCGTTTTCCTAAGTTAGAGTAGCGCGGAAAGCCACTGCTACATTTTATATTTTCCGCGAGTTTCAGATCAAAATATTTCATTTGTATGAAAAACTTTTGTGCAAAACGAGAGAGGATCGGAATTTCAGTAATGTTTACGTTTCTTTGAAAAGATTTTTGTCTGGCTCTTGTTGTGATTAATTTTATCTTTTAGAAGATTTCTTCAAATGTATTTTATCTAGATTGCCTAGTCTTGTTGATTCAACCATTTGTATAAAGCAAAGAGATTTTCATATGCCTTCATTTTTTCAACGCATAATGTAATCGGACTTACTGAAAAATAATTACCAGGAATATTCCGTCTTCTTCTCTCATTCTTTTTTTAAAAAAAAACGTTGCTCCACCCCAATTTCTCCTGTATCGTGGGTGCGTTTACAAACATACTACCTCACATACACAAACAGCCAGACCCGGAACAACTATCTGTGGCCTGTAGGTATTCAAAATAAAAAGTGCCAATTTGCAAAAATAAAACACTTTTTAAATCTCAACCAAGCTGCCTAGCCTTTTCCAAACACCAAAAAAAAAGTTTAAAAATGCTCGATAAAAAACCCTTCGAACTTAACAGTTTAAAATTAAAAAGTGACCAAGTAAACCAAAACGGCAGCTCATCGCAGGCTCCCCAAGATTTATGTGAAGATTAACAAAGGTTTTAGAGAAAGGATTTCGTAGAACATCTGAGAAACAGGACAGACCAATACAAAAGAACAAAGGAGGCCATCGGTGTAGAATTTTGTGTTCCTACTTGCATGAAACCGTCCATGTTTTGCGATCGGTACACTTTTGTGAGACGTACATTTTAGTTTAGAGTTGAGTCTATGTGGACTGGAAATTTACGCCTTGGGGATTTTTCGATTAAGACAGATTATGAAATACACTATTTCGGAGCTACGAGTAGAAGATCGTCAAGGTAATCAGCTGGATTTTAAAAAGAATCGAGATATTCTTAGTTTTTACCTAGGTTTCCATACCAGATATGACACAGTACAGTATAGTATGAACAGTATACTCGTAGCACACGGCTATAGTAGTTTTCTATCTGTCAGTCATAGTAGTCTATACATACGGCACACTGTTTTTGACGCTTTAAAAACAAAATAATTTTAGTGTCCTTTTTTTAACTATTTTGTTTTATTTATCCTATAAACTTGTGTGCCTTTAAGTTTGAACTGGATCTATTTGGCGGAGCACACTGTTTTTGACGCTTTAAAAACAGAATGATTTTATTGTCCTTTTTTAACCATTATGTTTTGTTTGTCCCACAAACTTGTGTGCCTTTAAGTTTGCGCTAAATAAATCTTTCTTCCCTTTGAGTGAAATAATTATTTTCGTAATCATCAGTAATTCCAGAGATTACCACCTGAAAAATATTTTTTGCCCTCCAAATATTAGTTACGAAGAAGATAAAATAGCAAAGTAAAGTACAAAAGGCACTCTTTACGAGTATTTCTAAAGGCCTGTTCCAGTACAACGTACATTTGCTACCTCATCTCCAGTTTAGCCTCGTGTAGCTTTTACCGGCCAGACGTTTTATAATAATAACGCAGTTTACACCGGCCTCTGAGAGGAAATATTTAATCTTCATGACAGGTGCCTTACTGGGGCGCCGACGAGGACCCAGTATCAACACAATAGCTTCGATCTATCACTATATTATTTTCTGTGTTATTTTTCGTTTTAAAGGTCTTGCACGACGATATTAAACAATTGAGTGTTTCGAACATGTTCAATCGGTTCAACAAAAATGGCGCTGAGTGCACAGGTTCTTTTGTTTTTTGGACGTGACCTCTCGCATTTCAGCACACTACTGCTTAACTGGACTATAAAAACTTCTTTCTTATATCTATGGGAGTAAGGGTCTACCCTCTGACTAGTATGGATGCAACCAGCATCCCATGGGTTCCCCAGAAGACAACGTATTATCGTGTTTTGAGCCTGTTCTAGATGTTTCCCGGCCCAGGTTAAAGTAAATTTTACCTCTAAATGTAGATTAATGTCGCAAATATGTGGAGTATGGGAAACAGGCACAAAATGTCTCTCTTTATTGTATCAATACCAACATCCTTTTACCTACTTCTGAAATTCAGTCTCCAAATAGTTTATAACAAGAAATATACATTTCAAGTGTTATAGTTCCCAATCCAGTTCTTCAAATGTTCTAGCGCTCGTCGATCCGACTAAGTTTTCAAACTCCATTCTTTTCGAAAACTTCTCGGCTTGATATTATACGCAATAAACCTTGTTATCCTGAACTCGAAAGAGATCAAAGTTGTATTAATTCGCCAATAGCGGCAGGTGTTCCGAAACTTATTTGTTGGAGAGCTTTCCAACTTGGGATAAACATTTACTTGTCTAATTTTAAACTCCCGGCCAAAAAGTTGTCTTAAGATCATATTCCTTGAAATTCGTCTGGGAATGATTCGGTTGAAACAATTTGGTTGAAGTAATTTTATTGCTCGCCTTTTTACAGTTTTTTTTTTGTGATTTGGTCATATATAAAAGTTGACTGTTAATAATATTCAATATATTTATGTAGATCCTTTTTTAAAAACACTTATTAAATAACTTAAAAGTGCTAAATCAATAAAGACACTGGGCTCAAACACGCACATAACCGCCAAGTGCTATATGGTAATTAAAAGACGATTGTACGCAATTAATAGATATTTATACCTTTTTCCTATTTTTATTTCAAAGCGATTATTATATATTCACCTCCGAGAGATTTAAAGAAGGCTAGCATTTGTAACGTTTAGAATACGAGTGGCACTGCACATTGCAGAACGGGCCAGTTAACGTTATTCCAAGCGTGAATTTAATATGAGGTTTTATAAGTATAAACATAGTGTTGGAACTAAATATAAATGTTTTCACTTCCAGAGGATTGAAAGAAGCAACGCAAGCTAGAATCATATATTTTTAACCCAGGCAATATCCCTATTGGGTAGTTAGAGGTTCGAACTGGTCCCAAAAGGTCAAAAACAGAATCGTGCAAACTCAAACTATTTTCACTTCCAGAGGATTGAAAGAGGCAACGCAAGCTATGAAAACTTTTTTGGAAAACGCCATATGTCATTCAGCTCACCTCGTGATCACTTCATCAAAGCCTTAATTTTGACATGTTTACAGAATCGACCGGCTGAATCCTCCAGCAGTGTACTTGAGGGATCAGGGCGCAAAACAAAAGCGGACTCAAACTCCCGCCTTGAAATATACCTCGCTCAATTGGGATTTAAAAAGCTGTGTCCAGCTGATTGCGACTGAGATCCCCCCCCCCCCTTTGGAGGAGGCCTATGTCCAGCAGTGGACATCTTTCGGCTGGTATGATGATGATGATAAATGTCAGTATCGTCACAAAACATTTCCCAAAAAATCAACCCTCACTTGTGTACTTATAAAACAAAAGCTACAATAGCGTTCTATTTCGTTAAAGTGTAACTGTATGCTCCAGAGATTTATCACGAACGTTTCATATTATAATAGTTGGCGCCACTGGGTCGCCTCGCAACAAAAGTCTATTAGGAAAGTTAGAAACTCCGTCTTAGGTCCTATCTCGCTGCCTCGCAATATATCTACAATATTACTTGCTTATCTAAGAGGAAAACTTAAAGTAGTTACTTTACTTGCAAATAGAAAGTGAAAATTTTTCTCTGTTCGTTTGGTGACGTTGCCTGTCCTTTTGGCTGAGAAGAATAAGCATCAACTGCGTTAAAGAATCGAATAGGGTATTTGACTAAACAAATCTAATTCGTTCGTCAGACAGATTTCCAAACAATATTGGACACGTATTTTTTCTTTTGTCACGTAAACAAAAAATGAAGACGATACAGTGCGTTAAAAAGTCGTGTGACGTTACTCGTACACTTTTACTGAAAAGTGACGTTACAAGCCCTCACTCCATATCTTTGATGTGTTTTATATTCGTAAATTTTTATTGTTTTACAAAAAGTACGTGTCCAAAATTTTTCGATAATCTACCTGGCATGACTAAATAGAATCATATATTTTTAAGCCAGGCAACATCCCTATTTGGTAGTTAGAGGTTCGAACTGGTGAAAAAGCTTTATTCAGGGCCGGAAATTGTCAGATTGCTGGAGAAGAGAAGTTCAATAGTCTGATAACTTTACATTTACCCGAGGTACTAAAATGGCAGTATGACAACTTTTGTATAGAAAATAGGGCAAACGGCCATTTTTATTCTTCCGTTAAAAAATATCTGGCTATTGAAAAATCAGCCCTGAGATGGATGTCGGGTATCAGCAGAAGAGACCAAAAGGTCAAAAACAGAATCTCAAACTATACCAATCATCTGCTTTAAGGTGAAGGCGCGTGTGCACATTCGCAAGAAGTTGGTAGAATCATCACAGCGTTAATTCGTTGGATTCGTTTTTTCTAAATAACTTTGTTTATGTGTTTTTTTTTTCTCTTTTTTTGTTTTTCTTTAAGTTACACCTGCCATGTTGTCTCTGCGCCGCCCTAAGGTCGACTGGTATAAAATGCTTAAGACATTAAGTCCGCCTTTGTACAGTATTTTCTTGGTGCATAAAGTTTTAATAAATAAATGTATTTTTTTTCCTCTAAAGTCGTAGTCTCTATTGCTAACTTGTCTGCAACAACTGATATGTCAAAGGCAAAAAAAGAAACAAAACATGATACCTTAAAAAACAAACGTATCAAACCTTCCAACCCGAATGAATTTTATTATTTCCCAAATATATCACGGGTTAAATATCCGAGTGGATGTCACAATTCATATTATAATAATAACGTGGAAAACCGCGCAATGATCATAAATTCAAAACGTGTGTTTCATGCTCCGATGACAACAGATTGCTCTACACAACATTGTGCCAGAGCAATACAATAATAATTCGGCTATGTATTATAACTTAATACCTAAGCTACATACACAGGGTTTATATTGCGTACTGTAGTTTATATAGTACAGTTTTTATATAGCAAATCAATAGCGCCTCGATAAAATAAAAACAGGGGCAATTTAAAGAAAAATCCAACATTTATATTCTTCACTGATAAAACATACATTTTAGACATTAGGTACCAAAATAAATACCTACCCTGTATAATTAAAACAACAGGTGAAACTTATACATATAAAATAGCAATTGGGAGTAACTGGACGGCTGTTAAAAAGAAGTATCGTCACAACGCGATAATTAAGCAGCTAGATCGCTTTATTATATTTTTTAAAAGCGTGAACTTAAGCCCAGTTATGTAATGAAATAGGCCAGACAAAAAGATAGTACCTAGGTAGTCGTCACCATTAAGGGCATTTAGACAAAGTTAGCTCGGGAAAAACCTTTTCAACTAAGAAATTCTGCAGAAAATTCTGGCTCGGAGCCGTTAGCTTCCAAATGAACTGGCTAATTCCTAAGACAGTTAAAAGTTTTGAAAGAAGATCTTATTCTGGTCGCAAGAAATGGAAAATTCTTTGGCAAGGTCGAAAAAATGGGACAAAAGATGCAATGCAAGCAACGCAAAAGTTGAAATTGTATAGTCTTCTGTCCCTTTATTTCAGAGTTTGTCGAACTTATTTTACTTTTTCTAATGTATTTGTGTTATGTATCAAAGTTAGAGGTGGTCTGGAGGAGTCTTTCCATTATTTAAATGTCCTAATCTTATTTGCGTATAAACTTTTAGGTTTTGTTTCGAGTTTTTGCCCTAGATACAATAAGTTCGACGTTGTTTAATGTTTAGTCCGCCTATCGATTTTGTGGTTTAATAAATATCATGTTTTAGGGTCAGTTGTGTCTTTCATAAACAAATGTTAATTCGTTTCTCCCAAAAACAAAAGAAAAGTAAATACCACAAAATAAGTAGGTAACTTTTTTTTTATTTAGTGTTGTGCGCTTTATGTTGTGTCGGCTACGCGTCGTCTGCGCAAGTATCTGTTACCGTTTTCTAGACGTTATATTTATTATATTTTCCCCCATATTATATTTATTTTTTATTTATTTATTTCGTTTTAATTACTTTTTATGCTGTCCCAATCGACGTCCTTCTGTCAACGCCGGTTGTCGCTGAAAACCAGCGCTGTGGCTCTGTCTCGCGGACGAGTCCCAGCATTATGCTGAGCGATGGCCGTTTTGCGCGAATGTGACGCATGTCTTCCCGACTTGCATAACTTTTGTAATTTAGTTTATTTTATTTTTTTGGTATGCGTCATGCTTGTCGCAAATAAACTCTTTTTCTTTCTTTCTTTTTTTTCTTCTTTCTAGGAAGGTACTGTAACCGGGTCGTAGACCATGTAGCATGGACATATTCGCGGAATCATAGAACTATCTATAGGATTAATTTCTGTAAAATAACTTTGCCACATTTTCTGACGATTGACAAGAGAATTGTAAGACTGACAGAAAGAAAAGAAACATAATGATAATCTAATTATGTTCCTACACCTCAAAAGAGGACCCGATGAAGTAGGATCTGAAGACCACACATCGTAAGTTAACGTTCTTTTTAAATACAGCCGCGATGAATGTATGCATAATTGTAAAATTATAGGCCCATTTCAATGTAACACCTCTATAAAAATCACTCCATACAAAAAACCATTCTTTCATGCTCTAATTGGCCTTCATTTCTCACCCTTAATTATCTCAAATATAAACAGTTGGAGGCCGCAAAAAGAAAAATATTTGTCCCAACCTATAACGAGTGACCTCATTAGTGGTGGACTTACCCCAATTTCCTTTTTAAAAGAAAATGAACGAAGCCATCAATAAACGGTCATGTTATAATACTAACATTGTCACCCATATGGACGACAGAAACTTTGGTTTTGGCGAAATATTCGTTCCGACGAACCTTTTGTGTTAAAATATATACATATGTATATTTTGTTTTTTATTTAATATGGGTTTGCTCTTGACTCTTGTCTAGGTCATAGATGACAGAGACAAAGTCGACGATGGAGCGAGCTTACCCAGAAGAAGCCTATTCACTCTATTTTTGAAGAGATTAGCGTTGTATGCGTTCGGAAACACAGACGCAGGCAGAGAGTTCCACTCCTTTGCTGTGCGCATACATAAATATCGGGAAGAAAAACCGTTAATTGAAACAAGCGCGTGTATCATCATCATCATCATCATACCAGCCGAAAAACGTCCACTACTGGACATAGGCCTCCCCCAAGAGGCAGTTTGCCATAATCGACCCGCTTGGCAGGCGGGTTGGCGATCGCTGTGTAGCTGTTGCAATGCACAGAGATTACTGCGGCCCACCCACGGGAAGGGATGGGATGGTGCTATTCTTTACAACGGCTTTGATAAAACTATCATTATTCCGGTGTGGGTGGGAGACGGAGCTATACAAGACGCATAGCACTATCCCTAGTACCCAACGGAATCATGATGGCATTGGCACGTCAAAGTTGGCACCCTGAAATAATAAAGTAGATAAAGTAAGGAGCTAACATGAATACCTACAACATGATTGTTGATTACTTCCAAAATCTAGATTATCTTCAATTTAGAGTTTACTAGCTGCCGCCCGCGGCTTCACCCGCGCGAATGTCGAATATGCCAAGGGAACATACTCCGGGGATAAAAAATCCTATGTGTTGTTCCAGACTATAATCTACCTCTGTGCTAAATTTTGTCAAGATCCGTTCAGCCGTTCTGTCGTGATTGAGTTACAAACATCTAACCATCCAAACATCCAAACTTTAAAAAAAAGTATAGATAGACCTACATAATATTATATTGCGATTAATATCGCTTAATAAAAATTTAAGTATATATCCTTTACGCTATATATCCTTTAAATGGATATTGAAACTGTATCCCATTAGACCATTCGATTTTAACATTAATTAAGAGGAGAAAGATGCTATCAAAACCTGTTATCGCAAAAGAAATAACCCAAATACCGGCCTTTCAAAAATTTAAACACGCTTTCAATTTACGTCTCAATTTCTCACATACTATCCTCACATACGATTAACTACGGGTTACTCATAATGGCTCGAATTCCAGACACGTTGTCCTGCGATGACGCGAGGATTCTTAGCGAACGACGGCTCGTAATCCCGACGGCCATTTTGAAACACGCGGCCATTTTGAATAAAAAACGGTCCCTTATTTCAGTAATGGGAATATAGTACCAACTGAAGTTTGTTGTGTCGTTTGAGGCTCTTGAATAATCATTTAGTGGAGTGCTAGGGTTTTTTATGGCAGGATTTATTATTTACTGGCGTTTATCATTCTTATGGCTCACACATTTTTACTGGCTTTGTTTTCAGGTTAGGTATACCTAAAAACTTTTTCCAAGGCCATATTTTGTTCTCAAAGCAGTAGAGGTATGACGAACGCAGTTTGCAACGAAGGAACAAAGTATTTATCGCACAAGTTATTATTGATATCCCACACAGATAAATACACGGTTCAGTTTCATGAAAGTCCGCTTTTTCCATAAATTGATCTGGCCTGGGAGGTTAGAACAAGAGACAAGAGTTCAACTTTTTTCACGTCTTTAAAAACAACCGTTTAGCTGGCAGAGGAGGACACTTGACTCAAAAAAAAATTGCACATTAAAACTTTAATACGTTGCAAACGGATACTTGGAAGGAAAAGTGGTCTTCGCACACCCTCAATATTTTTAAACGACCTATCCAACGACACCCCACACCATGTGATAGACGATAAAAAAAATTCATTGCCACTTCAAGATTCCTAAAAAAAAATTTTTTTTTCAAGATTTTATTTTACCACTATCGGCGTGATTAATATGTATACTCATGCCAAATTCCAACTTTCTAGTGCTAAGCGTCTCTGAGCTAAACCGCGGACAGAGAGACTGACATGGCGAAACTGGGTTCCTTGTTGACTACGGAATCCTAAAAAGTTCTAAAGTTACATTCTACTTCACACGCTATAGCTATCTCTGACTGGGAACATCAGGGTGAAAATTTGCTTTATGCAAATTTTTTAATCATCTGGCATAGAACTCTCAATATAAACACCAACTGCCCCAAAACAAAGTTACGTACAGTCGTTACGTTTCGGTTCAAAGATCAGAGCCAAGTTAAGCGTTTGCTAACCGAAACAATACCGTAGTTTGACCAGAAATCGATGAAAGACCCTACTCAGCCGGAGAAACTGTTTCGTAGTGTCAAACGCCACAAATGAAAAACAAGAGCATTGAATTCTTTGAAGTAGGTACCAACTTGCTTTAATGTTTCTAAGTAGTAACCCTGGAATTGCCCGGAAAATGAAAAACTATTCTAAGATTTTTGACGCAGAGGCGATTCTTAGAAATAACTCTAGCTTGAATAAGATTTATCTTAATATAAATAGTTTATCAATTTCTAAAGTCGAGATCTTAACAAAATATTCCAAACGAAAAATAAAATAAATCTGAACAATCAAAATAGATTGAGAACAAATGGCAGAACGCGTTTCACGCTTGACCGAATAGTAAGAAGCTTTACTATTTTATTGAATTAAGGAATTAACCGGCACGCACTATTTGGAACGATATAAAACAGTGCAGCTCCGATCACAAACCACAAGTGAGAAGCGACTGGATGTCGGACTACTCACTTCGTCATAAAACATTTAATTTTATAAATAAAACCTTTATTCCATTTAACCCATGAAACAATAGTAAAAAAGTCTATTTTTCCGCCATTTTGTTTAAAAACGCACACAAGATGGCGACGAACTACACGAACGACATCGGGCCCATGGCTTATCCTCTAAAAATGTTAGTATCGCTTTTCATTAATTTACTCAATTTTGTTAGCAATTAATTTGGAAAAGAGCCTCTTTTTTCAAGTAAAATCGGAGTGCTTTCAATTACTGTAATTAAATATCGACTACAGGTACTTAATTAATCTTTTCATGTTGGAGACTTCTTAGCAAATAATGTTTATAAGTTTATAAATATATGTAGGTATGATCTTTTGTCGGTGGTATATTGCTTTATAAAAAGATTAATATCATAATTAGTTTGTGACTTGAAAATACTAATTAACATAGTCTCTCGAGCGAAATTACTTGTTCGACTTATCTTAATCACATTTTACATCTTTTGCTAATTGAACGCTGGTGAAAAAAGCAGCCATAAAACGTATTTCTCATGCCAGCCGTCTCCAGAATTCCATTTTCAAACCGCACCATAGCGCTGACTCTAACTTTTTTTTCCCAGGGTGTCCAAGGAGGTGGTCGAGCACATGCTGGGCTGGAACATCCCCGAGGAGCATCAGGACCTGGTTCACGAGCACTGGAGGAACTTCCCCGCAGTCAACAAGTACTGGCACTACTGCCTCGCACTTATCTACACCATGCTGATGGTCACCTCCTTCTTGGGCAATGGCATTGTCATCTGGATTTTTGGCACGTGAGTAGAAGGAATTTTTGTAGCGTCTTGATTCCCGAATGTCTCTTATCAAATACAATTGTTTTATACAATGTACATTTTGTGGATGAATGGTCTATATTCCCCCAGGTTTTTCTGTCGAATTTCCGACTTCGAGTTCTACGATTGGTTTCTAATGGTTGTATAAAATAACACCAACCATTCAACTAAGAGTTGACTAAATTGTTTTATAAAATCTAGATATTTTGTTGTCTAAAGTTTTTGTGGTAGTCGAATCTCAACAGCTCTTAATTCAACATCTTTGCCATATTTGCAACTTTTCCATCCCATAATTTCCATAACTACGGTGTTTTCCAACATGTGGCCCTTTTCCCATGGTTCACTTCGCTAAACGGTCACGGGCTCATTGGAAAGCGCAGGCCAGATTATTCAACCGTGACCATGAATTGGCGCGATTCCGATTTTACCCCGAGAGCCTGAGAAAAATTTCCTTATGTTAAATAATGTTACGCAAAAACAGTCTTTGCAAGCGTTTAATCATTTCTTGTCCTTGCAAAGCATTGTACCTATCTATCAATATTTTTCTATTGAACATACCTGATTTTTGTTCTTTTATGTTTCGTAGAAAGAATGAAATCAGAAAAACTCTGAACAAAATAACGAAAAGAATATTATAACGACTCTGAAAATGACAGCCAGCCTTACCTTTTTCAGATTTTCTGTTATAGGAAAAAAACATAATTTTCGCGCCATATTTATTTTTAACACTTCAAATGCCCTCTAAACGTCCATCTTAACAGCCAACAACCCTTTAGTATTCGATTAAAAATGCAAAAGCGAATACCAAATTAATATCGTGGAACAATTTGACGATCCGTTCGTGAAACTGACGTCTTCGGCGATTTAATTAAGTTTCGAACGCATCAAGATTCAAGATGGCGGCAGAGCTCGAACAAAATGGTGACAAGTTGGGGAATTAAGTTTAAGTTAGCGAAATGTAAACGTTTAACGTTAATTATATGCTTAGTGACGATTAATGTGTGATCGTTAATTTGGTTTCCGGTGTGTTAATTATACAAGGATTAATTAGTTTACGTTTGGGTAGATTGATTGAGGCAATTGATACTATTGTGTTGAAACTGATAGCCGACTTGAACTGTTTTGCTGAAAGAGGATTGGAACAGTCGATTGACTTCGCTGTTTGAACTGAAAAGGGATAAAAGAAAGCCAGTGGAATACTTTCACGCAGCAATTTCTTGCAATTTTGGTCGGGAACTTTGTTCGATATGTAGATGTATTGATGTAGATCTATTCGTCTTTCCGTAGACGTTTGCTAGAATAAATTCTGTGCCGATTTCCAAATATGTTATAATAATTTATTTCCCAAAACATTTATTCACAACATGTTTTCAAAAAAGGGCTAGATAATGTTACACAAATATTCAGAAAGGTCCACTGCCGAACTAGGAAAAGACCTGTATTTCTGCTTAATTATGGCACCATTCCCCATGGGAAACTGAGTTTAGACTAACTTTCCAAACGGTACCTAATATAGAATATCCAAATACTATTTCGTACTGAAAACTTATATGTATAACTGCAGGTCTCTAAATATTTGTACCACCTACTTCTATATCCCATTACTTTTATTCGTATGATAAATAGAACAACGTTATCGCAAGATATGTTTTGCCAAACCCTGCCGAGATTTGTTAAAGTAGCAAAAGATTTAATTAAAAAATATTTAGATTTATATTGTATTTATGGTTATATGAATCAGCTTCTGCCAGCACTAATTAATCAATCAAAGGAAACTTCCTCCCGGAAAAGAAACCTGCTGTGCCAAATTTCATCCAGAATTGATCAACTGTTCGGGCGTGATTGAGGATACATACAATCCTTTCCTTTCCATAAATCAAAATGTTCGCATTTATAATAGCAGTGAGATTCTAACATCGCCTTTTAAAATGTTATAATAATTCAATAAGTAAATGAATAAATATAAAAGTCTCATCCAAACTCTACATAACTCTCCCTAACCGCCAATCTATGACAAGAAACAAAAGCCCATCAACGAAAACAATTGACAGACAAGAGCTCTCCAAACAATGATGATAATAAACAGAATCCGTCGGATAAAGCCCGCCGTTGCCATCGGCTGTGCGATCTGAGTCGCTGAGAGCGTGTCGGGAGCAAAAGTTGGAAACCGCGCCGCGCTCTCCACCAGTTCGGAAAACGTTTCTGATGTTCGCCGACTAACGTTTTTTGGAGCGGGTTTGTGCTCCACCTTGAGCTGAGATTTTCAGCTTTCAGTAGCAATACAAAATCTCAACCAAACTCAACATTACTCTCCCTAACCACCAATCTATTAGAAGGAACAAAAGCCCATGAACAAAAACAATTGGCAGACAAGATGCTCTAAACAAGTGACATTCTGTTAGTGGTAGCATAGCGAAGGCGATTGTCAAACCTCAAAAGTGTACGGGATTTAAAAACGCCGTCAAAATGTCACTTGATTAATCCCTTGTATTTTAATTTCGATAATCACAACATTTGCCTAGAAAGCTAGCCAAACAACGATGATTATAAACAGAAATCCGTCGGATAAAACCCGCCAGCAATACTTTGAGTGATAGAAAAACATCACAACGGAGGCAGTGTATATCCTAAAACAATTTCTCCCATCTTAACATATTCTTGTTACAATCGACATTCTTGGCTCAGAGTTTTCATTAAATTCACCAGGAATGTCCATTCTTCAACACTATTCAGACAGTAGTGTCTGTAAATAGTTGAAGATACGATATCCGAAAGAGTAGTATTTCGGATATCGCATTCCCTCGCTACCCTTCGCAAAGCTACCTCTACAGCCCGTCCCATATTTATCTTGGCCGTTTTACTGCTATCTGTGTCACTGGGCGCTGTTGCCGAGATTTTAGGCTGTTACGATGTTTTTACTATACTTTTATATGTTTAGCAAATGCTTATTCGTTAGATCTACTTTGGTTGGTACTTCGGATTCGAGAGACGAATCGTTTTGTTGAGAATTGATTGGCTCTATTGTTGACGTCTAATGTCATTTTTATTTGAAATTCGAATGATTTATGTGTGTTTTGATTTGATGCATTGCATTCCATATTAAAATTTTATTGGTGGAAGATCAGCCATGTTTAAAAAGAAGAAGATCTATTAAACCTAGATAAGGTTAATGTTTTGAAAGGCTGCTGGTCTTGAA
Source organism: Mamestra brassicae (assembly GCA_905163435.1). Taxonomy (NCBI): domain Eukaryota; kingdom Metazoa; phylum Arthropoda; class Insecta; order Lepidoptera; family Noctuidae; genus Mamestra; species Mamestra brassicae. The sequence continues at coordinate 4,767,266 of LR991004.1, read as the reverse complement.
CTAATGATAATTAATTCACGTATGAACTAGAAACTGTTTAAGATTCGCTATCAAGTAGATACTGTTTAAGTTAGGTAGTAGCTTACCTACTCTATCTAAACCAATTTAAGTTTGTTTGTTTCCAAGCGTCAGTTTATTGATTGCTAATAACTAAGCAATCAAGGAATTTGGTGAAACACGTTTGTACTTCACAAGATATTAATGAAGGAGTTTTTAATCAGTGTTTGTCTGAAAAGACTTTTTTGGTTTAAAGTCCCAGTTTTGTTACATTTCTGCGTGTTTTTTGTTTTTCAATGACAGTGTAATTTGTCTCCTTCTTTATTTGGTTTCAAATAAACATTATCAAAATCATCAAACATTCCTATTTCAGTCTCTTAATTTAGACCAATACTCAACTCCATTTTGCACTGTGAGATTTTTACTCGTCAACGGCGTCAACAACATCGAAAGTTCTGGACGAAAACCTAGTCTCCCTTTGAATCTTACCGCTGTAAAGACAAATAAAACTTCTTATGGCCATCTTCCATTCTTTGCATTAAGTTGTGTGTCTTATGTCTCATTAGGGGACTCATTAACAGTACTTCCGGAGCGCACATCCTTAGGCTCGTGTAATCAAGCCGTTACGACCCTTTCACTATTCGCCCGGGTCCAAAGACCCCGCTTTTTGTCCCTCACACCGGCACGCACTTTCTGCTTAGTTTATTTTTGGTGATTTTCTTCAAAGGGTTATGTCTCCTTTTATACTTGGACACACTGTAAGTCGGCCACTTCAAGTCTCTGCAATTGGTAGGCGTGTCCTCCAAAGGTTTTCCAATGCCTTTAAAATCTCAGCGAACCTTCTTACAGTTCATCAGTAAACCTTTCAGAGGGGCAATTCTCGTATTTTAAGGAGCGTTTGCATTCGCATCGACGAAACCTGCCAAAAATACGCCTCAATTCCCTACATTTTGATCCTGAGCTGCGACTTGAATTTGAACGCTTTTAAATACGAGAATTGGCTTTCTAAACATAACTCTCGCTATTAAAACAAACGTTAGTACCTAAAGCCAATTCGACACACCACATTTATCGAGATAAGAGAAGCTAGCCATGGGTTAAGGAGTAATTACTCGATACCCAAAACCACGGATCAATCCTACCCGTTGCCATAACCGCGTGGTGACCCCATCATCTCTATCTGCTCGCTTCTGTGCCCATAAACATACTAGGAACACCATTATCTGGCACCATGCAACTACAAGCCACCTAACTTACAAAACTCTTCCTATTTAAAGTTGAAGGAAGTACAGTCAACAAAGGAGATTATTATGCAGACTGCAACTACTTACTTTTTAACCCAAGCGGTGCTGAATACACGTCGTTGATTTCGCTCGACTTAAAACCATTATGATTCCGACATAAGAGAGATTTTAAGTTATACAAGACTCATAGCACACAACGCAAGCAGTGTCTTGTGTAAGTTCTTAATATAATGAAAATCGAATTAACACGAGATGCTTAAAAAGCTTATGTCTCGTCGTCCTATTTATTACGCGTGTGTGCTGCATTAGTAGCTCTTGCATTGGGAAAAAAAATAAACTTCTTACTCGTAAAGAGCATACATAACTACCAAACTCTTTGGTCGCCAGTACATTTCTGCATTGATTGTGTCTCCCGCAACTACGCGTATAAATTCACATCTAGCCGTTATCTCGTTTTACGTACGAACATATTTCTTGAACTTCTGTATCGTAGTTGCTTTTATTAAAGTCTTCGATTTTGTTGGCAATAAGATGGGATAGGAATACAATTAAATAGAGCTACTAATATAGGTGTAGCAATGCATGAGGTGAATTTCAGACTTGAACTTCTAGGGATAATTTACTGTGATAATATTGAACTTGTAGCACTACACGCACAGCTGCGAATTAATAGTTGTCTTCTATGTTAGTAATCTTTGGTTGTCCCATATTTGTTTTTGAAAAACTACATATCGGTTTCCAACAGTTAAATATCAAACCAAAGTATGCCTGAAAAGGAGTTTGCTGGCACAATGTAAAATGGAGATATGTACCTTATTTAGGTACATTTAACGCGACTGTCGAATTTCCGCCCGAAAAAAAACGTTCATCGTGTAACATGTGACGTATTTCACAGATAGGCAATCTCTCAAAGAATCCTCCCAACACCCTTAAAGGAAAAGGAGTTTAGATCCAAATTCCTGGCGTAACTTTATACCAATCGGCTAATTGAAATCGGACACGGTCGGAATCTGGGAAACAATCTAGTTAATCGGTTGTAATAACCGGAATCCATCCGGATTTGTACCGGACGGGTACTATGTATGTGGTAGTCGGCATGGATTACGTATTGTCGTGGCGCGTAATGGCTTCCAATATATGCCTGTTTGCAGGTCAATCTGTATTGTGACGCTGTTGGGTTATGGGGTTGATGAACTTTGCGGAAATTAGGGAATTTGATTTTTGTGGAACAGACCAGTTAGGTACTTTTGTATATAACTCTGATCTCTTTTAGTTCTAAATCTGATACAAAAAGTCCTGGTCAAGAATCTACGACAAATGCTTCTGAAATTCAGTTGAGGTTTGGTTCAAGGAGTTGGTTCAACTTTTCCGAAGAGATTCTAATCTCTTCGGAAAAGTTGAACCAACTCCTTCATACATTTCTGTAGCGATATTCAATAAAGTTCAATTCGTTCCTAACTGGAGTAACGGCACACAATTTGAATGTGACCTCAATTTGTAACGCGGATTCACAACTCGACACTGTTAAAACTTAGATAAAAACCCATCCGTAGCAGTAGGTAGTTCAATTTTTTTAAAGATAAAGTCGGAAAAGACTGTCCAATCCATATAATATAAATAATAAATGCGAAAGGAACTCTGTGTGTGTCTGTCTTATTTGCTTATATGTCTGTGTGTTTGTTACGCTTTCACGCCTAAACCGCTGAGCTCTGATGTATATAATTGGTACCTCCTCTCATCTACCTACAAAGATTGAGAGAACTTGGACACAGTATACCTATTTTTTATCTCCAGATAACCTTACTTTGGGGTAATTTCCGCCTTTCAGGCTGACGGAACAGCCGGCAGAAGTTAATCCTATTGAATTATTATAATTAAAAAACCCTTTCTATTTATTTTCAACAGTAGGACAACACCTAAGAAAAACTCAGTCCCGAAAAAACGACCCGATAAAATTACTGACACATTGTCTTCTCCACAGCTCAAAATCCCTGCGCAGTCCAAGCAACATGTTCGTCATCAACCTAGCGGTCTTCGACCTGATGATGATGATAGAAATGCCGCTGCTCATCATGAACTCGTTCTACCAGCGCATGATTGGTTACCAACTAGGCTGTGATATCTATGCCGTGCTGGGATCCTTGTCGGGCATCGGAGGAGCTATTACGAACGCTGTTATTGCGTTTGATAGATACAAGTAAGTATCCATAGACATATATAGACCCCATCGAAGCCAATTTTTTTTTAAGGATTCGTCAAATGACTTCTTCCGTTCTAGGTGGCGCGGAAGTGCGTGTCAGACTCTTACTGACTTAAACCCATCCGTGTTCCTCCGCTTGCCCTTTCGCGTTCCAGGGCTGCGGTGACTCTTTCGAACAAATTCCGCCCTCGAACCCATAGACAAAGATTTTTGTGTATGGGTTTTTGTCGAGATAGGTTTAGCAACAGTCCTCTAAACAGTAAAAGGTAGATGTATGGTTGAAGGTATGGTGTTACCCAGTTCCTAGCTGCATCCGATTATACTGGAAACTGAGGAGCTTAGTTGTCTTAGTTGTAAGCAGATCGATTTGTCTTTAATCAGATAATTATGAACACACCAACACGTAACTTTTATACAACTGGCTGACCAAGAACGAACCGTTCTTGATCTCACTGCATCTGATCCGAATCCGAGAATTGTCGGTCCGAAGTTGCCGTAGTATTTCTAGGAGAATATAAAAGATCCGAACTCCGTCCGTCCGAATTCAGTAGATTTCCAATCAGGATAACACTCGGAACTCATATTCGGATTCGGATCGGATGCAGCGTGTAAACGCCCTTACACATTTAAAAACAACATCTACCAATTCCAATCTTAATCCTATCCAAACACGAGATAAATAAACCAGAATCAGCATTATTTCCATAGATATTTTTAGAGTTTACAAGCGGTTTTGAGTTTTATAAAGTCGTTAAGAGACTTCCGCATAGGGACCAACTTTGATATTGTTTTTGAAGTTCTTGAACGAGTCTAGGCTTTTTATTACTGTTTGAACAACAGAACTTTACTTTAAGTTGGATCGCAAATGGCAATTTTTACGACAACGATTAGCCATACTTCACAAATAAATAATCTGTTTGAATGGCAATTAGTGGACTTAGGTTCTTTATAAAGTGAAATTATATTTACGCCGCATGTTCAAAGGTGAGCATGTGACCTAAAACTCAGGTTGAGTCCTTTGGGTTTTTTGCAGCAGCCCTGTGCCACGTTGATGGCAATTTACTAGCTCGTTAACCACTGCTAACTACTTCCCACTAGGCATGACGGTATGTAAATGGTAGCAGTATCTACATTACTAAAAACTACTAAGCACTACTTAAAAGTAAATCTGACTTCACACAAAGACTAGCACTTAACTACAGCAACCATCAGGTAATTTCCCACCAGACACAACATTTCTGGTTGGTGGATCCTCCCTTTTCAATGGTAGAGGGACACTGCATCTTGTTCCACGTACGTCTACAAAGTAATCTAATCTCTAATTACCATTGTTATCTTCAAGGACGATCTCCTGCCCGCTGGATGGAAGGATTAACAAGGTGCAAGCCTTCATCCTAATTGCCTTCACGTGGTTCTGGGCACTACCCTTCACCATTCTACCCGCTCTCAAGATCTGGGGGCGATTCGTACCCGGTAAGTACTTGAAGATCAACACTACTTTTAAAAAAAAATATCGTAAAAACCGCTGTATGACATTGAGTTGAAAATCATGTGGCATATCAGTTCATACAAACACAATAAAACCTCGTCTCAGCTCCCAGGGTACCTATTAGACAAAGTGATATTCAGCGATTATGTAAAAAGTCCCGCTGGTCGATTCTGTAAACATATCGAAGTGGAGGCTTGGGTGAAGTGATCACGAGGTGAACTGTCAATCCATATAATCACGATGTCACGTGATCACGAAGTTAGCTGTCATTCCATTTTGATTATATGGATTGCCAGCTCACCTCGTGACGACTTCACCCAAGCCTTCACTTCGACATTTTTACAGAATAGACCGGCAGATGCTTATTTCTCGTCATTTTAAGGAGCGTTCGCATTTGCAATGCAGTCGCAAACTGACGAGGAAAAGTTGCTGAAGCTTATGATATTGACATTCGCTAAGATAGTAGATGCGACATGATTTGAACGCTGTTTAGGAAGTGACAAATATTATCCCTGAGTTACTGAAATAGATATTTTTTAAGAAGCGTACTTAATGCCACAGGCATTCCAACTGTAATAGAAATATCTAATTAATATCGATTCAGTAACTACTTACAAAAAATCGTTGAATGAAACTTGTACCTGATAGGTAGTACAAGTGTCATTAAAAAAAGTCACTGTTCCAAAATTATTTACAGGAGAGACATCAACGAACCCAAAAGACATCACAAATTAAGCATGCTTTTATAAACACTCCTACAGTGTAATCAACAAACATTCATAACAGTCCAAATTCTTAATGAATACCTATCTCCTAAATATGCAATTAAAAAAGAAATATCAGCATCGGAAGCCATTCATTAAGGCGCGAATAAATTAAACATTAATAAATAAAGGAAGTCGCAAATATTAGAACGTTCATTTGAGATGGGGAAGCGGACTGTTTCATTAGGAGAGACGATTCTGGGTTAAATGTTTGTTTAAATAAAGGTATTTTCGGCAGAAAATTTAGTTCAATTCGATGTTAACCGGTATTTGGTTTTTCTGCACCTTTTTTATTATTGATCAGCTCGCGTTTGGCCCTCTGATTATTCAAGTACTTTACTTAAAGACCACCAGGTTATAGCTACTAGGAAACACAGACTCTGGCAGGGAATTCCACTTCTTAGCTGTACGAGTTATGAAAGAAAATTTCACTCCAATTCCAATGAAAGAATTCCCTAAACTTTTTGTGCGTTTGGGTGCGTTAAAGACACTTCGCCTTTAAGGAAAACAGATCACAAACTTATCAGAACTGATTTTACTGACGGAAAAAAATATCCAATGGCTTCATTAGTTTACTGGAATACTCGTAATGTAAACTGTTCTACGTATTACTCTAATCCCAATATCAATAAATCTACAAAACAGGACACAGCAATAGATACGCAGCCCGTACCTACCAATTTCCAACACCAACGCGTCCTAAATCCAATTACACACTGTAGTATTCGAAACATGCATTTGCACCAACGCCACACATAATTCCGAGTTAACCAGCTGATTAAGTGCACCAATTGTGCGACAAATTGCACGCATCCGTTGAAAACAGGAGATTACCGCCATTGTCTTGGTGCAGACGACCGATTGTAATTCGATGAGTAATCGACTTTAAACTTTAGGAGTGGGTAAGTGCGTCAGCCCTTTGTCGTAAACATATGCATTAAGATGACCAATGAAAGAATCAGAACCGTAATAAGGGAGAAAGTATGAAATGCTTCCAAAGTTTTTCAGTAATGGTTGTGAATCATGGATTTTCCATGAGATCACATTATGACGTTATAAATTCTCCGATCTCCAAAATCGGGTGATTCAAGATCTACAAAAAACACTGAAGCCCTACTATGACGTGCTAATGCGATCCCGATGATGTAAACGGGATAATGCTATTCGCTATATATAGCTCCGTCTCCCTCTTAGAGCGGAATCATGATCGTTTTAAGACTTCATAGTAGCGTCTCTGATCATATTTTTATTGATAAAACCAACCTACCTACAAGTCACATTTAATAAATATATTTTTTTGTTGATCTTTTAGAATAGAACATATCTAATATATCATTTTACAGAAAAGATAAATGAAAAAAACATTACACTGGGTGACACATTGGGCTCCCTTGTCGCTCAAAACGATATTCTCAAGCCAAATTTTGAATCCTTTAATAAGCATTTAGTAAATTATCCACCTTAATTACGTCATCATCATCCATTCGAACAACCTTAACTGCTGGTCACACACCGGAATCATTTAATGTCTTCTCTATCTCACTCTTTCATTCCAGAGGGCTTCCTGACCACCTGCTCCTTCGACTACTTCACGGATGACCAGGACACGAAGGTCTTCGTCGCCTGTATCTTCGTATGGAGCTACGCCATCCCTATGGCGCTCATCTGCTACTTCTACTCACAGCTGTTTAGTGCTGTAAGTGGTTTTGTCTTGTTATTTCTTAAGTGCTGCTCTCTGCCTCTTTCTGAAGCTGTTCTTTTCATCGGGCAGCAGTTAGGTAGATCTTTGTTTTCCTTTGAAAGAAGTACCTACGAAGCTGTGTGAAGTATCTCGAAAGATCTTCTGTCTTTAAGGATATTCACACTGAAAGAGAGAAGATTTTCGTTGACAATCCAAAGGAAACTTATTAGATCTTAAAAAGTTTTGGTTACAAAAATAAAACAAACACTATTACGAGCCATGTAGCCTTTGATCTTTATCTTTCTTTCTAAGTAAATGATAAATACAAAACAAAACAAGACATGCCAAAATTCGCCAGTTCCATCCCGTCTAGGAAAACAGATTACGTTAAACTTAAAGCATATATTCACCCTATTATGCTAATATAACGTTCCCGGTGCTCTTGAGTGTTAGCAGCGTAATTTTGGACAGCTCTTATGTAACATTTCAAGGTTACACCTAGACTAATTAGGCAAGTTTAGGAGGCAAGTGCTTCTAAGTGGGCCTAACCGAGACCTAACTAAGTTTAACATAGTCTGGAGAGTAATGGCAGTGGACGTGTGTGTTAAAAGGTGGATATTTTGAAGAGTAGTTGCGTGGAATACTTCACCTTTAAACGGATTTTGCAATGACACTTATTACACATTCAGAAAAGATAATTGCCTTTAACATGGTTTAAAATGGTTACAGTCAAAGTCCACATGTTTAGCTATACAGGATATGTATCAATTGCATGCAAAATAATTATTATCAGTTAAATTGTTCTTCAATTTTACAAATATAAGGTCAATTATAGTTTTATCTCAGCATTATACGCAATGACAAATGTCCAGAAATGTATAGTTTCAATAAACTATAAATTTCTGGACTTTTTTGACTGGAGTTCAGTGGAGCAATATTACTATTATTAAGGTCACAACACGTAATTCTAATTTCCCTACATTTTGTTTCTGACATTGTTTTTTCTGAGATAATATTGCAACTTGAATTTAAACGTTTTTTTTTAAGAACGAACATTTTCTTTGCGATGGTAAGCACCGAATGTAATTTGTTTTGGCTAAGAAAAACACAATTGTTAAATCAAATGCAATACCTATGTATTGCATTTCATGAAATGCAACTTGGGAAATTGGGGTTTTATAGACCCGTTAGAACATTACCCACATGTTGGAGTGCTCCAAGCCCATACACCTCTTGAGGCCCTAATTAACGTCTCTAACGCTCCTAGCCACCTACTGCGACCAAATTATCTTAGAAGTTAACAATTGATTCGAAAAGAAAAAACATCTTTTTGAATCTGTTGGTAATGTCTGTCACATTGAACAAAGATGTGACTTAAATTATCTTTTTCGAATACAAACTTTTTCGATTGGGTTTGAATTAAAAAAGTTAGAAAAGCAATAACTCTGTACCGCCAAGTAAATTCTGAACAAACAAGTTTGAAAGTCACAATACTTGGCAAAATCATTTTTAAAAACACGCATATATATGTATAATACCAAACATTACCTTTACCGCTCTTGAATTGTATTTTAAATTGTATTGAGTAATTCATTCGATTGTTTTTATGTATATTTATTTTAATTGAAATTTAATGTGAATGTTATGATCTAAAATTGATTGAAATAAATGAATTTGAATTTGAATTTAAGGTGATGATAGACTTGAGCATTCACTTGTAACAGAACAACGAGCATTCACCATTTTACATTTGTCGAACGATATTGAAAATGGTCTCAAATCTACAATACTACATATAAAATATAGGCTTTTGCCCCCGACTGCGTACGCGCATATCCCGGTTTTTTACCGATCCCGTATAGCCTGCCTTCCTCATGAATGTGGCTATCATATACAAAATTTTCCAAGTCCGACTGGTAGCTCCAGAGATCAGCACGTTCAAACAAACTCTTTTATATTACATTGATTTGGATTTCAGCTTTCAAAATAAATTGAACGCATGAATATTTTCAAATAACTATATTAAAAAAAGAGAATAATTATCGAATGTTACTCTTATCATATTAGTTACGCTTTGTTCATTGATGATGATCGTCGAAAAAGTGTTTAAGCGAGCATTCTAGCGAGAAACAGTTGCTTTGGGCTTTTTGCCGAGCCGAGAATAGAGTCAAACATCGCTACGAACATTTTCACGATGATTGTAGCGAACGCTCTAGTGAATGCTCGTCAAAAATGTAGTCTGCACGAAGATGTCGAACTACAATGACAAAATTGCTCGGCTCGGCAAAAAGCTCAAAGCAACTGTCGTTCGCTAGAATGCTCGCTTAAACACTTGCTCGCTCCTGTTTATTTTAAACAAAGAACGTTCGCTAGAATGCTCATTGCTAGTGAATGCTCAAGTCTATCAGTGGCTTTACTATTAGTGATTACTACCACTACCTTAGTCTCCCTAAAATAGAATTGAAAGAGCGTGTCGGAAAAAACTTTTCTCATTTCATACAACTAACTAACTAAAAAAAATAAAGCAATAAGGATTTGTGGATTTTGTCATAAATAATGCCAGAGACAATTCTAGATCATTAATGATATTATATTTTTCAAGTGACTTATTTTTCAAGTGACTAGCTACTTCTGAACAAACTCTCGCCTTTTATTTTTTTTCATGTGGCAACGTTCAGCATTTATACTGAAGCCAAAACATTGAATACCCTTGCTTGACAACACTTTGCGGTTTTATTTTAATTAGTCTCTTCATTGAAGAGATCTCTTTTATTAATGAAAACCATAAGGACACAATCAAGGCGCGAACCTCAATCGTTGTTTTACTCATGTCTGGCAACTTCTAAGACTTAACTATCTTACAATAACTAATATAGATACTTACTTATAGTAGTAAGTAGTGATAAGTAGAAAAACATCAGAGTTGCATCAATTTCTACATTTTTTTTAAGCAACGATCGCAGGCGTGTCTCAGTTGCAATCTGTCAGAAGTTTATGGGAATTGAGGCTTTTTTGACAGATTGCGACTGAGATGCGAATTGGAACGAAGCTTAATAAATAGTAGATCTGGCCCTCACTTTTCAAATCTTTCTCAACTCAAAACAATCACTCAAAACCTTACACAAAATCCAACCCTAAAATGAATCACTCAAAACTTTGCGAACCTAATAATTTGCTTCCGGGATCTAGAAGAGCTCGTCGTTCGGCCACAAAAGGCCGCAAGATCTTCCGTCCTATTTAACTCGGCCTGACCCTAATCCCGGCGTGATTATTACCACAGATACATTTCGATTCAATTAACCTATTTATAATAAGGGATCATACCCGTTTTGTTCTAGGATCTTATTAGGATGTCGACTTGGAGGAAAACAATATCAGTGTCTTACTATGGTGTTGTTAAGGAGTGCATAGACTAGAGAAATCCAGTTTTTTTTTTGTTAAAACAGTAAGTAGGTGTGGTATCTATTAACTTCTCTACTGAAAATAATAACGATTTAATAAAAGTTTGACAAAAACACTGAACAAACTAGAAAATAATAATTATTTTTGGAATATCTGTATATGTCAGAATCTAGGTACACTTTAAGCCATTTTGAATTGTTACTCATGCTTTTATATTTAGTGATGTGTATTTATGAGCAATAAGCTGCACAGTTGTGTTGTTGTTCAGTATTGAACACAAAAAAATAGAACAGTTTTAGCCGAAATGATCGAGTTATTTCAGATATTGGCCATGCAAGGGTTGATCTCGTCACTTCTTCACTTCGCAATCGGCTTACTACGTACTCAAGCGTAATAAGATTTGCCTTGTGAGGTAATCTCCGCCAAATACAGCAATGAATAACATCAAATCCGATCTCATTTTTGCTATTTCTGACGAAAAAATCTCGTTTAAGTCGAACGACGCATTGCATTTTGATTTTAAATGGAATGACTTAAAATACAATAGATATGTACCTACAATACACATAAATTCGTTTCTATCAGATCTTTAGGTATAGACTTACCTATATACTTAAGTACCTATAGTAGACACCAGATAAATTTGCAATAACGGTAATTGACCCACATACATTCACAATATCAAAACCAGAAATAAAGACATAAAGCTGTCCTAAATCGACTTCAATCATGATCCTTTAATCAAAAATGGTTCATAATTTATTGTTCAGGTATCTACTATATTAGGGAAAGGTAAATGTACTTTAGTGCAAGTTTATCTGACGCTTATCGTAGGTATTAAATTTTCACACTAAATTGTAGTAAAGACTAAAATGTCTGACTTCATATACCCAAACACACACATAACCAAGCACGAAGCCATATGTTTTTGTTATTTATTATCAGTTCTACAAATAAACTCATTCGATACCTCAAACATTTCTACAATACATTTTACCCCCTCTTCAAGAGTCTTAAACAAACAATAACCCGTCCCGTCGCCCCAAAAAACCTAACAATCAATTTTTCTTCAATAAAACTTGAGCACAATAACAGAAAATAACATCCATTCGCGCGTAGCACGACGGCACTCGTAAACTACGTTCAGACAAAAAATGTCGAATCACTAAAGTTCCGACGACGAGAAAATTGTTTGTTAAGTTCGTCACCTCGAATTGTTTCGGATAAACTCTCGGTCTCGCCGAAGTTTCCCATCACTAGAAACGGAATTAAATTCGGATTTGAGTTCCATCGCGGTTTGAGTGTTAACAGTTTAAATTGAATGCTTTAGATATTACGACATGTATTTTGACTGAAGCATTAACTTCATAGATTTTATCTTTGTGTTAGCCCTGGTCGGATCTAACGCGTTTGGTAGAAGATACTTCACGTAATTATTAATTTACACAAACCCAAGTTATTCCGCAGCTTTATTAAATCCTATCAAATCAACGTGCAGCGAGGAACGGGTTAAGATGTTTTGATAAACGTTTTTTCTAGATTAGTTGCGGCGGTAGCGCTCCTTGCGTTTTCCGATAAACAGCTATTAAGTGAACATAGTGCTTTTCATTAGCTATTAACTTTGAGATTCTTAATTAAACTGCCGGGTTAAATTGCAGTTAGATGTTGTTTTAGTCTGCCGTGCGATATACAAGGCTTTTCAGTGAGGTGGCACTGCAAATTACAAGTTTTAAAGCACAAAAATACAAATCACTTTTTTTCATAATCCGTGTATCAGGATCAGACATATTAGTCTTTTAAAATAAAATAAAGAACTTACATTCAGTCATCATTTAAAAGCAACGCCATTTTGAAACAACAGTCAGACACGTCATAATTAAGTCAATAGAGGTTGAACAAAAACGGCCATTCATGTTTTTTTGAATTCAGAATCGTCGACGCTCGAAAAACGCGATTTAACAAGACTGATAATTAAAAGTCTGATTGCTCAGTTTTTTTTCTCGTTTTCCCCTACAAGGAAAATTGGACAGAAAACGCTTTCGTTCGACCAAAATTGAAAATTCGGGTGCTGTTGAACCGATCTTTATTTGCTTCTATTATTAAATTGTATATTTAAGCTGTTCTGTTATTAACTGGGCGATACTTGTTTAGTAACGCAAAATTAAAATCGCGCTACAACAAGTTATTGCTTGTTCCGATTTCGAAATCTTATTTGTAGCCTACTTAATATTTCCAGACGTCAAAACGTTCTAGAATATATCCTAATTTTGTCTCCAAATGGCAATACCTAAACAAAAGTATCCATAGATACTTACCCAATCACAATCGGAATAAAAGTCCAAACTCTCCAATTCCGTTTATTTAAAACGGAAAGTTATACAATAAATGAGAATTATTTCAGAACGATTCGATTCAAGAATTCTTTAAGTAACAATTTAAGCGGAAAATTCAGAAGTTTTCCTTGAAAATGGGGAAGAAGCATTATTTTTGTTTGAACCAGTGCACAAATTCCCGGGTTAGTGATGGGCGCTTCTTAAATGCTTAATCGACTAATTAGATTCGATTAGGTGATATCCAATTACCAATAGGGAACGAAATGAAAATCTGTATTATGTGCACAACCCAAGTGCACACTGAGGTTGTTGTAACAGATCCCAATACTGGGCAAAGCTCACCTTAGTACATTAGCTATATATGCTATGCTATGTTTTGTGTGTACAATAAAGAAAAAGGCGTGGAACTCTCCACCAGCATTTCTGTTCTCTGTTGCCTACTCTACAATACTGTCAGCCTTTAAAGCAAGAGTGAACAGGCAGTTTCGAACGAGCTTGATACATCTTAGACATCATACATCTCCGATCATCAGGACATATTATATAATCAAATCCTCATCATTTGATCGCCCATTGCTTATTATGATGAGTATAGTGAAGTAGGTATATAAGTAAACTAGCTTTTGCCCGCGTCTTCGTACGCGCATATCCTTTTTTTCTTGATACAAAAATAATTTTCCAAATCCGACTGGTAATTCCAGAGATTAACGCGTACAAACAAACTCTTCAACTTTATTATAAAATCGGTGACTGTTACTTGATTTGTAGAAATCAGACTGGCCACTACGGTCAACTCGAATGATTCGAATAAGATCCTACATTTAGTAAGAGAAGGGTGTCGATTGTTCATTCGAATAGAAATTCTTGCAACTCCGATTCGACTGTCGAAACATTTCGGAATCCCGCAACGTTAATCTCGGGCGGAATGAGCGAGGAATGTTATAAAAGAAAAAACTGTTGTAGCTGGTATTGGCTATCGCTTAGTGGTACCTACTTAAGTTATTTTACTGTGGTAGGTACCTACATACGTTGGTAAACAACGTGTAGGTAAGCTTGTTGAGATTCTTGACATTGTTTTGTTCACACAATGACATCTTTTGCATCGGATGAAGCAATCCTTTCTATATTCTTTTACTGTCTAATATTTAGGTATTTAACCTAACTATGGTAGACACCAGAAAAATGTACAGGGTCATTGACCCACATACATCTATTGACTGTCATAATATCAAAAACAGAAATAAAGATGTAAAGCTGTCCTGAATCGATCCTTTACGTTCTCTAGTAATGAAAAACGGTTCATAATGTATTGTTCAGGTATCTACGAAGAGATATTACGTAAAGGTGTACTGTACTAATGTACTTTATTGCAAGTTTATTAGCGCCTACCATCGCTTCTGCCCGTGGTAAGTGTGGCAACGTACTACCAGAGTAAGAATATCACCCCCGGTGCGACACTGTCACTTATGCAAAAATTGTAATAATGAGTTAAATATGTAATAACTGTCCTAAAGCACCCTTTTACTTGGTGCTATAACATTACATTCGTAGTACAGATAGTTTGACGTTGTACTAATAGCTATTCATCTTGTCTAAATCTTGAAATATAATAATTTTTTGAGATGTCAAAGTTTTAATCCTTCTCCTGAAAAATTGCATTTTTGCATAAGTGACAGTGTCGCACCGGGGGTGCGATGTATCTATCTGTGTTCGAAATTCATCCAAATCTGATAAGCCGTTGAGACGTTGATACAAAAATCCTTCAAATATACAGGCCTTCACATTTATAAGCATTAGATACCGATCACCTAGTATTGTGAAAAATTCAGCACCGGACTTTCTAATAACCATCCAATGTCACTTTCAAAATCTTTACCTTACTTAAATCGTGAAGGATCACTTCAAAATTAATTCATTTCAAACATCAAAGCTGCTCGACGGAGAGCTTCCTTAGCCTGGGGACATACGAAATTAAAGAAAAGATTTTGAATGATGTGGACGTAAATATAATTTGTTTACAGGTGTTAAGCTTATTGGGTAGGTAGATTTAGATTTTGACGACACAGTTGGCGCAGACGACACAGTTGGCGCATTGGTTGAGCGATTGACTGCTGCGCTGCGTATTGCGGGTTCGATTCCCGCACGGAACAAATATTTGTATGGCCTACAGATAGTTGTTCCGGGTTTGATGTTTGTAAACGCACCCACAATACAGGAGAAATTCCTAGTGTGGGGCAAAGTTTAAAAAAAATATATATATAGATGAATTCTGTACAGCATCTTTTGTATAGCGCTGCAAACATGTCCGAATGAGTCTCGCGCTATCCACTGATGTTAGTTCATACGTGAGGTTTTAGCCATGATGAAATGGGCAGTAGGAATTCGACATAACCATTCTCTCCATACGCGCTGTTTGAATGAGGATAAATCAAAACGTAAAAAAAAACCTTTATATCACAAACCGCTGCAGAGACTACATAAACCATACAAACATCTCTTAGCGGGTCAAACGGACCTACCGTTTCAGCCCGTTTGACGTTATTGTTCTACTTACGTGCTGTTGCTCGAAATAACTATCCTTCAACGAACAAACCGAGGGCGGTACGAATCAATTATAACAAGCCAATGCCATCATTCATCATCATCATCAGCCGAAAGACGTCCACTGCTGGACATAGGCATCCCCCAAAGGGGGGGTTTTGTCATAATCGCCACGCTTGGCAGGCGGGTTGGCGATAGGCCAATTTGGCAATCGCTGTCGCAATGTACAGAAAATGCTGCTGCCCATTCTCTGGTGAGTCCCTTAGTCGCCTCTTACGACACCCACGAGAAGTGATGGGATGGTCCTATTCTTTTACGTCCGACACCATACAGAATAATGCCAATATGATTACATAGAGAAAAAGGAATACTGTTATTCGTCCTGTATGACTCCATTCCTCCCTGACACTGGCACAATGATGGCTTTAACATGTCAGTTTGTGTGTATGGTCCTCTAAGCTATAAAAACGGCCAGCATTCCCTTCTCTATCACCACTTAAACCTTTCCTTCCCAGGTACGCCTCCACGAACGTATGCTCTCCGATCAAGCCAAGAAGATGAACGTCAAGTCCCTCGCCGCCAACAAGGAGGACGCCAGCCGGAGCGTAGAGATCCGGATCGCTAAGGTGGCCTTCACCATCTTCTTCCTTTTCGTGTGTGCCTGGACGCCGTATGCCTTCGTTACAATGACTGGCGCTTTTGGTGATAGGTGAGTGTTTAGAGGATATGATTTTCTGACTTGTGACTATACCTTTCTTCTAGCTTATAATATAATTGTCCCAATAAATAGCACATGCCTTTGTAGTGGTATCAATACAGCCACATCATCATCTGCCTAGCCTTTTCCTTATTATATTGGGGTCGGCTTCCAGTCAAACCGGATTCAGCTGAATACCAGTATTTTACGTGGGGCGTCTGCCTACCAGACTTCCACAAACCATTAACTGGGTAACACGGTCCTCATTGGTAAGACTGGTGACAGATTTTCTGGCTTCTGACTATCAATACAGCCACATACGAACTACAAAAGAAGTCACGTCACGCAAATCCTCCATCACGCTATATAAGTTCTCCAAGCGGTTTGAACATATACAACAGCCCGACAACAACCATTGAACATCTGCCTGCCAGACACAACACCGTCGCAGGATCTCATTCAATAACTCACTAAACTTAGAACAAAATTAGAAATTAAGACATAGTTTCAAGCCTCGCTGTCATGACACGATTCAGTAAAATAAATTACAGGAGCCTTCTAAGAAAATAGTGTAGGTGTCAATGACAGTGTGCGTGGGAGTCTTGTTGCTGTATTTGATAGATACCTAGACGTCTAGCATAGACAAAGGGCAATTACAGTTGTTTATCACAAAATTCACAAAGATTTAAATATTTGCGT
Organism: Mamestra brassicae; assembly: GCA_905163435.1. Taxonomy (NCBI): domain Eukaryota; kingdom Metazoa; phylum Arthropoda; class Insecta; order Lepidoptera; family Noctuidae; genus Mamestra; species Mamestra brassicae. The sequence goes on along the minus strand of LR991004.1, from coordinate 4,750,219 downwards.
TTTTGCGTAGGCTGGTATTTAGCAAATGCCACGATTTTGCTGGTCTAAACATCCTAACTAATATTGTAAATGCGAAAGTGAGTTTGTTTGTTTGTTACGCTTCCACGCCTAAATCGCTGAACCGGTTTTGATGATTTTTTGTGCAGAGAGATGGGTCCCCCTTTTCTGAAAATCTATGTAAACGCGAACGAAACCGCGGGAAAAAGCTGGTTAAGTAAAATAAGTACCTAATGCTTAAAATAAAGTCTTTCCACTTCTTTCTATAATCTGTTTATTTTCCTTTGGCAATTAATCTTGTGTAATAAATCTTAGGGATTCGGAGACGATCGAATTCAAATTAGGTAAAATGTGGATTTATTCCAGGAATCCCTATTCAAATTTAAAAACAAGGATTTGCGGACAATTTAATATGGTTCTAAAGTTATAGTTTTTTTTATCAACTTTTGTTGTCCCCCCATAGCTTTCCACTTTTCCAGGTGGGGTGCCTTCTCCAACCAATACGTCTTGAACACCTCTAAGGCTCACGAAGCGGTTTTCACCTGCCGCGATGTAGGAACAGCCGTTTTATTTCCCAACTCACGAGACCGGAGTTTGTCGCGGTTGCGATTAGCGAAGCTGCCCCGAAGTGCGGCTACACCTAGTTTAGCCGACTAAAACTAGGTGTAGCTGCACTTCGGGTATTAGCCGTAAGATAAATATAAATTTCTACTTTCTACAAAAGCTGCAGGCCCGAAACCGCGGCAGGTGGGGAGAAAACCGCTTCGTGGGTTCTTCATTAGTCTTCATGATAGCGTTTCCTAGGCCTTCCTCGGTGACGATGCCCGTCCTCTGTTACTAAAGTGATAGTAGCTTTGTTCCATTGTTGTTTTTGTTGTTAAAAAATTATCAAATAACATCTATTATCCAGGAACCTCCTGACTCCCGTAGCGACAATGATACCCGCCGTCTGCTGCAAGGTGGTCTCCTGCATAGACCCATGGGTGTATGCCATTAATCATCCCAGATACAGGTCAGTATTTTCTTTATTCCATTTTCAGTAATTTTAATGAATACTGCATAAAAGTCACTAGGAGTTACACATAAACTCAATGCCTTTTTTTTATTCAATGAAGGCTGAGAATCAGAACTTTTTGAACGGCAAAATTTACATAAAGACAGTCCCGTAAACGCCCTGTCCTTAGCAAGTGTTATAGCTGGAAAGAAGAAGTGGTGCAACAAACTTCCCACCAAAAAATAGTATGTTGACTAGAGCCCATAGAGCACCGCGAGTCTCCTTCCGTCATGCAAAGCATCGCGTTACCCTGTCTTACGTAAAATCTAATCTTCTTTTTCAGGGCGGAACTCCAGAAGCGTCTTCCCTGGATGGGAGTCCGCGAACAGGACCCCGACTCTGTATCCACCACCACCAGCGTCGCCACCGCGCAGTCTACTGCCCAACCCGCTGCTGAAGCTTAAATCCTCACACAAAAGTCCAACAATACTGCTTCAATGAGAATTTGTTCGACGCCATTTTGGAACATTCTAGAATGTTTCAAAAAGTGACAGTTGATGTGAGAGTTCGTGTACGCTTTCGATTTCATTTGTTTGAAGTTTGATTCGCTTTTGTTTGCGCAATTATTAGTTATTTAGTTTGATTAGTATTCTATATTCCACCTATAACTATTATTGTATGTTATCTAATGATACCTAAAAACAACTTTAAAGGGACTTTATAATAAGAGGATTTGAATAATTTAGTGTTTTTGATGTAACCATCTAATTAAACAGAAAATCATAATTAATTAAGAAGATTTCAAACATGGCGACGATCTCATTAGTACCAATGAACTCGAGAAACTCAGCAACGTTCTATTTCTGTGACTATAAACAAACAAGGCTCGTCCGCCCACACCAAACGTCCCTCAAAATTAGATTATTACCAAAAACATTCCGAAATATAGTAGAAATTACTTGAGCTGTCAAATCCATCTTGTAATGAAGAAAACCTTTTGGCAGGACTGTCTAAGAAATCCTTGTATTGTTCGCCTTGCCTAACAAAAAGCGAAGATTTCCAATACCTGATGAGATAAATACAGATCATGAAGCTCTCGCGAGTTGAAAGATCTAGAATATTTATGAAGTGAAATTTTCTTCCTCTGTTGAAGAGATTTTTTCTTGAAACCAGTTTTTTTGTACCTACTTTCAGGCGTCACGTTAATCTTATGCCATTCTTAAATGTGGCACACATTTCTTTTGGGTAGAGCTGTCAGTGGGCCCTTCTTAATTATACTTTCTTTTGAATTTATCCTTCAAAATTACATTTCAAACAAGCAGGTAATCGAACTAATATAACCTATTTTGAGGGATTAAACCAATTAAGCATATTATGGTGATCTTTATGCTAAGTCAACTAATAGAATTACATGTAGTTATTTAGAGGATTACTTTCTTATAAGCCTAAGTGACTTATGTTTGAGCAAATCCTTATGTACCTTAATACCGTTGATATTATGCAGAAGTAATTGTATAAGTTTCTTGTAAGTTACGACATAAACCTTTAATGTTTTATATGCCTAAGTTATACTTTGTAAAGAACGAATTCTCATTGGCCAGTATTGTTCCGTGACAAAAAGTTTCTAAAACGACACAAGCAAGTCTATGGTTCAACGAGTATGCAAGAATAATATTTTTTTACGAAGCAAAATATAAAAATACAAAAAAAATACGGACCGACCCCGACGACCAAGCTGATTTTATGAGCAAATAAAGTTATAATACTGCAACTGATGAGTTCGTTTTATTTTGTTGTAAAAGTATTTATCCCTTGAAGGAGAAAATGGCGGGTGGGGTTAAGAGGAGGGGAGGGGGTCATTAGGTATTTAAACACACGCAAAACTCTGCTTGGCACTTAAAATTATAGTCGTTTGTGGTACACCTGGGTTAACATTACCATAGAGATGGTAGAATGCTTTTGGAATCTGTAAGACTTATAGAGTTAGGTACCACATCCAACACATAGGCACCTACTTACATTTAAGGGTACCTACTTTCACTTGTATCGAAGGAATAAACATGACAAATTGACATAATGGGTATACAAATATAGTCAAAACGGACATTTTTATTCGTCAGGTAAAAGTTATGTGACTATTGAAAAATCAGCCCTAAGTCTTGTAATCGGAGCTCGCGTGGTAGTAGGTATCTATTAGTGCAAATAATGGTGCTATTTATATCCATTATACGCCATTCAAGAAAGCCATTATGATGAGGCACGTGAGAGGCACAAAGGGTATACCTACTTTTATGTTGCGCCTCTTGACAGCTACCCTTGGTCAGCTCCCACGCAACACAGGAGACAATAGACGATGCCCTACTCTTAGGAATCACACAGTTTCCAAGAATAACTACAAATTCAAACGACCCACTTACAATCAGGTCTACTGAATCTGAGGATTAGGCGCCTATCATTGTCCCTATAGCCCTATCATAGTCATAACATCACTCTCGACTCCACATCGAATTATGGCTTGTTATTTATTTGACATTAATCGGGGACATTTTCTGTTGTCAAAGTCGAGTGGAGGTCCTTCAAATCAACTCTGACTATGGTCCATAAACTTAACAAGGCTGTAACACAAAATACAACCAAATCAAGAAACCTAAACACAATTTGTACTAACCTCATTCATTTCAACAGCAACAAAACAGAATGTATGCAAACCACACCACAAAAAAAGAATTTCATTACCAGAGACAAAAATAAAATAAAAAAACAAGAAGTAATGAGTCGAGTAAAGCAGCTTACACTTGGTGCCCTCTTATCGGGCGTAGAGACCGCTCCTAATGAACTGTGCGTCCAAGATAGACAATTTTATGGCTGCCTTCTCTTATAATGCTATTCTTGTTCATTCCTTGATCCTCGAAAATGGCGGGAAGTTCATAGACACGGAGCGAGGAAATGAGTTGAGTGGGAATGTGTGTTCTTGATTTAAAAATGTATTGTTCCTAGAATATCGTCAGAAATTTTTCACCGATTAGAAACCTATCTCCGATTTACGAATTAAGCTTAAAATAAGATATTTGGCATTTAAGCAGTCTTTAACACGTTCTTAGTTAGTAAAATTGAGTTTCTAACTCAAATTTGTCCCTTTATTCTTGGCAAGACAGGTGAAATACAAACTTTGTCAAACTTTTCTTCTCAAAATGGGGAAAATTGTCCATTAGTCTATTGAGCCAACAGCAACACCGGCCATATTGCAGCGGGAGATTTGGGTTTGTTGGTTTCAGCCAGTAGCAGCTGGTAGCGACTTAAGTTTGGTAGGTACCTATTAGAAGTTTTGACAATTGGCGATTTTGACTAATTTTACTAAGGGCTGATTTTTCGATAGTCTGATTTTTGTAACTGAAGAATAAATATGTCTGTTTGCCATATTTTCTATAGACCCAGGTACCAGAACCGCCATATTTTATTCCTCAGGTAAAAGTTTTCTAACAATTGAAAAATCAGCCCTTAGAAACAGCGCACCCTTCCGCACTGGAGATTTCTACACTAGCAAGCGTTTAACGTAGCGCCTGTCAAAATTCCAAAACAATTGCCACATCGCCATCTTCCACACTCCCAGTTTCAACAACAAAAACCTCGGAATAGTTACGTAATTCTCCCGACATGTGGGAACCGAGCCATTCGTACTTTTCGACTTTAAAATCGGCTTACAAGTTATTTTATGAAGTGGAAGCTCTTGTATTGCTTATTTTAACGGAAAATCAAGTTTTCTCGCTACGCCGTATTCACGTGGTGGGAAATCTTCAACCATTTTTCAACCATACTACAATTTTTTTATTTAAAAAAAAAACTTAATATTTTTGTACTAACATAGCTTATTAGTTTGCATAATACTAACATAATATAGATCAAGGTCTGAATTAAAGGTTTTTTTTTTTTTTTTCATTAATTGATTGATGATTCACTTAAGCCCATTAAACTCAGTAACTATAGTAGGTGCCAGATAATCGTGGAATATCGGTCATTGACCCACCTACATTTATTGACATGGTTAATTTGAAAAACGGAATTAATGACACAAAACTGTCCCGAATCATCATCTCTCGTGATCCTTAACATGGTCTAATAATGAAAAACGATTCATATTTAATTGTTCAGGTACCTATGAGCAGTTATTAGGGAAAGGTCAATATACTTTATTCCACATTTATCTGGCGCCTACTATAGTTAGTTTAAAACAATCAGTCCTATTTGTGCCTTATTTTCTAACAGATTAGCCTAGACTTAGATATTGGAGTACCCATACGACTCTCAAAGATCAACAAAATGGGAGCCGGGACCTAATTAACATGCTTTACGAGGCACGGAGGAGTCTCGTAAATAATGATTATATATCGTATATAGTTTTGGTCACCCATCCCCCGAGCGAAATAATTAATTAAATTGTTGAATTTTTGATTTTAATACATAAAACAAAAAAAAACCAAATCGGTCCAGCCATCTTCGAGTAATAGGGGAACATACATAAAAAAAAGAAAAAAATGATTCCGACGAATTGAGCACCTCTTCCTTTTTTTGAAGTCGGTTAAAAATGTGTTACTGTGCCCTGACAACAACACATTACCGGAGTGTTTTTCAATCCCTGGGCAAAAATAGTTCTTAGCCTGAATCCTTTTGTTAACGTATTTTATTAACATGATGGAACACAATTTTATTAAACGATTATTAATATGAACTTCCACAACAGATCAACAACAAAAATCCAAACTGCGAAACAGTTTTGATACCCAACCCAATAAAGGGGTATGAAGGTGCTTCAATCAATTAGCCCGGCCAATCGTCACGAGTTCAATTCATCACTCGGCTTCGAACCGCGGCCGCTCCAAATGTTCGCACTTCGTTAACGACTGATTAAATTTCAACTCGATTTCAGCGATTAAACGTCGGTTAGGAGCGGACGGTGTTTGGACGGAATACGGCAGATTATTGGCCAACTGGAGGCTGGGGATTTTCAGCAATTTACCAAGCATAATATGACCTACGAGTATATCCTAATACTGATTGTTCGAATTAAAATGCATACAGAAAAGTTGATGATGTCACCGTCGAGTCGAGGTTGACCGCGGCGAAGGTGGTGGGACAACCTGATCACGATTGCGGATCAAACTTCGCCAGAGATTGCACAAGATAAGATAAGGCTTTGGGAAAGGAAAAAGCGTGTGCCCAGCATTGGGACACAAATTAGAGCAATAAAAAAATGACCTTTTCAATCTGGAATTTATCAATAGAAGCCCGGAGCATGGATTCGTGAGCTTTTGGTGGCAATAGTCTCGCTTTCTCTATCATGGAACTTATACACATAAGACACTAAGTGTTGGATATATACTATAAGCAACCTTCTACCCGCGGCGATTTCTCCCTTGCGGCCCTGGTTCAAACCATGGTCAGGAGCGAGAGGGCACAGAAAGCAGTCACCTTTTTCTGCGAAGCAATAAAGCAAGCGAAGGAGGTAGAACGCGTGAGGGAGAAGCAATCCTTACGCCCCAGTCGCCGCAGGAGACGCGGAGTGATTCCCAGCCACAGTAGGCGCGGGCCTGAGGACGGCGAGCAATGGGTAGTTCGCCGTCCGATAAGGTCCGGGCCTGGGTCGACGGTGTGATGTGCGCTAGAACCAGAGTCTGCTAGAGTTGCGGAATTGTTCGAAATTTTTACCGCGAGAAGGAGGAAGAGGAACCCAAAAGGCATTTGTAGGAACACGGGTTTTAGTCAGTAAGAGTCTGACACTCCCGCCCCGCCCAGAGCAAGAGGAGTAATTTAATGATTTCCCACTAAAAAAAAAAACATCCCTCTACCTAGCCTTCTGGGAAATCAGGTTTTAGATAAGTTCTTACTCCTGCGCTGTTTTTGATTTCGTTGTGGGATCCAAGACAGTTGAATCGTTTTACCGGGATTTGACAGTTGCAATGCCTCAGCGCTTTTTTGGGCCTCTGTTGATAGTATATAAGTTACAATAATCAGAAGCGGGCTGGTCACAAAATAGAATCGGAGGAAAGAAGAAAGCAACATTTTATTGACATCAGTCCATCAGGTACACACACACATAAAATAAAATAAAAAAGTGACAATGAAAACAAAAAATAGAGGTATAACATTTTGAGCTTGGTAGTCAAGCATTTACCTAGTTGAAATAAAGATTAGTAAATACCTACCTAAAGGCTTCTAAACTTTCTAGGTTAATGAGAATCCGAAAAGACAAAAACTTTAATTTTTATTTAAGTACAGGATGAAAAAATGCCGATAATTTTTAGATGCCAAAAGCATTTTTAAGACGGGAAGTGGAATTTCGGGTATGTTGGCTAAATTGTAATTAAAGGGCGCGCGGTGGGGTGGAAGGGTTGCTAGACGACGCCATTTTAAGGGACATTCTATTTTCTTTCAATTTTAATTAGTGGCTACTTCACGATATAAAAAAAAAGAAGAAATAAAGGAGATCTTTTCACCGGTCTGCTGGAAGATATTTCTACAGAAATAAGCAGTAAGGTTTAAGGTAGGAGTTCAGAAAAACGATGTGGATGTTACATTAAACCTTGGAACTTGTTACAGCAGTTGTGGTTTTAATCCTGCTGTCAGTTCTGCTGTCTAAGATCCCAAAGCCTCCAGATTTATTTTTTCTGTAACCAAATGTGTGGCATAGAGTAGTGTTAGTATCTACTTTGAACGTACACATACCTGCTAGCTTGGGCCGACAACATTTTTTTTCTGTAGCAGCTGACATCAAAAAGAAGCACAGTATCGTCCTCTTGCGAGCTAATAGGTAGATACCTGGCAAGAAAGATGAATAGGTCCAGTGAACCTATTTTATTCCCTGTTTCGAACATATACGACCAGCTGCCAGTCTGCCAAACTCCCCAGTAAAGATGCATTTTATTCATGATTTTTCTTACCTAGTTACCACGATGATCGGAGATTAAAAACGGTTTCATTAACACCTGGGTTAACTGCTGCTGTGATTGGTTTAACGAAATAACAAGAGCCAATCACACTACTTGACATGAGATCTAACAACAGATAACATTCTATAGAATTTCTTTCTTTCAGAAACCAAGTCATTTGTTATCGTGATGATAACAGATGAATTGGTTTCTGAAAAAATATAATCCGCTATCGTCAACTCGAATCTCTTTTTTTGTTGGGTAACAAAGGTGTGTAAGCACTTACATATTTCTACAACGTCTGAAATCCTGCCATATCCTGATCATGCTTAGCTGCAAACATGAAAAGGCAGATTATTACCCTAATGATACAGCAGTCTACTAACCCACAAACTCCCAGAAACCACCACCCACCGTCACAAACCAGAGACAACAAAAACTTCACATGTAATCTCTTTGAGACTTACAAACTCATTAGATGTTAGTCGTCTCGTCTCGCAGTGGCGGTGGCAACATAAATACCCGTTCTGAACAACAAGCCACTTTGTTTGAACAACGACCGTATATTCTATATGAATGCCAGAAATACACTCAAGTATATGAATTTGGTACTTTAGTTCTTGTAGGGTTGTGGTTTTATTTATAGGCTTTGAGATGTTTAGCTTTGTGAGTGTAGGATTGAAGTTCCTATTAGGTAGGTATCTAGAGCAGGGACTCCGTTATCCGCACTAAGTCTATCTATTGGGTATGGTTTCCGCACTTAATCCTGATGTTGGACCATTGTGCGTGAGTTAACTTTATATGTAACTAGCTACCGCCCGCGTGAATGTCGAAAGTTATTACGAGGGAACATGCTCCCGGGATACTCCTACGTGTTATTCCAGACTATAATCTACCTCTGTGCCAAATTTCATCAAGATCTGTTCAGTAGTTTTTGCGTAAAAAAGAGTAACAAACATCCATACATACAAACGTACGCGTTTATAATATTAGTAAGGATTTAAATAAATTTTATTAAAAAACATTTATTTTAAAATAAAAACGAGTAGCCCATGGCTAAATAATAACAGCCGCACGTGTCGAACTTCGAGGTTAAGCTACGAGTGCCGAGGTCGGTCCGTGGATGAGTAACCATCCATTACATACCTACCGAGTTTCCTCCAAGCCTCAGAAAACACGTTAAGCCGGCCCGGCTACCATTTGAACATCTCTGACAATCGTCACGGGAGTCAGAAGTCAGATAAGCAGCCGCTCCATGAATGAATACCAGTTTTGGTTATGTCAGTCTAGAAGCCGAACCCAATATGGTTGGTAAAGGCTAGGCAGGCAGATTAATGGCATTATTACATGAGGAAAAACTCTGTAAACTTATTCCTGAAGACCTATAGCTGAAGACTTATGGCTGACGACTTATGGCTGAAGACTTATGGCTGAAGACTTATTCCTGAAGTTTATTCCTGAAGACTTATGGCTGAAGACTTATTCCTGAAGTTTATTCCTGAAGACTTATGGCTGAAGACTTATTCCTGCAGACTTATGGCTGGAGACTTTTGGCTGAAGACTTATTTCTGAAGACTTACTCCTGAAGACTTATTCCTGAAGACTTATTCCTGAAGACTTGTTCCTGAAGTTTATTCCTGAAGACTTATTCCTGAAGATTTATGGCTGAAGACTTTTTCCTGATGTTTATTCCTGAAGACTTATGGCTGAAGAATTATTCCTGAAGTTTATTCCTGAAGACTTATGGCTAAGACTTATTCCTGAAGACTTATGGCTAGAGACTTTTGGCTGAAGACTTATTTCTGAAGACTTACTCCTGAAGACTTATTCCTGAAGACTTGTTCCTGAAGTTTATTCCTGACGACTTATTCCTGAAGACTTATGGCTGAAGACGCATTCCTGAAGTTTATTCCTGAAGACTTATTCCTGAAGTTTATTCCCGAAGACTTTTATGGCTGAAGACTTATTCCTGAAGTTTATTCCTGAAGACTTTTATGGGTGAAGACATACCTGAAGTTTATTCCTGAAGACTTGGGTGGAGACTTTTTCCTGAAGACTTATGGGTGTTATTCCTGAGGACTTATGGCTGATATTACTGAAGACTTATGCCTGTTATTCCTGAAGGCTTATGGCTCTTATGGCTGTTAATTTATTTCTGAAGAAGCCTTAAGACTCAACTTTGTGTTTGCCTTTCGAGAAATACCTAAAACCCTCACCTAAGTTATGAAAAACCATTTCATCATTATCATATCAGCCGAAAGCCGTCCACTGTTGGACATTGAACTCTCCCTCAACTAGGGGGTTGCCATAATCATCACGCTTGGCAGGCGGGTTGGCGAAAAAACCATATGATATAAGTTAGTTAAACACTGATTGGCAGAGACTGTATTAATAATTTTTGTCTGAAAAAAAAAACATTCGATATTATATACTAGCTTTTGCCCGCGACTTCGCGTACGGAAAAAGCGGGATGTACGTACATATCCCGCTTTTTCCGTACGCGAAGTCGCAGTTTCGTTCCTGTAGGAATTTCTCGTATAGCCTTCCTCATGAATGTGGCTATCATAAACAAAAAGAATTTTCCAAATTCGACTGGTAGTTCCAGAGATTAGCGCGTTTAATTAAACAAACTCTTCAGCTTTATTATATTGCTAGCTTTTGCACGCGACTTCGTACGCGCATAGCCCGTTTCCGTACAGCCTTCCTCATGAATGAGGCTATCATATACAAAAAGAATTTTCTAGATCCGACTGGTAGTTCCAGAGATCACAAAGTCCACTCAACATTGACTGGTAAAATAGGTAGGTAATCAGAAAAGCATTATTCAAAGCAAGTAGAACAAAAAACAAAACTGGCGGAATCAAAAGCGCGGCCTTATAATATTGACTAGGAAACTATGAAAAACGGTGCATTGGGCTAACTTTTCCGGAGATAGAACTATGGGTACCTACGTACTAATTAAAGTTGGCATCATCAACCTCGTAAATTGCTTTACACTCAAAAAAAGCGCGATTACTTGATAATTATAAATATTTTCTTAAATCTAATTCTGTCACAAATACAGAGCACAAATAAAGAGCTAAAATCGTGTATAGTTATTCTACAGACGCACATACAATGGTTTTAAAGATACACGATTCTGCAAAACTTTAGGTAACTACTCCAGCAGGAAATGCAATATCTCGAAAACCTGAAGACGCACGAATTATATTGTCGGCGCACATTTTTGCACAAATATAAGCTAATATTTCTCTCTCCGATCATTTGTTTAGAAAATCTTCCTGCTGGAACAACGTTACTCCAGCAGGAATATCATTTTTTTCAACTCAAACTCCTGAAAGCTAGACTTATCACCAGAAATGTGCCGAGTCAATGGAGCTCGATAAGTCCTGGAAAAACCATTAAACTGTCTTGGATATCATCTCGTCTCGAAATTAATCAGCAAAGAATAGCGAAGACAAGACACAAAAATGTCCACTTCCCCTCTTAACAAGCAGGAGAAAAATCGAAATTCAAAATTAACTGGGGTAGGCCCAGCCGAGCGCCACGAATTAAAATTACCATTAATACTTTTATTATATTATTATTATTATCTTATATATATATATACATATATATTTTTATTATTTGATTTATTTTTTGGAATTTTATGATTTATTTGTTTATTGTTAACTGATGAAAATACATTTGATGATTATTGAATTTTAGTGTTGGAGTGACTGTCAAATGTTTGTAAATAAGCTTGTGTAATTTTAATATTAGGACTTGGTGCCTTAATCAAGAAATGTATTATTATTATTAACACTGGGTCCCGATTTTGAGTCGTTGACTTTCATAGATATAATAAATAAGTTTTTTAATGTTTTTTTTTTTATATTTCTATGTTGCCTGTACAATGTAATAGGGGTCATGTCAGCGCCATGGGTGTAAACCTTCTTCATAGACTTTTTACGAACTAAACCGTTACCGTTTACCGCAGGTAAACTTAAAAAAATACAACAAAATATTTATTTAAAAAATTTATTCAAATCCATAATCTGTCAGCACTGCGTCACTTAAAACGTATTTACAATAGTTTGGAACGCTAAGTACATGCGTGAATGGAATGTAGATGAACTTTATTACCGGAGCATAACGGCCAGCAGACAAACGAACAAACTTGAAACCACACTGTCTATCTGAGGCAGATCTAACATCAGGTCAATCTATAAAAGCTACGGTTCGGTTACACTGGCGAGAAAATAAAAACTTATTTAAAAAAATGCTTGGGTCAGTTTAAATGCACCTCATTGTACGTCACCTCTCGCCAGTGTAATCAAACGTCAACAGGTCATGATACAACACAAATTCTAGCCAATTCTAATGCGCAATGACACATTTACTTACTATGATTAAACTAAAAATACAAATTCATACTAACTTATTTACATTACCTTGCTTCACCTACATGAAAAACAACATTTTAAAAACAACGTTTCCCGCCGTCATGTCAACTTTAATTATTGCTTTGACAAATAATTTATATCACAAAATTTATTACAAACACGATTACAATGTACTTTAAGTTGTATAAGTTAATATTTAAGGTCCATTTTCATTCGTACTTTCTTAATTGCTTATACGTCACTATGTATATATTTGTTAACGTGTATGATTAGAAAGCAAATATACAGTTTACAGAATAGTTTAAAAAATAACAAAAAAAAATATTGCTTAAGTATTGCTAGACGATGTCACAAAATGATTAAGTTTTAATATTATAAGAAAGTTCACATAATGAAGGGAAACCAAACTTTGTAAATGTAAATAATCTCGGGCAGTAATGTCTCATTGCAATAATATAATTAATTTTAGGATATTCTAAAAGTCGAGTGATTTATAGTTTAAAGAAGAGACAGTAGTTAGTTTTAAATTTTCAGTGCAATAAGTTGAATCTACGAAAAAAAAACTATATTTTATTATTCAAAAAAGCTTTTAAATCGAAAACCAAACATCTACCCGCTAAAACACAGCAAATAAAGTTTAACTATTAAAACTACAAAACAAATTGATATTTAATATGAAAAAACAAATTAAGTTTCAAAAATCTACACGCATTATGCGATCTATTTAATATTCATCGAGATTATAAGTATACACATTAGATGCAACACAACATGCAATGTAACATGTCCCGTAAGCAAACAAGTCGTAAATGCAACATGTAACAACTAAGCGAATTTGTTTCAACGTCTGCTACAGTTATGTCCACAAAACAGTAAAACAAATTCTTTAGGGAGTGTTGCATTACACGTTACGTTGCATGTTGTGTTGCACATAATGTCTAATTCGCTCAACAGTGTAAAAACTGTATCTAAGTAATAGAAGTTAAAAGTCTATTTACCATAATTTAGAGAAAATAATCTGGAGACAACATAACTGCTTCTTAATTCTTAGAATTATGTCATTCAAATCATCGTTGCAACTGTCGCGAATATTCGATACATATTTTGATAACCACACAACCTGCAACGGAGCTACAAATTGAATTTCGCGGGCTTTATAAAAGTCATCGAGAAAACTGACATCATTATACAAGTTGAAGCAAAGGTATAATGTCGTCTCCAGCCTACATCCTCTAAGGCTATTGATACAATATAGATAAAATATGCTTTTAAAATACTTCTAAGCTCTTTAAACGAGCATAGTCAAGTTAAAACTGTACAATGAGACACTACACTCTTCGTTTATAAAAGACTCTTTACTATACCCACGGTTTTATTAATATCTATTGCTTTTGTTTATTTTCTAATTGACAATACATAACAACCTTGAAGAATCGGTAGTGCAGTATGCAAGAAAGATTTGAACAATTATAATTTGCGTAATGGTGGATGAAACATCAAAATCTTACATTTTAAAACCATGATTATTACTGTCTAAATTCTCATTTCACACCTTAAAAATACGAACTTAATTTTCGATACACTTAAACGAGCTAAAATGAAATGCTCCTGCGTTCAAATATTACTGCCCATAAACGCCCCGACCAATGTGGTAAGGTCCGACCAAATTAGGACGTGTGTAGGTGAGTCGGGTCGATAACTCTATGTATCGGGAGATTGGGACCGACTACCTAATCCTGTGTGCTACAGGGGAACGTCTACATTCACTTTAAAGACTCGGTTGCATGGTAAACTAAAGTTGCAAATTTTATCGACTCAACTGTATTGTGTTGGCAGCATTGAAAAATGTTACCAGCAACAAAAAGTAACGTAAATAATGCTGGCAACTTTTATTTCCCTTGAACACGAGGCTTTCTACATAATCAAATACCAAGCTAAAATTAAACATTGCTTCGTTTTTCCTTCCAATGGGCACAGTTGTCAAGTCGTTCACCAACGAAAGCGGGGGCGGTTCTAAGACCGGTGCTTGTTACGGTTTATGCTCTGGACGAGGCGACGGGCCCACCACTCGTCGAGGTTGAAAGGTCTAAAGTTGGCCAGCTGACGTGGTGCGAGGACTTCTTGGTAGTATTTGGCGTCTTCGCTGCCGCGTTCCAGTTCGCGTGTTACCTGGAAAGAAGACAGGAATAGGTATGATCAGGTGTGGGTTAACATTTTATATGGCTTCAAAATCATGTTAACTGGACGCTTGGTTTAAAAAAAAATGATTTTTCTGTCAATGATGGGTTGAATACAATCTATAGTAATATAATAAAGCTGAAGAGTTTGTTTGTTTGAACGCGCTAATCTCTGGAACTTCCAGTCGTATTTAAAAAATCTGTATGTATATGATAGCCACATTCATGAGGAATGCTATAGGCTATACGGGAACGGGAAAAAACGGGCAATGCGCGTACGAAGTTGCAGCCAAAAGCTATTATTTAAAATTAATGCAAGGCTATGATTTTACGGTTAAACTGTGGGCTTTACCCACAGTTGTAGAGAAACTGAAGACACTTTAATGAAAGGGGTCTTGGAGAGTTTTAGATAAATCAAAATTTTTAACTATACTGGTCCTATTTTATATCAGACTATTCTAGAAATAAACTATTAACACGATTACGAAAATGTTTCACCTCATTAGAGAGGAATCGATACCCTAATTAAGCACCGATGATTGCCTAACATCAAAGACTACACTATAAACCTATTGAAAAACTATGTATATCACTATCGTACATAAAATTATGTTAACGTACATGGCATATATATCGCACCCTCAGAATGAAAGTGATCTAACTCAAAAATTTAAATGTGTGGGAAGGAATAAGAGTCTTCCAAAAGTATAGTGTTGAGTAAATTTTAATATATCAAAGACAAAGTACGCAAAGAAAACACGTTAAGCTGTTGGTCCCGGTTGTCATTTGTAGATCTTTGGCAGTCGTTACGGATAGTCAGAAGCCAGATAATCTGACACCAGTCTTGCCAAGGAGTACCGTGTTACCCAGTTAATGGGTTGTGGAGGTCTGGTAGGCAGCCGCTCCACGTAAAATATTGGTATTCAGCTGAATCCGGCTGTATGTATGCTATTGGCTGGAAGCCGACCCCAATATAGTTGGGAAAATGCTAGGCAGATGATGAAAGACAAAGTCTACTCATTTATTTCAACAAGACCATTAAAAGGCACTTTTGAACTTCAAATTTACAGTTTCTAAACAAAATATTATAGTGACTATAGTTGCCCATTCGCGAAAAGTAGACTCTTATGGAGAGTCGGACAAGAGACTCCATAGTTACTCTTTTCAAATCGCACATGTAAATAAGTACATTTAAATTGTAGTGAATATGATACATCAAATTATGCACTATACTTTTTGAGAGATACATTATGTATCACTCTCGTGACCGATGTATATAGGCTGTCCTTGTCTACGACTTTTTCAGGTTAGTAGTGTCCGCGAAGTTATCCATAGAGATATACGCTTTGGAACATGCAAATAGCGTCATGTTTTTGACGGACTGACTTTGACAATTCAAAAGTACCTGATAATGGTTTATTTGAAATAAATGCTTTGAGTTTAAACGTACAGGAATTTGGAGTTAGGACACTTTCATTCTGGGCGCGTAAAATGGCAGAGCCACGTTATTACTAAAGCCGAGCACTTTAGCTGTGTTTTAGTCACGTACGACGATAAATAACATATTACGTTTGCAATGACAAGATGCTCGTTTGTTTGCTGGCACTAATGGAACCGATATTAACGTTTGGGCTTTTTCTAAATGGGTTTTATTCGATGGGAGTCAAAAATGTTTAGGTACTTGTTTGAGAAAGTTGCATAGGGGTTCTCGTCGCTAATCGAAAATCCTACATTTTTGAAATCTAATACCAATGTGGACCGTGTTACCCAGTTAATGGGTTGTGGAGGTCTGGTAGGCAGCTGCTCAACGTAAAATACTGGTATTCAGCTGAATCCGGTTTGACTGGAAGCCGACCCCAATATCATTGGGAAAAGGCTAGGCAGATGATAATGACTTGTAGAAGGAAACCTTAATCAGTTAAGACTCGATTCCCATGCGGTGATGTGAATCATGACGATTAAAAAAAAACGAGTTTCAGGTTCTTTGTCGTTACGTAGAAATGTATCGCAGGATAGTTCAGGCGAAAACCAGGAAAGCAGGCTCTCTGCCTAGTCTAATCCCGCTATTTGAGATCGGCTCTCCTCGTCATTCTTCGCCAGACGAAACGAACTTCTCAATATTTATATACGCATCGTGAAGCTGTGATTGATTCCTATACCACCGTAAAGCGTGACCAAAGATTTCCAATAACACATACCTTTTCAATAAATCGATTAACAAGTTCGAGAACGAAAATTCCATTGGTACCTAATACCTAAGCACTTACCTACGTACATTTTCTTCGATAGTGTTCTACAAATAAATGTTAGATATCACTAAGCCTGTTAGACATGAAGGTTACTGCATTGACCTACATTGTGTGCAATTTCGTCACGTACTCGAGAATTGATGGTTGCTAAAGAATGTGAATAGGATAGCCGAGTTTCTTATGCGACAAAACAATATGTTTAGTGCTGTGGTTCCCAGCCTGCATTTGACCCGGGACCACTTTGAATTACTTGTTGTTAGCAGGGACCAGAAATCAAAGAGAAAATGAAACTATAATAATAATATCTTGGGACAACTCACACACGGTCATCCAAACCCAAACTAGGCAGAGCCTGTGCTATGGCAACCAGACAACTGATAAACATACTTATATATTTCTAAATACATACATATTATAGACAAATTACACCCAGACACAGAACAAATGATCATGCTCATCACACAAAGATTTGTCCTGGGTGGGAATCGAACCCACGACCTCCGGTTTAGCAGTCAGGGTCACTAAACACTCGACCAACAGGCCAGTCGACGTCAACTGTACTTATCTTGAAAAAAACACTTATAGCAGACCGGGAGCTCATATAACTTTGCAACCCTTGCGAAGCCGGGGCGAGTTGCTAATAAACTATAATGAATCTCAATGCATGAACTACAAAATGGCAGTTTAAATCATAGAGCAGCGGAATAACTCAACCATAATGGGCTCACAGTACATAACTATTTTAATTGAATCCGCTAACCGTGAAAGTGTCTCACTCCATTGAGTTCTGCTCACAAACATCATGAATAATTGTTGATCGATTTTTTCTCTGGGAATGCCAAGAGCGATTGTATGTCTATGAGCAGTGTTAGTGGTGCGAAGAACTTGACGGATTTTCGAATCGTTACTAGCTGCCGCCCGCTGCTCCGGCCGCGTGAATGTCGAAAATTATCCCAAAGGAACTTACTCCCGGGATAAAAAACTTTCCTATGTCCTTTACCGGGACTCAAACAATATCTATACCAAATTTCATCTAAATCGGTCCAGCCGTTTGCGCGTGAAGAAGTAACAAACATACACACACACTCACAAATTTTCGCCTTTATAATATTAGTGTGATAGTGTGATTTATTTTAAACTTAAAATAACATCTGCAAAGCAGTTTATCGGCAGTAAGCCGGAAACAATAATAAACAATAGAAATATTCAAGCAAAATCTAAGTATATTCTAAATCGGCTACATTAAACTAAGGCTAAGTGGTACTAAGGCTAAATTAGGGTAAGGCTAAAAAGCTATTCATGTCAATGGGTTCAAGCAACAACTTCGTACGTGAGTACGGAGTCATTGCCCACACAACCACAGCTTACATATACCATACAACACACATAATACAAAAATAATACAACTATAGAAACCATGACAGGCTATAACGAGGCTACGTTTCCACTTGCAACCAGCTAGAATGCAAGCTGCATATCATTGCGGGCTACCGAAGTATAATAAGATAATTGCTTGATCGTGTCCCGCAGATCCTCCCTAATTAAACTTGCATGCGAGTTGCTCGCGCAGTTCAAACGGATTTAAGTTTATGGGCCTGGAACAGACAGGATCAACGCAACAATGTGACAGAGATACGGGCCCTTTTATGTTTTTTCTACAGATGCAACGATGAGTTTTGAATTTCTATAAAAATGCATGCCTGTAAGAGCTATTATATCTGCAGAATTACTTTATTCAGTTGAAACTGAAAAAAAAAAGTCAACTACCTATAATAAAATCTAAGAAAAAATATTTTGCAACCAACCTTATTCCAAGAATCATAGATATAGTTGATAAGATCATCGTTCTGGTTGTTGTTGATGTTGTTATTGTTGTTGTTATTGTTGTTGTTGTTGGGGTGCGGGGGCGGCGCCTGCGCAGGGGGGCTGAGTCGTGCGGAGTGGCCGTTGCCATTGTGCCGTTTGCTGCCCCCCATGTGCGGCAGGGACCTTGGCCCGCTGCTGACGTAGCTTGATCTGAAATTGGAAGTCCTATCATGGGTTTATTACGCCATATTGAACCCTTCTTTATAATAGCAAAAATAATAATATTAAAATCTATGCTACAGTGAACGAGAGCTGGTGTAATTTTATTTTCCAACCTCTCCAATATTTTAAGTAAATGAACTAATTATCATGCCATGTTCAATCCAGTGTTACTAATCTAATATCTAAGATATAATTATAATTATGCTTGTTAAAAAGAATGTAGG
This sequence comes from Mamestra brassicae, assembly GCA_905163435.1. NCBI lineage: Eukaryota > Metazoa > Arthropoda > Insecta > Lepidoptera > Noctuidae > Mamestra > Mamestra brassicae. The sequence goes on along the minus strand of LR991004.1, from coordinate 4,731,242 downwards.
TACTGAATCCATTGAGAATTAATGTGCTTCAAAATGTCCCGAATTTTGTCTCTGCTCAGAATTAAATCCTGGCCAGGCGATTATAGAATAAAATGTTTAAAAACAAATAGTTCACCAGCTCTCTTGGCTATTAGTAGGTTAATGTATTAATTTAAAATTAGAACTCGCCACGCGGAACATTGCACGGCGCGTGATTCGAGGCGTAAAGCGGGCTATTAACACCTGTGACCATGCATGGCTGTTTACACAGCATTCTGCCTATTGGTCTAGGTATTATGAAGTCATATCTTGGCTTTTAAACTGTGATAGTTTCTGACTTAGAAAATAAATAAGGGTTGAAGTTGTGCATTCAAACAGATTGGATGTTTGTCAGTGACAATCCATACTAATGCGAATGTACCCCTGCCTGTTCACTTTCACACCTGAAGCACTGAACTAATTTTGACAAAGGACTTAGGATTTTTTTTACATCTTCTTAGTTGGCGATGACAAGAGAAAAGATTAATGACAAACTTTTTAAATAAAAGCTTTTAGTTGTTAAAATGAAAAAAACTTTTGAAAAGTGTTAATTTATTTAGAAATAAATTATTTTTCCTCCATCTACTACACTCTAGCACTCACGGCATGCGCTCATAGTTTGCGACTGATCGTGAATGAACACAAAGAAAAAAAAATACAATCTTAACTATATTTTTTTATCTTATAAAAACGCTTTGAACAAGTTTAAATTATTAACATTACGCTCTAGACGATTGTTGCTCCAAGGATTGATGCTCCATGGACTTGTGCACAATAAGTTTGATTGCTCTGAATTAATAAGTAAATTATGCTATATTGTTCCTAGAACAGTTACGAGACTAGAGGCGCGCTCTTATCCACTGTTTGCTACAACTCACTGTCGTACAAATGCAGGAGAGAGAGCGCCGCTCCATAGATTGGCTCAAGCCTACAATAACAATTTTAATGATATCGATGTATTTGCCCTATCTAAACATAAATTTAAAAAACAAATTATTAAGCGCCTTGCTCAAAATTCCTAACTATTATGTACCTATTATTTAATTATTTATTTTAAGACTAGACAATTAGATTTTAAGTTAGCCAATAATTGTATTGTTGTTTTGATCTTATTTAGTTTTACCAAAACTGTATCTTATTTAACTTTGTAACATGTGGAAACGTAGTGGATTGTACATTTACATATAGCATACTATGTTTTTTTAGATATAATATACAATGTACGATTGTTTGTTTTCCCAAATAAAATAAAATAAAATATTCATTACTGTCATGAAATGAAGGAAAAGAGAGTTGGTAACAGTTAAAAGGGTGGAATGGAAGAAGAAAATCAGAGTAACATGGGGCAAGTGCTGAGGATGACTTGTTTTGAATAAATTATTTCTATTCAAGTTCCTGACAATTTTTCTTGTCAGACTACAGGCCTTCTGTAATTTTATATCTACTCAGGCTGTACAATAAGATGCAAAACAGATCTTGTGGCTAAATCAATCGCTACCGCACATATAAATTAATATTCTGTGTGGTTACACATCATTGTAATATTCAAGGTTACTGATATTTGCATCTAATCACCCTTGGGCATTGTCTTTTAAGCAAAGAATAATCTTATGGCTTTTTGAATATAATGGTCATGGAGGATAAATATTTGATTTAATACTAATTTTATGGTAGTGTTTGGCTATCCTTTTAAAGTTGTGGGAAGGTAGCATTATTGTGACGTATTGATTTATAATAGATTGATTGAAGATTTATTGGTGAGATTGTAGGTTTTGTTGATTTACCCATATCTCTTAATATCACACTTCACACTAATCTTACAGGCGAAAGTTTGTGAGTGTGTGTGTGTGTTTGTTACTTCTTCACATGCAAACGGCTGGACCAATTTTGATAAAATTTGGTAAGCAGGAAGCTGACACCCTGGATTAACATATAAGTTACTATGTATTCCAGGAGTGTATTCCCTTTGGATAATTTTCGACATTTGCGTGAGTATCTGATAGACCGCGAGTAACACCGCGGGGTGCAGCTAGTTTTGTTATATCTTTAAATGGTGTTTATTCAGAATTGCCATCAATGCTCTCATAATTTGATGATGTAAAAAAGTTAAAGGATAACAGTATTTTTTTGGATATTTAAATGGTGAATGTATTGGTTTTAAAAACATGGAATACAACAAAAAATTACTTGATAGAAATATGGGATGTAACATACTTTTTGATATTATATTTCTAGAAATAACCACAACCTCAGTGTCATTAACATTGTTGTTGTTATAAAATATTATCTAACTTGACTATTTACATACAAATTAAACATTATTATGTTACAGTTCAAAGATCAGAGTTAATCATAGACTTGCAGTGAATGTTACATGAATAAATTGATAAAACATAAATTGTTGGATGTTGCGGAAGAGATTACAACAGTTTTATCTGTTTCTCATTGATATCTTTGTTCAAACCAAGGTTATTATACTGATAGGTAAAAAAAAAACATCTAATTTACTCAAATAAAATTATAAAACTTGAAAAGATGTACCACAGTAGCAATAAATGATTAATTTGTGTGCAAAAAAATGTAACGGCTAAGTAGGTACTCGACGCAGTAGTGACTTTGTATGTACATAACTGTTTGCAAGCGATGCGATAAGAAACGCGTGGCATGATAATAATATAAATAACACCCACACACGCCCGACACTTGTAAACATGCAACTGTTCCCCAATACAATGTGTGAAACACTTGTTACTATCACAAGTGCCCGCTTACCACTCATGATTACACCTCGCCACCACGATTTAGCACGCTATCTTTCCACAAACAAAGCCAAATTAACGAAAACTGGGTTATCTTCGCATGCACTCAAAATATTATTACAAATGAAGCCTACTGGAATTACACCGCTTCCAACAACTCACACATTGTTTACAACAACCTCTAAGCTTTACTCAAACGTGAAAGTATGCACGATTGCAAGCGAAAGCAGATTCATCTTACCTCATATTATTACGGTCCATGTTTCCAAACACTGCTCCACTCTCCTTTCAGAATATCCTAAAAATAATTACTAAGTACACTAGGCTATTCTAATCTTATACTTTAACACATTTCTAAACAAAGGATCGAGTAAAAAATCTGTAAATAATAATAAAATTCTAAAGATAAATAGACAGGACGCCACACAACACGACGACACACATCTGTCAAAAATAATAGCTATCAGCTGCACTTCCGTACGTTGAACTCGATCTACGATTGGCTATTGGCTGCCCTAGCTAAAATTTAACCAATAGCAACGAATTGTTTTGAATGCGCAAAATCTTTAGATCCAATAAGGCGGGAAAAATTAAGAGATGTACTATATTTGACAAAAGTGTAAGTTCATGCAATATCGATTTTTTTTCTGTTCTGAAATACTTCATACTTAAAATTATTTTTCAATACTCTTCTTTACAATTATTCTATTTCCATCTGTAAAGTGCATCTTACCATGATATAATGGCTGCATATTGCCTATATTGCCCATACAGGCCAGCACTGTGCCAAAGTTGTCTAATATCTCTCTATCTCCATACTTTTACAGACCCATTTAAAATCGCATGTTTTATTTAATTTCGTGCAAAAATAATTAAAATGTAAATAATATAATCCTCAGCTTTTCATATAAATAAAATTTTAGCACCAAATGGAATCGATTCAAAATATTTAGTCGATTATTTGACCTGATGACGACTGCCAGCGGCGGTGAGTGAAGTGATCAAGTGACGCGCAACACTAAACACTGTTGAATTTGGTCGCTTGCTTTTGCTGATTGAAACAAAACTTTATTTATTTCACACACAATTCCATAAAGCCCGCAATTATTACACAAATGATAACTTAAAACGATCGTAAATGAAACATCTTGCCAAGATGACCGATAAAAAAGGATTTGAAGAGTTACGGACCAAATACAAGGTAATTTCTAACCTCTTTTGCTTTGATTTATCCGTGAAGTAAATAAATGATGTAAGTTGATGAAAACAATACATTCTTACAGGATGTCCTATCAAAAGCTTTTGCCACCAACAACATCGACTTGCTCGATTCATTTACAAAGAATACAAATGAGACAGACAGGAAAGCGGCGATGGACCAAGCGTTCAGGGACAAACTCTTGGAACTTTTGATAGAAGACCCAGACACGTTGGAGAACTTCGTTTCCTTCTGCATAGAGTCATGTAGACGGCATATGGTGACTCCTACAATGCCGGTTGTGCTGCTTGGGGACATTTTCGACGCCCTAACTCTGAACAAATGCGAAAAAATGTTCTCTTACGTAGAAAATGGCGTCAATACTTGGAAAGAAGAGTTATTCTTTGTAGCTTGTAAGAACAATTTACTCAGAATGTGTAATGATCTGCTGAGGAGGCTGTCAAGATCCCAAAACACAGTATTCTGTGGTAGAATCTTGCTGTTCCTTGCGAAGTTCTTCCCATTTTCTGAAAGGTCTGGGCTGAATATTGTCTCTGAATTTAACCTGGAGAATGTAACAGAGTTTGGCGGTGATAGCTCAAGTACACTCAAAGATTCACTGGATGAAGAAATGGTGGTTGATGACAAAGAAAAGACCAAACTGAATATTGATTATAACTTGTACTGTAGATTCTGGAGTCTACAAGACTTTTTCAGGAATCCAAATAACTGCTACAATAAATTGCAATGGAAGACTTTTGTTGTTGTATGTAATATTCATTCTATTTATTCATAACAAAACAAACCTTGTTTATATATGTCACCGGAAAATGGCAAATGCCGTAAATATAATGTGAAATTGTAACCTATTTTTTCTAAATGAGACACGGATATATTGGAAATCATTAAATTTGGGTTGGTTGGGGATGGGTTTATTTGTAAAAAAAAAACAAATTTTCATAATATATAAAGAAATTATAATATAACCAAGATTTATTACATGCTTACGGAGTCTGCAATTTTCTGGTGACATATACAAAATACTTCTTATATTACCATATTGTTAAGTCATGGAAAATCAGCAACTCAAAAATACCATCTTCTTACAGCATTCAGGCAGTGTGCTATCAGCATTCTCATCTTACAAACTAGAAACAATAGAACTTCAGAAATCCAAGTTAAACTTACTCAAACCTGTGAAAACACTAACCACCGATGTTGACATGAAAGACTCGGAAAGCAGTGAACCGCACTACTTTGCTAAGTTCCTGACCAATCAGAAGCTGTTGGAGCTTCAACTGTCCGACTCTAACTTTAGAAGATGTGTCCTCGTACAGTTCCTGATATTATTCCAGTACTTAACTTCAAGTGTGAAGTTCAAATTGTAAGTATGATATTCAATTTCTTGTGTTCATTGGCATAAATCTTGAACCTCATCTCATAGGGTTTTCTAAAAGACTATGACTGCATTTTAAGAGTATTGTGGAACAAACAACTGTACTTAGTTGATGTTTGTATTACAAAATCTTTTGAACCAGCCACATCTTCTGATCTGGAATGATGCCTACTAAATTCCTAGAAATTCGCAAATGATTTGGTGTGTACTGTGTAATCTCTACAATTATCACATGATCATCATCCTGTTACATAAATAAGGTATCACATAATTATTTTCCAGGGAAGTTCAAGAACTGAAATCTGACCAAGTAGATTGGGTGAAGGAGACCACATCCCTTGTGTACAAGCTATTGGGTGAAACTCCACCGCATGGCAAGCAGTTTGCAGAGTGTGTCAAGCATATACTGAAGAGGGAGGAACACTGGAATAGCTGGAAAAATGATGGGTGTCCAGGTAATGCAATGAATATTATTTTGATCACCGTTTTTATTCATTGTGTATTACAATTTTTACTTAGATATCATTTTTATTTACCCTATTCGGTCCCACTGCTGGGCAAACGCGTCCCCTAAATCCAGGTATTCTTTTCCTGAGCCATCTCGAACAAGATCTTGCTCTACCGCAAGACCGGGCAAGGTCCATTGGGCAGCAATGTCCATACTCAGGCACCAAACTTGTTGCGGAATTTGTTTGAGAGTCACCAAAGCCCCGATGGGAAGGGTGGTTTGGAATTAATTAATATTTTTATAGAGTTTCAGAAGCCCAAGCCACCGGTGCAGGTAGAATCCTCAGATGAAGTGAAGAAGTCTCGAAAACGTCGCCGCCCTGTCGGAGACATTATAAAAGAGTATGAAGGACAAAACAAATCCTATATGGGGAAGTAAGTGCACGCGAAAACATTATTCATGAATTTGAACCTTATGTCTAACAAATAAAACATATTTTTCTTTACCTATGCTTTTATTTTTCAGCAATGAACTGACAAAATTGTGGAACTTGTGTCCTGACAATCTTGCAGCGTGTCGCACCAAAGAGAGAGACTTCATGCCTTCACTAGGTATGTAGTTGCACTGGAACTCTCCAGTTTATTCCAGTCGGGGTTATTGCACTCGCAATAACCCCAAATAAATAAATATGAACTGGCTTCCTCTTATGATTGTATGGTAGGTGCCAAATGAATTTGCAACAGCGGTTATTGATCCACCCACATTTATTAACATTCTTAATTAAAAAAACGGAAAGAAAGACAAAGCTGTCCTGAATCAATATCTATTGTGGTCCTTGACATTTTATAGTAATGAAAAACTAATCATAATTTGGTTTCCGGTACCTTTGAAGAGATACCAGGGAAAGGTCAATGTACTTCATTGCAAATTGGCGTGGCGCCTACCTTAGCAGGAACAACCCAACATGCTACAATACTAACATACTCCTTTCACATCCAAATTTGCGTTTATTTTTGCTTGTAGCTTCGCTCCCGTTGTGTACCTCATAGGAAATATGTAATGTTTTGGAACAGGAAGTGTCACTCCCCAGTCCATAAACTATCCCTATGCAAAAAGTTTGTAGGTGGACAAAAATTAATCTGCATTCTTTTTTACTTTTTGGTTACCCTTAAAGCCAAGGCTATAATGTTTCTTTGCACATTGTTATCTAGAAGCGAAACTGACTGACTGACATATTAACACACAGTCAAATTCCATGTTCTTAGTCCCAGTAGTATTTACTGGGACTACGAACATAGAATTTTGTACAAGGCTTCCTTTCATTTATTTAAACTTGTACATGGGCGGACTTAATGCATCAAGGCATTCTCTACCAGTCAATCTTTGGGTTAAGACTACACTGTGGCAGGTGTACAATAAATAAAAATACAGACGCGATCGAAGTGCTAGTGTTATTATGAAACAGATAAATGAAGCTTGCAGCACGTTCCCACAGAGTCGTACATGGTGCACCCGCTGCGCTGCCCGGGCGGCGCGGACGGCGGCTGGGGCTGGCGCGCCCTGCGCCTGCTGGCCAGGAGGTCGCCGCACTTCTTCGTGCACACCAACAACCCCATAGGCCGACTGCCCGACTACCTCACTGCTATGGTGAGTTTGCATATGTGGTCCTCCTGACCAATCTCAACCGAGACTAATCATCGGCGCGGGGCATATTATTATAGTGTACAAGTGTGTGCGCAAACACAGGTGCACTCCCTCTTCCATCACTCTCATATTCCAATGGGACGGTAACCCGACACGACCGGAGAGAGATCTGGCGCAGGACCAACGGCTTAACGTGCTTTCCGAGGCATCCCCTGTGCCTCGGAAAGCACGTTAAGCCGTTGTCACACCACCGACTTCCAAACTTCGGGCTGTTACTGGGAATTTCCTACAGAGGCTGGCCAGTAAGGCCGCCTTCCCATCTGCAAGCAACTCGCATGCAACTTTCATTACATTACAGCACACGAGCAATCAATTGATGAGGTTATACCTCGGTAGCCCGCAATGTAATGCAACTCGCATGCAAGTTGTCCTTACCCGTTTTAGTTACACGAAAACGTTCCTAGGAGAGTTTCCTTAACTTTTTGAAGAATTGGTATGAAATGGCATTCAGATTTTGGAAGAAAATGAGCAATTTACATAATAACTAGATGCCTATCGATCCTATTTCTATAAGGATCAGTGCATCAGGGATGTTTGCTGAACATCACGTAGACTGCTTCTACACTACGATGCGTAAAAGATGCGCATCCCTGGTGCGTAGAGTACATGGCAGCGCCAACAGCATCCTTAGCATGATCGCTAGTCAGCTGGACAGTTACATCAATCATTGCTGCGCCATTGGTCCTGGAATGGCTCAGTAGATGTTGAGTTTATTTTATTTTTAAATGTTTTGTTGTGGGTAGTTTTAAGAATTACTAACACTAGTCTATAAGAACATTCTTACTAACAAAATGGACACTGTCTGAAATAAAAGTTTTTATTATTGTTATTAAAACTGTTAACAGACCAACACAGGTTAGAAGAGAAAAGCCACAAATTATAAAAAAACCAAAATTTCTCAGAGTTATCAGCTAGGAAGCAAAAAGTGTTGAATATAATTTTCTCCTTTAAACTATGCAAAGAAAAGACGTAAAAAAAAATTTTGATCTTTCAGGTAGACCGTGTGACTCGCGAAGTAGCCGCCAACGCAGCCGCCAGCGCCAACGGAGAGGCTTCTAAGAACCAGAACGACAAAGCTATCAAACAGGTACAGTTCATGTCACAGTTTGAGGTAGCTGTGTGCCTTCAGTTCGCTAAAGGGTTATTGTAAGGGGTATAATACAGAAAATAGACAAAAAACCAAATAAAAAAGGCCGGTCCAGACCTTCGCGGTATTTGCTACACAGAGCGATAGCGATAAATTTCGCGCGTTATTTTGTATATATTTTCGACTATAGTAGGCGCCAGATAATCGTGGAATAACGGTCATTGACCCACCTACAATTATTGACATTTTTAATTTGAAAAACGGAATTAATGACACAAAGCTGTCCCGAATCATCATCTCTCGTGATCCTTAACATTGTCTAATAATGAAAAACGATTCATATTTAATTGTTCAGGTACCTATGAACAGTTATTAGGGAAAGGTCAATGTACTTTATTCCACATTTATCTGGCGCCTACTATAGTACAAAGCAGGCAAAACCAGTATCGCCAAACCGCTCAGTGCCAAGTAGACGGTCCCCAGTTCTCACCAGCCCGTCCCTAGCTGTTCTCTTCCCAGCGACGCCCTAAGCCGAGGCCCGTACCCCACAGGGGGTGCCCTTAGCGTGTAGTCGCTTAGTTTGTAAGTTTTTTGTAAGCCCTGGCTGGAGGCTTTAATATTATATTAAGGCCAACACAGGCAAGCCCGGTTAAGCAGTCGACAACCTTATAGGTTGAACTGCGAGAAGCCACTCATAAAAAAAGCCAAGTAGACGGTATCTTTTCGCTTGGTTTGTGAAACAAGATCCGTCGCGCGCGGCGGCGGGTTATAAAGGCCGATCGAGCAAATTTTCAAGTAATTTGTTAGTTTTTTTTTTTAATGTTGCCCCACACTAGGAATTTCTCCTGTATCGTGGGTTACAGACATATAAACTCACATACACAAACAGTTGGTAGCATTTACTTTAGTACTGTAATCACCAGTGGTCGGAGTAAGTAGAGCTATTTCGGGCCAATGGCCTCAAATGTAAATATTGGATGTGGTATGGTATAATGTAAATATTGGATATGGATATAATATAATAATAATAAAGTTTATTTCATAGTGGGATTGCAAAGTTTACAAATGTTGCATATACATATATGTTTTTAGGTTCATTTTACAATAAAGATGGGTGGAGTACTGTTCTCCTAGATAGGCTAAAATATAGCCTGTGTTAAGGAGAAACAGTGCCAGTCCCCAAATTGGTGGATTATTATAAACATAATTTGTGCTGTATTATAAACATAATATGACACTGGGATCCCGGGATTTTAAATTTATCCGCTGACTGTATCTTAGGTATGTCCGTAATATGAAGCCTTGTCGCAAGTATCAAAACGTCAGCGTCAGGTGGTATATATACTTTGTGTTGCCATCTGGCATTATGCTGAGCTGAGGCCCTTTGGCATTGTTGGTTTTCAGTATTTATTTTGTTTAATTTTATGGTGTTTATGTTTTTTTATAATGCCAATAAACACAATTTTCTTTCTTTCTAAAAATAGCTCTGCCAGCTTTGACCACTGGTAATCATAGATTTGTTGTCACCAACTGCGTCAGACTGCTTGAAAAGTCATTTCTTCGGATCTTTTTTATCATTTCTTGTGATCTATTTAAAAAAATGTATTTTTTTTAAATCTTTTGAAATTTTTTACCAATATGACCACGCAATTCTGGAACATTCTGTATACCTCTTGTTTCGCAGGGAAGTTTGGGGGCCAGATTGGGGGTGGAAATTGAAAAAAATCTTGAACCAAACCTTGTTTTGTACAGACGCACGCATATCAAGCTACCCGAAACTGTTCAATTTTGCCGATCAACCTTGAACCTAATGTTTCAGCAATAAAGTTAAAAATCTATTAAAGAAATTTGACAGATGGTTGTAGCTTGATGTGCTGGCGTCTGTACTGTCGGATAACCGCATACCCACTCGGCTTCCGGTATCGCTCTGGGTAGCGAATAGAAGTCTGGACAAGCCTTAAAAGCGGTGTAGAATTACATGAAACTCCAATAGATGAAAATTGTAAAAAGATGTTGGAATGGAAATTCTGTTCAGAAGACAAAAGGTTAAAAAAAAAATAACGATGAAGTATAATAGAGATTGAAAAAGCTCTTTCCATATTTCAGTACCTACGGTAGTTTTTATTTTTATAATTTCCTTAAAGCACATTTTTCAGGCTTCGCTTATTACACCAACTTGTAGAAAAAAATACAAATAATAATTTCTATTGGTGGCATTTGATATTTTAATTTCTTACAGGCCACTGATACCTGGAATACTGTAATGTACCTATTAATATTTTCTACTTTTACTGTTTTCATTGTTTCTGTTGAATGTGCTGTTATTAGAAAGACTCGGTTCAGATGGTGGCGCCCCAGTAGCTGTTGCCCCAGCAATTTCGGGTTAGGGATGTGATTCTATAACATAATAATATCGATTTTTGATTAAGTAATCAAAATTAAAAATAAATTATCGATTTGTACCATTCAAATATTGATAATCACAGATGGCGTTAGTGTCATTCAATAATGGACTCATGGCCAGTAGATCACGCTCCGGACTAATTACCTGGGGATTTGGCGTGAAAAAAAATGGCTGTTAAAGTAAAATCTACATGTGATATGATATAGTTTTATTATAGACAAGCTGTGCCCGCAGCTTCGCTCCCTTAACCAACCACCGTCAACCGTTACCTACCCTACGCTACCTATCCTACATACCTACCCTACTTCCTTTTTTTTTGTTTTAAAACCTTCCCTGTAATCTGGCGACCAAAACAAAAAAAAGAATTAGCCAAATCGGTCAAGCCGTTCTCGAGTTTTAGCGAGACTAACGAACAGCAATTGATTTTTATATATATAGATAGGAGTAAGTCGATTCATGAAATCGATTTTAATGGGGAAGAAAATTGAGTGTGACATTCAATCATTCATTCCGCTCAGTGCACTATAACAATTACACATGTTGCACAGACGCAATATCTCTGCATCGAAACATACTACACTTTTAACAAGAAATCAATTTAATAAAAATAGATCTACTTAATTCAACTATTCTTGCGACCATCTGAACTTGAGCTGTATGTGTTAAAGAGATGATAAGTTAAACAAACTAATAATTTCACCAATATTGTAGGAAAACGCCGAGGAAGAAATTACAGAGGAACAGATGGAAGCGGACCTCATAAAGGAAGGGGACGCCAATGATATTGAACAGGTAATAAAAATATTTACATAAAACTAGTCCAAACTTTTGCCCGCGACATCGTCATCGAATTTTTAAGTTACTCTTTTTTCCCCTAACGCCCGTAACGACTGTCTAAAATCTACAAATGACAGCCAGGAAGGACCAACGGTTTAACGTGCTAGCCAACAACCCAAAAGGACTACGGTACCTTATTGAAAATAGTAGCTTTTGCCCGCGACTTCGTACGCGTGGAATAGTTACTTTAGATTTGGGCAGCCATTTTGATTTTTAAGGTACAAATTTTTCAAAAACGCTTGCACACATGTTTATTTATTTTTATCAGATGAGAAGAAAGAAAGAATAATATTTATTTAGCACTTACATGAAACACGCACGGTACATAGAAAAAAAAAATGAAATGTAGATATGCTAAGAACCAAGTGCCTTTATACAAAGGTTCATGGTTTTATCTTCAATAATGACGGACACACATAGAAACATTCATCCCCTATTTCAAGCCCTTTTCTCGCGACAAAATGTACCTCTAATGAACGAAATGTAATCGACCAGATATCATCTTGGTAAAAGGAGGCCCCCATACATGAAACATTTTTTTTTTCGGCTAATGGTACGGAACCCTTCGTGTGCAAGTCCAACTTACACTTGGCCAGTTTTTTATGACTGGCCTCTTGAATTTCAACCTAAGAGGTGTCGTCTGCTATACCGGACTTAATGACAACACACTCGTAAATCTCATACTAGAACTGCAGCGCTCCACGCCATTCGCATCAGAAAGCCTATAAAGCGGCTAAATTACTCGCGCCGCTAAATGTATGAAATATTAACCTTTTGAACGCCATTGTCACGTATACATGACAAGCAGGCGCGTGCCCTGTACGCCAAACGTCACAAATATGTGACAAAAAGTACGGCGAATTTGTGGCTTGGCGTCGGGAGCACTCTGATGCGTTTATGCTCTGCCGATCAAAAGGTTAAACCGCTTTCATTTCAGAGCTTCATGTAAACCTTTGGTTTACTCTGCTAAATCAATATCAACATTGTACTATTTGAAATAAAGTCGAAAGCAAAAGAGCTAACCATGTGTAATCTGCGAGAGCATACAATAAGTCACATTGTTAACTTTGATTTTCGCTTTTATTTCAAGTGCTATTAAGTTGATATTTGTATGGCAGAAAGTATCGTTCTGCTCATTAACACAACTCATTTGCTTGTTATATCACTTCCCACACAAGCTAGCCAACTGGAATTCTGCCGGACCCCATAGAAAAGAAGAGAAGAAATAAGGTCAGTGTATGTCCAATGGACATACTTACAAGAAAACAAACAACGGGTTGCACTCCGGGAGCTTGAACATTAACGTTGTGCATTTTTGTTATATTGGAATGGTTAGGGAATAATTTCGCACGAATAGCTTTAATTATCAGTATAAAAGTCATCATTTATTGCGCTATCGTACACAAACATGACAATTTATATTACATTTAAAAATTATATTTAAGTGTTATGAATTTTCGATCAGGTCACGTGTCCTGGCGCGAGTTTAACATTTTTTACCCATCCCAAAAAGTGCACAACGCCGCTGAAGAAGTTTTTACTTCAAAAAAACCAACCTTATCTCTTGGGACACCCTAGTCCGCGCCAATGCATTGCTCATATATTGACCAGCTATCTTAATTTGTAGGCATAGCTTGCAGCATCTATGCAGTCAGGGAAATTAATTGTTTATTCCACTGCTGACGATAATTCCCAGTCAAAAACAAAAGTAACTGTTATATAAACGACCAAACATGAAGTGATATACTTAAACAACAAATTTTCTTGACTGGACTTGGTGTATTTCTTTGTCTCCGAGGCTTTTTGTCATTTTCCATGTTGCTATTGGTCCAATCAATAAAGGACGGAATTCAGAGAGATGTGTAGCTGCCAATAACGACACTGATTTACGGCCGGTTTCAATAACGTATCTATCTTTGACCAACTGTCAAATTAGCTACCAACTACTGTTGGCATGACGTTTCAGCTACTTCTGAAACTTCATGTTTTAAAGTCAAACAAGACGTTTAAGCTACTGTTGGTAGCTAATTTGACAGTTGATCAAAGTTGGAAAGGCATGGGCATCGGGAGTTGCGGAATTTGTTCGTAAGAGTCACCGCGGCCCTGGAACGCAAAGGGCTTTAGAAGGAACACGGATGGGTTTTAGTCAGTAAGAGTCTGACACGCCCTTCTGCTCCACCCAGCGGAAGAAGTCATTTGATGATATCAAATCCTTTTAATTTTTTTTTTTATATGGGCGTCGGAAGGGGTTGCCCCCCTGGCTTTTAATAAAACATACGAAATCATGATAATATATTTAAAAAAATGAGACAAGTGGAAATGGAAAATAGACCCAGCAAATCATAGGTACTTCGACTACCTCGCGTTCGGCCTTGCACCCATCTTCTTTAGTTCTCAAGCTTCTCTGCATAAGTCGACAAAGTAAGTTCTGTGTCTGTGTGAACGGGCAAAAGAGAACCTATCCTATTCGAGGCTGAGTTTTGTAGATGCACCCGCCTGAGTATAGTCCTGCTGGCGCCCATGGTCAAAGGTAGATACGTAATTGAGACCAGCCGTTAATCGGTTGCGCATAAAATCAATCTATGTTTATCTTATTGTTAAGGCTAATTTTTAATAGTCAGTTAACCTTTTCAATAGAGGAGTAACATCCTGAAAATATGTCAGAACTTTTTGTGCTTCAGATAAAAGTTGTCGTGACTAATCAAATTGAACCAATCACCAACAAAAAGTCACTTCAAACCTCTTTATTGACCAAAATTAACCCCCACCATTCTCACAGGTGCCAGATTCAACACACGCTGCCGAAGAAGACTACGACAAAACAGCCACAGCCCGATCCCGAGTCACAATGATATCGCCCTCCCAACTCGAAGCTTTGTCAACCAAACTCACCGACTGGAAGAAATTAGCCACCAAGCTTGGCTACAAATCTGACGAAATACAGTTCTTTGAGACAGAGAACGCCACAGACCCAGCCAGGGCTAAAAACATGCTGCAGCTGTGGTTCGACGATGATGAAGACGCGTCGGTGGAGAACCTCCTTTATATCATGGAAGGGCTAAAGATGGCGGAAGCGTGTGAAGTGTTGAAGAGTGATAAATGACATCTGATAAAATGTAGACGTAAGAGACAAATATTACATTTTTTTTTGGAGATTTATTTTGGTTTTTTTATTTTGTTGCTTTACCTTGTTAGTTCACCTCGAGTGACAATTGGTTGTGACTGACACTGACTTGGCCACCATCAGGAATTTTCATTTTGATAAAACAAAAAACATCGAAATTTGTCGCCAAATATCAGAATATGTCGGTCAGTGGTTCAAAAGATATAAGGGTTTACAGGTGGCCGATCTGGAGAGAGTCTCCCCAGCTTGGCCACATTTATATCTCAAAAACTAGGGCACCTAGCAAAGATCTGTTTTCTCCCATATTTTATCGCCAATTAATCGGAATCAGTCGCCAAATATCAGAACCTGTCGGTCACTGGTTCAAAAGATATAAGGGTTTATAGGTGGCCGATCTGGAGTCTCTCCAGCTTGGCCACATTTATATCTCAAAAACTAGGGCACCTAGCGAAGATCTGTTTTGTTCCAAATTTAATCGCTAATTAGTCGCAATTTGTCGCCAAGTCACAGATTTTATCGGGTCTTAGTTTAGAAGATTAATTAGCGACAATTTTTTTGTGTTATCAAAATTAAAATCCCTGATGGTGGCCAAGCCAGTGTCAGTCACACAGTAACTGGGTAACACAGTAACACTATAATAGACCCCTTGGCCAGACTGGTGTCAGTTTTTTTGGGCTTCTGAGCACCTTAACGACGGACAAAGATGTTATGACAGCTATAGTTAACTCGGAAAATTGCACGGTTCTGTGAGATAGATCATCATCTGCCTAGCCTTTTCCCAACTATATTGGGGTCGGCTTCCAGTCAAACCGGGTTCAGCTGAATACCAGTGCTTTACATGAAGCGGCTGCCTACCAGACCTCCATAACCCATTAACTGGTAACACGGTACTTCTTGGCAAGACGAGTCAGATTTTCTGGCTTCTGACAATCCGTAACGACTGCCAAAGATCTACAAATGACAGCCGGGACTAACGGCTTAACTTGCTTTTCGAGGCACGAAGGAGTCTCGGTACGTAACTGATGGTCACCCATCCATGGACCGACCTCGGCAAGGGTCGCTTAACCTCATAGATCAACCTGTCCGGCTTTTTTCGGTCGACGCAGACGAAGTCGCGAGCAGAATCTAGATTCGTTGTAACGAGTGACTTACATTCGAATGTAGGTGGACTAAGTGGGTTATGGTAATCCTATTCCCACTTAATTTCTTTGTAAAAATGGATCTGGTTTCTTGTCCATCTATGTTTTTAGTCCACTTTATTAGTGAAGTGGTCGCAAGGACGGTTGCTGTACGAAAGGTCCCGAGTTTGGTTCTCTGGTTGGAAAAATAGACATAATAAGTATGGATAATATAGGTATCTGCTGCTGCTTTCTACTTAAACAAACTTGAGGGAAAAGGAGAGCAAGTTTAAGAGGGGGGGGGGTAAGGCCCTCCCCCCCCCCCCCCCCTAAAACCAACCGAGATAAGTTTATTTTTGTATTCGTCCATAAAAAAACAACATTACAGGAAACAGAGTTGTAAAACCAAGCCAACAATTCTTGTCATCTTTCCGGGCTCCGAAACTAGGTACGCAGACCTTTATCCTAGGAGTCGGGAGATATCTTAGATAGTCTACAATATCCTAACAAAGTCTCTGAGGATTTTACGAAAAGTAATCAAAGGAGGCTTGTTATGCGTTAAGTTAAAAAAAATTTTGGGCTTTTAAAGTGTTGCTACTTTGATAAAACCGACCCTCATCGGAGTCAAGCCCCCCCAAACTACAATCCTGGATCCGCCGCTGGTTCTGTACGCGGATTTGATCTATCCATGAGAAATACATAGGTATCCCTTACAAAAGTGCTGTCAGGTGAGTGACAGTATGAATGTACACAACTGGTACAGTGTCCCTGTAAACCTTCCAAGAACTACTGTGATCTCATTGGATCCGATTTCCGAGGTTAGTGTATGTACCTAGGTATCTACGTAGATGTGTAGCAATGTGGATTCTAAAGATTTCTGGTAGGTACTTACAGATGGAATCAATCCTCAAGGCGGCACAGTAGGTACAAACAGCGGGGGTTAGGGGTGGGGTACTGCGCAGCGGAAAGCGACCTGCAGAGACGTCATTAAGTAGGTACCTATGAATAGAACTAATTAGGTATAGGTAAGTAGTTACGGAATGATCATATTCAGTTGTTAAAATTCGTTTGTATAAATACTTAATTATATCAAGTGTCTGCTTTATTATTTCAAAAGAAAAATGTTGCCTACAACAAAATACCTACATAGACAAGTTGAGGTCATAATTGTTCGATTTTATAACAGGATGACCCATAGAAATATAAAAAACAGGGATGACCTGATCAACTAAGTTGAGCAAAAAATAATTGAGCTATAGAGCATAAAATGTTCGAAAAAATAAACTATGTCCTACTGCTCAACTGCTCAAATAGTTGAGCAATCTAATTGAGCAGTGAGGAAGAAGCGATATACATATCTACCTGTTTTCCTACGGTTAGGCATCCCGCAATGATTTATAAAATCATTCAACAATGTCGGCCGCTCCGAAATTATAACTTGCACGCATTTCCTCATCCCGACTGACTCACGATGTGCCCAAAACAGAACTTATTGCTAACAAAATTGTCCACACCTCTCTGCTAACGGAAAATAGAACCTAACACAAGAAGATAAGGCAGAATCAAACTGTTTTTATAAGTTTGCAACACTCCAGCGTTCCCAATCTAAACTGAGCCATCGCGTCTCCCTCTTTTCCTCGATTTTGAGGAGAAAACGAAGAATTCACCACGTAGGAGGGGGACCAACGTTCTCTAGCCATGTTTTACCGCCGCTGCGGTGTTTACAGAATCGCGGAATAGTCGTTGCACCGAAATTAGTTCGAAACGAATGCGTCAATGGACAGTCGGGACGCGGCTAGAGCTGCGCGCGCGGTCGATCCTAAAATATTTATATTTTTATGATTCGATACGCGACTAGAGAATTTTATATTAAAAATATAACGGGGTATAGTTTGGCGCCGCCGTGACGTGCGCTTGCACAAGGGTCGCGCATTGCTGTGGAAAGGATATTGTGATTTGTGCGGACATACCTGTAAGTAGTACCTATATGTTGTGGTTTTTGTGTGTTTAATTACTTCGATCGTCAGTCAAGGGAATATCGAATACATTAGAAGAAGAACTTCAGCTCTAGATGGGGTTGTATGTTGATTATTGCATGATTTATCGCTCTTTGTACAAATGTAAAGTAAACAAAGACTACGAAATTATAAGTTCGAAGTAGTATTTCCCTCATAAATACAGGCAATAGTTTATTTTAGAAGATAAATCTAACGCTCTCACCAACTTTTTTTGGCTGCAACATTTATGCTGGTTGAAAGTCTGAAACGTCATATAAATCATACCAGTCGCAATAATTCTACTGGAATAAAGCTCTGAAACGGTTATTTTTGTCCGTTTCAGCACTTTGAATAGGCATGCAGGGCCGTAAACTTTTATGACGGTGTGATCTCACTAAATACCAAATGTATCTTTAACAGAGTTTTTTTTGTATTTATGATCATTTTCATATCCTCATGCATGGTTGTTGGCCGTGTTTTAGATTTTTAACTACGATGCCACAGATAATTTTCTTTCATCTTTCTTTTTCACGCAAAGGAAAGAAAATGTTCAGAATCGTGTAAAAGTTTTACGGTTTAATAAAATTTTATTGTTAACTTTTTATAGTTTTTGGGAATATGTCCCAAAAACTACGTTTAGAAAAACCTTTGAAGGGAGCATGCAATGTTATCGTGTTTTCTCAATCGAAAAGCGCAAAAAGCCTACGGTGATAGCATGAGTGCAACAACATCAAATAAAAAAAGGAAACAAATGTCCTCACCACACCGGGTCCGGAGGGGACTCGTATTTTTAAAGAACGTTCGTAAATATTCGTATCGCATTTGTAAACTGTCAAAAACACCTCTCATTTTCCTAGATTTTGACATTGGTTATCGTTGAGGTTTTATTACGATTTGTATTTATACGCTGCTGTCTACGTCGTGGGTATGTGTAGGTACCTACCTACCAAAAGCAGGATAAGGTACTGCGGCTCTATATTTTCCAAGACACCTTGGTCAAAACCTAAAGTTAGGTACCTGCTCTACTTATGGCCAGTTTCTGGCGTGCCTTTTTATTTGGAGTTAAGATCGTACGTATCAAACTCCTATGGTAGGCGCCAGATAAACCTGCAATAAAGTGCATTGACCTTTCCCTAATATCCCTTCGTAGATACCCGAGAAATAAATTATGAACCGTATTTCATTAATGCGTTAAGTACTAGAGAATGTAAAGGATCACGATAAAGTCGATTCAGGACAGCTTGATGTCTTCATTTCTGTTTTTGATAAGTAAAGTCAATTAATTCCATGTAATGACCGTTATTTCACATTTATCTGGTGTCTACTAAACTTTAATCCTAGTTTGACAGGTTTTTAGGATAGACTAGAGTTTGACAAATACTCAAGTTCAAATTCGTTATTCGAAACTGGGATTGGGGGATAAGTCTGCACTAGGACTTGTTTTAGCAATGACCATAAAAATGAGCAACTGTGATACTAGATACCTAGGGATCCAAAGCTTCAGATCATTACACGCACTTTCGGGAAATACCCAACTATGCGTGATAAAATAGAAAACGTATCCAATTTGCCTAGGGTTGCCAGGCGTCCGAATAAAGCCTGAATAGTCAGGCTTATAGGAGGCGTGTCCGGCCATATTAGACCGTGTCCAGCCTGTGCGGCTTTTGTTTCGCTTATTATTATATGCCTAACAAAAGCCTGGTAGTCTTGTAATTTTTTTACCGTATTTTCATTGGAACTTAATATAATTTGATTCATACAATTATGTTTTTTCGTTGAAACTTAAAATGGTTTTAATTTGACGAGTCAAAAAGCCAGGATATTAAAATATTATTGTTAAAGACACAATCCTGAACAGGATAAGTTGTCCGGCCTTTTTAGTAAATTTTACCTAAAAGTCTGGCTAAATTAACTGGTCATGTTCGGCTTTTCAGTTTTAAGAACTGGTAACCCTACCTTTGCCTAACATTTTGTAACTCCACCCGTTCACGTAGATATTAGGGCATTAAATTTTAATGTTTTGTTAGAATCACGACTATGCCATAAAAATTGACAAACAATAC
This sequence comes from Mamestra brassicae, assembly GCA_905163435.1. Classification (NCBI taxonomy): domain Eukaryota; kingdom Metazoa; phylum Arthropoda; class Insecta; order Lepidoptera; family Noctuidae; genus Mamestra; species Mamestra brassicae. Next base: position 4,711,089 of record LR991004.1, on the reverse strand, counting down.
TTAAATAAGTACATATGTACCTACTACCTATACATAATACCTACATACTGGGTACTAATAATAGGTAATGTGATACAGTAGGTATACCTACATACAGAACTCTGCAATCTCAAGGGTAGGTAGGTATGAATAATTGCTGTAAGGATGTAACAATCACAATAACAAGTAGGTAGGTAATTTATTACATATAAGTACATATAGTACTAGCGATCCCGACAGACGTTGTCCTGTCCGAACGTTTGCATTGTGTATGACGAAAAATTATAGAAATCGATTGCAGCGCCACCTACTGGATCCAATTGTGAATCTAAACCATTCTGGAATCTAATGGAACACACACAAAAAATACCTACATTAAAATCGGTCCAACCGTTTAGGAGGAGTTTAGTCACATACACACGCACAGAAAAATTATATACATACCTATACTAGCTGTCCCGGCGAACTTCGTACCGCATCATAATTAATTCTTCATGTATCAGAAATGGCGGTGCGTAGGTACGAATTATTGTATGAGATTTTCTTTTTTCGTGAATTTTTCCAATGTTTTATTAGTTATTTTGCTATCCGGGGCAGAGACAAATCCAACAAACTAAAGATCTTCAAAATCGGTCCAGCCGTTCTTGAGTTATAAACTTATAAATGGTGTAACTAACCCGACTTTGTTTAATATCGCTATAATAAAATAGGGGATGGTGGTAGGAGGGTGAAAATTTAGAGTTATATGTATTTTTAATGGCGAATCATAAATAAATAAAAAAAAAATGTCCTAAAATAAACAATTTTTTTTTGGGGTGGTCCACCCTTATCACTAAGGGGCATCAAATATGGTTTACGTCCTATTCTCAGACCTACTGAATATATACATAAAATTTCATAAGAATCGGCCAAGCCGATAAATATTAGGGAAGAATTGTTGTGTAGCGAAGTCACAAATTCGTTTGCAATTTGCGAGAAAACTTGCAAAGCATTGATAGTGTAGCGGCATCGATGCCGCCACAAAAAACTAACGTAGGTATCGAAATCTATACGGACACAAAAAGTACCTAACGCAGCGACATCGTCTTCGTCAGCTCCATCTTACAGCCCAAATATCAACCCACCAGACACAACACCCGTCTGGTCGGAGGATCCTACGGACAAAAGGTTCTATGGAGATATGCGAGACACCTTTACACCCTGTTCCGCATACCCTCTGTAACGGTACGACCTCGCAGCGCGCATTACACAAGTACCTAACCAATACCATCTTCCTGCTTGCCTTGTATCTAGGTACCACGTAGGACTTTGTTCAGTAAGTACCTAGACTTAGCAAGAAACCCCAAGGCTAAAACGAATTATTAAAGCTTGAGGAAAATCAGGAATCTTAAGGATGAGGAAGTTGACGTTCCCTGCAGGAAACTAACAAATCTGCTTAACAACTTCAACGGTCGATTCTGTAAACATATCGAAGTGAAGGCTTGGGTGAAGTGATCACGAGGTGAGCTGTCAATCTATATAATCAAAATGCAATGACAGCTCACTCCGTGATCACGTGACATCTTGATTGTATGGATTGACAGCTCACCTCGTGATCACTTCACCCGAGCCTTCATTTCGACATGTTAACAGAATCGACTTGCTGTCAATCCATATAATCAAGAGAACGACAGCTCACTTCGTGATCACGTGACATCTTGATTATATTTTCTGTCTTCCCCTAACGCGACTACCCTTAAACAGTAACGACTGTCAAAAATCTACAAATGAGAGCCAGGAAGGTTTAACGTGCTTATCAACAACCCAAAAGAGGTACGGTACCTTATTAAAAAATGTTGGTAGTAAGAGAGACTCAATACCTAAATCCTAATTGGCAGAGAACTAGGTAAATAGATTAAAGTTATCCATATCTCGACATAAAGACAAACAACCAAACAAAACACTGGCCGCTTGTGTAATCTAGCTAGAAAGAAGAAATGGAGGACAACACACCTGTCTGTTAAGTTAGAAGAACTTGAGTCTGTAATTTTTTTTTCGTAGTCAAAGATAGGTACCTAGGTATATTGTTCATTTTCACGTCGATTTTCACATTTAACAGCTCACAATAAACCAGGTTACGTTCGGCGAAGATCTGTTAACATACCAGGACATCAAAGGCCGAGGGAAGCATATCGATATTCTAACGACTGCACTGTGTTGCAAACCGTTAAAGAGATATAGGCCGGCCAAATGGACCGCGAAATTAACACATTTGCAACAATTGAGTCACTGCTTTCTTGGGACTTGGAGCTTACAGGTAATACGTCGATTCTGGGAACTATAGGAATCTGGGATAAGATGATAGAACACAGACACATAAAGTAAATAAATGCTTATGTGTGATTCATAAGTCGATTTCCTTTGTAGTCAATTCTCTGATGGCTCTATTGTCCGGATCTTTGTCGCTATGTGTGTGTGTTAGTCGACGTTTGCATTCGCACCTCAGCCGCAGTCTGTCAAAATGTAAATAAGGGGTGTTTTTGACAGATTGCGACTGAAATACGGGTGCGAACGTTGCTAAAAATAGTAGAATTGGCCCTTTGTGTAAAACAAATTGAAATATCTCCATAGCCTTATGGGTATTAGGTACTATGGATCGTTAGCATGGCATGGCATTCAAAGTCGAATCTAGCCAACGCCCTCTCCATCACACACCTCGCGCTATTCGTCATCTCTGTGGATTGCATCTACGTCGAATATTCCTGAGGAATTTATTAAATTGTTTAAAATAAAACAAAATTAAAGCGCTACTGTTGATAGATGAATTTGATTGATACTTAACATGATCAATTCAGAGCTAATTAGGGAAGCAATGTGGGGTGATGCTGCCCACAGGCCTCAATACTCCTGTCAGCGTCCTCCCACGAACATCGAAAGTACCTAGTTCGATTCTGTTCGATACACCGATCAATATGTATCTAAGACGCACATGGCTAACACTCTACATGATTCTATATTAATCCAACGTTTCCATTATTTATTTTACCCACATTCCTACCATACAAAATGGTTCTGCTCAGCCCCATAAACCAACGAAAGCAAACGCAAGAGCCGACCAGACGCGAAAAAACTAAATAAACACGGAATACTCGTTTCATCGCGTACTAAAAGTGCTCGCTATAAGCTATAAAGAGTATTAAAACTAGGGCATATAGGAGAAAAACTACTGATACATATTTCTCTTAATACATATACAAACATCCGTCAATGCCTCGGTTGCAGACTGGATTTCAGCAGCCCATTTTTCAGGCGGTTTTCTCGGCGTATATTTTCGTAATGTGGGGCGCCTCGGGCGGTAAACATCGCAACACTATGTATGCTACTTTTGTGCATAAATCGGAGAATAACTACGGTATAGTTTGGTTTACGGTGCGACGAGTGGGCTTTGACTACGAAACGAATAGCGCACTACGAATGTTTTTTCGATAGTGATTCGTGCTAGGGCTACTGCAGCTCTCGCGTATGGGAGAGGCGATTGAAATATTACATTGTATGCGATGAGCCAACCTGCTAAGTCTACCTAAGGGATTCACCACACAAACTTTCAACTCAACCCTGTAATAATTTGGCTTGATATTGAAATAGTACTCAGTAGTACTCAGTAGGTACATAGGTCTACTGAGATCGATACAATATTTTCACTTTGACCGCAATCAAACGGCCCATTTGCATCAAATCCAGAGCAGATCTGGCTGAACGTGTTCCCTAGAATTCATTTGTGCGTGTATCTCAATCGTGCGTGTATGTTTGAAGTAATAAAAGCTACCTAATAATATTGCGCCCTTTATCTATGCAACAGCATAACAAGTTGTAGCAAGTCCTTTACAACGACTTTAGATGTAGGTACGTTGTGCCTGTTTGTTGTTGTCTATGTTTGTGTCATAAACGATGTATCTTCGTAAGTTACAGCTACGTTTATAGCTATTTGCTAGTGTCAGCGTCAAGGAGGGTAAAAGATGTCACACTACGCCGAAATAGTTGTGTTCTGAGGATTAGAATTAAATAGAGATAGGTACGTTTTGGAAGAGATTTAAAAAAACAAATCAAGTTTGCCTAACAGCCTACGGTCCAGTTACTTCTGCTATGGAAACAGGAACCTTCTGGACGCGGAAGAGAAGGGTTGAATGAAATATCTACTATAGTAATAATTGGTGCCCGTAATATATTATCAAAGGTGAGCATGAGTCATGCATCGGAGTACCCCAAGTGTACTTTGGGTATTTAATGAATACTGGACCACATACTGGGCCCAAAGAATCAAAGAAGCTAACCAGCTAACTCGAAATGAAGAAGAATATTGCCAAAGGTCCACAAACCCACATGAAGATGTTACTTGAACCTCGAAAAGTGGGGCTACTCTAACGGCATAACAGCAGGGTGTGGTGTGGATGCCGAGATGTCACGCACTGTACTCCACGGTCCACCTCATATTCTGAGCTGTGAGTCAAAACATGCAGTTAAAGAGAGATCTGCGTATTCGTCTGTGACAACCGACGACGCCTAAGAGGTGGCAAAGTTTTAACATTTGAAATTATGTTTTGCCAGCGACTCAAAGAAGATTGCAAAAAGTTTTGTAAGAAAAATAGATGTCATCCGACTATTATTGCTGCAGTCCAAACCATTTGAATAGGCCGAAAACTTGACAAAAACTCTAGCAAGGCCGAACCAAATTGGACTGTCACTCTTTAACGCTAAATTATGGTTCCTGTGACATCTTTCTAAAGTTCTAACAAAATACAAATAGGATCATTAAAAAATTGTACTTCAGACACATTTCAAAATACAAATGACCAACCCGTGGGTGGCAGATGCGAAAATATACTCGACAATAGATTTATTTATAAAACCACTAATTAACCATTTCCTGAGGCAAAATGGCCTACACGTGTCGTTTTTGGGAATGTGAAAGATTATGCTAAATTTTTGTCTTGAGATTTCTATCATGTAGGTAATTCTACACGATGGGTTCGGTCTATCCAAAATTGCTGAGATCAGCCGCCGGAACTACCAATTGTGGTAACCATTATTATGGCTCTTTATGTATTTTCAAAAATGCCAAGAACAGGCAATCTTTACAGACCAGTCTTTGATTCTTCGGTTAGATATTAAGTCTTTTTATTTTATTTTATTTGCTTCCATCGGACATCTAGACGCACTGCAAGTTACCATCCTACCTTGTTGATTCCACCAATTCGCACTTAACGTTTCTAAACGTCTTTTACAATGCGCACAGCAAAGAAGGGCAACTCTCTGCCTGCGTCTGTGTTTCCGAACGCATTCAACCCTAATCTCTCCAAAATTAGGGTGAACAGGCAACTGGGTAAGCTCGATCCATCGTCGACTTTGTCTCTGTCATCTATGACCTAGACTAGAGCCAAGAGCAAACCCATATTAAATTTAAAAAAAAAATAAAAAGTCAGTGCATACAAAAGTGTGTATCGCGTGGACCAACTATAAGTGCGCAGGTACGTATGTAGGTACCTACCGAGTTAGCTTTCAGACGCATTACGCTTTATAATATAAACTATGACGTCATAATACACCTTATAAATAGCTTTTCTCTAGAGATGTGTTGTCTACCATAAATCCTACGAAATTAACTGCTCGAATCTGTTACGTTAGTTATTTTAACTTTATAATTTAAAATAACGCTTCCTTGCAGGATTTATAACGGCGGGAGATCATCTATTATCATTTTTATAATCCTAAAATGTGTTTTCTTGGTTGATATACTGTTTTGGTTTGGAGTTTGTAGCTTTGTAGTTTCATTTAAATAACTCATTTTGGAATTACGAAAATAAGGAGAAGTACATAGACGCATGAAATAGAAAATCCTGAATAAAACTTAGAGTGTTATTAAATTACCCCGGGCCTGGAACAACAGAAAACTATCCACATAACGAAGATCTGCTACACAGCTACAGCTGCATTAAATGCGAATCGGGGTTTAGCTCTGTCATAGATAATAACGTGGTTCAGTGAAGATATCCTAGATGCTTCCTGTCAAACAACTAGAGCTTGATATATATACCAACCAAAGTGCTAAGTGCTAGTTTGAAACTGATCCTCCAACACTTATGCAAAGTGAACATTAGCCATAGATTTAAATACCAAAGACCCCTTCATTCAGCAGAAACGTCTGCTTTACGCGTTCACCATACAAGAAAACACGGCATTTTTTAATGACTCTGAAGAAAGCCGAGCGCGTGGCGAGTAGGCTTCGGCCTAGAGACGGGTCTTACGAGCCCTTTTGGGGGGTCAGAAAAACGTGCAGTCTGCTCTGACTTTACTGTATAAGTACCTAAGTTAATGGGCAGCGAAACTATCTTTTGTTTCAAAGACTTCTAACAGTTTTAACATCGCAAACTTATGAATGTAAAACAGAGTAGAACATTCAGTTTACGAGCTCTGTGAAATATATTCTAAAAGCTGAACACAACCCACGAGTCAACAGTAACTTTTCACGACACCCTGCCTTGCTGGTCGGTCTACGGTTGAATGATGAAGATTATTTATTTGACGCTTAAAAGAACGTTGTTGCATATTTTCACAATCTCCTGTCCACAGAAAACATATGAAGCGACATCAACCAGTTGATAGTCCATTAATGTCAAGACGAAAACGAAATGATAGTAGAAATATACACATTCAACGAGCGACTCAACAGAATTGTCGTTGAGCGATCAAAAGACTGCCACATGGAAATTGGTGAATAAAATTTTAAATTTACAAAAGTGATTCATAGTTATAGCACTCGATGATAGTTTGGGACTTTTATATGCTGGATTTATGGGATTTAATTAGATTAAATCGTGGTCCGATAAAGACCTCGGTGACGGACTTGACTAATTCAAGACATGGCCACTCACTCTCAATTCTACACGCCGTCAATTAGAAACAAAATAGATTAGTAATGCTCTTATATTTAATACAAGAGTATTACATATATTTATGTGATGTACCTATATTGTGTACATATTAAAGATATTATATACACAATATACCTAATTTACAGAAAAAAATAGATGAAGTAATCATGCATAGGGTGGCACATCTTTTAAAGACAACCTTTTTGGGTTGGATTTAATAGAGAGAAGGGAAGACAGTACTGCAGTTAGTCTTTGGTGTACTATTAACATATATACCTACAGTAAATATATAGAAAAAACATAGGTACATACAATCATAAATATGAAACAAAAGCAGAGAACCCAAGTTAAATAAAAATACGACAAACTCTGCTTCTGAATTCAAATCCACAACTAACAAATTCTCGAAGCACTGTTCAGTTTAATTCCCCTCATTACGAACTCTTTACAGACCTTCCATGTATTCCTAGCCGTAAACTTACTTTTATTTCTGCAGCCGCTAAATCAAATAACAATACATCTAATTCTAAGAACAAATGTAAACATGCACCTTATTTAATTGCCTGTGTTTAACAAGCTGTTAACCCACATGTTTATTCTACCACCGTAGTTTATAAATCGGTTAGAAACCTGTTGGTCTGCGAATTCTATTCCTCAATCATCGCGGGGAGGCATCAGCGAAACTGTCTAAATTAGGAATCGTGATGCTTGGCAGATGGTCAAGAGTGCAAGATTGTTAAGATACTAACGGACTCTAATATGAAAACATTTAATTTCTTTAATAATTAGAATTCCTGTAGGTTTCCTCCTGAACTGCGCAGTAACAAAGACTTGGCCGCTCACAACATAAACTTTCACTAAAAAGGTCTAGCTAAAGAAAAAAAAAACTATCCAAGTCTATGGTTTGCTCTTCTTTTGGGTGAACATAAAGATAAGCTCGAGGTTTACCCCAAATATAAACAAGCTGGAAACCTTTCTTCACGAATACTCTCTACGAAACACTCTGTAAATCATCTAAATGTTTGTTCTATATTATCCTCACGTTATTTAACAGAAGCACATTTTACAACCGCGTCAAATTTCCCAAATATTCTGACAGCCAACCGAAAACCAGCGATGAATCTGTAATGCCCTGAAATACATAGGTACATTTTAGTATCGAGAGGAAAATTTCGAGGAGTCATAACTATGCTTCGATATCTAAGAGCTTTTCAAGGATAAATCATGTCGCCGTGAACAAGATATAGGGCACCTGCGGATGAAATGTATCAGTCGTAGCGTTACGTGACATTTCGACGCTTTAAGAAAACTTACTAAGAAAAGAAAAACTTCAAAATGAGATGTTAATTTATTGCAATGTTTAAAATTCAGACACAGTTCAATCATGAAGAACTAGATATTCAAGATGATATTCGCAACTATCGCAAAAATCGGCTCTATCGTTAATATGACGTCTAAAAACCATTATGATTCTGATGCGGGAAGGGGGACGGAGCTGTACAAGACTTGTATCACTATCCTTCTTTCACAAAGGAATCATTGGCACGTCAAAGAAGCGCCTCAGCACCTAACCTAACTATAAAGATATCTTCAAAGACATTGTACAGACTCCAGAAATACTACGACTCTATATTCAGCAGGTGGTTCGGACATCACTCACATCACACAAACAAATTTATTAACGGTATGGAAACAGCCCATCCCTTTGAATTGGCCCTTCCAGCAAAGACATTGTTTGGCCTTCTGAACACCCCAAAAATTATCAAGCTTCCGAAGAAGCTTATAGCTTTAAAATTAAGGGCGTTACCCTCCGAAGCAAGCTCGGGTTAGGCGTGAACACAAATAGATGTTTCTTCAACATTTGTTTATTGTATCGAACGTCTATTAGAACGCGATGAAATACCTACTTTGATATGGTTCTTCGGGTCTTGAGTTTCTTTCGCCGCTTCTATAGCAATGTAAACAAGTTGATGCTGTGTCGGTATGATCCACATATATTTTGGCGAAAATAGAATCGGCCTACGGTTGAACTTCTTTAACATCGAAGATGTTTGTGAGATGTTAGATGAAGGCAATATACTTACTAGTTAGAGAGCCGGTTTCCTGCAAGTGGGTGTGAAGCTTTTCTAAAAACTACGATATTCGGTGGGTGTCGATTAGCTTAACTCCACTATATTTTTGTATTGTTTGTGAAAGCAATCTACCTAATACATAGGATTGCAGCAAGTATTTACTCAAAGTGTGTAGGGATGACGCTCTTCTTTAAAAATATTCATTGGTTTTCGATTGGCTTTGAAATATACACTTTCTCCTTGACAAAAAAGTAACTGATCTCTTAAAAATCAGACCTACATAACAAAAGTTTCTTCCCTAGTCATTATTATCTTAGTAAAAAACCCCTTCTCCTTACTAACAGATCGATAGATAGATAGACCCTATATTCTAAGTAATTTTCACCGCTCGACTCAAACTCGACTCAGGTTCCCTTAATCAATTTTATAGCTTTTTTATTTAATGACATTTATTTTTGCCATTATCACAGTAATTTGAGTGCAATGTAGGAAGTTTTAATTAAGAGGATTTAGAATAAACGTGTCTATGTTTCTAAATTCTTTGTAGGCTAAGTGCATTTAGGTACCTTCCTATCTTATTCAGAGATTTCTTAAAACTAAAATGAACTCCGATTCCCGGACGTCATCGATCCTTTCCGCATTAAGTAGGAAACTTTTATTGATCACTGGGTAGGTTGCACCCAGTGATCAATAAAAGTTTCCCAATAATTAAAATTAGAGAAGGAAAATCAAACGAACTTCTCTGAATTTCCTCCATACTAATTTTAGAAAGATCACGTTTAAAGTTTTATTTTTGAAGAGCACCCTACTGATTTGTAAAGCGATACGAGACATCAGTTGCGTGAGATGTGTTGATGATCTTATTTTAATAGAAGACGTGCTGAAAAGTTTTGAACTAATGAGACGAAACACGATTCTTGAATATGATATTTCAGTCGTTCAACTGATGTAATGTGAAGAGCTGTTGATGAAATAAAGACTACTGTAAGCCATTAAGATTATAGCATTTGAAGACCTAGAACCGATACTGAATTTCTAGAAAATAGACAAGTTCTAATGGCACAAGTACCAATGGAAGCACTCTAGCTGCTAGTGTTTATTGCGTAGATATAGGCTGTCATTTTGACAGCCTGAACTCAAGCATTCACAACCATTCAATTCGATGCAAAAACGAATGGATGTGGTCCTGTAAGGTTCGTGTTCGTTTCAGGATTGAATCAAATGGTTGTGAAGAACTATGCTGAAGTCCTGCACACAACAGGCAATGCCGGTATGGTTAGAGCTTAATCTCAAAACATAAGTCACCTCGACTTCTGTACTGAGATCTGACTGCTTTTGTGTGTATTATGGCTAATGCGGATGGAAGAAGGCATGCTACGCCTACTCTAAGTAAATTATAATAATTGGAATAAAACGCTCGTGGATTTCCGGGTTAGGCTACGCTTGCTGGGGTCAGTCAGGAGCTTCCTCCGTTCCTCGGAATGCACGTTAAGCCGTTGGTCCCGGCTGTCATTTGAATTTATTAGGCAGTCGTTACGGGAAGTCAGAAGCAAGAAAACTAGACAGTAGTCTTACCAAGGGGTTCCGTATTATACGGTTACTGTGTTGTGGAGGTATAGGAGATACTGGTATTCAGCTGCATCCCGTTAAACAGGAAGCCGACCTCAATATATTTGGGAAAAAGCTGGGCCGATTTAAATTGTAATAAAGGAAAGAGTTAATGACGATAATGAAACAATTATTAGATGAACATGTTAACTACAAGCTTGTCAAGACAACTAACAATGTGACACACATAAACAAGAAAATAGATACATTACTCTGCCATTTCGACGACTAACTGTAACAACTGAACAAACGAGATCACAGAATCTCAGCACTGATCCTAAACTAAACGCAGTTAGTGAATGAACATCAAGTCGTGGACATTAAAACATAAATTGTATCCAACTCATTAGACGCGTATTTCGGGAGTGCACATGCGTTCATTCATAATATCGTTCACATGTTCTAATGGTAAGTCGTCCTCACTATCTCTGAGAATATCAAATATTTTATAATAACTAATATTCTCATAATTTGCAATGCTATCGATTATGAACTTGCGAGAATAGTTTAATTAGCTTTGTGTGCCGGTTTGGAATGTGGAATTCACACACTAACGTCCTTTATGAGGACACAAAATATAATTTTAATTACATGCTGTAGTTTATAAATTAGTTAGCAGAAATACAATTTGCGTTTTATCTATTTTGGCTGCTGCTTCGGTAGTTACCCAAGTTTCATTAGGTATGGCACTTATAAAGAGAACTTTACAAAGTTCATATATTTATACCTTCTCAGTAAATATCTACGGTAAATATTTTAAAGAATCAAAATGCACACCGAGTCGATAAATTCAAAAACTATTAAATCACAGCAGCTGTTAGATTTTTATAGAAAAAAAACATTGCAAACACAATTTCATCAGCTATAGTGGAAAAATCGTTGAAACAAGAAAATAATGCTTTTCTAAATCACTACGAACAAAAACAATTGGCATGACTTTCAAAGACAAACTGCAAGTCTTTTGTCATTCGAAAATCAAAATTGAGACATCTGTCTTTTGTTTTAAGAAATATAAATGACAAGGTGATGGGCGATCGTCATGCAGCGACAAAGTAATGTTGAAAGCACAATAAAAATGATCCTGCGAAGTGTAGACATCCGCCAGACAAAAAGATCAGTGGCTATTGCCAACTAGCGTTTGACCTGAAGATGCACTTCAAGAAGACAACTATAGCTTTCATTGCAACGTTAAAAACAGAACAGCTGACAATGCAAAAGGTGGTTATTCTCGTAAAAATATTGAAACTTGGCGGAGATAAAACGGAAGATTTCTGGGTGACGCCAACAAAATATTTTTGTGCTCTCACAGGGGTGATTTCGGGCGTCTGTCTGTACAGGCGATTTATAATGTCTTGTTTTGATGCACACAAAAACTCGCTTGCGAACAAAAGCAGTTTATCATAACATCGTTTTCTCATTATGTAGATTAATGTTTTTTGAAATCGTCTTTTGTTTTCTGGGTCTTAACACGATTTTTTAAGCCTACGCTAAGGCGAATTGAAATCATGCTTCATTATTTTCTCCAAACTCTTTACGAGTTAGAGAACTTTGCAACTTGCTATTATTATTTTATGAGTCTCTTATTTTAGTTGTATTAGTCATCCGTGCCTTTGATGACCACAAGAATTTACTTTTTTTTTTTTTAAGGAAGGGAAATCATCAAATGACTTCTTCCGCTCTGGGTGGAGCGGAAGGGCGTGTCAGAATCTTACTGACTAAAACCTATCCGTGTTCCTTCTAAAGCCCTTTGCGTTCCAGGGCCGCGGTGACTCTTTCGAACAAATTCCGCAACCCTGGCAGATTCCGCAACCCTGGCAGATTCCGCAACCCTGGCAGTACAAGAATTTATTTACCTACAGCTTTTTGACGTTTTGTCCCGCTACATAAATAACAGCTGACTTTTATAGTTCCATCTCTAAATCCGTATAAAAGTCACCTAAGAAACCATTTTCTTCATTTGCACTATTCAAAGGAAGCATAAAACTGTTGGGAACCGCAACATAAAGAATAATAAAACACGTTATAATCTCTGTTTTACAAGCTTTCTGTGGCACCTATCAAATCAAAATGTCGCGATCGAAATAGGTGACATGGATATCTAAACATTTTTCGTGGATTCTGAAATAGCTACGGGTTATGTGAATGGGCTCGAGTCGTGTGGGCTCTCCCTTGACAGCTGTCTCGTTATATCACAGCCGAAAGGGAACGTCGAGCCCAATCAGAATCCATGTGCTGTAAGTCATTTCTAATTTGACTAGTCCGCTAAATGATCTTTGAACTGTACGAGTATTTTTGGAGGAACAGCGTTCTTGTAAATGAGACAGATGAATGATTTCTATTAGGAGAAAAACTTCAAACGAATTTAAAACGTGTTAAAGTATTTGAAACATTCTGTATCTACAGGATGAATTACTTCCCGCAATGTGTCTCTATATCTTTAGCAAAGTAAATGTAAACACGGAAAATTGTAATCCACGGAATGGCAGTCGACGATTGCTATGGAACGTTTTCTTCCGAAACACGTCAGACCCATAAGTCGTCGTTCAGCTATTACTAAACCGTTTCCCAACTGTGAACGACGCCGGAGCAACCGAATTTGTCAACAAACCTAATTTCGCTTGAAATAGTTTATCGATTACGGATTTCCTTAGTACCGATTAAAAATAAACATCCTCGATACAAAAATCAATGTAGGAATGACGTTTCCGATACTCCGATAGTCCGATATCTACGACCCACTCACGGAATCTACAGAAAATCACTGAAATATTTTGTTCTAATAATATCGGGACTAAACTACAGTTTGCGTCATTTGTGCTTCCGTTGCGATGATGCCAAATCTTTAAGGGAAGAGGCGGAAACTAAACCGATTCAACCGATTTGTTTCGATTAATTAATTACTATGTTTAATTCATACATTTGTGTCGAATTTATCTAAGTATACATCTTCTTTTCCCACCGCCTAACGTACGTACCTCAACCACATCTTGCGACGGAAATCAGATTAGTTAATACCAAGACCACTTAGAAATATTTTTGGATAAAGTGTATGTCTTATAACGGACCTTTAAGACACCTACACCTTTTCTCATCTTCTGTCCAGCACCAAGCTTAACTAAGTTGCGGCTTGAAATATTTCAAGCCGCAACTTAGTTGAGCTTGGGCTTCAACGATAAGGGTGCCACCACACCAATAGATCGATTCTTGATCGATGTCGGTCGATTAGTGTGGTAGCTTTACATGTAATAAGAACTATTCATCGACGTCGACTGATCAATTTTAACCTCGATCAATAGCATCGATCGTGGTTCAATTTTTTCAGGTGTAGAAACACCCTAACTCGATTATTAGATGAGAAAATACTCAGTATTTGCCTGCGACTTCGTACGGGCATTTTCCCGTTCCCATATAGCTTTCCTTATGAATGGGGCTATCATATATACCTACATAAAGGGGATTTTTCCAAATCCAATTGGTAGTTCCAGAGATTAGCGCGTTCAAACAAACAAAAAAACTCTTCAGCTTTATTATGTTATATGTTTAAGGCGAAGTCGCTGTCTACCTGTGTCCGTTTCTCGGCTTACCTTCTTCTTCTAACCCTCAACGGATTTTGCTACGGTTTTCACTTATTGAAAGAGCGATAAACGAGAATTGTTTAAGATAAGCAGATAAAAGCAGTAAGTTTTAGTATATAATTGCACCCATGCGAAACCGGGGCGGTCGGTAGTGCAAAATTAGAATAACGTCTAGGATAGGTAATCTAGACCTGGGATTTTTTGACATCCGCGGATGCGTATGCGGATGCGGAGGTTGTTATTCCAAGGCTCACGTCCGCAGATGCGGGTGCGGATCTTAAGATGTTTTATAAGAAACTATATGTATGTCAATTTACAATCAGTCTTATCCTGGTTACGTTCATTTGGTTTAATATAATTCCAAAAGTCACTTTGCGTTGGTGGTGATATTGTAAATTCATTTCATCTATCAACTGCAGAAATCTCGATTAACACACAATGCTCACTGTATACACAATTACACATATCACAATTACATATTTCACAATAACACTCGAAAACTGAAATATTTTAACGATAAGCGCAACTAAACTACTACTACTATTATTATTATTAAACACTTTATCTTATGACTGATTTACGAGAAACAAATGATACACAATAACAAACGCGTCAGATCTTGTCAATGAACGAAATCTTCGCTCCTATTGGTCAATGAGCATGTGCGTACAGCACGCGTCAGTCGCCCCGCCTATTTTATTTCTTGTCGCGACCTGTGCTACATCTGCATCCGCAATGATTATTGCGGATGCGAATGCGGCTACAAATGTCCAAATCGATGCGGAAGCTACGCAATTGCTGATGTGGATATTCGCAACATCCCTGGTCTAGACACCTAGGTTTCGTTTTTAAATTAGAACTAGAAAACTGAAAGCTAGTTGAAGAGTTCACCAATGACGTCAAAGCAGTTATTTTTTAACACACACATCTACACATCTGGACGAGTGATTTTAATTTAAGATCGTTCTATTTCTGTTTGAGTAAAATTATCCACTCTTTTTTTTTGCTCCACAAATAGGTACGCTAGGTAATTGTAAAACGTCAATGCCTGCTGAGGTTGACTTATTTTTGGTCACGCGTGTCAAAACTATTGTGATGCAATTGTCATGTAATACCATGTTGTAATATCGTGACAATAACGACGTCAGTCTGTGGTGCTTTCTAGTTCTTCGTTTGTTTTAACCTATCTTTCTCTTTTATTGGACCTTCTATTTTTACTATTATAAAACTGAAAACTGCCTGTTTGCTTATTGCTGTAACACATGTTTGTCTTTTGTATCTACTGAAAGACAATTTGAGGACGCTGTGTGTAGAAACTATATAATTATTTCAATTACTGAGTAGTAACTCGTATGATTCGTTCTAGGAACACGGCAACATTAACAAAGGACTAGATCAGCTGTCCTTAGATAATTTTGTTACCAAGCACTTAATGCAATTTAATTTTACTATCATCACGCGTCGATCGATCTCTTTTCTTTCGTTCGAGAGAGTAAATTGCGGCGGTCAATCAGTAAAGTTTATCGTACAAACAAAATATAAATTCTAGTCTAGACGGAATTTTCTCATGAAATCTGGGCTATCGCCCACTATTTGCCAGCACCCTTCTCTGTAGAATAATGAAAGCTATAAAGTATAAACTAGAAAAAAACGCAACGGAATTTAGCGCGTCTGCACGTTGTCTTTGAATTTTCTCAATAAATCTCTGGTGCGAGATAGATTTCTCAAGAATGCTTTTACTTCGGGAAAATTCCTCTGATTCTATTGATTATTTACATTAACTTTTGAGTGACCTATTTTGTAAGTAGCCTAAAGATTAGAAATACGTAATGTATCAGCTAAAAGCTTCTAAAATTTGTGAAAACCCACATACAAGTAAATTCAAGTAATTCTATTGTTCTCATGCACGTGTAGGAAGATGTTTTCCGTCAAACACAAAATTCTCGACGTTCAATGACTCCATGAATTCCAAAAGAAAAATGTATTAGTGGATCTGTTGGAGGCGGGCGGCGCTGGCGCACATTTTGACGGCTGCGTTTGCGCATTGCCGAAGTAATAGCCCGAATAACCCACATCGGAAAGGTTCGGAATATCGCGAAGAATTTGTGTAAAATAATGACAAGTTTAGTGCGTTGCTGGATTCAACACTCGCGTTCGCTACTTACGTCAAATTGCAATTTATACTCTACTTTTAATTTTCTCTGATTGTGATCCTTCAAGCAAGCTGTCGGCGAAGTTATTCGGTGATAAAACGTGGGAGGTATTGTATGGATTCATTCAGTTTTACTTGATTTTCGGTGGTGTCAACGCCGTGAAATTATCACCAAATTACAGCTGTGACGTTGAAGTACGGGGTGTGTCTCATAGACTCCGGGATTCAAAATGGCTAATGTTGGTAGACCGTACTGTCATCGTTATATTTGAAACTTTATAGAAATATTTTATGTTGTACGTGCAGTTAACGGTCCGGTTTTATTTTATCGCATTTATGAACATAGGAACAGATGAATATCAAGATAAAGTTTTACGGAGCTTGCACCGAAGTATTATATTGGTTTCTTGATTTATTTTACGTCATTAAAGGATCGTTTTGCTTATCGAGGTAAGCTTTAGTCAATCCTAAATATTTTCCATTACAGAAACTAAAAGCTGTCTTGAAAATCACCTTTGTAAAATTTGTCAAGATGTTTGTGCAATCATTTCTCAATGACGCATAAATGGCTGAACAGACTTTGAAAAGATTTGGCATACAGAAAGAACAGGTCGTGTATCAACGCATAGGATACTTCTAGATGCTGAAGTTTTTACAGGATGTGAGGGAAACCGCGAGCAACATTTAAGTTTTCAAACAGTCCTTTACAAACCTATACTGAGATAGGTGTGTGATGATCTCATCAATCGGGAATTTCCACCGTCTATCAAGATAATTTAATTTACGTTAATGTGTATTAAACACAGATTTGATGCAATCTGCCCTGGACAGATTATAAATTCGTCTGAACTCCAATCCTACGCTTTCCTTCGAAGCTTTCGATTATTTAGAGATCAACCTTGTACTATTTCGATCTTCGATCAAGCCAGACTGTATAAAAATACATTTGAAATATAAAATGTGAATTAAACGGTCAAATTCAGAACACCTGGATTGTAGTGTTGGATACACGCCAGTATAATAACGGAGGTACAGGGGATTTATTATTTTACTAGCTGATCCCATAACTCTGCTAGCTGGAAACTATTGAAAGAAGAAAGAAAATACATTTATGAAGATACATTTCGAGATCGTCCGTATTGGGGGGATCAAAACCCCATAAATAGAGGATATTTTTTTTAAAATATTAGTGAGAGGTTCGCGTTTGAATTTTTGTGCTAGGCAATTATATGGATTTGGATAATTATTTTGGATACCTAAGGTGAATCTCAATTTACCTGCTTGAAAACTGCTTTGGTAACGCCTTTGCAAAAGCATTGAGTTTATTTTAAGATATTTATTAGGACTAAGATTCTGTTAACCATCCATATACAATACACCGAATAGCGACCACCCAGGTAGTCTACCAAAATGATCGATCCAGGAGGTAATACTAATAACAACGCTATGGATAAACTATTCCTATAATTATTGTTACTGTAAACAGGTGATGATGAGGTAGCAATAAATATCTACTCACCGAAAAAAACAAATACTAAAATAATCTTTTGTTAATCTTTACAAAGGGCCTGTTAGGTATTTCGAAATTTTCATAGCAACACAACATTCATTATTCGAATAATAATAGGTCAGTATTCGTGACAATTTAACGGTTTTTTTATAACTGTAGGCATAGGGAATCCCTGACAGATCGAGCTTTTGTTTTATCCGATCGTTAAAATGTCTTCTGTAATGGCACTACAAGACTGATTACATGTTTTCGTCTTTTTATCAAATAAACAGTTTAATTCTTCACTGCCGATCCGCCATTAAACGTTTTCTTTTTAAATCGTTCGAAATTCAAAATGACAGTGGCATTTTTTGTGAAGACAAAAAAGAAGGAGTTTGGATATAAATAAATACGAAAATGGGCTTTCAAATAGGTAATAATTTATGACACTTGTCGAATTGGGCCTATAAGATAAGCCAAAATTAGGATGATAATTTTTACTCTAATGTGTGTCAGTCACCGCAGATGTATTTTACCGCCTACATGCACCTAAAATAATGCACTGATTTGGACAGACGAGGCATTGTTTGACTCTTTTAAAGCACGATTAGGTATCATAATATTCATTTATAAGGTAAATAATAAATTTTCAAAAAAAAATATCGACGGATAAATTTTGAATTTGAACACAGAATATTTCAAATGTTGAAACAGAAATTCATTTTATTTCCATGTTATCCAGTTTTTTTAACCGACTCCAAAAAAAGTAGGAGGTTGTCAATTTGGTTGTAGGTATGTTTAGTTTTTGGAGACCTATTTGTTACCTCATAACTCCGTCATTTGAGAACAGATTTGAAAAATATTTTTCATGTGAAAGGAAATGAAATTGTAAAAGCAAGCTTATTTTGCTTTCTGTGGCTTTCCAGTGGTGTTAACAACACCACTGGTTTGGGGTACCACTAAAAAGTGAACAATATTTTTTTTTGGGTCCTGTCATCCATCTTTAGGTCCTGATTAGGTGTGTGTTAGTGTAGGTAGGTACCGATTGAGTTCAGTCATCATTAGATAGTTTCGTTTAGATATTAGATAGCTGGTTTCGGGTAGTTTGAAGCTTTCTTCAGCATCCCATTTAACTACACTAAAAAATGTTTGTCTAGACTGGCTGCCGGATAGCCAAAACTACAGATCTAGAGAACTGAAATTTGGAATACCTACTTATTGGTTTATTTATATCTAACTATTCGCTAAGAAAGGATTTCTGGATTATTCAATAGGGGGGGGGGGGGGGCTTTGTATGAAAGAATATGGATTTTGAGACGGTTTTCAGTAAAAAAGAGAAAGGTTTGTGTATGTAATATTTTGCACCCGTAAATTTTTCCTACAGCTTTTCCCAGAAGTACCTACCTACTCAATTCCATCTCTCGGAACTCACTCAATTCGCAAATCGTCCGGCCTTGGCGCTCTACCCGCATATATTTACACAAACAGTAATTTTGTTTACATTTTCCGTGCAATGATATACAACACACTATAAATAGGGTAGCTACGAGCGTTCGCCAAGAGCTATTTTCTCGGTAATAATAAAACATACGGTTTTATTTGGATCTGTCGAAATGGTTGGTAAAAAAATTGCGGGAGAACTTCCAAGTCCAGTGTTTAAAGCAACGCATAACGAAATTTGTTCGTTTTCTTCCTACAATATGAGTTTCGAGCCATTCTATATAGGTATATATAGCTCAAAGCTTAGCAACGCTTGCCAAGGTTACTTTGTAGATGGGTGACCATCTTAACATACGGAGTTTCCTCCGTGCCTCGGAAAGCACGTTAAGCCGTTGGTCCCGGCTGTCGTTTGTAGATCTTTGGCAGTTGTTACGGAATGTCAGAAGCGCCAGTTGGTAAATCTGACTCGTCTTGACAATGACTACCGTGTTTTCCAGTTAATGGGTTGTGGAGGTCTGGTAGGCAGCCGCTCCACGTAAAGTACTGGTATTCAGCTGAATCCGGTTTGACTGGAAGCCGACCCCAATATAGTTGGGAAAAGGCTAGGCAGATGATGAGCTCAAAGCTTAGCTTAAGAACCTTAATCTGCCCTTGTCCCATGTTACAGGTAAAATCAAATCCTAATTGCAGCTCGGAAAACTCCGCGAGTTTCTGCGCAGTAGCAAATTCATGCGACAGCGGGGTGAGGTGTAGGGTACTGCGCAGCAAAAAGCTAACTTTACAGAAGTTATTATTAAGTTTGAATTTGAATCGAAATATACTTACTTGGAGTCGGCGCGATATGTTTTCTTCTTGCGTTCTGTCCGGTCACACACACAACCATTTCTTTCGTATAATTTTTAGCACATCATCATCATATCAGCCGAAAGAGGTCCACTGCTGGATATATGCCCTTCTCAAACGGGGAGGGCGGGGGGGTTGCCATAATCGCCACGCAGGCGGGTTCGCGCAGTATAGCTGTTGCAATGTAGGTACAGAGAATGCTGCTGCCCATTCTCTGGTGAGTCCCTTAGTCGCCGCTTAGGAAACCCACGCGAAGCGGGATGGTGCTATTCTTTTACGTCCGACACTTTACAGAACCTACAAATAATCACAGCATTCTATTTTGTCTTTGGAATCTCTGGCGGTCTCCCTTCTAGAAACTTTATATTCACGCAGGCTAAAGTTGGTCGTTGCCGATTTGTTGTCCTATCATTCACGCCCTGTAGTCACGCCAGTCTTCAAGTAAGTACCTATTAAACTTCTAGCCACCGCGATATCGCTCCACACGTTGAACGTTAGGTACATAAATGCGAGATGATGCCAAAGACGACTTGAACTTAATTAAGGAAACTAAGTACTTAGAACATTTTTTTGACAAAAGTTGCCAGTTAATTGAAACTTCACTGAGGTCCATTTTCTTCTTTTCGTGACGAATTACTTTTCATTTTGTTCGACCAGTGTTTTATACATGTAGGTAGGTACAGCTCTATCAATGGCATCGTTTAAATCCAGATGGTTTAGCACGACGGGCAACAAAGGAGGTGACGCATGTCTTGTAAAGGAGTTCCACACTGGCCCTGCGTTTGGGATCGGTGGAGGATGCTCCATTTGGAAAGATTATTTTTACAGCGGCCAACCTGGGTCCGCGATCGGTTAAAATATTTTAGGGAATTGCAGTGGCAATCTGGATAGGATTGGAGGTTCACTTATGTTGAAACTATCTAACCATTACAAAGACAAATGAACCTTGATATATTTAACTTGCAAAGAATATTCAACCTTAAGGCTTAACAATATTTTTTCGAGTTGTAGTTAAGTAATTAAGCATGTTAACATGTTTTAGGCTAAATTAATGCATTTCATTACGTTTCTACTAGCTGTTAACACATTGACGCAAGCATATCCCAGAAGCCGTCACACAGAAGCATCCAGCAAGAAGAAGAAGCAGAAGAAAGAAGCGACTGTTCTCCATAAATTTGTCTTTTTCCGCTTTGCTGCTGATTCTTGTTTGTACGTCAACAGCAAAGCGAAAAGGTCTCCTTTATGAGAACTTCCTCCGAGACATTACAGCGTGGTCTCTTCGAAAGGCATTCTGAAGACGAAAAATAAGCTTTTTTCTGTAAAAATGCTGTGTGATGCACTTCACAATGGCCGCTCAAGACATCTTCAATTCAATTCAAATTCATTTATTGTTTGTCACAGGTGGAAAAGCAGTTCTTATCATAATAATATAAAGATCGCTGTAACATACCCACTGGGCGTACAATATCTAATAATATAATCATTCCAAATGTATTTTATCATTAATATCAAAGTTCGTTCCGTTCGTTCAAATCTTCGCTTAAACCAATGTACCTGCCATGTTATCTCGTCATCACCTCTGGTTGACTGGTAGAGAATGCCTGAGGCATTAAGTCCGCCATATTACCTTTGCGCATGAAGTTTTAAATAAATAAATAGGCCTCCAAACTGGGAGGCTATCAAAAGCAAGTAGGTTGGTGACCGCAGAATGACATCGGTCAATTCCTCCCACACTGATGTCCGTCGCTGGCCGACTAGACAAAACATGTCGCTACTAAATAAATATAGGACAAATCATGTTTGGGAATTGTGAATCATTTCAGATGTTTACACTAGAGCTGTAGAATTGATGCCATAGAGTGGCCCACCTAATGAAAAGTGGTTTACATACCAATAAATAATTAGGTATTATCTCCGTTGGTATCATGGTCACAATCGCGACTGCCGAGCGTGAGGTCCTGGGTTCGATTCCCAGGTTGGTACGTCACAGTAGCAGCCCGGAGTTTGGAAGTTGGTGGTAACACTCCGGTGCCTTGGTAAGCATTTAAGGACTTTGGTCCTGCGTCTGATGCAATCAGACTATGACAGTTAGGAACAAAGAGTTCTCCTGTGTTTGCGCATACCGTAGGTACCGAAATTCGGTCGAGAGGTTTTTATTAGGACCTATTTATCTACATTATTATGATTAAAAGAAAGAAAAAGATGACCCTGAAACATTTTGTGCCCAATGGATGGTCACGCTTATAGCGGCATCTGAGGTTGTCCTCAATGGTGCAGGTGTAAGGGCACTTGCGGCACTCCAAGAAGTGGGCCATATTTTGGACGGGGGCACCAAATCACATTTGGTAGTGGGTCAGTGAAACCTCATTTTACCAAGTTGTATTTCCAGCGGCCTACTAGGGTACGCAAGCGATTGAGTGCTTTCCATATAGGCCACTGAAGTTCATGTCCAGGTGCCAGGTGTTCCTGAGATTTTCAAGAAGTCGGGTGATGGTGGGTGCTGTTCTTTCCACAACTTGCTTCTCACTACAGGTGATTGGTCTTTAATAGCCTGTGTGCAGCGGATTCCTGGTTATTTTTCTCAATCGCGTGTGCGACCGTTGACTCACTACATTTCTATCCACCACCTTGATCGCCCACGTTCAAAACTCGATATATATATTTTTTAAACGGATATTCCATAATTCTCACAATTTGAACGATACTCAGCATATTATTTTTTATTTAGCTTACGCTGGAATTTCGCGAATTTCATGTTGAACAATCTTGATTTATAGTCAGACAACTTGAGTCAGAACGCTTATCGAGTGATTCATTTTCCGTAAGTGTGAAATATTCAGAATTGATAGATTTATTTCATTTTGGATTACTTACACATTATGAGACATGTATATATTATAGTAGGAATGTTATATTCAAGATTTAGTTGGATTAAGCTCAGATAAGAAGGCCTTCAACACAATGGGTCGATTCATCAGCTGGCTTTTCTCAAGAAGTTCAACAGAAAGATGGTCTGACATGTTATCGCCGGCGTTAGTGCAGGATCTTGTTAATGCATTTTTTTACCAGGGCGTTATTTAAAAAATAAAATGTATTACATTGTTCGCATTTCTTATTTTAAGACGTTCTTATTGTATCTGTCATCGCTTTTTGTAATATTCATCGAAGGTTTTTGTATGGTTTATTTAATTTGTTTTGTATTTGTTTTCAGCTTCTATAGCCTATAGCCGCTCAGCGAAATAGCTGGCAACCAAGCTATTTAACTCTATTGACCGCACACAAACATCAAACCAAACAGCCAAGAACGCAGTCACGCATGACGAAGATAAGTGCGTAAGTTATTCCCACTAAAACTCACTAAACCCACATATTCCAAGACAACGTCAAGTTCCAATTCCGTAACTAAAATATGTGACTAATAACTACACGTCTGACCGTTCATAAAACAATTTATCGTATTTCCTACAATCTTTCAGGAAGGAAGCCCACGTGGCGCGCTCTGATTAATGTCGTCATGTTATAGCCCAACGCAAAATCGAGCACTTGTCTTAAATTAGCTCGGGCGCAGTAAATCAAGGGATTTGGGCCAGAGTTACGCCATAAGAATGCCTCACATATTTGTGAAACTACGTGTTTATTATAACTAGTACCTACATAATACATATACAGCACACTTGCTGCACTCATTATGAGTTACGTTGGCACAACGGCGACGTATAATTGCTGCGACTATTACTTGGAATTACCAAAAAGCTGCGTTTTGTAAGTTATGACGTGAACGCCAGATGTAAGGCGTCGATGAGTAATGAAACTATTAATACATTTACTAAATATTGACGCGAAAATCGCACACATTCTAAGAGGAATATTGGTTAAGTTTTAGGCATCCTAACATCGTAAGTGACCAGAATCTTGACGTTTACCCATCCGGATAACCCTAAGAAACGAGTGATGTTCCTACGCACTTTATAATATACAAATCCGAAAGCACTGATTTACACTTATCATCGATATCGCATCTGATTGGTGGCTTTCTATTAGGTATTTCGCCCATCCAGGATGAGAGCAAATTCGATAATTGGACAAGAGATTCTTCATCCTAGCTTCTAACTAGCCTTTTCCAAACGATATTGGGATCGGCATCCAGTCTAGCCGGATGCACCTAAATACCAGTATTTTACAGGGGGTGCCTGCCATCTGACCTCCACCAAGCAGCAAGGGGTGCCAAATTACCAATTGTGAAAAACATTTACGTGACAAGCAAGCGCGTGCCCTGTAGGTACGCCAAACGTCACAAATATGTGATCAAACATACGGCGAATTTGTAGCTTGGCGTCGGGGGCACGCCGATGCGTTCAACAGGTTGAAATAAAAAAAAACCGACTTCCAAAGAAAAAACACTATAAAGTATAAAATGACTTGAATTTCGGCAGTCGGTGTTTTTGGTTGTTTTTTTGTTTTTTGACACCGACTTAAAAAAAATTGAAGTTATTTTATACTTTGTAGTGTTTTTATTTTGAAGTCGGGTTTTTTTATTTTAACCTGTTTCTGATTTCTGATTTTTCAGGCTTCTGACTACCCGTAACAACTACAAAGATGTTCAATGGAAGCCGGGATCAACTGCTTCACGTCCTTTCCGAGGCACGATGGAATCTCTGTATGTAATGGATAATCACCCATCCAGGGACCGACCTCGGCAAGAGTAGCTTAACCACGAAGTCCTACCCGTGCGACTTTTATTATTTAGCCACAAGCTCCTCAAAATAACTTTTACTAATACTTAAAACTGACAAGAAGAATATACGAGTACATATAAATTTTGGAAAAATATAATTGTATCCACAAATACAGAGCCCCAGGTTGAAGCTAGCTTTGTATATTTTTTTTAGAAATTCCACTCGTGCTACTATGGATCACCGCTAGTATAGATCTGTCAATAGTGTTTAGTCTGCACCTACACAAAGGTATTCTAGAGTTTCTGCTGTTACCTATCAGATGCCAACACGAGGAATTTGAAATCGAACGATAATATAAACTGGAGAGCCGTTGCTCCTTTTAGCTGACTTGCTGTACGGCTTTTGGCCGCGGAAATTATGTTAGAACCGTAAAATAAAACAAAGATAGAATTTTGAAAAAAATAAATTAGTTTATATATTATTGTAACAAAAATGGAGTTGAACTATTTTTCCCTACTTGTTATTTAAATAAATGCGTTTCGGTTGTTTTTTATCATCGTCATCATATTACATCAGCCGAAAGACGTCCACTGCTGCCGATCGATTCTGTAAAGTTATCGAAGTGAAGGCTTGAGTGAAGTCATCACGAGTGAGCTGTCCTCCTATCTTATTATATGGATTGACAGCTCACCTCCTGATCACTTCACCCAAGCCTTCACTTCGACCTCACCTCCTGATCACTTCACCCAAGCCTTCACTTCGACATCTTTACAGAATCAACCGGCTGGACATAGCTTTCCCCAAGTGTCGCCACAACAACCGGTCCTGTGCGTCTCGCATCCATCGGTTACCGGCGAGTGGCGACCCTCACCAAGTCATCGGTCCACCTGGTGGGGGGAGGCCTTCCAACACTACGTCTTCCGGTACGTAAGTCTGGTTTTTTATACTTTGAAATTATTATTATTTGTTTTTATTAGGAGAGCTTACTTCAAATATACGATTCAAGAAAAAAACAGAGTTAAAAATTTATTGCAAAGTTTAATTTTCGGCATTATTTTCCCTATGACGTGCTAATGCCATCCAATTCCGACGATGTAAAAGAGATAGTGCTATACGCTATGTATATCTTCATCTCTCTCTTGGAGCGGCATCTCGATCGTTTTAAGACTTCATAGTAGAGCCCCTGGACTGTTTAGGCAAGAAATGTAAACTTATATTAAGGAGAGATAAAATTGTTTTTGGATAAGGTGCCTGGAGGCAGGTATCGGTCGTTATCGCCGAGTGCCATTTATCCTAGCTATCCCAAAAAAAAACGGTTTGTCATTTGTGTTAGCTGGCCCACAGGAGCGAAGTCGCCGCAAAAACTAGTTATCACAGTACCTATTCTCAATATGTTTATTACGAGGAAGTTCAAAATAGCGACTAGAACGTGATATAACGTGGTACAGAACCAGCGTCAGACAGCATCAGTCTGTCTGACATATCGCTCCATCGTCGACTTTGTCTCTGTCATCTATGACCTAGACTAGAGTCAAGAGCAAACCCATATTAAATTAAAAAAAAAAAAAAAAAAAAAACGCTGAAATGGACCTTTTTAGTGCAGCCGTGAGACGCACACTTGGTTCTTAGCATACCTACATTTCTTTTTTATTTCTATGTACCGTGCGTGTTTCATGTAAGTGCTAAATAAATATTATTCTTTCTTTCTTTATAACATGTCGCAGAAATTGATAAACCAGGAGTAATGGTAATAGTGACTCAAAACACCTTGCCAATACCTACACTAATGTCATAAAGCATAATTAATTCTGATTTGGATGAATTTAAAAAAAAAAAAACGTTTACATAAAAGGCCAAAGGAAAAGTATGTTATATCTCATCCTTTTTGGCAAATACGCAGGAATTTCTCTTTCAACTGTCAAAACAGGATTGAAAATAAATATACAACTGTAATTACATTAAATGCATTTTTATTTTTGTACGTACGTTTTAAGTTATACTGCAAATAATAAGATAACAAAAATTATGCAAAATCATCGCGTCGAATTTTTGGACTTATGACGGAATAGCTTGTACCACTGAACATCGCAAAACTTCGTCTACGAAAAGTGAACTCTAAAATAAAGGCACTACAGTCAATTTTTCGTGTTTTTGCTGTTACAGCACTTTAGGTTCGGGAGGGCAGGATACGCGAGTAATATACTGTCTTCCCTCTCGCTCATAGGAAAGTCGCATATCTCCGCCTCGTTCTAACATCAGTGCTCATCCAAGTGCGCGTACTTCCGCCTTAGCTTCTCTCTCTTATTTTTGTTCGCGTGTTTCTTCTCTTGCTTCCAGGGCTTGCTCATTTGACTCTCCGCGGACTGTGCTCCAACAATACTGTAAAAAAAACCTTATTCCTTACTGCATAGAAATCAAATTTGCAATAACGATACATATGATTTATTTTGACAACCTACTACAACTATATTTTAGTGTTTTTTAAAGTTTATTTCAGTTAAAAAATAAATCATCATTAGGCTTTCAAAACAGCAACATCTTTTTTAGGCCCACACGGATTCCGCGTTCGGAATTATTATAAACTTTCGGATAAGTACAGCCAGCAACACAAGTGAAAAACAAACTGAAGGTGTGCTCAATTGAATGTATAAATGCACACGGCTGAGCACTCCCATAAATAATGTCTAGTTAATTAAGCCGTCGAGCTAGTTCAAAGTATTGCTTGTTGAGTTCGTCTTTTTGTTTTTGTTTGCGACAGTACATGGTTTATTTCGTTTCGTAAAGGCTTAAGTCTTACGAGGTTAGAGACCAATTTTCGCGACCGTTAACGCTTCTCATAAAGCTGCTCAATCTTTATGAATTAACACTTGGCTTGTATCCAGGTTGGCCATTTCGTCTTCGCAAATTTTATTTAGGTTTCCCTTACCTCTAATTGATAATAACGCAGAGATATCTTTCATCTTGGCCAACTATAACTGGGATATTTTTATATTGCACCTTTCTGTTTTGGAGGTCGTTACGTTAGGTATATTGAAATTCTTGTGCGATGTTTAATTTTGATTTGGCACACAGTTAAACAATATTGATTTTAGCTCATCTAGAGAAAAATGAGAATGTGAGCACATCATTACTCACATTGCTAGCAGTAAACAAAACGGTTACAAGTTTAGAATCTCATGGTGAACAAAGAATAAATCTGCACTATTTCACACGCGAAGAAGAATTTTGAGTGTTTTAAAACAAAACGAAATTATCCTCTTTGCACCACTAACAATTTTATTACTACAATTAATGTGATACTATCCACTAGAGCAACTTTTAAGCGATTTCTTAACTACTTTTAACGATTTTGTCAATTCATTTGGAACAGTTGGAAAAAAATCGTTTGTAAAAAAAAAGTTAAAAAAAGAACGCTTTTCAAAATTTTTGGACAAATAATAAGCAGTAGACTTAACCTTTTAATTGGCAAGGTGGAAAGTGAAGGCGAAGAAATATCGATTCAGAAAGAAATAAGAATAATTTCGAGTGGTTTCTTACCCAAAGACAGGCTTTCCTTTCACGTGGGCCGCGGTTTTCTGCATCGCGAAAAACGCCTTGTCGATCTCGTTGGATTTGTTCAGCCAGCCCTGGAATTATGAGAATTATTAAGTAGAGATTTCTCTCTCAAAATCTCTTTTCTTTTCTTATCTTCTTCTTGACTGAGTCGACGAGCTCAACAGGCTATTCGCTCAAGCGTGGTGGTTTACATTTTCATCTACAAAGTACATTTTATATTTTAACACGAAAACGTCAAATTATGTGTCATGCAAATCTAACCTAAAGTTCGTCTTTATAACCGCGGCGCGCCTCGGCCTCCGCTTCTAGGTGCAGCGAGCGCGGTCAAATTAAGGTTGCTAATTAAAATCACATTATTGCCCGCGTTTTATAATAAAATTTAGTACAATACGGGGAGAGGCACAGCTTCGGCCGCGCTCAATGCTCCTAGCAATGGAGGGTGACGCGCCAACTCTTTTCATGGTGCGCATTTTTTCTTCGCAGTATTATTATGGATATAAATGTGGATGGATAGACAGGGAGTGGGAGGCCAAAGAAAACATAGATGGTGTGAGGAGTGATATGAAATAAAAGGGAGTTAGTGATAGCGTGGCGGTTGACAAGACAGAATGGAAGAAAAAAACGTGTTGCGCTGACCCCAAGTAACATGGGATAAGGACAGGAAGATGATGATGCTCCTGTGCCTAATCGTGACTCCTAATACAGAGATTCACCAACATAAATCCAATTCGCAGACAACTTTATAAGTTTATAGATCCTATCAACATCGCCTAAACACTTTCTATTAGCTATCGACACGCAAATTATCTGTTTATGATTCCACCATGACTTATAGTAACCATTATTGAGGTTAACTGTTCTAAGGGATATTAATGATGTGGTGCAGTACATTAACTGGCAACTGGAACATTTGTTTCATAAGTGAAGAGTGTTTAAGTGAATGGGCAGTTTGAACTATATCTGCTCTGGTGTTAATCGTGGATGGAGGCTCGTAAATGACGGATGATGAATAGGGGCGAGTGGGTGCTTTCGTGCAAACTGTGTTAGTAGAAAACATAATGAAAATGAAAAGTATAATATTATTAAGCTTATCTGACAGCTCAACGACGCGCGCCTGGCGGCCCAGTGTAGGAGTAAGTATCTACTAACCTCAACCATCCTCGCTTCCCTAGGCGTAGGCTTCCTGTTCTCGTTCTTCTTCCTCTCTTGCATCATCTCCTCGAGGGGCTGCGGCTCACAGCCGGGCGGAAGCTGCGCCCAATGTAGGACTAAGTATCTACTAACCTCAACCATCCTCGCTTCCCTAGGCGTAGGCTTCCTGTTCTCGTTCTTCTTCCTCTCTTGCATCATCTCCTCGAGGGGCTGCGGCTCACAGCCGAGCGGAAGCTGCGCCCAGTGTAGGACTAAGTAGCTACTAACCTCAACCATCCTCGCTTCCCTAGGCGTAGGCTTCCTGTTCTCGTTCTTCTTCCTCTCTTGCATCATCTCCTCGAGGGGCTGCGGCTCACAGCCGGGCGGAAGCTGCGCCCAGTGTAGGACTCCGCTGGCGGCTTGCTTGAGCATGATGCGTGCTGAACGCGACTGGTCGGGCTGACCAGCTGCTGTCATGAAACCTCTGTTGTCTGAAATAAATGTGCTTGAATTTGGTAAAAAGCTTTTTTTGACCCCCGAATCAGCTAAGAACTGCGTGAGTACACGAAGTGACAGAAACATTTGGTAAGATATGAGACTTAAATCGTTTGAGAATTTAGCTCAGGCAGACGATATTGTCGCCATTGGGGGTAGAACCCGGATGAGGCTGACACATGAATGTGGAGATTACCACAAGGAAAGAGAGGCCTATGCTCAGCAGTGGGCGAGGTCGGGCTGTAGATGATGATGATGATGATGATGATGATTATGATGGCGATTAGGATGATAATGATGATGGTGATTATGACGACGATGATCATAATGATGATGATGATGGTGGTGATTATGATGAGTTTTAGGATGAGAAGTTCTGATTTTATTGTTTTTTTTTTCTTTTTTTTTTTGAATAATTTGTCTCAGTGAAATTATGAATACTTAATTGTATTTAATATTTGCATGCCATTGTTTAAGGTAAACGTGATGATCTGTTTTTTTAGAATTACTTTACAAATAAAATTAGTTTACTTTGCAAATAAATAATTGATTGATTGATTGGTGGTGATGATTATGATGAAGATGATGGTGATGATAATGTTGATGATTTAATTCAAGGAGTGATATACTCACAGGCATGCGCAGTAAGTATCTGCTTGTAGTCAGGTTCCTTGGACCCGTCGTCCGGGAGCAACAGGCCGTATTTAGTAGCGAATGTGTGCTTGCTGACCATCTGACAGAGACGCGCCATCGCCGCGTCGTGGGCTCGCATCTGCAGGAAGATTGTGAATAAATAAATATCTAAGTGCATAATGAAGTGTGTGTTTTATTTGGGAGAGCACTTATGGCTTGGAAGAGCTTTTTGTCAAATACCCCAATACTACATGCAAAATTGTAGTACAATCTGTTATTACAATATACGAAATTTAAATATTCACGATTTATTAAATGTTATAAAAATATTTCATAAATTTTAAAGAATACAGATAATTAAATTCCAATGTCAATTGCTTTTCCGATTGTCTGTCCAATTGAAGCATTTAATTTGCAAGTTTTTGGGAAGCTGACAGCTGCTGAGCTGCTAAGTATACTATTCAAATAATGGTAGGAACTACGAAAAAACTACCATAAACTAAAAATACCTGGTCAATTGGCAACACAGCCGTCAACAGTAGGTCCGGTGTGACGGCATACGCTGGCAACACTAAACCGGGACAGTCCAGCACCTCGATGTCTTCGTCCAAGATAAGCGACTGTATGTGTCGTGTGTGGCCCGGCATTGAACTTACACTGACCTGGGGAAGAAATATGACTAGTGAAAAATCGGAATATTCATCATTATTTCAGCCGAAAGACGTCCACTGAAAGAAAATATTTACCAAACAAAAAAATAATTATTGGGTTATGTATGGTTATGGTTTTCTGTGGGTTTGAGAGCCTCGTGGTTATTAAATAACACACAAGCATGTCGATCTTAAAGGTTAAAGCCCAGTTCGGTACGTGAATGGGTGACGATATATTACAAACTTAGAGTAAGTAAAGTGAATCCGTAGGTACGGCTGTAATTCCTAAATCTTTGATGGTTGTTTCGAGTACCTATGTAGCAGCATCAATGCCGCCACATGAAAAACAAAGAATCGAAATTTGTACGGCAACAAAAAAGAACCGCAACGCCATCTATCCTGTCAGCGATGAAACCAATGAAATCCTGCATCGCGCAAGCAAAGTTCTCCGTGTGATTTGAACATACTACAACAGTCCGAATATCAACTATTGGTGGATGCTAAGCTTTACAGCTTGGATCATCGCCGCAAGGTTGCCTGCTTGTCGGTCTTCTACAGATTGTACTTCGGGGAGAGTGTCCAAGAACTCCACGACAAAGTCAAAGTCAAAACGTTTATTTCAATTAGGCCATTAAACGGCACTTTTGAACGTCATCGTTTACAGTTCAGTAAAAATAATAGAATTACATTAATAAAGTGACTCTACTGTCCATTCAGAAAGGTAGATTCTTATGGAGAAGAACGGACAAGAAACTCCATAGTTACTCTTTTCAAATAGTGATTTTACAAAATTTGGTTTACAAAAGTTAATTTAATATTATGTGAGGACGATGCACCCAGAGTATGCTACTTATAAGAACAAAGTATCACCAGCAGAGGTAAACTTATTAATTTCCTAAAGAAATTTAGGTAAATGGTACTCACATATTTACAAACATTGGAACCATTAATTAAACAACAGTGTGTGAGTCAACAGAAAAATAAAAACACAAAAAAAGAAACAGTATATCTATAAAGTTAACACATAAATAAACCAGTTTGACCTTCACCCTTGATTGTCCTATGGAGCAGGACCAGCATGTTTCCAAGCATTCTTAACCTGAATGTAATCTTCTAATTTGTAATATGCTTGTTCACAGTGTACTTTTAACAAGAGTTTTAAAATTTCTTTCATTTAGTTCTAATATGTCAGAAGGTATTTTGTTGTAACATTTAACACAATACCCCATGAAAGAAGTGTGGACTTTAGCTAATCTAAAAAATGGTGGTTGACGACCTCATCCCACCGGCCCCCTTCTACCATCGATCATCTCGACGCGCTGCAAGTTACCATCCCTACCTTGTTGCTATTCCACCAATTCGCACTAAACGTTTCCAAACGTCTTTTATAATGCGAACAGCAAAGGAGTGGAACTCTCTGCCTGCGTCTGTATTTCCGAACGCATACAACCCTAATCTCTTCAAAATTAGAATTAACAGTCTTCTTCTGGGTAAGCTCGCTCAATCGTCGACTTTGTCTCTGTCATCTATGGCCTAGACTAGAGTCAAGAGCAAACTCATCTCAAAAAAAAAAACAATCTTACCAAGTGGTACTGTGTTTAAAAGGAGTTTTCAAAAGCTGGCTTAATAGGGTATTTGACTAAAAAAATCTAATTAGCCCATCAGATAGATTTCCAAAAAAATATTGGACAATATTTTTTTCTTTTGTCAGGTAAAAAATGAAGACACTACAGTGCGTTGTAAACTAGTGTGACGTCACTTACCAGTACACTATTTACTGGAAAGTGACGTTGCAAGCCCCCACTCCTAATCTTTGATGCGTTTTATCTTCGTATTATTTTATTGATTTGATACAATAAAAAATACGTATCTAATATTTTTCGATAATCTAACTGACGGACTAATTAGAATCATATTTTTTGTTCATAATCCATAATCATCCCCATGGTTCAAAGTGTACATTCAGTCAAAAATCCTATGTTCCTGTGAGATCTAGGTTACCAAATTCTTCTATTCCTTTTCAGCAGAAAGCATTTACCCTTCTTACCCTTTTGAACGCTAGAGCATAAACGCATCGGCGTGCCCTCGACGCCAAGCCACAAATTCGCCGTACTTTTTATCACATATTTGTGACGTTTCGCGTACAGGGCACGCGCTTGCTTGTCATGTATACGTGACAATGGCGTTCAAAAGGTTAAACTGAATAAATCAATCTGCCTCTATTCTAACCGGATGTAGCAGAGTACCAGCATTTTACATGGACGACTGCATGACTGACCTCTACAACCCAGTAACTGGGTAACACAATACCCTTTGGCATGACTGGTGTCAGTCAGATATTCTTTTCCGGCTTCTGGCTATCTGGAGACTGCCAAAGATCTTCAAATGACAGCCCCACCCACACCTTAACGTGCTTTGAGAGGCACATTCTCGGTATGTATTGAATGACCCATCCATGTGTCGACCTCGACAAGCGTCGCTTTACCTCAAATGTCGACCTATCTTGCTGTTATTATTTAGCCACGAACCTCTTAATACTAAATAAAAACCTTTAAAATATTCCACTCACCTTTTTAACCTGCATTAAAACATTGACAGTACTCGATTTACCGACATTGGGGTAACCAATCATGCCGACAGTCAACCTAGGAGGATTCTTTAGTCTATCTACATGTTGCTTCTTCAATACTTCTAGAAGTTTCTGTCTGTCAAATATTTCATGTGAGTTCTGTATTTGATCGGAATGTTCTACTTTTTTTGTTGAACTTTGAACTGATTCTTCGTTTTCTTGTGAATTCTGTTCTAGAGCCTCTTTATTTTCTATTTCAGGTGTAGGTTCCTTATTTTCAGTGCTTTCTGGAGTAGGATAGTCTTCAACAGGCTTACCCAGTCTCAGACTTTCAACAACCTTATCCAATATTTCTTGAATCCTATCTATTTTATCAGCAGTATTGCAAACAGCATTATCAAGATCACCTAATTGCTTTTTAAACAATTCTATGTCTTCTTCCGCACATTTTAAGGCTTTTTGTTCCTCCGCATCATCGTGTAATTCATCCAGTTCATTGTCAGAGATGGCCGAATCTGTTTCTGAGTTTGTTTCTTCATGGATGGATTCATTTTCGTCTTCTTCTGGAATTTTACTTTCTTTTGTTTCTTTAGCTGCCGAGAAGAATATTATGGAAACATTCTGGAACAATGAAAGATCTTGATTTTACACTTGTGCTATTGAACATTGTAGAATGGAATTGGATTGGACACATCTACGGTATGTCCAATAGGTGAAACTCACAACCCAATGGATTTCACGTTATGCCAGGCGACATCGCGACAGAAACAGACGGAGATTGTGGGATGAGCGGTACCCCTTTAACCTTTTGAACGCCAGAGCATAAACACATCGGCGTGCCCCCGACGCCAAGCCACAATTTCGCCGTACTTTCTGCCACATATTTGTGAAGTTTGGCGTACAGGGCACGCGCTTCCTGGTCGTGTTTACATGACAATGGCGTTCAAAAGGTTAAAAGCACTAGTCTTTAGCAGCTTTCAATAGGGAGGAGTGGAAAAAGACGAGCGCCTTAAATTAATATTAAATATTGTACAGACGCCAGCACATAAAGCTACCTGAAACTGTCAAATTTTCCCAATCAACCTTGAACCTAAAATATTAGCGATAAAGTTGAAAATCGATTAAAGAAATTTGACATGCTGGCGTCTGTACATGGAAAATTGCACCCAGATCATAATGAATTAAAGACACAAAGGTTTGATTTGGTACGGTGAGAAGGTCGAGTTTAATTTTTGTGTCATAGTTATTTAGTTTCTGTTATGGCGTGTACTCTCGGTTTTAAGACAGCAATGGATAACAACTTACCTCCTTAGTAAAATACTCCGCCCAACATTTCCTTTCATACTCATTAGTTAAATCTGCCTTGTTCAACAAAAGTATACATTTGCAGTTCTGGTCCTTAGCATATTTCTCTAAGTCTGCACATCTGAAATTAGAGAACATTTTTATATCCAAACTGTGGATATTCACCCTTATTTGATATACCATAAATATTTTTTGGTTTCATTGGATCTAGTCATAATAGTGAATTACTTACAATAAAAAATACCTTACAGGACTAACTTAACTAATGATGCCAAAAAATTACAAATGTTATGCAAACCTTTTTTTCTTTTTTTTGGTCTGTGTCCCCAAGGTCTTGCCAGACAAAGAAATAGACGGATGGACAACAAAGTGATCCTTTAATGTTCCTTCTTTTCCTACTGATTTGTGGAGCCCTAAAAAAGCACCTGTTATCTGCGTTCCTTAATAAGGAACCTCTACATCACAATATAGGTGCCACATACATAGCACTCATTCATTTTATTGCCCTTATTCCAATGTGTCTAGGTTTTGGCGGATAATGACTTCTTCTTACACACTAATCTCTATTAGTTATTATCTCAGTTATCTAGAACAAGAACCCTTTCTAGCGACACAAGTCTTGAAATCAAAGTTAAATACCTGAACAGCAAAGGATTCCTCGCATCCAACAGTAACAACACAACATCAGACTTCTCAAGGGTCCTCCACAACTGCTTCCAAAGCTCCAGGTTCCTTTCATATGGAGTCACCGCAGCCCCGAGCTTGGCTTGTAGCTCGTTCAAGTGACGACGCCATTCTAGGAAGGCGTCACGTTCACGGGTTATCTGGTCTTCAGCTGATATGCCTGGGTGCCATGCTGGTCTGAAATGGATTGAGAATTTCTTCAAAATTAGTAGGGTATTCTTAATCAAAAAATCTAATAAGTCCATCAGATAGATTTCCAAAAAATATTGGACACGTATTTTTTCTTTTTCACGTGGACAAAAAATGACGACGATACAGTGCGTTGAAAACTCGAGTGACGTCACGATAGTATAACTTTACCAGCGACGTGACGAACCCCTCTTTTGAACTTTGATGCGCTTTTTCTTTATGATTTTTTTTAGCAATTTGAATTGGCAAAAACTATGTGTCCAATATTTTTTTAAATCTGACGGACGGACTTAATAGAATTATATTTTTGAGAAGAATACTCTATTATGTACTATGTACTAGCGACCCGATCCGACTATTATTATTTTTTTTTTTTTAAATCTATCTGACGGACTCATTATATTTTTTCTGTGAAATATATTAACAACAAAAAAAAACAAAAATAATAGTTTTCTAAATCTGTAGAGTCGTTCTCAAGTGATGCACCTTCACACACGTGGCAATTGAATTTTATTTGTAAATACAAACTTTATTACATATTTTTTTTTATTTTTTATTTAATATGGGTTTGCTCTTGACTCTAGTCTAGGTCATAGATGACAGAGACAAAGTCGACGATGGAGCGAGCTTACCCAGAAGAAGCCTGTTCACTCTAATTTTGAAGAGATTAGGGTTGTATGCGTTCGGAAACACAGACGCAGGCAGAGAGTTCCACTCCTTTGCTGTGCGCATTATAAAAGACGTTTGGAAACGTTTAGTGCGAATTGGTGGAATAGCAACAAGGTAGGGATGGTAACTTGCAGTGCGTCTAGATGTCCGATGGTAGAAGGGGGCCGGTGGGATGAGATCGTGGAGTTCCTGGACACTCTCCCCGAAGTACAATCTGTAGAAGACCGACAAGCAGGCAACCTTGCGGCGATGAGCCAAGCTGTGAAGCTTGGCATCCACCAGTCTTACGTCGCCAATGAGCCTTTTAGCTCTGTGTTCCACCGAGTCAAGCGCGGCAAGTTGGTATTTAGCTGAGCCATCCCAAAGGTGGCTGCAATACTCCATGCAGGATCGGACTTGTGCTTTGTAGAGGGTTAAAAGCTGTCCAGGCGTGAAGTATCGCTTCACTCTATTTAGGATGCCCAGCTTTTTGGCCGCAGTTTGGGCTTTGTGCTCAATGGTGGCACCAAAGTTGAGACTGGTTGTCAACTCCATGCCTAGGAGCTCGAGCCGATCGGTTACAGGAACAGATGCACCCCGAAAAGTCGGAGTTAGGTCGAAACGACTCCTTTTCGCGGTAAAAAGACATGCTTGTGTTTTGGTGGCGTTAAAAGAGACCAGATTATCATCACCCCACTGGGAGACAAGACTTAAGGTCAAATTTGTCCGCTCTACCATGGCCTCTCTCAAGGAACGAACTTCTTCCCCGCTGGTTTTAGCGCTAGACAAGTATCTCTCTGAAACCGAACTGTCATCTGCATACCCAACAATACCAGGCTGAAGCAGGTCATTGATGTGCAGCAGGAAAAGAGTTGCAGAGAGAACAGACCCCTGAGGAACTCCGGCATTAATAGCCATGAGGTCAGAGAAGCAGCCGTCAACGACTACTCGGATCGACCGTTCACTAAGGAAGTCTGATATCCAGCTACAAAAATCAGCTGGGATGCCATAAGCAGGAAGCTTGCTGAGTAGACTTGCGTGCCACACCCTATCAAAGGCCTTCGAGATATCGAGCGATACAGCAAGTGCTTCGCCGTGTTTCTCGATGGCTTCGCCCCAGCAGTGCGTGACATACACAAGAAGATCGCCAGTTGACCGTCCCCGGCGAAAGCCATATTGACGGTCACTGAGGAGATCATTGCCTTCAAGGTAGGTCAGCAACTTACTGTTCAGTACCCTTTCCATAACCTTGCACAGAATGGAGGTAATGGCGATCGGTCGATAATGAGCAGGGTCTGCACGGTCGCCCTTTTTGGCACAGGCTGTACATTCGCAAGCTTCCAGGATTTTGGCACCGTTCTTTTTTCAAGAGAGAGGCGGAACAAGCGTGTCAACACAGGAGACAGTTCAGGCGCACATTGCCTCAACACTTTCGCTGAAATGCCGTCAGGCCCGCTGGCCTTGTTCACGTCTAGACTGCACAATACTCTTCGTACCTCTTTCATGTGAACTGCGATCGATGTTTGATAAACACATTTAGATAGATTTTGTGGGTGCTGTTTTGCCAAAAATAAATGATATTAGATATTACCAGGTAGAGCATGGATCCCCCTCCTTAGCAGGGCCTCATTGGGCAAAATGGTGATTGATTATGATGAATCATAATCATAGCCTAAGCATCTGCAATCCCATTCATTAAATGTTGTATTAAGCGCATTGGCTGGATGTGATTTAGGCCGCTGATTTATGGCGCCATTCAATAAAAAGGCTGCGACATAGCATGGCTTTGTTTGACATTCTCGGCTACCTCAACCCAATCAAACCAAACTACGTAGGCCCCGAATGGCATTCAAATCAGCAAAAATTAAATAAAAATATTTTTCTAATTATGTATGTAATTCCAACGCCATTTCTGATTCATGACGGAAACAAAACACGGCAAAAATGAATTCTGAGCTAGTAGGAAGTTCGCCGGGATAGCTAGATATTATAATGAGGTAAAGTTTGTTAGTTTGGATGTAAAAATTGCTGGAATTGCTGATCTAATTGCGAAAATTATTTCACTGATAGAAAGCTATACGGCGCGGTTGGCGCAGTGGTTGAGCGGATGACTGCTGCACTGCGTGTTGCGGGTTCGTTAAAAATATATAGTGCCAAGTGCTACGGGGTACTTTGTAGCCTGTAAAAATAAATGGCAAAGCCTATCATCTATCATACACACACACACATATCATACACATACTAATACACAAAAAAAGAATAAAGTTTCCACTGAACTGCTTTATTTAGGTTGCAACCAAAAACAAGTAAGAAATAACCAATCACTCACCTCCTTGGTACTGTCAGTGGCTCATCAAAGTTAGGTTGTGAAGTTACCATTTCCACCTCATAAGGCACAGACCGCACATACTGATAATTCATTTTCTCTGCAGTAAACTCTCTCTGAGCCAACTCTGCAGTGGAGAGGAACTCTTGGAGGGAGGACTCTGCAGTGACCGACTGAAGGTTGAGACGGCCCCAGTCGTAGCCATCATTGACTTCTGTTGTGTGTAACTAAAATTATAGAAGATTTATTTTTATTGCAACTCTATTCAGCGATGTTACCATGGCGTTGCATTGGCCCTGAGAAGATTCCATTATTTTAAGACTTAGTAAATGTAAAGAACAGGTTCAGTAATTGGGCTGCAGTTTCATGGATCAAACCCTTGTTTTATCTATGAAACTTTACCAACCACTTGGTCAGACAAAACAACCACATATTACTACTTTCAAATTTATACCCACCAGTTTTAAGTTGTCTTTTTATGCATTTGGGTATGGTACAGTACAAAAAGATAATATAAGTCCAGCACTAGATTTGTTTGATGCAGGACTTATAACTTTTGTCCAAATTGAAGAATAGGTAATACGGACAATAAGGCAAAACAACTATTAAAACATTCATATTAGAATTTAGTGAGTAGAAAGTTACTGTTTTAATTAGAAGAAAGTTTTCTGCACCTTTTCCGAATATTACAACACATTGTGCAACTTCTTAAGGCAAGTTATCTGGATTTAAGATGTTTATAATGATGATAATCAAGGTTATCTAATTATTTGATGATTTAGCAAAATTTTGAAGTTTAATTAGACTACTAGATAGGC
Source organism: Mamestra brassicae (assembly GCA_905163435.1). NCBI lineage: Eukaryota > Metazoa > Arthropoda > Insecta > Lepidoptera > Noctuidae > Mamestra > Mamestra brassicae. Next base: position 4,671,344 of record LR991004.1, on the reverse strand, counting down.
AGCTATACTTAAATAAAGTATGTGAACGATTTATAAAACAACTAATTACGCTTAAAAGTTTATTTGGAATAAAAACACAACAAAAACAAATACTAACCATGGTGTTGTCTTCAACATGTTTTCGGTGGCGATTTTTAGCAAATCTGTCCTTGATAAGGGCTCGTCCTAAAGATTCTTTATTTTTCTTGCCCATTTTATTGAATTTTTCGAAGTATTACGTTGAATTCATACAAATAATCTGCATTAAAATTTGGAAGAACAAACGTGCAAACGCGCCGCACTGCGATGGAATTGAAAATGTCAAAGTGATAGAAAAGACAATGACAGCCACAAACCATGCCAAAAAACACATGTGTTCCTTGAACCATGTGTTTTTGAATCGATTCAAAAATCTATTGAAAAATCTGTATGAATATATGACAAAGAAAGTATGCAATTATTATGATTTGTGATTTGTTTTTGATTAGTCTTGTGTAGTTCTTTCTTATAAAAGCCTAGTGACTGTCCACTGTAATGGATTTAAAACAGTGATGCTATCAAACCGATGAGCTTCCAGTTTATTTACCCATTCTTCTCTTATTTACCAACTTGTGCACAATTGGTGCTCAAGTAAAATAAGGACAAAAAAATACGTTGGGAACTTTTATGTACACTCACCAGCACATCAAGCCACAACTATCCGTAATTTTTTTTAAATCGATTTTCAACTTTATCATCAGATGTTTTAGGTTCAAGGTTGATTGGAAAAATTTTATGTGATCACCTGATGTGCCGTCTGTACATTTAACTGACTAGACTAAGTACTAAGTAGACTAGTCCAAAGCTTTAGGTGGAAAAAGGAACGCATTACTTTAACGTTCCTGTTTACGTAAATCTTGACGTTGGAGTTCAGTCATCCAGTTTCATGTTACGTATTGGTTCTTTCATGGATTTTTTTTTAACAGTACTATTAATGTATTGGAACGCAAGTAAAAGCGAGCGAGTCTTCGATTTTCTGGGAAGGTTACAAATACTAATTTGTTTTATTGGAAAATTGAATCAAATAATGCAAATATCCATCGAAATTGACACATAACTTAGTTTAATAAATAAGGTGAATAAGTGCGTGGTCTTAAAAATGATGTCGGATTATTTTGAGCACTATCACAGATGTGAGACACTCGCTGAATTTAATTTTTATTTTGGTGATGATACTGAGGAAGAAATTGATGATGACGACAATTACATTTATTGTTACTGCAGCAGAGTCTTCATAAAGTAAGTCCTCGTCTAAGGTTTTATTGATAGTTTTGGTTTTTTCATCTTGTGAAAATGGAGGGAGATTGTGTGCATTTAATACAATCAAGAAAATAGTAAATCCTGCGAATAGAATCAGTAACTCGTCTAATCTCAGCCCATAGATAAATCAACTGTTATTCTTTGAAATAATAGTCACTGATCTACTTATCAATTTAATGCATAAATGTTATTCTAATCACATTAAAACTAACATCTGTAATATTACTAGTTCTGTGCAACAGCACAAAAGCAGTTTCACACATTGTAGTAAGAAAAAACAACAACTATCAAACACCTATCACGCTGACTTACTGGTGTTGTTTTGTAAAAAACATCAGTAATGACAACTTAAGAATAGGTTATAAACCCCTGAACAACTACCATTTTGAAATAGTTCTCTGATAGTTTTCCTTTCCCACAGAGATGGGGCCAAAACTTACTATGCAGACAAAGAGTATGCAAGCGAGAGTGATGTGGAGGTTCTCCGTGACTCACAGTCTCAGGACTTGGAAGACCACTCTCATGTTCACTTTTCTATAGATACTTCTTACAAAAACAAATGTGAGGTAAGTGATGTTTCTCTATACATGTACTGATATTATCTATTTAATTTGGGGATATCCAGTAAGTGGTACATTTTACTAAGGCTTTATAGTACACTATAGAATCTTACTTGACAGACAACAGACTTGAAACTTCTTGATCATTTAATTGGTTGAAACTAGTTCTGAATTTTGAGTGAGTATGGGCATTGTGGCCGAAGACGGCCTAGGAAAGATTAGATTAAGAGAAGAAAAGATAAGATAGGAGAAGGATCAGTTGGTGGAAGGCTACATACGGTGAAAACTGTAAGGTTATGGGGGAGACCTTTGCCCAGCAGTAGGATATATATGTCACTGGTAAATGGCTAACTCTGTAATTGTCAACTAAACATTTGGAATACTTTTTATGCATTTAAATTTGATAGTAGACTATAATCTTTACCCCCTCCTTTCTTGTTTTTATTTTTTAAATACTGGTATTCAGCTGAATCCGGTTTGATTGGATTAATTGATTGATTGTAATTTTGAGAAATTGTGGATTATCATTAAGTAGTGACCAATCAGAGCACAAGTCTACAGTTAAATGTTTGCATGTGATAGTAAACCTGGAAACAAGGCTCTCATTGGTCTATTCAGAGTTAACAAAGACCACTGAGGGGAAGCCAAGTTTCCAATTGTAACTATCACACCAAAACAGATCAATTGTAAACCAGAGATTTTTATGTTGTATTGGTCGCCAGTTTATGTCAGTCTATAATTTCTCGGAATGCACAAGTTATTATAGAATAGTCGATTTTAATTCATATAATTGCAGAACAAATGTTCTTTTCACAATTTATCAATCTCTCAAAATATTTTGTAATCTTACATAGTTTGCAATTATCCGGTGACATATATATTAAAAAAAAAAACCTAAATAAATACATTTCATTTATGCACAATACCTACAGCTTCAAAAAATATTCTCTCTTCCCCAGAGAGATGAAGGTGCTAGCTGCTACTGCAGTGCATCCCACACGGACAACTGTTGCTCCACTGATGAACATGATGCAGTACACACTCACGGCACAGTGTCCCATGCCTTACAGCCAAGCGACAGTGGCGCTGACCTCACCTACCAAGACTACCACTCTGACACCCATGACAAACTTGAACGCATGGACCAAGACTTCCCAGATACAATAGAGAACTACATGACTGAAGAGACCTGGGACAAGTTCTGGGCTATACACGGAGAAAGGATCATCTGGGCATCCTGGATCAAGAAGTACAGTGACTACATAAATCCAGCATACCTAGACGAAAATAATGGCCTTGTTATGGATGAAAATAACATACCGAAACAGCATTCCGTAGATCAGATTTATAAGAAACAGACTGATGTTAGTCCTAAAGCAGCAGATGAGGAAATGAGGGAAAGGAAGTTCTCATACGATTCGAAAGTTAACCCGTATAAGAAACGCAATACTATTCACAATCAAACAGAGAAAGTTGATAGGAATAATGAGATAAATAGAGATGAGGGTTGGTTACCGATAGCTAGGAGACGGTCTTGTTCGGAACATGATCGGATATTAAGTCCCAGAACTGTTGCTGGGACGGATTCTATGACTAATGTTACTAAGCTGACACTGTCAAGCTATGATGTCACTTCTAGTCATGTGACTTCAGAATCAACACCTACAGACACTGACTACAGTGTGTCATCATCTTCATCAGATGACCCATCAAATGATCAAACAAGGATAGTTAATTTAGACGACAACATCGAAAATACAGAAATACCATCAGAAGAGTTGGATACAGAACAGTACTGGCAGTTTCTATGGAAGAAACATTTTGGGGAGCAATATGCGTTACATTTCGCAAACTTTACTGAACACCATAACATACCAGAAAAAGAAGCACCTGAAATACAAATTGAAGTAGTCCCAGTCGTAGCTCCAGAACCAGTAACAATTGAAGAAAAGCCTTTAGAGATTGAATGTGAAAACAGTGAAGGCAATTCGCAAGAAACACCAACTGTTATCGAAATCCAGAATCAGGTTGATCAGATCACTTTAGAAGACAAAGGTAAAGCCAAAAAGAGGAATAAGAAAAATACAAAAAAATACATAAGTTCTGTTGGAGTACTGTTACAGAATTTACTGAAAGAAGAACAGGCTAAGAAAGAGCTAGAACCTTTTGATACTGAAGATAAAGACAGTTCAAATAAAACGGAAACTACACAGAAACCAGATATGGCTGTGGTTGATTGTACTACTGAGTCATGTAATATGCAACCTGTTATAAATAGTAATAATTTAAATTCAAATAGCTGTGATGGGGATGATGAACCACCTGAAGAGACACCTTTGATATTGAAAAGAAGGTAAGGTAACATTATTTTTAATCTAAAGTGGCCTAGTGGTTTAATCATAAGGAATGATCCAAATGCTTAGATTACGAAAACTCTTTCATTGATAGAAAGCAACATTCTTTTACACATTACACATAAATAATAATAATAATATCTTGGGACAACTCACACACGGTCATCCGATCCCAAACTAGGCAGAGCCTGTGCTATGGTAACCAGACAACTGATAAACATACTTATATATTTCTAAATACATACATATTATAGACAAATTACACCCAGACACAGAACAAATGATCATGCTCATCACACAAAGATTTGTCCTGGGTGGGAATCGAACCCACGACCTCCGGTTTAGCAGTCAGGGTCACTAACCACTCGACCAACAGGCCAGCAAATGGCTCAGTTCCCTGACGTATGAAGAGCTTGAACATCTTGTAAAAAAATAAAAGAGGTCCCTTTCATTTCCACACCCTTCCAAATCACAAAACAGACAAACATACATAATATCTACACACATTCCCATGCATTGATAAAAATTAGTATTTAAGATTTTATTATTATTATTTTTCATATAGATTTTGTTTTTGTTTTTTAAATTTTATTCTCCAACATCTGAAACACATATATTTTGTTTTTTATTATTTTTTATTTTCCTGTGTATATGCCTGGAACGCTGTCGTCTCCCCTCTTGGAGATGGGCGCTAATGGCCGCGACACAGTATTCCATACTAATGCGGTTGTAAACGAACACTTTTTTTTTTGCAAACTGTTTTTTTGTTCCAATAAATATTTTTGTAATTACTATAGTTTCAGTGTTATTGGATCATTTTTATGCTGGAGAATGTATGTTTGTTGTGTGTGAGATACCATAATGCATTTGCAAGGTAGTAGGTAGTAGTAATGCTAGCGAAGGAGAAGGTGGGCCGCGAGAAGGAAAGGCAAGGCCTTCGCCCCAACCGCCGCTACAGAAGAAGACGTCCCGGGCGTCGGGAGTCGCAGGGCGATCCCCGGCCACCGTAGGCGCGGGCCTGCGGACGGCGAGCGTTGGGTGGCTCGCTGTCCGATCACTACCACGCCCGGGTCGATGGCGCGTTGTGTTTCACGCGCACCTCAAAGAGATGTCAGCATAGGAGACGAGGCCCGCTGGGGCCAGAGCCTGCCAGGGTTGCAGAATTTGATCGAAATCGGCTTTAGAAGGAACACGGATGGGTTTTAGTCAGTAAGAGTCTGACACGCCCTTCCGCTCCACCCAGAGCGGAAGAAGTCATTAGATGACTTCCCATCGTTAAAAAAAAAAAAAGTTCACGTACATCATACCTACATACCTTTTCAAACCCCGCATCCCCATACAGTCCACTATTTTAAACCAGCACCCTGCGTCTAGGGATATTTCGCTATCAGTTTTATATTTCCGCACACAGAAAAAATGGGAAACTGTAAATTTCCTATTTACAGTTTCCCATTTTTTCTCAACCTTTCGATTCTATTCTTTCGAAATGCGGAAAACCATACGCCCGCGCGGTTATAATAAAAAAAACTGGCCAAGTGCAAGATGGACTTGCACTCAAAAGGTTCCGTACCATAAGCCGAAAAAAACATGTTTCTTGTATGGGGGCCGCCTTTTATTTTTAATTTTATTTCATTTTTATTATTTGTTGTTATAGCGGCAACAGAAATACATCATCTGTGAAAATTTCAACTGTTTAACTATCGGGGTTCATGAGATACAGCCTGTTGACAGACGGACAGACAGACAGACAGACGCACAGCGGAGTCTTGATAATAGGGTATCGTTTTACCCTTTGGGTGCCCTAAAAAATAAATCAAACGTAGCATCCTGGTATAAAAACTGCAAAAAATGTGGTGCTGTTGTTGTAGCCCCAAATTCTATCGGTATGTGGATGCATTTCCATAAGTTTCATCCTGAATTGAATGAGAGTCCTGTACTACCTCTGACACCACAGTCACAGGAACAAAACCGAGCTTTGCGGGTTCCTACATCATCAGGAAATGTAGGACAAAAGCCACAGCCTAAGAGAAGGCCAAGAAAACCTCGGAAGAATTTACGACAGCTGAAACCTAAATTATAGTATGTTCTATTTCATTTTATGAGTATTCTTCAGAAATCTATACTAATATATTAAAACTGAAGAGTTTGTTTGTTTATTTTAACGCGCTAATCTCTGGAACTACCAGTCGGATATTATGATAGCCACATTCATGAAGAAGGCTATAGGGAAGGCTATACGGGAACGGGAAAAACGGAATGTGCGCATACGAAGTCGCGGGCAAGTGCTAGTGTTAAAACCAGTTTTCTTGACGCCTTTGTCTGGATCTATATTTAGAAAGTTGAGGGTGACATCAGGTAGAAATGCACTAAGGTCTGCTATCAAGGTCATGTCTAAAAGAAATAGTCATAACTTATCCGTCCTTAAAGTCTCAATATAATCACACTAATATTATAAAGGCTAAAGTTTGTGAGTGTATGTGTATGTTTGCTACTTCGTCACGCGCAAACGGCTGGACGGATCTTGATGAAATTAGAGGCACAGAGGTAGATTATGGTCTGAAATAAGACGTAGGATACTTTTCATCTCGGGAGTATGTTCCCTTAGGATAATTTTCGACATGGATGCGGGCGGAGCCGCGGGCGCCAGCTAGTTGATTAATAAATACTACTATAGTAGGCGCCAGATAATCGTGGAATAACGGTCATTGACCCACCTACAATTATTGACATTTTTAATTTGAAAAACGGAATTAATGACACAAAGCTGTCCCGAATCATCATCTCTCGTGATCCTTAACATTGTCTAATAATGAAAAACGATTCATATTTAATTGTTCAGGTACCTATGAACAGTTATTAGGGAAAGGTCAATATACTTTATTCCACATTTATCTGGCGCCTACTATAATACAAGTAAATACCTATGTCCTTTTATTTGTGAACTTTTATTTTTTATGGGGATCATCACCGATATTAATATGCAGTCGTCGTCCTAACAGAGGACTTTTACTAACGCTTAATGCTTTCTATAAGGACGATGCCTCCGTGTTTGGAAAAGGAGGGTAAAGGCTCGCAAAGGGTTCCGAACGAATAACGTATTTTAAATTGTTTTTTAAACATATGCCATTGACTTCTCGTAGGTTTTCATGTAATCTAAATAATAAGTTATACCTGTAATCTTGACTTTTACAGAATGTCAGAAAGTCACACGACTGATCCTAGGATCCCTTATCATACGGACGATCGGAACCCAAAAAAATCCTTGTTCAGTTGTATCTAAAGAGTTCTCTAAACACCAATTTAAACTGATCAAAGGCCAAACAAAACAGACAAACCTTTTAACATTTAATCTAATTTTAATACCATATTCATCACGTTCAAATTACCCCTTACAGCCACGAAACCGAAGAGGTATACGAAGACATAGCCCATGCTAAGATAAAGAGCACTTTCCAAATGATGGGTTTCTGCGTGCACCCTGAGAAGCTGCCCAAAGGCGAGCTGATCTACCGCAAGAGACCTGCGAGGCTGCGACCGCCCAGGTTTAGGAAGAACTTGAACAGCAGGAAGACTTACTTCGATGATGAGGGGAACCCTTATACTTTGGATCAGGTAAGCTGTGCAGTGTGCTAGAGCTTCTTTTTTTAAAACGATTTTTTTTTGTTATGTGTTCTGTGCCTCTTCTGTGTGGTTTTTAGGGCAACGTACCTCACAAGGAAAAAACGGAACCCTTATAGGATCACTTCGTTGTCCGTCTGTATGTCTGTCGGAACGTGACGTACAGACGCCAGCATATCAATCTATAACAATCTGTCAAATTTCTTTAATAGATTTTCGACTTTTTGCTGAAGCATTAGGTATTTAGGTTCAAGGTAGATTGGGAAAATTTGACAGTTTCGGGTAGCTTGATGCTCTGGCGTCTGTACATCTTTGTAAGAGAGAGAACATTTTTTCAACTGAAAAGTTAAGTTTGTCGATCAATCTTATCTACTTATCGTTTCGGCAGAGTAATGAGAATGATTTTCTAGTTTAGGCAGTAATGTGTCCTCGGAATAAATCGCGACTCAATTCCCTCAATAGGCAAATAAGCTATATACGAGGTTGTACGGAGCCATCGGTGCGGGAGTCAGACTCGCACTTATCCGGGTTTTTTTTATTTTAGCCTTTTGAACGTCATAGTCACGTATACATGAAAAGCAAGCGCGAGCCCCTGTAGGCCAAACGTCACAAATACATATGTGACAAAAAATACGGCGAATTTGTGGCTTGGCGTCGAGGGCACGCCGCCGCCGATGCGTTTATGCTGTAGCGTTCAAAAGTTTAATTTTAACTTTGTGTTTTCATTGGCGAACAAAAGTTCTAGTCATCAGTCATAATTTTAAAAAGCCTTGTCAGCTATCATAACAAAGTTTGTTATCGCTTTTATTATATTGAACAAAAGCGATAAGAAACTTTGTTATAATAGCTGAGAAGGCTTTTTCTCTTCGAAGTTTATAAAACGTCTCACGACAAGTCTAAACAAGGTTCTAACCGCACGTTCATTGAAAGCGGAATTCCCAGTGCTTTTATTCCGTAGCAATAAGTAAAGTTTTCATAGCCCAATCGTTAATTGTGACCTCCAGTGATGCTACCGAGAATTTCATGTTTTTTTAAATGTTGTTCATTTCACTCCGACCAGTCCAAAGACTCTCAAGATGAGAGAGAAATGCATACAGACGACGACTACACAGATGTGAAGTCAGATACGGAGCGGGCCGAGAATGTGCCCACAGGGACCCCCCGGACACACCCCCTTGCTTCTCAAGATACCAGCCTGGATGATGAGAGTATTAAGCTTGCTGAAGCGGCCGCAGTACCTCTGCCTTGCGATGCTGAGGACTCCAATGATGAGGAGCATAAGCTGGGGAAAATTGAGGAGGGAGATAGTGCAGGTATGGTATTTATTTCGTACTAGCAACCAGCCCCGGTTCGCAAGGGTAGCAGAGCATAGCATGATTTTTTTACAACAACTTCACATAACGTCATATTTCAACCAATTTACACAAAACTTAAATGAATTAAGGACACTGTTACATTTTCGACGAACTCAAATTTAGGTAACTAAAGTCGCACACACACAGAAACGGAATGATGAACCGCTAGTGCGAAATGTATGAAGAAATCGACAAGCGTTTTTATTTTAGCTAATAAATGAAAATATATTGATTTAGATACAAAATAATTAGCTGAACCTATAAAAGACTATATATACCGCAGTTTTTATAATTGTGGAAATAAAATATGCTGTAAATTTATCTAAACTGGAACCGAATCGGACCCAGCTTTTTAAAAATTTCTGCGATTATTGTGATAGGAAAAAACGTATTTGTTCGAAAATTTTGTAGACATTTCTATTATTCTTATCTGGAGTTGAATATATTATCTTTCAATTAAGACCATGATATCTTCACCCTTGTAATTGCTTATACATTTAAATGGTACCTGAAAAGCACTGTTATTGTAGAAAAATGTAAAAGCGTCCTTAAACACCAGTAAAACGGGATGGATATAGAAATGCAAGGGTGCAAAACACGAAACTGACTGGAATTTTCACGTTATTTCATTATTGTTTGTAGCAATGAAGAACTCGATTTTTTAAATATTTTTTTTAAAGGTGCTTTTGGCGAAACCTATATTTAAGTGAAAATCCGAATAAAAAATTCGTTTTTATTCACCCCTGCATTTCTATCCACCCCGTTTTAGGTACCTAAGGTAAAAAAAACATAGTGATGGTTGGCACGACAATAATTAATTTGTTGGACCAAAACATTGCCGCTTCAATTCTCAATCCTTTATTGCGTATGTACCATAATATATAATATATAGTTGGTAGGGAAATAGTTATATTATAAGTCACAATTATGGACCCCATCGGGCACAGCATAGATCAAGTAGGAGAGAGGAGGAAGAACACTGTGTGTTTAATGTGCTAACTTTATTCAACTTTTAACATCATTAGCTAAGTAGGTAATTTGTAAGTAATACTATTTAATGAATACATAATTAAATTTAAGAATTGCTTTATAAATTATATACATTTATGTATTTAGTAATAATGCAAAACCAATTATTTTTTTAAATTATTTACTTTTTATTATTTTATAATTAATATTTGTTAACCCTAAGGTAAGACACAAGGTACTTCCTTGAAATCTTCAATGAGCTGCCACCATAGGCAACTTTGGCTGCATGGTTCGGGCTTATTTCTGTAAATATTTGCGTTTTAGGTGTGCACCAATGCAATGTAGGTACTCGCCTCTAGGAGTATATGTACCTGTTTCTTTTTCAATGCACCTACCACTGCACTTTTGATGAAATATTCCAAAAAAGTGGGCCGTGCCAGCCAAAAGTTTTCAGCACGGCCCCCGTGTAACTTGAAAAATATAATTACCCTAGCACTTCGTCCGCATGGATTTAGTAGGTACTCCAGAAACTGCCAACGCCCGCTAAATTAAGCAAAAAGATTTTCATTCATTACTCAGCCATTTCTGCTGCTGATTATCTGGTCTCTGGATCAGCGCAACCATCCACCCCGTTAACCTCGTCAGGGATTGATTTTGCAAAAATTGTTAGATCTGTTTCAATTATCCCAATTTTAGTTTTTTCATACCAATTCCCACGTAAATTGAAGTAAGCAATAATGTCCTCCCTTAAAAACTTCATCACCCCTTTTCACCCCTTAAGGGGTTTATTTTCGAAAAATCCAAACATTTGTTATTCTTATTTTTTTTTTATCCAAATCATAAATGCCGTGTTCCAACTTCATCGGATTTTTCTTACTTAGAGCATTTTTATACCCGCCGTAACTTTGAAACGAAAGGTCCGATTTGAATAATTTAAATTGTTATTTACATGTACATAATCAACCTTAATTATCAAACCATTTACATGGATAAGGATTAATATCTTGATATCTTGGATCAAAATCATCACTTTTTCTTTCCACTGGGCTTTGATTGAATAATTTTAACAAAAAGCGGTGATTGTGACTTAACCATAATAGTTAGACATAATATAGCCTCGCGGACTTTTTTCTAGGTAATAATATACATAGACATTTTATGACATTTTTTTTACACCTTGGGTTACATAATTCAAGTTTTAGTAGGGATCCCTAATTCTTTCTGGAATTAAATATAGCCTATGTTACTTGATGAAGATGTAGCTTTCTAACGGTGAAAGAATTTTTGAAATCGGTTCAGAAGTTTTTGAGCCAAAGCGTAACAAACAAACAAACAAATCTTTCCTCTTTATAGTATTAGTTTAGATTACTAAGGCAATTAGATAATTTGAGTAGAGCTTAATATTACTAATCACTCTGAAAATAACTCCTTCATAATTGACTTCGTAAGTTAATAAAACTTATGATAGAAATCATTACACCTTTTTGCAAGAAGAAATAACGATACCGTGAATTTTAGCTACAACTTAACTAATGAGTCATTAGTTAAGTTGTAGCTTAAATGCATGTTATATTATTTCTTCTTGCAAAAAGATGTGTGACGCACCGATTCGCAAGGTTGCAATGAATAACACCATCATAGATTAGCTAATTTGTAAAAGTATTTACACATTATATATGTAGGTCCACTAGCTTTTACCCGCGATTTCGTATGCGCAAACTTATCCCGTTTTAACCCGTTCCCGCAGGAATTTCGGGAAATCCTCTCTTAGTGCTCGCACCTCTACGGAGTGCAGGGAAGCTACAAGCCAAATTTCATGCACGTTTGCCCCGCAAGGCCCCCCAGAATTTGCGTTTTAGGTGTGTACCAATGCAATGTACTCGCCTCTAGGGAGTATATGTAAATGTTTATTGTTCAATGTACCTATGTACTTTTAAAGTAATATGCAAAAAATTGTAACTTGAAAAATATATAGCGTATTAAAAAGTTTCTTAAACTTTAGGAATGTTCTCTATTAACACGTTATGTAAGTGCCGCAACAGATATTGTGAATGCGTAATAAATAAGTATAACAAATAATATATAGATGAGGATAGGGGGTCGTGCTGGAAAAAAAAAAATCTAAAAAAGACAAAACAACCAAAACCAAAATATTTAAATAATAATTGATGTTTGGCAAGTATAAGTAACGCATTGACTTCACATAAAAATTGCTAAATTTGAAAAATAAAACAATTTTAGCTCATTCAGCACGGCCTTCAATAAATGCCTATATCTTTTTAAGTATGACATGTTTATTTATGAAATGAAATTAATTTATTTGCCAGAATATAGGGAAATAACATTTATATACATACATTTGTAACAGATTGTACCACTATTTTTTTTATGAAATAAATTATTATTATTATTATTATTATTTGATACATAGGTAAATAACATACCAATAACATTTTTTTTTCTGATTTATTTAAAGAGAGTTTAATCGAGATAGATGATGCCACCCATTGGTAGAAATCAACTTTGAAAACTAAACATAACTAAGATAGTTTTCTTATTGTACTAAATCACCCCTGCGTTTAATCCCAATATTAAAGACTTTCATCATCCTGGCTGCTTCTGAAGTAGGAGCAGCAAGGACGCTATAACATACCCAGATTACCAAACACCATCAACAAATCTTGTCTCTCTGGCTCCGGACACACTCCATCATGATATGATATACATCTTCAATTGAGTTGCATTCTACACCGTTTTTTTTTAAGGATGGTAAATCATCAAATGACTTCTTCCACTCTGGGTGGAGCGGAAGGGCGTGTCAGACTTACTGACTAAAACCCATCCGTGTTCCTTCTAAAGCTCTTTGCGTTCCAGGGCCGCGGTGGCTCTTTCGAACAAATTGCGCAACCCTGGCAGGATCCTACACCGTTTGGAGGATCAACTTTACGCATTAAAAAAGCGAATTTATTTAAAGGTATGTGTCCGGAGCTAAGCCGGAGGGCTGTTATGATCGTTTGCCTTCCATTGTTGGCATTGTCTAACCACGTATATTTAGGAACGCTTGGCTGTATAGTGGCATACCATATCCCTTTGCTACGACTCCTTTCATTAAAATATTCTTGCCACCCGTCATAACAATGTTTTTTTAATCTAAAGTAACTTTCTGTGTGATACGGCAAACAAGAATAATGTTCACCATCTGTTGGTGCTTCTTTAGCTAACTGGTCAACCATAAGCTGGTGCCAATATGAGAGGGCACCCATTGTAAAACAACATTTTTGTTCTTACTTTTCAAGTTTACAAATCAAGTCCAAAATAATATAGGCAATTGGAATACCACGTTTGGGCGCCGTGCATCGAGTAAGTAACTAGGGATGCATCGATACGCACTTCAGCCGATACGATACCGATACAGATATTTATAAAAAAGTATCACCGATACCGCTACCGATACGGACGGTTACGGATACGGAAGATTCAAAGAAAGCTATAAAAAGGTGTGGCTATAGAAACACAACATTACTCATACTTATAATACTATTTATTTAGAAATGATAATCGAAAACAGAACAGAAGACAAAATATAATAATTAAAATTCACAGTTATGAGTTTTTATTCAGGAAACACAACAAGCTTAAATTTATTCGGTAAAAGTTGAATTCGTGAGTCTGTTTGGACGAGACTGTTGAGACTAGTCTTTCAGATACAACGGAACTCATTTGGAAACTGAAATATTTTGTGCTGTTTTTTTTTTCAAATTTGTATATAGAAAGTCATTGCGCCAGAAAACAAGAGAATCTGATTCTCTTGATATATTGGGTGATCTCAGATATCTCTGTAGTTCTTCTTTATGAGAATAAGTGCTCAAAATGGATAACGGCTCATCTGCTTCAGCTTCTTCAATAATATCTTTACAAACGCTCCATATCCCACATCTCAAAGCGAAGCTATAGCGCGCAATAAAAAAAGTATCGGTGCATCGGCAAATTTAATATCGCCGATCCCGATATATTGGAAAACTCGCGATATCGCTGATATATCGGTATTGGTATCGGTATCGGATGCATCCCTATTAATAACTGTAACGCACTACGACAATAGCTTATATTTAAAAAATTAGAACATGCCATTGAATCAATATATATGATAAAGCCTCTAAAATTGCTATTAGTTCCGCATGCATTGTTGAGATCATAGAACCAACTTTGAATTTCATAGATGCATTTGCAGAGGAATCAAATAAAGCAAAACCTACTTAATTATTTGAAATGGACGCATCAGTGTAAATTGTATATATACCATTATAATTTATTTGAATATCTGTCGCAAAGAACTTTTAAATGGAGTATTGTAATCTTTCTTGGCTTTGTCGACACCATCAATAGTTGTAAATACATTGTTGTCTAGCTAAACATTCCTAAGTTCTCACTACAGTAAATACGTTTGTGTTTAAGTGAGTCATGGATCGTAACCAAAATAGGTTTTTGTGTACTCCTCCAGTAGCGGTGTGAACACACTAGCACGGACAGATGTTCGAGTATAAAACTAACAATAAAATGGTAAAATAATTTTAGTCTCACTATATTCGAATTATCAGTCGTGCAACTTACATTAAAACCACACTTTGTAAACAAGCATATTACAAACTAGATGATTATATTAAATATAAGAATGCTTGGAAACATGCTGGTCCTGCTCCATAGGACAATCGAGGGTGTAGTAGAAAAAGTCAAACTTGTTTTATTTACTGGTGTACTTTCAGGTTTTTAATATGTAATTTAACTCACACACTGATCCATTGTTGTTAATTATATTGTAAATATGTGAGTACCATGTCCCTTACTAGCAAACTTAATTTTATCTCTGCTGGTATTGCTTTGTTGTACCTTAGTATATAAGTGTGTGCTGTATATTAGTGTAATGATGGATGCATTGTGCTCACATAATATAATCAATTGATCAATGTACCTATGTATACAAAATATTGTAAAACTTATATTTGAAAAGAGTAACTATGGAGTTTCTTGTCCGTTCTTCTCCATAAGAATCTTCTTTTTGCGAATGGACAAATAGAGTCACTTCTATATAATTTTAAACTGTAAATTTGACGTTCAAAAGTGCCTTTAATGGTCTAGTTGAAATAAATGACTTTGCAAATATTTCTAGTCCATGCATTAATATCATGAAATTACCAAATTACATCAATGTCATTTGTCATGCATATCATCATAATCATTATAAAATTTACAGTCTTGCTTCGTTAATATTAATTAGGCACATAATCACATATCATTATAAAATATAATAATATAATATAATATATCCTGGGACAACTCACACACGGTCATCCGATCCCAAACTAGGCAGAGCCTGTACTATGGCAACCAGACAACTGATAAACATACTTATATATTTCTACATACATACATATTATACACAAATTACACCCAGACACAGAACAAATGATCATGCTCATCACACAGAGATTTGTCCTGGGTGGGAATCGAACCCACTACCTCCGGTTAAGCAGTCAGGGTCACTAACCACTCGACCAACAGGCCAGTCAAAATATATTAAACTAGTTATTAGATTAAATTGTCTCACAATTTAGGCAGTTCATCAATTTATTGATTATAATTATAATTTAAATGAGTTAGTAAATATATATAGTTATATACATCATGCCTGTTTACAAAATTCGACTTCCTGAATGATGTATAGGAGTACATTTGTTCCAAATAAATTGCAATTCTGCTGTATTAGTACTTTAAAAGATAAATTCGATCAAAAATATCATATATTACAACTGATGGGGTGACCATGATTCCACGTGAAAATGGATAAACAAACTGCTGCATAAATTGAGTTAATCTTTAATCAAAAAAACAAATGAACAATATCGTAATCCATATTAACGATAACTACACACATAAAAAGTGTCTAGGGGTCGAGTACGTTTTAGAGTATCGCCGCAATTGAGGATTATTATTTTATCTTTTTAGGATCGTTATTGATATTTTTGAGTAAATTTCACTGTTTGAATATTTTTTCATAAATTCCATCCCTTTGCGAAGCCGGTTGGGTGATTAGTTTTTTTACAAAACTTAGGGATAATTTGCTAACTTAAACATAGGAATTAAAGTAAGAAGCCAGCCTAGAACACTGGATTTGATAAATATGAATTGGATAAATTATTATAGTTAAAAATGTTCTTGATCCCTAGACACTTTTGACGTATTTATATATGTATATAGTAGGTCGCTAATCGAACAAATCAACAAGTGTCGCTTAGACTACATAGCTCAAAAGGCTTAATTAAAAAAATCACAGATATATATCCAATAAATCACATGGATTGAACCGTACATTACAATAAAATTACAGATTCATTACATTTCACAGATGAGTTACGTTTACCTATCGAATAATCGCAAAAAACTATAACTATGTGTCACACTTGATTGAACCTTAAATTACAATAATATTAATTACATTAATTATTTGGAATAATCACAGGCAACTAATTTAACCCACCTAATCCTGTGATTAAGGTGGGTTAAATTAGTTTAAGCATGAAACAAACAATATTCTAATTATTTTGCTATTTAGTTTCTTGAAACACAATCTGTATTGTGTTTAATAATTCATAAAATCACAGATTATTTTTTTAACAGGGTTCAAAAATATCCGATATCTAAACTAATATTATAAAGAGGAAAGATTTGTTTGTTTGTTTGTTACGCGGATTTAGTACCAACTAAACCCGCGCGCACGCAGTTTATTATAAATATCAAGTAGCGAATATTTATGATGTAAGTATATCAAGTTTGATATATACACTTCTCATCAAAAAAATCGAAACACTTTCGTTTTTATTGTTTTTGTCCTAATTTTTTACAAAAGAGAATTAATTCCATGAAAAAAAAAACATTATTGTGTAGCTGGCAGTTTGGTCATTACAGTAAGAAGAAAAAAATCAAAATTCGAAATTAGAATTTCATTTGTTTATCCTATAAATGAAATTAATCACTGTTTTGAGACAAATGTGTATTTAGGGTTGGAGTACGTTTCTCGTTTAAAAACTAAAATTAGCGCTTGTCTTTAAACTTTTTGTTTCTTATTTCATTTACTGTGACTTTGGGACGTCTGAAAAATCTTTTTTTTCTAAAACATATGGATACTTCGCCCGCAGAAGCCGCCCAAGTGGTGGCATTGCTGGATTCTGGACTTAGTCAGCGTGTTGTGGCTGCAAGATTGCATCTAAGCTTATCATCTGTTCATAGAGTCTACAAACGCTATCGGGAGACTGGTTCGTTCACGCGCCGTTCAGGATCTGGCAGGAATCGGGTCACTTTTGAGCGAGATGATCGATTTATTGTAACAACCTCTTTACGAAATCGACGCCTTAACGCTTTTCAACTGCAGCAGCAGCTTCGCGTTGTACGAAGAGTAGCTGTAAGTGACTCTACAATAAGAAGAAGGTTGAAGGAACGCGGATTGGCACCGCATAAGCCAGCGAATGGGCCGAAATTAACTGCAGACCATCGAAGAGCGCGCCTTAACTTTGCACGCGAGCACCTAACTTGGTCATACCTTCAGTGGAGCAAAGTACTGTTTTCTGATGAGTGTAAAATTATGTTGTATGGTAACGACGGAAGGAACAAGGTCTACAGAAGAGATGGAGAACGCTTTGCACAATGCTGCATTGAAGAAAAGGTCAGCTATGGTGGCGGTTCGTGGACGGTTTGGGGAGGAATCAGCGCCGACGGCTTACCGTCGGCGCTAAACGACAAAGGCAAGTTCTGTCTTAACAGAACTTGCCTTTGTATCTGGGCCACGGCTGCCTGCACTAAACTCTCATCGGTACATCGAACAGTGTCTTGAACCTCATGTGATGCCCTATGCACATTTTATTGGCAACGACTTCATATTCATGCACGACAATGCTAGAGCTCACACCGCGGGCGTCGTACGAGATTATCTTACCGAAGTCGGTATCTCCATTATGGTATGGCCAGCAAGAAGCCCGGACATGAATCCCATTGAACATCTATGGGATGAATTAAAGAGACGAATTCGAGCAAGAGATCCAGCCCCAGAAACACTTAGCCAGCTGCAAAATGCAATCCAAGAGGAATGGGATAATATACCACAACATGTGATCGTGACTCTCATCCGATCGATGAAGAACCGTATGGAAGCAGTAATAAGAGCTCGCGGAGGGAATACAAGTTATTAAATAAACGTTTCTTACATTTTTTTTCATTTACGCGTGTTGTTTTACCCATTTCCTTCATATTCCATACAGGGTAAAAATTACTCATTATACAAAATACGAAACCTATGAAGACTTAATTTGAATTTAGAACATTAACATTAGGATTTAAAAACCTCATACTACTCACTATTAAATGACATTTTACATTTATTCCTAAATATACACATTTTTCTGATAATCCTTATCAAATCATAAACTGCGAGGTGTTTCGATTTTTTTGATGAGAAGTGTATAAATTTTGTATGAAAGCCATATTATTATTTTCTTGTATTTTTTATGAATACACTCAAAAACATAATTTAAAAAAAAAAACAAAACATAAATGGTCTACACATATATAAAAAAAAATATGTTCATGTAAATCATATGTTTTACATAAACATACTAAAATTATCAAAAAATTGTGTGTGAATTATAATGTTTTATTTAGGTAAGTACTTAAAATCAGACAAATGAAACCAAAACATAATCTCTTCTTTTACATAAGGCAAAATCAACTAAAAAACATAAAAACCTTATATATAAATAAATCAACTCATAAACATAAAACCTTTTTTATAAATTCTAGTCAGTCAATGGTGATATATCAATGGATATATATCGGATATATATCCATTGATATATATCCTCGAACCCTGTTTTTTAATAAAGTTAAAAACTGATAAAACTGAAATATTATGTTCTCTATGGAATAATAATAAAAAAACTAGTATTATCCATAAATTACTAGATTCTTATACAGTGAAATGTTTTATAAGAAATCAATACCGTTGTAACATAATAAAAGTCCAACCTACTATATATAGTTATCGTTAATACAAATTACGATATTGTTGATTTGTTTATTTTACTAAAGATTTACTCAATTTATTCAGCAGTTTGTTTAAGTATCCATTTTCACGTGGAATCATGGTCACCCCATCAGTTGTAATATATGATATTTTTATCCAATTTATCTTTTAAAGTACTAATACAGCAGAATCGCAATTTATTTGGAACGAATGTACTCCTATACAGGCAACTATAGAGGGCCGTGCTGAATGAATTAAAATTTATTTTTCAAATTTAGCAATGCGTTACTTGCCAAACATTGGGCCGTGCTGAAAACGTTTGGCTGACACGGCCCCCTTTTTTGCATACTTCTTTAAAAGTACAGAGGTATATTGAAAAAGAAACAGGTTATTGCATTGGTACACACCTAAAACGCAAATTCTGGGGGGCCTTGCGGGGCAAACGTAAATTTGGCTTGTAGCTTCCATGGACTCCGTCCGTAGGAATTTCGGGAAATCCTCTCTTAGTGCTCGCACCTCGAGCACTAAGAGAGGATTTCCCGAAATTCCTACGGGATCGGGTATAAAAACGGGATACGTTTGCGCATACGAAGTCGCGGGTAAAAGCTAGTGAACCTATACCTATAATGTGTAAATACTTTTACAAATTGGCTAATCTATGATAGTGTTATTCATTGCAACCTTGCGAATCGGTGCGTCACACATCTTTTTGCAAAAAGAAATAATATAACATGCATTTAAGCTACAACTTAACCAATGCCTCATTAGTTAAGTTGTAGCTTAAATTCACAGTATAGTAATTTCTTCTTGAAAAAAGGTGTAATGATTTCTATCATATCATTAACTTGTGAAGTCAATTATGAAGGAGTTATTGTCAGAGTGATTAGCAATACTAAGCTCTTTTCAAATTATCTAATTGCCTTATTAATGTAATTATTGTTATGATAATGATAATTACTCCCTTCGCCTTCGTATTAAATGAACCACAATCACTTTGAAACCTCATTCGGCAAAAACTTTTCTTACATTAAAGTTCAACTTACCTGTCGCGGCAGACTAGTCGAATAGTAATTTTTTTTTAACTATTATCATCGTCAAAAATGAGTTCATACCAGGCCTTTTTCACCGAATTCTGGTCTGCAGTGACGCAAGACTTGGAATCGACAAAGCGTAGAAAGAGACCTAAAAGGTATGCGAAGTTCGAAGACGACTTCGATAGATCGGGAATGCCGGCGGAGCTGAGAGATGACCCCAAGATGTACAAGTATTGGAAGAAGAGGCACTCGCTGTTTCACAGGTCAGTATTATGAGATTATCATGGTTTTACAATCTTATTGGTGTCGCTCTTCGTAGTATTGTAGTACTTATTTATCTTCATTGATCGATTTTTAGGGATGAAAAGTACTTTTAGCCCCTCATCTTTGAATTCTAACTGCATTAGAAGGTGGGAGCCATATGACCCAAATGTTTTCTGTGTTTTGTGTTGGTCCCCTGACAAATCATCAATTAATTGATTCCATGTCCAAAACTCTTAAATATTTTTTATTTCATTAATAAACTAGCTTTTGCCCGCGACTTGTACGCGCATATCCCGTTTTTCCCGTTCTCGTAGAAATTCTCCGTTCCCGTATGGCCTATAGCATAGGCATATACAAAAAGAATTTTCAAAATCGGTTCAGTAGATCCATAGATTACCCCCCTACAACCTCACAAACTCACAAACTTTACCTCTTTATAATATTAGTATAGATAAGTAAGTTAATTGATGCTTCAGTAAAGTACTAGTACATATTATGCGGACTTAATCCTAATATATAAAAATCTTCCTTCACTGATTGATTGACTGAAAGACAACGTACAGCCGAAACTGCTGATAGTAGAAAGCTGAAATTTGGCATGTAGATTCCTTGGGGAGTGTAGGGGAACACTAAGAGAGGATTTCCCGAAATTCCAACGCTCGCTGGCTAAAGCTAGTCCTCTATATAAAAGGGAAACTGACAGACTGGTCAACGCACAGCCACTGGGACTAGAAACATGAAATTTTGCACCAAGACTTCCCTTTATGATGTAGGTAAGCACTACTATGAAGGGAGTTTTGGAAATTCAACCTTTAAGGCGGTAGGAAGAGGGGAAAATCTTTTGTACTTTTGCTCATAATCGAACACAACTAGGAGTTTAACAAAACAATGATTGCCCCACAGATTCGACGAGGGCATAAAGCTGGACCGCGAGAGTTGGTTCAGCGTGACGCCGGAGAACGTAGCGTGGCACATCGCCAACAAGTACGTGTATGACGTTGTGCTGGACGCCTTCTGCGGCGCCGGCGGAAATACAATCCAGTTCGCGCACACCAGTAAAAAAGGTAAGCACAACTTAAGCCCACCATTACTCGCAGGAGCATGCAACGGGAAATATATGTATTTATAAACCAATATGCAAACCCATCTCGTTATAAAATGGCTAATCGTTTCCATATCGTTTTCATCAGTAATAGCAGTAGACATCGATCCTCAAAAGATATCGATGGCCCGGCACAACGCGGCAGTGTACGGCGTCGCCGACCGCATCGAGTTCATAGTGGGAGACTTCTTCGAGCTGGCGCCCACGCTCAAGGCTGACATGGTGTTCCTTAGTCCGCCCTGGGGCGGACCCAGTTATTCTGAGGTGAGTAGACTTGATAGCGACCTTTATCGATAAATGATCATTATGTATTTTGTAAGTCGGTTTAAAATAACACATTTACACGTCAATCTTTTTGGTCATTTTAAACTAGTTGAGACCGGTGACCTAGCTGACTACCCTGAGAAGAAATACAGAAACAAACTCAGAAGTCGAAAGTCTCTTTTAACGTCTATAGAATCCGTCCTGAACAAATCATATGAAAACCATGTACTGATAAAGAAAGTTTTGAGTGGACCTGCCATTGCAATAATTAGTTATCGTGTAGCTTACTTAAACTTGGAACTTTTAGGAGCAAAACGATTTGACGAGCAATACTAAAGTAAGGATATTTGAGTAGGCCTCATAAAGTACTCAAACTGCCTTAATATCCTGAAATGTACCATTATATGCTATAGACCTACATAGTCCTCGCATAGACGATATCGACTTTGATTATATCGATTAATAATAGTGGCGTTAATCCATTACGTCGAAGTATTGATTCTGAGCTTAATAAGAACTATGTTTATTGAAAATACCGATTCTAAACGGAATAAGAGTTGCATCTATCGATAAAATCGATTCTAAGCTTCATAATATTTTTATTTAACGATCAAATTGACTTCGATCATAAATTCAGTAAGTGAAGGGGTTTAGATGTAAAGGTTCAATGACTTACATATTTATACGATGGTCGAAATATCTTCTCCTTGGCCATCTGCTGGTTTCCGGTCTCTCGTGTTCAAAGAATACCTTATAAAAAATGTGTGTAGAAATAAACAAATTTGTATTTTAAAGGTTACTTTGTGGCTCAATTCTAAACTGCAATATAATAACCACTAATGTTAAAATTCTCTCCACAGAATCACGAGTACGACTTAGAAACGATGTTGGAGCCTAGGCCAGCGTCGGAACTGATGAGGGTAGCGAGAACAATATCACCAACCATTGCCTTCTACCTTCCCAGGAACTCGAGGCCGGATCAGGTAAGAAATAATTCGCTTATAAATAATATCCAACAAATAAAAAAACGGAAATGTTCTCAAGTCGACCAGCATGCGCGTGCAGTAGGCTACAGTAAGGGTAGGCCAGCCCATACATAATTCCCAAAAAATATTTTCCTCCACTTTCAAAGTGGACGAAAATTCGCATTTGGGCATCATGTATGGGGTTGGCCTACCCTTACTGTAGCCTACTGCTCGCCCATGTCGACCAGTAGTGCTATTCTATAAAAATCTCCCCGTAATAACTGAGATGAAGTGAACTGTCCTAGCATCAATAGGGTATTTGACTAAAAAATCTAATTAGTCCTTCAGATAGGTTTCCAAAAAATATAGGAAACGTATTTTTTCTTTTTTCACGGAAACAAAAAATGAAGACGATACAGTGCATTGAAAAATCGTATGACGTCACTTACCAGTACATTTTTATTGGTAAATATAAATATAGATAATATAAAAAATACTTAGGTATCCAATATTTTTCGATAATCTAACTGACGGACTAAATAGAATCATAGTTTGTTTACCCCGACAACATCCCTATTGGAATTTCAGCTCCTTCACCTAACTAAATGGTCCTCCATGGTACTTCAAACCTAAATCAATCTTAAAATCGCAGTCGCCCGCGGATTTCCGTCTCCATGCAAAAAAAGTAGTTCAAAGTAGATTAAAAAATGACTTTCCGCCTTTAGGCTGCGTTTCCACCAGAGATGTGCGAGGATGTGTAGCGAGGTATATGTTAGTTAAGAACCAAGAGAATCGCTTTATTTACCTAGCCTCGCTCAGCGCTTGGTAAATGAAGCGATTCTTACAACAAACGCACCCTTAGTGTCCACTGTTTACTTGAGCTCCAACTAGTTTTTGCCCGCAGCTTCGCCTGGAGAAAACGAAAAAATAACATTCAAATCATCTCAAGGGAACACATACTGTGTCTTCCATCGGAACCCATTAAGCCAGACTTCAAATTTCTAGCGGTGTGTCGTGTTCTAACAAATTATTTTGCTATTGTTTCAGATATTGTCTCTAGCAAAAGAAGTCGGCGGCTCAGTGGAGATCGAACAAAGCTTCCTCGATAGAAGATTCGTAGCTATAACAGCCTATTTCTACTAAGTTCGTCGTCAAGCAATCTGTATGTGACAAATAAGTGTATATACTAATAATGTGAATTGTAATGAGTATAGAAAGAGGTTACAAATACCGCAGCTTCGTTAGTAAATGGAGATCTAACTTGGTCAATTTAAATTGGTAAATTTCGAATGGTTGTTCCGCTCACAAACCAGCGGGATGTGCACGGAACGCGGTGGGACCATGATCCTGATGAACTCATGGTCCATACACAGGCGAGTGTGAACGAGTTATCGGTGTGTACATTTTATATGAGCTCGTTCACTCTCGCCCGTGTCGTGTCGTTTAAAAACTCGCACCAAAGTCCCAGGTCGCTGACTGCACATACAATTAAAATATATTTCCTTTTCCCCATTTTAAGACTCCATTTATTATCTTCTGCGTAAATACATTCTGTATTAGTATCTGTGGACATTTCATACTCAAGCTAGTTTGCCGTACAATTTGTATGTTCATCAATTCATGTCTCTACAGGATGTTCTAGAAGTGGTCATACTTAACAGTGGGGTTCTGTAGCTGCTAAACAGTAAATAAACAATATCAAAACAAAATAATATTGACTTTAAAAAAAAACTCATCTCAAAAAATATGACCACACACTTCTGGAACTTCCTGTATTCCTGTATTTAAATATTTATTTTATTTATAAACTGTTATATTAGTACCGAATAAATTATGTTTAAGCCAAAATATGTCTATTTTAAGTGTAACCTGAGAAATTTTTACTCGTCATTAATATTATGGAAACTAATGATCGAATTCACCAACAAATCCCCTTAAAGATTGTGGATACCGATTGAATGTTTTTTTCCAAACATGGTCCCAGACGTTTACTTTCACGAAGGATTGAAGTATTCAAAAAGTGAAGGACTTGTTGGTGAAAATGGCCTTATAAATCTATTATTGGATGTTGATGTAATGTATACTTATACAATAAATTCTACATTTGGTAGATATTGGTATCTAACTCCATACAGTAAGCCCACAAGGCCTTTTCAAAATTAGGAGGAGCTCACTTTCCCGTTTTCGGCAGTGGTGCAGTCCTTAGTCGGAAGCGAGAGGCTTCGGGAGTGTATCACCTGATCAGACAGGCGCGGTGCTGCCCGTGCACAGCAGCTTCACTGCATGGTGACGGCGCTCCTTGATATCTTGAGACGAATGCGCGCACTCTGCAGCGCCCGGCTATACGTAGCTGCACAACAGTGTGTTTCACTCAGTAAGAGTGACAGAACCCATACTCCCCTGGGAGAACTAAAAGATCGCATTTAGCGATAAGGCCGTCAATTGCGTAATGTTTTTCTTCATCTATCTTTTCTGTAACTTATATGGTGTACATAATAGAGTATTCAATTCCATTCTATTCTATTCTTTTATGAAAATTTCAATCCCAATTCAGCTTACTACACCTCGGAATACCTATGACATTTACAAAAGTAAAGACGAAACGTGATGCCTCTGTGTTATTTTAACGATTATGTAGTATCTGCTACTGTATGGAGTAAATAGTTACATTTAACATATTACATAGATATCAAACACATAATACTGAATGTTTTATGTCTATACCGGGTAAAACGGGCTGGATAGAAATGCTGGGGGGATAAAAACGAAACTGATTAGAATTTTCACGTTATTTAAATATTGTTTGCAGCAATGAAGAACTCCAATTTTTTTATTAGTTATTTTAATTTAAAAGGACGCTTTGTGAGAAACGATTAATATATAGTAGACGCCAGATAAATGTGGAATAAAGTATATTGACCTTTCCCTAATAACTGCTCATAGGTACCTGAACAATTAAATATGAATCGTTTTTCATTATTAGACCATGTTAAGGATCACGAGAGATGATGATTCGGGACAGTTTTGTGTCATTAATTCCGTTTTTCAAATTAACAATGTCAATAAATGTAGGTGGGTCAATGACCGATATTCCACGATTATCTGGCGCCTACTATAGTATTTATGTGAAAATCCCAATAAAAGTTTCGTTTTCATTCACCCCTGCATTTCTATCCACCCCGTTTTACCGTAATCACAATAAGTGATATTATAGCGCATGCTATGTGCTAAATGTAAGCTGTTTCATCAATTAGTGTAAGTAGAAGGACCTGTTAGTCTCTTTTTATTCGGAATAGAGTTATAGAGCAAGATCCCAGAGCTCCCAGACTTTACTTGTTTTCTCAGTAACGAAATGTGTGGGATAGAGTAGTGTATTAATATATACTTTGAACGTAAAGATACCTGCTAGCTTGAGATGTTCGCTCTGGGATCTTGAGATCTGCTAGCTTGAGATGACTATTACATTTATCATACTATAGAATATAATGTGATCCTGTAAACATTCTTGTTAACTATTGACAGCAATAAATAAAATATAATTTAAGAAATCAACTCAAAAAATGTTTTATTTAGCCCAACATTTTGAATCTTCTTGTTGAATGATGCTCCAAATAATTTATTATACGCTTGAAAAAGTACTTTGTTTTAAAAAAAATGTATGGGAACCAGTAACCATAGCAACGAAGCCGCTGACACAACATCTTGTAGAAAAATGCTGAATATAGTGTTAGATAGTCTAATAATTATTAACAAAACCGGAGTACTAGTCTGACTCGTACTCCGAGGGCTTCGTACAAACTCGTATGTAGATAGTTCATCTATTAAGGGAATCGATTCTCGAGAACTTCAAGTACATAAATTACCAACTGTATAAACTATGAATGCACTCATTACTTTGACAAAAAGATAAGTATGTAGAATTTGATTGGAGTTCTTCATTGCTGCAAACAATATTTAAATAACGTGAAAATTCTACATACTTATCTTGCAAAAAAAAAATTGTTACCTATAACAATTTTTTTTTTCCATACATGGTCACGATCACTTCTTCAACTGCAAAAATATAAGTTTGTAATCGCTAAAATGTGTTTTTTTATGTGATGAAACTATAAATATCTTTAGTTTTCTTTTCTTTAAGACCTTGCTTCTTGCCAAAAGGGTTCGAATTTTTCCATGGGAGCTGGCATAGTATGGGTAGAGGACACTAACAAACAAAATGGTGCCTTAAAGTGTCACTTTGCCGAGATATTTGGAGGTAAAGTCGCCATGTTGTTGATGATTTCCCATTCTTAGCATTTTACAGAACATTTTGTCGAGTTATGCGTACAAAAATGTATGGGAGAATCGATTTTTTTTTCTCGATTTCAGATTTCAGTGTTGGTCCCATAGTAAAATAAATGTACCCCTTAAGAGGTTTTGCGTTTATTATGTCACACGTTGTACATTGATAAAAATCACACGGATCTCTCAGAATTTAAATATACCACACTTGTAGCCTTTTTTACTGCGGATAAGAGCGTAACTACTACTACGGATACGGATACGTACTGTTACGCGCCAGAATTAATGTCGGGTACATTAAGTTACTACTAGCGTCATCTAGTATCGAGTAGCAGAACTAGTTGAGTCAAGTACCTTCTAGACATTTCTTTGCCAGAACATTCTACACTTCTCAATATCTGGTCAGTCGGCAGCGGTAGTTACGAGTACATTCCAGATGTTTCGAGAATAGAAGTTACTAAAACTAACTGTTCTATATAAGGAGTGCGTAGTCCGCGACCGAGTCCGTATTGGATTAGCGATACAAGCGAATTCTTCTGAAGCGATCTTCAGGTGCGAATAAAGTGATCAGTAGTGAACTTGTGTTTAATAATTAGTGAGTCAAAGAGGAACAGGCTCGCCGGCAGGAGGAGCAGGCCCGTCGGTTGGAAGAACAGCTGCAGCGTGACAAGGAGGAACAGGCCCACCGACAGGAGGAACAGGCCCGTCGGTTGGAAGAACAGCTCCAGCGTGTCAAGGAGGAGCAGATGCGCCGCCAGGAAGAACAGACGTTCCTCATGAAGGATCTACACGCCACTTTCGGAAAAGAAATTAAAGTCGTACAAGATAAGGTAGTTCAGCATGAGAACCGGCTGATAGAAGCTGAAACCCAGATTGCTGAAATGAAAATAACAATGGACAACCTAAAAATTGGTCGTGGATCAAACGCAACTAGGGGTTAGGTGGGGTCATCAGCTGCAAAAAGTTGTTCTACGGGAGGTCCTTAAGGTCAACCCCTGCAGAGTATAATTTATTTTGAGTTTTTATGAGAAAATTGACTTTTTTTAACTAATTCTTGTCAAAATTCGAAAAAATCTACATCCTGTATCTTTTTTATAATTTTCACTAGATTGGTATAACTGATGAGTCCATGCGTTAGACATGCTATTTATGGTTGTTTATTGGGTGTGTTGAAGATAATATTAAGTCAAACGAATTTTTTTTTTTCTCAAATCATAACTTTTCATTTACTTCGGACCCTACTGTGAAAAAAAAATAGGTACTCTACCGAACAGTGACCCTGTATTACAAGTTTTGGCGCATTTAATAGGGATTCTGAAAAGGTATTACACATTCACATACATAACCCCTAGTTCCGTTTGATCCACGACTTTTGGGCCAACCTGTACCTATATAATTCAGGAAGTTGTAAACAAATATGTCATATTTAAAAAGATAAAGGCAACTATAGAGGGCCGTGCTGAATGAACTAAAATTGGTTTATTTTTCAAATTTAGCAATGCGTTACTTGCCAAACATCAATTATTTTGTAATAGTTTTTGGCTTTGGTTGTTTTGTCTTTTTTAGATATTTTCTTATATTATTTTTCCAGCACGGCCCCCTATCCTCATATAGATGAGGATAGATATTATTTGTTATACTTACTACGCATTCACAATATCTGTTGCGGCACATATAACGTGTAATAAAGTATATTCCTAGAGTTTAAGAAACTTTTTAATACGCTAAATATGTTTTCAAATTACACGGGGCAGTGCTGAAAACGTTTGGCTGACACGGCCCCCTTTTTTGCATATGTCTTCAAAAGTACAGAGGTATAAATATACTCCTACAGGCGAGTACATTGCATTGGTACACACCTAAAACGCAAATTCTGGGGGGCCTTGCGGGGCAAACGTAGGTACATGAAATTGTAGCTACCCTGCACTCCGTAGGGGTGCGAGCACTAAGAGAGGATTTCCCGAAATTCCTACGGGATCGGGTATAAAAACGGGATACGTTTGCGCATACGAAATCGCGGGTAAAAGCTAGTGAACCTATATAATGTGTAAATACTTTTACAAATTGGCTAATCTATGATAGTGTTATTCATTGCAACCTTGCGAATCGGTGCGTCACACATCTTTTTGCAAAAAGAAATAATATAACATGCATTTAAGCTACAACTTAACCAATGCCTCATTAGTTAAGTTGTAGCTTAAATTCACAGTATAGTAATTTCTTCTTGAAAAAAGATGTAATGATTTCTATCATATCATTAACTTGTGAAGTCAATTATGAAGGAGTTATTGTCAGAGTGATTAGCAATACTAAGCTCTTTTCAAATTATCTAATTGCCTTATTAATGTAATTATTGTTATGATAATGATAATTACTCCCTTCGCCTTCGTATTAAATGAACCTCAATCACTTTGAAACCTCATTCGGCAAAAACTTTTCTTACATTAAAGTTCAACTTACCTGTCGCGGCAGACTAGTCGAATAGTAATTTTTTTTTAACTATTATCATCGTCAAAAATGAGTTCATACCAGGCCTTTTTCACCGAATTCTGGTCTGCAGTGACGCAAGACTTGGAATCGACAAAGCGTAGAAAGAGACCTAAAAGGTATGCGAAGTTCGAAGACGACTTCGATAGATCGGGAATGCCGGCGGAGCTGAGAGATGACCCCAAGATGTACAAGTATTGGAAGAAGAGGCACTCGCTGTTTCACAGGTCAGTATTATGAGATTATCATGGTTTACAATCTTATTGGTGTCGCTCTTCGTAGTATTGTAGTACTTATTTATCTTCATTGATCGATTTTTAGGGATGAAAAGTACTTTTAGCCCCTCATCTTTGAATTCTAACTGCATTAGAAGGTGGGAGCCATATGACCCAAATGTTTTCTGTGTTTTGGTGTTGTCCCCTGATTGACAAATCATCAATTAATTGATTCCATGTCCAAAACTCTTAAATATTTTTTATTTCATTAATAAACTAGCTTTTGCCCGCGACTTGTACGCGCATATCCCGTTTTTCCCGTTCCCGTATGGCCTATAGCATTGGCATATACAAAAAGAATTTTCAAAATCGGTTCAGTAGATCCAGAGATTACCCCCCTACAAACTCACAAACTTTACGTCTTTATAATATTAGTATAGATAAGTAAGTTAATTGATGCTTCAGTAAAGTACTAGAACATATTATGCGGACTTAATCCTAATATAAAAAAATCTTCCTTCACTGATTGATTGACTGACAGACAACGTACAGCCGAAACTGCTGATCGTAGAAAGCTGAAATTTGGCATGTAGATTCCTTGGGGAGTGTAGGGGAACACTAAGAGAGGATTTCCCGAAATTCCAACGCTCGCTGTCCAACAGTCGCTGGCTAAAGCTAGTCCTCTATATAAAAGGGAAACTGACAGACTGGTCAACGCACAGCCACTGGGACTAGAAACATGAAATTTTGCACCAAGACTTCCCTTTATGATGTAGGTAAGCACTACTATGAAGGGAGTTTTGGAAATTCAACCTTTAAGGCGGTAGGAAGAGGGGAAAATCTTTTGTACTTTTGCTCATAATCGAACACAACTAGGAGTTTAACAAAACAATGATTGCCCCACAGATTCGACGAGGGCATAAAGCTGGACCGCGAGAGTTGGTTCAGCGTGACGCCGGAGAACGTAGCGTGGCACATCGCCAACAAGTACGTGTATGACGTTGTGCTGGACGCCTTCTGCGGCGCCGGCGGAAATACAATCCAGTTCGCGCACACCAGTAAAAAAGGTAAGCACAACTTAAGCCCACCATTACTCGCAGGAGCATGCAACGGGAAATATATGTATTTATGAACCAATATGCAAACCCATCTCGTTATAAAATGGCTAATCGTTTCCATATCGTTTTCATCAGTAATAGCAGTAGACATCGATCCTCAAAAGATATCGATGGCCCGGCACAACGCGGCAGTGTACGGCGTCGCCGACCGCATCGAGTTCATAGTGGGAGACTTCTTCGAGCTGGCGCCCACGCTCAAGGCTGACATGGTGTTCCTTAGTCCGCCCTGGGGCGGACCCAGTTATTCTGAGGTGAGTAGACTTGATAGCGACCTTTATCGATAAATGATCATTATGTATTTTGTAAGTCGGTTTAAAATAACACATTTACACGTCAATCTTTTTGGTCATTTTAAACTAGTTGAGACCGGTGACCTAGCTGACTACCCTGAGAAGAAATACAGAAACAAACTCAGAAGTCGAAAGTCTCTTTTAACGTCTATAGAATCCGTCCTGAACAAATCATATGAAAACCATGTACTGATAAAGAAAGTTTTGAGTGGACCTGCCATTGCAATAATTAGTTATCGTGTAGCTTACTTAAACTTGGAACTTTTAGGAGCAAAACGATTTGACGAGCAATACTAAAGTAAGGATATTTGAGTAGGCCTCATAAAGTACTCAAACTGCCTTAATATCCTGAAATGTACCATTATATGCTATAGACCTACATAGTCCTCGCATAGACGATATCGACTTTGATTATATCGATTAATAATAGTGGCGTTAATCCATTACGTCGAAGTATTGATTCTGAGCTTAATAAGAACTATGTTTATTGAAAATACCGATTCTAAACGGAATAAGAGTTGCATCTATCGATAAAATCGATTCTAAGCTTCATAATATTTTTATTTAACGATCAAATTGACTTCGATCATAAATTCAGTAAGTGAAGGGGTTTAGATGTAAAGGTTCAATGACTTACATATTTATACGATGGTCGAAATATCTTCTCCTTGGCCATCTGCTGGTTTCCGGTCTCTCGTGTTCAAAGAATACCTTATAAAAAATGTGTGTAGAAATAAACAAATTTGTATTTTAAAGGTTACTTTGTGGCTCAATTCTAAACTGCAATATAATAACCACTAATGTTAAAATTCTCTCCACAGAATCACGAGTACGACTTAGAAACGATGTTGGAGCCTAGGCCAGCGTCGGAACTGATGAGGGTAGCGAGAACAATATCACCAACCATTGCCTTCTACCTTCCCAGGAACTCGAGGCCGGATCAGGTAAGAAATAATTCGCTTATAAATAATATCCAACAAATAAAAAAACGGAAATGTTCTCAAGTCGACCAGCATGCGCGTGCAGTAGGCTACAGTAAGGGTAGGCCAGCCCATACATAATTCCCAAAAAATATTTTCCTCCACTTTCAAAGTGGACGAAAATTCGCATTTGGGCATCATGTATGGGGTTGGCCTACCCTTACTGTAGCCTACTGCTCGCCCATGTCGACCAGTAGTGCTATTCTATAAAAATCTCCCCGTAATAACTGAGATGAAGTGAACTGTCCTAGCATCAATAGGGTATTTGACTAAAAAATCTAATTAGTCCTTCAGATAGGTTTCCAAAAAATATAGGAAACGTATTTTTTCTTTTTTCACGGAAACAAAAAATGAAGACGATACAGTGCATTGAAAAATCGTATGACGTCACTTACCAGTACATTTTTATTGGTAAATATAAATATAGATAATATAAAAAATACTTAGGTATCCAATATTTTTCGATAATCTAACTGACGGACTAAATAGAATCATAGTTTGTTTACCCCGACAACATCCCTATTGGAATTTCAGCTCCTTCACCTAACTAAATGGTCCTCCATGGTACTTCAAACCTAAATCAATCTTAAAATCGCAGTCGCCCGCGGATTTCCGTCTCCATGCAAAAAAAGTAGTTCAAAGTAGATTAAAAAATGACTTTCCGCCTTTAGGCTGCGTTTCCACCAGAGATGTGCGAGGATGTGTAGCGAGGTATATGTTAGTTAAGAACCAAGAGAATCGCTTTATTTACCTAGCCTCGCTCAGCGCTTGGTAAATGAAGCGATTCTTACAACAAACGCACCCTTAGTGTCCACTGTTTACTTGAGCTCCAACTAGTTTTTGCCCGCAGCTTCGCCTGGAGAAAACGAAAAAATAACATTCAAATCATCTCAAGGGAACACATACTGTGTCTTCCATCGGAACCCATTAAGCCAGACTTCAAATTTCTAGCGGTGTGTCGTGTTCTAACAAATTATTTTGCTATTGTTTCAGATATTGTCTCTAGCAAAAGAAGTCGGCGGCTCAGTGGAGATCGAACAAAGCTTCCTCGATAGAAGATTCGTAGCTATAACAGCCTATTTCTACTAAGTTCGTCGTCAAGCAATCTGTATGTGACAAATAAGTGTATATACTAATAATGTGAATTGTAATGAGTATAGAAAGAGGTTACAAATACCGCAGCTTCGTTAGTAAATGGAGATCTAACTTGGTCAATTTAAATTGGTAAATTTCGAATGGTTGTTCCGCTCACAAACCAGCGGGATGTGCACGGAACGCGGTGGGACCATGATCCTGATGAACTCATGGTCCATACACAGGCGAGTGTGAACGAGTTATCGGTGTGTACATTTTATATGAGCTCGTTCACTCTCGCCCGTGTCGTGTCGTTTAAAAACTCGCACCAAAGTCCCAGGTCGCTGACTGCACATACAATTAAAATATATTTCCTTTTCCCCATTTTAAGACTCCATTTATTATCTTCTGCGTAAATACATTCTGTATTAGTATCTGTGGACATTTCATACTCAAGCTAGTTTGCCGTACAATTTGTATGTTCATCAATTCATGTCTCTACAGGATGTTCTAGAAGTGGTCATACTTAACAGTGGGGTTCTGTAGCTGCTAAACAGTAAATAAACAATATCAAAACAAAATAATATTGACTTTAAAAAAAAACTCATCTCAAAAAATATGACCACACACTTCTGGAACTTCCTGTATTCCTGTATTTAAATATTTATTTTATTTATAAACTGTTATATTAGTACCGAATAAATTATGTTTAAGCCAAAATATGTCTATTTTAAGTGTAACCTGAGAAATTTTTACTCGTCATTAATATTATGGAAACTAATGATCGAATTCACCAACAAATCCCCTTAAAGATTGTGGATACCGATTGAATGTTTTTTTCCAAACATGGTCCCAGACGTTTACTTTCACGAAGGATTGAAGTATTCAAAAAGTGAAGGACTTGTTGGTGAAAATGGCCTTATAAATCTATTATTGGATGTTGATGTAATGTATACTTATACAATAAATTCTACATTTGGTAGATATTGGTATCTAACTCCATACAGTAAGCCCACAAGGCCTTTTCAAAATTAGGAGGAGCTCACTTTCCCGTTTTCGGCAGTGGTGCAGTCCTTAGTCGGAAGCGAGAGGCTTCGGGAGTGTATCACCTGATCAGACAGGCGCGGTGCTGCCCGTGCACAGCAGCTTCACTGCATGGTGACGGCGCTCCTTGATATCTTGAGACGAATGCGCGCACTCTGCAGCGCCCGGCTATACGTAGCTGCACAACAGTGTGTTTCACTCAGTAAGAGTGACAGAACCCATACTCCCCTGGGAGAACTAAAAGATCGCATTTAGCGATAAGGCCGTCAATTGCGTAATGTTTTTCTTCATCTATCTTTTCTGTAACTTATATGGTGTACATAATAGAGTATTCAATTCCATTCTATTCTATTCTTTTATGAAAATTTCAATCCCAATTCAGCTTACTACACCTCGGAATACCTATGACATTTACAAAAGTAAAGACGAAACGTGATGCCTCTGTGTTATTTTAACGATTATGTAGTATCTGCTACTGTATGGAGTAAATAGTTACATTTAACATATTACATAGATATCAAACACATAATACTGAATGTTTTATGTCTATACCGGGTAAAACGGGCTGGATAGAAATGCTGGGGGGATAAAAACGAAACTGATTAGAATTTTCACGTTATTTAAATATTGTTTGCAGCAATGAAGAACTCCAATTTTTTTATTAGTTATTTTAATTTAAAAGGACGCTTTGTGAGAAACGATTAATATATAGTAGACGCCAGATAAATGTGGAATAAAGTATATTGACCTTTCCCTAATAACTGCTCATAGGTACCTGAACAATTAAATATGAATCGTTTTTCATTATTAGACCATGTTAAGGATCACGAGAGATGATGATTCGGGACAGTTTTGTGTCATTAATTCCGTTTTTCAAATTAACAATGTCAATAAATGTAGGTGGGTCAATGACCGATATTCCACGATTATCTGGCGCCTACTATAGTATTTATGTGAAAATCCCAATAAAAGTTTCGTTTTCATTCACCCCTGCATTTCTATCCACCCCGTTTTACCGTAATCACAATAAGTGATATTATAGCGCATGCTATGTGCTAAATGTAAGCTGTTTCATCAATTAGTGTAAGTAGAAGGACCTGTTAGTCTCTTTTTATTCGGAATAGAGTTATAGAGCAAGATCCCAGAGCTCCCAGACTTTACTTGTTTTCTCAGTAACGAAATGTGTGGGATAGAGTAGTGTATTAATATATACTTTGAACGTAAAGATACCTGCTAGCTTGAGATGTTCGCTCTGGGATCTTGAGATCTGCTAGCTTGAGATGACTATTACATTTATCATACTATAGAATATAATGTGATCCTGTAAACATTCTTGTTAACTATTGACAGCAATAAATAAAATATAATTTAAGAAATCAACTCAAAAAATGTTTTATTTAGCCCAACATTTTGAATCTTCTTGTTGAATGATGCTCCAAATAATTTATTATACGCTTGAAAAAGTACTTTGTTTTAAAAAAAATGTATGGGAACCAGTAACCATAGCAACGAAGCCGCTGACACAACATCTTGTAGAAAAATGCTGAATATAGTGTTAGATAGTCTAATAATTATTAACAAAACCGGAGTACTAGTCTGACTCGTACTCCGAGGGCTTCGTACAAACTCGTATGTAGATAGTTCATCTATTAAGGGAATCGATTCTCGAGAACTTCAAGTACATAAATTACCAACTGTATAAACTATGAATGCACTCATTACTTTGACAAAAAGATAAGTATGTAGAATTTGATTGGAGTTCTTCATTGCTGCAAACAATATTTAAATAACGTGAAAATTCTACATACTTATCTTGCAAAAAAAAAATTGTTACCTATAACAATTTTTTTTTTCCATACATGGTCACGATCACTTCTTCAACTGCAAAAATATAAGTTTGTAATCGCTAAAATGTGTTTTTTTATGTGATGAAACTATAAATATCTTTAGTTTTCTTTTCTTTAAGACCTTGCTTCTTGCCAAAAGGGTTCGAATTTTTCCATGGGAGCTGGCATAGTATGGGTAGAGGACACTAACAAACAAAATGGTGCCTTAAAGTGTCACTTTGCCGAGATATTTGGAGGTAAAGTCGCCATGTTGTTGATGATTTCCCATTCTTAGCATTTTACAGAACATTTTGTCGAGTTATGCGTACAAAAATGTATGGGAGAATCGATTTTTTTTTCTCGATTTCAGATTTCAGTGTTGGTCCCATAGTAAAATAAATGTACCCCTTAAGAGGTTTTGCGTTTATTATGTCACACGTTGTACATTGATAAAAATCACACGGATCTCTCAGAATTTAAATATACCACACTTGTAGCCTTTTTTACTGCGGATAAGAGCGTAACTACTACTACGGATACGGATACGTACTGTTACGCGCCAGAATTAATGTCGGGTACATTAAGTTACTACTAGCGTCATCTAGTATCGAGTAGCAGAACTAGTTGAGTCAAGTACCTTCTAGACATTTCTTTGCCAGAACATTCTACACTTCTCAATATCTGGTCAGTCGGCAGCGGTAGTTACGAGTACATTCCAGATGTTTCGAGAATAGAAGTTACTAAAACTAACTGTTCTATATAAGGAGTGCGTAGTCCGCGACCGAGTCCGTATTGGATTAGCGATACAAGCGAATTCTTCTGAAGCGATCTTCAGGTGCGAATAAAGTGATCAGTAGTGAACTTGTGTTTAATAATTAGTGAGTCAAAGAGGAACAGGCTCGCCGGCAGGAGGAGCAGGCCCGTCGGTTGGAAGAACAGCTGCAGCGTGACAAGGAGGAACAGGCCCACCGACAGGAGGAACAGGCCCGTCGGTTGGAAGAACAGCTCCAGCGTGTCAAGGAGGAGCAGATGCGCCGCCAGGAAGAACAGACGTTCCTCATGAAGGATCTACACGCCACTTTCGGAAAAGAAATTAAAGTCGTACAAGATAAGGTAGTTCAGCATGAGAACCGGCTGATAGAAGCTGAAACCCAGATTGCTGAAATGAAAATAACAATGGACAACCTAAAAATTGGTCGTGGATCAAACGCAACTAGGGGTTAGGTGGGGTCATCAGCTGCAAAAAGTTGTTCTACGGGAGGTCCTTAAGGTCAACCCCTGCAGAGTATAATTTATTTTGAGTTTTTATGAGAAAATTGACTTTTTTTAACTAATTCTTGTCAAAATTCGAAAAAATCTACATCCTGTTTCTTTTTTATAATTTTCACTAGATTGGTATAACTGATGAGTCCATGCGTTAGACATGCTATTTATGGTTGTTTATTGGGTGTGTTGAAGATAATATTAAGTCAAACGAATTTTTTTTTTTCTCAAATCATAACTTTTCATTTACTTCGGACCCTACTGTGAAAAAAAAATAGGTACTCTACCGAACAGTGACCCTGTATTACAAGTTTTGGCGCATTTAATAGGGATTCTGAAAAGGTATTACACATTCACATACATAACCCCTAGTTCCGTTTGATCCACGACTTTTGGGCCAACCTGTACCTATATAATTCAGGAAGTTGTAAACAAATATGTCATATTTAAAAAGATAAAGGCAACTATAGAGGGCCGTGCTGAATGAACTAAAATTGGTTTATTTTTCAAATTTAGCAATGCGTTACTTGCCAAACATCAATTATTTTGTAATAGTTTTTGGCTTTGGTTGTTTTGTCTTTTTTAGATATTTTCTTATATTATTTTTCCAGCACGGCCCCCTATCCTCATATAGATGAGGATAGATATTATTTGTTATACTTACTACGCATTCACAATATCTGTTGCGGCACATATAACGTGTAATAAAGTATATTCCTAGAGTTTAAGAAACTTTTTAATACGCTAAATATTTTTCAAATTACACGGGGCAGTGCTGAAAACGTTTGGCTGACACGGCCCCCTTTTTTGCATGTCTTCAAAAGTACAGAGGTATAAATATACTCCTACAGGCGAGTACATTGCATTGGTACACACCTAAAACGCAAATTCTGGGGGGCCTTGCGGGGCAAACGTAGGTACATGAAATTGTAGCTACCCTGCACTCCGTAGGGGTGCGAGCACTAAGAGAGGATTTCCCGAAATTCCTACGGGATCGGGTATAAAAACGGGATACGTTTGCGCATACGAAATCGCGGGTAAAAGCTAGTGAACCTATATAATGTGTAAATACTTTTACAAATTGGCTAATCTATGATAGTGTTATTCATTGCAACCTTGCGAATCGGTGCGTCACACATCTTTTTGCAAAAAGAAATAATATAACATGCATTTAAGCTACAACTTAACCAATGCCTCATTAGTTAAGTTGTAGCTTAAATTCACAGTATAGTAATTTCTTCTTGAAAAAAGATGTAATGATTTCTATCATATCATTAACTTGTGAAGTCAATTATGAAGGAGTTATTGTCAGAGTGATTAGCAATACTAAGCTCTTTTCAAATTATCTAATTGCCTTATTAATGTAATTATTGTTATGATAATGATAATTACTCCCTTCGCCTTCGTATTAAATGAACCTCAATCACTTTGAAACCTCATTCGGCAAAAACTTTTCTTACATTAAAGTTCAACTTACCTGTCGCGGCAGACTAGTCGAATAGTAATTTTTTTTTAACTATTATCATCGTCAAAAATGAGTTCATACCAGGCCTTTTTCACCGAATTCTGGTCTGCAGTGACGCAAGACTTGGAATCGACAAAGCGTAGAAAGAGACCTAAAAGGTATGCGAAGTTCGAAGACGACTTCGATAGATCGGGAATGCCGGCGGAGCTGAGAGATGACCCCAAGATGTACAAGTATTGGAAGAAGAGGCACTCGCTGTTTCACAGGTCAGTATTATGAGATTATCATGGTTTACAATCTTATTGGTGTCGCTCTTCGTAGTATTGTAGTACTTATTTATCTTCATTGATCGATTTTTAGGGATGAAAAGTACTTTTAGCCCCTCATCTTTGAATTCTAACTGCATTAGAAGGTGGGAGCCATATGACCCAAATGTTTTCTGTGTTTTGGTGTTGTCCCCTGATTGACAAATCATCAATTAATTGATTCCATGTCCAAAACTCTTAAATATTTTTTATTTCATTAATAAACTAGCTTTTGCCCGCGACTTGTACGCGCATATCCCGTTTTTCCCGTTCCCGTATGGCCTATAGCATTGGCATATACAAAAAGAATTTTCAAAATCGGTTCAGTAGATCCAGAGATTACCCCCCTACAAACTCACAAACTTTACGTCTTTATAATATTAGTATAGATAAGTAAGTTAATTGATGCTTCAGTAAAGTACTAGAACATATTATGCGGACTTAATCCTAATATAAAAAAATCTTCCTTCACTGATTGATTGACTGACAGACAACGTACAGCCGAAACTGCTGATCGTAGAAAGCTGAAATTTGGCATGTAGATTCCTTGGGGAGTGTAGGGGAACACTAAGAGAGGATTTCCCGAAATTCCAACGCTCGCTGTCCAACAGTCGCTGGCTAAAGCTAGTCCTCTATATAAAAGGGAAACTGACAGACTGGTCAACGCACAGCCACTGGGACTAGAAACATGAAATTTTGCACCAAGACTTCCCTTTATGATGTAGGTAAGCACTACTATGAAGGGAGTTTTGGAAATTCAACCTTTAAGGCGGTAGGAAGAGGGGAAAATCTTTTGTACTTTTGCTCATAATCGAACACAACTAGGAGTTTAACAAAACAATGATTGCCCCACAGATTCGACGAGGGCATAAAGCTGGACCGCGAGAGTTGGTTCAGCGTGACGCCGGAGAACGTAGCGTGGCACATCGCCAACAAGTACGTGTATGACGTTGTGCTGGACGCCTTCTGCGGCGCCGGCGGAAATACAATCCAGTTCGCGCACACCAGTAAAAAAGGTAAGCACAACTTAAGCCCACCATTACTCGCAGGAGCATGCAACGGGAAATATATGTATTTATGAACCAATATGCAAACCCATCTCGTTATAAAATGGCTAATCGTTTCCATATCGTTTTCATCAGTAATAGCAGTAGACATCGATCCTCAAAAGATATCGATGGCCCGGCACAACGCGGCAGTGTACGGCGTCGCCGACCGCATCGAGTTCATAGTGGGAGACTTCTTCGAGCTGGCGCCCACGCTCAAGGCTGACATGGTGTTCCTTAGTCCGCCCTGGGGCGGACCCAGTTATTCTGAGGTGAGTAGACTTGATAGCGACCTTTATCGATAAATGATCATTATGTATTTTGTAAGTCGGTTTAAAATAACACATTTACACGTCAATCTTTTTGGTCATTTTAAACTAGTTGAGACCGGTGACCTAGCTGACTACCCTGAGAAGAAATACAGAAACAAACTCAGAAGTCGAAAGTCTCTTTTAACGTCTATAGAATCCGTCCTGAACAAATCATATGAAAACCATGTACTGATAAAGAAAGTTTTGAGTGGACCTGCCATTGCAATAATTAGTTATCGTGTAGCTTACTTAAACTTGGAACTTTTAGGAGCAAAACGATTTGACGAGCAATACTAAAGTAAGGATATTTGAGTAGGCCTCATAAAGTACTCAAACTGCCTTAATATCCTGAAATGTACCATTATATGCTATAGACCTACATAGTCCTCGCATAGACGATATCGACTTTGATTATATCGATTAATAATAGTGGCGTTAATCCATTACGTCGAAGTATTGATTCTGAGCTTAATAAGAACTATGTTTATTGAAAATACCGATTCTAAACGGAATAAGAGTTGCATCTATCGATAAAATCGATTCTAAGCTTCATAATATTTTTATTTAACGATCAAATTGACTTCGATCATAAATTCAGTAAGTGAAGGGGTTTAGATGTAAAGGTTCAATGACTTACATATTTATACGATGGTCGAAATATCTTCTCCTTGGCCATCTGCTGGTTTCCGGTCTCTCGTGTTCAAAGAATACCTTATAAAAAATGTGTGTAGAAATAAACAAATTTGTATTTTAAAGGTTACTTTGTGGCTCAATTCTAAACTGCAATATAATAACCACTAATGTTAAAATTCTCTCCACAGAATCACGAGTACGACTTAGAAACGATGTTGGAGCCTAGGCCAGCGTCGGAACTGATGAGGGTAGCGAGAACAATATCACCAACCATTGCCTTCTACCTTCCCAGGAACTCGAGGCCGGATCAGGTAAGAAATAATTCGCTTATAAATAATATCCAACAAATAAAAAAACGGAAATGTTCTCAAGTCGACCAGCATGCGCGTGCAGTAGGCTACAGTAAGGGTAGGCCAGCCCATACATAATTCCCAAAAAATATTTTCCTCCACTTTCAAAGTGGACGAAAATTCGCATTTGGGCATCATGTATGGGGTTGGCCTACCCTTACTGTAGCCTACTGCTCGCCCATGTCGACCAGTAGTGCTATTCTATAAAAATCTCCCCGTAATAACTGAGATGAAGTGAACTGTCCTAGCATCAATAGGGTATTTGACTAAAAAATCTAATTAGTCCTTCAGATAGGTTTCCAAAAAATATAGGAAACGTATTTTTTCTTTTTTCACGGAAACAAAAAATGAAGACGATACAGTGCATTGAAAAATCGTATGACGTCACTTACCAGTACATTTTTATTGGTAAATATAAATATAGATAATATAAAAAATACTTAGGTATCCAATATTTTTCGATAATCTAACTGACGGACTAAATAGAATCATAGTTTGTTTACCCCGACAACATCCCTATTGGAATTTCAGCTCCTTCACCTAACTAAATGGTCCTCCATGGTACTTCAAACCTAAATCAATCTTAAAATCGCAGTCGCCCGCGGATTTCCGTCTCCATGCAAAAAAAGTAGTTCAAAGTAGATTAAAAAATGACTTTCCGCCTTTAGGCTGCGTTTCCACCAGAGATGTGCGAGGATGTGTAGCGAGGTATATGTTAGTTAAGAACCAAGAGAATCGCTTTATTTACCTAGCCTCGCTCAGCGCTTGGTAAATGAAGCGATTCTTACAACAAACGCACCCTTAGTGTCCACTGTTTACTTGAGCTCCAACTAGTTTTTGCCCGCAGCTTCGCCTGGAGAAAACGAAAAAATAACATTCAAATCATCTCAAGGGAACACATACTGTGTCTTCCATCGGAACCCATTAAGCCAGACTTCAAATTTCTAGCGGTGTGTCGTGTTCTAACAAATTATTTTGCTATTGTTTCAGATATTGTCTCTAGCAAAAGAAGTCGGCGGCTCAGTGGAGATCGAACAAAGCTTCCTCGATAGAAGATTCGTAGCTATAACAGCCTATTTCTACTAAGTTCGTCGTCAAGCAATCTGTATGTGACAAATAAGTGTATATACTAATAATGTGAATTGTAATGAGTATAGAAAGAGGTTACAAATACCGCAGCTTCGTTAGTAAATGGAGATCTAACTTGGTCAATTTAAATTGGTAAATTTCGAATGGTTGTTCCGCTCACAAACCAGCGGGATGTGCACGGAACGCGGTGGGACCATGATCCTGATGAACTCATGGTCCATACACAGGCGAGTGTGAACGAGTTATCGGTGTGTACATTTTATATGAGCTCGTTCACTCTCGCCCGTGTCGTGTCGTTTAAAAACTCGCACCAAAGTCCCAGGTCGCTGACTGCACATACAATTAAAATATATTTCCTTTTCCCCATTTTAAGACTCCATTTATTATCTTCTGCGTAAATACATTCTGTATTAGTATCTGTGGACATTTCATACTCAAGCTAGTTTGCCGTACAATTTGTATGTTCATCAATTCATGTCTCTACAGGATGTTCTAGAAGTGGTCATACTTAACAGTGGGGTTCTGTAGCTGCTAAACAGTAAATAAACAATATCAAAACAAAATAATATTGACTTTAAAAAAAAACTCATCTCAAAAAATATGACCACACACTTCTGGAACTTCCTGTATTCCTGTATTTAAATATTTATTTTATTTATAAACTGTTATATTAGTACCGAATAAATTATGTTTAAGCCAAAATATGTCTATTTTAAGTGTAACCTGAGAAATTTTTACTCGTCATTAATATTATGGAAACTAATGATCGAATTCACCAACAAATCCCCTTAAAGATTGTGGATACCGATTGAATGTTTTTTTCCAAACATGGTCCCAGACGTTTACTTTCACGAAGGATTGAAGTATTCAAAAAGTGAAGGACTTGTTGGTGAAAATGGCCTTATAAATCTATTATTGGATGTTGATGTAATGTATACTTATACAATAAATTCTACATTTGGTAGATATTGGTATCTAACTCCATACAGTAAGCCCACAAGGCCTTTTCAAAATTAGGAGGAGCTCACTTTCCCGTTTTCGGCAGTGGTGCAGTCCTTAGTCGGAAGCGAGAGGCTTCGGGAGTGTATCACCTGATCAGACAGGCGCGGTGCTGCCCGTGCACAGCAGCTTCACTGCATGGTGACGGCGCTCCTTGATATCTTGAGACGAATGCGCGCACTCTGCAGCGCCCGGCTATACGTAGCTGCACAACAGTG
Organism: Mamestra brassicae; assembly: GCA_905163435.1. Classification (NCBI taxonomy): domain Eukaryota; kingdom Metazoa; phylum Arthropoda; class Insecta; order Lepidoptera; family Noctuidae; genus Mamestra; species Mamestra brassicae. Next base: position 4,627,517 of record LR991004.1, on the reverse strand, counting down.
TGTTTCACTCAGTAAGAGTGACAGAACCCATACTCCCCTGGGAGAACTAAAAGATCGCATTTAGCGATAAGGCCGTCAATTGCGTAATGTTTTTCTTCATCTATCTTTTCTGTAACTTATATGGTGTACATAATAGAGTATTCAATTCCATTCTATTCTATTCTTTTATGAAAATTTCAATCCCAATTCAGCTTACTACACCTCGGAATACCTATGACATTTACAAAAGTAAAGACGAAACGTGATGCCTCTGTGTTATTTTAACGATTATGTAGTATCTGCTACTGTATGGAGTAAATAGTTACATTTAACATATTACATAGATATCAAACACATAATACTGAATGTTTTATGTCTATACCGGGTAAAACGGGCTGGATAGAAATGCTGGGGGGATAAAAACGAAACTGATTAGAATTTTCACGTTATTTAAATATTGTTTGCAGCAATGAAGAACTCCAATTTTTTTATTAGTTATTTTAATTTAAAAGGACGCTTTGTGAGAAACGATTAATATATAGTAGACGCCAGATAAATGTGGAATAAAGTATATTGACCTTTCCCTAATAACTGCTCATAGGTACCTGAACAATTAAATATGAATCGTTTTTCATTATTAGACCATGTTAAGGATCACGAGAGATGATGATTCGGGACAGTTTTGTGTCATTAATTCCGTTTTTCAAATTAACAATGTCAATAAATGTAGGTGGGTCAATGACCGATATTCCACGATTATCTGGCGCCTACTATAGTATTTATGTGAAAATCCCAATAAAAGTTTCGTTTTCATTCACCCCTGCATTTCTATCCACCCCGTTTTACCGTAATCACAATAAGTGATATTATAGCGCATGCTATGTGCTAAATGTAAGCTGTTTCATCAATTAGTGTAAGTAGAAGGACCTGTTAGTCTCTTTTTATTCGGAATAGAGTTATAGAGCAAGATCCCAGAGCTCCCAGACTTTACTTGTTTTCTCAGTAACGAAATGTGTGGGATAGAGTAGTGTATTAATATATACTTTGAACGTAAAGATACCTGCTAGCTTGAGATGTTCGCTCTGGGATCTTGAGATCTGCTAGCTTGAGATGACTATTACATTTATCATACTATAGAATATAATGTGATCCTGTAAACATTCTTGTTAACTATTGACAGCAATAAATAAAATATAATTTAAGAAATCAACTCAAAAAATGTTTTATTTAGCCCAACATTTTGAATCTTCTTGTTGAATGATGCTCCAAATAATTTATTATACGCTTGAAAAAGTACTTTGTTTTAAAAAAAATGTATGGGAACCAGTAACCATAGCAACGAAGCCGCTGACACAACATCTTGTAGAAAAATGCTGAATATAGTGTTAGATAGTCTAATAATTATTAACAAAACCGGAGTACTAGTCTGACTCGTACTCCGAGGGCTTCGTACAAACTCGTATGTAGATAGTTCATCTATTAAGGGAATCGATTCTCGAGAACTTCAAGTACATAAATTACCAACTGTATAAACTATGAATGCACTCATTACTTTGACAAAAAGATAAGTATGTAGAATTTGATTGGAGTTCTTCATTGCTGCAAACAATATTTAAATAACGTGAAAATTCTACATACTTATCTTGCAAAAAAAAAATTGTTACCTATAACAATTTTTTTTTTCCATACATGGTCACGATCACTTCTTCAACTGCAAAAATATAAGTTTGTAATCGCTAAAATGTGTTTTTTTATGTGATGAAACTATAAATATCTTTAGTTTTCTTTTCTTTAAGACCTTGCTTCTTGCCAAAAGGGTTCGAATTTTTCCATGGGAGCTGGCATAGTATGGGTAGAGGACACTAACAAACAAAATGGTGCCTTAAAGTGTCACTTTGCCGAGATATTTGGAGGTAAAGTCGCCATGTTGTTGATGATTTCCCATTCTTAGCATTTTACAGAACATTTTGTCGAGTTATGCGTACAAAAATGTATGGGAGAATCGATTTTTTTTTCTCGATTTCAGATTTCAGTGTTGGTCCCATAGTAAAATAAATGTACCCCTTAAGAGGTTTTGCGTTTATTATGTCACACGTTGTACATTGATAAAAATCACACGGATCTCTCAGAATTTAAATATACCACACTTGTAGCCTTTTTTACTGCGGATAAGAGCGTAACTACTACTACGGATACGGATACGTACTGTTACGCGCCAGAATTAATGTCGGGTACATTAAGTTACTACTAGCGTCATCTAGTATCGAGTAGCAGAACTAGTTGAGTCAAGTACCTTCTAGACATTTCTTTGCCAGAACATTCTACACTTCTCAATATCTGGTCAGTCGGCAGCGGTAGTTACGAGTACATTCCAGATGTTTCGAGAATAGAAGTTACTAAAACTAACTGTTCTATATAAGGAGTGCGTAGTCCGCGACCGAGTCCGTATTGGATTAGCGATACAAGCGAATTCTTCTGAAGCGATCTTCAGGTGCGAATAAAGTGATCAGTAGTGAACTTGTGTTTAATAATTAGTGAGTCAAAGAGGAACAGGCTCGCCGGCAGGAGGAGCAGGCCCGTCGGTTGGAAGAACAGCTGCAGCGTGACAAGGAGGAACAGGCCCACCGACAGGAGGAACAGGCCCGTCGGTTGGAAGAACAGCTCCAGCGTGTCAAGGAGGAGCAGATGCGCCGCCAGGAAGAACAGACGTTCCTCATGAAGGATCTACACGCCACTTTCGGAAAAGAAATTAAAGTCGTACAAGATAAGGTAGTTCAGCATGAGAACCGGCTGATAGAAGCTGAAACCCAGATTGCTGAAATGAAAATAACAATGGACAACCTAAAAATTGGTCGTGGATCAAACGCAACTAGGGGTTAGGTGGGGTCATCAGCTGCAAAAAGTTGTTCTACGGGAGGTCCTTAAGGTCAACCCCTGCAGAGTATAATTTATTTTGAGTTTTTATGAGAAAATTGACTTTTTTTAACTAATTCTTGTCAAAATTCGAAAAAATCTACATCCTGTATCTTTTTTATAATTTTCACTAGATTGGTATAACTGATGAGTCCATGCGTTAGACATGCTATTTATGGTTGTTTATTGGGTGTGTTGAAGATAATATTAAGTCAAACGAATTTTTTTTTTTCTCAAATCATAACTTTTCATTTACTTCGGACCCTACTGTGAAAAAAAAATAGGTACTCTACCGAACAGTGACCCTGTATTACAAGTTTTGGCGCATTTAATAGGGATTCTGAAAAGGTATTACACATTCACATACATAACCCCTAGTTCCGTTTGATCCACGACTTTTGGGCCAACCTGTACCTATATAATTCAGGAAGTTGTAAACAAATATGTCATATTTAAAAAGATAAAGGCAACTATAGAGGGCCGTGCTGAATGAACTAAAATTGGTTTATTTTTCAAATTTAGCAATGCGTTACTTGCCAAACATCAATTATTTTGTAATAGTTTTTGGCTTTGGTTGTTTTGTCTTTTTTAGATATTTTCTTATATTATTTTTCCAGCACGGCCCCCTATCCTCATATAGATGAGGATAGATATTATTTGTTATACTTACTACGCATTCACAATATCTGTTGCGGCACATATAACGTGTAATAAAGTATATTCCTAGAGTTTAAGAAACTTTTTAATACGCTAAATATGTTTTCAAATTACACGGGGCAGTGCTGAAAACGTTTGGCTGACACGGCCCCCTTTTTTGCATATGTCTTCAAAAGTACAGAGGTATAAATATACTCCTACAGGCGAGTACATTGCATTGGTACACACCTAAAACGCAAATTCTGGGGGGCCTTGCGGGGCAAACGTAGGTACATGAAATTGTAGCTACCCTGCACTCCGTAGGGGTGCGAGCACTAAGAGAGGATTTCCCGAAATTCCTACGGGATCGGGTATAAAAACGGGATACGTTTGCGCATACGAAATCGCGGGTAAAAGCTAGTGAACCTATATAATGTGTAAATACTTTTACAAATTGGCTAATCTATGATAGTGTTATTCATTGCAACCTTGCGAATCGGTGCGTCACACATCTTTTTGCAAAAAGAAATAATATAACATGCATTTAAGCTACAACTTAACCAATGCCTCATTAGTTAAGTTGTAGCTTAAATTCACAGTATAGTAATTTCTTCTTGAAAAAAGATGTAATGATTTCTATCATATCATTAACTTGTGAAGTCAATTATGAAGGAGTTATTGTCAGAGTGATTAGCAATACTAAGCTCTTTTCAAATTATCTAATTGCCTTATTAATGTAATTATTGTTATGATAATGATAATTACTCCCTTCGCCTTCGTATTAAATGAACCTCAATCACTTTGAAACCTCATTCGGCAAAAACTTTTCTTACATTAAAGTTCAACTTACCTGTCGCGGCAGACTAGTCGAATAGTAATTTTTTTTTAACTATTATCATCGTCAAAAATGAGTTCATACCAGGCCTTTTTCACCGAATTCTGGTCTGCAGTGACGCAAGACTTGGAATCGACAAAGCGTAGAAAGAGACCTAAAAGGTATGCGAAGTTCGAAGACGACTTCGATAGATCGGGAATGCCGGCGGAGCTGAGAGATGACCCCAAGATGTACAAGTATTGGAAGAAGAGGCACTCGCTGTTTCACAGGTCAGTATTATGAGATTATCATGGTTTACAATCTTATTGGTGTCGCTCTTCGTAGTATTGTAGTACTTATTTATCTTCATTGATCGATTTTTAGGGATGAAAAGTACTTTTAGCCCCTCATCTTTGAATTCTAACTGCATTAGAAGGTGGGAGCCATATGACCCAAATGTTTTCTGTGTTTTGGTGTTGTCCCCTGATTGACAAATCATCAATTAATTGATTCCATGTCCAAAACTCTTAAATATTTTTTATTTCATTAATAAACTAGCTTTTGCCCGCGACTTGTACGCGCATATCCCGTTTTTCCCGTTCCCGTATGGCCTATAGCATTGGCATATACAAAAAGAATTTTCAAAATCGGTTCAGTAGATCCAGAGATTACCCCCCTACAAACTCACAAACTTTACGTCTTTATAATATTAGTATAGATAAGTAAGTTAATTGATGCTTCAGTAAAGTACTAGAACATATTATGCGGACTTAATCCTAATATAAAAAAATCTTCCTTCACTGATTGATTGACTGACAGACAACGTACAGCCGAAACTGCTGATCGTAGAAAGCTGAAATTTGGCATGTAGATTCCTTGGGGAGTGTAGGGGAACACTAAGAGAGGATTTCCCGAAATTCCAACGCTCGCTGTCCAACAGTCGCTGGCTAAAGCTAGTCCTCTATATAAAAGGGAAACTGACAGACTGGTCAACGCACAGCCACTGGGACTAGAAACATGAAATTTTGCACCAAGACTTCCCTTTATGATGTAGGTAAGCACTACTATGAAGGGAGTTTTGGAAATTCAACCTTTAAGGCGGTAGGAAGAGGGGAAAATCTTTTGTACTTTTGCTCATAATCGAACACAACTAGGAGTTTAACAAAACAATGATTGCCCCACAGATTCGACGAGGGCATAAAGCTGGACCGCGAGAGTTGGTTCAGCGTGACGCCGGAGAACGTAGCGTGGCACATCGCCAACAAGTACGTGTATGACGTTGTGCTGGACGCCTTCTGCGGCGCCGGCGGAAATACAATCCAGTTCGCGCACACCAGTAAAAAAGGTAAGCACAACTTAAGCCCACCATTACTCGCAGGAGCATGCAACGGGAAATATATGTATTTATGAACCAATATGCAAACCCATCTCGTTATAAAATGGCTAATCGTTTCCATATCGTTTTCATCAGTAATAGCAGTAGACATCGATCCTCAAAAGATATCGATGGCCCGGCACAACGCGGCAGTGTACGGCGTCGCCGACCGCATCGAGTTCATAGTGGGAGACTTCTTCGAGCTGGCGCCCACGCTCAAGGCTGACATGGTGTTCCTTAGTCCGCCCTGGGGCGGACCCAGTTATTCTGAGGTGAGTAGACTTGATAGCGACCTTTATCGATAAATGATCATTATGTATTTTGTAAGTCGGTTTAAAATAACACATTTACACGTCAATCTTTTTGGTCATTTTAAACTAGTTGAGACCGGTGACCTAGCTGACTACCCTGAGAAGAAATACAGAAACAAACTCAGAAGTCGAAAGTCTCTTTTAACGTCTATAGAATCCGTCCTGAACAAATCATATGAAAACCATGTACTGATAAAGAAAGTTTTGAGTGGACCTGCCATTGCAATAATTAGTTATCGTGTAGCTTACTTAAACTTGGAACTTTTAGGAGCAAAACGATTTGACGAGCAATACTAAAGTAAGGATATTTGAGTAGGCCTCATAAAGTACTCAAACTGCCTTAATATCCTGAAATGTACCATTATATGCTATAGACCTACATAGTCCTCGCATAGACGATATCGACTTTGATTATATCGATTAATAATAGTGGCGTTAATCCATTACGTCGAAGTATTGATTCTGAGCTTAATAAGAACTATGTTTATTGAAAATACCGATTCTAAACGGAATAAGAGTTGCATCTATCGATAAAATCGATTCTAAGCTTCATAATATTTTTATTTAACGATCAAATTGACTTCGATCATAAATTCAGTAAGTGAAGGGGTTTAGATGTAAAGGTTCAATGACTTACATATTTATACGATGGTCGAAATATCTTCTCCTTGGCCATCTGCTGGTTTCCGGTCTCTCGTGTTCAAAGAATACCTTATAAAAAATGTGTGTAGAAATAAACAAATTTGTATTTTAAAGGTTACTTTGTGGCTCAATTCTAAACTGCAATATAATAACCACTAATGTTAAAATTCTCTCCACAGAATCACGAGTACGACTTAGAAACGATGTTGGAGCCTAGGCCAGCGTCGGAACTGATGAGGGTAGCGAGAACAATATCACCAACCATTGCCTTCTACCTTCCCAGGAACTCGAGGCCGGATCAGGTAAGAAATAATTCGCTTATAAATAATATCCAACAAATAAAAAAACGGAAATGTTCTCAAGTCGACCAGCATGCGCGTGCAGTAGGCTACAGTAAGGGTAGGCCAGCCCATACATAATTCCCAAAAAATATTTTCCTCCACTTTCAAAGTGGACGAAAATTCGCATTTGGGCATCATGTATGGGGTTGGCCTACCCTTACTGTAGCCTACTGCTCGCCCATGTCGACCAGTAGTGCTATTCTATAAAAATCTCCCCGTAATAACTGAGATGAAGTGAACTGTCCTAGCATCAATAGGGTATTTGACTAAAAAATCTAATTAGTCCTTCAGATAGGTTTCCAAAAAATATAGGAAACGTATTTTTTCTTTTTTCACGGAAACAAAAAATGAAGACGATACAGTGCATTGAAAAATCGTATGACGTCACTTACCAGTACATTTTTATTGGTAAATATAAATATAGATAATATAAAAAATACTTAGGTATCCAATATTTTTCGATAATCTAACTGACGGACTAAATAGAATCATAGTTTGTTTACCCCGACAACATCCCTATTGGAATTTCAGCTCCTTCACCTAACTAAATGGTCCTCCATGGTACTTCAAACCTAAATCAATCTTAAAATCGCAGTCGCCCGCGGATTTCCGTCTCCATGCAAAAAAAGTAGTTCAAAGTAGATTAAAAAATGACTTTCCGCCTTTAGGCTGCGTTTCCACCAGAGATGTGCGAGGATGTGTAGCGAGGTATATGTTAGTTAAGAACCAAGAGAATCGCTTTATTTACCTAGCCTCGCTCAGCGCTTGGTAAATGAAGCGATTCTTACAACAAACGCACCCTTAGTGTCCACTGTTTACTTGAGCTCCAACTAGTTTTTGCCCGCAGCTTCGCCTGGAGAAAACGAAAAAATAACATTCAAATCATCTCAAGGGAACACATACTGTGTCTTCCATCGGAACCCATTAAGCCAGACTTCAAATTTCTAGCGGTGTGTCGTGTTCTAACAAATTATTTTGCTATTGTTTCAGATATTGTCTCTAGCAAAAGAAGTCGGCGGCTCAGTGGAGATCGAACAAAGCTTCCTCGATAGAAGATTCGTAGCTATAACAGCCTATTTCTACTAAGTTCGTCGTCAAGCAATCTGTATGTGACAAATAAGTGTATATACTAATAATGTGAATTGTAATGAGTATAGAAAGAGGTTACAAATACCGCAGCTTCGTTAGTAAATGGAGATCTAACTTGGTCAATTTAAATTGGTAAATTTCGAATGGTTGTTCCGCTCACAAACCAGCGGGATGTGCACGGAACGCGGTGGGACCATGATCCTGATGAACTCATGGTCCATACACAGGCGAGTGTGAACGAGTTATCGGTGTGTACATTTTATATGAGCTCGTTCACTCTCGCCCGTGTCGTGTCGTTTAAAAACTCGCACCAAAGTCCCAGGTCGCTGACTGCACATACAATTAAAATATATTTCCTTTTCCCCATTTTAAGACTCCATTTATTATCTTCTGCGTAAATACATTCTGTATTAGTATCTGTGGACATTTCATACTCAAGCTAGTTTGCCGTACAATTTGTATGTTCATCAATTCATGTCTCTACAGGATGTTCTAGAAGTGGTCATACTTAACAGTGGGGTTCTGTAGCTGCTAAACAGTAAATAAACAATATCAAAACAAAATAATATTGACTTTAAAAAAAAACTCATCTCAAAAAATATGACCACACACTTCTGGAACTTCCTGTATTCCTGTATTTAAATATTTATTTTATTTATAAACTGTTATATTAGTACCGAATAAATTATGTTTAAGCCAAAATATGTCTATTTTAAGTGTAACCTGAGAAATTTTTACTCGTCATTAATATTATGGAAACTAATGATCGAATTCACCAACAAATCCCCTTAAAGATTGTGGATACCGATTGAATGTTTTTTTCCAAACATGGTCCCAAACGTTTACTTTCACGAAGGATTGAAGTATTCAAAAAGTGAAGGACTTGTTGGTGAAAATGGCCTTATAAATCTATTATTGGATGTTGATGTAATGTATACTTATACAATAAATTCTACATTTGGTAGATATTGGTATCTAACTCCATACAGTAAGCCCACAAGGCCTTTTCAAAATTAGGAGGAGCTCACTTTCCCGTTTTCGGCAGTGGTGCAGTCCTTAGTCGGAAGCGAGAGGCTTCGGGAGTGTATCACCTGATCAGACAGGCGCGGTGCTGCCCGTGCACAGCAGCTTCACTGCATGGTGACGGCGCTCCTTGATATCTTGAGACGAATGCGCGCACTCTGCAGCGCCCGGCTATACGTAGCTGCACAACAGTGTGTTTCACTCAGTAAGAGTGACAGAACCCATACTCCCCTGGGAGAACTAAAAGATCGCATTTAGCGATAAGGCCGTCAATTGCGTAATGTTTTTCTTCATCTATCTTTTCTGTAACTTATATGGTGTACATAATAGAGTATTCAATTCCATTCTATTCTATTCTTTTATGAAAATTTCAATCCCAATTCAGCTTACTACACCTCGGAATACCTATGACATTTACAAAAGTAAAGACGAAACGTGATGCCTCTGTGTTATTTTAACGATTATGTAGTATCTGCTACTGTATGGAGTAAATAGTTACATTTAACATATTACATAGATATCAAACACATAATACTGAATGTTTTATGTCTATACCGGGTAAAACGGGCTGGATAGAAATGCTGGGGGGATAAAAACGAAACTGATTAGAATTTTCACGTTATTTAAATATTGTTTGCAGCAATGAAGAACTCCAATTTTTTTATTAGTTATTTTAATTTAAAAGGACGCTTTGTGAGAAACGATTAATATATAGTAGACGCCAGATAAATGTGGAATAAAGTATATTGACCTTTCCCTAATAACTGCTCATAGGTACCTGAACAATTAAATATGAATCGTTTTTCATTATTAGACCATGTTAAGGATCACGAGAGATGATGATTCGGGACAGTTTTGTGTCATTAATTCCGTTTTTCAAATTAACAATGTCAATAAATGTAGGTGGGTCAATGACCGATATTCCACGATTATCTGGCGCCTACTATAGTATTTATGTGAAAATCCCAATAAAAGTTTCGTTTTCATTCACCCCTGCATTTCTATCCACCCCGTTTTACCGTAATCACAATAAGTGATATTATAGCGCATGCTATGTGCTAAATGTAAGCTGTTTCATCAATTAGTGTAAGTAGAAGGACCTGTTAGTCTCTTTTTATTCGGAATAGAGTTATAGAGCAAGATCCCAGAGCTCCCAGACTTTACTTGTTTTCTCAGTAACGAAATGTGTGGGATAGAGTAGTGTATTAATATATACTTTGAACGTAAAGATACCTGCTAGCTTGAGATGTTCGCTCTGGGATCTTGAGATCTGCTAGCTTGAGATGACTATTACATTTATCATACTATAGAATATAATGTGATCCTGTAAACATTCTTGTTAACTATTGACAGCAATAAATAAAATATAATTTAAGAAATCAACTCAAAAAATGTTTTATTTAGCCCAACATTTTGAATCTTCTTGTTGAATGATGCTCCAAATAATTTATTATACGCTTGAAAAAGTACTTTGTTTTAAAAAAAATGTATGGGAACCAGTAACCATAGCAACGAAGCCGCTGACACAACATCTTGTTGAAAAATGCTGAATATAGTGTTAGATAGTCTAATAATTATTAACAAAACCGGAGTACTAGTCTGACTCGTACTCCGAGGGCTTCGTACAAACTCGTATGTAGATAGTTCATCTATTAAGGGAATCGATTCTCGAGAACTTCAAGTACATAAATTACCAACTGTATAAACTATGAATGCACTCATTACTTTGACAAAAAGATAAGTATGTAGAATTTGATTGGAGTTCTTCATTGCTGCAAACAATATTTAAATAACGTGAAAATTCTACATACTTATCTTGCAAAAAAAAAATTGTTACCTATAACAATTTTTTTTTTCCATACATGGTCACGATCACTTCTTCAACTGCAAAAATATAAGTTTGTAATCGCTAAAATGTGTTTTTTTATGTGATGAAACTATAAATATCTTTAGTTTTCTTTTCTTTAAGACCTTGCTTCTTGCCAAAAGGGTTCGAATTTTTCCATGGGAGCTGGCATAGTATGGGTAGAGGACACTAACAAACAAAATGGTGCCTTAAAGTGTCACTTTGCCGAGATATTTGGAGGTAAAGTCGCCATGTTGTTGATGATTTCCCATTCTTAGCATTTTACAGAACATTTTGTCGAGTTATGCGTACAAAAATGTATGGGAGAATCGATTTTTTTTTCTCGATTTCAGATTTCAGTGTTGGTCCCATAGTAAAATAAATGTACCCCTTAAGAGGTTTTGCGTTTATTATGTCACACGTTGTACATTGATAAAAATCACACGGATCTCTCAGAATTTAAATATACCACACTTGTAGCCTTTTTTACTGCGGATAAGAGCGTAACTACTACTACGGATACGGATACGTACTGTTACGCGCCAGAATTAATGTCGGGTACATTAAGTTACTACTAGCGTCATCTAGTATCGAGTAGCAGAACTAGTTGAGTCAAGTACCTTCTAGACATTTCTTTGCCAGAACATTCTACACTTCTCAATATCTGGTCAGTCGGCAGCGGTAGTTACGAGTACATTCCAGATGTTTCGAGAATAGAAGTTACTAAAACTAACTGTTCTATATAAGGAGTGCGTAGTCCGCGACCGAGTCCGTATTGGATTAGCGATACAAGCGAATTCTTCTGAAGCGATCTTCAGGTGCGAATAAAGTGATCAGTAGTGAACTTGTGTTTAATAATTAGTGAGTCAAAGAGGAACAGGCTCGCCGGCAGGAGGAGCAGGCCCGTCGGTTGGAAGAACAGCTGCAGCGTGACAAGGAGGAACAGGCCCACCGACAGGAGGAACAGGCCCGTCGGTTGGAAGAACAGCTCCAGCGTGTCAAGGAGGAGCAGATGCGCCGCCAGGAAGAACAGACGTTCCTCATGAAGGATCTACACGCCACTTTCGGAAAAGAAATTAAAGTCGTACAAGATAAGGTAGTTCAGCATGAGAACCGGCTGATAGAAGCTGAAACCCAGATTGCTGAAATGAAAATAACAATGGACAACCTAAAAATTGGTCGTGGATCAAACGCAACTAGGGGTTAGGTGGGGTCATCAGCTGCAAAAAGTTGTTCTACGGGAGGTCCTTAAGGTCAACCCCTGCAGAGTATAATTTATTTTGAGTTTTTATGAGAAAATTGACTTTTTTTAACTAATTCTTGTCAAAATTCGAAAAAATCTACATCCTGTATCTTTTTTATAATTTTCACTAGATTGGTATAACTGATGAGTCCATGCGTTAGACATGCTATTTATGGTTGTTTATTGGGTGTGTTGAAGATAATATTAAGTCAAACGAATTTTTTTTTTTCTCAAATCATAACTTTTCATTTACTTCGGACCCTACTGTGAAAAAAAAATAGGTACTCTACCGAACAGTGACCCTGTATTACAAGTTTTGGCGCATTTAATAGGGATTCTGAAAAGGTATTACACATTCACATACATAACCCCTAGTTCCGTTTGATCCACGACTTTTGGGCCAACCTGTACCTATATAATTCAGGAAGTTGTAAACAAATATGTCATATTTAAAAAGATAAAGGCAACTATAGAGGGCCGTGCTGAATGAACTAAAATTGGTTTATTTTTCAAATTTAGCAATGCGTTACTTGCCAAACATCAATTACTTTGTAATAGTTTTTGGCTTTGGTTGTTTTGTCTTTTTTAGATATTTTCTTATATTATTTTTCCAGCACGGCCCCCTATCCTCATATAGATGAGGATAGATATTATTTGTTATACTTACTACGCATTCACAATATCTGTTGCGGCACATATAACGTGTAATAAAGTATATTCCTAGAGTTTAAGAAACTTTTTAATACGCTAAATATTTTTCAAATTACACGGGGCAGTGCTGAAAACGTTTGGCTGACACGGCCCCCTTTTTTGCATATGTCTTCAAAAGTACAGAGGTATAAATATACTCCTACAGGCGAGTACATTGCATTGGTACACACCTAAAACGCAAATTCTGGGGGGCCTTGCGGGGCAAACGTAGGTACATGAAATTGTAGCTACCCTGCACTCCGTAGGGGTGCGAGCACTAAGAGAGGATTTCCCGAAATTCCTACGGGATCGGGTATAAAAACGGGATACGTTTGCGCATACGAAATCGCGGGTAAAAGCTAGTGAACCTATATAATGTGTAAATACTTTTACAAATTGGCTAATCTATGATAGTGTTATTCATTGCAACCTTGCGAATCGGTGCGTCACACATCTTTTTGCAAAAAGAAATAATATAACATGCATTTAAGCTACAACTTAACCAATGCCTCATTAGTTAAGTTGTAGCTTAAATTCACAGTATAGTAATTTCTTCTTGAAAAAAGATGTAATGATTTCTATCATATCATTAACTTGTGAAGTCAATTATGAAGGAGTTATTGTCAGAGTGATTAGCAATACTAAGCTCTTTTCAAATTATCTAATTGCCTTATTAATGTAATTATTGTTATGATAATGATAATTACTCCCTTCGCCTTCGTATTAAATGAACCTCAATCACTTTGAAACCTCATTCGGCAAAAACTTTTCTTACATTAAAGTTCAACTTACCTGTCGCGGCAGACTAGTCGAATAGTAATTTTTTTTTAACTATTATCATCGTCAAAAATGAGTTCATACCAGGCCTTTTTCACCGAATTCTGGTCTGCAGTGACGCAAGACTTGGAATCGACAAAGCGTAGAAAGAGACCTAAAAGGTATGCGAAGTTCGAAGACGACTTCGATAGATCGGGAATGCCGGCGGAGCTGAGAGATGACCCCAAGATGTACAAGTATTGGAAGAAGAGGCACTCGCTGTTTCACAGGTCAGTATTATGAGATTATCATGGTTTACAATCTTATTGGTGTCGCTCTTCGTAGTATTGTAGTACTTATTTATCTTCATTGATCGATTTTTAGGGATGAAAAGTACTTTTAGCCCCTCATCTTTGAATTCTAACTGCATTAGAAGGTGGGAGCCATATGACCCAAATGTTTTCTGTGTTTTGGTGTTGTCCCCTGATTGACAAATCATCAATTAATTGATTCCATGTCCAAAACTCTTAAATATTTTTTATTTCATTAATAAACTAGCTTTTGCCCGCGACTTGTACGCGCATATCCCGTTTTTCCCGTTCCCGTATGGCCTATAGCATTGGCATATACAAAAAGAATTTTCAAAATCGGTTCAGTAGATCCAGAGATTACCCCCCTACAAACTCACAAACTTTACGTCTTTATAATATTAGTATAGATAAGTAAGTTAATTGATGCTTCAGTAAAGTACTAGAACATATTATGCGGACTTAATCCTAATATAAAAAAATCTTCCTTCACTGATTGATTGACTGACAGACAACGTACAGCCGAAACTGCTGATCGTAGAAAGCTGAAATTTGGCATGTAGATTCCTTGGGGAGTGTAGGGGAACACTAAGAGAGGATTTCCCGAAATTCCAACGCTCGCTGTCCAACAGTCGCTGGCTAAAGCTAGTCCTCTATATAAAAGGGAAACTGACAGACTGGTCAACGCACAGCCACTGGGACTAGAAACATGAAATTTTGCACCAAGACTTCCCTTTATGATGTAGGTAAGCACTACTATGAAGGGAGTTTTGGAAATTCAACCTTTAAGGCGGTAGGAAGAGGGGAAAATCTTTTGTACTTTTGCTCATAATCGAACACAACTAGGAGTTTAACAAAACAATGATTGCCCCACAGATTCGACGAGGGCATAAAGCTGGACCGCGAGAGTTGGTTCAGCGTGACGCCGGAGAACGTAGCGTGGCACATCGCCAACAAGTACGTGTATGACGTTGTGCTGGACGCCTTCTGCGGCGCCGGCGGAAATACAATCCAGTTCGCGCACACCAGTAAAAAAGGTAAGCACAACTTAAGCCCACCATTACTCGCAGGAGCATGCAACGGGAAATATATGTATTTATGAACCAATATGCAAACCCATCTCGTTATAAAATGGCTAATCGTTTCCATATCGTTTTCATCAGTAATAGCAGTAGACATCGATCCTCAAAAGATATCGATGGCCCGGCACAACGCGGCAGTGTACGGCGTCGCCGACCGCATCGAGTTCATAGTGGGAGACTTCTTCGAGCTGGCGCCCACGCTCAAGGCTGACATGGTGTTCCTTAGTCCGCCCTGGGGCGGACCCAGTTATTCTGAGGTGAGTAGACTTGATAGCGACCTTTATCGATAAATGATCATTATGTATTTTGTAAGTCGGTTTAAAATAACACATTTACACGTCAATCTTTTTGGTCATTTTAAACTAGTTGAGACCGGTGACCTAGCTGACTACCCTGAGCAGAAATACAGAAACAAACTCAGAAGTCGAAAGTCTCTTTTAACGTCTATAGAATCCGTCCTGAACAAATCATATGAAAACCATGTACTGATAAAGAAAGTTTTGAGTGGACCTGCCATTGCAATAATTAGTTATCGTGTAGCTTACTTAAACTTGGAACTTTTAGGAGCAAAACGATTTGACGAGCAATACTAAAGTAAGGATATTTGAGTAGGCCTCATAAAGTACTCAAACTGCCTTAATATCCTGAAATGTACCATTATATGCTATAGACCTACATAGTCCTCGCATAGACGATATCGACTTTGATTATATCGATTAATAATAGTGGCGTTAATCGATTACGTCGAAGTATTGATTCTGAGCTTAATAAGAACTATGTTTATTGATAATACCGATTCTAAACGGAATAAGAGTTGCATCTATCGATAAAATCGATTCTAAGCTTCATAATATTTATATTTAACGATCAAATTGACTTCGATCATAAATTCAGTAAGTGAAGGGGTTTAGATGTAAAGGTTCAATGACTTACATATATATACGATGGTCGAAATATCTTCTCCTTGGCCATCTGCTGCTTTCCGGTCTCTCGTGTTCAAAGAATACCTTATAAAAAATGTGTGTAGAAATAAACAAATTCGTATTTTTAAGGTAACTTTGTGGTTCAATTCTAAACTGCAATATAATAACCACTAATGTTAAAATTCTCTCCACAGAATCACGAGTACGACTTAGAAACGATGTTGGAGCCTAGGCCAGCGTCGGAACTGATGAGGGTAGCGAGAACAATTTCACCAACCATTGCCTTCTACCTTCCCAGGAACTCGAGGCCGGATCAGGTAAGAAATAATTCGCTTATAATATCCAACAAATAAAAAAACGGAAATGTTCTCAAGTCGACCAGCATGCGCGTGCAGTAGGCTACAGTAAGGGTAGGCCAGCTCATACATAATTCCCAAAAAATATTTTCCTCCACTTTCAAAGTGGACGAAAATTCGCATTTGGGCATCATGTATGGGGTTGGCCTACCCTTACTGTAGCCTACTGCTCGCCCATGTCGACCAGTAGTGCTATTCTATAAAAATCTCCCCGTAATAACTGAGATGAAGTGAACTGTCCTAGCATCAATAGGGTATTTGAGGCTGCGTTTCCACCAGAGATGTGCGAGGATGTGTAGCGAGGTACCTATATGTTAGTTAAGAACCAAGAGAATCGCTTTATTTACCTAGCCTCGCTCAGCGCTTGGTAAATGAAGCGATTCTTACAACAAACTCACCCTTAGTGTCCACTGTTTACTTGAGCTCCAACTAGTTTTTGCCCGCAGCTTCGCCTGGAGAAAACGAAAAATAACATTCAAATCATCTCAAGGGAACACATACTGTGTCTTCCATCGGAACCCATTAAGCCAGACTTCAAATTTCTAGCGGTGTGTCGTGTTCTAACAAATTATTTTGCTATTGTTTCAGATATTGTCTCTAGCAAAAGAAGTCGGCGGCTCAGTGGAGATCGAACAAAGCTTCCTCGATAGAAGATTCGTAGCTATAACAGCCTATTTCTACTAAGTTCGTCGTCAAGCAATCTGTATGTGACAAATAAGTGTATATACTAATAATGTGAATTGTAATGAGTATAGAAAGAGGTTACAAATACCGCAGCTTCGTTAGTAAATGGAGATCTAACTTGGTCTTGGTCTTGTTCCGCTCACAAACCAGCGGGCTGTGCACGGAACGCGGTGGGACCGTGATCCCGATGAACTCATGGTCCATACACAGGCGAGTGTGAACGAGTTCATATCGGTGTGTACATTTTATATGAGCTGGTTCACACTCGCCCGTGTCGATAACGTTTAAAAACTCGCTCCAAAGTCCCAGGTCGCTGACTGCACATACAATTAAAATATATTTCATTTCCCCATTTTAAGACTCCATTTATTATCTTCTGCGTAAATACTTTCTGTATCAGTATCTGTGGACATTTCATACTCAAGCTAGTTTGCCGTACAATTTGTATGTTCATCAATTCATGTCTCTACAGGATGTTCTAGAAGTGGTCATATTTAAGAGTGGGGTTCTGTAGCTGCTAAACAGTAAATAAACAATATCAAAACAAAATAATATTGACTTTAAAAAAAACTCATCTCAAAAAATATGACCACACACTTCTGGAACTTCCTGTATTCCTGTATTTAAATATTTATTTTATTTATAAACTGTTATATTAGTACCGAATAAATTATGTTTAAGCCAAAATATGTCTATTTTAAGTGTAACCTGAGAAATTTTTACTCGTCATTAATATTATGGAAACTAATGATGGAATTCACCAACAAATCCCCTTAAAGATTGTGGATACCGATTGAATGTTTTTTTCCAAACATGGTCCCAGCAATTACTTTCACGAAGGATTGAAGTATTCAAAAAGTGAAGGACTTGTTGGTGAACATGGCCTTATATATCTATTATTAGATGTTGATGTAATGGTTCTTACATTGTAAGTAAATATACTTATACAATAAATTCTACATTTGGTAGATATTGGTATCTAACTCCATACAGTAAGCCCACAAGGCCTTTTCAAAATTAGGAGGAGCTCACTTTCCCGTTTTCGGCAGTGGTGCAGTCCTTAGTCGGAAGCGAGAGGCTTCGGGAGTGTATCACCTGATCAGACAGGCGCGGTGCTGCCCGTGCACAGCAGCTTCACTGCATGGTGACGGCGCTCCTTGATATCTTGAGACGAATGCGCGCACTCTGCAGCGCCCGGCTATACGTAGCTGCACAACAGTGTGTTTCACTCAGTAAGAGTGACAGAACCCATACTCCCCTGGGAGAACTAAAAGATCGCTTTTAGCGATAAGGCCGCCCATTCTGTCACCCTATGTAATGTTTTTCTTCATCTATCTTTTCTGTAACTTATATGGTGTACATAATAAAGAGTATTCAATTCAATTCTATACTATTATTTTATGAAAATTTCAATCCCAATTCAGCTTACTACACCTCGGAATACCTATGACATTTACAAAAGTAAAGACGAAACGTGATGCCTGTGTGTTATTTTAACGATTATGTAGTATCTGCTACTGTATGGAGTAAATAGTTACATTTAACATATTACATAGATATCAAACACATAATACTGAAGGTTTTATGTCTATACCGGGTAAAACGGGCTGGATAGAAATGATGGGGGGATAACCCCGTTTTACGGTAATCACAATAAGTGATATCATAGCGCATGCTATGTGCTAAATGTAAGCTGTTTCATCAATTAGTGTAAGTAGAAGGACCTGTTAGTCTCTTTTTAATCAGAATAGAGTTATAGACCAAGATCCCAGAGCTCCCAGACTTTACTTGTTTTCTCAGTAACGAAATGTGTTGGATAGAGTAGTGTATTAATTTACACTTTGAACGTAAAGATACCTGCTAGCTTGAGATGTTCGCTCTGGGATCTTGAGATCTGCTAGCTTGAGATGTTCGCTCTGGGATCTTGAGATCTGCTAGCTTGAGATGACTATTACATTTATCATACTATAGAATATAATGTGATCCTGTAAACATTCTTGTTAACTATTGACAGCAATAAATAAAATATAATTTAAGAAATCAACTCAAAAAATGTTTTACTTAGCCTTGAATCTTCTTGTTGAATGATGCTCCAAATAATTTATTATACACTTGAAAAAGTACTTTGTTTAAAAAATTATGGGAACCAGTAACCATAGCAACGAAGCCGGTGACACAACATCTTGTAGAAAAATGCTGAATATAGTGTTAGATAGTCTAATAATTATTAACAAAACCGGAGTACTAGTCTGACTCGTAGACAACGATTGTGAAATAATTGTTTTATTAAGCAAAACATTTTACAATAAATGCTCAAAATTGCCAGCAAGGCTGAATGGTGCTCAGTATTTAATTTTTTTGCAAAAAAAATTCTGGCCATTAAAACAATTATTTCACAATCGTTGTCTTGTTTTTTCGTCCTAGAAAGATATTAGAGCCACTCATGGCCATGTGTAATACCTTTTCAGAATCCCTATTAAATGCGCCAAAACTTGTAATACAGGGTCCCTTTTCGGTAGAGTATTTTTTTTTCACAGTGTGGTCCGAAGTAAATTAATAGTTATGATTTGAGAAAAAAAAAATCGTAAAACCTAATATTATCTTCAACACACCCAATAAACATAAAAATAGCATGTCTAACGCAAGGACTCATCAGTACCAATCTAGTGAAAATTATAAAAAAGATACAGGATGTAGATTTTTTCGAATTTTGACAAGAATTAGTTAAAAAAAGTCAATTTTCTCATAAAAACTCAAAATAAATTATACTCTGCAGGGGTTGACCTTAAGGACCTCCCGTAGAAAAACTTTTTGCAGCTGATTACCCCACCTAACCCCTAGTTGCGTTTGATCCACGACTTTTGGGCCACCCTGTATATAATTAAGGAAGTCGAATTTTGTAAACAAATATGTCATATTTAAAAAGATTAAGGCAACTATAGAGCCGAGGCCGTGCTGAATGAACTAAAATTGGTTTATTTTTCAAATTTAGCAATGCGTTACTTGCCAAACATCAATTACTTTGTAATAGTTTTTGGCTTTGGTTGTTTTGTCTTTTTTAGATATTTTCTTATATTATTTTTCCAGCACGGCCCCCTATCCTCATATAGATGAGGATAGATATTATTTGTTATACTTATTACGCATTCACAATATCTGTTGCGGCACATATAACGTGTAATAAAGTATATTCCTAGAGTTTAAGAAACTTTTATTTACGCTAAATATTCTTCAAATTACACGGGGCAGTGCTGAAAACGTTTGGCTGACACGGCCCCCTTTTTTGCATATGTCTTCAAAAGTACAGAGGTATAAATATACTCCTAGAGGCGAGTACATTGCATTGGTACACACCTAAAACGCAAATTCTGGGGGGCCTTGCGGGGCAAACGTAGGTACATGAAATTGTAGCTACCCTGCACTCCGTGGGGGTGCGAGCACTAAGAGAGGATTTCCCGAAATTCCTACGGGATCGGGTATAAAAACGGGATACGTTTGCGCATACGAAGTCGCGGGTAAAAGCTAGTGAACCTATATAAGGTGTAAATACTTTTACAAATTGGCTAATCTATGATAGTGTTATTAATTGCAACCTTGCGAATCGGTGCGTCACACATCTTTTTGCAAAAAGAAATAATATAACATGCATTTAAGCTACACCTTAAAACTAATGCCTCATTAGTTAAGTTGTAGCTTAAATTCACAGTATAGTAATTTCTTCTTGAAAAAAGGTGTAATGATTTCTATCATATCATTAACTTGTGAAGTCAATTATGAAGGGGTTATTGTCAGAGTGATTAGCAATACTAAGCTCTTTTCAAATTATCTAATTGCCTTATTAATGTAATTATTGTTATGATAATGATAATTACTCCCTTCGCCTTCGTATTAAATGAACCACAATCACTTTGAAACCTCATTCGGCAAAAACTTTTCTTACATTAAAGTTCAACTTACCTGTCCCGGCAGACTAGTCGAATAGTAATTTTTTTTAATTATTATCATCGTCAAAAATGAGTTCATACCAGGCCTTTTTCACCGAATTCTGGTCTGCAGTGACGCAAGACTTGGAATCGACAAAGCGTAGAAAGAGACCTAAAAGGTATGCGAAGTTCGAAGACGACTTCGATAGATCGGGAATGCCGGCGGAGCTGAGAGATGACCCCAAGATGTACAAGTATTGGAAGAAGAGGCACTCGCTGTTTCACAGGTCAGTATTATGAGATTATCATGGTTTACAATCTTATTGGTGTCGCTCTTCGTAGTATTGTAGTACTTATTTATCTTCATTGATCGATTTTTAGGGATGAAAAGTACTTTTAGCCCCTCATCTTTGAATTCTAACTGCATTAGAAGGTGGGAGCCATATGACCCAAATGTTTTCTGTGTTTTGTGTTGGTCCCCTGACAAATCATCAATTAATTGATTCCATGTCCAAAACTCTTAAATATTTTTTATTTCATTAATAAACTAGCTTTCGCCCGCGACTTGTACGCGCATATCCCGTTTTTCCCGTTCCCGTAGAAATTCTCCGTTCCCGTATGGCCTATAGCATTGGCATATACAAAAAGAATTTTCAAAATCGGTTCAGTAGATCCAGAGATTACCCCCCTACAACCTCACAAACTCACAAACTTTACCTCTTTATAATATTAGTATAGATAAGTAAGTTAATTGATGCTTCAGTAAAGTACTAGTACATATTATGCGGACTTAATCCTAATATATAAAAATCTTCCTTCACTGATTGATTGACTGACAGACAACGTACAGCCGAAACTGCTGATCGTAGAAATCTGAAATTTGGCATGTAGATTCCTTGGGGAGTGTAGGGGAACACTAAGAGAGGATTTCCCGAAAATTCAACGGGATCGGGAAAAAACGGGATATGCGCTTACGAAGTCGCTGGCTAAAGCTAGTCCTCAATATAAAAGGGAAACTGACAGACTGGTCAACGCACAGCCACTGGGACTAGAAACATGAAATTTTGCACCAAGACTTCCCTTTATGATGTAGGTAAGCACTACTTTAAGGCGGCAATTCAACCTTTAAGGCGGTAGGAAGAGGGGAAAATCTTTTGTACTTTTGCTCATAATCGAACACAACTAGGAGTTTAACAAAACAATGATTGCCCCACAGATTCGACGAGGGCATAAAGCTGGACCGCGAGAGTTGGTTCAGCGTGACGCCGGAGAACGTAGCGTGGCACATCGCCAACAAGTACGTGTATGACGTAGTGCTGGACGCCTTCTGCGGCGCCGGCGGAAATACAATCCAGTTCGCGCACACCAGTAAAAAAGGTAAGCACAACTTAAGCCCACCATTACTCGCAGGAGCATGCAACGGGAAATATATGTATTTATAAACCAATATGCAAACCCATCTCGTTATAAAATGGCTAATCGTTTCCATATCTTTTCATCAGTAATAGCAGTAGACATCGATCCTCAAAAGATATCGATGGCCCGGCACAACGCGGCAGTGTACGGCGTCGCCGACCGCATCGAGTTCATAGTGGGAGACTTCTTCGAGCTGGCGCCCACGCTCAAGGCTGACATGGTGTTCCTTAGTCCGCCCTGGGGCGGACCCAGTTATTCTGAGGTGAGTAGACTTGATAGCGACCTTTATCGATAAATGATCATTATGTATTTTGTAAGTCGGTTTAAAATAACACATTTACACGTCAATCTTTTTGGTCATTTTAAACTAGTTGAGACCGGTGACCTAGCTGACTACCCTGAGAAGAAATACAGAAACAAACTCAGAAGTCGAAAGTCTCTTTTAACGTCTATAGAATCCGTCCTGAACAAATCATATGAAAACCATGTACTGATAAAGAAAGTTTTGAGTGGACCTGCCATTGCAATAATTAGTTATCGTGTAGCTTACTTAAACTTGGAACTTTTAGGAGCAAAACGATTTGACGAGCAATACTAAAGTAAGGATATTTGAGTAGGCCTCATAAAGTACTCAAACTGCCTTAATATCCTGAAATGTACCATTATATGCTATAGACCTACATAGTCCTCGCATAGACGATATCGACTTTGATTATATCGATTAATAATAGTGGCGTTAATCGATTACGTCGAAGTATTGATTCTGAGCTTAATAAGAACTATGTTTATTGATAATACCGATTCTAAACGGAATAAGAGTTGCATCTATCGATAAAATCGATTCTAAGCTTCATAATATTTATCGATATATTTATACGATCAAATTGACTTCGATCATAAATTCAGTAAGTGAAGGGGTTTAGATGTAAAAGGTTCAATGACTTACATATATATACGATGGTCGAAATATCTTCTCCTTGGCCATCTGCTGGTTTCCGGTCTCTCGTGTTCAAAGAATACCTTATAAAAAATGTGTGTAGAAATAAACAAATTCGTATTTTTAAGGTAACTTTGTGGTTCAATTCTAAACTGCAATATAATAACCACTAATGTTAAAATTCTCTCTGCAGAATCACGAGTACGACTTAGAAACGATGTTGGAGCCTAGGCCAGCGTCGGAACTGATGAGGGTAGCGAGAACAATATCACCAACCATTGCCTTCTACCTTCCCAGGAACTCGAGGCCGGATCAGGTAAGGAATAATTCGCTTATCGGAAATGTTCTCAAGTCGACCCGACCAGAAGTGCTATTCTATAAAAATCTCCCCGTAATAACTGAGATGAAGTGAACTGTCCTAGCATCAATGGGGTATTTGACTAAAAAATCTAATTAGTCCTTCAGATAGGTTTCCAAAAAGTATAGGACACGTATTTTTTCTTTTTTCACGTAAACAAAAAATGAAGACGATGCAGTGCATTGAAAAATCGTACGACGTCACTTACCAGTACACTTTTTACTGGTAAATATAAATATAGATAATATAAAAAATACTTAGGTATCCAATATTTTTCGATAATCTAACTGACGGACTAAATAGAATCATAGTTTGTTTACCCCGACAACATCCCTATTGGAATTTCAGCTCTTCTTCTTCTAAATGGTCCTCCATGGTACTTCAAACCTAAATCAATCTTAAAATCAAAGTCGCCCGCGGATTTACGTCTCCATGCAAAAAAAGTAGTTCAATTAAAATTTGACTTTCTGCCTTTAGGCTGCGTTTCCACCAGAGATGTGCGAGGATGTGTAGCGAGGTATATGTTAGTTAAGAACCAAGAGAATCGCTTTATTTACCTAGCCTCGCTCAGCGCTTGGTAAATGAAGCGATTCTTACAACAAACGCACCCTTAGTGTCCACTGTTTACTTGAGCTCCAACTAGTTTTTGCCCGCAGCTTCGCCTGGAGAAAACGAAAAAATAACATTCAAATCATCTCAAGGGAACACATACTGTGTCTTCCATCGGAACCCATTAAGCCAGACTTCAAATTTCTAGCGGTGTGTCGTGTTCTAACAAATTATTTTGCTATTGTTTCAGATATTGTCTCTAGCAAAAGAAGTCGGCGGCTCAGTGGAGATCGAACAAAGCTTCCTCGATAGAAGATTCGTAGCTATAACAGCCTATTTCTACTAAGTTCGTCGTCAAGCAATCTGTATGTGACAAATAAGTGTATATACTAAAATGTGAATTGTAATGAGTATAGAAAGAGGTTACAAATACCGCAGCTTCGTTAGTAAATGGAGATCTAACTTGGTCAATTTAAATTGGTAAATTTCGAATGGTTGTTCCGCTCACAAACCAGCGGGCTGTGCACGGAACGCGGTGGGACCGTGATCCCGATGAACTCATGGTCCTTACACAGGCGAGTGTGAACGAGTTCATATCGGTGTGTACATTTTATATCAGCTGGTTCACACTCGCCCGTGTCGATAACGTTTAAAAACTCGCTCCAAAGTCCCAGGTCGCTGACTGCACATACAATTAAAATATATTTCATTTCCCCATTTTAAGACTCCATTTATTATCTTCTGCGTAAATACATTCTGTATCAGTATCTGTGGACATTTCATACTCAAGCTAGTTTGCCGTACAATTTGTATGTTCATCAATTCATGTCTCTACAGGATGTTCTAGAAGTGGTCATACTTAAGAGTGGGGTTCTGTAGCTGCTGAACAGTAAATAAACAATATCAAAACAAAATAATATTGACTTAAAAAAAAACTCATCTCAAAAAATATGACCACACACTTCTGGAACTTCCTGTATTCCTGTATTTAAATATTTATTTTATTTATAAACTGTTATATTAGTACCGAATAAATTATGTTTAAGCCAAAATATGTCTATTTTAAGTGTAACCTGAGAAATTTTTACTCGTCATCAATATTATGGAAACTAATGATCGAATTCACCAACAAATCCCCTTAAAGATTGTGGATACCGATTGAATGTTTTTTTCCAAACATGGTCCCAGACGTTTACTTTCACGAAGGATTGAAGTATTCAAAAAGTGAAGGACTTGTTGGTGAAAATGGCCTTATAAATCTATTATTGGATGTTGATGTAATGTATACTTATACAATAAATTCTACATTTGGTAGATGGGTGAATTTCAACAAATGCCATTTTTTTTATCATATCGGTGAACTTTTTCATTTATGTTATTTTTTTATATTTTTCAGGTTTTGTGTAATCTTTAGGATATCAAATATCCCCAAATTTAATATCATCAACGTAACATTTAAGACTAAAGAGAAAATTCAGTTTGAATTCTGCTTTCCACCGATATGATAAACCGGCACCGATTATTTTTTCTGTACACCGATATGATAAGTTTATCCACCGAAATGATGTACATATCCAGCGATATGATAATCTATCCACCTTTGAACATCAAACAGGAAATAGTTAGTAGGTACCTATATATTTTTACTAGGGTGACTTAGAACTGAAGACCTGAACTGAGGGTCTTATGTGAGTAGATCACATCCAAAGAGAACTGAGTTCTTTGAAATCTATTTTATTATATTTACTATAGGTACTTAGAATTAAAAAAAGAGCTTTTATTTTTATTATCATTGTCTTTATTAAAATGAAGTATAAAAAAATCAAAAATCTCTTATAGGTTAAAATTGCACAATACACATTTATTACTGTGGACGATCCAAGCAATGGTTTTGCCGTGTGTACACTTAAAACATTGAAACCTAGGTTTAACAATAATAAGAATAGGAACTTTATATACCTAATTAATCAGCCTTTTAAGTTTAACATTAATCACAACCACACTACAATAATCACAGCTTTAATTAATTCTTACTTTAATACTTTTTAAATCTTTGTTCTCAGTACACATCACAGATTACAGATCGTTTATATCTTACATCTAGTAAAAATCTTTACGCTAATACTACTAAGCAAATACTCTTCACCTAGTCAAATATTTAGTAAAATGAAACATAATTAAATCTGTCAGTATAATTATTTTGGTTTTTATGTTAATCAGCCTTTAAGTTAAACATTAATCACAACAGAACTTAATTGCCATCTTCGTACTCCGCATTTGTAAAATTGCACCATAATTAGAGTTTTAAGTCAAAAGAGACTATGTATACATAGTTAATCACAGCACTTATATCTATACTTTAATTATTATTATTAGTTACAACAATTAACAATATAAATTAATTAAAACAAATCAGACCAGATTAAAATAAGTCATCATCGGTGTCACTGCCACCAAATATATTATAATTAAATATCCGTTTGGTATTAGAAGTTTGCTCACGAGGCTCATTTTTAAACTTAATTTTAAATTTTATACTAAATATGTCTTCATCAGTATCACTGTCTTCCACGGTAGGATTTGAAACACTCTAAGATGCTTTTACGGTATCCTCTTTATTTACGAGTTGACTTGACTCCTCTAAATCAACTAAAATATTCGTATCAATTTTTTCTAGAAATGAACAGGAAGGAGTACTTTGATTAAGATCTACATAGTTCAATACCAAATTTTCAGATAATTTTGTCGAAGAGGATGATATGGGACCCGCATTTTCCGAGATTTTTAGTGTCTTTGATGGTGTAGAATACTTTAAATATGATGGTTGTGGGAACAAAATTAATTTGTCAGTTAACTTTACTGGTCGCATTTTAATGATATCTATTTTTGATTTAGTGATGGATTTTTTGTGACTTGGAGTAGCAAGCTGAGATTTAGACTTAATTTCGAAACGTTAAAACGTTACACGTTCTCTATCTTTTCTTAAATGCTCTTCTCTTAACACAGGATCGCTTTTTATTTTAGCTTTTCTTATTCTTTCCAGCAACTTCTTTCTCTCTTTTTTCTCCTCCTCTTTTAATTTTGGCCTCGGCATTCTTAAACAAAATTAAGCTATTATTATGTTTTCTTTTTATCTATTTATTATTATGTACTTACTATTTTTTTAACTAGAAAATATTTTCTAGAGAAACCTTTAATGCGTTCAATTGCTCCACCTCACCATTATCATCTCAGCCTATAGATGTACATTACCGAATACAGACCTCCTCTAATGATACATTTATACATCTTCTACTACCCAGTGGTATCGTAGTTATGATTTTGGCAGTCTATGTAGGTAAGTATGTATGTATGTATGTATGAATGTTTGTACGTAGGAATACACCGTTAAATTTTGGTCGTTTTAATCCCGTGGAGGGTCTATCCGGTACATGGAACACTATCGATTTGTAGTTAGTACGCAACGACCGACTACTACCTACAGGTCATTGAACTCGCTCAGCTGATTTTTTCTTAAAGAAATTGATTTCGTACATGCGTAAATTAATACGAGTTTAAAAAAAAGGTACTTTATTTTTTGATTTTATCGCTACAAATCGATATTGTTCCATGTACCAGATCGACCAGCCATGGGATTAAAACGACCGAAATTTAACGGTGTATATGTATGTATATAATGTATGTGTTTGGATGTATGTTTGTATGTTCCATTGTTTCTTTGTATACTTAACGAAATGACACGGGATCTACCGATATGATAGAACGACTCACCGAGATGATAAAATATCTACCGATATGATAAAGTAATCCACCGATGTGACAAAACTGTGCGTTGATCATGAATCAAAACACCGATATTAGATATAAGACACCGATTGATTTTTTCTCATCATTTCGGTGTAAATTATCACATCGGTGGTAATAAAGACCACCGATTACAGCGATATGAGAACAGCGACGTGAGAAATAACACAATTTTTAGAAAATTAGAAAAAATGCATAGTATCTAGGATAAATTCAATAACAGTCAATGAAGCTAATTCACTTACTACCTCTGTTAGAACCAAACAACAATAATTAAATTACTCATTACACTAGAAAAATGCAACCACCGATAATATAAAATAATTGTCCGGGAGCAACTGAAATGGCGTACTTACGTTATTGGCGGGAATATGCAGCGATTTGACACAAGTCCGTCAAGACTGCGCACTAGCACACACTAACGAGAGAAATAAAATTGGGGTGGGGACGCTGTCGGACTCGTCGATGTAAAGTTAGGTTTAAATTACTTTTGTCCAGCGATATGAGAACATTCCGCAGGACAAGTACGTTTGTGCCTCTCAGTAATAATAATCGTTAATTATGTAATAAAATATGTTAAATATTAATAATATAACTAATATTCTATGAAATAGAATAAGTTATATCCTTAACTTACTTATTTTTATTAGTGTATAAGCTTTTTGTTTGTAAAAAAAGTAGAGGGACAGCACCGATTTGAAAAAAATAGAGGTTTATGTATATATTTCTACCTTTGTAAATAGTCCTAGGTAAATTATATTTTTGCCATAACGCAATAACTATCTATTGAATACTAAAAAAAATAATTCAGAACAATATTCCTTTTTTCAAATACTAATTTCACCGAAGACAAAAAAATAAGTCATTTGGGAAATTCACCCAGATATTGGTATCTAACTCCATACAGTAAGCCCACAAGGCCTTTTCAAAATTAGGAGGAGCTCACTTTCACGTTTTCGGCAGTGGTGCAGTCCTTAGTCGGAAGCGAGAGGCTTCGGGAGTGTATCACCTGATCAGACAGGCGCGGTGCTGCCCGTGCACAGCAGCTTCACTGCATGGTGACGGCGCTCCTTGATATCTTGAGACGAATGCGCGCACTCTGCAGCGCCCGGCTATACGTAGCTGCACAACAGTGTGTTTCACTCAGTAAGAGTGACAGAACCCATACTCCCCTGGGAGAACTAAAAGATCGCTTTTAGCGAAAAGGCCGCCCATTCTGTCACCCTAAGTAATGTTTTTCTTCATCTATCTTTTCAGTAACTTATATGGTGTACATAATAAAGAGTATTCAATTCCATTCTATTCTATTCTTTTATGAAAATTTCAATCCCAATTCAGCTTACTACACCTCGGAATACCTATGACATTTACAAAAGTAAAGACGAAACGTGATGCCTGTGTGTTATTTTAACGATTATGTAGTATCTGCTACTGTATGGAGTAAATAGTTACATTTAACATCCCAATAAAAGTTTCGTTTTCATTCACCCCTGCATTTTTATCCACCCCGTTTTACGGTAATCACAATAAGTGATATTATAGCGCATGCTATGTGCTAAATGTAAGCTGTTTCATCAATTAGTGTAAGTAGAAGGACCTGTTAGTCTCTTTTTATTCGGAATAGAGTTATAGAGCAAGATCCCAGAGCTCCCAGACTTTACTTGTTTTCTCAGTAACGAAATGTGTGGGATAGAGTAGTGTATTAATATATACTTTGAACGTAAAGATACCTGCTAGCTTGAGATGTTCGCACTGGGATCTTGAGATCTGCTAGCTTGAGATGACTTTTACATTTATCGTACTATAGAATATAATGTGATCCTGTAAACATTCGTGTTAACTATTGACAGCAATAAATAAAATATAATTTAAGAAATCAACTCAAAAAATGTTTTATTTAGCCCAACATTTTGAATCTTCTTGTTGAATGATGCTCCAAATAATTTATTATACCTACGCTTGAAAAAGTACTTTGTTTTAAAAAAATGTATGGGAACCAGTAACCATAGCAACGAAGCCGGTGACACAACATCTTGTAGAAAAATGCTGAATATAGTGTTAGATAGTCTAATAATTATTTACAAAACCGGAGTAGGTACTAGTCTGACTCGTACTCCGAGGGCTTCGTACAAACTCGTATGTAGATAGTTCATCTATTAAGGGAATCGATTCTCGAGAACTTCAAGTACATAAATTACCAACTGTGTAAACTATGAATGCACTCATTACTTTGACAAAAAGATAAGTATGTAGGATTGAAGGACAACCTTAACTTTTCAATTAGGTAACAATTTTTTTTTTCCATACATGGTCACGATCACTTCTTCAACTGCAAAAATATAAGTTTGTAATCGCTAAAATGTGTTTTTTTATGTGATGAAACTATAAATATCTTTAGTTTTCTTTTCTTTAAGACCTTGCTTCTTGCCAAAAGGGTTCGAATTTTTCCATGGGAGCTGGCATAGTATGGGTAGAGGACACTAACAAACAAAATGGTGCCTTAAAGTGTCACTTTACCGAGATATTTGGAGGTAAAGTCGCCATGTTAATGATGATTTCCCATTCTTAGCATTTTACAGAACATTTTGTCGATTTTTTTTTCTCGATTTCAGTGTTGGTCCCATAGTAAAATATGTACCCCTTAAGAGGTTTTGCGTTTATTATGTTACACGTTGTACATTGATAAAAATCACACGTCAGAATTTAAATATACCACACTTGTAGCTTTTTTTACTGCGGAAAAGAGCGTAACTACTACTACGGATACATACTATGGATTCGCCAGGACGACAACATTATAACGCTAAAGTATCTCATAACGTCAACTTATATACGAAAGGTTTATTGGAAGTTTATAAATTAAGAACTTTATATTACGTTTATCAGTAGGGGAGCGTGGGTCACAGTGGATAAATCATTGTAGGTGTGTATTTAAAGCAAACAGACGCGTACGCGTTCGCGACGTTGCCGTTCTTACACTCCCCCCGCAACCGAGCTAGTCGCCATCTTAGTATCGGAGTGGACGCACGCGGTACGGAGCATCCGTCGACAAGTAAGCCACAAACTTTTATTTTACGTGTTTTTGTAAAACGTTTTGCCTTTCCGTATATTAGAATTTTACAAGTGTTGATAATGTGATATGATCTAAAGTTACTGTAGAGAATTTTTGTTACTCTAATATGTTTATTTGACAAATAAAAAATTTGGTAGGATTTTTTAATTAAGACTTCTCCAACTGGGGCACAGTGGATCGTTTTGAATTGGGGTACAGTGGATCTTGTATCCACTGTACCCCAAGTCAAAATATTTATCGTAAAATTATTTTGTTTTCAGGGATAAATAAAATAAAATAAAAAATAAAAAAGCCTTATATTTCCAGTTTAACAAATTAACTTACAATTATGTTGTTTCTTACCTAAACTTAATTAATAAAGGAATAAAAAAAATTGAGAAAACTAATATCTATTTCACTTACAAAAAAATCATATTATAAGTAGGTAAGTACATAGGCAGTAGCATTTTACTGTACTGGAACCCCCCTCAGGTAAAGGCCTCCTCCAAAGCTTTCCATTTCTCCCTGTCTTGGGCTATTTGTTGCCATTCTGGGCCAGCAATTTTCTTAATATCGTCGTCCCATCTAGTGAACGGTCTTCCTCTACATCGTTTTCCCGGTGGGCCTTTCCATGACGTAACTTTTTTAGTCCATCTAATATCTTTAAGGCGAGCTACATGACCGGCCCATTTCCACTTCAACGTTTGGCTGTATTTGAGAGCGTCCATTGCTTTTGTTTTTGACCGTATTGTATTGTGGTTTATTTTTTGTATTTTCTTGACATTTATCATACTGCGTTCCATTCCTCGCTGACATGTGTTTATTTTATTCTTTACTTTGTTGGTATACTTCCATGTTTGACAAGCATATGTCAGACAAGGAATGAGACATGAGTCCATGACTTTTTTCTTCAAATTGATAGGAATTTTGCTTTTAAATATTTCCTTATAACTCCAATACTTTTTCCAAGTTTGTTTCACTCTTCTCTCTACTTCCAGTTCATTGCTTTCTCTGTGGAATCCAATTTGTTTTCCTGAATATATATACTGATCCACAAAATCTAATGGTACCTACATTTTCGATAGTTACTTTTGATTTTTTGAAGTTGGTCATTAGTTTGGTCTTTGTGATATTCATTTCTAATCCCACTTTGCAGCTCGCTGTATATAGAGTATCTATCATATATTGCAACTGTAGGCTTGATTCAGATAATAAAACCAAGTCATCCGCAAATCGTAAATGGTTTAGGTATTTACCCTGGATATATAAACCACAATTTTTCCAGTCTAATTTGCTTATGATAGATTCCAATATCGCAATGAAAATTTTTGGGGATAGGGGATCTCCTTGCCTGACTCCTCTCTTGACTGGAAACATTGGGCCAATGGTTTCCAGTTTGACTCTACTTGAGCAATTACTATAAAGGTTTTGAGTATCGTTATGTATTGTTGCTCTACATTTTGAGCTTTTAGCGTGTTCCATATACTTTCGTGTGAGATTGTGTCAAAGGCTTTCTGGTAATCAATGAATATGATATACAGCGGTCTCTGTTGTTCTTGGTATTTTTCAATTATCAGTTCCAAAGTGTGTATGTGGTCTATAGTGGAAAAATTTCTCCTAAATCCTGCTTGTTCAATAGGGATAATTGGTTTTGTTTGTTTTTCAGGGATAATGCAACGAAACAGGAAAAGAAAGACCAATATTGGTCAGCACGCTCCACGCAGCAGATACTCCAAATGAAAATGAAATCGAGCAAAGGACCAAAGAAAAAAATAAAGGAAAGAGTCGGCAAAGGCTGCCAAAAAGAAAATTTTTGAAAGTGACAGTGAAGAAACTGATACAATAAGTTTATACTCGGAAGAGGAGCCGACCTTTGATGAGGAAGAAGACAAGGTTATCCACATAGACCCTACGAAGTTCTCTCCGCTACAAACTAGTCCCAAAGAAGGAAACTTTATATTAGTAGAATTTAAGGTAAAAGAAAAGAAATTTTATTATATTGCGAAAGATATTGGGAATAAAGTTGGAGATATAGAGGTTAGTTTTCTCCGAAAATCTGTCAAAAGTAACAACAAGTTTCATATGCCTAATATTCCTGACATTGCAACAATCACACTGCAAGACATTAAAATGATTCTACCTCAACCAGGATTTACTGGGAGCACTAAAAGAGCCCCAGGGATTATATTTTTTTGATATAGAATCCACCAAAATAGATCTGCGTTAAATATTAATACTTACTTTTAAGTAATAATTTGATCTCTTATGTGAAGTGGCCATACGCTATTTATTTAGATTTACTTAACTGATTAAAATTGAGACTGAAAACTATAAATATTAAGAGGTTTAAAAACTGTTTCGTTTTGCTTGTTGACTTTATTTCAATCAGTCTATATCTATAGGATCGGAGGATTAAGAATATTATGATTGTAATTGTTTTTTATTGTTCGTAAGAGGTTTAGTTATGTCAACCTTATAAGTTGAAGGACAGCAGATGTGTTCTATTTATTGATCGTTTGATTTTTTCATATTGTGAAACTAGTACCTAAGTTTAAAGTATTATAGGTACTTTCCAAATACAAAGTCCACGTCTAAATTACCTCAAATAAAGATTTATGTTATGTTTACAATTAAACGCATGTTTAATGATTAAAAATAAACCACTTAATTTAAATACACGTTTTTTAATGAATATAAATTAATCATTATCCAGTGTGACTCACAGGATCCAGTGTAACCCAAATCAGTATCCACTGTGCCCCTGTTATGGGGCACAGTGGATAATTTATCACTTAAAATAAAAATAATTAAAAAAAAATACTGAGTGCTTTTAGGTCTGATTTTGTAATACAGGTTCAAATTTAAATATATTTTCTAGGACTCAGTCAACATGATAGAAAATTTGAGGTAAAAAAAGTAAAGTTACAAGTCATTGAAAGAAAATGGATCCACTGTGACCCACGCTCCCCTACATATTAACATTTTAACTAATTAACGTTATAAACCTATTTTAATGGATTTTTATGAATAGGACTAAAAAGTGCTAGACTATAAAGATAAAATATTATTTTGAAATTCGCGGTCTACCATGGTATACATTTACCTTGACTCTTGCTCTACAATCTATTTTTGTTTACAATTTAGTCTATGCCAAGGAGTTTCCCGTCATTTGTATTATAATACGACAAATTGAAAAATACTTTAATTATTAAATTTATAGATAATACTGATGTACCATTCAACTTAGTCGGACTGTAGAGACATTGGATTGCATACTTGCTTGCACAAAATTGTCATGACTCTGAAGAAGACACTTTGTGCGTAAGTGCGTAGTACTATTTCACCACTATTTCACTAAGTTTCTTTGAGTGAACTTACGATTCTATTGTTTCAACATGCCTAAAACTAGAAAAAACAAAACCAAACACCCGCGCAGTTATAATAAAAATAAATCAAACGTAGCATCCTGGTATAAAAAGTGCAAAAAATGTGGTGCTGTTGTTGTAGCCCCAAATTCTATCGGTATGTGGATGCATTTCCATAAGTTTCATCCTGAATTGAATGAGAGTCCTGTACTACCTCTGACACCACAGTCACAGGAACAAAACCGGGCTTTGCGGGTTCCTACATCATCAGGAAATGTAGGACAAAAGCCACAGCCTAAGAGAAGGCCAAGAAAACCTCGGAAGAATTTACGACAGCCGAAGCGAAAATTAAAGTATGTTTCTATTTAATTTTATGAGTATTCTCTAGAAATATAAATATCCAGTTTTCTTAACGCCTTTGTCTGGATCTATATATTTAGAAAGTTGAGGGTGACACCAAGTAGAAATGCACTAAGGTCTGCTATCAAGGTCATGTCTAAAAGAAATAGTCACTTGGAATTAATATAAGTCAATACCTACCTAATACTGCTTGTGCAAAACTTTTTTCATACTTATTTTTATGTGGGGATCCTCACGGATATCCTCTGTCTTTGGAAAAGAAGCGTAAAGGCGCGCAAAGGGTTCTAAACAAACAATACTTTTTAAAATTGTTAGTTTTAAACTTTAAGGTTTTCATGTAATCTAATAGGTAAAGGTAGGACAATTACAGACAAAGTGATTCTATAAGGGTTCCGTTTGTCCATACCGACGTTCAGAAAATTCCATATATCTCAAAAATGTTATCTAAACACCAATTTAAACTGATCAAAGGTCAAACAAACCAAACTGAAATATTTTAACATTTAATAAAATTTTAGTTCCGAAGTCATCCCATCTAAATTGTCTCTTACAGCCACGAAAATGAAGACATAGCCCATGTTAAGACAAAGAGCACTTTCCAAAATATGATGGGTTTCTGCGTGCACCCTGAAAAGTTGTCCAAAGACAAGCTGATCTACCGCAAGAGACCTGCCAGGCTGCAGCCGCCGAGGTTCAGGAAGAACTGGAACAGCAGGAAGACTTACTTTGATGATAAAGGGAACCTTTATACTTTGGATCAGGTGAGCTTCTTCCTTTCCAGTTATTGGTTAACTCGGAGTCATTAGTTTTTTTTTTTATTAGTTGGTGGTTGGATTGGATGGTGGGAGGTATTAATTGCAGCATCTGTGGCACTCATTAAATCCCCTCAAAGTATGGGAGTATAGCCACTTTTTCTTTTAATGTTCCAATTTGCTTTATTTTTTCAAATAAATTATTATAATAAAAGCTTACTCTGTCTGTCTGTCCATCCGTCTGTTTGTAACCTCTCCATGTTTTATCGGCTGAACACATCTGGGTGAAACTTGGTACATGGGTAGACTATATCCTGGAATAAGACATATTTAGGATGCTTTCATACCGGGAGTATGTTCCCTTGAGATAATTTTTTACTTTCACGCAGAGGAAGCCTCTGACAGAAGCTGGTATATTTTATTATATAATCAAAGCTTTTTTTTTCTTTAAAAAAAAAATGCCCCACACTTGGATTTTTTCCTATATTGTGGGTGCATTTACAAACATACAAAGCCACATATGTATATACAAACAGCCAGCGAGTTGAAAGTTAATTTGGTTCAAATTTTTTAAAAGTACTCAGCTATTTATTAAAGACACCGACCTCCACAACCCATTAACTGGGTGCCACGGTACTTCTTGGCAAGACTGGAGTCAGATTTTCTAATTTCTGACAATCCGTAACGACTGCCAAAGATCTACAAATGCCGGGACCAACGGCTCAACGTGCTTTCCGAGGCACGGAGGAGTTTCGGTATGTTAAGATGGTCACCAACCACAGGCTAACCTCGGCAAGCATTGCTTAACCTTAAGCTGGGTACTGACCGGTGTTACGGGGCTTAATGTAACATGTTACAAAACGAACGAACACACGAGCAACTCGAGCATGTTACACGGATTTTAGTACCTACGCAGCGTAACATAACATGCTCGCTGCGAATAGTACATTACGGATTTACGGCCCGTTACACCGGACAGTATCCACCTTTAGAGATTGAGCCTCGCGGCTGATATTTATAGTAGGCGCCAGATAATCGTGGAATATCGGTCATTGACCCACCTACATTTATTGACATTGTTAATTTGAAAAACGGAATTAATGACACAAAACTGTCCCGAATCATCATCTCTCGTGATCCTTAACATTGTTTAATAATGAAAAACGATTCATATTTAATTGTTCAGGTACCTATGAGCAGTTATTAGGGAAAGGTCAATATACTTTATTCCACATTTATCTGGCGCCTACTATAGCCATAAGCTCCTTATGCATATATAAACCTATTTAGAAATAAGTTTATTTATTATTTTTTATATATTAGTTTATATATTATATTATTTATTACCCAGTCCATAGACCAAGATGAAAGAGAAATGCAGATAGACGACGACTACACAGAAGTGAAGTTAGACACGGAGCGGGCCGAGAATGTGCCCACAGCGACCCCGCGAACACATCACCGTGCTTCCCAAGAAACCAGCCTGGATGACAAGAATATTAAGCTGGCTAAAGCGGCCGCGGTACCTCTGCCTTGCGATGCTGAGTACTCCAATGATGAGGAACATAAGGAGTGGAAAATTGGGGAGGGTGACAGTACAGGTATGGTATTTATATCGTACTAGCAACCTGCAACGGCTTCGCACATGTATTTGAGCATTTATGAGTTGGCATTAAGCAGTGTACGGACGGATTGTTTCCGCCCAATAGAAAGCTATTGAATACCTTCTTCAGGCGGCCTTAAAAGCGCTCCCTCAACGATTGCTTCATATCAGTAACATTGATATCAAACGCTTGCGACATAGCCAAATACTTACAAGTTTCAGTTGAAGAAAGGGATCTCACATTTATGGAATCTGAGACTTGAGTTACCACGGATTTCAAAATCTCTCCACGCTCTACATGCATAACCACACATTAGTCCACACCAAACTCCATCAGGAGCTCCATCAGTTGCAGATTACTGGGAGCAAAGAGTTTCAATCATCCATGTAAAAGAAGTGAAATATAATCTGACCACCTCTCTTCAACCGATAGCCTAGCCCTGAATTCTCCAGCAGTGTGCCTAGAGGATTCAAGGCTAGCCAAAACCAAAGTGGACTCAAACTATCGCCCTGAAATATACCCGGTCGATCCTTACCAGTTCGTTATTCCTCTAGATATTTCGACAGCCTGGATAGCGCAGGATTGTCCTCCATTGGTGAAGGTGCGTAGCGTTGCATCAATTTTATACAATTCTATCACCCTCATAAGCCATGTATGAGGCACCGAGTCATAGGCCTTGTTATAGTTTATCCAACATGCCGACAGATCCTTTCGGGAACGCCGAACCTGTTGGCTAATGGCCATATCAATGAGGAGCTCCTTAGTACCGAGGGACCCATTCCGACACGCAGACATGATGCTGTTGCTGTCGATATGGCTATTAATTTTAGCTCTCAAAAGGGATTTAATAACCTTATAAACCGTCGGTAGGCACGGGATCGGTCTATGATTTTCAGGTTCCGCGGTGCTACCAGATTTGTGGAGCAGATGGGTAACTCCTGCCGTAATGAATTCGGCAGCGAGCCAGACTCAAAGGCAGTTTGGTAATAAGCCAAAATAGCATGCGAACTTTGTAACCATTTCATCCAAGAGTTGGGCAGTCCATCCGGCCCTGAAGATTTCCAATTAGGCAACAGACGGTCTGCACGGGCTACGTCTTGGGGGCAGATTGTGATTACCCCTCAGGTAATGGTTCGCACGTGCTCGTTCGGGCTCTCGAATCCAATATCCTACGGTGTGACTGATAGGCACCGACCAGTTGCTGCGCCAGAACGAACACATGGCGTCAATGATAATAATTTTATTTTCATCGTCAAAAATGGGTATACCTATGCAAGAACTTTTTCTCCAATTTCTGGTCTGCAGTGACGCAACAAGTGGAATCGACGAAGCGTAGAAAGAGACCTAAAAGGTGTTCGAAGTTGGAAGACGACTTCGATACATCGGGAATGCCGGTTGAGCTGAGAGATGACCCCAAGATGTACAAGTATTGGAAGAAGAGGCACGCGTTGTTTCTCAAGTCAGTTATTCTTGTTTTATCTTTGTTTTGGAGTACATGGTATCGTTGTAGTATTGGAAAACTTAGGCTAAATAAGAGCTCCTCGGGGTCGTGCTTCAAGGTTAAGCAATGCTTGCCGAGCTCGGTCAGTGAATATTAATGTACTACATGATTAAAGTACTCATTATTACCTATTAAAAAAAGTCCGCAAGGGTATAATTATGTCTTTCTATTATGGTTAAGTCACAGTTACCGCTTTTTGTTCAAATTATTCAATCAAAACTTGGTTGGTATTTGAAAAGTGGTGACTTTGGTATCATGATCTTATCCATCTAAATGGTTTGATAATTAAGGTTGATTATGTAGGTACATGTATATTTACACTTTTAAACGAAAGGTCTGATTTGAATAATTTAATATTCAAATTAGACCTTTCGTTTAAAAGATACGACGGGTCTAAAAATGCTCCAAATAAGAAAAATGTTGCGGTTTGAGCGAACTGGGGAGAATGTTAATGCTTAGTCCGATGAAGTCGAAACACAGCATGAATGATTTCGATAAAAATAACAATAACAGACGTTTGGATTTTTCGAGAATAAACCGCTAAAGGGGTGATGAAGTTTTTAGGGGAGGACATATTGCTTGCTTCAATTTAAGTGGAAATCGGTATGAACAAACTAAAAGTGTGTGATAATTGAAACAGATCCAACAACTTTTGCATAATCAACTGACTAGGTGAACAATTGCGCCGACCCTTATACCACAGAATCAGCAGCAGAAATGGCTGGGTAATTCATGAAAATCGTTGTGCTCAATTTTCCAAAACAAACCTTTAGTAGGGGTTGGAGGGGGCGTTGAAGGTTGTGGAGTACCGACCATATCCGCGCAGACGAAGTCGAGAGCGAAATGTTAGTACGTCATAATCGAAAATTACAACTAGGAGTTTAATAAAACAATGAATGCCCCACAGATTCGATGAGGGCATAAAGCTGGACCGCGAGAGTTGGTTCAGCGTGACGCCAGAGAAAGTAGCGTGGCACATCGCCAACAAGTACGTGTATGACGTAGTGCTGGACGCCTTCTGTGGCGCCGGCGGAAATACCATACAGTTTGCTCACACCAGTAGAAAAGGTAAGCACAACTTAATATCCTGCCATTACTCGCAGGAGCATGCAGGCCTTTTAAGTGCGCTTACAGTTCTCCAGCTATGTTTAAAAGTATAATAGTTGATCTACACATATCAGGGCCGTGCCTGGGACGTGCGCGGACCGTGGTCGCACATACGTCCGCGCATCCGTGTCCCGGCCGTGACACGGACGTGTGTGAGTTCATATAATATGTTAGCTAAACCGAAGATAGAATGCAACCCTACCCGACGACACTAATAGGGTAACCATCATATTTAAATGTCGTCGTCAGAATGGGTTCTTCTTAAATATTAAGTTTTTATGAATAAACGGGGAAGATGTTTGTAACCATTTTGTAAATTCATGATGCATTAATTTAACGGCCAATTTAATTTATTTTAATGGAATGGTTTTATCCTATTTCCTAATTTATTTTATGTTTATGTGTACATAAGGTGAGGTGGGGTAAGACTAACATACTTTCTTACCAGACAGGAAAAATATTTGTTTATGGCTACGTTATTTGGCTTATCTCTGAGACAGTGCAATCACAGACACTTAAAAACTATAAGCGTTTCAGTGATAAGTGACATAATATATTTCCGCTAATGCATTGAGAACATTAATTTTGAATAAATTGTGAGACAGTTAAAAATTGCTAATCTGGCCCCGCCAGTCGGGGCAAGACTAACAATAATGTATTTTAACTGCAAACATGCACTTATTGGAGTTTCTAAACAAAAATTTAAAATGTAGCATGTGCTAAAATTCAATCTGAAGACAGTCATAGATTTAGAGGCAATTTCTGTAATTAATGATTTGGGGCAAGGCTAACAATAAAAATCAGACAAAATAATCAAAATCAGGGACGCAGAACCTTTTGAGTGGCACCAATAGCTAGCAAAACAAAATAAGGATAGAACTTACACAAAACTTGATTTCACTATTAATAAATCTTTTTCAGTTACAACTGTACTTCCTCCTCCCCTCCCCTAAAAAGTTTGATTTTAATCCATATTTTTCATATAGGTATTCACGATAGTTGGCCGGTGACTTTTGTCTTTTCAACCACGTCCCAGTGTAGCTGTTGCAATGCACAGAGAATGTTGCTGCCCATTCTCTGGTGAGTCCCTTGGTCGCCTCTGCTCATAGATATGATGTCGGATGTAAAAGAATAGCGCCGGGATGGTGTTATTCTTTTACATCCGACATCATACAGAACCAACACCATTTAGAACTAAATAGTGAACTAAGCGAATAGTCGTTTACTATATTGCCTGATAGTAAACGTCTATTCGCAAACTTGTTTAATATGTCACTAAAATTCCACTTGCACAAATTTGTTGATCCAAAAATTTTTAACAAATTTAAACTGCTTTCGTAAGATGAGAAGAATACACTCTACGAAAATGTTGATTATGACTGACTTGGGGAAAGACTAACATTTTGTTTTCGTTTGTCTTACCCCGGGCAAACTGTCAATCCTACACTACCTAGCCATTAATAAGTTATGTTTTGGTTTTATAAAATATTAAAGGAAATCGTTTTTTACTGCTAAAATTATAAGATCATTTTAACGATAATATTAATATGATGCTACTTACGTTCAAGATATCTTTGATTATGTAACACATTTTGTCATTAAAACTTCAAACAAAACGGACAGTGCCAAAAATGTTTTTTTTTACAACCTACAGACGCGACATCTGAGATTTGAGTCGAGTACTTTTTCATTAGTAGATACTATTCTATCGACATAGTAAATGGTAAAAAAAAGAAGGGGTTATTCCCAGTTGTCGCCACTGGTGACGCCACCACTGGCGACAAATGGGAATATTTTTCAAAAAAAGTCCCAGTTGTCACCAGTGGTGGCGCCACCAGTGGCGACAACTGGGAATGGCCATTCTTCTAGTTCCCAGTTGTCACCAGTGGCGACAGATGGGAAATATAAAGTGATACGCCTCCGGTGGGGGCGATGCTAGAGCTGAATTATAGTGATGGGGTTTCATTATTGTATCACTAACGAAGTTTTAAATAGGTATATTTTATATTTTCTTAAATAAAACTTTTACACGTTACTTGGGAAGATATATATTTTTATAAATCACAATATTTGTATTCATTGAGATTAAAACTGCACAAGTACAGTTTCCAGTACTACAACTATTACAGATCGTATAATTATTTTACTTAAAACTATATTATTAGGTTCTTATCACAAACTAAATAGTAATGAATATGTACATATCTGTGATAGACATCGCAGTAAATTAATGAGTAACATAATACCTGTAGATTTAGAAAATTATAAACGTCAATTATTGTGGTTAATATATACAAGTCTGTTTTATAAAAATAACCTAAGAACTACATAATGCCATACGTTGATTAATCTGTGATAAGAACCTAATAATATAGTTTTAAGTAAAATAATTATACGATCTGTAATAGTTGTAGTACTGGAAACTGTACTTGTGCAGTTTTAATCTCAATGAATACAAATATTGTGATTTATAAAAATATATATCTTCCCAAGTAACGTGTAAAAGTTTTATTTAAGAAAATATAAAATATACCTATTTAAAACTTCGTTAGTGATACAATAATGAAACCCCATCACTATAATTCAGCTCTAGCATCGCCCCCACCGGAGGCGTATCACTTTATATTTCCCATCTGTCGCCACTGGTGACAACTGGGAACTAGAAGAATGGCCATTCCCAGTTGTCGCCACTGGTGGCGCCACCACTGGTGACAACTGGGACTTTTTTTGAAAAATATTCCCATTTGTCGCCAGTGGTGGCGTCACCAGTGGCGACAACTGGGAATAACCCAAAAGAAGGCGGTACTTTTCGAGATATTTTAAAGGTGGGGTAAGACTAACACTGGGGTAAGACTATCCCAGTGTTAGTCTTACCCCACCTCGCCTCATAATTTATATTATGTTTTTAACTAAATAGTTATAGCTGAAAGCTGTAGTCTCCTATAAGTGAAGGAGCACACTTATTTTGAGGCTAATCGATTCCATATCGTTTTCAACAGTAATAGCAGTAGACATCGATCCTCAAAAGATATCGATGGCCCGGCACAACGCGGCAG
The DNA here is from genome assembly GCA_905163435.1 of Mamestra brassicae. Taxonomy (NCBI): domain Eukaryota; kingdom Metazoa; phylum Arthropoda; class Insecta; order Lepidoptera; family Noctuidae; genus Mamestra; species Mamestra brassicae. The sequence continues at coordinate 4,584,722 of LR991004.1, read as the reverse complement.
TGTACGGCGTCGCCGACCGCATCGAGTTCATAGTGGGAGACTTCTTCGAGCTGGCGCCCACGCTCAAGGCTGACATGGTGTTCCTTAGTCCGCCCTGGGGCGGACCCAGTTATTCTGATGTGAGTAGACTTGCTAGTCATGACCAACATTGACCTTGATCATATCGATTCTAAGCTTAAACAGCCTTGTTCTCAAAAACCTTTTTACCATTTGCTTAGTTTAACCAACGATTAACAGATTCTTTATTTGAATGGGGTAGCTGAAACCCAAACATTGATTGGCAGATACTGCCTAGGGGCCTAGGAATACACTTCCAATCAACTTAAATTACAACTATTTTCTTAATGTCCTTCGGCAAACTTCGTGTTTCGTCAGTCGTCGGATTTAGATCAGAAATAGAATATTATTGCAGCTACAGAAACACCACCCGTAAATATTTCAACGCACTTCCGGAACGCCCATATTCACTGTAACTATTTTACATTCATTTTGTGTCAATCGACAGATTTTGAAGAGAGCTGACGATTGAAACATAAACGAACGTCGTAGCTTTTCATAGTCAAAAGTTATACTAAATGGAAATCTTGAAACGCAGCAAAATTACCTCAAAATGGCGGCGCGTCCCTTCCACCGCGCGAGATGCGTCACAGTCCTCACTTAGCGTAGTAGCGTACCGAATTCTTTGATCAATGCGCTATCCAGTGGTGTAGGTAATTACATTTTGGATCGAGATCATAGATGTGTAGCTGCAACACCAAACTATATCCCCCGATGTTTTTTATCATTCGTTTTTTGAATTGCCTCTCCCCATGGAAGCATTTTTAAAGACGTATTCACGTCAAAAGTATTTGACATTAATTGTTTCCGAGATGAAAAGTAGTACAAAAATTGGCCTAGGTACAGGCGTTAAAAAGACTAACTAGAGAAATAAACAAAATTGTAATTTTAAGGTTACCTACTTTGTGGCTCAAGTTTAAACTGCATTGGCTATCCCACTGCAATACCTAACTGCGATAAAATAACCATGAATGTTTAAAATTCTCACATATTTCTTCACAGAATCACGAGTACGACTTAGAAACGATGTTGGAGCCTAAGCCAGCGTCTGAACTGATGAGGGTAGCGAGAACAATATCACCAAACATTACCTTCTACCTTCCCAGGAACTCAAGGCGAGAGCAGGTAAGATACCTACAGTTGCAAGAGTATTGACTACTTGATGCAAAACATAAAAAGACTTGGGCACAGAATATGAAAGTCTTGCTTCCTCACAATAAGTGAGGAAGCAAGACTCATTTCGCTTGCTTCGAAAATAAATAAACAAATCCACTGGAAAAATATCTAAAAAAACTTGGATGCTTGCACTTAAAATGAGCCCTCATTTTAAGGATGCAAGTCTCATTTCTCTTTGTCTACTTTGAAAATAAATTAACAAATCAACTGGAAAACTAACAAACAATTGGATACTTACTCACAAAATGAATCCTTATTGTAAGGACGCAAAGCTCGTTAACCATCGCCTGCTTCGAAAATAAATTAACGAAACCACCTGAAAACTATCTGTCCAACGACTTGGATGCTTACACTCAAAATTAAGTGTAAGGGGAAATTAAAACTAAAATTTATTAAAGCTAACTGAATAATAATATAACAGCCGCACGGTTCGATCTTCGAGATTAAGCAGCGCTTGCCGAGGTCGGCCCATAGATGGATGACATAATTATACAGGGTGTTTCAGAAGTGCGTGTTTGTTCCCACAGCAGGGTAAAGGCCTCTCAAACTCTCTTTCCACGCGTCTTTTTACAATAGATTGTTATAAATTGGATTGTGAAATGTAAACGAATTTAAAAAAATATTATTACTGTTTTATTTCAGATACAATCCCTAGCAATAGGAGGCGGCTCAGTGGAGATCGAACCGTGCTTCCGCAACAAAAGCTTGGTAGCTATATCAGCCTATTTCTTATAAGTTCATCGTTAATCAATCTGAATGTGACAAATAAGTGTGTTATACTAATCATTTGACTCGTAATGATTATAATAAGAGGTTATATGATACCACAGATTCGTTAGTAAATGGAAATCTAACTTGCTCAAATTAAATTGGTAAATTTCGAAAGGTTGATTCACCCACGGGCGACGAGTTCATATAAAATGTACGCACCGATACTATTTCGAGCTCCTGACGGACTACGGTCCATCCAAGTCCCGGGCACGGCCCTAGTATGTGCGGATTAACCTTTAACATGGAGTATTTTTCATTGATCAGGGGCCGTATTATATGTACCTAGTGTTAATGCATCATGTGGATGGTGCAGTCTTATATAGCTCCGTCTTTTTTGCAGTATGGTTGTGATGACCAGAGATCGGAATTAGGTAGTTATTTATGTACTTGCATCGAAATATTGATATTAATATGGATCTTCTCGGGATTTCTAATAGACAATTCCGTGTGGCCAACAATATTACAAATAAATAATAATCATTTTTCTTTTGTTCTCACAAGCTATGTTGTGCGAACTACAAATGTGGCAACATCACACGTGTGCGCATAAATTGTGTTACAAGTAAATAACGTTTTTATTTAATAAACCACGGGATTTTTCTGCATTTTAAATTATTAATCTCAGGATTTGAGGCATATCCACTTTATTCTTTCGCTGTATGAAATCAGTGTAAGTATACAAATAAATCTACCTAATTCCGACCTTTGGTGATGACATTCAAGCATTATAATAATTAAGGTGACTCGAGGTGATAAGTCTCGCACTACTTAGCAGTTCTCTCACTTATTCTCCATTTATTATCTTTTCTGCCTATGTATAATACATTCTGTATTGTTATCTGTGGACATTTCATACTCAAGTCAGTTTGTCAAACAATTTGTATGTTCATCAATTCATCTCTCTAGTGGTATAAATAAAATATTACTGGTGAAGGACAAATTATATATATCTAAGCCAAAATATGTCTTGTTTAAGTGTAGGTAACATGGGAAACTTTAATTTTCATTAATATTATAAAAAGTAATTATCGAATTCACCAACAAATCCCTAACAATATTGAATAAGTAGGTACTTAATGTTTGTTATAGTCCCTAATAATTATATCATACAGATGTTTGATTTCACGAATGATTAAAGTAGGAAGGAATATACTTAGTTGTTGGTGGAAACGGCCTTATATAATCTATCTTTAAATGTTAATGTTCTTACATTGTAAGTAAATAATGTACAATAAATTATACTTAAATAATAAACTTGATTTTTAATTTGCCAAAAGCAAAATCTCTTTCAAATAGGAAGGTGCTCGCTTTCTTATTTCTGGTCGCGGTTCTATGTACTGAACTTCGGCCGGAAACTGACGCGTCGCCTGAACACACGCATCAATGCCGCCATATGAAAAACTAAGAAGCTAAATTTGTACGGCAACAAAAAGAACCGCAGCGCCATCTACAACAACATGAGGGCTACTAATATTGTGAATTTGCAAGTGTATGGTTGTTAATTAATCACACGAGTTTAAGATTGGAGTACCTACGCAACAGGACGTAATTATGGCACGAGTAGGGGATATCTTCGAGAAAGAGGTCAACCGTCGATCCCGACGGCTGGGCGGCGTTCGGGAAGTTGCGTGGTATCTTCAGTGATGATTTAAGGAACCGAAACATGGTCACTCACAATGGGCCTCATCAGAAGGCTTAAAGTCACCTAAAGGGAGAGGGCTCGGAGTTTCCTTGCGTGATCGAATCACGAATATCCGCAAGAGAACCATGGTTATCGACATAGCCCGAAGGATCGCCAAACTAAAGTGCCAGTGTGCCCACTGTGTGAGCACATTGCTCGCAGAACAGTTGTCGATGGGGTCGAAAAGTTCTGGAGTGGCGACCGCGTACCGGAAGACGCAGCGTTGGAAGGCCCCTCACAAGGTGGGCCGATGACCTGGTGAAGGTCGTGGGTAGCCGATGGATGCGAGACGCACAGGACCGGTTGTTGTGGCGACACTTTGGGGAGGCCTATGTCCAGCAGTGGACGTTTTTCGGCTGATATGACGATGATGATGAGGGGATATCTGTTATTCAAAACCTTTGCTTTGGAATGTTACACTAGCTTCATAACTTTGACTGACCTACTGTGACAATTTAATTGTTTGAGTTATTTTTTTCTGAGGGATTATTTTCAACCAGTATGCCTGCTAAGTTGCTAGTAGCTGGTTGATTAAAGTGGTAGGAAATAGCTGAAACAGAACATTGGTATGGGATGGGGAAATGGGGCTGGATAGGAGGATATTTTGTATAAACAATAATACCATAAAAATATTTTAAAACCTTATTTATTAGGTTTTATTCTCAGACATCTGGCAATGTAATATTTGGTATGTACTGAATTTTTTAAATAAACACACTTATTGGAGAACCATACGCAGTAACAAATTTTGGGACAGGAATTTTTTTACAATAAGCAGCTTTGAAACCTGAATATGTAATACAGAAATCTGTTCTTGTTGAAATTCGGTATGATATGAAAAACTTAATCTAACCCTTACACCTAAATTAGAATTAACTAAATTATTCTCTCATTTCTCCTTCTTCATCTTCTTCCTCTGCTCCTCTTACATACAGTACATTGTTACATCTGATGAGGACTTCTCCGAGGTTACCTGGAAAATAAAAAAAAAATGTTTTAAACTATGTATTAATTAAACTTTTGAATGCCAGAGCATAAAAACATGGGCGTGCCCCACCAAACCACCACCATACTTTTTGTCGCATATTTGTGATGTTTGGCATACAGGGCACGCGCTTGCTTGTTATATATATGTCACGGGAAAATTGCAGACTCCGTAAGATTGTTATAAATGTTGATTAGATTATATAATTTCTCGATATTTTAAAAATTAGTTTAGTACACAATAAATCGCATCCAAATTCAATAGTTTCCAATATATCCGTATCTTATTTAGAAAAAAATGTTTACAATTTCATGTGATATTTTACAATCTTACCACATTTGCCATTTTCTGGCGATATATATGAGACAATGGCATTAAAAGGATAATTCTTTGGGCTTTGTGCAGCTATGGAAATCAAATAAACCAGCCTTTTTCCAACTATGTTGGAGTCGGCTCCAACATAGATGGAAAAAGTTGAGTACTAGAAAGTGTGGCTGAGCAGTTACCTCTACAATCAAGTAACTAAGTAATATGGCACCTTGAGTCTACTCATATTAAGTAGATTTTCTGGAATCTGCCTAACCAAAACTAATGGCTTTCTGAGAAGAGGAGGAATCTTGGTATGTAATGGGTTGTCATCTACCAATCCGACCTTGGTAAGCGCTGTTAACCTCGAAGGTCCATCCATGCGGCCATTATTATTTAGCCATGAGCTCCTTGTGCAGATATGAAATGAAACATTGAATTACCTATAAGGGGCAGTCTTATCTGGGTTGTCTTCTAGGCATCTCAATTAGATTTTGTGAATCTTCAGGAGGTAAGACGAGGCAGTAAACTCTCGAGCAATACTCTTGTATTTAGACTGAATGCTATGATTGATCTTAACATACAGTCTTAAGAAGGTAGTTAAGAAGTTTGTAGATGTTTAGAGAACTGGTTAAGTAATTCACATGACTTGGACATGAAAAGTGATTAAAGTACTTGTATTCTTTACTTCTTAGTCTCAATATAAACGTTTTGTACCAATAGCCTCCTCATTCATTTCAGACAGCATTGTTTTGTTACCATCACAAACAAACTAACCTGTACATGAGCCATCGACGATTTCTTCGGTATTAGCTAGTTGTAAGTTCATGTATCCGTCAGCAGACACAAGTAAACCTTTGTATTCATGGCCCCACTTTAGTTTAACAAGCACAGATTTGCCTGTTAGACTATTGAGAAAAGGTTTAGGGTTTATTGGCATAGCCGCCGCCATTTTAACAGGATTTTCTGCAAGAAGGTTTTTATATAGTTTTTCACCGAACACGTATAGTTTTAAAATTGAAGCGAGTCTACTTTATGAAAAATGTATACCTTTTTACGTTGAAATGCGAAAATATAACCTATGCGATGCCGCAAAACGCCAGCCGCCACAACACATAGACAATTTTATTGATAGATCAGATCACAGATAATAAATTAGTTGGTAAATAGCTAGCTAAGATAGATCCACAGAATAGATAAGACGCCTAAAAAAACACGGTTGGTTTTGCTGTCAGAATCAAACAAAGAGCATCATTCAAGTCAGCAATTTTGACGTGCAACTACGGAACCCTACACTGCGCTTGGCCCGACACACACTTAGCCGGTTTTCCTATAGTTAAACGGAAGGTATGGAATGTCCTAGGCTGCGATTTTCATGAAGAAAAAAATCGAAACTAAAACAATTCCGTATTGACACTGTCCGTCAAACCTGTGCGTGTGATGTGATGAGTCTTGCCTATTGGCAGTGGTGAGTGCCATTTTTTAGAAAGCAAGGATAGAGCCCAACCATGATAACGTAAATTTATAAATTCTCGACTTGACGGTAGTGGACGTTACTCTAATCGATGTTTATGTTTTTTTAAATAGCAAAAGAAAGTCGACCGCCAATCAGTCAGACCGGCCCACCAGCCACCGGGTGTCCGGCCCGATGCGATTCGGACTACCATTTCTGCAAAGGAGAACTTTTACAAAATATATGACAGAGTTAAAGTGGGCAAAATTTATTGCGGGGCAAAATTTAAAGCAACTCGCATCGTTGTTGACTGGCAATAAAGTTTCTAATATCTTTGTGTATTTAGGAGGCTAATTATCTTTTCTTTGTCATTCATGCATACAACAAAGATTTTACACAGAGGCTAGTAAAACCGATCGCACTGTATTTGTATTATAAGCTCGACAATCGACAGCAGTTCATTTTATCAAGTCATTGGATATAACATCAACCTATCGACCTCAATAAATTAGAGCCCATCAAGCTCTCAACGGTAATACAGCCGCTGGGCCGCATGACTGTTCACCTTTTTAGCAAAGCCACTACGCTTCCCTATAAACCGAATTTGAATTTGGGAACACCCAAGCGTACTCATTCTCTGGTAACAGCTCTATCTACTTATCTATCCAAGTTTTTATGCGCTTTGCAAGATTGCTAAAAAAACCAAAAACCCATATAGGAACTTTTCTGTGTATTTAACAAAACGTAGTAACACGTCAGCGACTACGAACGAAACGTCAAATTATTCCGGTAGTTCGGTAGTTCGGTCTTGCCCATGGACTTTTCGTCTTGCCTATGTCTTGCCGAGGTCTTGCCTTACCTGAAGTTACCTGTCATTTGTCAACCGTGTCAACGTCAAGCCAAGTGGTCAAGTTGTCAATTAGTGGAATCGTCGCGAGTGCTGTGTTGTCGTCGTCGCGAATTGCGATCGCTGTTCTCATTTACGAATAAAAACAGTATTTACATTGCGCAGTGTAGTGCATTATAGACAGTTATCATTAATGAGAAAAGGAGATCCAGTACTTGAGCTATGTCTACTTTCTCGGGTTTTAGTGAAGAGGAGTTGAAACGAATAAAATCCGGCGAAACTGGCGCAAAAAGCGGTAAATACATACATTCTATCCGTAGCTAATTTTGGTGAATAGTTTATACGATAGGTTTAAACCATGACTGCGAATGCAAAGTTAATTAATCAAGGCTCTGTCCGACATAGGTTGAGGAGCTACCTGTATTCTTATTTGTTTACTCAGAAAATTTTAAACAGCTGTTTTACAAAGAAAAAAAATAGAATAAAGGTACTCAATATTTATATTCAGAATATGATACTCAAGATTTGAAATTGATATGAAAATCTTAACATGACTCTGTAACGAATGTTTTGGTATCACAAAATCAGATAATAGCGTAATGTTACTTTATTTGCTGTAAATATTCAAACCATGACCTCATATTATGATGCAATTAAAATATATCAAGAGAAGTAAACTTTTTTAAATTGGCTTTCTGTTGTCAGTGTTATATCAGCAAAATTACAGTACATTTATGAACTTTAACAAACAAATTAGTTATCAACCCGTATGTTGAGTTTTGAGTAGAAAGTGTTAATACAGGCAATTGTGAATGACATTAGTAAAGCATATTCTAAAAAACTAGGCAAGAGTCAGTTGGGCTCATACAAATATTTTCTTGTGTGGTATTTTTGGTAGTATGCAGAAATATCTACACAAAATTAATATTTCATTCTGACATTTAGTTTTGGACATGTGAAAATTTTATAAAGAATAAGAATAAGATTTTTTTTTTATAAAGTGAGTACCTAGCTTTGCTACATTTTTCATTAATCTTTTATAAATGGGCTATCCAACACTCAAAAAACTTAGTTTCTGAGATCGCATTCAACCAAACTCTTCAGCTTTATAATATTAGTACAGATTATTTTCAACTCACGTAAGTCAATACTGAGTCAATCCTCTTGGACTTGGTGTGTTGATATTCAAGGCTTTGGAGCTTTGACTCGAACAGTGTGTCATAGCTAATGAGCTTTTTGGCACGTTTCTCAAGCAATTCAAGCTCATCAAATTGGTATTTGGCAGATTCATCCCAGAGATCAGGGTGAAGTACCGTCTCACTTTTGCTAGGATTCCCAACTTTTGATGTGTCGGCACGCTACATCAAAAGCCAATCATCGCCATGCACCAGTAAAATATTTTATTTTTTGCATTTGCCATATTTATTACCTTTCATAAACTATTGCATTATGCATAATCTGTACAAAATAATAGCGATGTCTCACACCTGCTAGGTGTCCTGCGACAGCTCACTTTTTTTCGTAGCTAGTTGAGGGTAGATGCATGCAACGCTAAGGAACTCAAGATGATTTTGTTATCGGCAGGGTTACGCATCGGAAAGATGGATGGAATTGGCTCCTTTTTGCGGAAAAAAGACACGCCTAGCTTTTTGCAGCATTGTACTTGACCAAGGTATGCCTAAAGGTGCCATCACAATGTTGCCGAGAGTACCGACCCCTGAGGGATCCCGGCATTAATATAGTTTGCCGGGTCAGCCCGACTGCCTTTCTAGAGAACGATTACTACGAAAAACAATTACTGTTATCCCGTCGAGACCACTAGCTTTATTCACGTCAAGGTTACCCTACGGACGTCCTTCTGATGGATGCGAATCCATCCGTCCGTCCTCATAATACGTCATAACCGTCTCGCAGAAGCGAAGATTCCGCAAAAAACGAGGCAAACAAGTTTGCTTTCTGGACGGCAGAAGTTCGATTCAACTACCTTTGCAAGGGACCGCTTCACTACTAGCTGGGTATGAAGCAAGTTTGTTCCCAACTCAGCTAATGTGATCAAACTGAGCTTTTCGCATGACCTTTTTTCAGGACTTGGCAGATCTGGTTAAACCTCCCTATTTTTGACTCACGTCATTTGCTTTGCTCTCTCATCTCCTGTCGCAACAAATCCATTACGGTGCCCGCGCACGACGGAGGGTCAGTTGAAGAAAATTAAGTAGGCCGCTAAGGATAACATGTGAAGAAAGATCGCAACCCATCCTAATCTTCTAACTTTTGTCGTCAAACCCGCCGGGTGCTTTTAGGGCTGAGATCGGGGGGGGAGTGGACTAGACGGACATGGATTTCACCAGACAGTGGTCGGAACTACCTAAAGGTGAAGATATCGACAACGCGTAGCGTCTGGATCTGTTGTCAACAGAAGGTCCAAGCAATTGGCTGTGTGCGAATCAACATCCGGTACTCGTTTCCCCCTGGACCAGCTGGATGAAATTTTACGATAGCAATAGCTTTTCTGTCTCTTGTCTAGCGTGGTCTGTGCACTGGTACGGGAACAGCCACTCGTGATGGTGGGCATTAAAGTCCCTCAGTAACACCAATTGAGCGGAAGGGTACTGTTGCTGAGCCGCATCCGCCCGCCGCCTCAGTAAGAAAGTCTGTCATTTGTACATCTTTGGCAGTCGTTAGGGGTATTCAGAAGCCAACAAATCTGACAGCAGTCTTGTTCGTGTCGTTCCTAGGTTGCGGAGGTCAGATAGGTCGTCGGTCCATGTAAAAACTGGTTACTCCGCTGCATCAGGTTAGACTGGAAGCGGACCCTAACATAGGAAGGGGATAGGCCAATTGATTGTGCTGTTTGATGTGTCATCTTTCTTCTCGCTTTCCTGCAATCTGTGGTTTGATCTAATGGGACGGAAGTGTGTAACAGGAAGTCGAAGAAGCGCGCGCTATTTTATTTGACAAATTAGCGCGCCATATTCGATTTGACCGATGAGCGCGCGCAGTGGTCGAATTAGCTGTCAGTTGGTACTTTTAATGTTAATGTTGCTTTTTGCCAAGGTAAGACGTCAGATGTTACACATCCTATGCGACTACTGTAAGACTCGCTCGTTTTTTATGTCATCAATCTTTCAGAGTGGCAACCTGTCAATGTTCAAGATAAACGTAACGTTACAACTAGATGTGAGTCCAATAAGATTTCCCATAACCAAAATACAAGCTTTTATCATCTCATCATTGCGCTGTCAGGGCGGGTGGAGTCTTTTGAAGTAATAGTTGATCTGAGCGCCGCAACACGCCCCATCTCCCCTGCAGTGCACCAACCACCAATCTATAGTAGGCGCCAGATAAATGTGGAATAAAGTATATTGACCTTTCCCTAATAACTGCTCATAGGTACCTGAACAATTAAATATGAATCGTTTTTCATTATTAGACCATGTTAAGGATCACGAGAGATGATGATTCGGGACAGTTTTGTGTCATTAATTCCGTTTTTCAAATTAACAATGTCAATAAATGTAGGTGGGTCAATGACCGATATTCCACGATTATCTGGCGCCTACTATAGTCCCGATGATGGTGGAGGCGCCATCTTCTGCATTTGGTGGATAATAAATAATTTTTTGAGGAACTAGTTGATCTAGGCTCCGAAAAACGCCCCATCTATCCCGCAGTCCACCAACCAGCAATCAAGTCCGTATGATGGTGGAGGCGCCATCTTCTGTATTTGGATTAACTTGGTCACAAGCTGCCTGCTGTATCTCATCATTGCTGATCTGGTTGCTGAGCTGGCACCAGAAGCTGAACCTAAAGAATAAGGCTGTCATGTTTGTTTTATGTTATTGTAAAATGAATTGAATGGTTCCTTTTACATTTTTCTATTCAGTTGATCAAGGTACCTAGGGGCTTTTATTTTTATTCGTATTGTTTGGATCGCCGTTTAGTAATTGATTTTACAATGTTGGTAAGAGACTAAGAGTTAAGCAAGAAGTAATAATAAGAAATTAAGTTTTAATAAGTTTCTGCACTTTTATAAGATTGATATCGCCGTGTCTTACCTCTACGTTAATAAAGGTGGAGTAAGGCAATATGATTACAATAATAATAGTATGTTTAACACTCTTTTTGTTATATTTCATGTCTTACTGAGATGATGTCGAGTAAGTATTACTTCAATATGTGATTACTATATAAAAAAAACATTAACCCCAACCGTGACCAAATAGGAAACGTCTTTTAAAATACCTTTCTATTCCACAAGTAAAATATGTTATTTGTTGCGTTTGTATATTTCAGGTATTTAATCATTGCTTTTCCTGAATTAGCTTTAACTTCTACAACTATGCAGAACGACGGTGACTGTTCAACATCCGTCTCATCGTCTGAGCATTGCCATATCAACCGAACCTGTTCTTGCTTTCATTCACCTCGACGTTCGCCAAGTCGCCAACCATGCCCAAATGATAAATGATAGCTCCTATTTTTTTCTATTAAATGAACTAAAATATGTTTTTCTACTTTTACAGCTCCTCAAATCAACGCAAATGTGAAGAAACTGGACAAGATTGGGTTTAAGCCGAAAAAAGCCAGTAATCAATACAAACTGCCAATGCTACAAAACCAAAGTTCAGATGACGCGATAGACAACATAGAATTCGATAAATGTAAACTTAGCTTAAGATCTCCAACGACGCCGATACGCGATATTACTACGGAAAAGATTAGTAAAAATAATAAGGAAAATGTTGATAAAAACGAAAACGTTAACATAGAAGTCAATAAAGAACAAAGCATAGAAACAGAAATTATTATTAAACACAATGAAATGGATACAGAAAATACCTATAAAAGTTTTAAAGAACTAGATACACCGGTTCTTGATAGGAAGAACAGTATGAATGAAGCGCCAGACATAGTCAGGGGGGTCGAAAATTATTCAGAGGATGAGTTGGAGAATCATAAGGCGAAGTTACAAGATTTGCAGCTGAGGCAGAAACTGATGGAAGAACAGAATAAGAGGAGGAAGGAGATGCTGGCAAAGGCACTGGCTGATAGGTATGTTTTAGTAAATATAGCGGTAGAGTGGCCAGTATTATCGTTATTTTCAAATATTGAAGTTTCTGGTTTGAGTGTGTTATTGCTAACAACTGTGCTGCAACCGTGAACCAGTTCCAACAAATGTTATGAACTCATTTTGATGAATTCACAATTATTAATTTTCAAGAAAGCATTGTTTAGAACTTTGGCCTAACTTGTTATAAGAAGACCAAACTCGTGGGGAAACTCAAAATCTTTCCCGTGGGAAACGGGCCATGTGCTGAATGTTTATGACTTCTTTGGCAGAGGGTGCTGTTTTAGAATATTTGTGCAGAATGTTCTCTAGTCAAACAAAAAAAAACATACAGTCGAATTGAGAACCTCCTCCTTTTGGAAGTCGGTTGAAAATTAAATGAACTAAGAATACGTAATTATGGAATTTACGGTTAAAACGTAAAGCGCCGTCCCTAAGTAACAAACATGACAAAGGCTACTGAGTAGTTTGGAAATAGTTTGTAGGTCTCACAGGTTTTGAGTAATACAGCAACTAGGTCACAGTAGTTAGATCATGAATTTAGTTGCCATGCGCGGGAATATCGATTCAATGCATTGGGGGGAGCTTTTACGTAATGCATTTAGCGGACTTGATATTTGAGATGAATTTTGGCATCATACAGCCTCCAACCTTTTAATTTTGCTTACTGATTAACTGCAGTCCTCCTTCGAGATATTGTTTATATAGTTTGGGCCCAGTAGGTGGCCATGTTCATTAAGTCCCCCTAAAGGACTTAATGAACATGGCCACCTGGCAGGTGGCAGGCAGGCAGGTGGGGTACTAAATTATTCGACAATTTTCAGTCTACTCTTATCCTTTTGATGACTCTGTTGTTTTGGTTGGAGTTTTCTTACTTTTGAATGATGTAGAGCAAAATATTTAGGGTTACCCATCCTATTTAACAGGCTCACTGTAAGAAACACTTCAGCTTATCTTCACAGCTTGAGAAATAGGCGCTGTTTCTACTTCCCCTTGACCTATTTCGAAATTTTCGTTGTGTTTCTATCCGAATGCAGCAAAGATGTGATAAAACCATGCGAAATCGTTATTCCATAGAATGAACTGACCATTTGAGCCAGATATCTCGCGTTATCGATGCCTACTATCTATTCAAGTGGCTTGGAGTTTTATCTCTGCCTATGATTCAGTATTCTGTATGCCGTTCAAATGTCCTGTAGTGATATTTATATGCTGTTTATAAATAAATTCATTTTTAATAATGGTTAATATGAATAAGTTTTATAATCTCGTCTCTAAGACTATATGGTTAGTGTTTTGGATATGAAGTGAAATTTTAGTCAAAGTTCTACAGATATATGTAGATAAAATGTGGAAATAAAAGTGGGCAAGTGATACATAACAGCATCTTTCCTCCTGGTTTTACTACTGTAGCCAGACGAAGAAAACCCTTAGCGTCAAAGGATATTGTCATTCATAAGATATTTAATTTCTGAAAAACTAATTGTGTGTGTTTAAGTTTTAGAAGCTAATTTTGCAATAATCTTGCATTCTTGCAAAATTCAATTGACTAAATCTTATTTATTAAATCTCAGCTTCAATCAAATTATCAACATCCAAGGCGTTTCTGAACGCACAACGGCAGTACCTAGTCGGAAGACACTTTTTCGTAAATTTAGGGAAGTCCAGCAGTGTTTACGCACTAGTCTACAGTTATTACTTACTTGCTTTTGCCCGCAACTTCGTCCGCGTGGAATAGTTATTTTGGGCAGTCATTTTTTTTTCAAAAACGCCTAAACATATTTATTTATTTAAACTTTATGTACAATAGTGTTACATGGGCGGACTTAATGCATCAAGGCATTCTCTACCAGTCAACCTTTGGGTTATAAAGACTATACTGTGGTAGGTGTACAATAAATAAAAATAAGATTCAAATTGAATTTTAACATTTCGGAAAGAATATACTGATAATATATATAATACTAATAAAATACATATATATGCTAAAATAATAAACTAATAAATATGATATATAATAATCATCCCGATTAAGAGATTTCATAGTAATCATGACGAAGAACGACTAAGAATGACAAGCTTTTAAGTAGTGTTTTCGGATTTTACGCTTAAAGGAAAATTTTGACTTCGCCTTCTTGATGTCAAGGGGTAGCATATTCCAGAGTTGAATTGTAGAAATAGCGTAGGTATTAGACAAAAACATATGTTTATTTATTTTTTATCAAGTGCCTAAATACAAAGGTTCATGGTTTTATCTTCAATAATGATGGACTCTCATACAAACTCCCACTCCCCTTTTCACCCCCTTAAGGGATGATTTCTGCGATAATAACTATCCTATGTCCTTTCCCGGGACTCAAACTATCTCTATAACAAATTTCATCTAAATCGGTTCAGTGGTTTAAGTGTGAAGCGGTACATACAGCAGACAGACACACTTTCGCATTTATAATATTAGTATGGATTAGCATAATAAATAATCTAAAATTATAAAGAGAGAGTGCGAATTTTGTAAGTTCATGTAAATGCGGACGGTATATCTTTGGAACCACTGCAACTATTTGAAAAAAACTTTTACCATTTCAAAAGATACATTTAGTATTGTGTGTATTTTATATTATTATGTGTAATTTATATTGTTTATGATGTTTGTACACTGACCGCCCTAAATCTAACTTCTTTCGTTCAGTCCATCCAAAGGTTGTCTGTAAGAGATTGCCCTGTGCGATAAGACCGCCCATTGTACACTTGTTTTTTTTTAAACGTTTTTACTATGTTTGTAATGAGGTGTACAATAAAGTATATAATAAATAATAAATCGATATTTCAGATGAACTTAGGCATAATAAATAACCCAAGCAAAGCCCGTCCGGGCTGCTGGTCTTGTAATTAATTAAACTATCTCACACAAATAAATAAAAATTAAATGTTTAACGTTTCAGGACCAAACAAACGTCTGAAGAGGTGTTGAGGCTGGAGAAAATCAAGAAGGAGCTACAAGTGTTAGACAGCCAGTTCTCGCAAGACGTTTCATTATTGAGGCAGAAGATTGACCAGGCTTGCTTGAGCTATGCTGACGCTGAGTAAGTTTAATGGACTTCTTCCTTTTTGTTTTCTTAAATGACGTATTCAAGGGGCTGGAGCGGTACTGTAGCGCATCAGGGATGTTCTCAGAAGCTCGCGTGAATTGCTTCTCGTTCATGTGGAGCGATGCGCATCTTTGGTTCGTAGAGCGGCCAGTTCCAACAGTATCCTGCAGCCTAATCGTGTAACGTGTTTCGGCAAAGGCACTGCGATTCCCTTGACTACGATTCGCTTAAAATAACGACTTTCGATTTTTGTAATGCAACTTAAAGTTTCGAAAAAACTGAATGTGTTTAGACACAGTGGAGATCGTCTAATGCTCTCTGAAAATCTCCCCTCATAAAATTTTATGAAGAAGCTGTTCAGCCACATTGCCTGAAATTTTAGTTTAATTTTAGTCGTGCTAAGTTTAGCCACAAATCTCAAATCTTTATTGCAGTCCATAATGTACCCACATCAAGTGGTAAACTTAAGTAAAGAGAAACAATAATGGGCCGTGTCTGGCACAGTTTTTTTTAAACAAGTTGGAGAGAGCCTAACATTATTGAAATTCTTAAATTCTATATGGGCGTAAACATAAATTATAAGTAACAAAATACTTTAAGAGACATTGCTATTTTTATGTTTAAGTCTTAAATATACTGCTCAAAAAAGTGTCGACAGAAATGAAAACTTATTTTGCGCCTTAGACATTTTTTAGATGGGTACTAGGGTTATTGGGTTATGAATTGCATTTTATTTATGTATTGTATTTTATTAATTATTAGAAACTTAAAAATACATTCAATATTCTTTTATGAATCATCGTTAACAATTTCGACAACTGTTGTATCATCATCATTATCATTCAAATTATTACAATCTAAAATTGAAACTTCTGTTCATGGTAACTAAAATAGGAAATAAACAATTTTGATTCGAAGTTATTTAAATATATCGTGAGTACCGCATCAATTGTACTTTTATATCTCGTTGTGCTAATATTGCGTTGATTGGACATAGTAAAATCAAATTCTCTATTCAATTAATGGTAGATTTTTATCGTCTGCGTCTCGTAACGGTGTCGCGAGTCCAGAGATTTTATCTCATCTAAAAATATGCGTACCGCGCTAAAAGAAGTTTTCACTTCAAAAATTGTAAGCCGTCACGGGACGCCTGGCAGATGTGAAACATCGAAATTATTTTGAACAAGTAATATGCATAAAAGAACAGATTACGACAGGAACTAAATATGGCATAATGAAAAAAATACATATAGACTGTCATTTATTATTATATATCACCGTAAAATGGCAAACTCCGTAAGATTATAAAATAACTTGAGAGATTGTAAACTCTCGATAAATTGTCAAGTGAACATTTAGAATACTTTTTTACTCATCAAAATTTGGTAGTCTATAATAACTCCGTGTCGGTTCGAGAAATTGTGGACTGACATAAACTGGCGACCAATTAGCACTCTGGTCTACAATTTATCTGTATTGGTGTGTTAGTTAAATTGGAAACTTACTGTGGGAACACACAACTTACTACAACATTAGTCTTTGTTGGTGTGAGCTCATATCTAAACAACCAATGAGGACCTTGTTTCCAGGTTTAATATCACATGAAAACGGATAAATTGTAGACTTGTGCTCTGATTGGTCGCCATTTTATGTCAGTCCACAATTTCTCGGAATGATTTTGAGATATAAAAAAGTATTTCATATGTTCAGTTGACAATTTATCGAGAGTTTACAATCTCTCAAGTTACTTTATAATCTTACGGAGTTTGCCATTTTCCGGTGACATAAATATGCCATTGTATAGCGTGGCGACGCGTCGCCACGGCATGTGCCTATAGATGTTTCACATCAATAAAACTAACATAAACACAATTCCTAATTCCAGGAAACACTATCTGCGAGTCGAAAAGGAGTTCCTGCAAGCGAAAATCCAGTTACAAAAAGAGAAAGAGAAAAAGGAGTTACTAACAGAACACCTATGTGCTCTTATCACTCACAACGAGACAAGAAAAGCTCAGAAGTTAGAAACTTTAATGTTAGAACTGGCTACTGATAAGAAGCAAGAGAAAATAGAAGTTAATGAGGTAAAAACAGTTGAAGACGACAAACCAGTGATAGTAGATGGGGTTGACGAAAGAACTGGTAAGATTGTTGAGATGTCACCTCAGAGTTAATGAGGGTTTCCTGCAACGACGAGCACCAGGTGCCAGCACTGAGGCGACAGGTCCAGGCACCTGTCAAAACGCTAATGTTTTCTGACATTTGTTCAATTGGCATTAACGTCATGTTTACGTCAAAGTCACTTTTTCAACGAAGAGGACCTCTCGCCTATGTGGCGCCAACTGGTGGCGTAAATTTCCTTGGAAACCTTAATTTATTACAGCACTTTTTTTCTTGCGTGGCCTGGAATGTAAACAAGTCTTTGATACAGTTCTTTCTATAAGTTTGGTAGTCTTTTGTCAAACAGAACACAAGGCTCTTTGAAAATTAGCGTGTATGTTTGAAATCATTACGGAATAATGGTTAAGATTATGTGTAAATTGTTTTGGCATAATCAAAAGTAATAGAAATAACTTAATAGCAAAAAAATTTATACGTGCAATTAAAATTAATATGTTTTCGAAATTTCTTGGCTGTACTTGTTGACCATTGAGTAGTTGCTTCATCTGAAGAATAATCTAAATGGAGAAAGGTCAGGTATCGTAAAAATTAATTGTCATCGGAACCAAACAACATTCTAAACTTCTATATAGACTAGTACCTAAAAGTTCTAATTCAGCTTGCAAGATCTTACTTAAATAAACATATGAAAAAAAAGTACATTATAATTTATAAAATAGTAATAGAATGTTTACATTTGTGGTAATGCAAAAAAAAAACGTGTATAATTTAAAAAAATGGTGCATTTAAATACTAAAATATATCCTCACAGACTGTATTGCTGTCTTTAAACTATTATTCTAATTCTCTTGTCATAATAACTTTTTAATTATAAAAATAATAATAATTTATACTAACTTAATATATTTCGTCAGTAGGAGTGTAGGAGTAAATAGCAAACTGAATAAATATATTTTTTATTAGTTTTCTTCTAGTTGTAGCTATATGGCAACGAATTTATAATGTAGGCAACTAAGTAAGAATTAACTATCCTCTTAATTAAGATTGATGTGCCTTATTTTTATGTACCTCTAGTTTGGGCTGTATTTTGGCTAATAATAAGTAATTTCATGTACTAATATATTCATTAGAATTTGTACACGAATTATAATCAGTGATCGGATACTCGGGTGCTAATATACCTTAACTTCACTTTTATTTCCACGAAAGTATAATACGGACATGCTTTTCACAATCACGGATTGCTAAAAATGCCCGCATACAAAATATAGTTAGAACTCGATGTGAACTCTCATTGTAATTTTTTTTTATTTAAAAAGCCGATTCTAATGCAACTTTTGATTTACAATAAAATAAAGATACTAAATCAAAATAACCACTGCTATCATTTCATTAAGTTTGTTATGGTTGGTTTTACTTGTTGGTTTTAATTGTTCAATCCCGGGAACCCGGGATTACTTATTTATTCAGAAAGGAATGTCCATATTATTCTTTCACGGGAAGAAGTTTAGGTATATAAGCACCCGATTATCCGATCACTGATTATAATACAGGGTGTTCCAGAAGGGCGTGGTCATATTTAAGGGTGGTGTTCTGTAGCTGTAGAATTTGCCAGATGCGAACCGCTCAGGAGCGGTAAATGTGGCGACACTTGGGAGACGCCCGTGACCAGCAGTGGATGGCTGGAATCATGATGATAATTAATTTGTACTAAGAATTTCCGAAGAGTCAATAAAGGTTTATTATTTTGTTTACTGCCATATCCGAACGACAAACATAAGAAAATAGTTACTAGATATATATTTAAACCTTATATACAATAGTGGTACATAGGCGGACTTAACGCATCAAGGCATTCTCTACCAAGACTTTATCTTATATACATATATATATCTTAAATACAGCTCAAACATAACATAGTTATAGTGTATTATCTAAGTTATTTAATAGTCGTGTACGACATGACATAACACTTTAAATAAAACAAACTTTAACTATGTATTATCATAAGGTTGAATATTTTCGGCCAGTAATATTAAAGCCAAAAAACAAAAGTAACTATTTTTATATCTGACTTATTATTATAAAATACATATTTTTGTATATTATTAGTTGAGATAGTTTATCAAATTCTGTTTATTTTATGAAAAATATGATATTAATAAAACAAATCAGTACTCAATAACTATGTAGTTTATTTTTTAAATATACAGTTGCCTTAACAAAACTATTTTTAGTGTTTGTACTTTATGCATTATCAAATTCGGAGTATGATCAAAATACTCTTTGAATGCATTTCTCTATTTGTGCACCAAATGCTATGCAGTTGAAAAAGGATTATTCCGTCGACCATGACTTCAAAATGTTCATTCTAAAACATATCACATTTTCTCAGGAATTCTCACACAACACAGAACGTAGCGAAATTATCATTTAGAATGACTAATAAAAATATATTTTCTCAAATCACGCATTCATTAAAAATAGGCCTATGGACAATGACTATGAGATGAACATACAAATCTAGTATACTGACTCAAATTCCTTTTAGTTCGTCTAAGAAAATACTGTTCGTTCCGTTTTTTATAGAAGAATGTTCACCGTCTCTTGGTGAAGAACATCCTTCTACCTGTATGCTATCCCCAATTCCAGTACGAATACTTCTTCCCGTTATCTTTCAATATGGCTTTGATGTTAGTATCGGCATTTTGTAGCTCTTTGCGATTATCTCTTTCCATTTTGATGAGTTCTAAACCTCGTTTTGCTGCGCAGTGGTATCGTTGACTGAGCGATGCTTCTGATCCTTTGATTCGTGGGATGTGGCCGGTGTAGCCTGCGATCGGTGGAAACTCTGGCGATATTGTGTTTTCTGTAAAAATAAAACAGTCCAATAAGGAGTGGACCTAAGTTAGAACCTTGCGGAATTCCTGATAGTTATAATAAAGCAGCGTAACAATAAAACGGAGAAAAAAGCTTTAAATTGGAATACTTAAGGGAATCATTGTTTCTTATTCATCATCAATACCCTCACACACATACAGTGTGTCATCATACAATTATTTTCTTTCGTTTACCTGGCTAACAGTATCGAAAGCTTACGTGAATTTAAGAGCTTACCTTTATACTTGTTGATCTCTCTAAATCTGTTCAAGTCCCGTCGGATTTCATCTCTGGAGTGCACTGTTTCCATCTTGGGCGCGCTTCTGGATCGAACATAGCTTCTGTTCAGATCCGCTTTACGCCTTAGTTCCCTTTGCCTGTCCGTGAAATTCGCCATGCAGTCGTCCGCAGTTCGTCCATATGATTTTCCATAACTGAAATATCGTAAAAATACGCATAGATTATATTCAATCTTGATTCGATCTTAGATTCTGATCTTCTATTAGTGTTAATTCCATTACAATTTTCATATCAGATTTGATTTGTTAAGTAAATGATAAAATGTGTGTTATCGTTAGAATTTCTAGATGGAATATACAAGTTAACGTTTTGATGGATTGTCAGTGAATCTAATTTGGTACTCATGAGTCAGAATCAGACGGACAATATCTACCTATCTACCATCTACAGAACAGTCTAGCCTATTCTGTCCCAGTGCTAGGCAATATTATACATATAGGTTGAAAAGAATATCTCAAGTTTGCTCGTCTAACGATCATCAATTTCTATTTAAAAGAAGTTTAATACAACTTTGTACGACTCTTATGGTTGTCTCCCTATACGACATTACTCTTCTGTATACCGTGTCATACTACGCAGACAAGACAGATATTATTATATAGTATTTTTCTTTCCTGAGTATAACGCAAATACAGCACAGTAAAGAACGACAAATTATCATGTTAATGTTTTCCTATCACGCTCTATTTCTTTGAACTTGATTCCGAATTCGACCCTTTATGTCGCTCGTAAACCTTAAACAGAAAATAATCCTTGGCATTTGCGTAACAATTGATTTTGTGTCAGTTTTGTATCTCACGGTACAGCTGAATAAATAAAAGTTAGGTAGTACAGCTGTTTTATTGGAAACAAGACTGTCACATCGGATATCTACAGAAGTAATATTACTTTTCTTTGAACTGCTATAACACGCCAGTGCATGGAGATAGTCAGTCGTGGACGATGTGATATTTATAGAAAAAAAGAAAACAGGTTTCTTTTCCTCCAAGTATGACGCATACCAAGAAAGATAATACGACAAATTTAGAAGGGTCAGTAAATACCTACTTGTTGTTTTGAAGTGAAAACTTCTTTAGGCAAGTTGAGTACTTTGGTTGCAAAAAAATCATGGAACTCGCGTCATCGTCACCGAACGCTTTGGGTGAACAAATATCATGGAACTCGCGTC
Source organism: Mamestra brassicae (assembly GCA_905163435.1). Lineage (NCBI taxonomy): Eukaryota > Metazoa > Arthropoda > Insecta > Lepidoptera > Noctuidae > Mamestra > Mamestra brassicae. The sequence continues at coordinate 4,562,820 of LR991004.1, read as the reverse complement.
ATCGTCACCGAACGCTTTTGGTGAACAAATATCATGGAACTCGCGTCATCGTCACCGAACGCTTTAGCTTTCACTTAGTTTTCACTTCTATCGGCAGTCCCCAAAGAATGCCCCGCATGTTTTTTTTTAGGTTGCTACCACATACCTGGCAATTTACAAAGATAGACTAGAGCTACCGACTACCTAACAGACGGCCGACAGCCTCTGTGCGAATTTAATCGTGCACCAAAAAATTGCGAAGCGTAATTATATAATGATTGTTTTACCTGAAGGTGCTTTTCGTTTTGAATGAAACAGCCCTAAAGGAAGTGGGCATCCTACTGCGTCGACGGGTCAATATTTGACTACGCTTACGATAATATTTTCAAGACGGTGAACGATGTTCATCCCGCGATCGTAACCCGTGTATCCCGTTATATGTGCGGTGGGATTGTTGCGGATGCCGTCGTGCACTTCTCGCTGTGGCCTCTCGAAGCGCGGCAGGTTTTTTGAGCGAGTATCTCATATACATCTCACCTGAAGTTCATACCGGGCACGGCGGGCACGTATCCCGTGTATCCCGTCATGTGCGCGGTGGACTTGTTGCGGATGCCGTCGTACACGTCTCGCGGTAGCCTCTTGAAGCGCGGTAGGTTGTTGAATGAGTGAGTACCTCATATACACCTCACCTGAAGTTCATCCCGGGCACGTATCCCGTGTACCCCGTCATATGCGCGGTGGGCTTGTTGCGGATGCCGTCGTACACATCTCGCTGTGGCCTCTCGAAGCGCGGCAGGTTGTTGAATGAGTGAGTACCTCATATACATCTCACCTGAAGTTCATCCCGGGCACGTATCCCGTGTACCCCGTCATATGCGCGGTGGGTTTGTTGCGGATGCCGTCGTACACGTCTCGCTGTGGCCTCTCGAAGCGCGGCAGGTTGTTCAGTTCGTAGTTGTCTCGAGGACGGTATTCTAGCGGCTTGCTGGAAAAGACAGTGTAAGTGACTTTAAAATTAGAGAGCACAGTTTCGTTGTGTGATCCAAGTCCGTTGAATCGTAATTCTCTGGTGGACGCCACTGCTGATTTTGGCTTTTAGGAGTTGCTGCGGTTGAAAATAACAGACATTTTGTTTTTGACGAATTCAATTTTGTATAAGTTATCTTATGTGCCAAGTAATTTCATAGAAATATGAGCTGGGTGTTTGTTCGAGACTGGCTAAGATTGAGATAAGAGACAGGTAGTAGAAAAAAAATATTTAGACAGATATCTTACTCTGATTTTCTTTTACCATCCACCCGCATTGTCTAGCCTCCCTGATAAATTCAAGCTAATAATAACGACAAAATATCGAGACCCGAGATATTACGAAAAAGCCCCGATTAGCGGCAATAATTTAAGTAGGTAAGTGTTGATATAATTCTCGCACACACAATACCAGTGGGTTCAATTACTGGTTCAAAGGTCAGGTTTATTTTTACTCGTTTTCAGAGGATTTCGAAGGGAGTGGGATGTGAAGTATTTACGTAAAAGCTCTTTTCAGGGGATTTTCCATAACAGATTAAATTATTTGCTTCCTTGAAGAAATTAGTAGGTAGATATGTTTTATTAATACCTGGGTGAATTGAAAAATAGTCGGCAGTCAATACTAGAAAACAAAACTATCTCATTTGTTAGTTCAATTAATTGTTGTTAACTGTGCAAAGTTTAAACGAGTGCGATAATTAGTTGTGATTTTATAAATTTATTTGTGAAACAATCCGACGCTATTTCCGTAAATGGAGCAAATTGAGCAGTCATTAAAAATACCTCCATAAGAACGGTTTATCACCGAAGGCTATCCATGAGGATATAGTCAGTACTTTAGGGAGTTCTGCTTTGTCTTATTCATCAGTAAAAAATGGATTGCGGAATTTAAGTTGTAGTAGTTTTATATCCTCTCAAATCCTGTCAGACTAGCTTGCGTTATTTGCATCTACTAAATAAACTATGCCCAAATTTCAGCCTTCTGAATAGGATATCACTCGAAATGGCGACCAGTTCTTAGACTATTACAATCACTAAATCAGTTATTAAAACGTTATTTAATTACTAATTATTTTTTTACAATATTCTGCCGCTGGTCCTGCTCCATAGGTCAATCAAGGGTGAAGGTCAAACTGGTTGATTTATGTATTAACTTTATAGATATACTGTTTCTTTTTTGTGTTTTTATTTTTCTGTTGACTCGCACACTGTTGTTTAATTAATGGTTCCAATGTTTGTAAATATGTGAGTACCATTTACCTAAATTTCTTTAGGAAATTAATAAGTTGACCTCTGCTGGTGATACTTTGTTCTTATAAGTAGCATACTCTGGGTGCATCGTCCTCACATAATATTAAATTAATTTTTGTATACTAAATTTTGTAAAATCATTATTTGAAAAGAGTAACTATGGAGTTTCTTGTCCGTTCTTCCTTACTTTTCCGAATGGACAGTAGAGTCACTTTATTAATGTAACATTATTATTTTACTGAACTGTAAATGATGACGTTCAAAAGTGCCGTTTAATGGCCTAATTGAAATAAACGTTTTGACTTTTAACCGCTCAATTCTCTAAACATATCGAAGTGAAGGCTTGGGTGAAGTGATCACGAGGTGAGCTGCCAATCCATATAATCAAGATGGAATGACAGCTCACATCGTGATCACATGCCATCTTGATTCTATGGATTGACAGCTCACCTCGTGATCACTTCACCCAAGCCTTCACTTCAACATGTTTACAGAATACCGGCCGACCGGCTGTAAAAAATACATAAAAATCAGCACCCAGATTTAAAAATAGTGGTTGGTCGGCCGTCCGTCGGCCCAAGCAAGCAGGTATGCGTACCTATGTTAAAAGTACATACTAACACTATTCTATCCCACACATTTAGTTAGTGAGGAAATAAGGGAGATCAAGCAGCTCTAGGAACTCAGTCTATAACCTCTTTTATGAGCGAACCGTGCGTTTGGACTCTTGGAAGACTTTGTCTTGTGAAATTAGATATAGGTACGTAATCTATGTCGTCATAAGATAGAAAAGTGGATCAATGCAAAACTTTATAGGTATTCGGAATAAAGGTGGGCAACTGCCCGATGCCGATGGTTCTGGTCATGCTTTTGTATTGTATTAATGTCAGGTCTTATTGTAGTTTGTATGTGGCTTTAATGATGGATGACGCTTCCACGCTTCGGCAATTTAAAAAAAAAATACCAAATCATTATTCCAGGATGGGTTGGAGAATATTTGCTCGCAAGTCTATCTAGCTAGGAAGGAACCGTACCGTAACGAAAACGTACCTAATATTTGTTTGGGTTCTTTGCACGTCAAACTGCTTGATTTATGAATGGCTGTTGTTTTCGGTTAAACATTGTATTAGATAAGGTTAACAGGGGTTGAAAGCTAGTTTTTCTGACAAGTGATTTGTCGGGTTTTCGAAAAAGCCGGAATAAGTGAACATTACTATAATGTGAATTGTCCACTTTTCTCCTACATGTATTGACAAGATTTCCTATATAGGCCTCTGGTGTAGGTATTTTAAGGGGTCCGAACGTCTGAATGAAAAATAAAAGCGTGTTAAAAAACAGAACTCGTCTGTTTTGTTTTACGCGGCGTAACAAAACATCGGTCAGTACCCAGCTTTATAGGACTATTCGTGTGTCTGTCTGACTGTCACAGCGAATTTGCTTAGAATCTTCTGAAACGATTGAGTTTGTGCACATATAAGAAAATACGTGTAACGAAAATGAATACGGTACATTTTGAGAATGGGTTCACTTCAAAATCATATTTTTTGATTTCATAATTTTGAAATATATAATTTTAAAATTATTTAAGAAAATATATGAAAAACGACCAGTACCCGCCAACCCCCTTATCTCAACAAATAAAAATCCATGTAAGAACAAGTAGGTAGAACAACGAAAATGAATAAGTGCATTTTGAAAAGGGATTCACTTCAAAATCATATTTTTTGATTTCATAATTTTGAAATAAACAATTTTAAAATGATTTAAGAAAATAGGTGAAAAATCCCCTTAGCTCAAAAAATAAAAATCCATGTAAGAACAAGTAGGTAACAACTACCTAGGTAAACCTCCTTTCGATACATAATGTTTTAGTTAAATCTCCCAATAGGTATAGGTACAACTTTGCTTTACTTACTTGAATAGGCCTTTAGAGCGTATCTCTCTAAGTATTTGCCTTGTGTTGTCCCCGTAGCATTTGCCGAAGCGGAACTTCAGCATAGGACAGTGCCCAGTGTACCTGAAACGAAACGAAGTCATGTAAGCACGTCTTTTCTGAATATCTTTCTTTAGTAGGTGCTGGAGCTCTTTAGTACTTTTTTATTTTTTATTTAATACTAGCTTCCGCCCGCGGCTTCGCCCGCGTGAAATTAGTTTTTGTCAATTCTGGTTCCTTATGTCTAAGAGACTCTTACAGGGGCCAGCCTCACGTTGTGTGCAAAAATATTTTTGTACACAACGTTTGCTGTTTTGTTATCATTTGTTAAAATGTGGAGATTGTTTGGACTCGACACTCGCGAGCAGGCCACGTAAAGTTGGCCATGCGAAAAACAGTTTTTCTCTAAATGGACACCCGCTACTTTAAGTGTTTGCCCTTGCGCTTTGTTAATGGTCATTGCGAAGGCTGGTTTGAGGGGAAACTGGATTCTTTTAAACTGAAACGGTAAATCTGTAGGGATCATGGGTATGCGTGGAATCAAAACTTCTTCATCTTTCGCTATACCTGTCATTATAATTGCTCTAATAATGTTGCGTCCTAGCTGCGTAATTTGCAATCGAGTCCCGTTGCATAGTCTCGGCGCTTCGAGATTTCTCATTAATAAAACTGGAACCCCAACTTTCGGTCTCAGCTTATGAGACGGCACTCCTGACAGCTCTAAAGAGTTTAGAAACTCGGTAGGATAAGACGTCACCTGTTCACTGTCCATGACAATATCTACCGACAAATATTCGACAACATCGCCTTGCACATGTGACATCATTCGTTCATTGATCTGTCCCACGATTTCATTGGTCGGTGCTAATATTGCCCTTTCACACAGCCATTCTCTATTCCTCATGTTATGTTCTAAACCGGGATAGACGTTGTTTTTAAGATCTTCCAAGTTGTGGACAGCATTACAAAATTCTTGATTTAATGTAATCATGCCGTTAAAAGCGAACTTTTTTGTAACTTGATACACCCAAAACTTACTAAATCACATGTTCCTAGATTCAGTGGTTAAGATTTCGTATACAAAAAGTTTGGATTTGTAGTTCTCGTTCCGAATCCGTTCCGTTCGAATTTCGGGAATTCCGTTTGTAGAAAAACTCTGCACATCCTATGAGACCTAGGTACCAAGATTCGTGGTCTTATCTTCAATTCAACCCCTATTTCACCCCCACACTGGTAAATATGCTAGAACAAACGATTTTTTGTTTCTTATAACGTGATATTTGACGACCTTGCATACTAACTTTCAACCCTTATTTCACCCCCTAGCTGGTCGAAATTTCAAAAATGCTGGAACAAATGTTTAATGATTTCATATCAAGTGCTTAAATATAAAGTTTCATGGTTTTATCTTTTAAAATTAAAAATTCCCATACAAACTTTCAACCCCTATTTCAACCCCTTCATCCCTTTTTTTTAAATAAAAAGTAGCCTATGTTTTGTCTCAGGGTCTAAAGATTGTCTGTACCAAATTTCATCAAAATCGGTTGCGGGGTTTCAGCGGGAAAGCGTAACAGACAGACAGACAGACAGAGTTACTTTCGCATTTATAATGTTAGATGGGATGGGTTTGCTCTTGACTCTAGTCTAGGTCATAGATGACAGAGACAAAGTCGACGATGGAGCGAGCTTACCCAGAAGAAGCCTGTTCACTCTAATTTTGAAGAGATAAGGGTTAGAGGGGAGGGGGGGGGGGGGTAAGGGATTGCAAAATGTTTCGTAACTTTAAATGTACGATGGGATAGGGATAGGCTACCTACGGGGCCCGCTAGGGCCAGAGCCTGCCAGGGTATTGGAATTTGTTCGAAAGATTCACCACGGCCCTGGAACGCAAAGGGCTGTACAAGGAACACGGATGGGTATTAGTTAGTAAGAGTCTGACACGCCCTTCAACTCCACCCAGAGTAGAAGAAGTCATTTGATGATTTCCCATCCTTAAAAAAAAAAAACCCCGGCTACCTAGTACAGTGGGTACCTACTAAAGAGACTGAAATTGGTTCTCAATATCTTATTGCAAGAAGTATTTGTTTCTTTTATTGTTCGTCTCTCTCTATCTCCTAAAAAGGAAGCAACTCATCATAGGTGGATAGCATCATCCATCAGTTTCAACCTATCCATAGTATCACTGGCACCTGCATCCTGGCACCTGGTAAAAGCCATACCTACGGTTTGTGTACGATGAACCCATTTTTTCACCGGGGTAATGTAGTTATCTCATTTACCAGGTCTAACAGAATTATTAATGCCGTCTATAAATTCCATTCCACTCTGGCATTTCAATTTGAAATTTCACATACCTACCTATGTTCGGCACCAATATCCCAAGGGATACGGTTCGAATTTCTTTAATATCAAAAGGGTTAATAAAAAAATCAATCTGCCAAAAATCACAATTTATTTCTCATCACGCATGAACTCCTTACTTCTAATTTTCCATTCCAGTAACGATTGAAATTCCCTTATCGAATTACGGATAATCTTCAGCGGGTGTAGTAAGTACGAAGGGGGAAATAGTAATCGTACCGCGCCCAGTCGCAGATGGGTGCTCATAGAAGATGATCATCATTTCAGCCGAATGATGTCCACTGCTGGGCGTAGGCCTCCCTCAAGCGTCGCCACATCAACCGGTCATGTGCGCCTCGCATCCAATGGCTTCCTGCAGCCTTCACTAGGGCAGCCGCCCACCGTGTGGGAGGCTTTCCAACGATGCGTCTTCTGGCACGCGCTCGCCCGTCCGTCATCCGCAGATGACGTCTATGGCTGTTGCGACTTTGCGACTAATTTGTCGCATGTCAATTGCATTGCGATGGAGTCGACTGACATATATAGATAGGTCTACACTAACTTTTCCAATTTTAAAATAAAAAAAATAAAATCCCAAAACGTATCCCACGTCCCGAAAACATAATCAAAAAACATAATATCATAAAGTACCTAAATAAAAAACAGTCTCCTCCAAAAATCGCAATTTATGTATCAAAAACTCATATTGCATCAATTGCTAACTTCTTCCTCTCCGATAGCGAACAGGTCACAGACAATCTTCGTACAAGAACTAATAGCCCGAAGACAGGTGTAGTACGAGGGGGAAGTCGCAATCGCACCGCGACCAACCGCAGATGATGCCCACGGCTATTGCGAGTTCGCGACTGCGACAGATTCGACTGACAAAGTACACTTTTCAATTTAAAATCTTGGACAAGATTGTAATTAGTTCCAGATCAAAACCCAAAACGTATCCCACGTCCCGAAAACAATATCTTAAAGTACTTAAATAAAAAATATTCTGTTTAAAAAAGGGAATTTATTCATCATCAACTCATGAAGCAACAGTTCCTAACTTCTAATTTTCCTCTCCAATAACAATGGATCACGGACAATCTTCGTACAAGAAGCAATAGCCTGATGGCAGGTGCAATACGAGTGGGAAGTCGCAATCGCACCGCGACCAGCCGCAGATGATGCCCATGGCAATCGCGACTGGCTCGTCGCAAGTCCGCTGCGACGGAGTCGATCGACATTCGCTGTTCACTCGGTGCATGGAGGCTGGGCATTGTTGGACACCTGTGTTATATGAAAAGGGGTTAGTAAACCGGTTTAAATAGCTTATAGGGAATGTATTGGCAATCGTCGTTCTCCTGTCGTCATCCCAATTCACTTGGGAGCCAGTACGGTATCTACATTCGTACGTCTTTTTCTGCCATAAGTACATCTTTATGTGATTAAAACCCAGTGCTCACTTTCTTTCCAACCTTATCTTCTTTCATAAAATCATTTTTGCAGCTTTTTGTTGGCAGCCAAAATACTAATTGACGATCATCTATGTAAGCACAGTTTAAAGGAGAGGACATTCTGATAATTTGCTTAATTGGCTTATGGGAGACTATTGGGCTTAGAACAGTTCACTCACCTAGTACCCTCCTAAGTATATTAGTAAGTAAAGTAAAGTCCCTAACCACATGCTAAGTCCAGAATAGAATCAATCAATCATTTATTTTGTTAAACATAGCCTGTATGGTTACAGATGGTATATTGTCTAAAATATGTGCGCTACGTTTTGCCAATATATGGCGTACGAACTTAGATAAATAAACACATACTTAATCAATAAATAAAATCAAGTGTTTAATTAGCAAGTCGGAATCGTCATAACTCTGTTTATCAGTAGTAAACTGGATGGAGTGAGTGAGTGGATGGAGTGATGGAGTAGTAACATCTATCTAAAAGGAACTAAAACAGGGACCTCTTAAAGGATCCCAGACACTCTGTGTTTCTAATAGCTGCTGGTATACTAATATATATTTTTGCGGCCATACCAGGGGCGCAGCTATTGCCGTATCAGCCGTATCAAAGATACGGGGCCCCCGGTTTACAAGGGCCCCGACGTGTGGACGCAAAGCTATATCTACATTTAGTCGCGCTATCTCCTCCGTGGCCTGCCAAGACAGTTCTGAGTTAGTAAGGCCTATTTTGTTTTAAAAACAATACCTCTGAAAACGGGGCCCCCAAAATGTTTGATACAGGGCCCCTTTGAGACTATTTACGCCACTGGGCCATACCTATCACACTTTTAATGAAAAATGCGGTTTTATGAGTGCAATAAAAATAAATCAAAATAAAATAGGTACTGGTGCTACTTACAAGTCCCATTGAACATCAAGCAGCCAACGGTCCCAACTCTTCCGTAGTACACAGTCTCTATGACACGCAGGAAACACAATATGACAAGAATTTGTTGCATTGCGTCTACACTACAGACAGTCTTCAAAGAAAATGAACACAGACCTAACATTGTTTGTTTTCCGTCTTCCTCAATTTGAATGGTTGTTGATTGTTTGGTGTACAATGCAGAGATCATTTTTAGGGTTCCGTACCCAAAGGGTAAAAACGGGACCCTATTACTAACACTCCACTGTCCGTCTGTCTGTCCGTCACCAGGCTGTATCTCATGATCCGTGATAGTTAGACAGTTGAAATTTTCACAGATGATGTATTTCTGTTGCCGCTATAACAACATCATCATCTGCCTAACCTTTTCCCAACTTTATTGGGGTCGGCTTCCTGTCAAACTGAATTCAGCTGTATACCAGTATTTTATGTGGAGCGGCTGCCTACCAGACCTCTACAACCCATTAACTTTACACAAATTAACTAGGTAACACGGTACTCCTTGGCAAGACTGGTGTCAGATTTCTGGCTTTTGACTCCGTAACGACTGCCAAAGATCCACAAATGACAGCCGGGACCAACGGCTTAACGTGCTTTCCGAGGCCGCTATAACTACAAATAATAAAAATGAAATAAAATTAAAAATATAAGGGGATTCCATTCAAGAAACATGTTTTTTACTTATGGTACGGAACCCTTCGTGTGCAAGTCCAACTTGCACTTGGCCAGTTTTTGTAAACTCAGGTGAATCTTGGAAACTCCTTTTCAGAAGTCCAAAAAAATTTAAAATTTTTCCGATACACTTCAGGATGCTGAGATGGATACAGTTGACTGTATATTATTCAAGAAAAAAAAGGCTAAAAAATATTCACACGTTTTTCTTTTACCATAAACCTCGAAAAAATGAAATTTACCGGTCGACCACTTTCAAATCTTAATGCTAAGGGCATGTATGGGTGAAAAGTGGTCAAACCATTTAAAATTATAAAGATCAGCCTCTCGATTCTGATCTGATGTGCGCCAGCGCCGGATCTGGCCTCAAGTCTTGGTGTTTAACTTTGGGTAGACGGAATTTCAGTTTCCTCCTTTTCCTCCTTTGCTTACGACGAGGTAATGGTATGGGGCACTCGATGGCATCGACGCAATAGCCGGCGTCTTCGTTCAGCGCTAGATTGCCGTTGCAGTCGCAGCGAGACCAACCGCACGTATAGCCTGTAATTATGTCATAGATAGATAAATAGATTATGCTATATAATACTTACAACAAAAATAGTTACACAAACTTAATTTTGTAATAATAATAAAATAGTACCTATAATAAAAGTTTCAGGGCTGGTACAAGTTCGTTGGGACATTGTCGATCCGTCGCACCGTGTGTGGTAGGGGTGCATGTTTCGAGGACAGTGGTCCACGCCTGCAACACCAGTAGAATATTATAATAGTAGATCTAAACCTTGCTATAGTCCTAAAGTGCCAAAGTCCTAGCTGAGAAGGTGCCTGAGGTGGACGCTGGTTGTGAGATAGTGTGGTGTCGTGATGCGAGACCATTGGCAGACCTAGGGACCTACTATGTTGCGGAATTGGTGGGAAGAGTTACCGCGGCCCTGGAACGCAAAGGGCATTTGAAGGAACATAGGTGGGTTTTAGTCAGTAGGAGTCTGACACTCCTCCCTGCTCCGCCAAGAGCAGGAGAAGTCATTTGATGATTTCCCATCCAAAAAACTGTCCTACTATTACGTGCCAAATTGTCAATGCCATCATCCGTTTAAAAGGAATAGTGCTATGCGTCCCACACCAGAATCATGACGGTCTTAAGACGTCTCCTCTCATTGGTCCACTGCACCTGCTACCTTAGATACCGTCTCAAAAAAATAAATTAAACGGTAAAAAATGAGTTAAACGGAACGGAAAACGGAACCTAGAGTTGTGGAAACATGTCTCTATTCTATGACATTACTCCAAACTAAATTTGCTACTGGCTGATTGGTTGAATGGGGATGTTGTCAGCCCTTTTGCCCTCCCAAGGGGAATTCGAAATACTGCAAAACCAAAAAAAATATTGATTTATATCTTATTAGTGGATCTGGTCTTGACTGGACCCAAAATTTTGCCCTGCAGGATACCATATTCGTAGATGACTATCACTATCATTCCTAGACGGTTACTAGCGAGAATTATTCGTTGAACTAAATTACCTACATCCAAATACAGTTCAAAATATTGTGTGTAGCAACAGCTTATATTTTCTCTCAAAACAAGATTTTTTTCACTATCTGCGGCCATTGGCCACCTTTTTTGTTTATAATAATAAAAATAATTACTTACATTGTTTATTAAAGAAGAGACACCGCCGCGTGTTAAATGCATCCACTAAACCCATAAAGCATAACGTCGAAAGTAGAATAAGTATCGAGGCTTCCATTGTTTAGCGACCATAATACCGACGAGGCAAAATCACAAGGCATTCTCACGTCGTACTTCGTCCACTTTTATCACCATTGCTGTTTACATTAAACCGTGTTTTGGAAATATTGCCAAGGTGTTAGGTGCTTCGGCTGTTGATTGTGACGTAATGGCATCATGCAACTTTATATTATCTCACGGTCAGCGTTGTTTAGTTCTGTTTTCCGCATTCTGAAGATTCCGCAGTTGCGTTGTTCTAGATTGCAGTCTTCGCGTCTTTGCGGTTAGTGTATCTTTTACTTGGTCCTTTAGTAATTTTGTTGTTTGAAGAGAACATATTTAAATCTGAGAATACCGTCAAATAAACTTCATAGTTCAAGGTTATATGCCTGCTGTCCAGCATACCAGTTACTGCTGGGACTCAAGCCTCGTCTTTGTTAGGGGAAGTTGGCTGTTATCCACCAGTTTGGCTTAGTGCAGGTCAGTGGAAATCAAATCTCCGTAATTTTGAATCTAGTTATTATCAGTTTCCTCACGATGTTTTCCTGCGCAATGCAGTAGACGGCACGTTAGTCGCAATTGACGCAAACTGGGTCAATTTCTCTCATTGCATTGATCACTTGCCTAAGCAATCCAGTTACTCTTACATTCACCTATGGCTATAATTACTGACTGGTATCAGGCTCTAACAACTAATCAAGGTAGTACCAATCCACCTACAAACCGGTGCTTTAGCAGAAACTTTAAAAGTGTTTATTAAAACTTCCCCAGTAAAGTGGTATCAAAAGGAAAACAGCTGTTAGCGAATCCTAACAAATGAGCTTTGAGCACGGAACTTTGACCCGTTTAGCGCTATAAAATATAGGTGAGTAGGTGGTATATACCAGTATACGTATAAACCAGTAGTCAAGATATCATAATGTGCCTGGTACGAGGGCAAACGGCGTGCGGCCTTCCTACGTCGAACAGATTCTGATAATACCGTAACTGGTACATTAAAGTAAGCTGATATCGTGATAATTTCGCTGGTATTGTCTTTAATTACTGTGTTGATTGTATCAGGAATACAGAAGGGCATTGGTTTTCAGTTAGCAGTGAAGGTAGTTTCTTTGTTGAGAGTTGCATGGCACTGTGCCATACAAATAGATTATTCGAAAGGTGCCTTTCTATCATGAGTGGCTTCATGACTTCCGTGTTACTTATTTAGATTAACGAAGGTACATTAGGTGGTGATTCTACTGGATAATTTTCTCGTCTATCCAGCATGTACAGGGGATACTTTAAAGAAAACGGAGGCCAGAACAGAAGGCTATTTTGTATCTTAATTTGTAGAGACCTCACGCAACAGTCGTGACGGATATCAAATATCAAACTATGAATCCTGCTTAAGAGCTAGGTTTAATCTATGTTTATATCTTTAATGTATTTAAGAATTAATCCCTATTTCCCTTGGTCACGGCATCGGCATCACGCGTGAACGGCTGGACCAATTTCGCTAATTATTTTTTGTTGTGTTTGTTATTGTCAGGAGAAGGTTCCTATGAAAGTGAAATTTGTAAAAATATGAAGTGAAAATTTTGAAAAACATATACTTACATCCGGGCGAAGCCGGGGCGGGCCACTAGTTTTAGTATGAAATGAAATACTATAACTTTACCCAAGTTATAGTGTTTCATTTCTTATATTGAATTTTTTTTAAAACTGTGTTAGAAAATACAGCGTTGTTAGTTTAAAATTGCTAAAATTCCATTTCAGTCTACATTGCGCCATTCACCACAAACAAAATCAAAGAATTTTAGTTATGTGACTTTACCACTCGCGTGCTTCGAAATGGAAGTTCCAAATGAACTTATTAAGTACGTAATAATCTTCATAATTCATACATCAAATAACATGGTGTTGGTTGTTCAATCGAAGGTTATATTCATGGATAATCGATTTCCTTATTCGACTTATTGTTTTCAAGGTTGAATCGATTAACTAATTTAATGAAATCAAAATCCGAACATTTCTTTTTTAGGGTGGATCAAAAGAGTTTTGTTACAAATGAGTTCTGACATGCATGGGTAACTGTCAGCTGCTTTGTGGTGAACGAGGGTTGGTCCATGGTAGGTCAGACCTAGGTCAGGTTAGTGACCATGACCCAAATACCACCCCATGCCATGGTGATATGAAAGCGTTGGTTTGTGGTCAGACCGTATTATTACATGTGTTCACGCTTCACCTTGATTTGCCACTTTAAAGATTGAAGAAAGAGGTGGGCGTTGATGCTCAATCGATGAATGGAAACTCATGTTTGATGTGACTTCAGGGTCGTTGGAAATAATTGGTGCAGTCAATCGATGAAAAAGTAGACAGAAAATGCATGGCGGCAAAGACGAGCTAACTTTGAGACTGTAGTATAAAAGTCATGACACGAACTGGAGTATTGCGGAAATATTATTTGGCTGTTTGGTGTTTCCTTTCAGAATCGCTGTAATTTTTATCTGCATAGAATATATAACAATGTCAATGCCCCATAGGTATCCGGGCAACCTTAATTCATATTCATTACCTACTGACCATTTCTGGTTGCTTGAAAGAGCTCGCGAAATGCAATAAGGCTGTTCCAATGGTACTCGTATGTGTTTTTTTAGTTTACATTTTATATTAAACTAGCTTTTGCCCGCGACTTCGTACGAGTACATCCCGTTTTTTTCCCGTTCCCGTAAGAATTTCGGGAAATCCTCTATATACTCCCCTACGGAGTGTATGGAAGCTACATGCCAAATCTCAGCTTTCTACGTTTTTGCGTTGTCTGTCAGTTACTCAGTCAGTCAGTCAGTAATTGAAGAATGTTATATGAGAATTGTTGGCCTATTTTAGTGTACACCATAACGTGTGTTTAGGTACACTAAAGTAGACCAAATACAAGCACATTGCAGATCTAACATCTTTGATTTTTACTCAAATCGTATTAAGTAGGTACCTACTGTTAATTTGACACAATATTTTTTATCGAATCGATGTCAATTTAACGATTCGTTTCGATTCAGAACTTGTTAACTTCAGGAATCGAATCAAATGAAGCGATGCACCTGCAGTTTAATCACTAGATACCTACCTCCTATAATGGAATTAAAATGAATTGTTTGGCCATGCCTTACCTAGAACCACTTCGGGGAACTTAACCGTAAATAATGAATCAACCACCTACTGTCTGTCAATCACACGATAGGTGTACTAAAGTTAGTGTTCATTCGTTTTTTTTCCTTTATTTGTTTAAAGAGGGTTTAATCTAGATAGATTACGTCACCCTCCAAATCAACTTTCCAAATTAAACAACTAATATAATGTAGGTAGGTAAGTACCTACTTATTATCCCGAATTACCCCTAGAACGGTTGTTAAATGACGGAAAAAATGTAAACAAGAAAAACTACACCTTTATTTCTAGAATGAAACAATACTAGATTGTTTAGACGGCGATGTCAAACTTTCTCTCAATGATAACGAGTCACGAGTCATGTACATCATCCTGGCTGCTTCCGCAGTAGGAGCAGTAAGGACGCTGTTACATACCCCAGTCTCGTACCTACATATTAAAAAATCTACAAAACACTATCAAAAAATCATGTCTCTCCGGCTCGTTCCGGGCACACTCCATCATGATATGGTTAACATCTTCAATTAACTTGCATTCTACACAGCGGAATCTCCTAAGATTCAGCTTTGTTTGTGTGAGCAACAGTCACGGTAGTTTTGTTATCATGGTGGTAGGAATCACGGCTTTTGGTTTTTTTTAGCTATCCCGCTCCTGGGAAAAGGTATCCCCCTATTTCTTTCACTTCACATTGTGCTTCTTCATATCGATTGTTTAGGAAGCTGCCTTGGCATCACGCTTCTCCTCGTTGTACCACGATCCTTTCCACAGTCTATCTGTGGTAGGGCTTTGCCTTGCAATGTTTGTGCCCATTTCTTTAACGGTGTACGGTATTAGAGAATGGGATACGATTGCAGGAGTAAAATACTTATTTGTAGTGCAACAGAAAACTATATTTTTCAGACTAATGTTACAACGGTTGCTAGGACACATCAAGCAGTAGACAAGATGTAGTTTATATTAAACTTATAGGTTTGCAACCTCTAACACCGCCCCTTAAACTTATCTTGTAAACACACATCAGTAGCCAAACCTAACTCGTTAACAAAATACTTATGTTTCTCTACCGACAAAGGTTTTGTTAAGACATCCGCCGTCATTTTGGACGTTGGCATGTAATTTATTTTTACTGCACCATTGCTGACCGCCTCCCGGACGAAATGATGACGTATGTCTATATGTTTTGACCTACCATGAAACATACTACTTTCAGTCAATTTCAAGGCCGACTGATTATCATTGAAAATAGTTATTTCAATGTTACTACCTATACATTCGTGCAAGAAAGTTTTTATAACCAGTGCTTGTTTACAAGCATCGGAGAGCGACATGTACTCCGCCTCAGTACTCGATAACGCAACGGTACGCTGTTTCCTACTTTCCCAACAAGTAATCGAATTCCCAATTTTGAAAACATATCCCGTATAAGAACGTCTATCAATTTCATTAGAAGCCCAGTCTGCATCAGCAAAATCCGTCACAGATAAACCAGTTTTCTTATAGGTAATGCAGTAATCTACTGTACCTTTAAGATAACGCAACACACGTTTAGCTGTTTTCCAGTGAACATCGGAAAAACAGTTATTGAATTGGCTTAATACGCTTACAGCATGACATATATCAGGACGCGAACAGACCGCTACATACATAAGACATCCGATCAATTCTCGATACTCCAAACTGTCATCCTTTTCTTCAGCTTTGTTCAATTTTTGACACTGCATTGGAGTTTCAACAGATTTGCAGTCTTGCATTTTGTATTTCTCTAATATCTTTTTAATATAGGCACTTTGATCTAGAGTGATCTTGCCATTCTCTTTCCTGATTCTTAATCCTAGAACTTTTTCTACAGGACCAAGATCTTTCATCACGAATTCTTTCATCAGCAATGATTTAGTTTTAGTTTTTTCCGCATTACAATTGCTAAAAATTACTAAATCATCAACATACAATGCGATAATTACAAACTTGTCGCCATTTCGGTTTATGTATACACATGGTTCGGAGACCAATCTCTTAAAGTTGAGTTTGTTGACAAGAATATGATTGATCTTTTCATTCCATGATTTAGGCGCTTGTTTTAGACCATACACAGCTTTGCGTAGTTGATACACCTTATTATTGCCTCTACCTTTTTCAAAACCTTCTGGTATTTCCATGAAAATGGTTTCTTTTAAATCACCGTTTAGAAAGGCTGTTTTTACGTCCATGTGGTCAATCTCCATGTCGTACTCCACAGCCAAAGCTAATAACATTCTTATGGTTTCGTATCTCACTACAGGTGAAAAAGTTTCAAAATAATCCACTCCATACTTTTGTGTAAATCCTTTTGCCACTAGACGTGCTTTGTATTGTAATAGTTCACCGTTAAGCCCTCTTTTCTTCTTAAATATCCACTTGGTCTTTATTGGTTTTGTACCTTTCGGCAAATCGGTTAAGGTAAAGCACTTATTGTCCAAAAAGGACTGATACTCGTCTTTCATAGCAGCTCGCCACTGCCTGGCTTCAGGACTATTCAACGCTTCTTCAACTGTTCTTGGATCATCACTGCCACACGCTTCCCCCGTCAAAAAACCACACAGGAAGAAGTTCTCATCAGCTTCCACGTATTCTGCTCTCGAGTCATCTGTCTCAAATGAAACATCTGGAACATAAGTAGCATCCGAGTGATGATCTGTGACCAAGCTACTGGTCGAAGCTTCGCTATCATTAGCATCATCAGTAGTCACAGAAGTTTGTTCTGACTCTGTTCTATTCTCGGATACACAAGGAGTCTTAAGTTCTATAATCACATCTGATTCTACTTTAGTGAAGTTCAGATGCTTGAGTAATTGATTCTCAATGAACTTAACATTTCTCGCTATTGTTAACTTATAGCTCTCAACATCCAAGAGCCTGTATCCTTTTGTGTTCTCACAATATCCCGCGAATATGTAAGGTTTAGATTTGCGATCCAGTTTATTACGATTATTTTGTACAGCATACGCTAAACAACCAAACACACGTAAGTTATCTAAGTTTACCTTACGTCCAGTGTAAATTTCTTCTGGAGTTGCACCTCTAACTGCCTTTGTAGGTGAGCGATTTTTAATGTACACTGCAGTGTTCGCAGCCTCAGCCCAAAAACGTTGATCCAAACCTGCTTCCAGAAGCATACAGCGCACCGCCTCCATAATCGTTCGGTTCGCGCGTTCGGCAACTGCATTTTGCTGTGGACAATGAGGAACTGTAGTATGATGCCGGATTCCACACTGACTCAAATACTGCTTAAATCTCGTATTGATGTACTCGCCACCATTGTCGCTTCTCAGGATTTTAATCTTTTTATTAGTCTCGTTCTCTACAAGAGCTTTGAAAATCAAAAAACACTCAAAAACTTTGTCTTTCGATTCTATTGAATAACAAAATGTCTTCCTAGAAAAATCGTCAATAAATGTTAGCAAATATCTCGCACCGCCTATAGATTTCACTGGCATAGGGCCGCACACGTCCGTGTGAACCAGTCCTAACACCTTACTTGCACGTGAAAAAGATTTCTTAGGGAAAGGAAAATTAGTAACCTTACCTTCAATACAAGCGATACATTGCTCGTATGTGGATACATCATAGTCTATACCAGTCGCCATACCACTTTTGAGTAGGTTCATGCTGCGACTATTCAGATGTCCAAGCCGACGATGCCATAAACCCTGAGATTGAACCTCTACCTGGGTACTCAAGGAGACACTTACTGGCATACTGTGTTCACTCGAAACGGAATTTATAGATGCATCCCCGGTTTCTAATTTATAAAGACCGCATGCATCCCGTTTTGCTACAGCTACTACCTTTCCGTTTTCGTAAATTTTACAAAAATTCGATATAAATTTTACTTCAAAACATTTTTGTGTCAAAATAGTGACAGATAACAGATTACATGACAAGTTCGGTATAAAAACTACATTACTGACAGTTATCCATTGGTTTTGTAAAAAGAGTTTCACATTACCACGACCCATTGTAAAAAGTTTTTCACCGTTCGCAACGCTTATTTCTTTTGGCGTATCACACACAAAATCATGCAAAATGTCTCTATTATTGGTCATGTGGCAAGTTGCACCACTGTCGACGTACCACACATCTCGATCCAGCTTTACCATCAGAGATGACAACATAGTCGTCCTACCAGGAGTTTTCTGAACCTTCTCCTCCTCTTGACAACTGGAACTAGATGGCTTATCCTTATGCGTAGCTTTCTGTCTGCAATCTCTAGCGTAATGACCTAATTTTTTGCATCGAAAGCACTTGGGACGCTTCGAGATCGAAGTCGAAGTCGTTAGGGCATTCTGTTCCGTACCCTCTGCATCACCTCGTCTCTGAGCCTCCTGGAGTAGTTTAGTTTTCACCAGTTCACTTGAGAGAGAAAGGCTACTATGCTCTAACGTCATAATGAATGGGTCAAACTTCTTGGGGAGCCCACTGAGCATTATTATAGCAACGAACTCGTCTTCCAGAGAAGCATTTATGTCTTGCAGTTGTTGGGCTGTATCTAGAATTTTTGTAACATACACCTCCATACTCTCAAACTGCTCTAATTTTAAGCTAAATAGCATTCTGAGGAGACCTAATCTTCTACACAGACCTTTGTCCTGGAACGAATTCTGTATATTCTTCCAGGCGTCAAACGCAGTATTGCAATTCCTGACAACGGAGTAAACAGATGGCTGAACACTGAGGCAGATTCGTGCTAGCGCTTTTTCCTGTTTCTTCTTGTCTTCGCATTCTGGTTTATTTTTCTTATCGACCTCGTTGACACATTCAAACAAGTCTTCATGAATAAGCAACATCTTCATTTGAAATTTCCAGGAGGTGTAATTATTTACTCCGGAGAGTTTTTCAATTGCGATGGATTGGTTACTCATTTTCGCGATTTCGTAATTATTACGTGATAATGTAATTAATTATATCATACGCGTTCTGCTTCCTCACGCTCTGCTACCATATTAGAGAATGGGATACGATTGCAGGAGTAAAATACTTATTTGTAGTGCAACAGAAAACTATATTTTTCAGACTAATGTTACAACGGTTGCTAGGACACATCAAGCAGTAGACAAGATGTAGTTTATATTAAACTTATAGGTTTGCAACCTCTAACATACGGCAGCGGCAGACATGGCCTGTCGAGTCCCACTTCAGTCTTGCAGTTTTTTTTAACAACGTCGGCTATTGGCGTGCTTTGAACTATCAAATTGTAATTGTTTGACTGATTCCTACGATTAAAAGTTCAAGGAGGGAAAGTTTGTTATGCTAAGTAGATAGGTAATTACAACTTCTGTGCCTTTTTTCAAAGATAATAATAAAAAAGAGAGGCGTCACGTCATGCTCTACTGATTGAAAATCAACACCTTAATCCATCTTACACGAGAACATGTTTGAATAAAAATAATTTTCGTTGGAAAAGGATTTGGATTCCGAAAATGTTCTCCGTAGCATATAGATTTAGTTTTCATATAAATCATGTTGGATTGGCTAAATCTAGTCTAAGCACGTAGGGCACACCGCGGGGATACGAGAGTTCTTGAAACCTGTAATTTGGAAAGTTCACCCTTGTAGACACGGGGTACGGCACTAATTGGTAGAGACTTAAACTTTAAAAAGGTTTTAAGGCTCTTTTGTGATTTAAAAATCAAACTGCGTACTGCGTAGCTTCTTCCGACTAGCTGGCTTCCACTCTAGCTGGAAGCAGGTGATAACACTGTATTCCTTGGTAAGACTGGCGTCAGCTTTTTGTGGCTTCAGGCTCATTTTGGATTAACCTTTTGAACGCTATTGTCACGTATACATGACAAGCAAGTGCGTGCCCTGTACGCCAAACGTCACAAATATGTGACAAAAAGTACGGCGAATTTGTGGCTTGATGGCTTGGCGTCGGGGGCACGCCGATGCGTTTATATATGCTCTGGTGTTCAAAAGGGTAATCAGAAAAATATTGATATAGGTACTGATGTGTTTATTTTTAGATATAAATAAGCCTTACCTAGTTATACCTACTTACCTATATCTACTTACTGTCTAGATACGGTCAGCAACACCTAAATGGTGTTTTAATTTGACGCCTAGGGAAGCAAAGGAAACGCTGGCGTGACGAGTAAGAGGTGTTCACGGAAGATATGCCGTAGAAGGCAACACGCATAGAAAAGTGAAAAGCTATGGGGAGACTTTTGCCAAGCAGTGGTACAAAACTGATTGAAAACAAAAAAGTAAGCTTGACCCTTTTGTTATGTAACGGCCGGTAAACGTCATGTTTGCCTTTCAAACATGACGTTTCAGCTACTGTTGGTAGCTAATTTGACAGTTGGTTGAAGGTTGACGTTATTGAGACCGGCTGTGAGTACGTAAACCCAATCAAAGGCTCCAACCACTGTAAGCACATGATGTCAACAGTTAATTGGCTATCGTTTAATTATGCGATCCATTAACCACCACCATACTTCTAACCACCAACCACTGGTGAAACACTATACTAGCCCAATTAACCCCTATTTCTATCGTAACAAGATTGATAATGACTTGCATCGATTTGTGCTACATTCACAGAAGAGTCGTGTTAATACAATCCGTGCGAATCAACTCGAGAACAATGTTATCAAGTTTTCACTTTCGTCGAAAAGTATTGAACAAGTACCTACTCGTAGATTATTGTTTGAGATTTCGTCTTTTGATCGTTTGATATCGTTTTTCGCTTGGTGGAGTCTACTTTCTAGCAGATCAATTTATTCAGACTAATCCGCAAGCCATTTCAGACAGTAAAAATGTTTGGTTTTAAATTGTTGGTAAAAATCATGTTTCCGAGAGTATTTTGAAAAACGTCATGGGCATTTGCGATTGGTCTCTTTTACTATGTACTTTATTTCCCGCGGTTTCGTCTATGGCCTTTTCCAACAGGAAACGTACATTTTCAGAAATGCATAAGTCTATAATATATAATGGTATCACATAACCTACTTAATATTAATTTTAGTGCCTCCTTATAAATAAGTTGGAAAACGTCCATAATCGGAAAAACGCCTTTACATTTCCGCAACGATAGGTTCCGAGCTGCCTGTGAACGCGAGAGGCTACCCGTAGCGTAGACGTCACGTGTCCGTGTGCCGGATAATGTGGGTACCTACCTACAATCACGTGAATCAATATGAGGGGAGTTTTATAAACGATACTTACCCGACAGTTAGAGTGTAAAGGTGTCAAACATTTACTGAAAATCGGGACCAAGCATGTTTCTAGGTGAAACTAATTAAATAAATACTAGCTTTTACATGCAGCTTCGCACGCGTTAAAGTAACACATTACTATCTCTAGTGTCTATCTCTTCACCAAAATTCATCAAAATCGGTTCAGCGATTTAGGCATGAAAGCGGAACAACTCCGTTCGCGTGAATATCGAAAATAATCCTAAGGGAACATACTTCTGGGATAAAACTATATTAGGTATGTCCTTTCCCGGGACTCAAACTATCTATATACCATCTAAATCGGTTCAGCGTTTTAAGTGTAAAGAGATAACAGACAGACACACTTTCGCATTTATAATATTAGTAAGTATGGATTTCGTCTGGCAGTAAAGAACTTAACAAAATATGTATTATTCCCTGAAGAAATCTACCTAGTCCTATTCCTAAAACGGCGGAGGATCGTGAATACGATATATCATTACAAGAATGAATCTATTAAGGTTCGAAGTTTTGCAAATATGTGCTCACGGAATATAAGTTAGTGTTTGAGGGAATACAAAAATGAATAGGCAAGTAATGAAGAGCCAAATATTTTTCTTGTCAGCGACGTCCATATTTGTTGGTAACACAATATTGCCAGCACAAAAATCTCGCAGATAACATATTACCACATACGAAAATTAAGTAGAAACGACGCGAAAGTCGATAGCACTATCATATTTTCCCATCAGACATTTCCATTTTCCGCTTAGTAAGCAGCGATTCCGGAAATGAGCGGAGCGGAGCGAGCCTATTAACTTAAATGCCTTGTTTTTGTGGTCTGTAATAACTTAAGTAAATTCGACCGTCAATCATGGCCAAGAAATTAATCTTTGATAGTTTGAGAATGTTGAAAGTAGCACCACTTTATTCGTCGCGTATAATGGAGAAATTGTTCTAGAAGTTAATTTTATAATTTCGTATTAAAGCTCTTTGTTAATGATTTATGTTCTAGAAAACTTTTCAAAGCGTCATAGGCTCCTGTAACTAGGTATAAACTTTTATGTTTTTTAATTTTAATTTTCTTGAGAAATATTTATAATATTTATTAGGTAGGTATTATTGTTACTTGCGGGGGATTTTTTTGACGGTAAATTTTAAGGTTTGCTTAGTTAAGAGATTTTATTATAAGTGTATTTAGTTAGTTCAGTTCACCGATAGTCAGAAGCCAGATAATCTGACACCAATCTTGCCAAGGAGTACCGTGTTACCCAGTTAATGGGTTGTGGAGGTCTGGTAGGCAGCCGCTCCACGTAAATGTGGTATATAATGGTAGGTATTCAGCTGAATCCGGTTTGAGTGGAAGCCGACCCCAATATAGTTGGGAAAAGGCTAGGCTGATAATGATTTAGTTAGTTTAGTATTTAAAAGAAGAAAATGTTGTAGTAAGTACTTTTAAAAAGAAAATATCTTAAGTACCTAAATTATAACGGAATCTACTCAAGTATTTTTACTAGTAAGCGTAGGTAAATAAGTCAAAAGACCCTGAAATAAACACCCTCGTGAGTAAACCCGTAAAAATGAATTAAAAGTTTATGTAAACCAAATGAATCCCTGTGGCATCAGGTGTTAATTAGCCGTATTAGCACAGCAACCTTCCCAAAAAAAAATAGGTTTAACTAGATTAGATAGTGGTTTACTGAAATCCGGTAAGTAGTTTTGGAGATTAGCCAACTACTCCACCAGAACGCGGCGTAGATATTGTAGACAACGTGGTTATTGACATACCTACCTACCAAACTAGGTACTTAGGTACCCAAAGAGTAATATTTTTTACAAATGTTATTTAAACATTAGAGATGTAACTGCAACGCTTGCCGCGGTTGGTCTGTGGATGGGTGACCATCTTAACATACCAAGACTCCTTCGTGCCTCGGAAAGCACGTTGAGCCGTTGGTCCCGGCTGTCATTTGTAGATCTTTGGCAGTCGTTACGGATAGTTAGAAGCCAGAAAATCTGACACCAGTCTTCCTAAGGAGTACCGTGTTACCCAGTTAATGGGTTGTGGAGGTCTGGTGGGCAGCCGCTAAGCGTGAAATACTGGTATTCAGCTGAATCCCAATCCCAATATAGTTGGGAAAAGGCTAGGCAGATGATGAGAGATGTAACTGTGATCAGTTGAAAAAAATATTTGGGTAGTTATTTAATGGTCTGGTGGTTGGTAAGTTACTACACGGTAAAACAAAGTAATAAAGTTTTAAATTAAAAATATAATTTTGCGTTTATTTCATCCTACAATTTAGTTTCAAAAATTATTGGCAGTTAAATGACTTGCCCAGCCAAGTAGCGGAACATAGGGATAGGTAGTTTACGGCACCCCGACACGGATAAGTAAGGTTAGAAGGGAATGGCGGGATCTGAAAGACCCCGCCGTTCCCTTCGTGGTTATTTTTTATAAACCACGTAGAAATAGGAGCCCGCTGAGCGGGGCTTCGTCGACCAGGCCCAAATGAAAAGTTTGTAAGACATTTTAAGCTTAGGTATTAGATATTCTCGGTACAATTACGTAACAACTGATCGCAAATTTGACATTTAAAAGGGTTATAATGTTGAAATTGATTGTTGTTTGAATTTATAAATCTTACCGACTAATTCCGATTTCTAAACTGCCCACTAATAACTGCACATTCAGTCATATTTCAGCTCAATATTTATTTAACTGCCCATTTCAATATTTTTTACGAATATTTTTTATTTCGTTTTCTGCTCAGTTTTTACTGCTGAACTTGTTAATAAACATACATTTTGTAATTCAAGTTTACAATATACAACTGCCGCTTTAAATCAGTAGCGTAGGTACCTACCCAAAAAGGACTTGCTACGAGGAAAAAACTGCTTTTGTCTACAGGTTTTGTACCTACCTGAAAAATCATACTTAGTAGGAGGATAAGCTTGTTTTGTGCCCTGACTAAAAACATTTTAGCCAAAAATAAACCCATTCAAGAGTGGAAAAGCCTGGATCAAGATTTTGGCTTTTCCGAAATAAAAATATATCAGTAAAGTAAATTAAATATAAAGAATTATAAAATACTATCGATTCATATTCTAAAAAATCTCAACCATTTATGCCAAGGTGGGTCAACCAATTGTGGTAACTAACTGTACCTAATTGGCGGATAGCAATTTACATAGCCACACCATACTGCCTCTACAAGTTTACTTACATAGTACCATGCCCGGAAAATGTTACGAAATCACTTACAAACACTTCCTTGAGTCCTGACATTCCACAATCTTCCTTTTCGTATTTTCAAGGGAAAGTCATTACTGCTGTATGAAAATTTCAAACTTTACAATTCTACGTCAACTCGTGAACGAAATCGTTTAGATAACCATCTTAACTTTTCGTGTTCTCTGCCTGGTTAAGTACGTAGTGCCAACGATATATCAGCGAGAAGGTCATGAATATTCACATGTTAAATACTGCAGAAGTATTAAAATAAATGCTTGGAGATATCGTTTTAAACGGTTTAAAGTGTAACCACCCATATATTAATGTAGACGATCAGAGAGTGGCTGAGCTGTGAGTGGAGATTCTTTTGAACCCGAAAATAACAGCATCTGTTGAACGTAGCCACTAAAGCCAAAGTTTGCCCTAGACGAAGAATAGAATATATATATGAAAGCCCTGATATTCAAAGCCATGACAACTCAAGGAAAAAGCAATGGAAAAGTTTCAAAAATCTCTATCACTAAATTTAGCGTTTTTAGAGCGAAGTGATGTTTCTCTTGACTAAAGTAAACTTTTTTATGTACTTATGAGAAATCATCAAATGACTCCTAGCACTCTGGGTGGAGCAGAAGGGAGTGTCAGACTCTTACTGACTAAAACCCATCCTTGCTCCTTCTAAAGCCCTTTGCGTTCTAGGCCGCGGTGACTTTTTCGAAAAAGAAATTTAAAGAAGTTTTTCGAAGGATTCTACAAACAGTGGGTACCTACTGCGGCTACTTCGGTCCGTCAATATTTCTTCCGAATTGGAGACTAACGGATGACGGAAATCGGATCTTGTGCGTAAACAACCATTCAAATGGTTCTATGGCTACTTCAGAACGTATTTTCACGGATTTGGATGGGATGCAGTGCATAACCGCTCTTATTAGTATCTACAACAGTAACAAAGAGTAAGTAAGCCTATATTTCCAGAAATAAAACCAATCTTTACGATTCACCATCGCAGGTTTAATTAAAAGAAAATTAAATCAGTACCTACAGTTTTCCCCGTCAAATAAAACACGTCAGATCACAGCAAAAGAATTCGAATTACCATGTTTAGCTGCCGGCTCATCAGTATGTCGCATTGGTAAACACCGTGACGGCAATATATACGAGTATGTATCTACTTTCTCCGCTGAGAAAACATTTCCTGATCAATACAATGAGTCTAACGCAACTCTCTGATAGGCTGAGTAGGATACAGATGTATAAAATCGCGATTACCTACACGATTTAGAAGAATAGATATTGATCTTGAAGCCCATATCCATATAAGATAGATATACCTTAGGTCTATCCACTCTTCCAGGGTTGGAAGGCCTTGAAAACCTCGAATCGATGGCATTCAATCTTGCTTCAAACATTTTCCATAGGTACCACATAGGAATACTGGATGGAACACAGTTTTCGAGATATGGGCCATAAAAATGATAATGATAATACGTAAATAGGTTAAAACTAATATTTAACACATTTTTTTTCGTCTAAATGAAGTCGGTGTTGCCTAGCTGACTACTCTGAGAAGAAACACTGAAAATAAACTCAGAGGGCAGTCTCATTTAAAGAGTATTGTTTACATTATGAGAACATCTACGGATTTCACGGGTCATGTCGGATATGGTCTTTTGAAGAAAGCACACGAATGTCCGGAGAATTTACCATGTACCTACGGTCCGTCAGTGTTCCAAAGCATACTTTCATCCTCCCCTATACTTATATAAAAAACTCGAATGCACTGACATGGGAAGACCCTATCCAAAACTGTATGAATAGACCTTAAGAAATACTTAGTGCGTAGCTGAGTCTAGTTCTATGGTGAAGGTCGAGAGGATGGGCACCGGTATCCTCCTCCTACGCGCTAGTGGGCTCTGATTGCCAATTTGCCCATTCTCACTGCAGCAGAGACAATAGAAAATTATTGCTCTAGTGTCATTTATGATGATTGTAGTTATGATCGGTCGGTACTGTAAAGATAATTGAGATGTCCTAGTTCTGAAAAGATCTTGAATAAAGCGAATTCTTTTATTTCGCAATGAGCTCGTGTCGCGACTTCACCAAATTTTTGGCTGACCACGCTGGAAATGGAGAGGCAACTTAGCCTTAGGAATTGACAAGAAGTGGGACAGTTAAGGCTAGATATAATAATAATTATGAGACCGCTTTTGATCGGCCACGATAGATCGAGCGTGCCAAAAAGAGGCCTGTTCAGTCTTTCTTTAAAGGCTGATGGTAGATTAGGTGGTAGCCTTACACAGGCTGGCAAAGAGTTCCACACTATGCCCGTAAAATGAATGCGACCTTGTTACCTTTTATGTCATTGCCTAAGTTGACGTCTTAAAGCCATCATGTTTCTGGTATTAGAGGGAGACGGAGCTATAAAGGACGAATAACACTATCTCTTTTCCATAACGAAGTCATGATGGCATTAAGATGTCATAGACCACTGGTTTCCCATCCAGAGATTTGTGTTTTATGTGCGTTCACTTAGCTTGTTAAATCTAAATGTAGCCCTTGGTCTAGTTAGTTCTTAGTATTTTATAATCTTAACGTGTTGTCATTTAACAATTTATCTTGCAATTAACTCCCACATTGTTCTTCTCAGTTATTTGAATGCATTAGCACTCGTTAAGAAAATGTGGCATGCTGCGTGACTAGAAATAGATGTTTCCTTTATTTAAGAAAATATACCTAACTGCCAGCTATTGTTAAGTCAGAGAATAGTAAAAAATTGCGATTCTTTTATGTAGGTTTTATCTTGTACTGTCTTCTTTGTGTTTTAATATCTATGTCAGAAGGATGTGAATTCTTTCGTTTTGTCTAACGGCAAGAATTATTCTAAAACTAGTGGACCGCCCCGGCTTCGCCCGGATATTAATGTTCTTTCTTAATTCAAAATTTTCTTTCATAAGAACCTTCTCCTGACAATAACAAACACAAAAACAAAGAATTAGCGAAATTGGTCCAGCCGTTCACGAGTTTTGCGCTTAGCAACACATTTAGCGATTCATTTTTATTATATAGAAGATATGTTGGTAGAAATGCCAATCACATTCTTGTGCATAAATCAGTAACTTACCATTAGTTTTAAAGCGTTTCCAAAACCGGTGGAAAAGGAAACTTCAAACTACACGCTCAAGTTACACTGTCACTTGAGTATGCGTGGGTAGCTACATGAATCGTTTTGCTGCCATCATCTATGGGGTTCAAAATCTTCCCGTTTCATCGTTATTTCTAACTCTTCACTTACTCCGCCCTCCCCTTCTCTTTCACTTGATGTAAGCATAGTCATGCCCAATATCACAAAAAAAAAACTAAATTAAATTATAAATAGTTATGTCAGTATATACTTATCTAACGCGAAACCATTAGGTAGGTACTCATTTGTCAACTCTCTCTCAATTGTCAACCAGAATGCCATACTATTTGGCTTCCCGATCGTGTGATACCAGATTATAAG
This sequence comes from Mamestra brassicae, assembly GCA_905163435.1. Lineage (NCBI taxonomy): Eukaryota > Metazoa > Arthropoda > Insecta > Lepidoptera > Noctuidae > Mamestra > Mamestra brassicae. The sequence continues at coordinate 4,534,438 of LR991004.1, read as the reverse complement.
GAAGACCTTGAAGTTCGGAAAGTCACCCTGCCGAATACCAACCTGTCATGATACTTAGTAAGTTTATTTTCATGACAAAACGCGAAATCCTAACGATAAGCATGACCTTTGAGTTTCTTCCGCAATCAGCTAAAAGGCTCTCTATATCTGGCGGCATTTCCGTATCCAAAAATATCTAGGTACTTATGAATTTTGTTGATTTTAATTTTTTTTTACAAAAAATTAAAATTATTTTTGTGATAATTACCAAAAATAAATGGCCAGTCAGTTGTTAATGTAAACAAGATTTTATCATATTACCTAAAACAATAATTTCAATACGATCAAGAACTTGGGTAAAACCTTTTCACAGTGCAAGCGCAACTGCAACGGTTTTACGGCAAGGAATCTGAAATGTCATTTCTGAATTAAATATTATGAAATTCGAGTGGATCGATCGATGTTGAATTGTTGATATCCTAAATATTAACACGAATTTAGGGATTGTGGATCCAACGGACTGCTAGCCTCGCTGCTACTGGGTCCTTGTGTGAGGAATTGGGCCCATAACCTATGTGTTACTCTCTCTTTCCACTAGACACTCAACTCATCTGGCCTGAACTGACCCGCTGTTGAGGAAAAGCCTCGACCCTTCTAGTTTTATTGTTCCCGGTTCTAGGCCACCTCTGGATATTAACCAAGGTTCCAAGCCGTAGCGCCATTTCCATCGTGGACTGCCGCGGCCCCGTTTCACGATTAAAGGGCACAAATTTTGTGTTTAACACCCAACCGTTCAATGGGCATGCGGCAGACTTTTCCAGCCCTTGTCCAGTCCTCCCAGCTGGGGAGATATTTTTTATACCGAGCTTAATGTTTTTGTAACCAACTACATCAGCTAAACTCCCTAACAAACAACCCAAATAGTCAGACCTAAGTATAATAACACAAGCCTAGCTAATTATAGTAGTGCCTAATTAGCTTTGCGAAAAAAAAAAACCGGATTATTTTATGACATCGCAATCTTTCTAATTTAGCTATTCATTTAAGTTTCGCGAACAATTTGTTAGTTAGTTAAATTCTCTTTCATATTTTAGCGAAGAAACTTAGAAAGGCATTTGTAAAGAATTTCATAGATTTTTTATGTAGGCATTCTAGGCACGCAACAAACTTTACTTAATGTCGGAGGAAAAATTACTGTTTCGTTTTGTTTGTACATAAATGATATTTTATGTAAGCTTTGCTTATAAATTAATCATTTCCAAGTGCGACTGGCGCGGGAGGCCCAGGGCTTGTTGACTTTTAGCGACAATATTAAAAGGGGCCTTTTGGTAGACAGGCGCGACATTGCGACAGCGATAATATCATTATTTCGCCTCATCGACGGTCCATATTATTTATGTCCTTCTCGCATCCAGCGGACTCCCGCGATCCTCACCAGGATCACTGACACATTGATAATTTTCATCATACAAAACATCGGCTAAATTAATATCAGTCATGATAAAGATCTCTCTACCGTCTGAGAGACGGACTACTCGACCCTGACCTTGATATACCTAATTACACACAGTAATTATATCAAGGTCAGGGTCGAGTCACAATACTGGTAGATATCTATACTGTGTAGCAGTGCTGCTAGCTAAGGTTCACCAGGGACTTCTTATTAAAGGACGAAAAGACCCTGCGGAAAATTACATCCCTGTTTGTGATTTCCAAGAAAACTGCGACAAACATGAAACTTTTGCGCTCTTTCATTTCTTGGAATCATGGAAAATATTGATCAGGTAGGTCTGTCTGTGCGGATAATAAGATCTTTAAAATGTAGGATATTGTTATGATATTTTAAGTTTAACATAGGTATAATCATCTTTATCTAAACATCTATCTATCTATATATTCTATACATCTACATATAATAAAAATATGAGAAAAAATATTATTGGGACCTTTATCAACGCAAATAGCACCCAAAACAATTGTTTGTCTGTCCGTTTGTGCACGCTAATGTCAGAAACATCTAAATAGGTAGATGTGGTTTTCACTAATACATTGTGGTAAGCTTCACTTAATATTTAGTGTTTGTTTCATGTCAATGGGTTCATAAATAAAAATGTTATGCCAATTTAAAGAATCACTTCGAACATTTGTTAAACTATCTATATCTACCTACCTATTCTTTCTCTGTTCAGTAGCATTGACTGAAACTTTACTAAACTTAATAATCTTAAAATAAAAATGTCGGCCCCAAGTAACTATGCCACGCGAACGAAGTCGCGGGCAAAAGCTAGTACCTAATAAAATTATAAGATTACCTTATGTCTGGAATAACATGGCCTTTGCCCAGAAGTGGGACATTATATAAAATAATAATATCTAAGGTAATAAATGAATTAATATCCCTTGCCCCATTAATCTTTAAACGACTAGTACGCAATTGTAGTGTCGTAGCTAGTTTATTCAAGACAATGATCATAAACTTCACGCCAAGTGTTTTGGCACACGTTTGGTTTCTTGGCTAAAAAGGGATGTGATTTACCGATAAATAATGGTCTATTAGCCCAAAGCATCAAACAATGCTTGAAGAGGCTCTCATAAGGGTCGTCGAAAGGGCTTGATTGATGCCAAATAGGTATTACCGGAATAGTCGGCTCGCTGAAATGCAACTTGAAGTGCTTGAACTCCTTTCATGAATACGTTTTCGTTTCGCAACATTTTAGGTTTGTCTTTTTTTTTGTAATAAGACTATTGAAAAAACTTTGAAAAAATATTGTGTGGGTATTCCATGATTGGATAGTGCAAAGTATTTTCAAACAATATCTTAAATAGATTGGGCAGGTATCCTGCATCCTTTATGTAGTCTCTGACACGCTTGTGTAGTTTTCTTATCCTTTTTTAAATATCAGTGCCAAAACTCTATTAGGTTTTGCCTGTGTAACCCAGATACAAGACGGAAATACACTATATAAACGTAATACAAACCGTACATAACTGATGTTAACACAATTACTAGGTACCTCGAAGGCTCCAACAATAAAAATGTTGACGTCAGACTTAATTTTTACTACACACGATAATATTTTTATGTGCCGTGCTTGAACACAGATCGCACGCTTTCCCTCCAATATTTTCCTTATCAAACAAATGAAACTTAATTACAAACATCCACTTACCCCGGTATAAAAGATCCATTAGTTTGTGTGGTGTAATTTTGTTTTTCGCGCGCACTAACGTCTACCCACATTTTGGATTCAGTTTATTTATGTTTGACGAAAATAAGCCATGGCGAATTTCTCGCGGCGTTTGTCCACCAGGCGATCTCTGTCGTGACTACCGAGTGCCGCTTGTTATGAATGAAAGTTTCTGCGATACCCAGTTACCCACGGTGTTAAGGGCTTGCTTATAAAGTACAATGCGCGCGCAAGGGGAAATCCAAGATTGTTGAAGTACGTGGGAACGGCAGACAATAATGGCTAATAATTAATCTCATGCTTTAAAATATGAGAGGGGAATCGAGGATGCCTGTGAATAATGTATGAGCAAGATGGATTGCTTCCTTGTGATAGTAAAGTGGATCACATCTTTGTAAGGCGTATCTTCTATTATTTTGTTTTGAAAAATAATTTTTTGTTACCTCTTCTACAGATAACAATATTTATAATAGTTTACAAAAATATAAACGGAATGATATGCAGCTTTAGAAATTAATTATATTTGTAAAATTTATTGTAAAAAGGTTCAAACACGTTGGTTTATTTGATATGGCAACACTTCATTCATGCTGTCACAAAGTTCATAAACCTTTTCAGGTTTTTAATCTGTGACAAAAATTGTTGTGAGTCAGGCGATTTATCGGCGTTTTATTTTGCTTTTTTCCTACAATTCGGCTTCTTTATTTCGCGTAGGAGTTAGTACAAATAATGTAAAATGGCCATAAATTTAGATAAACACAAGCAGGCGTTAATCGCTGGGTGGAAGGACGTATTAGACGAGAAAACTGATACCAACTGGTGAGTCCAAATCTTCGTATCGTCGACCTACTTGCTAGGGAAATTAAATAAACAGCCGCCGTTGATTAAAATTATGAATTGAATTCATTAGCGTGGCGTTTACAGTGGTCCTTATAAGTGATGACAATAGATTGTAGTATTAAGCAGTGCATTCACTTGCGCTTGCGTTCCAGTTACCAAAAGCGGTTGTAATGAAACTGCGTTTGTGAAAACGTTCAAGTTGAAAAAGTTGTTAGTTTGGTTGTTGCCCTGATTTTTTTCAATTAGCATGTAACCCTACCACAAGCAGGTTCCACTCCTTTATTTGCAATCAAGTGTTGGGTGTAAATTATTTGCAATGAAATTATTCTACAGCCTTATGACTAGTTATTGCTTATAATTTGGATTTAAATCTGCTCAACATTCCCATAGAGATTATGTCCACAAAAAAATAAATGAATTGTATATGTATAACATTATTGTAAGTTGTACCATCACAGTTGTATGAGTAAAAATATTTCAATATCACATCCTTCCTCAATCAACATCAAATTGTGTATACTCAGATAAAAAGAATCATAGTACATATCTAAATCCATATAATATTCAGGACAATTATTATTAAACAACCTTTTTTCACCAAGATTTTTTTTTCGTCATTTGATAATCTTTGCGCGTTCGATTTTCGCTGAAAGCAGATGTGTTGCATGCGATCGCGCGCGTACCACAGTGTTAAGTGCTTACGCATCAAAATAACGCCGTCAAGTCGGCTGCAGCGCAATGACCTAGTTATTGCATAATGCTGACGGCTGACAGCGAATATTATTGTTAAGGCGAAGTTAATACTCGTTTAAATCTTATAATGGATTCGAGAAAGGATACGCTGGGTAATACCAGAGTGAACATAAAAACAGAGACGGAACATCTGTTGTACAAGTTTTATTGCGAAGAAAAAAATGAGCGTCTAAAGCTCCAACAGAACCTAAAAGACTTAAAAAGTCAAATAGAAAGCCTCCAGCAACAGCTGAAACTTCAAGCGGAAAACGCACCGAAATCAGCAACAACCGCCATTGAGACTTCTTCACCGCCTGTCGAATATACAACGGATGAAGAAGAACTCGCTCGAGAAACAGAGTGGATACGGCAAAAGAGCAGGAAGAAAAGAAAATTGAACACCTCTCCTGACCAACCCACTCAAAATGAACAAGGAAGAGACGTGAACAGAGGTAATGGTAAGAGTATCAAAATTCCTTTGCCACCACCCATTGTTGTAGATGGTATCCAGAATTACCAAAAATTTTTTGATTTTCTATGTGAGAGACAATCAGCTGACGCGTTCAGCATCAAAATGATGAATGGAAATACTGTTAAAGTTAATGCTAAAAGCGAAGAATCGTACAGAGCAATCTCAAAAGCCCTTTCAGATAACGATTGTCTTTGGCACTCATATGAAAACAAGCAAGAGAGGCCAATAAGAGTTATGGCAAAAAAATTGCATTCCACTTGCATCCCGGAAAGAGTAGTCGAAGACTTGCGCTGCAAAGGCTACAAGATTCTAGAAGCAGTCAACAAACTGAGTTGGAAAACCAAAGAGCCACTCAATATGTTCATGCTGACATTCTCAAATGATGAGGAAACTAACAAAATATTCAACATTAAACACATTTTAGGATGTAATGTGGAGATCCAACCGATAAAATCCACAAAACTAGTACCTCAATGTAAAAGATGCCAGGCGTACGGCCATACACAAAAGTATTGCTCCAAAGAACCGAGGTGCGTAAAATGCACAGGTAAACATCTCACCAAGGATTGCAAAAAACCAAAAGAAGAGAAGCCAAAATGCGTCCACTGCGGAGCCCCACATCCGGCTAACTACAGGGGATGTATTGTAGCCAAAGAAATACAGCAAATACGACTGAAAAAATCGAAAACAAGTAATACGATTCTTCAACAAAGTACATCTGCTGGAAGAGGTGAAGACCCTAGCCAGTTCAAACCAAGTCAAAGCACGATGCAAACTACAAGCAAAAACATCTCATACGCTCAAGTAACTACAAGAGGCATAGCGAAAGCGCCTTTGACTGATATGAACAGCAACAAAAAGTTGGATGAAATCTTAAAGTTAATGTCATCATTCGACGAGAGATTAAAAAAAATTGAAAATAGCAACAAAACCGCTACTTCTAAAACAAAAAAATGAATACTACACTTAAACTTATGACGTGGAACTCAAATGGGTTACAAAAACATCGGAATGAGTTACAAGTAGTATTAGAAATAGAAAAAATTGATGTGTGCCTGATATCAGAAACGCACTTCACAAAGCAATGTCATATTAAGTTTAAAGGATACAAAGTATACCATGCACTACACCCAGACAATACTGCAAGAGGCGGAAGTGCCGTTATTGTTAAAGAAAATCTGCAGCACTATGAAGTGTTTATTTACGAAGAGAAAGATATCCAAGCAGTGGCAATTTGTCTACAAACCAAAAAACACCCCTTGACAGTGTGTGCCATCTACTGTCCACCACGGCATATGATAAAAAAAGATCACTATATGTGTTTCCTAGCCCGCCTTGGTAATAGATTTGTCTTAGGAGGTGACTTCAATGCTAAAAATACGTATTGGGGTTCCAGACTAACAACTACCAAAGGAAAAGAACTACTGAGTGCCATTAAAGAGCTAAAATGTGACGTTATATCTACTGGAAAGCCCACCTATTGGCCAACAGATCCAAATAAAATTCCGGACTTAATCGATTTTTTTGTAACCAAAAATCTATCGACTAGTTACATAAAAACGGAACAAAGCTATGACTTGAACTCCGATCACTCTGCAATTTATTTAGAAATTAGCGAGAGTATACTATACAAAGAAAACAGACTCACTCTTGTTAATAAGTGTACGGAGTGGGAGAGCTTTAAGGCCAGATTAAATGACCAAATAGATCTTAAAGTTCCATTAAAAACTCCCGAACATCTAAATATCGAAGTTGAAAAGTTCATAATGCACATCCAACAAGCAGCATGGGAAAATACACCTGACTTCAACAAAAGGACGATGGGAAATGTTTACCCCATCAGAATCAAGCAGCTCATTATGGAGAAAAGAAGACAGAGAAAAACGTGGCATCAATCTAGGTGTCCTGAAGACAAACGTAAATTAAACAAACTTACAAAAAAAGTAAGAAGACTAATCCAGGACTATAAAGACGACTCAACCAAAACCTACCTCCAGAAACTAAGTAACGACCAAAGGACAGACTACTCCCTTTGGAAAGCTGCTAAGCATCTAAAGAAGCCGATAGCCCAAATCCCTCCCATCAAATGTGAGAACGGGCAATGGGCACTTACTAATGAGCAAAAAGCTATGAGGTTTGCAGAGCACCTAGAAAATATTTTTCAGCCAAATGAGGGGGAAATCATTGAAGACCGCACCCTGGTTAATATAGCGATGTCAGATCGTGTAGATGACATAAAACTAGTAACACCGAGAGAAGTCGCACTAGAAATAAAACAGAACATAAGCCCACGAAAATCGCCAGGTTACGATTTAATAACAGGGGAAATACTTCATAACTTACCAAGAAAGGGTCTGGTTAAATTAACAACCCTTATAAATGCCGCACTGAGACTTAAATATGTACCAGACTTATGGAAAGTTGCTGAAGTAATAATGATAGCAAAGCCTGGAAAACCGGCCCACGAAACAACATCGTATAGACCGATTTCCCTGTTACCCATAATGTCAAAGCTGTTTGAAAAGCTGCTACTTAAACGGCTTAAACCAATAATATATAGCAGGAACATTATACCAGAGCACCAGTTTGGTTTTCGAGAAAAACACTCCACGATCGATCAAGTGCACAGAATCACAAACGTAATAGAAGACGCGTTAGAAAACAAGAAAGTTTGTGCTACTGTTTTTCTGGACGTAGCTCAAGCGTTTGACAAAGTATGGCATGAAGGCCTTATACATAAACTAAAGAGCCTGCTACCGAAACAGTTTGTGGAAATATTAGAATCCTACATTCTAAACAGAGTCTTTAGAATAAGACAAGAAGACGCTTATTCAGAACTGAAACAAATAAAAGCTGGCGTACCGCAAGGAAGCGTGTTAGGTCCGGTCCTGTACCTTCTATACACTTGCGATATCCCTGAATCAGAACACAATACTATTGGGACCTTTGCTGATGATACAGCAATAATGGCCGTTGGAAACAGCCATGAAGAAGCAGTAGAAAAGGTTCAAATGGCTGTTAACCAAGTTTATGACTGGACAAAAAAATGGAGGATTAAATTAAATGAATCCAAATCTGTACACATAGACTTTACTAACAAAAAACAACAGTATTTTCCAGTTTATATTAATAACAAACAAATCCCATATGAGAATACAGCCAAGTATCTCGGTATGACCCTTGATGCAAAGCTACGCTGGAAAGCCCACGTAAAGAAGAAAAAAGATGAACTCGACCTACGGTTCAAAAGAATGTATTGGCTGCTTGGAAGAAACTCCGTGCTGTCAGTGCAAAACAAATTGTTGTTATACAGACAAGTCCTGATGCCAGTTTGGACTTATGGTATTCAGCTGTGGGGCTGCACTAAACAGACGAATGTTTTAATCATCCAACGATTCCAGAACAAAGTACTACGGGAAATTGTAAATGCACCCTGGTATATACGAAATGATGATCTCCATCGGGACCTAAAAGTTGAGTTCATCGAGAAAGTGATACGAAAATCTGCAGAAGCTCACGAACAGAGACTTCATCAGCATGTGAATGTCGAAGCGATCCGGCTTCTCGACCACACGGACATAGTGAGAAGACTAAAAAGAATAAAACCGTTCGAGTTAGTGTTTAGTGTTTGTGAAAGTGAATAGTGTAATGTAGCACAAGTGTTACCAAATAAACACAAGAACGAAGTGTATTCGCCTTAATAGAGACAATAAGAAAAGTGCCATTGGACACATTCTTAGTAAAGACAATAATAACAGTTTAAGTTTTAATTAAATTACTTATTAGTCTATATACAAGGCTAGATTGTAATAAGATTAGGGTCCATCCATTTGATGAACACTAGGATAAGTGAAAAAAAAAAAAAAAAAAAAAAAAAAAAAATTTGATAATCTTGGTGAAAATAGGTTGTTTAATCGTGATCATGACATAATCCTGTATATTAATCGTCTGTATCTTGACTCACACTCAAAACATTCAGTGTTATAATGAATGAAAACTGAGATAATTACAAAACATGGGATATCTTATAGTCCTATCTAAGGTTGGTTTTATAAACATCAAGTAGGAAGTCTATGCCTTTTCCTATTGTGTTAACCTGATGTATACAATAACAGTTGCATATTGTAGTATATGATTAACACTTTGTGCCCAGAACTCAGCATATGGGTTGAACAATAATTTGTTTGTGTGCAAACAACTTGCAGTTGAATCATCGTTATATGTAGCGACGACTTGGCTGCGAGATCTGGGCTCAAAAAAAAAACTGTTCAACCCATATGCTGAGTTCTGGGCACCTAAAGTGTTAACTAGGTAACAAGTGGTTTGGTTCCCAAATATCTATGGTATTTATTTGTAGTCAGTAGGTAGTTATTTTCTTCCTGCCCTTGTCCCTGCCCTGTCATGTGAGGTTGGCACAACACATTTTCTTCTTTCAGTCTCCCCTGCCAACCAGCCGCTCCCTTTTCTTTAATATTTATTTATTGTATTCCAAAATTAAAACAAAAGGAAACTCTAAACTAACACATGTACAATGGGCAGCCTTATCGCATTCCCTCACATCATTTCCTCTCTTCATCAAAGGTGGCAGTCCTACCATACGCCGATAACATGATTTGCAGCGTCTAAGTTTGCATTTCTCGTGTTATTGCAACTTATTTCATGTAGTATTGTACCATTATTGTTATTATTTATGTGTTGTATTTGGATGTTAATCTGGCAATGAACAATTTCATTTCATTTCGTTTCCTCACACAGTTCATAATCTTTTGTCCCCTTCCTTTTCCTCTACCTATTAGTGTGTTCAGGTGAAAAACATTACTTATAAGGTATAAAAAAATGTTAAGTCGTAACAATAACAAATTTCCTCTTTCCAGGGCCTTATTCGGCTATGATGGTCAATCAAATGACTTGAAATTCATTGATAAAGGAGACGGAGGCATAGATGAACTTCTAAATGAGTTCAACAGTGGCAAAATACAGTATGCATTCCTCAAAGTGGACCAAACAAATGGAAGCATATCAAAATATGTGCTCATCAACTGGCAAGTAAGTAGATAATATAGAGTAGTGTGATGCCTTAGCAGCCACTGCTAGAGATGGCATATTCAAAACCAAGCCCAATTACTGCTTTATACTATACTATACTATATCCTGGGACAACTCACACATGGTCATCCGATCCCAAACTAGGCAGAGCCTGTACTATGGCAACCAGACAACTGATAAACATACTTATATATTTCTAAATACATACACATTATAGACAAATTACACCCAGACACAGAACAAATGGTCATGCTCATCACACAAAGATTTGTCCTGGGTGGGAATCGAACCCACAACCTCCGGTTAAGCAGTCAGGGTTGTGTGGGTCTGTTAGGCAGTAGCTCCATGTAAAATACTGGAGCTTAGCTTACGACTGTAAGCCAACCCCTGTGAAGTTAGAAATAGGCCAGCTTCAATAAGGCTTGCCATGTACTACTAGGATTTTATCCACAGTGCTAATACCTCTTCATTAACATTTTTCGAGAGATTCATTTTTTACTTTAAATTCACTGGCACTTTTCCCATGTATTACGTGAAATCCCGAAGTGTGATTTTAGTTGCAACTGCATTAAATGGTTATTAACTAATTTTCAACTTCTCAAGAAATTAATTTTTGTTCTTTCAGTTTGTGTAAATAATTGATTTCAGTAGTTAGGAGGTATTGGGCTTCGCCGTCGTTATGCTTTGTGACAATTTTGGTCATGGCTGTAATAGATAAAACTTATGCTTAGTGTACAGACGCCAGCACATCAAGCTTCAACAATCTGTCAAATTTCTCCAATAGATTTTCAACTTTATCGCTAGATTATTAGATTCAAGGTTGATTGGGAAAATTTGACAGTTTCGGGCACAGAGCCACATCAGGCTACATCTGTACAATGCACTGTCACTAATATTGGGTACTCGCATTAGTAATAGGTACCGTGTCTTTACTAGCTGCCGTCGGCGCCAAGATTTCGTGCTCTGTGGGAGATAAGATAGGTAATAACTTTACTGATAGTTGTGTTTTGTTTTCTCAAGATAAAGCATGTTATTTCAATGTAAGCCTTGTCTTGACTGAGTAACATGTTTCATTTGAATATCTTAGATAGGTGTGGCCTTCTTATAAAATGGTGAATTGAATGTTATCTTACAAGGGTTTTGTGACTAAGATAGATTGTTAATATTTATTGTAGAAGTTATTCATAGTGTTCTTTTATCAATTTGCCCAGCCTTTTCTCGAATACATTGGGATTGGCTTCCATTCTAACTGGGTGCAGCTGACTACTATCAGTACCTATATTACATGGAGCATATATAAATAAATCTTCTATCTATATATATCTATATAAATAAAAATGAATCGCTAAATGTGTTGCTAAGCGCAAAACTCGAGAACGGCTGGGCCAATTTCGCTAATTCTTTTTTTGTTGTGTTTGTTATTGTCAGGAGAAGGTTCTTATGAAAAATAAATCTGAAAAAAAAATTACATCCTTGCGAAGCCAGGGCGGGCCACTAGTAATAAATAAATAAATGGAGCGACTGGTTTTCAGACTGCCACAACCCAATAGTATTTAAGTACCTATTTAGTTTCTACAATACAATGTAAATAAAAGATGGTAACAAAAGGCTTAAAGTTAGAAACAATCGTAGACTCTATTTGGGCAGAAATAGGTCTGTTTATTTGATAAATATTTAATTACTGTTTCAGAAATTTTGTGGTTTGGTGTAATCAACCACTAAATGTATCCTCTAAAAATATTAATAATTCCCTTCTATGTATTTTAACACCTGAGTCATGTTTGTAAATAACTAATAACCGAAATAACTCATTTTAATTGATACCTACATCATAAACTCACCATTAGTTAAAGGAAAATGTTTATAGAAATCAAAGTGTTATTGCAATTAAGCGCCGTGTATTAGCATCATAAAATTCTTGTCAGCTGTGAATAGTACCTACACTAATTAAGTCATACAAGCTATGAAGCGCGGCTACATTGTCGGAGATAATTTTAATCTGAATTAGACTGTTTTGCCCTTTTCCACTCAAGTTTGTGCTCTGCCTGTTAGGGTTAATAGGGCATCAAAAGAAAGGCCGTATTTAGGATTTAAATATAATGATTTATTATCCTTTATTTAGATGTGGAAGGCCGTGTGACGCGTCCGCTAAGACGCTAAGAGAGTACCTATACGAACTAAAGAAAAATATCAGGAATCTTTCAAGTGGATGCAGAGGGCTGGAATCGTTCTCACACATAATATTTACAAGTTAGAAAGAGAGAGAAATATTCGCGCGTTGGTTCAGATTTGTTTTTCTTAATATTCCAACACTGCCATTTCGGGCCAGTGATTTCGGAAAGAGTCAAGTTCGTCTCAACACCTTAGTGATGGTTTGCCGCGGTGTCGCCTAGCACTGAATGTGCCCCTGTTAGTTGTCGGAGATCAGAAGACTAGTAAATTGTCACTCAATTTTATAATTCCTAGATTCTAGGTACCTCTTTTCAAAATTGAAACTCCAATATCAACTTCAATACAGGAGAAGACGCCCCGGGCGTCGGGAGTCTCAGGGCGAACCCCGGCCAGCGTAGGCGCGGGCCTGCGGACGGCGAGCGTTGGGTGGCTCGCTGTCCGATCACCACCAGGCCCGGGTCGATGGCGCGTTGTTTCACGCGCGCCTCAAAGAGATGTCAGCATAGAAGACGGGACCCGCTAGGGTCAGAGCCTGCCAGGGTTGCGGAATTTGCTCTAATGAATCACCGCGGCCCTGGAACGCAAAGGATGGTTTTAGTCAGTAAGAGTCTGACACGCCCTACTGCTCCACCCAGAGCGGAAGAAGCCATTTGATGATTTCCCATCCTTAAAAAAAAAAAAACAACTTCAAATTGTGGACAGATTATGCTAGATTCATCACCATGCTTGGCAAATCAAGATGATGTTGCTTTTTTTTACTAGTATAAGGTCTGCCTCCTTGGTCTAGTAGAGATACGTTCGATTCCCGGATCGAGCATTGTCAATGGATTGGGTTTTGTGGCGTTCAAAAGGTTAATGGCATTGCAATAAGATGGTCTCCTATTTCAAGGGACTTAAACAAAACTGGTTAGGTTGTACTGCAGGTTGGGCGTCGGGAGTTGCAGGGCGATTCCGGGCCACCGCAGGCGCGGGCCTGCGGTGCGCCTCAAACAGATGACAGCATAATGGACAAGGCCCACTAGGGCCAGTGCCTGCCAGGGTTGCGGAATTGCTCGAAAGAGTTACCGCGTCCCTGGAATGTAAAGGGCATTTTGAAGGAACACGGGTGGGTTTTAGTCAGTAAGAGCCTGACACCTATCGCTCCGCCCAGAACGGGAGATAACATATGATATATCTGATAAAAAAAAACAGGGCGTATCTATAGGTAGGTAGGTACATATCTGCCTCTTCTTCGGGAAAAAAGTTCTGTAGCCAGCCCGTAAATATTGTTATTCTAATGACAACCAAATGGTAGCAGCATTAACACAGGGAAATAATTATTAGAATACAACATTACGCAATATTATGGCAGCAAAAAGGAAAATCGAGTTAATTGCGATAGGTACAGGAAACAGTTTTGAAATGGAGTTATTTTTACACAATAGTTCACTGGTGTGCCCTGCAACCTTGTTTGGTAAATACGCCTGGCAGCTGACTAATGCTACGAAGCGCAGTAGAAATACAAAATGGAGCAATGAGTTGTATGAAATCAGGTTTATTCACAAAATGTACCAATGAGTTGTATGAAGTCTTAGGTTTTTTCGGCGACTATTAGGCAACTGTGTGTGACCGGCGTCGCTTGTCTGTGTCCTTGGACCATCAGCAATGCCAGATTATATAACAACAAATAATAAAACTTAAATAAAAATAAAAATTAAAGGGTGCTCCCATACAAGAAACGTGTTATTTTTTGGTTTATTATACGGAAGTCGGAACCCTTCGTGTGAGAATCCGAATCGCACTTTTCTAGTTTTTATTTTTTAAAGCTTTTTAATTGATCAATTAGAAAGGCAGTTTCTGGTTATCACAAAGATTGTTTACTTGTTATACCTATTGATCTTATATGACCCAACAGCATAATAGGTAGCGAAGCGAGGTGCCATTGCACCCACACTCTATCTCATAAAGTTCCGTTCATTAAGGATGAACGCACCGATAAGTAAGGTAGTTGACACTGTGACGGCAGCGAGATAAGAAGTCGTTATGAGATCGTTTTCATTTACGTTAGCCCCGTGCTTATGGGCTTAGTATAACCGATATTAGAGTTGCACATAGTAGTTCGCGACCGGGAGAGCTCATTTTAGTTCGCAGCTCCTTGACGAACTAGTTCGCTCTTTTAGTTCACCAGCTCCCAACTCAATATTGCGAGACGGGAGCTGAGATAAAGGCAGATCGTTCGCGCTTTTTACATTTTGCTGCTGCGCGCCTTCTTTTCTTTGTGAAGTAGCTATTTTGCCGTTTATTTTTACTTTACATACGTTGTACTCGTATTATTTTAATTAATTTATTAGTTCAATTTAGAAAATAGCTGATAAAAGTTATAAAATATAATAAATTACATGTTTAACTATTTATTCTAAATCTAAATTTGTAAATAACACCTTGTAGGTATATTGCATGGCATTGAACGATGAAAAGCACATGAGTGAGCGGAGACGCAACAAGGTAGAGCAGCTCGGCGCTCCCGCTCAGTCTCGCAATACTATTAGGTCGGTCATTTCGAAGGAACTAACGAACTAAAGAGCGGAGAAACTGGGACCAAGTTCGCGTAGTTCGCTTGTGGCAGCGCTCTTACGAACAAGTTCGTTCGCGAACTACACAAAACTACCCGATATTATCACTAAACTACGTCAAATGAGTACGAGAAGCATATTAGATGGAAAAATACTTTCGCTCCCTTTCCTACGAATAAACCCCAATTGCGTAACTCATAAATTCGAAGATCTTGTTTACTTTCACAATCCGAACTCCAGATCTATTGGATCATAAGTTTGAAAAATCGTCAGCTCATCAACTAACAATATATTCGGTTGAAATGAGAAAATGTAAGCATATGCGATCGATTGCCTGAATTTGTATTCTAAGCAATTAGGCTGCCGGTTTCGCCGTTGTCGCATCATAAACTGAAAAGATACTTAACTCCAAGTTTGGTTCGGTGTGAAGCTAAGAAACGCAGGTCTCATCTAGTTTAAAATGACGATAATAAATTTATATTTAAAAGTGTTATTATTTATAACCAACTGTAGCTTTTTCCGCGAGTTCGTACGCGTATGTCCAGTTCGATCCCGTTCCCCTAAGAATTTTCCGTTCCCGTGCCTTCCTCATGAATGTGGCTATCATATACAGAAAGAATTTTCCAAATCCGACTGGTTGTTCCAGAGATTATTTATTTATTTAAACTTAATGTACAATAGTGGTACATGGGTGGACTATCGCGTTCAAACAAACAAACAAAGAAACTCTTCAGCTTTATTATTTATTAGTATAGATTTGCAAAATATAATATATAGCGGACGTCACGCGGTTTCAACCGCGTAGTTCCCGTTTCCATGGGAATGCGGGGATAAAATATAGCCTATATTACTAACTGATAATGTAGCTTTCCAATGCAATGGTAAAAGAATTTTTGAAATCGGCACAATAGTTTTTGAGTTTATTCATTACAAACAAACAAACACACACCCAAAAAAAATGGCTCTTTATAATATTAGTGTAGATAATTTATAAACAAACGCAAGTCAAAAGATTCGCTTGGCTGTTGATAATTCAATCAGCAAACAGCTAAAACGCGATGAGCCTTTTGTCATCTTGGTGAGAAGATTACTCAGCTAGCGGTATTGGCCCTGGTTAATTAGATCCGGCCATCACAGGGTTCACCGGATGTAATTAAGTGTCGTCAACCATGGAGCTTGGAGACTCTTTCAATGCAGAGTTGTATCTTATCTTATCAAAATTTGTATCTTGTATAGAAATCTGTCATTATACACATAGGTCCCACATTTAAAGAGATCGTTGCAGAGGAATTAAATATATAAAACTGCTGGTTTCTGCCCGTGGCATTGCCAGCTTAAAAACACCGGCCAAGTGCGAGTCGGGCTCTCACACGAAGGGTTTCATAGCATAAACCGAAAAAAACACGTTTCTTGTATGGGAGCCCCCTAAAACTTTTAATTAAACTAAATGTTTATTACTTGTTGTTGTAGCGGCAATAGAAATACACACTGAATTGATAGATACAGCCCGCTGACAGACAGGCGGACGGACAGACAGCGGAAGCATATGGCGAGGCCACAATACTGCAAAAACGACGTCGCACAGCAATACTATAACAATTCGATTTTTGCGATGCGACACCGCAACGCAGTGTTGTGGCCTCGTCCTTAGTAATAGGGTTCCTTTGGTTATTCTTCAGGTACGGAACCCTAAAAAGTACTCATGTCCCCATTTCCCGGTATCCAAATCCACTCAACCATTGAGGCGTGACTTATTAAGTTTACTGCCTACCGAACATCCAAACAATTAGACTGTCACATTTATAACAGGTTTTAGTAGGATGGGAAGCAGGATAAGACAACATTAAGAAATGCTTTTCTATGTTCTCCTGTTATCATGTTATCCATAGCTAAATTACATCGAAATTAATAGCTGTAATATTAAACAGAACATGTAACAAACATGTAATATAAATATTATGTACAGACTCGAACTAGATTTCTTTCTTTCTTTCTTTTCTTTCACATCAAGCTGCAACAATCTGTCAAATTTCTTTAATCGATTTTCAATTTTATCGCTAAAGCAATAGGTTCAAGGTTGACTGGGAAATTTTGACAGTTTCGGGTAGCTTGATGTGCTGGCGTCTGTACTACGAATCTTAGTAAACTTATTATTTATAAACAATAGTGGAAACTACATAACACCGTCTTACAAAGCGTAACAGTTAAAACCACATATTCAACCAAATCCTCTTACTTTCCAGGGAGAAGGTGCCCCAACAGTACGCAAAGGCACCTGCGCGAACCACATAAAACATGTGGCGAACTTCTTCACCGGGTTCCACCTGACCATGCACGCTAGGACTGAAGATGACCTGGACGAGAAGGTCATCCAGGACAAGCTGGCGAAGGCCGGCTCGGCGTTCAACTTTAAGACCAGTCGGCCAGAGGAATTGCCGCCGAGCGGACCGGTTGGGACTGTTTATCATAAGGTTAATCCAGGTGAGGATTGCGGAATAGTTTTTTTTTAATAAATATTGAGAGGCTAGTCTACAATCTCGTCTGATCGAAAGCGGTGATGTGGTCGACGTTGAAGCAGGCTTGCCTACCGACCAGCCGGGGATTACGGAATTCGCATCCGTTCCCGCGATCCCCGGCGTAGGTGGGAGATGGAACACCGGGGTGCTTTTAGTCAGTAAAAGTCTGACACACCCCTCCGCCCGCCCCAGGGCGGAGGACATCTATGAGGATTTCCCCCGAGGTAAAAAAAAGGCTTGCCTAACGACAGACTGATCGGCGCCAGTCAAGGTTCGGTTTAAAGACATTTATTTCTCAAAGCACAAATTACAGTTCACTTAAAGAGAAACTTAACTAAATTAACAATAGGTTGTAGTTTACATTACGTCGTTCAAGCCATCCAAGAAACAGCACTATAGTTTAATTTATAAAATATAGTAAGTAACTTCTTAAGCATTCAATGCAAGCAAGTAATTTTTATGGGAAGCTAAATGAAATACAAAACAGTTCAAGCTAAACGTATGTGTCTTTTATAAATAGCTAAACTTGTATGTCTAATATATAATTCCTTAGGCCTGTGTTAAATGTTGGTATGTTTGTGCACTCTGACGTTTTTAGGCAATTTATTGAATAGCTGAATCCCCTCATACTGTATACTTTGCGTGCCGTTCAGGGTTCTCACTCTTGGTACTTCTAGGTCGTCTTGATTACGGGTATTATATCTATAAGTTCTTTGTTTAACCTTTTGAACGCCATTGTCACGTATACATGACAAGCAAGCGCGTGCCCTGTACGCCAGACGTCACAAATATGTGACAAAAAGTACGGTGAATTTGTGGCTTGGCGTCGGGGGCACGCCGCTGCGTTTATGCTCTGGCGTTCAAAAGGTTAAATTAAATATTTGTGTGTCCACTGGGATATTGAGGGTTGTGTCATCAACATCTGCAACAGGTGTCAACTACTTGCCATAAACCTGTCTGTCTTTGAGCCACAGAGCCTAATCGTGCGTCTTTCTCATTCAAACATTACTACCGAGATCTCAAAGGGCATCTGGCCTGACTGCCAAGAATATATCTGCCTATCCTTTCCCAACTATACTGGGGTCGGCTTGCAGTCTAACCGGATGCTGTCATGCAGCTGAGAACCAGTATTGTACATGTAGCGACTGTCTTTCTGACCTCAGAAACTAGGTAACAAAATAACCCTTGGCAAGACCTAAGCATGGCCCGGCACTCAAAAATCAGTCTTGTCGCGGAGTATTCAGGGACTATTAGATGGCAACACAGTGTCAATGTCAACTATTTGTAAGGTAAATGAGAATTTACAACTGCATAGTACGCCGTTCACGTTCCCTAAAATGCACCTTACGTGTGACGAAGACAGCATGAGTCTTAATGACCAAGTTAAATTTACTAAATTGATTCGGTCGTTAACCTTCCAGCCAGATAAGAGTAAATCTTAGGACGTTTTATGTAACTTCCTTTACGGACTACAAATGGTTCTTCCGTTCTACAGATTAAACGTACCTATCCTTTTTACTCATGAAGAAAAACATTCTACGTAAAACACGAATACCACTTATTCAAATTGTCTTTGAAATTCTTGACAGAACATCACATTGGAACCCATGTTTACGATAACTTCAATAACAATATCAGTCGACAAAGGATTTATTTACCATTCAGCATCAGTTTTCAAGTGTAAATATAAACAAGCTACGCCCGGCATTTGTAACAGTGAGGTGTGCGCGTACGCAAGATGTGGGGTTATATAATACTTTAGTGGTTGGAAAAGTGGATTTTGCAAGAAAATGACTAAAAAGGGCGCGGAGGAGATTATTAGGAGGAAGAATAGTTTGCGGAGAGGTATTGTGTCATGGAGTGCTTATGTTAACTAAAGATTGCTTCTAGGTTAGTTATGCTCCATCATCGATCACATCACCGCTTTGGATCAGGTGAAATTGTGGTCAAACGCGAGCCGATTAATAATCATTAAAAAAAAAAAAACTGTGTGATTTTTCGGTTTATTAGGGAATCCCTATGCATGTAAATTTTTGGTTATTACGTTGTCACATTTCAGGGTTACGTTCTTTATATGATAAAAGTACTGAAGTTTTATTCCATAAATACTTAACCTATATACACTAGAAATAAAAATAAAAACTCCTAACTAAATTAACCCTAAAATATGGCGTCAAAAAATTCATCCGCATCGCTGTCGACTGGAAGTGTACCCAAAAGACTGGCGGTCTTGCCACGTTTTATGGCAATGCTTATAAAGGGCAAGGTCTGGCTTTTACCTATGGATGTTATTTTTGATTTGCTAAATAAAAATTATGAAAGAATATTTCCCATCACTTCCCGTGGTTGTCGTAAGAGGCGACTAAAGGACTCATCAGAGAATGGGCAGCAGCATTCTGTGTACATTGTAACAGCAACACTGCGATCGCCAACCCGCCTGCCTAGCGTGGCGATTATGGTAACCCCTTTGGGGGAGGCCTATGTCCAGCAGTGGACGTCTTACAGTTGATATGATGATGAGATCTAGGCATTGACTTCATAACTTTTTTTTACCCCTAATAAAATTAAATGCCTATTATTCCTTTCATTATTACAGAAATCATTTATTTCTAGTAGGTTTGTTTAAAAAATAAATAATTGAATTTTTTTTTCAGTGCAAGAAATAAATTCTAAAGAACGGGACCAGTTCTGGTTGAAAGAGGAACAAGAAGAGAAGAAGCGAGTGGAAGCCGAGAGGAAACGAAGAGATGAGGTATGTAGCTATACTATCTCACTAACTTCTTGGTAGTGGACATTTAGTTATTTCTAAAGGCCTGTTCAGACCTATGCAGTATTGGCTTACTAAAACTGTAGCGGATATCAATTTGTTTTTAAATTATTTTACTTTTTTTGTCTGTCTTGTGCGAGTCCCAAATAAACATTTTTCTTTTTCCTCCTACTGTTCAAACCTAAGAGAATATCGTTAGCGCTATTATTATATATTCTGTGGCTATGGGTAGCGAAACTCACATGCGAAGATATACAAAGTGGAGACGACGATACGAAAATAAATCAGTATAGTAATAATACGAATATGATTCCGGTATTTTAGAGGAGGCATTATCAACTCTACGTTACTTACTTCCACGAACATTAGGTAAATATAGTCTACCTATTCCGATCTCTGGTTATCACAGATTTGATGTCACTAACTACAACAGACTGCTTGGAATATTTCGCCAGAATAGTAGTCACTATCATTGACTAGTTTGAGTTTTTTTGACGTTTTAACCTCTATGTAATTGGAAAGTTTATTTTTAATTTCGGTGACAGGCTTTCAGTGTTTTCATTTATTGTCGTATCGGTGTCTCCACATCGTATAACGCGCTGCCGCCGTGCTTTTGAGGATCAGCGAATGAAGTTGAACGCCAGTGACGCATATAATATTATCTGAAAATGTACAGCTTGCAACATTAACCTATTTCGTTATATTATTTTAGGAGAAGAGGAAAGCAGAAGAACTCGCCAGGAGAAGAGATGAACTTGAAGCGGAAAGGAGAGCAAAAGCGGAAAAAGAGAAGTAAGTGGCGACATCAATATATATAAAATTCTTCCGTTACTGACTGACTGACTGACAGACAACGCACAGCCGAAACTACTGGTCGTAGGAAGCTGAAATTTGGCATTTAGGTTCCTTAGGGAACGTAGGGGAGCATTTCTCGAAATTCCTGCGGGAATGGGAAAAAACGGGATACGCGCGGGTCAAAGTCAAAGTCAAAACGTTTATTCCAATTAGGCCATTAAAAGGCACTTTTGAACGTCAACATTACAGTTAAAAGAATATATATAAAAATAAAGTGACTCTACTGTCCATTCACAAAGGTAGATTCTTATGGAGAAGAACAGACAAGAAACTCCATGGGGCTCCGCGGGCGAAAGCTAGTAATCAATGAAAGCGTACTATTGTTCATGTCAATGTTAACCTTTTGACCGCCACGGTGGACAAATGAAAAAGTGCCCAACACGCCACCGTCGGCTAGAGCCGACAAAAAAAAAACGGCAAATTAGTGGTTTGGCGTCGGGGACACACCGATGGGTTTATGCTATGGCGTTCAAAAGGTTAAGGCACAATAGTAAGCTGTAGTAGAAATATTATCTGGTTTTCGATCTTCTTGCTGGTTTTTAATTGATTGAACCTTAAATTGAGTGTACGAATGGTCCTGAATGTACGTTAAAACTTTCTAAATTTGAGTTCAGATTAGCATGAAGTCTGTCAACTTTTGGAAATAGATTAATTATGTCGTAAAATGAATACTGAGCACAATATCGTGTAACTCCCCAGGCCCCTCAGCCCAGAAGCGCCTGCCTCGGGTGGAGGCGTGAGTGCCAGCGAGGCGCTCCGACGACAACGTTCAGCGGAGGCGAGGCAGCTCATCGGAGCCTCCACCGCCGCCGCCCGGGCGCTGTTCCAGCAGAACTTGGCGCAGGGACAGATTGGAGTTATCAGGTGATGAAATCTACTCATATCTACAAACTATGTTCACTTTCGGTGGCCAGAACTCAGCATATGGGTCGAACAATAATTTGTTGTGAAAGTGTTAAGAAGAGGTTGTGACTTAATTATAACGCCACACCAGTCGATTCTCCAAGATTAAGCAACGTTGAACGTGGTCGTTCCAGGATGGGTGACCATACTGACTATCAATAACATACTGATACTCATCATCAGAACTGCTAAAAACTTAATTGAAAATAAGACATGTCCACATTCATAACAATCTTTCTAATCCACAGATCAAACTCAAACACACCAGAGAAGCCGATCCGCAGTTCCGTCATAGCCCAACGTATAAACACATTCACTCAAAATCAATCCCCACAAGCTTCACCAATCAAGTCTCCAACGAAACTGGATCCGAAACCGATACCGATACCAGAGGCTGAAGAACAGCCTAAAACCAGCCCGCTGAAAAACATAGACAAGATAAAAATGAGTCTAGAGAGTCCGTCACAGATACAATATGAACCAATCATAGACCCAGCAGATTTGAGTCCTTCAACAGAAAACGAAGCGAGTTCGTTCAGTGCCATTAACTATGCTGAGACCAAACAGGAGAATTCTTACAGAGATATCGAACCTTTGAAGCAAAGTGAGCCGATGATCAAACAGAATATTCTAGAGAATGATATGTTTGACGCGTCGTATTCGAGCTCTAATGAGAATGATGATGATGACAGTGACAATAAGTTCAGTACGATTAAGCGGTCGCCGTATAGTAAGAATAATATCGCTGATGATAATGATAGGACGGAGCTGACGAGGCAGAATACAGTCATAGAGAATGTTAATTTTAAGAAGGAGAGCAATGGGACTACGCTTGATGGTGAGTAAATTTTGCTTTTATTTTTAACTGATTGCCTAGAAGGGCTATTTTTTTCATAAAGTAAGTTAAATTTGGCCCAAACTCACACATCACACTGTTTACGTTCCCATTGGTTAAAAGTTTGGGCCAAAGTAACCCGATTTCTCTTAACTTTACTTGCGACCCGCCCCAGCTTCGCATGGCTGCAAATTGCATTAACAAACCTTCTCGTTTATCACTGATTCTATTAGTGAAAAGTTGAAAACCATAAAAAAATCAGGTGATATTAATATAGGTTTAAATAGGGATGTTGCCTGGTTTAAAAAAATATGATTCTATTTAGTCCGTCAGTTACATTATCGAAAAATATTGGACATGTATTTTTTTATTTTATCTAATCAATAAAAAAATCAAAGATAAGGACTAGGGGCTTGTAACGTCACTTTCTAGTAAAAAGCATCCGAGTTTTCAACGCACTGTATCGTCTTCTTTTTTTGTTTACGTGACAAAAGAAAAAATATGTGTCTTAAATGTTTTGGAAATCTATCTGTCGGACTAATTAGATTTTTTTATTCACAAGTCTTTTTTAGTGCTATTTTGGGTCAATGAACCTGAATAATAATATTAATATGGACATGCCGTGGGATTTCTGGGAATATTTTTTTGAATGTCGATGTATTAAATTAAAGTTAAACTGTTTAAGATATCATGAGTACGTACGACGACATATCAAACTTCTCATTTCCGGTATACGCTGGTCCTGTGCGGTATTGTTTGCCATATTACTTATTGGTCCCGGTATTCAGAAGGCATATCCATGTTAAGATAACGTTAACAAAATCCCGGAAATAGCTACCTATGCCGATCACTGGTTTCTTTGTTGTTTTTGTTTGGTACTCACTAAAGCCTATATTTCAGATGTATCACCCGAAGGCTTGGAAGACGAAGGCGCGATATACGAAGATCTAGACGATGACCCCGGTCTCACTGCGCGGGCTTTGTATGACTACCAAGCCGGTGAGATTATATTGTTTTTAGCTTCTGCCTGCGGTTTCGTCCACATTACGTTATTACTATACCAATCGATCGATCGTCGATCGATGCCATCGATCGACGTTACTCGATGGTAGCTTTGGCTGATCAAAGAAAGAAGTAGAAAATATCGATTGACGTCGACTAATCCATTCTACCATCGATCGATTGGTGTGGTAATCCCATTAATTTTGAAAAGTAACCTAACGAACGAAAACACTCTTGGGATGCAAAGTATTTTATATTCTAATTCCGGACATGGCTTACCCGTGTGCCTTGCGGAAATGTTCGAAAGAGTCACCGCGGCCCTGTAACGCAAAGGGCATTAGGAGGAACACGGATGGGTTTTAGTCAGTAAGAGTCCTGACACGCCCTTCCGCTCCGTCCAGAGTGGAAGTAGTCTTTAGATGATTTCATTTCAGAAAAATTCGTGTGTCGAGTTTCATCTAAATCCGTTTTGTAGACGTAACAAGCAGACACGCGACTTTCGCATTCATAATATTAGTATGGATATTATGGATGGATTATAACTATAGCAAACATATTTTCGTAACAGTTTATTGTATAATATGTTGTGATACAAATATATGATGTATTCTGCCGGCGTGAAAACATAAATATTGATGCAAACAAATAGTACTCGTAGAATGTTCATGTTAACTGAATGGAATGCGGTTGAAATGAAGGAAGATGCTTTCATTTATAATTAAACTAGCTGCGACACCGCTTCATTTTGTATGTTGGTTTTCTCAAAAAAACATCTCAGACATTAATTTATTAACCTTATACATGGTTTTATACATGTTTACCATTGTATGGACTTTAAAGGAGACATTGATCTTTTGTTAGTTTTGGTGTTTCTTCTCACGTTAGTCAGCTAGAACATCGACCTCATCCAGTTTAAACTGACGAAAAAAATAGTCATGAAAAAGTTACCAGTGATCAGAGTAGCTAGAGCTACATTGGACAGTTATCACACATGTATATATTAATCTGGACATAGCACCGGTATCCCGGGATTTCAAATTTGTCCGTTTATTTTTCGGCGACTGAAAAAAGATTTTATTCTGTAAAATAGATTTATTTTACTTTTCCTAGACCCATGTAAAAAATCGACCTAACTTACGTACCACAGCAACCTGTTTAACGTAACTGTAGGAATAATCTAATTTTATGCGGTTAAATGTAGTTTGGTTGTTTTAAATGGTTAGTTGTACCTTTGTTCAGATGTTACCAGCGACATATGGCATACACACAAATACCTCTAAAAATCATTACCAATTTTAACAAGTATTTTTTTTAAACGTCAGTGAATCCCGGGAATTCATTTCAGACAATGTCCATACTATGAAAGAATGTCGGAAGTATCAAAAATCGCTCTGCCTACTCCGATCACTGCTTATAACCAATTTTTAAAATTTTCACGTTTGCTGTGCACTTATGACAACTATACAGCTACTCATTTGCCAATCTACATATGTATCACACTGAATTAAGAGAATGCTGAGTTAAGCTTGTACAAGCTATCGTATTGTATTTATTTATTTTGTGAGGAAAATAGGGAACACGAAATGAACAAAACATTCTCATTCCCTTCCAGCCGACGAATCCGAGATCACGTTCGACCCGGGCGATATAATAACGCACATAGAGCAGATCGACGCGGGCTGGTGGCAGGGGCTGGGCCCGCGCGGCATGTTCGGCCTCTTCCCCGCCAACTACGTGGAGCTGCTGCCCTGCCAGCCGCGCTAGCTGCGGGGCCAAGGGACCTGCTGGGGCTGGCTGTGGACTTGTACTGAAGATCGAGTAAGCTTTTGATTGTACCTGGGTTGGAATAATTATAGGGAAAGTGCATGGCGTAGCCTGCGACATCTATTGTTGCAATTCGGAACTTTTACCATATAAATACTAGAGATTGACACTTCTGTGTTGCCACCTATATTGCCCGCGCGCTGCCTATTGATAGAAATATTTTGTAATCTTAAGAATTCGTTCATAAAATTACTTAATATTTTTGTCTTTTAGCTTTATTGATTTTATTTATCTGGGTGATTGACTATTGAATTCATAATTCGAGATGATTAAAATCCGTCGACAACAACTTCGACTTTAGTGGTGTGTATTTTAAGTTGATTTTCAAGTGAACAGTATTAAAAAGACCCTGCATTGAAATTTTAACTTTGTCATTTATGCACTATGGAAGACTTCAGCTAAAACAGACAGGACAAGATCATATTCTATGTCATGTTTGCTTATGCAAATTTATTAATTATCTCGGATTCTGAATTCAAATATTGGTTGAAAATTGAAATACTGTCCCAAATCAATAATATATTCGTTTATTTCTCGGAATCAATAAATCCTTACAAGATTATAATGTCACTATGGTTGGTTATAGCAGCTATGAATGCTCAAGTCCACAGCTATTTCCAACAACTAGTAGGTATGTTAAACGTATACCACTAACTTGTACTACCATACAGTATAGTCTCAATTGAATACTGTTACTGCAGTATTACGTCATTTTACAGTTAGATAACTTTATATGTATGAATAAAAATGGAGTTTTGACAGTTTTTGGACCATCCCTACCTTGTTGCTATTCCACCAATTCGAACTAAACGTTTCCAAACGTCTTTTATAATGCGCACAGCAAAGGAGTGAAACTCTCTCTGCGTCTGGGTGTCCGAACGCATACAACCCTAATCTCTTCAAAATTAGAGTGAACAGGCTTATTCTGGGTAAGCTCGCTCCATCGTCGACTTTGTCTCTGTCATCTATGACCTAGACTAGAGTCAAGAGTAAACCCATATTAAATAAATAAAAATAAAAAACACATGTCAAATGGCCATACTTATTCTTCTGCTAAAAGTTACCTAACTACTGAAAAATCAGCCCTAAATGAGATT
This sequence comes from Mamestra brassicae, assembly GCA_905163435.1. NCBI lineage: Eukaryota > Metazoa > Arthropoda > Insecta > Lepidoptera > Noctuidae > Mamestra > Mamestra brassicae. The sequence continues at coordinate 4,507,658 of LR991004.1, read as the reverse complement.
GTATGGTCATAAAAGTTCGTGGTAAGATTTCCGTGTATGTATATGTGCAATGTACACATGAACGGGTAGCTTGGTGGTAAGTCTTGCTATATTCATAAACAAATTGAAGATTATAGCACAAAAAAATACTTGAATCCCTCAGTTTGCGAATCTAGTTTTCTATTAAGGGCCGATTCAGATAACTTTTGACCTGAATAATAAAAAAAGACCTTTGACATATTTCCTAAACAAAAGCTGTCAAAGCTTTTGTTTAGGAAATATGTCAAAGGGCTATATTTTTTTCGACATATAAAAGTTATCAGCAGAGATCGGAATAGGTAGAGTATATTTACATAAAGTTCGATGAAGTTAGTAACATAGAGTTGATAATACCTGCTCTAAAATCCCGGAATCATAAACATGACGATTGGATCCCGGGAGTTAAGAAATTGCAAATTACTTGCGCTTTGAATACATTTAAACAAAATTATTATATTGAAGAATCTTATTATGTTTTAAGAGTTCCGTACCTACTAAAACAGTTTTAGTAGGTACGGAACTCTTAAATTAAATGGCTTTGTTTTCGCACAACTCTCGTCTTTTGATTCTTCAAATCAATAATTTGTAACTATACTCAAAGTCCAGTTCATGTTTTTATAATCCCGGATTTTAATTGTTATGATTCCGGGATTTTAGAGGAGGTATTATCAACTCTATGTTACTTACTTCCGCGTACTGTAGGTAAATATACTCTACCTATTCCGATCACTGGTTATCAGTCTACTGAATAATCAGCCCTAAATCCCAAAAGTTACCATAATAATTCTATCAATCTTTCAAAATTTGTGGCTCTTGAAGTTGATTTCTAAAATAAATATGTATCAATGTATCAGAATATGTTATATCGTACAGACGTCCGCTTCAGCACATCAAGCTACCCGAAACTGTCAAATTTTCCCAACCAACTTTGAACCTAATGCTTCAGAGATAAAGTAAAAATCAATTAAAGAAATTTTCAGATTGTTGTAGCTTCATGTGTTGGCGTCTGTACTATATCTGAATAAAACAGTACAGTACCAAACTACCCACAAATGTGCACAATACGATAATATTCTAATAAGTGTATGCTATGAAAATGCGAGTTAAATGACATGTGACATAATGTTACTAAATTAAAATTAACGAGGACTGATGCACGCACTTTATGAAGTTTAATCGATAAAAATGCGTAAGAACGGTCCCGGAAATAAGAGGTCAGTTTTATACTCGCTTACAATAACTTGTATACTTTGATAAAGCAGAAATTGCGATCGTCTATTTAGAATAATTGTCGTTGATAGAAAGGCTGAAAACCGCGCGACAAAATTATGTCGTTGCATTTCATTGCGCGGAAACGAGGCAAAACTCGTTATGGTCAGGTTTTCTTTTTAACCTTCTGTATTTAAAACTTGCTAAAGGTTCCATGTATGAAACCTCTTTGAGCGCGATCTCAAAACTTTTTGCATAATTCTGGGACCGAGGAAAATGCATATAACTCTAGTGTATTGTCTTTGGACCGTAATAACCTGAATGGGTAAAAATTGATTTAAAAGAATAGTCAAGTCTAACATAGCATTCAATAGACTATCGATATATTCCACTAAAATTAATTTCGATTCGAATTCAAAACAATTTTTAACATTTTCAATAGCGTTTAAAATTAATAAAAATTACGTTATTAACAATTTGGAATAGTCCATTTTCTAACTTCGGATTCAATTTTTCTATAATGGCAACATTAAACAGTAGGTTTGGAAGCAATTTAGACTGTGATGAGAAAGAATTTTTAGTCGAATTCGAGTTTTCAAAATTTTTGATCGGAATTTTATAGAATTAGATTGTTTTATAAAACTAACTTTTAGATTTAGCACGTATAGTGCTGTCTCTTGAAATTATAAAAAAAAATACAGTAGTCGACTAACTAACAATAAAATTCTTACTTTATTTCTAAATCAAGTATTTAATAGTTGTTGCCTTTCAATAAATTAAGAATGCATTTTCCTTCTTGTTTAGATAAGGATAATATAATATTCAGAGAGAATTTCGATGTAAAAACGAACGAGGCCTAAAGGGCACTAAAATTATGTCTGTCGCTTTTATAATGATAACTTTCCTGGCCCAAGAATGCGAGTTATAAAGATCAAAGAATTTGTGAGGTTATTTTTTTTTAATGACGATAATGTGGAATTATAAAGGTTCGGCTTTTATTACCAGATTCAGTAAAAACTGATTTAATTGAAAATATTGTTATTATCGCTTTACTATCGTTTGTTTGAATATGAAGCAATAATTTGAATTTATGTAGTTAGATTATTGATTTTTAAAGAGCTTGTTATGAACTGCGTTAGTAATTTTCTAGCTTAGTTTCTAAGTTCATTTTATTAGACTTATTATTGAGTCATTAGACTGCCATTTATTTATGAAAATTTTATATTTTAGGCTTTAACATAATTTGAATAAAGACTATTCTGCATTTGTATTTTTAAAGCGTACTAGTTTATTATATTTAATTGGCAACACAAAAATCGGAGTAGCCAACATTTCGGCCAAAGTGAAGAATGAATAAATATTTTGATGTACTCCTTATTATGTACTAGTGTTTAATGTAGGCTTCAATTTAATTTTGACTGCTTTAATTATACCTTTGACTGCATTTTTATTAAAGCTTTTTAGCTGTACTTAGAAAATGTAATACGTTTTTGGAGAAAAGCCGTGGTAGTGAATAGATCAATGATGTAATTTTTATTTTTAATGACATTTATTAATTGACTGTAAAGAAATGAAATTATTTATTTTGGAATCATTTTGGTACAAATCGACTAAGTAGTGCCAAAACGTTAAAAAATAAAAAAAAAACTATTTTGAACACAAAGTTAATCTTGTCACAAAAAGACGCTCACTACTAAATGTACTTTAAACACTGCATTTTTTATTAATGAATTTAGTATTTTAGTTGCAGATGTTCCTTTTCTTAGGTATTAATATCGGGCACAATTTGTTAGCTTTTGCAATATTTTATGCTTAGCTTATTATGTAGCACTTAGGGCGCTTACAGAAGGCGACTATATTGGTAAATGTGATCAGTTTTTTTTATGGGTGGCCTCTCGCAGGTCACCTAGGAGGTTGTCATTTGCTTAACCGGACTTGCCTGTGAGTGTGACGGCCTTAATATAAATTAAAGCCTCCAGCTAGGATTTCACAAAACTACACGCTAAGGGCTAAGTACCAAGGCTTAGGGCTTCGCTGGGGGAGGAAAGCCAAGCACGGGTTGGATCGAACTTTATGAACTTAAAGCGATTGCATTTATACTCAGTGGTGCCATCTGTAAGCATCTTATAAACTTTACGCTTCGCAAAATCACAATAGTATTCAAATGTACAGTATTCAGAATTACAGATGCCTATTTTTACACACGAACAAAATCACTTTTATTGTATGTACAGATAACTTAGCAGATGTTATTTTATTAGTATCGCACATTGCACTGTTATTTGGCTCTACGTAACATGGCGAAGGAATGATTTAAATATGTCCGGAAGTTAATTTACGTATGTTTTTAGGCAACATTTGACGCGCGACATGATGTCCAACATGTTGCTCATCATGTTTAACGGCAACGAGCAACAATTATTAAGTATCGTTTTCATATTGTGCGCCAGCTGGCGCTGTTGCGCAACGTTACCGAACAGGTTGGGCGTCAAATGTTGCCTAGTGGATACGCGACTTTATCTTTCATTTCCAAAGTAACTTGACTTCCACAATGTTTTAAATATTAATGACTATTATTGTTCCTGTATGAATGATGTTTTGATCTACATAATATTATTATATACTCACGAGTTTACATTTGTTTTATTTTTTCTTATGAATATCCAGCCTTGCAATAATGATGTCACCGGAAAATTCGGAACTCCGTAAGATTGTAATAAATCCTTATTAGATTATAATTTCTCGATATATTATGAAAAAATCGTTTTGAATACAATAAATTCCATCCAAATTTAATAGTTTCCAATTTATACGTGTATTATTAACAAAAAATTGTTTACAATTTCACTCGATACCTATTTTACAATCTTACGGCGTTTGCAATTTTCCGGTGACATTGATATACCTATATTTAAGGAATGTTAGAGTCAATGTGCCCCAATTAGGAGATTAACTTAGACTAAGCTTCGCCTTTTCCCTTCTATACATAATAGTCGTAAGTCATGTAAGTGAGATGTGTATTTTTTGTATTGCGTTGAAACATGTTCTCTGTATGTACCTATATTATTGCAATATAATTTTATGTGTATGGTGCTCCATTGTATTGTAATTTGTAACATAGGTTTACATTTGTATCCTAATATTTTCAAAATAAACAAGTCCTAGATTCCGAATTTTTTGTTTTATTTTTTTTCTTTCACAGGCCTGCCTTTTATGGTGTAACTACAATGGCCTGATGACACGTAAGACTGAAAATGTATTCCTATCTATATAATTTTGGCCTCTATCTCCAGTACCTACGCAATGCACTCACTATAGAGATAAAATGCGTGTCTGCGAGCAGAATACGACGAAGTGAATCTTAATTTGATGCTTTCTTCAAACCGACTCGTCGAGTGGTGTGGCTGACACTGGCTAGGCCACCATCAGGGATTTTAATTTTGATAACACAAAAAATTAGTCGCTAATTAGTCGAAATTTGTCGCCAAATATCTTAATTTGTCGGTCACTGGTTCAAAAGATATAAGGGTTTATGGGTGGCCGATTTTCTCCCCAGCTTGGCCACAAGTACATATATCTCAAAAACTAGGGCACCTAGTGAAGATCTGTTTTGTTCCAAATTTAATCGCTAATTAGTCGCACAACCCAAGATTTGAAGGAGTAACCACGAACACGAACTACGAACAAGGTTTATGATAACACTAGCTTTTGCCCGCGACTTCGCGTGGAATAAGTTACTTTGGGCAGCCATTTTTATTTTTTAGATCATAATTTTTCAAAAACGCTTGATCATATGTTTATTTACTTTTTATGAAGTCCCTAAATACAAAGGTTCATGGGTTAATCTTCAATAATGACGGACTTCCATGCAAACTCTCTCGCGACAAAAGGTAGCCCTTTCCGGGACTCAAAATATCTCTTTACCAAATTTCATCTAAATCGGTTCAGCGGTTTTAGCGTGAAGAGGTAACAGACAGAAATTATAATATTAGTATAAAAGTACGAGTAAGTTCACAGAGCTACCAGGCCTTAATTATTTACACAGTTACATGTTACAAGTGTTCTTGTAACACACGAATACTTGCTAGCTTGGGCCGAAGGCGCTGATCACAGGCGACCTACCTTTATCCCTGAAGTTCATCATCAGTGTGCAGCATCATCAGTTCATTCAGTGCGTATTGTATTATCTAAACAAGACCAAGTTTGATCACCGTGACCGTAGGGTGATCAAACTTGATCCTTAGCCGAGTCTCAGAAATCCAAATTCAAGGTTTTCCGAAGGGAATCGTCGATGTGGGCAATGAAACCGCTCGAGCGATCAGCTGCACGGCGATGTTTCATCGTGCGGTCAATCAGTAATTTTTAGGTTTCACAGCTGTCCGGGAGACCCGTACGGGCTCCTGAAACGGAGACACACGTGAGGCGCTAGAATATTGTTTCACAGCGCCGCGGATTGGTCCGTACGCGACCCGATCCGGGTAGAGTCCGTATAACTGGTAGATTACCGTATCGTAATCCATCGTTTCAAAGCACTACGGGCGCTACCCGTAAGGGTCTCCCGGACAGCTGTGAAACCAGGCTGGCTGGTGGCTTCTCGATCTGCTGAAAACACGCGCACAGTGATCTCCTCCATCTCACGTCTGCGTTGTATAAGATTGTGATTGATCTAACAGTTGCTGACCGAAACCGACCGCTGCGGTAGTTAGCAATGGCAGTATCAAGCTGCTACAAGCAGTCCGTTTATTGGCTAACCGCTCGAGCTGCACGTGTATGGGACACGTGCTGTGCGAGCAGTTAGTCACTGATCAAAATACACGTGCTGCTGACCGCTCGCGCAGTCCGCCAACTGAGCACGGCTACAGTAAACATTGGGCTACAGAAGTCTTCACTGGAGTTTCGAATTAAAAAGGGATTCTCGGTCGACGTTTTAAAAGATCTTCAAACATTTTATATTTAATAACATCAATCACAAGTCATTATCTTAAAATACTGTTATTCATGTACTGTGTTTCCTCTCAGGATATCTGAGAAGACACCGTGGCGGGGGAGAGCTATTTTGTTTACGATGTCGGGAACAACCTGAAACAAAAGGTAATATTTTAAAGAAAAAACAACGAAGTCTTGGCCAACGCTGTTTTAGGCCTTTTCAGACCTAAGCAGTATTCACTACCCTGAGCAGTAACCCGAGTGGCTATGGTAGTCATACTGTTGTAAAAATCTAAGCGAATATCGCTAGGGTTCAACATCGATAACTCGAAACCCACCCGAAATGGACCCCAAGTTGTCAGGGTCAAAATCGTTGCAAATCAGCTCTAGTTTAACCCCTTTCAAAGAACGCACTTAATTACCAATTACACGGTATATCGGCATGAAAGAAGAAATCCTCTATCGTCACAAGATTCCCCATACATTCTCGACATATACATCTCAAAGAGGGAGGTTGGCTGGTTGGAATGACGGCCGCCATGGCCCACGCACAATGGTCCAACATCAGGACTAAGTGCGGAAACCATACCCCAATAGATAGATAGATAGATACATACCAAAGTAAATCAGAATCTCACCTTAATACGAACTTCTCTGGGCATAAACTCGTGGAAGAAATCATAGAAATCGAAGTGCGTTCGCACAATGTTGAGCCTGGCGAGCTCGTGCTTCAGCTGGTCCACGGCGGCTGCGGGCGCTACGTCGTGGCGACGCAAGTCTTTCACGAACAAGTAGATCGTTTCTACCAGCTTCTCCGCTCGCACGCGCGCTTTGTAGTCGTATCTGTAAGTGTTTTCAACAAACGTTATTATTTGTTGAATATGGAATGTGCATAGTGAGGACAGTGCCATCTAATGTTGCAAATTTGGGACTTTTACTAAATAAATACTTGCCGTCGACACTTCTGTGATGCCACCACGATGGTGGGGACCAACTACAGAATAATCTACTTAAGAATAATAATAGATGTAGTAGTATGTCGGCCTGGACAACTTTTGTACAAAAATCACACACTTTGGAAATGAAGGATAAGGCTTTTGCTAAGTAGTTACAACTAAATAATTAATTAACAAATTTTACTATGGTATCTTTATGAAAAAATTAACGAGGAGCTGCTAACCTATATTTGATGGAATAACATATTATTTTGTATTTGCCACAACCTGCACTATGCTGCAAAATAATCAACATTACTTTTAAACATCTAGATGTTTGCGGATATGACTTTATGCCTAAAACCTCTAGCATGGCTGAAATTAATCTTTTAACCGCCACGGTCGTTATAGCCGACTAATGAAAAAGTGTCCAACGCGACACTGACAAAAAAAAACGCCGAATTTGTGGTTTGGCGTCGAGGGCACACTGATGCGTTTGATCTGGCGTTCAAAAGGTTAATTCATTGCTAGGAAGAGCCACAGAATATGATTTTACTTACGTAGGTTCCAATTTAGTCTCCAAGAACTTATATAGCCTTTTAGTGGTCCAGGACGCGTTGGTCGGTTGGAACCTCTTTGGGGGCTTATACTTCATGTCTTCAATCACCTCGGAAGGTAACTCTCCGAAAGGAGTCATAGATTTCAACTGTTTCTTCGGTTTAGTCTGTATTGGCTTGGGCCGGCGCGGGGCCGGCTTGTTTGGTACCTTGAAAAGACTCAGTGAGTTTGTAACAGGGGCTTTCAGGGAGTTTCTTACTGCTGCTTCCTGTAATATTAAAAAGAAAATATAATTAAATCGGAGGTGTAAAAAATAATGTTTTCATGGAAAACAGTGCAGCGCGCAAAAGCCGCCAAGCTAAAATGAAACAGCCGGTCGATTCTGTAAACAAGTCGAAGTAAAGGCTTGAGTGAAGTAATCACGAAGTGAGCTGACATTCCATCTTGATTATATGGATTGACAGCTCACCTCGTGATCACTTCACCCAAGCCTTCACTTCGACACGTTTACAGAGTCGACCGGCTGGGCCAGACACGTTTGCCGCATGTCGATCACTTCATGGGCTAAATCAAACACAACATGGATCCCAGAAAACGTCCAAAGTAGCAAGAGGCCAAGATACCGGGACGTGAGCGACGCTTTAAATCTGCAAGTGTTTAAGTCTTGGAATTGACATAACTACACTATATAATTAACAGTATCTCATTATCTGAGTCGATAGGTAAAGAAAAGACGGCGACAGTTGACGTTATTGAATTTTAAGTTGCAGGTTTTTAAAGACAATAAGAGTCCTTGAGACAAAAGCTCACACAACTATGAATAAATCAACTAAATAGTTTTGTCTGCTCCAATGCAGATTATTTTCAAGTAGCGATCAGCCCCGGTTTGCACGGGTTTACATACATGTTTGCACGGGTGCAATCGCTTATCGCTTTCTATTAGTGAAAATCATATCAAATCCGATGCGTGGTTCAGAAGTAGTTTGCGAAGGAACAGATAAAGACAAACGGCGACTTTGTTTTATACCGAAGAAATAAAATGCACACTTACCATCTTAAGTTTGTTCTCAATATTCTGCTCCTTAATCTTCTGCAAATACTGTTCTAGCGTAGTTTGTCTAGTCCTCCTCGACAATTCATGATCAGACTCCACAACGTCTTCTACATGAAGATTAGAATCTTCTGGCATCTCCGTCGAGTTCGCTAGAGGAAATTTTACAGTTTCTGAATGCATCTCTATATGTTCAGTCTGCCTTTTCGCCGATTTCTCCATAACCATGGCCCGTAAAGACTTCCTTGGAGTGAAGTCTTTGCCGAAAGTCTGTCTTAACGTTTTGCGGGTAGTTCTATGGGAATCCCACCCTGATCCTTCGGCGCTTGAGTTTTTAGTGCCATCAGAAAAGCCTGTACTGTCTCTAGGTGGGGCTAAGCTTGGTCTGATATTGAGGTTTTTAATCATGCTGTTTTTGGTTTTTCTGACGCTGGTATTACGGCCTTTGGCTGTGAAAGAGTCCATTTGGTTGGTCTTATCGTGTAGAATCACTTCAGGGGATTTGTTAAGATCCTTCTTTCTATGTCTGCCTGTGGTGTCATGTGTAACGTTTGGCGATTCTTCAATTTCTTCACTTGGGTCTATTTCGTTTTGATCTTCAATCTGTCTTTCTTCGTGACTGACGTGTTCGTGGTGTTCACTTTCTTCAGCGTTGTCCGATTCTTGTTCATCACCGTCTACTTCCATTTCATCAGTTTGATTGTCATCTTGATCAGATATTTCTGGGTCAGAAGCGATCGCTTTGTCAGCCTCATCACTGTCCTCCATTTGTTGATCTTCTTCGACCTCTGCGCTTTCGTTAACTTCGGCTTCACTTTCCGTTTCGTCATTCTCAACTTCTTGACTTTCGTTTGCAGAAGATACATTGACTTCAGTCTCATTGGCTGCTTCCTCTTCATCTTCTTCCATTTCTTCGTCATTATCCTGTTTGGCTGTCTCATCATCTTCCACTATATGGCTTTCATGTGCCTCCTCGTCAATATCTTGACTTTCGTTTGCTTCTTCTTCGATTTTTTGACTTTCGTTTGCGTCTTCTTGGATTTCGTGGCTCTCATTTACTTCAGCCTCGACTTCTTGGCTTTCATTAGCTTGGTCCTCATCTTCCTTGCTCTCATTTTCGTCATTTTCCAATTCTTGGCTCTCATTAGCTACTTCTTGGCTCTCATTTACTTTGGCCTCGACTTCTTGGCTTTGGTTGCCTTCATCGTCTTCGTCCTCGTTTTCACTTTCATCATTTTCAACTTCTTGGCTTTCATCACCAACTTTATGGCTTTCATTTACTTCAGCCTCGACTTCTTGGCTTTGATCGCCTGCTTCCTCGTTCTCATTTTCAACTTCTTGGCTCTCATTGGCAACTTCTTGACTCTCATTAGCTTCACTCTCTTGCTCACTTTCATTAGCTTCATCCTCCTCGTTCTCACTTTCATTACCTTCCTCTTCTTCCTCGCTTTGGTTTTCAACTTCTAGGCTCTCATTTACTACTTCTTGACTTTCATTGTGTTCATCTTCATTTTCTTGGAAAGCGTTGTTTTCATCTCGGTTATCTTCGCTTTCATTTGCTTCGTCCTCATTTTCTTGACTAACGATCACTTCTTCGACATTTTCTTGTTCCACCTCTTCATTCATATTTTCGTGGGAATTATTAGCTACTTCATCAATTTCATCGTTGACCATCTCTTCGTCTTTACTCTCTTGATTTTGTACATTCTCTGTTACCATTTCGTGATTACCGTCAACATTATCATCTGCAGAAAATTGCTCAGTTTGAGATTCTACAGATTCTTCAACGGTTTTCGCTGGTTTTTGTAATTTCTGTATTGATTTGTTAGTCAAACTGGATTTGTTACTCTTCGATTTATTGATTTGAGTTTCTTGGCAATCTTGTTCTAATACAACGGTATTGCGTTTTTTAGTGTTTTCTTTTTGATTTTCATTGTGGACCTCTGCTTCGTCTATAACTTCATCTTGTTCATATTCTAGTGTGAAATTATTTTCATCATCCTCTTGTTCATTTTCTTCAACATCGTTTAAACTAGTCTTGTCTACTTTACCATGTACTTTAAGAGTTACTGTACGATCATTTTCATTTACACTTTTATTTGAGGTAGTATTTGGAAGACTTTTGTTTGTCGATTTGTTTATGACCCGAGTTACGTTGTTTATAGCATTTACGACGTTAGCAGCGTTTTCGTCCGATTCAATTTCGGTTTCTATTGTTTTTGGACTGTTTCTCGTCTTACTCTTGTTTTGACTCTGAGATTTATTTAGTGTGGCACTTTGTTTATTTGTCTTGGTTGGACTTACATCGAACTCATCACCTCTAGAAGAAATCTTACTTTTAGACTTATTGCCTTTGGTATTCTGTTTTATAGAAGTATTAACGCTTTCTTCAAGTTTCGAAGCATTCTTCAACATACTTCTAGTGGTCCTAGAACTATTTAACGATTTGTCTTTCATTTCAGGTGAAGCTTTGGACTTATTCTTAGAAGAAGCTGATTTATTGGATTGCTTTGTTTTATCAGAAGTTGTTGTTTGTAGAGTTCCTGCTTCAGATTCCTTAGCTTCTGATAATTTGCTGAGTCTAGCTCGTTTTACAGGTGTGCTTGCCACCATTTCTTCAAGTTGGTTCTCAACCATAGTCGAGGATGGTAGCATCATCCTAAAATCCATTTCTATGTCAGTAGTAATGCTTGACGCCGGGGATGCTTCCCTGCCCCTAGATACAGAACTAACTCGCCGTTGTTCCAGTTTCTTTTGAAAACCGAATACTTTAGGTTCAATATCAGGTATTTCATCCTCACTTTCAGACACTATGAAGTCAGCAAACATATTCTTTCTTTTGTTTGCTGGTCGTTTCCCAAATATGTTCCTTACTTGAGGTTTGGGATCTGCTAGCGCATTTTGTCTTGTTTTATCAGTTACTGTTTTATTTGGGGATATAATAAGTAGCGCAGCTGGAAAAATTGGTTTGGATCTTTTTGCATTTTGAAATAGTTCTCTTGTTCCAACATTTACTGTCTTATCAATGTTTGTGTTGTTGGTCTTGTGGAGTTTGGCCAATGATTCCCTGTTGTCTATTAGATGGCCAAACTTCTTTTGAGGTTGGTGCTCTTTCTGTGTGAAGAGCCTTCTTTGTGGGAGAACAATGCTGTTGATTGATTCATTGTCACTGCTTTCAGGTAGGTCTAGAGTGTAGTTCTTTTTTTCTTGGCTGAAAAAAGAAGAAAGTATAATTATGGTTAGTTTTATATCCTTGCAAAAATGGTATATTGGGTTAAAACCGCAGAGAGAACCTTTATTTAAATATTTTCAAAAGTCAAAAAAGAGAATTTCTTATTCAAACCATTATTGCTTGAGAGAGTTACCAGTGGTCATAGAAGAGGGCATCAATATCCCTATATATTATACTAGCTGTTGCCGGCAACATACGCGTTATCCCGTTTTTCCTATTCCCATAGGAATTCCCCGTTTCCGTACAGCCTATAGCCTTCCTCATGAATGTGGCTATTACACAAAAAGAATTTTCCGAATCCGACTGGTAGTTCCAGAGATTAGTGCATTCAAACAAACAAACTCTTCCGCTTTATTATATTATAGTATATATATACAAAATTACACAACCAGGCAGAGAAAATTTTTCTACAGGAGCTGGCGTAGCCACCAGCTATTTTAATTTTTTCTCAAAATGGCGGCGCACACTGAGACATTTATACAATGTGTAACAGAATAAACGCAATACTTAAGAGATTATTGTACTCATAATTATGAACAACTTTTACTGACGATTGAAGACACTTAAAGAAACAAAAAAATGTTTGCAACAAAGAATATTAAAAAAAAAAAATACTAATCACATGCTTATATGCGGTAGATTGCATTCTGATAATAGTTCTTGGCGCACTTTATTTAGCAAAGTTCTTAATAAAGTGGTTTTCACGTGTTCATAATTTTCCTTTCTTCCGATAAATGGTAAAATCAAGCTGGAAACTATTGCAGCATTTAATTAAGAGATTTTTAAGATGGTCCTTACACATGGCGACAACTACCTCAAAATATCTCGGCAATGTGATACTTTAGGGCACCATGTTCTTACCATTTTTTGTTTGTGCTCTACGCATACAAACAAAAATGGTGACCGGGGGTCTATGCGCAAAGGTTCTATCCCCTATATTTGGCCATTGAGGCATGATTGGATTACAAACATCCAGATTTACAGAGATTCACTTATATACTATTAGTAGAAAAGTAGGACAAGATAAAGTACCTCAAGACTTCAATATCAAACTCCTCAATGGGATTGTTTACTGTCAACTTATTATCTTCTAACACTTCCATCACGTCTTGGGAGTTCTCATCCAGTTTCTTCCACCAACTTTTACCTAAAAGTAATTCATGTTGAATTTTAATTAACTTGTAAAGCAGTGTAAAAGGGTTACAGACAGACAAACTCACTTTCTTAGCTGGTTAAAGTGGGTTTGCTTATTATTAAGTGAGCTTTTCATTCATTCAAATGCTTATCTGCATATGAACAAATGAAATATGAAATAATATATCCAATAATATCCAAAAATAAAATCACATCAGCTTGGTCATGGGAATTGTAAAATTTGAAATTACTTAAAACTTTCAAGTTATAAGTTGCAAAAGGGATTAACAAAATAAATGTTTTTTTTTAAGTGTTAGCAAAGTTCATAAACTGTTTACATAACCAATCTAAAAGCTAGTGTTAAAAGGCTTATTTCATCCAATTTAAGATTAAACTGATAACAGAGTTGCTACTGAGGATAATTACTATCATGACTTCACCTATCTACTATCCTAGATTTATTTATTTTTACACAAAGCCCTTCACACTCACCAACTTTATAAACAACAAGTTCAGTCTTGCTTATACTGACAAAACACTTATTAAAAGATTAAGAAAACAATGTACTCACGTCTAGGCTCCTCAATTTCAGTATTATCATTCAACACAGATCTGCCGTTCAACGGGGACAGTGCAAATGACTCCATATTCTTGTCTTTGAACTGGTCTATGAGCGATGTGAGCCTGCCAGACGCCGTCGACAGAGCTGGGGAGCATAGACTTCGGCTACCACGGGTTGTTTTGCGTTTTGGCGTGGTAATGCCGCCTTGGGAACGCGCAGGAGACACAGATTTGGTTTTTGGCATTTTTACAGCTTTTTCTTACCTGAAATTGTAATGGTAACTTATTTAGGGAGTTTGATATGATAATATGTGTGAAATGGTGGATAAACTGCAAGTGGAAGACTTATTTTTCCTGCAGAGTTCGTATACACATGGGCGATGAGGCAATTTTGTAATGTCACACTATTTCCAAGTTACAACTAGGTTAAAATATATTGAACCGTAAATATATATAAGTAATTGAGAAGTTATGACTTCAAATTAGCTGGTAAACGGTAGATATCAAGAAACAAGAAATTGTTAGCAAAAGTGTCAGATGCGAAAGTGAACATTTAGGAACATTGTAAAAATAAATTATTTCACCTTATGAAGATAAGTGGTCCACACAACAGTATTAAATACACTACACAACGCACATAATTATGCCAATATTAGTCATATTTTAAAATTAATCACAAGAAAACAAAACAAACTTCCATCAAACAAAACCGTTTCCGTCTGAACTTTTAAAAATGTCTCGTTCCGTTACATGTGCTGTGTTCACGCCAGTCGATAAAATTTTCAAAAGTTGAATAAAATTTATGTCAGTGTAATGCCTATTATTTTTTAATACAAAAATCAAATTTTTGGTGTTCTGTTTTTTATTTCGTTTTGTCTATTTTTAATGAATTATGGAAAAGATTTAAACGCTGAACTGGAACGTGGAATGGAACGGATCATGTCATTATGGTAGGCGACAGATAAATGCTATAAAGTACATTGACCTTTCCCTGATATCTCTTCGTAGCGTAGGTACCTACGCGTACTGCGTAGATACCCGGAAAACAAATAAATGATTCTTTTTTCATTGCTAGTAAATGTTAAGGATCACGATAGATGTCGATTCAGGACAGCTTTATGTCTTTTTTTCCGTTTTTGAAATTAAGAATGTTTATAAATGTAGGTGGGTCAATAATAATAATAAAAATAATAATAAATTCTTTATTTTCGGACAACAATGATCCATCGTGTTAGTAATATTACTTACCTTAATTCTAGTGTTAGTACTAAATTGAGAAAAACAGACAGGAAAATTGGTAATGTGAAAAGGACATTCACAAATTAATGTTTCATGACTGTCCTCTTCACAAAACTTTTAATAATTGGCGAGTCAATACTCTCCGCGATAGTTTCTAGAATGCTGTTGCCACTCGCCCGCAACCTCGCCAACAGCGACGCGGTTTTCTTGCGAATAACAGCGTGGAAGCCGTCAGTTCGGTTTTGTGCAAACATAGCAGACGCACTACATCATCGTGGCAGTCCCAACAGCATTCTAAAAATATTATTGTAGGTACTGAATGCATAGGTCATCCAGCGTTCTTTTGGTGTAGTTGACCCAAAGATTCCCCGTGTAGAAACACTGACAGTAAGCTTAAAAAAGTGTTATTTTTACTTGTTTGATACACCGAGCGAATCTTCGGGCCAACATGATGCCTCGGACCGCCAATGCCCTACGCTCTCTATCAATATCAACATTGCCTCTAAAGTCGTCAGTGAGAAAATGCCCAAGATATTTGAATGTTCAATGACCGCTATTGCAAATTTATTTAGCACCTACCATACGTTCCAATATGGAGTATTACTGCAATGTTCTGCCGCCAGATTTAATAAGTGAACAGTTTTAATAAGGGTTCAGCACTCGAAGGATAACCAACGGAACTCTATTACTAAGACTTCGCTGTCCGTCCGTCCAAAATAAAATAATAATTTGAGTTTAACGGAGGAGAACATTTTAAAACAAGTAGGTAGGTAGGTACCTGGATGACCGAGCATTGCTCGTTTTTTTTTGGTAAACGTTTTTATAAAATTAAACCTAGTTAGATCGATTTATCGCCCCCGATACCCCATGTATAATTAATTTCATGAAAATCGTTGGAGCCGTTTCCGAGATTCAGATTATAAATATGTAGGTACCTACCTACATATACTTATACAAGAATTGCTCGTTTAAAGGTATTAGATAATGCATGCGCACCTAATACACAAACAGTTTTAATGTTACATTTTTAGCACTTACGTACCTATAAATTCACTTTGAATCTATTTTATCCCTGGCTTTATACGCGAGCTACCTATGAAATTTCGTTAGTTAGTCGTAGTTTAAAGTAGGTACATAAGCCCTTAGCTTATGTCACCTGTGGACTTACACTTAAAAAAATTGATAAAAAGATGGTATGAACAAAAACGTAAGTTGTGGAACCTTTTTGTACTGTAAAATTATAATGTGTGACAACATAAAAAATCAATGTCGAATACAAATGTAAATGTTCTTTTGTTGTGCATAAGTGCATAATATGAGAAATGATTTAAAGAACTTTGAGAGAACTTGGGATACAATTCAGCGAAGCCGTTATAAAGAGGGACCTAGGATTTCTTTCATATTTATGTTTATGGTGGGATAAAATAAACAAAAACATAAAGTACCTAGTTCGATTACCTATGTAACATTATCAGCCTATAAATTAATTTGATACCGTGATAGGTAGGTACTTTTCACTTTCCCAAACCAGCTAATAACCTTAGGTACCTACTGGTACCTACTCATAAATAATCGAAAAACCTAAGTACCTATCCCTTTTTTAACATTGAAAATAATTTGCGACTAAAACACCAGTTTCAGTTCAAATCCATTTACCACTCGCTCGCAATCTCTTTGGCTCCCTCTGTTCTTTTAAGAGTAGGTACCTACATTTGAATGCAATTACGTTGCAAGTAGGACGGACGACTGAGCAGGCGTATATATCGTGAGGTCTTTGTGCTCTTATTATGACACTAGCTGACACGCACTCCGCTCCTATTGGTCGTAGCGTGATGTTATATAGCCTTCCTCAATAAATGGGCTAACCAACACTAAAATAATTTTCACACTACCATCACGAAAACGTCAATCATTATGGCTCGCGAGCGGCGCCCGTCGGCCTCAGCTGCTAGGTGCGCGGTCAAAATGAGGTTCTAAATTAAAATCACATTATTGCCCGGTGCGTTGGGTTATGATGAAAATCAGTTCAATATTATTGCCCGGTGGTGGACGGGGGCACAGCTTCGGACGCGTGCTCCTAGCAGTGGAGGCCGACGCGCCCCGCTCGCGGTGAACAGCCACCTAGAGTCATGGTGCGAGCACAATTTTCTCGCAGTAGTTGTGAAAAGTAGAGTAGGTATGCTCCTCAGGGATAAAGGTGCATTACTCCGTCTCTTCGCTCGTGGGTTAAACATTTGCTCAAAAATAAACACAAGAAAATAAACTATTCGTTCGGAAACCTTGACGCGCGACTCCGACTCGCACTTGCCGGTTTTTTTTATGTTTCATTACCCATACGTTGAAAGTTTTCTCTAGTTTCTCTGTGGATTGCAGACACACTAGAGGGAGAATCTCAGAAATGGAACCCACCTCTCAAATAAAAATACCCGTGAATCTGAATCTATTTGCCGTTGGCAGGAGGAGGAGAACATTCTCCTGATATTGTTGTGGAAGACAGTTTCTTCCTTACTTCCTTATCCTTACTAATATTATAAACGCGAAAGTTTGTATGTATGGATGTTTGTTACTCAATCACGTCAGAACGGCTGAACGGATTTTGATGAAATTTGGCCCAGAGGTAGATTATAGTCTGGAATAACATATAACTTTTTATCCCGGAAGTACCTATGTTCCTTTGGGATAATTTTCGACATTCACGCGGGTGGAACCGCGGACGGCAGCTATTTCAAAATATAGTTGCACCTATCATGTTTTGTCTCTGCTCCACAATAAGGTCGACTGGTAGAAAATGCCTAAGGCATTAAATCCGCCTTTGTACAAGTTTTTATTGTGGAAAGGAGGGTTGCCTAGAACAATCTAAGTTAACTGTTCTGTCCAACCACTTTTAAATGTATATCAAATACAAAAGCACGATTGGTTTTGTAAAGTTCCTTTGTGGCTAGTACCGCAGCAGTGCAGTTTAAATTTTTAATCAAGATTAGTTCGATACGGTTAGGTAAATTCTTTGGATATTGAATTTTTAATAGAATTGAAATTTGTTCAGCGTTTTTTGTTCGTGGTTTATTTGAAGTTGTTGATTAATATGTATTAGTTAATAGTTATTGTTTTATACTTATATATGTATTGTGTTTTATGGGCCTTAGTTGCCTGAAATAAAGGATCTGTTATTATTATAAAATGTTTTCTATAATAAGCCGAAGATGACTCTAAAGGACACGAAGGGCGCTGTACGATTTCTGCGTGTAGTCAGCCCACAGGCTGCACGTGTACAACGTGGTGCAATAGGCTCTAAAAAGAGTTGCTTTCACCTCAGCTGAGCACCGCGCAAACCTGCGGATAACCATGTTCGCTCTGACCGACAGCGCCCTCCGCTCCCGTTCGATATCAGCCTCGTCGTTCAGGGTAGACGTCACCAAATGGCCTAAGTATTTAGGACGCGAGTAGTATAAAGGACGTTTGGAAACGTTTAGTCTGAATTGGTGGAATGACCGAACCGAGACGATTTGAGATGAAACTCGAAAATGTTGTCCCAGCGCCGTTTCTTCACCAACTCGACACCTCGATACCTCTGCGATCAATCTTCGCGACGCAGAGGCGGCCTTAAGGGGTGGCAAGCAGAAAGCACGGGACTTGCTCTTGCAGGGGCCTTTTTATTTTTTTTAAATTTAATATGGGTTTGCTCTTGACTCTAGTCTAGGTCATAGATGACAGAGACAAAGTCGACGATGGAGCGAGCTTACCCAGAAGAAGCCTGTTCACTCTAATTTTGAAGAGATTAGGGTTGTATGCGTTCGGAAACACAGACGCCTTGCGCAATCCGAGTTAAAATCCTTAAATTTGAAACGTTTTATATTTTTAGCAAGAAAGTGCAGTCACGTCATAGTAAATTAGATTTGATGTGTAAATCTTTGGCAGTCGTTACGGATTGTCAGTAGCCAGAAAATCTGACACCAGTCTTGCCAAGAAGTACCGTATTACCCAGTTAATGGGTTGTCGAGGTCTGGTAGGCAGCCGCTCTACGTAAAAACTGGTATTCAGCAGAATCCGTTTTGACTGGTAGCCGAAACCAATATAGTTGGGAAAAGGCTAGGCAGATGATGCTACGTCACCGGATAATTTCTCGGAATGACTTCGAGAGATTAGGGACTATCAAATTTTGATGCGTAGAAAAGTATTCCAAATGGTCAGGTTGGCAATATATCGAGAGTTTACTATCTCTCAAGATATTTTATATTCTTACATTAGATATTTACCATTTGCCGATGATATACCTATACACATAATCAGGTGATTGTGTGTAAAGTTCAAATGTAGCATCCAGCTTGGTAGCTGGATGCTACATTTCAACTTTCTAGGTCATCTGGAAGCGGGTCAGTCAGCCATAAAAATGACGATTTTGGTCGTTAATAACTATATTTGTTATTATCTAGTTTGTTAGTTAGCTATGTTCATGTTATTTATGGTCCTCATTTAATTAGGCGGTCTCAATTTATAAACCAAATTTGGTGTGCTTACGATAAAATATTCTGAGTTATGAAGGGGTCAAGAGTGGGTCCAAATGGTTCGGGTCACACACGGGTGCTGCTCGCCAATTCTTTTGGCTTGAACTTGGCTTAACACGCTACCGCGTGTCTGGATCTTTCAACAAAGGGCATGTTTTCATCCCCTTTGTTACGTTGCCCCGATCGTTCTCGCTGATTGCATTGAGTCCAGTCCCTATATGAGACTTATGAGACCAGCTCAATGCTCCCAAAAAGAACCGTGGTCATATGAAATTACTTTTCATCTCTAGCTCCATAACACTAAGGTCGATTTTCCTTTATCCTAGCAGTGAAGTCTTAAAAATTTAAAACAATTTGCGACCCGCTGCCGTTGCTCAGTGTATTTCGAAACAATAAAATGTTTTGAAGCGAGTGAAGCGTTAAAAATGTATATTTATTACTTGTACTGTACTTTAATGGTTTTCATTTAGACTTGGCTGGATTCTGGTGGTGATCTATCAGCGAAGAAATTGGATTTTAAGATGGGAGTGCCATTGAGGTCGTTCTGGTATTTCAGTTTGATAGATTGTGCTTTTCTTGAAAGATAAATGTTTGGCTGGCGCCCAGTCTAGCCAAACTTGGGCTGGGGATTATAAAACCCACTGTTATTTAAAAAGGCTTAATTTATGTAGGTGGTATTCAAGAGCGTCCTCTCGGACAACTGTTTTTTTTTAAACAAAGCCCTCGAAGCCTTAATTAAGTACAGACTTTTTAGGGACCTAAATATCGGCCCTTTTTTCAAAGAGTATCGAGACGCCTTGGCGGCCACTGCTAGATGAAGCATTTTCAAAACTTTCCATAAAAACGGCTGAATCGATTTTCTCGATTCATAGCTAAGAACACTCTCGATTAAATTACTTTTCAAACAATTAAAACTATAAAAATCGGTGCATCCGTTTAGGAGCTACGATGCCTCAGACAGACACACAGTTACACACGTCAAACCATATATAACAGCCTTCTTTTTGGTCGGGGATTTTTAGAGAAGTTACACGCTTTTGAAGGTTTTCTTCTACCCTTGTCACGCAAAACGTCGTTTGTACTGGATGGCGCAAATTCACCATGGCCTTACTTGCGAGTGAGGTCTATTTTTATCATAGATTTGAGATCGCTCACAACGTTTTGAGTTTTGTAATCCATTTTAATTCGTCTTCTCCAGGTTTTGAAAAATGTTATAAACGAAAATTCAGTCAAAAATCTTATTCTGGCAATGGCCATGACAGTAAAAACTTGAGCTCAACACTAAGTCTCCAGTAGCTGCTAGCGCTGCATAATCGCATTCCCAGCTCTGTGGCGTTTCCATACAAACTCGCTGATACAATTTTGTTCATTAGGCACTCAAATTCTTTGATTGATGATACATTTGGCCAGTACATAGATCTATCATTAATCTCGATTGCCAGTATGTAGATAAGACATGTGTGTAATGAATATCTGAACGCGAAAACGGGGCTTGAATAAAAATTAGTCGTTGGCGATAGAACAGATGATTGTATTGTGTGAACGAGATAAATCTAACCATGTCTTTTTCATTTCTCATATTCGGAAAGTAGAGTTTATTTGATCCGAGCAGCGGGTGGAGAAGCTGCTCCCCATCTTTGAGCGGGAAAGACTCTTTAAAATTGCTTGCCTCTCAAGGACAGGAATGAATTTTGAAAATAGAACTAAATTTGGTCGGGTTAAAAATTTTACATAATTAAAAAAATATTTATTAAAAGAAAAAAAAATGTTGTTTTGTGACTGTATCAACAGCCAGTGTGAATAAAAATAAAATACCTATCAAGCGGAACGGCCCGCGGTTGTGACGCGGTGTGTACCATATTTAAAATTTAAAAAAGACTGGATAATTTGGCAGGATACTAACTGTGTAAGCTGTACCGAAATTCAAAATCTCGGTTTTATAGACTAATATTTAATTAAAAATGAGTTCAAGCGATTCTGAAAAAATGTTGACACTAGATTCGGTTAAAGACGAGGCAAATGCAGTCATCGAAAATATTTCCCACAAATTTCAAAGGAAAGATACCTACTTAAATAAATGCAATGAGTTTATGAAGTGGCGAGTAGACAAGAAAACAAAACTAATTTTTTTATTTTATTTATATTCGAAATGAAAAGTAGTGTTTAACACGGGTGAAAGTCACTCCACTGACAGTTTAATTTTTTTATTTTCAAAATACATATAGGTACGAAAACACATGGAAAAGTGATTCCGAGAATTTTAATTCTATCTATCAACTTCAAAATCTATCTATCAACTTCAAAATTATAAGAGCAATCCTGAAATATTGACATGCAGTTCAATATATTTGTGACTAGCTGTTGCCCGCGACTTCGTACGCGCATATCCTGTTTTTTCCCGTTCCCGTAGGAATTTCCCGTTCCAGTATAGCCTTTAGTATTCCTAATGAATGTGGCTATCATTTAAAAAAAATCCAAATCCGACTGGTTTTCTTCCTCTTCTCTTATATTAGTATACATATAGTAGGTATATAGATGGAACTCTCCACACATCAGTATTTTCCCTATTTAGTGGATTTATCCAGCTTCTCTTTCTCTTTCTGACATCTCTTATTCTAATGTTTCGTAGATGCACAATATTTTTAAAAGATCCATTGCACGGCAAAAACACCCCGTACAAACGTTGGAGAGTAACGGAATAAACGTCCATCCGTCTGGCATCCTAACCGGATTTCAGTTGAACGTAAATTGCGCAACTCAAAATACGCGACTCACGTCTCACAAAATTACACTCGTTTGTCCTCGCCCTAAATAAGATAGATTATGCTATGCTTATGCTGTCAGGCGTTACATAGTGCTACAGCCTTTTTTTTTTTTTTTTTTTAGGATGGGAAATCATCAAATGACTTCTTCCGCTCTGGGTGGAGCGGAAGGGCGTGTCAGACTCTTACTGACTAAAACCCATCCGTGTTCCTTCTTAAGCCCTTTGCTTTCCAGGGCCGCGGTGACTCTTTCGAACAAATTCCGCAACCCTGGCAGGTAGTGCGGCTCCTTAAGAACAAGGAACCTCAACCTTATCGGAATGCTGAGCACACAACGCATTCGCCATGTGACCTCGGAGAATTTCCAGTTTTCTTGAGTTGTATCACAGTTAGATTAACTTGACATCCCATTCAATTTCCGAAATAATTAAGTTTGAATTCTATTTATGTTAGCTGACCATACATGTATAGGATTATTATAAGGGGATTGGTTAAAGTTGAAACCCAATATCACTTTGGACTCGAAGATCGAACCTAGAATCACTCTTAGCAATCGTCATTATATGCGACCACTTTTTTTATTTTTTTAAGGATGGGAAATCATCAAATGACTTCTACCGCTCTGGGTGGAGCGGAAGGGCGTGTCAGACTCTTACTGACTAAAACCCATCCGTGTTCCTTCTCAAGCCCTTTGCGCTCCAGGGCCGCGGTGACTCTTTCGAACATATTCCGCAACCCTGGCAGGCTCTGGCCCTAGCGGGCCCCGTCTTCTATGCTGACATATCTTTGAGGCGCGCGTGAAACACAACGCGCCATCGGCCCGGGCCTGGTGGTGATCGGACAGCTGCGAGCCACCCAACGCTCACCGTCCGCAGGCCCGCGCCTACGGTAGATATGCGACCACTACACCAAATATAATGATTGTTGCTAATAGGGTATTTGACTTCAATCAATAATAATCTACATGTAGGAATACTTATTTTTTATCGTTAATTTCAATTTGTTACATCTATATAATTTTTTTTCGAGCTTTCAAGTTTTCATTCTATCCTGAGGCCACCATCCCACAATCCACATCCACCATCTGATATCCTGTACTCTGTGCCCCAAAATTTGCAGCCAAAGTGACCCATGCGCTGCCACTAGGGTTTGCAGTACCGGAACTGAACTAGATTTTAGAATTCTCGGTACTAGAGCATACCCAGTACCGTGAAATATCGGGAAATTCCGATACTTCGGTACTCCAGAAAAAAAACTTAAAAGGCTTGTTTATTTGTGACTAAAACTTAAAAAACACATCTATATATAGGTATATACTAATATAATAAAGCTGAAGAGTTTGTTTGAACGCGCTAATCTCTGGAACTACCACTCTGATTTGGAAATTTATTTTTATTTTTGTTTATGATA
The DNA here is from genome assembly GCA_905163435.1 of Mamestra brassicae. Lineage (NCBI taxonomy): Eukaryota > Metazoa > Arthropoda > Insecta > Lepidoptera > Noctuidae > Mamestra > Mamestra brassicae. The sequence goes on along the minus strand of LR991004.1, from coordinate 4,484,121 downwards.
GCCACATTCATAAGAAAGGCTATACAGGAACGGAAAATTCCTACGGGAACGGCAAAAACGGGATACGCGCATACGAAGTCGCGGGCAAAATCCTACTATAAACGCGAAAGTTTGTAAGTGTGGATGGATGGATGGATGTTTGTTACTCTTTCACGCAAAAACTACTCAATGGATTTTGATGGAATTTGGCATAGTGGTAGATTATAGTCTGGAATAATACTAAGAATACTTTTTATCCCGGGAATATGTTCTCTTGGTATAATTTTCGACGATCACTCGGGCGGAGCCACGGGCGGCAAATAGTCTAGAATATTAATAAAACATTTAGTCAACAGTAATACGTTATAACTTTTTTAAGTAATTAGGTAATTGAGATCACAACTTTACAATCCGGTGTTAAATAAGACCCATTAGTTCAATCAATCAGTAACAAGAATTGACATTGTTTTCCCGTGATTTGTATCAGAGCGACCAAAAAATAACGAAATTGTCCGTAATACTTTATTTTCTTTGAATAATGTTCAGTCCAGACTGAATCGAAAATCAACTATTAGCTGAAATTTGGAGCATTATTTTTACATTATTTATCAATTTTCTTGGGAATTCACGGTCCGATAGTTCGATGTCTGACTGACGTCGAACGAAAAAGATTAAAAAGTTTAAGAATAATATTTTACTTATTTATTTACACAAAACTCATGTACCTAGGTATAAAATATTTTGTATTTGAATTGAAAATATTTCATCGTCATTATCTGCCTACTAGGCCCCGACTTTGCCCACCGCTGCGGCATAAGCCTTTCTGTGTTAGCCTCAACCAGGTTCTACCGGCGATGACAACAATGTCGTCTGCTCATCTAACTGCTTGATTGGTTCAAATACTGATTGGCATTCTTATTCAAAATCCCAATAGAAAAATTGAATTAAGAACACATAGGTTTGAGTTTCTGGTACCTACTCAAGTTCGAAATACGAATCTAATCATAGAGTGTTTAATAATAGTACATTGTTCACCGAGAGGAGAAAGTGACCGATTACCGTCGAGGGTGTCGTTTGAAGCCCGAGCCGTAGGCGAGGGCTTTAAAACACCCAAGATCGGTAATCGCAGTTTCTCTCGAGTGATACATAGTGCTTTATACTACACCTAGAAGGAAAATAAAAAACGAAATCTTTACTAATTGAAATTTATATTGAAATTGTTGCAGTTAAAACTGAATCCTCAAACAACACACAAATTGGAAATGGCGCCAATGGCGTCTGCAATTTTCACATGTTCTTTTTTCAAATTGTTTATCCTGCCGCCGCAGGGTCGCACTGCCAGCCCGACACCATCCAACACACAGCTAGTGGCCAGTGTCATTTTGCGAACTTGGAGATAAAAACTCACTGTAAAAACTTTTTGGCTTTTGATATTTAGGTTACCGGCGCATAGTCTTACCCAAAATTAAAAAAGAAAAACCACGTAAGAAATGGATTTTCATACACTTTTCTCTCCCGCTCAGATGCGTTTTCTCCCCGCATATTTGTTCGATATGCAATGACGTACTTTCTACCGTAAATTTGATAAAGTATCAAGGTACTTTCCAAGCAGGTGTAGTATAAATAAAGTTTTTATGGTTCTGAACATCCTTTAAATAAAAGTAAAAGCTAAAGTAAAAATAACATAGTTAAGAACGATTGCTAAAGCTTAGTTACTCCAATTAAGAAGAAATAAAACGTTTCTAATAAAACACAGGTTATTTTAAAACTGCTTTAGGTACTTACCCTCTTTTGTCCAGACCGTTAACACTTTTTTAATTAAGGTTCCGTGCCCTCCGGCAAGATCTGACACTGATAGGTAAGTTAAATCGGCCTTATCCTTAATTAATGCTTGCGGCCATTTTTCAACAAATCGCAAGTCTTTTTTAATCATGGCTATAGCAGCAACATTTATTTTTTGTGAATTCGTTTTTCAACATACTCGAGAGAACATTGGCGGTTATTTCACTGGTAATTTATTCGAAAGAGTCACCGCGGCCCTGGAACGCAAAGGGCATTTCGATGAACATGGATGGGTTTTAATCAGTATGAGTCTTACACTTTCCAGCTCCACCCAGAGTCAGTTGATGATGTCCCATCGGTAAAAAAAAACATTGTATTTTACACACTTTTGTTTTAGTTTTCGTATTTACTTAATACGTTTATTAGTAAGTACATAATTTTTCAGCTGTATCCGTTTAAACTGGAAGCCGACTCCAATATAGACAAACGCTATGCAGATGGTTTGATAGACATGTTATTATATTTTTTACTTAAAACCATAAGGATTTTATCGCATGTAGAAAAACGCCGTTTTAACGCATTTTGCACTCTCGGCAATAACACCCTAGCAACGGCGAAACTGCGGCAAGTAGCAACCAAATAGTCATAGTCATAGTCATTTATTCATAAACAAGTAATTTTGTATCTGAACTTACACATAAATACAATACATTATTTACAATATAGGTAAAAATAACATTTGAATTGTATGAATTAAATCAACAATTAGAAATAACTTTACCTTTTTTTTAAATAGTTTTTTGACAATTGAATGAAACAATATGGCCACCTCCTTAAAATTTAAAACAATAACAATAAAATAATTCAATAAAATTACAGGTCTCTTCTACAGCATCATATAGACACTTATTCAATAGGAATTATTTTGGTTTTATTTTGAATGGTGTCGTGGACTCTCTTTAACAATTCTTAGGTTCTGATTAGCAACATTTTTGGTCTTAAAGTCCAGTCTATGGGTGCCTTCCCTTATCTGTTGTTCTTCTACTGTCTCAAAATCTTGTATGTTTTTGGCCAAACAGTTTCTCCGAAACGTATCATCATTTCGATTTAGATCGCTATAGGGGTTCATTTCATGTTAGTCTGGCAGTTTGAGTTCTTTATGCGGCCTACTTAAATGTCCTTACGTTGGTATTGTTCGTCAAATTGTTGAGCTCTTTAAAGTTCTAAGTTTACGCTACACGATAACTGACAAATGCTTGCACTGTCTGGACAGGTCCACTCATATCTGTGTTGTACTTTCCTTAAAAGACCATCTCACTCATTAACCTACATGGTTCTCATACGATTTGACCAGTATGATTGTATGGACTTTAAAAGAGACTTTGACCTCTAAGTTTGTTTCGGTGTTCCTTCAGAGGGTAGTCAGCTAGGAAACACCGGCCTCATCTAGTTTATAAATGACCAAAAAAGATCGACGTGTAAAAGTGTTGTGTTTAACCTTCTTACAAAATAAATATCATTTATCAACTCCAGCTAAAATAGACCTACCAAGTACAAGCAATTGTTTCAAAATAACGACTGTTTCCTTTAAAACATTGCTTAACACGGCACGTTAACGTGACAAATATTCAAGTCACGATTCCGAACGATGCTGAAATTATATCTCCTTTCATCCGAGCAATTTGTCGTGCGTACAGACGCAGACGTGTGAAATATTGACTGTCTTTCGGCTCAAGGATGAGCGGAAGATGGTTATTTGTCAACGACAAGTCTTAAGGAATGGTGTGAACGGTCGATTGAAATTAGTTTTTTTGAGCGCTTTTTGCAGCGATTTTCGTTCAAAGACGTGGAAATAAGCTTCAACGTGCGGGTCGATCAAGGTAAAGCAACGCTTGCCAAGGTTGGTTTGTGGATGGGTGACCATCTTAACATACCGAGTTTCCTCCGGGCCTCGGAAGGCACGTTAAGCCGTTGGTCCCGGCCGTCATTTGTAGATCTTTGGCAGTCGTTACGGATTGTTTGAAGCCAGTAAATCTGACACCAGTCTTGCCAAGCAGTATCCGTGTCACCCAGTTAATGGGTTGTGGAGGTCTGGTAGGCAGCCGCTCCACGTAAAATACTGGTATTCAGCTTAATCCTGGTAGCCGACCCCAATATAGTTGGGAGAAGGCTTGGCAGATGATGACGTTGAAATAAGCTTGTAAATAGAAAACATTCAAATACTTTTGAGCAGTATTTTCCGTTGCACCTATCTTTAGTTGCTATAATAACACCCTATAATGCGTTTTCTAGTTTTTAGTAGACGGACTTTATTGTTGCGGAATTTGTTAGAAAGAGTCACCGCGGCCCTGAAACGCAAAGGGCTTTCGAAGGAACACGGATGGGTTTTTAGTCAGTCAGAGTCTGACACGCCCTTTCGTTCCACTCAGTGCGGAAGAAGTCATTTGATGATTTCCCATACTTAAAAAAAAAGATGGACTTTATTATTTTATAAACAAAGTGAAATTCAAAAATGATCTAAGGGAACACAGCATAAATAGTATTATAATATGTAAGGACATATTATAATACTATTTATGCTGTGATTGACCGACTTCAAAAAAACGAGGAGGTTTTCAATTCGTCGGAATCTTTTTTTTTTTGTATGTTCCCCGATTATTCGAAGATGGCTGGACCGATTTGGATTTTTTTTGTTTGAAAGGGTATACTTCCCAGGTGGTCCCATGATTATCATGTCAGGATCTGATGATGGGATCCTGGAGAAATAGAGAGAACTCTTCAAATTTTATGGGCACACTTGAAACGATTTGGGTAGTTTTTGGAAGAGTATTTTCTCGGAGTGGTCCCATTTCAATTTGGTAAAGATCTGATGAAGAACTTCGGAGATAGGCAACGGAACTCCTCAATAAATGCTAGCAAATGGACTGGGATTGCTGAAATCTCATGTCTGTCTATTGTTTACACCAGTTCATAACATAACATCACACCGGTACGCTGTGATTGCTGTGAACTACTAAAAAGTGAGGAAAAAAATTTTTGTACAACAGAAACACCGACTGCCGAAATGAAAGTTATTTTATACTTTGTAGTGTTTTTTGTTCGGAAGTCGGTTGTATTTTTTTGTAAAAAGTTTTCTAGGATAATTATGGTAAACCCGTGTGCTCAGTTTCACCCAAATTTCTTCAGCCATTAAGAAGTGAAGAGGTAACAAGGACGAACTGAAAGACACAGTTAGTTTCACATTCATGATACTACTAGTTGCCGCCCGCGATTCCGCCCACGCAAATGTCGAAATAATCCGAAGGGGAACGTACTCCTGGGATAAAACGTACGTACTCCTGGGTCCTATGTGTAAGTTCAGACTATAATCTACCTCTGTGCCAAATTTCATTAAGATCCGTTCAGCCGTTCTGACGTAATTGAGTAACGAACATCCATCCAAGCTTTCGCATTTATATTATTACTAGCTGCGCCCCGCGTTGTTGTCCGCGATTTAATAATGCCTATGTGTTTATCCAGGGTGTCAGCTTCCTGCATACCAAATTTTATCAAAATTGGTCCAGCCGTTTGCGCGTGAAGATGTAACAAACATACACACACTCACAAACTTTCGCCTTTATAATATTAATGTGATGTGATATTATAGGAGTAGGATTATGGATTGGAAGGCCTCCCACAAGGTGGGCTGACGACCTCGTTAGGGCTTTGGCAGTTCTTTTGATGAGGCACATTACCAGTGGATGTAGCGACGCTTTGGAAAAGAGAGGCCTGTGTAACGTAGGATAAATAACGATACAAACAATTTGGCATTATACAGGGCTGTTCCAGAAGTGCGTGGTCATATTTAAGGTTGATGTTGGGTAACTGATATACATTAAGGAAAAATTGTAAAACAAAAAATGTGACTTAAAAAAAATCTAATTTACACATAAAAGACTAAAAAGCTCCAAAAAAAAAACCAGTTTTCAAGTACACCCTGTAGACAATGCTAATTGTAACTGCTGCTTTACTTACCAATCTAACTAAAACGATTCGCTTTCGGATAACGACACGGTTCCAAAGCAATGGAGACATTTTAGGACGATTAGTCGCAATAACCATTTTACTAATAAGAATGGAGCAAACACAATGTTCTACCATCATCAATATTCAAGTAAGAAAATAGTATTAAATTCTAAACTTACATAAAACTCTTAAACTACAATAAAAATCGCACGCACGTACGATCCGTTACATTTGTCGTTCTCAAGTGTAACATAAAATAAATTTAATTTTCTATTGTATAAAGTTGAGATTCGCTTACTTTGTACGTGGAATGACTTCATAAGGGGAAAAAAGATTTTCTCTAATAGATTTCTTTGGATTCAGCTGTGACGTGGACATTATTTTTGCTCGTCTTTCTTTAGGAGATTACCTGCCTGTCTCTTGCCTATTATTCTTAGTGAAAATGATGGGTGCTCATCTATCTTCACTGAGGTAAGCGTCTCCATAGTTTAGCATTAATCCTAGAAGTCTGTCCTACTATAAGGGTACGTTTCTATCAGAGATGTGCGAGGAAAATGAGTGGCGTGAGGATGCGTAACGAAGCTGTGAAACGATGTGAGCGTTTCCTCCACAAATGGTTGAGGTAGTTGAGTGGCGCGAGGATGTGTAGCGACGCTGTGAAACGGTGCGCAGATGACCGATGCGAGAATGTGTAGCGGACTCTTTTTAGTTTCTCGCTCGCGTCCATCCCTTGCACACATCTCTCGCACATATTCTTCCTCGCACATATCCTTCGCTGGTTTTGTACGTACAAAAATCTCACGCCGCTAAGCTGTTGCCACCGGAGCTGCGAAGAGCGGGGCTAGGTAAATGAAGTGATTCTATTGGTTTTTAACAAACACATCCCTCGCTACGCATCCTGTCTCATATCTGGTGGAAACGCACCCTTAAAGCCTTTTTACAATTTTTTTTTTAAGTTGAGCTTCATAGGCGGTGCGGTCAATTCGATTTTCGAATTGGATGAGAATTTAAAGTGAATATTTGAAGGACGCATTTAGGCACATTTCGTTGAATGAAGTGTCTTGGTTTTTGTAACATCGATTCATTCATTTTCAAAAGTTTGGTTTGTATGAAATTCTTTGAGGAGTAAACTCGAATTGTGGGCTTTTTTGGCCAGAGCTTCATTTAAGTCAAGTCATCACGCTATTCATTATGTTGACAACAAAATAAACAACTCCTGAATCTTTACACACGGTCCACGTTCCATCAAAAGACATCTATTCATATTCCGACCACACAGTCTTTATCCCACCTAATAACCATCCTTGTGGACCGCTAATATTCTTCACAATCGCTTTATACTCGTCGCATCATCGTTACCATAGAGCACTGAGACGCCATGCTGACGTGAGTGCTAATTCTACTAGTGAGTGTTAATTTATTATTACATTTCTCAAAACCTAGAGGGCAGACAATACGCAGTTAAAAATATGACTTAAAATCTCAAAAAATGGCGGTGTTGTCAGCGTTTTAAAATCTGGTAATAAACAGAGACAGCACTTATTGCGTGTGACGTCACTCACAAATCCCGCCATATTGAATTGAAGCCCTCCAGTACAAATGACATTTTATGTGACAAGGATAGACGAATAACTTTAAAAGTGTATCATTTCTCTGATTTTCGACCATGGTCGAAGGACCATTCTCACAAATCGTAATGTTTTAATATCATCTAAATAAGTATTCATTCATTTAGATTCTTGGACTAGTCAGATACTTACCCTATTTTAAAGCAATATTCGCATTCGCATCTCAGTCGCATTATGTCAAAAATGTATGAAAAATTGGGTTTTGTGACAGATTGCAACTGAGATGAATGCGAATGTGGCTTAAAAGAAGAATTGGCTCTCCATTTTAAAGATAGCATTGTCAAACCTTTTCTTTTTTTCTTTAGGGCAAGCCCGCCACACATTCCCAACCACCGCCACTCCTGAAAGCCAGAAACAACAGTGGCGACCACCAGAAAAACGAGTCAATAGAGTCAAAGGTCGGTATGCAGTCACTCTATGTAAAATACTGGTACCTACTAAGATGGTTAAAAGCGGAAGCATTGCTGGCGGGCAGATTGTTTGTAGTATTTGCCGGTGCGCCGTTCCATGCTCTATGATCGCTACTAATTTTTCATATCTCTTTGAAGTTTTATCAGAAGCTGCTTAAAGATTAAAGCACGCTCTTAAGCCACAGGAACCGCAATATAATTTGATTTAAGAAGATTAGCGGCTAGTATCTACTAAATATTGGCGGTCCTTTGAAAGATATTGTTCATTTTGTTACAAAGGGGATTGGGCTCTCTCTGCTTTAAGGATTAGTTTCGCTTCAATTACTTGCTGAAGTACACTTTTGTGTGTCCAGATATTTATTGGCAAAGGGGGTTGGTACTTTTTGTAGGTTTCACACATACGTAAAATAACGTCACTATTGGTATTTTCCCTAGTAGAAAAATAGTAATCCTGTTAAGTTCACCCATTTTCAAAAAATATTGAACACGTATTTTTTGCCACTTTAAATCGATAAAAATTGATAAAGAAAGCGCATCCAAGTTCAAGAGTGGGGGCTAGTGACATCAAGTTTTAGTAAAAAGCGTAATAAGACGTGACGTCACGCGAGCTTTTCAACGTCTTCATTTTTGGTTAAATTTAAAGTGAAACAAGAAAAATTACTTGTCAAATATTTTTTGCCAATCTATCTGATGGACTAATTAGAGTTTTTTAGGAAAATTCCCAATTCCCCGACACGAGATATGTGTCTCATGTCTCTGTTTTAAAATGTTCTTAATAGAAAAACCAAAGGATCAAGAATGCGAGGTTTTGTTTAACGAGGCTGTATTAATGTACATATTTGTACACTTAAATATTCTTGTGGTTAGAAAAACTATTAACGTTAATATTAGAAATTGACTGAAAGAAAGAAAACGACGTATTCTTGAGTTAAGCATGACGTATGCCACAAGAAAAACCAGCCACGCGCACTGTGGGGTTCCGTAGTTAGTTGCTCGTCACAACTGCCGACTTCTCCAAGTATATTTTTTAGGTTAGTTAGTTAGCTAGGTCTAGTCGACGTCTCATTAACTTGTAATGCTTGCTTAGCTGTGATAATTTTCCTTTTAAATTCGTTATATATGCTACTACTATGATTTTTTTCACGTCTCCAAAAACAACTCTTTAGATGGCAGAGGGACACACACACCCACTTGATTATAACAAAAATTAGCACTTTAAAACTTAATATTTCGCAAACGGATCCTTGGATGGAAAAATGGTCTCAATATTTTTAAATGACCTATCTAACGACACCCCCACCACGGGGTAGACGATAAAAAAAACGACACTTTACATATAAGGGGGCCATTCTAACAAAAGATTTCAAGATTTTGTTTAACTACTTTGTCGGTGAGATTAATCATTTCAACTTTCTAGCGCTACACTGACAATCAGACTGATAGACTGACGGACATGATAAAACTATAAGGGTTCCTTGTTGACTATGGAACCCTAAAAATGAGTAAAGATTTGAGAAAATATGAGCCTATATATATAATACCGCGCAAAAGGCCATCACTTAGTGTAATGCTGGGACTCGTGTGCAAGACAACGCCACTGCGCTGGTTTTCAGTGACAACCGGCGTTGACGTCGTCCGGAGCAACATAAAAAGAAATTGAAACTAAATGATAAAAAAAATTGAAAGAAAGAATGAAAATTGTTGAATTGTTGTAATAAAGCCGACTCACTGTTCCCGGGTTCAGGTTCTTCCCAGTCATGATATTGCCATTCCCAGCATCTCAGACAACCGCTGCTACTTTAATATCTTATCCTTTTTTTTTCTTTTTTTTTCAAGGATGGGAAGTCATCAAATGAATCCTTCCGCTTTGGGCGGAGTGGAAGGGAGTGTCAGACTCTTATTGAAATCATATGTCACAAACCAATGTCGGTACCTTTTGAGAGAAATAAATCAAATTATTATTATTATTATTATTATCCATACAGTACGCACTTTGTCAAATTTAAATTATTATTGACTAAAATCCATCCGTGTTCCGCCTAATGCCCTTTGCGTTCCAGGGCCGCGGTGATTATTTCCAACTAATTTCGCAACCCTGGCAGGCACTGCCCTAGTGGGCGCCGTCTCCTATGCTGACATATTTTTGATGCGCGCTTGGAATATGACGCGCCATCAACCCAGGCCTAGTTCAGATTGGACAGCGAGCCACCCAATGCTCACCGTCCGCAGGCCCGCACCTTCAGTGGCCAGGAATCGCCCAGCAAGTCCTGCGATTCTGTTGCGGCGGCTGGAGCGTGAGGTTAGCCTCTACCTCACGCGGTCCGCCTCCTCCTTCATTAGCATTTCTGCTTCGCAGAAGAAGGTGACCGCTACCCATGCCTCCTCGCTCCGGACCATAGATTGAACCAGGGCAGGACGCGAGAGGTCGCCGCCACCGATCGCCTCGACGAGGACACGGCGGTGCTCCGCCCAAGCAGGGCAGACCTCCAACTTATAGTGCTGACACCCGGGCGTGTCCTCCCGCCGAATCCAAAACAGGTATCTCCCGACACATTAAATATTATCCTGCTCTTCATCCCACAAACTCGTCCTCATTCCTAATCCCATCCATTGTAACACCACACGCATTATTATGTTTATGAGCGCCGTTAGAATGAAATATTACGCCATTTTAGCCTGAAGTCGTGTTTATAATCAGACGAGTTAATCAGAATAATAATAATCTTCCCTGAAAGCAAGTCTGTAGCCGGGGTACATTATGTAGATACCGTATACATTCTCGCATGTTAAGATTAAATTAATTCATCGGATAAACAAACAGCTAGTTTTGAAGATCATGTTTCTAAGATAAGACCTGTATTGTGTAACAATTTACCTAAACTTGGGGTTTTATGTAGAGGTAAGATATAACTTAAATGTAATACAGAGTAGGAAAACACGTGTTTTTTTTAAGTGTTTAACAAGTGCAATTAACTAGGTACTGAACATTTAAAAAAAAAAATATTTTTATTATTTACTAGTTGCCGCCCGCGGCTCCGGCCGCGTGATTGTCGAAAAATATCTCAAGGGAACATACTCCCGGGATAAAAACTATCCTATTTCCTTTCCCGGGACTCAAACAATCTCTATACCTATAAATTTGATCAAAATTGGTCCAGCCGTTTGCGCGTGAAGAGGTAACAAACATACACACATACACACACTCACAAACTTTCGCCTTTATAATATTAGTGTGATAGCTTTTGCCCGCGACTTCGTACGCGCATATCCCGATTGCAATGAAACAAAAACTAAATAATACGTCATTGTTACGCACAATTTTTACATAAATTTTTTCGTAAATTTTACGTGATGCGTGCACATCCAAACAGACAAAAAATCCAAAAATGCTAGAAATGCTAGAAATGGGTTCTGTTGGTTATCCTTTAACACCCTGACTATTTTCTGTTCGAAATATTTTCGATGTCCAAAACGATTTTTCTACAGATTTATTATATATAAAGGCAATAAGCCATCATCAGCCAATTCTAGGTTCATTGCGACTGCCGAGCTATCGTGGGTATGCGGGCGAGGAGAATTAAAACCACGTGTTAAGGATGATTAACGATGCACGATTATTATTTTAACAAAATACCAACACAATTACAATCAGCACTTCCTAATCAATCGAAATATAGCGACGCTCCACCGAACACGTCTTGCTTGGGTATCCTGCAAAAGAGCCCGGGGTTGCGTCAGAGTGAAGAAACGTCAACCCACGCTTGTCAAAATGTCCGCTGTCATTCTTGACGTTTTCTTGACACTCTCAAAACGTCGAAGCGCCGTCACGGCCGGACTGACATTCGCACGTCCTCGTGCGATTTCTCAAGCCTCGAGTTATCTGCAAAGACCAAATGCAAATCTGTAGTACACGTTTGGGCATGCTCGCCCATCCCTGACTCGCTACCCATTTACATATGCTGCCTGTTTGAAAAGATCTCGATCTTCACCCCTCACATCTAAATTAAACACACTGGGCGGACAACTGACCTCAGGCGCCCCTTCGACCACCCACTAACTCGCATGGTGCGGTGGACCGGACAACCCGTCAGCGCCCCTTCCACCAGTGACGAAAACCACACGCAGCTGCTGCAATCAATTGGTCCGGAACGTCGACCCGCATAGGCCAGTCCCGGCTCAATATTCTGCCACCCAGCTCACACCAGAGAAGTCGTAGTCTGATCGTGGGCGTCGACCCGGTTTAGGCCAGCCCAGTCGATCAACTACACTACATACCACTTAGGAAGACATGGTTTGATCAGAGGCATCGACCCGGTTTAGGCCAGCCCTATTGATCAACCACGCCGCTCCCAACTGCCTATCCAGTGCCTTACGGTCTAGATCGATTCTCGATAAAAGGACAGGATTTGCACAATTGTTACAAACTCACCATTTACTACTCATCATGTTCGGAGGCAGAGAGGGTGTCAGAGTTTGCGGTCAAAGTGTGTGAACTAGATACCGATACTGTGTCACTATCATCATCAGATGTTGCCATTCCATTCTCATGAATATGGATTTCCGCCATCTCGGCCTCCTCAGCCTTGTTGACTAACGAAGTAGCTACTTCAGTCAATCCACCGTAGCCCCTGGGTACTACGCGCAAGTTTTCATGGGCGTACTTATAGGTTCGGTTAGACCCATCAATGTCTCTTAGCTCGTATCTATCATGATCTAGTACCTTGACAATCGTAAAAGGACCTTTGAACTTTCGCTGTAGTTTGGTTTGGTTACGCTCACTACCCTTGATAAAGACAAAGTCGCCTACGCTAAATGGTCTCACTATTGCTCTACCCCGGTTAAAGCGTTCTACTTCTGACGAAGCAGCCTTTTTGATGTTCTCGGAAGCATTGTGCCTAATGGTGTCTAAGTCTAGACGGGGCTCTGGTTCAGCATTCAAGGATAAAGTTGACATTCCTAATGAATTAGCTCGTATGCCAAACATCAATTCCGTAGGGGAGTAGCCTGTTACTCTGGATCTGGTGCTATTCAAGGCAAGCTGAACTTCGGGAAGTTCGTCGCGCCACGTTTTATTTGGGTCGTTCTCTACTATTGTGAGCAGGCATTTTAGAGTGCGCATTATGCGCTCAACTTGACCGTTGGCTCTGCTGGAGCCAGTAGCGATAAGGTGAAGCTCTATACTATGCTCAATGCAAAACCGTTTGAAATCCGCACTAATATAACACCTACCTTGGTCTGATATTATGCGCTTCGGTGCGCCAAATAGGTAAACTGCCCTTTTAAGAGATTGAATTGCGCTAGCAGCATCGAGAGAAGATGTGTAATCTAAAATAACATATTTGGTGAACGAATCGATAATAACGGACGCATATTCTTTCCTATCACTTTTACCACTTAGTTTGCCCGTGATGTCTATGTGTATCGTGTGCCAAGGCGTAGACACTTTAGGTATTGGATGTAATCGAACCTGCTGCGCTCCCGAACATCCCTTTGAAGCCTTGCATACTATGCATGAATCTACAAACTTACGCACCTGCTTGCACATTTGTGGGAACCAGTACTGTTCATATATTTTGTCAAGCGTCTTATCGGCGCCAAGATGCATAATCTCTGTGTGAACGTGATTAATAAGTGTCCAAGTCAGGGATCTTGGTACAACTGGTAACCAAGAGCTGGTTCTATTGCGTTCAATTTTCCTATACAGTATGCCCTTCTGCACGTCATATGTGTGTGCAATCGCTTCTGGCAATTCGTTGTTTTTATGTTTGCTGATAAGGTCACAAATTTCGCTATCACGTTTTTGCTCTACAGCTAGCCAACCCTGATGTAACTCTATAAAGTGAACTTTCTTATTCCTATTTGTAGCAACAGTTAACTCATCTCCCTGAGAACTAGGTGTGGGCTCCAAAACGGGATTTCTAGATAGATAGTCAGCGTGGCTCATGCTAACGCCCTGCTTGTGAACAATGTCAAAATCGTACGCTTGCAAGAAAGCCCACCATCTGTGTACGCGTGGAGTTAAGTCAGTTTTTGATTTGGATGCTTTCAAAGAATTACAGTCGGTGAAGACAGTAAAGTGCTGACCATATAAGTAATGCCGGAAATTTTCAACTGCACGAACGACCGCCAGGGTTTCTAACTCGTATGAATGATATCGCGATTCCGTGTCGGACGTTCGACGGCTGAAGTAAGATACAACGTGAGGAACATTATCTTTCCTCTGGATCAATATAGCCCCATAGCCTTCTGAACTAGCGTCAGTGTGAAGTTCAATGGGCGAATCTTGATCAAATATTGTCAACACCGGTTCTGACGTCAGAATATCAACTATCTTTTTATGGACATCATTGTGAGCCTCAGTCCATTTGATGGGCCCTTTCAATTTTGTCAATGGGTAAAGAGGTCCTACTATACGGGTGAAATTTGGTATGAACCGTCTGAAGTAAGAAGCTAGGCCTAAAAATTGCCTGACGTGTGTAGCTGTTTTTGGAGTCGGAGCGTCAACTAAAGCCTGTATCTTTCTAGGGTTTGGTGTAATTACTCCTGCTTTTATGATATATCCGAGGTAATCTATTTCCTTTTTCATAAATTTGCACTTTTTAAAGTTCAACGAAAAACCCGCGTCAGTGAGAGCTTTCAAAGTTAGGTCTAGACGTTCTAGCCCTGCTGTGACGTCATTTGAATAGCACATGACGTCATCCACGTAGGCCATCGCTACCTTGTCTTTTAGGGGACCTAGAGCTGTGTTTATGCACCGCTGATATACGGAAGCGGCATTCCGTAACCCAAACGGCATCGACAAATATTCGAATTGACCATCCGGCGTCACAAATGCCGTTTTTGCTATGCTATCGGGGTCAACGACTAATTGGTGATAACCAGATGTCATATCTAATGCCGTGAAATAGTGCGCGCCATGAAGACGGTCGATTTGTTCGTCAATACGGGGCAACGGGTAATGCTCGGGACGCGTGTTAGCGTTGAGTTCCCTATAGTCTACGCACATCCTATCAGTGTTGTCTTTCTTTTTGACCAATAAAATAGGGCTAGCAAAAGGAGAACTGCTTTCCCGAATAACGCCCGCTTTTAATAGGGACTCTATTTTCTCATTCACTATTTCTTTTTCCGCGGGTGCTAACCTATAGGGATGCCTTTGCACGATCTTATTTGGGTCAATAAGGTCTATACAAAGAACGCCTGTCGTGACTCGTCGCGTTGGTATACCGTCTGTGAAGAACTCACTATATTTTTCTAAAATTCTAGTCAATGCTAATTTGTCATCACCCCGTAAATCTGTATCAATATTCATTAAATCAATGTTACTAGATTTTTCCGAAAAATTAACTTCCTTACGCTGAGAAAAAGTAACTTGATCTTTATCCATATGCACGTGTACGTTATACTCTAATATATCCCTACCTATTATAACTGGTTCAGCAATGGTGCCATCAGGTACTATGTGAAACAATGCTGAGAGCGAAAGGCCTTGGACGTTGATGGGGCTAATTACCTGCGAAAAACATTCTACATCTCCCCTACCTATGCCCGTCAGATAAACTAAATCATTCTGCGCAGTACCTGGGAACTTCTCGGCGTAGCTGTTCGTTACTAATGAACAAGCCGATCCACTATCAAAAAGGAAGGAAACTGGCTCACCGGATGATGTAGTCAAGGTGCTCCTCGATGCCTTGCGTTCACACACATGGACTTCTTTGACTCCCGCTGCTCCGCCGCCTCCCGCTCGATCAGGACACGCCGACGCCAAGTGTCCTGGTCGTCCACACACGAAGCAGGTGATTGGTCTTGGTTTATCAGCGGCTCTGGATGTTTTGTCGTGCGGCTTCTCTGAAGTAGCTGGCTCTTCTCTTCGTTTGCGGCAGTCTATCGCTTTGTGACCCGAAGTACCGCAGCGGTGACATGTTCCCATGAAGCGTGATTCGTTGAATCGGGTCCTTTTCACGTCCGCATCATGGTTATCGCTACCCTCATGCCTTCATTTCAGTGAAATGCCGTTAAGAACGCGCAGAAGTTGAGATCTAGTGGTTAGGTTATGAGAGTGGAGCTCACGGCGAATCACGGCTTCCTTTTGGCATAAAACTGAAGACACGAATCCCGTTGTAACATCTTCGGACATCTCCATCCGCGGGATGCGTTCGATGATGTTCCAAAGGCGAATGGCCGCCTCGCTCGCGGTTTCTTTAACACCAACTTGAAAACGTAGAATTTCATCGAAGTAATCTTGTGGCAGCATAGGTTTAGCAAACTTCGAAAGCAATACTTCTTTTATTTGAGGCCATGTCAGCTGCGATGCCCGTAGCCGTGTTAGACAGGTAGCAGCTCGGCCTTTGAGTGCACGTGTAAGTAACAAAAGCAATTCTGCACCTTCTAACTTACGGTTGTTGACTATGATTTCTGTCACGTTGCACCAACCTTCGATGTCCGCTTCGTTGCCGTCAGGATCAAACTCAATCAACTGGGTAGACGTGCTGCTCGAGGGTTGCGGCTGTGATATAGCCATCAATCGTGATAAAAACAGCTCCATCTGTTGAGACAGGCTTGGTTCTGGTGCCGGCGCTGAGGATCTCGTGCGACTATTCTCCTCTGAAGCAAGCCCTTCACACCCCACTTCTGATAAAGGCAATAAGCCATCATCAGCCAATTCTAGGTTCATTGCGACTGCCGAGCTATCGTGGGTATGCGGGCGAGGAGAATTAAAACCACGTGTTAAGGATGATTAACGATGCACGATTATTATTTTAACAAAATACCAACACAATTACAATCAGCACTTCCTAATCAATCGAAATATAGCGACGCTCCAC
Source organism: Mamestra brassicae (assembly GCA_905163435.1). NCBI lineage: Eukaryota > Metazoa > Arthropoda > Insecta > Lepidoptera > Noctuidae > Mamestra > Mamestra brassicae. Next base: position 4,467,495 of record LR991004.1, on the reverse strand, counting down.
CGAACACGTCTTGCTTGGGTATCCTGCAAAAGAGCCCGGGGTTGCGTCAGAGTGAAGAAACGTCAACCCACGTCTTTTAAAATGCGTACAGTAAAGGAACTCTCTTCCTGTGTCTGTGTTTCTGAAAGCATACAACCCTAATTCTTCAAAGTCAGAGTGAACAGCCTCCTTCTGTGTAAGCTCGCTCCATCGTCGACTTTTTCTCTGTCATCTCTGACCTAGACTAGATCTATAAAATCACCTCTCAAAGTAGCTGGTTTAACATCTTCCGTTTTGACCTTATGGATTTGGTCAAATCTCCGTTTTCATAATTTCCCAGCGATATTTACCATCTAGCTCTGGGCAACCCAATAAACGTCTCGTGCCTGCAGAAAAGAAAAGTTTTTTTTTTTTCAATTGCATTTTTCCGTCATGAATAATTCACGTCATTCATATTTAACGAGAAATCTGTATAATCGTTTTGTTGGCGCGCTTGGAATTGCTAATAGGCCCTGACACTACTTGTCTTGTACTATGAATTTCAGGATCATTTACAGGGGATAGTTTCTCGCCTTGAATAGCGAACGTGCACAGCGTAGACTGAGCCATCTAGCGTTGTAAATTCGGAACTTTGACCTTATAAATACTTGACATTGACACTTCAGAGCTGACACCTGTAGTTCCGTCACGTTCCATATAAGCTATTTTTGAAATTTATTTTCTACTGATGTACGTACTGGAACGTGGAAATAGCTTCAACTTTTAACAATTGTTTCTTACCATCTAACCGACTCCATACAATTCAAAAAATAAATGCTCTGGGTTTGGCTTTATTGACTCAAGGAAACAGCCAGTATTATGTTAAAATGTCACCATGAAAACTTTGGTGAAGTAAACTTCCAATCTTCTCTCTAAACTTGAAACTGTTTATCCACTTTGAATAGATGGATTGACAGTTTATTTCACTTAAGCTTTTTAGCTTATAATTGTACAACAGGACTGCAGTTTGTGAAATCATTTTTTGAGATAGTGAAGTGGTTTCGTATCACAGATAGAGCTAGATTTTTATTTCTTTGACATGCTATTGCGCAGCGTGGCTTCTAATGTTTTAGTTTCGCAAAAAAGTAACATGTAACCGTCTCTAGTGTTGCATCTACCTCTGTAGGTACAAAAGGTCATCAAAATAACTTGAAGGATTTAGGCGTGACAAAGTAAAAAAATAAACGAAGAAACAAACTCACTTTCACACTAAAATATAAGTCAGTAGAGTTAGGATTGCAAATAGTGCCTGGTTTTATCTACGATTCTCGCATTAATATTCTCGCTTATCGACGGGCGAGAAACTCTCCTCGTGTGAATGGTCACTTTTCTTTTAAAATAACGGTATCAAGTTATCACTTAGTGTCCTGCCCTGTAAATATTTAAATATACTGAGAAACTTCAATCTTGATTTAAGTGGGTGACTCTTTTGTATTTTTTTAGTTTTAAGAAATAAAGCACTACACTGCACTACTATAATATGTATGTATTTAGAAATATATAGTATGTTTATCAGTTGTCTGGTTGCCATAGCACAGGCTCTGCTTAGTTTGAGATCTGATGAACGCGTGTGAGTTGTCCCAAGATATATATTATTATTAATGGGAGAAATGGTTTACATAAAGTAGCTATTTCGTTATACCGAAATTATAGACCAATTAGATCACTTTATTATATTTTTTAATAAATGTTGTAAAATACCACGACTGACAACGGTTCGTAGACAATTTTTAATAGAAATTCTGCGTAGCGTCCTCTAATTGCCCGTAGAACATTATCGTAAAATGGTCGTCTCATTGCTCGCAGAACATATGGTCGATGGGGCCGAAAAGTTCTGGAGTGGCGACCGCGTACCGGAAGACACAGCGTTGAAAGGCCTCCCACAAGGTGGACCGATGACCTGGTGAGGGTCGCGGGTAGCCGATGGATGCGAGACGCACAGGACCGGTTGTTGTGACGACACTTGGGGGAGGCCTATGTCCAGCAGTGGACGTCTTTCGGCTGATATGATGATGATGATATGAGACGATACGTCTCATCGTTCTCGCATTGCGCATATCTCCGAGAGCCTTAACACAGTCAGCTGAATCCTTACAAATCATTTTATCTACTTACTAATAGAAATGCGAAAGTTTGGATCGATGGATGTTTGTTCCGCAATCACGCCTGAACAGCTAGCTGTTCGGATCTGGATGAAATTTGGCGCAGAGTTAGATTATAGTCTGGGGTAGGTTACAACTTTTTTATCCCGAGAGTATGCTGAAGGGGTGAAGCCGCTGGCAGAAGCTGGTGTACAAGTATTATAAGCGTGTTCGCAGACAGGTGGGACTCTCCACTGCTGCGCCGCTGGATACGTTTGCATACTGCACTGTGAGCAGTGGACAGTTCCTCCTCGTCGTAATGTTTGTATTTTTGTCCTTAACTGTTTTTTTTTTGTTTTTTTTATGTCAATTAATTGTTTTTTAATAGTGTGTGTATTGAAATATGGATTTTATCTAAAATAAATGTTTATTATTATTAATATAATGCAATACAAACACTGAAAAAATTATATATTATTTGGAATTAAACTGTAAAGGTACAATTTCGAACTTGGCGACCGCGACGCGCGAACGCGACCGGCAACAATGACGTCTGGGACCGCGACTCACTGCTTTGTATGAAGTACTATAGGACGCTTAGAGCGCTTACGCATTACGTCCGATCCGAACCCAATCAGTATCCGTGAAAAGATGGTCTTTCGTAGTCGTAGAACAATTTGTATGGTAGCTTACGCACTATTCCCGATTTCCGTCGTCCGTATTTCGGATAAGATTATTGACGGACCGAAGTGGCCATAATTTTATTTGTATGAACAGTTGCGCACTACGTCCGAACCGAATCCGAGCTGCGTCCGAGAAAAGAGGCAGAGAGGTCGGGAGGCGGGGGGTGACGTGACTCGGCGATGTTATGACATCGTTATGATGTCGTGACATCTGAATCACGGATTTGGATCAAAGGTAGTGCGTAAACAATATCCGAGTTCGGTCCGAGTTTTCTCAGACAGTATTTTGACGGATTCGGATCAGACGTAGTGCGTAGGTGCTCTAAGACTGTAAAATAATAAAGAGTTTTATTAAGGCATGTTAATAGGGTAGATGACTAAAAAATCTAATTAGTCCGTCAGATGGATTTCCAAAAGATATTGTACAAATATTTTTTCTTATTTCACGTAAAAAAAAATGAAGACGATACAGTGCAATGAGACGTTAAATTTCGGTACACTTGACGCGTTCAATGCGTTTAATCTTCGTCATTTTTTATTGATATGATAAAACAAAAAATATGTGTTAAATATTTTTTCGAGAATCTAACTGACGGACTAAATATAATCTTTTTTTTTACTCAGGAAGCATCCCTATTTGGTCCACCCCCACGCTTGAGGGTTAAAAGTTATTATAGCAGGAATATGAAAGAGGCGTCTAGTGAAAAATAAACAAAGGAAGAAGAGGTAATTCGATCTGTTGGCTAGAACTTAAAACAAAGAACTTGCCGAGCCTTTTCCAAACGTTGGTGTCGGCTTCCAGTTTACCCGGATGCAGCTGAATACCAGTATTTTACATGGGTGACTATCCATCTGACTCCCACGGCCCGGTTAGGGTTACATGATACCCCTTGGCAAAACTGGAGTCAGATTTATAGGGTTATGCATACTCGTAATTACAGACAAAGATCAGTACACGCGTCGACTAATTGACAATTTAACGAACCACGTCTTTCCAGCGTAGTTTACACCACCTTACATTTTAGCGCGGTTTCTGGTTTGTTCTATATTCTAAAGGTTTTCACAAATAATGAGGAAATTAATAGGAAAAAAACCATCTTATTTGTAAAAGGAATTAAAAAATTAAATTAGGTAAGGAATATTTCAAAATTCCTTCTAATTTTAAAAGTAAGACAGAGAATAACTGGATACTTACAAATAAAATTTTTGTAACAAAAGCATAATTAATTTAAACTTGGCTTTATGATCAAATCCCTTTTCTTCCGTTACTGATAAAAAAACAAATCTTAGAGGTTCATTTTTAAACTTTGTAAAACTTTCGTAATTTTAATTAAATTAAGAGAAATCGTATTTTATCTTTGACTTTCGGAATAATCGTTGTTTGAACATAAAAATATGCATCCCAGAGATATTATTTCATTAAATATATCTACTAACGGGATATATCTACATCAAGTCTTACTCACTTATTTAGTTACGGGATGTTTCTTCTGTTTTTATAGTAAAAGCAGACTTCAGGGCTCTTTATACGACCCAAAATAAGTTACCAAATATCAAAAAATATTAAAACTTAAAATGGAAAAACAAAGTGCGAAAAACGACTGAAGCTTGTCACTTCTGTTGCCAAAATCATTCTATTTTTCCAGGCTTATATTTTCAAGAATCCGGTCTTACCGCTTTTTGGAATCGACTCGACACATGATATCACCTCCAATTACCTCAGGATATTACTGAAATATGTGGTATAAAAACTAATCTGAAAGAATTGTCGAACAATCTGGTCAAAATAAAGAGGGACAAAAGGTATAAAAAATAACTAAAAAAGATAGACAGAAACCTACACGAGTGATCCTAGAATGGTACCGTTTTTGGAAAAAAAAAGTCTTTTTTTTTGGATTTTTCATTAGGTATTATAAAATATTACACATTGCAAAAGGCAAATATTACAAAATGTTGCATTTTATGTAAATTATATGAACACACCGCTCACATGCGGTTGAACTTCAAGCCGCCATCTTTAATTCTTCGGGGCAGCATTACATTTGTTACTCCGAACCTCTTTGGAAGCGATCCAAAGTGCTGTCGTCGATTTTCTGATTCCGAAAGAAATACGCTTGGAATCAAAGCTATCGGAGTTCTGATTGCAGTCGAATTTACTTGAAAGTTTTGTCTGAATATAATGGTGTGTAGGAATACCTATGCTTTCTTGTTCAATTTATTTGCGAACAATGGCGCAGTGTTATCTAAGAAAAATACATACCTAGTCGTGTGTGAGAATTTTGTAGCATTTTAAACGAAGTGCCTTTTTTGCTTGCCACCCGGTTGGAACGATACAATTATTTTGGGGATGTTATATCTGAATCAATTTATTTAAGTATAAGCGTAATATGGAATGAAATGAGTAGGAATCTTTTTTTTATACATATGAGCTGTCTAAGCAACGCATAGATTAATGCATATACATAAATCTCTGAGCCGTGCAATCATTTACATAAATACCTAGGTACTTAAACTTTTAGTTTACATACTTAGTGTAACCTAATATTGGCAAAATTCCAAAATGTTCGAGATTGACCACGTGACAATCCCATACATTTATGACTATCCAACCTTCGTTATCGCTGATAGACACAGTAAAAAAAATAAAACCATACAAAATTGCATAGATTACCCCACTCAGGAGTTCAGTCACTCGAGAGACGGCTTGTTGATACAGCAAGTTGTCTGCAAGTGTCGCCGAGTCCAAGACATTTATTGCAATCTCTGTAGAATAGTTATTCCTGTATTCCGTGTTAACGAGATCGCTTCCATCAGATTCGAGACAGTACGTTCTGCCTGATTTGGTATTGGTAGATACGCGTTTGACCAGAATGTAACCTGATAGAAAGCGATGATGTGGTCGACGTTGGAGCACGATGCCCTAGAAGTAACCTATTCACTCTTTATTTAAAACCCCTTTTTTAAGAATGGGAAATCATCAAATGATTTCTTCCGCTCTGGGAGCGGAAGGGCATGTCGGACTCTTACTAACTAAGACCCATCCGTGTTCCTTCTAAAGCCCTTTGCGTTCCAGGGCCGCGGTGACTCTTTCGGACAAACCGACAAAATTCCGCAACCCTGGCAGGCTCTGGCTGTAGCCGGCCCCGTCTTCTATGCTGACATTTATTTGAGGCGCGTGGAACACAACGTGCCATCGGCCTTCATGGTGATCGGATCGGCGAGGCACTCAATGCTTTCCGTCTGCAGGTCCGCAATTTAAAGACCCCTAGGTTGTGGAAACACAGAATCCGCTTAAATTACCCACACTTGCAAAAAAACTATGAAAGGGAATGAATCTTGACATACCTTTGTTCATGAAGCTCTGTTCGGTCTTCTGCTTCCTATACGGTATTATCGGTAAAAACAACAGTAAACATTGTATGCTATTCGGTAACAGTATGATAGTTGAGTATCAATCAGCGTTCAGGTAAAACCACCCTTACCGTACCCTTCTTTTATCGATGTGATTTTATCAAATGACTTCTCAATATGGTGTACCCTGGCTTTATCATGAATTTACCCATATCCTTATTTATTTGACCTCTTTCTGTTTCCTGATTAGAAAAACAAAAACTCTAAGCATTTATTTCAATTAAACCATTACAGGCACTTTTGAATAGTCAAGGTCGGTCTGTCCAAAGAGATGAAGCTAATTACACGTTCCAAAGCGCAGATCTCTATGGAGAAGAACGTGCAAGAAATTCCACGGACACTGTTTTAAATCAATGTTTTTGTCCAATTATATGTTACATCATTCATGTGAAAAATTATACATATATGAGAACGATTTAGAAAGACTGCACCATCAAACGTCCCAAGTATTAGTCGTCATCTCAGCAGTCACCTCCATTCTAGACATTTCATATTTCGCACAGTCCATCCACCATTTCTTTAGTCTTCTAGTGTTCACTTGACAAAAAATTCAAATGACTCGGAAAGTGAGAACATAGAGAAACTAACGACCAAAACGCAAGCAATTCCTATATAAATCTCCATCAGCACACGTAATACAACGTCACAAGTTCTTGGACAGGATATTGGAAATTGTTAGAGAACTGCAAGTCAATAAGTATTTATGACCGGCGAGCGGCGGTGTGACTTCGTTGGTCCTCGTTACCGGTTTGTTAGCCCAATGTCCGGTTGTTAGTGAGTTGGGACTTAAATTTAATTGATGGGCTGATCTGGACTACAAAATAGGTGGGATCACCCCCTTGGGTTGAAATATTCTCGAACACGAGTTCAAAACTTTAAAGCTCCCGTCTGAACAAGCAAGATGTGTTATCGTGTAAGCTGATTTTCCAATTCTCGGGTAACTTTTAACTGAGGTATTCCTCAGTTAAAAGTTACCCGAGGCGGTTTGACAGCTTTTGTACAGAAAGTATGTCAAAGTACCATGCTTATTCATTAGTTGAAAGTGTTGAGTACTTCTAAACATAAGTTTTGTCACGAAACCACCACGTTGTAGCTTTTAGGAAACACAGATTCAGGCAGGCATTTTTTTCAGCTCATAAAGACCTTTGCGACAGTTGCGTTACATCTGTTCCCAATAGAGTCATTTGAGAAAAGATGTGTCTAATGCGTCAGTCGCAAATGTCATTTCATCGTTCACCAGCAGCTTCATAAAACAAAGACCTCGTTATTTCTTAATTCACAAAAATAAGCACCAGATTCATCTGGCTAAAATATAATCAGTGGAATCTTCGACTCTCTATTGTGATGAAAATATTAAAATAAGATCTGCAAATGAAAGCTCGGTATTGTTTCTGAAATTCCCAAGTAATCTTGGTCTGTGGTCGCTTAATTATTTCACTTGGAAACTGTGGTGGTTATTTTTAAAATAATATTTGATATGAATACTTTGTTAAGACTTGTTTTTCCTTTTGTTTTCTAGATACAAGAGATATTTATATTTTGGTCATTGCAATTGTTTTATTAGAATGGTTGGAACTACAAGAAGCATTTGCATAGAATAGAAATACTCTTTAGATGATTGTACACCATAACAAACAGGAGCTCAGAAATAATTTGGCCTAAGTGGCCCCCCCTTAGGCCAAATTATTGCTGGAAGATGCAGATTGTTGCAGGTTGTGGTTGATCACAACCTGCAACAATCTGCATGTTCCAGGCCCTGAACTAAGTAAGGTTAACGATAGAGCGGTCCAAGTGCCCACGTACTGGTCAATCAAAATTTGAGTTAGAGCAATGGACACGAAAAGATGAAGAAGAATATCATCATCTGCCTAGCCTTTTCCCAACTATACTGGGGTCGGCTTCCAGTCAAACCGGATTCAGCTGAATACCAGTATTTTAGGTGGAGCGGCTGCCTACCGGTCTGGTCCACAACCCATTAACACGGCAAGACTGGTATCAGATTATCTGGCTTCTGAACATGCGTAACGACTGCCAGAGATCTACAAATGACAGCCGGGACCAACGGCTTAACGTGCTTTCCGAGGCACGGAGGAGTCTCGGTATGTTAAATGGTCACCCATCCACAGACCAACCTCGGCAAGCGTTGCTTAACCTTGGAGATCGACCCGTCCGGCTGTAATAATTTAGCCACGAGCTCTCCCCGAGATGAAGAAGAATATGAGCTTAATAAAAGTAGTAGGGTGGAACAATGGGCAGCAGTCCTTTTTTTTGGCTTCTCGCATTTCAACCTATGAGGTTGTCGACGAGGTGCTTAGCCAGACTTGCCTGTGGTTTTAATATTTGATAGTATAAATCGTTTTTTTTTTCTTTCTTTATATTGTTCTCATATATAGAAGCAACAAGGTTAATGTAACCAGGATTTTTGTAAACATAAAATGATTTAAAAGAGTGTCCGTGGAGTTTCTTGCACGTTCTTCTCCATACAGATCTACACTTTCGAACGTGCAAATAGCTTCATGTTTTTGACGGACTGACTTTGACAATTCAAAAGTACCTGATAATGTTTTATTTGAAATAAATGCTTTGACTTTGACTTTGTGGCGGTCTTAATTTAAATATTAAAGCCTCCAGCCAGGGCTTTTTGAAAACTTACTAACCACTACTGACTTAAAAAGACTAAAGGCTAAGGGCACCCCCTGTGGGGTACGGGCCTCGGTTTAGGGCGTCGCTGGGGGAGGACAGCTAGGGACGGGCTGGATCGAACTAAGATTATTATTTAGGAACGAATTTAAGATGCGGGAAGGTTCATATCGGACGGCCGATGCGATAAGGGGGTTACGGTATTTGTGGGCAATTTGAGGTCTACATGTAGAGTCATTGCGGACATAGTAGGGGGCTTTGGATGGCCGGTGTCTCTAAACGCGATCTTTTTTACTCGACAACCATTGAATGGATTTGACTTAGAAGCAGAAAAGATATAAGAATAAGAATAATAAGAATAAGAATACATTTATTGAAAAGAAAATATAGGTTACAATTATTGTGTGTTATACAAGAAAGTTTAGTTTCTTTAAAAATTAAGCCTAAAATAATTTTCAAAGACTTCCTGCACTAAGCTAGGCCTGTCCCGCAGGAAGCTTTTAGGACTCATATGTAGCTATGTACGAGTAGATGCCTAAATGGCTAAATAGATAAATGTGGAAACAGAACTGTAGTTTTCTGGTTAAACAAATTTAACATTACGCTTCTTATTACGTAACGGAGAAAATGTTTGTATCGCCTACAGATAGTTGTTCCGGATCTGGCTGTTTGTGTCGGTGAGTTTAAATGTTTGCAAACGCATACATGAGGAGTTCCTGAGGTAGGGTAATCAACTCTAAGAAAAAAATAATAAGATTTCAGGGTTTAGATCAATTTGAAAAGATTCGAATGGATTTCAACGTCGGAAAAAACCACATTTATCGGCCAATTCTCGTAATGAAGAAACGTTTCAATTCAAATCGTAATTTCATTTCATTGACTAACAATGCCTAAATATAAGGTGTTCTAAAGGTGTCTTGTCAAATTAATTTAGAGGTATTTTTGGCAGAATGCGAATGCGACTTCTACGCAAATTCGAAAATAAAATTGAAATAGGTATACAACTAGAGGGCAATAGGGAATATGCATGTTTTTTTTTTATTTTCAATATAAAATACTTATTAGCTCAATTAAGCAATTATGAAATACTTTTTATGTACAATACCTTCATCGCGAAAGAGAAGTCCGATACCAACTCTGACGTCAAATACTTTGACGCTTATATAGCTGTCATAGAAAACGACGTTTTCGCGAGAGGGTCAGATATATTAAAAAAAAATAGTTTTATCTCGTTTGATTTATGTTTAGATAGTAATTTTTTTTTTCATGCATATTCCTTATTGTCCCTCTAGTTGTTTCATATTGTTAATTAAAATGTAATGTGTTCCTACTCCACAGCACTCTGCAGCTATTCCCCACACCTGGCATCTAGCACTTGTACGTGCCAGACAGTAATATTAAATAATACATTACTCGCTATCTCTCACCTGCGGCGTTGCACGCCAGGTGAAACTGTCACACATTGTGTTCTTAGCTTTAGATGCAGAAACGCAAGTCTTGAATTTACGGGTTTATGTTAATTTAAAATGGTTTATGTGTAATAATGAATTATGTGAATGGTTACGTGAAATGTTGTATTACGAAGTCTACCAGCTGTTTTATTCTGCAGTGCGATTCTGTATACCTCTCACCGTGAAAGCTTAGGTGAAGTGAAGATGAAGTGAGCTGTCAATCCATACAAACAAGATAGAATGACAGTTCACTTCCTACTCACTCCACGTAAGTTAAAACGGTGAGTTGTTGACAAAATAGACCAGCTGTGAGTATCCCACTGTGAAAACTTAGGTGAAGTGAGCTTGAAGTTCGTTCCACCTTGATTGGATGGATTAACTGCACACTGCATGTTCACTTCATCTAAGTTTACACGGTGAGATTTTGATAGGATCTGATCTTAGATAAAATTATTACAGAGCAATTCAGCGAGACTATCTGCCGTGATTCTGAGGTTAATATCTATTTTCAACATTACTTTAAGACTAAATTACGCGAAGATAATGTACGATTTCTGGTATGGTCGAACGACTCAAATCTGTACAGATTTGTGTCGACCTGTCCCGATGCAGGTTTCAGTAGGAATTATAGATATTGGTTGTTTCCTTAGATTGATTTGAATACTGTGAATCGGAGTTTAAGAAGTTCAGAACAAACTGAAATGCCGTTTGTGTATTTTTCGAATTTCGAAAATTTATTTTACAAACAAATAATTCTTCACGTAGATAAATGGACACAAAACACACTGAAACAGTTTCTGAATAATGTTTCACCTGTTTTTGTCACAAAACGTGAATACGGGAATAAGCGATGGGGAAATACGTTCTTCACTGTCGTAAATATCCTGACGTTGCCTAGGACATATTTATCGGTTGACATAGCACCTGAGGGTTGGTACAGACATGGTGCAATGTAACATACGCTGGCTAAGGTCGGCTCGTGGATGGGTGGCCATCTGTAACATACCGAGATTCGATCGTGCTTCGGAAAGCACGATTAGCCTCGACTGTCATTTGAACATCTTTCACAGTCGTTACGGATTGTCAAAAGACAGAAAATCGGACACCAGTTTTGCCAAGAAGGGTACTTCTTGGCAAGACTGGTGTCCGATTTTCTGGCTTTCCAGTTACTGGGTAATACAGTAGTTTTACCCATTAAAATATTGGAACTCAGCTACATCCAGTTACACTGGAAGCCGAAACCAACTTAGTTGGGAAATGGCTTGGCAGATTGATTGACTAGAATGCTGCGTTACATGTTGTATTGCATTAAGTGTGTGCCAAGCCTAAGAAAGTCACGATGGTGCTAAATAGCGACAAATGTATGTGGGTGTTGGTAAATTTATGTAGACAGAAGTAGGAAATAATAAATTAGTCAATCTTACTTATAGTGGCGCCCAGCACGGGCCACTTGATAAGTGAATATTCAGATATGGGAGAAGGGGAGGCCTTTGCCCAGGAGTATTATATAAGTTCCTTTTTTTGAATTGAAAAAAATATGGAGGCTTCGTGTGATGCTTGACAGACGTGAAACATTGAAACTATATCGTTGAGTTGTCATCATCACACTGTAAAAAATGTTTGTGTGCATAAAGCGGGAGTGACGCATGACGCGGAAACGCGTCAATGCCACGCCAACGGTCGGTTTGAACCGCCGCATTGGATGTTCCACGTCAAAAAGTTATACTGTCGCCCAGTATGGGCATGGATATTTGCACTGTAATTATTCAGGCCCGATTCAGGATATCAAAGCCATGGTTTCAGTCACGTCAGACATGCATTCAGTTATGTGTTGAATTTTCTAGTACGTTTCTTTATAAAATTATATCAAAAGTATAAATGGCGCCCAGCATGGGACACTTGCGATGTGAATATTAAGGCGCAATTCCGGATTTATTAAAAAAAGCCATGTTTTATTACACTTAATAATTTTATAATGAACATGCAAGTAAATGTTGTTGATAAAATAATTTCCAAATTAATAATGGCGCCCAATACGGGCCACTTGCATTATGCATGTTCAGATGCAATTCAGGAGTTACTGGTATAACCGTGTTTATTTATACGATTTTATTTTGTTGTTAATATTCAAGTAAAGTTTATGACACATAAAAAATCGTAATAATGTCGCCCAGCACGGGACACTTGATATGCGAATATTACAAATGGAGAGTGAAGTTATAGGTGCAACTCAGGATTTATAACTCAAACGATGGTTCCTTATTCGCCACTGTCACGTAATCCATGTTCACGCATACTACCCTGATAGATTGATTTGTAAAAATAGATTGGCGCCTACTTGGAACATTTGCGACGTCATATCACGTACGAACATGAACAGGTAAAAAAAATAAGAGTATGAACAGTACTATAACTATTCGTAAACTTACTTATTTTCCGTAAAACATGAAAGCGAATGCAGCTGAAATTTAAATCGTACTAGAGCTTCGAACATCTAAAGTTATGTGATGCACTTAGTTTCAAAAGTCGTAAATTAAAGTAAGGATCCGATATTTTACTACAAGAGAATACGGATAAGATACATTTTCAGTTTAATGTTCAAAATTTATCGATAGCTGTATCTCTTTACGAGAAATTCGTTTCAGAAGTTTATTGCAAATATTTCCGATGTGGAATGACTTATCCTATTTATGAAACAACAGTCAGTCACTCTCTCTCTCTCTCTATTTTTAAACTATTCTCAAATTATCATGTAAATGAAACAAATGATAAAGGCGGCGAAAAAGGAACGAAAACTGCGGCAAATACGGAAAAATAAAAATTAGGCGAACTTTGTGGCCGAATCCGGAACAAACCATTGTAAATCTGGACGTTTTAAGTGATTTGAGTTTGACCATGTTAACTGTCTTTCTATGCCTGATTATTGGTTCCACGATGAGTTCTTTCGATCGATGGTGTCACTGGATAATTGCAAACTCTTTAAGCTTATAAAATATCTTGAGAGATTGTAAACTCTCGATTAATTGTAAACTGAACATTAGGAATAGTGTTTAACGCATCAAAATTTAATAATCTATCATTTTTAGAAGTCTCTCCGACAAATTGATGACAGGGCTCTCCGTCACAGATAGGTTAGGTTCGAATGGTATGACGGGAGCTAGAGTGAGCAAGCGAACTAAGCTCCCGTTATGTCATTCATGTTAGGTTCCTTGAAGCCCTGCAGACAGAAATACACGACGGAACGTACGGTAACAGACGGTAGAATATTGAAATTGTATATACTTACTTAAAGTTTCGTTACTTGCTATACCACAATTTCTCGGAATTACTTCAAGAGAGTGATCTCTTGAAGAATATAAAGACTATCTATTTTGATGCGTAAAAAAGTATACCAAATATTCAGTTGACAATTTACGGAGAGTTTACAATCGTATTATTAACAGATTATAAAATTTCTCTCCAGATATTTTATGTCTGGCGGAGTTTGCCATTTTCCGGTGACATATACTTAAGGTTAGGATTTATATAAGGGACAAAAACATGGCAAGCAATACGCCAAAATATACTTTAATAGCACTGTTTTCTGTCGTACATTTGATTTGTATCCTTAATTTGCAATTGCAACAACATGTAAAGGTATTTTAACATATATAATCCTCCATTCGCTGTATTCGTGAGAGTTACTCAGATTCCATGAGCTCATGAAAGAAAATAAAACAACTGGACGAAAATAAACACACCAAAGTTCTTAAAACCCAATATGAAGTGCAATAGAGCTGTGGTACGAATTTGTAAAAATTTCATTGTATAAAGTTAGGTAAAATAAACTTGAAGTGAACTGTCAACCCATCCAGTCAAGGTGGTGACAGTTCACTTGGAGCTCACACCACCTAAGCTTACAAGGTGAAATATTTACAAAATCGACCGGCTGTTATTCCGTACAAACAAGATGGAATGACAGGACACTTCAAGATCACTAAGTGTTCACGGTAAGATGTTATCAGAATAAACCGGCTGATCAACATCATTGTAGATATGAGGGCTTTGGTAGCTTTTCCGTATCTGGTGCTTCTTGTCTGGGTCTCCAAGACTTTAGGTCTTTGTAGGTAGGCACCACTCGTGAATCTGTTAGTTTGGAAGCCCCTCGTTTATTTGCTTTGGAATTTGAACTGCCACCTTTTACAGTTCCAAATACACACGCGTACAAATAAGTAAACAATCCATGCATTTGACACAATAGCCTGGTTTTTCCACAAATAATTGGTTATTATCGGAAATGGCGGCGATGTATCAACATTTCGCTAAGTTATGTGCTGCAAACATCGGATAATGTTTGTAGAAAGCATTTCGAGGGTAATAAAATTGACGATTTAGTTAGCAACTTTGTAATTGGTGATTGTTTGTTTTGATTGTTAAAGTGTTACTTAATGGTGAAACTTGGCCATCAACTGAGGAGGGAGAGGCAATTTTGAGACGACACTTATTAGTGAGTCAAATTGTCTGTAGATGGACAAATTATAACTCAGCGTCCAGTACGTCTAACCTAAAAGATATCCAAGCAAAAACAAAAACAAAAATTAAAGTGATTTCATTTTGACCTAAAATAATAAATGGCCAACATTTTTAGTGTAGTTTTGTGTGTGTAAGCTGATTTTATTTCTTGTAAGTATCTCATACGTTTTATATATATATTTCTACCATTTTCCTAATTTCGATGGTCTGAATGATTTCTAAAAGTTTGTCCATGTATTTTGATGGGAGCTTATATAATAGTAGGCATCTGCTTATATGATCTTTGACAATTTTAAAACGTTCCATGATAGCCTTGGTTTTTATTAGTAAGTTTTCTTTGTTATGCTATATGAAAGTGACATCAAAGTCACTGGACAGTTTTAGTGATAATATATTTTGTAATAGGTACTTAGTGAAAAATAATTTCCTTGTAACATCACGCGTTCTGCATGGTGCCGGGTAAAAGAATAGCACCATCCTATCACTTCCCGTGGGTGTCGTAAGAGGCGACTAAGGGACTCACCAGAGAATGGGCAGCAGCATTCTCTGTACATTGCAACAACTACACTGCGATCGCTAATCCGCCTGCTAAGCGTGGCGATTATGACAAATCCACCCTCTTGGGAGGCCTACGGCCAGCAGTGGACGTCTTTCGGCTCATATGACGATGATGAACATCACGCTATTTCCCGGTTATTTTGGTAAGCCTATTGGACAGCCACATCACACCACCTTTTACTGCAAAATTCCAGATGAAAAGTCAATCACGCTGAGCAACCCGGGAATCGATCAATGTCCGTCCTTCCGTTACTGAGTGACTAAGCGCAGCCGAAACTACTGGTCGTAGAAAGCTGAAATTTGGCATGTAGGTTCCTTGGGGACCCTGCCAGGGTTGCGGAATTGTTCGAAAGAGTCACCGCGGCCCTGGAACGCAAAGGGCTTTAGAAGGAACACGGATGGATTTTAGTCAGTAAGAGTCTGACACGCCCTTCCACTCCACCCAGAGCGGAAGAAGTCATTTTATGATTTCCCATCCTAAAAAAAAAAAAAGTTTCCTTGGGGAGTGTAGGGGAGCACCAAGAGAAGATCTCCCGTAATTCCTACGGGAACGGGAAAAAACGGGATGTACACGTACGAAGTCGCGGGCGAAAGCTAGTACCTGCTGTATATAATATCTTTGGAAGTGTAATCTATCTATGAAGTAGTCGTATTCTGCGCGCGTTCTCGTTATATCTAGTACATCTAAGCTGCAGTCATAAGACGCTCTTCTTACTAGCCATATAGTCATGGATGAAGAAGCTCTTAATCCCATTATTCACACTCCAACTCCTTCAAGAACAATAAATTATGTTAATAGGCCTGAAGCTGTTAGGACGAAACGTTATGCATAATGCTGAGACGCACAACATAATGTTATTGTTATGTTATGTTTATACACGAGGATTCAGGATTTTGCATAATTTGTAGTTATGTAGGCGTGTACAGTACCTACGTTTTTATCTTTGCGTGTAAGAAAGTTAGTGTCTGTTTGTATTTGTCACCGGAAAATTACAGACTCCGTTAGATTGTAATAAATTATAATTTCTCGATATATTACGAAAAAATCGTTTTGAACACAATAAATACCATCCAAATTTAATAGTTTCCAAAATATCCGTAAATAGTTCAAATCGAATATTTATTTGTCAGAATATGGGACACTAGATGTTACAATATTGGTTCCAGCATATCCTGCCATAATATGGCGTACAAATATTTCTCTAAAATACACAAAGCTTATATTACTAACCTATTAAAAAATTATGAATAAGAGAGTAATTTGTTTTTTCGAATCTATCATAGTTAATGAATAAGTTTACAATTTCACGCGATATTTTACAATCTTGCGGCGCTTGCAATTTTCCGATGACATATTCATCAACCATCCAGTTTAAGATAGCCTTATCTCAAGTATGTATTTCGGGGTCGGCTTCCAGTCACACAGAATTCAGCTGAAGCTTTTACATGGAACAACCCAGTTACTGGGAAACAAGATACCCCTTGGCAAGACTCGTGTCAGATTTCTTGACTTCTAACTACCCGTAACGACTGTCAATTTATATTTCTATGGCCGGGACCAACAACAAATTGACGTGCTTCCGAGGCACGGAGGAATCTCAATATGTTATGATGGTCACACATCCACAGACCGACCTCGGTAAATGTTGCTTAACCTTAAAGATCGACCCGTGTGGCTGTTATTAATTGGCTACGAGCAACTCCTGATCCTTAATTTTTTTTTTAATATAGGTGTATCACAAACGTCCAAAGTTGTCTTACTAAAATTTATTAAGTAAACAAGGTAGGATGAAAAAAGTTTGTTTGCAATAAATTGAGGCGGAACGTGCAACAAGCAAGCAAGCAAAGTTAATCTTTAAACTGGAGTGCAACAAGTTTTATATGAACTGTTGTATTACGAGGAAAAATCTTGTTCGCTGATTTGTAGGTGAAATTATTAAAAGATTTAGTCAAAGAAGGTTGACTAGAAAAACCATAGAGATCGGATTGGCACTGGCGGGTTTCCCGCGGCATCGCTCAAATATGGTCTACGCCACAGGCACCATTAATTTTTAGGGTTTCGTACCCAAAGGATCCATACGGAGACCTACTGCTCTCGTTCATTCGTGTGTATCTCTGTTTCTGTGTAGCAAGGCTGTCCCAAGGCCATTATAGCCTATAGTGTTACTTTTTATCAGTGAATTAATTTTTGTAATCGAAAATAACCTGCTTTTTGGCCTCTTACAAACTTACATACAAACAACCGATTTAAATTTTTCCCATGAAAGTTAAGATTAGAGGTAAATTGAAATTCAGAGATAAAGATAACATTTGGTTTTCTTTTTACAAAGCCAAAGAAAAATAAATCTCCTCCTAAAGTAGCTCCTACTTCAAGAAATATTTTTTATTTCACTGAAATCCTGACCGAAATCCGTGGTCGTAACTTTCAATTTAAATGTCCCATCCTCTTCTCGTGAAATGATGATATTATCGGTGTGATAGGCCCAATACGTGATTCTCAACCACATCACGTTTTACAATAAATTGGGTCCAAATATTATTCCTACGTTTTCGTATGTTTTTGTTTTCAACACGCGAGCTAAAAGGAATACAGAAAATCGTCGTGAGTGAATTGAAACGAACAAGCGTTTATTTTTTTTTATTTGCTTTTTTAACGTTCGATTTTGGATTTGGCTCGTCAGCCAGCGTTCGTCAGAGAGATGGTTGATTTTTTGGCGGGAAAAGGGATTTTTTAGATGTATTACAATTTTATATGCTTAGTCGTAGAGGCACAACATAATATAAACATGGTGGGTTGTTTTATAGTATTTCTTCTTTTTATACATATTTACTTATCAATATTTCCATAAGGAAACCGCACAGCTGATAACAATAGGTAGTGCTTTCAAAATGCAGAAAATTTAATCAGATTAGACTTGTTCTAAAATATCTGCAGCTGCGGTACGGTACTACTTTGATTTTGAAACATAATAACGTAAATAAAGCTTTTCTCTGCACAAAATCAATAAAACCTCATGAATTATGCTACCTTCTGAATTTACTACTAGAATAGAATTAAAAAAAGTGTTATTTAAAAAAAAAATAACCGCGTCTCTGTGATTTTTGTCAATAGGTCAAACTATGAATGCTAGTGTCGCCCAGTCATCTACATCATACTAGAAGATATTTGGAATTTTGTGAGGTCACGGCTAACAACGACAATAGCGTCCAGTAAATTGACGACTGTGGGCTAATCTATCATCCCCTATGAGGTGTAATCATCATCAATTTTATCTTGTGCTCATCAATAGTTCGTGATTAACGATATCGGGTATGACGATAGCACAAAACCTGACTGACAATGACGAACGTGGAAGTCTGTACGTTTGGTTTGTTACATGTGAAAGAAGAAAAAGTTCACTCAAAGGTTTGCTAGCAGAAACTTTTCTGACTGTAAATTGATAAAGTTTTTTTTGTGTAAAATAAAAATAAGAAAGATATATTTGGCAGAAAATTATAACATTTGAATAGAATAGAATTGAAAACATTTATTCGACACAGACACAACACAACAGCAACAAACACATAGTAAAAAAAAATGAAAACATAATGAAACATAACAATGATATTATGGTAAAATTGCGCTGAGTGTGCCCATACCGAAAGGGTTACCATCTCAGCATTTGCTGGGCGTCAGACACTCTGCGCTGATTTTCAAATTTAGATGTTGATTAAACAAATGGTTGAACGAATTCAAATGTTATTTGGAACCCAGACCATAACATACATAAAGCATACATGATACTTTTGATCCCGGTAATAAGTCTCCATACCTAAGTTAGTTTTTACGACATTATCACAGGCAAAGCTGTCGGTTTAAGCTAGTGCTTTTATACAATGGCTGTAATTCAAACATACATTGCTTTATAAGATGGTCATCGATGTTCAATATATGGTTTTTGAACGGGAGCCAAGTTCGTCCATTGTGTAGATAAGCATTCTAACTTTGTTTGTCACAGACCAGAGTCACGTGTTTTAAGAAATATGCGGTTCGTGTCTTAAAATTAATAGTTTTCAATGAAGAATAGCTTGGCTTACCGTAACATGGATTTTATCTATTTTTACTTTTGTACTTTTAGTTACTTGTAGGTACTGCTTCTTCGTGTGTCGATAGCAAATATATTTCCAATGCATTTACTTGAAAACCGGCGCACCTAACTCACCGCCTTTAGGTATGCAATAAAGTGTATTTTGCACTTGTGCGGAAACGTCGACGGCAGCCGCATCTAGTCATCAGGCAGGTCGCGTCTATCTTGAACGTTTACGGAAAAAGTGGATATTATCATCGGTTCATTAGTAAAAACGATTTTTTTGTAGATTATCATCATCATAACGGCACATTTGTAATCCTATAAGTACCCTCTAAGCCTCCTCTATAAGCCTCGCATTTCGTCAGTGACCACACATTTTTAAAGTCCGACCATATGGCGACCTCTCCCTTGAAGAGTAGGGACCGACAAGTATTTTGTAGCGTATTATATCTGGCAGTGCCTAACTTATACAAATAAAAACACCGGCCAATTGCGTATCGGACCACGCACAGTGTAGGGTTCCGTAGTTACCCGTCTCCTAAACCAGAAAAATGACAGAAATACCATGTCCATGCAGACGGACATGGCGAAACTATAAGGGTTCCTTGTTGCCTACGAAACCCTTAAAAAAATATCCACCTACTTAACATTAATAATCACATAGTCTTCAAATAACAAACAGTCATATTCAACATAAGGAAACTCAAAAGGAAAACTGAAACAATTCGCATCGTTCACAACGATGTAGATTTATTACGATGACACCAACAAATTAAATGATTAATCGTCTGATTTAATTGTAACACAAATAGTTAGATAGTAGGGCGCGAGCGTTTGGATTAACTGGGCCTTTTACTCATTATAATATTATTGTCTTTGAGTTCTTTTCGTAAGTAAACTCTTTGGACTCACCCCTATATTATTCTAGCTAATATCCAGTTCAGACATGGCCTGACATTGAAACTTGTGTTTGTTTTTTTAGTTAATTTATATGTTGTGTTCTTTTAATTTTGTATTTTTTTGTGCTTCATTTCTTTTTATTTTTTTCTTTTCTATTCTAAGGTCGGGTTTTGAATTGAGTATATTACGTTGAGAACGTGTCGAACCCTACTTTAATACCACATTTTGACAGGTTTTTAGGCTAAAGAAAAATTTGACAAATACTCAACTTCATATGATTTAGAAATAGCGGGTTAATCATTTACGTACCTACACTACTCAAGTCAATCAAATTGACAGTTATGTTATCTTTTATTTATTGAAATTAAAGAACGCGAGTGTGATGAGACTATCTACTACTCACTACTACAGAGATTCCAAGTCTGTAACCGCTTTACCTACCTATGCGCATTAGCCATTACCAAATCAAAAATGCCTCTCCTTTTCAAACAATTTTGACATTAATTTTCAAGTGTTGCCACATCTAATAATGATTAGCGTATTCAAGATGGCAACTGTACGGTGTAATTACACTGTCAGCCTGTCAGGCTTATCTGATGTCGTGAGAGACGAGGGTTGGAGTCCCGACGTCATAATATACGGAGGATATGTTGCTAGACACATGATTTATTATTTCAATTAATGTCAGCTAACTTTGCTTTTTAACTTTTGTCTTTAGCATTAATAATTTTGTTTTTCAGAAGGTCACAGTTAAGCATTAAAATATTTATGTCGCTACCAATGCTAAACCATAGGTAGCTACATATTTTGTCATATGGCCGGTTTCAATAACGTATCTAACTTTGACCAATTGTCAAATTAGCTAACAACAGTATCTGAAACGTCATATTTGAAAGGCAAACAACGTTCCCTCTTCAAACAGTGGGAACAATGTACGTCTTAAAGCTCAAATTGTTTTGTTTTTGTAGTGTTCAGGATTTAGGTATACCTACTGGACGCAGTTTTTAGTTTTTCCTTTTGTCTCTAATATTCATTATGTTCAATGTCATGCATACCTGTCATTTGCATGGTTACTGAAATGCCGATTTTGAATGTAATTTTATTTGAATTGTAAGTGACAGTGCTGTTGGTGTGCTTATTATAAATAAATAAATAAATACGTTATTGAGACCAGCCGTAAGTTTTCATTGGCTGAATAAAGACTACGGAAAATGATACATGTTAGCTCTTCACCACCTTTGGTTGACTGGTAGAGAGTGCCTAAGGCATAAAGTTCTTGTTTTGTGCATTAAGTTTTAAATTAACACATATACACCAATAAGAGCTTGTTATGGTACGATGGCATGCAAGATACTTACATAACTTTTGTGTAAGTTACAGACATGCCTTAGGTAAGTCTAGGCTCTTTAGCCATATGCATAATTGTATGTGCATAATTGATATCCGAGTCCAAAGACATGGCTAAAAGGTCTTAGCAACCAGGCCATAAAACTGTTAAAAAAAAAACGACTTATGTATATGACACAGAACGATTCAAAAGTCCAAAGACAAAACCAGAAAGATTTAAAAATGGAACGTATTTTCTCAAACCGACTAATTCAGGCAGCACGTTCCACAACTAGAATCTCGACCACAATAAAGGGAATTCCACATAAGCTATGCAAATTCCGATCTTGGTATGCAGATTTTTCTCATTAACTTTTAAATGGGGACGCGGCCGAATCTTATTTTTTCTAAAACGAATTTTTGAGCTCTTTTTAAGTTTCATGCACGTTTTTATAGCTTTTGGTGTTATCTTTTGTAGGTTTTAGGACCATTAACCTTGACTTACACTGAAAATGGGGCTTAGATAAGCCTTAGGTCACAGCAAAAGTACCTAATATACGATGCGCCAGACGAAAGTTGCCGCTTTAAATAACGGGATTATGTTTCTTTCCGTCATTCGACTTTAATGAAGTCTAAAGCCCATATTCCAAGTAAAACTGACAGTTACAGCTTGTTATTTATTGAAATTAATCGAGGATGTTTTCTGTTGTCATGGCGACTGAGTCGAGAGGAACTCTTTTAATGCGTAAACAAACTATCGGACACAACTGACGGACGCGCCTGACACACGCGACTTAGAGGTATCTATTTAATGGACGTATGCTCGTGGCTAAATGATAACAGCCACACGGGTTGATCTTCAAGGTTTAGCAACGCTTGCCGAGGTTGGTCTGTGGATGGGTGACCATCTTAACATACCGAGACTCCTCCGTGCCTCGGAAAGTACGTTAAGCCGTTGGTCCCAGCTGTCATTTGTAGATCTTTGGCAGTCGTTACGGATAGTCAGAAGCCAGATAATCTGACACCAGTCTTGCCAAGAAATACCGTGTTACCCAGTTAATGGGTTGTGGAGGTCTGGTAGGCAGCCGCTCCACGTAAAATACTGGTATTCAGCTGAATCCGGTTTGACTTGGAGCCGACCCCAATATAGTCGGGAAAAAAAAATTATTTACTTTCTTGGTGGACGTATAGCAGCCGCTGCTAATTCCAGAAAATCTTCCTCACTTTCACTATTCTACATTTTCTTCGCCAACAGTTCTTTGTGGAATAGTTATTTCGAACGAGTCCTCAAACCGCATCCCAAAAAACTGTGCATACTTATCAGCCGCGGCTTACGGACACGTCCGATAGTATGTTGCCGCCTTTATACTGGTTTGGAATATTATGGGCTTTTTATTTGCTTATAATAACATTGACGATGAAAACTTCTGTGACATTTATTTTCCTCATAAATGTCAAAGTTGCTTCATTTAATCAGGATTAGCTTTTCAATTTGCGTGAAAATATAACCGTCTTTTCTTTATTTTCGAATCAGTATGGAAATGTTTTTATTTACATATTATTCGTATTATTAACAATGACGGCGGTATCCCTCGGGAAGGTATTATTTTTCCTTATTCTGTTAGTTTTATTTATATATTTTTGAGAGTCATGTTTTTGTTTACGTAAAATTGTGTTGGGAATAGGGAGTTAAAGGACAATAGATGTTTTTCGGGCTAAGCCCGCACAATGATAAACCCACCGCCGTCAATTTAAATCAGCTGTCAATTTATCTTTTTAGTCGTGATTAAGTTACTTAATATGCAAAAAAAATGATGCCAAGATTGGCTTTATCCAACCACATAAATCGATTCACACTTTAGTTTTCTAAATCTATAATGCCCGTACAGCAGATATCAAATCATTTTGGGTTAAAGATGATGTAGCAGTATAAAGAATATATAATATAGATAGTATAAAGTAGCGGTGTTAATCGATTTTTGTCGCTGACCGTCCACAGTGATAGTGTAGTTTTCGCTGTCCGGCCTACTTTTCGAGGTTTGTTGACCTCTTTATACTTTTTAACTAAAGATAATATTAAAAACAAAACTCTCCTCTGAACCATTTTCTAGAAACTGCAGCCATTTAGTTTTCATTCGAACAAACCGGGTAACACCAATTTCCATTTGTGAATTTTTCACGACAGCTATAGAAGTAGAAACAATGGCCTCTAATGGAACCTCGGAACACAGACAACATATAAAACAGTAGCTCAACTAAGCCACTATGCTACTTGTATGAACCCGCGCTCTAAAATGGCAATAAAACTGACAGGTGACAGATGAGAATGACATACGACAATTTCAAAGTTATGTTTTAAAAATAAAATATTATTGATCTCGCTAATGACCATAACCTCATCTGATGGGAAGCGATAATGTGGTCGACGATGGAGCACGCTTGCCTAGAACTTACAAGTAACCTATTAACTCTGTCCTTACAGAACCCCAGCTTGTAGCTATCAAGTAGTGTAGACAACTAAGAAGCCAATTTCCCTGCCGCGACCGGAGGAAAGGGAATCGATCGAGATCAAAAACCGGTTTCACCTACATTTTAATTCAGAACTAAAATGAATGTGTCGATTTGGGCATTCGTTTGCAGTTGCTCTACTGTTTTTCACTCACTCTGGGCTCTGGGGGAACTATTTTACACTACTACGACAGCCAGCTGGTCTGAAAAGCGCCCTGAAAGTAAAACAGGTATTGTTTCACAATGAACGTCTGGAAGCTTTTGCAATCCTATTATTAAGATGAAATGAGGTTTGTTTTACAATGTAGTGGAGTGTATTTTCATGTATCTAGAGACAGTTCATTAGCAGCAGGTCATTAGTTATTATCCTACTAATATTATAAACGCGAAAGTTTGTAAGTATGGATGGATGGATGGATGTTTGTTACTCTTTCACGTAAAAACTACTGAATAGATTTTGATGAAATTTGGCACAATGGTAGATTATAGTCTGGAATAACACATAGGTTACTTTTTATCCCAGGAATATGTTCCTTTGGGATAATTTTCGACAACCACGCGGGCGGAACCGCGGGCGGCAACTACAACTACTTAGTATAAAATATAAGGTATAAAGAGACCCTAATATGGTATTATTGGATTTATTTTAAAAATAAGTTTAGCTATTTAAAGCTTCTTCTCTCCTAAATATTATTGTATTTGTTTCTTATGCTGTGCCCGACAGGGTCCATAATGAACACAATTTATTTTTTAAATTTACCACCTAAGTACCTACACATTGTGGAATGCAAAATAAAGTATTGGGTATTGAGGAGCTTTTAATTGTTTTTTCGATTTGTTAGCTTTTCCTAGTTTAATGTACTATTTGAAAATCACACTAGTATTATAAAGGCGGAAGTGTGTGAGTGTGTGTGTATGTTTGTTACTTCTTCACGCGCAAACGGCTGGACCGATTTAGATGAAATTTGGTATAGAGATTGTTTGAGGTTCGGGAATGGACATAGGATAGGGTTTATCCCGGGAGTATGTTCCCTTGGGATAATTTTCGACATTCACCCAGGCGGAGCTGCGGACAAAAAATATTTAGAAACTTTTATTTATTACTAGTTCCCAGTAATAAATAAAAATTTCTTAATATTTTTTGTTTTACCCTTTACGGTTAATATACTATTGACTCTATAGTTTAGTTATTTTTTTGAATTAGTTTAAAGTTTGAACTCGCTAACGTATTGAGTTATTTAATATTAACGCTACATATAAATCATTTTTTTAGCCGCTGGTCTCAGCTGGATGCGAGAAACACCGGACTGGTCGATGTGGCAACGCTTGTGGGAGGCCTGTGCTCAGCAGTGAACGTTATTCACTTTCACCACACTTACTCGAAAAATAGCTCCAACACCACCAGTTTTAGGCACGAAATAAAGTTATTTCGAACTATACTCGTGACAATCTAAGAAGTCGGATTTGACAGCAGGTTTTTTTTTCTGTTGGTTGTCACTGCAAGGAGGAGGATATAACATTGCTTTGCTAGTAAGTTTGAAAGAGACATGAAATTAATCTCTTTCGCTCTTAGCGGTGAAGCGATCTTCTATCCCTCTCTACTCAGCTGTCAAAACCGACTTCTTTGATTATCACGATAATAGTGCGGAAATGTGGGCAAATTTTGTGATTGCAGTCCAACGGCTACATTGGCAGGCGGTATTGACTGCAATGACAAAGTTGTTCACTTATATCAAGATGTAGACTATTTTCAGTTAGATCATCATCATATCAGCCTAAAGACGTCCACTGCTGGACATCAGCCTCCCCCAAGGGGCGTTTGCCATAATCACCACGCTTGATGGAGTTGGTGATCGCAGTGTAACTGTTGCAATGCACAGAAGCACAGAGAATGCTGCTGCCCATTCTCTAGTGAGTCCCTTCGTCGCCTCTTACGCCACCCACTGGAAGTGATGGGATGGTGCTATTCTTTTACGTCCGACACCATACAGAATATAGATAGATATTCTATTGTAAATGCAAACGGCAAAGCTCCTGGTTTAATTTTCTATCGAATTTCTTTAAGGTACAGTTGATAGCAATATCCAAGAAAATTTTATTTCAGAGATTGTAATTCTGGGAACAGGTAGGCATAGGGAGCACAGCAGGGTGCTGGCTCATGCTGCGATCAGCAATCAAGTACCTACTACAAAGCGTGGAGATTATTACCTTTCAGAGCCAGGTATGTAGTGGTTTTGGCGAAGTTTATTCGGTATTATTATTCCGTTCATCTAGCAGGTTATTTCAAGGGGAACGGTTCTTATTGTATGAGTACCTAGTGAGGTGAGCGTTTATTAAAAAAGAGTTATGATTGTGGAGCTAGATATTTTGGAGTAAATAACATTACTGGTTAGCTGAGAATTTCCTCGGTTTCATCATATGATAGGGTTGCAAAGATTGCCCGTTTGCTGGGTTCAGTTACTGGGTCGTAGAGCTCTGATGGCAGCCTATCCAACTGTATCTGGTTATACTGGAAGCCGACCCCAACATATTGGGGAAAAGGCTCGGCAGAATTTGGTTTAGTGTCAAAACTCGCCATATCAACACGCAATAGTGCTACTGCGTGTTAATTAATGAGACCTATAGATACCACTTAATAACTTAACAGTACATGAATAAAGCTCTATTTTCCCTACAGTAAAAAGATCTTATCTACCTCTATTCTTTTCGGTTGAAAAACCACGTAAAGGCCAAGCGCGTTGGTCTGAAAACTTACTTGAAAAATAAAGCAGGATAACTTCGATACTGGATACATCACTAGTTGACAAGTTTATCCAAAGGTTTCTAACACTAGCTATTGTTCAGGGGTTTTATACGTTGAACAGTAAGTAGTTTAGTTCAGTTGTATTGTTTAGAAGACGGATACACTGGAAATAGTGTTCAATAAATCTGCTCCAGCTGTGTTGGGACGTCGTCCAGTGTAACTATATTGTTTTTTTAACTATTTACCTAACTTATTTACATATTGTACTTGCAAATGTTTTAATAAATAATTAACTAACTATATACACTAGAAATAAAAATAAAAACTCCTAACTAAATTAACCCCAAAAAATTCATCCGCATTGCTGTCGACTGGAAGTGTACCCAAAAGACTGGCGGCATTGCTACGTTGTATGGCAATGCTTATTCTTTGACCAAGGTAAAAGCCAACATTTGCTTCACGCGAAGTGTCAACTAACAACGTCGTCTTGAGAGATCTTTAAACAAACATTCTTTAATCTATTTACCTAACATTAACAACAACAACTACACAACAAGATTTTTTGGTGTACTATTATAAAGGATATTCTATCTTCTACCTATACATTATCCAATTCGTTTAGTCTGTTTTTTTTAAGGATGGGAAATCATCGAATGACTTCTTCCACTCTGGGTCGAGCGGAAGGGCATGTCAGATTCTTACTGACTAAAACCCGTCCGTGTTCCTTCTAAAGCCCTTTGCGTTCCAGGGCCGCGGCGACTCGTTCTAACAAATTCCGCAACTTTGGAATTCGCTTAGTCTGGAGTCTAATTGACGGATATGATGCAATGATCTAAATATTAATTGAGGATGTATTCAGCTAAAATCGGTTACACTGGAAGCCGAATCTAGCATTTTCGCTGAAAGGCTAGGCAGAATGAATTTTATAGAAAAATAGTCGCTGTCCCGGCGAACTTCGCACCGCATCATAATTAATTTTTCATGTATCAGAAATGGCGTTGCTTACGAATTATTGTATGAGAAAGTATGTATAATACGATGTTTTAATAGTTATTCTGCTATTCGGGGCAGAAACAAATCCAACAAACTTAAGATCTTCAAAATCGGTCCAACCGTTCTTGAGTTATAAATAGTGTAACTAACCTGACTTTGTTTAATATCGCTATTAAAAAATAGGGGTTGGTGACCACCCTTATCACTTGAGGGTTTGAAATATAGTTTAAGTCCTATTCTCAAATCTACTAAATATACACACAAAATTTCATAAGAATAGGTCAAGCCGTTTCGGAGGAGTTTGTTTACAAACACTGTGACACGAGAATTTTATTTGTTAGAATATAGATGAAACACACTAACGAAAGCATTGTAACAGTGACAGCCCGGAGTTTGGAAGTTGGTGGTGTGCATGCACCCCCGTGCCTCAGAAGGCACGTTAAGCCGTTGGTTCTGCGCCAGATCTCTCTCCGGTCGTGTCGGGTTGCCGTCCCATAGGAATATGAGAGTGATGGAAGAGGGAATGCTCCTGTGTTTGCGCACACACTTGTGCACTATAATTCGTTCCGCGCCGATGGCTAGTCTCGGTTGAGATTGGCCACCATGGCCGAAATCGGTTACGAAGACTTCATTAACAGTGACCATTTTTGCAACACCTTGGTGCTAGCGATCATGAAAAACAAATGTTTTTCGACACCCGAAAACGTGCAAAAGGGAAAAATATTTTTATTCCAACACCATCTGCTACTTTCTCACGCCAAAAACTTGAGAATATCTTGTATTGATATGTGAGACAGCTTAGCGGGGCTTCGGTAACACCGCTGTATTGATTGAGGCTGACGGTAAAGCCTGGTTGTGTTGACATGTTTTATTGGAATGCCTATGGAAAAAAAGGGAGTAGGAATGTTATTATTTATGGCACGACGATTTTTAGTTTTTTGTGAAGCTACTTTCGACTTTACTGAAAAATAGAAGAAATCACTCTTTATTCTTATTTCCCTATTATGTTAAGCCATTAGTGTATTTTTTTATGGTGTAGGTATAAAACAATCTAGAAGGATCTATATGTTGCAGGGAAATGATGACATCAAGGATTTGATCAAAGAGTAAGTAGATGCTCAATTCCCGACAGATGTAAAAAAAACCGGGGGCTCATTGTCCTAAAGAAAATTAGTGTGATGATCAAATCCCTTAAATGTTTTAGTGAGGCCCTTAACTAACTGGCTAGAAAATTAATCATTCTACCAATATTTTCAAAAAATATTGGACATAACTAACGAACCAAATAGATTTGTTCAGGAAAAAACTATTTAATGAAGTAGCTGAGGGTCCACGTAAATGGCTTGGGACTGCTAGGAAAGGCCTATCAGTCCTACCAGTGAAGGTGGATTGGCCTACCAGTGAATAGCTATTGGCTGATTATCACGATTCTGAGTTACTAAACCCACACTATAACCATCAACTTTTACCAAAAACTAAACCATACATAAATCAAATTCTCCAGCCACGGTAGATTCTAGACGCGCAATTCATTTTGCAATATCTAAAGGGGGAAGCAGTTTTGTCGCTATATCCGTCGCCGTCGGAAGTACGACAACTCGTACAATAGGATGCCGGCGGGCGCCTAGCGGGGACCCGTTCAACTTCGATAGCGAAAACTTTGAAAATAGTCGAAAGACGAATTTAATTATTAGTTTTCTGTAACTTTGCGAAGCTTGTTCGATTTGCGTTTGGCGTTTTAGGTTTGTTGCTATTTTATACTTTGAAATGGTTGTTTAAATGATTGCTCCTGTCTAAATATTAGAGCCTCACGGGTCAATCTTCACGTTTAAACCACGCTTGCCGAGGTCGGTCCGTGGATGGGTCACCATCTAAACACGCTGAGATTCCTCCGTGCCTCAGAAAGCACGTTAAGCTGTTAGTCCCGGCTGTCATTTGTAGATCTTTTACAGTCGTTGCGGATAGTCAGCAGCCCGGACTGGCACCAGTCTTTCCTGGGGGTATCGTGCAACCCAGTTACAGGGCTTAGGAGGTCAGACAGGCAGTCGCTTCATTAAAAATACTGGACCCCAACATGGTTGGAAGAAGGCTTGGTGGATTAATTGTAATGGTTGTTTAGAATAAGCGAGGATACAGTATGTACCTCTATTATTACTATACTCTTTGCAGTATGTATAGCTTTGAGTTACAATAAAATGTCGACTTTTTACTTCAATAGGAAAAGTAGGTACTCCTCAATAAAACTGGCCAAGTACTTATTTACATTACACCGAATTAAATCTTTTTACGCCAAAACGTTTATAATCCAATTTTCCCCTGACGCACCCCAGAGTATTAACTAAACGTCTATTAATCAAAACCGTGTCATTTTAGCGAAAAATGGCAGTCACGATTACCTGTCAAAACTTCGCTTTGACGAGACCGACACGGCAAGCCCTAAAAATTTCCGATACAGGGCGAAACGGAAATTTCACAAGAAATAATTGCCGGAGCTGAGCGGGGCAGTACTGCGCAGGCGCGAAATAAACCCGCGCATGTCATCATGTCGAGTGAACCTCTCAATCCTGCCAAAAACAAATGCATTTCGAGTGTTCCTTTTTCAAAATTATCAATTCAAACGTTGTTCTTTTATTTTTTTGTTGACATCTAGCTTGTCTGTGCTTGTGTGGCCGTACGCGTTCGATTTTCGTAAGTAAAAACACCCGTTTGACCTTTAGAAAAAAATAACCTTAAAATTTTTTGGTTTCTGTCAATCCGTAATTGATTTCGTTATACTAATTTGATCCTTTAGACGACAAAAGCTTTTTAGAAGACTGTTTTATTGTATTATAGTCCTTTTTGTGATGTTTTGTGTGAACCTGTATTTTAAAGCCCTAATGAGTGGTCTTACACGTGTCCTCAAATGTCTAACGAAGCGGTCGAAGAGTTCATTGTGGTGGTTTTGTCTATGAATACAGAAAGCTGTCAACATAATGGGCTGTATTTGCCCATTTCTATGACCTATCCTTCAAAATAATCGTCACAAAAATATTCTACAAACATGTAAATAAATAAACCGCATGCTTCATTTTCAGCATCGATTTGTTAAAAGCAAGGCTAAACGTACAAAGATAGATTACAGAACGAAAGACATGTAATGTACGTGTTATTTTTTTTAAAGCCTTCTTCTAAGAAACTCCTTCTCCTTGTTTGTTATTGTTACCCAAATGACTCCACGTGGGTCATACTATCGTCCATCGCTCCTGTACTATACTTCGATAAGCCATCAGTGGGCGTCAAAGCTGGCCCAGCATCGTTCATTGTGTGTACGGCCACGTTTTGCTGATGTTTGTTTGCGTACATGACAAGGTCATGTAAACATGTACGCCGAAGGCAGTATGTATTAATTTATTAAGTGACTTGACATTTAATGGCGGAGCGGTGATGAGATTGGGTGTACCGTATAACATCGTATTAGGCAAGTGCGGTGCTATTAAAATATTGGTAGACTAGCTTTTGAACGCGACTTTGCGCATATCCCGGATTTTCCCGTTCCCGTAGGAATTTCGGGAAATCCTCTCTTAATGCTCCCCTACGGAGTGTATGAAACCTACATGCCAAATTCCAGCTTTCTATGATCAGAAGTTTCGGCTGTGCGTTGTCTGTCAGTCACTTACTCAATAACGAAAGAGTTTTATAACAAAAAAAAAAATGATAATTAAAAATTATTTTAATTATCAATATATTAATTGATAATTAAAATAATTTTTAATTTTCAATATATTAAACACGTTCAAAATATTTAAACACGTTCTTTTTAAATATTATTGATTGGTTCGCGTTTGGAAAGTGATTATGAGGTCGACGATGGAGCACGCTTGCCTAGAAGTAACCTATTCACTCTCAACTTAAAGAGCCTGGTAGACCCTGTAGCTATTAGGAAGCAGAGACTGCGACAGGGAATTCCACTTCTTAGCTGTTCACACAGTGAAAGTATTTTCAAAACGTTTTGTGTGTATGGGTGGGATGTTCACAATAAACATAGGATTCCTTGACAACATGAATTGCAACAAAAACATACTTTTAGTTTTTTTTTAGTCAGCCTGTCTCAATGCTGAATAAAGGGATGCCGTTTATTTAGTATAAGAATATTTTGATCTATTTTCTTTTCGCTAAAATGACGTAACATTTACTTCATCCAACACTTTACATAATTCTCAATTAAACGTCGAGTTTGTATAACAACATAATTATGTTATAACAACAGTTTCCTTAACGTTCGTTTAGTATATTTTCAATTAGTATAGCGTTCTTTTGATTTAATCATTATTATTTTGTATAACTAACTTTTTATTTAACCGCCGAACAAAGAGCGAGCGAGGCCGGGTAGGGAACTTAGGGCACCCCGACACGGAAAGGTTAGTTC
This sequence comes from Mamestra brassicae, assembly GCA_905163435.1. NCBI lineage: Eukaryota > Metazoa > Arthropoda > Insecta > Lepidoptera > Noctuidae > Mamestra > Mamestra brassicae. The sequence goes on along the minus strand of LR991004.1, from coordinate 4,435,196 downwards.
CGAATGGGGTGACGGGAGCTAGAGTGAGTGAACAAAGTGGGGAAACATAACTTTCGTTATCCCATTCATGTTAGGTAGGCTTATAACCTTGCTGACAGAAATCGGAGCCAGACTTCGCTGACTTTTCTTGGTCACGACCGTAATTTAAGCTGAATTAACATTCGATAAAATTATATAAAATGATAATAACATCAAAAAAATTATATACAACATGAAGATTAAAACTTTTGATTATTAGATTAAGTGTACATATGTCTCCTTCTAAATATCCACTGAAACTTAAATGAAATGAAATTATATCCTATGGTACATCATAGGATGTAATAACAATGGATGATTATAACAAATGAAAGTTATATCAATCGTTATAATATCATTCATTTTTATATTAAAAACACTTATGTCAAAGATTACACACCCTCAACAAAGGCCTCAACTTTATCTGTTTTGCCTTCTCCGACGAAGCCGTTAGAATTTAGTCTAAATATTCACGCTAGCGTTTTTTAGCCGTGTCACAGTTGCGACGTCAGTCTTCAGGTATCCACCAATGGACGATCCTGGCCCACCTGTTCTCGTTTAGTAATTGGGTTGCAAATAAAAACAAAAGACGTTTGAATCACAGACCGGGAAATTGGGTTGCGCACTCCAAGAAACTTAGGATAACATTTTTTTTCCTACAAATCAGTATCTACGTCCTAATTTGCTCACAACGTTACAATCAATACATACATAGGTACATACATAGATCACTCTCCCTCACTAACATCCAATCAGTTGATCTGACGTCACGTCAATATAAGTACAAGGTATACATAGATACCTTAGTTAGGAATCCCGGGAAGTTTTTGATGACGTTCACACTCGACTTTCTCGTAAAACAGTGGAGAAGAAACTACTTTATTGCTCTAGTGTGAGGTTTAGTTTTTTAAAGAAATTCATCAGGTCAATAAGGGTTATATCAGCCTGCAGTAGAGCCTTTGATATGTAAATAATTCTGTAGGGAACAAATGAACTTGAATGACCTTGTTGCGTTATAAGGTCAAGTCGATTTTCTTTTTTTCATGTTCTAATTTAGTTTAACTGCATTGGTGATTTAAGGCGTAGAAATATACTATTATTCAGTTGTGGATATTCATTTGGACCTATCCTTATTTCCATACTAATTAGCATTACTCGTTAAAGTTAGTTAGTCCTTAACTTTAACGAACCTGTAACACTCTCCGGGTTCCCATCTATCTCTGTACAAATATTCATCGATATCGGTTCGGCGCTTTAGGCGTGAAAGCGTTACAAATAAACAAACTCACTCTCGTATTTATAATATTACTTAGGAGAAAAGACGTTGCCTTTGAAAAAAACATCGCCTTTATTAACTTGACACGAAATATCAAATTCTTCCTTTTAGTGAACAAATCAAAATAAAATAAGAATAGGTATCAGTTCAACGACAACGCTCTTAACAAAAACCATAAACAAGTCTTAATCAATTATCAACGACAAACGTTCAGTGTTGACAGCACTTAAAATAATTTCTGCTTAAGCACGTCCTTACTTAAGTACTTCTGAGAACCCATCGAGAGATACTTGGATTAAAAATGGAGATGAACGGGAAATTCGGATTGATTGTAGAAATTTTGAAGGGATAAGGAACCTTTTCAGTTGTCTCTACAAGATTTCCTTAAGTACTTTAAGTGGAGTTTTAACACTTCTAAGATTATTCGACAAATTGTACTTTTTTAATACGGCTCCTGACTCTTTCAAACGGCCTTTTCCCATGTTGGAATCAGCTTCCAATCTTATGGAGGTCACAATTGAAAAATGGGAGGATCCTCCGAACCAGACGGTTGTTGTGTCTGGTGTTCAACTGCCCGATAGTTGATATTCGACTGTTGTGTATGTTCAAATCGCACGGAGAACTTTGCTTGCGCGATGCAGGATTTCGATGTTAGTTCGTCGTAGATGGCGCTGCGGTTCTTTTTTTGTTGCCGTACAAATTTCGCTTCTTGGTTTTTCCAGTGCCAGTATTTTACATGAAGCGACTGCCTACCCGACCTTGAGAACTCAGTAACTGGCACGCATACCCCTTGGCTAGACTGGTGTCAGATTTCCTGGCTTCTGACCACCCGTAAAGTCTGTCAAAGATCTAAAAATAACAGCGGATCAATAGCTCTCGTGCTTTTCGAGGCACGGAGAAATCTTGGTACTTTAAAATGCCTGAAAATGGTACTGATAGAAAAACCGACAGGCGAGCAACTCGGTTTTAAGAGTCTCTAATAATTTAATAAAACCACATGGTAGGTAAACTAACAATTGATGTCATTCGAGAGAATAAAGTTAGTACCTGCTCTATACAATACAGGTAGACACCAAACATGCATCAACAGCACGAATACATTCCCATAAATCTGCATCTTGCGTGTTTATGGCCCATTCCCTATTCCATTCTGGCCCATTCCCTCATACCACGCTGGCCCATTAAGTGATGCACTTCTATTAGTTATGTCATCCACGTCGCCATTTTGAATTTATGTGCCAATAAACTTAAGTTCGAAACCGTTTGAGCATTTGATAGGTTCCGAGGTCGTTACCGTTAGGCAATAAAACTGTTTGCCTTTAACTTAGAATGACGTTAAAATAAGGAACGCCTGTTTGAAAGTTTTTTGGGTATTGGATTGATTCATGTGTTACAGATTTTTGATGTTACCAACTAGGTACATCAGAATGCTCGAAAAGTCATTTCTTCGGAATGTTTAGTTGTTTTTTTGGCCGTTTTTTTTTGAAAAAAAAAAAAATCATCAGTCAAAAATGTTTTCGTATTTTTTGCCTTAATGTATATCAGTTACCCAAGATCATCCTTAAATTTGACCACGTACTTCTGGAATACTTTGCGGATGCCTAAAAATACTAGGTACTGTAACATTTTGTGATTCTGTAGGTCCGTTTATAATTATTGAAAATTTTGGGGCTGATTTTTCAATAGACAGATATTATTAGTTTAAAATAAATATGGCTGTTTGACACGACATATTTTTTATATAAAATCTGACAAACCGCTATTTAATTCGTGAGGTAAAAGTAATCACACTGTTTAAAAATCGGCCTTAAAGAGTATATTACTTTGAATAGTTCTATATTGACGAAAGTGAGACACGTGCGAGAAGTAACACCATTAATATTCCGTAAAATAACCATAAAAATCATATTTGACGACATTATATTTCCTGAAAAAAGCGCTCGTGAAAGTTAAGTTTCCTAGAAAATATTCAATTTTCCATTTTTTTAAAAAACCTTCATTAATCTAATAGGCGTATACCTCCAATTCCTTCATCAGACACCACGTTCCTTCGTAACAAAGTTAGAACTTTTCAGAATAATACGCCGGACCCCGATGACACAGGTTCGGATGTTTTGAATAGACTAAGGAGATAATTTGACGAGTGGAAAGCGTTTCCATATTCATCAGATATGTATGTAGTTTTATTTATTTATTTAAACTTAATGTACAATAGTGGTACATGGGCGGACTTAATGCATCAAGGCATTCTGTACCAGTCAACTTTTGGGTTAAAAGACTACACTGTGGTAGGTTTACATAAATAAATTTAAATAATATTTAAAATATAATTTTGTTTCGGAAAGAAAACACAAATAATATATATAATACTAATAAAATGCTAAAATAATAAGTTTTATGAAAGAAAACCTTCTCAATTTCTATTAGATTCTCTGCTATCTCTAATACAATTTATATATTCACATATGGTTAACATTTTATAAAATATACTTTTCACCTCGAGAATATGTTCCCTTGGGATCCTAGCAGAATCGAGTTACGTAAATTATAAGAAGGTTACAAAGAACATATAAATACCCTAGTTACCTACTCATTATAATAGATTAAGGGAGTCATGGAAGGGTGTAAAATGACCTCAATGGACTTTATTATATTCACCGCTCGATGTGGAATAATTAGCTCAATGGATTATATTATTAGAGAAGTGAAAATAACAATGTGGCCTTAACCTTAAACTCAACCCTAATAATATCTTCTATATCAGTCTTTTAAATGTCAGTAGACTCTAGAAATAATTACCTTGCTCTTAAGGGCTCAAAATAACTCGTAATACCCGTCCATCGACCGACTAAATTCTAAAGTTACTCAACACAAGTAGCATCACGCCATATGCACCCTGAAGGGGTCGGCAGAGAAGAAGAGAAAAGAAAGAAAATGAGTGAATTTGCGCTAAGTATGACACATACCATAAAATCTGTGGCACCTAAATTTCATTAATAGGTATCGCAATAAAATAGAAAATAATAATAAATAAAATTGGTATAGTAATAGGTTTTCAATCAATATTTAGCCTGACCAATGATGGTCAAATAGATAAAGATTAGTTAACAACGAAATTTTAATGCATTTTAACGAAGTTTTTATCACGATTTTAACCCTTAGTCCTCACTAACATCTCAATATTCAACGCTTCTTTAGAAATATCTACTCGAAAATAGTATAAAAAAGCCACTGTCTGCTTCTACACTTACTTCTTCTAAACCACGCACTTGATAAGGTTTTCACTACTCATTATCATCATCATATCAGCCGAAAGACGTCCACTGCTGGACATAAGCCTCCCCGCGCGTGTCGCTACTCGCGATCCTCACCAGGTCATCGTTCCACCTTGTGGGAGGCCTTCCAACGCTGCGTCTTTCGGTATGCGGTCGCCACTCTAGAACTTTTCGGCCCCATCGACCATCACTTCTGCGAGCAATGTTTTCTGCCCGCTGCCAGCTTGGCGATCCTTCACAAATAGAATGAACAATATCAGAGAAAGATTGTGTATTAAATACATTTCCGACAACATATATACTTGTAATTTGCTTCCGTGCAAAGTCAGGGCGGGTAGCTAACGTTATATATGTACATATAACGTTTAAGATGTGTATTTTATAGAGTCCATCTATCGTTTCTTCGAATCCATGAATGATAAATTACAGTGGGAAATCCTATTGAGATTGACTGGGCACAAACTCAGATTTCGCACAGCTTCTGAGAAAATCCAGATGGAAACCCCAACAGAATAGAATACTCTTTACAATAGACATCATAAAAGTTACAGAAAAGATAGAAGAATAAAACTTTACTTAAGGTGACACAATGGGCGTCCTTATCGCTAAAAAAAGTAGATTATATATTTTATTTTTACTTTATTTATTGATGGATAACAAACGGCTACAACATAATATATATAATGCATAATAATGTTAACAAAAATTTTAGTAGTAATGTTGCAGTCCACTGCATTATCCGCAGATAAGATATCTAAAGATCAGTGGTTGCCACAAGACGAGCATTATCAAAATTAACAAATATTTTTAAATAAATAGGTAAATCGGTTACTATTGAGCTATAGCTACAAAACCAAATCAGATCAGAGGCACTTTCACTATGCAATAAACGGATAATAACAATAAGATTATAATAATGATAAAATTTTACAACTTCATTATGCAATAAATAAATAAAAATAGTAAGATAACAATTATGATATTTTTTTATAATATTAGATTTCAATTTATTTTTCGAGCATGCAAATATATCAATAAAATTTGAATGATAGGATTTCAACATTCTATGAATAGGGCAGCGCAAGCCAGAGTTCGTTCGACAAGAGTTTAGCGCGAACAGAGTACGTGCACGAACCTGACGCACATGAACTTTGTCTCTGTCATCTATGACCCAGACTAGAGTCAAGAGCAAACCAATATTAAATAAAAAAAACCGTAATAAATAAATAATATGATACCTAATAAGACTAGATTTAAAAGAGAGAAGGACAGTCCTGCAACTCATTCTAATAGCTCTGCGCAACTAGGGAATCGACTCCAATAAAGTCACTTCAAATAAATTTACACAAATTCAAATAGAAGAAACATACAAAGCACAAAAGGTATTATCTAACTGAGAAACCTCTAGGGGAATAATCTGAGACGATCGGCACGGACCGCATCTCGGATTGCATACTATAATGTTACCCCGACAGATCTATTAGGTGTTCTCTAGAGATTTTAAATCGTTTCTTGTAAGATGTGAATACAAATTTTTTGTACCTTTTTTACATTAAATATTTATGTAGGGTTGACATTGATTTTGTTGTTGCACAGCATTGATTTTTGTGTCCTAGATTTAATTGGATGTAGTTATTTGGATCCATAACGGCCTGGTCTAGACTCGGGCTATTCTATTCCGCCTGGGTTGCATTGAAAAAGTTTGCCCACTTGCTTCAATATGTACTATTTCAACAGACTTACTTAAAAACTGGAAAGTGTGAAATATGTAATGATGAAGCATAATCTCACACTTGTGCGAAAAAGTGCACTGGCCTCCGTGAATATAAAGTATGGCGTACGAAAAAAATACACGAGCCATTCGTCACAGTAATTTGGTACTCAATATTAAGTCTACATTCATTTTTCAAGTAATTAGTGTTGAATAACTACGTTTTGGATACATGTGAGCATTCATCATGGCATTCTCTCGTCTTTAAAACGTCATCGCCTTCCGCCTCGGTTGCAATGACAGAAATTGCGCTTTTTATGAGTATCAAACGAGTTTGGTTTATCTTCAAGTAAACTGATCAGCTTTTATTAGTTTTTTATTATTATTGTTTATGGCCTTATCTAGTTGGTGGTCTGATTTCAAACAGAAATAAACTTTTGCTGTCTTAAGAATAGTTTATCGCTTGAGATTGGCTGCCTGAAACTACAAATAATAGGGTATTTGACAAAACAATCGAATTAGTCAGATAGAGTTCCAAAAATAACGGACACGTATTTTTTCTTTTGTCACGTAAACAAAATATGAAGACGATACAGAGCGTTGAAAACTCGTGTGACGTCACTTACCAGTACACTTTTTACTGGAAAGTGACGTTGATCTTTGATGCGTTTTATCTTCATATTTTTTATTGATTTGATAAAATAAAAAATAAGTATCCAATATTTTTAGATTATCTAACTGACGGTCTAAATAGAATCATATTTTTTAACCCAGGCAACATCCCTATTTGAAAGGCCCCTACGTAGTTCACATGCAAAGAACACACAATAACTCATAATTTTCCAATATTGTTTTCACTTCAAGACATACAAATGAACATCACACGAATGGATTACCAAGCGCGGTAGATAAGGCAATTTGCCTTTGTTCGTATAAAATGAACGCATTGTAGCGGTATTTGTGTCCCAGGATCTGACCCCACAATCCAATTACTTAATAATACTGTTTTTTTTTTGTTTGTGATGGGTTAGATCTTGACTCTAGTCTAAGTCATAGATGACAGAGACAAAGGCGATGATGAAGAGAGCTTAACCAGAAGAAGCCTGTTCACTCTAATTTTGAAGAGATTAGGGTTGTATGCGTTCGGAAACACAGACGCAGGCAGAGAGTTCCACTCCTTTGCTGTGCGCATTATAAAGACGTTTGGAAACGTTTAGTGCGAATTGGTAGAATAGCAACAAATTAGGAATGGTAACTTGTAAGTTAGAATAGAATGCAAACAAAAGTTAAATTTAGAAATCGAATAATTTTGATTTTCTTTAAAAAAATGACACTCAAGTGAACATAGCTTTTCGAAAGCATTTGTTTTTTTTTTAAACTATAGCGGATTTATACCTCAACTTTGCGAATTTGGAAGTTGGTGTCTATAGAGTATTGTATCACAGCCTTCTTCATAAAAACACCCAAAAAGTACACATTATACATATAGCTCATGGAAAGCGTCCGGTGACGATGACGCGAGTTCCATGATTTTTGTTCACCCAAAAAGTGCTCAACGCACCTAAAGAAGTTTTCATTTCAAAAACTAAGCGAAAGCTAAAGCGTTCGGTGACGATGACGCGAGTTCCATGATTTTTGTTCACCCAAAAAGTGCCCAACGCACCTAAAGAAGTTTTCATTTCAAAAACTAAGCGAAAGCTAAAGCGTTCGGTGACGATGACGCGAGTTCCATGATTTTTGTTCACCCAAAAAGTACACATATACACAGTATTCATATAGCTCATGGAAAGTGTTCGGTGATGATGAAGCGAGTTCCATGATTTTTGTTCACCAAAAATCTAAAACTAAGTTAAGTTTTCACGTCAAAAATCGAACAATAATGGCTTAATAATGGCTTTCCAATGCTGCAATGAACTTATTCGAAAAGCGAACCCTTTTGTTTTTTAACACACTTCGGATTAGTTTGATTTTTTGAAGTGGAGTTTATATATAATTTGTCAGAAAGGCTCTCTAGATATATTCCTAGCTTTTTCCACCGGCTTCGCCCGTGTGATGAGCATTGCCCATAGGAATGCGCTACCGAGATGGTATTTATAAATATCTAAACGCGCAAACGCTATTATTCTTAATATTGCTAGGATGGGATAGGATACTATATCCAGCTACTAGGATAATATATCCTATCCCATAGGATATCATAAAATTTCGCCTGCCTAAATAATAAACCCATATATCTCATGTTATGATAATAATTCTTCATCGGAGCAGCATAAGTACAAAACCTTTAATTAATCATGCTTCTTAGCCGTCAACGATTACGAAATCGAGATTCACAAAAACACCCCGCATCATTTCTCTTGGGTTACTAAGTACCCCCTATCACCGTCAAAGCCGGGGTTTGTTGGCACCCCGCCAATTTGTTCGGGTTGGATTAGCGGTAACAGTTGTAAACTCTACTAGCGGGATTATCTAGTAATCTTCTTTATTGTGGACAGAAAAATAACGTTATTTATTCAGGAGTTTCTTTGTATTAGTAAGAAGTTTTTGTGAAAAATCTTATCCAGGGAGGTTCTGTAAGTATATTTTCGTCTAGGTAACATTTAAAAACAAAGTTAAAACCCGACTTCAGAAACGAAAAACTATTCGTGATTAAAATGGTTGCTGGAACTGTACCATTAGTGAATTTAGTGGCCTGAAGATCAATTTCATAAATTACTTTTTTAAATAGAAAATCGGTTGCGGAATTTGTTAGCTGCGGAATTTGTTCGAAAGAGTCACCGCGAACCTGGAGGGCTACTCTCTAAGGGCGTATTATAGTCCGTATCACCTACCCACTAAGTATTAATGACAACTGTCAAATCGTGTTGTAATTCATTGTTAGTTCGGGTTCGGAACTAATCGTAAGTCCGTAGGTGATACGGAGTAGAATACGCCCGCAACTAAGCCCGAAACTACGGACTTCGGGTTTAGAGAGTAGCCCCCCTGGAACGCAAAGGGCATAAGGAGGAATACGGATGGGTTTTAGTCAGTAAGAGTCTGACACTCCCTTCCGCTCTGCCCAGAGCGGCACGAATCATTTGATAATTTCCCATCAACACAAAAAAAATGAAAATCTATGGGATTCAAATCAATGAGTAGGCTGTGGTTGCATGCGTTCTAACCACTATATGTGCTATTATAAATTCAGTACAGTCTATTTATTTGATTTGAACACTGAAATCGCTATCAAAACCATTTCCGGCGGTGATTTTAGTCGCGAATATTTTATTGTTTCACTAGCGGCCTGCAGCCTTAATATTTTGAATAGTTGGTAGTTGTATATCGTATATCGGCATACTCCGCCTACCGCAGTTAGGCTGGCACCGACCTTAAGATTTTTTAGTGTTAGTTATTAATAATAATAATAATATATCCTGGGACATCTCACACACGGTCATCCGATCCCAAACTAGGCAGAGCCTGTACTATGGCAACCAGATAACTGATAAACATACTTATATATTTCTAAATACATACATATTATAGACAAATTACACCCAGACACAGAACAAATGACCATGCTCTTCACACAAAGATTTGTCCTGGGTGGGAATCGAACCAGCAGGGTCACTAACCACTCGACCAACAGGCCAGTCAAAATCAGCCAGTCAAATTAATTAAATAAATTACAGCTTTGAAGTCATTTTTTTTTTAGTTGTTGTGCTTTTGTTTCCTTACTGTATATTTAGATCAAGAACATCACCCTTAAAAAAATACCACACACTTCTGAAACATCGTGTAGACTCCTGAAGAGTCAAACCTAAGAAAGACCGACACCCTAAAAGTCTCTCCCCGCTGAATGGCTTATCTCCTTCCACAGTACAAATATCCAAAAATTGTAACTCGTCCGGAAACAAGATAAAATGAAGGTCTATTTTGGGTCCAACCTTGACATACCAAAATGGAGCACTTTACCGGAATGAGGCAATAATGCGTAGTGTTGCTTTGCATTGTTCTTATAATCGCTTGCCATTTAAGCTGGGGGTTCACAGGTCTCTGGATACGGTATAAGGTTCTTGTATGTTATAAATGGCTTGTGTTTAAACGCCTACCAGAAAAATACCTATTTTACTAACAAAAAATTCGAAATACCTGCCAGATTGGACAAACACTCACCAAAAGGCGAAGTCTAGTTTAAAAAAAAAACAACCACGAAGGGGATAGCGGGTCTGGTTCGCTCGCTTCGTTCGCTCACTAGACTCCGCCATCCTCTTCTAACCTAACCTGTCCGAGTTGGGGTTCCCCAAGTCCCGAGCTCGCTTAGCTCGCTCTTGCATCAAAATTCTCCTAGTAACAGAAGTATCACTGTATTTCAGGAAAACAAGATCCACTTTGGTAGGCAAAAAGAATATAAATACAACACGTACAATTATTCTGATGAGTGTATAATTATTTTGGAACTTAAAACGTTGTTCTTTAGGCACCTCGGTATAGAGTGGGTTTAATATATTTGAAGTTGACATATTTTACTTGGTACGCATTTATATATTGTAGCCGTTATGAATGCAGTGTAGTAATGATGAAATGTAGAACTCCAGCGAACTGTGGCATGTTTTATCTTAATAAGAATAGAGTGGTAGTTTCATTTAAAGAAAGTAATGAAGACAAAATAGTGTCACTATCATTACATTCATATATAATGAAACAAACGCCTTCCGTCGCGTCTATGTGTCTATTTGTACGCTTTAAACTCAAAAAGTACCAAACGGATGTTTCTACGGTTTTCACCGACGGCCGAAGTGATTCATGAGCAATAAACTGAGGTCCCAGCATGGGCGAGCTGTAGGCTACAGTAACGGTAGTACCCTAACTGTAGCCAACTACTACTACTGGACTAGAGTCCCCAGACCTCACTTATTTTCTCACTAACAAAATATGTGGCACAGGGTAGTGTTAGTATGTACTTTAAAGGTACGCATATCTGCTAACTTGGGCCGACGGCCATTTTTTTTTATTGTGATGTATTAAAGGTATTTCAGTAGATAATCAACTCAAGGAGGTAGTTTTGCATCCTCACAAATCCTGGCAGACTTTAGCTTTTTAAAACATACATAAAATCAACACCCAGACTTTATTAAGTATTTATGAACGCAACCTGTATTAGTACACATTTTTGTCACAGAGGGTTCTGCTCTCTCTTGCGCGCTCCCTTGTTAATAAAACTGGTAACTTAACTGTAACTTTTTTGCAAATAAATATACTTTTATTCAACAAGTCTTCTCTTTAATTATATAATTGAACCACAAATAATTCCTTTACTTTAAAAAAGTAATTCAATTGGCGGTCGGCCCAAGCTAGCAGGTATACGTATGTTAATAGTACATACTAACAATACTCTATACCACACATTTTGGTAGTGAAAAACTAAATAAGGTCTGGTAGCTCTAGAATTTTAGTCCAATAGGCGTATAATTTATTAAGATTTTGTGTAAACTGGCTAAAATATGACAATGATTGTTGAAAGTCTCGCAAAAAAGCATGCCGACTGGGAGCTTATAATATGCTCTGCTACCCCTGCAAAACCGGGGCGGCTTGTTAATTATAGATAAAGTCAAGACTGAAGTGATATGATGATGCAAAGTTAAAAACAGTTAACATTTTTGTCGCAATTGGAGCTAACTGCTAAACTACATTTAAGCTCACTAAACTCGAGTGGATTGTCCCAGAATTTGCACAAAGACATTTACTGGGATTTACCGGTCCAAAATACCTACTTTGTAATGTACAAAATACCTAGCCGTGTATTTGTGTGTATCAAACAAGTTACCAGAAGCCTTTTGCTGGTATACACTCGAAAACAACAATATAATATTCGTCTGAGTCGTTCCATTGTGAGGCAATATGGCTTCTTCCAAAGTTTTGGTTTTCAAATCTAATTTCGGGAGGCTATGTTCAGATTTTCTTTCGTTTTGGGCTTTGTTATTTTTATTATAAAAGTTAAAGTTTGGTGCACGTGTTTTGGTTGATGCAAATTATTTTATATGTAATTATTGTGTGTTTGTAAAAGCTTAGTTTGATAAAGTGACAAAAATATATTTTATATAAAAATATTGATATCTATATATATTAATTATTTATATATATTATTAATGTTTTTGAAAATGTTTTTCTACTCGGGTTTGCTCCCGGTGGTTTTTCCTTGCTCCCGCCCTGAGACCCTCAGAGAAAAGGAGGTTCGGTTCCCCTGCTAACTGGTAACAAATACTGTGTCCCCCAGTACTTTGCTCAAGATGGTAACTGTGTGTATAGCTGCTTGCTTCTGTAGAACATGTATGTTTATGCCTGCATCTAATTTATCACAATATCTGTGTATGCTCTTTGCTACAATTCCTGTCGCTCCTATTACTACCGGTATGACTTCTGTAGTTGTGTTCCATAGTCGTGTTATTTCTGTTTTAAGTAGGTGGTATTTGCTCAATTTTTCAATCTCTTTAGGGCCTATGTTATAATCTGATGGTACTGTGATGTCTATTAAATATGTTTTATTTTCTGTTTTGTTAACGTAAATTATATCCGGTCTATTATGTGTTACTGTGACATCTGTCTGAACTGGAATCTCCCACATTAACTTTGCTGTCTCATTTTCTTTTATCTGTGGCTGGGTTAAGATAATTATATGTATTTATATTTATTTAATTATTTTTATATATAATATAGGATCAAACGTTATAGTCCAACTAAACTCAAACTCAAAGCATTTATTACAATTAAAACATTGGCACTTTTGTATTGTCAAGGAACAAAATATTTGTTATAAAAAAATATCGTACGTTAGCTGAATGACACAGTCATGATCAAATTGCCTCGTTATAAGAGACATCCTCAAAGGTCTGTAAATCCTCAGACGTTTACTAGGAGGCACCATTAAATAGAAATCAACAAATGTTTTTCTGGCCATTATCGGAAAAACTATAATTGTTTGCAGTGTTCATTGAGACAAAGATGTTAAACAGAGCTTTTGTTTTGTTACAGGTTTCGACACAGATAAAATTCGGAGCGTCGAAGCCATAAAACAGACGTTTTAAAGCCAAAATAAATTGGTATCCGCACTTTACTGGGAAACACGGTACGATGAACGGAACTGCTATAAATTATACAGAACTGTATATAACGGATAAATCTCACAACTTGACGCCAGACGGTCTGCCTCCTATGCACAGCGGGTATGAGAACATCATTGACAACAAATGGATCCAGTCTAGTTTCTGCGTCATATATACCGTGATCTTCGTTCTTGGACTGCTCGGTAACATCCTAGTATGCTTCGTGGTCATCAGAAACAAAGCTATGCAGACCGTCACCAACCTCTTCATCAGCAATTTGGCTCTCTCTGACATCTTACTCTGCGTGTTCGCCGTCCCCTTCACCCCGCTCTACACGTTTCGCGGCGCCTGGAGCTGGGGCTCTCTCCTATGTCACATTATGCCTTTCGCACAAGGATGCAGCGTATACATATCCACGTTGACGCTTATGTCTATAGCTATCGATAGGTTCTTTGTAATCATTTACCCGTTCAGACCAAGGATGAAGATTGAGACTTGTTTGATCGTCATCGTCATGATTTGGACTTTCTCTGTGACCGTGACGATGCCATATGCGATTTTCATGACGTATTACGATCTAGATATAGGCAGGTTCTGTGAAGAGACGTGGCCGTCGGAGCGGTTGCGACGAGTGTTCGGCTCAGTGACTTCAGTATTACAATTCGTGCTACCTTTTATTGTGATTGCTTTCTGTTACACGTGCGTCAGTTTTAAATTGAATGACAGAGCCAAAGCGAAAGCCGCCAGCAAAAATTCTCGTAAAGAGGAGCTAGACAAAAATAGAAAGCGACGAACAAACCAGATGTTGATAGCTATGGTCACGATATTTGGATTGTCGTGGCTACCATTGAACGTTATAAACTTATGCAATGACTACTACATGTACGCTATACACTTGAAGTATTACTATTTGGTGTTCTTTATGGGCCATGTTATCGCTATGTCCTCGACTTGCTACAATCCTTTCATTTACGCGTGGATGAATGAGAATTTCCGTAAGGAGTTCAAGCAACTGATTCCTTGTATCGATTCATCTGCTAACTTGAGGGGTAACATTCCATTAGATCAGTTGGGAGTTGGTCCTTCTGAGAAAACTTTCAATGGCAATACGACAACTGATAGTTACTTGGGCTCTAGTTCCCAGAGGGCGACGTCGTTCAGGCATAAAAGAAAGCCTAGTGCTGCCGCGGATGTAGAAAGAAGCGGCGTGGAATTGAATGAAGACTTACTGAACGTAGACGTGAAACATTGTCATATTTCTACAAGTTATAACCTAAGAAGGGAGTCGGTGAAACTGAGGCTTATCAATGAGGAGTCATTCGACGGGACGCCGACGCAAAGTCAATTCTAACAGTTGATGTCACGGGTAAGCGTTTTTTCCTTGTTAATTTTGTCGTTTTTGTTTCGTCGACAAAAAAGTGATTCGATCCCTTGTAACGGCCCTACTAAACCTTTTTCTCGCAAACTCGTAATTCTTATCAGCCATTTTCGTGTACTACGAGCTTTGTTAAGCTATTAGGGCCCCCATCTGTTTACGTCCAAAGTAAATAATAACAAGGTTAAATGTCAAAATGTTTTGACATTATGCAAATCTCGCGCGACCTTTTTTATTTTCTCTCCCTTTATTACATAGACATAAATATTTTTTGGTACTCTTTTATTATTTTACCTTGAACCTTTGTTGCTAGAACCGCTAAAATGAAAATGATATGTGTTCCGTGTATCAGCGAGTTTTATTCGCAGTAGTTCCGCGATTCACAACCCTTAGGGGAATTAGCATTTTGCTGTATCATGTAAAATAACAAGATGTAGTTTGACAGGATAATGGCGTCTATTTCCTCGATATTATGATCCCCCAGTCCCGGAGTCAATATATTACGCAAATCTATAAAGTTGGCGAAAGAAATAGTTTGTCTTAACTCAGTTGGAAGTAATAAAAAAAAAATTGCCGAACAGCAATATAAGTGCATTTTTATACGAAGAAAGATTAATATTACCACGTTGGTCTTGTGGTACCAATCGCTGAGCATATGGTTCGATTTCCGAGTCGAGCAAAAGGTTTTGCCATTTAGGATTTCTTGGTGTTCAGCCTAGAGTTTAAAGAATAATGAGAAGAGGAGTGTCAAAATGTGTATTTATAGGTAGAGCGATACTCCTGCCGATACCCATCGATGACTACAGCTAGTGTGATGTTATGTAAAAATGTTTTTGTATCTTTCTCAGGTGCGACGATGGAAGCGTTCCCAACTTTGAAAAAGACAAGAGAACTGTAGATAGACATAAGAGTACAAGATATTTTTGGAGTGAATTTATTTTTTACTGAAAATACCTTTACTATTGCACAATCGACTACTGAATTACGCTTATCAAATTTACTAACCATTAGATAAAATTAATAACAAATAATTAATTGTTATTTTAAATCAATTACCTTATTCTAGGTGAACATGTTATGTTGACCACGAAATTTTTTACAAAAGTACGAAAATTTGATGTAAATTTTCGTATTTTCGTAAATTGTCCCCAATGCCTTTAAATACTGCCACGATGGTGTCCCTAGATTTTGCTTAGAGATAATAAAATGGTCTTTCTAAAAAAACAAGTACCTATTGCAAGGGGTTTTTAAAATTACCTATGAGTGATGATCAAGGCTATTTTTTAAGAAACTTACAGGCGAACAGGGCTGTACTACGAAGTGACAATATCAATATCAATCGTGTCAATATTATGTTTAGTGCAGATGACAAGCAAAACGAAGAGTCACCGAATAAAAATGTACACTACACCCTATGGAAATACAAATCGTGTCGAGGTGTGAATCGAAACGATTCGTATAATACCGTGAGGTCTAAATGCTTTTAATATTGCCTCTCTTCACAGTTCGAAAGCGACCTCATTGGTTTTATCGACAAATGAGTGGACCTTTTTGGCCTCGCACATGACGTATTAAATTCATGTTGTTCTTTCTTGTTTCTATTAGTTATGGTTTATGATTGTTAGTTTTCTGTTTGTTTTGTGCGAGTCCCAAATAAATATTTTTCTTTCTTTCTTTCTCTCTAAGTTTCCTTTTAAAATAGTTACTTGTTTTTTAGATCTGACATTAGATTTGTACTAATAGTTATAGATTACCCGTAGCCTTATCGTAGTAATTCTAAGCAAGGGCCCCAGTCCTCTAGAATATTTTAGACTCTATGGTTAGACTAACGAGTTTTCATTTGTTGTTCCTAAAGGCACAAGTTTGTAATATTTAGAGTGTGATCCTCGTCTAAATATATTGTATTTAATATTAAACACATGATGTAAATTGTGTGTACTATGGCGTTCTTTCTGTTATGCTAAATGAATACCTAAATGATTTAATAATTGTTTCGTACTTAATATTATAAACGTCCGTATCTTTGGAGGTTTGATCATCAATCACGCCACAACGGCTTAATGGATTTGGAATTTACGAGCAGATGCCTTTGTTGTTTTTAATGTACTCGAAAGCGTTAACGTAAACTTCACATATGTCAATTTGAATAGAAAAACAAATGTTTTCCGCTATTGTCACCAGGTGGCGCTTGTTCAGTTTCTGTACAAATTGAAGTTTACGTAAGAAATACGAAATAGAACTTTTAATGAGTGTAGTATGTTCCCGTGGGATAGTTTTCTATTTTTACGCAAACGAAGCCTTTGGCAAAAGGTAGTCGTGAATCATTCAGTTATTTAGGTTTTAGGGATTCAAACAAGGTTTTATTTAACCCTCTAGTATTTCGAGTATAAACTTATGTCCCTTTATTTACTCTAAGTTAGTGTTTATTTAGCATAATATTAAGAGCGTGTTACTTCGTGTTAAATCTTATGAATTTTCTTAGTGTCTATGGATTATAAAGGTGTGATTACACTGACGTAATTTAAATCGTTTTAACTGAGCTATAATATTACATGTTATTTTTTTAAAGCAATATTTTGTGTATACTTCTACTTCTTAATAAGTTTACTTTAAGTAAGCAAGTATTTTATAATGGCAATATTCTAGTTGTTTGTTCCTACTTGAAAGTTATATTTTTAATTGCTAAATCTATTTTAATAGTTTGAATAGTATGAATGAACACCATGTCTATTTATATATTTATGTCTTTGATGATAAGAAGGAGCTCGTAGCTAAAGAATAATAGCCACACGGGCCGATCTCCAAGGTCAAGCAACGTTTGCCGAGGTCGGTCTGTGGATAGGTGACCATCTTAATATATCGAGACTCCATCGTGCCTCGGAAAAACGGTAAGCCGTTGGTCCCGGCTGTCATTTGTAGATCTTTGGCAGTCGTTACGGATTATCAGAAGCCAGAAAATCTGACTCCAGTCTTGCCAAGAAGTTCCGTAGGTCTGGTAGGCAGCTGCTTCACACGTAAAAATACTGGTATTCATATGAATCCGGTCTGACAGGAAGCCGACCCCAATATACATAATGTGTGTAGTTGGGAAAAGGCCAGGCAGATGATGATGATGATGTCAATCATGAAAACAGGGATTTCTGAAATATTGACGTAATGTTTTTATTAAATTATTTTACGTATTCTTATGGAATTACATACAATTCAATGTTGAGAATGAACGAGTGATGTTAACAAAGTTCTAATGTAAGATTGACAGCTGTCAAAAATGACACATGCTGTCAAACGATAGCAAAAATAAAGTTTTTATCTTTTTCTTTAGAGGAGTAACTTTGATCTTAAACTAAGTTATCAATAATGTATGTGTGCGATCTTAGAGAGTACAGTGTCAAATGTTAAATGTGAGTCAATGGTAAGCAATATGACTAGACTTAAGGTAGTTAGAATTTTATATATTTTATGTCCATCAATGCACAATTTTTTAAGATTTCCTACTGAAGATTGTATTTAGATTATCAATGAAATAAAAATTGTTTGCATAATTGTAATTAAAATTTAGTAAAATACAATGCTAATAAAACCTATAGTGGTTGCCTCCTTAATCTTTTAGTTCTTTTTCAAAAGCTGCCAGGCCAATGAATCTGAAAAAGTTAAAGAAGAAAATATTATTTATATCCAATGATATTATAAAGGAAAGATACGCTACGTTCATGCTGAGGGGCGTTCAGATATCGTAGTGTTATTATTACAAATGTTTGTGCGACGGTGATAGATAATAAAGAACGTATGATACAGAAAGAGATAGCTGTATGGCAAATTACAACAATTGTCTGAATTTGCCTGCAATAATTTGCGAGTGCTAGTGCGATATCTACCTCATTTTTGTATAATATCAATGTCTTTTCATTTTCATTCGTCTAACAACTTTTAAAAAGGATTTAAAAGAAAATGGTTTCATAATGTATATTATTTAATTGATGATAGTATGTTAATGAATGCGAGGTTCCATAAAAATTAGGTAATTAAACTTGAAAATTGTTAGAAAAAAAAAATTATAAGAATTTTAATATCACCTGTTATAATTAAAATTAAATATTATGGATTCCAATATTGACTAATAAATCCCTAGACTGAATTAAAAAATCATTTGATGGAGGATTTGAATGTACTAGAGGTTTGTTTTTTTAATATTTGTAATACCAGCCGCATTGTCGCCAATTAATAGTATTTAGTAGTAGGTACCCAGTAGACATTCCAATAGTCAAAGCATATGTAAATTACTCTTTCGTGAAACACGTACCTGAGTAGCTCACATCACTATACCGATCTTAGCATCGCCTTCGTAATAATTATTGTATGGTTTGTACAAATAGTTAAGAATTTTTTAGAAATAATATAAAACTGCACCAATTAATAGTTTCTAAAAAAAAAAAAATCCTAAGACGCATTAAAAAGTTATAAAAACCTTTGCAACGATAAAATAATATCATAATAATTATGATATTATAATTATTATCAATCAGCCTTACAACACTGCTGTTATCCTATAGTTCCTAAATTATCTACAAAATAATATCTTAAATCAGAATATTGAATAAACATTACATACGAGAGAGAATAGAAATAAACGATTATTTTATTCTTAAAAAATATTTTTGATATTCTTCATAGCAAATGTTTATATTCAGTTATTATTTATCTACACAAAATAATAATGACATTCTATTTTGTATTTCAGACTTTTATCTTGTATTGTTTAATGCAATTGCTATTTAATAAAACTTATTTATCCGGTCTTTATCTACTCCGTCTTGTTAAGCCTGCCTTGCAATATATCAAACAAATGATCTAATACATTTAAATATTTTTTATATATTTAAGGCAACAGAATTATTAATAAAAAGTTTTATAATGGTTAGTTTAGTTTTACCTAAAATTATATGTACTAATGCACAGATAACCACGCCAATTTACACAAACCCACACCCTTTGCTTGCAAACTGAACTACCTCATTTAAAAAATAAACATATAAACACTCACATACATAGGCAAATCCAAATATTTTATTTCACAAAAAAGATAACTGGAATTTCAATCCTGATAGAATTCAAACTTGAAAACAACGTCCTATACGTGAATATGTATTTTCTTATTAAAATAGCAATAAGCAATAAAAATTAACATATTGCTATACATATTAAATAATCATTGCCAATTTCCTACAAATATGTGTCGGCATAATTAAGTTCAGAGTTAATAACTTGTGATTAATATTGGCCTCCGTTTGTGTTTGAACAATAATCGCACGTCAAATAATATGTTCGTGATTGTACATTGATTTGACGCATATTAATACAGTATGTATTTCCTTTTGATGTAGATAGTTAGCTATGATTTCTGTATTTGAGACAGAGTCACAATAATATTTAAATGGGTTATGAAACAAGTTCAATTTATATTCGATTAATGGGTATACTATTTATTTACTTAATCTTTATGTAAAGTGGTACATGGATTTAATGCAACAAAGTATTCTCTAGCCTCTCTTTGGGTTTAAAATACTTCACTGCATCTATTCCCATATCTAGTAACAATAAAAAAGATACCTATATAGACACATAAAAGAACACCTCTGTCAAAATCATTTAAATGCTCATCTCAAAGTTTTATCTAAATACTGAGATCAAAGAAATAATAAGATTGACCTTTTCACAAGATTTGACAGTAGCTGTCAAACTTTATTAAGTTGCGTAGCGAGATTTTATAGAAAATGCTGATACATAATTTCGAAATTAGAACAACCGAATATCTCAATATTCTTATTTTTAGTAGGTATGTCAGTTTCAATTGTCTATGTCATAAATAGAATGACTTGCATTTCATTTAGTGTTTTCATTTATTTACTTATATATTCATGTATGAAACAACATTATAGTTGAGAAGGCATTTTTGGTATTAACAACCATTTCCGCCATCTTTTGTATTATAGTATACTGAACACATAATTAGATAGTAACCTAGTATACGGTGACTATCATTTAATCGGAATTCGACCATGAGGCAAATAGACGCGTGAAAAAAGAAATAAATATCTATGAAAATGTCTTTTCTGTAATGAAAATATATTAATCATAGCTGTACCTACACATTATGTCGAGTTTTGTAAACAAAATTGTACTACCCTACAGCCGATTTTTTTTTTCTTTTTTTTTGTAGCAATGTGTGATAATTGTGATAAAAGATCAGGTTGTATATGAGTACCTAGTTTAATCCCATAAAATATTGTCAATAAATTAAGAGCCATCTTGTATTTCAGGGTAATATTAAGGTCAAATAGCTTACACTCCATTTGTTAGAGTTTATTGTTAATTTTCCAGTTATTTTCACTGTCTACCTGCGTGATGAAAATACTCAGTTACCATTAACTGTTTGGTGTGACCATGAATACTAAATTAATTATATAGTATGTACCTAAAAGCTTACATTATTTGACGAATAATACCATTTCTATATTAGTATAAAACTGTCGACCAAATGTATGTTTCATGATATCTTATCAAATATAACAGAGAGAAATACACGCTTCATAATGTTTGTATAATTCGATATTTTTGTATTTATCAGTAAATGTATAGAGATCTCAATAGTGATATTTACTTATTATTGTCAATATTTAAAGGGTTAGCGCGCACCATGGCACATGGTATTGACTTAGGTAAAAATGGAGAAATATAACATTTTTGGGTAGATCACTCAAAGGGATTTGTCTACAGCAAGTTCTGGTCCTAGTTATATTTGTTTAGTTTTAGCAGGGTAATAACGGCAATTGAACCATCTACATTTATCAATATTTTAAAATAAAGCTGTTCTGAATCAAAATCTACGTTGATTGTCAACATTTTTTTAATAATGAAAAATAGTATAAAATTGAATGCTTGTATTCCTTTGAGAATATGGGTTGTGGAGGTCTAGTAGGCAACCGCTTCACGTAAAATACTGGTATTCAGTGGAATCCGGTTTGACTGGAAGCCGACCCCAATATAGTTGGGAAAAGGCTAGGTAGATGGTGATATATTTCTACGATGAGGTTTTAGGGAAAGGGCAATGGCATCTTTAAACGAAACAACAAGAAATAGGCGCGACAACGTGCTTATATAACAAAAAATGCTGAAAGATTTTTGAAGATATTGCTTAGATACATTAGTTGTATGTTTCTTGTTCGTTTTAATACTTTTGACGTGGCAATGTCTAATAAATCGATGAACGCCGGCTGCACGCACGAAAAAGAATGACTCATTGTAACGTTACGCTCATTGTAACGTTACGATAATTTCATCAATGTTTTGTTATGACGTTGTCACGTTGAACTATCGTGCGTAAATCAACTTTACAGACAACCAATTTTTATAAATGACTGATTAACCTATTCTAACAGTCTTGAAAAGTATTCAAGCCAAACGCTGTGTTGGACAAGAAATTTAATTAATTTCCCAACATTTTGTTTACTAAACGACGATGCAAATTTCAAATACAATGTTTTCACAACCAGAACAATATAATTAATAAGTCTTATGTAGAAAAAATACAAAATAACCCTACTTTTAGCCTTTTCTATGCACCGGTCGAACCTCGGAATAATTAATGTACCGATAATTACTACTGTGCAAACTACTCGCTTAGTTTTTCATAGTGCACGTTTTTTCCATATTACTATGGCTTGCGGCCAACTTTAAAGCAATTAAACACAAGCGGTAGAATATTTTCTCCATTTTAATAATTTATGTACGAACTAAGTTTCTGCTCTTGGCTGCTGTAGTGTGCGTCAACCTTAATAGATAATTAAGTAGCCACCCATCCTATGTACAAAGAACAAAATAAATTAATGTCTTATGGAAAGTGGTTTCTTTTTCTACTACCCGAAGGGTAACCGTCGGATTCCTATTACTAAGCCTCCGCTGTTAGTCCGTTTCTCCGTATGTTCGCCCGTCCGTCCGTCTGTCTGTCAATCTGTCAGCGAACTGTCTCTCAAGAACCATAATAATAAGACAGTTGAAATTTTCACAGAGTGTGTGTGCCATAAAAGAAACGTGTTTTTTTTTGGTTTATGGTACGGAACCCTTCGTGTGAGAGTCCGACTCGCACTTGGCCGGTTTTTTTAAAATTAACTGTTTCTTTTTAATATTATAAAGAGGTAAATAGTTCCGTCTGGTCGGAGGATCCTCCCTTTTCAATGGAGCCTTGCGGGACTTTGTACTCTTGTACCGCATATCTCTATAAAACAAAATATTTTCTATTTAAAATGCACTTTATTTGAATATTCTTTCCAGTAAAATAAACTGCCACCTCTTTTATGTAACTCCGTCCATGTCAACATGAAGAATAGCCGTTTGTTCCAACAAGACACATGCATAGACGTCTTATGATGCACTGAACGCTGGTATAAAAACTATGAGTAATATACCCTTATATCCCTTGGATACTCAGTGATATATAGTGCTAGGCCACACTGTTCGTCTCTTAATGTCTTGTGACGAATGGTCGGCTCAGCGTTGTCCGAGCCGACATTTCTTTCAATCATGTAGACATGTCTTTTCTTCGACGTAAAATTAGTTACAAATAAGAAGAGTAAAGAAAAAAATAATGTTTGTATAGGTGTGCAACTGTGCAGTTGTAAATGTTTACCGTTAGTTGTTTTCTAAGTAGGCTTATTTTTTTGAGGATTGTATATCTTCAAATGACTTCTTCCGCTCTGGGTAGAGTGTAAGGGCGTGTCAGACTTTTACTGACTAAAACCCATCCGTGTTCCTTCTAAAGCCCTTTGCGTTCCAAGGCCGCGGTGACGTGTTTTCATTTTTACTTTGTAAAAACAAAACACAAAACAACAACAACTAACAACAACAACAACTAGAGTCCGACCGAAACTGGTTTTCCGGCCGAAACCGAAACCGAAACCGAAACTCATGTGGTCAAGTATGAAATTCCTTAAAATACTGAAATTTGATGCATTTTACACATTATGCTGCATTAATTACCTACGACATGAAATTAAAACACAGTATATTAAGTTTGATGTAATCATTTATTTATTTATAAAAAATATTAATAATATTTTTCAAATTAAGTTCTCAGGTGTTTATCAGTTATCAATAATCAAATCACAAATTGTTACTGTTTCATTAAATAATAAGTATTAGCAATTTGAAACCTTACTAATTAATACTTTGGTTTGCATTTGTACTCAAAAGAATCATCTTTTTTCGGTACCTCTTATATAAAAATTATAATTACTAAAATTAGTAATTATTATTACAGTATTAGTTTCAGTTTCAACAGAGATAATCAAATCACACATTTAGAATTAACAAATATACCTACATCACAATTAGAAGGACAGTCATACTTACATTTAGAATTACACGACTACTTCCGAAATCAGTTTCGGTTTCGGCAAAAGTTTCGGCCAATTTAGGCCGAAACCGAACTGCCGCCGAAACTTGATTTTTGGCCGAAACTCGGCCGAAACCGAAACCGAAACCGAACTTTCGGTCGGACACTAACAACAACACACAACAACAACAACACACAACAACAACACACAACAACAACAACTACCACAACAACAACTATTACAACAACAACAACAACTACAACTACCACAACAACAACTATCTGTAATACAAAAAACGGTCAAGTTTAGTAGTGGGAGTAAGTCCGCTTAAACGACATGCTATCCCTACTCCGCTGGAGAAAGTACTCTTCGAATCAACCGTGGCAGGGACAAGAAAAAGATGGCGCGTAACGGAAAAATGTGACGCGTAACCGAGAAGTACATTTTTTTCCAACGACGATAAAGAAGTTTCACGTCAAAAAACAGTGTCTAAGAAAACTATGCCGAACACAGTGTAAATAATAAAAGACACACAAATCGTTGGGTGCCAAGTTCATGTATTTATTGAAATATAAGATTAATTTAAAATTGCTGCTCTTTATGTACCTACCATATTGCAGCTTCGTCTTAAATTTAAAAATAGATTGTATTGTTCTCTATGGTAATATAAACATGTGTGACACAAGTTTTATATTAAGCGCGCTTAGACCAGAGAGACACACATGATGTGTCAAATAAAAGTCATAATAATTTTATTAGTCTTAATTCCGTTTGAATTACGACATTGAAAGGTGAAAGAGGAAGAAGAAAAAGGAACATAAATACCTCATTGTGTTTCCTTGAAGAATTTATTTGTAACAAATAGAATCGAGTTTTAAAGATGGGCGTTCCGTCTCATTGTTTTTGTCCACCGAGCAAGTTCCCAAGTGTATTTATCTGAACCTTTTTGTTGCCTTTACTGAGACTTAATAAAATAAAGGAGAATAAAGAAAATATATTGAGGTAAGTTTTCAGTATGAATGTGATCCTACCAAGTTATATATTATTATGTATAAAAGGAAAAGTTAATAAAACTATAATTCTTTAAAATCATCTGAAATGCATTTTTATTAAATATTTCTTTTTGTGGCGCCTATCTAATGTAAGTGGTAGGTGCTGTTATAACATTATTCAAATCATCCTTTATATACGAACGAATCACGTCAGCAAAGTTAAGGTCCTCAGTAAACCCAAGTTTCAGGGCGCGGCTGTTATCAAAATTGATGGGAAAAGATGCCACCATGCGGGCAATGGTGTCACTGTACTCGAAGCGGACTAGAGACGCGACGTGATCACCAGCAATAGAACGCAGAGCTGCTAACATGTCCCCTACAGACACACACAATCCTGGCAGGTTTATCGCTCGCCATTTGCCCAACGCACTGGCATCTAACGTCGCTGCATACACGATATTACGCACCACAGTAGCAGGGCTCGTCAACCACAGCTCCTGCTCCTTTGCCACTGGACAAACCGACACTTTCCCGTTCAATGGCTCCCGAACTATCCCACTGGCGAATGACGTCACAGCAGCGTTCGCGACTCCTGCTCGCACGCTCACCGTCGGCAGTCTCACAATCCGACCATCCACGTAGCCACGGCGAGAGTAATCATTAACTAGTAACTCGGACATGGCTTTGGCTGTACCGTATGAGGTCTGAGGCATCACAGCAGTCAGGTCATCAACGACCGGCGGCAGATCTCCACCGAAAACGCCAACCGTGCTGGCAAACACGAATTTGGCTTTAGATGTTTTTCTTCTTACTGCGTCTAGGAGTAGCCGTGTTGCGTCCAAGTTTGCTTTTAATCCGAAATCGAATTCCGCTTCAGCTTGACCACTGACGACGGCGGCCAGGTGGAACACGACATCGCAGTTTTCGTCAATGAGTTCTTCGGCGGCTGATGGCTTCGTCAGGTCGAGAGCTAGTACTTTGACACGGTCGTCTTGTCTTGAGTGAGGTGTGATGACGTCAGTGAGTATCAGTTCTGTCACATTAAGAGGATATAGAGGCTGTTTACTTAGCAAAGCATCAGCCACTCGAGAGCCAAGGAACCCTGCAGCACCAGTTAC
This sequence comes from Mamestra brassicae, assembly GCA_905163435.1. Taxonomy (NCBI): domain Eukaryota; kingdom Metazoa; phylum Arthropoda; class Insecta; order Lepidoptera; family Noctuidae; genus Mamestra; species Mamestra brassicae. The sequence continues at coordinate 4,408,960 of LR991004.1, read as the reverse complement.
AACGACTTTCATGTTTCACGTTTACAGATTCACTGCGGCTAGAAATAGTCGCTTATCGTAGTCAGATATTTTGATTTTAATAAACAAATATTTGAACTCTGCCACAACTCTGCCATCTTATAGATAACCGTGTGAGTAGTTAACCACCGTTGGAGATAACATTATTAAGTAACAAATTATATAATTATTTGTTCGGTTGTGCTCAGATGTTAACATACATAAATATTTATAGTTCTTCTAATTTGTGTAGGTATATGTTACGCCCAAATATCGAAAATGGTTAATGAGCGAAATAAACAACTCAAATTGCATTGTGGCTTCTAATAAACGACCACAACGCGAATTTCGTGTCGTGGCACATAAAAAACGGCCACAACGCGTTTTAGAAATGAAGAAATGACATGACGCAGTCTGAACCCTAACTGGTGCAACCACATCGCGAAATAAGTATAATGTATAGACATGGCTCTTATATTATCGGTCACCTGAAAACTAATTTGGATGTGAAATCATCAAACCAGTCCCTTGGCGTTCCGAGCCGCGGTAACTCTTTCGAACAATTCCGTAACGCTGGAAAAGGCCTACCCCAATGTCGTTACATTGACGATATGCATCTCACATACTGCGGATTCCGTTCATCGGCCCACCTCGTGGGACGGGTTTCATTGTTGTATCTGCCGTTATGTCGTCGCTACTCCAGAACCTTTCGGTCCCAACGACCATTAAAGTTTGGCATCTTTTCGAGTAAAGATTTCAATCTTTGGTTCAATATCAGTACTAGTAGTATAAGTACATAAAAATATCTTCTTAATACAATCTCAGAAATCTATTCAGGACAACAGAACCTATTTCCTTACCGATACAAACCAGTGCCACTGCTCCCCTTGCCACCCTCATCAATCACACTGAGACCAGTGAGTCAGCACTTGGCATGTTTGCATTCGTTCATATTGTGACCTGGAAAGGGTGGAGTGGGAAGTAATGAACTACGAATAGGTCCGGAGATGACAGTTGGATTGTGCATCATGAATTTATTGTTTGAATAATGTACAGACAGATATACTGGGAGAAGAATGCGATATGGGAGTCATAGATATTCTAACATAATGATAATCGGGTATTTATTATACAGCAAAGAAAGTAATCATTCATGTTGTGTGGAATTCACAGGTAAGAAATCAATTACATAGATCATCATTTCTGAGAGAAAAAAATATTTGTATGTGAGCAGTAACAGAAATTTACAAAAAAAAAATTAAGAGTAGAGAACCAAACCCTGTTTGAAAAAAAAAACTTTGAAATATGTTCCGATTGACCCTTAGGAAAGACCAGGGGTCTGTGTTCCTCCAAATGCCACGGTTGCATGATAGTGTGTGGAGTTTAAGCTAACCTGAACCACAATGGAAGATGACCACTGTGAAGGCCGCCATCGACGTCTCTTTTCGTTGATAAAGTCAAAAAAGTTGAACATATTGTATTGGCAGACCGACAAGTGACCATCAGCCATTTAGGTGAGCTCGCAAGGGTCACATATTGCAGCATTCAATGGATCTTTACAAATGAATTGCATGGGGAAATTACTACTATTGTATTCTTAGTACTTGAATGGTAATGAACGTTGCCACCAAGGCGTTGCTGGCCTTCCTTGGGGAGCTGGGGTGGATCGAATAACACATTTGTCCCACCTGAACGCAAAATAAGCGCTTAGTCGTGGAGTTGCGGAAACCAGCCCGAGTTACATACATACATGGTAATGAACGGAACCCTACTACTAGTTCGTCCGTCTTTTTATCAGCGGGTTTTATCTCATGAACCGTAATAGCTAGGCCATAATTTTTTTTACAGGCTGTGCATTTTATTGCGGCCACGACAAAAAAAAAACATATTCAAACCTAAACAAGAAAAATGATTTTTTCGGTTTATCTGACAGTTTTTCATGTACGATTCCGACTCGCATTTGACCAGGTTTACCAATTATCGTATCGTTACATAAAAAAAAACACTTTTTAATAATACCTTGTTCATTTCGAGCCCTGTCTCCTACTCTGCGTATATTGAAACACATGTCATTGACAGCGGGAATGACGTACTTTTGTGAGTTTATTGCTTCCGATTCAATTGCTCGAGCGAGCGAATTAACGTGACTCTGTTATTGCCCGGCCATTTTATGCTCATTTAGCGATGATACAAGTACCAGTCTAGTCGTTGATATCTTCGTCAGTTTTTGAAGTGAAAACTTCTTAAGCGGCGTTGTGCACTTTTTGGGATGGTAAAAAATGTTAAATTCGCGTCAGGACACGTGACCTGATCGAAAATTCGTAAGACGGAGGGAGAGTTCTGAAGTGTTAAATTTTTAACACTTCAGAACCCGTTTCCCAAACCATGTCAGAAAAAAAAATGTACTTCACTATTATTACATACAAAGTTACAAATGCCTTGGTTTTAAGTCATTTTCTATGGAATTATTAGGAATTTTTACTTACCCAGTTCCATTTTAAGTTGGTCTACTATTACTTGTTAACTTGTAAAGTCTACTTAGCTGTGATAGTTTTCCTTTTAAATGAATTATATATGCTACTACCATGATTTTTTTCACGTCTCCAAAAACAACCGTTCAACTGGCAAAGGGGGATGGAGAACGCTAGATTCTAACAAAAATTAGCACTTTAAAGCTTAATAATTCATAAACGGATCCTTGGAAGGGAAAATGTTTTTAGCAAACCATCGATATTTTTAAACGACCTATCCAACGACAGCCCACACCATAAGGTAGACGATAAATAAAAATCATCGCCACTTTTCCATGTAGGGGGGGGCGAGCACCCTAAAAAAATGTATTTTACGATTTTATTTTACCACTTTGTCGCCATGATTAATATGTATACCCATACCATCAGACAGACAGAAGGACATGGCGAAACTATAAGGGTTACTTGTTGACTACGGAACCCTAAAAAACGAAACATTTACTACACATCAAACTATAAATCTGCGTTAAAAAGTAATCTCTTAAAAAACACACGTAATACCCTTTTCACGTGAAGTTATTGAGGTGAACACCTGTGACTTCATGAGGTACATTTGGCCGAGTTATTTATTCATGATTTTGTTGTTGTTAGGCCGCGTTCCCACTATGTCGCGACGACAGATTATCGTGTCGTTTAAAGCGTCGTGGCTTGTGTATTTAAATGGAGGTGTTCACATATAGGACGACACGATTAACCGTCGTCAACGACTTTTTACATACAAAATGTATGGCAGTCGTCCAAAATGATAAAATCGTCACGTCATAGTGGGAACGTGCCCTTATTCTGTGAAAAATACTGCTGAGTGCTGACTGGTTGGTACTTGACAACGGAGCAACAACAATAATTTGGTATGAAGTAACAGTGTCTATGATTTTTGAAGAGAAAACTTTTTTAGCGGCGTTGTGCACTTTTTGGGCTGGGTAAAAAATGTTAAACTCGCGTCAGTACACTTCCGACGATGTAAAAGGGCTCTCTCTTGGAGCGGAATCTCGATCGTTTTAAGACTTCATACTCGTAGTAGGGCCCCTGATCGAAAATTCGTAAGACGGAGGGAAAGTTCTGAAGTGTTAAATTTTTAATGTAATAAAAATTGCCATGTTGTGTACGATAGCGCAATAAATGAATATAGTATTTTGCCACATACATGATAGTACTTTTATACTGATAATTAAAGCAATTCGTGCGAAATTATTCCCTAACCATTCCAAAATATCAAAAATGCACAACGTTAATGTTCAAGTTTTCACTCCCGGAGTGCAACCCGTTGTTTTTTTTTTTACATTTTCGAAAGCTGCTTTTATAAACCGCATTCTTTGATAATTTTGCATTGGTTTCTAGACAGAAATTAGGAGTTGGTTAGTTTGCGGTTGGTTGTTAAAAAAAACAGTCGAATTGAGAACCTCCTCGTTTTTTTGAAATTGAATAAAAATCAATTCTAACAATAACAGCTGCTAATTCGCGTTTGACAATTTCTCACTTGAATGTTGAGACGATTGTCGTTTCGGAAATAAGGCCAAAGACTCTTACTACTATTATTTTCCGAGCAGGTATTGTATTTTCGAATGCTGAATAAAGTATCTTAAAACAACTAATCATTGTGATTAATTCTAGGCCTTATTTCATAGCTGTCGGTAGACAAAAAAACGTCACCTCTTTTGTCTTTGCCTTTTGCGAGTAACTACAGCTAAGTAAAGGATGTCCTTTTCTTTGTCTATCTCTCACTAACTTCAATCGAAGTTCTGTAACAAAACCCCCTTTTACACAAAAAGTTTCAGTTCAAACAAAAGTTCACTTCACAAAATACAGTTTTAATACCATAGAGCATTGAGAAGCGTCGCCGGCCACTGCTAGAGAACCTACTAATACTAAATTCAAAATATTCCATACAAACCAAGCATGCCAGTGCGAGTCACCGTTTACTTATAGAAATAGACGGTCCGGAACTTCTGATGTGGCCGCTCACGTAAGAGGCTGGGTATAGGGTAAGAGCTCATTCTAGAAAGCAACGGAGTGTTTCATGCTTGGCATAGAACTAAAAGACCGAGTTCCAAACGTCAAAATTCGAAGACTATAGAAGATTTTTGAAATTGGAAAAGGAATTATGGAACTCAAATGGAGCAGAGTGACAAGTGACATTCTGTGAGCGCAGTAGCGAGGTGGAGGCAATTATCAAAACGTCAAATTTTTTTGGGATTGACAAACTCTATCGAAATGTCGCGTGATCAAACCTTTGAACTTTGACATTTGTCAATCGCATTCGTTTATATAATGAAACTTTATCTAGAGCCTCTGGACAGGATACCTGGCAAGGCGGGTGGAGTAAGGCGTTGACCAAGTGGCGTCCGAGGACTGAAAGAAGTGTCATTGATCCGGCGCAGGCGGCGAGATGTGCAGACGACATTGTTGCCATCGCGGTTAGATCCTGGATGACGCTGGCACAGGAACGAAGAGATTCGCAAAAGAAAAGAGAGGCCTATGCACAGCAGTGGGCTGTGTAGGATGATGATGACTTGTGACTATAGAGGTAAGCGGAACAGAGAGTAAAGTCCCGCAAACCTCCGTTAAAAAGGGAGGATCTTCCGACCGGACGGTTATTGTGTCCGGTGGACAACTTTTTCTTGCCCGATTGTTGATATTCGGACTGCTGTATATGTTGAAATCGCACGGAACACGCTGATACCGCGATGCATGATTTGGTTAGTACTTCGCTGCTGGCAGGATAGAAGTCGTTGCGGTTGTTTTTGTTGCCGTACAAATTTACTTCGTTAGTTTTTCTTGTGCCGGCATTGATGCCTCTACATGACTATGGCTATGGTAGCCGAAACTTGTGCTCATTGCGTGGTCACGAATAATTTAGCAACAGCGTGTCCATATAATAACAGCGGCACAGATCGGAAGTTGAGGTGAAGCTACGGTTGGTCCGTGGTGACCATCTGTTACATACCAACTATCCCCCATGCCTCGGAAAGCACGTTTAGTTTGTTCGTCCCGGTTCTTATTTGAACATCTTTGACAATAGTTCCGGGCAGTCAGAAGCCAGAAAATCTGAAACCAATCTTGCCATGGGGTATCGTATTACCCGGTAACTGGGTAATGGAGGTCAGATCGGCATTCACTCCATGTAAAATACTGGTAAGTTGCATCCGGTTAGATTGGAAAACGACCCCAACATAATTATGTGATAAAAAAGGCTTGATTGATTGATTGGCGTCTCTAGTTGGTGCCGGTGTCGCGTACTATCATCATCAGCCGAATGTCTTCCACCACAGGATATAGGCCAACCCCAAAGTGTTTGCCATAATCGCCACGCTTGGCAGGCGGGTTGGCGATCGCAGTACAGCTGTTGCAATGCATACAGAATGCCGCTGTCCATTCTATATTCGCATTCTATACTCTGTGGTTAATACAGTGTCACTATAATGTTTTGGAACTGAAGTGCACTGGAAGTTTTAACGACCGCGGGAAACCACCGGATTCATTATGTGGCTCCGATTAAAACTTTGTTGTTTAGTAGTTTTATTACATCGGAAGTTACTCTAATGAGTTCAGTATTTAGGCTGGTCTGGAATAGTCGCTTTCTGGTCTGTTATAGAACTCTAGGTATGTAAGTTAAACATTATGGTCGGAGTGCAGTGGTGGCCCAGTGGTGATAGCCTTGTTTTACGATTTGCTCACTATGTTTACCTACGTTTTATAAGGATCTCTCTTGAAAAATTAATCGGTTAGTGCTATATTTACTAAGACGGAGATATAAAGTCGTGATATTGAGACACCAGGATGCCTACTAAAAATATATTAACCAAACATTCTGTCTAGCCTTTAATAATAATCATTTATTTGCATTAAACATGATATAAAATGGTGTTAAAATAAATAAAAACGGCACAAGCATTTTTTGCTAAGTTATAGCATGCAAAAATTTTAAGCAAACCACCTACAATAGGAATTAAATTTAAAAAACATTTATTTCCATAAACTCTTTTAAATTATAGAAACCATGTTCGTTTAACCAGTCATATAATTTCATCTTAAACAGTCTTATACTTATTTCCTTGAAATGGTTTGGTATTTCGTTATACATATGCACACACATTGCTAGGCAGTTTGTTTTTCCAACTACATATATGTTGGTCGTCTAATCTAATCGGATGCAGCTGAGTACCAGTATTTACCATGGAGCAGGATCTGAGCTACACAACCCAGTTACTGGGTAACAAGATATCCCTTGGTTATATGGAGGTATGAGTTACAGAGAGTAAAGTACCGCACATCTCCAATGAAATGGGAGGATTCTCCTACCAGGCGGTTGGTGTGTCTGGTGGGCAACTGCCCGATAGCTGATATTCGGACTGTTGTATATTATGTTCAAATCGCACGAAAAACTTTGCTTGCGCGATGCAGAACTTCGTTGGTAGTTCATTGCTGACAGAATAGATGGCGTTGCGGTTCTTTTTGTTGCCGTAAAAATTTCGCTTCTTTGTCTTTCATGTGGCGGCGTTGATGCCGCTACAGTTACACTGGTATCAGATTTTTTGGCTTGTGACTACTCGTAACGACTGTCAAAGTTATACAAATAATATCAGAGATCAACAGCTTAACGCTTTTCAAGGCACGAATGAAACTCGGTATGTTAAAATGGTTATCCATCCGCAGAACGACCTTGGCAAGCGTTGCTTTAATCGTAGAACGACCCGTGTGGCTGTTATAGTAGGGTAATTGACCAAAAAAAGTCCGTCAGTTAGATAATCGAAAATTATTGGATACGTTTTTTTTTATAAAATCAATAAAAATTTACGAAGATAAAACACATCAAAGATAAGGAATGGGGGCTTGTCACGTCATATTCCAGTAAAAAGTGTACTGGTAAGTGACATCACACAAGTTTTCAATGCACTGTATCGTCTTCATGATGAAAAATAAGTGGCCAATGTTTTTTGGAAATCTATCTGACGGACTAATTCGTTTTTTTTAGTCAAATACTCTATTTTGCCAAGAGGTCCGCCTACTAAAGTAAACGATCATTCATATTCAGCTTTTGGCGCCAACCCGTGACCATCTGTAAGGGACATCTCCAAAGCAGAAACACGTAACTTAAGAGGAAAGTTTCACACGTACTAATTGCTAAGTGGCGTCATTGTGGCCACAAAAGTTCCTTACCCCCCTGAGATTTAGCCCACAAAAGTTCCTTGCTCCCTGTGATTTTGCGCCATACTTTAGGGTGTGTTCCCTTGTTTAATGGGCTACGTGTAACTCATACAGATTCACTAAAAAGTTGTGTGTTTTAGGGTTTTGCATGCAATGGGTTGCAAACATTGACACGTTCCTATTTTAGAGTTAGTTAAATTGGGACGTCAATTAAAAAAATAACGATCCAATAGAAAAAAACCCGCCAAGTGCGTGTCGAACTCGCGCACAAAGGTTTCCATACCATTATCTATAAAAAGGGCAAAAAAATCATGTCTGTTGTATGGGAGACCCCTTAAATATTTATTTTATTCTGTTTTTTAGTATTTGTTGTTATAGCGGCAACAGAAATACATCATCTGGGAAAATTTCAACTGTCTAACTATCACGGTTCATGAGATACAGCCTGGTGGCAGACAGACAGACGGACGGATAGCGGAGTCTTAGTAATAGGGTCCCGTTTTATCCTTTGGGTACGGAACCCTAAAAAGACAGTAACTGCAGCTTCGAGCGGTCGTATATTATTGTATTTTACAATAGAGGCCTTAAAGCTGCCAGCGATGTCAATCTGATAGTCTTTGAGGATCATCATCATCATGTCAGCCGAAAGACGACACTGCTGTACATAGGCCTCCCATAAGTGTCGCCACAACAACCGGTCCTGTGCGTTTCGCATCCATCGGCCACCCGCGATCCTCACCAGGTCATCGGACCACCTTGTGGGAGGCCTTCCAACGCTGCGCCTTCCGGTACGCGGTCGCCACTCCAGAATGTTTCGGCCCCTTCAACCATCTGTTCTGCGACCAATGTGCCCTGCCCATTGCCACTTCAGTTTGGCGGTCCTTCGGGCTATATCGGTAACCTTGGTTCTCTTGCGGATATCATCATTCCTGATTCGACCACGCAAGATCTTTGAGGATATGTCATCATCATCATCATATCAGCCGAAAGACGTCCACTGCTGGACATAGGCCTCCCCCGAGTGTCGCCACAACAACCAGTCCTGTGCGCGTCTCGCATCTATCGGCTACCCGCGACCCTCACCAGGTCATCGTTACTAGGTGTACTTAAACAAAATATAAACTATGTTTTTTTAGGTTTTGCCTGCCAAAGGCTACTGTTCTGCATCGGAAAAAAATATCTCAAAAATAACTCTGCTAGCAAAGGTCATGAGAGCAAAAACGCGTGAAAACACTAGACCATAAAGTATAAGCTCTGGTAGATTAGTAATAATTGCTGCAGTATTTATTGAACCCACTTTTATATACCCTAAAATGGTCCCATAAAACGTAGATATTACTCTTTTCTTGCCAGAAACTCTATTCTAATAGAATTAACTTTGATCCCGTTGACATAGATAACCGCGTATAATCAATGCATTAAAATCACTTGACCGAAACATTATGACGTCATTAAATGAAGTAGAACACAGAAGCAGACGCTTGTAAAGCTGGTACTAAAACCACAGAGAAGAGATGAAAGAAGGTCAAGTCTAATCTGTCCGTGTAAAATTCATAACAATCAAGTAATTCCAACAAAAATATACTATTCTGCACGCAAAATACGCGCTTAGTCGTGGAGTTGCGGAAACCAGCCCGAGTTACATTTTTTAGTATTCCAAGATTATGTAACTTTTCCTGGAATTTTTTTTGATGCCTTGGTGTCAAGACGCATCGTCTTAATCATTTTTGTTTTGTTGGATCCTAGTTTTTGCCCGCGACTTCGTACATATCCCGTTTTTTCCCTCCTAAATCCGAACGACGGACGAACTCTTTTCCGAAATCCTATATTAGTGCTGCACTACACTCCCCAAGGAACTTACATGCCAAATTTCCGCTCTCTACGACCCAAGTAGTTTCGGCTGGGCGTTGTCTGTCAGTCAGTCAATTACTCAGTCACTCAGTAAGGAAGAGTTTTATATATATTGATTATCAATATATATAAAACGAGTGCGACGACAGTAACTAGAGACACCGTTGCTAATAATAGTGCCACAGAAAGCCGTTGTATCTTTGACAATCGCTAAGGATAGTCAGAAGCCTGCATATCTGACAAGGGCTGTCTTGTCTTGACAAGACAGCCCTAGTCAGATATTCAGGCTTACAGGATACCCCTTAGGGTTGTGGAGGTCAGATGGGCAGTCACTCCTTGTATAATAATGGTACTGAGCGGCATCCGATTAGACTGGAAGCTGACTTCAACGTAGTTGGCAAAATAATGGACGGATTAATTTGAAAACAAAACATTTCCTTTTTTTAAATGAAATCTCTTATAAATGTGGCAAATGGAACGTAACTGGAAGTAAGAGAGAGAGTGCTATGTGTGAGTGAGAAAGCGATAGACGACGAAAGGAAGGGAAAAGAAATTTTAAAGGACGCCATATTGAGATTACTTAGAATCCAGGTAGATTTCAAGAATTATTTATTGCAAGAAAACTAATCCCACATTAATTCTCTTATTAAGTTTTTCATGTTGTTAGTTTTTAGTGTGATTTAATTTTATTTTGTTGATTATCTTGTCCGATTTAACTGTAAAACGAGTGAGCCTACTGTTCAACAGTTCACTATCAAACCACACCAGGCAATGTATCGGTACATTAGCCGCCTGTTCCTTCGAACATAACTGCCGCATTTATTGGATTCCCATTAATTAGCTAATCGGTTTGCACAGCCGTAGAGCTGGCGGCGATTTAATTATTTGAGCGCCACTGCAACTGATTTGTTATTGCGCGACATTAGTGTGTTTTAAGGCTTCGCGGTTTGCGTGTTATGCACTTCATGTGAGGAATAATATTTTTGGGTTCCGTTGTTACCCTTTGGGTACGGAACCCTAAAAATATTATTCCTCACATGAAGTGCATAACACGTACTAAGCCACCGCTGTTCATCCGCCCGCCCGTCCGTCCATCCATCCGTCCCACTGTCCGTCCATCCGTCCGTCCGTCCATCCGTCCGTCCCACTGTCCGTCCATCCGTCCGTCCCACTATCCGTCCGTCCGTCCGTATGTCTCTCTGTCAGCGGGCTATATCTCAAGAACCGTAATAGGTAGACAGTTGAAATTTCACAGTGCGTACCTACATATTTCTGTTGCCGCTGTAATCACAAATAATAAAAATTAAATTAAATTAAAGGGTCTCTCTACAAGAAACGTGTTTTTTTCAATTTATGGTACAGAAACTACAGAACCTTTTGTGTGGGAGTCCGACACGCATTTGGGCGGTCTTTTTTCACACTTTCTCTCGGAAAATACCAATTATAATCATATAGGTACCATGCCAACCTAAGCAATAGTAAGTCTTGATTACGGGGTGTAACGCTGCTGCTGGCAGCTGTAGTCGGGCAATAAAAATAAATTTTAATTATAATCGCTCAATCAATAATGTAATTTGATTATGGAACCTCAACTAAACATTCGTATGAAAATTTTGCCCGGACGATCTGAACCTAGCAACGGTGGTTAACCAGCACAGATTAAACCACCAGACATCACTCCTCATGACTTGCTTTGAATTATCTAGAAACAGGCGTGAAAATAACAATTTGCTCTTCAGGGAAATGGGTTGGCTTGAATACTTCGCTATATTCTGCATTCCAGTATTAACTCCCTCGATTTAGAATTAACGCTGGAATCCTTCATTACGATCTCAATATGGCACCCTGCCCAAATTCCATCGATACATAATATACAACAAGAAGAGAACAACAAAAACATCAACAACAAACAACAAGAACAATTTAAAGAAGAGTAACTGCCGTTCATGTCCACCAATCACCAAAAAACTGATCGTATAAGATACACCAGCACCACGCTTCTCTTCAGTACGAAAATTGCCGACGAAGCTCATAAAGCTGCAAGATGCCGTCAAGACTGTGGACCGGATTTTCGCATGACTGACCGAGGAGAAGATTACGGGACATCCTTGGATGACTTCTTAGTGAATGAATGGGCGTGAAGAAGCCGAATAAACGGCACATTTACTTCTGTCAAAATATAATAATAATATTTATTTATTTGCAGACCGAGCTCCATAGCGTCAGTAAATACATTAAGCTTATAAAACTATTGTTAGTAGTACACATACAATAAAAACAAGACAGATACAATTTAACACAAATAAATATGCCATTCCACCTACCTAGCCACGACCTGAGTGTGCAGTCCCACCCATCGGCCGAGCATTGGACAGTCCCACCGGTCACTCAATGCATTCAGTATGCTGTGGGCTGGTAAATATGGCCTGCGACTTCGTTTCTGCATATCCCGTAGTTTCCCGTTCCCGTATAGCCTGTAGCCTTCCTCACGAATGTGGTTATCATATACAAAATTTTCCAAATTCGACTTGTAGTTCCAGAGATTAGCGTATTCAAACAAACAAACCCTTCAGCTTTTTTATATTAGTATAGTTATAATAAGTATATAGTATTACATTATGGAATATATTATTTTAAAGAGAGAAATGGAAGGAATCGGGAGGTGCATTTGCCCTTGCTGTGGGACAGTTCAGACTGACTAAAAAATACTCGGCCTCCGTCATGTGGGTGACTTAAAAATCTTAAAATGTAATTGGCAAAATTTACGGGTCAGTGTGTCAGTCAAGTCAGCGCGAAACTTAATTGTTATGTAATATTCTCCGAACAGTTTTCTTCGTTAGTTCGAAACACTAGTCTTATATTCCCACGCATTAAATTGCTACAGTGCACCTACATTTCTACGTGACACAGCCTAGATAACATGCCCACATAGGCTTCCACATTCATCTAAGCGCTATTTAGAACCATTATAGAGTCCCATTCACGTAAATGTGAGTATAGAATGGCCCCATTCAATGCGGACCATGTTTAGTGCTCGTTTTGACGGCCCATAGAATTCTATTTGAAACGCATACAATACAATGTGTTGACTGAATAAATGACATTTTGTCTGGTTTGGATTGGTGAGTTATTTGTATAGCTAGTCTGTTAGTGCAGTTGTGTGTTAGGTTAGGTTATATAACCTTAGGGGCCTAGACCATGTACAGTCAACAAAGCTATTTGGTATGCAGGCAGCTAACTTGAACTACTTTCAAACAATGTTGTGAGTGTGCTGAGTAGACAATTATTGTACACCACACCTGTAAGTATGTCATAAGCTTAAAAAGTTATTATGCACACAATAGAAATAAATATTGGCAGTGCAGTGGAAAAAATAATATTTTTGCCCGTATACCAAATAGCTTGTTGACTGTAAAATGTGGAGATATCGATACGACAATAAATGAAAACACTGGCAATACTAACACAGGAATATTTTTAAACTATTATAAATCCTGTCACCGAAATTAAAAATAAATTTTCCAATTACATAAAACGTCAAAAAAACTCAAACTAGTCAAGGATAGTGACTACTATTCTGACAAAATATTCCTAGCAGTCTGTTGTAGTTAGTGACATCAAATCTGTGATAGAAGACAACATATTCGTATGAACTAGTGTTGCCAGTGTTTTGATTTATTGTCGTATTGTCGTCTCCACCTTGTATGTATATAGAGAATGAACGGAGCTAAGTCGAGCTAGACCGATCAACAGCCTCATACAATATAACCACTAGAAAGAGACAAAGGGACTGTACGGCAAATAACTGCCATTTAGGGTCCACGTAAAAAAACAATAACAGTGGGCAGGGATGACATTGCTTGCAGAACATATGGTTGATGGGGCCGAAAAGTTCTGGATGGCAACAAGGTGGACCAATGACCTGGTAAGGGTCGCGGGTAGCCGATGGATGCGAGACGCACTGGACCGGTTGTAATGGCGATACTTGGGGCAAGCCTATGTCCAACAGTGGACGTCTTTCGGCTGATATGATGATGATGATGATGACGTACAGGATCACTCGTGTTACTGTCTGTCCGTCTAACACAGTCAATTGCTCCTAATCTACTGGACTGATTCAGTTTTTTGGGACTCGTACCCTTGAACCCATGAACCTTTGTCTTAAGCAAAGACGGTCACTTCTTGGACTCAAAATGGAAAATAAAAAAAGATTTCAATCTGTAACTGTACCTAATGAAAGAGCCTATTGTAAGGGTCTTAAATATACTTTAATTATAATTTTAAAATAAACCCTTATGTATTACCCCACAAAACAAAAAATAAACAGATACATATATGTCCTTCTTATTGTTATGAATGAACCTATGTGCAATAGATTATATACAACTAGCTGTCGTCCGCGGCTCCACCCGCATGATTGTCGAAAATTATCTCAAGGGAACATACTCCCGGGATAAAACTATCCTATGTCCTTTCCCGGGACTCAAACAATCTCTATACCAAATTTCATCTAAATCGGTCCAGCCGTTTGCGCGTGAAGAAGTAACAAACATACACACACACACACACAAACTTTCGCCTTTATAATATTAGTGTGCAACGACGTTATGGGCAAGTGATAACATAGTTAGAACAATAATAAATTGACAAGTAACAAGTTCAATGTCAAGTAGAAAAGAGATATCTAATCGTTTTCATAAGTTTAAGTTTAAGGACTCCATTGTACGGTGACGAAGAACAAAGAAAATGAAGACTACTACGAAAAACATTATTCCAATGGTGTGGACATAACAAAACTCAAATTGTTTTAGGCTTCCCCCACCATCGCCAGTTTATTTTCAATGTCAGTACATAATCTTTGGAAATTAAACAGGCTATTGACAGCTGTTTTCAAATAATATGTCACATTGATGTTTAGTTAAACATACGAGTTTAATAGACCTGAGGGGTCAAATGAGAGTGTGGTATTCCTCTCTCGAATAAGACCCAAGTTCTAGATTCCCTATCTCTCTAGTGCCTATACACCTTCTTTTTTTTAAAGATGGGAAATCATCTTCCGCTCTGAGTGGAGCGGGCGGGCGGAGGGGTCTGTCAGACTCTTACTGACTAAAACCACCCCGGTGTTCCATCTCAGACCTACGCCGGGGATCGCGGGAACGTATGCGACTTCCGCAATCCCCGGCTGGTGCCGGCCCGCCTCTGCGGGCCACCTCGCGTCGGCGGGGGGAGTGAGGTGTTTGACTCCCCCCGTTACGTTAAAGAGGGGCGCACGGGAACACCACGCGCCGCCACCTCGGGTCCGGATGAATGGGGGGCGACGGACATCCCCAAATCCGCCGCCCCTGGACCCAGTTAGGGGGGCCGAAAGAGGGCAGCGTATGCCCTCCTCCGACGCCAGATGCGCCTGCTGCGGACCGGGAGAGCGGTCGAGATCTCCCTCTCCCTTTCCGCAGCTTCCTTCTGCGCAATAACTGTCTCACAGAAGGAGACTACCGCGTCCCAGGACTCCTCACCGCCGACCATAGCATGAACTACGGCCGGCAGCGAGAGGTCTCTGTCTACCACAGAGATGAGGGCACGGCGCGGCTCCTCCCAAACTGCACACTCTGCCAGCCGTGCCGTGTCCTCCCGACAGTCGACGCAGTGGTGGCATCGGGGACATCTCCCTCCCTGGCCTAAGTCATAACAATATTAATTAACCATCGAAAATAAGATCTCTAAAAAGGATGTTGAATTACCCAACCCCTAAAAATTACTTACACATGATTTTGTGTGAACCCTTTGTCCCTGTTTGGGGACAAAATGTCACGCGAATAGGACGACGGATGAGAGCGAACCTCGTTTGTGGCAGAAAGACATAAGTTTAGATGACACTTTGTGCAAAACATACATACATTTCTGTAATGTTGTTCCTAAATAAGGTCACTTGACATTGTGGCCGGAATGATACGGCTTGGAATAGTTACTTCTAAGCTTTTTGTAGAATTGGTTGGATTGGTTGGCTTCAGAGACCGGGTGTATTTACAAGCCTGAATTATTTTAAGATTCTGCTGAATAAAGGTTTTGTTATTTGGAAAAAAATATGACTTGTTTTAATAGATTTGTTTACTACTACTAAAAATGAAATGCCGCGTGGCTTGATAAAAATCTACATAGCACGTACATATGTTTTTTATTTAATGTTAACGAATATGGATAATAAGGAGCTTGTGACTAAATAATAACAACCGTACGGGTCGATCTTAGCAATGATTGCCAAGGTTACAAGGTTAGGAAGATGGGTGACCATTTTACATACCGAGTTTCCTCCGTGCCTCAGAAAGCACGTTAAGCCGTTGGTCCCGGCTATCATTTGTAGATCTTGGGCAGTCGTTACGGATTGTCAGAAGCCAGTAAATCTGACTCCAGTCTTGCCAATAAGTACCGTGTTACCCACTTAATGGGTTGTGGAGGTCTGGTACGCAGCCCCCCCACGTAAAATACTGATATTCAGCTGAATCTGGTTTGACTGGAAGCCGACCCCAATATAGTTGCTAGGCAGATGGTGATTAACGAATATTACCAGAATAAAATCTTAATACATTTCATTTTTGTATAAGGTACTCTCTAGAGGTACTGATCCGTACTGACTGCTCGCAGAACAGATGTTCGATGGGGCCAAAAAGAATTGGAGTGGCGGCCGCGTCCGTAAGACGCAGCGTTGAAAGGCAAGAGGCTCTAAATATTATAAATAATAAAAACTATGCCGTAGGTATGCTGCTCGACATGACCAAAGCCTATGATAAGGTGCAATTTAAAATTTTATTAGACAAGTTGTATGGCATAGGAATACGAGGAAAAGCTCATGATTGGTTTGCATCATACCTAAAAGATAGGGTACAACTTGTAGAAATTGATTATTTCGATAAGAACACACACGAAATAATTAAAACGATATCGGACAGTAAAGCAGTTAACGCGTCAATTCCCCAGGGGAGTGTAATAGGATGCTTGTTATTCCTTATTTACATAAATGACCTTCCTAAAATTATAAATGAACCATGTGTTCTGTTTGCGGACGACATCTTTCTGCTCACCTCATGCCAGAACGAAGACAATATAAACGCCAAATTAAACTCCCTTCTTTCTACAGCTGCAAACTGGATGGATAACCATAACCTTGAAATAAACTTTACCAAAACAAAATTAATTACTTTTCATCCCCACCAAAAATCTCCTTTAATACTAAATTATACCTTCAATAATACAAAACTGGAACAAGTAAATGAATTCAGTCTCCTCGGTTTATCTATAGATACCCACATAAATTGGAAATCCCATATTCAGAAAATAAGAGCAAAACTATCCAAATTCTCATATGCCTTACGCGAAATTAAAAAAACTACCAACTTGAAAACTGCACTTGTTACATACTATGCATATGCCCAGGCATGGCTCAGCTATGGAGTCATGCTGTGGGGTAACAGTACAGACTCACAAACAATATTTATTTTACAAAAGAAATTAATTCGAATAATAACCAACATAGAACAAACAGATAGTTGTAAACCATACTTCCAAAAACACAAAATACTAACACTTCCTTGTTTATATATTTTGGAACTATGTAAATTTGTCAGAACACACCCACACTTTTACACAGCCTGTGAAGAAACACAAACAAGATACACTTTTCGACACAACAAAAACAAGATAAACAAACCTCAATCTCGACTCAAAATGCACTCAACTAGCCCTTTAATTATGTCCATAAAAATGTACAATAAACTGCCTAATGATATAAGAGAAGTAAGCAAAACAAATATATTTATTAATAAATTGAAACAATTTCTGGAAACAAAGTCATACTACTCAATAAAGGAGTTTTTAGATGACAAATCGATTGCAAACTGAAAATTTAAAATTAAATGTTACAAAATATATATAATAAAATATGTAATATAAAAAATCAAATAATAAATAACAATACCAATTATATAATAATTAAAATTACCTACACTGTTCTAAAATAATATACAAAACTACAATAACTAATATTCTACGCCTATATAGGTACATTAGATCTAATAATATTATATATTCACACATAATTATAATTTCCAATTTAGCACATTTAAATAATTTAATCTAATTACTTGAATTGTTACTTAGCCCTCTTCCTCTCTCCTAATTTTGCTGTGCCCGACAGGGTCCATATTGATCTTTTACCTTTATTATGTCACCTTTGTAATACATATGGAATGCAATAAAGTATTGAGTATTGAGTATGATCTGGTGAGGGACGCGGGTAGCCGATGGATGTGAGACGCACAGGATCGGTTGTTGTGACGACACTTGGGGAAGGCTTATGTCCAGCAGTGGACATCTTTCGGCTGATATGATGATGATGATGATTGATCCGTTTCCGGAAATTCTTTCTTTCATTTCTAAAAGGCAAATTTTTATTCTGAAAAATGCACGGTTTCCATGTGTAAAAATGAACGAAAATTCGCATAAACAATAAATTCAGGTGGAATTGTGTGGGAAGTAAATAAATTGCTAGAAGAATGCTGACCATTCTTTTGATATTATAATCTCTTATTAGCCTAGTTTGCTATCTCCCTGGAAAACACAACTTTCTTGAGCTCTAGGAAAAATCGCAAACAAAATGCATAGTTGTTCAAGAATTTATACAAGTGACACTAATAAACGTCCGAGATGTTCTTCTGTTTTCATAATTAACTTTAAAAGTTTTCGTCTGCAATGCAGTCCTTGTCTGGGGACGCATTAGGACAAGTTGAAGTGTCAACATTGCTTCTGTTCTAGTCTAAGTGGTTTAGGGCTACTTTGGGTGACCAGAGAAATTAAGTAAGACACTAAATGGGTTTACTGTTCAGAGACTTACAGTTTGAATTCATTTAATTCTAAAGATTACAAATCACTCGTACAGAAATAAAAACTTAATATAACTAGATTTGTGGTGAATGGTCGTCTTGTTAGCCATGGTTTTTATTATTGTTATAACGATTATCTGCTTATTGTTTAATTTTGATGGCCCTGGTTCATCACTTGTGGCATCGAGTCACAGATCTATTATTAAATTCTGCCCTTTGCACGAGTCAGCGGGCACGCCCTTTATATCTAGAGGCTTATTTAGTTTGATTTAATATTGTTTTTATACTTGAGTTTGTCTGATTATGCTGGCAAAATGGAGTGTGCTAGCTTACAAGTAGTGAATTATTTCGTTTTTGCTTTTTACGTGTTGCCTTTGTTGTATCGTTTTCTTTGTAAGAATACTTAGCATACCTTTGTGTAAATGCTAGTTCTTCTAACTCAACAGACAGATATGTTGCTGGGGAGTTTGTTAGTTTGTTGCGCCACTTCTTCCCAGCTAAACACTAGGAAGTGGTGACGGGCGGGCGTTTTGGGTACTTTGACGTTCAAATAGTGCTGGCACTCAGCCTAATTTGAATAAATGACTTTTGATTTAGACTTTGACTTTATACATTGTTGTTGTCCAGGAGTATCGAGAGCTTATAGTGTTAACATTACGAATGTAAGAGGGTAATTGTTAAAATTGTTGAATTGACTACCGAAGTCGGGGGCTTTCCGTTTTTTGGTCGGCTCTTTCCGACGGTGGCGTGTTGGGCACTTTTTCATTTGTTGGCTATAGCCGACTGTGGTGGTCAAAAGGTTAAACGATATTGAATCAAAGATGTCACTTTGGTCGCTGAAAAGTCGACGCAATAAAATGAAAAAGCTAGGCAACCCATTAAACGGCTGATTAAGCTATTTGGCTGCGACGTATATAACACTTATTACTATTAATAAGACAGTGTTATGTGTATATTTAAAGATTCTCTCAAAATTATGACCTCAACTTCATATTTCAGAAAGTTTAACTAGCGCACCATCTCCACATTTCCAGCTTCTCCAAGCTCCAATATTAGCTAAAACTCGGGCAACATTTTCGTTCGTCCTCAACTAAAAAGCTGCAAGCTCCCGTCTACCGCACTACTTAATCAAATTACAATTTAATTTAATGTGAATTTGCTCTGCGTCCGTTCAAGCTCACTCATTCGCTCACTCAAACTCACGGCGAGTGATAATGGAATTAGGAAAGCTATTTTAATTATTCGAAAAGGGGAATAATGATGCTGGTCTAATGAGGTTCGAAGCAAATGATAAATAAACTATAGATGCGTTGCCAGCACTTTGAAATGGCAACATACAAGAAGGTAACTATACCGCGCGTATACTGCACTCGTGCCTGGTAACCCGCATTACAGCCAGCCGGTCGATTCCAAAAACATGTCGAAGGCTTGGGTGAAATGATCACGAGGTGAGCTGTCGATCCATATAATCAAGATGTCACGTGATCACGGACTGAGCTGTCA
Source organism: Mamestra brassicae (assembly GCA_905163435.1). NCBI lineage: Eukaryota > Metazoa > Arthropoda > Insecta > Lepidoptera > Noctuidae > Mamestra > Mamestra brassicae. The sequence goes on along the minus strand of LR991004.1, from coordinate 4,389,060 downwards.
TATCATGTTGATTATATGGATTGACAGCTCACCTCGCGATCACTTCACCCAAGCCTTCACTTCGACATGTTTACAGAATCGACCGGCTGGTGTTACCACCGAATGAAAATAAAAAACGATGTCAACAGATGAATAGAGAGTCCAAATGAGTCCCTGGCACGTACCTACTATCATCAAAAATGATTCCTGACGTCTTATCAGCGTTTTTAGGGTTCCGTACCCAAAGGGTAAAACGGGACCCTATTACTATGACTCCACTGTCCATCCGTCTGTCTGTACAGACAAAAAAAAATCAACTGTGTAACTATCACGGTTCATGAGGACAGCCACATGAACCGTGATAGTTACACAGTTGATTTTTTTACAGATGATGTATTTCTGTTGCCGCTATAACAACAAATACTAAAAACACAATAAAATAAATATTTAAGGGGGCTCCCATACAACAGACATGATTTTTTTTGCCGTTTTTATAGATAATAGTACGGAACCTTTCGTGCGCGAGTCCGACTCGCACTTGGCCGGTTTTTTACTACAGACATTCTTAAACGATTACGTCGAGTTTTGCCAAAAATAATTTCTTTGGCGACAAACAAGTTATCATTTTAATACATTTTAATTTAATTTCATATATTCCAGTAACAATTTTAAATAAGCAACATACAGCCGAACTTATCTCCTTATATATTTTTTCTTGAAACTTATCCATCCTTCGGTCGACGGCACAGCGCGTGTCAGCCGAAACTAATTTCACCGCGCAACGTGACAACCACTTCTTTCAACTATTTTCTAACTTAGCAAATTGCGTTTTTGTCAGGTTTCAACGTTGGTTCGTGGCACACCCCATGGGTGTTGAGGAAAACTATTTTGTGATCGTGTTGGGATTACACAATGGTTTTTGCTTGCTATGTGAATCTTTCATTTTGCTACTACGATACATTAGAAAGCAGTACCTATTGCAGTATAAGCTTCATTATTTATTTTTATTGGGCCTTAAAATATAAGGTGGAGACGACGATACGACAATAAATAAAAACACTGGCAATACCAGTTCATACGAGTGTGTTGTCTTTCATCACAGACTTGAAGAGTACTTGAGTCACTAACTGCAATAGACTGCTTGGAATATTTCGTTAGTTTTTTTGACATTTTATGCAATTGAAAAGTTTATTTTTAATTTCGGTGATAGGATTTATTCTAGTTTCAAAATATTTCTATGAATAAGTATTGCCAGTGTTTTTATTTATTGTCGTATTGATGTCTCCACATTGTTTAACATTATAGGAAGCCTTAAGTTAATTGTTTTTTGATATTAAGAATGTTTGTAACATTTTTACTATTGGTAGGCTTTCGTTTAATCGCAATGTCAATTGGCGATGATGGTAAACGATGATAAGGTCAACGATGTGGCACGCTTGCCTAAAAGCTGGTAATCTATTGATTCTTGACTTTGACTTGACTCCCGTGTATAGGTTCTTCTCCTATTCGAGTCGATGGTTAACCTCTTAGATTGTTTGAGTCCAGTAGGTGGCAAAGTTAATTTTGTAGCATCGGGGGCATTCATTATATTCCCTTAAGTACAGGTGTATGGTATGAATTAGTCTAGGGTTGCGGAATTTGTTCGAAAGAGTTACCGCGGCACTGGAACGCAAAGGGCATTAGGAGGAACATGGATGAGGTTTTAGTCAGTAAGAGTCTGACACGCCCTTTTGCTCCGCCCAGAGCGGAAGAAGTCATTAGATGATTTCCCATCCTTAAAAAAAATGGTAAATATGAATTTTAATAGCCAGCGGCTGAAATAAACTAAAGTTTCCAGCCAGCCAGTTCAATGACGTCAGCCGAGGTTCTCCAACAAAGTCTGAACCTTTACGACTCTTTCACTGGCCTCACGGGAGGAAAGCTTTACGAGTCGTGGGCAGGGTGCAATAACCGTCTGAACACTGCAAAATAAGTAAGTTACTTTAACATGTTGATGGAATGGAGGCCTTTGCCCTGCTGTAACGGCTACGACAGAACTGGCTTAAAAAGAACGAAGTTTTGATATCAATGACATTAAGGAATGATGAACTTCTAATGTTAATGTGAATACCAAACATTAATCGATCATTTTAGTTTGAGTTATTTTAATTTGAATAATAATTTAATTGTTTTTTTTTTGTCTTTTCGTTTTAGTTTTTAATTTCGCTTTAGTTTTGATATAAGGCACCCAAAAAGTAATTGTTTTTATAAAAAATATTGTTATTGTTTATTTAATTAAGGCCTTTAGTAAAAATCGCATGCTTTGCAAAGATCTTTTATGTGTATTTCGTAGAAAATGTTGTTGGTGACACTTTCGATCATTTTCTTTTGTATTTCTTTCTAAGTCATGTAATGTGTCACTGTTTTTTGTCCCGAATAAATAAATTTAAAAAAAAAACAATTGTTAAGTTCCAACCTATGTTTACTTACACTGCTGTTTGTTGTCCCTAAATAAATAAATAAATAAACGCAATCATGCGTAAACGGCGAAACGTAAAACACAGTTTCTCCAGAATGCATAAAACGAGGGCAAAGGCTTCAATTAAATTGACTGTGCTTGAAAAGGCGAAAATGCTAAAAGTCGTACTGCATCCACTAATGTATCGTCATCATCTTCCATGTAGCAACGACTTCCATCCATCCATCTTGAACCCTGAGATAAGAAGCCGGTCTTGTGTTAAGGGTATCGTTACCGACACAAAAATTCTTACCACCTGACTGACAAAACACCTACTGACTTATTTGCTTAAAAAACAAATCAGAAACTCAGTCCCTTTCACATGTAATTTTAAGTTCCGACTTATATTGCTTCAACAAGTCAAAATTCAATGAAAACCTATAAATATCCTTTACCGACATCTCATTAGAAAGTGGTAGATAATACTTGAGAGGCAATGGGTTGACGAATGCCGCCGAAAAGCCTTCAAATACACCATGTAATTAAGTTTACTTTGGAACCCACGATTAACATTACAGAAATAGAATTGTTTAAATATTCATGAAGTGTTTTTTGTCGTCTACTGCGATCTATTTGACTGGCCTGTTGGTCGAGTGGTTAGTGACCCTGACTGCTTAACCGGAGGTCGTGGGTTCGATTCCCACCCAGGACAAATCTTTGTGTGATGAGCATGATCATTTGTTCTGTGTCTGGGTGTAATTTGTGTATAATATGTATGTATTTAGAAATATATAAGTATGTTTATCAGTTGTCTGGTTGCCATAGTACAGGCTCTGCCTAGTTTGGGATCGGATGACCGTGTGTGAATTGTCCCAGGATATATATTATATATTATTATTAAAAAGTTTGGAGGACCTGAAACAGTTGCCATGACAACGGAAAAACCCACGTCAATAAAACAAATGTAATTTATGATGATTCGAGGTGGAGTCGAGTTGGAGGACATGACTTGGAATGTAGGCTGGACAAAATTATATTCTAGTCATGTGCGATGGCGATTATCAGAAAGTGAAAATGTTGATCACGTAACATTTTGGGAGGGCTTATCAACTTGGCAACATGCATTTAGGAGTTGCGGAATTTGTTCGAAAGAGTCACCGCGGCCCTGGAACGCAAAGGGCTTTAGAAGGAACACGGATGGGTTTTTCGACAGTTTTAGTCACGCCTTTCCACTCCACCCAGAGCGGAAGAAGAAGTTTGAAAAGAGTAACTATGGAGTTTCTTGTCCGTTTTTCTCCATAAGAATCTATTTTTTGCGAATGGACAACTAGAGTCACTAATATGTTAATTTCAAACTGTAAATTTTAGTTTTTAATGGTCTAGTTGAAATAAATGAATTGACTTTGACTTTGAAGTCATATGATGATTTCTCATCCTTAAAAAAAATAAACATACATTCAGGAGTTTTCGATAACAGCATATCATGAATAGCACTTGGTCTAGAACCTCTTGTTGGGAAAATTCTCCGTGGTTGTTTGCACACTCGGATTAAGGATAAAAGGCTCCTTCGTAGACTTTTTTTTCCTCCGAAGCAATTATAAAATCACATGTACCTGTGTTGTTATGAGGTGTATAAATAAAGTATTTAATTAATAAATAATGCATCGTTACCGCGTACTGCCTTTGCACGTCTTTGTGCGGGCCTTTATGTAGCAAAATAAATCGTAAATCGTGAATTATTGTCATATGTCTTGGGACAACTCACACACTGTCATCCGATCCCAAACCAGGCAGAGCCTGTGCTATGGCCACCAGACAACTGATAAACATACTTATATATTTCTAAATACATACATATTATAGACAAATTACACCCAGACAGAACAAATGATCATCCTCATCAAACAAAGATTTGTCTTAGGTGGGAATCGAACCCACGACCTCCGGTTTAGCAGTCAGGGTCGTTAACCACTCGACCAACAGGCCACTTAGATATGGACATAACATAACACCAAAATTGTTCACTTGGTTCGCCATAAACGTTTTGACTTTGATTTTGAAAGTCTATGTAAACACAAAACCTGAATAAAAACAAACAAAAATGTTTATTTATACAAAAAATAAACAGTTTCATGACAAAGTATAAGAAGACAGAAGCAAAAGATATAACGATCTGATAAAACTGTAGCATCTGTCGCCGGAAATAAGAAAATAAGTTTTGTTATATTAATAGTGCATTCAGTTTGCAGCGCCTGGTTTACTTCAACGAAAATGGTTTTGTGTTTACAATATTATTATGATAAAAAATATTCTATGGCCTATATAGAGCGTGGTCTACCTGTGTTCCAAATTTGGACCACAGGGTAGCTGAACGGGTTTAGATTTAGGATCTAAATCCATTCAGCTATTGAGGCGTTACAAAGTGAAAGCATTTATTTTAAATAAACCATTTACAGTTACTTTTGAATTGTTAAAGTCAGTCAGGCAAAAACATTTAGCTATTTGCACGTTTTAAAGCCTAGATATTTATGGAGAAGAACGTGAAAGAAACTCCACGGACACTCTTTTAAACCATTTTATGGTTTACAAAAACCCTGGTAACATTGACTTTTTGTTACGTTTCTAAAATAATGATATATAAATACACGGACTTTTATATCTTCCTTCTTACTACGACTATTAATGGGAAAGTTTGTATGGATGTCTGTTAGTCAATCACGCCGGAACGACTGAGTGGATATTTTTGTTTTGGATGGGAAATCATCAAATGACTCCTTCCGCTCTGGCCGGAGCGGAACTTACTGACTAAAACCTACCCGTGTTCCTCCAAATGCCCTTTGCGTTCCAGGGCCGCGGTGACTTTTCCGGCTGAACGGATCTGGATAGGTTAAAGTGTTATAGAGGTATGCGGTACAGAGAGTAAAGTCCCGCACATCTTCATTGAACCTAAACTAACATCGAAATCCTGCATCGCGCAAGCAAAGTTCTCCGTGCGATTTGAACATATACAACAGTCCGAATATCAACTATCGGGCAGTTGCCCACCAGACTCAATAACCGTCTGGCAGGAGGATCCTTCCATTTTTCAGTGGAGGTATGCGGGACTTTACTCTCTGTACCGCATACCTCTATACAGTCTGGTAAGTATAGTACATGGGCTATTTTTTATCACGGGAGTATGTTCTCTTGTGATAGTTTCCGATACTCACGCAAGAGGAGCCGCTGGCTGAAACTATAGTCTATAATATTAGTGGGATAAGCCCCGATATAATGCAGACAAGTGATCCCTGTATAATGTTACTATTATTAACTGAAGGACGATGAGTGGGCCACTACAGATAAAGGAACAAAGATATTTCTAATTTAGGAGAGGGAAGAAAATAATATCCTCTTATGTTGAATATTTGTAAGAATAGCTCTTCGCCTTCTTTTTTTGGGGTTCCGTACCTGAGTCGGCAAATTGGCCATCAAAAAATTCGTCCATATCGCGTTCAACGGTAAAGGTGCCCAGTACAGTAATCCAGTAATTGGAAAACACATTGGACCTTGGCAAGACTGGTGTCAGGTTTTCTGGCTTCTGACTATCCGTTACGACTGTATGAGATCTAGAAATGACAGCCGAGACCAACGGCTAAACGTGTTTTTACAAGCTTGCATGCACCACCACGTTTAATTTTGGTGACAACACAATTTGCAATAGGTACTCAATATTGTCATAATTTCAATATGGCCGCCGCTCCAAGATGGCGGATTACATATTTTTGTCAACCCCCTTAATAAGGGTATCAAATGAAAGGGCTTGAAGAGTGAAAAACTATAAAGTTAGACATCACACTAAATTCAATATGGCCGCCGCTCCAAGATGGCGGATTACATTTTTTTTGAGCCCCCTTAAAATGGGTATCAAACGAAAAAGTTTGAAGAAAAAGCTTGGTTAAAAAAAAAAATTACATTATTGCTAAAAACACAGTAAGCCAGAGGTATCAGAAAAACATTAAAATAAACTGGAACGGCAATTATTTAACTTTAAAACTAGTTTTTCTATCCTGACCAGCTGCGACCGTTTCGAATTGAAAATATTGGAAATGAACCAATTGGTTTGTTTGTTAGGCTGCCTTCCCACTAAAGCGGAGCGAGTTTGCTGAGAACAGCGAGATAGTGGTACTTCGCTATCATCAGAGAGCACGAGAGACTAGACGCCTGAAGCGACTGTGAATGGACACAGTTCTGCAGAATATACATATTATGTACATATATTCTGCGGCTGTTTTGAGTCTTAGTTCTACCTATAGATTGATATCTAATCTAGTTTACAATGCAAGGAAAACGAAATGGACCTATAAAGTTTATTTTGCTCAGTATAAGAAATATAGAACTCATTTTAGTCAAGAGAAGATTGAAATTCCCAATTTCTATTGAGCCCACATTATCAAGCCCATTGGGAAGGCTCAGCTCTCCCGCATAGACAAGAAAGTTAAACAAAACTACGTTGTCACAGCTCAGTTAGTCAAGTGAACATTTGGCCATTTCGATGGATCTTTCCGTTTTACTATTAAAGCGTTTAGCTCCGCTTCGCTGGGACATGTGCACAGAATAGGGTATTTTTCTACAAAGAAAAAGAAAAACAATGATTGTTTTTAGGCCATCTGTTAGATGGAACAAAATATTGGTCACGTATTTTTTACCTTTACAAATCGATAAAAATATAAAGAAAAGGCCAATCAAAGTTCAGCAATGGGACCTGGTGACGTCATGCGAATTTTTATCGCTCTGTTTCGTCTTCATCTTTTGTTTACGCGTAAAAACAAGGTCTAATATTTTTGTGACATAGCTGACAGACTTATTATTTTTTTTTAGGAAAGTCCTCATTGAACACAGTCAAGTTGGTTGGTTAATACATAGTTCATTTGCCTAGCTCTCCACTCCGCTCCTCTCATCTCCGCTCCGCTCCCTACACTGACCCCTAAAGGGGAACTAACCGGTGTTCACTGGCAACTTTTCCTCGGACTGTGGTAAACTTTTTAGTGTTTATTTAACTGTTAACCTCGTTTCTGTGTTCATAAACTGACTGTGTACTTAGGTTGTCCTGCTATTGACAGCGTATTATACTACAATCTGAATTGGATTTCAGCTTTTTAGTTTTTGTTTTACTTTTAGTTTGCGAGTTTCTAGGTTATAATTAATTAAAATTTGGTTTAGTGTGTTTTTTAGTGTTGCTAGCTTAAGTGAAAATGAAACAGTTATATAATCATTCTTGTGTGTCTATTTGGCACATAATGTTAAATGTTTTGAAAAACAGTGCTTGGAACACACAGCGATTGAACTAAATGACATGTTTTAAATTAGAAATAAACTAAGAATGTTTGTATGATGGAAAATAAATTGAATAAACTCGTTTATTTACAAATGCCGAATATTGCAGAAAAACTATTAATAGATAGCAAAGTTTTCGATAAGCTGCTGTCGAGATCCATCCAAGTGCAAGTCTACCCTAAAATTACATAGAGACCGAATGAGTGAACGAAACGAGTGAGTGACTGACAATGAACGAATGATAAAAGAAAATAGACAAGCCATTAACTGGAATTGCACGGTTCGAAGTATAATATTGAATTAGTAAAATGTGATATAAATTATTTTGCGAAAATATAATCATTTTAACAGTTGAATTAATCCATTGTCATCCAAACAGACGTTTTTGTTTAAATGCCACTTTGTGGTTTTTAATACTTTTTTTGAAGTTGAATATATAGTTCAGTTAAATTATAGCAGCAAAATATTTAGAGAAACCAAAACATCAGTTTTGTAAAAGGTTTTTATGTTATGCCAAATGTATGGAATAGCTTAAAAATAACAATAGCAAGGATCTTCAGCTGAATCCGGGTAGACTGTAAACTGATCTCAAGAAAGTATTTTCCCTGGGTTATGCTAGGCTAGGTAGACAATTATAGCAGTAAGCGTAGCTTACTGTTATATGTATTCGTAGCCTACTGCTACGTGTTTCTAGCTTACTGCTACGTATTCGTAGCAATCTGCTACGTCTTCGTAGCAAAAGCGTAGAACTAATAGAATATCCTTTGCGTAAAGCACATTCTGTTAGTTCTAAGCTTTGTTAGCGTGTATTAATTTTAGTACAATATCTAAAAGTATTTAACAATATTGTACATTGAACAACTTTTTATAGGAAACATGCTGCCAGTAATTTTACCTGCGAGATTCTAAAATTATCCTGAGGGATTATTCTCGGAATAAAAATTATCCTATGCCCTAATCTAAGACAATTATGCTCTAGCTATCGTTTAATCGAAATGCCGATCGCATTTAGCTTTTGCTTTAGTATAGATTTTCCCAAAAAATGTCTGTACTCGTTCTCCAGGGTATCTCTCTTATAAGTCTTATCTATCTTACCTCCACACTCCTATGATTGGGTAAAAGGATACCCCTTGGTGAAAATAGTGTCAGATTTTGTAAATCCTTACTCGTGACAGTCGTCACGAGTAAGGATTTACAAAATCTGAATGTAGATCTTTGACAGTCGTCAAAGATCTATTCATACATGACAGCCGGAACGGTCACTAGACCAATGAGTCAAAATATAAGTTTAACTCTATCGTAATAATACGAAATCGACTCAGCACTATCAAAAACGTTGCGGGCCAAATGAGGTAAATTATTCATTTAATACAGTACAACCCACTTACCGGACGAAACGAAAAGAAAAAGATTTTTATCTGCTAATAGATTTTCAATGAATGTTGGTAAGGCTTACATAAACCACAGGAAAAGTCCCATTTTTCAGTAAAAGTGTGCTAGGTATGCCCTCAAAAATACATAGTAGTATACCAGCAGCTATCAGAAATAAAGAGTGTTTGAGATCCTTTAAGAGGTCTCTGTTTAAATTTCTATTAGATAGATGTTACTACTCCGTCACTGAGTTTACTACTGATAAACAGAGGTATGTCGATTCCGACTTGCTAATTAGGCACTTTTGATTTTATTTATTGATTAAGCATGAATGTGTTTATTTGTCTTAGATTGTAATGACCTGTTTACTTATCTGACATATTTTTAATTGAATAATTTGTTTAATGTAATGACTTGCCATCTGAATTGGAACTGTAATTGTAATTGCTTGTTTATGTAAATTTTGTACGCCATATATTGGCAAAACATAGCGCATATGTATTAGACAATGTACCATCTGTAACCATACCTATGTTTAACAAAATAAATGATTGATTGATTGATTTGAACAACGAGCAAAATAGCGTGAACACGTTTCACGTTCAGGGAGTGCGTGTGCACTTTATGCATCCCCACTGGCATTGGGAGAAATAGGATCACCTTACAAAAACCTTGATCACTTTTGGAGTTTGTCACATTAAACTCGTTCTTGGTCAACTGACATTATCAATAATGTGTAACTTAATTCTTATTATGACAAGGTTGTAAGTAAGGCTATCATAACCCTCACTGAAATCCTTCAAATAGACGCGGGCAGAATTGTCGGTCAAACTCTTATGTACTGACTAAAACCACACGGTGTTCTTCAACCTGGCGACTAGAAACTTGGGTTGTTCGTCACGTTCCGCCCGTCCGGCGCTTGCGTGAAATTTACGTGGAGCTAGTCACCCTCTGGGGCCGTCGTATATCGCCGTACTTTCTTTTGAGACTAGGTTTTTAAAAGAGTCAAAGAACCAAAATTGGATCCAAAAAATCGAAGAATGCTGTCTGTCACCTATCAATGAGTTCTAGACCCTTGAAGTGGACTACAGAGCAGTGCGATTCTATAAACATGTCGAATTGAAGACTTGGGTGAAGTGATCACGAAGTAAGCTATGAATCCATGTATGTAATCAAGATGGAATGAGATCTAACCTCGTGATCTATTCACCCTAGCACATCTTTTCACTTCGACATGTTTACAGAATCGACCGTCAGTCCACTCTCTCTCACAGGGAAGAGGCCTGTGGCTGTGGAGACCAGCAGAGGGTTCAAACATTAATGACCTTATTTCCTCTCTTAATGTTACAGCTAACACTATATGTCTTTCCATCCTCCAAAGATTGACGGGCAGAAAATGCGTGAGGCATAAAGTCCGCCCCTGTTTCTTTGTGTGCATTAAGCATTAAAGAAAAAATAAACATTATAGGCTGATTATGCTAAGGAGCCACCCTCTGTACTGTGCATAAGCTTTGTAGAATATCAGAGTTTTATACAGGGTGTTTCAGAAGTGCGTGGTTATATTTAACAATTGCACAAAAATACTTATCTGGAAAACCGTGATAAAGTTTGTGGCATTTATTTTAGTTTAATCACAGATTTAATGCTACTAACTGTTCTGTCATGTTTTTGATACAAGTATTTTTTGGAACCAAGGATTTGGCGGATGGGGTATAGGCGAAAAAAAGTGTAAGATTTTTCCGACACGTTTTTCCGTCACGACCCTTTCTTTAGTGTAGACGGTTATCCATAGGGTGACACGATTCTTCATCCCCGAACAAAATATCTCCGACAAAAAATCCCGGGACTAATTATCCCCAAGACAAAATATCCCTGGACAAGAAAACTCAACTTTGAGTTTATCTCGCCTTTGTACATAAACTTTATTGTGACTGTTTTTATAATATAAGTTGTTTTTGTGTACAGTAAAGAATTAAGAATTTATCAATAATAATATACTACGATAGGAACTTCGTTCCAACCGAGTGTTCCACGACACTTACGCATTTTTTTATTCTGGTAACTAGCTTTAGCCCGCGACTTCATACGCGCATATCCCGTTTTCCTCCTCCTCTTAGTGCTCCCCCTTTTTTTTTGAACTATTGGTAATCATCAAATGACTTCTTCCGCTCTGGGTGGAGCGGAGGGGCGTGTCACACTCTAACTGACTAAAACCCATCCGTGTTCCTTCTAAAGCCCTTTGCGTTCCAGGACCGCGGTGATTCTTTCGAACAAATTCCGCAACCCTGGCAGGTCTTAGTGCTCCCCTGCACTCCCCAACATGGCGAATTTCAGCCATCTACGACCAGCAGTTTTGGCTGTGCGTTGTATATCAGTCACCCAGTCTCCACAAAGTCAGTAAGTACTTGTAACAGAAGAATTTCATAAAAATATATTGATTGATTCTTTACTGTGTATCAGATACAAAACACCGGGGGCTTTTGAAACACCCTGTTAAATAACAGCTGGCCGGCTTCGTTCCCGTGGCTTATGAGTTAATTGGAGAGCTGAAAGTTATTGTAGTGCTCTTGAAGATTAACTGGAAATTGCTCTCTGCTACAGTTTAATTATTTTTATGTTAAGTTTTTAATTTGAGTTGTGGAAGTCTGAAACAAATTATTTTACTGCTCTTCCTCTTTGTATCTTTAAATATGACTCTGGTGTAAGAATATCAGTCTGTTGTGCAAAATTTTGAGGAGGTGAATATTAAAAAAAAAATGATGTGAGGCCAGCAAGTCTGGTCTCACCATGTCAAGCAAGTCAGCTATCTACGCATACAATCATCAAAGTTTAGGAGAGTAGGGGCTCCTTATGTCACTTCTAGGTAAGAGTGGAACACTTTTTATGTAAACTCTTAACGCACTGTATCTGTCTCATTTTTTGTTTTCGTGGAAAAAAAAAATAGTTTTTTTTTAGGAATCCTTCTTTTTTTTCTTGATGACGTCACTCTTTTTTGAACCTTTAAAACCTCCTTTTAAATGGAAACCTCATTTACAGTCATTTTCATGCAGCCCCATCAAAGGGCAATAAGGTTGTTTCTTAATTATCCCCGGAATAATTCACAAAAGATAATTTGCTTGGGGTCCGATGGACGCTCGAGTAGATTCTAATTTTAGTCGTGGGCTGTTTGGGCATTGTTCAATGTTTTCGAGTTCTATTTTTGGGTTAAAGGTGAAATAAGGTTATAAATAGACAATGGGTTTCAAAAGGAAGGGAGGAGCTTGTGGCTAAATAATAACAGCCGCATGGTTTGCTGTTCGACATTAAGCAACGCTGGCCGACGTGGGACCAACTCAACAAAGCGAGACGTCTCCGTGCTTCAGAAAACACGTTAAACCCAACGTGTTTTCCTAGCCACGGAAAACCACCGTCCCGATACAAACGCGTGTAAAATCGCTTCTCCTTAAACGCTCTCATACAACACCATATGTTTGAACCTAGTGAAGGCCGCGTAGTCGAACGCGACGCGCGACGCCCCGCGTCTCCGTAAACGAGGCCTTAGTCTTCATGTTGACTTCACCTAAGCTAACACGGTAAAAGGTTTATATAATCGCACAACTGTACAAGCTGCTTGTTTTGCAAGAAAAAACTAACAAAAGACAGAACAACAAAAAAATATAATTTGGCGTCAGTTCAATTCGTAATTGCACGTCGATTCTGATTTCGTTACTGATTTATTTGATGCCACGAAATTGAAATGTAATTGGTTTACCACGTATTTCGGTGAGAACCACTTTGTATTGTAATTATCTTACTACCTCAGTTCGAATGAGAAAATATAATTTGATTGGTAGATGGCAATGAGTTTTTCTTTGTATATATTTTGGCATGGATCATCTAATATCTATCAGGACTTGGTTTCCGCACTGAATCTTTAAAGAGGACCATTGTGCGTAGGCTATTACGGCCCTAATTCTTATCAGCCTACCTTCCTCCAGAAGCAGATCAGGCTTCCCATTTTGATCAGGATGTCTGTAAGAGTATCAGTGATTTGAGAGTTTGTTTCTGTATTTTGGTGACGTCTGTGCTCTCAAGGAGAACTCTTCTCCTCCGTGCATGCTCTACACAGAGGACTGCCCGTTATATTTGATAGATAGATAGATAAAACATTTATTTGGTACAAGATCAGAAAACACTACACACAAAGCACACTTACATAAATCATAATAGTAGAAAATACAAATATGAAAACATTAAAAAAAGAAAAAGACAGAATGGGCAATCTATGAGTGCCAAACTACCTACGACATAAAAAATATTTGACATGAAAAATAAATCCAATGTGCGGTGTGTGTCATGTAGCACCAAATGGGAGACCAACTCAGCATGTGCCAGGCAAAGATACCTGACGCTGATGTTCTGCTGGATCCCAGTAGCGTTGCGGACGTCGAGTAGATGCAGAACAGGATCTATAGTGTTGAAGTGTTTTTAGGTGCGTCTCTGGTGCGTCGGATGCGGGCCAGCCCCAATGCTGTTCTGGCAATGATCCCCAACAGGCTTGACTGTCCCTATGTCCGCCATTGTTGTGGCAGGCAAGTTGCTGTTCAAATGCCGGTTGGAAAATTATAATAAGTGTAATTGTAACTGTGTGTCTAATAATTAGTATGTCTTGTAACTTGATTATGAATAAATAATAATAATAAAGGTTATTGAAACCGGCCCATAATCAATGAATCCCATTATTGTATTTCAAATTATCTAAAAAGTGAGCAGTGTCCGGTGATGGTCCCCGTTACCAGGCACCGGCTGCCTCTATCCAGTCGCAGGAGTAACATCTACTCATGGATAAAAAGGCGCGGCTTTGGCTAAAATATAATTAGCGTGCTGTATAAGTTTAAACCAAAGACTTTTACCAACCTTACCGTGATCTGAATAACGACAGGCTACTATTTACCTAGGTATTACGTTCTCGAGGGAACAACGTCGCTGGCAATAGCTTGTTCTTTTTTTTTAAGGATGGGAAATCTTCAAATGACTTCTTCCGCTCTGGATGTGTGTCACTCTTACTGACTAAAGTGGAGCGGAAGTCAGACTCTTACTGACTAAGACCCATCCATGTTCCTTCTAAAGCCCTTTGCGTTCCAGGGCCGCGGTGACTCTTTCGAACAAATTCCGCAACCCTGGCAGTATCTGGCCCTGTCGGCCCCGTCTGGCAATAGCTAGTGGGCAATAAAAATAGAAGGATTTGGGGCTTACTGCACTAATTGGGATTTGTTTATTAAAATATTGATTTTATTTTACCTTTTGCAGACAAGTTGTTTACCCGTTGCTTCTAATTATCGATAACAACTGGTTGGTTTAAGTTTGTGAAGAAAATATTCTATGCAGACACGGAGCTCCACCATTGCATATTATAGTCGTTGCTACGCATTGGCGCTTTGCACAAGCTTCGGATGTTATAATTAGAATTGTCACGGCCTGGCCGTTCAATATCAGTCTATGAGCCAGGATTTGGGAGGGTGCAAAACTCATTTCTTAATTTTTTAAATGTAAAAGAAAAAGAAAGAAAAAAGAAAGAAAGAAAAATGTTTATTTGGGACTCGCACAAGATTAACAAACTAGTAAAATAAAATTAAAAACTAAACAGTATCAGTATCAGTATGTGTTCTATACATAGACAAAAAAAGTCCGCTGGCACTAGCTAGCAGTTATATTACGTTTAAATTACATACTAACACAACTCTATCCTTCATATTATTTTGTTGATACGAAAGTAATAAACGTCTGGAGACTCTGAGATATTGGACTATTACCGGTGAAAATCATTTACCTCTTGGTTTATATACGTCACTGGAAAATTTCAAACGCCGTAAGATTGTAAAATATCGCGTGAAATTGTTAACTATTTTTTTTCTCAATAAGACACGGATATATTAGAAACAATTGAATTTGGATGGGTTGATTGTATTCAATTTTTTTTTCAGAATATATCGAGAAATTATAACATAATGAATATTTATTACAATCTTACGGAGTCTGCAATTTTTCGATGACATATACAAAGTTTCAACAATGCTGTCTCTAGCAGTAGCTACCGAGGCCTGTTAGAGCTTAAAGCCGCGTATCCACAAGGCAACATTTGACGCGCAACACGTGACGCTCAACCTGTTCAGTAACGTTGCACAACAGCGCCAGCTGGCGCACAATATGAAAGCGATACTTAATAAGGGTTGCTCGTTGCCGTTTAACATGATGAGCAACATGTTGTGCATCATGTCGCGCGTCAAATGTTGCCAAGTGGATACGCGGCTTTATGCAATCGAATAAGCAATTTTTCTTACTTCCCTTCCTATTGTTATCGCCAAGTCCACATCACTACACCCTACCTCCCAATTTTTCCTTCCTCGTATTTACTATTATAGTAAGTAGCTGCCTAGGAACCACAAAAACATACTCCAATATGGACCATAACAAGGAAACTTCGCAAAATTGTTCGCTATCACGAATCAACCGGTCGATTGCTCGTGTCCGCTCCGCTGGTCTAAGGTATCACGTGTCGAGGATAAAATGTTCCAATTGTTATCAGACGGTAGGTACGATTCGGAAACGCCAATTTCCCATCACTCCTCTTAATGGACGTCCGATTCGTATCTTTGTTTATTTTAGTTTCTTCTATTCAGATCAAAGAACAATTCTGTCGAATGGCTTGCCGTATTGACCAGTATTCACAGTTGCCAGTAACCCTCAAAGTATATTCTGGCTTCTACCACAGTACCGACGTATTCTGCCGTCAAGAAAACAAGGACGTATAGACACAAAACGAAATAATCGATTACCGACATTAAGAAAATAACTTAAGGTCGGAAATCCGTTCCTTCGTTTTGTGTCGATACGTCCTCTTTTCATATGATGGTAGTATTGTGGAACCCAGTTCTTGAGTTGTGGAGGCAAGATTGAAAGTCGCTACGGTATTCATCTGTATCTTGGATGACTGGGAGCTGACCTTCACCTTGTGCACATGCAAGGTAGATAGATTGACTGACTCCTCTTAGTGGCCCCTCGCTGACAGAAAAGGACAAGTTGTAGTGATTACTTTCCTACCTTGAATGTAAGAAATCAAAAGTTTTCCAGATTCAAAGGTACAGTCAACAAAGCTATTTGGTATACAGGCAAACATCATTTTTACCACTGCACTGCCAATATTTATTTATAACTTTTTAAGCTTATTTATTTTATTTATTTATTTACACTTTACGCACACAAATGTACAGACGCGGACTTAATGCCATAGGCATTCTCTACCAGTCAACCTTTGGGTGATGCAGAGAATGGTGGTAGGTGCAATATGGCGAATAAAAAGCGATTGATATTTAATTAATACATACAAACATTTAAATAAATAATACGAATATATAAATTATACATACAATATAAATATATCATAAATACTCAAATTGACAAGATAAATACTTAAACAATTACAACAAACAAGCTTATGGCTTACTTACGAGTGTGGTGTACAATTGTCTACTCAGCACGCTCACAACATTGTTTAAAAGTAGTTGCAAGTTAGCTGCCCGCATACCAAATAGCTTTGTTGACAAAAATTCATTTTAAATCATTAAAAGTATAAAATATTCAATTTGCTCGCGGTATAAAA
This sequence comes from Mamestra brassicae, assembly GCA_905163435.1. Taxonomy (NCBI): domain Eukaryota; kingdom Metazoa; phylum Arthropoda; class Insecta; order Lepidoptera; family Noctuidae; genus Mamestra; species Mamestra brassicae. The sequence continues at coordinate 4,372,321 of LR991004.1, read as the reverse complement.
GTAGCCTATTTGTTAATCCAGAGTGTCAGCTTCCTGCATACCAAATTATATCAAAATTGGTCCTGCCGTTTGCGAGAAAGAAGTAATAAACATACACACACACACTCACAACTTTCGCCTTTATAATATTAGTGTGACAAATAATATAATTATTTTATACATGAAGTCAGTAACCATTTCTTACATTTCTAAGTATGTCCACAGCTCAAAGGCAAGTTGAATAGCTGGGTAGAGGCTAAAAAGATTTATTATAAACAGGGTGTGTTTAGTGCGAATCTGATAAGTCTTTGCTTGTCTTTAGTTTCCTAGAACAGTGGGTTACTCAGAAAGCATCGATATAATTTTATAATTCTTTTATATTTTACTATTTCAGCAAAAAATTAATAAAATATAAAAGAATTATAAAATTCTATCGAATCGTTTTCTATTAAATCTCAACCATTTATGCTGAGTCAGCTAATTGTGGCACTGACTGTACATGATTAAAACTTTTAAAACTTTTTTTTCAAACAAAATACGTTTCAGAACCTACCTGCATAAATATAATTATTATTTATTATGTTGCTTCTGCCAACGGCTTCCCTCCCGTGAATATCGGAAATTATTGCAAAGGTTCGTCCTCGGGGTACTTCATGTTCCAAGTAACATTTACATTAGTCACAAATGTTCTAAAGTTAACGTTGTATGGATATTATGACCTATACAAAAAAAAAGGTTTACTCGTTTAAACGTTAACAGACAAAGGAACGAATTAACACGATTAAGTAGTATAATATGTATATTAAGAAAGGCTTGTCGGCTCAATAATAACAACAGCACGGATCGGTCTTCAAGGTTAAACAAACCTTTCTGAGGTCGGTCTGTGGATGGTTGACCATCTTAACATACCGAGACTCCTCCGTGCCTCGGAAAGCACGTTACACCGTTGGTCCCGGCTGTCATTAGTTGATCTTTGGCAGTCGTTACTGATTGTCAGAAACCAGAAAATCTGACACGAGTATTATCAAGAAGTACCGAGTTAGTCGTGTTACCCAGTTAATGGGTTGTGGAGGTCAGATAAGAAGTCACAAAATAATCCACTAATCCAGCTGAATCCATTTTGATTGGAAAAGTCTAAAGAGGCAGTATGGATATTACGTATGAAATGGCCAATCCGTTTTCAGCAAGCATATATGGTAATCTCCATCTGCATGAGAAGAGACTTTTTCCCTTCAGTGGAACAAAAACTGACCGGATTTGATATTAAAATGGTGAAAATATTTAGAACATCATCATCATCATATCAGCCGAAAGACGTCCACTGCTGGACATACGCCTCTCCTAAACCCCCCCCCCCCCGGGTTTGCTATAATCGCCACGCTTGGCAGGCGGGTTGGCGATCGCAGTGAACCTGTTGCAATGCACAGAAGCACAGAGAATGCTGCTGCCCATTCTCTGGTGAGTCCCTTAGTCGCCTCTGACGACACCCTCGGGAAGTGATGAGATGGTGCTATTCTATTACGTCCGACACCATACAAAAGAGGAAAGATTGTTAACGAAGAAAAGAAAAACTTTTAATCTTTTAAAAAGTTCTCTAAAATTAATTTTCGTTCTAACCAATAAAATATCACCAAATATGACAGCCAATTACGGAATCGTTTGGTAACCCGTCACATATGTGTAATACCACAATTTATTTCTCGATTCGAACCTGAACACCTGTGCTCATAATATATTGATCACACACATCCAATATGCCTAATCCTTTTTCAGTCCCCATTATAAGGTAACTAAGCCGTTTCAGGTATTTTCTCGATTTAGGTTTGACAGTGTAAATCCTCATCTAGGAAGCACCTGCTTCCTAATTGAATTATATTATTAATCATTTGGACCCAGAAGAGGAGGAGCTCGTGGCTAAAGAATATCAGCCGCACGGGTCGATCAAGGTTAAGCAACGCTTGCCAAGGTTGGTCTGTGGATGGGTGACCATCTTAACATACCGAGTTTCTTCCGTGCCTCGGAAAGCACGTTAAGCCTTTGGTCCCGGCTGTCGTTTGTAGATCTTTGGCAGTTGTTACGGATACGGAAGCTAGTAAATCTGACTCCAGTCGAGCAAAGGTCTGGTAGGCAGCCGCTCCACGTAAAATACTGCTATTCAGCTGAATCCGGTTTGACTGGAAGCTGACCCCAATATAGTTGGGAAAAGGCTAGACAGATATGATGACTTGGACCCAAAAGACCCCAATGTGGATTTGTTTTCCTGTGTATAAAATACAGGTCCCGCTCGCAACAGCCTGGCTGACACTGGCGAGCTACTGCCGAACGCGTCCGTACTATACGAGTGATGGCCGACCTGCTGCCATTTGAGAGTTACTGTCGGTGGGCAGGGGAGTGAAGTAACTCAGATGCGAGCTACTATCCAACTCGCACGTGCCAGAAACTCGTAAGATACGTCAAACAATACGAGTTACTCGACAGGCTGAGTCTCACACTAGCTCGTAAGTTCAAGAAGAAATTAATATTACTACCTACGCGAAGGGACGTTACTTTATTTTTACCCAATATAGTTTGCTTAAGGGCTTATATTTCAATACTCGGATAAGTTTTATTTGAAGACTGAATAATAAACGGTTTGACTTGCTTCATATATATAAATTGTCAACTTGCATTTTTTTTTCCTTAGGTAAAACTTAACTGACGATTGAAAAACTTGCTCTAATCCAGTCGTTAGATGATCCTATACTATCTTAACTTTCATATAAAAAGACAATGTATTTAAAAAAAAAGTAAGTATAGTGAGCATTTTTTTGGTTGCACCAAGTATACTCGTACATGCGGGAACGTACTCCCATTACGCCAAAACTTTTCCAAATTACGTGACAGCAGCTGCCTATTCTAATAACATCTCAACGTGTTAACTTAGGTCACTGCCTAAGTATTGCTTAGCACTAACTCGTGTTGGTTGTTATTTGGTTGAGTTGGTTGATATGGTTTGGTAGTAAGTTTACGATCACTGGTTGAATGATACGAACTAATATAGTTTAAAAACTATATTGAACACCACAATCAACTATAATTATAAAATGGTAAATCTAAGCTAAAAAGACACTAAGATGGTTTGAGTTGAGTTGAGAATTTATGGAAATGCACGCAGCCAAAAGTACGAGCCGTTCGGTTGCAAATATTGCACCGAACAGACATGTTATATCACTAACAGACCGACCGCGCTGCAGCCGATACGCTTTCAATTTGGACAGTTGGTGTTGGACTGCTGCCGTCCTGCTGCGGTCCTGCTTCGAGACGTAGCAAGCGGCACAGTAAACGTGTGGCAGCAAACCAACGTCTAAATTGAAAGAGCCCTAAGCTACACGGCGACAGGTTTAGATATAGAATCGCACTGCAGTATCTAGTGGGACACCTATTTTTCTTAACTTCGCAACACTTAAATTATTGCAGCCATCATAATTCTAACCACGCTGCTGCATCTCAAGTAAAGGATAATGATAAATGATATTTATTTTTTAAGTATGTTAAACACAACACTTTTACACGTCAATCTTTTTGGGTAATTTTAAACTAGATGAGGCCGGTGTTTCCTAGCTGACTACCTTGAGAAGAAACACCGGAACTAGCTCAGATGTCAAAATCTCTTTTAAAGTCCATACAATCGTACTGGTCAAATCATATGAGCACCATGTAGGTTAATATACATTAACCTATATGGTGCTTGTTCTTGAAGAGTGGAGGTGAAGTTTTCTTTTGAAAAAAGTACCACACAGATTTGAGTGGACCTCTCCAGACAGTGCTAGCATTTGTCAGTTATCGCGTAGTTCAAACTTTAAACTTTAAGAAGCTCAGTAAAGTGTAGTTACAACTTGCAATAACTACTTAAAGTTATGTTTGTTAGTTCAAAACGTACAATAGTTAACGGTAAATCTGCATAGTTTATGTTTTTTATTATTTTTTTATTAAGGGTTTGTTCTTGACTCTAGTCTAGGTCATAGATGACAGAGACAAAATCGACGATGGAACGAGCTTACCCAGAAGAAGTCTGTTCACTCTAATTTTGAAGAGATTAGGGTTGAATGCGTTTGGAAACACAGACGCAGGCAGAGAGTTCCACTCCTTTGCTGTGCGCATTATAAAAGACGTTTGGAAACGTTTAGTGAGAATTGGTGGAATAGCAACACGGTAGGGATGGTAACTTGCAATGCATCTAGATGTCCGATGGTAGAAGTGATGTTTTACGAGAAAACTTTAATTTTATGCACAGATTATTTATGTACAGGTCCAAGGACCCCATGGTTTGTTAGTAAGATTAAAACTTAAATTTACTTAGCGGGGAGTATTGCCCGGGATCCGCTCTGCAAAAGATTTTATCTTAGTTGGTTTTTTCTCGCGTTTGATGGAAAATTTACCTTGGATTTCTAGTTTAAATGGGATTAACGATAAGTATCTAATTTGCTAATGGTTTAAAGCAAACTAGTTTTTGTTTTAATACATATTACGCTTGAAAGCTATATAAATGAAAAGAAGAAAGTTTGTTTATGTACATATATTTTTACTTTTAACATTATTTTATGATAAACGAGTACAAACATTTAACATTTGTTTTTCTTAGAAACATCTTATGTTTTATTTTATTCTTTGGGAAAACAAACAATTACACATTAAGAATTACAAAAAGATAGGATACAAAAATGATACACATGTGAAATCAACCAAGTGCTCCACCAACGTGAAACATTTCATATAAGTAATATTCAGTTGATATAACAGACACTTGACCTAACGATTAAAAGTCATACCTAATGCCCATATTGCGACATTTCTATAATTTTATTAACACTTAATTTTTGTTTTAATAGCCTGTTTTGTCCCACTGCTGGGCAAAGGCCTCCCCCATATTTTTCTACCTAACTCTATCTTTTACCTTTTCCGGCCAGTCTGTCAGGAATGAGTCCAAGTCGTCATGCCAGCGTTTTTAAGGCCTGCTTCGGTTGCGGCGTCCATCTTTAGGCACCTACTGCGTGGCGATCCTGGCCCATCTGTCCTCGTGCAGCATATAAATGTGGCTTGCTCAATCCCATTTTAGTCGCGCAGATTTGAGGTTTCTGATATATTTATTTCCCATAAGAATTACTTCACTTACATAAGAAATTTTAAAGATTAGTATTCATACATTATTGCACTTAAAACTTACACATAGTAACAATTGTGTTGTGGTAAAAATTAAAACTTTTAATAAATATTTTATAAGTGTAGGGTATAATAGGCGCCAGATAATCGTGGAATAACGGTCATTGACCCACCTACAATCATTGACATTTTTAATTTGAAAAACGGAATTAATGACACAAAGCTGTCCCGAATCATCATCTCTCGTGATCCTTAACATTGTCTAATAATGAAAAACGATTCATATTTAATTGTTCAGGTACCTATGAACAGTTATTAGGGAAAGGTCAATATACTTTATTCCACATTTATCTGGCGCCTACTATAATATAAGACAAATAAAACGTATACATACATGGAGTACATAGATTTGTGTGGTCTTGGAGCGTATAACAGTGTTGCGTATTCGGACGGTCCGTTTGAATTGCAGAATGCTACGCTCCATCGCTCTTTGGCAAACCTTAAGTTTAGACTTCTGAGCCTCAGCTGTGCTGAGCCCTAGTTCATTTCATCAATTTAACGTTTATATGAGCTCAGATTCAGCAAATTCAGAAAGTCGAAGTAAAACGTTTATCTGTAAAAAAGACCTCACAAACATAACCTATTCCAGACGGATTCATCTTATTATTTATTTTATTTATTTACTTCGGTAAAACAAACAGTTACACAAAAATGGTATAATACAAGTGTTTAAAAATACAAAATAACATGTGTGTGACCCACGACGTTATCTACATTTTAAACACAATAAAATGTTTATGGGACTAATTCCACACGAGTAACATGAGCGAGATAAAATATAAAAACGAAAAAAAAAAATATATATATACAAAGATTTTTTCTTTTTATTAGATAGAAGGGAACGCGCTAGAGGTTTATGAAGAGTCAAAACAAAAACCTACTAAAAACCCTCATTACAGTTGCTCATCATCATCTACCTGGCCTTCTCTTAACTATAAACCGGATTAAGTTGAATACCAGTATTTTACGTGGAACGGCTGCCTGTCAGACCTTCACAACCCATTAACTGGGTAACACGGTACTGTGCAAGCTTGGCAAGACTGGTGTCAAATTTACTGGCTTCTGACAGTCCGTTACGGCTGCCAAAGATCTACAAATGACAGCCGGGACCAACAGCTTGACGTACTTTATATATCCATAGACTAACCTTGGCAAGCGTTGCTTAACCTTGATCGACTTGTGCGGCTGGTATTCTTTAGCCCTCTACAGTCGCCACCTACCAGTAAATACACACATAGATACGAATGATTTTGCTAAACAACAAATTAATTTTCAAATAACATTGCCCCTACAAAGCATGCGAAATAATGTATGATTAATTAAATTTATGTTAATTATTTCATTTGATCAGTGAAGTGCATAATGGTTTGTTATCAAACAATTATATGCCATGAATAATTATTTTGTGCATACCAAAGAGCCTTTTCATTTAATTATAATTTAATTATTTTGCCGTTTTGTTTGGTGTTAGTCTTTTGTTAAACCTTTGATCAGGATAATGCATTTATACTTATGTTGGAGTCTAATTTATAAAATAAGAGTAGAGTGGAATATTTAATTTTATATAATAAATTTAATATTATTTAATTATATTGTATTTAATCTTAATTTTAAGAGAACAACCGCGGTATTATTGCTGATATCTTCTAACAACCTATACATGACTTTAAATAACATAAACAAAAAAACAAGTGGGTGTCGGACTCGCGCACGAAGGGTTCCGTACCATTATCTATAGAAACGGCAAAAAATGACGTTTGTGGTATGGGAGCCCCCTTAAATATTTATTACATTCTGTTTTTTAGTATTAGTTGTTATAGCGGCAACAGAAATACATCATCTGTGCAAATTTCAACTGTCTAATTATCACGGTTCAGGAGATACAGCCTGGTGACAGACGGACAGACGGTGATCGACGGACAGCGAAGTCTTAGTAATAGGGTCCCATTTTTCTTTTGGGTACGGAACCGTAAAAAAACATCTGTATAGTTTTTCGAGTTTTGCAAACATAAACGTATAAGGCAGAATGATTAATGTTTGACTTCAAAATCACTTCGTAATTCATAACTCCTAAGTCCCAGTCTTAAAGAAGTGCCTGTCAGTCCGAGAAATATGCTTTTCATCATTTAAGATTAGGGTTTGTAGAACAAATTAAACGTGATCTCGTTCTCTAGGCGCTTTATCTAAAAACTGCGATGTGATAACAACTTTTAATTTTGCAAACGTTTTGTGTTCACAGTACGAAATAAAAAAAAAACATTGTAAGACCTCAGATCATTTTAAAAAGTTAAAAAATTGTGGACTAGTTTTTTGAAGATGATCCTGAATAAATATTTATACCAAGAACAACAAACCCGACCTTGTTATTATATCAAACTTACGTCAGATAACCACGAGAGTTAATCTACTAAATCAATTCTATACCGTCGAACCACCGATCCGAAATGCCATTGGTTCCCGACACTAAACTTTGGTCGGTCGTAACCCGAATCCAATTTTCTTCACCGTTCATTCCGACCTTACTATCAAAACTCGACCGGGTTGTGGAATTCCAACGTATCCTAACCAATATTATAATTGTACCGGGGTGTGTGCATTTCTATGTTACTTTCTTCAATAAATAAATTAAATAAACCTTGTTCGACTCGGGGATGAAACCCAGGAGTCATGCTCGGCAGTAGCGCTTACAATCTCACTAAACTCTTAAGATATTTTCCGATTTCCACGAAACAAAATTGTAGCAAAATTGTTTTAGTACTCATTAGGGAATTCATTAACTGACTTTTCTTGTAGAAGCTGTCGTACTTAAGTAAGCTATTACGTTTAAGCTTAGTGGAGGAAGCAGCGAGTAGCAAGATTAGTTATGTCAATGGTTATTGCAGCTTAATGCACGTGCTTGTTCTTTGCGTGGAGGCACTACGCCGCCGGGGCGAAACTCGGATGTCGCGGCAAATCGAAGACGGTTGTTTCGGGAACTACCTGTTACGGATAAGGCGGGAGGTCACGCCGGGTGTCAACATTGTGGAGTACACGGTAGAGGTCTGCCCTGAAAGAAAAGAAAGAAAGAAAGAATAATATTTATTTAGCACTTACACGAAACACGCAAGGTACATAGAAATAAAAAATAAAAAAATAAATGTAGGTATGCTAAGAACCAAGTGTGTGTCTCACGGCTGCACTAAAAAGGTCCATTTCAGCGATATGTCAGACAGACTGATGCTGTCTGACGCTGGTTTTCTAATGAACCTTCCAATGGACGTGTGGCGGTTCATTTGAATCAATCTAATATAGTAATCCTGCTTGGGCGGAGACTTGTCATTGTAGAGTGGGCGGCGACCTCTCATGTCCGGCCCTGGTTTATTCCATGGTTCGGAACGGGGGGGCATGGGAAGTAGTCACCTCTTTCTGCGAAGCAGTAATGCTGGTGAAGGAGGAGGCGGGCCGTGTGAGGGAGAGGCAAACCTCACGCCTCAACCGCTGCAACAGAAGAAGACGCCCCGAGAGTCGGGAGTCGCAGGGCGATTCCCGGCCACAATAGTCGCGGGTCTGCGGATGGCGAGCGATGGGTGCCTCGCTGTCCGATAAGAACCGCCAGCGACGGCATATATAAAACTGACGCCGACGTCTAAACGCAAAAGTTTTGGATAGGTAGGTATTTCATGAACACAACTGTGGGTGACAGGGTTGATTTTTGCATTGGAACGAACGCCTAACCTAAGTAATGGCGTCCGAGATGTTTATTTCCCAGTAGTTTTTTCGTTTAAATTTCTCATGGTGTTACATCACGGTGTTACTATCCACATCACTAATTTTATGTAGCATGTTTTGTTGTCATGTAACAAAAATCCAGACACAGCACTGCTAAAGAGAATTTCAGTAAGAAAAGCCCAATGACACTGTCCGACCCGGAAATCGAACCCAGCCGATAGCGTTTGTCGAAATGATAATATATGTATTTAGGATAAATCACGTGACTACAATTGACTGGTATTACCTTATGTATAAAATTAAACTTAACCCAAATTCTGACATTTTGGGTATAGAGCTCTCGGGACTTTACTCTCTGTACCGTAAGGTACAGAGAGTAAAGTCCCGCATACCTCCACTGAAAATGGGAGGATCCTCCGAACCAGACGGTTGTTGTGTCTGGTTGTTGTGTCTGGTATCGAGCAACTGCCCGATAATTGATATTCGGAATGTTGTATGCATATGTTCAAATCGCACGGAGAATTTTGCTTGCGCGATGCAGGATTTCGTTGGTAGTTCGTCGCTGACTGGATAGATGGGGTTGCGGTTCTTTTTTTATTGCCATACAAATTTCGTTCCTTAGTTTTTCATGTGCCATTTATGCAATCATTGAAAACATGATTCGAGTTTGAAGAACCCGTAGTAGTTCTTTCGTTTATATTCAGTGGTTAGCAAGCGGTGAGTTCATTCAACTTGTATAGTTTCTTGTTTAGCGTGACATACCGAGGTGTCAACTTGATACGGTAACTATCAGCTGAAGTTCCTGAATATTATATGATAAGAAAATATTTTTGGAGGCTTCTTGTAGTGACGATAAGAATTGTTTATTTACAAGACTAGGTGTGGCAGTTTTTGGAAGATATTTTAAACAGAAGTACATATTTACAGAAACAAGAAATGGTGACTAAATTAGAGACGTCAATCTAAAACCTAGAAGATGATGCTAAATGAAATAACGTTTTAGAAGGAACACCTGTAGTGGCATCTATGGCAACACATGCGGTCTAAAGCCATGACATCACAGGAATCCTACATCGCGGTATCGAAGTTGTCCGCGCGATTAGAACATATACAATTGCAGTCCAAATATCAAGCATTGGGCAGTTACCCACCAGACACAACACCCATCTAGTCGGAGGATCCTCCCTTTACAATGGAGCTGTGCGGAGTTAACATGCTGTTCCGCGTACCTCTATACTGGTGACCCTCCGCATACAACCATCACCATCACTTCCTCAAGCTCTAAACCAGAGAGTTATACAGCCACGAAATTAACGACAACATACGACTTTATTATTAAGACGGAAAGAAAGAGAAAACATTATTTGGTGTATTGAGCCCATTCGTGTACTGCCGTTGTGGAAGCCAAAAGGCGGTATCTCAAAACTTTTTGCAATTTTGTTTTTTTGCATCGTAATGCTTGAAACTTTCGCATCAGTTAAGCTAGTTCAAACACCCGTTACTTGATTGGAACATTGAAAAATAAACACTATCCTTACTTGATTGATGAATGCGAAAATCTGTTTGTAACGTTTGTACGCCTAAGCCGCTAAACCGATCTTAATGATATTTATCATGTATATAGCCTATGACAACAAGTTATCTGAATGATGAAATAACGTATTATTGCGACCTCTTATCATGGTGTCTTTTATCATCACCATTTTGTTCGAGGTTTTCCCGCGGCGTTAGCGCGATAGTACGACTCTCAATATCTACTTAAGGGTCACAAGTTATCTGAATGATGAAATAACGTATTATTGCGACCTCTTATCATGGTGTCTCTTATCATCACCATTTTGTTCGGGATTTTCCCGCAGCGTCAGCGCAATAGTACGGCTCTCAATATCTACTAAAGGGTCACAAGTTTTCTGAATGATGAAATAACGTATTATTGCGACCTCTTATCATGGTGTCTCTTATCATCACCATTTTGTTCGAGGCTTTCCCGCGGCGTCAGCGCGATGGTACGACTCTTAATATCTACTAAAGGGTAACAAGTTATCTGAATGATGAAATAACGTATTATTGCGACCTCTTATCATGGTGTCTCTTATCATCACCATTTTGTTCGGGGTTTTCCCGCAGCGTCAGCGCGATAGTACGGCTCTCAATATCTACTAAAGGGTCACAAGTTATCTGATTGATGAAATAACGTATTATTGCGACCTCTTATCGAGAGGTTTCATATCATAGCAAATTTTGTTTTTTTTTTTCGAGAACTACGTCATTTTGATTAACTATTTAAGGAGTTTTCATCAATTGTGGACCAGTACTATTTTATATTCTGTGGTGGGAGCTTCTCTGTTGAATCGAATTTTTATTTCTGAAGAAAATGTGTAGAGCGCTGTGCGTACTGGTGATAGCACTGCTCGTCGGGCTGGCGATGGCGCACTCCTGGGGTGAGTATACGATGTGCTTGTATTATATTCTCACCTTCAACGTTGTTTATGTTTTATTTTAGAGTAGTATTGACTTTAGGGATAAAGAACTAGTAAATTTTGATGATAGTGGGTAAGAGAAGCATAAAATGCGAGCCAAAGGAAGCGGGGGTACTACCTTATCTTTTTTCTAAGCTTTTCGTTGTATTTTCGGACCCTTATACATAGTTTCGGTCAGTTGGGAATTTGGGAGACTAACCAAGAACACAAGGGCCACATGCGCTCCTCCGTTTAGCCCTGATCTAATGGTAGACCATTAGCTCTGGGCTAAATGGAGGAGCAATTTTTACAGATCTCTAAAGACTTCTAAAGTTAGCCCTGGACTAGAGTCCAAGGCTAGAAATCTGCAGAATGATCTTGCAAGGAATAAGAAAATGAAGTTAGCCTTGGGCTAAAATTGTATTTTTAGTTATTTCACTAGCCTTTCAAAAACAATTATGTCAAATTGACATAACTTGTAATGGACTAAGATCTCCGAGTCCCTAGTCCTTACTTATTTTCTCAGTAACAAAATGTGTGGGATAGATTAGTGTTAGTATGTATGTTGTGGTTAAAAAAACATTTTTATTTTCCAAAAATTAACAACCTTGCACGAGTCTATTATATTTTCTAAGGTACTTACTTAGTGTGGTTGAAACGGATGTGATTCAGCCTGTTCTCTTTATAGCTTATAGCCTTCCCCATGAATGTGGCCATCATATTACTATACAAGAATAATTTTCCAAATCCGACTGGTAGTTCTAGAGATTAGCTCGTTCAAACAAACAAACGAACTCTTCAGCTTTATAATATTTTGAGATAAGCACATGGCCCGCGACTTCGTCCGCGCGGATTTCGCTTTTGCTGACAAAAAATTATCAAAGGCAATACTTTATTTTATTTATTTAAACTTTATGCAATAGTAAAAAACACTGTAGAAAGGCGTACTAAATTCCTGATGCATGTTCTACCTGTCGACTTTAGTGGCCATCTTCCACTTAGACGGACCGTCTGTTTAAACGGAAGACGGCGACCGACTATCGGTAAATTCATTCACACTACATACGATCTGGCCGCGTTTAGACGGCTCTTTGCAGTGGCAAAATGTCCGTCGAAAAACCCGGATTCACTTTTGTCTCGGATCCGTTTTAATGTGAATAGTGTCATATAAATTGTATTGCCGCTGGCATATTTTTCTCTTTTTATGGACCGGGAAAACAGACGGTTCGTCTAAGTGGGAGATGGGTCCCCGGCGTAGGTGGAAGATGGAACACAGAAAACAGACGGCTCATCTGAGTAGGAACGACCACTTAGGGTAGTACAGAGAGTTCTGTCTCTCAACTCTGTAACTCAGAACATAACCCAGGGTTGCGGGATTTCTCGCCGTCCGCGTACCGGCCCATAGTGCTGCTCGACGAGGTGGGAAAGCTGTTTGAGCGGATAGTCTCAGCCCGCCTCGTCAGCCACTTGCGGAGAGGGGCCGGACCTGGCCGAATGCCAGTACGGCTTTCGGCAAGGGCGCTCCACTGTCACGGCGATATCGCGAGTGAGAGTCCTGGCGGAGGAAGCAGTGTCGCGGGGCGGTGTGTTGTTGGCGGTGTCCTTGGACATCTCCAACGCCTTCAACACCCTGCCCTGGAGTTGTATTCGGGAGGCACTGCGTTTTCATCGAGTGCCTTCCTACCTCCGCCGCGTCGTCGGGGCTTATTTGGCGGAAAGGTGTGTCACCTATCTGGGACGCGATGGTAGGTACCAGCGCCCCATGTCGTGCGGTGTTCCGCAGGGTTCGGTCTTGGGCCCGCTCCTGTGGAACATCGGGTACGACTGGGTGCTGAGGGGCGAGCTCCGGCCGGGAGTGCAGCTGGTGTGTTACGCTGACGACACACTGGTCACTACCCGGGGGAGCAGAGTTGCTGGCGACGGCTGCGGTCTCACAGGTGGTGAGCCGCATGCGACTTGTTGAGGGCCACCTCCAGGCCGAGGCCTGGAGGTGGCCCTCAACAAGTCGGAGGCCATTGTTTTTCATGGCCCCCGGCGAGCGCCGCCGCCGGGATCGCACATTGTGGTCGGGGGGGGCCCGTATCGCTGTCGAGTCCACCATGAAGTACCTGGGATTGGTGATCGACAGCCGGTGGGATTTCGGCCCCCACTTCCGGCGGCTGGCGCCCAAGTTGTTGGGCGCGGCGGGGGCGCTGTCAACGCTGCTTCCCAATCTGGGGGACCCGAGCACCGCCTGTAGGCGGTTGTACGTGGGGATCGTGCGATCGATGGCCCTTTATGGGGCCCCGATCTGGGCGGCTGACCTGACGGCCAGGACCATCACTGTTCTGCGGAAGCCGCAGAGGGTGATGGCCGTCAGAGTCATCAGGGGATATCGCACGATCTCCTACGAGGCGGCTTGCGCACTGGCCGGATCTCCGCCGTGGGACCTGGAGGCGAAAGTGTTCGAGTCACTACACAGGTGGCGCGAGGACGCGCGGGCGCGCGGCGAGCGACTGACGCAGCGACACTTGGAGTTGCGTCGGTCGCAGCTGCGCGAGGTCCTGGTGGCGGAATGGCGGGACAGGCTTTCACAGGCATCACCATCGAGGCCATCCGGCCAGTGCTCGACCTTTGGCTCGGGAGAAGGCACGGCTCCCTGTCGTTTCGTGCGACGCAGGTCCTCTCGGGGCATGGCTGCTTCGGGAGGTTCTTGTGTCGCATAGGCAGGGAGCCGGACGCTCGATGCCACCACTGCGTCGACTGTCGGGATACGCTGCCCTCTTTCGGCCCCCCTAACTGGGTCCAGGGGCGGCGGACTTGGGGATGTCCGTCGCCCCCCACTCATCCGGACCCGAGGTGGCGGCGCGTGGTGTTCCCGTGCGCCCCTCTTTGACGTAGCGAGGGGAGTTAAACACCTCACTCCCCTCGCCGACGCGAGGTGGCCCGCAGAGGCGGGCCGGCACCAGCCGGGGATTGCGGAAGTCGCATACGTTCCCGCGATCCCCGGCGTAGGTGGCAGATGGAACACCGGGGTGGTTGCCTGGTGGTGATCGGACAGCGAGCCACCCAACGCTCGCCGTCCGCAGGCCTGCGCCTATTGTGGCCGGGGATCGCCCTGCGACTCCCGACGCCCGGGGCGTCTTCTCCTGTAGCGGTGGTTGGGGCGAAGGCCTTGTTTTTACATCGCGCGGCCCGCCTCCTCCTTCGCTAGCATTACTGCTTCGCAGAAGGAGGTGACCGCTTCCCAAGCATCCTCACTCCGGACCATGGATTTAACTAGGGCCGGACGCGAGAGGTCGCCGCCGCCGATCGCCTTGACGAGGACACGGCGGTGCTCAGCCCAAGCAGGGTAGACCTCCACCGTATGCTCCACCGTGTCCTCTGGGCGATCCTCACAGTGCTGATACCCGGGCGTGTCCACCCGCTGAATCCGAAACAGGTATCTCCTGAAACAGCCATGTCCGTCGAGTACCTGCGTCAGGCGGAAGGTGAGGACGCCTTGGATTTGCATGTTGCAGCAATTGTGTCGTGCCCAAAAAGCGTTTGCTTGACAACCAATTCACAAGAAATGTTTTTGGTGAGATATAGATCGATTAGACTATAGTGATATAGTCTAATCGATCAGCTTGTTTGTTAAACAGCGGTTTTGTTTCAGACGTCGCCATATCAGTAGGAGACCGACTGGAATTTTACAATGTTTTTGGAACCAAAATAGCCACTGCACATTTGACCTCCTTCAACGTGACTGCTATAGCTTACGATGAAGTTCACAATAAGCTGCTGTTCGTTGACAAAGATAACGACAACGACGCCATTTGTGGTTATGACCTCACTTCCGTGGGTTACTTATGCTACGTAGAGAGGAATGGAAGAAACATCCAAGGCCTGGCCTTCGACCCTGTAACAGAAATACTGTTCTTCACAGATACTAAGGAAAAAAGCATTAATTGGTTTTCATTTAAATCTGGATCCAAGAACAAAGTTGACGGCAATCTTTTAATCAAGATGGATGACGGGGTCCCCACGGATATAGCCGTGGATAGTTGCGGAGGGTACGTTACCAATATAATAGTCTGATAATTTATCATTTGTTAAATTGATTCTGCGTGATAAGCACTAATGATTTTTAATTTGCAGGTACATTTACTGGATCAACACAAACCTGCCGACGTCTACAATAGAGAGAGCTCGATTAAATGGCTCAGAAAGAGAAGTAGTTATTAACGCTCAGAACAAATGGGGCCTGAACAGTTTGGCTATTGACCAAAAAAAACAAAAATTATACTGGAATATGCCTGAAACTAGTCTAATAAGCCATACTTATAGCGCAGATTTGAATGGCAAAAATGCGGTATCATTAATTGACTGGACAGCAGTTTCAGGTACTATTTTGACGAATATTCATCCAAACTCATATACCGTTTCAACACAAAACCTCTACGCGGTGGCCTGGTGCAAATCCTGTAGTGAGACTAGTGTTTGGAAATTTCTAAAGCCATCAATAAAATATCATTACGACAAGATCTTTGAGGTTGATAATGCAGGTGTTATCGCTATAGCCGCCAACTACAAAATGAAAGATCAAATTCAGGAAAATTGGGATTGCAATCACGTAGGCACTCAATAATTATGAGACAGATGACTCATTCAACAACGACGTATCACACGGTTAGCGCAGGCACAGTGTAATTATGAACAATACGGAAACTACCTACAAACGCTCGAAACGGCACACTCACACAAACATGCACATCGACGAGACCCCTAAGCGGTTGTTGCGGTGCTGTCAGTATTGAGTGCCGCGTCAAGACGTGGTCAGTGGTCAGTTTATCTCTGCGATCTTTTTAAAAATGCCACGAGCGTTTTGCTTAGTATACGGCTGTTTACTTACAAAGTTAAAGATCTATAGTTCTGCAAGTAGTTGTGTGTTAATATTAAACTATTTTCCGTGTTTTATACTATCGTCTTTTGCTGAGATTAACCGACGCGACGCCATGAGATTACCTATTTAAATTGTATTTGTAAGCTAGTTATTCCAATTCGATTGATTGATCACTACAGAACAAACTTGTTTTAAGAAAAATAAAAAAATACAATATGAAAAACATTAAAAGTAACAACCCTATCGCTTCAATGGAGCGTAGGTAATTATTTTATAAACTAGGCTTAGTTTCCGTACTGTTCATGTTTAAACTGTGGCGCAAGGTACCTATTTAGACGTGTAATCATCATCGAGTTGTTTATGTAATAATTATTATCTATTTTTTATTGAATTGTTTAATTTTATTTTGGTTTCTACGATTTTTATTTTTAACTTTTAGTAATAGTTATGTATAAAATAATACTTTTGCTGTGCCCTAACAGGGTTTAAAACGGCTCTTAGCTCTAACCTTTTTGTTAACATCTTGTATTTACCTTGTGGAACGCAAATTGAATATTATAAACGAATATGTTTCTGGCGCGAGGGAGAGATTGAAGCTATGCAATAACACTATCCCTTTCTCACTACGGAATCATGACGGCCCAGGTTGCAAGCCATGGAACGAAAGATTGAGTGGCTAATGTAGACGTTATAATAATTGTATGTAACTGTGTTACACCACAAAATATAAATTAAAAAAAATCGGAAATAGCTTCGCAATTGTAAAAGTAACTGTCGACTTGTTTACATCCTGACAATTACGCAAAATTACCAGTAACTCACAAGGGAATAATAATTACAATATTTCGATATTAAATTATGTAATTGTGTATTTTTCCATTTTTACTGCAATGTTTCTTATATCTGATAGGTTTGTTAATATTTATATTTTTTTATTTTGTATAAATATTTTAACAAAAAAAAAGTGTTTGTTTTATTTAGTTAACGCTATGCTTAAGTTCTATGTTGTAGCTGTTTATTATCCCTTACTAAATAAAATATGAATACCTCTGACCAAACGGCTAAAAAAAAAGTGGTTTCAGTTTAGAAACGATACACAAATACGACAAAACAACAAAAAAAAACTTTTATTAAGTAGTCAAGTAACTACACATCCAGCCGGTCGATTGATGAAACATGTCGAAGTGAAGGCTTGGGTGAAGAGATCACGAAGTGAGCTGTGAATCCATATAATCAAGATGTCACGTGATCACGAAGTGAGCTGTCATTCCATCTTGATTATATGAATTGACAGCTCACCTTGTGATCACCTTATAACAATTTAAAAAATATTACCATGACTGTATTTCTGACAAAATTTTGGGAATCTGATACGATTCTATTACAATATTAGAGATTCTGTTAAAATGGGAACGAAGGCATATTTATTTTCGATAGCGCATGTCAATCCTGAACATTTTAGAAAATCATCGAAAAACGTTCGAAACTACACTGCCACTTTGTCCGGAACCCAAAGAACTCATCACCAGAGATCGGAATAGGTAGACTATATTTACCTAATGTTCGTGGAAGTAAGTAACATAGAGTTTATACCTCCTCTAAAATCCCGGAATCATAAATGGAAACATGACAACACTGGTGTGGATGTCAGATAGGCAGTCGCTCCATGGAAAATACAGGTTCTCAGCTGCGTCTGATTAGACTGGAAGCCGTCCTAGTTGCAACTGGAAGCCGACCTAGTTGCAACTTGAAGCCGACATATTTGGGAAAAGGCGAGGCAGTTTATTTTGTCGCTATCTTAACCAGCGAGTAATACGGCTGATATCATATTTATTTCATAATAAAAACGAAACATACCATTTCTATCTTCTTTTTTTGACCGGGTCACAAGATAATTTTTATCGTCTTGTAACAGCGACCCCGTCAAAGTACTACTTTATACACGCTGAAATGTTAATGGGTGTTTTCCCGCGGCAGAACGATGAGCCATCAGTGTACTACTGATGGCCCATCGTATCGTATCGAACCATAAAGTTAAACTTAAAAATGTTTTTGTTTTCAAAAAATTAAAAAAACAAACATTCATAAACTCGAAAGCGTGAGAAGCAATAGTAACTCACTAGATGTGACGAAGGTCACACTCAAAACACACGCTTCGCTCTTTTCACTTTTTCGGCAGAGACAAAATGAAAAGCGATTCATAAATGTTCAGAGCAAAATAAGCTCCCGCGCGTAGTAATACGGCATTAACTTGCCTGCAAACACGCAGCGAGCGAGCGCATCGCGCGTGGCATCCTTTTATGTTAGCTTATTCGGTATTGTGTTTCATTAAATCAGGAGTACCTACCAGCTGGTTGATATGCGAAGGGCAACGATCGCGGCCGCTTTGCGCTAAATTATCGTGATGTATAATTTTTGGTTCGAAGTCGCTTTTGAGTTTTGTTTATCGCAATTGTTATTCTGCCATTTCTTGATTTAAAATTTATTATTTTTCATAAATCGATTGTGTTACCAAGACATCCTCATTTTGCTGCCGGAAAACAACCATTAAAATTTCATGGTGTGTGTCCTATTTCTACCTTTCATCGATATTCTCATATTAAACAGTGTGGATGGTCAAATCCGAAACAATGAGGATTAGCGAAAAACACTTAAAGGAGTCTCTAGCCCGATTTTGATGAAAACTAAAACTGCATCATTGGCTTTTTGAAAAATCGCTATTCCTAACCAGGAATCGAACCGGTTGACTTTTGAAAAACAAAAAATCGGGAAAAAAATGTCATTGGGCTTTTCCAATAGAAATTTCTTAGTGACAGCCCGGAGTTTGGAAGTTGGTGGTGTGACAACCCCGTGCCACAGAAAGCACGTTAAGCCGTTGGTCCTGGGCCAGATCTCTCTCAAGTCGTGTCGGGTTGCCGTCCCATCGGAAAATGAGAGTGATGGAAGAGGGAGTGCACCTGTGTTTGCGCACACTCTTGTGCACTATATTTTTTCCCGCGCCGATGGCTAGTCTCGGTTGACAGTGACCGCCATGGCCGAAATCGGTCAGGAGGACTATACTTGCTCATCGAATATTGTCGCTGACTGTACATTATTACACGTTGAGAAGACACATCTGTGGAACGATTAGTAATTCAGGGAAAAGTTGAAGACAAAATAGCGCGTGGCAGATCACCAATGTGTTGGATCGACCAAGTTAAAACTGCACTCAATGGTCCACTCCACGAATATACAAGAAGAGCTACAGTACGGGAGGAATATTGATAGATTGTAAAGCTTACCACCAACCCCTGATGTGTCAACCACAACCACTCTGCCAAGAGTGTGACGACGAAGAAGAAGACTTACTTATCTTCTAATACCATAACAATCAAAAGTCGTGGCTAAGGTACTGACAACGCACAGCCCACACCGCTGGTCGTAGATGGCTCAAAGGCTGCAGGCAAATATGCATTGGAGGGTACCTATGGAAATTTGTCTTGATGTTTAGGGTGTACTAAGAAATGACTTTTTGAAATTCAATCCTTAATGGTAAAGAATCGGTGAAAACGTTTCTATGAGAAATATAAATGCTTGGGTTTATAAACTTAAACTTAGAAATATCAAAAACGTGTCTATGAATATTGCTACGGGTAAGAATTTTATTTATTATCTGTGGTTCGGGGCTTTCCCGCATTGTCAGTGCTATGATACAGCTCTCAATATCTACTAAAGGGTCACATTTTATTTGAATGATGAAATAACGTATTATTGCGACCTCTTATCATGGTGTCTCTTATCATCACCATTTTGTTCGAGGCTTTCCCGCGGCGTCAGCGCGATGGTACGACTCTTAATATCTACTAAAGGGTAACAAGTTATCTGAATGATGAAATAACGTATTATTGCGACCTCTTATCATGGTGTCTCTTATCATCACCATTTTGTTCGGGGCTTTCCCGCGGCGTCAGCACGATAGTACGACTCTCAATATCTACTAAAGGGTCACAAGGTTTCATATCATCGCAATTTAGTTTTTTTTTTCAAGAATTACGTCATTTTGATTATCTATTTAAGGACCTTTCATCAATTGTGGACCAGTACTATTTTATATTCTGTGTTGGGCGCTTCTTCTCTGTTGAATCGAATTTTATTTCTGAAGAAAATGTGTAGAGCACTGTGCGTGCTGGTGATAGCACTGTTCGTCGGGCTGGTGCAATCCTGGGGTGAGTATACGAGACGCTTGTATTACGAGTTTACGAAAGAAAGCTTGACTTAACAACCATTTTTTTATTTATTTTTTCTCTTATTTATGATGCAATCTGTCCAGCATATTTTGTGTTCAGATGTTATTTAGTTATGCTTGGTTTGCGCCCAGTGGTGCATTCAAATCAATCCGTTTTATGGCATGTTAGCTGTCGCAGTATTAGTTCTTGTGGGTTTTATCTTTTAAGCCTCCTGAATATCTTGGTTTCCATCAAGTTTGATGCCAGTTTATTAGGTGGAGTCGTAAATCGTCTAGTCTTGTCCGCATTGACTGCTTGCGTGATTTATTCTTGAACCTTTATTATTTTTAAGCCTTGATGTAAGTATCATTAGTTACGAACCATGGTGCATTAGTGATAATCCTTATCATTTTGATTGGAACCTTTGTAGTATGTCAATGTTTGAATTGACTATCGTGCCTCACACCTGTTTTCCGTAGGTCCAGCTAGGCATTATGATATACTTCCTGAGTTTATTTTCCAGGGAGAGCTTGGTTTTTTCTAAGCTGTAGGCGTTTCGTGAATAAGCCTTTGTTTTAGCCAGGTTAGTTGTCGGTCTAAGTACATTCCGGGAATTAAACTTCTTTCACTTGGGGAATCACAACATTATTTGGTCGTACAGGTGGGCATGTTTTTCTTATTGTGGTGAAAAAGGTGATTTGTTTTAATTTGCCTTTATTCTCCATACTCTTAGTGGCCAATCTTTATGCACAGCTAGTGTACTAGTGTCGTTGACAAACGTGCCTAAGACTTCTCCTACTGACACGGGGAGATCATCTGTATACAGAAAGTAAAGAGTGGGACATCACACTGCCTTGAGGAACATCTGTCCGAATTTCGTGCAGTTCAGTTATTTTATTGCCTTGTTTTATAAAGAAGTACCTTTTTTCTAAGCTAGATTTAATAAATTATTATTTTTTGGAAGTGCTTTTTTAATTTTATATAAAAGGCCGTCGTGCCTAGCCCGATCGAAAGCTTGTGATATGTCTAGAAAAGTAGCCGAGGAGTATCTTTTTTCTTTATTCATTTATTATATGGTTTGACTTTGTCTAAACCCGAATGGATGGACAGGTAACAATGAGTTTTGGTCTATCAGTGGTCTTAGTCTTTTCTCCAGTAGTTTTTCAGGAATCAACTACAAGCTAGTGGGCCGGTAGGACTTCACATCATCAAGGCACTTTCCAGGCTTAGAAATCATAATTATTTGAGCAACTTTCCATTGAGGAGGTATGTATTAACCCCTCAATGGGAAGTTGCTCTTGAAGGGGTACATACTATGTGCGGCTTTGCCAATCTCGAGGAAGATGTCTTTACTTAAAAGCTGAACCACCCAGCTGAAAGAAATATAGATGCCCTCACCAATCTACGTTGATAAAGTCAGCAATATCCAGCCTCTTGTTAAACTAATTGATGAACATGCCAATGGTAGCCATGAAATAAAAGTTATCCGTGATGAACAGGTAAAATTCAACCAAAGTCATCTGAGTTATATTCACAAAGCGTAAAGCATTTGGAAATTAAACAAACAAAGTTACACTAACCAACCCAAACAAGAGAGAAGTTTCAAAGTGGAATTAATAAATATACATCTTCCCAAGGACAAAAATCAAATATCAGTCATACTCCTCGGTTCAAGTCACACTGTAATATAGTGGTGGTGGTGGTGGTGTGTTTGGAATATTGAGAAGGAGAATTACCAAAAAACCTGCGATGCTTTATTAGTGCGTTGCGTTGCGTCGTTTCCACGGATCAACACATTGTTAGCCACACCTGCGTTGCGACGACGCACTATGTCGCAGCGCAAAAGATCGACGCACGCACCTCAGTCAGTCTCCATAATGAATCGGAACAAACTTATGTATCATTGTAATGTTCATGACCTATATATATCCCATATGATCAGTCTCTCTTGCACCAAGGAGATGAAAACTCCACAGTCATGCTGAAATAAAAAATAATCTTGTACGCACGTCTCGTTGGCCACTCTAGCACTGGAACTAATGTTCCAGAACACATTTTCTTCCCTTTCTATATATTATAATTAATATATGGAAAGGGAAGAAAATGTTTTTTGTGCGAGGCAAATCATCCCGCAAACTACAAAGGTTGTGTTGTTTATAATAATAATAATGTATTTATTGTTTCACAAACTAGGTGATAAACACACTTAGTACAAATTTATGTGCAAGATTGAACAGATGATGTACTGCTGGTACCTACTTAAAAAAAGGACATTTTGAGCTATAAGTAACAGCTGCCTTAAGTGATACAGTGAGTGCAGTTCATGATATTACATGCAGACATGTTAGATGAAGTTGCTGAGACAATAATAATACATTTAATTAATAATATGGAAAACAAAATTTCTAAAGAGTAGAATCACTTGAACTAGTAGTATAATAATAATAATAATATATCATTTAATTCAGGTAACAAAGACCCATTAAATAAATACCTTACAGACTATCATACATATTTATAAAAACCACAAAAAAAATTAAAACACTATTTCACACGAATTGACGGCGTCGTGTTGCGCTGCATGGTGTCACGTAGCCTCCCGCGGAATCGCCGATATACGACACCCTTCGGCCAAAACTCTTCCTTGAGGAAGGTCTCAATATGATGAGTCGGAACTCGCACCACGAACGATTTGAAATTCGTGTTATGGCGTGACTCCAACCTTTCGACCCTTAAGGTCCAGTTGGTCTTTGCTCGAACATACTCCACGACCTCCTCAACCTTCGTGGTGTGATGTAGCCGGGACACATAGAGCTGCGTCGTAGGTATTGCCGGACGCAGCATATTGGGTCCTGCCAGCGCGGTCCCGCACTGGTTCCGACTAGGAGGCTTCTTCGTCCTCTTCCTCTCCACCTTCACGAAGCCATCCTTATCACACGTGTCTGTAGCTGGGCCTAGCTGTTTCGAACCCCTGTTGGCAGGTTCACAGCAGCTCTTCATATCCCCCTGTTTGGTCTGCGACACAGGTTTGTGCGTGGCAGCGATAGCAGCGTAGGCACGTTTAGGGGTCGACGTACCTACACGAGTCACTACCTCGACCGGCATCGAGTCAGCGACGGCGGCGGCGCATGTTGCAACGCGTGCAATATCAGCAGCGGGTGACGCAGTAGAGCTCGCCGACTCAAAACTGCCGATGCTAGCGTTTCTCGCTCCGCGACGTGTGCTCATGTTGGAGGCATCAGGCGACCTATTTACCTTAATAGCGTTGCGCAACAACTCTACTTCGGCACGTAGTTCTCCAATGGTGTTATTCGACACCTCCAACTTAGACTGTACCTCGGCCAGGCTCGCCTTGAGAGTTGTAATGTCCTTCAGCAACCTGGTGACGTCGACGTGGTCAAACGTGACTGGGGGCAACTTATGTAGCTCCTTCGCCACAAAAGCTGGCACGTCGTCCGGGTCGGTGCTCTTCATCAATGTGATGATGTCCTGCACACACTTCTGTCCACCATCCCTCCGGCGGGATTGCATCTGCTCGACTTTGCCGAGCGATTGGAATAGCAGCAGTTTAGCACTGCTGATCTCCTCCTCCGTGAAGCTGGACTTGCAGATCTGCAAGATGCTGACTTCGTCCATGTAGTCGATGGCATGGTTGATAAATGCCAAGACCTCGTTGGCTATGAGTGGTTGTGAACACATAGCGACGTAAAAACCGAGCAGCGGCTAAAGCCGCGCGACACGTGAATTATAATATTCGTATCGAGCAGCGCAAACACGTCCGTACTCGACCGTGCATTGCGTTAAAAAAAAAAGCTATACTAAAGTAAAATATACTAAGTAAAGTAAAGTAAAGTATACTAAGCTTGTGTAAGTTAGGGGGGGGGGGGGTTATTTGTGTGTGTGAGTGTTGCGTGTATGTGTATAGGTGTCTATGTGCGTGTGTCAAAGATTCAATTTATTTATTTGTGAATTTATTTGTAAACAAAATGACTGGTAGCAGTTGTAGTTATGGTAAAAATAAGTTATTCGTTTCTTTTTGTGTCATGAAATAGTTCTACGAACATTAAACAGCCAAATCATATTTTTTACCGAGGTATTGGAGGGTTTGTAGAGTCTGGTCTTCTTTAACTAGCTTGACATGAATCGAAATCTAATATTTTTTTCACAGCGAAAGCGTTGGCTTCACAACTAATTCACAAGAAATGTTTTCGTCTAATCGATCAGCTTATTTGTAAAACAACGATTTTGTTTTAGATATCGCCATATCAGTAGGAGATCGACTAGACTTTTACAATGATTTTGGAATCAAAAGGGCCACTGTACATCTGACCTCCCACAACATGACTGCTTTAGCTTACGATGAGGTTCACAATAACCTCCTGTTCGTCGACAAAGACAACGACAACGATGCCATATGGGGTTACAACATCACTTCCATGAGCTTCAAATGTTACGTAAAGAGGAATGAAAGCAACATCCAGAACCTGGCCTTCGATCCTGTCACAAAAATACTATTCTTCACAGATACTAAGGAAAAAAGCATTAATTGGTTTTCATTTAAACCTGAATCCAAGAACAATGTTTACGGCAATCTTTTAATCAAGATGGATGACGGGGTCCCCACGGAAATAGCCGTGGATAGTTGCAGAGGGTACGTTTCCAAAATAAGTCTGACTTAAAAAATTATAATTTGACAAAATTGATTCTGCCTGGTGAAAACCACTAATGGTTTTCAATTTGCAGGTATATTTACTGGATCAACACAAATCTGGAGGCGTCTACAATAGAGAGAGCTCGATTCGATGGCTCTGAAAGAGAAGTTGTTATTAATTTTAGGTACAAAAAATGCAAGCTGCACAGTTTGGTTATTGACCAACAAAAACAGAAATTATACTGGGGTGCGCCTGAAACTAAATTTGAAATTCATTACTATAGTACTGATTTGGATGGAAAAAATATTGTCTCATTTCTTAACTCGAAAGCTAATCCATTCATTTTACCGAAATGTTTTTACCCATACTCAAATACGATTTCGAAACATAACTTCTATGTGGTGTCAGAAAGGGCTTGCTTGTTCTGTAGTCAGGCCACTGTTTGGAAATTCCTAAAGCGATCAATGATATTTCACAAGGTGTATCAGATGGATGCTAGAGGAGTCGTCGGAATAGCCGCCAACTACAAAATAAAAGATCAATTTGAGGGAATTTCGAATTGCAGTCACGTACTCAATAATTATGAGACAGATGATTCACTCAAACTGGGTACAGAATATAAGGATCCGTATTGTGTTCATGGTACTAAAGTTAATGGAGAATCCCTTTGCACATGCACACTTGGGTACACCGGTGAGCGATGTGAGGTATCAGCCTGTGAGAACTATTGTTTGCAAGGCAACTGTAGTTTCACTGATCAAGGGCTTCCTAAATGCAGGTATAGCACATTTTGCTCCTTCTTTCCGCTATCGTATTAAATTTATTTTGGTACAATTAACAATTTTGTTATTCCAGATGTGAAACTGGCTATTCCGGGGAACGATGCGAACTAAACGTCTGCCACGGGTATTGCTCGAACAATGGTAGCTGTTCCTTGATTGATGATAGTGGGCCAGTCTGTCAATGCCAAAGAGATTATGTGGGTCATAGATGCGAAATATCAAGCTGTCTTAACTATTGTTTGCATGGCAACTGTAGTTTAAATGAAGAGAGACTTCCTAAATGCAGGTAAAGCATCTTCATCTGGTTCTATTGGCTAGCTGTTTGTTTAAATGGCCCTATTCAACATTTTTATTATTTCAGATGCGACGCTGGTTATTCCGGAGAACGATGCGAAATCAATGCGTGCTATCAGTATTGCTCAAACAACGGCACATGTTCCTTGACGGAGGGGCATGTGCCAGTCTGTGAATGCGTGGGAGAGTACGAAGGAGAAAGATGCGAAGTTCCAGTTGCGCTAAACAATGGTGACCGTTCCCTACACGAAGAGGAGACAGCCTGTCAATGTGTTGGTAGTCACGAGGGATCCGTACAAGAAACTGATAAAAATAAGACTACCTCCAGGTTCAGCTGAAAGAAACCTAACTGTAGCCGGTTCATTGGCAAATTTCAAAAACCTGTCGCAGCAATTTCCGTAGTTGTTTAAGTAAAATCTTATCCCAGCTATTCATTTAAGTCGCAGTTATAACGTTGTGTGCATCCTGAGTTAAGTTTTAAGAAAATATCACTTGAAACATAAAAATACCGAGGTTGAGGAGGCCTAATAGAGCCTTTTAGAAAATTTATGCAATTGGACACAGTGTATTCACTGTTGTGACTAAACTTTAATAATATTGTATATCAGTTTCTTCCATCAGGCATAACAAGCATCATCTTCCTGCCCTTATCCCATGTTACTTGGGGTCGGCGCAACACGTTTTTTTCTTCCATTCTGTCCTGTCAACCGTCACGCTATCACTTACTCCATTTTCTTTCATATCACGCCTAATACAATCCATCCATCTTTTCCTTGGCCTCCCTCTCCCTGTCCATCTATCCACATTTATATTCATAACTCTTTTAGATACGTGCATTTCATCCCTCCTCTTCAAATGACCATACTAAGGCATAACAAGCGCTCTTTTATTATTTTAAGACCTGAATAACTACGATACAATATTATCATTATGATTTTTTTTTATGACAATCTCAGGACTTTGGGATCCCGAACCTGTAACTCGCAGAGGCCCTTACACTTTTTAGTGAAATGAGGCATCACGGACTATCATTCCCGTATGCACAGCAGGTGAATCCAAGGTTATCCCTCGGATAGCGAAGACATCTTAAAGTCATCATAGAATTGTTTAAATTTTGTCATTATCTTTCGTTTTATAGAATTGTTTAGTTTCATGTTTAAATATATTTTAGTTCTACGATTTATATTTTTACTTTTAGTAATAGTTATGTATAAAACAATACTTTTGCTGTGCCCTAACAGTGTACAACGGCTCTTTGCTCTTAGCTTTTTAGTAACATCTTGTTTTTACATTACGAATATGTTTCGGGCGCGAGAGAGATATCGAAGCGATGCATGATGAATAGCCTTTTCCAACAGCGGAATCATGATGGCCCAGGACTATAAAGTCAAGTGCAAGTCATGGAAAGAAAGATATTGAAGTTATGGGTTTGAGTGGCCGGTAATGTAGACCTGTTATAATTGTGCATCTGTGTTCAATCTATACGATGGCAGATATGAGTAAACAAATAGCCCACCATTACTTGTATTGTGTTACAGGTATTAATGTTTTCTACTTAAACAATAAGTGATAAAATGCATTATGAATTTAATTTACAATGGAAGTTCGGAATGACCACTTGGACAAAAGTGGTATAACTATAAACTTAGCTTTCGATAGCGCATGACAATCCTGAACATTTTAGAAAATCACGTTTTTTTTACTACACTGCCACTTTGTCCGGAACCCAAAGACCTCATCACGCTCAGTAACATGCCAATGCAAGAGAGACGGAGCCATAAAGGGCGAATAGCGTTATCCCTTTCCGACATCGGAAGTATGATGGGATTGACACCTCCTTAATGCGCGACCACTTGAGCAAGGAGGTTGATCAATCTGCCTTTTTTTTAAGTTTAGATGAGTTTTCTTTGCCTTTGATAACTTGATTCGAGTTATAAGAACCCGTAGTAGTTCCTTCGTTTATATTTCAGTGATTAGAAAGCTGTAAGTTCATTGAACTTGTAATGTTTCTCGTTTAGTATGACCGACCGAGGTGCCGACTTGATAGGGCGTATGAGCTTTGGCGAGAGAAGCTTAAACCTCCTGATTATTTCATCGGGCCCTCGGAGAACCTTCC
Organism: Mamestra brassicae; assembly: GCA_905163435.1. Classification (NCBI taxonomy): domain Eukaryota; kingdom Metazoa; phylum Arthropoda; class Insecta; order Lepidoptera; family Noctuidae; genus Mamestra; species Mamestra brassicae. The sequence goes on along the minus strand of LR991004.1, from coordinate 4,344,063 downwards.
ACCTGGGAATGCGCTGCCGTGGCCGACCTTGAAAACCCTAAATAGAGTTCTCACCCAGGTCGGTCGCACTAAAGATAACCTCCTCAAGTGGAGGTCCTCGGATGGAGATCTTCAGTGTTTGTGTGGCGTCTCTCCGCAGTCTATGGCCCACCTCTTGTCTTGCGCCGCATGCCCTGTCACCTGTGCATGTGAAGACCTTATGACTGCGTCAGCGAACGGTGTTGCCGTTGCTACTGCGTACTGGACCAAGCATAAAATTTGATGATTGTATTTGCCACCGACACGCTAAGAAGAACAGAACTTCCTGAATATTGTATTAAAAGAAAACATGAGGATTTATACTTGTACAATAAGCATTGCTTATTTATAAGTACAAGTCTAACAGTTTGTCGAAGGTGTCTAGAACTGAATATGATAAAACTAGAATTAGTATCTGAATAAAAAAACGTAAATCTTAAAACCTAGATGACTACGAACCCTGGCAAGACTCGACCTATCGATTTCGGATGGGATTTATTGTATTCGACATACTTGTACTATGTTAATAAAAAGAGTGTTTAAGTTACTGGGAATTTAAATTTTTATGAAGATTTATTATTAATCTAACGGTGTTTGCAATATTCCAATGACATAATTATATGTATACCGGTGCGACGCGGGGATTTGAGGATCTTGTGAACGCCAGAGCATAAACGCATTGGCGTGCCCTTCACCGTAATTTTTGTCACATATTTGTGACGTTTGGCGTACAGGGCACGCGCTTGCTTGTCATGTATACATGACAGTGGCGTTTAAAGGTTAAAAATATTCGTTCAAAGAAAATAGTCAAGAAGTGAGTTACACACGTAAAGTAAATGAAAATCACCACAAAAATAACCCACGTACCCTACTAGCCACACAAAGCATTTGTTGATCACTCTGTCTACAAAGATAACAACAGAGCAATCATTAACAGCCACTACTCTTCGTAATTGCCTCTCCAATCGAGACGCGAAACAAAAGCGGTGGACCATTCATACGTGACTGATTAGGGAGCGATGTGGAGAAAATTTCGAAGGTTTGATTGTGGTTTTGGATTGAACTTGAGATGTAGTCATGAGTGAATGGAATATGATATTTATTAGAACTAAATGAAAGAAAATTGCTTTGTCCTCACATAATATTAAATTAATTTTTGCATACCAAATTTTGTGTAATCATTATTTGAAATGAGTAACTATGGAGTTTCTAGTCCGTTCTTCTCCATAAGAATTTACCTTTCCGAATGGACAGTAGTCACTTTATTAATGTATTATTTTTTTTACTGAACTTTTTTTATATATAAAAAGTGTCGTTTAATGGCCTAATTGAAATAAACGTTTCGACTTTGACTTTATGCTAAATTCATGATACAACGTGTAGTCATATTTTAAAAACCGGACAAGTGCGAGTTTGACTCGCGCACTGAGGGTTCCGATTGAGTCTTCTTTTTCCGAGTATTCATTACCTACGGAAGTTAATAAACTATGATAGAGACTGTGACGAAAATATAAGTAACACTGAAGGACATACTTAATTTAGTTGTTGAAAAAATGTTCTCCCACACATCAATGCACGTCACGGTCAATTCTTCGAGTAAAAAAAATTATTTTGTAATAGAAAAAAAAAAAAAAAAATTGATAGTACTACAAGTTTCCAATTTTTAGACTTTTCCCTTTTCTTGCATTCTAAGAACTATCTTCTTGCCAAATTCCATGACTCTTGGTCAACGGAAAGTACCCTATAAGTTTTGATTCCCTTTCGAGCGTCAAAACATAAGTTGTAAGTGGTCCTATAAGGGTTCCGTTTTTGCCAACTGAGGTGCGGAACCCTAAAACTGCTTTTGAGCATGTACAGGAACAATTTCCTTCAAGCCATTATAGTCAACTGCAAAATATTTTTTGTCTCCCATTTTGATTAGGTACTTGATCAAATGTCGCCTCTCGGGTCGTTACCTGATGAATCGAGGAACCCGACAGGGGTCCGTGGAACGGACGCTGAGGGTCCTTGTCAGTTCAGAATAATATTTTGTTTGCATTTTCTGATTACCCTCTAGTTAAATTAGGTGTCGAATTCTGTTCGAACGACCGTTTTTTCAGCGATAAAAAAGGTAAAGAAACCCTGGTTTACAGAGTAACTGTGTTTCAGTTTGAAGGTGAAGCTCCCATTTTCACACAACTGCCCCAGAAGGACGGTAATGTTTTCCATTCTTTAAAGAACGTATGTATGACTGTATGTTTATTTCTGGCATGCCCTGAAGCTTAAATGGTATGATAAATTTTAACAAACGAGATATCTATAGATTTGTCCGAGGTGATATAAGCAAGATGCATTTTTAAAAAGAAACAAGGTTTTTGGGACTAAGCACAGGAAATTCATTTCGCAAGTTATTAATATTGTAAAGTAAATAACGCTGCGTCTGTAGCCAGAAATATATCTGTGGCAGACAAATAGCTTAATCAGCATTTTAATTGGTTGCCTGGGCTTTTCATTTAACTGCGCCGATTATTCAGCAACCTAAGTGACATCTTTGGTACAATATCGTTAACGGCCGGTCTCAATAACGTATCTACCTTTGACCAACTGTCAAAGTAGCTACCAAGGTTAGCTGAAACGTCATAATTGAAAGGCAAACATGACGTTTCAGCAACTGTTGGTAGCTACTTTGACAGTTGCTGTGCTAAACAATGCTGATTAAGCTATTTGTATGCGACTTATGTATAGTTTTGGCTACAGCCACAGCGTTATTTACATTACAATGTTAATAACTTACAAAATGAATTTCCTGTGCTTTGTCCCAAAAAAATATGAGTTAACTAACCTAACGACGGCCACAATCTTGTTTCTTTTTCAAAATGCATCTTACTTATATCACTTCGGACAAATCTATAGATATCTCGTTTGTTAAAAAATATCATACAAATTAGGCTTCAGGGCATGTCAGAATTTAGACATACAGTCATACATACCTTCTTTAAAGAATGGAAAACCTTACCATCTGGGGCAGTTTTTAAAAAATGGGAGCTTCACCTTCAAACTGAAACACAGTTACAAACAAATCCGTCAGTTACAAAGGTGACTCACAACATTTATTATTCAAAACAACAGTCTTCTTCCCTCGCTCTCAGATAGTTTTCCACGGAACCTAAATCATCATCATCATCTGCCTAGCCTTTTCCCAACTATATTGGAGACGGGTTCCAGTCAAACCGGATTCAACTGAATACCAGTATTTTACGTGGAGCGGCTGCCTACCAGACCTCCACAACCCATTAACTGGGTAACACGGTGGTTCTTGGCTAGACTAGAGTCCGATTTTACTGGCTTCTGACAAACCGTAACGACTGCCAAAGATCTACAAATGGCAGCCGGGACCAACGGCTTAACGTGCTTTCCACAGAACCTAAATATCAAAGGAATTAGGTTTTCTTGACACGAAATTCATTATAGCTACAATCTTAATCATTAGGTACACTACGAAATCTTTTTAACTAGTTTTTTCAGGAGTCCTAAATCCACTCTAAGTATACTAAGTCAGCCACTTACGATAATTAATTTGTAAATGTACCAAACACCAAAGCAAGGCAATTAAGTGGTATATAGTTACCTACTAGTAATTAAGTAGAAAGTTTTTACAAACGTGCGTGTTTATTATAACATAATCTTATTGTGCCAAAATAGATTCAACCGAATTCAGAGACGTCAATGTGATTTTTTTCTTCTCCTCATAATTATTTTAGTAAGTACCATGCTAAACCAAGAAAAAAAAAAACAAAAAATATGCCTTTTCGTTTGTTAGACAGTACACCGGTCGATATTTATAAATATTGAGCGTAGTAAGGGTGTTAACCCTCACTGAGCTCCACTGAAACTTGTTACCAATTTGTGATTTAAAGAATAGTGTGTTAATTGCTAGCAGTAAGTTCTATATATTTCCAATAACATTGTCAGCAATAGTAATGCTAGACCAAGTGTTGTTAATTGAGGCCTAAGTCTAAACCGGTTAAAACTCGAGCTAAGTCGTAATCTAAATGAATTGCTCGCGTGATACTAAGTTCCTAACAATAGTTAGTCAAGTTTAGTCTGAGTTAGGTGTAAAGAAGAGTGTCGCAGAAGTTTCAGTTCGACGAAACTTAGTTTAGAACAAGAGCTTCTTAGTTTCATTTACAATTGTTTTTCTAGTTGTAGCCGCGACTTCGTACGCGCATATCCTGTTTTTTCCCGTTCCCGTAGAAATTACGGGAAATCCTCTACACTCCCCAAGGAACGACTGTGCGTTGTCTGTGAATCACTCAGAAGCGTAAGAGTTTTCTATACTTCTATATCTATATTAATATTATAAAGAGGAAAGATTTGATGTAACGAATAAACTTAAAAACTACTGGACCGATTTGTAAAATTCTTTCAGCAATGGATAGCTATATTATCAGCGAGTAACATGGACTATATTTTATCCCCGTACTCCCCCGGGAACGGGAACTATGCGGTTGAAACCGCGTGACGTCTGCTACTATATAATATTTTAATTAATAGTTTTGGTCCTAGAAGTTCATATGTATACCTTTTAACTGAATAATTCCAGCAGATTTGGAGCAAACTGGTTGGCAGACATACAGGCAAGACTGTGGATTCTGTGGATGGGTGACCATTTTAATATACCGAGATTCCTCCGTGCCTTGGAAAGCACGTTAAGCTGTTGGTCCCGGCTGCCATCCGGAGATTTTTAGCAGTCGTTACAAATTGTCAGAAGCCAGATAACTGACACCAGTCTTGCCAACAAGTACCGTGTTACTCAGTTGATGGGTTGTGAATGTCTTGTAGGCAGCCGCTCCACGTAAAATACTGGTAGTCAGCTGAATCCGGTTTGACTGGAAGCCGACCCCAATATAGTTGGGAAAAGGGTAGGCAGATGATCTTCTGAATGGTGGTTTGTGGTGTGTCCTGAACTTAATGAATGCCACCGATGCTGGAATTGACGTAGCCACTTACTGGGACCAAACAATCTAAGGAGTTAACCATTTACTCAAAAAAAAGAAGGCGATTATATCATTCATCTCGCAATCCTAATCTTTCCTACATTTAATCATACATAGGGACCATGCACCTTCTAACCTTCTATTGCGGTTGACTCCAATAACATGCTAGACAATTGAATTCGACCACAGATAAACATGTTTGGTGCATGTGAGCAACTATTAAAGTCACCCGTCTTAAAGCCACACGGTGAGACTACAAAATTATTATTTAGTAGTGCTAACTTACAGTCGATGCAGTACCGTCTGTAGTGGGCAGCACCGACAGCTCCAGTGTGGCAGTCGGTTTGCACCAAGGATTGGCCGTTAGCCCTTACCTCTTCCTGATGATAATGGACGTTCTGATGTCGGACATTCATGAAGAGGTTCCCTGGTGCATGCTGTTTGCTGATGACATTGTGCTGGTTGCGGAAAGCGGCCTAGATGTCCAGACCAGATTGAAAACGTGGTGGCAAAGACTGGAGAGTGTTGGCCTGAAATTGAGCAGAACAAAAACAGAATACCTGTTCTGCGATTTCGGCGGTCTTTCCAGTTCTATACCTGTAGCTCTCATCAGAACGCTTATACCAATCTGCTCCGACTTTCGGTACCTCGGACCGCTTCTTCAGGGGGATGGTAATATAGACCGAGACGTAACGCACCGGATCAACTCAGGATGGATGAAATGGCGAGAAGTCACTGGAACAACTTGTGACCCACGGATGCCCCTCAAGATAAAGGGCAAAATCTATAAGTCCGTGATAAGACCTGTCGTACTGTATGGATCAGAATGTTGGGCTGTGAAAAGACGGATGAGAAAAGATTACATTAGCAGAGATGAGAATGTTGAGATGGATGTGTGGAGTATCGAAAGTGGATAAAGAGAGGAATGAGTTCATTAGAGGTAGTTTTAAAGTGGCGCCAGTGACGGAAAAGTTAAAAGGGAACCGCTTATCTTGGTATGGTGATGTGGAGAGGAGGGATGAAATGCTCGTAACTAAAAGAGTTATGAATATAAATGTGGATGGATGGACAGAGAGAGGGAGGCCAAAGAAAAGATGGATGGATTGTGTTAGGAGTGATATGAAAAAAAAGGGAGTTAGTGATAGCGTGACGGCTGACAGGACAGAATTGAAGAAAAAAACGTGTTGCGCCGACCCCAAGTAACATGGGATAAGGGCAGGAAGATGATGACTAACTTCTGACATTAACATCATTGTCATTTTTCTAACATCAGCACTGCCATTCAACGTGGCAATGCGGCCAGTGTTCTGGGCACTTTTCCCGTTGACAGCAATGTTGACAAATTTTTCAATCCCTGGAAGTTCTTCCCCTCCCTATTCTAACTCCGCTTGTATTTTTTCTACTAGCTTGTATATAGTATCTAGAAGTTTTATGTATTTGTAAATATTTATATTTACTTCTGACAGCGACTTCGCCAACATTATTGTCGAAAATTATTAAAGGGAACGTACTCCTGCGATGAAAGCAGCCTTTGTTCTATTCCGGGACATGGTCTTCCCGTGTGCCAAGTTTCATTCAAATCCGTTTAGCCGTTGTGACGTGAAGCGACAACAAACATACATACATGCAGAGTTACTTTTTTATACCGGTCGACTTATAGCTCTTGAAGATTTAATGGACCTTTGTTTTTTTATTTAATACTAGTTGCTGCCCGCGGCTCCGCCCGCGTGATTGTCGAAAATTATCCCAAGGGAACATATTCCCGGGATAAAAAGTATCCTATGTGTTATTCCAGACTATAATCTACCTCTGTGCCAAATTTCATCAAAATCCATTCAGTAGTTTTTACGTGAAAGAGTAACAAACATCCATACATACATCCATACTTACAAACTTTCGCCTTTATAATAGTAGTAGGATGGGTTTGTTCTTGACTCTAGTCTAGGTCATAGATGACAGAGAAAAAGTCGACGATGGAGCGTGCTTACCCAGAAGAAGCATGTTCACTATAATTTTGAAGAGATTAGTGTTGTATGCGTTCGGAAAGATGATACAGCATTTCTAGCAAAGATTATAAATTTTCCTTTTACACCATTTGTTTTTAAATCTACCTATGTATATCCATAAATGTCCTCAACTTATCATATGTGTCGAACTCGTTCACGAAGGGTTCCGGTCGATTCTATAAACATGTCGAACTGAAGGCTTGGGTGAAGTGATCACGACGTGAGCTGTCAATCCAAATAATCAAGATGGAATGACAACTCACTTCGTGATCCCGTGATATCTTGATTGTATGGACAGCTCACCTCTTGATCACTTCACCCTAGCCTTCACTTCGACATGTTTGCGGAATCGACCGGTGTACTATCTAACAAACGAAAAGGCATAGTAACTTGATGACTTGATGACTTGTGATTTAACTTGTTCTGTTAATGGTACTAAAATAACTATGATGAAAAAAAATATATGGCACACTGACGTCTCTGAATTCGGTTGAATCTATTTTGGCACAATATTATTATTATTCTCTTTATTCGTTGTAAATACATATAAATTACATTTTAAATATTAAAATACAAAGATATAAAAATATTTAAAAATATAAAAAATAGTAGCCCACCAGTATTGGGAACAGGATCCAAGCTACCGGTGGTTAGGGCCCCTGAGAGAGGAACCTCCTCACTATGCGCGCCGTGTCCAGGAGTACTGCTTTCTGGATCAAGCCCTATATTATTATTATTATTATAAGCACGCACGTTTGTAAAAACTTTCTACTTAATTACTAGTAGGTAACTATATACCACTTACTTGCCTTGCTTTGGTGTTTGGTACATTTACAAATTAATTATCGTAAGTAGCTGTCTTAGTATACTTAGAGTGGATTTAGGACTTCTGAAAAAACTAGTTAAAAAGATTTCGGAGTAAGTTAAAGTGCTCCACTAATGAAGCTAAGAAAGGATGAGTGTAATGATTAAGATTGTAGCTATAATGAATTTCGTGTGAAGAAAACCTAATTCCTTTGATTATTTAGGTTCCGTCGAAAGCACGTTAAGCCGTTGGTCCCGGCTACCATTTGTAGATCTTTAGCAGTCATTACGGATTGTCAGAAGCCAGTAAAATCTGACTCCAGTCTAGCTAAGAACCACCGTGTTACCCAGTTAATGGGTTCTGGAGGTCAGGTAGGCAGCCGCTCCACGTAAAATACTGGTATTTAGCTGAATCCGGTTTGACTGGAACCCGTCTCCAATATAGTTGGGAAAAGGCTAGGCAGATGATGATGATGATTTAGGTTCCGTGGAAAACTATCTAAGAGCGAGTGAAGAAGACTGTATTTTATAAAACTATTCAAAAAGATTATTCTTTCATAATAGGATGGTAATTTTCTTTCTTGAAGAAGATAAAAAAAAAAATATCTTTACCACATATAATATAAGTACCTGGATGACCGAGCTTTGCTCGTCTTTTTTTTTGGTAAATGTTTTTTAAAAATGAAACAACATGAAAATATCGATTTATCGCCCCCGAAATCCTCTGCATACTAAATTTCATGAAAATCGTTGGAGCCGTTTCCGAGATTCATATTATATACATATACATATACAAGAATACTAGCGTACTTGTACCTGCTTAAAAATATAATCTGAAGTAAGTCGAGGAACCGTTTTAATTTCTCCTGTTAAAAGTGAAAACTAAAACATCTACACTGCGTTCCGAAATGCAAATCGTAGATGTGGCTCAAAAGGCTGCCCAACTTAAATGGGACTAGGTAGGACACGTCTGCCGACAAGTTATGGCCCCTTAAACACAGGTTGGAGAGGATGGTGGGACGACCTGGATGCTTTCCTTAAGAATTGGAACGATGAGACGCAAAGCCGGAACCGTTAGAAGTAATGGAGGGATGCCTTCGCCCAGAAGAGGGACAATACGAGCTTATAAAAGTAATAATGAAAAATCTAAATCTTCGAGCCGCCAATTCGAGCACCATACGAAAAAATATTACCCAAACAAATAATATTAAAATTCCTAGTCGAAATAGGTATTAAAATAAAGGCACATTTTTGATATCAGAACTTTAATTAGGCATTGCGAAATTCCGGGCCCGGAAAATGTTACGAAGTCGTTTTTATTTTTTGTTTTAAAGGTAGAAACTTCGGAATATGTTCAAAGTTTTCGTACAGTTTCCATATTTGGAAGTCTGTCCTCTAGGGACTATATCCAATGTCGAAAATATTTACGCCAAGCAAGTTTGACGTGAAATATGTAACTTTGGTAAAATCTGAAGTAGGTCAGATATTTATATAATAAATTGCGAGGTTGCACCTTAACTTTTATAATACTTTTTTTTTTTTTAAAACCCTTCTCCTTGCTTATAAGTTCAGAAGCCGTCAAATTGAATGAACGCTCGAGTAATCAAATTCGACACGTTAACGTACAAGCATATTTTTTTCTAAAAAGTGAAGGAGGCAGTATTCAATTTATTTTGTCCTTATCTCTTAAACACAGAGGTTACCATAATAGTACAGATTTTAATATATAAATAAAGTTGTACACAAGTGTTTTCTAGCTGTGATTGGTGGAATGGATTTTCAACAGCATTGGCTGTTAAAAATCGCAATAAAAGTTATTGGAAACTAAACGCTAGCTAGTAAAGCTTGGTCTCCGACTAAGATTGAATTTCAGAGATTATTTTAACTATTAAAATGCTCGCTCAAATATCTTATTCTAAACTATGGTATTCAAACTATGATCCTCTTCATATTACCTAAACCATTCTTAGCATGACATAGCTCGTCTAAAATTTGGACCAGGAGTCTCGAATATTCAACTTAATTAAATATTTTTACCTTGAAATATTTATCTACTATTTCTATTTTATCTACCGTGAAATATTTCATAACAGACAAAAAATATAGACGACCAGTTTAATATCACGATCAAGGAAAATAGTTAAAATAATTTATAGAGCGGTATTTCCTGATCTGCAGATAGTTGTAATAAACAATTTTTCAGTCTGGTTAATGTTTTGAACTGATTTACGACGGTAATTACATATATAGGTCGCCTGTTGGTCGACTAGTCCCACATGCTACTGCTGAACTAGAAGTCAGCGGGTTCGATTCCCGAGTCGGGTACAATATTATTGGGTTGTACCATCCGAAATTTCTCAGTAGCAGCTCGAACAATACAGACGAGGCGTTATGATTGTAGATTATTTTAATTTGCTCTTTTCTAACAAAACAAAAAATTGTATCTTAAGAACAGTATAAATTATACAATAAGTAAAACGCAACGTTCGCATTCGCATCTCAGTCGCAATATGTCAAAAAAACCTAAATTTTCTTATATTTTTGACAGATCGCGACTGATTCGCATTTGTATTTGAAAATCAATTTTAATCCCGGCTGGCTTTTACCTTGGTCAAAAAATAAGCATTGCCATACAACGTGGCAATGCCGCCAGTCTTTTGGGTACACTTCCAGTCGACAGCGATGCGGATGAATTTTTTGACGCCATATTTTAGGGTTAATTTAGTTAGTAGTTTTTATTTTAATTTCTAGTGTATAAAGTTATTTAAGTATTTATGAAATTAAAGTTCTCACACGTTAAAAAAAATGTTAATCCTAATATAGAAAATTATTCTGTTACTGAGTGAATGACTGACAGAGAACGTAGAGCCGAAACTACTGGGCGTAGAAAGCTGAAATTTGGCATGTAGGTTCCTTGAGGAGTGTAGGGAAGCACTAAGAGGATTTGAAATTCCTAAGGGAACAGGTAAAAACGGGATATGCGCCTACGAAATCACGGGCAAAACTAGTACATCATAATATATGTTACTTAGTATTTAGCTGCGTGGTTTCTGGCGAAAGTTTTGTTTATTTTCTTCTTTAAGTCAGCGTTCCCCGTTATGTTGGTCATCTTGGTGTTATCTTAAGAATACTCTTATCTATACGCCGTCCAAGGAGAATGTTGATGGGATACCCACCAATGAATATTAATGCCGGTTTGTCCATAAGATATTACGTCAATAGATTGCCAGGATTATCGAGTTAACTCGACACGGCCGTCGGTCTAACCGCATTAGGGTTACAGCGCTAAAATGACGCTTTTCATATGCTTGTACTTTTAGGGTTTTGTACCCAAAGAGTAACTAACAGAACCGTATTAGGCTTTGCTGAGGCTCCGCTGAATTGAAATCAACGTTTGACGAATCAAAAACGAAAACTGGTGATGCGTTAAATACAAAAAACGTCACGTATATAATATCAGGGGTATAATTTTAAACCAAAGAAAGTTTTTTTCATTGTTAGTATTTTATTTATTTTACTTTTGTGATAGTCTTGTTTGATTCCAAAATAAACATTTTTCTTTTTTACATGTATTGTAAAATAGCAACAGTAACAGCGCATTAGGTACTAAGTTTTTTCTCAAAACAGAGTAACGTGCTGCTAAACAGTTTATAAGCTCTCCTGATAAGTGGCCGATTTTGACACGGTGTTAAAAATTTGAGCGACGAAAAGGCGCCAAATCACAACTCAATATAGCAGTGTGCCGGGCACCTTTACAGTACCTATAATAATTAAAGACGGGAAAAGGCCTCGTTATTTAAATAAGCTGTCTTCTTTCACTCCGAAAATCTAAAATCTTACCCTTGTTTGATATTGAAAATTGTGTCTCCAGTAATTTAATTGTTGAGCTCTGCCTTCCTTCATGAAAATTTTAATTCCAAATTCAACAATCAGTTTCTCATTTTCCGTTCCAATTGAAATATAAACTTCGTAAGAATTTCTATCAAATGGGTAATTGTAATGGATAGAAACAAAAAGTAATTCAGAATTTATTACGATTATTTTATTTTAGGTTCACTGGTTGTTAAAATTACCTCCTGGAACACGTGGCTCGATAATTGCAGCCGCACGGGTTGAATTTCAAGGTTAAGCTACGCTTGCCGAGGTCACTCCGTGGATGGGTGACCATCCATTATTAATCGAGTTTATCCGTGCCTCAGAAATCGAAATAAGTGCATCTTATTATCCTATTCACCATTTTTGCATAAGCCTGAAACTAAACAAAATAAAAAATAAACGAAATAAATTACGATTTCAGGGTTCTGACTTTCTGTAGCAAGGTAGCATCCATCTGTTATAATTATCTACATTTACCATATTATTCATCTTTTTACGTAAGCGCCATAGTAGCGGCGCCAATACACTCGATAACACGAGTCGATGCCAAGTCTAAACAAATGCGATTAGCGGGGAACTGCCTTTTGATCTCACCACCAAAACATTTTCCTTGGCGTGGGGTACGGGGAAGGGGGCGGGGTGTGACGACATGTATATTACGTTATTAGGGTTCCGTACCCAAAGGGTAAAAACGGGACCCTATTACTAAGACTTCACTGCTCGTCTGTCTGTTACCAGGCTCATGAACCGTGATAGCTAGACAATTGAAATTTTCACAGATGATGTCTGTGAAAATTTCAATTTTCTTCTTCTGTTGCCGCTATAACAACAAATATGTAATAAAAATAAAATAAAATAAAAAATAAAAGGAAGAAAGAAACACTTTTCGGAACCCTTCGTGTACAAGTTCAACTTTCACATGGCCAATTTTTTTTTATTTTATGACGCTCAAGTACGAAGCACGGGAGATAGGTAAATGATCGTTCATGTTGACGCTCAAGTGCGAAAAGATACTTCTCGGTGATTAAAGAACATGTATTAACACACCAATCGATCGATCTTTGACCGATGTCATCGATCTTAGTAGAATTGATTAGTCAACGTCAATCGATAATTGCTATAACAACAAACGATTGATCGTCGATCGATGAATCGATTTTTTTGGTCAAAGAGAAGAATTCCATAGATTTTGTTCCGTTTGCGACTTTCATTATGTCGCATAAATCCACATATTTTTTATTTTATGGTGAGCATAATTTTTTGAACTCCAAGGGACCATGCGTCTTCATATTTCATATTAATTTCAACTTGATATCTCTACGCGCTTCTAAGAAAAAGGTTCTTCATAGACTGACAGACCGAGGACAACGAAGGGATCTTAAAAGGGTTCCATTTTCCCTTTTGAGTTATGGAACCCTAAAAACGAAAACGCTGCCAATTCTTAAGTGAGTGCCAAAGACGCAACTTCTCGTAATACCAAAAATAAGATTAACTAGCAACTATGTCCAAGCTATCTCTCAAGAATTAGTTGTTATAGTGTGATTCCCAGAGGAACTGACGTAGGCATGGCGAACGTGACTCACACGCTTTGGACGCCAAAAGAAATACGCAATTTGATTACAAGTATACTGAAACTTCGAATTTGTTAAAGAGCTTTATTTCATGACTAGGCTCCGTTGGGCTAAGTTGTGTGTGTATGCGTGTGTGTATCGGGTCTACAAAGCAAATGAGCACACGAGCGATGACGATGGTCGATCGAAAACAAAAAGGAAACTTAAAACTAAAACACATTCAATGGGCGGCCTTATCGCATTTCGCGATCTCTTCCAGACAACCAGGGATGGACAGTAATCACATATACATATACTGCCAATCCGATATGTTAAATTGGTCGACCATCCACAGACCGAACTCGGTTAACTTTTTAAGATTGACAAGTTCCTCAGTACATTATTGACTAGAAAGCATCTTGTGCCACATTTACACATCGAAGATTGCATCCATTGGATAATACGATCGGATCCGACTTATCTTTGCAGCGAGACAACTCGAGTGGATTCTGATTAGATTTTATATATAAAAATATCTCTCGACTCTCAATACACCTACGTTGAACTTCGAATATATATTATGTGGAGGTACTAGAGAGTCAAGAATAACTGACAATGGCTGTCAATGCCGAAAAATCTGGCCTCGACCGATATTTGACTACCTCAGATTTGAACACAATAGTGGTAGAAATAGGTTTGACTCCAATGATCTAGGCGGTCTATTATGCTCGCTCCGAGGGTTATCAATCATGTCATAATGGAGGATTTTGTTATGAAAGCTAATTAGCATCGATCCCTTTGTGATGTTCGATTCGACAAAAATAATATCTAACGGGAAATCAGGAATATCTTCAGGATCAGCCATAGCGGTGGTGTGGGTATATATGGATGGGCGTTGTTTTATATAAAAATCTTGTAAGATGTCACACTATCAGTTTCTTGTAATAATCTTCCAAATAATAATAACATTAACACCTTATTAGATTATGAGTAACAAAAATATTGTATTATATTATAGATTTGTGGTATACGGTCGCCGTTAACAGCCAGAATTTCCGTTTCAACATGGCCGCGTCACCAACCAACCATCGCTTTGCTAGACCGACCGCTGCCAGTCTTGTTCAGTAGTAATTAGATAGATGGCGCTAGTCCATGCGCCGTCATATCTATAATCGACCTCGAGACTGCTCAGCACCTCGGAAAGCAGGTTAAGCCAATTGTCGGTTGGTTCCGGCTGTTATTTTAACATCTTTGACAGCCGTTGCCGGTAGTCAGAAATCAGGAATTTTGAAAGAGGTGGTGCAATTCTAGTATTTCTAAGTTGAAGTTTTTGACAATGCCTGTCAGTACGAGAATTGGTCTTCAGGCTTGACAAAAAGTATCGTGTTGCCCCGTTACTGGGTTTTGGAGGTCAGATAAACAGTCGCCCCATGAATAGGTAATATTGGAGTTTTACCTATGAAGTTGCCGTTTTTTTTTGCCGTCCACTTTTGACAATGATAACTTCGGTTGGGCTGGGATTTTGAATTCTTATGAAGTTTATATTTCAGGTCTGTATTTTTTATTTTTATTTTGATTATTTTTTAATTGTGTTGTATTAGTTAACTTATAGATACTATATACAAGCTAGTAGAAAATAAACAAGCGGAGTAAAAAGGGGAGGAGAAGATTCCCATATAAAAACAAAACATATTTTCACGTTCCTAATTCAAATTCTCTTTTACTTTTTGCCAGACGCTTCCAAAGGGCTACCTTGTCTGCCAGAGACCTGGAGCCAAAGAGATCCTCCTGAGAATGCTATAGGTATGTGCCCGACCCAGTTCTTGAAAATGTCAATTGCACATTGTATTGGGATTGGTCTATCATCACTGACAGGACTACTGCACAGGAAACTTGACAGTTTCCTATGCAGTAGTTTCCTCGGTGCCCTAGCCCCAAAATAAATTAAGTCTTGACTTGTCCAACAAAAAAACTTGAATTCTGATGAAGGTATAAACGCCTCGACAGTACAATCTACCTTTTATATGATGAAGTTATGAAAACTAAAACACTTTTAAAGTGTGCACACCAAGTCTTGATAAATGCTTTCCGGGATGTATGCATGCTGTACTCATATTTCATGTTTATTATGATGGTATGAATATCTAAGCCAGGATATTTTCGCCTTTACACCTGGCGCTTACTTAAATGTGTATATTTTATGTAGAAACTGCAGAACATTTATAATATTTAAAGCGGGATTAAACTGTTAATATTTTTATCTTCTCTAGTTTATCTGCATAAAAACTATTTTAAATTAAACCTTTTTTAATGACAGTGAATAATGTAATGAAGCAGTGTTACGAACACAGGAACGTAGTGTTTTCGTATTTATAGACAATGAGAAAAATACATTGGACACATTCTTACCCAGGCTTCTTCTGCGTAATCCCGCTCCATCGTCAACTTTGTCTCTGTCATCTATGACCTAGACTAGAGTCAAGAACAAACTCATCTCAAATAAAAAAAAAACACAATGGGGTACCTATTTATTCTATTAATAACTAAATAAAAGAATATAAAATTTATAAACCTAATTTCTAAACTAACAACTAAATTTAAGAACTAAACTCAATTACTAACAAAAATATGTAATAATACTAATATAGAATATATACTAACACTAATACTAATATCTAATAATAATACTAATATAGAATTTAACTTTTTCTTTTCGTTATCTGCAACGAAATAAAAGGCTTTTTATTTTATTTATTTATTTGATAACATGTTTTATTAGATGCCATGTTTTACTTCGAATAAACTTGTTTTTGTTTAGCGAGAATATTTCTCTCTAAATGAACCTTACAAAATCATAACCTGAATTCTTTTTGGGATGGAATCGAAGGGTTCTGTGTATCTGCCTATCTAATACCTTTAAACGAGCAATTCTTGTATATTTATAATCTGAATCTCGGAAACGGCTCCAACGATTTTCATGAAATTTAGTATGTAGGGGGTTTCGGGGACGATAAATTGATCTAGCTAGGTTTTATTTTTAGAAAACGTTTACCAAAAAAAAAACCGGTTATCCAGGTACTAGCTATTATATGCTGAAACCAACAAATAATAATAATAATAATAATCATTTATTTGCATAAAACATGGTATAAAATGGTATTAAATTGGAATCATTTATTTGCATAAAACATGGTATAAAATGGTATTAAAGTAAATAAAAAAGGCACAAGCATATTTTGCTAAGTTATAGCATGCAAAAATTTTAAGGACCTACAATAGGAATTAAATGTATCAACATTTATATTCCATAAACTCTTTTAAATTATAGAAACCGTGTTCGTTTAACCAGTTATATAATTTCATCTTAAACAGCCTTATACTTATTTCCTTGAAATGGTTTGGTATTTTGTTATAATACGCACACACATTGCGGCAGTTTTTGTTGTATTTGCTAAGCCTTGGCAAATCATTAAATACTAATTTATGAGGATCTCGTCTGTTCCGTGGGCAAATATCGTTAGCTGTTTTGAATAGCTGTTTATTCTTGGCTACGAACACACATGTTTCATAAATATATAGGGAAGGCAGCGGTAGCAAAGCAAGTTTTTTAAAAATTGGACGACATGAGTCATCAGGTTGCAGTCCATAAATTGCTCTTATGCACTTTTTTTGAGCAACAAATGCTCTACTCAGTCTTGCTCTCTACTTTAATTCGGATAAGCAACATCCATATGTATAGGAGCTTCCTTTAATTTTTAATTTAATTTAATTTTTAATTTGTTGGTGTAGTGGTAATAGAAATACTCACTGAAAATTTTAACGTCTACCTATTACGATTCTTGAGATACAGCCCGAGACAGACAGACGGACGGACGGACAACGGAGGCTTAGTAATAGGGTTCCGTTGGTTACCATTTGGATACGAAACCCTAAAAAGTAGATCATATGTCACATGACATTAAACATTCCTAAAAGAGACGCAATATAACCAAAAACGCACAAATTAGAAACGTCCGTCATTAAAGATACTTCCACCTAAAAAGCAGCCGAAGTTAATTCACTCAGCCATCTGCCTGAACCAGGATGGTAGAATGTAATTGGTGGCAAAAAATCGAATTTTGTGCCAAATCAAACGTTAATGTGCGAGCCGGGGTGCTTACCGGAAGCTGGGAAATCTTTTCACGGATGTTACCGTTTTTTTTTGTCGTTTACTGGCTTTTAAGCCGGGGACAGAGTGAGTGAAAAGATTATTCATGTTTATTTTGGGCGCGTTGAGCACTTTTTGGGTGAACAAAAATCATGGAACTCGCGTCATCGTCACTGAACGCTTTGGGTGAACAAAAATCATGGAACTCGCGTCATCGTCACTGAACGCTTTGGGTGAACAAAAATCATGGAACTCGCGTCATCGTCACTGAACGCTTTGGGTGAACAAAAATCATGGAACTCGCGTCATCGTCACTGAACGCTTTGGGTGAACAAAAATCATGGAACTTGCGTCATCGTCACTGAACGCTTTGGGTGAACAAAAATCATGGAACTCGCGTCATCGTCACTGAACGCTTTGGGTGAACAAAAATCATGGAACTTGCGTCATCGTCACTGAACGCTTTGGGTGAACAAAAATCATGGAACTCGCGTCATCGTCACTGAACGCTTTGGGTGAACAAAAATCATGGAACTTGCGTCATCGTCACTGAACGCTTTGGGTGAACAAAAATCATGGAACTTGCGTCATCGTCACTGAACGCTTTGGGTGAACAAAAATCATGGAACTCGCGTCATCGTCGCCGAATGCTTAAGCTCACGCTTAGTTTTCACTTCTATCGGCAGTCACCAACGACTGCCCCGCATGATTTTTTGTGCAAAGTAAGGAATGCTTATACTTAATACTTGCGGCCAATATGTCTGGACGATAGGTATCATCTTAACAAATTGTCAGAAAATTCAATGAAATGTACACTTTGGTCGAATTATCATTATCTGTGGTTTCTGGAACACATTGATTTCGTTGATTCTTAAACAACCATTTGTTTAAATTAGAGTCTTCGATCCATAGATAGAATAATCGTATGATCCGCGTTATTTTAATTTGTTTGCATTCAGAATTTTGAGTTTTAAACTTGCCGAACTTTACTTAAATGCCAAACTACATAATATGTCAAGTTTTAGGTTAAAGCTGTAGAATTCGACAAAAACTGATTTTCAAATTCATCATTCAGAAAAAGCAGATTTTGAATAACCGCAAAATAGTTTTGCTATGTAACACTTCTCGTAACTGGACTAGAAACAGCCCTCATCAGTTATTCATAAAGCAATCTGGATACTGTATAGCCAGCCTAACTCACAGCAACATGAAGGTCGTTTGTAACCAGGCTTAAACACGGCAATTGCGGCAATTTCCCGCAACCCGTGCCGCGCTGCGGTATAAGTGTTATTACTGTTCACTTCTGAGTGAAATAAAGGAAAATTTGAGCTTAACTGCTACTGTAATGTGCTGAATTAATAAGCAGGTATAATATTGAGAGGAGGCTTGGGAACCGGTCACCTCCTTCTGCGAAGCAGTAATGCTAGCGAAGGAGGTGGTGGGCCACGCGAGGGAAAAGTAAGGCCGCCCCAACCGCCGCTATAGGAGAAGATGCCCCGGACGTCGGGAGTCGCAGGGCGATCTCCGGCCACCGTAGGCGCGGGCTTGTTGGGCGTGTTTCACGCGCGCCTCAACGAGATGTCAGCATAGAAGACGGGGCCCGCTAGGGCCAGAGCCTGCCAGGGTTGCGGAATTTGTTCGAAAGAGTCACCGCGGCCCTGGAACGCAAAGGGAAGGAACACGGATGGGTTTTAGTCAGTAAGAGTCTGACACACCCTTCCGCTCCACCCAGAGCGGAAGAAGTCATTTGATGATTTACCATCCTTAAAAAAAAGAAAAAAGTATTTAAAAAGTCTTTCATAATTATCCAATCATCTGTGGCGGCCATTTTGCGCGAATCGCGACATCTGTGGGGGTACTGCTGGGTGGTCCGCGCGATATTGGCACACACGAATCCAAGATTACTTAACAAAAACCGGACAAGTGCAAGTCTAACTCGTGCACCGAGGGTTTCGTACTATCTCGGATGTAGATAGTTCATCTATTACGGGAATCGAGTCTCGATTTTTTTCCGATTATGCATTATAATAATATATAATAATAGTTTATTATCAGAAAGGTGGGTACAAAATCATCTATCTTATTCAAAAACAGTATAAAAATGTTTTTCCCTTAAAAGATAGAGTAATTATTAGCATTAACTACTGTTCGTCATAATTTAAACTGAAAGCACCGCATATTACTCTGACGAAAGATGAATAGGATTATAAATATACCGTTGGACTAGACGGACACCGAAATGATCATATTAGGGTTCTATTTTTTTTTGCAGTATCATTAATGATTTATTATAATGAGGTAGTCGAATATCACTCATTTCAGCCATCTTTTCTTTGTGACAGCCGACCATAACCTCCCACTTGCGCCCGCGCGCTCTATTCATTTGTCTATGATATCGACAAATGAAGCTGGAGCACTGGGCTATTGGGTGTCAGCTCATTTATTGTTTGTATGTGCCGGTTTATTTTTTATTTTTTTTAATATATATATTTTTTATTATTTATATCTATATTAATAATTGTTGCATTTTTACCCATATTTATACTTATTATTTTATTTGTTTATTTGTTTTATATATCCGGGAGTGTATCCGTGGCATCACTGACAGGCCCTATCAGAATACCAGCGCTGCGTTATTTATTTTTTAGATATCGCAGCATAAGCTGAGATAGGAACCATTTTGGCCTCGCACAGATAATTATTTTATTATACTGTTTAGTTATTAATTTTATTTTACTGGTTTTTTTGTCTTGTTCGAGTCCCAAATAAACATTTTTCTTTCTTTCTTTCATTGAATGTCATTCAAAAGTTATTTTCGTGTAATTCACAAAACGTGACTAAATATACAGAAACGTCGAAATAATACAAATACCCCGCCTGCATAGTTGCAGAATATGACAATCATTTATAGATACGCTGCATCTTAGTATAAATATTTTTCCGTATGCGTTGGCGTTGAGCATATTTCTTTGAATAGTATCTGCGTTTATTGTAAAAGTGGAAAGTTTATATATTTAATAGCTTCTGCCCACGGCTTCGCTCTTGTGAAAAGTATTTTTATGGTTTTTTTTATGCACGAAACTTAAATACTCGAGTTACTTTTTATAGCTTCAACTATCTGCCCGTCAAAGTCCCGTCGCAATCGGTCCCATGAAACACCACGATATTTATTTTTTTGCTCGGAATAATAATCTTTTTAATTCAATAGAAGTAGCCTTAGTTCCTTCTTATAACATCAGCTATGTGGCTGTAGAGGGAGAAAATGAAAAAAAAAATGTTTATTACATCAACTTTAATAATTTATTCTAGTTACAATGGGGAGCATCCTTTTAAGCAAACAGACGGTTGATCCTGTAAACATATCGAAGTGAAGGCTTGGGTGAAGTGATCACGAAGTGAGCTGTCAATCCATATAATCAAGATGGAATGACAGCTCACTCCGTGATCACGTGACATCTTGATTGTATGGATTGACAGCTCACCTCGTGATCACCTCATCCAAGCCTTCACTTCAACATGTTTACAGATAGTTTGCTTATGGTAGAAAGCTCCGCTGTTCCCCAGGAGCTTGAGAGGTTAAGTTATTGAGCCTATTCAAGTAACATGTAAACTTATACAAACAAAAATAAAATAATTAAATGGAAACGGTATGAAATACTAAAAATAACGCCCTGGGATGTGTGTGTTATGTGTGTGGAGGTGGATTTATGTTTGAGAAGTGGGTGTGGAGTTGAGCAAGTGTAGGAGTGAGAGTTGTTCAAGGGTTCATTAGAAAACCAGCGTCAGACAGCATCAGTCTGTCTGACATATCGCTGAAATGGACCTTTTTAGTGCAGCCCTGAGACACACATTTAGTTCTTAGCATACCTACATTTCTTTTTTTAATTTTATTTCTATGTACCGTGCGTGTTTCATGTAAGTGCTAAATAAATATTGTTCTTTCTTTCTTTTCTTTCTTGTACCTTCACAATATACATCATCATCTTCCTGCCCTTATCCCATGTTATTTGGGGTCGGCGCAAAATGTTTTTTTCTTCCATTCTGTCCTGTCAGCCGTCACGCTATCACTAACTCCCTTTTTTTCATATCACTCCTAACACAATCCATCCATCTTTTCTTTGGCCTCCCTCTCCCTGTCCATCCATCCACATTTATATTCATAACTCTTTTAGTTACGTGCATATCATCCCTCCTCTTCACATGACCATACCAAGATAAGCGGTTCCCTTTTAACTTTTCCTTCACTGGCGCAACTTTTAAACTACCTCAAAAAAACTTATTCCTCACTTTATCCAATATCGATACTCCACACATCCATCTCAACATTCTCATCTCCGCTACATGCAACCTTTTGTCATCCGTCTTTGCTTTTCGAATAATAATACATATTTCACAATATACATGATGGAGATTAATATCTCCTGTGATTTGAGGTAAAATGCAGATAATTTTGCAGATGCATTTTAGCTAGGTAACCCTACGACTAGTCTTGGGATCGGAAAATAATATAGGACATTATCTTCCACTCCGCTACTGAATGTCGAAGTTTGAAATGTCGACGTATGTTAGCTCTAAAGTACAGGATCTCGATGTACGCCAGTTCGAAAGTTCACTGGAGCGAAGTATGCAAGGCCGACGTATCGTTAGTTAGAAAGCATACGAGTGCGATCGCCAGTTCGAAATTACCCTGGTTAGGTTAGGTTAGAACTGTGACCAACTACGCGCGAGCCGAGCGAGCGAAGCGAGCGGTGCCGCGGCAGCGGCCGGCGAGCGCTACCTCGAAATTGGTCGCGAAATTTTTCTAAGTATTTTTTTCATAGTGCCCCCAAGACGACACTCTGACCTCCTGACGAATCTAATTAGGATAATCTAACTAACGATACGTCGGCCTTGCATACTTCGCTCCAGTGAACTTTCGAACTGGCGTACATCGAGATCCTGTACTTTAGAACTAACATACGTCGACATTTCAAACTTCGACATTCAGTAGCGGAGTCATTATCTTCCATTAGTGGCCGAAATATCATAACGCAATACAAAAGAAAGTCTTGTTAAAATCGGTCCAGACGTTTCGGAGATCCTGGTTTATGGGTTTTAATATAACAACTATAATAGTGAGTCCACACGATTCAGACGTTAGTCCGAATTGAATTTCTTTGAAAATCTATCACTCTGACATATTTTGTTTGCATTGCATTATAGAACTTTGTCATTCGTTCTATAGAAATTTATCAAAGTCTATATGGAAATTTGTATCGTGATTAGTATATATGTAAGATGAAAAGCATTAAATTTGAAATTTTTGTTTTATTCGATTGAATTTTTTGTTTTTTTTCTTGTATTTTGTTGGTTACCTTGTTTTTTTCTAGTATGTGTTATGTTATTTTTTTGTTTTATATATTTCATTTTATTGTAGGTGTATGATGTTACATTTGTGGATTTGGGATAGGCTAATCTTTTTTTTTTATTTGCACTGTGTAACGC
Source organism: Mamestra brassicae (assembly GCA_905163435.1). Classification (NCBI taxonomy): domain Eukaryota; kingdom Metazoa; phylum Arthropoda; class Insecta; order Lepidoptera; family Noctuidae; genus Mamestra; species Mamestra brassicae. The sequence goes on along the minus strand of LR991004.1, from coordinate 4,321,202 downwards.
CATAGGTTATTCAGTAATGGTATACATGTATTCATAAATAAATCGTGTGGTTGACCCATTAGGCTAAAATCTGGGCTCAGCCTTAAACATCTCAAGTCAAAAAGCACCAAAACATCTTTCCAAAATGGCTTAATCATCGCTTTTACCTTAATAACAAGTTTGAAACTCAATTAATATTTGCCCAAAGTCTGTCATAGTCCTCAAGATTACGTCTCCCAGGCTAATCTGTCGTGTCTTTGAGGAATTTCCTCATCTCGCACTTTATAACTACATTTACATTTTTGTTTTAACTTTGTTTACCGCTTAAGATAAAAAATCAAGGTTATTTTTTGATGTATGGTTCTTATTTTTTACAAAGGGAAGAGAAGCCAACGGAAATTGGGAGCAAGGTTATTTCATTATTATAATATAATTCACATGTTGGCCAATTAAAATAAACTCGTGTGGCGGTTAGAAACGTACTGACGCTTTTTTTTGAAAAAGGTAAGTTTCAACGGTAGGTGGCGCTGTGGACAAGGTATTATTTTTATAGAGCCATAGATTATAAATAACACTTTTCAATTAGCCAATAAAGAGTAACGTTTCATTTGAGATTGCCTATAAATATTCAGAGTGCAAAAAGCCATAATAATAGGTATGTGTGACATAAAACAAGAAATTACCATAACCAATTGACCATAGTAAACTATGTAGCTTTCTCCCACGTCAATAATCCCATAGACCAGGGGTCACCAATTAGTTTCATTTGGGTTCCTTTTTTTTAAATATGCCTGCCACGCGCGATCCGTTTCTATTTTTATAAATTAAACAAAAGTAATCTACTTCAAAAAAAGGTTCTCAATTCGTCGGAAACTTTTCTTTTTTTTTATGTATGTTTCCCGATTACTCGAAGATGGCTGGACCGATTTGGATTTTTTTTTTGTTTGAAAGCATACTTCTCAGGTGGCCCCATGATCATCAAGTCAGGATCTAATGATGAGATCCTGGAGAAATAGAGAAATCTCTTCAAATTGTATAGGCACACTAGAAGCGATTTGGGTAGTTTTTGGAAGAGTACTTTCTCGGATCCATTTCAATTTGGTGAAGATCTGATGAAGAACTTCGGAGATAGGCAACAGAACTCCTCAATAAATGATAGCAAATGGACTGGGATTGTTGAAATCTCTTGTCTGTCTATTGTTTACACCAGTTAATAACATAACATCACGCCGGAACGCTGTGAAGGGGTAAGTACATGTGAACCACTAAAAAGTGAAAAAAAAAACTTTTTACAAAAAAATGCAACCGACTTCCAAATAAAAAACACTAAAAAGTATGAAATAACTTTAATTTCGGCAGTCGTAAATAACTAGCTTACAAATCTAAGCAAAAGACGACACTATAAAATATTATAAAGCACAAGTGTGTGCGCAAACACAGGTGCACTCTTCCATCACTCTCATATTCCGATGGGAGGGCAACCCGAAACGACCGGAGAGAGATCTGGCGCAGGACCAACGGCTTAACGTGCTTTCCGAGGCACGGGGGTGTCACACCACCAACTTCCAAACTCCGGGCTGTCACTGAGAAATTCCTAATTGAAAAACCCCAATGACAGTTTTTGCCCGACCTGGAAATCGAATCCAGGATTCCACCCTCGGCAGTCGCGCTTGCGACCGCGAGACCAACGGAGTAGTTACTACAGCTTATATGGTATGGTGAACAGGGTGAGACAGTTTAAATCAAAGTTCTAAACAAGTTTTTTTAATCAAAGAGCAGAAGAGGTACTAAAAATAACTTCAGAAACAACTACTCATAGACAAGATAAAAGAAAGAAAGAAAGAAAGAAAGAAAGAAAGAAAGAAAGAAAGAAAGAAAGAAAGAAAGAAAGAAAGAATAATATTTATTTAGCACTTACATGAAACACGCACGGTACATAGAATTAAAATTAAAAAAAGAAATGTAGGTATGCTAAGAACCAAGTGTGTCTCACGGCTGCACTAAAAAGGTCCATTTCAGCGATATGTCAGACAGACTGATGCTGTCTGACGCTGGTTTTCTAATGAACCCTTGAATGGACGAGTGGCGGTTTATTTGAATCCATCTTATATAATTATATTCTTACATATATATACATATAGCATCTAAATAAAGTAAATAAAATAATAAACAGATATAGATGAAACAATGTGTATGAATGTATTTGTGTACGTGTAATGTGTTGATAATTACTATTTCTAGTACAGTTTTAAAACTACAATCTCCTTCAGTACCTGTCGATCATAAACTAACATTACATCTGCCTACGCTTTTCGCAACTATATTATGTTCGGTTTCCAGTCAAACTGAATACCAGTATTTTACATAGAATAACTGCCTAGCACAGGGGTTCCCAAAGATGCTCCTCTTCGGTAACTGGACAGATATTCGCGGGTGTAAAATTTAATAAACGGACAAAACCCGCTCGCTGCTTAGTATTTTATTTTCTTTTTGTGTATCAATATTTGAAAAATGCACAACATCATATTGTGGTGGTTTTTATTTTGGTGCCCAGTACAATTTTAACCTATTTTGGCAAGCTAGGGCCGGCGCCCTAGCTTGCCAAAATACAATACAAATAACATAATACTAAACGGTGTGAGTGCGCCACGGATTTAAATAGTTTGGGAACCCCTGACCGCCACAACCCCGTTATTGGGTAACCCAATAAAGGGCTCCAACAAACGCGACTTTTTGGGTCGTTTTTCCTCGATATTAATAACGGCAACAGGTAGACGTTTGAAATATTCACAGAATATTGTGTCATATTATTCACTTTAAAAGTTAATAATTAAAATAAAATTAATATTTAAGGGGGGCTCCCATACAACAAACGTATTTATTTTGCCGTTTTTATAGATAATGGTACGGAACCTTTCGTGCGCGAGTAGAACTCCCACTTGGTCGGTATTTTTATATTGTTTAAACTGAAATAGTAATAAGGGTTGATTTAGGTAGTCGACTGTTTTTGATTACACTTTTCAAAACCTAAAGAGAAGACATGACGTAGTAAAAAAATGTATTATTGTGTGACTCATCTGTTATTCTAATGTAAAAGCTATACTGTAAAGTTACATCGGAATCCGTTCAACTGTTTGAGCGGGAAAGAGTGAAAAACATCCATCCGACCATCTCCACAAACTTATAATATTATAAGTAGGAAAAGAAAGATGGTTCGAAACGAAAAAAGTTTTCATAATTTCTGGTTCACGAAATGCATTTACTAAAAACTACACATAGGTACACGTTTGCAGTCGAAAGTCACACATAGCTTCCAGGAACAGTGTATTTTAATTAAATCAGTTTTGATCCGGAAATAATGATTTCAATCGTTCGTAAAGCCGTTTAAATCGCTTTTCAATAATTTTAGATGAACCTGCATGGAATAATGTCTCATGTTAGCCGAATTTTATTGTTTGTTTAACATTATTATCGTTAGTTATATTTTAATCGGATTAGCAATTTTGAAAAGCAACATTTGACTAGAAGACGGGGCCCGCTAGGGCCAGAGCCTGCCAGGATTGCGGAATTTGTTCGAAAGAGTCCGCGACCCTGGAACGCAAGAGGCTTTAGAACGAACACGGATGGGTTTTCGTCAGTAAGAGTCTGACACGCAATTCCGCTCCATCCAGAGCAGAAGAAGACACTTGATGATATCCCATCCTTAAGAAAAATTATTGACAAATACATTTTTTTTCCTTTTAGAGTGACAGTAAATTATGACACGCCTTTGGCATTGATTTTTACTGAGGTGATGTTGTATCTTGTAGTAGAAGTAGAAAAAGACTTGTACGAGAATTTACCTTTCGAAGGCAAATTCTACCAATAAGGGTTCCGGAAAAACAACAAAAAAAAGTAAAATAAACAATATAAATAAAAGAAATAATAGAGACATAAAAAGAAAATGTAAAATTATTGTTACGAGCTTGGGGTTCGTGACAATAAAAACAGCCGATTAGATAACCAAAAATGACACTTTATTTTAAAAACACTAATTACAACTTTAAACTCACTAATTATAGAACACAACTTCACCACTGATCACTTTATTCGCACTTGAAGATCGCTTCCAAAGTATTCGCTTGTATCGCTAATCCAATACTGACTCGGTCGCGGAATACGCGCTCCTTTTATAGGTCAGTTTATTCTAGAAACTTCCATTCTCGAAACATCTGGAAAGTACTCGTAACTACCGCTGCCGACTGACTAGATACCGAGAAGTGTAGAATGTTCTGGCAAAGAAATGTCTAGAAGGTACTTGACTCTACTAGTTCTGCTACTCGATACTAGATGGCGCTAAATATTAATTAATTTTTTCGACCAACTAGAATAGTTGGTCGAAAAAATTAATTAATATTTTAAGTTAAAATTAAATCACATTAATCAGTGTTTTTTTTAGTGGTTATCTTTGGTAAGACGTACTGAACGTTGTGTTAAAATTTGTCCACCTATTTTAATAGGACCTTATATAGCATTTTAACATTTTTGTGTAAATTTAACTCTGTAACAGTAGTATGAAACAAGAAAGAAAAGAAAGAAAGAAAAATGTTTATTTGGGACTCGCACAAGACAAACAAACCAGTAAAATAAAATTTATAACTAAACAGTATAATAAAATAATTATCTGTGCAAGGCCAAAATGGTTCCTATCTCAGCTTATGCTGTGATATCTAAAAAATAAATAACGCAGCGCTGGTATTCTGATAGGGCCAGTCAGTGGTGCCACGGATACACTCACGGAGCATTTATAAAAGAAATATACAAATAAAATAATAAGTAGGTATAAATATGGGTAAAAAATGCAACAATTATAAATAAATAAGCTTAATTAATTATTATTTTAATAATAATTAATTAATTAAATTATTTTAAATTAATTAGTAGCGCTGTCTACTGAAATCTTCAAACAGTTAATCAAACCTAAATGTACCAACATTCAGGTTTATTACCAAGGGATCATAGATTCCAAGAGGTACAAATTAACAGTAAGTTCTTCAAAGTACTAACAAAGTTGAGAACTTCCCTGTCTACGGAAGATTTATATAATTAATGGATTAATTCAATCAGTGGTTACCGGACGTAAATAACAGGGCTTTTCATTGGTTTCCGAACTTCTGGCTCCATTCAAGGTTTAAGCAAAATTCTGTAACACGGATCCAATAAGCAAAAGCGTTAAGCTTAAATTGATTATTCTGTGACTTTACCTTATTGGTATTCATTGAATACAACATAACTTGAATATAATATAACATTAACAAAAGATGACTTCCAATTAAATTGCAATAGAAAACATTTTATTTAAATTTAAACGTCAGAATATATTGCATGGTTCGAATTGGTTATTTCCTACGGAGAAGGGCCGGCAAGAAACGGTCTTAAAAAAGTTAATTGTTTTCAAAAACAGTACCTACTAGCACTTCTCCCGCAACTTCGTCTGCGCAGATTTAGTATAGACTAAATCCCCTTAAAGGTTGAATTTACAATATTCAACATCAAATGTGTTGGAAATTCAATAAGCCCGAGGATTGAGTTTCTTCCATACATGTTTAACAACCCCTTAACCGTCTTTTGGTGGTAGTTCTAAAAAACTTATACTGACAACCTCTGGCAATTTACTGAGGCTATAATTCGTATTAATGTTCAAGTATATTGGCCCAAGCAATAACATTTTTCATACAAACTTCCACCCCCTATATAAAATTCCTTTCTTAGCTGACGTCTCCTACTCATATTCTAACTTTTTTTAACACATTCACATAAAAAGAATCTTACCTAAAAAAAATAAACCTATTAACAAGTGACATGATTATATTCCACTAATAAATCTAAATTGATATCATTTCCACTAGTGAACTTAGACAGAGTAGTCTAAGTAAATAGTAGTCTACGTAAGTAAGTAGTCTAAGTAAGTAGTAGTCAAAGTAAATAGTAGTCTAAGCACGAGGTAGTCTAAGGGTGGGCACACACGTGTCTGATCCGATTCGGGTTGCCAGATGCTGGATGTTATAAATGCGTACAAAAATAAAAAATCACTAAATCGATAGCTCAAATTTGAAAGACTTCAGCGTCAAAGAAACCGGAGCGCCTGTTTCGAGCATAAATAATGTAAAATGCTGCAAAAACAATGTCATGACTAAATCTCCAGCAATATGGCTCATAAATTAAAAAGTCGCACGGAACAAGGAGTTCTTAAACCGACCAAAGCGATTGGTCTTCCGGGAAAACTACTTGCCTATTTAAATTAGTTGTTCTCTATTTTTCCAAAAGGAAAACGTCTTTCCCGTTTCTAAGCTTCCTGCTCCATATTCAGCAATATCCTTCAGTCTTCACAGTGTCTTCATTTCTCTCTGCTCAATTTAAATTGCTCCTTAACGTTGACCATTTAAATATGCAGTACTAGAGGACTTATCTAATAAATATAACAAGGACCTAAATCAGGTAGGTAAGTGACTTTCTATTTAATTATTTTCGTTTAGTTTCGTGCTTCTACTTCTTTCTTTTTTTTATTTAATATGGGTTTGCTCTTGACTCTAGTCTAGGTCATAGATGACAGAGACAAAGTCGACGATGGAGCGAGCTTACCCAGAAGAAGCCTATTCACTCTAATTTTGAAGAGATTAGGGCTGTATGCGTTCGGAAACACAGACGCAGGCAGAGAGTTCCACTCCTTTGCTGTGCGCATTATAAAAGACGTTTGGAAACGTTTAGTGCGAATTGGCGGAATAGCAACAAGGTAGGGATGGTAACTTGCAGTGCGTCTAGATGTCCGATGGTAGAAGGGGGCCGGTGGGATGAGATCGTGGAGTTCCTGGACACTCTCCCCGAAGTACAATCTGTAGAAGACCGACAAGCAGGCAACCTTGCGGCGATGAGCCAAGCTGTGAAGCCTGGCATCCACCAGTCTTACGTCGCCAATGAGCATTTTAGCTCTGTGTTCACCGAGTCAAGCGCGGCAAGTTGGTATTTAGCTGAGCCATCCCAAAGGTGGCTGCAATACTCCATGCAGGATCGGACTTGTGCTTTGTAGAAGGTTAAAAGCTGTCCAGGCGTGAAGTATCGCTTCACTCTAAATCAAAGAACCCATTAATTAGGATTTCGAACAGTAACAAAAAAATACGGAATATGATCACTCGTGTGAATGTCTGTCTGTACCCCAGACACAGACGGTCACTTTCGGGGGACAAAAAAGAAAATTAAAAAAAAGTTTTACAAACTACTACGTGACATATCAAATGAAAGGGCTCTATGTGTGTTTAAATTATATGTTTTTAATAATTTTGAAACAAATAGTTTTGAAGTTATTCAAGAAAGTTGGTACACTATTTGATATACATATTATTGAGCCTAAAATTTTGAAAAACATGCAGATAATAGTTCTTTACCCATAAACCTATAAACCTTATATAATTAAAATAACATGCTACAAAATTGAGATTCCTTTGGAACCCTTTGCACGCGAGACCAACTCGCACTATGCCAGTGTTTTTTTCCATAACACAAAATTGGACCCTTATAGACATTCAACCTTACCATATCCGTTTACCTTTTATACTCTAGTACAGCTTCTGGGCATTCAAGCCTTGCTAATTGAATAAGTTGTGTTCGTAGGAGTTAAGTTAAATGTTATTGTTTACAGCCATATTAGCATAAGTCTACAGTCGGTACACCTGAATGTGAGTCACGTTGCAGGGAAGCGATGGAAATAGTTCGGGACACGTGTGTATGTAAAGTGGTTTAATCATTCTTCCTTTCTACTATGATTGTAATGTAACAGTTTGTTTATTAATTAATAAAAATATTAATATCTCAAATACTGTAAGAATTTGTCTAGTATAACATAGTGTACATATTAGATAAAAAACTTTTTTATTTGGAAGTCGGTTGTATTTTTATTTTTCACTTTATAGTGGTACCCACATCTAAAATAACCACTGGAAAGTCACAGAAAAGCAAAACACGCAATTTCGTCTACTTATTTGGATAATATATTTTCTAGCCATTTTGATTTAAAAACCAAACTATTCAACCGATTTTGATGAAACTTCTATGAGATCAATCGGAACGCATATCCTTTATTTTATTTTATTTTAGCCAATTGTGTACCACTGCAGGGCAAAGGCCTCCCTTTCTTCCTTCCATTCCTCCCGGCTTTGGGCAAGTGTGGACCAATCTGACCGATAGGCGTCAAGCTCGTCCCGCCATCTTCGCCTGGGTCTCCCGCGATGTCGTCGGGCATTTTCTGGGACCCACATTGTGGTTGCTTTAGCCCATGAACCGTTCGACATACGGCAGACGTGGCCGGCCCAGTCCCACTTTAGTTTGGCTGCTTTTTGTGTGACGTCGGCAATTTTTGTTTTGGAACGCAGCACTGTGTTCCTAACGTGGTCCATTAATCGGACTCCCAGAATGCTGCGCTCCATTGCTCGCTGACAAACCTCAAGCTTGAACCTCTGCTGAACTGTCAAAGACCAGGTTTGAGCACCGTATGTAAGGAAAGGGAGAATGCACATGTCCATCAATTTGCGCTTATAACAAATTGGAAGGCCTCCTTTCATGAGAGCCTTCATCGACCAATAGCTCTTCCAGGCGTTGTCGGTGCGGCGAGCAACTTCTTTATCCATATCCTTTCACATGAAAAATAAATAAAATATATACAAGCAAATTGAGAACCTCCTCCTTTTTTTAAAGTCGGTTAAAAATGCGTTTAGTCGTGATGTTCTATTGCTAAATCATTTTTTTTACTATTGATAGGCACGCGTTTGACCACTATCTCACTTGATAAAAAGTAAGCGATGATGTGGTCGAAGATGGAGCACACTTGCCTAGAAGTAACCTATTCACTCTTGGCTTAAAAACTCCCAGGTTGTAGCTATCAGGACACACAGACTCTGGCAGGGAACTCCACTCCTTAGCTGTACGCATAATGAATGTGTTCCCAAAACGTTTTGTGCATGTGGGTGGGATGTACACCATGTACCGGTGGCGCATCGCCGTATGTTTTGTGGTCCGATGATGGAACAGGCTTGGCGGAATTAAAATATGCAATTCCGTCGCATCACATAAAGTCGTAGCCCCTTAATAACCAAGGCATTATTAACCAGTCAACCTTCTTATGTTGGTGTAGTTCCAGCGTTGTAGTGCAAAAGTGTGCCCTCACAAATGGATAATTAAAAAAAATATTTGGCTGTGCCCAAGCATTGGCGATTTGCCATATCAGACTACGTTTTCTTCGAAAAATACTACTATGCTTTAAGTGCATTTTAAGACCTAAGAACACTTTTTTTTCATCTTTAGCAAGACACTTGTGACTATTCTATACAGAACTGTATAGTATACATCGCTGTTTTTAGTTGCAATAAAGGGTGACTTTTAATTAATTTTACCTTTAGGGATGAAAAAATGTTCTCATCAATAAAAGCAACTTGTTTTGTGATCAACTCTGACAAAATAGAAAAAAACTGGCCAACTGCAAGTTGGACTTGTACACGAAGTGTTCCGTACCATAAGCCGAAAAAAACATGTTTCTTGTATGGGGGCCCCCTTTTATTTTTAATTTTATTTCATTTTTATTATTTGTTATAACAGCAGCAACAGAAATACATCTTCTGCGAAAATTTCAACTGTCTAGCTATCACGGTTCATGAGATACAGCCTGGTGACAGACAGACGGACAGTGGAGTCTGAGTAATAAGGTCCTGTTTTTACCCTTTGGGTACAGAACCCTAAAAACTAATCAACTGGTCAGATGTTTTTTTTGCGATTCATGATCGTTTTCAATTTCAAACCCTGACAGATATCCAATGTTTTAAATGTTACCAACTATGTTGGGGACGGATCCAGTCTACAGCTTCCATCGGATGCAGCTATGTACCAGTATTTTACTTTGAGCGTCTGCCCATCAAACTTCTACAACCCAGTAACTGGGTAAAACGGTACCCCTTGGCAAGACCGGTGTCAGATTTATTGACACTGACTGTCCGTTACGTCAATCAAAGATAAAAAAAATGGCAGCCGGGACCAACGGCTGAACGTGCTTCTCAAAGCGTTATTTTATCTAATAAAAAAAGAAACATGGTCGATTTAATTCCTCACACGTGCCAAGCTAAAGTTGGCGTAGTTTATAATAGAATCAAAGGTATTACAAATAAAACTATTTGCAAACAAACATTTTGTCATGAAATCTAAAACTGTTTGTTTGTTTGTAGGAGGCTCGTGGCTAAATAATTCCAGCCTCACGGTTCGATCTTCCGAGGTTAAGCAGCGCTTGCTGAGGTCGGTTCATGGATGACCACCAGTAATGACCGAGACCCCTCCGTGCCTCGAAATTACGTTAAGCCGTTGGTTGTTAAGAATACTTGACATTGACGCTTCTGTGCTGCCACCTATAGTTCCTGCAGGCTCCATTTAGGGGAACGTGCACGAAGTAGACTGCCATCTAGCGTTACATTTTCGAAACTTATAAGTAAAATTTGTGTCACCGGAAAATAGCAAGCGCCGTAAGATTGTAAAATATCGCGTGAAATTTTAAACTATTTTTTCTTAATAAGACACGGATATATAACTATGTATTGAATTTGGATGGGATTTATTGTATACAAAACGATTTTATCATAATATATCGAGAAATTATAATCTAATCAAGATTTATTACAATTTTACGGAAACTGCAACTTTCCGTTGACTAATGCTTGACAGTGACACTTCAGTTGTGCCACCTATAGTTCCTGCACGTTCCCTATAGGCCAGCGTGTTCCATCCTCCCAACAACATGGCTCACACACAACACATTATCGCTTGCCATCAGGAGAGACTCTAGTCTAGATTTAATTTCTTGCACGTGCCAAGCTAAAGTGGGCGTAGTTTACAATAGAATCAAAGGGATCACAAATAAAACTGTTAGCAAACAAAACACTGCCGCTTTCAACCTACAAAATATTTTGTAAGGGGATCCATTGTTGTGAATTTGTGATCGCAAGCTAAAGGGATGGAATTTATTGTAGCGGCAATCTTTTAAAATTGCCGTGGGATGCTTAACAGGTGATGCACTGTTTTGTTTTAATTACTGTCTCACAGTAAAATAATCATTATGATTGCCGAAACCAGAAGTGCACATTTAAGAGTCAAGTGGTGCTATATAGTTATGTATGAAAAAATATCAGAATAATAAAATATTTGTTTAAAAAAATTACTGTTGAAGCAATCTGCCGCAGTTTGGGGCGTTTATTTTAGTTCAATCACAGATTTGATGCCAGCAAAAATATTCTTTTAAAACTTTATAATCGTTTTTTTGAAACAGGTTATTAAAAAAAAGTTAATATTTTTAATTTTGATATTATTTATTGCCTGTGTAACAGCTACAGAACACCGCTCTTGAACATGACATTCCTATAAAGAATTGCGCGAAGAGATTTACGTAGTTGAATTATTTAGAACGAGTCTGATCGATGTCAACTTGAAGGAACACTAAGTACTGAGGTACCCAAAAAAAAGTGAAAAAATCAGTCTTCAGGGCCAATCCTACTAGTTTTGAGCACCGTTTGCATTCGCATGTCACGTTTAGTTCCCCTATGCTCGACTCGAAAAATACCTACTAAAAAGGTAAAGCGGAGGGAAGTGTCAGACTCTTACTGACTAAAACCCGACCGTGTTCCTCCTAAAACCCTTTGCGTTCCAGGGCTGCGGTGACTCTTTTGAACAAATTCCTCAACCCTGGCAGTGATCTGATGCACATTTTCATCTTCTATTTCTATTTCCACGACACTCTTATATTGTCAGGATTAGGATAGAAGGAAGTAGGATAATAATCATGAACCCTCAAAATGTCACTTCCCTTCATTACATCCTACACCCTGCCGTTATGATAGTTGCCGTGCCACCGTCTGCCCTATGGCTAAAATTGGAGTAACCTTTCATTTTCCTAGAACAATAAACCAATGGCTGTTATTTTCTACTCGAGCTTGATTTGTAAACAACACTTAATTCTCACCATACAATCGATTCGAACGTAAATAGGCAAAAACTACTACCTACTAATTGTCGACGACACGCGATCCACATTTTAGGAAACATTCGCAATTGCACCGCAGCCGTAAATTGTCAAAAACATTTCTAGTTTTCAACTTTTTGACAGGTTTTGCCAAATTCTATGGCAATGTTTAGCTTCTGATCAAAGTAAAAGCCACCCCTTTATCACGGGAAGTGTCAAGCAGCCGTTCCGAAATTTCTTTCAAAAGGCTGTGAGAAGGGCCCCACGGCCCGAGGGTTGCGATCCAAAACGGTTCAAAGTTACGAATAAGGTTACTATATTTACGCCACTTGAGGTTTTCTGCAGCGGCAGCGCCAGTCCTATACAATAAACTAGGAAGTGATGGCGCAATAGTATTTACTATCCAACACTAAAGGCCTATCCATCTTCCATGAAAAAAAGGACATACCGTCCGGTCCTAATGCTAATTAAGTCCCACTTGTACGTGCCTGTAGACATTTTAAGACGCCCCTCCACCCGTGACCCCCCATGTTCAAAATGGCGACGAATAAATATGATTCACAGAAGACCCTGTCCATCTTTTGTTTCGATTCCTGCCAGCTCATGAAGATTTGTAATAATTGACGACTATTTATGAAGGAACAATTCCGTTACTTTGTTATAAATAGCGAAGTACTGTTGTATCAAAAATTTATCGAGTCTATTACTTTTTTATGGAAATATCTCAAGTCATTTTAAGTTTTCTATTAAGTTGCGGCGCACGCTGACAGCGGTACCTATAATACGGATTGAGGACACATAAATTAAAAAAAATATGTTCTGAAATAAGGGTCCCTAAATTGCAACGGTGACGAGATATCATTATTTGAATGTAAAGTTCTCTTAGAAGACCTTTGCCTCCAAATACCTCGACAATACAACTAGTTTTTTTTTTATTATTTCAGCTTATATTGTCGCTCTCCTGAACAAAAGCCTCAAAAAACTCAAAGTATTGATTTAAATTAAATCATTTACAGGCACTTTAGAATTGTCAAGGTCAGTCAATCAAAGAGATGAAGCTGAAAATGTACGGGCATAAAGATCACTGTGACGAAAAATTGGTAATTTATCGGTGCTCTGCGTCCCACAGCGCCTTAATTAGGGAGTCTTTTTAAGTAAAATAATAATAATATGTTGGGGCAACTCACACACGGTCATCCGATCCCAAATTAGGCAGAGCCTGTGCTATGGCAACCAGACAACTGATAAACATACTTATATATTTCTAAATACATACATATTACAGACAAATTACACCCAGACATAGAACAAATGATTATGCTCATCACACAAAGATTTGCAGTCAGGGTCACTAACCACTCGACAAACAGGCCAGTCAAACTCGGAGAAATTCGCGACGTCCCCGCAAGGGGGCGTGGCAGGCGGGCATAGGCTATGCCTTTAATCCCGCGGGATCGTTTGGTTGCCAGGCCAGTCAAATAAAATTATAAGCTATTGTACTTGTACCCTTCTTACGTAAACTGAAAAGGAAAAAAACTGACGTTTTACGATTTCCTGACAGTTTTCTGACATTCTCTAGGCCAATTTCTAACAATAACTAATAAAAAAAAGTGACACAGTAACCTATAAACACAGTGTTCATTACGAATAATGCCTTTCTAGTGCCCTTTTAAATGTTAAGGGCACTTGAACTGGTAGGCATAATAGCTGGTAGAACAATGGCGTCTCTAGCCTTTCATAGAGTGTAACAATGTGCAGGGGCCCTCTTGAAAACCGGTCGAGTGATCGGGAAAACTCGTTGTTTTATGCAGAAGATTAATTCATGACAATATGTTTTACTGGGGCTTTATTTTATTTTTTTTAATAAGTAATATGGGTTTGCTCTTGACTCTTGTCTTGGTCATATAAAACAGAGACAAAGTTTCTGGAAATGGGTTTCTGGGATGGGATGATAATAAAAAGAGTAGTTATCGTGGCTTAGTAATAAGAGCTGCAAGTCGCTCTTCATGGTTACGCACATTTTGTACGCCATTGTCACGTATACATGACGAGCAAGCCTGGCCCTGTACGTATGTGCGTACAAATTTGTGGCTTGACGTCAGAGGCACGCCGATGCGTTTATGCTCTGGCGTTCAAAAGGTAAAGCAATGTTTGCTGAGATCGGTTCTTGGATGAGTGACCTTTCGTTACAAACCCAGACCCTTACGTGCGTTTAAAAGACGTTCAGCTGTTGGTCTTGGCTGCTATTTGTCGATCTTTGACAGTCAAACAGATGCCAGAAAATATGAAACCAGTCTTGCCAAAAGGTTTCGTGTTAGTCAGTTAGTGGGTCATCATCATCATATCAGCCGAAAGACGTCCACTGCTGGACATAGGCCTCCCCCAAGTGTCGCCACAACAACCGCTCCTGTGCGTCTCGCACCCATCGGCTTCCTGCGACCCTCACCAGGTCATCAGTCAACCTTGTGGGAACCGACATAGCTAATAGGGAGAAGGGCAAGCATTATTTACCAAAGATTGTTCTTTATAATAATAATAATATTTTTTTTTATATTTTTAATACTTTTATATCTTTGTATTTTAATATTTAAAAATGTAATTTATATGTATAGGTATACAATGAATAGGAAAATAATAATAATCTTATTATCAGGCTACTGAGGCCCATAGACACAATTCACAAAATAATCTTAAACAATAGTAAACTAATACATATTAATAAACCTTATTAAACTGTTGCACACGAAATGACGGCGTCGTGTTTTTTCGTGTCTTATTCACATTATTTTTCGATTGAAATTACAGGCATGTTTTAAAAACATCTTGTGTACTTCCCAGGCATCCCACAGATTCCCTGGTCTGAATAAACTATAAGCTAATAATTGGCTCGTGGCGTATTAAAATTCATCGTTGATAACAGCCAGGCTTACTGATAAGACGCAAATTGATTCTCATTATGATGCAAGTAGTGTCACCCTCTCCTATCGTTCGATAAACGTGGAGCGGCGGAATAAATTATATGGCAACGAAGTCTTTGCATGTTTTTAATTAAAAGAGTAATTGATTTATGTACGAACTTCAAAGGATTATTAAAAAGGTTGATTAAAATCAGTGGTCAGTGGATGATTATGATCAGCGTGATGGTTGACGGACATTTCTTTTCATTTATTCAGTTCAAAAACAATTTGGATTGCGTCTGAATGTGTCACAAAAGAAAAAAAACTTAAAATAATAAAATAATAAACATTTCTTTCGGAAGAGATTCCATGTTTGTTGGTAATATAAGCTTATAAACCAGTGTTCGTAAACATTTATTCTAAGCTGCGTGAGGCACGCCGATCCTGGGGAATGTCTACTTGTATGTATCCACCGCCCCAAGATCGGAGAGACCCACCTATTAGCTAATGCACCAAGAATGTGTTGGGGCTGGCGCAAACACGGCGTATCAGAGAAGCACAATATCTCTGGCGCATGATGGCCGAAAAACTATCAACGTCCGCGTCGGCATTGCTAAATTTATTGAAATCGGTTCAGTAGTTTAGGCGTGATTGCGTAACACACAGACAGAAAGTGCACTTTCTGTCTATGTGTTACGCAATCACGCCTAAACTACTAAACCGATTTTAATGAAATTTGGTATAGAGATAGTTTGAACCTCGGGAAAGGACATAAGATAGTTTTTATTTAGGGTGGTGAAAGTTAGTAAGTATGAGGAATCAAGAACCGCGGAACCCATTTGGATGAAATTTGGTATGGAGATAGATCCTTTTCCTTAGAGGGGTTGAAATAGGTGATGATGGTTTGTATGGGAGTACATCATGATAAAAAATATAAAACTATGAACCTTTGTATTTAGACACTTGATAAAAAAATAAATAAATATATTATGTTCAAGCGTTTTTGATAAATTTGTATCTTAAAATAAAAATGACTGCTCAAAGTAACTATTCCACGCGGTTTGTTGTTGCGGGCAAAAGCTAATAAATTTATGAATTATAAAAACTTTTTCTTTCTTCAATTTATTTTCTTATATTAATAGGACTATTCGTTTGCCTATTGACTGGCCTGTTGGTCGTGTGGTCAGTGACCCTGACTGTTAAACCGGAGGTCGTTGGTTCGACTCCCACCCAGGACATCAAAGTCTTTGTGTGATGTGTCTATAATATGTGTGTGCATATTTCGACAAAATATATTAATATATAAGTATGTTTATCAGTTGTCTGGTTGCCGTTGTTACCGCAGTTGTGGGGCCGTATGTGAGTTGTCCCAGGATAATATACTATATTATCATATATTATTACTAAGATTTATTTGCATTTGAATAACTAAAACTTCACAAAACTCTCACGAGACAACTAATTAATACAAAATTAAAATACTGCTTCATAGCTCATCAATCACAGAAAGGTATAATCAACGAACTCCCAAGAGAATTTCAAATAAGATTCGTAATATTAATTGCATGATTAATAACGTTTGATTTTAAGGGCTGTGGTCCTTTAATTTAATTAAAACAATCATGGATTTTTAAGTGATGAATGATATGGAAATCTTTTAAAATAATTCATTCATTCATTGGATGAATGGGGGAAGAGTAGAGTAGAGTAGAGTAGAGTATAGTAGAGTAGAGTAGAGTAGAGTAGAGTAGAGTATAGTAGAGTAGAGTAGGGATTCCATTTTCCGCAATTAGACTTCGGTCCGTTGTGCGTAGGTGTCCTGGCTACGTTAGCCAGCCTAGCTCCGCCCAGAAGCGCAGAAGTTTCCTGGGAGCTTCACAGGCTTCGCAGAGCGACCTCACCGTTCCGAGGATTTGTTGATGAATGAGGGAAAGAAACTTGTGGATTTTCGATTCGATCTTTACTATCAATAGGGCATGCAGGACTGTAGATATCTAGGAACTGTAACGAGATCAATAAAAAGCTTTTTCTTTAAAAAATTTCTTTGTAAAGTTAGTTTTACATCTATAAAATGAATTATCTGTTTGTAATATCAATATAACTGGTTTTTACTAAACGCATATGAAAGTGTAGGTACAATACGATACTTAATATAACATTTTTATTTGGTCTGTCTGTTGTCTGTTTGTATATTCCGGCTAATCTCCGAAACGACTGGACTGATTTTGACGGTACCTTAAAAAGCCTTTTATAAACTTTGATTTAAAATAGAAAACCTTACCAAGTCTTTCCATTTGATATGTCACTGTAACATACAGTTTGAAAAACTTTTTATTTTCAATTTCTAATCTGCCCCCAAACAAGTCCTGTGTTCTCACATGGGACCGACGACCGGTTTCGGAGGGACTTTATCGGTCGTTTATCTGTCCTTTAACGCTATTTGCTAAGACGGTATTGCTTGATTATTAGTTAGCGGACAGATAATCAATCACACAGATCATTACAGCATTAATTCGTTGCATAAGTTTTTTCTTAAAATAACTTTGTTTATGTGTATGTATGTATCTCTGTATTTCTAAATGTTTTTTTTCTTCTCTCTTTTTGTTTTTCTTTAAGTTGCACCTGCCATCTACGCTACCCTAAGGTCGACTGGTAGAAAATGCCTAAGGCATCAAGTTCGCCTTTTTACAGTGTTTTACTAGCGCATAAAGTTTTAGTAAATAATCGACCGATAACCGATTTGTGCGAGTCCCAAGTAAATATTTTTCTTTCTTTCTTTATAAAGTACCTCAGAAACCGGCCTAATTACGAGAAATAATAGTTATCATAACTTAATAAAATACAAAATGTCTTGTCGACAGATAAAGCTACATTTCAAACAAGTACACAGACAGTCTGTCACAACAAAAAGGTCGTCTCCCACGATAAATTCGAAAGGCATACCCGCAGGGAAAATAAAACATATCCAATATGTACAGGGATTCAATAGAACCCTTTTAAACCCTTTGAAGAGTTGACAAGTTCCGGATAATCCCACGTTTCGGTGTTCCAGCCTACAACTTCGTGTTAGCAAAAGGGCGAATTGAACAATACTTCGTTTTATTTTTGGAATATTGAGAGGTTGGTTTTGTGTAAGTGTTACTAAATAAATAACTCGACATTTGTGGCAATAGGGTATTTGACGAGTATGAAAATTTAAAAGAATGAATACGTTTAATCGATGATATTAAAACATTACGATTTGTGAAAAAAATAATATAAATGGTAGAAAAACAGAGAAGTTATACACTTTTGAAGTTATTCTTATACACAAAATGTAATTTGTACTGGATGGCTTCAATTCAATATGGTGGGACTTGTGCGTGACGTCACACGCGATTGGTGCTGTCTCTGTTTATAACAGATTTAAAACGCTGACAACACCGCCATTTTTTGAGATTTTTATCCATGTCAACGTGTACATGACAAGCAAGCGCGTGCCCTGTACGCCAAATGTCACAAATATGTGACAAAAAGTACGGCGAATTTGTAGCTTGGCGTCGGGGGCACGCCGATGCGTTTATGCTCGGACATTCAAAAGGGTTAGTAATATTTTTAACTGCGTATTGTCTGCTCTCTAGGTTTTGAGAACTGTAATAAAAAAAACAAGTCAAATACCTTAATACCTTATTAATGGGACACATATTTCAAGCTCTTGGCCCCCAACCAATTAAGAAACAATTTGCTTAAAATAAATGCTGTTAAAAAGACTGACAAGCATAAAGTGACTGCGCTATTAACAAGTTAAACTTAACCATTAAATTATACCAACAGATATTAAATAATCAAAATTAAGTGATTACATAATTATCACGTGTACTTCAGTAATTACTGGCGCCATTGTCACAATCGTCGGTGGCGCCCTCTGTATACCATTAAGTTTATTAAATTCTTTTGCGTGTTCCACCATTGAGTGTTGGCTATTACCGCAGTCATAGGTAGTTAGTATAAGGATAATTTTAAATTTAACATCTACTACTTGTACAGTCGGTTGTCAACAATATCTGACCCAGCCTAAAAACAAACGAATTTGGACCCTTTGCCTTTGCATTAAGGTTTATTCAATTTGTATGAGCTTGTGTACCCGTTCGCCACTACGCTCGGAATACTAGGTTTCCCACGCCGGCTCGCAATATTTGTTTGCGTTGCAAATTCCCGCGCTCGCCCGCCGCGCCGCCCGCGCAGCCGTCGACGCGGCCTGCATTATCGTCCAATAAGATGACGGCGACCTGCGCGCTCCACACGATTTCTTTAGGAACTTATTTATATTGTAACTAGAATCCTCTAAGTTAAATAGAGCACACCTTGTACTCTGGAGGTCAGTCATAGCGTACGTGTTTTGTAGGAACATTCCATTTTACATATTCCTCGTGGACGGTTAAATATACCTTTGTCGTTACATCTGAAGTATTATTACTACACACCACCTCAGCGCTACAAGCTTATCTGGCAAGTGCTCGTGAACTTGAACAAATACAATAACAATACAGACACGCAAATTTGATCTTTAACACGTAACGTTAAGGTAAACCCACGCAACATTGTCGGAGCCACCGGCATTATATATCATTTTGTTAACCCTAGAAAGATAGTCTGCGTAATATTGATGCATGTGTTTTGGAAATATTCTCTTAATGATTATCTAAATAATCATGCGATAAAACTGTTTCTGACTGACTTTTATGTTCCTCATGTATGTAAAATATCCCTATATTCTTTTTGTGATACAAAAATCTGATTATTTTAGTAAATAAATAGTTTAATGGTGAAAAAACGAATTTTGTTACTTTATAGAACAGGTTTAAGTTTGGTTATTTTTTGTATATATAAATATAAATAAATTATCTGTACTTTTTATTATTTGTTTATGTGTGGTAATATATAATAACAGATATTTTATTAAATATAATAAATATATCCCCACCTACAGCCAGAAAAAAAAACATGCGTTAATTTAACGCATAATTATCTTTTACGCACATCAAAATATGATTATCTTTATAGGGTTAAGCTATTTTAATCATTATCTCGTTGACATTAAAGTTGAAAAGCTTTTAAGTCACACTACATAATTACAACCCAATCTTTAATTTCGCGTGTTCTTAACAAGTTCTTGTGGCTTAGAGATTTGATGCTGGATTGACGACGAACCACTTGTGGGTTCGAATTCACAGTCCACCTATCATCAGTGCCTTTTTAAATTTGTTTTCATTTCTACAATATTGCTTGCATTATACTCAATACTCAATTCTTTATTGCATTCCACAATGTAGACTTAGTTGGTAAACATTTCTTTGGTAACAATCGTGGACCCCGTCGGGCACAGCAAAAGTGCCAAGCCAATATGATTTACGCCTAAAATAACTTATCTTGCAACAGGTGGGTAAATTAAAAAAAAACTTTATGTTCACAGAATTTATATTTACGAAGAATGGTTGGATACGATGTAAAACATATATTTGCTTCGTGAGGTAGATAGTAAATTAATCTAAGTGACAAAAGTTACACTACGCCTAGCAGTGACTTTTTTTTTTTTTTTTTTTAGCGCGCACTCACATTTGTAAATCGTTTCACGTAACTCGTTAGTATTTTTAAGCAATTTGGTGTATAAAAGCATCATGTCGCAACTTAATGACTATACTAAACATAAAATCATATTTTTACATGTTGGAATTAGAGAGATTGGTCGTCGACTTAATATAGCAGTAAGTGTTTTTCATACCTATTTTATTTTATTGATTGTGATTAATGAACGCGTAGTTGGCTATTTTAACATTACATTCACTCCTTACAAGTTACATACATGGTTCCAAAAATGTTTTGTTTTTTGTTTTAGAGAAATACGGTCAGACTATGGCTAAGACGTTATGGAGACAATGGAAATATTCAACGGATTCGTCCAGGAGCAAAAGCCATCAAGTATAGTCCCGAATTCGAACGCCACGGGGCCATTGTTTCAAGCCATGTTGACAATCCTTTTTTGCCCATTCGTGTAACCGCATTAAACCACAATATTTCAGTGGAAACAGTGAGAAGGCATTTACACGCTGCTGGGATAAGGAATTATAAACCTGCTCATCGCGAAGAAAGGGTCCGTTTTGCCCAGGAATATTTAAATTTTAATTGGGACGAAAATGTTATGATCTTCACTGATGAAAAATCATTTAAATCGGATAAAGATGGACGTAAAATTTTATGGCGAAGGAAAGGAGAACGCTGTAGAACCAGCGGTAGAATAACCCTGGGCTACTGGGGCTGGATGTCGTCTATGGGACCTGATGAATTGGTGGAAGTAGGTGGTAGGTTTAATAGTAGTTTATATTTGGAGATTCTGCATGATGCCATGCTACCGACTGTGCGAATTGCCTATCCAACATCAAATATTTATTTTATGCACGATAACTGCTCCATCCACCGTGCAGGCATTGTGCAGGATTGGTTAGCTGCTCAAGAAGGTGTGACAGTTATTAATTGGCCATCTAAAAGTCCTGATTTGAACCCTATAGAAAATCTATGGGGTCAAATGGTTTTAAATTGGGATACAACGGAAGTGCGAAACAAACACAACTTGGTTGAGATCGTGACATCGACTTGGGAGCACATGAGAGGCAAAGATTTGTGTTGGAATATGGTGCGCGGTATGCGTAGCCGCTTACAGCAAGTTATAGCAGGGGACGGTGCGCCACTCCACTACTAATTAATCTAGGGTATTTTTAAACACACCATGTAAGTAAATGCTCAATGGATTTATTGTTAAACCATTAAAATGTTGCAGATTATGTGGTGATGCTATTGTTATGAATAGATTTTTCTATTTAAATAACATGTTTATTCACTACATATAGGCAGCTATAATTCTGTAAAGCATTTCACAGATGAATTCATTTTCTCGATAACAAACTTTTAAGCATTTAAAGCATGCCTTTTTTAAGTTTATAAATAGTTAGATTCGATTATGGCATACTAATATAAATTTGGTAATATATGAGCATTTACTTACTTTATCTTACTTAAGTGTTTTAATGAAATAATAAACATTTTAAACTTGCAATCGTTTAGTTGTATTTCTATACAAACTGCCCGTTTAAAAAGACAAGACCCTACGTCGTCCATTAAAGAAATGTAAAAAAAAGTGTAGTAAAATAATTTAAAAAAAACAGCTGAGCAAGAAGTTGATGTTAGGTCATACTTGGTTTCGAACATAGGCAATGGTGAACACCGATCTACCTTAGTAACCACAAGACCAACTCAACTCATGACAACCGTATTGAAATTTGATTTTAGGTGTAATGCTAGACGCAATATTCTAAAGAATTTGAACCATATAGTAACAGGCATAAAGTTTATTCTTGCACAGCAATAAACTACTCCTCGTGCAAATAGATTACTTTTTAAAAAAAAAATACTCACTTCATTGAGACATGATGATAAAAAACTGCATATAAAATAGAAAATAAAAAAATTGAAAAGAGACGTTGTTTTTGCAATTTAGTAAGGGAAGGTAAAATATGCTTGCGCGTAGTCACTGCATACCCTCAGTAGCATTTGGATACCAGTTTTATAATGAATACGAATATTTATTTTTCAACTACCCACTTATTACAAGTTATGCAAAAATATTACCATTTTAGTAAGTTTATATTTGAAGATTTTCCGTGTATAGTTCTTTACAATAAGACAAGAAATGGTTTTGGAATAAATTCTAAAATTGAAAGCAAAACAATATCTTCGTCGCAGGATTTGATCTCGCAATTTGTTTATCTCAGTCATATAAGCAGACCACGAGACCAGAATTATTTGAACGCAGTCATTAATCATAGTGAGCGGCGTACTTACTCGCAAATAGCACAGGACGGGGGTAATTTTAAAACCTATAAGGATGACGAATGGAACATTGTACAGAGTAGACGACTTAAAAATCGTTTTATAGGAACACAGGGTAAGGCGAAGGATCCTTCGGGTACATTTAAGGCCGCAGAGAGTAAAATACCACTATTTGTAAACAATGTGGATAATGAGTCATCAGTTAAGGACGTTGCGGCCTACATATTAAGTAAGACGAATGTTAAAGTGCAATTAACTGAGATTAAAATGAAACAACAAAGAGATTATAAGGCTTTTAAAGTTTTTGTTCCTAGACATAAGTTGGAAATATTCCTAGATGAGCAGCTATGGCCTGAAGGTATTTCCTTTCGTCGGTTTATTAACTTCAAGGTGCGAAGCTTGCATGGTAGTCCGTCTACAGTAGGGCTGAATAAAGCCGAGCCTGAGGCAATTAGAATAAGCGACTAATTATGGATAGTACTACAAATCATACTGTTAAAATGGTTAGCTTTAATTGCAAATCAGCTACAAGATCTGTGGAGGGGATACGGGAAATCTGTAAAACTGCTCACGTTATTGCACTTCAAGAAACTTGGCTATTGCCACATGACACTGCCTACATTGGATCGATTGACAAGAACTTCGATTATACCAGTAAGTCAGCGGTAGATACCTCGGTCGGCGTACTGCGCGGTCGCCCGTATGGTGGGGTGGCACTGATGTGGAGAAAGGGGGTGTTTTCGTCCGTTTCGGTGCTGCCGTGTAGTAGTGTACGGCTAGCAGCAATTAAGGTATGTGTGGGTGAGCGTAGTTCGTTAGTGTTTTCGGTGTACATGCCAACAGATAGTGCGGATAATCTGTTAGATTTCACGGATGTTTTAAGTGAAATAAATGCAGTGATTGAGAGTTGTGACATTGAATCCGCTATAATGCTCGGTGACTACAACGCTCATCCAAATGAGCTATTCTTTAGGGAATTAAGTAACTTTTGTATGGAGCGGAGTTGGCTCTGTGCGGATGTGATCAGGTTAAATACGTTTACTGATACGCACACCTTTGTTAGTGAAAGTCACAACAATTGTAAACGATGGCTTGATCACTGTCTGACTACGGAGGCAGCTTGGCAATGTGTCACTGATATTAAGGTTTGTTATGATGTGTACTGGTCGGATCATTTTCCTCTGGAAGTGTATTGTAACTTGGGAATATTACCAAGAAAAAAATATTGTAATGGGAACCTTTGTAATGAAGTGAGATGGGGTGAAAGAAACGCTGAACAGATAAGTTTATATAGCGATCTCTGTAACAATGAACTGAACATTATCAGCACATGAACCAAGTTCCATTGGAAAATCAATGTCCCTTACATTGATTTTCCAATGGAACTTGGTTCATGTGCTGATAATGTTTGTAGTAATGAGTGTCACTATGCAATAATTGATCAACTGTATAACAGTATTGTTAGTGCTTTGACTTTAGCTGCGCGTAGCAGCAATAGACTGAGAAAGCATCAGAAACAGAAGCATGTTATCGGATGGAATACATATGTACAAAAGGCTCATCTTGAAGCACGAAGCAGCTTTCAGACCTGGTTGCTTTATGGTAAACCTGGATCTGGTGATATTTATAATAACATGTGCAAATCCAGGAAGCGTTTTAAGTTTAAGCTCAAGTGGTGTCAAGACAATGTCGAGCGTATTAAAATGGACATCCTAGCCACACACCACAAGGGTAAAGATTTCAAGCGTTTTTGGAAGCATACCAGGAAACTGGAAACTGGCTTGTGCGTGCCTGCGTGTGTTGAGGGTAGAAATGAGCCCCAGCAAATTGCCGAGTTGTTTAGGGAGCGTTTTAAGGTTGAGTCTCCCTTACCAAGCGTGCGGCAGGGGCTTGATACTGAAGTTCAAGATGGAGTTCGGTTTAGGTTTAAGGTAAAAGATGTAGCTCAGGTCATTAAGAGCATGACTCGAGGGAAGTCTCCGTGCTAAAGTTCTCCTACTGCATGGCTTAAAAGAGGTCAAGGACGCTGACCCTAGCACTAGTCTCCTTAAAATATTATCAGAGCATCTGGAAATGAAAAATGTCCACCTGAAAGACATAACAGCCTGTCACCGCCTTGGTAGCAACACCAGCAAGCCTCGTCCCCTCTTGGTTCGCCTTGAAAGCCGCCTAGTGCGGAATGAGATGTGGCGAAATAAGACCAAATTGAAAGGGTCCGGTCTGACGCTGTCCGAGTTCCTCACTAAGCCCAGGCATGACATATTTATGAGTGCTCGGAAGTACTACGGGATACATAAGTGTTGGACGTCTGAGGGGAAGATTGTCATCCAGGTCGCCGATGGTACGCGACGGAAGATCGAGTCTGCTTTGGAATATCGAGAACTGGTAGCTAAGTTTTCCGTTGCCGAGTCCACAGCTGTAACATCAAAGCAAGTGCCCGAGAAGAGAACACGTAAGCCAGCAAAATGATGGTACTTCTTCACGACTCTGCCAATTTTATATGTGTATAGGTATATTTAATTTTATTTCTGAATGTCGGTCACTCGATTTTTGCTTTCTTTGTAGTTTAGTTCGTTGTGTTGTTTTGACATATGCCATGTAAATGTAATTGTCACTTTAAGTTTCGTTCGGAAACTTTATATTTACTTTGGCCTAATGGCTTTTTATCATTTTTTTTTATATTATGTTAACTGGCGAGTGCATCGAGGTTTGAGTAAGGACTTTTTTTTTAAAATTCTTTTAGGTTAGTTTAATATTTAGATAACTTATAAGTTTAGCCAATTTATTTATTTTATTTATATTGTATTATGTCTGAAGATTTGCTTGATGACAGTTTCTTCTCGTGTTCATCCTCTTGTGCGTCAGATCAGAGCTTTGCCAGTGCTTTTAGCGATGATACTTCTCTGAATCTACGAGACCATCTTTCTTCTACTTTTTCAAGTTGTCGTAAATTTTTCAACGTTGTGCACGTAAATGCTCAAAGTATTCCTGCTCACTACTCTGATCTGCTGTCTTCCTTCGACTCAGATCTTGTTCACGCTGTCCTTGTATCCGAATCTTTTCTCAAGCCTGCAGTTCCTTCCACGCAGTATTCTCTACCTGGATACAAAATCGTGCGTAATGACAGAACGGGCAAGGGATGTGGAGGGGTTGCCATTTATCTCCGTGGTGATATCACTTACAAGATTGTCGACCAGTCTCCGAGTGTCTACTCCAAGTTTGCTGAACACTTATTTGTTGAAGTAGACTTTCAGCATACAAAGCTACTTTTGGGAGTCTATTATAGTCCCTCCTGTCAAATTGACTACTTTTCCAACTTTGAAACGAAACTAGAAAATCTTTCCCCACTATATGAACACACGCTTATTCTCGGAGACTTCAATACTTGTCTGCTGAAGGGAGACTCACGCAGCCGTAAACTCCAATCACTTGTCTCTTCTGTCAATATGCTCGTACTTCCACTCAATGCTACTCATAGGGCCCCTCACTGTACTCCTTCTCCCTTAGATCTTATTCTAGTATCTGACCCTAACAAAGTAGCCACACATGGACAGCTTCCTGCCCCCTTTTCCTATCATGACCTCATTTACCTTTCTTATAAGATTCGACCTCCTAAACGCAAGACCAAATTTCTCCTTCTTCGTTGTTTTAAAAACATTGATTTGGAGCGTTTAAGAGCTGACGCTGATGGCATGGACTGGTCTTCTGTGTACAACTGCGAGGATGTGGATACTATGGTGTCAATCTTCAGCAGGACTATGTTGGAGTTATACGAGGCACATGCTCCCTTAAAAAAAGTAAGAGTGAAGCACCTTCCTGCGCCATGGCTATCCCCAGCAATAAAAAACCAGATGGCAAAGCGTGACAAGGCGAAGCGTGTGTACAGGAAGCGGCCCACTGAAGAAAACTGGGATCTTTATAAAAAGTTGCGAAATCGCTGCGGTCGTCTGTGTAGGAATGCGAAAAGGCGCCACATTCACAACTCCATTGAAAACTTCAATCCAACACAAGTATGGCAATTTTTAAAGTCTCTTGGTATTGGTAAAACAACTAGCAAGAGTTCTCCAGATAAGATGGACCTCAATGCACTTAATGCACATTTTTCAAAATCTCCAATTGTACTCGATACTCTTGTTAAATCGTCAACTCTCCATGATCTTTCTACTCTTCCTTTGCCTAAAAATACTTCTTTCTCTTTCCACCCAATTACTGAACTGGATATTAGGAAATGTATCCTATCAATCTCCACTAAAGCGGTAGGTGATGATGGCCTTCAACTGCAAATGTTCCTACCCATTATAAGTGAAATTGTTCCCGTCATAACTCATATAATAAATTTTTCTCTCTACACTAACTCTTTCCCTTCAGCATGGAAGAGGGCTCATGTCCTACCGCTACCTAAAGTTTCAAATCCCTCCACACCATCCCAGTTCCGTCCGATATCCATCCTCCCAGTCCTCTCCAAAGTCCTCGAGAGTGTCGTACAAAGGCAACTGTCTTATTATCTTTCCTCTAATGGCCTGTTGAGTCCTTACCAATCTGGCTTCAGACCTGGCCATAGCACTGTGACAACTCTTGTCAAAATTACTGACGACATAAGGCTGGCTATGGAGAACAAATGTCTAACAGTATTGGTTCTACTGGACTTCAGCAGTGCTTTTAATTCAGTTGACTTTGACATTCTTCCGGGAATCCTTTCCTCTCTTAATGTTTCTGCAACGGTAATTGAGTGGTTCAAATCCTATCTTCAGGGCCGCTCGCAGTCTGTTCGATCTGATGAAGTTTCCTCTGAATGGTGTGATTTGGCTGCGGGTGTTCCACAAGGTGGCGTCCTCTCACCTCTTCTCTTCTCAGTTTTTATAAACGTTATCGCAAAGGTCCTTACTTCAAACTATCATCTCTATGCAGACGACCTGCAGCTATATCGTCACTTTAAAGTGGATGAACTGGCTGGAGCGGTAGCTGCCATCAATGATGACCTTGCAAGTATCAACACGTGGGCTAAATCCTTTGGACTTTTGCTGAACCCAACTAAATCTCAAGCGCTCATTATTGGTGGTAGATACATGCTCAGCCAATTAGATCACCGGGCTCTGCCGCCAGTAGTTTATGACTCAGTGCCTATAGCATACTCTAAAAGCGCTAAAAATCTCGGCGTATATATGGACACTAACCTCTCTTGGGAAGTTCATGTTGCTCATGTTAGTAAGAGGGTATTCTACACTTTCCAGTCTCTCAAACGTCTCCAAAAATTCTTACCATTTCGCACTAAGGTCAGTCTTGATCAATCTCTTCTTCTTCCACTTATAGATTATGCGGATGTCTGTTTTCTAGATGCAACGGAGGTGCTCCTAGATAAACTTGAACGACTGCAGAACTTGTGCATTCGCTTTATTTTTGGCCTCCGGAAATATGACCACGTGTCGGAGTTCCGGACCAAACTGGAGTGGCTGCCAATTCGGCGTCGGCGAGATACTCACATCCTATCCCTTCTCTTTACTATCCTGCACACTCCTAATTCTCCTCAATACCTTCGTGAACGTTTTGAGTACCTCGTCCCGAGAGGTAAACCATGTCGTACTGCCACTTCTCTTCTCCTTCGTACTCCGCGTCACACTTCCAGCCGCTATGGTGGATCCTTCTCTGTTACTGCTGTGCGTCTCTGGAACTCTCTCCCACACTCCTTACGCGACAGCCCTTCTCTTGACATCTTCAAGAGGAAAGTTAAAGAGCATTTCCTTTCGCAAATGACATAATATTTATAGATATGTATGTATATATTTATATGTTTAGGTATGTAAGTATATTTATGTATGATACAGAATGTAGTATTGTAAAATGTGTGCACTGGATCCTACCCTCTATTGTGATCTCTCTCTATCACTCAAAGGTTTGCTGGTAGAAAACTCATTTTTGAGTTAAGCTCGCCTTTGTACATGAACTATTTAAATCACTGTGAATTAATATAAGCTGTTATGGTGTACAATAAAGAATTAATAATAAGAAGTCTCCAGGGCATGACGACCTCAGCATCGAGCACCTGCAGCACGCGGGTATGCACTTGCCCAGGGTGTTGGTCATGTTCTATAATTTGTGTATAGGACATTCGTATTTGCCTCAGGAGCTTATGAAGACCACAGTAATTCCTATTATCAAAAATAAGACAGGCGATGCCTCCGACGGGAACAACTACAGACCCATCTCATTGGCTACAGTGATCGCAAAGGTGCTGGATGGTTTGCTTGATTGTCAACTTAGTAAGCATATTCATCTGCATGATGCCCAGTTCGGATTTAGAGCTGGGCTTTCGACAGAAGCTGCAATACTGCGACTCAAGCATACTATCCAGTACTACGTGACAAGAAAAACGCCTATTTTTGGCTGTTTTTTGGACCTGTCGAAGGCATTTGACCTTGTGGATTATAATGTGTTGTGGGATAAGCTACGGGAAGAAACCAGCACTCCCAGGGACATGATCAACATACTGAGATATTGGTACGGCAACCAATCCAATAATGTTAAGTGGGCGGGCTCATGTTCCACAGAGTACAGGTTGGAGTGTGGAGTGAGGCAGGGAGGACTGACGTCACCACGGCTCTTCAACCTGTACGTTAATGGATTGATAGATGAGCTCAGCAGGGCTGGTGTCGGCTGTTCAATAGATGGCAATTGTATGAATAACATTAGCTACGCTGACGATATGGCGCTGCTGAGCCCATCTGTTAAAGCCCTCAACATTCTCATAGGCATATGTGAGAGGTACGCAGTGTCACATGGCCTCAGGTACAACACCAAAAAAAGTGAACTACTTGTGTTTAAGGCGGGTAATAAAACTCCCTCGACCATTCCACCGGTTACACTTGGAGGAGTTCAGGTAAGTAGAGTCACCAAATTCAGATACCTGGGGCATTGGGTCACTGAGGACCTCTCGGATGACTTAGATATTGAGAGGGAACGCAGGGCACTGGCAGTCAGAAGCAATATGTTGGCGCGTAGGTTTGCGAGGTGCACAAAAGAGGTTAAAATTACTCTGTTTAAGGAGTACTGCCAGACAATGTACACTTGCAGCCTGTGGGTCCGCTATACGCAGAAGGCTTTCAGTGCCCTGCGGGTCCTCTACAATAATGGGTTTAGGATGCTGATGGGGTTGCCGCGATACTGTAGTGCGTCAGGGATGTTTGCGGAGGCCAACACCGATGGCTTTTGGGCTATTGTGCGCAAAAGAGTGGCCTCTCTGATGTGTCGTGTGCGGGGCAGCCCCAATGGCCTTCTAAACCCTATACCGGAAAGGGTGGAGTGCCCTATTGTGCGGCACTGGAATAGGGTGCATAGTGTGAACATTGTAAGATATAATTTAAGGTAAATAAATAAGTAGTTTTAAGGTACTAACATAGTTGTTAAGTCTTACTAATCTTTTTATATGGAATTTTGTTCTGAATTAAATAATTATTATTATTAAGTATTCTCTTTATTTATTTTCCTTACATACTAATTTACATTTTTAAATATTTCTTTAAAAAAAACATTAAAAAATAAAAAAAACATTTAAAAATATAAAAAGTAGTAGTCCGCCGGTGTCGGGAGCAGAGTCCAAGCTACCGGTGGTTAGGGTTCCAGAGAAAGGAACCTCCTCACAATACGAGCCGTATCGAGGAGTACTGCCTTCTGTATCAGGCCCTTTACCCAACTGCGTAACGCCAACTTCGACAGATGGTCGTCGAAGCTTTTGGCCATCAGGCCATTGGCCGTAACGACAATCGGCACAATGACAGCCGATTCCACATTCCACTTGTCGACAACCTCGTGTGCCAAGTCGAGATACTTGATTTGTTTCTCTTTCTCAGCCTTCACGAGGTTCTCGTCATGTGGGATGGTAACATCGATTATCATTGTGCGGCGCGCTAATCGGTCTATCACCACGATATCCGGCTTATTGGCAACAATAGTCCTATCAGTGATGATAGACCGATCCCAGTACAACGTGACATGGTCATTTTCGAGAACTGGGTCGGGCACATACTTGTAATACGGTACCTCAGAATCCACAAGATTGTATTTCAAAGCAAGTTGCTGATGGATAATCCTGGCCACTTGGTTATGCCTGTGCAAGTACTCGCCGTTAGCCAGACGAGAACAACCAGAGATAATATGTCTGATGGACTCACCCGGACGGTGGCATGCCCGACACATGTCAACCGTCCCGTCCTTCATAATATGTCTCCGGTAGTTATTCGTCAAGATAACTTCGTCCATAATCGCACAGACAAAACCTTCGGTTTCCCCGAAGAGATCTCCGAAACGTAGCCAGGCCACGGACGCTGAGAAATCTACATCGGACCCATGAAGAGCCCGATAGAAGCGCCCGTGAAGCTCCTTACCTTTCCATACCTCCTTGCGGTCATCTGTAGTAAGTATCACAGGTGTGCGCCAGTTCTCTTTAGCCATGGACAACGGGGTGAGTCCCTTGTCCACTGCGACCACATATCGGTGCATACCCACATCGGCTTTGAGAAAATATTCTCTGAGACTGCACATCTCGCGGTTGTGGAGAGTCTTAGCATTTAAAAAGCCTCGACCTCCACACTTCCGCGGGATGTACAGTCTCATCACCGACGATCGTGGGTGATGCATCCGGTTTGCGGTCAGCAGTGTACGGACCCTTCTATCCAGGGCGTCGAGTTCGGTTTGAGTCCATTTGAGTATGCCGACAGTGTACATTAATACCGGCATGACCCAACCGTTGAAGGCGCGCACCTTATTTCCGCCCGACAAAAGGCTGTTTAAAACCTTTTTCAGGCGGCCAAAGAAGCGCTCCCTCAGCGATTGCTTCATGTCAGTACCGTTAATGCCCAACGCTTCCAACATACCCAAATACTTGTAGGTTTCGGTTGAGCTGAGGGATCTAACCTGTATGGAATCCGAGAGGTGAATTCCCTCAGATTCCATAATCTCCCCTTTCTTTACATGCATGACTGCACATTTGTCCACACCAAATTCCATCCTGATGGCACTACTGAAGGTTTCAGTTACCTTTAGTAGCTCCATCAGTCGCAAATTGTTGGGTGCAAAGAGTTTCAGATCATCCATGTAAAGAAGGTGAGATATGGCCTGACCACCTCTTCTCAACCGATAGCCTAGGCCTGAATCCTCCAGCAGTGTGCTTAGAGGATTCAGAGCTAAGCAAAGCCAAAGTGGACTCAAACTGTCGCCCTGAAATATTCCCCGTTTAATCCATACAGGCTCATCACTCCCTTGGATCGGTCGACATCCTGGATAGCGAAGGACTGTTTTCCATTGCCTCATACATGACTCAAGGAAGGTGCGTAGAGTTGCGTCTATTTTGTACAACTCCAACACCTTCATGAGCCATGTATGTGGCACAGAATCATAGGCCTTCTTGTAATCTATCCAACATGTCGACAGATCCTTGCGGGATCGACGAACCTGTTGGCTTATGGCCATGTCTATGAGGAGTAGCTCCTTAGTGCCGCGGGACCCCTTCCTACATCCATTCTGAGAGGCGGACATAATTGAGTTACTCTCAATGTGCTCATTAATTTTCGCTCTCAGGATGGATGTAAGAAGTTTATAGACCGTCGACAAACAAGTAATCGGTCTATAATTCTTGGGTTCCGTGGGACTACCTGTCTTATGGAGCAGGTGGGTAACGCCAGTTGTTAGAAACTGTGGTAGCGACCCAGAATCTAAGGATGACTGGAATTGAGATGCCAGGAGCGCGTGTGAGCTGCTATACCACTTAAGCCAGAAGTTGTGCAGTCCGTCCGGTCCAGGAGATTTCCAATTCGGTAACGGACGGACTGCTTTGGCTACATCCAATGTTGTTATGGTAATTTTTTCCATTTGTGGTATAGCTTCGCACACGCGCTCGACATCGCGCATCCAGCCACCTTCAGCGTGACAGATGGGCACCGACCAGATGCTGCGCCAGAATATACTCGTGGCGACATCATCCGGGCGGCACACGTCTGTCACACTTTGTTCAGGTCGCTCCCAAGCTCTGTATACCCACCTCTCATCGCTCTGGAACATCCGATTCTGCGAGTATCGATCAACCCGCCGCTTGTACCGCCGAATACGGCTTGCCCATGCACAAACTTTCTGCTTCAGGAAGTCAATGCGCTCTGTGACACGGGACGTGAAATCTCGAGGGCTTATTTCAGTCCCCGAAAACGCCCGCCTCACAAAGCGCATCACACGTGGTCGTGTATTGCCCTCCCTGAAGCAGTATAGTTTGCCGATGAGTGCCCTAGTCTCATCGATACGCCGCTCGATCCTGCGCTGCCAGGCTGGTGCAGCTGGCTTTGGTCGTATAGCTTCGTCACACCCAGGAAACTTTACGTTTGCTATACGACATGCCGCAACAGCCCCGCAATACAGGATTGAGTGCGTATCAACGAGGCTCTCGCTGCTTTCGAAGATGTTTTGCAGCAGCGAGTCCAAAGCACACACCAGCGCCCTATTCTTTTTGTGCATAGGCAACCGTGGTAATCGGGGCCGAAGTTCGGTCGGAGTTGATCTATACTCACGAAGCGCATCCTCCAGCGCGCTCCTCAGTCGATCGTTGCACTGGCTACTTACCGTGACAACCCTATCATATACCTCATCGCTAACATTATTGGGCCGCGGTGTGATCCTACCATTAACTGGTGCTTGTACCGCGGTCTGTGTCGGGGTCGAGATGATAAGGTTGTTCAGTATCTCTGAGCGCAGCCTATCAAGTGCGGCATCGTCCAACCTGTGATTACGTTGAATGACCCGCACCTGATCCGACAATCGTTGGGCCGAGACGTTAACAGTTGGTTCCAAGTCCTGAAACAGAGACAGCATTCTGACACGGTACGCAGTGAGGTTAGTTCCCCCCTCTGTAGACCCATAGTATGCGCGCATGACGTTTTCATTCATGGACTGCGTCCATCTCATGCGCTGCACACAACCACCGGTAGCGGGGACCCGGCTCGGAGCCGGTTGGCCCCTAGGTCCCAAGCCCCTCGGTGGCCGGCCTCTCCCTTGCCGACGTACAGGTGTTGGCGACGTCGGCGGGGAGAAATACTCGTCACTCGAGCTCGACGCAACTGCAACCGCCGGTGACAATGGTGATCCGATGTCCGGCGGCGGCGAGGCGGAGCTGAGCGACGGGTCCGGAGGTGGTGGGCGTGCGCGTTGTAAAGCTGCTGATTTAATTGTGACAGATGTCATAATATGTCGGTCGTATAATAATTTTCTTTTTCTTCTCGCATATTGTTTGCTTTTTGGATTTGTTTAGGTTCTATTGCTTATTTTACTGGTTCTTGGAATTTCTTTTGCAAAATTGTGGATGTGTGAGACCGAAAAGTATTATTTAAAGATGAAATTACGATTACGAAAAACAGAGCTTGATCTGACAGCCAGAGTTGCCAGCTATTATTATTATTATTTCCTTTATTCATTTGTATATACATATAAATTACATTTTTAAATATTAAAATACAGAGATATAAAAATATTTAAAAATATAAAAAATAGTAGCCCACCGGTATCGGGAACTGGGTCCAAGCTACCGGTGGTCAGGGCCCCTGAGAGAGGAACCTCCTAACTATGCGTGCCGTGTCCAGGAGTACTGCTTTCTGGATCAAGCCCTTGATCCAGCTGCCCAACGAGAGCCTCTTTAGATGTTGGTCGAGGCTCTTGGCAATTATGCCATTGGCCGTCACGACTATCGGCACAATGACTACTGTGTTCACATCCCACATGTCGACAACCTTGCGAGCCAAGTCAAGATACTTCGTTTGTTTATCTTTCTCAGTCTTCACGAGGTTCACGTCATGAGGGACTGCTATATCAACAATCATTGCGCGACGCTCTAGTCGATCTATCACCACTATATCAGGCTTATTGGCAATAATAGTCCTGTCAGTGATGATAGACCGATCCCAATACAACGTGCAATTGCCATTTTCGAGAACTGGGTCGGGCACATACCTATAGTACGGTACCTCCGATTCCACAAGATTGTATTTAAGAGCAAGTTGCTGGTGTATAATCCTGGCTACAAGGTTGTGCCTGTGCAAATAGTCTCCGTTAGCCAGACTAGAACAACCGGAAATAATGTGGCGGATGGATTCCCCGGGCCGGTGACATGCCCGACATATGTCAACCGTACCGTCCTTCACAATGTATTTCCGGTAGTTGTTCGTCATCATAACTTCGTCCATAATCGCACAGACAAAACCTTCGGTTTCCCCGAAGAGGTCACCAAAACGCAGTCAGGCTACGGACGCTAGAAAGTCTACATCGGGCCCATGTAGGACCCGGTAAAAGCGTCCGTGAAGCTCCTTGCTCTGCCATACCTCCCTGCGGTCGTTAGTATCTAATACCACAGGTTTGCGCCAGTTCTCGTTAGCCAAGGAGAGCGCAGTAAGGCCTTTGTCCACTGCTACCACATCCCGATGCATACCCACGTCGGCCTCTAGGAAAAACTCCCTAAGGCTGCATATCTCACGGTTGTGCAGGGTCTTAGCATTTAAGAAGCCACGACCCCCGCACTTCCGCGGGATATACAGCCTCATCACCGATGACCGTGGGTGATGCATCCGATTTGCGGTAAGCAGTGAGCGGACCCTCCTATCCAGGGCGTCAAGTTCCGTCTGAGTCCATTTGAGTATGCCGAAAGAGTACATCAATACCGGCATGACCCAACCGTTAAAGGCGCGCACCTTGTTTCCGCCTGATAAAAGACTATTTAGTACTTTGTTGAGGCGGCCAAAGAAGCGCTCCTTCAACGATTGTTTCACGTCATTAGCATTGATGCCCAACGCTTCCGACATACCCAAATACTTGTAAGTTTCGGTTGAGCTGAGGGATCTAAGGTGTATGGAATCCGAGAGTTGGGTTCCCACGGATTCCATAATCTCCCCTCGCTTCACATGCATGACCGCACATTTGTCCACACCAAATTACATACTGATGGCGCTACTGAAGGTTTCTGTTACCTTCAGTAGCTTCATCAGTTGCAAGTTGTTGGGGGCAAAGAGTTTCAGGTCATCCATGTAAAGGAGGTGAGATATGACCTGACCACCTCTTCTCAACCGATAGCCTAGGCCCGAACCTTCCAGCAGTGTACTGAGAGGGTTGAGGGCCAGACAAAACCACAGTGGACTCAGGCTGTCGCCCTGAAATATACCACGCTCGATCCTTATCGGGTCGCTGTTCGCCTGGATCTGTCGACATCCTGGATAGCGAAGGACCGTCCTCCACTGCCCCATACACGACATCAGGAAGGTGCGTAGAACTGCGTCAACTTTATACAGCTCCAGCACCCTCATGAGCCATGTATGTGGCACCGAGTCATAGGCCTTCTTGTAGTCTATCCAGCATGTCGACAGATCCCTTCGGGAACGACGAACCTGTTGGCTAATGGCAACATCGATGACGAGCAGCTCCTTAGTACCGCGGGACCGGTTCCTACATCCATTCTGAGAGGCAGACATTATCGAATTAGTTTCAATGTGTTGGTTAATCTTTGCTCTCAAAATGGATGTAAGAACTTTATAGACCGTCGGTAAACACGTGATCGGTCTATAATTTTTAGGCTCCGCGGTACTTCCTGATTTATGGAGCAGGTGGGTTATTCCTGTAGTTAGGAACTGGGGCAGCGACCCTGACTCTAAGGTAGACTGGAATTGAGATGCCAAGCGAGCGTGCGATCTTTTGAACCATTTGATCCAAAAATTGTGCAGCCCGTCCGGCCCTGGAGATTTCCAGTTAGGCAACGGACGGACTGCACGAGCTACATCTTGGGGGCTGATGGTAATTGCCCCCATTTCTGGTATCGGATCGCACGCGCGCTCGACCTCCCGAGTCCAGTCACCCTCAGTGTGACTGACAGGCACCGACCAGATGTTGCGCCAGAATGAACACATGACGTCATCATCCGGTAGGCGCGTATCAGTCACACCTTGGTCCGGTCGCTCCCAAGCCCTATAAACCCACCTCTCATTGCTTTGGAATGTGCGATTCTGAGTGTATCGCTCCACTCGCCGCTTGTACCGACGTATACGGTTTGCCCATGCATAGATTTTCTGCTTCAGGAAGTCGATACGCTCTGTGACGCGGGTCAGATAATCCCGAGGACTAGTATCAGTCCCCGAGAATGCCCGCCTCACAAAGCGCATCACTCTACGGCGGGTGTTGCCCTCCCTGAAGCAGATAAGTTTTCCGATGAGTGCTCTAGCCTCACCGATACGACGCTCGATCCTGCACTGCCAAGCTGGTACAGCTGGTCGTGTAGCTCTATCACTGTTAGGAAATTTGACATGAGCTACACGACATGCCGCTGCAGCCGCACAGTATAAGATCGAGTGGGTATCGGCGAGGTCTTCGCTGCTATCAAAACAATTTGCTAGCTGCGAATCTAGAGCACACACCAGCGCCCTATTTTTGTTATGCATGGGCAAACGAGGTAGACGGGGCCTAAGCTCAGGCGGTGTGGAGCGATACTTTCGGAAAGCATCCTCCAAAGCGCTCCTCAATCGCTCATTGCATTGGGTACTCACGGATATAGCCCCATCATCATCATCTTCCCCGACGATGTTGGGTCGCGGTGAAACACTAAATTGTATTTGTACCGCGGCCGGTGGTGAAGCAGCTGAGACGCGGCCATTCCGTGATTCCAGACGCAGTCTATCAAGTACGGCGTCATCCAACATACGGTTACGCTGGATGACCCGCACCTGATCCGATAGTCGTTGGGCTGATACGTTGACAGCTGGCTCAAGCACCTGAAACAGAGAGAGCATCCGACCACGGTACGCAGTCAAGTTAGTTCCCCCCTCTGTAGCCCCATAGTATGAGCGCATGACGTTTTCATTAATCGCATGCGCTGCACACTTCCACCGGGAGCTGGGACCCTATCAGAGGCCGGTGGGCCTCGAGGTCCTAAGCCGTCCGGCGGCCGGCGTCCTCTTCGTCGACGTGCAGGTGGTGGCGACGTGGGCGGCGAGAAGTACTCATCACTTGAGCTCGACGCAACTGCTACGGCCGGTATCACAGCACTCACGGTGGAGCTGGGTTCCGGCGGCGGCGAGGCGGAGCTGAGCGATGAGGCCGGAGGTGGTAGGCGTGCTCGTTGAGCTGCGGCTCTTGTCAACATAATTTTTTCATATGAAATCAGTTTTCTTCATTTTATATCAGTTTTATTGCACTATTGCAGTCTTATTGCTTTTTTTTTCCATCTTATTGTCATTTTGTTATGATTTATTAACGGATTTATTGGTATTAAATTTATTAAAATTGGACGTGAAAAAATTTGTGTCACTTGGTTGACAGTCGAGCCATATTATTATTTCGTTTATTCATTTTTTTTTTCTTATTTATACATTTTTAAATATTTCTTAAAAATACAAAAATAAAAAACATTTTAAAATATAAAAATAGTAGCCCACCGGTATCGGGAACAGGGTCCAAGCTACCGGCGGTCAGGGCTCAAGAGAGAGGAACCTCCTAACAATACGAGCCGTGTCCAGAAGTACCGCTTTCTGAATCAGGCCCTTGATCCAGCTGCCCAACGAGAGCCTCCTGAGGTGCTGGTCGAGGCTCGTGGCTATTAAGCCATTGGCTGACACAACTATCGGTACAATGATTGCTGAGTCCACATCCCACATGTCGACAACCTCGCGAGCCAAGTCAATATATTTGATTTGTTTATCTTTCTCGGCTTTCACGAGATTCTCGTCATGCGGAACGGTTATGTCTACAATCATTGCACGCCTCTCGATTCGGTCCACCACCACTATATCAGGCTTATTGGCAACAATAGTCCTGTCAGTGATGATGGACCGATCCCAGTACAATGTGATATTGCCATTATCGAGAACTGGGTCGGGCGCATACCTGTAGTACGGCACCTCCGATTCCACAAGAGAGTATTTCAGAGCAAGTTGCTGATGGATAATCCTGGCTACAAGGTTGTGCCTATGCAAGTATTCTCCGTTAGCTAGACGAGAACAACCAGAGACAATGTGGCGGATCGATTCTCCCGGACGGTGACATGCCCGACATATGTCAACCGTGCCGTCCTTCACAATAAATCTCCGGTAGTTATTCGTCATGATAACTTCGTCCATAATTGCACAGACAAAACCTTCGGTTTCTCCAAAGAGATCACCGAATCGCAACCAGGCTACGGACGCTAATTGATCTACGTCGGGCCCATGTAGGGCCCGGAAATAGCGTCCGTGAAGTTCCTTACTCTGCCATACAGCCCTGCGATCGTTAGTGTCTAGCACCGCAGGTTTGCGCCAGTTCTCATTTGCCAAAGAGAGCGGGGTGAGTCCCTTGTCCACCGCCACTACATCTCGATGCATACCCACGTCGACAGCTAGGAAATATTCCCTGAGACTGCATATCTCGCGATTGTGGAGAGTCTTAGCATTTAAGAAGCCTCGACCTACACACTTTCGCGGGATATACAGTCTCATTACCGACGACCGTGGGTGATGCATTCGATATGCAGTAAGCAGTGTACGGACCCGCCTATCCAGGGCGTCAAGTTCCGTTTGAGTCCATTTGAGTACGCCGAAAGAGTGCATCAATACCGGCATGACCCAACCGTTGAAGGCGCGCACCTTGTTTCCGCCTGATAGAAGGCTATTGAATACCTTCTTCAGGCGGCCAAAGAAGCGCTCCTTCAACGATTGCTTCATGTCAGTAACATTGATACCTAACGCTTCCGACATACCCAAATACTTGTAAGTTTCTGTTGAAGAGAGGGATCTGAGGTTTATGGAATCCGAGAGTTGAGTTCGCACGGATTCCATAATCTCCCCACGCTTTACATGCATGACCGCACATTTGTCCACACCAAACTCCATCCTGATGGCAATACTGAAAGTTTCAGTTACTTTCAGTAGCTCCATCAGTTGCAGATTACTGGGGGCAAAGAGTTTCAAATCATCCATGTAAAGGAGGTGAGATATAACCTGACCTCCTCTCTTCAACCGATAGCCCAGCCCTGAATTCTCCAGCAGTGTGCTTAGAGGGTTCAAGGCTAAGCAAAACCAAAGCGGACTCAAACTATCGCCCTGGAATATACCCCGCTCGATCCTTACCGGTTCGCTGTTCCTCTGGATATTTCGACATCCTGGATAGCGAAGAACTGTCCTCCATTGCCCCATACACGACATCAGGAAGGTGCGTAGCATTGTATCAATTTTATACAATTCTAGCACCCTCATGAGCCATGTATGAGGCACCGAGTCATAGGCCTTCTTATAGTCTATCCAACATGTCGACAGATCCTTTCGGGAACGCCGAACCTGTTGGCTAATGGCCATATCAATGAGGAGTAGCTCCTTAGTACCGCGGGACCCATTCCTACATCCATTTTGAGAGACAGACATGATG
The DNA here is from genome assembly GCA_905163435.1 of Mamestra brassicae. Lineage (NCBI taxonomy): Eukaryota > Metazoa > Arthropoda > Insecta > Lepidoptera > Noctuidae > Mamestra > Mamestra brassicae. Next base: position 4,281,038 of record LR991004.1, on the reverse strand, counting down.
TTGTTGCTGTTAATATGATTATTAATTTTAGCTCTCAAAATAGATGTAAGAACCTTATAGACCGTCGGTAGACACGTGATCGGTCTATAATTTTTGGGTTCCGCGGTACTACCCGATTTGTGGAGCAGGTGGGTAACTCCTGTCGTAAGAAATTCGGGTAGCGAGCCGGACTCTAAGGCAGTTTGGTACTGAGATGCCAAACGAGCGTGCGACCTTTGTAGCCACTTAATCCAAAAATTGTGCAGTCCGTCCGGCCCTGGAGATTTCCAATTAGGCAACGGACGGACTGCACGGGCTACATCTTGGGGGCTGATTGTGATTGCCCCCATTTCTGGCAATGGATCGCACGCTCGCTCGACCTCTCGAATCCAACCACCTTCGGTGTGACTGACAGGCACCGACCAGATGTTGCGCCAGAACGAACACATGGCGTCATCATCCGGCAGGCGCGTGTCAGTCACACCCTGGTCCGGTTGCTCCCAAACCCTATATACCCACCTTTCATTACTTCGGAATGTGCGATTCTGGGTGTATCGCTCCACTCGCCGCCTATACCTACGAATACGGTTTGCCCATGCATACACTTTCTGCTTCAGGAAGTCGATGCGCTCTGTGACACGTGACATATAATCTCGGGGGCTGATATCAGTCCCGTCTCACAAAACGCATCACTCTAGGGCGAGTGTTGCCCTCCCTGAAGCAGATTAGTTTGCCAATTAGCGCTCTGGCCCCACCGATACGACGCTCGATCCTGCACTGCCAAGCCGGTACGGCTGGTTTTGGTCGTGTAACTCTGTCGTTAGTCATTTTGACATGAGCTACACGACATGCCGCTACAGCCGCGCAGTACATAATCGAGTGTGTATCAGTGAGGTCTTCGCAGTCATCAAAATAATTTGACAACTGCGAATCCAGAGCAGCTACCAGCGCCCTATTTTTGTTATGCATGGGCAAACGAGGTAAGCGTGGTCTTAGTTCAGGCGGTACGTTGCGATATTCCCGAATAGCACACTCTAAAGCACACCTCAATTCCTCATTTCACTGGGTACTTACGTTTGTAACCCTGTCATTACTCTCCTCGTCAGCGTGGCTGGATATTTGCGACTGCGGTGGTGCCACAGTCTGCGACGGAGGAGTAATGACATGGCCACATATTTCCATTCGGAGGCGATCAAGCACACTGTCATCCAACATACGGTTACGTTGGATGACGCGCACCTGATCCGACAGTCGTTGGGCCGAAACGTTGACAGCTGGTTCAAGTACCTGAAACAGAGAGAGCATCCGACCACGGTACGCAGTCAGGTTAGTTCCCCCCTCTGTAGCCCCAAAGTATGAGCGCATGACATTTTCATTGATGGATTGTGTCCATCGCATGCGCTGCACACTTCCGCCGGGAGCTGGGACCCTATCAGAGGCCGGTGGGCCTCGAGGTCCTAAGCCGTCCGGCGGCCGGCGTCCTCTTCGCCGACGTGCAGGTGGTGGCGTCGTGGGCGGTGAGAAGTACTCGTCGCTCGAGCTCGACGCAACTGCCACGGCCGGTGTCACAGCACTCACAGTGGGGCTGGGTTCCGGCGGCGGCGAGGCGGAGCTGAGTGACGAGGCCGAAGGTGATGGGTGTGTGGCTAGGTGACGTGCCCGGCTTCTCGTCAGCATGTCATCAATATCACAGTTTCTGCGCCATATGTTAATTGTTTTTCAGTTCTATTGTTGTACTATTGATTTTTTTTTAGTGGTTTTCGGGTTCGAGTTCATTTTGATAGTTTTTGATTGTTTGGTTTAAATAAATCACAATAAAAATCGGCGAGAAAAAATTTCTTGACTGTCTTCTTGACAGCCGGGCCACAGATTACTATTATTATTATTAAAATTAGCTATTACACTAATTTATATTATAACAAGAAGTTATAACATATAACCTAATGCTATCGTTATAAGGATCAAATTTGCGTGTCTGTATTATTATTGTATTTGTTCAATTCACGAGCACTTGCCTGATAAGCTCATATAAATTGAATAAACCTTAATGTCACAGGTAGAGGGTCCAAATTCGTTTGTTTTTAGGGTGGGTCGGATAATGTTGACAACCGACTGTACCTACTTTCTGTGCAAATAAAGAACTATTATATTTTATTCTATTCTATTCTAAGTAAAAACGGGGGTCTCTGGGATCTAAGTTATGTCAATTTATGTTAAATTGACGTAACTTCTAATGGTCTTAGATCCCTTGATTGTTTTTGAAAGGCTTGTGAAATAACTAATAATACAGTCTTAGCCCGTGCTAACTACCTGTCAAGACCCTGCAGTAAAGTTAGCTTTAGACTAGCCCATTAGCCCAGCGCTAAGCGGGGCAGCGCAAGTGGGCCTTGAGCTATTACTGCCAACAAGGAAATACTTTCGGAAAATAACGAAGGTGATTAAAAGAAATACGGCGGAATTATTTCACAGCTTCATTTACCATACATAGATTAACAAGGCACGTAATGATTTAAATCTTGAGAGTTGGAGCTACACAACTTATGAATCGAGAAGGGCGTGCCAAATGAATTAGTAGGAGCAAAAAGACTTTGTAATATTTGATTTAACGTAGTTTAAAAAATTACACCAATTTTCACAACAGTCTCTGACAAGTAGGCCCAGGAAAAGTTGGCGAGGTAATGTAGAAGCTGGCTCGGGAAAAAATACTCGGTCGGATTTGGATGTCCTTTGCCCAGTATCAGGTCAGTATAGACTGACAAAATAAATATACATTTATATAATTATTTTTTATTTGAGATGAGTTTGCTCTTGACTCTAGTCTAGATGGCAGAGACAAAGTCGACGATGGAGCGAGCTTACCCAGAAAAAGCCTGTTCACTCTAATTTTGAAGAGATTAGGGTTGTATGCGTTTAGAAACACAGACGAAGGCAGAGAGTTCCACTCCGTTGCTGTACGCATTGTAAAAACTCTAAAGTTTTCTAATCTCGTACGCTCTAGTTAGTTGGGAATAACTCGCTCCATGGACACAACTTCTCTGCCTTCTTTAAACGGGGCAGACTTTTCATCGACAAAATACTGCGTGGACTGAACTTCTGGCATGCCTCTGCTGACGACTTCTTCGTCTACTCAAGAGAGAAGTCCCTACAGGTTCTTTGACCTGCTCTGTTGGCGACGTCAGCGGGGAGAGGTATTCGTCACTCAACTGCAGCTGCCAGCGGCACTGGTGATTCGTGGTCCGGCAGCGTCGAGGTGGAGCCGAGCGGTGAGCTCGCCGATGGAAGGCGTGCGCGCCGGGAAGCAGAACTTTTCAATACTTTAGTATCAAGGTGAAAATCAAAACGTTTATATTTCAATATGACCATTAAAATGCATTTTTGAACGTCAACATATTACGGTAAAATAAATATAGTAAAAACAAACTATTAAGTTACTATAATACAATATTTACAACATTTTTGGTTCATTCCAAATCAAACCACTGCCATATCTCCCTTATTTCTAAATTCCAAGTTCAGTCTCGACGTTTATTTAAATGATTCATTAAAATTTCAAGGTGCGACGAGTTATGTCGATTTTGACTCGATTTCGCGAAGGACGTTGTAATTAAGTTTAAGTCGCGCGATTTGGTACTGAAATACAATTAAAACTTCATTATTTATTTAATTGCCTGAAAATAACCGTCTGAATTTGACCCATTGATAAGGCAATCTTGCTGATTAACTAGTCTTATTCTATCTAAATTATTCTATCTCTGAAAGATTTCTTGTACATAACCTAATGGGCAATTCCAGTATTTTTAGGGTTCCGTACCTCAGGCTGCAAAAACGGAACCCTTATAGGATCACTTGGTTGTCAGTCTGTCCGTCCATCTGTCCGTCTGTCAAGACCATTTTTATCAGGAACACATGGAGGAATCAAGCTGAAATTAATATCAAGTAGTTACGCTTGCCACTCCTCGGGGCAGTGAAAAAATCAAACTTCTAAGTCAACGCAATCTAAAGATAAGGCCGTTTACGCTCCGTATATGGCGCGCCGGTGCTTCCCGTTGACCTGGATTCATGAAATTTGGAAGATAGATCTAACAGTACAAGTACAGGAAAAAGTCTGAAAATTTGTTATTTTTAGTTTTATCATAAAAAAATCTTTGTTTCGACAAGAAACTTATATTTTTGGTTGAAGAATTGTTCGTGACGGACATCACGGTACATTGATGTATGGGCGAACATTTTTTCACCAAAAAAAAGTTTGTCTTTCAAAGTTAAAGTCAATTTATTTATTTCAACAAGACCATTTCACAGTTTTAAAATAAAATATTATAGTGACTCTAGTTGTCCATTCGCAAAAGTAGATTCTTATGGAGAAGAACGGACAAGAAACTCCATAGTTACTCTTTTCAAATGAAAGTTTTAAAATTTGTTGTATACATACATTAATCAATTGATTATATTATGTGAGTACAATGCACCTAAAATAACATTAATATACTACTAATAGGTACAACAAAGTAATACAAGCAGAGTTAAAATTAATAAGTTTGCTAGTAAGAGACATAGTAGGTACTCACATTGATTTATATAATTAACAACAATGGATCAGTGTGTGAGTTAAATTAAATATAAAAAAACCAGCCAAGTGCGTGTCGGACCACGCACAGTGTAGGGTTCCGTAGTTACCAGTCTCCTAAACCATGCCAGAAAAATAGTGAAAAGTACTAACTATTATTACATTACTAAGTTACAAATGCACTTGGTTTTAAGTATTTTTCTATCTCTAGGATTTTTTTACGTACCCAGTTCCTTTTTATAAGTTGGTCGACTATTACTCATAAAGTCGTTAAGCCTAGGTAGCGGTGATAGTGTTCCTTTTAAATTCGTTATTTATGCTACTTCGATGATTTTTTTCACGTCTCCAAAAACAATCGTTTGGCTGGCAGAGGGAGACACTTGACTCTAACAAAAATTAGCACTTTAAAGCTTAATATTTCGCAAACGAATCGTTGGATGGAAAAAATAGTTTAATTATAACATTTATTGGAAAACCAAACCAAACCTTTTTGACAGTTCTAAACAAAGCAAAAAACGAAACAGAATGACAGTCAATATAAAAATTATAAAATCTTCTAAAAAGTCATTGCAACCAAGGAGTTCGCAACAATTATTAACTTGAATATAATCATCTAGTTCATCTACTTCAATCTTACCTATATTTTTTAAAGGAAAAAGAAACTGTGATGTTAATGTGGACTACATTAACATCACAGACGTAATCCGTCAAAAAGCACTTCTAATTTCACTGCATTAATTTGCTGCGGAGATGATTTTATTTTATGTGGGTTTCCTGCGCGAGTCCCAAATAAACAATTTTCCTAAGTTTTAAAATTGTAACTTAATTTTCTACAAAATTTATCGGTTCTCATAAATTTTGCTCATGGAAAGACGTTTTTCATTTCTATCTCCGCCTAGCGCGGGAAAATCCAAGCACACGTTGAGTTGGTCACGATTCTCCGAATCGGGGAAACATTCAACTGAAACACTTTATTTCAGGCAGAACCGATATCAGGGTTTCGTTTCAAACATTCAAATTTTGGGTATTGGTGTCACCGGAAAATGGAAAACGCCGTGGGATTGTAAAATATATCATGAAATTGTAAACTATTTTTTCTGAATAAGACACGGATATATTGGCAACTATTGAATTTGGATAGAATTAATTCTATACAAAACGATTTTTTCATAATTATATCGAGAAATTATATTCAATTCAGGATTTATTACGATCTTTCGGTTTCTGCAATTTTCCGGTGATCATTTGTTAACAAAAAAGTTTTGCCGATTAACTTTTTTAACTTAACCAAATAACTTTTTTGTGTTCGTCGGAATACTGGTGTTTATGCATATTAAAAAAAAGATTAAAATGAAGATATTATAAACCTGACGGTATGAACTGTGTCAAAACAAAATATATTTTTTTAACTTACACTTTTACTAACTTAGCTTAAACTGTTTCGCTTTTTTTTAAGTGTGGGAAATCAACAAATGACTCCTTCCATACTGGGCGAAGCGGAAGGTAGTGTAAGACTCTTACTGACTGAAACCCGTCCGTGTTCCTCCTAATGCCCTTTGCGTTCCAGGGGCGCGGTGACTCTTTCGAACAAATTCCGCAGAATGTTTCGCTGCGAGTACAAATAAGGAAGATTACTTATTTGCTTTTATGGCACAGATGCAAAACTATTGAAATTACTAATAACCAGTGACGTCCCAGGTTTTTATTCTTTCAAATAATTGAATCTTTTTGTTTGACAATTTGTTTCCTTTGTTTTAGGCTATAATTAATTTATCGTTGATGAATTCCTAATTTATACAACGTGTAACAGAATAAACGCATATCTAAAAAGGGTTCATTGAACACATCATAATGAATAATTTTAACCAACTCCGAAATCTTAAAAAAATAATCAGCTGTTCAGTACATATTGTTGAATTAGGCGCACATAAATGATTAAGGCAGTCGGCTTTTGGTTTGCGATCACAGTCCTGGTTCCATGGTAAAAGTTCTTCAGAACGGTGAGTACAATGACCCCTTCTCAAACGTCGTGCATTCTGTTACACATTGTATACGTATAACCGATATATCTGGACTTTATTTTTACAACACCTATTTAACACCTATTTTTAAAATAAATAATATGTTCAGCATGGTTTATCTTTATTTTGTAACGATTGACGGTTGTCGAGTTATTATCCTGTAGATAGACTATTTACCACCGCCTAAGACCCTTTTTTTTTAGGTTGGTAAATCATCAAATGGAAGTCATTCAAGCCCTTCCGTGTTCCTTCTAAAGCCATTTGCGTTCCAGGGCCGCGGTGACTCTTTCGAAAAAATTCCGCAACCCTGGCAGGCTCTGGCCCTAGCGGGCCTCGTCTTCTATGCTGACATCTCTTTGAGGCGCGCGTAAAACACAACACGCTATTGACCCGGGCCTGGTTGTGAGCGGACAGCGAGCCACCCAACGCTCTTTACGGTGGCCGGGGATCGCGCTTCGACTACCTTTTGTAGCGGCGCGGCGGTTGGGGCGAAGGCCTTGTCTCTCCCGCCGCTTAAGACCCTGTCGTCTTATTTCGCGACACGTGTATGGAATTAAGAGAAGACCTTCAACAGACACAAATAACATTACCTTCTTTTGTTATACCAGAAGCCTTCTTTCTTAACCATAAAAATATAACATTTTTCTATTGAAAACCCTAACAAAGGGTACAGCTACAATTATTATTGTCACTTACATCTTCAGGTGGTTTTACACCGGTGAGGGCGAGGCGTGGATGGGATGGGAGAGAATTGAAATCACGCTTACCCTTTTACACCAAAAGATGCCCTTCTCTATACCGCGCCGTCTCGCGATGCCCAGCGCTGCCTCGCACCGGCTTGCGCTATCTAGCGCCGCCCGGCTAGCCGTATCTCGCGTGCCTACCGTGCCCTAGAGACCGTGCGGGCCCTTGATAGCCGGTGCTAGATTTGTATATCCATTTTACAAAGTAAATAAATATCTATTCTTACAGCAATAAAGTTCAATATTATACAAACAAATATTTAAATTCTCGCCTTGCACGTGCTCGTTCATTTAGACCTTTTACACCAAAGATGGGCAGAGCGTGGCTCAAAATTTTGCCATACAAATTTCAATCCTCGCCCATCCCATCCACGCCTTTCCTTGCTGGTATAAAACCACCTTAACAGTACGACACAAATTAAAGGTTATGTCGATGTAGGGGAAATGGTAATAATAGTTTCCATTTAAATATGGAACAGTAGTTTTCTCATAATGTGTCATTAACTCATTAATTTCTGTAGACGGTGATAGGTAGGTAACTCAAGGAGGCCAGATGACAACAAACTGAAACGGTCTGATGAAAACATAAAAAAAAACAATCGCTAAAGATAATAAGTCTTTATTTGCCTTAAAAATGGTATAAAGTTGTTATAGTCAGGTATTAATCTAAAGTCCACATGTTTAGCTATACAGAATGTATCAATTGCATGCAAAATAGTAATAATGAGTTAATTGTTATTCCATGTCACAGATGTTTAAGGACACGAACACGAACGTCAAAACGTTCGTGATAGGAGGTGTTAAATTTTACTATAACTTTAATTAATAGGTAGTCGTTCCGGACGTCGTTTCGCACGCTTCGTCCAACTCTCTTCGTGCTTCCTGTAAATGTGACTCGCTCAATCTCGTTTTAGTCTCGCAGATTTATCTCTTACAACGGCGATGCCTGTATTGGAGCGTGCAGATGGGTTGTGAATTCGATCGGTGAGTTTAATTTGCAGAATGCTACATTCTATCGCCGCATCTCCATGACTTTAATAAAGTTCTATTTTACTGAGATTTTTGTCAAACAACACATTTTCCCGGAATTCACAAACACATAAGTTATATGAAATACCTAATTACTCGTTCACCTACTCCCTTTTGACTACGTAAATCCCACATCGTACTACGTCGTACACAACTACGTAGATCTAATTAATCGTGCATAACAAAATGGAGGTGTCAAAGCTTACCGTCATAATTCAATGAATTATAATGGCTTCAACCCTGAGGTTTTTGCAACGCAAAATTTATGAAGCGGACTTAATAGTTCTGGTGAAACAGAATATGGAGATTTTCCAACCTGGCGGTCAAGCTACTGAGCGTGGGTAAATTAACTTGCTACATAAAATAAAATAAAATATACGACATCGCATCGTGGCATGATGCTCGGCATAACGTTGCCATGCTGTTGTTTATATACTGTAAGCCTAGTAATATTTTTATTTTGTTCCCATAGCTTGGGACTTTGATCCATATCACTTTCATACGTTATTTTTTAATTTTGCACATGTTTTCTTTTACATTAAAAATTTCAACCGACTTCCAAATAAAAAAGAAAACACTACAATGTATGAAATAACTTTCATTACGAAAATCGGTGTCAAAATACGAAGAAACTACCAAAAACACCGACTTCCGAAATTAAAGTTATTTTATACTTTGTAGAGTAATTTTTTTTTTTTTTTTACTTTTTAGGGTAATCCACACCTAACACCACTGGAAAGGTCACAGGATAACAAAACACGCTATTTTGTTTCATCATCAGCCGAAAGACGTCCACTGCTGGGCACAGGCGGAGGGGGTAATTTCGTATACTTGGATGATATATTTTCTATTTTCTGCAGCTTTTTCGATTTAAAAACCAAACGACTGATGGTTTCTTGATGAAATTTCAATGGGACGAATTGGAACGTATATCCTTTCACGTGACAAAAGATTTTTTCAAACGGTTCATAAATGACGGAGTTATGAGGTAACAAACATAAAAAAAATGCAATCGAATTGAGAATCTCCTCCTTTTTTTGAAGGCGGTTGAAAAGCGATACCCCACACTAGGAATTTCTCATGTATAGAATGTGCGTTGACAACATATTTGAACTCACATACACAAACAGCCAGACCAGGAACAATTACTTGTAGGCCATACAAATATGTATGTGTTCCGTGCGGGAATTGAACCTAAGACACGTAGTAATGCAGCCAATTGATCAGCCGCAGCGTTAACCGTGCTATATTCACGACAAATGTGGCGCTGGCGCAGGATTGTATGTAAAGACTTCCTTCGATACAATCCTTTTCACACACAACTTGGTGTTATGAGCAGTGATCGGATAATCGGTCGCTTGTATACCTAGACTTCTTCCCGTGAAATAATAATATGGTAATTCCTTTCTGAATAAACAAGTAATCCCGGGTTACCGGGATTGAACAATTTTGTAAAAACAACTATACCAAACTTAATGAAATTATAGCACTGGTTATTTTGATTTAGTATCTTTATTTTGTTCGAAAAAAATGGAAAATCATAAAAAAACTTTCATTGTAAATAAAATTAATTAAAAGTTCCATTAGAATCGGCTTGTTAATTTAAAAAAATTACAAAGAGAGTTCACAACGAGTTCTAACAATATTTTGTATGCATTTTTAGCAATCTCAGGAATTTCAAACGATTCCGGGATCCGGGATTCTGAAAAGCATGTCCGTATTATACTTTCGTGGGAATAAAAGTGAAGTTTAGGTATATTAGCGCCCGATTATCCGATCACTGGTTATGAGTTATTACGACGCGCGACGTACGATCGTATCACGACACGACAAGTCGTCGCGCCTGGCCAAAATGCGATGTCGTATCGTGTGTATGTATGTGATTAAACCCTAAAGAGTACCTATAAACTGTCGTTTATTTACGTGATTATAAAGGCTGCGGTTTCAGCGTTGAACCGTGTTGATATAGGTACCGAGGGAGGCGGGTGTACTAAAATAAAATACCCAAATGTTTACATTGAGTAGTTTAGGGATAGACCGGGACCTTTATTCATGAGTTTCTCTTGCAGCTTTGTTGGTCACTAAGCTAATAAAAAACAAAAACATGTGTCTGAAAAGTTTTATTGAAATGAAAACTTCTTTAGGCGCGTTGAGCAGTTTTTGGGTGAACAAAAATCATGGAACTCGCGTCATCGTTACCGAACGCTTTCCATGAGCTATATGTATACTGTGTATATATGGGTACTTTTTGGGTGAACAAAAATCATGGAACTCGCGTCATAGTCACCGAACGCTTTGGGTGTACAAAAATCATGGAGGCAATTAAATTTAAGATGGATTTTCTAAAATAAATCACTCATACAAAACCTCATGCTGACAATTAAATATGGCATACATACACCAATTAACTCGGGCCCGCATGTTGGATTATAAGCCCGTTCCGTTACGTGCCCAGTAGTGGCAACATTATAAGCTATGCATGCTTACGTATCCGTCAGATTATAAAATATCATGAGATTGATGATTCTTGCTATCTAAATGTTATTATAGTATACATGATTGTTTGAGAGAAAATGTAAGGACATATAATAATTGTTCTCAGTAATATTTTTGTTAATGTGACATCAGATTTATGCTTTAATTAATTATCTATTATCATTATTTTGACATTCATTTATAAATATAACTAGCTTCCGCCCGCGGCTTCGCCCGCGTCAAATTAGTTTTTGTCAATTCTGGTTCCTTATGTCTAAGAGACTCTTACAGGGGCCAGCCTCACGTTGTGTGCAAAAATATTTTTAAATTACCTATTTTAAAACATTTTTGTACACAACGTTTGCTGTTTTGTTATCATTTGTTAAAATGTGGAGATTGTTTGGACTCGACACTCGCGAGCAGGCCACGTAAAGTTGGCCATGCGAAAAACAGTTTTTCTCTAAATGGACACCCGCTACTTTAAGTGTTTGCCCTTGCGCTTTGTTAATGGTCATTGCGAAGGCTGGTTTGAGGGGAAACTGGATTCTTTTAAACTGAAACGGTAAATCTGTAGGGATCATGGGTATGCGTGGAATCAAAACTTCTTCATCTTTCGCTATACCTGTCATTATAATTGCTCTAATAATATTGCGTCCTAGCTGCGTAATTTGCAATCGAGTCCCGTTGCATAGTCTCGGCGCTTCGAGATTTCTCATTAATAAAACTGGAACCCCAACTTTCAGTCTCAGCTTATGAGACGGCACTCCTGACAGCTCTAAAGAGTTTAGAAACTCGGTAGGATAAGACGTCACCTGTTCACTGTCCATGACAATATCTACCGACAAATATTCGACAACATCGCCTTGCACATGTGACATCATTCGTTCATTGATCTGTCCCACGATTTCATTGGTCGGTGCTAATATTGCCCTATCACACAGCCATTCTCTATTCCTCATGTTATGTTCTAAACCGGGATAGACGTTGTTTTTAAGATCTTCCAAGTTGTGGACAGCATTACAAAATTCTTGATTTAATGTAATCGTGCCGTTAAAAGCGAACTTTTTTGTAACTTGATACACCCAAAACTTCTAAATTACATGTTCCTAGATTCAGTGGTTAAGATTTCGTATACAAAAAGTTTGGATTTGTAGTTCTCGTTCCGAATCCGTTCCGTTCGAATTTCGGGAATTCCGTTTGTAGAAAAACTCTGCACATCCTATGAGACCTAGGTACCAAGATTCGTGGTCTTATCTTCAATTCAACCCCTATTTCACCCCCACACTGGTAAATATGCTAGAACAAACGATTTTTTGTTTCTTATAACGTGATATTTGACGACCTTGCATACTAACTTTCAACCCTTATTTCACCCCCTAGCTGGTCGAAATTTCAAAAATGCTGGAACAAATGTTTAATGATTTCATATCAAGTGCTTAAATATAAAGTTTCATGGTTTTATCTTTTAAAATTAAAAATTCCCATACAAACTTTCAACCCCTATTTCAACCCCTTCATCCCTTTTTTTTAAATAAAAAGTAGCCTATGTTTTGTCTCAGGGTCTAAAGATTGTCTGTACCAAATTTCATCAAAATCGGTTGCGGGGTTTAAGCGGGAAAGCGTAACAGACAGACAGACAGACAGAGTTACTTTCGCATTTATAATTTTAGTTGGGATTTTGACATTCTCACTTAATACATGACATTGTTATTCTTTAATTATTTTTGTGACATTAATATTTGCTAGTTAATCATTATTGTTTGCCGCGGTGACCAAAATTGTGTTATTATTAATTATTAAATGACTGGCGCATGCATGTATTGTAACAATGTTGTGCAGCAAATTCTCGACATTTGCATGCCTCAAGGCGTAATATGGTTGAACTGTGCTCTATTATTTTTTAACAACTTTATGTAATTACCCATATTAGCAAATAAATGATTATGATTATGATATTATACATTTCGATACATTTTGAACCGAAAACTAAAAATAAATCCATTAATACCATATTAGGGACTCTTTATACCTTATATTTTATAATTTAAATATTCCTTTAAACTATCATCGTGCAGTTATTATTCTTCATCATTTAATTCGAGTAAAAAGACTCATAGTGTTAGTCACAATATACTTACAAACTATGTTACAACAAAATACCTTCTGACATATTAGAACTAAATGAAGGAAAATTTAAAACTTATGTTAAAAGTACACTTTGTAAACAAGCATATTACAAATTAGAAGATTACATTCAGGATAAGAATGCTTGGAAACATGCTGGTCCTGCTCCATAGGACAAGCAAGGGTGTAGACAAAATCAAACTGGTTGATTTATGAATTAACTTTATAGATATACTGTTTCTTTTTTGTGTTTTTATTTTTCTGTTGACTCACACACTGTTTAATTAATGGTTCCAATATTTGTAAATATGTGAGTACCATTTACCTAAATTTCTTTAGAAAATAAATAAGTTTACCTATGCTGGTAATACTTTGTTCTTATAAGTAGCATACTCTGGGTGCATCGTCCTCACATAATATTAAATTAATTTTTGTATACCAAATTTTGTAAAATCATTATTTGAAAAGAGTAACTATGGAGTTTCTTGTCCGTTCTTCTCCATAAGAATCTACCTTTCCGAATGGACAGTAGAGTCACTTTATTAATGTAATGTTATTATTTACTGAACTGTAAATGATGACGTTCAAAAGTGCCGTTTAATGGCCTAATTGAAATATTTTTTTTTTACTTTGACTGTTAATAAAACATTTCAAAGACAAAAACAAAAGCCGGAACAGGTTGCGATATCACTGCTGCAAGGTGACAGGCCCAGCTGATACCTTGCAGCAGTGGTTCACAATGGTTCATTGTATTGACAACAATAGAACATGCATTGAGAGCCCAATTAATATGCTGGCTTGTTAGCCACGAATGTCGAATTATATTATATTAAACTATATTAATTATATTATATTAGCTGTACCGGATAAACAATCGTGATCGACTAAACACAGCAAATGTGGGTGATTGGATTAGCTATTATTCTGTGAAGTACTCTGCTTCATATATTTGAAAAAAATCTTCTTAGAGTTCATCAGGTTAAATATCTTGGGCATATCGTGATCTCTGACCTGGGAGATGATGCGGACATCGATAGGGAGCGGAGGGCGTTGTCTGTGAGGGCCAATATGATCGCCCGCAGGTTTTTTCGTTGCTCGGAAGCCGTCAAAATAACTTTTTCAGAGCGTTTTGCACGTACCTGTACACAGCCAGCCTGCGGGTGTCATATACCCAGAAGCAGTACAACGCTCTCCATGTCCAGTACAACAATGCGTTCTGGGTGTTGCTGGGCCTGCCCCGGCACTGCAGCCCGTCGGGGATGTTCGCCAACTCCCGTGTCGACTGTTTCTACACGACGACGCGAAAGCTGTGCACATCTCTGGGGCGCAGGCTCTGGACGACCTCCAACACCATCTTGAACGTATTTGCGAACAGGTTTGATTTTCAGTACATTAATCATTGTTATACAGGGTGTCCCAAAACTCAACGTCAAGCCGAAACGGGGTGACAGGATTGATCATAACCATCACGAGAAAAATCTGAAAAAAAATCTATCCCATGCAGTTTGAAAATTATGGGCATTTTAAGAAAAACCTAGAAATTTGATCAAACTGTACCATTTTTCGGTTATTGTGGTTATTATTTTTTATTTTTGTTCATTTGAACTTTAGAAACGTAATCCTAAATAACATTTCTAGAATCGCAATAAAAAATAATGACACAATTGCCTCAAGTTCCCGAGAATTGAGACTATTTGTTAAACTACGAATTTAAAATTTTCAAGATTCGTCGACTTTGACAGGCCCTCCTATAAAAAAAATGTACTAGAGTGCCTTGGCAAGTAGCATTAAAAGTTGGCGCATTTAATCAGAATTCTAAAATGGTACAATACTTGTTAGTTCCATACAATAGAAAAGAGTAAAAAAATTAAAACCTCAAGTAACCCGATTTTTGCTATCAGATTTTACTCAGTTAAAATGTTTTTAATTCGCACAAGCTCTAGGTAGGTTCTTAATTTTAAGGCAAAATGATGAGAGAGATGGATAATGGGTATGTTTGCCATGAGTGAGCGAGACAGATAGTGACGCCACGCATTGAGACGGAAATGCGTCGTTTAAACGAGTGCGAATGAAACAGATAGATGCTATGGCATCTATCTGTTTCATTCGCACTAGTTTCAGCCAAGCAAATGGCTACGCTACCAGTCCGACACCAACCAGTTAGTACGTTTCGCTCATTCGTCTACTGCGCACGTTCGTATTCGTATTAATTATTTTACTAATTTTACTAACTTTTTTTCACTTTGGTAAAAGTGGCGTCACTATCTGTCTCGCTCACTCATGGCGAACATACCCATTATCCATCTCTCTCATCATTTTGTCTTAAAATTAAGAACCTACCTAGAGCTTGTGTGAATTAAAAACATTTTAACTGAGTAAAATGAGATAGCAAAAATCGGGTTACTTGAGGTTTTAATTTTTTTACTCTTTTCTATTGTATGGAACTAACAAGTATTGTACCATTTTAGAATTCTGATTAAATGCGCCAACTTTTAATGCCACTTGCCAAGGCACTCTAGTACATTTTTTTTATAGGAGGGCCTGTCAAAGTCGACGAATCTTGAAAATTTTAAATTCGTAGTTTAACAAATAGTCTCAATTCTCGGAAACTTGAGGCAATTGTGTCATTATTTTTTATTGGGATTCTAGAAATGTTATTTAGGATTACGTTTCCAAAGTTCAAATGAACAAAAATAAAAAAGAATAACCACAATAACCGAAAAATGGTACAGTTTGATCAAATTTCTAGGTTTTTCTTAAAATGCCCATAATTTTTAAACTGCATGGGATAGATTTTTTTTCAGATTTTTCTCGTGATGGTTATGATCAATCCTGTCACCCCGTTTCGGCTTGACGTTGAGTTTTGGGACACCCTGTATAATTAATGTAATGACAAACAAACAAATGACTCTTAACTGGCAGGCGTATTGTTAATCGTTTTTATTTTGCTTAATTAATTAATTTTATATAAGTATTTATATTGGTTTGAATTTTATTTTATTTTTTTTATTTTATTTAAAATGTACCATCATATGATCAAATGGATTGAAATAAATGATTATTATTATGATTGCATCTGTACTTCCCAAAGGGATCGGTACATCTAGGTACTCTACTACTGTAATATGCCAAGTCCATTATGATTCCGAAGTGTAAAAGGAATAGTGTTATGCGTCTTGTATAGCTGCGTTTCTGTCTAACAACGGAATCATGGCGGTTTGAAGACGTGGGGTCCCAGTCTCTATAATTCAGCTATAATACAGTTATATTTTAAATGGAATAGAGTTTTGATTGTATAGGGCAAACATATATGTAGATCCTACCTACAATACTGAATGTACCTACATAATTATCAGAAACATGCACACACTTCGTCATAATAATTCGGTCGTCTATTAACACTGGTTCCGCTCGGCAATTGACGGGCCAACGCTAAACAATGCTGATATATGGCAACAATAGCTGTCATGTGCAAACTCGACTTCCATACTCGTGGTACGGTGAGTGAGTTCGATGCTATGTTGTCAAGAAGTGAAATATTGGCACGAACAGAAAATGCGGATAAGAAAAGTGTAAATAAATACGAAAAAAAAAGTTGCGATACATTGCGACATATTTCTTAAAAATGAAAAAAAAACATTTTTCACATTTAAGCTAGAAGTACTATTTAAGAGAGCAGAAAGTATTTGAAAGTAAATTATAAAATTGACCGATAGTAGATGAATAGTTAAATAGACCACTGATCGCAAGCGCGACTGGTAAACGTTGGGTTCTGAGTACAATTTCCAGGTCGGACAGGGTTGTCAGTCCGTAGTTTGAAGTTAACATTGTATCTCGAGAAACACATGTAAAGCCGTTGATCCCGAACCTGGGGGCTACTCTATAAGCCCGAAGCCCGTAGCTCCGTATCACTGACGGACTTACTATTAGTTCCGAACCCGAACTAAGAATTAATGACAACATGATTTGACAGTAACTGTCAAATCGTGTTGTCATTCGTTCTTAGTGGTTAGGTGATACGGACTAGAATACGCCCACAACTAAGCCCGAAACTACGGGGTTTGGGCTTAGCAAGTAGCCCCCTAGTCTCTCTCTGTGCTTGGTCGATGCCGGCCAAGAGCAACATAAGAGCACACAGCAACCAATATCTTTCACGTTGTAGACTAGTTTCTACCAAGATTGGCAGCAATAAGCGAAATTCGGTCAGCCATGAGGACTTTTTATTTTATCGATTCAGAATAAACTACTGGATTGCTAGTTTTATAATTATTATATTTATAACGCAGTCTGGTTTAAGAGCTAACAGGACATAAAATATGTGCACTGAAGTCTATAAAATGAAATAATCACTAAAGTTGATCAGATCAGCGATCTAGGTTTTATGCATCGTAAAAATATGTTTTAAAATTGAATGCAGTAAAATCAAGTAAATTGACAGAGATAATTTTGCCATAAAATAATAAGGTTTGCCATATTAATACGTTGGCATTTGAGCAGCCGTAATAACAACTTTTATTTTACGATTATTATTCTTGGCGCATAGATAAAATTTTTGTTACGCAAGAATAGTTTCGGAATATGACGTTGCACTGAATCATATATTATGGAGTCTAATTGACTGGAATTATAAGTATTACTTTAAAATCATTATTATCATGCAAATTATGCGCAAACACTGACTATTGTTCGGCAAAATGGCACGACTTGCATCAAAAACTCGCCCCGGGCGTCAGGAGTTGCAGAGCGATTCTCGGCCACAGTAGACGCGGGCCTACGGTCGGCGAGCATTGGGTGGCTCGCTGTCCGATCAGAACCAGGCCCGAGTCGACGGCGCGTTATGTTTCACGCGCGCCTCAAAGAGATGTCAGCATAGAAGACGCTAGGGCCAGAGTCTGCCAGGGTTGCGGAATTTGTTCGAAAGAGTCACCGCGGCCCTGGGACGCAAAGGGCTTTAGGAGGAACAGGGATCAGTTTTAGACAGTAAGGGTCTGACGCGCCCTTTCGCTCCACCCAGAGCGGAGGAAGTCATTTAATGTTATCCAATTCTTAAAAAAAAAAACAAAAACTATTTCAACTCTTATAAGTTACAGAATTGGATATTAAAAAAGGGGTGTTGGTTCTCGGAGTTTAGCGATAAGAACGAGTTTGAAAAAGCAAAAAACAATCATCGATATTGATGAACCAGTGATTTTTAAATAGGATCGAATCATTCAACATTAACGGCAATATTCCAGTTCTCTTCAAATGACATTATTCTCTTTGTTACCTTTGACATGCGGAGTGACTGAAATAACTGGTTTAACGTGGGTTTTCCAAATTGAGTTGCTTGCGGTAACATAAACTTTAGAATTATCATAATGTAGAATCTTGTTTGTTAAAACTGATTAGTCGGTGGTTGTTACGTTTTAATTCTGTTAAGCTTTAAGAAAAACATTGTTTTATACCTACATGTATCTACTTTCTATGACGTATTTTTTATGGATGGGAAGTCATCAAATGACCCTTCCAACTCTGGACGGAGCAGAAGGGAGTGTCAGACTCTTATTGACTAAAACCCATCCGTGTTCCTCCTAATGCCCTTTACGTTCCAGGGGGGCGACTTTCTAAGCCCGAAGTCCGTAGTTTCGGGCTTAGTTTCGGGCCTATTCTACTTCGTATCACCTAACCACTGACAATTAATACACATTAAAATTAACATTCATTCTTAGTTCGGGTTCGGAACTAATCGTAAGTCCGTAGGTGCTACGGAGAAGAATACGACTAAGCCCGAAACTACGGACTTCGGGTTTCGAGAGTAGCCCCCCAGGGCCGCGGTGACTCTTTCGAACAAATTGCGCCACTTCTATGACGTGCTTGAGATCTATTACCAAATCAATACACAGGTATAGGTATAAATACTTCTACGTTGTACCTATATCGTAGCAATAGCTATTTCGTGATGTGGACGAGGTTTAGTAAGGTTCGAGGTGGCCTTTTCATGAAATTTATTTATTTGTAAAACAAACAACTATACATTTTATCTTAACCTAATTATATAAACTTAACAAATATATGAATGTACAGAAATGGCTAACCATTAAGTGAATTGGCCGACGATGTCCAGAGATCAATTCAACGATTTGGTTACGAATAATGTACTGACGCCTTTTTCTCATGCGAAAAAGCTTAGTCTGTCGTTTCTGCGACAGAACGCAACCTGCTACTCACTCCTTTTGCTTCGATTCCCGTAAACTGAAGAACATCTAGGATATTTGCCAAAAAAAATCGAATTAGTCCGCCAGACAGATTTCCAAAAATTATTGGACACGTATTTTTTCTTTTGTCATGTAAACAAAAAAATAAGACGAAACAGTGCGTTGAAAACTCGTGTGACTTCACTTACCAGTCGTACGAGTGATACTTTTCACTGGAATATGACGTTACACGCTCCCACTCCTTATCTTTGATGTGTTTTATCTTCGTAACTTTTTGTTTTGGTTTAATAAAACAAAAAATATGTCTCCAATATGTTTCGGTAATCTTGCTGACGGACTAAATCCTTACTTCCTTACTTTATAATATTATAAACGCGAAAGTAATTGTCTGTCTGTCGCGCTTTCACGCCAAAACTGCTGAACTGATTTAAATGATCTAGAATCTAGAGTTTAATGCGAAAAAAGGGTTGAAAAAGGGGGATGAAAAGTTGTATGAAAGTATGGTCATTTTTAAAGCGAGAAGCTTGAAACTAATTTTTTAGGCTGTTGATTCAATATAAATAAATATAACATTATGTGAACATTTTATAAGTTTGCAACAAAAACAAAATATTAGAGCTATTCTGATGTAACATTTACGGAGTCGTTACAAAATGTGAAACTGAAATTAACGCGAGTAAGAAACTTGCCAAGCACCGCGCCGTACACAATAAGCGCTGTGTATCCGCGGGGGGGGGGGGGGAGCGCACTTATGTACTAATATAATTAAATAATTTAACGAGCTCTTTGTAGTGAAACACTGCAAATAGCTCATTAAAGTATTTATACGTATATGTCTGATTTGTAAAATAGCCTAAATAATTAAAAATGCTACCCAAAGACACTATTACAAGCAGACGAAGTCGAGGGCACAGCTGGTAGAATCATATTTTTTTAACCCAAGCAACATCGCTGTTGTGTTTGTGTATGTCTTCTTGAGCGTTTCCATGAACATCTTCCTTGTAAATACCTCAGTTGCAACTGATTCAGAATCATTATAGGTACCTAATTTTTTGAGTTAATTTAAATCAATAAGGACAAAGATTAAGCATCGCCATACAACGTGGCAATGCCGCCAGTCTTTTGGGTACACTTCCAGTCGACAGCGATGCGGATGAATTTTTTGACGCCATATTTTAGGGTTTATTTAGTTATTAGATATAGATTTTATTTTTATTTCTAGTGTATATAGTTAGATAAGGACCAACTTATAAATTATTAAATTATTCTTATTGAACCAAAATGATATGAAAAGAAACCTCGTGAGACTACCACAAATATTTTAAAAACTTTTATTCAATTGAAAAAAGTTGTGTAATGAGCTGCTGAATAAAATTTATCGTTTCAAAAGAATTTAGATGAAAAATATTGGCCTTCTATCGACCTTTTACGAAATTTTTGAAGGTTCGCTAAAGCAAGTTTATTTTTTTGTATTTTTAATGGAGGACTTCTCTCAATTTTCAACTAGTTAAATTTCTACAATACCTACTTCTCCCTCTAATCCGCCACCCGATAATACGACAAGTAGGTACTATCAGCCGGTTTTTTGCATGCTATTTCTTTTAAATGGGATCAGGAAAATGAAATCTCATGCGACTTGCAAAGTGACATAATTTGGGATCGAGTTATATAGAAAATTGTCCATGTCATCTTGACATTGTACATTTATTTTCTCGTAGTTAACTGCTCCACAATAAACAACCCGTAATATTTCATTAAGTAAATGCAAACCCTACTTGAGAACAAAGGCGGGCTTGCCTCGTGAGTCGAGACCGTGGCCTTTCCTACACTTTATAGCTTTCCTACCTAATAGGCTACATAGCGCTATTGTTAAGACTTAGAGCGGTTTCACACGGGAATTTTATGCAGCGATTCAAACGAGCAAAGTCTTTGCAATACCAACTGTATAAAGTCAGGCATAAAGTCCAATATCTATGGGATTAACATGCAACACGGAAAATGTCACGTGATCAATCCCGTTCTCTTTGCTTTAACAGTCGTTCTTAATAAGTATGATGTCGCATTGACAAGAGCTTAAGGTAAAAACCAAGGTGTTTCATGGCAGGTCAAGTTATCAGAAATAATTTTTTAAACAAAATCTTAATTTACGTTTGTAAACTATAACTATTTATACTAAACCTAACTCAGTACATACAAAAACAAAACATATACACATATATGCTGAGGTGGGTCCATGGATGGGTGACCATATCATACCGATATTCCTCCGTACCTTGGAAACGACAAGCTGTTGGTCCCGGCCGCATATAAGCAGAGTCCACCAAGTCACGAGCTCACTTCGCACGCTCTTGCACCCATAGTAAAATATTGAGCGCACTGATTGGTTGTTTCAAAAATTGGTGTATTTAGTAGATAAAGTCCACTCTATGGGAGTTTAACGACCAATCAGAAGCCATATTCAAAACACAGTTGGTGAGCTGTGCTTCCTGCATCCCGGCTATCTTTTGCAGATCTTTGATAGTAGTTAAAAGCAATCAGAAGCCAAGAAATCTGACAATAGTCTTGTCAAGGGGTATCGTGTTACCCAATTAGTCGGTTGTGGAGGTCAGATTCTACATACACTGTAAACATAGACTGGAAGCGGACAACCGACCTAATATAGTTGGGGAAAAGTTCCATCCCCTTCTAACCTAACCTGTCCGAGTCGGGGTGCCCCAAGTCACGAGCTCGCTTCGCTCGCTCTTACACCTATAGTAAAATATCGAGCGCGCTGATTGGTTGTTTCAAACTCAAAAAAGTCTAAGTGTGAAACGGCTCTTAGCTCAGGGACGTTAATTTCCTATCCCCTTTCTCCCCTTGAAGATGTTGTTACATTTAGGGAACATATCACTATTTTAAGTCATGAGACTGGTCTGTAATTTTATATGCCGTGCTATTCTAAATAATTTATTTTTGTTAAACCTCCTCGTACCGTGTGTATGTAAGTCCTCGTACCGTGTTATGCTAAAGTATTACAAGAATACGATTGTGCGCTCACCGCATTTTCTACGTCATGAAGTTCAATAGTTCTGCACTAATAAACGCTCCATGTAAAATACTGGTATTCAGCTGCATCCGGTCAGAATAGAATAGAATAGAATAGAATATTCTTTATTATGTACACCATATAAGAAACAGAAAATATAGATGAAGAAAAACATTACATAGGGCGACACAATGGGCAGACTGAATCGGCCTACCCCAATAGGTACCTATAGTAAGAAAAGAATATTTATAAATATAATAGATACATTAATTATATCAAAAAACTTCGGCGAACAAGAACATCACTCAAGTGACCGCATACAATTTGGAAACAAATTCATTTGTTTTTTAAGTAGGTTACTCTCGGAAGCCGTATTCAAATAATAATCTTCAAGAGCAAAGATTATTATTTGAATACGAACTTTTTGTTATTCCATTGATCGTTATCAATTTGAGTTCTTTCATTTGCATATTCTTTTAACATCAAAAGAAAATTTTATTAAAATATTCATTATTGTTTGAAAAGTTAGTTGCCTGCAAGTTGTTTGTGGCATTTTTCTTTGTGCTGATATAAATAAATCGCGTCGCGTCTCATTGTGTTTTAAGTTTTTTTCTCGATTACAAAGGATTGAGTGACCTGATTACGATCTAGGGAGACAGCATTTTCTATTTTATTGGCTTTATAAGTGCAATTAAGTATCATTTAAAGATTGCGAAATAGAGTTTCTTGTTTGTACTTCTCCATTGAATCTTTGCGGAAAGACGCCTAAACTCACTTTTTTTTTTTAAATTGGAAATGTTGACGTTTAAAATGATTTAGTGGCCTAATTGAAATAATTGATTTTGACTTTAAGTTTGCAAGGGACGTTCTATCAGCGACTGCAATGAGCGATTCGTTGATTTTTTTCTCGATTTGATATTTGTTTTCATAGTGAAATAAATTCATAATAAAGAGTACTGTGACCCCTTTTCAGGATAACGTTTTTTCTGTAACACCGTGTACATCACTTAAACGTACCACTATAAATACGCACGCACGCACGTGAGCACATTCGCAAGAAGTTGGTAGAATCATCACAGCGTTAATTCGTTGGATTCGTTTTTTATTAATAACTTTGTTTATGTGTATGTATGTTTCTATGTATTTTTAATGTTTTTTTTCTTCTCTCTATTTTTAGTTTTTCTTTAAGTTGCACCTGCCATGTTGACTCTGCACCACCCTAAGGTCGACTGATAGAAAATGCCTAAGGTATTAAGTCTGCCTTTGTACAGTGATTTTACTAGTGCATAAAGTTTTAATAAATAAATAAATAATAAATAAACCCGTCTTATCATTATAATTTTCCTCAAAATATTGTGTCGAAAAGATTCATCTTCAAACTGAGCACGTCGCTGTAAATATGTCGCGACTCAAGAAAATTAATTAACAGAATAAGTTTGTGATTCAAATAGGCGTCACATTGTTTCAAGTTTCTTGCTCACAATATAACACAGCTCTCTCAGATTTAACAAAATCCCGAAATATTTTTCCGTGACATGTTATTGCTTTAGGAATGTTGAATTGAACTTATAAAACATAGTGTTTAATATAAGAAAAGGATTCTCGGAATTGTTATTTCTGTCTTATTTCTACATTTCATCCTTATTATTAATTCGAGCCATATCACAAGTATACACGTTGAATTCAAATTACATTTTTTTTTTAATATGGGAAATCGTCAAATGAGTTCTTCCGGTCTGGGTGGAGCGGAAGGGCATGTCAGACTTTTACTGACTAAAACCCATCCGTGTTCCTCCTAAAGCCTTTTGCGTTCCAGGGCCGGTGGCTCTTTGAATTGACACTTGTCTATAAATTATAGTTTATCATAAACGATAGCATAGTTTATAAGGCCACAGTCAAAACTATATAATATCGTAATAATAATAACTAATAATACGTATAACTTCCATACTAAAAGCGGAGATCCGAAGTTGCTACGCAGTTTCGTAGCAACCGCATAGTGAGTTAACCTCGTGCTACGCTGCTACGTCGTAGCAAATCCTCGTGACCAACGCGCTACGCGATGAAACAATTGTATTGAGACGCGAGCTTTTCACGCAATGGAATTCACCATCGGCATATATTACAAACCACAATTCAAAGTTTCATCCCCTTATTCCCATCCCATCCCCACAAAGGATGAATTTTCAAAAAGTTAAAATTTTATTATTTATAAAATTATAAAGTATATAGATTATGGAGCGTTTCAACAAATTGTAGTTTCGAATACAGGCTTATCAAATTATATCGGATTATGAACGTTGTGGTAATATTAGATTGCATTTTTCAGTCTTCACAGTTTTACTAATTCCTATAGCTAAGTTGGTAACCCTTCGGGTACGGAACCCTAAAAAGACCAAATACAGTTACAACATTTTTTTACAAAAAAATCTCACAAATCCACTTATCTAGCTCATAAACTCTTGATAAATTAAACACCCATACAGTACATAGCGTATCAATGTAATGCCAGTGCAACAATATTGCATGCTACTCGTAATACCGGGATCACTGGCCGCCAGTGGAATGCCACAGCATAGCTGGCACGCCAGCCTGCCAATATCACTGCAATCTCAAACAGTAATTCGACGAGAGACTCAAACTGCGTGTCGTGAGACTATGTTAGCCGGTATGATGAAGCTGTTGAGGGAAATATACGTGAATGATAATTTAGACCCGTTTGTTATTATTTGTTTACAAAATATGATAAAACAGTAATTTCGCACGGGTTAAACACTAAAACCTGAAAAGGGTCGATTGTTGTACTCATCATCAATTTTTACCGTAAAATTAAGTGACCATACATTTATTTTTGCATGACTCGACAAAATAAATTGAAAAGATGTAATTGTTTTACGATTTAAGGGTTAGTAACATCGTAAAAGTTATTCATGATGACAAGTACAACGACCCCTTTTCAGGTTTTACGTTATTTCTGTTACACCTTGTATAAACTTCCAGTCTGCATGATTTTTTTGACATCATTAAAAATCATTGAAATATTTGAGCCAATTTACAGAAAATGTTAGTGAATAGAAAACCTAAACCTTTCTCATTAATCACTCCGTCGATCGGTGATAGCCGTATGAAAATACTGTTACGAGCTTGGGGTTCGTGACAGTAAAAACAGCCGATTAAATAACCAAAATGACAATCACTTTAATTGCACTTGAGATCCTTGTATCGCAAACCGACTCCAAAATCCAATACTGACTCGGTCGCGGGCTATGCGGTCCTTATTTAGATCAATTAATTCCAGAACCTTCTACAGTAGAAGCATCTGGAAAGTACTCGAAACTACCGGTGCCGACTGACCAGATATCGAGAACTGTATAATGTTCTGGCATAGAAAAGTCTAGAAGGTACTTGACTCTTTTAGTTCTGCTAACTAACTTAAATTAACTGGCGCGTTACAATACGTTTGGTAATTTCTCAAATTATCGCGTTCAGAAAGACAGATAAATGCTGCGGGGGGCGACTTTATACAAATAGTTCTCCTGACCGATCATTCCCTAATATTGACATCGACATTGAAATTGTAGAACTGTCGGTGGAACATAGCATTGTGTTGAGCTGGATAAGCATATCATAGTGAGCGTTTACAAACCCACGAATTATCAAAACTACTCTATATTTGAGTCAGTAATGGAAGATGTTTTGTCAAAACTTTTATGTTTCTATATGCGAGTTCACTTTTGTCTTTCTTTTTCTTCATCAAGTACGAGATGAAAATTTTGACGATTGCCGAATCTGTACATAATATATGTATAATAAGAAAAAAAAATCAGAATCAGAAATCATTTCAGTAGGTACAACATTATTTTATTTACAGTTTTTTTTTAAATATTTTTGTTTCCAGTCTTTAATTTTAATAAGTGTGAGATTTTTTCTGTTACACCTATCTAAGGCAAAGTTATATACATATATGTATGTCGCAGTCAAATAGCTTATTCAGCCGTTTAATTGAACTGCACCGATTTTTCAGAGACCTCAGTAACATCTTTGGTTCAATATCGTTTAATGACCTGCCCATGTCACTTATGTCGCTGATTAAACGTCATTCATATTATTTATAAACTAGCACTTCACCCGCGACTTCTTACGCACATATCCCGTTTTTCCCGTTTCCGTGCTTATGGCACTCACAAATAATGTAGCTTTACCTCTTTATAATATTAGTATAGATAAACCGGCCAAAGCCGGGGTGGCCCGCTAGTCTATTGCAAAGACAATAAATCACACTATCTAATTTACAGAAACTCAAATAAAAGCTCCCAATACCCTCACCGTCAAAGACCCCATTGTTTAAACCAATTTACACCCCGAACCCGCATTCAAAACTCAAAAGCGGTTGGAAACTAAACAAACGGGGTAATTACCATTAACAAAGGCACTAATCACTTAAAATGTGAGTAGTTCGTGGTCGATTATAACAGCCACACGGATCGATCTTCAAGGTTAAGCAAAGCTTGCCGAGGTCGGTCAGTGGATGGGTGACCATCTTAACATATCGAGACTCCTCCATGCCTCGGAAGCCATTGGTCCCGGATGTCATTTGTACTTCTTTGGTAGTCGTTTCGGATTATCAGAAGCCAGATAGTCTGACACCAGTCTTGCCCTTGTTACCCAGTTACTGGGAAACAAGGGCACTTTAAGAATAAATAATTAAATTAAAATGAAACAAATGTTTAAGCACCCATACAACAATCGAGATTTTTTTGCCGTTTTAATAGATAATGGTACGGAACCCTTCGTGCGCGAGTCCTACTCGCACTTGGCTGGCTTTTTTTTTAAAGATTAGGATAGGATGACCCATATTAGAACACACACAATACTATTGCAGATCACAATCCAAGCTATTAAGGGGCCATTTTTGGATATGACTTGAATCCGAGGTAATGCGAAAGCGATCATCGCTGTCGCTAACTGTTGAAATCATCTTTAATTTGCCTACATTTTGTTTTATTTAGTTTTTAAGTACGAGAATTGACTTTCTGCAGCAAAAACATCACATTGTTTTTGCTGCAGAACGTCATGGTATTTAGTTTGTTTGATTAAAATACTAATTACGAATCCTTAGACAGGAGATTTGATAGACAATTTAATTTAATTGTCTAGCAATTTTTGGTTAATACTGTTTTTGGTTGAAATTCAAAATATTTACAGCTGACTCGTCTTAGTTACCGCTCGAGGCTGGAGGCACTGATTTGTGTAACTTTAAGTATTTACTCTAAACAGACTAAACTGATGTTTACTTGCGTCATATAGATAGATCAAAGGTATGTCTACCTTAGCAATGGTGTTAAATTAGTTATATTTGTTTGTTAATTTTATTTTGATCTAGGTTTTGCCGCGGCTTCACTTACGCGAAAGTAGAAACTTATCCCAAGGTAGCGTAATAATACAGTAATATACTCAAAGGGTTAATTAAGGCCATGGTCTACGGCGCCACGTTTCGTCCAAATTCGTTCAGCCGTTCAGGAGTAATTAATTAAAAATCATGCAGAATTTGACATTTGTAATATGTCTAAAATTAGGTAGGTTAATAACTTTTAACAACAAAAATATAGCATTTACTGGTTAAAAATATTATTAAAGATAATATTAAAAACAAGCTTTTCCGTATTTCTCTCAGTAAACCCTTCTACTTGATACTCAAATAATGCGAATGCATGAGAAGTTATTGATCCACCATCTTTGAGACCCCGCCATTGTCGTCCGAAAAATACAGCTCAATCAAAAAATTCAATTGCAAGACGACGAAGACCCTTAAATAATAACTTAGGAAAGTTAATACAAGCATTTAAAATGGAAATAAATTATTTTGCAAATATTCTGAAGCGTTTTTTTTCTTGTCAGCGAGCAACACAGTAATCAAGAAAATTACCATTTTAGGCAATCTTTGACTTATTATTCGTCACATTTATTATTCGTCACAAAGAAAATAAAATTACTATTTCACGGAAAGTATTTATGAAACCGTTACTGATTTCCCTTAATTAATTTTTTGTTAAAAAATCCGAGGTCAGTTATTTGTAAAAAACAATTTTGGTCGCCTCTTAATGTCATTAAAACAAACAATATTAAAGTGTGAAGAAATAGGTGCTCGTGACCAAATAATAATCATTTATTCAAGGTTAAGCAACGCTTGAATTGCTTTTTCTGTGGATGGGTGACCATCTTAACATACCCAGACTCCTCTTTGTCACGGAAAGCATGTTAAGCCGTTGGTTATGGCGGTTATTTGTAGATCTCTCGCAGTCGTTACGGATTGTCAAAAGCCAGAAAAACTGAGACCAGTCTTGCCAAGAAGTACCGCATTACCCAGCTACTGGTTTTGGAGGTCAGATATACAGTCATCATCTGCCCAGCGTTTTTCCCATCTATATTGGGGTCAGCTTTCAGTCAAACTGGATTCAGTTCAGTATTTTACGTGGAGCGGCTGCTAGAGCCCATTAAATGGTTAACACGGCAAAACTGGTGTCACATTTCCTGGCTTCTGACTATCTGTAATGGCTATCAAAGATCTATAAATAACAGCCGGGACAAACGGCTTAACGCTTCCCGAGGCACGGAGGAGTCTCTGTATATTAAGATGGTCACCCATCCATAGACCATCTTCGGCAAGCGTTGCTTAAACTTGGATATCGACCCGTGCGGTTGTTTTTATTTAACCACAAGCTTCTCTTCAGGTCAGATATACTCTTGCTCCACATAAAATACCGGTAATACCGGTAATACCGGTAATCAGCAGTTCATGTTCAATAATGCGATTCTAAAATACATATATACATCTCACCTAAGGGCTCTATCTCACTAAGACACCAAGTGTACACGGTGAGGTGAAGTGAGCTGTCGATCCATACAAACAAGATAGAATGACAGTTCACTTCATGTCACTACGCTTAACTTCACAAGGTGAGATGTTTCCAGAATATACCGGCTGTTCACCTAAACTTACACGGAGAGAAGTTTACTACAGAATCGCACTGCTGGTCTTTTTTCGTCGTCATGTACTAACGGCCGGTCTCAATAACGTATCTGCCTTTAACCAACTGTCAAATTAGCTACCAACAGTAGCTGAAACGTCATATTTGCTTCAGCTACTCTTGGTGCTAGTTTGACAGTTGGTTAAAGGCAGATACATACGTTATTGAAACCGGCTGTAACTGTAAGCCGCTAGTTTCTTATACCACAAGTACAAGACAAGAGCTCGATGAATAATATCGTTTTTCAATGTTAAATATAAGAATCACATAGCATAGCAAGGTTTCAGATTTCTAAGAAAAGTAAACAAGTAAAGCTTTCATAAACATACCTATAAAACATGAACAAATACCAAACTATCAAAAACAAATGCAATCGACTCTACTTCGCTATCGATTGCTGGTTGACTATGATACCAACTTTCTGTGTGCGTTAGAAACTTTTCGATGTATCGGTGTGTAGTTGGGAGGATCGTGTTGTTAGCTATCGATCAAAATCGGAGTAGTTGGATTGCATTTAAGTAAACAAGGTTTGTTTGTGAACAGTTTGTTAGCAATACTGGTTATCGTCTTACTTCCTGGTATATTCGTAGGTCGATGAGCAACTACGTCAATGTCTCCTTGACTTCAATGAATTTTTGACTTATATAATTAATCTCTTTTACGACTATTGTTCAATTCATTTAAATGATATGTACTCAATACTCAATACTTCCACAATGTGTACTTAGGTGGTAAATTTAATAAAAGGTATTGCGATCATTATGGACCCTGTCGGGCACAGAAAAAAACAAATATATTTAGGAGACAGGAAGTTTTAAATAGCTTAACTTATATTTAAAATTAATCCAATAATACCATATTATGTAATGCTAAAAATTTAAGTTTAATGTAATGGTGACAAACAAACCATATTTGTAAGCCGGAATGAATTTTTGACTTATATAATTTCTTTTACTTATTAGACTATTGTTCAATTCATTTAAATTATGTGTAATTCTAATAATTTAAGTTTAATGTAATAAATAAATAAATCTTTATTTTTTCAGACAACTTACAGTCCAGTTTTTCAGTAATGATGATCTTTAATTTTACAAACCATATTTGTACGCCGGAATGAATTTTTGACTTATATAATTAATTTCGTTTACGACTATTGTTCAGTTCATTTAAATGATATGTACTCAATACTTCCACAATGTGTACTTAGGTGGTAAATTTAAAAAAAGATATTGTGATCATTATGGACCCTGTCGGGCACAGCAAAAAACAAATATATGTAGGAGACAGGAAGTTTTAAATAGCTAAACTTATATTTAAAATTAATCCAATAATACCATATTATGTAATGCTAATAATTTAAGTTTAATGTAATAAATAAATAAATCTTTATTTTTTCAGACAACATACAGTCCAGTTTGTTAGTAATGATGATCCTTAATTTTACAAACCATATTTGTACGCCGGAATGAATTTTTGACTTATATAATTAATCTCGTTTACGACTATTGTTCAATTCATTTAAATTATGTTTTATTCAAGTTCTAATGTTTTAAGTTTAGTGTAATGATGACCCTTATTTTACAAACCATATTTGTACGCCGGACACGGCAGAATATTATGATCGAAATACCTACTTATGCACATATCAATTTCACACACGTTGTCGACTGTTTAAGCTACGCATTTTATAACGACTGCATAAGAAGGTATGTTAAAACCTTGTTGATTCTAAATATAAATTGCAAAACGAAAACCAAAACAGAGACTATAATTTTGATAGTTTAGTGAAACGCTATGCCTAGTTAGCCTACACCAATATACTTCAACAACACCACAAAGGCCGAACTCCGGAACCCGTGCTAAGCACCCCTGCCCACCGTCACGGTCAGAGCCTTGGCCAGCTCCGGTAGGAATCGCAACGTTGACATTACATAGTGACACAGACCGAGCAAACAGCTGACAAGCTGTATTTGTCCACAGCCGACAGTTGACACACTAATGGTTGCTCGCATTTACTGTGGGGTCCCACTGTACGCTGAGAATATTGGCGTTTAAAGGAAACGAGGATCGTTGGCCCTTTTGAGCAAAATGTTCTCAGTAACTAGATTTTGGTGGTAAGATAGACAGTCATCATCATCATCATTATATCAGCTGAAAGACGTCCACTGCTGGACATAGGCCTCCCCCAATTGTCACCACAACAACCGGTCCTGTGCGTCTCGCATCCATCGGCTACCCGCGACCCTCACCAGGTCATCGGTCCACCTTGTGAGAGGCCTTCCAACGCTGCGTCTTCCGGTACGCGATAGACAGTCGCTCCACTTAAAATATTGATATCCCGTTACTTCCAGTTATACAGGGAGCGAGTCCCAATATAATTGGCAAATGGCGGTGTGATACCCCCGGTCCCTCGTGCCTCGGAAAACATGTAAAGCAGTTGTTCTGCGTCTGATCTGTGCCCGATCGGGCCACGAGAGTAAAGGAACAGAGAGTGTGTACTGGACTGTGTGACTGTGGACTTGACCTTCTCCGTTTCAACATTAATTGCCGTGATCGACATTCAGTCGGGAGGATTATTATTTTGTGATCGCAATGCGTATATCAGTCCCATCGTACCCTAAACATACATTACTCATATCTGGGCCATGAACCTAAACAGACTCGTCGCATCATCGCCATTTGGTTGAGCCAAGATTTTATTAAATGTGCCTACTTCAAGTCTGTTCAACCTAAAGGCCCTAACAAATCATTTCTCCCAGACTCATACCGAACACAGTCCATCAATAAGTGGTGTAAAGTTTTCAACAACTAACTAAAAAAAAAAGTGTGAAAGCTGAATTCACACGTTTGTTAGCATAAAGGAAAAGTGTAGGTACATTTTGATGTATGATTCCTTTGACAAAGCACCATTTACGGGATCGCTAGCAGTCAGCCCACGAACAAAAGACAAAGTGCCGGATCTATATCATAAAACATAATACGCTCTCACACGAAACTTCCAAACACTATGGTATCCCGGATATTTTTGCTTGTCTTGTTGAAATACAAACTTTGAAACCGACAGTTATCTTCGGCGATAGTGTCTTGTCTAGGTAATTGTTTTTTAAATTATTATCAATTCGGTAAGACTTGTGTCTCTTGATAAAGTGATCGCTTATCATGTCCCTTTACATTTATTTTTTCTGTCAATCGTTATTGCAAATATGGGTATGGACGTGGTACTGTATGGATCAGAAATTGGCTGTGAAAAATACGGATGAAAATAGCACAGATGAGAATGTTGAGATGGATGTGTGGATTAACGAGAATGGATAAAGTGAGAAATAAGTACAGTCAACAAAGCTATTTGGTATGCGGGCAGCTAACTTGCAACTACTTTTTAAACAATGTTGTGAGTGTGTAGACAATTATTGTACACCACACTCGTAAGTCTTGTATTTCATTAGCTTAAAAAGTTACAATGCACACATAAGAAATAAATATTGGCAGTGCAGTGGGAAAAATAATTATTATTTTTGCTTGTATACCAAATAGCTTTGTTGGCTGTACATTAGTAGTATTTTAAAAGTGGCACCAGTGACGGAAATGTTGAAAGGGTACCGCCTGTCTTGGTATGGTCATATGAAGAGGAGGGATGAAGCGCATGTAACTAATAGAGTTATGAATATAAATGTGGATGAATGGAGAGAGTGATAGCGTGTCTGCTGACAGGACAGAATGAAGAAAAAAACACGTGTTACGCCGACCCCAAGTAACATAGAATAAGGGCAGGATAATGGTGATGATGATGATTTCGTGGATAAAGCAAAACGCGTATGCAAGAATTGCAGTAGGAGCAGTAGGAACATGTATTTTTTTTTTGACAATGAAGCATGCTTGCTTAGCTTTTAGGTTAGTATATTGCCCATTTCCAGAGAAAATAGCTTGGATATCTGTGATTTTAGTCTGAAATACTTTATATTCCGGGAGGATATAAAGTATTTCAGACTAAAATCTATTACTGTTCCAAATTTCATACAGATCTTTTCAGGCGATATTGAGTGACGAACATCCATCCAAACTTTCGCATTTATGATAGTAGAAGTAAGATGTCCGCTTTGTTGCAGAATTTGTTCGAAAGAGTTACCGTGGCCCTGGAACGCAAAGGGCTTTAGAAGGAACACGGATGGGGTTTAGTCAGTAAGAGTCTGACACGCCCTTCCGCTCCACCCATAGCGGAAGAAGTCATTTGATGATTTCCCATACTTTACTCTTAGTAGTTATAGCTATGCATTGTTGAAACTCCTAGAATCATATTTGAGTGACCGATCTCAATGTACAGAAATTACTAGAATCTGTCCTATAACTAAATCAGAGCTAAAATATGTATCGAAACCAAGGCATGTAAAATATGGTGTGCCTCAAGGTAGCGTACTGGGGCCACCGCTTTTCTTAATATACATTAATGATCTCCCGAAAGCTATAGATCATAAAATGGTTCTCTTTGCAGATGAAAGCACGGCTATTGTAGATTATACTGACCCTGATAAATATGAAGATGACATTAATAATTCTCTAAGTGACATTATAAATTGGCTTGACAAAAATAATCTAGTAATTAATCTTAATAAAACAAAAGTTATTCATTTCCACCAGCGCCGTAAGCATCCACCAGTTAATATTGCCTACAATAACTGTATCATAGAAGAAGTTACAAATGCAAAATTCTTAGGTATAACTATAGATAATAAACTAACCTGGAAACCTCACTTAGAGGAAATCTGTAAGCGCTTAAGTAAATCTGCGTACCTATTATTCCGATTATCCAAGAAAGTAGATACTGACACATTATTAACTGCCTATCATGGACTGGTCGCTTCTATTTTGAGATATGGTGTTGTTTTTTGGGGACATTCAACTAATAGAGAACTTGTATTCAGGATGCAAAAAAGATGTATACGATCGATGTGTGGTCTAAGAACAACGGACAGTTGCGTTCCTTACTTTAGAAAATTAAAAATATTAACTTTTCCATCTCTGTATGTATTAGAAACTGGATTATTTATAAAAGCTAATCAACAATTATTTCAGAAATTTTCAGCAGTTAAGAGAACCCCAATTCGTACCTAATATAAAAAAAAAATTATGTCAACACAACTGTAAAACTGCTTTATTGAAAAAGAGTTTCTTTGGGATTGCTCCAAATATTTATAATAAAATATCTCATAAAATAAAATGTATGCCTTTAAACAAATTTAAAAAGTCCCTTCAGGAATTATTACTTGAGAAGTGTTATTACAGCGTAGATGAATTTCTAAACGATATTTTGCTTGTGTAAAATCTAGAAATGGAATTTTAATTGTGACATTCTGAAAATTGAATTTAAAGATTGACATTGCTATCTTTTTAATTTAATTTTTATTTTGACATTGTAATATTAATCCCACGTAAATT
This sequence comes from Mamestra brassicae, assembly GCA_905163435.1. Classification (NCBI taxonomy): domain Eukaryota; kingdom Metazoa; phylum Arthropoda; class Insecta; order Lepidoptera; family Noctuidae; genus Mamestra; species Mamestra brassicae. Next base: position 4,246,423 of record LR991004.1, on the reverse strand, counting down.
TTTACATTGTAATTATTCAACTTAAATTTTGACATTGTAATTATTCAACTTAAATTTTGACATGGAAATTCTGACTGAAACTTGATTTTATACTTATAATTTTAACTTGATTTATTTTGTTAATTGAATTACTTTATCTGATTGTTCCACTGATTTTGTACGCCATAAATGGCAAAACATGTAGCAACATCATCATTATATATAAGACCTATTTACTGTACTCATGTTTTACAAAATAAATCTAATCTAATCTAATCTAATCTAATTGTTTGTCAGACAAGTCAAACGATTTCCAATTCCACTTTCATTATTCAAGAATTGAAGTTGAAAAGAAAATGTTACTGAATATTATTTTATGTAATGGTTGATTTTCTTTCGTGAACAAATGGTCCCTAAACAAGATTTGACTGAGTCTTATTTTTAATAGAAAAATGGATTCCGGCGGCATAATGAGGTTTTTGACCTTTCCTAGTATGTAATCTACAATTTTTGCTCATGATTTGATGTTTTTATTTTATTATGTTTCTTTTCTTAGATCATTATTTAACTTAGCATAATGAAAAAAATGCGGATGATTTATGTCGCCGTATTTGAGTTTAAGTTAGTTAAGAGTTTTTCTTTTAAATATATTTATAGTCAGTAAAGTTTTTATTTAAAAAATACTTACATAACTGTGAACTTTATTATTGGTAACATTCTTGTTAATTATTAATAAAAAACACAGCGAAATAATCACTTTAGATTCGGAATAATATGGTTACATGAAATATTTTTGTGCACCGAGGCTCTTTCGTGTAAAAGGCGTAACCGCCATTTTGTCCAAAATGCGATTTTAACGCAATCATATTTAGTTGTTCGTCCTCTTTCGATTGTTTATCATTTACCACAATTTTGCGGATATCTAAATTGTTTATCTTTAAATTTGGGCCGTAAATGAAAAATATCAGCAAATGTCGTAACAAGTAAAAAAAAATTGTAAACTTGGAGTATACCCTTTGATCTGTTTCTTTTGGTGTTTATGCCTCTAACAATTTTATTTCGAATTTTGTTCATACTTGTCTTATACAACAAAACAAAATATACTAAAACATGTACAATTTAGCTTAATTATATTTTTGACGTAGCAATCATCCCAAGGTTTAATAGAGGTAGGTGTTTACGCTTCCAGATGCTATTATTTTTATTTTATTTTTTTATTTTATTTATTTGGGAAAATAAACAGTTACACATTATAGTATTACAAAAAAAAACTAAAAATATTTTCCACATAAGATAAAAATGTTTTATCTTGTGTTTAATGTTTTAAACAGGCATGCAAAGAAACAAAAATAGGAATAAAAAGGTAAACGAAAATAAAATGAAAAAAAATAAAAAATGTCTAGGAATTGAAAATGTCGGCAGTATCAATAGTTTTACAAACAAGACCGTCTAAATTGTCCTACTGAAGTAGCGAAGATGTCAGTATCTACGAAAAAAATATTATATTGATCAGCAAAGCGACGGAAGGGTGCCCGCAAACCTGCGTTTGTTCGACTAGAAGATACTGCAAACAAGGGACGATTATAATTTATTGCCGTGATTAAACATATTTAATAGAACATGACTTCGGTTTCAGTTATGGTTGTCACTTGGTCGTCCGCGTAGTGGACTAGTGTATGACAAAATGGCAGACTCACGTCGTATCTCTACATTTAAACAGAATAACGCAGATCAGGTAAAGATGGATGTTCCAGTATCACAGCATGCGAATAAAAACATTAAAAGCTTTTGGAAGGAGACCAGCAATCTGGATCCACGACCGTTCTCCCCTGTCTGCATCGACGGCTTAGGTTACTATTGATAAAAGGTTTTTTTAATAAATTCAAAGTAGTACCTCCTGATCGACCACCTGCGTTGTCGCGGGAGCTCAAGCCTGATGCTCGAAAGTCAAATACATCATCATCAGTCAGATTCTCTACTAAGAAAGTAGCTGCCACTATTAGTAAGATGACGAGGGATAAGTCCCATGGACATGACAGTATCAGCATTGTGCACCTGATGCTCGAATCTGTCTTGCCTAGAGTGTTATCTATGTTTTAAATTTTTTATTATGTCTTATGCATACTGTCCGGTACAGTCAGCGTCGTCCTTTGGTTATCCCTCATGCATTAAACTATTTAGAATAAAGGGTAACTAGTCAATGACGCTGTCCCTACTACACGGATAGGAAGACTTCGGTTTATGTATGCTTTGTTGATTTATCGAAAGCATTCGATTTGGTGTCTCATGAACATCTTTGGGAGAAGCTGAGGGCTACCTCACTACCCGAGGAGATAATTTATGTTCTTGGTTACTGGTATCAAGTCATTGTTGTAAGGTTGTAACCTTGCTGATGATGTAAACGTTGAGAGGGAAGGAAGGGCGTTGGCTGTCGGCGGGAACATGTTGGCTCGCAGGTTTAAACAGTGCCCTAATAAGGTAAAGTGCACAATGTTCAGGACATACGATTTTTAACTGTGGATCAGCTGCAGACACTCAAAGCCGTTCGTGTATAATATATGTATGTACACGAAGTATGTCGTCGTCGCCGAGTGTAGTCGGTAGAAGCAGTTTTTTTTCAGTTGTGGCAAAACATACTGAAACTTCCGTCCCATTTTATCGGTAGGTGACATTTTCAGAAACCTCTTTTTTATTTGATATAGGTTTGACTCTTGTCTAGGTCAGAGGTGATAGAGACCAAGTCGACGATGTAGTGAGCTTAACCAGAAGAAACCTGTTCACTCTAACTTTTTTATTTAGGGACCGCTATTATACCAAGTATGTAATTACAAAAAAATCTGGTCTCCCGAGGGGAAGACGCCTGGCCCAAAGAATTGTACCGATATAAAACTAAAAGGATCAATACTTTTTATTTTTTTACTTTTTAATTTTTTTTTGTCTTTTTTATTATTAGAATATAGGTATGCATCGTTTTACCCGACTGCCCCAAATTGAGGGTAGTGTGTTTTGCGAGTGGGTATGTATGTGTGTTTATTTCTTTGTCACAAATTATCGGCCTAAACGGCTTTATGAATTTTGACATATCGGGTAAATTAGATTCTGCTAGACATCAGTGGCATAGATTTTTAAGAAACATAAATAAAATGGCGGCCGCTATTAAGTATTTAGTAGTTTTTTAGTGATACGGTCATGTGGGGTACAAATAAAGGGCTCGAGGAGACGATTTTAAATGTATATATAAAGTGAAAATAAATATAATGAAAATATTTAAAAACCCGACTTCGCATCCCTACTTAGGTGCATCATACAGAGCCATAAGCTTGTTCCTTAACTCTGTGTCATTTATTTACTATTTGTTTTATTTTGTTAACATGAGCCAATAATCCGATAATTCGTCTGAAAGCAGCAAAACATTAAATTGAATTTGGTATTCCGCGCATGGTGCACTCAGGGCGTTTTTAATATAATTTGTAATAGAAAGTATATATTTTGTAATAAAAGGAGTACAGAACAATTTATTTCGAAACCATATGCGAACTATTTCGATTAAAGCTTATTTTTACATAATAAGCAAAATGACAATTATAGAATTTTGTAACATTGGTGTTTTAAATTTTTTGATTACATGTCCAATCACCGAAATGTGTACTTAACACATTTGCGACCAAAGCTATACAGTGACTTGCTGTTTTAAGGCATTGACGACTTTTCTAACTTTTAGATGCTCAACGAATATTGTCGCTGACTGGACAAGATATGTTTAAATAAAATATAGAGATTAGAACTAGTGCAACGTAAATACCTTCGTGCTATGAATTTTAGATGTTATCGGAAAAAATGTCATGCCATTTACTTCTTAAAAGTATAATCATCTGATCTTAAAGGCAAGACGGAAACTTCTGGAAGTTATGACTCTATTCAATGTGTGTCGGTATCATTTTGACTGTCCGGACTTAGGAGCATCCTGGTTCCTCAAACAGTTCATGTACGTGAGGTACGCACTCGACGTCTATTTGCTACTAGCCTCTGTAAATCCAACGTAGGCTTTTGAGTTTATCGTTTACAGCTGTATAAACGTAGCGGCGGGATTTTGTTTTATAATATGTAGCGACTAAAATCGGAAACATGTTCAAAAGATACTTGCAAGTAATATAAGAGCCATTTCTTATCACAAATCTCTTCTAAGAAAGAATTACTTCCAAACATTCCCTTGAAGCTTCAAAGGGATTTACAATAGCACAATTCTAAGAACCGACACTACACGACGTTAAAACTATCATAAAGTCAACTTTTTCTAATCCTTTAAGAATTCGAATCTATCGTGTAAAGAACACAATACTAACGTGCTGTAATTAGAACAATGTAATTCACTAACTGCAGATAACATTTAACAACCCTTCGTGCTCATTTTAAGAGGATTAGGATTAGAAAGCGTCAAACCGGTCATTTGCTATCCCGTCCCTGATTACCTGAGCCGACTTTGCATCCTTGAACATACTTTACGAGTTTGAATAACTTTCAGATATGATCAGTATAACTTTGGTCTTCCAGTGAGTAAGACGTCTTTACTTACTATGGTCGCGATTTAACAATCCATATCTACTGCCAGTAAAGTGTGTTCGTCAGAAGTGTAAAACAGTGTTTTGAAAACGATAGAGATTAATCAACGCATACAACCCTAATCTCTTCAAAATTAGAGTGAACAGGCTTCTTCTGGGTAAGCTCGCTCCATCGTCGACTTTGTCTCTGTCATCTATGACCTAGACTAGAGTCAAGAGCAAACCCATACTAAATAAAAAAAAAAAAAACTAAAATAATTCGCCAAAAACATTTTCTATCCTGTATACAGTGAAACAAGTGCCTAACAAAAAAAAAACCACAATGACTGATGTAGCTTTCAACTACATAAGCCTGGCGCGGCAGCACGCCTCACACAACAGCTACAAGAAAGCGTTAAACATGTACGCGTGCGCCTTCAACCAGCAACCGCGCATCAAGGACAGATTCGAGCTGGAATTCCGAGCAGTCCTAGCTCAAATGAACAAGGAACTAGCCGCGATCGTCAACAAGTCAGACATATTCACCGACTTCAAAAAAGCCATCAAAATGTTCCCAGGTAACGTTTAATTACTCAACGATATTGGCCGATACTTGTACCGTTATGGTTACTTTTCCGAAGCTTTCTGCCATTTTGATAAGGCGTTAAATATTGATAATAGCTTCGTCAGCATTGAGAAGAATTTAAACAACGCCAAATGTTTTATATTGCCGAGATCTCAGTTCAGGTATTTGAATAACAGGATAGGAATGAGGTGTATAGAAAAGCTATTAGGAGTTGTGTGACTCCTGTTGTGGATAGTGTCTTAGATATTGATACAGGAACAGGACTATTGGCTCTATATGCGAGTGAGTGCCACCCTGTAGCCATTATAGCCTGTGAGGCGTCCACGACGATGGCTAGAATAGCCGAATGCGTGATGCAAGACCACCACGCGCAAGTAGTCGTCATCATCAACAAACCTTCTGAAAGAAACGAAACCTATGGGACCCGATCTGTATTATTAACTGATGCTATTGACTACGGGATATTTGGCAGTAATATTCTGCAGTCTATTTGTCACGCTTGGGAGACTGGACTTCAAGAAAACAGCAAAATTATACCTGGCAAAGCTGAATTCTTCGTCACCGGTGTTTATTCCGAAGAACTGAACAAGAAATACAAACTGTGCCACGATACCACAACAATTTTGAACGTAGCATACATGAACGTTCATACAACGACTTACTTCGGTGAAAACTTTTACAGTGAAGACGTTAATTTGTACGAGGACTTAAAATACGCATCGGAACCTCAATATTTGTTGACAATAGACTTTAATAACTACCGTGATGTGTACGAAATGCTGCATAGACGGGAGCCCTATGTCGCGAACCTAACAGCGACAGACAACGGCGAAATTAACATAGTGATTGGTTGGTTCAATTTGCACATGACAGACGAAATAATTATCACCAGTGATTCCAGAAATATAGCTAAAGCGAACGCGTGCCAACAGGCAACTTTCTTTGACGTCTTACCAAAGAAGCTCCGCAAAAATGAGACCGCGTACGTTCCTTTTCTAACGTACGGTGGTAGACTAACAACACTTCAAGAGACGAATACTACGATATCAAGGATTTCACCAGAGGCATTGGCTTTCCTAAACGATTTTGAATATATGGATATGATACGAAAAAGTATCGCAACCGTGTGTGTCCATCTAGGACAATCTGTGAACATATCTAATGTAGTCCATGTTCGGAGTTTTGGTGATGAAACGAGGAGCTTATTTGTCAAATCAAAACTGTTGACGATAAAGCGTTTCTACTGGCTGTATTACGAGCAAATGGAATTCCGGAAGAAAAAGTAACAATTCGAGTTCCCGACTCCTGGTCCTACAAAGTGTTTAGAGAGAAAAAATTCCATGTCATATTCAGTAACATCATAGATTGTAACGGCGACATAGATATCAGAAGAAAAAGGACTATTGGACATTTGAAGCAATTTCTGGAGGCTTATGTCTACCGGTATCTGTGACAGTTGATTCATAGTAAATGGTTGGAAATAATAACCGCGTTTTGGACGAAAACGTTGATTAAAGGATTGTTAAACTCGTGAATTGGTACCAGGTATCCCAAGTAATGTACTTTGACACAGCTCGCACGGAATACGAAACATTATCTGAAGAGATTACAATTTCAAGCTGTTGAAGACATGCAATCTGAGGTCATAAATGTCAGTGTGACCGAAGATGGGGAATGCAACGCGTTCCTATGCTGGTATCAGGTCCAGCTAAGAGATGACTGGAATGAGATCTACACGAATAGGAGCAACGGTTTAGTGGCGAGCATGGCGTATATGGTCACTCCTAATGCGAAAGTGTTTCGTGGCGATCAGGCCAATTTGGTGAAGTGTGTGGATCTAGAAGGGCCGTTTAAATTGCTGCTTGACATGGAATCTTATTAATAGTTTAGTACATTTTACTTTAACCTTTTACCTTTACCCCCCTTTTAACCTTAACGTGACAAGCAAGTATGTACCATGTGTAATGTGTGACAAAAAATACGGCGAATTTGTGGGTTGGCGGCGTGGTCTGGGGCACGCCGATGCGTTTATGCTCTGGCGTTCAAAAGGTTAATTAATGATAATGTAAAGTTTAGATTTGTCATAGTGAATACTGTTTAAGTAGTTAAAGAATGTTTGATAATTATTTTTAAATACCTGAATACATTTTTGATGGAAATATTGTGTTTGTTTTCATTCATCTTAGAATACATAAAATTTTAATATGAGTCCTGGGTACCAGTCAGCACTCCACTTTCCTCATCAATCTAGGGCATTGATCAGACAAATAATATTAGTAAAGACATACATAATACATACATAGAAATCTTTTTATTTTCATTTCGTTAGTTAATATTCCTCATTCCCTCTCAATATATAGTACATTATTCTACTAGTCAAGCCCTTTCATTTGATACCCACATTGAGGTAGTTGATTGCTGGTTGGTGGTTGAGTTGCCTTGATGCATTAAGTCCATCACCATGTACCACTATTGTACATAAAGTTTAAATAAATAAAAAAATATAGGTAATTCGCCATTTTGCGGTGGCGGCCATCTTCGACCGACTTTCATCAAACTAAAGTTCGTTCGGAACCCTTGTACGCGAGTTCGAGGCGCACGATGTTTTTGTAAAAGCCGAAACAGAACCCGTACGGAGGGTTTCGGAGACCAATCAGTTTCTATTCTTGAGCTTTACGTCTGTCGGCGTTTCTCACAATATCAGAGAATGGGCAGCAGCAATTTATCTGTGCATTACAACAGCTACACTGCGATTGCCAACCCGCCTGCCAAGCGTGGCGATTATGCCCCCCCCTCCCCTTGGGGGAGGCCTATTTCCAGCAGTGGACGTCTTTCGGCTATATGATGAAGTTAGGTTGGTTGGGTTGAAAATTATTTCCGGATACATAATGGAGGTGGTTATTATCAATTGTATGTTCTCTACCTGTTATAATGGCTCCCACAGGAGCAATTGCGTGTACCTACGCAATGACCCCATGCTTGCAGTTCAACGTGTAGCTACCGAAGAGATTTGGAGTTTAATGTACCGCTAGGACTAATTCCTGATCAATTATTGAGGTTAGCCAATATTGACAGTGTGATTGGTAAATGTTTACTTATCGGTCAGTGCCATCATTTGTCGTTTTGGGCTGTCATCTGTGTACCCATGGCAAATGAGCTTGAAATTAAACCAGCATAATATTCCATTCAACTAACTCGGTGTAAAAATCTCTGGTTTGTGCAAGGGGGCCTTAGTGTATTTAGCCCCTACAGCTATAAGATTGGACTAAATAAGTGAATTGGAGAGCATAAATTGATAATTATAAACTATATTTACCAACATAAAAATAGAATCCAAGGTACCCACTTGCAACGCGATCCACGATAAAAATCGAAGATCAGATCGCGTTTGAGATTGGTGGTCTTAGAATGCGGTCGGTAGGCGATCGGTAACTATGTCGAGACTTCCAGCCCAACACTCTGGGTCGTAGTTTATAGCGGGTCTTACTACGGTTTTAAACTTGGTCCTTAACGTAGATTTGCATTCGAGCATCGAAAAGCACGCCTGTCAGTTCTCTCCCTTTTTGACCTCCGTGTTTATGCGGTGTGTGTTATTGGCGTACACTCGGTAATGAAGTATTGACCGCGTAACAGAAAACACAACAATGCAAGGCCTCCGAAAAAGGTGGACTGATGACTTGGTAAAGGCCGCGTGAATAAGCTGAATGCATAACGCTAAAAAGTTATTAAAAGTTTTTCATAATGATGAGTACAATGATCCTTTATCAGGTATTGCGTTTATTCTGTTACACATTGTACATCGGGCAAGGGACTACACAACTATCCCATAAGTTCATCTCTGCCATACACAAAGTATTGTCTTCGAGACAGGAAAACGTAACGCGAACCTCGGTATATTTACAAAGTTTCAGAAAACGTAACTTGCTTCTAAGTAAGAAACTTCTAACCTTTCCCGGCACAACTTAAAGTGATCGCGACTTACTTTAGAACCCCTGCTTTCAACAAGAAGTAATTTTACTTAGCCCACCGTCACAAGCGACCGAAGCACTAAACTGTTCGTGATGCAGAAGCAAGTTGCAGTAAGTAATCTCTCGACTAAGGTGAGAAGCGCCAGCTTTTGAACACTGTGTGTTTCGCACTTATATACATTGCTTCAAGAATCGTGCATTATTCTGGGATAAAAAATGAAGCCTATGACATTCACTAAGGACCGTTTGAAATTATCTATTGCGCGCTGTGACACTCGGTGGTGCCGCCCCTCGCCATTTTTTTTCCTATATTAAGACCTGCGATCAGTCGCTTAGACGATAATCAGGTTGTGTTGCAAGAGGTTGGAGTTTGGAGAGGTAGAGCCACTGCTCCATCTCCACTTCGTAAGGTAGCACATCGGCTCTCTTGATCGTCTTCTAATTGGATTTGGCTACAGGAGCATACTGGAAAACAGGTTTGGGTGAGTTTTCAAGCGGTCCTTGTAGTACAACAGGCTCGCCAATATAAACGCAAGCAGGAGTTCCTTTTGATATGATATTTCACTGTCGCTACCGCGCTAGCTCCTCATTATGTTTGAGGCTCAAGAAAGAATTATCTAAAATATCGGTTTTTGTGAGTTTCAACCCTAAACCCTTAGACAAAGTGACATTTTAATCAGCGATAACGATTGTCGAAATGTCAAAAATGTATGGGAGTACACTTTAATTTAGAATGTTCACTTTCCGTGCTTCATTTGTTTGCCAGCCATTCGTGAGTGATCGTGTGAGTCGCAGTGAAATATCATACAAACCGAAGCTTAATATACCTAGCAGCGCCTTTAGCCGAAGCACTTGAAGTGCTGTTTGTTCAAAGCGCTCGAAGTTGGTAAAGGTGATTTATACTTGCGTGTTTCAGGTGTCGCAGTACTGCTGAGGTATAAGTCTGAAACTGTCTTATTACATGCAACTTCCAAGTTGGGTGTATTAATATTTGTTCTGCGACAATATCGCACACGTGCACGATATTGTGGTAGGTGTTTATCTTGCTCTTGCGTCTCAAAAATGCATGACGCGAAAAACATAGGTAAACTAATTAAATAATAAGTTTAGGTTCAATCAGAACCTAAACTTATTATTTAATTAGTTTACGGATTTACTACTTTTTTCTACAGGCTCTGTTCAATGGGAAAAATCAATTTAATTTTATCTAATAAGAACGTATTACCAGAATAAAAGGTATTTATCCTATAATTTAAATCTTCCCGTCTGTGTTAGTAAGTAGGAAATTTCCTTGTTAATCATTGAAACTCAATCCCTTGCCACACTATAATAAGTATTTAATTTATGAATATACAACGTGTTACAGAATAAACGCAGCCCCAAAATCCCGAAATAAAAAAATCAGCTCTACAGTACATTATGCGCAAAGAAATGTATCGGTGTTGGCCCCATAGTGACAGTTGTTCGTAATGGTGAGTACAATGACCCCTTAAGAGGTATTGCGTTTATTCTGTTGAACGTTGTAGATCTATTTCCTGCAATACCGAAGGTGCTTCCAGGAATCAGTATCGCCTCTAAATATAAACACTTATATAACGTGTTGCGACATTTCATGGAACTGAAGGAACTCCAGGGGTCTTTGGCTAACTCTGTACACAATATTGAAGTACGATGTACGAATCAAAGTTTAAGTTCTAAACTTCGCTTGTGGTAATTTAGTTTCGAAAACAACTTTGGTAATATATAAGGTTACTTATATTTATTTCTATGGTGCACCTCTGTATGTACATATATGTATGTGGATTTATAAAACTAAAATACACTAAGTCGGAAGTCGGTGTTAAAATACTTCCGAAGTTAAAGTTATTTTATACTACAAAGTATAAAATAACAATGCTTCTTTTTAATTTCGAAGAATTTTTTTGGAAAAAAGTTTTTAATTTTACTCATTTTAGTGATACACACCCTCACCTAACACGACCACAGGAAAGTCGCAGGAAAGCAAAACACGCAATTTCGTTTACTTGGATGATATTTTTCCATTTCCTCCAGTTATTTTGATTTAAAAACTAAACTACTGAACCCCAAGATTTTTTTCAACTCGGTTCATAAATGACGGAGTTATGAAGTAACAAACATGACAAAAAAAAACCGAAGGAAGAGGTTCTCAATCTCTTCATCGAGTATATTGATACAACTATTTAGGGCCCCGTCTGTCTCTAATGAACCGTAAACGGTAGACAGTTGTACACAGAGTTGCCAGTTTGACAATAAATAACACAATTAGATATTTAAGCGCTTGGTGATGAAATTATATGGTTGCATCATTCGCGTAAAAATTATACAAACATACATATAAATGAGAAAAATGTACGATGCACGATGAAGCGTCCTCCGAGGTAAAAAAAAAAACAACAATTCAAAGAACAAATAATTAAATAAACCGTGGCAGCTGAGACATGACCAGTCCTAGCTGACGGTCGCTCAGACATATGACGCAGCGCTAGCACCATTCGGCTCAACTTTGAAGAGTGCCAAATGATGCAGCACCATCAGCTGACCATCAGACTATATGATCGACAGCTCACCTCGTGATCACTTCACCCAAGCCTTCACTTCGACATGTTTACAAAATCGATTGGCTGATCCTATTATAGATATTACATAATTCTTTAACTCTTAGGAAGCTACACTAAAGGTAGACTATAGGCTGAGTGGCACAGGCTTTAATCCCGAAAAAATTCTTGTGCCTGTGTTACCGTAGGAGATGCCACGGTAAAAACTAGTGTAGCTATATTTAAACAGCGATTAGCATAGTTCTCTGAAGAGTTTTAAATTCTAAAAAAACTATGAAACAGAAATAACATGACATTAATGTTCAATAATTTTAAATCTAAACAAAAAGCTCAATTTATTAAATGCCGTATCTAAATTACGTTTCAAAAGTTGTTACAACTTTAACAAGATACAACAAAATGACAAATGATTAAAAACACCATTTTGTTTTGTGTTTAAAATTGAAATGAAACAGAATAGACTGGCATTAATTTTCTAATTAGACAAATTAATTTCAGAAGAATTGGAGCCCTAATATTTCTTGAGATGTATTTAATTTTGCTGGAAATACTTGGTTTAAAATTTCAGTGTTATAGGTACGTCTTATGAAATTAGAAATAGGTTTTATATAAATCTTCATATAATATCGCTACTGTTCGTTTTCAGTTACACTAGGAGACACGCTTAGATAAATGTGACGAGCTCACGCGGCCACTTGGTGAATTAAGGCCCATACCACGAATACTCACGGAGATAAGACCTGTTTCAGCAGTGGGGGCGTTTTAACCTATTTTTATGGCTACAATTTAAATGCATACCAAGTAAAATATGTTAACTTCAAATAAAATAAACCCACTCTATACCGAGGTGCCTAAAGAACAACGTTTTAAGTTCCGAAATAATTATACACTCATCAGAATAATTGTGTGTTGTATTTATACTGTTGCCTACCAAAAAAATCTTGTTTCCCTGAAAGGCTTGTGTTTAAACGCCTACTTACGCCATTTTTATTAATTCCAAACATTATATAAAAATTAAGTTATTGTTATTTGGTTTTTTGTTAAAGGATTACTCGTGAGTCTGTTTGCTTATCCGTCTGTCACAGCCAAGGCTTCAAATATACTGAACTGATTCGGTTCAAAATACCACTACCCCAATTGGATTATCTCCAAAATAGAGTTTTAAAAACATGTACTTGTGGTTAATATAAAAAAAAATATGTTATAAAAATAAATATTCGTTCGGAATCCTATGCGCGCGAATCCGACTGGCATTTGCTCGATTTTGAAAATCGATATTATTGATGAATCAGAGGATCTTACTAAGGTTACATTCTTGACCTTGTTTAGGTTCTCTGATTAAATTCAGGTCAGGTAAAGATTATTTTTTTATTTTTGCGATCTTACTAAAATATACTTAAAAAAAATATATACTCGAGGGGAGCTCGAGGCTAAATAATAACAACCACACGGGTCGATCTTCAAGGTTAAGCAACGCTTGCCGAGGTCGGTCTGTGAATGGGTGATCATCTTAACAACATACCGAGACTCCATCGTGCCTCGCAAAGCACTTTAAACCGTCCTTTGTAGATCTTCGGCAGTCGTTTCGGATTGTCAGATGCCAGAAATCTGCCACCAGTCTTGCCAAGAAGTACCGTGTTACCCAGTTAATGGATTGTGGAGGTCTGATAGGCAGCCGCTTCACGTAAAATACCTTCCAGTCGAACCGGACCGGACCGAACCAATAAAGTTGGCAAAAGGTAAGCAAATGAAATACTTATACTTGTATTATAGCTAGCAAATTTATACACGTCTTACTACCTTTCTGGGAACATACGTGTGAGTCATGTTCATTAAAAAATACATTATATATTTTTCCGAGAACTCGCCTAACCACGTTTTTAATGAGAAGGCCTTTTGATAAAAATGTTGTTTTAGCGGCGCCTACGTTAATTACCCTTCTATCGTTTCATTCTCTTTGTTTTAAATATTTATAATTATACGCGAGTTAATAAGAGTGAGGGATCATTTTATTGTTTCACTAGCTACGTGCTCCGGCGCTGCACGGGTACAAATTATGTACAAAAATCTTCGCCGTCTATTGGTCTTTTGATAAGTGAAAACTGTTTCAAAATCCATTGCGTGGTTCAGAAGAAATAAGCGAAGAAACAGAAATGACAGAATGATATCCGCAAGAGAACCAAGGTTCCTGCCAGGGTTGCGGAGTTTGTTCGAAAGAGTCACCGCGGCACTGCAACGCAAAGGGCTTTAGAAGGAACACGGATGGGTTTCAGTCAGTAAGAGTCTGACACGCCCTTCCGCTCCACCCAGAGTGGAAGAAGTTATTTGATGATTTCTCCTTCTCTTTCTCCTTCCTTAAATAAAAAAAAAGGTAACCAAGAATACCGACATCCGAAGGATCGCCAAACTGAAGTGGCAGTGGGCATGACACTGCTCGCAGAACAGATGGTCGGAGTGGCGCAAGACGCAGCGTTGGATCTTTCATAAGGTGGACCGATGACCTGGTGAGGGTCGCGGGTAGGCGATAAATGCGAGACGCACAGGACCGGTTTTTGTGGCGACACTTGGGGAAAGCCTTTGTCCAGCAGTGGACGTCTTTCGGCTGATATGATGATGATGAAGCGAAGAAACAGACAGAGGCAGTTTGCGAATTTGCTTTGTATTAATAAGATAGAACAGACAGAAAATCATCTTCTTTAAGGCAATATATTGATTTATAACTAGCTATACCTATTACTGCTGTCTCATTGCTAGGAAAGGCCTCCCAAAGTATTTTCAAGCCCTGTTTTACCAAGCCATTTCATACAACCTTCAAGATACGTGTAATTTTGCAACTTCTTTTTTGTACCACCACAGAATAACTATTTTGGAATTTTCCTATATTTTTTTTATTTGAGATGAATTTGCTCTTGACTCTAGTCTATGTCATAGATGACAGAGACAAAGTCGACAATGGAGCAAGCTTACCCAGAAGAAGCCTGTTCACTCTAATTTTAAAGAGATTTGGGTTGTATGCGTTCGGAAACACAGGCGCAGGCAGAGAGTTCCACTCCTTTGCTGTGCGCATTATAAAACCTATATTCAAAATTCCCGCTTCTAACTAATCTGTACTCGTGCAAAATGTGTAATGTGCATAGATGTGCATCAGACTTCTTGAAAAGGGACTTGTTTCGAACTTTTAAGTTTTTTTAACCGACTTCAAAAATGGGACTTTGTTTGTGTTATTTTTTATGTTTGTTACCTCATAATTCCATCATTTATGAACCGATTCAAAAATTAGTTTTTTTATGTGAAAGGATATACTTTCCAATCGGTTCTATACAAATTTCATCAAAATCAGTTTAGTAGTTTGGTTTTTAAATCAAAATAGCTTGAAAAATATATCATCCAAGCAAACGAAATTGCGTATTTTGCTTTCCTGTGACTTTCCAGTGGTATTGTTAGGTGTGTGGGGTAGAACTAATAAGTGAAAAATAAAAAAACAAAACAAAAAAAAAATACAAAGTATAAAATAACTTTAATTGCGGAAGCCGGTGTAAAAATACGAAGGAACAACCAAAAACACCGACTTCCGAAAAAAGATTATTTTTTACTTTGTAAATTTTTTGTCTGAATTTTTGATACAAGTCCCTTTTTATCCTACAGTCCCAAAAGGAAGGTATTGTTTAACAAACCCAAAACAGTACATTAGCTTACTAATCAACAGTTTCATCATGTTTCAATGAAAATCAAAGTTACATCAAAATCCATCCCTTCATTACTACGCAAGTCGCTTCAACCTTTTTTAATTAACTCACGATGACGGCAATGGAATTCGATTACTTTTAAATTTGCTCTTTTCCATGAAAAACAAGCAAGGTTGGGAATTTTAAGTTTTTAAGTGCGCTGGCTGTTAGCTGTAGTGAAAATAAATATAAAAAGAAAGAAAGAAAATTTCATTTATTAGCACAATAAAAAAAAAAAACAACTTACAAATACAGAATATCAAAACTTAAGTACTTATAACAATATTGTGCCAAAACTGGTTTTTATGCAAGTCATAATGTTACATCGTTTGAAACTAAAAAGTTAGTGAATTAAAATAGGATGTATTTCAATTCTTGTTAGTAATTTATGCTGATATTTTTTATGATTGGGTAGCATTTTTTTAACCAACTTCAGGAGGAGGTTCTCAATTCGACTACATGTTTTTTTTTTCTTTTTTTTTGTATGTTTGTTATACGATCATTCCGTCACTTATGAATGGATTTTATCATGATTCTTTTTTTATTTGAATGCCTATACTTTTGAGGTGGTCCCATTGGCACCAAGTCAAGATTTGATGATGGGATCCCAGGGAAATCGAGGGCAACCCTCAAATTTTAAAGGCACATACAATGTTTTTCATATTCTTTCTAACGCAATTCAGATAATTGTGCCTGATAATCAACATCTCATCTTGCTGAGCTGATAGAGCTGATAAATTTCGGAAGTCGGTGTCAAAAGTAAGTATTTTTTGTAAAAAATGTTTTTTTAGTTTTTATTATATTAATAGAGTGGACGCATGTGCCTTTGAGCAGTGATTCCTAAACGTTTAAAGTAAAAGATACTCTTAACAAATCCCTTTTATTTTAGGAAACCCCTGAAACTCACGAATTGAATACCTGAAATTATAATAAATTGTGTATAATAGTCGTGTGTTACTGTTTTTTTATGTTTCTAAAACACTTTTATAGATTTAACATTTGCATGTCATCGCAAAATGGCGGAATGTATCTTTGTACTGGATGTACAATTGTAACTTCTTTAACTAAACCTTATTTTATACGAATTAATGATTTGTGATTATGAACCTTTATACAACGGGGACAAGAATAAACGCAATATCTGAAAAGGGCATAATATACTCATCATTATGAACAATTTTTTCTATGGGATCAAACTCGAAAAAATATCAGCTGTACAGTACATTTTGACGAATTATTTGCACTAATGGGGAGTCGATTTTTTTCGATATTTCAGTGTTGATCATCATAAAAGTTGATCATAAAGATAAGTAAAATTACCCCATACCAGGAATCAACACCTAACTTAAATTTAATACTTCACAAAATATAAGCATATTTTGTGAAATATTAAATTTAAGTTAGGTGTTGTTTTATGATGTTGATATTCGAACACAATGTAAGTATATTGTACTTAACTATGTATATTGTAACTGAAAAAATTGATAACCGAACAAAAAAATTCATCTATATATTCTATATACATATATAAAAATCAATTGCTGTTCGTTAGTCTCGCTAAAACTCGAGAACGGCTTGACCGATTTGGCTAATAAAATTCTTTTTTTGTTTTGGTCGCCTTGTTACAGGGAAGGTTTTAAAACAAAAAAAAAGGGAAGTAGGGTAGGTATGTAGGGTAGGTAGAGTAGGGTAGGTATGTAGGGTAGGTAGAGTAGGGTAGGTATGTAGGGTAGGTAAGTAGGGTAAGTATGTAGGGTAGGTAGAGTAGGGTAGGTATGTAGGGTAGGTAGAGTAGGGTAGGTAACGGTTGACGGTTGTTGGAAAAGGGAGCGAAGCCGCGGGCACAGCTTGTTTTATATAAAAATGAATCCCTATTTCCCTTGGCATCACGCGTGAACGGCGAGACCGATTTCGCTAATTCTTTTTTGTTGTGTTTGTTATTGTCAGGAGAAAGTTCTTATGAAAGAAAATTTTGAAAAAAAAAACATCCGAGCAAAGCCGGGGCGGGCCACTAGTGAAAATATAAAAATATGTGAAGAATGAAACGTTTATCACTGTTTTATTAACAATTGATCAAATTCTCACTAACTACGCAGTGTGGGTTGCTCTTATCACATTGTTTGAAAATAATATTTGTGGTAATTGTCAATTAATTTTGCGTAAAATCCAACGAAATGGTTTCATAAATGTAATTTCGCGGAACCCTGTTAAACTTTGGAATCCACTGTAAATGCTTTTCTAGAGCACTGTTCCTCGCTATAAGTCGATATTCATTGAAAAATGCTTTTATAGTATACATGAGTTTTTAGATTATAAATTGTAAGTTTTGAAAATAGACGGTCATTTTAAATTATTATTGCTGTGTGGCGTATCTCTCCCATAATTGATATTTTGACATTTTTATTTTATTCACTAATACAATAATATTGGGATTATCTGTTTAATGACTGCATGATTATGATCAAAAATTGATTTCAATAGAATATGTTTCTTTACTTTATTTTTGCACGCCGAAATTAAAGGCAGAATAAGAGAACAATTTTATACATTTTACCAACCTTCTGTACCTTATTTATGCAAAGAAATGATTTTGATTTTTGATTTTGATAATGCTATGCTTTGCCTATGCTATGAAGAAAATATCAAATTAACAAAACGACTTAATTTCCTAATAACTTGCGAAACATACAATGTTGATGAAAATTTCATGTTGAAATATTGTCTGTCCGATATCGTAAGCGCAACTTCCGAGCGTGGAGTCCAGGGTTCGAATCCCCAGTCGGGCAAAAAGTTTACCAATAAGAATTTACCAGTAACAGCCCTGAGTTTGGAAGTTGGTGGTGTGACACCCCATGCCTCGGAAAGCACGTTCAGCCGTTGGTTCTGCGCCAGATGTCTCTCCGGTCGTGTCGGATTGCCGTCCCATCGGAATATGAGAGTGATGGAAGAGGGTATGCACCTGTGTTTGCGCACACACCTGTGCGCACATATGTCCCGCGCTGATGGCCAGTCTCGGTTGAAATTGGCCGCCATGGCCGAAATTGGTCAGGAGAACTATATGTATATCTATACTTATTTACTTATACTTATCTATACTAATATTATAAAGAGGAAAGATTCGTATTTTTGTATGTCAATCAACTTAAAAACTACTGGACCTATTTGAAAAATTATTTCAGCAATTGATAGCTACATTATCAGCAAGTAATGTAAAGTAAGTAGTAGGCTGTATTTTATCCCCGTACTCCCACGGGAACGGGAACTATGCGGGTGAAACCGCGTGACGTCCGCTAGTATTATACATATATGTGTTTGAATTGAAAACCGTCCTTACACTAACTAGTCTTAGAAATCATTTAATACTCACTGACATACATATAAGGCTGTCTGCACTCGAGGCGTTCATCGGGATAGCTTTGAATTGCGGTCAACTCGATATCATTAGCGTATCGCGGCTGATTTCACACAATTCGGAAGTCAAAGGCATTTCTGAAACGCTACACGGCTTCAATGATAACACTGTGTCAACATTTGTGGTCAGATGCGGGAAATTCAGATTCTGGTTAGAATGACTGACATATAGCTGATTATTCTGATGAGCATAATGCACTAATGCCTTGATCATGCGCTACAAGTAGACAGTCGACATAGAAAATTGTACTTGGCCAAGAAAGTCGGGTATTTTTAAAGTTGATGAAAATATAATATACATAATATAATAATAATATAATATATCCTGGGACAAGTCACACACGGTCATCCGATCCCAAACTAGGCAGAGCCTGTACTATGGCAACCAGACAACTGATAAACATACTTATATATTTCTAAATACAGACAGACGGACATGGCGAAACTATATGGGTTCTTTGTGGACTACGGTACCCTAAAAAGGCTAGGCAGATTTTACCTTCCTGATAGCTATTCAAATAAATTGGTTTGGAAATAGGTACTGATTTACTTTGCTGAATTAATGTTTGTAATGAGCAATTTCTTCTCAAAACTAAGTTTAAATTCCAAAGTTAACCATTAATTTTAGCAGAAAATTAAGATTCTGTAACCGTTTAAAATTTCAGAATGGCTAATGTCTTAGGATAGCATGATTGGCACCATCAACTATAATTTGAAAATGAAATTGTATTCGAATTTAAATAATTATTACTATACATATATTTCGTAAATATTAATCATTTATCCGTGGGAATAATATTTATAATGTGCACAATAATGTGTGGCAATTTGTGTAATGTTTTAAACATGTTTTTTGCGTACAGCTTATGTATGGGGGTAATGCCAAACCACGCATAAAATATAGTATTGGTTTTATGTAAAAGTTTTTTATCTCGATAATTAAAAGATGGTCATGGATATAGGGTATGATCAGGGTCGTGGAGAGCTCTCCCGGTCGATTCTGTTAACATTTCGAAGTAAAGGCTTGGGTGAAGTG
Organism: Mamestra brassicae; assembly: GCA_905163435.1. Classification (NCBI taxonomy): domain Eukaryota; kingdom Metazoa; phylum Arthropoda; class Insecta; order Lepidoptera; family Noctuidae; genus Mamestra; species Mamestra brassicae. The sequence continues at coordinate 4,226,604 of LR991004.1, read as the reverse complement.
ATCACGAAGTGAGCTGTCATTCCATCTTGATTATACGGATTGACAGCTCACCTCGTGATCACTTCACCCAAGCCTTCACTTCGACATGTTTACAGAATCGACCGGGACCCCTTTACCTATTCACCTATGTAGAAGGAGATTAATTTGTTCACCTCATTTGACAACAATTCTCACGAAATCGAAACTTAATAAGTGGGATAATATTTTATTTTTACACAAGGGAATTATAGCCGTGACATTTATTTTGACACAAGCAATTATTTTTTCTAACTGTAGCGATAAATACGAAACGTTGTTTATTTAACTGATTAAATTAAAACAGAATAATTATTCTTAAATTGTGTAAAAAGAAAATATTATATTATTTTGAAGTAAGTAAATTATTATTACACCCGGTGTCTACATTTCTATTACAGATATACTGGAAGGGATTTCTATAGAAATAAGCAATACTTTTGTACCTGTAGAAGACCAAAAAAAAAGGAACAGAAAAAATGCTTATTTTAGTATTTTTCTTGTATGTGTGTACATTAACTGATGAATAAATAAAACGAAACGAACCACTTTCTTAAATAATTTTACTCATATTCCTTGAAACAAATTGATCCAATCCGATTATTTCATCCGTTGGTATTAATTCAGTTCTGCTCGGCGTCAACTGTAGACATGTACGGATGTCTACTCTCACTTATTTTACGAAAAGAATTCAATATCGTGACGTGTCGAGCTGTGGTGCAAGTATAAGAAGCTAGAGGGAATAAACCAGCCGTTCTCAACATGCGGCCCGCGAGCCGCATGTGCGGCTTGTACCAAACTTTTCTATAGAGCCCTGTAACCTAACACATTAGAGTAGGTACTGCGAATATTTATCTTTAACTAAACAGCAAATATTTATCTTTAACTAGCAGCCGTCCGCGGCTCCGCCCGCGTGTATGTCAAAAATGATTCCAAGGAAACATACTCCCGGGATAAAATGTATCCTATGTGTTATTTCAGAATATAATCTACCTCTGTGCCGAATTTCATCAAGATCCGTTCAGCTATACTGAAGTGATTGAATAACAAGTATCCATCCATCCAAACTTTCGCATTTATAATATTAGTTTAGGTTTTAGTATCTATATAAAAGCCTATGTGTTAATCCAGGGTGGCAGCTTCCTGCATACCAAATTTTATCAAAATTGGTCCAGCCGCTTGCACGTGAAGAAGTAACAAACATACACACATACTCACAACGTTTCGTCTTTATAATGTTAAGTGTAACTAAACAGCGAATATTTATATTTAACTATTACTAGCTTTTGCCCGCGACTTCGTACGTACATATCCCGTTATTTTAGGAATTTGGCCTGTTGCTTGAGTGCTTAGTTACCCTGACTGCCAAACCGGAGGTCGTGGGTTCGATTCCCACCCAGGACAAATGTTGTGTGATGAGCATGATCATTTGTTCTGTGTCTGGGTGTAATTTGTCTATAATATGTATGTATTTAGAAATATAATAGTGTGTTTATCAGTTGTCTGGTTGCCATAGCACAGGCTCTGCCTAGTTTGGGATCGGATGACCGTGTGTGAGTTGTCCCAAGATATGTCCCAAGATATAATTTCGGGGAATCCTCTCTTAGCTCCCTTGCAGTCCCCAAGAAACCAACATGCCAAATTTCAACTTTCTTCGACAACAAGTTTCGGCTGTGCGTTGTCTGTCAGTAACACAGTCACTTAGTAACGAAAGAGTTTTAAATATAGATTATTTTTTCAGTTTTTATTTGTACTATCTTCAGTGTTGATTATTCCGGCCCATCATGACAGTATAACAAGCGCTTTGTGGCTCAGAAAGAAAAAAGGTTGAGCATGGTTGCTCTGGATTAACATTCCAAACGTGCTTTCTACCAACGTTAAAAATTGTCAAAAAACTTTGGCATTGACATGCTCTACCGAAATGGCACATGATCAATCCCATACATTTAAAATTCATTAAAATACCACCCAAAACGTTTCATGTAAATTAGTTGTTAAGAGATTCACAAGTTCATAACGTTTCCACTGTTAAAAAAAGTTATAAAATTTTGAGTCGAGCCACTACAAAGCCATTCTCTATTCTAACTCGACAAACTATTCTATTTTACCTTGATTTATTTTGTTAATTGAATTACTTTATCTGATTGTTCCACTGATTTTGTACGCCATAAATGGCAAAACATGTAGCAACATCATCATTATATATAAGACCTATTTACTGTACTCATGTTTTACAAAATAAATCTAATCTAATCTAAACCCTACATCTTTCTTAAGAAAGTATGGCTTGGCCATGTTTTTAATGTTCGTAGAACTATTGCATGACGCAATTTTTAAAAACCAGCATCTCAATTTTTTATCATGAGTCCATGGGGAGTGACTGCAAGTTCCTTAAACTTGCGCTTTTGATTTTGTGTATATACGTGCACGTATTTAATTAACTTGAAGGGAAATACCCATTCGTTTAAGAAATTTTGGCCAAGTGATTCAAATTAGCATTAGGATTGACGGCAGTTAAGGAAATAACCCGATACTTCATCTATGTTAATATAGATGAGCAAAACATGGCCAAAAATGGGTGTTTCCCTTTCAGGGACATAGACACTTTTGAATTGTCAAGGTAGGTCTGTCCATAGAGATGAAGGTATTGGCACGTTGATTTTTGTACACCTATAGCTTCGAACTTTTGAGAAGTTGTTACATTACTTTGACTACGGTACGTCACGTTGTTAACTGTTCATGTTAAAGGTCTTTGGGGTGTGGGTAGACCCTGCCAAGGTTGCAATTTGTTCGAAAGAGTCACCGCGGCCCTGGAACGCAAAGAAAGAACACGGATGGGTTTCAGTCAGTAAGAGTCTGTATCCGTTCCGCTGCACCCAGAGCGGAAGAAGTCATTTTATAATTTCCTATCCTTGAAATGAAAAAAAAAGATCTCTATGGAGAAGAACGTGTAAGAAACTCCACGGACACTCTTACGTCTTACTGGTATTTCATTTGTCTTAAAAGGATTAAATGAACAACACCGCTATCTCGTATCCCTTGCAACAGTTTACATTATCCGGGCCACAGAAGCGGGGCGCTCCATACGAAAATAATTTTATGTGCAATAAAAAGCCTTTTACATGACGCGTAAAAAGCCCGGTTTCGGTCCACACCGCCATGTTTGGCGTCCAATACACGAATTTTCATAGATATTGCGAGTTTTTTGGCTTAAATTGGATTTTGCGTTTGCGCAATTTTTTATTGTTGTACATCAATTTCTTTATCATTAGATATAAAGGTGGGTACTGAACGGTGTTACGAGGCGTAATGTAACATTTTACAAAGCGAACATTCGTGCAGTCAGTACGTGGAAACGAGCACGAACATGATGCGTATGTGTTTTATTTTACACGAATTTTAGGACACGGCGTGACATAACATGCTCGATGCGAATGTTACATTACGGCCCGTAACACTGGTCAGTACCCAGTTTTATAAAACAGATCTGTCTGTCTGTTCGCAATAAATTAAAAAATACTAAATGGATAATGATTGATTTAATTCGTCCCGAAATTCCTACGGGAACGGCAAAATGGGATTTGCGTGTACGAAGTCGCAGGCAAAAGCCAATCTTTATACTATATTAAATTTGATTTTTTTGTACACCTTCCACAGTGTAAGTAGTCTTTTTAACCCAAAGGTTGACTGGTAGAGAATGCCTTTTTGCATTAAGCCCGCCCATGTGCCACTATTGTATTTAAAGCTGAAATAGCTAAAAAATAATCCTAAGATGCATAACATTATAGGTACGAAGGTGTAATCATTACGGCCGAATATCAGCCACGATGGCCAACTTCGACGGAGACTATCCAAGAACGCAAGAGATATTATAGTGAACAAGTGTGTGCGCAAACATAGATCCGCTCTCTGTTCCTTCACTCTCATATGCCGCTGGGGCGGCAATCCGACACGACCGGGGAGATATCAGGAGGGGTACTCTCTAAGCCCAAAGTCCGTGGTTTCGGGCTTAGTTGCGGGCGTATTCTAGTCCATATCACCTAACCACAAAAAAATAATGACAACACGATTTAAAGAAAGAAAGAAAGAAAAATGTTTATTTGGGACTCGCACAAGATTAACAAACTAGTAAAATAAAATTAAAAACTAAACAGTATAAAAAAAATAATTATCTGCGCGAGGCCAAAGTGGTCCCTATCTCAGCTTAAGCTGCGATATCTAAAAAATAAATAACGCAGCGCTGGTATTCTGATAGGGCCAGTCAGTGGTGCCACGGATACAGTCACGGAGCATATTTAACAGAAATATACAAATAAAATAATAAGTATAAATATGGGTAAAAAAAATGCAACAATTATTAATATATAATTATATAAATAATAAAAAAAAAAAAAAAAAAAATAATAATCGGTGCATACAAACAATAAATAAGCTGACACCCAATAGCCCAGTGCTCCAGCTTCATTTGTCGATATCATAGACAAATGAATAGAGCGCGCGGGCGCAAGTGGGAGGTTATGGTCGGCTGTCACAAAGAAAAGATGGTTGAACCCGTTGAACAGAAACATAAAATAATGTAAATAAACAAAACAAAAAGCTATATCGACTTGAAGCATCTAAATTGCGTTTAAGTATAATAAAGATAAATATTAATAGTTGCGGGCTGTGAAGTGTAGTGTTTTGTCGCCAGGCAGAGTCATGCATTTACGGAGAAAATAGAACAAGATCACCAATTATGTTACTAACAGTTATTTGACAGTTACTATCAAATCGTGTTGTCATTCATTCTTAGTTCGGGTTCGGAACTAATCGTATGTCCGTAGGTAGGATACGGACTAGAATACGCCCGCAACTAAGCTCGAAACCACGGACTTCTGGTTAAGAAAGTAGTCCCCAGGCGCAGGAAAAACCTCTTTACGTATTTCGTGGCACGGGGTTGTCAAACTAACTTCCAAACTCCGGGCTGTTACTGAGAAAACCTAATGGAAAAATCCAATGACAGTGAGCCAGGGTGAACCGGTAATAGGTAAATTCAAATTTCTTCAGTTATGCTTTCTTAACAGTTCTTCAGTTCAGTTCCTTGGGGAGTGTAGGGGAACACTAAGAGAGGATTTCTGGAAAGTCTTACGGGAACGGGAAATATGCGATTACGAAGTTGCGAGCAAAAGCTAGTTTATTATAAACGTGAAAGTAACTACGTCTATCTGCCTGTCCGTTTGTCACAACTGCCAAATGCCCAAACCATTGAACCAATTTTGATGAGTTTTGGTAAAAGCATATTTTTTTTAATTCGATAATTTTAATGTCACGTGGGCGGAGCCGTTAGCAAATGCTTGTAAAGAACAAAAACCAGAAGAAAAAGAATAATACATGCTACCGAAACTTAGTGGTACATGCCCTGTCATTCTTGATATATGAGTGAGTGAATGAATGAAAAGGCGGTGAATTATAATGTGAAGGCTGTAAAGGTTGTTACTCAAAGGAAGAAACATATTTAGCTCCGTCCCGTCAACCGACCAAGGACCAAGACAGGCAAAAAAAAAATAGGATTCAATAGAATCTTCCTGTGCTCATGATAAAAGTCGGTCTTATGTTTTTGTCATAATTTTTATATTACTCTTAAATGTTAAATTTTATTTTGCATAAAACAATATATAACTATTTGCTTAACTATTTAATCATAATTAGATCACTTTCCAAGTAGTCAAGTGCGATTAATTGGTGACGGTTAATTTAGTCTAATTTCAAATGAAAAACTGCCAATAAAGGTATTTGATAAAAAATTCTAATGAGTCCGTCAGACAGATTTCCAAAAAATATTGGACACGTATTTTTTCTTTGCCACGTAAACAAAAAAAATTAAGACGATACAGTGCGTTGAGAACTCGAGTGACGTCACTTACCAGTACACTTTTTTTTGGAAAGTGACGTTACAAGCCCCCAATCCTTATCTGTGATGCGTTTTATATTCGTATTTTTTATTGATTAAAATACGTATTCAATATTTTTCGATAATCTAACTGACGGACTAAATAGAATCATATTTTTTAAACCCAGGCAATATCCCTATTGTAGCTGATGATCGATTGCTTGAGGCTTCCGAGGCAGTAAAAAAAAACCGTCCAATTTTCTCCTTTACCCAGGATCCAAAAAAATGTGTCAAAAGCATTTTATCAAATCAAACGGATCATATATCAGAAAAAAATATTCCTATAGAGATATCAATATTATATTACTTGCTATCAAGGCATTGCTGTGGGCAATGGTCCGTATGGATAGAATCTGTCAGTTTCTACTTTCGACAACCTTTAAGTACTTTTATACAAGTCTAGTACAAGTTGACCGCCCACTGGACGAAAAGTCCCTACCATGCAAGGTCAGAATATGTTGGAAATGTACCAAGTCTTCATTTTGGTGTAGTGCGTACGTGTGTACACCCTTACGATGACAAGGGTGATAGAGTAAGAGTCAATAAGGAAAATGGCTTACTAAAGAAAATAATGGTAAAGCAAACTCAGGGGTTATTTGATACCATCGCTAAGTACAGTTACATTTTATCAGAATATTTGTAAATATTTTGTGCCATTCAATGGCGGTATGGCGAGACAAATATCGTGGGAGGCCTTATCTAAATAGTCTGAAATTGCCTGTTTTAAGAGAGATAATATAGAAATGAATACGTCTTTTTTATATGTAGGACAAGCCCGCGACTACCAATGCCTTAAAGGAGGAGGATTCAAACACTGAATCAACGAGATTCAGCCAAATTTATGCAAAATGATAATGGATAAATTCTATAAAAGTGCGTATGTGTGCAAAGTTTTTGAATTGAAAAATTCTTTAGGCGCATTGAGCGTTTTTGGGTGAAAAAAAATCATGGAACTCGCGTCATCGCCACCGAACGGTTTCCATGAGCTATATGTATACTGTGTATATATGTGTACTTTTTGGGTGAACAAAAATCATGGAACTCACGTCATCGTCATCGAACGTTTAGCTTTCGTTTAGTTTTCACTTCTATCGGCAGTCCCCAAAGACGGCCCCGCATGTTAATTTTTCTCCAAACACTTATTTATTTATTATTGGGTACACACCAGCAGCAGTGTATACATAGCTGCAAGCAACAGAACTAAAATATAAGTTCTGATATGTATGCTAAGTATTGGTATACACTGCTTACACGATATGTGCAAAATGTATTACCTAGTAGGGGATAAAGTAAAAAAAAAAAAAAAACATCGAGACATTAAAACATGCGAAACGAAAAGCAGACGCAATCAAAATAAATAAAGCTTTGGAGACCATTTGACCGATGTACCATTCCGTACGTAACCGTAATCTGTGTACTTCATGATTTATTTATTTATTTAACAACTTATAATTTAATTAAATAATAACGACAAAAGGATCATCGGCAATGTTTTGGGAACACATTTATTATACCTACAGCTAAGGAAAGGAATTCCCTGCCGGAATCTGTTTCCCGATTGCTAAAACCTTTAATAGGTAACTTCGAGGCAAGGCGGTAAAATATGGAGAACTATACTATGTAAAATAGAACATCTATGTACCAATACCCATGTTTGCAAATAAATAAATGATTGATTGATTGCAAGCGTGCTCCATCTTCAACCACATCATCGCTTACCATCAGGTGAGATAGTAGCCAAACACGTGCCTGTCAATAGTAAAAAAAACAATATTAAAGAGAAAAACTGTGTTTACTAGTTAAAACAAATCTTGCGTAAATTTTGGGACACGCTTTATATTGAATGCGAAACTAACCTGCCGGTTGATTCTTTAAACATGTCGAAGTGTAGGCTTGGGTTTCGGTTTCGGTTTCGGCCGAGTTTCGGCCAAAAATCAAGTTTCGGCGGCAGTTTCGGTTTCGGCCTAAATTGGCCGAAACTTTTGCCGAAACCGAAACTGATTTCGGAAGTAGTCGTGTAATTCTAAATCTACCCAATCTGTGATCACGAGATGAGCTGTCAATCCATATAATCAAAATGGATTTGATTTTTTCCGAGATTTTATCAACTCTGTGTCACTTACTTCTACGAACATTAGGTTAATATAGTCTACCTATTCCGACCTCTGGTCATAACATAATTATGTTTTAATTAGACTAAGATATTCCGTATAAAATAGTTTTAAATTCAAATTCAAATTCAAAATTCAAAAGTCATTTATTCAAATTAGGTTGAGTGCCAGCACTTTTAGAACGTCAAAGTTCTACATAAAGACAGTCCCCCAAAACGCCCGCCCGTCACCACTTCCTAGTGTTTTAGCTGGGAAGAAGAAGTGGCGCAACAAACTCCCCAGCAACACATCTGTCTGTTGAGTTATAAGAACTATCACTTATACAAAGGTATGTAAGTAGTCAGTATTCTTACAAAGAAAACAATACAACAAAGGTAACACGTAAAAACATAAAACTTAATAATTCGCTACTTGTAAGCTAGCACACTCCATTATGCCAGCATAAACAGACAAACTCAAGCATAAAAACAATATCAAATCAAACTAAATAAGCCTCCAGACATGAAGGGATTATATTGGTTAGGTACCATCCGCTATTGCTAATCTAGCCAACCTATCAGCCTCCTCGTTACCAGTTAACCCGATTGAACCCATTGCAGTCTAATATCCTGACCGAGGCTTTTGAGACCGTATATTTGCTTTTATATTGCATAAGCTAACGATACACCTCTGGACGCAGAGGCGCAACGAGCAATATGCTATAAAGCCCTTCTACTATCAGTAAATATAGGGTAAAAGCCGGATTCTGGGCGGCTGACCTGACGGCCAGCACCATCACTGTTCTGCGGAGGCCGCAGAGGGTGATGGCCGTCAGAGTCATCAGGGGATATCGCACGATCTCCTACGAGGCGGCTTGCGCACTGGCCGGATCTCCGCCGTGGGACCTGGAGGCGAAAGTGCTCGCGTCACTACATAAGTGGCGCGAGGGCGCGCGGGCGCGCGGCGAAAGACTGACGCAGCAACACTTGGAGCTGCGTCGGTCGCAGCTGCGCGAGGTCCTGGTGGCGGAATGGCGGGACAGGCTTTCGAGCCCTACCGCCGGCCTCATCACCATCGAGGCCATCCGGCCAGTGCTCGACCTCTGGCTCGGGAGAAGGCACGGCTCCCTGTCGTTCCGTGCGACGCAGGTCCTCTCGGGGCATGGCTGCTTCGGGAGGTTCTTGTGTCGCATAGGCAGGGAGCCGGACGCTCGATGCCACCACTGCGTCGACTGTCGGGAGGACACGGTGCGGCATACGCTTGCAGAGTGTGCAGCTTGGGAGGAGCCGCGCCGTGCCCTCATCTCTGTTGTAGGCGGTGACCTCTCGCTGCCGGCCGTAGTCCATGCTATGGTCGGCGGTGAGGAGTCCTGGGACGCGGTGGTCTCCTTCTGCGAGACAGTTATCGCGCAGAAGGAGGCTGCGGAAAGGGAGAGGGAGATCACAACCGCTCTCCCTGCCCGCAGCAGGCGCATCGGGCGTCGGAGGAGGGCTTACGCTGCCCTCTTCCGGCCCCCCTAACTGGGTCCAGGGGCGGCGGACTTGGGGCTGTCCGTCGCCCCCCATTCATCCGGACCCGAGGTGGCGGCGCGTGGTGTTCCCGTGCGCCCCTCTTTGACGTAGCGAGGGGAGTCAAACACCTCACTCCCCTCGCCGACGCGAGGTGGCCCGCAGAGGCGGGCCGGCACCAGCCGGGGATTGCGGAGGTCGCATACGTTCCCGCGATCCCCGGCGCAGGTGGAAGATGGAACACCGGGGTGGTTTTAGTCAGTAAGAGTCTGACAGACCCCTCCACCCGCCCCAGGGTGGAGGATTTCCATGAGGATTTCCCCCCGAGATCAAAAAAAAAAAAAAAAAAAAAAAAAGGGTAAAAGCCGGATAGTTGCCACACTTTTTATAAAAATATATAATTATTATATATTTAGTTAGTTGTCACTTTATTCATAAAACGGGTAGGTACTTTGGTTTATTATCTTCAAATTTGTGAAAGTAAAGAACATTATTTTTGATATTTCCAGAATATTGGCGATTTTTGTCGACCTCTAAATATTGTGACATCTATCCCATATGGGGGTTAGTTGCCTAATCCATGTAAATTACGTTTAGGATAGGTGCCCTGCCGAGAAAGAAGATTTTTATCGCACAAAAACTTTGATCGCACCTTGCCTTCCCATGCAATCGCACAGACACATGCAACACGGTCTACTTAGTTGTCGTTGTAAAGTCTCTCGATTGATAAATAAAATAACATGTGATTCATCCGCGAAGCTAGAGTAATTAAAATCGAGGCAACTATACCCCTGGGGCAACTATCCTGGTTTTACCCTAACCATTTCATTACGCTTGTTGCTTTTAAAATTGCTCTAATGTCATAATCGATGCATTACAGTTATCTCTTCATCTTTATAAAATACAGCTAATACAAACCTTGTGATGAAAGAGACTGGACATCACGACACAGGGTATCCCAGTGTTAATTGTAACCAGAATGTAAAGTTTTTGAGATTAAATAAAATATTATTAAGAAACCTGGTCATCCCATTCAAACGCATGACGTTTGGATGGGATGATCACCATGTTCCGGCACATCGTCGTACGCCTTGTAGTCTGATGATGGAACGTGCTTGGCAGTATTTACCATAAATTAAAAAAACCGGCCAAGGCGCGTATCGGATAACGCACAGTGTAGGGTTCCGTAGTTACCCGTCTCTAAAACCATGCCTGAAAAATATTAAAAAGTTACATACTCAGTTTCATTTATAAGTTGATCGACTATTACTCATTAACTCGTTAAGCCTAGGTAGCTGTAATAGTTTTCTTTTTAAATTCGTTATTTAAGCTACTACTATGAATTTTTTCACGTCTCCAAAAACAACCGTTTAGCTGGCAGAGAGAAGGGACACTTGACTCTAACAAAATTAAGCACTTTAAAGCTTAATATTTCACAAACGTGTCGTTGGATGGAACCATGGTGTTTGTAAACCCTCAATATTTTTAACGACCTATCTAACAACATCCACACCATGGGGTAGACGATAAAAAATGTTTTTTTTTTATTAAAAACAAAGTTTCAAGATTTTATTTTATCACTATGTCGACGTGATTTATATACCTATACCAAATTTCAACTTTCTGCGGACGGACAGACAGACAGACGGAAATGGCGAAACTATAAGGGTTCCTTGTTGACTACGGAACCCAAAAAACCAATATATTAATTTAAAAGGTATTTTTATTTTATCCTGAACCCAGACATCATTATTTTTCTGCTGTATCTCGCGGGTTCTGGCAACGAAAAATAAACGCTAATATAAATTCCCCTGTTGACGTTTATAAGCTTGTAAAATGGCGAAATTCAGGGGATTTTCGTTTACTTGCTTTAATTTTTGTTTGCGGTTTTAAATTATTATGTTGTTAGGTTTAGGTTTCTTGTTTTATTTGGATGTTTTAACATTGTGTTTTTGAAGTGAAAACTTCTTTAGGCGCGTTGAGCACTTTTTGGGAGAACAAAAATCATGGAACTCGCTTCATCGTTACCGAACGCTTCCCAAATTCAAAAATAATAATCTAATAGCTCGACGATACCATTCACAAGTTACTTAGTTTTCACTTCTATCGGACCCAAAGACTGCCCCGCATGTTTTTATGTGTTATTATATTTTAACCCATGAAAATGTGCCTAATTAGATGCAAGTACCTAGTTGTAAGAAAACCTATAATAGTTAGAGTTATGTTTGACAAGATCCCAACTCCAAATGCTAATTCAATTCTTAGGAGAAAACTAGTTAAAAATCAGCATTGAAGCAGTAGATACTGTTTAATTAAAATAAAAATCTCAACTACATATTATTCTCAATTCAGAAGCCAGGTATTACTAAAAACGGGCCTAGACTCACCGATATGGTCCAACTTCCGGGTAGTCCGCCATTTTCTAATCTAGATAAAATTTACGTCCTACCAGCTAGATGATACTCTCTTATCGTATTTAAACTTTGACTCTAAAACTATATCTCCCATCAAATAGTGCCAAAGCAGGTTACCTTCTTGTTTGCTTGGCTAAACAGATACACTATAATTATCTAATGCTGGTTAGTGTGAAGACGGTTTTCAATCCAACTATATAATTGGATCAATTTCGGCCATGGCGACCAGTCTCAACCGAGACTAGCCATCGGCGCGGGACATATTATAGTTCACAAGCGTGTGCGCAATCACAGGTGCACTCCCTCTTCCATCACTCTCATATTCCGATGGGACGGCAACCCGACACGACCGGAGAGAGATCTGGCGCAGAACCAACGGCTTAACGAGCTTTCCGAGGCACGGGGGTGTTGTACCGCCAACTTCCAAACTCCGGGCTGTCACTGAGAAATTCTTACTGGAAAAGCCCAATGACACCTTTTGAATCTGGGAATCGAAACCAGGACTCCACGCTCGGCAGTCCTGCTTGTGACCGCGAGACTAATGGAGCAGTCAAACAGGTATACTAAGTTGTTATTAGAGTAAGTTAGTATTAGCTTTGAGGTAAGTTATGAAGAAAGCTTTAAGTTCTTAAGTTAATAGAGCAATATAATTTCAATTTGTGAGATTGATGTTTTGCCGTTCTGGGTTCGTTGACCTAAGTAATAGTAGCCACACGGGATCTACAAGTTAAACCAGAACTAGCCAGGTCGGACCGTGGATGAGTTACAATCTATTACACATCCAGACCCCTTCGTGTTTTGGAATGCAAGTAAAGCCGTAGATCCTGGAAGGTGGTCATTTGACCACAATCTCACCTGATAGAAAGCGATAACGTCGTCGATAATGGAGCATGCTTGCCTTAAAGTAACATATTAAAGACCCCTGGGAATTGTCTAAAAAGTAATAACGATTAAATTAATTGCAATTAAATAATTTTGGTTTAATAATAATAATAATATCTTGGGACAACTCACACACGGTCATCCGATCCCAAACTAGGCAGAGCCTGTGCTATGGCAACCAGACGACTGATAAACATACTCTTATATATTTCTAAATACATACATATTATAGATAAATTACACCCAGACACAGAACAAATGATCATGCTTTATTAATAAACAAACACAACTATTTTTGAAAATGTTCACCGATGATGAATCTCTTAGTTCTTTCGGTAACATATTATATATCTGCGCTCCCTCAAACTGAATAGTTCTTCTTCCGTACAAAGTCCTAAATGAAGGCAGTTCTATACTATCCCTATTCCTAGTGTAGTAGTGGTGAGTTTTATAGTTGAAGTTATATGTATATACGTTTATAAGTTTGCTTATTTCTACGGTACCTTTCTTACGGCAATTTGCTGTGGAGATCCGCAGCTGCCGTAGATTCAATTTTCTAACCACAAAAGGAGGCAATCCGGGCAATTTATAAAGTGAGTCCTCGCGAGTGCCTTGGAAACAAACTCAAAGAAATCGATATTCTGACTCTGCTTTCACTTAAAATCTTGGAAAGCATTTTTAATATGCGAAAAAACTGAGGATTTTTAAAAATTAGACGCGATATTCATGAAAATATCAAACTCAAATGGTGTGGTTAACACAAATAAGTTAGTCCTCATAAACGGCATACGCTTTTTTCTTCTACGTAGAAAACGATCAATTTCTAGACATGCACTAGGTTCTAACATTTTATACATAATGTACCCATGTAAGCCTACGAGAACGTTGGTGTTAATTAAGTAATTTAATTTCTTTCCTTCTTTCTTACTTTCTATCTTTCTTTATTTATTTATTTATTTATGCATGGCTCATGGCTATATAATAACAGCCGCACGGGTCGATCTTCAAGGTTAAGCAACGCTTGCCGAGGTTGGTCTGTGGATGGGTGACCATCTTAACATACCGAGTTTCCTCCGTGCCTCGGAAAGCACGTTAAGCCGTTGGTCCCAGCTGTCATTTATAGATCTTTGGCAGTCGTTACGGATCGTCAGAAGCCATTAAATCTACTACCAGTCTTGATAAGAACTACCGTGTTACTCAGTTAATGGGTTGTGGAGGTCTGGTAGGCAGCCGCTCCACGTAAAATACTGGTATTCAGCTGAATCCGGTTCGACTGGAAGCCGACCCCAATATAGTTGGGAAAAGGCTAGACTAGAGATGATGACGATTTATGCATATAATAGGAATGCATGACATTGACATAATGAATATTAGAGACAAGAAGAAAAAATAAAAAGTGTGTCCAGTAGACCTTAATTCAGAACACAACAAAAAAAACACAATTGGAGCTATATAGACGTATATTGTTTGCACTGTTTATGGAGGGAACGTCTGTATGAAGTGGACCTCATAGAGAAAACTTCGATAGGTTGATCCGTCAAATTGGACCTTTCAATATAGCCTTGGCATACGTATTAAGGGGCTATCTATTAAAGTTGGTATTTCGCGCTTGCTACGTTGGCTAGTCCTTAAGTTAAAATAGTTAATCAATTGCGCATCTATGGAACCATTTATAGTTTTGTGACCTATCGTCTTCTTCAGTAACTAGGTAAAGCAATTCAGAAAGTTGGTCCATGCAAAAAAAACACTAGTACGGGACTATTAGGCTAGAACTATCTAACTAGTTGTCTGGCTTTTTGCATAAACTGGACTCATTTGGCGCAGTCGCGGGGCAAACAATATAATTGTTTTAAAATTAAGTGTTCTTTTATGTGTGTTCTGTATGTGCCAAATAAATAACTTTTCTTTTGAAGTGATAACTTCTTATGGGAGGGTAAACCGCTTCGTAACGTAACGCGTTGCGGCGCCAGTCCGTCTCTGGCTTCCCTTTCTCTCACGCATACGAGCGGTAGGTAGGCAGGCCCTTCCTCTCTCACTCTAACCCATAGCGCTAGTCGTATTTCGGACAGACGCTTCCCATATTAAATAGTCCAACTTAGATTAGTTTAAGTTATCATTTCTGTCGGGCGTCCCGAGACGCACACGTTTTTTTCTTTCTTTCAATCTGAGATATTCTTTCTTTCAAGATACATGAGTGAATTTTAAATGAAGACAAAGATACTTATTGTTCTTCCATTATCTATACAGTAAATAATATATATCAGATATTAATTTATTAGGATTTATTATTAATGAAACATCAATCCTAATCCAAGTTATAATGTAACGTCTTTTATAATGCGCACAGCAAAGGAGTGGAACTCTCTGCCTGCGTCTGTGTTTCCGAACGCATACAACCCTAATCTCTTCAAAATTAGAGTGAACAGGTTTCTTCTGGGTAAGCTCGCTTCATCGTCGACTTTGTCTCTGTCATCTATGACCTAGACTAGAGTCAAGAGCAAACCCATATTAAATAAAAAAAAAGAAAAGTTATTTCAACACTATCAATTTTGTGTTAAAATTTTAAAACAAAGAGCATTATTTATTAGATATCGTTTTTCTTCTTATTTTATTAAGGTCAAGCTCCTACAAAGTCTGCCAACATTATTACAAGTTTAAGAAAGGTGAAGCTGAAAGTTATGATTTGATGTAATAACAAACTAATGGAGGTACACAGAAAGTCCATTTTTCATCGTTAACCTTATAATATGGACGGGTCTTGACAAGTGTGGAAGGAAATGAAAAGTTGAGTTTTAAAAGTTTAATATAAATTTTTGTATAGACATATTTTTTTAGTTTTTTTCATGATACGACGAGGTAACGATTCGTTTCCATAGGTATATTTGAGGGATACTTAATAAATAATGATTACCACCTGTGTCGGACGTGTTCTGTATGATGTCGGACGTAAATAGCACCATCCCATCACTTCCCGTGGGTGTCGCAAGAGGCGACTAAGGGTCTCACCAGAGAATGGTCAGCAGCATTCTCTGTACATTGCAACAGCTACACTGCGACCGCCAACCCGCTTGCCAAGCGGGGCGATTATGGCAAACCCCCCCCCACTCTTGGTAGAGGCCTATGTCCAGCAGTGAACCTCTTTCGGCTGGATGATGATGATGATGACATGTGTTTCGAAAAAAGAAGAAAAAAAAACACATAGGTCCATTTTATTATAAAACCCAGCTAAAGCAATGAAACCATCAAAGACACTCTGAAATTATAACCTCTTAATTTTTAAAGGTTAGCAGAAAATTAAGTACCTACATGAAAAAAAAGATTAAAAAATAAAAACATGGAGTCTGTTGGCTCCAAACGAGGCAAACCTATCCGTGTAATGACCTAATGAGTATCATTATTTTCATTTCTGGTTGGTATACAACCCTGGCAGCATATTTGCGATGGCCCAGTTGAAGAAGGTACGTACATAAACGTAGGTCTCTATTGAATTTGCATTAAATAATCATTATCTAAGATTAATTCGTAAATTTGATAGTCAGACCGCTGATTGGTCGCCATTTTATGTCAGTCCACAATTTCTTGGAATGACTTCGCTAGATTATAGACTATCAAATTTTTATGCGTAAAATAGTATTCCAAATGTTCTGTTGACAATTTTTCTAGAGTTTACAATCTCTCAAGTTATTTTATAATCTTACGGAGTTTGCTATTTTCCGGTGACATATGTGTAGAAAAAAACACATTTTGTGGGTTCGATTCCTGGTTAAAGCAGGTGATTTTTCAAAAAAAAAATTATGCATTTCCAATTATTTTTAAAATCAAAATGAAGCCTTCCTTCAGTAACATTTGTATCTTTAATATTTAAGGTACTTTCTCTCCGTGTGGCTAAGTTTTGAGACACCATGTTTAATACAAGTTTACTAAGTCACGTTCAAGTCCAAAGCATACTCCTAGCTACTTACTTAGGTACTATCTTCATTAATCCTCAGTTATTATGCAATGCACTTAGACATAACGACCATAACGTCTTGTGTTTTAAACAGAATTGAAAATTAACGTGTTATTAATAATTAAGATTTGTGGTGATGCACTTGACACTTTTAAATTCACTGATCCTAATAAAACTATAACACAGTGATTACGCTAAAGGTTGACGTTTCATTGTTTTAATTTCACATTTACTTTTGACTTGATTATTAATTAATATGAATGTTTAAAAAGTAAGAATTTCAAGATGACAAATTGATATCTTATGTTCTTTTCCATACCTCAGTCGGCAAAAACGGAACCCTAATAGGATTTGACTTTGTTGTCCGTCTGTCTGTCTGACTGTCAAGAGCTTTTTTTTCAAAAACACGACGAGGAATCGAGCTGAAATTACCATCAAATACTTAGGTCTGCTACCCATTGGAGCAGTGATAAAATCAAACTTCTACGTCAACGCAATTTAAAGATAACGCCGTTTATGCTCCGTTTAATAATAATAATAAACTTTTATTGCCAAAATATTACCAAAGTTGTTTGTCACCTTATTTGACGCTCGCAAAAAAATAAGAAAAATTGAGAATTTGTTGTTTTATCATATAAAAATCTTTTTTTTGCGATTACAAACTTATATTTTCGGTTGAAGAATTGACCGTGACGTACTTTGATGTATCCGTGCGTAGGTAATGTATACTCGTAGAAACTAAAGAATCGATCGGAACCATCGGTGCGCGAGTCTGACTCGCACGTGTCCAGTTTTTTGTATTAAATATAGGTAGCCTTTACCTGAAATATTAATGTTTTTTTTATTATTTTATATCATAACTCTTCGTTTTGATTTTGCCGTAATCTGCTAAAACCTGGTTCAATTAATCTACCTAGCTTTCTCCCAACTATAGTTTGCACTAAAGCTGCCGCCCGCGGCTCCACCCGCGTGTATATTGAAAATTATCCCAAAGGAACATACTCTCGGGAAAGTATCCTATATGTGTACCTCTGTGCCAAATTTCATTAAGATCCGTTCAGCCGTTCTGACGTGATTGATTAACAAACATTCAGCCATCCAAACATCCAAACTTTCGCATTTATAATATTAGTATAGAATAGAATACTAATTTAGATAAAAAGGAGCTACTGCCTTTCGGATCTTTGCAACCCAGTTCCTGGGTAACACGATACATTTTGGCAAGACTGGTGTCAGATTTCTTGGCTTCTGACTACCCGTAAAGACTGTCATAGATCTTCAAATGCCGGCTGGGACTAACGACTTAAGCCGGCCGCATGCGGACGGTTTCCTGGTAAATAATTCAGATTTGGAGACCTGACTACTTACCTTACATAAAAAAAAAGTTAAACTAGGCACACGCGTTTGTATATTTCCCGAATAGGACCAAAAACTGACGTTCTTTTCAAAAACGAGCCGTGAGAAGGACGAAAATCGAACGTCTACGCTAATCTCACGGAATTCCAAATTGAATTCTTTATTCGAAAACCTGATTGGGAAGCCGTATGTATGTGGCCAGCATTATCGTGCTTTCCGAGGCATGAAGGAGTCTCGGTATATAACGGTCGGTCATCCATAAACCGCACGCGGCAAGCGTCGCTTAACCTCGTTATTACTTAGCTACGAGCTCTGAAACCCTGTTATTTATCAAATATTCATACGTTGCATATTATTGTAATGATAAGACCTACAGTACCTAATACATATGTGCGAGAGATACATGTGTGTGTGTACATGTTTGTCATAAATTGTTTAGACGTCCGTTTGATACAATGTGTTCCGAGCTGGTCGTGCGAGAACATTCAAGGGATATCTGTATATATGTATACATGCAATAAGTATTTGTAAATTTAATGCATCTAAGTATTCCTAGTAGGTATTTGGACAGTATAAAATTGTCGAGGTCATAAAAGGGGTGATATGTACCTCTTCTATCAAATAACCGTAAAAATAAATAATGGAAGATTACCTTTATTTCCGAATTACAAACAAAAATTGCATACATAGTACAAAATTAAATGGTCCTCGCTCAAAGCAATTACTTGTAATGTATATTTACGATACAAACGGCCTACATGAGGACGGTCGCGTGGGATCTGTTTAAGTGGGTCTAAATCCATTCGGCCCCAATCGGGGACGTTCGGGTACCATCGTGGATTGACAGCTTGTTTTTAGAAAATCCTCTTTTGATTGTTGTCAACGGGTTAAGGGATTTGTAGCATAATGTTGTTAAGAAGGATTTTGTTCTTTTTATATGTAAACGACACGCGCTGGTTGACAAGGAACCTTACATGAAAAAAAATGTAGGATCTTTTTATTATATTGCGATCTCGAATCGCAATAAAAAGATTCTACGATAAGTTAATCGCGATGTCATATCAAGCCTTTTGAGAAAGGCGAATTATGGATTACACAAAATTGAGGTAGACGTCAATCTTGTATAATCCATAATTCGCCTTTCGTTTCGTCATTTTCAAAATCAAAAACATGTTTAGATTAAAATTTACAAGACTTCTCAAAATATTGTTTTGTCGACTGTCTTACACTATATATGTATATAAAGCAGTAGCTTATCTCTCTTCACTTTAATCCACTAGTTATATATATTGTAATAGGTATGTATTATTTTATTATAGGTACATGTATTTGTGTATTTTTGTTTGAATGGTTATCGTACTACACAATAGAGACAACTAGAGTCACTTATATTTTAATTTTAAACTGTAAATTTGACGTTCAAAAATGCCTTTTAATGGTCTAGTTGAAATAAATGAATTGACTTTGACTTGTACTTTAATATATTTATTACTAGTGGACCGCCCCGGCTTCGCTCGGATATTAAACTTTTTTTAAATTTTCTTTCTAAGAACCTTCTCCTAACAATAACAAACACAAAAAAATAAGAATTAGCGAAATTGGTCCAGCCGTTCTCGAGTTTAGCGCTTAGCAACACATTTAGCGATTCATTTTTATTATATAGGTTAGAAAATAATATTTTTTAGTTTTGTTAGTTAAGTCTATTTTAAGTTTCCTTCTCGGTCTCTTTACACACTGTCTACGTATCTTATCCCACTCTTCTGTCGCAGGTCTGCTGGAAGGGAACATTTCTAATGAAAAAAGCAGTACCTTTGTGCTCTTTTCTCTGTTTTTTTTTTAAGTACATTGTGTACATAAATAAATAAAAAATAAAAACTTCCTTTAAGATATGAATTAAACTGTAACAAGATTTACCAATCAGCGAAGTTTGAAGATAAGAGGTACATTACAAAATAAATGTAACATCTACAATTAAGTTTAACAAGCATTAATAACAAGCTTCACTAATACAAAACAATTCTGCGAAATAGGTTCAATATAAGTAACATCTAACACGTTTGTGTACTCAGAATATTATTATTAAACTTAATAACATGAATAGAGGTACCCAATATCTAACTCTAGCCGTTGATTTTGAGAATTGTTGAAAACTCTTAAGACCAGGTGCTGTAAAGAAAATTATTGTGTATTCTTAAAAGTTAATTGCATCATTCGACTTGCGTTTAATTTGTTACCTCTCTATCATTCTTGAAACCGGGGGTAGATCTATCTTTAAAACAATTCTAGGTTGAACAAAATGAAATATCTACAAATAGGTCTTAAATTAGATATAAGTTCAGTCTGTATTCCGGTCTGAATCACGCTAGGAATTACACAAATCACTAAAATGCGGGAAATGTTTCATAATAAATCCAGTCATCAATTGCAGAAGCTATCGAGTGCCGCGGTATAAAGCTGGGTTCACATTGGTGTGTTGTATCGTATTGTGACGCTTTTTGATGAAGTTGATTGAACAGATTCGTTTGATTGGTGTAACCCGCATCAGCAGCATATCGGTAGATTTAGCCTGTCGCTTCACTGGAGCCGGAGGTTAAGTAGGTAGAGATGAGTGATGGTGTCGTATAGCGTAGTCTCTGCCTCCCTCGGTACAAAGGCTTAGAAATACAATGCTGGGAAAATGAATTGAAAAAAGCATTGAAAAATTCCGCAAGCCGTATATAAAGGGTACAAATAAAAAACGATTCACGCCATCCAATGCACCATTGCTTGTAGGCAATAGTGAAGACCAACTGTACTTTGAGGGTCGAGAAGTTCAAGTCGCGTCACAACACAAACTTTTTTGGTGCGGGTTCCAACTCACCAGCTCGAGATGTTCCTCAAAAAAGAGTTTTGGCCGAAGGGTGTCGTGTATCGACGTTTCCGCGGCCAGCTGCGCGACACCAGTCAGCGAAACACGACGCCGTCATTTCGTGTGCAATAGTTTACTAAGGTTTATTATTAATATGTATTAGTTTATTATTGTTTAAGATTATTTTGTGTATTGTGTCTATGGGCCTCAGTAGCCTGATAATTAAATGATTATTATTATTATTAATAGTGCATTTGATTGGATAGCTTTGTGTCCCGGAAACTAAAACAGCAAAAAATATTCTTGGAAACGTGAGCCAATTCGAAAAATCTTCAAAACTCCATTTTTACTGAGGCCGAGTACCCAATAGTCAGCAAATACTGGGCCAAACATAACGTATTTTAAAACTGTATTTGCCATCGACACGCTAAGAAGAATAAACCTATAACCTAAAACTTATTTCTTATTTTTTTTTTTTTTTTTTTTTTTTCTTCTTTGGCTTCGCACGGTTTGTGCATTTAGCCAATGTCACGTTTAGTTTATAAAGGTAGGGAAACTTAATAAAAACATAATACTATTTTATTTTAACGGAATTTGGGATAAGACAGGACATAGGATCAGATTTATGATGGATGAGCAAATTACAATGACGAATAATTACAACTTAATATTATTTAAGGTTATGAATGAAACTATACATTTATATACAGGAAAACTATTTGTACAAAGTAAAGACAGTATTGACGTAGGAAAAGGAATATCAAGGGATAAGAGGTTACTGAAGAAGGAAGAACGGTCGTGTAAGGGACAGGAGAAAAAAATGTGATTTAAGTCGCCTACATCTGTGCCACACAAGCAAATGGGGTCGTCAATAATATGAAATTTGGCAAGATGGGCAGGGGAACAAACATGACCCAGTCTCATCCGTATTAAAACAGAGGATTCCATTTTGCCAAATTTTGCCTTACCAAACCATGGTTTTTCCGGAATCTCAGGTTGAATAAGAGAAAAATAATGTCCCTTCGATCTGCTACTGATATCCCAAGCTACCTTCCAGGTGTCCCGAAGAAATCTCTTAGGCAACGTTACGAGGTCATAAGTAAAAATTTTATATGGGACTAAGTCCCCACAATGCACCGCATCATCGGCCAGAGCGTCAGCGACTTCATTGCCATGGATTCCAGCGTGGGCCGGAATCCATGCAAATTGTAGTATGTTACCCTCAATGATCATTCTGGATGCAAATTCTCTTATTGAATAAATTATGGACAGCTGCGACTTATCTTCATAAGGGGATTTATTGATGGCTAGAAGAGCACTTCGAGAGTCAGTAAAAATTATAGCTTTTTTGAGCTTTAAAAGACTAATATATTCTATGGCTTTTAAAATGCCGAAGCATTCCCCTGTAAAAACGGAAGTCTCCGGAGGTAGTTTTGTTTTTTGTACGATGTTGTATTGAGAATGGTAAGTACCTATTCCAACACAACCCGTCGGAGTATGTTTGGCAGCGTCGGTAAAGATGTGGTGGTATTCTAAATGTTCAGTCAGAAAATGGTTAAAATTTAAATGGTAACCGGGATCTGATTTACTCACACAGTCAAATGTTATTTTGGGACTGAATTGTAAACTCTCGTAACTACTGCTGAATATGGGGAGTTTATTGGAACTGTGAATAGGAGAAGAAAGTGAAAGGAATTTTTTGTAGCTGACAATTAAACAAGGAGCACGTTTATGGGACCAATAATCTGATGATTCCATCTGCAACATTAAAGTGTCCAAGTTAGGAATAAGAGGATGAGTTGAGAGCTGAAGAATCCGGAACAAGTATTTGTCAGATAGAAATTGTCTTCTAATATATAGGGGAGCTTCCCCGCATTCGACTTGGAGCGCATTAATGGGGCTCGACTTCATAGCACCCGAAATAATACGTAAAGCTTTAGACTGGATGCGATCCAATTTTTTAAAAGCCATAACACTGCCAGGTTCCAGAACAAACAATCCATAGTCCAGAGTGCTTCTGATGATTGCGTTGTAAATAAGTTTTAAAGAAAACGGATGAGCACCCCACCATACACCAGAGAGGCATCGAAGCATGTTTAAGTGTTTTTCACATTTGTTTACAATATAGTCGCAATGGGGAACACTGCTTAATTTAGAGTCTAATATTACACCTAGATATCTGAATTTATCTTTTACTGGAATAGGTCTTCCCTCATACATCAGATTTACTAAAGGAATATTTTTTTTTTTCCGGGAGAATAAAACAGCCGCACTTTTAGACGTGGATAAATCCAAGCCATTCAAATGTAACCATGATTCCAGAGTAGACAAAGCAGAATTGACTTTAAAGCTGGCTTGTTCAACAGAGTGACTTGACGAATACAGTAACAAATCGTCGGCGTATTGTAGAACCTTAACATAGTTAGTTAAGGACGAGTCCATATCAAAAGTGTAAATGTTGTATAGAAGGGGACTGAGCACAGAACCCTGTGGGAGACCTCTCCAAACAAGGCGAGATACCTCATGATCTCCTATCAGCATGTTAACTGAGCGTGCAGTTAGGATATTAATAATGAAATTAGATAAATTCGATGGAACTTTTAAGACTTTTAATTTATTATGTAAAATTGATAATACAACATTATCATAAGCCGCATTAATATCAAGAAAAACTGCTACGGTGGACTGATTTTTAGAGAAGGATAACCGAATATCTGATATCAAAATACTTAAACAGTCAGTGGTACTTTTACCTTTTCTAAAGCCATATTGTGAATCTGCCAAAAGGCCCTTACTTTCAACATACCATTCTAGGCGATTTTTAATTAAGTGTTCCGCTATTTTCATTAGAACTGAAGACAAAACTATGGGACGATATGAAGAAGCATCAGATGGAGTTTTATTTGGTTTAAGGAATGGCAACACCATTTGACGTTTCCATTCATCAGGGATGTGTCCAGTAATCATAATAGTGTTGACAAGCTTTAAATAATAACTGAGGACGTTGTCATTTAAATTAGCAAAAAAGGAATATGGGATGCCATCAATGCCCGGTGCGGAATCCTTAGTTTTATGAATAACACCCTTAAATTCATTGAGAGTGAATGGCATTGCTAGCATTACAGAAGTATCATGGTTATTGGATGCAAGAGGCAAATTAAGTTCGATAGCCTCAGGCACCCAAGGAGGAGCCAATTTATTTAAGAAGTCGCTGGCTAAAGAATCAGGAATAAGAGCAGGGTTATTATAGATGGACCTAAATCTGCGAATATTGCGCCAGACAATTGTAGGGTGAGTATTCGGTGAAATTGATGTGCAAAAGTTACGCCAAGACTCAAATTTTTTCTTCTTGAAAAGTTTACTAGTTTTACTAATTAGGTTAGTAACGATTTCAAAATTATCATCAGACATATCCAAGTTATAATTATATTCAGCCTCTTTACGTTTGTTAATCAATTCTGTGCACTCCGAGTCCCACCATGGAGGTGAAGGGATTGTACTAATATTTTTATTTTTTACCGGAAATACTTCATCTGCCGCTGTAATTAATAAGTGTGCTAAAGCTTCTGCACAAATATTTTCATTGTCATCAGAAATGACAGGCAAAGAGCAAAGCTTACTGTCAACAATGTCTCTGAATTTGTACCAGTCATTATTATTTCTATTTGGTACTCTATGTTTTAAATTTGATCTCCTTAGTGGTGCATTTGGTTTAGAAAGAGGATATGAAATAAGTATGGGAAAATGGTCACTACCATAAGTAGTGGTTAGAGTATTCCAAGTTAATGATGATGCTAAGCTTGGAGAACAGATGGAAAGGTCAATTGCACTTTGGTTTTGATTGGGAGCACACCGACGTGTGGCTTCACCTGAGTTCAAGATGCACAAGTTGTGTAAGTCTATTATATCTAGTAATTCATCCCCATAACTGTTAGATGTTGAACAGCCCCATGATTGGTGATGGCAGTTAAAGTCCCCTAATACCAAGAACGGCTTTGGTAGAGAAGAAAATAGATTATTCACCTCTTGAAGAACAGAAGAAGAAGGGTGAGGAATGTAGATAGAAACAAGACAAGTATGGTACACTTTAATGGCTACAATAGATACTTCCTCGCTATGAGGTGGTAAAGCAATAGTGGAGAAAGGGATAGAATTCTTAATAAGTATAGCTACACCACCATACCCATCAGATCTATCCTCTCTAATGGTTAAATAACCATTAATTTTAAAAATATGAAATGATTTAAGCCAAGTCTCTGCTAAAGCAAAGACAAATGGCTCGTATTTGTTTAATAGATGTATGACATCACTCTTTTTGTTTATTAGACTGCGACAGTTCCACTGGATTATTTTGGATTTGTCCATTATGAATGAATTGAGGTAAATTGAAAGATTGGGCGGCGTTGGACGGTGACATGCTGAACTGGAAAAGAAGATTGTGTAAAGCAGAAAGAAGATCATTAATGGAAAAATTTGTGTCTTTTATTTCATTATTAACATTATTAGTCAGAGCACAGCCATTTGAAGGCTGAGGTATGGCAAAATCTCTAACAATAGCATTGTGGGCTTCTTTATTATATCCATGCACCTGTTTTGGAGGTGATCGTGGTTTCAGGAAGACAGTCTTCTTATAACTATTTGAAGGATTAGGGGATGAAATTAGTGGGGTATCTGCAAATTTTTGGGAAGGAGAGGATAAAAGAGTATCAGCATAGGTTTTAGTCACTGGAGGATGAACTCTAGCTGCTTCAGCATAGGAAACTGAACTTTGAGCCATGTATTTTTTTATAGATTTTTGTCTAGAGATTTCTGGGCAAGATTTATTAATTGCAAAGTGATATCCAGAGCAAAGACAGCAAGAAGCTGTATCTTGATCTTTTTCACAACTGTCCCCAGAGTGGCCTTGGCCACATTTATAACAGCGAGGTTTGGACCTGCACTGAATTTTGGTGTGACCAAACCTACAACAATTGAAACACTGTATGGTAGGGAAAATATATAATTCTACAGGTAAAGCATTATAGCACATAAATATTCTCTTAGGCAAAACCTGTCCATCAAAAGTGACAACTATGGATTGAGATGGTTTCCAGATGGTTGTCCCATCAACAGTGGTCTTAAAATTTAGTCGTCTGATTTTCAATATTGGACCGCATCCAACTGGTACTGTTATGTTGTCAATAACTTCCTCAGGAGACCATTCCGCAGGAACACCACGGACCAAACCCATTCGGGTAACATTAAAAGTTGGTATAAAAGCTTTGTAGCTATATTTTAGCAGACTCTCATGTGCAATAAAAGAATTTGCATCCAGGTAATTCGAAAAAGAAAGTGAAATCTTATTTCGTCCAATTTTTTTGACGCTTCCATTAATAATATTTTTGAATTCATTGTGTTTTAGGAACTTACCAAAAGTGATGGGGTGCAGTGTCGTACCTTCATCTGGAGCCGTAAATGTTTTTTGGACATGAATCAAAAAAGGCGCGCTATCTGATTTTTCATAATTTGTTCTGCCAATCTGAGTGGCAGGAACCAAAGAAGGAGCCGGGATAAGAGGTGTAATATCTTGAGTATATGAAGGCATAATTTTCGCAGGCACTGATTCATCAACTTTCGAATCACAGCTACAACCGGAAGTTTCGGAGCCATGATTTTTGCGGGTACGGCGACGTTTATTGCAATGCTTGCACAAATGTACCCGAGTCCTTTTTAAATTACGAGCCGAAGATGAACCATCGGTATCCATGCCCGATTCATTTGAATTAATTGTTACAAAAACGCCTGCCGGGGGAACTAAGTCCCCCGGATCGGGCGGGTCTTTCATACTTACAAACTACCTATGTATAAATATTTAAAAAAACTTACCACTACCGAAGAATAAACGACAAACTAAGTTAAAACTATAAATAAAAGAAAATACAACGCTAGAACTACTGCTACTGATCCTATATTACACGGTTTTAATTTTCAACTTTCATTCAAAAAATACGCGTCCGCCAAGTTGAAAGTTTCCCGCGCTTTTTCTATTTCTTATTCAAATGAATTTTGTGAATTGAAATAGTTAGTTATGTCACTAGTGCGGTAAGTTGGTTTTTACAAACGAGTAGACGAATGTAAGCCCGAGACGAAATCGAGGGCTTACCATAATCACGAGTTTGTAAAAACCAATTTCCGCACGTGTGCCATACAACGTTTTTAAACACATTTGAGAAAACAGTACATTATGGGTAATGAAACAAACATTTAGTTTTTAGATATCAGTCGGAAAGTCGCAACAATCTTTGATATTCTTTATATGAAAATAGCGCGAATTTGCAAATGGCGCCACAGGGGCGTGGTGAAAATTAGAACTACATCTTTAGCCTCATGTTCTATTTAGTATTGAAATGAGACAAACGTATTGAGCAAAAGCGCTTTCAAGGAGGTTTGATCATTCAGCTTATTTTTTCCAGTTATGTGAAACTCCTTGGTAAATTTTTTTATATTTTTAATTGTAATTAAAAAAACCGTAAAGGATACGCACGGCGCTATACAAAGAGGAGTGCGGTAAAATAGCTACTTAGATGAGAGTACCTATTTTACTGCACGTTCCATTGTATGGTTCGTAGTTTTAACTTTCGAACAATGTATACAGGCTTCGTAAATTCACTTTTTGAGCAAATGTGTTGAAAAATAAATATTGGTTGATATTTTGCTTTCTGGTATACTGATGGACAGGCAGCCGGCCGGACTGAGTATTTTTCATATGAAGTGCTCACGTATATATCGGGGATTTATTTTTTACTTTCTAGGTACTAGTATCGAAATAACCTGTTCGTTGAATTTTAAGATACTATTGGTTTTTCCAAATATTAATTTGGAAAAACCAATACGCTTTACTTTCTGTATAGAAGAGCAAAAAATATACGAAGAATAGGACTGACCTACATCTCTGTGTATGACCCCGCATAATAGGATAACAACAGCTTCTACTCAGATGACTATTACGTAATCAGGACTCAAACAGGGACGGTAGAAGGAAAGGGAAAACTGCCGGATAAGTAAATACATTCAAGTCAACAGGGGGCCGTGACTGATGAGTGCTCTGATCGATCTGGTGACGTTGAGGAGCAAGGAATGGAGTGCTTATGAATGGTTAATGGGAACTTTAAAATTTAACACATTAGTTAAAGCAATATCAGGTGTTTCAGAAATACGAGATCACAGTTAAGGCGGTTATCACTGCACCGGACACTGCTCCGGTGTGCGGTGCTGCGGTTTTTAACTTTTCACTGTAGAATCTTGATTTGCATACAAAAACCGCAAGAAGTAACACACTCACAATGCCTCTCCGTACGGGGATAAATTTTATCACTTCGTATACCGCAGTGGGATGCGGCGGCAGTGTGATAACCGCTTTAGGGTGATATTCTGATGAGTGCTCTGATCGATCTGGTGACGTTGAGGAGCAAGGAATGGAGTGCTTATGAACGGTAAATGGGAACTTTAAAATTTAACACATTAGTTTAAGCAATATCAGGTATTTTAGAAACACGAGATCACAGTTAAGGCGGTTATCACTGCACCGGACACTGCTCCGGTGTGCGGTGCTGCGGTTTTTAACTTTTCTTCGTAGAATCTTGATTTGCATACAAAAACCGCAGAAAATAACACACTCACACCGCATCTCCGTGCGGGGTTGGATTTTGTCTCTCCGTACACCGCAGCGGAATGAGACGGCAATGAAAAATTAACTGCCTTAGGGTGAAATTCCGTATGAAACCCGACCACAAAAATCGAGTACAAGGTTCCAAAAAAATTACTTTTCACGGCTGTCTGATGCAGTTAGTGGCATTTAAATTATTTCAGTCACCTATTTACAATTTTAAGCGTCCTTGCCTTTTGACGAGCATCAATGTAAATACACTAGAACTTAAAAAAAACATTGTAGTAACCAATGAAAAAACTTCAGAACTCATTTAATGTTTGTAATATTCCGGGCGGTTTCTATACAAAACACTTAAAATAATAATAATTATCTCCCGACCAATTGGACGGGACATGTCCGAGGAGGAAGATCAGGCGCAAGACCAATAGCTTGCTTGGCTTTTGAGGCAGTGGGTGTCATGTACCACGTACTTTCAAATTCCGGACTGTTACTGCGGAATCCGAAATTGGAAAAAACACTGAGGAAAGGAAAAGGACTGAGGTCCAGTTCTCGAAAGTTGCGTTTTCGACTAAAAAAAATAATCTTTTGGGATATCTCTGTTTACCAGCATACATAAAGAAATGAACTAAGTCAAATAATGTCTTATATCAAAGACCTTAAGATAGACAAAGCCATGTGAGCACTCCACTTTTATTAATCATCTATGGTAACACAGTCCCCGTGGGACATTTATGCTGTGTTGACAAAGGATTCTTTGATCGTAACTAATATTATAACTGCGTTTGGTTTGATAATGGATAGTCTTGCACAAGGACGCATTCAGCGAATGTATACCGCCTTCTCTTCCGTTTCTACAAAAATATTAATAGTGCTGTCGGTGGCTGGAACTGATAATTGATACCCAATGAAACGTGAGGTGGTCCGTTGTGATAGAATAAACTTGGTTTTCGACTGCTTATTTACTGTACCGTTGTATATCCACCACCTCTAAGTGCGATCACCATAACTCTGCTTTGCTATCGCCAGGTAATTTCTACGCAACGATTATGCTCTCGCTGGCATATCGTCGCTATTTGCTACGGATCGCCGCGTGATCCGTAGCAAGTAGCGACCGCATGCCCACGACAAATCGCAGCATGCAGTTGTTTTCTTTTTTATTTCGTTGACGTTTTCCTCGTCAAGGACACTCGACTTTATAATTCACAGACTATCTTTCATCGATCAAAGATTGAGGTGAGGAAGTTAAAATAAGTTAGGTTTGCAATAGGCCAAACCATAAAATTATTAATTTAATTGTTCTTAAATAATAATAGGATATGAATGTTTAAATCTGTGGATGAATGAATACGTATTTTTTATTATTGACTAGCTTTTACTCGCAACTTCGTGCATTTCTCATGAATGTGGCTATCATACACAAAAAGAACTTTCCAAATCCGACAGGTAGTTCCAGAGATTAGCGAGTTCAAACAAAAAAACTCTTCATATTTTATTCTGGTAGTATAGATAGGCTTGCATTTGAACACTGACCATGTTGTTGATAATGGATATGGTTGTCAACATGAAACCAAAACCTTAACTTATGACCAGTGATCGGATAATCGTGCGCTACCTAAACTTCACTTTTATTCCCACGAAAGTATAATACGGACATGCTTTTCAGAATCCCTGATCCCGGAATCGTTCGAAATTCCTGATATTGCTAAAAATGTCCGCATACAAAATATAGTTAGAACTCGCTGTGAACTCTCATTGTAATTTTTATAGATATTCCATTTGTTTTGAATAAAATAAAGATACTTAATCAAAATAACCATTGCTATAATTTCATTAGTTTGTTATAGTTGATTTTACAAAGTAGTTGTACCTATTTATTCAGAAAGGAATGTCCATATTATTCTTTTACGGGAAGAAGTTTAGGTATATAAGCGCCCAATTATCCGATCATAGCTTATGACCTGAACTACCCAAGGTTGTTATTACCAGGAAACACAGACTTCAGTAGATATGACATATTATAACCATTATGACATGGAATATTATCTCGAGTTATGTGTGATATTAAAGAGATGAGCATTTAAAAATAAATACATAGGCCCTAGCTAAACTATTCAAAGGCACAAAAAAAGTCACGACTCGCAAAAAAACTTGATGTATGGAATTTTCATTCATCTCATATTGAGTTTTTATTAGACAGGAATAAATTCGTATAGACACAATATAAGAAACATGTAATGTTATATCATTTTCTTCTTACAGGCAACATTTTCGATTTAGAAAGTCTATCGTTCAATTGTTTATGTTTGAAGTAGGTAAGTCATATATGATATAATTACAAAATCTCTAATATTTACAAGGTACAACAAGTGAATCCATATTTTTTTTTTATATAATGATCAGTTGATATAATAAACGATTGCTATAATTTTTAATTAACTAATTTTTATAAGCATAATATACATTGAATATAAACTCGTTTGATATACCACTCAAAAGACGGCGACAATAAAAACACAAACAAGCATACACCATGCATGCAGCATGTAAGCAAGCATGCAAGCAAGCAAGCATGCAACATGCAGCAGGCATGGCTTCTGTCACGGCTCCGGTGCTGCGGGGCTCCGGCGGTCCCACGCGAGCTTAATGGTCACCGTTCTAACCCAACCTAACCCAAATCATTCACCTTAACCTTCTAACTTAGGTTAGAAGGTTAAGGTGGGAGCGGAGCGGAGTCAGATTGCTTTGAATCGGGGTGTAAACCATAAAGACGGTATCAATATATCTTTTAAACAATAGGCCTAATGATTTTCGATTAAATAAACATTAAACAAAATAAGTTTAAGAGTATAATATGTATAAATGTTAGATCTAAAGAAATTATACCAACAGTAGGTATAACTCACGGTTATTGTATCTTGTAAACGTTATTGAAATGAAAATATACCAAATAACTTTATATGATATGAGCCGCACCCTTTGGATGTTTTAATTTTTTACTGTTTCAGTGAGCAAAACACAATTTTATTAAAAATTACAGAGTTTTAACAAAAAACATTGTTTGACCACAAAGGTACATGTTTTTCGCGAGGTGTAGTCCCATGTCGACAGTGGCAGGACAGGACAGGAAAAGTACTATTTTCGAACGAAAAAATTAGCCATGGGCTTCAGAGTAAGGGGCAGCGCGTTGGCGATGACGGGCGTAATGTATTAAAGTTGATTCGCACAATAAATCAGGGCCGTGACCGAGACGTGTTCGGACCGTGATCTATCACAACGTGGTCTGACACGTCCCGGGAAGGGCCGGACACGGAAATGTGTAAACGGGTTTATATAAAATGTACCTATGCACCGATATTTGTTTGAGTGAAATGAGTTTGACGAACTAAAGTCCGGCCGTCTCCCAACTCCCGAGCACGGCCCGGATCTTCCTTTAAACATAGATACATAATCCTTTAAACATAGGTATATAACCGCCGTTTCCGTCCATACTGAAGTGGCTAAGACAGCGGCTTAGCTAGCGGGCGATAGTCTATTGTTTTACCCTAAGGCAACACGTTTATTGAATTTATCGACACTACAAACTCCCAAAAATATATAATAGTAATAGAATTATGTGGTTTCGTATCAGAAGGGTACTCAACGGTACCCTTTAAGTGAGCGCGAGTTTTCTGGAGCCCTTGTTAACTCAACCAATGGTTAAAATTGTGTAAACAATTTCGTTAAAATGCGTCTTTCGATCAATGGTTACTTATTCACCAACAGTTTTTAACTATTTATACTAATATAAGAAGAGTTTCTTTGTTTGAAATAATCTTCTTCTTAACCACCAGGATTTGGAAAAATATTTTTGTATATGATAGCCACATTCATGAGACGGGAACAAAATAAATAAACGGTATATGCGCGTACGAAGTCGCTGGAAAAAGCAGTAGTAGTTATATTTGACCATTGGGCAAGCTAAATATTGGTGGAAAATAGCACATTAACGAAAAATAGGGGCCCATATTTTTCCGTTTGTTAAAAATTGTTGGTTGGTAAATTCCGATTTTTGGTTTATGATACGGAATTCTTCTATAATAAAAACACCGCTCTAACAACCTTTGTCGCCGTCCTATTAATAAAACTCTCATACCAATTTCGTGCTTTCTAAGAAAACGAAATTAAGCAGTCTATAAACAAGCTTATTGAAGTAATAATATTCTCATTCATTCCCTTGACAACGATATTGATCTTATTAAGAACTGTTGAAATAATTTTATAAGTACCAGTATCTTAGGTACAACGACCTACACATATACCTATCACTCATATTGAAGAAAAAATTTCAATGAAATTACAAACGTCTTGACGATTGCCACTTTAACGGAAACAATTTGGGTAGTATTCCTACTCTTCACAATCATATGAGCCAAAAGACATCTACGCTGGACGTAACCTGCACCTAAAGTCGCCACGTCGACCGGTCCTGGGGCTTTGGATAATTGACACTCTGTCAGGGGTAGCGTGGC
Source organism: Mamestra brassicae (assembly GCA_905163435.1). Lineage (NCBI taxonomy): Eukaryota > Metazoa > Arthropoda > Insecta > Lepidoptera > Noctuidae > Mamestra > Mamestra brassicae. Next base: position 4,193,457 of record LR991004.1, on the reverse strand, counting down.
GAAGGCCCTGCCAGGGTTGCGGAATTTGTTCGAAAGAGTCACCGCGGCCCTGGAACGCAAAGGGCTTTAGAAGGAACACGGATGGGTTTTAGTCAGTAAGATTCTGACACGCCCTTCCGCTCCGCCCAGAGCGGAAGAAGTCATTTGACGATTTCCCATCCTTAAAAAAAAAAAGAAGCGTAGCGAAGGCGATTGTAAAACGTCAAAATGTATGGGATTGTCAAACGTCGAATTGTTACGTGATCAACCACTTATATTTTGGCATTTGGACATTCGTATTTGCTTACAGAACAGCACTGTCTAAGCGAACCTCAATGGATTTCTACTTCCGACAAGTAAACAGGATACCTACGCTGCTGGAGCCATCCTCTAGGAATAACCTTAACAAGTTTGCCCCCTTGTTAATGTAATAATGTAAAAAATATTATTTCAAATGAGGTAGACATATTTCACTGCAGCGTGATGAAGTTCACAAAAGTAGCACTGAAGTGCATTGAAAATGTTTGGAGGTGATTTTAATAGTATTTTTGTTAGTCAATGTAAGATTTATCTGCATATTTGTGGTAGTAACATCGCATTGGCGTTATATCTTTTAAGATGTTATTTACGTAATTTTAAATAAAAGAAGTGTCTTTTTTTTTGGGACGAGCTCGCCACTCTTTCCCAACCACTGCAGCTCCTGAAAGCCACAATCAACAGTCGGGACCACCAGAAAAAACGCCGAGTCAGTGAAGCTCGACGCGTCCTGAAGAAACGATTTAACCGTCTTGGATCCCGCAACGAAATTAATCAGAATAGCAAAGCGAAGGAGTAGGAAAAAATAGAATTCCCACTTCTGAATAAGTGAGAAATGAAGGGAGCTGTCAATCCATACAAACAAGCTAGAATGACAGTTCACTTCATGTTCACTTCACCTGAGTTTACACGGTGAGTTGTTGACAGAATAGACCGGCTGCATGTCTTTTTAACATCGTTGCAAATTTGTTTTATTCAAAAAAGTTTTGAGGCGAGTACGTTGACGTTTTTCTCACCAATGTCACTGTCTTGCCGCGGTGTGGAGACACATTCATGGAGTAGTTAAAGAATGAAGTGGAAAGATGATAATATTGCCACGAGACTCTTGCTCTTGATTAACATACATGGTTCTCAAATAATTTGATAATAGGCTCTAGACAAGTGGCATGCAGTCGTGATGAAGGCGAAAAAACGTCTAAAATGCATGGACAAACGCTATCATCATCAATCGAAATCGTTAATGGAATCAATTTAATACTATTATTTTACTGAACAGTAAATGATGACGTTCAGAAGTGCCGTTTAATGGCCTAATATAAACGTTTTGAGACTTTGACTTTGACTTTGGGCACTTTGGCTAAATCCTTAGTACGGATTGCACGGACGTTAAAAGAGACTTTGAACTCTGAGTTTATTTCGATGTTTTTTCTCACAGTAGTCAGCTAAGAAACACCAGCCTGCGGCTGTAATGTTATTTTTAATTTACACAATAAATATAATTTATTATTTGGAATGGCGCCTTGGGTATTAAGTTCACCTTTGTACAGTGATTTTATGCGAGAATAATAACGTTTTATTTTAAGAAATAAATAAAAGAGATGTTCAAAACAAAGCTGTGAAAAACTTAAGAATCAATTGTTTAAAAGTTAAACATTACTATTACACTTATTTACCAACAATAAGTTTAGTACGATGTCTCAATTTTTCAATTATTGTCCTATAGATAGAGGCATTAAGGATACTTTCTATTTAATGGTTACTAAGCAATGACTTCTTATTCCGATGTACATGGAATATTCACGGGACAAAAGTATAGCACGTGAGCCGTCACTATTGATTTTCAGGAGCCTTTTCCTTCAAGTTATTCCTACTTAATTTGTAGTCGACAGTATATTTAAAGAAACATACAAATGAGAAATAAATTCTGATATATTTTATCTTAATTTATATATTTGAGCCGTTTGGGGTTGAAACATTAGGCCCATGGGGTCCGAGTGCTCACTGCGTCTTTCGGCACATCACAAACAACTTGTCAACTGTTCACGTGACCAGAGGGCTGGGCTTTTCTTCGGCCAAATGATCAGCATTGCCACTCAACGCGGCAATGCTGCCAGTGTTCTGGGCACTTTTGCCATTGACAGTGATGTGGATGTATTTATTGATGCCCAGTGATTTATTTTGTTTTTATACGCGTCTGTACATTATGGTTTAGCTGTTTAAGTATTTAATTGTGACTTTTCATTAATTTTTTAATATTTGTACCTAATGAAATTTTTCAAAATAACATAATTTTTTTCGTCATCATATCTGTTCTTATTACAAAAGTATCGAAATTTGTATAGATTTAGGTTCATTTTCCAGCGATCATTCGATAAAATAAAAGCACCAGAATAAGTCTGCCGCCAGTTAGGAGCCAGTGAGGCCTGCCAAATTGTGAATAAGAACGTAATCAGTCTGGGTTAAACCGCCAAATGACTGGACTACCCTCCGGCATATAATATGTTCATCACGGGGTGTCTTTACAGTGTCAAAACATTGGCATCAAGAAATGCGTATATAGGCAATGAATATACAATATAGTTTTTTTTTTTAAGGATGGGAAATCATCAAATGACTTCTTCCGCTCTGGGTGAAGCGGAAGGGCGTGTCAGACTCTTACTGACTAAAACCCATCCGTGTTCCTTCTAAAGCCCTTTGTGTTCCAGGGCCGCGGTGACTCTTTCGAATAAATTCCGCAACCCCATATACACTAAAGATGCGTTATACCCCGCACGACCTTGACGTAGCTGTCTCGTAGCGACAAAATTGTACAGCCCCAAAAGTAGTCAACACCTAAAACATTGAATAGCTTTGGTCACAAAATGCGATGAACAGAGAGCCAAATCGACTACATTTTAAGTAATATTCTCATTCGCATCTCAGTCACAATAGTGTCAATAATGTAGAGAAAAAACCTCAATTTCTCTTCATTTTTGGCAGTAGCGTTGCTTAAAAATTTCTAGAATGGGCTCTCAGATCAATGTTACAAATTTCGGTGATCGGTCTTGGAAACAAAAAGAACACGCCAATGTTACAAAATTCAGTTATTTGACGTCGGCGGAAGTTTTTTTTTTTGCATAGAGGGTGTCTAGGAGCGCCATATTTGGTTGATTAGCAAACATTCATTCAGACTTTCTACATACCTATTTATTTACCTAAATTCTAAATACATTAAATTCTAAATATATTTGTTTTGTTTGTGCAACACTATCCGATAGAATGTTAATATTTTATTTATTTGAGAGCAACATTCGATTGAAATATTCAAGTTATTCATCAAAACATACGAATTCAGATTTGATTGCATGTTCATTACATTTTGCAATTAATGGAGCTTTATTTAGACAAATAAATGTGATAATTTATGAGGGGAAAGTCTCAATTAATTTACAGGTTTCTGGAATGACGGGGTATTCATTAAAATATGGACGGGTTGTTTTACTTTAGCAAAACTGTGTAAGTCATTGATTGCTTGAGTTTGTTTGCACTCATATAAATGAGGTTGTCATGGGTGCAGTATGAAGGATCAATAATTATTCTTCGTAGTCTCTTCCGAACTGACCTTTTTTTATGGATGGGAAATCATCAAATGACTCCTTCCGCTCTGAGCGGAGCAGAAGAGAGTGTCAGACTTTACTGACTAAAACCCGTCCGTATGCCTCCTGGGGTTTTCAACCTATTTTTAACCGACTTCAAAAAAAGGAGGAGGTTCAAATTTTATAGGCACACTTGAAACGATGTTGGTAGTTTTTGGAAGAGTACTTTCTCGAAGTGGTCCCATTTCAATTTGGTGACGATCTGATGAAGAGCTTCGGAGATAGTCAACGGAACTCCTCAATAAATGATAGCAAATGACCTTTTTTTTTTTTTTTTTTTTTATTTTTTTTTTTTAAGGATGGGAAATCATCAAATGACTTCTTCCGCTCTGGGTGGAGCGGAAGGGCGTGTCAGACTCTTACTGACTAAAACCCATCCGTGTTCCTTCGAAAGCCCTTTGCTTTCCAGGGCCGCGGTGACTCTTTCGAACAAATTCCGCAACCCTGGCAGGCTCTGGCCCTAGCGGGTCCCGTCCTCTATGCTGACATCTCTTTGAGGCGCGCGTGAAACACAACGCGCCATCGACCCGGGCCTGGTGGTGATCGGACAGCGAGCCACCCAATGCTCGCCGTCCGCAGGCCCGCGCCTACGGTGGCCGGGGATCGCCCTGCGACTCCCGACGCCCGGGGCGTCTTCTCCTGTTGCGGCGGTTGGGACGAAGGCCTTGCCTTTCCCTCGCGCGGTCCGCCTCCTCCTTCGCTAGCATTACTGCTTCGCAGAAGGAGGTGACCGCTTCCCAAGCCTCCTCGCTCCGGACCATGGATTCAACCAGGGCCGGACGCGAGAGGTTGCCGCCGCCGATCGCCTCGACGAGGACACGGCGGTGCTCAGCCCAAGCAGGGCAGATCTCCACCGTATGCTCCACCGTATTCTCCGGGCGATCCTCACAGTGCTGACACCCGGGCGTGTCCTCCCGCTTTATCCGAAACAGGTACCTCCCATAGCAAATGACCTGGGATTGCTAAAATCTCATGTCTGTCTATTATTTACACCGGTTCATAATATAACATCACGCTGGTACGCTGTGAAGGGGTAAGCACATGTGAACTACTAAAAAGTGAAAAAAAAAAAAACATTTTACAAAAAAAAAATACAACCGACTTCCAAATGAAAAAACACTACAAAGTAGAAAATAACTTTAATTTCGAAGTCGGTGCCAAAAACCGAAAAAACAATAAAAAACACCGACAGAAGACAGAGTTTTAGCTTGAGGACTTACTCCGTATGTTCTGCTTTCTTTGAAGTTTTAGTCGGCGAAAAAGCAATCGGAAATTGAGGAGAATTATGCTTTAATAGGGAACGGGTTATCATGCGGTGGGTAGGGTAGCTTAAGGGAAAATGTGTTATTTTTGGAATTAAACGGTAATCCAATACATTTTAAGGGTCCCGTATAAAAGAGGCCCTTTTTTAAGGATGGGGAATCATCAAATGACTTCTTCCACTCTGAGCGGAGCAGAAGGGAGTGTCAGACTTACTGACTCAAACCCGTCAGTGTGCCTCCTCATGTCCTTTGCTTTCCAGGGCCGCGTTGACTCTTTCGAACAAATTCAAAACCCTGGCAGATTCCCAACTATGCTGGGATTGGCTTCCATTCTAACTGGATGCAACTGAGCATCACTACATATCATGGAGTGTCCGCTACACGTAAAGTACTGATACTCAAACATCGACAACCCAGAAACAAGGTAACACAAAAAATACCTTTTGGCAGACTTGTGTCCGAATTTGTGGCTTCTGACTGCGCTGACTACCTAAAATGATTACTAAAAATCTAAATGACACAATTTCTGATGGCTTAATGGAGTGTGCTAACTAACAAGTGTCAATTAATGTCATTTAATTTGATTTACAGATTGAATATTTTTATTTTTCTGTGTTAGGTATGTATTGTAAAATACTTAGCATACTACTGTTTATATTCAACTTTTTAAAACTTAACAGACAGATGTGTTGATGGGGAGTTTGTTGTTCCACTTCTGCTTCCCAGCTACAATACTAGGAAGTGGTGACGGACGGGCGTTTTGGGGGACTGTCTTTATGTAGAACTTTGACGTTCAAAAGTGCTGGCACTCAGCCTAATTTGAATAAATGACTTTTGATTGACTGATTGACAGCCGGGATCAACGGCTTAACGTACATACGCCAGCACATCAAGCTATCAATTCAAACTGTTCAATTTTCCCAATCACCTTTGAACCTAAAATTTTAGTGATCAAGTTGAAAATTTACTGAAGAAATTTTACAGGTTGTTGTAGCTTGATGTGCTAGCGTCTGTACTTTCCTAGGCACGGAAGATTCTCGGTGTGTAATGAATTACTACTTACCAGCTTTCCGAAAAATATGGTTTAATGCTCAAAAACTTCAGTGACCACCAAACAAAATGTTAACCATTAGAAAGAGCAATGGTGATTGTATATTTATTTGACTACTCTTGAAACTCTATAATATGAGATATAAAACATTTGCGTTTGAGCTGGTATAGAGGTATGCGGAACAGAGAGTAAAGTCCCGCACACCTCCACTGAAATGGGAGGATCCTCCGACCAGACGGTTGTTGTGTCTGGTGGGCAACTGCCCGATAGTTGATGTTCGGACTGTTGTATATGTTCAAATCGCACGGAGAACTTTGCTGGCGCGATGCAGAATTTCGTTGGTAGTCCGTCGTAGATAGGATAGATAGTGTTGCGGGTCTTTTTTTTTGCTGCCGTAAAATTTTGTCTTAGTTTTTCATGTGGCGGCATTGATGCCGCTAAACTGGGTTAATTTTATGGATAGTTTAGGAACACTAAATCATCTCCTTTGAAAAAAAATATCTGAACCAACTATCTTTGAACAAATACCAAATAAAACTGGCAAAGTGTATGTAGAACTCGCACAAGAAGAAACACGCACCTACCATTTAATAGGAAGTCTTAAACTGGGGTCTCCTGTCCTTATTATTTTGGGGTCCTTTGGGTATGGAACCAAAAAAAGGTATTGTTAATTTGAGGGTTTTATTCTATGAAAAGCAAACTATATCCGCAAGATACTTACAAATTAGAATGGGTATTTCCTAAAATGTTGCATTATTCCTTCAGTATGTAAGAAGGTAGTTGCGGAATTTGTCCCAAAGTGTCACCCTGGCCCTGGAACGCAAAGGGCATTTGGAGGAACACGGATCAGTAAGAGAGAGATGGAGATGGATCGCCCAAAATGGAAAGAGTTATTTGATGATTTCCTAAGCTTAAAAAAATGTAAGTAAAAATCTAACTACTATTTATAAATGTGAAAGTTTGGGTGGATGAATGGATGTTTGTTACTTAATCTCTCCTGAACGGATCTGGATGAAATTTGGCACATAGATGGATTATAGTTTGGAATCTTACCACGCTGCTTATCTTGGGAGAACCTATGTATTTTCTCCTAAGATTATTTTCTACATTTACGCGAAGCCGCGGGAATAAGCTAGTAACAAACAATAATACCTAATAATAATAATATTTATTTTTCTCACCACAATATTACAAAAAATACCTATCACATGGTATCAGAGTCAGACAACATTTAATATTGTGGGAGACTGGTGCCTAAACTAAGCTCTAGGCCTATATTTCAGGACACCAGGTCTCCACCCTTTTATAAAATTATAAATTTTATTTCGTTGGGTACTTGTACCCTGACAACCTAAAAGATAAAAAATCAACGGTATAAAAATATTGGTGGCTCGAGTGGAAATTTTAGCCCTAAAATTTTGTTAATAGTTACAAAAATAAACGTTAACTTAGTACGAAACCATTCTACATCAAACATAAGAAGTATCACAGGCCTTCACCAGATCGATCACTTACAAACTAGACTTTACATGTGGGCTCGAAAATGATCGATAGCTATTGATAGTTTGAATGTTACTTCTATAGTCTTTTTACTTTTATTTTTTTATTTGAGATGGATTTGTTCTTGAATCTAGTCTAAGTCAGAGATTACACAGACAAAGTCGATGATGGAGCGAGCTTACTCAGAAGAAGTTTGTTCACTCTTACTTTGAAGATGGGTTGTATGCGTAAAATTATGACATCTCCATGAAATCTTAATATATATATTTCTTGTGTATTGTATATATCACAACATTCCTCCTAAACGGCTAGACCGATGTCGATGAATTTTTTGTACTTGCACTAGTGAATGCTAGGTACATTAATGCTGAGTATCTAAGGCTGTATTTTCTGTTAAACATTATTTTTCACTAGTTTTTTCATGCGACTTCGTCTGCGTCAAAATCGTATTACAGCTCATTACGTCACATTGTTCACAATTTCATGAGTTTCAGTTTTAGCCTAAGTCCTTGTGACGTCACGTATTGTGCATATGTGAACGCACTTTAGATATAGGATTGCATGTGTTATTATTTAAGCGAAAATCGCATCCTTGTTAAGTGACAACACGAGAGACTATTCCCAAGTCCCTCGCTCACTGTTCAACCGCCACGAGGCACGGAGTACGTAAGTCCGTTTAGTTTAGTATAGTAATTATAGTTGGTGTCCTGTCAGTTCACCAAAAATGACTTTACAATTTTTTACTTTACAAGCAACGATTGGCACAAACATGATTTGTCATTTCATCACTGTATTGCAACAAGTTAACCAAATAGATGACTTAAGAAAACAATTATATAAACTTTTTTTTAATAACGTATTATTTGACAAACAATTCATTTTTTTTCTTTTTTCTCATTAAAACAACGTTTGGAATAAAAACGTTTTACATATTTGCACGAACGAATGATTAATCTAATAATTTTTAAGATATTGGATATTTAAACTATGTATGAAATATCTAATGGACGACTCGCCTACAGTTTATTAATACTGCGCGCTGAATTGATTTCTAAAGTCACAAATGCACAAAATAGCTAACTTTAAATATTGTCTTAAAAAGTCAATAACATTGTGCTATAAAAGTTAGTGACAGAAATTAATCGCTGCAAAACCGACTCCACGTAGGTAGTAGTATCTGCCCTACCCCTAGAGTCTAATTTAAGCCCGCGTAGGCGCTGAGCGGCGAGGCGGCCCGCAAGCTGAGGAGCAGGTGGCTATAACGCCCGCCGCCGTGGCTGGGGTTGGCCGGCAAGCTGCGGTGGTGAGCATTAAAACCATCTCATCATTAATCAAAAGAGCATTAAAATTATCCTCCTCTTTATATAATAAATAATATAATAAATAGGTAATTGACTTGTTCCATTAATATTAGGCTCCTGATATTAATGGAACAAGTCAATTACCAAATCCTCAAATTATTATTATTCTGATTTATTAGTTTCACATTTCATATTGCTTAGTGAACTTATAAACTAAGCCCCACAAAACCGTAGTAATGGTTTGACGGTGGGGTCGGTGAGTCTCTACGTATACACTCATTCGTTAATTTGTACTTATAGAATTATACACTGTAGCACTTTGACACCTCTCTTTATAATATCTTCTTAATTAATTTGTATTCATTTCACTCCTTATGTCTGCCGGCAGACTGTGCAGTAGGTATGGTACTCGTTTTTTTCAAGAATTATAATAGGTATAACTATAAAAATATATAGGTATATATATTCTTAGCGAAACCTCCTTCTCCAAAACCTGGTACAAGCGGTGCACTATAAAAGAAAGCGCACGGATAGCAGCGGGCTCTCTCGATTATCGGTCGGCAACGGTTGAACATCGCTACCCTCGTTTGTATTTTTCATATTCAGTCGCTATATTGTTATTTTGCTAATCAATTTATATCAGTTGCAGTAATTAGAGTTCGGATGTCTTATTTCTAAAATTATCTTCGTTGTGATTTTGGTTATTAAACTTTGATTGTTGATTAAATAAATTAGGAAGTAATTGTGCGTTATTTTTTAAAAAACTGTCCTCCCTTCTGGTTCCTAAGATCAGAAGTGGGATAGACCACGTGCTTATTGCTGTTTGTGCCACCTGTTTTAAGTTAAAGTAAATGACCGAGTGTTTGAATTTAACCTAATTACTGCAAGTTTTATTTTTTATTTTTGTGGGTACGCGAGTATCGGTGAGTCTTTTTCTTTTTCTCTGACATGCCGGGACGTTCGACAAGTGTTGAAAAACAAAACGATTCGCGTCGATTGCATCGTGATCGTTTTCGAACGTCGAGAAGTAGAACGCGTAATCATAGGCATGGTTCCGGAAGGAGCAATCACACTCCTTCACCGCGTAGATACCGTGAGCGTTCTCATAGTCGCGAGCGTACCTCTTCTAGACATCGTCATGTGTCCCGTAGTCCACGAAACGGTCATAGACGTCGTGACACCTCATATAGTCGCCTTGATTCTCCGCGTGATCAGGCCTTAGGTCAAATATTAGCTCGCTTGAATTCTATTGAGAGCCGGTTGCCGACTTCGCCAACGTGTCGCGCGTCTACGCCTGTTGCGGAGCATGGCTCTCGGGGGCAGGAAACTTTCACTAGGCAGAAGTCGCGAACGCTTGACCACGATAAGGACGTGACAGATAAGCTCGTTGGCGCATTGTCTTGTTTAGTTCAAGAGAGATCGCATAATTTTTATATTTCTCCCTTTGATCCTAACCTACACGACTTTGACGTTTGGTGTTCAGAGGTAGACCGCGCTCGTAATTTAAATAAATGGGACGATCGCGAGTGTCTAGGGCGCATAGGCAGTTGTTTGCGTGGTGACGCGAAGTCATGGCTTAACGATTGGGTAACAAGTGATCGTTCGTGGAGCAACTTCAAATTAGAATTTCGTTCACTATGCCCACGTAATGTAGACGTTGCTACAATCTTGTTTGAGGTTATGTGTAACAATTCAAATAAATTCTCGACATACGCCGAATATGCTCGCAAGTCTCTTTTACGTCTTAATATTGTAAAGGGGTTGTCTGATGAGCTGAAAGTTGCAATAATTATCAGAGGTATTACTGATGCTCAAGTAAAGGCTGCGGCAACGAATGCGAAACTTAAAATAACGGATCTAGTCGAGTTTTTGTCGGTATATGTCAAACCAAAAACCGAGACGCGCAGTTCAAACAACCCTCTCCATTCAAACAATGTAGGACCATCATCATCGCGTAAACGCGAAGCAACTAAATCGGGAGATAGTAAAATAGTGTGTCACTATTGTCATAAAGCTGGTCACATGAAATATAACTGCAGAAAAAGACCTAAGGTCGACACTGACGCGCCATCATCAGCAGATACCGTGACGTCAACGCGTTCAACATTGGGTGATAAATCTGTCAAGTTTTGCACGTATTGTAAACGTAACGGTCACGTAATTGATACATGCTTTTCAAAAAAAAAGTCTGAAACTGACCGTAATGAACAGAAATCGGCTAAGATAAATTTTTGCTCAAGTGTCAATCAAAACGAGACAACATAATGTCTGCTGTTATTCAAAAGGTGCCTATAGATACTTTGATTGATAGTGGGTCTGATATCTCGTTGATTTTAGAATCGGTTCTTAAATATTTTAATTTCAATCGAATCCCAACATATCGTTTGTTGAGAGGTATAGGTAGCCAGGAGATTGAATCGACGTCATATGTTGTGACGACGATTGAATTTCCTGAAGTGTCTCTGGAAGTTGATTTGTATGTGGTCCCAGTTGGCTGCATTACGGCGCCTATTTTGATTGGCACAGATGTATTAGATAGAGAGGGAATTACCTACACGCGTAGTAATAACTCACACCGGCTCACGAGATTAGACAGTGTGCCCTCTGTACTTCACGTATCTACCGTTGACTATGAAAACATTAAAACGCCGTTAGTTGGCAATGACAGAAATCTCCTGCTTAATATCATCCGCGAGTTTTCGCGTTCTTTCATTACGGGTACTGCTACATCAACGGTGAATACGGGCAGTATGGAGATAAGATTAACATCGAGTGCCCCGGTAGTTCATAGGCCTTATAAGCTTTCTTGTGACGAAAAAAATAGAGTTCGGGATATAATTAATGACCTACTCTCAAAGGGAATTATTCGTGAGTCACAGTCCGACTACGCCAGTCCTATCATTCTCGTCAAGAAGAAGGACGGGAGTGATAGGATGTGCGTCGATTATCGGGCACTTAATGCTATAACGGTCAAGGAACGTTTTCCCTTGCCTTTGATCGATGACCACATCGATAGGCTTGGTTGTTTCAAGTTCTTCACCAGTTTAGACATGGCAACTGGATTTCATCAGCTGCCATTAAAGGATGATGATTCGATTTCCAAAACCGCCTTCGTAACGCCCGAAGGGCATTTCGAATACCTGAAAATGCCCTATGGGTTAGCTAACGCCCCTGTAGTTTATCAAAGAATCATTTCAAAAACCTTAAAACCCTATATAGAAAGTGGGCGAGTTTTGACGTATATTGACGATGTACTTCTTATGTCAAACGGAATTCCTGAAGGACTCGACTTGCTGCGTCAAGTTTTGAGTACTCTCACGAATGCCGGTTTTTCGGTTAATTTAAAAAAATGTACCTTCTTAGATACTGAAATAGAGTACTTAGGACGGGTAGTTGGTAATGGTCAGGTGCGGCCGAGCCCAAGAAAAATAGAGGCGCTGGTAAATTCTCCAAAGCCTACCAATGTTAAGGGGGTTCGCCAATTTTTGGGCCTAGCCGGGTATTTTAGGCGTTATGTCGCGGGTTACGCTTCTAAAACAGCCTGCATTGCCAGACTGTTAAGAAAGGGAGAACCTTTCAAATGGGGTTCAGAACAAGATGTGGCACGCGACTATATTATTCATTGTTTGACCCATGAACCAGTCTTAGCGATCTTTGACCCAAGTTTGCCTACGGAACTTCACACCGATGCCAGTTCCATTGGTGTCGGTGCGGTGTTGTTGCAGGAGCATGCCGGTAAACGAAAGAGAGTAGTCAGTTACTATAGTAGGTCTACCCAGGGTGCGGAGAGTCGCTATCACAGCTACGAGCTGGAAACCCTAGCCATTGTACGCGCACTTCAGAACTTCCGTCATTATTTAATTGGTATCAATTTCAAAATAGTGACGGATTGTAATTCGTTGAAGTTAACCGAAACAAAAAAAGATTTGTTGCCTCGTGTCGCGCGTTGGTGGGTTTACTTACAAGACTTTACTTTTACTTTGGAATATAGAAAAGGATCCATGATGCAGCACGCTGATTATCTAAGCCGGCACCCTCCTGAAACTGCAAACGTATCACACATTCGCAATCCTAACAATTGGGCAAAGGTCGCTCAGACTGCGGATGAGGAAACCCAAAATTTAATTGTTAAGTTAAGAGATGGCCAATTAGATTCTTCAAGGTATTTAATTAAAAATGAACTTTTGTATTATAAATACACACCAACCGGGGAAGAACCACTATTGTTATGTTACATCCCTAAAGGTTACCGGCTTAGCCTTTTAAGAGCTTTCCATGATGAGCATGATCATGTTGGAGCCGACCGAACAACGGATCTAATATTACGTCACTTTTGGTTTCCTAGTGTTAGGCAATTTGTTAGAAAATATGTTAGCCATTGCCTTGTATGTTTAGCTCATAAGAAAGTACCTAAAACACCCCCACAACCGATTCAGTCTTGGTCGAAGCCTGATAACCCATTCTGTGTTATTCATGCCGATATATTGGGCCCGCTTCCAGAATCTAACGGGTTTAAGTACGTTTTAATAGTAATTGACAGCTTTTCAAAATTTTGTTTACTGTACTCCATGTATCGTCAAGACTCGGACGAATTAAAACGGGTGTTTACTAATGTGATATCTTTGTTCGGGTCTCCAAGTACTATAATATGTGACAGAGGGAGAATGTTCGAAAGCGTAGCCTTCCGAGACTGGGTTAGTAGCTTGGGCTGCTCCGTCCATTTTATCACACCTGGAATGCACCGAGAAAATGGGCAAGCAGAGAGGTACTGCAGAACTGTCCTAAACATGTTACGGGTAGAGGTTGGACATAAAGGTTCTCAGTGGGCTGACGCTTTATGGAAAGTGCAGCTCAATTTAAATGTCACCAGACAGGCAACTACGCAAGCCTCGCCATTACAACTCCTCGTTGGGATTGATGCAGCAACCCCAGTAATAAGATCTCTAGTGCGTGACGTTGCACTTGAGAACCGTAACCCTAATCGAGAAGCACTTATGACGCTCAGGAGACAGCGTGCCTCAGACTTGCTTACAGCCAATCAGCGGCGTCAAGACGACTACACCAACCAGAACCGGCGACAACCACGAGCCTATGCTGTTGGGGACTATGTCTTTGTCAACAAGGCATCACAGAGCACAGGAAAGCTCGACTCTGGCATGCGCGGGCCCTATAAGGTCCTACGTGTATTGCCACATCATCGCTACGAGCTGGAACTACTGGCTGGTTCGTATGGCAAAAAAACCCAGGCAGCTGCCCAGCATATGGTGCTCTGGCGCGGCGAGTGGACGCCTGACGCATGCTCCGCTTTCTTCGAGGCTGGTAAGCAACCGGAAGACTCCTGTTTGGCCTGGACCCCTGGTTCATGGCTTCTGTTTGGTCTTAGCCTCTGGCTTATGACTTCTGTTTGGCCTGGACCCCTGGTTCATGGCTTCTGTTTGGTCTGAGCCTCTGGCTTATGACTTCTGTTTGGCCTGGACCCCTGGTTCATGGCTTCTGTTTGGTCTAAGCCTCTGGCTTATGACTTCTGTTTGGCCTGAACCCCTGATTCATGGCTTCTGTTTGGTCTGAGCCTCTGGCTTATGACTCCTGTATGGCCTGGACCTATGGTTCATGGCTTCTGTTCTGGTTAAGTATATTAGCTTCACTACTATCTATTTATCTTGGCTAGTATTCTACCCAATGGGAGTCCGGAATTCCATTGCTTGGAATGCTATTTAGTTCCCTTTACGTTTTAATGCTTAGAATAACTGATTTGCTTTGTATATTTTTTAGTCTGAAGCTTTACATTTCAATTACAAATTACCTAAGAAAACTTCCTGTTAGTTGGTTGGGTGCCTGATGGTGGGAGTGCACGCTCACTATCACGTACTTAACAAAATCAGTTCAAGTGCTTTCTATTCTCCGGCTTCAGACACAAGGGTCGCAAGAAAACAAATGTACAGTATGTGTTGTTGTTACTTTGCAGATGATTATGGCCAGTCTGACGATGACGGCCAGTCTGGAGATGGTGAACCTAGTGATGACACAAGGCAAGATGCGGTCGAGGACGCCCCGCTGTCAGGAACGGCCGTCTTAGCGAAACCTCCTTCTCCAAAACCTGGTACAAGCGGTGCACTATAAAAGAAAGCGCACGGATAGCAGCGGGCTCTCTCGATTATCGGTCGGCAACGGTTGAACATCGCTACCCTCGTTTGTATTTTTTATATTCAGTCGCTATATTGTTATTTTGCTAATCAATTTATATCAGTTGCAGTAATTAGAGTTCGGATGTCTTATTTCTAAAATTATCTTCGTTGTGATTTTGGTTATTAAACTTTGATTGTTGATTAAATAAATTAGGAAGTAATTGTGCGTTATTTTTTAAAAAACTGTCCTCCCTTCTGGTTCCTAAGAATATTATAAAAGCACGAGCTGCGACAATAGTATTATAAAATTGATCATCTCCAATTAAAGATCCAGGATTTCCTTATTCAGCTCATCATGACTATATCGCCCTTTTTTCAAACACGAGCAATCAATCTGTCTCGCCTGCTCGCAACTATGTTGGGATTGTCTTCCAGTCCTGGCGGATGCAGCTGAACACCAACCATTTTACAAGCAGCGACTGCCTCTTTGACCTCCTCAGTAATGAACTAATACGATATCTTTTGAATGACTGCTCACTGAATTTCTGGCTTCAAACTGCCCAGTACGACTGATCGACTTAACGTACTTTCCGAGATACTGGGGATACTGGGGGGAGATATTTCCTACCCATCAGCGAACCTACCTCGGCAAAAGTAGCTTACTGCCGCAGCCATGATTATTTAGCCGCAAACTTGTTGTGTGTGAGCTTTTCACACATGGACCAAAAACTCATACTTCATTACAAAACATCTTCAACAATTCATAAAAAAAAAAAAAAAAAAACAAAATAAAAACGAGCAATAAACTAGGCTGTCACCAAATGAACAAGAAGTGAATTCCGGAGCAATATTAGTGAGTTACAATCAATCATGGTTGGCGATGTGATTTATGAGCGTGTTACGCAAGTGAGGAGCTAATATTTGAGATGGTGACGTGTGAATTAGGAAAGTAGTGGCTAGAGACCGATGTTTAAAGAGATGCGAAAATCTATACTAATTCATAAATTAAGCTGAAGAGCTTGTTTGTTTATTTGAACGCGCTAATCTCTGGAACTACCAGCCGAATTTGCAAAATTATTTTCTTATATGATAAGCTAATATAAAGTGTAAAGAATGTCTTTCGACATTACTCAAACAGCGTAATTAGCTGTATTCCATAAGGGATACAAATTAATTCATAAAATAATGGTTTAAGGAGCATCAATAAAAATATAAGGGTCCCGTATTTATTTTTGAAGTGAAAAATCTGCTGCTAACCATGAAGCACTGCCACTTCTCTTCCCCTTCGTACTTCGCGTCACACTTCCAGTCGCTACGATGGCTCCTTCTCAGTTACTGCAATGCGTCTCTGGAATTGGCTCCCATACTCCCTACGCGACAGCTCTTCTCTTGATGCCTTCAAAAGGAAAGACTGAATATTTTGACATAATATTCGTATACATGTTTGTGTGTGTATATTTATATTATGTAGTTAGTTTGCCATCGACACGCTAAGATATCCCCATTAATACTATAAATTAGTTTAGATGAAAATTGATAATTTTTATACAAAGTCAAATTTTATAAGCATTTTTTATATTTGTTATTGAAATGTCAAAGTTTACTAATTACATAATGTCAATATATATAAAAAAACAACACGAGTCAATAGTAATACATACACAAAGTATTGATTTAATGTAATGTCAACATTTAAAATTAAAAAAATCATTAACTGAACAGAAGCAGTTATCTGAGATCGGAAAAGTTAGACTATAATTACCTAATGTTTGTGGAAGTAAGTAACATAGAGTTGATTATACCTCCTCTAAAATCCCGGAATCATAAATATGACGATTGTATCCCGGGATTGAAGAAATTGTAAATTATTGTGCTTTGAAAACATTTGAACAAAAAATATTCAATCAATCAGTCAAATATTTTATTTGCATAATACAGGTTGACAAAGGTGTTACAAATAATGTTCGATAGACACACTGTACTATTACCTGATGGCGTGCAAACTATTACGACTTTAAGACTCACAAATCAATAATTTCAGTAATGTTATAATAAATTAAAGCTATATTACACCATCTAAATAACAAATTAAAATGTCAGATTTAGTATACATACATACATGGTCATATTGAATTATCATGGAATGTCGTTATGTCAGATTCATTACATACAGGTCATATTAAATTATCATAAGATGTTATACTAAATGTCAAATTGATTAAATACAGGTCATAATAAATTGTTATAGGATGTCACACATAATTATAATTGAATAATTTATTGTTATACATACATATAAGCAACATCGATTAAAATACTTAACACTAGATTACAATATTTTTTTCCTGTAGATACTCTTGGACATCATAGTAACATCTGTCAATTAGGAATTTGTGTAATTTTGACTTGAACTGTGGAATGGGTATTTTTTTTTAATCGTCAGGCAATTTGTTAAATATCAGAGATGCCATACAAAGAACACTCTTATATTGAAGAATCTTATTATGGTTTTAGAGTTCAGTAGCTACTTAAACTGTTAAATTAAATAGTTTTGTTTTCGCACAACTCTTTTTTCTTTTGATTCTTCAAATCAATAATTTATTACTATACTCAAAGTCCATTTCATGTTTTTATAATCCCGGGTTTTAATTGTCATGATTCATTTATGATTCCGGGATTTTATTGGAGGTATTATCAACTCTATGTTATTTACTTCCACGAAAATTAGGTAAATACAGTCTTCCTATTCCAATCTGTGGTTATTATATTTCCGCCGCGAATAAAATAGGTAGTATTTTAATGTGCACTGGATCTACCTCTATTGTGATCTCTCTCGATTACTCAAAGGTTTGTTGAGACAAAACTCAACTATGAGTTAAGTTTGTAGGTACATGAACTTTAATTCACTGTAAATTATTTATATAAGTTACTATTATGTACAATAAAGATTTTTTTTGCATAACTCGACAAAATGCACCCAACAGTTGTTTTTGTTTTCGCTATTTCAGGGTTGATAAAAGGTACTTAAAGGTAAATAAAGTACTGCAAATTTTATTTTTCAGGCATTGATAAAAGATAAAACATTGCTATCACTATAAGAAAGTTAGAAAGAAAAGAAGAACGAAAGAAAAAGTATTTAATTGCCACAAAACGACATACCTACCCACACACATAATTTTATTTTTCTTAAACTAAGCCCTAAACGATAGTGTTCTTAAATGATATTAGTAAAGACACGTTAAAAACTAAATAAGAAAAATAACAAAAGTATGATTAGGTATAAAGTAGATGCATGTCGTGGTTGTGGCAAAAGGGCTTCCACTCAGCATAATGCTGTGCCGTGAGGGACCCACAGCACGGCGCTGATTTTCAGTGGTCGCCTAGGACATGACGTACGGAAAAAAACCCGTTGTTCATGTGGACTATATATTTATTTATTTATTTAAAACTTTATACACTAGTAAAAACACTGTACAAAGGCGGACTTAATGCCTTAGGCATTTTCCACCAGTCGACCTTAGGGTGGTGCTTTCGACAACATGGCAGGTGCAACTTAAAGAAAAACTAAAAATAGAGGGAAGAAATAAAAATAAAAAACATTTATAAATACATAGATACATACATACACATAAACAAAGTTATTAAGAAAAAACCAATCCAACGAATTAACGCTGTGATGATTCTACCAACTTCTTGCGAATGTGCTCACGTGCCTTCACCTTAAAAGACAACCGACTTGTTGCCGTCCTGATGCTCAGAGGGAGCGCATTCCAAAGGAAAATCGCTTGAACAAAGAAAGAGGAGAGGATAAACCCAGAGCGGTGAGAGGGACATCGTAGAAGGCGATTATTGGTAGAGCGAAGATTTTTACTGTGGGCAGAACAAATGAATTGAATTTGTGAAGTTAGATAAGAGGGAGACGACGGATTATTAAGTAAAGAAAACATACACATACACATAAAAAATATAATAAGTGTCTTGACAAAAAGAAACATAGAAGTAATATCCGCAAAAAAGGTCTATTTCGTATGTGAATTTCAATTTACCACGAAAATTCCATCAAATATCCTGTCGGTGATTAGAGCCTACACTTCACAAAAGAGAGAAGTATTGAATCAGGCTTGGATAACGAACAGGAAAATGGAAATCATAGAGGAATATTCGCTAATACATGTTTGCTAGGAATTTTGTTACATCCTGCTTCAGTTTTCATTTGAAATTTTCGACTATCTAGCTCTTACAAACCCGGAATATAAGTTTTATTTGGTTGTGAATTCGGGTGAACATCAATGTGATTCAAAGTCAAAGTCAAAGCATTTATTTCAAATAAACCATTAACAGGTACTTTTGAATTGTCAAAGTCAGTCCGTCAAAAACATGAAGCTACTTTAAAGCCATACCCTGGATTCTTAGTTATTACTGAAGCTAGTGTTTACCTCGACTTGAGTGTTTCTCAATCAAATTGACTGTTATAACCAGAGATCGGAATAGGTAGATTATATTTACCTAATGTTCGTGGAAGTAAGTAACATAGAGTTGATAATACCTCCTCTAAAATCCCGGAATCTTAAACATGACGATTGTATCCCGGGATTTAAGAAATTGCAAATTACTTATTGCGCTTTGAATACATTTGAACAAAATTATTATACTAAAGAATCTTATTATGTTTTTAGAGTTCCGTACCTAGTAAAACTGTTAATTTAAATAGCTTTGTTTTCGCACAACTCTTTCTTCTTTTGATTCTTCAAATTAATAATTTGTAACTCATAACTTGTTTAAAGGTCTTTCAAGACGCTTATTTGGCACTTCGCTTGATCCAAGGGCTGGCTTTTACCTTGAACAAAGGATAAGCATTGCCATACAACGTGGCAATACTGCCAGCCTTTTGGGTACTTTAGCAGTGGCCAGCGATGCGCACGAATTTTTCGACGCCATATTTTAGACTATTTTAGTTAGTTTTTTTTTATATAAGTGCATTATGTATTTAAATAATTTTTAACTATACTCAAAGTCCAGTTCATGTTTTTATAATCCTGAAATTTAATTGTCATGAATCCATTTATGATTCCGGGATTTTACAGGAAGTATTATAAACTCTTTGTTACTTACTTACACGAACATTAGGTAAATATAGTCTACCTATTCCGATCTCTGATGATGATGTAACTACCGGACTTATATGAATAAACATAGTTCGAACTGTAAAACGTGTCGGATCATAAAGTTTTATCTCGTCTGCTACACACTTGCATACGTCAACTTAATGACGTCATAGTACTGTGTAGGTACGATGCAAAGGTTTGCACTGGCGTTTTAGTATGATTTAAATCTAGTTACAATGCAGCAACGGTGAGAGCTGACGTCGTGACTGGATGCAATGGTCTGAGATCGATGACACATCTACCAGAAATAGAAGGTGGAAAAAACAAGTAGCAGTTGCTGAAAGACATCTACTGCTGGATATTTAGGTCTCAACCAGCGACGCAACATCGACTGGTTCTTTGCTTCTCACAGGCTACGGGCTCCTGCAATTTCATCAGGTCATCCGTCCACGCTCTTGAAATGCGGTCGCCTCTCTAGAACTTCTCGGACACATGGGCCATTAACTAGTGGATTTAAAGCTGTCTTATCAGGCACAGGTATACTTTTATGGTGATGACAGTATTGTGAGCATGAGAGCCAGAGCATGAGAAAGAAAGAGGATGTAGGGAGATCGTGGTGTTACTATGTAAAAAACTCCTAAAAAAGTCCCACCTTTTTAGGAGTTTTTTTGTTCTTTCGGGTTCCGAACATCCGTAAAAAACGTAACCCTTCTAATATCACTCGATTGTCTGTCTGTCTGTGTATCTGTCAGTTCATCTGTCACAGCCAAATGCACTCTGAAACTACTGGACCGATACCATTGAAATTGAAACGTGCTTGCGCAAACATTTTCGATGCACTACACTAACGAGGTAGCCTCAACAACATCCTGAAAGCATTGTTATATTGGACGCGCAGGATATCCAGCTATCTCTTAGTAAAATTGACCCATAGATTGCCCGTGTACAAACTTCGACAATAAGCCTTGAAAAGTGTTACTTTTACTTGGTCTGTACATCGCGCGAATCTACGGGACAACATATTTGATATCTCATTTTAATTTTCTATTGGCCAACAACTTGTCAAAGTATCCAGTAGTTGACGCTGTTGACTAGAATGAAGTACACCAATAAAGTTTCTTGTAAATAATAATATTATTTTTTATACTTATAAAATAGTACCTACCTATATCTGATCTATTTGCTTCCTCAGCGGATCTTCTTGATTTATTCGAATTGAACATATAAATGTATACGGCACTTGATTCTCAAAAGGGTTCTTGCGTCATAAGCGAGTAGATACGAGTTGACGAACTCAATCAAGTGTGTGAGATTACTGAAGGATATTGAAATTACTTGATGCTGTCGACTCATATGAAGGTGTGGGATATAATTTTTGCTGGCAGTGTTCCTTGACTGAATAACAGCTAAAATGATAAGTCATTTTCTTTGCCAATATGCTATTAACCTGGCAGAATATACACATAGGGTTGCCAGGTCTTTAAACTGCTACAGAAGAAGAAGCCCAGGGTGTCAGGAGTCGCAGGGTGATCCCCGGCCACCATAAGCGCGGACCTGCGGACGGCTAGCGTTGAGTGGTTCGCTGTCCGATCACTACCAGGCCCGGGTCGATAGCACGTTGTGTTCCACGCGCGCCTCAAAGAGATGTTAGCACAGAAGACGGGCTAGAGCCTGCCAGGGTTGAGAATTTGGGTTGGGAATTTGTTCGTGAGAGTCACCCCGGCCCTAGAATGCAAAGGTAAGGAAGGACAGGAATACAGATGGGTTTTAGTCAGTAAGAGTCTGACACGCCCTTCCGCTCCACCCAGAGTGGAAGCAGTCATTTGATGATTTACCATCCATAAAAAAGGTATTTAAACTGGAGAGCCGATAGGTATTTAGCCAGACTCTTAAGTAAAATTTAATAAAAGGCTGGAAAACTTATCCTACTCAGGATTGTGTGTCTTGAATATAATATTTAGTAGTATTAAGTAAGTAAGCATTTTCAGCTTGCATTTTAACTGTTGAAATGAAAAAACAAAATTGTATAAATCAATCTTCTTCATTATGCCATTTTCAGTAAATACTTGGTAAAATATCAAAAGCCTAGCCTAACAAAGGCCGGACAGGCCGAAAATGGTGTAATTTGTGCCGGACAAGCAACCTAAAAGCCTGACTATATCCGGTTTTATACGGACGCCTGACAACCAGCAAGATGCATATCTTGCGGCCTGTATATGTAACTATTTCAATACGGAGTGAAATCTGAAATAATTTTTTATTTTTTTTTATTAATTGCCTGACCCGATAATCGAACTAATCGAACGAAGGAAATGCTCAGCATTAACACTTGCGACGATTTAACAAATAGGATAGCACCAAAGTCGAACTAAGTAATCCTTGTAAAGATTTTCAAACCAGATGATGACCTAATTCGCTTTAATGAACTGTCATTCTAACCCTATCTAGGATGGTCAAATTAAAGTATCAATTAACTATCAAAATTAAAGTATTTTCGTGTATAAGCCGCCGCTAATTTCCCCAGAGCTCCAACCCTTTAAATACAAAAGCGCCAATGAAATTTCTATCTCGCCTTTGAAAATGCAGACTGGCTGGAATTAAATATTATTTTATCTTTATTTTTGTGCTGATGAACAGAAAGGAGGGTTTTAGGTTGACAGTCCACTCGAGCGGAGAAGAGAGGAGCGGAAAAATACTAACTAATGAAATTGCATAAGATTTCCGCTCCGCGTCAATCACTGATGTTTTATGCAATTTAATTGTTTTACATTTCTCCTGAAATTTTCAAGTCAGTGGAATTTTAATACTACAAGGATTTTTTTTTATTACTTAAAACCATAGTATACGTTCAGAAACATATTTTATGTGATATATGTATATGGTTTTCATCTGGTAAGCAAGTGAGTGAAGGTCGATCTTACTTAGGATCCTCTACTAAATGGTGCCCGCAAACAAGCAATGCCGAAATTCCCACAGCTTAAGACAATCACACACACACACAGCAAAGGAGTGGAACTCTCTGCCTGCGTCTGTGTTTCCGAACGCATACAACCATAATATTTTCAAAATAAGATTGAACAGGCTTCTTCTGGGTAAGCTCACTCCATCGTCGACTTGGTCTCTGTCATCTATGATTTAGACTAGAGTCAAGAGCAAACCCATATAAAATTAAAAAAAAATCAACCCAATTGGGTTGTTTTTTTTTTACTTTTTCTCAATTGCAGACACTAATAACAGATCTGACCAAATCACTTAATAATAATTATATATTTTTATCAACAATAGAATTATCTTCGAAAGAAATAAGTAATCCGGTTCTGTACATTGTTACAAGAAAAACAATTTGCAATCAAATGAAAGCAAGTGAAGTTCACCACTATTTAATTTGTATTAAGAAAATTAAATTCTTGAAGGTACCAGGAGTTCATGACATCGCGGAGCTTACCTGTGTTCTTAGAATACTTACGTATAAATAAGAGGAGCTGTCGTTGACCTGTAGGTAGCTAGTTCCCTAGTATCCAGGTTATTTTATGTAATGTTATTTTTAAAATTAAGGTTCTATCCCATCGTTATTTAAAACAAAATTAAATTCTTGAAGGTACCCGGACTGCATGACATGGAAGAGCTTACCCGTATTCTCGGGGTACTTACTTATATAAGGGAGAGGCTATCGTTGACCTGTAGTTTACCATTTCACTGGTATTCAAGTTATTTTCTAATATAATTTAACTACATTATAAACAAAATGACGAATTTTAAAGGATTACGGACACCATTCTCCCTCATTATTTTATTTCTATTATCAGAATAAGATTCTTGAAGGTACCAAGATTGCATGACATCGAAGAGCTTACCCGTATTGTCATAGTCCTTACTCATTAAGAGTTTTTCAATAGGGACGCTTGAACTTTGACAGTTTATAGCGGCCATCTTGGAAAGGCGATAGCAGTCAAATTTGGCGCAAATACATATTTATTCGTGACATTTCACCATGAAGCGCGACACGCTTCAACAACGCGTAGAAATTGTTAAAATTTATTATCAAATAATACATTTATTGGATAAGATGTTAGAGGGCATCGTCATCTCGCGTGGTGATGACATCAACTGGCCACCGAGATCACGTGACCTAACACCGCTCAATTACTTTCTATGGTCCTAAGTGTAAATTCGAGTCTATGCTGACAAACCACAGACAATTGCTGCCCTGAAGGCAAACATAACTCGCGTTCTTCATGAGATTGAGCCTCATTTATGCGAAAATGTCGTCCAAAATTGGTTCACTAAGATACACCAACTTCAGCGGAGTAGCGGCGGCCACTTGGCGGAAATTATATTCCATACATGTCATAAAATTTTCTTTAAAATAAAATAAAAATTATCAGTCAAAAAGGTTGTTTTTTTTTCATTTCAAAGTTCGAGCGATCTTAATGAAAGGTCCTTTTAAGGGATAAGCTATCATTGAACAGTAGTTAACCATAGTATTAAGGTTATTTTAAAATATTTGTTGACTACGTTCTAGAAATAATACATTTTAATTAAATTAAATATACCATTCTACCACTATTGAATTTGTATTAACGAAATGAATACCTCGTAGGTACTAGGACTGCATGACATAGAAGAGCTCACTATTCTCAGAATACTTACTTATATAACAGAGAAGCTATCGTTGACCTGGTCTGCGTAATTTGCCATTACGCTAATACGCTTCGCTCGGGTGAGCAGAGAGGTCGTTCCCTCCAGCTCGTTGAGACGTTGTAAAGGCTGCTGCGATTAATGGCTATCGTCCTATCTAAGAAACTCGTTGCTTAGCATTTTCCTAAGTGCATAGTGTGTTGATATTCTTTCGATGACAGAAAATGTGATCTTGCCTTAAGATGTTGGTAATGTTAATAATGTTTGTACTAGTCGTGCTACTGCGTTACATTTTCGTTATCTCTATTGCTCTTATTTGTGATTGTCTGTCTCAGTCAACAAGAAAATAGTAGTATATTTTAAACTAGCTGTGCCCGCGACTTCGTCAGCGTGGAATAGTGTCTTTGGGTAGCATTTTTAACATAAACCTTGCATATTTTCATAAAAAATCCATCCCCCATTCCCTATTATTATTTTAAACCCTTGAGGGTAAAAGTTACACAACTTTGAATGTCATATTTATTAATATCGAATTAACAGCCTAAAAAATAAATTTCAAGCTTCTAGCTCTAAAAATGACGATACTTCCATACAACTTTTCATCCCCCCTTTCAACCCTTTACAACCCTTTTTTCGCATTGAAAAGGCTCTAGACTATCTGTGTACCAAATTTCATTAACATCGGTTCAGTAGTTTTGGCGTGAAAGCGCGACAGACAGACAGACAGAGTTACCTTCGCATTTATAATAATAATATATTATTATACTTATATATAATATATACAAGTTTAATAAGTAATATACGTAAGGAAGTAAGGGTTAGTTTATCGCTACATAAGTTTATTAATTTGTAAGGTGCAGCAAAGTATTCAGAGTTATATAATCAAGTATAGTAGGCGCCAGATAATCGTGGAATATCGGTCATTGACCCACCTACATTTATTGACATTGTTAATTTGAAAAACGGAATTAATGACACAAAACTGTCCCGAATCATCATCTCTCGTGATCCTTAACATTGTCTAATAATGAAAAACGATTCATATTTAATTGTTCAGGTACCTATGAGCAGTTATTAGGGAAAGGTCAATGTACTTTATTCCACATTTATCTGGCGCCTACTATAGGCTGTTAATAAAAACAAACATCAAAGCTGAACTTTTCTCATTGCATACGGATTATAGTCTCCCTCGTTCATTGAAGTGGACACTGCACATTATAAGGACCATAAGAAGATTTTTTTCTCTTGTCCTGTGGTTAATTATCAGGATTATGCCTAACAGTGAACATTAATCTTCCGAGCTTAAAGAATAGGGAATTTACCTGAAAACATGTATTAAGTCTGTCTCACTTAGATTATCTAAAAATATTTGACATGAATGTTTAATACAAACTATAAATGAAGGTAATACAGTGCGTTGAAAACTCGTCGAAAACACTTTTTGCTAACAAGTAACGACACCAGCCGCCAGTCCTGATTTATGATGGGCTTTATCTATGTCGAGTTTTGTTGTTTTGAATGGGCAAAAAATTACGTGGCAATTTTTTTTGAAAATCTGACGGACGTTAAAAATAGATTTTTTTTCATCATCTCCGTTCCAAAATTGTGCAGGTTCAATATATTTTAATGAGCCCTTAGCTAACCTGGGATTCTTGATTGTAAATTCCTCGTTCAAGTACTCTAGATTCCCAATAACAGTTTAAGTATTCCACCTCAATACTTCCACCTCATTGCCAGGTCTTGAATAATATTAAAAAATATTTTCATTAAAACAAATTGCATTCTCATTTTCGATGAACGCAACTTTAGAAACAATAAGATTAAATAGTGTTTAATGAAACACTTCAAGCGAAAAGATAAGGTCATTTGTAGATATTAGAATTGGAAATCCATTATACAGTAGGTACTTTTAAATCCTTTTGGAATTTGTGGACTTGCCAACAATGAAAGTGTCAGACGTCCATTTATTTGGATTTTATATTAAAGAGATACTTATTGAAGAGACCTTAGCAACCGACAGCGGCAGAAATGATGAAACTCCTGGAGATTTTGAATTTGATTATAAATTGGATTTTTAATAAATATCTCGTCGTTTGCCTGCTGATTTTACATGAAATTTGTTATAAGAGAATTTGAAAATAAAATTGTACCTATTGTTTTCGAATATAATTAGATTGGTGTTGGAAAATTACTATGTATAGACACGTTTTAAGGACAGTAGAATAATTTATTTGAGTGACTCAAATAGAATCATTTCTGTAATTTCAGAACAACATAGAGTAGTCTTATTTATTTGAGGTTTATAAGGCAGTCACTTATTACCATAGCTCAAAGGTATTTATTTATATATATGTCATCGGAAAATTGCAAACATCGAGATTGTAAAATATCGCATGAAATTGTAAACTATTTTTTCTAAATAACACACGGATATATTGTAAACTATTGAATTTGTATGGGATTTATTGTATACAAAACGATTATTTCAAAATATATTGAGAAAATATAATCTAACTAGTGGTACCGACAGACGTTGTCCTGTCCGAACGTTTGCTTTGTGTATGACGATAAATTATAGAAATCGATTGCAGCGCAACCTACCGGGTCCAATTGTGAATCTAAACCATTCTCGAATCCCCTTGAACACACACAAAAATTTTTATCAACATCGGTCCAGCCGTTTAGGAGGAGTTCAGTGACATACACACGTACACAAGAAATATAATATATTAAGATAAAGATTTATTACAATCTTACGGAATCTGCAATTTTCCGGTGACATATACATTCCAATATGCTTGTGTATAGCAATCCTAGCGCGATATTTGAAAAGATTAGACTAACAGAAGGGATGAAGAAAAAACGGAAAATTACAAAACAACCAACCCTCGTTTATTCTCATAAATGTAACAGTAAACATGTATACTAAGTACTAAAACATTGATTCATTTAGTTTAACAGATAACACTACCAAGCAATTCACGAAAACTTCGCTAAATTAGATCTTACAATATTTTTGAACCTTATTTACAAAATCTCGCTACTTATAAGTAAGAGTTAAAGTTTGTACAATTTCATTTATATGAGAAATATTTCTAAACATTCTCGATTTGTGTTTTCTGATAAACTCATAATTTCAAACATCGACATTTATGGAAATGATAATCTTGACACAAACGATGCTATACAATAATTCTACATTTTTATACCAAATGAACACTATATTATACAAAATAGCTAATCTACAGTTGTACTCATGTCTCGACTCTATCTTGAATAAGAAGTTAATGAAGCACAAAAACAATGACACTCGTTGCTACTATAATTAAAGCAATTAAAGTTACCCGTTGCTAGCTAGCACGAGGAACATATAAAGATAATTGGAATGCAAGCAACGGAACCAATAATATCAAAACTAAAAATTGTGATGTTTGAAACTGGGCTCAACAGTCTAATCAGAAACCACCAATCAGAGACGACTAATTATTAAATACGTCAGACAGTTTCACTGTCGTTGAGATAGAAAATAATCATAGGCCATTTGGATACTTGCTTTATATTACTAACTAAGTTTACTTAATGCGTACACACTTTCTCTGATGTACAATATATTTACACTAACTTAGACCCTAATACAATAGCGTTAAATAACACTGATCACAGTAAGCGAAGCCAGTTAAACATCTATACAGTTAATTGATAAAAATGTAAAAAACACAAACAACACTTTCAATATATTGTACATTATATGGATTCTTCGTTTCAATGTCGTTGTAACGAATTGATGGCCTGTAACAAGGAAAAGAAAACATGTTAGATACAAATTACTATAATGTTGATATATTTGAACCTTAGGAGGTTTCCATCATTGATACACGTGTCGCTATAAAAAGATCTTTCCTGTTGGAACATAATAATGAGGGACAAATTATTAAAGCCCGCAGTTAGGGCTGCCATCACCAAAATCTTAAAAACCCCAGACGTTTGGGTGAAACTGAATATTTTCCCCGGACATCCGCGAAAAAAAAACGTCGTTTAAAAAAAAACATTTGTTAATAAATTATTATAGCTTGTTTTTTTCAAGGATGGGAAATCATCAAATGACTTCTTCCACTCTGGGTGGAGCGGAAGGGTGTGTCAGACTCTTACTGAATAAACCCCATCCGTGTTCCTTCTAAACCCCTTTGCGTTCCAGGGCCGCGGTGACTCTTTCGAACAAATTCCGCAACCCTGGCAGGCTCTGGCCATAGCGGGCCCCGTCTTCTATGCTGACATCTCTTTGAGGCGCGCGTGGAACACAAGGTGCCATCGACCCGGGCCTGGTGGGGATCGGACAGCGAGCCACCCAACGCTCGCCATCCGCAGGCCCGCGCCTACGGTGGCCGGGGATCACCCTGCGCCCTGTGCCCGAAGCCCGGGGCGATTACAGCTTGTTTGCAATATAAACTACAGCGTCGGCTATTTTGCAGCGCCGGATTTAACTTGTAAGCGGCTTACGATTACGAATGATTTTTTAACTAAGTTTAGTTTTCATTTGTTGCTTCTCTTTTTAATTTTCAATCATTCGAGTTTCCCTTGACACAAAAAGTGTCCGGGTTTTACCAGGACAACTTATGAAAACCCCGCCCGGACGCTCCCCGGACGCCCTCCAAACTAGGACAAATCCGGGGAAACCCAGACGGCTGGCAACCCTACTCTTAGTGGAATTGATACTGAGAAGTTTGGTCTATCTGCAAGGTTAAACAACCGAGATTAAAGAGAAAATTTTGTTGACACAACCGTCCGTTACACAAATTATAATTGTAGATGACATTAATAAATCAAACAATCCGCCTAGCCATTTCCCTATGGCTTGTGTTTAAACGCCTACCAGATAAGTACCTATTTTACTGCCAAAAAATTCTAAATACCTGCCAGAAAGGATAAATGCTCACCAAAAGGCTCTATGGTTTAAAAAACCTGAGCTCGCTTAGCTCGCTCTTGAATCCAAGTTCTCATAGTATCAGAAGTAACATTGTATTTCAGGAAAACAAGATTTGATGAGCATTTATCCATTTTGGTAGGCAAAAAGAATATAAATACAACACGTACAATTATTCTGAGGAGTGTATAATTATTTTGGAACTTAATTTGCAATTTATCTCCATATCAGTATTTTTACATAGAACTGCCTTTCTGACCTCCTCAGCCCAGTAACTGAGTAATACCATATGACTTGGCAAGACTTGTGTCAGATTTTTAGGCTTCTAAGTATCCGTAACGACGTAAGACATTTATTAATAAGTAGCTGTTGCCCGCGACTTGGTACGCGCATATCCCATTTATTCCCGATCCTGTAGGAAGTATCCGTTCCCGTATAGCCTATAGCATTGCTCATGAATGTGGCTATCATATACAAAAAGAATTTTCAAAATCTGTTCAGCATATCCCTTACAACCTCACAAACTTTACCTGTTTATAATATCCGTAATTTAGTATAGACATAGCAGCACGGGTCGATCTTCAAGGATAAGCAACGCTTGCCAAAGTTGGTCTGTGGATGGGTGATCATCTTGACATGCCGAGTTTCCTCCGTGCCTCGGAAAGCACGTTAAGCCGTTGGTCCCGGCTGTCATTTGCAGATCTTTGGCAGTCGTTACGGATTGTCAGAAGCCAGAAAATCTGACTCCAGTCTTGCCAAGAAGTACCGTGTTACCCAATTAATGGGTTGTGGAGGTCTGGTAGGCAGCCGCTCCACGTAAAATACTGTTATTCAGCTGAATCCAGTTTGACTGGAAGCCAATAAACAATATAGTTTTGAAAAAGCGAAGCCGATGATGATGAGAGATTATGAGAAAAGCTCATAATGTCAATAACAAGCTTGACAGTTTATCAACTGACCTAAATAAGTACCAGAACAGAGTATGCAATGAGAATACGAATGAGGAACGAAAACCAAATATCACCCGGATTAAAGTTGATCAAAAAGTTAGAAATCAATTTGAACTTATGCTAACTGAATCCCATCAAACAATGCCATAATTTTCTCCGGCTCGGTTCATATGCAAATACGTAGCGCGCTTCTCATAAATTATTATCATAGATCGTTAGTTTAATTAAAGCGTGCTCTTGTCTTCGTTCTGCCGCAGAAGATAGAAATGTAATTAAGGGTATAAGCTAACGTTTATTAGAGGTAGCTTAAAAGTGGCGCCAATAACGGAAAGATTGAAAGGGAACCGCTTATCTTGGTATGGTCATGTGAAGAGGAGGGATGAAATGCACGTAACTAAAAGAGTTATGAATATAAATGTGGATGGATGGACAGGGAGAGGGAGGCCAAAGAAAAGATAGATGGATTGTATTAGGAGTGATATGAAAGAAAAGGGAGTTAGTGATAGCGTGACGGTTGACAGGACAGAATGGAAGAAAAAAACGTGTTGCGCCGATCCCAAGTAACATGGGGTAAGGGCAGGAAGATGATGATAAGCTAACGTTTACACTGATTTTCAGAAGTATAGATGGCTTCTTAGCTTCTTTCAAAAAGAAGAAATTATGTTTTTTGTAAAAAGTTAAGATATAAACAGTGAAACTGTTGTACATTCAACAAAGCTATTTGGTATGAAGGCAGGCTAATTTACAACTACTTTTATACAATGTTGGGAGTATGCTGAGTAGACAATGATATAAGTACGGTAAAATCCGCTTTTAGTAACATCGAAGGGGAGTGAAAAGCATGTCATACCAAGCGAACATCATACAAAGCATAGTCTCAAGCTAACTACACAACTTCCTAAGAGAAAATATTCAAATAGCAAAAAATGTCGTCGCAGGAAAGGGGTGGGAATGATCACGGAAACCAGTGAAGGTGTTAGAAATCATGTCACTTACTATAACTGAACATAATTCCTTAAAAATAAGTCATAATAAGCGACATGTCCATAAACGAAGTCATTATATCCGACCTTTTTATAAAGAATTTTATGTGAAAACCAAACTTCGCACAGAATTTACTTAATTGTAAGCGATTGGTCACTATAACCTGAGTCATAATAAACGGTTTCCACTGTATGTCATAAGCTTAAAAAGTTATAATGCACACATGAGAAATAAATGTTGGCAGTGCTGTGGAAATATAACATTTTTGCCTGTATACCAAATAGCTTTGTTGATTGTACATGTTAGAAAAGTTGAACGAATAACATCAAAGATAAAATCCTCGTGTATGTCAAACAAAGCTTGCTTGACAGATATGGCTATGCGAATGGATCAAAAACTTCCCAATCTACTTTGAGCTGTTGAAATCCTTCAGAAGTTATACATATATTGGCTCAATATGAAGAAGACGTGGCAACGAGACATCTTGTTACAAACGTACCCGTAATACAATATAACAGTAAAAATAATCAGGGATTTAGAAAAAAGCTGGTCAAGTGCGAGTTGGACTCTCACACGAAGGGTTCCGTTCCATAAACCGAAAAAAAAACACGTTTATTATAGGAGATCCCTTTTTTAATTTAATTTTTATTCTTTGTTGTTATAGCGGCAATAGAAATACAAAATCTGTGAAAATTTCATCTGTTGACCTATTATGGTTCTTTAGATACAGTTCGCTGACGAACGGACGGACAGACGAACAGCGGAGGCTTAGTCATAGGGTTCCGTTGGTTACCCTTCGGGTAAGGAACCCTAAAAAGAAGAAATAAATACATTGCAGTAAATACAAAACTTCTGAACTACCTGCTTTAACATAAAAGCCATGAATGGTATCAAACGCAATATATTTGTCACCGGAAAATTGCAGAATCTGTAAGATTGTAATAAATCTCGATCAGATTATAATTTCTCGATTTATTATGAAAAAAATGTTTTTTATATAATGAATCCAAATTCAATAGGTTCCAATATATCTTATTCAGAAAAAATTTGTTTACAATTTCATGTTTTACATTTCATTCCATTTTCCGGTTACATATTATACAAATACCTTTGAGCTATGATAATAAGGAAAGGAAGGAAATTCAAATGAAACCAAATTAACATCGATACACATATTTTATTTTGTAAGTCTGACGATATAAACGTCAATTTCGAAGTAGGTAATAATATAATTAAAGCTATAATTTTCAAATTATAGTTGACATAATTCATATGAACACGATAATTTATACGGGTTGTATGCTAATCAAATTCTCGATTAATTCTCATGTGAATACGTATCGGTATAAATTAGGTTTGGTGGTATTTACGGTTGACAAATTGATTTGGCTAAATATCCTCCTATTACTGGGGACAATTTGATGACTCTGTTAGATATTTGAGGTGTGGCATAACAATGAAGTCAATAGTAGAATGAATTTTATTTCAAGTCTAAAATTTTATTTATATACTTATATATTTACACCGTTTTAATAAATACTTAACTAACTATATACACTAGAAATAAAAATAAAAACTCCTAACTAAATTAACCCTAAAATATAAAAAAAAGAAAGGACGGAAATGTTTTAAAAAAGTGAAATAAAAAAAGTAAATTACTTTGTAGTGTTTTTTTGTTTGGAAGTCAGTTGTATTTCTTTATATTTTTTTTTTCAGTTTTTGATAGTACCCCATACCTAACAACACATCTGGAAAGTCACAGGAAAGCAAAACACGCAATTTCGTTTACTTAGATGGTATATATTCTATTTCCTGAAGCTATTTTGATTTAAAAACCAAACTACTACGCCGATTTTGATCAAATTTCTATGGGAGCAATCGGAACGTATATATCCTTTCACATAAAAAAAGTTTTTTTCAAATCGGTTCATAAATGACGGAGTTATAAGGTCATATCAGCCGAAAGACGTCCACTGCTGGACATAGGCCTCCCCCAAGAGGGGGGATAGCTATAATCACCACGCTTGGCAGGCGGGTTGGCGATCGCAGTGTAGCTGTTGTAATGTACACAGAATGTTGCTGGCCATTCTCTGGTGAGTCCCTTAGTCGCCTCTTACGACACCCACGGGAATTGACGGTGTTATGAGGTAACAAACACAAAAAAAACAACCGAATTGAGAACCTCCTCCTTTTTTTGAAGTCGGTTAAATAACAAAACTGTTTAAGATCATTCTTGTGTCTGTTTGACCGAGTTGCACAGTCAATTTGCTTCGAATGTAATGGACCGATTTGGTTGAATTTTGTCACTTTTGAGCACAGACGCGTAACGTAAATAAATAAATGTAGGATTTGGGGGTCACTTTTTTGATGAAACCCTTGAAGACAGTTTATATCCATTAGATCCTGCTGATAACCTTTACACATGTAAGTGAAACTTGTCACGTAGGACCCATGTTAATGTCGCCTAAACTGTAATTTCCTTCGGCCGTTGACAAACATCTCCAATTTCCTGTTTAATTATACTTCAGGGAATTGGTTTTGGGCAATCAATAAAGCCGAAGCGCCAATACAAACAAAAACAAGCTCATACGTATAACAAAAAGTGCAATTCAGGTGTCGCTGTTCGCCAACAAACTCGCTTACTATAAAGGATAACGCAGCGAGAAACCCACAA
Organism: Mamestra brassicae; assembly: GCA_905163435.1. Taxonomy (NCBI): domain Eukaryota; kingdom Metazoa; phylum Arthropoda; class Insecta; order Lepidoptera; family Noctuidae; genus Mamestra; species Mamestra brassicae. The sequence goes on along the minus strand of LR991004.1, from coordinate 4,159,296 downwards.
ACATTCCTCGAAGATTCCTAAACTTCCTGTAATTTGCTTTCAGTTCCCCATTTTTATATCCGTAACTTTGCTCCAAATTGAGAGCTGAAGGTAGTCACTTTTGTAATTGGTTTTATTGAAAGTTTCTAAGGTGTTTGCAACTTTCCCAATTACACAAATAAAAGGGGAAGAGGTGAAAATTGAAGTTAGAAACTTCGCTTACTTGAAGATTTGAAAGAACGAGCTTGTGTTTAACTTGTTGAATATTGTAATAGAGCTCTTTTGTTACATGAGGAGAGTATTTTCTATTAATGACGAACTGGCACGAAAGATATGAAGATTCATTTGTAAGTGTCTGAATTATGTTTGATATTCATACGCCAGTGATTTGTAATAAAAATAACAGGTTACTGAATGGGTTATGATTTTGGATGAATGTTACTATTGTGCAAGCCTCGTTCTGACAAGGGATCACATTTCTATGAGAATTACGATGTTAGAGTTAAATATAGACTATGTTTATACTTACATTTAAATAGGAGATTTCGTCTCCCTCGGCTCACTGAGTTGTGATTCTTCATCTATTAACTGCAAGTTCACGTTTTCGCTTTTCGTGTGAAACGTTGCAGATATTGTCTTATCTTCTAAAATAATATTCTCTACTTCTACACCGTTATCTTTTTTCCCGTTGCCTTCCAATATCCGCTGCTTTATCGACGGCCCTCTATTGAATGAAGAAGCCAACAAAGTTTCTTGAATGGTATCATTACCATTACATATCTTGTCAGTTTTGTGAGTTGGCATGCGGCCAGAATGATAACTGTTTCTCACTCCGCCGGTCGATTCAAAAAAAGGAAGCACTTGTTTGAATTCCTTCCTGAAGTTTTCATTCAACCATGCGTATAGGAATGGATTGTAGCATGTAGACGCCATCGCCATGGAATGAGCGAGAAAGAATGACACAAAGTAATAATTCCACTCAGTCATCTGAGCATAGAAGTCATTGAAAATATTGATCAAGTTTATTGGCAGCCAAGATATTCCAAATATAGCCACCATGGATATGAGCATTCTATTTGTACGTCTTTTCCTATCTCTGTCCGCCTCTTCCCTCCTTGTATTCTTAGCACCTGGTTTCGACCTTGCTCGGTCGTTCAATCTTATACTTACGCATGTGTAACATATAGCTATTATTAAAAATGGAATAAGAAATTGCAGGACAGTTGTGAAAACTCCGAATATTTTTCTAGATCTATCGGAAGGCCAACTTTCTTCGCAATAGTACGTCCTATTGTTCGTCGTTTGTATCCCCATGAAGAGGCCGTACGGGCAAGTTACGACCAGGGAAAACACCCATATGAATATTATAATAAATATACAAGTGTTCAATTTCATTCGAGGATGAAACGGGTATATTATGACGAAAAACCTGTCTATAGCTATTGATGTTAGCGTCAGCGTAGATATGTAAACACTTGTGCCTTGAGCGTACGGCATGAGATGACAGAGCAATCTTCCGAAAACCCATCTTCCTAGGAACGTGTACATTGGCGTCAAAGGCACGGCGAATATGCATAGCAGTATGTCGGAGAGGGCTAAGTTAGTAATGAATAGGTTTGTAACGGTTTGCATCGCTCTATTTCGGAAGACGACATAGCAGACCAAGACATTGCCGAAAACGCCGAGAACGAAGATAACTGTGTATAAAATACAAAAGGCAACTTGAACTATTTTAACATCGATAATATCTGTTGTTTTGTTGGCTTTGGGTTCGTCTATCACTTCTACTGATTCTCCAGTGAGTGTCTTGGTGAGGATAAGGACTCCCCCGCCGATGTATGTGGTTCCGTTGAGAGACATGGCAGCGGGGACATATCGACTGGCTAGGGCTGCCAAGTCTTCATGGCTGGTAGTGTTGTATATGGACAGCATGTTAACTCCAAATTATCTTCCTTTCAAAAACTTCTGGTGCTCGCCAGTCCATCTGTGAACAAAAAAAAACAATTTAAGTAGGTAAATTATGCATTCATGTAAAAAGTTCAAATTCGGAAATTTCTTCGAAGGGATTTAAAACATTAAATGGGCTGAACAGAACATATTTTCAAGAAAGTCAGTACAAAGCCCACGCTCAATTTAACCTTGCAGCATGTGAATTTTCTTTTCAACCTTCTGACACCTTCATAAAGACTAATATTGCTTAACTGATTAATACAATTTCCGAGATAATGGTGCTGTAGTCGAGCGGTTGCCGTGGCAACAGAAACGATCGCTATTAAACTCAAAACATTATTGCGGATAGGCTATTATATACGTTACGTCATATTCTGGCACCATGTGTCGCGGCTACAAAAATACTGGCTGAATTAAATTCAATTTGTAAGTTTGGGTCGAAAACCTATCCTTCATCAATCTCGGGTGTCATGAATATTATTATGGATGAGTCTTACTATTCGGTATTTTCGAGAGAAAAGTTAACTGTCAACTTGAATTTTTCTAGTGGAATAATCCTTTACGCCTCAGTAACCGCCATTTAAGCTGAGAACCTTTTGAAGGATTTTTATTTATGAAATTAAGAATGAATTCTATTGACGCGATAACATATTAGATACTCTTTTATAAAAGACACAGAGATTAGTATCTTCAGAATTTATGTAACTTGGTAACTGCTACCGGACATAAGCCTCTAAATAGACCATTTAATAGCTCGTTAGAGAAAGTTCCTTTAATTGCCAAACTTGGTGATATAACCCAGTAATTGCCCCCTAATCCACTTGTAAAATTGTTTTGTATTTGTTGGAGGATTAACACAACAATTGAACAAGGCAGGATTAGGACCCGCGACTAAAATATTCCTGGCTTGATACCCTTGTATTACGGTATTGATTCAAACGTATGGGGCTATATTTAGAGCAGAATTAAACTTTGTTAATCGGATATGGTAAACGGCTTAAGTTTATGTAACTAAGTAGTGTTTATTGGATTAAGGATGGAAGTCAATCTTAAAAGGGTTATACATATAAGTTGAACCGTTTGATTATGTTCAAAATGGCATCTAATTGTATAAAGTAATATTTATCAGCTTGCTATTTAGGTTAGGTATCAATCATAGATACGATTTATGCCAAAATCAACTCTCGAAAAGTAAAAAAAACAGGTACATTTTGTCGAGTTAAGCCAGCAATTATTTATTTAACAGCGTTTTGTTGTACCTATAGTAAAATCACGTTGTAAAGTTAATTTCGGTATTATATAAATTAAGATATACCTAACCGACGTCAAGTAATATTTTCTTATATTTGTAACTTTTGAAGTTAATAAAACTATCAAAAAACAGTTAAAATAACCTTTTTTGAATGAAAATGATTGCAGAAGCAAAGCGTAGGAAATGGAAAAAGTAAATATCGTCTAACAAAATAACACAAACACGAAACGGGAACACGTGTAGAATTTAAAATGAGTTCAGTAACTTGATCAGCAGACGAAGAAGTTTTGACTACTTTTGACATAGGTAGGTGTACATCAAAAGTAGCCAGTTTTATGTTGACAGTAACGAGAAGGCACGGCACTCAAAAGTATTTTAATACCGGAGAGTCACCAAATTTCCTGGTGAGCAAACACGTTGAAACTAACTTTTCAATTATGGAGTCGAAAATCTCTTTTCTGTTGACACTTTTCGGAGTTCTAATTGCGTAACACGCCTTCACGTTTGTAGTTTGAAACAATAATGTATATTGCGTCGTATGTTTGAAAATATGATTTAAAGAGAAGAAAGAAAGAATAATATTTATTTAGCACTTACACAACGCTTGAAACACGCACGGTACATAGAAATAAAAAAGAAATGTAGGTATGCTAAGAACCAAGTGTGCCTCTCGCGGTTGCACTAAAAAGGTCCATTTCAGCGATATGTCAGACAGAATGATGCTGTCAGACGCTGGTTTTCTAATGAACCTTTCAATGAACGAGCGGTTCATTTGAATCAATCTATTATAGTCTTATTTTTACATATATATATTTATAATAATTCTTCAAAATGTCAAAATAACAGGGCTTGTCAGAAGTGGGTGCCGCAATAAATATTGGCAGAGTGGTCGAAAGAGAGAAAAAAAATGTATTATTTGATTGAGATAGTTTTCTTTTTATTATGTTTAATAATGGAGTTACTGTGTAAATTACTTTAAAATGATTTTAATTTCATTTGTAATTTTTCAAAGCCTGGGTTTTGTGTTGATGTATTTTTAGTAACAACCTACGTTCAATATTTTCACAGCAGTGACCTCGAAAGATATATCGGAATACATATTTGTAAGTTTATTGTACTCGTATTCTTGCAAATAAATACTAGTCCTATTCATGAAGTAAAGAACCATTAGAAAATTAATGGAAATATTCCTGAGGCCCATTCCGAAGATTCTTGTCCTAATGGTTTGTTTATTGTTCGTTCAGAATTAAGGCGTTCCGGAGAGTTAAATTTAATTTAAAAGGTGTCTTCTGCTTCTAGGTCATTTAAGGTGGCTTAAGTGAAGGACTAGATATTATTTTTAAAAGTAAGGCTGTTGAAAAGTACACCATTATCTCACTGCTAAAATATTTAAGATATATACTAGTGACCCGCCCTGGCTTTGCTCAGGTCTAGGGTTTCTGCTCGAGAAATTTGTCTTTAGTTGAGACAGGAAAAAAAACTGAACGCCTCGAGAACTTGAGAAATCAATTGCGTGGGCTAGGTAACTGATACACAATGTACGTCACGGTCAGTTTTTCAACCGGAAACATAAGTTTGTAATCGTAAAAATGATTTTTATGTTATAAAACTATAAATTCCCCATTTTCAGTTTTTTTCCTGTACATGTACTCTAAGATATATCTTTTTGCAAATTACATGGACCTAGGTTAACGGAAAGTAGGTACCCTAAAAAATTTGATTCTCTTGAGTGTGTCGAAATATACGTTTTTTGCGACATAAACGGCCGTATCTTTTTTTAATGTTAACTTAGAAGTTTGATTTTTTCACAGATTCAAGAGACTAGATTTGAGTATATGGTTTTACTTTCAACTCGATGGTTCACTAATGTTTCACTATAACAACATTGACAAATTTTTAGTTTACAACCAAATTTTCGTATACTATTTATTTGACAAACAATTTATTCCGCATATGTTTTATTTTATAAACACTCGCATTGCAAACATCTATTTCGCAAATGCTTTTCTTAACAAATGTTTTGGATGATAATTTATCATTTATACATTATTCATTTAATATTTACATTCTTTTGGAAAAAAACATTTAATATAATTTTATAATACATTTTCTTAACCATCACAACATGCAAACAAGCATACACAATTACGTTTTTATTCCAAACGTTGTTTTGTGAGAAAACACAAAAAAAAAAATTGTTCGTCAAATTATTTGGTAAATTTGTTGTTGTATCATGATAAAATGATAAATCATCTATTTGCCAATCGTTGCTTGTAAAGTAAACATTTATAAATGATTTTTTGGTGAACTGACAGGACACCATTAATACATTGTTAATACTCACAACTTTCCCGCAGAATTTTTAAACTTAAAAAGCCAGCTACAGCTCGATTTGTCTATTTCAGTTATTTTCATAGCATAATGTCCTACGGTATGCTACTGTGGGGAAAGGCTGCTGACATATAGACTATATTTGTCTTGCAAAAGCGTGCTGTACGTGCAATATACCAGCTAGGATCAAGGGTTTCATTAAGAGAACTTTTTAAAGAGATTGGAATTCTCACGGTGGCATCTCAATTAATTTTTGCAAACATTTTATATATCAATCAAAATATACATTTATACACCAAAACCAGATATCCACAATTTTAACACCAGTAACAAGCATAAACTACATGCTCCTTCCCTCCGTCTCCGTAAGATCCAGGGCTCGTTTGTGGGGCACCCCTGTCTTTTCATGCCTTGCCTTTTAATGCATTTAAAACTAAAGTTAAATCTAACCTTTGTTCTATCAATGACTATTTAGACATTAAAAATTGTTGGTTGCAGTGTTGCACGGAAGATATTTGTTATACTTAATGTTCTTTCTATATACATAGATGTCATTGCTTGTCGGGGGTCGGGTTACCCTCAAACATGGCGAGGGCGGTGATCTTTGCGTTATGCTCGTGCACGTGTGCTGCTTGTGGTGACTGGTTGTCTTACTGGCCATGGTATATTTTCATTATTATTATTGTTATAACGTTAAACTACTGTTTATTATTACTATTATGTTGGCTCTAGTTCATCATTTTTGGCTCCAGTCACAATCCTATTGTTAAATTATACCATTGCACGTGTAAGCGGGCACACCATTTATGCCTGGAGGCATAATTAGTTTGGTTTGCTAGTTAATGCTTAAGTTTGTCTATTTCTGATGGCTTAATGGAGTGTGCTAGCTAACAATTGTCAATTAATTTAATTTAATTTGATTTACAGGTTGAATATTTTGTTTTCCAGTGTCATGTATTGTAAAATACTTTGCATACTACTATATAAATTCAAGTTTTAAAAACTTAATAGACCGATGTGCTGCTTGGGAGTTTGTTGCGCCACTTCTTCTTTCCCGCTAAAACACTAGGAAGTGGTAACGGGGGGACTGTCTTTATGTAGAACTTTGACGTTCAAAAAGTACCGGCACTCAGCCTAATTTTAATAAATGACTTTTGATTTTGATTTTGAGTGTATTGTTTGCAGAACGGATGGTCGAATGAGCCGAAAATTCCAGAGTGTCCACTACATACCCGAAAGCGAATCATATCTAGCAGTGGACGTCTCAGGGCTAAAATAATGACGATGAAGCAATATTTTTTTGCCTCATTGTTTATTTGCGTTATATTCTGAATGGATATAAAGTAGATGAAATATCGAAAGCTAGTACAAACAAAAATAGTGCTGGTATAAAAATCAAGTTTTTATTTTGAATATTTATTGCATTACAATGTCAGATATTTTGGCAGATTATAAAACTATCATAACACTTCTGAATAAACCATTGTTTTCGCATTTTATGAAGAGCACGATTTTATTATTTTGATGTAAAATTGTATGTTACGCAAAATTTTGTTGGTTATGTTATTTGTTACGTGGACACTTAGAAACAACATTGACCATTATAAATGGTAATGGGTTTTCTCTTTTTCCTTTCTTTTCACCACAATACTTATTTTTACTAAGTTCTCCTCTATCTTTCCAGTGATTGCTACACGAGTTTGAAATCTACTTAATAAGTTAAAATCACTGACCAATAAACGAAGCCTAGATAGACCACTGGGTCAAGAAGCATATAATTTTGCACAATAGTTCCAAAAAACTTTTTCGGAAGTCGGTTTTTATTTCTGTAAAAAAAGTTTTTATTTTACACTTTTTAGTGGTACCCAACACTAACAACACAACTGGAAAGTCACAGGAAAGCAAAACACGCAATTTGGTTTACTGCATGATATATTTTCTATTTCTTCCAGCTATTTAGATTTAAAAACAAAACTACTGAACCGATTTTGATAAAATTTCAATGGAACCAATCGCAACGTATATCCTTTTTTGACTTTTTTTAATTAATGACGGAGTTATGGGGGAACAAACAAAAGCATACTACCGAATTGAGAATCTCCTCCTTTTTTTGAAGTCGGTTAAAATACATTTTGCCTACACAATTATAGAGTATTTGACTACTATGAAAAATCTATATAAATGGATACTTATTTGACAAATGGTATTAAAACGATTGGTGAAAAATAATAATGTTGGAAAAACAGAGAAGTTATACGCTTTTGAAGTAATTATTCTATCCTTGTCATACGAAATGTCGTTTGCACTAGATGGCTTCCATTCAATATGGCGGGAAGAATATTCAAAAAATAATTAGCTGAACGGGTTTAATTAAATTGGGATTTTCGCAGATGGGAAATCCCATCGGGACAGATGTCTAGATCCTATTTAAATTAACTTACCATTATAAATTTCGAAACTAAACAATGAAACACTCGTTTAGTGAACATTGGAAAGCCCTTCCGTTTGAATATTCATAGTTAAATCCTTATCAATATTATAAACGCGAAAGTTTGTAAATAGGGATGTTTGTTACTCTTTCACGTCAGAACGGCTGAACGGATCTTGATGAAATTTGGCATAGAGGTAGATTATAGTCTGGAATAACACATAATAACACTTTTTATCCTGGGAGTATGTTCCTTTGGGATAATTTTCGACAATAACGCGGGCGGAGCCGCGGGCTCTTTTTATTTTTTTTAATAACACGTGTCATAACACATGTTATTAACTTTGTACCTAGCTATATTTGTCCCATGAAGAATGGAGGTATTATGTGCCTTTGGGCTCCCTTCCCATCCATGACGCGGCTGGCTAGGATGTTTGGGTCAATGATAAATGACTGGATGTAAAAAAATCGAAATGCGCTCTTAACAGCACCAATCGGCTATACGGCCATTATTATATCCAACTTGAGAGGCAACTAAACATCCAGAAAAATAAAATAATACCGCTAAAAATTATCACTTAGACCAAACAGTACGTACCTAAAATCGTAATGGCGACACGAAAACATTCAGAGTCATTAAAACAGAATTAATGGCCTCAAAAATTAACGAAGAGTCTCCTCAATCCTTCGCACATTCTATTGACTCAGTCCTTGTGAAGGACATTATCTACACTGTGACAAGCTTCATCGATCACAATTTGATTTTCATTTGTTTTCTTTAATTTATATCTAAAATTGTATTTAAGTTGAAAAGCAATCTGCCTAGGCTTTTTTCAAATAAATTGGGGTCGCAAGTATGACAGACATAGGGAGAAGTGGATTCAGTGCTAGAGTTTTAATTTATGGGCTCATACTTTCGGTTTTAATCAAGTAAATACAGTTAATATGATGTCATATTTCTCACCATTACTTGATCTTATTTTGCCAATTTTTTTACGTTCTTAGGGTTTCTTACCCAAAGGCTGACGGAACTTGACGACGGACGGACAGCTGAATCTCAAGAACCTTAATAGGTTGACAGTAAAATTTTTTACAAAGTGTGTATTTCTATTTCCGTAATAATAACATATTATAATGTTAAAAATCAAAGGGGGCATACAAGAAACGCATTCTTTTCGGTTTATGTTACGGAACTCTTCGTGTGAGAATCCGCCTCGCACTTGGTCGGAAATATTCCAGATTAATTATAAAAGAACGTTCGCATTCTGATCTCAGATGAAATCTGTTAAACGCACGGTGCCTTTGACATATTGCAATTTTCCTACATTTTGACCAGTATTTAACATTGATTGTTGCTGAGATGATATTGCGATTTGCATTTTAATGCTTTTGTAAGTACGAGAAGGTTTTTAGATTTAACCAAAAATTCCGCTCACTTCGACACTATATTGTTTTCGTTATTGAGCGATAGGATAGTTTCACGACAGTCTCTCCTCACGGTATTTCAAACGAAGTCGTAAGTCCTTCTCGGAAATGAATGAACCAATTTCAATTAAAGTCTTAAGTAAAGTTTTAAATACAGTTTAGGTCTAAGAAGTAAGAGCAATTTTAATTTATTTATAGATAATCTAAAAATCTCAAGTCTTTATAAGCACTTAAACAAGGTGTTTTTTAGGTGTATCAAAAATATTTTTTTATTCACATTATCAGCGAGAAACATAGTGATTTATAAGGTTTAAATCACTATGTTTCTCGCTGATAATGTAGCTATCGATTGCTGAAACAATTTTTCAAATCAGTCCAGTAGTTTTTGAGTTAATTCATTACATACACACACACACACAAAAATACAAATGTTTCCTCTTTATAATATTAGTGTAGAAGTGTAGATATAGATTAATCAATTCAATTTTTACGACCCCAAGCTTAATGTTATTTATCATTCGTTGTAACACGAATTGATGGGTAACAAACTAACAATAACCAACCTTTCTTTTATGGATTTTTACATTAACACGTGGTTGATGGAATGAAAACACGCACTTAGTTACTGTTGACGTAAAATAAGTAATTATGCTGAAAGGCATGAAAAATAATAACATTGTAATTATGAAACGATATTCGTGAAATAACATCAGAATGTGTAATGAACAAATAATTTAGTTACTTGTCGCTCATAAAGTACTTACTTAATAATACCGTTGCTACGCGTTCTTTAATTTGTGTCTTACTTTTTATTGCTCTTATTCTTTTTTAATTGCTTTTTTAGGGTTCCAAACCCAAAGGTCAACGGGACTGTAATTACCAAGGCTCCGCTGTCCGTCCGTCTGTCTGTCAGCGGGCTGTATCTCATAAACCGTAATAGGTAGACGGTTGAAATTTTCACAGTGTGTACTTCTGCCGCTATAACAATCACACTTAATCACACCAATATTATAAAGGCGAAAGTTTGTGAGTGTGTGTATGTTTGTTACTTCTTCACGCGCAAACGGCAAGACCGATTTAGATGAAATTTGGTATAGAGATTGAGTCCCGGGAAAGGACATAGGATAGTTTTTATTCCGGGAGTATGTTCCCTTGGGATAATTTTCGACATTAACGCGGGCGGAGCTGCGGGCGGTAGCCAGTAAGTAATAAAAGTACTTAGTATTTTATCTTGTACAATGGTCATGAAAAACAATGGCTATTCACTCTTGACTTAAATACCCCCAGGTCGTACTAAGGAAACACGGAATCAGACAGGGAATTCCACTCCTGAGCTGTGCGCACAATAATAATAATATCTAATAATAATATCTTGGGACAACTCACACACGGTCATCCGATCCCAAACTAGGCAGAGCCTGTGCTATGGCAACCAGACAACTGATAAACATACTTATATATTTCTAAATACATACATATTATAGACAAATTACACCCAGACACAGAACAAATGATCATGCTCATCACACAAAGATTTGTCCTGGGTGGGAATCGAACCCACGACCTCCGGTTCCGACCCTGACTGCTAGTCAGGGTCATTAACCACTCGACCAACAGGCCAGTCAAACAATGAAATTATTCCCAAAACGAATTGAATCTGTAGAAGTTTTAATATTTGATCCTCAAAGATTCTTAAAACCTATTAAAAATAATGGCGGCTATGCCTTATCTCGGGATAAAGGCAGCTATTTCCACAACGCTAGCGGGATCGGGTTTTCCTGCGTTTGGCTAGCTATGAAAAGCTTGTAAACGACTTTATTTAAACCCTAACTTGCGTTATGGGTGCTCTTTAACCTATATACTGAAATGAAGTGGAAAAGTGCAACTCGGTAAACTAGATTAGAAAATGAGGTAAGCATACAATTTGTGAGCAACCTAACATAGCTTAACGAGATTCCTTAATAGAAAAAAAAAAAAACTTAAAAAAAAAATACATCTGACTTCCAAATAAAAAACACTACAAAGTATAAAATAACTTTAATTTTGGAATTCGGTGTCAAAAAACGAAAAAACATTAGAAAACACTGATTGCTGAAATTGTGCTTACCCCTTCACAGTGTATCGGCGTGATGTTATGTTATGAACTGGTGTAAAAACTAGACAGATATAAGATTTCAGCAATCCCAGTTCATTTGCTATCATTTACTGAGGAGTTCCGTTGCCTATATCCGAATTTCTTCATCAGATCTTCACCAAATTGAAAAGGAACCAAGAAAGTACTCTACCAAAAACTACCCTAATCGCTTCAAATGTTCCCATAAAATTTGAAGAGTTCTCTCTATTTCTACAGGATCCCATCATCAGATCCTGACTTGATGATCATGGGACCACCTGGAAAGCAAACAAAAAAAACCATATCAAAAAAAATAAAAATCCAAATCGGTCCAGCTATCTTCGAGTAATCGGGGTACATACATAAAAAAATAAATAAAAAAAAAGGTTCCGACGAATTAAGAAACCTTTTTTGGTAGGTCGGTCGGGTTTTTTCGGAAGTGCAATTGATTGTTGAATATCTTTCAACCAATCACAGCTAGATAATAATTATGTCAAAATTGTATTTCAAGAAATTACCATTCTAAGGCCCAGTGCCTTAGAATGGTAATTTCGCAATCGACACTTTCAATAATGAAAGCTGTTAGTTTTATAAGTCTATTTAATCGCTATAGAAACGACACGACCACTGCATACCAACGACCAAGTAAAAAAACTTGGTAGCAACAAATTTCCAATAATACTTAGCCGAGAGCCGATAGAAGGAATATTCTATTTACCTCCGCTAAATCTCGTAAGTACAATTACTACGACTACACTTCCAATATACTTGGTAAATCCGTTTGGCTTAGCAGTATAAATGTTCTGTACTTCTCGAAGGACGTTAAGTTTCTACCGATACAAATGAATGAGCAATTAAGAAAACGTTTGTCTTGGAACTTGTAGGAGCGAGTTTTTGGAGTTTACTCCTTAAGAAATGATTTTCATATTTAGCCCGCGCTATGAAAATTTTGTGAGGAGGTAAATCGAGCGTTAACTAAAAGTGAGGCGTTACGTTCCTTTCACTTCGACATTATGTATGTGTGTATTATACAAAGTATACAAAGATTAAACTCAAGTCGTGCGTCGGAGCTGACACACACACTTGTTTTAAGGGGTTTTTGGCTAAATAATAGCAGACGTACGGGTCGTCTTAGAGGACGGGGCCCGCTAGTGCCAGAGCCTGCCAGGGTTGCGGAATTTGTTCGAAAGAGTCACCGCGGCCCTGGAACGCAAAGGGCTTTAGAAGGAACACGGATGGGTTTTAGTCAGTAAGAGTCTGACACGCCCTTCCGCTCCACCCAGAGTGGAAGAAGTCATTTGATGATTTCCAATCCTTAAAAAAAAAACGGGTCGTCTTCAAGGTTAAGCAACGCTTGCTGAGGTCAGGCCGTGGATGGGTGACCATCTTATCATACCAAGATGCCGCTATGACTCGAAGAGCTAGTTGAGCTGCTGGTCCAGGTTGTCCGCCAGGTTGCCAGGTTGTTTTTGACAGTCGTTACGAGTATTCAGGAGCCAAGAATGCTGGCACTAGTTTTGTCAGATTACCTACAGCACTGTCTTTCCTTCTCTCTTTAAAATCCATACAAAGGTTGTCTTTAACAGATCGCTTTAAGCGATAAAGCCACCCATTGTGTCACCCTACGTAATGTTTTTCTTTATCTATATTTTCTGTAACTTATATGGTGTACATAATAAAGAGTTTCTATTCTATTCTTAATGAAGAAAGTTTTGTCTCCAAATTGAGATGACTGTGGAGTAGTTGATGATGTGTTTCATATCCTGATGGATTGTGTCCGGATTTCCGGAATGAAAATACTGGGATCATTGTTTTTGAGTGCTGTAAATCTTTTGATATTGATATTGGTAGCACAATACTCGCTTGTCCAATGTTCGAGAATGCTAAACAGTTGTATAAGTTAGTCTTAAGGTAGATTGTAACAATTTTTAGATTTTTCTGTACTGAGCGATATGGTCGCTAAGCGACAAAGACTTTTAATCAAAAAATAAATAAACCGTTTGGCTTAGCAGTAAATGTTCTAGACTTCTAGTACGACGTTAGGATTTTACCGAGATAATTAGATGTACGAGCAATTAAGAAAACGATCGTCTTGAAACTCGAATCTCGATCGTACGAGCAAGTTTCGCAAATTGTTTTAGTAGTTTGTTAATCGTTTTATTGTTGGCAGTTGAGAATGGTAACAAATATTTTGAAATGAATTCTGGATCGTTAATCTGGGTGGTTTTCACATACCTATTACAACAACATAAATAACTAAGGCGATTATCATATTGCCGCCGCATAGCACTGCGGTGTACGGAGAGACGAAATCCAACCCCGCACGGAGATGTGGTGTGAGTGGGTTATACCCTGCGGTTTTTGTATGCAATTCAAGATTCTACAGTGTAAAGTTAAATACCGCAGCACCGCACACCGGAGCGGTGTCCGGTGCAGTGTGATAACCGCCTTACTTCAGCTCGCGAATTCGCCCGCATGAAAAATGTTTTTTGTACTAACGGATCATACTGTCGCAATAAAGAGTATCCAATGTCCTAACCCAGTCATATGCTGTCAAAGGAACCCGGTAAGTGTTACAAGCTAAAACACAAACAGACAGAATTACTTCACATGAATCACTATGGTCGACGCCAGATAAATTTGCAATAACGGTCATTGACGTACCTACATTTATTAACATACTTAATACCGAAAACAGAAATAGCTGTCCTGGATTTACATCATTCTATAGGGATCCTTTACATTTTCTAATAATGAAAGACGATTCAATTTATTGTCCAGGTACCCGCGAAGAGATACGTGTATTAAGGAAAAAGCAATGACCGTTATTGTAATTTTATCTGGCGTCGACCATAGTATGGATAATAATAATATCAGGATAGATGGGCCAGAGTCGTTACGCAATGAGAGCCAGAGGACGGCCTATGTAATTAAAAACGTTTTTGTCGAAGAGAGCAACCCACTAGGAAGAGTGGAAGGCTATGGACCATGGCCCAGCAGACGGACAAAATAATAAAAAGGATGTATGTAGATTTATGGGAGGCGTCTACTATCCTACTGTTATAAAAGAACAGTCATGATAACGCTTTAAATGCGTTATCTTTCACTGCAAAAGAAAAAGGAGTAAATTCCCCTGTCGAACTGTTCAGAAATGCATTTTTTTCCTTTTCTAAACCTACGCATTCACGGACACAGTCTACTTAATGTGAGAATAAAAATATTTGCTATTCAATATGCCAGAGGTAGCCATGATACCCACGCCTCTTTAGACCGTTTTATCATTATTTATTGACTTGCTTTGATTATTATTTATTGGTGACACAGGATTAGAATAGGCTCAGTCGGGACTTAATATTTAAACTAGTAGACAGTTTAAATACCTAGATCTAAACAGCGTTAACTGAAAAAAGCACTTTTTTCAGAAAAGGCGAAAATCTGATTAGTGTTTCACCGTGGACTGCATGAGTTTTCTGTATAGATTAATGATTTTATGCAGCTGGAAGATATATGTTGTAGAAGTCTTGTGTTTTAATGATGTTTTTGGGCTGAAAATTAGATTTTTGTAGTTATTATGCTGTTGCTTGTATATGTTTATTCGTTTTTTGAACTGAACCCGTGTTGGTGAACTTAGCCATGTAGCGTCGAGTAGTAGAGATAAGTTTAAATCTTTTTTATTTGTGGGAAAGTATTAAGATAAGGAATTCGATGATATGCATAACTGAAAAATCTCAATTTTTGAGTTAGCTCCCTTTAGATCTAGGTGTGCGAATGTTTAATTTCAAAATTAACAAGAGTCAATGAATACAGAGAAATGTCCGTTATTATGCACGTCAATAAGCTGAGTGGTCGGTGAATTATTCCACACGACCCCGCGCCTTCCTTGCGGTCGCCGCGCGCCGGGGTGCCAGGCATATGTGATGCGCCGACTGCATTAAGGATTGAAAGGCCTCCATATTACCTACCCAAATTCCTATAAAAGTTAAGGCTTGTGTTTGAAGTAAAGCGTTCACTTCTCACTGTATTTCTTACAACCTCGTAAGTCAATATTCTTAGAAATTAATGAACCTTTTGTAATTAAACCTGATACGTATTAATTTAAATTGATTGTTGTAAGTACACACACTTCTTCGGTGATGTATTTTTAACCCAAATGTTGACTGGTAGAGAATGCCTAGTTGCATTAAGTTCGTCTATGTACCACTACTGTACATAATCATCATCTGCCTAGCCTTTTCCCAACTATATTGGGGTCGGCTTCCAGTCAAACCGGATTCAGCTGAATACCAGTATTTTACGTGGAGCGGCTGCCTACCAGACCTCCACAACCCATTAACTGGGTAACACGGTACTCAATGGTAAGACTGGTGTCAGATTTTCTGGCTTCTGACTATCCGTAACGACTGCCAAAGATCTACAAATGACAGCCGGAACCAACGGCTTAGCGTGCTTTCCGAGGCACGGAGGAGTCTCGGTATGTTAAGATGGTCACCCATCCACAGACCAACCTCAGCGTTGCTTAACCTTGAAGATCAACCCGTGCGGCTGTTATTATTTAGCCACGAGCTCCTCACTACTGTACATAAACTTTAAATATTTAATAAAATTGAGAGTTTAAAAAGAAAGAGAGACTTCATCTACCGAACAAATCTATACTTACTGAAATATGATGAAGCTGAAGAGTTTGTTTTATTTGAACGCGCTGATCTCTGGAACTACCCAGTTGTATTCGGAAAATTCTTTTGTATAGAATAGCCACATTCATGAGGAATGCTATAGGCTATACGGGAAAAAACGGGATACCTATGTGTATCGTGCGTACGAAGTCCCGGGCAAAAGCTAGTTTAAAATAATACACACTGTGTCTTCGAACTCTTTTTCGAAAACCTTTCTTAACTAACTTTTTTCACCTAAGTATTACATATGCTTCATATTTTAATCCACCAATTCTATGGCACAATAATAATTTAATTTTAAAATAAATACATTTTCTATTAAATGTGTAATATTTAAACGGTATAACAGAAATAGCTGCAAATAATCTTGACGTCAAATCGGTTTTTCTCACTTAGGCATTCATAGCCAAGCACAGATTCGTTCAGACGTAGGTAGAGGAATGGAAATATAAATATAATAAAAACTTTAGGATGCTCGAGCCAAATACCAGCTACCTTATCCAGAAACTTTAGCTGGCTTACCTTAGCTATATTTCCTTCTTGCAGATATATTCTAATAGTTGCGTAAAAAACCTCAATAACAGAAAAAAAAATTAAGCTTTTTAACGTAGTAGGTACAATAAGGAATAATAATAACGACAGGGAAAAATCGAAAAAAAATCTTGACTCAAAAATCTAGATTCAATTCATTCACCGGTCGGCATTACCCCCTTTTATTTCTTAGGATTTTTCTGAACTGGGATGAATACGGAACAAATCAATGACCACTTGTCTAAATTATCATCTGCTTAGCCTTTTCCCAACTATATTGGGGTCGGCTTCCAGTCAAACCGGATTCAGCTGAATACCAGTATTTTACGTGGAGCGGCTGCCTACCGGACCTCCACAACCCATACCCTTAACTGGGTAACACGGTAGTTACGTGTCTAAATTATCAATCACAAAAAATAGATCTATGTAGGTAGGCGTACTACCATCACAAAATACGCCGGAGTATGCCTTTCAAAGCTTTGAAGGATCCACTTCGGAGAACGTGCCAGCAATATTAACACACAGGTTTTTTTTTTTACGTCTCTGTCATGTTTGTAGCGACTTCCTTTTGCCAGATATCACGACATACGCACGGCTGGATAAATATTTAATTAATAACATTTCTTACTTTCTTTTTTTGGATGGGAAATCATTCAAAGGATTTCACCTGTTTTGGGCGGAGCTAGGGAGTGTCAAACTTCTACTGACTAAAACCCACCCATGTTACTTTATATGCCCTTTGCTTTCCAGAGCCGCGGGAACTCTTCCGAACAATGCCGTTACAAGTCTTTAGCATACCTGATTTGTTTTTAGGGTTCCGTACCCAATGGGTAAACAACGGAACCCTATTACTAAGCCTCCGCTGTCCGTCCATTCGTTCATCCGTCTTCCGTACTGTCAGCGTGCTGTATCTCAAGAACCATAATAGGTAGACAGTTCAAATTTTCCGGGAGTGTGTACTTCTATTACGGCTATAACAACCAATAATAAAAAACAAATTAAATAAAAAATTGTTTTCTTCGATTTATGTTACAGAACCCATCATGTGAGAGCCCGACTCGCACTTGGCCGGTTTTTATACTTGTAAGCCAAAAGTTGACAGGTACAGAGAGTTTGTTGTCACTCTCTCTTTGAAATTATACTCCGCTCTATAAATACAAACTTTTCTAGAACACGATATGCCACACCTACGTTGCTTTGATACATTTAAATCATAAGTATTGTTAATCTGTCTGTATATGTTTTTTCTTTGAACGTCTCCTTTACTTGGTTTGATGAGATTTAGTACCCACTCACATTGGAGATTTGTAACGAGAAATCTTTATTTTTTAGGCATCGAGACTGTTAAAGTCTACTGTGATGTTCCTATTTTTGTTTTTGAATTAAATTAATAAATACTTAATAAAAAAATAAATTGGTGAGTATCTTTGTGAGCCAATAGGCTTAAGTTTCAGGTTTCGTAATTGGCAAACAAATCTCAACCTTCTAGGAAAAAAGTGAAATTGAAATCTAGATTTGATTATAGTGCGTCATCAACCTAGTCAACTTTTGCGTTATTTAACGAAAGATAAGTTAAACATTAGGCATCGTGATTACGTACACATTTTTTATGTGAATAAATTCTCTTTTGACAAAACCTCGGACAAGAAATACCTTCATTATTTGATAAAAGAAAAGTAATTCCAGTACACTTTTATGTGTGAGCATTGTTGGTAATATTCCCTCCAACAGGCAATAGGCACCAACTTCACATTCGAATACAGGTTGTCATTCCTCTCACAAACCCTAAGCGACTAACACATTATTTTCCCATTTACCGGTAACACGAACAAACATTACGTACGAATACATACGTACTAACACAATAACGACAATAAATACACAAAATTGACGTGTCAAAATCCTACATTATTAGTCTTATGAAATGACCAGCCATCGGATTCTGATAAACAAGATATCATCACAAACAATACGACGTACCTATAAGGTGTTCATGAGCCTCTATTTCTCCGTATTATTTAAGGTCCAATGATGCCGACAGTATGTGTGAGGGCGAGGGAAGCAAATAACATAAGGTTATATTTGATCTGGTTTTTTCCATTGTTTTTCTTTAATGTGAATGTATTTGTCTTCCGGCTCAGAAAGCGGTATCTTCCGGAACGTGTCCCTATAGGAAATGGGGGGATTATATCTGGGTGATACGTCCGCCATGTTGTGAAAGTCTAAGTCATTCTGAGATCAGAGTAATGCTCTTTGTGTTGGTTTCTCTAAAGAACGACAGTTATATGTGTAGGTCATCGGAAAATTGCAGACTCCGTATGATTGTAATAAATCTTGATTCAATTATATAAATATATTATAATTTCTCGATATATTATGAAAAGATCGTTTTGTGTACAATGAATCCCATCCAAATTCAATAGTTTCCAATATATCTGTGTCTTATTTAAAAAAAAAATAGTTTACAATTACATGCGATATTTTACATTCTTCGGGCTGAAATTTACGAATCATCCCTAGGGCACTCTTCCGGGATAAAAAGTATTATGTGTTAATCCGAATTAAAAATTATGTGCATGCCAAATTTCATGTAATAGTTAGTGTTTAGTAGTTTTTGCCTGTAAAAGTAACAAACGTCGAGTATAATATTAGTACGATAGGATAGGACATAAATATGTCTATCAAAGGTGAAGCTATGGTTTTTTTTTTAAGGATGGGAAATCATCAAATGATTTCTTCCAGTCTGAGTGGAGCGGAAGGGCGTGTCAGACTCTTACTGACTAAAACCCATCCGTGTTCCTTCTAAAGCCCTTTGCGTTCCAGGGCCGCGGTGCCTCTTTCGAACAAATTCCGCAACCCTGGCGGGGATATATTGCCGCCTGTGGACGTGCATCAGAAAGCACTTTAAGCCGTTTTGGTTCCGACTGTAATTTGTAAATGATGACTCTACATGTTTATTAGCTCATAAGTAAAAAAATAGTGCGAAATCTTACTGACTAATTAATTATTTATAGTGTACTAAAATTTCATATTTTAAATCCTAATCTAACTATATACACTTAAAATAAAAAAATAAAAACTCCTAACTAAAATACGGCGTCGAAAAATTTCTCCGCATCGCTATCGACTGGAAGTGGGCCCAAAAGACGGGCGGCATTGCCACGTTGTATGGCAATGCTTATCCTCAGTTCGAGGTAAAAGCCAGCCCTTGGGTCACGCGAAGTGTCAACTAAGCGTTTAGCAAGTTCTTAATATAACGCATGAGCAGTCGGACCCCACGATCCAAGAGTGACTCTACATAAGATTTTATTTAAAATATTAATCAAAGTTTAATGTAACCAATACTGGCAGCATTAAAACATAATGGTAATTGTGTTTATTTGCCTTTAAATTGGATTATAGCGATACATATCATAAAAGAAAGATTGAACTAGTTTTTACTAAACACATTTTGTTTACGAAAACCTGCTCCTAGAAAATCATAAATACTTATTTATCCTACCAATAATAAACCTATTACAAAAATCATATTAACATAACCTGAAAAACGGATAGCTTAATAATAACGTCTGAATGTGATCTACAGAATTCCAAATCAAGAAAATATTTACCAAATATTATAATATATTTTCGAAGGATACGGGAATAAGGAATCTGTGGTAAGCTGACAGTCTTTGAGTATTTACCTGAAATACCTTCTTTACATATCAGTCCCTAACCTTCATAAATAATCGTCTTTTTCAGAGGGTTTATAGAGTATTAGCTTTTGCCCGCGACTTAGTCCGCGTCGTAGTTTAGCAGCCGTTTTTATTTTTAAGATTCTATTTTTTTAAAACGCTTGAACATATATTTTTTTTTTATCAAGTGCCTTAATAAAAAGGTTCATGGTTTTATATTAAATAATGACGGGCTCCTATGGAAACTTTCTTCCTCTATTTCAACCCCTTCAAGTCAAAGTGCCAAAAGCCTGTGTCTTTCTCCAAGGTCTAATCTATCTCTGTGCCAAATTTTATCTAAATTGGTTCACCAGTTTAAGCGTGAAGAGGTCACAGACAAACAGATAGACTGACATACTTTCGCATTTATAATTATTAGTATGGATCGTGAAAGTTCGATTGAAATAAAGTCGGTTTACGGACATAACAAAACATTGATGAAATGATCGTAACGATACA
Source organism: Mamestra brassicae (assembly GCA_905163435.1). Lineage (NCBI taxonomy): Eukaryota > Metazoa > Arthropoda > Insecta > Lepidoptera > Noctuidae > Mamestra > Mamestra brassicae. Next base: position 4,138,439 of record LR991004.1, on the reverse strand, counting down.
ATGAGTCATCCTTTTTCGTGCGTGCAGCCGGCGTTCATCGATTTATTAGACGTTGTCACGTCAAAAGGGAACAAAAGACTGACTGGTATTTATTTCTGGTACTTATTTATCTTCTTTTCGAGTATTGATTACTAACTCAACATCAATGTCTTAATATAATTGGTAAGTATTAAGCAACTTCAATGTCTCTGTTACTGGCCTCGTGTCTTGGATGGTGTAGGTGGTTGTACAAGGTAGGCAGCAAAGTAAGTGACGCTCAATAGCACCATGTTTGTGACGGGTGGATACCCTATGTATATTGTACGTAAGTAGTTAAATACAATAATTTAAGTTTTATAAAGAGTTCTGGCAAAAGTATGCTACTGAAATCCCGATGGTCAGCGGAGCTAACGAGTCCTGGGCAGGAGACCGCGTATCGACGAGTGCAGCGTGAGATGCCCTCCAGATAGAATAACCGATGACCTTAAAAACAGTGACTGGGTCTTAAAAACAGAAACTGGATACGGAAGGAGGAGAACTGTCGGTCGATTCTGTAAACATATCGAAGTGAAGGCTTGGGTGAAGTGATCACGAGGTGAGCTGCCAATCCATATAATCAAGATGGAATGACAGCTCACATCGTGGTCACGTAACATCTTGACTATATGGATTGACACTTCTAGGCAAGCGTGATCCATCTTCGACCACATCATCTCTTACCGTCAGGTGAGATAGTGGTCAAACGCGTGCCTATCAGACGGTTGGCAGAGTGGACAGTTTCTTGGTATGTCACAACTGTCAAAGATCTACAAATGGCAGCTGTGATAGCTTGACGTGTTTTCGGGGCACGGGGGAAATTCGGTACCTATTTGAAAATGGTCGGACTGACTTCTGCAAGTTTTACTTAATCTTGAAGATCGACCCGCGTGCCTTCTATTGTTTAGCTGCATTTATTAAAAACAGGTGTACTATAAATCACACCCAACCTCATATTGAATAAATATGCAAATTTTAATCTATTGAAAACCAAACAATTATAATTAAAATACAAAAATGTGCACTCGGCCTTACAAAGCGACCGCAACAGGAAGCCAGCCCAAAGTGTGTACCAGCATACAGATGGCAGTCATTTGCAAGCTCGCTCCGTTTACCCCGAAAGAGTCGGGCGGAAAGATACGAAAATATACGGAAATATCCGACTGGAAGTGTGTGTGTATTTTAGTAATGGGTCCTTGGTAACCTTTCTACTTATGCAGTGATCGAGAGAGATCATTTAGGTCTTCGTATGGTGGTGTGAATAGATTTAAATAGACTGTATCTATTTAAGTATTTATTAACACATTACACGTACACATGCATATACATTCTTATAATATCATCCAAACTTTTGTTTATTTTTTAGTACTTAAATTTGTTCCATTTGCAATTATATCTCTTTTATATAATTATATTTATTTATTATAATTTTGTATTGATCCAAATGAACGTGAACGTGAACGTGACTCGTCCTTTGAAAGGTCTATTAGAAAACCAGCGTCAGACAGCATCAGTCTGTCTGACATATCGCTGAAATGGACCTTTTTAGTGCAGCCGAGAGACACGCACTTATTTTTTGGCATAACTACCTTTTTCGTGTTATTTTTACAGTGCGTGTTTCATTTAACTGTGCTCAATATTTTTTTTCTTTCTTTCTTTGTGTGATTTTTTATCATTCACAGGCTCGCGTTTGACCACAGTCTTACTTGATAGAAAGAAATGTTGGTTCACAGCACGAGACTCTAGGCAAGCGTGCTCCATGCTTCTACAAAACACATGTTTGCCTAGAAGTTCACATTCACAACTCCAGGTTGTAGCTATTAGGAAACACACACTCCGACAGGGAAAGTAGAGTGGGGACTCCATTTTCCGCACTTGGACTCCCAATCGGTCCGTTGTGCGTAGGTGTCCTGGCTCAGCTAGCCAGCCTAGCTCCGCCCAGAAGCACAGAAGTTTCCTAAGAGCTTTACAGGCTTCGCGGAGCGACCTCACCGTTCCGAGGATTTGTTCACGTTGGGTAGCCACGGCCTCGCATTACAGGATGACGTGTGCGGCTGATTCTTCGGCGTCAGAAAAGCTCCTGCAGAGTGGGCTGTCAGGGTGTAGACTTGGCATTGCTATTTTTGACTGCCTGCTCCGACAGGGAAGAAAAATTCAAACAATGAAGCATTCCGTAAACGTTTTGTGCGTATTGATGGTATGTCCACCATGTACCAGTGATGCATCATCATTTGTTTTTAAGTCCGATAATGGAACGGGTTAAGCGGGGTTGAATTACAGCAAAATCTTGCTGGTAATAACCTCCTGAAGTTATCCTAGACTACCTACATAATATTAGCATCTATAAATAAATTAAATATGTTGGTATACTAGCTAATAGTTTACCGAGTCATAGTCATAGAGCCAGAGGCGATTAAAGTGGTAGCTCCTTGTTCTTGGAAATTAATACAGATTCTATGGAAACATTATATAGGTACGGAAAATACCTACGCCTAAAAAGTTGGTTGAGAACTATTTCAATAGGTAATCAGGCAATTTTTAAGTTGTGCATTGAAATTGAACAATCAAAGAAGAAAGAAAGAAAAATGTTTATTTGGGACTCGCACAAGACAAACAAAACAGTAAAATAAAATTAAAAACTAAACAGTAACATAATGTAACAAACATGGATACTAATATAATTAATACAATAATTATCTGTGCGAGGCCAAAGTGGTCCCTATCTCAGCTCAATCCCTCTCTTTGTCTGTAAACTCTTGTTCAAGAATAAGACTTACAAGAACGACAACTTGCCAGGTTGTATGAAATACCATGAATAATTATTATGTTTAACTACGGAAAAGTTGAAAGGGAATCACTTGTCTTGGTATGTTCATGTGAAGAGAAGGGATGATGCATGTAACTAAAAGAGTAACATGCGTTTACTGAATAAAGGGAGTTAGCGACAGCGTGACGGCTGACAGGACAGAACGGAAGAAAAAAAAACGTGTTGCGCCGCCCCCAAGGAACATGGGATAAGGGCAAGACAGTCCACTCAATACGGAATTTTATTAAATACTTAATTAATAAAATATACCTCTGTATATTTTATTAATTAAGTATTTAATAAAATTCCTAAATGTAATATTTTGCGTGAAAATTAAAAATCATGGAACTCATTCAGTTTCTCAAGTTATAAGCGCGCACCAACACAACCACAAAAAGTATTTATGTAAAATAGTTATTATGGACGCACTTGTCGACAGACGAGAGTTTGGCTTGTTCCGTATTGTGTCAGACGTAAAAAAATAGCACCATCCCATAACTTCCCGTGTGTGTCGTAAGAGGCGACTAAGGGACTCACCAGAGAATAGGCAGCAGCATTCTCTGTGGTTCTGTGCGTGTGGTGTGGTTATGGTGGTCCTGGGGGAGGCCTATGTTCAGCAGTGGACGTCTTTCAGCTGGTATGATGATGATGATGATGATGGTGATGATGATGATGATGATGGTGATGATGATGATGATGATGATGGTGATGATGATGATGATGATGAAGATTGGCTACTAAGGTTGGCAACCACTCAAAAACTACTGCCTGTCATGATTTAAGTAAACCGAAACTTCTATTCGAAGACTGTATATAGCCTATATAAATGAAAACACTGGCAATACTGGTTCATATGAACATTTTGAAACTATTATAAATCCTGTCACCGAAATTAAAAAAAAAAACCAATTGCACAAAACGTCAAAGAAGCTCAAACTAGTCAAGCATCGTGACTACTATTCTGACAAAATATTCCAAGCTGTCTGTTGCAGTTAGTGAAATCACATTTGTGATAAAAGACAACATATTCGTCGTCTCCACCTTAAGTGCTTGGAACACTGGTAGCATTGTCAAGTTGAATGGCACTGCTAATTATTTGGCCGAAGAAAATCCCAGCTTTCCACAAAATATCGGTAAAGCAAGGGGTTAGCAAAAAGACAATATCTTTAGAAACTATGCCCAAATTCAAATAAGAAGATCTACTTCATAATTAACTTCATTCTCAAACTAATACACTTCACGAGTTTCGGGTTTAATAAGAAAACTTTATAGTTATGTCCTAGCCAGAACTTTGCGTGATTAATAGCCATAAAGAGACCTACGTCACTTTGGGACCTTATTCTGTCAACAGACTATGTTTATACAATAAATTATATCCCTTAATTCCTTTGGGGGTTATCAGTTTGATGGTGGCCTATATTTACATGCATAAAGGAGTAATTAATTAAACGGTTCATAATAAAACAATTAGGTACTTATGTAAATTCCACTGCATGGTAATATAAAGACATAATATGAAAATTGGCAACGCAAAGGGCTTTAGAATAACACGGATGGGTTTTAGTCAGTAAGAGTCTGACACGCCCTTTCGCTTCACCCAGAGCGGAAGAAGTCATTTGATGATTTCCCATCCTTAAAAAAAAGCTAATGGTAACAAACAGTTTAGTAATTATGTATTGGTGACCGCGTACCAGACGGAGCAGCGCTAGTAGGCCTCTCGCTGGGCACGCCACTTTTGTGGCGATTAGTCCCCTCTTTGAAGAGTGGTTAGAGAGGCGCCACGGCGTCCTTACCTTCCGCCTGACGCGGACACGGTTATTTCGGGAGCCACCTATTTTGGATTCGGCGGGAGGACCCGCTGGGGTGTCACCATTATGTGGATTGTCCGGAGGACATGTTGGAGCATACGGTGGGGGTCTGCCCTGCTTGGGCGGAGCACCGCCGTGTCCTCGTAGAGACGATCGGCGGCGGCGACTTCTCGCGTCCGGCCCTGGTTCAATCCATGGTCCGGACCGAGGGGGCATGAGAATCAGTCACCTCCTTCTGCAAGCGAAGGAGGAGGCAGAACGTGAGAAAAGAGAGGCAAACCTCACGCCCCATCCGCCGCAATAGAAGAAGACGCCCCGGCGAGAGTCGCAGGGTATTTCCCGGCCACCGAGGCGTGGGCCTGTGGATGACGAGCGATGGGTGGCTCGACATCCGATAAGGACTAGTCCCTGGTCGACCGCGCGTTTTATTCCAATATTGAAGATACAAGAAAAGTAACTTTGCGGAATTTCATTGAAAGAGTCACCGCGGCCCTGGAACGCAAAGGGAACACGGATGGGTTTTAATCAGTAAAAGTCTGACACTCCCTTCGCTCCGCCTAGAGCGGGAGGAGTCATTTGATTTTTTCCCATCCGTAAAAAAAAGGAAACGTAACTCAATTTTCTAACTAACAGAAAGATGCTGACTGTATTAGAGCATCAGAAATATAAGCTAAACTTTGATTGCAAAAGTATTTCGTTTCTATTTTCCAAGCAGCTGACAATCGCAAGGTTTAAAGTCAAACTGAAAATTTAAAGAAAACATTTTCACTCAATCGTCGAACCCGGTGGTTCTCAAACTTTTTATATCACCGACTTTGTAGGACGATTTTATTTTACCGCCACAACATTTTTTAATAGAATAAAATCTAAGACTTAGAAATCGTTGAACAACCGGTAAAAATCAAAGTGGCTATTGACCAGCCAATTTTTTCCAGGCACCACATCAGGAATCAATAAAAGACACCAGTTTTGGAAAAATCAACTTAAAAAAAAAGATGTAATAAATTGAAAACTGTATTTTTTAGTGTTTCTATTATTATATTAAAGCAATATTTAAACTGTTTGATGGTGATATGAATGTAAAAGTAAGTAAACAAAAAAAAAAGAATTAAACTAATTTCACTACCCTCTCAATAAAACTAAAAACCACAAGGGTGCGATATCACCAGTGATCGGATAATCGGGCGCTTATATACATAAACTTCTTCCCGTGAAAGAATAATATGGACATTCCTTTCTGAATAAGTAAGGTAATCCCGGGTTCCCGAAATTGAACAATTTAGTAATTTAAACAACTTAATGAAATTATAGCAGTGGTTATTTTGATTTAGTTTCTTTATTTTATTCAAAACCTATATTATTTATAAAATTGTAATGAAGGATTACCTATAAAAAATTATAATGACAGTTCACAACGAGTTCTATCTTTATTTTGTATGCGGGCATTTTTAGCAATCTCAGGAAATTCAAACGATTCCGGGACCCGGGATTCTGAAAAGCATGTCCGTATTATACTTTTCTGGGAATAAAAGTGAAGTTTAGGTATATTAGCGCCCAATTATTTGATCACTGGACTGGACTCTTTGAGAAACACTGGTCTAACTGAAATACAAGAAAATACAAACTGAAATAAGCAGGTCAGTGCCCTTAACTACTGCATTAAGTTAAGACAACACTTTTGAGACTGGACGTTGGCAACACGCCAGCAAACTTCAGCTTGATTTTAGAAAACACACTGCTCTAACCGTATGAAGGAGGATTTATACGAATATTGTAGCTGTTTTGGTGTTGTGATATAACAGTGTTACAATATTCATGTAAAGATCTTGGTTTTGAGCAAAAGGTAAACAAAATGCTTTTGATTAAAGTCAACTATGATGATATTGGGGACTCTTCTTCCCAAAAATGGGTGAATGTTCAAGCAAACTATGGGTATTCATTTAAATTTTAGACATATTATTTTTCTGTGTCATGTTTTGTAAACTTACTTTGCATACTACTGTATAAAATCAAGTTTTTAAAACTTAACAGACAGATGTGTTGCTGGGGAGTTAGTTGTGCCACCTCTTCTTCCCAGCTAAATACACTTGGAAGTGGTGACGGGTCTGTCTTTGACGTTCTTTTGATTTTTTTTATTTCGATTTTTGAATTTGGTATTTATTGTTTGCAAAAATATTTACGAGAATATAGGTCGATTCTTAGCAGCTTAGATTTTTATATCGAAAAACAACTCATACTACCTAAATTTTATGTCCCATAGTTTTTATTTTAAATAAATAAAAATACTTTAATTCAGATCTAAATTCATTCAGATTTTTTAAATTCATATATGGCTTGGCTCATCGCCGCAAGGTTGCCTGCTTGTCGGTCTTCTACAGATTGTACTTCGGGGAGAGTGTCCAGGAACTCCACGATCTCATCCCACCGGCCCCCTTCTACCATCGGACATCTAGACGCACTGCAAGTTACCATCCCTACCTTGTTGCTATTCCACCAATTCGCACTAAACGTTTCCAAACGTCTTTTATAATGCGCACAGCAAAGGAGTGGAACTCTCTGCCTGCGTCTGTGTTTCCGAACGCATACAACCCTAATCTCTTCAAAATTAGAGTGAACAGGCTTCTTCTGGGTAAGCTCGCTCCATCGTCGACTTTGTCTCTGTCTTCTATGACCTAGACTAGAGTCAAGAGCAAAGCCATATTAAATAAAAATTTTTTTTAAAAAAATAAAAATATATCAGTTGTACACTGATCACCCCCAGAATGCCGTTGACGCTCCCACGCACTCTGCGCATCATGGACGCAATCCTTTTTCGAAGTATGGTGTTGAAACCATCTGTATGTGCTACAGCAAACATACCTGATGTACTGCAGTAATGTGGAAGCCTCAACATCAACATCCTGAAGGCATTATTTATAACATGAGGTACAATTTCAAAAATTCTCATGAAAACTTGACACTTTATGAAGCTGCCATTTCTTACTCTTTCACAAGTATATTAAAGTACGACGCGTCAAGATTTTCACTTATATTTTATGAGAAATGCGGTCTGCAACCAAAAAGTATTGCCTTTCTCATGTCATGTTGCAACTCATAAAATTCAAGGTGTCTAAAAACGAAATACTAGTCTAATTTTTCTATTATTATATATGAGACAAACGGCTGAACTGGTTTGGATGAAATTTGAGACAGGGCCAAATTCAGGGCTATTAAATTTGTCCTAATCCGTTACCTTGATTAGGTCATAGGACATTTTATTTTATTTATTGGGGACAAACAATGTCCAGGTATTCATTAAATAATAATAGAAGTGAAGGACTGTGGTAGGAGTTCACAGATCTCTGTGATACCTTAATAAAATATAATTCAATTCAATTTAGTAACATTTAATTTAAACCCTGATCACGTGAGCATATATGCTGGTAAAAGCTGGACCAACGGGAATGTTCCACCATTGATAGCTTTGAGATTGTCTAAGCCATGTCCGTGCCGTGTGTGAACACAGACGTGTGTGAACGCGTTCTTCAGGACCACGGTCCGTTCACGTCCCGGGCACGGCCCTGATATATGTGGACAACCATCTTTTGTTCCTATCACAGTTCACAATTGTAAATAGGGTATTTTACTGAAAAAATCTAATTAGTCCCTCAGATAAATTTTCAAAATTATTAGACACGTATTTTTTCTTTTTTCATGTAAACAAAAGTGACGAAGACACAGTGCGTTGAAAACTGGTGTGACGTCACTACGATAGTACAATTTTTACTAGCAATGTGACGTCATCAGCTCTTGACCTATGATGCGCTTTATCTTTAAAAATAATGTTGTTTAGCTATTTGAAATGGTAAAAAATACGTCTCGAATATTTTTTAAAAATCTAACGGACGGACAAAATAGAATTGTATTTTTTCCTACTTAGTAGTAGATATTTAAATTACATAGCTGTATTTAAAAAGGGAATAAACAACGCAGTCCAAGCTGATAAAATATTGAAAATAATTATTTACACAAAAATGCAACGAAAATATTGATTTGAGTTCTAAAGTTCGTTCACTTTGGTTGGAATGTTGAAATACGAGTAATTTGGCGTGGACATATATGAAACACTACGAAATTGTCGCTCTTTAATCATCGTGAATACAGACGCCCTCATCACGTCAAAATGAGGAGTGTTTCACTGATTAGCCATTTGATATATAGTGATTTTTGTCATAAATGTTTAGGTAATAGAGAACATACATACATACAGAACTAGATATCACTTAAACTTGAATATTTAACAACTTTGGCAATAAGAAAAGATCAACAGCTTATATGCTTCAGTGCATTCAGCAACAAATTTCAAATACTACTTGAGTTTATTATTTAAAAAAAGTATTAAGTAAACGCAACAATTATAAAAAATATAAAATTTAATAGTTACTTTAATTTTACATCTGTTCTGATTTTGAAAAGGCAGCCAATTCTCTTTTTAAAAAATCGAACAAATTCAAATCGCAATTATCATCTCAGCGACAATCAATGTCGAACACTTGTCAAAATGAAGGGAAATAAGAGATAGCTTTGCGACTGCAAACACGAACGCTTCTTAAAAATCGTCAAATTAAAATAAGAAATATACCCAGACTTCATTGAGTTTTTTCTTATTATTATTTTATTTTTATTGAGGAATGGGCTTGTTCTTAACCTCAATCACGCCTAATGAAAAGCGATGGATGAGAGATGATGGAGCGAGCGTGCCTAAAAGATGCCTGTTCACTCTTGCTTTTAAGGCAGACGGGTTATATGTGGAAGGGAACACAGACGCTGGCAGAGCGTTCCACACTTTGGCTGTGTGCATAATAAATGTGGAGGAGAAGCGCTGAGCGCGACTATAGTAGGCGCCAGATAATCGTGGAATAACGGTCATTGACCCACCTACAATTATTGACATTTTTAATTTGAAAAACGGAATTAATGACACAAAGCTGTCCCGAATCATCATCTCTCGTGATCGTTAACATTGTCTAATAATGAAAAACGATTCATATTTAATTGTTCAGGTACCTATGAACAGTTATTAGGGAAAGGTCAATATACTTTATTCCACATTTATCTGGCGCCTACTATAGTCGGGGTATCGACCAAGTGCAGATGCTATCCAGTAGTACGTCTGGTATACCGATAGTAAAAGGGCGATGGTGGGATCAGATGGTGTTCTTGCGCACACTCTATGAAGTACAGCCTGTCAATCTTCTAGTTTTTGTAGCCTTAAAGCCTATTTGCTCTGCGTTCCAACAAGTCCAATGCAGCAAACTGGTATTTTGCTTAGCCATCCCATAAGTGGCTGTAATACTCCATAAAGGAACGGACTTGTGTTTTGTACAGACTCAGGAGCTGTCCAGATGTGAGTTTCGTTACCCTTTTGAACGCCACTGTCACATATACGTGACAAGCAAGCGCGTCCCTGTACGCAAAACGTTACAAACATGTGACAAAAAGTACGGCGAATTTGTGGCTTGGCGTCGGGGGTACGTCGATGTGGTTATGCTCTAGCGTTGAAAAGGTTAATAACAGTAAATTCGCTGGTTTGTCTTAATGCCAGCTTGTGGTTATAACAACACCAACGCCATAGAGGAACTCCAATAAACAGACTGATGACGTCATTTGTATTCTGAAAGGCTCGGAAAATGGGTCTCTGTTTTATTGCTGGCATACTTCGCCCTAATTAAGTACAGGCTTTCGGGCCAAGTTCTATTGTTTCTGTTTATAGAAAACTTATCGATAGAACTTTGTTTTGAGAAAGAAGAATTTGGATTTTTTAATGATCAAGATATTATGTTGGTTTTTTCAATGAAATTATAATCAAATGTTGGCAGTAGTAAAAAACACCAAGGTAGACTTAATTAATATTATTAGTGTAATTAATATAATTTTTTCCTTTATCCATGATATACACATTTATAAATTACATTCTTAAATTTTAAAACACAGAGATAAAAATATTTAAAATATAAAAAATAGTAGCCCACCGGTATTAAAAACAGGGTTCAAGCTACCGGTGGTTGGGGCTCCTGGGAGAGGAACTTCCTAACTTTACGCGCCGTGTCCAGGAGTACCGCTTTCTGGATCAAGCCCTTGATCCAGCTGCCCAACGAGAGCCTCTTGAGATGTTGGTCGAGGCTCTTGGCAATTATGCCATTGACCGTCACGACTATCGGCACAATGACTGCTGTATTCATATCTCACATGTCGACAACCTCGCGAGCCAAGTCAAAATACTTCGTTTGTTTATCTTTCTCAGTCTTCACGACGTTCTCGATATGAGGGACACATATTATGGATATTAATGCCTTAGGCATTATGTGCCAGTCCTTAATACAATAATAATTAGTGTAACCAGACTTAAAAATGTTATTTAGAAAACCGAATCCAACAAATAAACGCTGATATGATTCTACCAACTTCTTGTGAAGAGAACCGACTTATTGCCGTCCTGATGCCTTTTTTCGCCAACGAAATTTATATAATAACAAGTTTAATAAGGGGTGTTGTTTTATTTGTTAATTGATTCTTATGAAGATCAAGTATTTTTTCAGCTCAATAACTTTCCGTACAAAAAAAGAACATCAAACAAAATAAACTTAATGAACAATTCTGGTGAGTGATTTTTTCAAGTGTAAAAAATATTCACGTTTTTAGCTACATTTTTAGTCCTCCAATTTATATAGTAGACTAGCTCTTGCCCGCGACTTCGTACGCGCATATCCCGTTTTTTCCCTTTTCCGTAAAAATTTCGGAAAATCCTCTCTCACTGCTCCCTTACACTCCCCAAAGAACCTACAAGCCAAATTTCAGCTTTTTACGACAAGTAGTTTCGGAGGCTGTGCGTTGTCTGTCAGTCACTCACTCAGTCACTCAGTAACGGAAGAATTTTATATATTAGGATGTACAAGATCTTTACTGTTTTTTCTCTATTATAAATAATAATTACTATTTTCTATCAGGCAACTAAGGCCCATAGATAAAATGCACAAATCTTCATTTTATAATAAAAATGAATCCCTAAATGTGTTGCTAAGCACAAAACTCGAGAACGGCTGGACCAATTTCGCTAATTCTTTTTTTGGTGTGTTTGTTATTTTCAGGAAAAACATTAACCCCGGGCGAAGCCGGGGCAGTCCACTAGTTAAACATATAAAAAAAACTAATGATACATATCAATCTTTCTTCCACAAAATATAACTTATAAACTAAGATGGCGCGGCGTCGAGTTACGAGATCAAAGTTAAGGCCAACCCACACATTACATTTTAGGACTATTCACACAACAATACGAACCGACGAAAGCAATCAGATAAACATATGAACGGGAGTTTAAACTATATACAAATTATATAAGTACCTGTTGTTCGAAACAATAGAACATCGTTTACCCATGAATCAATCAGATAAAGTGAGCGTGAAGTGAGCTGTCATTTCAACTTATTTGTATAGATTGACCGCTGACTTCATGTTCACTCCACCTAAGCTTACACGACAGGATGCTTACAGAATCGCACTGCAGTTGTATGATAGACCCACAGAACACTAAGGCGTCCAATGCTAGAAACGGCAAAACATTCCATACAAACTAAGCAAAATTGGTGTCACCATTACTTCATTTAAATTCCAACAATTTCCAATTTCCCGTGAGAATAGGGTACATAATATGTAACTTTTTATTAATTTCTAGACAAACTTAAAAGACAAGATGCAGTAAATAGACAGATGACAGAAATACATAATCTGTGAAAATTTCAACTGTCTAACTATCACGGTTCCTGAGATACAGCCTGGTGACAGACGGACAGACGGATGGACAGCGGAGTCTTAATAATAGGGTCCCGTTTTACCCTTTGGGTGCGGAACCTTAAAAACGAATATTTATCCGTCCTGAATCGACATCTATTGTGATTCTTTACATTTTTTTGTAATAAAAAACAATTCGTTACTTATTTTTGGGTACTACTACTAATATATATTACGGAAAGGTCAATGTACTTGATTGCTATAATTTTATGTTGTCAACCATAGTAATAATGTTCTTAGTATTTTTCTTTCTTTTTCTGGATGGGAAATCATCAAATGACTTTTCCCAGTCTGGGCGGAGAAGTACGGAGCGTCAGAATTAAGGACTAAAACCCACCCGTGTTCCTTCAAAATGCTCTTTGTTTTCTAGGGCCGCGGTAACTCTTTTGAACAATTCCACGACCCTGGCATATGTTTCTAGTACCTGCCGGCTCCACAATTCCGTGATCCATGTTTATGATAGATTGGTAGATTGAGTAACAGAATTTCTGGTTCTATCAATAGGGTTTACGTATCGTCGGATGTATGAACAGCAAGTTTGATTTGTATTCCTACTGTTTGGGGGATATTATCGTTCATGCTTCGGGTGATTCATTACAATCAATGGGCGTAATCAAGCCTATTATCAATGTGATTTGTTGCTAGCCAAGATGTGGTGTATTGTGGTTTATTTATTTATCGAGAAATGGTCTGTGTAATGAAAGAGGATAGGAAAAACCCAGAGCGATATGAGGAACAAAATAGCGAAGTCAGATAAGAAGGAGAAGAAGGTTTATTTCGAAAAGAAAAAAAGGGTAGTCAAGGCCCTCAGCGATCTGCGATGACGAATGGGTAATTTTTAAAGTGATCGTAGCGCGTATGTTTGATCAAGACACGCGAAAAAGAATAATATTTACGGGGGTTTAAGACAAATTGAATGCAGTTATTTAAAAGACGGTCAAGTTTATTGAGGAGATCTGCACGCAGATCAAGGTAGCACACATCACCATAGTCAATTATGTGGGAGATTAGAGACTGTTTAAGCATTGCCTATGTGTGTGTAAGGCCGCTATCCCACTAGAGTTTTACGAGCGTTGGCGTTTCTCCGACGTCGCGAGCCTGTAGTGACAAACGTTAACGTCGCGTCAACACGACGTTAACGTTGCGTTTTTCGGGAACAGTTTGAGGAACGCCAACACTTGTAAAACGCCAGTGGGATAGCGGCCTAACACATACAATTCTGTTTAATTTTATGAAATACCCAGTTGATTGGCATTTTATTCAAAACGGATAGGTATCTAACGTGATAATGTTGTGAGAACAGAATGTGTTTGTTATATTTAACGCTAATATTCAGCCAAAAAAGTAAACCACAAATTATTTTTATTCATCGTTTTATCTGCTGCTGTTTAAGCTTTCATAAAAGCTATAATTATCAAGCAATTATGAACACACAGAAAAGACAAGAAAGAAATAATAATCACCGTATCAATTTCGTTGATATTACAATCAATCACGGAAAACAATCAAATATTGTTATTGACTCGGCTGAAACGGGATCTCTTTGTATTGACCTTCGCGTCATTATGACGAGTTACTGTGCAAACTGAAATAAAATTAGCACGGAATCGACCTTCGGAAAAGGTTTCCGATATCCAGGAATATTTTGCAAATCCCAACTAACACATTGGTCTGAAACTGAGTTTTTTTGTGACGCTTTCCCGCTTAAATCACTGGACTGATTTTGATGAACTTTGGCGTAGAGTTAGAAAAGTCCTTGGAGATGGTTACAGGGTACGAAGCAAAAACCTATATAAAAGAAAACGAAGCCGCAATGTACACAAATATGGGCAGGTCACATAGTCACGGATAGTCCAGGGTCGAAATGTTCTGGAGTGGCGTCTGCGTACCAAAAGACCCGGCGTTGGAAGTCCTTACACATGGTGATCCGATGTTAGTCATTCTTGCCTACGCCCATGAGAAAACGGCTTGAGTTTGCATAAACAAAATAAGACAGTCCTATCGCACAAGGCGAGACTTCGATTTCTTTTCAGAAATATTAAAATTAGATAAACTTTCTAAATGTCTTCAATATTGAATTAGCTTGTAACAGAAGCATCTGAGTTCGCTATTTTTTCATTCTCCCCAAATAACTTGGAAGAATCTTTAAATGTTTCAGAACAAGGATCATCCTTATAAAATACTTCACACTACTATTATAAATGCGAAAGTTTGTGAGTGTGTGAGTGTATGTTTGTTACTTCATCACGAGCAAACGACTGGACCGATTTAGATGAAATTTGGTATAGAGATTGTTTGAGTCCCGGGAAAGGTCATTTTTATCCCGGGAGTATGTTCCCTTGGGATAATTTTCGATATTAACTTTGTAAGACGTAAAATAAAGACACAATAATAAATGTAAACCAAGAAGAGGTATTCTTACAGTTAATTGTTTCCATTTCAAGATAGACAATGTTCATTCCAGAGAACAGACAGGGCTATTCACAGACAATAGAGTGGCAAGATCCTCGGAAACACGATAAGTAAGAATATTCACTCCATAGCCCAATAAAGCCTGGTCGTTATTACGTAAGAACCCAACATGTTTGCCCTAACAAAAAAGGGCGCAAAGATTATATTAATTTCACGAAAAAATACGTCGTTTCCGAAGGAAATTGCCTTCAAACTCACATAACATGATTTTATAAATTACTTGAAATTTTTTCATCAAAAATTTCAGAATTATATTAAGTCTACTTACTTAATGTTATAAGCCCAAGTAGAGGCCCGTTTACACTTGATGGCCCACGGAGTTGAAGAAAATCGTCCGTGACGACGGATTAAATTTATTATTGTGACTTCGAAATTGGTCGAAAGTATTTTAATTAAATTAAAGTCCACTTTGATAAATGAAATGTAATAAAGCACTGAAAGGAATTTGGAGCAGACTGAGGTTTGAAACCTAAAGACGATGGTTGGAGTGTTTGCCATTTTGTTATATTCAATTGTTATTTTCGCGATCCCGATTTAATTAATGCAATTTAACTGATTAATATGAAAAGGTAATAAATTTCGATCACACCAATTATATATTGGTGAGGCGAGTATTCCTGTAATTGTATTCTTTAAAGTCCAAATAGATACTAATTTATAAGTACCTATTACTTAATATCGTATATACACTTAATTAAAAAAATTACTAACTAAAAATAGTCGATAATTCCTCCGCATCGCTGGCCACTGGTAATGTACCCAAAAGGCTGGCAGCATTACCACGTTATCCTTTATATAGATAATAAAGATTCACTAGTATAATAAAATCTTCAAGACTGAAGACAATTTTTACCTCCTAATTGAAACTATTTCAACAGAGTGCTACGGCGGGATCTTTGGTAGTCGTTACGGATTGCCAGAAGCCAGTAAATCTGACACCAGTCTTCCCAAGGAGTACTATGTTACCCAGATTAATGAGTTGTGGAGGTCTGGTAGGCAGCCGCTCCGCGTAAAATACTGGTATTCAGCTGAATCTGGTTTGACTGGAAGCCGACCCCAATATAGTTGGGAAAAAAGGCTATAGTAGGCGCCAGATAAATGTGGAATAAAGTACATTGACCTTTCCCTAATAACTGTTCATAGGTACCTGAACAATTAAATATGAATCGTTTTTCATTATTAGACAATGTTAAGGATCACGAGAGATGATGATTCGGGACAGCTTTGTGTCATTAATTCCGTTTTTCAAATTAAAAATGTCAATAATTGTAGGTGGGTCAATGACCGTTATTCCACGATTATCTGGCGCCTACTATAGGCAGATGATGAGTGCTACGGCGTAGCAACCGCGTAGCTCAACTATGCTACGATCGTGTATGAGGTTAACACGCAGGTTCTTTTAAGCCTTTACTGTGTTCTAAATAAGGGAATTTAGAACATTAATTATGTAGGGACATAATTGGTTTTTTAATCGTCTTATAACTTTAGTGAGTGGAATAAATGGGGTTTTTGACATTTTTCGTATGAAGACTGTGGCTTCTTCATTTAAAAGATGGACATGAACAAAATCAAAATATCATCTTCCATTCCGCCCAAAGTGGAAGAAGTCGTTTTATAATTACTTCCCATCCTTAAAAAAAAATCTTGCAATTTATTTGGCGTCGGTGCAAAATGTTTTCTTTATTCATGCTATAAGTAATCATCTAAGTGGTCACTTCCTTTACTGGCCATATCATCTTACCCTCAGTCTATTCATCACTTCTTTAGGCTTCCCTAGACCTTATAGACACCCACTTCCAAACTTAAAACTTTCTTTATTCTGTGTAGCCCTTTCACAACTACGTTGGGGTCAGGACTCACCAGAGAATGGGCAACAGCATTCTCTGTGGTTCTGTGCATTGCAACAGCTACACTATGATCGCCAACCCGCCTGCCAAGCGTGGCGATTATGGCAAACCCCCCCTTGGGGAAGGCCTATGTCCAGCAGTAGACGTATTTCGGCTGATATGATCATAATGATTAGGGTCGGCTTCCAGTCAAACCGGATTCAGCAAAATACCTACCATTATTTTTCGTGGAGCGGCTGCCTACCAGACCTCCACAACCCAGTAACTAGGTAACACGGTACTTCTTTGCAACACTGGTGTCAGATTTTCTGGCTTCTGACAATCAGTGACGACTGACAAAGATCTATAAATGACAGCCGGGAGCAACGGCTTTGCGAGTTTACTTTCCGAGGCACGAAGGAATTTCGGTATGGTAAGACCGTCACCCATCCACATACCGACCTCGGCAAGCATTGCTTAACCTTGAAGATCGACCCGTGCGGCTGTTATTACTTAGCCATAAGCTCTTCTTTTCATTAACAGGTTTTTTCAATAGATAGCTGAATTGTATTGCCATTAATCTTTGTGTCCAAAACTCCGAGCAATAACTGACTCGGCAGTATTTCATGAAATTAGAGATTAAACCACGTCAATTACATAACTCCACGAGTTTGCCAAATACTGACCGCCATAACCGTTAGTTCATGCATTTTAGTTGGCAAACTGTTATGTACTAAAATATTAGAGTTTTGGGTACACTAGTGGATGAAAGCTAGATAGGAATGTTGGGGTTTTACTTATCAAAGTGTTTATGATGTTTGAAAGAATAAATTTTTGAAGTGAAAACTTTTTTAGGTACGTTGAGCACTTTTTGGGTGAACAAAAATCATGGAACTCGCGTCATCGTCACCGAACGTTTTAGCTTTCGCTTAGTTTTCACTTCAATCGGCAGTCTCCAAAGACTGCCCTGCATTTATTTTTAATGAAATGTTTGGGAAAGGTGTTAAATGCTAATCCGCTTACGAATTTTTTTCACTCGTATGATGATACGCTATCGCTGTTAAAGAATGTGTTTGTATGAATACGTTAATCCTGGATGGTCACGGTTCATAATGGATAGACGGCCTCAGGAGCAAAGCCATAGTTATTGTTAACGACGTTAGTCAAACAAAAACCATTTTAAATAGTATTTGTAATAAATAGGTACTCATGAATGGATATTTTATCAATATAAGGACGTACTCGGTCCACATAGAATCCTAAAAAAACGTTCTTTTATTTTTATTTTGCGTTTTGTCAATGACTCTTGACATAAAACCCCGAGGTTATAACTGCCAGGAAACACAGACATTTTAAGATTCCTAAATGAAAAAAAAAAATGAAAATATACGTACAGAATTAATAGCATTATATTTTAATAGTTTTCGGTCCGGAATTCAAATAACAGAAATACGATAGAAAGCGGAATTCAAATTCAAATAAATCAGAAGTGAGGCTTCTAGTCGGCATGCATATTCGTGATAATCCGACCGCTAAACGACGTGGTATGTAAAACCGAGATCCGTATTCTGCTGCATTCGTCTATGTAATCCGGATGCCTGATTGGTCGACACAGACTGAATTTTAATCACTGGTGTTGAAAACTAGACGAAATAAAGTAGTATTTTGGGAAAGTTTTATTGCTTTAGTTTTCTAGTGTTTAATGGGAAAGCCCGATGTTTTGTTGTTAAATAATTGTTTAAACAATTATATTTTAGTTTATTTGTGAAAATTAATATCATGCCAGAATCGTTTTCTTCAGTAACAAATTTAGTATATAAATAAATACCTAAAACGTCGAATGGAATGAGAAGCTGTATTATTTACTTTATAAATCTCTATTCCTCTATTTAAGAAGTTTTCGACTTACGCCTTTATAATTAGTTATTTTTTGTATGTTTAATGTCAATTATGTCCATAATTATTACAATTGGTTTTCTTTAGGGGTATGCGGAACAGGGTTTAAAGTCCCGCCAACCTCAATTGATAAGGGAGGATCCTCCGACCAGATGGTTGTTGGCAACTGCCCGATAGTTGACATTCGGACTGCTGTTAGTATATGTTCAAGTCGCATGGAGATCTTTGCTTACGCGATGCAGGATTTCATCGGTAGTTCGTCACTGATAGGATAGATGGCGTTGCAATTCTTTTTGTTGCCGTACAAATTTTGCTTTTCAATTTTTTGATTAATGCCGCTACATCTTAATAATTAATTGATTTTGTTTTACCTACCATTCTAAGTAAAGACAAAAATACAAACTCACCCTTACATGTTTGAGTCAGTAAAAGGCCACAAAACAGACCATTGTACACGGTACCCTAAAATAAAGTAATTACAAAAACATCTGTTTCTTTTTCAAATGTGTCTACAAATAAGACGAGTAATGAAGAATTTAAAATTTTAATATTAGCCACAACAGCTGAGTCGACTTTTAAATAAATAAGGATCTGTGTCGCAAGTGTTGAAGCTATTTCAGGGTATATTTTAATGTGTTTTACATCGCATTGTGGAAAAGATTAAAGTAGTCTTAAAATTATGATAGGTCTACACCGAGGCCTTAATATAATTGAAAAAACGGGTTTATAAATAAACTAGCTGCGCCCTGCGGTGTTACCCGCGGTTTTAGTACATATATAAAAAAGTAGCCTATTTGTTAATCAGCTTCCTGCATACCAAATTTTATCAAAATTGGTCCAGCCGTTTGCGCGTGAAGAAGTAATAAACATACACACACACACTCACAAACTTTCATCATGTACATCAGAAAACTAAGGTTCCAGGATACGCAGTGCTGTGTCACTATAGTCAAAATTCAAATCCAACCAACCAGTTTAAAATGATTAATTATTGTGCTATGCATTATCTATGCATAATCTGTCAAATATAGAGAGATTTGAGGTGCTTTAGACAGATTTCGAATGAGATGCTAATGTAAATTATGCCTAAAATAAGTAGAATTGGCTTTGATCCCTCCAAACTTAGCACCCAGTTAAAATTACATAGTTTTTTTGTTATTTTGTGACGCTGTTGTCTCACACTAAGAAAACCTTGGAAACACGGAAGAATTTTATAATTCCATTAATCCTAATATGTAAAATTCTTCCGTTACTGACTGACTGAGTGACTGACAGACAACGCACAACCGACACTACTGGTCGTAAAAAGCTAAAATTTTGAGGATGAATGATTTCCCGAAATTTCTACGGGAACTGGAAAAACCAGGGTACGAAGTCGCGGGCAAAACTAGTAAATTATAAACAGAAACAAGCAAGCGTTCTGATCAATGTTTGTACCGTACCTTTTCTGTGTTGGACCTTTACCCCGAAGTGGAACAACAAACAGTCTGATTTATTTATAAAGGTCATGTTTTTCGATCTTACAAAAGTAATACTAAATAAACAATACTTATTTTTAGCCACGCACGTACATAAAACAATACAAAATATAATGTTTTTTCGTGTGACAGATGTTTAATGTGTAAACGTGTTGAACAGCCTCTCGTTTATCAACCGAAAGAAAATATCGTGTCATATGTTCACTGAATTATTTCTTAACGAAGTACTTACTAAATTAAACAACGAAACTACGTTTTCTACCTTCATAATAATAATCCTCTCAAACGAATTTAGATCACGTTGGCAAATCTCACCGGAGACTAATAAAATACGCAGGTGATATCTTTGTTCCTGTACTCTCACAGTCCGACGGGATCCCTATCGACCGGCGAGAGAACAGGCACAGGACTAACGGCTTTACGTGCTTACCGAGGCAAGGGGTGTCACACCACCAAGTTCCAAACTAAGGGCTTCTATTGAGAAATTTCTAACGGAAAAGCTCAATAATATTTTTCGCCCAACATGATAATCGAACCAAGAATAGGATCCTTGGTTCGATAACCACTGCCACCGCTCGGCAGTCATGCTTGCAACGATAAAACCAACGTGGTATTGGCCTACTTATGTATATGCTAAGTATTGAGGAAGATACACTTCTTCTTTTTTTTCGAGTCGATGGTTAACTCGATGGTAAAACTCTTTATATTGTTTGGGCCCAGTAGGCCATATACATATAGGCAGTAGCTACGTTAATTGCAGCATCGGTGACGTTTATTAAATCCTCCAAAATACTGGGGAAATGTGCATTTAGGGCACTCTTACATATGGCTCATATACGGTATCCGACGGATCTATAAAACCTCATTTCGCAAAGTTATGCTCATGTCATCGTAGATACAGTTGAGTAGTAATTTCAACTGCGGAGTTTTGGCCGAGATTTTTAAGATGGCCGTGTGTGTCATAAATTATCTGTAGAAAGTTCACACAAAGTCTTGCAATCAATGTACCAGAAAGGCGAGTTTGGATAAAACATAACTGAAACTAATTCGATTAGGTTGTCTACTTCGTGTTTATTATAGAATGGAATAGAATTTATCTTTATTCGAGTATCCATGACTCAAAAACTGTTAGTCAAACTTACGACTATATTAGTTAAAATTGTTTTAAAAAAATAACAACATTCTGTTTTCAAAATTCCAGATTATACAAAACTTAAGCAAATCACGACAATATTGGAAACTATTCTGTAAACAAAATCAAACCCTATTTATTCAAATTCATTTGAGATTCGGCACGTTTCGAACATCAAAATCAAATATTCAGAAACCAACACTTCATCCCTTTGAAGTGTTTAAACTTATCAATCTTATCGTTGGCCCTACTTTCACATTTATTATTATTTTAACTTAAGATTTTACTTGCTTTGCCTGCGGTTTTGCACCGTCATGATAATGTGGAACTAGTGATACCAAATTCAACATTGGTTCCATTATTTTCAGAGGTTTAAAAATTGAACTAGTGATTAAAAAAAGAACATACGTAGTTCCATCATGGAACTGTTAATGGTACCAGTGAGAACGAAGCTATGTCTGCACCAAAATTCATCAAAATATGAATTCAGCTATAAGTCATACCTTATCACACATTGACGTGAGTGGTGAAAATAAGAACAATGTAGCAAAACTTCGGTACCCAAGATAAATAATGTAACATCAAGATCGAGAATTTATTTTTCTGTCTCAAATCCATGACCCATAAATCTACTTATCATACCTGCCAAAAATGTCAAATTAGAGTCACGTCACCCGAAAAACTTTTCTGAAGTCAGTTGAAAGCAAACCTAGCGAAATATTAATGTCATGGGCAAAAGTGTGTCCATTAACGTACTGTTATCCAATTTACCCTGACCCATCATAGCGGAGCTGCTTGAGAAGAAAGCTGTCAAACAAACGTCAACTTCCGTATATTTGAATTTAGTTCCTTCGATTGCCGTGTGTCAAGTTACGGTGGTTGGATAAAAGTTTACACAATTTGACGTGCGACAATGTAAACGAGGGTACATCGATTCATGTTATTGACACAGCCATATCGTAGCCGTGACGATGAATGCGATGGCATTTATTTTTTCTCTGACGTCATACATCAATGCCGTTGGATAGCTCAATATTGGGTGGTGCTGATTGTGTTTTGTTTTTGTGAATGTAGGTATCTATATATATATCGTACTTTTGTGATTTTGATGTTTCATTTCTTATCAGCTTTGGCAGGCTTGTTTAACCCACTCAATCTTCTTTTATGTGTCATGTTTCCCCCTGATCTTTCAGTGACATGTTTTATTTTGTTATGTTATTTAATCATTTGATCAAGATATGTATATAAACTCTTGCGTTACTGACTGGCTGACTGACAGACAACGGACAGTCGAAACTACTGGTCGTTGGAAGCTGAAATTCGGCATGTAGTTTCCTTGGGGAGTGTAGGGGAGCGTCAAGAGAGGATTTCCCGAAATTCCTACGGGAATGGGAAAAACGAAATATGCGCGTACGAAAGTCGCGGGCAAAAACGAATTTTGACATAAGTTAGATAACAAAAAATCTTAATCATCAAATTATTCTAAGTCGTTGATATCGGAAAAACTCTTTTTCTATACACTTTATCGTGAGTAAACGTTTACATTAACACGATCAAAAATGACGATAAAACTGTGTCTACTGTTAGTTTACAATATTTAGACTTTTTTTTTTTTGAGGTGAAGACGACATGAGGTAAACATATAACTAGGTATGTGGATATGTGATTTGCGTAGCTACAAAGATAATGCTTAATCTAACAGTCTTGTTACAAACAAACTAACAATTTCAGCTCAGTATAATTGTATTCATATCGTACATGTAGTACGGATGGATGGATACTAAAACGTGACCATGAAAAGCGTAAAACATGAAATATGTAACACCAACCCGTGCAAATCTACGTCAAACTTTAAATAATAGATCACTAACGAATGTACCCAGTATTTAAACCGGTTCGATCCCACTAATTAATTAATACTAGGTATTTACGCGGGTAGTTATATACCCGTTACAATGTTTGACGCGTGATCCGTTGTGGCAAAATGGCGGTTTCAAAATATACGCTTTCTACTATTATTATAAACTAGTTGTGCCTGCGACTTCGTTCGCGTGGAATTAAGTTTTATCGTGATTACTCTGAAGTATATTTTTCTGGGTAAGCTCGCTCCATCGTCGACTTTGTCTTTGTCATATATGACCTAGACTAGAGCCAAGAGCAAACCCAGTTCAAATAAAAAAAAAAACAATCTTAACTCCAGAAGAACTAAGAACCAGAATACAAATTGGCGACAACTAAAAAAGCGCAGAGTCAATGAAGTTCAACGTGTCACCAGGCCTGTTTCTCCTACTGGACACTCAGGGCAAGTGTTCAGGGTCCCGCGATCGAAGGTGGCCCCCTAGTTTCTGCCAGAAAACCTACCCATGACTGATAAATATGATTAATTTTAAGAATAACAAACGAAAATAAATTTGAATCTTTATTTTTCCTCTGTAGATTTTTTAGCACAACCTTGTTAATGCTAAAAGAGTTTGTTTCTGTTCCATAATATGGCAATCATGTTTTTCATTTATTAACAGGCAAATAATTTAATTTTTTTTTTTCCTGTTATAGAACATAGCCCTTTCAAAGTCATAGGGGACCTAGTATCATGTGTCCAGGGCCTCCAATAGGTAAAAAAGTTTTATATTATTTCAAGTTGAGTTTTAATTCATTGTAGATGATGAATAAGTAAATGTTTTTGCGGATTGACAGAGCGTTCGGGCTGCCGGTCGATTCTGTAAACGTGTCGAAGTGAAGGCTTGGGTGAAGTGATCGCGAGGTGAGCTGTCAATCCATAAAATCAAAATGGAATGACAGCTCACTTCGTGATCACGTGACATCTTGATTATAGCCTTTACTTCGACATGTTTACAGAATTGACCGGATGCCGCGCACATACCTAAGTACAGTGTACAGTGGTCCCGGTTGAACTACATATATCTTGTACCCCGCGACGAAAATCTCTGGCAGTACTAACGCGATTATGATAATTCTTTCACTGATAAAAAGCTACACTATTGCTGAGAAGGAAAGGCTACTGTTTATCCACGAAAAAATCCACGGACCTTTTGGGATAGGCGACGGCAGCAAAGTCGCGGGAACAAGCTAGTTCTCCTTCACAAAGTCTATTTTGGTCAAAGAGCTAACTTGCTTCTGGTTAAGCAAGAAACACGTCATAATAAAAAAGAAGACACTGAAAAGTCACTATGACTTTGTTTTTTTTTTTTAAGGATGGGAAATCATCAAATGACTTTTTCCGCTCTGGGTGGAGCGGAAGAGCGTGTCAGACTCTTACTGACTAAGACCCATCCGTGTTCCTTCTAAAACCCTTTGTGTTTAGGGCCGCAGTGATTCTTTCGAACAAATTCCGCAACCCGGGTCATAAATAGTGACTGCGAAGCAAAGGTTTGAAAAGAAAGGTTTCTCGAAATGTACATAGAAGCAGTTACAGAAGGTCTACAGACTGAGAACATACATAAGAAAGGCGGTTCCAAGATCTAAGGTAAAATAACAGGAAAAACTCAGAATAAATCCTTTACTGTGAAAGATGGTCGAGCATGCAGGTAACAAATAAAATAAACTGAATTTGTTAATCATGTTGTGTATATCACTAAGATTACCTTGGCAGAGATTAATACTCTGCTCGTACGTCGTCAAAATCTCATCATTCATGCAGCATACAGGTCAAAAATGTTCTTTACTTCACTGTATATTCTTTACTAGCAAACTCCTATAATGTGGGGACATGTCAAAAGATACTTTTCTACATCATTAAATATACATTTTCTAAATAATGATGAGTTTTCTAACTCACACATTAAATTACAATTTTTGAAGGCATATTGTGTAAGATTAGTGCACTCCTTCAATTACGGAGCGAATAGCTTGCTTTCGTGAAACTAATATACAATCTCGAACAAAAGTATTGGATCTTAGTATACAGCCATAATGGTTATGTGCAAAGGAGTGGAACTCTCTGCCTGCGTCTGTGTTTCCGAACAAATACAACCCTAATCTCTTCAAAATTAGAGTGAACAGGCTTCTTCTGCGTAAGCTCGCTCCATCGTCGACTTTGTCTCTGTCATCTATGACCTAGACTAGAGTCAAGAGTAAACCCATATTAAATAAAAAAAAAAATTAAAAAAAAACATTGAATTGGAAATATAATAACACAATTTAAAACAAGTAGTCTACTGATGATATAAGATAAAGAGAGATAAACACGAAAAGCGACTTTGTTTTATACCACTTAGTGCTTTACGAACGCAGTTACGACCTGATATCAATTTTCTTACAGGCCATCCGATTCCTAGAGGTCGCCAGAAATAAGAAGCGATTAAATTGTGACGTCATAAGAAATTCTGACGAGCGTTTGTATCATTATGTTCGTGTGTTCTCTTGTATACATGTTTCCATTTTTAAATTTTTGTTTCCTTTTTGTCATTCTTATTTATTCATCTTCCTCGGATCCCGTAGCGCGGGATTATGTTCTTGTATTGTGTGCTTTGAAGGGAGATTTGTCGGGCTCCTGAATAAAGTAACTGTCTATTTGTGTTCGTGTTTAATGTTGTTTATAAATATTTCTACTATTTTGTTGTGCTTGTCACTGCCTGTTTACCTGCTCGTTCAAAATGTACTGGTTAACAGGCTACTTTGAAAAAAATACTTTTATTTTTTTGAGAAAACACCAGAGAGCGGTTACGCACTGCATCCAATCCGAATCCGTGAAAATACGTCCGAAGTAGTCATAGAACTGGTAGTTTATGCACAAGATCCAAATTCTGCCATCAGATTTCTCTCCGTCATCCGTGAGTCTCCAATTCGGAAGAAATATTGGCGGACCAAGGTATCTGTAGTAGTCTTTGTATGAACGCTTTTGCATTACCTTGGATTCCAATCGAACAAATCCGCGCAGCTTGACAGCGGAGAAGGCGTGTGAGGTTGATTTGGATCAGAGATCGGATTAGTGCGTAAGCAATATCCGAATTCAGTTCGAGTTTTTTCAAACTGTGGATCCGTATTTTCACGAATTCGAATTGGATGCAGTGCGAAAAGCAATATCTGAATTCGGTCCGAATTTTCGGTATGTGTTTTTTCACGGATTCGGATCGGACGCAATGCGTTACCGCTCTGAGGACCATTCCCACTAATTTTTAAGCAACGTTCGCATCCGCATCTCAGTCGCAATCTGTCAAACAAGCCTCAATTTACATACATTTTTGGCGGATTGCAACAGACATGCTAAAGCAAACGTTTTTTAAACATGACTAGAATTGGCGCTTTGTTATTTCCCTTCATTTTGACGAGTTTTGACATTGTTTGGGGCTGACTTCAAAAAAGGAGGAGGTTCTAAATTCAACTGTTTTTTTTTGGATTTGGACATAGACGATTGATTATTGTTATAACAATGCGCCTCAGCTTGGTAAATGAAAAACCTAACGGGTATCTGGAACATACGGAATGGGTTAAGGACCGGGAGTTATCAACATGGCACAGCTTTAAGTCCAGCTGTGAACTGCAATGAGCCGAGTCGACTGAATATTCATTAATTCATACCCAAAAAGCTTTTTATCAGAGCAGTAGTAAACACAATTCCACAAACTAGGCTAATAGAGGCACCTCTTTAGAGATATGTTATCACTGATTGGGAAAGGTACATACACTACCGTTCAAAAGTATTTGGCCACCCAGAAGAAGGTAGTTAGTAAAAGTTGATACATGACTTCATAGCAATTTTTTATTTTTTATTGCAGACTCATCTGTGTGTCCACCTTTTTTTTAATGAAGTTCTGGCTTCACAAAATAAAGGAGCCACATACTTTTGAGCGGAAGTGTACACATTTGTAGTGATGGGAGCCACATTTCAATTGATCAAAACTTTTTCGGGCAATTTTATATGTTTACTAGATTTTGCCCGCGACTTCGTACGCGCATATCCCGTTTTTTTCCCCGTTCCCGTAGGAATTTCTCGTTCTCGTATAGCGTATAGCCTTACTCAATTATGTGGCTATCATTTACAAAAAGAATTATACAGATCCGACGAGCAGTTCCAGAGATAAGCGCGTTCAAACAAACTCTACAGCTTTATTATGTTAGTATAGATTAGTAAAGTTTGTTTTACATCAACCTGTAGATGGATTCCAAGTATCCTAAGCTAAAAACTTAGTGAACTGTTCCGAATTCCGCCATGAGGGAGTTTGTTTAGTAACTCATTTGGGAACGCGCCACAGGTTTCTAAACAAAGTTTCGAAGGCAATTTGTTGTGAACTAATAAAATTTTCAACAGTTTATTTACTTTTGTACTTATGGTTGACTTATTTATGCCAGTGGTGATGCCCGCTTGAAAGTCGAAAATATTTTAACGAGAATGTACTATACTGACAAAAAAAAACCTAATACGAGGTATAAGTATCATAATTCTGTTCTAAACCAGGTCCTAAGGACCAGGGTGTTGTGCCAAATGTCTTCCAGATTTGTTCAGCAGTTGAGGTCCGATTGACTCTAAACATATTAAATACTAACATACTAACGTAATTTTCTCAATCATCTGACAGCTAGAATATCCCACCAAAAATTAACTGATTTTTTAAGAATATTTATTTATAATTATAAATAACTAGCTGCGCCCCGCGGTGTTACCAGCGGTTTAAACTAGCCTATGTGTTAATCCAGGGTGTCAGCTTCCTGCGTACCAAATTTAATCAAAATTGGTTGCGCGTGAAGAAGTAACGACTCACAAACTTTCGCCTTTAATAATATTAGTGTGATATCCTGTAAATGTCAACTTGCATAAAATGTATTTTTGATAATTTTTTGAAAAAAAAGATCCGAATAAATGATCTGGCTCATTAAATTTTTAACTCTTTAAATATTCAATTTTAAGAATTTAGGATTGCTTCAAGGATATTGTGTAGTAAATAAAAATCGTATCTTTTAAAATATAAGGGTTGATTAAGCCCCGCTACTCCCCAGCCAAGTCTGCAGTTCTGTGTTAGGATTACAAAAGAGGGATAGGACAAGTTTTCAGAATACCTTAAATGTCTACCCAAAAATGTCTACCAGCTCTCTTACTATTTAATTTAACTTAGTTCCTGCATTCTAATTAAAAAGACTTTCTTAACCAAAAATACAAAAAGAAAGTAGTCCCTGTTTATCACAGCAGTTGTTTTATACAAACTCTGACTGAAACTAGTAATATGCAACTGTCCTATTGCAAAGCAAATGCACCTTCATATACGGAAAATGAACGTAGGTACATTAACCAACGGGCTGAGAATGGGAGCATAAAGTTACTATTTTAAAATTACATAACATAAAGCCTGTATTCCTCGAAGGATGAGGTACAATTTGTTTGAAAGAGTCACCGCGGCCTTGAAACATAAAAAGCATTTGGAGTAACACGGGTGGGCTTTATTCAGTAAGAGTCTGCCTGGCCCTGGAACGCAAAGGGCTTTAGAAGGAACACGGATAGGTTTTAGTCAGTAAGAGTCTGACACGCCCTTCCGCTCCACCCAGAGCGGAAGAAGTCATTTGATGATTTCCCAAAAAAAAAGGCTGTTACAGAGGAATCCCAGGTTGAAAAACCCAATAAAATATTACTCCACCGAGGACTCGCACACAGGACTTCATGCATAACAATGGCGCTGCAACCACTAAATTTAGGCAAGACTAAATGAATCGAGACATTTATTTACGCAGAAAAACCTTACTTCTCCTTTAAAATACCGACATTTATTCAGAAACTGCACGATATTTTAAAAGGAAATTCGAACTTCACCAGTCAAACTCTCAGGATGTATCGGATCGTTTACAACATTCTTTAGTGTTTGCAGAACTAATGTTTCCCGAGTTTCCGTGCAAGATTTATGGGAACACTTCTGCATAGCAACTACATATCGGAAGTGCCTTTAGTATTTATTTATATTTTCACTCGGTTCAGCACCAGTCTGGAATTTTAAATAATTAAAAGTATTGATGGGTGAAATTGAGAAAATACCTTTTAAGATTTCTTTTGTAAAAGGTGTTTGTTGCTCTGAATTTATAAAGGGTATTTTTCATGCATGAGTGAGGCAAAGGTATTTTGCTTTTAATAAGTAGCTGGGGGTTCAGTGTTTTGTAACTTTTTTACAACGTTCACTGACCTCTTTTTAGCTTGTTTCACGTGAACAACGATAGAGCTGCACAGGTTGATAAACATATAATATAATATCTTTCTAAATAAACCTTTTGACCGTAGGAATTTCGCAAAATCGTCCTTAGTGCTACTCTACACTCCCAAGGAACCTACATGCCAAATTTCAGCTTTCTACAACCGGTAGTTTCGATTGTGCGTTGTCTGTCAGTCACTCAGTCAGTCACTCAATCATATAATCCTCCTGACCGATTTCGGCCATGGCGGCCAGTCTCAACGGAGACTAGCCATCTTTTCGGAATGGCTACGAGAGATTATAGACTATCAAATTTTGATGCGTAAATAAGGAATTCCAAATGTTCAGTTGACAATTTATCGAGAGTTTACAATCTCTCAAGTTACTTTATAATCTTGCGGAGTTTGCTTTTTTCCGGTGACATATGTATTGATTCTTCTGTACGTGTGTATGTACCTAAACTCCGCCTAAACGGCTCGACCGATTTGATGATATTTTTTATGAGTGTTTAAGTGGGTCTCTGGATGGCTTAGAATGATGATCATAATTGGACCCGGTAGGTATAACTGTAATCAGATGGAACATTCGGCCAGTACAACGTCTGTTGGGGCCGCTAGTTGTTTATAAAAACTGTTAATAAATCAATACTTCAGGAGAAAATCATTATTTAATTTCCTTCAGTACATTTTTTTGCACTTGTCTATTCTTACCATCAATCTTTGTTTAGGTAGGTATTCTCCCTAGAGACTTATCGACATCGCCAAAAACTCGTAAATAATAGCATCGGATATTAGTCACACAAAAGGAACCCAAATCATGTTAAAGGTATATAGAATAAAGACGCACGCCAGTTCTCTTTTATACTCAATAGAATGAAAAATCTATTTCAGAAGTGAGATTCCAGAATCTGAATATAAATAAAAATACACTGTTATTGACAAGAATACGTCTCTGCTGATCTCTTGGGTAGTAAGGGTCGTGATAAAGACTACTAAACTAGCGGAGTGAGGGTTAGGGCGTAGCAAGATTTTTGGTTAAAAATAAGAGCGCTTAGAGCGCTTACGCACTACGTCCGATCCGAACCCGATCAGTATCCGAAAAAAGTAAAACAATTTGTATGGTAGCTTACGCACTACACCCGATTTCCGTCATCCGATTCCTCTCCGTCATCCGAGAATCTCCATTTCTGATAAGATTATTGACGGACCGAAGTGGCCATACCTAGTATTATTTGTATAAACAGTTGCGTACTACGTCCAAACCGAATCCGAGCTGCGTCCGAGAAAAGAGGCAGAGGGGCCGGGGGGCAGGGGGTGACGTGACTCGGCTCTTTTAGAACTTAGTTGGATTTACTGCAAAAATCTTATAACAATTTAATTGGACAAGGATAAGGAACCATGGCTGGGATAGAGGGCAATTTAAATTGCTCTTAAGACTTTAGAAGTTATTTTTTTTTAACACGGTAACACTGATAAACACGATAGAAGTATAAGAGATAAGAGTAGGGGAAGATCAAAGAAATGAAGGATGGATTGTGTGAAGCCATATCATCTGTATGTCTAGATAGAAGGTAATCACGGATTTGAAACGGAGGAACCTAGTGCGTAAGCAATATCCGATTTCGGTCCGAGTTTTCTCGGACAGTATTTTGACGGATTTTGATCGGATTCGGATCGGACGTAGTGCGTAATCGCTCTAACTCTTTAACACATCAATATTTTTGGTTATTTTAAACTAGATGAGTCTGGTGTAACACCGAAACAAACTCAGACGTCGTTGTCTGTTTTAAAGTCGAAACGAAAATATGAGAACCATAATATTATATGTAGATAGTATAATGTCTGCTACGAGAAATGAGGCTGAAATACAAGCTTAGCAAATTACAATATTCCATAAAATGTTATATGAAACTCGAACTTTATCGGAACATTTAGTGAAAGGCAGACACAAACAAACATCCAAACTAGGAGATACAATAAAACATCAGTGACAAAGTAGCAAATATATCAGACCAATAGCGGTTCGAAGCGCGATTGATATGCTAGATCAATCAGGCAATCTGTTCGCTAGATTGGGTCTAGATTTTAGTATCTAGAAAGTCGTTGTTTTTCATCCAAGCTCACGTGAAAATACAATTGGCGCGAATTCTCTGCACGAGTCTGTGTTTCCTGATAGCTGCTACTATTTGGATTCGGGACCCTGAGTTTTTAAGTAATGAGTAAGGAGCTCTTGGCTAAAGAATAACCGCCGCACGGGTCCATCAAGGTTAAGCAATGCTTGCCATGGTTGGTCAGTGGATGGATGACCATCTTAACATACCAAGTTTCCTCCGTGCCTCGGAAAGCACGATAAGCCGTTGGTTCCGGCTGTCATTTATAGATCTTTGGCAGTCGATACGGATTGTCAGAAGCCAGTAAATCTGACTGCAGTCTTGCCAAGAACTACCGTGTTACCCAGTTGGGAAAAAGGCTAGGCAGATGATGATAAAGGCTACTCAAGCGTACTCCATCGTAGACCACATCATCGCTTACTGGTGAAAGCACTGACGCATTGACCGCAATCTTAACTGATGTTAACAGCGAGAGCCTTACAATAATAATAAAATAAAAACAGACATAAAATAAACAGTTTGAAGAAAGAATGAATTACACTGACAGTAGTTATGTTTTTCTATTTATAATTAGTGTAATGTATGTTCAGTCTTTCAAGTACAGTCAGCTACAAAAGAGTTTTAAGAAATGATTGATTAATTAATTATTTCTGTAAAATGATAATGAAAGAGGAGAACAATGAAGAAAGCGTGCTGATGTTGACAACTGGAGCCTTACAATAATATTAAAATAAAAACAGACATAAAATAAACTGTTTGAAGAAAGAATGAATTACACTGACAGTAGTTATGTTCAGTTTTCCAAGTAAAGTCAGCTACAAAAGAGTTTTAAGAAATGATTAATTAATTAATTAATTATTTCTGTAAAATGATAATGAAAGAGGAGAACAATGAAGAAAGCGTGCTGATGTTGACAACTGGAGCCTTACAATAATATTAAAATAAAAACAGACATAAAATAAACTATGTTTGGAGAAAGAATGAATTACACTGACAGTAGTTATGTTTTTCTATTTATAATTAGTGTAATGTTTGTTCAGTTTTCCAAGTATAGTCAGCTACAAAAGGGTTTTAAGAAATTATTGATTAATTAATTGATTATTTCTGTAAAATGATAATAAACAAGGAGAACGATAAAAAAAACGTGCTGATGTTGACAACGGGAGCCTTACAATAATAATAAAATAAAAACATACATAAAATAAACTGTTTGAAGAAAGAATTAATTACACTGACAGTAGTTATGTTTTTCTATTTATAATTAGTGTAATGTTTGTTCAGTCTTCCAAGTACAGTCAGCTACAAAAGACTTTTAAGAAATGATTTATTAATTAATTGATTATTTCTGTAAAATGATAATGAAAGAGGAGAACGACAAAGAAAGCGTGCTACATTGAATCCAAGTAACATAGAACATGAACAGGAAGACGATGATTATGAACATTTTGTACTTAGTTTCTCTTGTTATTCCAAAAAATTAAAAGCATTATCAACATCATTCATCATCAAAGATTCACGATAAGCCAGTCAACGGAATTAGTTGAATTGAATGAGTGAAGGCTATTTACGTTTAAAAAAAAAACATTATGTTGCTGGGTAGCCAGGATAAAAATATAAGTAGGTTTTGTAATACTTCCAAAAGTATCTGTACATGTTCTAGGTAATGGAAATAAATACGTTTTTCAACTACTAACAGAAGTTCTTATAAACATTACGAGTTTAACGGCATAGTTTGTATGATAACACTTGATTTATTGCAGAAAAGTTATTGTTTCTAAAGTTATTTATAGTTTTACCTACCGACACGAAGAATTCCTACGTTCTGATGCAAACCATTCGGTAACGGTTTATCTTTAACGTTCTTTTGTTCTTTTAAATGAGGAGAAATTATGTAAATCTGCTAAGAACACGTTTTTATTTGAGATACTGAAATAGTACATATTGTAAATATGATAAAACATTCGCATTCCCATCGTAGTCGCAGTGTCAAAAACACCTCTTTCTCTTCTTACACTTTGGTAAGTTTTCAACATCAATTTTAAAGATTACCTGCCGGGGTGTCGAAATTTTGGCTCGCTGTCCGATCACCACCAGGCCCGGGTCGATGGCGCGTTGTATTTCACGTGCGCCTCAAAGAGATGTCAGCATAAAAGACGGGGCCCGCTAGGGCCAGAGCCTGCCAGGGTACCGGAATTTGTTCGAATGAGTCACCGCGGCCCTGGAACGCATAGGGCTTTAGAAGGAACACGGATGGGTTTTAGTCAGTAAGAGTCTGACACGCCCTTCCGCTCCACCCAGAGCGGATGAAGTCATTTGATGATTTCAAATCCTTAAAAAAAAAAAAAGGGTTTCGAAATTTGTTTGAAATAGAAAAAGACATTTTCGAAAAATTTTGTTTAAGGTAAATTCGACCGGTTTTCGAAAGATTTGGATCCCTAATTTAATTGGAGATAAATATAGCCTATGTTACCAACGGTGAAAGTATTTTAAAATTGGTCGAGTAGTTTTTGAGTTAAATCGTACAAACAAACAAACATTTCGGCGTATTAGTAAAGGCACATTTTACTATGGTTAATTGGTAGCGCCCCGAATCGATTCGTGTGTTCCCTTAGCATCCCTCGCTTATTTACGAACGGGCGCGAATCTCGGAGTAGGTACGTCAGTCCATTCAGTTTTGTATAGTAATAGTTAGAGAAACATAAACCAAAATCTTAAGCTTTCCAGTTTACCTTGCGAGCAGTGCAGAGGAAATAAATATTGGGGTAAAGATGTTATATTTCACGAAAGCCTCAATAAGTCAGATTTAGAATTTTAGATGTACGTCCACGTTAGTACGCGCCTGTGGACCAGACACTCAAATATACGACCGTCTTCTTGAAAAACTACTCCGCTCATAAAGTCAATCAATCTACCTAGCTTTTTTAAGGTTCCGTACCCGAAGGGTAAAAAGGGACTCTATTACTAAGACTCCACTGTCCATCTGTCAGTTGTCTGTCTGTTACCGTGATAACTGTCTAGCTATCACGGTTCATGAGATACATCTCATGAACCGTGATAGAACAGTTGAAATTTTCACAGATGATGTATTTCTGTTGCCGCTATAACAACAAATAATAAAAATGAAATAAAATTAAAAATAAAAGGAGGCCATACAAGAAACAGGTTTTTTTCGGCGACCAACGTGTTTTCCAAGGCACGGAGGAACATTGGTATGTTAAGTTGGTCATCCATCAACAGTTTAACCACAGCAAGGGTTGTTTAACCTTGAAGAGCGCCCAGTGCGGCTGTTATTATTTATCCACGAGCTCCTTCACATACTTACAAAAAAAAAATTAAAATATCCTACCAAATACGTATAAACTCTGTCTGAACCATTCCACGTGTGTACAAGTTATATTGTACAAACAACTGAAGCCGGCGCGACGTAACCTGAAAGTCAACAGTTACATCCGCGAGGTTTTAGCGCTCGTTTGTTTAAGCCACTTCACTTGCCTTTATTCTGTCGGGATGTGAACGGAGCTTAGCTGCTGTTTGCCGAGAGTTTATCTGTTGTGTTGTTTTTTATGTTGTTTGGAGAACGCAAAATGTGGACTTTTAGTTGTTTTAAAACCCAAATCGTCATAATATTTTAGAAGTTCTGGATATTTGATGTGAATACTACATTTTGTATTATATTTGAAAGTAAGCAACCGTTTACAACATCATTATTTTTCAAACATGTTACTTTATACCGTAAACTCTGTATTGTTTCCCTGTAAGTAAATTATGTGTGTATTTTTCTAATGTAATATATGGTCTACTGTTATAAAAAGGGATACAATCGCTGATTGTCATTAGATATTTTTATCCCACAAAATGCTCATGTTCCTGTGGATTAGGCAAAGGGTTTGATAATCTCAAACAACAAATTATATACTCGCTTTCATATCCCGTTTTTTCTAATCTAATTTCTTGAATAACTTCAAAACCATTTATTTGTTAAATATGAACAAAAAAATATGGTACAGTTGGAAAAACTTTTTTTTAAGTTTTTCTGACTCCAATTTAAAATGTATTTATTTTTGTTATACGTCCTTGTTGTGCGAGTATGTTCAACACTTTGTTTAGCGTGGGTAGGTACTATTCTTCGCTCACGTTCCTTCCACGCATTCGTCTCCCGCATCCCTCTTACATCTACGGCGTTTACTTATGCAAAAAATA
Source organism: Mamestra brassicae (assembly GCA_905163435.1). NCBI lineage: Eukaryota > Metazoa > Arthropoda > Insecta > Lepidoptera > Noctuidae > Mamestra > Mamestra brassicae. Next base: position 4,102,737 of record LR991004.1, on the reverse strand, counting down.
AAAAAAAACATTGAAGCTCAATCAATCAATCAATTGTATTTCACAAATTTTGCGTGCACAAAATGTTGGCAATTGCAGAAATACCTGAATTAAACGTATTAAAAACAAACCAAAATTCTCCGATTTATTACTGCGAACTAAAAATAAATTGCAATGCGAATTCAGCAAAGCCAACGATGCGAAAAGTAGTAGTAGGTAGTTGAAAGTTCATTCAAAGTAAAATACTAAGGTAAGTTCATACAGTCGACTGCGCCTGACTGAGTCGTTGCGTCGGAGTCAGACGTTCACGCTGCTAACTTTAACTTTCTGATTGAATCCTGTGCATTTTACAGATTTGACCCGTATCGAATTTAAAAAAATATATTGTTTCCTATTCAATACATATTTTTTAAGGTTGGGAAATCATCAAATGACTTCTTCCGCTCTGGGGGAGCGGAAGGGCGTGTCAGACTCTTACTAACTAAAACCCATCCGTGTTCCTTCTTAAGCCCTTTGAGTTCCAGGGCCGCGGTGACCCTTTCAACCCTGGCAGGCTCTGGCCCTAGCGGGCCCCGTCTTTTATGCTGGCATCTCTTTGAAGCGCGCGTGAAACACAACGCGCCATCGACCCGGGCCTGGTGGTGATCGGACAGTGGGCCACCCAAAGCTTGCCGTGCGCAGGCCCGTCCTTCACAATACTTGCATAGGTTATTCATTTGTCTGTTTTATTTAAAGATTTTTAAATTGTGAGATAATATTAAACTGATGAATGTTATATGACTTCTTGAAATATTTTCTTTACAGAAGCTGGCCAACCGTCATTTTTATTTCTTACGTAAAAGCTATTTATCGATTGCAAACTCTATTCGTAGTATATTAAAACACCTTAATTACTAAACATCGTTTGGTTGCACTGAACGCTCCTCCGACAGATTTATCATTCGCACAGCCTTACCGTTGAACTCTCTGCTAGCATTTGCAATCATTACCAACTATGACACGTCTGCCTTCAAACCAAGAGTGAACAGAAATGCACTGAATACTTACGGTCCATAATAGACCTCTTTCATCGCTCACCATCAGGCTCGATCGAGGTCAAGAATGTGCTCATCATTCTCAAATTTTTAAGGAGTGTTTGCATTCGAATTGCAGTCGAAATCTGTCGAAAACTATTTTTTCTACATTTTGACAAGTATTTGAGAATGATTGTCGCTGGGATGATAATGTGGCTTAAATTTTAATACTTTAAGCACGAGAATTGGCCTTAATAAAAAAACAATAATTCTTCTTCTTCTATTTGTCTACTTATTCTATTCTGCAGAAACATAGGTACTGCATTATATTTCACTGCAAATGCAGGTAGGCAATAAATAAAGCCTAGACAATGGTCTAGAGAGCACTGTCAGCTCTAGTATTTTATTGCAGCCATATTCTATTTTATAGTAGATACGTGCAATACCTGGCTTTTGAAATTGGTCACGTTCGGGAATAATAGTTTGACCATTATTTTAAAGGCATTGTTAAATATTATTTGGCGCGTTCCCACTATTCGGTTTAATGAAAATGGGTTTGCACCCTTCGAAATGAATATCAACACAATAGACAACAAATGCATCCATTAGTATTGGCATTGTGTTGACACATTATTGTACAGTAAATCTGTTGCCGGTTATTTGTGTGTTGCTAATTTAAAATATATGTTGTTTTTTTTTATCAGCTCTGGTTTTTAGTTTCAAGTATCTCGTCCAAACAAAAAAATCACATATCGCACAGTGAGAATGAAAGTGACCGAACTCAAAATTTCGGCGAATTGAGTTAAGTACTTGTAACTACTCATAATAACATGGTCCATCATCTAATGAATCAAAAAGTGACCATTTCGTGCTAGAAATGGACAAACATAAACATTGCGTCTCTTTCTCCCTAAAATACGAAGTCAATTTTGTGATTTCCCACAAAATGCAAATTTCGTGTTAGGTCACTTTTATTCTCATGGTGCGAATGTATAAGTACTAAGTTTTTTTAATTTAACTAAGTACTATGTACTAAGTTTTGTTTTAATAATCATTCATTTCTAAAAATTTCACTTTAAAGCTCTTCTCTTATGTGTAGATTTAGGAAAATGATGTATCAGGACCAGCAACAGTCAGACATCATATTATTGTCCCAAAAATCCTTTTCCCTTGGCTTGTACTAAAGGTTCAGGTATATTTTTGGGCCCTGAAGCGTCAGATGAATGTTTCACTGAAAGCTGAACACACGTAGTACTTGGGTACTGCCATTAATCTCGATTTTTAGCGTTTATGCTTTTTATGTCTACACTACAAAAATAGCAGTCGTATCATGATTTTTAAGTTCTCGCCAAATAGTTGGTGTTTGGAATTTGAAAGCATTTCTTTTGCCACTTTTTCATAACCTTAAATATTCAATACACGATTTACGAACACAATCAGTTGCCCAAAGCATGTCATTTTTATCCTTAATAGGCATTTCTAACAACTCCGAAAACGCTTTTTTACAGTATTAAACACATATTCTAAATCTAAAGATATTCTTCTGAATACAATGAAATTTGTTTATATCTACGAATAAATACGCTTGACTGATAAAATCAAAACAATTATTTGAGATGCATAAACATTTTTGAGGGTAGTATTGAAAAAAAAAACATGACATAAGTAAACATTATCAACTACAAAGTCCGCGGCAACAGAGAAAAAGTTAAATTTTGTTAATCAGTGTAATATAATAAAAAATAACACTCTTATATAATGAGTATGGAAATCTAACTTAAGTTGAATACAGAGGATGAAATTCAAGTTGAATGTTCACACCTACCAAGCTTGGCAGACGGGCACAGAAGCACACAGAATGCTGCTGCCTATTCTCTAGTGAGTCCCTTGCTCGCCTCTTACATCACCCACGGGAAGTAATGAGATGGTGCTATTCTTTTACGTCCGACACCATACAGAACTCCGACAAAGCATTGAAATGAACAGGAGGAAATCGCATTTGAGTACGAGAATAACTTGAGAAGAGTGCAAAGCCGGGGTTACATTATTATATTGTGTCGTGGCGCAGTTGATTGGCTACAAAACTCGATGTATATTTCGCGCCACAACACACCACACAGTAATGTAAACTTTAGGCTTGTATTTTCAAAACAGATTAGCATTGTAACTTTAAAATACTGGTAATACCTACTCAAGTACCAATTTTATTAGGCACTTCATAGCACAATACATTTTCAGATACTCCACCTATTCTCCACTTCTCCAAATTATTTCTTTATCCAAAACAATCTTATTACTTCGTCCCTAACAAGGCCCTTTGCAAACATTTATGCGTACAGTTCAGTAATCAATACCAACAATGCCTAATGGCATACATTTAGATGCTAATAAATCTGGAATAAGCCTAATGGGTCATTTCTAGTTGCCATGGATACAAAAAGATGGCCGCCGTATTGGCCCAAAGTAATTGAGTGGGAAACTTGTGAGAATGTTTTTCAAAAGACCTTCGTTCTTGTTTAGTCGGGCGAATAATTGTTTTTATTTAGGTACTACTTGTATGTCTACGTACCTGTAACCTATAAGATAATGACGACATCGTGCGATTTATAATTTACTCTCTCCGATAGTGTCGAATTGCCGTTCCATCGGACTATGAGAGTGATGGAAAAGGGATAACATGTCCCGCATCGATGGCTACCACGGCCAAAATCGGTTAGGCGTTTTTATGATTTTGACAAGAAAAATCAATATATGTATGATTTTTCTTGTCATAATCATAAAAACTGGCTGGTTTTATTTTAACATCACTAGATATCTTTGTTATTATAATGGATATAGTAAGCGTTTACCTAATAAAAAGTTGACACTACTACATTTAAAGAATGAATATCTACACATTAAATGTCAAAGTAAAGCTGAATGTCTAATATTACATAGACTGAGTAATTTATTTATTGTATTGAATCTTATAGCAATAAGAAACGACATTTTAACTTACTTCTAAAGACAGAAAAGAAAGGTACTGCGCATTTCTAAAGAAGATCTGAGAATACCTAGTGGGAAGTACCAATTGTTATAATTTGAAGTGGAACCCATCTGAGGAATTTTGGCGCCCAACATGGAGCTATTGGCGCCCAGCACGAGACTATTGGCGCCCACCATGAGGTTATTTGTAATCATTTGTAAGCATTATGGCCCTTGTATTTTCTTATTTTAATTTTCTCAAGACAATTAGTTTCCTGTGTGCGATATTGGCGCCCAGCTTGGGACTTATTGCAAAACTGAGATTAGACTTGCTGGTATAGGTTTAGGTATCAATATTTTACATATTTTGTACTCCGCAAAGAAATGGGTTGTGGAGGTCTGGTAGGTAGCCGCTCCAAGTAAAATACTGGTTTTCAGCTGAATCGGGTTTGACTAGAAGTTGACCCCAATAAAGTTGGGAAAAGGCTTGGCAGATAATGTACTCCGCAAACAAATAGGTATGGGATGTAATTATGCCATCTCTTTACTTATTAATTAACAAAATAATAATTTGATCTCGACGAGCGAAAAAGCAAATATTATTTTAGGATTCTATTACATCTCATAATTCCCATGAAGTTTCAGCAGTTTTCCTTAATACCTATGCTAATAAAACTTGTGTAGGCACAAAAGCAAGCAAGATTCGTTAACATAGGCTCATAAACAACGTGACAGGACTTGGAAATGGGAAGACAGACGTGACAAGAGGGTATTGGACGGTTACAGGAGAGATGAACCCTGGGAGTATGAATTAAACGAGGCCTTCAATAGCACCATGGACGCTACGCAATATAGCCCAATGTGATAAATGGTGCGTGTGTGTGTGTTTAATAACTCGTTGGTTTGAAAAAAAAGCTCATTTTAAAGTTAATATTTACATTGGTTGCTTCTGAAAAACCGTTTATAGTTTTAGTATCAACATTGAATGTTTGGCACAGTTATCGACCACAGCGGTCTCCTTTTATAGCTTTTGCAACATCTGAATATTATAAAATATAGTTTTATTTCCCAATACTCTGGTTTTTACATCCGTACCTACATGAAAACCATGAATAAAAAACGTTTTGCACATACTTAAAATGTGTTTTAAAATTATAATTAGTCAGATTAAATAGTCCGCCCGCACTATTGTTGTATGCGATTCCCGTATTACCACCGTAATACGTGTTTACTAAATAATATTTATTGGCGTTTATCTTTCTAACCGACTGCTCAGGACGGTAAATTACTTCAACTTATACCCATTCTCCTATCTGGCTCTATATAAATTTATACTCTCAGAGCGAAGTGGACCTTATCAATTAGGTTTGGCTTCGCAGTGGCCCGCTTTATTTCGTTGCGGTACATGCTTTGAACTCGAATTATGACCGAATTGGACCATGATTGGACCCGTTTCTGTTATGCTTTGGGAATAGATGGAATATCACTCGTGTTTGGAGAGCTTGAAGTCTGATAGCTGTTTGTCTTTTGTCTCAGGGGAGTGTCTCTTGTTCCGCTGTGTTATTGTTCGAAACAGGTATGATAGGTCGTCGTAATACACTAAGATCAGAAATCAAAGTCAGGTACGGTACGGTAAGAACAGGAATCAAAACACATACCACTGGAAGAGTATTTAAACTCAGAATTCTAGTTGGCACACGATCTGGTAAGGTCACAACACAAAACATATTTCTATGAAAGATACTTACATTCGTACATGTGTACTTTGCGAAAATATCTAGCTGTCTTTGGGTGCAATACTTGGGGGAGACAATATCAGCAGCGGAACTCTTTCGGCTCAACGTTTATGATGATCAAAATACATGGTGTTTCTTTATACCTACCAAGTTCAATGGTTATTGGCTGAAGCGAAAATTGTTTCATATGCTAGGAAAAATAGAAGGTGATCGAAAAAGCGTCTAAAATTTTATTTTGAACTCTATTTCATCGAGTCACGTGTATGCACGTCGTTAACGACATTTGTAACTATTTGAATGCAAATCGGATTCCCAGAGTTTTTTGGCGTGTAAAATAAATCATGCTGTGTGTATTTTTGAAATACATTTATGTATTTTTTCCATGAATATTGACAGGTATTGCAGCAAATTTTAGTACAGACACCGAAAATCTCTATATCGACAACCGAAATGGAATTACCCACAATGATTAAGTAGAAACAATTTAATGCATTTCCTAAGTCAATCATAATATATTAGACAAGTCTCTTAAGTTAATCACAATACATCAGAAGTGGCCATCTGTCGAAGAACCATTTATATATTTTTGCCATTATGGCAGTAACAAAGTTAGAAGATAATCGGAAACAGCTAGCTCTAAGTTGGGTAATTTATTGTGTCCGAAATCGAATCGTAATAGAAGAAACATAGATATAGTTAATCGTGCAAATGTATCATTTAGAAGTATTATTTATTGGGAAAACTATTTCTTTATGATTCTTCTCGATAGTGGTGGACGGTCAGTACACGAAATTTTGTTCTGTTGAAGATAATATTTTTGCAACTTACGTTTGGGAGGCAGCTGCTGATGTCGCTTTTGTGATATCTGGAAACAAGAAAGACTTCGGTTAACATTTTGTTTCTTATGCCCTTGCATAATACGAGAGTTATATTTTAACCCCCGAGTTATTTGCTAACCCGTGGCCACTATCTACATATATGTAGCAGCTAACTAGCTTAATCTACTGTTTCATTAACAGCCTAGCCTTTTCATTGAACTGATGATGACCTGGGCAAGTCATCAAACGATATTGAACCAAAGATGTCACTTAGGTCGCAGTTAAATGAAATGGCTAGACTTTTAATGGGACGGCTGATTAAGCTATTTGGCTGCGACATATACACTAATTTGCGCAATTGGACCTTGTAAGAGTGTATGGAAAGATATGGGAGATATATTTGCACTTTAGTGTAATAGTATAGGCAAATATTAAAAAAAAACAATGGTAAAATTTGACGTATGTCATCAATACTCATCAGTGATCTGATTATTTCGAAAACATTACCATAATTGTGCACTTCTGCTTCAGCATCTACGTCTATACATCTCAACAAAACAATCTACCGTTGCACAAGTAATTCTTGTATATTTATAATCTGAATCTCGGAAACGGCTCGAACGATTTTTGTGAAATTTAGTATGCAGGGGGTTTCGGGCAGGACCCGACGGCTTACCTCTCGGGCCTCGACTAAGGGGGTTCTTAAGCGCATGCTTGGAGAGAGGCCAGTTCCCACTTCGTTGGAAGACGGGGAAACTGGTCCTCATTAAGAAGCCTGGGCGCCCTGCGGACTCTCCGTCCGCTTACCGGCCCATCGTGCTGCTCGACGAGGTGGGCAAGCTCTTTGAAAGAGTCATAGCAAACTGCCTCGTCGGGCACCTGGTGAGGGTGGGGCCGAATCTGGCGGAGAACCAGTTCGGTTTCCGCACGGGGCGCTCAACGGTGGATGCCATCATGCGCGTGAGAGCCCTCACGACGGGGGATGCGGTGTCCCGGGGCAGGGTCGTCTTGGCGGTGTCTCTTGACATCGCCAATGCCTTCAACTCCCTGCCCTGGAGTTGCATCAGGGAGGCACTCCGGTTCTGGGCGGCTGACCTGACGGCCAGCACCATCACTGTTCTGCGGAGGCCGCAGAGGGTGATGGCCGTCAGAGTCATCAGGGGATATCGCACGATCTCCTACGAGGCGGCTTGCGCACTGGCCGGATCTCCGCCGTGGGACCTGGAGGCGAAAGTGCTCGCGTCACTACATAAGTGGCGCGAGGGCGCGCGGGCGCGCGGCGAAAGACTGACGCAGCGACACCTGGAGTTGCGTCGGTCGCAGCTGCGCGAGGTCCTGGTGGCGGAATGGCGGGACAGGCTTTCGAGCCCTACCGCCGGCCTCATCACCATCGAGGCCATCCGGCCAGTGCTCGACCTCTGGCTCGGGAGAAGGCACGGCTCCCTGTCGTTCCGTGCGACGCAGGTCCTCTCGGGGCATGGCTGCTTCGGGAGGTTCTTGTGTCGCATAGGCAGGGAGCCGGACGCTCGATGCCACCACTGCGTCGACTGTCGGGAGGACACGGTGCGGCATACGCTTGCAGAGTGTGCAGCTTGGGAGGAGCCGCGCCGTGCCCTCATCTCTGTTGTAGGCGGTGACCTCTCGCTGCCGGCCGTAGTCCATGCTATGGTCGGCGGTGAGGAGTCCTGGGACGCGGTGGTCTCCTTCTGCGAGACAGTTATTGCGCAGAAGGAGGCTGCGGAAAGGGAGAGGGAGAACACAACCGCTCTCCCTGCCCGCAGCAGGCGCATCGGGCGTCGGAGGAGGGCATACGCTGCCCTCTTCCGGCCCCCCTAACTGGGTCCAGGGGCGGCGGACTTGGGGATGTCCGTCGCCCCCCACTCATCCGGACCCGAGGTGGCGGCGCGTGGTGTTCCCGTGCGCCCCTCTTTGACGTAGCGAGGGGAGTCAAACACCTCACTCCCCTCGCCGACGCGAGGTGGCCCGCAGAGGCGGGCCGGCACCAGCCGGGGATTGCGGATGTCGCATACGTTCCCGCGATCCCCGGCGTAGGTGGCAGATGGAACACCGGGGTGGTTTTAGTCAGTAAGAGTCTGACAGACCCCTCCACCCGCCCCAGGGTGGAGGATTTCCATGAGGATTTCCCCCCGAGATCAAAAAAAAAAAAAAAAAGGGAGGCACTCCGGTATCACCGGATGCCTACCTACCTCCGTCGCGTGGTCGAGGCCTATCTGACGGACAGGGCCGTCATCTACCCCGGTCACCGGGGAGAATGGAACCGGCGAGAGATGTCGTGCGGTGTTCCACAGGGTTCGGTTCTGGGGCCGCTCCTGTGAGACATCGGCTACGACTGGGTGCTGCGCGCCGACCTCCCTAGCGGCGTCAACGTAGTCTACTACGCTGACGACACGCTAGTCTTGGCGCAGGGGGGGTCACACCAGGCGGCGGCCGAAGTGATGACACGCGGGGTTGCGACAGTCGTTGAGAGGATCCGGCAACTGGGTCTCGAGGTGGCCCTGCACAAGTCCGAAGCCATGTGTTTTTATGGTTCTCGGAACAGGCCACCAATGGGATCCCAAATAACGGTAGGAGGGGTTCACATCGGCGTCGGGTCGACGATCAGGTACCTGGGGCTCGTTCTCGACAGCCGATGGAACTTCGAGGAGCACTTCCGACGTTTGGCTCCAAGACTGGAGCGGGCCGGGGCTGCCTTCAAGCGGCCAATCTAAGCCCAATCTAGGGGGTCCAAACGCCTCCTGCCGGAGGCTCTATGCGGGGATCGTGCGGTCCATGGCCCTTTATGAGGCCCCAGTGTGGGCACTGACGTTGAAGGGGCGACCTGCCCGCCAGCTCAACGCATCCCAAAGGATCATGGCCATCCGGCTGGCCCGGGGATACCGCACGGTCTCCGGCGAGGCGGCGAGCCTCCTTGCCGGATTAACGGCATGGGATCTGGAGGCGAGAGCCCTCGCGCACGTTTACGCGTGGCGCTTGGAGGCGCTTCGCCGGGGCGAAACTCCGCTGCCGCGGCAAATTGCTACGCGGCGGACGGAGCTCCGACAGGATACCATGGCGATATGGAAACGGCGACTGTTGCAACCCAGCGCTGGGCACGCCACTATTGCGGCGATAAGACCCCTCTTTGAGGAGTGGCTGGAGAGGCGCTACGGCGTCCTCACTTTCCGCCTGACGCAGGTACTAACCGGACACGGCTGTTTCGGGAGGTACCTGTTTCGGATTAAGCGGGAGTACACGCCCGGGTGTCAGCACTGTGAGGATCGCCCGGAGGACACGGTGGAGCATATGGTGGAGGTCTGCCCTGCTTGGGCTGAGCACCGCCGTGTCCTCGTCGAGGCGATCGGCGGCGGCGACCTCTCGCGTCCGGCCCTGGTTGAATCCATGGTCCGGAGCGAGGAGGCTTGGGAAGCGGTCACCTCCTTCTGCGAAGCAGTAATGCTAGCAAAGGAGGAGGAGGGCCGCGCGAGGGTAAGGCAAGGCCTTCGCCCTAACCGCCGCAACAGGAGAAGACGCCCCGGGCGAGCATTGGGTGGCTCGCTGTCCGATCACCACCAGGCCCGGGTCGATGGCGCGTTGTGTTTCACGCGCGCCTCAAAGAGATGTCAGCATAAAAGACGGGGCCCGCTAGGGCCAAAGCCTGCCAGGGTTGCGGAATCTGTTCGAAAGAGTCACCGCGGCCCTGGAACGCAAAGGGCTTTAGAAGGAACACGGATGGGTTTTAGTCAGTAAGAGTCTGACACGCCCTTCCGCTCCACCCAGAGCGTTTGATGATTTCCCATCCTAAAAAAAAAAAAAGGGGGTTTCGGGGGCGATAAATCGATTTAGCTAGGTTAAAACGTATAACAAAAAAAACGAGCAAAGCTCGGACATCCAGGTACTGTATACTTATGAAGCAAGCTCCAAAGAGAAATAACAAAAAAAACTACGACACAGAAGATAAAATGTTCCTCAGGGGTTAAAGAGGTGCGCTAAGAAAGGAGTTTCTTAACTTCACCCCTGAGTGGGTTAGCGAGTTTCAACTTTGTTGACCTAGGTACTAGGGTGCAGTGGCTGTACTTAGGTAGTTTTCTTTTAAAATAGCCGCATAGGATAGGTGCTAATACTATCGATGGGGTTGTGTACACTGTAGACACAACCTTAACAAATAAACTCAACAGTTATACAACATTCGAGGTATTTATTTCAAACTAATTGCCCTCCCCGGCTTCGCCCGGATGTATATTTTTTTGCATAAGAACCTTCTCTTGGCAATAACAAACACGTCAAAAAAAATTAGCGAAATTGGTCCAGCCGTTCACGGGGATTCATTTTTATATTTATTTCAAATAAACCATTATCAGGTACTTTTGAATTGTCAAAGTCAGTCCGTCAAAAACATGAAGCTATTCGCACGTTCGAAAGCGTAGATCTATATGGAGAAGAACGTGCAAGAAACTCCACAGACACTCTTTTAAATTACTTTATGTTTACAAAAATCCTGGTTACATTAACCTTGTTGCTTCTATAAATGAGAACAATATAAAGAAAGAAAAACAACGTAAAGAAAGTAAACTTTGACAAAATTCTTGCTACATAATTCTTGATGCATCTGTAATGTGACTAAAAAACTTCACTAGCCTCAGGGTTGTGGGTAACACAACCCTGAGGCTAGTGAAGTTTTTCATTTAAATCTGAAGGACAAAAACGCCCAACCAAATTATTCAATGAATCAATCATACGTTTAATTACTTTAGCTTAGTTGCTCGACAGGCTATAGTTAATGTAATTCAAAACGTTCATTTAAAATACTTTTTATTTATGTTTCTGTTTTCAGTTCATATTTGAACGGCCACGATAAAATTATCGTGAACGTTGTGGTGTTACATAAATATATAACAATATCTTTGTCGAATGGGTAACAGTAATCCGCAACTGAATTGTTTAATCTACTGTAGTGTTATGTGCGATTCCGAAGTGAATTAAAAACAAAAGAGCTCAGGGGGAAAGAGAGAACCATTTTAAGTTTTCTATAGAATTAGAAAATGCTTTCTTTTTAACCGACTTCAAAAAAAAAGAGAAACTCAATTGTTTTTTGTGTGTTTGTTACCTCATTACTCCTTCATTTATGAACTGATTTGATTTTTTTTTTATGTGAAAGGATACACCTACTTTGCCAATAGTACCATAGATATTTCATTAAAATCGGTTCTATAGTTTGGTTTTTAAATCGAAATAGCTAGAAAAAATATGTCATCCAAGTAAACGAAATTGCATATTTTGCTTTAAAGGAAAGCAAAATACTTTCCAGTGGTGTTGTTAGGTGTGGAGTATTGAAAAGAGAAAAATAAATACCTTTGATTACAAAAAAAACTTTGCCTTATTTTCGGAAGTCGGTGTTTTTGGTTGTTTCTTCGTATTTTAACACCAACTTCCGAAATTAACATTATTTTATACTTTGTATTGTTTAATTACGTGAAACTCGGTTGTATGTTTTTTTGGAAAAAAAGTGTTTTTCTTTTGATTTATTTTGCGAAAAACTTTTAAGACCAATGTATGTTGCGGATACGTAACAAGTTTAATTCACACCGTGAGGAGTAAAAGCTCTTCAGTGGGCTTCATTTCTCAGTCAACCTTATACATATTTTAAGACTCAACGAATCCTAAAATTACTTAATTTATATATCCCACATGATCACTATGGGTTTTATTTACATTTAATGAACTATAATATGTACAAGCAACTACTAAATACTTAAACAACTAGACTAAAAATCGTGAAATTATGTACAACCGCGTATAAAAACAAAATAAATCATTGGGCATAAAAAAATTCATCCACATCGCCGTCAATGGCAAAAGTGCCCAGAACACTGGCAGCATTGCCACATTGAATGATATTATATTATATATTATATATTTCATACGGTATACCGCTTACCGGTTAAAATCAGCTCATGAGGTCATGCCGCTATAGGTATACCGCTGCCGGTACAAAGGAGCGCCGCCGCCGGCCGGATGTTTGCGGGACGGCCGTGCCACTGATTTCCGGTACAGAGCTCATGGCATGAACATGTTTATAACATAAACTGTATTTCATTACTGTGTGGCTAGTTTTTAAATGCGTAGGTTTAATATTTTAATATATAAGTATATGACTTGTTTCTGGTTTGAGGTGGCGCATGAAAAGCGTGCCTGTAAAGATGTCGCCATTTTGTCCAGGACTGGAAAACACATAATACGTATTAGCATTACCTTTGTGATCTTATTAAATCTCCATATAATATAAAAAATAAAATCGCTGTTTGTCTCTGCCTGTTTTTTTGCTGACTTCCTCTAAACAAAAGAAATAATTAAATTTAATTGCCACATGCCAATTATTGGATGACAAGTTAAAAACGAAATAAGAATAAACATAACAAAAAAATGAGTATGAATAAAGTAGATGCATGTCGTGGTTGTGGGATAAAAGGGCTCCCACTCAGAATAATGCTGTGCCTTGGGGGACCCACAGCACGGCGCTGGTTTTTAGTGGTCGCCTAGGACATGACGTACGGAAACCAAGTCAGCATGTGAAAATAGATACAAAAAATATAAGATAAATCTTAATTCTTCTCTTGATGTCTTCAAGAGGAAAATTAAAGACATTTCCTTTCACAATGACATAATATGAGTTGATATGTATTTGTATTTATGTATATTGATACATTTATGGATATTATTTGTACACTGGTTCCTACTCTCAGTGCTGATCTCTCTCTATCACTCAAAGGTTTGCTGGGAGAAAACTCAATCTTGAGTTAAGCTCGCCTTTGTAGATGAACTTTATAATGACTTAATAAAATATAAATTGTTTTGGTGTACAATAAAGATTAAAGGATGTGACTAAAACCAAGCACGAGTATCTTGACAAAAACATGAAAGTACTACCCGCAAAACGTCTGCCAGGGTTCCAGAATTTGTTCTAAAGAGTCACCGCGGCCCTGGAACGCAAAGGGTTTTAGAAGGAACACGGATGGGTTTTAGTCTGTAAGAGTCTGACACGCCCTTCCGCTCCACCCAGAGCGGAAGAAGTCATTTGATCATTTCCCATCATTAAAAACATAAAAATAAAAACAAAATACCCGTAAAACACAGACACATTCGATGCGTTGTCTCTTTTTAATACATCTAAAACACGCAACGGATATTGTTATGGGTATCGCTAATACAAAAAGCGATAAACGAGGAAGATTTGTGTATAATTTGTACCCGTGCAAAGCCGGGGCGGATCGCTCGTGAAATATAAATTGAGGCGATTACCTTCTGTACTACTCCTCGTCTCTAAAGAGAATGTAATGCCGTGATTAAATGTGAGCTTAAATATTTGTCTCGATTAACATCATCTGCCTAGCCTTTTCCCAACTATATTGGGGTCAATTCCAGTCAAACTGGATTCAGCTGAATACCAGTATTTTAAGTGGAGCGGCTGCCTACAAGCCCTCCACAACCCATTACCTGGGGAACACGGTAGTTGTTGGCAAGACTGCAGTAAGATTTACTGACTTCTGACAATCCGTAACGACGGCCAAATATCTACAAATGACAGCCGGGACCTACAGCTTTTCGTGCTATCCGAGGCACGGAGGAATCTCGATATGTTAAGATGGTCGCCCATCCACAGACCAACCTTGGCAAGTGTTGTTTAACCTTAAAGATTGGCTAGTGTGGCTGTTACTCTTTAGCCATGAGCTCCTTCTTTATCACGATTAACAAGTCAATAAATGTGAATATATGGAGGTAGTAAGAAACCGTTCCAAATTTAATTCCAACCTAACTTATTAAAAAAAAAAAAAACGGTCTTGTATAACACACAATTTGTAATCTATATTTTTTTTTAAATAAATCTATTCTTACTAGCTGAATCAAATATTTTAACGACAAAGAATTTATTATCATAGGCCTTAGGTATGATGAATTCCCTTCCTTAAAAAAAAGCACTTAGGTACCAACACAAACACTTAAACTGAAAGAACAACATAGATCAGACTAAACAATCAGTCTACCGAGACAAATTGAATTATTTCACAAAGTTCAAGCTACGACATCTCACCATAAATCCTCCCATAGCTAAGACATGAGTGACGTACTCGCTTGAACTCTCTCCGGGTCACCGGCTAAATTAAGCTGTAAATCTAGCGCACATGATTCGGCCATCTTGGTTGTAAAGGTGGTGCTCCACAGAAGCTCATAGCTAACAGCGGACGCGTGACTTTAGAAATTAAAATTTCTAATTTCAATTCAGCCAACAATGCATCGCCTTTCCACCCGTGAACACAGACTTTATCTTTTTAACAAAAAATAAAAAAATATAACCGACTTCCAACAAACCACTACAAAGTAAAAAATAACTTAAATTTTGGAAGTCGGTGTTTCTGGCGTGGTTTCTTCGTGTTTTGACATCGACTTTGGAAGACGGTTATATTTTTTTATAAAAAGTTTATTATTTTTCACTTTTTAGTGCTGATATCTTCTACATTCCACACATTCCAATCAGTCCATAGCAATTTAATTGTATCTCCGAAGTTCTACATCAGATCTTTACGAAATTTAAATAGAACCATTTCGAAATGTTTTGAACAAAAAAATCATTTTGCAAATCCGTCTGTATATAACGGAGTTATGGTATAAAAATTAAAATTGATAACTTCCTCCTTTTTTAAAGTCGGTTAAAAATTAAAAGACAAAGGCAAATGTCAGATGGGTGCTATTATGACTTTATTCTTCTATTAAACCTTTTTGAAATGACCATCACATTATTGCGCTTTCTTAAAACACAAAAATGCTGCAAATATATCGCAATACGCAATTCAAACGACATGTTTTATGTGTGTTGCCTGGATCTCTATTTAGTTTTACTTCTCATTGACACAAAGTAACATTTAAATCCCTAACTTTTGCACGAGTACCTACTTCACTTCGTTTGAAATGTCGCCTTTGCAACACACGGCCACACTACGCACGAATGCGTACAGAAACAAATGAACCGCATATAGTAGGCGCCAGATAATCGTGGAATAACGGTCATTGACCCACCTACAATTATTGACATTTTTAATTTGAAAAACGGAATTATTGACACAAAGCTGTCCCGAATCATCATCTCTCGTGATCCTTAACATTGTCTAATAATGAAAAACGATTCATATTTAATTGTACCTATGAACAGTTATTAGGGAAAGGTCAATATACTTTATTCCACATTTATCTGGCGCCTACTATAGCTAACATGGCTTCTCTCTTTGCACATCCCACGTAGCAGTAGACGGTCGACCTAAATGTGGCTGCACATGTGGGTGCGACGGACAAGGGACAAATGAATGAGAACAAAGGTTACTATCGTGTGTAGCTGGTTTTATGTGCATGTTGGGACTGTTGGTAGCACGTATCCGAAGTTTTGTCTTTGTGGTTAAGGGTGAATGGTAGTTTATTGGTATTTGAATAATTGTTGAGTTGCATGCGTAGAGACGGGTAGGTCGAAGTGCTTTGCCGCAAAATGTGCAAACGAGGGCTAACTCTTTGATTTTGTATGTCCTTTTGTTTTTGTCCCAAGAGTTCATATTGGATAACATGCATCAGAACCTTCTTAGGATCTATCTACAAACGTTACTAAAGATTTTTTTGTAAAGGTTTGTTAACGTTAAAAAATATGATAATATCAAATGATACTAATTGGGACCGAGGAATTCACACCCATTGGCGGGCATAGCACCACCAGATGTGGTGATATTCCGCGAAATGGCTGCACGCATTGAGAAGGGGAAACAGGAACTAGTCCGCCACCCCCTGCATGGGGCACATGCAACTAACACCTGCACGTCTTAAAAGTCGTAAAATTTGAGGAGGAGATGTACGACCTCATCGGTGGACAGTGTGGTAGACGAGAGGTGTGGATTGTGTAGGCACAAACGCCCTACCCCTCCACACTTCACCATCACCCCGACAGAACATTTACCCCCTGGATGTGAACTGCAGTGGCCAATCTGGCAATCTCTTAACCGATTGCGACCCAGGTTGGCCGCTGTAAAACTAATTTGACTAAATGGAGCATTCTTCACGCATCCCAAACGCGGTGCCAGTGTGTGGCACCATTTCAGGACATGCGTCACCTCCTTACTTGCCCGTCGTGCACAACCACCTGCAACATCCAAGATCTAAACGAGGCCAATGATAGAGCTGTACAGATTGCTCAATACTGGTCGGACAAAATTTAATAGGAGTCAATCGACACAAGAATAAAAAGACGAAGATTCCCAGTTAGTATTTTTTTGCAAAATCCCGTAAAGGTTGTATTGAATTTTCTAAAATTATTTGATGATAAGCGTTTCCGACACCGGAAGATATCGTATTACTCAGTTACTGGGTTGTGTAGGTGATATAGGCAGTTACTCCGAGTTAGTCAGCTCAGCATTAAGTTAGACTGAAAACTCAACTCAGACACTTGACTTTGACTTTGACAGACAAAAGATCTTAGTAATAAAAACCTAAACTGTACCTACTGTTTTATATTGAAAGGTAGTATTATACTTTTTTTAAAATTATTATACTTATTATGATTAATTAATTTAAAATACACGATTTTTACCACTGATTTATAAATTTTATATTGAATCATAATCTTATTATTTTGTTAAATATTACAATTGTTATTGTTATTGTAAATGTTGTGCACGTCTGTAATTGACATAAACACTAGAATAAGACCTTATACAATTTAATATGTCCATGTTTGTGTAGTTGATGTGCCATTAATAAATAAATAATTAAATAAAAGCTTCCCATTTGATACACAAAACTCTAACCATTAATACACATTCACGTCTCTTAACATGACCTCCAATTATTCACGGACAAATCTGAAAATACCTACGTAATATTATGATAACTACGAACTGAAGCTAAATTGCTATATTATCCAGTTCGCAACTTAACTAATTAGTCGCCTACAACGTTGGGCCAGTCCGGAAGTTGATCGTTGCTAGTTCTGTCGGAGACCGGCCGCTTTGTTTCAAGATAAGGTTTTATTCAATGAATTCCTTTCCCAGATTTTTACCGGAATCCGCGCGCCAAAAAGGAATATTTCAACAACGACTTTTCACTCTCTAGCGGACGTTTTTTGAACTTACAAATGTGACATTTTTACTCCTAACGTAGATTATCAGGCAGATAATTTTGGTGTAATTAGGTCAGTTTCGCATTTTTTTGCAGTTGTGTCACTGTCGCTCCAAATGAGCGAAATATAGTAAATTTATCACCGGTAAATTGCAGACTCCGTAATATTGTTATCAATCTTTACTTGATTATAATTTCTCGATATAATATGAAAAAAATGTGCAAACTGTTAGTATAGTAAGCAATTGTTACGAAATAAATAAATAAATCCTATCCAAATTCAATAGCTTCCAATATATCCGTGTATAATGAAAAATAGTTTACAAGTTCACGCGATATTTAACAATCTTACGGCGTTTGCTATTTCCCAGTGGCATATATCCTATTATGTATATACCCTGACTGCTAAGCCGGAGGTGGGTTCTTTTCCCACCCAGGACAAATCTTTGTGTGATGAGCATGATCATCAGTTCTGTGTCTGGGTGTAATTTGTCTATAATATGTATGTATTTAGAAATATATAAGTATGTTTATCAGTTGTCTGGTTGCCATAGCACAGGCTCTGCCTAGTTTGGGATCGGATGACCGTGTGTGAGTTGTCCGAAGATATTATTATTATTATTCAATGGATTCCTCTATTGAATAAAATCTTAAAGTTAGTGATAAATTATGTCACCGGTAATTTGCAAACTCAGTAAGATTGCTATCTTTACTTGATCATAATTTCTGGAGTTAATATGAAAAAATCGTTATGAATACAATAAACCCCATCCAAATTCAATAGTTTCCAATATATCCGTGTCTTATTAAGGAAAAATAGTTTACAATTTCACGCGATCATATGGTTGGTCTGAGCCTGCTCTGGACTGGGGTTTCGTTAATATATTCCTAAAAAATATTTATTAAGAGGTTCGCGTCTTCTAGTTTGAACTGTTCAACCTATTAACAAAATAAATAACATTTATGTACAGAGCCTCGCGATCGATGTAGACCTCAAGTTTCCGCTAGCACACCTACTGGTAACTGATACTTAAATATTTTAATTTTACGAAACCAAACGAAAAAATTCTGTTCTGTATGGTGTCGGACGTAAAAGAATAGCAGCCTAACGCGCCTTCTCCAAATCTAACTTTGACTTTTGGTCTCATTCTGCATTAATTTTGGGGAAGTCCATTAATTACTTTACAGAAAGCGACATGTAAATTAACCAGGCATGCTATCTTTCGATTTACATATTTGCAGAAGCCAGCCAAATCCGATGGTCGCTTTCTGTTAAAATATTTTACACATTTTGTCTTTTAGCTAGACCAGAGGCTGGACACCTTTAATGACGAATCATTAGTTAGCACTTTTAGCATAAAAAATGGGCAATAGTGGTAAATTTTCTCATACAACAAATTAAAATCTCGACTTTTTGTAATATTAGGAGTTTTCTTGTTTCTGCGTAAAGCGAGAAAATTATCCTAACACCATGGCATGGGTATTAATTTTAAGTTTATAACTCATTTTCGAAAAATAGGCCGATGGTCGCTTTCTGCTTAACGACGCTCAATTTGAAGGTGATATTCATCCTTTTAACTTCTTTTTACAATGCTAACGTAGAGAATATTTTTTACGCATTAAAAACAGCAGTTTGGTTGGTAGGTAGGGGGGGGGGGTTGGGGGGGTTTGGAACATGACTTGCTTCATATTTCTATTGACATGAATAGCTTAATATTTTGCAAAGGGATCTGTGAATCTAAAAATGGTTTTGACAAAGCTCTAATGTTATTAAAAGACCTATCTAACAATACCGCTCACGATTGAATAGACGACTAAGCATTTAATTTCTTTATTTATTTAAACTCTATGTACAATAGTGGTACATGGGCGGACTTAATGCATCAAGGAATGATGCATATAGCTACCCGCCCTTGCTTCGCGCTGACACAATTTACTAAAGAGGTGTTTAATGAGTAATTTATCGTCATGCTATTGATAGTGACTATCATTTTAATCGCACACACCTGTATAGAAAGTACCTTAATAAACAAGATTTTCCATATTATATTTAACTACTGTGTCGGCGTGATTAATATCCGTAACTACGCCAAATGACAGCCTCGTAGCATCAAGAGAACAAAACCTGTCTGACTAGAAACTAAACAGTATTATAAAAACATCAAGAAAATGGGGTTGAAATGAATACCCCTTTTCACGAACCACTTAGGGTCACCCTTTGGAAAGTCTGACATTACCATAATATTATGACAAGCACTCTCAGCATATTTTCTTAAGCATTTCCTGTTCTTATAGAGTGTGATATTATTAAATACATATATATGGTCCTTACTTATAAGAATATTCGCTTTAAGCGATTAGGTCGGCCATTTTGTCCACCCAAGTCGAGGTTTATCGTTAAAAGATAGATAAAGGTATAAAAAATAGGTAGACGAAGAAAAGATTACTTAAGGTGACTTATATTATTTTGTTCAAACATATAGAGAACCAAGGTTACCGACATAGCCCGAAGGTTCGACAAACTGAAGTAGCAGTTGGCAGGCACATTGCTCGCAGAACAGATGGTCGATGGGGCCGAAAAGTTCTAGAGTGTCGACCGCGTACCGGAAGACGTAGCTTTGGAAGGCCTCCCACAAGATGAACCGATTCCCTGGTGAGGGTCGCGGGTGGCCGATGGATGCGCATAAGACCGGTTGTTGTGGCGACACTTGGGGGAGGTCTTCAGCTGATGCGCGGGCGCGCGGCGAGCAACTGACGCAACGACATTTGGAGCTGCGTCGGTCGCAGCTGCGCGAGGTCCTGGTTGCGGAATGGCGGGACAGGCTTTCGAGCCCTTCCGCCGGCCTCATCACCATCGAGGCCATCCGGCCAGTGCTCGGCCTGTGGCTCGGGAGAAGGCACGGCTCTCTGACGTTTCGTGCGACGCAGGTCCTCTCGGGGCATGGCTGCTTCGGGAGGTTCTTGTGTCGCATAGGCAGGGAGCCGACGCTCGATGCCACCACTGCGTCGACTGTCGGGAGGACACGGCACGGCATACGCTGGCAGAGTGTGCAGCTTGGGAGGAGCCGCGCCGTGCCCTCATCTCTGTTGTAGGCGGTGACCTCTCGCTGCCGGCCGTAGTCCATGCTATGGTCGGCGGTGAGGAGTCCTGGGACGCGGTGGTCTCCTTCTGCGAGACAGTTATCGCGCAGAAGGAGGCTGCGGAAAGGGAGAGGGAGATCACAACCGCTCTCCCTGCCCGCAGCAGGCGCATCGGGCGTCGGAGGAGGGCATACGCTGCCCTCTTCCGGCCCCCCTAACTGGGTCCAGGGGCGGCAGACTTGGGGATGTCCGTCGCCCCCCATTCATCCGGACCCGAGGTGGCGGCGCGTGGTGTTCCCGTGCGCCCCTCTTTGACGTAGCGGGGGGAGTTAAACGCCTCACTCCCCTCGCCGACGCGAGGTGGCCCGCAGAGGCGGGCCGGCACCAGTCGGGGATTGCGGAAGTCGCATACGTTCCCGCGATCCCCGGCGTAGGTGGGAGATGGAACACCGGGGTGGTTTTAGTCAGTAAGAGTTGAGAGACCCCTCCACCCGCCCCAGGGTGGAGGATTTCCATGAGGATTTCTCCCCGAGATCAAAAAAAAAAAAAAAGGTCTTCAGCTGATGTGATGATGATAATGATACCTTTTGTAGCGAAATAAAGGCTCTTACAGAAACCGTTAAATTTATTGCAAAAATAAAAAACTGGAAATGAAGTTTGACAAAAATATTAAAAAGGTAAATAATAGGCACTTGATTTTATAGTAAGAAAAAATCCGTCGTTATCTAATTGGAAATATCAAAGGTTTGATACAGCACAATAAATTCCTAAATTATTTAAAAAAACGTATTCTGACAAGATTCTCTCCATACTGACCACAATTTGCCAAATAAATTACGTGTCCGAATTTTGTGAATTGATCTTTAATAATAAAAAAAAAAATATTCGAAACCAACTAGACTGAAAACTCAAATAAAAGGTCAAAACTCAGACAAAAAGACTTACCTAATATACCTAATAAAGAGAATTCTATTAAATCTACCACACAAGGCTGGTTATGTTTTTAACTTAAATTAGATCGGTAACAACATACATAACATCACGCCTGTACAAGCTGGAAAGTTGGGTAGAAGTTTACCCTGAAAGCACACGCAGCAGCTAATCACTTCACTACATATTATGAAACAAAGTCCGTCGGTGCGTCTGTCTGTTTGTTCGCGATAAACTCAAAAACTACTGAACGGATTTTCATGAGGGTTTCTCAAATGGATAGGGTTATTCATCTAATCCTAAAAAAATGTAAACATTGTTTTAGTGTTTTAATGTATTTTATAATTGACATATTATTATTATTTGATTATTACTATTTTTAATATTGGTAAAAAAAATGTTATTCTGTATTTTTTTGTTAATTTTTAATACTTATCTAGGTATGTGTGTGACTTATCAATTTTTAAAATATCTAATTTATAATAAGATTATGACTCTCTGTAAGCTAAAGAAATACATTCATGAGGAAGGTTAAGGTGTTTAATTCGTCCCAAAATTCCTACGGGAACAGGGAAAATGGGATATGCGTGTACGAAGTCGCGGGCAAAAGCTAGTATCTCATTAAGTACTTTCATCATGGCTGATTTACTCTTGTAAGGCCGGCCGTATGTTGCGGAATTTGTTCGAAAGAGTCACCGCGGCCCTGGAACGCAAAAGGGCTTTAGAAGGAACACGGATGGGTTTTAGTCAGTAAGAGTCTGACACGCCCTTCCGCTCCACCCAGAGGGGAAGAAGTCATTTGATGATTACCCAAACTTAAAAAACAATAAAAAAAGGCCGGCCGCATACGTACAGTTTCCTGTTAAAGAATCCTACATAAGAAATGTACAACTAGGTGCACACGTTTGTTTGTTTTCCAAATGGGAAAAACAGCTGACGTCTCTTTCGAAAACACACACGCGTTTTTCGGGTCAGAAGAACGGAAAATCGAACGTCTCACAAAATTACGAATCTGAATTTCTCAATCGTAAAACCTTATTTGGAAAGCGTACTATGTGGCCTTAGTCAGTTACAATACTCTGTCAAAAATAAAGGAGATAATAATAAATAATAATAATAATAAAACATTTATTGTAATAATAAGTTTACAAAATGTGTAGGTACATATAGTTCAGTAGTACATAACAATATTGGCCTATAATAGTATTATAATAATCTGGATAAAAGCTATGGTATGAAATATAAGAGTACATTTGCAAAAAATATAATTCTGAAGGTAATGCAGTGCGTTGCCTGATCTAGGTTTATTTAAACCTGTGTTTCAGGCCATCTCTCTATGGCGCCGACGGTACTTTGTCAGGACAGTCAATTGATTACATTAACATAAATTTGCAATATCTAAGTAGAAACAATGTTTTGCGTTATCTTATTATAAACTACGCTTATGGGATATATTAATATCTAAAACTTAAATTATTAAAATTGTTAGGTTAGGTAAATACCTACAATTAAGTCAGCTACTTTATTTCAGTAATTTAGTTTCGCCAAATAGTCGGATAACATAATACTACATCTATTATAACTATTATATATCTTTATCAATTTGTAAAATCTTCTTAATTTGAATATTTCTTGTGTACGTGTGTATGTCACTGAACTCCTCCTAAACGACTAGACCGATATTGATGATTTTTTTTGTGTATTCAAGGGGATTCGAGAATGGTTTAGATTCACAATTGGACCCGTTAGGTGGCTCTGCAATCGATTTCTATTATTTTTCGCCAGACACAAAGCAAACGTTCGGACAGGACAACGTCTGTCGGGACCGCAAGTTTGTTATATAACTAAGGTTCTAAAAATAAGTAAAATCTTTTAGTCAAAGCGTTGACTAGACCAACACCAATTTCACGGGCCCAGTATACATTACACATCGGAAGCACGGCGACAGGCAAGCTCATTAGGGAGCCATTACCATGTTAGTACACCTACGTCCAATAAGGGAGGCGTCCTATTCTTAGAAAATAATTGGTAAATGTGACATTGGCGCGTTTGTAATTAAATTAGGAGGCACCTTTCGACGATACTTTATTAGTAGAAGGTATTTTTGACTTCAAAAAAAGGAGGTGGTTCTCAATTCGGTTTTATTTTCTTTTTCTGTTAATTCATAATTCCATCATTTATGAACTGATTTGAAAAAATATTACTTTCCGATTGGTCCCATAGAAATTTCATCAAAATCGGTTCAGTAGTTTGGTTTTCAAAATAGCTGGACAAAATATGTCATCCAAGTAAACGAAATCGCTTTCCTGTCACTTTCCAGTAGTGTTGTTAGGTGTGGGGTACCACTAAAACGTGAAAAATAAAAAAAAAACAAAAAACAAGTTATTTTATACTTTGTCGTATTTTTTTTATTTAGAAGTCGGTTGTATTTTTTTTGTTAAAAATGCCCTTAAGCTTGGGTTTTTTTGTAAGTGAAAATTGTGCGGAGGTTAAAAAAGTCGAAGTCGGGTTTTTTTCCAGCCGATCTTTTTTTTCAAAATCTAACCGTTTAAACTTAGGTAACCATGAGCATGAAGTGAGCTGTCATTCCATCTTGTTTGAATGAATTGACGGTTCACTTCACCTTAGTTACACGGCGTGATGTTTACGGAATTGCACTGCACATGTTTGTTACGGTGGGCGACTAGCCGCCAGCGTAACACTGCTGAATATGAGGTTTGGGTTCGATTCTCGGTTCGGACAAAGTAGTTTAGGGCTTTTCAACCTGGAATTTCTCTAGTAGCCGAGAACCCGTATTTGTCCCACGAAAACTGTAAATAGTACTAGGATTTTTCAAACTCAACCCCTAAACGTATCTATGTTTGGTTGTTTGCTCCCATAATTTGAATATAATTTGAAACGTAGGTAGGCCCTGGACTAGGTAATAGGATTAAAAGAAAAGAAATAAAATCAGGTTTTTTTTTCCAGAATAGATGCACAAAAACGCTTAAAGATAAATAACTTATCAACTAGAATTATAAAAAAACTAAATAAAAAACGCATCACTATCAGCCCATGTCAGGACCGGACATTTATTTAAAACGAGTCTCTGGCCACACCACAGACAAAATAGCCGGTCGATTCTGTAAACATGTGGAAGTGAAGGCTTGGGTGAAATGATCACGAGGTGAGCTGTCAATCCATATAATCAAGATGTCACGTGATCACGATGTAAGCTGTTATTCCATCTTGATTATATGGATTGACAGCTCACCTCGTGATCACTTCACCCAAGCCTTCACTTCCACATGTTAACATAATCGGCCGGAAGAACATAGTTAAGCAGTTCATTAGTTAGTTCCCGTGGTGTCATTTTTCGACTCTCCCAAAATCCTCTCGCAAAATCTAGATAATTTATACTTCTATACTAATATTATAAAGGCGAAAGTTTGGGTGTTTGGATATATGGATGGATGTATGTTTGTACCTCAATCACGTCAGAACGGCTAAACGGATCTTGATAAAATTTGGCACCGAGGTAGATTAAAGTCTGGAACAACACATAGGATACTTTCATCCCGGGAATATATTCCCATTCACGCGGGCGGACCCGCGGGCGACAGCTAGGTATAAATAAATTCAGTAGCTACGGCAGTCTTTCCATATTAGACTAATAGAATTTTGGAACCCTATTAATTGAATTGAATTACAATCTATGTATGGACTCGTAAGTGAACCCCACTTTAACGGGTCTATTCTTAGTGTACTTACAAATAAACCGACCCAACACATGGCTATTGAATAGGTCTCGAGTAGATACTGTTGCCTTACTATGACGTGTTAATGCCGTCCAATTCCGATGATGTAAAAGGGATAGTGCTATTCGCTATGTATTGCTCCGTCTCCCTCTTAGAGCGGACTCATGATCGTTTTAAGACTTCATACAAAACAGCAAAATCTAAAGAAATGTAATTATTTTTGTGTCGTGCCTAATCCTACTATTATTTATGAATGCGAAAGTTTGGATGGATGGAGATTTGTTAGTCAATCACGCAGGAACGGCTGAACAAATCAAGATCAAATTTGGCACAGAGATAGATTATAGTCTGGAATAGTACAGCCAGGGTTTCGGAATTTGTTCGAAAGTGTCACCGCGGCCCTGGAATGCAAAGGGCTTTAGAAGGAACACGGATGGGTTTTGGTCAGTAAGAACTGACACGCCCTTCCGTTCCACCCAGAGTGGAAGAAGTCATTAGATGATTTCCCATCCTTAATAGAAAGTGTGACCCGGCCAGTCTGATTTTAGCCTCGCAAACTTGTCACCAACGTCAGCGATCTGGGATAGGCGTCCTAGATCGTGTTATTGTGTTGAGGATTCGATCAGTGAATTTGATTTTAAAAATGCTACTCTCCATCGCTCTTTGGCAAAGCCATGAGTTTTAAATGCGAATGAAAACTTAAAAATGTACTTTATCTTATAAACAATCTTTCTTTTCATTCTTTCTTTTTTTTTAAAACGTTGCCTCACACTAGGAATTTCTCCTGTATCGTGGGTGCGTTTACAAACTCAAATCACTCTAAAATGAGACCTTGAGTTTGTTTGTAAAAGTTTCACACCTAAATCGCTTAAAAGATTTTAATGAATTTTGGTACAGGGATAGATGGGTTGCTGGATGGAGTCGGTTGTGGGCTACTCTTTGCGAAGCCGTGGGCAAAAACTAGTGAAGATATAAATTCTCATACACTGAATGATGATGGCGGTATATTACCATATCTTTGAAAACCAGTTCCATTCTATTTTTTAAAGCTCGGTTGATTTACGTAAACAAATCCTAAATTGAGTCTAATTGGGTTAAATGGTTGGAGATGGAACAAACGGTTGTTAAATGAAACAAAAAATGTAAACAAGGCAAAATACATCTTTATTTCTTGAATAAAACAATACTCGATTGTTTAGACGGCGATATATAACTTTCCCAGTCTATAACAGATTTTACACTATTACGGTTTCACACAGGCTTTGTAAATGTTTAGCCAAAAAAAAATGTAACGGGCAAGTGCTAGTATTCAAACTTAAAAGCTACTTTCAATCTTCAGATGAAAATTCTCTTCAATACGAAAAACTTTCACTATGAAATCAACTCTGAAACAAATATAAAAACTGGTCAAGTTCGAGTTGGACTCTGGAGTCCAACTCGAACTGCAAAGGGTTTTGAACGAATCACCCAATTTTATAGTTTTCCTGTATTCTATAAGTAAAGAACAAAATTGTTCGCTCAAATAGACAAGACAAGACAAGAGAAAAAAAAAAAAAAAAAAGGGGGAGATAAGGGGGAGAGTCGTCAAAATCATCTCTTTTCATAAATTTAATTTTTTACATTTACATTATTTAGTTAAAAGCAAATATTAATCAGTGGGAACCTATCAAAATCATATCATACACCATCTTTCTAAATAGCTGTTGTCTATAGAAGTTAGACGAAAAAATACGCATGATTTCAACTGAAAAAAAAAGAGAAATGGCATCTCATCTTTGTCGTTATATAGTATTAATATGATCCAGGCTACCGTTGTGTAAATACTCTCTATACTATACTACTTTAAATAACAATAATATAGTAATAATAAAATTTATTTCAGACCGGAGTCGAAAAACATTAATGCCTAGCCTTCTCCCAACTGTATTGGGGTCAGCTACCAGTCAAACCGGATTCAGCTGAAAACCAATATTTTACGTGGAGTGACTGGCTACCAGACCTCCACAACCCATTAACTGGGTGGCACGGATACTCCTTGGCAAGACCGGTGTCAGATTTACTGGCTTCTAACAATCCGTAATGACTGCCAAAGATCTACAAATGACCGTCTGATGCACGGAGAAAACTCGGTTTGTCAAGATGGTCACCCATCCACAGACCAACCTTGGTAAGCGTTGCTTAACCTTGATTGACCCGCGCGGCTGATATTCTTTAGCCACTAGCTCCATAGCTTAAACACATTACAAAACTAAGTTGCACACACTTTTTTTATTCAGATTTAATTCATGAAAAAAAAGGAAACCTTTTCTTCCCAAATTTTATGACAGTCAACTTCCTTAACAACCAACCTTTGCGTCAAAAGTACGGTCTGAATAAAAACCAGTTTCGTTTATTCCTTGACGGTCATTTCCACGCTTCACTGGGAAACTATTCAAGTGTTATAAATGCCTAACATTCAGGAAAATAGTATGTTAAAATGGATTTTTTCTGACGTAGCAGGTAAGGATTTGAACGAAAAGTATATTTTTTGTAACCTGGTAGTAGATAACTGTCTCTTTTGGGAAACGTTTTATTTCTTTAAGTCGATTTTACGATTGAGTTACTAATTTGATATGATTAAATAATCAGCATTTTCTTTAAAAATCTGAAAATCTGCTTTAGTAAATTGCTGCTCAGTTCTTAATCGAAAAATATTTGGCCATTTGATCCACACTACGGAATATCCGGTACAAAAATAAGCGGGAATTCCCGGGAAATTATTACATTTTCTGTTCCGGGAAATCGAAAACAATTCCCGGGAATTCCGATACTTACTACGAAATTTGCTACAAAATATTGATTTTTAAAACTGCGAGTGAGGCGCGCGAAGTCAACGATATTGATCGCGGATTTTTTTTCTGGAGTACAGAAGTATCTAAATTTCCCGGTATTTCCCGGAAATAGGTACCTATGCTCTAGTACCGGGAATGCTAAAATCCAATTCAGTTCCGGTACTGCAAACCCTAATCTATACATATTCTGTCTTTATTACCTTCGAACTACCGAAACAAGATAGTGTTTTAAACACGTTTAGCACTAAATGTGAAAAAGGATTTAAAATAATATGCTATGTCGGACACTACCTACTATTTTGGCAAAAAATAACAATTATCTTACCTTGACATTCTAGTACTTCACCGGAAACGATCAAAGCTCAATATGTTGCTATTTTTGTCTATAATCTACGACGTTATCTTGTCGATTTAATATGGACAGATAACGACTCTTGATTATTATGAATTTATGACCGGTTGCATGAGTCATCTTGTTTCTATCTTCGGCTCTAGACAAGACCGGACATTTAGATCATGTTGTGGACCGGATGCATCTGAACATTATTATTTCGGTTACTTATCTGACCTTCACAACACAGTAACTGGGCAACATGATACCCCCTTGACAGGACATGGTGTCAGATTTCCTGGCTTTTGACTAACCAAACGACTTTTTTTTTTGGGACAAGTCCGCCACACTTTTCCAACCACTGCAACTCTTGAAAGCCAGAATCAACAATGGCGACCACATCTACGGGACGACCTCGGTAAGAGGTGCACAACCTCGAGGCGTGCGGCTGTTACTATTTAGCCACGAGAGACAGAATCTTATCATTTGCATCTCAATCTAAAGTGGTGGCAAGTTACTAGATTCTGTAGTCAAGATGATTACATTTGATAGTCGAAGCATTGTACGCTTTATTCTAGACATTTAAGTCCGTTTTCCGACATAAAATCGCACACATATCTCAGCCCTAAACCAACAGAATGTACACCATACAAGTATTTGAACTGTGATCTGCCCCGAAGCGCGAAAGTGAATCGTTCACGGAAACAGCTCCATTCCAGCCGTATTATTTTCCTCGAAACCTGTATATTAATAGACACGTCATCTGCTTGTTCTTTTACAAGGTTAGATGCTGGGATCAGCGCAACACGTTTACCCTGTCAAACGTCATTTGTATTCATACCACCGACAGCTTTCATAGCAAGTGATCAAAGGCTATAGACAAGTAAAGTCAAGGCGATTGTCAAAAAAATTGGGATTGACAAACATTGTCGAAATGTCACTTGATCAATCCTTTATATTTTGGCTTTTCAAAAATCGATTCTGAGAATCGCTCCATCACACAAAGAGCTCAACCAGGTTAAAAGTCAAAGTCAAAGGCTAACCATCAGGGGATATCAAGGTCGAGAGTAGGCTCAGCAGGATTAAAAAAAACACTCCATCCTTTTTCTTCGTCCTTCCGCTCTCTCATAAGAAATTAACATAAACAAAATTAAAAAAGTTATGTCAGTTGGGAAGATACGCGTCACATTCGCGCAAAACAGCCATCGCTCAGCATAATGCTGGGACTCGTGTGCGAGACAGAGCCACAGCGCTGATTTTCAGCGACAACCAGCGTTGACAGAATGACGTCGATCAGCATAAAAAGTAACGAGTTGAAAAAAATATGTCATCCAAGTATATAAAATTGTGTATTTTGCTTTCCTGTAAATTTAAGTAAGTTTTGGGGTATCACAAAACAGTGAAAAATAAAAAAAAACTATTTACAAAAAAAAAATACAACCGACTTCCACAAAAAAAAAACACAACAAAGTTTTAAATAACTTTCTGAAGTCGGTTGTTTCTTCGTACTTTAACACCGACTTCCGAAATAAAAGTTATTTTACACTTTGTTGTGTTTTTTTTTTGTGGAAGTCGGTTGTAATTTTTTGTAAAAAAGTTTTAGTAGTCGAGAGTTTCTTTGTCTACAAATAAACACATTATTAGATATTATCTCCCAGCTCAATCTTATTTGCCAACGAAATAAAAATCATACAAAAGATATGATCGCAGTTTACGGGCGACATTAACCTCTCGTTTATCTAATCCGATGGATCGTTCGTATTTGATGTCGGTGCAATTTGCCGACAATCATGTCTGATTAGCTTCGGTGTAGCCGCGCTAATATGAGGGTGACACTATCGGAGATACCTATAATTGAATGGGAAGTCGTTTGCCTTTTGTTTTTAAGTCGGTACTAATTTTCTGCATAAAGTTTTTATGTCAAGTCTACAATCAAGCTAGGTGTTCTAATTATAATAATAAATTATAGTACTTTGAAAGTAGATAAACACTTAACATATTTAAACGTCAATCTTTTTCTGGTAATTTTGAACGACATGGCGTCGGTGTTTTCTAGCCCTTATGAAGATACACCGAAACAAACTCAGTGGTCAAAATCGATTTTAACCTTTTCTTCTTCTAAGCGTGTCGGTGGTAAATACACTTATCAAATTGTATGCTTGGCCCAGTACTCAGCAACGGCAACACCGTTCGTTGACGCAGTCATAAGGTCTTCACATGTACATGACAGGGCATGCGGCGCAAGACATGAGGTGGGCCATAGACTGCGGAGAGACGCCACACAATCACTGAAAATCGGAGCCATCCGAAAACCTCCACTTGAGGAGGTTATCTTTAGTGCGACTAACCTTTTGAACGCCATTGTCACATATACGTGACAAGCAAGCGCGTGCCCTGTACGCCAAACGACACAAACATGTGACAAAACATACGGCGAAATTGTGGCTTGGCGTCTGAGTCCGCCGATGCCTTTATGCGCTGGCGTTCAAAAGGTTAAAGTCCATGCAAAGGTAAACATGTAATGGTCAAATCGTAGTATGTAGATCAATATCTGAGGTGGTCTTCTGAGGAAAGGACCACATAGATTTCAGTGGACCTGTGCAGACAGTGTTAGAATTTGTCAACTATCGTGCAGCTCAATTTAGAACTTCATGGAACTCAAGGATTTCATTCAACGATTCAATTTCGTTAATTTTCTTTCTTGTCCTAATTTTTATCGGAACTGAATAATTAAGTAACACGAATTCACTAGTTAAGAAAATTGTATACTAATCATTCATCTAATCACGTCAACTAAGCATATTCCATTTTGGTATTTAAAATAGAAAATCATTTTTCATGTAAAAATTCTTATTTTATGGATGGGAAATCATCAAATGACTCCTTCCGCTCTGGGCGGAGCAGAAGGGAGTGTCAGACCCTTACTGACTAAAACTCATACGTGTTCCTGTGACTCTCTCCATCAAATTACGCAAAAGTGAAAATACCTACAATATCTAATTTCCGCTTAATTTTTAGTATCAATCAATCATTCTGCGTAAAAATAACGAACTTTTCGCTTTTCCTATAAATCAACTCCATCGTAACCTCTTATAAGTGCCCGAAATTACCCAAAAACTTGTTAACCCCAAGCGAAAAAAGGGAACCATCGATAAATTGAGTTCGCGCACAATTTTGTTGCAAATCAACCTGTCGGATGTTCACCCAAAATGTTTACCGCCAATAAGTTTGGCGGGAAAATTGGACTTTTTGTGTTCTGTACAAACGACGACGTTCTATCTTTGAAATTCTTCTTTGGAATAACAAGTAAATACTGGCTGTAAAAACTTTTAGTATCAATTATTGTTTAGACATTTTAGACTATTCTTCTTATTCCTCGGAATGGTTCAGTTTCTATTTGGTGATTATGAAGAACTTTGATCGTAGGCAATGAAACTATTGAATAAATGATAGCAAATCTCCCGGAATTGATGAAATCGCTTCTCTTGTTATAACATAAACTTTCTTATGTAAGCTCTGGAGTGGTAGGCAGTTGAGTACAGTTAACCCTGGTAAACTCTTACCTCATTTGGTATCTTGGTGATTATTTTTGCGTTGTGTCATTTGTACTGGAAAATTAACTTTGAAGATCACCTCCATAATATGTTAAAATCCGTAAAATATACGAAATGAGATATTGTTAATTTTATGTCATTCCCAAAGTAAAGCTACATGGACTGGAATTGGATTGCAAAGACACGCAACGGAACTCCTTAACGGCAAATAGCACAAATGTGTAGACTGTCTCATTATGGGTACTATGTCAATTTGCCTGAAGGATTTCATCACCTGTGATCGAATAATCGGGCGCTATTATAACTAAAGTTTACTTTATTTCCCACGAAAGTGTAATAATAATATAATAATAATATTCAGAATCCCGGCTCCCGATATTGTTCGAAATTCCTGAGATTGCTAAAAGTGCCCGAATTGGTTGTGAACTATCATTGTATTTTTTTTTTATTTAAAAAGCCGATTCTAATGGAACTTTTAATTTACAATGAAAGTTTTTTCATTAAGTTTGTTAGTTGTTTTAAAAAAATTGTTCAATCCCGGGAACCCGGGTTTACTTATTTATTCAGAAAGGAATGTCCATATTATTCTTTCAATGGAAAAAGTTTAGCTATATAAGCGCTCGATTATCCGATTACTGAATCACTGAAAATATAATGTTAATTTGATTGATGTATAATGTTGATTTTAGAAATGAACTTTGTGTTCTGTCTGGATGTTCTAGGCAGGTAGGACGTTTAACGCAGTCATTTCAAAAGTTATGTAGGTTTAATAAGATTAGTAATCCAAGTCTAAATTACGTAGAAGAACAAAAATGATCTACTATCTGCAAAACCAAAATATACAACCACATGGTTGTAAAATTCAGAGACCTTCATAGAACTTCTATTTGTGGAACATTCTGTCGTATTTCTGTTCAAAATGTAGATTATTTTTATCTTAAAATTTTTGTTAAACTTTGTAACGATTGTAGGTGTATCGTGGGTTTACGCGCGTGTATGTAGAATATTAATAATTGAGATACTATAATGTATGTCACCGGAAAATAACAGACTCCGGAGAAATTTAATTAATCTTTATTAGATTATATTTCTCGATATATTATGAAAAAATCGTTTTGTATACAATCAATTTCCAAAAAGTTTCCAATATATCCGAATAAAGAAAAATAGATTACCATTTCACGCGATATTTTAGAATCTTACGGGTTTTGCAATTTTCCGGTGACATAAACATTTATTTGTTATGTTCTGCTGGATCAATTTGACGTAAATCAAAACGATCTTAATCTATGATGTAGTATATGTAGCACTATCAACAAATTATATATGATCTTGTTATAAACATGTCAGTTTTTTTTTTCAGTGTCAGATTATAAGAATACTATAAAAATCTGTGCATATGAATGTTGAACGACTTGAAAAAAAATAAAAATTGGTGGAAAGACATTACATAATGTATAATACCAGCGTTTGCCGTTTACCCGCGGCTCGCTCGCGTTAAATTTTATTTTCGCAAAAAAAGTAGGTTACCAAAACCGTCTCCATGGTCTCACCTATCTCTATACTAAAATTCATCTAAATTGGTTTAGCGATAAAGGCGAGAAAGCATAGCACTCAAACTCACGTTCGCGGTTATAATAGTAGTCATGACTAAATCCATTCATCGAAAATCATTCGTAGTATCAATTGTTATTTTAAGAACGGAACATTTTTCTATCTTTCTTTTAACTGCTTCTGAAGGCAAATATAAATTTTAGTAACTTACAAGAACACCCTCAGTAAACATGATTTTCAAAAACCGTTCTAAAATTGAAATGACACATTAGTTATGCTTGAATCCATTCAACGAAAATCATTCTTAGTATCAACTGTTATTTTGAAAACTGCTAGGTACTGAAGGCAAATATATATTTTAATAAGTTACAAGAACACCCTCAGTAAACATGATTTTCAAGAACCATTCTAAAATTGAAATGCAAAATAAAGTCATGGTTGCTCACGACCTAATGTGGCATTTCAATTTTAGAACATATTATATCATCATATTTTCATGTCATATGTATACATAATTCATGAAGTCTAAATATGAAGTGATAAGTTCTTGAACAATTGACTGAGATGATGAGCTCGTGGCTAAATAATAACAGCCGTACGGGTCGATCTTGTTGCGGAATTTGTTCGAAAGAGTCACCGCGGCCCTGAAACGCAAAGGGCTTTAGAAGGAAAACGTATGGGTTTCCGTCAGTAAGAGTCTGACACGCCTTCCGCTCCATCAAATGACTTCTTCCGCTGTGAAGAAGTCATTTGATGATTTCCCATGCTTAAAAAAAACGTTTTGATCTTAGAGGTTAAGTTTTGCTTGCCAAGGTCGGTCCATGGATGTCAAGTGACCATCCATTAGGTACCAGATTATCCAGACGTGCTGATTATGAGCAGATGTGATCCGCTATTGCAAGCCTGTGACCTGTCTCAGAGTTATAGAAAAGGCAAATAATGACCCCACAATAGCTTTATCTATCTCACACTTTTTTTCCCTTATTCACTTCACTTCATACCTGGAAATGCTCATACCATTCTTCTTGTCATTGATGAACACTAAGTTGAGCTAGCCTGATTGGTGCAAACTTCATTACTGGCTGCAGTTTGGAAAAGGATTTAAAATCGTACCTTTATGCTCTGAACGGGATGAGTTTGCGGAACTTTTCAAATAGAGAAAACCAGGTAGTGCCAACATTCTGAAATAAAAAAACCTACAGAAATGGAACTTTTATCCAATTACCTTTTCGGGCTCAGCAACATTTGTGTTTTATTTTTAAGGGTGCTAATTTGGATTTTTTTTGTGTCGTACAAATATGTTTCTTGTGTAAGTTTAGGAGCAAAAAGCAGTAAGGGTTTTTATTTCAACATTTTTTTTTTGCTGGGATCGTAGTTTAGGAAATTTTGATGAGTCTTAGTATGTTTTGCCCGTTTTCACTCAAATTAAGAAAGAAAATAGGGGATGCCTTAGTATTTATGCACCGTTGGTGACACTAGGTTGAGCGTTAAAAATCACTTTTGTTTGGGCATATTTACTTCTAAGAGTTACTAAGATTTAGTAAAAACAGTTATTTTTGTTTAACTTGGAAAATTTAAATACTTTTTTCAACCACAAATAATAATACAACAACCTAATTTTAATTTCCAGAAGTCAACTTTTTTATTAAACATCAAAATTATCTAGATATAAGTAGTGCTATTCTACAAAAATATCACCTTGGAAACTTAAGTGAAGTTAGCTGTCAACCCATCCAAAAAGGTGGAATGACAGTTCCCTTTAAGCACACCACGTCCATATTTGCATAGTGAGATGTTTGCAGAATAGTCCGTCTGAAAACTTCGATCGATCGTACGACCAAAAATATTTTCCTTTCCAATTCAAAACCAGAGGTCGGAATTAGGTAGAGTTATTTATGTACTTACACTGATTTCATACAGCGAAAGAATAAAGTTGATATGGCTCAAATACCGAAATTAGTTTTAAAGAGCAGAAAAATCCCGTGATTTATTAAATGAAAAAGTTATTTACCTTTACACAATT
This sequence comes from Mamestra brassicae, assembly GCA_905163435.1. Classification (NCBI taxonomy): domain Eukaryota; kingdom Metazoa; phylum Arthropoda; class Insecta; order Lepidoptera; family Noctuidae; genus Mamestra; species Mamestra brassicae. Next base: position 4,067,041 of record LR991004.1, on the reverse strand, counting down.
CAAACTACTGCACGCGCGATGTTGCCACATTAATTGTAGTTCGCACAATATAGCTTGTGAGAACAAAAGAAAAAATATGATTAGTTATTTGTAATAATTTTTACTACTCGAGATTTTCTATTAGAAATCCCGGGAAGATCCATATTCATATCAACATTTAGATGCAAATAAATAAATAACTCAATAATTCCGACCTCTGTTCATAACTCACTCATACTTATTGATATTTTCGTTGCCTAGCAACGCGCATCAAAGCCAACAAGCGCATAATTTACCCATGAACCCATGAACCGCCCTGCAGCTGACAGATTAGAAAATTGTTCTACAAAGCAATTTGAATGAAATTGTTCTGATATAAAAGATATTATATTCAATGCTGTCACTTTAATTTAGCCATGCGCAATGGAAAACTGGTTTCTATAACTGAATGAACAGCAGAACGTTTGTTAAAGTTTTCATTCAGTGAAAAGTTTATCCGGATTTTCACATTTTTATTGCAAAAAATGCAATAAAAATGTGAAAATCACACCTACGGAATACAGCATTTAAAAAGATATGACTTGAAATGCTTTTAGAAACTATTTTGCAATTTTATCATCATATCAGCCAAAAGACGTCCACAGCTGGACATAGGCCTCCCCCAAAGGGGGGTGTTTTCCATAATCGCCACGCCTGGCAGGCGGTGGGCGATCGCAGTGTAGCTGTTATAATGCATAGAACCACAGAGAATGCTGCTGCTCATTATCTAGTGAGTCCCTTAGTCGCCTGTTACGACACCCACGGCAGGTGATGGGAGACGGGGAGTCGCTCCAAGTTAAATATTGGTACTCAGCTGTATCAGGTTTGACTGGAAGCTAATACCAACATCTATCAACATATTTGGGACAAGGCTCGGCAGAATGTTAAAGAAAAAAAAAAATGTAAGATCGACAGTTATTTTGTTCACTGAAAAATGTAGAACATTGGTTTAATGAATTCACGGTATCAGACTTTTAAAACTCAAATTTAGAAAAGTGCTTGTAAGAAATTTATTATTCTGTGATTGACTTCAAAGTGAACTTCTAAATATAAAATTTAAACCAACTCTTTAATATATTTTTTGGCCTATTTAAGAAAAATACCTTGCTCGTGCAACGAAACTGATTTCAAAATGTATATGACATAGTGCTATTTGTTTTGTACCATGAATTAAATAATAATACATTTTCAGCACCCAAATACAGCAGTTCTAGTATGCGGCTTGACAACTTCTCACATTGGGTACAATGGTGAAAGGTTCTTCCTTTTCATGAACTTTTTCAGAAGTGAATATAAGCCAGCCTGTTTTTTGTAATACCACATTCATTTTGGATGGATTCAAAACCTGCTTTGTTATGTTATCTATGCTGACGTGTTAACATTTTACAGTATTCTATGGAAATCGTTAATAACTTTGTTTCTCAAAATATTCATTGAATACAATATTGTGCGATCCTTTTCACAGAGTGTATCTCGTACCATAGGCGTAGACTCCTCTGTTCCAATGCCACCTGAAGTACAGCTCGAAACGTTTGAAGCAGCCACTGTAAGCATAGTTTATTGAGCTAAGAGATGGCGTTGCAATTGTTATTTAAATTGTAAACCGTGAAAGATTGCAAAGATTCCCCACATAAATAAATAAAAAAGTTGTCATTCAATTAGTTTCCTATCGTCAAAATTCAATATTCAATTAGTTTCATCATACGTAACGTAACTTGGGAATATAAATTTAAAATATGCGAGCTCAAAGAGAGAGTAAAAAATGCGGGTACCCACAGAGCATCGAAACTCCACAGCGGGCATCGCTAAAGACGGCGTTGTCGAAACCTTTCATACAAACCGCGTACAAATGCGTGTTCACCGTTTACTCTTAGTATTAAAGGACCTAAGTAGGTTACTAAGTATTAAATAAAGAATACAATAATCATTATTATGTTCACAAAAAACAGAAAAGATAGAACAAAACACAACGCTACTATGGGTATGACAGCTGAAGCTTGCCCTTAGCGTAATTATGAGGGGCCACAAATTTTATTAGTAACTAGTTGGTGCCCGCGACTTCGTCTTCAACAAACTTTTTGAGGTTTTAATTGTATGCGCGGATTTCAATTTTGTTTTCTAATTAATATTATTAGCGTAAGTTACTCCTTAGTGCATCAACTATCTGCCAGTAAAATTCTCGTGAAAATAAGACCGTTTAGGAGATCTAACATACAAATTGATTTTTTAAATCAGTTTTAAAAATTTGTTTCTCTGTATCACGCTTGTTTTGGTATCCTAAGTAACGCTTAAACATTAATCTGCATTTGGTAAAATACATTATTTTGACTTTATAAACAGGAAATTTTATGTATTTATATAGATGGTAGCAAATTCCAGCAGGTGGTGATGGCGACTTTGGACCGTACCTAATCGATGAAGACAGATTGTCCGCTTAAAGGGGTCCAGTGACCACGAGCCTCAGTAATGAGGGACCGACTGAAGAAGGAAAGAGATAAATGGTAGGTTGCTGTAGAACAGATAGTCGATGGAGTCGGAAGGTTCTGGAGAGGCGGCTGCTGGCCGGAAGACGAAGTGTTAGAAGGGAGGCCTGATGAAGGTCGCAGTAATCCGATGGATGCGAGACGCACAAGACCTTTCGATGAGGTGACTCCTGAGGGAGACCTGTCCAGCAGTGGGCGTATTTCGGCTGAAACGATGATGATGATGTATAAAATGGAGTTTCTAGTTACTGACGAGCGTGGCGTTCCGTGGTCTATGTAGACACCGGTATCAAGCTATGTTAATAAGACATAGAATATGTAGAGAATGCAAGGTCTTCGCTATCCAATGAATGTTGGCCCGCATTCAAATATAAATTAGAGCCAAAGGACCATTCGGTCCTAGGAATTTAAATTGGTTTTCCTAACTGTTGTTATTTCTAAACTTTGTTGATCATTTAGTTACTATTATTTTAAATCTGTTTTTAATGTTACTGCGTTGTTTTAGGAGTTGACCTTTATTGGAATGTCGTGGTGTTTTAAAGTAACTACTAAATAAAATGAACAACGGGATAGGTTGGACGAATATTTTTCTAGAACTGTTGTCTATCTAAATAAACTACTCATCAACTGCCTAGCTTTTTCCCGTCTATATTGCGGTCGGCTTTCATTCAAACCGGATTCAGCTAAATACCAGTATTTTACATGGAGCGGCTTCCTACCAGACCTCCACAACCCATTAACTGGATAACTAGGTACCTACCTATTTCTTGGAGTCAGATTTTCTGGCTATCTAAATTAACTACTAATAACTAAAAACTACGACTTTATGTTTGTATTCGGGACTCTGTATCAATTTACCTACTCTCGATCACAAAATCGATTTTCCGAGATGCAAAAAAAACTATTTAAACTTACCATTTTTCACGAAAGCACCGATTTTTCAAGTTTTTTTTTCACAAAATCTTTAATCGTGTCAAATAAATCTAAAATACTCCGTAACACAGCCAGACACTCCCAAAGCTTCAAAATCAAACAAAATTAGTCCTCCCTACTGAATGAACTAATAAACGAAATACGGGCGACGCCGGGTAGATAATTATAGGCTATCATTTCCAAGACGGTGAGCCAATTCAATAGATGGCTGACCTGACGCCTCGCAATCAAGTGTGTTGAATTCAGCTTTAGAAAATGGAAGCTTCTCGATTGGTGTAGGACAGGGATGGCGAACCTATGGCACGCGTGCTAGTCGTGGCACGCAGCAAAATAATTTGGGGACGCCTATACAAGATTACTTAGCATCTTGAATGATGAAAATCATTATGAAAAGAGTAACTATGGAGTTTCTTGTCCGTTCTTCTCCATAAGAATCTACCTTTCCGAATGGACAGTAGTCACTTTATTAATGTAACATTATTATTTTACTGAACTGTAAACGATGACGTTCAAAAGTGCCGTTTAATGGCCTAATTGAAATAAACGTTTTGACTTTGTCTTTGATTAGCAACAACAGAAATCATGCTGAACACAAAGCTGATTGGCATTAAGATTGCTTTATGAATTTATAGTTACAAAAAAAGAGTTAAGTTAATAGCGTCTAGTGTTATTTTTTGTCCATTGTATCACCAAATCAAGATTTTTGGTGACACGTTATGGCAAAAATTATTTTTGTAATGAAAATGGCACGTTCGCCAAGAAAGGTTCGCCATCCCTGGTGTAGGATGACTTGTCAATTCAGTATTCGATGTAGCTATCTACAGGGATGTTTTGGAAGTGCGTGGATATATTTAAGGGGGTGTTCTGTATCTGATAGACAGAACTGCATTCACCCCTATTTTTATGTTTTAGAACATAAAGACTTTAGCCCCTTCAGTATTTTTAGTTGGGTGATTTGTTTTTTTTTTTTTGGAGTCTTTTTTTTATTTAATATGGGTTTGCTCTTGACTAGTCTAGGTCATAGATAACAGAGACAAAGTCGACGATGGAGCGAGCTTACCCAGAAGAAGCCTGTTCACTCTAATTTTGAAGAGATTAGGGATTTTATTTTGCGCCTCTGTGCTCTCTCTTCGCTGGCGTTAACATATATTTTCGCAATAAAAAGCTTAAATCTGCCTCCAGGGTTCAATCTACCTCTGAATCTACCTTAAACTATAATTTTCTTTGACTTGAATGTGCCCTAGCGGTTGACATGCTCACTTAAAATTCTGGCTGATGATGCTGGATCATTTGGCACCATTCAAAGTGGTTGAGCCGAATGGTGCTAGCTCAGGCGTCGTGTTCGTGAGAGAGCGCTGTCAGCTAGGACTGTTCAGCTCTCAGCTGCCACGGTTTATTTTAATTATTTTTTCTTTGAATTGTTGTTTTTTTAATGCGGACGCTTGATCTTGCAAATCTTTCTACATAATTATATGTATGCTTGTATAATTTCCACGCGAATGATATTGATTTAAAAGAGTGTCCGTGGAGTTTTTGCACGTTCTCCATAGAGATCTACGCTTTAGAACGTGCAAATAGCTTCATCTCTTTTGACTGACCAACCTTGAAAATACAAAAGTGCCTATAATGGTTTAATTGAAAAAATGCTTTGAGTTTTGAACCAAAATTCATTAAAATTGGGTAAAAGTCATAATTTTCTTTTAACCTAAAACTAACTTTAATAAAATTATAATAATTAATTAATTTAAAAGACTACATAGATTCAATGGTTAGTTAGAAATTATCATCTAATTGTTAGTAAAAAAATATGTAATATGATATAATATAATATGTAAAAAAATAAATATTTTTTTTTTTTTTTTTTCATATTCAAATTCATGTTACGGGCCGTACTACATTCGCAGCATGTTTCGTTACACCGTGTCCTAAAATCCATGTTAAACAAAACACATACGCACATGGTTGTGTGCTCGTTTCCACGTACTGACTGCACGAATGCTCGCTTTGTAACATGTTACATTACGACCCGTAACACTGGTCAGTGGACCTTACTATTATTCTAGTAGCACCCTTATTTGTTTCTTTAATGCCATTGCCACTAGCATGAATCCTGCTGAACCTTTTGAACGCCATTGTCACGTATACATGACAAGCCAAACGTCACAAATATGAGACAAAAGGTACGAATTTGTGGCTTGGCGTCAGGGGCACGCCGATGCGTTTATACTCTGGCGTTCAAAACGTGAATAAGGAGGAGACATTTTCACTTTAGACTTCGTCAAGACTTTTAAATCGTTAGTAATTGGCTAGAGGCTGCATTTGACGTGAACCCATTAAACATGTTACTAATGTTGATAATTTGAAACATGTCTCGTCATGCACATAACCCTATTTAGTACATCAGTGATTTTGCACAGAATATCAAACGTAGACACAAAATAAAACACATTCGAAATACCGTCATACAAAAAGTAATTAGTTGCTCTACAGTTTTATAAATTGCCCATTTATTTTAATTGAAGGGCCTTCATTTATTAACATGAGTGTGTATACCACATGTATGTAGGTTTGAATATTCGTTTAACCACACTTAACAAAGATATGAAATGTTTCCAACTTATACAAAGTGCTTGTAATTGTGTAGAGTCAGCAGCATTATCAAGCAAATACTCTTTTCAAGTAAGTTGGCTATCAACTTACTTGAACGAAATTATCTTATAATGTTTCGAAAGTTTAAGAACGGCTGTATGGATATGAATGAAATTTGGCACAGATATAGATTACAGGCTGGAAAGCAAATAAGCTTTTTATCCCGGGATTATGTTCGCTTGGGATTATTGCCGACATTCATGCAATAAGTGAGTTTGTTTATTTACGCGTAAATCGCTGAACCGATTTTGATAAATTTTGATACAACCTGTATGAACGCGAGTAAAGCCATGGGCAAAAGGTAGTAATTTTATGAATTAGGGAACCAATGCTACATTATAAGAACACTGACTTAGAAAGACCAATTCAAAAATATTTTCTTACATCTGTCACCGGAAAATGGCAAACGCCGTAAGATTGTAAAATATCGCTTTAAATTTTAAACTATTTTTTCTAAATAAGACACGGATATATTGGAAACTATTGCATTTGGATAAGATTTACTGTGTAGAAAACTATTTCTTCATAACATATCGAGAAATTATAATTTAATCAAGGTTTATTACAATTTTACGGAATCTGCAATTTGGCGGGTACATATCCATGACCAACTTTTGTTGCTGACCGTACCTAAGAAAAAATCTCATTAATACTATATCTCAAATCAAAGTCAAACATTAACTTAGGCCCTGATTTTTTTTACAATTATAACAATTAAAAATAATTTACATTTTTGCTACGAAAATCGCCTATTTAAGTTAACGTTATAAATTGGGAGCAGGAAAATTGTAGCCTTTGTTCTAAAATGTAGGTGTTCCTAAATGAGGCCTCGTTTAAGATTTGAACCCATGTTGAGTAAATTGTTAGGGTTCCGTACCCCAAAAGGAAAAAAAGGAACCCTTATATATATGTCACCGGAAAATAGCAAGTGCCGTAAGATTGTAAAATATCGCGTGATTTTGTAAACTATTTTTTCTTAATAAGACACGAATATATTGGAAACTATTGAATTTGGATAGGATTTATTGTATACAAAACGTTTTTTCATAATATATCGAGAAATTTCAATCTAATAAAGATTTATTACAATCTTACGGAGTCTGCAATTGGCATATTCCGGTGACATATATACACTTCGTTGTCCGTCCGTCCGTCTGTCTGTCTGTCTGTCAAGATCCTTTATCTCGGGTACGTTTGGAGGTAACGAGTTAAAAACCACATACTCACGTCTACAGTCCCTTGAAGCTGTGAAAAAAAAAAACTAACTAACTTCTAAGTTAACGTAAAAAAAAGATACGGCTGTTTATACCGCAAAAGAAACGTGTTTTTCGACACTCTCAAAGGAATCAAAATTTATAGGGTACTTCCCGTTGATCTAGATTCATGAAATTTGGCAAGAAGATAGATCTTAGAGTACAAGTACAGGAAAAAGGGAAAATTGGGAATTTATAGTTTTATCATATGAAAAACCATTTTTTACGATTACAAACTTCTATTTTCGGTTGAAGAATTGGCCATGACGTACATTGATGTATGGGAGAACATTTTTTCAACAACAAAGTTAAGTTTGTCCTTCAATTTTACTTGCTATATTTTGCTTTCATTGTTTATAAACTTCCGTAGGTATGTATGCTCGGAAAAAATCAAGACTTGATCGAAACCCTCGTTGCGCGAGTCTGACTCGCACTTGTTCGGTTTTTTTTTATTAAGGATGGGAAATCAGAGCGAAAGGGAGTGTCAGACTCTTTCTGACTAAAACCCATCTGTGTTCCTCCAAATGCCCTTTGTATTCCAAGGCCGCGGTGACTCTTTCAAACAAATTCCGCAACCCTGGCAGGCACTGGAGTTCATTACACCTGCGTTCTATTTTGAGAAAAAAATTGACAATCGGACAATCGTCCAGCAATTTGTCCAGTGCCCAGCCTCTTTCCAACTACGTTGGAGTCGTAGTCTAACCGGATGCACTTGTAAACCAGTGTTTTACCTACCTAAACTTCCAACCCAGTAACTGGGTAACACAATACCCTTGTTAAGACTGGTGTTAGATTTTCAAAGGAAAGCATTGCTTGACCTCGAAGATGTGTAGTTGCTATTATAGAGCCACGAGCTCCTCGAAACAAATCAGTAATTCAATAAGGCAAATTGACAGATTCACCGAATAACCAAGACATTGAGGCTATCAAATTAGTACGGAGCGGAGCGGAGAGATTGCATAACATAGGAGACGAAATTGATGATCGCACCGCTCCGTTCTGACAGTTCACTAGTCATCGGAAGGCTCATCTCCGCTCAACTCTGACGTAGTATCGTGTTGTTACATTATCATTTAATTTGAGTATATTTAATTATTATTTGAAACGTTATCACTTTCAGTGCGGCACCTTCGGCAACTCCGTTGCCAAATTTAAATGGAACTGGCCATTTCATGCTACATGCCATGGGAGAACTGGTCAAAAGTAGCCACATATCGAGTGCCAAACATCAGGAACCGACAACGCGGTAGACGCAAAAGGAGATGGCGAGATGAGCTGGACTCCTACCTAAAGGATTGGGCTGAGATTGCCCTGGACAGATTAAAATGGGAAATGACGCCTTTGCTCTGCAGTGGGTCACTACGGGCTTATACTTCATCATCTGCCTAGCCGTTTCCCAACTATATTGGGGTCGGCTTCCAGTCAAACCAGATTCAGCTGAATACCAGTATTTTACGTTGAGCGGCTGCATACCAGACCTCCACATCCCATTATAATAATAATAATATCTTGGGACAACTCACACACGGTCATCTGATCCCAAACTAGGTAGAGCCTGTGCTATGGCAACCAGACAACTGATAAACATACTTATGTATTTCTAAATACATACATATTATACACAAATTACACCCAGACACAGAACAAATGATCATGCTCATCACACAAAGATTTTTCCTGGGTGGGAATCGAACCCACGACCTCCGGTTTAGCAGTCAGGGTCACTAACCACTCGACCAATAGGCCAGTCAATTCTCATCTAGTCATTAACTGGGTAACACGGTACTCCTTGGCAAGACTGATGTCAGATAATCTGGCTTCTGACTATCCGTAACGACTGCCAAAGATCTACAAATGACAGCCGGAACCAACGGCTTAACGTGCTTTCCGAGGCACGATGGAGTCTTGGTATGTAAAGATGGTCACCCATCCACAGACCAACCTCGGCAAGCGTTGCTTAACCTTGGAGATCGACCCGCGCGGCTGTTATTATTTAGCCACGAGCTCCTACGGGCTTATACTTATATCACTTTTAATGTCTTTAAGTTTTTTGATCTTCTATTAGGTATTAAAATTTTATTAAGTTTGAAAACTTACTAAAGGCACTCTCTTTTGACTGTCTTTGGATTTAGTCTCACTGGCGTCACATTCCACCAAATGCATTTAGCGGCAAACTAATTAAAAACATTATTTTGTCTCTCTTGACTAAAAGGAACGATGATTCGTTTAGAGCTAATCGCATTAAAATCATTTACTCCTCACGATCTTTCATACAAATTTGCAAGTTTGCTCTTGGAAATTAATGGAGCGGTTTTAATTAAACTTATTTATGTAAACTTACTTACTTATGTTAACAGTTGTGGTATACTTAATGCAACAAGGCTTTCTCTACCAGTCAACCAAAAAAAGAGTGTTTTTTCTAAAATATTCTCTACTTTCTTTTGAGACCTAGCTATCAAGGTTTTATTAAAATCTGTTAATTAATTACTTTCGAATATATATAATACTAGTTGCCGCCCGCATGCTTGTCGAAAACTATCCCAAGGGAGTATATTCCCAGGATAAAAAGTATCCTATGTGTTATTCCAGACTATAATCTACCACTGTGCCAAATTTCATAAAAATCCATTCAGTAAGTTTTTTCGTGAAGGAGTAACAAACATCCATCCATCCATACAAACTTTCGCGTTTGTAATATTAGTAGGATTTATTTAAACTTTATGTACAATAGTGGTACATGGGCGGACTTAAAGCATCAAGGCATTCTCTACCAGTCAACTTTTTGGTTATAAAGAATTAGTTCTTATAAATACGTCTTTCTGAATTAAATTAATAAAAAACTGTCAGACAAGAAAATTGTCGAATCTAGATGATATTCTGTACACTTTGGTTTTGTCATAAAAGGCTGATAAAAGGGTACTCCTGACCATCCAAAAATAGCCTACCCCTTTTAAACCCAACGGTATCTTATAAGGCGACAAAGGGATTACGTGAAGGACGTTCCAGTGTGTTTAGAGAATAAATATTTATAGAATCACTTAAGAATAGCTATTTTTCCGTCAGACAAAAAATGTGAACGCTAGTCATAGTATTCATGGTTGATCAGCATAAACAAATGCCAATCACTCTTAAACAATGTTTGCCATCATAAATCAAAGAATAAAGCTGGGTTTACATTGAGGCAACATCTTGTAACATTGTGGCATGCCACACAGTGCGACATGCTTCGAGAAAATATTCATGATGGCAAGACCGTGCGTGATTGTGGCAACATGCCGAAGATTGACGAGCGGCTTGTATCCGCATTTCAAGGATCCGGAAGCTATGGTTTGTGATTTGAAGGTATGGTTTGGTAAACAACCGTGTAAAATATTCGATTGGGTTTGTTTGCAGGGATATTGAGTCGATATTGTTGCGGAATTTGTTCGAAATAGTCACCGTCAATGCAAAGGGCTTTAGAAGGAACACGGATGGGTTTTAGTCAGTAAAAGTCTGACACGCCCTTCCGCTCCACCCAGAGCAGAAAAATAATTTGATGATTTCCCATCCCTAAAAAAAAGGTTTATGGAATATCTACCCACATTAAATTATACTAGTTTAAGCTGATAAAGAATCAACGAAAATAAAAAGAAGTACCTACCATTTTTGCAGCAAAGTTGCAAAGTATAACAACGTTTGTTTGTAGAAACAAATTGTATCACAAAGTTGTTTCGGTGTAGATCCAGCTTTACACCACGGACTTGGCTGTCGTCCAAGTTCCATCATGTTTCATAGTTGACCTGAGAGTCTATTGATTGCTGTTTGATTGCTACTCCGATTAAAGGAAGACTAATTTTGTTTACGACAAGTTATGTTAGTACTTATTAAGTTATAAAAATAACATTTTTTTCACAACAACTCCCCGTTGAACCAACTAATATTCAACCTTAAGATCCTAGACAATTATTTTTGGCTATATATAAGCATGTAACTCAATCCACTGGCCCTTATTTAAAGACTTTAATAAAAGTAATTGGTATGTGGGTACGGTTCGAAAGGGTTAGGTACGTCGGGTCTCAGACCTTCGTTATTTAAATTTCTCTTATTAACTTTCATAATTTTCTGGCATTTTCATACCAACATTAATTATACTGAACACCAACAGACAAGTCAAACATTTAAACGCTTTCATTTGTTTTTTCATTCATTTGGAGCCCAAATGAAATCACAAATATAATTTGTTTTATTAGAAGCATTTTATTGTATAGGACAGATAAACTTTTTATTATAAAAAAAATAACAAGGGCGGTCTTATCGCTAAAAGACATCTTTTATTCATTATTTATTTGTGAATTTAAACTTAATGTACAATAGTGGTACATCTTTTGTATCTTTTTAACTGACTTCAAAAAATTCAGTCGAACCGGTTAAAAAGGAGGAGGTTCTCAATGCGATTGTTTTTTTTTTGTATGTCCATTCAGCGATATTTTCACCAATTGTCAACCGATTTGATGATTATGTTTTTGTTTGAAAGACTATTTTTCCATATTGATTCCATTACAATTTGGTGAAGATCTGATGAAGAACTTGGGATATAAGGAACTTAAATGAGCTATCATTTATTAAAGAGTTCTGTCAATCTTCCGAGACTGTTCAAATCGCATGTCTGTTTATTGTTTACACCACTTCATAACATAACATCACGCCAATACGCTGTGAAGGGATACGCAGATGTGTATAAGTCTACCATGTTTTTTGGGTTATCTATTCGGGCATAACTTTATTGTTTATAAACCGGTCTTGATGATGCTGTAGCGGCATCAATGCCGCCACTGAACAATTACATGAAAAACTAAGAAATAAAATTTGTACGGCAACAAAAAAGAAACGCAACGATATCTATGCTATCAGCAATGAACTACCAACGAAATTCTGCATCGCGCAGCAAAGTTCTCCGTGCGATTTGTGTCGGATACAACAGTCCGAACATCAACTATCGCGCAGTTGCCGACCAAACACAACAACCGTCTGGTCGGAGGATCCTCCCTTTTCAGTGGAGGTTTGCGGGACTTTACTCTCTGTTTCGTATAAACCTTTATACTGGTGACCTGTTGAGTTTTATAGAGCACCAATCTTACCAAGATGTATCGTGTTACCCCATTACTGCGTTTTAGAAGTCAGATAGTTAGTTGCTCCGTGTAAAATATTGCTATACGACTGCATCCGGTTGGACTAAAAGCAGACCTCAACGTATGTAGTGATACGCACCAGAGTTAATCTAGTATCGAGTAGCAGAAGTAGTAGAGTCAAGTACCTTTTAGTATTTTCTATGCTAGAACATTCTAGAGTTCTCGACATCTGGTCAGTCAAGACCGGTATTTAGGCGAACTTTCCAGATGTTTCAACAATAAAAGGTTCTGGAATTAACTGACCAATATAAGAATCGCATTGCCCGCGGCCGAGTCAGTATTGGATTTGCGATACAAGCGAATACTTCGTGAGTTTAAAGTTGTAATTAGTGTTGTTAATATAGATGCCATTTTGGTTATTTAATCGGCTGTTTTTACTGTCACGAACTCGAAGCTCGTAACAGTAGTTTAAGAAAAACGATACACATTCATTAATTGGGACAAAGCATCTCTTACATTTTACAATCAGAATGATCCTGATTGCCACGAAGGCCAAAGATTACCCCAAGGACAAAGAGACACATAAAATGCATCGGCTCCTTCTCTCATCGTAAAACTTAATCGAAAGGAAAGGTTCACTAGCTCAAACGATGAGATGACATATTGGGCTCCCTAACGACGACACAGGGCGACATTCTCGGGCCCCATAACAATGCTTCAGGGCAAAATACCCGGGCCCCATAACAATGCTACAAGACGATATGTTGGGGCCCCATAACTAATCAAGCTACAGACGTTAACATGTCATTTGACACATCACAGGACAAGGAAAAGAAAATGGAGCAAATTAATTATCTTCAAGATCAAAATGGAAGAGGAAAATCAGGGGAAGAATGTTCTGGCAAATTGGGGGTAGGTAGTTTCATGTAATATGGTCGCTGTCTTTGGGGATTTTAGGTTAATTAGTAGCAAATTGATTGTTGTTGTTATTGTAAGTGTGTCCAAGGTTGCTTCTTGTATCTTGTAACCTTAATTGATATTTTTTACCGACTTCAAAAAAGGAGGAGGTTCTCAAATCGGTTGCATATATTTTGTTTTGGGTCTTTGTTACTTCATAACTCCGTCGTTTATAAACTGATTTGAAACATCTTTTTTTTAGGTGAAAGGATATACTTTACGATTAGTTTCATAGAAATTTCATTAAAATCGGAGCAGTAGTTTGGTTTTTAAACCAAAATAGCTGGAAAAAAAATATGCAGTCATCAAAGTAAACGAAATAACGTATTTTGCTTTACCGAGAGTGGAATACCACTAAATAGTGAACAATGAAAAAGTTTTTGATTTTCCAATGTTGCGATATTTTTTAGTAATGACAGAAGGAGTGGGCTATAATAATATAAGTTGAGCAATGTGTAGCATAGCAGCGCTGTGGCTATGCTGCATATTGCTCAACATTTGCTGAGCGCGCTCCTTCTGCCACACAGAGAATCTTTATTTTATAAGAAATCTTTTTCTACATTTTTGCCGCGGTATCTGTCATTGGGGATTGGTGTCATTGTCAGTGATGAGATTTTTTTTTATATTTTTTATCTAGTTTTGTTTATCTAGGTTTATATATATATATATATTATAGTTGATAAGTTATTTATTGTTAAGTATTTCTGTACGTCAATTTTGGCAGAATAAACGGATTGTCTTTCTTTATAAATTCAGCGATAGTGCAGTTTTGTATCAGTTAAAGAATTTCGTAATAAGATCAATCCTAACAGATTTCTTGTATCGAACGTTGGTGACGCTGTCTTATTTATCAAAAAAAAACTCATACTAAAATGATTACTTAAAAACTGAATAGAAAATTTGAATAAAGAATCTACAAATCAGTACTCATTGACTTGTATTCTATAACAGCTGATTATGAACAATCCATCAATTTATTTTTATAGCTATATCTATATAAATAAAAATGAATCGCTAAATGTGTTGCTAAGCGCAAAACTCGATTCTTTTTTTTTCACAGAATCCAATCAAATAATCTTAAAAGAAATGCAAGAACTATGTTTTTTACGTTTTTACTCAAATTATCTCGTAATCATGACAATCATCATCCCCGAGCCGTCACTTGTTACCCCGTGTTACTCGGTGCTGACGTAACTCGGTTTTTCCTCCATGACATCCTTCCTGCCAACCGTCATGCTGTCACTAACTCACATTTCTTTCATATCACTTCACAAACAACACATCCATCTTTTCTTTGAACAGTATTAGTACCAAAACCAAATTAATATTAAAGTCCCCAGTTTTTTTTTGGCATTTCGAAGCACTGATACCCACGATAAGTCATATCTCTACGCCTCGTAGCTGTAACTAATAACGGTCGGTAAACCACAGCCTCTCCGGCAGACGAAGGATAAAGATAAGCTCTTACAAATGAGCTCAATCCTCGACGACGGACATTTGATCAAGCGGCTCTGGTGAAACGAGGAGATACGGAGGCATTCCTGATGGTGTTTTATTTACTTTATTCTTCTTGGATAGTGTGTAAGAATACAGACAAAATGTGCCGCCCTACCGATACATGGTGGACATCCCACCCACACGCACAAAACCGTTTTGGAATTCATTGTGCGTACAGCTAAGGAGTGGAATTCCCTGCCAGAGTCTGTGTTTCCTGATAGCTACAACCTGGGAGTCTGTAAGTCAAGAGTGAATAGGTTACTTCTAGGCAAGCGTACTCCATCTTCGACCTCATCATCGCTTACCATCAGGTGAGATAGTAGTCAAACGCGTGCCTGTCAATAGTAAAAAAATAAATAAAATATGTATTAGCCAAATGAGTTACTACAGTGAAATCTGGAAGTCCAACCATTCAAAAACAGGTTTAAAGTAGTTATTACTGTATAATCTTATGCATCAATGTGTGAGTAATGACTATTGAGTGCTGTTTCATAAAACCTTGTAACCCAAAACTGCGTTACTGCAACTAAAGTTACAAACTAGCATGAAAACAGGTGCACACTGAATAATTGCTGTCTGTGAATATCTATTTCAAATGGGAAG
Organism: Mamestra brassicae; assembly: GCA_905163435.1. NCBI lineage: Eukaryota > Metazoa > Arthropoda > Insecta > Lepidoptera > Noctuidae > Mamestra > Mamestra brassicae. The sequence goes on along the minus strand of LR991004.1, from coordinate 4,051,540 downwards.
CCTTATCTACCATAGAAGATGGATAGGCCTTTAGTGTGGGACGCAACCTGTGTCGATACTCTTGCGCCATCTCATCTTCCTAGTTCATCGTGTTATGCTGGTGCTGTTGCGGAAAACCTCAAACGGCGTAAATATAGTAACCTTATTGGTAACTATATTTTCGAGCCGTTTCAGGTTGAAACCCTCTGGCTCTTGTGCTCACAGCCATTTCAAAGAAATTTCGAAACGGCTGGTTGACACTTCCCGTGACCCAAGAGCAGGCTGTTACTCTGGCCAGTCGTTTTCTATTGATCATACAAGACTTTAATATCAAAGTTTCGCATCTTCACAATGATTCCACATAATCTTTTATGTTTTTACAATCTTTTATGTTTGTCCAGGTTAAGACTAACGTTTTATCTCAGAAAAGGTTTTATATCTTAGTTTCTGTATTATGTTGTACTAGTTGCCGCCCGCGGCTCCGCCCGAGTGATTGTCGAAAATTAACCCAAGGGAACATATTCCTGGGATAAAAAGTATCTTATGTTTTATTCCAGACTATAATCTACCACTGTGCCAAATTTCATTAAAATCCATTCAGTAATTTTTGCGTGAAAGAGTAACAAACATCCATCCATCCATCCATACTTACAAACTTTCGCGTTTATAATATTAGTAGGATAGAGTTTTAAGGCTTTCTGAAAAAACAAACCGGATTAGAAAACATATGTTTTTATTCCAGTTATTTTCTGGCGTACATCACCTCTCCCACTCTAAACCTTAGATGAATACACGCGTGATTTTCTGTTATGTTTGCGTAAAAGCTGGCCTGTCCAATATATGGCTCAGTTGTTGGAATGCCCCAAATACCCTTACACCTGGATCAATGACCATCATTGAGGTTCTAATGAATTCCACTAATGCTGCTATAACTGTGACCGCTTATGTAAGAAAGAAAGAAAGAATAATATTTATTTAGCACTTACATGAAACACGCACGGTACATAGAAATAAAATTAAAAAAAGAAATGTAGGTATGCTAAGAACCAAGTGTGTGTCTCACGGCTGCACTAAAAAGGTCCATTTCAGCGATATGTCAGACAGACTGATGCTGTCTGACGCTGGTTTTCTAATGAACCCTTGAATGGACGAGTGGCGGTTCATTTGAATCCATCTAATGTAGTTATATTCTTACATATATACATATAGCATCTAAATAAAGTAAATAAAATAATAAACAGATATAATTGAAACAATGTGTATGAATGTGTTTGTGTACGTGTAATGTGTTAATGAATACCCTTTTGCGTGTCTTAAGTTACACAGTTCGACATAAGAAAAAATGCTCCAAATGTCTTAAGTCGGACAGTTACACTTAAGGGCTTGGTCAGGATTAGACGATAAAAATCTGTGGTAGACACGCAAAAGGATACTTAGAGAAACAAATACTTGAAACCACAAATTCATTTAAAAATAGGTATACCTATTTTTTTGGTATACCTATTTTCACATGAATTTGTGTCACAAAGCTGAAAGTGAAATTAAATTATGGCCATATGAATCATTCGAAGAACTACCCAGATACTGGGTACAAATTGTTACAGGATCATCATCGATTCGAAAAGAATAAGAAGATACAAAAGCAAAAGATACTATTATTTCAGTACATCGGTGATTCGTTAATGCTCTCTGCTCGGTCCTTCAAAGTCAAAGTCAAAACGTTTATTCCAATTAGGCCATTAAAAGGCACTTTTGAACGTCAACATTACAGTTAAAAGAATATGTATAAAACATGTCACCATTATCTCAAATCATTTTTTTTCATGGCCAGAAATTACGTGTCAAGTCCACCATAATACATTTAGGGATACTTTATATAGCCTATGTCACCCGGACCATCTATTAATACCTCATTCATCAAAATCGGATCAGTAATTTAGGCGCTACGGTGGAACATACGTAAGTATGTTCCACCGTAGCGCCTCTCGTGTCGTAGCGTCTCTGGTGTATGTAAATACACCAGAGAGATAGACCATTTCGCTTTTTTTTGTTTTTTTTGAGATAGGGACCATTTTGGCCTCGCACAGATAATTATTTTATTATACAGTTTAGGAATTAATTTTATTTAACTGGTTTGTGTGTCTTGTGCGAGTCCCAAATAAACATTTTTCTTTCTTTCTTTTTCTTTCATACATACATACATAGACTGCTAAAATCATAACCCTTCCTTTTGGCTTTGCCGTAGTCGGGTAAAAATAAAGTGACTATACTGTACGTTCATAATGGTAGATTCTTATGGAGAGGAACGGACAAGAAACTTCATATCTTTCATTTGCGAAAATCGTGGTCATGGTGAAATGTAAATCTGGACCGGATAAATTGTCTCCACTGGCTTCTATCAGTGAGATTAATAATACATACATATTATATAACTTGCTTAATTTATAAAATAAGACACACGAAGTGACGGCGTCGAGTTACGCTGCGCGGTGTCGCGTAGCCCTTCGGCCAAACTACACACACACACACACACACACACACATTACACACATTATAGATATGTCATGTATTATGTCAATGAAAACACAAACTCGTTGCTAGCTATATCACTTAAGTATGATGTCACAAATCATACATAGATAGCTATCTACTTTGTCACTAGATAAAATTATCTCACAGACACGGAATTTTGGCTCGCGTTGATTGAATCATGGCTAATATTAAATTGTCTAGGAAATCGTGCCCGCGAGTAGGGAATTGAAGTGGGGAAAACTATCGTAATATATTAGACTTACAAAGTAGGTTCGGTCACCAACTCAGCTCCCTAAGGACTGTATATGTCGCCGTAAAATTGCAGACTCCGTAAGATTGTAATAAATCTTTAAAACGAAATATATTGAAAAATCGTTTTGTTAAAAATAAATCCCATCCAAATTTAACAGTTGCCATTATATCCGTGTCACAGTATAAATATGAACAGTACGGAAACTACCTACAAACACTCGAAACGGCACACTCACACAAACATGCGCATCGACGAGACCCCTAAGCGGTTGCCGCGGTGCTATCAGTATTGATTGCCGCGTCAAGACGAGTGGTCACGTATAAGTTTATCTCTGCGATCTTATTAAAAATGCCACGAGCGTTTTGCGTATATACGGCTGTTTACAAAGTTAAAGATCTATAGTTCTACAAGTTGTTGTGTGTTATTTGCTGAGATTAACCGATGCGACGCCATGAAATTACCTATTTAAATTGTATTTGTAAGCTAGTTATTTTAATTCGATTGATTGATCACTAAAGAACAAAAATGTTTTATTTAAAAAAGAAAAACGCGATCAAAAACATTAAAAGTAACAACCCTATTGCTTCAATGGACCGAAGGTTATTATTTTATCAAATAGGCTTGGTTTCCGTACTGTTCATATTTAAACTGTGTCCGTGCCTAATTAAGAAAAAAATAGTTTACAATTTCACGCAATATTTTACAATCATACGGCGTTTGCAATTTTCCTGTGACACATGTAAATACACGTAGAAACTTAATCTTGAAGATCGACCCGTGTTGCTTGTATTATTTTAGTCACAACTTCACTCCCCGACCTCATCCCACCGGCCCCCTTCTACCATCGGAACTCTAGACACACTGCAAGTTACCATCCCTACCTTGTTGCTATTCCACCAATTCGCACTAAACGTTTCCAAACGTCTTTTATAATGCGCACAGCAAAGGAGTGGAACTCTCTGCCTGCGTCTGTGTTTCCAAACGCATACAACCCTAATCTCTTCAAAATTAGAGTGAACAGGCTTCTTCTGGGTAAGCTGTAGTAAGCTCGCTCCATCGTCGACTTTGTCTCTGTCATCTATGACCTAGACTAGAGTCAAGACAAAACTCATCTCAAATAAGAAAAAAAAGAAACAAGTGCCTCTTCCAAAACCTGTGCAGGTGAAATAATCGCCGTAACAAAACCTTTGAAGAGCAAATATTTCAATTCATTCAGTATCACATTCCAATATTCTCTTTTACAGATGTTTGATTGTGATACGAATACTTATTGATTTATTTTTCTGTATTTTCACAGATGTCTTGTTTCACATAACAAGTGAAGAAATACTTTATGAATATTTATGTATACAGTATGTATTCTCCGCTATAACATAAACGATTTTCTTTGACTTTGATTCTATTTTTAATTCAATTCAAATGTGTATTGCTCAACACATTACATAATCATTACATTTCCAGATGTCAAGTGAATGCGCAGTCCACTGTGTTGTACCAATTCAGGCATGCAACACTTATCATACAATTTAATAAATTCCAAAAATTGAATATTGTTACCATTAAAATGTCTGATTGAAAAAATTCGCGACCCATTTACTCTTTGAAAAATTATCTTTACAGTTATAAAAATAATTATCTGTGACTAGATGTCGGTGATCAGCGCCCCTGTATTGAGGCTAACAAATTAAAAAAGAATTCGGTCTATCCATTTTCGAGTTTTTGCTAGACTAACGAACGACAATTATTTTTATAATGACGCTTGTTTTTCTATGATGTAGTTTTTCAATTAAAATCATGCCCAAATCTAACAGTATATCTCGCTATTATTTCGGATTTGACCATCAGAAACTATGTTGAATAAAAAATTCACCCTGTATAAGGCATATTAATTAAATATTGTCATTATCACTATCATATCAGATTATGTAGTTATTAACCATTACAGTGCTCTCCTATTTAAGAACGATAATGTGATATATATGTCACCGGAAAATAATAAACTCCGTAAGATTATAAAATGACTTGAGAGATTGTAAACTCTCAATAAATTGTAAACTGAACATTTGGAATACTTTTTTACGCATCAAAATTTGATAGTCTATAATCTCTCGAAGTCATTTCGAGAAAATGTGGACTGCCACAAAATGGCGACCAATCAGAGCACAAGTCAACAATTTATCTGTTTTGGTGTGATAGTAAACCTGGAAACAAAGCTCTCATTGGTCTTTTCAGATAAAACAAAGACCAATGAGGGGCCAAGTTTCCAATTGTGTGTTATATGTGGTGCAATATAAGTAGGAAGTAAAATTTAATCAAAATTCAAAACACTTGACAAAAAAAATCATCAAAATATTCACGCGTTCTTATCAAAAATTCGGCATGCTATAAAAGGATGTTTGCAGAAACCGTAGCCACCTCGTACCTACAGTTAAGACCTAACAAGATAACGATATCACGGATCATGGTATTACAGGATTTACCGGTATCTCGTGTGTAATGTGAAATTAAAGGTTATATTTAAGACTTTGTTGTTTACCGCAGTTAGAGTGACATGGTATGTAGGTGATGTGAATCTGTACTTTGTTTTGGTCTACTTTTGGTGGGGTGATTCAGAAGTTTAGGTATTTTATGGAGATCAAAAAGGTTGTACAAAAAAATATACTTACACAAAAAATACAACCGACTGCCAAATTAAAAATAAAACACTACAGTGTATAAAATTACTTTAATTTCGGGAGTCGGTGTTTTTGGTTGTTTCTTCGTATTTTAACACTTGATTGATTTTCCATCCAAAAATAAAAAAGGGCTCATCATGGCATTTCTTCATTTCCACAACGCGTTCTGGCCATTTTCTTAAGTGCCACGACGCGAAATTTGTGATGTGGAATTTTGGAATAAACCACAACGCGTTTTGAGTTGTTTTTTTTGCTCATTGAGCGTTTTCGATTTTTGGGCGAAGCATATCGCTTAAAAAAATTCGTCTTTTTTGACGAGACAACGTCTAATAAATCGATGAATGACGGCTGCACGCACGAAAAAGGATGAAACATTGTAACGTTACGCTCATTGTAACGTTACGATCATTTCATCAATGTTTTATTATGACGTTGTCACGTTAAACTATCGTCCGTAAACCAACTTTACAGACAACCAATTTTTTTGTTTTCCTTATTGCCCATCGTCGATGTCGTTCGCAAATATAGTAAGAAAGAAAGAAAGAAAAGGTATTTAATTGCCACAAAACGACATACCTACACACATTAGTTTATTTTTCTTAAACTAAACCCTAAACAATAGTGTTCGTAGATCTTAAATTATATTAGTAAAGACACGTTAAAAACTAAATAAGAAAAAAATAACAAAAGTATGAGTTAGTATTTGTTGTCCCTTAAGCACAATTCTTGACACAATCATTAGGCCCTCAACTGTACAGGTCACACGAAAGGGGGGCCCCATGGGCCACCTTAAAAAGGAAGAGGTTCCAAATTCGGTTGTATTTTTTTGTTTTTCGGCTCATAACTCTGTCATTTATGAGCCGATTTGAAAAATTCTCTCTTTTTCATGTGAAAAGTAATACGTTCTGATTGGTCGCATAGACATTTCATCAAAATGGTTCAGTAGTTTGGTTTTTAAATTTTGCCTAATGATTTCTAATAATAATAATGGAGTTCCTATGTATTTTCTCGTTCCCTTCTATAAATAAATTCATTAAAATAAATATTCCAATTTACATGTAAAGCATAAATTAAAGCGCCGTAACAATAGCACATCTAAAATAGTAAAGATCCTAGAATTCTGGTTAAACAAGCCAAAATAGATTTTAATGGAGAAGACTAGATATCTCGTTAAGTATATGTTATTCCAGTCTCCTAGTGTGTAAATATGTTAAGCACTTGTTTGTTCACGTACGACGTGAGGTCTCTGTTTGTACGACAAGACTATCTCAGAGGTACGGTCTTGAGCGCTGAACCAGCTGAAACTTACACGTAGCATGTCGTTCTAGGGTTGCGGAATTTGTTCGAAAGAGTCACCGCGACCCTGGAACACAAAGGGCTTTAGAAGGAACACGCATGGGTTTCAGTCAGTAAGAGTCTGACACGCCCTAAAGTCCTTTGCGTTCCAGGGCCGCGGTGACTCTTTCGAACAAATTCCGCAACAGCCATCAGTAGTACTATCGTAGAAACGTCAAGTTAAACTTAAAAAATAAAAATGTTTTATTTTAAAATAATTTAAAACAATATTCATTAACTCGAAAGCGTGAGAATCAATAGTGGACTAGCTTACTAGACGTGTCGTACTACGTACTACTGCCAGAGCGGCGACGCGCCGACAAAGTAAAAAGCGATTTATAAGAAAGTTCAGAGCAAAAAAAGCTCTCGCACGTTGTCCTGTTTTTTTATCACATTTGTTATTCTGCCATTTCTTGATTTTTAATTTTATTATTTTTCTTGATCAAGTATTACCAAGACAAACTCATCTCGCTGCGGAAAACCAACCATTAAAATTTCAGCTTGTATATTGATTTTTCCATGTATAGTGTAAGGATACCTGGATAGCGAGAGCTCAGTCCAGTTGTATATGAAGTAAAATAAAAAAATCAAATAAAAATTGTTTATTTCTCACCACAAGCCAAAAATACAAACAGAATTTACACACGAGTAAAAGCTAGTCATTTTTGGTTGTGGATCGCTGGTGCCTGTGGTAGGTATAGTAGGCGCCAGATAAATGTGGAATAAAGTATATTGACCTTTCATTATTTATATTAAGGATCACGAGAGATGATGATTCGGGACAGTTTTGTATTATTAATTCCGTTTTTCAAATTAACAATGTCAATAAATGTAGGTGGGTCAATGACCGATATTCCACGATTATCTGGCGCCTACTATAGTAACACCTGTAATACCGGTCACCAGGTCCCCACCCCGTCATAGATTAACACATTTGATAGCTTACATCTGACATCACAGTAAATGTCAGTTTCAACCAATTAGTTCATTCATTTTAGAATTATAGTGAGATTAAATTTAATTTAATTTGAAAATGAGTAAAAAATAATCAAAAGTAGTGTAATGTTTATGAAGTATAATTATATTGAAAACGAAAATGGCAGCATTCGTTCCGATACACAGCTATTTTGATAAAAATATCTCTTATTTAACGAGCATTAAACGTCTAACAAAATTCATAGAATCGACAACTCTAATAAAACGAACACGCAACCAGTAAATATTTTGACATCCGTTTGAGAATCCCGCTCTTAAAAGTCTTAACTCACTCTTAACAGTTTTACAGCGTCATAAAAACGTTTGCCTACTTTCAGTAAACAACTCAGAAATGGGGGTTTCATCCTATTTTTGAAGACGGAGTTTTGCCTGAGGGCTTACTCCGTATGTTCTGCTTTCTTTGAAGTTTTAGTCGGCGAAAATGCAGTCGGAAATTGAAGAGAATTATGCTGTAATAGCGAACGGGTTCAAGCGAAGGGTAGGGTAGCTTAAGGGAAAATGTGTTATTTTTGGAATTAAAAGGTAATCCAATACGTTTTAAGGGTTCCGTGTAAAAAAACTGAATGACTCCTTCTGCTCTGGGCGGAGCTGAAGGAAGTGTCAGACTCTTACTGACTGAAACCCATCCGTGTTCCTTCGAAAGCCCTTTGCGTTCCAGGGTCGCGGTGACTTTTTCTAACAAATTCCGCAACCCTAGAACGGCATGCTACGTGTAAGTTTCAGCTGGTTCAGCGCTCAAGACCGTACATCTGAGACAGTCTTGTCGTACAAATAAAGACCTCACGTCGTACGTGAACAAACAAGTGCTTAACATATTTACACACTAGGAGACTGGAATAACAAATACTTAACGAGATATTTAGTCTTCTCCATTAAAATCTATTTTGGCTTGTTTAACCAGAATTCTAGGATCTTTACTATTCTAGATGTGATATTGTTACGGCGCTTTAATTTATGCTTTACATGGCCACCAGGGCCGCGGTGACTCTTTCTTCACTTCAATCCTACTGATCTTTTCGTCAGAGTAAAGTTCGAAGCTTGCATAATTAACTTCAGTAGATTAGGTTAATAATCGTCATAGGTGGTATTTTCACGAAATTGTGTACGTGGCCCAATTCGCACTTGAACGGGTTTTTGAAGATTTTTTAGATCACAAGCAGTGTCTCGTATGTACTAGGGTGCGAAACATGTTTTTCCACTTTGGCACAGGTGTTTAAAACATGTTGATACTTACCTTGAATTCGCACTGTACGTATTCGTACTAAAACGCGTTTAAACGTAGCATTTCAGTTCCCAATGAGCATGTTTAGAGCACGAGTTTGACACATGTAAGGCTCCGTGCAAACAGGCGCGTTCTTTTCCACTGCGCAAACGAAGATGGTCGGTGGCCACCAGTGACATGTCGTGGACACTGAGTCGCGAGTGGACGACACTCGCACCACGTATGCGGCATTTCCATACAAAACTTAAAAACCATGTAATCAGTTTGTCGCCAGCCACCGGTGGCTGTGTTCGGTGGCCCGTGTGCACGGAGTCTTACACACGTTAAGCATAGTCGTCTGAAGTATTTTAATTTCCGATTATTAATAATAATATATGTATGTATATAGGAGCTCATGGCTAAATAATAACAGCCGTATGGGTTGATCTTCAAGGTTAAGCAACGCTTGCCGAGGTTGGTCGGTGGATGGGTGACCATCTTAACATACCGAGCCTCCTCCGTGCCTCGGAAAGCACGTGTAGCCGTAGGTCCCAGCTGTCATTTGTAGATCTTGGACAGTCGTTACGGATAGTCAGAAGCCAGATAAACTGACGCCAGTCTTGCCAAGGAGTTACCCAGTTAATGGGTTGTGGAAGTCTGGAAGGCTCCACGTAAAATACTCGTATTCAGCTGAATCCGGTTTGACTGGAGGCCGACCCCAATATAGTTGGGAAAAGGCTATGCAGATGATGTAATAATAATATTACGTTTTTTTTTTTTTACTTTATTGATCAAGTAACATGACTCAAATGTGTTAGTAACAATATTCCTTACCCCTATGTTAGTATTCCTAATCTAATCACTTAACCTAAAACAATAAATACATGTGGATCACTGCCACACGCCTAACACCGAGGATAGCTTGCAGCAGCGACCCACATATACATATACTGTCGGCACAGCAAAATTGTTTTTGTTTAAGGAGCTGGAGAAAGAATTGCTTACCTTTATTTAGGTACACATATTATATGTTTTTCGTATCACATCACACTAATATTATAAAGGCGAAGGTTTGTGAGTGATTGTGTGTATGTTTGTTACTTCTTCACGCGCAAACGGCTGGACCAATTTTGAAGAAATTTGGTATGCAGGAAGCTGACACCCTGGGTAACACCGCGGGGCGCAGCTAGCTGGGTCATAAAAAAGGACACCATAAACGAATCGCAAGCGTGCTCCCTCCTGACAGGGTTTCGAAAGTTGTTCGAAAGAGTCATCGCGGCCCTGTAACGTAAAGGGCTTTAGAAGGAACACGGATGGGTTTTAGTCAGTAAGAGTCTGACACGCCCTTCCGCTCCACCCAGAGCGAAAGAAGTCATTTGATGATTTCCCATCTCTAAAAAAAAAAAAAGTACTATTGTCACTGTGATTCACACCCTCATTCAATGTGCTCTAGTTAAACGAAGAACGCTATACAGTAAATCAGTTTAAGTGCTAGTTCATTTGCCATTGTTGTGTGAAATAAGTTTGGCTCTAGTTGGGCTATATTGCTCATTGAGTTATTACGTATTGTGCCTTTTATTGTTAGCTGGATATTGGTCTGTGATTTATTTGAAAAGGTCAATTGCGATTGGGATATCTTTCAGCGGCATTTATTTTTATAACTTTTTTTTGTATGTGTAGTCTATGATTTGTTACTTACACTACAGAATTCATAAAAAAAAAATATCAAAACAGATTAAAATAAAAAGGTTTGGATAGTACATTTCTACTAAAATCTTTTAGAACGTTCTAGAGAAATGATTCCAGTTACGGCTTAGATCCGGAACTGCCACAATAAAAATGATTCCGGACTCTATCGATATCGCCAGGAAAGCCAAATCCGTTATCAGTGTACTGTTAGTTTCCTTCTTTGATATCAGAATGAATCCAACATTCACATTGTATGTATGGATGTATGGATGTTTGTTACTCTTTCACGTCAGAACGGCTGAAAGGATCTTGATGAAATTTGATACAGAGGCAGATTATAGTCTGGAATAGCAAATAGGATACTTTTCACACCGGGAGTATGTTCCCTTAGGATAATTTTCGGTCGCTAGTATTATTATAATGTAAGATAAACACCTACCGGGAGTTATTAATTTGAATCAATTATTAATTTAATTTACCTCATAAAAAACTATGTAAAGAGCACTTTTCATAAACACAAACAGCCTTATTAATAAAAACTTCATAACCATTACACAGCTAAAATACTGATAAGCACATGCTTTATTCAAAATTTTCTATGAAGAATTTGAATTTAGAATCTCTTAAAAAGTATTTCTGAATCGAAAAAGCATAGAAAAAAAAACACATTATTTTCTTTATTATAGACTGCCAACATTACCAAGTAGTTTGCGATCAGTACAATACTACGTGACTACAGAAAATCTCAGAAAAGACAACAAAGGTCGTCCCCGCCTTATCTTTTATTCTCAAACAGCAGCTTATTTTATTTACAGTACATTATCTTTTATCTTTCCATTCTTTTATCAATAGATACAAATGCGAGAAGAACTTCAATTACACCATGTTTGATGTGATATGATGCTATCTAAAAATGGAGCGTTGTCGCGTTAGAGTGGGCACTTCACATTTTGGAACTGATATTAAAATATTGATAAAATTCTGACGTCCACTTTTTTTTTAATTGCTCATGCTTGTATGTCATGGTTTCAAGGCTGTGAATAAATAAATAAATGATAAAAAGTTCGGCTAAAAAAGTTTTTGAATGGAAAGTGTTCGATCTATACAAAGATTGTGTGGTGATATCAGAGATAAAACCACCATTGTAGTCATAAAAATTTGCAAATTGTAAAATAGTTGTGTTACAATGTTTGTGTACAATAAAGTATTTTCCATCAAAATTATAATTTTCTAGGACAGGTTTTAAATAGTGGGTTGTGCATCTGGAGTATAAAACTGTAGGTAGGTACATATCTTATGTCACGTCGTCTTGAATCTCCTCTACCGTAATAAAGGATTCCAGAGTTACCCAAGCGCAGTGACTCAAAGTTTTCAAACGAATGTTTAGTTGAAGTTCCAAATTCAAATTACATTATTGAACACCGGGTTATAATGAAATTTAGTTCAATATTACTGTCCGACTGTAGCGGGGGTACCCCTGAGGGCCAATAATTCAAGACATTTTTTTAAACAACGTTAGCATTTGCATCTCAGTCGCAATCTGTCAAAAAGCCTTAATCTATCTTACTAATATATAAAATTCTCGTATCAAATGGTTTAGATTCACAATTTGATCCGGTAGGTGGCACTGCAGTCGATTTCTATAATTTTTCGTCATACACAAAGCAAACATTCAAGACAACGTCTGTCGGGACCGCCAGTTTCCATATATTTTTGACAGATTCCAACTGTCATGCAAATTCGAACGTTACTTAAAAAAATGTAAATTTGCCACTCTGCTCAATAATGACTTACTATGTTAAGTTTGCACGACATATAATTTATAATTTGACGTTTTCGATCAGGTGATCAAGCAATACAAGCATCATGATATCAATCTACAAGGTTAAGCAACATTTGCTGAGGTCGGTCTATAGATGGGTGACCATCTTAAGCCAGAAAATCTGACCCCAGTCTTGCCGAGAAATACGGTTTTACCCAGTTACTAGGTTGGTTATATAATAAAGAGAAATAAGTTTTTTTTTTGCGGAGAGATAGGATACAATGCAAGTTACGTACTAAAGATTTCACATTTATGGTCAATTTTTGTGAATAATAATAATTTAAACAGTCGCTCTACTTAAAATACTGGTATTCAGCTGAATCCGGTTTGACTGGAAGCCGACCCCAATATAGTTGGGAAAAGGCTGGGCAGATGATGATCAAGTGGTTTAAAACGTTGTTTTAAACGTAGTTATAAATAAAACATCTTGAGTCAGCATACATAAGGGTAGTTACAGAACTAAACTGTACATTTTAAATAGGAAGCTCGTTGCTTTATGTGACGTTCGCTTTTTGTTTGATTTTTTCTAGAAACTTTTCATCGCGCAGTTGCAAAGCAAATCATATTAATTTACATAAATACTAATGAGATACCTTGTTAGCTTGATTTCCTTTGAAACTGTCCTGTGAATAACTGTTTTTATTCTGTAGGGTGGTTTAAGGTGTACTGAGTTAATATCGCGAATAACTTACGGCTGGTCTCAATATAAACGTATCTACCTTTGACCAACTGTCAATTTAGCTACCAACAGTAGCTGAAACGTGATCTTATAATAAATACCCACAATTGTATGATATTTTTTGTGTGTAAAAAAAATTATCTTAAATACGTCCGTCTACGTCCCACTTATTTTCATATCCTAAAACCGTTCCAAAAATGTGAACCAATGAAAAGCTTTAGTATTAAAAAAAAATCTTCCAATTAGAAACACTAAAAAGAACAAATAACTGAAATTTTGGAAGTCGGACCTTGAAGTTGGTATTTCTAGGTTAATTTCGTTTTTTAAACTATATGACAGTTCTGATCAAAAAAAAATAATCAACTAAAACGCTTGAAAATTGACAAAGATAATCACTCGAATTGAGAACCTCCTTACTTTATGGTTAGTCGATTTAAAAATAATGTTAACAATAACTGGAAAACATTTCGACAATAGTTACTACCGTATCATCAAATCCCAGTAACGATCGCGATTCTTCTTTTTTTTTTTATTTAATATGGGTTTGCTCTTGACTCTAGTCTAGGTCATAGATGACAGAGACAAAGTCGACGATGGAGCGAGCTTACCCAGAAGAAGCCTGTTCACTCTAATTTTGAAGAGATTAGGGTTATTAATGCGACTAAAAACGCGAAAGCTCATAGATTTAATCCTATCAATAAATATATTTTGCAACAGTGACCCAGATATTCATATCAAGACTATCGATAAAAGCAATTGTATTAGTTATATCTATAAACATTGATATTTACAGATAACAGCATGGTTACTACTTAATGATCGAATGTCGAAAATACTTCCACAGCATGTTCCATGGGATTTATATCCCGGAAAAGTGGAATCAATATTCCATAGAAAACTGACATTTCAAAGAGAGTTCAAAGAATCTACGATAAGAAAGCTTATCATAAAATCTCGTTTTTTGGCTGTTCTATGGTATTAAAAATAATCATTTTTATTAAATACATAACGTACTACTATTTACAACTATTTACTATATACACACTTAAATAAATAAAAATTAACCAACTAAAAATAGTCTAAAATATGGCGTCGAAAAATTCGTCCGCATCGCTGGCCACTGGTAGTTAAATTAATATAATTATTTTCTATACTTAATATTTTAATTTTAAATATTGCTAAAAGAACACATCAACTAAACATTAAAATATTATTATCGAAGCACCATTTTAAATATTTTATAACTCTGAACGGTGTTCAGAATGTTGTGTTTGAACAAGAACAGGCTGGAGAGCTTTATTTTCAGTCATTTTAAGCCATTAAGCCTTAAGGCTTAAGACTTGTTGTATACAACTTCAGCCAATTTTGGCTAATGCCTTTACAACGGGATTTCCTTAGTGAATGTATTGTTAATGGCATCTTAAAGAGTCTATTGATTTTCAGAACTTTGTAAGTGTACATAGTTAAATAATTCAGTTGACTTTCCTTAGCCGTTCGTGTCTTTAAGTGTCCCTTAGTTGATAGCCCGATTAGTGACACTTTTACTAAAACAGAGTGAATTGTTCAAGTGGGCGTGGTTGACCAAATACTAATTTAGTTAAAACTTGAAACTATAAGGAATAGCCAAAAATAATCAAAGGAGTTTCCGATTTTGATAAAAAAACTAAAACTGCATCATTGGAAAATATCAAGAGTAGAATTTACCTTTAATAACCCAACTAAAGGTAATATCTACTTAATACCAAAACGAAATGTAAAAATTACATTTAAAAACTCCATTAAAATAGAAATTCTACAAAGCAAATGAACCAAACGAGACCAACCACATAAAAGGAGATAAAGTAACGAAAAAAAAACTACCCAAAAATATTAGTTTTTCCGGGTAACACCCCGATTCTCTTTGTATGCGGAAAATTCAAATAAGGGCGTTGATTACGACTTTTTAAAAATGGAAGTCTTTTGACGTTGGAACGAGCTTTGACAGTTATAATGACATTATAGAACTTACCGTTTTCGGCCAGATTTTAGTCGTTAAAACTTTCAAAGTGTCTTTATTCTGGCTGTGCGGAATTCCGGTTTAGTGTTACTAATTGTCAAAGGTAAGGAGACAGTTTGGACCAAATTGGGAAGTAAAGTTGAACGATGGAACTCGATCCGTTTTGTTACCCTTTAATGCTAACTCCAGTTTTGTTACGTAATTAAATGTTTATTTTTATCGTATAAAAATAAGCGAGTTTATCCATAAAATAAATAAAACCATATGCTTGGTTTAATTATTGATTAGCAGGTTCTTCATTATCATTTTTATGGAGAATTTGAATTTAGAAACTGACAATAATTATTTAAATTAAGTATGCGCTAGTATTGTTCTTTTTTTTAAATAAGGTTGTTGTGGTTAATCGCTCAATAGGTACTTAATATGTTTCGCACTAAACGAATTTATAACCTCGTTCAGGTTTTTTCTCAAACATCTGGAGATGACAGAAACACAATGACGATTAATTAAAAAAATAAAATTATATTTAACGCTAAAATTATTCAGTGATTTGTGATGAAAGTAGGCGTAATTATCAGCTTAGCTCAACTCTCCATGGAACCAGACAGCAATATAAAAAAAAAAAAAACATTTTAAAATTTACTTTTAATACAATATTATTTTTAAATAAACGATAAGTATAACATTTCCCTGTCATCGATTTATTTATCGATTAATAATTATAAATTGTTTCACTCCCACTGATATTTCACATTAAAAAATAACATCAAAGTACATCGCGATACGGAAAACAGCTTTATCTATCTATCTATTGGGTATGGTTTCCGCTCTTAGTCCTGCACGGAAAAAAACAGGTTTTAATTTAACTTGTAAAATTGTTAGGCACCCATTGGTTTAGCAGTTTACGAACCCGTACTCATTTTAAAAACTTCAACATAGTAATTGATTTTATTTTTATTGAAATAAATACCTACGCAAAACATCTTATTATCTTAAAGAAGTAAGTAAAAAAAAAATCACATACCTTTTACGAGGCGAATTGTTCGTTCTGTCGGTCCACTGAAACACTCGTAAACCACCACAAAAACAAAAGTTCAGTTCTCTATGACAACTAAATACAAGTCTTTACTTACAGAACAATCACGAAGAAAAATTAACGCAACGTCAATAAAATAAAACAATAACGAGCAAAAAGAACGCACTTTTTTTATGTGTCAAAGTTATTTGAAATTAGAACGTGGATAAACAGTCTCAATATTCATTTGGAAAATATTTTTTAAGTTGTTTTTTATAGTTCTCTGGTCTAGCAGTGGAGAACTGCTTCAAGCCAAGTTTTACTGTTTATCGTGTTGTTGACGGCTGATACCGGTACAGAGGTTCGCATCGGACGCTGGCTGTATACAGACTGAACGAACCGAACGCTCGCCTACGCTGTCCGTCGCAGCCTACGTTCTTATTTTGAAAACGTAAGCCGTAAAGACTAGTGTACACTTCTTTATTAGTTGCCAGGGTTTATTAATGTTTAGAATATCGTCTGGAATAAAACCTCTATAAATGAAAATAAAATGGCTACCAATATTTTTATGTAACGCGTAAGCTTTGATAAAATATTATCAGATTTTCAGGCTCCAAAATGTAGGCTCTATAATGTTATTGTCGGGAAACTTAACTCGCAAATTCTCATGCAAACATAGTAGAATCTTTAATAATGTGTGCGACATGATAATGTAATTCAAACTTGCCTATCGTTACAGAAATTCCAGACACGGAGTTTCGAGATATTGGCTGGATGCCAAGCGCAGCATTAACGTAAGAAAAAGAAATAATTTTTCATATTCAAAACTGAGAGGTATCCAGTTAATCAATCACTGAATGGATTCAGAGCAGCTTTCGGGAGTTGATTGAAATAGTTTAATGCGATTCAATAAATTGTTGGCGGAAGCAGATTGCAATTTTAAGATTCATGATTATTTTAATAGGCATAATGAACGCTTTCCTGTTGGCAAGTCTTGTCCAATTATTATAAGGGGTCAGACGTGTTTGTGCTGGGTCGTCGGGAATTTTAGAGGTCCAGGATTTTAAGTTTGTGTTTAATAAAATGTGTAATATAGTTTGCCAATATTAAAATTATTACTGATCGTTTAGTAGGTGGAGAGACCAGTTGAATCGCCTTATTAGACTGACTGCAGAGCTTCAAGCCCTTGGTTCGATTGGGGCTGTTAGGGCCAAATTTCAATGTTTTTTTTATTGTGTCCTCTATTATCAGTACCTATAAACATGACCTCTTAAACATAGCGGATGATGGGTTTACTAAACACTGTATTAAGGCGATAGCCTGTGTAACAAAAATAAATCGTGATTTGTAAACTGAACAAATCACGGAGAAAAAAAATCGTTCATAAACTGCATTTTTAAAAGAAAAAGACTGTATATAACTTCGAATTACACATTTGCTACATTTGAACTTTTTGACAGTCGATTTCGCTGACACAAAGCTACTTAGCCAAAAACTTCCTATCGGAGATCCTATATAATTTTCAGTACCATTTCTCTTAGCCTCGTTACTCCGTTGACGATCAGGCGTTCAATCATAACATCTCAGCTTATCTCGAAACACGATACCATGTAGTTACAAGGTATCATGTTTCGAGATTCAGAATATTTTACAAAATCGGAGAAAATTTTCCGTGATAGAGACGGGCAGACAGACAGACACCAAAGTGATTCTATAAGGGTTCCGGTTTTTACGGATGTTTAGAACCCTAAAGGTGTTACCACACCAATCGATCATCGTCGATCGATGTCAATCAATGGATTGGTGTGGTAACATTCGAAGAGTCCGACCCTAACACAGTAGGGAAAATGCAAGGCAGATCGATTGCTGTCAGTCACTCACATTTTGTTCTTTTCGACAACTGTTTTCGCTTACAGAAAGTTATTATTATTTATTTATTTTATTTTTAGTCAATTGTGTATCACTACAGGGCAAAGGCCTCCCTTTCTTCCTTCCATTCCTCCCGGCTTTGAGCAATCCTGCCGATAGGCGTCAAGCTCGTCCCGCCATCGTCGCCTGGGTCTCCCGCGATGTCGTCGGGCATTTTCTGGGACCCACATTGTGGTTGGTTTAGCCCATGAACTGTTCGACATACGGCAGACGTGGCCGGACTTAAAGTTACTTTGACACAAACCTCTGACCTATTTCCCTACATATAGGAGTGCCTATATAATTTTCAGTACCACTTCCCCTCGCCTCGTTACTCCGTTGACGACACAATGTTACATCATTACATCTCAGCTTCATGACCTCAAAATATTGTGTATTTCGAAACACGATGCCTTGTCGCTTGTTATCTCGAATGCTTATTACCTCAATACTATAATATCTCGATCGTTCAGACCTTCGACATAATGATATTTTGACGGTGCATTTTTTTTCTGTTTGCTGTTAGGCGATGTTTTCGGGAAAGGTACCAACCTATCCCAAAAAAATCGCCTAATAGAATACTCTTCATTGTATGTACAGCATAAGATCTTTTTTTTCACCACCCCACAATCGCCATCTCCGCAAATCCATTTCACGTGGATATGAATTACCTAGTTGTGGCTTTTATGCAGGACTGGTTTTTACGCGTGGCTTCGTACGCGCATATCCCGTCTTTTCCCGTTGCCGTATAGCATCATTTAGCTCCCGTATTCATCAATGTGGCTATAGATTGCGCGTGCAAACAAACAAACAAACTCTTCAGATACATATATTAAATTAGTATAGATTATATTCATAGATAGGGTCGTTTAACGCGTTTGACCACTATGTCCCCTAATGGTAAGCGATGATGTGGTCGACAATGGGGAACGCTTGTCTAGAAGTAACAAATCGTGTTTTTTATGTACAAATCAAAACCAATAAGAGGTGGAATTGGTTTAAAGAAACCATACCTTATAGCGATCGCCACTGCCCAAAAATAACTTACCTATAACTTATACTAAGTGCTAATGTGTGTCCAGTATTTATGGCTGCAATTTTTAACTATTTATAGGTGTCTTATTTTTTTAAAGGCTAACGATTTAAAAGTAAGGGAAATGGGAAAAAAGAAAGGTAAAAAAGACCCCCAAAAACAATAATGTAAAAAAGGCCAAGTTCCTATCGCCAATAATTTGGCCTATGTAGGGAGAACAAGGCCAAGCATTTCAGATCTGCAGAATAGTCCAAGACTGTAACACGTGTCTTCTGAGAATACCACTGAACAGAGAGTTTGGATCTTTCCTGACCGTATTAAAATGATGAAACACAAGAAATCGTTATCTTAAAAACATGACCCTATTATCAACTTGGCAAGTTTTCTTCTACAACGTCAATTTTAAAATCAATATTAGGGTCATATTTCGTAAATGGTCCAAGTTTCATCAAGTTGTGATTATTACAAGCAAAGTTATGATGGGGTAAAACTGCTCGAAATGTTTCGTGTAAACTTGGCCTGGCGAACTACCGTGCGCCTACATAGGTCGACGATGAATAAGTACAAAGCTCTGGAAGTTGTTTGCGATTCAATTGTAGCCTTTATATTAAAGTCTCCAACACGTGTAAAGATCTTTCAAAAAGATAGCAAATCTTTTAGTGAGATAAACAAAGATAAAAAAGGATAGACGTGGGCGGAAATAAACGTTTGCGATGGGTAATAGTTTATATTGCGAGATTTTATTTCTTGAGGAGCTCGTGGCTAAATCATAACAGTTGCATGCATCCATTTGGTCATTTTGAAGACCTTTGACAGTCGTTAAGGTTACTCGGAAGTCAGAAAATTTACCACAAGTCTTGCTATGGTACCCAATAACTGGGTTTTGGAAGTTAGATAGATAGTAGTCGCTCATGAATCCGATCCAGTTTCGCAACACCACCTGCCGGTCGATTCTGTAAACATGTCGAAGTGAAGGCTTGGGTGAAGTGATCACGAGGTTAACTGTCAATCCATATTATCAAGAAGTCACGTGATCACGAAGTGAGCTGTCATTCCATCTGCTGCTGCCTGTTTCGGCACATCCCTGTGCCGAAACAGGCAGCATTGCAATATGACATTCCAGGGTGGTCTTCTAAGATTTCAACTGACCTCTTCCACATGCTGATGGTGATCACCAGGTAAGGTTTTTCTTACTAAAACAACTGGTCTTTTGAAAAGATCTTTTAAAGTTCTTGGGTAAAGTCCAGGGAGCATGCCCCTGGTGATTTTCCCAAAAGGCCACGTGCCTTTTTGAATGTCGTTTATTTTCACCCGATAACAAAAAATACGAAGCTTATTAAACAAACACGTGGTTTAGATAATTGATCTTAATTACTGTTCTTTTAAAAAAAAACGAATATTCTGTGTAGGTTGTTTTTGATTGAAAGTCAAGAACTTTTTTACAAAAAATACAAGTCGGTGTTAAAATACGAATAAAAAACCGAAAACACCGACTTCCAAAATTAAAGTTATTTTATACTTCGAAGTGTTTTTTTTTAAATTGGAAGTCGGTTGTTTTTTTATTTTTAATAAGTTTTCTTTTCGCTATTTAGAGGTATTTCAAAACCTAACAACACCACTGGAAAGTAACAGGAAAGCAAAACACGCAATTGCGTTTACTTTGATGATTTATATTTTCTCCAGCTATTTAAAAACCAAACTTCTGAACCGATTTCGATAAAAATCTTATGGGACTAACCGGAACGTATATCGTTTCACATGTTTTTTCAAATCGGTTTATAAATGACGGACGTTATGACGTAACAAACAAAAAAAAATGCAATTGAATTGAGATCCTCCTTCTTTTTTTGAAGTCGGTTAAAAACAAAACTGCCAATACTCGAACGTGGTTGTCCACTGAAATATTGAGTGCACAGCCATTTTCACGAGTCAATAAGCAAAGTTATATCCCACGATAAACTCGCTTTTTATAATATTTCATCCGAGCGACGAAAACCCGTTCCACGAAAACTCTCTACAAAATTGTATTTATTCACGAAGTAAAAAGTTCACAATAACATTTCTTTTTGGAGAAACCATAAAAAAGTAAGACTGAGTAGTGTTCTTAATTTATTTTGGACTGAATAAAGCTTTTCTTTTGTTGCTGAAATCTAAAGAAAGTTTGGTAAGAAGTAAGCTAGCGTTAGGTAGAACATTATAAAAAAGGAGTACCTAAAATTTGTTTATGAGTGGGGAATTCTAAAGTTGACAAAATGAAACAAAAGCAAGCAATCATTGAAATATATTTTCGGTATTTTCAAAACAAAAAAGTAGCCAGTGTTTTTTTTTTTAAGGATGGGTAATCTTCAAATGACTTCTTCCGCTCTGGGTGGAGCGGAAGGGCGTGTCAGACTCTTGCTGACTAAAACCCATCCGTGTTCCTTCTAAAGCCTATTGCGTTCCAGGGCCGCGGTGACTCTTTCGAACAAAATCCGCAACCCTGGCAGTGTTACCGCTATAATTATTACTATTTACTAGCTTTTGCCCGCGACTTCGTACGCGCATATCCCGTTTTTTTCCATTTCCCGTAGGAATTTCCCGTTCCCGTATAGCCTTCCTCATTAATGTGGCTATTATATACAAAAATAACTTTCCAAATCATACTAGCAGTTTCAGAGATTAGCGCGTACAAACAAACAAACTCTCCAGCAAAACGATTAGCCAAGTACGTAGGAGATATTATACCTCCTGCACAAGAGTGTGCGCAAACACAGTTGCACTCTCTATTCCGCTGTTTGCTTCCATAGTACGATGGGACGGAAATTCTTCACAACAGGGCAGAGATAAGGCGTGGGACCAACTGCTTTACATGCTTTCCGAGGCACGGGGGTATCACACCACCAACTTCCAAAGTCAGACTGACTGAGAATTTTCAAATGGAAAAACACACTTAAACTTTTTTAACAACGACCTGGGAATTGATCTCAGGATCCCACGCTCGTCAGCCGCGCTTGCGACCATGCGAATAACAGTGTGGGTATCCTAACTAATAATATAAAAGCGAAAGTGAGTTTATTTGTTTGTTACGCTCTCACGCCTAAATTGCTGAACCGATTTTGATGAATTTTGTAAAGAAACAGATGGGGTCTTCGGAGACGGTTATGGGCTACTTTTTTGCGGTAGTCTATTAACGCGAGCGAAGTGTCGCACACAATCTAGTAATGTAAAAAATTGGTTGCCTGTAAAGTCGGTATACGGGCGAAAGTTTTACGTGACAACGACTTTGAGTGGTAAAATAATTTTAATGTGAATATTCATTCGTATAGTAGGAAGAAGGATGAAATAAGTGAGTGGAAGGGACGCGTGCCTCTCACTCGCTCTCATTGTGAGCGCATAACGTGAGCGGAGCGTAACGCAGTTTCTTGAAGTGTCACCCGGCAAACCAATTTATAAGACGTTGTCACGTCAAAATTTTAGATATAGTACAATAATCTAAGAAATATCAATGTAAATCTACAAAAACTTCAAAAGCTCCGTCTCAATTTTCCAAAACGTTTGAAATAAAGCACAAGTCTTCAAGAAACTCGTGTATTTCTTTTAACAAATAGTTACCTACGAGTGCTCCCATTTCAGTAATGTAACGTATTTAGCATCAGAACGTGAAGTAATGGGCCGAGCAAACAGTCTACACGGTAACTAAGTTTTATATAAGTGAGCAAAAAATTTACGGAACTTAGGGTGGGAGCACATTTACTGTTGCACTTTACACGTGTTTTCATTTTTTCTTCCGAGTGTATTACGTTCAAAATAGAGAAGCATTTTTTGCAACCAATAGATTTACCAATCCTAACACATAATCACACCACATCACACTAATATTATAAAGGCGAAAGTTTAGAGATTGTTTGAGTCCCGGGAAAGGACAGAAGATAGTTTTTATCCCGGAAGTATGTTCCTCTGGGATAATTTTCGACATTAACGCAGGCGGAGCCGCGGGCGGTAGCTAGTATTATTATAAATGCAAAACTGAGTTTGTTTGTTTGTTTGTTACCTCTTCACGTCTTAACGGCTGAACGAATTGGAATGAAACTTGGCACAAGGGTAAACCATGTCCTGGATTAGGACATCGGCATCTTTTTATCGCGAGAGTAGGTTCCCTAGTTTTAATTTCAGACTAACACGCGGGTAGAGCCGCGGGCGATAGCTAGTTGTTTGATACTATTTGGATGAAAATATAGGATATTATATTGCTCGCAGAGCGGTCAGTTCTGAAGAAGCAACCACGAACCAGACAAATAAAGTATTATATTAGCATAAATAACTGCGTTTTTCGTTCTTTTTCAGGTTGTAGATGTGGGTTGAACTTGATATTTTGAATTTATCATTCATTCGGTATACATTGATTGGATTGGACGTGGGATCACAGAGTACTACTATAGTCGTGTGGGATCTAATGAATAGAAAAAGGAAATAGAGTTTTGTTACACCAGTGCACATAGTGTGGGCAGAATCGTACAGTGAGTTTTATAATCCCTCCAACGCAATGCTTGGAAAGTAGGAAATAAGTGATTTTTATAAGGAAATATTACTATCTAGGTATTTACAACTTTTGAGTTTCAAAATTTGGTGAACTTTCAAATTTTCGACAAACACGCCATGAATGTCAATTTTTTTCTGCCAGGGTTGCGGAATTTGTTCGAAAGAGTTACCGCGGCCCTGGAACGCAAAGGGCTTTAGAAGGAACACGGATGGGTTTTAGTCAGTAAGAGTCTGACACGCCCTTCCGCTCTACCTAGAGCGGAAGAAGTGATTTGATGATTTCCCATCCTTTGTCACATTTTTTTACCAACTTCAAAAAAAGAAAGAGTTTCTGAATTCGGTTGTATTTTTTTAAGGTCTGTTAATGCTTTACATACTTTAAAGTTAACATGGCATATTGCCCGAAGGCAGAGGCTCCACATTTAGTCAGTTATTTTCAAGCTTCACGCAATAGAGAACGAACCAATTGCCATCAACCGGGACAATAAATAAATAAATAAATAAAAGATCTTTATTTCAGACATCACATCCATATGTTGTTAGTGCTAAGTTAGTAACATAATATGCGTGCTTATATACTATATTAGTATTGTTAGTAGGTAATTACAGGAGAGTTTATTTTTGTAAACCCGTAGCTACCTCCACCCAGTGTCTTTGGATGGGGCAGTCCGGTCTGTCAGCAATCATTTTCACAATAATCCAGACTCTAGGTTATAATTTAGAAGAATCGACTCCCGCAGCTAATGACGATTTCACTATTACAGACAGCGACATTTTTGAAGAACTTTTGACCGGCTTGTTGTTATTCGAAGAAGCTTTTAAAACCTGCTGTTATTAGCAACAGAAGCAACCATCACTATTTAATTGTTCTTAAGATTCTCAGGAAACACAGATTCCGGCAATTTCCACTCCGTCACAGCACGATAAACTAACATAACGATCTAATCCTCTGCAAATATTATTGCTCAAATTACAACCACTCTAGAAAATATGACG
Organism: Mamestra brassicae; assembly: GCA_905163435.1. Lineage (NCBI taxonomy): Eukaryota > Metazoa > Arthropoda > Insecta > Lepidoptera > Noctuidae > Mamestra > Mamestra brassicae. The sequence goes on along the minus strand of LR991004.1, from coordinate 4,026,913 downwards.
CTGTCAACTTGACATAACATTTGACATCTCTTGTCAAGTGGGCATGTGGTTGACAGATACACTCATAAGCGCTTACATAGACATCGCGATATGTCTCGTATCTCGCGACGTCGCGTGCGAACCACAATTTGAAGTTTTGTTAAGAAAATTGATGTCAGATTCCTTGTTAATTTTGATGTAGTTTCTGTTTTCTGTTGGGAATGTCTGTAGCATCTCTTAAGGTCGATCGGAGTCTTAAATAAATTGGAAATAGGATATTTTACTGAAAATACGCGTGACGTCACGTCGCTGATAAAAAATGTACCATCATATTAACGTCTCGCGAGTTTTTTATTTTTGTATACGTGAGATATTATTTGGAAATCTATCTGACGGACTAATTAGATTTTTAAGTAGTGTTAGGTGTTAACGTACTTTTAACATACGCATACCTGCTGGATTGGGCCGACGGCCAATTTTTTTTTTTGTAATGTTTCAAAGTTATTTCAATGGTCAGGGAATTTCAGTACTCTGTCCTACACATTTTGTTAGTGAAAAATAAGAGATGTCTGGCAGCTCTGGAATCTTAGTCCATTATAGACCTAAGCGTGACCTAAAGTCGGTAAGTCAAACTTCATATGTTTGACTGACCGACTTCTTCATAAATTCAAAAGTGCCTGTAAATGATTTTAGTTTGAGCTTGAACTAAAAAAAATCACGCCAGTTTTTTTTCTTTTCTATGTGGCCCAACAATGTAGGAAAAATGCACCTAGACTCGCCCACATACTCTGCCTTTTAATTTACGGATTTTTCATTGAAAAAATTCGAGAGATTTGTATATCGAATTTCAGTGAACTTTCATTTAGACAGGAACAAAGCGTGAAATATATTTACTCGTTGTTTTCAGCCAGTTGTTCCCAGTTGCAATTACATGTTTTCATGAAAACATATAATTGTATGATGAGTAAGCACTAAAGGCTCAATATTGACATTGTAATATTATCACATCGTAATATTATCATGCATGTTATTTATTATGTCAATTTATTGTATTTCATTTAATTAAAGTTTGGTGTTTACTTTTTATTTTAATATTTTTGCTTTATGACGTTGATATTCGAACACAATGTATATTGTAACTGAATAAAATTGTATTGAAAAAAAAATTGAACAGTTTTCATTTATTTTAGTAACACAAACTTTTGTTTTAAATAACATTTAACAGTGTACACAATGGTTAGCAAATCCCATAGCACTCATAAAAACAAATGAATTACTTAAGAAAAGAAAAATAAACTGTTAATACATTCGGTAATTATTAACACTTGTATTCTAAGAGACAGTAGGTACAGTCGAGGCCTCCATACCTTCGTCATCTTTTTTTTCCTCCCAAATCAGGAGACATAATCTTTTTTTTAAATTAATTAGTTCCTTTATAGAGTTCCGTACCCAAAGGGTAAAACGGGACCCTATTACTAAGACTCCACTGTCCGTTTGTCTGTCCGTCTGTCACCAGGCTGTATATCATCAACCGTTATAGTTAGACAGTTGAAATTTTCACAGATGATGGTCCCATACAACAAACGTGATTTTTTTGCCGTTTTTATAGATAACGGTATGAACAGGCTTTTTCTGGGTATACTCGCTTCATCGTCAACTTTGTCTGTGTCAGTTATGACCTAGACTAGAGTCAAGAGCAAACTCATCTCAAATAAAAAAAAATGGTACGGAACCCTTGGCTGGTTTTTTTTACTTTTGGTAGGCACGCATTTGACCACTGTCTCACCATGGTAAGCGATGATGTAGTGGAAGATAGAGCACAAGTAAATTTATCATAATACTGCCACCAATTTCTATTTGCCATGCACCTTGAATCTTTTTGATGGACTGGCCATTCCATGAAATATAAAACAAAATTGCTTTGAGTAAATTGTCAGTGGCATATTTTTATTTAGACTTCAGTGTCATTATGTGAAATTAACATTATGACAATGCGTCGATGGCGGTGGTTCTATTGTGAACGAAGCAAACAAAAACAGCTATTTTATTCTGTCAACATTTTACCGTGAGTGAGCATGAAGTGAATTGTCATTCCATGTTGCTTGTACAGATTGACAGCTCACTTCATGATCACTTCAGCTTACTTCACGGTGGGATTTATACAGAATCGCACTGTTTATCTTAAGGTGACGAACTCATGTTTACCGTGACTGTACCTGATATTTATAAGCAAATTTGAGTGTCTGACGTAAATCTTTATGATAATGGTTCCATGTTAGAATAAGGTGCAAGAAAGTTTGCATGGGGCAGCGTGCATTAATTATGTAAAGCGAATTTTTCAAAATTTAGGCCTTCTTAGTGAGATTTGGTGAAATGTGGGGAGCCCATTTTCCCTTCGCATAATATTTTTATTGACTCTCGTTGTCTATGCCCGGATTTGATTTAGTTTAATTTTCCGTATTATTATGTTTATTCTTTAAATTAAAAGGTGAAACCAGATTTTACTGAAGACCTCCCCTCCATATTGAGCGCACTTCATTAATGAACCCATAACTACATGTGGCATAAATCCTAGGAAGTCATTCTTGCTACCATCCGGCTGGTTGACCAGCATACCTCATCTGTAATGGGTTTGCTTGTAACTTTCCCCACAAAAACTAAAACAATTTATATTTTATTTATTCACTAGCTGCCACCCGCGGCTCAAAAATTATGCCAAACGAACATACTCCCGGGATAAAAAATATTCTATGTATTATTCTCGACTATAATCTACCTATATGTCAAATTTCATTAAAATCCATTCAGTACTTTTTGCGTAAAAGTGTAACAAACATACATCCATATTAAAAAAACTTTCACATTTATAATGTTAGCAGATATAGATTCAACCACAGTAAAGCACCAATCCATTTTCTGCCTCTGAATTATTACTTTAAATCCAACATAAAGTTAAACACGCCTAAAACCACAACATTATCACACTATTAATATAATAATTCATAATAGAGGACCATAAACCGTGATACGGTCTAAATTAGCGGATAAAGTTTATACGCAATCAAGTGGCTCATATAAGGGCCACGGGTGGGCCATACCTTAGACATTATGCCCGTGATCTTTTGCCGTAAAGTGGGCCTTATTAAGGAGGCCACGACACTCACGATTAAGGCTATAAAACCCATTTTTGTGGCGTTATTTGGCACCCGTGCAGCGATGATAAGGGTTCATTTTGTGCGTTATATTTTTCCGCAGGTTACTTCACTAATCTTTGGGTAGGATGTACAAAGTGGTGGAAGATAAGTGGTGGCGCCGGCCGATGTCCGAAAATATTTGATGGGAATTTTCGTGACATACCCTATATTTTCTTACTTTGTGTACGTACTCATCAGAAGGCTAAAGTCGCCCAAAGAGCAATGGAGAGGGCGATGCTCGGAGTTTCCTTGCGTGATCGAATTAGGAATGACGATATCCGCAAGAGAACCACGGTTATTGACACAGGCCGAAGGATCGCCAAACTGAAGTGGCAGCGGGCAGGGCACATCATATTTCTCGCCGAACGATGGTCGACGGTGCCGAAAAGTTCTGGAGCAGCCGAAAAGTTCATTTTAAAGCTTAATATTTCGCAAACAGATCCTTGGATAGAAAAATGGTTTTAACAATCAATATTTTTAAATACGATAAAAAACATAGCCACTTTGCGTGTGGGAGGGCTAAAAAACAATTTTATAACTTTGTCGGCGTGATCAATATGAATACCCACACCAAATTTCAACTTTCGCTAAGCTAAACCGTGGACGGACAGACAGACGGACATGGCAGAACTCTACGGGTTCCTTGTTGACTACGGAAACCTAAAAACAATAGTTAAAGTTCTGTAACTTTAAATACTTTTTAATTTAATATCTAAAAGTAGACAATGTTAGAAGTGGCCAGTCACTGAGTCCTAATCTCATTTTGGTCACAATAAAAACATACCTACATAATGGATTCAAGGAAATTGTTTTGGCATTTAAATGGTAATAGCTCTTGTAATTTACGTATCTATCGTTATGTCCATCAATCCTTGTGAAGACGATTAAACTTAATTGAATTTCGAGGTAAATGGTTCTGAGAACAAAATAAATTGTTTATCAAGTAATTGCCTAAAACACAATGCTTTTTTTGAAGGTCGCAAGGTTTCAAGAAGCGCGGGCCTGCGGACGGCGAGCATTGGGTGCCTCGCTGTCCGGTCACAACCAGGCCCGGGTCGACGGAGCCTTTGTTCCACGCGCGCCTCAAAGAGATATCAGAAAAGTAGTTGGGGCACGCTGGGGCCAGTGCCTGTCAGGGTTACGGAATTTGTTCGAAAGAGTCACCGCGGCCCTGAAACGCAAAAGGCATTTAGAGGAACACGGAAAAACTTCTTAAAACCTTGTCTTTTTTAGTTGTTCTTCGTCATGATTATTATGAATTCTCTTAATCAGTAAGATTATTAAATATCATTTTTAGTAGTTTATTCTTTTAGCATATTTATGTATTTTATTAGTATAATATATATTATTTGTGTATAATTATTCTTTCCGAAACAAAAATATATTTTAAATTTTATTTGTTGTGCAGTCTTTTTAACCCAAAGGTTGACCGGTAGATTCTCTACCAGTCAACCAGTCAGTCAAGGCATTCTGCCTTGATGCATTAAGTCCGCCCATGTACCACTATTGTACATTAAGTTTAACTAAATAAATAAACACGGATAGGTTTTAGTCAGTAAAAGTCTGACACTCCCTTCCGCTCCAGGATTCATTTGATGATTCCTTATCCTTAAAAAAACATCCCAAGAAATCAAGAAAGAACCTTTTCTAACTACAAATGCCAAGGTCTTTTGTTGCCTACGCTACATCGTAAGCCTAAAGACTGATAGATTATTTAACAGGAACATTAGTAACTACACAATGTAGTGGTACAAATATAATAAATCCATGAAGAAAAGTAAAATGCCAACATTTTTATTGTTTCTCAACAAAGAAGTTTTATTGAAGGCTATGAAGGAAAATCAATGCGCGTTCTTAGTGAAGTCTTATGAAAATCATCAATAAATCACGTATATTTGAGTGTTACGTCGAACGAACGAAGGAACGTATTCAGGTTGGTATACAAAAAATGTTACATTTTAACCGACTTCAAAAAAAAGGTGGAGTTTCTCAATTTGGTTGTACTTTTTATGTTTCTTACCTCATAGGAGTTATGAGGTTTTTGAAACAATGAGAAAACTACTTTTCTGCCCCACCGAACATCTGTTCTACGAGCAATGTACCCTGCTGCCATCCATTCAGTTTGCCGATCCTTGGGGCGTTGTCGGTAACCTTGGTTTTCTTGCGAATATCATCATTCTTGATTCTATTACGAAAGGAAATTATGAGTGTAGCCCTCTCCATTGCCCTTTGGGTGACTTTAACTTTAAGACTTCTGATTGTGATCGACCACATTTCGGTCCCATAAGTCATCACTGGCAACACGCACTGGTCGTAGACTTTCGTCTTGAGACACTGTGATATGTGAGACGAGAAGATACCACGCAACTTCCCGAACGCCGCCCAGCCGAGTCGGATTCGACGGTTAACCTCTTTCTCGAAGTTAGCCCTACCTAACTGGACCGTTTGTCCCAGGTAGACGTACTCGTCTACAACTTCGAGAGAGAGCTTGATAGGCCTAAGAAAGCCTGGACTGCCTAGGGAAAGACCTTGGAAAGAGTGAGTCTTAAAATGAACATGAACTCTATTATTTACTTTACTTTACTTTCGGAAGCTCTACTGAGGTCATCGACCATTGTACTGAGGTCCTCCATAGTCTCAGCCATGACGACTATATCGTTGGCAAATCAAAGATGAGTGATGTACTCGCCATTGACATTAATGTCTAGCCTTCTCCAGTCCAAAATCTTGAGGACATCCTCCATTGTGACCGTGAACAGTTTCGGAGAAAAGACGTCTCTTTGCCTCACACCCCGCTGCAAGAGGATAGATTTCGAGATCTGATCCTGAAGTCGGACTGACATGGTGGCGTTTTCGCACCACTTCAGCACCTCTGTGTACTGATAGTCGATCTTCCACCGTTGGGGAGACTGCAGCACAGCTTTAGTCGCGATCGAATCGAAGGCTTTCTCATAGTCCGCAAACGCTAAACAGAGGGGCAGATTATACTTTTTGGTCCATCCGTTACATACCGAGTTTCCTCCGTGCTTCGGAAAGCACATGTTGGTCCTGGCTGTCATCTGAACATCTTTGACTGTCGTTGCGTGTAGTCAGAAGCCAGAAAATCTGACACCAGTCTTGCTTAGGGGCTTGCCCATCCTGTTACCCAACTGCTGTGATGTGGAAGTGTTCCATGTAAATAAAAAGCTGGTGATCAACTGCATCCGTAAAGACTTGAACCTCAACGTAGTTGGGAAAAATGCTACGCACACTTTTTTAAAAGAAAAGAACCCCATAAGTATCTAGACACTCAAACCGTCTACAATACGATGAATTAAAAGTTATTTTGAGGCCAAATTGAGGCTAACCTTACTAACACACTAATGGCTAATCTAGACTGTTTACGAAAACACTCTATACCAACTAATACCAAGATAAAGTTCACTAGTTAGGCTTCAACAGGCACGCACGCCTAATGCCTCCATTCGACAAGTTCCAAGAAATCTCTGTTGCTACTATAAAAAACGTGACTTAACTTCGCTATATTGTGCGAAGGCTAAAGCTAGTATCCTAAGAGAGCTTTAGCAGAATTCTCTTCTTATTCCCAGTACATACTTTACCAATTACAGCGCTTATCGAGAAATCCTGGAAAAAAATCCAGTATCTTTCTATGTAAAACTTCTTAGGTCACAAGCAGTGTTCCTAGAATAAACTACTTTATATCAGCGATAGCGATAGTCGATTGCTTGAAATCCCCAAATGGTACAGTTTGGCGGCGTGACTATGTGGGTATTATGAAATGACGTGCACCACTGAGGCATCAAATTAAACCAGTTGACTTTTAACTCAGAGTAAGTTGTTAACACGAGGTTAAATAACAAATATTCCTTACTAGCTGTCGCCCGCGGCTCCGCCCGCGTTAATGTCGAAAATTATCCCAAGGGAACATACTCTCGGGATAAAAACTCCTATGACTTTTCCCGGGACTCAAAAAATCTTAATCCCAAATTTCATCTAAATCGGTCCAACCGTTTGCGCGTGAAGAAGTAACAAACATACACACACACTCACAAACTTTCGCCTTTATAATATTAGTGTGATTGTGTTTCAGGAAATGGCGAGCAGAAACTTCAACGTTTGATGATATTCCAATCCACGTTTGGCCATATCATGAATGTCTGGCCACATGATGAAATGACAACTTCAAACCTAACTTCGTCGACGGAGCCCCGCTGCTCCTATTTGTGTGTACTGAGTTTATAGGAACCTAACAGGACATCCATTTCAGGGTGCTCTTCGTTGCCTCCAACCTAACCTGAACTTACCTCGGCCACATCATGAAATGGCTTTCTTTCTTCAGCTGGCGGATTATTACTAGCTTTTTTATCGGAATAATGGCATCACAAAAAAAGCGATATATGCGCCTCTAACGGTTGATAGTGTAACTATTTTACGATATGATCAGTATTGTTTGACCATATCATGAAGTAGCCGGGAGTACGCTGATCATTCATTGACCTGACCAGACCATATCATGATGTGGGTAGCGGGTATTTTCTATTTCTTAAAATGGCTACCACATCATAAAATGGCCAATTCTACGACATGGCCACGACACATACTTATTTTTTTTATTTTTTTTTAAAACGTTGCCCCACACTAGGAATTTCTCCTGTATCGTGGGTGCGTTTACAAACATATAATCTCACATAGACAAACAGCCAGACCCGGAACAACTATCTGTAGGCCATACAAATATTTTCTCCGTGCGGGGATCGAACCCGCGACACACAGCGCAGCAGTCAATCGCTCAACCACTGCACCAACCGTGTCGTCGAATACATAATGATACCGGGTTAAAACTAACATGGAGTTAAAAAAAAAGTCTGTTCTGAGCATGTGCGCCTAAGCATGTTTCTTACAATAGTTAAATTGATGTATAGTCCGGACCTCTCGCCTAAGTGGCGCCAACTGGTGTTGAATGTTTTCCTTTAATCCTCATTCTATAGCGCATGTACATCTAATAATTTTGAGCCTTTTGACAATAATTTTCTCCAATCGAGTTTAACGTTGTCTCGAGCAACTTGATCTCTAAGCTCATGCTATGAGTTCTATATTTCCTTATCATATGACGTTTCTTCGTAACTTTTAAACAATACACACAAGTGATCAGTGTTTCAATGATGGTATAATAAAAATGGATTTCTCGCCAAAGGTGCCCAATAATACACAGATCAATCTGCGTCACCTTTTCCCAACTATATTAAGGGTCAGCTCGCTCTATCGCCGACTTTGTCTCTGTCATCTATGACCTAGACTAGAGTCAAGAGCTAAACATAACATAAAAAAATATCTAATCGGATCGGCTTCCAATCTCACGAGATGTATTTGAATACCAGTATTTTACATGGAGTTGCCGCTTATCTGACCTCGACAACCAATCATCTGGGTAAGACTATACCCCTAAGCAAGCCTGGTGTCAAATTTTCTGACTTCTGACTATCCGTACCGACTATTAAAGATCACGAAATGACAGCCGAGGTTAATAGCTTAACGTTATTTCCGAGGTCCGAAAAAGTCCCGGTACGTAATGGATTACCACCCATCCACAGATCACCCTCGGCAATCATCGCTGAACCTTGAACATCAACCCGAGCGATTGTTTTTATTTAGCCACGAGATCCCGAGCCGGTTATACATAGAGGACCATAAAAATCTCCTTATCCAAACAAACACAATGGCTCAGTATCAACCACACGGCTTTTCACCTTCACGTATGTAGATTAATGCAAAAATCCCACCATGAGATACGCTTTCGATGCGCCCTTGTCACGCACGGTAGCACTCTCCCATATTGATAGAGGGCTGTACGTTTACAAAATAGCTGGCCAAAAATACTTCAGTTTTTTTAAGTTTGTAAATAGGGCTTGATAGGTGAACGTCAAACGTACTAAACGTGAGTCGTCAGTTTCGCTACCCAAAAATTACTAAAAATACCTTCCGTTCATAATAATTTGCCATGACAGTAGTTAGACAACATTCTGTCTATATTTTACACTAGCGGGCGTCTCGCGGTTTCACCCGCGTAGCTCCCGTTCCCGTGGAAATACGTGGATAAAATATAGCCTATGTTACTCGCTGATAATGTAGCTATCCATTGCTGAAATAATTTTTCAAATCGGTCCAGTAGCTTTTGAGTTTATTCATTACAAATATACACACACACAAAAATACAAATTTTTCCTCTTTATAATATAAGTGTAGAAGAGTATTTTACCCACACAGAATAAAAAAAATCTCTGCTATAAAAAATTCGCCAGACGACTTATTGTGATTAAAACGTTGTATACCCGAGACAGTAATAAGGTCCCGTTGGCAAATTATAAGAACAGTAAATCCCAAAAAAAGTAGTGTTACATTCTATTCACGTGTAGTGAGGTAAGTGCATTTACGCAAACCACTCTTAGGGCTATTAAAACATGTTGACTGGCTAATCTTTTACTACAGTTTAACTCTAGTAAACCTAGTTCATGTTGAAGTAAGATAACAATATTGGAATAGCTGTCTTGAATTACAAATTCATTTGTTTCTTACTGGGATACCACAGCATATTTTCACGCAATCTAAAACGCTTTTCTATGGTTAATAGACCAAAGAATCATAGAAATTTCATGAGTGGCCTCTCGCGGATTGTCCGCTGCTTGACCGGACTTGTAAATCATAAAGAATAGACCTTTAATATAATAATAAATTCTTATATTAATACATTTGTCTCATTTAATACTAAAGAGAACATGAGGGAAAAGACTTTCTAATTTTCATCACGCACCCGTGGCGCCATTTGCAAATTCGCGCTATTTTCATATATGGAACGTCAAAGATTGTTGTGACTTTCCGACTGATATCTAAAAACTAAAAGTTTGTTTCATTACCTATAATGTACCTACTATTTTCACGCAAATGTGTTGAAAAACGTTATATGCCACACGTGCGGAAATTGGTTTTTACAAACTCGTGACTATGGTAAGCCCTCGACTACGTCGCGGGCTTACATTCGTCTACTCCTTTGTAAAAACCAACTCACGCACTAGGATCATAAATAACTATTTTTAAGAGCAACGATGAGTCATATAGTGTAACATTAAATAAACTTAAAACTATGTCAGTGGTGCAAGTACAACAACAATTACATAAACACACAACAAATAATCATTGCTTCAGCATTCCAGCTGAGATACTGGAGCAACGATTTACAATACGGCAGTCCAGCCTGTCAGCAAACATGCCCAGAATGCTGTTAAATAATATCTTGGGACAACTCACACACGGTCATCCGATCCCAAACTAGGCTGAGCCTGTGCTATGGCAACCAGACAACTGATAAACATACTTATATATTTCTAAATACATACATATTATAGTCAAATTACACCCAGTCACAGAACAAATGATCATGCTCATCACACAAAGATTTGTCCTGGGTGGGAATCGAACGCACGACCTCCGGCTTAGCAGTCAGGGTCACTAACCACTCGACCAACAGGCCAGTCAAAATTGGAACTGGCTCGTACCCTGCGCACCAAGAACGCACATCTTTTACGCATTTTAAAAGCAATCAATACGCATTTCCGCAAACATCCCTGATGCGCTACAGAAGCGAGGCAGCCCCATCAACACCCTGAAAGCATTGTTATACTGTATGCGAAGGGCACTGTACGATCTCTGCGTAAATTTTACCCATAGGCTACAGGTGTAAAATGAGGAACAGAAGGTTCTAAAAAAGTGTCTTTGACCTGGGTCTTGGGACAATATATTTAATTTGGGTTTATCTGGGTCGAATTGCCATTCTTTTTCTTTCACACTTTTTCTTATAGGTACTAATATTGTAAACGTGAAAGAGAGTTTGTTTCCTTGTTTTTTACTCTTTCATGCCTAAATTGCTGAACCGATTTTAGACAATTTTTTCTACAGAGATAGATGGGGCCCCTTTTTTTAAGGATGGGTAAATCATCAAATGACTTCTTGCGCTCCGGGTGGAGTGGAAGGGCGTGTTAGACTCTTACTGACTAAAACCCATCCATGTTCCTTCTAAAGCCCTTTGCGTTCTGGGTCGCGGTGACTCTTTCGAACAAATTCTGGTTACATAAGTAATAATGATCAAACTGTCGGTCATAGGCCTTATGAACGCCAGTGAAGTCACAGGCAAAGCTAGTTATTTAAAAATTGAAAAGAAAATACTGGTGAGTGCTTTTAAATCACACTCGAAGAGACAACCAGAGTGCCAATTCAACAATTTTTTAAGCACCGTTCGCATTCGCATGTCATGTCAGAAATTGAAGCTATTTTGACAGATTGCGGCCGAGATGCGAATGCAAAAATCGCTTACAAAAATAAAACACTACAAAGTAAGTATATGACGGCGCTTCGACGTTTTGAGAGTGTCAAGAAAACGTCAAGAATGTCAGCGGACATTTTGACAAGCGTGGGTTGACGTTTCTTCACTCTGACGCAACCCCGGGCTCTTTTGCATGATACCCAAGCAAGACGTGTTCGGTGGAGCGTCGCTATATTTCGATTGATTAGGAAGTGCTGATTGTAATTGTGTTGGTATTTTGTTAAAATAATAATCGTGCATCGTTAATCATCCTTAACACGTGGTTTTAATTCTCCTCGCCCGCATACCCACGATAGCTCGGCAGTCGCAATGAACCTAGAATTGGCTGATGATGGCCAATTGCCTTTATCAGAAGTGGGATGTGAAGGGCTTGCTTCAGAGGAGAATAGTCGCACGAGATCCTCAGCGCCGGCACCAGAACCAAGCCTGTCTCAACAGATGGAGCTGTTTTTATCACGATTGATGGCTATATCACAGCCGCAACCCTCGAGCAGCACGTCTACCCAGTTGATTGAGTTTGATCCTGACGGCAACGAAGCGGACATCGAAGGTTGGTGCAACGTGACAGAAATCATAGTCAACAACCGTAAGTTAGAAGGTGCAGAATTGCTTTTGTTACTTACACGTGCACTCAAAGGCCGAGCTGCTACCTGTCTAACACGTCTACGGGCATCGCAGCTGACATGGCCTCAAATAAAAGAAGTATTGCTTTCGAAGTTTGCTAAACCTATGCTGCCACAAGATTACTTCGATGAAATTCTACGTTTTAATGTTGGTGTTAAAGAAACCGCGACCGAGGCGGCCATTCGCCTTTGGAACATCATCGAACGCATCCCGCGGATGGAGATGTCCGAAGATGTTACAACGGGATTCGTGTCTTCAGTTTTATGCCAAAAGGAAGCCGTGATTCGCCGTGAGCTCCACTCTCATAACCTAACCACTAGATCTCAACTTCTGCGCGTTCTTAACGGCATTTCACTGAAACGAAGGCATGAGGGTAGCGATAACCATGATGCGGACGTGAAAAGGACCCGATTCAACGAATCACGCTTCATGGGAACATGTCACCGCTGCGGTACTTCGGGTCACAAAGCGATAGACTGCCGCAAACGAAGAGAAGAGCCAGCTACTTCAGAGAAGCCGCACGACAAAACATCCAGAGCCGCTGATAAACCAAGACCAATCACCTGCTTCGTGTGTGGACGACCAGGACACTTGGCGTCGGCGTGTCCAGATCGAGCGGGAGGCGGCGGAGCAGCGGGAGTCAAAGAAGTCCATGTGTGTGAACGCAAGGCATCGAGGAGCACCTTGACTACATCATCCGGTGAGCCAGTTTCCTTCCTTTTTGATAGTGGATCGGCTTGTTCATTAGTAACGAACAGCTACGCCGAGAAGTTCCCAGGTACTGCGCAGAATGATTTAGTTTATCTGACGGGCATAGGTAGGGGAGATGTAGAATGTTTTTCGCAGGTAATTAGCCCCATCAACGTCCAAGGCCTTTCGCTCTCAGCATTGTTTCACATAGTACCTGATGGCACCATTGCTGAACCAGTTATAATAGGTAGGGATATATTAGAGTATAACGTACACGTGCATATGTATAAAGATCAAGTTACTTTTTCTCAGCGTAAAAAGTTAATTTTTCGGAAAAATCTAGTAACATTGATTTAATGAATATTGATACAGATTTACGGGGTGATGACAAATTAGCATTGACTAGAATTTTAGAAAAATATAGTGAGTTCTTCACAGACGGTATACCAACGCGACGAGTCACGACAGGCGTTCTTCGTATAGACCTTATTGACCCAAATAAGATCGTGCAAAGGCATCCCTATAGGTTAGCACCCGCGGAAAAAGAAATAGTGAATGAGAAAATAGAGTCCCTATTAAAAGCGGGCGTTATTCGGGAAAGCAGTTCTCCTTTTGCTAGCCCTATTTTATTGGTCAAAAAGAAAGACAACACTGATAGGATGTGCGTAGACTATAGGGAACTCAACGCTAACACGCGTCCCGAGCATTACCCGTTGCCCCGTATTGACGAACAAATCGACCGTCTTCATGGCGCGCACTATTTCACGGCATTAGATATGACATCTGGTTATCACCAATTAGTCGTTGACCCCGATAGCATAGCAAAAACGGCATTTGTGACGCCGGATGGTCAATTCGAATATTTTTCGATGCCGTTTGGGTTACGGAATGCCGCTTCCGTATATCAGCGGTGCATAAACACAGCTCTAGGTCCCCTAAAAGACAAGGTAGCGATGGCCTACGTGGATGACGTCATGTGCTATTCAAATGACGTCACAGCAGGGCTACAACGTCTAGACCTAACTTTGAAAGCTCTCACTGACGCGGGTTTTTGGTTGAACTTTAAAAAGTGCAAATTTATGAAAAAGGAAATAGATTACCTCGGATATATCATAAAAGCAGGAGTAATTACACCGAACCCTAGAAAGATACAGGCTTTAGTTGACGCTCCGACTCCAAAAACAGCTACACACGTCAGGCAATTTTTAGGCCTAGCTTCTTACTTCAGACGATTCATACCAAATTTCACCCGTATAGTAGGACCTCTTTACCCATTGACAAAATTTAAAGGGCCCATCTGGACTGATGATCATGGACTGAGGCTCACAATGATGTCCATAAAAAGATAGTTGATATTCTGACGTCAGAACCGGTGTTGACAATATTTGATCAAGATTCGCCCATTGAACTTCACACTGACGCTAGTTCAGAAGGCTATGGGGCTATATTGATCCAGAGGAAAGATAATGTTCCTCACGTGGTATCTTACTTCAGCCGTCGAACGTCCGACACGGAATCGCGATATCATTCATACGAGTTAGAAACCCTGGCGGTCGTTCGTGCAGTTGAAAACTTCCGGAATTACTTATATGGTCAGCACTTTACTGTCTTCACCGACTGTAATTCTTTGAAGGCATCCAAATCAAAAACCGACTTAACTCCACGCGTACACAGATGTACGACTTTCTTGCAAGCGTACGATTTTGACATTGTTCACAAGCAGGGCGTTAGCATGAGCCACGCTGACTATCTATCTAGAAATCCCGTTTTGGAGCCCACACCTAGTTCTCAGGGAGATGAGTTAACTGTTGCTACAAATAGGAATAAGAAAGTTCACTTTATAGAGTTACATCAGGGTTGGCTAGCTGTAGAGCAAAAACGTGATAGCGAAATTTGTGACCTTATCAGCAAACATAAAAACAACGAATTGCCAGAAGCGATTGCACACACATATGACGTGCAGAAGGGCATACTGTATAGGAAAATTGAACGCAATAGAACCAGCTCTTGGTTACCAGTTGTACCAAGATCCCTGACTTGGACACTTATTAATCACGTTCACACAGAGATTATGCATCTTGGCGCCGATAAGACGCTTGACAAAATATATGAACAGTACTGGTTCCCACAAATGTGCAAGCAGGTGCGTAAGTTTGTAGATTCATGCATAGTATGCAAGGCTTCAAAGGGATGTTCGGGAGCGCAGCAGGTTCGATTACATCCAATACCTAAAGTGTCTACGCCTTGGCACACGATACACATAGACATCACGGGCAAACTAAGTGGTAAAAGTGATAGGAAAGAATATGCGTCCGTTATTATCGATTCGTTCACCAAATATGTTATTTTAGATTACACATCTTCTCTCGATGCTGCTAGCGCAATTCAATCTCTTAAAAGGGCAGTTTACCTATTTGGCGCACCGAAGCGCATAATATCAGACCAAGGTAGGTGTTATATTAGTGCGGATTTCAAACGGTTTTGCATTGAGCATAGTATAGAGCTTCACCTTATCGCTACTGGCTCCAGCAGAGCCAACGGTCAAGTTGAGCGCATAATGCGCACTCTAAAATGCCTGCTCACAATAGTAGAGAACGACCGAAATAAAACGTGGCGCGACGAACTTCCCGAAGTTCAGCTTGCCTTGAATAGCACCAGATCCAGAGTAACAGGCTACTCCCCTACGGAATTGATGTTTGGCATACGAGCTAATTCATTAGGAATGTCAACTTTATCCTTGAATGCTGAACCAGAGCCCCGTCTAGACTTAGACACCATTAGGCACAATGCTTCCGAGAACATCAAAAAGGCTGCTTCGTCAGAAGTAGAACGCTTTAACCGGGGTAGAGCAATAGTGAGACCATTTAGCGTAGGCGACTTTGTCTTTATCAAGGGTAGTGAGCGTAACCAAACCAAACTACAGCGAAAGTTCAAAGGTCCTTTTACGATTGCCAAGGTACTAGATCATGATAGATACGAGCTAAGAGACATTGATGGGTCTAACCGAACCTATAAGTACGCCCATGAAAACTTGCGCGTAGTACCCAGGAGCTACGGTGGATTGACTGAAGTAGCTACTTCGTTAGTCAACAAGGCTGAGGAGGCCGAGATGGCGGAAATCCATATTCATGAGAATGGAATGGCAACATCTGATGATGATAGTGACACAGTATCGGTATCTAGTTCACACACTTTGACCGCAAACTCTGACACCCTCTCTGCCTCCGAACATGATGAGTAGTAAATGGTGAGTTTGTAACAATTGTGCAAATCCTGTCCTTTTATCGAGAATCGATCTAGACCGTAAGGCACTGGATAGGCAGTTGGGAGCGGCGTGGTTGATCAATAGGGCTGGCCTAAACCGGGTCGATGCCTCTGATCAAACCATGTCTTCCTAAGTGGTATGTAGTGTAGTTGATCGACTGGGCTGGCCTAAACCGGGTCGACGCCCACGATCAGACTACGACTTCTCTGGTGTGAGCTGGGTGGCAGAATATTGAGCCGGGACTGGCCTATGCGGGTCGACGTTCCGGACCAATTGATTGCAGCAGCTGCGTGTGGTTTTCGTCACTGGTGGAAGGGGCGCTGACGGGTTGTCCGGTCCACCGCACCATGCGAGTTAGTGGGTGGTCGAAGGGGCGCCTGAGGTCAGTTGTCCGCCCAGTGTGTTTAATTTAGATGTGAGGGGTGAAGATCGAGATCTTTTCAAACAGGCAGCATATGTAAATGGGTAGCGAGTCAGGGATGGGCGAGCATGCCCAAACGTGTACTACAGATTTGCATTTGGTCTTTGCAGATAACTCGAGGCTTGAGAAATCGCACGAGGACGTGCGAATGTCAGTCCGGCCGTGACGGCGCTTCGACGTTTTGAGAGTGTCAAGAAAACGTCAAGAATGACAGCGGACATTTTGACAAGCGTGGGTTGACGTTTCTTCACTCTGACGCAACCCCGGGCTCTTTTGCATGATACCCAAGCAAGACGTGTTCGGTGGAGCGTCGCTATATTTCGATTGATTAGGAAGTGCTGATTGTAATTATGTTGGTATTTTGTTAAAATAATAATCGTGCATCGTTAATCATCCTTAACACGTGGTTTTAATTCTCCCCCCCCACGATAGCTCGGCAGTCGCAATGAACCTAGAATTGGCTGGTGATGGCCAATTGCCTTTATATAAAATAATTTTAATTTCGAAAGTCAATGTTTTTGGTTGTCATCGTATTTTAACACCAACATCCGAAATTAAAGTTATTTTATAGATTGTAGTGATTTTTTTCTATTTGGAAGTCGGTAGTATTTTTTTGTATAATAAGTTTTTATTTTACCGTTTTTAGTGGTACCCCCACCCACACGTAATAACATCAGTGGAAAGTCACAGGAAAGCAAAACACGCAATTTCCTTTATTTTGTTTACTTGGATGATATATTTTCTATTTCCTCCAGCTATTTTGATTAAAAAACCAAACTGCTGAACCGATTTTTATAAAAATAACGCATATTCTTGCACACGGCAAAATAATTTTTCAAATCGGTTTATAAATGACGAAGTTATGAGGTAACAAACTTAAAAAAAATACAACCGAATTGAGAACCTCCTCGTTTTTTTGAAGTTGAATTTGTAGAATTAGCACTCTTATCTCCAATTTCTTTTAAGATTACCTATCAGTGCAGTACTCTTGCAGGCATATCACATCGCACATACACACATTTGTGGCATGGCATGGCACATGACCACTTCAGTTTACTTTATAGCCAAAAGTCACGAGACCCGTTCTCCTAAGTGAAGTATTTTTCTTCGGATTCACTTATCAGTACTTCACAAAGATCAAAACTTGGCAAATGTTCCCGACAAATGGAAGAAAACCATCTATTAAGTGTAGCTTATTTATTTAAGGAGATGACTAAGCGTATACAAAACCCTTGTTTTCTTTAGACATTGATAAAGTGTGTGGATTATATTGAAAGGTTAAGCAGATATACTTAATCATGAAGATATATGATATTTCTGTTTCGTTCATTTGTTTTATGTAGATTTGTATTAAGCAAAGCTTTTAAGAGTTTGCAGACTTTTGTTCTTTTGTCAAAATTCAAAGTACAGAACATAATTCATTTATACAGTTTCCTAAGTCATGAAATTGAAGAAACCAAGTTATTGAAACTATTTTATGGCTGCATAAATAACTTTGCAGCTTGAACTTTTTGTTAAGTTGTAAAATCGGGTGCTGCGTTTCACTCGAGTTATAATAGAAATTGAGATTTGGAGTACTTAAAAGCGCAGATGTAGGAAATAAATACTGAAGTATAAAGTAATGGAACTAAGCGGGTTTATAAAAACTTGTTTACAAAAAAATACAACCGACTTCCAAATAAAAAAACAATGCAAATTATAAAATATCTTTAATTTCAGAAGTCGGTGTAACAAAGAAACAACCAAACACACCGACACACTAAAAAGTTTTTTATTTTTGACTTTTTAAGTGTTACCACACACCTAAATACACCACTGGAAAGTCCCAGGAAAGCAAAATACGCTAAATTCAGTTTACATACTTGGATGATATATTTTCTATTTCCTCAAGCTATTTTGATTTAAAAACCGAACTACTAAACCGATTTTAATTAAATTTCTATGGGACCAATCGGAACGTTTATCCTTTCACGTGATAAAGACTTTTTCAAATCGGTTTATAGATGACGGAGTTATGAAGTAAAAACATAAAAAAACAACGAATTGAAAACCTCCTCCTTTTATTGAAGTCGGTTAAAAATACATTAAACGTTTTTCGCTACGTTTAATGTATTTTTAACCGACTGACCGTACGGAAAAATTCACATCGTAGTTTAGAAATTTTTGAACGTCCACTTTTCAACGGTACCTATGTTTAAAGGTAGAAAGAAGTAGATCCCATATTTGCGTTTTCTGAAATCATTAATGAATTTCAATTTGTGAATGTGCGAGGTATTAAGATTATGTTTTGTTCAGATTCATACATACTTTTACTTGATTTAATAATATGACAAACGTGACCAAATTACGACCGAATAATGGTGAAAGTAAGAAATAAAGAAAGGTAGTTTATTTGGCACACACAGATATACACAATATAATTATGTATGTCCAAAAAAAATATTTTAAAAAATATTGTTTGCCCCGCGACTGCGCTAAATAGGTCCAGTTCAGCAAAATGCCAGACAACGTAGTTTTCTGACCCTGGTTTTCAACTGTACCATAATGAAAAAGTGGAAGAATGTTAAAACCTATTCAGTCACCACCTGAATAGGTTTTAACATTCTTCCACTTTAAGCTTTTTTCATTAATTAATCTGTAAAGCACTTCTTCTCACACCATAATACTACAACCAATGAGTATCTTTCTGACAAATGACGTCGCAAGTCACGATTTATCTCTCGTGACTTGCGAACCGATCGTATGTTTATTTATTTTATTTTTAAGACAGCATTTACTTTCTAGTTCTTATTTCTTAGAACCGATTATAATTAAACTTGATACGCTGCCGCAAGAAACCTAGATCTTATGAGTTTATTAAGATTTTTTTCGATAAACATTTAAGACAAAAAGAGGGAGTGTTTTTTCATCGTCTATAACTAAAAATAAATCTCACTGTCCCTTAAATTTCTCGGTTCAAACATTTTCAAGAAGAAAGACTTTCTAGTTTGAGTACAGGTCTTAAATGTTATTCATAGCTACATTTTTTTTTATTTTATTTTAAACTTGCTACCCGCCCCGGCTTCGCACGGGTAATATTTACTAATTTACGGCGGATAATCCCTTTTTGGACACTTGCCAAAATATCGAATTTTCTACGCTATTCATTTTTGTGTGTGTGTGTGTGTGTGTGTGTTTTTAATTATCTAAATTATAGTAAAAACCGCATTAAAATCCGTTGCACAGTTTAAAAGATCTAAGCGTACAGACGGCGGGAAGCGACTTATTTATACCTACTACATAAAGAAGAAGTAGTTACTTTTAATATACATTTAAATATTTTAATATACTAACCCCCTCATTCTTAAAAACGGTTCAACCATTACTTAGTTAAAATACTGTTTAAGAGATTCTAAATTCAAATTCTCTAAAGACAATTTTGAATAAAGAATCTGCTAATCAGTATTGTAGCTATGTAATATAATAATAGCCCTGGGGTATACTTTCATAGTGCATACAGGGATAATCGTCAGTTATTGCCCCATCCCATTTAAAATGTCTAACGGGGCCTCTACGAGTTGGCTTCGGCCCCTCGTACGCGGCACCAAAGAACCCTGGTCCTTTGGTCGACTTTAGGGTCCCGAGATTTTCAAACACTACATTTACAAATAATAATAATAAATCTTTTTACAAACCATACAAGGACCATATTCGCAATTAAAAATTATAAGTTTATTTAAAAATAAAATAATTATTATTAAAATATAATTCAACACAAAAAAAAAACTAAAAAAAAATTAAAGCTGCAACTGTATACACTTAAAATTAAAACTCTAAAAAAGGACACTTTAAGTAAACATTGACTGTCTCATACTGTATTAGCAGTACGGACGATTCTAAACTTCAAGTTATGATGTTGTCCGTAACTAAAATATTATTGTAAGTACCGAACCTGGTTCGGTTCTCCCGATTACAATAATATTGTTGAAAGAGTCAATCGATTGGGTTACTGACCTAGTTTTAAATCTTCCCCCGTATCAGCATGAGTCTATTATGATGACTATATATACACATTACTATATATATACAAAGTAAAGATATAAGGCCAGCTAGCAGGGCGATCCCCGGCCACCGTAGGCGTGGGCCTGCGGATGGCGAACGTTGGGGGTTTCGCTGTCCGGTCACAACCAGGCCCGGGTCGATAGCGCGTTGTGTTCCACGCGCGCCTCAAAGAGATGTTAGCATAGGAGACGGGGTCCGGTAGGGCCAGAGCCTGTCAGGGTTACGGAATTTGTTCGAAAGAGTCACCGCGGCTGCAGAACGCAAAGAGCTTTAGAAAGGGTGGGTTTAAGTCAGTAAGAGTCTGACACGCCCTTCCGCTCCATCCAGAGTGGAAGAAATCATTCAAGTTTTTTTTAACTTAACAGACAGATGTGTTGCTGGGGTGTTTGTAGCGCCACTTCTTCTTCCCAGCTATAATACTAGGATGTGGTGACGGGCGGGCGTTTTGGGGGACAGTCTTTAAGTAGAACTTTGACGTTCAAAAAGCACTTCACTCACCCTAACACTCACTCTAATCACTCACTCACTTCACTCAGCCTAATTTGAATAAATGACTTTTGATTTTGATTTTGATGATTTCCCATCCTTGAAAAAAAAAAGGCCATCTAGCGCATTCGTTCATTCAGCGCATTTAAAGGTTGTCCAGGTTGCGTGGATCTTTTGTTTATTTGTTGGTGGGTTGGTAGGTAGTGGCGCGTTGTGTTTCACTCGCACCTCAAAGAGATGTCAGCATAGAAGACGGGGCCCGCTAGGGCCAGAGCCTGCCCGGGTTGTGGAATTTGTTCGAAAGAGTCACCGCGGCCCAGGAACGCAAAGGGCTTTAGAAGGAACACGGATGGGTTTTAGTCAGTAAGAGTCTGACACGCCCTTCCGCTCCACCCAGAGCGGAAGAAGTCATTTGATGATTTCCCATCCTTAAAAAAAAAAAAGGTATAATTTGTAGAAGCTATTGAAAAGCGGGCTGCATTAAGCCTCTTTTCTGTATAAAAAAATGTCGATTCCGGTTGGTATATTAGATTATAAAAAATACTGGACACTGATAAAATCTATAAAAAAAGATAAAATTAATCTAAGTTCATGAGTGTGAATGTGAGTCAATGTTCGTGATTTCTATGTTAAAAGCATACCGAAGCGTGATGTCACACGAAATTTGAAAACACTGAATCGTCTTCATTTTTTGTTTATGTGACAAATGACAAAATACGTGTCGAATTTTTTTGGTTTATAACACAAATTAAACTAAAATAATATTTCCCAAAAATATTGCAGTTGAAATCTTATGTTTCAGGCTCAGCCACATTAATAAGCAAAACAAATGTTAAGAAAATAGCTCGAACTTATTTTCAGCAAAAGTTGTTAAATCCAATGGGGTGGAAGTAGCGAATATAATACAATTACGGTACGAAGGACATGCATCCCGTCGCGTCGTTATATGACCTTAGTTTAATATTATGAAATTGTTTTATAAATACTTAATTTTACTTGACCCAGTTTGTTATAAGGACTTCATGGAAATACAGAGTTACTGTTGTAGATATGCGGAAGGTAGCCACGTACCTACTCAAACCAATTCATTAAGATGACTTCATTATTGTCAAATTTAACATTAAAAATAATAATAATTAATCTTCATTGCAGACCATACAAGGTCCATATTCTCATTAAAAAGAGTACAAACGTAGTAAGGTTGACTGGTAGAGAATGCCTTGATGCATTAAGTCCGCCCATGTACCACTTTTGTACATAAAGTTTAAATATATAAATAAATAAATAAATAAATATAATAATAAAACAGGTTTAACAAAAAAAAAAACAATAATAAAGCATAATGCGCAGATGTAAAACAGTTGAACAACACAAGTTCAATGACTGAACACGAACAATGACCATTTTAAAGAGCTTTGAGCACTAAATTATATATTGCCAACAACATTATTGATGTTCCAGGATGTCTTATTGAATTCGGAACTAGAGTACAGACAAATGTTTTCCCAATCAATAAAACTTTCAAGAAAAGTTATTTTTATAACTTAATTCTGAAATTAATTGCTATAGGCAAGCTTTTGAAAGTTTAAAAAGCTATATTTTCAATTTTTTTGTTGTATTTCACTCAACTTTTTAATCTGATGGAAAATAGAATGGAAATACTAGGCACTTAAGTTCTTTTGACGTAATCTTATGTGCGGAATTCGTACGAAAGAGTCACCGCGGCCCTGGAACGCAAAAGGCATAAGGAGGCACACGGATGGGTTTAAGTCAGTAAGAGTCTGACACTCCCTTCTGCTCCGCCCACAGTGGAAGGAGTCATTTGATGATTTCACATCCATAAAAATTGTGGTCTCTATATTGATTTTACTAAATAAGGAAAATGGTAATTGAGATAAAGAACGAAAAGCGAGCCTATGTTATGTTTAATTTTCTTTTATTTACATAATTTAATTCATAACGTCTATATACTGTGTCCTGAACTGTTTTTCTTTGTTTTTAGTGTGTGTGTTTTGAAATATGGATTTTATATGAAATAAATGTTAATTATTATTATATTATTATTATATTCCTGATGGGCTATTCCCGTATTTTAAATATACGTTCGGATTCGCATCGAAATCGTAAACTGTCAAAAACATAAACCACCTTCTGACGGAGTCGGGTAAAAACACCTCTAATTTCCCTACGTTTTGATAAATTTTAATATTGATTGTCGCGGGGATAATATTGCGACTTGAATTTGAACAATGTTCAAGTACGAGAATTGGCCTGATAGAAAAGGAGAGCTCGTGGCTAAATAATTACAGCCGCACGGGTCGATCTTCAAGGTTAAGCAACTTTTACCGAGGTCGGTCTGTGCATGGGAGACCATTTTACATACCGAGATTCCTTCGTGCCTCGGAGAGCAACGTTAAGCCATTGGTCCCGGCTGTCATTTAGAGATCTTTGGCAGTCGTTACGGATTGTCAGAATCCAGAAAATCTGACACCAGTCTCGCCAAGAAGTACCATGTTACCCAGGTAATGGGGTGTGGAGGTCTAGTAGGTAGCCGCTCCACGTAAAATACTGGTATTCAGCTGAATCCGGTAGGATTGGGGGCCGACCCCAATATAGTTGGGAAAAAGCTAGGCAGATGGATTGATCTGCTAGAAACACGACAGTGTGTCAACTTAGTTCGCCAAGTTAAAGGCCATTAACCTATGACTCTACAGATAATTATATTACCTAAGCAATACCCCGGTCACCGAGGCAATTAAAAAACAAAAATACTTCTTGAATGTAACTCGGTAAATACTCCAGAATGATTTAAACCACATAATTATGAGCGAATATATTATACAGGGTGTTGCGTGGTCTTATTTAGGGGTGATGTTGGGTAGTTGTATATCAACTTTTACAATTTTTTCATAAATTTTGACCAGAAAAAATGACAAAAAATTCCGAAAAAATGAATTTTCAAGAAGCTTGTTACGGTTGGTGGTTGATAAATTGCTCCATTGGTCTCGCGGTCGCAAGCGCGACTGCCGAGCGTGGAGTCCTGGGTCAAATTTCCAGGTCGGGCAAAGTGTTATTGGGTTTTTCCAATAGGAATTTCCCAGGAGTTTCGAAGTTGGTGGTGTGACGCCCCCGTGCCTTGAAAAGCACGTTAAGCCGTTGGTCCTTTGCCAGATCTCCCCGGTCATGTCGGATTGCCATCCCATCGGAATATGAGAGTGATGGAAGAGGGAGTGCACCTGTGTTTACATACACACACACTTGTGCACTATAATATGTTCCGCGCCGATGGCTAGTCTCGGTTGAGATTCGCCGCCATGGCCGAAACGGTCAGGAGGACTAAATATACAGTTGGTAGCAGTGAACTTCGTCCAATCACAGATTGGATGCCACCAACTGCATCAGACTGCTTGAAAAGTCATTTCTTCGAAACTTTTTAGTCGTTTCTTGTGGTCGATTTTTTTAAACAAATTCTCATGTTTTATGTTTTGATATTTTTTTTCAGTTACTCAACATCACCCTTAAATGAGACTACGCACTTCTGGAACAGCCTGTATTTAAACATTAGTACTTTTAACCTATTTAGCTAAATAAGGAAAATGGTAATTGAGAGAATTAAAACCACATAGGCGACTATATTTTGATTACAATTTTGTAACGTTTTTGATATGGAGGAAAACATAAGATTATCTAGCCCATTAAAGAAGTACTTTTAACGTATTTGGTTCCTACGTTGTTTTAACTAAATGAGGAAAATGATATTTGAGGTAAAGAAAGAAAGGCAAGAGAATATATGTTTTGTTTTATTTTATTTTTTAATAATGCAACATTATGGCTCTATTCCTGAAGGGTAGGCCGAGACTGGCAGTAGGTACACCCACATTATGTCAGTTTCGTTGAAGGTCCTTGAGAATAAGTATTTTTCTAACTATAAATAGGACTTGAAATACTTTGCGGAATAATTATGACCCTAAGTTTAGTTAGCAGTTACAACTTTCAACCACTAGATCAAACAACAAAAAAAAAACAAAAGAGTTGTGTTGTGTGTATGCCTCAGGTGTTCATTTTCATCACACTATCACACTAATATTATAAAGGCGAAAGTATGTGAGTGTGTTTGTATGTTTGTTACTTCTTCACGTGCAAACGGCTGGACCAAATTTTAGGCTATTTTTAAACCGCGGGCTAGTAAATAATAATTGTGAAAGCTGAAACCTGGGGGTCTTTAAGTTAAAAGTGTATAGGTTCCTTCCAGGCAAGCGTGCTCCATACTCGACCACATCTTCGCTTTCCATTGGTTGATCTCTCTCTATGTCAAAAAATATATTTTTGGTATCATCATCATCATCATATCAGCCGAAAGACGTCCACTGCTGGACATAGGCCTCCACCAAGTGTCGCCACAACAACCGGTCCTGTGCGTCTCGCATCCATCGGCTACCCGAGACCCTCACCAGGTCATCGGTCCACTTTGTGGGAGGCCTTCCAACGCTACGTCTTCCGGTACGCGGTCGCCACTCCAAAACCATTTTTTGTATACAACGAAGTATTTATGTATATATCTCTATAATCCACAATAACAAGGGTTCTTTCTCTACCATTTTGGCGGAAGAAGCCGACGTATCGAACAAACCTTTGCTTACGCATTTCAATAAGACTTTCACTAATAATAAAATGGCGCTGGCACACGTCATGACAAATACACGTTAATGACGCATCTGCGTGTGTTCAATATTATTTCATTTTACTTTTGTATGTCAGGGCGGCCATGTTTGTGAAGCTTTGCGGAAAATGAGGATTTTTATCTGCTTTGGATTTATAGTTACAGTTACGGTGGAAGATTTTGTTTAAAGAGGACAAGCTGTGTGTGGTAGAGGGGAAATGGCAGCCTTTCATACAACTATCATCTAGGGGATTTTGGAGACTGGAATGGAAATGGAATTATTTTTTGAAAATCCTTATCTAGTTATGGGTACAGGGTGTTCCAGAAGCGCGTACAAAGTGAAGAAACATTATCCAAATTTAAAAAAAATGAATTTTGCAAAAAATTCGACCCCAAAAAAATCACAGTTTCAGTTCAAAATCACAGTTTCAGTTCAATCACAGATTTGATGCTAGCAACTGCATCAGACTGCTCGAAGTCTTTTTTTTTACTTTTTGTTGAGGTCGGGTTTTTGATTTAAAAAGTCATTTATTTTACTTTGTTTTGATATTGTGTGTTTACTGTACAGCAGCTACAGAACGCCACCCTTAAATATAACGACGCACTTCTAGGACGCACTTCTAGGACACCCTATATAGTAATAATAATATAATAATATCTTGGGACAACTCACACACGGTCATCCGATCCCAAACTAGGCAGAGCCTATGCTATGGCAACCAGACATCTGATAAACATACTTATATATTTCTAAATACATACATATTATAGACAAATTACACCCAGACACAGAACAAATGATCATGCTCATCACACAAAGATTTGTCCTGAGTGGGAATCGAACCCACGACCTCCGGTTTATCAGTCAGGGTCACTAACCACTCGACCAACAGGCCATAGTAGGTAGATCACCTTCGTCATGTAAGTACTTTTGTACATTTTGTGCGGTTTAGATTGGTGCTTTCATTGTATGTCAGTAAATTATTTAATTTAAGACGACTGTACGTTATATAAATCAGACAGTGACGTGTCTCTTTTGATCAAGCTATGCGCGAGACAAACAAAACGCTTCCTATTAAAGAATGCAAAAGCACACCTGAGTCATAGATTAGGATCACTTCTATCTAACCTTTTTCTTTTAAGTAGGTACCTATGGGAAATCATCAAATGACTTCTTCCGGTCGAGCGGGAAGGCGTGTCTCACTCTTACTGACTAAACCCACCCGTGTTACTCCTAAAGCCCTTTTCGTTCAAGGGCCGCGGTGACTCTTTCGAACAAATTCCGCAACCAACTTTTATCTAGCCTGGCCTAATTTTTTCGCCCCTTCTTGATCCTTAACCTTTAAATTAGTTAGCTCGAATTTAGGCTTTTCTTTTTAAACTCACTGTAGTCCTGTTGACCTTACAACCAGTGCGGCTTCACTAACAGTTTGTTAAAAATAGGAACCCACACCAAAACAAAATTGTACTTAGGTTATCTATGGGTCTTTGTAACCTGAACATTTTTTTTTTTGTATGGTTATTATTAAAACGGATAGTTTAGTGGTCACTGTACTTCTGCGTTCGTTTGAACACGTTGTCAGCGCCGTGTGTTATGCACGGGTGCCCGCGAAGGATTCATTGGCTTTACGTCACCAACCGATTACAGGCCACAGGCTTTTTATTTTAATTCTCTAGTAAAGAGGTTTCAATAAAAAAAAATGAGGTAGTAAAAAGATAGATGTCGGGATGACAGAATATTCGAAGAAATGAACAGAAAGCTAGAAAAACGCTAAAAGAGTAAAGTAAAATAAGCTTTTACTGAAGTTGCTCAAGGCCTAACCCCAACTATAAACTACAACTTTTTACTAAGACCCAATTTTGGCTAGTTTTCTACCTATAAAACCCAACAGTAAACATGTTACATTTCGTAAATTGGGCCAAAAGAGAGACGTGGCCAAAGGCTTGGTGATTTAATCAATAAATGTAACAAGTTTTTATCTAAATTCCACAAAAACTCCTACTACCTAGATACTAAGAAATTTTACGTGGGCTGGCTCGTAAACGATAGCCTTGTGAGCCCTGTAAAATGCTCCAGAATGTCAGTACTGTCAAGAGCATCTTACGTACCAAATTATGAAACACGGCAGTCAATGGAATTCTTTATATCTAAATTCCAAAAAAACTCCTACTAACTGACTGAAAATTTTTACGTGTGGTGGCTCGCTAACGATAGCCCTGCAAACCCTGTGGGATACCCCAGAAGGTCAGTACCTCCAGGAGTGTCTTCAATCAAAATACTTAATTATGAAACACAATAGACAATTCTCCATACATATTTAGAAAAAAAAAGCCTTGTCTATCTAGGTAAGGCGTGCTGGCTTGTAAAATATTTACGGCTACTTGGGTTCCGGTGACTGATTTCTATTGACGCTTCTATTAGGTTACCAGTAGGTATGTGTGTGCATATTATTGCTTATATATGAAGGTAGCATATTTTCGCCGTGAAAGTACGTGTACAACGCGGGCATGTTAAATACCATTAGCGTGAAAGTATTGGATGTTGGATGGCGGCTTGTTCTTAGTGAGCTCACGCTAGGTGTCGAGATCATTCTTCCGCTGGTCTTCAAAGGTATTGACATTTTGTCTCAAGAAACGACTCTAAACAGGTCTATGCTTTGCCGATTCCTCCCAGTGAGGAGAGTCTATTGCATCTCAATATGTCTTTTCTGAACGTTTTTATATCTGAGGAATTGGCTGAATTGTTTCCGCTTTAAGTTCAAAAAAGAAGATGCGCTTAGCTACCCAGCTTTCGTCAGGCATCCACCAGCTCACCAGGCGACGCATTAGATCGGTATCGCGATCACCGCATACACTAGGATTTTTTTTAAAGATGAAAAATCATCAAATGACTCCAGTGTGGAGTGTCAGTCTCCTACTGACTAAAACCCATCCGTGTTCCTTGTAATGCACTTTGCGTTCCAGGGCCGCGGTGAAAGCATTCGTGTTCCCAACACGGTCGCACCACTTGATGTTTAAAATATCACGGAAGCACTTAAGGTGGAAATGGTCTAAACACGGATGTGTTTTCTGTACACGCACCACTTCTCAGAAGAGTAAAGGACGTTTGACATGAAGATGGCCATGTACACGTTAACTTAAGTCTATAATTTAAAGTCGTGTCATCAGCAGACAAAATTTCAGTGATAAAATAGTATGAAAGTTTGGTGTGAGCTCTTAATCGGGTAAGGTTGAAATATTTTCCATCAGTTCGGAAACGGATCTACATGTTCTTTCGATTGCTCCTTAAGGTCTCTCCCACAAAAACTACAAAATATAGAGGGAAGAGGGAACTTAGGTGCTAAAACACAACCTTGTTTTACTCCGCAGGTGACTGGGAAGAATTGCGACTGTTCGTTCTTCACTGCGACACAACAACGCAAACTGTCGAGAAAGAGACGGATCGATCTGATGAACTTATCGGTACATCCAAGCTTTTGTAACACAAAGCGCTTTGCGGGGCACGCAATCGAAGGCCTCTTCTAAATCCGCAAAATAGAAAACCAGTGGTTGCGATTGTTCTATGCACTGCTCTTGAAGCTGCTGAATAGATGATTTTGAAGGTAAAATTAAGTATGTAGTTGAGTCAGGGGACAACGCAAACATGTCCGGCCCCAGCAAAAAGTGACGACGAGGAAAAGTATGGTTTAGCCAGTAGAAGTCTGACAGATCCCTCCGTCTGCCTCAAGATGTGAGAGATCAATGAATTTATTAGTTCAATATTTTAACTATTTTGATACCATTTGAATTTCATTAATTTTATGATATGTTGCCTTAGTGACTGTCATAAGACCGACAGAATGAGGAAAGTCTCACACAAGAAACATGCCCAGATGCGTTTCGAATTACTTCTTGCAGTTCTTGCAACTAATTCCAACACAGGATTTCGAATCGTATACTAAGAACCGTATGGTTCAAGATTGCCTAACCACATACTTCTATGACGGTGGAATTCCACGACTTCATAGCTAGTATTGTAAGCACATCGAAGTATTAAAGTTATACGAGTTCTAAACAATGAGTGAGAGAGTATTCGCGCGAAGCAATCAACACAAACTCGTCGCCTGCACTTCGAATGACTTCAAGCGAATTGCTGGAGAAAGCTTAGAAACTTAGCCTTGCGTTCATGACTTCCTCTTTTGTAGAGATTTATAGGTTTACTAGCTTTTGCCCGCGACTTCGTACGTTTTTTTTCGTTACCGTAATTTCAGGAAATCCTCTGTTAGTGCTCCCTTACGAAGTGTAGAGGATCTTCATGCCAAATTTCAGGTTTCTACGTCCAATAGTTTCGGCTGTGCGTTGTCTGTCAGTCACTCAGTCAGTAACGGAAGAGTTTTACATAAATTGATTGATGATTAAGATGGTACTTAAAGAAGTAGCTGCATGTCTTCACTTTGTAAAAAATCCCGTTCATTCTGAAAACCTGGTTTTCTAACGCGCTCCCAAACTTCGCAAACTTTCAACCAAAGAGTATTAGTATTTAAAAAAAGTGTTTAGAATATATCAGTCAGCCAGAATTCTCACTATAATTTCGAAAGATAGTAGATAAAATCCGTCCCATTCATGCGGTAGAACTAGTCCCCTACCCAACTGCAAAAAATCATTGGTGTTTTTTGGAATAATTAGCAACGGCAAGATGGTCCGACGCAATAAATAAAGCTGTTAGAAGCAGCAGGCACCTACCGAGCTAGGAGCAAAATGGAAAACTTGTGGACACGTCGTACCTATCGTATTTAGATGTGGCCATGTGGCCGCGATCCTCAGCAGCGAGGAAACGACGAAAAAGGAGAAGACTGGCATTAGAAGACGACTGTTTAAATACATGTCTAATCATATATCTGCTTTCAAAAATCATAATAAACAAACAAAAAAAAAAATGTATTGTGTCAAAACAAAGCAAGTAGGTACCTAGTATTTTTTTATCAAAAACAAAACAATTTCATACAACGATATCATTATTTTAGCCCAACCATGGTCCAACGCATAACCAGAAAAAGAATTAGTCCAGAAAATCAAATTGAAAACAACGCCATCTATCACAAACGCTCTGAACTACGTAGTGTCAACATGACTGATGAGCCACACTCCATTGCGAGCGCTATCAACAAGTGGTTCGTCAAGAGTGCAAATATTGCGCGGTTTACAAAGGGAGGTCGCCATGTTATACCATTTTATTACTTTATAGCAGGACAATCCACGACTCCACGTACTTAACGTTTTATACGGGAGATTATAGGTACTGATAGTTCTGTGTAGAAAGCGAAGGATTTAGATTAGAGCAATTATCTATGGTTATTGTGCGTGAATTATTTGCCTAATAGACAATAGAAAACTATCAGTACCCAGACAATGTTAATGATGAAATTTTAGCAAAATACACCAATACTATCGTTTTCTCCTAATCATTAAAATATTGCACACTTGCTTCTCCAATTTACTTTGGACATTGGCAGAATAGTCGTCATCGGCTTTGATTGCCATAATATTAAAAATAGAATAGAATAGAATACACCAATACTAGAAAGTAATGTATTCTTGAAAGGAAAGTATTTTATATTTTTTAAAGCCTAATGAAAAATAAAAAGGTTTTTTTAGTTTCCACCTTCAGTTGATTCTCTGTGTGCCCTTTGCCAAATGTCTCTCACAACTTTATCTAATTTTCTCTTTTCCTAGCTATGTATAGTCTAGGCCAGCACTCTAATGGCGCCACCTAACAAATAAAATCGCATAATCTTTCAAGCGAAAGGAATTCCATCGATTCTGTAAATATGACGAAGTGAAGGCTTGGGTGAAGTGATCTCGAGGTGAGCTGTCAATCCTGCAGGTCGAAGTGAAAGCAGCAGTATGACATCGTACCGGGGAATAAACCAAACCGCACAATAAACAGTCCAATATATTTGTGGTCCCTGAATGGTTAGGCGGAGGTATTTAGGTATTAAGTACCACCAGGACTTAAGAAGGTACCTATCAAGCAATCTACATCTACACTAATATTATGAAGAGGAAAAATTTGTAATTTGTGTGTGTGTATGTTTGTAATAAATAAACTCAAAAACTACTGTGCCGATTTCAAAAGTCTTTCACCATTGGAAAGCTACATTATCAGCGAGTAACATAGGCTATATTTTATCCCTGTATTCCCACGGGAACGGGCACTACGCGGGTCAAACCGCGTGACGTCCGCTAGTCTTTAATATATCGGAAAACACCACGTTCAATCAAATAAATAAACAACCGTATATAGCAAACTGCTTGTTAGACGGCGAAAACTGTCAACGTTAGTACCTAGTGGAAATTTTTGTAATGGCTTTGGCGCTCGCAGCCAAAGGGCAAATATCTTGTCAATATGCTTGAGTCAATATGTCCATGTTTTATGGTAGGCTCATGTTAACTAGGGATTTTGCCAGGGGTCAAATGGAACGTAGATATAATACACATATAAATAAGGACTTTGGTCTCTCGCTGAGTTTTCCCATCATTTAAATGTTCAAAATAATAGCTACCTACATTTTGTTTTTAAAACCGACTTCAAAAAACGGAGGACGTTCTCAATTCGGTTGTATTTTTTTATGTTTGTTACCTCATAACTCCGTCGTTAGTGTACCGATTTGAAAAAATATTTTTTTTTTATTATTATTTTATTTAACAAACAGATAAGAAGAAGGGAACAGAAAAATAGGTACAAAGGTGATGCTTTTATTAAGTGTAAGGAAAGGATATATTTTCTGATTGGAAATTTCGTCAAAATGGGTTCAGTAGTTTGGTTTTTAAAATCAAAATAGCTGGAAAAATATGATCCAAGTAAACAGGATCGAGTATTTTGCTATCCTGTGACTTTACAGTTGTGTTGTTAGGTGTGGGGGGTATCACTACAAAATTAAAAATTAAAACCTTTTTGACAAAAATAAAAATGATTGAATTTGCTTTAATTTAACTCGATGACATTTTCGTTCGCGTAGGCTTTGTAATATAAATAAATGCGATGATCGCGTTTCGCGCAATTTTCGCATTGAATTAGGACGACTGACGCCTGAAGATAACAAATAACTTATTACTTTATTTACAGTCATAAAATTAAAAGATAAAGTCACTTATCACATTAATTAATACGACTACCGATTACAGTTTACTTAAGTAAATTAAGATTGTGTTTACGACATCTATATAATTGATACTGTCACATATTTTATTGTACTTTATGTGTCATCTTGTATTTTATTTGAAGAGATAAGTAAGGCAGTGTAAACCCTTTGTGAGAGTTGCTCGTACTTCTGTAAACCGTGGTTTGCAGTATTCATTTTAATTAAACCATTTATATGCATTTTTCAAGAAGTCGCTTTTCAAAGTGAAACTATTTTCCATTATCTCGAATTTTTTGTCCATCTATCGCATGTCGCATTACAGACGGCCGCGGAGTGGGGATAAAGTGAAAGGCGCTCGGCAGAGTAATGGCGGTAACTGCTCACATCAGCTGACCGTGTAGCATTTACATTCTCACTTATTCGTGAAGGAACACCGCGGTATTTGTGTGTTTTGATTGGTGTATTATTGTAAATGTACCCCGTAAAGTTTCACTTGCTTCGTGGTTTCATAAAACCACACTATTTTTTTTTTATATCCTGCTACTGGGCAAAGGCCTCTACAAGTCCTTCCAGGGGGAATTCTTTTCTCGCGCCACCTCGTACCAGCCCTCACGGTACACATCCAGGTCGTCTCGCCACCCCTTTTCACCGGCCGTCTTCGGGCACCCATTGCGTAGGAACTTTTGGCCAAAGGTCACAGTGCATTTGGCTTACGTGACTCGCCCAACCCCATCTTTTAAATTAAAATATTTAAAAACTAGTTGCCTCCCGCGACTCCGCCCGCGTGATTGTCGATAATTATCCCAAGGGAACATATTCCAAGGAAAAAAAGCCTATGTGTTATTCCAGACTATTATCTACCACTGTGCCAAATTTCATCAAAATCCATTCAGTAGTTTTTGTGTGAAAGAGTAACAAACATCCATCCATCTATACATCCTTACAAACTTTCGCGTTTATAACCCCATCTTTTAAATTCAAATGTTTCAAAAGGGTTTGGTGCCTTTAATTAATTGACAATTGACATTGCATGCAGACCTAAATTTCCGGGTATGTCTACAGACGAAACCCCAAAAAAAGGAAATTCCAAGTACAAGACTTTTTTTTTGATCAACCTTTTTTTTCTCATAGCAGCTACTCATAGCCCTACTATGACGTGCTAATGCCATCCAATTCCGATGATGTAAAAGGGACAGTACTATTCGCTATGTAGAGCTCCGTCTCTCTTTAAGAGCGGAATCATGATTGTCTTAAGACTTCATAGTAGGGCCCCTGGGTAAACGTCTGCTCCATAGCTTTCCACATTTCCCAATATGTTTCAAAATAATTTCCAAAAAAAAACAACGGTTTGCACTCCGCGAGTGCCAGCAGATGTGAAAACTGGAACATTAACGTTGTGCATTTTTGATATTTTGGAATGGTTAGGGAATAATTTCGCACGAATTGCATATGCATGCATTGAGTCATACATTTTCGCCGCGCGGTCCTCTCCTACGCCGCGCCGGCGGTCTACTCTCCCTCCGTCTTACAAATTTTCGATCAGGTCACGTGTCCTGACGCGAGTTTGGAATTTTTTACCCATCCCAAAAAGTGGACAACGCCGCTAAAGAAGTTTTCACTTCAAAAACTTCCTGCAAGACAATTTGCTTTATGTTTTTTTACATTGTTCTTTTTTCATATTTATCTTCTGATAAAACAAAAGTCAGGCTGGTAATAAATTCAACAACAAACCTTATTTGAAACACTGGCTTCATTAATCATGGTTTCAGTACTAATGTTTGGCCTGAAAGCTGTCTTCGTTTATTTAATTTATAAACATCATTCTGTAATTCATGGATTGATGTTTATTTTCTTCAGAATTAGGACCATAGACGAACTAATTGAGAAAGATTAGAAACTTATTCAGGTAAGTTTATGAGTTTTTGTCTTTCAATATAGGTCAGATGGAGTGTTTTCCAGAACATTCTATGAAGTGAAACTGGTCCCCTCGTTTCTGGAAAAAATACGCACCTCAAATTTAACACGACGAAAAGAAGAGGGATGAATGATTCTTAAAGATTTATAGAATAGAATATTTATTTATTTGCACAGAATGTAGGTATTTACAATACGACGGTTACAATAATATATGTAAATGTGTGATTCTCAATATAGATCTTGTTCAATACAGCGAGTCCCTAGTTGTTCCCCCCCCCCCCTGCGATG
This sequence comes from Mamestra brassicae, assembly GCA_905163435.1. NCBI lineage: Eukaryota > Metazoa > Arthropoda > Insecta > Lepidoptera > Noctuidae > Mamestra > Mamestra brassicae. The sequence continues at coordinate 3,991,853 of LR991004.1, read as the reverse complement.
CCCTAAGCCGTGGTACGTAACTCTCAGAGGGTGCCCTTAGCGTGTAGTCGCTTAGTTTACAAGTTATATAAGCCCTGGCTGGAAGCTTTAATATTTATATTAAGGCCGGCAAGTTCAGTTAAGCAGCAGACAACATCCTAGGTTGGCCAACGACAGGCTACTTATTAAAAAAAAATGTCGTACATGCAGTCATAGCTGAAAGACATCCACTGCTAGAAATAGCCCACCATCCGTCATTTTTCACACAGTTCATACATCGCTTGTTTGGGCTTCCTCTATCATTGTAAGGTCTTTCACTTGACAGACTGATGTGTTGCTGGGGAGTTTATTGCGCCACTTTTGCTCTCTTCTTCATCTTAAACGCTAGGAAGTGGTGACTTGTAGTCGCTTTTAGAGACCGTCTGTATGTCCTTCAAAAAGTTTTGATTCCCAGCCTAATGTAATAAATGACTTTTGATTTAGATTTTTGGTTAAGTATCTGAGTTTGTGAAATTCTTTCGATTTGCTCTGAAGAAACAAAATCAGCATAATATCCTCGATACGAAACTCTACTTTCGCTATCGCTTTACGGAAAATGCAGCGCCATTTTGAATTTATTCTGATTGCTATGAATATGGTCATTCACGCCCTCGTTATATGAAATGCCTATGCGAAACGTTCATGCTAAGTAGTATCTACCTCGGTACCAACATACCTATGTATCAGCAAGATTAACCGCGATTGTGGGCTACTCTCAGCTGCTTCAAGATATAATTTCAGCTGGAATAAATCCGCAGTTGGTTATTGTCGTCTCCAGGCGTCACCACGTCGACCTCTCCTGTGTTTTTTGCATCTATTGATTATTGAACTCCCGCAGCTCTCGTCGGACCACCTAATGGTAGGCCGCTATTTTGTGTAAATACAGCTCCAAGTAGATGCAGGAATTATACCTACTCCTCTTCTTGATTTCGCTTTTCATCAGAATCATTATCATAATCAATGATAAACAAATATAATACTAATAAGAAATACCCTTTGAGGCGTATTAGCTGCGAGGTATTTAGAAATGCCGCAATAACCTCTACTCTAAGGTAATGGTATTATCCATTATTGACATGATTATTGTTGACATTTATGATAATTCTTTTTTATTATTTTCTCATTGAATTTTAATTGGATAATCTGTTTAATGACTGCATTATTATGATCAAAAATTGATTTCAATGAAATACGTAACTTATTTCATATTTGCACTCCAAAATTAAAGGTAGAATAAGAGAACAATTCTGTATATTTTACCCACCTTCTGTACCTTATTTATGCAAATGATTTTGTTTTTTTTTTGCATGTGTGTCGAATCATAATATATACCTAATTTTAAAGGATTTGCTGAGAGGAATACGTAAAAAATCTTACTAAAAAAAACTTCATTTTTATTTCAGTCATTTATTTATTTGTGCTTCCTCTTCATATCCTTTTTTCCCTTTCGCAAAACATATATAATTTCATGTCGATTGTATTCAAGTGATACTCGCTCTCATTAACCAGCAGTACTTCAGACAAAAAGCTCATTTTACAAAGAACAGACTATTTTCATTCACTCACAAACTCTCACAATACAATATGAACTGTGCTCAGTTATTTTATTTTTAAAGCAAAGATGTTATTGTTCTTTCTATTTGTGACTTTCTTTGCTTGAAATAAGATAGAAGTCTGATTAAAAACCCGGCAAAGTGCGAGTCGGACTTGCACACTAAGGGTTCCGTAAAATAAACCGCAAAAAAAACGTATTTTTTTTATTATTTTATTTTGACGTGACAACGTCTAATAAATCGATGAACGCCGGCTGCACACACGAAAAAGGATATTTCATTGTAACGTTACGCTCATTTTAACGTTCCGCTAATTGTAACGTTACGCTCATTGTAACGTTACGATCATTTCATCAATCCTTGTTATGACGTTGTCACGTTAAACTATCGTCCGTATACCGGCGTTTTACAGCGGCAATAGAAATACACACTCTGTAAAATATTCAACTATCTACTTACTTCGGCTCATGAGATACGGGTCATTCAGCCCGCTGAAAGTCAGTCGGACGGCCGGACAGCGGAGGCTTAGTAATACGGTATTAGGGTGCGCTCCCACCAGAGATGTTCGAGGATGCGAAGCGAGGGATGTGTTTGTTAAGAACCAATAGAATTACTTAATTTGCCTAGCCTTGCTCTTCGCAGCTCCGTCCCGTCGAAACAGCTTACTGGGACGAGGTATTTGTACGTCCAAAACAAGTGAAGGATGGATGCGAGAGATGTGTGCGAGGAATGTGTGCGAGAGATATGTGGGAAGGATGTGGGCGAGGAATGTGTGCTAGGGATGGACGCGAGCGAAAAACCGAAAAGAGTCCGCTACACATCCTCAAATCGGTCATCTGCGCACCGTTTCACAGCGTCGATACGCATCCTCGCGCCACTCATTTTCCTCGCACATCTCCGGTGGAAACGCTCCCTTACTGTAGAGTAATGTCATGAAAACTTATGTCTGTTTTCTGATGTTATAATTTCAAGCATGTTTTACCAAACTTGTAAGAGAGATATAAACCCATAGTTAACCCACGTTTATCCAGATATGTATGTTCAAGTCGTATGTAGAGGTATTTTATCCAGACTTCGGGATTGTTACTAAGAAGTGACTTTTAATCTATAAATCTTTGTTTGTATAATATCTGCAACCGGGAAGATTGCATGTACAAAGTACAAAATATTTACATGAGCGACAAATAATATTTACCTAAAGATGACCGCATCTTACGAGTTAAACCCAATTACTCACTTATCAGTATAAATACATTATTTTTTACGAAAAAAAAACATGTAAAAAGGTCAATGTCATGCGTGTTCCATTAACTCAGATATGTTTGCAAAAAACGCATTATTAGTGATAACAATATCAGGGATTTCCAAATTCCAATAAGTAAGTGTGTAATAAGTCCAGTGAGTAAACATTTAACAAGGTGACCTCTCAACTAATATGCATTGACCAGCTGGGTTTTTTCTTGATAACAGAAACAATGTTATTTAAGGTTTCCGTTATGACTAAGAAACGGAGCTATCTCACGTTATCGTTTGGGTACGAGTATCATCTCTTGCACTCTATTTCTCCCGATTAAGATCACAATATATGTATATCGCCCACTTGCGACGACAGTGTGACATCTCAAAAATCGTTAGTTTACAGAAAGCGCCTTTTCAATTTTTAAATGAATATAACTCTTAAATTCTGGTCCAGATAGCTTTATTATGTATGAAGTGATTAGAGTCTATCTAATAAAGAAATGAAATATCGAAAAGAAAAAAGTCATTTGAAATCATATTAACTTCATTGGTAGAGTTTAAAAAAAAAGGAAACCTTGCCACATTGTTCCAGAAAAAAAGAAACTTTACAAGGTGATAAATTTAGTTGTCACGTTGAAGATGATGTGAAAATTGTCATTTACCTAAGTTATTTAAAAATAAAACATTATTCTCCAAAATTAGTTTATTATTGTAGGAATAATATAATCATTCAACAGTGGTAACTATTTCAATAGAGATTTTAATCATGCTGTAAGTAATGTAAGACTTGTGTATCAAGTATAGAGACTTAGGAACTAATTACTATTTAGTTGAAACTAAATAACAGTTTGGTTCTTACAATATCAATACACATTAACAAACATAGGAATATTAGTAAGATTCATCAGGCATATAAAATCAGTCTTTTACCTGTCACATATTTCTTTTTTATCAAATTCTCATGTACTACAAACTATCGAAAAATGCTTTGTACTTACATTATCAATATACTTTAAAAACCATAAGAATATAAGTAAGATTCATCAGGCACATAAAATCAGTCTTAACTGTCAGAATCAATTCTGACACATCGCTGGGTTGGTTTCACCTCTTCTAAAGACTGAATTATAAACGACCACTGTCTTTCAATTTCCCCCAAATCCCAGTACTCTTTTAAAAGTTGCTGGCGTTGAATTTCCGTAATATTTGCGTGGCATTTAAATTTACAGATTGCTTTACAGGGGGGTTTAAGTCTTCGTTCTGGCATATCCTTTTGAGTTTTTGCTGATTTATAAGGTTTCCCACTATTTCTCAATTTCTTTGCAATATTTTTCTTCCATTTATTTTCTTGTCTTGGCCTTTTTTTTCCTTTTTTAGTTGGAGTTTCAACAATGGTAGGAGGGTTTTCAGGTTCTGTAGCAGCGAAGACACAAGGTTCCCTTGAAGGCGATTGATTTTCGGTAATCATAGTTGTTGGATTTTCATTTGAAGTAAAAATTACTGAATCGATGCCTGACCTTCCTTCTTGGTTTGTCGTTTGCTGACTAGTCGCAGCAGTCGGAACATAATCGCTCAAATCATTGAGTGAAAATACTGGACGGCATTTTTCTTGAATATCTTTATAGTCGGGGTCTTTTACGGAGTCATCGCTGTCCTCGGAGAAAGATGAAGAACTTGAAGAACTGCTACACGAAGTACTTGAAGAAGATGAACTCGACGATATACTGCGATGGCGTTGAGTTTGTGTCGTTTGTTGATTATCTACTGTTTCATCGCCAGTAACATTTTTTAAATCCGGGTTATTACGAGAAAATAAGGTACTTGAAGTTGAACTCGTTGGGATTAATTGATTTTGCATCGTTTTTTGGTCATCAACTGTTTCATCCCCATTAAAAGTTTTTGAACCCGGGTTTTTGCGAGGTACTAGGTTGCTACTAGGTAATTCCTCGTCCATTTTTGTTTGTGCTAATTGCAATATTAGTTTAGATCTTGTCCCCATCTGGAAAGAAAACTGGAGTTGTAAATTGCGGTTTAGTGTATAAAACGTGACAATTGGATATACCATTTAATTTTATCAATATGTATTCTGCAACAATAGAACATCAAAAAATAACTCAAAACATATTTCCAGTATAAGAGAAACATTTATCATCTACAATGTTATTATTCAAAATGACTTGGTGATACAGAGAATTTCTTACAAGAAAAACGTGACATCACAAATATATCTCGTTCACTTCGCTTGATATTTTACAAGAACACTGTGATAAGTATGACGGTCCACATTGTCGAATAAAAGAAAATTATTACAAAAGACTCACCTTTATCACCTAAGTCGTGATATCCTCGTGATGTCACGTTTTTCACGAAAACCGAGAGCACTTCACTCTTCGAAGCCCAGGCGACAACTGAATTGTCACTGTGTCGAAGCCAACTGGATCAACAAACGAGATACCGCTACACTGTAATATTTTGTCTCTTTCTTTCTTTATCTTTGTTGTTTTTGGTCAAAAATATATCACGTTTTTAGAGATAATAGAATGTGAGATCGCGAATCAGAATATCCGTAAAACGAAAAATCGTATAATTCGAGATGTCACACTGTCGTCGCAAGTGGGCGATATGTCACCGGAAAATTCCAAACTCCGCAAGATTAAAAAATAGCTTGATAGATTGTAAACTCTCGATAACATTGTCAACTTAACATTTGGAATATTTTTTACGCATCAAGGTCTATAATATTTCGAAGTCATTCCGAAAAATTGTGGACTGACATAAAATGCCGCCCAATTAGAGCACAAGTCTACAGTTTATCCGTTTTCGTGTGGTAGTAAACCTGGAAACAAGGCTATCATTGGTCTGTTCAGATATGTGCTCACACCGAAAAATGATAATGAGGGGCCAAGTTTCTATTTTAACTATCACACCAAAACAGATAAATTATAGACCAGAGAGCTGATTGGTCCAGTTTATGTTAGTCCACAATTTCTCGAACCGGCACGGAGATATTATAAACTATCACATTTTCATTATCCAAATGATCAGTTGACCATTTATCGAGAGTTTACACTCTCTCAAGTTATTTTATAATCTTACTGAGTTGTTTGCCATTTTCCGGTGACATATATACGAAAGGACTTATTAAACATATTTTGCGGTTTGTCCCCGCTGACCGTACGCGTACGTACAGCTCAAAGCACATTCCTGTATTGTGTTGTGTCGTAGACCTTCTGGGTTAGTTGATAGATTTGCACAAAACTCTTTGATATGACGTTGACTTAGCAGATTGATTTGATAAGTCTAATTCGCAAAATGACAAAAAATCGAAAGTCACTTTTGGAACGTCAACGATTACATAAAGATAGTCACCCAAAACGGCCGCCCGTCACCACTTCCTAGTATTTAATCTGAAAAGTTCCCAGCCCATAGCCATATATTCGTTGGTAAGAAGAACTAGAATTAATACAATAGTATGTAACATTATATTATTAAAGGAAAATAAACACAAACACACCCGAACACAGTCATGTGAACCTAGCTTTACGGGTTTGGGGAAAACACGTAAAGTCGGAAAACAAATCGTAAGTGGTCCACCATATTTGTTTACAAGAAGCCAGGCTTAAACCGTTACGTTTAGAGCCCGTCAAATATTCTCGCATGTTTTATGGGCTTTTAAATTACAAGAACATATGGCTTGCAGAAGAAAGTTTCAGTTTAACCTTGGGCCGGTTTTGATAGCCTCTTATCGCTGTTTGTATCGAGGCGCCATCGTGGAACTTGATTTAACAACTATGACATGAAATACTGTGATAGAAATTAGAAGTCTGTAACAAACACACTCTCACTTTCACGTTCCGAAGGATTTTAAAGAAAATTCCTGATCCACTGCTCCATTATGTTTGAAAAATTCTTCTTCTTGTCAATGTAAAGAACGCAATGAATGTTGTTGAATTGTCAATATGAAAAGCATTTTAACACAATAATCGTACAGGGTAATCAATTAAGCTTATGGCAAAGCATGCTTGCTTTTAAGTTCCTTGAAAAAGGCATTATGTGGACTGGGTCCATCATTGGCAGATCAAGGGCTCCTGCCAGGGTTTCGGAATTTGTTTGAGAGGGGCACCGCGGCACTGAAATGCAAAAGGTATTAGAAGAAACATGGATGGATTTTAGTTAGTAAGAGTCTGACTCCGCTCCGCCCAGAGCGGAAAAAGTAATTTGATGATTTCCCATCCTTAAAAAGAGGGGTCTTAGGGGCTTAAGACCCCCCCCCCCCAAAGACCGAGTTATTTTTGGTAGTCTATATCCTAAAAAAGACTTTGAGGATTTTACGAAAAGTAATCCAAGGAGGTTTGTTATGTGTTAAGCTTAATCAAATATTTTGTGCTTTTATAGCGTTGCTACTTTGCTAAAACCTATCCTCAGCAAGGTCAAGCCCCCTTCAAACGAAATTCTGGATTCGCCGCTGATTGTCCTTTTGTAGCCATGCATAATGCAATAAATAGAGTGCACCGGTTTCTACACTGACGAAATAATGTACCACAGACAGCTGCAGTGTTGTTTGTTTAGAATTGCTCCACGTTTGAGGTACTCAGTAGTTGCCTTCATATTTATTTACACAAAAATACTAAGGACCATTGTTAGCAAGAACTACTTTGGAAATGATCATCACACACTTCAAAGGCGTTTCCCAAAATACTTGTTAAGACCGTCTCAGGGTAAACCTGTCTAATTAAAACAATAACAATCACATTTTGTAACAAAACTAAGCCTGAAAGATAACGCCCATATTCTTAGTAATTTCTTTCACTAGACTCGCCTTCCTCCAAATCATTATGAAAGAATCATTATCATCTGCCTAGTCTTTTCCTATATTGGGGTCAGATTCAAGTCAAACCAGATTCAGCTGAATACCAGTATTGTACGAGGAGACTCTTACCTGCTCAAATCAGTAACTGGGTGACGCGGTATTTCTTGTCAAGACTGGTGTCCTATATTTTGTCTTCTGACAATCCGTAACCGCTGCCAAAGATCTACAAATGATAGGGCTAAACGTGCTTTCCGAAGCATGGAGGAGTCTTGGTATGTTAAAATGGTTACCCATCCACAGAGTTTCGTCACCTTAATGTTCGACCAATGCGGCTGTTATTATTAAGCTAGGAGCTCCTTTTCCTCAAAATAAAAGAAATGTAGTCATTTGTTTAAAAGATGTTTTATATTGTCATGACGACTGTTTCGAGTGGAATTGAGAAAGTGTCCCTCTAAAGGATTCAGAATATAGGTAAAAGCCGAAAAGATAAGCGTCCTTGCAATTACTTAACGAACTTGACAAAACATTAAAACAATAATAATTTCTCGAGTGAAACACCACAATTATCTCAGTTTAAAATTGGGAGGACGGAGGAAAAGGGGTTTGTTTTCAGGGAAATTGCGCCTCTTTGTGCTACACTACAAAGATAACAGGCGAGAGTTGAGAGTTTTATGAGAAGGGCTAAGCCTCGGAGCGTAGCAGACTGGGAGGGTGGGGCTTCAGTGATAGCGGATGAAGGTAAGATGGGAGATGTTATTGTGGCTATATATAAAATTTTGGCACCAGATGCAGAAGGCCGATATAAAGATAATATTAAAAGAGCTGCACATACTGTATGTATGTATACATGAAAGTTCTATATTCAAGTCTCCAAAAGCTCGAGACAAGATGAGACGAGACTCGCTAATGATGATGATTATCGAAATCCCAAAATATAAAAGATTGATCACCTGATATTTCGACAGCGTTTGTAAATACTATACATTGTTGACGTTTTGACAATCACCTTCGCTACACGACCGCTGACAAACTAATGTCACTTGTCTAGAGCCTCAGTTCGTCTGCCTTGTTGAGCAGGGCAAAGTGGAGGATACTATAGGGCAAATAAGATACTCATCGGCGGTTCCTTGTAAGACTACTAGATGTCGGCTAGTAGGGAAAAAAGACGAGTGATAATAAGATGAATCAAATTTAATTTTTCCCGTTCTGAAGTCGCAACATGATGAAAATGACTGCTTTGTCAAGAAAGTCACGACAAAGAAGAAAAAGAAATTTCTGAAAATCTTACCTGTCGAAATAATGGGACTGTTGTTTCAGTACGTTTCAACATCTGAAAAAAAACTACTTCTATCGACAGAAACTTAGATTTGGGACGGCAATTCTTCGGTTTTATGATCAGTAAAATTCCAACACAACCCGTCACGTTTTGTCACTTCAATTATTATAATATCGAATATTGGGGATAAGATAGAGCAGTGAACATTTCAGAAAATACAATCCGCTAGGAGCGGTTCGACCAGCTACCACAGACTCCCCATCTTCATGTTACGTATATCCCTCTATACAAGTTTTCAACCCGAAGCCATTTCAAACGTCGTAAATAATGCTAATCCCGCAGTTTTCCGCGATTAACAGCTGTATTAGCCACGATTAGCTAATTTTCGGCTATCAGTACTCGTAAACATGGTGTGAGGAACTTTGTTGTAGTTGTTAGATAAGGCCAAATATGCTGGGGTTTTAGCACTTGTGGTTAGCGAAGAGATGTTAGGAAGTATAAATAGAAAATGAGTTGGAAAACTCTATTGTTGTGTCATGACTCATGATTGACATACTTTTTTTTTCGCTAACATTTACTGTCCCACTGCTGAGTTCTTTGTGTTTTGACATCTCCGGCCAATCCTTCAGGAACGAGTCTAAATCGTCACGTCATTTTTTGGCCTGCCTCGGCTACGACGCCCGTCCTCAGGCATCCAATGCGTGACGATCTTAACCTATCAGTCTATATGTATCCTGTAAGTTTGACCTGCTCAGTCCCATTTCAGCCTTGCAATTTATTACCAACTTGACCTGTCCTAGATCGTATTTTTGTGTTGCGGATTCGATCGGTAAGTTTGATATTTTGTCTTCGACAATCCGTTACGACTTCCGAAGATCTACAAATGACTACCGAAAACAACGGCATTCTCTATAAAATTGCTACTTCTACACAAAGGTCTACCATCTTTATTGTGATAATGGTATCACCGTAAAAAAAATGTGTTAAAAGTAACATGGGATAAGGGCAGGAAGATGATGATGATGATGATGATGATGTTGTGTTAAAAAAACGAGCACTACCAATATGGTGTTTAACCCGACGTAAAACCGACGGGGTGTTATAAGTTTGACGCGTCTGTACGTGTGTCTGTGTGTGTTTGTGTAGCTGTCTGTGGCATCATAGCTCTCGAACGGATGAACCAATTTTGATCTTATTTTTTTTTTTGTTTCAAAGGTGAATTAGTCGGGAGTGAATTAGTTGTTAGCTATGTTTGATGAAAATCGGTCCAAAAGGCCGCCGCCACAAAATAGCAGATTACCTATATTTTTTTCACAACTGCCTCAATGTGGGTATCAAATGAAAGGGCTTGACTAGTAAAATATTGTACACTATATTGAAAAGAAACGAGAAATATTAACTGACGAGATGAAAATAAAAAGATTTAAGTTCTGTATGTCTGTACTAATATTATTTGTTTGATAAATGCCCTAGATTGATGAGGAATGAGGAAAGTGGATTGATGTACCACCATGTTTTTTTTTAAATTAGCTTTTAGTACATTATAGGTACATAATGTTTCAAAAATATAGGTAAGATTAATTTTATAAAATTTTCTGAGACATATTTTTTGTATTCTAAGATGAATGAAAACAAACATAACATTTCAATCAAAAATTTATTCAGATATTTAAAAATAATTGTCAAACATTCTATATCTACCTACACACTACACAGTATTTACAATGACAAATCTAAACTTTACATTATCATTAATTAACCTTTTGAACGCCAGAGCATGAACGCATCGGTATGCCCCCGACGCCAAACCACAAATTCGCCGTACTTTTTGTAGCTTATTACACAAAGTACACGTTTGGCGTACAGGACACGCGCTTGTTTGTCATGTTAACGTGACAATGGCGTTCAAAAGGTTAAAGTAAAATTGACTACACTCTTAATAAGGTTCCATGTCAAGCACCAATTTAAACGGCCCTTCTAGATCCTCACACTTCACCAAATTGGCCTGATCGCCACGAAACACTTTCGCATTAGGAGTGACCATATACGCCATGCTCTCCACGAAACTGTTACTCCTATTCGTGTAGATCTTGTACCATTCATCTATTAGCTCGATCTTATACCAGTATAGGAACGCGTTGCATTCCCCATCTTCGGTCACAGTGACATTTATGACCTCTGATTGCATGTCACTACAACAGCTTGAGATTATAATCTCTTCAGATAATGTTTCTTATTCCGTGCGAGCTATGTCAACGAAAATTTACTACACTATTAATAAGTTTCCATGTCAAGCACCAATCTAAACGGCCCTTCTAGATCCACACACTTCACCAAATTGGCCTGTTCGCCATGAAACACTTTCGCATTAGGAGTGACCATATACGCCATGCTCTCCACGACACTGTTGCTCCTATTCGTGTAGATCTCGTTCCATTTATCTATTAGCTGGACCTTATACCAGCACGCGATCCTACCGCGTTGCATTTCCCATCTTCGGTCACAGTGACATTTATGACCTCAGATTGCATGTCACTACAACAGCTTGAGATTGTAATCTCTTCAAATAATGTTTCGTATTCCGTGCAAGCTATGTCAACGTACATGCTTGGGATACCTGGTACCGATTCACGAGTTTAGCCATCCGATAATCAACGTTTTCATCCAAAACGCGGCTGTTTCTTTCCAACCATTTACTTTGAATCAGCTGTTTCATAATAGTCACAGATACCGATAGACATAAGCCTCCAGAATTAAGATGCACCTGCTTCAAATGTCCAATAGTCCTTTTTCTTCTGATATCTTTGTCGCCGTTACAATCTATGATGTTACTGAATATGACATGGATTTTTTCTTTCGAAACACTTCGTAAGACCAAGAGTTGGACACTAGAGTTGTTACTTTTTCTTCCGGTATTTCATTTGCTCGTAATACAGCCAGTAGAAAGACTTTATCGTCAACAGTTTTAACGTGGCAAATAAGTGAGTTAGCTCCTCGTTTCATCATCAAAACACCGAACATAGGAAATGGACTAAAATCGACCATGTCCACGTTAGATATGTTCACAGATTGTCCTAGATGGACACGCACAGTTACGATACTTTTTCGTATCACATCCATATATTCAAAATCATTTGGGGAAGCCAATGCCTCTGTTGAAATCCTTTATATCGTAGTACCTATTCGTCTCTTGAAGTGTTGTTAGTCTACCACCGTACGTTAGAAAAGGAACGTTAGCGGTCTCATTTTTGCGGAGCTTCTTTGGTAGGACGTGAAAGAAAGTTGCCTGTTGCAACGCGTTCGTTTTTGCTTTATTTCTGGGATCACTGGTGATCATTATTTCGTCGATCAGGTGCAAATTGAACCAACCAATCACCATATTTATTTCGCCGTCGTCTGTCGCAGTTAGGTTCGGGGCATAGGGCTCCCATCTATGCAGCATTTTGTACATATCACGGTAGTTATTAAAGTCTATTGTCAACAAAGATTGAGGTTCCGACACGTATTTTAAGTCCTCGTACAAATTAACGTCTTCACTGTTATAAGTTTCAACGAAGTTAGTCGTTGTATGAACGTTCATGTACGCTACGTTCAAAATTGTTTTGGTATCGTGGCACAGTTTATATTTCTTGTTCAGTTCTCTGGAATGAACACCGGTGACGAAGAATTCAGCATTGCAAGGTATAATTTTGCTGTTTTCTTGATGTACATTCTCCCGAGCGTGACAAATAGACTGTATAATATACTCGCCAAATATCCCGGAGTCAATAGCATCAGTTAGTAATACAGATTGGGTCCCATAGATTTCGTTTCTAGTAAGAATGACAGAAGGTTTGTTGATGATGACGACTACTTGCGCGTGGTGGTCTTGCATCACGCATTCGGCTATTCTAGCCATCGTCGTGGACGCCTCACAGGCTATAATGGCTACAGGGTGGCACTCACTCACATATAGAGCCAATAATTCTGTTCCGGTATCAATATCTAAGACACTATGTACAGCAGGAGTCACACAACTCCTAATAGCTTTTCTATACGCCTCATTCCAAATCCTGTCATTCAAATACCTGAACTGAGATCTCGGAAATATACACTTGGCGTTGTTCAAATTCTTCTCAATGCTGACGAAGCTATTATCAATATTTAACGCCATTTCAAAATGGCAGTGAGCTTCGGAAAAGTATCCATAACGGTACAAGTACTGGCCAATATCGTTGACTAATTGAACGTTACCTGGGAACATCTAGATGGTTTTTTCGAAGTTTGTGAATATGTCTGACTTGTTGTCTATCGCGGTTAGTTCTTCGTTCATTCGAGCTAGGACTGCTCGGAATTCCAGCTCAAATCTGTACTTGATGCGCGGTTGCTGGTTGAAGGTGCACGCGTACATGTCTAACGCTTTCTTGTAGCTGTTGTGTGAGGCGAGCTGCCGCGCCAGGCTTATGTAGTTGAAAGCTACATCAGTCATTGTGTTTTTTTTTGTTAGGCACTTGTTTCACTGTACACAGGATAGAAAATGTTTTTGGCGGATTATTTTAGTTGATAATAATCTCTATCGTTTTCAAAACACTGTTTTGCACTTCTGACGAACACACTTTACTGACAGTAGATATGGAATGTTAAATCGCGACTATAGTAAGTAAAGACGTCTTGCTCACTGGAAGACCAAAGTTACACTGATCATAACTAAAAGTTATTCAAACTTGTAAAGTATGTTCAAGGGTGCAAAGTCGGCTCAGGTAATCAGGGACGGGATAGTAAATTACCGGTTTGACGCTTTCTAATCCTAATCCACTTAAAAATAGCATGAAGGATTGTTAAATGTTATTTGCAATTAGTAAATTACATTGTTCTAATTACAGCACGTCAGTATTGTGTTCTTTAAACAATAGATTCGAATTCCTAAAGGATTAGAAAGGTGTTTTTTTATGACAGTTTTAACGTCGTTTAGTGTCGGTTCATAGAATTGTGTTATAGTAACAAATCCCTTTGAAGCTTCAAGGGAATATTTGGAAGTAATTCTTTCTTAAAAGGGATTTGTGATAAGAAATGGCTCTTATATTACTTGCAAGTATCTTTTGAAAATGTTTCCGATTTTAGTCGCTTCATATCATAAAACAGAATCCCGCCGCCACGTTTGTCCATCTCGATCAGGAGAAATAGAATTCATTTTTATATAGAGATGTCAGCATGTCCCGTTATTAGCTGTAAGTTTACGAAACATAAAATAAAAAATAAAAATGTCAAATCTGGTGTCCTGGCTTTTTAGACCTACATTTTGGGAATACAGACGTTGACCTCATTTTACGTTATAATTACACCTTGGTACTAAGAACTATAGCTTTCTAATAATACCTCGGTAGTTTATCATGATAGACAGCGGCGCATGCGTCGAATAGTAATGAGAGGAAAACTCATTAATTAGCCCTGTGTGATAAATCATATAATACTACTCCTTTGGGAATGTAGTTTTCGTAATACAGTCATTTATATTTCCGATGGTAGGTTTAGCGAACTAGGCTGCCTCGTGAAACGAAATTCATTTCAAATTAAAATGCCAGAATTGTCTTTATCATTTACGATTTATTCGGTAAACGTTTGAACTAATGAGTAAAAAGGGAATTTAGCAAATCAGCTAATTTGTTCAGCGTTCAAGTTTGCCCTGCAAACATTTAAATTGTGGATTGACATAAACTGGCGACCAATCAGCTTAATAAATCTACAATTTATCTGTTTTGGTGTGACAGTTAAATTGGAAACTTGGTCTTTGTTTTCTATGAATGAGACCAATGAGAGCCTTGTTTCCAGGTTTACTATCACATGAAAACGGAAGAAAAAATGTAGACTTGTGCTCTGATTGGTCGCCATTTTATGTCAGTCCACAATTTCTCGGAATGACTTCGCGAGATTATAGAATATCTAATTTTGATGTGTCAAATATTATTTCAAATGTTCAGTTCACAATTTTTCAAGAGTTTACAATCTCTCAAGTTATTTTATAATCTTACGGAGTTTGCTATTTTCCGGTGACATATATACTATCTGTACATTCTTTCCGTAACGTTAAAATTCAATTTAAAATTTTATTTTTATTTATTGTACACCTATTGTATAGTATTTATAACCTAAGGGTTGACTGGTAGAAAATGTCTTGATGCATTAAGTCCGCCCTACCGCTGTTGTACATAAAGTTTAAATAAATAAAAACAAGAAACCTTTATCAAATAGCTTCATCTTTTCATTACAAAATCACGAGTTTAAAGAAACTTTTACCTGCCACAAAGCAATCGCCACAACTTTCCCAGACATTTCCAAAGATATAATCCTCTCGAACTGAAAAAGTATCTTCCGATAGTTTATGAAGCCTTCAATTTTATATCCCTTAAGTCTTAAAAGAAAAGGTAGTAAAGCTCACGTTTTGCCAGCCAATAAAGTGGCGTGGAAATCGTGTCATTGGATACCTTTTTTTTGTTTCTTTTACCACTTTTGAATTGCACTTTTGAATTGTCACGGTTGGTCAGTCAAAAGAGATGAAGCTATTTGCACGTTCCAAAGCGTAGATCTCTATGGAGAAGAACGTGCAAGAAACTCCACGGACACTCTTTTAAATCATTTTTGTTTTACAATGTATTATGGCTTCATATTTATAGCCTCTACATGAATACTATGGTTATGTATGAACCTGATTTTTGAAGTGAAAACTTCTTTAGCGGCGTTGTGCACTTTTTGGGATGGGTAAAAAATGTTAAACTAGCGTCAGGACACGTGACCTGATCGAAGATTCGTAAGACGGAGGGAGAGTAGACCGCCGGTGCGGCGTAGGAGAGGATAATAGTAGTAATATCCCCCTGTCTTTCTACCGCGTGGCGAAAATGTATGCCTCAATGCATGCATATGCAATTCGTGCGAAATTATTCCGTAACCATTCCAAAATATCAAAAATGCACAACGTTAATGTTCAAGTTTTCATTTCTGCCGGCACTCCCGGAGTGCACTCCGTTGTTTTTTTTTATCAATATTTTTTTTTAGGCTTTAGAAACAATTAACATCCCATTTTATTTTTCGAGTTATGCTGAAAAAACTATTTAATATTTTTTTTCTTTTCAAAGAGCATTTATCGTGTCTTTGATTGATACTAATGGTGGTTGTCTGTAAGAGATTGCCCTGTGCGATAAGACCGCCCATTGTACACTTGTTTTTTTTTTTAAACGTTTTTTACTATGTTTGTAATGAGGTGTACAATAAAGTATATAATAATAATAATAATAATGCTTATGAAAATAGTAGGTTGTATGTTTGGCTCAGCATGGTCAGTCAACACTGCTGACTTCGTAATCTTTATCCTTTTTAGAGGATAACAAGAAGATTTATTCTTGACGAAAAAATAATACCGGCCAACAATGTTTTTGAAATATGATAATGTAAAACTTTGTTTGGTGACCTTTTTTTTTAAGGATGGGAAATCATCAAATGACTTCTTCCGCTCTGGGTGGAACGGAAGGGCGTGTCAGACTCTTACTGACTAAAACCCATCCGTGTTCCTTCTTAAGCCCTTTGCGTTCCAGGGCCGCGGTGACTCTTTCGAACAAATTCCGCAACCCTAACAGACGTACAGATTTTGTAAAAAACTTAGTTTAGGCACCAGTCTTCCACAAATTATTTACAAAATTGTGTCTGTAGACAACTTATAAAAAAAAAAATATAAAAAAAATATCCTAAAATCGTAACAGGTTCACACTATAGAAGTTCAACGACATAACAAGTTGATGAATATTTCAAAATGTTTTTAAATTAAGTAGTGACCTGCATTAAGGACTTTTTTTTTGTAGTTCTTAAAGCCACAAAGCTGTTAGATCTTTTATAAACAGGAGAATATTAAAAAGGTGGCAACGATTGATAAAGCTACTTTTTAGCAAAAACGTCTTAACCAGAGGAACTTTATTCAACAACAAAACAGGCCTTTTCACACATTTATACCGACCCCAAAGAGGCTGGCCACTTTATTTTGAAACCACTGATTTATGTACCACCTTAATCCTATACATAAGAGTGGCCCATTTTGTAAAAATACGTCTTCAATGGAAGTAAATGTGTGGGCAAAATGATGTTTCCACTAGCCGAGATTCAAAAGCGATTTGCTGGTTGCCGATTTTTAGACCGATAGCATGACCTAGTTTAGTTTAGAGGAGCTCGTGGCTAAATAATAACGGCCGCACGGGTCGATCTCCAAGGTTAAGCAACGCTTGCCGAGGTTGGTCTGTGGATGGGTGACCACCTTAACATACCAAGACTCCTCCTTGCCTCGGAAAGCACGTTAAACCGTTGGTTCCGGCTGTCATTTGTAGATCTGTGGCAGTCGTTACGGATAGTCAGAAGCCAGATAATCTGACAACAGTCTTGCCAAGGAGTACCGTGTTACCCAGTTAATGGGTTGTGGAGGTCTGGTAGGCAGCCGCAACACGTAAAATACTGAATTTCATTTCAATTATTGGTAAAAGGCTAGGCAGATGATGAGCATGACCTAGTTTAAAAAACGGTATTATTGAGTGACAATAAATTATGATAAGGACTAACGACATTCAATAAGAATAACTTCCATCAAAGTAGCCATTGTAAAGGTTAGAAGAAAACGTTGCGATGAAATCGTCCTAGTACCAAAATTCGAAGACATGGGGCAATATCTATCTGCATTGGACCTGAGTGAATTACAGCCCACACCATCTGCCTGAGAGGAAGTTTATTTTATTTATGTACACACAACAAACTTTAAAAAAAGAAAATTTTGTACAGATAAAAGAGCACAAAGGTACTGCTTATTTCATTAGAAACTTCTTCCAGCAGACCTGCGACAGAAGAGTGGGATAAGATACGTAGACACAGTGTGTGAAGAGCCAGAGAAGGAAACTTAAAATAGACTATAGTAACTTAACTAAAACATATTATTGTCTAATAATAAATATATAAAAATACAATAAACATACAAACAAATATACACAAATACATTTAGCTAAATACATAATTATAATAAAATAATACATACCTATTATAATATATACTTTGAAGCTTGTGTCTCAGTAGTGGGAAAAATACCATATAGATTGATATACCTACTTATCTATACAAGGTAACTTAGGAGACACGCATTTTTTTTCCATGCAACCAGTATCAATTAACACGAATAAAAAAGAAAATGTTTTTTTTTAAGAATTGTCATCACTTATCTCGCTGTTAATTAATAAAAAGAATGACTTCACATAAGTCACGGTTTTTGTTAATGAAACTATGATAAATACTTTTTTCGAAACAATTTGGAACCAAAAAATACGCAAGGTGTTAGAACTGCATAAACCAACCAATTTAAATATGCTGTTTTAGTACTTTAGAAATCCGTTCAAGTTGGCGGCACTATCTATGCCACCTTTGTAATTGATACTTTGGTCGTCTTATATCTTCTTGTCATTGCTGTTTGTTAGACAAGAATTGTATCTAATTAAATCTATTATTATAAATTCAATCCCGTATATTTTATTCATAATCCATCAGGTATGATCTATTAATATTTAACGATCTTCCAATACGTAAAAAAATGCACACTCTCTGAAGTAAGTAGTGGGGCTTATTGCCGAGAGTACGCCTCACGTAGATTTTGTTTACCGTCACTTTTGGAAGCTATTTGCATGCACAATGCACTGATTCTAATCCACAATACATAGGTCCAGATTAATACAATTTCTTTGCAAACAATACAATTTTCCATCTCCAAGTAAATGAGATTCCGTTGGAACAGGCATAAGCTCGAAAAATTAAGAGAATTCGTATCTCCACACAAGCTGTTTCATTCCAAACATTTACCTAGAACCGAGTCCAGTTCTTGTTCTATCGTTAAAACTCTGCAGTTTAGACTTTGGAGAAAAATCTAATTAAGCTGAACAGTACTTTGTAGCATAGGTACTGCTGAAAAATAAAATAATTCATATAGTTGAAAATTACATTTTTGTAAGAACATAAACTGGGTTAGGTATAAAGAACATGATGTTTTTAAATTCAACTTTCTGAATAAATTAGTAAGTAGATAGAATTTTGTTTTTAAAACTACAATGGAATTTTTAGGGCCCATTAATTGGATGGATTCGCAATTTGCACCTACTGTCGAAATTCCGGCCAGTGAGATATTTAATTAAAATACCTTAAAATACCTAGTCCAGTCGTTTCATTCTGCCTAGAAAGAAACTATGCTGAGCAGCATGGATTGCAAATGAAATACTTTTCGGTACACAATTTTGACGGTAAGTAGCCAAATGCTATATTTTTGTCCTCAGAAAAGGCTTAAGATTTGTTATCCATAGTACGTTTTTTTCAACAAGAAATATGTTTTTTAAAACAATTTAAAACAAATAATTTCGATGAAGATGATAAGGTTTGGCAATTATGTATGAAAAATGAAATCTGGCAAAGGTCCACCACGACCACGCTGTCCCCGACACGACAAGATCAGAACCAGGCCCGGGGTCGACGACGCGTCAGTATAGCAGACGAAGCCCGCTAGAGCCAGAGCCTGCCAGGGTTGCGGAATTTGTTCGAAAGAGTCACCGCGGACCTGGAACGCAAAGGGCATTAGGCGGAACACGGATGGGTTTTTAGTCAGTAAGAGTCTGACAATCCCTTCCACTCCACCCAGAGCGGAAGGAGTCATTAAATGATTTCCCATCTTTAAAAAAAAAGTATTGACCACAAGGCTAGACATAATGTTTTATAACACTGTATTTGCCATCGCAGAATGAGTTTTTATTCAAATTTACTGCAGCATCTCGATCTGTGATGTCTTCGTAACAAACCATGACTCATTATAATCCTCATAACATTCCATGGCTTGAATTATTTACTATTTTCGCTACTCATTAGTTTATATTAACGATGCGGATCTGAACCGCAGATTCCATTAGCGCCATTATTGAACTGTTTCATCTGTGTGATGTAATGACTAATGGATCCGATATACAATGGTTTTTATGTTCCTGTATATGTGTTCTCACATTTTCACTTTCGAAGGAGTTCTATGATTCCACAGTTTTGTAAGCAAGTGTGTCCAGCTTTTTTCTTCTTCTTCACTGTTTAAAATGGATCAAATTAATGATCATCATATCAGCCGAAAGACGTCCACCGCTGGACGCTTGGCAGGCGGGTTGGCGATCGCAGTGTAGCTGTTGCAATGCACAAAGAATGCTGCTGCCCAAAACATAATTCCAAACCGGTCCAGCCATTTTCGAGTAATCGGAGAACATACATAAAAAAAGGTTCCGACGAATTGAGAACCTACTCCTTTTTTGTAGTCGGTTAATTAATTAATAAAAAAGCGATTCATACACACTATTACATAATTCGTATAAAAATCTTCTATTTCATGTTACAGTCATTATTATTTTACATTATTATTATTAAGCTGAGATAGGGGCATTTTGGCCTCGCACAGATAATTATTTTATTATACTGTTTAGTTATTAATTTTATTTTACTGGTTTGTTTGTCTTGTGCGAGTCCCAAATAATTTTTCTTTCTTTTTTTCTTTATTATTAATTTATAAAATTCATCTGATAAATAAAAATATAACTAAATACATATTTTATTTTTATTTCCAAATTACCCTTTTCATTTAATTATTTATAATTGTTATTTAGTTGATGCATAATTATTATTATTTTTTAATCATTCATATTATTACGTAACATAGAATGAAATGATTATGTCATAGTTTAGAACTAATGCAAATTTCATTAACTGTGATTCTAAAATTAACGTAGTAGTCGCCTCTTTGGCGTAGACCTCCCCCAACTCTTTGCAGTTTTTTCTATCTTTGGCTTTGGTCATCCAATCTGGTCCGAGCCTTTGCATAAATAGGTCTGCCATCTTTTCTTTTGACCTCCTTCGTGACCTTAAATAAAAAAAGGCCTCTGACTTTTCCAACACCAATAATTTGACAACACCTTGGGCAAGACTGATGATGGCAGATATCTTGGCTTCTGACTACTCGTAACGACTGTCAAAGATCTACAAATTATGACGGTCGGGACCCATAGCATGACCTTTTTTCTGGAGGAACTTCTATAATTTAAGGTGGTCAATCAAACATCTAGCGACTGACTTGGGCTAGCGATGCTTAACCTTGAAGATCAACTCGTGTGGTTATTATTATTCATCAACAAGTTCCTCCTAGAACTCATACAATAGTTATTAAAATGCAGAATACACTTAGTCCAAAACCCATAAACGTATTTACTGTCCCAAACCATTTACCAACTTAGTTAAACTGATTGATTAATTGGTGCTACAAATCTATGCAACAACAAGCAATTAGCAGTACTACGAGCTAATGGTTGCGACGTGAACATCGGACAAGCTCTCTCGTCTCTGAAGGATTGTTTAACCGGAGCAACGTGATGCAAGCTTATCGAAAACACGCCGTTTAACAAAATTGAGCTATATAAGCTGTTGAGTCTTTGTTCTAAGTTATTTTATAACAAAGGGAAACCTGAAAGTGGTACCGGTGAGTCACACTCACGGCGTACACTGTTGCGGAATTTGTTGGAACCACCGCGGCCCTGGAACAAAAACGGCTTTAGAAGGAACACGGATGGGTTTTAGTCAGTAAGAGTCTGACACGCCCTTCCGCCCCACCCAGAGCGGAAGAAGTCATTTGATGATTTCCAATCTCTAAAAAAAAAAATGTAAAGAAAAAAATGCCACGTACACCGCGCCGTAGTGTAACTGTTTGATCTATCTTGTTTGGCTACAAAAACAAAGGAGTTTAGAATATGGGTTATTCGTCTTCTGCTTAATTGTATCAACAGTGAGGTTACATTTTAAGTATCCTTTAACACTTTCATGGTGTATTGTAATATTGTTGATACAAATTTAGGCAACAATAAGCACATGACAACAACAAGCGAACAAGCTCTCTTGTCTCTGGGGAATTGTTTTAAACGGATAATGCAAGCTTATCGAAACACTGTTTAGCAGTTCAGATTATTTTGGAATCAATAGGTACAAATTGAGGAATGTTAGCTTTAAAGTAAGCTCTTGTTCCAAGTATTAAACAGAACATTTTTTATTGAATGCCTACTAGCAACATTAAGCCTGAAGTTTACTTGGAACAAAAGCTTTGCCAAGAGGATCGCCAAATCAGAAATTAAGAAGAATAGCAAAAAATACTCAAAAGTGTTTCGGGCATGATTTTGATAAAAATTTCTTCATTGGATTTTTAAAAGCCTCTCATAAGTCAACTGTGTTTGCTATGTTCCAAATCAGTTCAAATATCAGAATGACATTTTTGAACTGGAACGACAGCCAGAACCGCTATTTCAAGAAGAAACTCAATATGTATAGGGTGAAAAGAAAGAATAAAAATTATTTAGCACAGGTACATGAAACACTCACGGTAAAAATAACAACAAAAAGGGTAGTTATGCCAAAAAAATAAGTGTGTACGGCTACACTAAAAAGGTCCATTTCAGCGATATGTCAGACAGACTGATGCTGTCTGACGCTGGTTTACTAAAGAACCTTTCAAAGGACGAGTGGCGGTTCATTTGAATAAATATATAAATGTAATCCAAATAAAGTAAATAAAAGTGGCTTTACTATATCCATTAAACTCATCACAACACTACATACTCCACACACACATAATAATATACCAAACAGTACAGTGTAAACGTATTTCGATGCAACTAATCCAAAAGCTATCGTAGCCTCGTCCCAAATACCGGGGTTTGTTCCGGGCTTGTAAATTAACGAGCTGTTTCATTAGTGGGCATCGAGCGATGCCTAACATGGTAACGTAAACAACACTGAAGATAATCGATGTGATGGCGATGTACTGGTTCTAGGTTGTTTGGGAATAGGAGGACAGGCAGGTTACTACTAACACTACTTAGTTTTTGGGGATCCTTATCCGAAAGGTAACCACCGGAACCCTATTACTAAGCGTCCGCTCTGCGCCTGTCAGTCAGCTGGCTTTATTTCTTGAACCGTTCTAGATAAAAATTGAAATCTTCCCACAGTAAAAAAAAGTATACTAATAGTGTGAATTGTAGTTGAAACATTTAAATTGCTTGTGTCTTTCCACTATTTAATATTTATGTAAGAATAATTTGCAATGTGTAATAATGAATTATGATTATGACTTATATGACTTGAAATTGAATTTGTATGTATCTATAATTTGGAATATTTTAATACTGTATCGAGACTAATATGACTAATTGTGTTTTAAATTCAGATTTGTATTTTATTATTGTATGCCTTAACGGCGGGACATAGCTGACCTTATTTTAATTATTTAAGACCTGTATTTATGATGCATACCTATAGTCCACAATAAAGAGGATTTTGATTTTGATTTTTTGATTTTGAGTATGTTTTTATATTGCCGCTATAACAACAACCAATACAAATTAAATAAGAGTCCGCGGCATACATGTTTATTGTACGTACGGAACACTTGCTGTGCGACTGTGCATCCCAGTGGATGAAGTGGATCCCAGACGAATAAGTCTATATTTATGGGTTCCTATGTTGGAGTTGTATTAAAGCCTGGTTGCCATTAGGAAACTAGGCTTTTTCTTTAAATAAGGCTGAACGTGATTAAGAGCTCTGGGCGGAAGGGAGTGTCAGACTCTTACTGACTAAAACCCACCTGTGTACCTCCAAATGCCCTTTGCGTTTCAGGGTCGTGGTAACCATTCCAGGGCCGCGGTAATGCCTGTGTGACGTCGGACTTTGCCTTGTCACTTCTTAAGAACAGCTAAACACTTTTGAAGTAATGAATCGTTTACGTCAAGTGTTTAGCTGGTAAATAGTAATTATAACAGCCGCACGGATCGATCTGCAAAGTTAAGCAACGCTTACCGAGGATAGTCTATGGATGGGTGACCATCTTAACATACCGAGACTCCGCCGTGCCTCGGAAAGCACGTGAAGTCGTTGGTCCTGCCTGTGATTTGTACATAGATCTTTGGCAGTCTTTACGGATATTCAGAAG
Organism: Mamestra brassicae; assembly: GCA_905163435.1. Lineage (NCBI taxonomy): Eukaryota > Metazoa > Arthropoda > Insecta > Lepidoptera > Noctuidae > Mamestra > Mamestra brassicae. The sequence goes on along the minus strand of LR991004.1, from coordinate 3,967,920 downwards.
CCTGAAATCTGACACCAGTCTTGCCAAGGAGTATCATGCTACCCTGTTAATGGGTTGTGGAGGTCTGGTAGGCAGCCGCTCCACGTAAAATACTGGTATTCAGCTGAATCCGGTTTCACTGGGAGCCGTACCCAATGTAGTTGGGAAAATGCTAGGCAGATGATGTTTAGCTGGGAAATAAGTTTGGACGTAGACAAGATCTGTTTCGTCCATGTTCAATAATTTAGTCACACACACACATATATATATTATATATTTTAGTAACGTGGCAATTCGTCCGTACGATTCAATATCAGTAGAAAGCTTATGATGAGTCAGTCAATTAAATAAAGTTCCCACAACAAGGTGAAGGTTGTGTATTACTAAATCGAATAGAGCTAACACTATGCGTGCCTGTAGACAATATTTAATACCTTGTCCATGGATCGCTCTATAAATCTATGGGAAAGAAAGATGTTACAAATTACTTAAAGAATGATTAAAAGCTTGTTTGTACCTAAGCTAAGGCATAGTTGAGACAGAAAGAAAATGTTTAAATAGCACAAACTTAGTTAACAAATTACTCGATCAAAGCTATACAGTAACTTGCTGTTTTAAGGCGTTGACGATTTTTCGAACTTTCAAATGCTCAACGAATATTGTCGCTGACTGGACAAGATATGTTTAAGTAATATATAGTGAAAGATTAGAACTAGTACAACGTAAATACCTTCGTGCTATGAATTTTAGATGTTATCGGAAAAAAATGCCATACCATTTACTTCTAAAAAATATAATCTTCTGACCTTAAAGTTAAGACTCGACTTGTCGACTGTGTTAACCATGAAATGCTTTTGTTGAAACTTGAGCAATTTGGGATTAGGAATAGAGCCCTTGATTTACTTAGTTCATACCACTACATAACCTGGGCAGACAGGTTAAAGTTCAGATAAACGGTGTAAACCCACTAGGGTCGGAAACTTACGTCCATTCGTTTTTTTAGGTTACATAAATGATTTGCCCCAATTACTTAAAAATCAACGAAAGATGCTATTATTTGCGGATGCCACATCGTTAATATTTAAAATAGACCGACGTCCAAAAAATCTTGACGACGTCAATAGCTCTATTCATCAGGTCCAACTTTGGTTTACGGCAAACAACTTGGTTTTAAATTAAAAAAAACTAAATGTTTTACATTTTCTTCACCAAATGTTAAAAGTAGCGAATGTGACATCATATTGAATGGAGAAAAATTGGAGTTCATTAATCCGACGATTTTCCTAGGTATCACATTGGACGAGAAATTACAATGAAATTACCTCGTATAAAATCTTTTGCTGGTTGTCTAAGCTCAGCCGCTTATGCTGTTAGAAATATAAGACAGTTAACAGAGGTAGAAACCGAACGTTTAGTCTACTTTAGTTACTTTCACAGCATTATGTCGTACGGTATTTTGCTGTGGGATCGGGCTGCTGACATTGAATCAATATTTATGTTACAAAGGAGAGCTGTCAGAGCCCTTTATAATCTGCGTCGCCGTTATTCTCTTAGGGATTAGCTAAAGTTCACACATCTTTCATGGGATACTGTGTTAAATGTTACAACAAAATACCTTGTGACATATTAGAACTAAATGAAGGAAAATTTAAAACTTATGTTTAAGCACACCTAGTAAACATCATATTAAAAATTAGAACATTACATTCAGGATAAGAATGCGTGGAAACATTCTGGTCCTACTTCACAGGACAATCAAGGGTGTAGACAAAATCAAACTGGTCGATTTATGTATTAACTTTACAGATTTACTGTTTCTTTTTTGTGTTTTCGTTTTCTGACTCACACACTGTTTAATTAATAGTTCCAATATTTATCAATATGTGAGTACCATGAAGGTACCTAAATTTATTTAAAAGATGAATAAGTTTACCTCTGCTGGTAATACTTTGTTCCTATAAGTATCATACTCTTGGTGCATCGTCCTGACATAATGTTAAATTAGTTTTTGCATACCAAATATTGTAAAACCATTCTTTGAAAAGAGTAACTATGGAGTTTCTTGTCGGTTCTTCTCCATAAGAATCTACCTTTCCGAATGTACTGTAGAGTCACTTTATTAATTTAATATTATTATTTTACTGAACTGTAAATGATGACGTTTAAAAGTGCCGTTTAATGGCCTAATTCAAATAAACGCTTTGACTTTGACGGAAACTTCTGGAAGTTTAGACTGTATTCAATGTGTGTCGCAATCATTTTGACTGTCCAGTCTTAGCATAGATTCTGTGTTACCTGGTTCGTTGACGCCTCCAACGGCGGCTTTTGAGCCGCCGCGGCCGTTGGATTTACAACGATTATTAAAAAGTTTATCGCATACAGATAGGCAAACGTGGCGGCGGGACTTTGTTTTATAATATGTAGCGACTAAAATCGGAAACATGTACAAACGATACTTGCAATTAATATTACAGCCATATCTTCTTACAAATCCTTTCTAAGAAAGAATTACTTCCAAACCTTCCCTTGAAGCTTCAAAGCGATTTGTTACAATAACACAATTCTAGAACCGACACTAAACGACGTTAACACTGTCATAAAGTAACACCTTTCTAATCTTTTAAGAATTCGAATCTATTGTTTAAAGAACACAATACTAATGTGCTATAATTAGAACAATGTAATTTACTAACTGCAGATACCCTTCGTGCTAATTCTTAAGAGGATTAGGATTAGAAAGCGTCAAAACGGTCATTTGCTACCCCTCCCTGATTACCTGAGCCGACTTTGCACCCTTGAACATACTTTACGAGTTTGAATAACTTTTAGTTATGATTAGTGTAGCTTTGGTCTTCAAGTGAGCAAGACGTCTTTACTCACTTTAGTCGCGATTTAATATTCCATATCTACTGTCAGTAAAGTGTGTTCATCAGAAGTGCAAAACATTGTTTTGAAAACGATAGAGATTAATCAACTAAAAAAATTCGCCAAAAACATTTTCTATCCTGTGTACAGTGAAACAAGTGCCTAACAAAAAAACCACAATGACTGGTGTAGCTTTCAACTACATAAGCCTGGCGCGGCAGCTCGCCTCACACAACAGCTACAAGAAAGCGTTCGACATGGACGCGTGCGTCTTCAACCAGCAGCCGCGCATCAAGAACAGATTCGAGCTAGAATTCCGAGCAGTCCTAGCTCGAATGAACAAGAAACTAGCCGCGAACTAGGCGCGAAACAACAAGTCTGACATATTCGCCAACTTCGAAAAAGCCTTCAAAATGTTCCCAGGTAACGTTTAATTACTCAACGATATTGGCCGATACTTGTACCATTATGGTTACTTTTCCGAAGCTCTCTGCCATTTTGAAAAGGCGTTAAAGATTGATAATAGCCTCGTCAGCACTGTGAAGAATTTGAACAACGCCAAGTGTTTTATATTTTCGAGATCTCAGTTCAGGTAATTGAATGACAGGATTCGGAATGAGGCATATAGAAAAGCTATTAGTTGTGTGACTCCTGCTGTGCATAGTGTCTTAGATATTGATACCGGAACAGGACTATTGGCTCTATATGCGAGTGAGTGCCACCCTGTAGCCATTATAGCCTGTGAAGCATCCACGACGAGGGATAGAATAGCCGAATGCGTGATGCAAGATCATAAATTGCAAGTGACTCGTCATCATCAACAAACCTTCTGTCATTCTTACCAAAAACGAATTCTATGGGACTGTAAAACTAACTGATGCTTCTGACTCCGAGATATTTGGCGAGTATATTCTACAGTCTATTTGTCACGCTCGGGAGAATGTACATCAAGAAAACAGCAAAATTAAACCTGGCAAAGTTGAATTGTTCGTCACCGGTGTTCATTCCGAAGAACTGAACAAGAAATATAAACTGTGACACGATACCAAAACAATTTTGAACGTAGCGTACATGAAAGTTTATACAACGACTTACTTCGGTGAAACTTATTACAGTGAAGACGTTAATTTGTACGAGGACTTAAAATACGTGTCGGAAACTCAATCTTTGTTGACAATAGACTTTAATAACTACCGTGACGTGTACGAAAAGCTGCATAAACGGGAGCCCCATACCGCGAAAATAACTGCGACAGATGACGGCGAAATCAACATGGTGATTGGTTGGTTCAATTTGCACCTGACCGACGAAATAATGATCACGAAATAGTGATCCAAGTAATAAAACGAAAACGAACGCGTGGCAACAGGCAACTTTTTTTGACGTCCTACCAAAGAAGCTCCGCAAAAATGAGACCACGAACATTCCTTTTCTAACGCACGGTGGTAGACTAACAACACTTCAAGAGACGAATACTTCGCTATCAAGGATTTCACCAGAGGCATTCGCTTTCCTAAACGATTTTGAATTTATGGATTTGACACGAAAAAGTATAACATCTGTGTGTGTCCATCTAGGACAATCTATGTACAGATCTAATGTGGACATGGTCGATTTTAGTCCATTTCCTATGTTCGGTGTTTTGATGATGAAACGAGGAGCTAACTCACTTATTTGTCACGTCAAACTGTTGACGATAAAGTGTTTCTACTGGCTGTATTAAGAGCAAATGGAATACCGGAAGAAAAAGTGACAATTCTCGTGTCCAACTCTTGGTCCCACAAAGTGTTTAGAGAGAAAAAAATCCATGTTTTATTCAGTAACATCATAGATTGTATCGGCGACATAGATATCAGAAGAAAAAGGACTATTGGACATTTGAAGCAGGTGCTTTTAATTTCTTGATGCTTATGTCTTCCGGTATCTGTGACTATTATGGGACAGCTGATTCATAGTAAATAGTTCGAAATAAACAACCGCGTTTTGGACGAAAACGTTAATCACAGGATGGTTAAACTCGTGAATCGGTACCAGGTATCCCAAGCAGTGTACGTTGACATAGCTCGCACGGAATACGAAACATTATCTGAAGAGATAACAATCTCAAGCTGTTGTAGTGACATGCAATCTGAATTCATAAATGTCACTGTGACCGAAGATGGGGAATGCAACGTGGTCCTATGCTGGTACAAGATCCAGCTAATAGATGAATGGAACGAGATCTACACGGATAGGAGCAGCAGTTTTGTGGCGAGCATGGCGTATATGATCACTCCTAATGCGAAAGTGTTTCGTGGCGATCAGGCCAATTTGGTGAATTGTGAGGATCTAGAAAGGCTGTTTCAATTGGTGCTTGACATGGAACCTTGTTATTAGTGTAGTAAATTTTACTTTAACTTTTTGTATTGTAATATGTGACAAAAAGTACGGCGAATTTGTGGCTTGACGTTGGGGGCACGCCGATGCGTCTATGCTCTGGCGTTCAAAAGGTTAATTAATGATAATGTAAAGTTGATAGGGTAGTAATAGTTAATACTGTATAAGTAGATAAAGAATGTTTGATAATTATTTTAAAATATCTGAATACATTTTGAATTGAAATGTTGTATTTGTTTTCATTCATCTTATAATCCATATCATATGTCTAAAAAAAACTTACATTTTTTAAACCTTTTTTACTTATAATGTACTAAATTAAAAATTATTCGTTAGGTCCTAGGTACCAGTCATCACTCCACTTTCTCATCAATCTAGGGCATTGATCAGACAAATAATATTAGTATACACATACATAACATACATACATACAAATCTTCCTTTTTTCATTTCGTTAGTTGATATTCCTCATTCCCTTTTAATATAGTGTAAATTATTTTACATGTCAAGCCCTTTCATTTGAGGCAGTTGTTAAAAAAAATATAGGTAATTCACCATTCTTTGTTGGCGGCCATTTTGGACCGGTTTTCATCAAACATAGCTAAAAACACTCCCGACTAATTCACCTTTCAAACAAAATCAAATTCGGTTTATCCGTTCGAGAGCTACGATGCCACAGACAGACACACACACTCAGACACGTCAAACTTATAACACCCCGTCGTTATTGCGTCGGGGGTTAAAAAAGAACTGGTAGTAGGTAAGCACTAGCGAGCGTGAAAATGACATCATTTCCCTGGTTTGATTATTATCTAATTGCCTCAACTGCTAAAGCTGTACAGGGGTCCTGGGTTTCGATCCCAGGATCGGGAAGAGTCGTAATTGCAGCTTGAAGTCGAAGTTTGAATTAGTGCCTTTTTTACACTTGAAACAAAGCAAATAAAAATCGCGTAGTATTTTTAGTAGTCTTTTCTCCCATTCAATGACAAAATAAAGATGACTGCCTCATGTCAACACTTTCCCGCTCTTTTTGGCTGACCTTTTGGCTGTAGGAAAGTGTCACTTTGGTGGGTATGGCTGCAGGAAAGTGTCATACTCATATTGACTGGCACTGCATTTGCGGCTGCATGTTGGCTCGCGTCACTTCCCTATAACATCGTCACACTAATACTTACGATTTAACTGACGAAATCTTTGGATACTTACTAAAGGTAGAACCCTACCTGACCGAATACAGGCATTGTTATGTTAAGTTCCTAAGACTATTATCTTCACATTTCATTATTCTAGTGGCAATCACCCAAAAGTTAAGATGACGTGGGTCTGGCGTGACAACTTTAGTTAAGTCCTTACCTATTGCAGGCGTGATTGGGACAACAATGCAACGAAATTTTTCATTAGAAAATGTAGCACAACTTTAGAACATTTTTGACGTGACAACGTCTAATAATTCGATGGAGCCGGCTGCACGGACGAAAACACATGACGTCATGCGGCGTTACCTCGCTCTGAGGCGTTCCACAAGTGAATGTGGTGTCAATTGTTTATAGCAACGATAATTGGGCGATAAAGGTAATGATTCTTTAAAATTTTCTGTTGAACCATGAAACCATTCCATCAGTATTTTTTTATGACGTTGTCACGTTCAACTATCGTCAGTAAACCCACTTTACAGACAACCGTTTTTTTTTAATTCTACGCTTCGGCGCATCTTAGTCGTACTTACTGTCGAGCCGCGCTTATCTACCTTAAACCTACTCGGTAATCTTTGAAAATAATATAATGAAATGGTCAGTTGAGCTGTTAACGTTTATTTGTGACATTGTTAGGGATTATGAAAAACAATTAAAATAATTACTCGCGATATTCGAAAGTCGCTATCTCTATGGTTTAATTATTTTGATTAATTAAAATAATTCATTAGCAAAGTATTACTTTCAACAAGGGATCATAATACTTCGAAATGAATTGTTAAACTTTGTAGGTATGACTCTCTTCATTTGGTTAATGAATGAGTTTGACGTATTTTAGTTTGCCTAGTGATGGTCTCCAGCACTATTAATACCAGCCTAGAACTGTCTCGTCATTATCATCATCCACAGCCTGACTTTTGCCCACTATTGAGCATAGACCTCCCTTTCTTGTGCCAATTCCCACGTTCCTGTGCCAGTCTCTTCGAAGCATGGCAACAGCATGGCACCCATGGAAATAATGTCGTCCGCCCATCTTGCCGACGGATGCCCAACTCTTCTTCTTCCAGTCCGCGGACACCACTCGGTCACCGCCTTACTCCACCTACCATCACTGCGCCTTTCCAGGTGACCTGGCCAGCCCCATTTAAGTTTCGTTATTTGTTTGCCAATATGGAGTTTCAAGCGTTTTCTAATCTCGACGTTTGGAACTGCGCTACTTAAGGGTAAAGGCTCTTCAAACAAAAACGGCACGAGCATTAACATTTCAGGTAACAGGTTCGTCTTATGTTTTACCCTGAGAAGACACGTCTAGTCTCTAATATCCGCTACAACAACTTGCGACGAACTGTTGCCAGCTAATCGCGCCCACAACCGCCGTATTAATCACGTTAATGATGGACAATGCTGACTATGAGCTGGCTTTACGAAGTGAGGAGTTTCAATGGAATAAGGGCCTGCTACTACTGGTTTTCTTACCACCGACGAGATGCCTGCTGTATGCACATTCTATGTGTCGTGGCAATATCTTAGAATTGGCCATTTCTTGAGGTTTGAGGGAACTTCGGGCCCTGTAGACAGAAAGAGGAGAGTCGTCGAATTTTGTAGTAATAGTAATAGTCAAATTATACAATATTGCCAAAACATGGACCTGCATAACATAATTAGTATTTTTAATTAATTCATTTATTGCGCTTACAATATTTGTAAACATAACTGTTACTTACGTTAATATAACTGGTACTTTTTTAATGGATTTTTTATCGGTCTCTATAATGTAGTGACACCTGGATAACCTGAACTTGATATTGGAGTCAATGGCTTGATCCCAAACATTTAAAATGTTTGGAAAAAATAAACATGGACTTACTTATAAGGACAGGGTGCAATTTTTTGTCACCAAAAATTGGCCTGTAATTGGCTCATCGAGACACTGAATTTTCGGAAGCGATCGAGTGCGCATGAGATTAAATATGCTGTGTTTTTTGTTTGGTGAACGCGTAGAAGCAAACGTTTGTACGATGCTATCTTTTACTATTTAAATCTATCAATCATCATCTGCCTAGCATTTTCCCAACTATATTGGGGTCGGCTCCCAGTCAAACCGGATTCAGCAGAATAGCAGTATTGTACGTAGAGCGACTGCCTACCAGGCCTCCACAACCCATTAGCAAGGGTAACATGGTACTTCTTGGCTTGACTGGTATCAGATTTTCTGGATTCTGACAATCCGTAACGACTGCCAAAGATCTACAAATGGCAGCAGGGACCAACGGTTTAACGTGCTTTCCGAGGCACGGAGGAATCTCGATATTTTAATATGGTCACCCATCCACAGACCGACCGCGCCAAGCATTGCTTAACCTTGAAGATCGACCCGTTCAGCTGTTTTTATTTAGCCACGAGTTCCTCCGATTTAAATCTATGAATAAAACACCATAAATTGCAATTCCAACCAATAATCAAGTTTCAATTTCATCAAAGTCCTTTTAACAAAAGAAACCAATAAAGTGTCAAAAGAAATATTTTCTTATATCAAAATAATAAAAGTTGCAAAACAATATAAAAATGTCAATGACTCGCCTGTGTTTAAGAGACAATGGTTCAGCGGTCAGGGTGTTGGTAGGCGAAAGGTCGTGGGTTGAAGACCCGGCTGTTAAACTTATCTGGTGAACCCATTTCGTACAAGTGCGGTAGCCTTGTGAGGGTTATCTTGGGTATATTAGTCATACATGTCCAGTAAGATAGTTCGATAAACAAAAGACGAATGTTCTGACCTCCGCTCGACAATGTTAGAAAAAAACATGACGCATACACATAGCCTTTGAACTCGATTGTTATGCTGTCGTTTCTCTGTATTATACTGCTTGTAGGTATGTACATACATAAATTAACAGGCTTATATTTCAACGACCAGCGAAGATGACAAACCAAATTCTTTCCAGGCATCAGGTATCAATAAAACACGATTAGGACAAAAATACACTTCAAATACTGTATGGTGTCGGACGTAAAAAATATCACCATCCCATCACTTCTCGTGGGTGTCGTAAGAGGTGACTAAGGGACTCACCAGAGAATGGACAGCAGCATTCTCTGTGCTTCTGTGCATTGCAACAGCTACACTGCGATCACCAACCCGCCTGTCAAGCGTAGTGATTATGGTAGCCCCCTTGGGAAGGCCTATGTCCAGCAGTGGACGTCTTTCGGCTGTTATTATGATGATGATGAAACTCAAAACATTAGAAAAAAAAATCAGCCGTTTCTACATTTTGCCGAGTAATGCGAGCAGAATGTACTGAACGTTTTGTTTTTTTTCATTTTGAGACTACATTTTGCTTAAATCGAGCCTTGGAAAACAATGGCTAATCAATGAGAAATAACTCTGCAAGTAGCATAGAAGACGGGGTCCGCTAGGGCCAGAGCCTGCCAGGGTTGCGGAATTTGTTCGAAAGAGTCACCGCGGCCCTGGAACGCAAAGGGCTTTATAAAGAACACGGTTGGCTTTAGTCAGTAAGAGTCTGACACGCATTTCCACTCCACCCAGAGCGGAAGAAGTCATTTGATGATTTCCCATCCTTAATAAAAGTATAGTAAATAAAGACAACACCACAAAAAAAATGTTGATATTTTCGGCCAGTTCGTTATCGCTTCGAAATAAATTAAAACTACTTTTAACGATTCTTGATCTCCAAAATCCTATCCAAACTGTTACTTTATCCTTCCAATTACCGGCTGATTGCAGCTCAACAAAGTTCTTGCACATACTAAAACAAAACGTTAAACGTACCAGCTGCTTACTTTCCCGCTAAAACCATAAGTCATGAAGGAAAATAGGTCAAAATACTGCTCAGTAAGGAACTGGTCATGTTTCACTGACAGAACTCACTGAACAGAAAAGCTATTGCAATAATCTACAAGACAATGAATTATTGGAGAACTGTGTTGAAATAATTTTAAAGCTTAAAAAGAAAGTACAAAAAAAAAAACTTTTTTACAAAAAATACTAAAATATCGGAAGTCGGTGTTTTTAGTTTTGTTTTTTCGTTTTTTGACACCGAGTTCCAAAGTTAAAGTTATTTTAGACTTCGTGGTATTATAAAGTATTTGGAAGTCGGTTGTTTTTCTTTGTATTTTTTTGCACTTTTTAGTTGTGATACCCGACAATTACCCCACGTCATTTTGCTCACATAGACGACGTAATTACATCATCCAAGTAAGCAATCTACTCATAAAATAAAAACTGATGAGCCAAACTGAATATTTTTTAAGTATAGCATATATATAGTAAATCGGATCAGAAACCTCGGAGTAATCGGGGTACATACATTAAAAGAATGTGCTGGGCCACCAGAGGGCGATACTGTTTGTTTACTTTTTACATCGCTCCGTTTTTGAAAATATTTTTAAATAGTACAAGTGCATAATAGTGGTAATAATTATTGGTGTTAACTATTAGCTTGAACATTGTACTTTGTGTCCGTATATAACTGCGCAAAAATAAAGCTAATTTGATTGATAACCTGCATATTGAGGAATCTAAAATACTCAAGGAGCTAAAACTTCTTGATCCGTCCAAAGGAGCGGGCCCTGATGGTTACCCGGCTCTTTTCTTTAGGTTTACCGCTGACAGTGTCTGTAAGCCACTATGTATAATTTATAATAAGTGTTTAAGAGAGGTTGTTTTTCCTAGCGTATGGAAACGAGCTAATATCACGCCCGTACACAAAGACGGCTCAAAACATGACGTAGAGCAATATCGACCTATCTCAATTCTATCGGCCTTGTCAAAACTTTTTGAAAGACTCGTACACAATGAAATCTATCCAACCTTGCACAGCTCTATTATCGCCGAACAACATGGATTCGTTCAACAGCGGTCAACTATCTCCAACCTACTTATATTTGCCAGTGAACTTTTTGAAAACATTGACAGACGTCTGCAAGTAGATGCTGTTTATACGGATTTCAAAAAAGCGTTTGGCAAGGTCGATCATGAAATTCTGTTTAACAAAATAGCATATAATGGGAAACGAGGGAGTTTGCTTCGCTGGTTCCCTTCCTATATTACAAACAGGACACAAAAGGTTGTTGTGAACGGCTATCAATCTGGTGATGTGCCTATAACTTCAGGTGTCCCACAAGGCTCAATCCTGGGACCACTGTTATTTATTATTTACATAAATGATATAAATAAGTGCTTTATAAACACAAAATTTCTCCTGTAGATGATCTAAAAGCATATAAAACGATACAGACCGTGGATGACTGCCTTAAGTTCCAAGAAGATCTAGATAGACTCGCGGGTTACTGTCTTGACAATAAACTACATCTTAGCCTTTCGAAATGTTATTTTATAAATTTTACAAGAAACCGGTCAATTATTAATTTTAATCTATTTCAATCTATATGATTGCATAACACTACACTTACTAATGTATCTATTGTAAGAGATCTTGGTGTATTATTTGATAATAAGTTGTCATTAAATCAACACGTTGAAAAAATTGTTAATAACTCATTCAAAATGTATGGATGTGTCATGAGATCATCCGCTGAGTTCAAGCGAGTTTCGACTTACCTGTACTTATACAAGACGCTTGTCCGATCACAGCTAGAATATGCTGTACCAATATGGAACTCGTTCTAAAAGAAATATATAGATGAGATCGAGAAAGTGCAGCGTAAGTTTATACGTACCATGCATTGTAGGTGTCATAGGATCTACCTACCGTATTCCGAATTATTAAGGAAATATAAGCTTGTTACTTTAGAATATAGACGTAAGTTTTTGGAGGCATCTGTGTTGCATTGTATTGTTCATAGCCATTTTGAATTCAATCTCAATTGACCTCACGAGTAGGTTATGTTATGCTGTACCTCGAACCGTTAACAAACGTAGTGTCCGTGCTGGTACCCTATTTGCTCTAAGTAGCTGTCGAACTAACTCTGGTTTGCGCTGCCCTATTCGCCGAATGGTAGACTCATATAATACTTTTTTTATTGATATTGACATTTTTGTATGCTCCAAATCAAAATTTAAATGGAATGTTATGAAACTTTTATCTAATAATAATGCTTTGAAATTAATGTATAATAAATCTAATCCCATTTGGTGTAATTTTAATTTGTTTGGTGTTGTTTTTTTTTTTGTTTTGTTACTAAGTTATTTATTTATTGTGAATGATGTAATAACTTTAATATGTACTGTATGTTTATTCATGCTTTTTGGTGGCACTCATTACCAAATATTTGTTTTTTTTAATATGCGGATAATGTAGTGGGCTGCAATAATGTTATATTTTTGGTTTTTTTATTTTACCTACGTTATGATTTTTGTTATGTTAAAATTTTATATTGTAGCTGTTTATTGTCCCTAAATAAATAAAATAAAAATTAAAAAACCTACCGAATTGAGAACCTCCTCTTTTTTTGGAAGGTGGTTAAAAATAAGCCCTTGAACATATTTTTGAGGAAATGATTTTGCTGTTGCTTTGTTGCCATTTCAATGTTAGATATCTCTATCTTAATATTGGTCTACTATCGGGAATTAGGTAATTTGTATGCATTTCAGTTCTATGACAATTAATACTTTTTATTAAGGCCTCATAAACCTCCCTAATTAAAAAAAAACCACACAAATGTACCCATACAACGTGGCAATGCTGCCAGTCTTTTGGGCTCACTTCCAGTCGACCGCGACGCGGACGAATTTTTTGACGCCATATGTTTGTTTTTATTTTTATTTTAAGTCTATGTAGTTAGAATAATGTACCCAAGTAAATAAAATAAGGCAAAGTTGTATGTAGGTACTTAGAATTTTCCAATATACGAGTACTTTAGGGAAACCTTTTTTATAACTTGATAGAACGCGTCCTTGTTCACTTTTTACAAAACGTGCTCGTGCGTAATCAAAAACCATTGTAACCATGACTTACAAAGCGATAAAGCTAAGCTTATCGTCATCGCTGAGACCGTGGATCGCCAAAAAGGAGGGAATCCATTGAAAGACATACGATAACTCGATATAATGTAGCTCTAATCTAAACATAAAAAAGAAAATTCCCGACTGACTCATCGACGCCCAGGCTGACCTTAGAAAGCTTAAATTTTGCACAGAGCTTCTTTATAAGATTTTATAATATATCACCGGGTTATTGCAAACGCCTTATAGTAGATTATGCAACGAGGGGATAAAACATTGTCTTATGTCACGGGCGTCATATTGAATCCCGAACGCAATGGAGGATTCGGGAGTTTAGAGTTTCACTCACGAGCGATGCGAGGGAGTTACTACAAGAATCCTGAATGCAGCCAGGGATTCAAGCTAGCTCAAGTCAAATATACCTTTATCCCTGAGGAGCATACTCTACTTTTCACATCTACTGCAAGAAAATTATGCTCGAGTCATGAAGAGAGGTGGCTGGCCACCGCTATCGGCGCTTGTAGGCCCCCGCTGTTAGAAGATGGTCGCACGTCATAAGCTGTGCCCCCGGCCCACCGTCTATAATGTGAATTGAAATTTGAACCTCATTTTGACCGCGCGACTTGCACCAATTTTTTTTTAAGGATGGGAAATCATCAAATGACCTCCCCCGCTCTAAGCGGAGCGGAAGGGCGTGTCAGACTCTTACCGACTAAACCCATCCGTGTTCCTTCTAAAGCTCTTTGCGTTCCAGGGCCGCAGTGACTCTTTCGAACAAATTCCGTAACCCTGGCAGGCTCTGGCCCTAGCGGGCCCTCTTCTATGCTGACATCTCTTTGAGGCACGCGTGAAACACAACGCGCCATCGACCCGGTCCTGGTGGTGATCGAACAGGGAGCCACCCAACGCTCGCCGTCCGCAGGCTCGCGCCTACGGTGACCGGGGATCACCCTGCGACTCCCGACGCCCGGGGCGTCTTTTCCTGTAGCGGCGGTTGAGGCAAAGGCCTTGCCATTCCCTCACCCGGCCCGCCTCCTCCTTCGCTAGCATTACTGCTTTGCAGAAGGAGGTGACCGCTCCCCAAGCCTCCTCGCTCCGGACCATGGATTCAACCAGGGCCGGACGCGAGAGGTCACTGCCGCCGATCGCCTCGACGAGGACACGGCGTTGCTCAGCCCAAGCAGGGCAGACCTCCACCGTATGCTCCACCGTGTCCTTCGGGCGATCCTCACAGTGCTGACACCCGAGCGTGTCCTCCCGCTTCATCCGAAACAGGTACCTCCCGAAACAGCCGTGTCCGGTGAGTACCTCCGTCGCGCGACTTGCACCTAGCAGTGGAGACTGACGGACGCTGCTCGCGGGCTATAATGACGTAGGTACTTTATGTTAGGTTTGCATGACATTATAATTTGACGTTTTCGTGCTGATGGTGGACTCGGATGAAATTTTCGAACTAGTATTTCTCAAAAAGACACGGATATATTGGAAACTATTAAATTTAAAAGACATTTATTTTATTTAAAATTATATGTTCTCTATATCGTGAGTGTATTATTCAATAAATATTTATTGCACTCATATAATCCGGCGACCTCATCAAATTTAACTCCTAGTGGTGTGAAAAGCTGATTTATGCACGACCAAACCCGTGGGCGAAAGCTAGTCTCGATATAATGCTTCTGATTCGATATAATCCCTTTGAGCGAAGTCAATCGAGGTTTAATCCGAGTCGGGAGCGAAGATTCGAAGTAAAATGATTTTTAATCGTTTAAAAGCTCTGGCTGGCTGGAAATGTTTTTGTGGTTTGTCATGTGTGCAAAAGATTGAAAAGGTTTTGTCTACTCTGTAGGTTTTGTTCTCTATGTAGACAAAAAGTAATGTTGCCAGTGTTGTAAACTTTGTAGGAGTACAGAGGACCTAGCGCGAATGTTTTTGACGTATAGTAACGGAACGTAAAATTTTACCATAATTAATCGTTTCGCACATAATATTTATTAGAATTTGGATACTAGATTCATATTTTGTATGATAAAATTGTGTATGTCACATAAAATTAAACCAAGATACTATGGGGTTACCACGCTGTTCTCCAAAACAGGTGTCATTGACGTGGGCAAAAAAGCTGCCAGCCTGAAATGGGACTGGGCGGGTCACACCAGCCGCATGCATAGTGACCGCTGGGCGTCGCCAAGGCCCAGAAAGCGGAGGCGAGATGATCTGGATGCACACCGCGAAGGCTGGTTTGAGGTGGCACAAGAAAAGAATGTCGGGAAGGATATAGGGGAGGCCTTTGCCCAGCCGTGGGACACAATAGGCTAAGGAAAACAAAAACTATTGGGTTGTAGTTTTTCATATTTAAAATTCACACTATACGTCACAACATTCGTGCAGGGGCACTCAGTTGACCCTATATCTCGTCGTCAGTTTTTTTATACTTCACCTTAAAGTTGGACGAGCGTAGTATGGGGTTTCAAAATAATGAGCGGCTAGCTTATAGTTTTGCTAGCACGGACGTGCAGCTTACTGTACACGTTACAGTTTTCTTTTGTTTTATTTCAAGTGACACTAATTTTTTTTTTTTCTTTGGCTTCGCACGGTTTGTGCATTTAGCCAATGTCACGTTTGGAACACTTATTTGGCGGCAATTCGATTTTCGAATTGGACTTGAGAGTACATTTTTGAAGTAAAAACTTCTTTAGGCGCGTTGAGCACTTTTTGGGTTAACAAAAATCATGGAACTCGCGTCATTGGTCACCGAACGCTTTCCACGAGCTATATGAATACTGTGTATATATGTGTACTTTTTGGGTGAGCAAAAATCATGGAACTCGCGTCATTGTCACCGAACGCTTTCCATGAGCTATATGAATACTGTGTATATATGTATACTTTTTGGGTGAGCAAAAATCATGGAACTCGCGTCATTGTCACCGAACACTTTCCATGAGCTATATGTCTACTGTGTATATATGCGTACTTTTTGGGTGAACAAAAATCATGGCACTCGCGTCATCTTCACCGAACGCTTTAACTTTCGCTTAGTTTTCACTTAGGTACATCGGCAGTCCCCACAGACCGCACGTTTTTATTAGGACATGTCATGTTGTGGCACATTTCGTTACATGAGCGAGAAGATTAAATACATATATTATCATGAATGAAAATTATATACATACATCTTATATATATAATTTTGTCATGTTATCACTAAATCCGTAATAATGAAGTTTGACTTCTATCACGATAAAAAGCGCTGCCCTCGTTTTTGTATCAAAATATTCATATTCATTCACTTTTAAAAATTGTGGCCATGACTGCCCAGTACCAATATTGATGACACAGCTTCAAAGTACGTTGAATTCAGTGACCTTTTAAAAGGTTTTCGTCACAAATACCTGGTATTATCTAGCGGTAAAAATAAACACTGCTCAAGTAATTTGTTTCTGACAAAATAAATATTCAACGATTTTGTCTAACACATAACATAGGTAACACCAAGGTCAAAAAAAATTGAAAATGGAAATAAAATTTATTTATATTTTTTTGCAAAAAAAATAAAAACAGTAGTAACACTAAAAATGGGAGTTTACACATGATTAAAACTTACAAATTTAAAGAAATATGTTGGAACATTGCAAGCAAAAAATACTCTTTAAACAGTTAATTAAGATACCACAAAAAATCTCTATTTAAATACACCTTACCCATATTTACTCACAATATCTCTGTATAACTCCAATGTACTGGCTGGCATCGTGTGTAATTTCTTATTGAGTAATACTTCTTAAGTCACTGATAAGATTCGTCTAAACTCTAACCGATAAAAAGCGAGTATTACGACATAGGCTTTTTGATACCAAACTTTTTGGTAAAAGAAAAATAAAACTGTCAGCGGCTTTTCATTCTATTAAAAATAAAAAAAAATCATTGAACGATTGCACAAACATATTCCAATTTCAAATGTTGAGTCAAGGCGGTCGCTTTCGCGCCGTCGCCGTCGACATCGCGAAAAAAATAAAATAAAAATAATTATGTTGCTGTAGTCTGTATGCAGTACCTGTGTGTTTAGGCAACCCATTATTTTAATTCCTTTGCCTCATAGAAACAGGGCAAAGGTGCTTTCAGTGTGAATCCGTGACGTATCATAGTGTCAGCGGACGGCAACTGCTAAATTATCACCAGTCTCGCATTGAACACTGGTGCGTGAAGACGGCTTGACGTTCGTCGGGCGGTAACGTACGCGCGAAAACTTAGTGAAAACAGGAAATTTACAAAATAAACTCCAGTTATTGTTTTAAAAACTTTTCATATTTGTGCTCTGAATAACTTTTTCATTACGTGCGACTACTTACGTACTTTCTGTTTTTGTTTGAAAAGTTTCGTGTATAAATATTTCGATTTTTGTTTCAACGGATCTACTTATTGGTAAGTTCATAAAGTTTTTTATTTATTTTTCCGTGTTATTAAAATAATTAAACACAAAAATGGAAATTGGATACTTTTACTGGCATTTTGAAAAAAAAATTAAGCATAATAATTATTAGTTTTATTACTGATGAGTGAATTCTAAATTTGAATAAAGAATCTGTCAATTAGTAACAAGCCAAGCATATTTTTTTAAAATAAATAATGTTTGTTTAATTTTGTTTGAAATCTGAATTTTGCCGAAGCTTCCTAAAATTATGAAAGACAGTATCGCATGTTTACTTTTACACGATTTTCCGTAACGGTAACGCATAAATTATCTTCAACCAATGATCCTTGTCTCATTCGAAAGGCCAATAAATCTTAATTATTAATAACAACCGACAGTTTTACGTTCAGCTCGATCATATTTCATTTGAATATTTTTCGGGGAAGTTCCACGAATTTTCTTTACAGTATGTACAATTCAATGTTTGGGATAGGTATCTTAACTATGCAAAATATTTTGCTTCAGTATAAGTTATTTGAATAAATTATCATTGTTTAATGATATTTATACCTATTACTTACAAATATAACTAAGTCTTGTGTAATTCATACAAAACCTAATAGGACCTAAATACCTAATCGGTAGAAAGGACGTACCTACCTATCAGGATTTAACTTCTATCAACCTCTCGGTATGATAAATAATCTTCTAAAACACGTTTAAAATAATAATATTGTGATGCTATATCGGCAGACAACCAAATCTCTTAGTAGTATAGATAAAGAAGATATGCATACTTATCTTAGTAAAGAGATTTTGTTTATCATTTTTATTTAAAAAACAGTTTTTAAAGATGTGCACAAACAATTCCGACGCATAATCTATCTAATATTCGAGACATTAAAACATAACTACAGTTAATTAAATTAAGATTTGAAATAAGTATTTAATATTTTTATTTAAGACCTAATTATATTGTACCTATATTTTACTAATAAATAATTTGAATTTGAATAAACTCTCGAAAATCTAAACAGCATTTTGTGTACTTTATTTTTAATATAACGCTCATAATTTGTATGATGTAAATAAATCATTTTCCGAAGAAGGACTGGACCAACAAACCATTACTATAACATAACGTAGGTAAGAATATTATAGTAAATTCTCTTTTTTGTATTTACGAACCTTTCATAATGTTTCAGAATGTATTAATACTGAACAGATACAGAAAACAGATAATAAAAACATAGCCAGTTTTACCAACACAACCTAACGGTATCTTAAAAGCAAAGGAACTTTTTATCTGCTAGTTCTATTCAGTCTGTCCTACACGGGACATTAGCTTTAGACCCCGAGGTCCCATTTCCTAACCGGCAGTGCCATCAAATGTAACCAAGCGGAACTCTGCTAACTTTAGCTGACCGAAATCCTCGTACTATTCAGGAAAGCTGTAGCCTAGATAGAAAATAGAGTTGCAAGGTAATAATATCTCCTCCCTAAAAACAAAAAACGTAAGTCCTAAGTGACCATAAATAGTATTAGTTTAATTATTTTGCAGATTTTGAATCAAAATTCTCTATAGAGAATTAGGAACCCATTTTTTTTAATGATGTGAAATCCTCCAATGGCTCCTTTCAATGACTCTTACTGACTAAAACCCATCCGTGTGCCCTTAGCGTTCCAGGGCCGCAGTGACTCTTTCGAACAAATTCCGCAACAATTAGGAACCCATAAGTTGATTGGTAGAGAATGCTTAGGCCCCTAGAAATTCTCTGCCAGTCAACGTTTGGATTTTTACTACTCGAATTCGAATTAAGAATCTAATATAATCTGTATTTACATTATTGTACATTAAACGCTGTATTACGCCTATTTTGATTTGAATGGTGGTCCATGTAATGGACTGCTGGTAATGCATGCTTTTGTTTTAATTTGCAACAACTGTTATCTTAAGATCCATCTTTTAAGAACCTAATACACGCCACTGACGCTACCATTAATATGGTCACATCTAGAACAAAATATAGAACCGATTCAAAAAGGACAACACATAACACACATTCAAAAAAGCAAAAAGTTTAAAAAAATATAGCCCTTAAATGGTTAAGTATGTAGTTGTAAAATTCATTAAATTAAATAAAAGCACATACAATTATAACCCTTTAAAGTTCAGAAAATATATGTACATACAGAGTGAAGACTAAAGTTTTAAGTCAATCATACAACTCGAGGAAGTGCATGTGTAAGTCACACTCGTAACTCGACTAACTCTTCTCATAAGTAACTTATAACTTCGCCTATGGACTGATGTCTCATCTGAGACTCATTTTAACTTACTTCTCGTGTTAACTTACTTTGCCTTTATTACTTAGCTGGAGCTGAAAATATAGGTTGCGTGAAATACCTGCGAAGGATCTGTGTTCTGGCGCTCTACGAACATTGACGTATTTGCGCTTATACTGCAAGCTTTTTTATCACCATCCAATTTTATACAGACATTCGGAAAGATATGGTTCGTGTAAAAATAAATTTTTAGTAAAAACTTTCTGTAGGTAACTAATGCTTGGATAACATTTAGGATTTTCTTCACAAATTATTCCTAATCAAATAACTCACAATTGCAACTTTTCATAACGCGCCTACGACTTTCCATCAAATGCGCATCAGCCAGGCATTTTCCAAAATACCTTGTTTTATTATACCAGATGCTGCTTATATCAATACTTAACCAACTGACAAACTGACTGGTCAAGTAAAATTCCACTTACTTGACCAGTTCTTTACTTTTGGCCTTGTGACCTTCTGGAATTTTATTGTAAATATGTGAGTGCCATGTCCCTTGCAAGCAAACTTAATTTTATCTCTGCTGGTATTGCTTTGTTGTACCTATTAGTATATATGTGCTGTATATTAGTGTTATGTTGGGTGCATTGTGCTCACATAAGAAAATCAATTGATCAATGTATGTATACAAAATATTGTAAAATTTATATTTGAAAAGAGTAACTATGGAGTTTCTTGTCCGTTCTTCTCCATATATATATAACTGTAAATTTGACATTCAAAAGTGCCTTTTAATGGTCTAAAAATCTAAATAATTCGTACTTTTCAAAGAAAATTATTAAACGCTCTTCCTAAATAGTCCGGGGAACAGAGAATTTGCGGGACTTCAAACTTATTTAACATTTGGCTGAGCCCGACAGGATCCATATAAAGTTTGAATAATCTCTTTTTAATATTTCTCAAATATTTCTCTCGCTTCATATTTCTCAAATATTTATTGCACTCCATATTGTACACATTCGGGTAGTAGTGAAACAGTAATTTATGTGCAGTAGACACTGTTGGAGGTGTATAAAAAAAATAAAAAATAATATTGAACTAGAATTTGCTCGCGACTTCGTACGCGCATTTCCGGTTTTTGCCGTTACCGTAGGAATTTCGGTAAATTCTCTCTTAATCCCTACACTCCAAGAAACCTACATGCCATATTTTAGCTTTCTACGATCAGCAGTTTTGGCTGCGCGTTGTGTATCAGTCATACAGTCACTCAATCAGTTAGTAACGAAAGAATTTATTTATACATTAGGATTTACATAAATTAATATAACTGAGTTACTATTTTTAGTTTTTTTATTTAAGTGTATAAATAGATAATAACTTACAAAATAAATATAATTACCATCTGAAAAAAAAATGTAGTATTATTTTAATATTAAGTAAATATTGTAAACATTTTATACGATTCTTAATACATTTTTGAGCTCTGGTCTCTCTGGCTCTGGTTGATACAGGACCTTCCTAGTACAAGCATCTAACATCGTTCTACCTATATAATTATCTAAGATTTATTATTCTATTGTACCAATTTGAATTTAGAACAATTTAGTAAAGATATTGTTGCTGTTTCAAAAATTCGTCTGTACGACATCGTAATGAGAATGTTGTTGAATTGTCAAGATGAAAGGAATCGAATTGATCGTACCTACATTACGCAAGAACCTCGTCGGTCTAGCATTCTCTCCCAATCTATATATTGAGACAGCAGTCTGATAAATCAGATCCGATCTAACATTTTCTGCAATATCTAGTACAGAATGTTTGATGGCTCTATTTGCGCAGTGGCTGAGCGATTGGACCGATTTATAAATAATAGTTGGTAGTATTTGCACGAACTGTTATTAATATGGCTTACCAGTGTTGCATGTAAGATTTTTGCCAGTCGTCTCCGTGACTGGAAAAGCACATTACACCGTTAGTCTCAGCTGTCAGGTTTAGTTCTTTGACAATCGTTCGAAGAAGTCTGAAACAGGCTACTCGCTAAACCCGAAGTCCGTAGTTTCGGGCTTAGTTGCGGGCGTATTCTACTCCGTACCACCTACGGACTTACGATTAGTTCCGAACCCGAACTGAGAATTAATTCTCAGTCATTGTCATTAATTCTTAGTGGTTAGGTGATACGTACTAGAAAACGCCCGTAACTAAGCCCGAAGCTACGGACTTCGGCCTTAGAGAGTAGCCGTCCAGATTTCGCCAAAGGGCCATACCCTTTGGCGAGATCTGGAGGGCTACTCTCTGTTTTGACAGGGTGTGTTAGGGCCAGTGCCTGCCAGGGTTGCGGGATTGTTCGAAAGAGTGACCGTGACCCTGGTTCGCAAAGGGAAATTGAACAAACATGGATGGGTTTTAGTCAGTTATATCTAAAGCTAGGTACTGACCGGTGTCACTGACTGTAATGTAACGTTCGCATCGAGCATGTTATGTTACGCCGTACCATAAATGCCGTATAAAAACTCATACGCATCATGTTCGGCCTCATTTCCACGTACGCACGAATGCTCGCTTTGTAACATGTTAGGTACAATACGCCTCGTAACACCTTAACACTCCTTTCCACTCCAACCAGAGTGGTAGAAGTAATTTGGGTATCGTACAATTATTGTATTCAGCTGCAACCTGTTTGACTTGAAGACGATCTCAATATAGGACTCGGGAAGCCAGGGTTGCAAAATTTGTTCTTAAGAGTCACCGCGGCTCTGAAACGCAAAGGGAATTAGGAGGAACACGGATGGGTTTCAGTCAGTAACAGTCTGACACTCCCTTCCACTCCGCCCTATAGCAGAAGGAGTCATTTGATGATTTCCCACCCTTAAATATATATAATCGAGAAAAGGCTAGGCAGATTAAGTTATCGCTAAAACTTAGGGATTTTTATCGTAAAACGGAAAATTTTCATATCATAACGATAAAAACAACAATAAACAAAATCACTAGCTTTAAATTGACTTGACACATAACACTCTGCGTCATCACTTGCATATTTATCAACAATCCACGACAATCACAACGAAAACATCAAACAAAGACTACCGAAATCCAAGAAATACGTAAAAGGTACTTTAATTTATCTTCAAACATTTTATCAGAGAAGATACTTAGTATTTTATGTCCAAACTATCAGAGATTGCAACTATCTAAAGCCGTGTGATTTCTTTTTGTCGCAGTTAAGTGATTCTGCATTTCTCTGTGCGAAACCAGATGTAACCGCAATGAACCTGAGTTACCAGTGTTTTTACGCACTTACTACGCTTCGACTGCATCGTGTTTGAAATGAATTGAGTATCTTAATTTATGAGCAAGGGTTCAGGGGTTAAATATTCATGAATATACAGGTACATGTGTAGCGGCATCAATGCCGCCACATGAAAAACTAAGAAATGGAACTTGTACGGCAACAAAAAGAACCGCAGAGCCATCTACGACGAACTAACAACGATATCCAGCATCGCGGCAGCAAAGTTCTCTGTGCGATTTGAACATATACAACAGTCCGAATATCAACTATCGGGCAGTTGCCCACACACCAGCACTGAAAATGGGAGGATCCTCCTACCAGACGGTTGTTGTGTCTGGTGGGCAACTGCCCGATAGTTGATATTCGGACTGTTGTATATGTTGTGTTGTAAAAAATCTGCGATTCAGGACAATGTTTGTAAAACTCGACAACCTGAGTGTACAGTCCTGAGTTCGATAACTAACGGTATTATTGAATCAAGATTTTTTTCGGAAAACCCGATTCTAATTTGGCCTCGGAATTGGCAAAGGACTAGCAAGTCCCTACTTATAGCATGAGATTTGAACACAACTTCCAGTGTAAACAAAATCTATGTCCCTAAACAAGATTCCAACACTAAAATTACTACCTGTCAAATGAAAAAGGGTTTATAAATGAGGTTACAAGGGATCCTGGTGGTTAACAAAAATGTTTGATGAGCTTCAAATTCAATTTATTTTTCAAGAAGGCTTTGAGCTCTGACCGCAAACCAAATTGACCCTTTGAATAAAACATGAAGGTCTATATTGGTATTACTTTTGTTTTTAAACAATCATAGATTGGAAAGGTATGTAAGTAAGAACGCAATAGTGATTAGAAATTGTATTTTCTTGATGGTTTTTATTCATCATCATCATATGCTGGACATAGGCCTCCCCCAAAGGGGAGAGGGGATATTTCATAATCGCCACGCTTGGCAGGCGGGTTGGCGATCGCAGTGTAGCTGTTGCAATTGTGTTTATCACCGATACCAAATTATTTAAGTACCCAATGTGTTACAGAATAAACGCAATACCTTGTAGCGGCATCAATGTCGCCACATGAAAAACTAAGAAACGAAATTTGTACGGCAACAAAACGAGCCATCTACGACGAACTAACATCGAAATCCTGCATCGCGCAAGCAAAGTTCTCCATGCGATTTGAACATATACAACAGTCGAATTTCAACTATCGGGCAGTTACCCACCAGACACAATAACCGTCTGGTTCGGAGGATCCTCCCATTTCCAGTGGAGGTATGCGGGACTTTACTCTCTGTACCGCATACCTCTATAACCTGAAAAGGGATCATTGTACTCATAATAAAATTATGAACAACTTTTACTATGGGACCAACAATGAAATCGCGAAAAAACAATCGACTAATCCATACATTTATGTGCGCTTATCTTGACAAAATGTACTGAACAGCTGTTTTTTAAAGATAGTTGTTTATAATGATGAGTATAATGACCCACTTTCAGGTATTGCGTTTGTTCTCTCACTGTAGTTCAGCATAATTTTATACCTTATCGGTATTACTATTTTAATTCAGCGTGTAGGTAAATTAATGTACAGAAGCCAGCACGTCAAGCTAACCGAAAACTGTCAATTTTTCCCAATCAACCTTGAACCTAATGCCTCAGCGATAAAGTTGAAAATGTATTAAAGAAATTTGACAGATTGTTGTAGCGTGATGTGTACATAATTACCTTTTTTAGAAAACACTTTGTTCTTAATTATTACCTATACCATTTTTCAATGAACTACCATTACCAGACCAGTAAATATTTATTAT
This sequence comes from Mamestra brassicae, assembly GCA_905163435.1. Lineage (NCBI taxonomy): Eukaryota > Metazoa > Arthropoda > Insecta > Lepidoptera > Noctuidae > Mamestra > Mamestra brassicae. Next base: position 3,942,774 of record LR991004.1, on the reverse strand, counting down.
ATTTCATAGAAAAAAATTACATTTACAAATTTTATTGTTGAACTCAAAACAGTAATAACAACAACTAAATTATATTTTAACAGTGTAAACCATAAAATATTACAACTCTATGTGCAAACTATCTAATTTGTACAAATAGTACCTACATCGTAACTCCGGAAAACAGATTAAAGCGAGTTCCAAACTTATGTTCGGTTTAATTAAACTACGTTTATTTTATGAGAATCGATATGACAATAACAAACGTTCATGATTTTGATATAGGATTCTAATAACTTAGTAATTCATCGATTGAGTGCACAATGGAACAGTTGATGTCACTGAAAAAAAAAGAAAGGAATAAAAAGTAATATTTCCTTGGCACTAGCTGCCGCCCCCGGTTCCACCCGCGGGAATGTCAAAAATTATCCTATAGGAACATACTGCCGGTATAAAAAGTATCATGTGTGTTATTCCAGACTATAATCTATCTCTGTGCCAAACATCAAGATACGTTCAGACGTTCTAACGATAGCTATGTTTCTATCAATAATATATATTAATATAATATAATATCTTGGGACAACTCACACACGGTCATCCGATCCCAAACCAGGCAGAGGCTGTGCTATGGCAACCAAACAACTGATAAACATACTTATATATTTCTAAATACATACATATTATAGACAAATTACACCCAGACACAGAACAAATGATCATGCTCATCACACAAGGATCAATAAGATACCACATTGTCTCATTTCAATCACCGAAAAGTTAACAAGGATAAATTAACCATATTTCATAATTAGGTTAGAAGTTGTACATTTGCGGAGTTTCCCGCTTCCCCATCGGTGGGCCCTTGTGAGACTCAAGGGATATTTATTCATATTCATTAAGAAAATAATAATTAATATGTGAAGATTAGATACAGTACGGTATTGGACGACACAGTTTGTTGATATACCTCAACATAAGGGACTACTCCCATATATAGCACTCACCACTCACATGCCATAGACTTCATCACCTTGATGGATAATTATTGCTTCTTCCTTTCATGATAATTTCAAAAAAAATGTATACTTGTATAAAATTCTTCCGTAATTGAATGACTGAGTGACTGATAGACAAAACTACTGGTCGCAGAAAACTAAAATTTGGTATGTGGGTTCTTTGGAGAGCACTAAGAGAGGATTTCCCGAAATTCCTACGGGAACAGGAATAGACGTGAAATGCGTACGAAGTCGCGGGCAAAAGCTAGTGTCAAATATAACAAGAGATACACAAAGGGAATCAGTAATGAATCATTGCATAACGTCCATTACTATTGCTCTCTATGTCAAATAGCTCAATGGTTACACCGGACAAAAGAGGCACAACCTTGAAACAAGATATTGTGAAGATCCACCAGGTCTTGCACTATTTAACTTAGTACCCACATTTGTGCACATTGTTTATATAATTATACACACTGCTATATGAGTATACTTATAGTGCAAATACTTTGCTTCTTAAGGCACCACAAACATAGGAATATTAAGTAAAAACAACATTTTTTTTTAAGGATGGGAAATCATCAAATGACTTCTTCCGCTCTGGGTGGAGCGGAAGGGCGTGTCAGACTCTTACTGACTAAAACCCATCCGTGTTCCTTCTAAAGTCCTTTGCGTTCCAGGGCCGCGATGACTCTTTCGAACAAATTCCGCAACCCTGGCAGGCTCTGGCCCTAGCGGACCCCGTCTTCTGTGCTGACATCTCTTTGAGGCGCGCGTGAAAAACAACGCGCCAACGACCCGGGCCTGGTGGTGATCGAACAGCGAGCCACCCAACGCTCGCTGTCCGCAGCTCCGCGCCTACGGTGGCCGGGGATCGCCCTGCGCCCTGTGCCCGACGCCCGGGGCGATTACAGCTTTGCAGACCACGAACATAGGAATATTAAGTAGAAACAACATTAAAAGTCCAATATTTTGCACAAAATGCGGAAGTTAAGGAAATTAAAACTCCATGCAAATGATCTTCTTATGATAATTGCGTGTTGTCTTTCCCTCTGCATAACTTTCTTTCTTTCAGGGAGCTGAACGAATTTCTTTCCCAATAGCGGTTGGTTTATGGTGTGTTTATTTGTTCCTAGTTTATCGCAATGTACGAGTTTTATTCTAATGCTGATTAGATAACAGTTTTGCAGTTGATTTATACAAATAGTTTTAAATTAAAAGCATAGCATAAACATACTGAATGTTTTAATAATAGTTTCATATTCAAATCACAGGAGCATTTCTAGTATTTAAAAGGCGAGTTCGCATTCACATCGCTGTCAGAAACTGACAGAACATCTCCAAGTTTGATTTTTTTTTAATTGATTGTTGTTGAGATGATATTGCGACTTGAATTTGAACGCTTTTTTTAGGTACTAGAATTATTGGCCTTCAGTTCATACAGTATTGCAATCATGATTTCAGATAAAATACGAGTAGGTCAAGTACTGTTCCCACAGCCCTTGGGCTTTAAACATACTGAAATTCTATCAACCTAAGCTAAAATGGGTAAATTAAACCTCGGTAATTTTTTTAAAAACGGTAAATTATTATCCATTTAGGTCAAAGTCAAAACGTTTATTTCAATTAGGCAATTAATCGGCACTTTTGAACGTCATCATTAACAGTTCAGTAAAATAATAATATTACATTAATAAAGTGAGTACTGTCCATTCGGACAGGTAGATTCTTATTAAGAAGAACGGACAAGAAACTCCATAGTTGTTGCATCTAAAAAACTCTTAATTAACTAAAAATAGTCTAAAATAAATTTCTCCACACTGGCCACTGGTAATGTACCCAAAAGCCTGGCAGCATTGCCACGTTGTATAGCAATGCTTTTACATTTATCCAAGGTAAAAGCCAGCCCTTGGGACACGCAAAGTGTCAACGAAGCGTCTTGACAGATCTTTAAACAAGTTATGAGCACTCGGCACATTCCAGGACCCGAGAGTTTCAACCCGGTAGTACATATAAATCATATATTATATCCAGACCAGAGTGCTGATTGGTCGCCATTTTATGTCAGTCCACAATTTTTCAGAATGATTTCGAGATATAATAGACTATCAAATTTTGATGCATAACAAAAGTATTCCAAATGTTCAGTTGACAGTTTATTGAGCATTTACAATCTCTGAAGTTATTTTATAATCTTACGGAGTTTGCCATTTTCCGGTGACATATACATTATGGCAATCGTTATCGCCGTGAACACTGCTTCTGTTAAATATCATATTTTTATTTCTCATACCTCTTAAACTCTTAAAAACCTTTGCGACTAAGAAAAAACGTACGCCCGTATGTCTATTTCACATTCAAACCTTTTAAACCCCAGTTTTTCAAAGTAGCTTCATATCAAGTGCCTCTAGATTTCAAGTGAACTTCACAAGGATTTGTGCAAACGTCCTCAGAAGTCCTTGAAGTATCCGCAGTGCTTGCACAGTGGAACACAATGCACTGACTTCCGAGCCTCTTGACTATGCTATAGAAAGGATCCGTATGTGTACGTTTCTAGTTATTGTTATTGCACGGAAATAGTAGATACTAATAAGCTGATTTCGTTTGTTCTTCAATATTGAAGGATTTTTTTTCTTGTACTCGTATCTTTGTGAAACAATAATGCTTACTCTTTTTAATTGTTGCAGGTATGTATTTTTCTGTATATATGCCGTAAGTCTATATATTTTTCTACTCATATCTTTCAATCTCTGGAAGATAAATATATATATATATATATCCCCGACAGACGTTGTTCTATCCGAACGTCTACCGGGTCTAATTGTGAATGTAAACCATTCTCGAATCCCCTTGAATCACAGCCATTTAGGAGGAGTTCAGTGACATACACAAGTACACAAGAAATATATATTAAGATATATCATAGCTGCAATGGGAAAATTAGTGCCAAGCTTAACTGAAAAAAAATGCTTAATTTTAGTATTTTTAATTTTTGCCACAAAATGGCTTTATTATTTACTACTAGTGGCCCGCCCCGGCTTCGCCTGGATATTTTTTTTTCATATTTCTTTCTTAAGAAATTTCTCCTAAAAAAAACAAACACAACAAAAAAAGAATTAGTGAAATTGGTCCAGCCGTTCACGCGTGATGACGTGACCAAGGGAAACAGGAATTCATTTTTATAAATATATATACATATATATATATATATATATATATATATATATATATATATATATATATATATATAGATGTTATGTTATGCTTCAATTTATATGTCCAAAGATAATAAACGACTTTGTAGTTATCAAGAAATTATATTATTACTTTGAAATCTTCCAATAACCTAACCACACATTGGTTCCGCCACCGGTCACCGCTCAATATCAATTTGTCTCATTTTCCTCATAAATCTATTAATAACATTCTCTTCGTTCTGGGGCAGTTAGGTAAAAATATATTTGCACCTGTGCAGTTTTGTCTTTGCAAGAAAAGAGTACGGAACATTTATTAAGAAAATCAAACGTATTTATGTTTATAAATCTATAGATGTGGGTAGATAGATAATATTTTTTTTTTTATTTATTTATTTATTTATTTATTCATTCATTATTATAACACCTTTACAGAGAGAAATAATAAATAATAGATATATATATAATATATATATTTATATATATAATAATAGATAGTAAATTACTGCGATTTCTGCAAAGGTTATCGCGCTTGCACTTAAACAACAATTTCGCGGGTGATTTAATTGGAAGATAGAGAGGCGTTTGTGAGTTATGATCTGAGATCAATAGTTCAAGAATAGTAATGATAGTGTCATAAGAAACTTTAGCTACATACTTACTCTTCATAACTCTGTATTTGACTAGCTGACCCACGCAACTTCGTCTGCGTCACATTTTTCATGAATGCTCGACTCCTATTGGTAGGAGGTACTCTAGCCTTCCTCAATAAATAGACTTCCTAGAATTAGCGCGTTCTACCAAACAAATAGTCAAAAATAACTAACTGATCGAGTGGTAAATGATCAATTATCGACCGCCGAGAGTAGAAAATAAATAAATAATAATAATCCATACCTACCTTGTTTTTATTCCACCAATTCGCAATAAACGTTTCCAAACGTATTTTGTAATGCGCACAGCAAAGGAGTAGAACTCTCTGCCTGCGTCAGTGTATCCGAAAAAAATAAAAAACTCTAAATTTTTTAAAAACGTGTCAATAATCTTGAAGTCAAAGTCAAAGTCAATTCATTTATTTCAACTAGACCATTACAAGGCACTTTTGTCCATTCGCAAAAAGTAGATTCTTATGGAGAAGAACGGACAAGAAACTTCATAGTTACTCTTTTCAAATATAAGTTTTACAATATTTTGTATACATACATTGATAAATTGATTATATTATGTGAGCACAATGTACCCAACATTACCCTAATATACAGCACACACTTATATACTAATAGGCACAACAAAGCAATACCAGCAGAGATAAAACTAAGTTCGCTAGCAAGGGACATGGTACTCACATATTTACAATATAATTAACAACAATGAATCAGTGTGTGAGTTAAATTACATATAAAAAAAAAACAGAATGGCAAGTATTTCCACGTCCTATGGCATGAATGACATTAAAAAAGCTAAAATTATACCTGACCCAATTAGCTCCATCATGCTCCAACACGTCTTTTATACATGGTAGCTTTATTAACACCTACGCAAAATTGCTCAGATTGTTTCCTTTGTAATATGAGTATCCATTACGACCGTTTACTCGGTCCTAATTTAGATAAAAAGAAATCGGTTACCGTCATAGAGTATAGTAAATATTTTACATATAATATGGAGTCACCTCATGTCTTGATACGAGTAGCTAGCAGAGTTATTTAGCTAAATGATCTCCAAGTAATATAGATCTAAGAGCGTGATTGAAAAACACTCGAAGTCAACTATAAAATAACCTTAATTTCGGAAGTCGGTGTTTTTGGTTGTTTCTTCGTATTTTAATACCGTCTTCCAAAATTAAGGTCATTTCATACTTTGAAGTGTTTTTTATTTGGAAGTCGGTTGTATTTTGTTGTCAAAAGTTTTTATTTTTATTTTTTAGTGTTACCCCACAACTAACAACACCACTGGAAAGTCACAGCAAAGCAAATTACGCAATTTCGTTTACTTAGATTACATATTTTTTCCAGCTATTTCGATTCACAAACCAAACTACTGAACCAATGTTAAAAATTTCTATGAGAACAATCGGAAAATGTATCCTTTCACATAAAAAATATTCAAATTGGTTCAAAAATGACGGAGTTATGAGGTAACAAACATAAAAAAATGCAACCGAATTGAGAACATTCTACCTTAAATACCACCTTAAACCTTTAAAAGCCCCCGTTCACGTATGTAAGTCTATAAGAAAAGACGTAGTATATGAAAGGTCAGACTTGACTGGATCACCCTATACAAAATGTATCTATAAGTTTCACTTCATACAGACGTTCCCGATATAAACAGTGCGAACAATGTACGTACATATAGCGTAAATTGTTGTTTGTTGTTGTTTTATGTGTCCTAGATTTAGGTCTACTCGACACTTAATAATTTTTCCTCTTGTCTCTAATATTCATTATGTCAATATCTTGTTATTTGCACGCTCCGCCATACATCGCTCCGATAACTCCTTGGTGGCCGCGGTGCGAGACAGGGACAATAGGCCTCTTCATCAAAGATGGCAGTCCTACCATATACCCGATAACATGATTCGCGGCGTTTAAGTTGTTACGTTGTATTGTACCATTATTTTTTTTTTGTATTTATGCGTTGTATTTGGATGTTAATTTGGCAATAAATATTTTTTTTTTCATTTCATTTCATTTAGATGTTATTTTATTTGAATTATAAGAGAGTCCTGTTGATGTTCTTTTTATAAATAAATAAGTAAATCTCTAGAATCTTCCGTGCCTCAATAAGGACGTTAAGCATGCAGTTGACGTTTATGTGGTGTGCGTAAGAGACATGTGTCATTGGTCAATTTCCAGCATGGCATCATATGCGTCTTCCGATTGGCGATAGCATACTGACTGACCATCATGCTCCATTGCGACATTGGAGTACATTATCTCGAATAAATCTCTGATAAACAGATCTTCGTCAGCTGCACTCCAGTTATCAAAAACATGACTCACATTTATAAATCTAGATATTCACGTCATTTTTGTTGTCTATAACTACAAATCTTAGTATCTCTTTGTATGACTAGATTTATTGTTATGTCTGATTTTTTCCAACGGTAGGTAATCTAATATTTTACTGTCACGTTTTCTCTAATCTGTATTATCACGATGAGTTATGATTTATGATATCATGTTATTGTGACAGACGAAAATGACGAAATGAAGGAAAATATATTTGAACCCCTCACAAAAATCCTTTCATTATTATTATAAATAAAAACACACACGCTGCAGTTTAAAAAACTTTTTTTATTTTGTTCTTCAAAAACGACGACACCACGAATTATTTTTGGGTATGATTTAAGCTATCAACAATTGTTTTGGTTTTGATTTTTTTAAATAATCGTCTGTCGCCAAAATGCATGTGCCACAATATAAAAAAATATTCCATAAGAACTCACCATCATCATCGTAAGTTCCCAAACTAATAATTACTGAAAAAATAAAAATGATAACTAACAACATTTTTTTTTTATTTCGTTTTTTTTTTCTTTTCTTTATTTCAATGCATATGTCACCGGAAAATTGCAGACTATGTAAGATTGTAATAAATCTTTATTAGATTATAGTTTCTCGATATATAATGAAATAATCGTTTCAAATTCAATAGTTTCCAATATATCCATGTCTTATAAAGAAAAGATAGTTTACAATTTCAAGCGATATTTAACAACCTTACGATGCGGTTTGCAATTTTCCGGTGACACATAATATATTATCTTAATTATCATAGTGTCAATATGGCTCCGCCCCTTTGAACATATTTTCATTAAATTTATAAACTGAACTATTAAATTAGAACAAATGAAATGAACTATTAAAACGAAAAGTATTTTTTATAACTGAACGAAATAAATTGTGACTCCTGTACCGAATGGCACCTAGTGGTGGAAAAATAACAAATAAAAAAAAGGTTGCAATCTGGGGGTGACCATTTTAAGTACGAAGCTCTTATTTTGAGAACAAAGTTATTATCCAAGGAATGAACTACGATTTTAATGATAATTCATCTCTTGTTTTACATAAATATTGACATTAATTAGGTAATTCATACCGATTGTACCACATTACTCCGACAAATAAAATCCCGATGAACGGCATTTTGACAGAGATTTGGTCGACGAAACACTAGTTCGACTAACAGTTCACCGATTGAATGCCTTCCCGACGTACAGTAGACCGACAGATGAATTACAGAGTGATCCTACAAAGGTTCCGTTTTTTTCATTAAGACGTACAAAACCCTAAAAAAAACAATTATGAATCATTTTTTCTTTCCTTTTTTTATCGACCTAGTCTTTTCCCTACAATAAATAAAATAAAATAGTTTATTTCAAAGACTCAGTATAACCAGATCAAGCTGAATACCAGTATTTTAATTATCAGGCTTTTTTGGATCTACTGTCTGGCTGACCTCCACCCACAACCTTATTACTGGGAATAAGGACAGTCCTTAGATGAATTGTCTGGATAATTTGTCTCTAACTGTCACTAAAATAAACGATGTAAGTACAAGAAAACATTCATTTTCCTAGAAACCCTACAAAGAATCTTCTCAGCCTCATAACAAAGGTCAAAAACAAATTTTCACTCGACAACCATTAACAAACAAAAAAGAAGAAACCAAAGTAAATAAGAAACATTTACTGAAAACAATAATATCCCACTCAGCAACAGGCAGCTTTGTGGGGATTATTTTACTTGTATGTTGTGTTCATTGTATGAAAGCTTTCATTTACAACGGACATTAAAAAGCTGTGTAGAGCTTCAATTCAGTGTACAATGACCTCGTTGATCATTATATTGTTTGAAATATTTTAATGGTTCTAGGATATCCATTGAACAATATTGTATTTTTTTAGAGTTCCGTACTCGCAGGGAAACCAAAAGAACTCTATTACTAAGCCTCCGCTATCCGTCCATCCATCTGTCTGTCAGCGGGCTGTATATCAAGAACCGTTATAGGTAGACAGTTGAAATTTTCACGGAGTGTACATATTGTCAGGAGAATCTCCTTGGCTGCAGGTTTCTGGCAGACAAGGTAGAGAATTTGAGTTAGGAATATGAAAATATGTTTTTTTTTTATATGGGACTCCTGTACCAGCACTCATCTAAAAAAGATGCCGAATATATTACGAAGTTAAATCTCTAACGAGGTTTTATTTTATAATAATAATAGTAAGTAGCACTAGCGTGAGTCCACTAGTATTACAATATACATATATTGCAATATACGTATAATTAAATTAAAATTAAAGGGGGCTCCCATACAAGTACATGTTTTTTTTGGTTTATGGTACGGAACCCTTGGTATGAGAACCTCACTCGCACTTGGCCGGTTTTCTTTTCTTTGCTGTTGATAAGGTTTCGCAAGATCACCATCTCACTAGATGATGAGCAACGATGTCGACGATGGAGCACGCTTGCCTCGAAATATCTATTAATTCGTGTCTTAAAGAACCTCAGGTTGTAGCTAGTTATCACGAAGCACAAACACCGACTGAATATCAAAGGAAAGGAAGACATGTTTATTTTTACCTCACGTGGGCGATTACACGGCAAAATAAACTAATAGAAAAATACAGTTGCTTTTATGGCCGAATATATCCGGTATAAAATGTCACATGTACTGAGAAGGGTCACCAGGAAAACCTGAGGTCACATCCCGGACGTTACCTGTGAGTAAGTAATAACACTGTGACATTGACGTCAAAGCTTTTGATCTTGGAGAGCGCAATGAACATTGTCTTTTATGGAACTGCTTTCCGCTGCTAGTTCTACCTGGGCGCGCTAGTGTGTGATTCAAGCTTATACAAATTCGGGAGGAATGTATTTTTTGAAGTGAAAATTTCTTTAGGCGCGTTGAGCACTTTTTGGGTGAACAAAAATCATGGAACTCGTGTCATCGTCACCGAACGCTTTCCATGAGCTATATGTATACTGTGTTTATGTGTGTACTTTTTGGGTGAACAAAAGACATGGAACTCGCGTCATCGTCACCGAACGCTTTTCATGAGCTATATGTATACTGTGTATATGTATATGTGACAGATACATTTACAGAGTATACATATAACATGATTTTTTTTCACCCAAAAATATAACATGTGTACTTTTTGGGTGAACGATAGCTTGACGATAAAATTCACAAGTAACTTGTGAATTGACTGAACTGCCGATAGAAGTGAAACTAAGTATAGTTTTCACTTCTATCGGCAGTCCCCAAAGACAGCCGCGCATGTTTTTTTTTATGTGGGTTTACTCTTGACTCTTAGTCTACTTCAGAGATGATAGAGACAAAGTCGACGATGGAGCGAGCTTACCCAGAATAAGCCTGTTCATTCTAACTTTGAAGAGATTAGGGTATACGTTTGGAAAGACAGACGCAGGCAGAGAGTTCCACTCTTTTGTTTTGCGCATTATAAGAGACTTTTAGAAACGTTTATCGCCAATAATAAATTAATAATAATAAATAGCGTTTATTTATCTCCTCCACATAATGCAATAAAAATCAGTTTATAAAATACAGTAGGTATATGCTTTCAATCAGTATTATAACATTGATGTTGTGGAGACTGGAGCCTGTACTAGGAATACCTGTGTTACAGGGCTCCAGGCCTCCCAACTACCCAGATTAGTTAATACAGTACAAAAATTTACAAAGAGCGATATTTTTGCCAATGCTGGGATAGTAACGAGGTAGGGATGGTAACTTGCAATGCGTCTAGATGTCCGATGGTAGAAATGGGCCGGTGGGATGAAGGCGTGGAGTGGCACACTCACCAAAGTACAATCTGTAGAAGATCGACAACCATTCAGCAAGCAGGCAGTAGCAGCATGTAGCTTTAGACTGAGATTTGGAGTGGGTAACTGTCAAAAATTGGAAATAACCGGTCATATGTACCAGTGGGACTCGCACACGAAGGGTCGCGTACCAATAACCGACAAAAAACATGAGATACAGTCCGTTGACACACAGGTAGACTACAGGATAGACGCATAGCAGATGCTTAGTAATATCGTTTCGTTGGTTCCCTTCAGATACGGACCATTAAAAGCCTCGCTATACTTTAGTTTTTTTTTAATCTGTGTGAATGTTAACGTTTAAGTATTTTTAGAGTGATTTTATTTATATTTGATTTTGCATAATCATTTTCAATATTTATTCTTTACAGCAAAAAAAACTGTTTTTTTTAATATAAACTCTACTTCCATTACTTAATATGCTACCAGACAGTAGGCACGCCCGTCCTCTTAAACATTCTTACTGATTAAGATATAATTACGAATTTAATATTAATTTAGTCAAGAGTTCCAAAGAGCCCATAATAACATCCTACACAACTTACTTGAAATGAGTCCGCTGAACATTTAATTGTGTACCTACATATTTAATTATGTACCTACATATTTATGAAAACTGAGTAAATACTTCAATAAATTGGTATAATAATAAATTTGTATGAGGTTGGTAAGTACGTATTGTTATAAAAAGTTTGGAGTACCGACCAGAATCTTCGTTAACCGCTGTTCTATCAAACTTCTAGGAAAGTTCTCGATATATATAGAATAGAGCCTTATTAAAATAGAATTTACGATTCAAAATGTATTCTTCAGGCTATTCTTTCGGGGAATATATTGCTCCCACATTTACCCTGTTGGCTTTGTTTCGCAATAATTAGTTACCAGAAATAGGTTAAGGGAGAGCTACTAAATAATACAGTAGAAGTGATTGTGGAATGGTATTTGGGGAAATTCAAATTATATTAGGTACTCGATGTGTCCTAGTTTACCTACGCTAAGCCATTGGTCCCGGCTGTCAGTGTAACTGGTGGAACGGACGTCAAATCCTAATTTATAAAATTCTTCCGTTACTAACTGACTAAGTGACTGACGGACAACGCACAGCAGAAACTATTGGTATTAGAGACCTGAAATTTGGCATGTAGGTTTCTTGGGGAGTGTAGGGGAGCACTAAGAGGGGATTTCCCAAAATTCCTACGGAAACGGGATATATGCGTACAAAGTCGCGGGCAAAAGCTAGTAGACAAATAAAATACCGGTATTCGGATGCATCCGGTTATACTAGATACCAACCCGAGACCCCACCAACCCCACCATATTAACAATATTTTACGTGGAGCAACTACCTAACTGACTTCCAAATCCAACAACTAGGTACTCCATTACGATACCTTGGCAATTTAAGACTGCTGTCAGATTGTATAATTTTTAAGTTTTTTTTTGACTGACGAAGATCTACAAATGACACCCAGCCACCAGCTTAACGTGTTTTTCGAGGCGAGGGGAAAACTCGATATGTTATGGTCTCCCATCTACGGACCGACCTCCAAACGCGTTGCTTAGTCTTGAAGATCGACGCATACGATTATTATTATTTAGGGTAAAGACCCTAAACAATAATAATGCGTCGGTCATATTCCGTCAGATGTGCAAAGGCACATCTGACGGAATATGACCGACTAACGCATCATCGGTTGACTGTGCAAGGTTTAATGTTTTGTTATATTATTATATTTGTCTTATCTGACGTTTATCATCTGCCTAGCCTTTTCCAAACTATATTGAGGTCGGCTTCCAGTCAAACCGGATTCAGCTGAAAGCCAGTATTTTACATGGAGCGGCTGCCTATCAGACCTCCACAACTCATTAACTGGGTAACACGGTAGTTCCTGTCAAGACTGGAGTTAGAATTGTTGAATTTGTCTGTTTTGACATTACGCAACCGATAATATAATACGCGATGTATCTTCCGTCAGATGTGCAAAGGCCCTTAACCACGAGCTCCTCAACCAACGACTGACACGTGAGACAACTCCTCAGCTTTGAACCAGCTCATCTATTCTGTAAAGATATCACCGTGAAAGTATTGGTGCAGTGGGCTTGTCTACCAGCATGGATTAACAGCTCACCACAAATTGGTTTCACCTAAATTGTCACGGTATTTTTTTTTGAATAGCACCATTGTGGTACACCACTAATGTTAACGTCATCACATTTCGGGTGTGACGTAAACACCAGGTGGACCATATCGAGCAGTATTACGTCACTTATTCAAACAAATTAAAAAACAAATCAATCACAAAATACTTAAATGCATTACTAGAGATTTATGTCCTACGTAAACACTTGAGATTTATAACCAACGCTTAAGATTGTCGTTAAAATTCTAAGTGTTTGCACACTTCTTTTAATGGTAAACAAATCGAAAAACATCAGCAATTTGAAGAAGAAAAAGAGTTTTATTTTGTTTCTGCATGTGATTTAAAAGACACAATGTCGACAAACAAAAAGTAGCTTAACAGAATAAACGCGGTACATTATGAACAACTTTTACTAGGTACACGGGACCAACACTGAAAAAGCGAAATAAAAATCGACTGCCCCATTCATTTCTGTGCGCCTAACTCATCAAAATGTAGGTACTGAAAACCTGTTTTTTTTTCAGCCATGTAAAAGGTTCTTTCCATGGTAAAAGTTCTTCATAATTATGAGTACAATGATCCCTTATCTATATCGTTGCTATCTAAGCTAATACGCCTTCCTTAAGTGTCGCCATTTCGACCGGACTTGTCTGCATGTATTGACCGGATTCCCAGATCACCGGTCCATTTCCGTACGTGGTTGCTTCTCCAGAACCTTTCGACCTCATCGACGCGTTCTGTGAGCAATGAGCCCTACCCACTGACGAAAAAATAAAAATATTTTTTTTGGCATCAATAACCTCTGTTTAAACCCGTTTACTTGAATTTTCTCTGTGTGCAAAATTAATCAATTTGCAATCTATTTTATTATAATATGGCTGACCTTTGAGGCTTTCATTAACTTGACATTCTTCACCGGTCATTGCTTTGTTAATCTAATTAAACATTGTAGGTAACTGGGTATCTTCCCAAATTTGAATTTAAAAGCTTGCCCTCATCAGATACTTAATAATAATACCTAAAGTGACCTTTTATTATCTATTTAAATACACAATTAACCTTAAACTGCGCTTAAAAACCCTCCCTTCGCTTTTAACATTAATAATCTGCCTGTATTCAGCGAAGGGATATAATATAAATATATATTTTTTTATTACCATAAGTCGGTTTTACAAAAAAAATCTTTTTAAAGAGCTAGTAAGATCAAAGGCTTAAAATGTGGGTCAATATAAAATATTATGACTCGTAAACTACTTGTATAGGATACCTAAGTAGGAGTTCCTTATACACATTGCTGGTTATATTAAAATTCTCAAGTCTCCAATATGAAGCTAGAATATTTTCAGTAAACCTGCACAATACGTAGACCGCGAGCTCCTACTGAGAATTTCCTGGCGGAAAAACAAGCAACACTTTCCTAGACTTGGGAATCAAACGTATTGCCTCCATGCTCAGTAATGGGGAATATGCATAAAAATAAAGTCAAAGTCAAAACGTTTATTTCAATTAGGCCATTAAACGGCACTTTTGAACGTCATCGTTTACAGTTCAGTAAAATAATAATGTTACATTAATAAAGTGACTACTGTCCATTCGGAAAGGTAGATTCTTATGGAGAAGAACGGACAAGAAACTCCATAGTTAGTCTTTTCAAATAATGATTTTACAAAATTTGGTATACAAAAATTAATTTCATATTGTTACGAGCTTGGGGTTCGTGACAATAAAAACAGCCGATTAAATAACCAAAAATGACACTTTAATTTAACAACACTAATTACAACTTTAAACTCACTAATTATAACACACAACTTCACCACTAATCACTTTATTCGCACTTAAAGTTCGCTTTCGAAGTATTCGCTTGTATCGCTAATCCAATACTGACCCGGTCGCGGAATACGTGCTCCTTATATAGGACAGTTAGTTCTAGAAACTTCTATTCTCGAAACATCTGGAATGTACTACTAGATGGCGCTAGTAATAACTTAATGTACCCGACATTAATTCTGGCGCGTAACACTGCCCCCTCCTAAGACATGCTCGTCCCGAGCATTATCGGTCCCATAATAACGCGCCAGTCGATCCACATGGACGATCTTAAGAGCACTTCTTGTACCTTTCTGTATACGGTAGGTCACGTCGTTAATTTTTGTCACAATCCGGTACGGCCCGTCCCATTTAGCTTGAAGCTTAGGAGATTTCCCTTTACTGCGAACTGGATTGTGCAACCACACTAGTGAACCTTCGTCGAACCCTTTATTGTTCATTTTGCGGTCATAACGGGTTTTCATCTTTTCAGACATTTGCTGGCCCGATTGTCTGACGTGCTCATAAATGTCATTCATTTTGTTCCGCAAGTCATTCGCATAATCGGTTATATTGCGTGGGGCATCAGGTGGTATTCCGGTGATCAGATCTGCAGGCAGCCGCAATTCTCTTCCGAAGTTGGCGAAGGCTGGTGTCACCGATGTACTTTCGTGAACAGCACTTCGGTATGACAGCAAAAACGGTTGTATATGCTTGTCCCAATCGCGTTGCCGGTTTTCCACGACTTTTGCCAGGTATCTCTCCAATGTCTGATTAAATCGTTCCACCATTCCATCCGATTGTGGGTGGTAAGAAGTTGTTCTCGTTTTATGAGTACCCATAACTCGACAAGTTTCCTGGAATATTTGGGACTCAAAATTCCTTCCTTGATCGCTGTGAATCTCCAAGGGTACTCCAAAACGACAGAAGACTTCATGAACTAGTTTATCTGCAACTGTTGAGGCTTCTTGATTTGGAATGGCGAAGACTTCCGGCCACTTAGTGAAGTAATCCATTACAACCATGAAATACTTGTTACCACTTTCACTTTCCGGAAAAGGTCCCGCAACATCTAGGGCTATCCTTTCCCATGGTGCACCGACGTTGTACAATTTTAATGCACCTCTACTGCGAGTCTGAGGTCCTTTTACAGCCGCACAACTTGTACATTTGCGACACCAGTCCTCGACATCGTCACGACAGTGGACCCAGTAAAACCGTTCTCTTATCTTCAGTAGAGTCCGTTTTACTCCCATATGGCCTCCTGAAGAACCATTATGGTACAGCTGTAGGACATTCGGTACTTTTGCTTTAGGGACAACCATTTGCAAATGACAGCTGTCTCCCCGAGCATTTTCCCATTTACGGCACAGGACTCCATCCTGAATCACTAAGCTGTCCCATTGGGCCCAATAACTTTTTGTGATCGAACTCATCGCTGAGACGTCACTCCACGTGGGCTTAGGAGCACTGGCCTTCATCCACTCCAGAATCGGCTTGATGTCCGAATCTTCCTGCTGTGCACATTGTAGGCTTTCCTTCCACTCGCTGCTGAGGTCTGTCTTGACCATTCTCATAGGTACGACTTCTTTACCCTCTTGCCTAGTACAATGCCGGCAGTCTTCAGGGCAAGGTCTTCTTGACAATGCGTCGGCGTTGCCATGAGATCTTCCGCTGCGATGTTCAATCACAAAGTCGTATTCCTGCGGCCGCTTGGCGCTGTTGCTAGCCGCTCTACCTTCTGGAAATCGGCTATCTTTCTTCTCCCCAGTTCGCTTAGGGCAACTGGATCGAAGATGGCCCCTTTCACCACAACCGTAGCATCTAGGACGGTACCTTATAAATCGGTTGCGAACTGCAGCTGTTGCAACCTCCCTGCCGCGGTGGGAGCGACTATCCTGACACACAGTTTCCCTTTCTATTGTTGTCGTTGGGCAACTGGATCGAAGGTGGCCCCTTTCCCCACAGCCGTAGCACCTAGGGCTGTATCCTTTTAAACGGTCGCGAATTGTAGGCGCTGCAACCTCCCTGACGCGATGGGAACGATGATCCTGTCGCACAGCTTCCACCTCCAGTGCATGAGCCAAGGCGTCCTTTAGCGTCCCGTGGTGCCCGAGCCTCACAGCAGCTCTAACTTCAAGGTCGCGGATGCCATCGATGAATGCCTGCACCAGGTTCTCTTCAATGAGCGCAGGTACGGACTGGTATGCTTTTCGTACCAGCTTCTCCACTTCGAGGGCCCACTGCTGCAGGTTTTCACTGCTGCGTTGCACGCGATCCTTGAGCTGCGCACGAAACACATGTTCCAGATGAGCGTCGCCATACCTAGCTTCCAACGCCTCAAGGAGATGCTCGTACGTCACTTCTTTACCGAGAGCTTCCAGGACAGTTAAGGCCTGGTCGCGCAAGCCGAGGGTGAGAGCAGTCATGGCCTGATCTTTAGTCCACCCATTCGCCTTCATAACAGCCTCAAACTGTATTTTGTAGGCCGACCAGGAAGATGTCCCATCGAACGGTGGCACTTTGAATCCACGTAGCGAAGGTGTAGAAGCTACGTAAGTGGCAATTCCATCCCCTACTTTAAGGTTGTCCAGCGTTTTCTTCACGTCAGCAATCACGTTGTCAACTCGATCATTCATTTGGTCGATTCGCGTTTCGGCTTCCGCCAGGCGGTTCTCATGCTGGACCACCTTTTCTTTTACAACACTTATTTCTTTGCCGAAAGTAGCGTGTAGATCCTTCATAACGAACATCTGTTCTTCCTGGCGGCGCGCCTGCTCCTCCTTGTCACGCTGGAGCTGTTCTTCCAACCGACGGGCCTGTTCCTCCTGTCGGCGAGCCTGTTCCTCCTGTCGGCGAGCCTGTTCCTCCTTGTCTCGCTGTAGCTGTTCTTCCAGCCGACGGGCCTGTTCCTCTTGCCGGCGGGCCTGTTCCTCTTGTCGGCGGGCCTGCTCCTGCAGCATCATCATCAGTGCAGCAAAGTCTGATGCTGCAGATGCTGGAGCTCCTGTGGACGGACCGGCCTCCATGATCGGCAACTGGCCCTCCGACGTCTGCGGCGTTGTACCTCCAAAACGCCTATGATCCGTCTCCTGCTGACGTTGACTCCGGGTACGGATACCCTCCGTGTCGTCCTTTGGTAGAATCGGCATGATTTAAATATCCACACTTCTGACACCAATTGTTACGAGCTTGGGGTTCGTGACAATAAAAACAGCCGATTAAATAACCAAAAATGACACTTTAATTTAACAACACTAATTACAACTTTAAACTCACTAATTATAACACACAACTTCACCACTGATCACTTTATTCGCACTTAAAGTTCGCTTTCGAAGTATTCGCTTTTATCGCTAATCCAATACTGACCCGGTCGCTTTTTTTTTTTTTTTTTTGTGTGGCTTCTCACAGTTCAACCTATAAGGTTGTCGACTGCTTAACCGGGCTTGCCTGTGGTGGCCTCAATATAATATTAAAGCCTCCAGCCAGGGCTTATAAAAAACTTACAAACTAAGCGACTACACGCTAAGGGCACCCCCTGTGGGGTACGGGCCTCGGCTTAGGGCGTCGCTGAGGAGAGGACAGCTAGGGACGGGCTGGATCGAACTGGACCCGGTCGCGGAATACGTGCTCCTTATATAGGACAGTTAGTTCTAGAAACTTCTATTCTCGAAACATCTGGAATGTACTCGTAACTACCGCTGCCGACTGACCAGATATCGTGAAGTGTAGAATGTTCGGGCAAAGAAATGTCTAGAAGGTACTTGACCCTACTAGTTCTGCTACTCGATACTAGATGGCGCTAGTAGTAACTTAATGTACCCGACATTAATTCTGGCTCGTAACAATATTATGTGAGGACGATGCACCCAGAGTATGCTAAAAGTAAGAACAAAGTATCACCAGCAGAGGTAAACTTATTAATTTCCTAAAGAAATTTAGGTAAATGGTACTCACATATTTACAAACATATTTACAATAATATTCATTATCCATAAAGTTTATCTAAATATATACAAAATTATAATACTAACAGTAAAAATAGAATCAAAATTGATCGAAAAATAAACGAGATATAACGATTTTTAAATAAACGAGATATAAATATAATATGTCTCTCTCGTGAAGACGTCGTTTTCAAATGCAGCTGTATGGGCGACATGGTATTTGAAGTCAGAGTTCCTATCGGACTTCTCTTTCTATTTATCAAGTTTGAAGCCTTATAACTTCATCGCTGATGAAGCTATTTTAAAATTTATGTTAAAATTGTTGAGTAGGAGCTAATAAATATTTTATTTTGTAAATAAAAAATGCATACATATTCCCTATTGCACTTAGAACCACTACACCAACAAGAATGTACATATCTATTAAATAACAAATTAATATTTAACCCTCATAAAACTTTTGATAAATCGACCCCGGGAAACAATTTCCATTTAATTTTCAGGATGACAAAAATATTTCTTTCAGCATTTGTTCCTCGGCAACCATTAACCAATAAGGGTCGAGGGATTATTGCAAGTGAGCCCTTAACGATATTGTTTCCAGCTATTTTTGGAAATCGAATTCCTAGCTGGGATTTTTGCAAACATAGGGTCGATTCTTACATACCAGTGTGAGGCAAATTCGTTACCAAATGAATTACTTTTAGTACAATGGGCAAGAATAAATTGCTGTTTAAATACTTGGGTACTTGCTTAGGGTGTGACAGGAAGTTTGCCGTTCGCAGAAGTAAAAGAGATACATACAGCATTTTAGTTTTACAATAACACAAAAACATTACCCTCCTTCTGGGACTGTCGGGTAAATAAGACGAAATTTCGCAAATCCAACCCGACAGTGCGATAGTCCTTTTTTTTAGAAATAATTTTCAGAGAAGACAATCTCTAAAAATTAATTGTAGAATTTCTCATCTCGCCTGTATTTTGGGTTTTAAATAGTACCAATTTAGCACACTTATTCCATAGAAAAATGTAAGAAGTTCCATAACCACAACCCATGGTTTTCAGGCAGAAAACGCCCAAGTCCGCTTTTGTACCTATGAGTTGCTCCAACTTTTAATGAATAAATAAACCCCAGCATTTTTTTCTACAAATACGTAAACTGTCCACGACTTGGGTGGAATAGGATTGCCATTATTTATTCAACGCTAGATTCGTGCAATAGCCCCATCACTTAACCCACACCATTATCAGCTTCCTACATTTTCCCCTACCCATCTTAATAATAAAAGCGACCTAAGAGTCTCGATTGCTTACTTATCAAATTAAGATACTTTTGGATTGATTAGCAAGAGAAGTTGGCAAAGGGTTCGTCCAAGAAAGCGCAAAATTTTCTCCTTATTTATTTATTTAAACTTTATCTACAATAGTGGTACATGGGCGGACTTAATGCATCAAGGCATTCTCTACCAGTCAACCTTTGGGTTATAAAGACTATACTGTTGTAGGTGTACAATAAATAAAAATAAGATTCAAAATTGAATTTTAACAATTCGGAAAGAATATACAGATAATATATATAATACTAATAAAATACATATATATGCTAAAATAATAAACTAATAAATATGATATATAATAATCATACCGATTAAGAGAATTCTTAGTAATCATGACGAAGAACAACTAAGAATGACAAGCTTTTAAGTAGTGTTTTCGGATTTTCCCCCAACATTGTATCACATTCCTACATTGAGAATGTATGGCCAGCCTTCGGCAATTTAATATTTGGCGTATCGACGGCTAATGCATCCATCACCGTTTCTTTTTTGGGTTAGGTAATCGTCAAATGGCTCCTTCCGCTATGGGCGGAGCGGAAGTGAGTGTCAGACCCTTATTGACTAACTAAACCCATCCTTGTTCCTCCGAATGCCCTTTGCGTTCCAGGGCCGCTGTGACTCTTCCGAATAAATTCCGCAATCTTGACTACATGCATGTCTACTTATCCTTAGTTCCATCGGAATATGAGAGTGATGTAAAAGGGACTGCACCTGTGTTTGCGCTCACACTTGTGCACTATAATATGTCCCGCGCCGATGGCTAATTAAAAGTCACCGTTGAGATTAGCCGCCACGGCCGAAATCGGTCAGGAGTCTTATAAATTTAAATTCTATCTACTTATTTTCCAGTTGCGTTAATACAATTAACGCTTATTATTTTAAAAGCACGTCTATTTATTTACTGTGTGCATTTGCGACAGCTCCTAATTAGGACTCAGTGAGTCTGTGATTTTAGCGGAGTCCAATCAGTGCAATTACGTGTATTTGTTCTTTGCACCGGAGTTTAAACACACAGCAATGAAAGAAAGCGCAAATACACAGAGGCGAGACGCAAAAATACGTGCGGATGCTTCCATTGCGTTATTGGTATCATCCAACAGGAAGATTCGTCGTAAATCTCTATTCAAGAAAACTTCATAGTCAGCTTGCATATTCATACGAAACGTTTATTATTGGCGGGTCTGAAGTATGATTTCAACGTTTCACGATTTTAGTGTTGGTCACAATAAAAGTTGTTCACTATGTTGAGTATTATGACCCTATTTCAGCTATTGCGATTTTTCAACAAACAGATTTCAAATGCCCATACAATAATGTCCCATTTGCTATTCAAGTACACAATGACATTGTCAAGGTTCGCAATATCATAAAACGGTTATACCCAAGAAACTTTTGTTGGAAACGGGTCAAAAACTTAATGGATTTGGCTGCAACCTTTTATGTGTCATGTTTATAAAGTTTAAGTAAAAAACTTATGCAAATATGGGGCTTTACTATTCTTTTTTATATTTTCACAAGAAATTTTTTTGCGAAAATTACACAATAAAAGGCATTTGTTTATGTCACTAGTGCAACTACTGAAGTTATAACTTGTCAAAGTAAAAACATTTATTTCAAATAAACCATATACAGACACTTTTGAATAGTCTGGGTCAGTCAGTCAAAAAGATGAATCTAGTTGCACGTTCTAAAGCGTAGATCTCTATGGAGATATACGTGAAAGAGACTCCATGGAAACTCTCCTAAATCAGTGCATTGTTACAGAATCATGGATACATAAATTTTTTGAATGTTAATATTAATGCATGAAGTTATACAACGCTAAAGAGATTGGCATCTACAACGTGTAACAGAATACACGCAATACCTCTTAAGGGATCATTGTACTCATCATTGTGAACAACTTTTATTATGAGACCGACACAGAAATCGCGAAAAAAATCGACTACCCCATACATTTCTGTACGCATAACTCGACAAAATGTACTGTACAGCAGATTTTTTTTTTCTATTACGGGATTGGTCCCATTGTAAAAGCTGTTCATAATGATAAGCGCAATGAACCCTTAAGAGGTATTGCGTTCATTCTGTTACACGTTGTATACAACCTTGTGACCTCGATACCTGTTGGGAAGTAGTAGCCATTTTATCTTTTTGCTACCCATTATCATCATCTTCCTGCCCTTATCCCATGTTACTTGGGGTCGGCGCAACACGTTTTTTTCTTCCATTCTGTCCTGTCAACCGTCACGCTATCACTAACTTTCCCTTTTCTTTCATATCACTCCTTACACAATCCATCCATCTTTTCTTTGGCCTCCCTCTTCCTGTCCATCCATCCACATTTATACTCATAACTCTTTTAGTTACGTGCATTTCATCCCTCCTCTTCACATGACCATACCAAGATAAGCGGTTCCCTTTTAGCTTTTCCGTTACTGGCGCCACTTTTAAGCTACCTCTAATGAACTCATTCCTCACTTTATCCATCTTTTTGCTACTAATCAGCCTATAATGTCCCCTCAGCTGGGCCTTATGCCTTCTTTTTTCAGACAAATTGACATTAAAAAAACCCCAAAAATGTATGGGACTGTAATATGTGCCAAAAAAAGGTCGCGTATTTATGTTTAATATTAATTTATCTAGAACCCCAGTGCGTCATGGTACGGTAATATTTATCCTTAGTTTTTATCACTTGCAAGGACATCAAAGCCTCGTTATTTCCTAAAAAGTTGATAACTAACTTAATCATTATCGATCTAAATTGACATCAATTTTCCAACAAATAAACACATTAATATTGTATGTTCTGTATCACAGCAAATCACGCGATGCCGTTATTGACATGTTCGAACACATTATTTGCGGATCCATTACCGATTGTACCCGCTGTGTTTGGGTTGATGACATGGTAGCGGGCGTAAGCGGGCGCGGAAGCGAAAGCGTATTACGATGTGCTCGAATTATATCTTAATAATATCTTGATTTAGATTTATTAGAGTGAACAGGCTTCTTCTGGGTAAGCTCGCTCCATCGTCGACTCTGTCTCTGGTATCTATGACCTAGACTAGAGTCAAGAGCAAACTCTTATTAAATTTTAAAAAAAAATCGTGAAAAATTCTATTGTATCCTCTTTGAGACTCCGAATCTTTAATTTAGAAATAAAACCTTTCGTGAAATAACCAAAATGTGGTAGGCAATGATTGCTTAGAGATGGTCAGTCTACCCTTACCGTATTACTCTATGGATATATGTATTACCCAACTAGCAGTTGCTCACGGCTTTGTCCGCGTCAAATTTGTAAAACAGCATAATTGGAAATATTGTAGAATTTTCTTTTTTGTGCGTGTCTTAATTATTTTCATCTAAATTAATTCAACAAAATAATATCAGCTATCTGCCAGTGAAAGTTCCGTCAAAATCTGTACAGCCGTTTCTGAAATTAGCCGGAACAAATAAGCAGACTGCTAAAAAATAAAAATAAATATATATTATTAAAAGTATCGTGCATTCGTTCAAATGCAATGACTGTAAAGCTGATTTTTGGATATTACAAACAAACATTTAAATTTTAAAATGTTGCTTATTTTTTTTATGAATTACGGATGTTAACACTGTCGCCTGTCTTTTAACTTTTTATCAAACTAAATACTTGCTAAGTAGCGTTTAATCTCGGGCTTCAACTCTGGGTTCCAGCACGAGTTTTTGACAAGCCGAGCGCAATGGTCCAAACCTCGGAATTGTGTTTTACATTTTCATTATCTCGAAGTACATTTGTTTGTTAATTAATACTTGAGAACAGAAATGTTAATGTTCCAGCTCGTTATGATAACTAAATGGAGCAGTTACTGTTAGCATCAGCAAAGCTTCCGAGCGACTTATTATTTTAAATGTTAATTTTACGTATAATAATCATACTAATATTATAAAGGCGAAAGTGTGTGTATGTTTGTTACTTCTTCATGCGCAAACGCCTGGACCGATTTAGATGAAATTTGGTATAGAGATTGTTTGAGTCCCGGGAGTATGTTCCCTTGGGATAATTTTCGACATTCACGTGGGCGGGCAACAGCTAGTAATAAATAATAATAATATCTTGGGACAACTCACACGCGGTCATCCGATCCCAAACTAGGCTGAGCCTGTGCTATGGCAACCAGACAACTGATAAACATACTTATATATTTCTAAATACATACATATTATAGACAAATTACACCCAGACACAGAACAAATGATCATGCTCATCACACAAAGATTTGTCTTGGGTGGGAATCGTACCCACGACCTCCGGTTTAGCAGTCAGGGTCACAAACCACTCGACCAACAGGCCAGTCAGAATGTAGATTTCGGCTCTTGAGACGTTGGTCTTAAGTCACTTCTAGGAATTGCGGAAATAAAATGGGGCTGGGCAGGACACCTGGCAAGGCGCGGTGATGATAGGTGGAGTAAGACAGTGACCGAGTGGTTCCCGAGGACTGGAAGAAGAAGTGGGGATTGACACAAGAGAAGAGAGGCCTATGCTCAGCAGTGGGCGAAGTCGGGCTGTGGATGATGATGATGATGAAAATCCTATTCTAATCATTTGGTAACATCTAAGTGTTCAACTTCTAGTGCAATTGACGTCAGTAAAATATTTAGTCTACATATAGAAAAAGTAATGGGTAATTGTTCCAAAATATAACAGCATGAATATAACAGCATACAAAAATAAATCTTGAAATAATTTTGAATCTGTGCGCATCGTGCGCATTTCATAAATTCATAATCATAAAACGCATTTTGTTTTTTCCGGCGGCCTTCATACATGAGTTCACAGCCAATTTAACTTCACGACGAAGCTTCAAAGAACGGACATCAATCATAAACAAACTATACCATTAAACACAGATTCCGTTACAAAAATAACTTTAAATTACTGCGATTATTACAATTTAGGACACACAAAAAACTGGACAGTTTAATTTGTTGCTACAAAATTAGGGCTCTTATAGACAGGTCCAAGGGATACTGTAAAAACGCGTTTTCACCTATGCTGCTTGCTCCACAGCATTGTATTGATAATAACATTTAAAATTAACACTCTTTTATGACGAGTAATTCTAACCTTGCCTTGAAAGGTATATTGAAAGTTAAGTTGAATGTTCACACGTTTTTTTTTAAAGGTTGCGAAATCATTGACTTTTTCACTCTGGGTGGAGCGGAAGGGCGTGTCAGACTCTTACTGACTAAAACCCATCCGTGTTCCTCTTAAAGTACTTAAGTTCTCTCAAATGAAAGAGCTCGTTCCAGCGAATGTTCTTAGAAAAACGATCAGCGTACCTCAATTAGAACCGGAGATGGAGAGAAAGAAAGTTATGCAAACATAAGAAATGTATGGAAGGAAATCGCGTTTGAGGATACCTTGAGAAGGGTGAAAGTAAAATAAGATGTTTCGTAGACACAATTAAAATTAAACTTACAAATTCAGCCGGAGTCTTCATAATATTGTGGGCTTACCCGCTACACAACAGAACTGCAAATTCCAAACACCAGCTTAAAATAATGTTCCTAACTTTCCAATTGAAGAACAGAGTTGTAACGACCACGCTGTAAACTTTTCAGGCGACGGTTTGTAAAAGTTGTGTTGTCATTTACACGAACATTGTTACAATGTAAAGTGCCTACTTAGTTCATTAAAACAACTTCAGGGCTGAATGATTGACCAGAGTCAAATTAAATATTCACATTAGCTCGTCCTCGTGTTTTGTAGAACCCATGTTTTGTTTTGTGAGACGAGAAGATACCAAGCAACTTAATTTACGCAAGAATTTTGCAATGGTAAAAAATTCAAAAAAGTAGCACTCATATTAACATTCAAGTCCTTATTCTTGGAAATTAATTATCCGATATTAATTGAACTTGGTACGCATACGAAAGATTTCTAGATCGAAAACGTTAGTTTAGAGAAAATTAGAGAAATTTTAGGTTTTCTATAAAATATAAAAAATCCTCTTTTCCCAATACACCATGAACACCATGAAGTGTAAACGCTCATAATGTCTGAATTATTTCATGTAAACTGTTATAATGACCACTTTATATTCAACAAAAACATGTAAACAGTTTGAAAGTGATATTCGTTTGTTAGTTCAAAGTTAAACTACGGCTGACGTTATCGTGCTGTTTTCTAACACAAAGCGACAACAATTTTGGCAAAGCAATTATAGTAGTTCTACTATACTATCAATCGAGAGGTAACATTGACCTAAATGTGTCTATAAGCGTTTGGATGGCAACATAAAGTTGGGACTCATAGGTACCTACATGTTTCGTAGAAATTGTTCTGCGGAAATTTACAAATTTTATTTGAAGAATATTTTTTTTTAGCTTTTGCCCGCGACTTCGTACGCGCATATCCCATTATTTCCGTTCCCGTAGGAATTGTGGGACGAATTATACACCTAAACCTTCCTCATGAATACCCCCATGCATTGGTGAAAACCACATGAAAATCGGTGCAGTAGTTTTTGAGTTTATCGCGAACAGACAGACGCGGCGGCGGACTTTGTTTTGTAATATACTAGCTGCCGCCCGCGTGAATGTCGAAATTATCCTAAGGGAACATAATCCGGGGATAAAAACTATCTTATGTCCTTTCCCGGGACTCAAACAGTCTCTACACCAAAATTAATCTAAATTGGTCCAGCTATTTGCGCGTGAAGAAGTAACAAACATACACACACACTCACAAACTTTTGCCTTTATATTATAATATTAGTGTGATATTATATAGTGTGAAGTGTGTGTGTGTGTGGTAGTGTCGTAGCAAAGTTGGACACCTAAACTTATCGATCCTGTTCTGTCTTGATTTTGATTTTTTGTGAAAATAAATTGTGTATCGTCTAGTATCGCTTTTGCATCATTCGATAGATATTATCTTGTATAAATATGAAACAAATGTTTAATCATTTTATTAAATCTATTTATTTATTTTGAATCTTAAACGATATTTAACGGAAATTGCTTGGTAAAAGCCCGCTAACAATCCCTTAATTGTCAGATAAATTTCGTTGGCATTATGATACCAAGAAATTATTTAGCTTCGTGTTACTTACTCAGAATATAATAATAGACGTATTTTGTGGGTGGTTGTTTTCGTGTACCTATTATATATATCTAACGAACACAGCAAAGGAGTGGAACTCTCTGGCTGCGTCTGTGTTTCCGAACGCGTACAATACTAATCTCTTCAAAATTAGTGTGAAAAGGCTTTTTCTGGGTATGCTCGCTCCATCGTCGACTTTGTCTCTGTCATTTATGACCTAGACTAGAGTCAAGATCAAACCCATATTAAATAAAAAAATAATGAAATAACCCGGATTATCTTTTTAAAATATTTTAATTTTTTTAATAAAGTTAAACTAGAGTATTAAACTAAACTCTGCTAAAAAGCGCACTGTAAAAAAACGAGTCCATGCCACTGTTTAAAAATAAATTGTCAATCTTATTAATGATAAATGTTATTACTCAATTTGTGCGTTTCTAAATGATAAAACTATAAATTGATCCTGACCTCTTTAATTCTTTATTTTATTTGAGCGACCATATTTTTATAAGAATTATCATATTGACAGTATTTTAGACTATTAACAACTTTTACTACATGTTTGCATGCCTAATTAAGGTAGAATGTGTAAGCTATGCAAATAAATAATAATTGTATTATTTGCAATGCAATGTGCAGCAACTTCAATAAAATGCCGCACTTGTTTCCGCAATATTGTTTTGAATTGCTCCATATGTTGGATATTGCTCTCTTTGTTCTGTGTTTTGTTTTTTGACGTGATAACTTCTGGTGGGAGGGTGAACTGCTCCGTAACGTTACGCGTTACGGCGCCAGTCTGTCTGGCTTCCCTTTCTGTCACGCATACGGCAGCGGTAGGCAGGCTCTTCGTGTCTCACTCTAACCCACAGTGCTAGTCGTATTGCGGACAGACGCTTCCCATATTAAATAGTTCAACTTAGATTAGTTTAAGTTATCACTTCTGTCAGGCGTCTTGAGACGTACACGTTTTTTTTTTGTTCAACTAAATTACTCGTGTATTGCCTTGTTTCTTGGAGTTTCCTCACATCCCTTAATGCTGCTTGCTGCACTGTCACAATCGAGTATTGCCTATAATTGATACATTTTATTGCCTGTGTTAACGCACCTTAAGTATCAGCCCAAGATTTTTGTTTCTGACTTAAAAAATACATGCGCGCAAGATCTCAAATCACAGCTCTCACAAACCCAGCAACATTTTCAACCAAAACATTGAATGTCGCGTCCGTCTATTGTTGTGTCCGCTACCTTACAAGGCGACAATTTGGCGCGAACAGTAATTTGTTCCACATCACCATCGATC
Source organism: Mamestra brassicae (assembly GCA_905163435.1). Taxonomy (NCBI): domain Eukaryota; kingdom Metazoa; phylum Arthropoda; class Insecta; order Lepidoptera; family Noctuidae; genus Mamestra; species Mamestra brassicae. The sequence continues at coordinate 3,914,119 of LR991004.1, read as the reverse complement.
GAGAGCCCTTATTGCCATGATTGTGTTGTTTACGGCTTGGGTTATTGACACAAGGCCTTCGTAATATAATCATTACATTTGGTAGGGTATGGAAGATTTCAGGTATGAGAAAAAACTTCCGAATTTCCTACTTCCCATCCAATCTGCCTAGTCTTTTGTTCAACTTCGTTCAGTCTGGCTGGAAGGAGCAGCACATGGGTTATACGATACCCTGGTCAAGACGTCAGATTTCCTGGCTTTTGAGTACCCGTAACGGCTGTCAAAGATCTGTAAACGTGCTTTCCGAGGCATGGAGTAATTTCGATACGGTAAGATGGTCATCCATCAACAGACGGTCGACAAGCGTTGCTTTACCTTGAAAAGCAACCAGTGTGGCTGTTATCATTTAGATGCTTCCTTTATACTGTAAAAATTAAAAGTGTGCACGTTTAGATGTTTATGAACAAATCTCACTTCAAAGACTGGATGAATTAAAATGAGACTAACACACGCATTATTCTTTTCTTGTACTCTGTTTTTTTGCTTTACTTCTTTTCTGTGTTTAAAAAAAGAACAAAATAGAATACATTAATTCTTTTTTTAAAGTCGACGTTACCGAAAAAAAAACGATTTTCACGCATGTGACACCGATAATAAACATGGCAACTACGACATAAAAAAAAACAAAAATGTGCGTGTACTTTGAAAATCATTAGCCTTACCAACCCTATTTAATTGTAGGTATGTTGTTTTTGTATAGTGACGCACAATCAATTCTTGGTATGTTGTGAAAAAACGTTAGTGTTGTCTTCTAATAACTGCTCTGTCATTCTGCTACGGCACTAGTTCGTACCTAGCTGCGACCGAGGGCCTATAAAACTGACTGGTGACAATTAAGTCAGTACGTTTATTTCGAAAAAATATCCACTTTATTCCACCTATAGCTACCGCCCGCGGCTCCGCCCGCGTTACGGTCGAAAATTATCCCAAGGGAACAAACTCCTGGGATGAAAAATATCCTTTGTGTTATTCCAGACTATAATCTACCTCTGTGCCAAATTTCATCAAGGTCCGTTCTGCCGTTCTGACGTGAAAGAGTTACATCCATATATACGAGCTGCGTGGAAACTTATGGCCGCAAACAATGTATGGTGTAAGACGTTAAAAAATAGCATCATCCCATCACTTCCCGTGGGTGTCGTAAGAGGCGACTAAGGGACTCACCAGAGTATGGGCAGCAGCATTCTCTGTGCATTGCAACAGCTACACTGCGATCGCCAACCCGCCTGCCAAGCGTAGCGATTATGGCACCCCCCCCCCCCTTTAGGGAGGCCTATGTCTAGTATAGGACGTCTTACGGCTGATATATAATAAACGGAACCCTTCGTCTGAGATTCCGACACGCATTTGCCGATTTTAATATCGTCAGTTCATCTTAATGGTTGGGTTAATGGTGGGTACTTATTACTAGATCTCTTTTAATTTGGAAAGATTTTATATTTTCCTCTTTAAATAGTACACAATATTGCTGGAAGAACCCTTTCTGTTGGCTCTCCTACCCTTTTGGGTCGGTAAACGGTTATCTAGGTACCTTTTGGTAGATGACCGTTTCAACGGTCTCAACTCTTTAATTTACAAACTCTTTGATTATTCAAACAAAAACTCTTCTAATGACGTATTTAACCTGAGCAGTATCACCTCTGCCCCCAGCTAACCTTGTAGAAATATTACATATGCAGGGAGTAAGGTCACCGGTACCGGTACATACGAACTTAGAATCGTCGTGATTTCTTATCAGGGGTACCAGACGTAGGTACTTTGTGACCGTCCCGCTGCCAACTGCGAATTTTCCTTTGAAAAACTTGGAATTTTGCTGTATATTTTTAGAGAACATAAGACTAATTAATGTTACACTAGGATATGTGCACTAATGTAAAAAGAATTTTCGTGTGTTTAACGTCTAATAAATCGATGAACCCCGGCTGCACGCACGATAAAAGATGACTCATTGTAACGTTACGCTCATTGTTACGTTACGATAATTTCATCAATGTTTTGTTATGACGTTGTCACGTTAAACTATCGTCCGTAAACCGACTTTACAGACAATTAATTTTTCTATTGATAGGCACGCGTTTGACCACTATCTCACCTGATGGTAAGGCGATGATGGGTCGAAGATGCAGGATGGGGATGGGGGATGGTGGTTCTTTAAATAATGACGCACTCCGCATTACATTCTTTCCTTTTGAAAGACTGTCTGTACGGTATTATAGGCCTCTCCGCGCCACAGCACTGAGATCTTCGGATTCAGGATTGTTCAGTACTTAATATACCCAAGTCTTTAGTAGTATCTAGGTATATAATAAAATAGCCTTTATTGCTGTTTCTTTCATACAATTACTAAATGCCTACTTACTAAAACTAAATTGTTTTAATCATAATAAATTTCTAACTTGCATTTCAATCATCGGTAACTGGATGTTTGTGTGGAACAGCTTGTCTGTCGACAAAGGTCTCCTCTCAAGATTTCCACGTATTCCTATCTCTTGCTGAACCGGTCCATACCGAACCAGCTATAAGGTATCATTAAAAGAGATGGACAAATGTTAACACAGCGTTCAGTACGTCGAACCAAAGACATCCAAGCAAAAAAAAAAACAATGATTAAAGTGATTTTATTTTGACCTAAAACAAAAAAAAAATCGGCACATTGGAATAAACACATCCATTATGAGTAGGTACTTGACGTAGTCACGTACGCCTGCACATTTGTAGTATCAGAATTCCAGTTAAACAAAGACATGGATGTGTTTATGCATTGGGTAACCAACATTTTTAGTATATTTTTGTTATTTTGATTTTTTTTTGTAAGTATATAATGCGTTTTTCTTATATATTTTATAGACTTGTCCTTATTTTGGTGATCTGAATTGGGACTTATCACGTCGATCTGTAAAAAAACAAGGGTTTCCGATATTGACACACCAGATGAAGCTAATCCAGTTTCTAACTCAACAGAGTACATGTAAAAGCACTCACTAACGGCCGGTCTCAATAACCTTTGACCAACTGTCAAACTAGCTACCGACAGTAGTTCAAACGTAATATAATAACATATTGAAATCGTATATATGTTATGTATATGTCACCGGATAATTGCAAACGCCGCCGTGCCGTAAGATTGTAAAATATCGCGTGAAATTGCCAACTATTTTTTCTCAATAAGATGAGAAAAAATAGTTGTAGAGAAATTCAATCGTTACCAATATATCCGTGTATACTGGAAACTATCGAATTTCGGTGGGAATGATTGTATTCAAAATGATTGTTTCAATATATATCGAGAAATTCTAATCTAATCAATATTTTATTACAATCTTACGGACTCAGAAATTTGCCGTTGACATAAATATACATAACATATTAAAACCGGCCGTAATACCATATTCTGTACCAACGCGATAAATAAAAACATTGTGATTAAAAGAAAACACTGTTTTGAATCTCTCCAACCATCTTCTTGTACAACGTAAACCAAGAAAATCAATGCCTTCTCCATAGGTCGAAAGCACATCGGAATAAAAATAAAAGTTTATCATTTAACTATACTGATCACATAATAGCCCATTTAATTCCTTTCAACATTGCAGCAAGGATTTAAATATAACTTTGTACTTAACATAACCCAGGCATAGTTTAACGAGCGCGGTTATCGTGACGTCACCATCCGCGTATGTAAACTTATGTAACGTATTTATTTACAGGCCACTGGGAATGTTACATTTGTAACATCTGGCTGATATTGTTGGGAAATTCCGGTACTCGAAAAAATCGTGCAATGTAAAACGATTTAAAAAAAAATATCGTCGTTGCAAATTTAAAACCTCCTGTGTATAAAGTTACTTTTCGAGAAAAAATTAAAAAACTTTCTATAAAATGTAGGCTGACACTAGAGTTTTTTTTAATAATGACACATGCTTTATTGATATAATGAGTATTCACAGCCACATGTTAGTTTTTGCTAAGTATGGGTTACCATAATCGCTTTTCAAATATCTGCAAAAATCACTTCTATAAAAATGTCACATGGGAGATTTTAAACTACTACTAACTAAATTTGCAACGACGATATATTTTATTTACTTAAAATGTATACCTATACAATAGTGGTACATGGGCGGACTTAATGCATAAAGGCATTTTCTACCAGTCAACCTTTGGGTTTTAAAGAATATACTGTGGCAGGTTTACAACAAATAAAAATAAAATTTAACTTAGTATTTCGTTTCGGTATAAACAATATACAAATCATTTCTATGTCCCTTTGTTATTAACTGTACGAAAAATGTATTACTCAGTATATTTTCCGAAATACCACATCCTGTGGCCCAAAGCTTTCTTCCATCATCTGACACAGGTAGCATTTATATGGTATGCGCACCACAAACGCCTTAAAGTTGAAATTGCGATGCGACTTCATCAGCGGTGGTTTTTTTTTTTGGACGGGGATCGCTCGCAGTTCAGCACACTAAGGCTGGTTACTGCTTAACCGAACTATCCTGTGGTGGCCTCAAATGAATTTAAAGCCCCCAGCCAGGGCTTACAAACTAGCTAAATTATCAGCAGCGGTGGTGTAGTGAGACGGAAAATATACACTGGGGTATTCGGCTTCGCAGCACGCAGTTTTGCTGCAGCGGTACTTACAGCTACACTGACGGCGCTTCCTCCAGTTCGTTTTCTTTATAGGCACGGGCTTTTAGACTTTTTTTTTTAAGGATAGGAAATCATCAAATGACATCTTCCGCTCAGGGTGGAGCAGAAGGGCGTGTCAGACTCTTACTGACTAAATCCCATCCGTGTTACTTCTAAAGCCCTTTGCGTTCCAGGGCCGCGGTGACTCTTTCGAACAAATTCCGCAACCCTGGCAGGTTTTAGACTGTACTTGCCCCTATGCATAGCAAATGCCGTATTTGTATGCAGCACAGCCATGATCTAGTATTGATAAAACCACTTCATAATAGTACCTAATCAGTGCACTCTGTGTTAACACTTCCAGACAGATACGTCCAGATTGTCTCACGTTATTTTTGAATGAAGCTCAGGAGAATTCAAGTTTGAACCAATTCATTAAGGGTATTCTCAAAATCAAATATGTGTAAGGTATTATGTTAGGTAGGTTCTTTATATTACCCAGTTACTGGGTTGTCGATGGGAGATAGGCATTCGCTCAATGTAAAATACCAGTATTCAACTGCATACGGCTAGACTGGAATTCGACCCCAACATAGTGCAGGAAAGGATAGGTTTTTATAAAGTTTTGATTAATATTCTCCTCGGGTTGCCACTCAAAAAATAAATACAAAAATGATAATACTGATCTTTGTACCGTTTTTTTATTCCGTGGCTGTTATTAGTTCTTAAATAACATTTAGTAGGTATGTAAGAGTCCCTAACTCCCTACGTTCACATTTTGTTGAAGTAATTTGAATAAAATGAGTTTGTAAAGGTTAAGTAATAATAGGCCTGAGGCTTCGGCCTAAGCTGGGATTCATCCGACTGAAAAAAAAGACGTAGGTCTATAAATATAATCAGGTAGGGGTTTTGAGGATCCATTAAAAACACAAAACCCCTACAAATTCGTATTATATTCCACGTGTTTTACAATACGGAAAAAAGCTATAACCCCTAGGTATGTATCGTAGCTACCTATCGAAAAAAGTAACTTGCCAATGTGACAATCCTCTTTCATTACATTTCCTTCTACAGCGTTGTCGCATTGTCAAGCTACGGTATAGCTGCTTGTTTTGATTATGGAAAGGTCGAAGAAAAAGAATCATAATAAAAAATATATATTATTATAGTACAAAAATCTAGGTAAGTATAATATATTTCAGCTGCTTTAGTAGCTACACCGCGCCAAGTAAACTTCGTAGCAAGCCGAAAGAAAACTTCGCCGATCGCCGACACTTTTTCGTGTATGTTCGCCATTTGAAATTTTGAGAGCAGTTTTTACAAGTAGCCAGTGTGTTTTTAAAACATGTTGACAGACTGATGGATGATATTCTCGTTCGGTTAATAATGGTAGTTTCCAAAAAATAAAAATATTCACGTCTATTTATTTAATTGCTCCTGTTATTAAAACAAAATATCCAGCGAAAGAGATGTTGCTAGTTGCTGGGTGTCCCGGGACGCGTTTCGTTTTTCTTTTTTAATATTGAAATCGCTGCTCCGGCTGTAAACCGGATAATAACTAATAGGTACTGGCAACTTTCTAAAACCAACTTAGTAAAAAAAATAACACTGATGTTCGAAGACCATACATAGATTGGCTATGCCTGTCAGAGCCAGATTTATAGCTAGTTACATACAAATCCATAGGCAAAAATATAGCCAGTCAGTCGTATTGTAAGTCAAACAATAAAAGTCGGTAATAATATTGTTTTGTTATTCTTCAGTTAGATAATTGGGTACTCGTGCGTTTCTGTATGTGTCTGCGGTTTTAACTTTTGTGGTTTACTATTTTGTGAATGGTAGTCAGATATTTTTATAACCTGAGAATAAAAATGGCGGTTTTAGCGCTTTCAAATACGTATAAAATATGTACCTATGAAGATTATCTGACTAAGGAAAAATACGTTAATCTTCGTAGGATAAAAAAAGTATCTTTTTGTCAAACCCTACGTTTGACAAAAAGATACTTTTTTATTTTTTTAGTTAATATGGGTTTCCTCTTGACTCTAGTCTAGGTCATAGATGACAGAGACAAAGTCGACGATGGGGCGAGCTTACCCAGAAGAAGCCTGTTCACTATAATTTTGAAACTTCAAATTATTTATTAATACGCAAGATTTTCAGACTTCAATTAAAAACTTTGGGTAAGATAAGATATTGGAAAAGACTATTACGAACTATAAACTCAACACTAATTTCAACAAACAACTATTAACCCGCTAAAATAGCAAGTCTTTTAAACCCGGATAAACATGGAGTTCGGAAATGATGATTCAATTTAAATCCAAGTACTAGTGCTTAAACTACTTCACTCAAAGTTTCGAACAATATTAGTGGTGTTTTATAACTTTGAGCTGCATTCTGTTTAATGGTACTTCGAATAATAATTTCAAGAGATTAACTAGATTTTATGGAGTTTTGAATGTAAATACTGGTTTATGAATATTTTGTTCTTATTAGCTCTAACTGTATGGTTTCGGAAATAAAAGAATAGCACCATCCCATCACTTCCTGAGGGTGTCGTAAAAGGCAAGTAAACGATACTCACCAAAGAATGAGCAGCAGCATTCTCTGTGCATTGCGACAGCTACACTGCGATTGCCAACCCGCCTGCCAAGCGTGGCGATAATGGTAACCCCCCCCCCCCCCCCTTTGGGGGAGGCCTATGTCCAGCAGTGGACGTCTTTCGGCTGATATGGTGATGATGAGCTCTAACTGGGATGGTGTACTGTTGGAAGTTGGCTGTTAAAGACAAGCCATTATTAAAGAAGAAAAAGTTTAGAATTCCAACTCTTCACATGATAAAAGTCTAAATGTTTGTTTATCAATCACGCCTAAACGACAGCACGAATTTGGATAAAATTTAAATACTAAGTTGGACATGAGACAATTGGTGGGATAATTAAAGATTCCCACAAGCGAAGACGCTGGAAAAAGCTTTATACAAAACAGTCAAACGTAAATACAGCCACAAAAATAATTGCCACATTTTAATTTTCTTTCATTTCCATTTGCATAGAAAAACAACTATCACCAAATATATTTACATACGCATAAATAAACTGGAAAATTATATCATTAAGTTACTAACGATATTAGTGAAACGACACAAACGCAATTTCCCTAATTTTATCGACGACATTAAAATGTAAAGGTAAGTTCACACGAGCGGACGAGGGGTGACGAATAATAACGCGCTCGTCACAGAACACGGACACACTTCGGTGGGCGCTGCTACATGTGCCATTATCAAAACTTTTCTTTTAAACTAAGCGTGTCAGTGGTTGTCAATATTTGCTCATAGACATTGATGGCTTTTGTCAATCCTGTAGCTTCAATTCTACTTTCTAGCGTATTGTTTTCAAATACGTATAGGTATATACAGAATATCATCCCGATATTTAAATTTGTAGGCCCCAATATTCAGCAACGGTATTATCGTCTGCTGACGCTGTCATTAGGTGCTCACTCGGCACTAACTGAGCATGCGGCAACATTAAGGATTGGCTGAGGTTTGCGGAATGTTGCCGCGAGAACGAATAGTGCCGTGAATCCAACTGTTTACAACACTATCTAAGAAAGGTGCGATCTCTGGCGAGAGAAGTACGAGCGCCCTTTTTTTAACAATAGTATATCAGCAAAAGATTCCTTCCGCCCAGGGCGGTGCGGAAGGGCGTGTCAGACTCTTACTGACTAAAACCCATCCGTGTTCCTCTATATGCCTTTTGCATTCCAGGGCCACGGTGACTCTTTCGAACAAATCCGTAACCCTGGAAATTCGAGCCCCTGAACATTTCATCAAACCATCTGAGAGCCTTTTGCCTGACGATTGTTATATCAGTGCAATATTTTAACTTCTGGTAAACCCAACTGTGTGATCAGGAATATTCTACTCCATCGCCATAGGTACTTTCAGACGAAAGTCGTCTACTGCTAGATATAGGTAGGTATTCCTCAAGCGTCGCCACCACGACGGGTCTCATTACGTTGGTACAGAAATGAAAAAAAAAAAATATAGCAATGGCGATTCTAGTCGCTGCTAGCTTGCCGTTCCGTACTCTATGGCACTCATAAATAAAGCCGAGGAAAATCCTCTTTTTCCGTTGGCAAGATAAAAATAAACTCATCGTTTGTTCTGCACATACACTCATATCATATATAGAACACTGGTCAACACTTTGTTTTAGTTATTAAAGAGAAACGTGCATCTATTTGTGTGTAGAAGTAAAATGTTTGTTTTGGCTAGTTTTATGATATTGGCTTTCCAGTTTTATAGTCTTTGTCGACGAAAGGTAAATATGTAGGTACAGGTTGGTAAACTTTAAAAATAAAGCAGAAAATACATATAATAGCACTGTGGCACTCCTATGCAGTATCCTAATAAATTTTTGAAATACGTTATGACTCCTACAGAAAGTTCACTTCAAAAAGAAAGTTAACGCTTGTTACTGCCGTACTTTGTACTGAACGTTTAAATAAAGGGTTATTTTTTCAATAGTTCGATAATTTTGAACTAATGAATAAATATGACTATTTGACATATACGTTCACGTTCTCGTTGTAAGTATCTGTCATTCAGCGTTTATGGCATTTTGAGTATTTGTCATTAAGACTTTCTGACCATTTGCGAATTTGACATTTTGCGATGAAGTCTGTCGATCTGACAATATGCGTGTCTGACATTTTACGTATTTGACATGGGGCGTATAAACCGTATTTTCAATTCAAAAGCTGTCAAACCGCCATTTTTATTCCTTAGGTAAAAGTCGTCCCTATGCGTTGTTTTAAGCCTACGCAGTAACCAGTGGGTTAAGAGAACCCTCTTCACAAAAGTAGGCAACACTCGTATACTGGTACTACCTGGCATTGCAGATGACCGATGATGGTGACTATGTACCATCAGGTGGCAGCCTGCTGGTTTGGTACTCTATGGCAATAAAATAAAATGGCAAGGACACCATAAAATCTGCCCTACCTGTGTAAGGCGTTTGATATGTTTGCCGAGAACAGTTATTAGAGAGAGCATTATTAATTAAATAACTGTTGAAGTGTAAAAAGAAAATTATTACTACGACTTTCCGAACCCTTATATGACTACAAAATAGTTAGTTTTTACATTGAAAATTAGTAATATTTATTTCCTGAAATATTACTTAATTTATTTGCTGAGTGTGTGTGATTTGAGTTTAAATCAATTTTATTGTTAAAATATAATTAGCTTTTACTAATAACAGTTTAATTTGATTGTGTTTCATTAATAATACTTTTATTATAGTAGGTAGGTACTTGTTATAAGTTTAAATGGCCTGAAATAAATGAATGTATTTTTTAATCAACTATAGCTGGAATGCATGACCTTTTAAACTAAGCAAAATCATTTTCTAGGCTAGAAAGAGTTTGTTATTCTTCACAAGCCATAGCACCATACTTTTGTTAAAATAAATATTTTGATGATTCGTTCGTGACCACCGTCGCTTATAACCATGGCATGTGAACCTGCCCTAATATAATTATTACGCAAAATATTTGCCGGCACCAATGATCTTTAACCTTATACTATTAGTTACACGTGGTATTAACTCATACATCACACAGGTAGTATGATGTAATCTCTGAACTTAATCACAAGTTACTAATATGTAGGTACATATTTGTAACTTTGTGATTAGAGTTTATTATTGAAGAAATATTGAACATGTGTGAGTCAACTGTGTAAGAAAAACTAAGAAGTTACTAATAACTTTTTTTTAAGGATGGAATTGATTTTAAGAATCATCACCAGACTTCATCCACTCTGGGTTGAGCAAAAGGGCGTGTCAGACTCTTACTGACTAAAACTCATCCATGTTCCTTCTAAAGCCCTTTGCGTTCCAGGGCTGCGGTGACTCTTTCCAAAAAATTCCACAACCCTGGGAGAAATACCCTGGACTAATTACTTACACAACTACTGTGACGTATTCCACGAAATCAAAGCTACAGGAAAAAACTAGTTTTTATAAAACCAACAATTAAAAAGTCTACAATAGGGATTAAAAACTAACAATATACAAAGATTTGTGCCTGGTCAAAAAGGCTCCTACCACAAAAAAATACTACGATTTAAAAATTTGAATGAATTTTATTATGAGAATGGCTCAAATCCTGGTCAACCACTCAGTTTTAAATAACTTATTCAGTTGTTTTACGCCGAAACAACGCTTAAATAAATAATTTGTACGTGTTAGTCCGTAACACGGCCATTTAGCTGAATATTTAAAAGAAAACAATATGAATTATTCACCTATGACATTTAAACCTAGGTATATTATAATGCGGAGGGTGAACAATTTATTCTGAATAACAAAAATCTAAGCAAATACATGGAAGTGAAGGCTGAAGGAAATACAATAACAGCATTTTACTAAATTCATATGAACGCAAACACGACATTTATTTAAAAAAAAAAGTTTTGTCTATCTTTCTGTCTGTTACTAATCTCCGAAACAGAGTTAAAAGTGTTGGGGTTCCGTGCAAAAATTTTAAAACCCATGAAATTACTCTTTACGCGGGTTATTTAGTTATGTCATGTTTACAATCATCCTTGCTAGACAAAGGGAAACGACTCCCAATACACCTATTCATGCATAATATTGACATACATACCATTGAAATAATGACACACTATAGTCGCCAATTTCATTAATGTTTTAGTTTTTACCTTCAATACTAATACGCCTTGCTGAAAAATAATGATTATCGATGCGTCACAAATTTATCGCAAGCCAAGTGATGAAAGAAAAAAAGGAAGAAAACACGGTTTTTCCACTTGAATATAATAATATTAAAAGAAAACAACTTATCAACAACTATCCACAATGTTAGATTTCACAAAATTTTGTTTTTCCCTTTTTTAATTAATATACCTAGCCATATTATTTACATACTTGTTTGTAGCTTTGATTTAATGTGGATCAAGTGTCAACAACCCCACATTATTTCCCCCCCCCCCCCTACCACCATCACCCCAACTCCAACCCCACTTTCTTCTCGCCACTTTCTAGTTAACCTAGCTTTATCAATGCCGTAAAACTCTGTTATTGGCTTAAGGGATAATTGTCATCACCTCACTTTCAATGAACAACCCAATGCAGTTGCGTCAAAGTTACTAGCATCTTATAGTCTGCATGGACTCCGGTCTGAAATTAATATCATTATTATTATCTTTGTATGCCTTTGATAATCTCGGGACCCTGAGGTCCCGGTTCTTTGGTAAGCGTACGAGGGGCCGAAGACAACTCACAGAGGCCCCATTACACATTTCAAAGGGGATGGGGCACCAACCGACGATTATCCCTGTATGCACTATGAATGTATACCCAAGGACAATCCCCGGTTGATGCAGGAATATTGCAAAATATGGAAACTTATTCATAACTTATATAAATCAATACTAAGTTGTCGAGTTTCCAAATAAATTAAGTAAAAAACAAAATGATGCAATTGGCTGATGAAAATTCTTTAAACCAACCACAGCAGTTCTTCTGACAATTTGTCACGTAATTTTGTGATCTTGGGGCTGATTTCCCTGGAATTTGTTCGAAAGAGAAGGGACACGGATGGGTTTTAATCAGTAAGATTCTAACACTCCCTTCCGCTCCGCCCAGAGCGGAAGGAGTCATTTGATGACAGCCCATCATTAAAAAAAACTGATTCCCGTAATAAGAGCTCCGAACATTCGTAAGAAACGGAACCCTTATAAGATCACTCGGGTGTATTATATATATGATTTTCTCAGAATCTACTTCGGTTCTTCACCCTAAGATTACAGTAAAACCCTATAAAAAGTCTATAGAATAAATATAACATATTACAGAAAAATATTTCATTCGGAACCCTTTGCACGCGAATTCGACTTTCGACTCGCACTTGGCCTGTTTTTTTTTTAAATCGGTAGAACGATTTTTGAATTCGTTATTCAGCTGTTTCTTTGACCGTCAGTCCGTTTCACCGTTTTTTTTTTCTTCCGTCATTCAAAAAAATTCTGGAACACCAAAAATATTAGGCTGTAATTCAAAATAAGGTTCTGTAATTAAACATTTTAGGTAGGGTTGAAAATTAATGTAATCGCCGCCATCAGGCTGAGTCGAAGCATTAGCGTGGAATATTCTCTCAACCATATTTTCTAGTTTGAAACTCGTTCAACTGAAAATTTTCATCGATTTTATAGAGGAAATTAATTTTCGGAAATTTTGCGTAGTTTAGGTACTGGCACGTTACAAACTTTTACGCCACGCACGAGTGGATACCAAATAAAATTTCATGCCTAATAATGAAAAGCGTACCCAAAACTGATCTCAATCTTTTTTACTATTATGGTATATATAGTGTTATAGTATAATGTTCTGACCTAGTTTTATATGAGCATTGTCTGATTTTGAACCCTTCCAAGCTAGATTCTCAGCCATACAATTTAAAAAACCAAACATCAAAACATCAACCAACAAAATTCGACATGGCGACGAGAATACCCGCTCGACTACTTCTTGGAGTATAATTACTCATACAGATTGTACTTTTAGTCCTCAGTCAACATTGTACTTAATCTCTCTCGATGCCAGTCGACCGTCAGTTGATGTCAAGATTATGGTAATCCCAGCACTATGTCGCTATGCGACCTACATACTGAATTGTTTAGATTTTGAATTCAGAACAGCGATGGTAACAGACACTGGCTACAAGTATTTTTATTTTTCTATTGTAATGTTTGAAATGATATAAGACTGTGGCTTTTGGGATAGATTAGTGAGGTTGTTTTTGCTACCTTTGTTATTAATGTGAATGTGAACGATTCCGTTCCTTGCTGAATGATTTTCATGAAAGTAGAGTGATCATTTGAAACCTGAAAATAACATAGCATAATTTTCTTTTCGGAATTTAAATCTTTTTAAACCACTTATTTACTACGACTGTATTAAATAAAACAATTTTAATGTAGTCACATTCAGGACAGCGATGGCAACTTATAACTTGGTTTTTTTTTCATCTATTGTGATGTTTGAAATTATATAAGAATGTGGCTTTGGGGCGGACTAGTGAATTTCTTTTTTTCCTTATTCTACTTTTGTTATTACTGTGACTGTGAGTTTCGTTTTTGAAAAAAATCATGAAAATAGTTCATTTGTAACCTGAAAAACAGCACAGCAGAATTTACTTTTCAGAATGTGAACCTTCTAATACTGGGATCATTCACTGCGACAGTATTGACATTTATTATTTTCAGTTCAAAATACTTGTGTGTGACACACAATTTATATTTTGCAACATAACTGAATATTATAAATGCGTAAAAGTCTGTTCGCACATTCACGCCTCAATAGCCGAACCGATTTTAATGAATTTCACCATGGACACAGAAAAAGGATACTTAAATGCGAGCGAAACCACGGACGAAAACAAGTTAAAAATTGAACTTGCAACAACACTTTAGTATTTTCTTTTTAACAAGGTTTCAGCTTCTAAGTAAATGTCTGTAATAAACTTACACCATAATAACAAAATTATTATAATGAAGTAACGAAGTTCCCCGCGGTAATATAGTGCAAAATCGTGTTTCCATTGCAGGCAGATGCAGCCTCCCCGTGTAAAACTAATTAGCCACCTACTATGTACCTCGAATAAAGGATAATGTTTAGACTCGTTAATGCTTGTTTAAATAGGTAGGCCTTATATTAAAAGTTTATTTAAACAGTTACTCTAAAGTAGCTATTTGATTTCAAAAAGTGTCTTTACTTAAGCATTAAGCCCTTCGATTTTATTTTTTATATATTCTGTTAGCGATAACAATAATCAAACTGACAAAGAAAAAGGATTGTTTGTGATTGACCACGTTACATTTAGTTAGTGCAAAACTAAATGTAACGTGGTCAATCACAAACAATATGAAATTCAACAATTGCTATATACCTATAGAAACTGACTTTGTCTCGAACCATCACTCCTTTTTTTTAACGATGGGAAATCATCATGACACCTCTCGCTCTGGGCGGATCGGAAGGGTGTGAGACTCTTACTGACTAAAAACCATCCATATGTTCCTCCAACCATCCATATGCATCCATATACCCTTTGCGTTCCAGGGCCGCTGTGACTCTTTCGAACAAATTCCGCAACCCTGGCAGAACCATCACTGATTTACCAAGTAAAAGAGGTATTGTCATCAAAAATAGTAATTTATAATTTGGATTAGTCTATCTAAATTAAAAATTAGAACATTTTTAGTGCACCAAAATTCACCTAACAACCCTCTGACACTTTCAAAGCAGAAAGTAAATAAAACAAAAGTAAGTTGAAATGCAATGTTCTCAATATAAATATAAAAAATCGAGATGCGCCATTTTTATTTAGAACTTCAATCAAAATTCGAATGTGGAACAGAATTGGAAAACAATCTTTTGTTCGCGCTACAGCCAATCAAACGAATAGTGATCGTGTGGGTTGTCTAGATTACAGTCGCGTCCGGCAAGCTACGCTTTTTTGTTTTTGTATGTTCGTCGAAATAAATATTCTGCATGAAAATCAGATATTAAATAGTGTTTGGTTGAAAATGAGCTTGCCATATTTTTACCCAACTACGCCGAAGCGAAAAGGTTATTATGAAAATGCTGCTATACAGAATTGTAACACCAGCAAATTCGAGAGGAATGATGAGTTGAAGTAACTAATCATCCCTCTTGAATTTGCTGAGCAAGGGCCATTATCACACGCAACTGTCCTCTGCCATTTGGAGCCGGTGTTTTCAGTAGAAGCCAAGTCCGTAACTCAATGTTGCCTCAAAGCATTTGATGTGACCCAATCAGAGGTTCTGTAATCTCGTCTGTCGTGCTATCGACACGACCAGCCCAATATTCTACAGGGAGCAACGGACAACTTTCTTTAAAAAGTCATAGTCATTTCCCAAAAAATTACTAGTGCCTGTCTTACTTATTTTGATTACCTGATAATAACTTAATATGGAACATTTTTAATATAACCATTCCGTTATACCCAGCAGATACAAATAAACTATAAACCCAGTTTTGTTCATTCTCATCTTTTATAATATACTATAATAAAAATGTAACGGATTGCTGTCTGTACATAGAAGATATTTGAGAAAAAATATTATTGGGACCTTTATCAAAGCAAATAGCACCCAAAACAATGATTGTTAGAATTTTTGTCTGTTTGTCTGTGCGTTTGTGCACACTAATCTCAGAAACGGCTGATCCGATTTAGATGTGGTTTTCACTTATACATTGTAGTAGGTAAGCTTCACTTAACATTTAATGTATGTTTCATGTCAATCAGTTGATAAATAAAAAAACGTATGCCAATTTAAAGAATCACGTGGAACATTTGTTAAACTATCTTTATCCATCTATTCTTTCTCTGTTTAGTAGCATTGATGGAAACTTTACTAAACTTCATAATCTTAATATAGAAATGTCTGCCCCAAGTAACTTATTCACGCGGACGAAGTCGCGGGCAAAAGCTATCTTTCATATAAAAACAGCAGTGCGAAGTGAACATGAAGTGAGCTGTCAATCTCTCAAAAATGGAATGACAGCTCGCTTCATGCTCACTCCACTTAAGTTTACACTGTGAGTGGTTAATAGTATATATCGGCTGATATTACAATACAATTAAAATAAAAGAAATATCAAAAAAAAACAATAAAGGAAATGTTACACAGAAAATAATCAGATCTAAATAGACTTGACGACGTTTGCTGTCTCAGTAGGATTACACAATCTTAGACCGAATCTTTTGTTTTCGTACAAAGGTTCTAGATTTTCGGTGATCCCCAGAGAACTATGTGATTCCTTTTGATTACAAGTGGCTTCTTACTATTTAACGTATTTTTTCCTCATGTACGCTTTCTCACAAGTTGTAAAAAATAAAGAGTCATCCAGATGAATATATGCTACCCTAAATTTATAATAAGGTCAGCTTAAATTACTTTAATTAACTACAAAAACTGCGCACATGTGAAAGTCGGATATTGATTTATCAAAGAATTCGCTTAGCGTGAGAGTTTGATTCACAAACGAAGGATTCCGTACCACAAACAACTAATAAAATAAATTAAATTAAATTCAAAAATAAACAGGTTCTCGAGTATTTTTTTTTCTTTTTATGTAATGTTTTTATAGTAGCAATAGAAATACACGCGGTTCATGAGAAAACACTACGCCATAAGCTTCATTATATATTTCCAGAAATAGTTTGATTTTCAATTTTGCATTCAAAGTCATTGTTGTATCAATGGATGGGAATAAAATACATTGATTCGATAACAGCCATTATGATGCGTCAGTATTCTTTCATTTTAATTACTATTCATGTTACAGAACACAGTGCCACTGATCCTTCATTCTATGAAAGTGTTACATGCGGTGATTAACGTAGCCAAACTATACCTTAACTATAGGGCCTTGAAAAGCAAGCCCAGTTTTAAGCAGTCGACAACCTCATAGGTAGAACAGCGGGACGCCACTAAAAAAAAAAGGGACTTGAAATACAACGCGTTCCGGGCGCGCGGACAGGACACTGTGACGAAAATGTATGACGTCTGTCCGCGCGCCCACGACGCTGGGTATATTTCGTTCCTTCTACGCCATACATTTTATCTTATCAGTGTCCTGTTCGCGCACCTTGTCCGCTTTGTATATCAAGTCCCATACAATAACCGAAAACGCATGCACACATATACACAAGTACATTTGTTTGAGATGGGCGCCCGAACGGTAGTGTTATTCTGTAAAATCTTCTCGTAAAAACTTAATGTGAAGCGAATATGAAGTGAGCATTTCAAGCTCACTCCACGTATATTTTCAGGTAGGGACTTTACAGAATACACCGGCTGATCTTCAAGGAAAAGGTCGGATCACTTCGATAAAATAATTGCATATCTTCGGAATTTAAAACTTAAGCGTCAAAAGGTAAACATAAATAATGTCGCCATTACAACAATGGGAACAGGGCAGTTTGTTTCACCAGCACCACCGCCATATCAGCCGTAAAACGTCCACTGCTGACACCTCCGCCAAGGGGGGGGGGATGCATAATCACCACGCTTGGCAGGCGGGTTGGCGATCGTAGCTGTTGCATTGCACAGAGAATGCTGCTACAAATTCTCCGGCAGTTTATTTAACAGTGCTATGATGGGCTGTACTATTACAAAACTTATAACCTGGGCCTGTGTGGCGCGAAGTACATGTCTATATGGCCCTGTTTCGCTGGCTCTATAGAGCCGACCTTCTGATTCTATCTATTAAGTGCCAGAGGTATCAATAGACATTTCCGCCATCAAATATGAATCTATTATCGTCCTACGCGGAATTAGGGCCACGTCTGCCTACTCATGGGGTTCTTTGAAAAGGATCCGCCTTTTATAAGCATGACGGTATAATATTCTTTCATTTCTCAACCCGAGTACAATATTGTGGATTCATTCGTGGCAAAATCACGCTGTTAGGAGATAAGTAGCCTTTATTATATTATAAACGTAACGAGGTACCTTGTTAGCTTTTCGCGTGCTTAACCTTTTGAACGCCAGAGCATAAACGCATCGGTGTGCCCCCGAAGCCAAACCACAAATTCGCCGTTTTTTTTATCGGCTCTGGCCGACGCGACGGTGGCGTCTTGGGCACTTTTTCATTTGTTGGCTTTAGCCGACCGTGGCGATTAAAAGGTTAATAAATAAAAAGGGTACTGTATTTATCAATAAGAATGAGTAATACAGAGCCGGCTAAGCTTGGAGTTTCGCTACCTTATCGATTTTGTCTTCTTCTTTGTTGTGCACTCTTGGTTGAGTGGTCGTTGTCATATCTCTCGTGATGGGACTTCGTGTAGATGTTTGGCGGGGGGAGAGTTGTCATTTATACGGGATTGTGTGTGTTTTTTTTTACGACTATCACACCTGATGGTAAGCGATGATGTGGTCGAAGAAGGAGCATGCTTGCCTAGAAGTAACTTACTCATTCTTGATTTACAGACTACCAGGTTGTAGCTACTAGGAAACGCAGACTCTGGCAGGGGATCTCACTCCTTAGCTGTATGCACAATGAATTAATAAATCCGCAGAAGAACAATCGGCAACCGGGTGACCGATTGGGCCGAAAGGTTCTGGATAGGGGATTGCGTACTGGAGGACGCAGCATTGTAAGGTTTAACAAAGTGCACCAATAAATCTGGTGAAGGCTGCGGGAGTGTGCTAGATAACAGAAGCACAGGACTGGTTGATGTGGCGACGCTTGGTTCCGTGGTTTACGTCCAACAGTTTTCTTTTGAATAAAATGATGATGATGATTATTTGATTCGCTAATATATTTGTTTATTAAAATGTATGTACAGAATAGAATATAATACTATAATTCTCTTAATTATGTACACCATATAAGTTACAGAAAAGACAGATGAAGAAAACATTACATAGGGTGACAGAATGGGAGGCCTTCGCGCTGAAAGCGATCTTTTAAAGATAACCTTTTGATTGATTTTAATTAGAGAAGGAAAGACAGTGCTTTAGGTTGTCTTAGGTGTACTATTTATTATGGGGAATAAATTTTATGACCACCAGAAAATATTTCGATACCCTAAGCTCTTTTACTAAAAATATAGGTATACTTAACACCAAAAAAATTAAGCCTAAAAAAAAATAGTTCTAGCTGTTTTATTCACGACTGTAGTTCAAATTGTATTTGGGGACCAAATACAGTAAATGATCACCAAATTTTTGCGAGCAAATTTCTTCTTTAAACAAAATATGTAGGTTAGGTTAGGTTAAAACTGTGACCTCCTACGCACGAGCCGAGCGAGCAAAGCGAGCGGTGCCGCGGCAGCGGCCGACGAGTGCCAGAAACGACTTGCAATAATAGAAAAAAGAGATTGTTTTAGTAGGTTACCCGGATACTAAATATTTGGCTTATTTGATAGGATAGCAAGATATAAACTTTGGTTATAATTTCATATTAAACTGCGGTTTTAATTTTGGTGATCATTTACTATTTTTGGGTCAACTATGATTTGTTTGGAGTCATTTGCTTTAATAGGATAGCAAGATGTACAAACTTTGATTATTGTTTTAAATTAAAATGCGGTTTTATATTCTGGTGATCATTTACTATTTTTGCCTGTGATATACATAAGCCTTTATTATGAAACAAAAGCAGAGAACCTAAGTAAAGACGCTTAAGGAGAATGTAGAGGTACTTTATTGATACACAGGTGGACTTGATACAAAATGGCCTTCCATCAACGACACAGATACGTAGACAAAGCTTACTTAGCTATATGAATCTTTTTTTTTGTGGCTTCTCGCAGTTCAACCTATGAGGTTGTCGACTGCTTAACCGGACTTGCCTATGGTGGCCTTAATATAAATATAAAAGCCTCCAGCCAGGGCTTATTAAACTGACAAACTAAGCGACTACACGCTAAGGGTACCCCCTGTGGGGTAAGGGCCTCGGCTTATGGCGTCGCTGGGGGAAGGACAGCTAGGGACGGGCTGGATGGAACTAGGATAATTATTTTGGGACGAATTTAAAACTACAGGCTCAGCGGCGCGAGCTGGTTCGAGCAAGGGTCGGCTGTTTTAATCTCATAAAACGTGCCATAATGGTGGTAAATGGTGTAATATGTTACGCCACTAAAATTCGGTTATCAGCGATACTTGAAACATTTTTGCGAATGTATGACTGAGTGAATGATGAGCGTATACTGATATCTTCCATTGATTACTAGGAGGAGGAGGAGTAGCATATTGTCCTTTTGTCTCATATAACATGCTGATAATGTCAACAGCACTACGCTTGGCTTGCCGATTCGTCCAATATGTATCTACGGCACAGTAATGCTTGTGTCCATAAGTTTGCTTGTTTGCCTTTCACTGTATTATGTAGTTATGGAGCAACAGAATCAAATCATACACTGTATTATATAGGTATAAACACAGCAACATAATCAAATCACAGTTCATTAAAATGATATCCTAAACCTGTAAGACGCCAAATTTTAACATGATTGTGTCTGCTTTACAGTGTCCTATTTAATTCTAAAACCGCTTATTTTAAATAGTGTTTCTTTTTCTTTCATGAAACCCATGCTAGATGTCTAAGTTCATCGTAAAACTCAAGGCTAGAGATGTCAAGCCATTTGTACGATAAGTCTGACTGTCTGTCCGACTGTCACAGTGAATTTTCCCCGAATCTACTAAAATGAACGAAGCCGAAGCCGAAAAAAACATGTTTCTTGTATGGGGAAACATTCATACAAGAAACATGTTTTTTTCGGCTTGTGGTACGGAACCCTTCGTGCCAATTTTCTATAGTTGTGTACAAAACAAAAACTATTTCTACTTCATTTACATTGAATTGTATCCGAAACATCTGTTACAGGCGTATGGCCTACGTGTAATGAGGTCCTGAGGGCCTGGAGGTAAACCACGCTTTTTCAGCCCGATATCAATGCGGTTAGGGCTTGCTCTGTCATGAAGTCTCCGTCAACGATAATATTGGATACTGCCTTAAAAATTACATAATTGATAGTGAAATGGGACTGGGTGGGTCATACCAGCCGCATGCATAGTGACCGCTGGGCAAAAGTCTCCACGCAATGGGTGCCAGAATATGGACGGCGTCGCCGAGGCCGGTCCAGAAAGCGGTGGCGAGATGATCTGGATGCACACCGCGAAGGCTGGTTCGAAGTGGCGCAAGAAAAGAATGTCTGGAAGGACATGGGGAGGCCTTTGCCCAGCAGTGGGACACAACAGGTTAAGGAAAAAAAACGATAGTAACATCTGTAGCAAGTTTCATTCTCCAAAAGCACCAATCAAAACAACAAGTTATGTTCTGACGACACACTCGGGAATAGAACTAGTGACCCAACTCAACACCAAACAACTAGAAGTAGTTAAAATTGAAAATGGGACTCTATTGTGATGAACACACAGTTTGAACTCATTAAACTCAGTAGGATCTAACAGGAGTATTACTAATTCATTTCTCGTTAGCAGTTCACCTCAAGTGCAGTTTGTATGGAAACGGTTGAAACTACTAAGTAATTTACACTCGATTTTGTATGAACTGGCGGCGTTTAATTTAGACGTCCGTTGTGTTTGAGTTTCTAGTGTTTTCTCTGGTATGAATTTTCCTGTATTTTCTAAATAAGTTATTTCCTCAACACGACTCAATCAAATTGACAGTTGTAGCTCCTTCGAAATCCACGTTATATTTTTGCTACTAAAAGTTGAATAATACACTGCAAGTTACAAAAGTTGATAAACGACAATTAAGATTATCTTAATAACTCTTATAATCATTACGATTGTGTCTTTCTATTTATCTATAATGCTGTAAAACTTTATACTCGTTTATTATTTCTAGTAGTTTTATCACAATTAGATAAGTACTGTTTAAAACTTACTTAGAATTTCCCCGAGATTATTAAATAAAAAATGAAAAAAAAAAATATTTTTTTGTGTTTTCTTTTGTAAATATGTGAGTACCATTTACCTAAATTTATTTAGAAAATGAATAAGTTTACCTCTGCTGGTAATACTTTGTTCCTATAAGTACCATACTCTAGGTGCATCGTCCTCACATAATCTTTATAAATAAAAATGAATCGCTAAATGTGTTGCTAAGCTCAGAACTCGAGAACGACTGGGCCAATTTCGCTAATTCTTTTTTTGTTGTGTTTGTTATTGTCAGGAGCAGGATCATATCAAAGAAAATTTTGAAAAAACATTTACATGTGGGCGAAGCCGGGGCGATCCACTAGTATCAAATAAATTTTTGTGTACCAAATTTTGTAAAACCATAATTTGAAAAGAGTAACTATGGAGTTTCTTGTCCGTTCTTCTTCATAAGAATTTACCTTTCCGAATGGACAGTAGAGTCACTTTATTAATGTAATATTATTATTTTACTGAACTGTAAATGATGACGTTCAAAAGTGCCGTTTATTGGCCTAATTGAAATAAACGTTTTGACTTTGACTTTGACCATCAAATCAAATAAAAAATAAAAGCAGTTATTTCTAGAAGTAAAGGTATTTTTTTTACATACAAACAGACCACTGACTGTTTCGTATTTTCTTTTAAATATGAATTCGATATAGGTAGTTAATTTTCACAATATGCCATTTACTTTTCAAATTAATATTCATAGAAGTTTCAGTGAAATACAAAAAATCTTTTACAGTACCTACCTGTTTCTGCATTAAACGCTGAGAGTGCCAGTTACCAGAATAAGTAGACATTCCTCTCTCTTCATTTAGTCAGTCATCACCCAGTTATTAAAAAAAAAATGGCTGTCAAGAAACATAATTCCATATGTGTTTATTATGTGCCACTGCTGAACAAAGGCCCCCTCCACATCCTTCCAGACACTCTTTTCTTGCGCCACCTCAAACCAGCCCCCACGGTGTGCGCCCAAATCATCTCGCCACCGCTTTCTGGGCCGGCCTCGGCGACGCCGTCCATCCTCTGAAACCCATTGCGTGGAGACTTTTGCCCAGCGGTCACTGTGCATGCGGCCCATTTCAGCCTGGCAGCTTTTTGCCCACGTCTGTGATACCTATTTTAGAGTGCAGTGTGGTGTTCCGTACTCAATCAATTCTTTTCAAAGCTGGAATACTGCGCTCCATTGCCCTTTGACATACAACAAGTAATTCCTTCTACAGTTCAAAACTGATTAAAATTTAACATTAATAAAATTAATACCCAATAAATAATTACTTTTACTGCAAAAAAAACAATGATGTCAGCGATTGGCAATCTGAGTACTTTTTAGTAAGTAATTTTGGTACCAAACAGTGCGGTATCAAACGGTATTAATTTTTATCTCGTGCGAAGATTACATGTGCTTTAGATTCCAGTTGTAATGATAACATGCTGTATAGATGAGTTCAGTGGAAATTTTGGTGTTTGATTTGATGAATAACCGGCTAGACTGTAATCTAAAAACTAGTTAGTGTACTACAGAATCAGATTAGGTACCTACGTAAGTACTAAGATAGTTAGCGGATAGATATGTATATCACCGAGAAAGACTGCAGCTATTAATCATTTGTTTTTTTATATTGAGGATGGTCTTTGACCTTGATTACGCCCGATTGAGAACGATTGATGAGGTCTATGATGGAGCCAGCGTACCCAGAAGATGCCTGTTCACTCTAGCTTTGAAGGCAGACGGGTTATATGAGGAAGGGAACACAGACACTGGCAGAGAGGTTTTTTTTTATTTAATTTTTAAAGAAATATTTAATAATGTAAATTATTATGTCAGGAAAATAAATAAAGAGAATAATAATAATAATCATTCTTTATCATCGGGCAACTAAGGCGTTTTACCAGAGTCTCGTCAAAAAGGGAATCAAAGGAGACATTCATACCAAACACTCTCCAATGATTTTACCTTTATCGAAAGTAAAGCTACTGTAACCTAAGCCACATCTAAGTTATAGAATATCCCCCAGCGATACCAAATTATATTTGTACACAATTAAGCTGTCGACTATTAATTAATAATTAATTAATACTCTAGGGCGTTAGAGAAGTAAGCCGTTGAGTAAATAAGTAAACGGGCCTAACTTCAGCCGCAAACGAAGTAGATACAGTACGACGCAATTTAGAAGTTTCATTGACAAAACACGATCAGTTCCGAACTTGAACGATCTCAGCCGACTGAGGAATGGGCGCATTGTCAAAACCAGCGGCTCTTCATAAAGTGGTAACAATTATTCTTAAAAGTTCAAAATATATCGGATTAATTTATAGATGGATATAATTTTATATGTTGCAGATCATGGAATTTCAAGCACATTCTGCCGAATCTAAATATTATTTTAAATTTTGTTTTCCACAGGCGCGATTTGACCACTAGCAGCGATCGCGAGTACTTTGCGCACATTTATTTAATCGGTCTGGTCGTTCGATCACTATCGATGAAATCGAAGGAACCTCGAAGTTGTGTCTACTATGCTTTGAGGGCTACTGATCTCAGTTATTGAAACAGAAAGACACAGAGTTTATTTGCGACAAGCATACCGAAAAATAATAGGTATATACAAAATTTAAAAAGTTATGCAAGTTTGGAAGATGTGCGTCACATTCGCGCAAAACGGCCATCGCTTAGCATAATGCTGGGACTCGTATGCGAGACAGAGTCACAGCGCTGGTTTTCAGCGAATTCTATGAATTGAATTTCATGTTAAGCTTACAAAAATTTGTTATTTTAAAATTATATCAATCGTTTATTATATTATTAACTGATCATCATTTCAAATAAAATTATAGATTTAATTGTGGTATCTTGTAAATATTAGAGATTTTGTAATTATATCATATTATTACTTACACTAATAAGTTACTTTATAAAAATATTCAATTTCTTTTCCTCGTTGACAGAGAAAAATTCTAAAGAGTGAAACAAAAAAGTGTCGTGTATTTATTTTTCTGTTTCAACGCGCGCGATTTCATTTGCGCGGGAAATGAAATAAATGGCGTAATTAGTTTGAGGAGGAAATGAAGTGAAGTTGATTCTATTGTATGGGTACCAGGTGTTAGAAATTTTATTGAAAATGTTTTGTAAAATTTGTCGTTGATCTTGTCCCTCATTTTCTAAAGTTTAGAAAATGGTACTCTTGGAAACTAAAGAGTTATAATAGGTTTATCTGATACCAAATCTTACCTCATTATTGCACCTGTTGAGTAAAGTAAAAAAAAAAAACTTTACCTAAGGCAATGAAAAAAAAAATCTTGAAAAGACTGCCCATAGAGTTTCTTATTGGACCTTAATAATTGGAAACCTGCGTGTGACTCCTGACACTTCATATTTGTAATTTGAATATGTTGAACGCTTTATTAAATAAGTCAAGTTATTTATCAAATCTTACATATAAATGACTATTTTAAGGGCCTCTTGCACAAACCAGAGTTATCTTTTTACTCTGAGTTAGTTGCTAACACGAGATCAAATCCCACTAATATTATAAATGTGAAAGTTTGTATGTTTGTGCAACAATCAGGCAAAAACGGCTGACGGGATTTGGATGAAATTTGGCACATATTCTAGTGCATATCCTGGAATAACACATAGGCTACTTTATACATTTTTATGCGAGCGAAGCCGCGGTAGGAAGTTATTATTTTATAAATAATGGCCTCGGGTTAACAACTAACCCGGAGTTAAAAGATAACTCAGGTTCATGCAAGTGGACCTAAGATCAATACGTTCAAGTTTAATTATTAAACTAGGGTCAATATCCTTTGTAAAGAAAGTTTCTTGTTCCCTAAATTAACTCCGTAGTTTAAGACTTACTAAAAATTCACCCAGCAAACTCAAAGTTCACTAAACTCGCAGGAACATTGTAAAAAGAATTTGTACCACGGTCTAATAAGGTAATGGTTCGGTACTTCGACAGCAAACATCCTTATTGGGCATGTTTCAGACGAGGGTACTCGAACACGGCTCGCATCTTAATGAGTTTCCTTATTGAGTACCAATTTGTAGGCCTTCGGTCGGATATTATTATTGGGGCCTTTTTACAGACTAACTAATGGGAAATTTCTGCATACTCATATGTAACGCGTAAGCAATGCTGTTTGGAAAACTGAATGCCAGTTTGCTAAGTATATTGTCCTTTAAAAAATATTGGATGTTACTGGTATATCTCTTACAGCAGATACAATTTATATTACTTAAGTGATCAATGTTATGTATTTTGCAATTGGTTATAAATAACACTTTTACACTCAACTTTTTCGTCAATTCAAACTAAGTATCTGCCTAGCCTTTTCCCAACTCTATTAGGGTCGGCTTCCAGTCAAACCATATTCAGCTAAATACCAGTATTTTACGTGGAGCGGCTGCCTACTAAACCTCCAGAACCCATTAACTGGGTAACACGATAGTTCTTGGCAAGACTGGTGTCAGATTTACTGGCTTCTGACAATTCGTAACGACTGCCAAAGATCTACAAATGACAGCCGGGACCAACGGCTTAACGTGCTTCCCGAGACACGAAGGAAACTCGGTATGTTAAGATGGTCACCTATCCACATACCGACCTTGGCAAGTGTTACTTAACCTTGATCGATCCGTGCGACTGTTATTCTTTAGCCACGAGCTAATTTAAACTAAGTATGGTTTTTAAATACAAAAGTAATTTTATTTCTACGGCACGTAAAGACCCCGATGTCTATAATCTCTTTTCCCAGACCTATTTTGTTACGAAAAAACAGTATCACAAAAAACACTACAATCGCATATACAGCGAATAAAATAGAAAATGCTTCTATCTCTCCAAAAAACCTGCACACGTCGTTAGGCAAGCTCACGCAATTTCGTCCGTCCTTACAAAATGGCCTCTCGTGCTTAACTTTTTCTAGAGATGAACCATTGAACATTTCCTGGGCTCATTAACCCGGGCAATATTCATGAACAGGGCTCAGGGCAATAGTTAGGGCGTGTCAGGCAAATAGATCAGAATATTTGGGCACGCTTCGTTGAACTAAGAGCCTGAGCGAATTGGCCATTCGTCGAGGTTCTGTGAGATTCTGTGGTAGGGGTCATAAGTGAGATGCGCATTTGTTTTGTTGAGTAGACATGTTATGTTTTAATATAAACCCCACCACTAGAACCTAATGCACCGCTGGTGCTCTTAAAGGAATAAAATTTTATTTTTATTGTATTCCCGATAGAGCACCATTCAAAAATATTGATTGGTGCTCTATTGGAAATAGTTTTGATGCTCTTAAAATCGGTGTTCTAACGGGAATAGTCCATTCTTTGTAAGTAACCTTTCTTAGAAACCATTTTGATTTTGGAACCATTTGTTTTTGTAAAAAAAACTTTTGATTTTGGTTGTTTCTTCGTATTTAACGATTTAAAAGTCCGAAATTAAAAGTATTTTATACTTTGTAGTGTTTTTTTTTTATTTGGAAGTCGGTTGTATTTTTTGTAAAAAAGTTTTTTAATTTTTCCCTTTTAAGTGGTACACCTAACAACACCACTGCAAGGTAAGGAAAACAAAACACGCAATTTCATTTACTTACTTGGATGATATATATTCTATTTTCTCCAGCTATTTTGATTTAAAAACCAAACTACTGAACCGATTTTGATGAAATTTCAATGGGACGAACCGGAACAGAATATATCCTTTCACATGCAATACATATTTTTTCAAATCGGTTCATAAATGATGGAGTTATGAGGTAACCTACGCACATGAAAAAAAAATAAAACCGAATTGAGAACCTCCTCCTTTTTTTGAAGGTTCGAAGTTGTTGTAAGGTTTAAAATCACAGAACGGAAAAAGAGCTTCCGGGTTATTGAACAGCATATTTTCTTTCCACTGTGTGTCTTTCTAACACTGTGACACTGACACTATGTCACAATGTAGTCTGTGTACACAGTGTACTACTTTTTTTTTTTTTTAAGGATGGGAAATCATCAAATGACTTCTTCCGCTCTGGGTGGAGCGGAAGGGCCTGTCAGACTCTTACTGACTAAAACCCATCCGTGTTCCTTCTAAAGCCCTATGCGTTCCAGGGCCGCGGTGACTCTTTCGAACAAATTCCGCAACCCTGGCAGGCTCTGACCCTAGCGGGCCCCATCTTCTCATCCATCTCCTTGAGGCGCGCGTGAAACACAACTCGCCATCGACCCGGGCCTAGTGTTGATCGGACAGCGAGCCACCCAACGCTCGCCGTCCGCAGGCCCGCGCCTATGGTGGCCGGGGATCGCCCTGCGACTCCCGACGCCCGGGGCGTCTTCTCCTGTAGCGACGGTTGGGGCGAAGGCCTTGCCATTCCCTCGCGCGGCCCGCCTCCTCCTTCGCTAGCATGACTGCTTCGCAGAAGGAGGTGACCGCTTCCCAAGCCTCCTCGCTCCGGACCATGGATTCAACCAGGGCCGGACGCGAGAGGTCGCCGCCGCCGATCGCCTCGATGAGGACACGGCGGTGCTCCGCCCAAGCAGGGCAGACCTCCACCGTATGCTCCACCGTGTCCTCCGGGTGATCCTCACAGTGCTGACACCCGGGCGTGTCCTCCCGCCTAATCCGAAGCAGGTACCTCCCGAAACAGCCGTGTCCGGTAAGTAGCTGGGTCAGGTGGAAGGTGAGGACGCCGTGGCGCCTCTCCAGCCACTCCTCAAAGAGGGGCCTTACCGCCACAATCGTGGCGTGCCCAACAGTGTACCACTTACACATTTTAATGTGTAAGTACTCATAAAATTATTTCCTACTAACTGCTGCCAGCGGCTGCGACTGAAAGTCGTAAATTATTATCTACCCAGTATGCAAAAGCTTCATCCAAATCCTTTTTGCCATCGAGGCATGATTGACTAACAAACATCTCAACATTCACACATTATTAGTACAGTAACACTTCCAAGAGTGTTGCGGAATTTGTTCGAAAGAGTCACGGCGGCCCTGGTATGCAAAGGGCTTTAGAAGGAACACGGATGGGTTTTAGTCAGTAAGAGTCTGACACGCTCTTCCGCTCCATCCAGATCGGAAGAAGTCATTTGATGATTTCCCATCCGTAATAATAAAAAAAAAACACTTCTAAGTGTCCAAGTAAGTAGTTTCATAAAACAACCATTGGAATTGAAAACCTAATAAAACAGTCATTATTTCCATCAACACAGATACATGATCGATTTCAAGAAGAGCCTTTTTGGGATTAAAACCGTACATTCGAAAAATCCTCTTCAATGTTTCTAGCTGACATCGGAATGTACCAGCACGGCTCGTTGGTTTTAAAGGGCTCAACTCGACACACATTGTTCTCAACGGTTCTTTTTGACACTGCACTGTGTTCCTGCAGCCCTGGTATTTTTCCTCGAATGTTTTCCACGAGCCAAAGTGAATATGTATGCTCTACATACAGGCTTATGTAGTTTGTCGATTGATGGTGATTGGAAAACTAGACGACGCGACGTTCGACGTTTGGCAGGCTAAAAGGAAAAAATGGACTGTTAAAAACGGCCGTTTCCAAGAACAAAATATTCAAAAGTCCCAACATTATCCCAATGTGACGCATATCTTCCCAAGTTGCATAACTTTTGTAATTTTTTTTTTTTATATGCGTCATGCTTGTCGCAAATAAATTCTTTTTCTTTCTTTCTTTCTTCTTTCAAAACTTTTAACAGAGCATGAAACTACCACACTCGCTTGTTTCCGCGCAAGTTGAGCTGATCGGAACTTTCAACTGCCACAGGGTCCATAGGCAGGCATTCGAATTGTCACAGATCTTCGGTTTCTAAAGGTAATTATAAGGCTTATTGATACGTTTATATGGGAAATGCTGACAATGCCGTCTCAAGCAGCGGCTGCAAACGGGTCTCCGTGTTCTGTGTTTAACCAGGAACTGGGCACCATAGATTATTTTATTATCTTTTCTATAAACTATAATAGCTGAAGAATTTGTTTGTTTGTTTATTTGAACGCTCTAATCTCTGGAACTTCCAGTCGAATTTCGAAAATTCTATTGTATATGATAGCCATATTCATGGGAAAGGCTATATAGGCTATACGGGAACGAAAAATTCCTACAGGAACGGGTAAAAACGGGATATGCGCATACGAAGTTGCAGACAAAAGCTAGTCTTAAATACAAAACAAAACACACACGCTCCATAACTTCCTCAACTTTTTAACCTACCTTCCAAGTCATAGCGTTCACACAATGGTCGTAAACTGTGGCCCATCCACACTGGAACTGGTAACATTTGTACACCACGCTGATAATAAAAGTATATAGAACTCGACAAAGGAATATAAATTGGTGGATAGCCGTATGTGAATGGCCGTGGTCGGTTGTGGGCAGTGGTTTAAGGCATACGAGGTAGCGGATTATTCCTTTTACATATGAATCGTTCCCCCGCTTTCTAAACTAAATATTTAAACATTTCAAAAGGCATTAAAGTAGGGTTTTATACGTTCTTAATTTAGAGAATTGAGACACTGGCTAAAAGGAATACTTACTAATATTTTACGTTTCGCCCAATGACTAAATTTATGATTGAATTTCGTGAACATATTAGCACAATTTGCAGTTATTTTGTTTACTTTTCAACAGTGAAATCCAATTCATAGTGTTTTATTTAATAGAAACTCACATTTTAGTTTGCCAAAAATGTCTAAGCCTTCCATAAAACATAGCAAATTCATTATATCTCCTGTAAACATTGAATTACATACGTAATGAGCTTGTGTTTAATCTGTGTTCTTTTTTTTCAGGTAAGTACGTTGTGAAGTCAAATATTATAACATAAAGAAGCCTAAATCCACGCCTGTTGCTAAATATTGCCAGTAAATAGGTAAGCAATAACAATAATTCCGTACCGTGACAATAATTTCGTGTAAAGATAACAAAAACAAAATCATTGTATTCGTTTGTTGTACAATCAAAACGAAAGTCATTCTGAAGTTTTGGACTTAGTGACATTTCAGAAGTTTTTATGTGAGGTATTGACTACATGACTCGGCAGCACAGGTCATTCCTGTACGGTTTTACGTTTGAACTAGAATTCGAAATATTTTATCGTGAGAAGTTAAGGTAGGTGGTGACCTTCCGGAGGACACGGCGTGACATACGCTGCAGAGTGTGCCGCTTGGGACGAGCCGCGCCCTTCCCTCATCTCTGTGGTAGGCAGAGATCTCTCGCTGCCGGCCGTAGTCCGTTTTATGGCCGGCGGCGAGGAGTCCTGGGACGCGGTGGTCTCCTTCTGCGAGACAGTTATCGCGCAGAAGGAGGCTACGGAAAGGGAGAGGGAGATCTCGACCGCTCCCCCGGCCCGCAGCAGGCGCATCGGGCGTCAGAGGAGGGCATACGGTGCCCTCTTCCGGCCCCCCTAACTGGGTCCACGGGCGGTGGACTTGAGATGTCCGTCGCCCTCCATTTATCCGGACCCGAGGTGGCGGCGCATGGTGTTCCCGTGCGCCCCTCTTTGACGTAGCGGGGGGAGTCAAACACCTCACTCCCGCCGCTGACGCGAGGTGGCCCGCAGAGAGAGGTGCCGGGCCCGGCACCAGCCAAGGAAGTCGCATACGTTTCCGCGATCCCCGGCGTAGGTGGGAGATGGAACACCGGGGTGGTTTTAGTCAGTAAGAGTCTGACAGACCCCTCCGCCGACCCCAGGGCGGAGGACATCCATGAGAATTTCACCCCGAGATCAAAAAAAAAAAGGTGGTGACCTTCCACAAAAATTGTCATAATCGCAGTTTTCTATGACTTGAAACACCCGAATTCGCTACAGCTCGTTTTATTGACTGACAATAGTAAAATTGATTGACCGGCCTCCATGGAGAGACCGCGGATGAAATGTGATCAGTTTTACGCCTTTTATCTATCAGCACTTTTTACCACGGACTTTGTTTAACGATAAGCCTAGCTTTGTCCATTTGGAAGCTTAAATAATTCGGTATTTTAACGGGAATTTTAACATTTCGCGGAGAGGATTATTCTCTCTGAACGATCCTGGATGAGGGGCTTAAACAAAATTATTTTATGTTCATAAAAGCCTGTTTATTTTATTTTTGCGTAAACAAATAACGCCCACGTACGGCGGATAGACAGAAGCATGACTATGAATTAAAAATAAAACGCTAAAATCGTTCAAAACAGTTTTGTTTATTGTTCTAAGTAAACTTTTTTGTTTTGTTATGGCTATATCACACGGTTCACTTCTCCCTTTCAGTTTGGATGAAGGTCAATTTGGATGAAGCAACCACATTGAATCATATAAACATTAAAGTGGATTATTCAATTGAGCTTGCTCAATATTTTCACTTTTGTAGTTCATCACTCAACGCAGTTTCAGAATTCAAAGACATTTGAATGAGCAATGTTAATTGAATGTTTCACTTTATAATTTAAAGATACGTGTAAACAGCATTATGTTCTGCATCTTTCAACCAAAGTGAATTAATTTGGTTGAACCGTGTGAAATCGCCATTAGATCAGGTTTCAAAGTATAGTCAGCAAAATACAATAAATAAAAGTAAACTAGACTCTACAAAAATTAAACATAAATAAATAAATGTTACGGTTAGCCAGAACCCCGAAAGTTTGATAACCATTCATGCCAAATATGTAGTATCATGTTACCCAATAATTAGGTTGAGGCATCAGAATGATATGTAGGCAGTATGTAGCTTCCACCAAAGAAACAGTGTGACAGCCCCAACACAAGCACTATTCTAACTTATAGCTAGTTAACACAGTGCGAGCTGCTGCCTAGACAGTAAAAGAAAGAAAGAAAAATGTTTATTTGGGACTCGCACAAGACAAACAAAACAGTAGAATAAAATGTATAACTAAACAGTGATATAATGTAACAAACATGGAAAATTATACAATAAAATAATTATCTGTGCGAGGCCAAAATGGTCCCTATTTCAGCTTATGCTACGATATCAACAGTAGACAGTTACTCGGATTGTCTACTCGTATGCCCGTAGCTCGGCTCGCCTTAGCTGTTTTCACGATTATATTAGCTGCCCAGTCTCATGCGAGTCGCAGCACACAAAAGAATACAGGTTCCGCTCGCAACTGCCTGGCTGACACTGGCGAGTTACTGCCAAAAGTTGCCGAACGATGCGAGTGATGTACGATCTGTTGCCATGTGCGAGTTACTGTCCAGTGAGCAGGCGAGTGAAAAGAAAAAGAACTCGAATGCGAGCTACTATCCAACTTGCACGTGGTAGTAACTCGTAAGATACATCCATACGATGCTAGTTACTGCACTGCAGCTACTCTGTAGGCTAACTCGCACGCTAGATCGCTCTGTGTAAACTAGCCATTACTAGGGTGCTCATATCATGTATGCTTACAATGTTTTAAGATGAAAAAAAGCATTTCTTATTATATTTATTAGACTGAAAGACAAACATAACATAGTTGAGAAAAGGCTAGCTATAAAATATCAAAATGTCATCAGTAACAAATTTTATTCGACACGTTTCTACATAAAATAAACATTTCTAGAACATCATGTATTATTGATCGTGTTTATTTTGCAATCAGGTAACATCGCGTCTACAGGTACTTAGCATTTAATACGGGAAAGATTCTACACCGCTTCTATGTTTATTTTAAATCAACGGCACAGATAATTAATGAGTGGGGTTGTCTGATTTATATCTGAGTATTTTTCTACGATAAATGTGCCCAATTTTCTTGGCGTTTTCATTCGATCAAGCTGTCTAACGGAAATTGATAATGAAAAGAGCGTTAAACACTAGTTTTGATCAGGCACTAGTGAATTGAGTTCTGAAAATATCGTTATATCATAGACAATA
Organism: Mamestra brassicae; assembly: GCA_905163435.1. NCBI lineage: Eukaryota > Metazoa > Arthropoda > Insecta > Lepidoptera > Noctuidae > Mamestra > Mamestra brassicae. The sequence continues at coordinate 3,880,072 of LR991004.1, read as the reverse complement.
CGACAGTGTGTTTTGTCTATGGTGTAACCCCCTGTCACACCATAAACAGAACCGTCCCTGACATGGCCTGTCCGTTTTAAAGTTTTATATTTGTATTTAGTTTTTAATTAACATTTCATAAGTAATTATTTTGTGCGTTTTTTATGGGGGAATAGACAGTTTTCCTGCTACTTCCTTCTTTAAATTGCACCCGTGCGACTCCGGAGCGGGTTACTGGTAGGTAATAAGAAGAATTATTATTTTTAATTTTTTATTAAAAAGTATCAGAATGGTAATTGCCGTAGTTTAAGGAGCGCTCCAAACTGCCAAAAACACGTCTACATGTTGACAATTTTTGCACCTTGAATTTGAACAGTTTTTAAGTACCTACGAGAATTGGCCTTCAGATTATTATTCGAATAGTTTTGTATTCAAACATAGCAATGCCATCAATATTATTATTCAAGGTTTCCTGGAATTCCAGTCCTCTCCCCTTCTTTAAACAACCGTTATTTTAAATATATTCTGATATTTGCTTAGAATCATGTCCAATGGTTTATTCAAAGGAGGATTTATGGGTAGGTAGAAATATATGTTTATAGTATTTCCTATTGTGCCCCACGTTATGGGGACACGTGTGTCACCAACAAAGGTAGTATGTATTCTACTTATACAGAAAATTCAAGGATATTTTATGAATAAGAACAAGTTTCACAAATGGTCTAATTTCTTAACAGTAAAGGGGAAGTCTGTATTGTATATGCCTATTATGCCGATGACTGACGTATTGTGTCAGAAATTCTGTAAGATGTTATGTTTTTTTACGGCTATCTGGTTAAACTTGATTTATTAGTGATTTATGTTATAATTTAATTCCTTGTTCAAACATCTTTTGTAATAGTTTGGGATAAAAATCTTGGTAGATTGACATTGATTTAAAGAAAATAAACTGACATAAGGTATTTTCAGATTGATTCCAAGTGTGTTACAATCAATTGTATGAAAAGAAGAACTTCATTAGATAAATGAAGTCGTTTTTGATCTTCTTTTTTCGTGTCTATTGTACTCGAATACTCAAATTTTATTCGATTTTGTGGCAACTTGGACCACTCTCTCGTTAACCACTTTCTGGTTCTCCTCCAGAACCAGAAAGTGCAGGTGGTTGGGCTAAGGAGGAGAGTAGGTTATATTCTGTAAAGTGGCTTATACTGACAACGCGCTTGGGATGTTGTGTTTGATATAACGTACGAGTCTTGTCTGCCACCACGCTTACCTTAGTCCCATAGTGCAAAATTATTAAAGAGGTACATTTCGACAAACTAAAATATTATGTTAAACTGTTTAAAAGAATTAATAAGTGGTATAGGTATTTAAGTCCATTCAAAATGAAACCAACATAAAATTCATTTAAGCAATACCCAAAACTTTAAACATAAATAATTATTCATAATATCAATGTAACTTACACTATGCAAAGGATAATATATTCGCATAAAATTAGACGTAACGTTACTTCTGTGACCGTTTGGCCGCATTCAACAGTTAGTCATTTACGTGAAATGGGACCGAAATAATATTTGACATAATTTTCCTGAAACCGGCGATGAAAATATCTCATTCTATCATCTTGCTCAATGGCATAGAAAGTGGCAAGAACGAGCTGTTCATTATATTTTGAGAGGTGTTGAGGCACGAAAATTGGCGAGTATGTAGCGGCATCAATACCGCCACATGAAAAACTAAGAAACGAAATTGGTACGGCAACAAAAAGAACCGCAGCGCTATCTACGACGAACTTACAACGAAATCCTGCATCGCGCAAGCAAAGTTCTCCGTGCGATTTGAACAAATACAACAGTCCGAATATCAACTATCGGGTAGTTGCCCACCAGACACAACAACCGTCTGGTTCGGAGGATCCTCCCCTTTCTTCTTTGGTTAGGAACCAAGGTTACAGATTTTAAAACTAGTTAAGTAGTATGTGTATTGGCAGAATCAGAATGATTTATTTGCCAGCAATGTAGGTACAAGTTCGAGATTGTGCAGAATTGGGTGTTTCCGCTACATAATTCTGCCTCACGACATGTAAAAACCATTTTTTTTTTAATTTGCCCCTTTTACTTAACAAGTCAATCAAAAACCTTAATTTATAAACTCAACATAATCTCTGAAAGCAGAACTTCAAGAGACTGCTTCTATGTCGTACCGATGAAAAATATATTTTGTCCACTAGGGCTACTTGGGTCCCCAGGGATGTGCCATAACAGGCTTGTTCCCCAAAAGTCCAGGCGCCTTTTGAAGGTTTCCCCCTGAAAACAAAAATAAGAGCTACTTGGGTATTTTCGAAATTCCAGATTTTTTTTCGCGGCATAAATTAACATCCGACAAGTTTTTTTTATAATATTTCTCAGATGAAAATATCTGACATTGAAATAATCAGTCCAGACAGTTGGCATCGGTAGCATTTGGTTGCGAGGATCCATTTCAGGCCTATTTTTACACGACTGCTCAAAAAGGAATGAATTTTATGAAAATATATAAATTGTAAAATCACTTCAACGTACTAGGCAAACTATTAATACAATAAAATCTATGCTATGAATATTTGAAGAAGCTTTTGCTTCCCACTCGAACATTTTGCTGGTATTCAAAAGTCCACAAAGAGCTGTTAATGGTAAAAAAATCTTAGTTTACGGCCTCCAGTTTAATCTCTTTTCCCTTAAGGAGGCTTACTTTATAAAAACAGGACAGTGTTATAAGTGAGTCTATTTTTAAAACGTTTTGACCAAATAATGTCTAAGACAAAAGGCAAGAAAATCTTTTTAAAGGTTTTGGTTTATTTGAGAATTTCTAGAGATTCTTCGAACCAGTAATGGTATTGTTGAGCAAAGAATTTATTGTTAATAATAATTAAAAGAGTATTTTTAGACTGACCTGGGTATTAAAATGTTCTATCTTATGTTGACTTTTAATTTGTGGACAATATTTCAGAGGTTAAAAGTACTAACGACAAAGAACAACTCAGAAACGGGACAAAAAATTCTGTTCCGTACATTTTGTCGAGTAAATCAAATCAAATGAAATTCTTTATTTGCTAGTATGTAGGTTTAAATTACAACAAGGTGGAATGTTACAATTCAGCCATATATTCTGCCCAAGTGAGCACGCAAAATTGAACACTGAATAAAATTAAAATGGTCAAATCCAGTTAAAAATGTCAAAATACAATCATATTTTTTGGATACAATCATTAAAATGTCAAAATATAATCATGTTATTTGGATACAATCATTAAAATGTCAAAATATAATCATGTTATTTGGATACAATCATTAAAATGTCTAAATACGATAAAAAAACGGAAATAGTTAAAATGGACAAAATTCAAATACACTTCTGGACACATCTATTGGCCCACCTTAGAGTTTAGGTTTCGATGGCCCCTACCGAAATATGATTGCTAGATTGAACAAAAACTGTTGATGCAGTTTTAAACCTGATACATTTTACCATCTTTTTCGATCGTATTGTTTTAAATTTGAATTCAGAATACCAAACGACATGGAGCTACGCCTAACAAGTCGGATATGCGCCTTGTTAAAGGCAATTGATTTTTGAATAAAAAACATGTTTTATCAAATAAAGGTTTAATTTAATAACGCGTGTTGCCTCCATGGGCATCTACCACAGCTCTCATACGATTAGGCATAGAGTTTATCAACCGCTCTATGCAATTTTGAGGGATCATCTCGCATTCCTCTTCTATGGCAGTTTTCAACTCCTGCATCGTCTGGGCAACTGGCTGACGAGCCCTAACACGTCTTTTTAGCTCGTCCCACATGTGCTCAATGGGGTTCATGTCTGGGCTTCTGGCTGGCCAGTCCATAACTGTGATGTTCACATCCCGAAGATATTCCCTGACGATGCCGGCCGCATGGGCTCTTGCATTATCATGCATAAAAAGAAAATTTGGGCCCACATAGTCCGCGTATGGTATCACGTGAGGTTGTACGAATGTACCTTTCAGCATTTAATGTTGGCAGCCGTGGTCCTGTAACAACCTCAAGTTGAGTTTTGCCGCTCGCGGATATACCGCCCCAGACAGTCCATGAGCCACCGCCATAAGCAACCCTCTCTTCAAAGCAGCATTGTGCGAAACGCTCTCCCTTACGTCGGTAGACCTTCTTCCTTCCATCATTGCCATGTAACACAATTTTAGACTCATCAGAAAAGAGTACACGGCTCCAATCTTGCTGTGTCCAATTTAAATGACTGCGTGCGAAATGAAGGCGCGCTGTTCGGTGGGCTCGCGTTAGTTTGGGCCCATTAGCTGGCTTGTGTGGTACCATATCGCGTTCTTTTAACCTTCTCCGAACAGTTCGAGCGCTCACAGATACTCCGTGGAAGTCGCGAAGTTGGTTTTGTATCTCAATGGAGGTAAGGTGACGATTTCTCAAGCTGGTCGTCACGATGAATCGATCCTGCCTTTCAGTTGTGACCCGAGATCGTGGCCTTCCTTGGCGACGAACAAAGCCGCCAGTCTCTAGGTACCTCCGATAAACATTTCGGACCGCAGATCGACTTAAATTAAGTTGAGCACTCACGTTTCTTTGGCTGTGTCCGGCCTGAATAAGTGCCACAGCTTGGGCGGCGACTTCAGGTGAAGTATCCATAGATTATTGATAGAACCTCACCTTAATGTTAAGAATAAGTAATGTTTGTTGCAAAACCAAAGATATGAATCACTTTTTCAAGAATTAAACCCAAGTAAACCAATAAAACCAAGTTTTCTTAGTATTCGATTGTTTGATATCAACAAATAGGCTCCAAATTATCTTTTGTTTATTTAAATTCTGTGTTCGAAATTCAAAAAAGACTATTGAATGAAATTGTGAATGTGCCAGGTTCAAAACTGCATAAAAACTTTTTGCTCGACCTAATATAAAATTTTAGCTAGGACCAAACGAAACTGAAAATACAAGGTGGGCCAATAGATGTGTCCAGAAGTATATTTATTTTACGAGTTCTTTACGTACCTACTATAGGTACGTAGTCTTTCGAAACAGACATGCTGAATGCTTTTTGTGACACAGAATCTACGTTTGAAGACAGCATTTCATCGACGAAACGTATGTAAATATTTACAATGAGACATTCCCGATAATAAATAACATGGAAGTGAACAAGGTTGTTCTTCTCAACCTATTTAAATTAATATCTTAAATGTCTCGTATCTAAATAATTGACATTAAAATGGGTACCTAAAAGATAGGTACGTATTCAATCGGTTTCTTTAAAGACATAAAGGATCCACTTCAATTCATTTTAGTCACGACCCAAACCAAAATTAGAGTAAACTAAAAGGGCTGTGGTTTTGCTACATTTCCTATCGTCGCTTTTAGCTCTTCTAAAAGCATTACAAACCTGGTTATACCCACTACTTTAATTACAAAGATTTCGCCTTAAATATTCCCTGAGCGAACAACGGGTTAATTTTTAATCGCCCAGTCGAATTAACCCTTGTCCAAGACGGGCCTCGGGCTTTTATAAAACGGCACTGAAGAATAATTTGTCGTCCGCCTTTCCTACTTTTGTCTGAAAAATTATACAGCCACTCCGTCATTGGAGAAAGAACCTTGAGACGAAGGAGTAAAGTTATATTTCTCTTGTGATAAAATGTAAGTCGTAAGTTATTCAACGTCGGAGTTTATTGTTTCATAATTTCCTCGCGAACGCTCCGTAAGATGTTATTTGCAGTCTTTTTTCTCAATTTATGACATTATGGTGTTATAAATGTTTAAGGACTGGAAGACGGACGCCGGGAGATTTTGTGATTATTTTTACTGACATTGTTCATAATAAGCAGTGCTCTTTACTTGAGGAGCAGGTTCTTTTCTTGTTTGGAAAAGCGTGCAAGGAGACTTGTGATCGCATGAAATTGCATTACACTACCATTCAGAAGTATCGACTCAAGATATAGACTCAAGCTTTGGTTTCGCAAAATACTTGTGGCCAACAAGTATTTTGCGAAACCAAAGCTTGAGTCTAAAAAATATAAAAATAATATATAATTAGAATTACTATGAAGTTATTTAATTTATGTATATATTATTCAAACACTAGCTGCCGCCCGCGTCAATGTCAAAAATTATCCCAAGGCAACATACTCCCGGGATAAAAAGTATCCTATGTGTTATTCCTGACAATAATCTACCACAGTGCCAAATTTCATCATGATCCGTTTAGCTGTTCTGACGTGATTGAGAAACAAACATACATCAATCCATCCATCCAAAGAAAAATTCCCAGGTGGTCCCATGATCAAGTCAGGCTCCGATGATGGGAACCTGGAGAAATAGAGAGAACTTTATAAGCACACTTGAAGCGATTTGGGTTGTTTTTGAAAGAGTACTTTCTCGGAGTGGTCCCATTTGAATTTGGTTAAAATCTGATGAAGAACTTCGGAGATAAGCAACGAACTCCTCAATAAATGATAGCAAATGGACTGGGATTGTTGAAATCTCATTTCTGTCTATTGTTTACACCAGTTCATAACATAAAATCACGCCAGTACGCTGTGAAGGGACATGTGGTTTTGAAGTCGGTTGTATTTTTTTGTAAAAAGTTTTTTTGATCATTATTGTCATCCTGTAATAAGTTATATTGTTCACTGTAAATCAAAACATTGCTATGTACATTGTATTTGAAACACAAAAATGAAAATTATGATCTTGCCTTTTGTAAAGACTACATAAATCACAAAATATGTGTTTCTGTATATCTACAATTGTCATGGCATGGTGTCAAGGTTATTTGTAAGACAGTAGCTCGTAAAATTCATGTTTCGTCGCCATAAAGTGAAATAATGAGTTGAGGGATGACATCAGGCCCTTTGAAATAATGGTGTTGGCATAAAAATGCTTGGAAAGTATCAGTGTGCCTTATAAACTTGATATGTATGTATGGTGAGGTTTTGGATTCATGGGTTCAAATACAGGTTGTTCTAGAAGAGCGCGGTCATATTTAAGAGTGATGTAAAATGGGTAGCTGTAAAACATTCAGGAAACAATAGCCATACAAAAATAAAATAACTAAAAAAAATCGACCTCAAATAACGAACAAAAAGTTCCGAGCTAAAGACTATTTAAGCAGTTTGTTACATTTGTTTTTTTTTTAAGTACCCTGAAAGGAAGGCTACAGTCTTTTGACCATATTGCCTAGTCTTACGTCCTTAGTTTCGAGTGAGGTAGTCAGTACTACAATAAAATTCTCAGCTCCACTTAACCGAGATCGCGCCTGTTTCAATTATTCCACATATTTTCCAGGTGCGTGGACACTTGAGACACAGAACTACACCAATTTACATCACAATATCCACTAGAAATCAATTTACGAATAATTTAATCAGCCGCCGAACTTCACTCGACCAAATCCCGCCAAAAACTCCCTGACATTGACAGATTTGATGTCACCAACTGCATCAGACTGCTTGACAAGTGATTTGTTTGGAACCTTTTAGTCGGTTTTTGCAGTGGGTTTTTTTTTAAAGTAACTTTTTTTTTTTTTTTTGCTATTTTTTCCTTAACGTGCATCTGCTACCCGACACCACCCTTAATTATGACCACGTACTTCCGTATAGATAAGTAGGTCGGACTTAAATCCAATTACATGTATAGTTTGCATAAATAATCCTAACCCTTACTTAAAATTACAAATGCGTTAGTGAGTTAGTTGTTTGTTTATTAGGCCTAAATCAATCGCAGAACAGATGGTCGATGGGGCCGAAAAGTTCTGGAGTCCGCCGACCGCGTACCGGAAGATGCAGCGTTGGAAGGCCGGGAGGCCTTCCAACGCTGCATCTTCCGGTACGCACAAGGTGGACCAATGACCTGGTGAGGGTCGCGGGTAGCCGATGGATGCGAGACGCACAGGACCGGTTGTTATGGCGACACTTGGGGGAGGCCTATGTCCAGCAGTGGACGTCTTTCGGCTGATATGCTGATGATGATGAAATCGTTAAAACGATTTTTATGAATGTTGGTACTCATTATGATAGTTAGAACCCTGGAGTCGGTTATGGGGTACTTTGTTTGCGAAAATCGAAGTACTTTTTGCTATTCCTCATATCTTCGGATTTGCCCATCGACTCCCGCTTGTTAATTTTACCTAGTATATTTGCCGCAGCCAGATTAAATGGCGCCGTTCAATGAAAAGGCTACGCAGCCAAATAAACGGCTGATTAAGCAAGTTGGTTGCGATATTTATTTATTTATTTGGATCTCCAACAAAAGATACACACATCTAACATAAAACACAGTGATACAGTGGTTAACTCAAGTGTGCTCCTTCAGTTATAGGAGACCACAGCATGCACATATAACTAGGTTTACTGTACACCTACAAAATAAAAATAAAATAATCACAAAATTAAATTAGAATTAGATAATAATTAGATTAAAATTTATAATTAGAATAAAATTATTAGATTAAATTACATTCAATTAAATTAGATACAATTATTCCAATACAATAAAATTATTAAAGTATATTAAATTAAATTAAATTGGTCCAGTAAATAAAAATTAAAATTTGCTGTTTCATTAGATTACAATTACATTGTTAAAATGTTAATTTTAAAATTCAAATACATATATATTGGATATAAAGTTAGCAGTAACTTACTTTGTATCCAATATTAAGAGGGTAAATATAGGTTTATAGCATTCATTTGATTTCAAACCAACTTTTTCAGTAAAATAACAAACAATGGCTCCGTAACTGTGTAATTCAATAAAAACTACGTCGGAAACAAAGGCATTTTATGTACCGACAACACAGTATTTATTCGACCAATGTGTCAATCACTCGGTAGACTATCGTTTTCTATACATTAGTAGTACTACTACACTGCCGTGCATTTTTTGACGTGACAACGTCTAATAAATCGATGAACGCCGGCTGCACGCACGAAAAAGGATGACTCCTTCTAACGTTACGCTCATTGTAACGTTACGATCATTTCATCAATGTTTTGTTATGACGTTGTCACGTTAAACTGTCGTCAGTAAACCGACTTTACAGACAGCCAATTTTTAATGAATAAGCTTTTTATTTTTACTACTAGTATGTAGCTCAAAGTTATTTGATAAGAGACTCCCGAGGTGCTTTTAAATAACTCGTGAGATTTTTGTTTCGTTTTTGACAACATGGTGAAAAACGAAAAAGGAATCTCACGAGTTGAGAGTACGATCAATCACGAAAACAAAACAAGACTCTACTTTTGGTGCGTGTCGAAAATCGCTGCCAGTCTCGTGAAAACAACAAGAAAATAAAAGCTTATTATATACATTTTTATGCATTTTTAGGCATTAGTTTCGCTTTTCTACAGTGTTTTACTAGTACATGAAGTTTAAATAAATATATATACATATATATATATATATATATATATATTTTAACAAAACTATGTCATAATATTGTAGTAATTGCTTTTGAATTTCTAAGAAACTACAGAAAATAAAATAAAACCACTATTTTGTAAACTTTAAAATAACCGATGTATGTACTTATATCAAGCCAGATCAGCCAAACCTGAGTACGGCTGTCATTGGCCGAATAAGTACGTATACTTATTCGACCAACATATCAGTCGCTCGGTAGATTTATCCTTTTCAATATATAAGTACCAGTATTACTACACTGCCGTGCACCGAAACGGAACATAAAAGATTTTATTTTTTTGCTGTAAAACACACGTTTATGTCTGAGCTATCATTCGCTTCTGTGTCGGATGCCGTTAAGATTTTTCCTTTTTTGTACTGAAGTACTTAATGATAAAAACGTGTGCCTGAATTTCAGTAGCGGTTTTACGTCAAATAATAAGCGAAATAAAAATACATTTTTTACGACGCAATTTTTAAGTGGATAACTTTTTACGATTAAAAAGTTAATCATAGGCTGCTTAACTGGCGTTTTAATTTATGCTTTTTCCTTCTCGGTATAATTATGTAGAGAAGGTGGGAGAAAACGATATTTTGGTTTTCAATTTCCGCAGTGCGAACACCACCGCCCGGCGAGGCGTCGACCGAAAATATAAATTGTTAATTTAAATATCAGTAGGTAAATAAATAACATTAACGTAAAAGAAAGTGAAAACCTGATTTGTCTTGATTGGTAACTGAATTGCCTTTATTTGCTTGTTAATGTTCCTACCAAATATTTTTTATTAAATCATTCGATTTTACAGTTAAGGTATTTTTTTTAAATTAAAAGCACGAACAGGAGAAGTTTAATTTTATTATTTTTGTTTTATTTAACACAGTCATTTTTATCGCAGATTATCTACATGAATTCAATTTTCATACCAATAACAGCATTCTTTAGTCTCTCCATACAAAACACTGGTTTACCACATAAATCCTATTAAATCCAACACGTAAAACTCCACAATCCCATTCACTGGATTTGTGATCACGCAAAATCTGTGTACATTATTTTGTCCACCATTTTATTTCGTGCAATAAACCCAGTTGAGATTTATTCGACAACACTAAAATTAACTTTAGGTTAGGTAAGTCTTGACAATGGATTGTGGATATCGGTGACAGCTTAATAAAGGAAAATACTCAAAGTTTTGCAGGAGTTGAAATGTTTATGTACATAATAAATCTGATTACGATGCGTGAGAATTGGGTGCTTGTGAAAAACACGTGTATACAAATGATGGCGATATTATAGTTGATGGACGAAATTTTATATCATTATAAAGACTATCTTCTGTCAGCGGTTTTGCTCGCGAAGTAGAAAATTGTCACAAGGGAATATAGGTACCGCTGGGATAAAAAGTATCTTATGTCCTATTCTAGGATCTGGTCAACACGTCTGCCAGGTTTTATTCAAATTCGTTCAGACGTGAACGGGTAACAAACAGACAAACAAACAAATAAACAGGCAGAACTACTTTTAAATGTATAATAGTATGGATAAGGTGCAGACATAAGCACTCCCTCGCGTAAAAATTGGGTAATAGAAATAAAGGTTATGACTAGTCGTCAAGATCGTTGCTAGGTATCGATGCGAATTTATACAGTCGATTTATACAAAATAATAAAAAAAAACACATTTATTTCAGGCTACGAACCCAGAGAAACCCGAAATCAAATCTGAATCGTTGTACCTGCAGTGAACAAAAGGTATTGTTAGATTCGAAGCCAAAACTATAGCCATCTGTTGGCATTTATTCATTCGTCAATATGCCAACAAAACAAGTAAGCCGTATTAATAAGGGCTCAACAAATTGCGTCTTGCTTGGAGCACTTTATTGGAGAATTTCTCCAACTGTAGCTCAACAAATACTACTTGAAAATCTGCAGGAATTATTGTATCGAGAAATTCAAATAGGTGACTAAAATTCTTAAAATTCCAGTTTCATTCGCAATGGTCTAGCTCCTCTTAAATTCTTTCGTTTTGATAATATTTATACTGTTTTAGTATCGTTTTTATTTACGACGCCATTAATTGTTTTAAATTACGACTTTAGTAAACATTCAGATGATTCATTGGATCATACTGTGGTTTGGATAGACTACACATTTATTAGACGTTATCAAAATATAATAAATTTAATGTGCTGTGATGAAACGTAAATATTATTCGATTTTTATAAATTTGTTGATCTTTTTGTTATTTTATGAATTGGTGAGATTTTGTTTGATAGCTTATTTCTTGAAAACATAAAAATATGCAATTAAGTAAAATAGAAATTAAGAAATCTTTATACCTAGTTTATTATTGTAAACACCTAATCATTTTTAACATAATTTAAACATGATTATTCGTGGTAATCATTTAATCAGGTATTTTATGTTACAAATTAATAAATGCTAGCTAAAAATAATAATATAGGTACTTAAAGTTTCATGATAATGTAAAATATTTGTCTTAATATTTTAGAAACTCAACCATTTTTTATCTTTTGTTTGAGCATAAAGAATGCATGGATGTTGATTTTGTTGAATGAAGTCTACTCATACCGCTACTTTTAAAGTGGTTGAGTAATACATCAAATATTGAATTCTCAATGACTGGGAGGTACGAGTATGCAAAAAAATGTGAAATGTTAAACCATTAAACGCGTTACATTTTTCAGATGTCGTTCAACAACATAGTACGGAAACAAAACATGGGTCATTGTGACTGGTCGCAAGTATACTTTGTCATTACAAAATCGTACATAGACTGCTGGGTGGAAGACTAATTTATTTTGTTTTAATTGGACACATTTTTTTTGTTCAAAGCGTCGAGAAGACCATACAACAAAAAAAACTTGAACAAAATATAATGATGTACCTATATATGATTTTTAAATACATAGACTGTGGTGTCTGAATTGAAATAAGTGGTTTTGAGATACGAACTCACGTTCCAAAATTCAAATGCAAAGCAAAACTAACTGGCTGTCTGTCAAAACTGAGTTCGCTATTTAAAAATCCACGCAATCAAAATGGCGTCTATCGTGTGACGTCACAGCACAGTTGTACGATACAGCGTCTGATGTTGACACATTATACGAATGGGCGGACATTTTTTATGGAAATCTATCATCTATCCTATTCAGTTGATTATGATTGCGACATCTATGTTGTTCTATGAATTTCGTGCGGCCTCGTAAAAGTATACGATTTATTATCAAACATATGGGGGATCATCTGGTGTGATGACAACAGATTTTAATAGGTTTACTGTTGGATTGATGTTGTTCTAATAAGTCCGATATTTGACTTTTGTTCAATTTTCTTTTTCATCAGCCTAGCTCTGTTCTGTCTCCTGATTGATAAGGAGAGAAGTGTGCATTATGTTTTCACTCTCTCACTCCACCGCTGTTCTTTTCTGATTAACCTCATTGCGGCTTTCAAGACCAAGACAGTTTAATCGTTTCTCCGGGACTCGTCGAGTTTCACTGACTCGGCGTTTATCTGGAGGTTACCACTGTTATTCCTAATTCACAGGAATTGGGTTGGGAATAGTATGAATTAAAAACCACGAAATGAAAATAGTGCCCTATTCATCATCACGAGGCGACATTGATTTCAAACTATTACGTCCCCCATTCCGCAAAACTGTATCAGGATCCAACATCCAACTTTTTTTCCCTTGTCATCTTTGTATCTACTGTGTTTCCCTGCCAGGTTTGCTCAATTTGATCGAAAGAGTCATCGCAGCCTTGGAACGCAAAGGGCTTTAGAAAGACCACGGATGAGTTTTAGTCAGTAAGAGTCTGACAAGACCTTTCGCTCCACCCAGAGCAAAATAAGTAATTTGATGATTTCCCATATTTAGAAAACAAAAAAAAAACACTGTGTTTCCAAAACTACCCACTAGTTGTTGTAAGTGTAATTTCTGCACTATTATTGTAATTTTATTGATGTTACAATTTTGATTTTGCATGCTGTGTCTATCACATTATATTGTACACTATTCTTGTCTCATATTGCGTGGATTATTAGAATAAACAGTGTAATACGCCGCGCTACAGTCGCGCTACTAACGTTCTAATGTGAAAGCGATCTTTTTCGTCGAAAAGTATGCTACGGAAATGCACATCCGGATAAAAAATACTTCTTCCTTAGCTAAATCGAGATTTTACAAAAAAGAAAGGAATTATAAAAAAGTACCTACTTTAATTGCGGGAATATAAAATCGTTTGGAATATGAAATGTATGGGTTATTATTGTCCTTTATCACAGTTCTATCAATCAAGCCACTGAATGCGACTGTGGATCTATACTAAGGAATAAACGAGTACCTACCTAAGGTACTCGTTCTTTTATTGCCTACCCACGTGCCATGTTGTAAGTTAGCAATTAAAAAAATAACATTAAAATAACTCCGTTTCGTTATATGTCAACCCACGTGACCGTCCAAGCGTAAATGCAATTACTGCGTCGGTCTGTCTGTACATTAAAAATACTATAAAAATACTTCAAGCAACATAAATTTATTTGACATCAAATTATAACGAAATTTATTAGTATTATGTAGGTAACTTTAGATCGTTATATTTTAGTTTTTTGCAATTCCAGTGGGCAAATTTTTCATTGCAGTCGAGGTGGAATAGACGGTCGAGCCAAAGGAGTTAAGATACTGCAATGACAAAAGCATACGTGTGTCAAACGACATTTTTCAGCACAATTCCTGGAAACAATAAAAAGTTAGTTAACATAACATAAAATTAAATTAATAAATTGAACAGGCAGACACCTGCCGTCTTTTCCGCACGAGTGCGAATGGTAGCCCCAGACGTATGTCGGTACTAATATATTTATCGGTACTCGTGAACCGAATTTGGCACAAGCACGTGAGTAAACCATAATACGTGAATTCACTTGAGATTATTTCAGACTTGATTCAGAAAAGCAAACAAACATTACGTCAGATATTTAGACAGTAACCGCAAAATTCACAAAGTACCACATGACGGCGTAACTACTATATGTACATACTAGCTTTTGCCCGCGACTCCACACTATATTTTTCAATTTTAATTAATTAATCCTGGCGAATCTAATTAGGATAATCGGATATTTTAATTGAATTCTTGCATTGTCATCGATTCTTGATAGGTGTGCAACGTTTGAACTAAATCTCTCACTTTAAAATCATAGACTTCTTATACCTATTACCTATTTGTATTTTTTTTTTTCAAAATATTAGGCTAAATAGTTTCGGAGATAATAAAATTGGAATGTATTATTGGAATAAAAAAAAATGTTAATCTTAAATTTAATATATCACAGGATACAGTTGGAGAAACTTTTATTTTTTTATTTTCCCTTCAAAAAGTGACCCCTTTTTGAAAATTTATTTATTTCGTTACGCGTTTGTATCACAAAAGGTTTTATATGTGGGTCGAATTTCAACTAAATCGATCTAGTAGATTCGAAGAAAATTGGCTATGACAGACAGACAGACAGACAACCGAGTGATCCGATAAGGGTTCCGTTTTTCCATACAGAGGATCGGAACCCTAAAAAGGTTATAACCGCTTCCAGGGTCCCAATTATCTGTGTACCAAAATTCCTCAAACTCGTTCAGCGATTTAGGCATGAAAGCGTAACAAAGTAACAAACGCTTTCGCATTTACCTTTAATAAGATTAAATAATCCGTGATAACTGATAACACGGAAAGGAATCTACCCAGTATTGATGTAAATGAAACTTCAAATATGGTTGAATGGTAAACAGATCATGTTGAATCTTCATGATCGTCATAAATATTTACTCAATATCCAACTTACACGATTTATCGTTAAGCAAATATGCGAAAGGTACTCGTTAAATTAATAGAGTTGAATCTAAACCTCCTTCTGCGCGATAACTGTCTCGCAGAAGGAGACCACCGCGTCCCAGGACTCCTCACCGCCGACCATAGCACGAACAACGGCCGGCAGTGAGAGGCCACCGCCTACCCCAGATATGAACTTAACTTACCTGAAAAAATATTTGAATAAAAAATGCCTGCTTGAAAAAGGTTGAATAGGATCGCATACCAATATTGTCTCAATACCTTCTATCGGTGCTTGCTTGGATCTCTTTTGTTGAAAGTTAAGAAGCATTGAAGGTATTTTTTACTAAGATGCTCTTTTCTATTTCTTCAGTATTTTCTTTAGTTGGAAGTTTTAAAGCGCACGTTTCAGGCGTTTGTCACATTTCGTTTGCTCTCCAAAGATTTATTTGTGGACACGGCTTTGAAAAGATTTTAAAGCAAGGTTCCAATATCTTACATTTTACAGTGAAACGAGTGATTCTAAAATATCAACGAGAGACAAGAGATTTTAGAATAATACAATTAGAATGACTTGTTGTTTCGATATTTGAGCAGTTTGGGGTTGAAACAGTACGCCCGCGCCCTGGGGGCTGAGGGCTCATTGAGTTTAACATGACATCAGCAAGCAGTTTGTCGATGTTTCGTGTAACCAGTGCGTTGGCCTTCTTTTGGGCAGCATTTCCATCCAGCGTGGTTGCTAATATTTTGGACACTATTCCCATGCAGACGAAGATATCTATGTCCATAGAGTTCTTCTCCATCCCCTTTTTATTCCGCTTGTACATATTTTATTTGCTTATGTATTTACTATGTAATTTATTAGTCCTTTCTTTAAGGATGGGAAATCATCAAATGACTTCTTTCGCTCTGGGTGGAGCGGAAGGGCGTGTCAGACTCTTACTGACTAATACCCATCCGTGTCCCTTCTAAAGCCCTTTGCGTTCCAGGGCCGCGGTGACTCTTTCGAACAAATTCCGTAACCCTGGCAGACTCTGGTGACGAGTCCTTACTTCTACAAGTATTAACTTTGAGAAATATTTGTCATGAACTTTCTTTCTTATAATTCCTTACCGTGAAAAGACGGCTTTTGACTGACCAACACAAACCATGACTTAAAATCCCCCAAATCTCTCCATCCAATCTATTCCCATACACTCTTATATAATTATTTTACAAAAGCAATTGAGAAACTCGTCCTATTTCCAAGTGACACCTCACCTTATTTGCTGTACTATTAAACTTCCACCTTTCGGTTAAAACCGCTCTTAATGTGACACGAGACGGCTTCAGCATCAGTAGTGCGTGAGGCATGAGTAATTTGTTAAATAAACTTCCTCAACTACTCTCCGGGTTTGTTTTGACTCGCTTCAAACAGTACATAAGGTTATATGTGAGTTAATATGCGGAGTTTATGTTCGCTTTGTTTGAGGCCTTCGAAGTTGTGCGAGTGTTAGTCTGGTCTAGATTATTCTCACCATTGACTACTTAAGCTAGTGAAAGTTAATAAAGTCAAATGCGCTTTGTACACCTATGATTGGTTGAATAAATTTTCAACAACCAATCGCGTCAATTGACGCGTTCGATTTTTGACGGGTCGACAATTTATGTCCTGAAACTGGGAATAAGCTCCACAGTTAATTAATCAGCATGTATTGTGTTTTGTTATGTAAACAGCTGGAGTTTGAAGGCCTCCCACAAGGTGGACCGATGACCTGGTGAGGGTCGCGGATAGTCGAGGGATGGAGACGCATAGGACCGGGTTGTTTTGGTGACACTTGGGGGATGCCTTTGTCCAGCAGTGGACGTCTTTCGGCTGATATGATGATGATGATGTAAACAGCTCACCGTGAATGAATCAGTCAAGTAAGCTTGAAGTGAACTGCCATTATATCTTGATCGGATGGACTAAGGAATCAAATAAGTTTCTACTATGATTTCACATAATAGTACTACTGACCTGCCTATTTTAATGGTTGTTCCAGCACGTAATTTTAAAATTGTCTTCTTTCACTTTCTATCTAAACATACCATAAACCCAACAATCAATCCATCGTTTCCTTAATCTTCGCCTGTCTTAAATCCTCACCTTATAGTCAGTAATTTCTAGAAAGATTATGACCGCTTAACCTCAAGCCATTACCAACACAAATGGCTTAGATTACGAGAATCGTCATACCGCTCATAAAGAGCGTACGTACGAACAAGATGACATAACAGAATTACGTATTATATATAACTTACATACATATGTCATTATCATGCGATTATCGCTACTTTTATGGCCGTTTTATTGCCACTGACTCGCGAACTGCAAAAATCTACAAAGTATGATCAATGACGTGTCTAGGCGTAGTACAGACAGAATGTAAGGCGGATGTGGATGTGGCGTGGTTATTATTTTGATAACAATTCTAAAACGCTGTACACAATAAATGTATACAGTTGCAGTAAACGGCCCGAAATCTGAAGTCCAGTTTTTGTACTTTGAAATGCATGATTATTTATTTTTACGAAAAAAAAGGTTGTAATAATGCTCGTACTAATGCTGGGAAAAATATTTAAAAAAGAAGAGTATGTTGAAGTTATGCAACAACGTGCATTTAAGGATTAAAATGCATTCAAATTCAAGTCGCTGTATCATTACTAACTATAGTCAACATCAAATTAGGCAACTTGCAACTGCGATGCGAATATGAACGCTCTTAAAAATACGATAAATGCCTCTTAAATAATGCACCTATGTGCTAGCTACCCAAATGTCAATGTTACTTACAACAATGGTATTATCGCTGATTAAATATCACTTTGTGGAGAGCTTTAGGAAATAGTCGTTTTTACAAGTCCTGATCATCATCCTCCTGCCCTTATCCCACGTTACTTGGGGTCGGCGCAACACGTTTTTTTCTTCCATTCTGTCCTGTCAGCCGTCACGCTATCACTAACTCCCTTTTCTTTCATATCACTCCTAACACAATCCATCCATCTTTTCTTTGGCCTCCCTCTCTCCGTCCATCCATCCACATTTATATTCATAACTCTTTTAGTTACGTGCATTTCATCCCTCCTGTCTTCACAAGTCCTGAAAACAAAAAAAAAACACTTCATAATAAGCACTCATCGCTCTGATTATTCTCCCCCTCAGTCAATAAAACATGATAATCCAGTCTTTGTCGGAAACTATACGGCTCCACATCGTACAATACCTTTCGTACAAAGTATCAACTTATATCCACCACGTGCGTGTCTATTGTCCACACGTCCCTCAGTGTGAACTAAGTCTTAGAGCTAATCCCTGTATAGAATATCACTTCATCTTTATAAACCCACAAGATATAATAATGATAGTCGTGATAATTTACTTCAGTAGCTGGTGAGGTGCTGAGCTGTTTCTTATAAATGACAGCCGGATTGATAACTTCCTCCTTTTTTTGAAGTTGGTGAAAAATATATGGAACGGTGAAGCTTGTGCTTACTGATAAGCTCCTACTTGAATGAAATTAAGTGCTAAAAACGTACCGAGTGTTACTGTGATTTGTGTTATTGTGAGAGAATACTGGAAATAAATGGTATGTAGGAAAGTTGTTGAGCTTATTTTTGTAGTTTTCAGGTTATTGTGGTCGTTAAAGTGATTTTATGTGGACGGAATTTCTGAGACAAGTGGTTAGAATCAATAATGGCAGTTCGTAAGTATTGCGCCTTGTCACCGCGGCGCTGGAGTAAGCGTGGCCCTGGAACGCAAAGGGCTTTAGTAGGAACACGGATGGGTTTTAGTCAGTAAGAGTCTGACACGCCCTTCCGTTCCACCCAAGTGGAAGAAGTCATTTAATGATTTTCCATCCATAAAAAAGTGGAGCAAATTCTTTAAAATCATGTTTAACGAAGATATATGTAGAGTGATTGCTTATCTGACCACCAAAACTCAGTAACTGGGTAACACGGTACGGGGACAAATAAATAATATAATCAACAAAAATCTCTAAAATACTTTAAAAATACTCATATCTTCGTGGATTTTATAATAGAATTTTCCTTTCCCCGACCTTCATTATTTATTAAAATCACCGCCATCGTTCAGACAAACGCCTTTGAAAGAATTTGCGAGAAGCCCATTTTCATTCATCACAGGAGATTATCTGAAATTGAGAATGTATGAGCGAGATAGGACCATAAATTACTGTCTTAAGAAAGAGGTAGGTTATATGAAAAACGTCTAAGCTTATGACTACTTACTGACCTATTTTACTTCACTTTATATCAACTTTTTTAAGTTTATTAAAAAAAATTATGGCCGTAGCATTTTAGTGTGGCAATACCGGTCATCGACCCACTTAAAATTATAGATTTCAAAAATACAAATTCCTGCTACTATTCTACGTATTATTTCTTAATTTACAACTGTTTTAATAAATACTTAACTAACTATATACACTAAATTGATCATTAATTAGTCGTACTAATATTATAATTGTGAAATTTTAGGTAGATAGATGTATTTATTACTCTCTCGCAAATACTACTTGATTTAGATGAAAATTTACAGCAACGTCAGTATAACATTCAGTACAGATTCTGATGCTGTACTGCGCATAGTAAAGATATGAAGCCACCCTTAATCTAATTTATTGTAATCCTCAACATTTGTAAGTAGGTAACGGAAAATGATTCTTCCTTTATTGCTCGGCTAAAATATATCGGAAATATTTAGGAAAGAGCATGGAACTCTATTGCCAAGCTAAAACGAAACAACTATAGACCAAGCATTCTAGAATACCAGTTTAAACTTCTTGATAAGATTTGCTACCAATTTGGAAGTAACTTGAAAAACGAATTCGATTGGACGAATACGTTCCTATTTTGAATAGGACTTTCTTCAATCTGCGTTTGGACTTTCTGCTGAAACATTTTAGTTTCATTGCAAGTCATTTTTTTACGAACTGTGCTCAACTCGTTAATCTAGTTTTTTTCGCTTCCATGGCCTATATAGCAGGAAACGTGCCTTTTCCGGAATATAGTATGTAGCCTAAGAGAGGCAGTGATAGTGCATATATCCATCAGTGTTTTTTTTTTCCTACATCCATACATATAACTCAGCAGCTAACAAGACTCATGTAATGCATGAAAGTAGCTTCACGTATCTTCAATAATATTCCAGAGCCTATTAGAATAATTTCGGAAATGAAAAAAATTAAAAAGAATCTCCATGATCTGTTAGTAAACAAGTTCTACTCTTTAAAAGACTTCATGGCAGACAAATCACTGCTGCAATATAGTCTCATTCGGTCATGATGCGTTCAGTGGCCCACTAATGTGTGCTTACCTTAATTCGTTTCGTTTTATTTTTATTTTTTCTATATTTAATGTGAAATCGATTGTATGCCCTAAGGGCGGGACGTAGCTGATCGCAATTTAATTATTTAAGACCTGTATTATGTACCAACCTCATCATCTGCCTAGCCTTTTCCCAACTATATTGGGGTCGGCTTCCAGTCAACCTATGATCCACAATAATAAAATTGAAGTTGATGTTAAATAATTTAGCTTTTTAGAATATCTACTTCTCAGTTAATATAATTTGCACCTATCATCAGTACTTGGATCAGATGAATTACAAATAAGAGTTGTAACAACTCAAACAGTCGAACACAACTACCTACTACATACGTTGCCGAATACGATGTGGAAAGCTTTATCACTTATCAGTTCGTTTTAATTGTACGGTACGGTAATGTACGAACTTATTCCCGAACTGCACGAACTCATTCCGTTTTGTTTTAGAACCGTTTACAGCTCTGCATATTGAAATGAGCTTAATAACAAGTTTCAAAATTTAAGTGTAAAGTGTAAAAAGTGATAGTTGATTTTGTGAGTGAAGCTTCGTAATAAAATGAATACTTACATAAGTACATATAAGTATTAATAATATATATGTATATATATATATAATTAAAACAAATGCATTATATATCAATTAAAGGCACGATACGAAACATGCAAAAATCGCTCTTAATAAGAACAAAAACTTATGTTACTAGGCGATAAAATCTGACACCAGTCATCAATCTGTCATCAGTCTTGCCAAAAGGTAAAGGCAAAAGGTCGTCCCTTGACAAAACTGGTATCATATTTTCTAGCTTGTATCGACCCATATCGATGGCTTAAGACATACAAATGACAGCCAGGACCAAAAGATTAACGAGCTTTCCAACGCACGGAGGAGTCTTGGCATGTACTGGCAGGTCACGCATCCTCAGTAAGTTTCGCTTAATCTCGAAGATCAATCCGTGCGACTGTTACATGGACTACAAACTTGCTCTGCCAGGTATTATGTCATTAATGGTTTACATCGGCCAACATCGATCGTGATGCCGATCCCAGTAACGATTCTATCTATCATCGGCCTGGATTATTTCGGTCGGCTCGTCAGATAGATCTTGACTAATGGTCGACGGATGCCACTGACAGATGAGAATAGCCAGTCACTGGCATCGGCGCCCTGGTTGAGGACGAGTACTTTTTTGGAATGTTGGTTTTACAACTATCAACTAAATAAGGACTAGGATCTTAATAATATATCGTTATACAAATACAACGTGTAACAGAGTAAACGCAATACCTCTTAAGTGGTCATTATACTCATCATTATGAACAACTTTCATTATAGGATCAACACTGAAAACGCGAAAAAAAATCACCTGCCCCATACATTTCTGTACGCATAACTCGACAAAATGTACTGAACAGCTGTTTTTTTTTCGCGATTTCGTATTTGGTCCCATTGTAAAATTTGTTCATAATGATGAGTAAAATGACCCCTTAAGAGGTATTGCGTTTATTCTGTTACACGTTGTCTATTTTGTGAAGTTGAAAGACTTTTAGATTTATAAATCGTTCTAATGCCAGCATAGACTAGGTATATGATTCTTTGGACGTATTTCACTAAGGTGCGACCTAAAGCAAAGAAATCATTGCGCAAAGACGCGATCTTGAGTCAACTTGTTCATAAAAACCGGAAGGCGCCCTCTATCGACGCGACGACGTGGTTACAAATGAACGCGACGATCGTGTATATATTCGAGCGATATCATAGGAGGACGCCTCAAGAAACTGAAAATCGCGTTTAGTTTTTCCTCAAAAAACACACATAAACCGAGTAAAAAGCTGTCAGTATTAAAATCCCCTAACAATGATGGTACTGACAGCTCCTGAACGAGGGTTAAATGTACGGAACTCTGTTCAATACATTGGTGAAAATGTCTTTTAGACCTTGATTTAAACCAAAGATTCTAATCAGAGGAGCAATTATCGTCTTCTCCCCTCCTACCACTCATTTGACTACAATTTGACAAATTGACATTGACATTGATAGTCGCTGAGGTGATATTGCGACCTGAATAAATTTGAACGCTTTTAAAGTATCTGCAAGAATTCAGGTACCTACCATCAATTTCACAAAAATATAAGCTGAACTTTAAGAGCTAAAGGTAGTAGAATGACGAAATAAAATCACACAGAGATACTCGTGACAAGTGCCCAATTCAGATAATTCTCCCACGCTTAGTTTTATTTAGCATTGAGCCTTTGAAATAATAAAATATTATGAAAGCAGAAAAACAACCAACAGGTTATTTGTTTCATCGCAAGTCAGTTTCTACGAAAACTGCTAAAAATATATCGTCTTTTATTCTTATTTATTGGCTTAATAAGGTTAACTCCCAGCTCAAAATATCGATGTCTGGATACAAAAGTTTTATGGAGAAAAATATTATTATCTAACATTTTTCTCACATAAAACTTAGCTGCCGTTCATTTTGCTGAAACATATCGGTTCGGTATAATGCGTGTTCGGTGTATTGGCAATTGAGTGCGTTCCTTCAAATCCAAGCTAATATACAACCATTTGACCTTGGTAACCTGAGGGCCAAATAGGGTTGTTCTCGAGTACGATTACCCGGGAACAACCATATTTGGCTGAACAGTTTAAGTTATTTTGGAAATTTCATTCCTCATGAACAAAACGTGATCCCGGCAATATAACATACCATTTGAAATTACGCACAATAATAGCTCTAGAACATACCATTTGAAATAAATTACGCACTCAAAATGAATTTTTATTATTTTTTTAATTAATAATAAAATATGTTTAATTACTTTTACTATAAAAAGATTAATTATGTAATTTTTTATTAGATATTTCGTATTAGATACTCAGTTTTCATATATTAAATAAAAATAAAATTATTGTTTTTTTTTTTTTAATAATAATATTTTTTTTAATTACCAATTGTACTTTAGATCCAATTTTTTCTATTGTTCCGTGATTGGACACCTGGTTTTTATGCGGTATACACATAAAAACACTTCACACGTTATTACGTGTGAAGTGTTTTACAACCGATTACAAATTTGGGACTGATTTGGGTGGTGGGTGAGAAAAAGGGATTTACTATACCTAGGCGATTCTGTATCGAATGCATAATACATTGTTTACTACTTACGTTCGTCCTTTGGGAAATCTTTCAGTTTCTCGGGACCAACAATCGCATTTGTAAAACTAACACACGACAAATATTTTCATAGGCTCTCGTGGCTAAATATGAACTGCCGTAAAAGTCAGCCTTTGAGGTAAAGCAACGCTTGCCGAGGTTGGTTCCTTGATGGGTGATCATCAATAATTATTGCATAATATCAAATATTAGATAGTACATGATGCCGTTGGTCTCGGCTGTCATTTGAACATCTTTGACAGTCATTAGAGGTAATCAGAACCCCGACAATCTGTCACCAGTCTTGCCAAGGAGTATTGTTTTACCCAGTAAATAGATAGTGAAATTAAGACCCCCCAAAAACTAAAATGAGTGAAAAAAGGCCAAGTTCTTATTCCCAAAAATTCGACTTATAATAGTAGTAAGATTAATAATAGGCCAAGCTTTCAGAACTGCAGAATAAATAGTCCATGACTATAACATGTGTCTTTTTAGCATACCAGTGAACAGAGAGCTTGGATCTTTCCTAACCGTATTAAAATAATGAATCACAAAAATGATGAAGCACTCGAAAAATCGTTTTCTCAAAAATATGATTCCCTTTTTTTCTACAACGTCGATTTTACAATCAATTTAATAAAGAAAAAAACTTGTCAAGTTGATTATTCAAAAAAAATATAAAA
This sequence comes from Mamestra brassicae, assembly GCA_905163435.1. Lineage (NCBI taxonomy): Eukaryota > Metazoa > Arthropoda > Insecta > Lepidoptera > Noctuidae > Mamestra > Mamestra brassicae. The sequence continues at coordinate 3,855,599 of LR991004.1, read as the reverse complement.
TATAAATGAAACATTTTCTGTGATAACCTTAAACCGTAAAGCAAAACTATTGTTGTGTGTTCCGCTTATCTTTGAAAAGTGTTTAATTTTCTGAAATACAATAAGGTTGATGACAACATTTTCTAATTTCCAATTAATTTAATATAGGCAACGATGGTGTAGTTTTCTAAACCGTATTACCAGGAATTAGCCGTGCACTCAACCGAGCCTAATCCCCTTTACAAAGCGGCTTAAGCTATTAACAACGTTCGCCAGGCTCCGTTATCTCTGTTCTTAGCTTATCTATAGTATTTCTTTCTTTACTTTCCTAAATTTATCCAAAGATATTCCGTAGGTATCGGAATACCTAAAGAATATCTATGGATAAATTTGAACAACATATACATGCATTTGCAACCTAGATTAAATCTAGTGTTTCTAAGTGGAATAAAGATAAGAGCGGTTACACACTTCATCCGATCCGAATCCGTGAAAATACGTTCCGATATAGTGATAGAACTATTTGTATAGTAGTTTATGCACTAGATCCGACTTCCGTCATCCGATGTCTCTCTGCCATCCGTAAGTCTTCAATTCGGAAGAAATTTGCCGGACCGAAGTAGCCGTAGAACTGTATAAACGATTTCGCATTACCTCGGATTCAAATTGAACAGTTTGGATTTGGCTCAGGGATCGCATTAGTGCCGAGTTTTATATCCGTAATTTCACGGATTCGGATCAAATGCAGTGTGTAACCGTTCTTACTTGACGCAAATGATTTGCAAATGTGATTTATAAGCTCCTGCCAGCTGCTGCGCCCGCGTAGAAAATTATCCCAAAGGAACATTCCCGGAACAAAAACTATCATATATATTCAACCGTGTTCTAAATCTCATCCAAATGCGTTCAGCCATTAAGACATGACAGAGGACAGAGGACAGAGGGCCAGATGACAGTGATACTTTATCATTTATAATAATAATTATTATTTAGTATGGAAGTATATTATGTAGAATATATTTGTAATATAATATCTTGTGGGAAAGAAATGTAAAATGTGGTGGTTCTGAAAATATAATGAAGGTTGCAAAACGAAAATTTTAATGAGCGGCGTAGAGTTACAGTGTTAAATTAAAGTAAGAAAAAAATGGTACGAAAGCGTTTTTGCCTGTATTTATGAAGGTTTCCCGTCATGGCCTTTAAAAAAATCTGAATCTAAATAAAACAACTTACTTCAGTAGGTACATTCGCGCTAGTATTACTTAAGAATGACTTTTCTTACATTTTATTGAAGAAAAAGTACCGTATTCTCGCACCATTGGAACCAAGTGAATTATATAAAAGTGCACCCTTCCGCACTTAACACATAAAATGCAAGGCATTAAATTTTTACAGGCTGGAGACGGAACTATCTATAGATAGTCGCCGGTATAAACTTTATGTCCACAGCTTAATGGAGGAAGAAATTGTGGGACCAGGAAATGTTGTAGTAAAAGGAATTTTAAAGCTGACTTGGCTGTATTTCTGCAGTTGTTTTTAAGTGAAAGATAAGAAGGTATGAGTATATTATAGTAGAATTAGGATTATCGACTTTTTCGAGTTTACATTTCGTACTTCACGCATTGCATTGCTTGCTCATTATTACCTATCATACATCAGCTCGCTAATGGAAAAAGGACTTTCCGATTGCACGTAATAATAGTTCTACCTATCGCCTGCCAAGCGTGGCGATTATGGCAACCTCTATCCCCCTTGGGAAGGCCTATGTCCAGCAGTGGACGTCTTTCGGCTGATATGATGATGATCCCAAGGGTGGCCTTTACGTTTGCCAATTCACGGTAAATAATTGAAATTTAAAATCTTCCACAAATAATCGCCCTCAAACATTCTAATCTATTGACGTAATACAATTCAGTAGCAATACTAACATTTATGTCCATCATCAGCTTATCAGTCATCCTCGGTTTTAGGTGAGCGAGGGATCCGAGGTAAACTTTTTATTTTTATCTTATCGCCCAAAAGGTTTCTGTTTGAAGCATGGCTGTGAGTGGCCGCCTACATTTTCAGCTGTCATTTGATTATCGTCATGGTTATTTAGTTATTGAACAAACAGTTTGATAAAAAGTTAAAAATATTTTTATCCATTGACATTAGTTAGGACGGTGGTTTCAGTCAGACCCCTCCCCACCCGCCCCAGGGCGGAGGACATCCATGAGGATTTCCACCCGACATGAAAAAAAAAGGGCGGATCACACGTTCTCCATTTTTTTTTGTGGCAACAAATTTCCCCGTAATTGGATCACTTATTTCTGAGGTATTTTATTGGTCGTTTATCTGTCCGTTAGCCACTAACCAAACAATGGCGTTATGACAAATAGCGTTAACGGACAGATAAACGACCGATAAAAACCTCAGAAACCGAGCATTAGAAAATGACCTAATAATATAGATTCGCCTTGCGGTTGGCAATCTTCTGCAGCGGTCGTGTACGCACGATATAAGAAATGCAATATTGACATTCGATCAGCCCTATTCTCTGTTTTGTCCAAAAATATCACTTTAAATTGATGCAAGCGGGTATGTTAATTAATCATCTATCTACACAATGTCCGCCATCCCAGCTGAGTTGATCCATCAATCATATTTGCACACAGTGGCACAGACTCAACCATCACTCAGGAATATTATCATCCACTTTTCTCCAACATTGGCAAGCTCTCAAAAATCGGGTTGTTTTCTCTGTTTTCAATATTCCGCCTTCCCAAGGGATTTCCACTGCTGTTTTCAAGTGACATTTATTTTCTGCACGATAAGTAGCCAAAAATATTTAGTTAGTGGCTGGCTAGCATCCTCTTCGAATCCATCAGCACTTCCCAAGCACACACACAGAGCATGGAACGTCAAGCTGGCAGCATCTAGAGACGTCTTTGCTACATTACATTTCGTGGCCTCGCAATGAGGGTTTTTTGGAATGATGTGCACTGAATAGGCTCTAAGCCCTTGTTTTCCAACATTTACTCAATTTTGGTCAACGTAGTGTTAGTATTGTTATGCGCCAGAATTAATGTTGGGTACATTAAGTTACTACTAGCGCCATCTAGTATCGAGTAGCAGAACTAGTAGGGTCAAGTACCTTCTAGACATTTCTTTGCCAGAACATTCTACACTTCACGATATCTGGTCAGTCAGCAGCGGTAGTTACGAGTACATTCCAGATGTTTCGAGAATAGAAGTTTCTAGAACTAACTGTCCTATATAAGGAGTGCGTAGTCCGCGACCGAGTCAGTACTGGATTTGGATACAAGCGAATACTTCGGAAGCGATTTTCTAGTGCGAATAATAAGTTGTAATTAGTGTTTTTAAATTAAAGTGTCATTTTGGTTATTTAATCGGCTGTTTTTAATGTCACGAACCCCAAGCTCGTAACAGTATCATAAGTTATGTTTTCCAAGTGCAAGGCCTTTTGCCAGAGTGAACCTGGTGGCAGAAAAGTAGGTGATAGAATAGAGCTAGGCCAATACCAAGGACCAAGAACCACCAAGAGACGTTTACGTGACAGCTGGAGACATTTGGGCTAGAAATTAAGTTTTGCTCACTCCTCCACGTTTTTTTCCTGATTACCTTTATTGCAAGATTCAAGCTAGTTGAATTGTTTCTCAGGAACTCGTCATCCACTCGGCGTTTTTATCGTGGAAGCTACGCGGGCTTCGCGGCAGAAAACCCTCATTGCTGTGACCAAAGTATCGGCTGTCATAGACTATATTGTCATGGGACGCCAATTTAGGGTTCGGCTACACACTCAATCTTATGCGCAAACAGTTTGTGCAGACATTGGCGCAAAAACTGCATGGTGTGCTAGCCATTTTTTACAGTATACCGTTTTGCCGTCTTAACGCACATGTTTGCTTGCACAAACAAGAATTGGTGCAAATAAGATGGAGCGTGTAGCCCAGCCTTTATTTAAATATTGCCGCTGAGCCTGTACTTTTAAATTCGTCCCTAAATAATAATCCTAGTTCGATCCAGGCCGTCCCTAGCTGTCCTCCCCCCAGCGACGCCCTAAGCCAAGGCCATACCCACAGGGGGTGCCCTTAGCGTGTAGTCGCTTAGTTTGTAAGTTTTAATAAGCTCTGGCTGGAGGTTTTAATATTTATATTAAGGCCACCACAGGCCAGCCCGGTCAAGCAGTCGACAACCTCATAGGTTGAACTGCGAGAAGCCACTCAAAAAAAAAATGGTTTGTGTGCAAAGTTTTGGTAATACCGTCTTCATCAGTGGCTGTCGTGTCATCTCGATACTCTGTGGCACCCACAGATTCTTGCGGCTCAAGTGAAAAGGGTCCCATAATTTATATTCACGATAAATCTTAGCCAGAGGCGTTTATTCATTGTGTATATCATTTCCTGTGTTATTTACTTGTTATTGCTTCACTTATGAGCTTATTTCCACGCACTGTTTGTCTAACATGAGAACTGTAAGTGGTTGAGAAGTGTGGAGGTAAATTCAAGCGTTTTCTTACACAAATATTGCTTGAATTTACTTCAAGAGCGCTCTTGAGGTGTTTGAAACAGTAGATGTAAAATCAAATTGGAACGGAAATAGTTGCAGGTGTTTTATGAGTACGAGCTCACGTGAATTCTCTTTGATTTTTTAATTTTAATAGATGATCTTCTTTCGTTATAGTAACACAGTATAATAGAATCTGTAGCGCGTCGGAAATGTTTGCGCAAGCACGTACCGATGGTTTCTACGCAATAATAAGAAAGAAAACTGCGTCGCTACTGAGGAGAGTGAGGGACAGTCAAAACAGCATCCTGAAAACTGTAGCTGGGAGCTTCGGCTCTCCGATTGTACAGCAGTTTGTGAGGAGGTTGATTTTTACTAACACTAGGCAATGACACATTTGTCCCACCTGCACGCGCGGAAACCAGCCCGAGTTACATACATACATACATACATACAACACTAGGCAATACGTTTTATGTATGTTACTAACACTATGGATTTTTGTGTCCGAATTAAAACACAATATTTATAAAAAAAAATATTAATAATAACGACCACCATCTGTCGCAGCTGACGCGGCTGTATAAAGGGCAGCAGTCCTCGATACGGCTCGTATAGTGAGGGGGTTCTCTTCTCTGGAGCCCTAACTACCGGTAACCTGGACTCTCGACACCGGCGGACTACATGTTTTATGTTTTTTATACAAATATTTAAAAATGTAAATAATATGTTTTAAAATAAATAAATGTAATAATAATAAATCTCTTTATTTTCGTTCAATTATTATTATTTATTTTTGTCCAATATGCCAGGTCCCCCAGACCTTACTTATTTTATCAAAAATAAAATGTGATAGTGTGGGATAGTGTTTGTATGTACTTTGTACGTAAGCATACCTGCCAGCTTGGAACTACACATTTTGTAACTGACAAAATAAGTAAGGTTTGGGAGCTCTACGATCTTAGATTATCATTCCTACTATATAGGTATACATACATATAATATTTATTTATCACACTAATATTATAAAGCCGAAACTTTGTGAGGATGGATGTAGGTATGTTTGTTGCTCTTTCACGTCAGAACGGCTGAACGGATCTTGATGTAATTTTACAGAAAGGTAGATTTTAGTCTGAAATAATACATAGGATACTTTTCATCCCGGGAGTATGTTCCCTCGGGATAATTTTCGATATTAACGCGGGTGGGGCCGCGGGCGGTAGCTAGATTTTTATATAAAAATATGTGACCCCCAGTATCTTGAAAATACTTTTTCAAACTTAATTAGTATCGATCAAATACATTGAATATTTCAAAAGATTCTAGAAATTTACAATTAAAAGGAATATTTACAATATAACTTAGTGAAATACTTTAAGACCATTGGAACCCTATTTAATTATAGACGGAATTCTTCAACGTCTACCCCTAATTCTAAGAAAACCTAAGTTAACCGTATCAAATTTAATTTTCTGAATGTTCTCATAGTTTTGGGGTAACACGAGCGTAAAATTATTTAAGTGGCACTTTATGCCGACAAGTAGGGTACGTTCAACTCATTTATTTAATAACATTAAATTAGTCGAGGATTTGGTAGACGATTACTTTGATAATTTCATATGTACCGTCAACAAAGCGATTTGGTATGAAACTTGCAAGTACTAACAATGTTGTGAGTGTGCTGAGTAGACAATTATTGTACACAACACTCCTAAGTATGTCATAAGCTTAAAAAGTTGTAATGCACACATTAGAATTAATATTCGCAGTGCAGTGGAAAAATAATATTGTAGCCTGTATACCAGATAGCTTTGGTGACTGTACATTATCACTCTTTCTTGTCTTTTGAAATGTTCTTATTTTGAATTTGAGTAACAGAAACAAAATGTTGCCAAACACCTAGGCATTCCCTTTCAATCTGTGTGCCAATGTATGGCAATTGGGGCTTTTTGTATAGATTGCGACTGAGATGCGAGATGCCAATTCATTTTTATATAGAACTAGCTTTTGCTCGCGACTTCGTACGCACATAGCCCATTTTCCCGGTTCCCGTAGAAATTTTGGGACGAATTATACATCTCAACCTTCCTCATGAATAACCCCATCCATTGGAGGATACTGCATGAAAATCCATTCAGTAGTTTTTGAGTTTATCGCGAACAGACAGACGTACAGACGAGATGAGGGACTGTTTTATAATATGTAGTGATATTTGAATTAAAAACATAGAAATCAGCATTATCAGTTGGTAATTAATCTTCATATAATATGGACAGATTTTTTTAAATAATGCGGATTATATTTACAATAGTTGAATGGAAACATCTTCCAGAAGAAATCTATTGCAAACATCAATTTACGTTACATGTTTAGTTATTGTGGTATTGCCACAATCCCAGCACTGGTGTGAGTGGTTTATTTCAAAAAATTGGTTTAATGTATTTCGAATTTAGATAGTGGATTTTGCTCACTGCCGAAGCAAAATTGGTTTTACCATTTCAACGTTGACCCAATTCCCCACAGCTGTAAAAACACTTTAGTTAATAAATATTAAAAGGATTAACTTCACGCACGCGTTAGAATTTAATCTCTATTCACGGCCGATAATATTAAAATGAATAAAGGCTACCTCAGACTGGTGCGACATTTTTTTTTTTTTTGCTTTACTGATACAATGGTTTTCAGGTCCAAGCTAAAAAAAGTAGTCAGAAATTGTTACACACAAAGACACAAAAATCGATCACACACATTTTAGCGGTATTTGTTGTAAGTCGTCGTCCTAACAGGTACAAAGCGTTAATTTGTTCGACAAACCCGGAAAGCGCCCTCTGTCGACGCGACAACTCGGTCGGGTTTGCCACACAATTGAACGCAATGGCTTTGATTAGCACGACGCTTCATTGTAGAGCAGTTTAAGTGCAATATTTCGCTCATTGGCTTCAAGGACGACATAATCTTTCAAATTCGATGATTTTTTAGTTAATAATACAGTTGTAATTGATAACACTCTTGCGCTTCGTTTACTATAAAACGCGTTTATGTCTAAAATTATCCCAAGGGAACATATTCCCGGGATGAAAAGTATTCTATGTGTTATTCCAGACTATAATCCACCTTTGTGCCAAATTTCATCGAGATCCGTTTAGCCGTTCTGACGTGAAAGAGTAAAAAACATCCATCCATCCATCCTTACAAACTTTCGCGTTTATAATATTAGTAGGATAATAACTTGAAATAACTCGGTGTTTTAAGGTCAAGTTTCTTGGACGAAAAAATTCACATAGTAAAATTATCGTAAGAATTACCAAACGCGCGCTGACTGCTGTGATTTTCGTATGAATTTCAATAGCCAATCACATCACTTGACATGTCTGTATTTAATACGTGACGCGTCGATATTTGATTTCCTGAAATCTGAGTGCCAATTTTACAAATTTCCAAGCAACATTCGCATTCGCAATCTGTAAAAAAGAAATGAAAAATGAGTTTGCTAATAAATTAGAAGTAGAATTTTATTGGCCCTCTGATGTAAGCCAGTTAATATTGCGTGAGTCGTATACACACAAACAGAACGAAAGAAAGAAAAAGATAAAACATTTATTTGACAACACTCCACAAACATACACTCACGTTCACTTCACGTTCACAAACTTAAATAAAAAACCGGCCAAGTGCGTGTCGGACCACGCACAGTGTAGGGTTCCGTAGTAACGTCTCCTAAACCATGCCAGAAAATAGATAAGAGTACTTAACTATTATTACATTACAAAGTTACAAATGCTTTGACGGTTTTAAGTCATTTTCTATGGAGTAATTCCATAAAAAATGACTTAAAACCGTCAAAGCATTTGAAGGTAGGATTGTTTTACTTATCCAATTCCAGTGTCTAAGTTGGTTGCCTATTACTCATTAACTCGTTAAACCTAGGTATCGGTGATAGTTTTTTTCTGTATATGTGTGTATATGCTACTAAGTAAAATAATTTTTTTCACGTCTCCAAAAATAACCATTTAGCTAGTAGAGGGGAACACACTTGACTCTAACAAAAATTATTACTTTAAAGCTTAATATTTCGCAAACGGATCCTTATATGCTACTCAGTACCATAATTTTTTCACGTTTCCAAAAACAACCGTTTAGCTGGCAGAGGGGAGGGACACTTGACTCTAACAAAAAGTATTACTTTAAAGCTTAATTTTTCGCAAACGGATCCTTGAATGGAAAAATGGTTTTAACAAACCTTTTTTTCCTTTTTTCTAGCGCTAAGCGTTTCTGAGCTAAACCTTGGATGGACAGACGGACACGGGAAAACTATAAGGATTCCTTGTTGACTACGGAACCCCAAAAAGTGACATTGAAAAAAAATAAAGTATAGGGTACATCTGTACATGTGCTGCACAGGTGATCAAAACATACACACATTCACATGTTTAAATAGTCATCAATGAATTTAAATTGTGATTTATAACAGCTTCTTGTTTTTATATTAATTATCTGCAGTCAATTAAACAAGTCTGCATACAAGCCGTCTATGAATGGAACCCATTATGTCTGAATAAACTCTCGAAATGTTTTTCTATTTAAATGCTTCTTTATAATCTGCCTGGTTGAAGCTCTTAGGAGTTTCATTCAGATAAATCATGTTTTAAGTGTTTTGGCAAATCCAAATTCGCGTTCTATCTCTGCAGTTAACCGTTTATTTTATTTTATCTAGCTAGATGAACATTATTTTGCTAAAGCATATTTGCACAAAAACTGTTTAATTCGCCAAATATTTATCGCTAGCTTCTACCCCTGGTTTCGATCCAGTAGCATAACCCACAACTACCGTTAATTTTTTTCGAGCGAATACTCAGCGATTGTGCACCTTTGTCCGGTCAATTCTGTAAACATGTCGAAGTGGAGGCTTGGGTGAAGTGATCACGAGGTGAGCTGTCAATCCATATAATCAGGATGGAATGACAGCTCACTTCGTGATCACTTCACCCAAGCTTTCACATCGACATGTTTACAGAATCGACCGGCTGTACTTAATAAAGAAATATTTCCTACAAACAACCATATTACCAATTTAGATTAGTAGTTGAGAAACTTTAGATTATTAAAACGTAATAATTAAAGCTCGTTCCATTGCCTCTCTGGAAAAATGGATAAATTTATTTCAGGAGTTGCAGTGGTCGGGAACAGTACGGTTCCATATCTCTATTTTAACTGTTTCGTTGATCTTGCGGTAGCAAGCGCGACTGCCCAGCCTGGACTCCTGGGTTCGATTCCCAGGTCGTGCAAAAAGTGTCATTGGGCTTTTCCAATAGGACAGCCCGGAGTTTGGAAGTTGGTCCTGCGCCAATCTCTCTCCAGTCGTGTCGGGTTGCTGTCCCATCGGAATATGAGAGTGATGGAAGAGGGAGTGCACCTGTATTTGCGCACACACTTGTGCACTTGTTCATATGTGCCGCGCCGATGGCTATTCTCGGTTGAGAGTGGCCACCATGGCCGAAATCAGTCAGGGCTATATTAAAAACAAAGTCGGGTGAGTTACACCATTTATAACTCAAGGACGCCTGGACCAATTTTGGAAATCTTTGGTTTTTTGGATTTGTATTTGCCCCGAATAGCAGAATAACTATTAACAACATTGGAAAAATTAAAAAAAAAACTTATGCACAAAAATCATTTTCGATTACAATGCCATTTCTGGTACATGACAAAACAAAACTCGGCAAAAATTTATCCTCGGCGGTACGAAGTTCATCGGGATCACTGCTTTTTACAAATAATCCATTTCATCAAAAACTTCGCTCAGAATGATATTCGCGTTGCAGATATTTTGACAGTCAAAGTAATCTCTATGATAAGTTAATTTTATGGTCAGTGGTCAAATAAATATTTACGATCCTTTTGCAAGTTTCAGTAGTTTCTATGCTAATATTACTATTGAAAAAAGTCAAATATTATCCCTATTTTCTTTTTGATCCGCCCTTTCTTTTTAAAGCCAGTGTTGCTGAGAAAACCACAAATCATATGAACACAAATAGAAGTAACCGGATTTGTTCATCGCGATATTATCTTTCTTTTTTGACGTGAAAACGTCTAATAAATCGATGAACGCCGGCTGCACGCATGAAAAAGGATGACTCATTGTAACGTCACGCTCATTGTAACGTTACGATCATTTCATCAATGTTTTGTTATGACGTTGTCACGTTAAACTATCGTCTGTAAACCGACTTTACAGACAACCAATATTTTTTAAGGATTAGACTCTTACTGACTAAAACCCATCCGTGTTCCTCCTAAAGCCTTTTGCGTTCCAGGGCCGAGGTGACTCTTTCCAACAAAATCCGCAACATACACAATAATTGATTTTCCATAGATTTTATCGCCTGACCTCAATTATTCAGAGAGAAGACAGATTTCCTAATTTTGCTTTACTAGTTTGTACAAAAGAAGATGTCACTCAATCTATCTTGACTCTTTTGTTAGACAAGACAAACGAGGTCAAAAGAAATAGGTTCGCTTATTTTTTTCCTAAAAAGAAATATGGGCTTGTATAAAATAGGTATCATTCGGAAAGAATAGCTTATGACCAAAAAACAACAGCTGCACGGGTCGATCTTCGAGGTTAAGCAACGCTTGCCGAGGTCGGTCTGTGGATGGGTGACCGTCTTTTACATACCGGGACTCCTCCGTGCCTCGGATGACACTTTGTGCCGTTGATCTCTACTATCAGCTACGGATAGTCAGAATCCAATTAATTGGACATTAGTCTTGCCAAAAAATATCGTATCGCCCAGTTACTGGGTTGTCGAGGTCAGATCGGCAGTTTCTCCATGTAATTGGTCTGGTATCTGGCTAAACTGGAAGCCGACCCCAATACAGTTAGGAGAAGGCTAGGCATGGTTGAGAGGTTGCTGAGGTACCAATTGTAAGATCTACCAATGATCTTCAAGAATAGTTACCTAAGTTCTAGGTTAGGTACCAAAATGCCGAGTGACCGCTTAATACGAATGCCTAGTGACGTACATTAACATAACGCCAGTTGATCAGTACTAAGTGAGCGAAACCTTCTGTGATTAGGGACGCCGAAGTTTGATTAAAACGGGATCCGACCCCAAAATACAAAAGTAGAGATTAGCAATGTTGATTGGTAGATGTCTTAAGACGGCCTATACAAAACTAGCTTTTGCGCGCGACTTCGTATGCGCATTTCCCGTTTTTCATGAACTGCCCATGAAATGCCTTCCTCATGAATGTGGCTATCATATACAAAAATATTTTTCCAAATCCGACTGGTAGTTCCCGAGATTAGCATGTTCAAGCAAATAAACAAACACACTCTTTGGCTTTACTATATTAATAAAGATTATATATTAAATAGATTATTATGAAATAGTGAGAAAGCTTTTGAGGATGGGTGAGTGGATGTTTGTTACTCTTTCAGGCAAAAACTACTGAATGGATTTGGATGAAATTTGGCGTATATTCATATTATATCTTCAGTTTATGACCTTAATATTTTTGTACCGATCTGAAGTCCACACAGACGGAGTAGCGCACTAAAGTACATCAATTAGATGGGAACGCAAAAAGCGTCCAAATTGTATGTATTGACTTGTACCTACTTACAATTATTACTAAGAAACCATAACTCAACCCATTTCCACTTATAATTTATCATTATTGGTATGAAAATAACTTTATTTATTTTCATTAACTATAATTATTGAGAATAAAACGTAACGTTGGCAAGTCTCCAAGCAACAGCTGTGATCACTACCAACATTATAAAGCTAAATGAAGGTGACTGATAGACACACGTAACATTAAATATATCGACGTTTTTTACGATAGAGATAAATAATGATGACGAATTGATAGGTAGGTTCATGTATTTATTTAAATGGAGTAAACGTCTCATCAGATTGACGTTTACCGTTTGATGTAACGATGGGAAGGTTCCGTGGGATATTGACAATCGGAGGAAACATTTAATTTCGTTCAAACGATAAGACGTCTCAGTATTTCAGCATCTCGATTTATTTCTTTCATGTCATATTTAATTTTGTGAAAGATATATATGCAAATAAAAGGGGAAAAAAAGAAACAAAGAGAGAAAGACAAAAGTAATCTAAAAAATGGTTTTGAAAAACATCATGTATTGTTTTTATTTTTTAATTATCATCACAGTAATAATTTAAAGATTAATTATCAGCCTTATTTATAAAAAAATCCTGTATGGTCAGGTTAAACAGTCCCAGTCTATATAACTAAACTAAACTTGAAATAACTAAATTTGACATTACAATCTGCTAATAAATTATAAGTTCCTCAACAAGCTTATTAAAGTTCTCCTTCATTGAAAGACATTCTTTTGGCGATCAACGGTATCGTTACATCTATTTTAACACGACAAGATGTTCCTCCATTACTTGAAGAAATATGTATGACTATCTTTTGCCCGCGACTTCGTACGCGCATATCCCGTTTTTTTTTGTTCCCGTAGAAATTTTGGGAAATTCTCGCTTAGTGCTCTTTACAGTCTCCAAGGAACCTTTATGCCAAATTTCAGCCTTCTACGACCATTAATTTCAGCTGTCTGTTGTCTGTCAGTCACTCAGTAATGGGAGATTTTTAAATATCTTTATCATTGATTTTTAACCCATTTCTAAAAAAAGGAAGTTATTTTTCTCCATTATATTCATTTATGTTCATCTTGTAACCTGTTATTTATAACATCTTCCCAGTCTATTTACGTCCAAGCAAGTAGGTGTATCGGATTTCCGACGCTAATTTTATCATCATCTTCCTGCCCTTATCCCTTGTTACTTGGGGTCGGCGCTACACGTTTTTTTCTTCCATTCTGGCTTGTCAACCGTCACGCTATCACTAACTCCCTTTTTTTTCATATCACTCCCAACACAATCCATATTTTATTCAATTCTGTAATTTTATAATGCATTAAGAAAATATCTCGCCAGTATTCCAGAATGGTAAGATTAGTTTAGTTTAGTTTAGAATACCCACATTTTACCAGCTATATTTAAGTCCTATTTAATAGGGGGCGAACTCTTTCGTGTTCTTTCTGAGAAATACCAGGTCAAAAAACCCAATAACGTTTTCCAATCAGGGAATTGAAACTGGGACACACAGGCTTATTTTTAAGGATGTGAAATCATCAAATGATTTCTTCCGCTCTGGGTAGAGCGGAAGGGTGTGTCAGACTTTTACTGACTAAAACCTATCCGTGTTCTTTCTAAAGCCCTTTGCGTTCCAGGGCCGCGGTGACTCTTTCGAACAAATTCCGCAACCCGAGACACACAGGCTACATAAGTATTATGATCTAATTGTCGTTCGACTTTTACTAACCCACTTCAAAAACAGAGGAGTATCTGTATTCGTCTGTATGTATTCTTTTTAAGCACACAATTCTCAAAATTTTATTTTATCATGTTTCAAAACGTTGAAATGACGTTTTAAAATCTTTGATCTATGTTTTAACAAGCAGCAGCTACATATTTATGAACGTAATATTTTTTTACAACGACATCTAATTTATATTATTTAATTGCCTTTAAAATTAATGCTGCACTAATAAAATTAAATACTGTTCTACTTCAAAGATATTAAGAAAACGTTTTTCAGTACTATTAAATAAACATCGGTTGTAAATGAGAACATGATTTGTGAGAGAACAAAACTCAACTTTATGTTTTACAATTTTATTTTGTCTAGACGCTAGAAAACGAAATGTTCCTACTGACAGGCTGTATAGAATACTTCACTCAGTTATTTTCATCCGTTCCATCTTTCAGAAAAAGAAATGAGAATGACAGAAACGATTTATTGGGCTTTTATAGATGTCACGAGTTCGTGAATAAAGAAGAATAATGGGCATATCGTTTCATAGATTGTTATGAATTGTCAGAATGTCCTTGAAAGGCCGTGAGACAAGATGCTTTTTTTGGGCTGGTTCTTCGTTTACTCATCTCAGTTCTATTTTTGAACGAGCCAATAAAATTTTATTAAACCTCTGAGTGCCAATTCTAAATACAATTTTTTAAGCAACATTCGCGTTCACATTTCAAACGCAAACTGTCAAAATGTAGGGAAATTAGAGGGGTTTTGACATACATATTTCAACTGAGATGCGAATGTGAACGTTGAGTAGAATGAGCTCTCTGTAGGTAATCAAAAGCACAACCCTATTTCAGGAACATGTTGTGGTACATTAAAATAGTTTATGTCAAAATACATACTTTCTCACAATCACAAAATTATTTTCTAATGATTTCAACTGCCTAAAATGTTGTGTTGAATGTAAAGATATAGTATCGACAAGACATACTATAGAAGGAGGAGCTCGTGGCTTAATAATAGCAGACGCACAGGTCGATCTTAGAGGTTAAGCTACGCTTAACAAGGTTTGTCTGTGGATTAGTGCGGATGGCGTGCTTTCCGTGACTCGGAAAGCACGTTATGCCGTTGGTCCCGGCTGTCATTTGTAGATCTTTGGCAGTCGTTACGGATTGTCAGTAAATCTGACTCCCGTCTTGCCAAGAACTACCGTGTTATCCAGTTAATGGGTTGTGGAGTTCTGGTAGGCAACCGATCTACGTAAAATGATGGGTATTGAGATGAATCTGGTTTGACTGGAAGCCGACCCCAATATAGTTGGTAAAAGGCTAGGCAGATGATTAATCGTAAGACAGTACTATACGGGCAATACACATACAACATACATATTTTAATATTTTTGATTTACGATTAATACTCATCCTTCTGGATGCCATAAAACTTATCTTATTATCAAGCAAACAGCCCGTCAATTCGGGAAACAATTAGTGTTCGTTACTTAGGCATTACGAACTGTTCAACTTTGACTAAACCGCAACAACTTGACCGATCTGTTTGGATAATCTTTCTAATTGGGGATCTATCTACTTACTGCTATTAAATCTATTAGTAATAATATGGTAGTCAGTGAAATGAGCTCGTAGCTAAATAATAACAGCCGCACGGGTCTTCAAGGTTAAGCAACACTTGCCGAGGTCGGTCTGTGGATGGGTGACCATCTTGACTTACCGAGACTCCTCCGTGCCTCGGAAAGCACGTTAAGCCGTTGGTCCCGGCGGTCATTTCTAGATCTTTGGCAGTCGTTAGATACGTATAGTCAGAAGCCTGAAATTCTGACACCAGTCTTGCCAAGAAGTACAGTGTTACCCAGTTAATGGGTTGTGGAGGTCTGGCAGGCAGCCGCTCCACGAAAAATACTGGTATTCAGCTGATTCCGGTTTGACTGGAAGCCGACCCAATGCCGTTGGGAAAAGGCTAGGCAGATGATGATGATTGTAGCCAGTGAGATAGGATAGAATATCT
The DNA here is from genome assembly GCA_905163435.1 of Mamestra brassicae. Lineage (NCBI taxonomy): Eukaryota > Metazoa > Arthropoda > Insecta > Lepidoptera > Noctuidae > Mamestra > Mamestra brassicae. Next base: position 3,839,738 of record LR991004.1, on the reverse strand, counting down.
GAAACAACCTACTTACCTTCCAAAAATGAGCTACGTATGGAAAGACACAGGGATACTTCGGAAACATTGCGCATTTTTCTTCCACGCAATCAGCATCGTAACATACATTTCACGAAAATAAATCATTTGCCTCACTATTTTATTTTTCAAGAATTGACATCACTTCTCTCATTGTTAGTGTGTATTTTATGACAGGATACATTTATATCAGTAAGAATGATTTTCGCATGTACATTACATTGTGTTGTTTACAATTTCACAATGCCCATAAAACAAAATATTATTATCTGAATCTGTATTTTTGCAGGGATCCACTTCATCGATTTAACAGACATATTTATGGCAGAATCCATTTTATAATCCACGTTTTATAGTTTCCACTTCAGCATTCCGATTTTATAGACATAAGTATTTTTACAACCAATCAAAACACTTACCGAGTGTGGAATATATCTCGGAAAATTTAAGACATAAAATACCCTACGAACCGGTATTAATGCTTTATGAACAATAACTTTGAACATGTGGAGTATTCTTTAATAACTTTTTTACGTGTCGAAAAGTAAAATATCTATGAAACCTTTTTTGAAATTACTTACTTTGTTCTTTACAACGCTAGACTAGAAATAGTATGTTAGAACCTAATTATTGCGTCCATAAGTTACAACGTCAAAACCATTACTGGAGATGTCGATAACTGTCTAAAAACTTTCAGATACAATAAATTATTTTCTCTTTTGTTTCAGATTTCAATCATCAATCAAGAATGATCGACCGGTTATAGAAAACAATGCACAAATAATATTATGTTTGCATTTGGAGATAAGAAACATACCAAGCATACAAACATTCAATAACAGTATGAGACAAAGTGAGCATCAAATAGAAATAAATAAGACAAATCATACCAAGTATGATAAAACCAAACCTAAATGGTTTATGATGACAAGTTAAGAACAAGAAGGAACTATGCCGACCGACCTATGGGCTACCGATACTCCAACCGACAATGACACATATACCACAATCAGCGATGAATTCCAAAACAATACAACGACTGACCCAATTGAGGACAAAGCGATTCAAGCCGCTTTCTGTACAGCATACACGATCATTTTCGTAGTAGGAATCTTTGGAAATGCTCTAGTATGTTACGCAGTGATCAGGAACCGAGCTATGCAAACCGTCACTAATCTTTTCATCACGAACCTCGCACTATCCGACATTCTGCTCTGCGTGTTTGCTGTACCATTTACACCACTTTACACTTTCCTCGGACGATGGGTTTTTGGAGGCCCTCTGTGCCATATCATGCCTTATGCACAAGGATGCAGCGTCTACATTTCCACGTTAACTTTAACTTCGATAGCCATAGATAGATTCTTCGTCATCATCTATCCCTTTAAACCTCGCATGAAGATTCAAACCTGTATCTGCCTGATTGTTTTCATTTGGGTGTTCTCTCTATCTGTGACCTTCCCCTATGGCTACTACATGGCCCTTCAAGATGTCTACTGTGCAGAAAAATGGCCTTCAGATCAAATTCGTAAGGCGTTTGGCGCAGTGACTACTATTATGCAGTTTGTGGTTCCCTTCATTGTTATGGCTTTTTGCTATACATGTGTTAGTATAAAATTGAACGATAGATTAAAATCAAGACCTGGAAGTAAGAACAGTAAGAAAGAAGATGCAGAAAGAGAAAGGAAGAGGCGAACAAACAGAATGTTGATAGCGATGGTGGCCATATTTGGGTTGTCGTGGCTGCCTTTGAACTTAATTAATATAAGTAGTGACTTTTATTCATTGGCAGAAGACTGGAGATACTACATGGTGTTATTTTTCGTTGCGCACTTCATCGCTATGTCTTCCACTTGTTACAATCCGTTCCTGTACGCGTGGTTGAACGAAAACTTCAGAAAGGAGTTCATGCAGATACTGCCGTGCTTAGGAGCGTTGGTCACTAAGAGGTCTAAGAGGAAGTTCAACCAGTCAGAGCGGACAGGTATGTTTCGTTCAGAGAAAACTTGCAATGGTAACGATACCGTGCAAGAGTCCCTTTTGACCTCCACAGTTAGTAAAATACCCTCAGTTAGATATAAAATAGAATTCAATGATAAATTAAAGGTGTACGAAGATGATGGCGTTGAGAATATAAGTCCTGACGAGAAGCCAGAGGACAACCCGAGTCCTAATGAAGACTGTGTTAATATGTATATGTTTGTAGATAAAACTGTAAATACTTCGGATAAGGAGCCTATTGTGTCTGCGCTGTAGATGTAGCGGTAAGTTGTAACGTCGTTAAGATAAACCTATATTTTAAATGCTTTTTGAATAATTAACTGATGCGTTAATAAATTGGTATTTAAAATAAGCGAAGTGTGCTTTCATACCTACAAATAGGTAGATATAAACTAATTTAGTAAAGAATTGCTAGTATTTAATAGGATTAATAATACTTCGACCCGGAAATGTATGCTGACAATGTGTAAAACTGAGCCAATATCAATTTAGCAAATTGTCCGATGAAATAACAACACCGATTAGTTACTTAGTTGAAATGCTAAACAGTTTTGATAATTGCAGCATTAATATATTAATTCAAAATTAAATAAATAGTGACAAACAAAATTAATTTTGTTATATGGAATGGTACCATTATAGTTTTAATCTTTTATTATTATTTAGATGAGAAGTTTTGAACAAAGCAGCTATTTAAAACAAGGACTAAAAATCCAGCCATGTGCGAGTCGAACTCGCGTGCAAAGGGTACTGAACGAATAATATTTTTTCACACACTTATAAACCTAGGTTCTGGCCAAAGACTTGTTATAGCTTTTCCTATAATGTAAGGTAAAGATCAATTATCTATTTTTTTTTAAATGTAAGCTCGATAGTTTGGGAAATAAGGGTGTTTTCTTGTATTTTCTTTAATAACTTAGAAATGGAATATTTTAAAATAATAAAAAAATACTTTTGCAGTCCGCACGATGAGCCCATTTGATATATCACACGGTGTAGTAAGAAAAACTTTTTCTTCATTTTCTCATGCCCCAAAAAGTGACCCCAATTTTAATATTTATTTATTTTTGTTACGTGCCCGCGTTTGGGTTACAGAAGATTATATGCGTACCAAATTTCAACTGAATGGGTATCATAGAATCAGAGAAAATCGGCTGTGACAGTCGTACAGACAGACAGATTACCGAGTGATCCCATAAGGGTTCCGTTATTCCATTCAGAGGTTCGGAACCCTAAAAACGAAAACTAGAATCTGCAAATGAATAGAATGAAATTATTATTTACTTGTTTTAAACACGCTTACTCCTTGAAAATAGAAAGCTTGATGTTTTGTTGAAATTGAAATGAAAATATCAGCAAAATTGTATTTCCAACGTTTGTTTAAACCCCTTTCGCAATATGTGCACAAACATGAACTAAAAATAGACTAAAAAGGTTCGATTAAAATGGGCAATAAAATACACACACGTTTTAGAGGGTCGAATTCAATTGCACGTTTGGCTCAAAGTGTATTCCATGTTACTGGATTTTCATTTTATATTCCAATATTTTACAACACTACAGTCTCTTGCTCTCGATCATTCAAGTTTTATAGTTAAGTGAAGAATGAAAAGTTTTTCAACAAAATGCAATATCGAAACTCTAAATAAAATATAAAGCTAAAGAAATAGAAGACATGTTTTGTTAAAAGAATTCATATTCATGGTTCCAATTTTGGAAGCGCTCGTTAAAGAGTTCCGCGAACGACAAATTGGCGCATGATTTTACTGAATCGTATTTTTGTAACTTATATGTGAGGATCCCTCTACGTATTGCAATTTGTGAGTTGTTGTGAGTTCACATGACAGCTGTCAATTAGAGGATTTTAGTAACGACACGAGAAAAAAAACTTTTAATAAATGGAAAATAATTTTCGAAGTGTTTGTAAGTGTAATTCTTACTCAGAAATCATGCAAGCGATTCAAGAATAGACTACAGGATAAATCCAATAAAATGTATCGAACATTCCAACGGGAACTGTCAGAAACAGACTAAAACGTTTATAGAGTTGTAAAATGTATTTTTATTTACGATCCAAATAGTTTTATATCTATTTTATTCAGTTACTTTGAACAATACGAGCTTCAAAATAAAGTTACTGCTTCCTAAATACATAACAGTAAAAAGTTGCTGAACTTTTCAGGTTCTATTGAGTCATCGGCAGTTTATTGAGCCTAGCACCACATTAAAGAATTTGATTTCACATTTTACGATTGTACGTGTGTATTGTTTATATTGTTTCTGGTCAGTTAAATACATTACAATGCAGAAAGTATTTTTATTGCGTTTTTAAAACAAATTCAATTAACAATCTTTCTTAAGTGGCACAAGCCCATCATTGTCACAAAATTTATACCGCTCCACTTAGTAACTTAAAAAATATGAAGAGGACACACTTATTTCGAACATCAGTATTTGGAACGAAAATTGAATGTGTCGTATTGACAAGCGTGCGCATACTGCTGTGATATGCTGATGTTTTAGTCATCCGTAACACTTGTAATACGAGTTTGATAGTCTATATCTAGCCTACTTCGTCCCATTGGTAGGCAAAGGCCTCCCTCTCGGGCCTTTATTTTCGGTAGGAGTTAAACTCGTCCCACCATCTTCGCCTTGGTCTGCCGCAACGATATTTAATGGCTGAAATGGCTGGCAAGAAAGCCAGCCAGAAAATCATTACTGGTTCTAAGTTATAATTACAGTTAGCTGCAAAACTCAAGTTGTGGAGTATCAGTAGAAATTTTCACTCAGTGTGCTCACACCGTAAAGTAGATAACGCAATAGGCACCAGCCTGTCGCAAACTCGCTGGAGTAAACATTTTGTATGCAATGTTTTGTAGGCTCCACACTAGGGAAATAGAAATATGTATTTCTTTGTATTCCGATGTAACTGGGCGACCGCCTACACCTCGATGCTATTGTGAAGTTAGTGGTAGGATTCTAAGCTCTATAAAAGCACCCCCTTTTACCCCTATTGTATGACACCATGAGTCATCGATCTCTTGCCCGTATTCTCATTCATATCAGTTGAAAGACGTCTACTGCTGGACACAGGAAAAGGCGATTATGGCAACTCCCCTCCCCCTTGGGGGAGCCCCAAGGAGGAAGGAGGTTGCCATAATCGCCACGCTTGGCAGGCGGGTTGTGGTGTGTATAATAATAAATAATTATAACTATTACATTATTATTATATTGACAACGGTTTAAAATGCGTTCGAGAGTTTACTTTCAAAAGTAGTTTTTGTCTATGTTCTGAAATGATAGAACACTGGACAAAATAAACTGAGTAAAAACATTCCAACTATGGGTCAAGTTTATCCACTTAATTTCGCCCTTATCCATCCACTTTCGGGCCGTCTACTTTGCCCCACTTGAATCACCAGACACTTCACTCTTGAATTGATATTATTCAGTTTCAAACCCTTTCAGCTGAATTTTGTTAACGAGTATTATCAACTTTCTGTTATCGGAGCACACATGGGGCAGAGTTTTAAAAGCACGTGTAGTAGGGACCATGCATGTATGTCATTTTTAGGGTTCCGTACCTAAAGGGTAACCAACGGAACCCTATTACTAAACCTCCGCTGTCCGTCTGTCCGCCCATCTGCCTGTCAGCGGGCTGTATCTCAAGGCAGTTAAAATTTCCACAGAGTGTGTAAAAAGAAAAAGAAATGTGTTTTTATCGTTTTATAGTACAGTAGGAACCCTTCGTGTGATACTCGCATCTGGACGTTTTTTTTAAATAATATACCATATATATATTAGCTTTCGTAATCAATTATGAAATAATGTTTATATTATCTTCATCAATGACAAAGTCATTAAGCTCCGACTTAGCCTCTAACGCCAAAAAGGGTGACGTGAAGCCAATTTAGCTGCCATAGAAAACGGCATTTTTGCGAAAGGAACTCATACATTCGTTTGAAAATCTTGAAAATTGGTAAGATAAAAAAAAATCATACATATTTCATATTATCTGCTGGTCTGACAGTACAGAACTAAAATGTCATTATTTTATTATTATATTTATATATCTTTTATTTCAGTCAACTAAAGCCCAGAAAACAACAATTAATATAAACGAAAACATAATTATTTTATACAACAAACTTAAATACTACTCTGCACACGAAGTGACGGCGTCGTGTTACACTGCGAGGCGTCGCGTCACATGAGTAGATATCGCGTAGCCGGCCGCGGAAACGCCGATAAAGCACACCTTTCGGCCAAAACTTTTCCTTGAGGAAGGATTACTATAACCAACTTATTTTAATCTAATGTAGGGCCACTGTACATTCCTTCTACTTCATTCTGTCTAGAGGTACTAAAAGAACGTAAGAACAGACACAAGGTGACTCAAAATCGTTGTACATAAAAGATTTTTCAAACTGTTTATTCTGGTTTGTTCAAAATCCAAAGTATCTGTAGTATTCTTTATCTTTGTATACAAGATAAAGAATACTGCACCTATCCATCTTTCTCAAATGCAATGCGACAAATGAATCAATGCACAATGTAAATTGCACACGATTTTCAACATAAATCTTATTATTATTCCGCCATTTCGGATTCCAATTCGGAATTGTAGTGTATTTATACAACGTAGGTACAGACAGCGAAATAAATTGTACAGATTTATGTTTGTACATACATTTGGACTTCAATATTTTATGCACCGCTCGTTTAATCAACACGATTGTGTGATAAATTCTCAAATAGCAGGATTGAAAAATATCTAAGGAAGTCTGTGAGATGAACATAAGCTGGTTATTTAGGGAAACCAAATTCCAAATATATTTTTGTATTTAAATACTCTTCTTGCTATTGTAATATATCTAGAGAACACAAAAAAATAGTAATTTTTAATTTGAATACTAGTCAATATTTCAACAATGGCGTGTAGTTACCACTCCACTCCCCAAAACATGAAAGAAAAACTTCGTCATAATCATTTACGAGGATAAAATGGCGAACAAAGGAGGAACTAATAGGATTTCAGAGAAGTCTTAAAAAATCGACGAGGGAAAATAATAAGAAGTGAAAAGACGAATCATATAATAGGAGAACTCCATAACAATTATAATGAGAGAATATTATGATTACGAATATGTTCAAAGGGGATTCATCGAGTGTTTTGTTTTGATCTCGCTTCTTTGATGGCCCATGCCTAACACACGATGGGCCAGCGTAATAACTTTTATTTTTATATGAACGGATTTGTTTATTTAGTTCACGTTTGTACGGATTTAGATCGTTCCGCTTCATTGCCCATAAAACATTGTGTACATGGTGTATCATATGGGTTTTATAAAATGAATCGTGACTTTTATTACCTTTGCTACAAACTCGGTATGTTTGGATCTTCGTATTGTTTTCATTACGTATAAGGTAATCTGTATGATATAAATTCAGCATAGTTTTTATGATCACTTTTCTAAATCACTTACTTTTTAATATCTTAACTCACAATCACAAATACGATTTAACAATTTTATTACTATATACTTGCTATCTATCTACTCACATGTTTTTATGAAATAGCACTAACTTTTGCACTGTGAGTTCAGTGGTCTACTCATGTATAAATGCAATATTTTTTATTTGGCACTATTCATCTTAACGATCTTTTCTGACCAGGTAACCAGTTAAAATCAAAGACAAAATTATTTTTAATGTTAATATCTTGAAAAAAATTGTGAGCCGTCACGGGACGCCTGGCAGATGTGAAACATTGAAATTATTTTGTACAAGTAATATGCATAAAGGAACAGATTACGACAGAAACTTAATATGGCATAATGAAAAATATACATATAGACTGTATATGTGTAAATAACAATCGGTTTTACCCACAGCTATAAATTTTCACATCAAAATCTGACACCAGTCTTGCCAGAGTACCGTGTTACGCAGTAAATGGGTTATGGGTGTCTGGTAGGCAGCCGCTCCATGTAAAATACTGATATTCAGTTGAATCCGGTTTGATTGGAAGCCAACCCCAATATAGTTGGGAAAAGGCTAGGCAGATGATATACAAATACTTATCGAGGGTTTGTAATTAGGCTGAAATTTTATACGAATGATGAACTTCACGACGTTAATTTTGAGAAAAAAATCACACCTGATTACAAAAATTCCTAACTTTAAAATTGCTGTGATTTTTTTTCTCTCCGGAAGCAATTCGTCACCTCTTCCCCTCCTGGAATGAAACAGGGGGCGAATAACATGGCAACATCCATCCTTCGCTTACAGAAATTCTTTAATAAAACAACGAACTTTCACAGGTTTCCATTTTAACGTTTTTCTTTTGTTTTTTTATATCTTTTTTCTTTTTGTTTCAGGTAACACATTGCAGTGACCTCCTTTCGAAAGAGAAATGTAAAACTGTGTTTAAAAATCGGTGTTTTGACATTTAAAAGAACTTTTTGTTAAGGTTTTAGAATAGGAACTTGTATATTTTCACGAAATTAAGTGATGATTGATGTTTTGTATTTGTTCTCATTGTGTCTTATTTATTGTATATCTATCAATAGCTGTTTCTGTGTTCAGGATCCTGTTTGTGTGTAACTTAGAGAAAAAAAAAGCTGTATAAACTATAAGATAAACCCCTTTCTTATTCATATAAAATATGAAATATTTAAACTATTAGAACAAACTTTATTATGTAAAAAATATTAAATTCACGTAACTAAAGATTGTATGTAAATAAAGAAGTAAGTATACGAAAATATGTACAGAGTAGCCAAAAAATAATGTGTAGTGTAAATAAATTTTGTCATAACTAAGAATAAAAGTATTTACGTCAATTATGTAGTTCGATTATGAACTTTGAGCCCATTGACGAAGGTACTTTTTTCTATAAATGTATAGTCATTAGTCTTAGGAAGTTTTACGTAGCGCTGTGTCACGCTAAAATATTTTTGTAATGTAAAAAATGGTAAATTTAAAATGTAAATAAAATGCAAAATGCCTTGTAATTAATGTCAATGGATAAAATACGTGCAATTCGCTGTCGTTATATTAATAAAGTGTACCAAAGACATTGTTAGTTATATTTATTTAAAACCCTGTATGGCGTGTGATGCAGAAAAAATAGGAAAATATGACGGGATAATATTTTTGAGATCAAATTAATGTGGTTAAAAGAATAGGGCTGACTTCTAAGATAAATACTTTCATTGGACGTACAGCTAAGGAGTAAAATTCCCTGGCGGACTTTGGGTGTTTAAGTCAAGAGTGAATAGGATGCTTCTAGGCAAGGGTGCTCCATCGTCGAATACATCATCGCTTGACATTAGGTGAGAATATGGTCAAAAGTGAGCTGATCATAAAAATTACGACTAGTAGAGAAGTATCGAAGGAGTCATATTGTGCTGACCACAATTAAATAGAAAATATGGTATTGATGATTTATTAAAACAAAAATTAAAATAAGCACACCAACAGTTCTGTCACTTGCAATTCAAATAAAATTACATTTAAAATTGGCATTTCAGTAACCATGCATATGACAGGTATGCATGACATTGAACATAATGAATATTAGAGACAAAAAGAAAAACTAAAAAGTGTGTCCAGTATACCTAGATCCAGGACACTACAAAAACAAAACAATTTGAGCTATTAAGACGTACATTGTTCGCACTGTTAGAAGAGGGAACGTCTGCATGAAGCAAAACTCATAGAGAAAACTTCGATAGGGTAATCCGTCACATTGGACCTTTCATTATATAGCCTTTCCATACGTATTAGGGGGCTATTAAAGGTGATATTTAAGGTAGATATGGGCTATTATTATATGTATTATACCTAAAGCAATATTTTAACAGCATTACACTAAGGTTCTTTGAAAATAAAAAGGAAAATTATGCATCGAAAGGAGGAAAATTTCTCATAATTATTATGCTAAACTATGCAGATTGCAGACTACGCTTTAACAATGTCAAAGATGCAAAAATGATGGGAGGTCTAGGAATCGGTAGAGGAAAGGTAAGTTTTTTATTGATAGACCTTGGATCTTTGACCACTACTTACCTGATGGTAAGCGATAATGTGGTCAACGCAGAAGCACGCTTGCTTAAAAGTTATCTATTGGCTCTTGGCTCAAAGACTTCCAGGTAACATCTATCAGAGATTCTAAACAAAGTGACAGTCTATCAGCGATATTCACTGTCAAAAAGTTAATTGGCTTTTATTTAAAAAAATTCTAACCATACCTTTCATCATCATCATCACATCAGCCGACAGACGTCCACTGCTGGACATAGGCCTGTGTGTCCCACATCCATCGGCTACCCGCGACCCTCACACAAGGTGGACCGATGACCTGGTGAGGGTCGCGGGTAGCTGATGGATGCGAGACGCACAAGACCGGTTGTTGTCGTGACACTTGGGGGAGGCCTATGTCCAGCAGTGGACGTTTTTCGGCTGATATGATGATGTAGATAACACGCAGACTACGAAGCAGCTGACGAAAGAACCTGGATGTCTTCCGAATTGGTAAGAAGTCTCGCAGAATCTGCCTTTTAAGTTGTTCTGCCCATCCAAACTAATATTATAAATCTCTCGCATTTAACTATCTCTTCCTGTCCGTCTGACAGTCTGTCTGTTTGTTACCTCTTCACGTCTTAACGGCGGATTTGGATGAAATTGGGCACAAGGGTAGAGCTGCAAGGGTAGCTGAAATTATAATGGTTGTTTTCACGCAGCGAAATGAGTTGTCTTGGTAATACAATCGATTTATGAAAAATAACTTACGCTTACCGCATCGTCTGCGATCGAACTTCGTCACCGGCGGACTTCGGGTGGTCTCCTCTGAATGCTGTACCGCGTCCGCCACGTGGTTAACCGCTGACAGACTTCATACTACTGCGTCGAGACTGGGAGCTGAGGAGGAGTGCTGCCAAACAAGAGAGAATAAGCTTTATAAACCCACCTCTGAAGTTAGTCCTAGTTCAGTGCAGCCTATCCTGGGTACAGAGCAGTCTCTCTACAGTGCAGTTCACTGCTGGTCCTTCAATCAACTGCTAACTAGCCATCATAAATAATATAAAACAGGGTATCGGCATGTTCTGTTCACATTGCTTAACTGCCACACTGACAAAATAACTATGGTTTGGTAATTTTAGGCGAGACGTATGAATAAGTAGTATATACAGCCGCAGCATTGTAACTGCGGCTGTAGACCAAGCCGTAATGGCTTGGTCTGCAGCCTGCTATCAAAGCCAAAAAACCTGGCCCACTATTTCTAAAATTCGAAACTGTTTTTGTACATAAACCAATCAGCAGACCAGGAAGCCAACTCAAATATTTAATGGGAAGCATCAACGAATCAGAACACACATCGGAGTCACTTCCCCAACAACTAAACTACCGAGAAAGCCATAAATATTCTATGTCAGCTCTTAGCCAATAAACTTTGTTTGCAGGGAAAACGTCACTCGAACTAATATCACATCCAATGGCCCAGTCAACCTAGTTCACACTAGAGATGCGACTGCGACAAAGTTATTCGATTTGGACATTTGGTAGGTATCGAATATTCGAATAAGTTTGAAGTTCTTGAATATTTGACAAGTGCGACATGTTTGTTGAATATTGCATTTTGAATACTTATAATGTGTATTTGAATTGGAATAAGCTTGTGAAATACGTGAAAATGTTTCTGCAACACGTTGTATATTTTTAGAAAGACTTCGTGGTACAAATTTTGGGTAAGGTAGCCAGCATTATTCGTTTGTTCATAAATATAAATTACGTTTTTATATTTTGAGATGTGTCCTGATGGAACAGGGTTTAAGCAACCGGCGATCAGGGCTACATAGAGAGGAACCTCCTTACAATATGAGCCATATCCAGCAACACCAGTTCCTGCATCAAGCGGCCTAACAAGAGTCTCCTATGGGATCGAATACCTTTATTATTTTTAAATTAATAAGTTTTTATTTAAATGAGTTTTCAGATGATATATTAATGTACATAGGTAGTCTAATTATATCTGAAACTGATATCATAAATCTTTTCAAAGTGACTCATCTGAATACTCAAACATAATTATAATGGTTCTAAATATTTGTTCTAATTTATGAAATTTAGTCGAACACCGTAGCGCAAGATATTATTTGAGTTCAAGTGAAATGTTTTAATTGAAGGCAGTAAAATTAATGCTGATATTTTGCCAACGTAAGAATACTGTAACGCCAATTTTAATAGCTACACTAAAATTTAAAGAAATAGAGTCTTTATATTTTAGTTTCCACGCTTAAATAATCCATTCAGTCTTGTTATAACTATTGAACATTTAAACATTCATTGAGCAGCCATTTTAATCTAACATCCCGCATAAATCCTAGCAATACGTCTACTGGGAAAAATTTTATAACCGTCCTGAACTACCAGAAACAGAGCCATTGCAATCATCAGAATTATTTCTCTGAATTCAGAAAAGTTTTGATACTGACTATCAGTTTAGGAAATTCGAGGACTGAATTAATCCGTCGTTGTGTGTTTAGTAAACATATGATTTCATAACATGAGAGATTTAACTCTTCCTAACCATAGTGTATTATATATCTTCCAACTTAACAGACAGATGACTCCCCAGCAACAGCTGGGGAGTTTGTTGCGCCATTTCTTCTTCCAGCCCAAACACTAGAAAGTTGTGACGGGCAGGCGTTTTGTAAGACAGACTTTATGTATGTAAAAGTGACGCTTAAAAGTGTTTTTTTTTTTATTTTGACTTCAAAATACGTATCTCTCTATTTTCTGTGGTTTCATTTCCGTGGCTTTCCCTACAGGCAGTGTGCATTCTATTGCGACAAAAAGTAACCTTTGACACTTAACGATATTATTGCTTTGATTGTTGATCATTTCTTAAACTAAGTAGGTAACAGAAATACAAACACAAAATTGTACCTCATAGAATAATTATTTTATGCAAATTACATATCACAAACCTTTGACGCCTAAGCGCACAAAAGTTTCAAACATATGCCTACAATAAATTCGACATTACCCCTAATCACGTACCTACCTACGAGTACCTTCCACTGCGAGAATTTCCATCGATTAGCAAACACAAAGACATGTCCCATCTCTATTTGTTAAGAGGAACTTGTGACTTCGAGAGAGCACATGTCACTAATCGTCCAAGTTTCTCGGTAACAGACCAACGTCTGGCCCAGATCATTATGTCGACAAGACCACAAGTTGCAAACGTTTTGGAATATCTAAATAGGTTTTGTCTGACGCTGGTTGGTTTGTTGCTTAAAGAAGAAAATGTTGGGAATTGGAGCAAGACTCACATGAGATGTGAGTTCTTAGAAAAGTGAAATATATACACATTCTTTAAAAATACAAAATAAATAAACAGTACATGGGTCGAAAAATGTATTTATCGTAACTAGTATTCCGGCCAATTCTACTAATTTTTAAACAACGCTCGTATTATACAATAAACCTAAATTTTCCTCCATTTTTGACAGATTGTAACTAAGATGCGAATGCAAACATTACTTAAAAATCAGGAATTTCCCCTCAGGTGCAACGATGAACGGGTGGAAGCTATAGCAAGTAAAGAATAGCTACAACCTGGGAGTCTTTTAGTCAAGAATGAATAGGTTACTTCTAGGCAAGCGTGCTCCGTTTTCGACCACATCATCGCTTACCAACAGGTGAGACTGTGGTCAAACAAGTGCCTATCAATCCGGGGGAATCCGCTGGGTGCAAGCCCCACAGAAGCGGTCGATGTGGCGACTCTTGGGGGAGAACATGTCCAAGAGTGATGGTGATGACTATCAAAATGCAAAATTAATTGTTGATTGTTTGTATGCTTTAATACATATGTAGTTCGTCGCTGAAAACACTGATCTGAATTTGATTTATTTTTTTTGTTGCTAGAAATTATTCATTTTTAATCGACTTCAAAAAAGGAGGAGGTTCTCAATTCGGGAATCATTTTTATTTTTTATAAATGTTCCCCGATTACTCGAAGACACCTGGACCGATTTGGAAGGGATTGTTTCGTTTGAAAGGGTAGACTTTCCAGATGGTCCCATGGTCATCAGGTCAGGATTTGATAATGGAATCTTGGAGAAATCGAGGGAACTCTTCAAATTTAATAGGCATACTAGAAGCGATTTGGGTATTTTTTGGAAGAGTATTTTCTTGAAGGGGTCCCATTTCAATTTGGGGAAGATTTGATGAAGAACTTCGGAGATAGGCAACGGAACTCTTCAATATATGATAGCAAATAGACCGGGATTGCTGAAATCGCATGTCTGTTTATTGTTTACACCAGTTCATAACAGAACATTACGCTGCTACGCTGTGAAGGGGTACGCACATGTTAATGTCAATTTAGCTGTGGAGACCACTAAAATTTGAAAATTAAGTAACTTCTTTACAAAAAAGTAAAACCGACTTCCAAATAAAAACACTAAAAGTATAAAATAATTTTAATTTCGGAAGCCGTTGTCTTTGGTTTTGTTTCTTCGTTTTTTGACACCGACTTCTGATAGATCATTTTATACTTTTATTTATATTTTATTAGGAGTTTGGTTGTATTTTTGTGTCAACAAGTTTTTAATATTGTAAAAAAATCCACGGTATTTGTAGGAAAAGACGTAGAAACAAAGTCACGTGAAAACTAATACTCAGTGAAAAAATCTTATGAAAGTACAAATTAATATTCATCGCAAAAATCAAAAAACCAGACCGGGCAAATTCTCGTCGTAATTTTTTTATCCAATCAGAATTCTCTTTGAGCACATTTGCAAGAGCGGAACCGCTTTCAATCTGTTCAGGATCTGTTTAAACTCATCTGGTGCAAACTACATCGAGAAATTGTTATGGACTGAGATATTATACGACTTACCCCTTTTTCTTCAATCAATATGATGATAATGAAGACACGGTTGGTGCAGTGGTTGAGCGATTGACAGCTGCGCTGCGTGTCGCGGGTTCGATCCCCGCACGGAACAAATATTTGTAAGGCCTACAGATAATTGTTCCGGTTGTGGCTGTTTGTGTATGTAAGTTTATATGATTGTAAACGCATCCACGATACAGGAGAAATTCCTAGTGTGGGGCAACGTTTTTATAAATATATCTATATATATATATATATATAAATATATAAATACGTTACGTTATATACGTATACGTTACGTGACGTTAGCAATTTATGAGATTTAATGAACATAACTGTGACGTGTAGGTAATTAATAACTTCAACTTTTACGAGAGTGAAAGAGAGTAGGTATTAAGTTTCATCTTATCTAAGAAAATTAGATCTAAAATGAAAGTAGATGCGGTTTTTATATGTTACTACAGCCATAGTTATAAATAAAAATGCGAGTGTAAAATTATGAGAAGAGTGTCAAATCAAGTTAAACAAGTAGGTACCTATTGAAACTACAAATATAAATAAATACACTTAAAGCTGGGTACTGACCAGTGTTACGGGGTGTAATGTAACATGTTACAAAGCGAGCTTTCGTGCAGTCAGTACGTGGAATTTGGAAACGAGCACAAACACGCCGTCTCGGATTTTAGGACACGGCGTTTCGTAACATCTATTACGGTGCGTAATACCGGTCAGTACCCACCTTTAAATAAAAATGTCTCTAAGTAAAACACAGTGCACTCCAATCTAAAAATAAACAAACTAAACTCAGACACTACTTAACAGTAATTTGGACGTAAACAATCTTAAGTTAATTGGTTAATCGTCGAAAAATGGCCGCCTTCGTCACGCCAAGTAATTTAGCTGATGACTACAGTATGATCGTTTAAAAAACACTTATCCATGACCGACACAAACAAGGTAAAGAGATTAGTGTGGGCTGACTCATATTTTGAAAATACTAAAATACTGGTATTCAGCCGAATCCGGTTTGACTGGAAGCCGACTCCAATATAGTTGGGAAAAAGGCTAGGCAGATGATGGTTGGATAGAACCGATTTGTTGTATATTCTTCACCTTTTGCTTACAGGTTCAACATACCCACACACAAATTTATTACGCCATCAAATCATCCTGTTAACTTAAAAAATTTGGTTGTATATTTGGAAAAAAAATCGCGGTTCTGGAACGCAAAAGGCTTTAGAAGGAACACGGATGGATTTTAGTCAGTAAGAGTTTAACACGCCCTTCCGCTCCACCCAGAGCGGAAGAAGTCATTTGGTGATTTCCCATCCTTAAAAAAAAACAGTATTTCCCAGGATTTAGTACAGTACTACAATCTGATACCACTCGAAGTTACGTGTGCAATGTTAACGGCTCGGAAACTGAACAGATGAACTGCAGAAATCCAGCCTTGCCAAATCAATTAGTGAGCTCAAACTGGCTCCGACGACGCTTCGATTTTGCATCTGTGTATTTTATGGAAACACGGTGTCAGTTGCTCTGTCAAATCTAGCAAATAATTTGCCTGTAATGGAGATTAAATCTTGTAGCAAAATATTACGTCAACAATTGATTTCATGTATGCAAAGTGTAACTACAAATTGTAATTGTTTTTAATTTTTACAAATCTTCTTATTATAAAATCTTCATTCTTCTTTGGCTTCTTTTGCGTTCTTACACGCACGCCAGTTCTGAGTACTGCGCACCTGCAGTACTATTCTGTAAAAAGTCATAGAGAAAATTAAGGTAAAGTGATCTTGAAGTGAGCTATCAACCTCTATCTCTATCTTTAGGAGGAATGACAAGACGCTCATATCTCCTAAACTTTCATGGTGGGATTTTTTCAGAATAGACAAGCTGACTTTATAGAAGTACATTTCCAAAAACATCTGTGAACATTTCCTTCTAAGGCTGCTTTTACAAGAGATGTGCGAGGATGCGTAGCGAAGGATGTGTTTGTTAAGAACCAATAGAACTGCTTCATTTACTTAACCGGTTCTTAACAAACATATCCCTCGCAACGCATCTTCGCACATCCCAGGTGGTACGCAGCCTTACAGTCTTCTCAGCAAGGAAGTAAGGAAGACAGCCCAGAAATGTCAATTTATTTATTAAAACTTCATGCAACACAAAGGTTCAAAGTCATAATCAAAGACCAAAACAATACCATAAACCAAAAAGCCTTGTCATAGACCATTAATGAGTGTCACTGCGTGAAAATATTGTTGATGGCAAAACATTTTTTTCCTCAAACAGGAAAAACAAAATATTTTTAAAAGCACTATAATCCAATTTGTTCCGATAAAAATATCAGTATTATCTCACCGGCTTTCCTCCGCGCGGAAATTAAAATCGATTGGATGACAAGCACAAGGCTACTAGCATTATGAGGTAACTGAAAAATCGGTTTCATTTCAATATAATAAATAACTAGTTAATTTAATTTAGGGTCGCCTCTTCCAGTGCCGATTTTTCAATCATCAAATAATTTAATCTCGAGAATAAATATGGCGGTTCAATATATCTTCCTAATGAAAGCAGTTAAACTGTCATACATATATACTTCAAATGAATAAACTCAAGTTGATTTAAAATCTGTCGCCACGTCAGCCATTGGTCGGCTGCTGCGCCATGTTGGCGTTTTCACACATTTATATAACTACATAGATATCTAAATAATACGTTTAACAGCATAGTTTTTTCTTAACTTTTATTCAATTATATTACTCACATTATTTATTTACGATTTTTTTATAAAACACTGTTACTAACATAACCTATCAATATTTAATTAAGTATTTTGTTTATCTTGTTAAGGTTTTGTATATATTGTATTTACCTTCGTCCGTGTGTCACTGCAGGGTGCCAACTAAAAACCAGGGGGGCTACTCTCTAAGCCCAAAGTCCGTAGTTTCGGGCTTAGTTGCGGGCGTATTCTACGCCGTATCACCTGCCCACTAAGAATAAATGACAACGCAATTTGACAGTTACTGTCAAATCGTGTTGTCATTCATTCTTAGTTTGGGTTCGGAACTAATCGTAAGTCCGTATGTGACACAGAGTAGAATTCGCCCGCAACTAAGCCCGAAACTACGGACTTCGGGCTTAGAGAGTAGCCTCCCAGCGCTGGGTGTCTGACGCCCAGCTCAATTCTATACCTACTACTACTGCGTTATTTCTGTTTCTTTCTCTTTGTTGTTTTTTGTCTGTGCCGAATAAATGTTTTCTATTCTATATTCTATTCTATACTGTTTTTTTTCAAATTTTGGTTTAGTTTAATATTATTTGAAATGAAATTAAAGCGAAAGGATCCAGCAGGTTATTGTTAACCCTTATCGTCAAACACTGTGTTGACGGTAAATCAATTCTAATCAAATTGCAATCGAACTATACTAGGTACCATTGCACTACCTATAAACGAACGCGTAATTCAGCATTCGAGGTAGAAATCATGCTCAATTACGTCACGAGGTCTATGTTAGCTTGTAATCACTTAACGATAGCCCGATCACTAATTTGATCCGGAACGTTGGCATTTGAGCTAGAACGTTGGCATTTGATCCTGAATGTTGACAGCGCCGCCAGCCGAACGGATCATACGTCAGCCAAATCTACATATCAACAAAGTGAGCTGCTGGAATCAGAATACCTAATACGATTTCCGGAGCACGAACTATCATTGATTTATTAATATGAGTTCACCGCAAATGTCCGTCATAATTTTATTCGGTCCCTCGGTAGCACATTGACATAAATTTGATAAATGATAATTGAGGGATCCCTAGGGAGATTTAAATGAAAGAGACTATAATATAATGCGCTGGAATTTTGTGATGCGGAACATTTAGATCTCGATATGTACTCTCGTCCTGGAAAGTGTGACAACAAATTATAAACAAATATTATAAAGAGAAAAAATGGTTATGACCTTACCCTTTAGTCACCGCGGCCCCGGAACGCAAAGGGTTTTAGTTTAGAAGGGACATGGATGGGTTTTAGTAAGTAAGATTCTGACATGCCCTCCGCTCCACCCAGAGCGGAAGAAGTCATTTGATGATTTCCCAACCTTAAAAAAAGCCTTACCCTTTACAAACCTCAAGGGTTATTACTGCAAGTAGGTACTGATCCAATTATATTATAAAGAAATTCTATTATTTATAGACATTTTATAATGGCTGTATACAGGATGTTACAGAAGTGCATGGTCATTTTTAAGGGTGGTGTTCTAATCTGTAGCTGCTATAGAGTAAGTAATAAAACAATATCAAAATAAAAAATATCAAGGTAATAATATAAAGGTCGGAGACCGCATAAAATTAAGAAAAAATCACTATTCAAGCTGTCTGGTTCAGTCGGTGGCATCGAATCTGTGATTGAAGTAAAATAAGCACCACCCACTGCATCGAACAACTTGAAAAGTGTATTTTTCTTAAATTTTAGTAGGTTTTTGAAAAAAGTATTTTTCTTTTGTTTTGGTATTTTTTTCCGAATTTTATGCAGATAATTATCGTCCTTAAATATGACCACGCACTTTTGGAACACCCTGTATGTATGCTTTTTATCTCAAAAAATACAAGGTACCTTGGAGCAAAATATGTACATTGTGATACGTTTCCAGATTTTTGGGAATGTTGTTTCGGGTAAGTATTTTAAAACTTTGCACACAATGAAGTACCGTTGTTTTCATTTTCAAAAGTTCCAATTCCAAATCGGCGTTGATAAATTCTTTAAAACCGTACTTTAAGCAGTTATTGGAAAAACCAAATGGCTAAGTGACGCTGCTG
Organism: Mamestra brassicae; assembly: GCA_905163435.1. NCBI lineage: Eukaryota > Metazoa > Arthropoda > Insecta > Lepidoptera > Noctuidae > Mamestra > Mamestra brassicae. The sequence goes on along the minus strand of LR991004.1, from coordinate 3,819,989 downwards.
AAAGTCTGAAAATGGCCTTAGCAATTTTCAGCCGTTAAAAATAATGATGATACCGATTTAGAAAGCTTGTTTAGATGGCTAGCTATTACAGATCTAAAACTAAAGACAAATCATCTACTTAATTCAATCTCATCGTGAAACCAGTTTTGCTAAAACAATGTCTTAAAAGAAATGAGATTTTTTCCCAGAATGACATCTGTTACTTTATGCACCAAGGGGATAAAGCAGTGTTTTATGTTGTAGGCGTCACATTGAATTCTGAACGCAATAAATGATTAGAGAGTTACCTTACTAAATAAATAAAAAGCGTTGCCCCTCGCAATGTTTTTTAGTTTAGTATTTAACTCACGAGCGTAGCGAGGTAGTTAATACAAGAATCCTGAATGCATTCAATATGTCACCCATGACATAAGTCACTGCTTTATCGTGCTCAAGGACAAGGTGTTTGTGCTAGCTTGCTTCGTCCGACACTCACGAGTGCCGCGAGTCGGCCCCCACTGCCAAGTGCAGGTCGCGCGCCCGAAGCTGTGCCCAGGTCCACCACCGCGCCGGGCAATAATATTGTACTGAATTTCATAACCACCCGCGGTAATAATGTAATTTGAATTTGGAGCCTCACAGACAAGCGCCGTCGTGGGCAATAACAAACGCACTTTAGGTTAGACTTATAATTTGACGTTTTCGTGCAAGTAGTGTGAAAAAAACTTACACTACCGCTCAAAAGTATTAGGCTTCCTTCATTTTGTGAGACCCAAAGCTATGTGAGGCCGTCTTTATAAAGAAAGGCGGACACACGAATGAGTCTTCCATTTATCAATAACAATCAGTATTATGATTTCTTTAAACAAATGGCCAATAAGAAAAAAAAATAAGAAAATCTTTTACAATAAATACAACCGTGGAAGTCCACATAAAAAAAAACACTAGAAACTATAAAATAACTTTAGTTTCGGAAGTCGGTGTTTTTAGATGTTTCATTGAATTTTAATCTTTTTGAAAAAAATATTTTTATTTACCTTTCAACACCGTCGAAAAGTGTCTTCTTTTATTTCATAAATGACAGAGTTATGAGGTAACAAACACAAACAAAAAAAACGTACATCCGAATTGAGAATCTCCTCCTTTTTTGTAGTCGGTTAATTACTATGAAGTCGCTCCATTTATTCTAACTATTACAAAATCCTTTTCTGGGTAGCCAATTAATACTTTTGAGTGTATGTAACATTTATGGGAAGGTCTTCCACTTTGATATTTAATATAAATTCTACAAGTTTTTCAAATCAAATTATGGTAATAAAGTACCCTTAGACGTAAGTTTACGCATGTCACCATGTTCTTGAATATTTTGTGAAGACCTTTTGGCGTCCAAAAATAGAATTTGATGCCTTCTTTTTCCAGGCTTAAAGAAACTTAAAAAATGTCACGACGACGTCAATAGGATAGAAATATTAAGACGAAATTTCCTTTGACAGTTTTAAGTTGGGAACTTAAAAGAAAGTTTTTGATGTTATTATGTTCCTGAAATAAAATTACTTATCGATACGTAACGAATTGGCAAGTTTTCTCATAAAATTAATGAATACCTAGTTTCATGTATACGAGCTCGGTATTCATTCATTATAATTATGAGAAAACTGAAAGTTATTTTCCTACGTCAACCTGCAATGGCTATATCCAATGAGGACATCTTACTAGAAAAATTGTTATCTCCGAAATTACTGAGCCTAAAATTTTGAAAAAAAAAATTGTTTTTATTTAATATGGGTTTGCACTTTACTCTAGTCTAGGTCATAGATGACATAGACAAAGTCAACGATGGAGCTTACGCAGAAGAAGCCTGTTCACTCTAATTTTGAAGAGAGTTTTCTTTAACTAATATTACAGGAAAACCTGAAATAAGTTTATAGTGTTAAAGTAACTTGATACAAAATGAGATTCGTTCGGAACCTTTTGCACGCGAGTCCGACTCGCACTTGGCCAGTTTGTGTCTTCATAATAGCAACATTTTTAAATACTCCTGGCCACGCTTACCGGCACGCAAAGTGTCATCGCTCATTTACTCTAAGCTACAAAATGCGCTCTCAACAGCTCGGCTGTACTATCTATCCCTAGAAGTGCTATCTCGACACAAACAGTTCTAATACTGTCTACGTGACCTATCCAGGACAGAGAAGATTTCTCCTTGAAATAGCCACGAGCGAATAGTTTTACTGTGGTTGTTTCGAATTAAGTTTGACATAGCAACTGTATTCATTTGCGTTGAATGACATTGCGATTTTATTACTATACAAAATTAGGGAGTTAGTCGGATAGTCAGAAGCCAGTAATCTGACACCAGTCTTACCAAGGAGTACCGTGTTATGTTACCCAGTTAATGGGTTGTGGAGGTCTGGTTGGCAGCCGCTCCACGTAAAATACTGGTATTCAGCTGAATCCAGTCTGACTGGAAGCCGACCCCAATATAACTGGGAAAAGGCTAGGCAGATGATGAGGGAGTTGGTCATCGATCCAGCGATGGCATACTGTCATTGCCATACTGCATCCTTCGATACGCATTCGCCGCTACAGAACCTTCCGTTCCGCGAGTAATATAGGTCACTGCCACATTTGATCAATAAATCAGTTCAGAAATACGTAATAGGGCTACGAATGTTGTCTACAAAAATACGTTGGCTCACTGATTTCCAAGAATGAAAACGAAAAACGAAAATACAACAGCAGCCAGAAAGTTTAAAGTGTGAGTGTATTCCTCAGACATCCGTGAGAGTAAGTCACAGTGAACAATGGCGTCAGCATTTGTTACTGTATCACGTAACTTTAACATTTACCTTCGACTCCACGAGTGAAAGGAGCTGTTCCAAGAATTCTCCAACTTTGTGGATAAATAGACTGAAAGAGCTGATGTCGGCAAATCTGTTTAAACGAAACTATAGGTACACAATTTGGGGAAAAACAGGCGTTATGTCACGTCTATACTGAACAAGTGAGGTCGAGAGAAGAGTGGGTTCATCCGAAAATGAAAAAAAAACTTAAAAAACAATAGTCACACCAAGTTTTGCATCCCATAAAATATGTAAACTAACGACTGTTAATGGACGTATGGTCTGAAAATTATCTAAACTAATAATTGCGGGATAAATAGTTTGTTTGTTAGACATTTAATAACGCATTCAGGGTCCTTTTGGGGTTTGCCGTGGCGATGTAGCGCGTCAGGGATGTTCGCGGAAGCGTGCGTCGATGGGTACGCCGCGATCATGCAAAAGCAATTCGCATCCATGATGGCGCGCTTGCGTTCCTCCTCTAATGGCATCCTGAATGTGTTTGCAGACCGGTGGGACTCTCCCCTCTTACGAAGGTGGGCAAGTGTTCAGATACACTTATCATTTTTTATTATAACTTTAATTTAACAAAATACGGATGTAGTTCTGAAATTAAACATTTGTATTTGTATTATAAAAGATAATATGTGAAGATGGTCAGGGAACTGATCCGATAAAAAATACTTTTACAAAGCAACACCATCGCCAAATGACAGAAAATTTACGAAAAGACTTTTGACAAGTACGTGCGCCAGAGGCTGAAGTATGCGCCGAGAGTGTTCGCAACGTCAACTTTAAGGCGTTTGTGGTGCGCATACCAACATGCTACCTGCATGAGATGATGGAAGAAAACTTTTGGCCACGGGATGTGGTATTCCGCCGCTTTCGCGGACAAGTGCCACCGGAACTCACAAAGACTTAGTGCAACTAAGTGACATTAACATATTTTTAAGTTTGATTGACTAAAACAATTGTTATTATATTTAAAAAAAATGTTCAAGGTTAGGTAGGTAAGGTTAGGTTAAGGTATTTATCTATAGGTCTTTGTAACCTGAAAATAAATGGTTTATTATTATTATCCCCACAATGCATTGTCTCACTGGCATAGACTACGCTAGCGTATGTTCGGCCCAGAATTGAGCAACGGAAACGCCATTCACTGCCGCAGCCATAAGGTCCTCCCATATACAGGTGACAGGGCAAGCGGTGCAAGACGAGCCGTAGGGCATGAACTGCGGAGAGACTCTACACAAACATTGATGCTGATAATGAACATCCCAAAACACTACTATCTTATAATAATGACACCAGTTTCTCCAATTTAAAATATGTGTGTATTCATTATTCGGGCGTCTTCGACCACCTTCGGCTGATGTCGGGCAGACAAGAGACACGGGCGCGCACGTCGCGCGGCCTGGGGTTCTCTACTTTGCTACTGGTCTCCAACGACGATACGCGCGCGCATTCACCAAAATTCTACCTACTGGAGACTTCAATATATTTAGTTTATACAGTCCACTGCTATTATTTAAAGTCCTTAGATAGGTCCCTAACACATATATTAATAAATCACCATTCCCAAAGGTAAGTTTTTGCAATTTATAATCTACCTTCTTAGCCCCTTTGACAGGGCTAAGATAAAAATCCGTTCATCGAATAACTTCCATTAGCTTTACCTACCTTATCTTAATAAATCTAAATGAGATGATTTCAATCTTAATTAAGTTTTCAAGTTCTTTTGGGATTTGAAATAATTTTATGATGCGGTGAAGTTATTGAAGCTTATTATTTTTTTCGTAGGCTATACTTTGTCTGACGTCTGACATGACGTCATCGTGACGTGATGTTATGACTATATCATATACTTTTACGATATGGTCATGACATATGGCTGACTTTGACCATGCAGTCATGTTATTTGACACTTGAAATCGGCCTTATTGCCATTTAACGTGGCAATGCTGCCGGTGTTCTGGACACGTTTCTCATTGACAGCGATTCGGATGATTTTTTCGATGCCCTATGAGTTCCTCCCCTCCCCTTTAAATACCTACACATATTTTTTATTAGCTCGTTTATACTTTTTAATAAGTTGATATGTATGTTTTTTTGTGTATATTAGAAAACTAAAAAAGGACAAATATGAACACTTTACTTGCCTTATTGATTCAAACGTACAATTAAGTATAACTGCCAGTCTTGCCAATACTGTCGCTATTCCCAGTTACTGGATTCAGGTGGTCAGATAGGCAGTGGTCTACCACCACACACAGCTTAGCACATCAGAGCTGCCGTTAAGATTGGAAACCGACCCCAAAATAGGTGGGAAAAGACTTGACAGATTAATTAATTGGTTTGATTTTAGGTTGAACAGTTCTTTGCAATAATTGACTGATTGCAATCATTTCATCAGAGAACCAGCAATTACCTTTACCGAAAAACAAAAATCCAATAAACAAAAGCCAACTGCGGCATTAAATTCACCTACACGGCCATATTGAAAATCAATTTAAAAAAGTTCGTTGAAAACTGCCGTAAACTGGCTCAATCCGGTTTGAAGCAGTTCGAAGCGGTCGCCGTATTTCATTGTTTCATGCTCCACAATAAAACTGAAAGGTCTCTGGTACACCTGACCTACAAAAGGTACTGTTAAATAAATTCGCACAACAGTCCTATTGTTTCAACAATACTAGTAATATTAATTAAATGAGAACAGATAAAATCTTGTTTTATAGTGTGTTGAGTCGTAATATTCTGATTGTTATTTGTTTGTATTGTTGTTTAGAAATCCGGAGGAATACGATTTATTTCGGTATCGTCAAGGCTACCATTGAACTTATTATTATTCGTCTAGGTAGACGGACATTTTCTTGAATTTAGTAGAATTTAGAGGACTAAATTCGAAAAAATGGCTTGAAAAACCTATATCAGAGTTTTTCCAAACTGTGGAACAATAGGTACAAACCGATGTCAAATCTACCTAATCTCCCTAACCGTATTGGGGTCGGCCTCCAGTCTAATCAGGCAGCCAGATAACAGATTTTTACAAACCAGTAACTGGGTAACACTATACCCCTTGGCAAGACTAATGTCCAAATTTAGGCTTTGACTACCCATAACAACTGTCAAAGATCAACAGAAACCGTTGTCAATATAATCAAAGTATTTATTAAAAATACTAGTACTTTGCCCTCGATTTCGTCTGCACAGATTTAGTGCAAACAATTTCCACCCCCTACTTCACCCCTTTACGGAGGGAGTTTCCTAAAATCCTTTCTTAGCTGACGTTTCCTATGTATAATCTACCTCCGGTCCAAATTTTATGTTCATAGGTCTAGTCTAGTAGTTTTTGAGATTTCGTGATTTACCAGTAACCTTTAACTTTTAAATACATGTCACCTGAAAATTGCTGAATCCGTAACATTGTAATAAATCTTGATTAGATTATAATTTCTCGATATATTATGAAAATATCTTTTTATATACAATAAATCACATCCAAATATATCAATCAATAGTTTCCAATATATCCGCGTCTTATTTAGAAAACATAGTTTACAATTTCACGCAATATTTTACAACCTTATGGAGTCTGCAATTTTCCGATGACATATACAACGTGTAACAGAATAACCGCAATACCTCTTAAGGGGTCATTGTACTGATCATTGTGAACAACTTTTACTATGGGACCATCAGCTGTTCAGTACATTTTGTCGAGTTATGCTCGCAGAAATGTATGGGGGAGTCGATTTTTTCCGCGATATCAATGTTGGTCCCATAGTAAACGTTGTTCATAATGATGAGTACAATGACCCCTCAAGAGGTATTGCGTTTATTTTGTTTCACGTTTTATATATAGGGATATAGATAGATAATCTTTGAAAGTCATCAGACCGCTAGACATAAGCCTCTCCAAAACTAAATGATTACCCACAAAATCGTGGCTACCTTCGAAATTACGTAATCCCTCATCTGTTGCGAAAGGCAAGTCCTTTCGCTCGGGATTGCTAACATAAGTAAAGAAACTGTTATTCATTTGATGAAGCCCCTCAAGTGGGGGCTGCGCAACTTGAATCACGTAACCAAGGTGGCTATTGTTGATATTCAAACTATGGTCAACTTTCTTAGAATACTTAAAAATGTATCAAAAAATATTATTTATTTTTCTAAGAATGTTTCTGCGATAAAACATGTGAAACATCACGTTGGTAAGGGTGTTGAAACAATTTACGAAACATTTGGTTAAAACATTGTTTCAAACATTTTGAGATTTTTATTTGTTTAAGTAATTACGCAAATGTCGACACAACTGTGAAGAAACGTGATTATTTGTATCGAATTCACAAAATGAACATTCCTTACGTTAAAAAAAGGGTATTTAGGTGGGTACTGACCCAAGGGCGTACCCAGCTAGGGGCAGGAGATAAAATAAACTAAAATTTTCTTGGCAATTTCTATTACTGGAAACTAGAACATGAGAATAAAAAACGTGTATCTCTATGCAAAATGAAGTGTTGGAAAATTAACATCTTTCCACTCATGAATTATTTTTTATTTGACATTTATTACATTATTTTATCTAAAACATTCCACGGCATTCGATTTGATATAGTATAGAATTCTATCGTGCATATCAAGGGCCATCCATCTATTGCCTAGTAGACTTGTCGGCGGCGGTGGCAATCCAGGGTGACTGGGAATATTTGGGATGGGCGCGAACAAACGCTCCGCCCGCACCCGCACTCGTCGACGACTCAGTGCATAGTCGTCGTTCATGAAGCACAACAACCAGCGAAACAGGTATAAGCTGCCCCCCCCTAGCTCAAATCCTGGGTACGCCCTTGTACTGACCGGTGTTAGGGGTCGTCATGTAACATATTGCAAAGCGAGCATTCGAGCAGTCAGTAGGTACCTGGAAACATGCGCATCTTACATGTGTACGTGTTTTGTTTTACTCGGATTTTAGGACACGGTGTAACATAATAATTGCAATAACGGCCCGTAAGACAGGGCAGTACCCAGCTTTTGATGATTGTCAAATCTTAAATGTACGGGATCAACATATTTGCCACGGAACCCCTTGGCATGACCAGCATCAGATTTTTCTGGCTTCTGACTGCCCGTAACAAAATAACGACTGTCCGGGATAACCGAGACTAACAGCTTAACGCTTTCCGAGGCGCGAAAGAAACTCATTATGTAACGGGTGATCACCCATCCACGGACCTACCTCTGCAAGCGCTGCTTAACCTCGAAGATCGAGCGCAAGAGGTACTCTCTGAAATTAAACCAATGAGTTAGAAAACAAATAAGAAACGCATGTGAAAAAAAAAACCATCTTGAAACTAACAGTTCTTTTATAGTTACATTTACAAGGAAAGAGTGTAAAAGGTACTAGAAAGTTTGAACTTTAAAAACTTATACTGTAATTCTTCAAGATTTGTAGACGAGGAAAGAAAAAAGATAAAGAGAAAATGCAGCGGCAATTTATCTTTCTACGCAAGTTGTTATTTAATTCGACAAGGCGTTTCAGATTACAATTGTTTTGCCTAGAGAATAATATCTCGTTGCTCTTCTTTAAGCTAAAGAGGCAATAACAAAGCAAAATGAAAAAAAGCTAGAGCAATTTAAATGTATGTCAGAAAAGTTATCGAGAAAAATTACAGTGAATAATACTAGCAACATGGAATGTTCTGAGAAAACATTTTAATACCGTACAGCGTGACATTTTATGCATTGATGATTGCAGTTCAAGGGTTAGAAGTTCACATTAATTTAAGCAACGGGAAAAATCTGTAGTTAACTAAATATGTATAGTCCTCCTTGCCGATTTCGACAACGGCGACCCCATGATACTACTTCCTAGCCTCGCTAGACCGAATTTGGTGGTCAAGGACGTGTTCAAGAGACATTTAAGCGCTTGCGCTATTGACCTATCCGGTTGGGAGAGACCCAAGCCCTGATATAATATCCTTTTAATTCCGCCGGTCAGCTATATTGCCTTAGCTGAGATCGGGTATTTAAAACCAAATTCGGTCTAGTTAACTAAATACATTAGCCTTAAAACACCAATTCACGAAAAGTAATATAAATCATACAAACTGTATTCTGTTGATGGTTTAAACCGTTCGCCAAATTCGGCAGTAAACATGATTTACAAATTATGTGCCTTTCTGAAGTTTTGTGTAAATCGCCTTATTGGCTTTTGTTTGAATTAACCACCGCAAAGTACCTATAAAATAACTTTAATTTCGGAAGTCGGTGTTTTTGGTGGTTTACTAATTTTGCTGAATATCATCTAAAGACAAAGTACTTGTCAAGACGAATCAAACGAATCCAAACTCGATGGTGTTGCGTTGTTTCATAACAGAGTTCCTATGGCCACCTTCCAGCTGCATCATCAGAGCAGCTGGATGTCACCATAGTCTTGCATTGACAGAAACTACACATATAATAATAATAATAAGAATTGGAAGTAGCGAACTATATGTAGGTATGCGCCCGACCCAATTCTCGAAAATGGCAATTGCACGTTGTATTGGGGTCGGTCTATCAACATTGACAGGACTATTGTTGCCAATAAGCCTGACATAGTGGTAATAGACCGACTAGAGCGTCGCGCAATGATTGTTGATATAGCAGTCCCGCATGACGAGACCCTCGTGAAGGCTGACAAAGATAAATAAACTAACTTGGCTCGCGAGGTTGTCAGCACACAGTGTCAGTCATTGTGCTGATAATCGTTACAGCCAATGGCTTCCTAACCAATAGCCTCGAACCACATCTGAGCAGGCTTTCGTTGGGCAGAGCTGGATCGAGGGTTTGATCCAGAAAGCAGTACTCCTGGACACGGCACGCATAGTTAGGAGGTTCCTTAAAGGCCCTGACCACCGGTAGCTTGGACTCTGTTACCACTTGGACCCACGATACCGGTGGGCTACTATTTTTTATATTTTTAAAATGTTTTTTCTGCGAGACAGTTATGGCGCAGAAGGAGGCTGCGGAAAGGGAGAGGGAGATGTCGACCGCTCTCCCGGCCCGCAGCAGGCGCATCGGGCGGGGAGGAGGGCATATGTTGCCCTCTTCCGGCCCCCCTAACTGGGTCCAGGGGCGGCGGACTTGGGGATGTCCTCATCACAATTCATCCGGACCCGAGGTGATGGAGCGTGGTGTTCCCGTGCGCCTCTCTTGGACGTAGCGGGGGGAGTCAAACACCAAACTCCCCCCGGTGACGCGAGGTGGCACCAGCCGTTCCCGCGATCCCCGGCGTAGGTGGGAGATGGAACACCGGGGTGGTTTTAGTCAGTAAGAGTCTGACAGACCCTTCCGCACGCCTCAGGACGGAGGACATCCATGAGGATTTTCGACACATCAAAAAAAAGGTCAGAAACAGAACCTCGATGCCAGTTCAAATTAAAACAAAGCTAGCAACTGATTATTAAGCTGCTACTTTCTACTTAAAATTATTCTTCGCTTTAGCTGCCAATCTACTATTTTTGCTACCGGCTTAAATTATTTTTAAATACCAAATTCAGATGAATTTGTCGCCGCGTTAAATACGTGCCCTTTGAATTAAAAACCTTCTCCGTTTTTAAAATCTGTTAAAAATAGCAAAATAAGTATTTTGGATTACCCATCATTCCATTTACCTACAATACTCCTTGGTCACGCCCCTAAACTAAAAGGTCCAGATTAACAACCCAGTTGTATCGAACAAAGGTTCTAAAATAACATTGTCACCATTCGATTTGTTTCGTATATTTGTTCCGCTCCAATCCTTTGGCGACAAAAAGTTTATAAAGTTAGGATATTGGAGCGATATTGTGTTCATCTGAAATTGAAAATAAACGATTCTTTGGCTCGGATTGTTTTTCTTTCTTGTATTGTTATTGGATCCTAATTTGATCTGGTGAGGTGTTTGAACAAGTTACCATTGTCTTGTCTATTGAAAGAGTTTGTGAATTAGTAGAGATGCAACTGTTGGTCTGCCAGGTATAGTTTGCCGTGTTTTGTCTGTGGATAAAGAAGTAAGGTAAATATTTAAGGAATATTATTCCCCGCCAGAGTCTGGGTTTCCCGATTGCTATAACTTTGGAGTCTGAATGTCAAGAGTAAATAAATAACATCCAAGCAAGCGTGCTCTATCGTCGACCACATCATCGCTTCTCAACGCTAGCCAATAAACAATATGTTTTAAGACGATACCTACGGATCTTCACAGATAGTCAAAGGAACTTCAGTGTTATTCATAAACAAGTAAATTGTATTTGAATTTACACATAAAAATACACAATACAGTAGGTATAAAATATAAAAATTACATTTTAATTTTATAAATTACATCAACAATTAAAAATAATTTTACATTTCTTCAATAGCATGTCGATAATATAATTAAATAAAACAATATGTACTTACTTAGTTCAGTGTTTAAATATACAATTTACTAGCTACTTCACGCGGCTTCGACTTCCTTACCACCACAATTGAACCCCTTAATTGATTGAAGCGGGAGGGCATGTCAGACTCTTACTGACTAAAACCTTCTAAAGCCCTTTGCGTTCCAGAACCGCGGTGACTCTTTCGAACAAATTCCGCAACACTGGCAGGCTCTGGCCCTAGCGGGCCTCGTCTTCTATGCTGACATCTGCATGCAGGCGCGCGTGAAACACAACGCACCATCCTAGGGTTTAGCTAGGGTGTTGATAAGTCAGTCAGGACTTGTTTTTTACTTAACCTACAAATTATTTCGACTTTGAAGTTTTTCACGTACATTGTTATACTTTCTAAATTCACAATAAAGAATACACAACGGCTTGCTAGCCGTAGCAATTCCGTAAATATTTACCTGGAAACGTCACAAAAGCGGAATTTTCATAATTTGTATTATGAATTCCTTTATCTTGTGTCGGGGCATTTTGTCGTTTGATATATGAAACAAACGGCACGCACGGGTACAGGTTACCCACGGGCACGAGTTACCCACGTCGCTCTTTTACATTTATGAGCCAGCAAGTATAGTTACATCCACTTATGAATACAAAATTTCTGAGATAAGGAAAAAATGCTTTGAATTCGAAGATTGAGAATAACATTTTATGGGAGGGAGCAAACGTAGAATGCTCACTTTTGCAAAAACCCCTGTTATTTCTTATAACAGGGGTTTTTGCAAAAGTGAGCAATAGATTTTCTCCGACGCCCGGTGCGCCTGCTGCGGGCCAGAAGGGGGGTTGATTTTCCCTCTCCCTTTCCGCAGCCTCCTTCTGCGCGATAACTGTCTCACAGCCTTCTCCACCACCACCACCGTTTCCCAGGACAGGAGTCGCCGAGCACGCCGCCAGCGAGGACGCCGCCGACCATGGAACGGACTACGGCCGGCAGCGAGAGGTTTCCAGCTATCGATTGCAATTTTCAGCACTTTATTAAGGCTGTTGTTTTGTATGGTGTCGGATGTGGAACAATAGCTCTATCCCATCACTTCCCGTGGGTATCGTAAGAGGCGACTAAGAGACTCATCAGAGAATGGGCAGCAGCATTCTCTGTTCATTGCAGCAGCTACACTGTGACCGCCAATCCGCCTGCCAATCGTGGCGGTTATGGCAAACGCCACCATTGGGGAAGGCCTATGTTCAGCAGTGGCCCGTCTTTCGGCTGATTTGATGTTGATGATGAATAAGTATTTTATTTTGCAAATATAAAAATTGCTTACATGTTCCCTATTTCAGAGGTTTGTAAAGTATTCATGGAGCTTTGTCAGCACGATATGGGCCGGATTTTTTTGTTAACACCTCAATCAACCTGCCCAGCCTTACTATGCTTAGCTTACTATGACGCCTTTACAACTGCCATAGAAAACAGCATTGTCGCGAGAGGGACAGATATATTAATATTTATATCTCGTTTGTTTTTTTCGGTCGATTTTGATTCTATTTTCACTGTTAGTATTAGAAAGAAAGAAAAATGTTTATTTGGGACTCGCACAAGACAAACAAAACAGTAAAATAAAATTAATAACGAAACAGTAATATAATGTAACAAACATGGATAATTATATAATAAAATAAATATCTGTGCGAGGCCAAAATGGTCCTTATCTCAACTTATGCTGCCACCAGGCCAGTCAATGGTGCCACGGAATCCACGGATACACTCACGGAGCATAATTATATAAAAGAAATATATATTATATTTTGTGTATTTCTGGATAAACTGTTTAGATAATAAATATTTATTTCATGCATATTCCTTATTGATCAGCCTTTTCTTTGACATTACAACATTATTTTTATTCACCAAAACCCGAGTCATTCTGACACTAAGGAAATAAAAACAAAAAGTTTAATGTTATAAACTTGGCGACAGCGACGTACGGCGGAGGTTTACAAATTGTCATTAACACGTCTGTGTGTTAGTGACAAGTTGCCTTACCAATTGCTCCCATTACTGTCAGTTTGGCTCATGTCGCTGGCGCGTTTCGACATGTTAACACTAACATAAAAAAATTGTTTTGCTTGTTCCTTTGTTGGGAGTAATCTCCGGAAATTCTGATCTGGTGGTGGTCTATTTGATATAAATGTTTTTGTATTTGATTTTTTGACCTGGTTACCGTATTTATTTCATCATCATCATCCACAGCCCTCTGCTAAGCAGTCTTCGCCCACTGCTAAGCATAGGCCTCTCTTCTCTTGTGCCAATCCCCACGATCCTGTGCCAGCCTCATCCAGGTTCTACCCGCGATGGCAACAATGTCGTCCACCCATCTCGCCGCCGGCCGACCAACACTTCTTCTTCCAGTCCTCGGGCGCCACTGGGTCACTGCCTTACTCCACCTATCATCACCGCGCCTTGCCAGGTGCCCTGACCAGCTCCATTTTAGTTCCGCAATTCGTTTTCTTATGTCGAAAATCTTCGTACGTCTTCGGATCTCGACGTTTGGAACTCGATCTATTAGACGTATGCCAAGCATGCAATGCTCCATGGTCTCCGTGCAACTCTCAGTCTGTACACCACCTCCTGCGTAAGCGTCCATGACTCTGCACCGTAAGTCATGGCGGGCAAAACACACTGGTTATAAAGGCGGGACTTCAAACATTTAGGCATATTTGTTTATTTACCCGTTTTACTATTACCAACCACTACAACTACAGTAAAACTCCTCCGTCTCCTTTCATAGGTATGCTGGAAGAGATTTCTTTATAAAGAAGCATCACCTTTGTACCTATTTTGTTGTTTCCTTCTTCTTATATATTTGTTAAATGTGTACACACTGTTGAATAAATAAATAAAACTGACAGTGGCAATCGCCCAGAAAAGCCCCGAAACAAGATACACCAATAACCGAATTCTATCAAACCAATGACAATACCCAAATCAACACGAAATTATTGCCAACCCCTTAACAAGGCGAAGTACATAAATTAGCAACGTTAACATAAACTTGTAACTGTCATTGAGCACCGAGACGTTTCACTGGCACTGCTAGAGACGGAATTGCCAAAACAAAACATTCCATTCAAACCAAATGTCAGGGGGTGTCACCGTTTACTCGTAGAAATTGAAGGTCACTGACAGTTCTGACAGACTACTAGAGGACAGACGTCGCTGGAGAAGGTCTGGGAAATGGGACGTATTATTGGTCGGAGAAAGCAACACAGCGGGAAGAATGGAAGGCTATGGGGGAAACTTGCAGTGATCTGCAGGATTAGGGCAATAAAGGTTTCTAAAAAATAATACAGTGCTATAATACATTATGACGATGACGGTCTATGGTCCAAAAATTTTCGCGAACCCACATTGCCCGAGCACGACTATTCCAGCTTTCTTCTGTCTCAGACATGAGTCCCAGCATTATGCTGAGCGATGGTAGTTATGCGCTGTTGTGACATTTTGTAAACTGACGGACGGCATCTCTTGTCTCAGGGCTCTATGGTAAGATTGTGTGACTTTCCAATTCATTTGTCAGCCATCACCCGGTATACAATGACAACATGAAATAAGGCGCATTCAGTAACCCTAATAAATGGGGGCCATAAGTCGTGAACAAACGGATGTGATCTTAAATAGGAAATGAGGTCAAATAGAACCTAATTTATTTTCTAAAATAATGTTTGGCTTGTGTTTTTTGGCTGAGTTATACTATTTAATAAATAATGACGTATATTATAATTATAATAATAGGTTTTGTATTTAATTATGAAAAATTTTGAATTTTAAAAAGGATAATACCAGCGAAAACCAGGAACCATTATAAATGTATGCGAACGGATTCCTAATCCGACCCGGCAAATTGAGCCATAAAAACTATTAAGTCGACACCTCCCATTTAGCGTGGATATGTAGGGAGGTACGTAAAGGTTGGAGGGTCTAAATCGGCAAACTATCTCTTATGGGTAAGTGTCATGACCAATTTCTATAAAAAAAACTAACGTTATAGATATCCGGAATATAGAATAGTTACTGCGTAAAGTTTTGTAAGGTCAGGAATATTAGGTTTATAAGGACTCCGCAAGTAGGAAACTACCTGTATTTTTCTTTGCCGATTTTTTTTTAGATTATTTTCAGGAACGATAAGTAGTATTATAAAGGCCAAAAGGCTTCAATACGAATGGAAAATGTTCTGAATACTGTTTTTTTTTCATCTGAATTACAACAGCTGTTTAAATGTTTAATAAACACAACAGCTGAATAGTATAATAATTTTTACATGAGTGTACAACGTTGCTTCTTTAGAACAAATTTATTCATTTCAATTTGAACCTTAATAAGAAATGAATGCCTACATTACAGTACAGGTATGTATTTTCTATTGACCAAACAACAGTGCTTGTTAAAAACTTCTACCAAAAAGTTTTAAACAGAAACATAATATTCTCTGTACATTTATGAACTTCTACACTCCTTTACATACAAAACATGTAGGCACATCTCAACTTTTTTATTCTGAAAAAGTTTCGAATTTGCAGCGCTCAATTCGAAGTCGTCGACTTACACGTCATGATATTGACATCACATTTACCTTTCCTGTCATAGCGACTAGTGACACGGGTCTCAATTACGTTTTCGATGAGGAATCTTAGCCTTTATGTCTACTATCCATAATTATAATCCATTGGTTAAGACATGGGTTACACTGTTGCTTCGAAATTAATCATCTTCATAATTACATATATCATAACATTAATATTTGAAAGAAAATATATGACTTGAATGTCTTAATATATACATATATTTCTTGTGTACGTGTGTATGTCACTGATCTCCTCCTAAACGGCTGGACCGATGTTGATAAATGTGTTGCTAAGCGCAAAACTCGAGAACGGCTGGACCGATAAGCTAATCCTTTTTTTGTTTTGTTTGTTATTGTAAGGAGAAGGTTTTTATGAAAGAAAATTTTAAAAAAACATTAATATCACGGCGAAGTCGGGGCGGTCCACTAGTGATTAATAAAAATAAAAAAAACTGTTAAGCCGTCATTTATATTCTTCAGGTAAAAGTAACTCTACCTAAATAGTCTGTTGAAAAATCAAAATAATGTTTACCTTTTGTAAGCTTTATTAGCCAAGATGTAGGTATTTTATAAAATCCTATCTAGTATGCAACCATGAATACAATATAATTGTATTAAATTGAGTAAATAATTTAATAGTATTTATTTTATTTATTCATTGTATATACACATAAATATTTTTTTTTTTTTGGGAACAGGGTCCAAGCTACCGGTGATACCTCCTAACTACCTCCTAACTATGCGCGCCGTGTCCAGGAGTACCTACTGATTTCTGGATCAAGCCCTTGATCCTGCTGCCCAACGAGAGCCTCTTTAGATGTTGGTCGAGGCTCTTGGCAATTATGCCATTAGCCATCTCGACTATCGGCACAATGACTGCTGTGTTCACATCCCACATGTCGACAACCTCGCGAGCCAAGTCAAGATACTTCGTTTGTTTATCTTTAATAGTAGTTCGAATATTTAATTGTATCGAATCAGAGTTAATTATGACAACACTTTGTTTGAAATTTTTGACGTTTGAAAGCGAGGTGAAATACAGGTATTATTATAATCATCGTTTAATTTGAGAGATAAATAATTGATCCTTTACTGAAGTACTGGTTATGTTTCACTTTCAGCTTTTTGGCCGAAAGACGTCCACTGTTGGACATAGGCCTCCTTAAAGCGTTGCCACATCGACCGGTCCTGTGGTTCAGCATCCAGCAGACTCCCGCGACTCAGTTATCTAAATAAACATTTTGCAATGAACCAGATATAAAACCAGTTTCATGCTTTTTTTTTGGGACGAGCCCGCCACACATTCCCAACCACTGCAACTCCTGAAAGCCAGAATCAACTGTGGCGATCACCAGAAAAAGCACCGAGTCAATGAAGTTCGACACGTCCTGGAAAAATGATTTAACTGTCTTGGATCCCGCAACGAAATTAATCAGAAAAGCATAGCGAAGAAGTAGGAAAAAATATAATTTCCACTTCCCTCCATTTCTCTTTGACTGTCTCCTGCTCAAGGAGACAGTTTCAGGCTGCTGATGGATAAACTAAATACTTCTTTTGCCTAACATAACAAACCTAAGCCCACACGGATTAATAATATTATGAAGAAGCTTTTGCCCGCGACTTCGTACACGCATATCCCGTATTTTCCCGTTCCCGTATAGCGTATAGCATCCTCATGAATGTGACTATCTAAGACAAAATTTTATAATTTTCCAAATCCGACTGATAGTTCCAGAGATTAACGCGTTCAAACAAAGAAAACAAACTCTTCAGCTTTATTATATTAAGTACTAACGGACGTCACGCGGTTTTACCCGCGTAGTTCCCGTTCCCGTGGGAATAATGGGATAAAGGATAGCCTATGTTACTCGCTGATAATGTAGCTTTCCAATGGTGATAGAATTTTTGAAACTGGCACAGTAGTTTTTGAGTTTATTCTTTACAAACAGACACACACACAAAAATACATTTTTTTCCTCTTTCTAATATTAGTGTAGATATTAAGTGTAGATTTCCTTGCTTATTTCTACCAGTATCAACTTCTAAATCCTCGGTATCATGGCCATATCATTTGCATTAGTACCCAAGGCCAAGTGACCGAAATTCATTCATGTATTCTTGTACCTTAATATAAATAAGGCCTTGTTTCGGCAGAATATTCATTTTTACAGTCCCCAGGCGCCCGACCTTATTCAAATAATAACTACAATTTAATTCATTTTGTTTATTTGTAATACAATTTTCGGATTATTATCTTAATTATTATTGCGTAAGACGACTCGATAAATAAGTCTGGAAAGTGGAAACCTAAGAGTATTTTAACCTTGAGAAGTTCGGGCCAATTGATAACTTCGAGGTTAGCCTTGAATGGGTCGCCGGGTTAATCTAAATTTGGAAAATGATAACGGGTAGTTAGAAACCTGAAAGTCTGGCTTCCTTTTCAGAGTTCCGTACCCAAAGGGTGCAAACGGAGCTCTATTGCTCTTGCTCATTGTCCGTCCTTATGTCCCTCTATCCCAAGAGTCCAGAGGCTAAACTATTGAAGCTTCAGTATTTTTTACTGACAGATAACGTCTACATTTGGTGTGGAACCCTGAATTTGCGAAGTCCGACGTGCAATTGGGTGTTTTTTTAATTGGTACGTATTGTATTACCTACTCGCGTTTGACCACGATCTAGATGTGGTCGGCAATGGAGCATGCTTGCCTAGAAGTAACCTATTCACTCGTGACGTTAAAGAACTGCAAGTTAATTCTATCAAGACGGCACCCGCTAGGGTCAGAGCCTGCCAGGGTTGCGGAATTTGTTCGAAAGAGTTACCGCGACCCTGGAACGCAAAGGGCTTTAGAAGGAACATGGATGGGTTTTAGTCAGTTAGTAAGAGTCTGACACACGCTTCCGCTTCACCCAGAGCGGTAGAAGTCATTTGATGATTTCACATCCTTAAAAAAAAAAGTTAATTCTTTCAGGAAAGGACTCCGTTTCGGTATTCCACTCCTTACCAGAAAACTCTTACCAGTAAAAGTATTGCCAAAACTTGGAGCCATATGAAATTAACCAGAGAATAAATTGTACAAAGCAATAACGATTTTATATCCATTTCCACATGAGTATGATTCTATGGAAAACATTATTCAGCTAATAACAAAGCCCGTATCAATGTTCCAATTAAAAGAAAGCACAGAATTGATTCGTTTACTTTTAATTAGCAGTCGGTGATATCGGCAGACGTGGTCGATCCTAACCTAATCTAATGGGAGCCGAATGTGTGCCGGATATGGGGCGAACCGCATTTAATATTTACTCAGGATTTCCTGCAGTTGGCTAGTATTTGGTTACACTGGTTTAACCTCTTTTGGAAAAGAGGATGTTTCTATTTGGGTGTTTTTTCATTCTTGTTAAGTGGATATGTAAACAGTCAGGTATTATTGTTCCTTTTACTTTTGTGTCTTTTCAAGTGTTGCTGTAACGTAGATAATTCGAACAGGGATATAACCTCACGCCTGTTTTAACTGCGGACAGAAACTGAAGAACGCCATCTTCTACAATCTTTTAGCTCTGTTTACACACATTCATAAAAATAATGATGTGTTATATTTATCTGCCTAGCGTTTTTCCAATTGAGTTGGGGTCAGCATCCTGTTTGAACTTATGCATCGAGTACCAATAGATATTATACGTGGGTCTGTAGCGGCACCAATGCCGGTCACAAGAAAAAAACAACGAAGCAAAATTTGTACGGCAACAAAGGGAACCGTAACGCCATCTATCCTGTCAGCGATGAACTACCAACGAAATCCTGCATCACGCAAGCAAAGCTCTCCGTGCAATTTGAACATATACAACAGTACGAATATCACTATCGGGCAGTTGCCCACCAGACACAACAGCCGTCTGGTCGGAGGATCCTCCCTTTTCTATGGAGGTTTGCGGGACTTTACCCTCTGTTCCACATACCTCTATCTGTCGACTGCCTATCGACCTCCACACAACGTAACTGGGTAACACGGTACCCCTTGGCAAGACTGGTGTCGGACTTTCCAGCCCCGGACCAACCTTGACAAGAGTTGTTTATCGCAGAAGATTAAATTTTCTGACTTAAGCCATGTTATGACTATACTGGGGGGGGGGGGGGGGGGATATACTACCTTGTGAGGCTCGTGGGTAGCCGATGGATGCGAGACGCAGAGGACCGGTTGTTGTGACGACACTTTGGGGAGGCCTATGTTTTTTTTTATGTATGTTCCCCGATTACTCGGAGATGGCTGAACCGATTTGGATTTTTTTTTATTTGAAAGGTTATACTTCCCAGCTGGTCCCATGATCATCAAGTCAGGATCTGATGATGGGATCCTGGAGAAATAAGGAGAACTTTTCAAATTTAATAGACACACTTGAAGCGATTTGGGTAGTTTTTGGAAGAGTACCTACTTTCTCGAAGTGGTTTCATTTCAATCTGGTGAAGATTTGAAGAACTTCGGAGGCAGGCAACGGAACTTCTCAATAAATGATAGCAAATGGACTGGGATTGCTGAAATCTCATGTCTGTCTATTGTTTACACTAGTTCATAACATAACACCACGCCGGTACGCTGTGAAGGGGTAAGCACATGTGAACCACTAAAAAGGGGAAAAAAAACTTTAATTTCGGCAGTCGATGTCAAAAAACAACAAAAAACACACTTTTTTGTAAAAAGTTATTTTTTACATTTTCAATTTTAACTACCACAAAGATTTATAACCTTCACTTACGATTAAAATAAAGTAATTAATTCTCATTTCGTAACATTATAGTTAGGTACACTTTAAAGAACCCTTTTAGGTAGACAGATTAATAGAGTTCAGTAGTTGGAGCTTAAGTTTCCAATTTGCATCGTTGTGAAACTCAAAGCCTTGCGGCTGAACTTCTCACAAACTATTATCAACTAACCTTTGACCGATTAAGATTGAAGGCCAGCGTGGAAACAAATAGAAGCAAAAGGGTCGATTCCTAAAGAAAACAACCTAATTAAATTACCAAAAAATTGGACGTGGATTTTGTCTTTTGTCGTGTAGAAAAAAAAATCAAGACGATTTCTATTGACAATTCGCAAAAAAGTAAAATATTTTTATAAGGTAACTGACGGAATCATAGATGCGATGCGGATGAATTTTTTGACGCCATATTTTAGGGTTTATTTAGTTAGGAGTTTTTATTTTTATTTCTAGTGTATATGGTTCGTTAAGTATTTATGGAATGAAGTGCCAAAAGTAAATCAATGGAATCATACTTAATTTAAAAAATATGCAGGAAACTTCCCAATACCAAGTAACCTCTTTGACAGCCCAACAGAAACCTAGTCTTCTCTCGCCTCTTTATGAACATTGATCAACTTTAAAAACCACCATCAATAATAACCCAAACCAAACATTGTGCTTGTGTCACCGCGAAAAACCACAGTCAAAGGAATCGACTATTGTTCGGTTACCGGTTTTATACAGCAGAGACAAAAACCGATTTAAAAAAAAAAACTGTGTTTGTTCCGGCTAATCTCAGAAACGGCTGGACCGATTTTGACTTAACTTTACTTAGATTTTTTTTATAAGTAAAGAATTAGGATTAAAACTTGGAAAACTGTAAACAAAATCCAATGAATTGGTTTTATGGTTTTAATAGCTGCGCCCCGCGGTGTTACTCGCGGCTTTAGTATATATTTAAAAAGTAGCCAATTTGTGAATCCAGGGTGTCAGCGTCCTGCATACCAAATTTAATCAAAGTTGGTCCAGCCGTTTGCGCTTGAAAAGTAGAAGCTGGGGGTAGCAGCTCTCATGACTTTGCCCGCGCAATTTGAGCTGACTTAAAGTTCTGACCGTCAGATTCACAGTAAGAATTCTTACGGGTTGTCAAAGCAATACTCACTGACACGCTTTATTTTTATCGCTAATTTTGACACTGCCGTTTGTAGCCGCGAAGGCTTTTGTATGTACTGTGCCAAAAACCGATTTATCGAACATTCCGACGGCTTTCCGTCCCCGTCTTAGCTACGTATGTATGCTGCCGCCATTAAAACTAATGACGTTTAAACACAAAACAAAGAAACCAATTTCCGACATTAAGAAAATAACTTAAGGTAGGAAATCGGTTACTTCTCTATGTGTAGATACGTCCTTTTTTCTAATTACGGCAGTATGGTTGACGACCTATTTCAGACGGTATTTATCTCGGTTGCGTTCGATAATCGATTTCCATAAACTCGATATCCGATTAAATAGTCGCTAATCGGTTTAATACTGAAAGATGAAAGTCGCTGGTTTGAAGATAAACGAAGTATGGATTTCGCTATTATGGTATGCTAATCAATTTGTCAGAACAGATTATTTTGAGCCAGAGGGGGGAAATTGTTTTGATTAAATTGAATAGTCATTATACAATATCTGTTTGTAAACACCCACTGCTAAATAGGAAACCTTCAAGAATCAGTTGGTAGAA
The DNA here is from genome assembly GCA_905163435.1 of Mamestra brassicae. Taxonomy (NCBI): domain Eukaryota; kingdom Metazoa; phylum Arthropoda; class Insecta; order Lepidoptera; family Noctuidae; genus Mamestra; species Mamestra brassicae. The sequence goes on along the minus strand of LR991004.1, from coordinate 3,797,692 downwards.
TTCTATTATTATTCGCTATTCTGTTACAATTTAATAATTATTAATAATTGCTTGAATACAGGCTGTTTGGTGGAAGGGCCTACAAATTTTTTAGGGTTCCGAACGTCCGTAAAAAACGGAACCCTCATAGGAACTCGGTCTGTCTGTCTGTCACAGACAGTTTATTACGAATCTACTGGACCGATTTTATTGAAATTTGGTACACATATGAACATTTTTGACCCAAACACGAACGCGTTACGTTAACGCTATTAAACCGACTTCAAATCGATAATTTATTTAAATCATAACAAAAAAAAAGAGATGCTTTTTTTAATAAATGTGAAGCAAAAAACCAATTATTTTTTGAAGCCTGCGTGGGGCACTTCTTTTCATAAAGAATTTTATGTATAATACTTTAATATTCACAATATTGTAAATAGATAGATAGATAAAACATTTATTTGGTACTAGAACAGAAAACACAATTCACAAAAGCACAATTACACAAATCATTTTACTAGAAATACTATTACGAAAGAACCCAAATAAAAAACAATATGTATGCAAACCAAAAAGAAAAGAAGACGGGGAGAAGGAGGAAGGAGAGAAGAAAATAAAGGAAAGAAAGAAAGAAAGAAAATTGTGTTTATTGGCATTATAAAAACAGAAACACCTTTTAGAAAATTAAACAAAAGAATAAATAATGAAAACCAACAATGCCAAAAGGGACTCAGCTCAGCATAATAATATAAAGGCTCGTTCTTAGTTTATATTTTATCTTCTGGTACAAGTGATAATAATTGGAACATCTATTCATTGTACAGAACTGAATACGTTTGAAAAGCAAGAATATCCCATAAACATTCCGTAATGGCGTGGACATGTCGGAGTTTAGTGCTGCAGTTCAACCAAAGAACCGTTCCTTTAAGTGTACATACGAGTTTTATGCGATATCACGAAGTCGCTGTCTTAGATACTTCTTTAATGATAAGTGTAGATTTTAACTCTAGCTTTGCCTTTTATGTTCTGAATGTCTAGTCTATGTTCAGCTTCGTTTATCCACCGACAGAGCTTCTGGTTTCGCCTATGAACGCGACGATCGCGTATTCTAAAATAATAGTAGTTCGGAAACACCGGAAGGCCCCCTCTGAGTGCGTCAAATGAACGCGACAGTCGTGTATTCGTGCGAGGATCGCTTTCTATTTGAACGATGTCGTATAGTATCGTCGTCTTCTAAGCGAATCAATGGCAAACTTAATAGAATCGGTGCAGAACTTGACTGTCAGTTTGGCACTTCAAGTAGCGTCCATCAGTTCCTGTAATGTGCAGATAACAGTGGGGCCAATTTTAAACTACAAATTTTTAAACAACGTTCGCATTCGCGTCTCAGTCGCAATCTGTTAAAAAAGCCTCAATTTCCATACATTTTTGACTGATTGCGACTGATATATGATGCGAACGTTGCTTAAAATGCAGATGCAGAAAATTTATATATATATATTTGAGCCGTTTGGGGTTGAAACATTAGGCCTATGGGGTCCGAGTGCTCACCGAGTCTTTCGCGACATCAGCAAACAAATTGTCGACTGTTCACGTGACCAGAGAGCTGGGCTTTTCTTCGGCCAAAGAAACAGCATTGCCACTCAACGCGGCAATGCTGCCAGTGTTCTAGGCACTTTTTCCATTAACAGCGATGTGAATGAATTTTTTGATGCCCAATTATTTATTTTCTTTTTATTCGCGTTTGTACATAATTTCGCGATTATCTAGTTGTTTAAGTATTTAGTTGTTACTTGTACATATTATAGTTCGTTAAATATTTTTTTTTTTCGAATTGCCACTCTGGACACGACATAAAACGTCGTGAACAAGTAAGTACATAAGACAGAACATTATTTTCAATTAACCTCAAGCTGCTGAAACTAAATCTGCACTAATCGTCCTAATTCGATAATAACGAATAAGGTTCTTGAAGAGATCAAGTCCTTATGCAATTGAAAATGGTTTGATTTCGAATATAGAAGCTTATCAAATTAATTAAATGAAAGGCGAGTTAGAACACAGGACCAGTAAGCAGGCTCAATGTTATCGAACGAAGTCGTACGATAACATACACGTATTACATTTGAATAAGCTTTAGGGCTAATTGAGTATCTTAATAAGAATACAAATGGCAGCTTTTTATTGCTAATAATATATAATTAATTTCATTAATATATTGTTTGACACTCTTTCTGTTTGTCTGTTTGTTAACTTTTCTCGTCTTAGCGGTTAGACTAAGTCTTGGATTAAGACACTGGACACTTTTTATTTCGAGAGAATGCTCTTTAGAATGATGTCCTGCCGGTCGATTCTGTAAACACGTCGAAGTGAATGCTTGGGTGAAATGATCACGAGGTGAGCTGTCAATCCATATAATCAAGATGACACGTGATCACGAAGACCGACGACTGATCGACACTTTGCGTGACCAGAGGGCTGGCTTGTTCTTTGCTCAAAGAATTAGCATTGCCATTCAACGTGGCAATGCTGCCAGTCTTCTAGGTTTCCGGATGACAGCGATGCAGAGGAATACTTTGACGCCTGAGTGTACTTTGTTTTTGTATATGTACATACTTAGGTTTAGTAGATGTTAATAGTTTAAGTAAATAGTTTTAAGATTACACACCTCCACACGACAGTCCGTCTATTAATGATTACTTTGTTTTTGTTTTTCTTTATAATTTTGATTTATATCACTCTTTTCCTAATACCTACTAAAATGGAATGTCTATTCAATAGCTTATATTATGAGTTGTAACTAGTGGAAGAGCGGAACTTCCTAACACAAGTATATTTCTTACTTAAATGGAAATTCCCTAATGACCTAATGTTAACGTATTTTTAAGTTATTGAAATAAACATTTATTATTATTATTCCGTTAATTCGTTTTCTTAAACTTATTTTTTACAGTTTTAAATATTTCTTAAAAAATACCAAAACAAAAAAAAAACATTTAAAAATATAAAAAAATAGTAGCCCACCGGTATCGGGAACAAGGTCCAAGCTACCGGCGGTCAGGGCTCCAGAGAGAGGAACCTCCTAACAATACGAGCCGTGTCCACAAGTACTGCTTTCTGAACCAAGTCCTTGATCCAGCTGCCTAACGAGAGCCTCCTGAGGTGTTGGTCGAGGCTACTAAGCCGTTGGCTGACAATTATTATTTTTATTATTATTCTTAGGTTGCGAAACGTACCTGTAGCATAATGTCCAACTAAAATCCCCACATAAAGAAAGCCCTACTAAGTACTTCAGGAGCTTTTATTACAGTATTAGTTGCTCATAAATCCAATAAGTTATTACTTGACGTCACTTCAAGGGGCAGAAAACTTATTTTATTGATACCACTGAAAGCTGTTACTTCTAACTTCTTATATGAGAAAAGACGTTAAATCGTTTTCATCAATCATTTTGTTTTCTTACCGGTCTTTCCATTACTGTTTAATTTTTTATATGTTCAATTCTCAATACTTACTTTTATTGATTTGACCGTTTTTTTTTTTTACTTTATTTTCTTTGGTGGTAAAATAACAATTAGTTCATAAGGACCCACCCTGTCAGGTTACTGAAATGGCTGCGAATTATTAAAGATTTGGTTTATATAAACCTTTGTGGGAGAAGTAGATGAGGAGCTCGTGACTAAATTAGGTCAGCCGCATGGACACATTTAAACATATTTGCAAATCTGACACCAGTCTTGCGGAAGAGTATAGTTTTACCTTGTTAATGGGTTGTTGAAGTCTGGTAGGCAGTCGTAAAATACTAGTACTTATTCGCTAGTTGTCGATCCATGTTAAATATTCAGCTATACTGAAATTATATCAGCTAGACTGAAAACCGAACCCAACAGTTGTGAGAAGGCAAAGCAGATCGAATAGGTCCCCAAAAATACTTTTTTCAAGGATGGGAAATCATCAAATGACTTCTTCCGCTCCGGGTGGAGCGTAAGGGCGTATCAGACTCTTACTGACTAAAACCCATCCGTGTTCCTTCTAAAGCCCTTTGCATTCCAGGGCCGCGGTGATTCTTCGGAACAAATTCCGCAACTTTGGCACACAAATACAGGTCTAGTTTGGGAACCAGTGTCCAGAACAAGTGATTGACTAAATTGTTACTAGATATATAATAGGACTTTGACTAGTATGAAAAATCTAAATGAATGAATAGTTATTTGATAGATGAGTTTGAAAAATAAAGATGAATGAACATTACGATTTGTGAAAAAATAAATTAAAATTGTCGAAAAACAGTGAAGTTATACTCATATACTTTGGAAGTACCACCTCAGCGCTATAAAGTAATTCTTCTATCGTTGTCACACAAAATGTCATTTGTACTGGATGGTTTCAATGCAATATGGTGAGACTTGTAAGCGACGTCACACGCAATTAGTGTTGTCTCTGTTTATCACAGATTTTAAAACGTTGACAACACCGCTATTTTTTTATTTTTAGCAATATGTTTTTACTGAGTCATGTCTGGTCTCCTAGTTTTTAGATATGACTGGTATAAAAAAAACATGCGGGGCAGTCTTTGGGGACTGACGATAGAAGTGAAAACTAAGAGAAAGCGTTCGGTGACGATGTCACGAGTTCCATTTTGTTCACCCAAAAAGTGCTCAACGCGCCTAAAGAAGTGTTGACTTCAAAAATCCAGTACAATACCCTATTATGTAGATAATAGTTTGAAGATAATTCTGTTACCATGAAAAAATAAACTTTATTTATTTATATATAATATTCACATAAATAATATATATTGTACCCCAAAATAAAACATGAATAGAAGCTTAACTTAAACCAAAACATACAATTGGCGGCCTAAACCTAGAATGGTTAGGTGTCCACGTTGGACACGAAATTTGGTTGCACCCTTATTCTTATTCTGAGTGCATGCATACATGCATTATATCATTTAGTTATATGACAAACGAAACGATAGATGAATTGTAACTAGGTGAAAACGAGAGTTATATTAAAGACAAATAGTGGAGAGGTATTGAAGAAAAATACATCTTTCGCCGACCTTATAAGAATGAAATACACAAAGTGATTTTTTTGGTTTAATTTACGGAACCCTTTGGGTGCGAATCGGACTCACACTTGGCCGGTTTAATTGAATCGCTTCGTCAAACTCACGGTCAAAAGATGTTTAATTTCGCGTAGACATAGCTTTCGTAGCAGAATGAGTGCTACGCCGTAGTCGACTTTGCTACGAGCTATCCGTAAAAAACGGAACACTTACAGGATCTCTCGGGTATAGACACCCGAGTCCTATAAGGGTTCTGTCTGTCACAGCCAATTTTCTACGAATCTACTGGACCGATTCTGGGTTTCGTCAATTCAATTCAATTTATTCAGTTACAATATACATTGTGTTCGAATATCAACAGTTCACGTCCGTCGTTTAGTTAGTCGTTAGTGTGTTATGTGTACATATATGAACTTCTGTAACCCAAACACGGAGGCATTATAAAAATAAATAAATTCTGAGTATGACCCCAATACTCAGAATTTATTTATTTTTATAATGCCTCCTTTTAGGGGACACAAACTAGAAAATTAAAAAAAAAGTTTTTTTTTTTATTTTTGGTTTTCCGTGTCATATCGAATGAAAAGGGTTTATTGTGAGATTTTGTACTAAATTTTTGTATAATTATTAAATTAAGTTTTAAAGTTTGTACTAAAAAGTTATTTTTCCATCCTTGTCACGCCAAACAGTTTAGAAAAATTCAATATCGTATATATAAAGTCCTAGAAGCTGCTCACCAATCAGATGGTTGAACGGATTAAAAATGCAGAAACTCCAAATTTTAATACAGTCGCTAATATTGATAGAAGCCGATGGAGACAATTCAAACGTGTCAAACTGTCATCCCACCAGGACCACGATCTTCAGACATAGAGTACCGACCAGGGAGAAAGAGTCACTCAAAACGTCGTTTGTACTGGATGGCGTATTTCACTATGGCGTGACTTGTTTATGACGTCACACACACTTAGTTTAGAACTCCGTAATATATTTTTTTTAGTTTTTGAACCCTAGTCCAAAAAGAGGGGTGTTATAAGTTTGACACCGTAGCTCTTAAACGGGTGAACCGATTTGTATACGTTTTTTTTTTATTTGAAAGGTACTTTAATAGAGAGTGTTCTTTGCTATGATTCAAGAAAATCGGTTGAGCCGTTTGAAGATCATCAGCTCTTTTCTAGTTGATGAAGGGATGTGAGCAACTTCTATAGGTTTGATCGATTCGAAATTTAGTATTCAGTTGCTACAATGATATTCTAAATACGTGGTAACAACAGCTGATTTGGGTCGAGTATATGCATGGTGTTGCGTCAGCAAAATGAAGCTAAATACCTCAAAATGCCAGCACATTCATTTCACGCGAGAGAGAAAGGTGATCGACACAGGTTTTCACATAACCAACGAAGAAATCTCTGTTATAAAAGGAAGTTTAAGACTTAGGAATCGAATTTAACCTTTGTTTCATATAAAAGCTATATGGTAAAGAAGGGCGCAAAAATGCTGGGTTTTATCAAGCGTAATACTAAAGAAGACAGACATACTGAATCTAAAATTGCCTTAATCAATGAAATGGTGCGAAGTGTGCTTAAATTCGGCAGTGTCGTCTGGAACCCACATTACGCTGTACACTCTGACCGTATCGAGTCCCTTCAAAAATCGTTCACAAGTCATCTTGCATTGTTACCCCTGGTGTCAGCATTTAATGTTCGTACGAGGAGACTGTCTCGATTCCGACTACATCTGTACTGTGTAACTTAAACTACTTTTAATTACTTATTCTTTGACTTGAATGTGCCCTGGCGGTTGGGAGTGTCATGTTCACTCAAGTCTAACTGATGGTAGCGCATGTGTTTTCCCCGCTCTGTTAGACGTACCATCTGCTAGGACAAATCTACTCAAGTTTACCCCTATGTCGCGAGCCATACGATTGATTAATGTCATAGTGTTGTCGGAAGATATATTTTGCCAGAACTTGCCGAGATTTGTAAGAGTAGCGCAAAATCTAATTGAAAACGGTCTAGCCATATCAATAATGATTAAGGTATCTGATGTATTGTATTATATATTATGTTTAATATGTACCTAAGTTATAACATCGCCTTGGATGTATCTGTAAAGGTGTTATAATAATGAATGAATAAATAAATAATAATAATAATATTTAGCTCCTTTCAATATGGTTGAGCCAAATGATACTAGCGCGTGCGTCATAGTCACGGACGCCCCCAGTTGGAACTGGTCATCTCTTAACTGCCATGGTTTATTTTAATGATTTGTTATTTAAATTGTTGTTTTTTTTAATCTGGACGTTTTATCGAGCATTTCTTTCAATATTGTTGTCACAAATATACTAAATATATAAAAATATAATAAACGGGCCTGTTGGTCGAGTGGTTAGTGACCCTGACTGCTAAACCGGAGGTCGTGGGTTCGATTCCCACGATCATTTGTTGAGCATGATCATTTGTTCTGTGTCTGAGTGTAATTTGTCTATAATATGTATGTATTTAGAAATATATAAGTATGTTTATCAGTTGTCTGGTTGCCATAGCACAGGCTCTGCCTAGTTTGGGATCGGATGACCGTGTGTGAGTTGTCCCAAGATATTAAAAAAAAAAACTTGAGAGGTGTCAAGGGACACCCGGATGGAACGAAGTTCCTTTCTAAGAGTGTGTGTATATACTTATATATATATACTCTCTCGACTTCGTAAACACAACAGTGTGACATAATTTTAAATCCTATAGTGAACTCCCAAAGACGGCGGGAAACTAAATTATTTTTATAGGGTTTGCTGAGAGTTAGGCGAATATTTTAAAAACTTGTTTATTTAAATGTTTTTAGAGTTCCGTACCCAAAGGGTAAAACGGGACCCTATTACTAAGACTCCGCTGTCCGTCTGTCTGTCCGTATGTCTGTCCGTCTGTCTGTCCATCTGTCTGTCCGTCTGTCTGTCCGTCTGTCTGTCCGTCTGTCTGTCCGTCTGTCTGTCCGTCTGTCTGTCCGTCTGTCTGTCCGTCTGTCTGTCCGTCTGTCTGTCCGTCTGTCTGTCCGTCTGTCTGTCCGTCTGTCTGTCCGTCTGTCTGTCCGTCTGTCTGTCCGTCTGTCTGTCCGTCTGTCTGTCCGTCTGTCTGTCCGTCTGTCTGTCCGTCTGTCTGTCCGTCTGTCTGTCCGTCTGTCCGTCTGTCTGTCCGTCTGTCTGTCCGTCTGTCTGTCCGTCTGTTGTCCGTCTGTCTGTCCGTCTGTCTGTCCGTCTGTCTGTCCGACCGTCTGTCTATCCGTCTGTCTGTCCGTCTGTCTGTCCGTCCGTCTGTCTGGCCGTCTGTCTATCCGTATGTCTATCCGTCCGTCTGTCCGACCGTCTGTCTATCCGTCTGTCTGTCCGTCCGTCTGTCTGGCCGTCTGTCTATCCGTATGTCTATCCGTCCGTCTGTCCGACCGTCTGTCTATCCGTCTGTCTGTCCGTTTGTCTGTCCGTCTATCCATCCGTCTGTCTGGCCGTCTGTCTGTCCGTCTGTCTGTCCGTCTGTCTGTCCGTCCGTCTATCTGGCCGTCTGTCTTTCCGTATGTCTATCCGTCCGTCTGTCCGACCGTCTGTCTGTCCGTTTGTCTGTCCGTCTATCCATCCGTCTGTCTGGCCGTCTGTCTGTCCGTCTGTCTGTCCGTCTGTCTGTCCGTCCGTCTATCTGGCCGTCTGTCTATCCGTATGTCTATCCGTCCGTCTGTCCGACCGTCTGTCTATCCGTCTGTCTGTCCGTCTGTCTGGCCGTCTGTCTGTCCGTCTGTCTGTCCGTCTGTCTGTCCGTCTGTCTGTCGTCTTCCCTTCATGCGCGAATCCGACTCACACTTGGCCGGTTTTTAATTAATAAAAAAGTGTCGTTAGAAAGAGGAAATGAAAATATCTAGCTTGCTTTCTATAAGAGAGAGAGAGAGACAGACAGAGAAACATGCGCACGCCGCACGGCTTACAATAGCATAAAGTGTCGTGACAACTTTTCGGAAGATTTTTTCCCGTCTAGCGTCCTTTCACAACGCGCGATAAGGAACTTCGTTCCAAAAATTCACTGATGTATAATTTCAACAAGAATTATGTAACCATGACATTGTATAAAAAAGGATTTAAAAGAGTGTCCGTGGAGTTTTTTTCACGTTCTTATCCATAGAGATCTACGCTTTGGAACGTGCAAATAGCATCATCTTTGACTAACTGACCTAGACAATTCAAAAGTGCCTGTAAATGGTTTCAATTAAAATAAATAATTTGACTTTTGACTTTTGATCCCCTACAGCTTCGAGGACGTATGCTAGATTAGCTGTTTCTCAAAAAGGTTGTGTGGAATTCTACGTCGTGTGAGAGACTTTTGGAGCGTATCGGAATATGTCTCCCTAAATTAAATGCCCGGAGAAAATGTAGTGACCTGTTTAGTGCCTCGACACAAATGTAATCTTTGGTTGAATTCTTCAATAACAAGGTGGCCTTCAACATATAATGCTTGGTGTAGGCTACTTGACCTAGCGACTGACGCAGCGACACTTGGAGTTGCGTCGGTCGCAGCTGCGCGAGGTCCTGGTGGCGGAATGGCGGGACAGGCTTTCGAGCCCTACCGCCGGCCTCATCACCATCGAGGCCATCCGGCCAGTGCTCGACCTCTGGCTCGGGAGAAGGCACGGCTCCCTGTCGTTCCGTGCGACGCAGGTCCTCTCGGGGCATGGCTGCTTCGGGAGGTTCTTGTGTCGCATAGGCAGGGAGCCGGACGCTCGATGCCACCACTGCGTCGACTGTCGGGAGGACACGGCACGGCATACGCTTGCAGAGTGTGCAGCTTGGGAGGAGCCGCGCCGTGCCCTCATCTCTGTTGTAGGCGGTGACCTCTCGCTGCCGGCCGTAGTCCATGCTATGGTCGGCGGTGAGGAGTCCTGGGACGCGGTGGTCTCCTTCTGCGAGACAGTTATCGCGCAGAAGGAGGCTGCGGAAAGGGAGAGGGAGATCACAACCGCTCTCCCTGCCCGCAGCAGACGCATCGGGCGTCGGAGGATACGCTGCCCTCTTCCGGCCCCCCTAACTGGGTCCAGGGGCGGCGGACTTGGGGATGTCCGTCGCCCCCTATTCATCCGGACCCGAGGTGGCGGCGCGTGGTGTTCCCGTGCGCCCCTCTTTGACGTAGTGAGGGGAGTTAAACACCTCACTCCCCTCGCCGACGTGAGGTGGCCCGCAGAGGCGGGCCGGCACCAGCCGGGGATTGCGGAAGTCGCATACGTTCCCGCGATCCCCGGCTTAGGTGGGAGATGGAACACCGGGGTGGTTTTAGTCAGTAAGAGTCTGACAGACCCCTCCACCCGCCCCAGGGTGGATGACCGCCCCACTCGACTCAGACAAAAGATCTTAGTAAAAAACTTGATCCACAGTATTTTATATTATAATCTCATGGGATATAATACTATTTTAATATTATTATATTACCTTATGATTAATGATTTACTTAGTAAATACAAAAAATTGCGGTCTCCCGAGGCGAAGACGCATGACTCAAAGAATCGTACCTATATTAAACCATAGTCAAATCACCTTTAATTTTGGGACCTTAAAATTTCAATTATGCCAAAACTGTGAACAAAATCTGTGATTTATGTGTCTACACATAAACTGGTTTATTAAAAACGTATCACCTTTACTACTACATTATTTAAAACATCTTAGCACATCTTTTTTAGTTTGTATTTCAATAACAAGTAAATCACAGGTTTTCGTCATTCGCCAACAAACCGGCTAGTTAAAATTATTTCTGCTGCTTAGTATCTCCAGATACCCTTATTTTCATCAGTTTTCCGTCCAAAACCAATTGACAGGAGTCCCCATCGTTTGGGGAACTGCCACCGTTGTGTAGACCCACTGGAACCTCGCACCTTTGACCTTCGAACACTCCTACGCATTCACAGACTGGCTCATCTTCCTCGTTTAAGGAACAGGTGCCACTGTTCAAGCAATAACCATAACACACGTTGATTTCACATCGTTCTCCGGAAAAGCCAAATTCACATCTGGAATAATAAAATTGTGAACTGTACCAACATAAATGAAACAAGATAGCCAAAAGGAGTAAAATATACTTTACCTGCACTCAGGAAGCCCCGGTTCAGTGAAACTGCAGTTGCCATGCAAACAGTAATTTTGACAGACTGATGTCTCGCATCGCTCACCGGTGTACCCATGTGTACATTTGCAAATGGGTTGTCCAATAACTTTAGTGCCATGAACACAAAACGGACCTTCATATCCTCTAGCAATTTTGAATGAGTTGTCAATCTCATAATTCTTGAGAACATGATTGCATTCCGAAATTCCCTGAAATTGACCTTTCAGTTTGTAGTTGGCCACTATTGCGACTGTGCTTTCAGTTTCAACATCAAAAAGACTTTCGTCATCTGTATAAATTGCAGGTTTTGGCAATTTCCAGACACTTTTGATATCACAGTCTGTGCACCAGCTCACTTCGTAGAGGAATTTTTTGGAGACAGTAAAATAGTTAGGGTGATTAAACGTCCAAATAGTTCCAGAATCATGTTTCCATAATATTAATGAGTTTGTGTTTGTTCCATTCAAATCTGCACTACAAGTATGTCTTCTTGAAGTAGTTTCAGGCATGCTCCAGTATATTTTTTGCGTCTGTTGGCCAATAGCCAAGTTGTGCAGGTCCCAATGTACTGAGCTTTAATAACAACTTCCCTTTCTGAGCCATTAAATCGAGCTCTCTCTATTGTAGACGTCGGCAGGTTCGTGTTGATCCAGTAAATATACCTGCAAATTGAAAACCATTAGTGCTTAACACGAAGCAGAATAGATTTTGAGGATAATATATGGTCAGACTATTATTGGCAACGTACCCTCTGCAACTATCTACGGCAATGTCAGTGGGGATCGCGTCATCCATCTTGATTAAAAGATTTCCGTAAACATTGTTCGTAGATTCAGATTTAAACGAAAACCAATTAATACTTTTTTCCTTAGTATCTGTAAAGAACAGTAATTCTGTGACAGGGTCGAAGGCCAGACCGTGGATATTCCTTCCGTTCTCTTGTATGTAGCATTTGTTTTCCTTTGAAGCCAAGTTGTAACCGCATATAGAGTCGTTATTGTTCTGTTTGTCGACGTACAGCAGCATGTTGTGAACTTCATCGTAAGCTAAAGCAGTCAGGTTCTGAGAGTTAAAACGTACAGTGTCTGTTTTGTTGCCGGCATCGGTGTAAAATTCTATTCGATTTCCTGCTGAGACAGCGATGTCTGAAACCAAACCATTGTTTATTTAACAAACAAGTTGCGAAATTAGGCTAGAGTGTGTCTATTATTCTGCGCTGCTATTTGCCAACCACGTACCACTGCGGTCGGTTTCAGTTGAACTGAATACCAGTATTTTACATGAATCAAAGACCGTGGCCTCCGCAACCACTGTCAAAGATCTACAAATGTCAGGTGAAACCAAGTTAAGATGTGTTTCGGAGATATAATAATAATAATTAAATACACAAAATTATCCTAAACAATAATAAACTAATACATATGAATAAACCTTATTAAAACACTACACTAGAACTATTTCGTTGTCTGCGTCGTGTTCCGCTGAGTGGTAACCTTTCTCGGAAACGTCGAAATACGACAGCTTACGGCCAAAAGTCCTCTTTCAAGGAGGTCTGTAGATAGTGGGTTGGAACTCGTACCACGAACGACGTAAAGTTGATGTTGTGACGCGATTCCAACCTATCGACTCTCAGAGTCCAGTTGATCTTCACTTTCAAATACAATTCAGCGATCACACCACTTTCGGAAAAGAAACAAAAACTCCATATAGTTTAATTAATCTATAAGGAATTTTTTTATTGGGGGCGCATGCAGAACAAATCATTTAGGGGCACGGAGAGTCTCAGTATGTAATGTATAGTCTTAGGACTGACCTCGACAAGAAGCTTAACCCTTCAGGGTGCTACCACACAAATCGATCGATCGTCGACCGATTGTAAAATTGATTAGTCGGCGTCGATCGATAGTTTCTACTACACCAATCGAACGGACGTCGATCGATAGTTTCTACTACACCAATCGAACGGACGTCAATCGATAGTTTCTACTACAACAAACGAACGGACTTCGATCGATAGTTTCTACTACACCAATCGAACGGACGTCGATCGATGGTAGAATGAATTAGTCAACGTCGATCGATGGCTACTACTTCTACCGCATCAATTGGTGTGGTATCAATTGTTTATCGCCCGGTATCCCTTTTTTTTTTTGATGTCGGGGGGAAATCTTCATTCTGTCACAGTCTGTCAGACTCTTACTGACTAATACCACCCCGGTGTTCCATCTCCCATCTACGCCGGGGATCGCGGGAACGTAAGCGACTTCCGCAATCCCCGGCTGGTGCCGGCCCGCCACTGCGGGCCACCTCGCGTCGGCGAGGGGAGTGAGGTGTTTGACTCCCCTCGCTACGTCAAAGATGGTGTTCCCGTGCGCCCCACGGGAACACCACGCGCCGCCACCTCGGGTCCGGATGAATGGGGGGCGACGGACATCCCCAAGTCCGCCGCCCTTGGACCCAGTTAGGGGGGCCGGAAAAGGGCAGCGTATGCCCTCCTCCGACGCCCGATGCGCCTGCTGCGGGCCGGGAGAGCGGTTGTGATCTCCCTCTCCCTTTCCGCAGCCTCCTTCTGCGCGATAACTGTCAACAGAGATGAGGGCACGGCGCGGCTCCTCCCAAGCTGCACACTCTGCAAGCGTATGCCGTGCCGTGTCCTCCCGACAGTCGACGCAGTTGTGGCATCGAGCGTCCGGCTCCCTGCCTATGCGGCACAAGAACCTCCCGAAGCAGCCATGCCCCGAGAGGACTTGCGTCGCATGGAACGACAGGGAGCCGTGCCTTCTCCCGAGCCAGAGGTCGAGCACTGGCCGGATGGCCTCGATGGTGATGAGGCCGGCGGTAGGGCTCGAAAGCCTGTCCCGCCATTCCGCCACCAGGACCTCGCGCAGCTGCGACCGACGCAACTCCAAGTGTCGCTGCGTCAGTCGCTCGCTGCGCGCCCGCGCGTCCTCGCGCCACCTGTGTAGTGACGCGAGCACTTTCGCCTCCAGGTCCCACGGCGGAGATCCGGCCAGTGCGCAAGCCGCCTAGTAGGAGATCGTGCGATATCCCCTGATGACTCTGACGGCCATCACCCTCTGCGGCTTCCGCAGAACTGCGATGGTGCCGGCCGTCAGGTCAGCCGCCCAGATCGGGGCCCCATATAGGGCCATCGATCGCACGATCCCCACGTACAACCGCCTACAGGCGGTGCTCGGGTCCCCCAAATTGGGAAGCAGCGTTGACAGCGCCCCCGCCGCGCCCAACAACTTGGGCGCCAGCCGCCGGAACGCCCGCTATCCCTTTTTTTTTTTTTTTTTGGTCTCGGGGGGAAATCCTCATGGAAATCCTCCACCCTGGGGCGGGTGGAGGGGTCTGTCAGACTCTTACTGACTAAAACCACCCCGGTGTTCCATCTGCCACCTACGCCGGGGATCGCGGGAACGTATGCGACTTCCGCAATCCCCGAATCCCTCGATCAACCAAAACTACCCCACCAATGACCGCTCAATGTGGTAACACCCTTAGATTGACGCATTTGTGGTGAAAATACAATAACTATTATGCCGCGATTCCCTGAGACTAATGCTATAATAAAAAAATCCGAAAAATTAAAAAAGTTGAAAATTGAGATTTTTGGTACTTACAAGATTTCGCGAAAATCTAAATTTGTCCATATGTTTTTATCGTGTTGACTCAGGATCTTGATTTTAATACACCTAATAGGGACTTTAGACCTCAGTATCTGGTATAAATTTCAACTTGCTAGGTCCACCCGTTCTTGAGAAAATCGGTGGTGACACACGGACGGACAGACGGACAAGGTGTGATCTTATAAGGGTTCTTTTTTTTTACCTTTTGAGGTACGGAACCCTAAAAAATTAAATCACCTACGTCGTGCATGGTGCATCATAAATTGTAATAAGGCCACAAGGATGAACAGCTGAAACTTGCGCCTTGACATATAGTGTGCTTTATTGTAGACCTAATTGCCACCTCCACAATCAGGTCTCTTAGTTTCAGGAAACGGGCCGCAGTCCACGTGGGTCAAGTTCCCGTAAATAAGTTTCACATGTCTTGGATTTGTTTGGTTCTGAGGATCTAGACAGAGTGCCATCAGCGAATGTGAAATGCTGCTGAAATTGTCGGTCGAAACCCAAAATATATGGGAGTCATCATGTGACATTTCGACAGGGTTTTTTATTTTTGACGTTTTATCAATCGCATTGGCAACGCTACCGCTGACAGAATGTCACTAGTCTAGAGCCTTTGGACATTTCTTTAGGCAAAAGGAACAACGTGGAATAATAACTCCTCTCGTTTACTCACCCCAAGAGGACGCCAGCCGCACGACCAATGCTATGACCAGCACACTCTGGGTACTATACATTTTAGAAAATACATAAAGTTTTATCTAGACTGGGAGAAGATGCGTCCTCCAGTGACCAGCGTTCTTGTGATAATAAATCAAAACGCAATGTTTTCCTTTATATTTAAAAGAGTTGTGCAACATACCTACCGATGATAAGAGATTGCTTTTCGCAAAGGTCGCATTAAAATGTTATCTCACTTAGATAAAATTTTCTAATTGAGATAACCCTACGGCAATCTGTAAAATCCCGGAACCATAAATGGAAAACCCGGGGTTATAAAAACATGAACTGGACTTTGAGTATAGTTACAAATTATTGATTTGAAGAATCAAAAGAAGAAAGAGTTGTGCGAAAACAAAGCTATTTAAATTAACAGTTTTTGTAGGTACGGAACTCTAAATCATAATAAGATTCTTCAATATAATGATTTTGTTCAGATGTATTCAAAGCGCGATAAGTAATTTGGTTTTTTTTTAAATCCTGGGATACAATCGTCATGTTAATTTGTTGTTTATCAACTCTATGTTACTTACTTTTACCACTTACTTTTACCACGAACATTAGGTAAATATAGTCTACCTATTCCGATCTCTGGTAATGAGTCACGAAATTATCTAAATGAGAAAATCTTCAAGAATACTAATAATATTTAACCCGTATGCATATCTGTACAGTATGGAAGTATATCTGTATGTCCACGATTTTCTCAAAAAGTACTGGTCCGATCTGGGTGGCGTTTTCGTTATTTTTCAGGAAAGGTTTTATGAATAATATTTTTATATAATAATATTTTGACGACACGGTTGGCGCAGTGGTTGAACGATTGGCTGCTGCGCTTCGTGTCGCGTGTTCGATTCCCGCACGGAACAAATATTTGTATGGCCTACAGATAGTTGTTCCGGGTCTGGCTGTTTGTGTATGTGAGATTGAATGTTTGTAAGCGCATTCACGATACAGGAGAAAATCCTAGTGAGGGGCAACGTTTTAAAAAAAAATATATATAGAGTTTTACTGTGTATATGTTACCGGCAATCTGTATAATACAGGCATTACATACAATGCCTTGGCTATGTATAGAATGCCTTGGGCCAGTAGGCAATGTATGAAATATTAATATCCATTAGACGCTTTGCCTAGGCATTGTACACAATACCTCGGTATTGTGTAGAATGCCTGCTGGTCCACCGGCAATGTGTGAAATAAATTGATATTAGTCTGTATCAGGAATGAAGCGAATATTCGCATCCGCATATAAATCGATGCGGAGCTGATGCGGATGTGTTGCAGGTCGCGACAAGAAAGAAAAGAGCGAGCCTGGCGAGTGGCGCATTTTGAGCACTAATGCTGATTGACCAATAGAAAATCAATAATTTTGTTTTGGACTTCGGTGATTCGGTGACACGCCTCGAGTGTTCGATTCTCCGTAGGGCTGAAAACTGTTAATTTCAACCCGCTCCTCAGACAACTTCAGACCTACTTGTAGAGTATGTGTAATGAAAAATACATTACACGCGTGTCACAGATGTGTCCCTATACTTAAATCAAAATGACGAACCAATAAAACACCATATAATATCAGATTGCTCTAAATCAACTTTATTAAATGACAATGTTAGAAAATTTCTCCATTTTGCAATAGGATTTTTATATTCAAACATACTTCTGCTCTCGTCTAATTAACACATTGCCGGCTGCTCATACGGCATTGTACACAATGCCTAGGCCAAGTGCGAAATAAATAATATTTCATGCATGGCCTGGACGTCTTAGGCATTCTAAACATAGCCTAGGCATTGTATGTAATGCCGAGTTATACAGATTGCCGGTAACATATATATTATATATATATGTGGATATGATGAAGATTTTCGGCGATAAACAACAAAACTCTTCTATAACTAACATACATACATAAATTAAACGGCTGATTAGGCCAGTTGGCTGGCCCCACCAGCCGACGATCAATACACTTCCAACGATACCTCAATAATCCAATTATGATGAACAATTTAGAAGTTATGAGGGAACAGATGAACATACATACATACCTGTCAACATCTTAACCCTCCTTTTGCTTCTTAGTCGGGTAAAAATAATTTTGCAGCATGGCTACCGGTGACACTGCTTCTTGCAAAGCATTAAAAGGTTATCCGTCACTCAAATAATTTGGTGAGTCTTTAGTATATTTTCCAAGCTATTTAACCAACTTCAAAACAGAAGGGAGTTCTTAATAAGCAATTTGTTTTTGTATGTGTGTAGCGATATTTTCGCATATTTTGTTTCTTTTATCATTACCAGAAACGCCGACTAGCGAAATTAATATAATTTTGCACTTTGTAGTGTTTTTATTTTTATTTTGTAAGTCGATTGTTTTTCTTGGTGAAATAGTTTTTAAGAATTCCGAACGTGTTTTTCTTTTGCTAAACCTATTCGTTACATTACAGCGTACACGTGGCTATATTTATGCTTATCTTTCCAAGTTTATCTTCTACGATATTTACACCTAATTATTTCCAGCCTACAATATTCACGTGGCAACTTTAAAATGTAACATCCACGTGATCACCTCCTTCTGCGAAGCAGTAATGCTAGCGAAGGAGGAGGCGGGCCGCACAACGGAAAGGCAAGGCCTTCGCCCCAACCGCCGCTACAGGAGAAGACTCCCCGGGCGTCGGGAGTCGCAGGGCGATCCACGGCCACCGTAGGCGCGAGCCTGCGGACGGCGAGCGTTGGGTGGCTCGCTGTCCGATCACCACCAGGCCCGGGTCGACTCTTTGTGGCGCGTTGTGTTTCACGCGCGCCTCAAAGAGATGTCAGCATAGAAGACGGGGCCCGCTAGGGCCAGAGCCTGCCTGGGTTGCGGAATTAGTTCGAAAGAGTCACCGCGGCCCTGGAACGCAAAGAGCTTAAGAAGGAACACAGATGGGTTTTAGTCAGTAAGAGTCTGATACGCCTTTCCGCTCCACCCAGAGCGGAAGCAGTCATTTGAGTATTTCCCATCCTTAAAAAAAAAAATACCAATTGATTACAAGACTAGCTTCTGTCAGCAACTTCGCCTATGATAATAGTTATTTATGATACTAGTGCGGTAGGTAAGTTGGTTTACAAACGAGTAGACGAATGTAATACCATAGTCACGAGTTTGTAAAAACCAATTACCGAACGTGTGTCATACAACGTTTTTCAATACATTTGCGAGAAGACGGTACAACGGGTAATGAAACAATCTTTTCGTTTTTCGATACAAGTCGGAAAGTCGAAACAATCTTTAACGTTCCTAATATGAAAATGGCGCGAATTTCCAAATGGCGCCACGTGCGCGTGCTGAAAATCAGAACTACATCTTACGTCCCATTTTCTTTTTGCTATTAAAGTGAGACAAACTTATTGAGCTAAATCGCTTCTAAGGAGTTCGATCTGGTAATGTGAAACTCCTTGGTGGAATTCTTATATTTTTTTATGGAAATTTAAAAAAATACCGTAAGGGATACGCACGGTTCTATACAACGAGGAGTGCGGTAAAATAGGTACTTAGACGAGAGTACCTATTTTACCGCACGTTCCATTTTGTAGTTCGTAATTTTTAACTTTCGAACAATGTATACAGGCTTCGTCAATGATTTTTTTGAGCAAATGTGTTGAAAAAATATGTATCTAGAGGACTCAATTGAACTTCGAGATTCCAGGATCCCGGTCGTTATTCAGTCTCGAAATAAATATGGCAGATACATCGCATTTTCGGGATAAAATAAAATTAAAAAAATAAGTGTATTGCGTAAATCGAATGTGTTATTGACTATTGCGAGTTTGATTAGGAATATTAACTAAAGATTGTGGTCAATTCAATTTAAACATTTATAGTAATTTAAACTCTGAAGAAGGACAGCATATTTATTATTGGATTGGGAATGCAATCGGAAAGATTATTTGGAAAAAGGCGAGAAAGATTAATTGAGTCGCTTATTGTTTTGATAGTAAAAATTATTGTGATCGGATAGAAGATTTCTTCATTAATTGCTTTTAATAGTGCCTTTCCACTATACTTCTACAATCCCGGGATCTCGGTATTATCTTAATTCAATTTCGAAACGCTTTTTTACTAATCTCGGGATTTAAAAAAATTACCGGGATTTAATTCTGCAAAAGTATCAATGACAAATGATGATAAATGATATTTATTTTGCCAGTAGGTTAAACATAACACTTTTACACGTCAATCTTTTTTGGTAATTTTAAGCTAGATGAGGCCGGTGTTTCCTAGCTATATCTTACGAGTATATCTAAATCCATGACATAGTCTTTATGCTAAATCTGTTCAGCATTGGTTGACTAACATCTAAACAAACTACACTTTTTTTTTTAAGGATGGGAAATCATCAAATGACTTCTTCCGCTCTGGGTGGAGCGGAAGGGCGTGTCAGACTCTTACTGACTAAAACCCATCCCGTGTTCCTTCTAAAGCCCTTTGCATTCCAGGGCCGCAGTGACTCTTTCGAATAAATTCCGCAACCCTGGCAGAAACAAACTACACTACTATAATATTAGTAGGATTTACAGATACAAAGATTTATTTATTTACTTTGCTTAACTAAACAAAAAATAATGTAATATCATACCTCCCTGGAGTAATAGTGACGTACGTCTTGGCTAATAATAATTATTTAGGCAAATACGTCAGATTATGACGAAGGAGAAATAGAAGAAAAATAAGAGGTTGTTTATCTTTCGCTGTTAGTTTAATATATTGCTTTAGTTGTAGCGTAGGTTTGAGTTACAATATGAAAATTGTCGTTTTTTAAACATGAGCAGGGTTTTAAGTTTTCAAGCACTCGTGCCCGGTTTCCGAGGTTTTTATATCGGTCGTTTATCTGTCCGTTAACCACTAACCAACCAATGGTGGTATGACAAATAGCGTTAACGGACGGATAAAAGACCGATAAAAACCTCAGAAACCAAGCATATGTCGACTCTTCATTTGACCAAAGGGCTGACTTTTTTTCAGCCAAAGAATTAGCATTTGCCAGGGTTATAGGGGCACTTTTCGCACGTGGAAGTATTTTTTTAATTTCATACTTACACTTAGTGGCTAAAGCATAGCTCGTGGCCAAAGAATAACAGCCGCACGGGTCGATCAAGGTTAAGCAACGCTTGAAAAGGTTGGTCTGTGGATGGGTGACCATCTTAACATACCTAGTTTCCTCTGTGCCTCGGAAAGCACATTAAGCCGTTGGTGCCGGCTGTCATTTCTAAATCTTTGGCAGTCGTTACGGATTGCCAGAAGCCAGTAAATCTAACTCCAGTCTTGCCAAGAAGTACCGTGTTACACAGTTAATGTGTTGTGGAGGTCTGGTAGGCAGCCGCTCCACGTAAAATACTGGTATTCAGCTGAATCCGGTTTGACTGGAACCGGAACCCAATAAAGTTGTGAAAAGGCTAGGCAGATGATGAATGACTATGTGTAAGTCACTACAGCAAAAAAATATGATATATAATAATTACACTAAATGGCCAAATAACCACCATACTCACATTTATTTAAAAACGAACTAATTAACTCGACTTACGATTTATTTAAAAAAAAAACGAGGTAGTCTTTTGAGCGACATTTTAAGCTCAATGGCCCTCTTTTAACATTACCCAAATGACTTTGAAAGCTCTTATCTCAGTACGTGCTAGGTGGCCACAGAGTACGGAACACAGTCTTGGCCGCAACCAGTGACGCTTAATATATATTCATCATCATCATTTACAGTCTGACTCCACCCACTGCTGAGCACAGGCCTCTGGTATTCCTGGCATCTCTTGTCTTGTGTCAATCCCTATGTTCCTGTGCCAGCAGGTTCTATCCGCGAGGGCCCCACTTCATTGTAATTAAATATCCCGGACATTACTCGCGCAGGACATACATACATATGTTATTGACCATCGATCGGTTCTGCCTAACGGGGGTCAGAAAGTACCGGAGTAGCGACCGTGTACCAGAAGAAGCTGAAGATGCGGTGATCGCGCAATTGCGCTCAGCAAAAGTAAAAAAAATAAAGTCCGGAACCGCGAACGCAACAATCCAAAAAATCCCGTACAAAGTGGACCCATGACTTGGTGAAGGCCGTGGGAATCCGCTAAATGCTAGATGCACATATCCGAGATCTGCCCTGCTTGGGCTGATCACCGCCGTGTCCTCGTCGAGGCGATCGGCGGCGGCAACCTCTCGCGTCCGGCCCTGGTTGAATCCATGGTCCGGAGCGAGGAGGCTTGGGAAGCGGTCTTTCTGCGAAGTAGTAATGCTAGCGAAGGAGGAGGCGGGCCGCGCGAGGGAAAGGCAAGGCCTTGCCCCAATCGCCGCAACAGGAGAAGACGCCCCGGGCGTCGGGAGTCGCAGGGCGATCCCCGGCCACCGTAGGCGCGGGTCTGCGGACGGCGAGCATTGGGTGGCTCGCTGTCCGATCACCACCAGGCCCGGGTCGATGGCGCGTTGTGTTTCACGTGCGCCTCAAAGAGATGTCAGCATAAAAGAAGGGGCCCGCTGGGGCCAGAGCCTGCCAAGGTTGCGGAATTTGTTCGAAAGAGTCACCGCGGCCCTGGAACGCAAAGGGCTTTAGAAGGAACACGGATGGGTTTTAGTCAGTAAGAGTCTGACACGCCCTTCCGCTCCACCCAGAGCGGAAGAAGTCATTTGATGATTTCCCATCCTTAAAAAAAAAAAAAAATATATGCACATATCCGGTCGATATGGCGACACTTGGGCAAGGCCTATGACCAGCAGTGGTCTTAGGGCTGAAGAGATGATGATGAGCCATAGCCAGAACGATCACGGATCGTCAATTTTTATGAGTAAATGATAACATTTACTGACACGCTCGGTTTGTATAGAAAATTTGACAATGCCGTATAGGCCGTCGAGGCATCTTTGTGCTCTGTGGCTGACTATTATTAAAATTAGCCGGGTCGCGCTGTCCCGTGGTCTCGTTGTCGTGATGTTTGCTCAGCGGCTGCGAGCCTCAATTAGCGCTACTCAAATATGGCCGCCACTCCTTGCTTTTAACGGTCGCGATTGGCATTGGGCTGAAGCGATTTTTGACTAAGCACAGGGAGGAAACGTCATATTTTTTTGCTACAGGTATTGGTCTATTTATTTATCTTTTTATTTTTCTTTTTTATTTTTTTTTATTTATCTTTTTTTTTTATTTTTTTTTTTTTTTATTTATCTTTATTTTTTTTTTGTCTGTTGAAAGAAAGAAAGAAAATTGTGTTTATTGGCATAATAAAAAACAGAAACACTTTAAAATTAGAGCAAATTAAAA
Organism: Mamestra brassicae; assembly: GCA_905163435.1. NCBI lineage: Eukaryota > Metazoa > Arthropoda > Insecta > Lepidoptera > Noctuidae > Mamestra > Mamestra brassicae. The sequence continues at coordinate 3,774,855 of LR991004.1, read as the reverse complement.
ATGAAAACCAACAATGCCAAAAAGGCCTCAGCTCAGCATAATGCCAGATGGCAACTCAAAGTATACCACCTGACGCTGATTTTCAGCTGCAGCCCACGAGTGCCATACTACGCTCGAAAACATACACACATAAATTGTACAAAAATAAAATATTTTGTTATAAAAGTAACAAAAATAAAATTTTGATGTAAACATACTACAAGATTCGTCAGTCACAAGTTCTCTCACCCTTCAAAATCACCACAGTGGTTTTTGGAATATACGTAAATACATACCTAAATAATCTACATATACATAGACGCATAAAATCATAACCTTTCGGTTTTGCCGGAGCCGGGTAAAAAAAACAGTCATATTTAAATATTTGATATTAATTTACCCACGTAACGCTTTTTCATCGTAATAATAGATTTTTCTTGACCGGGATAAGTAGTATCGAATTTTCTTGATCATAAATTAGTAATCGCCTTATGAGATAAGCTAATATCCTCTTGGCTTTATTACTTACTCCCTGCTCTTTCATTGGGTAATATTAATTAGTCACCAATAAATCTTAGCCCGAGATAAGACGACTCCCGCTAGCGATATTTTTGTGGCCGAGCCCACCACGCTATTCCCACTCCTGAAACCCATAAATCAACAAACGCGACCATCAGAAAAGCGCTGAGTCGTTGAAGTTCGACAATAATCGGAGAAACGATTCCATTGAGGGATTGCCTTGGTTTACGAAGCGAAAGGACCATAGGACTGTTCTTTTGGGATTATTTCACTGCAAAGGAGTGCGAGAAAACGTAATTTTCATTTGCCAAAGTATCACGGAATAACAAAATTAACACTAAATTTATTCAAAATCAAAAATAAAAATCAAAAGTCATTTATTCAAATGAGGCTGAGTGCCTGCACTTTTTGAACGTCAAAGTTCTACATAAAGACAGTCCCCCAAAACGCCCGACCGTCACCACTTCCTAGTGTTATAGCTGGGAAGAAGAAGTGGCGCAACAAACTCCCCAGCAACACATTAAACTATTCTAAGCGGTTACCTGCTACGTTTAAATGCTTGATCGTGCACTGTATCCCGCTAGCGCTTATGGACGTACCACCAGCCTTACCAAGTCGGATGCTCTTGTTTGCAAGCTCGAGTGACATTCTGATATAAAGTTACATTTTAATCACCCGGCCGTGGTTCTGACGTCAAGCTGTTTTTAGGAAAGCCTGATTTGACAGTTCTTAACGTTAACGTTCGCGTTCGCGTTTGTAACGTGAGACTTTGCGTAACGACGTTATCAATATTTATGAAGATTCATTTTGGTTAACGGGAATGTGAGTATAAGATTGTTTCCTTGGAATAATGTGCAGGTAGGCGTGATATTTCAGTGTAACTAAGATAAATTATATTTTTAGGGTGATCTGGAACATCACGGTTTGAAATGATGTTGCTAGCTGGATGAGATCGGGGTAAAATAATGTTGAGTCACCATTTTGATTAGCAAAGGATAACTTTGTTAATCTTCTGTGTAAACCTATCCTACTTTTTTTTACAGGAGGTGAAAAGTCTTAGAACTGTGTGGAAAAGAGAACCACCTTTGCTTTGCGGTGTCATATATATGCCTATGCCAGGAAGATATATTAGACTACTATGAGAAGTATTATAGTATAGAATTTGAATAAAATTACCCACACGGATGCCATATAATATTTATTTTGTAAATTGGTTAAAAGTAAAACTTTTACACTACAATCTTTCGCGTGAATTTTTAAGTAGATGAGGCCGGTGTTTCCTCTCTGACTGTCTACCTCATTTTACAAATGGAAAATCATCAAATGACTCCTTCCGCTCTTCACGGAAGGGCGTGTCAGACTCTTACTAACTAACACCCATCCAAGTTCCTCGAAATGCCCTTTGCTTTCCAGGGCCGCGGTGACTCCTTCGAACAAATTGCGCAACCCTGACAGGCTCTGGCCCTATGCTGACATCTCTTTAAGGCACGCGTGGAACACAACGCGCCGTCGACCCGGGCCTGGTTCTGTTCGGTCGGCGAGCCAGACTGATTACTCTTGGCCGGATCCACACGCTTGGCACTTGCCGCTAACTTTAATCCTCCACAAAGGTTTGGCTAAATGTAGGGGCAAACATCGCTATTCACACGCTTGCGCGAGCACTAATAATGTTCTGGATAGGCAAGCATGACAGATATCAAGCTAGTTTCGACTATAATTGTTTCCGAACGCATACAACCCCAATCTCTTCAAAATTAGAGTGAACGAGCTTCTTCTGGGTAAGCTCGCTCCATCGCCGACTTTTTATCTGTGATCTATGACCTAGACTAGAGTCAAGAGCAAACCCATATTAAATAATAAAAAAAAGGTTCGTTGAAGTTTGGCAAGCGTTTGGGTCCGGCTTGAGAAGATACACCGACAGAATCTCTTAGGTCAAAGTCTCTTTTAAATTATGTAGATTAATGTCTGGGGTGGTATTTTGAGGAAAGCACGAGACAGGTTTAAGAGTGTACCGGTGCTAACATATTTCATCAGCAAATTATACGGGGTCATTGGTAATTAAGTGCGTTCCTTGAAATGGATTAAACTAGAGTTAATTTGCAACGACTTTGACCCCTAAAACTTGGGGTCCCAGTTGGGTGGTTTACCTAAAAAACTACAAAAACTCCAAATGGTGAGAAATCAGTTCCACTCTGGATTGTCAACTGATACATTTCGGATATCTCTTGAATGAATGAATCCATCAAATAACATTTTTTTTAATAGCCACATCTTTGGAAATGAAGCGTCGCGTAATGTTCAAGCTATGAAAATTTCTTGAGACATCTCTTGGTTATTAAGACATGGTAGGTACTTGTCGTACAAATGACACGATACTACACTACTACTAAGTGTTCCAAAGTTATCAAAATAAAAGACAATGTCCTTTCTTCCAAAGAAATTGTCACGAAGTTTTGTAATGAAATTAAACATTGAACACGAGGCAATTGATCTCGTCTCGTTTTTTATTAAACATTCAAGTGGGCAGCTGTTCTCAACAAACTCAATCAAGACGATACGCGTTCTAGGAATCCAGTCAATTACAAATTTCATTTAATTACAAGTTCTTTTAAAGAACTACCATGATATTTAGTCAGCGTTACACTTCAGCTTTACTAACGTTTCTGTAAAATTATAATGAAATGAACGTTTATTTGATCAAAAACTTGAGTTTATCATGATTCCTGGTATGTTATTTCTGGATGGCCGGTTTTTTGAGCCTTTTAAAGACTTCTGCCTGCGATTTTGTACGCGGATAGCCCATAGCCTAACTCATGAATGTGGCTATCATATACAAAAACAATTTTCCAAATCGAGATTAGCGCTTTCAAACAAACAAACTCTAACTTCAACTTTATTATATTAGTATAGATATTTAGACGAGGAGCGAAATTCTTTCACATCTTCTAAAAAAGTTCCTAGGACTTAATTGCTCGAAAATATTAACCCAGAGTTAGTTGCTAACATGAGATTAAATTACACATAATACCAACAAACTTGTGCATATCATGCATAGGTATGTATATGTCACCGGAAAATGGCAAACGCCGTAAGATTGTCAAATATCGTGTGAAATTGTAAACAATTCTTTTCTAAATAAGAGACGGATATGTTGGAAACTATTGAATTTGGATGGGGTTTATTGTATACGAAAATATCGAGAAATCAAGATTTATTACATCTTCCGCAGTCTGTAATTTTCCGGTGACATATTCATTACATTCATACAGGGTGTCCGGTAATTAATGTTATGGATAACCCTGAAATGGCTTATAGTAGAAATTATGGCCATTCAGAAATAAAATACGAAAAAAAGCTATCATAAGTAGTACCTACCTTTTTTTTTTAAGGATGGTAAATCATCAAATGACTTCTTCCGCTCTGGGTGGAGCGGAAGGGCGTGTCAGACTCTTACTGACTAAAACCCATCCGTGTTCCTTCCAAAGCCCTTTGCGTTCCAGGGCCGCGGTGACTCTTTCGAACAAATTCCGAAACCCTGGCAGGCTCTGGCCCTACCGGGCCCCGTCTTTTATGCTGACATCTCTTTGAGGCGCGCGTGAAACACAACGCTCCATCGACCCGGGCCTGGTGGTGATCGGACAGCGAGCCACCCAGTGCTCGCCGTCCGCAGGCCCGCGCCTACGGTGGCCGGGGATCGCCCTGCAAGTAGGTACCTAAGATAGCCATAAGTTCTACTATAAGTCATTTCAAGGTTATACATTCGTTCGTTAGCGGATACCCTGTATAAGTATGGTGATATGAATGTTGCATCCTGGGATGACTTTTTTTTGGACACATCATATTGGGCACGTGTTAGCAGGGAACTCGAAGTAATTAAGATAACTCTGAGTGGTGCAAGCGGACTTCGGTGTATTATTTCTTTCGTTTTGTTTATAAATTCTGTAAAATCAATTTTTATATTTGAAAAATCTGCATTGAATGCAATAAGGCGCACAAATATTTCCGTTTCAGTATAAAAATGTCTGGAAAGTGGTAAAACCTACACGTAACTGCATGACACAATTTTGTACAGGAGTCCCCGGAGGGCCGTTGAGATGAAATGACGTCCATGTACCTTTGCCGACATTTGCAGTGAACCACTTTTGAATCTTATTACAATATTTACACGGTCGAAAAGTGATTCACCGCAAATGTCCCCGGTGGTACCTACCTCTCCACTGCGGAAGCAAAGCGGTTTATTGTTAACAACCCACAATATTCGCAATTGTCTGCTTTGAATATTGAGGAATATTGAGAAGCTCGTGGCTAAATAATAACAGCCGCACAGGTCGATCTTCAAGGCTAAGCAACTCTTGCCGAGGTCGGTCTGTGAATGGGTAACCATCTCAACATATCTACCGAGATAACTCCGTGCTTCGGGAAGCACGTTAAGCCGTTGGTTCCGGCAGTCATTTGTATAAAAATCTGACACCAGTCTTGTCAAGAAGTACCGTATTCCCTAGTAAGGTACTGGGTCGTGGAGGTCTGGTAGGTAGCCGTTCCACGTAAAATACTGGTATTTAGCTGAATCCGGTTTGACTGAAAGCCGACCCCAATATAGTAGGGTCTGCTTCGAAAATTACTGCTCGAGAATCATACAAACCTATAAAAAATGGGTTCTGCTGTGTAGGTACTTGTGTCTAGTGGTCACACGTCGTTCTGCTGTGCATGAGGTCCTGAGTTTGATTCCCGGGTCGGACAAAACGATATGGTTTTTTTCTGTCTGGAATGTGTCAGTAGCATCCTGGAGTCTGGACTTGTACACGGTCGAGGCTCGCCCCCCCCTTACATGAGATTTAAGATATAGTTGGCGAAACGGAATCTACACAAAATAAAGTAACCGATTTCCGACATAAAAACAATAGCTTACGGTCGGAAATCGGTTACTTCGTAAAGGGTAACCAACGGAACCCTTTTACTAAGCCTCCACTATCCTTCTGTCCGTCCGTCTGTCTGTCAGCAGGCTGTAACTCAAGAACCGTAACAGATAGACAGTTAAAATTTTTACAGTGTGTATTTGTTTTGCCGCTATAATAACAAATAATAGAAATTTGTTTAAAAAACTTAAGTGGGCTCCCATACAAATAACGTGTTTTTTCGGTTTATGGTACGGAACCCTTCGTGTGAGAGTGCGACTTGCACTTGGCCGGTTTTTTCTTATGACGGCAGAATACAGGTGTGATGTTATGCCTCAATCTTCATAAGCGTTTCATTTTGCAAAGCTAAGTTTATTTTATTAATGGTTTGCGTAGTCTGAAAAAAAACAAGATCCTGTACAACAAAATGTAGGTAACACAGCACGATCAATATCTACAGCAAGTAAAAGACGTTTAAACTCTGAACGACAGCTTAACCTCGCAGACCAAGTATGGCTGTCAATTGCAGCTGTGGCACACATAGCTACAGCAGTAATATCGGGGTGTGTGTATCGTAGAAAATGCCATACTATGCACTTGGAGTACTAACTCATTGGAGTTAACTGCCCGTCGATTCAGCCGGTCGATTCTGTAAACGTGTCGAAGTGAAGGCTTGGGTGAAGTGATAACGAGGTGAGCTGTCAATCCATATAATCAAAATGTCATGTGATCACGAAGTTAGCTGTCATTCCATCTTGATTATTTGGATTGTCAGCTTTTCACAATCATTCTTGCGAGCGCTCTAGTAAATGCTCGTCAAAAAATAAATACTTCACGATGAAGATGTCAATCAAGAATGACAAAATTGCTTGTCTTGGCAAAAATCTTGATGAAAATTTTTTCGGGGGTTCGCTAGAATGCTCCTGGTTATTTTAAACAAAGCAACATTAGCTAGAATACTCATTACAAGTGAATGCTCAAGTCTATCAGCGACTTAAGACTTCCCACAATCGTTGTTGCTAAGGAATGTCACTTGTCTAGTGCTCCTTGACGGTTCTATCGTTTTGGACGACACGGTTGTCTCAGTAGTTGAGCGATTGGCTGCCGGGCTGCGTGTCGCGGGTTCGATTTCAGATAGTTGATCCGTGTCTGGCTGTTTGTGTATGAGTTTGTATGTTTGTAAACGCACCCACGACACAGGAAAAAATCCTAGTGTGGGGCATCTTTTAAAAAAAAACATGGCCGTTTAAACGTCAGACGCACCAACAAACCACGAACCTGCATATTCTCACACCTAAAGACGTACCTATTACGCCACTAACTCAATTCTGTTCCAGAGACCTGACAGTGATCAGGCTTCAAACCGACAATAATATCCCGGACCTTGTACTAGCCTCGGCGTACATGCCAGGCGACGACGAGAACTGCCCACCTAAAGAGATGACTGATTTGGTCCAACACTGCGAGAACGCCAACCTGGACCTCATCATCTGCACCGACTCAAACGCTCATCACCCACTCTGGGGCAGTGAAGTATCGAACACCAGAGGTGAGGCACTATCCACATATCTTTTCTCGACTAACCTTAACATCGTAAACCACGGCTCTGAACCCACTTGGGTCACTGCTAGGGGACAAACGATCATAGACCTAACGCTGGCCACAGATAATGCGACAAAAATCATCTCTAATCGGCGCGTGTCCGACGAACCCTCTTGCTCTGACCACAGGAGAATTCGTTTCACACTAGTAGCCAACACAAAAAAGCCCGCACCCAAGCGAAATCCGCGCCGAACAAATATACCTCAATTTAAACGCCTCCTAGCTTCTCTGCTAAATGGGCACCAGCTGCACCAAGCTCCAACCACAGACCCCACAGAACTAGAAAACATGGTAACAAAACTAACCGATTACATAACCGAAGCATATCACACGTGCTGTAAACTAACAGCATCACACACCAAGGGTAAGGGTAACCCCTGGTGGAACACAGAACTTAAAAAACTCAGAAGTACACTTCGCAAACAGTTCAATAGAGCAAAGAACACTAGACTCCCTGTAGACTGGGAAACGTACAAAAAAACCCAACACACATTTAAGAAACAAAACAGAATCGCCAGGAAAACTGCTTGGCGGAAATTCTGTGAATCCATAGAATCAAACAACGAAGCCGCCCGAGTAAGGAAAATCCTATCAACTGAACAGGACCGCACCCTCGGCGCACTAAAGAAACCAGATAACTCATACACACAAACAGACCAAGAAACCAGCAGAGTTCTTCTGGAAACGCACTTCCCAGACTGTAATCTTCTTGAGGACAGAGTGTGGGCAGGCGAATCAGGACGAACCCCTGCTGACCAAGACTGGTCTACAGCCCGGAATGTAGTAACAGAAGATCGAATAGCATGGGCTATAAAGACCTTCCAACCATATAAATCCGCAGGACTGGATTGCATCTTCCCAGCCCTGCTACAATGGGGGGAGAGCATCATAACACCATGGCTGCTAGCAATCTACCAAGCCTGTATAGCACACAGATACGTACCCCTAGCATGGCGCGAAGTGAAAGTCATTTTCATTCCCAAACCGGGAAAAACAGACTACACACAACCCAAAGCATACAGACCAATAAGCCTGACATCCTTTTTACTGAAAACCCTGGAGAGGCTCTGTGACAGATATATTCGGGATGGACCCCTACGTCAATACCCACTCCACAGACAACAACACGCCTACTCCGCGGGGAAATCAACAGATTCTGCGCTGCACAGCGTGGTCTCAAAGATCGAAAGCGCTATAAACCATAAATGCTCCTCACTGGCTGTCTTCATTGATATCGAGGGCGCCTTTGAAAAAACCATGTTTCAGAGTATTAGCAAAGCCCTCGTAAAGCACGGTGTGGACACGACACTGAGTGGCTGGATCACAAACATGCTCAAGCAAAGAGCTGTACAAGTCACAATAAATAACACAACAAGGGCCATTGTGGCGAAGGGCTGCCCCCAAGGGGGGGTCCTTTCACCGTTACTATGGAACCTCGTCGCAGATAATCTAGTTAAAAGACTCAATGATAAAGGATACTTTACCGTTGGCTACGCAGATGACATAACCATAATAATAAACGGAAAACACGAAAACACGATATGCAACCTCATGCGCCAAGCCTTGAAAATAGTAGAGGACTGGTGCAAAGAATATCAGCTAGCAGTGAACCCTGCCAAAACCGAACTAGTCCTCTTCACCAAGAAGAGGAAGTTACCAACACTAGAATTACCACGGTTCTTCGGAACCACCCTCAGCCTTTCGACTGAAACCAAATACCTGGGTATATATCTGGACAAGCAGTTGAATTGGGCGAAGCACACTGAACACACCACCACAAAAGCCAGTATATGCATGTGGCAATGCAAACGCATGCTAGGTAGGAACTGGGGTATTAGCCCCAATACAACCCACTGGTTATACACCACAGTTATCAGACCGATAATCACGTATGGTGCCATAGTCTGGTGGCCCAGGACCGACTTGAGCACAGCACAGAAAGACCTTGAGAAGCTGCAACGGCTTGCCTGTGTGGCAATCACTGGCAGTATGAGAACGGCACCCACTGCGGCCCTGCAGGCTATGCTGGGACTGCCACCACTGCACCTTATAGTGCAGGAGGAAGCGGCCCTAGCGGCCTTCAGGCTCAGCACAGCTTGCACTTTAGGTAAAGACTCTAGAATCAAACATACACGCATCATGGAAGATGCCGTAAAACGACAACCCATGATGTCATCACCCAATGACAAAGCTCAAAAGATGCACCATTTCCAAAAGCACTATAACATAGTGCTAACACAAGAATTGGATGACCACTCAGGTCCTAAAGAGCTGAGAATCTACACTGATGGATCAAAGACAAGTACCGGAACCGGAGTTGGAGTTTACTCCAGCGACCTCAACATTAAAATATCCAGACCACTAGGAAAGCTCAACACCGTTTACCAGGCGGAATGCATGGGCATTATCCTAGCGATCCATGCCATAGAAGCCAGGGGAGTCACGGACACTCATATTCGTATACTCTCCGACAGCGCCTCAGTTCTCCAATCCCTAAATAGAAACTACACCACCTCGAAACAAATACAAGAATGCCACAATGCACTAGAACGCGTCACGGTGACAAACCGCAACACCATAACGCTGCAGTGGATAAAAGGTCACAGCGGATCACTAGGAAATGACGCGGCCGATGAACTGGCCAGGAGGGGGTCTGGTACGATGGCTGTTGGACCCGAACCCATAGTGCCACTCCCTTTCACCCAGCTACGCACGTGGCTACGAGAACATACCCACACACAAGCAGAACGCTGGTGGACCTCGGCACCAGGCTGCAGGCAGTCCAAGGAGGCTATACCACTCCTAAACAATAAACTCACCAAGCGCCTTCTGCGACTGGATAGGAGCAGCCTGCGAATGGTGGCGGGGACCATCACCGGACACTGCTCACTGAATAAGCATTTCCACACACTAGGTATAACAGACAGTCCTCTGTGCAGAGCATGCATGGAGGAGGAGGAAACGGTGTCGCACGTGCTCCTTGAGTGCACAGGCGTCGCCGATATACGTAGACAAACGATAGGAACACCAAATTCACTCACAGACACCCTGAACTCTTTAGGAGGACTGATCTGCTTCTGGAAGGAGGTCGGCTGGTTGGAATGACGGCCGCAATGGCCCACGCACAATGGTCCAACATCAGGACTAAGTGCGGAAACCATACCCCAATAGATAGATAGATAGAACGTCAGACGCTGGCGCGCATGGTAAATCAGAGTCAAGCAACAATTCTTTCACCACGATGACTATTTGAAGTTCCATTCGCATCACATCTTTTTTGTCATATATATTTTTCATCTTAACTTATCATGGTAAACTAAACTGTGTAACGTGGTAAACGCATCTTTTCCACTAGCAGCTGAAACGCTTAATTAATTTATCAATAGCTTAGTAACTAAGCAATTCAATTATTGATATTTCGTATATTGATTTCGACAACACGGCAACAACGTGCGAGTTCCCATATTTTGATAAACACACTATAATCAATCAACTCAATATCCAATATACATGTTAACCAATTAATAATGCTCAATATGTTTCGATTAATCAGCGTGAATATCCAATAACATATTTCTCATTAATCAAGACTGAAATATATTCAAAACCAACATAATAAAGGTCAAGTAGCAATATACCCTGAGTTGACACATCTGAACAATTTCTACTCCTTACCTCGAAAGACATTCTCGTATGTTAAGCGGCGTTCTTATTCACATCGCAATCGCAAACTATCAAAAATACTTCTAATTTCCCTCTAATTTAAAAAGATTTAGATATTCAGATGCGACTTGAATTTGAATGTGACGACCACCTAATAGAAGAACGGGGTATAAAGTCTCGCAAACCGCTATTGAAAAAACTTTGTAACAAAAAAATACAACCGTCTTCCAAATAAAAAAAACACTACAAAGTATAAAATTACTTTAATTTCAGAAGTCGGTGTTTTTGGTTGTTTCTTCGTTTTTTAACACCGACTTCCGAAATCAAAGTAATTTTATACTTTGTAGTGTTTTTTTTATTTCGAAGTATTTTTTGTAAAAAAGTTTTTTATATTTCACTTTTTAGTGGTACTCCACACCTAACGACACCACTGGAAAGTCACAGGAAAGCAAAATACGCAATTTCGTTTACTTGTATGATATATTTTCTGCAGCTATTTTGATTTAAAAACCAAACCACTGAACCGATTTTGATGAAATCTATGGGACCACTCGGAAAGTATATATCATTTTACATGAAAAAATATTTTTTCAAATCGGTCCACTAATGACGGGGTTATGAAGTAACAAATATAAAAAAAAACAACCAAATTAAGAACCTCCTCCTTTTTTTGAAGTCGGTAAAAAAGGAAAGAACCGAAAAGACGGATGCTGTCGGGCTATTGTATTCACTGAAATCGCGTGGAGAAATTTGATAGAGCGATGTAGGATTTGTGATGTCAGCCGGTCGATTATGTGAACTCGAAGTGAAGGCATGGGTGAAGTGATCACGAGGTGAACTGTCAATCCATATAATCAAGATGTCACGTGATCACGAAGTGAGCTGTCATTCCATCTTGATTATATGGACTTCACCCAAGCCTTCACTTCGACATGTTTACAGAATCGACCTATGCTGGTCTATTTTTAACCGACTTCAAATAAAGGAGGTGGTTCTCAATTCGGTTGTATTCTTTTTTATGTAGATGTAATGGCGGCTTCACATCAACCCACACCAAGCCGAACTGTAAAAACTATACTTATAATTTCCGTTACGTTACGTTACTCATAAGTATTAATTTACAAGTCAAATATGCTTGGCAATATTTCACTCATAACAATCTCCTGTATGAGTGTTTGGAGCCAATCAATGTGGAACAGATGTCGTAACACCCCCATAACAAGTTATAAATTGATGTTAACGACTCTGTTAATGATACAGTGGCAATGTTATGGAAAAACTATGTCTGTACTAAGTTTGACACTCCTATGAATAATTTTTATCCGACTAGCCATTTCTGAAACATGTCGGTGTTGCCCCTCAAACGTCCATTTCAGCGATATGTCAGACATACTGATGCTGTCTGACGGTGGTTTTCTAATCATGAAAAAATAATAATAAAAATCTCTTTATTTTAGACATTTTTAGGATATTGTTAGTAGTACAACTTAAAAACTGTTAGTTAAATTTAGAAATTAATTTAGGTATTTACCACCCTCTGGGGCCCCGGGCACACGCACTTGTGCTTGAACCCAGTGCCCCAGAAGGGGGTCGAGCTTGTGGCTGAGCACGTTCAGGATGGTGTTGGCGCTCCCACGCGTACGGAACATCAGCGAAGCGATGCGGCGTCGCAGCGCAGTGTGAAAGCCATCTGTTTGCGCGTGCGCAAATATCGCAGACGCACTACAGCAGCGCGGGAGCCCCACCAGCACCCTGAACGCGTTTCTTTCAATGGACGACGTTTCGAAGAGAAACATCATGGATTTCTTACTAAGTACACCTACACGCCAGATTGTCTCGTAAACTTACAGTATACGTCTCGCTTTAACACAAGATGTTCAGAAAGTCAGAACATTATATTAAGTTTCTAGAAATAGCAACAAGTATTGAACACAGTTAAGTTAGTTGAAGTTAGCGAGCGGAAAACATCGGATACAGTGTTGTTTCTCGTACTTTGTATTTTGTTTGACGTAGCTTCAAAGTTTCGAGTAAGGAAAAGGTTATACAAACATAATTAAGTTTTTTTTTACCTATTAGCTCAGTTCTTTATTATTAGATGTCTAAGGAGAAATAAAATTTTAGAAAGTTATGATTATGACAGTGAAAAAGAGATCATGGCCAGATAAGAACAAATAGGGGCGTACGTTGGGTGACTCGCCGTCCTATTAGAACCAGGCCCGGGTCGACGGCTCCTTGACGGCTCCTCCAAAAAGCTGATGTCAGCATGTCAGTGGCCCGCTAGGGTCAGAGCCGGCCAGGATTGCGGAATTTGTTCGATAGAGTCACTCTTGCACTGACTGCGGCCCTGGAACACAAAGGGCATTAGGAGGAACACGGATGCCTTTTAGTCAGTAAGAGTCTGACATGGTTTATCACGCTACGCCCAGAGCGGAAGGAGTCATTTAATGATGATTTATCAATCGTAAAAAAAAATGACACACACAATAAATTCAATAGCCAGCTAATTGGCGCTTAACATGATCTCAGCATCATCATTGGATCCGAAAAGTAGTCGCTCCTGGTCCTCATCAGAAGGCTTAAGTTTAGTCACCCAAAGGGCAAAGGAGAGGACAATGCTCGGAGTTTCCTTGCATGATCGAATCAGCAATCATTCCTGATACGATCATGCAAGGAAACTCCAAGAGCATATCCGCAAGAGAACCAAGACTACCGACATGGCCCAAAGGATCGTCAAACTGAAGTGGCAGTGGGCAGGACACATTGCTCGCGGAACAGATGGTCGATGGGGCAGAAAAGTTCTGAAGTGGCGACCGCGTACCGTAAGACGTAGCGTTGGAAGGCGGACCGATGACCTGGTGAGGGTCGCGGGTAGCCGATGGATGCGAGACGCACAGAACCGGTATTGTGGCGACACTTGGGGGAGGCCTATGTCCAGCAGTGGACATCTAGCTGATATGATGATGTTGATGAACAATATTGAGGTCTTTTGAGGTATCTGACTTCAACGAACCAGTTACCAATAACTCTTGGTTAGACTATATTTTGTCTGACTATATTTTGCTTCTGACCAGCCGTAATGACTGTCACAGCGGCTTAACATGCTTTCCGGGAGACGAAACGGTTTTAGTCTGTAATGGATGGTCACCTATCCACGGAGCGACCTTGTCAAGCACCGCTTAGCCTTCCACATTTACCAGGACGGCTGTAATTACTAAGCCACAATCTGAGAGAAAAGATTAGTAAAAAACTCTTGAAATTAATCCCAAGTACCCATAGAACAAAGGGCCTCCTACCCTAAAATTACACCCAAAAGTTGGAAGCCCTTGTGAAAACACATCGTGATTGAAACAAAATTTAAATATTCATTGGTACAGACTCGGTTTAATTAAATGCTTTAATATGTAGGTCGAATCAACGATGGAATAAATGTGTTTTCAATACTAAATGAGTCTCTGTAATTACGGGGAGCTCAAGTGGCGAACAAATTGATTTTTGTTATGGGCACAGTCGCCTCAGCACCGATCTTCGAGCGCAATACTATTTACACAACCAGCGGTATGTTGCTATCGACTGTATTAAGGAATTAGTGCCACTTACCTTATTAACAGTACCTCTTGAGGTTTCGATGTCTAGCAGTTAAGAAAGAAAGAAAAAGTATATAATTGCCACAAAACGACATAGTATTACCCACATACATTTTTTTTTTTCGTGACCATGGATACCTACTGTGTCCTTCAGTCGCAGTCTTGATTTTTTTTTACACACACTTTGTTTTGCATTAGAATAAGGATGTAACACATTCTAAGGTTTTTGTAGAATCTGGTAGCAAAAATATCGATTCGGCCTTCTCGGCAAGTTTCGTCTGAGGTAGTCAATACTACAATAAAATACTCAGCTCTACTTAACCGACATCGCGCCTGTTTCAATTATTCCACATATTTTCCAGGTGCTTGGACACTTGAGACACAAAACTACACCAATTCACATCACAATATCCACTAGGAATCATTGTACGAGTAATTAAAACGGCCGTTAAACTTCACTCGGAAAAATCCCGCCAAAAACTCCCAGTTGTTAAATAACACGTAGATGTTGCCATCATGGGTAGAACCTCCACAACCCAATAACTTGTTTATGGAGGGTCTGGTAGGCAGCCGCTCCACGTAAAGCACTGGTATTCAGCTGAATCCAGTTTGACTGGAAGCCGACCCTAATATAGTTGGGAAAAAGCCTAGGCAGATAATGATGAGTAGAACCTGGATTCAGCTGGCACAGAAACGTGTGGATTGACACAAAAACAGAGGTACATGCTCAAGTGGGTGAAGTCGGGCTGTGGCTGATGATGATAATGAAATATGTACATTTTCTAGACTTTCAACAACCTTCTCTATACCTCCTGAATACAACTGATTTAGAAACCTTGACCTGTCTTTCAAGTAATGTCTTGATATACAAGAATACCGAAGAGCAAGAAATGTTTTAATCAGGAACACTAAACTTCTCCCAAAACAAAGTTTATCCTACTTTTTAAATCACAACTTTGCAAGGTAAACGCAAATACACGTACCTTCCTACTTATCTGACTTACAAGTCAAAGTTACTCAAGTAATAACATGTGGAACATGTCTTGTAAACAAGTTGGTCTCTGATAGTGTTCGGAACGTTCTCGCTGGCACAAGTTTGAGGAAGACTGGCCAAGATAATGCTGGCTTCAAGTCCGACAATTCATTTTGGAAGATAAGCTAAATGGTCAGTGGTTTTGGTCACTCGTAAGACCCATAAGGATTTGGGGCCATCGAGTACAAAGGACGTCTTGTGTGAAGAATAACTTCAAAACAAAAGCGATTAACTTCAGTATTTTTCCAACGATTTTTTACACAAACCGTATTATTTTAGTACGTCAAATACCCTATTGAAGGTTTAAGAGAAAAACTTGCATTTAGAAATAGGTCCGACCCCACGTTTTTCTGAAGCCACAAATTGGCCCGTCTAGATCGAAGCAAACTTGCCAAGCGTTGGGTAATGTTCTGGAGCGGTCTTGTGAGCGCGTCTAGATGCGAACTTCGGGTGACCTTATCTTTGCACACTATAATTATGGTGCATTCACAAAGCAGGCTAACCTAATTAATAACTGCATTTCATGCTTATAATGGGGCATACTGTATTAGCCTAAGAGCTACCGAACCATCGGAATAATCCGTTTCACACAAAGCTAGAGAATTTTTAAATGATTGTTAAATATTTTCGGTGAATTTTTCAAGCGCACACTTGGAAAATTCACCGTTTTCATATCAGACGTCCACTGCTAGACAGGCCTGCCCCAAAGGGGGGGATTTTGCCATAATCGCCACGCTTGGCAGGCGGGTTGGCGATCGCAGTGTTGCTGTTACAATGTACAGAGAATGCTGCTGCACATTCTCTGGTGAGACCCTTAGTCGCCTCTTTTTTTTTTAAAGTATGGGAAATCATCAAATGACTTCTTCCGCTTTGGGTGAAGTGGAAGGGCGTATCAGACTCTTACTGACTAAAATCCATCCGTGTTCCTTCTAAAGTCCTTTGCGTTCCAGGGCCGCGGTGACTCTTTCGAACAAATTCCGCAACCCTGACTTAGTCGCCTCTTATGACACTTACGGGAAGTGATGGGATGGTGTTATTCTTTTCAATCAAATTAAACAAATTAATTAATTTATATTAAATGTAAGTGGTGTGCACACCTTTACGTGATAAGTTCATTGTAATATTATAAAGTATGAGATTAATTTGCTGTAAATTTTTCTGTGAACTATTCGTTGGAGTGCCGGAATAATAAATAAATAAATAAATAAGTTATTAATTACTATCCCGATGACAACTTTCCTATTGTCTGGCACATACTTGCAACCCTCAAAGTAATCGTATTTTTTGTAATGTAATTTAAGTAATGTAAATTACAACATATTAAAATTATAGCCATGTGGGAGTACACTATTTTTTTTTATATTTTCAAAAACTTAAGGGATGATTCTCACCAGAGAATGGGCAGCAGCATTGTCTGTGCTGCTGTGCACTGCAACAACTACACTGCGATCGCCAACCCGCCTGCCAAGCATGGCAACAACGATGACCTTGACGTCCACTGCTGGACATAGGCCTCCCTCAAGGGGGAGGGAGGCCTATGTCCAGCAGTGGACGTCTTTAGGCTGATGTTATGATGATGATGGGATGGGATGATGACGCAATCGCGAGATACCGGCCAGAACGGTTCTATCTTAATAGACCGATACTACACAGTGTGGCACACAATAAGAAAAAGAACTCTTACATTATTTATTTACGTATTCTTAAACATTATTTATCTTCCAAGTATGTAAGTACCACTGCAGGGTGCCAACTGAAAACCAGCGCTAGGTGTCTGACGCCCAGCATATGCTGAGATGGTAACCCTTTCGGTATGGG